>OX344752.2:0-10000000 GCA_947034885.2 Thuidium tamariscinum | reverse complement strand
TGGAACAGAGGTACACACTAAAGTTCTTGACATTTGGTAATTTTTTGAAATTTTTCAAAATTAGTTTACTATTTTTAAACTGACCCCAATTGGATGTCTACCTTGGCCATTTTGAGGGGTTTTAGTACTATTTCCAACCCTAAATTTCAAATTTGAAGGTGAAAATTGGGATACAAGGACTTTTACTATAGTTACACAAGCTTGTGAAGAGATTTTCTAAAAATAGTAAAGTATTCACCTTCCACATGTGCTCAAAGTGCACTACCAAGGTACACTTGTAGAGAACACAAAATAATTTTTTTGAAGATGAAAATTGGCAAGAAGAAGCAACTTTAAGTTAGGAAAAATGTAATTTTTTTGTTTATTTTTTTGAATTTTTTTACTATTTAAAAAAAATTAAATTCCAAACTACCTATTTTCTTGTATTTTTCATCACTCTTTGAGAGAGCATAACTTTTTGAGATAAATTTTCCTAACTTAGAACTTTCATCTACATACTATTTAGAGTGTTCTTAACAATATCCATATTTTATTTCATTAAAAAAAAACTTATTCCAAAAGTCACAGTACCCCAGTACTAAGGCCATTTTGAGACAAAACCGTGAAGTCATTCTTGCAATCACTCTTGTATTCAATTATATATCCTAGGCTTCTACTAAATGTGTACATAGACCTCCATTAACCCCTAAAGGACCGGCCAACTTGCTAAAGTTAGCAACATAGCAATTTTGGGTAAGTACATGTATTTGGAGATTTTCATAATTTTGGCCCAAATTTTAATAGAACATTGGGGCAAGAAATATCTTTGATGAGAACTAAAATCAAAACATTTGGAAATATGAGTCAAAAGTTATAGCCTAATACGTTGCTTTTTTCATAAGTAGGCAATTCAGGCAAATTGAAAAAAATTATCTTTTTCAAAAACAAAAATTTGAAATTGTTTTTTTTGTTTATGTTTGTATAGAAAGCTTTTAATCATTTCATTTTGATCAATGAGTCAAAAGTTATGAGGAGTTTTTGTTTGTAAGCAATCATAGATTTTTTACACTAAAATAAACTTTGAAGTCCTTTATTTACTTATTTTTTAGTATTTTAAAAATAAAATAAAATCATAAGATGCAAATTGATTATTACAACATAGCAACCATTGGGATTGGCATTTTTCAATTCTTAACAATTTTGTATTTTGAATCATTTGTTGAAGCCAACTTACATTGATGAATGAGTTTATAGGGTAACCACCATTTTGAAAAATTTTCATACAAATGTGACCTTGTGAAGTGCAACTATATGGACTTTTATACTAATAAAAAAGGATTCTCATCAATTCAAATGCTAATATCTTGCAATCTACATTATGAAAAACTCTAAAAAAAATTTAATATATTTTCAAACCAATTTATTACAAGATCCTATGGTTACAAATCTCAAAAAATGTTTTCTAAAACAATTTGGTATTCATACTATGAATGGTAGTTTTTGATTATTTTTGGAATAAACATAGTGAAGGAACTTAATCTCTCAGTGCCCAACTTAGGTTCACCAATTGCACTCATTTCAATCAAACTATGATTAAAAATAAGATTCACTAGAACTAACCATACCAATTGGTATTGGAGATAGCCTTAAAGCAATAGAGAAATGAATGAATGATTTGATTGTACTATTGAAAAGGTTATAAGAATCAAGACCAAACAACCTTTCAAATTAGAGAGGCTAGATTTAAGGCACTTGGGCACGCATAGGTTAATCCCTCAACACCCAAAGGGCCCAAAAGTGGTTGCACATAGTCTAGAAGCTTGTCTAAAAGTCCAATTCAAAGTGCTACAACTTTTGCATTCAATGTCCAAATTTGTTAGAAGAGTTGCGCATTCCCAATATAGTTTGTGTGGTAAAATTGTCAAATCAATCCAAGATGTATAGCCATTTTTTTGCAAGCCAATGAAAGTTCACAAGTTCAATTTGAGTTCACCAAACTACAAGTTGATGGTTGAGACTTTGGAGGTTTGTATCTCCTTCATCCAATGTTAGTTTTCAATAAATAAAAAAATTTGGATTATGTTCCTCTAAAAGCCTATTTATTGTAGTCAAATTTTCGTGTCAATCTAAATTGTTTTGAATGTTCAGGAGCAATTCAAAAATCAAAATTAAAACCAAACCTTTAGGGGAAACAATGAACCTCAATAGCTTGTTTCTTCTTCATATGATGTCCATTTTTTATTAAATTTTTTTTTAGAAATGTTGCACATTCTATTCTAGTTTGTGTTTTAAAATTTTCATATCAATCCAAGAAGTTATGAGTGACTAAGATGCATTTTAGTAAAAAGAGGTGCAATCATAGACGTGTTTTTTGCACCCTTTTAAACTATTTTTTTGACATTTCAAAATCATTTTGCAAACGATTCAAATCATTAATTCGAATGAAATTTTTTTCACCAATGTGTTTGTATGTTGCTTTTGAATCACTTCCCAATTCAAAGTTTTTCATTTGAGTAGGTTTAGAAATCAAATTTCACCTCTAAAGGTATTTTTAGGAAAACTTCAACATCTTTTTTCAACACTAAAACATTATAAACTTGCAATCTATGAAGCCAAATGACTCCAAATTTGATTCACGTCATCTGCAACATGGACACTAGAAGATTGCATGGTTGAGATTTTCATATCTTGGTGAGATATAGACTTATAAGGCTTGAAAAGCAATGATGATTTTGAACCCAAAAAGACAATGGGCCTTGAGGGATTAAAGGATTAACCCTGAAGCGCGCCGGCGTCCATATTCTGGACGATGAACAGAAGGCTTCAAGGTCCTATTTCATCCAATTAACCTCTCATTTGTCAAATGTAATACTTGAATCTAGAAAAGACAATCTTCTTTAACCCCTAACTGCCCCATCGACCATATATGGTCGATCTGAAATTCAGGCTCATTTCTGAATGGGCAGTTAAATTCCTGTGCCCGTTTTAAAATTTTTTTTGGGCAGTTTTAAGGGTTAACTATTGAAAACTTTCATTTTTCACTGAAAAAAGTACATATTTGATTATTGAGAGGTCTTCAAAGGCCTACATGTACTAAAAGTGAAGTGTAAAGCTTGCCAATTTTACTTCATTTCCTAGCTTTATGCAATTTCACTTAATTTGAGATCTAAAAAATTGTACATATCCATTTGCTTTGAAAATGGTCCCAATAGAAAGAGGAAAGTGTTTTCATGATATTCACCATTGAAAATTTGAACATACAACTATTGATTTGGAGTTTTTTGCAATTTCTACTTATAAAAATAATTGCATTTCAACAATTGCAAGGTGGATTGTGTAATGAATTTAATAGCTTTTCATGTGAAATTAAGTTTTTTAGAAGTTCATTTTAGTGTGCTAACACTTTTTGTAGTTGTTCGTGTCACCTCAAATCCCCCCAAAAATTTATATGCAAATTTGAGAAACATTGTGGGAAAGGCAGCATACTAAATATAGAAAATGTACTCTTCTCTCATTATAATCTCACAACTCCAATGCAATTTTGTACTCAAAATTTGTGTACTTACTAATAAACAAGCTCTTTAAACATCCATGTGGTTAGATTTTGAAAAAAAATCAATTTGCTTCACTAGGGATGACTACAAGTCCATGCACTTTATTCATAGTCAAAACACACTTGAAAAGGCTTGGGCATTTAGGGGTTAATGATCGAATTCATTAAATTTTGAAAAATGATATATCTATACAAAGCTATAAGCGAAAATGTGCAAAAATTCAAAAAAGGATTGAGACGCTTAAGGGTTAAAGTGTCCTTCCAAAGCATCATTAAACTAAAGAATGATTTGTAGACTACTAATTTTGTTAGATTTTAATTTCAAATCCACCTATATGGCAGTTTCAATGGTCTAAGAAACTAACACTTTGAAAAATTATAAAAAATACATGCCATATCCAAAAAAACTAGTTTTTTTTTTTGAAATTCATGATTATCAATTGCTCATTCTGCAGAAATATTGTTTTCCAAGAAGGTGCCTTCGCTTGTCTTTTTTTTTCCCCCCATTTCCTGTGAGCTCCCAGTAATCTAAAGTTGGCAGTGCCAAGTGGCATCCACTTGTCAGCAGTTCCGGCCGCAGATCCCCAAGAAATTACGGCGGAGATAATGGGCGCGAGTGTTCACTCTCTTTCACAATTCCATGATATTCAGCAAGTGAACTGAATGCTAACCTTCCTCGCACATGATTGCAGCAAACTTGCGTGCGTCTCAAGGCAAAGTGAGTTCTTCACCTGCCCATAACTCAAGTTAATGAAGCCTCACTACTGTACTGTACAGTAAGTGCATCCTTCTCCAATTCCCAAACTGACTTCTCGGATCCCTTCTACAGTAAGTAAAAATCCTTCCCTTTGGTCCGATCTTCTCTCTATTGATCGATTCATGTGCAAGAGGAATTGAAGGTCTTTTAAGTTGCAGTACGATCACACACAACTCGATCTTGCCGACAACTAACTTAGCTTTACTTTGGAAGCGACAGGTGAGCTCGACCCAGCTTGGGCCTTGGATGGTGTGGTTTGGTGCAGGATCGGAGACTTGGTGGGTTGATGAATCGGTTTGAAAGGTTTGAAAGTTTCGTCGGATCGAAATTTACTGGCAAGTTTGAAGTGACGACGTTTTGAGGGTTTTGAATTTGGTGGATGGTGCCAGGGGTGGCATGGTGGGAATGATGGTTTCATTTTGTGGGGTTGGAGATCGATCGATCGATCGATCGGCACGGATGCTTGGTTTCGTTGCTTCTGCTGTTGATGTTTGATGTTGATGTCGAGGCCTTTCTTCGTTTGTTCCTGTGCGCTCTCTTATTTAAGGTGTTTTAGAGTCGAAGGAGTGGTTGCGTTAATGTGTTTTGAGAATGTTTTTCCTGGTTTGTACGTGATGGGCGGGAGGTGGATTTAAGTGTAGTTGGATCAAACTTTTTACCTTCAGCACCGACAGCTTTGGTTGAGAAAGTGAGGTTTGGACAAGGGATGCAGAAGACATTCGGGAGATCAATCTTGTTGCGAGGCTAGTTGCACTTTTTGTTTGATATTTAACTTTGGGGGGGAGTAATCGGATATTTGTATATGTACCTACTGCTTGTTTCTTCTTGTTGATCGATCTTGTAGCTTTGTTTCTTCTTGTTGCTCTTACAGTGTCCTTGCTCCCTTGTCGTTCCTCTCACGCCGTTTTCTAATCAACGAAATAAACTTTTTACGTGCTTCTGAATCCTTTCTTTATCCTTTCTCTCTCTCTCGGTGACAGACCCTGACACCATTTGTTTTCACTGACAGATCGTGGGCGAGGAAGTTAGTTGTGGAGTTTGGGTTCGTTTTTTGTAATTGTTATTGTCGATCTGCTCGTCTAACATAACCATCCTTCTTCTCATTCATTGTCTCTTTGTTGCTTGGTGTTGCTACTGAGTCGTTTTCTCCTTTTGCCCTCTCAAATCGTCCTTTTCAACTGTCGATTTTTGAGGTCTTTCCGTGACTCCTTTCTTTTGTTTTCGCTCGAAGTGCTTTTTGTTCTAGAAGCTGATACCATTCTGTTGGAGTGACAGATAGTGAGGAACTTCGGTCAAGATGGTGGAGGGGTACCCAGACAGCTTAGCAGGCTGGGGAGCTCCGGCGATCTTCAAGGAGGCAGGTCGGCTGCTGGTCAAGTACTTCCGTCTCTTGCATATTTTCATTGCGGCTTTCTTCTTGCCAGTGGTGGTGATTGAGCTTCTGCAGCTTTGGGGCTTCGCATGGGGAATCTCTCATCATCCCCACCCTCACCCACACCCACATCCCCACCCTCACCCTCATCACCATCACCACCACCACCACCCTCATCATCCTTTTGGGGGTTTCTACCGAGCCTTCTACATCCACCACTCTCATGAGGTACGTCTCATTCTTCCCCCCCTCCCTCCCCCTCCAATTTGCAAACACTCCTTGAATTTGGAAATATTTTTTAAGAATTTGCCTTGAACATGCAAAGGAACTCAAAATATGCTTCTTTTTACAATTCTCAAGCATTTCTTGAATTTCAAACACGTCATAGCACATCCATAATAATAAACTGTGATTATTTCAATGAGGAATAAGTCAGAATTCTTGGACTCAAATGTGCGCGGTGGCCATGCACTAATTGGTCAAGTTAACCTTACCCCCATTTGGAAGCTCAATGAGCAGATCCATGTGTCAATAATTCGCACAAATCTCAAGATCGATGTAGAATCAGTGTTAGCAACCTCTTTTTAGTTTATGTGACACATGCTACATCTGAACCGAAATTCTCCTTAGTTTGACAGCAGTGAACACAGGCAGTCACGTCCAGTTTAAAAAACCATGGAATTCAAATGAATAGTATGTCAGAATTCTCGAGGTGTATGCACAGACAGATCTATTATGTGTCAAGAATTCCTACTCTTTTTCTAGACAATCGAGACTGTGTTAGCAACCTCTTTTTGTACCGTAGTGAACACAGCGACCTCGAGTCTCCGAAAACTTTGAAATTGCACTGAAAGTAATTGTGATTCTGGATTTTGGACGTGCAGGGAGGAGGCCCCGGTTTCCATGAGGATCTGTACGCGCCAGCTCCTTCCCCCCACCCTCACCCCCCTCACCCTCCTCACCCACCCCTTCTCCCTCTCCTCGTCTTCGCCGCCATCGCCATCCTCCTCTGGCTGCTCACCAGCCTCGCCATCGCCTCCATTTCCAAAGCGATAGCCCATATCTACTCCCAAGACTCCCATCAGGACCCCTCCTCCTCCATCACCAAGTCCATCTTCCAGTCCCTCCCTTCCGCTCTCTACCGCATCTTCATCACCACTCTGGTCATCCTCCTCTTCATCTTCGTGAGCACTTTCCTCGTCTCCCTCCCGTTCCACCTCCTCAACTACTTCTTCCACTTTAAAGTCCTCGTCATCATCAACCACGTCCTCGTCCACATTGTTTTATTTATTCTCGGCTTCGTCTTCCTTCTAGCACTGGAAGTGGCCGTCCTGGAGCCTGAAAACTACGGATTGGCGGCTTTGAGGAGGAGCTGGAAGCTGGTGCGCAGCAAATTGGGGGCGTCGCTCGTCTTCTTTTTGGTGAACATTGTGTTGGGAGGACTGTTGTCGAAGCTGGCGAAAGCGGTGGTTCTGTTGCCTGCCACGGGGAAACTGCCGTTCTGGTCGGTGTACGTGTTGGGAGTCGTGTGGGCTTTGATTTATTTGGCGTTCACGGTGTATTTTCTGGTGGTGGCCGTGGTGCTTTACTTTTCGACCAAGCTGAAGGTGGAGTCGGAGGGAGAGTATTTGCCTGTGAATACGAGGGAGGGGTACACGCCACCAGTGGTAAGTCAGATCGATGCGAACTCAGATAATTGAATTCTTTCAGAGGTTTGCGTTGTTTTGAAGTGTGTCTTGTTGCCACTCTTGAGATGATTTTAATGCACGAAAATGGGCATCATTTGGATGTCATCATGGGATGAAGTTATGAATTTGAAATGGGTTTTGCTGATAGATGCGAGCTCAGATGGTTGAATTCTCTCGGAGGTTTGTGTGTCTTGTTGCCACTCGTGAGATGATTTTAATGCACGAAAATGGGTATCATTTGGATGTCATAATGAGATTAAGTTATGAATATGAAATGGGTTGTGCTGATAGAGTGACATTTTTTTTTAGTTTGTCTGCTAGGGAATTCATTCAATTGATTTGTATGTTTGGAATAGAGTTTCGTGTTGTTTTTTACATGCGTGTCTTGCACAAGCGTTCAGAAGTGTGGCGAACTTTAGCAAAGTTTTTACGTAAACTTAGTTTTGGCTACAAGAAATGTGAACAACTGAGCTTTGAATTTGAGATATGAGCGCACATGTAGCAATGTTCTTTTAGCTACATGAGCTGATTATGAAAAATATCACATATGCGACCACTCCTGTTCCTACTTTTGAGGTTTTCAGATGAGTTTGCAAATGTTTCTGTCGTAAAAATGAACGTTTTCTTCTTGTGCGGGTGTATGTCATGTTTGAATACAATCTTGCTATATAAATAGTTTACTTTTCAACCCATAGGAGTGGGATTTGCACAACTTCGAATGTTGTATCTTTCTGTATTGGGTTCTATATGTTTGACGTGCTTAGTATTAACCTTATTATTATTTGGACTGTTTTGTGGTATTTGCAGCCGTCAGATAATTAAGAGATCAATGGATGTCCGATCTGCTTCCAATCACTGGCTACGAAACTTAAATCCGTTTTGTTGCTATCTTATCAGTACAGTAAGTGAATGATGTAATTAGAAAGTGAATCTTTTGACTCTAATTACGGTATATGAAAGGCTGTGTCTTTTTTATGTTGTTTGCGAGAACTGGGGTCTCGCTAGGCTTCAAAATAAAATATTTATGTTGTATTTCATGGTTTTGAAATGAGTCAAGTATGCGCGTGTGTATCATGACAAATGGGGGGGGGAGCTCCGAGATCTCATTGTGTTTTTTTTCCCTCTTTGCCTTACAGTGGAAACACCCAAAACCGTCAAAATAAGAAATTCAGCATAGTTGGAGGCAGCATTTTTTTTAAATGATATTTTTCTAGTATTAGCAAGTGAAAATCATGAATGTTAAAAAAAAAATAGATTTTTCAGCTACAATATGTAATTTCTACAAATTGTGAAACTGTCCTACAGGTGCCCCCAAAACTGAAACCTGCGAAAATCAGCACTCAGCCAACCAGATTTTTCTACGTGTCCTTCAATTGTGTCAACAAATTACAATCACACATGTGGCAAATACATTAAGGGAACTTTGCTGACACATTTAGGTGAATCTACTGTCCATTGCAAGGCATGGGAATGGGTGTTTTGCCCTTATATGTATACAATGTGGGCACTAAGTAATTTGAAGTCTTTGTTGTATTGATTTCCTTTCATTCCAAGATGCATACAAAAATTTGTGGATTTTGGAAAACTATGGTGAACGGAATAAGGGAGCTGACCCATTTCCAACCACTGAAGCAATTACTCATATCTGGAGTGCAAGTTTTTGGAATGTGAAATTTTTTCCATGTCCAAAAATAGAGTTTGGGAGGCTTGCATATTTTTCCAAAATCTTATTACACAAAATGTAATTATTATGATTCTTTTAGTGGAAGATTTTCTTCGACCTATAATGACCACATATGGTGGAAGCACCCAAAATTGCTCAAATAAAGAATTTAGTATAGTTGGAGGCAATTTTTTCTAAAAATAACATTTTCTAGTATTAGTGAGTGAAAATCATGAATATTAAAAAAGAAAGATTTTTCAGATGTTGTATGTAATTTCTATAACTTTTCAGAGTATTGACTCTTTAGATCACTAAAATTGTTTAATAGATGCCCCAAAACGTGAATGTTGCTAAAATCATCAGTAAACCAATCAATTTTTGGTATGTGTCCTTTAATTGCATTAGTGAATGACAATCAAACATTTGGTGAACACATTCATTGCAATCTAGGGACGGCTTTGGATAAGTCTAGGGTCCACTGCAAAGTAGAGGTGCGATATTTGAGTGTTTCTCCTTTAGAACTTTCTATTAGTGACTATAGGCTAATTACAAAATCAACCAAAGGCTGATTGTAATATTGAAAGCCTTGCAACCAATCCTAGTATGCTAATAATATTTCAAGAAATACAACACAACTTCATGGAAAGTGAACAGCCTATAAAGTAGACAAGCCTATTTTAACCCTCCTTTGTAATCTAAATACCTAGAAGGATGGTCCACAATGATCTTAAACTACCCTAGATGATGGAACAAGTAGTAGAGACTTCCGTTGGAATCCAAGAAGTACCTAGTTCAACTCCCGATGTTGACATTGCTCGCATAGGGGCTCTTTGTATCAGTGCATGAAGAGAAGGTTGGTGTACCTCCACTTGTTCTTGACGGGATAATGAAGATGTCTAATTCCTGAGCTATCCCGCTAGGTTGCCTTGCTCATTGTATCATGTCAGTCCAACTGCAGCCTTTGAAGGTCATATGTTTCATAAAAATTAAAATTAAATCTTGAAGCAAATTCCAAGAAGGGTACATATTTTTGAGAAGTGTGTACATGTTTCACAAATCAAACCCTAGTGGACTTATAATTTTCCAACTAAATGTCACCAAAACAACCTATGACCACCCTTTTATGTACCTATTAGCACTTGAGTATCCACCAATCAAGGACCAACACATTATTGAAGTTTGAATTAGTGCGTTGAAATTGTCAGAAAAATAATTGGCTGAGTTCCATAGTAAAGATGGGGCAATAAATAGGATGGCAAAAATAGGAAGTTTGCAAAATTGGGCTAGTCTACGTTAGATTGGAAATAAGGGGTGATCAAAAATGGTTTGGCTCCCTACATCATGTTCTTTCTATTGATATTTCCTTACAAGAGCAATATCGAAGCTTTTGGTAAATTGAGAGCATACATCAAGCATCCAAAGATTGTTTTCTTACCTTCAAGTAAGTACATAGTTGAAATTATCACATATGGATGAAAAATTGATCAACAATTGAGTACTTTAATCCTTAAACAAATGTTGAGGTCCAAAAGTGGCTAATGGATGACTTGATTGTTGATTATAGATACAAAGACTACACCTACTAGTCTAAATAAGTATTTTGGTGACTACTTTAGGCATGGGCGGTTGCAAGGATTAAATATTGGTACTTTTGGCTCAAATACTCCTTAACAATTGAAAAATTCACTTCTTGAATGAAGAAAGACTCTTGAAGTAGAATCAAATGCCACACATTCAAAAGACACCTTTGATATAAAGGCACATTCAAAAAAATAATTGATTTATAAAGGCCTACAATGTTTGCAAGTTGAAAGTGGACTAGGTAACGTAAAGGTAGAGCCTCATTGTATTAAATCATAGAAGTAGTGAGGGCTCATAATGAGACCTGATTTCAAGTTAATGTACTAGATATGACTTCAATGTTAAAGTGCCAAATCTTAACCAATTGTGTTCAATCAATGGTCTAAAAGAAGGTCATTATAGTGCTAAAGCAACCATGCATTCTAAAACAAAAAGTTTTTTCTGTCATATAATGAAAGACTATCATCTATCCTAATGTAATATGTGGAATTGAAGAGTTGTTCATATTTATGTATTTTTGTTGCTTATTGCACACTACTATTCAATATTTTATTAGAAGTTTAGTGAACAAAGTAATTATTATAATAAATTTAGAACATCATGCATGTATGTCATTCCTAACAAATATAGAACATAAATTTTAAGAAAATCTATATCTTAATTTTATTTGTTTGTTTTTTTGTTTTTGTTTTGTTTGTTATGCTAAGATCTCCTAGTCAATGAGTCCATTGGTTATAATTTTGGTATTTTTAGGAATCTCTAACTCTATAAAGAAGGGTAAACACTTTCAAAACTCTTTAGTAAATGGAATAAGAATTTATTTAGGAATTTTATAATAAAAATTTCATGAATTTTAATTTTTTATTAAGTCAAGTACTATATTGATTGAAATGTGACCCTAAATAGTTACATTTTTAATGGTTCACTCCAAAATTCTCCAAAAATAATGAATAATACTATTCCAATTCTTTGTAAAATTCTAAAAAATTCCACAATTTTTTGAGATCTTTGAAAAAAATAATGAAAAAAATATTTGTAGTTACATTAAAGTCAGTAATATTTCATTCAATATAATTTTATAATTTGTGAAATTCTTACTACAAAACTCCCAAAAAAATTCTCATTGCACTTACTAAAGAATCTTGGAAAAAATTTACTTGTATTTGAAGTATTTTTTTCACTAATAAATTTGAATAAATTTTTATTAAATCTAACATTGTATTAAAACTTTTTGAAATGAAAATTGTGTCAACTTTTGAAATGAATGAACTTGTACCTCAAAAAATCCAAATTTTGTTCCAAATCTTCTAATTCCTCAGTTAGCTTTGATAGTTTTTGTGAGTGTACAAAACATTTTGAGAGCCACTATAATGTTCAAAGATGAAAGCAAAATTGTGCATAATCTCAACAAAGGATTTGAGCGTTATAAGGTAAGCGCTGAACATAGTTTCTATTACTCCAAACTACCAAAACTTTCTATTGACTCTCGTTACCAACTGCAAAGGCATCTTGTTAGATCAGACATCTTTGCATTCAACAGCAAGCACCTCCCAAATTACTAGAAACTGCAGAATCAACCACAGCAATCAACAAGGAAGAATCACAGGGACTGTGAAAACACAATGTCTTTGATAACTTCAGTCTACAGTTCTACGCGCATGTAAAACTTTACTGATATCCACACTTATCACTTCACTACCAGAGCAAGTGCAGAGTGAGAAACGGTGCTAATACAGATGGTAATTGATACGGAGTACAAACTAAGCAAGTAACATAATGATACTTCACTACAACGGAGGTCTATTTTCCTGTTACAGAATTGGTTTCACAACCCAAGTGAACCAACAAAGAAATGAAAGAGGGCTGTTCATATGTACATTACCGAACACTCCAAATGGATTGCGTCGACATAAGAGCCAGCCACTGCTGCTTCAACGCGGCAATCGCTTTGCCGTCTGGAAGCGCTGCGATGTAACTGCCAGCTTCAGTCGAATCTTCCACGACAAGACCCAAGCGGAGGAGGACGCCCATGATTTCTTTCATCGGCATTTCCACTTGCTCCTTGAAATTGTTGTACAGAAACCGTTCGCAAAGAGTGGCAATTTTCTGAATCGGCAAACTTCGCTCCCCCTCCAGAAGCATCAGTGTATACACAAGGACTGCTCCCTTGAACAGCTGATCCTCAGAAGCGTCCAGAAGAAAGTGCACGACGCCGAAACCGCTCGCCAGTGTCTTCTCGTACAACGTCTTGTTCACCAGGAGCTCGTAACGGTTTTCCGTTTGCTTGTAACCCAGAGTGACTCGCGTTACGTAAATAATCAAGGAGACGCTAGCAATCACGTCCAGAACAAAAGCTGACGGGGAGCTTAGCAGATCATCAAACTTATTGCTCACAAGAAAAGCCACAAGCCCAGCTAACGTAGCTAAGTCCAGTCTAACAGTGTCAATCAACCGGAACGAGAGCTTCTTGTTCGGAAACACCACCTTGAGATCCGGCACAGGAATCTTTGTGTAAGTGTGAAGTTGCAGGCCGGGTACTTCGTCATTCCCTTGCTCAGTCTTGGGTTGATTGTACAGGAGCACGAGCTCTTGGTAAGCTGGTTCTTGCAATGTGGAACGGGAGAAGAAAACTGAAAACGAAGCTCGGATTTGTTTCCAGGGGTTGTTCCCACAAGCTGCTTTGGATGCTGGTTTCCATATGTCACGCATGGAGACTCTGGCAAGCATCTTGGGTCTCATGTAAGGCTCCACTGCTGGGTGATCGACTAACTGAGACTGCAAATCGGGTAGTCTTGGACTGACTGGGGGTAAAATGCCCATCCGGACAAGGAGTCGCCGTAGGAGAAGACCTCGGGATCCTGCTGAGGAAAGCACTGCTTCGTAGCGTGGGACTGCTTTCCTCGCGGCTTTCCAAATTTCTTGACCCTCCTCGATGTCGGACTCTGAGCTTTCATCGTCGCTGTCATCTTTGAGGTTGTTGGCTCGCTGCAGAGGCTCCTCTAGCCATCGCTCAATGCGCGCTGTCAATGCTCGGCCTTCTTCATCCGCTTCTAGTGACTCCCATTTCTTAATGCACCATCGGCCAGCTCGAAAAAGTGGACCTGAACAAGAACTCGAAATGTCAGTGAGGGACTGATGGATCCAAAAGTAAGCTAATTTCAGCTCATTCCACTTGTGATTCATGAGGGTCTTCAACGAGCATCTCAAAGGCGAGATCGGGGTCTTCAAAAAGTACCGTGAAGCCGGAATAGGTCTTCCTGCCGTGAACCTGCCGGGTCTTAAACTGTGGGGATCTTCCAACCATTCCAGGGCCAAGAGGGAGAAAACCAGTAATACGCTGGATTCTCTCTTTCAGGTACTCTATGGCAAAAAATATACAAGAAAAAAACATTCTTTACATTGACCTACGAGGAACCATCTTTGCTCAACTCACAAACTTCATACACATGAAATTTGAAATGTAAATGACAGCAGACATTGTGAATGGAAAAGTGACATGGAGATGTGACAAACCTGTTAGACCGTTAAAGATATTGGAGAGGAAAACTGATTGGATGTAGTCTAATTTTGCGCCAAAAAGAAGACCCTCTTGACGCTCAGTGGCGTAGCCTCTGCGAAATAGGAGAGCATCGGCAGACGCAGCGGAATTCCAATCAACATCGATTGGTAAAGTGAGGAGGTAGTCGGTGTTCAGAGCAGCAGTAAGTTTCAGGTCGTCCACAGAGAGACCTTTAAATTGAGCACTCCGAAGTAAGCGCATGAAGTGTTGCTGGAATCGAACAGTGGCTTTCTCCCTCTGCGTTTCAAACGCGTCCTCCGCAAGCACAGCCATGACCCCTGGCAGTGGTCCATCGTCCTCATGAACATCGTCAAGTGAGTCATCAGCTTTCCTTTTCTTCTTCTTTTTCTTCTTCTTCTTCTTCAGAGAATCTCTGATTTTCTCCGATAATCCATTCCACCACTCCTTAGGCCTCCACTTTAAGGACCTCCGAAACTTTGATTCATCCTGTTTTGAAACCGAAGGCTTATCATCCTCAACATCTGAATGGGCAAGTCGGTAGTCCATCCGAAGCTCCTCAAGTAGACTCTTGTGCTCCGCATGGATAACAGACTCCAAACATGCAAAAACCTCGAGAAGCATTGAGGCATCTTCGGATGAGGGATGTAAGGCCACGAGGCTTGAGACCAGTTCCACTTTCGGCACGGAAATAAAGGTTTGCCTTGGGACGGGAATCCGTGTGATATTGGCACTATCATCGTCGTCACCATCGTCGTTCTTTTCCAGCTCTTCTTTTCCACCGCTAACATCCTACACAGCAAATATCGCCTTCTTTAGAAATTTCAGATGTTATTGACACCAAGTCTAATATCGTGCAAAACGGTGCTCAGCTCCTCGCTCTGAGCCTCTTCTACTAAGAGGAGCGTACCCTCAAGAAACCAGGTGAAGTAAGTGCATAACAGAAGAAATCCTAGGACCTTCACTTCCTCCAAAAACAAGGCATCGAATCTAGGTGGTTGAGTTTTGATTTAACTCTACGCCCTTGAAATGGACTTTCAATGTGTGCCAAAACAATCAGAACAAACAAGGCATGGCACAAGAAAAAAACCCAAAGGAATTCAAGAAATCCTAGTCAATAAGACCCTGCAAACTGTTAGATTATTTAAGGTCGATTTTAACGTAAACTAGCCGAAATTCAAGGAACTTTACCTCTTCCAAAAACAAGGCATGGCACAAGTAGGACCCCCTAGACGCATTCTAGAAAACCTAGTAGCATCAAACATGCCGACTGCAACACAGGTAGGATTTCTAGAATACCTCTGAGGGGGCTTGTTTTCCAACAAATTGGGTAGAATCAATCAAATACCATAAAAACAGGGGAAATAAAGAACCTCAAGAATGAGAACTCAAGAAAAAATCTACCTCTGATTGACGTTCATCATCCTTCCCAGGACGCAACTGCAGCGCACCATTGGATTGTCCAAACCCTTGCACAACGGCATCTCTCCAACCCCAATCTCCATCACCAAGCAAAGAACCAAAGCTTCTGTCTGCTTGGTCAACAGTTGGCGTATCCTGCGAAGCCAAGCTTCCATTCTTCCCATCTGCAACAGTTTTAGACCGTTCGCCATCACTCTCTTCAAGATGTAGACAGGGCAAAGAATTCGTAGTTGTATCAGCATCATGGACGCGGGAGTGAATTCCATCTCTCTCAATATCATCTTCCTGTTCCAGATTTCTCAAGAAACTACCAACCCTAGAAACATGCTTGAATTTCCTAGTGCTCCTGTTTTTCACGAAACGGTTGGCCCCCATCCAGTGAAGCTCGACTGCCCTTCCTTCGTGCTGCTGATGTCTGACCCCTCGAATGGATGCCTGCACGAAGCAACCCCCTCCATTCTTGCAGCCCTGGAAATGCTGAGGATGCCCATGCCGGCGGACTTTGCAATGTGTAGAGAGGCTGCTCGGTACAGAAGCTTTTCGTAATCTTAGCCCATAAAACGAATCACGGCAAAAAGGGCTCTTACAACCTGCAAGGCTTGCTTGAATGCTTGACGAATTCATGGTATGGAACACCCCTCTGATCACAAACTGCAAAATGAGGGTATAAAAACAACAGAAAACCCAATCCAGAAGTCCACTCTCGGATATTTGAGACACAGAAACCAGATGTTCATGGCGGCTAAGGAAATAGGCACAAAATTATGGTGCTTTCTACGTGAATGTACACTTTTAGGTCATCCAGGACCACATGGGCAGAGTCTACTTCTGAGTAAGACACCGGGCGTGTCCCAACGCGTTTCTGAACCTACAACCATTTGCACACTTGCAGTCCCTAAGCTTTCAGCTTGAACCTCAGATATCACCGGGATCGCAGTTGTTTCTTGACAGTAGGAAAAAGGACCTGCAGCCAAACCAAGAATTTGTTAAACACTCATGGAAAAAACTAAAACCTTTTATGAAAAAAATTCAATTGAAGAGCATTCTTCCTCTCAAGTAGCGCAACCTTCTGCAGAAAACAGATTTCACTCCGAAAACACTCTGAAACCCTAAAACTGTACAAGTTCATGCAATCAAACTATCGACGAGGCATTTCCCACTGTAGCACGCACACATACAATCCACTAAGAAGTCATATCTGAGTAGTCCAGTAATCGGTCTGGGCATATTTACATCATCCTTAATTCCCGTGATTACACAAAATCCTCCTTCAATGGTTTTAGCCAAACTCACTTCACACGAACGTGAAATTCCTCCAGCAACATTTGTGCAGCACAAAAATTGCTTGTGTAGATTAACTCAATGCAAACACTCCGTCCAGCAAACTCAACTCCAAGTTTCATAGTACAAAAAAACAATTCAAAAAATCCACGCAGGTCCAATGCAAAAGAAACAATTTCAAATATTTAACGTAAGTCCAATGCAATAACCCAATTCCAAAAACTAGACCGAAGTCTACTGTTCAAACGCAATTCCAAAATTCCACTTAAGTCCATTGCAAAACTCAATTCCAAAAATTCGACTTGATTCCAATTCAAAAACCCAATTCCACCAAATCGACAGACATCGAATGCAAAAACTGCACTTCGAGCGTTCCAGAGCCCTTTAATTCAATGCCCACTTCCTAAACCAACAGAATCCAAACCTGAAATCCACAGGTTGCGCTTACAAGGGTGCTCCAAATTCGGTGTTCGCCAAGTATCCCGGCGTTTGGAGCTCGCTGTGAAATTGAAGTCCGGATAAGAAGTAGAACAAGTGGCGGAGAGATTGAGCTTGCGAAATTGCGAGCAACAATCAACCGCTTCCCTTTGAGATTAAGTTACTCATTACGCACGCTGTGAATCTGTGAGTGGTTGTGGCATGGAATCTGCAACAGAATGCTGGCACGTTGAGGGCGGGAGGAGGCGACACATCATGAAAGGGAAACATTGCTCCATTCCTGTGGGACTGCGTAGTCTTGCATCCTGTGGCTGCAGCGCAACTGAGGCATGGGCTGTGAAAGGCAATGGAGGGCTGGTAGAAAAGGTAAGGTTATGACCCCTACTTTTTGCTACAGCATTTAGTTACTACTATTTGATTCATCAAATTTTCATATTCTCTTGTTGGCAAGTGGAAGAGGATTCCAATGCATCAAACACCATGTCATTTGGATACCGTATGCATAAGTTATGTAGGGTCAAAGTTTTTTTGGTAGAAGATCTAAAATTGTTTCTTTCATATAGCTTCATATTGATTTTCAAGATTTACCTACAGTAAGGATGGTGGTTTTAGGTTTGAAGAGTGTTTTTGGGTGGCAACTTCCCAACACCTAATTGGATTCAAATAAATAATTCAACATTGATCCTATTATTAAATTGTTTAGTTTTTTTATTTGACATCGTTGGAAGTTGAAGGAGCATTCTAGATTCTTTAATTATGTAGTTTGGGGTTTGGGGACATTGTATAAATAAAGTAATTATGAAGTTTCAAAGTGTTGAAAATAGTTACATCTGAAAGTGATCCTAGATTCTTATAATTGATATGGTACATTTTAAACAAGGATATGTAGCATTGATTTTAGAGAGGGGTCACAATAGCAAGTGCAATTGCTTATAGGTAATTGTACATACACTAGTAGAAAAAAATAGTGCCTAAATTAACAAAAATCAACACAAAAGTGTTGATTTTTTTTGTTGATTTGGACGTGTTAATTTGGGTACTTTTTAACACAAAAGTGTTGATTTTTTTGTTAATTTGGACACTGAATTTTTTCTTTAAATTTGTTTTTTTTCAAATTGGACCAATAAGAAGCTACCACGTGGCAAAAGCCACGTAGACAATCTGCCACGCAGGCAGGACACGTGGCAGTTCCCTTGGGGTGCCACCAACAAGGTTCGAACCTTGCACCCCATGGCTGAGGTGCAAGGTCCCAGCCATTGCACCACCATTACACATGCATGTGTGTATGTGAAGTTTTCAAAATTTTATCTAGCTTGAGTGGATTTTTTCCCTTTTTTTTAAAAGTCAGCGTACTTCTAAGGCCATTTAAGCATAGAAAAACAATTTTAAAAAAACAAATTTGAACTAAAAGAAGTTGAAAAATAGAAGTATCTTTCATCTCCAAAAATCCGTTTGCAAATTGAAGTCTTTTATCAAAAGTTATGAATTAATTTCAAAGAGGGTTTTTCTTAATGTCAAAAAAAATCCAAAGCAACCCCTTTCTGAAATTTAGTCATAACTTTTGATTGGAGACTTGAAATTGCAAACGGATTTTTGGAGATGAAAGATAATTCTATTTTTAAACTTTTCTTAGTTCAAAATTTTTCTAAAAAAGTTTTTTTTCTATGTCTAAATGGTCTCTGAAGTCTGCTGAATTTAAAAAATACCGAATTGAGAATTTTTTTTAAATTTTTTATTGTGAATACACTATTTATAGAATACTAATTAAGATAATTTAAACATTTTCCAAATAGAAAAATTTACTTGAAATATTTTTTAGTCAAAATTAACAAAAAAGTGTTGATTTTTTGTTACTTTGAAGATGCAATATCCAAATCAACAAAAAAATTTGTTGATTTGGGCAGTTTTTACATAAATTAACAAAAAAACTGTGAAAATGGACGATGCAGTATCGAAAACAACACAAATTTGTTGATGTTTTGTTAATTTGGGCACTGTTTTTCTACTAGTGATAATTGCTTCCTAATAAGCAATTGAACAATGTTCCTACTATTTCATTAATTCCTTAGTAGTTTTTGTTGGATCTTGGTGAAAGTCAAATAAGATATTTAGATTCTCTTCCCATCGATGTAATTTTTGAACTTTGTACAAATAAATCACAAATCTTTGAATAATATTATTTACAAAAAAAATTCATTGAATAATATTGTAAGAAATTTAACCCTTAAAGGTTTGTTGTCCCTTCAAGGAACAAAATGAATTTTAGGCAAGATCTTATGACTTCAATTTTTGGTGAAGTTTTTAGAATTTATCTCATAAGATAGATTAGCTTTGTGAAAATACAATTTTTATTTCAATTGGTGCCTAGGAGCAAAAGTTATAATTCCAAAGATGCTAGTATATGAGGATGAAGATGCAACGTGAGATGGAAGCATGTGAGCCTTGAGTATGTATATAAATAGATTTACAACAACCATTGATGGTAATTATGACATACACACCTATAATATAGATATTTATAGTATAGTTGCACCATAATTTTAGAAAAATTTATACTAGAGATGCCTATATCATAGTTTTGTAGTCTTCTAGGCTCAAAGGCTTACACTTTTAGACTCACATGATAGCAACCTTCATTTAAGTGTTAGTTTTGTTCAAATTTTACTATTGAATTACAAAAATGAAACCTTCTTTCATTCTTTTCATTTATGTACAATGCACAAGTATTGACATTTTTTTGACAATATTACTTCAAACCATATTACCACTATTTAGGGGTGAGACTTACAAGCAAGTAACGAGTTATAATTCTTTTGTCTCTACTGTCTTCATTTAGAGTGTATTTAATTTATTTTATTGGACACCAATATACCTTTATAGATTGGATAACATTACAATATAGTTGAAAACATCTACCATGACAATTTTAGGTCATACTAGTAACAATTCAAATGGCTCATTCGAAGACAAATTCTAATCGAAAAGGGTATAGACACGGGTATGGCATTCCTTGCCTTAAGTTAGTTTAATATGGTAAGTACATTGAAAATTGTTACTAATCAAAATCCATCACATTTAGATTCAATTCTAGAATGAAATAATGAATTCTAAGAATATAAACCATTGATCTATACATCACAATCTAAATGTACTAATTGTCACTTTGTGGTACATATATCTATGTTAATTCTTTGGAAGTTCATAATTTATTTATTCAATGATGTATACTATGATGCTTTGGAAACTTCTTTCACTTGCCAATGAAAGCTATAAACATGATGGAAGCAAGATCAATGAATATTCACTAAGACAAGACCAAATCTTCTATTTTCAAAAAGGGTTCAATCTTAAGTTCAATGTTGCTAGTATGTGAGCATGCAAATGCAAGCATGTGAGCATGTGAGCCTTGAGCTTATATAAAAGTATATATAGTTCAACCATTGAAGGTGTTTATAACATAAACAACTATAATGTAGGTATTTATAATATAAATACACTATATTCATAGAAGGTTTCTTTAATAAAGACATTTATATAATAGGTGTATGGTCTTCTAGGCTCATGGGCTTACACTCCTAGACTCATATAATAGCAACCCTTCTATTTAAATGTATACAAATCATTTTAGAAACTTTGACAACACTTGTTATAAGATTACAGCATTTAAGGTTAGAAAAAAGGACCTTATTGGTCTCAGGGTTGCTTTACACTGAGAGTCTAGGCCAATTTGATTTATTAGAGGCAAAGAACCCTCACTTGTAAATAGTTTAAGGGTTGAAATCAGCTCCAATTCCTTTACAACAAGCAGTCACTCGACTTTGGTGGTCAAATTTTTTTTTAATTCTAAAAAGGCATGATTCACTAGTAGAAAACCCCGTTTAATGTGACGAGGCCTAAATTTTCTTAACGGATTTTGCTAGGCATCAAAAGTAACAACTTGTATTTTTATGTCAACATTGATGTTGTGTTGAACATTTTTGTTGACATAAAAACACGGGCTGTTACTTTTGATGCCTAGCAAAATCCATCAAGAAAAATGAGGCCTTGTCACATTAAACGGGGGGTTCTACTAGTGATTTGACATGGTTCAAGCATGGCTTGAACTTGTTAAATTGGGTGCACCAAAAATGGAAGGCCAATTTTTGGCCTAGGGATGAATGTCAAATTTCAATCAAAAAATTTATCTTATAAAATATAATTTTTTTCAACAAATCTAATTCATTGAATTTTATGCAATATAATGACCTAAAGGGGGATTAACACAACCTTTAGGTGTTCAATCTAATATTTCAGCATCTCTATCCTTTTTTTCTAAGTTTTCCTTGAATTGACCCAACTTCTTGGCCTCAAGGCCTTTACATATGGAAAAATTGTCCCGATTTATAATCTTAATATAATGACTAGTTGAGGCCAACCTCCAACCCCCAAAGGGATTGAAATTTTGTGCGATTGGCTTGAAGAGGAATTGGCTTGGCCTTTAGGAGTAAAGCAATCCTTAATCTCAAAAGGTCAACAAATTTGAGTTCACTTGAAGTAACGGTCTTTGCATTACTTATAGCTTGATTTTTGACTAGTGCTTATTATTACCTTTATTTCTAGAAAAGACCCTTTATTTCCTTTGAAAATTACAAAAGAATCATGGATCTTTTTTCAAAAATAAAGGGGGTTTATTGCAATTATATACTTATTAAACTTTAGAAACTAAAAAAAGAATTTTTACACATGCTACTTGAAAGTGCTTGCCTATTTAAAAAACTTCCAATTGTATAAAAAACTATTCAAAATAGACTATCCAACGAGAGTTTATAAAATTTAAACTTGTCATTTTGTATAGCATTTGTATCAGAGGGGTCAATTGACTATTGAATTGTTGAACTTGCAAAAAGAAATAATTTTAATTTTAATTTTTAAAAATTCAAAATGAATTTCGAATACTATGTGATAGTCTTCAAGTTCAAAATTCTCAATGTTTGAGTATCTAAAAAGGAGTCAATTTGAAAACCAGTTTAATTAGAAAAGACAAGTTTTTCCAATGACAATCTTGAAGTTTTGAGCTACTTTATGCATTGACATATAAAGCATTCATTTCTTAAACTTAATGTGAGCGACCTTTGGATCCATGTCACAGGGCTAGGTGCATAAATAAATTAAAAGAAAAGAATTTTGAAGTTAGAGTAGCCAACCAATTCTTAATTACCTACTATTTCTAGAATCTAAAATATTCTATTTTGCACACATGTACTAGATGAATTGTGATCAATTATGGCGCAAGTCTTGGTGTAGGTAGCCAACCCATTTTTGATCATCCCCCCATTTTCAATCTATAGTCTACTTCCTTTTCGTGAAGTTATAGTGCAATTCCTAATGCAATTGTGGCGCATTGGGATTGGTTATAAGGCTTTTCATAAATGCAATCAACCCTTGGTCGATTTTGCAATTAGTCTATGGTCAAAAATAGTAAAGTTTATATTACCATTATAGGTAAAAAAGAATCTTCTACTAAAAAATTCATAGTAATTATGCTTTGTGTAATAAAATTCTTGAAAAATATGTTATCTTTTCAAACTCTATTTTTGTATATGAAAAAATTTTGCAATAAAAAAAACTTGCACTCTAACTATGTGTAATTGCTTAAGTGATTGAAAATAGGTCGGCTACCTTAGTTGTGGCATAATATAATTGACTACACGTTTCTCAATATTGCAATCAATTCTTTGTCAATTTGTTTGTAGCCTATAGTTGAAAATAGGAAGGTCTATATGACCAATATAGGTCAACAATATGCCTTCATTTTAAAAGATTAGGATATTTTTATTTTGAAAGAAAAAATTCCCAAAACTTTTAGAATCCTTTTGAACTCTATTTATGCACTTGGGAAATTTTTTGCAATCGTGAAATCCACACTCCAAAATATGCATAATTCCTTTAGTGGTTGGAAATGGGTTGTAAGCTTCAATCTAAACAACGAAAGTCAGGATTTCACATTAGTCAGTCTTGGTTTCTATTTCATAAAGCATCACATTGGTCATCCTCATGACCAAAGGCTACCAGCCCTTTTTTTTTCCGGCACTGTTTGTTCAGATTGCACCATTTCAAAATAAATGTCTTTTTTTCACCAGATAAAAGTAATCTTTTTTCGCCAAAATTTTCTAGTTTTCTTTAAAATATCGATGAAGTTGTCAAATTTGGATGAAAAAGTGTATAAATATGACGAAAAAGTGTTTTTAAGTCCAAAAGATGGATGAATGTAAAAACACAATGCTTCACCAAATTTGAAGTGATCACCATCTTGGCACTTTCTCAAAAAGTTAAGAAGAAGGGCTGAAGGCTACAATTTTCAATTTTGATGCACACAAAATGTCTCAAAGGTTTGACAGCCAAACATGGAAAACATGTGTCTCAAAGTTGATAGCACTTCCACCACACATTCAAGCTTGAATGCTCTTGTTCAGGTCTTCAGAAAGAGAGAGGTCAACAACAAATTGTATTAACTCTGATGAGATCATGCTGATCATACATTTGATCTGAAATTATTATTCTTAGCTCGAAAAATAGGCTCCAAAACCGCTCACCCTCCCAAATGTACATTATTTGTACACGATGTTTTTTAATCTTTAAAGGAATATACAAACAATGTACATTTTAGGGGGTAGACGGTTTTGGAGCCTTGTGCCACACTGACTTCAAAAATTCATAACTAATTCCAAAAAGCTCCAAAAAAAATGAAACAACTTGGGTTAGATGCCTATTTTACTTGTCCTTCAAGGAAAATTCACTGAAAAATATTTTAAGATGTTTCACGTCCTGAAAATTCAATTCCAACCCTTAGATAGTCAGATTATAGACCTCCTACCTTACAGTAAGTACTCTCTCTGTCCCAGTAAGTTAACCCTAAAGCACGTCGACATTCATATTCTCGACGATGAATAGAGGGCTTCAAGGCCCTATTTCATCCAGTAAACCTCTCAATTGTCAAATGTAATACTTGAATCTAGAAAAGACAATCTTCTTTAATGATCAAATTCATTAAATTCTGAAAAATGATATAACTGTACAAAGCTATAAGCAAAAATGTGCAAAAATTCAAAAAAGGATTGAGACGTTTAAGATTTAAAAGCTTCCCAAATTCTTCATTCTTCCTTCAAAGACTGTACATCAGCCTGATTAGGAAGCTTTTCATGGGACAGAAGGAATGATTTTTAAACAATCCAGGTCTAGTTTTTTTGTAAATTATGCTTTATTCTTGCACCCAGACCAACATTCAATGTAAATCCGCATGATAGGGAGGAGGTCCATAAACCGACCATCTAAGGGCTGGAACAGAATTTTGGGCAGGTCAAACATTTTGAAATATTTTTCAGAGAATTTTCCTTGAAAGACAGCTTGAATAGGCATCTAACCCAAGTCGTTTCATATTTTTTGGAGCTCTCTAGAATTAGTTATCAAATTCTGAAGTTGAAAGGGCATAGGGCTCTAAAATGGTGCCCTAGCTAAAATGTACACTGTCAGTACACTGCTGAAGACTATGAAAATGCAACATGTACAAGTACTGCACATTTAAGATAGGGCACCATTTTAGAACCCGCTCCATTCAAGAGCCTCCTCCACACCCGGCTTGCCAGTTCTGGAGAAATTTCAAACAGTTTGACTGAAAACAGAGTGTTTCTAATCTTTTATTGTATTTCTTGGAAACAAATGAAACAGAATTCCATTGAATGCAGTGTTTTGCTTTTCGGACACAAATGAAACAAAATTTCAAATGCAGTGTTTTTGCATTGACAAGGAGGGCAGTCGTGTTGAATACAAGGACAACCGTCATACCACAGCCAAGGACTGACCGTCAAATTCAAAACAGGAGGCAATGAAATTCTGTTGCATTCGCTGCACAAAAAACAAAAAACAACAGGAGTAAGTGCAAAAAGTCATGCCAGAAGGATAGCGTACTTCAAAAGCCAGTGTACAGTCCAGTGTATACTCCGTGCATGGACGTTAAATTCTACCATCAAAGGTGGGCCTAGCAGGGTAAATTTTGGGTTCTCCAGGTAAAAGTGAAAAGAAATAAGACCCCTATTTTGTGCTGTGTGTAGGGTATGCTCGTGATCTCTCTTAGAAAAACTAAAACATTTGGTTTCAAATATGAAATTTAGAATTTGCTAAGAAAATTATTTGCAAAAAATAAAAAAATTCATGTATATTCCCCTAAGGTAAATCCACCTTGTTGGACCCACCTTTGATGGTAGGATTGAACAGTTATCTTTATAAAAAAAGACATATCTTGTATATATATGGTACCTATCATTGCGCCTTCTTTTCCTCATTATCAGTCTTCATTTCAAACAGTTTGACTCAAAGGTGGTGTTTTTCACAATCCAAAGAAAGAGTCTCCTCTCTCCTACAAGAAGAAGAGAAAAGGAAGGGGTAATAAGTTACTAATTGACAAGGACGGCAATTGCTTTGAATACAAGGACTACCATATGTTAGACAATCTTTGAAGAAGGAATCCCAAATTAAAAAATAATGAAAAATGCTAAAAGTCATGCAAGAGTGAAAAATAAAGTAAGGTTTCTTTTGAAGGGATTGCATATGAAGGTAGCTAGCATGTGGAACATCTATGTTATACTCAATAAATACTTATATATCAATACCCTCCAAAGTTGTAGGGTCCATACTTACGCCCATGCTCAAGGCAAGTAGGCTTGCATTTTTAGGTTCATATATTAGTGTCATTGGTATGATCCATTTGAGGAGAAGTGATATGTTTCTTTTGAGGCAATAAAGTACGCTCTTTTTTAACGGATATTGAGTTGCATAAATAGGAGTGCAAAATGTACTCGTAACTATGATTTGCCAATTGTACTACTAAAATTGTTGTCTTTTAATTAGCTTATGAATTGGTTTGTTGTTATTTGTTTAATGGCTAAATTTGATTTTCTTTGTACCCGTGAAAATTACTTATCCAAAAAAATCTATAGTGGCTCTAAAACAAAATCTAAAATGGCTCTGTTTTTTGGTTGGCATAGTTTACATTGGGGCCCTAAACCAAAACCCCAAACCTCAAAGATTATGAGCATACACTTATCAAGCCATCTTTAACTTTAAACTTGAATTTGTCCAACTTTAGTGCTTGGACATTTTGAAATTCAAAGTCTACAATGTCTTTGGCTATTACCATGTGTGAGGAGTCATTGAATAAGTTTTATTTTATAATTCTATCTACATGAGTATTCATTGATGGATGTCTAACATCGTCCTTGCTGGAGGATTTAGGTAGCGGATATAGAATAGTAGGTGTCTTTAAAAGTTAATAGTTATGAATGGAAATTCTACCATTTGATCATTTCAATGAGAAATTAGTTTTTTTTTTAACTAAATGTCTCAATATGCAGTAAAATAAAATGTTTGATTTAACCTTTTTATGACCTATGTTTGAAAATAGGATAACTATTTTCACTACAATCACCAATGAGTATAGGCATGCTATTTTCAAATGGAAGAAGTATTAAGTTGTAGATGTAGGTTTAAAACACTGTTAGCAACCTTGACATCCATTGTACTTTTGTAGCTCCTTGACAAATTCTAAAGGTGGTATGCCTACCAAGGCATCTACTATGCTACTATATAATTATAATAGACAATCCAAAAGGTATTAATTTTATATGTCTTCAATAACACTTTAAGCCTTTATTTTTTTTAAAGGTCAAAAATCTAGTTATAATATCTACAAAGATGACTTATGTTACATTGAGCAATTATGGTATCTTCTTGAAATTTCTTAGCATCTCTAGCACTCCACAAGAATATATTGGATATAGAATTATGCAATTTCAACATATTGGCATGTGCCTTCATTTGATAAAAACACTAATATTTAATTGGGTCACATAGAGAATGATCCGTATTAGAAAATGGGGTATAAATGACTTGTTCACAATGACTACACTGACAACACTGACAACAATGACTACAAAACAATCATTTTGTAGTCATTGTTGTTGGTGCAGTCATTGTGGACAAGTCATCTATACATCGTATTTCAATATCCTGTCTTTGAAATAATAAGCATTTAGTTTTTATTCCTAAATCCTCAACTCAATTCTTTCATACAAATTTTTTTTGAATCAAATCTATAGTGCAATTTTTTTTCACAAATGACAATTAAAGTCATTTGAAATTATAGACCACAATTTAAAATAACTTTTTTTTTTCAACTTTGTATGCTTAGACCTTCCAATATTAATAATCAAACTTTATGAGATTTTACTACATGATCTCAAAAAAACAAGTACAAAATCCTATGGTTAGATTTTTTTTCATTGAATGAAAGCAACATAATTGGTAGTTTTGAGTGTTTTTTGATAAATAAATAGCCTTGGTCTTCTAAAGGTTAAGGGTTTAGGGTTTAGGATTTAGGGTTTTATGCCAATAGGTGCATTAATAGGCTTCAAATTTTGGTCTCTTTTGTCTTTACTAATCATATTATATATGATTACACATGCCATCACATTGTCACTTTGGATTTTAAATTATTACCTATCTTGTTTGATTTTAAAGCATCAAATCAATGCTCTATGTTTTTGGAGTAGTAGTTTCTTGCATTTTTGCATATTGCTCTCGTTTTTAAAAAAAAAATCATAAATGGTCTAAATAAAGAGAATCCACTTGGAATAGATTCCATTTGGTGTTAGATAATATTGTAGATATCAATGGAAATGAACTCAATGTCTTGCCTAATAATTCATCTAAAGAATAGATTTGATGAATCTTTATCTATCTAAAGAATAGAATCATTGAACCCTAAGCATTGAATGTTTTTGCGAAACCCTAATTATCATGTTTCCCTTTGTTGTTTTCAAGGTTAACAATGCTAATATGTGAGCATGAAAATGTAAGCATGTAAGCCTTGAGTATACATATAAGTAGATATACAACTACCATTGAAGGTGTTTTTAATATAAACACCCATAATATAGGTGTCTATAATACCAAAAAAATCTATAATCATAGAATTTTTTTTTTAATAAAGACACTTATACTATAGGTGTATAGTCTTTTAGGCTCATAGGCTCACACTTCTAAGTTCACATAATAGCAACCCTCTTCTCAAGGTAACTAAGTTCCTTATGCATAGAAATAAGTATTGTATTTTTAACACCAAAAATGATTGAGAAAATGGTCTTGCAATAGTGATTGCTTCATTGTTAAATTTAAAAAAAATATGAAAAAAATGAAAGATTTACCACAAATCTAAAGCCAAAATTCAAAATCCAACATGGTGTAGTGAAAGAAGACTAAAAAATATGCATAATAGCAATTTAAAAAAAAAACCCTAACTCAAATTGAAATGCAAGACATGTATTCTAATAGTTGTTGCTAGATACAAACCATAGAGAGCTAAAAAACACACAACTTGACCTCATTGGCTAGGATTCCCTATTTGATGACTTTTTAACTCTTTACCTCTAAACCACCTATGCTTTGGAATTTTTTATAAATTTGATTGTGAATCTTGTTCTTCATATGAATACACCACTTCATAGTTAATTTTATTCTCTTAACCCCTAAAGGACCATTGTCCCTTCGGGGGACAAATGCAATTTCGGGCAGGTACCTACGGGCTGAATTTTTGTCCTAATTTTTTGAAACTTTTTTTGGAGATAGAAAAATTGAATATCTTCATGGGGATATAATTTTTTTTTCAATCGGTGCCCGGGAACAAAAGTTATGCCCAAATAAGCTCAAAACAGGGGACGGCGGGCAGTTCGGGCAGCAAAGAAAAATTTTGAATTTTTTTTTTTGAATTTTTTTTCTTATAGATTATATTTTTGCCTATCTAGGAAGCATTGATTCATTTTATTTGGATTTGTTATGAGAAAGTTATGGACATTCTTGTTTTTCGGGCAATTAGAGCATTTTCTTGAAAAAAATAACTTGTAGGATTCATTTCTGGATGCAATTTTTGCAATTTTTCAAAAAAATAAATTTTTCATGGTTTATCTTACTTGCTAGAACAATCTCACCGTTAGGATTAGTGCATTTTAATTCCATTTAAAAGATATTAATATTTTAGATTTTCCTTCTATCTCATACCTACTTCTACTTAACATTTTTTTTAAGAATGAAAATTAAGTTTTTTTGAATTTATTTATTTTTTCCTAGATTCTCAACTCAATTTGTCACTATAAATAATTAAAGCTCAAAACTCTTTAGTGCAAAATTTTTAAGTTAAAAATGTTCAAAGTCGAAAAATCCAGTCCCGCAATGTGCTGAAAAACTTGTTTTTCCCACTTTAAATGCAAGTATCTTGCAATCTGTGTGGTCAAAAATTCTGAATTTTTTTCCACACTATCTTAGACTAGTGAGGTATAAGATCCTACGGTTAGATGTGAAAAAAAATTAATTAAAATATATTTTTACTCTTTGCTATAAAATTGGCAGTTTTTAGTGTTTTGGGGCAGAAAACAGGGCTTGGTCCTTTAGGGGTTAAGAAAGAATCCAAAAATAAATCACTTTTCACATTCTTAAATTTAGAAATGACTATTCTAAAAACAAATCAACCATTTTATAGTTGATGAAAATTTAAAGGATTAAAAAGGAATGATTCAAAACTCTCCTATTGTATAGAAATCTAGAAAACCATATTCAAATCATTGAGTATGAAAAAAATGATTTTTGTTTACTTACCATTGGACTACTTTCTAGGTGGAAAAAACTACACATCATACAATAATTTTTTAATCATGCAGTCAAAAGTAATTAGAATTGTTGTGCCTCAATGATATTCTTCATCATTATGTTGTGTGAAAATTTTAATAAAAATAAATAAAGTCTCCATTTGTAGTGAGCTCTTCAAAATTTCTATGTGGCCAAAAACATAACTTGATTCTTCTTAGGATACTATAAATGCAGTCTTGTTCCTACACCCTATTTGAGCAAAAGTGCACACATTTTTTCTAGAATGTATGTTGTTGGTACATGATGACAAAACAAGAATGGGTACATCTATCTTACAATCTTTTTTTAAGAGTATTGAGACTATTGCTTATGAATATTATTATCAACTTGTGTAATCCTTGAGTTGAAATTTTTTCACATCTAGAGTGTTGACAAAAATCACTCCAAATCTTACTATAAGTTAGGTAGGAGATACTGAATTTTCTTTTTAATCCCTAAAGGACCATGGCCTTCAATTTTGTCAAAAAACATTTAAAACAATCATTTCTATTGCAAACAAATAAACAATTTGAAAAACATTATTTTTAGGTGTCTAATCATACAATTTTGCACTAGGCTAGTATGAAATCTTTTAAGGAAATTCAAAAACCTTTATAGCAGAAATTGCAAGGTGTTTACATTTGAATCAAAGAAACAATGGTTTTTTTTCCCTTGTGTAAACAAAATATAAGAATCTAAATCTTCTTAATACAAAAATTTTGTACAACAAACTTAGAAGTGAAGAAAACTCAAGATGAAGACTTGAACTAAGAATCTAAAGAAAAAAATTCATTAAGAAAGACTTGATTTTTATTCTTTAAAAAATATTTGGGTAGAAGAAGATAATCCCAACAATGACATTGTTTTAGCAAGTGAAAACCAAGAAGCTTCATAACTTTCACATTAAGATTCCAAATGTATTGAATTGAATTTTTTTCATGTAGAAATAAATAGAATCCATGACTATATATATATTTCTTCAAGTTTTTGTAGTTTTGTTTTTCTAGCCAACAAACTAAAAAAAAGACTAATCAAGACATAACTTTTGCTCCTAGTCTCTAATTGAAGTAAAAATTATACTTCCAATGAGATAATACATTTTTATATATCTGAAAAAAGAGTCAAAAAATCATGTTAATAATTGAAGTCATACAAACCTACCCCAAATTCATTTTGTCCCCCTTGGAAAGAAGATCCTTTAAAGAAGTTGGCCTATCTGCTTTATCAATGGCAATTTCAAATATTTCAATGAATATATTAAATTCTTTCCTACATAGTAGACACATTTAGAACCTAAATAGTTTATGGACCTTCTAACTTAACCCCTAAAGGTTTTTGACTATGTTTTCACCAAAATCGCTCCAAAACTGTCATTTCTAGGACAATTATCAAATTTTTGGAAAAATGTAGCTATAGTATCTCTTATTAAATTCTTTTGAAAACATGAAGAAAAAATTTCAAAAATTTCCGCCATGTAGATTGCAAGACACTAGTGTTTGAAGTTGCAAAAATCCACTTTTTACCACTGCGGAAATTTGGGCAATTGTTCTTTAGAAGGTCACATTTGTATGAAAAATGTCCAAAATGATTGTAACTCTTTAGATTCATGCTTCAATTCAATTTGGCTACATGCTTGAAAATTTTCAAATCATTTGGAATTGTACAACATGTACAAAATAAATAATAAGAAGAAATAAGTAGAAAATGATTCAAAATACTAAATTGTTAACGATTTATTTATAGAATTGAAAAATGCCAATCCCAATAGTTGTAATGTTGTAATAAACAATCTACACCAAATATATATATATATATATATATATATATATATATATATATATATATATATATATATATATATATATATATATATATATATACATATATATGTATATTTCAAAAATACTAAAAATTGAATTAAATAAAGGATTTCAAAGTTAATTTTAGACTAGACATTCTTTAACTTCCTACAAACTACCTATAAACTAAAACTCCTCATGACTTTCATCTCATTAATCCAAATGGCATAAGTCAAAGCTTCTCATGTCTATAAATCTAGAGAACTAGTTTCAAATTTTTATTTAAAAAAAAGTGATTTTTGATGAAGTTTTTTGACCTACTTGAGCTGCCCACCGAACAAAGAAAATCACATATGGGCCTAAAAACTACTCCTCAAATGCATGTTTGGTGAAAAATTTAAAAGAAACAAAAGAAAAACTCCATTTGTAGCGAGTTGCCCAAAATTGCTATGTTACCAAAAAAGTAGTTTGATCCTTTAGGAGTTAATTTGGATGCAATATTTACTGAAATGATTCATTCCTACCTCAATTACAATTGATTTACTTCGGTATATTATTAAATAAACAAAAAATAAAATATACTTCCAACTTAAAAAAATTCAAGTTTTAATTATAAACAGTCAAAAGTTAGAATTTCATTTGGAGGGTCACTGGAGCTTCTTCAATAATAAACCTCACCTCAAAAGTGGCGTTCCAAATGACCGACAGATGGAGGTCGCCGGTTCTGGGAGTTGGATTTCGTGGAACGAAGCTGACAGACCTGCTGGTCGAGGAAGGCTCCGTCCTGACTGCAGCCTATTGTCAGTTAGCTGATTGGGGAACACTCGTGACTGCCACCTGTTGTCAGCCAGCGTCCAGCTCGACATATACTGTCTTCCAGCTCATCATTGGCTTCGCGGCGACCAGCCAGCGACTCCCCTCCTCTGTCCCCTTCCTTCTGCCCTTTCCCGTCCGTCGTCCCATTCCGTGGAACTGAAGTCAAGGAAGTTGCGCTGTCGCGACAGTGCAAAGCACATTCCCTGCTACCGTAACTGAAGTTCTGCCATATCTCATCATCACGCGGGCTTTCGTCGGACGTCGCCACCGAAAAGGCACCATCTCTGACGCCTTCGCTATTCTGGCAGCCGATTCGATTGCGCAGAAACCGGAGGAAATTTGAGGATGCAGTATGCTAAATTAGAACGATCCATGGTGTACGAACTTCGACTGAAGCTGCGAAAAGGTTTCAGTTCCTAGAAACGAGGATTCACTAAGCTTAATGACGCCGTTTTCTGCTTAGGCGTCCGTCTTGACCGTGTCGGAGCCTCGGAGGCTCCACATGTGGTTAGTGGCAACGCTGGCCTGGTGCAGAGTCTAGAAGCTTCTTGGTCATGGCAGGCGGGCCCTCTGCCGTGTACAGGTGTGCGTAAACCAGGGTAGCCGGACATGTTGCGATTATTTCGGAGAGGTGGGAAGGCGGGCGAGTGGTGAAACTTGTGGTGTTTTTCAGTTTGGAAGTAACTTAACGAATTTTGATCTGATGTAAGCTAATGTGTGTTCTTGAGTTGTAATCTTCGTTTTATTCCGTTCTTTCGGTCAGAGGGAAGGTGATGAAGTAAGCTTAATTTAAACATGCTTTGACGGAGCTTGTATGCTGTGACCGTTGGTGGAAGTGTGAGGTCAAATCTTGACAGGGAAGGAACGGATCCTCCGAAGACAAAAGTTGTGCAAGAGATTCGAATACCGCACAAATTGTATGACTCATCAGACGATTGCAACGATCCGCCAGTAAGTTATTCTGTGAGCGATTCGTGTTTCTGGTGATCAATGGTCCGGAATTAATGCCGCGTGGCGAGCACTTTCCATCCCCTTCCTCTTTCAGCGTAAAAATCTGTCGGGTCTGCGAGCTGACCGGTCCCACACTTCGCCGTGTCACTAAGTAAAGAAGCTCCGTCGCATTAATCATTTGGCGAGGTCTGAGTTACCCTTCGCACGTTTTGCTCAATATCGATTACTGGGTTTCATTTTGGCCGCATCACGATTTCCAAATTCCATCGCGGAAGTCTTTTGGAAGTTTATTGCTCTTCAGTTAAAAACATACAAACTGGAGTACCGTACGTTGAGCAATCGGTATGCGAAATCAAAATAAGTGATTCGTGGACTTGATGGTGTAAATACGAGTAAGCAGCGACGTTCGTTCCTTCTACAGCTGGTGTAGACCTTTTCATTTTTTGGCAACTCAGCAATGGTCAACTGCTTCGAGTGAGCCAGCGAGAATTTACTGGCTCTCTGCGCGTTGTACAGTGCTGCACATGCGGCTAGCTCAATACCCTCACTCAGGCAGCTCAATTGAACTCATTGTTTCCGTCCGTCAGTGTAGGTTAGAATCAGACAAAGCGTTCAGCTGGGAGTAATTATCAAGTCCTTGTTGTGGTTCATTGTCTGTGACCGAGGTAATTGTGTAGCAGGTTGACTTGTCGTCGGGGTACAATTTAAGGTTGAACATCATTAGCAGTAGTGTAGCAAGATGACGAGTTTAGTGAGAAAGGAGTAGTAGGTTACTGATCGATGATGATCTCGTACAATCCCTCAAATCCACGAGAAGGCAGGACAAAGAAGAAGGTTCTTACTTATCGGCTACCAATTCACGGGGTTTCGACACTTTCGTCACTTGACACCCGCCAATCGTCGACCAGCAGTAGGAGCTTCTTGCACCGTAGGAAGGTATCTAAAACGTGCAAGGTTCCTACCGTCTCATCGGCGCAGGCTTAGGTTGCGTACCGGTGAGAAGCACGGATTCGTGGCAAGCGAGTGGGGAGTTTTTGCTCTAGGGGATGTTCTTGAGGAGCCGTTGCACGGAGTAGGCGTTGAAGTGCTCAAAGAAGGGGCAGGGCAATGAGGGCATGTGCTGAGAAATAGCTGTTGAGTGTACGGAGGAGGAAGAAGCAGGACTCAATAGCTGTTAGTGTGATTGTGTTGTCCCAATTCGAACCAGTGGAAGTACCTTAAGACGGGTTTTCCCCATTTCTCGTAGGCACAATTGATCGGAGAAGATCATTGGGGCGTGTCTGGAGTGGAATAACAACAGACCTGCAGCAACGTGCTTTGCACGTTCACAATTCGGGAGACGGAGATTTCTTTTTGCCGTGTCTATCTGTTCATTTCCAGCCTGTACTGAATTCAAACTCGTTCGCGACTTCTGGACGATTGTTGAAAGTCTCTCGCGACTGAAACTTCATTTAGCGGTATATTTTGGCACATTTGCCAACTATATTTTTTAAATTTTGGTTTAAGAGCAAGTGCGGAGCCATTGGATGCTGTTCCTTGGTCTATAATTTCTTGTTCCTGTATCGCGAGTCAACTCCTTGCGACCTTTTTGCTTGAGTTTCGATGGCGCATCGCGTTTCGGGAGTTCTGAAGAGCAATGGGTGCAGAGACCTTGCGAACTATGGCGCGTTGACGTCCTTCTCAAAGAATCACAGACATGAAGCACCGGGGGCCTTGCACTCACACTGGGAGAAGCCGCGTTCGTTGTGGTTAGCTATTTCCGTGTTCCTTTTCCTCTTCGCCTTGTGTCTCTTCATCCTTCCAGCCTCCATGGAAGTGCCGACCCAAAATTTAGGACCTGGCAGTGAGGCATCGCTGAGAATTAGCTTGCGGGGATTGCCATTCGGGCAAGCTAGCAATCCGCTTAATGAGAACACGGGGGGAGAAAAGAGCAATACAGAGTGGCAATTCAAATCCGACCATTTCACTCTGTTCAACGTTTCAAGTGAGTGTTTCTTACTCACAGTTTGCTTTGTCTCAAGCTAATCCTGTTTTTGTAATAGTACTGATAATACTAAAATAATGGGAACTGTGTCTCAGTCAAAGAGGGCGGGTTTGGAAACCGTAATCGGTGAACCGTGTTCCGTGGATGACAACTCGTCCATGAAGTTCCATCACTGTTGGTAGAATGGGTTTTGGAGTAGTTAAGGCTCAATGTTCTGATCGTGGACCTTGGATTTATTCAGGTTTTGATTCCACTCCGTTTAATCCGTTAAACCTTACCAACGGACCGATGCGAATATATGTATACGATCTGCCAGCAAAGTTCAATGAGGATTGGCTGGTTGATGAACGCTGTTCCAGCCATTTATTTGCCGCGGAGGTCGCCATTCACAGAGTTCTATTGAAAAGTCCGATCAGGACGTTGGATCCCTATGAAGCCGATTTTTTTTTCATGCCTGTTTATGTCTCGTGTAAATTTAGTCCGAAGACTGGCTTTCCATGGCTTGGGCATGCGTCTAAACTCATGCAAGCAGCAGTGAAACATGTGTCCACGAAGATGGAATTCTGGAACCGTAACGGTGGAAGAGATCACATTTTTGTCGCCGCTCATGACTATGGTGCTTGTTTTCATACACTGGTGAGACTTGAAATCCTTTTGTTCTTTCCCGTCGTACAGTAGACGGTAGACGCTTGTAAAGAAATATAGAGCTTATTTGATATTGGTTCCTCTGATTCCGAAAGCGTCCAAGGCTTGTGTGTTTGTGAAAAATTTTCTGACTTTACCGATCATGCATTATTGCCGGTATTTCCCTCATTGACTAGGATTTTTTTCCTTCGTTGAGAATGCAGGAGTCACAGGCTATTGCACATGGGATACCTGAATTTATGCGTAATTCTCTAATTCTACAGACCTTTGGAGTACAAGGCTTCCATCCTTGTCAAACAGCAGAACACATACAGATTCCCCCGTACATCTCGCCTTCAGTAGCTGCTTCTTACATCCAGGATCCCCCAGAGCGACAGCAACGAAGTATATTTGCTTTCTTTAGAGGAAAAATGGAGATAAATCCCAAGAACGTTAGTGGCTTGGTTTACAGCAGGTGTGTATCTCAATCAATCTTGTGTTAAACTTTTCCTCTTTATGATGCATGAGGCAGAACCTCAAGATTTGTTTTAATAACATTATAGTCACCAATTCTCAGTCTAGACCTTCGAATACCTCTGAGAATGTTTCTTTTTCCGTCTTGTCATTACTGGAAGGAGTGGAATCAAATTTTTAGCTCCAATTTTTTGGATATGGTATATGCACTCTGGAAATCCTCATTGTCTTGTAGCCAGGTATCTGTTTCAGAGAGTTACGAGCACTATCTGTTTGTGCTAATTTTGGGTTGCTCATTCTTGCAGGGGCATAAGGACAGTTTTGTACAAAAGGTTCTCGCGTAACAAGCGCTTGTTTTATTTGAAGCGGCAACGAGCTGCAAATTACCAGCAGGAGCTGCTTCGGTCCACGTTTTGCTTGTGCCCCTTGGGCTGGGCACCGTGGAGTCCTCGGATTGTTGAAGCTGTTACCTATGGCTGTGTCCCTGTGATCATCGCAGACAACATTACCCTGCCTTATTCACATGTCATTGATTGGGGTAACATCTCATTGAGTGTCCGTGAGCACGACGTGCCTAAACTCGACAAGATTCTCCTCAATGTGGCGGCTACAAATCTAACTGCAATACAGAGGAATCTTTGGACGGAGGCAAACCGGCGTGCGATGCTGTTCACTGATCCACTAGTGAAGGGCGATGCCTCATGGCAAATATTTGATCGCTTGTCAACGAAACTCGACAGATCATATATCAAACACTCCAGCGCACATTGATAATTATCACAGTACTTCTCGTTTGGAAGGAATGAGTGACTCAAGGAAGGACTCGGTTTTCCCCTGGAGATTCATATTATTGCCATCTCTGCTTATTCACGAACTCGAACTTTCAGATCTCATCTGCAACTGGATTAATGAAGTGGACGTCATCTGAATCAGCTTGAACAACCACGGCTCCATGGCATATTGCCCTTGCAAGGAGAGCTAGCTTGTGTGTCCCTATGACGATTGCTCAAGCAGACAAGTTTCCTGGACTCTCTTCGAGAAGTGGCACGTGCTGCTCGAGTAGAGGGTTTTCCTGCGAATTCCAAAATGTGCGGATTAGCAATCAGAGGGGCATGCAATTACAAAGCTTCCTCCGGATGCACAGCACAACACTTGATCAAGACAGTCACAGAACATTTTTTTTTCCGAGTTCGTCATGTACGATTGAAGCGACAGGTATCATTGCAGGATCATTCTGCTCCTGTTGATTGTCTTATACCACAATCTAGGAAACCCTAGTTTTTACCAGTCAAAAATCTGTAATTGTTGAGTGTACAGTGCGAAAAGCTATTATTTCACAGCATAACCTTAGCTGCTTCAAAGCATCTTGGTTTCATGTAAATTGTCAATCTTGTAGGGAGAAAATTCATTAATCCAAACCCCAAAGCAGGGTGGTCTGTGCTATTGCATTTCATTCGTTTCTTGAAGCATATTGTGTTCTGCAGTCGCTCTAATGGATTTCTTGGCATTGATCTGTCGTCGTTTGCCAGGGGATGATCGTGGTGATGAAAATTGTACGCAGTACTCCAGTTTCTATCTAGAGTTGTGTCACATTAGAGGTATTCTACGAGTTATGGGGGTCTGTAGTTCTTCTGTCGTCCTGTGTCCATTGATGTGGGACATTGAACAAACAGATTTTTAATGTTCGCCAGCTCCAGCGAAGAACCAGATTTATGTCCCTCTTCTCTCTGGTATGTCACCCCTCTTCTGACCCCCACTTCGAACTGGAGTCCAACTGGAGTCTAGGCCTTCCTTCCAACTCTTGAGAGCTGATGCATTCCGTCTCTCCAAATCCGTTCCTGGATCTTGTGATACAATTTCTGAAGTCAAACCAAGCATCTGACCATATTTTCTGTCACTTTGTTAAGGGGGCGTTGCTTCATGATGAAGCACTGTCAGCCGAAGTAGGAGGAGAGACGACCTCGGGTGTGACAGGTCCAAAGCCTATGGGTGCAGACATTTGGACAATGAATTCCTCTGTTTTCACGAAAAGCTTGGAAATGGCTTCTTCTAACGTTGAATCCTCTTCAATTGCACCTTCTCTGATTTTGTTCTCCAAATCAGGATCCCATCCCAAGCACCCTGCACAAACCCACACCACGCCACCCAGCTTGACCCTGTCAAGTTTCTGGGCTTTTGTAGACGCCCTTTTCGAATTTGATGCCTTATGTTACATATGGGAACACAGTAGAATGGTTAGATTTTCAACATCTCCAGCATGGGTATGTTATGAGTATTGCCTTATCCATAACATTCTTGGCCAGTGTTTGCCACAGGTCCTTCCCTTTCTTTGGGACTCTCTTTGTGCAGGTTTCAATGATGAGAGGAATGGCAAAGAGGTGAGCCTATTATATATTCTTGGGGTTGGAAAGGATTCCTTTTTGAATGATGTTCAAGAATGTTACTTATATCTTTGTTGGTGATTTGAGTCATTTGTTAACTGTATTGGGGAGTGCCATTGTGCATCAATAGATATGCACAAGTGAATTTAAAAATCGTTCACCAAATGTATGATCTTGATTGAATTTTTTGGCATTGGAAAGTTTTTATGAATTAGGGTTGGAAGACCTTTGTATTGAACAAGTTTGTTGATATGTTGATTAGGATGAAGTGTTGTAAATGGTAGTATGGAATAACTTGATAAACATAAAAAGCAAAGTAGTAAATAAATGAAACAACTCTTGAGGACTTTGTAGATGAATATACCCGCTTCTCTAAAAACCATAAAGATTTGGTGTTTAAGTTCGCGAATAATTTCAAGAAAATCATTGGTATCTGCAAGATCCCAATCATCTTCATCTGCAAAGCGACCTAGTTTGAATTGGATTGCTTCTTCTATTTCCTACATCAATATTCAAAATATATCCATGTATGCATGAGTAGGTGATTGTAACTTCAATACAATCTATAATTGTAGAAGAGATTGTATTGAGGATTAGATATGGTAAGCATATTCAATAATATATCAATATAATTTTTATTGGACTTATTTGTATGAATTTCTTTCTTTAAGTGAATTTGTGGGTCATAATTCATGAACTACATTACTTATTAGATTCTTCAATTTAGTAAATTTCTTAGAGAGCATTGTATATAGGTAGAAACTTTGATATGATGCATCATGGAGTAAATACAAATAATTCCAACTATTGATTTTTTCAGAGGTATTTATTTGCAAGAGACACTTCACCATAGTTGTTTGGGTGGTAATTAAAATGAATTTTTTTAAGCTAAATGTTTATGAGGCTAGATCAACACATAGTTGTCAAATTGCTATTTTAAAAATAAAAATAAACTAATAGATTCCCAAATCACAGTTTTACAAAATTTTGAATTAAATTCTAAATTAAATTCTAAATTAAATTCCAAATTTTTTTGCATCAATGTTTTCAATTAATTTCCACCAACCCCACCTTCATATACAATAGTGTTTATTGACAAGATAATAAATGGATTGGAAGAGAGTATACATACAATATTAAGCATTTGAACATCGCAAACAAGTTGGATATGGCGCTCACGAGCAGCCACCAACATAGGCAACACTTGGTCCACATTCTCTATTTGGAGCCCTAATAATTGTTGTGTATTTAAAAATGCCTTCACTTCAATCATACGCTCGTATTTCTTTGTATGAGGTTTTGACCTAAACTTGAGGCGAGCCTCTGTGCCTTCTAGAACAAACATCTTCTTCAAATCTGCTTCCTACAATAGCCATGGCCTAAGTAGTATCATACATTTTATTGATTCAACTTGATTATATATTGGTAGTATTTTAGCTTCTATATATGTAGTAAATCTATTTATATATAAAAGAATTTTTTTTTATATTGTTAGCTAACATAACATTTGTAGAGAGTTGCTTCAACATTTTACAAAATTAATCTAGATTCTATATCCATAGCTTTATTTCAAATTGAGTTGGAATAACATATGTAAAGAAATAAGCATGTACTAGCCATTTATTGAATGTCATGATTATTAGAACTTTTGAATTCTTTATTCTTACTATTCTTGAAAAAAGATGAATTTTTACAATTTTTCAAGAATGTAATGAAGAAATTGTCATTACATTGGTGAGAGGGAGAGTGGGACGCTTATTTTTTAGCCTTTCAGTGCGTTCTTTTTCACTAGCAAGTGCTGTTTCAGCAAGGGGCCTTCCATCACTACCAATCCATGTGCCATAGTTTTGCCATCGTGTGTAGGCATCACCTTCTTCCATCATTTCCAAAATCTCTAATATCCACTACTTATATTCATTCAATGGATGTACTTTTTTCATAAATATTTAGTTGATGAATGCAATTTAGTCTTTAACTAAAGTTTTTATTTAGGCTTTTTCAAAATATAATATAAAATATAAAATATAAATTGCCACTATTTAATGAACTTCTTTATATATATATAAATTCAATAATGGGATATTTGAATTTGACTACAACAAAAAAGACCTGAAATGAGTTTGTGATAGTCATGTCGTTCATCGTATAATTCATAGCTTTTATTAATTGTATCATCCATTTCATCTTGACATTCTTGTAACTCAATTTCCATTTTGGCATGCAATTCTTCAAAAAGCTCATGTTCAACTCGTAAGCTATGCATTTCATCTTGCATCAATTTATTGTGCCATTGAATCATTGTAAGATCTTGCATTGCCTATTTATAATGAGATATTAGTTTTTATAATTATATTGATTTTATTAATAAAGTTTAAATTCTAAATTTGAATAAAATGCTTTGATCATAAGTGCTCAAAAATATAGAGCTAATGATTTATACTAATAAAAATAAATTATTTTTGATATATGCACCTTATAAACTCGTTTTTCTAAAATGTGAATGTGAATTTGGGTTGCTTGGCTATGCTCTCTACTAGCATTGACACCTCCCATTGTCTTTTTGGAACTATATTCATCATCATACAAAGTATGAGTTGCATTCTCAAGTTCTTCTACTCGTTTAACTTCTGATTCAATTTTTTCAATCCACATAGCACACTCTGCATTCAACCTCCTCATTTCTTCGGCATAATCCTAACAAATAATTAAAAATATTTATAAATTTACTGAAAATCAAGTAAAAAAAGTATATTAGTTACAAAGTTTTTTAGTTTAACTATTACCCAATAAAAATTAGGTACCTCTGGATAAAATAAATCAATTTTGTCTTGTGTCATCTTATTATCAAATTGCAAAGTTTCTAACATTGATTTTTGTCTTCGTAATACAAGTTCACTTTCTTCATGGAAATGGCGTTGACTTGCCTCCATCTTTCGATATGTAAAATGCAACCTCATCATCTACATTGCAATATGCTTAAAAAGTCAATCCAAGTATAGAGTGATATTTTTTACATATGCATATGGAAGCCTAACCTCAAAAATTGATTCAAGTATTAGATGTTTGCTTTTTAAACAAAAATCATGGAAGGTAAACCATTTAAACTAAGCATTTTATAGGTGGATGTAATCTTTTCAATCTAAAATGCTTTGGAGTAAATTACAAAGGCAATAAGTGTTTGTAGATGGGTTACGTTTGGTGGACCTTAATGTCTTGGTTTTGTACAAATTATAGACTCTTTATTTACATTAGTAAAAGAAATTAACACATTCCAAATGCTTGTCTAAGTAATGGTTTTATATTAAATCTAATACAATTGGGCCCAATGTAACAAAGTTTCTACATTACTCAAAAAATAGTTGTGTTGAATTTGTTTCATTTGAAATACAATTATACTAGATCAAACACAAAAGCATCAATTAGAAGCAATGTGTTGATTTCTTCTAATGTTATATAGCTTAGAAACAAATCTTTTTTAAATAGATATTACATATATTTGCATGAATAAAAAAAATTAATGCATGTATAAGCATTGTTAGTAAATTTTTCTTTACCCAAAAGCTAACATTCATTGGGTGGATCTATATCATTCTTGGAAGAATTGAAAGGCTATTTTTGGAATGGAAATATTTATACTACCATATTAATGAATAAAATGGTCAAAATAAATTACAAATCTAATAAGTTATAATTGCATGCAAAATGATCAATCCTTATATGCAAAAAGATTGTTTATATTGGATAGTATTATAAAACTCAAGAATGTGATGAGCTAAATAATAAGTCAAACAATACAATATTCCTAAAAATGATTGCTATAATCACTAAAATTTATTTTTCAGTAAAAAAGAGAACTACAAAGTAAAAACAAGATTCTTGTGAATAACCATGTTTTGAAAGATGCTATTAAGTTTGATCAAATCTGATGAAAAAAGTTGTTTTAGCTACCATATTATTTTCCTAATCAACTAAAGAGACCAAATGTATTAAGATCAAATATTTAAATTTAGAACCTTGAAAACCTAAATTGTTATAGATAGAAATTATATTAGATTTTAAAGAACCTCTTGCTCAATGGTTTGCCTCTCCAGGCCTTTGGGAATGAGTGGGATTTTCCCCCATGGAATGATCACATGTTTTGGCTTTGATGGCTTTATTGGAGGCTCTACAGGGGCCTTGAATGTTGGCACCACGCTCACCGCCCGACACCACTGCATCCACATCATATCATTTTTCAATCCAACAAGATTTTTATACAATATTTAATTGTATTAGATTCAATAGCAAGTAATCATTCTAATATTATTTTCCTTAACTACATACAATGGAAAATAAATAAAACTAGAATGTCAAAATCAATCAAGAACTTGGTGTATAGAGCTTGCCTTGAAATTGAATATATTGTGCATTGTATTTGCCTTTAAATATTCAAGTTCTTGTGATTTCCACTTATGAGTCTTGTCCCTTGATTACTACGTAAAATTGTTGGGTGATATTGATGGATACTTTATTGATTTGTTACAAAGTGTTGTTCTTATGCAATATATTCACCCTCACTTTTGAGTTAATTTATATCAAATCTTCCTCGAAAAGAACTTTTAATATTAGAGATTCATAGTGAAAATTACTGTAAAATAAATCTTTATCGATTCAATTCAAAGTAACAATCAAAGGTTGTAGATTCAAACAAGTATCTCAAACATATATCTTTTGCACAATTATTGCGTGATATCTTTCCAAATCCCTAATTTTTCCAATAATTCAGCATCAAAAGAATAGAGTACTCATGTTTATTTGAATTTCTGCATTGAGCTTCAAACTCAATCAAGATGAACTATCCATTGCAAGTGATAAAATCTAAGGTTTATTTGGCACCACATTGGCTTGAATTCACATTAAGTTGAAGTAGTTCATGTGTGATTATATTTGTTGTGTTATTAGAGTTTGACATTGGAAAAGAACATTGGTTGTGCAATTGTAGAAGCTTTGGATATATGTATAAGGATTGCAAAAGGGATGCAAGTTCAAAATTTTGGCCTTTTCATTAATAGAGAAAGGTCAATAAAAGGATGGAATTGTGAACAAACAAAACGGAAATAAATGAAAATGATAAATGTTTGGTTGATTTATATCTTTAGTTAGCACGTGTAGGTGAATGTGCCTTTCTCTCTCCTCTTTGAATGGTTGGAATCCAACATTTTTGAAATGGAAATAAAAAAACTACCTTATCCTAAGAGAAACTTTGTTGATTTTTCTTAATGTATTTCAACTTCTTGATCTATAATTCTAAGCATGAGATTACAAATAATCTTAATAAAAGATTGTTTTATATTCATTTCAATTACTTTAGTACCTACTTGATTTATTACACCTATTTTATTAACCTAATATTTTTAAGCCTAGAAAAATTAAAAGACCACTTTGAATTTGAAATTTGGTTGATGGACATTTTAAAATTTCAGTATAGATAGTCAAATAGTATGCAAAGATTGATTTTATTTCCAATTTGTCTTTCAATTAAATTTTGCAATGACTATTTGATATAGAAATTAAGTCCAATAGATAAAACAGGAAATTAAATTAAAAAATAATTTCAAATTGAAGAAAAAGAGAGAATCACAATGCCTATTGAAAAAAACACTTCAACAACTTAGTTTTAATTATATCTTATAAAGATGGATACATTGGCTTTGTGTTATAGAAATCTATAATGGAAATTTATGAATGATAGTATGACCATAGGCAACTCAATTATGCTTTCATCCAATTCATCAACAATTTGCACTTACATGTATCCTTTTAACACATAAATTTCTAAGAGAGTTTTTAATGGATACTATATTTAGTAGAACAAATGACTAGTTTTGGCTTCAAAATTCAACTTGAATGGATTCATATTTTCTTTTAGGATTTGTTTAGATTGGGAAGACAGTGTATGGCAAATTTTGTTAAAATGGTGGTATTTCAAATGCCATTTTTCTAACCATGCGGTTTGAACTAATAACTAACATCTATGACTAGTATAGATTTTCAAACATTTAGGATACATATAGATTTTAAATTTTATGACAAATTTAGATTTCAAACCGTGTAGTCTAAATTGTAAAAAGTATCAAACTAATTGAATACTACCATTTTAATGAAATTCGCCATATACATACTTAAAATTTTTCATTTTAGAATTTAGATTGATACATGTCATACTAGTACATTCAAGGTGTAGAATGATCATTTTGACATTGCTTTATATGGCTTAAATTATTGACTAGTTTTAAGTATCAAAGTCATAAGAATTATTTTATAAGTTATTTCTAAGAAACATGAAATTGCCTAATTTTTATTTTTTTCCAAAAATTTCAAAACTTGAATGTTTCTATCCAATGAAATTTTTGTACCTTAAACTAACAAAAACTTAGATAATTATGAAAAATCATATCAAAAGAATTTCACAATTACAATTAAAGAAAATCAATTTTTATTTTCTATAGATTTTTTTTAGAGAACAAGAAAGGAAATCTTATTTTATGGCCAATTTCATTGCCTACCAAGTATTTAGAGACTAAAGCTATAAATTTTAAAGCTACAATATGTCAATTTTTTGGCTACAATAGTAAATGAAAAAAATTCATTTATTTTCTTGTAATGTGCATGTTCAAAACACTATAAACATTTATTCAAGTTTGAATTTCTTCCAAGCAAAATAAGCAATTAAACAAACAATAAATTTTATATATTGACTTCCGTAATGATGGATGTTGTTGGCTAGAAATCCTTTTGTTGTTGACAATGTGCTGCACATCCCATCAATATATGCAAATTGATGACATATTTTTGACAATAAGAATTCGAATATGAACTTCAATTATTCATCAACTAAGCCAAAAGGAAAACTTTCCTAGTCTTTACTTTGCAAATTTTTAAAACATGATGTTGAGTTCTTCTTGCAAGTAAAATTTCTTCAACTTAGAAAAAAAATTTATTGTCAAAATTCAAAAGACTTGAACATTGTTTTCTTCACAAATGTAATTTAAGAAAAATTGAGCATGATTGAGATCTTTAAATTGGTATAAAAAGTGAATGAAAAATGTTTTGATGATTGAAAAAGTCATCCGTATTATATTAACAAACTAATTAAATAACATTAAATTTTTAGTATTACATGTTCATATTCATGTTGATTTTGTTTTAGTATTTTTTAAATTTCATTACTAATATCTATCTAAAAATATATAGGATAATAGAATGAACCTTGATTTAGTTTTTATAAAACACTTTTAGTCATTGTACATACCTTTCTACCTGCGAGGACAATGGCGATGGCCTCGGCGATTGACAGGACGATTTCTACGATATTTGTATTTCTTTGGATTGCAATGGTGGTGTGCTCTTCGATGGTGGTGATGTCTTCTACGACGGTGGTGTCTTTTGCGACGATGTTGTTTTCGACGAGGACAATGACGATGTCTTTTATATTTTCTACGAGATGGCTTTCGATATCCTATTTTATATCTAATAGATGGTGGGCAATGGTAGTGTCGACGAGAAAGCACATCTTTGCTTGAGTCTAATGCTCTTCTTCTTGCAAGTTTTGCAAGTTTGAAATTTGAACCATTTTTTTGTAGTTGTCCTGTTTGTACCAACCCTGTCAAGGTTGATGTAAGCATCTTTTTATTAATTCCATCTAGCTTCTTATTGTGAGTTACTTCTAGATGTTTGCGAATCTCAGCAAGGCTAGTGCCTTTCCGTTGCCTTATGTGGATCACTGCATCTCGAATCATTGTACTCATTGGAAGCACCATGGTTGATGTATTATTTTCTAATTCTTTTCTAAAATCTTAAACTCAAATAATAGTATGATAAGCACTCACATATAGCAAATTTTCATAAGTTACATTTCAAAAGTTTCTATACTTTTAGCTTCCAAAATCTTAACTCCATTACCATCATCCATGGTAAACTTCGTCATCACTTATTAGTTACTTTCATTGCATATAATCAATATCCACATTTGTATTAGGCTTCAAACACATTGTATATTGGTGTCCCTTCACAAGTGAATAGTCACATCCCTTCACCATATGACATGCCTATTTGGCACATAATGTGTTTACTGCACTTTGAAGTAATTTTTTTTAATAAGTTTACTCAATATGACACGGTTCATTTGATTTCTATTTTTGTATTAAAAGTGATTGTTTTGAAAATCTTATTTGAATTCATTGCAAGAAAAAACAATCTTATTTTTCGTTACAATTGGAGAGATGTTATTATCATCCACTATAAATTTTAAAGCACAAGTCTAGTAAACATTAGATTTCTATTGGAGATGTCTCAGTAACTTGATGATAATTAGGTACCTTATTTTTTTAGAAATTAAAAAATATATTTTTTAATATTTGAAAGTCCATTTTGTTGATTTGTCACACTTTGAGATTTAGGGTTTTTCACTACATTTAGAATACCTAAATTGATTGATCTCGAGTTGAACTTTTGGTGGTCTATTTTGATATTCGATGTGCATATGCCTACCAAGGGGCATTTAAAAATATATCATTTGATATCGTCTATGTCCATGTAAATAGGGCTACTTTGCATGAGTACTTTTGAACATTGAAGATGGTGTCAAATCCATTTTTGAGGTGAAATTTGATCACCATCAAGTCTTCACAAATGACCAAGTTTTATTTTCTTTAGTTTGTGACTTTGTATTTATTATTAATTTCTACCTCACTGTTTCTATTTTTTGGTGACAATGTATTTTTTTCCATATTACTATTTGGATACTCACAAGTACTCCATAGTACTTGCAATGGTACTTTTAGCAAGTCAATTTTGGAATTCAATAGCTATTCACCTATTCTGCTACGCAATATGTGTAGTACGCATAGTAGTATAAGCCAAAAATGTAGATTTGGCCAAAAGTGTAAACAAAACGCATGGTGTTTCTTGCAATGACCCTTGAACAAAAATCAAATAGTTTTTTCCCGGCAAGTCTATATATCACCCTATGATTAGTTTACAATAAGTTAGATGTATCAACGTTTCATGTCAAAATCCAATTTTGGCACTTTCTTACAAAAAATTTATCTTCTCATCTATTGAACATCATGAGTATTTAGGATATAAATATAGGGCATATAGTTGAAAATTACTATTTATTGTTGGATTATTGGATGTCTTCATTATTCATGACTATGACTATGACTTTTATAAGAATTGATTTAGTGTATAATAGTTGCATCTTCATAACTTTGTGCATAAAAATACTTGTCTATAAAATATAACCTTTGGTTCTTCCACAAATAAATTCATTGATGAAAAATACAATGAATTATTAACAATTGAAAATCTTTAGCTCCTAAATGCCCAAATTGCATTTTTTGGCAACATAATAGTTTTGGATAGCTCACTCCATAAGAGTTTTTTGTGTTATTTTTTGTATGAAATTTTCACACAACATTTTTCCAAGGTATATTTTTTAAGACCCAACATTTTTCATTACTTTTGACTACATAGTTCAAAAGTTATTGTAAGATATGTAGTTTTCACTGCTTGGGACAATGAAAAAAACTTCTATAAATTTAAAAAGAATATGAAAATTTGAAATTAACTTAGTAGATTCATATCTAAGTGTAAATATTTTAATCATTCTATTTTGATCAATGAGTCAAAAATTATGAGGAATTTTAGTTTATAGTAGTTTGTTTGTATATAGTTATAGAATATCTAATTATCTACACTAAAAAAATAAAATTTAATCCTTTATTTGATTCAATTTTTGATATTTTTGGAAAAATAAAAAGAGTAGGTGTAGAACTTTTATTACAACATTTGAACCATTGGGAATGTCATTCTTCAATCCCGTAAATAAATTATTCACAATTGATTATTTGAATCATTTTCTATATCTTTCTATTTACTATTTTTTTCTCATATGTTGTACAATTTCAAATTAGGCATGTAGATAGCTTGCTTTGAATAATAAATCCAAAGAGTAATTAACAATTTTAATTTTTTTCCCATGCAAACATGACCTTGTGAAACGTGTTGCCTAGTTTTTTGGAGGGCCAAAAAAATGATTTTTGTCTATTCAAACCCTAATACCTTGCAACTACATGGTGAAATTTTTTGAAATTTTTTCCACATCTTTTCGAATCAATGTACTACAAGTTCAAGTGGTTACCATGGTGTAAATTTTCTTATCATGTCAATCTAAAATTAGAGTTCTTGTACCTCCAAATTCAAATTGCTCATAGGTTCTAATTTCAACCTCTAGGTTGGTTTAGCCAATTTTTTGAAGTTCATACATTTCTTGGATTCACTTTGCAACAATAGTTCTTAAAAAAAATTTACAAGAACAAAATAATGGAATGAAAGGGAAAAAAAACAATGGAATTTTGAAGCTTCAATGCAAATCTTGGAATTTTAAGGCTACAAGACAAAATTTGAAGCCCCTACAAAAATTGTCTTTTCCCCGAGGGATGCACTTCCTGTTTCTTTGATGTTGATAGCAAACAAATGAAGGGTAATTGTAATTGCCTTCGATCTAAATTTTAGATAATTATTCAAAGTAAACTAACATCCATATAATAGGCTTTTAGACTTTATAAATAATGAAGGGTTTACAAATATACTAAATTTTATCAATTTCTTTTTTCTAAAGTATCCCCACTAAAACTCCCCTCTAAAAACTTAAACTTTTCCATGGTATACTTAGTACAATATAAATTCCATGTGCTCTACAAATTCACAACAGTGTAAGAATTTATGGTATAGGGTCAATTCAGTGGTGCTATTCTGTGAGCTTGTGAGCGTAGAGTAGGGATTCTGTGAGCACAAATCTTAAAAATTTGAAGAAGCATTATGAAACTTAATTTCATTCATTAAAATTGATTCCATCTTAAAATTTGAATCAAAATTTTTTATTTCTAATAAATTTTAGTACCTATTTTTGTAGACCTATTACCGTGGACCTATTACCGTGAACCTATTACTGTGGTTATGTTCAAATTGGATAAAGATTCTAATTTTCAATCTTACTTAAAAATATACATTACAAAAATGAAGAACTCAATTGATATGAAAGATGAATAAAGATGGAATTAAGTTAATATAAAGTATTGGTTGATCATTATCCTATAATAATGTAGATCTTTTTGAGGCCTAGAAAAAGGTACTAATGATTTTTATAGATGTATTATTATTACAGTTGTTTAGATTTTAGAAAGAAAATTTGTTGATAAAAATCTTTGCTACACTAAATTTTATTTTGGTTGATTATGTTTTATAGCATTATAAGTCTTCTCAAGGCCAATAGGAAGGCATCAATTATTCCCTCTTCATTTTTAAGTCAATTGACTTGTTTAAATTTTAGAATTTTTTTTGTTTGTATGTTTTTATTATATATGGAAAGAACTTAGTTGCACCAAATTTCATTTTGTTCATGAGTATCTTATAGTAGCGTAGGTCTTCTCAAAGGCCAATGTAGGCACCTACAGTTTTGTCTTAATGTATCAATAATGGAACTTGTTAAGATTTAAAAAGAATATTTGATTGATAGGGATTATTTTTGTAAAGAATGAACTTCATTATACAAGATTATTGATTAATTGACTCATTATCCTCTTGTTCATCCAATGAAGGGATTCATTTCTTCTTTCTTGATCCAATGATTGTTTATTTATCATCTTGAAACAATACTTGTCAAGCTTTGCTAGATTTTTGTGAACACTCTCCTTGGTCTTGCTTCTTAGTACCCCTCGGCACCGAGAGGAGTCTCACGGCTTTGATAAAATTATTATTGGAAAAAAAAAAAAAAATTCCCGAGGGACTCCCCTCGGCGCTGAAGGGAGTTCTACAATTGCGGGGAGAAAAAAGAATTTTTTTTAATCAAGGCTATGGGACTCCCCTCGGTGCCAAGGTACTAAGAAGCAAGACTAAGGAGAATGTTCACAAAAATCTAAATTTGTAAAATAACCTCATTTGATTTCAAAGAAATTATAATTAGTCAATAATTTTTTTTCTTCATAAAATCTAGCAAAGTGCAATAAATGGTAAAACAAAGTTATTCAAGGGACCATGGTAATAGGTCCACAATAATAGTTCCACGTTAATAGGCACTAAAATTTACCAAGGTTTATCAAATTTGGCCAAAAGTTTTAGATGGAATCTTCAAAAAATTGTGTAGGCTCATAGGCTCACAGGCTCACAGGCTCACAAAATAGCAACCCTGATTAAAGAAGGTTGTCTTTTCTAAATTCAAGTATTATATTTGATAAATGAGAAGTTAATTGGATGAAACAGTGCTTCAAGCCCTTTGTTCATTGTCCAGAATATGGACATTAAGATTTTCTAGGTTAAAAAGCTCTTACTTCATAAGTTACACATTAAACTAATAAGAACTTCAAATGAAACTGAATGAAGTCCAACAACAACATTTGAGCATAATATGAAAAATCTAAGGGTACATGTACACCGACTGTTAGTAAACATTTTAGTGTTATTACAAGGGGCTAGTTTGATGTAGTGAGCCTCTTAGGGGGCAAAGCTAGGATGCAGGCATAAATTTCTTTTATCTTGCCTCAAATTGATTTTTTCCCCATCCTTGCACCCCCTTTGCTACAATGTTAGCCAATAAGAATTCCCCAAAAGTTGTCAATCCATACATCCAAGCAACAAAGTAGAATAGAATCCAATGAAGTAGCTTTTATGCCACATATTTCATTTATTGATCTACTTTCTCATTTGAGCTTCTTGGTCAATCTTCACCAAAACTAAAAGAGGAGAGAAGCTCTTTATATTAGTGGGATAGTGGTGGATGAAACAAACCATGTGGGATATGTGAATGAGGACAAAGAAGAGCTCCACCACTCATTGTTAAGTGAAAAAGCAGGAATTGTGATAGAAGTCAAATTTCATACTTCATTTAGACATAGTAAATTTTTTTTTTTTCAACAAACTTCAAACTAGGAAAAGTTATGGACAAATTTTAGAGAGGGTGTTTGAAAATGTCCAAAAAAATCTCTTTTCCACACCCCCTCTTGAATTTTGTCCTAAACTCTTACATGAGGTTCTAAGATCCCAAAAAAAATTTGGGAGATAAAAATTAGCTTGATTCTCCAACTTCTTCTAGTTCAATTTTTCTTTAATTAAATGAAGCTCAATTACATGAAGCTATTACATTATGCCCAAATGAATTGTAAAATTCAACTTTGAACATAATTCTTGCATTTTTGTTTAACCATTAGTAGCTGCATTTAATGTGAAAAAAACTAAAAAATGTTTAAAACGGTGCAATCCTAGTAGTAGGAAGTTCTCTATTTAAGTAAGTGAATCCAAATATGATCCTTTTCTTTAATTGATAGTCCTTACAAATTCCTATCTAATATGTACAGTGGGGTACCAATCAAAATGTCGTTTTCGCATTCGCAGTGAGAAAAATTTCAACATTGCCAACTTTGAAAGCCTCTCGAGAGCTCAAAAATTGGTATTTTACCACGAGATTTTTACCACATTTTCATCTTTAAGTTAGTTATATGCATGAAAAATTTCAAGGCCAAAAAATTCACCGAAAAAAAGTTATTCAAAATCTACCAACATTGGTAGTTGTGGAAATTTTTTCACTGCTGCCAACTTTGACAGCCTCCCAAAGATTGAATTTTTTTTTTGCCATGAAACTCTTGGATCAAAAACATCTTTATGTTAGTAATACATGATAAAAATTTCAAGGCCAAAAGATTAATACAAAAAAAGATGTTAACAATCTATCAACATGTGTCGTTTTGAGAATTAATTGTGAAAACCGTTTCACTACTTCAACTTGATACCCTCTCAAGGGCTGAAAAATTGCTTATTTACTATGAAATTTTTTCCACAAAGTGATTTCTATGTTAATAACATTTGTGACAAGTTTCAAAGCCAAAAAAGTTATTTAAAAAAAGATATACAAAATCTACCAACATGTGTAGTTGTGAAAAACCATTTCACTACTTCCAACTTTGACACCCTCCTAAGGGCTACAATTTTACTTATTTATCAACAATTTTACTTATTTACCCTGAATTTTTTTGCACAAGATCCCCTCTATGCTAATAACATGTGTGCCAAATTTGAAGGTCAAAAGATTTACACAAAAAAAAATATTTACAATCTACCAATGTGTGTAGTTGTGAGCTACGTTTTATCAAAGACATTGAAATTGTTGAAGTATGTTAGATACTCATGCTTCTAGATTGAAATTCTCCAGATGATGCAATCTCTAATAATAATTTATTCTCAATAAATCAAGGATAGCCAAATCTAGTTGTGGGCACTTGTTAAGGTAGGTACGCCCAAAAGCGCCACTTATTCATATTGAGCCTAGTTCCTGCTATTAATTAGTTCAAATGTTTATGTAGCCTTGTTGGCAAGTGAAAGCATGTTCCAACGCACCAAAGAATCTAGGATTTGGATACCATATGCAAAAGTTATTAACAATCAAAGTCTGTTTCTGAAAGCGCCATCTACAGTCAGTGAACATGACTGATTTCAGAAATGTATGTGCGCTGTAGATGGCGCTTTTAGGAACAGGGTGCTTTTGGGTGTACCTACCTTATATCTCAAAGAATGCACTTGTTTAAAAATTGGAGACCATACATGCATGAAGAAGCTTTTTCCTCTCAATAAGAATGCTTGCATTTAGAATTGAGCATTACAAGAGGTGGGATGTGGGATGATGAGAGAAGCAAGTGATGGGTGATTATTTTCTAAGCATAGGATTGAAACTTTGTGAACATGAGTGATTGAGTCCATGAAAGATGAGTTAACTGAGCAAGTCTAGGCTATATGATAATTGAGTGGATGAGGCATGGGATGAGTGACTGAGGATATATGCAGGTATGTGAGATTTCTTTAAGAGTGAGTGAGGTTCTAACTTACATGAGGTGACTGGTGAGGTTTGATGAATGAGTGAAGGTTGTGAGGTTAGATGATGGTGAGTGATTGAGGAGATGTGAGTTTTTTTTTTATAACTGAGTGAGGTTATGCATGAGGTGAATAAGGTTGGATCATGGTGAGTGATTGAGGGTATGTGAGATTTGTTTCTAATGACTGAGTGAGGTTATATATGTGCTCAGTGAGTGAGGCTGGATCATGGTAATTAAGTGAAGGCTAGATCATGGTCACTCAGTGATGGCTATTTCAGATGAAACTCGTGCTCACATTGTAGGTTTGAGTGAGGCAGGGAAGACAGGAGTTGACATAGCAGCTATTGTTGGAGTCCATGTTAGAACAATTCAGAGGGTAGTCAAAAAGTTTCGAGAAGATGGAACCTATAAGTGCAAGCCTTGTGGTGGAAGTCATGCTAAAAAGCTTAGTGATAGAGATGTCCGTGCTATTATACGTGTTTCAAAAACTCATCGTTGCTCGACACTCTCTGAGATCACTAATATATGTTCTACTCAAGTGTTTAGATCGACTATTTGAAGGGCCTTACATGGGAGTGGCATTTTCAGTCGAATTGCAATTAAAAAATCTTTCTTGACACCTCGTCACATGTCTCAACGATTGGCATTTGCTCAAAAGTATTGTGGGTGGAGTATAAAAGAATGGGAGAGAGTTATGAGTCTACCTTTGAAGTTGGAAAAAATTCTAGGCAAATTCATGTTTGGAGAAATGCATATGAGCACTATTCATCAAGTTATATAGTTCCAACTTTTAAGAGTGGGAGAACATCTTTGATGATTTGGGGTGCATTTGTTGGAGGGCAAAAGTCACAACTTGTTTTTATGCCCAAAGATAGACGTTCTGCTAAGGATTTTGTTGAAGTGGTCTACAATGGCGAGTTGCTTCATTTTATGAGTAGAGTGCCATAGGGATTGCTCATGGAAGATGGCGCACTTGTCCATCATAGCAAAATATGTGAAGAATGGAGACAAACACACCTTTTGGAGAAGCTCAATTGGCCTGCAAATTCTCTCGATCTCAATCCAATTGAAAACCTTTGGAAGATTTTGAAAGATGATGTGCAACATGGCCCAGTATGTCCAAGAAATTTAGATGACTTAAAGGTAGTTATTGAAAGAGAGTGGAGATTAATCAATGGTACAAAGCTCCTTCAACTATGTCATTCCATGCCCTCTAGGTTACAAGTAGTGATTGACGCAAATGGAGGACATACACGTTGGTAGATTGTAAATATTTTTTTAGTATAAATTTTTTGACCTTGAAATTTGGCATGAATGTTGTTAACATAAAGATCATGTTGTGCCAAAAATTTCGTGGTAAATAGACAATTTCTTAACCATTGAGAGGGTGTCAAAGTTGGTAGCAATGAAATGGTTCCCCCATTGTTTCCCACAACTACACATGTGTGTAAATTGTAAATTTTTTTTTTGTGTAAATCTTTTGACCTTCAAATTTGGCACACATGTTATTAGCATAGAGGGGATCTTGTGCAAAAAAATTCAGGGTAAATAAGTAAAATTGTTGGTAAATAAGTAAAATTGTAGCCCTTAGGAAGGTGTCAAAGTTGGAAGTAGTGAAATGGTTTTTCACAACTACACATGTTGGTAGATTTTGTATATCTTTTTTTAAATAACTTTTTTGGCTTTGAAACTTGTCACAAATGTTATTAACATAGAAATCACTTTGTGGAAAAAATTTCATAGTAAATAAGCAATTTTTCAGCCCTTGAGAGGGTGTCAAAGTTGAAGTAGTGAAACGGTTTTCACAATTAATTCTCAAAACGACACATGTTGATAGATTGTTAACATCTTTTTTTGTATTAATCTTTTGGCCTTGAAATTTTTATCATGTATTACTAACATAAAGATGTTTTTGATCCAAGAGTTTCATGGCAAAAAAAAAATTCAATCTTTGGGAGGCTGTCAAAGTTGGCAGCAGTGAAAAAATTTCCACAACTACCAATGTTGGTAGATTTTGAATAACTTTTTTTCGGTGAATTTTTTGGCCTTGAAATTTTTCATGCATATAACTAACTTAAAGATGAAAATGTGGTAAAAATCTCGTGGTAAAATACCAATTTTTGAGCTCTCGAGAGGCTTTCAAAGTTGGCAATGTTGAAATTTTTCTCACTGCGAATGCGAAAACGACATTTTGATTGGTACCCCACTGTACAATATTGTTGTAGGGACACTAATTTTATAGCATTGTGAATTTTTTTCTTCCATTCATATGTTGTCTACAAAAATTCATTTTAGGATATTCTAGAATATTCTATTAACTTCTACAAAAATCCTACAAGAAATTGGTAGTTTCTATAGAATGTGCAATTGCAAAATTTGTCACATATAAGCATCATTACTTTATGAGAATCTAAGTAGTGATGTTTTTATTGTCAACCCTCCATTGTAAATATTTATTTCACATGTATGTCTATTGCATAAGTTTTGTCAATTGATCACAACAAATTTTCATTCAAGAAATGAAATTAAAATTATACTTTTCAAGTATCGGGAAGTTAGGTGTTTTAAAATTGATTTAACAAAGACTAATCATTAAACATATTAGAAGCTTCATATGAAAATTTTCTAATCATCAATTTCAACATTCAAACAAATGAAGTGTCAAAAACGTTGTGCAATGTTATGCACTATGAATAGCACATGTAGATTTGTTATGAATTTACTTTTGGCATATGGGGAATTAATCCCATTTAATTTGTAATAAGTTTAGAAAAAATAAGTGAATTTTACTAAATTAATTAAATAAAAAATATTTTCAAAATTTAGGCATTGATGAGTTTAAGAATTACCAAGTATTGAATACTTTGAAAGGAAAGCACAGATGACAATGGTGTTCAATTCTACAAATACATCCCTTTCAATCCTTTTTTGAAAATTCTCCACCACTAACATTGTACCATAATCAACACTTTTCAATTTTGTTTACAAAAAATGAAGTCGTTCATAGTTACACCTCAAAGTTTCCTCCCCTCTTGTTTTATTGTTGTTTCAACATTTGGTGCAAGCCATTAGTGTACTTTTTCAAAGTAGTGAAAACGACTAAAAATTGTTCTATTGTTATTTAGAACATTCATGGAATATTTTTGGATGTTTACCTAATGGTTGAACGTATTAAAAAATATATAATGTTTCAACACATTATAGATAGACCATTAGATTTGAAATTAATCCATAGTAGCACAACAACATTTAGCCATTGTTAAAATGACAATTAGGCAAATTATAAATTATGAGAACATTCATTTATTATTGAGACAACGATGAGACATTCTTTACATACTAGAAAAATTTAAACATCGTTAATACAATTATGAAATATTGTTAAAGAATATATTTGTGTAAGCATGCTTGATACAATATTGAAACAACCTTTCAAAAATTCTCTGTACTTATAAAATAACGGCCTGGATAGCCAATAGGTCGGACTACATGAATCGCAAACAAAATTTGTGCAACACTTACAATAATGTACTCAAGCCTTTTCATTTGCTTGACTTGTGCTATTGTCAAATTAGTAGGAAGTGACCATGAGACTTGATCGAATGTACCTTGTCAAACTATTCCAATGGTCTAGAAATAACTTGCAAGACAAAGATTTATATAGTTGATGAAGAATCTTACTTGTCCACCCATGTTTTGATCAATTGTGTTTTAGCTTCCATTTGAAAAAAATTGAACTAGAAGAAGTTGGAGAATCAAGCTAGTTTGGGATTTTAGAACCTCTTGTAAGAGTTTAGGACAAAATTCACGAGGGTGTGTGGAAAAGAGATTTTTTTGGACATTTTCAAACACCCTCTCTAAAATTTGTCCATAACTTTTCCTAGTTTGAAGTTTGTTGAAAAAAAAAAAATTTACTATGTCTAAATGAAGTATGAAATTTGACTTCTATCACAATTCCTACTTTTTCACTTAACAATGAGTGGTGGAGCTCTTCTTTGTCCTCATTCACATATCCCACATGGTTTGTTTCATCCACCACTATCCCACTAATATAAAGAGCTTCTCTCCTCTTTTAGTTTTGGTGAAGATTGACCAAGAAGCTCGAGTGAGAAAGTAGATCAATAAATGAAATATGTGGCATAAAAGCTACTTCATTGGATTCTATTCTACTTTGTTGCTTGGATGTATGGATTGACAACTTTTGGGGAATTCTTATTGGCTAACATTGCAACAAAAGGGGTGCAAGGATGGGAAAAAAATCAATTTAAGGCAAAATAAAAGCAATTTCTACTTGCATCCTAGCTTTGCCCCCCAAGAGGTTGACTACGTCAAACTAGCCCCCTGTAATAACACCAAAATGTTTACTAACAGTTGGTGTGCACGTACCCTAAGATGTACAAAATCAACTTAATGAAGACCTTGTTTCAATGTCATCATGTTTTTCGTAAATATACAACCAACTTCTACTTAATGAAAACTTCGATGTTGGGTGTTTGAAATGCCAAGTTTTCCTAAAAAAATTATGCCTTTCATGACATTCATGATACTTTTGTTACAATTTGAATAGGAAAAATTACATATTTTGAATGCAATCAAACTAAAAATCAACCCAAAAGTTTAAGCCCCAGGCAAATTATAATTTTTCAAAATTCATAATCTTGCCCCTTGCTTTTTCACAAGCTTCCTTCTAATATTTGTAGTCAACAATCCTAATTCTTGTCTTCCACCTACTATATTGCACACTTCCATGTAAAATTTGGAGTTTCTTTTGGGTTTTTTTTTGCAAGATTTTGCTGATGCAAGGTTTTTGCCGATTCAAGGTGTCTGAAAGTCTGCCCTAACATTGTAGATTTGTAGGCCTCTGTCCCTCATTCCGCGCTAGTTTCTGTGCCTGGTTCCGCGCCCGGTTCTGCTCTTGGTTCTTCCAGGTCCTCGTCACTGCTTCGTGAATGCTTGCAGAGCCTCCCATTGCGACACCAGGAAGGGTGTGTTGTCCTCTTCCTCGCTCTCACTGCCATTGAATTCGATCATCCTGTCTCGTCGCCTGTTTGCTTCCTTTTTACCATTTCAATTGCATGCTGTGGTGCAGTGCAGTAGCGGAACCTTGCGACGTGGGGTGGCGGAGGAAACGAGGGTTTGAGCTTGTCGTCGTCGAAGCAAATGGGGTTGAGGGTTTGAGAGCATGTTTTTCAAAGTTTCCAATTTTGTTTCTTTTTTTCAAGTAGAGAAAAATTGTTGCGATGCGGTGACTGGAGATGGATCCTAATTTCCGTGGTAGAGAACTCGAAAAGGTCATAACGGAATTAGTGGTGTGGATGTGGAATAGCGTAAACTAGGGCAGCGCGTTCGAAAGTTTGTCTTTAGGGTTTTTCCTTTGAAGTGTAGTGTATCAGCGGATTTTTTTCGTATTTTGGGGATTCAGGTGATTGCGGACACGGCAGTGTGAGCAGAGAATTCGTGGTCAAGATTTGTGGCCGGGAGAGGGCGAGAGGGTGAGCACAATGGACAGGGACAGCAGGAATAGGGTTTCGTTTTCCTCTTCGACGACGGAGTCCGACATCGCGGCGCCGTTGATTCAGAATGGGAACGGGAGCTCCAGCAGCGGGAGTGGCAGCGGGAGCGACGGAGGCGGGGGGGCGCAGAGGGGTGGCAGCCGGAGCAGAGTCCAAGGCGCGGCGAGGTTTCTGCGTCGCGCGGGGAGCCGGCGCATGATGCGGGAGCCGTCGATGCTGGTGCGGGAGAGCGCCGCGGAGCAGCTGGAGGAGCGGCAAAGCGATTGGGCGTATTCAAAACCCGTGGTGGTGCTCGACTTGATATGGAACTTGGCCTTCGTTCAGGTGTCGCTGGCCATCTTGGCCATGAGCAAAGAAGAAAAGAACTGCAATAAGCTTCGGTTATGGATTTTGGGGTACGCGTTACAATGTGTCGTGCACATGCTTTGTGTTTGCTGTGAGTATCGTCGTCGGCAACAACAGCAGCAGCAGCAGCAGCAGCAGCAGCAGCAATTACAACAGCAACAACAACAGGCGAATGTCAATTTGAATTTGAATTCTCCTTCAAATTCTGCCTCTTCATCTCCTCTTGTTACCAATGGAGAGAATGATGTCGACTCCGGGTTCGAGGACGAGGGCGGATCTAACGATGCGAGCTGGGCGAAGCGGCTGGAATCGGCGAATACCATGTTTTCATTTGTATGGTGGATTGCGGGATTCTATTGGATTACAGCTGGGGGCCAGTCGCTTTCGGTCGATGCTCCACATGTGTATTGGCTATGTGTGGTATTTTTGGCATTCGATGTATTTTTCGTTGTATTTTGTGTGGCACTGGCCTGTGTCATTGGCATAGCGGTTTGCTGTTGCCTTCCCTGCATCATTGCCATTTTATATGCAGTGGCAGACCAAGAAGGGGCGTCGGAAGAAGACATCAGTAGTTTGCCTACCGCGAAGTTCCGGAAATCCAATAGTGACGAGAAAGCGAAAGGAGAGAAGGAGCGACCTCTTGCAGGTATGATGACATATGTTGGAGCTTCGGAGAATTTGATGGAGCGGCCATTGTTTGAAGACGATGCAGAATGCTGCATATGTCTTTCGTCGTACGAGGATGGTGTGGAGCTTCGCGATCTTCCTTGTTCCCATCACTTCCATGGTACGTGTATCAACAAATGGCTACGCATCAATGCAACTTGTCCTCTGTGCAAATACAACATTGTACACGGCAACAGAAATCGGACCGAGACAGTGTGATGACGACCCCAAATTGCTGCTGTACTCGGCTACGACTCCCTGGAACAAAATCGTAGAAATACTCTACGTAGCAGGAAACTGTATGTGATCATGTGTAAATAACAGATGCTATAGGAAATTATAGTGCACTGTCTTAGTGATACCCGCCATTGAAAGAAAGTGCACTTTGGATGCATGGAAACAACCCAGAGCCTGACTTCTAAATGGAGCTCCGCCTTTCAGTTTCCTTACCCGTAGAGACAAAGTTTCCTTCATTCACTTTATGTGCGATCGGTTTTTGTGATTTCAATTGCAAGAAACGTCGAGCTGCGCGCAAGTCCTTTGTGTCAAATTCAAGATTCCCATATCGACTTCGTGCGTGGACTGGAAGTTTGGAGATGAAGGAAATTGATTCGCTCCAACAATGGTGCTCTCAAATTTTTTCAGTTGATATATTTAAACTGGGTTATCGTGAGCTATTTCACTGAGATGGCTTTGAAAAGTAAGTTATTATTACGATGTGCAATGTGCAATGTACGCTTATTATACTAATATTTATTTCAGGCTCCACATGTCCAGAGGTTTCGTATTACTAAATACTTGAGCTGAATTCGATGTGAACGAAGTGTGAAGCCTTTTTGGTAATCGATTCCACTGTTGCGTGTTGTCAGTGTTACCTACGCTAGATGTACGAACTACTCCATAGCATGTAAGGGTTATGCTTATTTAAGGGCTTCTGAACCAATACAATGTACACCTATTATTCTGTTTATTGTTGTCGAATATTTAATTCGTAACAACCATTTACGGAGTGAGCATAACATTATGCCATTTTGAGAACAAATTCTTTTTGAAGTTCTAAATTGGATCATTATCAAGAAGCTTTTGATGGAACCAACACAAGGTGCAAGTGTGGTTAATGTTGGAACTTATTTCTAAAGAGATATCATGTTCAATTTCAACTCTAGTTTTTCTTTGTCCTTTGACCTTGTGGAGGTAAGTATATCAATGTGGAGTGCATCCCACCATCCTACTTTAAAGAATCAATCAATCAAATGAAGCCTTGTGGAATTTAGTTTAGTCCATAAATAATACAAAGGACCGATTTTGGTCATTGAATGCTACTCTAAAGAATCAATCAATCTAATAAAGCCTTGTGGAATTTAGTTTAGTCTATAAGTAATGCAAAGGCTTGATTTTGGTCATTGAATGCTAGAGAATCTCTTTGTATAGGATAAAATTGCAACTATCATCTTTGGAATTAGGGGTGGAAAGGGAAGATCTTTTATAGTGCTTTGACTACCAACAAGTGCTTTTGAATTTTTTTTGAATTAATGATTTTCATATCACTAAAATTCTTAATTTCCATGGTCATTTAAATGGCTTGGCATTTAAGGGTTGAAGTTGTGCTTTCAATTACAATATAAATTAAGAAAGGACTTGGGTTCATTTTGAATAGAAATTGTGAAAAATTGCCACTTTCTAGAGAATGAGAAAAACTTGAAATTTTTTTATTTTATTTTCAAAATTCAACCATATAAATATAAACTAGACTACTATAGGAATGTGTGCAAATAATTTCAAAAACTTCAGATGGATATATTAAAAGATTATGAAGTTCAAAATTAGAAGAATTTTTTTTTCCAAACTTGTCTAATAGGGCTAGTATACTTAAACTCCTTCTAGAGTGATATTTTTACACTAGACATGGTTATTTTTTTTACATTTGCATCTTATATCATCTAAATTACATACTTACCAAATTCCAAAAGAAAAGGAGTTATGCAAAAGTTGCCCAAAATTGCTCAAGTTGTCCAAAAATTCAAGGCAATATAACTTTTGATCCAAACACTTGATTAGAAAAAAATTAGATTTTTGTGAAGAAAATACATGTTTACACATTGTGTTCAAATTTCAAGAACATTTGAACATAAATGACTTTGTAGGAACCTACCTAAGATTTCTTGCGTACATTGAATAGATACTTGGTCCTTTACAAGTTTTTACTTTAAAAAGGCCTAAATTTGAATGTCATTTGAATTGAAAAAGTTGCAACTAATCTAGTAAGATATAATGTTTCCCATGCAACTTTTGAAGTTAGAAGAATTCATTTTCAACTTAATCTAAAATAGTTCCATGTACATTATTTCGTTGATATATTCCCAATATTACACTTATTGGTTGCTAGTCAACAAAAAGTTCAACTTACATAAAAAACTAGGTTTGAAATTAAAAATATTTCTAATAGGTACACTAATTAACAGTATTCATAGTATTCCATAGGACTATGAAATAATGTGCTATTTACTAAATAGAATGAGTGGAATATCATTCTTGTATATTTCAACCAATTCATTTTTATTTATATCAAATAAAGAATATTCTTCTAATATATGATTCACCACCAAGTATACACATGTATAATTCATCGAAGTTTGAATTTAACATTCTCTTTGCATCTCTAGGACTTTGAAATGTGTTCCTTCTTTAACCCCTAAAGGACCATTATCCCCTCGGGGGACAATTTGGAGTTCGGGCAGGTTCCGTAGACCTCAATTTTTAATGAATCTTTTTGAAACTATCTCATAAAATAGGAAAACTGATTAGCTTCATGGGAATGTAATTTTTATTTCAATTGGTGACCGGGAGCAAAAGTTATACCACAAAAAGCCCAAATTTTCATTCGGCGGGCAGAAATTTTTTTTTGCAAAAAGTCAAAATTTAATTAAAATTTTTTTTTTTCTAAAATAATATATTTTTGCCTACATGTGAAGCTTTGATTCACTCTATTTGGACCTATAATGAGAAAGTTATGGACAATCTTGTTTTTCGGGCAATCTAAACAATTTCTTGAAAAAATAACTTATAGGATTCATTTTTGAATGCAATTTTTACAATTTTTCAAAAAAAATTGTTGGACAAGGTTATGTTTACTTTCTAGAACAATCTCACCATTGGGATTATTGTATTTCAATCCCATCTTAGAGTTATTAACCATTTAGTTTTTCTTTCAATCTTGACCTACATCTACTTAACAATTTTTTAAAGAATGAAAATCAAGTGTTTTTTGTGTGAAATTTTTTTCCTAGACTCTCAACTCAATTTCTTAACACAAAAAATTATAAATTCAAAGTCTATAGTGCAATTTTTTTAATACAAATTCCAGTCAAAGTCATCTGAAATTGCAAATCACAGTTCAAAAAAACTTGTATTTCCAACTTTGAATGCTCATATCTTCTAATCTGTATGGTCAAACTTCATGAAATTTTTACCACTTGATCTCAATCAAGTTAAATACAAGATCATACGGTTAGATTCTTAAAAAATTATATTTTTTGTTTTCTTGGATGAATGCAACAGAAATGGCAGTTTTGAGAGGTTTTTGACAGAAAAAAGGCCTTGGTCCTTTAGGGGTTAATATTCTCTAAAGTTGTAGAGATCCTTTTCTTGCTTCAAAAATATGTTGACTTTAGACACTTCAAAAATAAAGTCTAGTGGCCAAAGTTAGCACAAAGTACTTCTAAAAGTAGATTCCAATTTATTGAAGAGATTTTTTGTATAGAAAAAATTGAATCTTGTGAAAAATTTCATTCTTTTATCATTATTCAAATGTTTTTAATACATCCCATGTATTTTTTTAGCATCTATAAAAATATTAAACATTCAATAGGAGGTGTCAATCCTAACCACTAGGTACATTAGTCATGAATGTATCACTAATAGCTAAAGAAAGACATCTTGATATTGATTGCACTCTATAATTGTCTTGTAAATGTCCTATAATGTTGCTCAAGGTATATTTTTCTTTCTTCCATTTACCATCAATATACTAGTTATGTACATTTTAGGAAGTCATTGCTTCTTAAGATCATTGTTTTTCCTCTCCAAAAATTCATAATAAATTCCACAAAGATCCAAAATATTATGAAATGTCTCCATATCTACCCGCAAACTAAAAAACCTCATAACTTTTGACTCATTAATCCAAATGGAATGATTCAAAGCTTCCCATGCCTTTATAAACCTAAAGAATCAATTTGAAATTTCTTTTTTTAAGAAAAAGTTTTTTTGAAGAAGTTTTTTCAGCTGCCCGGGCTGCCTGCCGAGTAAGAAAAACAACATATCCTACCATAACTTTTTAATCGTGAAGACAAAAGTTATGAAAATTGTTGGGCCTTAAAGCTACTCCTTGGGCACACATTGTATCAAAATTTCAAAGAAAAAAAATAAAAACTCCATTTGTAGTGAGTTGCCCAAAAAATTTATAATCTCAAAAAATGTTGTTAACGGCTTTAGGGGTTAAGCTATAGCTGACTTGCATTGTATTTTCATCTTTTTTTTAGCTCATGTTCTTCATCCACGCATGTACTGCAAATGCCTTGCATTTTTTTTTCCCTTTTTTTAGCTCATCCTCTTGCTCTAAGCTTATGTTATGCTTGCCTTACATTGTTCTTACCTTCTATTTTTTTGGTTTATCTTCATATTCTTGTTTTGTTACTTCTGCATTTTGTTTGGTGCAAAGAAAACTTCCATAGGTGTGGAATGTTGTTTTGCTTGTGTTGATAAGTTGTTAAGAATTTAGGATGTTGCTTTTATTCCTCTACATCTCCTCCATATTGTGAACATCTCCTTGGTGTTCTTTAGAATTTTTAGGGTTTATTGTGGTTACTTTCTTTACTATCTTCATAGGCCACTTCACCATGTTTATTTTCTTAATTGTTAGGATTTAAAGATATCCCTAATAACATTAGAATGAGGATTTGGATAATATTTGTCTCGGGATTTGTCTTTTAGTGTTGTGCCAAGTAAAATTGGAGGAGAGTCCTCATACAAATCAACATGTTTTTGACAAAACGTATGATTGTATGGACAACCTTTCTAGGATACTGATCAAGTTTGTGAATTCTATTCACACAGTGAATGCTTCAAATTTGATGCCAATGAGTTGCCTATTCATTTGGCCAAATCAATCCAATGGTCTTTGCCAATTCTATCATCCAAATCAACATATGCATCTACTACTTTAGGGACTACTTTGTTTTCTATGGTAAATAATTGGTTGTTGCTAATTAACCTCTAAATGCCTAAACTATGTTTTTTTGGTAATATAGCAATTTTGGGTAGATCACTACAAATGGAGATTTTTTTTCCTTTGAAATCTTCACACGATATGTGCCCAAAGAATAGCTTCAAGGCCTAATAATTTTCATAATTTTGACTATGTGGTTAAAATGTTATTGAAAGATAATTATGTAGTTTTCATTGCTTGGTAGGTAGTCCGTGCAACAAAAAGAACTTCTTTGAAAATTATTATTTTTTAAATTAAAAAATTGAAATTAGTTTATTAGGTTTTATCTAAGTGAAAAGATTTGAATCATTCCATTTTGATTGATGAGTCAAAAGTTATTAAGAGTTTTAGTTTGGGTAGTTTGTAGCTAGTTATAGAATCTCTACACTACAAAAAAGTTTGAAAGCCTTCATTTAATTCAATTTTTTTTAGAAAAAAATAAAAGAATAAGTATATAGATTTTTTATTACAACATTTTAACTTTTGGGATTGTAAATTTTCAATTCCATCAATAAATTGTTTACAATTTAGTATTTTGACTCATTTTGAACTTCTTTCTACTTACTATTTTTTTCCTATATGTTGTATAGTTCCAAATGATTTGAAATATTTTAAGCATGTAGCCAACTTGCCTTTTGAAAATTAATTTAAAGAGTAACCATCAATTTAAACTTTTTTTTCAAACAAATGTGATTATGTGAAGTGTTGTTGCCCAATCTTTGGCAAGGCCAAAAAAATGATTTTTGTCAATTCAAATGCTATTATCTTGCATTCTATATAGTAGAAAATTCTGAAATTCTTTTTACATTTTTGCAAACAAGTGTACTACAAGATTCTACATTTACATGTGTTAAAATTTTTTTTTTTTCTAAGTTTTGGTACATGTATTAGAGATGGCAATTTTGGAGTGGTTTTGGTGAAAACATATTCAAAACCATTTAGAACTTAAATGCAAATTTTCCTTACAAATGAAGTATGCTAAGGTCAACTTAACAATCCTTTCTAATTAATCTGGTTAGGTCAAAGTATGCATCCTCTAATTTAAGAATTTTCTTGTCCTCTATAGTAGATTAATTGATTGTTGCTAATTAAATGCAAATTTTCATTGCAAGTGAAGCACGCTAGGGTCAACTCCATTATTAGGTGATGGATTTTAAGGGACATTCAATGTAATGGTGGACATTACTGTTGGCATAAAAATACAAGTTGTTATTTTGGATGACACCTAAAACTTATTGTTTAATGTCCGCCACAATATCAAGATGTTATGGCAGACATTATTGTTGACAAAGTACATAGGTTGTTACATTGGATGTCACCTAAAATCTATCACCTAAAATTGACAAGTTTCTAATAGTGTTGTATATTCTTCATCAATTCTACTTGCCAAATTAAAGTACACACCAATTAATTTAGAGATTCTTTTGTCTTCTATAGCAGATTAATTGATTATTGCTAATTAAATGCAAATTTTCTTTATTTGTAAAGTATGATAGGGTCAACTCATTGGTCCTAGACGATTCATCCATCTATGTCAAGGTATGCATCTCTAATTTATGATTGTCTTGTCTTCACAATAGATTAATTAACTTTTGCTAATTAAATGCAAATTTTCATTTCATAGGTGAAGGATCAATGATCATGAGGTTGCATGAATGTGAGGGTCTGAGGAACATGCAAAAGTAAAGAGAAATCAGGCACTTGAAGGCAAGAATTTGATAGCATACAAAAGCAAGGGTCACATATGTGCAATGCTTTCAATCCGAAGAAGTTGAGATGTATATCAAAACTATTTTCTATTTAGCATGCCTCATTTCACCATGTGTAATCTTCAACGATGAGGTATACTGGAGTTTGGCGAAGTATCGCAAAGCCTGAAATCACGCTGCAAAGCGAAGTATTGCAAAAGCTTGAAGTCAAGCGCACATGATTGTGTAGGCTATTCATCTCAATGTAATGATGGATTTTCCCATCAAGATGTCCCTTACCATATATTGGAACGCATCCTAGTGAATCAAGATCACAATTGAATGTCAATGATTTCCAAAAATTAAAACTTATATTTTTAAAATTAAATTTGGTTTACCATAGGATAGAAAGGGTGATGAATCGAATTATTTCTATCTTCCAATCCATCTAGTCAGTAGATTTACATCTATTGGATAGGAGGTCCATCTACTGGATGGATTGTTCATTGATTGGATACAATGTCCATCAAATAGACAACTTTTTTATTTGCTATGTCCACAAAACGTTTCTTCTACTAAAAAGGTAAATTTTTTGTTTGGTAGATGGACCATCCACCAATTGACAATCATAGTCAAAAGGCTATCTTTTCAAGGATGGACCGGTGACTAGCCATCCAGTTTGTGGTTTGCTTTATAGGTCTATTTGGTTTTTGGTAGTACTAAACACTGTTTTTTTCAATGATTGATGATTGTATTTACTATGCATTACAAAAAAATCAAGCCTTCAAAGGGCTCCAAGGTAGTGATGACCTTAGGGATTTTCATATTATACCTAGACCTACTGAATTACACTAATTGGGACTTCACAACATCCAACAATTGGCAGTTACTGCCACTTTTGGATACATTGTGTGAACAATGTACCCCAAAGTGGCAATAACTACCAATTTAAATTTAAATTTAAATTCTAAGATATTAAGTTTTTTAATCCCCTCCCCCCTCTCCTTCTTGGAATTTTCAATAAGCAACTTCATTGACAAACAATATGGGATAATGTATCCCGTATCCTATATCCATATTTACATTTTGTATTGTATTTATATTCTGTACCATATCTATACCATATTTATATTGATCTATATCCGTATACAAATTTAGTATTCACTATGTATTTTGTATATCATACTATATCCGCATCCAAATTTGAATGGCTTAGATTAAATCTCACAAGATCAACGGATCCTCGTTTTTTGAGAAATCAACGGTGATGTTGAAGTTAAGTAATTTTTTTTAAAACAATCAATCTCCTAAAAAAATTTTGAGAGAAGGAGGGGCTAATCAATTGGCTGAGGGTGGTATGCCACTTTTGGGCACATTGTGTGAAGGTAGTAGGCTATAATAGTGAAGGTGCAAAAAAGGCACCATTTTCTAATAACAAGTCCATTTGAGATTATTAATCAAATTAGAAGCCAAATTGTTTCGTAAACCCTTATGATTTTGGCAACTAGCTATAACCTAAAGCCACTTAATTTGGTATGCTTGAAGATGAGAAGAAAAACTCTTTATATAAGTGGGGTAGTGGTATAACAATTCATGTGGGATATGTGAATTAAGGTTGATAGGAGCTCAATTACTCATAGTCAAGTCAAATCAAAAGAATTGCACTCAAAGTAAAATTTCAAACCTCATTTAGGCATAATAGAATATCTTTTTTCAAAGACATTGAATTTTAAAAAATTCTAGGAAATCAAGATGAGTTTTATTTCAAAAAATTCATTTGAAGTCTATAGCCCCCAATGAAGAGTTTTGGACAAAATTTAGAGAAGGTGTTTGAAACTATCTAAAAATAATGTCCCTTCAAATCTACTTTTGAATTCTATCTTTAACCTTAAAATTTTTCAACAATCCAAAATGGATCAATTTGTTTATTTGGAAAAGCTTTTCTCTAGACTTAGTAATGTAAAAAATCACTTGAACTTGGGCTCATTCCCAAGAGCATAAAGTTAGTTGTAAAGTGGTGTATTTAGATTTAAAAGAAGTCTTAAAAATTGAATTCATAAAAATTTCCAAAGCATAGGTGGTTTTGGGGTGAAGAGTCAAAGAATCATTGGATAGAGTACTTTGGCCAATGAGGTAGAGGCATTTGGTTTTCTTACCTCATATTAGTCTATTTTTAGTGACAACCATTAGAATACAAATCTTGCATTCAAATTTCAATCTTTTTTCAATTTTTTTTCCCTTAATGTGTTATTCCTTGTATTCTTTCATTTGACTATATTTTATCTTAAATTTTTGCTTTAGATTTGTAACAAATATTCCATTAATCTAATAGTTTTTGATATTTGACAATAAAACAATCTTTACAACAAGTCCATTTTTTCATTCCTTTTTGGTTCTAAAAATATAAAACTTGTTTCCATACTTAAAGACTTCAATTGCCTTGAAAATTGAACATAGGATGACAATTTTCTAAAATATAATGTGACCTTTGGAGCCAATGAAAATACAATTTTAGTTATGCCAAAATGTTGATTTCTTTGAAGCAGCCTTCACTTTTATGTTATAATCTTGCAATTTGTAATTTGGATTGAAATCAAAATTTGTAGAGATGATAAGGACTTGAATTTCTACAAGATCCTATCATTAATTTTGCCCAAAAATGAATCATATTAATTTGAGCTTCAACACCTTATAACTTACAAAATCAACACTCAAAACATCTTGAAAATAGCCAAAAAATGTAAAGGTTGTACTTTAAGTTGGAGCCTTAAAGCCTCAAAAATTTTGTTAAACATATACCTTATGATGAATCTCTAATATTTTTAATTCAAAGTTTTTGAAAAAAATTATTCTATTATGCTAAAATGAAGTCAAATTTTTTACTTTGAGCACAATTCATGAGCATTTTGACAATGGATAGTCAAGCTCTCATCTTCAAATAATCCCTACCCTTTGAAGAAAAAATAATAAAAATCCAAGATAAAATTAATGTAAGATTTCGGTTCTCCTATTCTTCTTCTTCTAATGGAGTCTTGATACTCTTAACATATAGTTGGAAACAACATCACTTTATGTAAAATCATAGTACATGAGCAATAAAAAAATAGTAAGGTGCCCTCACTAAGAAAAGATGCATGTGGCAATTTCAAAAAATGATGCTTCTTGTATAGTCATAGTTAAGAACATCACAAGATATTGGATCAAGAAAAGAAGATATATGTGTAATAAATAGGCTACAAGAAAATATAATGACATAGTTGTCACACTCAAGTTCTTAGTGACTTGCATCCCTAGTCATACAAACTCACCCAATTGCATTAGGCTCTTCTACACCTAGGTGATTGTCATTGAGTTTTGGTCGTGGGCCTTGTTAAGGTATTCTAAAAGGCAAGTTTTCAATCAATATTGCATCAACCACACGCTAGAGTTATGCCTTTTTCATATCTATTCTTTGCAATCTTCTATCCCTTGTAAGTAAATTGTTTTCCTTTTTTTAAAGTTTCTTTAATGTAACAACTTATTCTACACCTTCTAAAATTATAAATATTATTGTTCAAAATCTACCACTAGTGACAAAAGAAATCATATGGGCTCTAAAAGTCTGTGACAATTCATTCATTCTTGACAAGGACATTGCTATATTTAAAGAGGTGTACTTAGTTGGAGAATTCCACATATACTAGCAAGATTTTGATAAGTACTTGATAGAGAAAGAGTAGGCAAAAAAAAATTGGAAGACATTTGCAATATTTATGTTGCAAAAGAATTGCATATGTTTGTCATGGAAGCATGATTTGCTTCTAAACATCAACTATGGGCATAGTCTCTACTTTAGTCTATATTGAAGAAAAGTCCACCTCTTCATTAAAAACCAACACCATGGAATCACACAATTGAGAAGCTCAATAGTCTACTATCTCATTGGGTAGCAAAGGACCACAAAAACCAATTATCTTTAGAAAGAGAATGCCTATAGATTGTCAAAACTTTCTAGCTTCTCATTTGAGTGCAAAATAGATTTTTTAGGCTATTTAGATATGATGAAAGACATCAATAGGATGTGCTTGACAAAATGGATACCTTGTTAAAGTACTCGGCTATATGAGCACCAGTGGACTTGCAGAGACTAGCCATTGGAATCATTTGAAGAAAATGTGGCACAAATAGACTAATAGCTAAATATAGAATATTTTATTACCAAGTTTGAGCTTCATACACAAAACCTTCTTTGTTTTAATGTTTAATATTTTGTATGATATTTTATAGTCCGTATTCACCACTACTTTATAAGCATGCAATGTTTTACCAATTGTTGTTCTAGTGTTCACATACATACTCCATTTCCTCCACCACCATTCATATACTATCTTTGCACCTTGTAAAAGACTTCACTTAGGTATTCAATGGTACACTAATTCTATATTATTAGAAGACATTGATGTTGGTTGGTCTTTTGTTAGAGAGAAGACCTCATTCATGCCAACAAATGATGTTCAAGTGACCTTGTAACCCTCATTAACTAGCACATTTCTCAATTGTTTGTGTTATATATAGTCTCTCAAAGGCAAAAAATAAAAAATTCAACAAATGGTGAAGGAGAAAGATATATACTGGGAATGCCCACAAACCTACAACCTACAATGAAACCATGAAACCAAAAGAGGCGTCATAGCTCCTATCACAAAGCCCCCCCCCCGCAATTCTCAAATGACTAGAGCCATTGGATTGATGAAGAATAATATACTCCTCCCTTCTGCACCATTGATCAGACTTTGGAAATTGCCACAAATGGTCCTAATCATAGGTTGTTGATTGTAAGGTAGACCAACCTATTACTACCTTGATTTGTAATCTAACTGTCTTGGGGCTAGTTCTAAAAGGGACAAATATTTTTCAAAGGTGTGCACATGTTTCACAAATCAAATCCAAGTGGAATTATAATTTTTTGACCAAAATTGTAATTTCTGCAAATTTTTGAAGTAAGCAACCTTAAATTACAAAAGTACCCAAGACTAGGCGGGTCATGAGCACCCTCATAACAACCCATAACCACCTTCTTATGTCCCTATAAGCATCTAAGTACTTACCAATAAGCTATTAATGCATTGGTTTTGTCATATTTCTAGATAGAATTGGCTTATTTTTTAACAGATTTGGATGGTGGCATGGGTGGAAATGGAGCCAAATATAGGGTGACGGAAATGGGTTGCAGACAAAATTAGGGTGGCTTACCTTACTTCAAAAATAAGGAAGGCTCTTCAAAGCCACTAATGGAGCATCATTAATGGAAAAATGAAGTCCATCGATCTTGATTGCCAATAGGATTTGGCACTTGCATGTGTTCCTTTTATTTGAGTAAGCATTAGATGAAATTTGAGGGCATTAGGAGACTGTGGGTTCCCGGACTGCGGGAACGCAATTTTTGCCCTGTGAACTCGAATCCTACGTGGTCAAGACACTGCCACGTAATAAAAAAAAATTGGACTTATTTTCATATTTCAGGACCCAAATTTTTTTTTAATTAAATTTTCTTTTTTTGATAAAAGTCGGCCTGACAGCAGTCAGCGGCATTGGGAGCCGTTTCGGGAACAGACCCGAAATGGCCCTGTAATGTCCTCAGATTTCATCTAATGTTCCGCTTGGGTTTCACTTGTAGTCCAGTGTAATTTTAGTGCTTGTGCTTAGGTGATTTTAAGGTTTGTGTCTAAATGCATTTAATACTAGTTGGTGAGCTTCATTTTTGGAGCTTTGAATGCGTTCAACACAGGTTGGGTGTGTTCATGAGCTTCGTTGTTGTAGCTTCCTCAATTTTGTGAGTTCCATTTCCATTGCTAAAGTTTGTGTCTTGTGTTGTTATTTGGGTGATTTCAAGTGCATTCAAGTGTGCGTCATTAATTGAGTTTGTGTGATTTTAGGATTTCTTCTACTAGTAATTCTATTTGACCTTGCTCTTAAGTAACAAAGGCATCAATTTTTTGTTTTATAAATTTGATTATTTCTATTTGTTTCATTAGCAAGCTCTTAGTGCTTCCTGATTAGGACTATTGAGCAAATAGGGTTAGAGGAAACATTTCATCCACATAATATCTTGTTGTTTATCTTTAATACTTACTTGATAGAGCTCTCTTCTTTTTTGATCGGAATCTATATGTTCTTTGTGTTTTGTGATAATGTCATTGATATTTACTTGATAATGTCGTTTTCATTAGGGTTTAGAATGGCACCACCCATATCTCATTAGCATTGCAATGAGTACATGGCAATGTATTTTGGAATGCAAATTTCAAACTTTTCTTCTCCAACAAACACTTTCACATGCTTTTCTTTGACAATTTAGCAATCTAATTTTTTGCCTTTTGTACCCCTTTTTAAGAGATTAACTACAAATGGGATGTTGCCACGTGGACCCCTTTTGAAATTTCCATTATTTTTGGTTGAGAACTCTCATTTCATCACAATGTCACAATGTGATCAAAAGTGGCAGGAATTTCCATTATTTTTGGTTGAGAACTCTCATTTCATCACAATGTCACAATGTGATCAAAAGTGGCAGGAATTTCCATTTCCACAATAGGGATAGTCACACCTTCTTCACCCAGTGTGGTTCTCAAGAGAATGAAAAGTAAGTGAGGGAATACAGGAGCCAATTGGAAGTGACGATGGATGGAGGAGGTGTGATACTCTATAAATCAATTTTGAATGCAAAGAATTGATCTCCACATAATCCAATAGCATAGGGCTAATTCCACCCTTGCATGACCCAATCAGACAGGAGGAGTTCCAATGATGAAGACAACAAACTGGGCAACCGCACCACAATTGGAGTATGAGGTGAAACTATCGTGAAATTCAAAGAGCGCAAGATGAAAAAATTTGCTCGTGAAGGCTTCTTCATGCTTGTTATCCACCTCGGGAGGAGTAGAGGCGAGGCGGAGAACGCTTTGCATAAAAAGAATATTCTACTCAAAACAAGTGAACCTTCAGTCGCCACATCATAGTTCTTTACAGAATGGGCATCAACCAAAGAAGGTGTGACAACCCCCAATGCATTACAAAATAGTTGCATTGTGCTATCTTGTTCCTTTCTATGGTTTTGAAATCCACTCATCTCAAGACATGGTCTGCATTTTGCAATTGCATCCTCTATGGTTTGGAGGTTCAAGTGGCTAGGGACAAAGAGTTGCAAAAATTCCATGTTCAAATCTTTGTAAATGCTTCTCCTATAAGTCCTCAACCCCAATTTTCACAAGACATCATTGGCATTGCAACTTTCTACTTCAAGATCTTCATAACTTTGAATTCTTGTAAGTACCATTGATTATGATTTAACTCCTAAAGCACCTAATTGTGTTTCTTTGCAACATATTGATTTTTGATAGCTCATTGCAAATATAATTTTTTTTCCTTGAAATTTTCACACAATATGTAGCTAAGGAATAGTATTAAGGTCCAACATTTTTCATAACTTTTGGCTACATGGTTAAAAAGTTATTGCATGATATGTAGTTTTCTTTGGTCTCTAGGTAACCTAGGCAAGTCAAAAGTTTTGAAAAAATCACTATTTTAAGAAATAAAAAATTTGGATTGGTTTTCAAGATTTATGTTTATGTGGAAAGCTTTGAATCATTTCATTTTGGTCAATGAGTCAAAACTTATGACGAGTTTTAGTTTGTGGGTGGTTATGGAATCTCTATATTAAATTGAACTTTGAAGTCCATTATTTTAATCAATTTTCAATATTTATGATGAAAAAAAATTAAAATTAAATGGTGTAGATTTTTTATTGAAACATTTAAACCATTAGGATTGGCGTTTTTCAATTCCATAAATAATTTCCTAACAATTTAGTGTTTGAATCATTCTCTAATTCTTTCTACTTACTAATATTTTCCTATATATTGTATAATTCCAAGTGATTTGAAAATTTTCATGCATGTAGCCAACTTCCTTTAAAAAATAAATCCAAAAGAATTACTTTTATTTTAGCCAAATTTTTATACAAATTTTTATTTCAAGTGCAGCTGCCCAGGTTTTTAGCAAGGTCCAAAAAGAGATTTTCATCAATTCAAATGCTAATATCTTTCAATCTATATGGAGGAAATTTCTAAAAAGAATTCCACATATTCACGAAATAGCTTACTACAAGATTTTATGGTTATATGTGTCCAAATATGTTTTGTTTCCTTAACCCCTAAAGTCCCAAAGTCCCCTCGGGGGACACTTGGGATTTTGGGCAGGCTCGTGTGACTTGAAATTTTGACTTGATTTTTTGAAATTTTTTTTGAAGATAGGGAATCACATCATCTTTCTAAAAGTATAATGTTTTTTTCAATCGGTGCCTGGGAGCAGAAGTTTTGCCATTCGAAGTCAAAAAAGCAGTTCGGCGGGCAGAAAAAAAAACCACAAAAAAATGAAAATTTTTTTTTTCAATTTTTTTTCTGAAAGATTATGTTTTTGTCTACATTTGAAGCTTTGATTCATCCTATTTGGACTAATAATAAAAAAGTTATGGACAATCTTGTTTTTGGGGCAATCTAAGCATCTTCTTCAAAAAACAACTTATAGAATTCATTTTTGAATGCAATTTTCAATTTTTTTCAAATTATTTTTTTTTGAAAAGGTTAAGTTTGTTTTCAAGAACAATCCCACCATTGGGATTATGATTTTTTACTTCCATCTAAAGGTTATTAACAATTTAGTATTTTGTTCAACTTTGGACCTACTTCTACTTAACAATTTTTTTATATGTGAAAATCTAGTTTTGACATTCTGAAATTTTTTTCCCCAACTCTCAACTCAAATGTTCAAGATAAAAGTTTTTAACCTTATGGTGTGTAGTGCAAAAGAAATCCACAAATGGCCATCAAAGTCACCTGAAATTGCAGGCCGCAGTTGAAAAAAACTTTTTTTTTCAACTTCAAATGCTAATATCTTCCAATCCGTACGGTCAAACTTCATGAAATTCTTACCACATAATTTGAGACAAGTGAAGTACAAGATCCTATGGTTAGATTCTAAGAAAAAAGTTTTTTTAGGTTTCTTGAGTGATTGCAGCAGAAATGGCAGTTTTTAGTGGTTTCAGAGCCAGAAAATGCCTTGATAACTTAGGGGTTAAATTTGATATTAGTGCTAGAAGTTGTAGTTTTAGAGTGTTTTTGATTAAAAAAAAATATAGTTGAAAACCTTTAGAGGGCTAAAATCTCTTTATGTTAAAATATCATATTGAGAATCTAGAAAATAAAATGAAATTAATAAATTTCTTTCTATTCTTTAAGAAATAGTTATATAATAGAAATAAGGTATAAGAATGAAAGAAAAAAAATATTATTATTAGTTTTAACCCCTAAACAACCATTGTTTCTTTAGGGACAAATTGGATTTCCAAACAAGTACTTATAGTCTTAGTTCTTTTATGATTTTCTTAAAAAGAAATTTGAAGATAGAAAAACTAATTAGCTTTGTGGGAATATAATTTATTTTCCAATTGGTGCCTTGGAACAAAAATTAAGGTGAAACAATCTATCTTGGTCAAAATAGGAGTCCACCTACATGCCATTGCTAAAAACTTTCAAACTTTTTTCCACACAAAGACAAGTGTAAGGAATAGTGAGAGCAATTGAAAATATATTATTCAGACAAAGTATGAATTTGTTATGAATTTTTGAAATGATCCGCCCAAAAGACTCTACAGCCTACTTCATGAACAATAAAAATTGTATCCAATATGCTCATCTTAATCACCTAATCAAGAGGTCCCAATAATTTCTAATGTGGAAGGCTATAAAAAATCTCTCCTTTAAATGATTTACAGTAAAAAAAAGTAGGGTGTTCCTAATGAGGTCACTAATCACTCCATTGGTGTTAGGTTAGACATTAATTGTAGCTTAAAAACCCATCATGGAGTCATTAGGAGTGTATCATGGGTCATTTGACCACAATGGGATGCTCTTCCTTATAGCCAAATAAGTTCAAAATAGGGGAGATTGGACAACAAAAAAAAATTCAAAAAAAATTCAAAATTTTTTCCATTAAATTTTTTTCCATAGGTTATATGTTTGTCTTTATGAATATATCTTGTTCATAACATTTGAATAAACAATGTGAAAATTATAGACAATCTTGTTTTTGAGGCAATCTAAGCATCTTTTCGAAAAATAAACTTGTAGGATTCATTTTTTAATGCAATTTTTATAATTTGGTTTCCAAAAAATTAATTCCACATGGTTTTATTTGCTTGCTAGAACAATCTCACCATTGAGATTAGTGTGTCTTAATTCTATCTTAGCTAGAGACATCAATGATTTAGATTTTCCTTCTTTTTCAAACCTACTTCTACTTTATAATTTTTCTGAGTAAGAAAATTAAGTTTTCTATTAATTTTTTCCCCTAGATTCTCAACTCAATTTTCTACCATAAAGATTCAAAGCTTTAAATTTTTCTTTAGAAAAAAAAATTGAATTCAAGTAGGTTCAAAGTCAAATAATATAATCTTGCAATGTACCAAAAAACTTGTTTTCTTCACTTTAAATGTAGATATCTTCCAATCAATGCAATTAAAAATTTTGAAATTTATTCCACACATTCTCATGCTAGTTAGGTGTAAGATGCTATGGTTGGATGTCCAAAAATAATAATTTCAGCTCTTTATCCTTTTTGCAATAGAAATGGCAGTTTTGTCTCTTCTTTGGTGTAAATAAGGTGTTAGTCCTTGAAGGGTTAAGATGGAATTGAAACATGCCAATTGCAAGATTGAAATTATCATTTTGTTATTCATGCAACTTCCAAAGGTGGATGAATTCATAATCAACTTCAAACTTTTGCATCTCTTTTCTTCTACCTCCAACCTTTGAATTGATTAGAAAATGAAGTTCATAGAGATGCAAATGGTAGGATGTATTCCATTGACTACATTTATTTGTTGAAGGGAAAAAATAACAGGAGTCTTTGAGTTGGACTTAAAAAGGATTTCTCCATTCTCCAGTTAGAAAGGGATGGATGTCAAAAGTGAAATCAGATGATGTTCCTCTGGCTATCCAAATCCTTGCCAAATTGAGACCTACACCTATTCTGTATATGCCATGCATTTTAGGGGCCCTCGGAAAACACGTAAGATTCACTCTACTTTTCTTCCTCTCCAAAAAGGAGAATGCAATTGTGAGTGAAATGCAAAGGAAACTAGTCTCGAAGTAAAAACGGGTCGATTAGAGATTTAAAATCGTGTTTCCCAAATCACCTCCATTCTTGGAACACAATCTTGATCAATTATAATCGATATCCGCAGCTAAAAAAGATGAAAAGGAGCGTGTTGCAAGAGGAACGACAAACTGCCTATACGAGCTCAAAATCCATGAACATGAACAAATATAAATTGATAACTCACTCATGAAGAATACACATAAAGTTTACACTCTTTCAAGGTCGATCAATCCTTCGAAAGTAATGCATTAAACCAAAGGAGCCGGTACTGAAGCCAAGATCTAACACACATTGCGATTCGCCAAGAACAGGATTTATGCTAAAAATCCTCAAGAAAAATTGAAACTATCTATAACTTGGACTTTGCTAAGGAAGACTTTACACCAGGCACCTACTAGCAGTTAATCCTTTTGCAGGTCCTCAAGAGGTCACCATAAACGAGCATCACAAACTTGAGTCTTTGGAAGCAGATCCCGACCCTCCCAGTTTTTTCAGTTGGACAATGATGATGCTCATGTTGTCACACCCTTCTTGCTGGCGGGTGCTTGGTGACAGACAGTGATCGAGAATCTCCCCACATAAGGGTGATAAACTTTTAGCCTAGGGAAAGCAAGCACAAGCAAAAATTAGACTTGCAAAACACTACACTCGAGAAAACACAATGCATTCGTAAGCGAAACAATTTGTGCACTGCTATTGAATGGACGGAACTTGCGCGTCTATTGTAGCTACTCAAACAGATACACACAACAATCACAAAAGTGGGATTACTTACGGAGGGTAATCTCTGACTAACGAAGTCCACGACTTCTTGACTTGTCATGACATCCCTGCAGACAAATTTATCACCAATGAGTGTACAGAATTTCAGACAACGTTTGGCATACAATTGCACTACCAGCACCGTGAACACCAAGATTCTACCACAAAAGCACTAGTAAGGAGATGAGCTCTCCCATGCAATCTTAAAAGACAGACCTACAAAGCCAAATGAACTCATCTGATAAAGTGGATTTTATCCACAAATAGGACTCATACTGTCGACTTTTGCAGAATGAAGACCCAGAAATAAGCAATATGTATTTTGATACAGAAAGGTAAAATTTTTGTTCTAGCAGATACCATATTCCATCACAGGCCAGCACAAGAAACTCGTCCTCGGGTCCAAGATCCACCTGTAGCAACCCCAAAAGCACATCGATTATAAAAGACGTTGACCTATACAATTAGCCGCTTTGAAATCCGCACGTAAACGGGAATTGCCTAGAATTATAAAAAAAAATGAAGTCATGGGTGGATGACGTTCGGTGAAAAGATAGTATGGAATTTACCTGTCTTATATCAGGACAGCAGGTCACTATCTGCTTATCAGGCGGCAAGTCTGGTTGATACTTAAATTCCATGTCCCCTGCATGCACCAAGTTTCAGCCTGCCAGAAAGAAGTGCTTCACAGAAAGTATCCTTCTCAAGGCTACAGTTCCTAGGAGCACAAAACATTACGATGAGAGCAGCATTGGGAGAAATGAGCCTTGTGTACAATGGTTCAAAATGCATACCAATTGCTCGTGTCAGATTAAGACTACCGTTCACACGCCCAGCGAAAACGAATCCTCCAGCATTTTGAATCCTTAGCCTCTCGTGTTCTAGCTCAGGTTTGTGATCTACTGAAAGGTCTATAGCCTGTGCAGAATAAGGAAAACCAGACGTTTTTTTCTGAGTCAGTAGTACCAAAGGAAATATCTACTGACACGTACAGAAACATTCCACTACTCATACAAAATCAATACCATAATTCAAAATTGGGTCGGTGATAACCTTGCCACGTCGAGACATGATGCATCGAGAGTCTCCAGCATTTGCAACAAAGAGCTTATTCCCTCGAAGTAGAGCCACCACTGCTGTGCTCCCAGAGCTCGGACCCGTGTAATCTGAATGTGGACCCTACATCAAGCACCAAACTTCATGAAAAACCAACCCTTCAATATTATAAAAAGCTAAAAGACTGCATCTATCAAGTAAATTCTCACAGGTAATACATACTCACTACCAAAATTGATAGTAAAGAGAAAAGGCCAAGATTTTCCAACAGAAAGACATATGCTAAGAGCATCAAACAGGACGAGAAAGGCAACAATTCTTCAACACTGTCGATTGAGATGCGAGAAAAAGTTCTACTGGATGAACATGATCGGCCCGAACTGATGACGGAAGTGCGGCAATCACTGTTGGAACAGGCGATGCCAATCGAAGCAGTCTTTCAGAAATAAAACTTACCAACTATTCTGAAAGCACAAATAGATATGTACAGGGTACGTAAAATCCCAAACCAAGATAGAATTCAAACTCAAACTAAGTTGTTCAAGGTCCTGAAAAATCAAACCTCTTCAGGCGCCCAGTAATCATCATTGCTTTCGGTTTGCATAGCGGTAGTAATATCGCTGTCGTTATTGACCCTTCCGTGACCGTTGCCGTGATTGTCGACACCCAAGATCTGAAGTTCTTTCCATCCTCTTTCTCCCTTCATCATCTCATCCATCCTGCACATAAGTGAAATGCTAAGCATGTACCTTGCAAGAAACTTCACCAGATACAAGTAATAGACAGATGATCACAAGTGCAAATCTATGATGGATTAGGAATCAATCCTAAGCAATAAGAAAACTCAGTACACTCTAATAATCACAGCTACTCGCCAATCAAACTCAACACATTACGATGCCCTTGAAAACTGCTGGCAAGACTCAATCCAATGAAAACTCAAGAACTTGCAGGAATGTGCCACAGACTGATGGAGAATCCCAGATCAGGTCCATTACTAAATTGAACGAATGAAGAAAAGAAGCTTCGACTGAAAAGATCAAAGAAAGCATAAGAAAGTAGGTAATGTAGCTTACCGCAGAAAAGAATATTCCAGACTTCCTCCCAAGTCCCCGTTGGCATACGCTTTGGACTTAACAACTTCTCTATGTAAGTGTTTTGCACAAAATCTCGATACCACTTTTCCTGCAAAGGAATCAACTAGTTCTTAGAGATTTCCAACAGAGGCAACATGGGACCTTCGGCTACGCAGTGTTCTGGAACGCCTGCTCAGCGGTTCTTAATAGTATAAAAATTAGATGCACATGCGAGGTTGCGCTCGACACATAACTCAACCGATCCACATGCAAAGAACAGCACATACGGAAGGTGCACCAGGGAAATATTAGAGTGAGACATGACGTCAAACCTAATTAGGTTCTGCTCCTAATAAAAGAGAGCATATAAGGACCTTAACACGCACCTCCGTGACCGTCAAAAATGCCAAATATTGACGTTGAAGTGTTCGGATCCACGTTCAATATAGCTGTGTGCTGCATACAGAAACAGTCAGAAGTGGCATTAGGCTGAAGTACTTCCTAAGTTTGTTTGTTGATTTAAATAGGTAAGACTTTTCTTGTTATAAAAACATCGATAACTTATAGGATATCAATGGCTGAAATTTGAGACATAAATATAGGTGTCACGGTGTCCTTAAGGTAAAAGTCGAAGACGATAGACATATGAGCATGTAAATTCACAAAAGTTCACCCTAAAGCTTTGGTCGTCACCTATCCCTGCCAACAGAATCTATTCTTGTAATGACTATGGTCACTCATCGCAATACGTTGTCACAGGACGCAGGACCTTGCACGTAACCAATTTATAAAGCACACGTACTGCATGATACCAATTGACTACTAATTAACCCCTAAAGTTCCACAACTATGTTTTACCACTCCCAAATCCAAAGTGCAATACTTTCAAACATTTGTTTTTCTAGCATATACAACCGCAGGATTTTGCACTAGACTACTACGAGAACGTGTGGAAGAAATTTCAAAACTTTTGACCAAGTAGATTGAAAGATATTGACATTTAACCCCTAAATGCCCAAGGCACCCAAATGTGGTGTAATAACCTCACTAAATTTCTATTTTTAATAGTTTACATTTTCGGAAGATTCTTTTTGAAGTCTAGTTTTAGCATCAATAATCCAATTTTGAAAATGAATGATTATGATTTTTCTAATTCAAGATTCAGTGCAAGGGTACCCATTGCAATCTTGACATTCCAGAGTGTTAAGAACTCTTGGAAATGAGCCTCAAATACACTAGATCTTAAAGAAAAAATCACACTAAAAATTCATTTAAAAAAATTATAGAGTAGATTTTGAGAAGCCATAAATTGATTGGGGTTATGCTTGTTAGGCCCTTCAACCTCATATTTTTTTGGTGACCAACTTTTTAGATTTGACATGCAAAAAGAGAGCTCAAAGATTTTCATAGCTTTTACACCCTCATGATCAAACATTATAATCTTTCAATCCATAAGTGATATTATTGTGTTTTCTTTTCCTATATCACCTCTAACATATCTACTTTGAATTTGCACAGTTATAATTCCAAAAAAATTGATTCAGCTTATCAAAATGTTGGATTTTTGTTCAATTTAGAGCAAATTCCAAGAAGTTCAAAAACACCCCTTGGGCATTTAGGGGTTAACGTGGAAAAAACAGTTTAAATTTCTCTTAACCTAAAATTTTGCACATCATAGTTTTAAGGTAAGATCTCTATGGTGGAATTGAGTTGAGAGTTTCCAGAAAAAAATTCAAAAAAAGAAACTGGATTTTCATTCTTTAACAAATTGTTAAGTAGAACGAGATACAAGATGAAAAGGCAACCTATATCATTAAAAACTCTAAGATGGAATTGAAACAAAACTTCAAGTCAGTTCTTCTTGCAAAGCGTGGACTCTGAACACAAAGGTACGCACAGCGTCTTCCATGCTTTCGCGCCACCCTTGCATAGCAGATAAACCAAAGCGCAACTCGGCATTTTCATCATCTTCGGATGTCTTGTCCGTCTTTGGAGAGCTCAGATAAATCCCCATCCTTCCCTAACAAACATACACAGTCAGGGTGAGCATTGAAAATTCTTGAAAAACACAAAGTCAGCCCATGAAAGATTCAATACACAGACACAACTAGGAGCCCTGCTAAATCACCAACAGAACTAAAGTATGTCTAAATAAGCAGATCAGCATGATTCCTACTGTTAGACTGCCTTCATTTTTGGCGGTCTTCTAAGCACGAGGATTCATTGCATCTTAGTATCGTCATCTGGAAGTTGTATAAATTAACAATAAGTGTAACTAAAATCAGAAATCAACCCTAGGCTCTCGTGTTCAGACCATATACATTTTGAGCAAGAATCAACGGGGGTCGCTTGGGCGTTGCAATTACACATCCTTCTCTTAGCGATTTAAAATGGAAACCGTCAAGAAGCTAGTTAACACAAATTCTATTCTCCTTCAATTACGTCTTACAGAAACATACTTGTTGCTTCCATACTCTTCTATACTCTTCCATACTGCAAGCAAGAATCAACCGATGAACTTAGGGTTTTGCTTCCACCAGAGAAAATCAAACCAGCACCAATACGTACCTTTGAGAAAAGAAGTCCTCAATTCTTGAACCCTGGATTTCCCTCGCGCCTTGCCCTTCCCGCGTAGTCCTCGGAGAATGAATTCACGGGATCCAGCGCGCAAATCCGCTCTTCAAATTTCTGTATTTCTGTTCAATCCAAAAGGCGGTAAACGGGATTCAAAACGGGAAGGGTGAGAAGAAAAATGCGGGAGAGAGACGGAGATTGCGACTGCGGAGCAACAACGTCCGATCTGCGCGTCGTCGTTGTTGCTGCAAAGATTCAGGCAGCGCGGATGGTGGTGAAGAGGAAGAGCGAAATGGTAGCAAGTGGTTCCCGAGGAGCACAAGACCCTGAAGGGGGGACGAGGAGTGAGACGACGACGACGTCGAGCTGACGGGTGTGTCCGTTGACGTCCGAGAGTCTGGACGGAGAAGCACAGTCGACGAATGTGTCCGTGCGCTTGTAAGAAGCGACGGACGGACAGAGGAGAGGTTCGATGGACTGAGCGGAGGGATTGACGGACGAAAAGAAATCTGACGAACGAAGTATCTGCCGGCTCTTGTGGTCGGTCGTCGGAACGTCCAGGTGCCTGCAACGTGTCAGCGGCTAAGTGTTTTCTGTACGTGGATTCCTGTATAAATAGTGCACCTGGTCAAATAGTGTGATCTGCAAATAAGTGTATCCAAGGCAGGGTTTTCTTTTTAGGTTTCGGACAAATGGTTATGTGGCCTTTCTTTCAAAAAGGTTTTAAGTTGTTCAGATCCTTGATTTTGGGGTTTTATTGAAGGAGGCCAATTTTGAGTATACAATTTTAAGTAAGTAATTTTTGTATGCAATTTTTGTATGTATTGACATTGGGTGATGGATGAAATGAGTTTTTGGAAGTATTTTGGCATCAATGTAAAAGGTCATGATTATATTTTGGTATTTTTTTACACATTAATCTTCATTTTTTTTATAGGCTTAAAGCTATCCATTTTTCTTTGAAGATATTAAACATTTAATTATCTAAAAAAATTGAAATCCAAGGTAAACCACCCCATTATGTGCAAAATGGGATCAAATCCATTGTGGGCAAAATTATGATGTTGATTTACATTCCAAAACTTGAATGTACACCACTATTACAATTTTGTCCACACTGAACTTGCTTGCATTTTGCCTATAATGGAGGTAGTTTAATTTAGCAATTTGAATACATTTTAAAGAGGGAGTAACACAATAAGGGCTATGAAAAGGAGCCCATATGTTATTGAAAATGAAATCTCAATTACTAGAGAAAGAATGGAAAATATTCAATTATAGATTCTAAATATCATTTGTAATTATGGTCATATGATCTGAGCCTTATGTGGTTGAAGTGGATGTACAATTTTTGGCTCAAAAATCAATTTTCACTTTTAAAATTCATTTGGTTAGAAGACCGATAATTGATAATGGAAGTAACACATAAATCAAGCATAACATGTATTAACCCAATGCTTGTCAATGTTGTGATTGGTTTTGTTTAGCAAGGTGAAATTGTGGCTTTTGTAATGCCCACTTCCTCAACTCAATTTTTGGGAATGGCAAGTTTAAATTTGATTTTGGTCTTTCATTTAAAATCACAAGTTCCAACATTTTAGATTTTAGAATGTTTCATTCTAAATTCCAAGTCCTTTTAACTAAGGTTTGAATGTTTTCAAATGGAGAATTTAGAATGAATTTGATTATAATTCTTCAATGAGACTTAGTTTGTCATCTCAAACTCCTCAACTACGTCTTTCCAAAAGCCAAGTTCCTACCTTGGTTCCTCCTTTGAGAATGCTACTTTAAATTTGTACTTTGCCTTTGTTCCCATCATCTTTACATTGAATCTTAGGAGTTATGCACTAATAGAAAATCCAATGTCCAAAGTCACAGAAAAGTGTTGATTTTGGTTATTCAATTTTTTGTTGATTTGGACATGTTAATTTTGGCAGTTATCAACAAAAATTTGTTAAAAAATTAACAAAAATTTGCTATTGTCAACAAAAGTTTGTTCAAAATTAACAAAAACTTGTTAAAATTTGTATAAAAAAGTTGTTGATTGCCAACAAAAGCATGCTAATTTATTAACAAAAATTTGTTAATTTTATCAATGATTTTCCAAAAATGAGAAAATCATGAAGAGTGCCAAGTGGGTAGACCCTGCTAAGAGGCAACCGCCACATCACCTAAACTGCCATGTCATCCAAACCACTTCCATCAAGGTTTGAACCTTGAACCTCATGGTTGAGGTCCAAGGTCCTCAACCATCACACCGTCCATAGAGTTCATTGACTATGGAAGAAGTAAGTTTTTTTTTATCAAGTTTCTTCTTGTTTTTTCTTAACTATGTTAAAATCAGTAGACTTTGGTGGCCATTTAGACATAGAGAAATAATTTTTTCGAAAAAACTTCCAACCAAGGAAAGTTTTGATATTCAACCAAATTTCATTTTCAAATTATTTTTTGAGATTCAAAGTTTTTAATCAAAAATTATGGGCAAAAATCAGAGTACGATTGGAATGAACAATGTATTTGACACTTTAAAAAACCTTCTCTGATTTTTGCCCATAAATTTTGATTTGAACTCTAAATCTCAAAGGATTCTTAGAAATGAAAGTTAGTTGAATATAAAAATGTTTTTTTGTTGTAAATGTTTTCAACAAAATTATTTCTCTATGTCTAAATGGCCACCAAAGTCTGTTGATTTTAAAGAACACTAAATTTTTGATGATTTGAGTTAAGGATAAATTAATTTGAAACTCTTCTAAACCTAAATACATTTGAACATTACATATGGTAAAAATACTAGATTATAAAATTGTATATTCTAATTTAAATAAATTTTATTTCATATTTTCTTTAAAAAATTAAAATCTATTCATTTATCCATGACATTTTTAGAAAAGAACATTTTAAATCAGAAAAACACATTTTTTTAATGCAATAATGTCAATATTGCACTTATCAATTATATAATAAGATAAATATAATTTCACTTAAAAATATATTTTAGAATGCATACTTTAGGTATTTTAAGTGTACGAAAAAAATATTTTGAAAATGTTCACACAGTCCTCATTGCTACTTTTAGTTCTTATAATATAAATGTAAAGATTTTTGAAATACTTACAAATTCATTTTCACATTTACTCACTAAAAATTATAATAATGATATCTTAAAGAAAATTAAATTTTTTATAATGATTAATAATTTGTAGTCTTAGGTTGAAAACACATAAGATAAGTGTTTCAACACAATTTAAAGGGAAAATGTAGCTTGAAGTTTGAGTTTGGCCTATCTCAAAATGAATCTCCTAATTTAAAAATGGTTTAGAAAAATTTTCAATAGGGAACAAAAAAACATTTCAAACTCTTCTAAATCAAAATAAGAAATGAATGACTAGAATTTTTTTAATTGAATGAGGCTATTTAAATATTAAAATTAACAAAAATATTTGCTGAGGGAGGACACTTCCCGTTTTTTAATAACCTACGTGCGGCGGAAGATAAGGTACATTTAAATAATCTTAGGTAAAATTTATAAGAAATTTATATATAAAATAGGGGACATTAAAAAGGTAAAGTGTTTTAAAAATAAAATAGGGATGATAATATGGCTGATTTTTCCGCTTTATGGTAAAATAGGGTCTCTTTTAATGTTGCCAAGTAATGATTACAAGTAATTGATAGCCCCCCTAAAAATACCCCACCGCTGCACGTGGGTCCCTCAAATACACAAGAAGTGTCCTCCCCGGGAATATTTGGTAAGCATTTGTAGATTAGTATTGAATTAACTAAAATTTACAATAAATTTAGTACCTACTTTCAAATAAATTTGACAATTTATTATTAATCTGAACATCATTTTCTACTGCTATGTGCATATATACCTTTAGTTGACATCAAAAAACTTTAGGGTTATATATGTATATATAATTTGTATTTTAATTTAGTTTTAGTGGTGAATTTTTTTAAAAATCAACATGATATTCTAAAAAATTGGAAAGCATTTTGTTAGGAAGTGGATGGTCATTACTAGTTTTTCAATATTTGAGATTCCAAATCCAAAGTTTCTCACATTTTGGATAATGTATTTGTAAATGTAATTTAATTCTTATTTTCCTTTGAAATTTTTACACAACATGTAGTCAAATTATATCCTATGGTCAAATTTATATAGAAAGAGATAAAAATATAAAGATATAAAAGAAATATAGATAAATAGTTAGCTATAGATGTATAATATAATTTGATTGTAGCATATTTTGAATAGATAATTTAATATTTAGAAATGGCTATGACATGATTGTCAATATGTAATAGAATTTTAAAATTTTAGTTTTGTCACTAATAGAAACCCCTGTTTAATGTGACAAGACCTAATTTTTCTTGACAGATTTTTTTAAACATCAAATGTAACAATTTATGTTTTTTTGTTAAGAAAAACGCTCAACCTAACATCAATGCTAACATAAGAACACAAGTTGTTACATTTGATATCTAATAAAATCCGTCAAGAAAAAATAGGTCTTGTCACATTAACCCCTAAAGCCTTGAGGTGCATTTTTTGGCATTATAAATTTTTTGGGCAGCTCACTACGAATGGAGTTTTTATTTGTTTTCGCTGAAACTTTTACACAAGATGTGCCCAAGGAGTAGCTTTAAGGCCCAACAATTTTCGTAACTTTTGACTTTGTGGTTAAAAAGTTATGGCATGATATGTTGTTTTCTTTACTCGGAGGGTAGCCCGGGTAGGCGGGTAGCTGAAAAAACTTCTTTAAAAAACTTTTTTTTCAAAAGTGAAATTTCAAATTGATTCTTTAGGTTTTCTCGGAATAATATCTCATAGTTGGAACAGTTTGCAAAATCTTACCACTTTATCCAGTTTTCAAAAATTCCATACCTACCCGCAAACTAAAATTGCTCATAATTTTTAACTCTTTAATCCAATTGGGATGAAACAAACAATTCTTCCCATGTATGTAAAAACCTAAAGAATCAATTTGAAATTTCAATTTTGAAAACAAAAAATCTTAAAGAAATTTTTTCAGTTGTCCAGGTTGCCCTCTCAGTAAAAAACAACAACATATCATGCCATAACTTTTTAACCACAAAGTCAAAAGTTATGAAAATTGTTGGGCCTTAAAGCTACTCTTTGGGTACATCTTGTGTAAAAATTTTAGTGAAAAAAATAAATAAAAAACTCCATTCGTAGTGAGCTGCCCAATAAATTTATAATGCCAAAAAATGCACCTCAAGGCTTTAGGGGTTAAACAAGGGTTTCTACTAGCGTATAAATCTGAATAATAATATTCAATAGTTCAATTTGACTTTGAAACTATTCAAATTTTAATGCTATACATTGTAAAATTTAAATATGATCAAATTATTTGTATGAAATTTGATATAGACTTTGGCTTCCATTAGAATTCTAATGAAACTCAAAATGAAATTCAAAATAGTATTATATCATATAAAATATTTGAATAAAATTTAGATTTGATGTTCTATTTCTTAGTTTGTAATAATTAGTTATAATGGACTTCATGAACTTCTAATTATAAACCATTCCACCAAATTCAAATAGATTCTAATAGATTTTTAGAAGATGTTACAAAGATTTCAAAAAGATTCCAAATCAAAATTTTAAAAGATTATAAATCAAAATTTCAAAAGATTTTTGAAAGATTCTCTAAAAGATTCTCAAAAGATTCCAAATTAAATTTTCAAAAGGTTTCAAATTAAAATTTCAAAAAGATTCTCAAAAGATTCTCCAAAAGATACTTTAAAAATTCAACATATTTTTGTTGATTTTGTCATTGCACTATTCATCAAGAAAAACTATGACACATTTTTGTTAATCTATATAAAATGAACAAAAACTTGTTGATATTGTCAATGCCAATATCCAAATCAATAGAATTTAATAGAAAATTGTTGATGTTTTGTTAATTTGGTCACTATTTTTCTACATTACAAACAACAACCACTCTAGATTCAACAATACCATGCAAGTACTCGCTAATTGAATTCACAGGTTTGGTAGATCTGTGTTTCAGACAAGAATCCCACTTGTTACATTCAAACCAAGTATTTCAAATAATATATGTTAATTACCATATGATGCATTGGTTGTTATCCTTCACTTTACTTTCAAATACACTATAAGAAACTCATGTTTAAGGTGACAAATTTTAGATGACATTCAATGTAGCAACATGTATTTTTATATCACCAATAATGTCCGCCACAACATTTTGATGTTATGATAGACATCATTTTTGACATAAAAACAGGAGTTGTTACATTAGATGTCACCTAAAATCTATCATCTAAAATATGAGTTTTTTGTAGTGTAATTTACATGGCCTGATTCAAAACATCTCTCTATTGGATGAAGAGAAATTCGGATTCAAGTACTTGGTGAGCCACTGTGAAGACGGCTGAATAGTTAGATGTGCTACCAATAAAAAAATCCTTGCATGCAACTGAGCATCACCTATATCGCAAATGTCTGTCTACTAAAAAAAATACATATATACGCAAGTCAACAAGTTCCAATTAGATTTATTACCCGAGTTTTACTAACGAAATTAGGGGTTGCGGTTATAGCTCCATGGCCCACCACGGTCGTAGCCCTCAAGCAATCAAGGGGAAATAGGTTCTAGGATCGCTGAAGCCGAAACCAAAGCTAGTTCCAACAGATCGAGCATATCGGGTAATTCCGCATTAGCTACTTTCATTATATTTCTTTTTGTTGTTGGAACTTGGCCAAGCCTCTATCAAATCTGTTGAAGTTACGAATCTTCAAGATTCTAGGAATCAAGAAGCAGAAGCCAAAACTGGAGTCCCTAAAAATAGCATTTCGGATAATTTTGTCATCCCAATTTTGTTGTATTTGATTTTGTTGCTCATGGAACCTGGCTAAGCCTCTTTTGTATCTGTTGCAAATCAAGAAGCAAAAGCCAAAACCGGAGTCCCACTAAATACAGGACCGACGATGTTACATCGGGTAACTTGTAATTCATACTACTAGAAAATGCATGTTCTATGACTACAAAATATGGCACCACATATTTTCAGATTGATTCTGAACAACCTAATCGATAGGATGATCCGCTGCCCACAACACTTGTTCAGGTGTGCTTTCTGTCTTTTCTTTTTGTAGCACTTCTTTTTGATGTGCTATTTAAGTTAGAGGATACTCCGTCCGTCTAATTATACGCAACGGGAGGAACGTGGCGTGGCTCATATGTTACATTTTTTTACTAACTTCTAATATAGCTTGTATGTTTTGTGGTGTGTAGGACATTGATATTGCAAATTGGGCAGTCATAGAGGGTTCAATTCCCTTGTCAATGAAACGCTTTTTAGAAGTGTGGCACTTATCTTAGTTTTAGTATTAGTTTCCCTTTGTTTTGAAGGAGGGAGTAATGTTAATTCACTGTTAGCGTTTGTAAATGATACCACTTGCACACAAAGTTGCAAGTCTTGTTAATTGTTGTATATTTTTCTTCCAAGATCTAGTATAATAGAGGCTCACCTTCAAGAGCCCTTAATACTAGAAAATCAAGAATATTGATTGAACTGTATAATTAGACGGACGGAGTATCTTCTAACTTAAATAGCACATCAAAAAGAAACATTTACATAAATAAAGTATAGCATTATCTCTTCCATTAGAGCAGCACATGTATCGCAAATGTCTGTCTACCAAAAAAATACATATATATGCAAGTCAACAAGTTCCAATTAGATTTATTACCCGAGTTTTACTAACAGAATTAGGGGTCGCGGTTATATCACTATAAAAAACTCATGTTTTCAGGTAACAGATTTTAGGTAACATCCAATGTAACGACTCATGTTTTTATGTCAACAATGATGTCCGCCGTAACATCTTGATGTTACAGCGGACATCATTGTTGACATAAAAACATGAGTTGTTACATTGGATGTCACCTAAAACATGAGTTTCTTATAATGATAGCTCCATAGTCGACCATGGTCATAGCCCTCAAGCGATCAAGGGGAAATAGGTTCTGGAATTGCTGCTGTGCAGTGCACCCCCATGCCCGTGTTTTTAAAAATCAACAAACTTTGGTGGCCATATTTGCATAATAAAACAACTTTTTTGAAAAAACTTTCAACTAAGGGAAGTTACAAAATCAAACTATCTTTCATTTCCAAACATCCATTTGAGATTGTAAATTTCCAATTAGAGGTTATGAACAATCAGAGAAGGGGTAAAGAAGACATTGTATTTGACATTTTAAGAAGCCTTCTCTGAAATTTGTTCATAACTTTTTATTGGAGATTTGAAATCTCAAACGGATTTTTGGAAATGAAAGTTAGTTGAATATGACAACTTTTTTCAATGAATTTTTTTTCAAAAAAGTTGTTTTTCTATGTGTAAACGGCCATCAAAGTCTGCTGATTTTAACAAAGCAAAGAAAAACAAATAGGAAGAACTTGATAAAAGAAAAGTAACTTCCTTTGTAATCACTTAACATTATGCATGGTATAATGATTAAGGACCTTGGATCTCAACCATGAGGTTGAGGGTTCAAACCTTGGGGGTGGCGGGCCCCCCCGCATGGTGGGTTGCCTAGATGGCATTCCCCTTTGTTGACATGGCATATGCCATGTGGCAAAATCTAATTGGCTAAAGAATTTTTTAAGTTTTTTGATCTTTCTTATAGATGTCCAAATCAAAAAAATCAAAAATCAAATTTGTTGGATATTGTCTCAATCAATGTGTCCAAGGCTACAAAAAATTGAAAATCCATATTCATTTTTTTTCTATTTTTTGTTGATTTTGATGTAGATTTTCTAGTAGTGATTTATTGTCCTAATATCCTACCTATGAAAACATTTCTATGTGGGATTCAACTGATCCTACCTTAGGAGCTTACATTAATTTCTAAATGCCTTATGGATGTGTAAGCTAAGATCAAACTAGACTTTGCAATTCCTTGAAGAAAACACAACAAATAAGTTACTCATTGAATTTCACAAATTGACATTTATTAAATTGATGGCCATTTACACATAGAAATAGGACGTTCAATCAAAGACCGCAAAATATGGAATTAAATTCTATAAAAAAGTATCAATAAGATAGTCTCTTATCCAAGGTCCACTACCAAAAAAAACTTTGTCCAAAACAACACAACAATGAACTGATATATGTTGATTATATCTCTTAAAGAAAATTGTGATTATAGAAGATATCTAAAATGGTGCACATTGCAAAAGAACAAGTAGTGGACTTAAGGGACATTTTAAAAAGTGTATAGCTCTATCTATAGTACAATAGGATGCCAATCAAAATGTTGTTTTTGAATCTACAATGAAAGATATTTTAGTGTTGTCAACTCTGACACCTTTTTGCGGGCTGAAATTTTTTTTTTCACCATGAATTTTTTCTTACATGATCAACTCTATATTAATAACATATTTGCCAAATTTCAAGTTTAAAAAATATAATTGTAAATCCACCAACATGTGTTCTTGTAAAAATGAAATAGAACACAAAATGGCGTCGTTGCAGTTGTTGTTGATTGAGCTCGGCCAAGAGCCACAGGACGTTCAATCCCACCATCAAAGGTTGGCCTAGTAGGATAAAATTTGAGTTATCTAGAGGTAAAAGTAAAAAAACTCCCTATTTTATACCGTGTTTATGGGTGTGTTCTTAACCTCTCTTAGAAAAATTTGTAGTCTTTGATTGCAAATATGAATTTAGAATTTGCAAAAAAGAATTTGTGCAAAAAATAAAAAAAATTCAGTGTTTACCCTGAGATAAATCCAGCCTGCTGGGCCCACCTTCGATGGTAGGATTTAACGTCCTCCCCAAGAGCATGTTGGCGGGTTTGATAGAAGAAATGATCGGTCAGGCCCAAACCGCAATATCCCATATCGTTTGGGGTTGTACTGGGAACGTTCGGCTACAAGACCCCCGGAGAGGTAGTGAAGCCCGACCCGGCCTGTCGAGGGTTACGGCAGCACGTCCATGATCGAGAAGAGATGACGTGCTGTGCTGACACCCTGCCTATGAACACATTTCCATGTGGGTTTCAGCGACCCTACCTTGGCCGCTGGCTCCCACTAATTTTTGAATGCCCTTTGGGCACCACCTAATTTAACACTAAAAAGGACTTTGCACTGAAACTTTAATGTCTTCTAGGCACCTTATTGAACACCAAATTTGACTTGGCAGCAGCGTTCACAAAACTGGCTAAATTTCGCTCCTCGCTCCATTGCTACTAGAAATTTTTAGTAGCTAAATCTCTATAGGAAAAAATCTTTGAAAAAATTAAATTTTAGCTAAGATTTCAATAACCAATAGAATTTGATAGTCAATTTGTTACTTACTCTATATTAGAATTAGCATCTCTGTAGTTAGTTATGGGTATTAGTTCCCCCCATTATCCTTTACAACTTGCAAAATCCTTTCTTTTCTAATTTTTTTATTGCCACTTTCTCTCAAGATAGCCAAAATTGATGCTTATTTATCTTGAAGGTAGCAAATTGCACTAAATCCCCTAAACTAGGTAGCATATTACACTAAATTCTATACACTAGTTTTGGGATCACTGCTTGGCAGATCTCTAAGAAAATTCAACAAAGGTGAAAACGAAATTGCTGGAATTGTAGGGGAAATCAAAGGAATTTTTTATTTTTCACATAATCTTTTTGGTAAACTTTGAATTTGTATTTGGAATCAGAGACCCCTAATTCGTATGGAGAGTTTTGGAACATATCCTAAATATGGCACAAAATAGAGAACTTTTTTTTACTTTTACCTTGGAAAAGCCTAAAATTATCTTGTTGGGGCCACTTTAAATGGAAGATTTAGTGACTTGCCTCAACAACCAAGCAACACTTTGAGCCTATATAAATAAATAGGTTCTTTAACTCCTAATAAAAATCAAGTGTCTAGTCAACAAACTTGGTCTAAATTAGGTTCGGACAAAGTCAATTTTAGTCAAATGTTCATGAAATTTTGAAACAATAGGTTGACATGTAGACCCTTAGTAGAATTCTAATTTTATTTGATGGATGTGTGAGGATCAAAAATTATATTGTCTTGAATTTTTTGAAGTACCTTTGTCAATTTTAGGCAACTTTGATTACCATGTCCAAATCTCCTATAATGTTGAAATTTGGCAAGTGCATAATTTACATGATATAAGATATAAATGTCAAAGAAAATAACCATGTGTAGTGTTAAAATCTTAGTCTTGGAAGAGTTTAGACTTTGAAGAGCTAAAAGACACAATATAGACAATTTTAAATGGTAAATTCTTGGTAGAATTAAGGATGAAACAATTTCAAGATTTTGTTCATAAGATCTTGTAGAATAATAAGTTTACAATTTTTTTATATTTATATTTTTGTAATTTCAATGTAGGAAGAATTTGAAATTTTATTTAAAGATTGTAGTCTAATAGAAAAAAGAAGTAAACAAAATCTTTTTTCTAATGAAAAGAATACAATAGGGATTGGAAAAAACATTTTCTTGGACATTTTCAATGTAGTCTCTACAATTGGGTCTAGTGGATTTTTTCAAATTATTATTTTTACCAATTCTAAAAATACAAGGCTCAATCTAATATGATGAAGAATGAAAAATGATTAGAATAATTCCAATTTTTAGAAGATGTTCCAAAAAATATACTTGTAATATCAATTGTTAAATTTAAAAAACTGATGCAAATATAAATTTTCTAATTTGGTTAGTTTTGACTTTCTATTACTATTATTTGAAAATGTGTTCAAATCTAAGAGAGTTCTTTATTCTAATAAAATTAAAAGCACTAAATTTGTCTTAGATTCCAATACAATTTTTTCAGAAAATAAAGCATTATTCATCTTTAAAAAAAAATTTAATCCAAAAGTTGTATTTCTTGCCTACAAAGTTGATCATTCAAAATTTTTATATTAAAAAGAATCCAATATAAAACAATTATTAAAAATGAACTTCATGCATATTAAACAAACCCACCTTTATTTTTGTATAGTTAACCCCTAAAGGTTTTTGACTATGTATTCACCAAAACTCCTTCAAAACTATCATGTTTTAGACAACTACCAAATTTTTAGAAAAAAATGTTTTTGGAAAAAATTAACCGTACGATCTTTTAGAGCACAGATTTTTAAAGTTGTGGAAAAAATTTCAGCAATTTCCGCCATGGAGATTGCAAGATATTAGTGTTTGAAGTGACAAAAATCATTATTTTACCACTACGGAAATCTGGGCAGCTGCACTTTAGAAGACCATATTTGTGTGGAAAAATGTCCAAAATGATTGTGGCTCTTTGGATTCATTTTTCAAGTAAAGTTGGCTACATGCTCAAAAAAATTCAGATCATTTGGAATTGTACAACATATAGGAAAAAAATAGTAAGTAGAAAGAAGTAGAAAATGAGCCAAAATACTAAATTATTAATAATTTATTTAAAGAGTTAAAAGAAGACAATCCCAATGGTTGTAATGTTGTGTTAAACAATATACACCCAATGTTTGTTTGTTTTTTCAAAAATATTAAAAATTGAATTGAATAAAGAATTTCAAACTTTTTTTTTGTAGTGTAGAGATTTTATAACTAGCCAAAACTACCTCAAATCCAAAATCCTCATAACTTTTGACTCATTAATCAAAATGGAATGATTCAAAGCTTTTCACTTAGATAAAAATCAAAGAAATCTATTTCAAATTTTAATTTCTTAAAAAAGTGATTTTTAAAGAATTTTTTTCTCTGCCTAGGCTGCCCGTTGAGTAGAGAAAACTACATATCATACAATAACTTTTTCACTATGTAGTTAAAAGTTATGAAAATTGTTGGGCCTTAAAGCTACTCCTTAGACACATGTTCTGTGAAATTTAAAAAAACAAAAAAAACTTCATTCGTAGTGAACTGCCCAAAATTGCTATGTTGCCAAAAAACGCAGTTTGGTGCTTTAAGGGTTAAATTTAAATCTTTCAAGCACATTCATGTGAAAAAAATAGCAAAGTAGGACAATTCATTGAAAATGTCCATTGTATAAAACTTGATTGACCTTGAGAGGCTAAAGTTTGCTAGCCCTATTAGACAAGGTTGAAAAAAAAATTCTTCCAATTTCAATTTTAAAAATCTTTCAATTTCTACAATCATATTTTTTGAAATTTTTTCCTCATTTTCTTATAGAGGTCTAGTACAAATTTGTAAATTTGAATTTTGAATTTTTTTCATATTTCTCTCATTGCCCTAAAAAAGGACAATTTTTATAATTTTCTACCCAAAATATGCCTTGGTCCTTAAAGGATTAAATGTATAAGAAACCTCTTGAATTGAATCCTACAATTAAAGGAATTAATAAGAAAATTCCCCAACAAGAACTCCATAACAAACCTAGCAATGAATGTTATTAATAAAAAGAATTACAAACTTTAAGCACTCAAACCAAACCTTACATGAAATGACACAAGGTAAACCAATCCTTTAGAAGCCAAATGACTAGTACCAAACCTTGTATGAAATAGTTCAAGGTAGGTAAACTAACCCATCACAAGAATGACTAGTTTACTAAGTTTGCATTGTTGAAACTTTTTAAATTTTACTTCCACATAATAAACAATTATGAAACATGGGGAGAACAATTGAAAATTTAGTTTTAATAAAAAGGGCATCTATGATGGTCATCTTACTCATGTAAATTAGACTAAGTCCCAAGATTTTCCTAGCATGGCCATAACATGAAGGCCTAAAAAAGTCAATTCTTGCAATGAACCAACAATCACTGAAAAGATGAAGGTTCCTATTACAACCACTAATCACTCCACCACCATCATCCAAGACAATGATTGTGGCCACTAACTCAACCCTAATGTAGCCCAAATCTCAATATACTGAAAAAAGTCTAGCATGGATTTAATGGGTCAATCTCTAGGTGTTTGTGATAGGTTCCTATTGCAACCACTAATCACTCCACCACCATCATCCAAGACATTGATTGTGGCCACTAACTCAACCCTAATGTAGCCCAAATCTCAATATATTGAAAAAAGTCTGGCATGAATTTAATGGGTCAATCTCTAGGTGTCTCTGATACGTCTTTTGCCTGTTATGGGCTGGTTTCCCTTTACATTCAGGAAAGGGTGTACAATGATCTGTGTAGAGTGTTTTAACTGACCTAAAACAACGTCTGCAACCAAAGCTAGTGTAATAATGAAGAGAACAAGAAATCTAATCTTTGCTTATGAGGTCCATTGGCAGTAGCTAAGCCAACAACCCTCGCATGTGCTCCTGGAGACGGTGCTGTTGTACAGAGCAGGCGATGTGGCGGGATACAGGAGAGAAACAAAGCCCCCCAATCCGAGAAGAAATGCACACCCGATCACTGCAGACAATATTTCCAACAGCGAAAAAATACACTCAGATGGAGTGAATAAAACAAACGTAGAGGATACTCAAAGCAAAGAGGGACCTCATCTATTGATACACTTGGTTGGCATTCGATCAGCAAGTTCAGTGTTGCCATGACTTCGCGAAATGTCAATGGTCACTGATATTCGTATGAAAAATGGGTTCTACACTGTCACTTACAGATCTACAACCTCCCACTTGAAATTGCAAAAGAGGTTCATACATAGTGATAAAATTTGATATAAAAAAATTTGGCACTTGAACTCAAAGTAATCTCTCCACTGCACTAAACATCTTCCACGAATCACACTCGTGTATAAGTAAAAATGCTGGAAGGAACGCTAGTCAGATCCTTAGAGAAGGATCATATTGTTTAGCATGTGCAAAGGAGAGTAAAAAGGATGTGCTTGTAGTGTACCTTTGCTATTCGGAGAGTTGATGGCATCGCCAATGGCTGGTAAGCCCATCACATTGCAGAAGATGTGAGCCACCAAGGGAACCAGCAGATGCCCTGGTTTCCAACCCAACAACTGTTCCCGTCAATCGAATGCCAGTGCAGCCAAAGTTTCTCACCCTCCATAATCATGCTACACCTTCAAATCGACCGATAACTGTCCAACTATGTTTGCATATTCAATTTCAGCAAGCATGAACGTACCTGTTCGAAGGTAAAGAAACGCTGCGTACCAGCCAAAGATGGTGGTGTATGCGAACCTAAAACCTGCTCAATAGAAATGTGCCATTCATAAGAATCGGTGAGAACATGGAATGAATTGTCATAAGTCTGCATTTGCTTTTCATAAGTGACTTTGTGAATCAACCAATTCACTAGGATTAAGCTATCAAGAGAGAGCATTTCTGAGAGTCCGAATGTGCTTAAGCTCCCAGAGAGAAAGTTACCCGTAATGAGTGCAGCAACTCCGTGATCGCGCTTCTCATGAGACACCGTCTCCCAGTAATGATTCAAATGAGCTGCGAAAGTCAGGAAGAATAGCAACACATTTCATGATTAAGCACCTAAGCAGTCTACAATCAAGAAAAGGCGGCAAGTTCTTTCATAGCCGATCCCATAAATCCAAAGGAAAATTTCTAGAATCAACGTTTGCTGCAAAAGGTGATGAAAGTAGGATAAAACACCAAGCGGTAAAACATCACATGATACGCATAATTGTGCTCCTCATTATCATCTAACTCCATACTTGCAGAGCAGTTTCAATTGTTTACAGCGGTCCTAGAGATGCGGTATTTAGCAGGCACTACGTTACAATGGAATGAACTGGTAGGAGTTTACCAAGGCCGAAAAAGAGTGGACACAAAAGCATGACTTTGAGTTGAGAGTAGCCTGCACACAGTAACACTGGGACCATGCATGCTCGGAACACCCACTCCTCTGTAAGTGGTCCCTGTTACAAGTTGAAGAAATGAAGAAATGAAATAGCATAAACCACCCATCAACAAAGGCCAGAGTGAATTGTAGTACTTTCAACAAAGCATATGCGATTTGACCCAGATAAACCCTAAGCGCCACGAACATCCAAAATTAGCACATTTAAATGGCTCACGTAGGAACTTTCGTAAGGGACAACATTCGTGTGATTTCTATTTATTTCCTAACCAACACATGCAATGTTCTTCATTCATCCTGGTGATGTAAAATTTAGCCCCTTCTGCAGTATACTTCTCTCAATATGATCCATCAAATTGATCATTTTAAATAATGAAATGTCTGTGTGCAACTCATTCCTCTGTGATAATAGGAAGGGACATTGTTCGGAAGGGACAAAGCTCTTCTTACCATATGTAGCGAAAATCACATATTTAACGAAAATGCAGATCGTGGCTTACCACAACGAAATTGCGCCAGACAAATATGTCTGAAGTCATCTTGGTACAAAATTCTTGGACAAACCCTACTTTCGCCTCATCTTCAAGCTCTTCTGAATCAGATGTTGAGTCGAAAGCTGCCATGACCAGGGGTCCAAGATACAGCAGGGCAGTCAAGAGTAGAGGATACAGTACGGCCTGCCACTGAGAAAGGCAACGGATTTGCTCATGTAAGAAAGAAGAAACTATTCCAGAACTCTTCTACAAAAACATTTAGCAAAAAGAAAACACTTAATCTAAACTAGAGAAAAAAAAGAAGCGAACATCGACGCATTTGTCCATCAGAATCTTAATTACACACACTCGAAATCGCCACTGATCTAAGATTGCCAACCTAGAATCTAAGGCGAAGGATATATAGCGACTAAGAGGATATAAATCACCAAAACATCTGTTCAAATGTGGGTTTAGGTCATCTACCAATAAAACTTGAGAACTTTTGCATACAATATCAAAATAACAGATTCTTTGCTACGATAGAATACTCTTTCAATTTGCAAAGCTATGTCAAGACTTGAGGATTCTGTCCATCAAACCCTTCCTTTGATCCATGTTGACACCAATTGTACAGAGGAATTGCTGCCGTCTAGTGCTTTACTCATATAGAACATAAAATTCTGGGAAGGATTTGAATAAAGCGCGCAAGAGGAAAATCACTCATACCAGATGATCTCGTCTGACGCCGAGGACGGTGAGTGCCGCTGGAAGGTTGAAATTCCGAAGTACATCACCCTGAAGTGCATCAAACAACAGGTGAATCAGCACCAAAGGATTATAATAGAATCAATTGGAGAGTACGAGAGGAGACAAAAGTGAGGAAAAGGAGGACGCCTACGGGTAGAAGCCAGAAGCAGATCACAGACGCCAAGATGGACGCCACAATGGAGCACGCAAACCGACGAAGGTAATGCTCGTTGAGGGTCCGCGCAGGAGGCAAGCGGAGCACAAGGCAAGGTATGTAAAGCATGGCCACATACAGCACCGCCATCGCTGCACAAGCTCCCAAGGCAGTGCCGGAGGAAAGCCCCGCCATTGCTGCAGCCAACCCCCAGAGCTTCACAGCTACAAAACTTTCATCGCGCAGGGTCAAACTTCTACAATCCTGTCGTTCTCATCGACGGTTTAGTGATCTCTGCAAGTGCTGGTAGCGTGCAGCCGCATTTGATCGACCATAAGCTGCGAAAATTAAAAAAATTCAAGCATCCCACAAGCCTTAAAACGGACTGCGATAGCGAAAAAGCGCACTCCGAAAGCTTCCACTTTCTGCTTTCCACTTGGAAACCCTAATTTGACAGAATTGACTCAATAGATGATGAAGTGATCATGTGATCAATCATCCTAATGCACTCATCCTTACAAACACTGCGTCAACCTTCTCAGTAGTGAGTGTGAGAGTTCAGGAGTGGAGCAATCCGGGCAATGCGGTTTCAAGTTTCTATGAGGGGCTTGGGACTTTGACAGGAGATTCTGTGACTTAGAATTGCGCTGGGTCAGATTTGGAAACAAACAGCGCATTATGGCTATGAACTATGGCACCCTCTAATAGACCTAAGTAGGAGTTGTTGAGGTACAAAACTTACGCTTGGAGGCGATTTGGGCAAAGCAAATTTGAGGTGTATACGTACTTTGGAAATGAATTCTGGCGCTGGATCAAACGATAGAGTCGCGTGACTGAATAGTGAATTGTGACACCCTTTTGTTTCCGCTTACGTCGACATACTGTGAATTATATACTCGGACTCTCTCTCGCAAAGAGTGGGCAAGCTCAGAAAGTAGCAACATCGAGGTGCGACGGAGATCCGGAATTCGAATATGCCACTTGAATAGTTTTAGAAGCGGGTGTTTCAATGACATCGATTACGTTTATAGCTCTGTTAGATGACATTGCTCTGATATTTCAGGTTAAGGGTTTAGGGTTTCAATTTGTGTTGTTCCAATGTTGAGAATTGGATGATTTCAGAACTAGCAGTTGGTGTTTCTGGTGATGTTCGAAGTTCTTAGATTGGTAGATGTGTTGCGAGGTCAAGGGCTTTCATGGCAAATTGCCACGCGGGTTTAGGGTTTCCGTGGTGTCGCAATGGTGAGAATTGAATGATTGAGAATTGACAATTTGCCTTCTGCTTCTGTGGGATCGATTTCTAGTTTGGTGGATGCGTTGCCGCTTGCTAGGTGGGTTGGTGAATGAAATGGAGCATAGAATGGCAGTGTTGCGGTCGCAGTTGGCCGAGCTCGGCCAAGAGCACGTGTTGGCGGGCCTGGCCTCGGGGGATGCATCGCAGCGACAATCGCTCTTAGATCAAGTTTCTATAATCGATCTTCCACTCTTCCGCCGCGCCTTGGATGATGTGGTGCGCACTTTCAATGGCAACACTGATAGGTAAGCGTGGATTCGCAATCTCGGTTACAATCCCAGTTACAATCCCGGTTTTCTAGGGTTTGGGGCTCAGGTGCAGTCAACTTTCGCATTTCGTTGAAATTGTATCTTTCGCTGTTCTTCATTTCGATTCTCTAATTTCAAATTGTTGCTTGGTGCCTCTCCCTTTTCCATTGCCTTTGTTTCGTTTTTTCGATGATAATACATTGAGGCAATTTCAAGCTAGTACTAGCCAGTAGGGGGAATTTGGGGATAAGTATCGCCAGATTCCATCAAATATACCGATATACCTACAAGCCTAGAAAATATTTTGGTGATTATGTATCAGATTTGTAGCAAATTCGTTGAGCATTTTGATTGCGCGTCACCAGAGATTGTATTGTAGCGACCGTATAACCAAAATATATGCAAAATCTTGCAGAATTGGTAGCGTCAATCAAATATTTAGAGCCACCCAGCGAAAACTAGAAATGAGAAGTGAACGGCAGGTCAGTATCTTGAGGACATAAAAATCTCGGCGTGCCCAATTTGGTAGCAAACCTGTAGATTGTTTACTTGCTTCCTTCCTCTTTTCCATCCTCTGATTGCCTTTGTGTCGTTTAAGGTATGTGCACCCAGAATCGCCCCTTGAAACATATAGAATGCATTTATTTCAAGCGGTGATTCTGGATTCACATGCCTTAGTCGTTGAGCAGCGATCGGAGGGTAATCTATGGAGATGTATAGAGTTCTTAAACCTTAATGCTGTGGCATATGGTCATCTCCAATTAGGGTTTTAATGAAGATCAGTGTAGGACGTAAGTTTAAGGAGGTTTCTTGGAATTCTGTGTTCAATAGTATCCCCTGTTTTGGCCAGATTGGACAGGCACCCCATTCCACCGAAGCCATTCCCACAAGCGAAGTGGGAGGGTTTACAGACCTGGATCAGCAGTCCCGACGATGTGCCGACTGGTAAGAAAGATGACCCCACTGGCTTCTGGTGGAGTGAGGGATTACGCCTTGTCGCAGATGGCAAAGTGGCCGTTTTGGTGCTGGCTGGAGGACAAGGGACTCGCCTTGGCGCAGGCGCGCCTTTGGCGAAAGGCATGCTGGAGCTTCAGGTCCCGCAGCCCAAGTCTTTGTTTCAGCTGCAAGCCGAGCGACTGCTTCTAGTTGAAGACCTGGCTTCCTTCGTACGTACCCTAAGCTCTAGTTGAAGACCTGACTTACTTCGTCCGTCTCTTCCTCTTTTATAGTGTCATATTTCGTTGATTTCAAGGTATGGGCACCTATAATTACAACTGAGCATAGTTTGTATTATTTATCATAAATTATTTTTATTGTTTCTTATTGGCAACTGAAAGAGGATTCCAGCGCACTTTTGCATGCATATTTCGACACCTTATGAGTAAGTTATGAATCTTCAAAGTTCTGTCTCTAGGTGTACCCAAAGCTCTCATAGAATGTGAGGCTCTCATAAACTCTTATGTTTTGATTGTGGACATCTTGCGTAATCAATATCTAGGTTTTGTGACGCTTTTTGGTCGAAATGCAGGTGTCTAGTTTGGACAGTGTTGATTATTGCTGTACATATCTTACTGTTGATGCTTGTAAGGTCGAGGATACACTTCGCAAAGCATTTTATCAATATGTACTGGTGTGTTTCTTTGGGATATCGGTGTAGAGGTCACTGGAGAGATCGCTTTGGGTACAAGAGCCACTCTCTTGTGATCAAATTTCTGTCAGTATAAATGCAATCCTTTACAGTGGGAGGGTTGTAGACCAGTATTGAACGACTGTGGACAACCCCGTTTGCATTCGCAGATCAGTGGTCTGTGAAGTTCTGGTTGCACCACTGGCTAAGCAGTTGTGCAACAGTAGGGATGGTATTCCATACAGATGGTAATTTGTCAACAGTGTTGTGGGAAACTCTGAAGGTGACCGGTACCAGAAACAAGCGTCGAATTCCTTGGGTAGTCATGACAAGCGACGCCACTGATACAGCTACTCGAGCATTCTTTCAGGAGAAGTCCTATTTTGGGCTTGAGAAGTCGCAGGCAAGCTCTGTTTCATGACGTGATTTGGCGAAGTCACTGGATGGCAATGTGGCTTGATTTCTGTAAGGAGTCACCCTGGTTTATTTGCCTCCTATGATATTTTTATTCTGTTATTGCCTTTTTAATTATATTTTTGATTTTTTCTGCAGGTTTGGTTTCTGAAGCAAAGCAGTCTTCCATGTGTGGACTTGGATGAAGGTCATGCGATGCTCATGGAGACACCATGGAAAGTGGCCATGGCTCCTGCTGGAAATGGTGCTCTCTTTTCTGATCTGCGTGCTGCTGGCTTTATCGATAGGCTGTCTGGCCAAGGCGTCAAGTATGTGCAGGTATTTATTCTATATTCGATAACTTCCTTGCGGACTGGAACCAATGGAAGTGGTGCCGCCTGTTTCTGTTGTAGTGAGGTAATACCCTGAGATATAGGGTGGGTGATGATGTCAAAATAGCTGATATAGCACCAAGTTCAATGTCTTGTTTCAGAACAGTTGGTCTTTTACCGAGTTGAATGTCTTGTTTCTAGTCTAACCAACTCTGATAGCTAGCGTGTAGACATATTTAAGCACACATCATGCATAATAAGTCACATTTTGCTGGGATTGAATCTTTTTCTGTACAATCTACACAGAAAAAATTCTGGAGCAATGTCAATGTTGATGCATTTTGCAGGTGTACGCAGTTGACAATGCTTTGGCACGAGTTGCGGATCCGGTGTTCTACGGTTTTGTTCATGAGCGTCAAGCAGACGTGGGCGTGAAGGTGGTTTCAAAGAAACACGCAAAAGAGTCTGTGGGAGTTGTTTGCCTGCATGAGGAAGGAAAAAATGTTCAGCGCTACGGAGTGATTGAATACAGTGAGATGCCAGAATCATTGACCACGGCCCAAGACGACTCTGGGAAGCTTCAATTCCGAGCAGCTCATATTTGCATCAACATGTTTTCGGTACAGTATTTGGAGAAGTTGACAAGGTCGAATTTTCAGCTCGAGTTTCATCCTGCTGTGAAGCGTATCCCCCACATGCGAGAAAGCTCTGGAACGTGGGAAGCGGTCACCCCAGAAAAGCCCAATGGAATAAAACTTGAGCAGTTTATCTTCGATTCCTTTCAGTGCTGCAACTCCGAGAAGGTGGGTTGCTCTCTTTCCATCCTGCTACTGAACTTCCATCTGATTATGATGGCATATTTTGTGGCCCCTTCCCCTGTTTCACGGTTCTTGATGTATTTAACCGTTGAGCGTCATTCATTTTTCTTATGTTTGGGCTTCGTTTTCATCTTTTTTTCTCAAAATTCTCCTCTTGGAATTTCTAGATTATACCAATACGAAGTCATACATTTAAAGTTTTTGTCAATTTACTTTATCATTGAATTTTTCCATTGCCTCGAAGTAGGACATCAAGAATTGAAATTCAAGACTATATTGAGTTTTCTTGATTTCGAATGCTTAAGTCGAATTCAAGAGTAGATAAGTAGATTTGTTTTGAGTAATATCCAGAGAACCATGCATTTGACCGCTTACAAATGAAAAACCGTCATATTTGAACAAAATCTCGTGGATTCATGAACAGTCCTGTTCATTGGCTTCCGAAACGTGCATTATTCAAACGCTCATATCCCACTCGACTTTATCTATTTTTTGGATTGGACGACTGCAGTAACAGAGAAATAACAAGATTTGGATACGGATCCTCATTCTATGAATTGATTGCAATTTGTCATTGTGCTGCGGCACTGATTTTGAGTTTTGGAAAGCCTTCACTGCACCTTCTAGGTGTCCAGTGGTCGAACTTGATTTGGGTAGCTGCCTGGAGGTTCTGAACTCATAATGGTGGCTGGATGATGTGCAATGTAGGTTGCTCTCTTGGAGGTAAACCGTGAGGAAGAATTTGCGCCTATCAAGAATGCCGTTGGTCCTGGTGTTGCAGACACGGCAGCCACTGCTGGTGAGCTTCTTCTGGCACTCAAGCGGAAGGTGAGTGTGGTTCCACCCAAAGCAGGAACGATGAGCAAGGGGTTCTCACTTCTCAAAGCTTACGCAGGAGGTGCCACTGAGAGTACAACTTCCGACCTTGCGAGTCTTAGTTTTGAGTAGTCCGAATTTGCACTTTGGCCTTGTTTGGGTAAGCTTAGTGGGATTGAACTTCGTATATTCGTGTGAAATGAAAGGTACATTTAACTTTTAGTTTTCATTTCTGACGTCAATTGCTGTGTCACCATTGGGTTTCATTTAAGGTAACTACCTGAACCTTTCTCGGCTGAATCTTGTCAATACGTAAGATACTGTTTACGTTGATTTCAGCATTTTTATCCCATGTAGGAGTGATTTTGGGGAATCAGTATGGAGCTGTGTTGAGATCGTTGGTTACATTCTCCAAATCTATTGAGATCAAAATTCATATTGCTCAATGTATGAATTACTTATGCAATCATTCACAGTGGGAGGTTGTAAACTATCAGAAGTGACAGAAGGCAACTCCAATATAGTTTATGGGTAGTCGAGTTGTTTGTAACGAGGTTCAACATCGGAGGCAGGATTAGGTCAAAAATGGTTTCCAGGATGTCTTTGCAATGGCAAAGATTGCAACAATTGACATTTGTTGGATTGAAATGTTGGACTACTATAGATAGGATAGGGATGCAATTGGGTTTAGGGTCAACAATGGACATGCATACCTTAGTGGAATTTGTCACAATCTTGTAGGCTCCACAATTTTGGTGTTGCAGTGAAGATAAGCAAAGTCCTACATGTGAAATCTAATTTGACTTCTAAGTTTTTTAGTAATTAGTACCCATTTATGAGATGTTGGTTTTGGGATCTATATCTTTGTTATTAGGCTAACTCCTACAGAAAAAGGCCTTTTGGTTCATCCCAAGAAGTAAATTCCATTAGTGTGCAAGTAGAGAAGGGGTTGATTGGTATAGACACAATCAAGTGAAATTCTTGTTCTCTCAATGTACCTTCCTTGATTGCAAGGCTATGGAAACAATCTTCCAATGCTCTATTAAAAGTTGTCATGCACATTTTTAACTATTCATAATTTTATTTCGGTTAGAGATGGTACTCTTTTTTTTTTTAAATTTGAGGTATGGATCCCTTAAGTCATTTTACTCAAAAAAAGAACTTTAGGTGTCTCAAGAACTAAACTTTGCTTGAAGACATTTCAAAATCCTTATAGAAAATTGGGGATAGACTAAATTGATAGTGGTGAACAAAGAAAAGTTTAAATGATTTTAAGAAAGTCATCCTTTCATTTCATAAACAACAATTTAGTAGAAGGTGATTTTGAAGGGAGGAGACAAATCACCTCATAGGCCTCACGAATGTACCAGATGTGAACATTTGATTGGGCACTTGGGTGCAGAAATTGAATTTCCAAGTCAGAATCTCAAGAATCCACATCACCTCAAACCAATCCCAAGATGACATGTGGCACTTAATGACATAATTTGGAACATTTGCATGCCAACTATCACCTTTAAGATTTGTTACTTTACGGACACCTTTGAAATCAGTTTTAGCAGATGCTGCAGGTTATTGTCTCCAATGTTCTTTTATCGAAGTTTCAGTTAAACAAACTAACGTCAGAAATTCTGGTAATTCCCTGGACGCCAGAAAATTCACAGTTCAACTTCCGTGCCAAGCGGATCCACCCAAGAAGAAAGCAGAGCAAGGCACAACAAAGTACATAAGTAGGTCACCACAAAACTCTCAGCCTCAAACCCTCTACAACAGCATTCTGGAGTCCCCTGCACACTGATTGGCACGCTATCATAGACTGCAGCAAATTTGCACACATTCAAAAAGCATCAGTTGTTTCGAGGGGTCACCCACCCGAGGCAGTCAGAAGAAACAGGCGGGTCAGGGTGAATTCCTGAGCATTTCATTACCACCGATGAGTGTAAGTTACACCTGGCGCTGGAACAATTCTCTTTACAGAGCTTTTGTCCCAAAAGAATATCCTTCCTTCCTACCCTTGCAAGCAGTCCACTAAAAGACTTGCAAAGCTACAGTACACTTACTTCACCACCCAAAGATGGTGAGTGACGAACTTCCCTGACTCTAGTTGAAGCTCTTATTCTAAGGCTATATGAGATCTTTTTAAGAATGTAGCATACCAGTTGTACTATTATACAAAAAAAAGAAAACGGCTCTACTCTTGCTCACCAATCCACTCACCTGTAAAACAAAGTTCGGCGCGCATGGGGCGAGGGAGTTCACGTTGGTATTTGCCAACATCAGGTACGCTTCATGCACACCCATTGTGAGCTCCTCTTCAGTTTACCCAGTTACCCAATTTCACACAACATTTGCAGGTACGAAGGAAGAGTGTACCTCCAACCAGAAGACCAGCGAGAATGAATGGAAAGTCTATTGGGAGTAGTTCTCACTACTTGCGTCGGCAAAAGTGAGTGCTATACCCGTGGAGTGTGCCTCCTTTCAGAGGTAGACTCCATGCCATAGACTTGCATCTCGTTCTCAGATAACAAGTGCTGCCCCTGATGCCTGCTCTTGGAGGTAAGACTTTACCAACATGGATTTGTATCCCACTTAGCCGAAGGTTTTTCTGCCTAGGCAACTGAGACTTGAGGAGGAACAGATGAAGCTGGTGTTATGTTGGTTGCAGCACAAGGCACCATTTTCAGAAATAGGGCTTTCCCTTCAGCCTTGCGGACGCTCTTCACCCTCGACTTACGCTGCAGATGAAACAAGTCCCAAAGGAATGTCGGTATCACAATAATAATCGTACCCAAATCAGCTTGTTGAAGTACCGCAGTTTTTTAACATGAAATAAGATACGTCCACAGTGCAGATACAGTGTGAACTAGATTACGACCTTTGTGTAAGTAAGAAAGAAACCATGCATGCGACAAGTACCCCCTCCCACAAAGACTCACTTGGTCACTTGGTCGTCAATGAAAACATGCAGAAGTGCCGTGTACACCCCCAAGAGAAACGGGAAAAAAAACACGAAAGACAAACGCATCCAGAAGTGATCACAGAGAAGGGACTCACCATCAAAAATTCCGACTGGGGTGTGCCTCGTTTCCAGCACACGAGGGAGCTCTCAGGCGGAAGTCCACGCTGAAAGTCCGCAATCCTGGTTTCAGACACAAAATCGCACAAAATCGTCAAACCTAAATTCCCAAACAACACAATCAATCCCTAGGGGCTAACAGTAACATAACTCCAATGAAACGCGCTTCCAACTCACAGGAACGTACTACACACAGGAGAAAGTAAGACAGGGAGTTCATATAAATACCTCACGATAAAACCAAGGAATACATATGAATACCCTACTACATGATAACAAGGGAACAGACATAAATCCAGTGTGCCCTCGCATTCCCTGGGCCAAGAAAATGTTCAAATCCCGAGTGAAGTCAAGGGCAAAACGCAGACACCGAGAACTGAAACAAACTTCCTCTTAAACAGTCAATCATTGCATTCAGCTTACGAGATACAATCCGTGCATCAAGAACTGCGACATTCGTCCACAAAAAGCTCTGAAAACTAGGATAGGTAACGTAAAGTCTCCAATCCCCATACAGAAAGGAAGAGGTTCCACTCACAATACAGGTGACCTTCAAGCCCTTCCCAACAACAATCTAGAAACATGTACCATTTGGCACATTTGAGCTAAAACTCAACTGAAAAAAACATGATGTCAATAGGTCATGTATTTTCACACTCCGCACAAATCAAAGTTCAATGTATAGTCAACGCACTATATGGTTAACAGAGACTCTTCATCCTAGATTGACAAGGAATCAGAAGGAGTCAAGCATATGCTTACAGGCTTGTTCGGCGATCAATAGCGGCCGTCAAGGACGGATCATTCCGGAACTGCGCATTCTGCTGCCTCAGAATCTTCGTCTGCGCCGCCAGCAGATCATCAATATCAGTCTGCGGCTCCTCCATCATACTACTCAACAGCTTCTTTTCAGGTTTCGGATCCGTCGTCAGCGTCTCCCAAATCTCACGCGTCAAGCTTCTGGAGCTCGCACCGTCCGCAACTTCAATTTCGAGGGCTGCAGATTGGGCTCCAGCGCCCGCACCACGCAGCTTCTTCACACGGCGCCTGCGACTCGGCGGTGGGGGTCGCCGTGGCGTGATGCCGCTCACATCCGAGCTGAACTGCGCGCCCAGTTCTTGCTCCAGAATCTCCGTTGCGTGACGGTGCCTGCGCGTTCTGGTGCCGCGCCTGCGAGGAGGGCGACGCGGGGAAGTCGCGGCGGGAGTGGTGGGTGTGGTGGGTTTCACGCCCTCTGGCGTGGGCTGCAAACGCGTTTTGGTGGGGCTCCCGGTGGGAGTAGGCACCGCCGCGTGCACCACCTCGGACTCCTCCGGGAAGGCGTTGCTCAAGGCGATGCGAAGCTCTACGGCGGTGCTGAGCACGGCCTGGAAGGCGATGCAGATGCTGCGCCAGGAACGCTCCGCTTTGTGCTTGTCGCGCGCGTAGTGAAACTCGAGCTCAACAACTGCGCAAGAGCCATCTGCATTACACGAATGCGAACGCGAGATCAGTACAAACCCAAAACCAGCTATGGCGGAAATTTGAGGGACGCAGCTTCTGATTGGAAGTGCACATGGAGTATGAGAATTGCACATTGTGCCCAACTCCTCGTTGACATGATTTGGGCAGTGAATTTCTAAAGGTTAGTGATTGCCAAGTGCCAGACTCTGGTAGAGTAGAGACTCCATTAACCATACAGTGCATTAGATCTCAGACCGGCTTTTGTTTGGAACTGCACATGGAGAATAAGGGTTGCACATTGCGCCGAACTCCTTGTTGACATGATTTGGGCTGTGGATTTCAAAAGATAAGTGATTACCAGGCCCTAAATTCTGGTAGTTTACACTACAAATTGTGCACTGAATTGTGTGTTATGAAACTGCCCATGTCTGGCATTTCATCCAATACAACGATATTGAAGTTGACATTCTATACCACCTTGAAACCTTATCGATAGCAATCCTACCCTACTGCACACGGAGTATGAGCATCGCCATTGTACCAAACTCGTCGACGCTTGGGCTGTGAATTTTAAAACGTTAGTAATTGGCAAGCAACAGTTTCTGGTAGATTATTTTTTGCGACGAATTGTGAACTACAGTAATTGCATTCTATGAAACTAACCAAGTCTGGAATCTCGTCCAATAGAACGAAATTGCAGTTGACATTATATAGTTGACAATTACACGTGATCTATATCAGTCCTACCCGTCCTAGTTTTCCGACGTCTGTGCAGTTGAGTGTCACAATCTTGGTAGTTTGCATTGCGGAATGAAACGAAATTGATGCAACTAATGCACCCCTCTATTCCAAAAATCTATGGAAAAACATCGTCGGATTGGGACATTTGTTCAACGTCTTAAGTTATTTAGTTTCTTCGGTGTTGTTCCAACAGGGTATGGATTAGTGATAGGAAATTAACTTTCGTCAAACCCTGTGTCATGCCCTTCTGCAGTTATACTACTCTTTTGTTTCTTCCCTACTGTGGGCTTCAAAGTTAAGATGGGCATCTTACAAACCGTTGAAATGTCAAAATGTGTCTTGTTTCAATAGTCATCCTCCATCCACTCTTACTCAATTTAAAACTGACCTATAATGTACTTCATTATCCATTACGCAAGGCACCATTTCCAAACCCCAAGAGGCAGAATTTGCAAAACGAATGACATTTGATGACACTTTGGTTAAGTGCAAGCTTACCAACAGCAACACCAGCAGCAACAAGGCGCCCTTGCGTCTGCAGCATGTTTTTCAGGTTCCTGGGAGTGACCTCCCAGACGACGCGCTTCCAAAGCTCCGCCAACGCTTCCTCCTGAAACAGTTGAAATGCCACCGACGTCGCGGCCGCCGCGTCTGTCACGTCCTCAGTTCCCTCCTGCTGTGGCGGCGGTGGCGGCGGCTCTCCAGCCCAAGCCTCTTCCAGTTTCTGCTCCGACAAGGTGCTCACATGATGCTCCACTTCCGGCGCTGCGTCCTCAGCGCCACCATCTTCTTGCAATTTTACCAAAGCTGCGTGGGATTCGTGGGGTTCGTGAGATTCGTGGGATTCGTGAGATTCGTGAGATTCGTGGGTTTCGTCTGGCGCTTCGATTTCAGGGTCGTCTTGCGGATCATTATGAGCGTGCCTTGTTGCCTCCACAACATCAGGACTCGTCGTGACGTCTGATGGAAGAAACGAACGGTCAGGCGCAAACTGCAGCAGCGCGGCGGCCAGCCACGTCGCGCCATCAGTCGCGACGCGCAGCTGCTTCTCGGCTTCGGAGAGAATCTTGAGCGCTTGCCGCAACCGGTGCACTTCTTCCTTCTCAGAAAATTTTCGAGAAAAGAAACCTGAAGGATTCTCGTCCCGATTCACAACCACACTTCCCACCAGGATATCCGTGATGAGCGCGCCCAGCTGCGAAACGAGCGCCAGCGGCTCTACCCCCGCGGCAAGCACCTCGCGCATGGTGCGCACGATGTTCACCGTGTTGGCTGAAAGCGCCTGGTCGAGCAGATCGAACACCTTGTGATCTGGGAGTAGTCCCACAAGCTCTTGCACCGCCGCGACTGAGACTGATTTATGCACGAGACAGAGCTGGTCGAGTATAATTTCGGCGTCACGAAGCGACCCATCTGCTCTCGCTGCGATGAGCACGAACGCGCCGGCTTCCACCACCAAGCCCTCTCGCGCCGAGATGTGCTCCAGCCGCTTCACGATGTCGGTTCCCTTCAACTTCAAGAACTGGAACTTCTGGCACCGCGAGCTCGCCGTCGCGGGAATGCGATCTGCGTCCGTGGTGACGAGAATGAACACCACGTTCACGGGTGGCTCTTCCAGGAGCTTTAGAAAGGATTTCCAAATCTCGTTGCTGAGTAAGTCGCAATTCTCCACGATAAAAACTTTGTAACGCGCATGTGGGGTGAAACTCCCCATCATGGCGCGAAGGCTGGGTAGATCAGCATTCGCCGCGGCGTCGATCTGGCGCACGTCCGCGCTTCTGTTCAAGGCTAGCGTGCCGCATTCGCGACAGATCCCGCAGGGGCGCGTCTCGAGGTCGGGCGACATGCAGTTCAAGCCCGCGGCGAACACGCGCGCGGCGGAAGTTTTCCCTGTCCCGCGCGGACCCGTGAACAAATACACAGGCGCCACTTTCGACTTCAGGATCGCGGTGGACAAGGACTTCACCACCACCGATTGCCCCACGATCTCCTTGAAATTCTTCGGCCGGTACTTCTGCGTTAGGGTTCGATGTGGTGGAAGTGGAGGAGCCATAGGACTAGAATTTCCAGGCACGTCTTTCACGGCATCTTGAAGAGAAGCTTTCCGCTTGCCAGATTGCTTCTCCTGCGCCCGGAAGTAAAACCCCGCAAGGTCGCTGTCGTGTGCGTCTTCGCCGATAAGAAGCGGAAGCGCGTTCGCGTCGGAATCTAGCGACGAGATCGACTGCACAGGTGGATGAAGCTCAGGCTCAAGCTCGTGACGCGCATCCTTGGAGGACTCGGGAGCCGTGCACGCCAGCCCCGTGAGATCGACAAATGAGCGACCCCCGTACTTGTGGATCCGCGACCAGTCCCAAGCGACGCCGCAACCATTTGGAAGCTCCGAGACCGCGAGCTCGTCATCGTCAAGGATGATCGTCGCAGGCGCCGGCGGCTCTCTCTTGCGCGCTAATTTCACGCCTCGCTCTCGCAATCGCGCGCTTCCAGGTTTCTTCGTCTTCCGGAGCGGCTTCTTGAGCTCCTCTTTCCCACGCAGCGTTGATGCATTCTTCTTCGCCGCCATGGCGGATCCATTCCGCAGCATCTCAAAGTCGACTTCCTCATCAGTGCTCTCGAACAAGCTCTCGCCCGCGACCCGGCTCGTGCGCTGCTCTTCGTCTTGCACCCTGCGCAGTAAATTTGGCGCACTCCGACTGGAGTATCCGTTTGGATCATGGTTTCCCAAGAGAAGCTGCGAAAGAGACGCGCCGCGTTCGTGTTTCTGGTGCCCTAATTCGTCAGGTATCCGCCCGCGGGCCTTCAATTCTCGGATCAAGCCCTCTTTCCGCAATTCCCCGGACACAGTTGTTGGACGCGACCGATCATGCAACGCGGACTCGATGCGGTGGATGCGCTCCTTCACGCCGAGCTCCATCTCTGGTTCGCTGGCCGCGTCTTCGGCTGTCAACATGCCCTTCGACTTCATCACCACGCCCCGTCGCTTGGTTTGGTTGAGCTTCTCTATTCTAAGGGTGGGCTTCGTCGATTCCCGTTGCGGCAGTCGGGCGCCATGGTGGTTGACGTTGGTGGACTTGGCGAGCTTCCCTGAAAGCTCGCGAGCGAGCGCTTGGGCATCTTGGTGAGGGTCACCGATGAAGGTTTGCGTTTTGCCTTTCTTCTTCTTTTGGCCACCCGCGGAGCTACCGCCTGAGGTCGTGACAGAGGAGCTTGTACCCGGGTCTTGCAGTGTTCGGAGGTTCCGCTGAAGAGCTGTCACCTCCCTCATAAGAGGGGGCTGGAGTATCGTCCGCCGCGCATCCAACATCAGACCGCTGTCGCTCTGCACATGGGTATGGCCCTAAATTTATGTGAATTCAGACAACAATGCACTTCAGCAATCTGCACGCCTTCTGAACTCTCTCCATTATCAAGATAAAAACAACCCTTCCCTACAAAAAAATTGCCAAAATTCGCAACGACATCGTTCAAAACAACGCACAGACACAGATTTGTGTCCAATTAAGCTTGCAGTACAGTTGCCACTAATGCTCTCGGTCTGACGAATCGAGTGACGATCAAATTTCACCGTAAGTTGCAACATCTGACCCACATTACATTCTACCAAAGCTTTCCAACAGGAAACGGGCCAAATCCAGATCTCAAAGCAGTCTACTCACTTGAGACCGACATTTCTAGAATTGCACCCAGCAACTGATCGACTCACGAAGTCTCTCAATTATATCCAGTCGGCGCAGAAACTCGAGATTCAACGAAGAAGGCATCGTAACCGGGGTCGTAACTTGCGGAACTCGCTAGCTACCTCGAAACTGTACATTCTGAGGGAAATTAGGAAACAGAGAGTTTCTGATGAGTACGTGGAGAGAGATGTGAGCCACTCTCAAGAACAAGTCAACAAATTGATAGTACGGTGACGAATTGCCGAACCCCTAGACTTGCGGAGTACTAAACATCAACGGTCAAATTCGTCAAAAGATTCCACCTCCCGAGGCCCACCTCCCTAAACCCTACCGCACCCTGGCTCCTCGATCTTCTTCGCCAGCAACAAAGCTCTAGCTTATTCAAGCAAATCCAAACAACGAAAGAGACTCGCCCGAGCTTCCAGACGTGGTAACCCGCTACCTCCATAACCCCAGACACAACCCACATCCCTCAATTACGACACCCTCCAACCCCACAATCGCAAAAATCTTACAACACCAAGCAAACTTCGATCAAACCCCGCCGGTGCAGGTGAAGCCAACCAACAACAATCAAGTCCCGCAACCCCAAGCCCACATTTACAAAACCTCGAATCTCACCGTTACCTACAGACAAAGTCAACTCTTCATAAATGCTCGCTACTTACACAATCACAACAGTCCACAAAGACACATCCAAAACTCCAAATCCCAAATCCAACGCACCAGCCAGACTAAAATGAATCGATTGATAACGACTCATCCGCCACGACGTCGCAACTGTGTCCCGACTCTACGGAGCAACCACTAGCTTCATACGGAGATTCCTCTCGATTAGGGTTTTACGACGCGCTCTTCCCAGATGATTTCGCACTGAACTCGAACGCGGAGAATGAGAGAGGATTAACACTCCCACAGTCCCACCAATTGCTGTGGTGACCCACGAATGGAAATCTCGAAACTAAAGATACTCTGTACCCCATGATCTCACGAGTTTCTCTACGAACTGGCCTCCGTGCAACCATCCCTGCCGACTAGCTACTCGAGTTCGCAGGCAACTGTTTGTACCCCCGATCGAGGAATCCAATGCTGGGTCCCCAGCTCGTACCTGTGGACTCGACGACGATGTGCACGACTCTCACCCTGAGCAAGTTCCTTGCCACTACTCCCACCTTGGATTCGCCATGACTGCTGCTCGCAACTAACGGGCGCCAACGTGCCAAACGGGCGCAAGAGCAACAAAAGCAACGTCGACAAGACGCCCATCTCGAAGTCGTCGTCTTTTCCGAAATCCTACTGTTGGCGGGGGGCCGGGGGGCGAGTTCAGGGTGGGTCCACACTGCTTTATTCATCGATTTTGCTTTGATTTTCCCTGAATTTTCGTGCGTTTTCGTTGGGTTTGCGTGTTTCTGGTGGGGTTTTCGTGTCTTATGTGGTAATTGTAATAATTTCGGCATGTGCACGAGGCAGGAGTGGTAAGAAAATTCTGTTTCCGAGAGGTGCGAGAACGCCGGGAAGACGGTAACGAGTATTTTCGGCTTGGTTTAACTCCCTCTGTCCGGTCCATGATGCTTCGGGTACCATTTTAGGGTTGTTGGGAGGAAATTGCTTCGAAGGGGTGTCGATGGGGGAAAACTTCGAAGAGGCGGGCCGGCAGGACTCGTGGAAGCTGACACTTGTCCGGTGAGCCTTCTTCGGAGGGGAAATCATTTGGAGTTCCGGTCCAAACTTTTACTTTTACTTTTACTTTTGGGAAAGTGCAGGAACAAATAATTTAACGAACATACCGTTGTCGTTGTTGTTTGTCATTTATTTGTCATTTGGAAGAAGCACTCAGGTAGTTCCTCAATACTCATGTGATACTCAAGTGATATTCATGTAACACTTGCATAATAGTTGACGATCTCTCTATTAAACCTAGATGACATTTATAGGTAAAAATTGGTTGGTGGTGTACCATACGTGTAGGTCAGCTTCGTAAATAACTCGGGAAAATTTGGAAAATGTCGAAATTTAAAAAATTATTTACAACTATTTCTAAAAATTTGAAAAATTGTTTGTGAGAAAAAATAGAAAAAAGAACACAATTACCCATTTATAAGAAGAATCAATTCAAAATTAGGAGTGTCTTCATAGTGTGCCGAAAACAAAAAAATTCCAATCTGCTTGCCACATTGTTGAATTAAGAATAGTAAACTATTTCGGCCTAACTTGCTGAAAAGAACTACATGTGCAATAGTAAGACTAAGGTAGAACCACCTATTCCCGACCAAGGACCTATACCCAACTTGCAAGATGCACCTATTTTCAACTAAGGCTAGAAACAAGACATGTGGGCCCCAAAGAATCACCTACAAAATCATATATTCAAGAAATTTGGATTTTCTTAAAAGAATAATTTTTCAATTAATAGTCTTTACCTTGAAAATTTTGAAAATAAATCAAGAAATTATTCATCAATTAAGCCATCACTGAGGACATGTAGGTCCTAAAGAATTACAAACAAAATCACATTTAGAAGGTGGATCTTTTATATAAAGATTTTTACAAAGTATTTTTCATTAATAATCTCTACCTCTAAAACATTGAAAAAGACTACATAGGTGCAACAATGTAAACTATGTTTAGATTGTTTATAAAATATGCTTCATAATTAGATCTTTTAAGTTGAGTTGGAATCTTTGCATGTCTTCTTGTAGGTAGGTAGAAGTTGAAAAAGTAATCATTTTTAGTCAATAGGTTCAATTGTAGATTCTTTCATTTCTTGAATTAAAAATGTGAAATTGGCAATTGCAATTTGACAACTTATGATAGGATAGCTTCTTGTGTAGTCTATATTACCAGAAAGTATTGTGTCTTCGTCTTATGTTGTAATGCAAAGATGCTACTTGGTGGCTTTTCAATCATTCAATGGTACATTTATGGTGCAACATGATGAGGTTACAGAATGTTGATGCTGATTTTGTGAGCGTGGCAAGGTGTATATCTTTTGCATATTTTGAGGACTTCCATATGAGGTTCAAGAAACACTATAGGAAGGTGGCAAATATTGCCTTGCTAATGCAATGAACTACAAGTTTATCTAGTTTTGCACCATCAAATGGAATACTTTTTGGACATGAATAAGCATGTAGATGCAATCAATAGAGTGAAAGGGAAAAGTTCAAAAGTATTTCAATTACATATTAGCTTCCGTTACATATATTTTGAGTTGTGCTCTGCTTTTTATTTGAACCTCTCTCTCTCTAAGTGTCATCTCCTTCTATTATAATTTTCAAAATGATTATATCAACAACAACATTTTGTATCAGGTTTGGGCTATTATGGTGGAGAATATCAACAAGGTGCTAGAATTCTAGAAAGAGGTAACTACAATTTGAGTCTTGCTCTCCAATCCTTCAAAAAATTCTTGGCTATTATTGTTTTGAATGAAATCCTCCTGAACTATTCCTCTCTTTCCTTCTTCTTATCTAGCCATTGACATGCCTTCTATAGTTCTTGTTATTGGAATAGTTACAAAAAAATTCATATATACTTTTGGTAGCAAATGTAGGAGGAATCTAGACAACAATCATTAACATGTGCACAAACTTATTCTTCTTTCTCTGTGGTATTTTCTCCGAGATGTCATGTGAAGAGACATGGGGGAAAGTAACTCCTTTAGAATGGAGTTATGGTATCTTCAAATTCTGGTATATTATTTATCTTATTATTACCGAGGGCACAAATTTTGTGTCACTTAAATCAAGAACTTTATTTATGAGTGATCGGTGGAGTCTGCTCAATTCTACAAAGAGCAATTAAGCAACATAACATTCACTAGCCCATAGAAGGACCGCCTTTCCCTTTGTGAAGTCCCCATCACCTAATTTCATCTGACATTTCTTGAAGTTTGCAACTGTAGTTACTCAATGGTGTGGAATATTTCACACCATTTCATCTGCTCGATGGAATGGTGTGGGATATTCCACACCATTTCATCCGGTGGGAAGCAGTGTGACAAGCTGCTATTGAATGTTATGAAGTGAACCAAGGCCAGGCCAGTCTAAGCACATAAAATTATTACGATAATTTGTATGTCGAAGTATAATCACACACCTACAAAGCACAATCATATTTCGATTTGGTTTGGCACTTGCAGATCGTCAGCTAACTTATCACAGATAGCTAAACTCTAAAGAGCAACCTTCAGCATGCACCTCTCAAACTCCAGTAACTCTTATATAAAATGCAAACAGGGTTATGTTCTCATCTGTCACGTTCTCACCCTCACAGTTTTTCTTTCTTTTGTGCTAACCCATAATGACATCCAAACATCTTGATGAACCGTTTTTGGTGATGTTGGATTGCAAGTACAAGTTCCGTTCTATTAATCACATATTCACAAAGCACAGCCAGATTCAATTAGCTTTGTAGCTCTATGAAACTTGTGTGCTGCTGTTGCATTGCAATAGGTTCCGTTCAAGTCATTACCTACTTCCGAAGCACAGCCAGATTCAATTAGCTTTGCTTGGTTCTGCAATTGTTGTCTGTTCTAAGCACAACCAGATTCAATTCGCTTTTGTTGAGTTTTGCGATGCAATTGTTGTCTGTCCCAGCTACCGGAAAAAGCAGCCTGAACGATTCTCACTCCCTTGCTCAATCGACAGCCCCCATATTCCCCCAAGTTCTCTGGTGATCTCCCATGGGAACGTAGGCGTTCCCAATGTTGGGAGCGTCCGCGTCCCCTAGAGGGACCCTTAACCCTTAAACGATGCCGAAGCCATTTTCTGGTCGATGAACTTCACGGAATCTTTTTTTATGTAGGACAGAATTGCAATCATTCATCCTCGGAATTAGAGGTAGGAAAGGAAGATCTTCTACAATGCTTTGACTTCCAACATGTGTTTTTAGATTTTTTTTTAACCAATGATTTCCACGGTATCAAAATTCCTCAATTCCATGGCCACCGGCTCGTCGTTTAGGAGTTAAAGATTTTCAATCAAAGCTTGGAATACATTTTTTCTTCATTTTCAAGGTTGGGATTAATGAGGCCATGACACACATCCCAAATTGTCATAAAGTGTACTAGAAGAACCAATCGATAAAGTACTCTCTTAAATTATCAAAATTTGAAGAGTCTAGCACTTCTTAGCTTTCAAAAATCATGATAATTTTAATTTTGAGGATAAAATTATGAAAAAATTGAAGTCCCTATATTTCCTATCTTCCTACATGGGAAAAATTTGTATAGCCTTGTAATCTTCATAATGAATTCCAAACTACTTAAGTGATGGAATATAGGTGGTTCTACCTTATTGGTTTGCCCTCTATCATTACTACAATCAAAATCAAAGTAAAAGTAATTTTTTGACTTTCTTAGAACCAAATGTAACTCAAAAATTTATAACTTTTTTTTATTGTAAGTCATAATGCAATAAAACAAAGTCTATGCACCCTCCTCATGAAGAGCTTTCCAATGATATCAAGAATGTGACTTAGGGACACATAGTCCAAGAGATTTCAATGAGCAAAAAAAGCCAAAACAAACAAACAAACAAACAACGTATCTTAAAGTATAATTAGTGATATGGCTATTTTGAAAATTGCCAAAAATTACATTGGCATTCATAAAAAAAATATTTCTTTTTGATGATATTGACAATGATGATGTAATTTTTTTCAAATTTTTGGGATGAATAATATGTATCATGAACTCTAGTCTTTATATACAAAAATTGAACCTAAAAATACATTATATAATTATAAAATATAAATTATACACACTGACTAATTTAACAAATATTTCGAATGGAGGATTTACTATCCTGCATTTATTTTGGGGGCTTGATTCGAAAGAATATTTTTATTAATTTTTTAAATATTTTTTTTGAGCCATCCTAATTTAGAATTCGGAGATGGGTTCATATGGCAAAGGCTTGGGGTCCTATCTGTCAATTTTGGCGCTTCTGAGTGGCCAAGATTCTCGTTTCTGTGGGTCATTGACACCGGCTCACCTGTCCATTTTTAACACTTTTGCATTCATAAGATCACATAATAATGTTTAACGCAGTTTTTTTTCCATTTCTTGTGAAGTGTCAAAGTGCTGATATTTCATTTTATCGTGGAGCTCCAAATCTCAACATTCATCCATATATTGGATAGAAAATATCATATGAGCACATAATACATATCTATCATTCTATTTTCATCCATTATTTGGCGATTTCATCCACTATTTAAAAAAAATTGGAGTTTATTGGCGATTTCATCCAAAATTTTACTATTTTTTTCCTATAGGCTTGGTGCTAGGCCAAAAAATTTGGTGTAATTTTGCATCAAATCGCCAAGAAAAAAAACCCCTGGTTTAACGTTGGGGAAGGGTTTACTTTTAATGGAAAAAACGATTATTTATACTTTTTTGTACGATAAAGTGAAGGGACTCATAAATTGATCATTTTCCAGCTATTTGTAAATTTGAGGAGATCTTTGACGCTCCCTATCCTATGTGAAGGTTGGATCAGATAGTTGGCAGTTACCCCCTAAATGCGCAAGCCCTTTTAAGTGTGTTTTGACTATGAAAAAAGTGCATGGGTTTGTAGTCATTCCTAGTGAAGCAAATTGATTTTTTCCCAAAATTTAACTACATAGATGTTTAAAGAGCTTGTATATTAGGAAGTATACAAATTTTGAACACAAAATTACATAGGACTGAGTTGTGAGATTACAACAAGAGAAGAGTACATTCTCTATATTTAGTATGTTGTCTTTTCTCACAATGTTTCCCAAATTTGCATATAAATTTTTTGGGTGATTTGAGGTGACATGAACAACTACAAAGAGTGTTAGCATACTAAGATGCACTTCTAAAAAACTTAATTTTACATGAAAAGCTATTAAATTCATCACACAATCCACCTTGCAATTGTTGAAAATGCAATTATTTTTAATAAATAAAAATTGCAAATAACACCAAATCAATAGTTGTATGTTTAAATTTTCAATGTTGAAAATCATGGAAACAATTTCTTCTTTCCATTGGAACCACCTTCAAAGCAAATGGATATTTACAATTTCTTAGATCTCAAATCAAGTGAAATTGTATAAAGCTAGGAAATGAAGTAAAATTGGCAAACTTTACACTTCACTTATAGTACATGTATGCCTTTGAAGACCTCTCAATAATTAAATATTTACTTTTTTAGTGAAAAATGAAAGTTTTCAATAGTTAACCCTTAATTTTGCTTGAATTTTTTTTAAGAACAGTCAAAGGAATTGAATTGCCTATCCTAAATTGGACCTAAAATTTCAGCTTGACCATATATGGTTGATTGGGTAGTTAGGGGTTAAGTCAATTTCATAAAATATAAGTGCCACATGTCATCTTATGAATGGTATGAGATTGACGCAGATATGATGTAGAAATGCAATTTTTTCACCTTCTGAGTGCCAAATTAGACCTTTAAGTACCATATTAACATTGAATTCTTCACCAATAGGATAAATGAAATCAAACTTTTTAACCCTTAACATTAACTCTTGTTTTTTTTAATTTTTGTGGAAATTAGTTATGACTTTTCAAGCCTACATGACTTCATAGATTGCTATGTTGGATCATAGATGTTGACAAAAATTACTTGTTTCTTAAGCTTTGGTGGACTTTGAGAAGCCCAAAAATAATACGAAGTACTAAACTTCTAGGTCTAGATGCCCAAATACAATATAGTATGAATAGAAGAAGTGGCAATTTTACAACTTGTAAGACGTGTTGGAGGTACAATAATTATTCAAATTAAGAACACCATGTATTATTGGACCCAACTCAACTTGAATATAAACATTTGTCAGTATTATATATTTCAAGTCTTACACCTTTAATGTAAACTATGATTGATAACACCCTACTACTATATATAAGGTAAATCAATCTCGACAAGTAAACCACACATGACGACCACTTCAAAACGGCCATGACATATTTTTATTTGGATGTCAGTTTGAAACTTAATTCAGAATTGCCATTTTTATTACAAAGAGTTAAAAATCATAGGTTCTTATATTTAATTAGCATGAAAAATGTGCAGATTAAATCTCATATTTTTTGACCGTATAGATTGTAAGATATATAAGCTTAAAGTTGAAAAGATAATTCTCTTAGCACATTGTGAGATTAGATTTTTTTAACATTAAACCTTCCAATACAAGAGAAATTGTGTCCTATTTGACAGAAAATTTAACAAAATTATGTCAATTGTACTATAGATTAGGAGGTCCTGTTTCGGACACTTTTTTTGACAAAATTTTGTCAATTTGGTTGTCAATTCGGACAAAGATACATGTCAATAAGTCTTCCTCTCACTCCTTTGCTACCGTGGATTTTTTTATTTCCACATCATTTAATCCCAAAAAATATTTTTCAAGGATTTAATAAAATACTTGAAATAATGGCTACCAAAAAAATTGGATGAAATTTTATTAGATGAATGATAAATTTTTAGATGAAATATCTTCGGATGGTTTAAATTTTTTTTTAAATTTTAATCAACTTTCCAAAATGTTGACCAAAACAAATTGAAAATATGGAGTTAATTTATTTACTAAATTATTTTCTTCCATGAATCATTTGTATTTTGTGAAATGAATGGGGAAAAGAAGCTCATTATATACACATATGGAGGTAGGAGGTCGACCAACCCATATGGGATATGTGAATTTTTGAAGTTATGAGGTCATAGTGAAGTTAGAAACCCATAATTTTGTAATAAAACTAATATTTTAGACCTCATTTAGGCATAGAGGAATGTGTTTTTTCAAAAAAACTTGAACTAAAATTAGTTATAAAATCAACTTAAGTTTTGCATACAAAAATTCTTTTGACATTTGAAGTTTCCAATCAAAAGTTATGAAATTTCAAAGAGGCGTTTGAAATTGTTCTTATTATATTTTTTCAAACTTTCTCTTTGAAATATGTCTGTAACTTTTGATTGAAAATTTGAAATGTCAAACTTATTTTTGAACTTGAAACTCCAATTCATATTCTAACTAGTCTTACTTCAAAGTTTTTTGAAAAAAGACATTCTACTATGCTCAAATGAGGTTTAAAATCTTAGTTTTATTACAAAATTACGGAATTCTAACTTCACTATGAGCTCACAACTTCAAAAAATCACATATCCCATATGGGTTGGTTGACCTCCTACCTCCACATATATAGAGGGAGTTTCTCTCTCTTAAAGACAAATAATGTTAAGGTGTTGATGGTGAATGGTTAAAGATTGCAATGAGGTATAATTTCTTATAAAGTTTGTAAATGATAGCTATATCATTTTGTATTTAAAATAAACATTGTATATAAAAATTTCTTGGATTTCTAGGAAGACATTAACTTTGTTTGTCAAAATTGATTGAGAAATTGACAAGAATTTAACAGACATTGACTGTATTGACAAGAAACAAAATTTCACAAGTTGTGGCTATCATTTTGGATACTATTTTATCAAAATTTCTGTAGATTAGGGCCCATTTCCCTTGTAGTGTTCTTAACTTACATTTTTTGCACTACAAAGTCTTGAGATTTAAATTTTTATAGTGGAATATTCAATTAAGAGTCTGTAACAAAAAATGAATTAAAAACTTAGATTTCATTCCCTAAGAAATTATTAAGTAGAAGTAGGTGTGAGACAGAAGAAATATTTGAATTATTAATATCACTAAGATGGAATTGAGATAATGCACTAATCCCAATGATGAGATTGTTTTAGCATGCAAACTAAATTATGTACAACTTCTTACTTTTATAAAATTGTAAGAATTGCATTTACAAATGAATAATAGAAGGATTTTTTATTGAGGAAGTTACTTCCACTTATATTTTGTAACCATGTGTGTTAAGTACATATTTGATTTGCCTAAAAATTATGATTTTAAGGGACCCTTTCAGTAGAGAAAAAGCTACATGGTCTTAATTTTAAGTACCCTAAAGGTAATTATAAATGAAAATCTAGCTTAATTTTATGTACACTACAATATTTATATACTTTAGGAATATAGTTTTGTTTGATAATGGAAGATTTTTGGACAAATGTTTGATGTAAAAACATACAATATAAAAAAGAATTTGGATCAAACTCAAAAGCACCATGAAACAAACAATAATTAGTTAACCATTTCACCCGTAACTTCTTAAATGACTAGAGTATAGTCACTCTGGTTTTTGAAGTGTTTTTTCTATTATTAAAAATATTTAAATGAAACTGCACTTAAGTGATCCTTTGACAAATTAAATTGAACATCTCTATGTGTGGTTAGATTTACATAACACATCCTTTTGCTTGAAAGTCAATAAGTTTAAGCCCTAAATGACTACATAAGCCGTTTTCTGGCCATATTGGGAGACTGCGAGTTCTTGGACTGTGGGAACTTATTGAAACCTGTCCCAGCAACTAATCTGATGTGGTAGAAAGATTACCACATCAGATAATAATATTTTATTAAGTATTTAAAAAAAATTTAATTTATTATTTTTATTTATTTTTATTCTATTTATTTTTATTGTTTTTATTATTTTTAAAATTATTGTTTAATTTTTTAATTTAAAATATTTTTAAAATATTTTTAAAATCTGACCAGTAGTGATTGGTTCACAAATTGGAAAACCGGATTGAAACAGTCTCTTAGTACCTTGAAAAAACCTCTTATGGGCCTCTTTTTGCCAAAAAAACACTTAGAACTACCACTTCTATTTTAAAGAGTAAAATTTTGAAAAGTAATTTCTTACACATCTAATTATAGGATTTTACACCTTATTGGTATGAGAGTGTGTGAAAAAAATTCAAGAATTTAGACTGCACGGATTGCAAGATATCTTTGTTTAAATCAAAAAAGAAAGTTTCTCAACACATTACAAGATTGGATTATTTGACTTTGAACCTTCTTAATTAAATTTTTTTGCACTATATACATCTGACCTTTAAATATTTATGGTGGAAAATTTTGTTGAGACTCTTATAAAAAGAAAAAAATATTGAAAAGAATATTTAAATTATTTAAAAACATATTTTTAGTTCTTCAAGAAATTATTGAGTAGAAGTATGTATAAAATAGAAGGAAAATCTAAATTATTAATATTTCTAAAATTAAAATAAAATGCACTAATACCAATGGTGACACTGGTCTAGTCAACAAAATAAATCATGTGGAATTTTATTTTTTTGAATTGTAAGAATTGCATTGAAAAATGAATTCTACAAGAACTTTTTTTAGAAAGATGATCAAATTGCCCCAAAACAAAATTGTCTATAATTTTCTCTTAACAATTCCAAATAGAATGAATCAAAACCTTCTATGTAGAAAAAAATATAATCTATGAGAAGAAATGCTATTTTTTTTTAAAACTCAAATTTTTATATTTTGGGGGGTTGCCCCCTCTCCCCAATTATAAGCTTATTTAGGCATAACTTTTGTTCTAGGGCATCAATTGAGAAAAAATTGCAATCCCTCAAAGCTTATCAGTTTTTCTATCTTCAAATAAAGTCTTAAAAAATCAAGTCAAAATTTGAGACTATAGATACCTATCCAAAATCCCATTTGTTCCTTGAAGGGACAATGGTCCTATAGGGGTTAATAAATATAGACCACTTTTACAACTAAATTTGAGATCCAAAACAAGGTGGTAGAATGTACTAAAATACACTAAAAAAGCGTCCTTGATGATTTATTTTTAACATATATTCTTGTATTAAGAAATTAATGTCACCTCAATTAGGAAATTTCTACCATCATCTATTGTGTACACAAACTCAAGATAGAGTAAAAAACCTTGAATAAAAACCATACAGTTGCTAGGAGATGCATTGATTGTTGAATTGTTCATTGACTAAATAACTAATTTTTGGCTTTGGTGGTATTTAGGGGTTAATTTCAACCATGTATTGTATTAATCTTTTAGTGGTCAAGCAACCACATTGTGATTATTTTTGTGTCAAATGCAAATAACATAAAATGTGGGAACTCATGTTTTAAAATTTAAATAATGCCCTTCATAGTACACAACTATTATAAATAAAAAATTGTAGTGTTCTTCAACTACCAAAATACTTGTGAAAAAAATACAAAAATATTGCACATATTAAAAAACACAACAAATACAACTAACTTACAATGCTATATTTTTTATTCTAAAACTTTAAATCAAACATCACCCTTATTCACAAACCAATTGTATAGGAGAAAAGAATGCATAACGTCTCTACTTGTTACCATAGATACAAATTTTTGAAAATCAAACCAGTCCTACATAATTCAAAAATCACTCTTATTTGTGAACTTTACAATTAATTATCTATAAACCTATTAGTCTTCATATAAATGGTTGCGGTGGAGTAGTGATGATATCAAATATTGATATATCTCTTTAGATTTATTTTGAAGTTTATCCAAAACTCTAACATAAGAGGATTTTTAGCTTGTGTAGAGGACTGCGAATTCCCGGACTATAGAAACTTGCTGAAAGCTGCCACAAAGGTGATTTGATGTGGCCAGGTGACTACTACATCAGCTATTAATATTTAATTAATATTAAAAAAAAATCGAATTTTATTTATTTATTTTTAATTATATATATATATATATATATATATATTTTTTTTTTTTTTTTTTTTTTTTTTTAATCTGACAAGTTCACTAACTAGGGAACAGGGCTGAAATGGTCCCTCAGAGCCCTAGAAATCCTCTTATGTAACTCCAAATGCATACATCTTCAGATATTTCATTTTTGAATGTACATAATCTAGTTTAAGTACATGCACCCTAATCATCTAATTCCACCATAGAATGATTATCTAATTTTGAAAAAACACTTCCACTCTAATTGAAAATACAATTGCATAGTTAATTTCTACTTTAATCCATTTTATTTTGTCGGTATCAATCTTGAAGATAAAGTGCCAAAATCTAGTGCATCTAGCTACAATATGCAAAGTGTTAAATGGTTTAAAATATACTATTTTACGTTCCTCTGTTAAAAAGATTAGAGATTATATTCATCCTAAATTCTTTTTCTTCTCTAGTTTTCTTCTATTGATTTATATCTACTTTTATTTAGAATGAAAACATTTTTCAATATCCTATACTACATATAATGATGTTTTAAGACTTATAAGTAGATCCAAATCATTTATAAAATTTTTACTCTAATAATAAAATGCACCCTATAGTTTAATTCATATGGTTTTCTATTTTTTGCAAAGTGACCTCTCCAAGTTTATATTCAAGAAGATTACTCAAAAAACAAGACTGTGCATAACTTATCCAAATGAAATGAAATAAAGCTTTCTATGCAAACAAAAATACACTCTATGAGAATTCTATTAATTTGAAATTTTGAAATTTTTTTATATTGCCCAATTTTCCATATTTTGAACTCATTAGGACATTAACAATTTTTGTTTGTATGCACCAATTAGAAAAAGAAAATTATATTCCCATGAAATTAATCAATTTTTTAATCCTCTAAAATAGTTAAAAATAATCATGATCTAAATTAAGACCATAGGTTTTTGCCAAAATATTAGACCACTCAATAGGCAAAGGTCTTTTAGGGGTTAAAGAAGGAGTATTTGAGTTATTTGTAAAGTACCTTAAACCAGGGTTTAAACCCATGAGTTTTGTGAAAAAGCCAGTTGAGTTAAAAATTCGAAATAAAAATGGGTATGAAACTTATTTTTCCATCAAAATGGTGCCTAAAAAAGTTTGGTCCACACTTTTGAAGTCATGTGACATAAATATCTTGCAAAAAAGTTTGACGCTTCAACTATAGTTGCCTTCTCAACTTCAAAAAAAGTCATGCCCAAAGTGATGGGGACTTTACAAATAACTCAATTATCTAAGGATGTTTCATGTTTGACTTCGTGTAAATTTTATCGAATTTTTCAAGTTGAACTAAACTAGTCTATTTCCGTCACTCTAATTGTGACCCCAATTCCCTTCATTTTATAACAAAATCAGCTATATATGCAAAGTTCTTTTAAAAAAAAAATCAAAGATTTTATGACAAGTTGGGGTAACATGTCACTCCATAAATAAAGAATATTTAGTTGTTGATTAGGTGGTTATAGAATGTTTATGAATTGTTTATGGCCCTAGTCTAAAGGTGGATTTGTAAATTAAAGTTGACCACTTCAAAAATTCATAAAAATTCAAGTTTTGATTGGAAAATAATAATTCCACTTGGGTTTGATTTGCAAAACATGCACATACTTCTGGAAAATATGTGCCCCTCTTGAAATTGGCCCCAACAAAGCCAGATTGCATATCAGGGTGGTAACAGGCATGTCTACCTTCCATGAACGTAAACAATGTGCGTCCTCACTGGCGATACTTTTACTTTAAAACGGGCAGCGAAACAGCCTGCTGTGGCCGGCCGCTGCCGCAAACCCTAGGTCGGGGTCGGGCGTGGCAGCAGGAGTCTCTTTCCTTCGTCGTCCCAGCGCCCCCCGCCGCCCGCCGGTGCTCACCGCAAGCTCCAGCTCTCGTCCGGCTGTCTCATCCGGATTTCTGCTCACTCCGATCAGGCGTTTGCGTCGCAGCGCCGCTGCGTCTCGTCCCGACAGATGCTCTCTGCCGCGCTTCTGCCTTTGACGATGTCCCGAATGGTGCAAATTTGAGATCAGGAGGCCGACCTCTAATTACCCTGTCGTAGGGTTTCGCGTTCTCCGCGGGTCGGATGGAGTACATGGAAGTGAGTAGGCTCTATATAAGCTGCTCGTTGCGTCTCTTGCCTGAAGCTTTCAGGCTTAATCACATTTCTTTTCTCGGGTTTCGTGTGTTGAAGGTGTAGTTGCGAAATCCAAATTTGTTGATGAATATGGCTGGTTTTGGTGTAGGGGAAGAATGGTGGCGGGATGGATGCCGCATCAGGATTGCAGAGTCTGGGGTCGGAGAGGGAGACATGGATCGACGAGGAGGTGGAGGCGTTGTTAGATGTTTGGGGCAACACGTACATTCATGTGAAGCGGGAGAATTTGGGCAAGCGGCATTGGGAGACAGTCGTGCGGGAGGTCAACACTCGGCTAGCGCACCAGCGGGAGCAACCGCAGATGAAAAACAAGATTGACTCGCTGAAGAAGCGGTACAAGCGGGAGAAGCTGAGTAAGGGTGACAATGACCGGAATTTGATTACATGGAAGTGGTATGATCGGTGTGACATGTTGTGGGGGACGCCGAAGCGGGAGATGGTCATTGTTGGACCTGTTGGAGGTTTGCATCGTATCGATGCCACTCAGGAGATGTTGCAACATCAGGATAGTAGTCGGTTAGTTCCTTTCCTGACTGCGATGCAACCCGAAGTGAACGGCGATCAAGGTGTGAAAGCTGCTGCATCGAGGATTGGCGATTGTCATGAAGACAGTCCCCCGCGTGCGGAGATTCCGCCTTCTCCTTGTACTCGCTGCCGTGGCAATGCGGGGGGTGAGCCAGGCAAGGAGAATGTGAAACGCAGGAAGCTGGGAACCGCCATCACGGCACTGAGCTTGGCCAAGATTGTGCAGGGGTTTGCGGATACGTATGCACGGGTGGAACAAGCGAAGATGGAGATGACCATGGCCATGGAAGAACGGCATCTTCAATTTCTAGAGAGAATGGAAGCGAGGCGGCTAGAGAATGAGGAGAGGCACATGGAGAGGAAGGCCAAAATGGAGGAGAGGCGCCTGGAGTTGGAGCAGAAACTCTTAGAGCAGAAACTGGAGATGCAAGAGAAGCACATGGAGAGACGAGAAAATCTCAAGCTGGAAATCCTTCGGTTGCGCCTCCAGATTATAGGACAGACCAACAGACAGCCTCCCATAGTTGAGCAGCAAGCGGTACAAACCTGCGAGAAGTTCAGTAGCTCAAATATCACGACATGCATTTGAATTTTTCTGACTGATTTCATCTTTGTACCATGACAACTCCGAGTAGACCTGTCGATAGATACTAATGTGTATAGAAAGGCAACCTCTTGTAGATAGGCCTGGAACTCATAGAGCAGCCCTGGTCCCACTGCTCTGTTCTCCCTCTTGTTCCGTATCCATCCAGATGTTCTCATCTTGTCGGTGAATTGGATTAAGAGAAGAGGAGCTGCTTGAACGCTTTTTCTGCATTGAGACTCTCATTCGACTTCCTTCTCAAGAGCTTATCGCTTACCTGGCCGCTGTACGTCTTCATCAAACTTTGAAGACCCGGAAGCACGTTGCGGAAGCTTAGGGATCTACCCAAGTTGCTGCGGAGTTTGCAATGAGGAAAGGTAACGTTTGAATGTAGTGCAGCCTGGCTCCTTATTGCGGAATGAACTGCATGTTAAGTTACAATGGTAGTAGAATTGATCTCCTATTTACGAAGGGTTTAGCGTCTTTTTTACTAGATTTTTAAAATGCAGTGTATCCTATATTATCGGGATTTTTATTTTTCTTTGAATCTACACTCCGGTAATGCTATTTTTCGTATGATTGATGCATTTTTTATAATGTTTGCAGGATGCCTTTTCATCAGAGGGATGTGCTGCTTCAGTTGGGCAGTTAGCCTGGCAAGTAATCCTTGTTTCCATCATCTATTGGGCGGAACTCCTATCTCTATTATTGTGTATTTTCTTTGGCTCTGGTGGACCTCCCAAAATGAAACCACAGCCTGCCAGCTTCCCGGGAGGGGCTAGTCTTGCAAATTCAGCAGTTGTATCACCATGCTTTTCAACCAAGATATTGTACTCACGCTCTTTTTTCACATGGTTCTTTTGTTGCGTGAATCGCAGTTGATCATTCTGTGTTAATAGTTAGCATCGTTGAAGAGGTTAAAGTATCCGTTTCCTTTAATTTAATTTGCACTGATACATTTAGAATCGAAGGGGATGTAGATTTTGAGATTTTTTGGCAAAATAAGTTATGCTTGAGAAGAATCTATACATCAAATTTTTGTTTTTAATAATTTTCTTTTTCTTCCCATCCCCATGTAAAGTCATTTTAGAACCTTGTGCAATCATCGTGAGGCACTAAGTGATCACATTACTTGCATTTTGGGGGAAGTTTCGTAATCCATTTAATGGATGTTAGTTCATTAGAAGTTTCGTAGTGATCACATTACTTGCATTTTTGGAGAAGTTTCGTAATCCATTTAATGGATGTTGGTTCATTAGAAGTTTTGTAATCCATTTAATGGATGTTAGTTCATTAGAGATTAATAACCGGCATCATTTCTTCCTAATGTTGTAAGGGTTTGCAACTTCCCTTCTTTTCTTTAAATAAGACAATGTTTGCATTATTTTAACTATTGAAATGGATGAAATTTTATCTACTATTTATCACATCAATTGAGGTTTATGATAAAAGTGTTAGAAGAAATCATTAAGTCAATATTGTATGATCTCCAAATTTGGATTTATTGAAATAAATACATACTTGGTATATTATTCTAAAAAGATTTACATGATCAAAAACTACCAAAGGCAAAGGTGGAAAACAAACTATTGTATGAGAGGATTAAATTTGGCAAATTGGGATTCCTATATTAGATTTTGAAAGGGTCATGTTACCTTGTACAATTTGCAAGATGAGATGTGGTCCTTTTATTTATTTATTTTTATCAAAATGACTTAATTTATGCTAAATTCGATTGTTTTGTGGGATATATTTTATAGTATGATGAATCTCTAAGTTCCAATATGAGGGTTACCATTGGAAGGAAGAATAATAGTATTAATTTGATCCTTCTATCTTACTAGAATTATTTATATGTGCTTGAATTAATATTAAAACAATTCCATTTGATGTGAATGTATTAGAATGATATATATGGATGTTCAAGATTTCTAACAAGAGTGCTCAAATTACAAGAAGTGAAAAAGATGGCTCAAAGTCTTAACACCTTTATAGTTTATATGGGAGGATACAATAATTAAATTTGTAGTTGAGTGATTAGAGAGAGTCGCAATAGAAGTAGTCCCTCCTAAACTTGTACCCAAGTATTTGAACAATAGAACATGTCAAGGTTAGGAAATCAAGCTTAACAAACTTTAAATGAGTTTCATGAAACATTTGTATACCAACTTTTTAGTGGATAAGCATACATGCAATTTTTTTTAATAATTTCTAAGCTGGCTTCACATGAGAAAGTCTTGAGGTCTTAAGGCTCACTTAGTAGCCAATGATAAAGTAGCATGCTTTTCTATGTATTGAGCATCACCACTAAGACAAGTACATTGAAGGTTTCTACTTCTAATTGGATGACTCTTAGCCTACATTGTAATCCCTAAGTTTGAGTTCAACTTGCTTGGCCACAAATTAAAATGACTTCTCTTATTTTAAAAGGATACATTAATTTTGAAAAGTTCATGAAGTCAAAAGTGGTTTATAAATGGTTAAATGACTTTTTGCATCACTAAAGTCAATTATTATAATTATTATTACTTTTTATATGAATGAAAAAAACGAGACACTTCAACAATATATTTTTGACTTTTTGTTCTTAAAATTTGACTTTAACATTGCATTGGATCAAAGTCAATAATATAAAGGTTTCCAAATCTAACTTCTATTCTATTTGAATACTTTAAAAATTCCTAATAAAATTCCTAATATTTTATTTCAAGCTATAGTTTGGAAATGCATTTCTAAAGATTGAATGATAGAAAAATTTGGTTTACATTTTAATATAAAACTATAGTGAAATTATTAGAGTTGTAAAATAATTTCTTTTTTGATTATTTTCAATTTTAATCAATTTAAGAAAAAATCACAATAATTTCAAATTCTATATTTTTTTTTAAAGATTTAAAGACAAGTAGAAGACATGCAATTTCATGTTTGAGAAGTAAATGAAGTATAGAAATCATTTATTTTTAGAAGAAAATAGAGCAATCAAGAGAGTAATCTATATAAAATGAAGGATTTTTGAGTGTGACTATATGGTCTAATACTCTCTCATTTTAATTTGTACTGTCTTTTAATTTATTCAAGTCCATTATCTATTTCACTATTTGTTTGGCAAGTTAAAAAAACTATTCTATTTGTGTACAAGAGGGTTTATTTGAGACGCAAAATAGTACAAAATTTGATAAATAAGCAATTAAATAATGAGAAAGTTTGTCCCTTTTGTAGTGTATACTTTAGCAAAGTAATAGCTAAGCTATAAGGAACAAAGTATATAAAATTGTATCTCAAAAATTTAAAATTTGAATCAATAATATTCATGCATAGTAGTAAAAGAGAGCATAGAAAACAAATGATATTGAGGTTTAGTAAATGGTTATAAGATTAACAATAATATATTTGATTATTTGAGTTTTAAAAATAAATAAATAAAAAATAAAACCATGAATTAAACCTATACAGTGCACATTGTTCCTTAAAGTTAACAATTACAATTTTCTTAGAAGTAATAAATAGGGTCTTCGAAATCATCCAAGAATATGTCCTTATTATATTTTTCAAATGTTCCAAAAAAAGTTTATATTAACCCCTAAGCGCTCAATCGACCATTTTCTGGTCGTTGCCTGACTTCGGGCAGAATTTTCGAGCAAAAAAAAAACTTTTTTCAAAATCTTTTTTTTTCAGTTTTGAAAAAATTGGGTTTTCTTTCAACATTGATATTCAAAACTAAGATCAATACGGTCAAAAAAAAGTTATAGCAAAAAAAAGGAGAAATAGTACAAAGTGTCTAAAATTGCTTAATGTTCAAAAACTTACTATTTGGGGGAAGTATTGATGCTCTCATTAGTAAATACTTTTTATTTTCTTACAAGTCAATAAAAACCACAATTTTGACCAATCAAAAAAATTTCAAATCATAAAAATAGAAATTGTATTTTTGGTGAATTTTTGAAGTTATATCTTCAAAATTCATTTGAAGAGAATCTATAAATATTTTTTAAATTTTGATCATATGGATACTTTCTACTTTTTGTGCTTTACATTATCTTCTTTGATGATAACTTCAAAAAAATTGTAAAGCTTATATTTTATAGCACATTTGTATTTTGTCTTAATCCCTTGGGCTTTTAGAGGTTGAATATTTTGCATTTTTCTATAAATCAATAAAAAACACAATTTTGATCAATCAAAAAAAATTTCAAATCCTAAAAATAGAAATTGTATTTTTGGTGAATTTTTGAAGTTATATCTTCAAAATTCATTTAAAAATAATCTAAAAACATTTTTTTTACTTTGACTATATGGATACTTTCTACTTTTTGTGCTTTACATTATCTTCTTTGATACTAACTTCAAAAAAGTTGTAATGCTTATATTTTATAACACATTTGTGTTTTGTCCTAACCCCTTGGGCTTTTAGGGGTTAAGTGCATTACTTATACAACACTATAAAATATCCTTCAAACTAAAGTGTATACCCTAAACTGCATATATATGACCCCCTTGAGACCTATTTACATACAAAATTTGTATTTATAGCACACTCATAATTTCTAACAAAATTTAAGGTTAAAAGTGAGATACATATGTGTTGTTTAAAGTCTTTTTGTTTGAGCTTTATCCTCTCAAATTTGTATAAAAGCCTCAGTCTAATGAATATGGTTTTTTTCCCTTAAAGCTTCAATAGATGAATGCAAGAAACTCTTGTATTATTTGTTGCATTTTTATAATTATTTCAGCAGTACTTTAAAATTAAAAAAATAATGAATTTTTTTTAATATGAATAATGTATACACCTTTAAGATAAGGGTAACCACTAAAGAAAATGTATAGAAAAATTCTTTAAGTAGGAGAACTAAAAAAATGCCAAATCTCAAGAAAATACATCCTTTGATGTTCTAATTTTTTTTTAAAATAAGATAAAAGTTTTCCATTTTCAAAAACTTTATGGAGATGGACATTCACCAAAAACTCACCAAAATGATTTTTTACATGTTTCAAAATGCAAGTAGAAAGAAGCTTACTTTGTAGACTTCTACACCATACAAAAATAATTATTTTAAAATTTCATTTGGCCATTAGCTATAAGTCTACTAGAAGACTATCTCTTCCAAATTTTAGCCCAAAATTTGTTTCTTAAGGTGCTAAATAGTACTAAAAAACTCCAAATTGGCAAGTGTGACATTAAATTGGGATCTATTTTTGGATAGTTGACTATTTTTTAAAATTACAAAAAATTAGGCAAGGTGTATACTATCCATTAGTACCTTTCCTATAATTCTTAAGTCATTTAGAGACAAAACAAAAAAGTTATGGCCAAGAAAAGATCAGTACACATCATGTGATGCAAAATAGTACAATTGATCTTGCAATCACCCTAATCAACAGTTTTGTATTAGTTGCTATGTTTCAAACAACCTTTTTTGGGGAGACTCTTTGTTGTTCAAAACTTTCCTCTTCATGCAAACTAGATTCGGTTGCCTTTCTACTCTTATATTTTAATTAGATTATAGTAGTCAAATTTTTTATAAAAGAAATCATTTAAAAGTGTTCAATAATTATTTGCTAAATATAAGAAAATTTTGTATTTGAAGAAACAATTGATGTTTTTATCATTAAGTCTTTTAAATTTTTTTCCAAAACAAATTGAAATTACATTGATTGTGATCAATAATAGGAATAGCCCTAAAAAATGGCCAAATTTTATTGACAGAAGTAGGTAACTAATATTATCTTGAAGTTAAATTTTGAAAATTGATTACAAAAAAATTTATAGATGTTTTCAGTTTTTCAAATACAAATGATTTCTAAAGTTGATGCTTAATATTATCTCTTTGGATGTAAACTTCAAACAAGGTGTAAAATTTATATTCATTATTTAGATGAAATGTTGTTTGGATAGACTAAGAAAGAGAACCATACAAACTTTTATCCTAGTACAGATTCTAAGGAAAGAACTATAAGATCATATGACAAACTAAACTAGTTGTAGGTTTTCAGGGCATATTATCCTTATTTTTGCAACTAGAGTGTCTACCAATGATTTTATAATGTAGAGGAAATTTGTCTTAAATCAACCATAGAGACTTTTAAGAAAAAGAAGATTGTCTACTTTACTAATATAGAGAAGATGATATGAAATAATCTAACTACTTGGATATTCTCTATGTCTTTCATAAAAAAAATGAAATTTCAACATCCACAATTAAATGCATGATTATAAATTATGTCCTAAGCAATCTTAAGACTCCTACTTTCAATTGGTTTTCTAGGTAACTAAGGTAAACTAGCCTAGGATAGTTCAACTTTCTGATGCAAACATTTAAAAAACCATCCTTTACAATTATTCATCAATTCATATCAGATTTTCATTACTAAATGAGACTAGGACTTCATTAGGTTGGTTAACCTTATAACACCATTGTGAATACTAAGTGTCTAGTGGATGACAAAAAATTCTTGCATATAAGCTAAAATAGAACTACAATTGTTCATCTTTGAAATTTTGTGTAAAAATGGGAGGTCATGAACAATAGTTCGCCCTCAAATGAATACTTTCAAAAAAATTTAAGTGTATGATTCACATAGTTTCAAAAAGCATAATTTCCATGGTGATCAACTCATCTTTACACAGTTCATGGTCAAAATGAATGCTTTGGCTGATGTTAATGATGGAGTTATTAGTGATTATAGTAGGAACTTCCAACTTTCTAGTATAAATTCACTTCAAGAAATAGGGTGATTGCAAGAAACACTTGTCCTATTTGTTGCGTTTTACTACAATACTCGTGACTTTTTCTAGAGTACTTTAAAATTAGAAAATTAATTTGAAAAAAATTTGAAAAATATGAATAATGTATACACCTCTAAAATTAAGGTTTTCACCAAAGGAAATTGATAGAAAAATTCTCTAAGTAAGAGAACTTAAAAAGCGCCAAATCTTAAGAAAATACATACGTTCATGTTTTAATTCAGGAAAATTAGTAAAAATAAGTAAATACAAAAAATAAAAAGTGGACATTTTTAGAAACTTTATGGAGATGGTCATTCATAAAAGAAATCACTAAAAATAATACTTTATATGTTTCAAAATGCAACCAGAAGGAAGGTCACTTTGTGAACTTCCACACGTCATAAAAATAACTTTTCTCAAAATCCCTCACGTGGAGAGCTATAAGTCTATTAGGAGACCATCTCATCCAAATTTCATCTCAAAATCATTAAAAAAAGGTACTCCTTAGTGACTAAAACCCCCTAAACTGTGAAGTGTGACATTCAATCACTAGTACTATTTTGAAATCAAATTTTTTTTGAAAATTATGAAAAAATTAGAGAATGTGTATGGTACCTATGAGTATCTTCTCTATAAATCTTGAGTCATTTGGAGCCAAAACATAGAAGTTATGGCCAAAAAACAAATCAGCACATGAGGTGTGACGAAAAATAAGACAAGTGTTTCTTGCAATTGCCCACTAACATTTTTATTCCTTTTTGTCATTCACATGTTAGAAAATATTTCAGTTATATTAGGAAATATTGTAATTAATTTAGGTGGTTTGATGACCACTATGGATACACTTTTGATGGTTTGGGTAGTCTAGGAATTGCTTTGAGCCAACTAGGTAGCATACTTCAAAAATTCATACCAAATTTATACTTTGTCAAAAAAATAAAATTTTATTTGGTCTCTCCATTTCTTATGCTCGTCTATATATTGAAAAAATATAAATTTTTTCAAAAATGTCAATAAGGCAAACCAATTATTCTAGGTTGGTTTACCTTAGTGGCTATAGTATAGACAAGTACTTTAAATCATAACTAAGTTGAATCATAACTGAGTTAAATCATAACTAAGTTAAATCATAACTAAGTAGAATCATAACTAAATTAAATCATAACTAAGTTGATTCACTTCATTAATCCCAAATTGTTGCAATGCCAAAATATGACATTCAAATGACTTCCATACAATTATAGCTTAATATTAAGATGAAATTGCATTTTGTTTCGGATTCTTCTTTGGAGAATTGCTTCAATGAAAGTTGCTTTAGTGGTATTGGAACTTACCTCATTCAAGACTTTACAATTTTTCTAATTAAGAAAATGCTTCCAAAAAATGGCCCCCAAAATGGCCTTTTTAGTATTTTAGGAAACTTTTATCTCATTGCTCTTTATCTAACTTTTATCCACATAAATTTTGGAACTTGAATTCAACTCAATTTTAGATCCTATTTTAAATTTGAAAACTGTGAAAATTTATCCAAATTGGATATCTATCACTATTTGAACTTTGGGTCTCAAACCATGGTCTAGTGACTTTCTAATATTGACTTTCTAATAATAGAATGGCATAGAAAATTAGTTTACAATCTATACAACATAAATCTACAATGAAATTTCAAAATTTTTGCAAAAGAATCTGAAATTTTTTGACTTGTAGGAGACATGCAATTTCATTTCTGAAATTTAAAAAAAAAAATTCACTCATGGGAGCATACAGAGTGATGAAATATGGCTTGGTCATAGGCCAGGCGTTACACGTAATTGATACTGGCCGAGGCTTCATTACACTGATGAATGGTACATTTTCCATCCTTATAAGAGCAGTAAAACGATCATGTGATAATTCTCAATTGGATAAATTCAGATGTGATTGACATTCTAGAAATATCCTACACACTTGCCACGATATCACTCACTAAAGTAAAATTTTTCAAACATTTAAGCTAAGTCAATAGTGAGAAAATTGGTAAGATTAAAGAGGTATCCATGTCTGATCAATAATCGGCTCCCACTAAGATGATAAGGACATGATCCGTTCAGAGTTGATCTACTCTTACTGTCCCAATATGGTGACCTCGTAAGCTCATTCATGTGGGTCTGAATCCGAGACAATCACTTGTCACGGGGATGACAAGCAAGGTTCCAAACATTCAACAAGCCTCTAAGCAGAGAATCAAGCAAATGAAAGCTGGGAAAAAGGGATTCACAGACACACAATATAGTTCCAAGCAACATTCAAGCAAAAACAGGGGACTACAAAACAACTCTCAAGAGGCACCAATCCTGATTGTAAGCACTGCTGGCTATATTTTTATTGCATGTGAAGAAACTATATTACAAGGCGGCCCTGATTCTTTGACCACCTACAACAAACCAACTGCTCCATGGGCCACAAACTGATGTACAGTACAAATACAAACGTGAGCACACTATGTGTTTCTCTCACGTCATAACAAGGGCTCCACGAACAGAGAGAAATTTGGAAACAGACCCCATTCAATTGCGGCTGTGGTATCAATGATGCATACCTGGCTGTGACATCGGGTAGGACATGTGCGGAGCCGAGCCCATACGCATCACAGGCCTGGGGAGGTGTCCTCCGGGAGGGCCATATTGAACGTGCCCAGGGGGTAGCATGACGGGTGCGCCCACAGCTGGAGGTTGCCCGATCATTTGCTGACCGGGGTACATTCCAGGCTGCATTTGCCCTTGTATCGGTTGTCCTGTGGCCGCTCCAGGTCCCGGTTGGCCAGTAATCGGGCCTTGCCCTTGTTGTGCAGCATCTCCGTTATTCACGCTTGTGATGTCATGGATACTGGACCTTCGCTTATCCTTGTTGATGGAATTCAACCTTATGAAATACTTTTGAGCATGGCTTGCTACTTGTGTAGGAGTTCTTGAAATTACAAAATTTCGAGATATACTGCGCCAGTCACCCTTCCCAAATTTGGCTAACCCTAACAAAAACAACCTGCACATATCGAGTTGATCACATCTGTTATAATTAGGTTCACACATTCGTAACTTCAGTCTGGCGAAGACAAAAAAGAGGGAATCAATCAGGCAGAAAAGAAATGCTCAATAAACTCAGAAAGTGTGAATAGCATACAAATTCCAATCCAGTAAACAATACCACACAGCTACGTCATGTTCCGTGATTCACGGTTTATTAATGACCGTAATCTACCGTACCCTCCGTTATCACTGTAGCCCTTTTATGTATTCAACCAATCATTCTTCTCTGGGCTAAATATCGCCAGCCTTCAACAAATTTTTTTGGTCTAGCTACAAGCCTAATGAAAATTTACGGTAGAAAATGGAATAGTTTCGCCGATTTCTTTTATGAAAGTTCGGTTTAAACCGCCAGAAACTGTTTTGCAGCTACCAGAATAACAAAAATGATAATAATAATTCAACAGAATGGATGACCTCAACCAAATTCTTGGTGCCACCCTAGCGAAAAGTAAAAAAAGGAGAAAAAAAAAGGAAAGAAAAACTGGAGAAAGCAGTAGAAAACAAAGAGAAATTGAAAACACAAACGAGCGAAATTTTAAATGAAAAACTCTCGTAGCACATGCAGAAAATGTAATCGCTTGATTGACATCCCAGTACCTATGTTCCTCCTCTGACCAAGGGATGCCCTTTCTCCGCTCCTGATCGGCAGACTTTGATGACATGCCCTTGCCACCCAAAGCAGCAACTCCATTGCCATTTGCATTCGCGCCAGGCCCGGATGCTTGACCTGAGAACGACGCTCCCTTCTTGGCTCCCGGAGTGTCGGATGCTGGACCTTCCTCGGACAATGAGAGTGACGATAAACTGTAATTAGGAAGCGCGATTCGTCCTGCGTCTATCGAATTAATATCTTCCTGCAATATTTCATAATGCCTCTTCACCTCCGCTGCGTCCTTCCCAGTCACCGCTCCTGCAATTTGCTCCCACCGATTCGGGTTGTCTTGATCGAAGACATTCAGTGCATTCTCAAACTCCTTGTCCTGCTCCCGTGTCCATACTGAGCCTGAAGTCGTCGTGAGAGACGACTGAGATTCTGCCATAGCTTGGTGTATTCCTTCCCTATTCCAAATCTAAGCGTCACCGAATTCTCCTAAGACCTGCAGCCACAGTTTGAGCCCGAACCTCTCAGGAAAAAAGAAAAAAAAGCCAAATCTGTTTCCACAAACAAAAAATCTCCTAAATTACCATGCGAATGACTATCAACTGCCTGTAGTTTCATAAACCGCGAGAAAAACTGTCCGACTTTATTCTACTTTCCCTGTGCGGGAATTAGAATCCAAACCCCGCCTGCAAAAAGAATAAAAGTGAAAAAATCCTCTGTAGCGCGAGAGCAAACAAACCTGCTCGTCGTTATTCCTTCGTCTTCAAGTTTCCTGGAGCGGGTGTCAAGATTCCCGACGCTAACACGCGACATGACCGAAATCGGACGCAAACAAATCACCGCCAACCGATTTCGTCCAAAAAAAAGGACATTGCGAATCCGTCACAGGAGACAGAAAGGAAACTTGAGGGCAACTGAACAACGAAGCCTCGTAAACTCCGCACAAATACTTCGTGTGCTTCAAACCCTAAGAATCATCGACAAGATCATTCCTCGCACACCTCCACGGAAAGACCTGCACAACCAAAGCTCCAGCTTCACAGCTCCGGCCACTCTCACTATCCTTCCAAAGGCGAACGAGAACTTCCCACTGCTGATACCCTCGCAAACCCCCCGGGTATTGAGTTACCCGCATATAAGTATCTTATCTGAATCGAATTATCTTTTGCTACATTTCGATTGAAACCCGTCCCCAAGGTATATTCCTCGGATTGATACCCGTTTGTAAGACATTACACTGTGGCCTTCGTAACAGTGTTTTTTTTTCATTTCTTATGAAGTGCCAAAGTGGCGATGCTTCATTTTGTTGTGGAGTTTCAAACCTCAACATTCATCTATGTATTGGAAAGAAAATATCATACTAGCACAAAATACATATAGTATCTATCATTTTATTTTCATCCATTATTTGGTGATTTCATCCAATATTTAAAAAAAATTGAAGTTTATTGGCGATTTCATCCAAAATTTTACAATTTATTTTTTATATGCTTAGTACCAGGCCTAAAATATTGGTGCAATTTTGCACCAAATCGCTAGGAAAAAAACACTGCTTCATACGTGAAATACTCTTGGTAGGTTATTGCACACTATATTTTCATGAAATTTCACACTAATTTGAGTAATCAACAAAATGATGAATAAGATGGTTATAAGTTCTTAGTATGTAACAATGGTGTAGATTTTGAAATCTAATTTTTCATCTTGTACCTAACATTACCATTGAATCTTGACAACCAAATCAAAATCAAAAATTAAAAATTAAAACAACAAAACTTAAATTTTTCGCTAGAACTAGCTATGTTAATTCATTAGCATCTAAGTGTTCATAAACTAGATGCAAGCAAATATTAGAGTTTTAAAGGGAGTTAGTTTGTGTACAATGCCATTAAAGCAAGAAAAAAAATAGACTTTCAAAATGAAAAGTCAAACTTCTAAGTGATAGGCAAAAATATTCAAGAATTTCAAAAGGCAAGGGTCTCTTTACTTCTTTAATTACACTAGAAGAAAATTGGCCGAAACTACGTTTTTTTCAACATAACCATGTCAAGTGAATTATGTTGAAAACTATGTTGCAAATGCAATGAAAACGTAGATAAATGCAAATTCTGCGTTTTTATGCATTTTCACAGCATTTACAATGTAGTTTTCAACATAATCCACTTGACACAGCTATGTTGAAAAAAACGCAATTTTCTTCTAGTGTAAACAAATGCAACTCCCATGCCTTAAGGATATCCAAAAATTTGCTAAAACAAAAGAAAGTTGTATACATAGGCTATCATTTCTAGCCTTCAATAATTAAAATAGCTTTGCATATTAATTCTTGAGGTGTACTTTGAAGGCTTAAATTCTTTCTACTAATTGAAACATATATAAAGGTTGTTTGAGTCTTTAAAACAACATTTGTAGTTTATGAGAAAATCAAACTTGTAATAAGAGATTGCAACAAATTTTGTAGGAAAACATGTTGAATTAATCAAGGAATGCAGTTCCACAAACTTTCAAAGCAAGTTTGCAGGCCTAGTGTGTTCACTTTTTATATATATTTCTAGTGGTTGGTGCTTGCTATACTATGCAATCATCATTAGAATATAGAAAATTGATATGGGTCATTGCAAGAAACACCGTGCAAAAAGCATAGCGTTTTCAAACGTAGTCTTTTTTTTTCCGGGAGTACTTTAAAATTAGAATTTTTTTTAAAAAAAAAGTAAAAAATATATTTCACGTATAAACCTTTAAAAAGAAAGTATCCTAGAAAGGAAAGGCATAGGAAAAATCTCTGAGTAGGAAATCCAGAAAAGTGCAAAATCTCATGAAAATTAGTACTTCCACATTTTAATTTGTAAAAAATAGAGAAATCAATTTTAAGAAAAACTAAAAATTGTACATTTGAGGAAAGTTGATTTTGATGAAATTTGACTAAAAGAACGATCTTAGAACCATCATCAATGTTCAAAACTTACGTGCCACGGGAAAAAATTTGTACTCATGTGGAGGACATAAAAAAACATATTTTTAGATTTTTATTTGGAATTTATAGATTTTACACCTATGTAAATATACCATGAAAGTTTCGTCTTCAAATCATTAAATTTAGACATTGCGAACGTAATGATAACCATAAACCTAATTTTGTGACAGCTCAACAAAAATGTTTTTTAAATATAAAATGATTTTTTTATTTCTGAAAATATGGGATCTAATAAACTTCAAGTTAGGTATGTTCAATAAAAAATTTATGTTCATTGGACTTAATCTCCAAAAGTTATAGTAAAAAACAAAAAAGTGGTTCGCGTTGTGACACAAAATAGGACTGGTGTTTCTTGCAATGACCGATATCATGAAAGCTCAAATCTCACAGAAGTACTAAATCATAGAAGCTTAAAGAAGCGGTAAGCCAAGAAAACCAGGGATTTGCTACCTCTATTATATCTTCATGTGGATCCTCTTTAATATCACCTTCATTGCAACAACTACATTATTTTTATAATATCACTCTTTGTATAAATGCATAAGACATGTTGGCACTAGCTTCTTCCCACCTTTATCCTTCCTCTTTTCAGTTAATTCTTCTTTGTTAGGTGTTATAGCTTTTGCATGCATTGATAAAAGCAACATTAGAACACTATCTTTCCAAACTGCACAACAAATCCTTCAAGAAATATGCATCCTTGGATTCTTCCATCCCAATTCTTTCATTTTTGTTACCTTTTTATTCCGCATTTCCCTGAGAACATACTTTTGATTTGACTTCAATGTTCTAGTTGCCATGGTACCTTGGTCTAATAATTTCAAAAATAAAGGCACCAAAGTGAAAAAACTATTGGTAGTTTCAATGTGACCTTGGCCTTGTAAACTTTGCTTGAGATTCATCACAACTTAATCCCCTTGCATTCTTGTTCCTTTTTCTTTTTTGGCCATAGAGTCTATTTTTCCAAATTCTACACAATTATTGGATAAAACATTTGTTATAGGATCTTTTCCACAATAGACTTTGAAAGTCCAAATGTATTTTATGACAGCATCTGCCAATGTCCAAACTTTGATATCAAAATGAATTGATTTGGCTGGCATGTACTACCTCACACGACAATACTGACCTTTATATCTCACCATGGACTCATCAATGGTGACTTGTTGATTAGGCCTCCACAAATTCTTACAACAGACTCATATAGCTTTGTGTAGCCAACATACATGACCTATTTTGACCAACTTCACTACCATATATAATAAAACTCTAAAATATGGACAAAATTTGCGGTATTCTAATGGGATCCAATCTAGTCCACCATTGATTTGTCTTGTCTCTTCATCCAAAACTATTGTTCAAGTATAACAGTTTGTTTCTCACACAATTTTTACCAAAGTCCTCGGAGTCCAATATCTTTTGAACAAATAAAGACATGTAGGCAATTCAAGAAATGGAATTGTGCAACTTGGTTCAACACCTCAAAAGCTTAAGGGATGGTTCAAATAATTTCTAAGCCTGGGTACGTATTTCTCACTTGAATGGTAGTGAGAAGTTCCACCTCAATAGGCATATTTTGTAAGGATCTTCTGCAATTTCCAAACTTCCCTTTTCCTAAATTTTGAGTTGAGGTTCTTGTAGGTACATGTCCTTCTTTTCTAAAAGAACATCTGTTATTAAATCCCTTCATTTCCACTCTAGTTTTAGAAGAAATCAATTGCTACTCATGTTGCATATGCCTTTTTATTTCCCTGATGGATGTCATCTCTGCTACCATAGATGTATTGGAGGTGGAAGGATTTTCTTCATTAGACAAAGGTAAATATGCCATAGCCTTTTTTCATTCAAGCACACCTCTTTGCTCCCTACCAACATTGGAATACAACAACAGGTTGCTTCATTGTCATATATAGGAAGTAGGGAGTATAATTCAAATATTTCTTTGTTCTAAGCGGCAAAAATTAGAAATTCTCTACTATTTACAAATTTTTTAACAATGAAAGGTAGATGAACCTAGAATGTTGACGCAACTTTAGGTTTTCTTATTCTATTCTTATAATAACAACATCCATAGGGCTCTAACGACTAATTCCAAAAAAAATCATAAGAGTTTAAGTCCTACATGCCCATGGCCTTAATACATCAAAAAAATTAGAAGCACCACAACCAAACTCAATTATGGCTATTAAATTTTTGATTTTATGCATCTATCTAATTAGAATTAAGAATAACTTTTATGCCAACATTGTAAATATGTATTTTATTCCAAAAAGTCTTAAAGTTCAAATTTTTTTGAGTTGCAAACTCTAAGTATACAATTCAAATTAGGCAATATTGAAAATTTTGTTTTGTATTTACTATTCAATTTTTATTGAAAAGTTAAAGAAATCATCTTATTCTAGTTTTTCTTTTGGATTGAAATTTAATAATATTTTGATGAATTTTTTTGTTGTGATGATATTTTCTGGTAATTTAGGTATAGAATTGAAAAATGCCAACCCAAATGGTTGTAATGTTATAATAAATAATTTAAATCCTACAACTTAATTTTTTCAAAAAATATTGAAAAATGAGTTAGATAAAGGACTTCAACTTTTTTTTCCCTAAACGTAGGGGATCTAGAATTGCTCACAAACTAACACTCTTCATAACTTTCATTTTATAAACCAAAATGGAACGACTCAAAGCTTTCCATGCTCCATATATATGAATCTATAAAACCAATATCAAAATTTTGTTTATAATAAAAATGATCTTTTTATTCATTCAAATTACCTAGCTAGGGAAAAACCCCATATTATACAATAATTTTTTATTACATTTAAAAAAATTATGAAAGTTGTTGCGCCTCAAAGATATTCTTTATCCACATGTTGTTTGAAAATTTCAAAGAAAAAAAAAATTCCATTTGTAGTGAGCTATCTAATAATTCTACATTGCCAAGAAAAAAAATTGGTCTTGTAGGGGTTAAGAGTAATTTTAATGCTATCACTATATTAGTGTCTTTAAAAAATAAAACAAGTATCCTTTATGTACATCAAAAATATACACTTCTTTAAAAAGTTGAAGGTTGCAAGGGTCAAGAGTTGGTCTAAGATAACTACATTTAATCACAAGTGCTTCTTTCTAAAAGCACATTTTTTACATTCTTGACTAAATTTATAATAATACCTTAATTATAAAAGATAATTCACTCTATAGTCTTGTCAATGTTTGTTTCCATGTGAATAAAAAAATAGTAAAAAGAATGGATCCCAACATATGCTATTCTCAGAGTCTTTGGGGGATTGGTGGTTCCTTCCTCTAAATCTGAAATTTCTTCATAAAAATGATAATTTTTGAATATCAGCCCAACTAACAGAAAGAAGGCATAACATTCAGTAGCCCATGGAAGGACTACCTTTCCCTTGGTGAAGTCCCCATCATCTAATTTCATTTGACATTTCTTGGAGTTGCAACTTTAGTTATTGAATGGTATGGAATACCATTGGTGGTGGATGGAATGGTGTGGGATATTCCACACCATTTCATCTGCTGGGAGGCAGTGTGATAGGTTGTTACTGAATGTTATGGGTCACCTATTCCAGTTTTAGCTCCAATCAAAATTTTGGGAAAATCAGTGATATTGAATATTTTATTGCAATTTGAACTTTGGATATATTTTTGATGTCTTTTATACTCTAATTATGAAATGACATGGAATTTGAGTTCATATCATCATGTTTGTCCCTGTAATTTACACCCATGTTGTAATTTTCACATCACTACAAGAAAAGGGGTGTTTTAACCCCTAAAGGACCAAAGTGCATTTTTTGGCAACATAATAATTTTGGACAGGTACGTGTGACTAGAAATTTTCATATTTTGGAATCAAACTTTAATAGAAGGTGTGGACAAGGAATATCTTTAAAGTCCAACAATTTTCGTGACTTTTGACTGCATGGTGAAAAAGTTATTGTATAATATGCTGTTTCTTTCTCAATTCGAGAAGTTTGGGCAGATAAGAAAAAATCATTTCTTTTGGAAATCAAAATTTGAAATTGGTTTTATAGATTTAGATATACGTGGAAAGCTTTGAATCATTCCATTTGGATTAAAGAGTCAAAAGTTATGAAGAATTTTAGTTTGCGGGTAGTTATGGATTCTCTATTCTAAAATAAACTTTGAAATCCTTTATTTTACTCAATTTTTCAATATTTTTGAAAAAAATTAAAAACATTGGGTGTAGATTGTTTATTACAACATTTGAACCATTGGGTAATAAATAAATTGTTATCATTTTTGTATTTTGAATCATTCTCTACTTTTTTCTACTTACTATTTTTTTTACATGTTGTACAATTCCAAATGATATGAAAATTTTCAAGCATGAAGCCAACTTGAATTGGAGAATGAATTCAAAGAGTTGCAACCATTTTGGACATTTTTCATACAAATGTGGCCTTCTGAAGTGAAGCTGCCCAGATTTTCGCAGTGGTAAAAAAAGGATTTTTGTAACTTCAAACACTTATATCTTGCAATCTACACGGTGGAAATTTCTGAAAATTTTTCTACATATTTTCAAAATATTTCACTAAGAGATCCTATGGTTACATTTGTCAAAAAATGTTTTTTTTGTGAAATTTGGTAGCTATCTTAGAAATGACAATTTTGGAGTAGTTTTGGTGGAAACATAGTTGCGGTCCTTTAGGGGTTAAGTATAGTCCTAGAAATAACATTCTAAGAAATGACCTTTTTAGGAGACTTTAAGTAAGAAAAAATTGTCATTCTAGTAAATTTTTATTAGAAAGACAATTTTTTCTTACTTAAAATCTCTTAAAAAGGTTATTTCTTAAAATATTATTTCTAGGACTATACTTAAAACACCCCTTTTTCTTGTAATGTATTTCTTAAACTAATTTTCTATATGATAAGATTTATTTTCAAATTTTTTAAAAATCTCATAAAAATCAATTTTCGTCAAAAAAAATCTAAATATTTTGTGAAGTGAAGAAGACGTGTAGCTTCATTTCTAAAAAATAAGTTAAAAAAACAACTTCATACATATCTAGTTCAAAAATGGCAACAAATTGCGTGATGGCATTGAGGCTTAAAATCAATGGTTAACTTATAGGCTTGCCTTTTAAGAAATAAACCTCCTTTTGACACCCCTTTTTCAAACTAGGATTTTTTTTATGATTAGCTCTATTATGCCTAGCTAAATGAATGGGGAATTATCAATCGATTGAAGGATTGGACTTGGTTCCGGAGCCATAAAAGGCAATTTGATTCAATGGAAGGGGCATCAATGATGTAGAAAGAATTGATTGATCTTGACCACATTGGAAAACAATGTCTTGAATCTCTCAATGGTTATTTCATCTAGCTTCTTTCTTTGCTTTGCTTTTGTCTAGCGTGGTTGGCTTGGCTGCTTTGTACATTGTGTTTTGCAATAGAATCCTATTCGTTTTGAAAAATTAAAAGAAATCTCAATGATGCCCTTCCTACACTTTAACCTCATTTTGCTTAGTGTTAATTTCTTCAAGTATGCATATGATTACAAAGTATACTATTAATAGAATTGATTTTACTGTGACAAACTAACTTATAGCACCATCTTCCATAGGCTTGGACTCATCAAGTTGATTGTACAAAAAAAAGAAACCATTGGCAATGTGCCCTTCACTACAAGAGAAAGGGGTGTTTTAAGTATAGTCCTAGAGATAAGATTTTAAATAATGACCTTTTTAAGAGATTTAAAGTAAGAAATACATGTCTTTTTAGTAAAATTTTACCAGAAAGACATGTATTTCTTACTTAAAATCTCACCTAAAAAGGTCATTATTTAAAATCTTATCTCTAGGACTATACTTAAAACACCCCTTTCTCTTATAGTGCTTGTAAACATTTTGAACACAATGGACATCACTTCTTTCACTTTGAGGCATGATGGCTAAAAAATTATTTTAAAAACTTGTCAAGGCTCCTAAGTACCCAATTGAAACCTCAGAATTCTAGTTTTAACTTTTAAGTCCAAATGCTTGAAGACTTTTGTACTTGAAATTTGATGTTTTGAAACATGCTCTTTTGCCAAGTACTTTCATCTATGAAGGCAACTACCAAAGTTCTACTCTGCACACATGCAAATTCTCATATTTGCAGCCTATGCCTTCATGTATATGTATTCAAATGGAGCGTTTCTCTCATAAATTTGCAGCAATCAATCTCCACATCAGATTCTAATTAACAAAGCCACCAATTAAGTGTGTTTCCTAACATTGGAATATCCTACTGGCCAGTTTCAGAGCAGGGCTGTGCGGACGTCCGGACGTCCAGCGTCCAGCGTCCGGCACCCCGCGGACGTCCTGTGACATTTCAATTTCGAAATTTAGTGCGCCCGATAAAATACAGAGGCGGACGGCCGCCTCGGCAGCCGGCGTCGGAGGTCCCGTCCGACCGCCTGTCCGCCCCGACCGCCAGCGTCCGCCACGAAAGCGATCCCATCCGCTCCGACCGAGCGCGTCCGCCACGCGTCCGTGATGGCGTCCGCATCTACCCTGATGAGAATGTCTGAAAAAAAAATTAAAACTTTTCACCGTATAAGGTAACTAGTCAATTTAAGAGCTGAAATTGAATTTTGGGGAGGGGAAACGTCTTAAAATATTTTCCAGTAAATTGCCTTTGAAAGACAAGTGGAATTGACATCTAACCGAAATTGTTTTATAATTTTTGAAGTTTTGTGGAATTAGTTATGAATTTTTGAAGTTGAAAGGGCATAGGGCTTTGAAAACGCCCACCCCTGCAATGTACACCCTTTGTACATTGCTGAAGGCTACAAAAAGCAACATGTACAAGTAGTGAAAGTAGGCGGTTTTAGGCGCATTGAACTTGCAATTGGTGGGGAAATTCATAATTAATTTTTGGAACAATGTACTTGATTACTTGAACAAGTTAACAAGAAGATCAACAAGTTGGTTTTCCCAAAAAAAAATTAATGATGAAGATTTTGATTTTATAATTCCTTTAGGCGTTAATAGTCAGTAGTCATCAATGATGGCAAATGACCCTATTAAACTGATACTAAAAAAATTAATAATTTTGTTTCTAAATTCAAGAAATTTAAATTTTACTAGTAAAAACATTGAATATTAAGTAGTATTAAAATAATTTTAAAATAATGATGAAAATAATAAAATAATAATAATCTTGAAAACAACATCTTTATGTGGTTACATTGATTCCACATTAACCTCTAAAATTTAGGCATAAAAAAAGTGGATGTGCCTTGTTCAACTTTGATTCTAACTTTCAATATAGCCATTTTGGTATTTGACTTAAAATAAGAAAATGAAGCTTGAAAACTTTTCTTTTTATTTGAACTTAAAATTTTGAAAAATTCCAAGAATTGAAAAATTTATTGCAATTGCAAGTTCTATGTGTTGAAATCCGTCAAACACAATACATTGTCTTTTTCATTCATATTTATTCGTTTTAAGATCAATCCTTAATTTCAATTGCAATATTCAGTTTTCCATTTAACATTCATTAATGGTGAAAATTTCAAACTATTCCAATATATAGTATAATTGATATAATTTTCTTAACTTTTTACTTTTAAATTATTACAATAATATGTAGTTTTCATCAAGCAATTTGTAGAAAAATAGAATATGTAGAAAGTAGAATTTTACAATAGAATTTCTCTTGATAATGTATAAAATCAAAAATTTAATTTTCTTTAATAGCCAAATTTGACTTTGAGGTCTTTGTTATTGTAGTTTAGGGTTCAAAATTTTTTAAAGGCAAATTGAAAATTATATATAGTGATCTCCATTTATACTTGTACCTTTGGAAGAAATTGAAAGTATTTCGGATTTTTTCTGCTAGTTTTCTTATATTTATTTTTAATTTTTGTAAAAAAATGATAACGATTAGAATTTTTCTCAAAATCAATTGCTCCCATTTTTGGTTCAATTGATAATCAACTATTGTTTCAATCAAATTTTTGTTTCAATTGATTTTGTTATTTTTGTTTCAATTAAAAATCGGCACAAAATCAATTGAAACCAAAATATAAATTTTATATTGATAAAATTCATAGTTTCTATTCCATTTGGTCAAATATCATCCTTAAGCTAAAATAAGCATATCTTATTTTGTTCAAACATCAATCTTATATTTTTATTACTTGAAACTATAAATTTTATATCACTATGAGGAAATTCAAATGATTTTGAGAGAAATTTTAGTCATCTTTTTAGTTGCAAATATTAATTGGTGGGGAAATTCACAATAAAATTTTGGAACAATGTACCCTATTACTTGAACAAGTTAACAAAAAGATCGACAAGTTGGTTTTCTTAAAAAAAATTTAATCATAAAGATTTTGATTTTTGACATTCCTTTCGGGACAAGTTTTTAGTATTTTGAAGTGCATTTGAGGCACGAATCCTTTTGGGGTTAATGGCATTTTCGAATTTTGAATCATGATTTGTCCATGTCATGATTTTATTTAAAATTGCCATAAATTTCTCAGAGCTCCGCAAAAAGAATTTTGTCATTTGAATTTCATTTGTGAAATGTTTGTACACCTCTGAAAAATATATAACTCTCTTGAAGTTCACCCTAATATACTCAGATTGCAAGTCAAGGCGCTAATAGGTACTTCTACCTTACTTACTACTTAGACCTTATACATCATGCAAATTGTTACACAACCTTATCAAGTATCTATGTGCACAACAACATCTACCAACAATAAATACTATTGATCTCATTTCCCCCCCCCCTGAATACGTTTGCCTATCAAGTATCAAAGATCATAAACATTAATAGCTGAAATTTTCAAATGCTTTCAGTAATTCAAAAAATATAATAGATTTCATTTGGGTTGCCATACATTGGTGCTCCGTATATATACTACGTATTATATATGCCGCACGTGTATATTCTCTCTATAACATAGACTACATATCATTCTATACTTACATATGCTACTATACTATGCCGATCTATTCATACGAACGCCGAAAGTGTTCATTGGGAATAGGCCAGTTGAAAGTACTGGTCCAACGATTGATGATGCGTGCCAAACCGCCCGCATTCTCCAGGCCGTCTTTGCAAGGGCGCTCCAAGTACGCACGAAATGACATTGCCAACGCTTGGTGATCAAATTTGCTCATGCTTGCCGTTTCCATGTTCAACTTGTGGTACTCCTCTGACATGCAATTCCTGTTAATTGTCATGGCTATTTTGCACACCGCGTACTCCTCCGTTGCAATGGATAAACTTGGAATTACTTGCACATTTTTGTCTTTTTCGTGCAAATATGCAATCTTCGAGGTCACCCACCAACGGTTTTGCAAAGCAGCATCCATCTCTTGTTTGGATGTGAACACGTACAATGACTTCGGTGGTTCTGTAACGTACGAAGTCATGCCCCAATCACACACTCCAATGTATACGCGTGACTCGTCCGCGGGAAAGTGCAACATAATGTTGTCCAGTGAAATATCATTGTGCAAATATTCTGCATCGTGCACCGCATGCATGATATGCAACAACGCCCATGCTAGCTCCGTACGTTTCTTCCGAAATCGTGCAAGATGACCCGCGACAATGACATCCGCATCCGTTGGCGAGCTATATTGCAAGTGCATACGTATGTTGTCTGGATAAGTTCTATCCAAATGCATCATCTTCCGCAAGGTCCCGCCATTCCACCAATATGGATATCCTTCATTCCTCCTTGCATGAACTGCATAAAACCGTATCACTCCGGGATGGCCAATCCGCACCGCCATGGACTCGTTTTGGTATTTCACCTTTGCAAGATGAGGTAGCATCTGCTGTACATTAGATAGCTTTGCTGCAAACTCCCAATACTCAGGTATTTTACGGCATCCCCAAATTTTCACCCTCCAAATTGTTGCGTACCCGCCTTTGGTCACGACATCATTACAATAAATCACGGTCGCCGTGTCTGGAAGTGCTATTAGATGCTTCCTGCCTTCCGTCAATTCAACCATTCCATCATTGGTTTTCCACCAACCCATAGATCCTCGTCTATTCCTGGTAGACGCGAATAGAGCACATCGGCCGACAAACAATTCAGCCCTTAGAATGACTTGCTGAAATGCAGCATCATGTTCACGGTGAAACTTCCCATACTTCGTTAAGATGGCCTTTGCATTCCACAACCCCGTCATGCACCTTATTTTTCAATAACTGCTCAAAGCCACTCTTATCCATTTCACTGTGCCATTGTGGAACAAAAACCGCATCCATCAACCGTTGCCACATGTCGTCCTTGAATTTTTTAGGACAGTCCTCATTGTAGCGAACATACTTCATCTGCAAGGACATCGTGCTCTCCGATTCGTAGAAGTCCACGATCACTTTAATCATCATATTATTCAATGCTTCAGAGGGCTTGTTTGCTTTTGCCTCCTCTTTAGATGGACCTGCCACCTCCTCCAGTTTCCTTTTACCCGCCTTCTTTGTTCGTCCCATCATGATAAAAATCACGTCAAAACTTCGAAAAAAAGCAACAAGGGGGCCCCAATAATGTCACCCTTGCTTTCCCTAGGAGGGGAACCAATGGAGACTTAAGAAGCCACCAAGCTTTCCACTCCACGCTTGCAAAATGCAAGGGAGAAAACAAGAGTGAGGGCGGACGGCCTAAACCGCCCCTCTTATACCTTGGCGGACGCCCTAAACCTGTGCGGCCGACCCGACGAGGCACTGTCCGCCGTCCGATCGATCGGACGGCGCGCATGCGTCCGCGTGATCGGGCGTCCACACGATCGGACGGCCGCGGACGGGCGGACGGATATGCGTCCGCCTCGTCGGACGGCAGCATTCTGTCCGCTGACGCAATGCACGTCGGAAACGCGTCCGCTCGATCGGGCGGATGGGAAGTCCGCCGTCCGATCGATCCGACGGACGACCATGATTGGGCGGGTGCCGTCCGCCTAATCCAATGGTCTACTTTGTAGAAGGCCTTCATTTGAAATTTCACGTGAAGAAGGGCCAAAAAAATATGGAGAGGTTGAAATTTCTTAGAACATTTGTGTTCTATGACAAATTTGCCTATTTTTTGTGAGATTCCAAAAAATAGGCTCCCTTGCGATATTTGGAGTTTTTTGCTAAGTGCCCTATTCATTTGAAATTTCACGTGAAAAGGGGCCGACAAAAATATGGAGAAGTTCGAATGTCATAGGACATTTATTTTCTATGACTAATTTCCATTCCACATTTGAAATTCTCTAGTTTTGATTTTATTTCAAAAAATACGCCACGTAGCCATTTTTGGGTCTACTTTGTAAATGGCCTATTCATTTCAAATTTCACGTGAAGACGGGCCCAAAAAAATATGGAGAGGTTGGAATGTCATAGGACATTTATGTTCTATGACTAATTTCCATTCCACATTTGAAATTGTCTAGTTTTGATTTTATTTCAAAAAATACTCCACGTAGCCATTTTTGGGTCTACTTTGTAAATGGCCTATTCATTTCAAATTTCATGTGAAGACGGGCCAAGAAAAATATGGAGAGGTTGGAATGTCATAGAACATTTGTGTTCTATGACAAATTTCTATTTGGAAATTGAAATTGCCTATTTTTTGTGAGATTCCAAAAAATAGGCTACATTGCGATATTTGGAGTTTTTTGCTAAGTGCCCTATTCACTTAAAATTTCACGTGAAAAGGGGACGACAAAAATATGGAGAAGTTCAAATGTCATAGGACATTTATGTTCTATGACTAATTTCCATTCCACATTTGAAATTGTCTAGTTTTGATTTTATTTCAAAAAATACGCCACGTAGCCATTTTTGGGTCTACTTTGTAAATGGCCTATTCATTTCAAATTTCACGTGAAGACGGGCCAAGAAAAATATGGAGAGGTTGGAATGTCATTGAATTTTGACTACGGATGAGGAATTAGGGCCTCTCTTATTTTATTCTCATAAAAATTCTAAATAGACATGCTAGAGATCACATAGGGGAAAAAAAACACGTGAAAGTTTCATTCAACCTCTTTGGACTATGGATGAGGAATTAGGGCCTCTCTTATTTTATTCTCCTAAACTTAAATAAACTAACATGTAAGTCTTCTATTTCTTTTAACCCCCAAATGACCAAGTATTGCCTTGACAATTTTGACAATTTTCAAAATGGGTCATCAAAATAATATTAGGTTCAAAGGCATAACAAGCATAACCCCAATCAAGTTTTTAGCTTATTAAATTCTACTTCACAATTCTAAGTTGTTAAAACTATGTTTCAAATATATGTTCGAGGAGGCATTGTAACCGGAGTACTAGAAAAGAGGGGAAAACATTCCGATGCAATATTCATATTTAAATAATAACAATAGCTACACATTGGTTAAATTTAATACTACAGGTCAAAGGTCCTATCCATAGATCCAATATTGTACTCACGCATTTCAAAAATTTGTATTTTCATAAATACTTATAGGTTCGTGAGTACCCCTCACCAACATTACAATACCATGCTTGCCACCACCTACGATACATGGCAGTGGATTACAATCATTACACCGTAGTGCGGACTAGCCACTACAAGAGTGTAGTTTTTTTGTTGTACTTCACTCAGAATCTGAGTCGGTATCATCTCTCTGACTATGGCCTACAGAACTAGATCCATACACCCCCATATATGGTCCTCCACCGTACACGTCTCTTACTCCGCTTTCCGCTCCTCCTTGTCCATAGTTCCCGTAATGAGGCCCTCCAAAGGTTGGAGGAGGAACTGAATCTCCATAGTAGGAGCCTCCTTCATTTGAACGGCCATGGTAAGACCCTCCATGATGCCCATAATTTCCATATGAACCACCTCCACTAGACCTCGAATGGTATTGGGAGCCTTCTTGGGTAGAAGGAGCATTGTGCGCGGTTCCGCGGCTTCCTCCTACGATTTGAGAACGACTTTGCCCACCTCGTGGGTCATGTGTACCACATTCACGTCCATAGTACCCATCGTAACCATATTGTGGACCACGATCTTCTGTGCTTCTCCGCATTGCCTCACGCATTTCATGCTCATATTGAATGTCCTCTCGAGCTTCTCTACGTTCATGCCTCTCTCCACCGGCCACGGGTGCAGTAGCCTCTTCAACATCATCATCATCATCTGGGACGGGCTCCTCTGCATCCGGCATCACTGTTGCAGGAAATCCAAATTGGCCTCGATTGGACCATTCGGGCATGCAATCGCTTGCATTAGTCCAGCTTGTATAAATGACTGCTTCGTTGCGATTGAGAGTCGCCACATCTTTTCCATATATTGTGCGCCAATCAACATCTTTGTGAAGTACAATCTCTACCCAGACCATGGCCATGTTCGTATAATTCATGACATTTGGTTTGGAGTCACGTATACCAGCATTACGCGTCACTTCATCGTATCAGTGAACAAAGTGCCTACTGAGACACGTGGATGTTTGCCCTTCCCAACGGCGAACTTGTTGCGCTGCACGGTCCGATGCCCACAATTTGGCAATGTACGTCATTTTCACGTACTTCTTGCATGTAGTGGCGGTCCAAACTTTCTTTGGTTCACTCTCCCATTCGGGTTCACGAACACACATTGGATCATTCCAATCATCCCAATTTATGCTTTGGGATTTCCCCTTGTTTTTCTTGTTTTCATCACGAGGCATGGTGGCGTTGACTAAAATGAGAGCAACTGATGACTTCGTTCACACTAATTCCAGCAATAAGAAATCAAAATGCTTCAAAGTTACAATGCGATGCAGTTTAGATGAAGTTGTAGTCCCTCAGAGCTTGATCATTACTTCAACTAAAGTTCGTGAAGCATTTTAGTGATGATTAATGAAGCACAACCGTTTGCACACAATGTCGGAAGGGGCGCGCAGAGCCACAGATTAAAATCAGGCACTAGATCGTCCACTCCGAAGGGAAACGGTTGTGGCCAAATGAGCCGTCCGCCCCGCTTCTTATACTGAGCCGTCCACCCCCCACCGAGGCGGACGGCCAGATGCTCATCCGACGGCCGAGAGGCGGACGGCAGAATCCAGCGGACAGAAATCGGCGTCCGCTGGATCGCACGGACATCGGGCGGACTCACCGAGGGACAGACGACGCGGACGGCGCCCGTCGGGGGCGGACGCAGGGACGGACGGACCGACGGGCGGACGGGGGCAAAGAGGGGCGGACGGGGGCACCGACGGAAGAGTGGACGGACGGGCGGGGGGTTTGAAACCCTCAAAGACCTAAGGTAGAAGCACCTATTACAGCTGAAGTTAGTTAGTTAGCAGTTTCAGCATAGTTGGAGGCACCTTTTCCTATAAAGAATATTTTTGTAGTATTGGCAACTGAAAATCATGAATTTCAAAAAAAAAATTAGAATTTTTGGACGAGGCATCTAATTTCTGTGAATTTTCAAAGTAGGACTTAGTAGAGCACCTAAATCTGCACTCCTAGTAAATCTGCCTAGATTCTCACACCAAAATCTAAAATAATCAGAACCCACCAAGCACAACTAAAGTTTCAAGGTACTAGTGGGGACACTTTGTAAGAAACTCTAATGTCAAACTATGGATACACTGAAAATAATGGGTGCTTCTACCTTACATCGATACTTGAATTCTTGAAATTCATTGAGTAAGCATGTTACATTGGTTTAGGTTCTGAAACCAGCCAAGTTGATGTTAAATCTTCTCGAAAATCAGAAATAAATGCTAGATTCTCTTTGCAATTTGCATGCATTTTGGGGAATTTGAACACTTCATGGAATAACTATGACTTTAGGTTTCAATGTTCAAATTATATGTATCCAAAATTCACCTTAGGACCTGATAGAGAGGAATGATTTATATTACCGTAGTACGTTTTCAATTTCAACAGAAATTAATTTCTTTTGGAAGAATTTGTAATTCTAGGAAATTATAATGATACTAGTCTTAAATATTGGAAATTGTCAATATCATTTGTTGAAATTCAGGTGATTCAAATTGTTCCAAACATAGTAACACACCTTCTATGACAATTGACAAAGGAATATTCAAATTTAATGAAATTCCAATTGAAAGTTGGAATCCTAAAGGATCATTCACTTTTGGCCCTTGTGGGGAAACATGGGATTTGTGGTAGTACCTGCGGGCTGAAATTTCAAATTCGATCCTTGTTTTTAGTTTTTAAAAACTTCTTCAAAAGATAAAAAAATTGATTAACTTCCATGGAATGTAATTTTTTTCACAATTGATTCCCAATAACAACATCTATGATCCAATGAACTCAAAATATTGAAAATAAGGGATGGGGGGTTGAAAAAAACTAGAACAATCTCACCATTGAGATTATTGTGTTTCAATCCCATGTTAGAGCTATTAATGATTTAGTTTTTCTTTCAATCTTGGACTTACTTGTACTTAAGAATTTTTTGAATAATGAAAATCAAGCCTATTTTTCTTGAAATTTTTGCCTTAGACTTTCAACTCCCATCCAAGTTCTTCAAATTCCTTCAAAAATTTTAATTCAAGGTCCATACTCCGTACTCCATAGTTCCAAAAAATTCCACGAATAGCGATCAAAGTCATCTGATATTTTTGCCACTTTTTCCTAGATAAGTAAAGTACAAGATCCTAAGGTTAGATCCAAAGAAAAGTATTTTCTTGGTTTTCTTATAGTGAACGCAGCAGAAATGACAGTTCTGAGTGGTTTGTAACAAAAAAATGGCCTTGGTCCTTTAAGGGTTAACAATAAAGGGAGAGATTTATATTTTATAACCATATTTTATTGCAAGACATTCTCAACTCTCAAGTTCTAACTTGTAAGGGCCTAATATAACAATTTCTAAACAAATTAGATAAATGTATCACCATACTTTCTACAATTCTACAGTTGGAAGATGGTGACATTCATGATTGCATTAGAGGATGAGTGAAATTTGAAAATGATGCAATTATACTTGAAAAAAGATTTCAAAATTTGAAAAATTATAGAATCCTTCATTTCAATGTAAGTGAATGTAAATATGAAGGAGTGTACTTCAAATGATTTTACCCCTTACTGCCTTACTGGTTTGCATTTAGAAATATGTAAAGAGTATATGTTTTCTCTATTAAAGTAGGGTGCATACATTTTTTAAATTAATAATGTGTTGGATCCTTGAATCATTCATCAATTTATTTTCACTATTTATTATTTTATATGACACCCATATTCCCATAATGCAAAAATGATGAAGAAGCTAGGGTTTAGGTTCTAGGGTTTAAGGTTTAGGGTTTGGGCTTGTCTACACTCTACAAAAGTGGACGTCGATGCTATTCGGATAGGGTGTAGGGTTGAGGACTTACTTTCTTTAAAAAATTTAATGTGCAGAATGAAACTCAATTTCACACATACATAATACATTGAACATTGGATGCTTTTTCCAACCCTTCCCATTTTTACCCCTAAAAGCCCGCACTTTTTTTTTGGGATGTATAGAAATTTTGGGTAGGTACCTACTATTTACGAGCGGGGATATCCAGATTTGAGGCTAAAATTTGAATGGAATTGAGTCAATTGACCAATGTGGGGGTGAGGAAGATCTGTCATATGCACCAAATTTTCATGGCATTTGAAAATACCGGTCAAAGGTTATAGCCTAATATGTTACTTTTTTTTTGTAACAGGGCATTTCATGCAAATCAGAGAAAATCACTTATTTCATAAACAAGAATTCCACAAATTCTTTTTCTAGAGTTCTGGATACGCGTGAAGTTTTGAATCATTCCATTTTGATGAATGAGTCAAAAGTGATGTGGATTTTCTGTTTCCGGGTAATTTTGGATTTCCTACTCTAAAATAAACTTTGAAATCCTTTATCTTACCCAACTTCCAATATTTTTGGACAAAAATAAAATCGTAGGATGTAGATACATTATTACAACATTTCAAATTTGCAACCATTGGAAATTTGGGATTGGGAATTTTCAATTCCATATTTCAACTGTAAATAATGTAGTGCGTTTTATCATTCTCTACTACTACATATTTACTAATTTTTTCGTATACGTTGTACTATTCCAAATGATTTGAAAATTTTTAAGCATGTGCCCAACTTCTGTAGGAAAACAAATCCAAAGAAGCACGACCATTTAGGTCATTTTTTCATAGAAATGTGAGCTTGGGAAGTGCAGCTGCCTTGCTTTTCGGCTTTCGCAGTGTAAAAAAAATGATTTCAGTTAATTTGAATGCTTATATCTTGTAATCCACTCGGTGGAAATGTTTGAAATTTTTACCACATGATTTTGATACTATACAATACAATATCCTACGATCAGATATGTCAAAAAAAGTTTTTTTCCAAAGATTTTGGTACTTGTACTAGAAATGGCAGTTTTGGTTTTTTGGAGGCAATTGGAGCGCTTTTGGTGAAAGTATATTGATGGTCCTTTAAGGGTTCAAGCTTTAAATATGACTTCTGGAGAACCCAATGTTCACTTTGGACTTGTGGAATCCAATGTTCAGTTTGGACTTGAAATCTGAGCGGTCGGCAGGGCGGACGCCTTTGTCGGTCGTCAAGGCGGACGGGTAGGGCCGAAGGGCGGTCGGCAGAGCGAACGGGCGGATGGCTAGCGGGGCGGTCGGACGACAGGTCCGCCAGACGGGCCTGTCGTCGGACGACTCGAGGCGGACGCCCCGTCCGGCGACGGTCCGCACTGGCCGTCCGCCAGTCCGGTGCCGGACCTGTCTAGGTCTGGCGGCGGACGGGTATATGGTCGGACGGCCCCTTCATTTTCCCTCACTTCTTCTCTCCTCACGAAGTGACCCAAGTCGGATGTGCTGCTTATTGCCACGTATGAGTGCGTGGTGCTAGTTGCTCCTACTTGGTGGAGAGAAGGGGTCACTACTTTTTCACGTCGAAGCTTTGACCGATTGTATTACAAAGACACGTTTCATACCCTCCGGTTCACAGAATTTTGATTTGCAAGGGCTTGTAAATTCGGATTCTCTATCATGGCTACAGACAGCGGTGCAGGTACTGATGGGATGAATTCAGGAGGTGACCAGAAAAAGCGAAATAAAGCGAAGGGGACTACACATGGACTACACTATGAAATTTTGGATGATCTGAACATCATAGCAGAGAGCGGTTGGGAAAATGAGACCGCAGATTATTGGACCTCCAAACTATGTAAGCAGTACGTTAAAATGTACCACATCAACAAGTTGTGGCCTCGGATGCACATGCACGCCAGACTGCGGATTTCAACTGTAAACCACACGGTTGCATTGACCCGCACTTTGTCCATCGAGCGACAGAGGTGTGGGGGGCCATGTTTGGCCCTAAACCAATGTCTAAAGGGTACATCAACTACAGCTTGGCGTCCATGGTGTATGCAGAACTGAGATTGAAACGCAAGGTGGATTGGAGCACGTTCCAAACAACAAAGAAGAATCCTCTACTACTGTAGCAAAATCAAAAGGATATTCCTGATTCCTGGCCAACGACGGCGCAGAGGGTACAACCAAGCTTACAAAATCCAGCAACGCCTACAACGATGGCCTCAGCAAGCGCATGTGCGAAACCGCAGTTGGATTCGAGGGAGACAACATCGAAAGTTATGGACGTTTCTGCGGTTCATGTGAATGACCAAAACAAATCTCCCAACCGGGAAGAGCTCGTCAACAAAAATGATGGCTTGTCTTCTCCGAAGACGGACCCCACGGACGAAGAGGTTGCAGGGGCCAATGTCACAATTGGACATTATGTAGACAACGGTGTTTTAGATAGTTTGGAATATGCAGCTCCAAATCCACAGTTGCCAACATCGGAGAGCCCATTGTGTACTCCAATCACTCAAGAGGACCTGTCAAGAACAAATGTGCAACAACCCAATGTTGCAAAGACGAATGTGACAGTGGATACATATGAGTTTATAAAAAAGTATCCACATTTGTCAAGTTTAGACTCGACTAGCTTCAAGAATCTTGTTGCAATGCCACAGATTCTGCATTTGGAAGGCTTGCTTGACCTTAGTATGAAGTGGAAGACAGTTGAAGAACGTTTGTTTCCATTTGAGCAACGGACTCAGCAGAACGAGCCGGAAAGCAGTACTCCACCGAAGAAAGTATATAAACCCGCTGACTTTCCACATGCCGCTCTGGCATTGACAAGAACTGCCACATGGATAGATGAATTGGCTCCAAGGGTTGGTGCGTTTGCCGATGAATTAGCGTCCCTAGCTCCTACACTATTGAGCAGTGCGACGGCTTTCCTGCACTTCACCGATCAAATGTTACCAATTCTCACGTCCGCGATTCATTGTGAAGAAGGTCACGCTCAATTGAGGCAGGAGCTAAAAGAAAGAGGAAGAGATATTATACGGTTGAGGACTGCGCTCACCATGGAACTTGAAGAAGAGAAACGCGCGGACAGGATTCAAAGGATGGCTGAATCATTGAAATGTATTGAGCCAAGTCAAGGGACTCAAGGTAGCGATCAACTCTCTCTTCCAATGGACAAGGGCAAAGCTCATGTCGAGCCAGACCAACGAACTTTGCCGATTGGCCGTAAAAGTTGGCTTGACTTACAAAAAGAACTGGACCAGTCCAATGCCGAAAAAGCCCTTCTTCAGTCCAAGTTGGATCAAATGATACGAGTGCAGGCCATGGATGAATATTTGCCTAGGAGCGGATCGGAGTCTCGTTGGTTGGGATGGGTACAAAAACTTCAAGACCCACCCTTGTTAGCAGCTCGAGAAATGAACAAGCTTCGTACGATTGCATTGAAGGGTAACGATGAATGCAATGCCGTCGAGAAACATTTGAAGAAGTTCGAGAGCGAGGTGGATCGCCATCCAATTGAGAGTGCTTCAATCACATGTTGGGGAAACACAGATGCTATGATGGAGCGCTTGAACCACACAAAGAAAACGGAGGGTGGAAATATCAATTGGGCCTTGGAAGTAGAGGAAGGATGGGTCCCTTACCAAACGCTTTCAGCACACATCAACAACAAGGAGAAGCGTGTTATGCATAATTTTGATGCAGGTCATAAAATGTTGGATGGTATTTGTACAATTTGCCAATAAGGTTTTGGACCTGAAGGAGCCATAACCTTGGGCCATTGTGGCCACACTTTTCACGTGCGGTGCATCATTAAAGCATCAATGTTTAGCTCAGTTTGTGCCGAATGTCGTTCTCCTTTGAGTCCTAGGTTTTATGAATTGTTTGGACTCTTAGATGTTATGCCCCCCGGCCAGGAATACAACAGGTGGACCCTTCCATTGGACCAAGGGCCATAAAAATTTGTGAATTATAAGCATTGGAGCAAACCTCTACAATGGAACCCAACAGAACGGAAGCATGCATTGTACGATGACGTCCGTGGTCCAGTGGATGCTTTCAATTGGATGACCCAAACGAACAAGGTGGAAATACGTGCCCGTTCAATTGACGATGATGAGGGTCGTGAATTGTTTTGTCGCAACATGGGGGGGCATTGGAGCGTGCAACGTAATAAGTTCTTCCGGTTTCCAGAGAAGCACGTGGAGAAAATGGAAGGTGGAGAATGGGTTGTCGTGGAGGATTCAGAAGAATTCAAGGAACAATATGCGGCATACGACCACGGTTTGATAGGTCGGGCCTTGTTGTTGTCAAAGTTGGAAGAAGCTGCCGAATATCGTGCTTCCGTGGACATAGATGCGGAATGGAACACAAGCGAACCAATGGTGGAGGTGGTGGAGGCGTTTGATCGGCGGGTTGGGGAAATCATAAAGTAGTGGAGGACACTTCTATTCGAAGGATGTACAACCGAAAAATCATTGAATGAATTCTCATTTGAAGTGGCCAACAAAGTGGTAGACAAGGTCTTACTTCGATTGCAGTCTACTTTGTCAGCCTTGAAGTTGAAGTCTGTGGATTTGACTCCCAAAAGAGAGAAGAAACGGAAGTTGGAAGATGATGATGATTATACAGTGGACACGGCAAAAGCATTCAAAGTAGTTGAGCGGACTAACAAATCCGCACGACTAGCTGGCCCTGAAACGGCTGAAAGCCCTGAGGCCCAAGCTTGTCGAGAAAGTCTAAGAAGTGCAGCTCGACGCACTAAAGATGAATCGTCTCGTGGTTCAGGAGAGGGTAGTAGTAGTAAAACAAAGTAGACATGGACCTATACGTCTTGTATGAGTTTTTGATTGAACCATCGTATTGTATGGACTATGGATGGTTAGATGGTGATGTGGATTTTAGAAGGATAGAGCAATACTAGGTAAACGTACACGGAATATGCTTTGACTTATTATCGGTTTTTAATATGAACATATATATGGAATTATTTATCTATCTATTCATTTATTTATCTATTTATGTATGTATCAATTAGTCAATGTACATATTCACTATGCACAATACTTTTTGATGTGGAATGTATGCTATTAGAGGCATGGTATTGGATGTAAGAAATTATGATTGAATATTATAATCTTTGAATTCTTAATTGATTTTGATTTGTTTTGTTTTTGTATATGATCTCTAATATGCCTAGTTTCAATTGGCACGGTTACCATGCAAAAAAAGAAATATACAACTTATAAAAATGTTTGTTGTTTGTTCAATTTGAACAAATTCGTCGAAGCTCAAAATAGGCCTTGGACATTTATGGGTAAACACTAGAGGTGTTTTCAATAAAATATTATTTTCAGTAAACATGTATAGTTGTCAAAAAATTTCTAAGAACTACTTCCGTCGGTAGATTTGAAGTTGCTTTGTATGAGCAAATCCTTAGAACCTGAAATTTGGCATACATATTATCAACACTGAGATGATCTCATGCCAAGAATTTCATGGCCAAATTTTAATTTCTCAATCTCTGCTTCTTTGGGAGGGTGTCAAAGTTGGTAGCATTGGAGTTTTAGACACAACCACACATATACGTAGATTTTGAAAAATCTTTTTCCGGGCAAATCTTTTGGCCTTGAAATTTGACGCATGTGTTATGAACATAGAGACAATCTTGTGCAGAAAATTAAATGTAAAAATAACAATTTTTGAGCCCTAGGGAGGGCGTCAAAGATGGTAGCAGCAGGGGATTTTTTTTCCATGTGACAGCAAGAATTCGTAAATGAAGTAGACCTTACTGTATATGTTTTACGCACGGCCAGTCCGCCTGGACCGAAGTCGCCGTCCGCCCCAACTGAACTGGGCGTCCGCTTCGATTCAACGACTATTGCAACGGGTATTTGACTGTCCGCCCCAATGGTCAGCTGCGCTCAGTTTACTATAAGTAGACTAAGAGAAGTCATTTGTAAGCACTCCTGATGAACTGAACACTAAGATTTCCAAGGGCTAGGCGTTGCAAATTTATTTGTGTCCCTTGCTTGGTAATGCATAGTTTGGTGGAAGGGGGGGCTTTCATTTTGAAGGCTTTTTGCACTCAGTGCTTATTTGATTGTGGACTTTTACAACACAGTGCTAACGTTACCAATTACAATTGAAGGGAAAAAGAATTCAATATGAGCAAAGACTTCACCACTTGGTACACGATCCCGGAAACAAACAAAATACAATGCAAGGCTTGCAAGTGTGTGTTCGCCTGAAAAACTAGCCGTATGTTGAGCCACTTGGGATATGAAGGCCCTACGGGACAACGTGATAGGGGCATCGGCTTGTGCTCGCAGTTGACATCCAGAACAAAATCCTTATTTGTTAATTGCCAAGGGTTGTTTCCCAAAAGGCTTGTTGCGGACGGAACGGATGGCAACGACATGCCAATGTCCACAAGCAATCTTTTGAATGATAGGGGCACGCCGTGTTCTACGCAAGAAGATTCATGCACCGCACCGGAAGAAGTGGTCGCTGTGGGTTCGCAAATAACTCCAAATACAGAATCAGGTGGTAATCGGCATACTTCGAGGGCATCAAGCAGTAGGCCTGCAATACAAAGTAGGCTAGTGGATGGATTTGATGAAGTCAACAAACGCAAATTACATGCAACGTGGGCTAATTTTTTTTATTTGGCGAATATACCATTTTCAGTAGCTCGGAATCCAGCCTTTCGGGAAGCGGTGAAGTTGACGGCTGAGTTTAAAAAGTCCTACACTCCTCCATCATATAATGATCTACGACATAAATTGCTTGAGCAAACGAAGTCAGATATTCAAACGAAGTTGCTTCTGAGGACTGAAGACAGTGTGAGGAAGTTCGGAGCAACACTGTCTTTTGATGGATGGAGCTCGGTGACGAACCGTCCATTAATAAATGCAATGCTCATATCTTCAGCAGGTGAACAATTCCTTGGATCGGTGGATACGAGTGGACAGAAGAAGACAGCACCGTATGTGGCTTCTATCTTGGAAGAATTCATAGAGCAAGTGGGCCCCAAGAATGTAGTGCAAGTGACTGCGGATAATACCAATACAAATCCCGCAGCATGGAATTTGGTGTCCCATAAATATCCACACATATATTTTCAAGGATGTGTGGTGCATGCCTTGAACTTGTTGCTTAAGGATTGGGCGAAGCAGCCATGGATCAAAGATTACGTGAAGGCTGCCGAGGTCGTTGTCAAATTCTTCAGGAAGAGGCACATGCCACTTGCCATATTTCGGAAATACGAGAGGAGGTTCAGTTTGTTGAAGCCGTTGGAAACAAGGTTTGCTTCTTATTTCATCATGATTGACCGCTTGTTGGAAGTGAAGGATGCGTTGAAGCAGAGTGTGGTGGATCCACAATGGGTGGCATACGTGAACACATTGGATGATAGAGACAAAGGCAAATCACGATCGCAGTCAAGGAACGTGTACAATACAGTTGTGGATGAGCATTTTTGGGACCGGTTGACCAATGTGCGGGAACTAACTGCCCCAGTTGTATTTGGTCTACGTGATTTGGATGCAAAGACGCCGTGCATGGGGAAGGTATTGCATATTATGCGGAATTTAGAAAAACATGTGTTTGGTCTACGAAGAGCACCTTTTTGTTTGGACCTTGACCGAGCAATACCACTGGAGGAGTCCTTCGTAAAACGACGAAAGATGGGGGAGACAGACCTCCATTATGCAGGCGCTCTTTTGAATCCGTATCTTCTCCACGACAAAGAACTAGCCGACGATCAAGATGCAACAGAGAGATGCAAGAACGTTCTAACAAAAATATGTTCTATTGAAGAGTACGCGAAGGTGGTGAAGGAATTTGTAGCCTTCCGCTATAGGGAACCTCCATTCGATACCATGTTGGAGCCACAAGAACAAATGTTGTCGGCCCATGCTTGGTGGGATTTTGAAGGTGCATGTGGGAAGCTAATTGCTCCCATTGCCAAGAGGATTTTAGCCCAACCGGTGTCATCATCTGCATGCGAACGAAATTGGAGTAACTACTCTTATGTTCACAACAAATCTCGGAACAAATTGGCAACAACCCGGGCAGCAGACTTGGTGTATGTGTACACCAATTCAAAAGTTGTGGGCGCATCGAAGAACAAGGATGAGAAGAAATGGTACAGAGACAATGTGGACTACGAGTCCTCCGATGCAGGAAGCGATGCGGAAGACATTGATGATGGACTTCATCCACTTGACCAACGGGATGAAGGTGACGAGGACAATGACATGGACAATTTGTATGACGAAACGTACCGTAGTCCTAGTCCAATGAATGGTGGGTGGAGAGGTAATAATACAAGCATCTATGACTTTCATTCCGATGAGGAGAATGATGGGTATGGTGAAGATGAACCTCGTATAGCAAGATTCGTGGATGGATCCGGGTTTTTGAATAGCGAATCTATTCTATCGCAGAAGGAGGACGCTTTTGTAGAGATAGCGGAGGTGGATGGGACAACACTTCCCGATGGTGGGGATGGTGGCACGAATGAAGGCATTCGTATTTGTCAATCTCCATCCACAGGAGGGGTTCAAGAAAAGGATAATGATGAAGAAAATGATGGAGAAAGGGGTTGTACGGACAATGACGAGGTCCCGATCAATACAATTGCAGTAAAGGAAAATGGTATTGAACGTGTAGAAGAGGCCGAGAGTCCAAGCTTTGGCAATACACTCAAACGTAGAGAAGAGCTCATGCAAGATTCCCCAAAACCACCTCGGAGCGGTGCACCGGGTGCCATATTTGGAACTAGTAGCCAAAATCCGGACGGTTCAAGGAGTTTAGGGCTTGGACATCGGCTTGTTAATGTTGGCAAGGCAAAGCAGCCTTGCATCGAATTTACTGCCACTGTATTATCATCCACCGATGATGATGGAGATGTGACATTGGCATAGATGAAACGTAATTTAGCTTTGCACACCGCACCGCCACGATGCAATCTGAAATCAGCAACCTCTCCACCGCAATCTTCGAGGGCCACAAACATAATCGTTCATGGATGTCCCCAGGCAGTGAAATTAGAGGTCAAAGTAGGCAATGAAGGTAATAAAAAAAGACCTATACAGCCTTTCGCGGTTTCACCAGTGAAGAAATTGAATGCAGGTAGAACCCCCCTTTATACATGCCTACCTGTTGCGAAGAGGAAAATGAAACCGGTCGCGTGTCTAAATTCTAGGGAAGAAATGAGCAAAGCCATATTGAAAGTAAAAGAGGAATACAAGAAGCCAATCAAGCGAAGGAAAGCAAAGAGAAGTAAACAAGTAGAAGGTGCAGGATCTTCATCAGATGGTATGGAGAACACATCGAGCGATGAAGACGTAGGATACAGACGAGGATGCGAGAGTAGTGGGGCAGAGGTGAAAGGAGATGATGATTATTGTCCTTCTAATTGAAGGGATGTAAGCTTAGGGCTTTAGATGCTCATATATACCAAGAGTAGGTGATTACCATTTGTTGTTGAGGAAGACTTTAATAAACAAGGTTTGTTTTTGTCTTTTATGAATGGTACAACATCTTTGCTAAATCGGAGTATTGGACATCAAATGCAATATGAATGTTTAAATGTGCGCTTAAGGGATTGTAGTTTCACGAATGGGAATCGAAGAAAACCTAAACCCCTAAAGTTCCATGACTATGTATTCCCCAAAAACGCTCGAAAACTACCATTTCTAGTACAACTACCAATTTCCTTGATAAAAACATTTTTTGATACATGTAACCATAGGATCTTGTAGTATAGTGTCTACAAAACATGTGGTAAAAATTTCAGAAAATTCCACCATGTGGATCAAAAGATATAAGCATTCAAATTCCCTTAAACCATTTTTTCAGTCCTGCAAAGAATTGGGCAGCTATACTTCACAAGCTCACTTCTCAAGGAAAAAATGTTGAAAATGGTGGTGCCTCTTTGAATTCAGTTTCCTAAACAAGATGGAGATATGCTCAAAAAATTTCATGTCATTTGGAATTGTACAACATATAGGAAAAAAATAGTAAGTAAAAAGAAGTATAGAATGATTCATAATACTAAATTGTTAAGAATTTAATTATAGAATTAGAAAATGACAATCCCAATGGTTGTAATGTTGTAATAATCAATCTACATCCTAGGGTTTTATTTTTTTACAAAAATATTGAAAATTGAGTGAAATAAACAACTTCAAAGTTTCTTTGATAGTGGAGAATCCATTACTGCCCGCAAACAAAAAAAACTCATAACTTTTGACTCTTTGATTGAAATGGAATGATTCAAAGCTTTCCACTTATATATACATGTAGAAAACCAGTTTAAAATTTTCATTTTTTAAAAAAGTGATTTTTTCTGATCTGCCCGAAGTCCCGAAGACCCGAACTGCCCACTTACCAAAAAAAGCAACATATTAGGCCATAACTTTTGAGTCATATTTCCAAATGTCATGAAATTTGATACACATGAAAATATTCCTCGCCCTACCTTCTATTAAAATTTCAGCCCAAAATATTCAAATTTCCAATCACAAGTACTTGCCCAAAATTTCTATACGGCCAAAAAACGCATGTTGGTCCTTTAGGGGTTAAAATGTATAAATATTTGCCTAAAACCTAAGGGGTTGTAGGTTCACAAATCCTAATTCAATTTCAATATTGAAATGTTTAAATGTGTGGTTAAGGGGTTGTAGGTTCATGAATGGGAACCTAAAGAAACATTGAAATGTTTAACCCCTAAACGCCCAAACTGCGTTTTTTGGCAACATAGCAATTTTGGGCAGCTCACTAAGAATGGAGTTTTTATTTTTTTTCTTTGAAATTCTCATACAACGTGTGTTCGAGGAGTAGCTTTAAGGCCCAACAATTTTCATAACTTTTGACAACATAAATAAAAAGTTATTGCATGATATGTGATTTTTTTTGCTCGGCGGGCAACCCGGGCAGCTGAAAACTTCTTCAAAAATCACTTTTTCAAAAATTTGAAATTTGAAATTTGAAATTCATTCTTTAGATTTTTATCTACTTAGAAAGCTTTTAATTATTCCATTTTGATTTGTGAAATGAAAGTTATGGGAGTTTTAGTTTGAAGGTAGTTTGTGGGAAGTTATGGAATCTCTACTCCAAAATAAACTTTGAAGTCCATTATTTTACTCAATTTTTAATATTTTTGAAAAAGAATAAACACATTAGGTGAAGATTGTCTATTACAACATTACAACCATTGGGATTGGAAATTTTCAATTTCAAAAATTAATTATTATTATTTTAATATTTTGATTCATTTTCTACCTCTTTCTACTTACTAATTGTTTTCTACATGTTGTAGAACTCCAAATGATTTGAAATTTTTTAGGCATGTAGCTTACTTGACTAAAAGAATGAATCAAAAGAGTAACAACCATTTTGGACTTTTTTTCATACAAAAGTGAACTACTGAAGTGCAGCTGCCCGGATTTTCGCAGGGACAAAAAAAGCATTTTTGACAATTCAAACACTATTATCTTGCAATCTATACGGTGGAAATTTCTGAAATTTTTTCCACATATTCTCAAACAAGTTTACTATAAGATCCTACGGTTACATTTGTCTTAAAATGTTTTAAAAAAAAGATTTTGCTGTTGTACTAGAAGTGGCAGTTTTGAAGTGTTTTTGGCAAAACATAGTCAAGTACATTTAGGGGTTAAATATTCCCTTAGGACGTTGTAGGTACACGAACCTGAATCCCAATAAATATGTGAATGTTAAAGAACACTATGAACCCCCCTAAGACCCGAGGTCGAGGGTTGAAAAATAAAAAGGGGTCCGTCTAAAGCCGTCCGCCATCCGCCCATTCCCTCGCCCCGTTCGCCATCCCGTCCGCCAAAGGCCCGCCCGTCCGCCCATTCCGCCGTCCCGTCCGCCACGCCGTCCTCCCGTCCGCCATCGCGTCCGCCTGTCAGTCCTCCCATCCGCCAAAATTCCTGCCGTCCGCCACAATATACCCCGTCTGCCCGCCGTCCGTGCAAATTCAATGGCCCCCCGACCGTCCCGCTTCCCCGTATTTAACGTCCGATAGCCCGTCCGCTGGGAAAAACACCGTCCGCTACGGTAATTTGGCCATCCGCACGTCCGCTGCGGCCCGCTGCGTCCGGACGTCCGGATTTTGGGCGTAATTTCCCAAAAGACGTAGAGTCCGCACAACCCTGTTTCAGAGTGCCAAAACTGTGGCTGACGTCAATTTTGTTAATCCTAATGGAATGCAGTAGGGACTGTGGAAATATTAGGGGATTTTTGAGGCCATTGGAAGAATATGAGTTCCCGGATTGCAGGAACATAGTTTTTGCTACGTGAACAGGAATCTTATGTGGTCAAGAGAGTGCCACATCATTAATTTTTTTTAAAATTTTTTTTGGGTCTTTTTTTCATATTTCTGGACCCCCCCAATTTTTAATTTTTTTAATTTTTTGGATAAATGCTAGCTTGTCAACGGCTAGTAGTTACGGGAATAGTTTCGAGGAACAACCCCCAAACAGCCCTTTGGAGGCCTCAAATTCCCTCTAATGTCATCCATTTTGATATCATGGGAATCATTGATTTATAAAAATCAAAGAGTGCTCATTGGAAGTTAAATTCCTGTAAAAGATCTCCCTTTTTCACACAAAAGGATGAATAGTTGCACTTCTACCTTACTTAGAAAGATTCTTTCTACCATCCATCAAACGCAAAATGTCTGCCTTCATGTTTTTGGACTAATTGACAAAATTCTGTTACTTTGGTTTGGTTTAGGCTTAAACCCAAAATCTATACTTGTCCTCATCTGTAGCGTGAAATAAGACCTTTGTAAAAATATTTGTCACAATTTGTGGCTTCTAAAATATCACCAATTTAATGAAATTGATCTTAAATAATGCACACTGAAACTCTTAAAAGTTTAGATCTGAGGTCACATGGCATCCGGAGAAGTGCCAATTTTATTTGAATTCTGTCATTTAAAAGAATATGGTGATCAGCGCACCAAGTGGTGTTGTGAACCTCTTGGACATTTCGGGGTTGTCAACCCTAATTTTTAGAGTTTTTCATAGAACTGTTACAGTTTTAGAACTGGGATCCAGAATTGCACGATTTGCACCAATTCAATTAACGACTATCATAGTATTGGACGCAAGGTTTTTCTTTCTTCTTTCAAAGTACCAGATTGCATTAGAGAAAAACTATTGGGCTAAAAATTGGAAACAAAGTGTGAAGTTTTTTGCTAGAAAAACTTTGAATTAAAAAAAAATTCTTAGATAAAATTGCTAGATTATAGATGAAAATAGAATTATGGATATATGCTACGTACAACGAATGTGATATATCCAACCCAATATGTGAATGAATGTTGAAATTTGAAGCACCAGTGTAACATATGCCATGTAACCACTGTGCCACTTCATAAATAATGAAAAGAAAGCAATCGGAAAAAAAAGCCCCGGTTGGACATGCAACCCTCAACATGCAACTCCAATTGGAACTGTGACCACTAATCAAGAGGAATGCACCTTGCTTCTATATATCTTACATGATCCATCTTCACACAATCTATGAGTTCATGAATGTATCACCTAGTTAACCCTATTACATTATTACTCAAGTTGTATATCTTCTGGTATTTGCACAAGGAAGCGAATATCGGGGCATATACAAACCCACCCAGGAACAAAATTGAATCTGGTGTGCCAACAAGATAATAATATAGTTATGCATACAACATACGTGCACGAGATGAATGGCCGACTGATCGATCAGAAGTACCCGCTGACCTCGAAAATGGAAGACCCTCCAAGTTAAGGTAACAAGGCTTTTTCTGTCGAATTAAAAGCTAGCAAGCAAAGTGCGCCATGCTTTTCATGAGTCTGAGACACTTAGTTCATTCGTCACACGCATATCATCACGCCATTTCTTATTCCAATCGATCTTCCGCAACACACTGTGAACTTCCTCCTTCCATGTATGAGCTTCAGAGCTCGAATAATGCTTGACCCAGCCGGAATCACCTCACTCGGATCCAGAGAACTTCCGTTACTTTCACAATCCTTGTCACGGACGGTGATCGTCGTGGGTGGTGAGAAACCAAACTGCGGATAATTGACGTTCGGGCCCATGGCCGGAGTTGCAATTGACAGGGACCTCGATTTTCTGCTTGGCCCGAGCCCTACCACATATCAGGAATCCGCAATGTATGAAAACATCGTGTCTGTAGGACAAGTCGCTCCGGAGTACCAAGCTGGGAATTCGTTGATGTCCGGAGATGATGGAGACCTGAATTTGCTACTTGGCCCTGTGGCATATGGGGAATATGCAGATGAAGGGTGAGTCGCTCCATCGTATCGAGCCGTTGAAATATCATCATCTTCTTTGTCTTTAGATGAAGTTGCCGAAACCGATATCATAGTATATGAATCATCATTCTTCATCGCAATTGAAGCGACTAGAAATGAATCGGTATGCACTGCTGCAATTGAATACTATGGTGGTGGCGTCGAGGGTTCCCTCCTTGTAGGGCTTAAACGGAGAGGAATTGTGAGTTTCATATCGACGAGTTTTGGTGGCGGACCATGCAATCACTCTGGTGAATATTTACGCAGCCAACGTTTCGGTGGCGGCTTCTGTTGTACAACTCAGAATTTTCCACTATGCTTGAATTGTGTAAATTGACGCCAGCATCCAATGCAGTGGTACTTGGCTCCTGACTTCGCAATGTGAAGAGTAGAATTGGGGCAATCTGGTCGAGGGCACATTGTCACCTCCGTGCTTGTCATAGTAAGGTGGGTACACCCAAAAGCGCCCTGTTCCTAAAAGCGCCATCTACAGTGCACATACATTTTTGAAATCAGTCATGTTCACAGACTGTAGATGGCGCTTTCAGAAACAGACTTTGACTGTTAATAACTTTTGCATATAGTATCCAAATCCTGCGTTCTTTGGTGCGTTGGAACATGCTTTTACTTGCCAACAAGACTACATAAAAATTTGAACTCATTAATATCAGGAACTAGGCTCAGTATGAAAAAGTGGCGCTTTTAGGTGTACCTACCTTAGTTGCTTTGGGCTCAAGCTTCCTTGTAGCCACAGAAATGCATCTAGATGGGAAACTAGAACTCAAAGGAAACGTGGCCAAATTAAAGTTTCTTTAGCAAACCCTTGTCGATGTCTAGCTGTCGTAGCACAGGAAAGCACAATTCCTTCTCTAAGGCTTTAGAATGCACTAAATTAGCCTTAAAGTGACTCGTGTATCGTTCCCAAGAGATTTGGTCGAAAGTTGACGAAAGACCGGAATACGTTAGTGGTTATCACAACAAAACCCAAGCAAAAGACTGATCCGGTCTGGGTCTCCAACGTTCCTAAGATTTCCTTGGACCTGATTACCAGATCAATCCTTTATCCTTCCAAACTAAGTCTATCTATCTATACCCGTATGTTCACCACCTTGATGCTTACGCTTACTAGATATGGGACTAAAGACCGGATACTAGTAGCTGGTCCAATCCCTAGTATAGTAACCAAGTGTAAGTTTTACCTCGATAACAAGAGGGATCTGCTTGTTTGGGCGTTTAGGAAGGAAGCTTACCCCTACCCTTCAAGTTTTAAAGTGTCAGAAGTTCCACTTATAAGTAAAAAGAAACTACTACTGCAAACAGACCGGAATACCTCACAACTGGACCGGGACTAATCCGACCCAGCAGGTCACGCAAGCACTCCTGCCTAATCCTAACAAAGACTACAACGACGGAATAACCAGTTAGTCTAATCCCTGGTAGAATAAGGGCGGTAGCTTATGCAAGAGAGCTGAATTTCCTCACTTAGTCCTTCTTTCTTCTACAGAGACCGGATCACCATTCAGTTGGCATTTGGCCGGACGCTCCCGATCTCAAACCCAGACTCTACAAGTGTCTATCTTTGTCAAATACTCCCTAGACCTGTTCCAGAAAGCACTGTGGGATCCTACACAAATTCCCTATCAAAACCGAATTCACTTTAAGTCTAGAGACCGGATAAACTGAACATCCGGGCACACACTTATCCACACAAGGTTGCAATCCTAACCATCACCATAAGACTTTGACAAGGTCCCATGCACACAGTCCACTTCAGAGTGAATCAGAAAGGTTCTGACTTGTATTTGCAACACAAAAACTTGTGAAAGTAAGATAACATAATGCGCGCCCGGATTCAATTACGAACCGGGTTTAAATACTAAACTGCAAGAAAACCTAAAAGTGCAAATGGAATCAACACCAGCCGCCAAGAATGCCACATCATATTCCTCTACAACTTGGGCAGGTTGACTTCCACAAAACTACAAAAATACCAACAAAATAGGATCACAGATCCTACATATCTGGATCCGGTCTAAGTTCAAAAATTCCTAACCTAAATATAACTTGGTTTAGCCGCCTTCCTATCTACCTGTAATTAATGCCCCCTATTTCCTCGCCTTCTTGAGAGGCGACGCACCTTTCCGGGCTGGCTGCTTCTTCGGAGACCGGTACATCTTGATGGGCTTGGGTTTCGGTTTGGTCTTACCCCGCGCCCTGGCCCTGGTCTTCGTGGTTTCTGCCAATGCCTGGTCCGCATCTGAGTACTGTTCCGACTCATCACCGGAGTCGGTCTTTTCCTCCGAGTCCTCATCTTCCTCATCTGACTCTTCTTCCTCTTCATCCCGGGCCTTCCGCTTCACCTTGGATGTCTCCGCGGTCTTCTTCTTGAATCTGGTGATGGGCGGGTGGTGCACTATCTTGCTTTGCGGGGTCTGCTCTCCCACTTTCTCGGCAGTCCGGGCTGGTCCCTTGCTAGGTGACCCGGATCCAGATCCGGTCTTCAGTATAGAGCGGACCTGCACCGTTGCCTTCGCTTCCCCTCCGGTCTTTGGTTGTGTGATGACCGTGGGTGATGACTTGCTTGGAGAATCATCCAACAAGGTGATGAACTTGGTCTTCTCCCTTGGTGGTGTAGTTCCCCGGATTATCTCCCTCAACACAATCGGCTCGGGTTCCGGCTCCTTGGTCTTCTCGGGTTGAGAAACCCTGGGCTCTTCAATCCGGGCCGGTGGGACAGGTTCCTCCTCCACTGCGTCGGTCCTGGTTCCCTCTTCCTTCGCTGGTTCAGATATGCCGACTTCTACCTCGACAGCTGCTGGTGGTGGCTGATCCTTCGGTTGCTCCTCCTCCATCTTTGGCTCTTCCGGTCCTGAGACCGGAGCAGAACTAGCTTGGACCTCCGTGACTACTGACCGCCACTTCTCCAGCGCTGCCTCCATTTTCTTGTTGTAGGCCACCAGAGCTGTAAGCATTTGAGGACCCACCATCTTGCCTGCTTCCAAGACCTTCCTGTCGAAAAGCATGGCTTTGTTGACGACTTCACCCGGATGCGTGATGAACTCTCGGATTTCTCCGAGTGTGTTTCGGGCTTGCGTGGTGAGGCGTCTCTCTTCATCCAGCTCCTCTTGAGTGTGATGGAGCTCCCTCCTCAGGGCTGAGACTTGATTTGTTAGTCGGAGTACCTCCTCTCTGTCCCGACTATCATGAGCCTCCTGAATCAATTCTCCCAACACCTCCATGATCTTGGAGGGGGGAATAGAGCCTAAGGCTTAGCTTATGGCCCGCAATAACCCTCTCTCCTCTAGGTGGTGCTTTCTGAAATCCTCCAGGTCTCGCAGGATCCTTAGCAAGGGATCCTGTTCCTAGACCGGATCTAACCTCTGGGCTTCCCCGGCTACTACAGGGGTTTCTAGAGGTGGATCCTCTCTTCCTACCTCTGGAACCTCATCTACCTCCTGTGTGCCTCCTTGATGCCCCTCCTGACTCTCATCCTCGGAGTCCTCCTCATCCTGGTCATTTTCAGCTTCCGGGTCTGCAATCTCATACTCTATCAATGCAGCCCCTACCTCGTAAGCTTCCATCTCCTTCTCTCTCAAGAGGTCTAACGAATGATACAGATGAAACAGGAATGGTGAAATGGGAGAGGGTTTAGATTTCCCAATTCCTTTCACCATTCGGTCCATCCGGTCCCTCATAACTAACCCCAATCTATCTTCCTGTCTCCCGACAGTGCACCAAAGACGGTGTTGGCTACGGTGACCGTAATCCTACTAGGTCTATCCGGGTTCAAGATCGCCATCATGAACCGCAGTAGCCTCTTGTGTCTAGCAGACACACACTCTGCTACCGTAAAGCCGTCCTTCGGGTTGGTGGGCCTGCGGAACTTCCCTTGGTGGAATTTGTCCGTTCGGGTGCCCATCGCATCTCCTCCTTGCTCGAAGGCGTACACCTTGCGCCACATCGCCGCACTCCACTCCTTTGGTAGCGCTCGGACCGTCCCTTTCCACTCGTTGGTCTGGCCGGCCAGTAGCTCCTCCACCATCGCCTCATCCTTCAGGTTCCAGGGATGAGCCATGAACCCCTCGCAGCCCATCTGCCTGAGGTCTTCCTCCAGCTCCCTCTTGTCTTGTGCGTCAGTTGGCACGACCGGATTCACATTCCGGAAGGCTAGAATCCTTCCTTCCTACACCTCTTCTGCCATCTCTCACTTGACGCCTACACAATCTAGGCGCGGTCCAACTTAACTAAACCTCCCGCGCTCAAGAACCTGCCGGCTAGCGTAGTGCTACTCGCTCAACTATGTGACAGACCGGATTGACAGTTTATTTATCCCTTCTCTCTGTCTGTAGACCGAATACTCTATCTCTGGCCGGAAACCCTTTCTCGAACTGCGTGCAAGAAAGTGGCAGGACCTGGCCCTGCTTCCCTAGTCTTATACTTTTTCCCCCGGCATTAATTACTGACCATTAGGTTTAAACCAGTCTGGTCACGTGGGAGAGATCCCGACGATCTCTAGACTCGGTAGCCACTCATTACCTATCCGGTCTCGGTCGCTAGGTGGGCGGAATCCGGGATTTCATACGCTGTCCCTTAACGTAGTTTCTGGTTTACGGTCTAGGGTTTTCCGGTTTCCGGTCTTGGTCCCAATTATGCGTAAAAACTAAGAAAACAACAAAAAAAATGGGGATTGAATAGATCCCTCTTCCCGTATTTTGCTTAAGAACCTGCTTAGGTGAATTCTAGGTTGCCACAGCTCCCGTACATTGCGTAATAAGAGTCGCTTTCGACCCCGACAATTACTGCACGGGCAGTGCAATTTCTTGACATTGTGTTCTCGGGCTCTTTGCAATTCCCTGGTCCAGAGACGCTCATCCCTTAGTCGTTGCTGTTGAATGTCAGACAGTGGTAGTCTTGTAGGTATCATCGTCTCTCGATACGCACAAGATTCACATTGTGAACTCCCTGAAGTACCTTGATGCCCAAACGTAACTATGTCGACTTCTCCATGACTGACAAATGACTTCTGTCACTGTAAAATGACTTCAGTTGGAGACGCATCTTCCACTTGTACATCACTGCAATATGACATGTATTGACAAGTAAATGACTGTTATTTCACTTAAATATGACATTTATTGACGGAGAACAATGGCCTTCCACGACACTCTCCCTGAAAATGAATGTACTGAACGCAATTTAAAAATTACTCTCCCTGTTGTCACTATCATTCCAGATGATAAGCCATGAAGCCACAAAAGCTTTGGCGCAGGGACATGAATAAAACACGCAGCCTTTGTGAATGCACATCTGTAAAATACTTCCCACATGCTGCAACCTCAACACGTACAAAATGATAATTTTCCATTTATGGGAAATTCTGAACAAGTTGGCCTTCCAAGCTTTTTTTCCCTACAGCGTGCCTGGTGGAAGCTAACTATTTGAAACGTGGGAGGCATTTGGTGCTACAGCCCTACGACCCTGTCAATGCAGTACACGATGTATTCCGCTATTCGCCTGACATAGGGGAAGTGCAGCCTAGTGCCAAAGCTACCCAGACTTTGAAGCGGCGGTCTAGCTCTACATTCATCGATGACCCGGGGCTATGTGGTTCAGGCGTTCCAGGGACACATGTGACATTTGTTGTCATAGTGACTTGAGGAGTTTCATGCCCTGACTGTGGAGTGAGGTTTAAGGGTGTACAGTGATTCATAGATCTATGTTTCCTAAGTGGTTTAGGTATGTCATTACTATTTACCTCCTCGTCAGAAACAGGGGTCAGAAGCCTACGTCTCTTCCGTCGGAACAAAGCTGCGGCTCTAAGAACTTTTTCCTTCAGCATTGTAAAAAGAAATTTCTGCTTACTCTTTGACGACGCATGTACCTAGAATGCTACGTATTCATGAAAAGCTGGCTGAATACCTGAAGGCATTCACAAGCTATGTCATCACGCGCAACATCTTTGCCCTTGTATAGTCAATACTCCGAGGCAGTAACTTCTTCACCCTAAATTGCTGAGAATCACCACCGAATTTGAAGTTTCACCTGCAATATTGAAAAAGGCACATGTAAGCCATCTGAGTGAATTCAACCCTAAACCTTCAAATAGCAATGAAGATGGCAAAAAGGGACCTGTAGTGGAGCAATAATCCTCAAAAAAAAATGGGGAATGAAATGCACTATCTATGATGACAAGGAAAAAAAGGTTTAGGGAATGAAATGCACTATCTATGATCACAAGAAAAAAAAATGGGGAATGAAATGCACTACCTATGCTCACAAGAAAAAAAAATGGGGAATGAAATGCACTGCCTGTGATCACAAGAAAAAAAATGGGGAATGAAATGTGTTATCCTTGAAGTGAATTTTTGGGTTAAGTGCACTGATGTCCAACAACGAAAAATGGGAAGAAAATTTAAACCCATTATCAACTTTTCATTAACATGGTATCTGAAAAGGAAAAGGAAGGCAACACATACTACCAGCTGTGAACACCATGTATGAATATACAAGCTAAGTGAATAGAAATCCAATGCGGGAAAATTTAATTAGTCACACTTACTCGTGCACTATTAAGAAAGAAGACCTACCTCCCTGTAATAATGAATCCCGTTCACAAGATACCCACGTACGACCTTCTCTGCATTATCAGCTCAATTTACAACCACGCCTTACGAAGTTGTGATTCAAATAACACCACATAAGCTTGGACCGAATACAAATTCTCTCTCTTCTAATAAAGCCCATTTCCATGTATGTCATACATAAGTCATATGTAAGTCCCTCACAGAAATTACTGTCTCTCACTACTAAAAAATGACTTATATGGCACTTCATTTTGACTTCAAAGTCGTAGTGAAGTCACCGAGAAGCCATTTTTGACGACTATGTCATTTCATTCTACTGGAGAGCACGAAGGCCTGAGCATGAAGGCCCAAACAGAAATAGAGAACCCCATTGTGTTCGAAAATTGGAAGCTTTAATTGTTTATGAAAAACAAACCATCATCCTTGTCACCTTCACTACCTCACCTAGTCTTCGCATTGTAGTACATTGAATCCAATCTCAAAAGCAACTTGAAGACAATTTTCCGAAAACATAACCCAAAAAAAACCTAAACCCACCTCAGATAATCTCACAGGGGATACTGAATTTATTTTAATTAAAATTCTATCTACGAAGGTCGGGAACTGCCTTGGAGTTGTAAAGAACGCACATTCGACATGAATCCCTGAAAGTTTTTTATGCCGTAGGCCACCATGTTAACAGTTACTCTAAAGTCATTCTTCAGTGACTATCACTAGTAAATGACTTCCAATAGACTTCGAGAAGTCATTGTATGCAACTTGGGAAGTCGCTGCCGTTGCATAAAGCCCTAAACCCTGAGCCCAACTTTGAGAACGTTCTTCAGTTTGACCCTAAACCAGAAGATGAGGAGAATGAATTTCTCTGAGACATAATTTACCGCGAACCAAAGAATTGATGCCTTAGCCAAGGTGAAGGGGGCATTATGACTCCATTATGCAATAATAGGGGTTCTAAGGATTGCTGTACACCCCCAATCAGGGCAGATTGCACTCTACCCCAAATCACTTGAAGATTGCATCCTAAGGAAATCACCTTCTCATCATGCGTAGTGCACGTTTTCTAATTCTGGAGGTAGGGATGAGTTATTGCTGGATGCAAAAATTAATGCTCAGCCGCCAAAGCCTGCGTACCTCATATTGGACGGTGCTGCATGCTTCCTCAAGCTAACAGCACCTTCTCCTACCTCCACTTTTCATCTCGCAGACTGTGTTTCCATTCACTAGCGCTAGAAGAGCAGAACGCGTACAGTACATCGGAGTTGGCACGAATTCTACAACACAGCGTCGCGCATCTTGGACACTGATTCGCAATTGGAGTGACTGAAGGCATTGCAAGTGTCAAGGGAAACGCAATCCACAAGACAGGAAGAGAGTGAGTGCACTCACCGTGCATTGACGTAGTATGGAAGAACCGATGGGGAGTCCACCGCCAGAGAAGTCAGCTTACGAGCTTGCCCGCGATCGGAACGTCGCGGAGGTCCACAAGGCGGTTGCACCTGCTGAGGCGGCAGCCCGGAAGTGGTGAGGTCCTCGCACACTTGCGTCTTCAATGATGAGCATGCCTTCGATTGTAGGACGATTATGTGTAGTCCTATAGTGCAGAGTGGTGGGATAGAGAGCATGAAGACAAGGGCGCACTTTCCAAGTCTGAGCGTTTGTCGTTCCAAGGACAGAAGGATGAGCACAATTGTTTTGCTGTATTTTGTCATAGTCACCTGAATTCCCAGTGGCGCGCTTTTCAACGCAAGAAGGCGGCGCATTTCTAGGGTTTAGGCACACCACAGTCATGCCTGAGGCCTCCTCTTTCTCTTCAGTGTTTCCTAAGTTGTGAAAAAGTGAGTTCTAAGTCATATTATATGACTGGTGACTTGTACGCTACTTACTTTGAGTCACCCGGAAGTCGCTCTGAGATGAAGTGTGAGTCGCACAGAAGTGGCCGAATGCGAATCCACCATAATTACCTTAAGGGCCACGTGGACGGCATACACGGACGACCGTGACGGCCACCATGTCGTTGCGTCTCCGAAACCCTAGGCAGTCTTTCCAACGTCTGTTTTCCCAATTGCACTTCGTCCTTGTGTATTTTCTTTCGCATTTGTGGCTCCATTTTGCTATGAACAGCTGTTGAATCCAATGTGAAGGCGCGGAGTTATTGACGTTTGGCGGCGCAGGGAGGAACAAATCGCGAAGGAGAAGCTTGCTGCCGAGCGCGCATTGGGGAAGAAGGAGAGTTTCCTAGTGGCGCGGATTGGAGTCAGGCGGGGCCTTCGAGGACGGGTTGAGAGCGACAAGGAAGAAGAAAATCGAGGGAGCGACTCTGATCCAGATTACAAGCCCGAGATGAGTGCGTTGGATTCGTCGTCAAAGGCGATACGATCCAATGACGAGGCCATCGCCACAGGTATGATGTGCTTAGCTATTGCTTGTACAGATTTCATGCGGCAATCCGAGAAGGAGCCTTGCGCCGCAGGTAATATAACATTTTGCATTGGGGCTCTTGGGTTTACTTTAGGGTTTTTGGGTTTCCGGGTAGTCTGTGTTTGCAATCTTGCACTTGATCACAAATTCAGAACCCTCTCTCAACTTAGCCATGGAATTCGTGCTCCAAAATGGAAATTCTCTTCACACGCATGTGAGTTGGGCAATGCTTGGCAGGGGGTTATTTGCATTTCTCTATGCGATGACCTGTATGTCCTTGATTCTTGCATGCAGCAAAGGAGCGCGCAATTTACGATTCGTCCGAAGAGGAGTTGGAGTTGGATCTTGAAGAGGAGGATGAGCCCTTGGTGGATAGGAGGGCAGCGAAGAAGAAGAGAAGTGCACCCGCAGTGGTTCAGCCCCCTCCTCCACAAGCTGCGGCCCTAAAGCCGCTACCGCCCCCTATTCCTTCAGCACCCCCAAACTCTTTCTCGCAGCCAAATTGGTCGTGGGTTCCGGGCCATTACATGCCCAACAACGCTCCACCAGGTAACCAATGGGCTCCTATGCCACCACAAGCAGTTCCATGTCCTTGGCTTGGGCAATCGACAACTTTGGTGGTTCCAGATGCAGCTCTCGTGGCACAAGACAGTGAGGACCGGTGCTCTCGGCGGAAGCGCAAGATAGAGTACGACCTTGGGAGCAGGCAGCGGGCCACAGCGGGAGTCAAACCTAATCGTATCTACGTACTGCCTGGCGGGGAAGTTGATGCAACTTGCGAGGGCAAGAATGCTTGGGACGAGGCCCTGCGTGATCTTGTCCCGAAATGTGTGGACATGAGTGTCGTTTCGTGGTCCAAGCACGAGCCGCATACATTGAAGAAGCTACGAGCCGCTTTAGACAACGAATTCGAATACCTGGGTACTCCGTTGAGCATGGTCGGCTTCCGAGTGGCTGTCACTAAGTGCATGAAGTCCGAGCGCTCCAGGTTGAAGAGCCGATGGTTGAAAGGCATCGAGACTTGTCCGCTTCACATTGATGATGAAGAGTGGGAGCGGTTGAAGGAGTATTGGAACACGGATGCTCAAAAAATAAAGTCGCACAAGATGGCCATAGCTCGGCAGAGTGTGAAAAATAATGCAATGGTGGGAAGGAGAGGGAAGGCTGGGAAGGAGGCTTCTCAGGTATGAATGTAGTGAACTACAAAATTAAACCTACAGACTGAATGGCAGTAGCATATGTTTCAAGATACATACATAGAGAAGTTGTGGCCCACACTCTATACAATGCATTTGCTAATTCAATTGTGTGGCTTCCTTGACAGAGAGAGAACTATGAAAGAAGTTCGGGCGTCATGGGTGCAGCGGAGGGTAGAACTATGAGTGCAGAGGTAGGACGATTCCCCCACAATGTAATTTGAGCTCTCAATTTTTCAGTCTGGTCTGAAGTGTAAGTGCGTCGTTCGTGTAATCGTGGTATGTTGGGCATTAGTCTGTGATCCTCCTGGATTTCAGTCGTGGTCTAGTGAAATTGGAGTTACCATGTAGTCGGGATTACGTTGCCACCAAGTCGCTGTGAAGTCACCATGAACTCAAAGTTAAGTCATACCGTAGTTCTGGAAAGTTGCACTAAAGTTGTTGGGGAAGTCGCGCTGAAGTTATTTTACAGTCGCAAAGATGTCAAAGTCAAATTATGTGACTTCTTTGTAAGTTTTCAATGACTTTTTTGAATATTTTGTTTGCGGGTGTGGCCAACAGGTGGGGACAGGGGATTCTGCTCGTTGGGAAGCTATGGAAGTATGGAAGAAAGACGTGGACGTGAAGTTCGGTCAATTCCTAGCAAATTCAACAACACAGAGGGCTGCTATGGACGAAATGCGTTGCATGTTCCAGCAGATCATCGGCCAGCAGAATCACGTGCATGAAGGTAGCCCTTCCATTACAGAATCAGCCTTGGATAACCAAGGATCTGGCGGGTTGCAGCGGCCCGAAGTTGCAGGGGTCATGCCAGCCTCGAAGAAAAGGGGCGTCCCCATTGATGGCGTGAAGAGCCGAGGTGGTTCCCGCTCTGTGAAAGACAAGAAAGGGACCTCCTCAGGGCTGGGTAAGAAGCACCCGACACGGATCACAGCTAAGCCCAGCGACATCACTTTCTCGGATTCGGACCCAGATCCCCCCCCGAGTACACTACGATTTTGCATCCACGTACGACTGTGACTCCAGACTGGAAGGTAACCGAGCGGACTACTTCGGAGCCCGTTCTAGAGTCCCAAAAGGAGTCCAATGCGAAGATTGGAGCCAGCACTGCCACAGAGGGGGTGTTGGATCCAAAGGCAATCCACGGTGCAAACGCCCAAGCAGTCCCACCCGTTTCAGCAAGTCCCCCACCTACGAAAAAGGTTCCTTCAGTTGAGCCGCAAATGAGATCCAAGGAAGATGGCGGTCCAAAGGGACGAGATATTATGGAATCCAATGTCGACCCCATCGTGCTTGAAGATCATTCTTTTGATGAAGACGGCATGCGTACGCCCGATAGTGGTGGTCCGGGATCTCCAAACAACGAGAAGGAAGAGGGTAAACCTGTGGACACGGGAGATGAAGGGACGCACGAGCTTCCAGTCCAGCCTAATGAAGAATCTCCAGATGCCGTGGAGACACAGGTGGAGGAGTTGGATGAGGAGGCCGAGGAGCCGAAGTCGCATGAAGCCGTCGCGCAGGCAGCGTCGCCCTCGCAGAAGAAGTCTTGCAAAGCCAAGAAGTCACCGCTGAAGGTATTTCCCCCACCCGACGTTCGCCAAAGCACGTCGAGTGAGGTGAGACCTTCTGGTGATTCTTGGCTGATGTGTGGATTACGTGACAATGGGCCTGACAAGTTAATTGTGTTCAATGTGCACGGGACATTGTTAGATAGTAGTATGTTGACGAAGGCAAACCCAAATCCTAAAATTCGCACTAGCACTACTACAGCAAGTAGGAGGATTGTTTTTCGGCCATGGTTAAAGAAGTTCCTTTTCCGTTGTTTTCAGTCCTTTGCTATCGGTTTTTGGGGCAGCGGTAGTGCCGTGCACATGGATGACGTATTGACATCGGTGTTAGGGGGGTTGAACGGTATCAGGGCAGCCCCACTGTTTCAGTGGTCTGGAGAACACGGTGGGGTCAGAGATTTTGAAGAAGGGTGCCCTCCACAATGGAATAAACAATTAGAGTTAGTGTATGCTTTGTGGCCTCGTTTTTGTGCAGGAAACACTTTGATTATAGATAGTAAACCTAGTAGGGTCAAGTGTAATCCAAAAGCTAATGTCATTATCAGTACACCTTTCTATGTGAAGTGGATGTGCACAATGGCAGATGACAAGGAGTATTTGAAACGGTATCTATGGCTGATGTTGGAGGCTTTTCAGTCATGCCCAGACATTGCTGCTTTTCGGTCCCAATACCCCAAAATTGTCAACGAATCAATGTCTGAAATGATACACAGACGACGAAGTGGACATTCATATGAGTTCTTGGACATTGTGGAAGGTGAGGGGGCTGGCATACCACGGTATTGCACAAGTGACGGTGTCCCCTCACCTTCCCTTCTCTTCATTTCTGATCATGTATGCATCTGTGTGCAGGGAAAGGTACAGAAGCAGGAGCAGAGGGCAAACACGCGACCTGCAGTGGAGAGAAAAGCTGCCGCACCATCCTCCAAGCAGGTACGCCAAGTACGAGACCCTCATTTGGAGTGAGGATGCATGTATTGTTGGTCCAAGTAGTTTTATAGTTGCCGTGAAGTTAGTGGACAGTGGCATCCACAGAATGACTACTGTAGTCATAATTTAGTGACAGTCCTGTGTTAGTTCAGTCATTCATTGTAACTAGGCTGGGGTGGCTGACCCTATCGGGAAGCTCTAATTCTGCAATCCCGTGGGGGGAGATGAGTGAACCCACCATTCAGAATTAGGAGATTTTGGTTTCACCTCCCCATTGCATTATTCTTGTAGATTGAAATAGGTAAGACCACATTAGGCTTTGCATTAGTGTCGCATTTGTGTCAAGGTATGCACTCTGAAGGGAAAAATGCCGTGGACAAGAAGACATGAAAATGAGTGTCATAGCATTAGGTACTCCGAACTTGTTTGTAGGACCTCAGGTACATTGTGTTGTTGGCACTCCTTATGTTGTACCTTCTACACTGAGAAGAAATACCTCCCCATGTGTCTTGGAGTCAGGCGTTAGTGAAGTTGAAGTCACTTCTAAGTTGAAGTCATGAAGAAGTAGAAATGAAGTCACACGTTAGTCACCTCAAAGTCATAGGTCAGTAAACAGAAGTCATTACTGTGCATCGAACCCAAACACGCAGAGTACTGACATCCTGCAATCATTGTGGATCTTGGACTTGTGCACAATGTACAGTATCGATGCGGAGACGAAGTGTATCTCATAAATCCGCGCGCAACAAGGCAGAAAGTGGCGGTGGGAAAGATTAGCGGGCTGCCTGGGAAGCACAAGTTTCACTTCGTGGACATTCCCGAGACATGGTTCAAGGTTGACGTCATTAAAGTTTTGCAGCCGGAAGTGGCGCTCATGTTCCCAAATGATGAGGATTCGCAAACCATAATCGATCATTGCAAGGGGAGCTCTACAATGTGGGACCAGAAGTACTTGAAGATGACCTAATTTGGTTTAGGGTTCCTTACGGCAGATATGAAATCTGCCCTAGGTAGGGACGCTGTGCATTGTGGGCATTCAAACTTGATTCCAATGTTTTTTCCAATATTGACATTAATGTGGGCTTCTGGCTTTCCCTATCTTAGGGGCCATGATCATTTGCCATTTTGTATAAAGTATGTCCCACTTTATGGTGTGTAATGTATGTTGCACTAGGTAGCCTTGAATTTTTAGTTCTGATGGCAATACACTAGGTAGACATGGAGTTTTTCAGTGGCCTCCTGTATTGAATGTAGGGATACCGCAGCTCATGTGGTAGCGCCGAGGTAGTGAAAGCTGAGTGATCCATTTCTACTTAAGAACCATGTGGACGCTGTCATACTTCTTGACTGTGTGTTAAGTGCCCACGATGATACTAGTCGTTTTGTTCTTTGCGATTGTTGAGTTCTAAATCACTTTGGATGGACTTCAATTTGTCTTTTAAATGACTTCAATGGCAAGAGCTGGTCCCACTTAGCAACGTAATGTAGGTCAGCATAAACACTCCTGTACGACTCACGCATGACTAAGCGCAATCCTCCAAACCAACATATGAATAATTGAGATGCGACTACAGCAGTACTGGAAATACGTACAGCACCCTCCTTCCAAATACAGCAAGTGAAATACAGAATGACTGTGAAATGACAGCACAAATTGTTGAGATGGCAGTCCACGTCAGCTTTTTGCGGACTGCATTGCGACTATGGAATGACTCCAAATTAGGCTGACGTGGTTGTCCACATAAGCACTACTTCCACTTCCATGCAACTCCTCAATGACTGCAGAATTCGGTGACGTGGACGCCCAAGTCCAAAATTTTCAGTGAAAATGGGCAGATGCCCGCCCTTCTCATCAAAACTGCCCCAAATTGTCCTTTGCCACGTAGACCGGCAATTGCTTTTTTCATCCAAGTGAAAACTGGATGGTGATAATACAAACGGAGTCATATGAAGAATGACTTGTCCACAATGACTCGGGGGACCTGAGTCACTGTACAGTCATTTTTGTCCTAAATGACTCCAAAACAGTCATTTACTGGAGTCATATATACCCCCCATTTTTTGTAGTGTTATATTGAATATTGATTGAACTGTATAATTAGACGGACGGAGTATCCTCTAACTTAAATAACACATCAAAAAGAAGTACTACAAAAGAAAAAGACAGAAAGCGCACCTGAAGAAGTGTTGTGGGCAGTGGATCATCCTGCCGATTAGGTTGTTCAAAATCAATATGAAAATATGTGGTGCCATATTATTTACTCAACGAGAAAAAATAGCACCTCATCTTTTCATGCATTCCGTTGGCCTTCAATTAGCAGTGGTGTAAGTATGGGCTGGCTGAATATTATGGCCTTGAATGAAAATGGTCTACAACCCCATTTTCACTCAACAATGGTCTATAACCTCTCATCACTATAAGAAACTTGTGTTTTAGATGACAAATTTTAGGTGACATCCAATGATGCAACCCGTGTTTTTAGGTCCAAACTAATGTCCACCATAACATCAAGATGTTATGGTGGACGTTAGTTTGGACCTAAAAACACGGGTTGCATCATTGGATGTCACCTAAAATTCGTCATCTAAAACACAAGTTTCTTATAGTGCCTCACCCCCACCCCTTTTGAACGATGGCATAAGAAGGTAGTGATACAAATTTGATCTCAATAGAATTTGGCTCTACAGTCCGTAGTGATCTCCCAATGAAGGCATACTCTTGAATATTGATTGAACTGTATAATTAGATGGACGGAGTATCCTCTAACTTAAATAGCACATCAAAAAGAAGTGCTACAAAAGGAAAAGACAGAAAACGCACCTGAACAAGTGTTGTGGGCAGCGGATCATCCTGCCAATTAGGTTGTTCAAAATCAATATGAAAATATGTGGTGCCATATTACTTACTCAACGAGAAAAAATAGCACCTCATCTTTTCATGCATTCCGTTGGCCTTCAATTAGCAGTGCCGCATTTCATATGAATTACCACATCATTCAAAATATGATTCACATGAGTCATAATTCACATCATCCAAAAATATGACTCACATGAGTCATATTTCACATCAACAAAAAACACAACTCACAAGGGTTATTTTTGAAATTAGCAAAAAATATGACTCACATAAGTTATATTTTAAATCAACAAAAAATACGATTTATAAGGGTCATTTTTTACATCAACAAAAAATATGACCTACAAGTCATTTTCTACAACATTAAAAATATAATTTACAAGAGTCACCTTTCATATCATTAGAAAATATGACAATACAAAGTCATATGCCATGTCCGCCAAAATATGACTCTATCTAGTCATATGCTATGTCCACCAAAGTATAACTCTATCCAGTCATATGCCATGTCAGCAAAATATATGATTACATCAAGTCATATGCCACGTAGGATTTTTTTTTGCTCGGGCAGCTCAAGAGAAGGTCAAGCCTTTAAGAATAGTCAACGTACATGCCACATTGGCAAAAAAAAGAGGCTAATTATGGCTAATTATACCCCCTAATGTATATGACTGTAAATATGACTCATGTCCAAAACGACTTGTCGGTAACGACTAAACCTAGTCATATCCCGCGGCATCTATAGTAATTTTAGCATGAGTCATATTTTGAGATTTTATGACTCATTGTAGTCATATTTTGCAGTCATAAAACATGCATTTTCTTAAATTATCATCTTTGTGGTCACTCATGGGATCATCATCACTTCCTTCAAAGGTACACTCATTGTCTCGTGAAGATTCATGCCCTACACATAAACATTGTCAAAAAAAATCTAAAGAATAAGTAACAAAATACAATTCAAATGCAATAACAAATATAATTAAAACGTTAAGGTTGGCCATTTACCCTCCTCCTTTCCCAAAAACTCAGTAGAGTCCTTTGCTGCCTTTTCGAGAAAATAGGACAACATTGCTACAAATTTCTCATCTTGCCATTCTACACCCCTCCACATTTCTAAAGGGTTGTTTTGTTTTGTTGAACATATTTTTGGGTTTGGGTGTTGTGTACGACGTCCAACGTCGCGTGTCACGGTGACAACTTGTTACGAAGGGCGTCCCACCTCGTTGCGAAAGTCCATTTTCAGTAGCTCAAAAAAATGAAAATCTTACTATTACTATGAACCTAGATGAAGAATGTAATATGTATTCATAAAATTGAAACACTTAATTGAAACTCAACTTATATATGTCAAAATTTTAAATTTCTAATGATTTATTTTTAAGTCAACTTGATTTTTAGTCCATGAGACGTCACGAGGGCTCTACTAGACGTTGTGTGATGTCTGTCTGTCACGATGTTGCAATGTCCGGCAGAACAACCCTGTGTGGAGGGCATCACTCCAGGACCACACAAAATAGGACAGATCTGTAGAAGAGATTATGCCATAATTGACTCTGCTTGTAAACATGTACGTGAATAGCTGGTTAACGACCTGTGTAAAAATAGGATATCTGTTTTCATCAACATGGGTGTCATGCCTGTGCCCATAAGCCACTACCAAATCTGGAAAAGGCTTCTGGAGTTTTTTCGAAGAAAGAAGGCTTCTTCATTTCCACTAACAAGAACTCTCGACTTCGAAGCTGCAGTGTGATGTCAACATAATAGTCTGAAGCTAAATGAATAGCATTCGCGACTGTTGCGATGGTCGCTTCTCCTCTCTGTTGATTCGAAGAAGACGACGACCTGAATAACAATCCTCGTTGCCACTCGAATGACTCACCTAATAAGGCGAGACCTACTTTTATCAATAGCGAGGTGTATACGGATTGGGAGCCAGCTTCATTACACAATCGAAGAGTCCCCACCTCGTCTTCCATGTCAATGGGTTTGTGGTAAGAATCCTTAGTAGCTGCATCGGCAATGTACTCATCCACATTTCGCGAAAGATCCCAAAGCTTAGTAGAGTCCGACCAATGCAAATATGTGTTTTATCGTAACTTAAGCGAACTGGAGACACGGCTACTGCCATAGACAAGGCTGGGGTAGCAACTTCTACTTTACACTACAAGAGAAAGGGGTGTTTTAAGTAGTGTCCTAGACATCACGTCTTTTAAGTAACGTCTTTTAAGTAAGGTTTTAAATAAAAATTTACTAAAAAGACTGTCTTTTTAGTAAAATTTTACTTAAAACCTTACTTAAAAGATGTTACTTAAAAGACGTGATGTCTAGGACACTACTTAAAACACCCCTTTCTCTTGTAGTGTTTAGCCACGCTAGCCGTCTAAGAGGACCTGCAGATCAAATAAACACGAGAAACTAGAGAGGAGAGAAGCGTTAAAAGAAGACCCTCTGACGCACTCTCAGACACAACTACAGACACACTGGGTTGGGGAAGAAACCTAGCCATCTAAGACTACCTGCAAAACAAAAAGACACAATAAATCAGAGAAGAAAGATGTGTAAAAGGAAGACCCTAAGATGCACTTTTAGACACAAATACAGCCACTGGGTTGGCAAAAGAAAACAAAAACATACCTTGAGGGTGACGGAATGCCTGAAAGATCACGTTCACCACGACATCTCGTGCAGGAAGAAGGAGGCTCAATAACTCCTTGTTCACTTCCGCAAAACAACTTTCCATCTTAAAGCCAACATCCACCCATTTTTTGACGTCTCCTGCTTCAAAATTTCGTATCCAAACATCTCTCTTCCAAGATTCCACGAAGAGACTAGCACTCATCATCCTCTTCCATCAAAGCAAAGGAAGGAAAAATAGCTGTAAGAAAAACAGAGAATTAAAATCAAACCCTAGAGCTCAGTAAAGGATCAATTCTTCTGGCTTGGCAAAATAGCACAATTGGAATACGCTTCGATCATCCGGGAAAAGTGTCCTCACACAGCAAGGAGAAAAATGGCAATGACCGCCAAAACCTCAGATCGCAAAACTCATGTGCCCTTGCCTTACAGAGAACGCAAAGATTATGCAACTGCGACAGAAGCACCGACATATCCGGGTCTTGATCAATCCGCCACCAATTTCGCCATCGCCATGCTTTCCTAAACCTCTCAAAAATTCAGGGAACGATTTGAACACAACAATGGTGATGACAATCCGATCATGGAAACACAAACCCCAAAATCACTAATCCGAGATAGGACAGGCTCTTCTATTCTGTTGGTGACTTGTAGGGTTTTGGAGAACGTCAAGAAAAGTCCGAAATTAGGGTTTGGGCAGAAGGGACCGTATCCGGTGGTCAAGGTTGGGAAAAAAATATATTTATGAAAAAAATTTAACTATGAAATGCCAAAATAGTGAAGGGGAATTATTATTCCCCAAAAAAATTAGGGCTTGCCATTGCATTGCATAACTATTATGATTATTAAATTTCAAGATGATACTCCGTACTACGTATATATGAGAATATTAGCAATAGAAATTATAGAAATAAAATTATTTATTTATAAATTTTGTGTGAAATAAATAAATTTTGTAGAATTTTTTATTTTAAGAAACCTCTCGTATCAATTTCATCAACTTTGATTAATTCTTTGGTTGAAAATGTCATCTATGTTCAATGAGAACAATATTAACCCCTAAGTGCCCAAGGCTTGTTTTAAGCTTCTTGGAATTTGCTCTAAGTTGAACAAAATGCCAACATTTTGATGAGTTGTATCAATTTTTTTTGAATTGTAACCATACAAATTTAAACTAGACATGTTAGAGATTGCATAGGAAAAGAAAACACAACAATAGCTATTATAAAGTGAAAGATTCTAATGTTTGACTGTGAGGTTGTTAAAATTACAAAAGTGATGTAAAGTGTTTCTATCCTCTTCTTACAAGTTAAATCTAAAAAATTGATGACCAAAAAATGATAAGGTGAAAGGGCCTAATATGCATAACTCCAATTAATTTATGGCTCCTCAAAATCTACTCTACAATATTTGTAAATGAATTTTGAATGTGATTCTTTCTCCAAGATCTAGTGTATTTAAGGCTCATTTTCAACAACTCTCAATACTACGGAAAGTCAAGATTGCAAGGGTACCCTTGCATAAAATCTTGTATAGAAAAATCAATATCATTAATTTTCCAGGTCATATTTTTGACACTAAAACTAGACTTTTAGAATAACTTTTCAAAAACACTACTAAGAATAGCAACTTGATTAAGTTTTATTTAACTTCAAAATTTTGCAAACACTAGATTCTCGTGTCATGGGCAGTTGGGGGTTAATCTCTAAAGGACCAACTTGCATTTTATGGCAATATAGAAATTTTAGGCACACACATGTAATGGAGATTTCGTTCTTCTTCTTTGAAATTTTTAGACATCATGTGGAAGAGGTATATCTTAACCCCTAATGGACTAAAGTCCCCTTAAGGGACACTTGGAATTTCAGGCAAGCTTGTGTGACCTGAATTTTTGCTATGATTTTTTGAAACCTTTTTTTGAAGATAGAAAATCAGATTAGCTTTCCAAAAATATAATGTTTATTTCAATTGGTGCTTGGAAGCAAAAGTTATGCCATTCTAAGTCCAAAAAATAGTTCTCTGAGCAGAAAAAAAAAACACAAAAAAATTATTTTTTTATTTTTTATCTCAAAGATTATATTTTGTTCTACATTTGAAGCTTTGGTTAATTTTATTTCGACTAATAATGAGAAAGTTACAAACAACCTTATATTTTGGGCAATCTAAGCACCTTCTTCAAAAAATAACTTATAGAATTCATTTTTGAATGCAATTTTTAAAAATTTTAAAATCTTCTTTTTTGATAGGGTTTAGGATGTTTACAAAAAAAAGCTCACCATTGTGATCATGGTTTTCCAATTACATCTTAAAGTTATTAACAACTTAATGTTTTGTTCAATCTTGGACCTACTTCTATTTAACAATTTTTTAATGAATGAAAATCAAGTAGTCTTTCCCTTCAAATTTTTTTCCCTAATTTTCAATTCAAATGTTCAACATAAAAAACTTTAACTTCATGGTCCATAGTGCAAAATAATTCAACAAATGGCAATCAAAGTCATCTGAAATTGCAAGTCAGAGTTCAAAAAAACTTTTTTTTCTAACTTTGATTGCTAATATCTTCCAATCCATATGGTCAAACTTCATGACATTCTTACCACATGATCTCAAGCAAGTAATTTACAAGATCCTATGATTAGATTCTAAAAAAATTGTTTTTTTGGGGGGGGGGAGGAAGTTGCAAACATGGCAGTTTTGAGTGGTTTTCAAGCTAAAAAATGCCTCAGTCCTTTAGGATTTAAATGCCCAACAATAATCATAACTTTTGACTACATAGTTCAAAAGTTATTGCATGATATGTTGTCTCTTTTTTAACTCTCATAATGCAAGCAAATATTGAAAAATCATTTTATTTAGAAATAAAAATTTGAGAATGATTTTCTGTATTGATATATAATTAGAAAGCTTTGAATCATTCCATTGTAATTTATAAGACAAAAGTTATGAAGAGTTATAGGATGAGGTCTTTTATTTAACCCCTCAAGACCCAATGACTTTTTGATAATAAAGGTTTTTAATGAATTGTGTCACTTTGATATCTTTTTTGCACATAGATGTGCTTGAAATTTTTTATTTCAACCATATGAAAGTAAAGATTACTTTGTCTAGTTTTGACCATTGGATTTTTACATTATAACAATTTTGGATGCTCAATTGCATAGGTATAAAATACAAATATTGAAGAATTTTTTTTATTAAAGATGGATAATACTTTTGTTATACCCCTCTCCAAAAAAATTTGTCTTGGAATCTAAGGCAAATTTATTATTACTTTATTTAAAAATTTGAAAAATAAAAAACTCTCTCTTATTTGTATACATTTTCTAATATAAAGAGTAGAAAGCCAAAACTGACCAAATTGGATCCTATATAAATTTAAACAATTCATATATGTATAAATTTTTGAAGTTTAGCACTCGATATTATTATTAAATTGTTTGGAACATCTTCAAAAAATTTGGAATCATTCTAATTATTTTGTATTTTTAATCATACAAAATTGAGTCTTTTATTTTTAAAATTGTTGATAATAAAATTTTGAAAAAAAATTCTCAACTTTGTTTATTTGTGTAGTGTGGAAACGAGAAACATCCAAAAAATGCTTTTTTTTCCATCTCTACTACTTCTTTCATTGGGAAAACATTATATATGCTCCCTTTTTTATATGGTCAACTACATTTCCTAAATAAATTTTTACTTAACTTCTCACATTCAAATTTTGAAAATTAGAAAATGCAACAAGTATGTAAACTTATTATTCTAAAAGATCCTAGTTTATAAAATATTGAGATCTATTTCACCCTATTGAGAATTTTCCATTAAAAATTTAAAGAAGATATATTATGACCTATTGGTCTTAGAGGGGTTAAATCAATTTTATATATTTTTGAAAACAATAAAACCATTGGGTGTAGATTGTTTATCACAACATTATAACCATTGGAATTGACATTTTTCAATTTCATAAGTAAATTCTTTACAATTTTTGACTAATTCACTTACTATTTTGTCCTATATATTTGAAATTTTTTGAGCATGTAGCCTACTTGACTCAATAAACAAATCCAAAGAAGGGCCAACAATATAGATAGTTTTTTATACAAATGTGACTTTGCAAAGTGCAACTACTTGATTTTTCACACAACCAAAAAAAGGATTTTGGTCAATTCAAATACTAATATATTGCAATCCACATGGTAGAAATTTCTAAAAAAATTTCAACATCTTTCCTAATCCATTGTGCTACAAGATTCTACAATTAGATATGTCAAAAAATGTTATTTTGCTAAAGTTTGATACATATATTAGAAATGGTAGTGTTAGAACGTTTCTTGTTAAAACAGAATCAAAGAACTCAATCAGGGAACAACATTTGAAATCATATAAACAAGGATTTAAGTATTCTTCTTCTTGGTAAACTAGAAATTTTCTTGGTCTTTTGTTGATAGTCAAAAGGAGATTTTAGATTCTTTAGAATCTTATTTTAGACCTTATATGAATAAACTATGAACTTTAAAAGGGATAAAAGTAGGTTTATTCAAAATATACTCTAGGATCTATGATGTTAAATTTTCAAGATCAGCATTGTGTCTAGATAGTTTGACCGAATTTGAGGAGGGTTTCTTTTCAAATGTAAAGTGAAAACATGTTCCAACATACCAAAGAACATAAGATTTGGATATTGTATGCAAAATTCATTAATGGTCAAGAATCAAGATATTAATAAAATGGATGGGAAATAAAATGAATTGGATGAATTTTTATTGGTTTGTATAAACTCCATGAACCCAATCTTGAAATTGTAGTCTCTTTGAACGTTCAAGAATCAAGATATTAACCAAATGGATGGAAAGTAAAAGGAATTGGATGAATTTTTGTTGGTTCCTATAGATTCCATAAACCCAGTCTTGAAATCGTAGTTCTTCTCTTTTGACATAGGCACGCCCCCCAGCCTCCCTCCACCAGGTTCGTCCCGCTACTCCCTCTCTTGGAAGGTTCACAAATGGATGAATTTTTGTTGGTTCATATTAATTCCATGAACCCAGTCTTGAAATCGTAGTCTCTTCGAACGTTCAAGAACCAAGATATTAAGTAAATGTATAGAAAGTAAAATGAATTGGATGAATTTTTGTTGGTTCGTATAAACTCCATGAACCCAGTCTTGAAATCGTACTCTTGGAACATTCAAAAATTAAGATACTAACCAAATGTGTAGAGTGGGTCCCAAGGCAGTTGATCATGCCTCTGCAGAATGGAAATTGGAACCTATAAATGAAGAAGAAGCACAGAATTGATTTCACTTCGATCAAGCGATTGAGTTCACATCGGTCTTGCTCTCTCCCCGGCCATTTCACAGAGCAGGGTCACTCGTAGTCTATAGTTCCTGCACTGTTAGAATGCAGGGTTGCTTGTGCGCACTTGACCCATCTCAAGGTTATGCTGTAACGTACAGTATCCATTTCAACATTGGTAGTAATCAGTCAGCGAGATTTGCATCAAGTTATTCGTTAGGCTAGTGTGGCAACCTAGAATTCACCTAAGCAGGTTCTTAAGCAAAATACGGGAAGAGGGATCTATTCAATCCCCATTTTTTTTGTTGTTTTCTTAGTTTTTACGCATAATTGGGACCAAGACCGTAAACCGGAAAACCCTAGACCGTAAACCAGAAACTACGTTAAGGGACAGCGTATGAAATCCCGGATTCCGCCCACCTAGCAACCGAGACCGGATAGGTAATGAGTGGCTACCGAGTCTAGAGATCGTCGAGATCTCTCCCACGTGACCAGACTGGTTTAAACCTAACAGTCAGTAATTAATGCCGGGGGAAAAAGTATAAGACCAGGGAAGCAGGGCCAGGTCCTGCCACTTTCTTGCACGCAGTTCGAGAAAGGGTTTCCGGCCAGAGATAGAGTATTCGGTCTACAGACAGAGAGAAGGGATAAATAAACTGTCAATCCGGTCTGTCACATAGTTGAGCGAGTAGCACTACGCTAGCTGGCAGGTTCTTGAGCGCGGGAGGTTTAGTTAAGTTGGACCGCGCCTAGATTGTGTAGGCGTCAAGTGAGAGATGGCAGAAGAGGTGCAGGAAGGAAGGATTCTAGCCTTCCGAAATGTGAATCCGGTCGTGCCAACTGACGCACAAGACAAGAAGGAGCTGGAGGAAGACCTTAGGCAGATGGGCTGCGAGGGGTTCATGGCTCATCCCTGGAACCTGAAGGATGAGGCGATGGTGGAGGAGCTACTGGCCGGCCAGACCAACGAGTGGAAAGGGACGGTCCGAGCGCTGCCAAAGGAGTGGAGTGCGGCGATGTGGCGCAAGGTGTACGCCTTCGAGCAAGGAGGAGACGCGACGGGAACCCGAATGGACAAATTCCACCAAGGGAAGTTCCGCAGGCCCACCAACCCGAAGGACGGCTTTACGGTAGCAGAGTGTGTGTCTGCTAGACACAAGAGGCTACTGCGGTTCATGATGGCGATCTTGAACCCGGATAGACCTAGTAGGATTACGGTCACCGTAGCCAACACCGTCTTTGGTGCACTATCGGGAGACAGGAAGATAGATTGGGGGTTAGTTATGAGGGACCGGATGGACCGAATGGTGAAAGGAATTGGGAAATCTAAACCCTCTCCCATTTCACCATTCCTGTTTCATCTGTATCATTCGTTAGACCTCTTGAGAGAGAAGGAGATGGAAGCTTACGAGGTAGGGGCTGCATTGATAGAGTATGAGATTGCAGACCCGGAAGCTGAAAATGACCAGGATGAGGAGGACTCCGAGGATGAGAGTCAGGAGGGGCATCAAGGAGGCACACAGGAGGTAGATGAGGTTCCAGAGGTAGGAAGAGAGGATCCACCTCTAGAAACCCCTGTAGTAGCCGGGGAAGCCCAGAGGTTAGATCCGGTCTAGGAACAGGATCCCTTGCTAAGGATCCTGCGAGACCTGGAGGATTTCAGAAAGCACCACCTAGAGGAGAGAGGGTTATTGCGGGCCATAAGCTAAGCCTTAGGCTCTATTCCCCCCTCCAAGATCATGGAGGTGTTGGGAGAATTGATTCAGGAGGCTCATGATAGTCGGGACAGAGAGGAGGTACTCCGGCTAACAAATCAAGTCTCAGCCCTGAGGAGGGAGCTCCATCACACTCAGGAGGAGCTGGATGAAGAGAGACGCCTCACCACGCAGGCCCGAAACACACTCGGAGAAATCCGAGAGTTCATCACGCATCCGGGCGAAGTCGTCAACAAAGCCATGCTTTTCGACAGGAAGGTCTTGGAAGCAGGCAAGATGGTGGGTCCTCAAATGCTTACAGCTCTGGTGGCCTACAACAAGAAAATGGAGGCAGCGCTGGAGAAGTGGCGGTCAGTAGTCACGGAGGTCCAAGCTAGTTCTGCTCCGGTCTCAGGACCGGAAGAGCCAAAGATGGAGGAGGAGCAACCGAAGGATCAGCCACCACCAGCAGCTGTCGAGGTAGAAGTCGGCATATCTGAACCAGCGAAGGAAGAGGGAACCAGGACCGACGCAGTGGAGGAGGAACCTATCCCACCGGCCCGGATTGAAGAGCCCAGGGTTTCTCAACCCGAGAAGACCAAGGAGCCGGAACCCGAGCCGATTGTGTTGAGGGAGATAATCCGGGGAACTACACCACCAAGGGAGAAGACCAAGTTCATCACCTTGTTGGATGATTCTCCAAGCAAGTCATCACCCACGGTCATCACACAACCAAAGACCGGAGGGGAAGCGAAGGCAACGGTGCAGGTCCGCTCTATACTGAAGACCGGATCTGGATCCGGGTCACCTAGCAAGGGACCAGCCCGGACTGCCGAGAAAGTGGGAGAGCAGACCCCGCAAAGCAAGATAGTGCACCACCCGCCCATCACCAGATTCAAGAAGAAGACCGCGGAGACATCCAAGGTGAAGCGGAAGGCCCGGGATGAAGAGGAAGAAGAGTCAGATGAGGAAGATGAGGACTCGGAGGAAAAGACCGACTCCGGTGATGAGTCGGAACAGTACTCAGATGCGGACCAGGCATTGGCAGAAACCACGAAGACCAGGGCCAGGGCGCGGGGTAAGACCAAACCGAAACCCAAGCCCATCAAGATGTACCGGTCTCCGAAGAAGCAGCCAGCCCGGAAAGGTGCGTCGCCTCTCAAGAAGGCGAGGAAATAGGGGGCATTAATTACAGGTAGATAGGAAGGCGGCTAAACCAAGTTATATTTAGGTTAGGAATTTTTGAACTTAGACCGGATCCAGATATGTAGGATCTGTGATCCTATTTTGTTGGTATTTTTGTAGTTTTGTGGAAGTCAACCTGCCCAAGTTGTAGAGGAATATGATGTGGCATTCTTGGCGGCTGGTGTTGATTCCATTTGCACTTTTAGGTTTTCTTGCAGTTTAGTATTTAAACCCGGTTCGTAATTGAATCCGGGCGCGCATTATGTTATCTTACTTTCACAAGTTTTTGTGTTGCAAATACAAGTCAGAACCTTTCTGATTCACTCTGAAGTGGACTGTGTGCATGGGACCTTGTCAAAGTCTTATGGTGATGGTTAGGATTGCAACCTTGTGTGGATAAGTGTGTGCCCGGATGTTCAGTTTATCCGGTCTCTAGACTTAAAGTGAATTCGGTTTTGATAGGGAATTTGTGTAGGATCCCACAGTGCTTTCTGGAACAGGTCTAGGGAGTATTTGACAAAGATAGACACTTGTAGAGTCTGGGTTTGAGATCGGGAGCGTCCGGCCAAATGCCAACTGAATGGTGATCCGGTCTCTGTAGAAGAAAGAAGGACTAAGTGAGGAAATTCAGCTCTCTTGCATAAGCTACCGCCCTTATTCTACCAGGGATTAGACTAACTGGTTATTCCGTCGTTGTAGTCTTTGTTAGGATTAGGCAGGAGTGCTTGCGTGACCTGCTGGGTCGGATTAGTCCCGGTCCAGTTGTGAGGTATTCCGGTCTGTTTGCAGTAGTAGTTTCTTTTTACTTATAAGTGGAACTTCTGACACTTTAAAACTTGAAGGGTAGGGGTAAGCTTCCTTCCTAAACGCCCAAACAAGCAGATCCCTCTTGTTATCGAGGTAAAACTTACACTTGGTTACTATACTAGGGATTGGACCAGCTACTAGTATCCGGTCTTTAGTCCCATATCTAGTAAGCGTAAGCATCAAGGTGGTGAACATACGGGTATAGATAGATAGACTTAGTTTGGAAGGATAAAGGATTGATCTGGTAATCAGGTCCAAGGAAATCTTAGGAACGTTGGAGACCCAGACCGGATCAGTCTTTTGCTTGGGTTTTGTTGTGATAACCACTAACGTATTCCGGTCTTTCGTCAACTTTCGACCAAATCTCTTGGGAACGATACACGAGTCACTTTAAGGCTAATTTAGTGCATTCTAAAGCCTTAGAGAAGGAATTGTGCTTTCCTGTGCTACGACAGGAGCACCTCATCCGCAATGGTAGGGCTCCTGATTGCAGGATTTGGAGAGGTCCTGGTGCACGGGATTCTTCGGATGAGGAGTGGGAGCAGGAGTTCTGGGGCCCGAATGTACAAGCGCCATAGGAATTGGATGCCGGTGTTGATACTCGTGGAATGCTTCAACAAGCATTGGGGCCGGGTCCAGATTCACCATCTTCTGCGGAGAGAGTTCAAGAGGAAGTCAGGGACGCTTTTGCCATAGCAGATTCGACTCACGAAGAGTTCATGGAAGCGGGTGATGGTGATGGTGCAGAGGAGGAAGAATGCCGTGATTCTGACCATGCTCCTGACTTGGCTCCAGCCGAAGACGTCGGCGATCCAAATTTCCAAGGTAGGCTACTAGAGGACTCTTTGCATCACTTGTATGAGGGGGCTCGGTCCAGCCAGCTTGCGGCGACTGTCTTATTGATGAATTTGTGCACCGTCCACGGGATCAGCAATCAATGCGCGAACGAACTGTTCAACTTACTGCATTCTCACATCTTGCCTGAGAACAATACTTTGCCAAGAACTCATTTTGCCGCGAAGTCCCTCACAGCAAAGTTGGGTTTGACGTACAATACCATCCATGCGTGTGAGCGGGGGTGCGTTCTTTTCTGGGGACCCCATGAGAATGCTGTATGTTGCCCAAAGTGTGGCGGTCGTAGATATAGAGATGAGGAACGACGGCGTTTCCCAGTGAAGGTGCTTCGTCACTTTCCCGTCATCCCACGACTTCAGCGATTGTTCATGAGCCCTACTATTTCTAAACTCATGGTGTGGCATGCGGAGAATCGAAGCAACCAAGCAGGAGGGGATGGTCTAGTCAAACATCCGTGTGATTCTAAAGCGTGGCAGCATTTTGAGGAGAATGTGGATCCTTCGTTTGCAAATGATCCACGGAACGTCACTTTGCCTTGGCAGCTGATGGAGTGAACCCTTTCAAGCAAAACAGGTCATCGTGGTCCACTTGGCCAGTTCTGCTCTTGAATTACAACTTGCCCCCGTGGTTGAGTACCAAAATTTTTTTCATGATGTTGGCTCTCTTGATCCCAGGGAAGGAATCTGTCACATCTGATGTGTTTGACGTATATTTGGAGCCTCTTGTGGAGGAGCTTCTGGAGTTATGGGCAGGGGTTCCAGCTTTGGATGCATCAAAGCATGATGGGTCTAGGGCTTTTCAATTGCGTGCCATGCTACTGTGGACTATCCACGACTTTCCTGGTTATGGTACCGTAGGCGGTTTCTCCCACCAAGGATACGCAGCATGTCCCTGGTGTGGTGAAGATCTGGGTTCCGAGCATTCTTCAGAGCTTGGGAAGCAGATTTACGGTGGGACCCGTCGATGGCTCCGTGAAGATCATCCTTTCAGATCACAAGAAATGGCAGCCCACTTCAACGGATCCATTGAGAACCGGCCAAAGCCACGCACAGTGACAGTGGAGGAGCAAATTCGCCATGCACTGGAATGTGAAGCATGGAAAGCCGCTGGAAACAGAGACGGAGCAGCAGGGGATCCCTCCAAAATATATGGTCTCAAGAGACTCAGCATTTTGTTTCGCTTGCCGTATTGGAAGGTCAGTATGTCCATTGAGCACGGAAGTGATACATTTGACTTCTGGGTGACTTTCTAGTGACTTGGGGCCCACTCACAAGTAGTAAGTAACTCATTTTCTAGTAGAAGAAAAACTGAAGTACTTGTAAATGACTTTAACATGACTTTGAGATGACGTTATGTCTCTGTTTCACTGACGTGATGTCTGTGATGCTAGGATCTTCTGATTCGATATACATTGGACGTGATGCATTGCGAAATGAACCTGGCCAAGAATTTCTTGAAGACTATAGCAGGGAAGAAAGATACCGTGAAAGTTAGAAGAGACTTGCAACGAAGGAATGTAAGGAGGCACTTATGGCTAACCCCACACCCTCGTAAGGCAGGGAAGATGGTCAAGCCACGTGCATCATATGTGTTATCAGACGATGAGTTTGATAAGTTTGCCAAGTGCATTGAGTCGTTGAAGACGCCCACAGGATATTCATCAGACTTGAAGAGGAGCATTCGCAAGAAGAACTTTGGGGGATTGAAGTCCCATGACTACCACATCCTAATGCAACAAGTAATGCCACTTGCTCTTCGTGGTTTGATGCAACCTGGTCCTCGTATGGCCATTATGAGAATGTGTAGGGTATTTCGACGACTCTGCACAAAGGTATACAACCCAGCGGACTTTTTGTCGTTGGAAGCAGATGTGGCCGAAACCATGGCGTTATTGGAGATCGAATTTCCACCGTCGTTTTTTGACATTATGACACATCTCCCCTACCATCTGGCAAAGGAACTAGACTTATGTGGACCGGTCAGTGCAAGGTGGATGTACCCAGTGGAATGGTACATGAAAGTCTTGAAGAGCCATGTTCGAAACATGGCTCGTCTGGAGGCGTGCATGGCTGAGGGTTACTTAAAAGACGAATGTATTGGATTCATTACAGAATACCTTCAAGGATTTGAGGCCACTACAAGACGTGTATGGGATGAGGAAGAAGAGTATGGAGACGCAGAGGAGGTTTTGCAAGGGGCTGGCAAGCCCTACGTCATGAGCCCGGAGTTGAGGGACGTAGCTCACTTGTATGTGCTGGCTAATTCGGCCGCTATGGAGGATCTGGTCACGTAAGTACTCCCTTACAGATGAAATTTCAAGAACTTGTACTCGAAAGTGTTGTTTCAGCCCTTCATCTGTAGTATACCTTCATCTGATTTCTGTAGAAGGATATGCAGTAGCGCAAGAGTCGCGATGAAGTCAGGCATTAGTCGCACAGGGGAATGCAACTTCTGAATGACTTTCTCTTCACTTAATAAAGTAAAGAGTAAGTCATATAATCGGGTGCAGTCGCCCATGTCTGGATGATCTTTAGCGGTAGATGTGTAAAGGTCATGATGTAGTTGGTGTGGGTCGCGTATAGCTGATCAAATGTCTTTTTTTCCCTTGCAGAGAGTGGAGAGCAGAGTCAACAGAAAATCCAGGCATTCCTTCATTAGTGGATTGGATTCAACGCACCGTCCAGAATGTAGACAATGATTTGAGGAACCCAGTAGACATGGACCGTTTTCTGTTGAGCAAGAAGCCGTCTCAAAGAGCCACTCGGTATGGTCGGGTGCTTACATTCGGTAAGCACTTCAGGGCGGAAGACGAGCAGAGCAGCCACCTATTGAGCTACAATAGTGGCGTGGCTTCAATGTTTCAGGAGGTTTCGGTTCATCATGAGGAATCATCAGTGAACTATGTGGGGGTGTTGAAGGATGTATTGGAGTTGGATTATGGTGCACTCAATACACGCATCATTGTATTGCGTTGCGAGTGGGTGAAACCCCAAGATACTAGAGGGAATCCCACATATACACGGGACGAGTCTGGCTTCCTTGTGGTGAACTTTCGACATAAACTACCTCGCATGGCAGAGCCCTTCATTTTTCCAAGCCAAGCAACGCAGTTATTCTTCTCAGATGTTCTAGATAGACCTGGATGGAAAGTGGTGTTACGCAAAGAAACGAGAGCAAGACGTGAAGTTGTTGACCCAGTGGATGCATTTATCAATACTACAGTAGAGAGCACAGGACTAAGAGCTCCCAATATTTTGCCAGTTCCTTCCGAGCAGGTAAATCTAGTGGGGGCCATCGAACTAACAGAGGAAGAGAACTTACTAGCTCATTCAGAATATTAGAGAATGAGGATTCCACTTCCAGTGTACCAATGATGTTGCATTGTTGGAACATGTGAAACTCATCTGCAGTACTGAGGTGGTATAGGTGGACTTCGGAGTTAGTGAATCCTATTTTCGTCCACATTTGTGGACTTCTCTGAACTCTTCAGTCCATACTATTACTACAGTCATCCAGTAAAACTGAAGCGCCCTCCCTGAAGAGTGTCTCACCCTAAACCCTAAGTTTCAATGAAGTCGAGTGAAGTCATTCCGAAGTTTCAATGAAGTCGAGTCAAGTGATTCTAAAGTTTCAATGAAGAGGCTACTAAGTAGCGATAAATGACTAAAAAATAGAGTAGTGGTCAGTACACCATATAGTAACACGTCTTTGCTATTGGTGATCTCGATGAGACGAAAAGACTGTCTCGACCGTAAGGCCAATTTCTATACGTATGAAAGGTGCAACTAAGCATATTCCATTGATTCTCTTAGTACTTCGCATGCAAGGTTTAGTCTCTGCTGATCCATATGGATTCTTTAAGACCACCGATGTTTTTTGTGTAGAAAGTAAGTCAGGGTATTTGAATCCTTTCAGGGACAGGAACTTGTTGTGTGGCCATCCATGGTAGGTGGAGTTCACTCAAATCGCTTAGAGTCTAAGCTACTTACGCATTGAATTCCCCAATATTTTGCATCATTTTCTCGTAAGTCTCCTCTGGTCTAATCACAGAACCTGGAGTGAGCGAACTCTACATTAGGAAGCATGTGAATCCTGAATGCCTAAGCCCATGAAGGGCTGCTTTGACATGAGAAAAATACGCTTCAGTGAATTAGAAGTCATTTTGAAGTGAAGCGCAGTCGTAGCAAAGCAACCGGGAATCTACGACTGTCCACGTCAGCTAGCTGCCCTGCCCGTGCTTGGACGAGAAAACTGAAATTTTGCATTTCAATGCCCCTGAAGTCATACGGAAGTCGTCCTTCAGTAAGTCCCAGTCGCAGTGAATGACAGTGATCAAGTACCTCTTCACTTACTTGTCCGCCCGTCCCCACTCACCATCCTCTCAAACCCCAGATCAACGAAAGTCCACTGCTTAAACCCTCTCCATTCAGTCTTCATCCGCAAGTACCGTAAAATGACTCCGAAGTGACTGTGTTCTTCTTCCATCGGGCAACTGGTGCAATTATAGAAGGTGAAGTCATTTTTCAGTAAAACCGGACAAGAAGTCATTCTTTCAAGTCATATATACCCCCCATTTCTAGTAGTGTAAGCAATTCTTTGGTTTAGATTTGTATACTTTTCATAATTGCTTATTACAGCTGTCATGATGTAGGAGATGATGGTCGGCCAGCCACCTATGCCACCGAATGCGCAAATGATGTATCAGCCAGCTCAGGTATTTGTGGGCTTTGAAATCCCCTCACCAAGTCATGAACTATCGCAACTTTTTTTACATCTGGCTACCTTTTACTACAGAGTTGTTGTGAATCTAATCTCAAATGTGAACAACGACAGATTCTCTTATGGGTGTTATTACTTGTTAAAATATCTGTCTTATTTAAAGCTTTTGGGTTGCTTCTTGATGTACTACTAGACTGCCTTTGCGCCAGAGCAACAACAGCACCAAATGTAGTAACCAGCAGAGAATGCCGAAATTTGTTGTAGACTTGAGAGCATACCAAAAGGGCTCTTGCACCAAGTGTCCAGCGTCATATGAGAGTGCTACACTATTCAACGTTTTGGGTGCAAGCAACCAACTGTCATTACTCTGACAACTGTAGTCACAGCAAGCAGGTATATCCTTGTCATAGAACACTCGTGTTGGCCCTTGACTAAATTTTGAGGAGCTTGGACATCCAGGCTGTAGAGACAGTGACAAAGTTTCTTTGCTTGTCACTAACACTAGCAGCAGAGGTATTTGGTTTGGCATCTCTTCTAGTGGCTCCTCCAAAGGTTGGATGCAAACTTTGTGAAATATGGAGACAAAGGTAGGCATAGTGTTTTAGCATTTGCAAGAGTTTCTCTTGAAAGTCATATATAGGTTCAAGATCGCACAGGAGTCTTATTGTCTTAGCATCATTGTTACTTCTTGTCATCTTGGTTATTTTCTATCGCAGGTCTCTGTATCAATAGAATTGGTGGGAATGGTATTTGACAACTTGGGATGTTGGAGGGAAACATTGTTGAAAAACATAAGAACAGTGTGTAATAAAGTATAAGGTTTAATATATTCATTTCATGTAAAATTTGTAAGCAAATTATATTTATCATAGGGTGCTTTAAAATTGTGAAACATACAAGATTATATATACTATAGAATTAGACATAATAGTATAAATTATATGAAGAGTACATATAAAATAGTATATACAAATATGAATAACTAAAAAAAAGATTATAGGTTACGATATGAAGCTTTAAATGTATTCATTAATGGGGTGATTTGTCATAAAATTTTGCCTATATTCTAAATAGAGTACTTCATTTCAGGGTACATATGATATATGCAAATAATACTATAAAATTTTGTATCTAAGGGAAAAAAATAGGGTGTAAAAAAAGATTAGGGTCTATGGAAAAATAATGATGTATAATCCCTAAAGGACCAAGGTCTTATTTTTTGTGAAAAAATAAATAAAAATTTCTATTTTTATAGCAAAGAGTACAAAAATTTGAAAACTATTTTTTCTGCAAATCTAACCATAGTATCTTATACCTAACTAGTATGAGAGTGTATGGAAAAAATTTCAAAATTTTTGACTATATAGATTGCAAGATCTTTACATTTAAAGTGAAAAAAACAAGTTTTTTAGCACATTGTGGGATTGGATTTTTTGACTTTGAGCCTTCTTAACTTTATTTTTTTGCACTATAGAGTTTTGAGCTTTAAATCTTTGAGGTGTATAATTGAGTTGAGACTCTAGGGGAAAAAAAAAGTAAAAAAATACTTAATTTTTATTCTTTAAAAAATTGTTGTATAGAAGTAGGTATGAAATAGAAAGAAAAGTTAAATAATTAATATCTTGAAGGTGGAATTAGAATGCACTAATCCCAATGGTGGGATTATTCTAGCAAGAAAAATAAACCATGTGGCAATTTCTTTTTGAAAAATAGTAGAAATTGCATTCAAAATTGCATTCTACAAGTTATTTTTTTTAGAACTCAAACTTTCAAAATTTGTTTTGTTGCGTGATCTCCCTTATTTTGAGTGATTTTGGATATAAATTTTATTCCTAGGCATCAATTGAAAAAAATTGTATTTCCATAAAGACAACAAATATTTCTATAATTCTATCTTCAAGATTTAACCCCTAAAGGACCAAACTACATTTTTTGGCAACATAGCGATTTTGGGCAGCTCACTACAAATGGAGTTTTTATTTTTTTCTTTAAAATTTTCACACAATATGCGCCCAAAGAGTAGCTTTAAGGCCCAACAAGTTTCATAACATTTGACTACATAGTCAAAAAGTTATTGCATGATATGTAACTTCCTTTGATCTCTAGGCAGCCTGGGTAGATAAAATAAAAAATTGAAATATTTTATTTAAAATTTTGAGTATGCAAGAATCTTTGAATCACTCCATTTGGATTAGTGAATCAAAAGTTATGAGGAGGTTTAGTTTGAGGTAGTTTGTGGCTAGATACAAAATTCCTATACTACAAAAAAAGTTTGAAATCCTTTATTTAATTCAATTTTTAATATTTTTGGATAAAAGTAATTGCAATAGGTGAAGCTTGTTTATTACAACATTTTAACCATTGGGATCAAAAAATTTCAATTCCATAAATAAGTTGTTTACAATTTAGTGTTTTGGCTCATTTTCTACTTCTTTGTACTCGTTATTTTTTTCCTCTATGTTTTACAACTCCAAATGATTTGAATTTTTTTTTGCATATAGCCAACTTGCCTTTCAGAATGAATCCAGAGAGTAACCACCAATTTGAACTTTTTTTATACAAATGTAACCTGGAGAAGTGGAGCTGCTTGGATTTTCACAATGGTATTAAAAGGATTTTTGTCACTTCAAACACTATTATCTTGCAATCTACACATCGGAAATTGATGAAATTTTTTTCACATCTTCTTAAACTTGTTTTCTAAAAGATCCTATTGTTATTTTTTTTCCAAAAATGTTTTTTTCTTAAAATTTGGTAGTTGTCTAAAAAATGACAGTTTTAAAGCGATTTTGGTGAAAACATAGTCAAAAATCTTTAGGGGTTAAAAAAAAGAAATTAGAATAAAATTTGAACTCGTAGGTACCTGCCCAAAATTCCATTTTTCCCTCAAAGGGAAATGGTGTTTTAGGGGATAAGTAATATATTCTATTTTAAAATGTCCACCAAAAAAATCATAATTACCAATAATTATGATGCAATTAATTAATCACCAATATTTATCTTTAATATAAAAAATACTATGTCTTTTCATGAATTTTACAAGGTAAATAGTCCCCTTTTAAATAAGTCATTACTATAGGTGTATGCAAAATATAAGAGAGTGCCACTTCTTAGGACTATATAAGTCTTCAACAAGAATTAAAAAAATTCCACATTATTCTCTTTTTTCATAATTATTTTGCAATTGATTTTTAATAGAGAATAATTTTTTTCAATTTTTCATTCTTGTTTATAACAATTTTTTATCTAACATAGTAATGTACGAGTGTGTTATTTTTAATTCTATAGTGTATTCAATTATTTCAAAAATTTGTAACTAATTACATTGAACAAATAAATTATTGATAATTCCAAACACAAACTTTCAAAGTTGTAAAATCTTTTTATATTTTTAAAGAAGGTAGATTGCTTAAATGTTATATAAATTTACATATAGATACATATATATAGATACTTATTTATTTATAGATACTTATACATAAGGAGTACATTTAATTGCTTGAAAAAAATATGAATAGATTTTACTACTTTGAAAGTTTATGTTTTGAATTATTGACATTTTTTCTTGTTTACAATAATTAATTACAAATTTTTCAAGTAAAAAAGATACTTATAAAGATAAAAATAACTTCTTCATCCCTATATTATATAAGACAAAAATGTTTAAAAATTCAACAAAACATTCTAAAAAATAACTTCATAATGAAAGTTTATTTTCCTTAATTGTTGATGCTACAGTCATCTAAATGTGATCTCTATAACTATTTGACTTATTTAAAATACATGTTATTTCAATTCATTTTTCAAGCTTTTTTAAAATACATACCACTTGTTATTTGAGATAAAAGTTTTTGGAAATAGAAACTTATAGTTATTATTAGATGAAGCTCAAAATTGTAGGTTGAAATTCATGTTTATTAGAAAGATATTTCTTCTAACTAAGATGTAGAGATAAAATTCTAAAACAAATACCTTTGTTTGAATGTTGTGAACAACATGAACATGTCCATTGAGACATCATGTACAACATTGTAACAAGGAATGCCATGTCTTCTATAAGGCTAGATTTGAAAGGATGTTAGATTTTATGTCAATGAAAATGTCAAAAAATGCCAAAGAAATTGCCCCTTCCAATCAGTCTCTTAAATTTGCCCATAACTTTTAGTTAAAGACTTGAAATCTAAAACAGATTTTTGGAGATGAAACTTAGCTTAAATCACCAACTTTTCTTAGTTGAAAGTATTTTGAAAAAAGTTGCTATACTATGCCTAAATCTGGTCTAAAAATGTACTTGTAACCCCAATTTCTACATTTTAGCACAATGCCCCATATAGTTTGTTTTACCTTCCACCCTCGAACATGTATAAAGATCTTGAGTTTTCCTCCTTACATATTCAAAGGCAAATGTCTTTTGAGGTGAAATATGGTGTATATTGTAATGTGTAAATTGTATGGAGTATTAAGTATGTTGTATGGTGTGTGTATGATGTATTGTACATAATATATGGAATATTGTAAGTGATGTATGGAATTTTGTATGTAGTGTACAAAGTATTATATGATGCTTCAATGGACACGACATGCTTTAGTAGACATTATACTTGCATTGCATATGTATTTGGTGATTATTTTAAAATTCATATGTGCATTATGGTGGAGAGATGGGACTGTACATATTGACACCATGTTCTATATTGCATTCAATTACTAAGATGTCAAACATGACATCATTTTTTTAACTTTAATTTAATTTAATTTAATTTAATTCAATATGCATTTATTAAGAAATGTCAACATTTAAGTTAACATTGCAAAACATCTCGATGTTCAAGTTGATGTCTCAAAAATCATCTCATGAAATGTGTGGATGTCTAAGCTAACATCCCAAAAATCATGAAAATGTCTAAGTTGACATCTTTAAAAATAGTTTGACATTTTCAAGTGGTACAAAATTGTGTTGATGTGACATGCCATCTCAACATATTTGAATGCCACATCATCCAATTTTTGATTGCCACATGGCATACCATGTCACTACCACATCATGTGCCACATCATCGACGGGCAATGGATGAAAAATCTTCTATGTTGGCATTCTCGCACTTAGGTAGCAGCCACATGGCAAACTTTGAGGGCCCCATTGACCAGTGTTTTTTTTATGTTCAAGGCTTAACATGTCATGTTTTCATTAGCATAGCATGTTTTTGGCACGTTAAAATTAACGCAAGTAAAACAATGTCCGTTTTGACGTGGTAAAACATCACACACAACATTCCAATGTCAAATCTGTCGTTTTTCTTGACACCAAAAAAAACATGAGTTTCTTATAGGGTTCGTATAGGGTTCAAACAAAATGCTAAAGCACATCCTCGGGCCAGTCCTAAAATTTGGATTAGAGTGGACCAGAATGGACAAGTAGCACGAGCTAAGTAGGCTACATCAACCCCACCTGATAATTGGTTCAGTTTAGATGAACAACGTCTAATCAACCTATACAGTTGGCTTATGCGCAATTATTTTGTCAACCTTGGAGATAGGGTTTGGCAACAAGTCATTGGAATACCTATGGGTTTTTCATGTTCACCTTTATGGTGTAACATGTATTTAGTCTATTATGAGTCACAATTCATCCAGAGATTAGCACGTTTGAATCGGCTTGATCTAATGGCTAGATTTTGCTTTGCTTTCCACTACATTGATGACTTATGTCTTGTCAACAATAGCATCGCTACACAATTTTTATCACCTGACCAAGAGCGTGAGAAAAACAACCCTTTCTGGATTTATCCCTTGCAGGTGTTAGAAATCAAGCCCAAAGTGACAAAGTTTGTTGACTCTGATCCCACAAGGGGTATTTCAGCTCACTTTATGAATTTAAACATTGATGTGACTGATTTGAATCTAGTGCCTAGTAACTATCAATTGACTAAATTCGATAAGAAAAAGAAGTTACGATTCTCTTATGCACAATATATTGTCTTCCACTCTAATAGACCTATACAACAATCATATGGGATTGTTGTCTCCTAAACCTTCCCCATCTTATATCTCTCTAGTGATATTTCCAATGCGGTCCATGAAATCCACATATTGATTTCAATTTTGGAGAAAAATGGTTTCTACCGCAACAAGTTATTGGAGTCTGTGATAAGATTCCTTACTACCAACAACTTTCCAGGGGTTCAATTTGATGTCAATGCCCTCATAAATAAGTTGAGGTATTTGTCAAACTTTATAAACTTTCTTTTATATCGTAGGGTTATAAAAATATTAAGGAATTTATTCTTTCTTTCACACAAAATTTATAAATAAATAATTTTATTTCCATTATTTCTATTGCTAATATTCTCATATATACTTAGTACGGAGTATCATCTTGAAATTTAATAATCATAATAGTTATGCAATGCGATGGCAAGCCCTAATTTTTTTGGGGAATAATAACTCCCCCTCACTATTTCGGCATTTCATAGTTAAATTTTTTTCATAAATATATTTTTTTTCCCAACCCTGACCACCGGATACGGTCCCTTCTGCCCAAACCCTAATTTCGGACTTTTCTTGACGTTCTCCAAAACCCTACAAGTCGCCAACAGAACAGAGGAGCCCGTCCTATCTCGGATTAGTGATTTTGGGGTTTGTGTTTCCATGATCGGATTGTCATCACCATCGTTGCGTTCAAATCGTTCCCTGAATTTTCGAGAGGTTTAGGAAAGCATGGCGATGGCGAAATTGGTGGCGGATTGATCAAGACCCGGATACGTCGGTGCTTCTGTCGCAGTTGCATAATCTTTGCGTTCTCTGCAAGGCAAGGGCACATGAGTTTTGCGATCTGAGGTTTTGGCGGTCATTGCCATTTTTCTCCTTGCTGTGTAGAGGTTTTGTGAAAGAGAGCGGAGAGTAAGATTTATTACTGTTTTCAATTTCAATTACATGTCATGTAATTTTCGTTGTCAGTAAAAGTTTTGTCTAATTCGGTTTGGCTTGGGATGTTTTGTTTGTGTTCCGCATTGCGATCAGCTTTAATTCTTTGGTCATTTGCACAGGTTTTGTGCATTTTGGGAGGAAGTTGTGCGATTGAGATTTCAGTTTTGCGATATGAGGATTGATCGCTTTTGGAGCTGCTGTTTCTTTCGAGGATTTAGATGTTTGAGGAATAATGCGTGTGTTTTCTTTTCGATTTATGTAGGTGACGGTGGCGTTCAGGATGGCGATACGGAGCTGGATTTTGCTTCTGGCCGTGGTCTTGAGTTCTCTGGTTTTGACCTTGGGAAAGGTGGAGAATGGGTTACCAGATCGGGAAGAGCTGGACACGAAGTACCTGCTGACGAATCAGATTGTCGAGCTCAGGGCGCATGTAGAGGACTTGGAGGCGGCTGCGAAGACACACGCATCTTCCTTGAAGCGGAAGGACAAGAAGATTAGGTCTTTGGAGAAGGAGATCCTGCAATTGAAGGATGTGGGGATCTCCGACTTGAAGGCGAAGCTTGCTGTGGCCGCTCAAAAGAATTCTGACCTAGGCCTTGAGGTATCTAACCTGAAGGAGGAGCTCGAGCGCTCAAAAGTGGAAATCTCGTTCAGCTTGAAGCGGGCAGAAATCGCTGAAGCGAAAGCCGATTCTTTTCAGCTGGAGGCCAGTGAGAAGGCCAAACTCGTGGACGTTGTGAACGAATATAAAACGAAGGTGAGGCAGTTGGAACGGGCTCTTCAAATTGCGCAATCTGGCATGCTTAAGGCTCAGAAAGAGGCCGCTGCTAAATCTCGTGAAGTGGCTCAGAGCGCGGATGCCTGGTTACCGCCTTGGTTGGCGACCCAGTCTGCCAAGTTGTATTCACTTATGACCTCGAGGTGGGCAACGCACGGTGTGCCGCTGGTGAAACATCTACACCGGGCCGCATCTGTCAAAGCTGCACAAGCTGAGAAATTCAGTAAGCCCTACGTGAGAAGCTTCAATAAGAAGGTGAAGCCCGTGGTGCGCTCTCAATGGAGGAAAGTGAAGGCCAATATTGTTCCACAATATCAGAGAATCAAGAAGCTTGCCTTGCAGTACTATAAAGATGGCAAGAAGTATCTGTTGCCGCATCTATCCAAGGTATGCTTTTCACTTCATTGATGACTTGTCATCGAATTTCATTGATATTTCGTTTGATTTGCGACGTATTTGATAGATTTGAAGGCAGTGGCTTTGTGCGCTTTAGAAGCACATGATCGGCACCTGCTGCAACACAACGCCCATTTTTTTGCTTTCCGGATTGATTTTAGCGCACCCTGGAATCTGATTGTCGGACACATTCGTTTCCTTTCGTTCTTTTTGCCATGACTCTACTTCGCACTTTGTTTGATGTCCTAGTGGTAGAAACGAAATCTTTTAGAGCTCTGATGTAGCGGGTCATAGGCTCCGTCCGACCTGAAATCAAACGACGGCTCCTCAGGCACGTATACTTATTCCGTTCCTGGTGTTCTATATGTATGAGCTTGGGAGGCGGTTTGGTTTTGGAGAATATTTCATTGTAGGCATGAATGTTGTCAAGTGTTTAGATGAGGTGGAAGATACGCGTTTTCACAGTTTACCTTTCACTCAGGTGCACGAGAGCGTAGACCCATATGTTCAGACTGTGAGAGAGAGGAGCCAACCTTTTGTGGAGCAAGCAGCTAGTTTCCTGAACCCCCATCTGGAGAAAGCAAATTCCGTGGCTGGGCCTTACGTAAAGATAGCGAATGAGCACTATCAGAGTGTGGTGTCGCAGGCTACAACTTACCACGAGCAGCTCCAAGATTCAGTTAAAGGAACTATGGGCAAGCACGAGGTTTTAGCTCGTTGGGCTACCAAAGAACTCATTTGGTTTCTCGCCTCTGCGTTATTGGCCCTTCCTGTTGTTGCATCCGTTCTCGTGTTCTCATCCGTTTTTGGATCGAAGAAGCCCATCAAGCCACAGCGTCGAAGCCCAAGCTCTGGTCACAGCAACACGTCGTCTGGAATCAAGAAACCTCGGCGGCCGAGATCAGCAGATATTAAGCAGCAGGCGAAATGATACCAAGCCTGACCTTTGAGTGCCTTATCCTCATACAGGCAAGCTTAAAGCGCAACATGTGAAAATTCAGTTGTTGACGCCTTTTTTGGGAAGGCTGCAAGTGTGTAGAGGTGAGGAGTGTTAAGTGTTAGGAATGAAGACAGGGAAGCTTTGTGCAGGGAGCCTAGATGAGGGCGAAAAAATCTTTGTAAGTATTAGTCCGAGTATTGTAGGTCACACAGATAGTCCATCTTTTCGAATGACGTGTTACTCCTGGGACTCTCTATACTCAACAGGCTGAGAATCCTGAGATTACGACGGTGGTCGACGGAGGTTGGATAAGGAACCAGTTTGCCAAAGATGTCACTGTTTTTCAGTGCCTTCAAGCATTTAATCTTCTGAATATTGATTGTAGGGAAAATTTTGTAATGTACATGTGCCACTTCGTTGTTTTTATACGTTTTCATTCTTTTGTCAACTTGATTGTGTTATTTGGTTTTTTTCGAGTGATGTGTAGTGCCTGATGGAATAGAGCGGTGGGTATAAAAGGCCTTGATCATCAGATAGGTCATAAGCTTATCAACCGGTGCACTCAAAAATTCAAATGGAGATTTTGTGCTCAATTCTTGTCTAAATGCTTGGCCCTAGAAAGGACGCTGAGCGGCTGAGATGAAGGACTTTCAGGAAATTTTAGACTCTTGTAGACTGTAGTTGATCATTCAAGCATATTGATGCCAGAAAGTGGTAAATGGATGACAGTCAAGGTCAACCCTTTGAATCCTTCAACCTTGGAAATCATCTTTTTTGGCATTGTATGACATCATTTATTATAACCCTTGAAGGACCAAGGCCTTTTTATTTGCAAAAAAACACACTTTAAATTGCCATTTCTATAGCAAAGAGTAAAAAAAATTGAAAATTATAATTTTTTTTGGAACATCTAACCATAAGACCTTATACCTAATTAGTATGAGAATGTATAGAAAAAGTTTCAAATATTTGTTGATTTAGATTGCAAGATCCATGTTTAAAGTGAAAAAAATTAGTTTCATAGTATACTATTAGATTAGATTATTTGACTTTGAACCTCTAAATTTCAATTTTTTTGGTGCTACAAAGTTTTGAACTTAAGATATTTATCGTGGAAAATTGAGTTGAGAATCTTAGGGGGAAAAAAAATACAAATTTATTTATTTTAATTGTTAAGTAGAAACAGGTACAAGATAGAAAGAAATTATAAATAAATAATCCCTCTCAAATGAAATTAAAATGCATTAATCCCACTGGTGGGATTGTTCTAACAAGAAAAATAAACCATATGGAACCTTTTTTTTTACATTGTAAAAATTGCATTCAGAAATGTAATCTTTAAGTTACTTTTTGAAGACAATGATCAAGTTGTTTGAAAAAAAAGATTGTCTATAATTTCTTCATAACAAATTCAAATGGAATGGAATTAAAGCTTTCTACATAGACAAAAATATAATCTATGAGAAGAAATTATTATTTTTTTGGAATTCTTTTGGATTGCTTCTTCTCCCTTATTTGGTTATAACTTTTATTCTCAGATACCAATTGGAAAAAAAAAATTATTACAAAAAAGCTAATCAATTTTTTTATCTTAAATTTTTTTTTAAATTAGAAAAAAAAATTTAATTGTAGATACCTATCCAAAATCTCATTTGTCCCTCAAAGGGATCATAGTCCTTTAGGAGTTTGAGACTATTGTGGATGATCTATCTTTTTTGCTCAAAATTCCAAAATTGAACAATAGCACTTCTATCCTATACAATAGGATCCTTTGTTATTCATTAGTTGAAAAATGGTTATAACATCATTTGTAAATTAATGTAAAAAGAAGGATGCATCCAATGGTCAAAAAATTGGATGAATCCTTGGCTAACAATCTTGATCATAGGTCTTATACGTTCAATGTTATATGATATTCAATATTCTTCCTTGCATGGTATATTCAATATAAAAATTGTTTATTAATTCTTTCAATCCTAGAAGCTAAATTGTCACTTGATGTATGTTATTTTGAATGATGCAAAATTGGTTCAAATCTTGAACTTCATGCAAGCAAAATACATATTAGAGATCTTACGCATCACCTTGTAAACTACTTTGGCCACTTGATCTGTACTTCTTTGATTAGACTTGAATTTTGATAAAGAAAAATAATATCTCTGAATGTGATCTCAACATAAGGAGTTAATTTTGCTATTGTATTCAAAATTTAACCCCTATAGAACTAAGGTCTTTTTTTTGCAAAAAAATCCTCAAAATTGTCATTTCTATAGTAAAGAATTAAAAATTTTGAAAATTGTTTTTCTTGAACATATAACTATAGGATCTTACGCCTAACTAGTGTGAAAATGTGTAGAAATTTTTTTAGAATTTTCGATCACTTAAATTGCAAGATATGTTTGTTTAAAGTGCAAAAAGCAAGTTTTTCAATACATTGTGGGGCTAGATTATTTGACTTTGAACCTTTTTAACTTTGATTTTTTGCATTGTAGAGTTTTGAGCTTCAAACCTTTATATTGGAAAATTAAGTTGAATCTCTTAAAAAAAATCCAAAAGAATTTAATTTTTATTCTTAAAATTGATAAATAGAAATAGATATGAAATAGAAGGAAAATCTAAATTATTAGTATCTCTAAAATGGAATGAAAACTCACTAAGAGATTGTTCTAAAAAACAAATTAAACCATGTAAAACTCTTTTGGAAACATTGTAAAAATTGCATCCAAAAATGAATACAAACTAAACCATTTAGAATTTTTCTTAAAACATTGTAAAAATTGCATTCAAAAATGAATCCTACAAATTATTTTTTCAAAAAGATGCTTAAATTGTCCAAAAAACATGATTGTCTATAATAATCATACAACTTATTCAAATGAAATGAATCAAATCTTTTTCAATAAACAAAAATATAATCTACATGAAAAAACATCTTCAAAAAAATTCAAAATTTCATAATTTTTTTATACCCAATCTCCCTAGTTTTGAGCTTATTCAGGCACAATTTTTGTTCCTAGGCACTAGTAAGGAAAAAAATTATATCCCATGAAGCTATTCAAATTTTCTATCTTCAAAAAAAAAATTTAAAAATCATGACATAAAATTCAAACCATAGGTGCTTGTCCAAATTCCATTTTATTCATCGAATGGACAATGGTCCTTTAGGAATTAAGGTTGAAATTTAAAAGAGATGTTCCTCTATAAGACTTGTAACTATTGAAAAAATGGATTCTAAGCAAATCTAAGTAAATTGTATAAAAGTGGCCTCTAGCAAAGCTTGTTTTAGAATACATTTCTATACATGGAAAAAATCAATTTGATAATTATTTCTATATAAACCCATCTTCAAAGAGTTATCACAAATAATTTTATTTTATATAATATTTTTTAACCTCTTACAAATTAGAATATTTGTGTATCTCAAAGATTTATTCTTTACTTGATCTATTTAGAATTCAATCTTCTCAAAGGCTTAATCATTAAATAGTTTTTAATGTAAAAAATAGTTTTTCAATTTAAAATAATCATAAAAATTCAAAAATATTTAATCAAAACCATCAAATATTACAAGTCTTTTTTACAATCACCCAAAGATATCAACAAATTTTGCATCTCCAATGTCTTCACTCCAAACCACGAACTTTGGTAGTAATGGTATGGGATCATTATAAGAAACCCATGTTTTAGGTGACATTTAGTGTAGCAACTTGTGTTTTAATGTCAAAAATGATGTCCATTATAACATCAAGGTATTATAGTAGACATCATTGTTGACATAAAAACGCAAGTTGCTATATTAGATGTAACCTAATATTTGTCAACTAAAACACGGGGTTCTTATAGTGGATGTGATCCAAGTCCCTTTCTAGACTATTGTTGAAGAAAGATAATGACCGAATTGGAAATCACCCTATTAGTACAATAAGTTTGTTTTCAGGGAGATGGTCATGTAGGAAATCTATGCTAAAAGGTTCTATCCTTAAAATAGGTAATATAATTCCAAAATAGAAGACCATGACCCAATTAGAAAAATTAACAATCACTTAAACTACAATAGCACAACATATAACAATTAGCACTCAATACTTGCAAATTCCCATTTGGATCAAATTCAATAATCCCCACAAAGCAACCACCCATTTGGGTTTCCATATACAACTATGATGTCATACACTCTAAATAGGTACACATTACAATTTTGCTTATACACATAAAACCAATTTGGTTTGATCAAAAATTATATTAGCCAAATTGGTGAAAATATCACCATTACAATTGTTTATAAAATATTCCACATCAATATCCTTGAAACTTCCCAACTATCATTGAATCACAAATTGTTCTCATTACCATGATTTTTTCACTCTTCTTTTAGCTCTAAAATTCTCCCCACTTCTGCACTTCTTTTCCAACTATAATACAACAACGAAAATGAAACAAACACAACCTTCCTAGCTAGGATACGCACTGCTCTCTCTACAAGTGCGTGAAAAACAACAAGAAAAAATGGACTATATAACCTCCAAGAGGAGGCAAGTTCTTAGTAGAGAACCAAGGCGCAACATCCAAAACTTGCCTCTTTGACGAGGTTATTGGATACAACCGACAAGGACTCAAATCGAGGTGAATATAACAACCTCCTTCCTTCCCATGTACCCACCTACCTACCTTTCATCTTTCCAGGTTTCGTCTACTGCCCTCAAGATTTTCTACCATGTTTGTAGATCGATTCCACAATTGATCATGGACCTTCAATGAATCAACCAGCCTTGGTTTCAAATCAATCTTAGTTCTTGTTTTCATTTTGATGTTTCTAGTTTTTTGTATTATATTACAAAGTTGTTTATAAAAAAAATCTTGGAAACAGCCTTTGAGCAGTTACAAACTACAAAGATGTTGATAAGACATTTCCAACTAATTACCAAATTGATTCAATTGCTCATCCTTGTCATCTTTGTACTAGGGTGATTGTAAGAAACAATTCACATTTTTGGTTCAAAAATGTTGTTTTTGGACATAGTACTGGCAATACTACGCAATCCTAACAGTATAGCACATTTGATGTATGCCTACAAATCTCAACCATCAATTTCAAGCGCCTACAAATCTGAGCTGTCAGTGGAGTACTATGCAATACTATCAACAGTACTATAAACTACTACAAAGCACTTCATAGGCCACAGAGAGCAAAAAATAACAGCAAAAGGGTTTGTAGAATAATTTTTTAAAAATCAAAAAATAATTTAAGAAAAAATCCATTTTTTTAAACAAAATTGTACACACATTGCAGCAAAAAATTACTCTAAATTTTTTTTCCCTCTTTGTAGCATTTGTGGAAAGGAAGGTCACTTTGCCCTTATGTGGACAATAGACATTTTACTATTTTCATAAAACCTTGATTGGAGGGCTGTTTAAGAAACATTTGTTTTAGGATCTTTCCTACAATAGACTTTGAAAGTCCAAATGTATTTTATAACGGCATTCGCTAATGTCCAAACTTTGATACCAAAATGAACTGGTTTGGCTAGCATATACTACCTCATAGGACAATATTGACCTTTATATCTCACCATGGACTCATCAACAGTGACTTGTTGATTAGGCCTCTACAAATTCTCACAACGAACTCATATAGCTTCATGTAGCCAATGCACATGACCTATTTTGTCAACCCTTCTCGACGTCACTTTTGTCACGAATAAACATTGTGATATACTTTCAAACCTATTACGAGTGAAATTTTTTTAAATAATTTGACAATGAAGCAATGGTTCCTCCTCAGACCAATAGCATCTCATTTGCGGTAAAGTCTTCACTACCATACATATTAAAACTCCAAAATATGGATGGAATTTGTGGTATTCTAATGGAATCCAATCCAATCCACCATTGGTTTGCCCTGTTTCCTCATCCAAAACTATTGTTCAAGCATAATGGTTTGTTTCTCATACAATTTTTACCATAGTCCTTGGAGTCCAATACCTTTTGAACAAAGAAAGACATGTGGGCAATTCAATGAATGGAATTGTGCAACCAAGTTCTGCACTTGAAAAGCTTAAAGGATGGTTCAAATAATTTCTAAGCCTGAGTACCCATTTCTCACTTGAATATCCAGCAATGAGAAGGTCTACTTCAATAGGGATATTTTGTAAGGATCTTTTGCAATTTTCAGACTTTCCTTTTCCTAAGTTTTGAGTTGGGGTTCTTATAGTAGCAACATTCACATGGACACGTCCTTTCCTTCTAAAAGAACGTCCGTTATTACATCCCTTCATTTCCACTCTAATTTTAGAGGAAATTGATTGCCACTCATGTTGCATACGCCTTTTCATTTCCCTGGTGGATGTCATCTCTGCTACCATTGATGTATTGAAGGTGGCACGATTTTCTTCATTAGAAAAAGGTAAATATGCTATAGCCTTTTTTCATTCAAGCACACTTCTTTGCTCCCTACCAAAGAAAGGTAGATGAACCTAGAATGTTGATGCAACTTTAGGCTTCTTTATTCTATTCTTATAGTAGCAGCATTCACAGGGCTCTAACAACTAATTCTAAAAAATCATAAGACTTTGAGTCCTACATGTCCATGGCCTTAATTGAGCTTCTACATATTCACTTTACATATAAGTGATATAACAAAACGCCTAGAATTTGAAAAGCAACATCAAATACTTCAAAAATGGAGTTATTCATACTAGATATATTAGACATCAATATGGCTAAAAAAACATAAAAGGATCACTTATGGATTGAAAATTATTTATGTTTTATATTGAAGATTATTAAATAGCTAAACTAACAACAAATTTCTCAACCTTTTTTCGTAGGTGAAATCATAAAAGGAGGTCACTCCAAAAAAGAAGTTTGACAACCTCACATGCATAATCCAAATCAATTCATTGCCTCCTACAATCTATTAATCCATTGGTGTCAATGAATTTATAAATTTCTCTTTTCACCAACATATTGTAGATATGAGGTTCATTTTCTAGAGTAATTAAAACTATGGAAAAACAATATTACTATGGATATGCTTTTATAACACCCTTGTACAACATTTTGATTCTTGAATGCAGATATAGTAATCATTTTATTGGAAAATTGCAATTTTGAAGCTAAAATTCTACATTACAATATTTAAGGAAAAGTTTATAGTAACGGAAAGAAGACCTTCACTAATTTTCTTTGACATCAAAATTTTCAAGACACCAAATTCTGGTGCCTTTGGCATGCAGTTATGAAACACATTAGGAAGATAGGTTCACACCAACTTGGTTATTTTTCAAAAATAATGTAATTTCTCCAATGCTTCATTCAATACTTATCAACACATCGAAGTTAACACACTCACAAACAAACATTTCAATCTTTCAATCCATAATTGATATTCTTGTGTTTTATTGTTATAAGTAATGATGTTCAATATGTTTGTTTTGAATTTGCATAATTGATTAGTCCTAAACCAATGTACTTATTTTTTATTCAATTTGTAGCAAATACCTAAAAGCTCAAAAAAAACCTAGGAAATCTACAAATTAAACTGCGTTTACAAATTTCTTTGAAGTAATAAGTTGACATTGATTTCTTTACAAAATTAATTCTATACTAAATAATGCAATTTTTCTATGAAAAAGAAATGTCAAAAACTTGGTTTTTAAAAATGTGGCTCAAAAACAAAGACCTATCACTTAGTGAATTTAGTACACCGGTCTAAGCTAGTATGGGTTCTCTATTCAAAAATACTAATGCAAAATCTACAAATTTGATCAAGTCTAGGAAATAAATCATTCTAGCAGCTTTCCAAGTGACCTAGGGAAGGGGTGGGATTAGAGCATCTCCACAACTCGACTCAGCAAAGGACTCAAAATTAGACCCTTTGTAAGGCATTTGAATTGTGACCGGGTCATATGACAAAGGTTTGCTCCATTATAAAACAATGAATGCAACCCTCTAGTAGGGTCAAATACTTTTACCAAAGTTTTTAGTTTGTTTTGTTTACATTTGAACACTAAAAAAATTGATTTTCAATTGTTTGAGGTCTCATTCTTTTTACTTGAGGAGAACTCAAAATGGCTTGAGTTTGCAATGGAAGAAGGCTCCTTATTTCCCATAGTGTAGAGGGAAGTGTCCCAATTCATGTGGGATATATGATTTCTAACTAGTTGGAAATCATATATCCCATATGGATTGGAGCACCTCCCTCCACCCCATGTGAATATAAGGAGCCTTCTTCCATTGCAAACTCACTTCTTCCTACATCCACATGAAGTAAATGTAGGAAGGTATGAATTTCTATGAAGAGTGAAGCTCACTATATCCTCTTGGAGTGGAGGGAGGTGTCTCAATCTATGTGGGATAGATGTGAGTATAAACTTGAAGGAGTTCTATCAAGTTCATACTTACATTTGTTCCACATGGATTGCGATACCTCCCTCCACTCCAAGAAGATATAGTGAGCTCTACTTTTCATATAGAAATTTAAACCTAGATGAATTTTATTTTCATCTTCTTTAGAACTAACAAAATTTCATTTTTTGTAACTAAGTGAAATTGCTTATAAGCATTTCATTTTAAAAAAAATTCAAATTGGATTGATAGCTAGGGTGTCAACCTTGATTTTGGGGTCCAAAGTACAATCAATCCCCTTCACCAGACAAAATTGGTCACCTTGCATTTTGTCGTGTATTCAATAAATTGGCCATAGCCAGCCAAATTTTCAGCCCTATTTTGTATGCCATGGGTACAAATTGTCACCCGGCCCAACCAAATACCTAGTTTGCGCCTTTGGCCAGGGGATGCTTTCACTCCAATCTAAATAACAATTTGAAGGACATAAAAAATTGAGAATAAAGTAAAAACTTCAAAATATTTACCAATTGTGCTCGTCTTTGTGACCGTTGGCTTTTTCTCTTGCTCGATACAATGCACTACAAGGGAAAACTATGTCCTAATTGACAAAAAAAACTGACAAAATTATGTCAATTCTTTTGTAGGTTAGGAGACCTTGATTTGGACATCCAATTGACAAAATTCTATCAATTTTTCTGTAGATTCAAACATAAATACACGTCAGCAAGTCTTTTTTTTCACTCCTTTGCCATTGTGGATTTTTTTTGACACATCACTTAATTCAAAAAAACATTTTTTTAATTATCCAAAGATTTAATAAAATAATTGAAATAATGGCCAAAAAATTTTGGATGAAATTTTATTGGATGAATGATAAATGTTTAGATGAATATTTTTGAATTAATAATAATAATATTTTTTTAAATTATTAAATTTTTTCTTTTTATGATTTTCAATAGTATATGAACCATTGGTAATTGTGAAGTGAATGGGGAAGAGAAGCTCTATATATACACATATGGAGGTAGGAGCACAACCAACTCGTGTGGGATATGTGCATTTTTGAAGTTGGTAGAGCTCATAGTCAAGTTAGAACCCCGTGATTTGGTATTAAAACTAAGATTTCAAACCTCAATTAGGCATAGAAAAATGTCTTTTTATAGAAAACTTTGAACTAAGACTAGTTAGAATATAAAATAGAGTTTCAAATTCAATAATTTGTTTAACATTTAAAGCTGTCAATCAAAAGTTATGGACAAATTTCAAAAAGAAAATTTGAAAAAATGTAAAAAGAACAATTTCAAACACCTCTTTGAAATTCCAAAACTTTTGATTGGAAATTTTAGATATAAAACGGGTTTTTTTAATGAAACTTCAATTAATAATCTAACTAGCTTTAGTTCAGAGTTTTTTACAAAAACACATTCTACTATGCCTAAATGAGGTCTGAAGTCCTACTTTTAATACAATTCCTATTTCTAATTTGCACATCCATTGTCTATCACTCATTCTTCAATTCACTACAATTATTTTAGCCACTTAGGCCCTTTATTATTGAGTACTTCCACATTTACTAAAGTATTAAAGAAGCCAAGTAGAATACTTCCACATTTGGCTTCACCAAATCTACTATAGGACCTTAGTAAAGGGGATTAACATAGTGGCAATTAAATTTCCATTTACCTAAAAAAAACTCCTATATTTTGCCAAGTAACAAACCAAATGTACAAATAGAACTATAGTGTTCTATTTAGAACTTGAATAGATTATTAGATAGGCTATTTATTAGGGGTGCTATTCATGCATGATTCTTTGTTGCTACAAGGTTTCAAACATATTGTGTCTTAGTGAATCTTTAATCTATTATAAGGGTTGCTACAACATGTATGTTTTGAAAAAATTTGATATATTGTTGAATAGAAAAAAATTTGGACTCTACTTACAACATCTTTTACTATAATTTGTTAACACAGGGGGGACACTTCCCATATTTTAGCAACCCACGTGCGGCGGAAGGAAGGGTGGATTTAATTCATTTTGGATAATATTTAGAAGTACTTATAAACAAATTACATGTAAAAGAGGGGAAATTAAAAATGGGAAGTCCATTATAAGTAATACAGGTAGCCAAAAAACATGATCAATTAATTTTTAAGTACATGTAATTAAAGGGCAAAAGAATTGGATCCAAAAAATTTCATTTAATAGGGTCTATTTGTTATTGCTAGAATTATAGTACTTATAGTATAGTACTTATTATATAGTACTTATTATATACTATAGCATGAATAGCACCCCTATAGATTGGCTATTCATTAGGGGTGCTATTCATGTATAGTACTTATAGTATATTACTTATTATATAGTACAATTTGTATAGATCAAAATTATAGTACTTATAGTATAGTACAGTCTGTATAGATAAGAATTATAGTACTTATAGTATAGTACAATCTGTATAGATAAGAATTATAGTACTTATAGTATAGTACAGTCTTATAGGTCAAAGTTATAGGATGAAAGTTGAAATAACTGGATGAAGGTTTTATTTTACAAACATGCTATTAGAGTTTTGGACTAACTTATATGTTGTGTGTTTCCCCTGTTTGTTGAAGGCGTGCTGCATTTTGAGTTCAAAGTTATTGATCGTTGGAGGCGTGTATGCGTGCGATGCAATGTGCAAGGCGGATTTGTATTCAAAGTTTTGAGTGCTTGGGTTTGGAGGCAAATTGTGCAAGGCATAAGGGCAAATTCTCCCAGGTTGAAGGACGAGTCTTGGGTCATTGCAAGAAATGCCGGTCTTATTTTCCATCACAATTGGAGTGACGTCGTTCTTTTTTGCTATAACTTCTGAATCTAAAGATCTAACAATACAAAATAATTATTGGACCTCTCTAACTTGATGGTTTTCACATCCCTTATTTTTCAGAAATTAAAAAAAAATTAATATTTGAAGATCATTTTTCCTAATTTGTCACAAACTGAGGTTTAGGGTTTTTTACTACGTTTAGAGTCCCCTACGTTAATGATCTAAAGCTGAAATTTTCATAGTGCATTTGTATAGTAGGAAAGCATATTCCTACCAAAGGAAATCTAAAAATACATTATTTTATGTCCTCCACATGTGTGCAAACAGCACTCCCATTGCATGCAATTTTTCGAACATTGATGATGGTACTAAGATAAATTTTTTGGTAAAATTACATCACCATCAACTCCACCCAAATGGACAATTTTTATATTTAAAAAAATTACTTTTCCTATTTTTTACAAATTAAAATCTATATATGCCCATTTTAATGAGTTTTGGCACTTTTCTAATTCTCCCACTTAAAGAATTTTCCAAAGATTTTCCTTTGTAAGGTACCTTCTTCTTTAAGATATATGCATTTTACATATTTTTCATGTTTTTTAAAAATTATTTTCTAATTAAATAGTACTCCCGAAAAAAAAAGCGTCCAAATCCAAGAAGCTACAGAAATGGACCCCCTTTCTTGCAATGATCCTCTTGCAAGGTTTTAGGGCGTACCTCTACGGCAACATTGTGATATTTGGTAAGCTTTGAGTGCTCTTTCCATCCTGCAGCTTTTGTGAACTTCAGGTTAGCAATGCAGTGATCTTTAGGGTTAGTGATTCATTTTTTGTCTAGTTTTTGGGATTCCATAAGCTTCAAGTGTTTTTTTCCCATTCAATCCGCTTTGATTCAATCCGCTTTAGGGTTAGCTAATGGTGCAAGATTTAAGAGCAAATTCTTGCAGGTTTAAGGGCGGATTCTTGCAGGTTTAAAGACGAGTCTTGCAAGGTTTTAGGGTGCACCTCTGCAATGACATTGTGATATTTGGTAAGCTTTGAGTGCTCTTTCCATCCTGCAGCTTTTGTAAACTTTAGGTTAGCGATGCAGTGACTTTTAGGGTTAGCAATTCATTTAGCTTCTGTCTAGTTTCTGGGATTCCATAAGCTTCAAGTGTTTTTCTTTCCATTCAATCAACTTCAATTCAATCAACTTTAGGATTAGCGAATGGTGCAAGGTTTAAGGGCAAATTCTTTGCAGGTTTAAGGGCGGATTCTTGCAGGTTTAAAGATGAGTCTTGCAAGGTTTTAGGGCGCATCTCTACGGCCACATTGTGATATTCGGTAAGCTTTGAGTGCTCTTTTCATTTTGCAGCTTTTGTTGACTTTAGATCGGCGATTCATTCACCTTTAGGGTTAGCGATTCAGTCTGTCTTGTTTATGGGATTCTATAAGCTTCAAGTGTTTTTCTTTCCATTCTGCAGCTTCGATTCAATCAACTTTAGGTTTGGCAATTCAGACATGCTTACATGCTTACGGTTGGAATTGTACAAGGTTCCAAGACAAGTATCAAGTCATGGCGATTACAGTGAAGATCTGAACAATGGAGTCCGATTTTGGTATTCCAAGCTTTTACAGCAAGGTCAAAGTTTTTGCAGATGACACCTATGCATCACTTAGGTTGCGTTTGGAGGAGAAAGTAGTGCTTGAGTGTCCGTTCGAGTTCTGGGACAACGAGGAGCAATGTAAATTACCATTGAAAATAGAATCCTTAAACGACATTGTTTTGGACGTTTCATGTTTTACCATTGCGTTCTAAGGGTGAATAAGAAGCCTCTAAAAGCCGCCAAATGGATGATATAGTGGAGCTAAGACCACTAGTAGATACTCCACCAGCAACTAAAGATGGAAATTTTCAGGTCATACATGAAGAAGGTGGAGGCATGGATCTTGTAGCAAGCTTCGTTCTTACTGGAACATCGGTGATCATTGCAACTTTGGAACCTCAACTGCATTCCACTCTAATTTCTACAAAGATTTGGGAAAGCTACCTAGAACAAAGCAAGAAGATGAAGAGGGAACTACAATGCTCTTCGCTAGAAGACAATCACTAGTTGTTGAGGACTGCTGATGTTAGTGGACATGGGGTAGTGAAATTTTTTTGCGTGGAATGCTGCAAGGAGGTACGGGGGGACACTAGTAAGCACAAGAAGAGCAACATTCTAAACCTGTTTAGCAATTTCAGATCCAAGCACTTGCTCAGCAACAACCACGTGAAGAATTGGTGCGGACATAACGATGTACAATATGTGGATCATCCTCAGTCTATTGCTCCGAATAGTGAGGCTGCTCCAATGACTGTGGCAGATCAAGGTGTGTTCCTAAATGCAGGAGATTTGTATGGCAAATGGTAAATTGAATTTTTTTTCGAATGTACCAAGTGTATTAAAAATAACTTTCAACTTTGTGTTTTTGAACACATTCTTTATATGATTTTTAATTGTTGAATACTACTTTCAATTCTAATGTTTTGTATTTGATTCATTCATGTTAATTTGTATTGAAAAATTGAATCTTTTTTTTAATGAATTTTTTCTTTGTCTTTTTTATTTTTTCATTAGTTTTTTATTTAGTTTCTTTACTTACAAAGAATATAGGCTACTAAAAATTACATTGACCTGCATATTATAAGTAATTTTACATATGATTATATAGAATTTTTTTTTGCATTAGGTATTGATAGGGGCCTTTTTTAAGTTTTCTAGGAAGTAATAGACTCCAAAAAAATACCCCTCTACCACACATGGGTCCTCCAAATGTAGTGAGAGTGTCTCCCTGTGTTTGTTAATCTTGTTTAGTGAAAAATTCAAAATGAAGCTATATGAAAGACTCTAAGATCCTTGTATTGGAAATTTAAAATTTTGTTACCTTAGCAATAAACAATCAGGGAAAAATTGAGTTGTAGAAAAAGTGATTGTAATATAACTAGATATTTTTATAATTGCAAAAATGTCTAGATGTCATTATTCACTAGAAAAAAGTTAGAAGCCTTTAATGTGTATTCAGTACAATCCAAATGATGTTTCGCATTGACTGCAACGCAAAATTTGCAAATTTGTGTTGTAATCAATGCAAAACATCATCTAGATTGTGTTGAAGTCACGTTAAAGGCTTCTAACTTTCTTCATTTAGTGATTTAAACATTGTAAAGTCTTCTCTAGAACATTCTTTATTCCATTGATCCTTTAGATCTTAGACAATAGAATTAGTTGCCTTTAAGACATTGTAAATAATTTTGATAACCATGAAATTTGTGAAAATCCAAAACTTTGAATAAATTGAACCAATGTCACAAATCTTGCATTGTAAATCAAATAGCATCATTAAATGCATTTTAAACTTTAAGAGATCTCTAAATACCATAACGTGTTTGTAATATGTTGAAATATACTATTATACCACAATATATAATAATATAGTATAGTATATTATGGAATATACTAGTACAATTTGTATTTTTTGCACATTATAAAATTTGATATTTAGCTACTTGAATTGACCTTCTCAACTTGCAAAAACAACATCAATTAATATTAGAGGCCCAAATATGGTAGTCCCCAGTCTAAAATCATATATATATATAATATATATAATATATATAATATATATCATTTATTAACTTAGAAATTCAATAGAAATTCAATAAGAAAAATTGCATCATTGCTTGCAATGTATCTTTATCATTGCTTTTAATGATTAGTTTTATATCCAAGCTTCTTTCACTAGAAGAAAATAAATTGTGATTCCTAATGGTCATGAGCATGATGAAGTCGTTGAATTGTGGACAAACTATCAAATTGAATACCTTGCTAATTGATAAACTATTGGGTGTACTACATATTGGTAATTCAGCAAACCTTAATACTACCGTGTATTATTCTTCCACTTTTTGACATTAGACTTTATGAATACAATTCTACATTTTTGTTAAAATAATTGCTTTAGAAAGAGGTACTAGAGACCTTATTTTTTTTTAAATTATGAGAAGGAAAAGATTAAAGATAAAGCCTTTGACCATGCAATTAAGTTTCAAATTCTTTCACTATAGACTCCATTTTCCTTCATATATCATTAGGAGAAATTTGAGGGCTGTAGGAGCCCACGAGTTCCCATAGCCTGAAATCGCGTAATCTGCCACGGGAACGCAAGTTTGCAGGAATCCTACGTGGTCCAGTGACTGCCATGTCATTAACTTCTTTTTTTTTGAAATTTTTTTTTGGACTTTTTTTCATATTTCAAGACCTTGTTTTTTTTTGTTTTCTTTTTAGAAATGTTGGCCTAACAGTGGCTAGCCGTTCCCAGACCAATTTCGGGGAACAGTTCTGAAACGGCCCTTTGGAGCCCTCAAATCCCTCCTAATGTAAATTTCTTTTTTACTTCTATTTTTTAATATGAAATCACATGTCTTCTCAATCCTCATATAGTAAAAAAATTATAGATTTTTTGTAATGATTTGAAATTTATACCAATTTGAAAAAAAATGAAGAACTTCCATATCAAAAACATCAACATGCTAAAAATATGTAAAAAATTCACCATAGGTGTATATTATTTTGAAGAAAATAATGATAGCATAAAAAAAATTCCATATTAGCTTACAATTGCAATATTTGTGGACCATGGTCATAGGTCTAAAGTCCAAATTGCAATAAATTGTATAATTTTAGAAAATTTTCAAACTTGAAACAAAAACCAAATTTAATAAACCTCCTTTCATTAGTTGGATTCAAATTAAAAAAAGGTCAATTTTTTGGCTGAGGTAAAAAAATCACATTTAAAATCACCCATATGAATTTCTAATGCCATAGGCATATTATACAAATTGATGAATATTTTTGCTCATTAGCAAATAGTAATGAAGTAATTCATATAAGTAGAAGTACATGTAATTCATTAGTAATTTCGAAAGGTGATAATCATACCAAAATTGTCCTTTTCTAAAGCAAAACCCCTCATATAACCAAAAGTGAACCTATTTGTGATCCAAAATATCTCCAATTGTAAATTACAATTATCCTATTGACTAAGGCATGCACACATATATTTGGTACATATTGCTATTTAGCAAATACTAATGGAAATTTGGATGAGGAAAACAACATGATTTTCTTAGCTCATAGAAAATTGACATACAAACAAAGTAGTGAACTTTTATCATGAAATTGAGAGAAGTTAGACCTAATCACAAGTCATGAATTTTTGTACTCCATTTAAAACCTTTCAATTCTTATTTTAAAATGCATTTGAATTCTTATTAAATTTTTTATTATTTTCTTGGAAAGACAAGCACGATTGTGTACAATTTAATAAATTCACTTATCTTGTTCCTAAACAAGGTTAGCGTGTTCTCATTGAAGTTTAGGTCTTCTCACAACGATTCAGAATTCCATATTATCACATGGATTCAGAACTCCACATTATCACGACTCTTCCGAACTCCATATTATCTCGTTCATTTCGGTCCAAAGACTGTGACATTAAAGAGGTGTAGCGTACGCTTAAGCTTAGCGTGAGCCCGAAGAGAGCCGCGACTTCACGTTTGCTTTTTCGGCTTCTGTTTCTGTCAACAGTAACTCGAGAATTGCACACCAGCGCTTCGTGGAGCTCTTCTGTGTGCAATTGGCCGGCGGGTAGGTTAGAATTTCAGCCAATAGTTTCAGAAGGGAAATTAATACCGTTATTAGGTCGGAGAATTTCGTATTAGATCGAGCTTTGTTGTGCAACTTCAATTACCCTCGCTTCGCAGGGGCTCCTGCCGATCGGATCGAAGGATTGTAGAGTAATCTGAGTGGCGATGGTCGTTTAAGATCCTCGGATTCAGACTATATTGGGATGAATGGTTTAACAGTAACATTTGTGGCGAATCGGATCCTATTTTGCTTCCTGTCGGACTGAAATTTTCTAGGTAGTCGATCGTAGCGGCAGAAGTCGTGCGCCAATTTTTGCCTTTGTCGATTTCAGAGTAGTCTTCGGATCTACGATCGGAGCCTGGATTCGTTAAACGCATGGAATCTTGCATTCATCCAGTGATCTTTATTTCTCAGATTCACATTTGACGCCGATTTCGTAGAATTGACGGCGAAATGGATGTTATTAAGAATGGCTCCTTCATTCGGCACTCTCCCCTCGCAAGACGAAAGCACGCAATTGCTTTCGGAAAATTTTCCGGATTTGAAGTCCTGCCTCCTTCAAGACTGGAAATCGTCTCCAAATACCCTAGCGGCCTCCGAACAGCCAGTGCTAAGTTGTCCTCTTCCGCTGACGTTCCCCGTGAGGAGGAATTCCTCCGGAGCAAGAAAGAAAATACGAAACCATCGCAAGGGGGGAAGAACGAGACAGTGGTCGCCCCAGTGCTTTCAAAAGACTTCAGAGAACATGACGCTCAACTTGTCATGCTGGAAAAACTCTCAAGTTCAGACAAAATGGAAATTCGCAAAGGCAGGAAGCAGCACAGAGGTCATTTGGTCTGGAAGGAGCTTCAGGAACTCACAAGAGAAGACACTGGGCCACCCCGGTGGATTTCTTACACGGGCGTTGGAAACCAGCGAGAAAATGCTCCCCTCCTTCTCTGCCTGCCAGGTACATGTCTCTTTTCTTTCTAGCACAATTATGCACTACCAGAATCTTCCAGCCTAGATACTAGAATGACCTGATTGGTCTGCTTTGCATCCCCGCAGATATAATCTCCAATGGCTTGAGCTTATCATTGCATCAAGAAAAGCTCGTCAGGCTATTCGAAGTGCGACGTTTGCATGTTCCAGTGCATGATACATCTACAAACGAAGGTACAACGTGAGCTTCATATGATTCCTTTCTCACATGTTTTGTTTAGAGATTGGTAGACATGTGGTATAACTTCCGATCATTTCTGCTCAGATTTGATCACTTTGATCGAAGCAATCATCAGAGAAGAGTCGTCAGTGCGGAAAAAAAGACCTACATATCTGCTAGGTGAAGGATATGGGGCGCTGCTTGCTATCTCCATTGCTGCACGCAATCCAGACCTTGACTTGATTCTCATTCTAGTTGACCCCGGTATGTTTATGTACCTTACGCACATCTTGCTCTTCATTCCACTGATTGTTTCCTCTGCTTCCATTTTTTTTCGTATCTGAGTACCACTGGTTGTGTCAAGATGAGACACTATATTCATGTTTTTGGTTTGATTGCATTCTGCAGCTACATGGTGCGATGAAAGCAAAATCTTGCCTCCTGGTGTTAACGTGCTGGATGCAGCCCCTGGCCCGGTTTCATCATCTCTACCATTTCTTTTCTCTATGAGCGTTGGTGCGACCCATTCCCTACATTTTCTGAGTCTCAGTTTGTGATTCTTCTAGTGCTTAGCATTCTTGAAATGATGGCATGTTTCGCTGCGAATCATGTCTGGTTTTTTACACTGGCTGTGTTTGGAGGTCTGTAAGCGTCAGGAATAATTCTGTTGGGAATGGCAGGTGATCCTGTCACCATTGCTAAGGCAATTTTGGATCCCTCTCTTGCACGACTGGAAAAATCACAGCAATTCATATTGAAATTGCGCGATGTTCTTCAAGTCATCGCTGTAAGTTCTCCCCCACAACCATATGATCACTTCCAGTGACGTAGACCAAGTACACCTTCCCGTTTCTGCTACTTGACGGAGAAACCTACACCCTAAGTGTTGATCAGTGGAAGAACATACTCAAGAGAAATTGGTTTGGAGTTGAAAACTTATGGACTATCGTTGACGAATCATGCAGATTTCTTCTGTGGTTTGGTCAAAAGATGTAGCCCTACGGAAGGTTAATCTACTACAGAGGGCTGCGCGGAGTGCAGTCTTGCAATTGGGAAAAGTCAAGGCCGATGTCCTTGTGTTGTACAGGTATAGTATTCTGCCTTTTGCTCGTGCAGTAGGATATATTCATGAATACTAAATCTTAGTTGAAAGTCATCTGGGATTTTATTTTATTTTCTATGCTTGGTTGAGCTTCACTGTACTGTACATGGATCTAGAAGGATTTATGAATTGTCAAAGTGTTTTGTTGTGACGGTCGTCGAGGATAGTGGAAAAGCACAAAATGAAAAAGAGGCAAAAAGATTGAGGGAGGGTATTCCATCGGCTATCGGTCGAGGTTTTCAAGATCGCCGTGGAGCCCTACTTCTGGTGAGCTGCTTCCACAATGGACCCACTCTGTTTGTTTTCGGGTTGCCTATATTTGTTAGTGCAGAAATTAGGTTCAACTTCACGCATATGACTTTCTAAGGCATCAGTGATGGCCTCATCTTTTAAAAAGTGAGTAGTGGTGAACATTGTCTATTCTGTATTTATTTCCCATAGACCAATGGCCAGCTTATGCGCTATACTTGTCAAAATTATTCAGGAAGACGGCGTTGAGCTCGCGAGTTTGATAAAAGCCTCCAACTTGTACAGATGTTCTAAGCCACGCAACATTATTACTGACTACATTCATCCTACTGAAGAGGAAAAAGAATCGTTTCGGAAGGCCCACCTCGAGTACGGTTAGACTCCTATTTTACCATCATATGTAGGAGAAGTCCAGATCCTAGAGTCTCTGAAGATACTTTCACTCGAGGTGTAGAGATTGAGCATCATTGTCTGGATCATTGCTTCTGTATGACGGTTTAGAGTTATTGCGGGCTTGGCAGCAACTCGTGAAACAGTATTCTAATAATTACTTGTAAACAAATCTTGTCTTGATGTTCGTGCAGTCTAATGAAGCAGCTCTTCAGCCCTGTATATTTCCACGTTCAGGAAAATGGATTGGTGAAAAGAGGCCTGCCCCGACTCACCAAGGAAAGGCCTATCCTTCTCGTCTGTAATCACACATTCGTGGGGTTTGATTTAGGAATAATTGTAGGCTCTTTCTTGGAAAGCCAGGACGTGATGATTCGGGCCTTGGCACACCCGCTTCTAACAATAGGTAAGAGTTTCACCCTCATAGGGACGAAATTTCAACTTTGAGCAATACTTGGCCTTAGGTTACAAAATTAAAGTAACAATGACATATTTGAGAACTGTGAATTACACCCAGTGCAGATCAACCTGGAGAACTCATGGCACCATCTTCATTGCCGGATTTGGCAAGACTGCTGGGAGCTGTTCCAGTATCGGGCGGCAATCTATACAAGTTATTGGCTGCGAAAGAGACCGTCTTTCTTCTTCCAGGTGGAATGCGTGAAGCAGTCAAGAGGAAGGTACTGCACTCTCTTCAACGTTTTTTCTCGGTGGATTAGAATGAAATAAATTTTCATTTATTTTATCATTGACTTGGGCCCCAGAATTTGAAGTATTACTGTTCACGGAAACAGGGGGAGAGCTACAAGCTAATTTGGCCCGCCAAGCCAGAGTTTGTGAGAACTGCTATGCGACACGGCGCTGTGATCATACCCATGGCTGCTGTGGGCGGTGATGAATTTATCAAGGTACTGCTCTTTCATCTGGAAATAAACGATTCTAATCATTAATATGCACTGACTTGAAATCTCTCTTCACTTACCTTCCATTTATCTATTAAGAAAGGTCGAGACCGACAGGCAGCAATGTCCTGCTGAAATTCAGCCATGACTCAATGCAGGTTCTTAGCAACCGAATCAGGGTCCATGTGGATCAAATTTTCTGGAATTGCAGCTCATGGAAGTTATCTTCTGACATATGCTACATTTGAGAGAGCAGATAGTATTGGATCAACAACAAATTATGAGCTTACCAATAGTTGGAGAGCAGCTACAGCGCCTAGGAAACCAAATGCCTCGTGCCAGGTACAATCTCATCCCTCTCCCTGTCCCTCTCTCTGATTCAAATTACGGAAGGTGTGATCAATTTGTAGCAATTCCATGATTCTTGAAGCTAGCCGTCTGGGTTTTGTTGATGTAAAGTTTTCTCTCTTGTGCACACTGACCAAATGAAATGATAATATTCCAGACAACGAAAGGAGGGAGCAGATGATGACGAAGGACATATGCTAGGCACCGTGGGCATTCCCACTCCTCCCCCTCGCATGTACTTCACATACCAGAAGCCAATCTTTACACATGGTACGTACGGCCCAATTTTAAAAATCGCTTTCCTGTCGTTGCCATTCCAATTTGAAATCTATCGCCTAACCCATGTGCTGCAAGTCTTCTGATTGGAACTTTGGGTTGGTACCATAGCTATCTTCCAATCAAAACACCCCAATTCTTTGGGCTCCAACCCAAGGTTTTTTGGTGTAAACAGGCCATTAGGTGAGGTTCCCAGATGACACATATAAGGGTAGAAGCTTCTATTTGCGGTACTTTCAGCATAATTGTACCATACGCAGGAGTGCGGTTCTTGGGATTTGTATTGAACTGTGGAACGGTCTTTGGATTCATGAGTCAAATTTGTTGAGATCAATTTCCTTTATCGCCATGTATACTATCATTCAAAGTGGGAAGCTGTATCTGACCACTCTTGAAGGAACATTAGACAACCCCAGTTTTATTCAAAGATCATTCAGTGCCCATGGGCATTTAGCCAAGTTGTGCTTATACCACTTTTAGTAATTCTAACTAAGGATATGAAAAAGATGATCGGGTTGCAGTTGTCACCAGTGGTCAGTATTTGAGACTGGATCAGGTTTTAATGGTCTTAGAATCCTTTACCTTGATGCAGATCTCAGGGACTCCTTGAATGACAAACAAGTCGTGGAGGCACTCTACAAGCAAGTGAAGGCGGAGATTGAAGCTGGAATGTCCTACCTTTTGAATAAGCGGAACGGAGACGCTTACCAAGACTTCGTTCCTAGGATCCTTTACGAGAAGACGTGGGGCAAACAAGCACCAACATTTAAACCATAGAGACGGAGGGAACCACCAAACTTGTATATAACACCTTAGAATCGCATGTAGGTGCCAGCACTGCAATGTAATGTATTTACTCCGAATCTAGATATACAATCCTCTGCAGCCACCCGTAGATCCCTTGTGAGCTTACTCATGGCCGAATTGAAATTGGCACTTCTGTTATTACTCTACAGTGGCTAGATATAACTCAATATAAGTGTCGACAAAGAATAAAACCATTTGAGGATATAAACGAGATTTTATTATTAGAACAAATGTTTCTTTGATGCCAGTCAACATTACATTCAGTAGCAGACTGTCACATTGCCTCCCAGCAGATGAAATGGTGTGGAATATCCCACATCATTCCATCTAGCACCAATGGTATTCCACGCCATTCAGTAACTAAAGTTGCAACTCCAAGAAATGTCAGATGAAAATTAGGTGATGGGGACTTCACCAAGGGGAAGGCAGTCCTTCCATGGGCTACTGAATGTTATGGGCTACTGAATGTTATGAGTAACTCCTACTCGGGACAAAATGAATTTTGGGTGGGCTTAGGTAATCTCAAATTTTTTACTTGATTTTTTTTAACTTTCTCTTAAGGTAGAAAATCATATTAGCTTTTGGGATATTTATTTATTTATTTCAATGGGTGCATGGAAGCAAAAGTTATGTTACAATAAACTCAAAATGAAGGAGATTGGGTAGCAAACAAAATCCATTCAGATTTGTGATGTGAAAGTTATGGAGCTTCTTGTTTTGTAGGCAATCATTGAAACTTCTTGAGATTATAACATATTGGATTTGTTTCTAAATTTAATTTTTATAATTTACAAATATGCTTGGTAAAGCAATTTCACCATTGGAATTGATTAGTGTGATTCAATTACATCTTAGAGCTATTAATGATTTAGGATTCTCCTTTTAATTTTGTACGAACTTCAATTTAATAACATATTAATAATATATTAATAGTATTTAATAGTGAAGATCAAGTCTTCTTTTTAATTTGGTTATCCTACACTTTCAACTCAAATCTTCAACCAAAAAAAATTAATTCAAAATTTTTAATACAAAATTAAAAGTTAAGCAGATTCAAAGCCAAATAATCTAGTCAAGGATTGTCCTAAAAAATTTGCTATCTTCACTTTAAAAGCAAATATCTTGCAATCAACATATTGAAAATTTTTAAATTTCTTCCTTGCATTATTATACTAGCCTAGTGCAAAATCTTCCAATTAGATTTGTCAAAAAAAAGGTAATTAAGAAAAATTCTTCTTGCAATAGAAAAGGCAATCTTGAGTGATTTTTTGATGACAAAAAGGGCAATGGGATATTTGGGATTAAAAAAATTCTTTTTTTTGAAACAAATGGAATTCCACTGCAAAACACAGAGTATATAGCAGCCAAGCCAAAAGGCTAGACAAAAGCGTATAAGAGAAAGAAGCTAGAAGAAGAAGCAAGGGTTAGGCCCTTACCTTGTCTAAATAATATTGTCACCAACTCTAGAAGCTAACACCGGGGAGTGTTTGGGATTAAACTTTCAAGGCCAAGGCCTTTTGGGGGTTATAAACATTATTGCTTTTGAAATGATGTAGTCCGAAATGTCACTAAGGTATAGAAATTACATCCATCCAATTTTGTAGTGTAAATGATGTAGATGAACTGAATCAAATTTGGAATCATTTGGTCACTCAAATTGTAAGATTACAATGTTTTGGTGTAGAAAAGGGCCGCTAAATTTTTTTCTAGAAACACATTTGGACTATGAAGGTGAAATTTGATTTGTAAACCTATTCAAATGATGAAAAATATTAACTTTAAAGTGCTTCAAAACCAATATATAAATACATTTTTAAATTAAAAAAAATAACAAATGTTCAATTGACTCATTGTGTTTGCAAAATGGTTTTGACATGTCAAAATATAGCAAAAAAAGCTAGCAAAAAACACATCTAAGGCTAAACCTCCTTCTATTAAAATGAATGATCCTCAATCACCTATAAGTTCTTGTATTGATATGAAATTTTAAACTTACAAACTAGACTAGTATGTGCAACTTTTCCAAGAAGATTTTTGAACAAAACATTAGAAGGGATTTGAAGGCAAAAGAAGCTCGTTTCAAGGTTGATCCCTAGCTCATTTCTTGTGCTATTAGAAAACTACAAACCATCCCTAATGGCTAAATTTTTTGAATTTTTGAAAAAAAATTTATTAATTTTAAAATTTCTAAAAAGTATTTAGAAACCTAAAACTAAATTTAAAAACTATTTTTTTTAGAAAATAATTTTAAAATAATTTTAAAAGTTAAATTTTTTTTGACTTGGCAATGTCTTCACCACGTTAAATTGTTGATGTGACATCTTTTCATAGTCCAAGAACTCCAAAAACTTGTAGTCTCCCATTATCCTCAAATCCCTTCTAAAGTTCACCGTAATCCAATTATGCCTAAATTTTGAACTTTGAATTGCTCCCAAACATTCAAAACACTTTGGATCATCGTGAAAGCTTCCCTGCAATAACTATACTTCACGGAAAACATAAACCAACAAATTTGTTTGAAAACAAACATTAAATGAAGGAGATACAAGCCTCCAAAGTTGCGGTAACTATCAAAATCCTTAGATGAAATTTGAGGGCATTAAGAAACTGTGATTCCTAGACTAAGGGAACACAATTTTTGCCATAGGAATAGAAATCCTACATGGTCAAGACACTACCATGTAATTTTAAAAAATTTAAAATTTTGATGTTTTAAGACTTTTTTTCATATTTTAGGACCTAAAATTTTTTTTAAATTTTTTTTGAGGGGGTAATGCTGGCTTGACTATGGCCAATAACATCAGAAACTGTTTCAAAAACAAATATCCAATAAGTGTGTAGAATTTGGAGAAATAGACTTTGTGGCCCCAAAAGGAAAAGGAACAGGAATACAGGGTGATTGCAAAAAAGGGTGACCAATTTCCTAGTCACAATTGAAAATATTCTCTTGTTTTTTGCTATAATTTTTGAAGCACAATTTGAATGAATATAAATTTTTTTATTGAAGATAAATAACTTTTGGAAATTAGATCCCTTATTTTTTAGAAATTAATAAAAGTTATTTTACATTTAAAAACTATTTTCGTTAATTTGTCACAAGTTGACATTTAGGGGTATTCACTATTCACTACGTTATGAATCACTAAGTTTAATGATCTAGAGTTCAAAATTTCATGATCTATTTGCATGATAGGGAAGCAAGTATCTACCAAAGAAAATTTGAAAATTCATTATTTCACGCCTTCCACATAAGTGTAAACAGCTCTCCTATTGCGTGCAATTTTTGAATATTGAAAATAGTTATTAGATCATTCTTTTGGTGAAATATCATCACCATCAACTCTTTCCAGATGGACAATTTAAAAAAAAGTTATTTTTCTATTTTTTATAAATTTAAATGTGAATTTACAATGCTAATCACTATTTTTGTGAGATTTTGCACTTTTCTAGTTCACCTACTCAAAGAATTTTTCTATACTTTTCCTTCATATGGTACCTTATTCTTAAAGATATATACATGAAAAATATTTTTTTTACTTTAAAAAAAAATTAATTTTCTAATTTTAAAGTACTTCTAAAGGTGAAAAGGAGTATTGTGAAAAACGTTACACTTTTTGCACACCCTTTCTTGACCCTGTAAGGGGAGGAAATTGTGATGAATCTCAAGCAAAGTTTGCAAGGCTAAGGTCACATTGTAACCACCAATAGTTTTTTCACTTTGGTGCCTTTATTTTTGAAATTATTGGACCAAGGTCCCATGGTGACTAGAACATTGAAGTCAAATCAAAAGTATGTTTTTAGGGAAATGTGGGATAAAAAGGTAACAAAAAAGAAAGAATTGGGATGGATAGATTCAAGGATGCATATTTCTTGAAGAATCTGTTGTACAATTTGGAAAGATAGCATTCCAATGTTGCTTTTATCAACGCATGTAGAAGCTATAATACGTAATAAAGAAGAATTAACTGTGAAGAGGAAGGGTAAAGTTGGGAAGAAGCCAGTGCCAACATGTCTTATGCATTTACAATATCAAAGAAATATGAGGGGAGTAGATAGTGGTGATCAATTATGAGGGTATTATACAACCTTATCAAGTAGCCACAAATGGTGGCATCACCTATTTTATTTTTTGCTAGACACTTCCATATTGAATGCATGGATTATTCACTGTGATTTGAGTTTTAGGTTCTTGACAAATCCTATGACCCATCTAACCTCTCATCTCCAATCGGTGAAAGAATTGACATCAAAATGGCTAGGTAGGATGCAAGGATTTTCAAAATTTGCTTCAAGTGTTTGTGCAACTCATGGAGTGTGGTCAATGGGAACTAAAAGGAGAGTTTGCAGAATTTGTAGAAAGAGATGTTCCTACATTTGCCCAAGATGCAATGGAATGTACATATGTAAAGATCCTTGCTATTGGTCATGTCATTGGTATTAGTAATGATATAGGAATTACATGGTCACTTTGAATTTCTAGCATTTCAATGTATGAATTTTTTTGACCTAATATGAAAAAAAATATACCTACTTTCAAATGTCACAAGATTATTCTGGAAGATGGTGGCTATGTGCTTTTTTGTAAGAATTCAGTAACCAAGTGGCCATAGAAGCGAATTGAATTATATGAGTGTATTCAAGAAAATAGAATTTATGTGTCAGGTAGTTCTAGTTATTGTAGAAGAGGGATATAACACGCTGTATACAGAAAAAGAACATTCATGGAGACGGAGGGAAAAGGTAGAAGAAAAGAACCACATTAGGAAAGTAATCCCCCATTGAAACAATATTGTTTCAATGGGTTCATAGGCCAACCTTGAAATTATATTGTTGCAATACAAAGGTAGTATTGCAATAGTGTTGTTTCAACAAAAGCGTTGTTTTCCATTAGGGCATATTTGTTACAATATTGCTTTTATTTAGGAACAACATTAGATGTTTTTCTGCGATTTAGAAAATTAAAAGTTATCAACTATGGGAACGATGTGGGAACATTGTTGGAACTGCCATGTTAGCAATCTGATGTGGTCGAGAGATTGCCACATCATTTAATAATATTAAAAAAATTAAAAAATTAAAAAATTATTTTTTATTCTGACTGTTCCCAACATTGGAAATAGACTTGAAATAGTCTTCTAAGCCCCCCAAAAAATATCTAATGTGTGATTTCAAGGTTGACATATGAACCCATTGAAACAATACTACAACAGTAATTAGAAAGTGGGGGGGTCCATTCCCGATGATGAACATCCTTCTATTTTCATCCACAATAGAATGACAATTCCATCCAATGTTTTTCATTTATACTTCATGGTTGTTTTGCCATTTTTTGGCTGGCTTAGTGACCAGCCCTGCCTAAGTTGAGAAAGATGAAAAATACTGACTACGGTACTACGGCACTCTTTGTCCCTATTACAATGTGCCCCAAAGTGGTGTCACACTCAATTTTGTGAACCCCCTGGCCTTGGAGTAACAACAACTATTGGATGTCTGCATAATTCAATATTCTCCTTTCCTACACCGTTGATTGGAGTAGGCAAAACTCCGTGATTGCCGGTGATCTTCATCCGTTGCTAGAATTTGAAAAACCCTTAGCACATGCCGTACTATTGATAGACAGCCGGCAGGGGGGAAATGGAGGACCGTCCATCGAAGAGGAGATAGGATTTGCCCATCGTTCCAATTTCTAGACTCTTGGGCCCAGAATCTTGCACACGGAGAGAGGCACCCAAATTTGCACATCAAAAGAGAGCAATTTGCGTCCAAATTTCTTGTTGGAGAAGTTGAATCTTGCGCGCACCCCCAGACTGCGACCATGTTTCCATTTTCTGAGGGAGGATCAATTCTTGCGTGCGCTCAGTGATTGGTAATTGGCTTCATTCAGAGAAGGAGCTCCAATGCATCATCGGGATCAGTGACGTCCAATTTGCTATTTGACTTCGTTGATAAGGTATGTTTCTGAAACCCTTCTTATTATTGTTTTGTTATCAGCTTCTTGTTTTTCATTTGTTGACATAAGTGAGTTCTCGAACTTCCGTACTCCTCTCAGCTCGTTCAATTGTGCTCACCAAGTTTGAAGAATGTGTTCATTTTCAACTTTGTTTTTATTTTCATTTGGACTTTGATTTCTGTAGACTTGGAATTGCCTACTTGTTCTTGATCCCGATGAAACATATCGTTTTGTGATTTTTCAAAATTTTGTTTGAATGGATTTCAGGGTTTCGATGGAAGTGTGGATGGGAGTTTGATTGGGTGTGGAGATTATGTAGCAATTGGAGCTTTGCAAGACATACAAGGTACAATCAAAGTTTGTATAATATTCGCTTTTGTGTTTTTGTGTTTCATGGGGCTTTGATATTAGGGTTATTTGTGATATACTTGAAGTGATTGATGAATCTGGAGATGTAATATGCAATTTCTGTGAGGAAAGTGGTCTACATTTGCAACATTTTAGTAAATCTTTTGGAGGGAGATTTATACAAGTTTGAGTGGTTGTGTTATGCAGGTTCGTTTTAGAAGGATGATTTCGAAGAAAACTGGAGAATACATTGGCTCGTAGCACATCCTGTAGGAATTTTTGAAGAAGCTTGTTGGGATTGAATTTGGCATCAAATTTGCTCAAGGTTGAATTTTAGAAGTTGCAAGGATGTAATAGCCTAAACAAAATTGCAAATGTATTCATATGTAAAATTTTGATCCAAGTTTCTTAGCAATTTGTGAGCTTGTAAGAAGATTGTCAATACTATATCAAACTTGTCCTTCTTTACCTTGGAGCCTTTCTCCTCATAGTGGTATTGTATGAATAATAATTTTGAAGCTTACTAAATTTTATGGACTTGAATACCCATTTCATAATTTATTTTAAAAGTCCTGTCATCAAATGGAAAAATGACACATAAATTATTTTTGTAATTCATGTATTGTATTCTCAAGAAATTACACTTTCTCTCACAATGTACTGAAAAGTGGCAGGAACTGCCATCTTACATACATCTATTGATTGTCATTCATCATCGTCCTCACTCACTCATCTCGCGACTCCACAGCCAAGCGTGAGCGTTTCGTCTGGATCTCGTCGTACTTAGTGAACATCTTTGGGTCATCTTTTGAATTCCAAACTCGCACGGATTGAATTAGAAGATGTTCTCTCTCTGTCATTCATGAATTGCCTCATCCCATCTGTGATTTGTGACTGTGGGTATCAACAATTGGAGTGATGTAACGCAAACAGTTTCCATGGTCCTCGACACCTCTCTAGTTGTCTCCTTCTCCATCTGATTTTGTTTTTATTGGCAGCACGTCTTGCATTGCACAACCCGATGGCATCCATGAGTCAGTTCATAACATTCAATAGCCTATAGAAGGATTGCCTTTCCCTTTGTGAAGTCCCCATCACCTAATTTCATCTGACATTTTTTGAAGTTTGCAACTTTAGTTACTGAATGGTGTGAAATATTTCACACCATTTCATCTGCTAGATGGAATGGTGTCGGATATTCCACACCATTTCATCCGCTGGGAGGCACTGTGACAAGTTGCTATTGAATGTTATGTTGTTTATCTGATTCCCTCCAACCCTATTTTTCCTAGTTTCCATATTATGGGAGCTCGTGAGAAAGTCCTTTTGGACGGGTATTTCAAAATGTTGCCCAGGGGCTTTAGATGAAGTTGGACTTGCTCCTTCTCTTGACACCACGTACAGAATTGAGAGCAGTTATTATGAAAATCAAGGGTTTATCTAGGACTAGGCCTGCTTCCGTCGAGGCACTTAACATTTGCCTTGCATCTCTGCATGGCGTTGAAGGAATTGGAGAAAGGTTGAAATTTTGAATTCACATAAGAAATTAAATCTTAAATTTGAATTGCGGATTATAAGGAAAACGTAGATGAAGTTCTACGAACCAATTAGTGGTCAAACTTCATCTGTCCATAACTTCTTATAGGAAAGTGCAATTAGTAAGTGTTATATCAATTTAGAAAGCTAGAATTATATCCTAGAAGAAATAGATATGTAGCTATTAAAAATAGTAAATTGATAGTACTTAGATTGAGAGTTAAGAATTGAAAATTTTCAACTAAAAATTGATAAAATAAATTAGAAAGGGGGAGTTAAGATCATAAGTGTATAGAACCAATAAAGTAGAAACTATAGATGTATAAAAAAAGACATGAAATTGTAAAAGTTCTATAAGGATGAAATATTAGGCTAGATTTGGATGAAAAGTTAAAGAAATCACTTAATTTAAATAAAATTTAGGTTATCTATAGAAAATAATATTTATAACTTTCACTCAAGATTTTGAGTCATTTTGAAATGGAGAACTAGTATAAATCTATTAATGAAGTTTCATTAATCTTTTTAAAAGTAAAAGCCTATAATTTAACCCCTAAAGCCCTGAACAACGTTTTTTGAGATTATAAATTTTTTGGGCAGCTCACTACGGATGGAGTTTTTAATTTTTTTCTTTGAAATTTTAATACAGTGTGTGCCCAAGGAGTAGCTTTAAGGCCCAACAATTTTCATAACTTTTGACTTCACGGTTAAAAAGTTATGGTAGGATATGTTATTTTCTTTACTCGGCGGGCAGACCGGGCAGTTGAAAAAACTTCTTCAAAATTTAAAAAAAAAAGGTGAAATTTCAAATTGGTTCTTTAGGTTTATACAAACATGTGAAGCTTTGAATCAATCCATTCCGATCAATGAGTCAAAAGTTATGAAGATTTTGAGTTTGGGGTAGTTTGCAACCAGTTACAAAATCTCTACAGAACAAAAAAAGTTTGAAATTCTTCTTTTAATTCAATTTTTCATATTTTTGGAAAAAAAATAAAAACAGGAGGTGTAGATTGTTTAATACAACATTTTAACCATTGGGATTGAAAATTTTCAATTCCATAAATAAAATGTTCACAATTTAGTATTTTGGCTCATTTTTTACTTCTTTCTACTTACTTATTTTTTCCTATATGTTGTACACTTCCAAATCGTTTGAAATTTTTTGAGAATGTAGCAAACTTGCATTGAAGTATGAATTCAAAGACTAACCACCATTTTGAATTTTTTTTCACACAAATGTGACCTTGTGAAGTGTAGCTGCTCGGATTTTTGCAGAGATAAAAAAACAATTTCTGTCAATTCAAATGCTTATATCTTGCAATCTACACGGTGGAAATTCTTGAAATTTTTTCCACATGTTTACAAACCACCTTACTACAAGAGCCTACGGTTACATGAGTCAAAAATGTGTTTTAAAAAAATTGCACTTGTATTAGAAATGGTAGTTTTGGAGCATTTTTGGTGAAAACATAGTCAAAAACCTTTAGGGGTTAAGTTAGGAAAGTTGGATTGGGTCAAGTTTTATATTTTTAAGAAGAAAAAAAAGTACTTATAATGCAATAATCTTATTTTTTTGTCTAAACTCTTTGGTATGAAAAAATACAATAGCTTTGATATTTCACTAAAACTTATAAAGCATGCGGTAAACTTACACTTTTGGCCATTTTCTGCGATTTTGGATAAACTAAGCATGAAGAAAGATTCATTACATAAAACAATACCAATGCTTAAGCATCCATTAGCAAAATGAACTCAAATTGAACAAAGAATCTAGTTGTATTTAGGGTTGTTCTATCGAATAGTGCAATAGACAGACATCATGCAACGTCGAGTAGAGCCCTTGAGAGGTCTCAAAGGATCAACATTAAGATGGCTTAAAAATAAATCATTAGAAATTTAAAATTTATACATATTTAAGTTTGATTTCAATTGAATGTCTCAATTTTATTATTATATATTATATTCTAAATTTCGATTCATAGTTATAATAACATTTTCATTTTTTTGAGCCATTGAAAATGAACTTTTGCAACAAGCTATGATGCCTTTGTGAGAGGTTGTCATGTGTGACACTCGATGTTGAACATCCTACACAACACCCAAACCCAAAAATATACTTCCTCTGTCCCACAAAAAGCTTCCGAATCTCTTCTCCTTCAAAGATTAACTTTGTTTTGAATCAAATTGCCAAAAGTTCAAGCATTCAAAAATGAATAACCCATGTCTAAAATGTATGCAAGATTTGGAGCTTAGAGAGTGTCGTTTTGGCACCCAAAATGCAAGTTGAAAGTGAGATTTTAGACATTTTTTATAATTGTTGCTAGCTCCATCAATTTTATTGGTTTACGGGTTTTTGGCTACCAATGAGATTCTAATAAGATGTTCCCCAATTTAAATATCCAAAAATTAAAAAATTATCCCACTTTATGATCAACTTTTAATAGCTCCAAAGTAGGTAAATAAGTCATTAACATTGCTATTTTAGGAAGCATTGTGCAAAAGTGGTCTCATACTACCACTTAAAATCAAAATTGCAAGGCCAATGAAGTGCACTTACATTATTTCACTTGCCCCTTTAAGGTCATTTAGTCAAACATCCACTAAATGGGCAAAATCACAAGAAGGACCTTTTTAGTGGGACAGAAAATCTGCTTGATTTGGACGCTTTCTGTGGGATAGAGGGAACATTTGATAAGACAACTATGTTTGTGTTACACTATTTTCCGCAAGTGGATGAGTAGCAATCCTTTTTTGGATTTTTGAGAAAGTGCCAAGATGGCGACCTCTCAAAATTTGGTGAAGCATTGTATATCTCCATCCATCCATCTTTTTGACCAAAAAACACTGTTCAGTCATATCTATGCACTTTTTCATCCAAATTTGGCAATTTCATCTATATTTTGAATAGAAATGAAAAAATTTGGCAAAGAAAGACTACTTTTTTTTGGTGAAAAGTAGACATTTATTTTGGAATGGTGCAATCTGGCATCAAATCGCCTAAAAAAAGGGGCTAGTGAGTAGTCATTCCCAACAAGCCATCAAAATCAACAAATATTTTTATAAATATTTCCATTTGTACATATGGAGGTTCATGAGTTTCAACTATACCAATAACTAATTTTAAAGTTGTGCATTCATATACAATAACAATAAATATTTATATAGTATACAATATCATGAAATTAGTAAGTGGCAACCTAATTTCACTATTTAGTGTACCTACTTACCAACCAATAGAAAAGAAACAAAAAACTGCTATTAGTCCCAAGTCCCAGCAACAATGTTTTTTTTATTGGCTAAAAACTTCCAAAATTCAAACACAGCCTATATACTTTGATTTTACTATAGGAATTTAAGAAGTACAAATTGTATTTTTTCGCCTAATTTCTCTAATTGTATTTAGTCATTTAGCCTTGTGCCAAAAGATAACATCACACTAAATTTGATAAGCACAAGTTTACAATGGCCTATACTTCTCTTATTATGGCCATACATTCCAAACAAAGTTGCCAAAGTTGCCAAATCTTAGTCTCTACATCACATTTTCAATTCTTGCTAGTATGCAAAGATGGATAAGTTGTCACTTTTACTTTCTCATCAAAATCTATGTATAACCAAAATTCACTAATGTTCATTTATTTAGCACAATTGTTTTCTCCCTCCCATGAACAGAAGTAGCCCCTTCATCAAAAGTTCATCCAAAATTATCGCCAGCACACTCATAGAAAGAGCAAAAAAAACCCTGCCCAGCAGTGTTGAGCGACGTTGCTCTGTCGGCAGCAAGGACCCCCGTCTTTCATTCTTCTCCGAACTTGCGCAACGGCCAGAAGCCGGCGATGGTACTCAAGTATGGATTCATCAGAGTGGTGGCAGCCTCTCCAGTATTGACAGAGCAGGGCTGTCAGTTGGTTAGGGCGTCGCCTGTACTCCAGTTCCACTCCTAAACATCATTTCAACGGTCATCACCTTTGCCTCGATTTCAAATTTTCAAATTCTCTCGCACTCAATTCTTGAGCCTGGAGCCTTAAATAATCTACGACAGGGGGAGCAGAGAGATGCAGACACTGGTAGAGGTGGACTTGAAGGTGTTTACTGCCAGTAGATGTGGCGTGGCAGCTTGAAGACGCGGGAATGGCGAAGTTTGAAGCAGTGAGACGACTTACGAAGTGACATTCGTCTCTTTCTTCTTCTCGCTCGATCAGCTCCCTTCTCAATCCAGTTACTCTTTGCCTTTTCTGTTCTCCCGGTATTATAATTATTTTTACATCTGTCCGTCCTGTTCCCGGTAGTCGAATAATCACGCTTCGAAATTACGGGGAGTTGCACTAGGAGTTGGCGCAGATCTCGTTTGGGTTGGAAGGGGAAGGGAGTTCAAGTGCTGGGGTCACTGCGATAGTGATTTGGCACCCGCTTGATTCATTTCTTAGCTCCGATTGGTACCTTTTTATTCAAACGCTTGTATCCCAGGCTCGATGATTCGCGCGCTGATGGAGAGAAGTAGACAAGATTTTTAACTTTCGTGCTAAGGAGGTGATATAGTTGCAAGGGAGCTGAAGCCAATGCGATAACTACACTGAAACGTATTTTCTTGATTTTGATATTCCTCTTCACAGTGGCTCGTCCGGCCAGTTTCAATCGGCACATTTCTTCAGAGTACCAAGAATAAACAGGCCCGCAACTGGTGCTCTGATTTTTCAATATCGTGGTGCGGAAGTTATAGTTTTCTTGGTTGCCGCACGGGAAAAAGGCTATGGCAATTTGATTTGTAAGAAGGTACGTCGAAATATTAGACGACTGGGACACCGACGCGCATACCAGCTTCGATGTCGGCCCGGGCAGAGCGCACCATGGCAAGGTTCCCGGTTGATGCCGTGGCTACTCGAGCGGAGAAGGAGAAGGGAGTGTCCGTCCAAGTCTTGGTCCGTTGCAGGTAACAATATGTTCTTAAGCACCTTGACTCAACTCGTTTTTCTCTTCTTTACACTTTAAATGGTATTCTTAAACTTTCTCAAATTCCTGTAAATTTCTACCACTTCTACAGACCTCACAGCGATGACGAGAAGCGAGCGAAAATTCCTCAAGTCATTTCTTGCAATGAATCTCGTCGGGAGGTCACAGTTCTTCAGAACATGGGTCGCAATCAAATTGACAGAACCTTCACTTTTGATAAGGTCAGTACATATCAAGAAACATATACTTATGCCCACGCATCCAGGAAGATTACTGAAAATGCGTACTTCGTGTTAGCCCACTAATTGGTTCCGCTGCAGTGCAAATTGCTACAGTATTGAAAGTTTTGTTTCCTCTTACCCAGCTGCTCCGATTTACTTCTATCATCTATTGCCTACATTGCAAATAGTTTTCGAGTCGTATTGCTTTGTTCTATCAATGAAATGATACCTCGCCCTCCCTTGAGATGGTGCGACGGAGCGACGGAGACGTCTGCGAGTAGGACTGGCTGGTCGGAGATACTTATACCCGCCTGTCCGAAACATCATACTAGAATTCGCCAGATGCATCCCGGTGCTGCCAAAATTACTTACTTCGCACAAGCCGTTGCAGTGTGATGCATGCACTTCCGGAGTTGGGTCTCAACCAAGCCCCGACACGCAGGCCTATTGTTTCCGCTTCAACGACTTCGAGCCTCTATTCTTCTTTGTCTTGATTTTTTGTTTCACTCTTCCGTCCCCTTCAGGTGTTCGGGCCGCAGTCGAGGCAAGAAGACCTGTACGACCAAGCCGTGGTTCCGATTGTGAACGAGGTTTTGGAGGGCTACAACTGCACCATTTTCGCGTACGGACAGACTGGGACCGGAAAAACGTACACCATGGAAGGTGCAGGACGAAAGTCGAAGGTGCGCGAACTGATCTCCCGACGGGGGCAATTCAATGCACGAGTGAATCAGCCCCTGTGTGAGTTTGTCGTGTTGAGGTTTGGGTGGCAGAACGCGAGGGATGGGAGCTGGCAGATGTCTTGAACCCGGTGTGTATTGTGACGCAGACTGGAGACCTTGCAACCGATGCTGGTGTCATTCCTCGCGCCGTGCAACAGATTTTTGAAACCCTGGACAGGGACGAGCAAGAGTACAGTGTGAAGGTGACGTACCTGGAGCTGTACAATGAAGAGCTGACTGATTTGTTGGCGCCTGAGGAGTACTCGAAGGTGGTGATCGATGAGAAGATCAAGAAGCCTTTGGCGCTGATGGAGGATGGGAAAGGCGGTGTTCTGGTGAGGGGATTGGAGGAGGAGATCGTGACCAGCGCCAACGAGATTTACACGCTGCTGGAGAGGGGTTCGTCGAAGCGGCAGACTGCGGAGACTTTGTTGAACAAGCAGTCCAGGTACGCGTTCGTGCCATGCATCGATTGGTCTGAATCTCGTGGTTTGATGGAGTCCCTCTCGGTTCAGAGCGACTCCGGTGGAAGGAGCTCCAAGCCCGACTGCAGCGACGGCGTTTCGTGTGGTGGTTAACTTGGTGTGTGAAATTTGCAGTCGGTCTCACTCCATCTTCTCGATCGCCATCCACATGAAGGAAACCACTCCGGAGGGTGAGGAGCTGATGAAGTGTGGGAAGTTGAATTTGGTGGATTTGGCGGGATCGGAGAACATCTCTCGTTCCGGCGCGAAAGACGTAAGTTTTCGGAGGAAGGCGTGTTTGTGAGTGTCTGGAAGGTTTGGATTTGCGGTTCGCGGTTGCGGGAGGCAATGTCGCTGACTGGTGTTCACTTTTGTTTTCAGAACCGGGCGCGAGAAGCTGGAGAGATCAACAAGAGTCTACTTACTCTTGGACGCGTGATCACAGCTCTAGTGGAGCACTTGGGTCACATACCTTACAGGTGAAGCACGCGTTATGGCACTGAGTTCTTTGACAATTGATGTGTGTTGTTTGATGTCGCGTTGGGAAGCTTCGCGCGTGTCGAGTTTGTCTGACGATCCTATGCGTTTGCTACGTTTGCTGCAGGGATAGTAAGCTGACTCGACTGCTGCGCGACTCTTTGGGAGGGAAGACGAAGACGTGCATCATTGCCACTGTGTCGCCGTCTGTGGTGTGTCTGGATGAGACACTGAGCACGCTGGACTACGCCTATCGGGCGAAGAGCATCAAGAACAAGCCGGAGGTGCGTGTGTCACGGAGCCAGCACGCACGTGTGAATTCCGCGAGCCTCGATGTGTGCGGGCGAGTGGTGGAGTGTTGGATGTTGGCCTGACTTGCTGAGGTGGTTGGTGCAGGTGAACCAGAAGATGATGAAATCCGCGTTCATCAAGGATCTGTACACGGAGATCGAAAGACTCAAATCAGGTGCCCACCTTTTCCTGAGCCCATCTGTCAGTAGAGCTCCGGGATTCGTTTTGATGTCGACTTGCTTGCTTACATCGATGGGGCAGCAGCGTGTCCGTGGATGCGTTCGCTTTTGAACACTTGTAGCAAGAGGGAGGTCCAGAGAGTATCTCCCGTGTACACTCTTCGGAGGTTCTCCTGTATCCTCGATCCACTGCGGGGTGCGCGTTGCTACACTGTTAGCCGCCGTACTGATGAATCCGTGTATGAAACAGAGGTGTATTCTGCGCGCGAAAGAAATGGCATTTACATTCCACGTGAGCGTTACTTCGAGGAGGAAGCCGAGAAGAAGGTCCGTCAGCCTCCGTGTGCTCTTCGTCGCAGATCGTCTCAGAAATGATGGTGTGCTTTCTTGACGATCATTCTCTGAAGCGTGTTACACGTGCTAAGGTGGGATTGTGGATTGTTCGGACTTGTGGCAGGCTATGGTGGACAAGATCGAGCGCTTGGAATCCGACGTGGAGGCGAGGGACAAGGTATGATAGTTACCCCTCGCCGCAGTTCTTCGTAGTTTTCGAGTTGGGACGTGCCGCGGTGGGTTTTCTGACGGGCATGATGTTGTGTGTGCGCAGCAAATCGAGGACTTGCAGATGCTGAATGAAACTCAGCAGGAGCAGTACTCGGAACTTCTCGCGAAGCTGAATCACACCCAGGTGAGGGATTGTCCGGTGCTATTTTTGGTGACTCCTGCCGTGGTGTGCTGCCAGCGCCTGCGTTGGAGGTGAATGCGGAGGCACATTGTGTTGATGTCTTGGTGCACGCTCGGTGTGCAGAAAACGCTTGAGCACACGCAAGACAACCTGCATGAAACGGCAGAGAACCTGAAGCAAGCGAATGTTGCGATAAGGGAGCGTGACTTCGTGATTGCGAGTCAGAGAGAAGCAGGTGAGCCCCCTGGCGCTGACAAGGGTCCTTGGCATGGGGTGCAGATCGAGTGTAGAAGCGAGACTGATGTGTTGTTTGTGTTCCATCCAGAGAAATCTCTCGTCGGGCGGGCAGCGGAGTTGAGAAAGGAGCTGGAAGCAACTGTCCAGGATGTGGCAGGGCTGTTCGCCAAGATTGGTACGGTCTCCGGCCTGGCCTTCCGAAACTTTCTGGAAGCATGGCGACCCCGGTGCTTTTGTCTTTGGATTGGGGATATTGTTGATGGCACGGGTCGTGAGATGGATGTGTACTAGATGTGCCTGTAACTTGAGTGGCGTGTGGCCTCTGAGCAGAACGGAAGGATGAGCTCGAGATGAAGAACCAGAAAGTGGTGGATGCTTTTCGAAGCGGACTCGCCGAACAGGTGGAGGAGCTCCGAGGCCTGGTCGTCGGAGGGGTGGGTGTCCAGCAGCAGCAAGTGCGGACCCTGGAGGAGCAGCTTCAGGAGTTCCTGAAGTTGAAGGACCAGGTATTTTGTCGAGTGCATATTTTCGTCGGGCGTGGCGTTTTGTGGACGGTTTTGACGGTGCTGAGAACGCGTTCTGCCTTGGTGCGATGTGCAGGCTGTGGCGGAGCTGAAGAGGAAACTCGGAGGGCTGCAGGAGTTGTATTTGTCGCAGTTGCAGTCGTTCCACGCAGCAGTGGTTGCTCACGAGTCGGTGTCCACTTGCACGTTTAAAACGCTGGAGAGTACAGTGTCAGGGCACCCCGCAGCCCTGGAACAGGTGCGCAGTCGGGGGGCATTGGCAGAGCGGGTCAAGTCGATGGTTGGAAGTGTTCTGGATTGGATTGTCGTGTGGATCTGTGTGTGTGATTCGTCTGATGGTGTTGGTGTTGTGACCGGAGCAGTTGTTGGCGAGCGCCGTAGCAGATGCACAGAGCGTACTCCACGACCTCGAAGCGAATCTGTCGAGTCAAGGCGAAGAAGTGGCAGCCTTTGCGGAACAGCAGCGTGAGGTGAGTGCCGTGGTGTTCGCCTGCATGCAGTTTTTGTTGGCGGGGATACGAGGCGCGTGGGTTCTGATGTTTGAATTCCGTGCGTTGTCTGTCAGGCTGCTCGGAGAAGCCTTGAAGCAGCGCGGGGTATAACGCAAGTTGTGCTGACTTCTCTGTCAACGATGGAGAGCGATGCTGCTAACTTCCGGGAGCACTTGAATGCGAGCAGCGAGACGCACGACCAAGGACTCCTGGAGCTGGCCGAGGCGTACGAGGTTGGTCTTCTTTCTGACTCCCGTGTCGTCAGGATGGTGCGCCACTGCATTGAAACGCTGTTAAGGAGGCTTCTCCACACCGGGAAATGAAAGCCCGCAATTGATTCTGCTCGGAGCGGCATCATGTTGGCAAGTGACGCCCGATGCAGTGATTCCATTCTGCCCGCATGTAGTTTCTAGGTGCGTGCGCTTTGACTGAAGTGGTATTGGTTGTGTCCAGGGTCATGCAAGGAAAGAGCACGCTGAACTGCTGGAGAGCATCACAGCAATGCTGGCAACTTCGCTGTCGAGCCGGACCCACCTTGTAAGTGATGTTTTCGTTGTTGGATTGTCCTGTTCCAGTTCGCATGGAGGTCTGATTGAGTGGGTACTCGAATCAGTAGCAAGATCGCATGTCGGCTGAGTCTTTTCCTGATCTCCGTGGCGAGGCAACTGTAAGCTTGCGCGCGGCGCAGTAATTCCTCTGACCCTTGCATGTGAGGATTCTAACCAGGTTCAGACGCGCGTGAAGAAGCTGAGGGAGAATGCAAGGGAAGATTGTGGCGTTGTGCAGCGGGGTCTCGGAAAGATCGAGCAGGAAGCCTTGAGTGCGAACGGGCGGCTCAGTGGCTTCATCGCCAGTGCCGACGCCTCTTCCTTGGAAGATTCAGCTGCGCTAGCCGCCAAGGTTTGTCGAATGGAGGAGATTCTTGAGTCGTGGTACGTGATCCTCCGACTTCTGTCTTGCTCTGTGCGAGCCTTTATGTGGGCCTGGACAGAGCAGATTTATGGATGACGAAGCACGGTTAACCGAGCTGCGGTCGTTCTGAGCACTTTGGCGTGTGTGTGTCGTTTCAGTGCCAAGCACACATCGACTTCCGGCAGGAAGTGGGACTCAGCTTACAAGGACATCCAAGGGCTAGAGACGTGTCACGCATCTGTCGTGACTTCCATTCTCGGGTTAGTACCTTGTCCCTTCTGGGTCCAGGGGAAGCCATGGTGTGGGAGTTTTGAGGAGAGGTGTTGCATTCAGGTGGTGCGCACGTGCGGGCGTCCGGTGCTGACGAAGTGGAATGTGTTCGGTTTTGCAGGGAGGGCCTGGAAGCCAACGTGGATCTTCTGGTCAACCTTCAAGGGCTGGAGGATGCCGCGCAGGTGAAGATCGAAAGCGAGAGCGGCACCACGGTGGCCTTCATAGATGGTACGCTGTCTTTCCACGCCCAACGTGCACGGAGCTTGAATCTCGTCTACCTTCGGGGTGTATCCAGAGTCTTTCACGCCATCGTAGTCGTAGGGAGGGCTTTCGCCAGCCCAAGCGCAATCATGTGCATGCGTCTCTTAGTCGGCGTGCGGGGTGAGTGTGGGCTTTGGGACCCCGTTGGCTGAAATGAGGGCCTCGTGGAGTGATTGGGCTTACCTGTGTCCGTGGACTCGTAGGAACCTGCGCTGCAGAGCACGAGGCTGGGTCCCGGATGCAGTCGACCATGGAATCCCAGGCCGTTGCAGCTGCGGAACTTGAGAGCAGTCACGGGTCGCATGTGGCCGCTGTGGAGGCTCACACTGAGCATTATCTGAACCAGGAATACTCGGTACGCGTCTGCTCTGACCCGCTGCCTTTCTCGTACGTGCAGAAAGTGGAAACACTTGGCTATGTTCCGCGGATGATGGGTTTCAATATTTTTATTGACGTGGTTCAACTTGGTGCGTGCGCACACTGGGATGAATGAATGGTAATTTTTATGGTGGTGCGTGCAGGAAGATGAGCCGACGTGTTCGACTCCCCGGAGACGAGCAATTCAGGTGCCGACGCAGTCTTCCATCACTGCCTTGTGCACTCCACCCCTGGACATGTTGCTGAACGAGTTTCGAGCGAAGAATGCTGGTGGTGGCCCTGATAGACTGAGCAAGGTGTTCCCGGCTGTAGAGGCCTCCTTTCGAGACTCGCGAACACCCTTGGTAGCCATCAATTAGGCCACTTGGTACGGGAGAGAGTAGGTTCGACACCAAAGATTCCAGTTCGGTACGTCTGGACATCCTCACACGACAACCGGGTTGCCGGCATGGCCCTTCTGTCCATGTTGGGGACGGACCTGGCGCGGTGGGAAAGCCGAAGAGCACGTGAAAGGGGCGGCAAGTCACGACGGCTGGTTGCAAGCTCTGCAACATGGCAAAGAGGGAGCTCGAGTATGTATTCTTTCGGCTGATATCCTGAAGGTGTCTTCGTGGACGCCAGAGGTGTGCCCCAAATACCCTGTACATTTAGTGACTGGCATGTTTGAGGAGCTCCAGCGACGTACTTTCTTTGAAGCGGTTGCCGTTGCCATCATGATACCCTTGTACATTGGTGGGGGGCATTGAACCGTGCCCCCTGGTTCGCATTGTTACCTTAGTACAAACTTTTCCAAGGGGAACTCCATGATTTGACTCTGTCGATGGTGGTGTTCATAGTTCTCCCTGCATGTCCGTTCAGCTTCGATAGGTATATGAGAGGAGATGGAACTGGGTGGCTGAAGTGCAAGCAACTCAGGAGTGAGACATGTAGTTACTGATATCTCGTGTTGAGGATTATCCGGAGTTGCCGCGGTTAGCCAACCGGAGTGCGGGCAGAAGGCCTGCATCCCAGTGACTGGAGTTGTGAGGCTTCCGTAACCGGGAATATGAAACTCACGTGCGTTGTAATGCAGAACTACGTGTAGTGGAGACTTTGGTGCAGCATTTTTGTTGGACACATTCTTCAGGTCTTATCTGAGACACCTTTTACTTCAGCTTGAACTATCTTGCGCAAGCAGTGTTTTTGTGGTTGTGGTGAGCGAATGCAATGTGGCGAACAGAAACTTGTTTCGAAATCTCAAAGGTTTCCAAATCGATTGAGAGGTACATCCAATCATTCATCCCACCAGTTTTTATTCTTTTTAGATTAGCTTTCGTACAGGTTAGGTTAGAATACCTCAAAACGATCTTTTAGGAAATGCTTCACAATTTCTTGGAGTTCTGTCCGTTGAATAATTTCATTTATTTATTTTCAGAAGTGTATTGGAATGGACATCTAACCTAAGTCGTTGTATTATATTTGGACCTTGGGCATGTGTTACGATTTTTTGTAGTTGGAACGCCGCGGTACCGGAAGCGTTCATTTCTTGAATTTTACAGTCTTCTTACAGTCGCACAATAGTCTTCCATTCTGCCTATATCAGCCATCCCAATTTCTTTTGTGCCAGGGGTATTGAAATTGGTCTATTTTCAGAATTAATTTAACATTGCATCCTTTATCAATCGCAGTCGAGTTTCTCAAATTTAAGTTTCGAAAAACCTAATCTCTAGTTCTTGGGACTTTCTTAATTCCACTCTTTACTGAAGAGTTCATGATTTCAATTGCTGACTGTGATTGATCATAACATGGAAAGTGTAATTGAAATGAAGTTTTTTGTTACTCGTGTATCATTAGTTTGCTGGCTGACTTTTCTTTTCTTTTTTGAAACAAAGGAAGTTTGCTAACTGTGATTGATCATAATTTAGAAAGTAAAGTTGAAATGAAGGGTTTTGTTACTTATATATCATGATTTTGAGTGAAGATTAGTGCTTGCGGTAGTTCAAATACATTATTACTGAAACAATTTATGAAATCTTCATACTAGTTCTTCAAAATTACTGAAAAAGCAGGAGGCCCAATTCAGGTTTCCTTGGACGGAAATCGTTAATGTCCACGGTTTGACATATTATATTCTGGTTTTTTTCTTCTCTAGTCTTGCCCTGGAACTCGGACATCTGTTCCTCGGTTCCTTTTTTAGGCAATGGTTTTGGCCATTTGTTAAATAAACCTGAAAACATTGGTGATGAACTTCTAAAATGGGATTGCACAAATAAGGTAGTATGCACTAAAAGGGACCACTTGAGATTACCTAACTCATTATTGACAGTAGTACTTTTTTCAAACAACATGTCAAGCATTCCTAGATAGCGATCGCATTTAGAACAGAGTTGCTTTTAGAGCAAACTACGTATTCAGCAATTCTAAAAGACATCTTCCCTTCAACAAGTGTCTTCACAAAAATTTCACAATACTATGGGCATTTTAATATTGGAGATCTCACCCAAATCTAATAAAGTGATAGAAGTATCTACCTTTTAGAATTTGGTTATAGAATAGCTTATATTGAACTCTTCCTAGATCATATTTTATTAGTTAATGGATTTTTTTTGGATTTGAATGATGTGCATATGAATGTTCTTTACAAGCTTATGCAATTGAATTTAATAAACTCAGCTCTAATTGTTTTCAATAAATTAAGTCCTCATCTCCTAATTTCATCAATGACATCTTTGGGGTACTTATGCAAAGATTGACATAAATAGTTAGTTGTCTCTTAATGCTACATTGAGAATGATGCATTAGTTCCTTGCCATACGAAAGTTTTTTATTCATTTGGATCCTACAACAAACTACATTTTGTCCCATTGGCCTACTCTAACATTTCATAAAGCTTGTAACTTTAGTTAGTGAATGGTGTGAAATATTCCACACCATTTCATCTATTGGGTAGAATGATGTAGAATATTCTACATCATTCCATCTATTGCCTCCAACATATTCCACATCATTCTATCCTCTAGGAAGCAGTTTTGCAAATTGCTATTAAACCTTATGAGAATTGAATGTTAATTATGCAAAATAAAAAATTGCAATTATTTTATATAACATCCAAAAATCTTTGAATGGTAGAAATATGCAGTTTGCAAGATTGTTGTATTTGACTGTTGTATTTGACTGTACATTGATGACGTACTGAATAGTGCAGCAAGTACCTCTACAATAGTAGACACTCCTAGAACCTTTACTTATTCGAGTCCTATCTAAATTAACCCTTAAAGGACGGACCTATATCCATTGGTTTTAAGCATTAACACCCTTTATTTAAGTTTGTTTCTATTTTAGAACTAGATATGTATCAAAAAAGTTATATTTATTTTTTAAAGCTGAAAGTACATATCTTCCATACTTCAAAAAAAAATTCATGTTTTTTTGAGAAAAATTGATTTTTATGAGAAATTTCGAAGAAAAAGATAAAATAAAATCACATTAAATAGAAAACTATCTCAAAAAATATGAAAATTTCACCATGTATACATTACAATGACAAACATCATAGTGTAAACTCAATTTCCATGTCTTTCTATAATTAGTATTCAATAGACATTGAAAATACCTCCAAAATTAAATTTCCATATTTTTCTATATTTAGTATATATTGGACATTGACAAGACATCCAAAATTCAATTATCATGCCCTTTTATTATTGGTATTCAATGGATGTTGAAAATACATCCAAACTTCAATTTGTAACCAAATATTTAATAATATGAATTTCTCAAAAATTCCATTTGGAATATAAACTAGAGTAGATGAACTTCACTTTGTTTGTTGGTCTCAGACTCAAAAAATGTCATTTTCAAGGAGAAATCTTAGATTTAGAGCAAGGAGCAAAATACACTTAATTAGCAAATTTTGTTGTCCATTTTTTTGTAAACTTCTCATTCATGTAAAGACAAACACTAACAAGGCTACAAGCTCAATTAGGTATTCTTTATAATCCTCCATGAAAGGTGAGCAAGAAAAAAATGGACAAGAAAAATGCTTTCAATCTCTTTGCAAGTCACTTTCTTAGTAGTGTTTAAGGATTAAAAGTTCTTGAATCTCCAAAAAATGATAGAATAATCCTTTGCACCAATCCAATTATTGGACATGTGGCATTATGTTGCTTCACTTCGCAAGCCATTTTCTAGAGCCTTTTTCTAGTGTACTATAGCCAAGCTTGGAAAAATTTAGCTAATAAAAAGGGTTCCTTTGTTCCATATTCCTTAATATTTGAAGGATGTTGTAGACAATTATTGTCTAATGGATGACAAAGAACATTTTCTTATAGGACAAAAGTGCAACTATTCATCCTTGATATTAGGGGTTAAAGGGGAGATCTTCTACAATACTGACTTCCAATGAGTATATTTGACTTATTCAAAGTGGATGATGTCATACGGTATCAAAATGCATGATTCCTATGCCCACCAGTCTGTCCTTTAAGCGTTTATCTTAGAAGAACAAGCTAGTCAATGTGTAAATCATCTTTTTTAGTACTATGTAAATCTTTTGCATAGAAAAAGTCAATTGCACTCATTAGAGGTCAAACTACTCTTGAAGACCTTTCTTTTTCACTAAAAAATTCAAGTATGAACAAAGTTGCACTTTTGACTTAGAGGGGGGGGATTCTCTATCATTCATTGGACACTTTATTTTCACATTGCTCAAGGGTTAATCCATTAAGGAGTGGTTGAATACCTTTTGGTTGATATTGACACTTTTTCATTAGTAGCCAAAGTTTTAGAATGAATTTGGATACATACAAAAGACGATGGGTGTGGAGAATGGCAAATCAAATGCTTTGGAACAAAAATCACAACAATCTTAGCTAGCATGCCGCTTAGGGGTTGAAAAAACTAACAAAATATGGGCTAAAAATACAAAAATCTTTCATCAAGAGAACCTTCGATGGCCAAAATTTTTATTGTAGGAACCCAAGTATTCATGCCAATTTCATTACTATGGTTAGATCTTTAGAATGCGTCCCGATTTGGTATTCTTCCATGTTTAGCTTGGATCTAGAAAATGTTTTGCCCACCCTAAAAATCAACCACGGTCCATATTGGAGTAAAGATGCCACAAACATGATAAGTAGGCATTTGTCAACTATCATTATATAGTACAATACATTGTGTTCAAGGTAAAGGACCTATAGGAGCCAAGTTTCAAGTTGATTATATTTTGTAGGAAAATCTACTTTTTAAGTCATTTTTTTCCTAAAAATCTTTTTTTGGATCGTGGAAAACAAGTAGAATTAGCATCTAACAAATTCATTTCATAATTTTTGGGCTTTTGGTTAATTAATATGTTTTTTAAGCGAAATCCAAATAGGGCTTTGGTACTTTACATGAGTTTAATTCAAATAGATACATTCAAAATCATGTATATATGTCTTGTTTTAGAGGGTGCCTCTAGTACCTATAATAGATGTAGTTTTTAACTTTTTGTTAACTTCCACCTCTTACACCATTGGAAAAGTTCTATTGTAATAAGCTCATCGACAAGATGATGTATCTAAACATTTGAATTGATTTTAGAATTAATTAATAAACATTGTATGTTTTTTTTTTTAGACTAAACTTAATTGAAGTTGCAATAATCATTTATCATTGTATAACTAAATTTTGTTTAAAAAAATATAGATATTTAACGCATAATTACAACCATCTTGTAAAGTATCACAATATGCTATAGTTGTTTATCAAAAGTAATTTATATTTTCTTAAAGAAATTCCATAACTAATTTTTCACCTTTCAAAATTAGGGAAAAATTTGCTAAACTAGTCATGGATTTTTCAACATAAATATCACCAAATCCATTGCTTTATTTAAATGTTATAAGAAGTTTTTTACACATTTAAAGAAATTAATAAGACTTGGAAAATGAAGATTATCCATAATATCAAATCATGTTGTAGGTGTGATGTAGAAACCTTGAATCTAGATTTGTATGACAAAAATACAAAATGAAAATTTTGAAGAAATTATAGCAATTTTTAATATGAACAATTAAAAAGATGTGGTTTTTATCACTATTATTGTTTGCCATCATGGTATGTTTGAAATACAAAAATATGGAATCTTGAAAATTCATTTGAAATTATAACAAAATTTTCTATTTATATTATTCACAATTTTAATTAAAAAGTTCAAGTCTATGATAGTTTTCATTTTATGAAAAGTAAGAAAATAAATTTAAGAAATTAATGAGAAGATTGTATCTTGTATACGATAAAAAATGCAACAAATTTGGAAAGATTGGACCAAAGAATGGTCTTTTTGTAGAATCAATCATTGGTTAAATGGTAATTCTTTTGTTCGAATTCCACAAGAATACAAACTTGATGAATGTATACAACAAAGCCATACTGATGTTTCAAGTAGTAAAGATCAACAATCTCTTTCATTATATGAAAAATTTGTATTGAATGTGAAAATCAAAAAATTACTAAAACTATTTTCTCAACCTTATGCAATTGGAAATATAAATGGTGAATATTCAAAAGCAAATTTCTTAAATACTAAACAACTTTTTGGCATAACTATTTTTGCTCTAACAGGAGTGAGTCTTATATGCAAGATTATTTTATTTATTTAGATATACATATTTATATGTAAAATATGAAATATCATTCTTTTAAAAGATGAACTAAAGGATTTTGTACTTAACATTAACTATTGAAAATAAATATATATAAAATTAAACTATTATAAAGATAATAACTTTCAATGTAAAGATGTGGTTTTAAGTAGGGTTCATTTGGATTGCAACAATGCTTCAAGCTTGGAGGACCTATGTTGATGCTCATTTCATACATTTTTGTTCCCCTTTTTTGGACTGGACCAATTACATTAATGACACTAGAAATGACATGTATGATTCCAGAGATAGGAGGGCATGTATTATGGGTGTATAGAGCTTTTGGACCATTTTGGTCTTATATTAATGGTGCATTTGCATTTGCCTGTAGTATATTGAGCAACACTATGTATCCTTCATTATTTCTTGAATATTTTTCACTTTTGTTTTCCAAAAATACTAACACTTCAGTATCATTCAATTATGCTTGGAGTGTTTTTATAAAAATTATAATATTGATCTTTGCTACAATCATCAATGTAATTGGAATAGACATTGTTGGTAAATTGTTCTATGTTAACGTTTTTTATAAATTTGAAACTATTAATATTTGTAAATATATTGAATGATAAAATCAATAAATTTTAATAAGGATAATTTTTTTAATTATAATATGCTAAAAATTAATTTAATTAGAATCTTTAAAAAATCAAAAATTATATTTTTGAACTTCAAATCATTGAATCAATTTTTGATTTTAAGTATTATTTTCATTGAAATGTGGTGAATTTCTATAACTATTAAACTTAATATTTAATTTTACAGGAAATATTTCATTAATTTTAGCCTTTTGTACATTTGGATCATTTTTTGTTATATATTGTATGGGTATTAAGTACATAAATTTTTCATGGCTAGGATTACCAATATCCCCAAAAGTTAATCGTGGCAAATTTTTGGCCTCTTTTCTATGGAACACTTCAGGGTCTCTTAAATTTGACTTTCTTGATTTAATAATTTATTATTTAAAAGATAAATCTACTTGAATTAATTCAATGTCCTTGATAGTGTTATAAGGCATGCATCATTACTATTGCATATTGAATTCATTCTACTCATACTAGTATATACTTCTCATTTATTAATAAATTCTAGTTGAGCTAATTTGTGTAAATGTTTTAAAATTAGATTTGAAGTGTAAAAAATAAAATAAAATATTTTTTAACTAAAAAACATTAACTATGAAGTAGAATTGTTATAAGATTGATTATTAATTAATTTATTTATGTAAAGATCTCTTTTAAAAAAAAAATTGTCAAAGATGTTACCATTCTTAAAATTTCTAATTTTTTTATTTATTGATATAAATATTGTTTTCTATCAAAAATACTAATTAGATATTTTATAAACTACCAGATTTGATATGGTTGGAACATGTGCTTCCGAAGTCTTAACTCCAAGTTATTCATATCCTCGAGCTTTTGCCTACGGCTTCTTACTTCTAATTGGATCAAATGTTTTACCTCTCCTTATTGCTTCAAGTATATTGCCAAATCATGAGGATTGGAGCGTTGGAACTTATGTTGATATTGCAAAATTTATTGGTGGAACTTCTTTTAAGGTTCCAATTCATCTTAAAATAACTAATGGTGAAATCTATTGAAAATTCCCCCATGATGGATCAAATTTGAGAACTCATATTAAATTTCGTCATATTTATGGATATTCTGAATAAAAAATCTATTGACCCCTGAAATCCCACTATCCCCTTAAGGGACAACGGATTTTGAATAGGCTCGTATGCTCTTAATTGTTGTCATGATTTTTTGAATTCTTTTAAAGAAAAAAAAAATACATCAACTTTCTAGGAAGTCACTTTTTATTTCTATTGATGCTAGAGAGCAAAAACTATGCCACTTGAAGCCTAAATAGAGGGTTTGTCAAGCAAGACAAAAATATCTTTAAAAATCAGAATAAATTTGCTTAAATTTATTTTTTATAGGAAGTGTTTATGGCTTTATAAAGGATTTGATTCATTCTATTTGTACCAATGATGAGAATGTTATGGCCAATCTTATTTTGGAGGCAATCTAAGCATCTTTTTTGAAATTAGCCTAAAGGATTCATTTTTAATACAATCTTCACAAATTAAAAAAAGAGGATTGATGGATTTGATGGGGTTCAATTTATTTGCTTAAATAATGTAAACATTGGTATTGTTGTATTTCAATTGCATCTTAAATATACAAGTGATTTAGATGTCCTTCAACCTCTCACTTAAATTGGGCACACCCAAAACTCCCAAAGCATCACAAATTGGTATTGTGCCTAGTTATTATTATTAGGATTTTAAAACTTTTATAGACTTTTGGCAAGTGAAAGCATTTTCCAATGCACTAAAAAACATAGCATTTGGAGATAATATGCAAAAGTTATTAAGGGGCGAAGTTTATTTCTAAAAGCGCTCAATTTAAATAGGTACATAACTAATTTTAGAAATATACATAGATTGTAAATGGTGCTTTAAGGTTAGATGCGCTTTTGGATTTACTAGTGTATCCACCTTACATATACTTTATAATTTCTGAAATAATAAAAATCAAGTATAAGCTTTCTAAATTTTTGTTTCTAGACTTTCAACTTTGCTTTTTAGTATAAAATATTTCTAATTCAATAGTGGTGGTGCATAAATTATAAATCAAGAAGATAAAAAGCCTCAAAACTAAGGCAAGCAAGAGGCAAAATTTTTTGTTTTTTTTACTTCAAATGCACACATCATGAGGTCAAAGCTTACAACATTTCTTCAACACACTTATAATGTATTCTAGCAAAAGATTTATAGTTAGATATATGCTACATTTAACTACTTTGGGAATTTTGAAGGGCTTAGAAATAATATTTGAAAAAAAATGGTCATTAAGAAATAACGTTAAACATCAAGAGATCTAGGCAAAATATTAGAAGATCACTACATAACATCTGAAGATCTGTACAAACATCTAGAGATCTCTAAATGTTATTATCTAAAGATATTTGAATATTTTATCCAAAATTCATTCATTAGTCCAAAAGTAGTTAAATGTGGCATATATGCTTTTTTTAAAATTCTAAAGTTTATTGTTCTTTACAATAGAAATGGAAATTTTAAGTGAATTTGATGATGAAAAGAGATTGGGATTGTAGGAGTTTAATTTTTTTTATTGCATATTAATTGCATTGATTTCTTAAATGTAAAGTTATAAAATCTTGTTAAGATTAGATATATTTTAAGTATAATTATAAATAATGTGATCCAAATGTTTCTTTAGGCAAGTCTAGTTGAAATCAAACCTAATCAAATGACATTTTATAACTTCAAGAAATAAAGTCAAGCCTTCAATCTTGTTGCTTTATTTTAATTATTCATTTTCTAACCCTTACTTCAAATATATAGTATAAACTTGATTGAAAGAAAATACCTTACCAATTTATCCAATTAAATAAATATTATTTATTTAGGTTTGGATTGGAATTGTTGGAATGTTTAGTATATTGGGTCTTTTATTGATTCAACTGTGTACAAATTCTCGTATTTTATATGGAATGGCTCAAGTAGATCAGGTATCCATTGATTTAAATTTAAATATTGGTTTCAAAATCTTCAAAAATCAATTAAAAATTAAATTTATTAACATATTTATTAGAATTTTAGTACTTTATATTTAAGAAATTCACTAATATGAATATGTATACCATAAGATTTTTTTTGGATAGATTACAAAAAATGATTGAAAATAGATGCCTGCAGCTTTGACTATTCTTCATCCAAAGTTTCATACACCAATTGTTGCGATTTTAGTTACTTCTTTATGTACAATTGTATTGAGTTTCTTCAACTTTTATTATCTAGTAGAGGTATTATAATATAATTTGTTAAATATTGAAAATTTAAGTATATATTTTATTGAAAAATGTATGTAAATAATTCTTGATAATTTTTGAAAAGATATATTGTATAAGTAAACTATTTATTTCATTCAATTTTTAAGACATTAAATGTATTGTAGGCAGGTATGCTTTTCTATGCACTTTCAACAATTTTAAAATTTAGTGCACTAATACAATTACGTTATACTGAGCCTGATGTCTTACGACCATATCAAATTCCTTTTGAACAAAACTTACTTAATTGTAGGTATTTGCATGTTTGTATTTGTCTTCATATATAATATAGTGCATTTATATACAATTGTCAATTGATTAATGTCATAATTTTTAAAAAATAGACCCTATAATTCCTTTACATCTCTTTAATATAAAATTAGATTACATAAAAACTTAAATGATCATAGATTGATGTTTAATATTTCATAAAATTGCTTAATTATTGTAAATCCTATTGTTTTAAATCACAAGAAGAACAGTGTTTTAAGTTTGAAATTTTTTATAATCTAATAATATTATATGCATTTTAAATCTAAAGTTACAAATTTTTGTTGTTAATTATTTGTATTATTGTAAATCATCAAATTTTATATTTCAAACTAAATATTTAACTTTGCTTTGGATGATTGGCATTTATCAGTACTTACATGCTTCCCAATATCAATGTGCATTGTTTTAATGGTTTATGCATCTGAGCATAGCCAAGGAATTGCACTTATCGGTGAGTTTTAAATTAATTATTTTGAAACAGATTCTTAACAATAATTTTAATATCATCAAAAAATTTGAAAATAGTATTTTGATTCTTGGATTTTTGGTCTACCACACCAGGATCGGCAATTGTAGTATTTAGTTATATTGCTAAAGAATATATTGAACAATATGGTATAAAAGAAGTTGCAGAGAAGCGATTAGTGCGGGTTCGAGAAAACTTAGAAAGAATGCAAAAAAGAATTGACGTGGTGATTGAAAGTGAAATCAAAGTATTGGAATCATCAAAGGTTAATGTGGCTTTAAAAAATTGGACAAGTAGAGCCAAAATAAAAGTAGCAACAAAAAGCAAAAATTAAAGTATTTAATATAGTACTATTGAAGTTAAATCAATCTTAATCAACCTTATATTAATAATTTAGAAATTGTATTTAATTTATAAAAAGGAATTTTGTTATTGAAGGTGGAAAAAAAATTGTAGTGTTTAACTCCTAAATGTTTTTGACTATGTTTCTACTAAAAGCAATCCAAAACTGTGATTTTGAATACAAGTGTGATTTTCTTGAACTTTTTTTTTTGACAAATTTAACCATAGGATCTTGTAGTTAGGTGGCTTGAAAAGATGTGGAAATAATTTTGGAAATTTGAACTCTGTAGATTGCAAGATATCACCATTTGAACTAGCAAAAATCGTTTTTTATCCCTATGAAAACCCGGCAGTGCTCTTCACAATGTCACGTTTGTATGAAAATATACTCAAAATGATGGTAACTCTTTAAATTCATTTGACAATGTTAGTCAGCCATATGCTCAAAAAAATTACAAATCATTTGGAATTGTACAACATATAGGAAAAAAATAGTAAGTAGAAAGAAATAGAAAATTCTTGAAAATACTAAATTGTAAACAATTTATTCATAAAAATAAAAAATGCCAATCCCAATGGTGAAAATATTTTAATAAACAATATTCACCTAATTTTTTATTTTTTTTCAAAAATATTAAAAATTGAATTAAATATAGAATTTCAAACCTTTTTGTAGAGTAGAGGCTCTATATTCTATAACTACCTCCAAACTATCTCAAAATAAAATTCCTCATAACTTTTGACTCATGTTGGAATGATTCAAAGCTTCCACATAGATAAAAATATTGAAAACCAATTTCAAATTTTAATTTTTTAGGAAAGAAATTAAAAGAAAAGTTTTTTTTGCTGCTCGAGCTGCCTGACATTCAAAGAAAACAATATATCATGTTATAACTTTTTAATAGTGTAGTCAAAATTTATGAAAATTGTTGGGCCTTAAAGCTATTCCTTGGAGACATATTATATGAAAATTTCAAATTAAAAAAATCAAAATATCCATTTGTAGTGAAATTGCTAAGTTGCCAAAAAATATAGTTTAGGGCTTTATGGGTTAAAATACAATAAAAGATGTCAAGCTAGAATTCTTTAAGAATTAACTAATAGAAAATAAAAATGATAGAACTAAATATGAATGAATGGTAAATGACAATTGGAAAAGTGGGAAACAAACAAAATTCAAAAGGTACCTTATCACAAAATTTTAGATATATCTAAATAGATAGGATGATTGTTGTACTTAACTACATAGTGTCAAAATCATGTTATGCCAATATATAACAAGTGTACATAAACAACAAAAATGATGTACATCCACAAGTGTGCATAAACAACAAAAATGATGTACATCCACAAGTGTGCATAAACAACAATAATGATATACATCCACGTGTAAGAGCCTATGACACATATCCTACCCCCTAGTTCAACTACTTAATTTGAATTTCAACACCCATCTTTGGTCCACAAGGCCCCCCAAGATGAATACTCAATCACCACTATTTAATCTTTCCTTCATCTAGTCCACAATCATGTACTTTCCCTTCCTCAGACTTGAATATGGCATGTCAAAGAAAGAAAGCTTAGTGTAAGGTGATTTTTCCCCTTTTTAGATGTACTCTTTTCTTTCCTATTTGCCCTCCTTTGCAATCCTATCCTACTTCTAAGCTATTAGACCTTCTATGGACTTCTATCCTACCTCCATTTCTAAAGCAACAAATTTTTTTTTTCCTACCCTACTTTCTTTTTCTCAAACCTGATTATGGCATGTAAGAAAAAAGAGCTTAGTGCTAGGAGATTTTCCCTTATTTAGATGTGCTCTTCTCCTTCCTAGACTATTTGCCCTCCTTTGCAATCCTATTCTACTTTAGGTGTGGTTAATTACCTTTGTATTTCTGGCACTCCAAATCAACCAAAAGAAGGCACAACACAAGATGGACCAAGTGGTTTTAACCCTGAAACGCCGGGCCTGTGACCACTGGTTTCAGGTTGCACAATTTGTCACTCAGTTTGTTACCATTTTGTAACCAGATGTGTATGGAAATTTTTATTTTTATTTTTTAGAGATGAAACTGCATATCATATCCTCTGTATTTCACAGAAATTTCAGATTTTTTTGAGGAAAATTGTATTTTCTGAATTTTTTTGAAGAGAAACTGAAGAAAAAATCATAGGAAATAGAAAAAATTCTCAAAAAATCTGAAAATTTCACCATGTGTGAAAAATACAGTGGAAATCATCATGGTGTAAACTAATTTGCCGTGTACATCTATAATTAGAATGCAATGGACATTAAAAATACAACCAAAATTCAAACTGCATTAAAATATTCAGTTTTACGAATTTTTCCAAAATTTCAATTGGGGAAGAAACTAGAGTACATGACCTCCATTTCATTAGTTGGGCTCACATTCAAAAAAATTTCAATTGGGGAAGAAACTAGAGTACATGACCTCCATTTGATTAGTTGGGCTCACATTCAAAAAATGTCGTTTTCAAGGAGAAATTTCAGATTTACTCAATTTCTCAAAATACACTATTATGACAAATTTTGCCAACCGTTTTTCTTAATTACTTCTCAACTACATGAAAAGAAATATCAATTATACTAAAAATTCACTTGGACACTCTTTGTAACTCAACATGAAAAGTCATTGAAAAAAATAATGGATGAAAAAACTACTGTTCAGGCTTCAGGTGGCGTCGAGAAGTCATTCATAAGCCACAGAATGGCGCCACCGACTTTTAGGGGTTAATCCTCACGAATCTGTGAGAGAGAGTACAGCTAAAGATAATGAAGAATGGATTGTGTGCACTTCCATACTTCTTGGATATATCCAGTTACACTGGGTGTATTGTGGGGTTGATGCATGCTCGGCATGAACGGCAACTGCATTATGCCACACATGCCAAACAGAGCATATGAAGACTGCCTCTTTAGGAAGGTCCTCTTGCTGTATCAGGAATGTTCTCTTGCAGTATTAAATCTTTTCAGCAATGTCCTCTTGCTTCAATAGTAACGTTCTCTTGCAGTATGAAACCGTAGCATGGGCTCAGCGATTGCAACACAACTACATTTTCCTTAAGTTCGATTGCACTACAGCTTCTGCGGTTCTGCCGTGGGACTTCTCATATCGTGCTATGCGAAAGTAACGTATTCCAAAAGAACCGGTTTGAATATCGCTATATCTCCGACAATTTTCTGTCTCAATCTCTTAAAAATATGAACATAATACCAACAAAAAAATTGGAAACCACGGTTCGCTTGAAAAATTTCTCAACATACCCGTTCAAAATCCTCAGGCCACTTCCTGTACAACTCAATGTCAATTGCGGCAATTCGCCACTTTGCATTCGCTCACCACAACCACAAACGCATACAACAAACACTGCTTGCGCAAGATAGTTCAAGCTGAAGTAAAAGGTGTCTCAGATAAGACCTGAAGAATGTGTCCAACAAAAATGCTGCACCAAAGTCTCCACTACACGTAGTTCTGCATTACAACGCACGTGAGTTTCATATTCCCGGTTACGGAAGCCTCACAACTCCAGTCACTGGGATGCAGGCCTTCTGCCCGCACTCCGGTTGGCTAACCGCGGCAACTCCGGATAATCCTCAACACGAGATATCAGTAACTACATGTCTCACTCCTGAGTTGCTTGCACTTCAGCCACCCAGTTCCATCTCCTCTCATATACCTATCGAAGCTGAACGGACATGCAGGGAGAACTATGAACACCACCATCGACAGAGTCAAATCATGGAGTTCCCCTTGGAAAAGTTTGTACTAAGGTAACAATGCGAACCAGGGGGCACGGTTCAATGCCCCCCACCAATGTACAAGGGTATCATGATGGCAACGGCAACCGCTTCAAAGAAAGTACGTCGCTGGAGCTCCTCAAACATGCCAGTCACTAAATGTACAGGGTATTTGGGGCACACCTCTGGCGTCCACGAAGACACCTTCAGGATATCAGCCGAAAGAATACATACTCGAGCTCCCTCTTTGCCATGTTGCAGAGCTTGCAACCAGCCGTCGTGACTTGCCGCCCCTTTCACGTGCTCTTCGGCTTTCCCACCGCGCCAGGTCCGTCCCCAACATGGACAGAAGGGCCATGCCGGCAACCCGGTTGTCGTGTGAGGATGTCCAGACGTACCGAACTGGAATCTTTGGTGTCGAACCTACTCTCTCCCGTACCAAGTGGCCTAATTGATGGCTACCAAGGGTGTTCGCGAGTCTCGAAAGGAGGCCTCTACAGCCGGGAACACCTTGCTCAGTCTATCAGGGCCACCACCAGCATTCTTCGCTCGAAACTCGTTCAGCAACATGTCCAGGGGTGGAGTGCACAAGGCAGTGATGGAAGACTGCGTCGGCACCTGAATTGCTCGTCTCCGGGGAGTCGAACACGTCGGCTCATCTTCCTGCACGCACCACCATAAAAATTACCATTCATTCATCCCAGTGTGCGCACGCACCAAGTTGAACCACGTCAATAAAAATATTGAAACCCATCATCCGCGGAACATAGCCAAGTGTTTCCACTTTCTGCACGTACGAGAAAGGCAGCGGGTCAGAGCAGACGCGTACCGAGTATTCCTGGTTCAGATAATGCTCAGTGTGAGCCTCCACAGCGGCCACATGCGACCCGTGACTGCTCTCAAGTTCCGCAGCTGCAACGGCCTGGGATTCCATGGTCGACTGCATCCGGGACCCAGCCTCGTGCTCTGCAGCGCAGGTTCCTACGAGTCCACGGACACAGGTAAGCCCAATCACTCCACGAGGCCCTCATTTCAGCCAACGGGGTCCCAAAGCCCACACTCACCCCGCACGCCGACTAAGAGACGCATGCACATGATTGCGCTTGGGCTGGCGAAAGCCCTCCCTACGACTACGATGGCGTGAAAGACTCTGGATACACCCCGAAGGTAGACGAGATTCAAGCTCCGTGCACGTTGGGCGTGGAAAGACAGCGTACCATCTATGAAGGCCACCGTGGTGCCGCTCTCGCTTTCGATCTTCACCTGCGCGGCATCCTCCAGCCCTTGAAGGTTGACCAGAAGATCCACGTTGGCTTCCAGGCCCTCCCTGCAAAACCGAACACATTCCACTTCGTCAGCACCGGACGCCCGCACGTGCGCACCACCTGAATGCAACACCTCTCCTCAAAACTCCCACACCATGGCTTCCCCTGGACCCAGAAGGGACAAGGTACTAACCCGAGAATGGAAGTCACGACAGATGCGTGACACGTCTCTAGCCCTTGGATGTCCTTGTAAGCTGAGTCCCACTTCCTGCCGGAAGTCGATGTGTGCTTGGCACTGAAACGACACACACACGCCAAAGTGCTCAGAACGACCGCAGCTCGGTTAACCGTGCTTCGTCATCCATAAATCTGCTCTGTCCAGGCCCACATAAAGGCTCGCACAGAGCAAGACAGAAGTCGGAGGATCACGTACCACGACTCAAGAATCTCCTCCATTCGACAAACCTTGGCGGCTAGCGCAGCTGAATCTTCCAAGGAAGAGGCGTCGGCACTGGCGATGAAGCCACTGAGCCGCCCGTTCGCACTCAAGGCTTCCTGCTCGATCTTTCCGAGACCCCGCTGCACAACGCCACAATCTTCCCTTGCATTCTCCCTCAGCTTCTTCACGCGCGTCTGAACCTGGTTAGAATCCTCACATGCAAGGGTCAGAGGAATTACTGCGCCGCGCGCAAGCTTACAGTTGCCTCGCCACGGAGATCAGGAAAAGACTCAGCCGACATGCGATCTTGCTACTGATTCGAGTACCCACTCAATCAGACCTCCATGCGAACTGGAACAGGACAATCCAACAACGAAAACATCACTTACAAGGTGGGTCCGGCTCGACAGCGAAGTTGCCAGCATTGCTGTGATGCTCTCCAGCAGTTCAGCGTGCTCTTTCCTTGCATGACCCTGGACACAACCAATACCACTTCAGTCAAAGCGCACGCACCTAGAAACTACATGCGGGCAGAATGGAATCACTGCATCGGGCGTCACTTGCCAACATGATGCCGCTCCGAGCAGAATCAATTGCGGGCTTTCATTTCCCGGTGTGGAGAAGCCTCCTTAACAGCGTTTCAATGCAGTGGCGCACCATCCTGACGACACGGGAGTCAGAAAGAAGACCAACCTCGTACGCCTCGGCCAGCTCCAGGAGTCCTTGGTCGTGCGTCTCGCTGCTCGCATTCAAGTGCTCCCGGAAGTTAGCAGCATCGCTCTCCATCGTTGACAGAGAAGTCAGCACAACTTGCGTTATACCCCGCGCTGCTTCAAGGCTTCTCCGAGCAGCCTGACAGACAACGCACGGAATTCAAACATCAGAACCCACGCGCCTCGTATCCCCGCCAACAAAAACTGCATGCAGGCGAACACCACGGCACTCACCTCACGCTGCTGTTCCGCAAAGGCTGCCACTTCTTCGCCTTGACTCGACAGATTCGCTTCGAGGTCGTGGAGTACGCTCTGTGCATCTGCTACGGCGCTCGCCAACAACTGCTCCGGTCACAACACCAACACCATCAGACGAATCACACACACAGATCCACACGACAATCCAATCCAGAACACTTCCAACCATCGACTTGACCCGCTCTGCCAATGCCCCCCGACTGCGCACCTGTTCCAGGGCTGCGGGGTGCCCTGACACTGTACTCTCCAGCGTTTTAAACGTGCAAGTGGACACCGACTCGTGAGCAACCACTGCTGCGTGGAACGACTGCAACTGCGACAAATACAACTCCTGCAGCCCTCCGAGTTTCCTCTTCAGCTCCGCCACAGCCTGCACATCGCACCAAGGCAGAACGCGTTCTCAGCACCGTCAAAACCGTCCACAAAACGCCACGCCCGACGAAAATATGCACTCGACAAAATACCTGGTCCTTCAACTTCAGGAACTCCTGAAGCTGCTCCTCCAGGGTCCGCACTTGCTGCTGCTGGACACCCACCCCTCCGACGACCAGGCCTCGGAGCTCCTCCACCTGTTCGGCGAGTCCGCTTCGAAAAGCATCCACCACTTTCTGGTTCTTCATCTCGAGCTCATCCTTCCGTTCTGCTCAGAGGCCACACGCCACTCAAGTTACAGGCACATCTAGTACACATCCATCTCACGACCCGTGCCATCAACAATATCCCCAATCCAAAGACAAAAGCACCGGGGTCGCCATGCTTCCAGAAAGTTTCGGAAGGCCAGGCCGGAGACCGTACCAATCTTGGCGAACAGCCCTGCCACATCCTGGACAGTTGCTTCCAGCTCCTTTCTCAACTCCGCTGCCCGCCCGACGAGAGATTTCTCTGGATGGAACACAAACAACACATCAGTCTCGCTTCTACACTCGATCTGCACCCCATGCCAAGGACCCTTGTCAGCGCCAGGGGGCTCACCTGCTTCTCTCTGACTCGCAATCACGAAGTCACGCTCCCTTATCGCAACATTCGCTTGCTTCAGGTTCTCTGCCGTTTCATGCAGGTTGTCTTGCGTGTGCTCAAGCGTTTTCTGCACACCGAGCGTGCACCAAGACATCAACACAATGTGCCTCCGCATTCACCTCCAACGCAGGCGCTGGCAGCACACCACGGCAGGAGTCACCAAAAATAGCACCGGACAATCCCTCACCTGGGTGTGATTCAGCTTCGCGAGAAGTTCCGAGTACTGCTCCTGCTGAGTTTCATTCAGCATCTGCAAGTCCTCGATTTGCTGCGCACACACAACATCATGCCCGTCAGAAAACCCACCGCGGCACGTCCCAACTCGAAAACTACGAAGAACTGCGGCGAGGGGTAACTATCATACCTTGTCCCTCGCCTCCACGTCGGATTCCAAGCGCTCGATCTTGTCCACCATAGCCTGCCACAAGTCCGAACAATCCACAATCCCACCTTAGCACGTGTAACACGCTTCAGAGAATGATCGTCAAGAAAGCACACCATCATTTCTGAGACGATCTGCGACGAAGAGCACACGGAGGCTGACGGACCTTCTTCTCGGCTTCCTCCTCGAAGTAACGCTCACGTGGAATGTAAATGCCATTTCTTTCGCGCGCAGAATACACCTCTGTTTCATACACGGATTCATCAGTACGGCGGCTAACAGTGTAGCAACGCGCACCCCGCAGTGGATCGAGGATACAGGAGAACCTCCGAAGAGTGTACACGGGAGATACTCTCTGGACCTCCCTCTTGCTACAAGTGTTCAAAAGCGAACGCATCCACGGACACGCTGCTGCCCCATCGATGTAAGCAAGCAAGTCGACATCAAAACGAATCCCGGAGCTCTACTGACAGATGGGCTCAGGAAAAGGTGGGCACCTGATTTGAGTCTTTCGATCTCCGTGTACAGATCCTTGATGAACGCGGATTTCATCATCTTCTGGTTCACCTGCACCAACCACCTCAGCAAGTCAGGCCAACATCCAACACTCCACCACTCGCCCGCACACATCGAGGCTCGCGGAATTCACACGTGCGTGCTGGCTCCGTGACACACGCACCTCCGGCTTGTTCTTGATGCTCTTCGCCCGATAGGCGTAGTCCAGCGTGCTCAGTGTCTCATCCAGACACACCACAGACGGCGACACAGTGGCAATGATGCACGTCTTCGTCTTCCCTCCCAAAGAGTCGCGCAGCAGTCGAGTCAGCTTACTATCCCTGCAGCAAACGTAGCAAACGCATAGGATCGTCAGACAAACTCGACACGCGCGAAGCTTCCCAACGCGACATCAAACAACACACATCAATTGTCAAAGAACTCAGTGCCATAACGCGTGCTTCACCTGTAAGGTATGTGACCCAAGTGCTCCACTAGAGCTGTGATCACGCGTCCAAGAGTAAGTAGACTCTTGTTGATCTCTCCAGCTTCTCGCGCCCGGTTCTGAAAACAAAAGTGAACACCAGTCAGCGACATTGCCTCCCGCAACCGCGAACCGCAAATCCAAACCTTCCAGACACTCACAAACACGCCTTCCTCCGAAAACTTACGTCTTTCGCGCCGGAACGAGAGATGTTCTCCGATCCCGCCAAATCCACCAAATTCAACTTCCCACACTTCATCAGCTCCTCACCCTCCGGAGTGGTTTCCTTCATGTGGATGGCGATCGAGAAGATGGAGTGAGACCGACTGCAAATTTCACACACCAAGTTAACCACCACACGAAACGCCGTCGCTGCAGTCGGGCTTGGAGCTCCTTCCACCGGAGTCGCTCTGAACCGAGAGGGACTCCATCAAACCACGAGATTCAGACCAATCGATGCATGGCACGAACGCGTACCTGGACTGCTTGTTCAACAAAGTCTCCGCAGTCTGCCGCTTCGACGAACCCCTCTCCAGCAGCGTGTAAATCTCGTTGGCGCTGGTCACGATCTCCTCCTCCAATCCCCTCACCAGAACACCGCCTTTCCCATCCTCCATCAGCGCCAAAGGCTTCTTGATCTTCTCATCGATCACCACCTTCGAGTACTCCTCAGGCGCCAACAAATCAGTCAGCTCTTCATTGTACAGCTCCAGGTACGTCACCTTCACACTGTACTCTTGCTCGTCCCTGTCCAGGGTTTCAAAAATCTGTTGCACGGCGCGAGGAATGACACCAGCATCGGTTGCAAGGTCTCCAGTCTGCGTCACAATACACACCGGGTTCAAGACATCTGCCAGCTCCCATCCCTCGCGTTCTGCCACCCAAACCTCAACACGACAAACTCACACAGGGGCTGATTCACTCGTGCATTGAATTGCCCCCGTCGGGAGATCAGTTCGCGCACCTTCGACTTTCGTCCTGCACCTTCCATGGTGTACGTTTTTCCGGTCCCAGTCTGTCCGTACGCGAAAATGGTGCAGTTGTAGCCCTCCAAAACCTCGTTCACAATCGGAACCACGGCTTGGTCGTACAGGTCTTCTTGCCTCGACTGCGGTCCGAACACCTGAAGGGGACGGAAGAGTGAAACAAAAAATCAAGACAAAGAAGCTAGATAGGATAGGCCCCTGGATTGACAGTTTTGGAGAATCCCGCGCAACAAAAGTATGTTAGAATATCATTCGCCATTTATGATCTGGTTCGCGCTGCTGCGAGTGGTTGCGGATAGCTCATCGGGATATATTGTTGCCAGGATCGCTACGGAATTGGGAATTCTCGAGTGCTACTGGCCTCAAGCAGGGCGCCTCACACTGGGCTTCTGGCGCTCAGCCTCTGAAGCAGTGGATTGGGATTCATCCTTAAGAGCCAGGCGGAATGCTGCTCGGCAACTCGAAACTAGATGAAATGGAGGCAAGGATTGAAAGACACAGGCGGAAAATCCGCAGAAACGCAAACGATTGACTGAATTCTGTCTCGGAATTTTGCATTCCCTGTGCAATCACTTGACTGTATCACTCAATTCCAAGTGTTCTTTCAAGAAATGTTTGTTTTCAGATATCATGCCGGGTACAAAATCAAGAAGTTACCCTGTAAGAACTGACTTTGTCAAGAATGAACTTGATTACGCAATTTCGATCGCAGGCAATCACTAGCTACCCCTGTCAAACCTGCTTGCACAAACTACTGCAGTTCTCGCCATCTCGCTGGGAAAACAAACATACCTTATCGAAAGTGAACGTTCGGTCAATTTGATTGCGCGCTAAGTTCTGAAGTACGGTGACCTCCCGACGAGACTCATTGCAAGAAATGACTTGAGGAGCTTTGGATCGCTTCTCATCCTCGCTGTGAGGTCTGCGGAAGAGGAAAACAACCACAGCAGCTTGAGACCATCAGGTGTCCACATTCCAATTCAATCTTACAACTATTACTAAGCCAATGTATTCAAGACCGTACCTGCAACGAACAAGAACTTGAACAGCCACTCCTTTCTCTTTCTCGGTGCGTGCAGCCATGGCATCAACCGGAATTTTAGCCGGTGGCCGAGCCGGCCGTGGCGAAAACGGAACTGGATCGCGCGCCAGTGTTGCTGAAAGCTCAAAGAGCAGGAACGCGAATACGATAATGATGTGGAAGTATCAGAAACCAAATGCCATCAACTTCCTCGACAGCAACCACCTCGGCGACTTCCTCGAATTAATAGCTTGATCTCCACTGCCTACGCTTCCCAAGCTTCCAAGCTTTCTCGCTTCCGAACGAAGAGAACCTTCCAAGCTTGCAACCGAGAATGCAGGCACTGAAGAGACCGACGAATGCAATGTGGAAATCAATGGCGAGAATGGGGGCAAGACAGAGAGACTGCCGAGCGTGAAGAAAGGGAGGAACGAGGGAGAAGGGACACAGACCCGTTAGAGCTTCGCTTGCTCCAAAATGTACCCCTGGTGTTCATTTCCTTGAACCCCTCAACGGCCAGCCTACATTTTAGTTCTTTAGGCAAAAGATATAGATCTCACCGTAGGCTGCACTTGGTTGCGGCGCTGAGAATCTACCGTTGGCTTACATTCTACTGCTGCGGGCTCTTCATTGGGTACTGTGAAGAACTTCTGGTTCTAATTTTCCTAGATTTTGGGAAGGCATTCAAATCCAGTGACCGTTCTGACAGACTGGTTTTCATTGTAATTTTCTGTACCCCTTTGCTGGAGTGCTAGCCTGCTAAGCTAGGGTCTTCTTGAGAATGTCTTTTTCTTTTTCTTCTCACATGAGGGTACATTCTCCATCTGTTTTCAAATAATAATAGTAATAATAATAGTACTAATAATCTTTTGGCTAAGAATTTGGCTAAGAAATGGCAATGAATCAAGAAGTTTTTTGGCAAAAAAAACTTTAAACTAAGAAAACATATTAGATGAAATTGCCAAATTGTGGATGAAAATAGAATAATGAATATGATGATATTTGCTAATGTGATATTTTCTATCTGATATGTAAAGTAGGAGGTCCATAAACCGACCATCTAAGGGATGGAACTGAATTTTCAGGAGGTAAAACATCTTGAAATATTTTTCAGTGAAGGAACTGAATTTTCGGGAGGTAAAACATCTTGAAATATTTTTCAGTGAATTTTCCTTGAAAGACAAGTAGGATAGGCATTTAACCCAAGTCATTTCATATTTTTTGGAGCTTTTTGGAATTAGTTATGAATTTCTAAAGTCAACATGGCATAGGGCTCCAAAATTGTTCACACCCTATAATGTACATTGTTTGTACATTCCTGTAAAGATTAAAAACCATCATATACAAGTAAAGTACATTTTAGAAGCTGGACAGTTTTGGAGCTTGGGCAGTTTTCAAGCCTCCTACCTTAAATGAATGTTGAAATTTGAATCACCACTTTAACATTTTACATTGCTAGACATTCACATTAGTAGGATTTGTTTTCATTATGGTGAAGAAACTAGCTATTTCATCAATACTCATGTAATACCTATTTCAAAAGTAGATGATACTTAGGTTTAATTTGACTACTTGTCTTAAAATATAGCCACAATTAGGCTCTTTTGATTCCAAGAAAAGAACAATCCATTTACAAAAAACAATCATTGTCTTTGAAATATAGCTGAATGGAGGAAATTTATACATAAAAAATATAAATTTACACCAACGGAAGGAAGAATGTTTTTGTGAAGAAAGGATTTGCTACCAAGATTAACTAAAGGAGTCAAGATAAAAGTTACCAAACGCTCAATGCTTAGTAGTGATAGTTGATATTTTATCCTTTTGAAGTTTTGCCAAGTTAATCCCTAAAGATTAATTGTCTATTAAACAAACAATTGATCAAATGTTTACCAAACTTGAACACGAGTTGTGAAGATGTATCCTTTTTTAAAAAAAACTTCTTTTTCTAATCAAGGGCCCAACTCAAAGTCTATACTAGCTTGATCTCTTTAGGCAACTTAGGTAGCCTCAAGCAATATTAGTAAAACTCCTCCATAAAGGCTAAAATTTCACGAGTCTATAATTTTATGGTATAAGATGCAAATGTCAAAAAAATAACCATATGTGAGGTAAAAATCTCACTCTAAGAGGAGTTAAAGTTTGTTAGACACATTAGGCAAGGTTGAAATTTATTTTTTTATCTAATTTTAGATGTTATAATCTTTCAATTCATGTTATAATATGTGAAATTTTGTGAAATTTTTCTACACATTTCTATATTAGTCTAGTACAAATTCATACAGTTGATTTTTGAAAGGAAAAAAAATTCACTTTATTCACATTGCCCTAAAAAGTGGTAGTTTTTCACAGTATGTCCAAAACATGTCTTTGGGTTTTAGGATTTAAAAGACTCTGAATTGCTTCAAAACACTCTTACCCAAAGCAACTAAACAAGGCTTCAATCTTTTTTTCTTTTAGTATAATTCTAAAATGAATCCAACCATAGGGTCTTTTAACTAACTGACTCAACAATATCCTTCTAATAGTTTAGAATGAAAACTAATTGCAAAATTAGTGTATGCATAGTTAGTAATTTTTCAAATAACATATGGAATTATAGTATACACTCTAAAACTCTTTCAATGACTCGAATATGGTATTGTAAATTGTATATATGTTACAAATACAACTACATTCAACTTATTAAATCCAATTGAAAATGCTAGTTGTATTATCATTAAATACACTAGTTTCTAATTTAGAAAAGAAATGCATATGTTCCTTGTACAATTTCTACAACCAAGATCTAATCCATAACCAAGTTATAATAACCAATGAGATGCTAGGCCATGTCATTGTTGTTCTTCATTTTAGTTAGTGTGCAAACACTTCATTCCATTAATCCACAAATATGCAATCAAAGGCTTCAAAATGTTATTGTTAAACCTAATTCTTAAGTACTTTTAGCACATACCAAAGGATGTATTACAAAAAATTTGTATACTTAAGATACATTTAGTGGTTATGTTATGTATATTATTTTTTCTAGATTTGTAGGTACAATTTTGTACACCTAATGGACATGTTGCTAGTCTTTTTACTCTTGTAGTAGATCATGATATCTTTATTCTAAAATTTTTTGTTGGAGTAGATTGATACATAAAAAGTAGAAGACCTATAATACAAGCTATATAGCAAGTTTTTTTTTCTTATTTTGATGATTTTCTCTATATTTTGAATTTTCACACTACCATAACGATATTTTTATAATTTTTGGAAAAAAATTATTAATAATAATCCTTAGTGTACAAATACAAATTTTCATTCCAATCCTATATGTCATGAAATATATAGATAACAATGTATGTAGAAAAAGTATTTTTATTGCACTACAACAAATCTATGATGGTGACTTTATGATTAACTACTCCAAAAACCATACATTTTTGGATCATGACTAAAATACTTTTGTATTACTGTTTTGTCTCAATAACTTTTCATTGATCCAATGTGATGCAAACTTTAATCTTTATAAAAAAAATCCATCATTTGTGACTAATTTGATGAAATTGATGTGATTACAATATTTATATATTGTGAAAAAATCATAAGTTAACACATGCAAAAAAGAATAGTTTGGGTGTTAAAGTATTAATTACATTTTAAAACAATGACAAGTATTTAAGAGGTTTTCTTCATAATTAAGCCATCTAAGAGTTCTTTTGGATTTTAGTGGTAACTAAAATCAAAATTTAGACTTCTTTAAGTTATATTTCTACATAATAAATGAATAAGGTATAGACTTTCAAAGTACAAGTTTTAAATATACATACATAAGACAAATTCTAGGCTCTTTTTTAGAAGGTGTATACTAAATTATATGAAGAATACATAAGGGTTGATTATGCAAGAGAGCGGATTTTAGAATATGCTTGACTATTGTAAATATGAATAGGTGCATTATATTACTATTTGCTTATTTTAGAAATTCATTAGAAAATTATTACCTTTTGTGGTACAAGTTCATTTTAAACTTTTAGGGGTAGTCACTAGAATGATGAAAAAATTTGTTCTTGGTCATGGCTCAAGACATAAATACTAATCAACTGAATTATTTCTTTTGGCTCTACATCATTGGTAAAAAGATCCTTGACAAATGACACAAATGGTGAGTATAAGGGCCTCATTACATGACATGCTTATATAACTGAAGGAGTTGCCAAAACTAGATAACTCACACTAAATACAAGAATCTACTCATGAGATAAAGTCCTTTCTATTCATTGTCAAAGTAGACTATCAAATAAAGTGTCTTCATACAAAGATCATAGGAAGGACTATAAATTTCTAGAAAAAAAATCAAAATTATTGATTTCGAGAGGTCTTCTTACAGTAAGCCCGATCATATGATTGGAATGACTATCATCACAAGCAATTATTAGTTCAATCTATTGATTCCTCTATCATGTATAAAACAATTCTAACTTAAAAAATTGAGACATTCTTTTGCAAAATTCTCATAAAACTAGGATTGGTGCAAATTTGTCTTTTATGTTGCAATTCCAAGGATCTGTCATGTGAACAAAGATTGTATACACAACAAATTGCCACAACCAACATCAACTATATAAGAAAAAACAAAGCAGACCCTCAAATTTATCTATCATGAAATTTACAGTATTAGTTGAACTTTTGGAGTGGCCCTAATGTCATTTCATTTGATAGATCAGTTAAACTTGTGGAATTTTGCCAACTTATTTCTAAAGCTCCAAGCATTGCATTTTGAAAACCTATAGAGATTTTGAATTTTTGACCAACTCACTACTGACAAAAAAAATTCTTTGATATTTTCATGTAACATGTGTTCAAAAAGTAGATTCAAGGAGCAATACTTCTCATGACTTTTGACTAAATGGTTAAAAAATTATTGGATTATATATAATTTATTTGCTTAGTAGATATTCCTAAAATCATTTTTTTTTAAAATTAAAGATTTGAATTTTTATTTTTTATAGATTTCTATATATGTAGAAATCTTTTAATCATCCCATTTTTATTAACCCCTCAAGCCCAACAAATTTTTGACATTGAAGTTTTTCAATGAATTGTGCCACTTTGATAAAAAAAATTTGCATATAGATATGCTTGAAAATTTTAATTTCAACCTTACAAAATCAAAGACTACTTTGTCTAGTATACATAGAGTTAACTATGGAAAATTTTGACAATTGATTTTTTAGATTATAACAATTTTGGATGGTCAACTTCATAAGCAAAAAAATGAAAATTTTAAAGAAATTTTTTACAAAGATGAATAATGCTCCCCCTAAAAAAAATTATCTTGGAAACTAGGACAAATGTAGTATTTTTTAATATAAAAATTTGAAAAATAAAAAAGTCTCTTAAATTTGTACACATTTTCAATTAAAAGGAGTAGAAAGCCAAAAATGACCAAGTTGGATCCTACAAAATTTAAAAAAATTTAGAAATATATAAATATTTATTAAAATTTAACTAGAAGGTGATTGCAAGAAAGGGTTGTCCTTTTGGTGTCACAATGGAAGTGACTTTTGTGCCATTGGTTATAACTTTTGGGGTATTAATCCAATTTACTTGAAATTTTTATTGAAGATGTCCAACTTCGTAGTAAAGAAATTACTTATTTTTCAGAAATTTCCAAAAAACATTTTCTAATTAAATTTTAATTTACCTAATTTGTCACATTTTGCAATTTAGGGTTTTTTAGTACTGAGGAGTATCCAAAATTAATGATATAGACTTGAAATTTGCGTGGTCTATTTATACACTAAAGATTTATGAGTTGAATAAATATATTCTTAAAAAAACATTATTTTATGTCCTCTACATTGATGCAAATAGGGGCCCCTTGCGCATACAATTCTAAACATCAAAAATGGTTTCAAAATAATTCTTTTGGTGAAATCTCATCATCATCAATCCTTCCCAAATTTCCAATTTTTAGTTTTCTTTTTTTTTAAATTTCCTATTTTTTACAAATTAAAATGTGAAAGTACCCGTTTTTTTGAGAATTTGCACTTTTCTAGTTCACCTAGTTAGAAAATTTTCCTACACTTTTCCTTCATAGGGTACCTTGTTCTTAAAGGTAAATGCACTAAACATATTTTTCACATGAAATTTTTTTTCTAATTAAACAGTACTCCCAAAGGAAAAATACAAACGAGACAAAAAGTGAGAGGCCTTTCTTGCAACTACCTTAGAGAGATTATTATCATGTTGTTTAGAACATCTCCAAAAATTGAAATCATTCTAATTATTTTGTATTTTTAATTACATTAGATTGAATCTATTATCTTTAAAATTGTTACAACTGAGTAAAATTTTGAAAGAAAATTCTCCAAATCTTGTTTATTTGCGTAAAGCAAAGGCTAGAAATGTCCAAAAGAAATGTTTTTTTTTCCATATCTACTATTCCTTCGATTGAAAAAATAGTAGATTTGCTCCCTTTTTCTATTTGACTACATTTCCTAAATAAAATTTTTAAATACTTGTCACATTTAACTTTCAAAAATCAGAAAATGCAACAAGTGTATAAACTTGTTACTCTTCAAGATCCTAGCTTATAAAATATTGAGATTTATTTCACCTTACTAAGAATTTGCCATTGAAAATTTGATGAGGTCACATTATGTCCCCTTGGTCCTTGAGGGGCTAATGAGATGAAAGTTATGATGAATTTCAGTGTGGGTAGTATTAGAATCCCTCTTCTAGAATTAAAGTCTTGCATGTAATTCAATTTTCAATATTTTTGAAAAAAACTAAAAATATTGGAAGTAAACTATTTATTGCAACATTGCAAACATTAGATTGGTCTTTTTTTGAATTCCATAATTAAATTCTAAATTTTTTTATTACATTGGATAATATTCTAATTCTTTTTGCATTTATGGTAGAAGAACCCATCAACAACCAAGGCCCCATCAACAATCAATAGGATATCCTATTTCCAAACAAGATTGCAATGAATTTCAATTTTTTCCTTAGAGTGTGTGTCTTTGTACTTTTTCAAAGTTTGGACCAATAAGTAAATAATACACAAGTGAACAAAAAAATAGGCAACAACAAATATGGACATAATTCTTAAAAGATTGGAATCTGATGAGTTTAGAAGTTGGTCATGGATCAAGCCAAATTTTTGCCTTTTAAAATTCATAGTAATTTCAATTCAAGAGATAAATTACCAAATTTTTTGCAATCTACATCATTTCTATCAATAGATCTTTGAAAATATTCGTTTTGCCTTGAACTACCCTTGATCACGTCTAGATGTGCTTATTTTATTAGTTTATGGGTACCTCTACCATATTTGAGAAAAATTTAAGCTAAGAGAGGACTTCTTTGTTGCATTAAAATGTGCAAATTTGAAATATGAACTCAAACTAGCAAATATTGGCTCACAATTAATCCTAACCAATGACAATCAACTATTAGCCTATTAGGCTCTATTGAGTTTTAAATTAAAAAATATTTTAGTAAAAATATTTTATAGAGAATTTCCCAAAAAAATTCTTTAATTTGCTATATTTGCTCATCTATTGACATTGGAAGTGCCCTCCATAAGGCCTAATTTTCCTATAATGATTTTTTTCAAGTATAAATATGATTTTTTTTGGAATTTTTTATATATATTTCCTACTAATTTCTTCAATATATTATAAAAGGCAATAAATTATAGGATCTATACATTTTTGTATAAAAACTTTGAAAGATGAAATCTAATCATTTAGAAAGAGTTGAAAATATTTCTTTTTGAAATTCAAGTGACTTGATTTTGCAATTCAAAAGGTTTTTATTTTGAAATTTTTGGATGGTATCCTCTAAAAAGTTAACTAAAGAATCATACAATTGGATTTGATTATGAACAAATCAAGATGAAGATATTAGCGTTGCTTTGGATTTATATACTTTGAAGTAATTTTGGGCCTAAAAACTCCAAATACCATTAGGGACTAAAGTCATTGCAATTGTCTAGAATGAATCACAAATTAATGACTATTGAAATGGTAAATGATTGTCTTTCTTAGTTTTCAATGTATGGTACTTTGTTTGAGCAAAAATTGATGAACCAAGTATTTGTTTTTAGTTGAAGAACTTGCAAAATTCAACGGTAGAATACAAATCATAACTCATTTCCAAGCAAGGTTAACTAACCTCTACATAATATTATTAACCAATATTAGAGAGACCCTTTTGCTCCCTCGTAATGTTGGAGCTCCTTAGGGTTGCAACTTCCTCATCCATTGAATCTTTAGAATCTCTACCTTTACATCTCTTTCTTGCCAACTAGTGACTCTCTGCAAATTAAATTGAATTTACTACTAGGAATCTTCATAGGGATTATCCCAATCTCCTAAGGTGAATGGTTTAAGGTGATTAACAATTTTATGTATATGAAAAATTTCAAATGTTGCAAAAATTACCACACTAAAAAAAAAAGATGATGTGTGGTTAACTCCTTCTATCCCTTTCTTGTTGGTGAAGTGTAGATTGAGTTTGAACAAGCTTGAATTAACCCCTAAATGCCCAAGGCCTTGTATGAGCTTTTTGGAATTTGTTCTACATTGAACTGAAAGCCAAAATTTTGATAAGTTTTATCAATTTTTTTGGAAAGGTAACCATACAAATTCAAACTAGACATGTTTAAGATCACCTAGGAAAAAGAAAACCCAAACGATATCACTTATGGATTGAAAGATTATAATGTCTGATCATGAAGGTGTCAAAATTGCAAAAGTGAATTGAAGTTTTTTTATTGTCTTTTTACATGTAAAATCTAAAAAGTTGATCACCAAACAAATATGAGGTGAAAGGGCCTAACATTCATAACTTCAATCAATCTATGGCTTTTTAAAATCTACTCTACAACTTTTTTAAATGAATTTCTAATGTGTTTTTTCTTCTAAGATCTAGTATATTTGAAGCTCATTTTAAAGAGCCTTTGACACTATGAAAAGTCAAGATTGCATCGGACACCCTTGTACAAAATCTTGTGTAGAAAAATCATAATTAATCATTTTCAAAATTGGATTTTTGATTCTAGACTTCAAAAAGAAGTTTCAAAAAAATTTAAAATTCTAAAAATAGCAATTTGGTTAGGTTTTATTTTAACTTTACAATTTTGCAAACACCAAATTTTAGGCATTTAGAGGTTAAGAAATCAGAGGTCATTTAATTGCTTTTAAAATAGCTAGTTAGAGCTTCTACTATAGGAAAACAAAGCCATATCAAGTTGGGTTTTTCATTTTTTATGAAGTGCCAAAGTGGCAATATTGAATGTTACAGTGGTGCTTGAATGTTCAATATTTATCTTTATATAGGATCAAAAATATCTTATTTGCACATATCTCAACTCTGTAATTTTGCTTTCATCTATTATCTAGACATTTTATCTGATAATTTTTTATAATTTCAAGTATTTTTATGATTTCATCCAATTTTTTCTTGTTTATGTTTTAAGGACTTGGTGCAAGGCCTAGTCCTTCAACAATGCTAGTATGTGAGTATAGAAGTGTAAGCCTATTAGTCATGAGCCTAAGTATTAGTAAGTATCCTACACTCATTGAAGGTGTTTATAACATCTATACTTTAAGACATGTAGTTTGTTTTGTTTTGTTTGTTTGTTACATTGAGATCTCTCAACCCATGTGTCCGACAATCACGTGCTCGGTACCATCAGAAAGCCCTCAGTGAAAAAGGGTGCACGCGCTTGGTTTCTTAGTGTTCCAACCTACAGTGTGAAAATTATAGATTTTTGAGTTATTTTTGGTTCTAAAAAATTAAAAATTAACTTCTACTTATATTTTGGTCGCAATCTTGGCACAATTGGAAAGCCCTTGGCAAGAAGGGGTGTATGGACTTTGTTTTGTGGCATTTGAACCTATAGTGTGAGAGTTATTCAATTTCAAAGTTTTCATGCATTAAAAAATTGGAAAATTACTTTTATTTTGGATTTGACTGTGGCAACAATACAAGGTACACTAGGAAACACCTATAATATAGGTATTTAGAAAATAAATACACTATAACTATTGAGGTGTTTAGAATATAGACACCTATAATATAGGTATTTAGAACATAAATACACTATAACTATTGAGGTGTTTAGAATATAGACACCTATACTATAGTTCTAGGCTCAAAGGCTCACACTTTCTATGCTTACATACTAGCATCTGTGTCTAGTCCTTTCATGCAATTTGACAACAAATCATTGAAAAAAGAACATTGAACCTCAGCTTAAGAATTTAAAAAAAAAATGTGAACAAATCCCAGTGCAAGAACTACTAAAAAGTTGAAAGTTTAAAACCAATTGTAGCAAAATCATTATAATTCATTTTCATATAATGATACCATACGACACATATTATATACATTTTCTGACAACACATCACAATATTCAGTAGCTCTCAATGATTCTAGAATCAAGTTTCTGCAATCAAGCTCTGAATGTTTCTATGAGCTTAATCATATCTTTACGATCACTCCAAGAGACATGAAAGGTTTCTAAAATCGTGTCGGTACAATCATCTCTTAAATAATCATGTCAAGCGCTGAAAATTCAACTGATAAAAACTACAGAAGTGAACACCGTAGACAAAACTAAGAAATAAATCAGAGGCCAACTTAACACAAAAGAGAGTTCAGTCATGTTGACACATAAATAGAACAGCAGTAGCCATCGTCTCTTTGCTTGAATTATCCTACATTCAAGTAACACTTACCTCCAATGATAAATTATGTTAAATATCCTGACCAAAATGTATCATATTCTTTCTTAAAGATTGTAAGAATCAACACCAACTACAGTACACAGCTACTGTACCAACAAGAAACTAAAACTGGAATTGATTTTTCATTATTGAAGAGCACTCGAACAAAATTTTAGTAATTGAACTAACTTGTCGTTCTCAGTGTACTTGAGCAGGCACCCTTCTTCCCTCCCCAATCAAAAGAAAAAAAAGCTGAAAAGAAACCAACGAGCAAAAGGATTTCATCACAACGTTCTTGTGCAACAGTGCCTGCCTCAGTGGCTAATAAATTAACAGCCTCCAGTTGATCTACACTGCTCTAAGACACTGTTCCTAACAGCCCAGGCTAACGAAACCTAATTTCTCCCATACGGGTGGTATCGTCCATGGCTGCTACCGCCACCGCTGCCGCTGTAACCACGACTGCTCCCATAACTTCCACCATAGCCGCCGCTTGAGCTATACCCGGCACCATAACCTCCCGTTCCACTGTATCCACCGTAGCCCATCGATCCGTACCCGTCGGCTCCGTCGCCATAACCGCCCATCATCCCAGCACCGTATCCCCCACCCGAGCCATAACCCAGGCTCCCCCCGTAACCCCCCCCTGCACCGGTCCCGTAGGCTCCGACACCCAGACCACCTGCTCCATAACCTCCTCCATATCCGCCCCCTGCTCCATAACCACCATATCCTCCTCCATAGCCACCAGCGCCATAACCACCTCTTCCTCCGTAGCCACCCGATCTATTGTAGGAACCACCATACCCGGCACTGCCAGAGCCACCGTAGCTCCCCTCATAGCCTCCGTAGCCACCACCGCCACTTCCGCCGTACCCGCCCCCCCGCCCACCGGCGTAGCCCCCGCCAGGACTGTCTTGAATGGCGCGTTTGGGTTCAGCCTTCTTGATTTCAACCTGCCACATGCCCAGGTTCCAGCACACCCAGTCAACACGCTACTCCAACATCCCTCTAATTGCAATCTATATCACCCCTTACGTGAAAGAATACTCGTTTCCGAAGTACGCACACCCAACTAACTCACAACTCAAATCACCACAACTCAGTCTCTTGCACGGCTCAGTGATGAAGCGATACACAGTACCCTCCATTTCAGCCCATGCTGCAAAATAAGTGGTCCAATCAGCAAAACTCACCTGCTTTCCTCCAAGCTCGTGCATCTTTCCGTGGGCCAAAATGTCCTCCACCACTTGCTCGCTGTCAAAGGTCACAAAACCAAAACCACGGGACCTACCGGTGCTGTGGTCTTGCATGATCTGGTGTTCCGCTACAGCTCCAAAGCCCGCAAAGTAGCTCTTGAACTCCTCTGTAAACAGCACCACAAATGGTCATCTCGGGGCACATGCCCATTACGTGACTGCACTGCACTACGCGTGGTCTGCTATGCCTATCAATAGATGAGGACCTAGCAGTCGGGGTTGCACCAACTAAACTCTGAACTGCATACACAGAGATTAAGGGAAGCTAATGCTCGCAAGCACATCTGCATACCATCTGTAATAGAGGGAGGAATGCCTCCAACAAAGATCTTCTTAGTCTTCGGCCCTTTACTTGCTGCCATGTTTTCACGAGGAACTGACTTTTTGGCCTCCACCTGCAGCTACATCTAGTGAGATCCCCGTACTCCACTAGTGCTCCCAATCAACCTAGATCAGTATCAGCTGTCAAACATAACGCCCCTTAACCCCGGAACTCCCGCCTACACGGGAGAAGCTATAAGTAGTCAGACGCCAACCTGCCCGGAACGCTACAGAGTCGACTGGAACTTACCGTTCTCCCATCGATCACGTGCTTGTCCAGCACAACGTTGTCACACACAGCCGGATCGGCGAATGTCACGAATCCAAAGCCGCGCGGGTGTCCAGTGGAGCGGTCCTTCATGATCACGGCATCAATAATCTCGCCATATTTCTTGAAATGACTCTGCAAATTATCTGTACATCACACAAGATAAGAGGACAACACGCATGACGCGACATGTCCATCAATGAAGGACTCGCATAGATTTCGTGGACAAAACATTCATTATTCTCTTAAGATAACCGTTCATAAATTCATCCAAAAACTAAGACTTAAAGCGCGGGCAAGCGTCCATGCGTCCAACTTCTACAGCAGCAGAGGACGTCAGAGCTACTGGACTTCGACACCGACGAATACGTCCTGTTGCAGCCCGATGAACTAAGTAGCGACGTGATAAGTCCGATTCAATCCTAGCGCTGCAAGTAAATAGCACAACTAATTCTACACCAACTCTGCACAGGGCGGTAATCGAAACATTGAGGGTAGCAAGCAAGGCGGCACTCAAAAAGAATGCAAGAAAACACGCAACCACGTCAAGATACCGTCGTCTTGCAACATAAGAAAAACTGTCGATGGAAGAACCGTCGTCGGCGACATAGGAAAAACTGTCGACGGTTATAGCGGACTTGCTACACGCGCCATAAGCTCCTCCAGCATAAGAATCCGAAGGACCAGAAATCGAGGCAAGCGGAAGAAAAGACGGAGAAAAGAGAACGTACCTGTAGAAGTGTCCCAGGACAAGCCGCCGATGAAAATCTTCCCTCTATCAAGCGAACGGGTACTGCGTTAGCTATTACACATGGTACATGCCATGGCCAGTGACCAGACTAACCTCCTACATACAAACCCCGCCGGAATCCCAACCACAACACACTCGCGAGCTGCATCTCGTAGACTAAACGTAAGACTACGACTAGAGCTATGGAGCTAGGGCCACTGGCAACTAACCCTGAACCGGACGCTTTTCCTTGCGAGCCGTGGGGCGAATCCTTGGGATCACTCTCTACCATAGCGTCCTTGGAACCTCCGTTCTGGTACCCGTTGTTATGCTCATCCTCGTCCCCGTGCTGAGGCTCGTCATCCTCGGCCACGTCCTGCTGCTGCTGGTGCTCTTCCTCATCGATATCGTAATCTTCCAACGTGCCGTTCAAGTCTGGCGCTACTTCTTGCATCCTCTCTTCGTCTCCCCCTCCCTCCATCTCGGCAGAGCAGGAGCAGCAGCAGTCGCGGCTTTCAGAGTTCGTTCCCCTCACGCTCTCTCCTCTGCTCTTCTACCCTCTCCTACCTGCTGCCTGCCGCGATAACTCCCGCTCCGCTGCCCGACAAATCTCTCTACACACAACCAACAGACTCGCCAACTCACCAACCGTCTCAAAACCACCACCACCTCCACAACTTCGGCCCTCACCGGCTTCCTCGCGGTCTTCCACCTTCTCTCAGCCCTTCGCTGCCACATCCATCCCACATGCACTCTCCGCCATCACCACAACCGCCACCGCCACAATAACCACAACAATCTACCACAACTCTACACTAACAAATCCATCGGCGAACCTAACCAACATCTAAGCGCGTGAACGAAACCAAGCAACCCTAACCTCCCCTTAGCCGCGGACACTTCAACAAAACGCACCGCAACTGCCTCTCACGAAACCGACAACGCCATAAAAATCCCATTAACCGTAGAAATTTACGCAGAAAACATACCTAGCTGAATCGACGCTCGAGCGCTTTGAGACGATAGTCACGATAGTCGCTGGTCACGTCTCGATTGCGATGGCGATGGAAGGGTTTGGTGGCGACAGCGTTCGTCGACGACTCGGCGAAGCTCGAGAAATAAAACCGGAGGCGCGACGGAGGCTCGAGTAGTATAATACAGTTGGGTGGATGGATGAACGGGTTCATCCATCTTAATTTGACTTCATTCGTCCGTCTGTCATGGGTTCTCGTTTCGGCGCCCTGGGCACGTGCCACCTGGACTTACGCGACGTCACGTTCGACTTATCTCTGCGCAGCGGGCGGACCGGGCGGGAAGTTTTTGAGCTGCCCCGGTACTTTGCCCTCTTTGTAGAAGGAGCCAGGTTTTTTTTGAGGGGCACTAGCGTGCCCGGGCAGTTGCCACAGCCAAAACTAAAGTAAGCGTAATCTTCTAATTTATAAGAAGCAAAAATAACTCAAAAGTCCATAACTTCCCATTGTACATTGAAACACCACGCATCAAAGCTAGTGCACCCCTCCTTGCCAAGAGCTTTTTGACAACTCCAAGTACATGATGAGGTCACATGGGCCAGAAGATCTCAATTGACTAACAAACAAACAAACAAATAGTCTTAAGCTGTAGATATAGATTGGTTTCATTCTCTCTTTATGAAAACTACAGTGTGTCTTATGTGCCAAAATAAAAGGAAAAGTAATTTTTCAAATTTTCAAATCTTAAAAACTTTGAAATTCAATAACTTTTTTGCTATGAGTTAGAATGTGAAGAAACAAAGCCTATACATCCTTCACTTCATTGAGAGCTTTCTAATGGTATCAAGAATGCAACTAGAGGATGCATGGTCCGAGAGATCTCAACGTAACAAACAAAACAAAACAAGTAAATGTCTTTATCAAAATCTCCTGGATCATTTTTGGATTTGTAAACAAGCATTTAAACTTTGTGCCCTTTTTCAACAACCAAATGGTACCTACAAGTGTAGAACTAAACTCTTTTTCCAATCCCTCCATGTAGACTTGCATGACACTTCAAAGTTGTCTTCTGAATCTGATTATTAGTCTTTATGAAATTTTGAACAAAAAATACACATTCACAAGTAGTAATGCTCATGCATTAGCACTATAATATCTCTACAATGGTATGGAAGCATACAAAAAGTACAAATATATATGAATTTGAAATTGCTTAATTATTTAAACAAGAAGATAGAGCTGTCATCTCAAGAGGAAGGAGTATTAAGCAAAAAGACTTTACTAATTCTAAAGAGTCACACAATATAGTAATAACCTACCACCTCTTGTAAAAAGTCAACAAATTTTATGATACTTTGGGGGGATTTTTTTATCATCATTAAGTTCATTTTGGAGAGCTTATAGGATTTTTTTAAAGGATTTTAAAAACTAACCACCCAAAGTACTAAACATAAAATCAATATTAGTGGACATGCTTTCATAATTCATACTCTTTAATTTGAAGCCTCAAAGATAGCCATGTTACTTCTAGTGGATAAAATTTATTAAAAGAGGTACCTTTTTAAATTCAGCAACAACGGCTTCGATTTACTTATATATATATCCATTGTAATTGTTTTGGTGAACAAAAATTTTGGACATTTTGACATGCCTCACAATACCTATAAAACAACAAAATTTGACCACTAAATTCCTCTTTCCATCCATAGTCAACAATAAACCCAAGAAACAAATGAACATGGGTAGCGTAGCTTCTAAGAAAGTAACAAAGACAACAAATTGTCCTTTAATTGAAATATTTGTAAACTCATCAATCATCAATCCAAAATAATTGAATCCTTTATCTTTTCCATGCCATTACCAATCATTGAATTACACTAAAAATTTTGAAGTCCATGTCTTCATATGTTTTTCAACATGATACAATGACAATGATGAAATCATTAGTGTATTACAAGATTGAAGAAGATTGCATAAACTTAGAAATTTATGAAAAGGTGAACACATCTCTTGCCTCTAAAGTAGTCAAATTTAAAAAGGTATTTGATGACTTCATCACATCTATAATTTGCAACTACATCTTCTTAGTGCAAAGATTATTGACCAACTTATTATAACCATAAAAGTAGCTATAGTTCTTGTGTGATTTTGCAAGGTTGGAACTTTAATCCCTAAATGCCCAATCAACATATATCGTCAATCTCATATTTTAAGCCCATTTCTGTGAGTACAATTAAATTATTTGATTGTTTAAATAAAAATTGGGGCACTTTTGAGGGTTAACTACTATACCTTTCATTTTTCATTGAAAAAGAGTACATATTTGATTATTGAAAGGTCTTCATAGGCACATGTGTACCATAACTAAAGAGTATAGCTTGCCAATTTTACTTCATTTCTTAGCTTTATGCAATATTTAGCAATTTCACTTGATTTGACATTGACAAAATTATACATATATACTCCAACAGAAAGAGTAAAGAGTTTTCATGATATTTACCACTGAATATTTAAACATGCAACTATTGATTAGGAGCTATTTCCAATTTTTGCTTATAAAAAATAGTTGCATTTCAACAATTGCAAGGTGGATTGTGTAATGAGTTTGATAGCTTTTTATGTGAAATTAGTTTTTTTGGAAGTTCATTCTAATGTTAATACTCTTTGAAGTTGTTCATGTCACCTCCAATTCCCCAAAATATTTACATCCAAATTTGAAAAATATTGTGGGAAAAGGTTGTATATTAAATATAGAAATGTACTCTTCTCTTGTTACAATCTCACAACTTTCTATGCAATTTTGCACTCAAAATTTGTAGACTTACTAATAAACAAGCTCCTTAAACATCTACATGATTAGATTTTGGAAACAAATCAATTTGTTTCATTAGGGATGACTACAAGCCAATGCACTTTTTTCATAATCAAAACACACTTGGAAAGGCTTGGACATTTAGGGGTTAATGTCTTCACTAGCATAAGCACATTTCTTACCATTTTTTTTACAAATTTTATAAAAAGAGTCCTCAACTCCCTATTGAATTCAAACCAATCAAACCAAGCATCCTTTTAATCCAAATTGGTGTTTTAAATGTCATTTTAAAGCGGGATTGAAGGGGATTAGGAAGGTGTAGAAAAAATACTAATTGTTGTACTTTCCAAGTCTACAATCTATCTACTAATTCAACCTTGAAAAGCATATCACTAGTATAGATTTGTGATGCTTTGCCATTTAAAATATATATAGAAAGCACCAAATTGAAAATGAGAAGCAAGAAAGAAAAGCCTTCTATGTGGTCTTGGGAGATAGGAGCTTACATTCCTCCGCAATAACAACACAAAGTAGATCAACAAATGAAGAAGAGTGCACAACTACTAGATCATCAAGTAGTAGAAATAAGCAAGCAATAGAAGTACTATGAAGAATTGTAGTCTATGATGATAAGTTTATGATATAAAATTATCTGAAATGACACAATTATATTTTTGCATCTTTATCTTGTTAATTTGTCAGAACTTGCCAAGTTGTTGTCAAATTCTTAATTGATATTTGATAACCCTTCCATTTTGCCAAAAATCCAAGGAATCCATTAGTATTATATTAATGTAATCTTTAACCATTTGGCATGAATATCTTAATTTGAATTGTTCGTAGAGAAGATAAGCTCTTTGTGTAGATATGGATGATAGGAAGTGGAACAACTCATGTGGAATGTGTAATTTAAAAGTTGTAAGAATTCAACCACTCATAGTTAAGTTTGAAAGAGAACTTGTGCTAAAACAAAAATTTATGACCTCAATAAGGCATAGTAGAATATCTTTTTATAAAAGCATTTAAATAAAAATTATGAACAAATTTCAAAAAGGAATTTTTAGTTGTCAAAAAAACGTCCTTTTTAATACCTCTTTGAAATTTGTCTATAACATTTAATTGAAGACTTGAAATGTCAAACAAATTTTTGGACATAAAACTTGGTTTGATTTTCTACCTTTTTCTAGTCTAATTTTTTGTAAAAAGATATTTTACAATGCCTAAATAAGGTCTAAAATTCTAATTTTAACACAATTCCAATTTCAAACTTAACTATGAGCAGCAACAACACTCATTAGGAAAAATTTTGGCTCTGGAAGAGGCTGTTAATAGCTAATTTATGGCACCCCGCACAACAATTATAGAACATTATAAAAATAATTATTTATTTATTTAAGTAAAAATTTTGTAATTTTTTCTTAAATTAAAAAAATACCAATATGACATATTGCTGACGTGGTACTAGTAGTATCATGTTAGATCCCAAATTTTTTAATATAAAAAATAATTTTAAATTCTGATTTATTTTTGTAATACCACTCAATGGGGGTACAGAACTCAGAGCCCCTTTTAGAGCTAAAATTTTTCCTAATGAATATGTGAATATAGAAGTGTGAGCTTGTGAGCCTATGAGCCTTGAACCTAAGTATAAGCAAGTATCCTACATTCATTGAAGGTGTTTATATAGGTGTTTAAAACATAAATACACTATAACCATTGAGGTGTTTATAATATAGACACCTATATTATAGGTGTATAGAATTCTAAGCTCATAGGAGCCCTCACACTTCCTATGCTCACATACTAGCAACCATATTATAAGCAGTTGTGCTCCTACTTTTAAATTACATATCATACATAGGTTGTTCTACCTCCTCCTACTCCTTGTGTATATAAAGCACTTCATAGGCTCAAATTTGAATGGGTAGTTAAAAATTTGAGTAGTTTTTAGAATTAACTATTGAAAATTTTCATTTTTTTAAAGAAAAAGGTAAATATTTTATTATTTAGGAGTCTTCAAAGGCATTTATGTAACATTAGTAGAGAGTAAAGTGTTTTCATGATTTTCACCATTGAAAATTTAAACATGCAACTATTGATTTAAAGATATTTGCAATTTTTAGTTGTAGAAAAATTTTACATTTCAACAATTGCAAAGTGGATTGTCTAATGAAAGAGATAGCTTGTCAAGTGAAATTAAGTTTTTTGGAAATACATTTTAGTGTACTAACACTATTTGTAGTTGTTCATGTTACCATTAATCCCAAAAAATTTTAATGTACAAAGCTCTAAAATACAAAACCAGGCAGAGTGATTAACCAGGACATATCTTGTACTTTTTACAAATCAACAAAGCTGCTATTGGTTTCCACATGCCTGTACCTTTCTATCACTTGTCATGGCCTGAATGAGAGTCAAAGTTTTTGTCCAGTCACTCCAGTGACGTAGTTTTGACCTATTTCCATCATGTCATGCAATTTCTGTGCAGATGAGAACCTCACTCCACGAGCACAATAAGATACCAACATGCAGTCCCCTGCAATAAAGTCTGATAGAAAAGAGTACTGTAGAAGGACTACATGTTTTCTCCACAGTCTGCACCCTGTCAAATGAGCAGCCTTTTTCTAGACATGAAAGAAATGCAAAAAAACAGTTCAAGAACGTGTCTAATGAAAACCAGTTCATAAATTCTCAAATGTGTTTTCACAACGTGTCCAGTGTCCACCACTATCGTAATAATGTCAATCCATCCATTAGAGGAGGCGTCAACACAGAGCTCGCATGCATGAATGGACTGGGTCAAATACCATTCCCACCAATTCTATTGATACAGAGACCTGCCAAGGAAGATAACCAGGATGACAAGAAGTAACAATGATGCTAAGACAATAAGACTCCTGTGCGGCCTTGAACCTATATATGACTTTCAAGAGAAACTCCTGCAAATGCTAAAACACTACGCCTGTCTTTGTCTCCGTATTTCACAAAGTTTGCATCCAACCCTTGGAGGAGCCACTGGAAGAGATGCGAAACCAAATACCTCTGCTGCTAGTGTTAGTGACAAGCGAAGAAACTTCGTCATTGTCTCTACAGCCTGGATGTCCAAGCTCCTCAAAATTTAGTCAAGGGCCAACACAAGTGTTCTATGACAAGGATATACCTGCTTGCTGTGACTACAGTTGTCAAAGTAATGACAATTGGTTGCTTGCACCCAATACGTTGAATAGCGTAGCACTCTCATATGACGCTGGACACTTGGTGCAAGAGCCCTTTTGGTATGCTCTCAAGTCTACAACAAATTTCAGCATTCTCTGCTAGTTACTGCATTTGCTGCTGTTGTTGCTGCTGCTGCTGCTCCGGCGCAAAGGCAGTCTGGTAGTACATCAGGAGGCAACCCAAAAGCTTTAAATCCAACAGATATTTTAATGAGTAATAACACCCATAAGAGAATCTGTCGTTCACATTTGAGATTAGATTCACAACGACTCTGTAGTAAAAGATAGCCAGATGTAAAAGAAGCTGTGATAGTTCATGACTTGGTGAGGGGATTTCAAAGTCCACAAATACCTGAGCTGGTTGATACATCATTTGCGCATTCGGTGGCATAGGTGGCTGGCCGACCATCATCTCCTACATCATGACAACTGTAATAAGCAATTCTGAAAATGATAAAAAGGATACAAAATTTGATTGAGCTTGATAAAGTTCATATCCATACCCAGATGCATACAACTTGATAATGTGTAGCACAATATAGGTGCACCGACAAATCCAATGAATTATATGTATTCCAACAGGCTAATACTAAACCAAAGAATAATCCACCAATTACTAGTTATATCTTAGGTGAATTGCAAGAATTACACCCAACTCAATTTCAAAAGGTATAAAGAAGTAAGAAAAATACAGGGGCTCCCATAGGATGATGCATTTGCTGCCCAGGCATGGGTGGGTAGTACATTCCTCCATACTGTACAGGGTCACCAGCGACTCCACTCCAAGGAACACCCAAATCCTCTTCCTGGAACACAATGATGGACGACATATCAGCTTGTAAGAGGAGAGTTTGGACGCATCTAACACAAGCAAATCCTAAGGGTAACACGACCAAGTTCTCGGCCGAGATGCCGACTGAAAATTGAAAAAGGAAAAAATGCGAAATTTCTTGCAAGAAGCTTTACTAGTTCTAAATAATCTGGTTTCAAGCATTCACCTTCAACTCATCACGTGGAACAATGTCAACAAGAAAGTCGAAAATATCGCCCCTGGTTATGGCACCCGCAATATCGTTTCTTTGTAGTGTCCGTCGCTTATTCTCTTCGGTGTGAATCCAAGACCGAAGTGTCAATTCCAAGATGAACATTTCACAAGCTTTCGAAAACAGTACTGGAGCTTCAGCTGCGATCATCTGTTATAAACATCACATTTCAACGATGAGATTGAACCAGAGCTGAAAACATCAATAGAAGCAGCTACAATCAGCATTTCAACATTGAAGTTCATTCACCGCATCAATAGGTAGATTTCCGAGTAGTACACTACAGGGGAGAGTTTCTGAATTCGGATAAGGAAAGAGGAAACAGAATATCAACCTTGACATCTTCGTCTGACTTCATGATTTTCTTGATGCGCGCTAGAGGCAACTGATGAGTTTTAAAATCTGGAGGATAGTTGAATACACGTGAGGGCAAAACCTCAAGGTTCAATAAAAAGGACCAGAAAATCCAGCTGAAGATAGTAGACAAGAGACATGAAAAAAAATGGGACAAGTGCTGCTCAAGACCCCAACCCCACCCACCCACCCCGAAACGCACAACCTGTCTCTTGGGCAGCACGCCACCCCAAAACTTTCGTAAGGTTTATCTGTATCTAGTTTGGTTTCATAAACTTCTACCGACTCTCACTTAATTTCAACAGTAATTTGAAGTACACTGATGCGTTAGCAACCATAAAAGCATCGGACAATCAATTTTTCGAATCATATGCAAGTCAAAGTATACCATTGACTTGCTCCATTTCCTGCTGTTGCTGAGTCCAGAACGCTTGCAGCTGCTGCTTCTGAATCTGTTGATAGTGAAGCTGGGGCTGCATCTACACTCATCACGGTAACCATTAAGCCATATTACTTACTCCCTAATAACGACATAAACAACCTCCAAGTGAAACACGCTACGGAGAAAATCTCTACAGTATATGACCAAGACCAACGTCGTGCTATATATGCAGGAGTGCTACCTGCTGATCCCCAAGCTGCGGCATCATCTGAAAAGTCATGAACAACTTAATTAGCCAATTTCTTTACCCCAAGCAACACAAAAGACCACGTCTCTCCCAACGCACATCTTCAGGAACGTTTGTCCCCTCCTCCACATCAAGGCCATCCCCTCCCACATTTTGCCTCCACAACATTCAACCTTGGGTAGGAAAAGCAGAAACCAGAAAACCGAACGTGTACAAACACCGTTCCTGTCAACACTCCGACTCTTCACACCGTGAAATCCCAACTTCATCGTCAACCCTAACTCGACAAAACCCCAGCAATCGCAACCACAAACGCGTCGCTCAAGCGACACTCACGCCCTAAGAATCACATCCCAACGCCGCCAACAAGAGAAGGAAACGATCTTGGCCCTTGCCTCCCCAACCACTCCTACTCCTACTCCATCCCCACCGTTACCCCCACCGCCCATCCAACGGCAGGCAAGACGTCTCCACACACAGATACTCACACAAAACAAACACCACCCAAACCCAAGCCCGCACAATCCCTGCATTGCTGACTTCCACCCAAACCCTACCAAATGGTTGGGCTCCCCAATGTTTGGCATTACTGCAACGCCACTTCCTGCTGTCGGTAGCAGGAGATGGAATCTTAGGTTTAAAATTGGGGTTTGTAGACTGTGAGTAGCGGTGCCAAATACTAAGTTACGACGTACCTGCTGCTGCCCCGGCTGCGGGTAGTGCATCGGGATGGGCATGACGGAGCCCGGATGTTGCGACATCTGGGGAGCGTTGGAAGACGGCGGGAGATTGTGTTGTGGCTGCTGCTGTTGTTGCTGCTGTTGCTGTTGCTGGTTGGTAGCCATCGTTGGATCAGAGGATTCGATGATGGGGGTGGGATTCTTCCAAAGCTGCGCAGGCACGCAGCTGCTGGAGGGAGGAGACTGGTGGCCCGAGAATAATAAATCTGACTGGCGGGCGGAGTCTTTGGCCTTGCAGAAGCGGAAATTCTTTCCCACACAGACAGACGGCCAGATTTGAGTCCTTGTTGCTAGGAAAGATTGGTTTTCTGCAGGTGCCCGCCTTGCTTGTCGCTCCCAGCCGCCGCAGCTCCGTCCCTCCCGCCAGGCTTCCCCTGGATGAATGGCGATGTATGTATGAATGTATGAGGCGCCCGTATGCGCATGGGTCCGTCGGTGGCCATCCATACATCATACGTATGGACATAGAGTATGTACATGTTGTCTGGGCCATCCATATCCTCATCCACGGGCATGGGGGTGCACTGCGCGGGCACCCGCTTCTGACTGTCGGGTACATGCCATTCATGTACTCCATTCAATGCTGCCATGCACGCTCAGATCAATCAGAAGGTGACACGTGGTAATGATTGACGAAAATGGCGTAGTTTCTGCCAAATCTGATCCTCATGGCAGGATGCTAAATCCTCCGTTCTAAGTGGGCCCAGCAGGATAAATTTTGTCCTTCTGTGGGGCAAAAGTGAAAAAAAAGTCCTCTATTTTGGGCCATGTCTGGTATGTTCTAAACGGGCAGGGAGAACTGACCCCCTCGCTTGGCCACTTGGGTAAAACGCTGTAATTTTTTATTTTTCACACAAATTTTTTTTGCAAATTTTGAATTCATATTTGCGATCAGAGACCGCAAATTAGCTAGGGGGTGATGAAAGTAGGGGTGATCATGGCCCAAACTAGGGAGCTTTTTGTTTTGATTGCACCTCTGGTAAAACATGGTAAGGCCAAGCGAGGGGGCCAATCCACCCAAATCTTCTAAACATACATAATTTGTAGCCTATCTTAGCAAATATGAATTCAGAATTTGCAAAAAATATTATTTGCAAAAAATAAAAAATTCTTGGGTTTTCCCCAAGGTAAATTCACCCTACTAGGCCTACTTCAAATGGAGGATTTAGCATCCTTCATCCTCATAATAAAATGGAAACCCTAAAGAGTACTTAGTAAGTACTTAGTGAGTGCTAAAAATGTTCATTGATACGGATAAACATGCAAACTTATTAGAAATGGAAGGTCAAATTCAAACTACTCTAATGTGTCCTATACTAATGCTACAATGAAAATTAAAGCAAAAGTAATTTTTGTTTAATTTCAATTTATAAAAAATTTGAAATTCAATCATTTCCACTTTAGGTTAAAATACCACAAAACCAAATTTGTACACCTCTCTTCATTGATAGCTTTCTAATGGTACTAGGAATGCAACTAGGGGTTGCATACTCAAGGAGATCTCATTGTAATAAATAAAACAAATAAAACAAATAAAACTATTTAACCAACAAACAAAAAAAGACCTAACAAACAACCTATTTTAAAGGTATGGACTTTGAATCTAAGATTGTGAATATATACATATTTTTTTTAGTTGTACATCAATAGTTATGGAAGTGTCCAAGGGCTATACATCATGTTTCAAACATTTGTAGTTTTTTACAATAAGTCATTTTAATTTTTTGGTCTCTTTAATATGCCTATTTAGTGTAAAAGCACTAATAACTAATCACTTAAACTATTTTGAAGCAAATGGTCAGGAGTAAGAGTTGGTGGAAATCTTTCTAATGTAAGATGATAACAATTTTTTTAGAATTAGGCTCTCAAGATTGAAATTATTGTAAATTTTAGAAGCCAAAAAGTACTCTTCACCAATAGTCAATATCTAAAGTCTTCCAATTCCAATCATTCAAGAAGTCAACTCCTTTTCCACTCACTACTTCCTAAATTCTTACTCTTTATTTCAAGACATGTGTCGTAAACTTATTAGTCCCAAGCTTGAAAGGAAGAAAAAAACATTCCAATCTTGGGTTCCCGCTAAGGTTGGAATAGAGCATCCTAAAAACCGGGTGTTAGGCATAGTTGGCAATTGGTTCATCTACCTAACTTATTGTAGTCAGAGTGTGGTTCAATATTTAAGAAAAAATAGCATCAATTAGTTCAAAGATAGCTTGTAGAATTGGTTAAAAAACATACTTAGATTGTGAAAACATTGGAAGAACAATAATTAATTTTAAAAATCTAAATTTTTTCATTTAGAGTCTAAAATAGAGAAAATAACTGAACTAAGTACTTGAAAAAATGGTTCACTATAGGAAACAAAAGATAATAGTTGGTAAAATTCAAAAAATATCCCCAACACTATCTTGGTTGTCTTGGCCTATACAAAATGTGTTAAATTTTTAAATTTTTTATTACACAGAGACAAATATAAGAGAGGTCCGGGTGACAACAATTGAAATTATAGGTTTACAATAAACAAAAAGACAAATTTGTTGAAGAGATTTTTTGTTGTGGACTAAAAGATTGCATGTGGGAATCTCCAAAAGTGTAGTAAAAATGAAAAATCTAACATTACTTTAGGATAGGTTGTTTTGGAACGGTCTTGGACTTCAAACAACTCAAAACTTTTGGGGTTGATATGGTGCACATGTTTGTTGGAAAAAAGGCAGGTCACAATATTTGATTGGCCAAAACCTTAAGGAAGACTTTAAAGTTGTTTCCTTGTTAGTTGGACGTCACCAAGAGAAACTGTCGTTGTCACTGGCTGGGGTGAAGTGACTGACCCTCTTGCTCGTCCCTGAGGCAGTTTTTTTTTTTTGGATATTTGAAGAAGTGCCATAGTGGCGATATAAAATATTATAGTGGTGCTCCAAATTGCAACATTCATCCACTTATTGGATATATAGCATGATTTTCATCCATAATCAAGCAATTTCATCTAATTTTTTTAAAATTTCAAAGTTATTTGGCGATTTCATCCAAGTTTTTTGGCATTTTTTGTAGTGTGTTTTTGCCAAATTATTTTTTTCTGGTGCAATCTAGCTCTAGAAAGCCAATAAAAAAGCCCTAGCATGACAGTAAAGTTAACTCTAATTTTTTTTTCCACACGTGATAAAATTTTAAAACTCTAAATTCATATTTGCAATCGGAGACCCTGGCTACTAGATCAGCTAGGAGAGGTCAAGAACATACCCTAAACACAACATCTAATAGGGGACTTTTTTTTACATGCACTTCCCGAGTGGCTTGGGGGACAAGTGAGGGGCTAGTTCACCCCAACTGTTGCAATTGTAGAGTTTGTACAATTCAAGTGCACATATAAAATTTGAAATAAAAGTTATTTTCTTAGGAAAATAAAATTATGAACCTAAAAATTACATAACATTATTAACCAACATTGGGGGCTCTTTTACTCTCCTATGAAAACAAGAGCCCCAAGATTGGCAACTTCCTAGCTAGCAAATGACTCTCTGCAACTTTTTGGATTAATATGAAATTTGAACCACACAAACTAGACTAATATGCTCAACTTTACATATATTTTTAATATTGGAAACAAACATTGCATGAAGAAGAAACAAGCCACTAAAGATCATAGTAATCCAAAAATGTTTGGATTATGAACTTTGAATTAATCCCAAAAATTCAAAACAAGTTGGATTGACATGAAATTTTTTCCACAATAACTAAACTTCAAAGGTAACATAATCCAACAATTTTTTTTTTTTATTGAAAACAAAGATTGGATGAAAGAGATACAAGCCCTTGAAGTTGCAATCCTCAAAATGCAGTTTGGTGGACTCAAATTGAATCTAGAAATTTTGAATGGTTTTCAAAAATCATCACATCCTAAATGGATCTAGAACTTTTTAACACAAACTAGAAGAAGAGCACAGATTTTCAACTACATTCTATAAAATTTAGGCATTGGATACAAAAGTTACAACACTAAATGTGTATAAAAAATTCATAGGAATTAAAATTTGACCATTGGATTATTAGGCAATCCAAATACATCGCCATTCTCCAAATGCAAGTGATCTCCCTTCACCAACCTCAAATACATAAAGTAACACCACTTCTACTAAATGTGTTCAAATATATCCAATTGAATATTGTTCCTATTATTGAATTAGCTAATTTTTTTATTGGATATTGTTGTAAGTGTAAACACTATTATATTCTAGATTCTCTTCTTATGGTATATTTTAGACATAATATCAATAAATTATGAATTGCCAAAGTACTTAAAAATAGGTTGGCTGGATCCTAAAAGCAACCCTAGGCTCTTGTGAATAGAGGGACATTAGAAGAACTTTGGGGTCGGGGAGAGGCCATTTATAGTCAAGGTAGTTGTTACCAATAGTACCACGCTTGCTACTAGTAAGAATAGGGAGGGTTGAAGCCAATAGAAATTCATCAATTTAGGACATATTTAGAAGAAGCGTTGTTGTACAGGGTGATTGCAAGAAACACTTCATGTTTTTGGCCACAAGACTCACAATACTACACGATATTGGTAGTACAGTGCGTTAGCATTGCGCTTGCAAATCTTAACCATCGATTTCAAGTGTGTGTAGATTTGCACTGTTAGTTAGTACTATGCCATACTATAGATTGCTACAAAGTACTATAAAGGCCACTAGTAGCAAAAAATAAGAAAAAGGGGATTGTAGACCTTTTTATTTCTAAGAATTCAAAAGAATTCAAAAAATTATTTTAAAAATATCCGTTTTTTTAGACAAGATTGCGCTCACATTGCAATAAAAAATTCTTCTACGAAATTTTTTTCCCTCTTCATAGCCTTTGTGCAAAAGGTCACTTTGACCCCATGTGTGCAACAAATATGTTGCTATTTTCATAAAAACTCATTATCAATCCTTGTAATGTTAGCAAACTCCCAACTTGTCCTCTTTGTGGCTTCAAATTTGGATTTTCGGGTCAAAAATAGGACTACCCCCCCTCAAAATGGCCAAGGTAGAGATCCAATTGGAGGCAGGTTAAAAATAATAAACTAATTTTTAAAAATATGAAAAAAGTACTACACATCCAAAACTTTGGTGTGTACCTTTGTTCCAAATTTCAAGCCAAAAAGACAAAAGATGCAAAAAACTACATGTTGTAGGTCAATGGGACAAAAAAAAGGACAAGTGTTTCTTGCAACTCACCTTACATTGCAATACTTGGAATTTAAAAAGTAAAAAACGTTGGTCACTATGTATTGCAACTTTTGAGTGAATGCACTTCACATCATTGGCATCTCAATATTTTAGTCTCTAGTTTGTCTATTTTGATCTTTGCCTTATTTTGTGCAACTACATCAACAATAAAAAAAAGATTCACATGCATCCAAAAGCCCACAACAGTCCTCATGTTGAAAACACCCCAACCCTTCAATTTGGGCATCTTTTGCCACCGTGGCATTCCTACAAGTGGTGAACTAATCTTGTAACAATGACATGTTATCATACATGGATAGCATACTTGGTTGAAAATTCAACCTACAACATCTACCTATACTCTTTATAGGACCTCTCCTAGACCCAAAAGATCTTCTAATGGTATACATTAGGCAAGAATCCATAGATTGGTGTTTTTAAAAATATATCACAATTAGGTACAATGACCTTAATTGTGAAACATGTTAGCAACTTCAGAGACGAAGTATGCACCTATCCATCATAAGTTGCAATCGAACTCAAAAATCTATCTCACTTTGTCTTCTCACAAGGTGATTTGAGGGCCTAAATGCACACTTTCCAAATTTATAATGTGAACTTGAAACCCACTCTCAAAGAGACTATTTTAAAACTATTATTCTCCCAATTACTGCATTAGCCCCTAAGTGTCTAAACTCATCTCTTGAATTGTCAATTTCAAAAAAATCATTGTATTAAAGTATCATTGGGAAGAATATTTTGGAATTGAGATGCAAATAATAATTGTAGAGTTTGAGTAGATTCTATCCATACGGTTAGATTCACCAATTATGCTATCACCAATATTTTTCTATAAATTTTGAAAGAGAAAATTCAAAAGTCCTTCTAAATTCAATTACAAGCAAAATATTATGACTTTTTGAGTAAATTCTTATGAAGTGGATTTGAAATGAAGTTCTCTTCACATGGTGATTTTTTGGGATTTTTGTGATCTTTCATTCTATGACCTCATTTTTGCAATTCCAAGTTTGAACTAAGGTCAATGCAAGTTACCCACCTGACAAACTTCCACATTTATAATTTAAAAAAAATATGTATTTTCTAGTAGCATCATATCCAAGGACAACAACTCCATAAAGCATCTCTAAAAATTACTACAACTCTCATCCAAGCTGTAATGAGAAAGAATTCTGAATTTCAATCTGTACATCATCCAGAAAGTGGACGTCGGCGCGCTCCAGGGTTACCAGAATCCACTCTCCAAATTTGACATGTGCCTTTGAAGTTCTCTCTTAACCCCTAAACGACACTAGAGTCGTTTCTTGGTCGATGAACAAGCGAGCCTTTTGTTGTACAGGACAAAAATGCAAGTATTCATCCTCAGAATTAGGGGTGACAAAGGAAGATCTTCTACAGTTCTTTGACTTCAAATGCACACTTTTGGATTTTTTTGATTCCAATGATTCCCACGGTTTCACAAAAGATGGTTTTCTAGATGCCCCCCCCCCGCGTCGTTTAAGGGTTAAAAAGCCTACAATTTTAAAACTATCATTCTCCTCCAAATTGCAGCGTTAACCGCAATCCACCACTGCCATCACCAACCAATCTCCTTCATCCAGATTCTACAACTCCTCATGCTTGACAAGTCTCTCGGCGTAAGGTTCATAGCACGTCAAGGCAGGCAACGGCCTTCCCTGGTCATCCCACAGCGCCCTTGTCCAGTAAAAGTTTCCTTCCCCAGGGTACGCTTCCCCCGGCTTGAGCCATCCCGACTCCCAGTAACACACGCCAGCTCCCAACCCATTGGGCACTTTCTTCACCACCTCCAGCAGCTTCTGCAAAATGGATTCCTGAGTGCTCGGTGCCTTCGGCAGGGGCGTCCAGTAATCCGCCACTTCCGCAACCACCATCGGCTTGTTGTAGCGCCCTGCCGCTGTTTGCAAGGAAGCCTGCAGATCAGAAAGCAAGGCCCCGTCGCTCGGGTAAAACGACAAGCCCAAGTAATCGAAGGACACTTTGGATTTGATCATCAAGTCCATGAACCACGTGACCAAGTCTTGCTTCTGGCCGTTGTTGATGTGCACCATCGTTGCGACCCCCTTTTGCTGCACTGCGGTTAAGCCGGCCTTTAAAAGAGTCGTGAATTGGGAAGGGTTGGTGGAGATGTTTCCTGTTGGCCACAACATTCCATTGGAGATTTCGTTTCCCACTGCAACCATGAACGGGGGAGTGGATTGTCCCTGCGGAATGGAATGCGGTCTCTGCTTAGCGAAATATTGACAAATGCTTTCAGACTAGCTAATGGAAAGCCTTACCATTCACCACACTGTAAAAGTGAGAGGTTCTATGGAACACCATGCAGGTGAAATTGGAACCTTTTCCTACAACAATCTAGAAACGTGCACCATCTTCAATTGCGCACATTCACTTTTGCGTCAAAACCCACAAGAATAAACGTCAAGAGATTTAAGGATTTTCACACTGAGCACAAATCAAAGATCACAGGTATGGTCAATGGAACCTCTACCATATACAAGCCTATAGGAAGTTTACCAACCCGATTTTAAAGAAAATTGCCAGAAACTCAAATGCGAATCAAAATTCATCTGAGTTTGTAGTCTCAACCAAATTCTTGGAGCCATACCTGCAGAGCTTCGATGAGGTGGGTGACGTAGTCTGCAACGGTGTTGCAGAGGGTGGGAAAGTCTTGGTCTGCCCATGCCGCCGGGGTGGACTGCTGCCCTGGATCCGCCCAGTAATCTGAGAGGTGCAGGCAGAGCAGGATTTTTAGATTCGCTTTCTGAGCACGTTGCGCCATCTTCAGCATGCTGTCGAAGTCACTGAAGCCGGTTGGAGGGTGAACCCACACACGGATGCGCATTAGGTTGGCGCCGTGAGCAGCCACGATTTGCTCTGGGGGACTGCTTTTGTTGTCAAAGTCGCGGTATTTCACGCCTTGGATCTCGCATTGAAGCACTGTTGAAAGGTCATGGCCTAGTAACATGTTGCCCCGATTTTATGATTGGCTCTCGATCAGATGGGATCGCAAGAATGGGACGCTTTAGTGCACCTAGATTTCTAGGACGATGAGTTGAGGGCCTAATCGAGCAAAGCTCAAAAATTCAGAACATACTCAGTAAAGCCCAAGTAATTCTCGATCTGCGTCGCCCCAAAGCAGAAATCTTCAAGGTCTACACGAGTCGAGAATTGAAAGACAGGAATTTGATGAATGCACAAACTTAGGGCTTCTTCTAAGGAATTCAGGAAGCGCAGTTGATTGCAGGATCGAATTCCGTGAAAAGAGAGAACCTAAGATTTCAAAACATACGCTCAAGTGAACTAGTTTCCGATCTGCTGCGCCACAAGGAGCAACCTTCAAGATCAACACAAGAGTCAAAAAAATCAGTTATGTGAAGGATCTCATAGTTTACACATATCCTCACATGACTTGATGAGGTCGACAATCAGGGAATTGCAATATTGGTATGATCTATGAATTATACCTATTTTGGGCTTTTCTTAGATTTCAAAAAAGTTCAGTTGAGTGCTAATCGTACTAAGTGAACCTAAAATTTTGAAAATATACCCATCACCTACCAACTAGTTCTCGATCTGCTACGCCCACAAGGTTTACACAACATAAGTCAAGCTAGAAATCCGTTAAGTGAAGGATCACTTATATCCCGCATGTCCCTACAAACAATCAGGGAGAACTAATTGGGAACAAAACTACTGGATTAGCTCACCCTCTAAGAAACCAGCATACGACACAAATTCGAGTTTTACATCACGAGAGAAATTCAAACCTGTAGATCACCGATTAATAATCCTTCGTCTGTAATCCTTTGACAGAAAACACAAAGCAAAACTCAGCCTACTGCAACAGCCCACCTCAAGCAACTATAAGCAGGGCCTCCAGCGCAAATCCCCCCAGAGACTACCTCAGGGTTATTAGGTCGCAACATGTGCGCGGGTCGATGCTGCGTCAATAAAATGTGAGATCTGTCTGCAACTTCGACTCCATGTCCAGCTGATGACGAGTCGCTTCTCTTTGTTCCGCAGAAGATGGACGCATGCCAGCATTGACGCTTGCGTGAAACTCGTTTAACTTTGTCGGCGAAGCGACCTCCAGAGCGCAGACTTAAACTTTAAACATAAGTTAAGCATGGGCCCAGCTGAGTCTCTACGACATTTGTAAGGCACAAGTCTCCAAATGAGTCATGAAAGAGATCAAGGTCTTTACTTTTAGTCAACCACTCAAAACGTGTCCAGATGATCACACTTGCAGCTTGGTACCACTGTTTCAACGGTGCTGTCCATGAAGCTTGAAACTTCGCAGATTTCCTGAAACCCTTCGTGTTTGCGATCTCTGAGCTTCTTTGCACACAACTTTCAAGTTATCTTCTCACAAAAACGTATGGAAACGTATGCTGATAGAATAGGAGTCTTTCATTGAAAATCAGAAGCGGCGGTTGCTTTAAAAAAGTCCTTGAAATTGTGGAGCCCACAAAGTAGCTACTGTAGAGAGACACTTAGAAAGTAATCCAGCAGCCCTTCTGCTCGGCTTCTACACTCGACCTCAATGGATTGCAATTCAATGAATCAAGTCTAAAGGATAATACAGTCTAAGGATAACATTAACAAATTTATAATATAATCTATTGATATAAGTGAGAAAAAAGGAAACACAGTCTAAGGATGATTGCCAAAAGTAGGTGACGAAGCATTTTCAATTGCAGCTGATTTATCTGTCTTGGGACGTCTTGCAGTGATTATCACTTGCATCACCATGTCCTGCAGTTAAACTGTTGATGAAGGCAGAGTTCATCAATCCCCCCTCATTCAGGACACATGTAACCTGTGTACCAATTTTGAAAAAACAGTGAACATGACGTGTAGATTTTCACAAAGCTTAGCCAAAATCTCTCTGATACAAGTAGATGATTGTTTTATAGGATAACTTCCCAGCACCATAAAGGAGAATAGAATGGTAACTTTCAAAATTCACCTAACATTACGACCGTTGTCTGTAATGCATATTAGACGGCCAACACAACTAAGTTATCAATTTTTCATCATCTATTTCACACTCGAAATGTCAAGAAATCATTGAACTTAACTTATTAGAATGATTCTTACCTCTATCTTAGCCATCCTTCTTCCAAAAATTCTTGCAAAAAAATCATTATATGCTACAAAGTGGGCGGAAAGTTATTGACTTGGCCTTGCTCTTGGATGGGCTGCCCATCCACTTTGTAGCTGATCCTTAATCTCATGATCAAGGGTTTCTGCAAGCAAGAAGTGTCACTAATTTTTCATATTATGGACAATAATGGAAATTAGATTGAAGACCATGTCTCCAATAACATATGCTCGGCGAGTTCGGAATTACCGTCGTATTTTCCTTGTATCAACTCGTTGGTTACAAAATAAGTAGAAATCACAAACGAAAAGAAATCGGAAGTGAAAGAATTAGTGGTGAGAGAATATGCACCTGGCTATGCATGCTGTTGGTTACCGTCAATACTTGTGAAACTCTGCCGTGGCTATTCGGAAGTAGAACAGAGCTGCTGGCTGGGTTCAGCTTCAAGGTCATATACTGTCAATAGAGCACACAGCCTAAAATTATTATGTATCAGAAAAGGAGGAGGACTATCACATGCATTGGACCCCAAAGTAAAATGCAGAAACTCCATTTTCAATAAAAAAGAAATGAGAATCTTGTGTAGAAAGAAAAACAAGAATCGTTCCAAGCAAGTAATCAAATATATTGTTCAGCCCAACTTGCTCATCGTGGATAGTACTACTCTTCTACTACGAGAGATTTCCTTTATTTTTTTTGGTAATACCTCCATTTCTCGTTGCAATGTTCAAGTGACAAAGCTTTCACAACTAGGAAAAATGATTCCCTCAGGAGGGTACCTTGGGCACCGCAGCTTGGAAGATAAAATCTGTATACGGTGTTGTAGACGTATTGCTGAAAAGTGCCTTGATAATGGTGGTTTGTGGCGATTCCGGGTCCTTGGTGAACTCGAAGTCCACCTTCAAACCTTGCGTTTGCAAAGCCACTATAGGAGGAACATTCATAGGAATTATAGGAGCGTTGCAAGAATTCCTCCTCTCTGGAAATAATTGTGACTGATTGTCATGACTAGGAAGTCGACTACTTGCCGGATGGAATTCGACACTTTTGCGAATTTCAGTTGGTAAAGGCTTATGGTGGAAAGAGAGCCGGCTGATTCTCAATGCAGAATCTTCCTGAATATCCCGTTGTTGGGTTTCTGTTGGCCAAATACCGACAACGGGAACTCTACTGCCTTCTGACTGATTGCTATGAACAGAAACGCGGCTGCCTGATTGAGCCCATTCATCAATGGGTAGCTGAGCAGGCGTAGGCTTGCCATGTAACGAGAGTCGACTGATTCTCAGTGTAGAGTCCTCTTGAATCTCCCGTTGCTGGGCTGCTGTTGGCCAAATATCGACAAAGGGAAGTCCACTGCCTTTTGACTGATTAATGTGAACAGAAGCGCGGCTTCCTTCCTGAGGTAATTCGTCCAGGGGTAAATGAGCTGGTGAAGCCTCAGACTGGAAAGAGAATCGACTAATCCTCAATGCAGAGTCTTCCTTCATCTTCCGTTGCTGGGAAGCAGTGGGCCAGGTCTCATCAATCAGAAAGTCGCTACTTTTTAACGCCTCACCACGAAGGAAACTCTTACGCTGCTGAGGTATTGAAGATTCAGTATAGCTCCCTTGCCTACTTTGCAGTCGTGCATCATTCAGAGAAATTCTCTTCTGCTGAGCTAGTGTTGGCTCATGGTAAACTCGCTGCGTCTGTGATGTCGTAGGCTCACAGCTAACAACAGAAGCTTCAGTACTTCTCAATGGCATCTCGAATGCGGGGGCACTGCTCCGTCGTGAAGGTAGTGCTGACTGAACAAGGGAAGTTCGATGACTTGTCATTGAGATATCCTCGTCCAAGGGTGATCCGTGAAGCCATTGAGGCTCCAATTCGAGAATGGAAAGTCGATGGTCAGGCAATGGATTCGATAGCAATTCCTCTAATGCTGAGGGCCTTCGAGAAGATGCAGACGTTTGTGGAACTGGCGTATATTCGGTTTGTTCCCCAACTGCCAAAATATCGAGTATTGCACTAGCACCACCTTCAGAATATCGCACTATCTCAAAACAAAACAACGTTCAAACATCCGTCAGAATAATAACGTCGATTGTCAACAAACCTTAGGTAATGTCAGAAAAACATGCTTAGACGTAAGCATCTTATATATCCGTAAAAAAATCGATTACGAAGTGAAGAAGTTGATAGACACCCTGCCAATTGAATGAAGAAACTGGTGATGCCAAGTTACCAGGAGTGGACGACGAAGCTGATGTAGGTCTTGAACTTAAACCATTTATGTTAAGCAGTGCATCTCCAGCTGAGACCGAAAGAGCTGAGGGATGATCCTCAGGTATTATTGTGAGCATGTCCATAAGGTGATTTGTAGTCAACTCTGTCGATGCAGGATCTCCTGTGAACTTTCTATCAGCAGGACTAACAGAACGAAAGTCGTACTTAATGTCGATCCCAGCATGTTTTGCCGAGTAAGATGCCATATCCAGGACTGGCATCCTCTCCAAAAGCGGCCCTCTAAGAAAAGAAGAGAAAAGTTGACGACCAGTTTAGGCAGAGTGGATATTGCTATCCTGATTGATTTACAAACTGGACATAGAGCTGACGGGCCGAATGTGTGATATGAAGAAAGACTAACCTGAGATTATAGTGTCTGGAAAGAATGGATCCAAACTCAGTAGATCTCTGCTGCAATTCCACAAATGTGTGTCTAGAATACTCCTCTAATAGCGCTTGGATTCGCCTGTGACAACGCGTCGATAAACGATAATTTCTCAGAAAATGTGAGAGCATCAGATGAATTTACTATGAAGCGTAACAACTACAACAGGAAGTAGAAGAACCGCTCCGAACCAATAAACTTAAACTCTTACTTTGTGCATTGAGGAAAACGAGACGTCATTTTCAGCAGAGCCATGAGGCAAATAGCGATTGTGGTTGGACGAACTCTACGATCACATAGGACGTCCTCGACAACATCCACAGCAGCGGATTCGGTGACCTGCAAAATTGGGTCAAGTCAACCAATTCAGAATACTAACCAAACAGCGAAAGCAAAACGTGCACGAAAGGTAAAGTACTATTCGTAAGCATAATCCTGAATCGATTTTGTCGTTCGATGACATGAATCGATGCTATAGAGTCAGTAATCTCTGCGCTGCCAGTTATATCTCGACAAGTTTACAAAACACAAGAAGCAGTGGCACAGTGACAAAAAAGATCATCTGTGTTCTACTTACCGTTTGGGGATCCTCGCCTTCCAACTCGTTAGTATTGTTGACTAGCATGTCTCCGTATTCGCCAATACACCATACTGTCACTTGAGCAAGACTTTCCTGCATTCAGGACTAGAACGACGCACTTAAATGAAGTGGTAGTGGATAGGAAACACACTCGAGAGGAAATAATTAGATTCGGGGTTCAGAGGAAGAAACTGCTAATTTCCGTAGTTTCTAAGACTATTTGAACACCTGCATAACCAAAGAGTTACAAATCGCTCGCTCACTATCTGTGTGAAGGTCATGACTTATGCTTGGATGCTTCAGAAAAACGACGTGATCGTACAAGGCTCGAAATTTTTAATTGTTGCGCTTTGTAACAAAGAGCATGGGTGGAACAACAGTACTCGTCTCGCTTATATATGCATCAAGGGAGAGACATCGGTTGTGAGAGGCACTTGCAAAACACCTGACCACTCCAATTGTGGAATGCTCGATATAATGCCCGGACGGCATATCCTTGAAGATCGGTTGCACTGCTGACGACTACCACCAGTGACCGCAACACTTCCTCTTTGACGTAGATTCCAGCCTGGCATGGCAACCCATGCAAACGTAAGAAGATCCTGCAGACTGGTCTGACATATGACTTTCGAAATTGAAATTTTAGGATTCATTTAATAGATTACCCCATTGTTGCAACCAGTCAAGTCTCTCCAAAACAACTAGCAAAGCTGCAATCCGTGCATATTTCTTACAAATTGCCAAGCATATCAAACACAGAAAAAAATTTGTCTCGTGTGATTTACTTCAGCTACAAGAGCCTTTGATCAAAGTGGAATAATTGAACCTGATGACAAGCTCAGTTTGATTCTAGGATTCGCATTAGAAGAATGAGATCGATTACCTCCACCATCAATAAGATGATTTGATCTATGTACCAGATCCTTGTTGGAGCAAACCTGCTCATCAGATTAATTTTTTTTGTCAAGACCAAATTATGTGCAACCAAAGTTACAAAGTAGGGAGACACAAGCAGGAATTTAAATAGGAAGAAAACATTTCCTTTCCAGCGTGAGTGTATGCAGTACAAGAATACCAAGCACATGGGATGCAAGAAAAAAACGTGCTTGACCGTATTACTTTTGTACTAAAGCAGCAGTCTTTGTTGCAAGGTCCGCTTTGAATTCTGGGTCGCTAACTTTCAGGTATTCAAGTAGCTCTGAGGTCAATGCTTTCACGTTACTCTCGTTAACAAGGCTAACAACAAGCGCCAAAGCTCGTGCCCTAATTGAAACATCTGAGTCCTGGATATGTGGTCAGAGCAACCACTTTGAACAACGAGATCTCATATCAGCAGTCAGGATTCATGAAAACATGAAAGTAATCCACACTTGGGCTGCCTTTTTCAGAACTACCCCCATAACCATTGTGAAAAGACCCTAAAATTGTCTTACGCTTAGAATTTTAACGATTTTACAGGCAATAAACATGGCATTCTACAGCCAATTCAAATCCTAGTCTTCCAATTATTAAGAACAGCAATAAGAAGAAAAGCTTGTGTTGCAAGAAACAGAAGCAAACTTGAGACGTGCCTTTACACAGTGCACAATTACAGTCCGATGGCGCTGCACAGCTTGAATATCCACAGCGACAACCTTGACAAGAGTATTAAGAGCAACGTACCTGTAACAAGAAATATGAGGCTCAAGGCTTCATCTTCACCAAATAGAAACACCAATTTACAGACCAAAACTGTAGGAACAACAGTCGGATTGCCCCTAAGAGAAATTTCGGACCTATGAGTCATAAATGAGGCGCTAAATAAGTATGATAAGACCCTCAGTCACATTGACGCACCTCCTCTAAAGCTGAATTGCGAGTACATATGTTGACCTAATATCCTTGCACGTGATTTTGAACTAGAAAGCCAAGAAAGAAGCACACTGACCTGATATTATTATCTATATTTGCCAGAAACCGGCCGAGGATATTAATTGCCAGTACTCTTAGTCCCCCGATGTCCTCAATTGCCATTATGGTTAGCACGCATTCGTACAATATTGCTCTCCCAGCATTCTTTGTACCTTCCGTGTTGGTAGCAACCTGCAATAGGCACCACGAAGTGACTATCATAAGTTTGGCCCGCAAGTAACAGAGAGGAATGTCGTTACGTTCCAAGCAGACTTTGACAGTAACAACAGTGATGCAGAAAGAATTCAATTCAGGATTAGATTACAAGCCTGTGCAAGAACATCGCTCATGATGTCACTCGAATCACTGTCTCCTTTGCCTATCAGGCGCAGTAACTTGAGAATCTTGACCTGTAATAGAGGGTCTGAAATTCCAGTCACATCGTATTCTGGAACATAGTCGCCTAGCACCAGCTTTTTCAATAATCTCACTACTGTTGATACTTGCTGCACATTTATCGTCGATGCCACCTGAGTTCGTTAGACGAAGAGTTTCTTTTCTTTCCTGAGTAGGAAGTTCATCAGCCAAGTTTCATAATACCATGGTCAAATGTATTCTTCTACACAAAACTAAACAAATGAGACATAGTATGAAGACGCACCTTTCTGAAAAGTTCAAGGGCTGCATCACTGGCCAAACAGAGCTCAACGCATAACTTGACTCCTGCAACGAGGACACCATGATGCTTGTCCATGAGGAGGTTTAAAGCTGGACCTTTGTAGAACTCAACGAGGTCCGGAACTTTACGTACTATTCGAACTGCGCACAGCGCTGCCTACAAGACCACGTAACCCCACCCTGCACCATTGAATTCTGAATCTTCTCTGTGAAAAATAGACCGCTTCTTTTAGAATCTCTTAGAATCTCTTAAAATTGAATTATTCTCGAGTCTGTCATTACTCTAGGATTTCATCACTAATTTTGGTATAACTTCTCATTACCATGGGTATCACAAGGCCAGAAGTTTCCCCTAATGCCCATGGTAATCCTAGCATCCGATTCTAACATTCACTACACCAATACACGAATGAGCTAAAGCCAACATTGCCACTGTATCATAGATTGAAAAGACAAAAGATAACCAATAGCTATTTCTAAAACTCACAAAGTTTGTAGTGCACACAAAAAAAATAAACAGTGGGAGTACATAACATGTCAAGAAAAAGGAAGGATCTATCCTGTTCAAATAGTACCTTCTTGCGGATGTACGCATTTCTGTCAAGAATCAGCCTCTCAACCTCAGTGGAAAGCTCCTGTGCCATTACAGCTGTGCAGATATTGCCTAAAGCACAAAGGGCTAGCCCAACGACATGTTGATTTGTATGGTGCAGGTCACTGCCTTGAGTTAAGTCCCAAACAATTGTAAACAAATTTTAGACAATCGAGAGCGCACTGCACATCCACAACTTCAACAAGCATGCTTTGAAGGAAAAATTTCCAGCAATGACAGTCCAAGATGTCCGATCTTAACTACAGTTGTAATCCCGTTTAGACCTACATTTACATTCAGTGATGAGAAGTTGATTACCCAGAACTACAAACCTGAACGGTCTATTCAACAACCCAAAAGAACTTACCGTGGAAATCAGGAATATGAGACCAGCATAAATCAGGATTGGATACTTTTTGATTGAGTTTGTGACTAACATGAGAACTTCCTGGCGTTCATCAAGAAGCACCATAAGTCCCAAGTAGCCGATCCGTTTTCCTGGATAGTCGCCTTCGGCAATCAGTTTAATACACTCCATCTGGCCAAAGTGAGTTGGATAGCCTAACATGTGAATGAACATAAGCTTTGCAACATTGCGATGTCTATGATATTGGATTGGCTCTTTAAGCAAATCACGCAATGCTGCGCACTCTTTGGCAACGACTGCCCTTTCCTCAGCCGCTGTTTTACACGCGCGGATGGAGCGTATCATGTCCCTGTCACGTCCAAAGATTGCAAGAACTCAAAGCACAGCACCTGGATTGATGCTCTCTTTCACAATCTAGGGAAGATTTACATCAGCAATTAGTATCAAGCAATCACAGGGGTGAGCGACGAACCTCAGTTTATTTCCTATGAAGAAAGTCATACTGCAATCCTCCTGATATTTTCCTTCAGCTCCTCAGAAATGGTGCCTTCGCCTTTCTCCACGACCCTGGCCATTGAACCACCGTCAGGATATGGTCACGAAACTTGGAATACTATCGTCGAGGCAAACATGGCTAGCACGACCTCAGAAGCACTAGAATCATCATCATACTTCAATCGTTCGAAAACGAAGAACCTAAATCAGGTCTGAAGCAGAATTGTACTTCATGACTAAAAAAACTACATTAAAAATGCTTGTTATCAAGAAAGCGGAAGCAGATTATAGTTGCAAATCAATTACTCAAACCACATCTCACAATAAAGAATTCTGATTCTCGAACGCCAGCAAGAAGAGGGGCATCCAACACAAACAAGATCGTGATAAGTTCAGCTAGATCGAGATGGCGACCGAGCGATGCACATTTGCTCAACAACCATATTTAAGTTTCTGCACGGAATTTTCTGAAGCCAAGAACAGATTATGGAATGCCACTGAAAGAGACAGACATGGGCTAGACTCTGATTCGGAACCCTAATTCGAAAAATGAAAGAATTACTCAAAACAGCCTCAGAGGGCGATTGTCAATCCCGAATCGTGGAATTATGTGCATCTGCAAGGAAAAAATGGGACGGAAATATAGTGAGGGACGCACAGGACGAAACTCTGGAGCAGGGGGGTAACTCTAGGTCAAACTCGTAATGAGAACTCCATTCCTCCAGCTACTAGAATTGCATTCAAAATTTTCTGTATACGATAGACCTAATTTCACGAGTACTGGACGTTGAGAGACACAGCAATGGCAGCCATGACGGACAAAAGGGTACATTAGCAAACTGCAGCGGTGAAGCACATGCTTCAGTGGAGAGAAGGGAGAAAGACTTCAACCTTCCCTTAGCAAACTGCAGACACATCTTTTCCAAATGCTCACCTGATACAGATTAAACTATGTCATCAATGGACCAGCAAAAATTAAAGTATCTCGTCTACAAGTCCAGACAATTGGAAAGGAGGACAAAAGGGCTCAGCAAAGAAAAGACAGTATGCCCCTATATGAAACCCTAAATTTAGCCACAGACGCATGCACATGCTCTTCGCTGCAGGAATCGACCAGCGATAGACCTCGATATCAAAGCTGCCTTTCAGCATCTGCAGAAGCAATAATCGTAGACCTAAAGCAAATTACTTTGTGATTGTCGAGAAACTAGCACTCGAAACTCATAATTTACATACACAAAAGATCCATCTTCGACCTAATAATTTACATCTACAGAAGATCCGTCTTTAACCTAAGCTCCATGATATGACGACAATATAAAAAGTGCACTTGCATCACCCTAACCAAGAACATGTGGGACAATTACAGTATGGAGACATAAATTGTCGCCACACCGAGAGGCATGGAGAAGAGGGAAAGAGGCAACAAGAAAAGTGGCATTATTTCTCGGCAGAGAATTTGCTAAACTCGAAGATAGGTCGCCGGTTTCAGGGGTTCAATAGTTTTGACCAGGGCATTGAGAAATGGAAAGAAAGACATGAAGAGGTGTGCGCACGTAGGATGACAGTGCTCACGTTGGTATCCGACCTACCCAAAAAGTGTCAATAGTCCAACAAGTGATGAGCATGGCCCGCCTAGGTATGCGTCTGGTTAGGGTTTACAAATCAATCGAGTTCATGCTGCACTGACGCCCATATTATCAGCAATGTGAATTTTATAGTGCATCGTATATACCGGCTTCGTTTAGAGATAAACTCGGACCTCGAACAGAGTACTCCAACAACCATCACACTCACTAATTCCCCAATCAAAACTTCGTAGAACAGAAGGTTTAAACTGTATAAGATACGTCTCCGCCCAAGTTTCTGAAAATGGCAGACAGATCGCCTCATATAGCAGCAATCCAGTCTTTGAAAGACTCAGACATGCACGAGCAGTAATGCTCTCCAATGCCTTGCCGATCTTGTCCAGACAAGAATACAACTGCACAATCTGCAAATCCACGCTTCAAATTGAGATAAGGCAAATTGTTGAGAGGCTACATGTACGAAGAAACAGAGAATACAAATGAATAATCAAGTGGTTTACAATGCAGTGAACTGACAAAGTCCACAAATACTGAGTTTAAAGTTAACCTAAGGCCACCGACCGTGCATCAAACCTTCCGTGACAATAAAAGAACATCACGAGGACATCACGAGGTCAGAGACGCTTCAGAAGAGACTTCCAGCTGAAATACAGAATCTCTTTAGAGACCCTAGACTCTAAATGGCAACGTCCAGGCCACCTTTCCTTGCATAACATAGTCAATTAACATTGCAGAAACACACCCTCCTTCAGCTTCAGCTCCTCTTCCACAACCTCCAACAGAAGCCTGTGACTGTATAAAGTTGATTCTTCACCCATTATCGTGACCGCGCGAAGACGGAGAACACCATTTTGCACTTCGGCAATCTTCATGGGAGGCAGGTTTCCTCACAGGCTTGGCTTGCTTGTACAAGATCAGTTTCTTCGTCGGTGCACCACTGAAATTCGGTAGTGGGAGAGATGAGTGGCTAAAGATCGACAGACTAAAGTTAAAAGGGCATTTGTACATCTCTTTAGATCGAGTTCATCTCTTCTGATTTTAGTGTGGTAACCAAATCCAACCAAATTGAGCAGCCATGACTTGGAAACGGAAAACTCCTGCGAGCAATGTGCAGTTTGAAAAAGGGGCCCTGATGCAAAGAAGGCGGTGTTGTTAGTGACATGCAGTTGTGTTTTCCAGCGATGGTAAGGCCCATTTTGCCCGCCATCCAGGCAACTACAGACCTCGCCCGTGGAGCTCACATACATCTTCAGTCAGCAATCTCGCCAAGGCCCCCAGGACTACGGGATGCTTCACAATTGGGATGGCGACTTCATCAAGGCCGGAAGCGTGGACGCAGAACTCATCGCAAGCTTGAAGTAATCAGTGCCATCTTGCTCAGCAAAGGCCATCCTCCGGAAGATCATTGTTACCTTTCTCTCCTCAGATATGTTTTCTATGATCTCGTATAATGGTACCTAAACAACGCTGTCAAGGTTGTTCTAGAAATACTCGCGTAGCATTCCCAATTCCCTCCTGCAAGGGAACTTACATTAGCTTTGACTATGCTACCCAGCAGTGAAGAGTAATAAAATAGGTGTTAGAGCTAACCATAAGAGGCGAGTTCAGAATCATGTTCCAAAACTCTACAAGGGGCTAATACTTTGGAGACAGAAGATACTTCGCATTCAGGGACTGAGAATTGCATGGGATTCAAAGTGAAAAGGTATACAAAATTCTCGCTCTAGAAGGTGAGAGCTTGACACCTCTAATGTCGTTGGCCTGTCCTCTCACGGAATTCTTGTTTCCTGCACTCAGAGTGCGAAGCTTGTACCGAAGCACACCTACATTGCGTTCCAAGGCGCAAAATTGGAGAGCTCTCTATATCAGACAGGGAATACCGAGTTTATTATAACGAGAGTGATGACAAGTTAATGTTCGAAGACTGCCCGAGACGCTTTCGTGAAAGACTTCCGCGTGTTCTTTTCAAGCGATGCAACAGCAACAGCTGATGAAGAATTGCACTTCAGCAGCTTGAAGACATCGGCATTCGGTTTCACGTACCTCGTCAATGCCAACAGCCTCCGTCGCTGCCAGATGGAAGAGACGAACAGAATATTATAGGTTTGTAAGCTTTCGCACAGTACCTTAAGTTCTACTTCTGTTCAAAACAGAGACCACTGGCGCAAGGGATTTCAATCAGGTTCGTCAACTGTCAGCAGCAGTTTGACGAGTTGGATGGGAACAAGCATGACTAGTCATGTGCAACCACTCAACAGACACGACAGACATTACTCACAGAAAATGGGATTCTAATGAGAAACACTTGAGCTGAATAACAGTTATTCGCATTTCGGCAGTAGCTACACTATCTGCGATCATAAAAATGAAAGAACCAGAGTTATATGTATAGTCCAGCATATGTAAAATCCCCCGGAAATGCCAGCATTAGGAAGAGGTTAAAAAAAATCAGCTACAACTTAGCATTAGTAAACCAATTTATTGATCGTCAGCTGTACATGACAGTAGAACCAGTACAACATTCTAGATCGTCCAGAAAACACAACCCAAAAGATCGAGCTTATCTTAAAACTCCATGAATTGACGGGCCCATTCCAAAACACGTTATACAAGTCAATATGGGAACTTCAAGCAGGAAATTAACTCTCACTCAGTCTTACGTAAATTGCGAGCTAAAATTAGCCCTTTCTCAGTCATATGGAAATTGCAAGCTGAAACTAAATTTTAGTCTTGCAGGAAACCATGTCTTTAGTATAGCGAGCGAGTATTATGACTATCTTTTAAGCAACGAGTATCTCTCAGTGAGAACGCCTGACTCCATTCGAGTTGTCACTTAGGAGTTGCCAGATGAGGGAAGCAAGCTGTCACCTCCACCTTCGGATGCTTCGCTTCGGCGTGCTCTCTGCACTTAGCCTCATTAGAGGTGCACATGAAAGTCTGCATGCAGATCTTGCACTGAATATTCATGGCCTTCTTGTTAGAATCAAGCTGGCTACCCTTGCCGGCGCCCTTGAGCTTTTCTGCATTCCGTTCCCTGGCCATCTTGGCTTTCTGTCCATTGCCGCCGCCCATGATTACTACTTCCTACAATTGGACTGGCCTCTGTTTTCTCTTTGAAGAAGTCTCGTGCAGTCACCAAAACAATTTTAAAGTTCGAGTACCAGGTCTGACAAACTTGTAACCGGTCCAAACGAGGTTATCTGAAAATGAAACACGCCATGCCAACTCTTAAAATAATCCAGAAGTCAGTTTAACACACGTTCATGATAACAGATGTCAATATATTATACATGATACCAGCTCAAGGCCATTCTTAAATATATTTTCTCCCGCGTACTAAAAACGAAGAAGCTCGCCCCTAAGGATGCTCGCTAAGAGTAGAACAGTCTCGTATGGAAGACAAAAATAAACTCTGGTACAAACAAATTGTTCATTGAATGTCTAAAACTTCAATTATAAGACATACCATTCTCAAGATCATAAAATGTGATCATAGAGATACATACTTAACTGGCGAGCATCCGCAATATATCTACAGTAAGCCATGACAGTATTCATTCCAGAAGTGTCCAAAAATCAGTGAAAAAATCATCGTGATAACACGCTAAAACGAAACATGACGTAATCTCCCTAAACGCTCTCTATGAGAAAATCTATAAGCCACGACGAGTATCTTAAACGCCGCTCTCATACATAACAAATACTAGCTACAGACAAACAACACCTCAACACAGCACCAAGAAGCAACCTCTTCGCAGTCAAATTCACAGTCTCGAGAATAAATCAGAGCAACAGTTCTTCCAATCCCGGGAAACTAGACACGGCAAGCTCTTCCACATCTGAGCTCTGAGAATTCGGCGTTATCAACGAGGAGGAAGCAAAATAATCGAAGAACGCAAAGTGCAACCATACCGACTCCGTCCAAGGACAGAAACTCACCTTCGCGAGCGCAAACTGGCACCAAAAGAAGGACAGAAATCGCCGCAAGCTCACCAGCGAGCACCGCTCCACGGAGAACAGAAGAATCGGGGCAATAAGACCAGCCGCAGCACGCAAAGTTGGTGGCAATGCACCGCGAACCCTAAACCAAAACCTTGGTGAGTGCACCTGGTATGGACAGAGGAGAGCTTCCTTTCAACAAATGATCAAGATGCCACACTGGTTCGGATTCCAGGCCCATGGTTTGGGTGGATCCGAACCGTGGGTCTGGAAGCTTCGAGTCGTAGGCTACAAGTTACTTACTGGTAAGTGGTAACTTAGGCAGTAAGTTAAATGGATAATTATTTAGCCATAAAATTGTTAACCCCTAAGCGTTGAGACTCGTCTCCAGAATTGGCAATTTCAGAAAAATCATCGTACAGTACTATTTAAAAGAATATTTTGAAATTGAGATGCAAATATAAGTTTGAGAGTTTGAATTTTAGATTCTATCCATATGGTTAGATTCACCAATGCTATTGCCATTATTTTTTTTTTAATTTTAAAACACTCCAAGACAATGAGGGTATAAATGACTTGTTCACAATGACTGCACCAACAACAATGACTGCAAAATGACTGCAAGATGACTACAAAATGATTGTTTTGTAGTCATTGTTGTTGATGCAATCATTGTGAACAAGTCATTTACACCCCATATTTTTGTAGTGAAAGGGCAAATTCTAAATTCCTTCTAAATTCAATTACAAGTAAACTATTGCCTTTTTTTGGATGAATTTTGTTGCAATGGACTTGAAATGTATTAGGGGGGATTTGAGGCATGGAGAAGAGACTTCTCGCGTTTTAGCAATCCATGTGCAGTGGAATATAGGACAGATTTAATTCATTTTGGGTAATATTTAGAAGTACTTATAAAAAAATTACATATAATGTAGGGGATATTAAAAGTGGCAAGTCCATTACAAGTAATGTAGGTAACCAAAAAATATGGTCCAATAATTTCTAAGTACATGTAATTTAGGTGCAAAAGAATTGGATCCAAGAGATTGTATTTAATAGGGTTTGTTTGTAATACATCATATTTATAGTATAAAAGTACGTTAGACTTACAATAAAGTACTTATAGGTTAGAAGTATAGGATGAAACTCAAAATTAGTGGATGAAGGTGCCCCCTATAGAATTCACAAGGTTTTAATCTTGTCAAAACTAAACAATTAACTTCAAATTGTGTGATTGGAGCTCAGTACTATTCTCATTTTTTTAATTCTTGCATTTTGATTGGCAGGTGCTAGTCAATCAACTATGGCAGATTGAGGTGCATTTCTAAATGTAGGAGTTTTGTGTGGCAAATGGTAGATTGAATTTTTTTCAGATGTACAAGTGTATCAAAAATGTAGCAAGATGTTGCTATTGTAGTTTTTTCAATTGCTAATAGACATTTCTTCTTGTCTATATTTTGATATTGAGGATCATTTTTAGTACTTTACACATTACTACTTTCATTGACTTTGACTTTGTGTTTTTGAACACATTCTTCATATGACTTCTAATTGTTGAATACTGCTTTCAATTCTAACGTTTTGTGTTTGACTCATTCATGCTAATTCGTGTTGAAAAATTGAATCTTTTTTTCTATGGATTTTTTCCTTGTCTCTTTTACTTTCTCATTAGTCTTTTATTTAGTTTTTTTACTTACAAAAAATATAGGCTACAAAAAATTGCATTGACCTACATATTATAAGTGATGATACATATGATTATATAGGAAATTTTTTTGCATTAGGTAATGATAGGGGCCTTTTTAATGTTGCCTAGGAGGTAAATAGGCCCCCAAAAAATACCCCTCCGCCACACGTGGGTCCCTTAAATGTAGTGAGAGTATCCTCCTAGTGATTTGAGGCCTTTGAAAGACTGCAAGTCCCTATAATCTACAAACATAAAATCTACCCTAGGGAATGCAGAATTATAGGAATCCTATGTGGTCAAGAGATTGCGAAATCATTATGTTTTGTTTTTTTGGAAAATAAAATAAAAAATAAAAAATAGGACTTTTTTTCAAATTTTAAGACCCAATTTTTTTTTAATTTGGTAATTGCTAGCCTGATGGTTGCCAACAGTTACAAGAACAATTCCAAAACGGCTCTCTAGAGGCTTCAAATCCCCCCTAATGAGGTTCTCTTTAGATGGTGATTTTTTGGAATCTTTGTGATCTTTCATTCTATGACCTCATTTTTACTCAGTTAGTCATTTGACAAACTTTTACATTTGTAATTTTTGAAAAATACTAATATGCCCTATGTTGTTGCCACAATGAAAAGCAAAGTAAAAGTAGTTTTCTAATTTTTTTTAGTTCATTAAAACTTTGGAAATCGGTACCTTTTCCACTGTAGGTGTGGACATGATGAAACAAGCCTATGCAACCCCCTCTGCTAAGGACTTTTTGACAAGACCAAGAACACAATCAAAGGATATATGGTCTTAGAGATCTCAATGTAACAAACAAAACAAAACAAACAATCTATTTTAAGATATTTTAGAAAAACATGTCCTCTAATAACACCAAATACAACCCTTGGATAGGACAACAACTTCACAAAATAACTCTAAAAATTAAATTACTTTCATTCAAGCCATAATGACAAAGAAACAAGAGTTTTAATCTATACATCATTCAAAAATTAGATGTCAAAGTACTTTAGAATTAATTAGACTATTTTAAACCATTTTTCTTTAGGGATTGAAATTATTTCTCCCTAGATCCTTGGAAAAACATTTAGTTTAGTTTTTAAAGACCTATTAACTAATTAAAAAGCTGTAATGTTAGATCTTCCATTTAAGGAGAGCAAAATGGCCTCCAAAATATATGCCATTTAAGTTGTTGTGGGCTTGATTTCAACAATCTTCATATTTCTTAAATGCCAAATCATCCATTTTATGAATGCTCTCCAATTTGGAATACCCTTTTTGGGCAAATTTCCAATTTCTTATTAATGCTTACAACATTTGAGTTATCTTTAAATTTTCAAGTTCCAAATTGAAATTACTACTATGAATATAAAATTTAATAAAATAGAACACAAAAAAAATTTAGTTTTAAGAAAATAGTTGAATTTTTCACCTTCAAGCCATTGATCTTTTCATACAAATGCATTCAAGGTGAAATTTTATCCAATTATGAAAGGATTTACAATTTAAACATAGAATTATATTTTTGCTGAATTTTCAACAAAGAGTGATTGAAATTTCATTTGAAACAAATCCTCCATATTTTTCATTACTCCTATTTGTAGCCATGTCAAAACTTTGGCAACCATCTTTGTCCAAAGAAAAAACATTGGTGTAGAAGTTGGTACAACTTGGATTAAACTCCCTAACCTTATTTTAGTCCTGTGACCCTTCTTAAGAGAGAAAAAATTTGGGAGCTTCCATCAAGAGAAAACAAACAAAGAATTTTCTTAGTACATATGATAAAAAATTCAAAAATTTTGAATTCACATTTTAAATCAAAAATTGTATACAAATAGAAGAAGACACCAAAGACAAAAATTAACAATTCAAAATTATAGAGAAGCATAACATTGTTTACCAATGAGGCAAGGGTCATTTTTGCATTTGCTTCAAAAGGTCATGCTTGCAGTAAATAAAATTGTGTCATATGGCTCCTTTGTCCACTCCAATCCTTAAATTAACTAATAATTTCTTTCCATGTATTTAACAAAGCATAATACCTTCTCAACACAGAAAAGGATCACTATCTTGTTTTACAATATTAGGGACATTTACATCCATCTACAAGTATAAGAAAAAATAAATTGTGACTAATACTACAATGATTTAATTGACTTGAGTCCCATTTAAGGTAAACCATTCTATTACCACCACCCTTCTCAATTCTAACCTGGCTTACATATTTTGGATGTACATTCACTAGAAGAAAACCGTGTTAGAATCCTTGAAAACACGTCATGTAGTTTGTGTTGAGTTCATGTTGCAAAACGTAGTCAAAATGCTGTGAAAACGCAAAAAAACACAGAAAAATGCTTTTTCTGTGTTTTTTTGCGTTTTCACAGCATTTTGACTACGTTTTGCAACATGAACTCAACACAAACTACATGACGTGTTTTCAAGGATTCTAACACGGTTTTCTTCTAGTGATTTGAGTTATTCGTAAAGTACCCCAAACCGGGGTTTAAACCTACGAGTTTTGTGAAAAAGCCGGTTGAGTTAAAAAAAGTCGAAATAAAAGTGGGTATGAAACTTATTTTTCCATCAAAATGGTGCCTAAAAAAGTTTGGTCCCCACTTTTGAAGTCGTGTGACATAGGTATCTTGCAAAAAAGTTTGACACTTCAACTATAGTTGCCTTTTCAACTTCAAAGAAAGTCATGCCCAAAGTGGGGGGAACTTTAGAAATAACTCAATTATAGAGAGGATATGCATTAGATGTTTTTTCAGAGATTAGAAGATTGTTTCAGGCTCGTTCCCAATGTTGGGAACAATCAAAATATAAAATAATAATAAAATAATTTTTATAATTTTTTAATTATTACAATCTGACGTGGCAGTCTCTCGGCCACGTCACATTGCAAACATGGCAATGTTCCCCATCGTTCCCATAGTCAGGAACTCGCAATCTTGTTACTAGCAGAAAAAACATCTAATGTAAACCACAAGTATATAAGGGCAAAAGTGAGCGTGGTGGTAGTACAATAGTGGGTTGGTTTACCTCATTTGGAACGTGAAATGTACACCACAAGTACATGAGGCTGGAAGTGAGAAGGGTCATCTTGGACGGGACCTAGAATGTACATTGAAGGTACATGAAGGCAGAAGAGATCAGGGTAGTGGTAATGAGCTCATTCACCTCAGCTGGGACCTGAAATGTAGACCACAGGTACATGAGGGTTGAGGGTCAAAGTGAAAAGGGTGATGGTAATGGAACTAGTTCACCTTAGTTGAGATCTAAAATGTACACCAGAAGTACATGAGGCTGCAAGCGAGGTTTGGCAGAGAATTTGAGGGAGGATTTTGTCCTGCACATGGTGCGGGGGTTTGGACTTTCAATGGAATGTGTGGCCTGCCTGTGTGGGTTTGTATGGTTAGAATGCCACTTTCAAATTATCCCATAAGGTGGGTATACCCAAAAGCGCAGCTGACCTCAAAGCTCTTTCTATAGTCTGTGTACATTTCCAAAAATAGTTAAGTACACCAACTAAGCTTATAGATGGCACTTTCAGAAACAAAGTTAGATCCTTAATAGCTTTTGCATACTGTATCCAAATGCTGCTTTGGTACATTGGAACATGCTTTCACTTGGCAACAAGACTATATGAAAATCTGAACAGCCTAATAATAGTAACTAGGCACAGTACCAATTGGTGGCACTTTTTGTTGTACCCACCTTAATGCTTTTCCTGACTGATTTCATCCTAAAAGCAGCATTCTTCCAAGGGGAATTTTCCTACAAACAAACATCATTCCACATACAGACATTGCTCTCAGTTGTTTGAGGGGTGGATTGGATGGTATGGATTGGAAAGATACCCATAAGTAGACATGGGTAGTACCTAAAAAGGAGAAGAAGGGGAATAGGATGTACCACTTTGTAACCTTTTTGTATAAATTTATTTATTCATTCATTGCATCTGTTTCAAATTTCTTTGGATAAATGAACTACACTTTTATCTCTGAAGGATGAAATTCATTGCGGAAAAGGTCAGACATCGTGATGTCTGAGCTAAATTTAAGGTAGGTACACTTAAAAGTGTCACTTTTTGGTATTGTGCCTAGTAACTATTACTGGTCTGATCAAATTTTCATACAGTCTTATTGGCAAGTGAAAGCACGTTTCAATGTACCAAAAAATGCAGCATTTGGATATAGTATGCAAAAGTTATTAAGGTTCAAAGTCTGTTTCTAAAAGTGCTCTAGCCAAATAGGTACATAATGGAATTCAAAAATATACAACAACTATAGATGGCACTTTTAGGTGAGGTGCAATTTTAGGTGTACCCACCTTAGCCACTGAAAATGGTGTTCAGATATCAATTTTAATCCCTAAGTCCCAATGATCTTATAAGAAAATTATGGATTTCAAGTAAAGTCGCAGCACCCAAAACTGTCAATATAAGCAATTCAACATAGCTAGAGGCACCTTTTCCAAAGAATTTTTTTTTGGTAGTACTAGCAAGTGAAAATCATGAATATTAAAAAAAAATACTTTTTTTTAGATATGGTATGTAATTTCTATGATTTTTCAAAGTGTTGGCTACCTAGCCCATTGAAACAATCACATAGATGCAACCAAATATGAACTTTGCAAAAATCAATAGTGAGTGAATCAGAGTTAAGTATGTGTCTTTCATAAGCGTCAACAAATCAAAGTTAAACATTTAGAGAATACATTAAGCAATATCTAGGAATACAATTAGGTGTAGTTTATGATACAAGAAGGGGAACAAGAATGAAAATGGGTGTTTCTATCTTATGTTCATGTAACTTCAATTTTTAACAAGATTCTCTCAAAAAAATTTGCAAGCGAAGAAAACACATTAGCTTTTGAGGATTTTGATTTTGATTTTGAATTTTTGAATTTCAATTGGTATATGGGATAAAAAACTATGACATGAAAAGCTCAAAATATAGGAGCCATTGTGTATCAAAACGAATTTACAAGAGCTTGAAATAATTTTTTAATTTCTTTTTATCACAGATTATAATTAAATTTTCACAAAAAGCTTCTATATCTCAAAGATTATATTAAATCTATATGGAAAGCTTGTATTCATTCCATTTGGATTAGTTATGAGAAAATTATGGAGTTTTTTGTTTTGCATGCAATGAAAAAAACTTCTTACAAAATAAAAAGTGTTAAATTTTTTTAAACTCAATTTTTACAATTTAAGAAAAAATATTGAAGGTTAAATGTGCTTGCTAGAACAATATCATCATCAAGATTAGTGTGTTTTAATTCCATTTTAAAGCTATTGACAGTAGTTTGCTTTCCTTGAATTTCATACTACTTTTACTTTGTAATTTTTTAATGAATGAAAATCTAGTACTTTTGGGGACTTTTTTTTTGCTAGACTTTCAACTCAAAACTTCAACATTAGAGTTTTGAATTCAAAATTTGTAGTGCAATAATTTTAAGCTAAGAAGAGTCATAGTCGTATAATCTAATGTTTATATCAAAAGTATATACTCCCGTATATACTCAATACTTTAAATGCAAATATTTTGCAATCTATGTCATGAAAGTTTATTGAAATTTCTCCTATCCATTCTTCTTCTACCATTATGCAAGATTTTATGTTCAAGTATGCAAAAAAAACTTGTAAACTTCTGTGCCCTTTGCAATAGAAATGTCAATTCTATGTGTTTTTTTACTAGAAAAAAGCCTTAGGATTTTAGGGGCTACATTTTAGTATGCAATATTATGGATTTTTTACTACAATAAAAACAAAATTCAATTTGTTTTGTGGAAATTGTCATTGTTATATTTTTATAAGAGAGTGTAAAAACAATTAGAAAATGTATAAAAGATAATCCAATTCATTGGAAGTTTTTAAAGAGTTATAAATTGAAATGGAGAATGGTATAAAGATTTATCAATCCACTATTTTGTATTTTATATAAAAAATATCCTTATTAATGACCTTCAAGTCAAATGCCTCTATCAAACTAAATTTATCCTTTTATATAATTTACACAATTACAACAACTCCCAAAACTGAGTAGAAAACTAAAATGTTTTCACTCAAACAACCATACAATGAGCATGAATGGACAGAATCAAAAAGTATACATATGCAAGTTGTAATATACAACATACTACACACATTACCATGAGTGTTTGAAGAAAAAGTTAGTTGCAATTTGAAATTAATTAATTTCAATGTTATCCATGTCTAAAACTCAGTTTTGTTGATTATGAATTGGAAATACTTTATCTTTTGTCAAATTTTTCTTAGAACTCCAAAAAAACTTTTTGTGCCTAGGCATGTTGGTATACATCATTTCAACTTGTTGTATGCAAACATTGAAGAAAATTTACATTTTATAGCATTTGAAATATCAATAATTTGACAAACATACAAATGGGGTTGGTTCTTAAAAAATAAATTAATCAAGACTATAGGAATGTATTCAGTGTTGTATGAAGAGCATAGGTTGGGATGTAGACCATTGTTTCATCTCAATGTTCTTATATTTGAAATATTTGTTAAAAAGGACACTACATTCAATTTATATTTTATAGCCACATATTTCATTTGTATGAAGACTTGAGTTCATGATGCACATATTTGTGGAAAAAATTTCAAAAAAATTAAATTATCTTTGAAGATATCACCAAAAAAACTGACATGCCCAACATTGGTGTGATTCTTAGGTGACAGCCCCAACTTTGAAGTTGCTGTAAACTATAAACTAAAATAAGAAGGATAAATGTAGTTAATTATTAATGCCTATTTACCTTGAAGTGCTCCAATGTCTAATTTGTTGCCAATGTACAGATTGAAAATGAGACTTCTTTTTCATTAGAGCTCAAATAAAAGTCATCCTAATTTTCAAAGATACTTTATGAAGTTGAGTGTTCTATCCAAAGGTTGAATTTGGTGTTACTAGAGTATATATTTTTTTGAAATTTTGTTCAAGCCAAAATTGCATTGACTCCAATTCAAACTTTGAATTGCAAAGATGAAGTCATAGAATCAAAGAACACAAAAATTCCCAAAAAATCATCATGTCAAAATAAACTCATTTCAATTTCATTTCAACAAAATTACTCAAAAAATGAAAATATTTTTCTAGTAATTAAATTTAGAAGGAATATTGAATTTTCCCTTTCAAAATGTATAGAAAGATATTGGTGATAGCATTGGTGAATCTAACCATATGGATAGAATCTAAAAATTGAAATTTACAACTTTTATTTACATATTAATTCCGAATCTGTCAATTTTGAAGACATTAAGGAAGATCCTTATTTTCCATCTCAATTCCAAAATATTCTTTTAGATAATACTTTGTCATGTTGTTTTTTTAATTTGTCAATTTTGGAGATAAATCTAGATGCTTAGGGATTAATTCCTAAAGTTCTAAGAATCCCTTTAGGTTAATCTTGGAAGTTCAAGCAAGTACCTATAATCTCAATTTTTGTGAAGATTTTCTAAAACTTTTTTTAGAGATTTAAAAATTGCTTAGTTTTTTGGAAGAATAATTTTTATTTCGACAATTTCAAGGGAGTTAAAGTTATGCTACAATGACAATGACAATGAGCCCAAACTAGGCAAGGTCAAGCAATAAAATCCTTGCAAGAATTTGAGATACTTTTAAGAAAATTAATTTCTTAAAGATTCTACTTTTGTCTATATATGTAGAAGATTTGGTTCATTCCATTTAGGCAAGTATTGTGAAAGTTATGAAGCTTCTTGCTTGACGTGATCATCACTTCTTTTCAAAAGTTCCAAACTCCCAATTCCCAAGGCCATTTTTCTTTAAAAGAACACTCATATCTACTATTATCAATGCAAACAATAAAGATATTGAACATTTTACAAGATGTGTATAACTAGAGAATCTTGCACTAGACTAATGTGAGAATGTTTGGAAGAAATTTTAGAATCTTTAATTGTATTGATCACAAGATATAAGTGAAGCAAATGAATTTCTTTTTGTCTCTAGCTATAAGTCAATGAATATCTAAAGTGGATATCTCCTAACTATGGCAAATGTTGAAGTGGTGTAGTTCCCAAAGTTCTACACTATTCACAAACTCATAGTCTTATTCAATAGATGAATATCATCTAATGTAGAATCCTGGGTCCAAATTTATATATCTTCCACACTTGACTTTTACCTTTTCTCTAGAGGTGTGCCTACCAATTCATTATCATCATTTCTTTATAAAACATTTGCCTCCTCCATAAGGTGTTCATCAGCATCATGTTAATGTGGGTTCTCAAACCTTCTCCAAAAATGAAACTCCTATGAATAATGAAAAACATGTGGAGTGAAAAGAGGGTTGGTGTAATTTGCCCCCCTTGCTTGTCTTTACAAAGTCCCCAACTCTTTCCCAAAGGTGCATACTAAAAAAAAAGACCTCCTATTTTGTCTTTGATTGATCCCTAAATGGTTTTGACTATGTTTTCACCAAAAACGCTCCAAAATTTCCATCTCTAATACAAGTACAAAACTTAGAAAAAAACAAATTCGACACATTTGACTATTAGATCTTGGAGTATGCTAGTTTGAACCGATGTAGGAAAAAAATTAGAATTTGGAATTTCAAAATTAAATGAGTTATGCATTAGTGTGATGAAATAGAATATCCTACCCATTTCCAACCACTTAAGCAATTATGCATATTTCAAGTGCAAATTTTTTGGATGAAATTTTTTTTCCATATAAAGAAATAAAGTTTAAAAGGACCATATATTTTTTCAGAATTTAATCACACAAAACATAATTACTATGAATTTTTTACTCAAAGATTCTTTATGATTGTAATAGTGATATGGACCTTTCTATTTGTGACCATAGACTAATTGCAAAATCAACTTAAGGCTGGTTGCAATATTAAGAGCCTTACAACCAATCATATTGTGCCTCAACTACTCCGGACTCTGCGCCACACCTTCACGGAAAGAGAAGAGTCTATATGTTGGAAATAAGAGGGTGGTTGGAAATGGGTCGGATACTCTACAGTCTACACTCACTCTCAAGGCATTTGGATATTGAAATGGCAAAGGCTCCAGAGGGCCTAACTAATGCATTGATTAGGAATCCAGATCCCTGATTCCCTAGAAGTCAAAATTGGGGAAGGAATACATCTGCAATAATTTTTGAAAGAGAAACCATCAAAACAACACATCATCTTACACATACTGTACAGCTGGAAAACTAAGCTATTTGTTCTAAACCTGTGACTGTCTAAACCAGCACCTGAGCAGCAGCACCTAGTTCTGATGACTTAGGCTCCTTATTTTTTTCATGGAAGATTTCCTCCATCCCTCAAATCAGGCTATGTTAATACTATTATTCCAATACAAAAACTTGTTACACAAATCAATCAGGAAAAGAGGCAACCAGCCAGTCCTAAGTGAGCTTCATTACCAGCAACAATCCTACTGCTATCAATGCCATACCTGCGCCTCTCTTGTGTAAGAGGGAAAGAAAAATCTCAGTGAGTGCACTCCCAAGTTCACTGTTTATCTGGCACATATCAATCATCATGAACATAAATTTTGTCCACAATGATGATGATGGAGAAGATGAATGCGATGTCCACTCCAGGATAGATAGTTGCATTGAAAATACTCTTGGTGATAATGATGTTCTTCAAAGATGCTTCCCTTGTCACCTGAAAAAAGGAAACAAGCACAAAAAAAACAGTGCTCATATCAGATAACTTTGTTAACCTTCAGTCTGCTGCCAAAATCAGTGTAGATGTGGCAAGCAGTGAGTGGATATGCAGACATTGAAATACAAAACTACCATCATCTTCAGTTAGATTCTTTAGAGTCATGTAATAGCTGGAATCAATGCAGATAACGCGGTTGGTGTAGTGGCCCTGCAGAGGGTTAACTTCAATGTCCAACAACCCAATTTGAGTCTCTTTTAGCTCACATAACATTGCCTTCTCCCTACAGTGGAGGGTGTGGTATATTCCACATCCGACAACCTCTCCATCTTTCAAGCATTATTGGAGTGTCAAATATTCCATACCCTCCCCTGTTGAGAGAAGACAACGACTTTCAGAAACATTCTATAGCCTTCACAAAACTGCAACTTGTACTTCAAGGAAAGCACATTGCAATTTGACATCACTGGACCAAGATTGGCTTGCTTTCTGAACTTGAAGTTCTTGAATTATAATTAACTACCTGCTTGAGTTGACCTGATAAGTGGATTGTAGACTCTACAGAAACAAACTATACCATCATGCTTTTTGAGAACACCTAAATGAAAAGTCAGGTACCTCTGCTACAAGCTCATCTCCAAAAAAGATGCGGCATTTCTTGGCGAGAAAAGCCCCTTCAATGGTATAATCCGGATGCTTCTGAGCAGTGTTTGTGGACAGGAAGATGTTGACCTTGGGCTTGAAACTGAAGGCTGATGTTGATTTCAATGTAAAAAGGGGTTCTGATTCACCAGGTGAATAAGCTCTCCACACATTCTTTAATGTCCATGGCTGGAGGACAAAGGAAAGATAAAGCACACAGGTCAAAAACCTCATAAAAACCATTCATTAAAAATCTTCATCAAAGATATCCAGAGACAATGTAATGCAGAATCACAATTCTGACTGGGGTATGCCAGCACAGGAATGTTATGTTCACAATGCGCAAAGTGAGCTAAAAATGCTAAGGTGATAGGGTGTAGGATATTTTGGAATGTCATAGAAGAGAACATCACATTAAAGAGGCCTAAGTGTCATTAGAAAGGGTTCGCTTCTTCAAAGCTAAAAGCTAACCAAATCCTAATTTCAACACCCTAAAATCTTCAACAATGAGCACTTCTTGATCAAGACAATATTCACCACCTAAACATGAAGCCATGTATTGACAATCTCAAGTCATATACCGCAAAGACTTTAAACCTTTGTAACTTTTGCATCCAATACACAAACAATGCATTCTAAGGTTGTGTTAAACTCTCCTCCCCAAAATCGCACAATCATTGCAAAAGAATAGATTCATATCTTCTCCTCTAGATTCAATACAATGTAGCTATCAACTAAGAGAATTCTAATTCCAATCCCGTAAAATCCTAAACAATGAACACATACTTGTTATGACTATCTTCATCACCTAAACATTGTACACTGATTTCAAAACATTTACTACAAAAAATTCAAACTCACCTAACTTTTGCATCCCAAACCCAAACACTTAATGAAATGTTGCAACACCTCCCCATAATAAACCAACAAACATTCCAAAAGAACATTTGCATAAAATAATGATTGACAATGTCCACCACCACCTAAACATTGTGCCTAAAACATTTCGAGTCATCTATGACAAATACCTCAAACTCTTGCAAATTTTGCATCCCACACCCCCAAAATGCATACCTTCTCTTCCATGTACACCACCACGTTCCCATTGTCGTCCAGAAGCTCCCGCTTGGACTTGACCCAGTCCACCTTCTTCCCTCGCACACGAAACACGACCTCGCCAGTGGCGTCAGTTATGGTCCATGCCTTGGACAGAAGCTCATTCTCCAGACGGTACTGGGTGGCATTCTGAAGGCAGTAGCGCTGCCGCACGACCGCGGCCAAGGACTCGGTGGGAGCGTGAAGCTCCTCCAGATCCAATAACGAAAAGTCGGATTGAAACCCCATTGACCGAATAGGATGATATATATGGTGAGCCCTACTACAGGAAATCTTACTGTGAAATAATCCTGCGTGATCGCCAGTTACATGGGAATATTCTTCAGCAGACTACTCAGGATAAGCCCGCGTCTTGACCATTTTTGTCAACGCCGACAATCGGGACACAAGCGGGACAAGCTCGGTGAAATCTAGGCGCAAGCTCGACACGAAGCTCGTCGCAGTCTCGACACAAGATCGGCACAATCTGTTGCAGCACACTAAACGGTTAGAGAATCTTCGCGACCGGCTAAACCTTTGCAATCGGCTCATCAGATTGCAAAAATCCCGCAGCAGAGTCAACTGATAATCTTGAGAAGCAAACCTAACTACACAGATTCTTGAAACCACACACATTTTCCCAATAAAAAGAACGAAAAAAGAAACAACAGATCCAACAATCCGTGATCACCGGCTGTTTCCGTAACCAGAATTCGTCTCTAAAACAAGAGTTTTCAAACACAGCTGATCGAACTACGAGGTTGCCAACTCTACTCAACTCCCCATCAAAAAAAAAAGAAATCACAAGAAGAGCCACCAAGCGGTACCGCAAGCTTTTGGTAACAGAATGCGGCCGAATCTCTACTCAAACAAGAACTCTCACCAGCAAAGCGCGAACGCACCAACCTCACGCACTAGGGCTCATCATGGTACCCGACCGCACACTCCACAAGAGCCCAAGAATTCTCAAACACAAAGGGGTACCAGAAGCGAAGTATAGCGTCCGGGACGGAGATCCTATCCCACCTTGACTTATTAGCCTCTTCGAAATTCATTCTGGACCCAAGTACAAACCGGGCCTAAATTACAGACCACCATCGTTGTGTGTGGGTTTCGATTGCGATACTAAGAATCCGTTCAAGCTCGTCTGGTGACCGAGAGATGGCGCCAGCTTGCGATTTGCGAGGTCAAATTCCAGGCTGGATGCGCGCCAGGAACAGTGGAAACTTTTTTTCACATTTTACTTGGGCCTTTTTCCGGTGGAAATGGAAGGAAATTTTGAGAGATTGTAGGGGGGTTACTTTACTGTTGAAGAATTGAATTGCTGAGTGGGCGTAAGGATTCGAGGAGGTTGCTGAGGTCTGTTCTTCGTTGGTAGCGGGGCGAGCGGCGGTCGTCTCCCTGTTCTGGTCGCGATGGAGTTTTGCAGGTGTGAATAGGGTCTTTTCAGGCGTGGTCCACGAGTCCGATGGGGACTTCAGTTGCATGGCATATTTCTGTAATTCCAGCTGGTGTTGGACTTCGCTAATAATTGGGATATTTTTGCAAATATTTAAAATTACTTAAAAAAACTCCACATATCGAAATAAATTAAAAATTGAAACTTCATTTGAGCAATTCTTAGGCAAATTGGCTCACAAAGAATGAGGCTCCAGTGGAAACACCCAAAACCGTCCGAATAAGGAATTCAGCATGGTTGGAGGCATCTTTTTCTAAAACTGATATTTTTTAGTATTAGCAAGAGAAAATAATGAATATTCAAAAAAAATTAAAATTTTCGGAATGAGTACGTAATTTCTACAAATTTTCAAAGAGTTGGCTCCTTAGACCACTGAAACTGTCCTATAGGTGTACCCTAAACTGAACTCTGCTAAAATTAGTTGTCAGTGAATGAAAATTATACATGTGTCTTACAACTGCGTCAGCAAATTAGAGTTAAACATTTGTCAGACACTTTAATGAACGCTTATGGACAGATTTAGTGAGACTCTAGGGACCCGGAATAGGTACAGGGACGGAAATGGGTGTTTTTCCCTTACAGGACTTTCAATTGTTGTTTGTGAAAGCGGTTGAGTGTTGAGGTGTAGTACTTCTAATTTGTCTGAATGATCATTGTTAGCATTGATGATGGGTGACAACTACAATGTTGACACGTGTCGTTGTGCAATTTATCTTCGTTTCTTCAAATTTACAACAACTTTTTCTATGTTTTTGTATGGTATCGTACTAGCAACTTTGTCAATACATATTTCCATAAAATGATGCCCAATTTTTTTGAAGTTATCCCCTTATCTTGACTACTAACCCTTAAAGGTTTTTTGACCATGTTTCCACTAAAAATGATCCCAAACTGCCACTTTTAAAGCAAGTAAAAAATCTCAAGAAAAAAATATTTTTGAACATTTATAACCATAGGATCTTGTAATACACTAGTTCAAGAAGATGTGGAAAAAATTTCAGAAACTTTCACTTTGTAGATTGCAAGATATTAGTGTTTGAATTGTCAAAGAACCATTTTTTGACCTTGTGAAAATCCGGGCAGCTGCACTTTAGTAGCTCACATTTATATGAAAAAATGTACAAAATTTTTGTAACTCTTTGAATTCATTTTTCAATTCAAGTTGGCTACATGCTTGAAAATTTTCAAATAATTTGGAATTGTACAAGATGTAAGAAAAAAGAAGTAAGTAGGAAGAAGTAGAAAATGATCCAAAATACTAAATTATTACCTATTTTTTATGGGATTGAAAAATGCCAATCCCAATGGTTGTAATATTTTAATAAACAATATATACCCAATGTTTTTGTTTTCATTCAAAAATATTAAGAATTGAATCAAATAAATGACTTCAAAGTTTATTTTAGTGTAGAGATTCCATAACTACCCATAAACTACCCACAAACTAAAATTCTTATAACTTTCATTTCATTAATCAAGATGGAATGATTTGATGATTTCCAAGTAGATAAAAATCTAAAGAACAAATTTTTTAAAAAGTGATTTTTGAAGAAGTTTTGTTTGCTGCCCAAGTTGCCCGCCGAGTTGAGAAAACTACATATCATACAATAACTTTTTCACCATGTAGTCAAAAATTATGAAAATTGGTGGGCCTTAAAGCTATAACCACTAATTTCAAGCCTCGTGCCTCAACACTCAATTTGATGTCATTTTGGAAATAGATATGTATGAAAAAATTACTTTTATTTTTCAAAGATGAAATTAAACGTCTTCTTTACTTCACAAATTTAGATTTTTTTTAGGGAACAACTGAATTTTCTTAGAATTTTTGAAAAAAAAATTGAAGAAAGGATACATCAAATAGAAAATTACTTCAAAAAATCTGGAAATTTTACCATGTGTGTAAATTACAATGGCAATGAGAAATATCATGGTGTAAATTTTATTTCCATGTTATCCTATGATTAAAATACAATAAACACTGAAAATCCATGCAAAGTTCAAACTGCAATAAAATATTCAATATTACAAAAAAATTCCAAAGTTCCAATTAAAGTAGAAACTATAGACTTAGACAACCTTTATTTTAATATTTGGGCTAGAACTCAAAAGATACTCCCTCTGCCAAGTTATAATAATCTTGTTGTTGGCTTTAATTTTTTTGTCCCCAAATGGTCTTCCTATTGCAATTGTGGCTTTGCAAATTGGTTAAATTCAACTTTTGATTGTTGTCTAGGATTAACAAAACAATTTTGAAGAGTAGCTCCTCCTCTCTCCATTCAATCATCAATCAAAAGACAAATAAAATGATTTGAAGGGTCAATTAGCATTGTTTTTTTTGTTTTTTTTATATTTCTTCCAATGTTATCCAACTAAAAGAGATGAAGCAATGGGAGGCAAAATTGTAGTCCACACATATGGTCTTTGGCTTATACTAAATTTTCATAAAATTGCAACCTCATAGTTAATAGCTAAATGTCCACAAGTGCTATTTGAAAATGCCTAAAAAATTCTACTTTTCAAAAATTAAAAACCGTACTTTGAAAAAGCCTCCTAACACTACAAGAAAAAGGGGTGTTTTAAGTGAGCTTTTAATTATAGTCTTATAGACAAGATTATAAGTAATGACCTTTAAGGTGATTTTCAACAAAAATTTACTAGAAATACATGTAGGTGTTTCAAAAAGCGATACTATGAAGACTATTGGGCCTTTTTGATGGATTTTAGATGCCCAAAAATAGTTTTACTTATTATTCACTTGATGGAAAATTGATGCGGAATCTAACCTAAGTTCTTTTATATATTTTAGAGCATTTATAAATTACTTATGAGTTTTTAAAGAATTCTCCAATATATACCCTATTCCTAACTTGGAGTCCTTGTAAAAACCATACATGTAGTTTGAAAAAGATATGGCATTACCGAAAGCAAGCATTGTGGCATATATAAAATAATAGAAAAGGTTCTTAAATATGACCTTTACTAAATTTTAAATGGAAGCTTTAGTTAATCAATAATTTTAGATCTTTTAGCATAAATAAAAAGGTATTTGGGCCATCAATTCTTATTTTGAAGAAATCTAATGAACACTTATCCACTTAGTTAGAAATGAACCCAACATGGCTCTTAAATCAAGCATTAAAGAACTATATATGAAGGAAACCTTATTATGTTCTGACATAATCACTAGTCCATTCCTTCATCATTACATATCCATTTTAGATCCTTGTAGAGGAAACTTTGAAGAAGAGGATTGGTTTTAGAGCACAATACTAGATACTTCATTTGAACTATAAGGACATTCCAAGCTTAATCATATTACACTGTCTTGAAAAACTTAGATTTAATTTATGTTTTGAAACTAGATTTTAGCTTGTATGATGATCAATATTTTATTTGAAATCAATTGACAATATCAAATCATTTTGTATAAATTTCAATTCTAAATAATCAATACATTACAAAATTCAAATTTAAATATCTTTTGGAAATTGTAAGCTCAAAGTATATCACCGTGACAATGCATACTTCTAGCAAAACACCAAATTACATGACACTTTTGGTGTGATAACCAAAATTTGGCCTTTTATTTTCATGATTAAAAAAAAAAACCTAATATTCTAATTCTTGGATAAAACTAAGATTGAACTACCTATTCCTAACCAAAGATCTATACCCAATCCATAGAAAGAAGCTATTTCTAACCAAGGCTAGAAGAATTTCTCAATCAAATTTTAAAATGTGTTTTTTCTTTCTTTTCAAGGTTGGGACTAATAAGGTCATGACACATTTACCAAAGTATCATAAAATGTTTTGGCTAGAAGTACCAATCGGTAAAATAACCTCTTAAATGATCGAAATTAGAAGAGTTTAGACATTAGCTATGGATGTAGAGCACCTTTTGGCTCCCAAGATTTATAAGAATTTCAAATCTTGGGAATAAAATTATGAGAATTTTGCAATCTTGATATTTCCTATTTTTCTACAAAGAAAAAATTTGCATTGTCTCATACTTCTCATGATCTTTTCTGAAATTGCTTAAGTGATGAAGTATAGGTGACTACTACCTTAGCCTGCATCAAAAGTTTGTTTGTTCAAGATCCAACATCAGAAACCTATCTTCTATATGGACTTTCATATTTGTTAGCTTTCGACCGCAAGAATTTTTCAAAAATATTTTTGTATGAAAGCAATACAATTTTTTAGAGGAAATATTAGGTGATACATTATTCCATTTTGAAGAAATGAAATGGTTGATTTGCTACAAATTCTAAAGACAACATACCTTTTTTTGAATGAATAGTTTAAATTTCATCTACATTTTCATATTTCATCAATTTAAATGGATGTAAATATTTGCATCACTCCAAGAAAGATTGCTTTCTACTTGTACTAAAAATAAATGAATAAGAAATCCTTTTTCTAGAACAAATGAGAAGAAGTTTTGCATTGGCCAAAGTTTCTTTAAGGAAATTTGAACAATACCTCGCTTGAAAATGAAGCCACTGAGAGAGAGTTAGAAGAGAGACATTCTTCCTTATTTGTTGCAAGTTCCCTACTTAAAACTCTATACATGTGGAAATAGAACCTCTCATAGTATTGTTGCTTGGTGAAAAGTTGTGCAATAAGATGAACATTCAATAAGAAGATATGCGAAGAAATATAAGAAAAGTGCAATTACAAAAAAATGCCATTTATCATCACATTGCAATGTTTGGAGAGAACTACGAGTTAGTTCATGTTAGTTGGTTGAATTGGAAAAAAACTTGAGTCGTAATTTGAAAACATTGGAAAAAATTTGGTGATTAAATCTATAAAATTCCTCATTAGAGGAGATTTAAGGGCATTAAAAAATCGCGAGTTATCTTGAGTTTCTGGACTATAAGTGCATGTCATATCAGTAGTTTGATGTGGCCAAGACACTTCCATGTATGAAAATAGGAATTTCTACCCCTCTGTCGCGCCTTCGTGGGACTAATTTAGCATCGTGCATTTTAAAAGGAAATACGGGAGAGGCATCTAAAACTGTCCCTGCATCCAATGGCGTCCCTTTCTAGGAAGGGGTGTCATTTCAGAACTTAAATGTGCACATAGTAAACAGAGCTCATTAATTGTTGACCGACATTGTTAAGCCATGTATGAATCACTTACATTTAAGTTCTGAAATGATTGTATGCTGTAGAAACTGACAGCATTGGGTACAGGTGCGCCATTGGGTGCCTCTCCCTTAGTGATTGATAGAAAATGGCATGAAGAAGACGTGAAGTTGCACTTGCAACAATATCCAACAAAAAATTAGGAAATTCAATGATGGGAAAAATGTTCAATTGGGTATATTGGACACATTTACTACAAGTAATGTTACTTTATATATTTGTTGATTATTATTGGGATTCAGCATAGCAATCTAGAACTACTAGATGACGATTGCTGTTTAAAAATATGTTAGTGAGGTTGGTGAAGGGAGAAGATGTATTTGGGCTGTCTAATGATTCCAAATGGTCAACTAAGTGATGGGCAATGAGGCTTGAAACCAGTGGTTATAAGTTTTAAATCAATTTAAGATGTCATGATTTTTGAAAGCCATTCAAAATTCCTAGGTTCAATTTGAGTTCACCAAACTGCATTTTGAGAATTGCGACTTCAAGGGCTTGTATCTCTTTCATTTCATCTTTGTTCTCTATAAAAATTTGTTGGATTGTGTTACCTTTGAAGTTTAGTTATTATGGAAAAAAATTCATGGCATTGATCCAATTTGTTTTGAATGTTTGAGATTAATTCAAAGTTCATAATCCAGACATTTTTGGATTATTGTGATCTTTAGTGACTTGTTTCTTCTACATGTAGTGTCTATTTCTAGTATGAAAAAATCAGAAAAGTTGAGCATACTAGTCTAGTTTGTGTGGTTCAAACTTCATATCAATCCAAAAAGTTGCAGAGAGTCATTTGCTAGTTAGGAAGTTGTAATGTTGGGGCTCTTGCTTTAACTTCGTAGGAAAGTAAAAGAGCCCTTAGTGTTGGTTGATGATGTTATGTAATTTTTAGGTTCATAATTTTATTTTCCTAAGAATTTAACTTTTACTTCAAGTTTTATATACATACTTGAATTGTACAAACTACAATTGCAACAATTGGGGTGAACTAGCCCCTCTTCAAGCCCCTCGTCTCCCCAAGCCACTCCTAGAGTGCATGTAAAATAAAGTCCCCTACTACGTGCTATGTTTAGGGTATGTTCTTGACTTCTCTTAGCTAATCTATCATAGAGGTACGGCTATTGTTGACCCCCCCTCCATTAATATCAAATAGGGTACCCTATTCCAAAGAAGATTGGAATGGATTTCCATTTTCTCCTTCAAATGTGTGTCTTTGTACTTTTTCAAGGCTTGGACCAATAAGTGAATGACACATAAGTGAGAATAAACGTAGGAAGTAATTAGTCAAAAAGTATTTTTGAATGATTGAAATTGGATGACTTTACATGTTGGTTATAGGTCAAGCCCAACTTTTGCCTTCCAAAATTCATCGTATTTTCAATTCAAGAGATAAAATTACCAAATATTTTGCAATCCCCATTATATTTGTCAATGCATCTCTGAAATATTTGCTTTTCCTTGCACTACCTTGAATTTTATCCAAATGTGCTTATTTGATTGGTAATGGGTACTTCTACCATACTAGGATCTCTGATGGCAAATATAAATTCAGAGTAAGTTTTCAAATTTTATCATGTGTGGAAAATAAAATAAAATTCAGCGTTTACCCTCAGGGACGAGAAGGGGGGCACTTCACCCCAACCAGTTAAACTTACAACGACAGTTTCTCTTGTTGACGTCCAACTAACAAGCTTAAACAACTTTAAAATCTTCCTTAAGGTTTTGCCCAATCAAATGTTGGGACCTGCCTTTTTTCCAAAAAACATGTGCACCATATCAACCCAAATTTTTTTTAGTTGTTTGAAGTCCAAGACTGTTCAAAAACAACCTATCCTAAAGTAATGTTAGATTTGTCATTTTTACTACACTTTTGGAGATTCCCACATGCAATCTTTTAGTCCACAACAAAACATCTCTTCAACAAATTTGTATTTTTTTTAAATTATAAACCTATAATTTCAATTGTTATCATCTTTTCTTATGTTTGTCTCTATGTGAGAAAAAATTTAAAAATTTAACACATTTTATACAGGCCAAGACAACATAGTATTGGTTGAATTTTACCAACTAAGGTGGGAACACGCATTCCCGTCCATGTATCCATTCCCGTCCATATGTAGTAGGGGTGCACATTTTTCAAAAGAAAAATGTGCATCCCTGCTACATATGGACGGGAATGGATACATGGATGGGAATGGGTACATGGATGGGAATGGGTGTTTTGCCCTTATAATCTTTTGTTCCTGTACTGAACCATTATTTCAAGTACTTAGTTCAATTATTCTACAAGCTATCTTTGAACTAATTGATGCTATTTTTTCTTAAATATTGAACCACACTCTTGCCACAATAAGTTAGGTAGATGAACCAATTGCCAACTATGCTCAACAACTAGTTTGTTTTTCTTCCTTTTCAAGCTTGGAATTATTAAGTTTATGACACATGTCTCAAAGTAGAGAATAAGAATTTAGAAAGTAGTGAGTGGGAAAGTAATTCTTGAATGATTGGAATTGGAATAATTTAGATATTGGCTATTGGTGAGGAGTACTTTTTGGCTTCTAAAATTTACAACAATTTCAACTTTGAGAGCCTAATTCTAAAAAACTTGTTGTCATCCTATATGGGAAAGATTTCCACCAACTCTTACTCCTCACTATTTGCTTCAAAATAGTTTAAGTGATTAGTTACTAGTGCTTCTACACTAAATAGGCATATTAAGGACACCAAAAATTGAAATGGATTTATTGTGAAAAAATACAAATGTTTGAAACATGATGTATAGCCCTAGACACTTCAATAACTATACTAAAATAAATAAATAAATATTATGGAATGTCAATTAATTAATATAGGTCCCTATTAAAACCCTATTCATTAGAGCTTAGATTGATCCACCTTCAATAAAGTTGTATAAAGAAGTGCTACTAGCTTTGTGTGTGAAAGATCCCCCATTATACACAAGGTTTCCCCCTTTTTTACACATTTTTTGCTAAGTATTGCCCCTTGTTTAACTTCTAAACATCCAAATTCATCTCTAGAATTGTCAATTTCAAAAAAATCATTATTAAATACTATTTGGAAGAATATTTTGGAATTGAGATGCAAAAAAAAGCTATAGAGTTTGAATTTTAGACTCTATCCATATGGTTGGATTCACCAATGCTATCACCAATATTTTCTATAAATTTTGAAAGGAAAAATTCAAAATTCCTTTGAAATTCAATTACAAGCAAAGTATTATTACTTTTTGAGTAATTTCTTTTGTAATGGATTTGAAATGAAGTTTTCTTCACATGGTGATTTTTTGTGATTTTTGTGATCTTTCATTCTATAAATTTTCTTTAAAAATTAGGATGACTTTCATCAAAGCAATAAATAATGAGAAAGAAATTTGATTTTCAATCTATACATTTAGAAATTGAACATTCCAGTGTTTTAGAGTTAACTTGCAATTGGTTAATTTGAATTTTACAATGTTTTGAAACTAATTCACTGTCTTAGATTCAAAATCCATACCTTGAAGATAGATTGTTTGTTAGTTTGTTTTAGTTTGTTAGTTAAATAGTTTTATTTTTATTACAATGAGATCTTCTTGACTATGCAACTCCTAGTTGCATTCTTAGTACCATTATAAAACTCTCAATGAAAAGGTGTGTACAAATTTGGTTTTGTGGTATTTTAACCGAAGGTAAAAATCATTGAATTGAAATTTTTTTATGAATTTCAAATTTTTTTAAATTACTTTTGCTTTAATTTTGGTTGTGGCATCAACATAGGACACTTTAGAGTAGTTCGAATTTGACCTTCCTTTTCAATAAGTTTGCATGTTTATCCGTATCAATGAACATTTTTAGTACTTACTAAGTACTCTTTAAAGTATTCACTTTATCCTCCATGAAGATGCAGAACACTAAATACTGTATTTGAAGTAGGTTCAATAGGCAAGATTTATCTCTAGAGAAAACACAAGAATTTCTAATTTTTTGCAATAATTTTTTTTTTCAAATTCTGAATTCATATTTGCTATGATAGACCGCAAACTATCTAGGAATAGAACATATCCTAGACATGGCCCAAAATGGAGGGCTTTTTCACATTTGCCCTCATAGAACCCCAAATTTATCTTGTTCAGCCCACTTAAAATGGAGGATTTAGCATCCTGCCATGAGGATCAGATTTGAAAAAACTATGCCATTTTTGTCAATCACTACCATGTGTCATTTTTTGATTCACTTGAGTGAGCATGGCAACATTGAATGTGGTAAATGAATGGCATGTACCCGAAAGTCAGAAGTGGTCCCCGTGCAGTGCACCCCCAATGCCCATGCCATGGATGAGAGTATGGATGGCCCCTACTCCGTCCACATAATATGTACATATGTACATATGTATGATGTATATATGGCCACCGACCACTACTTAAAAATGGATGTTTTGTGACTATGAAAATATGACTAAGGATGATTGGCGACTAGTCGCAATCATATTTCGACCTTATACTTCAAGACCGTATAGTATACACCCATTGGGAACACCAAATACTTCATACGGAACGATAGGGAACACATTTGTGGGTACAGAGTCATATTTCACAGTCATATTTTTCCTTATCATATTTTGTAGTCATATTTTCATAAATATTACATTTGCTTTTGTTTTGGGCAACCCAAGGAAAATTTGAGTGGAGAACATGTTTGGAAAGCACTTAGTCATATTTTTACTTTAGTCATTTTTTCAGTCATATTCTTTATCAGTTATATTTTGCAATTAAATTTATTTGGTAGTAATTTGTTTTCTTTAGGGGTAGGCCAAGGTAAATTTAGCCTAAGTATATGTTGAGAAAGTGCCGAGTCATATTTTTGCTCAAATCATATTTTGTAGTCACATCTTTTTGGTAGTCATTTTTTTTCTTTGGTGGCAAGTAAAGGAAAATTTGGGTGGAAAATGTGTATGAAGAGTGTCTAATCATATTTGTCACTCTTAATTTTGCTTTAATTGTATTTTTGTATTAGTCATATATTATATTCACATTTCTTTGGTAATTTTTTTCTTTTTCTTTTGATGAAGCCTAAGGAAAAGGTAGGCAATCTATAGTGGGCCTTTATATTTTGGTCCTGTAGACTATTCTTTGGGTTTGAAGCATGATTTTCTCTATAAAAAAACATGATATTTAGTTCTATGATTTTTCTAATACAAAATTGATGTCAAATAATTTGGAGTGACGCTTCTTTATATTTTAATGAATACCTTCAAAATTTTCATAGAACTCAATAGAGAAGCAAAAAGATTAAGTTGTTAACAACAAGAGACAATTAAATAATTCTCTTAAAAGAATTTAGGAGAAAATTAGAGGAGATTAAAAGCCTATGGACAATATGGAGCACCAAGGTGGAACAAAGCTTGAGAATCTACAACAAAAAGTAGGCTTGCCTTGACCAACTATTGGGATTTACTGTGAGGTTGACTAATTATGTTGATCAATTGTGATGGCTCATACAAATTAAAAGCTAATTATAGTAATTAATACAAAATGAAATCTCATGCATTTAAACTGGAGTAGCCAACCTATTTCCAATCATTTAAGCAATTACACATAATTAAAGTGCATTTTTTATTGCAATTTTTTTTCTATGTACAGAATTAGAATTTGGAAAGATAGCGTGTTTTTCTAGAATTACTATGAATTATTACACAAAGCATAATTACTATGAATTCTTTAGTAGAAGATTCTTTTTGACCTATAATGGTAACATAAACCTTACTATTTATGACCATAGGTTGATTGCATTTATAAGAGCCTTACAACCAATCCTAATGTGCCACAATTGCTCTGGGAGTTGCACCACAACTTCACGGAAAGGAAGCAACCTATAGATTGGAAATGGAGGGGTGATTGGAAATGGGTTGGCTACCTTAATGATGCACTAGATTGGAGCTTTTGGAGCTTAAAAAAACAAATATATTGATTGAAAAAAACCTAACCTAAAGAAGTGAAAAAGGAATGTGAGAAAATCCATACAAGAGAAGCCATAGAGTAAAAGTACATGGGGAGTGCAATTTGTGTTGAATAGTTTAAGTGTTTGAAGTAGAAGTAGAAGTTTGAAGTTGCTATCCAAAGCTTTATGTATTGTTAGAAGACTAATTTGATTCTTTTATAGAAGTATGACTACATATTAAACAAAGATTGTTGATTACAATACACATGGTGGATCAAATGAAGTTGTAAGGTCCTAAATATATACTTAATTAGTACTTATGAGGCTTATGTCATCACAATTGTTTGATTCCTAAAATAATTATGAACTAACTAGTAGGTATTAGTAATAGAAGTCAAAGGTTGCAATTCTAAAATATGCCAAAAAATAGAAGAAAAATAAAAAATATAGAAAATAAGTTGGAGAAAGTCAAGAAGGGAAATATAAAGAAATAGATCATATGCTTAAAGAAGGATTAGATTATAGATAGAATTTATATACCTTGTTGTAAAAATTGTTGTTTAAGTTGTATATATGAAGAGACAAAAAATGCAATGAAAATGGATGAAGGCAAGCCTCAAGATACACTTATAATATACATATTGGAATATGGGCATGTGGTAGAAATGGATTTCTAGGTATGTCCTTAAATTTGGCACTTTGTAGTTTATCTTATTGTAGAAACCATAGTCATATTAGAAATTAGAAGTTGAAGTTAGATCTTTAAGAATTCAATAAATTCAACTTTAAATTCAAGATCACTTAGGTAATTTCTAGAATTTTCTTAAAACATATAATTTTTTTAAAATTAAAAAAAAATAGAATGTAATAAAAGTAGATAATTAAGAGTGCTAGTTTTAGATTGTAAATATCAATATTGATTTTATTTCAGGAAAAGAAAGAACCTTTCAATTTAAGTGACATAAATAATTCAATTTTGAAGTTAAAAATTAACTTAGGCTTATAGGCTAGAAGCAAATGTTGGATGAAGTCTTAAAAGATGATTTAGAAACAAAACCTCATGTATCTTTAATTTTTGTTAAAAATATTCTATTATAAATATTTTTACTATTTTAGAATAGGCATGTTGTGTTGTACAACTTAAGCTTATAAAAAGTTTGAATTTCTGAAATTGGATTTGGAAAACTACAATTTAGGCCTAGACCATTTCAAACTTCTAACTTTTACTAATTTGTCAACTTTATTTAAGATGTAAATGACCTATAGTTTAATGTTAGAAAAAACTTTTTCATTGCATAAAATGCAAAATGAACAACTTTTGAATATCTTATTAGGATTCAGAGTTCAACAATAAAGAACATGGTTGTATATGCTTTTCTCAAGGGTATAGATAAAACTCTCATGTATGTCATATACTAAATTTTGTTTCCATTTTAGAAAGTTTTTTGGACATGTCATATAAGTCACTTATACGAGATTTGTATAGGTCCTATAGAAGTTACAAAATTATTCATATGAAGATTGAGGCTCACCATGAGCACATGTACGCTTGTATTAGAATTAAAAGATAGGAATTTGGATGTTCCTATAAAGATAAAAAAATGCAAAAGCACAATCTTTTGTTTTTGGCTTCAATAATGTTTTAAATTAGTGCTTGTATAAAATACTTTTGCTTTGCCACACTTTGTGTATGAGCTTAAATACATTGACAATTGCATGGCATAAGTTTTGATGTCTTTTTCATTCTATAATTATAGTTGTTTAAGGCCTTGCAACTTCCCTTTACAAATTTTGTGAAGTTAGAGTGTCAACTTGTATCCATTTTGAATCAAATTTGGATGTTAAACTAAGGGCCTCTTCATACTATGGCCAAAAGTTAAGAGGCCTTCAGTTTCCACCAATAGGAGGCCAAGAAACCTTGAGTTCGGCCTCTCAACCCTTCACACTATGCGCCAAAATCCACAGTCCGTTGCTTACATGGTTGCCTACATGGCACAAAATTTGACGGACTCTCGACTAGAGTTTGGGTTGGCCAAATGTCGAGACCCAAACTCTAGTCGAGAGTCCGTCGAATTTCAAAACCCAAAAATTTTTAAAAACAAAATACTAATAAGATCTAAACCATTAAATTTGAAGAACCGTTTTGTAAAAGACAAAAAGGTGGATGGGCTTTGGAGGCTTCACACTATAGCCATTCAAGTTGAAAGGCCGTGGGAGTTCATTGCCAAGGGGTGGGACTTTTGACTTGGCCTTTAGAGGCTTCACACTACTACCGGCCAAAGGCTTCAACTCCTATTTTTTTATTGTTTTTTATTAGCCTTTTTCTTTGGACTCTCGACAAAGTTTGGACTTTCAATCCCATGGCCTCTCGACTTGGATGGCCATAGTGTGAAGAGGCCCTAACTTAGTTGTATCGTATAGCCATATTTAGTCAATTTAATGCATATATCAAGTCACATGACTAGAACCAATCACGTGCATGATTGGAGCAAGTTGCATGATTGAGGCAAGTCACATACTAGAACCAATTATGTATATGACTAAAGCAAGTCACATGACTAGAACTAATCATGTATATGATTGAGGCAAGTCACATGACTAGGGCCAATCACAAGATTAGGGTTTTGAAACCCTAGCCGCCACTTCTTTGTAGCCACCACTAAATTAGGGTTTTGAAACCCTAGTTGTAGTCACCTTTTTAAAGTTGAACATTTGACTATTTTTGTTTCTTCTTCATTGTTTCTTGAATTCTTGTTGTCTCATGAATTTTGCTTCTTGTTGTATTTCAACTCTTACTTCTACTTGTTTCTTAGTTCTTGATCCTTCTAGCTTATTAGTTCTTGCTTCATATTGCTTCTTAGTTCTTGTTCTTTATTAATAATTTCCTCTTATTACCTTATAGTTCTTCCTTCTAACTTCTTGTTTTTTTTTTTTTTTTAATTTTCACTTGTTGTTTATTGCTCCTATTTCCTCTTGTTATTTCTTTAGTTCTTCTTGTTGCATCTTAGTTTTTACTTATTATTATTTATTGCATTTTATTATATCCCAACTTCTATTTCTTGTTGTATTTTGAACTCTTAATTCTTGTTTGTTCGTACTTTTATTGCATCTTCTTGCATTTAGTTACATCTTGCTTGTTGTTAGCTCTTAGCACTTAGTACTTTTTGCTAATTGGTCCCTCTATCACCATTGTTATTCTTTCTTCTTGTTTATTTGCAATTTTTAAGGATATAGTTGTAATTAATTTTTCTTACCTTAAACTTGTGCTACATATTTTGTATTACCTTAAATTTTTAAAGTTTGAATTATTTTATTCATTCATTGAAAATTAGCCTTTTTAATTGTATGTGTAGGCACACAAGGTTGAATGAAGTTATTGGAAGCTAATTGCAACACTAGAGAGGCAACATCTTCACATTTTTGTAAGGATTATAGATCCTATAAGCATGCAAAACTATACATTTATGATGATTCATTTTGATATGTTTTGTATTATTGACTAATAAATGTCATTGACAAGAGACACATTCTTTTTTGCATTTCGCTTTCTATTATGATTGACTCTTGTGCATCTCAAAAATTGTATGTTCTCACTTTCAATTGAATAAACTTTTTTACTTAGCTACTAAGTTTTGTTGATGCATAATTACAATGAGACATATCTATTTAGAACATATAGAAAGTATAATTGTAGTTTATGATAGTTTATGATTGTAATCCTCTATCATCCCATTTACAAATTATGCATACAAGTGCAAGAAATTTAACTCTCCTTTATCTAAGATATCACTTGCTTGAGTAATATTTCACAATATATCTTAGTCAAAATATGACTAGTTGTAGCGAGATAACACTCACAATCAAGCTATAAATGTAACTCTAAATTTTTAAAGATATGACTACATTCAATCATAAAAATATTAATAGCATTCCGTATGAATTACCACATCATTCAAAAATATGATTCACATGAGTCATAATTCACATCATCCAAAAATATGACTCACATGAGTCACATTTCACATCAACAAAAAACACAACTCACAAGGGTTATTTTTGAAATTAGCAAAAAATATGACTCACATAAGTCATATTTTAAATCAACAAAAAATATGACCCACAAGTCATTTTGTACAACATTAAAAATATAACTCACAAGAGTCACCTTTGACATCATTAGAAAATATCACAATACAAAGTCATATGCTATGTCCGCCAAAATATGACTCTATCTAGTCATATGCTGTGTCCGCCAAAGTATGATTCTATCTAGTCATATGCCATGTCAGCAAAATATATGATTACATCAAGTCATAAGCCACGCAAGATTTTTTCTTTTGCTCGGGTAGCTCAAGAGAAAGTCAAGCCTTTAAGAATAGTCAACGTATACGCCACGTTGGCAAGAAAAATGGCTAATTATGGCTAATTATACCCCCTATTGTATATGACTGTAAATATGCCTCATGTTCAAAACGAATCGTCGGTAATGACTAGACCCAGTCATATCCCACGTCATCTACACTCATTTTAGCATGAGTCATATTTTAAGATCTTATCACTCATTGCAGTTATAATACATGCATTTTCTAGTAGTGGTGTTTCATGTCATTTTGTCCCTTGGAACTGTAGCATTTTATCATGGTGGTCCACTTTTCTCAATGGTGTACTTCGATCGTAACTTCCTGTGTGTGGGACACCCTGAGAGTGCCATTTTGGTATGTGATTTGTTGTTGCTATACCTGAAGGTTGAGAATCATTAGATTAGAGTTGGAGAAGCATAGGGTACTCTACTTACTCGTGTTCACGGGTGATTACGTCCTATGTCTGGGATGCTTTTAGAGTGCCCTTCTGGTATGTCGTGTGTTGTTGTGATACACTAGAAAATCCATGTTCACTGACTGTAAAAAATCACTGCAATGAGTGATAAGATCTTAAAATATGACTCATGCTAAAATGAGTGTAGATGACGTGGGATATGACTGGGTCTAGTCATTACCGACGATTCGTTTTGAACATGAGGCATATTTACAGTCATATACAATAGGGGGTATAATTAGCCATAATTAGCCATTTTTCTTGCCAACGTGGCGTATACGTTGACTATTCTTAAAGGCTTGACTTTCTCTTGAGCTACCCGAGCAAAAGAAAAAATCTTGCGTGGCTTATGACTTGATGTAATCATATATTTTGCTGACATGGCATATGACTAGATAGAATCATACTTTGGCGGACACAGCATATGACTAGATAGAGTCATATTTTGGCGGACATAGCATATGACTTTGTATTGTGATATTTTCTAATGATGTCAAAGGTGACTCTTGTGAGTTATATTTTTAATGTTGTACAAAATGACTTGTGGGTCATATTTTTTGTTGATTTAAAATATGACTTATGTGAGTCATATTTTTTGCTAATTTCAAAAATAACCCTTGTGAGTTGTGTTTTTTGTTGATGTGAAATGTGACTCATGTGAGTCATATTTTTGGATGATGTGAATTATGACTCATGTGAATCATATTTTTGAATGATGTGGTAATTCATACGGAATGCTATTAATATTTTTATGATTGAATGTAGTCATATCTTTAAAAATTTAGAGTTACATTTATAGCTTGATTGTGAGTGTTATCTCGCTACAACTAGTCATATTTTGACTAAGATATATTGTGAAATATTACTCAAGCAAGTGATATCTTAGATAAAGGAGAGTTAAATTTCTTGCACTTGTATGCATAATTTGTAAATGGGATGATAGAGGATTACAATCATAAACTATCATAAACTACAATTATACTTTCTATATGTTCTAAATAGATATGTCTCATTGTAATTATGCATCAACAAAACTTAGTAGCTAAGTAAAAAAGTTTATTCAATTGAAAGTGAGAACATACAATTTTTGAGATGCACAAGAGTCAATCATAATAGAAAGCGAAATGCAAAAAAGAATGTGTCTCTTGTCAATGACATTTATTAGTCAATAATACAAAACATATCAAAATGAATCATCATAAATGTATAGTTTTGCATGCTTATAGGATCTATAATCCTTACAAAAATGTGAAGATGTTGCCTCTCTAGTGTTGCAATTAGCTTCCAATAACTTCATTCAACCTTGTGTGCCTACACATACAATTAAAAAGGCTAATTTTCAATGAATGAATAAAATAATTCAAACTTTAAAAATTTAAGGTAATACAAAATATGTAGCACAAGTTTAAGGTAAGAAAAATTAATTACAACTATATCCTTAAAAATTGCAAATAAACAAGAAGAAAGAATAACAATGGTGATAGAGGGACCAATTAGCAAAAAGTACTAAGTGCTAAGAGCTAACAACAAGCAAGATGTAACTAAATGCAAGAAGATGCAATAAAAGTACGAACAAACAAGAATTAAGAGTTCAAAATACAACAAGAAATAGAAGTTGGGATATAATAAAATGCAATAAATAATAATAAGTAAAAACTAAGATGCAACAAGAAGAACTAAAGAAATAACAAGAGGAAATAGGAGCAATAAACAACAAGTGAAAATTAAAAAAAAAAAAAAACAAGAAGTTAGAAGGAAGAACTATAAGGTAATAAGAGGAAATTATTAATAAAGAACAAGAACTAAGAAGCAATATGAAGCAAGAACTAATAAGCTAGAAGGATCAAGAACTAAGAAACAAGTAGAAGTAAGAGTTGAAATACAACAAGAAGCAAAATTCATGAGACAACAAGAATTCAAGAAACAATGAAGAAGAAACAAAAATAGTCAAATGTTCAACTTTAAAAAGGTGACTACAACTAGGGTTTCAAAACCCTAATTTAGTGGTGGCTACAAAGAAGTGGCGGCTAGGGTTTCAAAACCCTAATCTTGTGATTGGCCCTAGTCATGTGACTTGCCTCAATCATATACATGATTAGTTCTAGTCATGTGACTTGCTTTAGTCATATACATAATTGGTTCTAGTATGTGACTTGCCTCAATCATGCAACTTGCTCCAATCATGCACGTGATTGGTTCTAGTCATGTGACTTGATATATGCATTAAATTGACTAAATATGGCTATACGATACAACTAAGTTAGGGCCTCTTCACACTATGGCCATCCAAGTCGAGAGGCCATGGGATTGAAAGTCCAAACTTTGTCGAGAGTCCAAAGAAAAAGGCTAATAAAAAACAATAAAAAAATAGGAGTTGAAGCCTTTGGCCGGTAGTAGTGTGAAGCCTCTAAAGGCCAAGTCAAAAGTCCCACCCCTTGGCAATGAACTCCCACGGCCTTTCAACTTGAATGGCTATAGTGTGAAGCCTCCAAAGCCCATCCACCTTTTTGTCTTTTACAAAACGGTTCTTCAAATTTAATGGTTTAGATCTTATTAGTATTTTGTTTTTAAAAATTTTTGGGTTTTGAAATTCGACGGACTCTCGACTAGAGTTTGGGTCTCGACATTTGGCCAACCCAAACTCTAGTCGAGAGTCCGTCAAATTTTGTGCCATGTAGGCAACCATGTAAGCAACGGACTGTGGATTTTGGCGCATAGTGTGAAGGGTTGAGAGGCCGAACTCAAGGTTTCTTGGCCTCCTATTGGTGGAAACTGAAGGCCTCTTAACTTTTGGCCATAGTATGAAGAGGCCCTTAGTTTAACATCCAAATTTGATTCAAAATGGATACAAGTTGACACTCTAACTTCACAAAATTTGTAAAGGGAAGTTGCAAGGCCTTAAACAACTATAATTATAGAATGAAAAAGACATCAAAACTTATGCCATGCAATTGTCAATGTATTTAAGCTCATACACAAAGTGTGGCAAAGCAAAAGTATTTTATACAAGCACTAATTTAAAACATTATTGAAGCCAAAAACAAAAGATTGTGCTTTTGCATTTTTTTATCTTTATAGGAACATCCAAATTCCTATCTTTTAATTCTAATACAAGCGTACATGTGCTCATGGTGAGCCTCAATCTTCATATGAATAATTTTGTAACTTCTATAGGACCTATACAAATCTCGTATAAGTGACTTATATGACATGTCCAAAAAACTTTCTAAAATGGAAACAAAATTTAGTATATGACATACATGAGAGTTTTATCTATACCCTTGAGAAAAGCATATACAACCATGTTCTTTATTGTTGAACTCTGAATCCTAATAAGATATTCAAAAGTTGTTCATTTTGCATTTTATGCAATGAAAAAGTTTTTTCTAACATTAAACTATAGGTCATTTACATCTTAAATAAAGTTGACAAATTAGTAAAAGTTAGAAGTTTGAAATGGTCTAGGCCTAAATTGTAGTTTTCCAAATCCAATTTCAGAAATTCAAACTTTTTATAAGCTTAAGTTGTACAACACAACATGCCTATTCTAAAATAGTAAAAATATTTATAATAGAATATTTTTAACAAAAATTAAAGATACATGAGGTTTTGTTTCTAAATCATCTTTTAAGACTTCATCCAACATTTGCTTCTAGCCTATAAGCCTAAGTTAATTTTTAACTTCAAAATTGAATTATTTATGTCACTTAAATTGAAAGGTTCTTTCTTTTCCTGAAATAAAATCAATATTGATATTTACAATCTAAAACTAGCACTCTTAATTATCTACTTTTATTACATTCTATTTTTTTTTAATTTTAAAAAAATTATATGTTTTAAGAAAATTCTAGAAATTACCTAAGTGATCTTGAATTTAAAGTTGAATTTATTGAATTCTTAAAGATCTAACTTCAACTTCTAATTTCTAATATGACTATGGTTTCTACAATAAGATAAACTACAAAGTGCCAAATTTAAGGACATACCTAGAAATCCATTTCTACCACATGCCCATATTCCAATATGTATATTATAAGTGTATCTTGAGGCTTGCCTTCATCCATTTTCATTGCATTTTTTGTCTCTTCATATATACAACTTAAACAACAATTTTTACAACAAGGTATATAAATTCTATCTATAATCTAATCCTTCTTTAAGCATATGATCTATTTCTTTATATTTCCCTTCTTGACTTTCTCCAACTTATTTTCTATATTTTTTATTTTTCTTCTATTTTTTGGCATATTTTAGAATTGCAACCTTTGACTTCTATTACTAATACCTACTAGTTAGTTCATAATTATTTTAGGAATCAAACAATTGTGATGACATAAGCCTCATAAGTACTAATTAAGTATATATTTAGGACCTTACAACTTCATTTGATCCACCATGTGTATTGTAATCAACAATCTTTGTTTAATATGTAGTCATACTTCTATAAAAGAATCAAATTAGTCTTCTAACAATACATAAAGCTTTGGATAGCAACTTCAAACTTCTACTTCTACTTCAAACACTTAAACTATTCAACACAAATTGCACTCCCCATGTACTTTTACTCTATGGCTTCTCTTGTATGGATTTTCTCACATTCCTTTTTCACTTCTTTAGGTTAGGTTTTTTTCAATCAATATATTTGTTTTTTTAAGCTCCAAAAGCTCCAATCTAGTGCATCATTAAGGTAGCCAACCCATTTCCAATCACCCCTCCATTTCCAATCTATAGGTTGCTTCCTTTCCGTGAAGTTGTGGTGCAACTCCCAGAGCAATTGTGGCACATTAGGATTGGTTGTAAGGCTCTTATAAATGCAATCAACCTATGGTCATAAATAGTAAGGTTTATGTTACCATTATAGGTCAAAAAGAATCTTCTACTAAAGAATTCATAGTAATTATGCTTTGTGTAATAATTCATAGTAATTCTAGAAAAACACGCTATCTTTCCAAATTCTAATTCTGTACATAGAAAAAAAATTGCAATAAAAAATGCACTTTAATTATGTGTAATTGCTTAAATGATTGGAAATAGGTTGGCTACTCCAGTTTAAATGCATGAGATTTCATTTTGTATTAATTACTATAATTAGCTTTTAATTTGTATGAGCCATCACAATTGATCAACATAATTAGTCAACCTCACAGTAAATCCCAATAGTTGGTCAAGGCAAGCCTACTTTTTGTTGTAGATTCTCAAGCTTTGTTCCACCTTGGTGCTCCATATTGTCCATAGGCTTTTAATCTCCTCTAATTTTCTCCTAAATTCTTTTAAGAGAATTATTTAATTGTCTCTTGTTGTTAACAACTTAATCTTTTTGCTTCTCTATTGAGTTCTATGAAAATTTTGAAGGTATTCATTAAAATATAAAGAAGCGTCACTCCAAATTATTTGACATCAATTTTGTATTAGAAAAATCATAGAACTAAATATCATGTTTTTTTATAGAGAAAATCATGCTTCAAACCCAAAGAATAGTCTACAGGACCAAAATATAAAGGCCCACTATAGATTGCCTACCTTTTCCTTAGGCTTCATCAAAAGAAAAAGAAAAAAATTACCAAAGAAATGTGAATATAATATATGACTAATACAAAAATACAATTAAAGCAAAATTAAGAGTGACAAATATGATTAGACACTCTTCATACACATTTTCCACCCAAATTTTCCTTTACTTGCCACCAAAGAAAAAAAATGACTACCAAAAAGATGTGACTACAAAATATGATTTGAGCAAAAATATGACTCGGCACTTTCTCAACATATACTTAGGCTAAATTTACCTTGGCCTACCCCTAAAGAAAACAAATTACTACCAAATAAATTTAATTGCAAAATATAACTGATAAAGAATATGACTGAAAAAATGACTAAAGTAAAAATATGACTAAGTGCTTTCCAAACATGTTCTCCACTCAAATTTTCCTTGGGTTGCCCAAAACAAAAGCAAATGTAATATTTATGAAAATATGACTACAAAATATGATAAGGAAAAATATGACTGTGAAATATGACTCTGTACCCACAAATGTGTTCCCTATCGTTCCGTATGAAGTATTTGGTGTTCCCAATGGGTGTATACTATACGGTCTTGAAGTATAAGGTCGAAATATGATTGCGACTAGTCACCAGTCATCCTTGGTCATAAAACATCCATTTCCTAGTAGTGATAGGAGACGACTGAGGAATGTTGGAATCAAATGGGAGGAAGAGGATGCCTGGAGAGGACACTTCTCGTTTTTTAATAACGTACGTGCGGCGGCAGATAGGGTACATTTAAATAATCTTGGATAAAATTTATAAAAGATTTATATATAAAATAGGAGACATTACAAAGGCAAAGTGTTTTTAAAATAAAATAGGGATGATAATATGGCTGATTTTTCCGCTTTATGGTAAAATAGGGTCTCTTTTAATGTTGCCAAGTAATGATTACAAGTAATTGATAGGCCCCCTAAAAATACCCCACCGCCGCACGTGGTGCCCCAAATACACAAGAAGTGTCCTCCCTGAGAGAGGATGCCAATGAGGCCGAAGTTGAAACTGAAAGGGAAGTTCTCTACAACTACGAGAAGAAAAACGTATCAGCTGCAACCGACTACAATGCAACTACAACCCTCTATATTTGCACCAAATTGACATTTATATTGTTGTAGTTGCAAAGTAGTTGCAAATTAAAGTTTAGAGTTTTTACAAATGAAAAAAATAAATCATAAGGTATTCTACATCCAATGTTTATTGCAGTTGTTGACTAGTATGTATGCAACTATGCAACTACTGTGCAACTTCTATGCATTTGTATGACTTTTTTGCGATTGTGTAACTACTATGCAACTCTACTCCTATCATGCAACTAGAGTGCAACTATGCCACTAGTTGTCAACTACTATGCAACTAGCATTCATCTAGTTTTCAACTATCCTACAATTAATTTTCAATTATCTTGCAACTAGAATTCAACTAGTAAACAACTATGTTACAACTAAGAAACAATTTGTATATAACTAGGAAACAACTAAGAGTAAGTCTCATATCAATTATCCCATATCAATTGTTAGGAGTACCATTAGATTAAACATATAAGAATCATAAGTTATAGCATTCTTGTATAATGAATTCTAATGATGAAAATCTATAATATTTCTATATTTTGTAGATTTCTACAATTTGTAGATTTCTATAGTTTACAGAAATCTACCAATTGTAAAAATCTACAAAATTATAAAATTTTCTAAAGTAATAAAATCCATCAATATAAATATTTGGATTGTTAATCTAAAAAAGAAGATAGATTAAAATTTTTGAAATCTACAAATCATTGAGATTAAAATTTTGAAATTCACAAACAATTTAGTTGCAAACTTGTTGTAAGCTAGTTGTAAGTCAGTTGCAAGTCAATTGTAAACTAATTGCAAAGGAATCATGGCAATCAAGTTCCACATTAACAACCATGTCGGAAGAGGTCATCAATGAAGTTCTACAGAGGCTATCGGATGAGAAATAATTTTGCCATATTTTGCAACTAACTTGCAAGTATTGCAACTTGTTCACTACAACTATAGTCTTTAAATTGTCACCTAGTTGCAAATGCACGATGCAACTACAAAACTAGTTGCAAACTATAATTACAAAATCCCTTGTTTTCTTTTAGTAAATAGGGTTGACGTAGCATACAACAATTTGGATAATTACGTGTACTTAATTTCCTTATATTTCCTTTTCTTGCTCATCAAAACTTGACTAAGTCTATATTGGATCTGATGCAGATCGAAACCTGTAGGGTTCTAGGGATCTAGATGAATTGTGGTACATTGAGGAATTCGATGCACAATTTCTTCCACTTCACGTCGATGAAGCCTTTGCTTTTAGAGAAACATCACCGAGTTGCATTGAGAATAACAACGACAGGGTCAAAGAACGAGCTGCTTATAAAGATTACAATCTGGTATGTTGTGCTTGGAAATTGAACATGCATAAGTGATATTTTTAGTATTCTAATGAAAGAATTGAGTTCTTTGAATTGAATTCTTATGTGACAAGTCAGTTTGCACTATAAGGAACTTGTGTTTTAGGTGATGGATGTTAGGTGACATCTAATGAAATAATTGGTATTTTTATGTGAAAAATAATGTCCATTACAATATTGTAATGTTTTCCATAATATAAAGATCTTATGACGGACATTATTGTTGACATAAGGACATGAGTTGTTACATTGAATGTCACTTAAAATCCGTTACCAAAAACACAAGTTTCTTATAGTATTGATGATTTCATTATTTTCTACTGTGCAGCTCGAGGTTGGTGAGAAACTCGAAAGCAGGTCTTCTGGCGGACTATATATTAAGGGAAAGTATTTGTCTCAAGATGTCGCGATCAAAATAATTGAGATAGTTGAATACAATACCATTAGCATAGATTCATATACTCATCAGTTTGCTCCCGCAACAGAGCAACTACAGATTTTCAAACAAGAGGTATCCATTGTGAGGTATGGGTGTGCGCAAGTGGTTTATGTAATGATCTAGTTGGGGTAGATTTCTTGATCTAATAATGAGCGAATAGGTTCAGATTTTGATCTTGTATGTGGTTCTATCTGGCACCTGGATAACAGTTCTGTTAATCTACATTGGCACATAGAGTTTGTAAATATCTCGTTATGAAGTATATTGAACAGTCTAGACCTGTACCACCTTCTCACTTGAACAGGAAATATTTGGATGCAGATTAGTGGGACATGAGAACGTAGTGCAGTTCATTGGCGCTTGTTCAAATTGGCCGAAGCTCTGCATCGTTACTGAACTAATGGTTGGTGGCAGGTGAGTAATTTTCTATCCCTATCAGATTTGTATGGTTCTTGTCTACTCTGTCTATGGTGAAAACACCCAAAACCGTCCAAATAAGGAATTCAGCATGGTTGGAGGCATCTTTTTCTAAAACTGATATTTTCTAGTATTAGCGAGAGAAAATAATGAATTTTCAAAAAAAAATTTAATTTTTCGGAATCAATATGAAATTTCTACAAATTTTCAAAGAGTTGGCTCCCTAGACCACTGGAACCGTCCTATAGGTGTACCCTAAACTGAACTCTGCTGAAATCAGTTGTCAGTGAATGAAAATTATACATGTGTCTTACAACTGCGTCAGCAAATTAGAGTTAAGCATTTGTCAGACACTTTAATGAACGCTTATGGACAAATTTAGTGTCACTCTAGGAACCAAGAATAGGTACAGGGACGAAAATGGGTGTTTCTCCCTTAGTGTTTGCATCAGAGTGTGCGTGAGACATTAACAATAACTAAGACTGCAGTTACATGAGTTCTTATGACTAGGGATATCTGTTGCTATATTTAAGTGTAACTCCATGATAAATTTTTCTGTTGCATATTATATGATGGTCCTCATGATACTAAAATTTGATTCAGAGAGACACCCTGTAGCCTCCGGCAACTCATTGTATTCTATGGGTGCAGTGTCCGAGACCGTCTTGATCCTAGACATTGCGTCAGCAATAAAAATCTTTCGCGATTCAGCGAGAGGGATGGTTTTTTTACACAAGTGAGGGTCTATTCCTTAGTTAAGCAGATCTTTTGTACTTCTTTAGTGAGACGAAATTGCCCTTGAAATTGGGTACATCTTCTGTCTTCAGCAAGACAAGTGAAATTTCTATATGGCCTACTAGATCTGCATGTCTCTGCTATCACTAGAATGTGAATCTACTTCATTGTGGCAGTTTATTCCTGCGACGAGGCATCTTCTCAACAGTCCGTATCTGTTGTTTTCATGTATCTCCTTTTAATGTAACTATTCATTGGAACAGGAGAGGGATCGTTCATAGAGACATGAAAGCTGCAAATTTACTGATTGATAAGCACGACGTAAGTCACTCGGCTCCCCATACTCTTCTTTTTCACACTTTGCTTCTTTGCACAATCATGTAGTGATGATGGATTTCTGAATTAAGATACAATCGTTGCTCGTACAGGTCGTTAAAGTTTGTGATTTTTGTGTTGCTCGCCTCAAGCCCACCCCAAGCAATTCGGGTGAAAAATGCCGTTATGCCGTTGAGATGACAGCCGAGCTAGACCGGAACCTATCGGTGCCGATGTCCCCTGAGGTACATTGAATACTGCATTCCTGGCATGAAATTCCAAAGCCTTCCAAATTGAATAGCATCAGAGCCTTGAGATTTTGTAGTTGTTTAAGATAGCTTTTCATGCTGAACTATTATCGGGGATCTTCATCATTGTTAATGTTCTGTTGCTATTTCTGTATTACAGATGTTGGAGCATAAACCTTACGACCATAGAGCAGATGTCTACTCTTTTGGGATCACGATGTGGTACGTGCTGTCCCTGAATCTGGGATCTAAGCAGCTGTGTCTCTGTACTTGGATTATGTTGTGATATTCTATCCTATGTGTTAAAATTGCCAAATATGTCTGGACGTCTGTGGCTAGTTGGGTATGCTTGTGTGGTGGGGAACAAAGAAGTGCTGACTGGTGACATACCTTACTCTGGCCTAAGCCCTTTGCAAGCAGCAATTGCTGTTGTTCAACGGTGCGCATCAATATCCTGCTCTCAATTCTATAAAAGACATTTTCCCCAAATTTATGAGATTTCAGCAGCGTCATAGGTTCTGTTCTGATCTTATTGACGATACCTTTCTTGAGAGTACTGATATGGACGTGTGACATGAAGCCGAATAGTCTCCAACAGCATTGATAAACCTTGTGCGTGTCTGGTTTCAGGGGCATACGTCCAGAAACTCCACCTTATGTACCTGATGTCCTTGTAACCCTAATGCAAAGATGCTGGCACAACGACCCCCGGGAAAGACCATTTGAAATTCAGCGAGGTAAAGAGTTAATCTTGTATTACCTCACAATTTGCAAGTTATACTTATCTGAAAGAAATTTCGGGACAGTTGCGCATGAAAACAGTTACAAAACTTGTGGAACTGGTTAGTATGTCTAATCTTCTATGTCTACTCATGCTGACAAATCTTTCGAATTGGAGCAGGTGCTACGCACACTGGAGAATATGGTGATTCCAATGCCTTAGTGTCTCGGAGGAGGGCAACTAACACATCCTTTCGGTCATGATGATCTCACCAGCATATCCTTGACAAAGTTCAACTTCCCTGACCCTGAAAATCATGTGAAGTCATCCAATTTTGTAACTGTATATACCTTTGACTTCATTTCTGGTGTATTGGAGGTAATGCGGTATTTGGGCTCCTCTAGCTCATTTAGACAGTTGTTCGTAGTCCTAGTCAACCCTTTTTTTTTACTTTTTCAGAAAGTGCCAAGATGGCGATCATGGCGATCACTGGTGAAGCATTGTATTTCTACATTCATCATCTTTTTGGACTTAAAAACACTTTTTCATTGTACAACTACCTTAGTGTTGCATTCCTGTAAATAAATCGATTCTTTATTTAGAAGGGTAGTCTTGCGTTGGTGCTCCGGAGGAACCTCACACCCAGTATTGGAATGTGAGATTTTGTATGAATATGAGACGTACAGTGAATTGATGACACAAGAAATAGTTTGGAGGTCACTATGAACCTCAAGATTATTGTAGGCATGTTGTAAAAACCAGCCGTGAGAGTAAATTCTTACCTGATAAGAGAATTTCAGATCTCATTTTTTGTATCGCTTTGACTACGATTAACCCCTAAAGGACCATTGTCCCCTCGGGGGACAATTTGGAGTTCGGGCAGGTATCGTAGGCTTCAATTTTTGGTGAAACCTTTTGAAACTTTCTCACAAGATAGAAAAACTGATTAGCTTGGTGGGAATGTAATTTTTATTTCAATTGGTGACCGGGAGCAAAAGTTATACCACAAAAAGCCCAAATTTTAGTTCGGCGGGCAGAATTTTTTTTTTCAAAAATTCAATTTTTAATTTTTTAATATTTTTTTCTGAAACAATATATTTTTGCCTACATGTGAAGCTTTGATTCATTCTATTTGGACTTATAATGAGAAAGTTATGGACAATCTTATTTCTCTCGCAATCTAAACAATTTCTCAAAAAAATAACCTATAGGATTCATTTCTGAATGCAATTTTCACATTTTTTCAAAAAAAATTGTTGGACAAGGTTATGTTCACTTGCTAGAACAATCTCACCATTGGAATTATTGTATTTTAATCCCACCTTAGAGTTATTAACCATTTAGTTTTTCTTTAAATCTTGGACCTACATCTACTTAACAATTTTTTAAAGAATGAAAATCAAGTGTTTTTTGTATAATTTTTTTTTCTTAGACTGTCAACTCAATTCTTAAACACAAAATTTTTTTAATTCAAAGTCTATAGTGCAAAAAAGTTCAACAAATGGCAATCAAAGTCATCTGAAATTGCAGTTCACAGTTCAAAAAAAATTGTATTTCCAACTTTGAATGCTCATATCTTCTAATCTGTACGGTCAAACTTCATGAAATTTTTACCACATGATCTTAATCAAGTTAAATACGAGATCCTACGGTTAGATTCTTAAAAAATTATTATTTTTGTTTTCTTGGGTGAATGCAGCAGAAATGGCAGTTTTGAGAGGTTTTTGGCAGAAAAAAGGCCTTGGTCCTTTAGGGGTTAAGTAAAGTCATATAGTATTGGAACGTTGTAGAAATGATTCTAGAACTTTGTTCAGTTTCTCGGGAACCAGCTTCGGAGATGTACATGTGGATCTCTAGATTTCAAAATATGAAACAACTTGGGTTAGATGTCAATTCTATTTGTCTTTCAAGGAAAATTTACTGAAAAATATTTCTAGAAGTTTTACCTCCATGAAATTCTGTTTCAGCCCTTAGATGGTTCATTATAGGACCTCTTACCTTAACAGCATTGTTACATGTACCCTTTAAATTACTGTATTATTTGACCCAGAAGTGATCAGATGTCACTGCAACTAGAAAGTGGTTGATGAATGGTCGAACAAGCCTTCACATCGGGAAGTACCCCCACTCCCTTAGTACTATTGCAGTATTGCTTCAATGTTTATGCAGTATAAGAGCATCCCCATGCCTGCTCTTCAAAGGGCTCCAAATTCATTATATGGAGTGTTTGCCCTGTGAACTGCCCCATGCCAGGCACTTCAAAGCAAATATTTACCTAGCAGAAACTTCAAAGTAACAACCACACTCTATTGTTGTGTTTCTTCAACGTGGCTCACTAAATCTCGATTTCTTCAATCTGGCACTTTCACAGAAGTTTCAGCCATTGGGAGCCTGGAAGCCCAACACTTGGCCTGACAGGTAGTTTTTTTCCTTGGGGGATGTGTTTAGTGAGTCTATTTGGAGTGTTGGCATGGGGCATGAGGCACTTTCACCAACCATGACCCCATGTCAAAACTCATTTAACGCCCCTGTTTGAAGGCTATGGCATGGGGATGCTCTAAGTTACTAAAACAGATCTGTTTCAATAGGAACACATTGTTTTTGTTAAAACAGTATTGTTGCAGTACTGTCCTTGTATCACAACTGTAAACTTTTAGTACTAAGGTAGAATGTATCTGTTTTCAACCAAGGTTAGAACATATTTCCTACCAAAGCTTGGAATGTCTTTTTTCCTTAATTTCAAGGTTGTCCTCAATAAGGTCATAACACATGTTTCAAAGTAGTGGAAAGAGTTCTGTGTCTTATCCTTGCCCGGCCACTTGTGGTTGGCGGTTTGTTTTTATCCTTCCTTGCAATTGAACTTGTTTCTTTTGTGTCCAAAAAAGAAAAGTAGTGGAAAGAAAGTAGGAAAAAGTAAGTAGAAAAGTACTTAGTCTATGAATGGAATTGGAAGAGTTTAGACATTGTCTACTAGTCTAAACAACATTCTAGCTTCCAAAAATTACAATAATTTCAATTTTGGGAATAAAATTGTGAAAAATTTGCAATTTCCATATTGTCTATCTTCCTACTTGACAAAAATTCCACTTGCTTCATACTACTCACAATTTATGTAAAAATCACTTAAGTGATTGACTACAATTACTTCTACTCCTTATATTGTGTGAACATTGATGCAATATTTGTTTCAATGGGGATTACTTTCGTGATCTTTATCTAATTAAAAAATGGATGATCTTCATCTAAAGGTTTTCTAGGAGAGTTCTTTGCATCCGCATGCATCACATGGTGTGAAAAAGCCCCATGTTGAGGAATTATAAAGTTTTTAATAAGAAGAAATGTAAAATTTGTAGATTACAAAAGATGCCATCTAGTGTATGAAGCAATGCCTAGTTGCCTACCTCTTTTGGTCTTGATTTGAATTTTATTCTTCAAATGATCTTTTTTGAATATGAATTGAACTATTCAAATAATTAAAGTTTGTTAAGCCTTCAATGATGTAGCCTTTTATATCCATGGTATCACCAAAATTGCTCCAATTATTGAACTACTAGATGTCATCCAAATTTATTTTAAGAGTCCATCATTATATAGGCATTTGTCTACCATGAGAGCAACTTCAAGGGCAATTTCAAAGTTGATAGTCTTTAGACTGTGCCTCCAACAAGAACTTCATTTATAGAAAGCAATTGAGAAGAACTTCAAGCATATATTTACAAATAAGGACTTTAATCACAAGACTTATTCCACTCTACACATCCTTGTGAGATCATCCAAAATCTCTTTTAGAGCTCTTCTAAATGACAAAATGACATTTTTGAAATTTTGACAAATTTATTACTATTTCTTGATGTTTTTATTCTTCACAAAGAGATTCTACCATGCAAGGTGTAGAAGTGTTTTTGAAAGGCAGTTGAAATTTCAATTTTTGGTGTGTTAGTACCAAAGGATTGACAATATATTTAAATTGAAAATAAATTTCACATCCACTTGTCATTTTTATTGAATTTTGAAGTTAAGATCCTTCTATGAGTATGCAATGAAAGAAAAAAAAATTCTATTCTGAACACTAAATCTTTCAAAATGGTAAAAAGTGGTAAAAAAATTGACCCTAAATTTTCTTAGTATATTTTGTATAAAATGTTTCCACCTATGTATAAATTTAGAAACCAATTTCAATTCTTAAACAAATTGATTTCTTAGTAAATTTATTGCACTACCTTCAAATTAATGAAAAATGTTGGGCCTTATGGCTACTTTCACTAGAAGAAAACCATGTTGAAATCCCTGAAAACACGTCATGTAGTTTGTGTTGGGTTCCTGTTTCAAAATGCAGTCAAAATGCAGTCAAAACACACAAAAATGCAGAAAAATGCTTTTTCTGCATTTTTTTGTATTTTTTTGTATTTTGACTGCGTTTTGAAACAAGAACTCAACACAAACTACATGACGTGTTTTCAGGGATTTCAACATGGTTTTCTTCTAGTGTTTTTAGGTACATGTTGCAGAAAAATTTCAAAGAAAAGAAACCATAACTTTTGTTTGTAGTGAATTGCCTAAATTGATACATTGGCAAGAAACATTGTATGGTCCTTTAGAAGTTAATAGGTTAGTATAAGAAACACAAGCTGTTTTTCCATGACAATGAGAATGGCTCTCTTGTCATCTTCTACAACTTTAGAATAATAAATCCAATGAAAAAAACTCAACTTATTTCTATCTATCTTCGATATTACTCTATCCCTTATTTTTCAAAAAAAATTAAAAATTGTTTTACATTTAAAAGTCAATTTTGTTAATTTGTTACACTCTTGGATTCAGGATTTTTGACTATGACAAGTGCTTTTTAATTAATTATTTTTAGGTGAATTTTTTGTGGTATATTTCTATAGTAGGAGGATACATTTCTATTAAAAGGCATCTAAGAATATATTATTCTATGTCTTCCATGTTCATACAATTAGGCCTCCTTTGTGCATGTGCTTCTAAACAATAGAAATGGTTTTGATGTAATATTTTTGGTCAATCTCATCACCATTAAGTCCTTACAAATGTCCAATTTTTTATTTCTTTGGGGATAAAAAATTCTACAAATTAAAACATCAAAAAAAATATTTTTTGTGACACATTCTTAGCTATAGAAGTTTGGATAGAAAAGGGATATCTTGAAGTTTTAGTTCATAATGAATCAAATATAATAGAGTTAAAGAAATTTTAAAAATTTCATATGTAAGGACTTGATGGTCAAATGATGGACAAATAATAAAACTATAATGCAAATTTACTACAAATCAAACGTGCTATGTACCCTAAGTGTCTACACTACAAGAGAAAGGGATGTTCTAAGTATAGTCCTAGAGATAAGATTTTAAGTAATGACCTTTTTAGGACATTTTATGTAATAAATACGTGTTTTTTGTGTAAAATTTTACTAGAAAGACACATATTTATTACTTAAAAATGTCCTAAAAAGGTCATTATTTAAAATCTTATCTCTAGGACTATACTTAAAACACCCATTTTTCTAGTAGTGGTAATAGGATTTTGTGTACTATAGTGTACAATTATCCCATTGGTATTGGTTTTAACTTCTAAAGGTTTTTTACTACATTCTCACTAAATATGCTCCAAAACTACAATTTCTAATGCAAGTACCAAGGTTTTTTGACAAACATAACTTAATAAGGTGGTTTGAAAAGATGCAAAAATTTGTTTAGAAATTTCCACCACATAGATTTTAAGATATTAGCATTTGAATTGATAAAAATTTCATTTTTAATCTTTGCAAAAACTTAAGAGTTGCACTTCATAAGGTCATATTTGTATGAAAAAATGCTCAAAATGATGGTAACTCTATGAGGTCATTCTTCAATGCAAGTCGGCTCTATGCTCAAAACATTTCAAATCATTTGGAATTGTACACCATATAGGAAAAAAATAGTAACTAGAAAGAAGTAGTAAATGACTCAAAATACTAAATTGTGAACAATTTATTTATAAAAATGAAAAATGAAAATTCCAAGGGTTGAAATATTCTAATAAACAATCTTCATCCAATGTTTAAAATTTTCATCAATAATATTAAAAATTGAATTAAATAAAGGATCTTGAACTTTTTTTTGTAGAATAGAGATTCTATAACTACCCTCAAACCACCCCGAACTAAAAATCCTGATAATATTTATCTCATTAATGGAAATGGAATGATTTAAAGCTTTTGATATGTACATAAATCTAGAGAATAAATTTCAAATTTTAATTTCTTAAGAATGTAATTTTCAAATAAGTTTTATGAGTTGTCTACGTTGCCTGCTAAATGATGAAAATGACATATCATGCAATAACTTTTTAGCCATGTAGTCAATAGTTATGAAAATTATTGGGACATAAAGCTACTCCTTGAACACATGTTATGTAAAAATTTCAAAGAAAAAAAAATCTCCGTTGGTAGTGAGCTGCCCAAAATTACTATGTTGCAAAAAATGTAGTTTGAACCTTTAGAGGTTGACATTACAATTGATTATTTCAAGGCAACTTATTGCTTTGTATAATTCTCTTAACTTTCTATTTGCTATGTTTGCCTTATTTCTATAAAAGTGTCTCATGTAGTAGTTCTTTAGAATACTATTGGTGGTGTGCAAATCCATTTGTATGTAAGCATATTATATAGGAGTGTTTGTGAAGTATACATCTATAGAGATCTAAATTTTACATTTGCATAGATTTATTCCGCTTACAAGATTGTCAAGAAGTAGCATTTCTCTCCTTACCAAAGTCTTGCAATAAAGATTTTATTGTTTATTGTATCAAATTCTCATATGCCACTTCTTTTCGACCTTAGATTTGCAAAGGCTACAATCTTTCTTTTCAAAAGTATGCCGGTCTTAAAACTAAACTCTAAATTTCATTGCAATGAATAGATACACATGACGTGGTCTCAAATTTTACATTCATGCTAGTTGTACTTAGCTCCTAAAGGACCAAGTGTCTGTTGATTGTACACAAGAAATCTTAGGTAGGTTCCTACAAATTCATTCTTGGTTGAATGTCCACGAAATTTGGTCGCAACATATAAACATATACCTTATTGGTAAAGAAACTATATATTTTTGAATGAGGTGCTTTAACCCCTAAAAGCCCTGAGGTGCGTTTTTTGGCATTATAAGTTTTTTGGGCAGCTCACTACGAATCGAGTTTGTTTGTTTTTCTTTGAAATTTTTACATAAGATGTGCCCGAGGAGTAGCTTTAAGGCCCAACAACTTTTGTAACTTTTGACTTTGTGGTTAAAAGTTATGGCATGATATGTCGTTTTCTTTACTCGGAGGGCAGCCCGGGTAGCTGAAAAAACTTCTTCAAATTTTATTTTTTTTCAAAAGTGAAATTTCAAATTGATTCTTTAGGTTTTTACAGACATGAGAAGCTTTGTTTCATCCCATTTGGATTAAGGAGTCAAAAGTTATGAGCAATTTTAGTTTGGGGATAGATATGGATTTTTTTGAAATTTCAAAATCAATATTTGCAAGTGACAATAGAAAGCAACTTATGGTCCTGGGTTTCGTTTGTGCACGTTTTGTCAAGTCTAATGTGGCCATGGGGCTTGTCGAAGCGCATCAAAGACACGCTGAATCACTAGTGTCAGGGATTGTTGCTCTCCCTGTCACATGGACTTCAATGTGGGGACCTGATTGAACCAACTCCATTATATTCACAGGTGATCTCGAAAGAGACCAGAGATCAATGCCACAAGTCAAAGAAATCACGGGCTTATGGTCCTTGGAGAAATAGTCGTATTTGTTACATTGAAGGCATAACTTGAAGGGTGAAAATTTTCTTGGTGTGGTTTAAAGAGGTTACGTTCAATTGGCCTGAATTTTCTTCTTCTCCTTCACCATTAATATTGGATACCAAGTAGCCTTACCTTGCTTGGAATGGAATGTAGATGGAATGCAACATTCCAACTCACAGCTTTTCAGTTAACTTGCTAAGTTGTCAGTGCGTTGTCCATGGCAACGCCTACCGATTTGCATGTTTGGACGAGTTTGTGTCTGAATTCTTGGACGCCATTGTACATTGGAGCTCGATCCATCAATTGGTACTTTTGATGATTCAATTGCCTCCGAAAGAGAGTTGTAGCTGGGGTTGTAGCAGACTTTGTAGAAGCATGATTACTTTTGAAGTTGTGACTACACACAACCGTGGTCGATAGCTCTATTCAAACACCTGGCTTTACAAGATTTAGAATTTACGATGCCTCATCAAATCACAATCTCTCCTAGTCTACCAATTTTGAGCAAAAAATTTCTCTTCAATCCTTACAAATCACTCCAGAAAGCTCATTCACAAACCGAGTGTCAATTGTTCAGAAATGTACACGTTTAAAGAGTGCAATTTAGCACCACTAAAAGTGGGACCACTAAGAAGTGCGCTACATTGGATTGCCAAACGTGAGACAAATTTTAGATATAGGTGGGAGGAAAAAAAAAACCCACAAGTTATATGCAATTGATTGTTCATACAATAGATCACGCCAGTTAGGTACTTACCAGAAATTTTGGTGGCATATCTGAAGACGGAAATGCACTTTGAAAAAATATTTCTATGATCGCGAAACCGCATCGTAGCATATGATGCATCGCTGACCTTCAGAATGTAATTAGGGTTTAACATCAATGTTGAGAATCCACATCAATTTGAACCCGAAAGGGATGGCCGAAATGCTGGCACAGAACTGGAAACAGAAAATCGAAAACCCAAGCTCGATGTGAAATTGGGTTCAGGACATGCACAGACTGACGCTCCAACTGAAGGTGCACAGGATAATTTCCAATTTCTCATCGCAGCAATGCCTCGCAATTTTCGTCCCAACGAATTCCTTCTGCGAATCTTGAAAGCAATTCTTATCGAAACATACGAAAAATCAGCCTCAACCCTCAAGAACATTGCTGCAGAGAAGCAAGCATAATGCAAAATTGTCTAAGGTAGGTACACCCAAAAGCGCCACTTATTCATACTGAGCCTAGTTCCTGCTATTAATGAGTTCAAATTTTTATGTAGTCTTGTTGGCAAGTGAAAGCATGTTCCAACGCACCAAAGAACGCAGGATTTGGATACCATATGCAAAAGTTATTAACAGTCAAAGTCTGTTTCTGAAAGCGCCATCTACAATCTGTGAACATGACTGATTTCAGAAATGTATGTGCACTGTAGATGGCGCTTTTAGGAACAGGGCGCTTTTGGGTGTACCCCCCTTAGTTTGTTGTCCTTAACTTTTTAATGCCCAAGCCTTTTCAAGTGTATTTTGACTATGAACAAGAGCATTGGCTTGTAGTTATTCCTAATGAAACAATTGTTTTTTATTATGAATCTAACCATATAAATGTTTATAAAGCTTGTGTGTTAATATGCATACTAATTTTGAGTATGAAATTTCATAGAAGATGTGAGGTTATAACAAAGGAGATGAACATTATTTATTTTATTATATGTTACGTTTTTCCACAATGTTTTAGAAATTTGCATATAAAAGTTTTGGAAGATTGGAGGTGATACAAACAACTACAAAGAGTATTAGTACACTAAAGTACACTTCCAAAAAACATAATTTCACATGAAAAAACATCAAACTCATTACTCAATCCACCTTGCAATTGTTGAATTATAAATTTTTTAATACATAGAAATTGCAAAATATCTTCAAATCAACACTTGCATGTTTAAATTGTCAATGGTGAAAATTATAAAAATACTTTATGTTTTCTATTGAAACCATTCACAAAACAAATAGATAAGTATAATTTCATAGATGTCAAATCAAGTGAATTGTCAAGCTTTGCATAATGTTGGGAAATGAAGTGATAATGGGTGTTCAAATAATTAGGGCAATTGACCATTGATATTGCAAGATTTAGAGTTTCTTGACAAAAAAAATTGGCAAGCTTTAGTCTTCACTAATAGTACATATATGCCTTTGAATACCTCTCAATAATCAACTAAATCTTTTTTATAGTAAAAAATGAAAGTTTTCAATAGTAACCTTCAAAATTGTCCAAAAGACATTTTAAAACAGTCAAAAGAATTTGACCACCACCACATCCAAAATAGGCATGAAATTTCAAATTGACCATGTATAGTTGCTTGGTCAATCAGAGGTTGATAACCCTCACAATTTGCAACAATGATGAAACCCATAAAGGACCATCGTCTTTTTTAGTCAAAAAATACACAAATTTTCCATTTCCGTATTTAATAATTTGTTTAAGACTTTGAATCTTTGTAAGGTTGCAAATTTGATCTTTCACTTTGAATTTTAAATGTTGACAAAATAAGTTTGGGGTCTTTTGAAAAAAATTTACAAGAAACAAATTTGATTTTTATTTATTTTTTAAATGTTAAATAGAAGCAAGTATGTTTCTTATAGCATAATTTCTACTCTAAAGCATTGATTGAAGAAAAAAATTATATTCTCCAAAAGCTAATGAGTTTATTTATTATTAGAAAAAAACTTAATCATGTCAAAAATTAAAACCATAGGAACTTGCCCGAGCGTTAAAGAGTCTTCTAAGAGGACTCTTGGTACTTTAGAAATTAGCATATATTACAATAGGGCTAACACCTCTTATGGGAATGAAAAAACTATCTTTGTCAAAAAAGTTTACTTCTTCAATCCACCTCAAATATTCTACATTAAAGAGATTGTTTGTAGTAGATGGTGAGTGCTATGCAAAAACTTTCAAAATTAAAATTTGTTAAAGAAATAAAAGAGTTTTCTATACTCAAGGGATAGTCTTCTTTCAAGCAACATTGCCATTGTCTACCCCCTCAAAGATAGAGTCTATGACTATGTAGTCAAAGTTGAAAGCTCCTCACTTTGTCATCTCCATTTCTTCTCTACTTCCAACTTAATCTTTTTTTTTGTTTAAGGATTTAGAGGTGAAATTACATGTCTAATATCTATCATAAAATTTCAAGTTACAATGAAATTTTGAAAAAGAATGTAGAAAACTCATATTGATTATCAAATACAAATCATATTTAAAACATCTAAAATTTTCAGAAAAAAACAACATTGTAGTGTAGAACATTGTCAAGTACAAAGAAAGACTTTTGTGTTGATATTTTAAAAGGTAGTTATAGATCTTCAACTTCAAAGTTTTCTAAAATGTTTATTTTAAAGAACTTTAAAATTTTCAAATGAAGTAGAAACAACACTTTGAAACTTCATTTTGTTAGTTTTGTTCAAAAGCAAAAGATTTTGTTATAAAATATCTAAATTAAGCTTCAAGAAAAAATGCTCAAAGTATTGAGCGAAATACACTTGATAGTGTATTGTGTTTTTGATAAACTACCCTATATAGAAAATCAAATTTGATTTTAAAACACAAATAAAATCTCTTGAGTTTAATTCAATGATAAAGATATAGCATTAATCAAGTTGTATACAAAAAAATCTCATAAATATGATCTATTCTTCAATATATATAAAGTAGAGTTGACCATTCAAAGGATACAAAACATCCTTAATGCCTTTTTATGAAATATCATATTTCTTGAAGTTCTAGAAATTTATTGAAAAAATTTGAAAACTTTAATCACATAAAATGAAATATTCTATCTCTTGAAATTGAAAAAAAAATGTTCACAACCATGTTCAATAGCATCAATACACTTTAACTCCTCTAGAAGTGAGATTAAAGGCCCTACCTATTGTCTTTTTTCTTAAATTACTACATCCTATATTTTATTAGTTACATAGATACTTGCTAAATTTCAAAAGTAGAAGAAGACTTTCTAATGTAGTACTATTCAACCTACTCAAAAAGCTTCTAGAAATTTAAAATATTGATTCAAGCACCTCAATTAAAAAAACTATATAGTCTTCCAATTACATGTCCATATTTTATATCTTCATTTAAAGAGCATTTTTTCAAAGTTGACAAAAAAATTCTTTGCAAATCTTCTATTATTTAATAAATCAAATTTAGTTGGCTAGAAAAATCTAATTTTTTTGGTTTACAAAAAGACCCTTCAAAACAACTTGAATTAATAAGTAAAGCAATGTAGTCATGGTGTTATTTGGAGTTGATTTTTGGAATCCAATGTGAGGTCCTAACTTAGGCCCTAAATGAAAAGATTCATCATATACACCAATTGCTTAGAGTTATTAGAGTCCCAAATAAACAAACTCTTCACAAGTTCATATACACCAACTGTATAGAGTGGTTGAGGTTCTTTCTTTCTCCAAAAATTAATGTAATTAGAACTTACTCCATAATAATTTGAATTTAAACCTTAAATACTGACCTTATAGGACATTGTAGACAATTTCTTTCATTAGATGAAATCTGAGGGCATTACAGGGCCGTTTCGGGTCTAATCCTGAAACGGCTCCCAATGCCGCTGACCGTTGTTAGGCCGACTTTTATAAAATAAAATAAAATAAATTGGGTCATGAAATATGAAAATAAGTTTAAAAAAAAACTTATTACGTGGCAGTGTCCCGACCACATAGGATTCAAGTTCACAGGGCAAAAACTGCGTTCCTGCAGTCCGGAAACCCACAGTCTCCTAATGCCCTCAAATCTCATCTAATGCCTTCAAATGACTACACTTAGATCTAGTATATGAAAAAAAACATTTTTTCATTCATTTTTTTTGGAGTTGCAAAAGTATATTTTCAATAAATAGTATTGGACATTCCTTCATTATAGTGTTGTTAAATTTTCTAAAGAAGAAGATGCTTAAACTATGGATTTCCTTAATTTGTAATGTGTTTCAACCATTTATTCTTGAAGGGAATTTTAGCCATAAGAAGTATTTTTTTGAATTTAGTTACAACTAATGAAAAGAATCTTATTAATCATAATCTCTATTCCAACTGAAAATTTTGAAAATTTTGAAAAATGCAATATTTTATAGCAATTTGTACTTTGGACCTATAACTATGGTTTGTTGAATTTCTAATTTCAAAGTGACATGACAACTTTGCTTTATATCATGTTGATAAACACTATAATACACATAAATGGTGGTAAAAATTTGAGATTTAGTGAATATATTTGATATGAATTTTCTTCATTTTTTCTATACAAAGTTCACAATAATTTCAAAATTTTCCCAAAAAATTTGATAATATTTCAATTCATAGTTGATATATGAACTCACGTCTAAGAAAATAATTATAAAAATTTCCACTTATATACTCCCTCTGTCCCACAATAAGCTTCCGAATCTCTTCCCCTTCAAAGATTAACTCTATTTTGAATCAAAGTGCCAAAACTTTGAGCATTCAAGAATGAATAACCCATGTCTAAAATCTATGCAAAATTTGGAGCTTAGGGAGTGTCGTTTAGGCATCCAAAATACAAGTTGAAAGTGAGATTTTTGACAATTTTTATAATTGTTGCCAACTCCATCAATTTTATTGGTTTACAGGGTTTTGGCTACAATGGGATTCTAATAAGATGTTCCTCAATTTAAATATCCAAAAATTAAAAAATTATCCCACTTTATGATCAACTTTTAATAGCTCCAAGATAGGCACTAAATAAGTCATAAATATTGCTATTTTGGGAGGTTTTGTGTAAAAGTTGTCTCATACTACCACTTAAAACCAAGTTTATAAGGCTGATGAAGTGCACTTACATTATTTCACTTGCCCCTTTAAGGTCATTTAGTCAAACATCTACTAAATGGTTGAAATCACAAGAAGGAACTTTTTAGTGGGGCAGAAAATTTGCTTGATTTGGACGCTCTTTGCGGGACAAAGGGAGTATATATTTATTAAATGGCAATAAATAGGAGAATAGGTAATGAGGCTTGAAATTGGTGATCATGTGCTTATCCTTCAAAGAATAGATAAATAAAAATTTCATAAGAATTCAAAATATTCAATCTATAATCAATTTGAGAAGAATTCTAAATTGTAGATTTCAAATATTATTGAAAACTTTTGGTTAGTACAGGAAACATATGGATATAAATTATATATCAGATCATTCCATACTTTTGTCAAAAAACAATTATTAAATTGTTGTTAAATCACATCATCAATTTAAAAAAATCTAAAGTGCCCTAATCTTCAAGGGCTTAATCCCTAAAGGACCAAGTCCTGTTTTCTACCAAAAAGTATAGAAAACTGCCATTTCTATAGCAATGAGTAAAACAAATTTCAAATTAATTTTTTTCATATCTAATTGTAGGATCTTATACCTCACTAGTCTAAGAAAGTGCGAAAAAATTTCAGAATTTTTGACCACATAGATTGCAAGATATTTGCATTTAAAGTGGGAAAAACAAGTTTTTTAGCACATTGTGGGACTATATTTTTTGACTTTGAACATTTTTAACTTAAAAATTTTGTGCAACAAAGTTTTTAGATTTAAATATTTATAGTGCAAAATTGAGTTGAGAATCTAGGGGAAAAAAAGAAATTCAAAAAAACTTAATTTTCATTCTTAAAAAAATTGTTAAATAGAAGTAGGTACAAGATAGAAGGAAAATCTAAAATATTAATATATTTTAAATGGAATTAAAATGCACTAATCCTAATGGTGAGATTGCTCTAGCAAGTGAGCTAAACCATGAGAATTTTTATTTTTTTTAATTGTAAAAATTGCATTCAGAAATTAATCCTACAAGTTGTTGTTTTCAAGAAAATGCTCTAATTGCCTAAAAAACAAGAGTGTCCATAATTTTCTCATAACAAATCCAAATTAAATGAATCAAAGCTTTCTAGATAGACAAAAATATAATCTATAAGAAAAAAAATTCAAAAAAAAAATTGCAAAAATTTCTTTGTTGCTTGAACTGCCCCCCGTCGCTTGTTTTGAGCTTATTTGGGCATAACTTTTGTTCTCCGGCACGGATTGAAAAAAAATATATCCCCACAAAGATATTCAATTTTTCTATCTCCAAAAAAAGTTTCAAAAAATTAGGACAAAAATTCAGCTCTTATGTACCTACCTGAAATCACATTTGTCCCCCGAAGGAACAATGGTCCTTTAGGGGTTAAAGTTCATATTGTTATATTTTCTTCATAATCATTGTAACAATTAGATATGCTCTCTTGTAGTCATTGGCTACCTAGGAAAATGACTACCTAAGAAGTTTATAATAAGACAATGATGAATTGATGATTAGCAGAGCACCCCATACCAATAAATTGTGCATTCAATACAAGTGAATGTGGTTCAAGTACCTCATTATTTTATATCACACAATAAATTCTTCAAACCAATCAGCTCTTATCGATCTAGTTTCTCTGTTACAGAAGGATAAGAATGTAATCATTTTATACTATATCAATGTCCAAAAATTTTAAACAATGAAAATCTCAATGATGGGTAATTGCACGAAAGACTTAAAGCCTTTTGTCACACCCTAGTTTTTTATTTTTGTTTTGGCCATAACTTCTGTGTTTTAACTCCAAATGACTCAAAATTTGTAGGGAAGATACTGATGACCATTATACACCTTTCCCTATTTTTATAGATTTTTCAAAAATAATTTACTATTTTTAAACAGCCTCGAAAATTTCTCACAATGGCTGATTTAGGGGTTTTTTTGCCATGTTACAAAGGAAAAAAACGAATTTTGAGCTGAAATTTGGAGAGAATGATTTTCTAGTAGAATTAGAGCTACCCTCCAAAGGATTTTGAAAAATACTTATTTTTATGTGGTGTACAAGTCCACAAAGAGAGCTCTATTCTGCATTTTTTTCTAGAGGTATGAAAACTTTTTTTGGTACTTTTTTTGGTCAAAACCCATCATCAAAAAGTTTACTCAAGTTATAGATATTTTAATTTTTTTTATAAAAGAAATGCTATTTTTTGCAAATTAAAATGTAAGAAGTGGTATTTTCTTCACCGGTTTTAAGATATCCTAAAACCGGTGAAGAAAATACCACTTCTTACATTTTAATTTGCAAAAAATAGCATTTTTTTTATAAAAAAAAATTAAAAAATCTATAACTTGAGTAAACTTTTTGATGATGGGTTTTGACCAAAAAAAGTACCAAAAAAAGTTTTCATACCTCTAGAAAAAAATGCAGAATAGAGCTCTCTTTGTGGACTTGTACACCACATAAAAATAAGTATTTTTCAAAATCCTTTGGAGGGTAGCTCTAATTCTACTAGAAAATCATTCTCTCCAAATTTCAGCTCAAAATTCGACTTTTTCCTTTGTAACATAGTGCAAAAAACCTCTAAATCAGCCATTGTGAGAAATTTTCGAGGCTATTTAAAAATATCAAATTATTTTTTTTAAATCTATAAAAATAGGAAAAGGTGTATAATAGTCATCAGTATCTTCCCTATAAATTTTGAGTCATTTAGAGTTAAAACACAGATGTTATGGCAAAAACAAAAATCAGAAAGTAGGGTGTGACAAAAACGCAACAAATAGTACAGGTCTTTTGTGCAATGACCTTGATATGTAAAAATAGAGCTTCAAATTAAAAGTCATGTTGAAATATTAGACATCACAAAAAATAAAATTTGAAAAATTAGAATTTCACATACTAAATAAATATACCTCTTAAAATAAAATTATTTCATATAGGGTTTAATGAATTTGATCTAAAAGTACAAATCACATGGGCATCCTTTCCCTTCATTTTGGAGCCTTTTCAAAGCATTGTCTAAAATCAACTTTGGATCACATCATGACATTAGATGAAAATTTAATATATTGCTAATTCATATGATTGGCACAGGGCTTTTACTTAAGATGAATTTTATATTAATTGATATTTTAGTAACTTCATATGAAAATTGCAGCTTAAGGAAGTTGTAATCTTACCAAAACTAATTTACATCTTTAATAATATTATTTAATGTTACACCAAAAATACTCATAAAATTTCTAAATTTTTTATAAAAAATGAGAATGAAGAATAGTATTAAATCTCTTTTTAGGGTTAATAAACTTTATAAGTCAATAATGACAAGAATTATTTTCTTTATTATCTATCCGCAATGATGCTAGTTTGTGAGCCTAAAAGCGCAAGCTTTAGAGCTATGAGTGTACCTTTTGTAGGCCCAAAGATGTACCATGAAAAAGTTGTAAGTTTTCCAATGTCAAGGTAAAAAAACTAGATATATTTCTATTTTTTTCTAGACATCTTAAATAAGTGGACTTGATATTGTAGACCTATTATTGTGGATTTCATGGTTGCTAGTAGGTGACCATGGGAGCAGGAGCTTGTGAGCCTATGAACTGTAAGTAGGAATTTTATTTTGATAAAAATTAGAGTTGACTACCTATGATCATAGATTTTATTTTGATAAAAATGAGGGTTGACTACCTACAATTGTGGATTTAAATGTTTAGGCAATGGAGAAGATATAATGTCCAATTCAAGGATGTGAGTCACATTTTGTTGTTTCTTCATTTTCTTTTTGCAAACACCTATGACTGTGGACATGGTATATAATAGAGTAGGGATATAAGGTCTACTTTACAGAATTGAAACACTTATTTGTATACACTACAAAAAAGGATAGTGAATAAATGAATGCGATAAATGACTCCAAAGCAGTCACTCAGGACATTTTTGACTAAAAAATGACTCAGGACCTTAGAGTCATTGTAGACAAGTGTGTGACTGCAATGAAACCTAGTGTATTATCACCATCCCTTTAACACTTGGATGAAAAAGGGATGACAAGGTCTATGTGGCACTTGTGATTTTTGGGCAATTGGTTCAAAAATTATGGGTAGTTGCCCATTCCATTCCAAAATTTTGGAGAAGCAACATGACATCAACAATTTCGGAGTCATTTTGTAGTCACCATGGAATCATTGGCAAGTTTGAGTACTACTCACATGGACATCCATATCAAAGTCATGTGGAAGTCACTGTGAAGTCATTATTTAATCATTTTTCAGTTGTAATATAGTTTGAGTATTGTTGACATGGACATCCACATTAGGGTCTCATAGAAGTCATTGTGAAGTGATTATGTAGTCATTCAAGAATAAGTGGCAATGAAGTCATTCCACAATCATTTCACAACCATTTTTAAGTAACTTGGAGTTAGGGTTGAGATCATTATATAAAGATGTTAAATGCAATTTTATTTCGTGGCAATGTGTGCAAAAGAAATATATTAATAATTATATGGGAAGTAGTCACTCCATAATCATATATGAATACATTCAAAATTTTACAATGATACACCATATACAATAATTTTGTATTGCACAATATACCACATACAATACAAATACACAATTCATTATATACAATATACCATATGCCATATACAATATACCATACATGTGTTTTGTGACTCAAAATCACATATTCAAATCAAATTTGAAATGAAACAAATTGTCATTCAATATGAATTTGAAAATATCTAGTGAAATTTGAAATGTCATTTCAAATGATATTCAAATGAAATAACATTGAAAAAATGACATCAAGAGATGAAATGTTATGTTTCATATTTGGATGAACATTTCTTGAATATGTCATTTATTTTTAACCCTTAAAGAATGGACCTATTCCTTGGACACATGTTCTCTAAAAATTTCAAAGAAAAAAAATAAAAACTCCATTCATAGTGAGCTACCCAAAATTGCTATGTTGCCAAAAAAATGCGGTTTGGTTCTTTAGGGATTAATTAGAGATTGCATTTTATAAACAAATAACCTCTTATCCTCTTTAAAATCCTAAAATGAAGTATCTAAACCTAATCAAATGCCCGTATTTTGTTCAATTTTAAATAGTTACCAAAATAGCATAAATTAAATTTTAGCCTTGTTGAACACTATTTTTCTACTTTAAATCAATTTCCCTCATTGATGTGATGACCTTCCTAGTAGGGTAGGGTAAGGTAGGTACACCCAAAATGGCACCTGACCTAAAAGCGCCATCTACAATGTGCATACATTGCCAAAATGAGTCATGTACCCAAACTGAAGATGGCACTTTCAGAAACAGACTTTGACCATTAATAACTTTTGCATGCGGTATCCAAATCCTATGTTCTTTGGTGCGTTGGAACATACTTTCACTCGACAACAAGACTTTATAAAAATCTGAACAGCATAATTACAGCTACAGAACAGTATAATTACAGCTACTAGGCACAGTATGAATAAGTGGCACTTTTAGGTATACCCACCTTATTTGCTGGGTGTCCTTGCAAGAGTTGGAGGCACACAACTTAGATTCATAGCCATTCTTCCTCTCAGATTTGGTATCTAGTCAGGCGTTCTTGCAAGAAAATTAGAATTCCCAGAATATTAAAGAAAAGACGGAATTAGGCTGATTGATGGACCATCGATTTACAATGACGAAGAAGTCGCAGCACGAGCATACGGTCTCGCTACCCTCAAGTACTGGGGTACTGCGATTAATTTCAAGGTACTTACACCTCATTCACAATCACCCTCGGGAGTCTTGAGCTTGAATTCATGCCAATGCTTTGATGGTTACCTAACTACATTCACAATGCCCCAGCAGCAGTGTACCATAATTTGTGAAGCAACTTCGAAACAGAAAGCATCATTTTTTCTGAAAATACAGCAAGAGATTGATCCAATTATAGCCTGGTGCATTGGGGATTCCTAAACACCAAACCTTGGTGCTTCTAACCCAACCTGACCGCTCTATATAAGTACCAGTTAAGTGAAACCTTGCAAGATCCTGTGGTTCTGTCACGGTTTTTTGTCAAAGTGTGCGCATTTTCAATAGGCACGGTGTGAGCGTTTTAATAGGAAATCCATCAGAAACGTCAGCGTTCGTGCAGAGCACACATCTTGCCTGACGCACTTCCAGCAAGCCATCGTCTTTTGAAAATTAAGGCCAAAATTACAGTACAGATAAATTTGGTAGACTCACATAAATGACCTAACCTACGCCGAAACTAGTGTATCCTCAATTGCGTCACCGCAAGCAGATACACAAGCATACACCACTGCAAACATTACTAGTGTGTTTGGTGGAACTACGATACCATGCCTCATCCCCTACGAGTGATTTATAAACGATTTCATCAACCAGGGATCAAGTGAAAGGAAACAGCATCTGGCCCTCGTAATTTACGTAACCCAGGGTACGGAGGCAGGAATCTTGTACCTCTGATCCTCAATGAATTGCGTTTTGAGCAGAGTCGAGCTAAGCTATGTCACATTCTGATAGCTTCAGATATGCTCCATGAAGGTTCGTGATGCGGTCACATCTCAAGGTATTAGTCTTCCAGAATCTCCTCCTCAGATTCGGACTCAGCTTCTGCGTGCATATCATCTGTATAATCTGTGTTGAAGTCATAGTCATCAGATGCTTTTGAGCTAACTTCCGACGCAGCCTTGGGCTTGACCACAGCTGATTTCCCCTTCGAGTCCGCGTTCTTATGCTTGGCTTTCAACTTTCGGGTCTTTTGGGCTAGATTTTCTGTCGCAGTTCTGTCCATCTTACTAGAATCTCCATTCATATGGTTTCCATCCCCATCCTCTTCTTCAGATTCTGAGTTCTCGGCATCTTCATCGCCATGCTCTTCGTCGTCACTGCTATCCGCTTCCATAGAAGCATTTATCTGCAGGGAATCACATCTATCAATTCAAGTGCTTAAAAATAATTTTCAAAACCAAGATTTGCATGATCAAAACGTGCAAAAACTCAAAAACTCAAATCTTTGATGTATTACTATGTTTAATGAATTTTCAGGAATGTACCATAGAATCGAAGTCTATAGATAAGGAGGAGCTGCACGGTATTTGGATATGCTCAGTCTCCATTAAAGGTCGAAGTTCGGCTATAACTGCCGATTGCTCCTTCTTAAAGACCTTCTCCACGTCAAACTCCGTTGCCCAGTCCGACACAATTGAAGATTCTGCGGGCTTGCTGGCTTCCAGCACAGGAGGTACTGTGAAGTATGGTATTTTCCCTGAAGCATGTTGGGACGCGATATTAGGAAAACACAGCGGATGAAACTTTAAGCTAACAAGACAAACCGAAGGCGTGCAGATCTTAAGGTTGAACAATGACAAGAACCTAAAAGGGATGCACTAAGATAGCCTGGTAAAAGCTTCCTCAAAGCATCAGATTGCCAATACAACACTCTTGGTTTCAACAGTACAAATAATTGTCTCAAATACACAAATTTAAAAGAATCACCAAGCAAAATTTCACATAACGCCTGCCTTTCTTGACCTCTTAAATAGCTTTAGAAACTTGAGATAGCTCGAGGGGGTTCTCTAAGTGAATATTACTCTCATTGTTTGATTGCAATAGACCATTAGCATTCAATAAAACCTTCTGTGTACTTGAGGACAGTGTGTACAAGAGTCCTTATCACACCTTCATTCCAATCATGAAGCACAGCGCGGGCCGCAGCTGTATTATCTGGTACGCCATTCCTTGCCTTCCCACGCACAGTGGCAAAATTCGTCAAAAAACCGTCCGCATCACTGAACTTGGTGATCTTGTAGACGGACATCAATTTCTCGGCAGGACAATGCCGAACTATTTCTCTCACTGTTTGAAAACATAAAAAATGTTAGGATTGGAGACACCGTCGTCGTGCTGCAAGTTACGTAGTAATCAAGAATCTAAAAGACCCATATGAACTTTACTACAGATTGCAAAAAATAGAGTTATCACGTAACTCTATCATGTTATAGATACTGAAGACAAAAACAGTGGGTGCTGTTCTGAAACACCCGGCAAATAGCAATGTCAAATTAGTTCCAAGTTGATAAACCAGTTACGATGTACAGTAACATCCTTTACATCGATCTTTGTTTTACCTGGAGTAATAGCATCAGCAAGCTCGTACACATTGATGAAGTTTCGTAAAGTGGCAGATGCTTCATTGTCGGCTGATGTTGAAACTAAAATTCCAGGACAATCAAGTAGCTTAACGTGCTTATCTAATTCAATCTCCTGCATCACCTTCGTAATACAAGGTGTCGATTGAACGCTGACCGCTTGAGTTCTCTTCAAACTGTTAATTATACTACTTTTTCCAACATTCGGAAACCCAACCACGCCAACAGTGATAGCTGTTTTCATCTGCACATACCACAAATAAAGAAAACAATTAGCACAACAAGATCTCTATTTACAGACCTCATACCAAAATACTTTTAAGGAAACCAATGAGACTGCAATGCTTGGTGCCTTTCCCACCGAATACAATGCATCAAAATCTCTCAAATGTAGCAATGTTGAGTCTACCTTCTGATTCTTGGAATAATTTCTGAGAAGCTGCAGTAATGTCTCTGCGCCAAGGCAGTTGCTAGATTGCAGTAGATCAGCATTCTCAACAACCTTTCGCGACTTCCGTCCTGCGCTCTTCTTCAGCTGTGAATTACACTTGAATGCGACAGTTGGAAGCTCCTCCCTAAAATACTTAAGCCACTGCTCCACGACTTCTCTAGGTACAAGATCTGGAGAACATCAATTGCGTAACATTAAATCAGAATTTGAGATGCGCCTAATGAAAACCTCACTCTCAACGCTCATAATTTTACTTCTAACGCTTCGTGCAATGCATTTCTTTCTCAAGCAACTCGAATATACTCGACAAAACCTAAGACGTACAAACAGAACTACAAACTTAAGTTGCCTGTGGCACGATTCTCCTTGTGATATTGATTAAAGACACGTACCAATTTTATTAAGGAGAAGAATTACACGCTTAAGAGGCCCTCCCTTGTAAACGAGACGTTCGAGCTCCACACAACGGCTACCCAAAGGATCCCGCGCGTCCAACACTTGAATGATCACGTCGGATGCTTCTATCACTTTCATAAGCTCCGTGTAAAATCTCTCTGCAAAAAGAGCACGTTGACTAGTAAAAAACACTATAATTGTGCACTTCAAGTCAACCAGATATGCCATGAAGAAGACAATAGTGGACAGATACATTACACACTTACCTTGAGGACTGAGAATTTTTTGTTTCTTCGACTTCTCAGACTCAGCAGTCTTCTTTGCAAGTTCAGCATCATCTTCGTCATCCAGCAGCCCGAGCTTCCGTTTCGCAGCCTATGCGATAACATAAAAGTTACGTGAGCATCTTACACAATTGCAGACTCCAACAACAGCTACCGGTGGTCCTCAAAATTGTTAAAAACAAATCTCTCACACATGGAGAAGTACGGAACATCGAAATCCTCACAGTAGGCAGCATCAGAACCCTAAACCTCACCCTTTCCTTTTTCGCCGCTTTTTTCAGCTCAATCTCCTCGAGCGCCCGGGCACGACGAGCTTCCAGAGCAGCGAGCTCCTGTTCTTTAAAAGGCCAGGCGTTAGGAATCCCAGGGTCTTTCTCCACTTTCGACCTCCCCTTGATACCTAACTTCGCCTGCTTCTTCGCTTCCTTCGCCTGCTTCTTGTGGTGCTCCTTGACCTTCTTGATAATCTTGTACTTCTTCCGCAAGGGTGTTCGCTTAGACTTACTCTCTGCAACAATGCCATGGCCGAATTCATCAACAAACACTCCAAATTTCACAAAAAATATGATACAGGACTACAGAACGGACAGAAAAACTGCGCACTCACTTTTGCTTCGCTTCACCATTTTTGATGCTGCTGTTTTGTTCCGCCCTCTTCAAAGCAAAAACGTGTAAACCAGCAGAAACCGATAGAAGAGGGACCTAGAGGAGGAGAGGACACAGAGTTGATGAGTACTAATAAAACCCTAAACCCTGATGCTGAACCCTCACCAAAGAAGGCGCAGCCCACATCCTGTAAATAAGGTCTTCCATATGACACCTCGTTTGAGACGTCGCCTTCAGGAAGCGAAACGAAGCAGATTAATAATTGGAATATTTTTGTCATGATTGCCAATTTATTTTCACTCTTTCCTGTAATAAAAGTTAAATTGTAATATAATTGAAATATAATTGTAAGATTGAATTTGATTAAAATTTACAAGGCTAAATTGAACTCGCACACAATATTTGTCCATTTAGCAATTGAATTGATTCTCTAGGATTGAGGTTCTTTGTAGAAATAAGTATTTATCATAGTTTTCTATCTGATAATTAACCTTATATCACCACTACGGATACTAAGTGTTCAATGGATGATAAAGAATTTTTGTAAGATGTCTTGTGTATCAAAGTTTTATTTCATATTAAGATGTTTGAATGTACATATGAGAAATGTTTTGTTTAAATATGTGATCATATTTATAAAATGGTTAAAATGGAAAAAACTTTACAATAAATTCTTACAATTTATTGACAAAGAAGAGATACAAGATTGTGTAGAACAAGTTGAACTTCTATGAATTAAGCAACCTTTTAATATATTATTATTCTAAGAGGCAAACTAGGTCATTATTTTTCCAAAAAAATTAGATATTTTTTTTAATTATTTGTATTCTATTTAAATTACTGGGAAACTTTACATTTATGATTCATATAAAGGTTCTCTTTGGTCACCTTATATCAAGAGAAAATTACAAAAATTATATGCTATAAGTTGTAGTCACAAAAGTAACATTATCTATTGTTACATAAAAAAAAATTCACACATATCAATCCAATTAGAATACGAAACACAATTTTGTAAGATTTTCTAACCCTATAGATCCCAAATTAGTGAATAGTAAAGATTCAAGCAAATATGATTTTGAATATTATAAAATTATTCTACAATGTTGAGATCTAGAGCTTTGTGTAAAATAACTAGACAAGTATATTAAAAATCTTGCATTTCACCGAATGGTATAAAATTGTTGCATTTTAAGCAAAAGAAGGTCTCCAAATATCATAGTATGTACTAATAATATACTATTATACAATTGTACATGTTAGTATTTGATAGCGTGCTAACAACTTATGAAAATGCAATTTGATTGTATATTCGTTTTCTAAAATCCATTAAGATGATGTCTAGATATTCACCATCAAATCTTGTAATATATCCACGATTCAATGTGACAAAAGTACATGAAGAGTGTAATTCAAAATTTGAAATTCATTAGAAATTTTAAGGAAAAAATTATTTGTATACTTGTTTACTAAGTGTTCTTAGATAAGGTCATTGCACTAGAAGAAAATCACATCCGTCACAACTGACTGAGATGCAACTATGTATCCTACATGACTTCCCTACAACTACAACCCTCTGTATTTGCACCAAATTTAATGTTTACACTACTATAGTTGCAAAGTAGTTGTAGATTGAAGTTTTGAGTTGCATGTAGTTGCAAAGTAGTTGCAAGTTGAAGTTTTGGATGATAGGAATGTAACAAAAGAATTTTTGTGATGTATTCTACATACAAAATTCATCACACTTATTGACATGGACCACTTTAGGTTTTGTAGATTTGAGTGTGTCAAACTACAATTGTAAATAATCTAAGTGTAACTACAATTCAACTAAAATGCAACTAGTTTGCAACTAGAAAATAATTAAATCAAGTTTTATATCAATTCTCCCATCCCAATTGTCAAGAATACCATTAAATTGGATGGATAAGAGCTGTAAGTTATACCATCTTTAAGTAATGAAGTTTAATATTACAATTGTAATATTTCTACAATTTGTAAATTTCTACAATTTACAGAAATCTACAAATATTTAAAGTATAAGAAATTTTACAACTTGTGAAATTTAAAGTTTTGTAAACTTGAGAAATCTATTTAATATCAATATATGAATTTGATCATCTAAAAAAAGCTAGATCTGAAATTCTAAAATCTATAGATCATTGAGATTAAATTTTTGAAATCTACAATCATTAAGATAAACAAATTTAAAAATCTATAAATCTACAAGTTACAAAACGGTTGCAAAGTAGTCACACACAAGTTGCATGCAAATTGCACAAAAGCAACTTCCATGTCAGAAGACTTCATCAATGAAGTTCCACGTAGGCTATCTGATGAAAAACAATCTTTTTGATTTTGCAACTACATTGCAACTAGTGTGACTTGTTGTAGGCTCCAAATTGTCACCTAATTGCAAACATGTAATGCAACTACAAAACTAGTTGCTAATTGTAGTCGCAAAAGCCTCGATTTTCTTCTAGTGTTGAATAATGCATAAATATTCCCACTATAAATATTCATACAAAATTTGTTGCAAAGTGCATTGTTGGATGAACACCAATTTTCAGCAAATTATAATAGTATCAATGACATCTTCATTTCTTATTGTTAGAGCATAATTAAATACACTTTTCTTATTTTTATAAAGAGGACCATTGTTTAGGGCTACTCTTTACATTTAGTGACTAGGCTAATTCCCCTTAAGGCCAACTACAAAAGTTTGAGATCCTTTTGGACTAAAGGTTGTCCTCAACTACTCATTAGAATAAATTTGTATGAGAGGACTATTCATTAGATGTTTCTTTTGCCCATTAGAAGGCTGCAAGTTTCTGACTATGGGAACGTAGTTGGAATACTGTAGGAATTGCCACATATGCAATCTAACATGGTCAAGAGACTGCTACATTTAATAATAATAATAAACTTTTTAAAATTTTGATTTTTTTTTAAATTATTTTTTATTCTAACTATTCAGAACATTAGGAATAGGCCTAAAATTATCTTCTAATCCCTCAAAAAACATACTTCTATATATAAAGGCCTTTAGGCCTAGAACAAAGATTGATTTAATAAAACTTTAAAAAAAAGGCATAGAAGGGCTAAAATTTTCAAGGTTACTTTACATCTAGAGGTCAGGCCAATTTCTCTTCCCTTCAGGTTGATGGCAAAAACATAAGACTTTGATTTGTTGAAAAAATTAGTGTTGAAAAATTAGTGTTCTATTAAACAATAGTTTTTAAATTTAAAATCTAATATTGACCTTAATCCTGGAACATCCAATTCAATAAGCTTGGGCAATGTCAAATTGTGTGATTTCTTGATAAAAATTCATTCCATCAAATTGGCTTGACCTTTGGGTGTATAGAAGTTGGGGCTAATTTAAGCCTATTGTCCAATCACAAAAAAGGATTTGGGAGTTTTAAGGTAAACAATCTAATGTTTTTCAAGTGCTTTTAAAAAAAGGCAATATTTCCAGAAAAAGCAAGTGCAATTCTCTATTAAACAAGCCCACACTCAAATGTGGAACCTTGATTTATGTGGTAAAGTATACAGCCAGGGATCCAACCAAAGAGCCCTGTATCACAATAGATTTTGCCCTCCACTACCGTACCCTAAACCCTAAATCCTAAAACCCTTAGAATTAGAATTAGGGCAATCCCATCCACCCCTAGCTCCTCCCGCAGCCTAAGCGTCTGTCCAGGCTCCTCAATCGCAGTGCGATTTTTTTTTATCTCAGTGCGTCATAGCACCTCTCCAATCCTCATGTCGCTCCCCTCATGGCGAGCGCATTCGGGGTTGTTGATTATTACCGCATGTATGGGCTGGAGCCTGGGCTTCACCTCCTCGTGCAAATGGAAGAAAAGGAGCCAACCGGACTTCATGTATGTTGAAGCATCATTCTGCAGTGGTTCGGAAGTTTAGTCCACAAGTCTCCACAAATGTAGCCTGAGGGAGGGGACTCATGTTGAATTCAAGTCGTATGTGAACACTAAATAAACACGACTTGTGAGAATTGAGACTATCGCGGTCGAAGAGGCGTTCACAAGTGTTCTATAAAAGCTGCAATATTATGGTTTACGAGTAGTCTTAGATATTGGGGAGGACACTAATTCATACTTCACGATTTCTATTACAGGTATTACAGATATCAGTGGATTGGAATCCGGGAAGAAGCTCACTCAAACAAATTCCTATTCAAATGTGCTTTAAGTTCTCCATTATGACCTCCAACATGAGATTGAATCATTAGCTGTAGCACAGTAATTATCACATTCAAACTAAGCACATGTCATAACGAAAAAGTCAGGACAATCGCTGGGGTGATTGAAGAGACAGAGAAAGAAGTTTTGGTTGTTGGGGTTAGGGTGAAGGTTAGGGTTGTGGCACCTGTGCTTAAGCCTTCTTGATCGTCGCCTTCGATTTCGTCGCAGCTTTGGCAGTAAGATTCTTGTGCAGGGCCTCAACTTCGGGCGACTTCAACGACTTATGGCGAAACCCGTACCTCGCAATAATCTGATTATCCGCGAAGTTGATGGCGCGCTCCATGTGCAACAAGCAGTGATCAACCGTATACTCGGGGTTAATCGAGCCACAGCAGAACTCACAACCACAGAAATGCGTCACAAAAGGCCACCGATCGTCACCATACAACCCCGGTTCGTACTTTTCCATCATGTCCTCGAATTTTTCCGTTAGCACCTGCATAAATTTCCAATCCATTCGTTACTCTGGCAAGTCTTTCTTCAATTCTATAATTCTATACAACCTACGTAAATTTCCAATGCATTCGCTACTCTTGCAAACCTTTCTTCAACTCTTCAATTCTAAACCCTAAACCTAAATCTTCCGTGTCTCAGAAAAATCCGCAGTGCACCTCAGAAACTTGGGAGTTCCACTGCAATTGGCTTACCTTCCAGAATCCCTGGAAATAGTACGAGCTTTCGAGGTACACCTTCGACCCCCATCGTTTCTTATCACTGATCATCAGGTACACCAGCCCTGATTGATCATCAGCTTCCCCCTTCCCCCGATTCGGCAACGCCTTCGTCAGAAACTCCCCAACACGATCACGAATTGCACCTTTCGGACTCATGGGCGCCCAAGCATGCAACATATCCATCGACCACTGGCAATTCCGGATCAGATAAACACCAGCATTGAGTCCCAACCAGCTCCTCTTCTCATAAACAGCATCGTCCCAACCATGCATCACCATGTTATGGTTCTCATACTTTTTCAAAGGGAGCTCAAACGACATGTCCGTAAATACGGCGTCGCTGTCCATCCACCAGAACCAGTCAATCTCGGGATGTTCCCTCATCAACATATGCGTAAGAAACGTCTTCACCCACCACCCTAACATGTCATCATCAATCTTGTCCATGTTGTAGTAGATCTCAATCCCATGTAAGCGACAGTAATCCATTTTGTTCTTGATGGCTTTCAACAGCATCTGGTCGCCTTGCTTGTTCTCGCACTTCTTCGGGTGGGAGCTCGTGATGAGCATGATGCGGGGCTTGGGATTCACACCGCTGGTGGAGTTGTTGAGTTTGTTGATGACCTTGGCACGTGTTTTGTCCCAGTCCACGACGGGAGGTCCGAACTTCGTGAACGGCTTGCTGCTGTTGAGGAACTGTTTTAGGTCACGGTCGATTTCGATCATCTGCAAGCGAATCTCCTCGGGAGTGAGCTGCTTGGGACCATACTGGATATTGTTTGGTGGGGTGCGGCCTGTGAGATTCTTGAAGGAGAAGAAGGTGGTGTAGAAGCCGAAGACACAGATGGAGCACACTGCGGCAAGGATGCACAGGCCGTAAACAATCTTCCCTTGGGAGCCGTACACTGTGAGGGGCGTCAGTTGACGGGACAACGCTTTCTTCGTGTCGTCCTTCATTTTCACTATGCTAGTCTTGGGGCTGCCAACAACCACAACCTCTCGTTAGCACTTCCTTGGAATGTTCACACAAGCAACATTGAACTACTCTCGTTAGCACTTGCACTTCCCCTCGAATATCACAAGGGAAACCCTCGCGCTCTCTTCACGATGGGGCCTGAAAGTCTAAGTTTTACTGGAAACTCTGAGACAGTGGTCTCGAATGTGATGACATCATTAGCGGAAATAGCTACAAATACACATCTAGATGTATTTACAACTGGAATTTCTGGTGTTTACGTTTCGTAGCTCAAAACAGTTGGAAGAAGTTTTCGTAGGGTTTGTCACATTCGCGAACACTGCTTGCAAACGAGACAATCAGATAACGTAGAACTAGGAGCCATTTAGGTGAATATCTCTTGTAATCCGAAGAGCACGAGATGTAATCCACTGTCAATTTCTCGTAGGAAGACCTCCTCAATAACCATGATTCTATCTAGAAGCTCCTCAAATATCAAAGAAAGGCCTGCGACGAGTTTTCATAAGATGTGCACTGGAATGAGAGACCGAGAGGCCATCAAGCGAATTGACAAGGGATAAAATTTCTGCCCTCACCCGTGCTCTTGCACTTGCACCCTCAACCGCATGCCAGCACTCTACCCGCAGCTCTCTAACTTAGGTGTGGCTTCGACTTGAAAGGTTTCACAGTGCTACCTGCAAAAATTGCTTTCCTTTAACACTCGAGACGAATGGATTCTTCCTTTCACTACAAAGGACTTTCACTCTCGATTTGGGAGACTCTAAGCTTAGTTCAGCTAAGGTGAGCCTGCAAGCAACCAGGACAGGAACAGAGGCGTTGTCAGCTGTGAAGCTAAAGCAAGGACTGACATGTAATGTCAGAGGCACTCTATTTCTTCCCTGAGGAGTGTGAAATACTTTACAACAGGAAACTTAAAAGGGGGTTCCACTCATCTGCCAGACAATGCCACGTTCCGTCGGTCAGCTTCAGCTGGAGGTTAACTTAGACAACTCTAAAATTAGACAGGCGAGGAATCCTTCAAATGTCTAGACACCTGGCGTTTCTAGCTAAAAAAGGGCCATAGCCGATTGCGCGGTAGACACTCCGATGTTGAGACCGCTCATTGTTGGACCGTTTCGAGTGCTAGGGTGAACACATACAGTCAATCTCCCCATTGAATGAACCTCTTTGCTTCTCTTCAGAGAGAAATAAAGAATTCTTGGGAGCAAAAGTCGTTACAAGACGATATATAAATATGGTCTCTCGATCTCGCTCTATCGGAAATGACTAGAAATGGACAAGAACCTTCAGGTACAGCAATCCTCGACGGGACTAGCAAGTGGGGTTCTCTCAGAAACTGGACGAAGCACAATCGAAACGCAAGAGTTCTCAGCTAGTTAGCAGAAGAGTTCTCCGTACCCTACACAGAGTCCTCTGCATTAAAACTACCGGATTTCAGAGCGCCATAAATGCTACGTACACACTACTGATCAAACCTCTGAAAACAAGCACTTCCAAGTACCTTAAGCTTCGGAACCCACCTAGGGCTCAGCTGACTGTTGAGCTCTCAAATCTACGAAATGTGTAGATATGAAGTTCAGCCAGGTCGAGAGCCAGCCAGGCTCCAGTTTCTGTTAACCGACTCAAAACCGCTCCGGTTGTTCAACTCCCAGTCTCTTTTACACACGAGAAACTTGAGGATTTCGCGGATTCTCACGAATAAGGGATTTGAGAACTACGGAAGAGACATACCACCATTCTCTGACACCGTCAACGTCACAACTATGAAGACTTGCAAGAGGGAGAGCCATGCAAAGTCTCCAAGAGGGCAAGCGCCGAGAAGGTTAACTAGAGTTCCGAGAGCAAACTAGATCGAAGCATCTAGAGACTAAAAACTTGTCAAACTTCGGGACTGCTCCACTCTCTAAGCACACAACAGATATGAAGTCTTTGAAGTGGTTGCCAATGTCAAGAAGTGTAGCGTTTTCTGGTGTTCTCCACCGTCATGTTCGTCAAGATCTCGGGCCCACTAGCTCGTTGAAACTTTGACAAAAAGGCTAGATTCGGTCCTACATATCAACCTAGATACTGTGAACATTCCAAAGCTCCACCACAACGACTGGTTGCCATCGCATTGACCAAAACTAAGTGAAGCTACACTGTGGGTACTCTCAAATGAGACGCAGAGCAAAACGCAGATTGGAGCGCAAGACGAATCTCGATGTGATCGATGCCCAAACAAATTATCGAAACTCGCTTAATGACGACTGTCAGAGCCTCATCGTGGTAATAACCTTACTAGAGGACCAGTGAGTCAGGCGTTTCAATTCCTGAAGGTCTCTAAGTTCGCAGATCGATGAGCCTGTCGGCACCATACGCGCGTTTCAATCAATTTCGCAATGATACCGAGTTTCATGGCAGAGTACGTTAACATACGTACCAGAGCCACAGAGCCAATTGTGAGTCGCGGCTACTGAGCAAAATGCTAGTTGTCAGAGATAAGGAGGGGCTATGAAACTGCAAACTGGTGATTGGAACCACTACTGCAACATGGACCTCACTTGATGGGGACCCTACTGCAAGACAGTCATCAATTTGCGAAACCTCTTGAAAAACAACTTGCTAACCAGATCGATAAGTGGATTGAAAAGATCAGAGTTTTCCAACTAACCTGTGATTTGAGAAGAATAGAGAAGATTGCGCGCTGGACTGGTGACGGATCGATCAGCGACGGCTGGATCCGGACGTGGAAAATGTTTGCTAGATTGCCAACCCGGCCGTTGCTGCCAGAGTGTGATGAATGGGAATCTGACTTTTAATGAAACGGCCAGGTTGTTGACGCGGAGTGACATGTGTGGACGGTGTTTTTAGTTTCTATTAATGTCTGTTTGGATGGCTCGAAATAACTTCCTCACTGCATGTTCGTTGAGGTGCATCATAGTTTTTTTTAATGATTTATTAATTTAGTGGGGTTTTTTAAAAAACAAAATGGAAGCCTGTGGCATTAAAGAACTAATTTGCATGTTTCGCATCTTGTCGTGGTGTGTTGTGCTTTAGCAACGGCTGTTCTGTTGGACTTATTAGTCGACAACTGTTGGCACAGTGGACTGTATTCGAATTTGTAATTGTGGTGGGAAGCGTCGAAGCATAAATTACTGTGCTACGGTACTCGAGATCCGTCTTCACTTGGGATTTCTGGGAACTTTTATTGAATTTGCAAATGAATCAGTGAAAGCTGAATAGTTGATTGTGTGATGCTCTGTAGTACAGAATAAGAAAAAGAAAAAAAAGAGATCTGTTTTAATAACAAATTTTTTTAAATGGTTGTTTGAATATTTGAATATTCCAAGGTTCATACTTGGGGAGTCCTTTTTTTGTTCCCCAACTAGCAATACCATTGATTTTTTTCTCATACATATAACTTATATATATGAGGCTTGGTGTGGTGACTGTAATCAGTCTCTCAACAGACCCTATTTTTCAATGATTGGGCGTGTTTAGAAGCGCCTCTTCGTTGCTTTTCATCCATATTTAGTGTGACAACAGTCCTCGGCGTGCAAGAGTGGCGATGCTCAAACTGTCTGATTACCCTTTTCTATGGAAATTGTCCATTTGTTTCCCCCAAAAAACCAAAAAAAAACACTATCTGATTGCAGTTTCCAAGTTTTAAATTCAAACTTGAATTTATAAATAGAACTCCGACACGTCCATAACAAATTCCCACTCAAGCCACTTCTAAAAAAATCTTCTTCATTTTCAGCCTTTGTGGCTTGGCGGTTTTGTATTGTGTTTTTTTTAATGCAATGGTTCGTTCTCTTTCTGTTGTATATATATAATGTAATTGTATTTTTAAATGCTCAATCTTTTCTTTTTCTTTTTCTTTCCTTTTCTTCATCTCTTCATGGCCAGGGGGAATTGACCCCTTGCTTGGCACTACAAGAAACCCCTGAAATTTTTTATTTTCCATGCATGATAAAATTTACAAACTCTGAATTCATATTTGCAATCAGAGACCCGACATTAGCTAGAGGATGCTAACTTCGTCCCATGAAGTACTAGCGGGGTAAAACTTGAGTTACCCAAGGTAAAAATGAAAAAAGCCCCTAGTTTTGTGCCATGTTTTTGGGTATGTTAAAGGCCCTCCATAGATAATTTGAGGTGCAATCGAAACAAAAAGCCCCGTAGTTTGGGCCGTGATCACCTCTACTTCCTTCACCCTTAGCTAATTTGGGATCTTTGATCACAAATATGAATTCAAAATTTGAAAAATAAAAATTGTGTGAAAAATAAAAAATTACAGCATTTTACCCAAGTGGCCAAGCGAGGGGTTAGTTCTCCTTGCCCCAAATTAGCTAAGGGGTGAAGGAAGTAGGGGTGATCACGGTCCAAACTAGGGGGCTTTTTGTTTTGATTGCACCTTTGGTAAAACATGGTAAGGCCGAGCGAGGGGGCCAATCCACCCGGATCCAGTTCTCCCTACCCACCATGATCCAGGTAGATTGGCCCCCTCACTTGGCCTTACCATGTTTTACCAGAGGTGCAATCAAAACAAAAAGCTCCCTAGTTTGGGCCTTGATCACCCCTACTTCCTTCACTCATTAGCTAATTTGGGGTCTCTGATCGCAAATATGAATTCAAAATTTGAAAAAAAAAAATTGTGTGAAAAATTTAAAAAAATTACAGCATTTTACCCAAGTGGCCAAGCGAGGGGGTCAGTTCTCCCTGCCCCCCACCATAACATTCTACAACCATACAACCATACAATGGAGGTCTCGCATCCTCATGCTAGGGAGGTACCGTACAGTACTATTATGCGGCTTTGCTAGGAGCCACTTAGTAGAGCCAGTTGAAGGACAGGAGCAGGGCTTTTTTTTAGGCTTTTTGGTGCCAGATTGCACAAGAAACAAATAATTTGACTACAACATGATTAGAAACAATGAAGCTCTTTTTGCCAAAAAACTTTGTATAAATATAAAATCTTGGATGAATTTGCAGTAGGTTGTGGATGAAAATAGAAGTACTTAAGTTCATGTGTACTATGCTAATGTGATACTCCATAATTTCTATCCAATATGTTAGCAAATGCTCAAAATTTGGAGCACCACTATAACATTTTATACCACCACTTTGGCACTTTATAAAGAATGAAAAGAAAGACCTAGATTGGAGTTCCGTTGTGATTGAGGAGTCATTGATATGTGAGGCAATTTTGTTTCCTATCAAGCAGCTCCCTTGCAAAACAAATCCCTCCCGCATCAACAAACAATTAATTATGCCACAAGCCCAAGTGCAAGCATGTTAACCCGTAAACAATGAGCTCGTGACTGTGAAAATTATGAATTTTGATACCATGAGGATCACTGGTTCAAAAAAATCCAAGAGCTCTCGTCAAAAGTCAAAGCATTGTATAAGATCTTCCCTTTCCACTCCTAATTCCAAAGATGAATAGTTGCATTTCTTTCCTACATAGACAGATTCTTCTCATTCACAGACCAGAAAATGGCCTCTACGTTGTTTATGAATTAACCTATTAATTTTTTTATTTTGTTGTTTGTTTGTTTGTTTGTTTTTGGGGGGGAGAATGAATACATAGGTTAGTCCATTTGTCTGTTTTGGATGTTGAGGATTCTTGTAATTAGGGAGTAGATAACTTAACTCTTAAACAACAAGCCAATGACTATAGAAATCATGAGTTTTCAATACCGTTTGTTCCAAAAAATCCAAAAGCACTTATTGAAAGTCAAAACATGATAAAAAAAAAATCTTCCCTTTCCACCCCTAATTCCAAGGATGAATAGTTGTAAGTCTGTCCTCCACGAAAAGATTCTCTCTCTCCTTCATCGACCTAGAAAATGGCCTCTGCATCGTTTACGGGTTAAACGTGGTTTTGTAAGGGAGAGTACAGCGACTGATTGGAGGAAACGCTGGCGCTGCTTGCATCCCTTGCAAATAATGGAATGACATTGCACTGTTTAGAAGGACGGAGGAGGCTAATATCGGTTCCGTCGCCGTGAACAGCAGCTAGCTTAATAATAAGTTAAGCTTAGACTAATAAGTTAATTCAGGGAGGCCCGCCACTCCCTGTTCAGTTGGGTTCCTCCCTGCAGCCAGGTTCCGTGGAACGAGGGCAATAATTGGGGTCCCAATAATGCAGCCTGGCGGAAGCTGAAGATGCAGCTCCTGCTGCTGCCGCTGTCCCCTGGCTGGCTGGCGAGCTGGCTGGCTCTCCTTCAGGCGGGCGGAGTTGAGATTTGAGAGTCGTTGCAGAGGAAAGGAGAAACGAAATTGGCAGGCGGGCGGGCCTCGCTCACTGATGCCCACTGACGGACTTTCCCAGGCAGGCAGGCCAGGCCACAAGTGAGTGGCAGAGACGCCGGCCCTTTTGTAAGTGACGGAGTACAGTACTCGTTTGAATGAAGCTACGCTCGGGTATGGTTGTAGCAGTTGCCTGAGTGTCCTTTGGCTCGCTGGCTGGCTGGCCAACCCCCATGCAGCGTAAATTTCCCTGCTCTTGCTAGTGTTTGGGGATGCTTTTGGAGGTTTTCAAGGTAGAAGCACCTCAAATGGACACTTACAGAGATCCAATAAGGTAGGGGGCTGTAATTGCAACGCTGTCTCTAAAAGCGATATGGAAGATTTGGTCTCTAACATGTACCAAAAGTGTACATTTCAGGAGGGGTTCGCTTTTAGAAACCACCGTGTTTTCAACTTTGAATATTCATAACTAACTAGGGTGGCCCGTGCCGTTGCCATGGTCTAATTTTTTTAATGTATAGAAACTTCAAAATTCAATAACTTTCATGCCGTAGGTTGGAACACCATGAATCAAAGCCCGTGCACCCCTCCTCGCCTAGGGCTTTCCGACGGTACCAAACACGCACCCGGGGGACTCACGATCATGGAGATCTCAACGTAACAAACATACAAACAAACAAACAAACAATGTATCTTCATAGGGGGATTCCATGAAGGTCCAAAAAATATGAAATGACTTGGGTTAGATGCCAATTCCATTTTTCTTACCACAAAAATTTACTAAAAATTATTTTAAGGAGTTTAGCTTCTCCAAAATGCAAATCAACTGGCAAAGTGTCGCTTTTATAGCCCCCTACCTTAGATGCATAGGGAGAAAGATTACATGCATTGAGTAGGAGCCAATTCAAGGAACCAAATAAAATTAGGTTCATGTTTTTTTGAGCTTGTACAAATATAATATAAATTCTTGAAAACAATTGTGAAGATGCACCTGTTGTGGGCACTAAAAGTAAGCAGGGAAACAACCAAAGGTGATACATTCTAATTTTGAATCCCATGCAGGTGATTGGCCATTTCTTAAAAGAATGACAACTTCTTGGTACCACACTTGTCCACTTTAGGACCCTACATGTCTTCTTTGGGTCCACTTGCACTTGGATTTAGATTCTTTCCTAGGTGTCTGTGAACGACTAGTATTTAAATTGGGTGCTTCTACCTTAAACCCATTCCATGAAGTAGTACCAGCGGGTTGGATTTACCCCAAGGGTTAATGTTGAATTCTTTTATTTTTTGCACAAATTACTTTCTACAAATTCTGAATTGATGTTTGTAATCACAGACCCAAAATTAGCTAAGGAGGCTAGGAGAATATCGAAAAACACAGCACAAAAATAGGGTTTTTTTTACCCTCATGTAACATGAATTTTACCTTGTTGGACCCATTTTGTGAGATACATTTAACATCTTGCAAGCTATGCTAGAAGCATCCAAAATTGTCAATATAAATAATTCAACATAGATGAAGGCAACTTCTTCTAAAAACACTAATTTTGTAGTACTAGCAAGTAAAAATTATGAATATAAAAAAATTAAGAAAATTTGGATGTTGTATATAATTTCAATGATTTTTCAAAGTCTTAGATCCCTAGACCATTGAAACTATTCTATTGGTTTATCCAAATTTGGACTTTACAAAAATTAGTTGTCAACGAATGAAAGGTAAGGGTTCTTCAAATGTATCAACAAATCACAAATAAGTATTTAGAAGGCATATTAACCAACGTCTAGGGACACAATTAGGTGTAGTTCATGGTATAGGAATGGAAATATGGATGCTAATAGGTGTTTCTACCTTATTCCTTATAATTGATCGAGTACCTAGTATAGTTATTGTCTGTTTTTTGCTCTAAATAGAAATTTTACTGAATTTTTATACACTCAATAATTTTTTTTGTAATGTTTTCAAATTGCAATTGGGTTATTTCACAATTCCATCCATTAACTTTGAACTAGCCATTATCAATATGTCTTCAACATTGGTTAAGTTAGGAAGTCCATAAAGTCCCTATTTCAGAATTGAAATTGAATTTTGGGAGGTAAAACTTCTTGAAATTTTTCTTGGTAAATTTCCTAAAAAGACAAATGAAATTGACATGTAGTCTAAATTGTTTCAATTTTTCGGGATTTTTGTTATGGATTTTTGAAGTTGAAATAGAATAGGGCTCAAAAATTACTCACCTCTTCAAATGTACACTCTATTTGTATAGTATCAGTACAAAAAAAAATGAAAATATGTGCAAGTAGTGTACATTTAAGGAAGCATGCAATTTTAGAGCCTAAGTAATTAATGTTCAATTGCTCATAGTCGTTTATTTCAAATTAACAACTCTAGGGAAGAAGCCCCAAGAACTGCCACTTTTTTGTAACATTGCTAATTAACTCTCATCTTTTGTCCTTCTTTGTGTCCAAGAAAGTTAGGTATAAGGTTGGAGACTTGTGTTGGGTTGGTATTTAAATCTACATTCACCTCTAATTAGTCAAATACTAGGAAATATCCAAGTTACTCTATGAATGCAGTCAAAACAATACCTAAGGGTCTTCATTTCTTATATAAAACTTGATTTCTTTCTTCAAATTTAATTGATCATGAACTAAGGATAAAAAAAATTCATTTTCATTTCAATTATAAATAAAATTTAAAGATTTAGAAATCTAAATCACATTTCAGTGGTTGAGTACAAAATTTTGATGATGTGATTCAAAAATAGAATATTGAATTATCTCTTGGTTCTATATTTGTTGTAACTAATATAAACTAGTTTGTTTTTTCTAATGGCAATCCCTAGAGGATTAGGTGATCATTCAACATATACAAATATCTTAGATAGTTGCACACAAAGTCAATTTGGGTCAATTATTTGGATGAAACTTTGACAAAAGGTGTGAATGTTTACCTTCTTACTATGAATAAATTGTCTTTTCATATTGCCTAGATTAAGAAATTATTTTACTTCAAGCTTGTTAAACAACTTAGGGCAATACATACAAAATTGTACTTCTAGTTTTTCTATTTGGCATGTAAATTATATGATAGGATGTAGTACTTGTATCAATGTAACTATTTGGTTTAAATTGTAAAAAAAGGCTTAGAACAAAGCCAGATAGTATTGGGCGAATTAAAAGACATGTTTCCAAGTAAAGCTCAAGTACTAACTATATCAAAATTTGAGAAACATGTAATTTGTGCTTTTGAGTTGTGTGAGTTGGACCTTAATTAATTTGATAAATTTTAATGAATATGTAAGTTTGTATCTATTCTTTTATATTAGGATATTGGTATGCAAGATTTGTATTGGTGCTAAAGTGAACTTTCATAGGCGTAGAGCTTAAGGTGGTCACCCCAAAATCAATGTACCATTGATCCATACTTGCACTCATCACCCTACTATATACATCTCTAAATTAAATCAACATATACCTATGTGGAAGAAAGGGCGATTTAAAAACCCCATCTAAAAACCTATTTTACCCTTTTAAACTTTTGTATATGGTATCCAAATGTTGTATTCTTTGGTGTGTTAGAACCTCTGCCTTCCATTTTCACTTACTAACGAGAAAATATGCAAATTTCTATATATTCTTGTCTCAAATTAAATCCATAATAACTGGCTCTCCACGTCTTAATGGATAACAAGTGAAGCTAGTTTGAACACCTCAAAGCAAAAGCATCTATTGATCCCATGCTTGAAAGACTATACATCAATCCAATCTTTGCAGAAATAATTGTAATGCAACCTTTAACCAACCAAAGGCAAAGAGTTCAATTTACAACTAAACAAAATTTATTTTAACAAATCTCTTGTTGAAAATTTCCTATGGTTAAATCATAGGACATTATCATAGTTGAATATAGAGGACATCAATAGTTGTCATTGCACCAACATTTCTCAAAGAATGATCAAAATAAATACCATTGGAACAATTTTATAAAGGAAATTTTTTTGTTGATTTCACCATTTGTTTTGAACATGTACCACTTTCATTCTTTCATGCCTAGTGGGCTGTAAAGTGGGTACATCCAAAAGCACCACTCATTGGTACTAATTGATACAAGTATATTCAGATTTGCATATAGTCTTGTTGGCCAGTGAAAGCATGTTCCAATGTACCAAAGAATGCATCATTTGGATACATTATGCAAAAGTTATGAGGGGTCAAAGTTTGTTTCTGAAAGCGCCATCTACTACCAATGTACAAAACTGATTTTGAAAATGAACATTGAATGTAAGATAGATGGTGCTTTAAGGTCAGTTGTGCTTTTGGATGTGCCCACCTTAGTAGAAATTACAAGAATTACGCCAATCCCTTGAAAATAAGAGCATCTCATGTGTTAATTTAGCCATTTCTAGGAAACCCCAAATTTATTTTGAGAAAAAGGGAGCAGAAACTAAATTAGGCGAAGTAACAAAAAGTGTCGGTTTTTTGGGGGGGTCCCAATTTCCATGCAATTTTCATCACCTCAAGACTGTGAGTGCACTTCAATCAAATGTTCAAATTCATGGCAGAAATTCTCAAAGTCCTTCACTGCGGCCTGTCCTCAAAGCTGCCCTATTCCCAATTTCATAGCTGACTGATTTTTAATTATTTTTTTTCACTTGGACAATTTCCATTGAGTAGCTGACTGATTTTTAATTTTTTTTTCACATGAACAATTTCCATTGAGTAGCTGACAGATTTTTTAATTAATTATTTATTTATTTTATTTAAAACGTGGACAATTTCCAATTTCATTGGTGACTGATCCAATGGACAATTTCCATTGGAGGACCGACTTGAAATCCTCCATTCGAATTGGGCCCTACAGGAGCAGATTTACTGTGGGGAAAACGCAAGAATTTTTTATTTTTTGAAAGTAGTTTTTTTTGCAAATTCTGAATTCTTATTTGCAATCAGAGACCTCAAATTAGCTCCGGGATGTCTCAAATACACCTAGACACGGCCCAAAAATTGAGGACTTATTTACTTTTACCCCTAGAGAATCCAGAAATTACCCTATGGGGCCCAGTTCAAATGGAGGATTTAGTGTCCTGCATTTCCATTGAGTCGCTGACTCATTAAATTTTTAATTTAATCATGGATAATTTCCATTGACTCGTTGACGGATCAATTTTTTTTTTCACATGGACAATTTCGCGTGACATTAAATCAGTCCCATGAAGTCCCTGAGTTTACCACAAAGGTAAATGCTGAATTTTTTTACCTTTTTTGCATAAATTTCTTTTTTCAAATTCTGAGTTCCGATATTTGGCATCAGAGACCTCATATTAGTCTCCAGAGAATCAATCACAACCAAAAAACCCCAACAAAAACATAAGCCCCAAACCTCAATCAACCCCTAGTAAAATGAGTTTTACCCTACTGGACACCACGTTCTCCCCGTCTGTCGCGCCTTAGTGGGACTGATTTAACGTCTTGCGACAATTTGCATTGAGTCACTGACCGATTAAATTTTTTTTTCACATGGACAATTTCCATCCAGTTGAGTCTCTGACTGATTTTAAAAAAAAATTCACATGGACAATTTCCATTGAGTCCCTGACCGATTGATTGAGCGCTGCCCCCGGCACGCCATTGTTCACTGTTTTGTCTGTTTGTTTACTGTGGCCTGCACCTTGGCTTGGCTCTTTTGGCTGGATTTCAATCAGCCCTGCCTGGGCTTTCTCAGGTGCAACATCACCAGCCACACCACCAGCCACATCAAATTGGCCCACAACAATTGGAAGCCGCCGTGATTGCAACCAAATGAGTCTGAATACCATCAAAACATACCAACATGATGCCAGACTACTATCAGTAGTAAAGGAATTGTTATTTGTACTCGGTAGTATTTATGGATGTTGTATTTATGGATGTTGTTGGCAAGTGAAAAGGGGAACCTAGACTCATTTAATACATACTTTTGGGACACTCTTTGAATACACTACGAATCTTGAAAGTCGGAAGGTAGGAGTGTCCAATGGTGTCAATGTATCCTAAGAGCATTCCCATGCCAGACCCCTCAAAGAGGGGCGCCAAGTAGGGTTTGGCGTAGGTTGATGACTAGTGAAGGTCCTTCATAATCTTAGAGCATCCCCACCACTGGACTTGCTAAAAGGCTTGGCCAGGCAGTGGATGGCGGGCTGAAGATATGTGGCCGGGGGGTGTGGTGCCCGAGCTCCCCACCGCAAGACGTGGGAAGGCATGCGGGGAAGGGGAAAAGCGCACCTCCCCAAAAAACTGAGGAGGCCACGTCTCTCTGCAGGCTTTATGAGATTCGAGGTGGGGCCTTCTTACTGTTGGTCTTTCTCAGTGAAGCTCAGTGAAGTTGGAATACTACGACAAAAGCGACCGACCGTACCTTGAAATGAGTGCCAGAGGACATAGCGCGTCAGACATCCCACTTTCCAATTCGCCATGCCTTCAAGAAATTTGGTTGTGCCCAACCATTTCATGTGTCCCATTATGTGCACCGTGGGGAAGTACCATCAATTCGGCACTACCAAATACCTAGTTTGAGTCTTTAGCCAGGCAACGGTGGGGATGCTTTTAGTTGCCCCATGCTTACATTTTTAATTCACCCACTAAACACATTTTCTAAGCCAAGGGACCACCTTTATGAATTGAAGCCAAGTTGAATAATCACGCCAAGTGTGGGGCCTTAGAGCTCTAAATGGCCAAACATTCCCTGAGAATGTGCCATAATTGAACAAATCAAGGGATAGTAAGGCATAGGGAAGATCCACAATAGTTTAGTGCCATTCTTACTTTGAAGTATTTACTGGCTGATTTTTTTCTTTGGCGTGTTTGGCATGGGGTAGTGCGATAGGCCAAACACACCACATTAATATTTTCAGCACTTTGAAGTGTTGGGTATGGGGATGCTCTAATGGCATCAGTTTCTATGGAACGCATTAGGACAAGAACATGAATGTAGGTAGATCGTACATAGTTGTTATATAGCTCAAAAAGATATTAACCCCTTAAAGATCAAACTGCGTTTTTTGGCAGCATAGTGATTTTGGGTAGCTCACTAGATATGGTTTTTTTAATTTTTTTTCTTTAAAACTTTCACACAATATGTGTCCAAGGAGTAGCTTATATATATATATATATATGTTGTTTTCTTTGTTTGGTGGGCAACCCAGGCAACAAAAAAACCTTTTTTTAAATGATATTTTTAAGAAACTAAAATTTGAAAGTGGTTTCTTTGATTTTTATCTATGTGTAAAGCTTTGAATCATTCCATTTTGATTAATTAGTCAAAAGTTATGAGGATTTTTAGTTTGAGGTAGTTTATCGCTAGCTATAGATTAATCCCTACACTACAAAAAAGTTTGAAATTCTTTATTTGATTCAATTTTTAATATTTTTGAAAAAAAATAAAAACATTGGATGTATATGGAAACCATGCATTTTGATATTGTGTGACATCACCTATTTTGGAAAAGCCAAATATATGCATTGGAAGTCAAAGTGTTGTAGAAGATCTTTCCTTTCCACCCCCAATACCGAGGATGAAATGTTGCATCTCTATCGTAAAAGGAAAGATTCTTTGTCATTCAACAACGCCAAACATGTGCAGTGTTGATCAAGGGTTTATAGAACATTATAACCATTGGGATTGTCTTCTTTTAACTCTATAAATAAATTGTTAATAATTCAATATTTTGGCTCATTTTCTACTTCTTTCTACTTACTATTTTTCCTATATGTTGTACAATTCCAAATGATTTGAAAATTTTCAAGCATGTAGCCAACTTGAATTGGAGAATAAGTCCAAAGAGTTGCAACCATTTTGGTCATTAACCCCTAAAGGTCAGAGACTTGGCCTTCACCAAAAACACACCAAAATTGCCATGTCTACTTCAAGCACCAAATTTATGAAAAAAAACATGTTTAAACACATATAACCGTAGGATCTTATAGTAAACTTGTGTGAAAAGATGTGGAAAAAATTTCAGAATTTTTGACCATATAGATTGCAAGATATTAGCATTTGAATTGACAAAACCCCTTTTTTGTCCCTGCAAAAAAGCGGGCAGCTGCACTTCACAAGGTCACATTTCTATGAAAAAATGTCCAAAATGGTGGTTACTCTTTGAATTCATTTTACAATTCAAGTTGTCTATATGGTCAAAAAATTTCAAATCATTTGGAATTGTACAACATATAGGAAAAATATAGTAAGTAGAAAGAAGTAGAAAATGTTTGAAAATACTAAATTGTGAACAATTTATTTATAAAAATGAAAAATGAAAATCCCAATGGCTGTTATGTTGTGACAAACAATCAACATCCAAATTTTTAATTTTTTTTCAAAAATGTTTAAATTGAAGAAAATAAAGGCTTCCAAAGTTTATTTTAGAGTACAGAATCCATAACTGCCCGCAAACTAAATCTCTTTATAACTTTTGTCTCATAAATCAAAATGGAGTGATTCAAATTTTTTTGCATATATGTACATCTATAAAACCAACTTCAAATTTTTAATTTTGAAAAAAAGTTTTTATAAGAAATTTTTGGGCTGCCCGCCGACCAATGAAACTACATATCATGCAATAACTTTTTGACCATGTAGTCAAAAGTTATGAAAATTGTTGGGCCTTAAAGCTACTCCTTGAGTACATGTTGTGTGAAAACTTCAATGAAAAAAAACCCTCCATCCATAGTGAGCTGCCCCAAATCGCTATGTTGCCAAAAAAACGCAGTTAATTTGGTCCTTTAGGGGTTAAGCTAGCTACAACCTACCTACATTTGAATTCTTAAACAATGGTCATGTGTACCACAGTTGCTAGTATGTGAACATAGAAAGTGTGAGCCTATGAACTTAGAGTTCTATACATCTATAGTATAGTTGTCTATATTATAGACACCTCAATTGGTAATAGTGTATCTATGTTCTAAACACCTATATTATAGGTGTCTGTGTTATAAACACCTTCAATGACTATAGGATACCTACTTATACTTAGGCTCAAGGCTTATAACCTCACACTTCTATGCTCACATGCTAGTGTCATTGTCATGTGTACAAACTAATGCCGTTTGGTACACCGATGCCATTAGGTGCTCCTTCCTTAGATCCCATAGCATTTATATAACCAATGGTTCTTCCCATCTCCTTAGACGTATAGGAGAGACTACTATACAATTTGAAGATTGGAGTTGGCTAAAGAGCCATATACAACGATTTTGTTTCTTGTAGGGGATTCGTACTTCATTGATAACCAATGTTATGCCCTAAACAACCTCTTGCTCTCATGCTCAAAAAACCGAAATTTTTCAAATAAAAATGTCTAGAATTTGATTCTACATGAAGGTCACAATTAGGAGCAATCATCTTAGTGGATTTTAGCAAGTTTTTAATTCCTATAGGCAAGGAAAAGCACTTCATGACATTGTTTAGGTAGGTTCATTGTTCCTAAAAATCAAAAGAGTCAAACTAATATTTCGCCTTTATCAATGTCTTAAAATATAACAAAGAAGGCTTCAAAGATGTAGAGATTGACTTTATAAGTTCCAAAACTTAGGATTGAGTTCTCTAATCAAAAATTGAAGGAGATTGAAAACAATTTAGTAACTTTTACCATACAGAAAAACATCATTAGTGATTCTTTTGATAATGTTTTTAGGGTAGCTTGAGAAATCATGTGCTTAAAAACTACTAAATGAATTTGAAGTAGATGTATGTTTCATTCAACCTTGGGTTCTGCACATTATTTCTGAATATATACTAAATTACAAAACATGATTAAAATTTTAACATTTATATGTTTCTAATCATTCAATTGGATTTTATACACACAAACATTCAAAATTAACACAAGAATACAAGATATCATTGACATTTTTTTGGATACAATTATTATTTTATAAAAAGCATGTTGGAGATTTTAGAATTCATTTAAGAGATTCCTCAGTGTAGAATATGTATTTGTAGCTGTGGGAATGAGATGATGGGATGGGGTCACTTGAGGAAGATAGGGATTTTAAAAGGAGAGTAAGCTTGCAGAGTTTGAAGAGGGTAAGGGGTGCAAGGAATAACATTGGGTCCATGGCTAAAATGCAATGAAATAGGAAAATAGTCATGTTCGTGGAATTGGTAATAGAGTTGGGATATGACAAGGTTATACAGATTGGAAAATAAAGTGGTGTACAAAGTTTTTTTTGTAGTTTTGAAATAAAGGAAAAGTGAATCTTCATTAGAAGAGATTTGAGGCCTCTGGAAGACCACGAATATCTAGACTCTGGGAATGTAGAAATTGATGTGGGAACACAAAACATAGGATCTAATGTGGTTGAAAGTGTGCTAAGTCATTAAATTTATTTATTTTTGAATTATTTATGCATTTCAAGACCAATAATTTTAAATTAAATTTAAATTTAAATTTAAAAAATAATTATTGGCTTGACAACAACTAGCATTTTTGGAAACAATTTCATGAACAAACTTGAAATGGCCCTCCAGAGGTCTCAAATATCCTCTAATGTGAATCTTTTGTGTTTTGTTTTTGTAGAATCAATTTAACCCATTAACCCCTAAAGGATCAAGGCCTTTTTTTGCGGAAAAAAACTAAAACTACCATTTCTATAGCAAAGAGTAAAAAAATCTAAAAACTATTTTCTTAAGCATCTAACCATAAGATCTTACACCCAATTAGTATGAGAGTGTGTGGAAAAAATTTAAAAAATTTAGACCGCTGAGATTGCAAGATATTTGCGTTTAAAGTGAAAAAATAAGTTTTTTAGTACATTGTGGGACATTACTATATGGCTTTGAATCTTCTTGATTTAAATCATTATGGTGTATGATTCAGTTGAGAGTCTAGGTAAAAAAAAGAAAATACAAAAAAATTAATTTTTATTCTTTAAAAAATTATTAAATAGAAGTAGATATAAGAAAGAGGAAAATTTAAACTATTAATATTTCTAAAATGGAATTAAAATGCACTAATCCTAATGATGAAATTGTTTTAGAAAGCAAAATAAACCATGTGGAATTTTTTTTGAAAAGTTGTAAAAAGTGCATTCAGAATTGAATCCTACAAGTTATTTTTTCAAAAAGATGAACAAATTGCTTGAAAAACAAGAATGTCCATAACTTTCTCATAATAAACCCAAATGGAATGAATCAAAGCTACTCATGTAGAAAAAAAATAATCTATGAGAATTTATTTTTATTTTTCTTAAAATTCAAATTTCAAAATATTTTTTTGGTGCTTGGTCTCTCCTATTTTGAGCTTATTTGAGTATAACTTTTGTTCCTCAGCTCTGATTGAAAGAAAATTATATTCCCATCAAGCTAATAAATTTTTCTATCTTCAAATTTTTTTCAAAAAATCAAGATAAAAATTGAGCCTATAGGTTCTTGCCCGCACTAGAAGAAAACCGTGTTTTTTTTAATGTCTAGCCCTGACATACTCATGTCCAGAGGTGAACATCTACATGTCTAGACAGATGTCTGGATGTCACAATGTGCATTTCAATGTCTATAGTAGATTTTTTTGTGTGTTGGAGACGAAGGTGTAAAATTCTAGTGAAAAACAAGATATGCTTTCATTGACATCGACTTTTTGCTAGTGTTAGTTGAAGATAGGGTGATGTTGGAATCAATGTCTATAGAAACATTAATTGCCACGTCAGCTTCATTGACCCATTTTGACTTTGGATAATTTTATAAGAATTATTTTGATTCAAAATAAAAATGCTGCCCAAGTAAGAAAAAACGAAATGGGCAGTGACAGAAAAAATTCCGGGGAAAAAAATGATGACGTGGCTGTTGACTTCACATCTGACATCAAATATTCATGACATGGCAGATGCTATAATCTGACGTGGCATATTGCCACGTCACTACTTTCAGGTACTACACAAATTTGATGTTCTCTTAGATGTCGGAAAAGACTTAATTAAGTCATAGTAGATGTCCTCTGAGACATTTATAAGTCTCATAAGGCACCTTGTAAGAGTGTCATGTTCATGTAGACGTTGAGTGTGACTTTAATGCGTTCCAACAGACTCTTATGAGATGATAGGATGGACCTTGTGACATTTATGGGAATTTTTGGACATTTTAGGTAACATATTCTAGAGTTCAGAGGTGTTTAGCGTTGTACAAAAGTTAACTCCTACTGTTTGAAGTTTCATGTATTCTTCATTAAACTCAAGAAAAGTTACTATATATAAACATAAAAGACTATGTCCAAAGTTCATCCTTAACATCCTATGCCATAACATTTTATAAAGTGGTCAAGGGACACTAATGTTCTATCTAGCATTTAGGAGTTTAGAGAAATTCTTTCATTGCAACAAGGATTGGATCAAGATGTTCATAGTTTGAAGTCTTCTATTTTCTATGACAACAATGACGTTTTTATAGGGTTCAAACATGTCACATGATGTACTACAAGTGAAGCGAATGAAGTAGGATAACACAAAATGTTTCAAAAGCATTGCAATATAGAAGTAATATAATAAGAAAGCTTGTTTCTATAGAGTATTTTCAAAGGTATTTTATGTGTGGCTATTTACCTTAATTCTTGTATTTAAGATTACTATATTTTTACATAAAAAGCTACAAAGGGCATATTTTCAATACCCTATAATTTTTGTAAATTCAATCTTGTAGGTTTTCAAATAGGGCTATGTTACATTTAAAATTGAAATTTTTTTCCTTCTACATATATGTACAAGATTTATACCATGAAACCAACAACAATCATTTCAATTTAAGTGCTATTGACAAAGTGGTAGTTTTCAACTTTTAAAGGTCAATTGTTCATTGAACAAACAATTGAAAATTTAGGTAGGTTCCTATGAAGTGAATTTGATTGGATGTTCATAAAATTTTAACATAAGATATGAATATGTCTTTAAGTGAAAATATATATTTTTTCCAACTAGGGATCCAAATCAAAGTTATGATTCCCTAAATTTTTTTAGTAGGTTGGAAAATTTGGATATCTTTGGCATATCTTTTGCAAAAACACTCATTGACTTTTGAAATTTGGAAAATATACAAAAGATAAAATATGGTATTTAAGTGTCTAAAAAAATTTTGAAAGCCTAAATCCTAAATCCTCAAATTCACAATTTCACACTAACTATGTAGCTTTTTGAACCCTTGTCATAGAAATTACACAAACATTCACAAAAACAAATAAAATAAGAAGTCATTGTACAACACAATAGACCAAAATCCTAAATCCTAACTATTGAAAATACTAAAGTGCAAGAAAATGAAGTCAAATGAGCGTCATCTACAATGACTTTGAACCAACAAAAAAAATCATTTCAATTTTTTAAAATCTAAAATGCACACAATTGCAATATAATAATGAAAATTTCCTAAATTAAACAATTTTACACTTTTGGTATTATAATTGTATAATTGTTTGATAATATTTTTTAAAAATTTGTATGTTTTAATATCGAAAATTCATTGCTTCTATACACCAATTTTACAAATGTGCATTACTGCAATTATTCATAAAAATCATACTTTCAATATCAAATTAAATATATTTTGCAATGCTTAAACATATAATTTTCATTATCTAAGTTGTGGTATTGTTTACTAAGCCACTGAACAATATTCATTTATGGTAGCTACAATATTTCATTTATGCTTGTCTTCTTCTATATTGATTCAATATTGCATTAGTACTATACTGTTAAATATTTGCATTAATATTGAAAGTTACCCACATCAATACCATTTCACTTGGAAAAAGAATTTTTTTCCAATCGGTAGATTACTTGTCACTTGTCATCAACTATCACTAAAATTGGTAGCTTGACTTCTCTCTACATCTTAGGAAATCCAACTCAACTCATAGAATCTAGCCCCTTAGTTTCTTAAATTCAAATTAGGTATAGGTAAAGCTATCTATTATCACCTACCCTTCATTATAAATAACTTTAAATATTTCATTTTAATGATGCTAGTTTACTTTTTAAAATTATCTAAATTTAAGAGAAGTTAATTAATACCACCTTGCATTTGATTGCACAATATAGTTTAAAAAAAATGGAGAGTTCTCCCCCCAAGATTTCATTACATTCATTAGAAGTTCTAACATGTAATAGACAATGCAAGATGTTATCTTATATGTTTTGCACCTTATAGCAGTGTTTTTTTTTTCATTCTTGGATGAATGGCTTGTTGGCCTCACTTTAAAAGTAACTTTCAGCTATGTGGCACCTTCCTGGTTAGCAGTCAGCAAGTGGAAGTGGCCTTAGAGCACGTCATAGTGGAGTCAGGTGGCCATTTTTTCCCAAATGACAGTTTCATCATTGGCATTCATTCATTCAAGTTTGGAGTTTATTAGGCTACTAGTGGATGAACTTTGGTGTACAATTGGCAAGCAGTAGAGAGTTTTTTATGTCATGTAGGCAACGCAAAGAAATTTGAAAGTACTTAGTAGGCTATAGCATATGGAAATGGAAAGTACAAGTGGCCCTCATTGCCAACAAATTTTTTAAGTGAGAAGAATTTCAATGAAATCATGAAGAAAAAAGTTCAAGAGAAGTATATTGCTTGAAAAGTAGACATTTACATTGCTTGACAAAAGAAAGAGGCCAAACAAGATCACCTATCATTCTATCTATGAGAAAAGAACTCCATTGCAGAGACTTGTACCTGCAAAACACAAAACACACTCCGATGCTAAAGTAAGTAAATGTCCACATTCAAATTTGAGACAATTATCAACAATTCTACATGTAAAGAATATGGTCATCTCGTGCAGAAGTATAGACCTGCAAAATACAAAACACACTCCGACACTCAAGTAAGAAATTGCCCACATTGAAATGGTTTGAAATCATACACAATAGTAGAGATTGTAAACGTAATCCTCATCTAAAAAGTGTTAGACATGCAAAACACAAAACACACTCCAATGTTGAAGTAAGAAATTGTCTACATTGAAATCATTGGACATTATCTACAATTCTATACATCTAAACACAATCTTCCCTTTAAAGGGTGTTAGACCTGCAAAACAGAGAACACACTCTAATGTTGAAATAAGCAATTGTCAACATGAAAAAGTTTGCAAGGAATGAGCAATGAAATGGTAAAGAGATTACCTAGAATTTTAGAGGAATTAAGGTACGTTGTGTCAGTAAAACCTGAAACTGAAATTATGGCACTTACCATTGAGGCTGTTAGACAATGTGCATATAAACTTACAAGCAAAAGCAAGTGAAAAAATGGAAAAGCTTCATTGAATGAGAATGCTGTGAAGGTAAATTCCACAATCATGCATGGATGATGGAAATATAAAAAAGCACTGTATACACTAAGTTCTACATAGTGCACTAGCAATGCAATCACCATGCAAGGATGATTAACGCATCACTTACAATGCCTGCTGAATAGAGAAACTTGCTAGCTGCTAGCCTGTAACACCATAGCGCTATCGCTCTGTTGAATTAAGCCACAGCTGGAAGCATTCTTCATAAGGGAAGGTGCTCAAAGTGTACACTTGCTGCGCCTTCATGCCAACTACAACTGACAAATTGGCATCCAAATGATTTCGTAATTTGTCCTTCAAAAAAGACAAGGCTAAAAAACAACATTCGTCTTCAACGGAGCCCAATACTTGGATCATTGCAATCTCAGCAAGTTTGACATACTCACTGAAATTTGAAGCTAGGGCAAAATTAGCATCAAGTAACCTCCAGAGCTTGGTAAGTGGATTGACCAAAAACGGTGGTTCCATAGCTGACTTAGAGTTGGACAACATGGCCAGTTTAAACAAAGTCTGTTGACACTCCAATTGAAAGTAGTCGAGAAGAGGTGGCACGAGCTTAGTACCGTCCTTTCCATAAACCCAAGTGGGTTCTCCAAAATGCTTCTTGATTACGTCCAGGTGCTTTCGGAAAGAAATCTCAGCGCCGCTTTGCAACCAGTACTGTAGATAAACCACGCCCAATGCATCCATGAGTCCATCAGAGGAAAATTGGGATTTCAGCTCTTCGATGAGCTGCTGCGCCGCACCTACAGGAGCCACAGTCAAAGCCAAAGCCCAAAAAAAAAATTTAGAATGAAAAACTATGGTGTCTTACAATTACACATGAGGTCCACATTACCTGCACATTACATTTACCTCAATTGGATTCCATATAGCATACCTTCACCATACCTTCACCATACCTTCAGTAGTTCAACTCCAGCACCAAAAAAAATAGGAAATAGAATAAAAAGCTCACCTGAAGTTCATACACCATACTTGAAGGTCCACCACGGAAAGAAGCCAATACGACAACAACTTCATTGAATGTATTCATACTAATTACACTAAGTGGATTGATACAAATTCCTTCAACCTTTTACTAATTGGTGGCCAGCAGCCACCCACCAAAAAAAATCAGATAGAAACTAATCTCAACTGAAGTGTAAGAATGAAGCTTACTTGAATACTTGGACCTTGCACAATGTAGTGGCCAGTGGCCCTCCCCCCCAAAAATGCAAATTGGATGAGATCTTACTTTAACTGAATTGCAAGAATGAAGCTTACCTCAATCTCAAAACGTGGTGGCCAGCGGCCACCACCCCAAAAAATTGGAAACCAGATGAATGAATGATAGCTTAGCTTAGCTGCTGCAAGAACAAGCTTACTTGAACCTTACAACGTGGTGGCCAGCGGCCACCCGAAAAAAAAAATGGAAACTGAATGAGAGTATGAGAGGATTCAGAGCTTACCTTAGCAGCTGCAAGAACAAGCTCACCTGAACCTTACAACGTGGTGGCCAGCGGCCACCCAAGAAAAAAATTGGAAACCGAATGAGAGTATGAGAGGATTCAGAGCTTACCTTAGCTGCTGCAAGAACAAGCTCACCTGAACCTTACAACGTGGTGGCCAGCGGCCACCCGAGAAAAAAATTGGAAAGCGAATGAGAATATCAGAGGATTTCAGAGCTTACCTTACCTGCTGTCAGAACAAGCTTATCTAAACCTTACAACGTGGTGGCCAACGGCCACCCGAAAAAAAAATTGGAAACCGAATGAGAGCATGAGAGGATTCAGAGCTTACTTTACCTGCTGCAAGAATAAGCTTACCTGAACTGTTCAATGTGGTGGCCAGCGGCCACCCGAAAAAAAAATTGGAAACCGAATGAGAACATCAGAGCTTACTTTACTTCATTGAAAGATTGAAGAAGCTTACCTGAACCTTAGAAGTGGTGGCTAATGGCCACCACAAAAACAAAATTGAAACCACATGAGAGCTTACCTGATTGCAAGAACAAAGCTTACCTGAAGCTCTGGTTGTGGTGGCCACTGGCCACCACCAAAAAAAAAAGGGAATCGGATGAGACCTTACCAGCTTACCTTACATGATTGCAAGAACAAAGGCTGACTTGAAGCTTTCAATGTGGTGGCCAGCGGCCACCACCAAAATAAAAAAGGGAATCGGATGAGACCTTACCAACTTACCTTACCTAATTGCAAGAACAAAGGCTGACTTGAAGCTTTCAATGTGGTGGCCAGCGGCCACCACCAAAATAAAAAAGGGAATCGGATGAGACCTTACCAACTTACCTTACCTGATTGCAAGAACAAAGGCTGACTTGAAGCTTTCAATGTGGTGGCCAGCGGCCACCACCAAAATAAAAAAGGGAATCGGATGAGACCTTACCAACTTACCTTACCTGATTGCAAGAACAAAGGCTGACTTGAAGCTTTCAATGTGGTGGCCAGCGGCCACCACCAAAATAAAAAAGGGAATCGGATGAGTCCTTACCAACTTACCTTACCTGATTGCAAGAACAAAGCTTACCTGAACTTCTCCCATGATTCCACAACGTGGTGGCTAGTAGCCACCACAAACAAAAAATTTGACTCAAATAAAAACCTTACCTCAATGATTACATGTTTATACCTTGGTTAATCTACATACCTTAAGCAGTGACCCTGATGGCAAGTTCCTCGCCACAGCTAGAGCAACTGGAAAAAAAACAATGGCATTACCTCTGCATCTTCATAGCAAGCTCACTCACCCCCCAAAAAAGGAAAAAATAAAGTGGAATACCAACGAAGATTTCATACCTTTGCACTCTGCTTTGATGGTGATTACAATTTTGGCAAAGGTTTCGCGGCTCACACGACGGCCTTGATGCATGGCAAAGATTGTCTCGTTACCTGCAGCAAAGGCTAACTGCCCAGACTGGCCATCAGTGTTCGAAGCCAATCCCAGCGGCACCCACTTCATAAAAATCTGGTCGTGGGAGCATTCAAGCAGTTGCTTGAACGACCAAAACTCCTCCGTAGTGAAGGCTTGCTCACTGTCGACATAGAACTTAAAAAGCTGCCCCAGACAGACTTAGAGAGCTGCCACAAAATCACATATAAATACGTCACGCTTTTGTGCAAAAAGAACGAGGTGGTCGATGCTCTCAAGCAACGGCAGCAAGCACGTCATTCCCAATACAACTTGAGGATCAACTAGCTTCATCAATAAGGCCGTTGCTTTCTCTCTTCCACGTTTCTGCATGACAAGACCAATAGAAGATAAAATAAGAAATAGAAATGCAGAAGAAGTAGTAGTAAACAACATAACAAGCAGTGCTAATGACAAAGTACTACCACTTAGAACTTACCGTTTCTTTGCTGTTCCTCGCATCCTGGTTCATCTTCGCTATGACAGATCGGTACTCGCTAAGTAGTCGCCTCAACGGGTCGATGAGCGACACCCAACGTGTGCACATGTTCTTCAACAATTTCAGTCCTTTGGTTTCCAACAACATCGCAAGGTTGTGGAACTCTGAGAACTTTTTCGGACTGAAAGCAAAGTAGCTGTGGCAAGCATTCAATAAAGCCTCAATGGCTGCCATGATGTCCAAAGAGGACAAAGTTTTGAATGCCAAATTGCATTTGTGTGCCATGCAGTGCACACCTTGAACAAAAGGAGCATGCTTGCTCTAGATTTGTTTGGTAACTCCCGTTCTACACCCGTGGAAGGCAGCCACTCCGTCTGCACCAAAGCAAATGAGCTTCGTGGAAATCGCTTCAGCACTCAACTGAGCTTTCACACTCAAGGTAGACATTATCAAAGAAGTAATGTTATCAACTGAAGCCCCATTAGGCTCTAATTTTTGCATGGAGATTAATAGTGGCACCCGAATCCAACCCTGCATAACGTAGCAATGCACTGCAATGTAGCTGCAGTTGTCTACACCAGTTGTCTCATCAGCCGTAAGGGCAATGAACTTGGCAGACGTGATGAAAGACTTCATCTTCTCCTGAACAATATCCCACATGTGAGAAGCCATGATCTAACCAGCCCCCTTAGTCCAGTGCATTCTCGGCAAGTGAGGCACAGAAAGCAATTCGTAAAGGGCAAATCGGGACGTGAACTCGGCCATGGGCCTACCGTCACTCAAAACCTGGAATAAAGTGGCGATCTGGACGCGTTTCTTCATCGATTCCACAGGATTGTTGGAGTTCATTTGCTCCAAAACAGTAGCGGGCCTCCTTGCTGCAAACAACACCATATTTTTTTGGTGCTTCGTCCTCTTCTCATGCGTCTGCAATGTGTACAATTTAGGTCCCATGATGTAAGGCTTTTTTCCCATTTCACTACAAACACGATAGTACACCATGTGCAACACACCGTCAGCCCCCAGAACCATTTCCGCCCATGGACACTTTGCCGCCCACTCTGTCTGGAATTTCCGCGTCAGGCTGTAGTTTTTTTCGGGCGTTTGGAGGGGGGAGGAATCTCGAAATCGTCATCTTTTGATTCTTCACTCTCGGAAGGGACTTGAAAATCAGGTGGGCTGCTGAAATTAGCAATACCAGAATCGTCACTTGAGATGAGCACTGTCCCCGGAGTTGCCCGCACGACAACAACAGAAGGCTTGTTGTTCTTTGACGCTGCCTCCAATGCGTTCTTTGATGCTGCCTCCAGCGCTGCGTCTACAGAGACGGGTACTTCGTGCAGGTCCTGATCTCTGCTACCCTGGTTCACAGAAGTGCCCTCCAATGCGGCGCCATTACTAGCATTACGTGAATGCAAGAAGTAAGATTGCATAGTGGTCTTCTGCCGAGCCTTTTCACGCCCCTTTTCCTCAGTCAATCGTTTGCTCTGGGCAGCTTTTCTTGCAGCGGCTTCTTTCTCCCGTTCCAGACGTGCAAATTTCTTCTCACGACGTGCTACAACATTTCTCAAGGCCCACACATTTGCAGCAACGGCCAAACCTACATCGGTAGGACCCGAATCTCCCATCCCACTGCACCAATTCCCAAACGCGCCCCAATCTCAGAAAATTAATCTAAACCCTAAGCCCTCAACGGCTCACCGCCTCACCCCACTCCCTTTTGCAAAACAATAGAAGCAGCCTCCAATTCATGCACAACACTTAATACTCTAAACTCCTGCACAAGGGCAATTGGGATATAGAAGTAAAAGAACCAAATTGAAACCCCAGAAATCCAAGACCCAAAACCCAAAACCCAAAACCAAGCTCCACGAAAGCACAACATCTCCTTCCTGCAACTGCAAGAACTGGAAACAAATTGTCAGAAATCTAAACCCGAAGCCCGCAATTACAAAAGCCGGCGGATTTGAATGAAATTACAATGGCAACTGAAGAACTGAAGCAAAATACAATATACATTGAATGCACAGATGTTGCATTCACCAATTTCGACTGAGGTTTGAGGGGAAGGAGTTCTTCCCTGACTTCCCAATGTTCCAGACTTGAAGAAGGATTGAAGTTTGAACTCTGAACGTTTGAAGCGTGGCACCAACATTACCCTAAACCTGTAATCCGATCAGGCCTTGCCAGGAGAAGTGCTGCAGGAGATTTGGCAGTTCAACTTCGCAGATTGAAGCTATGAAGGCAACAATAAAAAAAATGGAAATGAATGCGGCTTCATCACAAAATCCGTTGCTCACTAATTGGCAATGCAGGCAAATGCGCAGCTGCCACAGAAACAACTTCCTGGCATCAAAGAATGCCTGAAAACTTGAATTGATACAGATTTGGCAAAATGCTCAAAGCCGGCGGAGCAATCACATCTCCACCGCTGGCACCACCTTTGTCATTTCAATGACAAGTCAGTGTGCGAGTGACTACGCGCCCAGTGACGTGCTGTCACTTGGGCCTTTTTTTAAAATTTGCCACCTTTTTTTCTTAAGGTCTTGGGGCTGCCCTTTTTTTTGGGGGGCCATTGGGCATTTTATTGCCCAAAAAAAAAACCCTGCCTTATAGTGTGCCACGTTAGCACACTTTGCAGCCATGTGAGGCTTTTAAAATTGTTTTTAAGGTGTCAACTGAGATGTCAATTGAAACATCAATTAAGACATGAAGATATTTTTTGCAATATCAATTTAGACGTCATTTGAGATGTCCAAATAGACAAGGTTCACAACCTGTTGCACTAGGCAAATCCCATATGGTTTGTCTTTCCTCCTAGTACCCCATTAGTATAAATATCTTGCCTTCTCATGTCAGAATATTCATATAATAAATGGTTTTTCAAGCCATGCAACACAGTTTTCATATATGGTGTATTATATATGGATTACAATGTATAGCATATTATATATGATGTATTTATATGGTGTACAATGTATGGTGTATTTTGTATGGTGTATTATATGCAATGTATTGTGTATGGCATGTTGTGTTGGACATTATATTTGCATTGGTACATATGTTGTAGTAGACATTATAATATACATGTGCATTATGTAGAATATGTGTGATTAGTAGATATATTAGTGTCATTCTAAATTGTGCATTTAATCACACAAATGTTCAATGTGACATTATTTTGTTTGTTTGATTTGTACTAATTATTTTAATAGACGTTCATGATGCCATCAAAGTTGACATTGCAAGATATTTCAATGTCTATATTGATGTCTTCGTAAATGTGTATATCTCAAATATTATATCTATTAGTACAGTGTTGAAGTCTTATAGGACATTATATGTCAATATATTTGTATCCTTGCCTACACCACCACATGCACGGAGATGAACATCATATGAAACACATGGATGTCTCCAATGATGTCTTTTGAGACATAAAGATGTCTTTGTAGACATCATAGAAAACACCCCCCAAAAGCTCAAAAGACAGTAAATGTGCTTTTAAAAATCTACCACGTCACCATTTGAACATGCCATGTCACCCCATTTTGACCCCCAAATGAGATGACGTGGCAGATGCCACATCAACAAAATCTAGATGGATGAAAAAAAATCCTAGCTGGTTGTCCGTGCCTACGTGGCGCTAAATTTCCAGCCACATAGCACTCTTTCAGGACCCCGTTGACCGGTGTTTTTTTGGATGTCTAGCCCTTGACATGTTCATGTTTGCGTGTTTTTTTGGATGTCTTACCGATGTTTTTTTTAACACAATGTATTTGGACATCCGCTTGGACATGGAGGATGTCTAACCCAACATCAACATGCATGAATGGACGTGTCCAAAAAAAGACTGTTTTCTTCTAGTGCCAAAATCCAATTTTCATCAAAAGGACAATGGGCTTTTAGGGGTTAAGGACCAAGTTGATGATTGCAAATGAATATTTAACTGAAAATGACATATTTTCATTAGTAGCAAAAGTGACTACTAATGGAAACCTATCATTTTTAGCCAAAATCATTGACCAGTCATTGACCTAGTCTTTAATGGATTAGAGACATCATATTTCTTTAAAAAAGAATTTGAAAAGAAGGCATTAGAGGAAATTTGGCTCTTCAAGAGCCCGTTTTAGGCCACTTCCCCCCTACTATTTCTATAGTAGTGAGGGAATGGCTGACAATAGTGAGCTAACATTAATACAAAAAATAAAATTTGAGCCAATGAAATTGAAAAAAAAGTCGAAATTTTTTTTCTTTGCAAAAGAAATAAAATATGACATGTTTGTCGCCCTACCACATTAGCACAATGCTGATCTGTAGCTCTTGTAGTTTTGGATTGCATGGGAACTCGTAGTCTTCTTTGGGTTGAAATCTCCTCTAATGATTTGTTCCAATTCTTCTTCTTTTCTTGTGGTATCTTTCTCAAAAAATTGAAATCAATAGAATTCCAAATATTGACCATATTTGAGATTGAATCTATTTCCATAAGAACTAAATGCCTCCCCAAACCCCATTACAAAAAATTCCAGGCCTTTGGAGGGCTAACTTCACAATGACAAGCTTGGCTATTTCTATATCATTGTTGTTAGAAAGAATAAAGTAAACTAGCCCAATTTTATCTCCAATCTATTTTTGTCACTTTATATTTGGCCCCATTTAATTCCATTTATTCAACAATCCAAATGTGTCCAAAAATCATCCAAATTTGTATAGAAATTTGACAAAATGAATGCATTGATGTAAATTTGGGTAATATGTCGAGAGGTGATTGGTGAATACTTAGATGCTAGTAGGTTCATATGAAGATAGATATGGGTCGTTTGGTTTGGGTGTTTGTCATTCTAGTCTATATATAAATACTTTTGTACTTTAAAATTGAATACTTCAAAGATTCACAAAAATTATACAAAAATTACATATATGCTTAAAAAATTATGATTCCTCTTAGGTTTGATTTCTTAAACATGCACACACCTCGGAAAATATTGCCCTTCTAGGAATTGCCCCCACTCCATGATAGTCAAATTGCAAATTAGTGTATTACTATTTACTAGGCTTCTCTACTTTAATTGACATGTTTTGGACAACCACATCATCTATGCCTTTTGTAGTTGATACTCATGTAGCCAATCAAACTAGTTGTTCCTACACAAATTCTATTAGCATATCAAAGATAGAGAGATAGAGGGGAATATTTCATTTTGTAAGGAAAATTTAAATTGATGAACGGTCTCTTTCAAGCTTGTTCTCGCAACCCTCTAGAGATCCAAAATTTTCTATAATGGAACTCCATTCATGGTTAAACCCTAAATGACCAACATACTAAAGTTGGCAACATAATAATTTTAGGCAGGTACATATGAGTGGAGATTTCTATATTTTAAGTTCAAATTTTAATAGAAGGTGGAGACAAGGGATATCTTCAATATTTAAAAAAATCATGACATTTGAAAATACAAGTAAAAAAATATGGCATAATATGTTTCTTTTTTCTGTAACTAGGTAGTTTGGGCAAATTGAAAAAAATCACTTTTTCCAAAAATAAAAATTTGAAATTAGTTTTATCATTTATGTATGCATGGAAAGCTTTGAGTCATTCCATTTTGATTGATGAGTCCAAAGTTATGAGTTTTTTTTTTGTTTGCAGATAGTCATAGATTCCCTATTCTAAAATAAACTTTGAAGTCCTTTATTTTACTCAATTTTAAATATTTTTTGAAAACAAACAAACAATAGGATGTAGATTGCATTAGATGATTTTTGAGGCCTTTGGAAGATTGTTTTGGGGCTGTTCTCCAAAATTGTTTCTTGCATAGTAAACCAACCTTTGCAGGTTTGATTTTTAAGAATTCACAAAAAAGAAATTTAAAAATTTCAGAATGTATTAAAAATTTAAACAAAAAATATTTAGTATAGTTTCATGTGGCAGTGTTTCAACCACGTCAGCTTGCTTATGTGGCAAAGTTCTCAGAGTTTCTCCATAGAGTTTCCAAAGTTCCTAGTATGTTCTCATAGTCCGGAAATCCAGAGTCTTCCGGAGGTGTCAAAAAGCATTTACAACATTTGAACCATTGCAATTGGTATTTTTCAATTCCACAATTAAGGTAGCCAACCTATTTTCAATCCCTTAAGCAATTATGTATAGTTAGAGTGTAGTTTTTCTTATTGTAAATTTTTTTGATGTATAGAAATAGATTTTGGAAGGATAGCATATTTTTCTAGAATTTTACTACACAAAGTGTAATTATTATGAATTTTTTAGTATAAGATTCTTCTTGATCTATAATGGTAATATATAACTTACTATTTCTGAGCATAGGGTGATTGCAAAATTGACCAAGGGCTGATTGCATTTATGAGAGCCTTACAACCAATCCTAATGTGCTACAATTGCTTCAGGAGCTGCACCACAACTTCATGGAAAAGAAACAACTTATAGATTGGAAATGGGGTGTGATTGGAAATGGATGTGTGTGTGATTGGAAATGGGTTGGCTTCCTTAAATTCTTAACAAATTTGTATTTTGAATCATTTTCTAGTTACTATTTTTTTCTATATGTTGTATAATTCTAAACAATTTGAATTTTTTTAGTTAACCCCAAAATGACATTTGACTTCCAGGGTTCAAAAACATCTTTCCTTTTGAAGTCTCATAGATCTAAATGTCACTAAGTTATAGAGATCTTAACCATACAATCTTTTAGAAAACATGTTGTAGATGATGTATATCAAATTTGGAGTCATTTGGCCGCATAGATTGCAAGATTATAGTGTTTTAGTGTTGAAAATGAATGCTGCAATTTTCCCAAAAACACATTTGAAGGTGAAATTTGGTTTCTAAACCTACTCAAAGGAAAAAACTTTACACAATGAAGTGATTTAAAAATAGTATGAAAACAAAACTATGGAAAAAAATTTCACTCAATTGACTCATTGTGTCTACAAAACCGTTTTAAAATGTCAAAAAATAACAAGAAAAGTTGGGGAAAAAACACATCTAAGCTTGAACGTCCTTCTACTAAAATGCTCTTTAGTCATTCATTTCTTCTTGGATTGACATGAAATTTTAGTCACACATACTAGATTAGTATGTGCAACTTTCCCAAGATTTTTTTTTGAAAATAGACTCTTTATGAAAAAGATATAAGCCCTCAAAGTTCACTATAGTTTCAAAATGCCAAGATGTTGAACTTTGAATCGCTCCAAAACATTCAAAACAACTTGGATTGATATGAAAGATTTATCACAATAAGTAGACTTCAAGGGGAACAAAACCCATCAAATTTTACTGAAAACAAACATTAGATGAAGTAGATACAAGCCCCCGAAGTTGCAGCCCTAAAATGCAGTTTGGTGAAATCAAATTGAGTTGTAAAGTTCGATTGGCCACCAAAATTTCATTATATCTTGGATTGATTTGAAAATTTTACCACACAAACTAGAAGATATTGTGCAACTTTTCCAACAAGTTTTATTGAATTTGGACCTTGGATGCAGAAGTTACGGCACTTTGAATTGGACTTGAAACTCTGTGAGGACACTTTCTGTCCTCTTTGTCATTTTGGGGTTAAATACCCTACTTGGCCTCAACAATTAATCCAAAGAGGCACAATCATTTGGACCATTTTTCATATGATTGTTGCCATCTGAAGTGCAGCTGCCTTGTTTTCCGCAGGGTGAAAAAATGATTTTTGTACATTCAAATGCTAAATAATATATTGCAATCTACAAGGTGAAAAACTCTGAAATTTTTTGCACATGTTTTCAAACCAATTTACTATAAGATCCTACAGTTACAAATCTCAAAAAATGTTTCCAAGAAAAAATTGGTATTGTTACTAGAAATGGCAGTTTTTGACCATTTTGGAGTCGAAGAACTTAAGGCGTTAACTTAACTCAGTTAAGATAATCAGCTCGGGCGGTTGCTCTGGTTGGAAGGCTGCTGTTTGATGTGTTGGACATCTCTGTAGCCGTGAACACCGAAATGCCAGGAGTCAAGTGAGACGCGTCAGAACTTCCGGGAAGCGTTACACTTTCGCCGAGCAAGCAAGCATCTCATCGCCTTTAGTCGCTCATCAGTTCGCGTGTGCATGCTAAAGCCGTTGGAGGAAAGTTTCTACTGTTTACACTGAAAATCATACGAACCTGTACTGGTGCTAGCTTGTATAATTGGCGAGTTCGGGGCCTGCGGAGAACTTCGCAGAGTCTTTTAGGAGGAAATATGAATTTCTCAAATGAACTCGGTTGACGGTTCCGCAGTTGTTGAACTTGCTCGTCAATTATACAGAATTGTCCGGTATCTCTGCCTGCAAAGAGCAAGCTGTCAGAAAAGGGCAAAGCAAGACTTTCTACAAAATCTACAGTTCTTTGTTGACGTCAGATACGTAAACCTCACACTGTTGTTTCTCCTGATCGTGAGTGCTCGATTGATGGCATCCATTCCCGCAAATTCAGTTTGGTGGCACTTGTTTCTATCGAAGGAGACGCCTTGCTTCCTGGCCAATCAAAAGCATGATTGCGGTAGTTGAGACTCTCGAGGGTTCAGGTGGAAAGGGCTACAGTAGACCCGCAGGGAATTCACCTGAATCTAAATCAAGTGGAAGCAAAATGATTCGATGAGCAATGGAATAGGAAGAGAGCCTAGAACGATTCTCAGACCCTAATTCGATCTCCCTGGTAAATGATCACTACCAGTAAAAATCAAATACGGAGTACTTACACGCGACTCGGTCAAATCGTTAGGAAGAGTTTCGAAATGTTCCACAAGCACTGCAATGCGGACCTGCCAACAGAGTCCCCTCACTCAATTATCAATCCTCGGGAGAGAAAACCAAACAGTCGATGTACAGTGCAAAACAAGCAGTTAATAAGTCACTAGAGACGCTGTCTTTAGAGCAATGGTTCGCTTTATGAGTAAGATCCTCCTTAGTTTTCCTCACTTTTCTCAATGCAAAGCTTTCTCCCCTTGCCAACAAAGCTCTCAAATAACCTGTATTAGAATTGGACAGTGAAAGGATGATGCAACCTCAGTCAAGGATCGCCCACTAAATTTCTCCACCCTATTGCCTGCATGATCGGTTGCAACAACTGGTCTCATGCCATGATTAGAGTAGACTCCTAGAGACATACTGTAATTATGTCTTGCTGCCTTTGCTAGATTCATGCTAAGCATCCAATATTACCCTAGCTGCAAGCAGCTGTGTAAATTCCATTTTGCAAAGGAATCAACAAGAATCATTCTATTCATCATATTGATGCTCCCTACAATCAGCAATTGCTATGGTAGCTGACACAGCGACATCTGCATGGTTTCAAACTGACAACTGTCTACTGACTCTAATTCACAAGCAATTGACTGTTTCTATTCCAAGATCTCGTTGGTGTATCACGTGGCATGAACTAATCAAAAACTAGTAGCAAGAGTAAATTTTCTAATCAATCGTTGACGGGTCTTTGACATGAAGATCCAGGATCTGAATATCAAGCGTCTGATGCTTGTGTAACTTGAAATTAAAAGAAAACATTCAGACGGATCTTATTGTTCAGTTTTTTCACCTACATATCGTCTCTTAGCTTCAACTGACCAATTTAGTCAGTGTAATACCACCAAATCTGTTCGTATCAAGAATACCCTGAGAGGTCGGGGTAGATAGGATGGTGCAGGGTAGAAAGTACACTCACGAGACACTCGTGCATATCTTCTGCAGCAAGCAGTGTCACGGTTTTGAGCCCAGGCTACCGTGCTTTGTCAGAGACTCCTGCAGTCTTCCCTGATGTGACTGGATTTCGGTCAGCTTGCTCTGTTATAATCTCGAGAATATTGCAACCATATCTGCGATAGAGTCAAATGCTTGTATATCTTTCGTCCACCAGAACAGGAATAAGGAATCATACATGCTGAGCTAACAGTACCCGAGTTACAAACCAAACTCTGCTTAAGAACGTCAACAATCCGATCCCTTTGTTGCGGATGGAAGTGATCCTTGAGAATCCGTCAGGAATCCCAACGAACATTTTCAACTTGAGAAGAATATAGATCCTTCAAATGCGGGAACTACAGGCCTGATTTCTTATGATCTGTCCGTTCAAATTAATCCCTGTACTTAATCTTCCGTCCTTGGAACTAGCCAAATATTTAGACCCAATTGAGCCCATACTCATCACTTCATTCCGTTCTTCCGTCATGCGATCTTCTCCTCTAGCACAGCTTCAGGAGTGCAACAATGGAGAACACCGCAAGAGCAAAATTGTCCTCAGCAGTCCATGCATTAGTTGCACTGGTGTCTGTTATTGCACTAGTGGTCGAAGGACATCTCCATAAGGTAGCGGCAGCAGGGTCACCGAGCGCATGCTCAAGCTCCGCGACCTCCTTGTCAGTGTGCTTGCCAGCAGTCCAAGGCGACAGCCCTCCATTCCCATCAGATGCGTGTTGTGCCGACGTCCGTAGCACCGATGCTGGCTGCCTGTGCAATATCGTCTCACTATATTCCGGGACCATCAGTTCCATAAACGTTAATGTATCCGCCACCCTCCTCCTACCCAAAAATTGCAAGCATATCCTCCCCGTTGGCTTCAACTGTGATGGTAATGCACTCGCATACACATAGCTCCATTATGATAATCCCCATTGCAACAGCCAACTGATGAGCATCATCATAATACTGATTTCAATCAATGTTGCAATCATCTTTCTGCAGGCTATGTTTTTGCATCATACGTTCCACCACATCGCAAGCTCATGAAAATGTAGGTAAGGGCTAGACCAGGGCCTTAGGCGCCATACCAATGTCCTGTTTCATTTGAAGTACAATTACACTGACGTCGGTAGATTAAGTCTTGGCACGTTTGAGGAATTTAGTACAGGTAAATGAAAACAGCTCTACTGATAGCTAAATATTAAGTCGGTGCGAGTCAACTCTAAAAAACTCCTCACACGACGGGTCACAAGAATGACACGCCTAATTGAGTGAGATGTGCCTACCTTGTCTTCTGGTAAGTGGTGCTTGGAAAGAGGCTCACGTGTTCCACAAAATGTTGTATACATCGTCAAGCGCATAAGTATGAAAGGATGTTGCAATCGATTTCTATATACGCTGTACATGCGACCTGTTTAAACCAGAGAGCGACCCAGGTGAGAAATAGTACAGAAGACCTATTTGAAAATGACATGGACACAACTTTTTTTCACAGCAAGGAACGCAGATGCGCAGGTGATCGAGTTGAGACGGGTAAAACCAATGTAATGCTTGATTCTTCCTTCTCACCGCTTATTGCAAAAGAAAGGCGTTAAATAATTAAGGTTCAAACTATAGGACTTTTATAAAGACTCCTGAAGCAAGTGTATTTACTACAAGTGCATCAGCAAAAAAAAATTTGACTTAGGAACAATGATTGAACGTCACTTCACCAAATCAATTAATATGAATCGAAACAGACCCAAATTGCATTCAGTTGTAAGTTAGAGTACAGATGGTTCAATATTTGTTTTACAAAATTGCATGAACAATTCTCAAAGTCTCTAGCTGTTATGCTCATATACTATCATTCGGACCTTGCCATCCACTATTCCATATCTAAACTTTGCTCAGACTCAGACCCATAACAGTAATGCTTGCAGCTGTGTAAAGGAGGAGCAATGACTGCCCTTTTGATGTTATTAACACAATATGATAGGAAAAGTTTACCTTGTATTGTGAGTCAAAACTCTCTCGAGGGCTGATTGAGTACTAGTCGTCATTCAAATTGCTTTGAGACAGCACACAGATAGACAACCTATCACGCCTCAAATGGATGATCATCTTTGATATTCCAGTTTCGAGCTCTTGGCCTGCTAAGGTCGTCTTTACGTTTCATTGCGGCTTTCAACCGAGCACGTTGACTATTTGTTCCCTGAAAGAGCAAAAGTTCATCAGGTCCGACCTTCTACAAAGAAACGAGATTACCATATGGACAATACAAGCACAATGCTTTACAATAGGCACACCATCACCTAGCATAACTTTCGAATTAGGAGTATTTCTTGCAACAATACATATCAAATCCTCGAAAGTGACCTCAACGGAAAACGCTTCAGAAAGATCCTATACATCACATGAATATGCGGTGCCTTCTTGATAGCAAATTCACTTTGATGCAACGAGTTTGAAGAGAAAACATTGACTTTGGTGCAGATATAGAAATACAGAAACGGAATCGAGTAGGCAAAGAAAAAAAGCAGATAGGGTATATTCATACGATTCCAGTAAAAAATACAGATGCTGAGAGCTAGGACCTTATGAAGAGGGTCAGTATCAACTCCTTGAGGGCGTTCATGTAGATAAGGTGTCCCTTCCAAATGCATCCCCATAACTTCAGGCACCTCCCTAGTTTCTCCTGGTACACAGAATAGAAAACATGGAAAACCCTGAAAATCCAATCGTGTCCAAAGCAGGGACCATGGAAATTGCCTGCACCGTTACATGATCATTTACAAGCTCAATAGAGGGTGATACTAACCACCGAAAACTATACCGATTATCCATATCAATCTCAAATAATTCGTATTAGTAAAGCAAAATAACAGTCGCTAAGATAAAAATATGCTACTATCATTCAGATACACTTAATTAAGAAGTTTTCATTGTAGGAGCTGACTCTTGCAATGATAGACACGGTGCATACCACGTCCGACTCCAAAACCCCAGGGCTTCACGCTTGGTTCTGCAGCCCTTGCATCGGATCTAAACCTAGTTTTGCCAGGCGAGATCGTCCTTGGACGTGCTGCATGCGCAACATCGTGCGAACTGCTCATGCCTGTCATCAATTTTGCATTTTTTGGAACTGTACCAGGTTCAAGTTCTTGTTGAAACTGCACACGCACACTGTTGGTGTCATGAAAGTAAGACATGAAGTTGCAAATAAAGATTCAAACCTCACATCACAGAAAGCTTACAGGCCAAACATGCATTGAATTAAGCTACCCGGATACGGCATTCCTGAAGGGTAAAGCATTAAAGGATTGATACGTACCTGGGCAGTCAAACTTGGAGGAACAGCGCTGTAACCGAAATGGGGATTATGAGCATATTCCCCTGCACCTGACTGCACAATTCTGCAAACACCAGATTTGTTGTATTGTCATCAAACTACGAGCAGTTTTCAACAATGCTAATGAGAACCAAAGCGGGTAAAGCTTTTAAACACTTACAACCGTCAGAATCAAACTTGAACATGATTTCCAAACAAAGGCAGTGGTGAAGCCAAGAGTTTTGATTGATTTGTAAATGAAAAATAAAAAGAACTAATCTCACCAGCCAATATCACGATTTGACAACGAAGGAGAGGAAAATAAGAGGAAGTGTGAACGAACTTGCTAAGATCGGCTCTCAAAGCATTGCTAATCTCCATCAGAAGGTCTCGCTCTTTAATTATGCGAGCCATGTCTGTTTTCGCGGCCTCCAGCTGAGCACGTAGACTTGAATTCACTATTTCCACTTCAGGAACCCGGTCGTCTATTCCTCCTCCCCGCGGCGAATTGGGACTGCAATACGCCAATACCATTGCCTCCTGTTACTTAACTTCACAATCTCTTTCTCCACAGCAATTTCGATATAAAGCACTTTAAGCCCAAGGTTGCCTCATCCTCATTTTTAATCATTCCCCTGATACACCTAGCATCCGCAACAAGACCCCCAAAATAGCCTCTTTTCTTCAACTAAGAATGTTAAAGACCATAAAGGTCTCATCGTCATAGTTGCTTGGGCAAACAAAGAGGTATCGAGATACGATAGCTTATCGAGCTCAATTTTAAATTCTAAGTTGCTCTACTCTATACCGAATAGACCTCCATCAGTGCTTTCAATCTGCAATTTCACGCTTGAGAACATGAATCTCAGCAAATCCCGAGGAAAGTATGAGTCTATAGTGCCAGAAAGTCACAAATCTATAATATAATTTAACGAAGCGCTCTTTAGAATCGAAATTTCGGAGAGTCAACGGTCAGCGTCTCGAGTTAAATATAGACCAGTGAACAATAGATGCACTCGCAAACTTACAGGAGTTTCTCTCTGAACTCCAGTCTCGTGTGAAAAAATCTTAAGCTCGAATCTATTTACCTGGACGACCTCACAGCGCGAGGAGGTGATCTTGATGATCGAGAGTGGGACGAGGACTGCATTTTCGCAGATGATTTTGGCCGACGTTCGGATGACACACCTGGTCTCTTAGGTGAGTTCGATTGCCTCTGCGGTGGCCTTCGACAATGAACATTAGGTGACCCCGCTCGTAACTCGCCTAGCTCGTCCGCCATGTCTTGAACCAGAGACTTTAAGGATTTCACTTCTTCTCTCAAATGCCTCACTCCAGCACGCTGCTCATCATTTGCCACGAGATAACCAGATCAGACGGTGATGTCAAGGATATCTCTGGCTTAAGACACCACTGCAGCAAGAAAACTGTTCCTAAGAAATGAAGCAAGTTACACATTATCCGCATTAAGTCTTGATTTCCATCGGCTAAATCCATTCCAAGCCTCCATCACCTGCAATCTATAATTAACTTAATCCAAGCACTGATATAAAGCTAGTGATTGCCAAGAGCAATGAAATATGCTCCGCTGAGGGCTATAACATACAACATAGGTAGTAGAAAGATCACTTAACTACACTTTAAACTCGAGGAGTTTAAAAGCGCGCACAACTACTCTCCGAATACTAATCACAGCGAATTTAAAGACGAATGTACAGCGTTGGTATGAAAAGCATGTCTGGTACTGAGGTTCAAATTCACTTGGTCTCAGAACAACATTTGAACGAAGTAGAGCAAGCAAAATAATTATGCCCAAAAACCTTTTTGATGAGGCTCGGGGAAGGTGACCTTGATGGAGTTTTGGTTCGTCTCTGTAGAGATTCCATTTCCGAACGCATGATACCTGAATTTATCAGACGAATAATAAGTTCATCTTCTTCACAGACTAGTGGATGCAAGCCATCAGAGTCAAACAAGGCAATGCAGAAATAAAGTGAAAACGACATCATTCTGTCATGTTTCATATCATGTTTTGATTCCTCCAGTGCAGGCTGATTGTTAACTAGGCCAGCAAGTGAAAATCAATTTAACTGAATACTAATGATATTTCAAAAGAAGAAAAAGAGAGCGAGAGATAGAGAGAGCGGGAGAGAAAATCAAACTTTTGGAGTCCATCTTACTTACCAACAGCGTCACGCATGCGGTCATTCTGCAAAGAAAGTTCCTGACATCGAGCTCGTAGCTGGTTGTTCTCTGCTTCCAACTTTCCTTGGTTTACCCTAACCGCTGGCATCATCCCATGCACCAGGTTATATCGGATAGTATTACAAACTACCTCATTCATAGCTCACTGGGGGAAAAATGTTATTGGTATGAGTATCACTGATTGCTCTTATTAGCTTCTAGTAGATTACATAGAAGAAACTAGTGCTCAATTCCGAATCGAATATCGGATGTACATAGAAATGTGAGGAAAAAGTGATGTCTCGCTGAGAAAACATTGATGCTTACCATCATCATTTGACAAGCCAGGGGACAAAAGTGGCGATGGAGCCGGATAAGAGCTGGCACTCCCGCTGCCTCCCCCTGCAAGACCCTGTAGAAGCATGTGTCAGCACAATCTCTACAGTAGAACACCACACCCCAGTGGAATATCATGATATCAGTTCTGTACATAGTTTCTCTTCAAAGGAAACAGACATTTCAGATATCAAAATTTCCGGAAGAAAATATAATAATCAGCAGTCGTAAATTGATGTGTGCATGAGTAACTCTCTTCCAATATCTGGCAAGTCATGGCATTGTTGATCACTTCAAAGCTAATTAAGGCTGCATGTGAGCACGATGAAGAAGAATGCACTTGAAAATAGTGTTCAATTATTGACAATAGCATTCTAGGTTACGAGAGTCACCAGTCCTTGAGGTAGCATTCCCTCATGTTGCTTGTTGCCTGCTAGCTCTTTCTGGACAAGAAAAGAAAACTAAGTGTATTAAATATACTTTATCACCAGATATATAGATCAAGATAGCAAGCTAATTCCAAAGACCGCACTATAAGTGGATGAAGGAGAAAGAAGAAATGTTTGCTAGAGGAAACATAGAGCTGGACAATAGACTAGTTAATGAGCAAGAAACTGCCCAAAAATGGCTGATAAATAAGTGAAAGAACTGTTTCCGCACCACATACAAGTTTCAACCCTCTAAGTATGCCCCTGGAACGAGCATACCTGAAGATCACGGTAGCTGTTGTGCAGTTCATTGTGTTTCTCTCCCAATTCTTTTTGCTCTCGCACCTTCTCTTCTATCTCCTTACGCAATCGCCCTATCTCAGTCTCCAAGTTCCGCGTCTATGAACAGAATGAACACCCAGGCAATTGAGTCAAAACACCCGAAAACTCACTCACACAGACTCACTCACAAACAAAGACTTGCTAACACAGATGAGATCATACCAGGTATAATGATTGAGAATGGAAACCAAAAAATCTGAAATGTCCTCCGAATTAAGGAGTGCATTTGAGAATGGCAAAATAACAACAGATTATTATATCTGGAGAAATTCAAAAAACTATCATACCACTAACTATTAATACAAAAAGTCTTTATCTCTCAAATGCTCTCAAATGTACTCTCAAATAATCCCAGTAGACTATAAAATATAATATTGCTAAGCAGGGCAATGCATCCTATACCTGGCTAGTAGCACCATCCAACTTGTTTCTGAGAGAATCAATTTCTCCTCTCTGCACAACCAGTTCCAATACCATTCAGGAAATCCAATTGTAAGTGAAAGATTGCCTTCAATGTGGTACACTTTCAACTCTTGATGTTATAAACTTAATGTTTATTAATACGCTGGAGATTCGCTGTGACAGTATGGCAAGAACGTGCGTGGATTCAGATAAATCCCTCACGAAGAGTGTATGCATTAGTGACTGACAAATCTGCAGATTTGTTGAAATGATTCGCACATTTACTCACTTGATGAAGTTGAATCTGAAGAAATCGTACAGTCACTTCAGTGGTGAAGTAAGATTCGGGTCACAGTTCCTCAAAGCTAATTATTTCAACCCTAAATCTCAGGTTCTTATCTGGCTCAGGTGAGAAAACAATAGGAAGCAATTTGAAATCTCAGCAACAGCTGACGGTACTGGATACGCACAAATAAGTCTACAGCTGCAGTGTGGTGAGCTTTCAAATCTCGCAATTGCTCCTTAAGATTGCTGGAAGGGTCGCCTGCCTGCACGTTGGCATCCTTGTTCTCCTTTAGCTGATTCAATTGCTTGTTCAGCGCCTGATTCAATTGCAAGTTCAAGTCAAAATTCAATCACAGATTGTTTTGCACATTGACCACGGCGTGCCTATTGATTTTGTAACGAAACTCAGTAAAAGGTTTCGGTTGTCATGAATTCAAATCCAACGATGTTGTATTCAACCAGCTCTTGCTACTTCAAAACTAGCAAAACAAAGTTTATAAACATCTCTGACTCGTCCTGAAGTAAATAAAGGGTGATTAGGTGAGCCTAAGTTCGAGCAAAGAGACAAGAACGTGGACCAGCATAAGATTTTAGACACTGAGCAAGTCACAAATTCAGACCTCGATCTCCTTGGCTTGTTTGTCGAGAAGCAATTTCAGCTCCGCTTCCTGCATAGGAAGATACGTAGTAAAGCAAAGATGAAACAATCTTCTGCATTCGAGATAAATGTGCAATTCATCTTTGGAGATTGCCATTTTCAACGTAAAAGACTAAGAAAGCAAAAAAGGCTGGTTCTAACCTTTAAACTATTCTCAGACTCACGCCGAGAAGCAGCATCGACGTCTTCCTTCTGACTAGCCTTAGCAGCTTCAAGCTCCTTCTTCTGCTACCACAGAGGATATCTACTCTTTTATGACTTCACGCAGGTATATGCCCATAAAAGCCGAATACCAGTACATATAAGCATAAATAAAATTTTCGCTATTTCGCAGTCTAATTACGAGGAACAGAAAAGAGGATGTGGGCTTGGGAGCTACAAGATTCTTGCACTTTTCATCAGCAGATTCAATTCTTTTCTCAGCAGCCTCTAGATCTTCAACGCTCTCCGCCAAACGAGCCTGCACATAAAGAACTCTACATTTCGGACTTTCACAATCACGCATCCTTATGTGAAATAATGAGCTTCGGTAGGCAACTAGGTGCCTAAAAATAATCAACTTAATACTTCCACTGAAAAAACATTCACGGACAGCCCACCTCTGCCTTGGCGATTTTTTCTTTCCACTTTCTTGTTGCCTCATCCATGTCCCTCTTGTGCTCCTCCTCTAAGGCTTCCAATTTTTCCGCTTGGAGGTCCTTCAGTTCTGCACGGAATATGCGATATTTCCTAATTTTCATATTTGTAATACTTCCCAGCACTATACCAAGAGTAGACCAGAGGTGAGGTTACGAGGCAGAGTAAGATGAAGACGTTGATTTCTGCTGTGAAAGACTTCACGAGGTATCATCGGAGTAATATCGCCTCAAAGCAACGATTCAGGTGATTCTAGCATCGAAACTTAATATCGCTCTTGTATTTATGAATGAGAGCTCAAGATTTTCTCATTATTAGAGCTCGTACCAATTAAGAGTTTATGTACCCGATTTTGTAGACTCCAATTCATGTTTAGCATTGGCTTGCAGCTCCTCTTTTGACCTTTGCAAGCCATCAATCTGTATTGGAAGAGAATTTTAATGTAACCAAGACTTGATCGGTTAGACTGTTTATGTTTTAGTGAATAAAAGACCCGGTCAGACTCATGATTAAATCGAGCGTGACCATCACATTTCAATATGGTCTGATACCAAAGCTACCGCTGACAGATTCTCATTCAAAGCTACGAAAATTCCGTAAGTGTGTTATGCTAAGTCGTTTACAATGCTGAGAATAGAAATCCATATCCTCTCATGGTATCCGTACGATAGTCCAATCTGCCTTAAAGGCTCACAGAGCTACGTTTAAGATCAATTAATTAGAATTCAGAACAAACCTCTTTCTCCAAGTCGGAAATCTTCTGCTGGCTTATCTGCTCCAACTCGTCTGCCCTAGCTTTCTCCTGAAAATGTAATAAAACGATTTGTTTCAAATGCCATTATTCGTTGCAAGTTTATGATGATGTGCTTGAGAAATAAAACTACCAACTCGGCAGCAATGGAGATCGAGATCAAGACCTGCACTCTGAGTGTTTGAGCATCTGCAAGAGCCTTGCGAGTCACATTTAACCTCTCCTCGCTCTCTTTCACAGATGCCTGTAGAAATAAGCAATATCTCTTACTTTAGATATAGCACAGAAAGCATCACTCAAATCTTTAAGAGAGAATCTAATGTACTGTACAATTTACGCATGTTTGACAGAGAATTGGAGTATTATTCAAGGGAAAAAATAGAAACTCGATTGGATATCAACTTTGAAATGTCTCGGATTATCTTGCGGACCAGCACGTGACTCAGATCAGCACAAGTATCAAACATTTTAAGACCCTTCTTTTACTTAATTTTACCTCCAGCGCAGCACTCGATATGTCATATTGCGTCAGCTCGGCATCCCTCGCATCCAGCAAACCGAGATTATACTGCCAAACGCAAGAGGGCGAAACAAGCATACAAACAATTCATGTGAAAAACCCTAAACGCAAAGGTAACAGTCCCTTATGTGCAAGAGCTTGAAATTCAGTAGTAGATCCGAAATTAGGACTGGATCACAAATTGTCATGCTTGCATTCATCTTCGACCAATTCTCAGTGATCGAAGAGATAGTAGCCAACTTTCGAAAGCTCTAGTAAAAATGGAAGGGTATTTGTGACATACAAACCAAATTTGGGGGAGCAGACAAAGCTAAGTTGTTCACAACTTTTCATTGCTACCTCATAAGAAAAAGAAACTCACTTTGAAGTCATCTTGCAGCTGGGACATTTGGTCCTTCAACTCAGCCAACGCACTCTCTTTTTCCCGAATCTGATTCCCTTATGTGCCAACATTAGCAACCAATCACAATTATACATGTGAAACAAGTCTAAAAGGACTTCGTTTCAAAAAATAAAGTCTCCATTCACTTCAATAGCGATTCGGCTCTGGCACACAACAATGTGAAGGGACGAGCACAAGTCGGAAAACTAGGTCAACCGCCAAGATTTCAACTTACAGAGTCAAGAGCAAATTTATAGATACATCCAAAGGTATTAGAAATGCATTTCTAATACAATTAAATGTAATCACAAGTCCTACACGTCTGACAAAGCTGATGCAGAAAATGGTTGACAGATTTTCCATTAAACCTCAAATCTTCTCAAAGACAAATTCCGAAACCGCCAAGGACAACAGAAACCAAGACTTACTTGGCCATTAAGAGATTGAATTTGTTGATCGCAAAGAGCAATGAGTTCACGCTCTTTCAATTCGAGCATTGCTCGAAACTCACGAGGTTCCGCCATTATTGTTCCTCCTCCAAATCGAAGATATCCTGCACCTTAGCTCGGCTAAATTCGCCTCAACAAGAAGGACTTCAGCAACTCCATATGTTATCACAGTCACTCTCCAGCATTCAGACATACTAAACGTATCGAGGGGAGTGCAAATGATACATTAGCGTATTAAGCGACAGAAAGAGACATTCCTACAGTCATTGGCCATTCTCCGACTGCAGACAACCATCGTCATTCTAATTCGAAATCACTCATTTCTGATTTCACGATCAAAATTCAAAATTATCCTCATTCAGAATTATTGCACTCTCTCGCCTGCCGTGGTCCAAAAAACTCTGGCAAACACAGGCATGACGAAGCAAGCATTCTTCGGATTACAGAGCATTTCAACATTCTACGAACTTCTTCCTTCGCGCATGTCAGATTCAACTGACCAATCCTTTGTTCGAACATTCAATTAAACGAGATCGACAACACATACTCCGAAGTGAGGCGAGACCTATGCACACAGAGTGCCTCTTTCTGCAATTGCGTAAGAAGATGCAAAACGGTGCCACAATGCAAAATCGTCGATTGGAAGGGGTTAATTAACAACTGTGATCGCCGCCCTAATTAAGAAAGGGAGAATCGGAACAGTCGACTGAGCGTTGCAAATGCTTCGAGACGATGGAAATGCAATGTGAAGGATCAGAGGGATGAAGACGCAACGCAATGGACAAAGGAGAAGCGGCGGTTAGTGTCTTATAAGCTAATTCATTTACCCAAATTGCCGGTTGAAAATTTTAAAAATTACCTCTCTGACTATTTTCTATTTTATGTAAAATATGTCATCAATATTTTAACATGACATCAAAATATTTTAAGATGACAAGTTATCAAAATAACATTTCTAACATTTTAACTCTAAGACTACCACAAGCACCATTCTGTGGCATTTTGATGATAGTTCACTCAAAGTCCACTTGGGAAGAAATTAGAAACAATTTTTTTTATCTACTTTTTTCTATTGACCTTTCATGTTGAGTTATGAAAAATATCCAATTGAGTTTTTGGGTTAAGTGGTGTTTCACTAGTTGAGAAGTAAGTAAAAAAAATAGATGGCAAAATTTGCTATTTTAGTGTATTTCGAGAAGTTGTTGTTCCTTGCTCTAAATCTCAAATTTCTCCATAAAAATGATACTACCTTCGTACCATATTGATCTTCTTGTTTGACAAAATGTCACAAATTAAGACTATAACTATAAACAACTTTTTTAAGACCCATTTTACATTAAAGGTAGAGTCCTTTTCAAAGTGGAGTTTTGAATTATTGAAAAATAGAATTTTTTAGGCATTTTCATATAGTACCAATGGACATTTAGCTATTGAATGTGAAGTTGTAATTTTATGAACATTTAATAAGAACCAAAGACCATGTGTGGACTACAATTTTGCCTCTCCCAAAGCTTCGTTTCCTTTAATTAGATACCATTCAGAGAGATTTAAAAAAACAAAAAACAAAATCAATGCTATTTGACCCTTCAAATCATTTTATTTGTCTTTTGATTGATGATTTAATGGAGGGAGGGAAAGCTAGTTCTTAGAATTCTTTTATTAATCCTAGAGAACAATCAAAAATTGAATCTAACCAATTTACAAAGTCACAAGTGCAATATGAAGATCATTTTGGAACAAAAAAATTGAAGTCAATAATAAGATCATTATGGGACAAAAGGAGTATTTTTTGAGTCTGAGACCAAATAATAAAATAAAGTTTATCTATTCTAGTTTCTACTCCAATTGGAATTTTGGAAAAATTTTAAATATTGAATATTTTATTGCAATTTGAACTTTGTATGCATTTTCAATGTTTATTGTATTTTAATTATAGTATGACAAGGAAATTGGGTTTACACCATGATATTTGTCATTGTCATTGTAATCTACATTTACAGTGAAATTTCCACATTTTTTGAAGTAATTTTCTATTTTGTGTGATTTTTCTTCGCTTTTCCTTCAAAAATTCTCAAATAAATCAATTTTCCTCAAAAAAAAATCTAAAATTTTTGTGAAGTAATGAAGACATGTAACTTCATGTGTAAAAAACAAAAATAATTTTTTTTTATACATATCTACTTCTAAAATGGCATCAAATTGAGTGATGAGTTACAAAGCTTGGAATCAATGGTTATAAGTCCATCTTTTAAGGGTTAAAAAGAAACAACATATTCAAGAAATTTCAATCATCCAGCTTTGAAACATTCAAACATAGCATTTCATTTCTTGATGTCATTTTTTCAATGTTATTTCATTTGAATATCATTTGAAATGACATTTCAAATTTCATTTGATATTTCAAAGTTCATATTGGATGACATTGCCTTACTAGGTAATTACATTTTTAGCAATTGAATAAATAGAATTTCGACTATTGACACGTGCACTATAGTGTGCTCCTTCACATTTAATCAACAACCAAGGTAAATTCCAAACATTATTGCATGAACCTTCTCTTCAATGTCAATGTCATAACAATGATTGCTAAAGGACACACAAAAACTTAAGGTGATTATATGTGCTCATATTTCTATGTGATCAACTCCAAAGTACTACAAAATGTATAGCTTTATTAGATGGACCTACAATTAAGCAAGGCTCATAATCTTCATTAAAATTTATTTATTTTAGCAAATTCAATTGTATAATCTTTTAGTTAACTTGTTAGTGTACACACTCCTAAAATTAAAAAATTAAAAAAAACTTACCAATTGCAAAATCATGATGCATGGGTTTTAGAAACAAGTATTTTCAAGTCTTTCCAAATGGTTAGATTTCATCTCTTAATCATTTTTGCATAAAAACTTGTGTAGATCCTACAACTTACAACTCTTCATAATACATTCTAGAAATAAGTTGGGAACACATATTGAAAATCCCCCAAAGAAATTTTATATTTATTCTTGAGAAATAGTAAGTAGAGAGAAGTAGAAAATAATTCAAAATACTAAATTGTTAAGAATTTATTTATGGAGTTGAAAAGTGCCAATTTCAATGGTTGTAATATTATAATAATCAATTTACATCCTATAATTTTATTTATTTCAAAAAATATAAAAATTTGAATTAAATAAAAGCTTCAAATTTTATTTTAGAGTAGAAAATCCATAATTTCTCCTTAAATGAAGCTCCTTATATTTTTCAACTCATAAATCAAAATAGAATGATTTAAAGTTTTCTACGTATATGAGAATCTAGGGAAAAAAAATTAATTTTTTTTTTGAACAAAGTGATTTTTGAAATTTGTCTTATATGTCAAAAACCATAACATCCTATATATCAAGAAAATTGTGGCAAAATTACAATGGTAATGTACATTCAAAATCTAAAATGCACACCACCATTACAATTTTGTCTATAATGGACATGCTCCCATTTTGTCCATAATGGGATAATTCACCTTATTTGGTGTAGCAATTTGCAACTTTGTATTTTGTTGGTTAGAGAATTCCTGGGTGATATTTTTGCATTATGTGGACATCAAAAATATAGCAGAGCACCTAAGTAGAAGCTAATTGTATAGTCAAGTCCACTTCATTTTACAAATTTTTTAGTCGATTGTTTCTAGAAAGTTCAATAACTTCAAGAAGTTTTAGCATGCTAAAAAATTAACCAAATTTGAAACTACAAATTGTATTGGAATTGTAAGTGGAATTGCAATGAAGTGTACTACAATTTCATAACATTCAAAAATAAATTGTTGAAAATCATGCAACAATTTGATTTCTTTAATATACTATCTATCACTTCACAAATAACCTTGGGAAGATAGTCAAAGATTTTATGCAACGGGTTTAAGAAAAAACAACTAATATGTACCATTGGTATAAGTTTTAAATTTTTTACAAATGGTAGATTGGTAGCATCACTAGATAGTAGATAGTGTATAGAAAAACATCAAGCTCTTTTTTGTGATTTTCAATTACATCAATATATTTGTAATGATATTAAAGTAGACTTTAGCGTGATTCCAATCCAATATACAATTTGAAATTCCTATCAATTTTTAGCTTACTTTGGCCTCCTAAAGTTCTCTAAAAAATCTCAACCAAATTCATAAATTCATAAATGAGCTAGACCAAATTGTAGTATACAAAAGCCCATGAAGATTAACCCCTAAGCGCTCAATCGACCATTTTCTGGTCGCTGCCTGACTTCGGGCAGAATTTTCGAGCAAAAAAAAAACTTTTTTCAAATTTTTTTTTCAGTTTTGAAAAAATTGGGTTTTCTTTCAACATTGATATTCAAAACTAAGATCAGTACGGTCAAACAAAAGTTATAGCAAAAAAAAGGAGAAATAGTACAAAGTGTCTAAAATTGCTTAGTGTTGAAAAACTTACTATTTGGGGGAATTACTGATGCTCTCATTAGTAAATACTTTTTATTTTCTTACAAGTCAATAAAAACCATAATTTTGACCAATCAAAAAAAATTTCAAATCATAAAAATAGAAATTGTATTTTTGGTGAATTTTTGAAGTTATATCTTCAAAATTCATTTGAAGAGAATCTATAAATATTTTTTAAATTTTGATCATATGTATATTTTCTAATTTTTGTGCTTTAAATTATCTTCTTTGATGCTAACTTCAAAAAAGTTGTAAAGATTATATTTTATAACACATTTGTATTTTGTCTTAATCCCTTGGGCTTTTAGAGGTTGAATATTTTGCATTTTTCTATAAATCAATAAAAAAACACAATTTTGACCAATCAAAAAAAATTTCAAATTCTAAAAATAGAAATTGTATTTTTGGTGAATTTTTGAAGTTATATCTTCAAAATTCATTTAAAAATAATCTAAAAACATTTTTACTATAACTGTATGGATACTTTCTACCCGTTGTGCTTTACATTATCTTCTTTGATACTAACTTCAGAAAAGTTGTAATTCTTATATTTTATAGCACATTTGTGTTTTGTCCTAACCCCTTGGGCTTTTAGGGGTTAAAGAAAAAAATCCATTGCGAGCACAAGATCCCATAGTAGGCATCTATAGGGAATGACTCTATTATGGTTAACCCTTAAGTACGTGACCGGTCAACCAATTTCTTGTTGATTTTTGAACTTTTTGTCAAATGGAACATCTCATTTCAAAAAACCTAAAGAACAACACAATTAGAGTGTCTTTGTACACTCCTAACAAAGCCAATTTCAAGGAAATGCGTGCCAAAATGCATTAGCTACACTTGTTTACACTTGAATTGCCTAGCTGTTTTCATGTGAAATATTGCAAAAAATAAATATATAATGAATGTAAAGGATGATTGTTTATATGTGTGAAAGAACTAGTTGGAAGTCTTAGAACCAACTAGAGCATTTAGTGAAATTTATGCCCAATTATTGCAAATCATATTTAACATTGGTGCAAGAAGTTATTTACAACACACTAGTCTTTGAAGATTAATTATAAAGATGTGAACTATTGAATTACTTACATTTTTTGGTTTGGTTCAAGGATTTGCCCTATAGAATTGATTTAGGCAATTTGATTTAGAATTACATTCATAAAATAGTCACAAAATGGGACTCTTCAAGAATCATATATAGAAATTGTGCCTAGCCCCAAAATCAATCGTAGTCACTAAAGGGTTAATTTCAAACCCCATTATAGATTTTCCAATAAGTGAGATTTGGTCACAACCCAACGACGCTAGCGTTCGAGCGTGGAGCGGTGAGCCTATGAGCTGTGAGCGGGAAACTTGTGAGCGGTGAGCCCCAACAAGGTTTTTTAATCAAAAAAGTTGATGAAAAAAAAAATTCGGTCAAAATATGTCAAAATCTCTAATAAAAATTGCTATTATAGTAAATTTTGGGGCCTATGACCGTGTCCCCTATGACCGTGGATTGTTATAGAGTGTTATATTGTATAGCCATTAATTGTCTAGCCAAGGTAGGCATAGTGATTTCTAGGCTGAAACAAAGTTTTAACAATTTATATTATTATTACTCCAAAGAACTTGGAAACCGTTGTAGGGGTAACAAACTCATGTCACTTTTAAATGTGCATTTCCATTATGACATATAAGGTGCATCTTGTACATATGCAAATGAACTATCCACCATATCACCTACTTATAAGATAGGGTTTTGTATTTTGTAATAAATAGATTTGCCTCTATTCCATGTCCTTCATATAATTTCATAGGCTGAAGATATAAAAGGATACAATATAGAACTTAGATCCATTACACTACTAGAAAATGGTGTCCAAATCAACAAAAACTTAACACTTTTTTGTTGATTTGTGTACTGCAATGTCCATATGCACATTTAGTTGTGAATTCTGTCAATGTTAGCAACATATTTTTATGGCCCCTTGGTAGCGGGCCGGTTTAGGGTTTCGCCTCGACACTTGTCCTCGGTTGTTGCAGGTTTAGGTTTCAAGCTCGTTTGGGCAAGGGAGTGCGTCCGTGCCAGCGATGAGCGACTCAAAGTGGCTCAAAGAGATTGCGGAGATGAAGGCGCCTTGGGGTCCGTTCCAGTGGCTGAACTGAGGTGTCATCACTAGCAACATTGTTGTCGGTTCCTGCCCTCGCAGCCCTGAAGACATTGATCGCTTGGTAGACGAGGCGGGCATTGACGCGGTGCTCAACCTCCAAAGCGGACTCTGCTTCGATACGCTCAAAATCCCGTACGACTCCATTCGCAAGCGGGCGGTGGAGCGCGGCATTCTCCTGGAGCGTGTGGAGATGCGCGACTTCGACCACGCGGATCAATCGCTGATGCTTCCCGTTGCGGTTCAGTTGTTGAATTCTCTTCTGGCGAGGGGGATGAAGGTCTACGTGCATTGCACTGCGGAAATCAACCGTGCGACGCTCACGACAGTCGGCTATTTAACGTTTGTGCAGGAAATGGATCTCGAGGAGGCTGTTTCGATGGTGAAATCCGCCAGGCCCGTGGCGCATCCGTACATTGATTGTTGGATGGAAGTGCGACGAAGGTTGCTGGAAGAACGACGAGAGGAAGTCACTCGAATTTCGGAAGAGATTTACGGGGCGCAAGTGGGGAAGAAGACCCCATAGACCAAGCTTTCCGATTGGGGGGTTGCGGAGAAGCGTTTGATTTCGCAAACGTTTCAGAGGCACCTGGACACGGACCTCACGTTGGCATTGAAATGGCCTGCCCCTGTCCATTTATGTGGGTAACGTCTGGAATTGCTAAAAATCGATTATGAACATTAATCAGGAGTAGAGGATCCACTTTGCGAACTTTACATTTCATAGGTTATTAAACGCAGTGAGAGGTCCTATTTGAAGCCTAGAAGATCTTTCAGTTAATGAAATCAATGCTTGGAAGATCTTTTTTAGGTCCTAAGTTGGACACTCTTCGCATTGATGTCGAGGGTGAGTTTGGAGCTGATTGGTTGACAAACTCTCAGATTTGAAGTCGACTTTTAGGGTTTCACCTCAATCTCGGATTTTCGACTCTATTTGCTCTCGTCTCCATTTTCTCTGTTCATAATGTGATGTGATTTCCCTCTTCAACAGTTTGGATCTGAGCAAGTAATCTCGATTCGTATTTGGCAGTTATGATATGGGTTTAGTATTCGATGTGGTACACTAAATATGATTCAACAACTAGTATGTGCTTTCTTCATTGCAGGTGCTGGCAAGCAATCTGTAGCTGTTGCAGAAGGATCATACAATGCAAACCCCCAGCAAGCTAATTCTATCGAGTAAGAAAATCCCATCTCCACCTGCTTCACCTTTTCCAGTAGTGCAACAATTTCTCATGTGTGAGGCTCATCGATGTCTCCTTCACTTAATTATTTCCGACTTCGTTTCTCTCTTTAAATCATATTTTCCTCACGCAATGTCCAAGGCTGTCTTATGCAATCATTTCAAGTGGGAGGTTGTGAACTACTGTTGAAATAACAACAACTAACCCTATTTCCAATTCAAAGATCAGTTATCATCGACCAATTTTAGCTAAGTTATGCCTCTATTACTTGCGAATTGAAGTCCCCCAGAAGTGTGGAATTGATGAGTGACTGTTGTGGTAAGAAGAGACGGATGCGGTCCTTAATGGTTTCAGCATTTTCTACCATTCTTGAATATGGTACTATCTACTTGTAGAGGAATCTTTAGTGCACGCAAAGACACCTTACTTTATCCATAAAAGATAACCTTTCCAGCTGATAGATAAATTTTTTTCCATCCCCTCCATCTGATTCTTCACTATCTTCTAAAGTAAATCTGTTCCATCGGTTTTATATGCTTATGCAAGATTTCTTCCAAAAGGACAATGCTCTCAAGTGGTTCAAGACTATTATGAGTGACCAACACGACATGCATTATCCTGTCCTTCATTCTAAAAGCTCTATGTACACCAACACATGATTTTTTTTTAAATGTGGTCATTTTTTTGGGAAGGTTGAGCAACCTTCTGAAGGAGGCCATGCAATTCGGCCAAGTGGGCAAGCCCACAGTCCACTTGGTGGAAGCGATGGATCCCATGAAACACCCCTTTTTCATGTTCGTGTGCAGCAACTGCTTTTGCGACATCTGCGACAAGGTGCGTCTGCAGGGCTACTGGTCGCCTGTGGAGTCACATATCTTCCACCACGTCCTGAGGAAGCACGGCTGCGGGGAAGAAGGAAAGCAGAAGGCGTTAGTCCTGGACGTGGGTGCGCACGTCGGATGGTTTTCGTTGCTGGCGGCGAGCTACGGGTGCAGAGTGAAATCTTTTGAGCCCAACACGGTGGCACTGAGATACCTCAACTTATCTACGGTTATCAATGGCTTCCAACAGGTAGGCACTGCCTCTTTTTTTTCTTCTAGTTTTTAAAAATTGGGTCACAAGCAGTTGTAGGCTTTGATGGAGTAATATGTCTGTAAATATGTAGAATAGTACTAGTACGACATGAGCGCTTGTCTAGTTACAACTGAGTGTCGTTGCTATTATCGAACATATTCGGCATTTTTATTAGATCTTATTGGTAGCTGAAAGAGGTTTCCATCGCACTGTAGCATGCATTATTTGGGCACTGTATGAATAAGTTATGAATTTTCAAAGTTGACTGTCTCTAGGTGTTCTAGAAACCAACAGTAGGCACTCAGTGGGCACTGCTTCTTCAACTTGTTTCTTCAAGTTTTTGAATTGGCAACCACTAGTTGCGGTCCTTGCTAGAGTGATCATGAAGCATTTGCGTCTGTAAATATGAAGCATTTACAGATGAAAATATGGGTGGAATCGTGAACTACAGGTGGTCGGTCAGTGATGTTGTTTCTTTAAATTTTTGAATTAGCAAAAGCAGTTGTAGTGGTCCTTGCTGGAGTGATGACGTATTTGCATCTGTACTGTAAAATATGGGTGAAATTACTGCATCTGGGCACTGATTTTTGGTTTTCAATTTTCGAAAACTAGCAAGCATTTCCGATCCTTGCTCGAGCGATGAAGCATTAGCATCTATAAATATGGGAGAAATAATTGCAGGTGGTCAGTAATTTTGTGATTTTCCAATTTTCTAAATTAGCAACTAGTTAGCGATTCTTGCTTGAGCGATGGTGCATTAGCATCTGTTAAGTATGGTGAATGGAATCCCTCCAGGTGAACTTGTTTCCCAAAGGCGTGAGCAGTGCGGATTCGCAGGCGGAGTACCGGCAAACCGACACTTGGGCTCTGAATGGTTTCCAGAAGAGACGAAGCCTTCTGGAGACTGTGGACGTTGCTTGACTCGACAGCGTCATGGACGAAGACGTGTTGCTGTTGAAGATCGACACCGAAGGGTACGTCGCTCTGACTTTCTATTCTGCCGCTATTCTTTTATCCACCTCCACCTTTTCATTTTCTACAATGGTGAGAGTACTTCAATACATTTCGTAACGCATTGTAGTTTCCTTCTTTTAGGTTTCCTTCTGCAGAAATCATCATGAACATTCGGAGAGGAACCTCTTCTCCAGAGAACGTATTCCATGTTCTTTGAGAGAATCTCTTGGAAATGGTTACCGAAAATACGGAGCTTGCAGCATGCAACAAGGCAACTACACCTAAAATTGCACAAATAAGCAATTCAGCATGGTTTTCCATTATTATATTGAAAAAACGTTTTGTGGGGTCTTGTTGGTAGTCCATTTCAATGCCAATGCATTTAGCCAGTATGATTGGGCTTGAGAGCTTAAATTCATTTAAGACCTATCTGAGTTTTGAGGCTGAATAAGAGCACCGAACTTAATGCATTCACTGATTTTGGTCTGATATGAAGGATTATGTGTGTATTCAAAGAAACACATCAATAATGTACCGAAATTGGCAAAAATGAAAGTCAGGGAAAATGGCAGGACTCTAATGCAGATGTCGAAGTTGCTGAAGCAAGAGAAGGATTCTATTTTCCACATAAGTTTTTCTTCATTTGGTGTATATTTCAGTTTTGTTGTGCTGACTGGTACAACTTTTAGGATGTGTTTCCAAGGCGGGAGGCCAATTGTTGTGGGTAGCACCCAATTTGGTACACTTGAGGAGAGTTCACTCGGTAATATTCTCTACTTGTTTTTTCGTTATAATTTTATTGGTAATATCTGATAACATATATTTGCAATGCTCCTTGGTGATTGATGACTAAGCTATGGTCGTATTGTGCGTAGGGGATGGTTTGGGAGAAGGCTATGGTATGCTTGGGCAGGCGGGCAGTGGTAAACTGTGAGTCTTGATTGGTTAGAGTGACACCAGTCTCTAGAATGTATTTGAGGCCAAAATGTTTTCCAGCGCAAGACTCCTTTGAAGGCTCCTGATGGGATAGATGTTAAGGGAGTAGTGGATAACTTGCTTGTGGATTTATTGACAACACTCAATGTTTTGTAGCTAGCCTTCTTTAGGTATTATATGATATGACACCATATTCCCATATATAACAAACATATATAATTTGCTACTCTGTATTCAAATTTGTGAGTTGTAAGAAGTTGTTATGTGAATGGGCATCCAAATCAACATTTTTATGTCAATCATCAACACAAACGTGTCAAATTGGACAAAAAAATGAACACTTTTATGTTCATAGAGAACAAAAAAGTGTCAATTTGATTGTCCAAATCAACACTTTTTTGTTCATCTTCGTCCAAATCAACATGTCCTAATTAACATAAAGAAATCAACACTTTCTTGTAATTTTGGACGCTGAATTTTCTACTAGTGTTAGAAAGGAAAAGCCATGTCTACTCTAGAACTAAAATAATTCCAACTCGAATTAAGAGTAGCTTCAACTCATTGAAGCTATAACTAGGTGCATGAATAAATTTATCGTCATGAATGTCCATCTTGCAGAAGTACATGTACAAATAGTACAAGTGCTTGCAGTTTACATACTGTGCTCGCCCTCCGACAGCGGACACAATCATGTTGACAAAGTCTGGACAAGTGCATGAACGGAACATACCCACCGTCACTCGATATACGTTTTTCTTTGGTTCCACCCCAGTTTCTAGTACAACTATTGCACCAAGTCCTGGAAATGGGAGAATAGTTACTTCTAGAATTTGTCCTCTAACATTCCCAGCACTCTCCCATTTGTTTCGTTGTTCAACAGTTGGGGCATTTGCAAGTCTCCTAATAGTCCGGTTGTTTCTCACTGTTGGATGTACATCAGCGTTTGGTGGTGATGGATGGTCAAGAAGAAAAGGTGTAAAAATCTTAGACATGGTGAAGAGCTTACATGGCGATAATGTTGGCTTTTCCTGGAGTTGAAAGCCTGCATGTTGTAGCAACAAAGTTTCTTCTCGATTGAGGTGAGTTCCACTCAAAATAGGCCAAATGTCGGGCACCTCCGGCCAATCAATGACCCACTTGCGCTTGGTACCTTTTACACATCGTTCAATGTCATCCCAACAAAACCAAAAGTCTACAACCACCTCTCGTTTAGTGCCATACTCTTCTTTTCTACCACGATAGGTGGGAGATGGGGTTCCTTTCTTCCCCTTCGAAATCTTTGAAGTACATTTGATGTTGGATGTCCGTTGTTAAGCTGAACATCTAGCATTTGATTTGTGGCTGATCCTAGCAATGTGCCACTTTGATGTGTCGCAGTCGCTTTCAAATGCTACTGCTACATATTGAATGGGATTGACCTCCCTCTGTGATACATGACCTCCAACGACTTTTCTGATATCTTCGTTGACCTTGTTCGAACACGGGGCTGTGAGAAGTTCACTTTGTCAGGTCTATGTGAATCTCCATTGTCACCAATAGGTACATCCAGCTTCCTCTTTGTACTCCCAAATATTTCTTCTCCTTCCAAATGTGGTACTCGAGTTCCCACACCATGGGCTTCTGGTAACGTGTTCAATGCTTCCGCTATTTTCTTAGGGCATCCACTACGTCTTGCAGCTCTCAGCTTCAATTCCCCCTTTGATGGGCCTGAACCAGATGCGTGTCCTCTAAGATATGCACGATAATTCGTCATTTGCATCCAAGCACGAATACTATCATCACAAGTGGCGTCAAATAAATTGTTTCCACGTTTCCCAGACATTTGCAACCACTTGTTATGAACCGTTTCAGACAAATTGCAGAAAGGCAGGTCTGTCATCTCCTCCAAACTCAAGCCCTGCATAAGTGTACATCCAATCTCATCAATTTCAATCACAAAATTTGTAACAATACAGACAAAAAATGTTATCCCCGAAAATAAAAGACTGGTAAATCAAACTAGTTTTACACTAAGAGACCTTCCTACAAGAAATATTTAATTATAAACTTTTGAGAGTGAACCTCCTAATTATTTTAAAGTCATTATTACTCAAAAAAAGAATACACCAAGGTTACACATATGATTCCGTCGGATCCAATGGAATCATATTTTTCTTTTGTAGTAACACCATTTCATATACCTGTATAATGTACTCTTTTCAAATTATAAATTCCCAATTTTCTTCACTGACACAAGGAAAATTCAAAGCCAAGAATATATTCTTGTTGTTAAGAAGTACAATGACATCTGTCACTATTTTGGAGAAAATATCACATAAAGCTACAAAGCAAGACTGCTTTTACTTACCATAGTCATAAAGCCTCCCCATTGCAAATACCGAAAGTGCCAGAACGCCAGCCAATGCTCCAAGTGATGAAGTGACTCCTCGCTTGCAGCCCCAGATGATAACCACCGTGATCGAATAGCAAGATAGCGTGTCTCTGCTTCGTCCATAGTCTTTGACTCTTTATATTGCTTACACAGCATATTGTGTTGGTGTTGAAATGCAGGCTTTATGTATTTCTACGTATGTTTGATAAGAGAAGAACTCCAATGCAATAGGCAGGTCCTCTCCCGGTTTTCCATGACCTCATTTGGAGAACCACTGCCGTAGACAATACATACTGCATTCAAATTAGCCATTGCACTATCTGCCATAAAGCCTTTAAAGTTTGTGTCAGACACTCCATAAAGTGTCATGACAACATTCAAACTTCTCCAGAATTATACTTGGATTTCGGTATCTTCAGACTGCATGTCACATACTGCAATTGTCATTACCTTTTTGTACAATGAATCGTACACGTGGCACGCCATAGTGGTCCAGTCCTTCACGCGCTTCACGTGGTCGAACATGATCCACGCATTCTGTAGATCCCCCTCAGGTTGCATATGCTTGACGAGGTTGTGAGCCCTCGAGATGGCACTCAGGACTCTGGGTCCATTTTTCGCGATTAAATGGTGAAAATTAGTCAAAATATTCAAGAAAAAGACATAAAAAGAGTGTTGAGGGAGTTTTGGTGTCAGTCTATGCCAAAATGGTGGAAAACCAACTTAGATGGTGGAAAATTCCTAATGCTAGAAATTGGAATCATTCTAAGTCTCCAAAGCAAGTATATGTAAAGAATTAGTAATTCCGAGAGAAATAAGGAATAGAGAGTTAGTCAGTCCTAGCGAATGTCTGTGCAAAGTCAACCTTTTAAGGATGCATAAGACATACTGACTAAGCTAGAAGAGTCTACTACAAGCGTGGGAAGTTACCAGGGCTTAAGTTCAATTTTGGAAATAAATTGGATTTAAAGGTAAAACCACTACAATAGATTTGGAGAATTCGAATTTCACGAGACAAAAGATGGAGGATTGGAGATTGAAGACTACAGAGAGGTGTTCCAGGGGTAGGAGCATGCCAGGAGCGAACAAGAATCAAACAATTGTCCAAGATTCCCGGGCATCGGGAATTAAATTGTCCAATTGGGCAAGGTAATTCCGAATTACTAAAATTAGAAAGGTGCAAGGTTGCGTGGGACTTACACCAAGAATCTAGGAGTGCCTTAGATGTTACCCAATTTATTTCATATTTTTCCGAAATTCCACGTTGACTCCATGGGAAGTCAACCGCACATAGAAATGTTCGTAAAATCATAGAAATTACGTATGATGCGGTAAAATCTCACTAAAAATTAGGATAGGGTTTTGTGTGCTTAATAAGCGCCCGGTCAAGTTTGAAGACATTCCGATATTCCCAACTACCAAAACCGGCATCGACATCGAAATTCACTAGAAGTTACAAGTTGGCGGCGGGTTGACCGGCGTATCAGGAGCGAATGATGTCCGATTGTCGCAAATAAGGAGTCATTCCTTACTCTCACGGACATTCCTAACAACCCTAGCCTGACAGATTCATCAAATTGCGCAAATCCTAAAAGTTAGATTTTTGACTTTTAATTGGAGTTACCGTAATTCCAATTTGGGCGCGCAAATGGCCTAGGAGTGAGGGGTAAGGGGTCCCTTAGGCTAATTGGGGTCTTCTGAAGACAATGGCGCAGACGGTTTTCCGTTTCGAGTTGTTCCCTAAAAGATAGAGAGGGTCAGCTCTTAGTTTGACTTTTTAGTCGTTAATTGCGGTTAATTAGAAGTGATTTTGGAAATATCTCTTGGAAAATCAAAGATTGGATTTGGTCAAGATCTCTTTCTTGCGTAAAAAGCCATCTTTGGGCTAAAGAAAGACAATTTTCGAAATGACTTTGGATTAATTTGCAAAATATCTAGGTAGATTAGGGTTAATTCCAAAATATTTTTGGTTAAGATCTTGGATTTGATTTGGCCAAGATTTCTTTGACAAAATGGGGATGTTTTTAGAAATTTCCACCATTAAACAACTAATATTTTGGAATTACATTAGGGTAGTTTAGGATAGAAAGTAACAAAGTGTTTTCACCAGCAATTACCGAGAGGGGCCCGGCCACGGGTATATAAGGGCCCCCTTCGAGGTTGCCAGTACCCTTATTTCTCGCACCGACATTTTGTTATTTCACTTAAGTGCTACCGGCGTGGCTGGAGCACTACTTGGACCAACGACTTGGCCAAGTTTTTATGTATTTTGTTGAAATTTGAATGCTTAGGGCCCCTTCAAGTGACTTTTAGTTGTATTTGAAGATAATCTTCAATCTTTTGTTAGCTAATTGAAGTGGAAATTTCAAGTGTGAAGCATTAAAGTTCGGTTTAAACACTGTCATGTGTACCTCCTTTGATTGCAAAACCTTGAAATACTGGAAATTTTGAGAACTTAAAGTGAAAGTTCGGTTAAGCACTGTCATGTGCACCTCCTTTTGCGATTAAAGTACTCAAAATATTATTGGAACCTCCTTAAACGGCGAAGCTTTGAACCTTTTACAAGAAATGTGACAATCTATGAAAAGTAATTTCAATTAACCAATTGAAGTGGAAAAGTAGTACAAGGTTGGTTATATGCTAAGAATAAGGGAAGACTTGATATCTCACTCACAAACCCTTTATTAGCATTTCCCGTGGAAATCTCAATCACTCCTCTTGTTCTATTAGAACGACACGTTGTGGGATTACCAACATGTTGAGCCATTAAGTGGTGTGTCAAAACCTTCCTTGTGTTTGGTTTAGCCCAAAAACTCCTAAAGGGTTCAGTTGATTACGTTAGAAAGTTAGTTTAGTCCAGAATCCCAAGAAAATTGAGAGATTAGTTAGTTTTAGTTATCCAAAAATTAGTTAAAAATCCCAAAAAAAGTGAATTTTAGAAGCCAATCCAACCCGAAGAAGCCAGTCCAGCCCAAGAAGCCAGATCGGCCCGAAGGAGTAGTCCGGCAGGAGCCAGTACACGATCAGGAGCCAGTATACGACCCCCCCACCGACCAACCACCGGCCGCCACGTGGCGGAGGCTGACGGGGCAGAGAGCGGGGGCCTGGGGAGGAGCGGCAGTCCGGCTGGGGAGTCCAGGAGCTCGGTTGGGAGTCCAGGAGCTCAATTTTGGAGTCTAGGAGTTCAAGTCACAAACTAACACTAGAACTCAAAAAGAAAAAAAAACACAACTCACGCTTTACAAGTAAGTTCAACTATCACAAAATATCTTTTGACATTGCAAGTATTGAAACTTTTGACCAAATTAAAAAGAATTAGAAGGGAAATTTCCAACTTCTCCTTTTAATTTTCCATCAAAAAACTCAAAATTTGCAACATCTAAAGAGGGTCTTCCATCATTGACAACTCAACCGCCATAGCCATCCTCTAATTTTCAAAATTGCAACAACTCTTGCAAAACAAGAATGAGAAAGGAAGAGAACTAGGGGGGAGATTAAGGTGAGGAGATCCTAACCGTGACAAATTAGATTAAAAAACTAATTTCTTTGGAATAACACTATAGATTGGGATTCTTTATTCTTGGGGGTTGACCTTTGGGAATAAAAAATCCATTTATTTGGAATAACACTATTGAAATTGTTCTCGGTCTTTTGGAATGTTCTACATTCTTTGGCTATTAGATTCTTAGAAGGTTTGGATTTTGCTAGTTTTGTTTTATTAGGCCTAATAAGCCAAAAGGAAAACAACAAATTGACAACCAATTTCTTTAAGAATTTTAAGGAAATTAAAATTAATTGGATTATAAAAGATTTGGTTACAATTCTTTATTCAAATTAATCCTAATAAGCCAAATTAAAAAAGACAAATTGACAACCAATTTCTTAAGGATTTAAAAGAAATTAAAATTAATTAGATTATAAAAGATTTGGTTGCAATTCTTCATTTAAATTAATTCTAAAAAGCCAAACTAATTGACAACCAATTTCGTTAGGAATTACCAAGAAATTGAATTAGTTAGGATTGGTGATGACCTTTTAATTCCAAGAAAGAAGAACAACTCATTACGTCGAAATCAGGTGAAATTTAATTCTTAAAATTAGATAAATTCGTAATTCAATTAATCAAAGAATAATAATACTAACACTTAGATAGGATTTTCATTGATCATTCGAACTATTTAGTAGATTCAAAATATTGTGACATTTTCTAATTACCAATAAATCAAGAATTGAAGAGAAAATGTGCAATTAATTCGAACCTACGTAACTTTCAGTGGCTTATTTTAATTAGGAGAAAATTTACCAACAATTGTGGAAAATTACTATGGATTAGATGGAGAACCGAGATGATTTCGATGGCGAGGTCGTAGGGGAATACTTACACATGATGATGTTTGACGACGGGACCATGGAGATTTACGCAGAGGAGGTAAACCGCTCACATTTGATTTTCATTCTCATTGTTTTACTGTTAAGTTTCTTTTTACCAAACGCTTGGAATTAGATTTAGGCAAAACTATAGAATAGAGTAGGGTTACTTGATTGCATCTTAGAATAGAATAGATAGAATTATAACCACGAAATTAGATTAGAAACATCCAAAAAACGTGACTAAAAGAGTTCATTGCTTGGAAGGCTTTCTTTTTCACCCAATTGGAAAGAAAACTCAATTAGACACAGGACCCGTGTGAAAAACTCTTAGCTCGAGGGTGGAGTTAGGAGCGCTCACAGAGGTTGACTCCACTTCCGGGTCCTTCAGTAAGCATTTTGAATATATACACCTTCTCCTTCCCTTGGCCTGGAAATACACTATCGTGGATGAATTCAAATTTGGATTCTTTCTTCATAGTCATAATGTTGTCGATGACACCTCCTCGAGGGTTTGAGCGGAAAGAAGAGATGACGTTTTGTATGCTAGGACTACTTAAAACTTGGAAGCGGTCCATGACCTCCTCCATCTCATCTCCTTTGAGCATCTCTTTTTCTCCTTCTCCATGATGAAATAGATGGTTTGTCAAGAAGTCTTTGCTAGCAGACAAAGCAATGGCAGAGTTTGTAGCTGTTGGAGTCTTTGCCACTTGTTCTGCAATGAGATTGCTAATTTCTTTTGCAAAGTCTCTATACATGCCCTTAGCTACTGGGTGAGTATGATTTCCAAAGTGAATAGCGGCTCTAGTCATTTTGGGATTATCACTATAGCAGTAATACATCCTAGCATCACATATACCAAGGCAAGTAGGTTTACTTTTACAGACTTTACAAACAAGCTTACAATCTTTAGGAGGACCTTCTCCTACTATAAAAGGAAATATGGTAGAACCGGTCCATTCTGTCTCATTCTTTCTAGAAGCCCTCTTCAAGTATTTACAGCTACTATTTTCACAGACAAGATGACCAGCACAGTAGGACTTACGGAACTTGAGATGATCTAAGTTGTGGATGTTTGTTGTCACTAGCTTGCACCAAGCATGTCCATCATAACGTTTGTCCATTCCCTCTAGGTTCTTTCCTGCCGAAGAAGACGAGGAACATCGACACGGTGGCAATTCGAAAATGGCATCCCCGTCGTATGTAGGTGGAAGAAACTCTACTTGATGATGCTTCATATTGTCTAAATCCATGGTAGACAATTCACTCCTCGAACGGTGAAGAGTGGCAAGCTTCTTCAAGCACTCCAATATACTCGAACTCCTATTAGGGTTTGATTGTTGCATAGGACAAGAGAAAGAAGACTCTGCAATATTACTAGCTAGGGTTTTGGAGTCAGTGTGAGGACGTCTCTTGTCACATGAAACATCCATAATAATGGAGGGTTTCTTTTCAAGAGATAAGGGTAGGAACTCTCCTTCTGAATCGCTAGATAGATCAACTATAGTATCCATTTTCTCTACCTTCATAGCAACAACATTTCCATTTCTACCCAACATTGGCAAACAGCCTTGACTGTGACTTAGTGTTGGTGCCTCAGGCACAAAAGGCATGTCCACTGTTGAGTTTGCAGACTGTCGACTTCCTATTTCATTAGACAAAGGTAGCATTGGTAGGGGCAAACCATAGACTCTGAAATTTCCCGCACCCAAGTACCAATAGTGTTCTCCATTGGAGATTGACTCCACAAGAGGAATAGATTGCACCAATTCACCTGACTCAGACTTCCTCTCTTCTTCAATATAGATAGTTGATTCAATGAACTTGAACCTTACATGAAGCAAGTGGCTGGAAACTGTAGCATATACTCTCTCATCAAGCGGGAAGACTAAGGGAACCTGAAGACCATCCACACGTATGGAAGCCATGTTTCTATCAACAAATCAATTCAGCCCAATATACAAAAGAGAGACTTAGTTGGAAGAAATCAGTATTTGTAAACATGAGGTTGTATAGGAGTGTTACAGGGCCACTGATTATTATTGTCCAATAGGGCAAGAGTAATGAAGCTCATTATTTCCACTGATGTGTTTACTGACGGTAGGTATTGTCCATTTACTATGCACTTCCTTAGTTTTTTGCAGTTGCTTATAGCAATTTCAAAATGAAATAGGTGTTACTATTTTATGAGTCATGAAGATACTACATTGAATTGTAAAATCTTGGCACCTTAGAAGCGTAATTATATTAAAGATTAAATCTGCCTACATTACTTATACAATATTGTACCTCTAATAGTAGGACATGTAGGACTTCAATAGGACGTTTATATACTAAATATTTGCTTTGGATTCTATGTCACAGGATTGATGGAAGTATGGTGTGTTCAAAAATCGGCGGCACGCATGAAGAGGACAATGTCAGATTTGAAACAGTACTCTCAAATCTTTGCTGCTATGCCAATTGATGGCACATTCATGACGCCGTCAAAATCACCCATTCAAGAAGCATTGGGCAGAGTGCTAGTAGGGAGCTACGTAGTTACACATGTGGGAGCAAACGCAACAATCCAATTTGAAGAGTACTTATGTTCTTCTCCGGCAAGAAGCGTTCATTTGAAGTTATCTTCTTTAGTGGCCTGGAGGTAGTTTTTGGAGGGAGTTGTTGTTGTTTTTTCTAAGCTCATACTTTTAGAAGACTAGCTTCCGCCTTCTTTGCTTGGAAACTCACAGTTGATTAGGAAGATCTTAAGAAGTAGTTTTTTCTTCTCTTCTTTCAGTTCAGCTCTCAGTAAGTTCATCATGAAACGGGGCAAGAGGGCTGCATTTAAGTCAAGCGATTCAGGAGTTGCTAAAACTCGAAAGTCTCTTCGATTTGGAGGAGCTAGTGGCGAGCCCATGGATGTTGAGCGCAATGAATCAGAGGCACTACCTAAGGATACTCAACAGACTTTCAAGATGATCAAGTGGACGTTGCAGATGACATTCAAAATGTAAGTTTCTCCTAGCTATTCCAAATCCATTACCTTCTATTCATTATGAATCTTACAGGGATGATCTTCACTTTTAGGATTGCTACAAGAGCCAACATATTGTCATTTACAATTTAGTCAAACTCAGTGTACTGTAAATGACTCATTACTCTATTGTGGTTAGTGGAACACAATATGAAGTCAATCGTTATAGTGTAGATCTAGAAGTACCCAAGTCTTATTTGATCCTCACATACAATAAGTACATTAGAACTTCTATGTTTGCTTAGACTGGAACCTTATTCACTTGTATCACTTCTAAATGAAAGATACAATAAGTACATGCTCTAGGAAATCACGTAGGATAAATAAATCTCCAATCCTATTCCACTCTTATGTGTGTGTCAACAATTGCATATATTTTAGAAGTGAATGGCACTTCAGATGCAAATGCAATTAGAATGAGGTGGACTTAGTTGTACCAGCAATTGATTTGTAGTAGGGTTTAAGATGTATAGTACCTAAGCTTAAATATTTGTCCAGACAATACTCTTCAATTAACTTTTCAAAATATATGCGAGGTCTTCGCTTGAAAATGAGTGACAAAAGATGAAGATCTTCAAATGAACTTTGTGTAGGTAAGAACATATTGAAGATCCTTTGCCTTGCTATTTCTTTCCAGCTTTGTTATGTGCTATCAGTCTTCTAAGACAATGAAAAACAAGTACCCATTTTTGCATGCACATGTATTGAAACAATGAAGGTTTAAATGTTGATTTCTACTAGAACTAGTAGGGAGTTAGTGTATATCATCAAAATAAACTAAAATGAGAGGCAAAGAAGCGTGACTCGTGAAGAAGGATTCCAGAAACTAATATAATTGTACCAAAGTACTGGCTGTATTAGAAAATTAGATCATGAGTGTAAGAAAAGGAAGCACCCTGAACATTCTCCGATCTGCAGAGGGGTACTGTACTAGATTTGCCTATTCTGACAAGGGGTTAGGTTCCAACATCGATAATCGTGAATGTGTTCAAGTTTCATAGAGCACAGCTGCAGAGTACTAGAATCTTGGCAGTGACAGGGTACAGTCCAAGTTCGATTCGACCAAGTATTGAAACCGATATGCTGTTTGTTTTAAAAATAAATTTGCATCCACCATACCGAATTCATGTCTACATTCACTGTTTGAATAACATCAATGTTAAGTTATGGAGTGAAGTTTGTAAATAGAAGAGAAGGATCTTTTCTTTTCTGGAAGTTCACCCCGCCATTTTCTCTAAGATTCTAGGCCAGTGATGCAATCCATCCACTGCCATGACATACGCATGCACCTGAGCATATGCCGCCTCAAATTATTCAGTTTTTTAAAATGGAAAGTCAAAGGCGCTTAGTGAGAGGACATTACGGCACTGTACTTGGTGCTGGCTTGCTCTCTGAACTCTGGAGAGCCATTGCAGTGGTGCCAGATTCATTCCAGATTACGAGGATCTAAGAAATTTCCAGAGGACCTTCCACTAGATTATGAACTGCCTTCTTGTCTTCTTCCGAAAGCAAGCTGGGATGGCATCTTTCTCTTGGTTTAGAGGCTCCCCGCGTTTTGGCCGATCTTTGCGTGCGTGCCGATATGGATCATGATCCGTCACCTCCCCCATCAACCAGGGAATACCTGCGCACTTCACAGAGTCTCCGCAATGAACATTTCGTCCTTGATCCTCGTCCTGTGCAATTCACAATAGGTTGGTTTTCCATTGCAGAGCCAAACAGTCATGGTGCGCCACACGCGAGCTCGAGCAAAGCAGGCTGAAGCTGGATCTACCGCAACGAGAGAGTCACCCGAGCTGCAGCAAGACATAGCATTGGAGGTTAGAATCTAACCATCTCTTTTCTTACGCTTCTCTGTAGCGCGCGGAAGAAATGGCAGCAGTGTAGTGCACGTAGAAGGGTTCCTCTGGGGCCTGCTGCTACCTCTCATTGGGACCTCATGGAAGGCGTGGCTGGACGGTCTGCTCCCAACCCACGGGTCTGGACTGTTTTCGTTACAGCAATTCCCGCTTAGTAATGGTGAGTCATTAGATATGAGTGGTGGTGGTGGTGTTCCGGGGGTTGTGATTCGCTTTGCGAATGCTTGGGAGAACGAAAGTTTGAGCTCAGATACGCCTCGAGTGTGTTGGAAAACTAGGTGCCTCAGCGTGCGTCTTGGTTGAAGTCTGTCCCGATCCGGCCGGGATGCGCGTGCCGTGCGTGGAGTGATCCCTGGCCCATAAGCTCACGTCGTGCGTGGCGCTCGCGTGGAGCGGAGGGGAACGAAGGGGGCTCGTCACGCTAGCTGAGTGGGTGTTCGTATTCAGAAATTGTCGGCATAGGTGTTTTGAGAATACTGCGACTGCACGCTGGGAAGTCCTTCGGATCCGAAGGCCTCACTTCGAGGAGGTCACGGTATCCATGAAAAGCATGTGTCAAGGATAAGGAAGTCCGAAACAAGCTTTGTCTCAGTTCTTTTGATAAGACCGTTGACCAATCTATTCCTTTTGAAAGGGAGATTGAATCTAAATTCAACGCACGGTTAGGATTAAAACCTCGAGACACGGCTGCGCCTCGTGGCGCGCGTCTTGCCAGGGCTGCGACTAGTGGCGCGGTGGCGCGGTCGTGACACTTCTGGGCCTCGTGGCGCGGTCGCCACACGTTTGCGACTCGTGGCACCGGTCGCCACATGGTTGCGAGTCCTGGCTCGGGTCGTGGCAGGTCTGTTTCGTTGAGTTTCCTGAATGTGGTTTAGTGGGCGGTGTTCGTCTGAAGCTCTCAGCATAGGTGTTTTGACAGTACTACGACCACGTCCTGGGAAGTCCTTCGGATCCGAAGGCCTCACGACGAGGAGGTCACGGTATCCGAGAAAAGTATGTGTCGAGGATCCCGAAGGCAGAAGAAAGCTTTTTCTCATTTTTTTTATATGAATGTTGAATCAGTGTGTTCGTCTTGAAATCGAGATTGAATGTTATTTTGAGGCATGGTGAGACTCGAAATCCTCTGAATTTATATAATTATCGCCAAATTCATGTGAAAACGGGATCAAGTGCTGCAGTAGGTCCGAATCTCCGAACTATCAGAAACAATTGGCTCCATTTCTCACGACATGTGGGAAATTGGAGTACCCAGACCTTACCACGGGAACACCTTCGGATCCGAAGGAGTTTTTTCAAGGAACTCGTGCTACTATAGTTTCTGCTATGTCGGAAGAATCTTTCAACATAAATCAGATTTGCTTCTGTTTTGTCGCAAGCAGTTGTTTCTTGATTATCATCACTTTCTCATTCTTGATCTTGTATTTCATGCTCTCGATCGAAATCTGAAAATCTAAAACTAATGGTATTCGTTGATGAACGGTATTTCTCAAACTGTCCCATTCGATGGATCCCACTAGCCAGTTATAAAATGTACGATGATTATCATTTTTGAGTTTGGGTTACACCCTGAAGCCTTTTTTCTCTTCATTATTTGAGCATTTTGTTTTGGGCCTAGCAGAAACTGGAGTACTGCGAGACACTCAAGAAATGGCCGTCGGATTCGACGGTCAATTCTTGAGTGTCTCGCAGTACTCCAGTTTCTGCTAGGCCGAAGTGAAACTCCTGAATCCATATTGACACTGTTGAAAAAATTGCATTACTTCAGGATTCCAACGCTCGCAGTGGATCGTCCCGAAGTGCCCAGACTCACCTTGAGAAGGTATGGTTCATAATGTATTCCCATTTCAAATTTTATGAATGAGTTTTTTGTAATGATTGGTCTTGCCACGTGGTTGAAGTTGGACCTTTACTTTGTTCAAAAAGTACTAATTAATTTATTTCTCTTTGTATAATTATCTTCCATTTGTTATAATAATGATCTTCCACTTATTATGATTGTCCTTTGTGACTTGTGATCATTAGAGTAACGGATTCCTTTTCAAAAGGGCTCCTATAGATTTTGCTTAATATTTAGTATCAGAGGTATTCTTTATTTTACCCTTGAAGTTCATTTCTAATATTTTGTTTTAATGAAGTTTTTTTAATACTAAATATCTAGATGTGTTTTATTGTAAAGGATGGAAGATACAAAGGCAAGCGTTTGAAATCCTCTTCAGAAGCTGTGGATATGGGAGGACCATCCAAGAAAAAGATGTGGCCTCAGCTTGGAATGCCAATACCGAGCGACTCCAGCGATGATGAGGGAAAATTGGTGAGTTTTGCTGATATTATGGATGCTGTAGAACGCGGAGCAAACGACTTTGAGGGAGATAGGCTAAGTTGGAATCGTGGACCTGGTCCATGGTTCTCCTCTGAGAGCTCTGAGACAGAGTACTCTTCTGCTATAGAGCTCTCAAATGCTAGCTCTAGTCCTCCTTTTGAGAAGTTGTATGAGTCTTATTGTACTGGTAAGATTTTCACTTACCAGGTCATCATCCTTAGCTCAGATTCTAAGGAGGAGGATGTGGACATTATAGAGTGAGATCATTATTTCTAGAATATAGTTCTCTAGTGATATTTCATTTTTGACTTCTTATGAGAAGCCTCAGGGCCAATTTTGTTCCACATTATCCAAAGACTATTACTTTTCAAGTGTAATTTCATTTTCTAAGTAAAGCATTTCAAAGTGTATCCAAAATCCAAATTATATTTCAAAGCTTTTTTTTACGATTGTTTTGTTTTGTAATTCCAATACTCTTGAATCATTTATTGCAGATGGATGTTTCACCTGTCAAAGAAACCCAAGAGGAGATCATCATGGAAACACTAGGCACAGATGAGACACGTCAACCATACATTGAGGGAAGAGAAAGATTCAAACATGGAGGTCCAGTAGATGAAGGAGATGAGGCTATGGATATTGATCTTATTGAAGATGAGGAAGAGAAGAAAATGTTTGAGGACGAGCTCCGTCGTGTTCAGAAAGGGGACTCAGTGGATATTCTTTCCACTCTCCGTATGAAGCCAGATGAGCTTTACAGGTTGAAAATTCCCCTTTGCAGACTTGTTGCTATGCCCATGGTCAGGCCTACATTGTCCTGGGATATTACCAAATTGGAGTAGGAGTTTGCGGGTGGATATAGAGATGGTGCAGCAGCCTTTTATATCTCCACCACAAATGAAGAAGGATTGAGCTCGGAATTCACGGAGGATGAGATGGCGAAGTGGGATCCAATTTGGAGAGAGAAGAATGATGTGTTTCTCCAGCACCTAGAGTCCAAACCCGAACTCCGATCCTTGAAGAACTTGAAGTTCTTCATATGTGACGGAAATCATCGTCGCATTGCGTGGATGAATCTTATTGACAGGTGCTATACCTTGGTCTCGAAGATGCATTGTGTCGTGGATTGCATTCTACTGGACACAAAAGGGCGAACAGAGCTAGTGATGTAAGTGATGCACCACATCAACAAGTGAGTCTTTTTATTTCTTTGTTTATTTGATTATCAGTGTATTGTGTTGTTTCATAAAGTATCTAATGTATGGCTAGAAGCTCATTATGATAAATGTGGTTGATGTTTTGCAGATCTATTGAGGATGGTCATGTGAAGACTAACTTGGTACACACTTTGTACCAAGTGCAAAAATATGGACTCTTGCCCATTGAACGGTTTGCTGATTTACTAAGGCCTTCAGAGAAAAAACGGTGCCTTGAGAACAAGGTTTCAAGGAAATGGTATAGCATACCGGTGGAGGTCTTCACCTCATTCATTTTCAAGGTAAGTTTCTTTGTTTTTTGAGCCTTCATCATCTTTCAAAGTAGCATCTTTTCTTAATATTGTCATCACTAATTTAAATATGTGCATGGTATTACAGCATGAGATTTCCCAAGCTGCAGACTCTGCAGTGAGAAAGTATACAGATGCAACACCTGAGGATTTAAGGAAGGTAGCAGACATTGCCCAGGCCATGAGATCTGGAGCAAAAGAAAAAACCAAAGTCTTGATGGGGAAAATGGGGAAACTCTTGCAGTGGCTCATCCTTCTAATGGTCCAAGCTTCTTAGAAGAGGTGAGTTAAGTTCAAAAGTTTTGCATGTCTATGCTTCTGGTTTTCTGTACTTTGATAATTAACTAAATTGTGGAGGATTGTTGGTTAGGTGGAGCGGCATTATAATACAAACGAAGTTCCGGAAATGACGTTGGAGAAGATGCAGTTGGTGGCCACGTGCAATGTGACTGCAGCACACAAGATTAAAATCTTCAAGTGGTGGAATTCGTCTCTTCCAACTCGTGAAGCACGCAAGTTTCCACCCAAGCCTGTTTCAGAGCTTCTTCTTCCCCAATTTCTTGCAAAATGCATTTGGTATGCGGGGGTGAGTGATGAACTTTACAAATTCATATTTTTTTTTCCTCCTTCATTGGTATTGAATATTTCATGATGGCTTTTGAAGTAAGTTTTAGAAATATTATAGTTTGAATTCTAATATTTTCCTGGGTTTTTCAGATTGAAGATGCGGCCGTTGAATACTTTGATGATGTAGTGAAGCAAGACAACATTACGGTCAACTACAAGCTCCCAACTAAACCTGAGTGCCTGCCTAAGTACATTGAGGGGTGGAGGTGCAAGATATGGGATCATGGCTTCTTGAATTATTTCAAGGGCCATACTTATTTCAAAAAGGGAGATTCTTTCATGGCGTATGAAGGTTCAGGTGTTGCAGTGCGAAGAGTTCTTTATCGGTAAGTGCCATGAACTAGTTTCAATAGGTAAAAAAGTTCTAAAGGTTTTGTATAATATCTAGGTTGTTGCAAGAAACACCTACCAAAAAGCGTAGCGTTTTACAACGTAGTCTTTTTTTTTTCGGGAGTACTTTAAAATTAGAAAAACAAGTTTTAAAAAAAGTGAAAAATATGTTTCATGTATAAACCTTTAAGAAGAATATACCCTATAAAGGAAAAGCATAGGAAAAATCTCTAAGTAGGAAATCCTGAAAAGTGCAAAATCTCATGAAAATTAGTACTTCGACATTTTAATTTGTAAAAAATAGGAAAATCAATTTTAAGAAAAACTAAAAATTGGCCATTTGAGGAAAGTTGATTTTGATGAGATTTGACCAAAAGTTTGATCTTAGAACCATTACCATTGTTCAAAAATTGTGTGCCAAAAAAAAAAATTTGTACTCATGTGGAGGACATAAAAAAACATATTTTTATATTTTTTTTTGGAATTTGTAGGTTTTACACCTATGCAAATAGACCATGAAAGTTTCGTCATCAAATCATTAAATTTAGACACTGCGAACGTAATGATAACCATAAACGTAATTTTGTGACGCTCAACGAAAATGTTTTTTAAATATAAAATGATTTTTTTTAATTTCTGAAAAATAAGGGATCTAATAAACTTCAAGTTAGGTATGTTCAATAAAAATTTCATTTTCATTGGACTTAATCTCCAAAAGTTATTGTAGACAACAAAAAAGTGGTTCAAATTGTGACATGAAATAGGACAGGTGTTTCTTGCAATGACCCATCTCTAATGACTTACGAATTCAATCTATAAGTTTTTATGTATACAAATCATCCCTACTTGTTGTGAGGTATTTTATATTAGGCAAAATGGACGTCCAAACACCTCTAAATCCTTATTTGTACATCATTGAGGTTTAGAAGATGTGGGCTTCAATAATTTGTAGTAATTCTATTTTGGGGGAGAATTCTTTTCCCTCTTTGATATTTGTATTGCTTTTAGTATTGTGAAAAGTTGTGACCAGGTAGACAATACTAATTTTCCATTGTAATGTATTCTTGTAGTTGTATTAGCATTATAAAAATTATCCCTTATGAATTTCTATGGTTGTGTTTCAGGTATTTCAAGTTCGAGCTTGAAGGTAAAGGAGTAATTGCTAGCTTGGATGTTCCTCCATTTCTAGCATCCTTTCTTGATCGGGGTTCATCGGCTTGCATGTTTAGCCCGCACCAACTCCGCACTTATACCACGGCTCATCTTTCTGGTGGGGGCTGGTACTTGGACTGTACACTCGATTTCACTCATCTTTCAGAGATTGAGCTTAGGAGATCTTTGGACGGCAAGGGGGTCGTCGATTGCAACATTGATGAGTTTGACGGCCTTGATCAAAATGCAAGGAAGAAGGCCATTTTGAGGAGGGATGCACTTGATCGAAAAAAGGAAGTTCGAGCCCAAGTTATGTTGGAAAACAAGGAAAAGAAGGAAGCCGAGAAAGCGGCGAAGAAAGCAGAGAAGGACAAGGAAGAGAAGGGTAAGGGCAAGGGCAAGAAGAAGGAGGACGCTGATACTGGTAAGGTACCATCTTCCATTGTAGATCAAGGTTCTGAGATGGAAAGCAAAATGAGACAAAAACTCACGCTATCACAGCTCACTGAGGAGGTCATCTGTCACGTCACACAAGCTATGGTCTTGAATGAAGATGTTGCAGCAAAGACCGAGGATTTGATCCTCAATATCTCTATTCAAGACATTGTGAGCGACATGGAGGAAGACAAACCAACTTCTTACAAGGAGGTGGTGGATTTCATGGAGAAGGTGACCATTTTCATTTTAATTGTTCTAATTTATTTGTTTGACCGTCAAATTTTGTTATCTTAATGATGTTCATGATTAACTTTTTGTTTCACTACATGTTTGCAGATGTCAAATGGAAAGGCTCGCATGTTTGAGGGTGTGCTCAATGCCCGGGCAGGGGTTGATGTCATTTTCCTTGATTGTCCGGAGAACTTACCCGTGCTAGGGCTCTCTTCTTCGCCAACTAATGTACCACTCTAGAACTCAGATCCAGAAGATGAGGCATTGCAATCAGCAGGTAGCTTTGCTGCAGAACATTTGCATGATGATGGTTGCATCATCATATTTCACTCGTATAGTATGAAGGCAAGGGAGAGCATTGCTAGAGTGTGTGAGACATATGATTTGGTGCGGAAGAAAGAGTGGATGGGGATGAACCGCATGCACCTCACCTCCGCAGTAGAGAAGACTAAGACGGTACATTCCTTTCTAATCTTTTGGTTTTCATTATATAATCATAGTGCAATCTATTCAATGCATTTTAATGCACATTTGATGTCCATACTGCAGACACAAAAGTTTGGAGTGACTCTACTTGTGAAGGACCTTGGTTCCAAAGGGAAATCCAAATTTTCCTTTAAGCGAACCAGCACTATGGCAAAGGCTGGGGTTGATGTTGCAGAGGATGACATGCTCATGAACTACACCCATCCATATGACATGGCAATGAATGGGAAGTGGCCTTAGAGAAGAGGACGTGAAAAAGATCCAAGGTTCTTCACCATCCTCCTTGAAGCGACTAGCATCGAAGGAGATTTGGTTTTGGATTGCACCGCATCTACAGGTTAGTGTTTAAATCAAACCTTTTACATTCCAATATTATTTCAATGTCATTCAATCACAAAATTAATAAATAAAAATTTCATTGACTTCAGGTGCATGCATTACGGCATGTCGTGGCACTGGACGTCACATTGTGGCTTTGGAGGGGCACAAAGACATTTTCAATGCTATTCTGAAGCCGATGAAGAAGTCAAAAGCATCTACGGTCGAAACACCAACACTTGCACCTGTGGTTGAGGTTTCGGAAGACTTGGAGGACATGCCTGTGGTGCCTCGCAAATTTGTTCGCAAGGGGAAATCTAGTAAGTAAGTTGACAATAAAATAAGTTCTTTGTTTGCATTCTAATATACATTTGTGTTTCAAAAACCTAATTTCATGTTGTTATTTTCTACAGGAATTGTGGATTGATGGCCCCTAATGCCATCCTGTCAAAACGAAGTCTTCTCATCAGTCCACAAAAGTCTTTTGAGCTTCCAGTTTATGCCGAGCAATTGGCAAGTGCTTTTGTGGAGTTTGGTTGCTCTAAACCAAAACACCGCAAAGACACCTATGCTTTAAACGTCTTGCAGTATGTAGATGTGTCTATCTGAGGGTAGGGAATCCTCTGAGTCATCTATGGGTTCTGATTCCGTGATTGAGTCGACAGCAACTTAGATTCATGAGATCGACGAATCTCTTGAACCAAACTATTGTGTTTTGTTTTTTTTATGATTGGATTTGTGTGTTTTATGGCTACTTTTGGGACGTCCCTTCATCTCTTTTCATTTTTGAATTGCTTAATTTCTCTCACAAAATTGTACTTGAATTCCACCCACCAATAAATTTAATAAATATAAATGCACACCTCACATTTGCTAGCGAATAAACAAAAATTGAAATTAAGAAATCATATGGGTATTACAAAGGACTATAAAAGTGCAAGTTAGAAAAAGTAGCTCATACAGATTAAGCACCCTAAACCCCTCCCCAAAAATGGAAAGTGCAATTAAAATTGAGCACACCCTAAATCTCTAGGAAAATAAATGGGGACTGAATTAAAAGTTCACCACAAAAAGGCTCTACAAAATAAATGGAGAGTGAATTTTAAGTTCACCACCCAAAAAGTCAAATCCTAAAAAAATGGGGAGTGAAATTAAAGTTCACCTCAAAGAAAGTCTCTATGAAAAAAAATGGGGAGTGATTTAAAGTTCACCCAAAGAAAATCTCTACCACAAAAATGGAGAATGAAATAGAAATCATTTCCTTTGAAATATTATCCCCTTGAATGTGAGAGCCAAAAAATATCACATGTAGGTCTAAAGCATAATCAATTGGCTAGCTTTGGGGGTTTAAGGATTAGTCATATGAAATTCAGAAACCAAACTTCTTACAATGAACTGAAGGTGTTCTACAACAAATTCAAAAACAGTGAACAATCAAGCGGCATACAATGTATGTTTCTGTAACCACGGTCATAGGACCATCCACGGTCATAGGACCTTCATCGATTTTTTAGAATTTTTTCTTTCCTGCTCACAAGCTCCTAGGCTCCCAAGCTCACGCTCCTACGCTCGCCTGCTGGCAACCCTGGGTCACAACCAATGTCTTACTTGACAATAATGAACTAATTAGTGACTTCATTAGGAACTTCTAACTTTTTAGTGTATGAAACTTGATTGTAGGAAGTCATTTTCTTTAGCCTCTCATGTTAAAATAATTGTAACTACTTGAGGTTCATAACATGAGCATTATGGATACAAATTTTAGTTGTTCTAGGGTAGTCTAGAGACTCTTTTGGGTTATAATGAGCTAAGCATTTCATATATTCATGTAAATTTGTACTTTGTTTGAAAAATTTAATTGCTCTTCATATTTCTCACACTTATCTTTATGTGGAAAAAAACTTTTCAAAATTCGACAATGGCATGCATGCATGCAAACTCCCAATTCTTACTACAATGAGTTGTTTTACCTTATCAACCTTAGATGCTTATCTTTGAGATTTTGTGTGAAAATGCCATGTCTTGCATAATAGTTTGACCTATTTCTACATAAAAATATACATTTCAAAATTTGATATTTTTCACAAGTAGTAATATATATATTGATATCATTTTTAAAAATTCAAAATATTAAACTTGAACTTAATATATTTTTTAAAGAATCTTTTTTTGTAGAAATCATAATAATATAAAAATGATTCAAACTCCATTAATTTAAAAATAAAAATGAAAATAATAGTGGCAAACATCAAGGTATAATTGGTGTATTCTTTGAGCTCATACTAAGAAAAATTTGATAGAAAAAGTTCAAAAGTAGTGTATTTTGAGCTTTTATGATACTCTTTTCAAAGTGTCACAATTTAAAATGGAATAAAAACTAGATTATTAGAGTTATACTTTCGTAGCTAAGTTCAAAAACATTTAGAATCAAAAACTCTATAAAAATTTAATTTTAGGCTTTCAAAATTCTCATATTTCTTATAATGTCTTTTAGTCCCTAAGTATTGAAACCTTTCTAAGTGTGTTTTTCCTATGAAAAAGAGGATGGACTTGTAGTTGTCTCCAATTAAGCAAACTATTTCTATTCAAAATTTAGCTATATTACAAAGATGTTTAAAGAGCTTGCTTATTAGTATACTTACCAATTTTGAGTATAAAGTTGTATAGGAGTTGTGAGATTATAACAAGAAAAATATATTTATCTCATATTTAGTATGTAGTCCTTTCCTACAATATTTGAGAAATTTGTATGCCAAGATTTTTTGAGTTAGAAATTGTATTAGCAAATAAAAATGCACCTCTAAAATCCTTAAGTTTTTATCAAGAGCTACCAAACTCATTATATAATCTACCTTGCAATTGTTGGAGTGCAATTTTTTTAGATATAGAAATTGCAAATAATTCCAAATCAGTACTTGCATGTTTAAATTTTCAATAGCAAAAATCATGAAAACACTTTATTCATTCATTACTAGGACTATTTTAAAAGAAAATGAATAAATACAATTTTTTTCCATCTTATATCAAGTGAAATTGGTAAGCTTTGTTCAAAGTTGGGAAATGAAGTAAAATTGGCAAGCTACACTTTACCACTAATGCTATACATATGCCTTTTAGAACCTTTTAAGAAAATATTGATTTATTTACTGAAAATAAAAACTTCCAATAGTTAACTTTCAATATTGCTAGTAAATATTTTTAGAACAATTTATTTTATGCTTATTCTCCTTACTATAAAAGAACAACTAGTTGTCAAAATATTTAATATTTAAATATTTAAAATAATAATAATTTTAAAAATAAAATGGTATTAAAAATTTTCCAAAAATAAAAAACAATATATTTTTTTCAATGTGGTTAAAGTTTGATCTATTCAGATTGTTAATGTAGCACTATTGTAGTATAATTCTGATGTTCCCTACAGTCTAGGAACTAGAAGCCTTGTTGAGTATTTAAATCTCCTAAATCTCGTCTAATGAGAAGAGTTTAACTACCCACATACATACAAGCCTAAAATTTTGAAGTAACTATATGCAGTTGTTTAGGCAATTAAAGATCAAGAATTAAGCAACTAATTCATACACACATTTGCTAGTATGTGAGCATAAAAAATGTGAGCCTATGAGCCTAGAATTCTATACACTTATAGTGTAAGTGTCTATATTATAGACACCTCAATGATTTTAGTGTATCTATATTCTAAACACCTAATTTACTATACTTGGTGTTAATTTTACAAACACTTTCAATGAGTGTAGGATACGTACTTGTACTTAAACTCAAGGCTCATAGATTCACACTTCTATGTTCACAAACTAGTGTCAATGTACAACTTACCTTAATTCTCTCACTACTTAAGAAAAAGAGAGGTGGTTTTGTAATTGTAGAGTAAGTACTTCAAAAATTCACAAAAATTACAATTTCGATTAAAAAATCACAATTCTAATTGGATTTAATTCATAAAACAAGCACACACCTATAAAAAATATGTGACCTTCTTGTAATTGACCCTAAGATAGTTAGCTTGCAAATTAGGGTGGTACTACGTTTATCTACTTCATCTTTAGTGATGAAGTTTGACGAAGGACTTATGAAAAACAAATTGAGTAAGGTTGATTGGCATTAGTACTTGCTATAATTCAATTCTCCACCTTTCGCATGCCAATTTAACTTAGTCTAATTTTTCCTATTCATGTAGTTCATAATTTCCTTGGTTGTTACATTTTCTTCTCCCCATCCTCAATCTTCAAAAAATGAGGAACATTCTCAATCTTCACAGAACGAGGATATGGCATTCGCTCCTTGAATTGTGGAGGGAGTATGCTTTTGAAGATCGAGAAGTTTCTTCTCCAAGCCTCATGTGCTGAGGATATGGCATTCGCTCCTTGAATTGTGGAGGGAGTATGCTTTTGAAGATTGAGAAGTTTCTTCTGCAAGCCTCTGTCTGCACAGAGATATAATATAACAAACTCCGATCCACTTGCAAAAAGCAGTCCGGCGTGAATAAAGTGTCTGTTCGTCATGACAATGAGCCAATGTCCACACAGAGACTGTCTGCACAGAGACTACTGTAGTGACGAAGTTTTTGCTTGCGGAGTTCAGTTTTCACCGGGCCGCTTCTAGCTTTCACCCTGCCTACCATTTTCACCTTCGATTCGCGTGAGAGAGAGTCAGGAGTGCAGCGATGCGTGCACCGTATGATTGAAGCCACCGTCCATTTCAGAGAATTTTCTCACCCTTCTCTCAGTTGATCCTCACCGCGTTGCACTATTTTTGTTGCTGTTGTCACTCCTCTACAGAGTCTCACGTGCTGGTTGTTTTGCTCTTGTTGTTGGTGTCGTTTCTTTATAGAGTCTATTTCTTTAGTTCCTTCATCGAAGAGCTTGGAACTTCCTGCTTATTTTCAAAAATCCAAACGACTTGGGGCTTTGTTATGATCGAGCGTACAAGATTGCAAGTGGTGCAGCTTCTAACACAAGTGGATTCACATTCGAGAGCTTTGTAATTTGCGCAATTAAATCTCATTCTGTATCCTCCATTCCCCTTTATCATTCTACACATGACACAATTGCATCTGTTTGAGATTGAAATCAGCTTACGTCTACATCATTGAACGCTTCAAGATGTCTCGAAAAGTCTTCTCGTGTTAAAGAAGTGGTTGTTTCTGCATCTGATTCGTGTGAATGACTCTCCATTCATTGAAATTGTTGCAACAGATACCGATGTCCGCTATTTTGCCATTTCCAAGTTAGATTTCAACCTCCGCTAACTAGATATATTCTAAACTTTTTCTCAGGGGGAAACTTCAGTCCTCGCAACCAGTTTGAGTCTCGGTTGCGGGGTTAGATGAGTAGATACCGTTAGTGAGTACGTATTCAATCTTAGTGCGAGCTATCCTTTTCCTTTCCATCAATCGTGAGAACCTGATGCTGCCATGAGCTTCAAACTGTAACAGTAGCAAATTACGTTGACTTACTTCAAGTAAAGCTAATCGCAGCACGGCTCTGTTAATTATCTTTGTAGACACACTTTTTCGTAAGATTTGTGTTGCTGATGCGGAGAAACTGATGAGTAGGTAGTAGGCGTGGATTTGGTGCTTTTGCTATGAGGTTGATAGCCTGTGGAAATTCAGCATGTTTACTGTTGCAGTGTTTAACTTGCAGTTCAAGGCACAGATCGAGTCAGAGGAGGCACCACGCCTCCGAGGAGAGTGGAGAACGGAAACTGGGTAGGGCAGAGCGCGGATCCATAGCGAAACTTGGTAAATGTTTTTAGTTCGTGAAGATGCATCGATATTATCTCTTATGTTTGACATTGAAGAACGCGACCTGTTTGGAAAATAAGCGGGGACATAAGCCTCAAAGCCCTACGGTGGCTTTCTTGATCAGCCCGGGTAATAGATGCGTGCTGTCTACACCAGCCAAAAATGGTGGAGAGAATCCCACCTGGTGGAATGACCCTGACTACACACTCCTGTGTGAGGAGCGCTACTATGAGTCTGCGACGCTTACAATGATCATCTTCCACAAGGGAAAGAACCACGACACGATCCTTGGAGTAGTCGGCAATATCCTGGTTTCTAAACTGAAACAAGGTCCTCTGCAACTTCCGGTACCAGTTGTCCAACCCTGTTCGAACCATCCAAATATTTTAGGGACTGGTAAAATTATTCCTTGTGGTTTTTGTGCTTTCGCAATTGATTTGTTTCAGAATTACAGTGTGTCTATCTGTGAAGAAGCATTAGAGGGTTCTAGAATGCAGGCTTTCAATTCCTGGAGTTTAACTGCCCTAGCTAATTTTAAATCTGCAGGTCCTCAGTGAATCAGGAAAGCATGTCGGAGGATTCTTGAATCTCACTGCTAGAGTTGTTCCCCCTCCTCCTCCTCCTCTGCGGAGCTTTACGGTCACTGTGCACTCTGCAAAGGGCTTAAAGAATGTGAAGCGATTCTGGAAGAGGATAAGCCTGCGAAGCCTATGTGTAAGGAAGATGAAGCCTTACTTGGTGGTTGAGTGCAATCACAGCTCTGAATCTCGGTGGGTATCTTTAATTGCTGGAAAGGATGGCGCGAATCCTGAGTTCAACGTTAGTCAAACATTTACATGCCGAGAGAGTCTTATGCAGCAGGACAAAGTGAATGTTGCAATTGCAATTCATCACCGCCACAAGGCCGAGCACAATTATGGCTCGTCTGATTGGGCCCGGGCCAAGGACATCATGATTGGAACTGTCGAGCATATCAAGGTTTCCCCGATGGAACTGAGACGAGCTGGATATCATGGGTATCCTGTAAGTGTTCAACCCACTACACCTATGCCTCTCACATAACACACTCCATAATTACACATGAATTCTTTATATATCCTCAGAATCTGTCAGTCCTGTTGTGAACGTCTTTGAGTGCACAGCTTCCCCATTAATGTCAAGCTGTGAGCATGCCTGAAATTGCACCTTTTTTACCCCTGAGGCAGTGCCATTAAATTAGAGAGGGTTTTCAGAATGTATATTTTTCCATGCACCCACTATATTTGGCTGCATGTTTTTCCGTTGGACTTCTGATGGGTTATTAATTACAGCTAGAGTTGCCAAGCTAGTATTCTAAATCGAGCAAAGAACCAGATCTAGTTCACAACGTAAAGCAACCAGCTAGAGAATAAGTTCAAGGAACTCAAAGAGCCTTATTAGTGTCCAACGTACCCTGCATTTGTGTATGAATCGATTTGTTGTTAATAGTTTTGCACGATCGTATTCTTTTTTATTTAGCCGTTAGACTCCGTTTCAATTCCCAACGTCTGCTTTCCTGAGTAAATTATAAATAATCTGGCCACAAACATTTTTGTTCCTTACATGTACCTTGGTTTCAACCCTCAGAACAAGTCTGTTAAATGAGGACTAGTTCTCAGTGGCTCGTCTTCTAGACATTGTAAGCTAGATGCATGGTGGTTGACCTGGAGTCCTTCACAATTGTAGGTGCGCACACCGAACGGAAAACACGGTGGAATGCTCTATGTGTCAGTGGCACTTTGGAAGCCCAAAGAGCCGGAAGACGAGGACTTGACTCCATCGCCATACCATATATCATGGGAGCCTCGGCCGCCGGGACGTGGGTATCCTGGAATAAGAAATCTTGCAGAGCTGTTGTTGAAGTGCTGGGGTCCGGCTTCTGGTACGGTTCTTGCAGGTCTTGGGATTGCCGCAGTTATATAATGTGTAGATATACACGTAGTACATGAGTGTACAAATAACTTATTGTCTTTTTATATGAGTTATATACAATCAGACATGTGTGGATATATTTTATATGTATTTACAATGTGTGCAACATCTTGTATTTGGATTTATGAATTATTTGTGTGTAAAGCATTAAAAAATATGAAATAGAGTTACTTTAAGAATCAAATCATCTTGAATTTGGATTTATGATTTATTTGTGTGAAAAGCAATAAAAACTATGAAATAGAGTTACTCTAAGAATTAGATCGACAACAATTGTGGTTAGAAATTATGCCTTTTGAAGCTAATCTTCTCTACCTTATACCATATGGAATATAAATTGCTCATTGTCATCATTGTGGGAAAACCTATTCAACCTCCTCTTATGTTATAATTAAAAACCTTCTTCAGTATAAACAACATTACGGTAATGTTGCTATGTGCATTTTGCATTACTAACAAATGTAAAATTGTAAAGAGTCAAGTGCAAACATCCTTCATTGACCCCTCCCTCCTCTTCCTTTTGCCACCCCTATTTGTAAAATTTAGATGAATAATTTAGAAAAACAACCCCCACCTAGCAAAAAAGGTCATCCGCCTAGCGGAGGCATGTAGTACAAGTTTCATTCCCACAAAAATATTGGAGTCATTCATGAAATCATAAGTAAACAAATTCTTCATTTTCTCCACCCCCTCATATAGTAAAGTTCCTCTCTCTTTCAATGACATTTGAATGGCCTTCAAACTATATGATTTTTTTTAAAAGAAATATCAAAATTCATTTTTGTGGTATAAAAGTTTTTGTATTCATCATGTGAAATAATAATAATAATATGCATATAAGGGTGATTGCAAGAAAGGCCTCCCATTTTTTGTCTCGTTTTGAATAGTACTCACAATTTTTTCAGGAGTACTATTTAATTAGAAAAACAATTTTTAAAAATTGTGAAAAATAATTTTCATGAATATACCTTTAAAAAGAAGGTACCCTAAGAAGGAAAAGTTCAAGAAAATTCTCTAACTAGGAGAACTAGAAAAGTGCAAAATCTCATGAAAATGAGTACTTTCACATTTTAATTTGTAAAAAATAGGAAAAGCAATTTTAAAAAAAACTAAAAATTGGCAATTTGGGAAGGATTGATGATGATGAGATTTCACCAAAAGAATTATTTTGAAACCATTTTTGATGTTCAGAATTGTATGCACAAGGGGCCCCTGTTTGCATCAATGTAGAGGACATAAAATAATGTTTTTTAAAAAAAAAATTTCGTCAACTTATAAATCTTTAGAGTATAAATATATCATACAAATTTCAAGTCTATATCATTAATTTGGGATACTCCACAGTACTAAAAACCCCTAAATTGCAAATTGTGACAAATTAGGTAAATTAAAATTTAATTAGAAAATGTTTTTTGGAAATTTATGAAAAATAAGGAATTTCTTTATTATCAAGTTGGCCATCTTCAATAAAAATTTCAAGTACATTGGATTAATACCCCAAAAGTTATAACCAATGGCACAAATGTCACTTCCATTGTGACGCCAAAAAGGACAGCCCTTTCTTGCAATCACCCATAAACAACACAATTTGTCAACATATTTTAACTAAGAGATTGAAACAAACATTTATTCTTTATAAGCTTGATATGCTTAATAAGCTAAATATGCTCATTCAATTTGAAGTCTATTTTTAGCAACACATAATTTGTACAAAATACCTTGATTTTTAGAATATGAATTAAAAATACATATTTTGCATTCAAAGCTTTAATCAATTAACCCTTAAAAGACATACCAGTGGCTATAGAAATCATGCATTTTATTACCGTGTAACATCATCTCCTTTGAATTAGCCAAATATACTCATTGAAAGTCAAAGAACTATAGAAGATCTCTCCTTTCCATCCCTAATATCGAGGATGAATAGTTGCACTTTTGTCCTACAAGGGAAGATTCCTTGTCATTCATTGGACTCAAAATGTCTACCTCAGTGTTTAAGGGTTGAAGTAATTTTTCATACACTTTCTTTTTGTAAAATAAACTAAGTTCATATGATTTAATCTTGCTACTAAAATCTTCTTATCTAGATTCTTACCTACAATATAATTTAATAAGTTCTTTGAGTGCTCAATTTAAAAAGAATACAAGCTAATACAATTTAGAATCTTTTTCAATACTAAAAATTTTTCTTCCCTTCTCCTAAGTCATTTCAATTTAATAATAGAAACCATGGAGATGATTATTAGGACCATTTTAAATATACGAATAGTTAGCAATAGATAATCAAGAAAATAATTTTTGTCATCATTGAGTTATAAAATTTATTGAATTCTAAAATAAGATTTAATACTATCCTTCATTCTCATTTTTCTATAAAAAATTTATAAATTTTATCAGTATTCTTGGTATAACATTAAAGGATATCAATTAAAGTGCAAATTTGTTTTGCTAAAATTACAACTTCCTAAAGTTGCAAATTTCATATAAAGTTACTAAATACCAATTAATATCAAAAATTCATCTTAACTAAAATCCATGCACCAATTATATGAATTAGCAATACATTAAACTTCATCTAATGCCATCATGTGATCCAAAGTTGATTTTAGACAATGCTTTGTGAAGGTTCCAAACTATGAAGGGAAAGTGAGCCTATATGATATTGTTCCTTTAGATCAAATTCATTAAATCCTATATGAAATAATATTCGAAGAAGTATTTTTATTTAATATGTGAAATTGTAATTTTTCAAATTTTATTTTTTGTAATATCTAATATTTCAACATGACTTTAAATAGGAAGCTCTATTTTTTTTATATGACATTGAGCTTTTTATTGTTAAAAATTAAGGACATTGATATAGCACAAAATAATTACATTCTCATCCTTCTATGAAAGACATTCCATATAAAGAAGACTTGATTAGTTTGAAGAACTTATTGAGGGATATTAAATAAAGAGCTACTTCAACTACATTCACTTGTATTGAATGCACAATTTATTGGTGTACGGTGGTTTGCTAATCATCAACTTGTCATTGTCTTATTATAAACTTCTTAGATAGTCTTTTTCCTAGGTAGCCAATGATTACAAGAATCCATATCTAATTGTTTCAATGAAGAAAATATATCAATTTGGACTTTAAGCCCTTGAAGATTAGGACACTTTAGATTAAATTTTTTTGATGATGTAGTATAAAAGCAATTTAATATTTGTTTTCCAACAAAAATATGAAATGATATGATCTTTAATTTGTATTTATATGTTAGTTGGACTATTTAAATATTTTTTAATGATATTTGAAATCTACAATTGAGATTCTTTTTCAAATTTTTTATAATTACTTTTTTAGAGGTGCATTCATGTATTAGCTATAAATTGAAATATTATCAAACTTTTTGGAAAATTTTGAAATTATTCAGAATCACTTAAAGAGAAACTGAAGAAAATTCATATAAAATATATTCAATAAATCTCAAATTTTCACCACCATGTATATTATAATATATAACATCATGGTGTAAGCCAAACTTATCATGTCACTTTGAAATTAGAAATTCAACAAAACGTAGTTATAGGCCCAAAGTGCATATTGCTATAAAATATTTCAATTCACAAGTTTTTCAAGTTTTTCAATTGGTGTACATATTATGATTAATAAGATTCTTTTCATTAGTTGTAATTAAATTCAAAAATATCCTTCTTATGGCTCTAATTCCCTTCAAGAGTAAATGGCTAAAATACATTACAAATTAAGGTGATCCATAGTTTAGGAATCTTTTTCTTTAGAAAAGTTAATATACTATAATGAAGGAATGTACCATACTATTCATTGAAAATATACTTTAGAAACTCAAAAAAATAGGATGACAAAATGGAATTTTTTTCCATCTTGTAGATTCAGGTGAAATTAGAAGGAAAAAAATTGTCAGCAATGTTATATTAGGTATAAGGTTTAAGTTCAAATTGTTATGGAGTAAGTTCTAATTACAATAATTTTTAGAGAGAGAAATAACCTCAACTACTCTATATAGTTGGCATATGTGAAGAGTTTGTTTATTTGGGACTCTAATAACTCTAAGTAGTTGTTCTACATGATGAGTCTTTCCATTTAGGGCCTCATGTTGGACTCCAAAAATCTACTCCCAAGTAAACTCCTTAATTAAATTTGCTTTACTTATTAATTCAAATTGTTTTGAAGGGTCCTTTTTTGTAAACTAAAAAAATTAGATTTTCCTAGCCAACTAAATTTGATCTATTAAATAATAGAAGATTTGCAAAGAATTTTTTTTCAACTTTGAAAAAATGCTCTTGAAATAAAGATAGAAAATATGGACATGTAATCAGAAGACTATATACTTTTTTTTAATTTAGGTGCTTGTATCAATTTTAAGTTTCTTGAAGTTTTTTGAGTAGGTTGAATAGTACTTTAGAAAGTCTTTCTCTACTTTTGAGATTTAGCAAGTATGGTATGCAGTAATCAAATAAAATAGACAATGGGTAGAGCTTTTAATTTCACTTTAAGAGGAGTTAAAGTAAAATGATGCTATTAGATCCCCTTGTGAACATTTTTTTTCCAACTTCAAGAGATATAATATTTCATTTTATGCAATCAAAGTTTTCAAATTTTTTCCACAAATTTCTAGAATAATTTTGCATGGTCAAAATTCAAGAAAAGAATCCCTAAGCCCACAAGAAATCACCAAAAAATGAATCTTACATGACCAATTTATTTGATCTCTACCTATTGTAGTGTGATGGAAAATAATCAAAGCCCTAGATTTCATTGTAAAAATTTGCAAGCTAATATTCAACAAGCTATAATATTTTAATGGCCTACATGCTCATATATGTGAGGAGCAAAAATCTCACTACTAGAAGACTTCAAGTTTATTATTCTTGTCAAGCAAGGGAATAATCAAATTTCTAACTTTTGTTACAATTTTACAATTTACGAAGTCAAATGGGCTAAAGGTCCAAGTATTCAATTCATCATTGTAATTTTGATTAAAGTCATACTAAACTTGGAATGCTAATATGCTAATTTAGTAGTTGGATAAGTTCAAAAAAAATACCAAAGCATTAGATGTATTAGGCCAACATAATATCATAATCACCCCTTGATCTCAGTAAAGATAATCCTTCAATTTCAAAAATCCATCATGCCTTCTTTGATATATTGAAGATCATACTTATGAGATTTTTTGCATACAACTTTATTGATGCTATATATACATCATTGAGTTAAGTTTAGGACATTTTAATTGTGTTTTGATTTTTTATATAGGGTAGTTTATGAAAAACACAATAGACTATCCAATGTATTTTGATCAATACTTTGAGCATTTTTTCTTGAAGCTTAATTTAGACATTTATAATAATTTCTATTGCTTTTGAGCAAAACTAATAAAATGAAGTTTTCAAGTATTGTTTCTACTTCATTTGAAAATTTTTAAGTTCTTTAAAATAAACATTTTAGAAAACTTTGAAGTTGAAGATCTTTAACCACATTTTTAAATATAGGCACAAAAGTTTCATTCTAGATACTTGACAATGTTCTACACTAGGATGTACTTTTTTTCTGAAATTTTAGATTTTCTAAACATGATTTGTATTTGATATGAGTTTTCTACATTCTTTTTCAAAATTTCATAGTAACTTGAAATTTTCACCAAAAAGTTTGGAATTTTATGACAAATATTAGACATTTGATTTCACCTCTAAATCTTAAAATAGAGAAAGATGAACTTGTAAATAGAGGCAAAATAGAGTTCACAAAATGAGGAACTTTCAACTTTGACTACATAGTTATAGACTCTATCTTTTGGAGGTTAGACAATGGCAAGTGTGGCTTGAAAGAAGACTATCCTTTGAGTATAGAAAGCTCTTTTTATACCTTTAGCAAACTTTTAGTTTGAAAGCCTTTGCATAGCACTCACCATCTATAAACAACAATCCATTTAATGTAGAATATGAGTAACTTTGGAGGTGGACCGTGGAAGTAAACTTTTTTGACAAAGATTGTATTTCATTCCCATGAGAGGTGTTAGCCCTATTTTTATATATGCTAATTCCTAAAGTACCAAGAGTCCTCTTGAAGGACTCTTGAAGGTTTGGGCAAGTTCCTTTAGTTTCAATTTTTGACATGATTTTAAAAATAAATAAACTCATTAGCTTTTGGAGAGTATAATTTTTTCTTCAATTGGTGTTTAGGAGCAAAAATTATGCTACAAGAAGCTCAAAATGGAAGCCATCGAGTAGCACAAAAAAAATCTAATAAACTCTAAATTAAATTAAGATTTTTTATGGTCAACACCAATGATTTTGTGTATACTAAAAGCTTTAACTCATTTTCTTTGAAGTAATGATGATAAAGTTATAGAAAATCTTATTAAGAAGACAATCAAAACATGTTCTTGAAAAAATAACACATAGGATAGATTTTTGGACTCAATTGTCACAATTTTTTAGATTAAAATTCTATGAGCTTTAATTTTCTTGCTAGGAAAATCTCTCCTATGGTATTAGTGTATTTTAATTTCTTCTTAAAGCTATTAATGATTTAGTACTTCTTTTCATCCTATATATTTGCTTCTACTTAATATTTTTTTTAGGAATACAAATCAAATTTGTTTCTTGTGAATTTTTTTTAGAAGACCCTCAACTTATTTTGTCAACATTTAAAATTCAAATTGAAAAGTCACTGAATTTGCAACCTTACAAAGATTCAAAGTCTTATATTAAGAGTTTTATACTTTGCAACAGAAATGGCAAATTTGAGTGTTGTTTCATTGAAAAAGGCCATAGTCCTAAATCATTGTTGCTAATTACGAGGGTGATCAACTTCTAATTGTCCAAGTGACCATACATGGTTGATTTGAAATACTGGACCCATTTCTATGTGGAAGTAGTCAAATTCTCTTGACCGTTTTACTGGGCTGTTTTTAAAAAAAAATTGGGCAATTTTGAGGGTTATTATTGAAAACTTTTATTTTTCAATCAAAAAAGGTACGTAGTTGATTATTGAGAGGTCTTCAAAGGCATATATGTACCATTAGTGGAGACTGAAATCTTGCTACTTTTACTTCATTTCCCAGCTTTATGCAAAGCTTGACAATTTTAGCTAATTTGAGATCTAAAAAATTTATCGATTTGCTTTAAGAATGGTCCCAATAGAACGAGTAAAGTGTTTTTATGATTTTCACCATTGAAAATTTAAACATGCAAGTGTTGGTTTGAAGCTATTTCTAATTTCTATGTATTAAAAGAATACATTTCAATAATTTCAAGGTGGATTGAGTAATGAATTTGATGGTTCTTCACATGGAATCATGTTTTTCAGAAGTGCATTTTAGTGTGCTAATACTCTTTATAGTTGATTGTGTCACCTCCAACCCCAACAAACTTTTATATGCAAATTTCTAAAACATTGTGGAAAAAGGCAACATATTATAAAATAATATAATGTACATTTCTTTTGTTATAATCTCACAAGTTCTATGAAATTTCACACTCAAAATTAATATGCATATTAATAAACAAGCTCTGCAAACATCTATATGGTTAGAATTGGAAAAAAAAAAACAATTTGTTTCATTGGGGATAACTATAAGCCAATGCTCTTTTTTCATAGAGAAAACACACTTAGAAAGGCTAGGGCATTAACCCCTAACTACCCAGCCGACCATATATGGTCGATTTGAAATTTTAGGCCCATTTCTGAATGGGTAGTTAAATTCCTGTGACCGTTTAAAAAAAAATTCAGGCAGTTTTAAGGGTTAACTATTGAAAACTTTCATTTTTCACTGAAAAAAGTACATTTTGATTATTGAGAGGTCTTCAAAGGCATACATGTACCATAAGTGAAGTGTAAAGCTTGCCAATTTTACTTCATTGCCTAGCTTTATGCAATTTCACTTAATTTGAGATCTAAAAAATTGTATATGTCCATTTGCTTTGAAAATGGTCCCAATGAAAAGAGGAAAGTGTTTTCATGATATTCACAATTGAAAATTTAAACATACAACTATTGATTTGGAGTTATTTGTAATTTCTACTTATAAAAATAATTGCATTTCAACAATTGTAAGGTAGATTGTGTAATGAATTTAATAGCTTTTCATGTGAAATTAAGTTTTTTAGAAGTGCATTTTAGTGTGCTAACACTTTATGTAGTTGTTCATATTACCTCAAATCCCCCCGAAAATTTATATGCAAATTTGAGAAACATTGTGGGAAAAGGCAGCATACTAAGTATAGAAAATGTACTCTTCTCTCATTATAACCTCACAACTCCAATGCAATTTTGTGCTCAAAATTTGTGTACATTAGTAAACAAGCTCTTTAAACATCTATGTGGTTAGATTTTGGGAAAGAATCAATTTGCTTCACTAGGGATGCCTACAAGTCCATGCACTTTTTTCATAGTTAAAACACACTTGAAAAGGCTTGGGCATTTTAGGGGTTAAAAAGTTAAAGACAACAAACTAGACAATATTGCATTACGTTTGCTTATGTACAGCAATGTCCTTGATTCTGATTCTTCGTATGTTTCGATGAGAGCGAGAAAGAATTGCCTTCAAGATTCGCTGAACGAATTCATTGGGGTGAGAATTGCGAGGCATTGCTGCAATGAGAAATTGGAAATTATCCTGAGCACCTGGGAGCGTCAGTAGGCGCATGTCCTAAACCCAATTTCACATCGAGCTTGGGTTTTCGAGTTTCAGTTTCCTATTCTGTGCAAGCATTTCGGCCATTCCTTTCGGGTTCAAATTGATTCTATTTTATGTGGATTCTCAACATTTATATTAAACCCTAATTACACTCTGAAGATCAGTGATGCATCGTGTGCTACGATGCGGTTTCGCGATCATAGAAATATATTCTCGAAGTGCATTTCCGTCTTCTCCTGGCACAGATGCCACCAAATTTTCTGATAAGTACCTAATTGGCGTGATCTATTGTATGAACAAACAATGGCGTATAGCTCGTGTTATTCCCATCCACCTCTATCTCAATTTGTCTCATGTTTGGCAAATCCAATGTAGCGCACTTATTTGTGGGTCCACTTTTATTGGTGCTAAATTGCACTCTTTAAATGTGAATATTTCTGAACAATTGACACTCGGTTTGTGAATGAGCTTTCTGGAGTGATTTGTAAGGATTGAAAAGAATTTTTTGCTCAAAATTTGTAGACTAGAAGAGTGTGATTCGATGTGGCATCATAAATCCTAAATCTTGTAAAGCTAGATGTTTGAATAGAGCTGTAACCACGGTTGTGTGCAGTCAAAACTTCAAAAGTAATCATGCTTCTACAAAGTCGGCTACAACCCCAGCTACAAATCTCTTTCGGAGAGCAATTGAATCATCAGGAGTATTTGTCAGTTGTCACCAATTGATGGATCGTGCTCCAATGTACAATGAATGGCGTCCAAGAATTCAGACAAAAACTCGTACAAACAAGCAAATTGGTAGGGGTTGCCATGGACAATGCACTGACAACTTAGCAAGTTAACTGAAAAGCTGTCAGTCGGAATGTTGTATTCCATCTACATTCTATTCCAAGCAAGGTAAGGTTACTTGGTAACCAATATTAATAGTGAAGTAGAAGAAGGAAATTTAGGCTAATGGAACGTAACCTCTTTAGACCACATCAAGAAAATTCTCACCCTTCAAATTGTACCTTCAATGGGACAAATATGACTGTATTTCCTTGGCTTCTGGCATTATAGATCTCTGGTCTCTTTTGAGATCGGTTGCGAATGTAGAGTCTGTTCAATCAGGTTCCCACATTGAAGTCCATGTGACGATGAGAGTAACGCAAGAACGACTATCGCTGACACCGGTGATTCAGTGTGTCGTTGATGAGCTTCGACAAGCCCCATGACCACATAAAATCTGACAAAACGTACACATGCAAACGAATCCCTGGATCATAGCTTGCTTTACTACAGTCACTTGCAGATTTGATTTTTCAATTCGCCCACATGCCGATCCCAAACAAGCCTCATGCCAGTCGCAACTGTCAATCAATCTGGAATAAATCACTCCGATATGTAGACTTCATGTGACAAGAGATCAAGCTTGGCTCTTGTTCTTCTTCCCGCATGCTACGGAGGCGCAACTCGCTAAGATGACGAGTGAGAAGAGAACAAGGAACGCCATAACCGAAAAGTAGAACCCCTTCTCTTTCCTAGTCCAGCGACGTTTACTGTTACCTAGTGCGGGAACGGGTGCTTTTGTCGCAAGCTCGGTGAAGTCGAAATTCTTCCCACATCCCTTCAGCAACTGGATCCTCTGGAGGGTGACCTGCAGTTGACGTTCTTTACTGTTACCGTTACAAGCCTTACGGACGTACTGCAAGTAATGGAGATTCACAAAAGTCTCCCATTTCAAGGCCTTCGACAGTTGATGCACAAAACGTTCATTGATCACAGTTACTCCTCCCGGACATTTCTTTTCTTTTTCTTTTTTTTTAACCTCCTGGACATTTCGTCATCATTCTCATTCTCCTAACGAAGAACAACATTCAATAGAGCTCTCGCTTTCCAGCTCACCTTCAATATGAAAGTCCTTCTAACGTTTGTGAATTACACGTGAGAGGTTGAAGCTCAAGGGCACAGAAGATTGAAAAGAATAGACAAAACCCGCAAATATAGTTGTTACAAAAAACGCAGCCCCAAACACCTGAATCTGGAATATCCGCCCTCTCTTTGTAACTATGTCCTAAACCTCGTTCATTGAGAATGATGGAAATGGTTGGGGTAGCAATGAACTATGACCTGCCCTTAAACATCTCCCATGCAAGTTTGAAGGGTTAACTAATTTCCATGAGTGGCAAATTAAATTGTCAGTACAACACTGGTGCGCGACTGTGGCAAGAAACTCTAAGTTCTTGTGGTCGTGGTCGTGGTCAGAAGCACTTACTTGAGAATCTACTAATGCACTTGATAGCTTCCTCCTGAGCTTCATGGTTTCCTTCAACTTGGCACGAATAGAGAGCAGCGTCGCGAACGAGGCCAGGGCGGACAAGGCAAGAGGGCCCCATGAATTGTAGCATTGCAGAGTGCTGGCGGTCATCACGGTTGTGAGCACCACCCCTTGGAAGACCGTAAAACCCCAGGAGTCGGTACACCTCGTTCTTCGCCGAGTTCCTGCGTGACCTCTTGTTCTCAGCGGTCACGAGAGACTCACTGTATTTGTTCTGCCATGCCTCGAGGCTGAGAGAGAGTTAAGGATCGCGTGATATTTTAACCAGTCTGACAGCGTCATCCCTATCTCGGATCTGAATCACACTGTAACCTGCCATCACGAACAAATGTACAGAGCTTAGAGCAAAATTTGCCAGAACTGATGTAGCAGTCTTAACCGAGTTGTTTGAGCCATCCCAGCTTTTATCACGAATGGCAAATCAAGGGTAAAAACGCAGACTTCAAATGACCACTTTCAATTGACGTCGAGATAGTGTTGCATGTTCCCATCAAGCCACTTGTGGCTAGTGGGCCTGTATTTTGCCCTTTGCCATGAAATTCATTTCATTTGATTAAAAAAAATTTGACATCTAGCTATGTATTGTACTCCAATCAAACTTGATTACCATTAGCACTACACTTGTAGCTACACAAATTAGTGAAATTAGGTTGCTTTAACATTTAGATTGCCTTACATCAAGAAAGTTACATTTCAAGCCATCAAAGTCAACAAATATTTTCATTTTTATATATGGAGGTTTATGAGTTCCAGTTACAACACCTAATTCAAAAATAGTGTATTCTTGGACAGTAATTATAATTAGTTGAGGAGTGTCAAATGTCGAGAAATAGTATGTCGTGTCGATCACTGTTTTGAACGTGTGAATGCCAATATTTGATCAACGACGAACTGAGTGTGTATAGTGCCAATTCAGTGCCAAGTCCTGCCAAATTGATCCTGATGTTGACGAAGCTAACTCGCCTGTAACTTGTCTGGTTTCTTTCCCTGCTAGGCCACTTGGGGCTGGAAGGCTTGTCATTTTACTTCCTGCATTCACTGGATTTCCGTTTCAGAGCATTTGCAATGCGGCAGCCATATATGGTCATATATGGTCATATATGGTCTGGTATTGGTAATACTAACTATTGAACGGTAAAGGTAATTAGAACTTGAAAATTGTCTTATTGGAAGTGCATTGGAAAGAACTTGGAGAAGGTACAAAAATATTCAAAATTGGACATTGAACAAATACTTCAAAAGCAAGGTAATGACCTTTTTTCACTAAAGCTTGCTTTTGAAATACCTGTTCAATGTCTAATTTTGAATTTGTTTTTGGTACCTTCTCCAAGTTCTTTCCAATGCGCTTCCAACGAGACAATTTTCAAGTTCTAATTGTTCACCATTCAAAAGTTCAGTTTTGCTGCATTGCAGATGCCCTCACAGTTTGTGTCCCGAAAGAAACAAAGAAACGTGTCTGTAACGTACTTGCTGCGTGGAGCCCTGGACCGTCGAACAGTTGAGCTTCATACTGTACCAGGAAACTGAAGACAGACTGCATGTTTCATCGCACTCCGATGATTTTGTCAGCATTGGAACGATTCTGTCATTACTCATACTGCTGTATACGTACACTTAATTTGCGACCAATCGTCATGTACGTGTACTTAGATGATCTTCATCGGCATTCGCGAAGATACGATTTAGTCTGACTAGGTCCACTATCTTGCACTCAGCAAGTCAGCATCTGAGTAACTTAGCCGGTTATGGTATCCCAACGTCGTTCCAAGTACTTAGTGTGCCCGATCTCCCCACTACTGCAGTACTGCGTCGTCGCTTCTTCGACCAACCTGGATCGTTTCTTCGCAACTTACGACTGGTGAGCAATACCGAAACCCCTCACACGTTCCTACTGAACTAGGCGACAGTTTGCTTGCATGCGGGAAGTTGGTGTGCATCGCGCGCCCCGGGTTGCCATTTGAATGGACATTGCCTTATTCTAGGTGATCGTTCCTTCCAAGTTCATCGTCCCGCTAGGGTTTCAGTCTCTGATCTGGTGGTCTCGAATTCCAACTTTCTCCACAGATTTGTTAGTGTGGCTGCATTGATCTGCTGATCTGTTGGACCTCGTTGGTCCATTCCTGTGGGCAACATTTAGAAGCCTGAGCAAGGAAAAACTCTGTGTGGTGGACTTGGTATCGCTTGTGCAATCACAACTCTGGAATCCTTCTAAGGGTGAGCACCCGGCCGGTGAGCAGTACTTCCTGCTTGCACGTTGTTTGTATTTCGTTTCCAGTGCTTAACTGAACAATGGTTCAAGTTGACTGAGCTTGACACAAGTGAGGTGTCGCTGGCGTGAAGATTACTACTATAATTAGCTTGTTTGTCGTGCTGATTGTTGGGATTTCATTGTTTTTTCTTCCATGCTTCATCCCTAGCTAGACTGCACCCTTGCATTGAAACGGTATTCTTTTCCGTTGAAAGGTTGAAGTGTACGGGAAGGTGGAAATCTGAAGGGATCCATGTCTGTGATGTACGGTTGGAGAAACAGAGTTATGGCTGAAAGTTTGGCAGCGAGAGGCGGCTCCATTTCCAACGCCGTTGTCGAATTTTTTCCTTCAACCCGAGAGATACCTGTAGTGGGTCCCAGGTGTTTAAGCTCTGCGTCGACGTCGAAGACACCGCCCTACTCAGTACGCATTGCGATCATGATGCAGGAGCGGGAGAATTGTTCTGACAAAGTTGAATTTGATATCACATCTTCAAGGGTTCATTGGACCGCAATAGACGACGAAGAGGATAGTGAAGACGATGAGAGTTGTGTATTAGAGAAGCATGAGGCCCTTCTGAAAGCCAACCAGGAGGCCTTTGAAAATCTCAAGAGCCATTCCCACTGGGGACCATTTTTTTCGAGGAGCTTCGCAGATATTACGTTTGCAGACTCAACGTTGTCAGGTAGGGTTGGGAAGAAGATTGCGGAGGGAGGGCAAGCCGATATATATGAATGTCCTGATGCTCGATACTTGGTATTGAAGGTTTTCAAACGAGGGTTCCGCATCCAACAACTCCAGCAGCAGTGGTCTAAAACCGTCTTTGATCCACTAAAGCCTGGTCCATCTGACATGCTACTGCTCGGAATTGTGCTGGACGATGGAAGGTTTGCGTTTGTGTTGCGCAGACATTGGGGTGATTTGCGACATCTTATGGATCTGAAAATGCAGGAGAACAAGAATTCGGGACCTCCATTCCGATTTCTGGAGATTTGGACTCTGATGGAAACGATTGCAGGTCAGATGCTTGAGTTACACAGGCGTGGTGTCTGTCACAATGACCTCAAAGCTGCCAACATACTTGTTACAAAACACTCTGTCTCTGACTCCAACTATCGCGGTAGTCGAGTAGCAGATTATGAGTGTTCTAATGGTGTTTTGGGGACAACATTTTGGAGAGCACCCGAAATCTTGTTGGCAGAAAGAAACTTCATATTGGCACCAAGAAATCGGCAGGAGCCTCCATCACTGAGCTTACCGTTCTCCAAGGCAACAGATGTGTACAGCTATGGAATGCTGGTGTACGAGATTTGCACGGGCTACATGCCATTTGAGCGTGAAGGATTTTTCAATTCAACATCGCTGGAGAACTATAGTCGTGTGATAGATGGACAAAGACCTGAATTGCCGGATGACATGCATGCGGAACTGAAAGATCTCATTACGAAGTGTTGGCATGGAAATGCACAGCGACGCCCCACATTTGAAGAAATCAATGCCGATATAGGTCACTTGACTATGCATTTGTATTCTAGCATACATCATCAATAGAGTATTAGAGTATTGACTACTTGCTGTGGTAACCATGATTTGCCAACTCTATTATTCTTTTTATCCATTTTAGCTATCTTTGAAGCCCTTCATTTTTGTTGTTTAGTATCTAGCTTTAAGTTTTCTTGTACGTAAGCAAAGTACTTTTGAATGTGCTTCCAATGGTAAAATGTTTTAAGTTTTAATTGTACGTAAACCAATCAAAATTTAGTATTTCAATTGGAGAAGTAGATTCTAGAGTGCATTGAGGTTGTTATAAGTACAAGTCATACAAATCTCATGTTTTGGGCCACATAATTTTTGTTAAGGCTCCAATAGTGGGCATGAATAGTAATGTGCCATCTTAATCTTGGTAGTGATTGGGCTTTTGGAACATTTCAAAACAACATTGGAGTAGCATTCCAATGCTAATACATTGCTTCTAATGTGCCATGGATTGAAATAACATGTTTATTTCTTACTTTTTGTTAACAATGCCATCTTATATATTTCAAGGTTAAGTGATTATCTTAGGTGCCAAATAAATTTCATGGAATGTCAAATTTTATTCACTAAGGTGGTCAATAATATGTACTTGAGAAAAATGCAATGAATTGGGGTCATTGCAAGAAACACTTGTACTACTTTGTCACACATTGCATGCTGATCTGTTTTTTAGCCATAACTTTTGTGTTTTGTCTCCAAATTACTCAAGATTTATAGGAAAGGTACTCATAACAATTATATACCTTCCTTGATTTTTTCATAATTTTCAAAAATATTTTACTATCCAATTGAATGTCACACTTTATAGTTTAGGGGTTCTTAGTACTATGGAATACCTTTTTTTAATGATTTTGAGATGAAATTTGGATGAGATGGTCTTCTAGTAGACTTCTAGCTTTCCAAGAAAGGATTTTCAAAAATAGTTAATTTTATGTGGTGTGGAGGTCTACAAAGTGAGCTTCTTTTTGCTTGTATTTTGAAACATATAAAATATGATTTTGGTGGATTTTTTGGTGAATGACCATCTCCATAAAGTTGTTGCAAATGTTCACTTTTTATTTTTTGAAAATACTTATTTTTACTATTTTTCCCTAATTTTTGAATCAAAGTACCTATTTTCTTCAGATTTGGCACTTTTCAAGTTCTCCTACTTAGAGAATTTTTCTATCAATTTCCTTTGGTGAAAACCTTCATTTTAGAGGTATATACATTATTCATATTTTTTTGTTTTTTTAAAATTAGTTTTCTAATTTTATAGTACTCCTGAAAAAGTCATGAGTACTGTTGCAAAATGCAACAAAATCGACAAGTGTTTCTTGCAATGACCCATTGCCTAGAATATTCATTCCAATGAGGTAGTAAACTAGAACAAAGAACTGAGTGGTGCCGTCATTTGCTCTTATATTGCAAATGAGAATGAAAAAAGATGAAACCATCTTTAGTAATTGCAAGCAAATCCTAATTAATAATCAAAGTAATCACTTTAGTTTCATTTAATCTTCCAATTGAAATAAAAACAAAGAGTGAAAAATCTCACAATGTGGTAGTTTATATTCAAGGACTCAACTCCAAGTCTCCAATCTAAGAATATACAAGTGCTCTAAAGAATCAACAACATTGTCCAATCAAAGAAATATATGAGTGTTGTAAAGAATGCAACAAAGTTCAATGTAGGAAATGTATGAGTGCTTCAGAGATTACAACAAGATGAAATCAAAGAAATATAGAAGAATTCTAAGATCATTTAGTTCTAGAAATTGCAAGGAAACTCCAAGTGTGGATATTCAAGTTAATGTTTGTTTGGATCTTAAAATAGAAATCAAAGACTTAGATCTAAAAAGATGGAGTAAAAAGGATTGCTTTAAAGACTAAAAAGGCTATTCTAGTGCTTGTCAAATCTATAAAGCATGGACACGATCATCGCATAAATTTGACACTTAGTTCAATATCATTTGGCTTTTCAAGTATCCTATATCATTTATAAAAATGAAACTAAAAAAATCCAAGAGAATCAAATTAGTATCTTAGTGAGATTTCAAATCTTTTGGTTTTTAGGCTATTTCATTTATTTGCCATTCAATACTTCTAAAAATTAATTTCTAAATTTTGTTAAAATTATTAATTATGCAATGTAAAATGTACTCATAATTTATAGTAGTTTAAAATCCCCTAATTAGTTAGATGAATGTAGTGTAATGAATGTATAGCTTTAGATGAAAGTTGGATGATTTATACTCTTTGATACAATATGAAAGTAATGTAGATTACTTTGTATTGATTTTATAAACTCCTCCATTTTCAGTACAAAAAATTGTGGGTATAAATGCATTCAAAGAGATTTGAAGGCATGAGAAGTGCGTGAGATATTTTGAGTTCCCAATTTTGAGAACGTGTTGGTAACATGCCATATCAATAGTTTTGTGGTCGACAAAGTGCCATGTTAGAAATTTTTATTATTTTTATTTTTAAATTTAAAAAAAAAATTCTAGAAAAATTTTCTTCTTAGGAAAAAACAAAATTTTAGGAATTTAAAAAAAAAATTCAATTTTAGGTTTCTAAACACTTTTTAAGAATTTAAGAATTTTTTTTCTTAATTTTTTTTTTTCAAAAATATGAAAAATTCAGCTAATAGGGTTGATCTACAATTTTAGGACAACACAATGAATGGATTGGGGAATAGCCTTGAAATGGGCTTCTAATGCCCCCAAAGTCTCTTCTAATGACTTTCTCACAATGACTATAGAAGTCATTTCTTGTCAACAATGATTGCAAACCAATCATTTTGCAATCATTGTTAAGTTATAGTCATTGTGGACCCTTGTTTTATTTGTAGTGATTAATGTATGTTACAAACTCATATAATTATTTTTGAAATTAGGACAATTTAGTTTTAATAATTCATAGCATCTGCAATAATTGAAACAATGTGTGTAATACATATTGATAAATGAGACATATTCTTAAATAATACTATCCTCTGAAAAGATGCAGCCCACCTTAGTTTGCATTTGACCCCCCTTCCCCCTCTCCAAAAATTTATAGACTGTTGATAGTTTAAAAAACAATGATGACCTTCGAAATCACCGTCGATTTCTCAAAAAAATAACAAGCCATTGATCTTGTGAGATTTAATCTCATCCATCCAAATATGGATATGGATACAAAATATGGACGTAAATACTGAATACATATACAATACTAAAATATTAGATACAGATATGTATATAGTACAAAAAAAATTAAAAATTTTAAAAAAAAATTTTAAAAAAAAAAAAAAAAAAAAAAAAAATTTATATATATATATATATATATATATATATAGTACTGAATATATATACAATACTGAATACATATATAGTGCAAAATATGTATACAATCCTGAATATATATATAATATAAAATACATATATAATACTAAATACGTATATTAAATAAGGATACGGGTAAAATCCCATATGGATTGTCAATCACATTGGCTTTTGACAATTACAAGAAGTGGGGGGATGCAAATTAAAAAATTTTAATCTTAAAATTTAAAAATTTAAAAATTTAAATTTTGTTTGTTTGTTTTGAAGGGGGTGGAGGGGGATGAGTTAATAATTTCTTTTGGATGGGTAGTGAGGCATGATGCCTCACTATCTATTCAAAAGATAGGTTAAATACATTGTTTGAGAATAAAGAGTACAATTGTCTTTGTACCACATTATTTTCTCCATTAGAACAATTGTGCCATTTCATCATTCAAACTTGAATGTACATAGCTTAATAGTATGTTATTGATATCAAATGGAATATTAATAATATCATATCATATTTATATTAATTATGATCATTTATCAATATAACAATATATTTTATATATTTTATGTCATTAAAATACTACTCTTTTTATGCTTAAGGTTAGAGACTTCAATACAATCATTTTTTTTAACAAAATCGATATATTTGAATATTTTCCAAGACTAGTTCAAAACGTAATTATCCTTGAACTTTATTTTGTGCAACGTAGGTTGTTGCACTATCCTAATAAATGATTTTTCAATAAACTAATCAAATTATTAGTGACAAAAAAATTTCAATAGAAATAAATTTTTTCTAAGATTCTTTAGCAAGTAGAATGAAGATTCTTTATGAAGTTTTTTGCTAAGAATTTTACAAATATTAAAATTTTACTAATTGAAATAAGACTCTACATAATTATGGTCTTTGTAATTCACTCAAAATATTTCAAATCATGAAAAATAATATCTAAAAATTTTTTACACTATTTGAAAATTTCACAATTTTTTCGAAATTTTTGTAGTGAGTTATATAAGAACATAAAAATACAAAGTCATATTTTAGTTTGTAATATTTCTCCCAATAAAATTCAAATTTTTGTAAAAATTTGACTAGAAAATTCCACTTTCTAAAGAATCTTGAAAAAAAATTCAATTGCATTAAAAAAATTTACTACTTTAAGTTTGATAAAATTAGAAGAAATAATAGAAATTTAAGAAAATTGAAAATTGATTTCATGCAAGTGTGTTACTTGTACTACAACATTTCCAAATTTTTATTAGAATCTATAGTTCTTCTAATTATTTAAGGTAAATTTTGTAAGTGTATGAAACATTTTAAGAGCTACTATAAGCTCACTATTAAGGCAATATATTTAATTAAAGCCTTGTATAATGTTTGTACATATGCACAAGGAGTTCAAATTAGGTTCCTAAAGTCAAATCTCGGTGAGCCCCAAATTTCCCATTGAACTTTTTAAATTGACATTATGAAAAAAATTCTATCTATAGGTATTTGGAATACATACTACAATCATACATGTACAAGCAGGCATTTTCTTGGAATTAATTAGGAATTAACATTAGGAACTCAATATGAGCTCCCTATGATGCCCGAAGGGCTTTCTAGCATTTGAGACTAAAGGTATGTTCCCACTTGTGCTTAGTGACAATGTTAACTAGTATTCTTAACTTTCTGTGCCCCACCTCGGATGGATGTAGGGTTCCCTTTTCATTCCTGACGCCTCTTTTCAGGTCAGGTCGCATGGTCGGGGCAGCCATGCCAAATCAAACTAAACGCGGTGCTGTTCCCCTCCCCGGAGGCCCGGACTTGTGTCCTCGTTGCGGTTCCATTTTCCTAATCGGTCGATCAATAAAACTTGCACCTTAAAGCTTTGTCAATTCAAACAACAATCATTGAGCAGGTTCAAGACACCAATTTCTACAAGGTCCAAATTGGAATCCGAGACGGGCATCACAATCACGTTCGTTCAGTTTTTACAAGGTCATCTGTATTATTCTAATTGTTGAATTGTCAGAGGCATAAATCTATCAGTTAACACAAACTTGGACGGGCTCACTTCGACGTGCTCATCACCAGTGCTGGAGGGCTTTTGCTGTTCGTAGACAAGCGTCAACTAGAAGAGGACGAATTTGATCAACCAATAGCTGCTTGGTTGAGTGAGGGAGCTTCTGCGGCTTAATTTTGCCGGCACAAACGGTCTTTTTGTTCAACAGACCAGGTTACTTTAGAGACATCTCATGGTGAGCAATCCTTCAACGAGAGGGTGGCGGATTCTGCCAGCAACTGATCCTCGAGATTTGGGCCATGTTGTATAGAGCTATGCTAACTTTCGAGCACACATGGTTGCAGATGAGAATTTGATCAACCAATAGTTCATTGAATCCCCAAATCCCAAGTGACATCACTCCTTAAACTTGAAGATCATTATCCTCATACAAAAGATCCACACAGAAAGAAAGTGATTGCCCAGTGTTGTAACCCGTCAAATGGAAATCAGGATGAAGCTAGGCCAACATCCTTCAATATTTTCTCAATATTGTTGTTATTGTCGTAAGCTACCTGCACACGCTTTCCACCGGATTTGTCTTACATGCCTAGCTTCTATATGAAGCCTTCAGCAAGACTGCATGACAAATTTTGCATTCAGTACCGCCAATGAACTTCAAATTATGGAGCTACACTGATTTTGAAATCAGCGGTACTCCACCACTTCGCCACTTCCTACATGTCGTGTAGAAAGTACATAATTTATTCTAATCCTAATTTCTGAATTGACGAAGGTTTAAGAAGCAAGTTTCGAGTACTATTGATTGATCAATTTTGTAAACAGAATCGCAACAAGGAGACAAGTTCGGGAGGTAGGGAGGCGAGGAGGTAGCACCATGTTTAGTTTGGTTTGGCGTGGTTGCCCCGACCATGCTACGTGACCGCAAAGAAGGCGTCAGGAATGAAAAGGACGATCCTCTCATCCCTACATCCATCCGAGGTGGGGTACTGAAAGTGAAGAATATTAGTTAACACTGCCACTAAGCACAAGTGGGAACGGACCTTAATAGATAAAAGAAGCACTACAAGACAAGAAGATCCCACCAATTGCCTTGTTAGCTTTGGTGAGCGGTAAAGGAGGATTTTAAATTTTATCAATATTGGTAAACAACCCCATTAGGGAGATTGGTCAAGCTTAAAGGGAATCAATATATGTGGTGTTCTTATTCAATCACTTCCCATCCACCTTATCCACATGGAAGTGTAATTGCTCACTTGGACCTTTTAGCTTGCCCTTCTAAATTTGCCCATTGGTCTCACATAGCTCAGAATGTCGTAAGTACCCAATTAAGTTAATCTAACTGCATGTTGCCTTGTTCTAGTTGAGTATTCTTTTTTCTCCATCATGTATTACTAGCTAGGGTTGCAATCTCTTTTGTAGGCTCCAACTCCAATAGGATTCATCCAAAGATCTAGGATCAAAGTTTGTATTCATCAATGATCAAGAAAAACTTGTAGTTAGTTCAAAGTTAACCAATGGATTTGTAAAAAAAAATCTAGTTGTATTTCAAAATCAATGGATGCCAAACTAAAAGGAATTTTGATTGGTTGGAAATCAACCAATGCCGTCAGATGAAATTTGAGGGATTTGTAGGGTTATTTTAGAGTTGTTCCTAAAATTATTCCCAATATTGCTAGCCGCTATTAAGCTAGCATTAACTAAAAAAATTTTAATTTTAAAATAAAAATTTGTGGAGGTCTTGAAATGTGAAAAAAAGTCCCCCAAAAAATTCAATTTTTAATGATGTGGCAGTCTCTTGACTACATAGAATTCATGTTCCCATAGCAATTTCTATATTCCTACAGTCTAAGAACTAGCAATCATCCGGAGCCCTCAAATTTCTTTTAATGCATCTACAAATCACAAGATATTTGGTTGCTTCCTTTGAGTATTTAGGAGATTTTGACCAATTTCAAATAATATTTGTTAACAAATACTTGACAAAATTAGAACAAACTTGGAGGGTATCAACATGGCGGAAGAAACTTCAAGACTTTAAGACTTGGGGCTAGGATGTGAAATTTTATTTCATCTCATTAAAAAAAAAGATGGTGGAGAGGGGTTACCTATTGAGTGGCTTGCTATCTCCCAAGCTCCCATTAGTGCCTCTAACTTGTAACTCTTGTAAGAGCCCCCCAAAACCATTTTTTTTTCATTTCTTGTGAAGTGTCAAAGTCGCTATATTTCATTTTATTGTGGAGCTCCAAATCTCAACATTCATCCATATATTACATAGAAAGTATCATATTAACACATAATACACTACAAGAGAAAGGGGTGTTTTAAGTATAGTCCTAGAGATAACATTTTAAGTAATGACCTTTTTAGAAGATTTTAAGTATGAAATAAGTATCTTTCCAGTAAAATTTTACACAAAAAACACGTATTTCTTACATAAAATGTCCTAAAAAGGTCATTACTTAAAATCTTATGTCTAGGACTATACTTAGAACATCCTAGCCTTTCTCTTGTAGTGATATATATCTATCATTCTATTGTCATCCATTATTTGATGATTTCATCCAAAATTTTACTGTTTTTTTCCTATAGGCTTGGTGTCATGCCAAAAAATTTGGTGCAATTTTGCACCAAATCACTAGGAAAAAATACCCTGCAAAAAACTCCTACTTAGTACATAAGACCAAGGTGAATTGACCCCTCACTTGACTCTTCAAAAAAATGTTGAAATTTTTAATTTTCCATGCACGATAAAATTTGCAAATTTTGAATTCATATTTGTAATCAAAGGCCCTAAACTAGCCAAGAAGGATTTACAAGGTAAATTAATTAAGCACTAAGAAAATTCTCACCCATGAAATTGTACCTTCAATGAAACAAATACGACCGTATTTTCTTCAACGACCATAATTTCTTGACTTCTGGCATTACAGATTTCTGGTCTCTTTTGAGATCGGCTGTGAATATGGAGTCTGTTCAATCAGGTTCCCACATTGACGTCCATGTGACGATGAGAGAAACGCAAGAACGACTGTTGCTAACACTCATGATTGAGTGTGTCGTCGATGAGCTTCGACAAGGGAATGTTGGCCCGCCTATGCCTCACGGCCACATAAAATGTGACAAAACGTATCCCTGGATCATCAGTTGCTCTACTACTGTAACTTGCAAACTTAATTTTTCAATTGGCCCACAAGGCGATCCCAAACAAGCCCCATTACAGTCACAACTGTGAATCAATCTGGAGTAAATCACTTCGATATGTAGACTTCATGCTCAGACATGAGATCAAGCTTGGCTCTTATTCTTCTTCCCGCATGCTACGGAGGCGCAACTCGCTAAGATGACGAGTGAAGGAACGCCATAACCCAAAAGTAGAACCCCTTCTCTTTCCTAGTCCAGCGAGGTTTACTGTTACCTAGTGCGGGAACGGGTGCTTTTGTCGCAAGCTCGGTGAAGTCGATCGAAATTCTTCCCACATCCCTTCAGCAACTGGATCCTCTGGAGGGTGACCTGCAGTTGACGTTCTTTACTGTTACCGTTACAAGCCTTACGGACGTACTGCAAGTAATGGAGATTCACAAAAGTCTCCCATTTCAAGGCCTTCGACAGTTGATGCCCAAAACGTTCATTGATCACAGTTACTCCTCCCGAACATTTCGTCATCTCGATCTCATCCTCCTAAAACCACAGGGGAAGTAGGAACGGTTACCATGTGGGAAAAATATGGCCATTACCACATGCTAAGTGGTAAACTCATAGTAGTTACGCGGGACAGCGTTCAATAGAGCTCTCGCTTTCTAGCTCACCTTCAATTTGAAAGTTTTTCTAAAGTTTGCCAATTACACCTGAGAGGTTGAAGCTCAAGGACACAGAAGGTTGAATAAGAACAGGCAAACGCGCAAAAATAGTAGTTACAAAAAACGCAGCCCAAAACACCCAAAGCTGGAATATCCGACCGCTTTCTGTTACTATGCCTAAACCTCGGTCATTGATAATGATGGAAATGATTGGGGTAGCAATGAACTGTGACTTGCCGTAACACATCTCCCATGCAAGTTCGAAGGGCTCACTAATTTCCCATGAGTGGCAAATTAAATTGTCAGTGCAACACCGGTGCGCGACTGTGGCAAGAACCTCTAAGTTCTTGTGAATGTGGTCGTGGTCAGAAGCACTTACTTGAGAATCTGCTAATGCACTCGATAGCTTCCTCCTGAGCTTCATGGTTTCCTTCAACTTGGCGTGAATAGAGAGCAGCGTCGCGAACGAGGCCAGGGCAGACAAGGCGAGAGGGCCCCATGAATTGTAGCATTGCAGAGTGCTGGCGGTCGTCACGGCTGTGAGCACCACCCCTTGGAAGACACCGTAAAACCCCAGGAGTCGGTACACCTCGTTCTTCGCCTAGTTTCTGCGTGACCTCTTGTGCTCAACGGTCACGAGAGACTCACTGTATTTGTTCTGCCATGCCTCGAGGCTGAGAGAGAGTTTAGGAACGAGTGAAATTTCAACGAGTCTGACAGCGTCATCCCTATCTCGGATCTGAATCACACTATAACCTGCCATCTCGAACGAATGTACAGAGCTTTTGCTACTTCTTCGTCACACTGCCAAGCCTCAAAACGAGATCTACAGCTCAATGTCCGTGGACCGTGGTCCGTCCTAAACCAATTTGTACTAAGCTGACCTGTTTCAAAAGTAGTGTATTCTTGTGCAGTGATGTTCAGTAATTAGTTGAGTCGTGTCAATTGTCGAGAAGTAGTATGGGGCAACCTAATTACACTATTTTTGTATAGTGAACGAGCTGTAGTAGTGTACGTCCTCATGAAGTATTCCGACAATCTGCTCCTGCACCACCTCTTGAAACGAGGAACTGTAGCTGGCCGTGATCGGTGCATGCATCAGCAATTCCGAATTGCTGTGAAATGAGTTTTTTTGATTTGAGTCGATCACTGTTTTGAACTTGTGAAAATCAATATTTGAAAAACGACGAACTGAGTGTGGACAGTGCCAACTGCCAAGTCCTGTCAAATCCTAATGTCGACGAAGGTAACTTGTCTGTAACTTGTCTGGTTTCTTTTCCTGCTAGGCCACTTGTGGCTGGCAGGCTTGTAATTTTACTTTCTGCACTGGAATTCCGTTTCATTTGTGTCCCGAAAGAATCAAAAAAACTTGTCTGCAACTTACTGCGTGGAGCCCTGGACCGTCGAACTTACGTGGCCAACTATAAGTTAAATGATCTTCATCGGCATTCGCGAAGATATGATTTACTCTGACTAGGTCCAATATCTTGCAGGAGGAAGTGAGGAACTAGAAAGGCAGAAGAAAATGGCGTGCAACCGTTATGATTTTAGCTAGCATCTGTGTAGCTGGTTATCCCGCCCGATCTCCCCACCATTGCGTCGTCGCTTCTTCGACCAGCCCAGATGGTTTCTTCGCAACTTAAGCGATACCGAAACCCCTCACACGTTGCCTTGTTCTAGCTGATCGTTACTTTCAAGTTCATCTTGCCGCTAGGGTTTCAATCTCTGATGTGGTGGTCTCGAATTCCCAATTTCTCCACAGATCTGTTAGTATGACTGCATCGATCTGCTGGCATGGACCATTGGAGCTCGTTGGTCTATTCCTTTGAGCAATATTTACAAGCGTGAGCAAGGGAAAACTCTGTGCGGTGGACTTGGTATCGCTTTTGCAATCACAACTCTGGAATCCTTCTAAGGGTGAGCACCCGGCCGGTGAGTAGTACTTCTTGCTTGCACGTTGTTTGTATTTCGTTACCAGTGCTTACTTGAACAATGGTTCAAGTTGGCTGAGCTTGACACAAGTGAGGTGTCACTGGCGTGAAGATTACTACTATAATTAGCTTGTTTGTCGTGCTGATTGTTGGGATTTCATTGCTTTTTCTTCCATGCTTCATCCTCAGCTAGACTGCACCCTTGCATTGAAACGGAATTCTTTTCTGTTGAAAGGTTGAAGTGTACGGGAAGGTGGAAATCTGAAGGGATCCATGTCTTTGATGTAAGGCTGGCGAAACAGACTTATGGCTGAAAGTTTGGCAGCGAGTGGTGACTCCATTTCCAATGCCGTTGTCGAAGTTTTTCCTTCAACTCGAGAGATACCTGTAGTGGGTCCCAGGTGTTTAAGCTCTGCGTCGACCTCGAAGACACCGCCCTACTCACGACGCATTGCGATCATGATGCAGGAGCGGGAGAATTGTTCTGACGAAGTTGAATTTGACATCGCATTCTCAAAGGATCATTGGACCGCAGTCGACGACGAAGAGGAGAGTGAAGACGATGAGAGTTGTGTATTAGAGAATCATGAGGCTCTTCTGAAAGCCAACCAGGAGGCTTTGGAGAACCTCAAGAGCCATCCCCACTGGGGTCCATTTTTTTTGAGGAACCTCGCGGATATCACAGATGTGGACTTTCCGATGTCAGGTAAGGTTGGGAAGAAGATTGCGGAGGGAGGGCAGGCCAAGATATATGAAAGTTCTGATAGAGGCTTCGTATTCAAGGTATTTAAAAGAGGATTCCTTTTACAAGAACTTCAAAAGCAATGGCCTAAAAAGGTCTTTAGTCCACAAAAGCCTGGTCTAGCTGACTTGTTACAGGTAGGAACTGTGCTGGACGATGGAAGGTTTGCCTTTGTGTTGCGCAGATATTGGGGTGATTTGCGACGTCTTATGGATCTAAGAATGCTGGAGAACAAGAATTCGGGAGCTCCATTTCTCTTCGTAGGGATTAGGATTCTAATGGAAACAATTGTACGTCAGATGGGTGCTTTACACAGGCGTGGTGTTTGTCACAAAGACCTCAAAGCTGACAATATTCTTGTTCGTGATTTCGCTTTCTCTATCTCCGAGTGCTGTGTCAGCAGTAAAGTAGCAGATTATGAGTGTTCTATTGGTGTTCTAGGAACGACATTTTGGAGAGCACCCGAAATATTGCTGGCAGAAAGAAATTTTGTATCGGCAAGGAGAAACTGGCAGGAGCCTCCACCTATACCGTTCTCCAAGGCAGCAGATGTGTATAGTTTTGGTATGCTTTTGTACGAAATTTCAACAGGCTTTGTGCCATTTGAACGTGAAGGATTGTATGATAAACCATTAGTCGAGAACTTTGATCGTGTGATCCGTGGAGAAAGACCTGAGTTGCCGGATGACATGGATTGGGAATTTAAAGATCTCATTACAAAGTGTTGGCATAGTGATGCAAAGCAACGCCCCACGTTTGAAGAAATCTGGGACTATGTAATCAGATTTGAGCTCAGACGGGCTGAGGAGCCGCCATTTCCCGGGTCATATTTTGCTCGTCCACAATTGCGGCCAGGTATTGCATTCGGTGCTAAGGCTTATAGTTTTTTTCTTCACTTGACGATGAGGAGTAAAGAGTGGAATGAGAGTTCTGACGGCTCATGTTTTCGTGCACAGATATCGACAAGTTGTATAATTTGTGTCGAACCTTCAAACCGCCTTGGTAGTAAATGGACTTTTGGAACATACCAAAGCAACATTGAGGTAGCCCTCCCGTGCCTTCACAGTGCTTCTGAAATGCCATTTATTTTAAGAAACCATGTTTGTCTTCTATTATTTGGCAGCAATGCTGTCTTAAATGTTTGAAGGTTAAATATTTGTTTTAGGTGCCAAATAAATCTCATGGAAATTTATCTAGTTTCATTTACTAAGAAGGTTGAGAGTATATGTTTGAGAGAAATCAAATAGAGTGTGTGCAATATTCATTTGTATGAAGTAGTAATCTAATGTCAAGAAAAGAGTAGTGCCATCATTTCTTCTTATAGTTCAAATGGAAATGAAAAAAAGAGAGAACCATCTTTCATAGGTGCCAGGTAAATCCTAATTATAGTCAAAGTAATCACATTGGTGTCATTTAATTTTCTAATTGAAATGAAAACAAGAAAGAGTGAAAAATCTCACAATTTGGCAATTCACACTGGAAGCACCAAATTCCAATCTTAAAAACATGAGTTCTCCAAAGAATGCAATAAGTCCAATGAAACAAATGTGTAAGTTCTAACATCATATAGTTCTAAAGATTGCAAAGAAAATCTAATTTGGTGTATATTACAAATTGATATAATTATTTTTGGAATTAGTAGAATTTAGTGTTATCAATGCATGATGCAATAATTGAGTCAATTTGAATAGTATGTATTCATACATAAGACACACATTTTCATAAAATACATATATGTATGTATGTAATATTATTAATATACTACTCTCATTTCATATTCAAGGTTAGAGACTTCAATACAATCATTTTCTTAAACTTTGAGAACAAAATCCACTTTTTTAAATATTCTCCAAGACTATTACAACATGTAATTATTCTTCAATTTTGTTGTGCAACCTAGGTTGTTAAGTATCTAAATAAATGATTTTCCAATCAACCATTCAATGAAATTGTTAGTGACAAAACTTTTTAAATGGAAATAAAAAATTTTCAAGATTCTTTAGCAAGTAGAATGAGAATTCTATTTGAAGTTTTTGGCCAAGAATTTTACAAATTAGAAAATTTTACTAAGTGAAATATGACTCTAAATATTCATTTGAAAATTGATTCCATATAAGTGTGTCACTTGTATTACAACATGTCCAAATTTCGCTTAAAACCTCTAATTCCTCTCATTATCTATGGCAATTCCACAATTGTTGTAGGTGTATGAAACATTTTGAGAGCCATTGTAAGCTTACTACCAAGGCAACATGTTTAGCTTTGTGGAACATTTGTGTGACTTGCAAAGAAGGTTGGGCTTGGAAATATTGTACATATATGATTTGGGACATAATGTGAAGGCACACAATGTACAAAATCATATTGAAACTATTGTAGCAAAGCTTTTTGAGCTTTTATTTTTTGTATTTGATCATTGTAGGTAACATTTAGTAGCATGTTGTGGCTCTGCCTTCTCTCTACACTAAAGGGTGTGGGCACATTCCACACCCAATAGCCTCTCCATCCTCCACATGTCCACTTACTTCAATAGTTACTGATGAAACATTGTTGAAGCGTTGAATATCCCACACCCTATACTGTTGAGAATAGACAAAGCCAGCCAATGGTTCTGAATGTTATGCATTGTGGATAATACAATACAATGGCAAATGCATATCGCATGCTCCAATGTCCAAAAATTTGCAAAAATTTTGAACACAAGTCGGCCAATACACATGAGATTCTGTCGCTCTATGTAGTGAAGGAATATAATTTTTTTTGAAATCCAACGAGTCACCCACCAAGAAGTTCACGGAACCGTTTTCCATTCTGACTCTAAAAGCCTGTCATCTGCGAACTCGATGCTGCCAATAGACGTTGCTTTCACAGTCCCAATCAATCCCCTTGTTTTGTATAAACACTCGGTGCAACTGAAGCATGAAGGAAATTTGAGGAAGATCTTCCCGGGGCTCACGCTTATGCTTCAAATATGCCCACACAAGCAGGTGATTCAATAACTCCTCCTTGAATCCTTTCCTTCTCACTGCATCACAAATCCAACTAATATTGGCATCCCTTCTCAAAATCTTTTGCAAAACTCAGTTACCGCATCAATCTTCAAAGCTCTCATAACCAAGGATAAACTTGCAGTTCCAGTAGACACAAAGGATAGCAGCTCCACGTTATCTGAGTAATCTTGTGCAAAAGAATCGGAATTGGAAGGAAAATCAACATGGTTGTATAACACCAAGATTTGCATGGGAAACCTGTTACAGAGAAAATTCCCAAACCGGCATGAAAGCACGCAATCCAAGAGCTCCACCAGGTATGCCTAAATGAACACGAAAGTGGAATACATCAACCTGGCGGGACACTAATAACAGTAGAAGTGCCACACTCGCGTAAATGTAAGCGTAACCTGAGCAAGCTCAAAAGCGTTTGGATAGATTCGCAAAATAGAGCCACAACATCCATCCACTGCGACAGCAAAGGAATTAGTCACGGAATAATCCACATTCTATAATCGAAAATATGCTGAGAATCACATCCTTTGAAACTAACCGAGAAAGAAATTTAAAAAGGGTACCTGATGGAAAATTGGTGAATAGCCACTTGACTGCACCCGGAGATTGACTACGGACGCGGAAGAAGATGAATTCTCGAGAGCCCCTCGCCTGCTTGCCTCATTACTGAGTCAGTCACAGCCAAGTTCGGCGTCCCAGTGAATGTGGGTTTTCTGAGTCGATTTGAAAACATATGCCCGGAAGCCCGCCAATCCTTCTCTACAAGAGCCTGTTCATACCAGCCATTTTCACTTTTCAGATGATGGCAGGCTCAAAAGACTCAATCTCTCCTTGGAACTACAAGCAATTGATCAACTTTAAGATTCTTGTCAGTAGAAGCTAGCACAACAATAACATATTCAAAACACTTTACTATCATACAATGCAAGTTAGAGGGATGCATTCATGTAAAATAGTCGAAATAGACATCATTACCTGGAAACCCTAAAAGGTACGGTAATATGGCCGGATCAAGCAAGAGGCTAGCCAAAGCAACCAATTGTGCTGTTCTATCCCATTTATCACTGGAAAATCACGATGCAAATTTCTAACTTCGACATGGGTACGATCCTTAAGAATTGATAGAGCGTTGATAAAAATCAAAAGCACTGTATAAAATGGTTTACAAAGGAAAAAATACAAAACCTTCTTCTAAGCTGAGGTAATCCCCAAAGCAGGTTGAAAGAAAAGATAGCATTCAGCTTCCAGAATGCAGAAAAGAAGCCAGCAGTCGGACAACCTCAACGAGAATTCAACCTGACGAGCTATTCGTAAGATAATGGAAAGTGAAAAAATAGAATATCCAAACATGAGATTAGCATACTTCGCAGTGAATTGAGCTTGCGACGATGGACTTACATGCAGATGAGGACACAATGGCATCGTCAGCTCTGTACTTGGATCCATCCTCATTCGTCACACGCACTCCAAACTCACTGAACTCCAGCATCCACATAGTCTGCGCACTCACAACTCGGATACTCACGACAAATTCTATACATTAAAGCTCCAAAACATTACAAACCACATCTTATGATTTTGCTGATTTGTTCGACAAAATCATGTCCTTTCAGAGTAAGACATTGCGGTTACCTTATTCAACTTCAGACGAGGATCACTGATGGTCCCGTTCTTGTTCTGAAGGTACGAGTTAACCATTTTATGAACAACAGCTTTGTAACCACAAGGGGTGCTCACAAATGATAATCTTTTCCGAATCCTCAAAAGTCGAGAGAGGCTACGTGCTCTTCAAACTTGTCAAACGCGGTGGCTCTGGAAATTCAACACGAAAACCTATTTTGCACTTTGACATTGCGGAGGGAACCATGGCAAAGGTGGAAAATCTCGTGGCAAGCAAGAGACATTGCAGAACGAGAATCAAGACTTGAGTGTGTAACATTGAACCCTACCTGCCAACTCGTAGTCGTTGTGGTAGTAGTCCAGCGCCATCTCCACGGGATCGCCTCGATCAGCACCCGAAAAACTAGTAAACAATTGCGCAAAATCCAAGGAGAGTGGGTTTCTCCCACAGAGACGTACTCTAACAACCATACACCGGCTAAACCAGTCACTGAACCTTAAACCTCGACACATCGTAATGCGTATGTCGATTGTACGAGATACGCTCTCTCCTCCAGAATATGGTACCGACGTTGTTACCTCAATTCCTGTAGGCACAGTTTCTTCATCCTGACTCAGAATTTTTTTTTAAATTCTAATTATCTCTGAGACCAATGCCCACAATATCGAAAGTATTTGCAAATACCTCTTGTCTAAACTACTACACGCTGAATACTTCAAACATATTCCAATTCTGGCACCAACCTTCTTTGACGACATGCTGCCTTGTTCTAGTTGAGCACTCTTCCTTGTCCATCGTGCGCTGCTAGCTAGGGTTGCAGTCTCTCTTGTGGGGCTCCAACTCCGACAGGCCTCATCCGGAGATCTGGGGGCCGGCACCGATCTGCTGATGCTTTGGAACTCGTTGATCCCCTTGAGGCTGCAATAGTCACAAGGAGCATCGAACTGAAAGCTGTCAGCTAAGCGAGATCGACGATTTGGTGGCGCTTCCTTTTAGGGTGAGTGCCGCCTTAAGTTAGGCCGTTTAGTGAGGCTGTTTGTTTTGTTTTGTTTGTTACGGTGAGAACTCCGGAACCCTGCGTCCCCCGCGTCGTGATATTTGGACGTACTATGTGGAAGTTATTGCATTTCAAAGTTTATTTGAATTGAAAAATCAGAGAATTACTTTCACTTTCATTTGGGTTGTGGCTACGGCACAGAGCTCACCAGTTTAAGTTCAATGTGTGATTCAATGTCTGATTAAGTGGGCTAGCTAGCTCGGACAGAGGCGACATGTCCGGTGGGTCTATCGGAGATCACGATTAGGTTTTGAACACAGGTTAATTGGGTGCACCGGGATCACTCCCGGCTGGGAGTTCATTTTCTTGCTCCTGGATTCACCGGTGTGCAAGCATCAGTAGTAGCATCTGCAACTTGAAACGGTGGAGTTATTGTTCGTTGAAGTATAATTAATCCAATGCATGTATGGGTGCACTGTGCTGAAGGCTAGGTACTGCGTGAATTGGAGTTTCAGGAGATGGCCAGGGAATCGCGCAAGAACGTCACAAAGGTGGTGAACAAAACTGGAGAAACGATTCAGCTTGTGGACGTCAGTGCGTGCGGCCATCGCTCACTTGAGACTACTCTGGCTAACGATGGAGAGTATAGGAAAAGGAGGAAGTCCTCCGACACCAACTGCCTGCTCGAAGTGTACTACGGTAGCAACATCTTAACTAACATCATTATCACTTCGGATGATCTACTGCAGAACAAAGAGCTCACGATCACCAAGAAACCTCCTCCACCGGCCATGGACTTTGAACTTGTGAAGGAAGCTCGCGCACATCCTCAATCTTGGTGAGCAGTTGTGCTGAGGGTTAGCATTTTTGATGATGATTTCAGGCTGGAATGAGTTGGGTACCCATATCTTTCAGAGGTATCCGTAGTCGCAATTTTACTCCTGTAGTTCAGAAGCTGGAGCTCGGTCACACCCTACCCAGCCTGGCAGTTTGTTGTGGCAAGAGGTATTTGCAAATACATGTATTGTAGGGGTCAATCTTACAACACAGTTGCAATCAGTTGCAATCCAGGATTTCAGGAAGCTCAGCACTTGCGCAGTGATTGCTATCCGCTATAAATTTTATAACAAAATTGAGATCGATCATGTGGTTCAGTTCTTTCGTAGTCTCTGACTTCATCTTCGACTGTGATTGTTGGTCACGATCAGCCCTTTTTTATTGGCACGATGGTGCCAGATTGCATCATTTCGAAATAAATTTCTACTTGTTGTCAAGTAAAAGTAATCTTTTTTTATCAATTCTTTTTCATTTCTATATAATATATGGTCAAATTTGGATGAAAAAGTATATGAACATGATTGAAAAGTGTTGTTTGATCCAAAAAATGGATGAATGCGTAAACAAAATGCTTTACAAAATTTTAAGTAATTACCATCTTGGCATTTTTTCAGAAACTAGAAAAAAGGGTTGGTTATGATGTAACTCATCATTGTACCTTGTTGCATCCTTAAAGTGTTGATTGTTGATATAGTAGTGAACTCAATTCAGATTCTAACACTTTCATGAAGGTCACTACAACTGATTGCAATTGTGTTGTAAGATTGGCCCCTATAAATTTGTTTGCCTAAAATGTAATTTATATCCCATTCTATTCTCATGTAAGTCTAGGATCTATTTGGATTACATCTATAATCAATACTTTGAAAACTTATGCTTTAGGCATACAATATCCTTGGCCATTTGGTATTTAAAATATACATGCTAAGAACTTGAAGTCCTCTATCCACAACCAACAAGATTCAACAAATACCAAGGTAGTTTAATAGTAAGAAAAATGTTCAAATTATTTTGCAAATGCTTTTAGTTGTGTTTTCCTCATCTATCTTGTATGTCTTCATTGGTTGTGTCCTTCAATTTTGCTATTTGCAAGTACATTAAAATTAGATACCTTTGCTTTAAAAAAAATTGATTTTATATTGTGGTTGTCATATCTCAATATCTTATTAACCCCTTAAAGCCCAACGACTTTTTGACAATAAAGTTTTTCGATGAATTGTGTTGCTTTGATATTTTTTTTGCACATAGATGTGCTTGAATTTTTTACCTTCAACCATACAAAAGTAAAGACTATTTTATCCTGGATACATGGTATTAATTGTGGAAAACTTTGACCGTTGGATTTTTAGATTATAACAATTGTAGATGATTGACTTCATAGGCAAAAAACACAAATTTTGGAGAAAAAGCTATATAAGAAAATGAATACTACTTTTTTACCCTTCTGAAAATACTAGAAGAAAATTGGGGCTTCTGCTCCTGCAATTAGCAATTAGTTTTGTAGTTGCATTAGACATTTGCAACTGGGTGAGAATTTGGAGCCCATAGTTGCAATGGACAAGTTGTAGTAGTTGCAATGAACAAATTGCAGTAGTTGCAATGTAGTTGCAAAATTAAAAAAGATTGTTTTTCATTGGATAGCCTATGTGGAACTTCATCAATGGACTCTTCTAACGTGGAACTTGCTTTTGTGCAACTTGTTTGTGATTGCTTTGCAATTAGTTTGTGATTTCTAAATTTCTAAATTTTCAAATTTTAATCTTAGTGATTGTAGATTTCAAAAATTTAATCTCAATGATTTGTAGATCTTAGAATTTCAAATCTATCTTTTTTTTGAGATTATCATATTCAAATATTGATATAAAATAAATTTCATAAGTTTACAAAACTTTAAATTTCACAAGTTTTAAAATTTCTTATATTTTAAATATTTGTAGATTTCTATAGACTAAAAATCTACAAAGTGTAGAAATATTAAAATTGCAATATTAAACTTCATTACTTAAAGAAGCTATAATATATAGCTCTTATCCGTCCAATCTAGTTGTTTTCAAATTGTATTATAGTCATCTTCTAGTTGCATTCTAGTCGTCTTCGAGTTGCATTCTAGTTGTTTTCTATTCACATGTTAGTAGTTCTCTAATTAAAGGATAGTGATTTTTTTTTAATTGTAGTTTCCTTCTAGTTGAATTTCAGATATTCTCTAGTTGCATCCTAGGTTCACTCTAGTTGCATTCTAGTCGTGATTCTAGTTGCAAACTAGTTGCATTCTAGGTTAATTGTAGTCTGTAGACTGTGTGAAATTTTCATTGGGATTTTGTGATGTTTAATTGCCTAGTTGGAGTTTGAAGTGTAGGATTTTAGCCAATAGGATGTGAATTCGGCTGTAGTTTGGGAATTGACTATGGTAGTTAGGCATGTAACTAGTTGGTAGGAATTTTCAAGTGAGCTTGGATGGCAAGGGGTGTGAGTTTGGGCTTCTAAGTTGGATTTGGAAAGGTGTCTCTCAAGTTGGGTATTTAGGTGTTGAACAATTAAGATTTGGGACCCATTGATGCGAATTCCAGTGGAGTCCCAGCCCCAAGTCGGCTGTGTTTGTGTTAATTTTGGTGTGATGATATGTAAATGTGAGAGGTAGAAGTTACAAGTTGGTGAGAGTAGGATGAGTGCTATGTAGTGGAAGTGGAAGTGATTTGTGTTAATGGGGAGTTGAGAAAATGTGAAATTAAGTTGAAGTTTGTTTGGTGGAATGAATTGGAAGTTTAAAATGTTAAGTGAGCATGGAGCTGGCTAGGAATGACTTTGTGTCAAATCAAATGTTAAACAGTGATTTTATTACCAATTTGGGTAATAAAAGTTATATAAGCCAAATTGGCATTTTGTGTGTGGTGAATGTGTGCCTTGGATTAGATGTGTATGCAAGTGAAAAGATTTGGAGTATGAATCCTAGTTGAAATGTACAATGTCGTTGTAGTTTGAGTGATGGTCAATTTTTCGAATTGGATCATGATTTCCTATTTTGGGATTGTATTATCTATTTTAGAGATTGGTTCCATTAGCATTGGTTTCCTACTTGACCGTCTTCCTTGGAACGAACTTATTATACTATTGAGTATTTTTCCAATTTGGTTAAATATTCTCCTTCAACATAGTCAAATCCAAATTATATACAATTGTAGTTTGACATACTGAACTCTACAAAACCTATTTATGTGGTCAATATCAACAAGTGTGATGAATCTTGGAAGTAGAATACCTCACAATAATTCTCCTGTTACAATCCCATGATCCAAAACTTCAACTTGCGACTACTTTGTAACTACATGAAACTCAAAACTTCAATCTATGACTACTTTACAACTACTTTGCAACTACAATAGTATAAATATTAAATTTGGTGCAAATACAAAGGGTTGTAATTGCAAAGAAGTTGTGTACAACGCATAGTTGCATTTTAGTCCGTTGTAGTGGATGTGATTTTCTTCTAGTGAAAAAATTGTTTTGGAATCTAAGGCAAATGAAGGAGATTTTTCTTAAAACTTGGATAAATAAAAAAAACTCTCTCAATTTTGTACACATTTTCAAGCAAAAGAGTAGAAAGCCAAAATTAACTAAATTGGATACTAATTTTTTTCTTGAAATTAGATATGTGCAAATTTTTGAAATCTAACAATTGTTATTATTATCATATTGTTTGGAACAAAATCCAAAAAATTTGGATTTATTATCATTATTTTGGAATCTTAATCACACTAGATTGAATATTTTATTTTTAACCCCTAAAGCCCTAAGCTGCGTTTTTTGGCAACATAGAAATTCTGGGCAGCTCACTACGAATAGAGTTTATTCTTTTTTTCTTTGAAAATTTGATACAACATGTGTCCGAGGAGTAGCTTCAAGGCCCAACAATTTTTGTAACTTTTGACTACACGGTTAAAAAGTTATGGCATGATATGTCATTTTGTTTGAAGTGAGGGCAGCCTGGGCAGCTGAAAAAACTTCTTTAAAAAAACTTTTTTTCAAAAGTGAAATTTCAAATTGATTCTTTAGGTTCATACAGGAATGGGAATCTTTGAATCATTCCATTTGGATTAATGAGTCAAAAGTTATGAGGTTTTTTAGTTTGAAGTAGTTTCGGCTAGTTATAAAATCTCTACACTACAAAAAAAGTTTGAAATTCTTTATTTAATTCAATTTTCAATATTTTTGAAAAAAAATAAAAACATTGGGTGTATATTGTTTAACACAACATTACAACCATTGGGATTGTCTTCTTTTAACTTTATAAATAAATTGTTAATAATTTAGTATTTTGGCTCATTTTCTACTTCTTTCTACTTACTATTTTTTTCCTATATGTTTCACAATTCCAAATGATCTGAAAATTTTCAAGCATGTAGCCAACTTCACTTGAAAAATGAATCCAAGGAGTTACAATCATTTTGGACATTTTTACACACAAATATGGTCTTCTGAAGTGCAGCTGCCCGGATTTCCGCAGTGGTAAAAAACTGATTTTTGTCACTTCAAACACTAATATCTTGCAATCTACACGGCGGAAATTTCTGAAATTTTTTCCACATATTCTTAAACTTGTTCTCTAAAAGATCCTACAGTTAATTTTGTCAAAAAAATGTTTGTTTTAAAAATTTGATAATTGTCTAAAAAATGACAGTTTTGAAGCAGTTTTGGTGAAAACATAGAGGTTAGGGGTTTAGGGGTTAATTTCTAAAAATAAAAATTTGAAATTTCCCTCTTTAAATCTTGTTTGTTTGTAAAGAAAAAAGACTAAAAACCTTCAAGAATTTTTTTTCCATCTCTAGTACTACTCTCGTTGAAAAACATTATATTTGCTTCCTTTTCTACTAGACTACAATTCCTAAATAAAATTTTAAGTATTTCTAACATTCAAATTTTGAAAATTTGCCATTGAAAATTTGAAGGGGACATATAAACACATTATGTTTCATTGATCCTTGAGGGGTTAACTTCTAAAACTCATTGAAATTAAATCAGTGTAAGTTTCAAAGTTTTAGTCAACTTTTGAATTTGACTTTTGACTTATTTGTATAAAAATCAAACTTCTAGACATATTTCTTTTGTTTGTCGTCCAAGAATATAATTTGTACGCAAGGGTCAAGTTCACATATATTTTTAATGGATTATTTTGTATTTTGGCCTTGAAACCATTTTTTTTAATAATTGAAAGGATCAATGAAGTTTTATTTCTTATATGTTATTGAGATTTTTATTGTTTGAAATTTTGGACATTGATATAGCATAAAATGATTACATTCTTATTTTTTTGTGAAAGAAATCCCAAATAGAAAGGACTTGATTGGTTTGGAGAATTTGTTGTGGGATATAAAATAAAGAGCTACTTGAATTACATTCACTTGTATTGAATATATAATTTATTGGTGTAGGATGTTCTACTAATCATCAACTCATCATTGTCTTATTATAAACCTCTTAGAAAGTCTTTTTCTTAGGTAGCCAATGACTAAAAGAGACCATATCTAAATGTTACAATGAATAATGAAGAAAATATAGCAATATGAACTTTAAGCCCTAGAAGATTATGGCACTTTAGATTAAACAAATTTGATGATGTAATATGAGAGCAATTTAATAATTTTTTTTCAACAAAAGTATAGAATGATACATTAGGAGGGATTTGAGGGCTCCAAAGGGTTGTTTCAGGACTGTTCCCGAAACTGGTCTGGGAACGACTGGCCGCTGTGAGGCTAGCATTTCTTAAAAAAAAATTGTTTTGGATCCTGAAATATGAAAAAAAAAGTTAATGACGTGGCACGGTTTTGACCACACAGGATTCCTACAGAACTGCATTCCCGCGGCAGATTACGCGATTTCGGGCTGTGGGAACTCAAGGGCTGTTAAAGCCCTCAAATCTCTCCTAATTTGATCTTTAATTTGTATCCATATATTTGTTGGACTACTACAATTGAGAATTCTTCTCATATTGAATGTAGATTGAATATTTGGAATTTTTATGAGAATTTTATTTATTTGTTCTCTAAAGGATGGGATATGATCACCAATTTCAAGCTTCATTGTCTATTCCTCTATTTGTTGCCATTTAATGACTAGATATGAATGAAATATTTTCATTATTAATTTTCTTAAAGGTGAATTCATATATAAACTACAAATTGAAATATTATCAAATTTTTTGGGAAAATTTTGAAATTATTGTAAATTTTTTAAAGAGAAAATGAAGAAAATTCATATAAAATATATTCAATGAGTCTCAAATTTTCACCAACATTTAAATGTATATTATAATATATAACATCATAGTATAAATCAAAATTATTATACCACCTTGAAATTAGAAATTCAACAAACTATAATTATAGGCCCAAAGTGCATATTGCTATAAAAATATTGCAATTTTTAGATTTTTAAAATTTTTCAATTAGATTAGAGACTATATTTAATAATCCTTCTTATGGCTCTAATTCCCTTCCAGAATAAATGGCTAAAACACATTATAAATTAAGGTGATCCATGGTTTAAGCATCTTCTTCTTTAGAAAAGTTAATGATACTATAATGAAGGAATGCACAATACTATTCATTAAAAATATACTTTAGCAACTCCAAAAAAATTGGATGAAAAATATATTTTTTCCATCTTGTAGATTCAAGCGGAATCATTTGAAGGGAGAAAATTGTCTATGATGTCGTATAAGGTATAAGATTTAACTTCTAATTATAATAATTTTTAGATAGAGAAATAACTTCAACCACTCTATATAGTTGGCGTATGTGAAGAGTTTGCTTATTTGGGACTCTAATAACTCTAAGTAGTTGGTGTATATGATGAGTCTTTTCATTTAGGGCCTCATGTTGAACTCTAAAAATCTATTCCAAGTAACGTCTTGACTACATTTGCTTTACTTATTAATTCAAGTTGTTTTGAAGGATCCTTTTGTAAACGAGCCAACTAAATTCGATCTATTAAATAATAGAAGATTTGCAACGATTCTTTTTAACTACTTTGAAAAAATGCTCTTGAAATGTAGATATAAAATATGGACATGTAATTGGAAGACTATATTCTTTTTCAATTTTGGTGCTTGAATCAATATTAAGTTTCTTGAAGTTTTTTAAGTAGGTTGAGTAGTACATTAGAAAGTCTTCCCCTACTTTTGAGATTTAGCAAGTATGTAATAACTAATAAAACATAGGATGTAGTAATCAAATAAAAAAGACAATGAGTAGGGCCTTTAATCTCTTTTCAAGAGGAGTTAGAGTGTATTGATGCTATTAGACACAATCATGAACATTTTTTCCTAATTTCAAGAGATATAATATTTCATTTTATGTGATCAAAGTTTTCAAAAAAAAATTCACAAATTTCTAAAACAATTTTGCATGGTCAAAATTCAAGAAAATAATCCCTTAGCCTACAAGAAATCACCAAAAAATGAATCTCACATGACCAATTTATTTGACCTCTACCTATTGTAGTGTAATGGAAAATAATGTAGCGTGATGAAAAAATTTAATTGTGTTTTGATTTTTATATAGGGTAGTTTATCAAAAACACAATACACTATCCAATGTATTTTGATCAATGCTTTGAACATTTTTATCTCGAAGCTTAATTTAGACATTTATAACAATTTTTTTTGCTTTTGAGCAAAACTGACAAAATGAAGATTTAAAGTGTTGTTTCTACTTCATTTAAATTTTTTTTAAATTCTTTGAAATAAAATTTTTAGAAAGTTTTGAAGTTGAAGATCTATAACTACATTTTAAAATATTGACACAAAAGTTTTCTTTGTATTGGACAATGTTCTATACTACAATGTATTTTTTTTTAATTTTAGATTTTAAAAATATAATTTGTATTTGATAAGAGTTATCTACACATTCTTTTTCAAAATTTCATGGTCAATTGAAATTTTCACAAAAAAATTTGGAAATTGTATAACAATTATTAGACATGTGGTTTCATGTCCAAATCCTAAAACAAAAAAAGATTAATTCATAAATAAAGAAGAAAAGTAGATTACAAAGTGAGGAACTTTCAACTTTGACTACATAGTCATAGACTCTATCTTTTGGGGGTTAGACAATAGAAAGTATTGCTTGAAAGAAGACTATCCTCTCAAAAGATGCAACCACCCTGGTTTGCATTTGCCCCCCCCCTTCCCCTTCTCCAAAAATTTACAAGCTGTTGATATTTAAAAAAAGAAAATGGTGACCTTTGAAATCACCATTGATTTCTCAAAAAAATCACAATCCGTTAATCTTGTGAGATTTAATCTCAACCGTCCAAACATGGACATGGATACGGATATAGTACGAAATATATATATAATACACATCCAAATACGGATATAGTACTAAATATATAGAAATATTGAATATGTGTACTGAATATGTATATTGAATATGTGTACTGAATACATGTACTAAATATGTGTATTGAATATGTGCATTGAATACGTGTACTGAATACATGTACTAAATACGTGTACTAAATAGATGTATTGAATACATATATGGAATATGTATACGGATAAAATCCCATATTGATTGTCCATCCTATAACCTTTTGAAAATTATAAGAAGTGTAGGGGGGATACAAATTTTAAAATTTTTAATTTTTAATTTTTTTAAAATAATAATAATTTGTTTGGGAGGGGCTTGCAGGAGGGGGGGGGGGGGGGGGAGTAGTTAATAATTTAAAAGAAAATTAATTTAAAATTCTTTTGGGTGGATAGTGAGGCATCTCTTGAGTATAGAAGGCTCTTTTATTTCTTTAGCAAATTTTAGTTTTAAAAGCTTTTGCATAGCACTCACCGTCTATAAGCAACAATCCATTTAATGTAGCTAGCATGAGTAATTTTGAAGGTATATAAGAAAGTAAATTTTTTTAGCAAAGATTGTGTTTTCATTTCCATAAGAGGTGTTAGCCCTATTGTCATATATGTTAATTCTGAAAGTACAAAGTGTCATTTAAGAGGACTCTTGAAGGTTTGGACAAATTCCTATGGTTTCAATTTTTTGCATGATTTAATTTAATTTTTCTTTAAGAATAAAAAAATTCATTAGCTTTTGGAGATTTTTTTTCAATTGGTGCTTAGGAGAAAAACTTATGCTACAAGAGCTTAAAATGGAAGTTATTAGGTAGTACAAAAAAAATCTACGAAATTCTAAATTAAGTTTTAAAAACTTTTGGTCACCTCCAATGATTTTGTATATATTAAAATCTTTAACTTATTTTTCATTGAAGTAATGATGATAAAGTTATAGAGAATCTTGTTTGGAAGACAATCAAAACATTTTGTTTGAAAGATAACACATAGGATAGATTTTTGAATTCAAATTTCACAATTTCTTAGAGAAGAGTTCCATGGGGCTTAGTTTTCTTGCTAGAACAGTTTCTTTAATGGTATTTGTTTAATTTAATTCTTTCTTAGAGCTATTAATGATTTAATTTTTTTTTCTATCTCATACTTGCTTCTACTTGATATTCTTTTTAAGAATAAAAATCAAATTTGTTTCTTGTGAATTATTTTCACAAGACCCTCAACTTATTTTGTCAAAATTTAAAATTCAAAGTAAAAAATCAAATTTGTAGCCTCACAATGTGACGAAAAGAGGCAACAATTGTTGTTTGATTAATTTTCCTACCTTCCCTCATCAGAAAAATCAACAGTTGTTGGATTTGAATTAAAAAAAATCCCAACCCCCCCCCCTCTAAGAAAAATCAACAACCGTTGGATACCGATACGGATACTGGATATAGATATGGATATTGAATACAAATACAAAATATAGATATAGAATATTGGTATTGGTATTGGATATGTATACCAATATTTAAAATTGATGCAAATATGAACATTGATATTGAATATGGATATGGTATACAAATTATCATATCATTTATTCCATATCTTTTGTTTCCAAGCCCACCCTCTGAGAATTATAAGAGGGGGTGGGAGGAGGGTGGATTTACAAGTTAAAAAAAAGAAATTTAATTTAAAATATAATATTTATATCAGATTGGGAGGGGGGGCTAAAAAAGTTAAATATTTAAAATTTAATGTTTAAATCAGATTGGGAGGCAGGGAGGTGCAAAATTTTAAAATTTTTTAAGTTTTTGAGCTCATTGTGTGACACAATTTGTCACAATGACAATGACAATGACAATGAGCTCAAAAGAGGCAGCCATTGCCTCACTCATACAAAGATTCAAAGTCTTAAGCAAATTATTAAGAATTTTATACTTTGCTATAGAAATGGCAAATTTGAGTGTTTTTTGGCTAAAAAAGGCTATGGTCCTTTACAAGTTAAATCATTGTAGCAATTTGCAAGGATTATTAACCCCTAATTGCTGAAGTAACCATACAAAGTTGATCTAAAATTTTAGGTCCTTATTTGTATGGTGATAGTCAAATTCTTTTGACTATTTAAAATTTTTTTGGGGACAATTGTAAGGATTATCAATGAAACTTTCATTTTTCACCAAAAGAAGTATGTAATTGATTATTGACAGGTCTTCTAAGGCATACATGTACCATGAATGGAGACTAAAGCTTGCCAATTTTACTTCATTTCCCAACTTTATGTAAAGCTTGACATTTTCCCTAGATTTGAGATCCAAGAAATTACTTATTCATTTGCTTTGAGAATGGTCCCAATAGAAAAAGTAAGTGTTTTTATGATTTTCACCATTGAAAATTTAAATGTACAAGTGTTGATTTCGAGCTATTTGCAATTTCTATACATGTTTAAAGAAAATATATTTCAACAATTGCAAGGTGGATTGAGTAATGAGTTTGATGGTTCTTCATGTGAAATTATTTTTTTTGTAGTTGTTTGTGTCACCTCCAATCCCAAAAAACTTTTATATGCAAATTTCTAAAACATTGTAGGGAAAGGCAACATATTATAATATAAATAAATGGGAGTTTTTTTGTTATAATCTCACAAGTTCTATGAAATTCCACATTCAAAATTAGTATGCATATTAATAAGCAAGCTCTATAAACATCTATATGGTTAGAATTGGAAAAAAGAAGTTTGTTTTATTGGGGATAACTACAAGCCAATACTCTTTTTTCATAGACAAAATACACTTAGAAAGGCTAAAGCGCTAAAAAATTAAAGACAACAAACTAGACAGTTTATACCTTAAGACAAGTACAATAGTTTGTTTTGTTTGTTTTGTTTATTGTGTTTGTCACGTTGAGATCTCTTGGCCCGTATGTCCCTCGATGGTGTACTTGATACTGTTAGAGAGCTCTTGGCGAGGAAGGTGCACGGGCTTGGTTTTGTGACATTCTGACCTATAGTTTGAAAGTTATTGGATTTCAAAGTTTTTATAGTTCTCAAAAATTTTAAAATTACTTTTAGTTTAGTTTTGACTGTGGCATGGGCACAGGGCACACTAGTATATTGCATTATATTTGCTTTTCTACACTAATTTCCTTGAGTCTCATTTTTCGCATGTTTCAATGAGAACAAGAAAGAATTTTCTTCGAGATTCGCTGAAGGAAATCATTGGAGCGAAAATTGCGAGAAATTATCCTCTACACCTTGGAGTGAACGTCTACGCATTTCCTGAACCCAATTTCACATCGAGCTTGGGTTTTCGAGTTTCTGTTTCCTAATTCTGTGCAAGCATTCCGGCAATTCCTTTCGGGTTCAAATTGAATCTATATTATGTGGATTCTAACCATTTATGTTAAACCCTAATTACATTCTGTGATGCAACATGTGCTACGATGCGGTTTCGTGCATTTCCGTCTTCTCCTTGCACAGATGCCACCAAAATTTCTGGTAAGTATCTAATTGGCGTGATCTATTGTATGAACAATCAATTGTGTAAAGTTCGTGGGTGTTGTTTCCTTCCACGTATATCTCAATTTGTCTCACGTTTGGTAATCCAATGTAGCGCACTTCTTAGTGGTTCCACTTTTACTGGTGCTAAATCGCACTCTTTAAATGTGTACATTTCTGAACAATTGACACTCGGTTTGTGAATGAGCTTCCTGGAGTGATTTGTAAGGATTGAAGAGAAATTTTCTGCTCAAAATTTGTAGACTAGATGAGATTGTGATTCAATGTGGCATCATAAATCCTAAATCTTGTAAAGCTAGATGTTTGAATAGAGCTGTCAACCATGATTGCGTGTAGTCGCAACTTCAGAGGTAGATCATGCTTCTACAAAGTCGGCTACAACCCCAGCTACAACTCTCTTTCGGAGAGCAATTGAATCATCAAGAGTACTTGTCACTGAATGCTGAATCGTGATCCAATGTACAATGAATGGCATCCAAGAATTCAGACAAAAACTCGTACAAACATGCAAATCAGTAGGTGTTGCCTTGGACAACGCACTGACAACTTAGAAAGTTAACTGAAAAACTGTCCGTCGGAATGTTGTACCCCATCTACATTCTTCATTACTTGGTAACCAATATTAATAGTGAAGTAGAAGAAGGAAATTTAGGCTAATTGAACGTAACCTCTTTAGACCACATCAAGAAAATTCTCACCGTCCCAAATTGTACCTTCAATGGAACAAATACGACTGTATTTCCTTTACTTCTGGCATTATAGATTTGTGGTCTCTTTTGAGATCGGTTGTGAATGTAGAGTCTGTTCAATCAGGTTCCCACATTGACGTCCATGTGACGATGAGAGAAACGCAAGAACGACTATCGCTGACACCGGTGATTCAGTGTGTCGTTGATGAGCTTCGACAAGCCCCATGACCACATAAAATCTGACAAAACGTACACAAACGAATCCCTGGATCACAAGTTGCTTTATTACTGTCACTTGCAAATTTGATTTTTCAATTCGCCCACATGCCGATCCCGAACAAGCCCCATTACAGTCGCAACTGTCAATCAATCTGGAATAAATCATTCCGATTTGTAGACAAGAGATCAAGCTTGGCTCTTATTCTTCTTCCCGCATGCTACGGAGGCGCAACTCGCTAAGATGACGAGTGAGAAGAGAACAAGGAACGCCATAACCGAAAAGTAGAACCCCTTTTCTTTCCTGGTCCAGCGAGGTTTACTGTTACCTAGTGCGGGAACGGGTGCTTTTGTCGCAAGCTCGGTGAAGTCGAAATTCTTCCCACATCCCTTCAGCAACTGGATCCTCTGGAGGGTGACCTGCAGTTGACGTTCTGTACTGTTACCGTTTCAAGCCTTACGGACGTTACTGCAAGTAATGGACATTCACAAAAGTCTCCCCGCATTTCAAAGGCCTTCGACAGTTGATACCCAAAACAATCATCGATCACAGTTACTCCTCCCGGACATTTTGTCATCTCGATCTCATCCTCCTAAACATAGTAACGAAGGACAGCGTTCAATAGAGCTCTCGCTTTCCAGCTCACCTTCAATTTGAACGTTTTCCTAAATTTTGCGATCTACACCTGAGAGGTTGAAGCTCAAGGACACAGAAGGTTGAATAAAACAGGCAAACCCGCAAAAATAGTAGTTACAAAAAACGCAGCCCAAAACACCTGAATCTGGAATATCCGCCCTCTCTTGCCCTAAACCTCGTTCATTGAGAATGATGGAAATGGTTGGGGTAGCAGTGAACTGTGACTTGCCCTAAAACATCTCCCACGCAAGTTCTAAAGGTTAAATAATTTCCCATGAGTGGCAAATTGTCTGTGCAACACCGTGCGCGACTGTGGCAAGAAACTCGAACTTGTGAATGTGATCGTGATCGTGGTCGTGGTCAGAAGCACTTACTTGAGAATCTGCTAATGCACTCGATAGCTTTCTCCTGAGCTTCATGGTTTCCTTCAACTTGGCGTGAATAGAGAGCAGCGTCGCGAACGAGGCCAGGGCGGACAAGGCGAGAGGGCCCCACGAATTGTAGCATTGCAGAGTGCTGGCGGTCGTCACGGCTGTGAGCACCACCCCTTGGAAGACACCGTAAAACCCCAGGAGTCGGTACACCTCGTTCTTCGCCGAGTTCCTGCGTGACCTCTTGTTCTCAACGGTCACGAGAGACTCACTGTATTTGTGCTGCCATGCCTCGAGGCTGAGAGAGAGTTTAGGATCGCGTGAAATTTCAACCAGTCTGTCAGCGTCATCCCTATCTCGTATCTGAATCACACTATAACCTGCCATCTCGAACGACTGTACAGAGCTTTTGCTACTTCTTCGTCACACAGCTGCCAAGCCTCAAAACGAAACCGGCCTACAGCACTATGTCCGTGGTTCGTCTGATCGAAACCAATCTGCTCTAAGCTTACCCGATGCTTGTTCGTGTTATTGTCTTTGCAGAAATTTGAAATTTCTCGAACTTAGCAACAAGAAAACTCTGCCGGAAAATAAAACAAAACAAAACTCATCCTCTCACAACAGTCACAAGTCACAATTCCCCTCTGGCTTCGTAACAGCTTTTGGGGTCGCAAACCTGTGCGAATTGCAAGAAAGGAAATTATGCTATTACTGAACAAGATTTCAATGAAACTTTGTTTGGGACACCAAAGTAAGAAAAATGATTTTGCAAAATTTGCCAGAACTGATGTAGCAGTCTGAACCGAGTTGTTTGAGCCATCCCAGCTTTTATCACGAATGGCAAATCAAGGGTAAAAACGCAGACTTCCAATGACCACTTTCAATTGACGTCGAGATAGTGTTGCATGTTCCCATCAAGCCACTTGTGGCTAGCTAGTGGGCCTATATTTTGCCCTTTGCCATGAAATTCATTTCATTTGATTAAAAAAAATTTGACATCTAGCTATGTATTGTACTCCAATCAAACTTGATTACCATTAGCACTACACTTGTAGCTACACAAATTAGTGAAATTAGGTTGCTTTAACATTTAGATTGCCTTACATCAAGAAAGTTACATTTCAAGCCATCAAAGTCAACAAATATTTTCATTTTTATATATGGAGGTTTATGAGTTCCAGTTACAACACCTAATTCAAAAATAGTGTATTCTTGGACAGTAATTATAATTAGTTGAGGAGTGTCAAATGTCGAGAAATAGTATGTCGTGTTGATCACTGTTTTGAACGTGTGAATGCCAATATTTGATCAACGACGAACTGAGTGTGTATAGTGCCAATTCAGTGCCAAGTCCTGCCAAATTGATCCTGATGTTGACGAAGCTAACTCGCCTGTAACTTGTCTGGTTTCTTTCCCTGCTAGGCCACTTGGCGCTGGAAGGCTTGTCATTTTACTTCCTGCATTCACTGGATTTCCGTTTCAGAGCATTTGCAATGCGGCAGCCATGTATGGTCAGATATGGTCTGGTATTGGTAATACTAACTATTGAACAGTAAAGGTAATTAGAACTTGAAAATTGTCTTATTGGAAGTGCATTGGAAAGAACTTGGAGAAGGTACAAAAATATTCAAAATTGGACATTGAACAAGTACTTCAAAAGCAAGGTAATGACCTTTTTTCACTAAATCTTGCTATTGAAATACCTGTTCAATGTCTAATTTTGAATTTGTTTTTGGTACCTTCTCCAAGTTCTTTCCAATGCGCTTCCAACGAGACAATTTTCAAGTTCTAATTGTTCACCATTCAAAGTTCAGTTTTGCTGCATTGCAGATGCCCTCACAGTTTGTATCCCGAAAGAAACGAAGAAACGTGTCTGTAACGTACTTGCTGCGTGGAGCCCTGGACCGTCGAACAGTTGAGCTTCATACTGTACCAGGAAACTGAAGACAGACTGCATGTTTCATCGCACTCCGATGATTTTGTCAGCATTGGAACGATTCTGTCATTACTCATACTGCTGTATACGTACACTTAATTTGCGACCAATCGTCATGTACGTGAAGTTAGATGATCTTCATCGGCATTCGCGAAGATACGATTTAGTCTGACTAGGTCCACTATCTTGCACTCAGCAAGTCAGCATCTGAGTAACTTAGCCGGTTATGGCATCCCAACGTCGTTCCAAGTACTTAGTGTGCCCGATCTCCCCACTACAGTACTGCAGTACTGCGTCGTCGCTTCTTCGACCAACCTGGATCGTTTCTTCGCAACTTACGACTGGTGAGCAATACCGAAACCCCTCACACGTTCCTACTGAACTAGGCGACAGTTTTGCCTGCATGCGGGAAGTTGGTGTGCATCGCGCGCCCCAGGTTCCCATTTGAACGGACATTGCCTTGTTCTAGCTGATCGTTACTTTCAAGTTCATCTTGCCACTAGGGTTTCAGTCTCTGATCTGGTGGTCTCGAATTCCAACTTTCTCCACAGATCTGTTAGTGTGACTGCATCGATCTGCTGGCATGGACCATTGGAGCTCGTTGGTCCATTCCTTTGAGCAACATTTACAAGCGTGAGCAAGGGAAAACTCTGTGCGGTGGACTTGGTTTCGCTTTTGCAATCACAACTCTGGAATTCTTCTAAGGGTGAGCACCCGGCCGGTGAGCAGTACTTCTTGCTTGCACGTTGTTTGTATTTCGTTACCAGTGCTCACTTGAGCAATGGTTCAAGTTGGCTGAGCTTGACACAAGTGAGGTGTCGCTGGCGTGAAGATTACTACTATAATTAGCTTGTTTGTCGTGCTGATTGTTGGGATTTCATTGTTTTTTCTTCCATGCTTCATCCCTAGCTAGACTGCACCCTTGCATTGAAACGGTATTCTTTTCCGTTGAAAGGTTGAAGTGTACGGGAAGGTGGAAATCTGAAGGGATCCATGTCTGTGATGTACGGTTGGAGAAACAGAGTTATGGCTGAAAGTTTGGCAGCGAGAGGCGGCTCCATTTCCAACGCCGTTGTCGAATTTTTTCCTTCAACCCGAGAGATACCTGTAGTGGGTCCCAGGTGTTTAAGCTCTGCGTCGACGTCGAAGACACCGCCCTACTCAGTACGCATTGCGATCATGATGCAGGAGCGGGAGAATTGTTCTGACAAAGTTGAATTTGATATCACATCTTCAAGGGTTCATTGGACCGCAATAGACGACGAAGAGGATAGTGAAGACGATGAGAGTTGTGTATTAGAGAAGCATGAGGCCCTTCTGAAAGCCAACCAGGAGGCCTTTGAAAATCTCAAGAGCCATTCCCACTGGGGACCATTTTTTTCGAGGAGCTTCGCAGATATTACGTTTGCAGACTCAACGTTGTCAGGTAGGGTTGGGAAGAAGATTGCGGAGGGAGGGCAAGCCGATATATATGAATGTCCTGATGCTCGATACTTGGTATTGAAGGTTTTCAAACGAGGGTTCCGCATCCAACAACTCCAGCAGCAGTGGTCTAAAACCGTCTTTGATCCACTAAAGCCTGGTCCATCTGACATGCTACTGCTCGGAATTGTGCTGGACGATGGAAGGTTTGCGTTTGTGTTGCGCAGACATTGGGGTGATTTGCGACATCTTATGGATCTGAAAATGCAGGAGAACAAGAATTCGAGTATAAGTCGCTTGACTTTTTATTTGTATGATAGTGAATGGCATTATTGACTACTTGTTATGGTAACCATGACTTTTATACTTTTTATCCCTTTTAGCTACCTTTGAAGCTCTTTATTTTTGTTGTTTAGTGTCTAACTTTAAGTTTTCTTGTACTTATGCAAAGTACTTTTTGAATTTGCTTTCAATGGTAAAATGTTTTAAGTTAGTATTTGAAAAAATTGAGAAAAAAAACAAGAGTATTTTAAGAAATTTGAAAATTGATTTCATGCAAGTCTGTCACTTGTGCCATAGCATGTCCAAATTTTGATCAAAACCTTAAATTTCTCTCATTATCTATGGTATGACTTGGGGTGTACAACAAAGGTACACAATGTACTTTACAAAATCATGTTGAAACTATTGTAACAAAGCTTTTCAAGTCCATATTTTTTGTATGTGACCATTGTGGATAATACAATATAATGGCAAAATGCATATAGCATATTCCAATGCTCCAGAATTTGCAAAATTTATAAACACCAGTAGAGTCTTTTATTGGGTAATATAGAGATTCCACTTAGGGCAATTCTTTTGGCAAAATGTTGCTTGATTGTCAAATTTTTTACCTCTGTTCTTCCATCCCTCCAATAAACTAGCTTGTGTAAAAACTAACTTAGGCAGTGAGGCAAGAAAAGGGACACTATTCCAAAAAAAACTCTTGAATTTCCAAAGGTAAGGTAGACATACTTATAGTCAATCATTTAAATGAATTTGAGGTAAATTGTGAGTAGTTTGAAGTAAATGAAATTTTTGCCAAGTAAGAAGATAGGAAATATGGATATTGGGTGAATTCAAGAAATACTTGCACTATTTTTTGTCACATGGCATGTGCTAATGTGTTTTTTGGCCATAACTTTTGTGTTTTAACTCTAAATGACTCAAAATTCATCGGGAAGGTATTCAAGACTATCGTACCCTTTAGGTAATATTTTCATAGTTTTCAAAAATAGTTTATTATTAAAATAGTACTAGTAATTGAATGTCACAAATGCCAATTTGGAAGTTTCCAGTACTACTGAGTACCTTTTTTTTAATGATTTTGAGCTCAAATTTGGATGAATCTTCCAGTAGACTTCTAGCTTTCATGTGAAGGGATTTTAAAAAAAAGTTATTTTGGTGTGGTGTAGAAGTCCACAAAGTGAGCTTCCTTTAAAAATTATTTTGGAAACATGTAAAAAATGATTTTGGTGATTTTTTTGATGAATAACCATTTCCATAAAGTTTTTGCAAATTGTCAATTTTTTTATTTAAAAAAAAATTCCTATTTTTTACTAATTAAAACATCAAAGTATGTATTTTCTTGAGGTTTGGCACTTTTCAAGTTCTCCTACTTAGAGATTTTTTTAACAAATTTCCTTCATTGGTTTTCTTCATCTCAAAGGTTCTTACATTAGTCATTTTTTTTTAAATTTAAAATTATTTATCTAATTTTAAAGTACTCCCAAAGAAAATTAGCAAAACGCAATAAATAGTACAAGTGTTTTGTGAATTCACCCTATTGCAAATTTTTCAAAATTTTATTGTCAATATTGAAATTAATATGATTTTTGGAAACCAAAAAATTGTTTAGACTATTAGCCAATGACTAAACTCTTCCAATTCCAATCATAGATTAAGTACTTTCCATTAGAAAAAATTTGGACCCTCAAAGAGGCCTCTAAAATGGCCTCAATTGGGGTTCTTAATTAGATTTAAATGTATACTTGTGAAAGAAAGGACAATTTGTTTCCACTATTTCTACCCATTTTGACATTATGATGTCAGTTTACCTTGGCCTTTGATAACATTAAAGTGGTGCTACTCACTCCATATCTGTACTAAACTCCATTACAACATTTATAAGGCAAAAAGGTCATCCAATGAGCTACAATTCCACCTCCACTTTCCTAGTTACAGATTCTGCAAGTAAAAACGATTACTATGTCAGTCCATAAAAAGATAAATACAAACCTCTTACAAGTAATGCATCGTTGTTAGAATTCTATCAAAGCTAACATTGTAGACCTCTATGGAAAGCGTTGGTGTGAATATGATTGAAACATTCTTTCGTTTGTACTCTTACCTTATCATTCTTTTTTTTTTGTATTGATAGGTGGTAATTGACTTTTAGTCTAGATTTGTCTTATAACAGCCCCACAGGAACATTGTAAATTTTTACGTACCATTGATCTTTCTTGTCAAAAGAAGGTCAATGGTACATTGAAACATTTGCAATGTTGTTTCATTGTCTCTTAAAAAGATGCATCCCCCTTTGGATTACTATAACCACACCTCCCTTCTCTATGAAAATTGTTGTTGATTTTGTAAACAATAATTTCATTTCTCCTTTCAAGGCTCTTGATTGTAAGAAATTAATGATACAATACAAATATTATAGGATATAGATGCTATAGGATTCATATATGTGTATAAAAGATAGATACAAATATAATATATAAATAAAGATATAGGAGATGGATACATGCAAAATACATACATATCCATATTTAATACAAATATGGAATACATCCATTGATATATCCCATATTGATTGGTGGACAAATTGTTCTTCGAAAATATAAATAAGGTAAGATGTCTTTAGCCCCTAAGCGTCCAAATTCATTTCCAAAATCGATGATTTTGGAAAAATCATCATAAAATACTATTTGAAAGAATATTTTGGAATTGGGATGCAAATAAAAGTTTTAGGGTTTGAATTTTAGATTCTAGAAAAATATGTACTCTAGTAATACCATACCCAACCTTTGGATAGGACCACAACTTTATTAAGTATCTCTTAAAATTAGTATGACTTTCATTCAAGCTATAATGAGAATTAGATGTTAGAGCAATTTGTACATCATCTAAAAATTAGATGTTAGAGCACTTAAGGGTTAAATGGAGCTGTAAGCTGATCTACCTCATCAATGATGGTATTAGATATTTCAAAGAGTATATAAGATAGGGAACTCATTTAGAACTCACTCCATTTAAAGGCCTCCTACCTTGTATATGGGGGAAGGGATACTTAACAATTAGTCAAATGAATTAATTGATTGAATTTTAGGATGGTTGGGGCCTGGGGGTAATAAAACAAGAATGGTGTGACTGTGAGGCTGTGATTAACAATATTATTTAGTTTTATTGCTAGAAAATACTAAAGAGAGGGGAAATTAAACAAAATTATTTAAACAAAATGAATAGTAAATTTGACTAGGTTTGCCTAGGCAACCCTCCTTCACCAACTAAGAGTCTGTCTAAGTGGCCCCCCTTCTAGCAAGCAAATGTTTGTCTATGTCATTTTGGTGCATGTGAATAGGATTATAGATAAGATTTGGAAAAATATATCCAAAGCCCATTGCCAATGCCGTGGTCTTGTTCCAAAGGATAAAGCCAATAAAGGAGAACTGAAAGATCATCTTGGGACAGTGGGAGTAAACTACCATATCCAATGCAATCAAGATTGAGCTCATGCCATTGCCCAATTTGCCATGCTCTTTCAAATTCTTTTCCAAAAATGCCTTATAGATCCCCCTCTCTTCTTGTACAATAATCATGAGTACCTACATCCCTTTCCAATGCTTTAAATCTCACCATAGTCATTGAATGCCAAAGGTGCATCCACAACCACAAAAACAACAACACAATTATGTGAACTACAACATCGTAAAGCTAATTGACTAAGTCAAGTCCACACTAGGATCTATATTCTATGGTGTGAATGCAGACTACATCGTGTAGTGTGAATGTATTATGTGGTGTGAATGTGGATCAAATTGTGCAGTGTGAATGCAAAAGTAGATAAGAATTGAAAACGCTATTCAGAAAGCAACTCAAGGACAGAGCCAATAAAAAAATCATATGAAATAAATTAATTGTCTGTCGACAAGGCAACTGTGGGGCTTCTTGTAGACGGAGCGCGTTAAAGAGAACCATTGAAGCCCTCGGGGAAAAACGCTGAAATTTTTTATTTTTTTCAAATTCTGAATTCAGATTCAAAATCAGAGACCCCAAATTAGGTAGGGGGACCTTGTACATACCAGAAAACGCAACACAAATATAAACCCAAAACCCTTGTCAACCCCTAGTAAAATGAGATTTGCCCCGCTGGACCCCTTTCGATGGTTCTCTTTAACGTCCTGCCTTGTGGACTGCCAACATTGTGCTGTGGGTATTGTTTTGAGGCTTGGCAGTGAGACGAAGAAGTAGCACAAGTTCACTGGGTTTAGAACTCATCCATCAGATGGCAGGTTATAGTATAATTCAGATCCTAGACAAGGAGGATGCTGAAAAACTGGTTGAAATTTCAGGCGATCCTAAACTCTCTCTCAGCCTCGCGGCATGGCAGGACAAATACAGTGAGTCTGTCGTGGCCGTTGAGAACAAGAGATCACGGAAGAACTCGGCGAAGAACGAGGTGTACCAACTCCTGGGGTTTTACGGTGTCTTCCAAGGGGTGGTGCTCACAGCCGTGACGACCGCCAGCACTCTGCAATGCTACAATTCGTGGGGTCCTCTCGCCTTGTCCGCCCTGGCGTCGTTCGCTACGCTGCTCTCTATTCACGCCAAGTTGAAGGACTACGTGAAGTTGAGGTGGAAGCTATCAAATGCAGTAGCAGATTCTCAAGTAAGTGTTTCTTACCACGATCCCAATCACATTCACATTCACAAGCCACAAGAGTTTCTTGCCACGATCGCGACCCGGTGCCGTACTAACAACTTACCAATCATTGGAATTTAACATTTAGAAGTTGCCCCGACCAGTTTCCTCATTCTCAATGATGTTTAGGGCATATATACAAAGAGCGGTCGAATTTTCCCAGGTTCAGATGTTCTGGGTTTTTTTGTAACTAATACTTTTGCGGTTCTGCCTATTCTTTTTCAACCTTCTGAGTTCTTGAACTTCAACAACGTTCAAATTGAAGCCGAGCTAGACAGCGAGAACTTTATTGAACACTGTTCCTCGAAACTATGTTTTAGGGTTTGGGAGTCAATTAGAAATGATGAAACGTCCGGGAGGAGTAACTGTGATCGATTAACTTTTGTGCATCAAAGGCCTTAAAATGGAAGGCCTTAAAATGGAAGTTTGTGAATCTCCATTACTTGCAGTGTGTACTGTACGTAGGGCTTGAAACTGTAACATTTTAGAAGTTCAACTGCAGGTCACCCTCAAGAGGATTCAGATGCTGAAGAGAGGTGGAAAGAATTTCGACTTCACCGAGCTTGCAATAAAAGCACCGGTTTCCCCACCAGTTAATAGCTGGACTGGGGAAGAAAAGCGGTACTACTTTTCGATTATGGTGTTCCTTGGTCTCTTCTCACTCGTAATCCTAGCAAGTTGCGTCTCCGTAGCATGTGGGAAGAAATTAGGAGCATAGCTTGATCTCTTAACACATGAAATAGGTCGGATTGATTTATTCCAGATTGATTCGCAGTTGTGACTGTATTGGGGGCTTATTTGGGATCGCCTTGTGAGCAAATTTCAAAATCAATATTTGCAAGTGACAATAGAAAGCAACTTATGGTCCTGGGTTTCGTTTGTGTACGTTTTGTCAAGTATAATGTGGCCATGAGGCTTGTCGAAGCGCATCAACGACACGCTGAATCACTACTGTTAGGGATTGTTGCTCTCTCTGTCACATGGACTTCAATGTGGGACCTGATTGAACCGACTCTATTATATTCACAGTCGATCTCAAAAGAGACCAGAGATCAATGCCATAAGTCAAGAAACTACGGACTTATGACCCTTGGAGAAAATACAGTCGTACTTGTTACATTGAAGGCATAATTTGAAGGGTGAAAATTTTCTTGGTGTGGTTTCAAGAGGTTACGTTCAATTGGCCTGAATTTTCTTCTTCTCCTTGACGATTAATATTAGATACCAAGTAGCCTTACCTTACGTGGAATAGAATATAGATGGAATACAACATTCCGACTGATAGTTTTTTAGCTAACTTGCTAAGTTGTCAGGCAACACCTACCGATTTGCACGTTTGGACGAGTTTGTGTCTGAATTATTGGATGCCATTGTACATTGGAGCACGATCCATCAATCGGTGACAAGTACTCCTGATGATTCAATTGCTCTCCGAAAGAGAGTTGTAGCTGGGGTTGTAGTAGACTTTGTAGAAGCATGATCTACTTCTGAAGTTGCGACTACATACAACCATGGTCGACAGCTCTATTCAAACATCTGGCTTTACAAGATTTAGGATTTTTGATGCCACATCAAATCACAATCTCTTCTAATGTACCAATTTTTAGCAGAAAATTTCTCTTCAACCCTTACAAATCACTCCAGAAAGCTCATTCACAAACTGAGCGTCAATTGTTCAGAAATGTAAATAAGAGTGCAATTTAGCACCAATAAAAGTGGGACCACTAAGAAGTGCGCTACATTGGATTGGCAAACGTGAGACAAATTGAGATATAGATGAAAGGAAACAACACCCACGAGCTATACGCCATTGATTGTCCGTATGGTAGATCACGCCAATTAGGTACTTACCAGAAATTTTGGTGGCATCTGTGCAAGGAGAAGACGGAAATGCACTTCGAGAATATATTTCTATGATCGCAAAACCACATCGTAGCACACGATGCATCACTGACCTTCAGAATGTAATTAGGTTTTAACATAAATGTTGAGAATCCACATAATATAGAATCAATTTGAACCCGAAAGCCAGGAATTGCTGACATGCTTGCACAGAATAGGAAACAGAAAATCGAAAATGAACCCAAGCTCGATGTGAGATTGGGTTCAGGAAATGCGTAGACGCTCACTCCAAGGTGCACAGGATAATTTCCAATTTCTCATCGCAGCAATGCCTCGCAATTTTCGCCCAAATTTATTTTGAAATGATGCAATCTGGCACCATGGTGCCAATAAAAAAGGGCTGATCGTGACCAACAGACAGTCGAAGATGAAGTCAGAGACTAAGAAAGAACCACATGATCGATCTCAATTTTGTTATAAAATTTATAACAGACAGCAATCACTGCGCAAATGCTGAGCTTCCTGAAATCTTGGATTGCAACTGTTGTTGTAAGATTGACCCCTACAATACATGTATTTGCAAATACCTCTTGCCTAAACAAACTGCCAGGCCCGGTAGGGTGTGACCGAGCTCCAGCTTCTGAACTACCGTGGTAAAATTGTGACTACGGATACCTCTGAAAGATATGGGTACCCAACTCATTCCAGCCTGAAATCATCTATCAAAAATGCTAACCCTCAGTGCAACTGCTCACCAAGATTGAGGATGTGCACGGGGTTCCTTCACAAGTTCAAAGTCCATGGCCGGTGGAGGAGGTTTCTTGGTGATGGTGAGCTCTTTGTTCTGCAGTAGATCATCCGAAGTGATAATGATGTTAGTTAAGATGTTGCTACCGTAGTACACTTCGAGCAGGCAATTGGTGTCGGAGGACCTCCTCCTTTTCCTATACTCTCCATCGTTAGCCAGAGTAGTCTCAAGTGAGCAATGACCGCATGGCTTAATTATGGTGCCTCACGTTCTCAGTAATTCGAATTCTGCACTAGTACATGTGGCAGGGAGCCTCGTCTCCAGCCAGCCTCGAGCTTCAGGAAGGGCTCCCTGCATCGGGGCCCTTCAGTGCATTGACGGACCAGATGCAAGGGCGTGACACGAATGATTTTGGGGAGCGCGTTAAATAATACATCAAAACCCTCAAATTTTTTATTTTTTTATTTTTTATTTTTTTCAAATTCAGAATTCAGATTCAGAATCAGAGACCCCAAATTAGCTAGGGGTCCAAAAAAATCCCAACACAAATATAAACCCCAAACCCTTGTCAACCCCTAGTAAAATGAGTTCAGTCAGCCTCGACAGAAGCACCAACTGCAGCTGCAGTGGCAGATATAGAAGGTCTGTCTCTGGCTCTGTTGTTGTGCACCGTCCTCGCCCCTCATGTCAGCCACTCAATTGCAACTTCAAGGACGAGCAACTCGTCCCCTGCCACTGACGCTCCCGCTCCCTGCTCCAACAGAGGGTGACTGTAATTTCTTGTGATCAGGTCTGAAGCCACAGCAAGAAGTCATGTAAACCCACGCTATTGTCATTTCAGAAAGTCCTCATAACACAGCATAAGTTATGCGAAGACCACACTGATTATGGCCCCGTCCCCACTCCCCAGCTATGGGACCTGCCACGGGGCCGCCATTAAACCACAGTAACGCCTACTAACGCCGCAGCCTCGATCCACTGCTCGATCGACTCCATTGTGCTTTTCTCACCGTTGCTTCCTAAAGTCAAATGCGAAAGTACCCTAAACGTGTAGCAAAGCATAATACCTTCCCAGCATGGGGAGGACCATGGTTTGGGTACACAATGTTACGAGGGTGCAACAAGGTACAATGATGGTCACCATAGTCGAAGACAAAGTCAAAGACTACTTGAAATTAAGCAGAACCACATCTCAATTTTGATATAACAGACATGTACGCAAATGCTGCTAGGCTTTCTAAAAGTCCTTGGTACCTGGCCCGCTAGGCTGCGACCAATTAAGCTAGCTCCAAGTTCTGAACTCCTGTGGTGACATTATGACTATGCCTCGGAAAGATGTGTGCACCCAACTCACTCCAGGAAATTACTAAAAAAGCTAGCGCTCAGTACTCACAGCAACAACTGCTCAACTACGTTGAGGATGCGCGAGGGACTTTGACAACTGCAAAGTTCATGTCATGTGAGGGCGCCGCATTTCTCGGTGGAGGAGGGAGGTTGTTGGTGACAGTGAGCTCTTTGTTCTTCAGCAGATCGTCTGAATTGATAATGATCTTAGTGAACTCGTTCATACGACGGTACACTTCGTACATGCCATAGGTGTCACTCCTCTTCCTTCTAATATACTCTCCTTTGGGAGCCAGAGTAATCTCAGTTGAGCGAAGACCGGTTGCACTGACGGGCACAAGTGTAATAGCTTCTCCAGTTCCGTTCACCAGCTTTGTCGTGTCCTCCCTCTGTTTCCGTTTCCAGACCATCTCCTGAAACAAACCTCAATGCACGTAGTTCCTAGCCTTCAGCATTGTACAGTGCAGTACAGTCCACACATACATTCACTTATACTCGAACGAAATATAGTTAATTTCGTCCCTGTTTGCAGATGCAATTCAGTTATTTTTGTTCCATTTCTTATGAAGTGCCAAAGCGGCAACATTAAATGCTTCAGTGGAGGTCCTTATTTCAACATTTATCCACAAATCGGATAAAACTGAATAACACAGTAACACACCGCCCTGCGTTCAAAACCTAATCGTGATCTCCGCCCCACCAACATCTCACCTCAGTCCGTCCGGACGGGCTAGCCTACTTGGTCAAACATTGAATCATACACATTGAACTTGGAGTTGCAGGAATAATGAATTAAGCTACTGCTCGGTGGCACTCGATCACTCGATCTTATGGAAGCGCTACCAAGTCGACGTACCTCACTTAGCTCGCAGCTTGCGATGCTCCTTGTAAATGTTGTTGTTGCCTGACGAAAAGGGATCAACGAGCTAGAGCCAAAGCCTCAGCAGATCGATCGGTGCCGACTCTCAGATCTGTAGCTAGATCGATGAGCCCTGTCGAAGATGGAGCCCACAAGAGCTCTAGACTGCAACCCTAGCAAGCAGCCCACGATGAACAACGAAGAATACTCAACTAGCTAGCAGAACAAGGCAGCAGTCAATAACGAGCTGGGCAATTTCATTGGGGTTTGTACACAAACGTTCCGCAACGCTAAATATATATGCTGCTCTCATAGTAGGGGGTGTCACAGCTCCTCAGAGAAACTCAATTTCTCAGGGAAACCCAAGTTGGTAAGATTTTTCAGGAGCCATTGAAAATTGCCGTAGAGTGAAGGAGCCGTGACACCCCTTTCTGCTGTTTGCAACGACTCTGCAAGAATTTCTGGCTCACACAGCTGGGTTGGGAGCTCCGATACTTGCGCCAAGTCGAGGGCTTCAAGAAATTCTTCAAAAAATTCTTCAAAAACGCCGTTTCTTCACCCGCGGAGGAGAAGAAACGGCACAGCAGAAGAAACGGCACTCTGTTTTCTCTGAGAATTTCGCGTCCGCCTTTCGCTCCCGGTGCAGCGCGTACTCTTTCTCGAAGAATTCTGAGGACTTCGGAAGTGCCGTGACACCCCCAGTTGACTTATCAAAGTGAAAAAGGATTCGGTCAATCTTGCTTACCACTAATCGAAAGTTCTGCGCGGTGAGTCAATCTGACAGGCTGGTCGAATTGAAGGAGCAGCGATGCGCGCGGATAGCGACAAAGGAACTACAGCGGGTCCTACTTCGGCTTGGCCCTGGGGATTGATTTCAGTTGGCTGGTTGTCTTCTCGTGTGTTCCTTTGTTTGTCGGTCTTGTTCCTTTGCGCCTCTGCCTGTGTTTTCTTTCTTTCGCGGTTCCTTCGTCCTCTCCCCTGCCCTCGGGCGTGTACTGCCTTCGGGCGTTTACCTTTTTATAAAGTGGCTACCCTCGAATGGGTTTCTCTCTTCGGCTTTGCCCTGGCTAACTCTAGAAGGACCAAGAATTATTAGGGGTGTCACGGCTCCTCATAGAAACTCAATTTCTCAGGGAAACCCAAGTTGGTGAGATGTTTTGGGACCCAATGAAAACTGCCGTAGAGTGGAGGAGCCGTGACACCCCTTTTTGCTGTTCGCAACGATTCCCCAAGAATTTCTAGCTTGTACAGCTGGGTTGGGAGCTCTGATACTTGCGCCAAGTCGAGGGCTTCAAGAAATTCTTCAAGAAATTTTTTCAAAAACGCCGTTTCTTCACCCGCAGAGGAGAAGAAACGGCACTCCGTTTTCTCGAAGAATTTCGCTCCCGGTGCACCACGTACTCTTTCTCGAAGAATTCTGAGGACTTCGGAAGTGCCGTGACACCCCCTATTGTGAACTTGGTGGTAATTGACCAGACTAGCATTGACCAAATATTTTTTTCTTCTTTTTTTTAAACGCATGGACAAAATCATTGCAAGGGAAAGGGTACAAGCATCCAAAGGACAGAGTTTCGACGGAAATTTTTTGCAGCTTTCTAGATTTTTTAAAATTTTTAAAATTTTTAAAATTTAACTAACTAAACCTCAAACCCAGAGACCAATCAGTCACAGAAGGGACACGCCTGCTAAGCACCCAAGAGACTGGCAAGCCTCGAGACCCAGAAGAACTGAACCCCTCTCGGGAGGGTTCTGGCGATTTGGTGCAAAATTGCACCAAATTTTTTGGCCTGGCACCAAGCCTATAGGGAAAAAAAATTTGGATGAAATCACCAATAAACTTCAATTTTTTTGAAAATAGTGGATATAATCGCCAAATGATGGATGAAAATAGAATGATAGATGTGTATTATGTGCTAATATGATATTTTTTATCCAATATGTGGATGAATGTTGAGATTTGGAGCTCCATAGTAAAATGAAATATTGCCACTTTGACACTTCACAAGAAATGAAAAAAATAATCCTGGAGCCCTTGAAAAGAGACCACATCGTTGCTCCATGTCTCAGTCTTTTGGGAAGTTTGGACCCAAGCACACACTATTGTCGGCCACACTCCTGCGTTATGAGGAATCTCTAAGGTCACATACATTCACCAAATACTTTTCAATACAAAATAATTTGATGATCACGGTAGTATGTAAATAACATGTATTATAATTTATATATTAAACCACTATTGAAGAGTTATATAATTTAATTTAAGTTGTATAGAAGATTTTTTTTTTTAAACAAATGAAACAAAATTTCATTGCCAAAGTAAAGAACACAATACAAATCAACTAGCCACAAGCAGTATAGAAGATTCCCAATGGTCTTTCAAGGGTTAAGGTAGGAGCACTCACTGGCATCATTGTACAAGATGGCATCATTGTACCTAATGACGTCACTTTCTACACATGATAATCATTTCCAAAGCTAAATGTTGGTAGATTATAGATAGCTTATTATTTGACTTAAATGATAAGCTATCTACACTCTACCTACATTTATGTTTTGAAATCTATGTCTTATATTGAATTTGACGTCATCAAGAGAATTGACGCCATTAGATGCTCTTAATTTATACAAATTCATCATTCATCAACATTAGAACAATCACTATTGTGAATCCTATCAGTTTTCAGCCTTTGAAATAGCAATAAAACATAGCGTAAGTAAAACAACTCATAGAGGACAAATTGTGGGGCCAACTTTGCTACTAGTAATAAATCGTTTTCACTAAGAAGTGACATAGGTTTAGATCTCTAGAGTAAAAAATGATGGGGTTTGCTCTAATGGGTGATGGGGAAATAAAATTCATTGCACATGATCAATGTTGAAGGCCTATTTTACTATAGGAACTTAAGTACACCTAAAAGTACACATGTTTCTAAAACTTGCCCTCACATATTCTTGCCCAAAATGTACACAATCTACTCATGGGAGCCTAGGGTCTCTTTTAAGGTTTATGTATTTTCAATACATTGGAAAATGCATATAGATTATTCCTCCAATGTCCAAAAATGCATACTTAGGAAATCTAGAGCCACCCTTCCTAATCCCAAGAAGATCCAACAAATTTTTTGATTATTCAACCCCTAAAGTCCCAAAGTGTCTTTTTCATGAAATTCGTTCAAAAGTGCCATTTCTATCACAAAGTAAAAAAAAAAAATTTAATGTTTTTTTAGCATGTCTAACTATAAATTCCTACACTACTTTGTTTTAAGGTTTTGAATCTTCTTCACTTAAATTTTTTTTATACTTGTTGAATCAAGAAAATATTATGTTGAAAAATTGAGTTGAAATTCTAGAAAAAAAATTTCGAAAAAAATACAAACTTGATTTTTGTATTTAAAAAGATTATTGAGTAGAAGTAGATTCTATGCAAAAAAAAGGGTTTATAATTTTTTTATTTTGAGTTTTTGTGATTTTTTAGTGTTACCTTGACAATTGCGTTAATAGTAGGTATCACACTCAAGTGTTGTTTAAAACAACTTTAAATGCGTTTACCTTACACTAATACAAATGATGTTTGTAAATAGAGATTATTTAGTGATAAGCAACTGACAAGTTTTTATTTGTTTTGTTTGAGTAAATAATTAGGTTGTAATGGACCACGATTGCATAAATTTATGTAGTTGTGATTTATATAAGAGGATTTCTGGGTGTTTTTGAAGACTACAAGTTCCCAAATACTAGGAATGCTAACACATCAACATGTTGATGTGGTTGGGCATCTGCCATGTCAAAAAATGCCAATCCATTAATTATTCTAATTAGTTATTATATATTAAAAAAATACTTTTTGAATGTTTTTAAAATTGATTTTTCTGCTTTTTAATACATTTTGAAGATTTTGGGAAGTTTTTGGGAAATTTTATTTTTTCAAAATTCAAAATTCATACCAATAGGGGCTAGTTTGTAACAATGGAAATAGTTTTAGGGGAACAACCTTGAAACAATCTTCTAGAGGCCCAAAACTCCTCTTATGCATAAACTTTTAAAATTTTAAAATGAACTTCTTAAAGATTTAAACAAATGTATTATTGAAAAATAACCTTTAATACAAGTGATTGTTTTTCAAGATTATTTGGTAAGTGAAAAAAATAATTCTTTTTTAGAACCTTCTAGGAAGAATTTCATAAATTTTAAAGTTTCATTGAATGAGAATATTATTAACATAAATATAAATTCCAAATTTCCTACAATTTTTATTATAAAGTTATTTTTAATTCTCTTCAAATGAACTTTGAAGATATAACTTTAAAAAATTCACCAAGAATATAACTCCAAGAACCACCAAGGAATTGCCAAAAAATTTTAAACTATTTCAAATTTTTATATGTTGTTTTTCATGATTTTTTGGGGTTCTTTGTAGACTTTAGCTTTATCTTTGACCATGTTGGTTATGATGTAGCCTTACCATTGTCAGGTGATGCTACTAACATGCCAATGAAACTGACATGGATTATAATATTTTTAAGAAGATAACTAGTACAACTAATTGCAAACTCATTGCAAAACCAACCTCTACAAATTTTTGTCTAAAATGTTAAATGTCTACCATCTTCATATGAGAGCCTAAAGTCAATTAGGAATTGACTTATAATCAACACTTTGAAAATTTATAGTTTATTTTTAAAGTATCCTATGATAGTCTCAATTCAAAAATATACGTACTAAGAATCTAAATTCTTCTTTAAACAACTAATAATACCCAACAAAAATCAAGGTTGGTTAATAGTAATAAATATGTTCAAATTCTTATTTGGATGCTATTAGGTGTGGTTAGTGGTTACCTTATATGTCATGTATGTTCATTAATTGCTTCCTTCATTTTGTCCTTTGCAAGTACATTAAAATTGGATACCTTTCCTTTAAAGGATACTGAAGCATTTGCTATTCTACTATGTTTGTAAAATCTTGTGAGCCCCTAAAATTATTTGAAACTAAATTGTCTTTTTTGAAAGTTCAATCAACTTTGGTGGTTTGACTTCTAACATTTTTGAACATGAAATTTATATTTTTAGATGCACATTTTTGTTACAAATCCAAGAATATAATTTTTACTTGAATTTGAATTGGGATGCATTTTCTATGGATTATTGAGTGTTTTGACTTCAAAATATCATTTCATTTACTAGTCAAAAAGATTTATTTAGTATAAGGTAGACTATAGTGACTCTTAAAATGTGTCTTGCATTTATAAAAATTGCCATAGCTAGTTGAGGATTTTGATATTTTAAAAAGAATTGGATACGTTATGATGCAAGTATTATTTATAATTTTATAAAAAAATAGAGTTTTTTTTTTTGTTTCTATGAATTAAACGCTAAAGTCTTATTTACAAGGAACCAAAATGGATATTGACTAGGATGACATTTTTTTGTTTGGTTTTCTAGTGCTAGATTACACCCCAAAAATAATATATCTAAAAAATAGAGAACAAACCGTGAAGTTTTTTGACAAATAACATCATATTAAGAAAATTTTGTAGAAGAATTCACTAGATTGTGGTTTAAAGCAAAATTATGGACATTTGATATGTGGTGATGTGATAATATCTATCCAACTTGTAGATGATTATTGAATTTTGGAGCACCACCACAAAATTATATATTGCCATTTTAGCACTTTGTAAAAAATGAAAAATAGATTTGATTGGTGGATAGGCTCATGTACCCTGATTTTTGAGGTGATTTTGAAATTTATTTTTAAGATAGAAAATTACATTAGCTTTGTAGGATTTTTTTATTTCAATTGATATCCAAAAGCAATAGCTATGCCACAATAAATTCAAAACATGGGAGATTAAGAAGCCAAGAAAATCCACAAAAAACTTGTGATAATTTATTTCTATTTTTTTGAAAAATTATGTTTATGTCTACATATAAAACTTTGATCCATTCAATTTGGATTAGCGAAGTGAAAGTTATGGAATTTCTTCTTTCGGAACCAATGATAAAAATTTCTTGAGAGAATTATGTATAGAATTTATTTTGAGTCCAATTTCACAATTTTCAAAAAAAAGGTTCCACAAGATAAAATATACTTGTTAGAACATTTTTATTATTTGGATATATATATATATATATATATATATATATATATATATATATATATATATATATATATATATATATATATATATATGTTTCAAGTTCATCTTAGCACTATTCTTGGTTTATTTTTTTCCTCAATCTCTTAGCAATGTCTACCTAACAAAAAATTTAAGGGAATGAAAGTCACTAATTTTTTCTTGAGTTTTCTTCTCCCATACTTTCAATTCAAGTCTTCAACTCAAAGAACTTTAAGCTATAAAATTTTTAATGCAAAATTTTGAAGTTAAAAAAATTCAAAGTCAAATAATGTAGTCAATGACTATATTCAAAACTGTGCTTTCTTTCCTCCAAATGCATATGTGCTAAAAGTGTCTAAAATTTCTTTGTTACATTTGTACACTAGGCTAGTGCAAAATCTTATTGTTTAAAAATGCAAAATAATAGTTTATAAATTCTTTTTGCTATTTGCAATACAAATGGCAATTTTATATGTTCTTTTTTATAAAAAAAGCCCTTAAGAATTTAGGAATTCAACTTATTAGTGAATTTTCTTAAAACTAATGAATTTTTTCAAGATTCTTTAATAAGTAGAATGAGAATTATTTTTTAAATTATTTGGTAAGAATTTCACAAATTTTAAAATTTTATTAGAGTAAAAATATTATTGACTAAAATAGAACTCTAAATATTATAATTTTAAAATTTAATCAAGAAAAATTTTGAAAATTTTGAGATGTAAATAAATTATTAAATATTATTTTTCAAAATTTTCTAGATATTTTTTAAGTGAACTATAAGAATTTAGATATATAGTCATATATTAGTTAGTAATATTTCATCCACTAAAGTTTTGAAACTTGTAAATGTTTTAACAAAAAAATCCCAAAAAACTTCTCATTTGGCTTAAGGATCTTGAAAAAAGTTGAATCCTAATTGAAAGTTTCATAATAATAAAGTTGACCAAACTATTTAAAAATTTTAAGTCTGTTCTAAAAAGAAACTTAATTTTTTGAGAAAATTGCTTTACTTCTACTTCAACATAATGAAAACTAGTTGAGAAAAAAATGCATTTTTTAATTAGCCTCTAAAGGATCATTTTTCCCTTGGGAAACAAAATTGATTTTGAGCAAATTCCTATGGTCTTGGTTTTTCATGTGATTTTTTGAAACTTCTTCTTAAGAGAGAAAGCACATTATTTTTTGTACATCTAATTCTCTAATAGTTGTCCAAGAACAAAAGTTATGCCATTCGAAGGGCAATTTTACTTCATTAGGTAATAGAAATTATAATCTATAAGACAAGCTTTGATTCATTTAATTTGAATTAGTGAATGATGTGAAAGTTGAAGAGCATCTTGTTTTTTGAGTAATTATAACATCTTTTAGTGAAAATAATGTATTGGATTTATTTTTAAATTTTAAAAATGATTATAGAATTTAGTTTATTTGCTAAAATTCTTTCACCATTGTGATTATTGTATTTCAAATCATCTTTGAAATGTAAACAATTTAGTTTTTTCCTCTATCTTATATTGCTTTTATTACTTTTTAACAATTTCTTGACAATGAAAATTAAGTGTTTTTTTCCTTAGACTTTCAACTCAAGTCTCCATGATGAAGAATTTAAAATCAAACTCTTCAAAGCAAAAAACACTAAGTTAAGAAGGTTTGGAGACTAGCTAAGCAAGGCACAAAAAAACTTCTTCTCTGAGTTCTTCTCCATATTGTTTTCTTCACTTTATACACAAATATCTTGCAATCCATACACTCAAAGTTCCCAAAATTCTTCTATACAATCACTATGAGATACTAGTTGTATGTTTTAGGTGATAAGCCCAATTTTTTTAATCAAATTTTGGATGACATCCAATGCAAAAATTCTATTCTTTTATACCAATATTGATGTTATATTGAATGTCACCAAAAATACATTTAAAAAAATTGGAGCTTCTCACCTAAAAAATAAGTTTCTATTAGTAATTTTTTAACTATTCTAGTCTAAGTTTCTATAATTAGATATGCAAAAATGTGAATTTTAACAATTTTCCTTTTTTAGCAATAGAAATGATATTTTTGAGTATTTTTTTTCAAAGAAAAGGCAATGGTCCTTTATGGGAATTCTTGGAGGGTATAAATATTTATAAGAGCAACAATAGGTACATGCTTGTATACAAAATAGGAATTGATCCCTTGAAATATTTTTCAATAAATTTTTCTTAGAAAACAAGAGAACTTGCATCTAATTTAGAGTACCTTACATATTTAGACTTTGTAAAATCAAGTAAGAAATTTTGAAGCCAACAATTCAAAGGCACTTATTTGTATTCTTTAAAGGAAATGAAAACCACTCACTACTTGTAGTTTTATGAATCTTCAAAGATTCACAAATGATAACAAAGCATCTATTTAAAAGTGAACCTACATAGTTTCATAATATATATTTTTTTCATATATTTTTATTTTTAGATTCCTATATCAACATCTAAGTCTATAAAACATTTCACTTTGCATATGCTTTTACACTTATTATTTATTAATATATCTTTTTTTCTAATGACTACAATACTATATACATATCATGGCATGAAAAAATTCTAATTTTTTATCATTTATAATTGCATCTTATGCACATTTTTAATAATTGATTTGTAAAATTTTAGTCATATTATGGTATTAAAAAAATCTAAAAATTACATTGTTTTTAAAATTTAAATAATCTAAAAAATATCATTTTAGAGTATTATGATGCTATAGGTTTTTTATTAAAAAAATAGAGATTTCAAACTAATCTGCTTCATTACTTACAAAGATATAGTATGGATGTTTTATTTATTGTCTCCTAAAATTATAGATACCAAAATGTAAGTATTCATGATTTAATATCATTATAATATTCCATATGTATCATTATTATATATTAATAGAAAATTGAGCACCACATTTGATAATGATTTTTAAAATAGCCACTAGTAATCTTTTATCAATTAGAGTATGTTAAAATGAATGAATTTGAATTTTTAATTATTTCAATTGTTTTCTATCTTATGCATATCTTATCATATTTTTCGAAAATTCTCTTACTAAATACAATTTTGTAGATTGGTGACAAGTAAAATGTTGGAATGTTGTGAATTTTATGACATCATAGTCTTCATCACTTTAGTGTTAAAAAAGATGTCAAAAAAAGGCTGAAAAAAATGTTAAGAACACAATACTTTTTTTGGTAATATTATCCTAATAAATATGACATCTTATCTTACTTGGGTGCAACTATACAAGTGACTTTGGAGCAATGATATAAGGGACTTGAAGAACCTATTTATACTTGTATTACTATCTTGTCTCCTCACAATTTTGTTCCATCTAACAATTGCTTTACACCTATAGGTTAAACCAATTCCTCTCTAATTTGATTGCACAAAATTTCAACCCCTTTGAGCTACAAGCCAACTTCAACAATACATTAGAATAAGATTATAAAAATGTCCAATTCTCCCATATATAATGGCATTGAAGCCAAGAAGCTAGGTCAATTTAAGAAATATTTAGAAATAAAGAAGAGAGGGGCTGAAATGTTAAGGCCACTTTACACTTAGAAGCTAGGTGAATTCTCCTAAAGGCTAATTGTACAAAATCCAACAAATCAGATTTGTTGAAGAAAATAATATTTAATGAGATAAATTATTTTAATTGAGTCATGACATTGGCTCCTAAGCCAAGAATTGGCCTCTCATTTTTGGTACACCCAATTCAATAAGCTTATGCCATGTCAAATCATTTATTTTTGGAATGAAAAATTTTGTCTACCAAATTGGCCTAGTCTCTAGGTGTAAAGGGATTGGAGTTCATTTCAACCTTGCAACCAAATGAATTACAAGTGAAGATTCTTGGCCTCTAACATAGCTTCTAAGTGGCACTAACCTTGCCTTAGATAACATTTAACTTGTGATTTCAAAGTGATGTAATCTGTAGATTTTGCCAACACATCAACCATATCTCAAGTGACATCCCTATGTGCCAACAACTCCATCCAATCCACTAAAAATTAAATCATTTGTTGAATTTTTATTTGTAAGTAATCAATTGATAAAAAGAATCCAATAAACTTTGCTAGCATGATTTTAGAGAGACAAGCCCATATTTCAAGGAGTTGTATTGATTGGAAACTTGATGAAATTAAATACCAAATTTTGACTTATGATAAAAAATCACCATCATTTTGCAATATGTTGTTTCATGTATGGAGAGGTGCAACTTAGTCCTAAATTGGGTGAATAAAATACCACCGGTAGTGTATTGTGTACAAATTTTATATTGTTTATCACATATCCATTGACATGGATAAAAACTCCAAAAGTTAAACATTGTTAGCCTTTAAAGGATGAAACCTATTACCATGTAGTCAAACTCAATATCTTTTATTTAATTCTGTGTACTCTATTTTACTACTAAATATGAATAAAAATTATTTTATTATCATTATTTGAAGAAAAATGAAGAAAATTAACATTGAATTTTTTTTTAAATTTGATAATTTTGCCAATGGCACTAACTATAGTGTAAGCCTATATGATTCAAACAATTTTTTTGAAACGTTCAATGGTTAAACATCAATTAGACTATAATTATAGTAAGAATTATAGGCCTCAAGTTGAAATCATAATATTAAAATATACAAGTTTAAAATTTTGATAAAAACTAAATTATATTCAAATGAAGGCCTTTAAATCCAAACTTTTATAGAGGTAGGTAGCATAAGTGCCATTCTTGCAAACTTATTGTAGTTAATCATGAATCTCAAATGAACAAATTCTTCATTTTCACCAATCCCTTCCTTTTTGATAGGCTTCTTTCTCCTCTCAATAATATTTGAGATGCATATATCTTTTAGAAAACCACACAAATTCTTTTCCTACAGAGTACAAATTTTCAAACTTGTATTGTAAATTTGTAGTTTTCATAATACTTGCAATAAATATGATAGTATAATACACTCTATGTATAAATAATATATTTATCAATATTAATAGTTTAATAAAAATAACATAAATGTTTACCCTTCAAATTTTATGATTGATATGATTACTTTTGTTTGGTTTAAAATCTATTTTTTTGTTTGTTTGCACAATTGAGAAAATCCACACTTAATATGAAAAAACCAATCAATTTTTCAACACGTGAATCATATATAGAATTTTTGCATACAAAGCTTTTTGCCAATTGAAGTAACTTTTTAAATGCTTTTATTGTATACTAAGTTAAGTACACCAAATTTTAACCTTACTACTAATTAGTACTAAAATAGTTGTACAACTTGATCCTTTCCTACAATATAATATAATAAATTCCTTAACCCTTTAAGGACCATGGTTGATTTGGAGGGCAGGCATAGTTTTTCAAGAAAGTGAATTTTGTGGCCACTCTAAGGATGCAATCTTAGATTGAACCATATAAAGTGTTGCCATAAGGAGGATTCTTCAACTTAACAAAGATTCAAACTCATCCAACGGTACAAATTGCTATAAATAAAATAGAAGGTCCATAAATCAACCTTTTAAGGGCTAGAATTGAATTTTGGGGAGGTGGAACATCTTTAAATTTTTTTCAAGAGGCAAGTAGAATAGGCATCTAACCCAAGTTGTTTCATATTTTTTGAAGCTTTTTGAAATTAGTTACAAATTTTTGAAGTTCACAAAAAATGGTCATTTGTGGTCATCAAAAGCAATACCCTTCTAAAATGTGGAGATTTGGTACATTGAAGAAAGCAAAATGTACTTCTAAATTATTTTTGCTTTCATGGCCTTGTTGGAATTTGAGTTGTTTCCCTTAATCCTCAAAAATCAATGACTTGAATGATCCTTTAGAATTTGCGCTACATAAATTTCAATGTATAAGTTTATTTTGGACATTCATGAAATTACAAAGCATTACTTATACTTTGTCAAGACATCAAGATACAAAAAAATCTCACAAATTGGTTGATATTTTTTTGTATTTTTGTTGAACACTTCCCATTTTAGGGTCCAGATCATTTTGAGTTTGTAACATCATAGCTAATGCATTAATGCTCTAATTCTCTTGAAATTGGTTTTGTTTGAAGTGCATGAAGACACTCTAATTTCATTACTCTTTGAGATTTTTGTGATCAAATGTATTTTGAACAATATTAGACCGAGAGTGCAAAAATCAACCCAAAAGTAGTCGACCGGTCCTTAAAGGGTTAAGTGCTTGAATTGAAAAAATAAAACAAGGAGTATGATATATATTTTTTCAATTGCTAATAGGACCTTTCAAAAATCAATACAATTTAATAATAAGACCCTTGCAAATTCAAAATTGGGACCATTTTAGATATGGTGATCTAATAACCAAAAAATCTCTCATTATTAACATTTGAAGTTCAATCATTTGACCTTAAGTGATATTCAATACCACCTTCATTTTCTTTTCATACAAATTTTGTATGAATTTTATGAATTTTATGAATTTAATACTAAATATCAAAAGTTAAAAATATGAAGAAAATTGCTAAAATTATAACTTTTACAAAGTTGCTAAAACATCAATTAATATGAAATTTATAATTGCCAAAAAAGTTATTGAAGAGGCCCAAATATTCATGCCAATTTCATTAGTATGGTTAGATCTTTGGAATGTATCACAATTTGATTTTTTTTTTCCATGTTTGGATTGGAGCTAGAAAATGTTTTGCCCACCCCCAAAATCCACCACAATCCTTAATGGGTGAATGTCATGTGTATTGAGCATACAAAATTCATGTATGAATTATCAATCCATTAAATTTTCATCTATTGAACATATGATTCACAATTGATTTGGAGGAAAATTTGAGACGATGCTTCGTGAAGGTTCCAAAACGAGGGGAGACTCAACCACATATGATAAGGAGAATGTATACGAATATTCTAAATTTACTCCGGGGAACCTTCTAGGAAAGTGCGAGCTCGAGTCCACCAAGCCGGACCACAGCCGCACTCTCTCATTAAGTTAGACCACGCCTTCATTCTTCAATCCCCGTCTTCCTCGGTTTCTCTTCCTCCCTCGCCGCTGCCCTCTGCAATTGTTGCTACTTTAGCTTTCTTGCCGGATCTGCTTGCTTGCCGTATCGTGCCAAGCAGCTCGCTGCATTTGTGTTTAACGCCATGGCAGCCAAGGTGCCGTTCGCCAAGCGATGGATCAAGCCTGAGGTAGATCACTGCAGCCTCTTCCGATTCTGAGGGCTTGTGTTAGGGTTCCGACTTTGGAGTTTTTCTGTGGATGTTGCAGGGTTTATGGTGATTCGGAGGTTGTTGTTTGGGGTTTCCGTGTTTCTTGTTCGCCCTGCGGGTCGGGTTTTGTTTTTGGTACTTCGTTCGGTGATGTGACCGTTGTTTTGTGGAGGTTAATTGTAGTTTGATGTTTTTTCTTGCTTTGGAAGGTGCTTGGGGATGTTACTGATCTTGATTTGTTTGGGAATGCCAGATTTATCCGTTGTTTCTTGCCATCGGATCAGCCCTCGGCATTTGTGGATACGCGATGGCCCGCAACCTTGCCATCAACCCCGACGTCAGGTGCTTGTTACTTTTAACTTTTTTCTTCCAGTATTTAAATTTCCTTTATTGTTTGGTTATGAGAGTAAGTACACCGGCTATTTTGAGTTACTGCAAGACATACTACTTGTTTTATGTGGCTTTTTTATTTACTAGATTTTTAATTTATTTGTGAAAATTGAGTGACTTGTGTGAGAATCACGATCCTCTTCTGCCTCTACACTCCCTTGTTACTATGCACTGTCAAGGATTGGCACTCAAGGCTGTAATTCTACAGAATTTCAAAGGAGGACAGGGCAGCGGGAGTGCTAGAAAATTACAAGGAAGGGGAAGCTTACAAGATGCACGGTCTTCGACAGTTTGTATCCAAGCAGGAGCCACAGATTATGCCTGGTGTCAACAACTACTTTTCAGGCGCCAAGTAAAGGTTATGGTTTAGACATACACAATTGGGTGATCAGTATTCAGAACTGTTACTCAACTGTATTTTCACGGATATGGTTGGAAAGTTAAGAGCTGGTCCTAGCTTTATTGTCATCAATTCTCAAGTCTCCTTGTGATTGGGAGCAAAAGAAGCCCTCAAAGCTGTGCAGAAATTTGCCAATAATTTAGGTTTCATTGAGGTGCTTCGTAAACAAAACCCTGTTCTGTTTGTTACGAGAATAATGTGAACATCTACTTCTGTCTACGACCTCTAACCTTCGATTTGGTATATACAAACTCCTCTACTTTCTTGACTCTTGGTGCATTGCGCAAGGATTTCCTCAGGGCCGTGGTTGTCCCTTTTATCTCCTCTCCCGGAGCACTGCTGGCTTTACTTTGGTCAAGTAAACATAGTTCTAGATCAGGCCATTTCATTGCCTCCTCTTTCCCGTTACTATACTCTATCTGCAAATTTCCACATGCTTTTGGTCATCCTTCGATTACACAATAGATTTAGATCTATGCTATATGGAACTGATATTTTGTTATCGAGGGGGAGCTGTAATACCTGATATAGACGTAACGAGACATCGTACGAAGCTACATGCCCTTCAACAATACTTCGACTCCCAAATGTCTTCCTCACACACCTGCCTACAACTGCTTCACCCGGATCCAGCGATGCCTTCCTCGATCCTCTTTCACTGTTGCCCCTTGCAGAACATCATATGCAGACACGTTCAATCAGCGTACTGATCAAAGGGTACTCTCAGAACTTCTTGGAACTCCTGGTTCAGTTGTTCCTCACTTCTGGGTTGTGACCTTGATTTGAAGATGCTCAAACATTAGGTTTTATCCTTTAAGTGGGGAAGCAAAGTAGGGATCTATCTAGGATTATGGTGGACTCGTAAGGAGTCTGTTGGGTAGTATTTTTCCGGTTGTTTCTGACCTTTGAAAAAATATGGAGTTGAAAGCCTTACGAGTGAATGGATAACTCCGTTGTCAAAATACGAGCAATTCTTTTTCCTGGAATCCGGTTTATTGTGGCAGTTATTACGTGCAACTGGGTGAATTGACCGCAGTCCCAACTGTTTGAATATTCAATTGTAAGGTTTGAGAGCTTGAATTTCTGAAATTCATTCGTGTGGCCCTGTATTCCTTCTAAGCTCTCGTGAGATAAGAGGGAGAAGGAGACGGGGAGTAAGACCTTATTTTCTCTAGTGATGTTCGTGCTTTGAGCTTCTTGCGCGAGGCACCCATGCATTCAACGGCCAAGCTTGGCAAACCAGCCGGTGCCTTCCGTTTGCGGTCCAGCTCGAACAACAACAGTTTCTGTGCAGAGGGGTGCATCAAGTCCTCTCCATCTTTGGCACTCTCTACTTTGACATTATCCTCCTCAGGTTCTTCACTCAAAGGAGCTTCTTCCTCATCATCCATCTGTGCTTTCTCATCTGGAGCTTGAGATGGAGAGAATTGAGAAGGAGACGAGGTCGATGATTCCTCCTGCTGGGTCCCATTTCTTTTGGCTGATTCAGCGTCCACTTTTTTAGGGGTGTGATGCTGAAGCAATCTTGGTGGTGACGAAATACGAGGTTGTTTGGATTTCCGACAGAACGTTTTCAGAGTTTCACGGTTGCCTGCAGTTGAAGGTGATGCGTGCTGTGACTTCTTCAGGTGAACCTTTTCTGGCCCCTTCAAGAATGCATGTAATGAGGATGGCTGCTGGGATGTAGATGGCGTGGGAGTGGGAGTTGTTTGTGTCTCTTTTCCTCTTTCTTCGCCCGATTCGTCATCTTTCAGGCTTGATAACTGTTGACACAGACGAAGTAAGTCAGGTCTTCTCGATAGTGACTGGTAGACTTTTGAGAATTTTTTCGGTTGGTTGCCATCTTTAGTGAAGGGTCATTTCTTGGAACTGCTAAAGAATGTTATGAGTGAATGTAGTTCGTTAGTATTATCAGAAATGTATCTCAGAGAGTTACCTCAACATCCGCAGCCGCAACACTGAACGGGCCTCCTTGATAGAAAGGGACACTGCTGGAGGCTTCCGTGGAGGCCTCACTCTGTTGAAGGTTGGGATCTGGGGAGGTGCAAATTTCCATCTCTGCAATTTTCCATTTTCATCTTAATTCAATGCTAAATGCATTAATGAGATTAATATCTTTACTCACAATGAGCGTATGAAATCAACTATTGGTGTCAGTGATTTGATCTAGTAACTACGTCTTATTGCTTTGCGGTTTAGGTTTTCAATTAATTTTTTCTTGGAGCAACGAAATTCAGTCAACCCTCTCTATCGACAGTCTTTGGGGGACAAAAATGCTATTTACAAAGGTGCTCAGAACTTGACTTGTAGATGTAGTCCTATCTGATGTATATACATGATTCTCATGAATGTGCAATTTACAGTGTCATTCGAGAAGGTTGGGTGTCGGCTGCAGTAATCACGTAGCTCTACCTTACACACAAAGTTGGTGATCAAATTTGGATCATAAATTGATAACATATTCCAGTGCCGGTGCTGCGCAGATAATATCACAAGTGCTGCAAACTTATGCTTACCGGATTCTGTTGGATTGTTGCCAGCTTCCAGAGGCCCAGACACGAACTTGCTCCATGTTTGCCCCATTTGCTACTACAACCTCCCACTCTTGTGAGTTTTGCTGAGAATTTCTTAATGAGTCCGTCGTTTACGCCATTGAATTTTTTTGATCGTTGTGCGCTGGTTCGCACTGCCAGATGCATCGATTTTCCCTCGTTCACTGCCACTTCGGTTCTTTCTTTCTCTTATGAATTAAATGAAGGTTAGCAGTCTTTTTCAACACGTGTTTCTTTTGTGTTCTTGGCTTTGCAGTCGACCTCCGTCTCACATTATCGCCATGCTATTTTTCCAGGATTTCCTCCACTTGGTGATGCTTCTATTTTGGTTCTGTGCCCCATTCGCTAGGTGAGATTGTCGAATTAACAGTCCGAGTGTACTAATTAGAGGTCCTCCAATATTGAGTGGTGGTGTTCAATTCAGAAGATTTTATTATTAGGTTCGTTCTTCTTCGTGGCCATGCCTTTTTGCAGATATTTCACTTTAGGACATGGAAGGTGGTCCTCTTCAATGGCGCCTGAGAGTTTTCAGTCGCTTCGAAATCACTTGAGCTCAATGCCTAATTTTCGTGTGGCTCTGTGCAATCCAGCGCCTGCAACCTCTGGTTCTCCAATAACCGCCATGCGCACCACGCGCACCACCACTGGCAACGTAACTCAGTTTGCAGGCGTGACCAAAGCCCGCGGAGTGCATCTGATATGAGTTAATGGTAGTTTTAGCACCTGAATTATGGTCACCTGAGATTCAAAAGGTTGCAGTGACTGGCTGAATTAGGCGAGATTTAACTCAACCTTAGCTTACTCTCCTGGTTCCAGGTCAGAGTCAAGGAACACGTGGAACAAGCTCAGCTGAAGCTTGAGGTAACTGGTAAGGTGGAACCACCTATTCGTGACCAAGGACCCATACCCAACTTGTACGATGTGACTATTTCCAACCAAGGCTAGAAGCTTGGAATGTATTTGTCCTCATTTTCAAGGTAGGAACTAATAATGTCATGAGTCATGTCCTAAGTGTCATAAAGTGTGTTGAAAGTATTGATCATGAAAGTAGTTTCTTGAATGATTGGAATTAGAAGAGTCTAAACATTGACTATGGGGTCAAAGCACTTCTTGGCTTCTAAAAATCATTGTAATTTCAGTTTTGCAAATAAAATTATGAAAGATTCACAATCCCTACATTTCCTATCTTTCTACATGGGAAAAATTTACATAACTTCATACTCTTCATGATCTATTCTAAAGTTGTTGAAGTGAATAGGTATAGGTAGTTCTACCTTACATTTTTTTGGGTCAATTTAAATTGTTTACTAATAGTTATATGGTTGTCCTCTAAGTAGATAGTTCATTCAAAAGACTTGTTTTTAGGCAATTAGTTTAGACACTTAAATTTTTTTTGTATTTTACTACCCCTTGTCTCCCATAGGCTTTTAAAATCCTCCCCTATATTTTGTATTTTCTTGGATATGGGTTAATGCTAGGGCTATAGGTTTGTTTGTTCCCCTCCTTCAATTAGCATCTCATATTCATTCTCATAGGTGATGAAGGGACCAGTGATTCCAATTGGCTTTTATTATTATTTTTAACAAAATTAGATCAACAACTAAGGTGGATTTGGTCTCTCTACTTCTTGAAATCAATGACTCTTTTTTTTCTTTAAGAAGAAGGGGCACACTAATCACATCTTCACATCATCACAAGAGATAGTCATATAAGGCTACTTCAATTTCATTCCAATATGAACCATTGAACTCAATTAAGGCATTTTATTTTCATTATGAATAATGTCTACAGTATATTCGATCAATATATCCAAAGTTATACTTCAAACTAGCTTTAATGGATTTACTTGCAATTTTTAACATATAAATAGAATAATAGAATAGTTATTTCTTACAATCATCTTAGACTACAAAATCAATGGAGACAATTTTTTTATTGTCAAATCAACAAAAATAAATATATCAACTATTGATTTATTATGAAAATGATTAAGGCTCTTTTTGAGCTTCTTAGAGCATGTTCCAACAAATAAAGTAAAAAAAAAAATTCATCTTTTTAAAATTGAAATTATAATGTGTTTAATTAGATGTGTCATAAATGACATACAAAAACAATATACAACAATATCATATATAGATTGAAAGTTTCAATGATTGATCACAAGAACATTAGAATTTGGAAGTTGCTTCACGACTTCTTAGACATGAAAGAGGTGCAATAATGATTTAAACTAGAAATGCCAATCATATGTTTTATTGAATCAACTTAGTATAAATGCACACTACTACAACTATTATATACATCTGTTCATGCACTTTGTATACTAAATGTACAAAATATACTATGCTACAAACTAAATTGAGTTTCTTGTACCTTTAAGAATTAACATTCAAACTTTATAATGCTCAAATATGAAACCATGCAAGTAAAATAATAGACCATTTTGTAGTTTCTACAACATGTAGGAGGTTCAATAATGATTCAAAGTATAAGTATCATGTGTTGTTGGATCCAACTTTACATGAATACACACTTATATTACTATTGTATATCCTAATTTATGCACCTTCAATACCAAATATACAAAAATACCAAATTGTGTCCCAAAAGAAGTTGGTTAGATCTTTATTAGTTACCCTTCTAGTATTATTGCAATAGTAACTATTACTTCATGGTGCATAGTGGCAAACTATGCACCCAAAAAAAAATTTATTTTAGATTTTTAAGTTTTAAATTCACCAACTCCCCTCCCCAAATTTTAAATTTTTTGGAGGGGGCAGGGTGGTGGTGAATTTAGAAATTTAAAATTAAATTTTTTTTCACCCCTCAACCCCTATAGCTTCTTCCCTTCCTTTCTTGTAATTTTCAAGGGTGGGTGGGAGATGCAAACAATATCGGACATCATTCCCTATATCTGTATTTGTATTCTGTCATCCATATATGTATATGTAATCTAACATGCATATGTGTATTTGTACTCAACAATATATATTTGTATTCATATTTGTATTTAGATCCAATGGCTCCTCATTTTTCTTTGAGGGGGGGGGGTGGAAATTTTTTTCCCCCAATTCAACGACTCTTGATTTGAAAGAGGCTAGTATTGAAAACCAATGTGACAAACCAATCACCCTAGATAGTTGCATGAATAGATGCATTCAATAGTATGACTACTATTGTATACATCATGTTTATACTAAGTGTTTCATTGGATGACTTTGCATAGGGCAATTGGTTTTTTTATTGCTTGTATACATTTTTAGTTTTTAGTGCTACAAATTCTCTCATCATAATATCATTGACCTTATTATTTTGGCATTTTTTTGTTATTTACTATTGATGTGTATTCTAGCGACAAGTGTAATATTCTTGAATTTGAGTCCAACTATTTAACTGAAGCTTATCAAGTAGTATAATTTCTAGTCCAATTGGAAATTTTGGAAAATTCATCAATTTCACTATTTCATAGCAATAGGAACTTTGAGCTTATAATTATGATTTCTTCACTTCCTAATTTTGAAGTGATGCAATAACTTTGGTTTATGCTATGATGTTATATACTACAATATATACCTATGGTGGGTTTTTTTTAGTATATTTAACATTTGATATGAATTTTCATCATTTTTTTCTTAACAAATTCACAATAATTTCAAATTTTCTCCAAAAATTAGAGTTTTTTACAACTTATAGTAGTCACATGACTTCATCTTTGAAAAATAAATATGAAAATTTTCATTCATATGCAATTAAAAAATAGCAACAAACAAACTGATGGATAGTGAGGCTAAATTCTATAACAAGACAAAAAACAAAGTAGGCTAGTGGATGACAAAGATTTCTTTTGTATAAGACAAAGGTGCAATCATTTATTTTTAATTAGAATTTTGATCAAAAGCAGAGATCTTGCACAATAATTTGACCTCCAATGAATTTTTTTTTAATCTTAACCCCTAAAGGACCGCAACTATGTTTCCACCAAAACTGCTCCAAAATTGTCATTTCTAGGACAGCTACCAAATTTCAGAAAAAAAATATTTTTTAACACATGTAACCATAGGATCTCTTAGTACACTAGTTTATGAAGATGTAGAAAAAATTTCAGAAATTTCCGCCATGTAGATTGCAAGATATTAGTGTTTGAAGTTACAAAAATTGTTTTTTTTCCACTGCGGAAATCCGGGCAGCTGCACTTCAAAAGGTCACATTTGTATGAAAAAATGTCCAAAATGGTTGCAACTCTTTGGACTTATTTTCCAATTCAAGTTGGTTACATTCTTGAAAATTTTCATATCATTTGGAATTGTACGACATGTACAAAAAAAATAGTAAGAAGAAAAAAGTAGAGAATGATTCAAAATACAAAAATGGTAACAATTTATTTATTGAATTGAAAAATGCCAATTCCAATGGTTCAAATGTTGTAATAAACAATCTACACCCAATGTTTTTATTTATTTTTCAAAAATATTGAAAATTGAGTAAAATAAAGGACTTCAAAGTTTATTTTAGAGAAGAGAATCCATAACTACCCGCAAACTAAAATCCTTCATAACTTTTGACTCATTAATCCAAATGGAATGATTCAAAGCTTTACATGTATATATAAATCTACAAAACCAATTTCAAATTTTTGTTTTAAAAAAAAAGTGATTTTTTCTGATCTGCCCAAACTGCCCGAGTTGAGAAACAAACAACATTTTATGCGATAACTTTTCAACCATGTAGTCAAAAGTCACAAAAATTGTTGGGCTTTGAAGATACTCCTTGTCCACACCTTCTATTAAAGTTTGGTTCTAAAATATGGAAACCTCTAGCCACACATACTTGCCGAAAATCACTATGTTTCCAAAAAAGGCATGTTGGTCCTTTAGGAGTTAAAGTAGATGCTCCACAGTACATTAGAAAAGATGATTTCTATAGTGACTAATTCGTCTTTATAAGATTAAAATTAGTGGCCATAGGCTTGTCTTTTTCTTTAGGGACTTACAACTTATGTGCCCATAGAAATGCCTACAAGGTAGTGTGCTCATAAAGCAACCTTGTAAGGGTTGGTCAACCTTTTTGATGGATTTTAGATTCTCAAAAGTATTTCCCTTTACTTTTCACTTAAAAGAAAAATTGATGCAAAATCTAATACAAAAAGTTTTATATTTTTTGGAGCATTTATTAATTAGTTATGGATTTCTAAAGAAATACACTATAGGAACCTACTTCTAACTTGTAGCCCTTGCAAAATCCACATACAAGTGCTCTAAAAAACAGATGGCTTTATCAAAAACAAACATTTTAGCACCCAAAAAGTAATAGAAAAGTTTCCTAAATGCAAACCTTCTAAAAACTTAAATGGAAGTTTGAGTCAATTATAATTTTAGATTTTTTAGAATATGTAACAAGGTAGTTGGACTGCCAACTCTTATTTTGAAAAAATTTAATATATACCTATCCACTTAATTAGAAATGAACCCAATGTGGCTTTTAAACCAACCATTGAAGAAATATGAACCAAACCTTATTATTTCATAATTAATAGTCCATTCCACAATCATCCCATATCCTTTTCATATCCTCCTAGAAGATGGCGACCCATTTGTGATCAACCCCCATTTCCAATGAATACGTTGTTTTCTTTCCGTGAAATTGTGGTATAGTTCCTGGAGTAATTGTTGCACATCATGATTGGTTGCAAGGCTCTTATAAATGCAACTAAGGTAGAACCACCTATTCCCGACCAAGGACCCATACCCAACCTATAGGATGTGGCTATTTCCAACCAAGGCTAGAAGAGATTTACAATCAAAGTTTGAAATGTATTTTTTCCCCATTTTCAAGATTAGAACTAATAAGGTCATGACACATGTCCCAAAATGTCATAAAGTGTGGGAAGTACCAATTGGAAAAGTAGTCCACCTATGATTTGAATTGAAAGACTTTAGACATTGGCTATGGATTCAAAGTATTTTTTGGCTGCCAAAAATCATAGTAATTACAATTTTGAAAATAAAATTATGAAAAATTTGCAATCTCCATGTTTCCTATCTTGCTACATGGAAAATTTTTGCATAGCCTTATACTCTTCATGATCTGTTCCAGAATTGCTTAAGTGATCGATTATAGGTGGTTCTATCTTAGCCCTTGGTTGGTTTTGCTAGCACCCTATATCACCATTAATAGGCCAAAGAGAATCTTCTACTAAAAAACTCATAGTAATTACAATTTGTGTAATAAAATTCTGAAAAAATATGACATCTTTCCAAATTCTATTTTTGTATATGAGAAAAAATTTGCATTCAAAAAAGCTGCACTCTATATATGACTAATTGCTTAAGTGGTTGGAAATGGGTGAAATTATTTAGAGAATGATTTAAAGAAGAGGGTTGATTTAAGAGCACACTACTATATTGTCATTGCTTCCGCATTCAATGGTTAAAATTGAATTTCCAGATTCTCTTTCAAGGTCCACTTCACCTCACACCATATACAAAGTGACATGTGGCACTTTTTTCCAAAATTTATGCCAAATCTGACCTTCACATTCTGAATGACCCTCCATTCGAGGTGGCGATTCTCGGTGCACATTCCTTGTGATATGATCTCGCATTCAGTCTCATGTGATCTTCATTGTTGAAACCGAAGCTCACGAGGAAGTGTGGAGCTTTGCTTATCTGACTCATCATTGCAGCCAGAGCTTATCGGGCCTTCTCTTATGTGGCGGCCGCAGCAGATCGTCCACCAATAAATCAGACGGAGTATCATTCTATTCTCCAATTCCTCTCGTGTGGCAAGACACTTGTGTGCCTCTCTCTTGCAAACCCTCAATAGATTGAAACGAAGCTGCGAGCTCACTGGGTACGCAACCTCTCAGGTAAGTGGGAAATGTGCACAATTTTGCCTCAAGTTGTTTGCTTTTTCTTCATTTTGGATCAGTTCCCAACAATAATCTCAATTCAGATGTTTAGGAGAGTATTTTAGATTGTGGGTGGAGATTGAATTTACCGCGTTTCAGCTGCTCGTCTTGGTTTCTTTCCTTTCGCATCTCATCTTCCCAATGTCGGTATAATCACGCAGTCGATTTGCGCATTTGGAGCATGCTGTGGTTTCGGTCTGACACCCCAGATTTGTTGCTGTTTATGGCCATCTCTTCGAGCAGAGGAATTCCTGTTCTGCGCTCCCGAGGCGTAGCAATTCTCCGGAGGTTGTCGTCCGCTATGACGGTGCAAGATGTTCTGGAGAATTCTCAGTCTTACGGAAGCGATCTTTCAAATAGAACTGGAGCGAACCGTTCTATTCACTCAGGTAAAAACATTCGCCAGACACTGTCAATTAGGGTTTGGGGGTTTGAAAATCGTATTTGTCAATGATCGAATTGAAAGGATTTTCCGTGACTGCAGGCGCTTCTGATGATTACAAGGTAGCGGTCGTCGGAGCTGGTCCTGCGGGACTCGCCGTGCTATCCACTCTCCTCGACTCCGGCAAGAGCTCTATCCTCTGGATCGATCCTCACTTCAACGCCGGCCGTCTGTCCTCCTACATCGAGGTTCCCTCCAACACCAAAGTGAAGCTCTTCCAGCAATACGTCACAACATCTCCTTCCTTGAACCGCTATTCCAAGCCATCTCTCGCTCCATTCAACGACCAGGATCCCGACCGCGGTTGCCCTCTTGGCCTTGCCGTGGAAATGGTCAAAACCCTGACAGATTCAATTCGTCAACACGACAGTCAACGAGTGCGAGCCTCCCAAGCGTTTCTCAAGGAGCTTCGATTCTTCGATGGCAAATGGCATTTGGATACAGGGGAAATTGTGGACCAAGTGTATCTCGCAACGGGGGCGAAGCCTACGAAGTATGAATTCCAGCATGATGGCGGAGTAACCGAGGTCGACTTGGACTCGGCATTGAAACCCTCGTTACTCCCTGACCTTGTTTCGGAGTCTGATATCGTTGGCGTGGTGGGAAGTAGCCACTCTGCCATGCTTGCGCTTCGGAACCTTGTGGAAACAAAAGCTCATCCGAAGAAGATCATCAACTTCTACAGGAGTCCGTTGCTGTATGCGCAGTACATGGACGACTGGATTTTGTATGACAACACGGGACTTAAAGGGGAAGTGGCGGAGTGGGCGAAGAAGGAGGTTGAAACTGGAAACTTGGAGAAGGAGGGGATTATCACAAGGATTTGTGTGAAAGATTCTTCCCTTGATGAGCAGATGAAGCTTTGGCAAGGGTGTACGAAGCTGATTCAAGCGGTAGGGTTTAATCGAAATGCATTGCCGAAAATTGTTGTCAACGGGGAAGAGCTTGTGGATGTCGAGTATGATCCTCTCACTGGGAGAATCGCTGACGGGCTTTTTGGATATGGGATTGCATTTCCGGAGAGGACGACGGATCCGTATGGGAACCGAGAGCTGGCAGTGGGGTTGTGGAAGTTCATGAGGTATGCTCGGGCTACAGTCACGAAGCACACTCTGCATTTGTCATAGGGTGCTTGTGCCATTTTTATTGTTGAGAATACTTGATGGTTTTAGGGTGACCCACAAAAACATTCTGATTGACACCAACATTGATAGCGATCCAGAAGTTGGAAGATGTTTATCAGATACTCATTGTGTCGTTCCTTGACGACTTTTAAGGTAAGAGCGCCTAACAGTGACGGTTTTAAAATCTGAACATAGTTCCGTTTATTGAATTTTTAAGTGCTTGTTAGCAATTGAAAGGCAGTTGTAATGCAATTCAGCATGTATTATTTGGATTCTATATGAATTTAGCAATGTTGACCTGTAGTTGTACCAAAAAACGATCTCAGGCTCTGCTGCTCAGATAGTGTACTCCCTCATTCTCAGTTTTGTAGGCTTTTGTCTTAGGATCAAGGCTGCTATTGGGTGTTGATGTGGCTTATTCACCCTGTTAAGGTCTTTCTTGCAGTCCGGGTTGTTTATATTATCGACTAGTTTATAGATTATTTATAGCTGTTCACTGCAATGGAGTTAGTATCAAACACCCAGTTGGAAATTTTTGTTATTTACATCATACAGAAAGTGTCGTTTGAAAAAATGAAGCATAGGCTTGAATGAGAAGTTCTCTGGTCAGCCCCCAGAGCCTCTCAGAGTATTGTCCAAAATTGGGAAATTAGAGGGCTAATTCAAATTGACTTCATAAAACTTCACCTGAATCACAAGATATTACATTTTCAAGCATAATAAGGTATTTGCACTTAAAACAAAGACCTTTTCTAAATCTAAAATCTTCAAATACAAATTGGGAAAAGAATAACATGAAGATGTTAGCAAATGGAAGTGGAAATGAAGTAAATGAAATTGGTAGGAGAATTTTCATAGGCCCATGTGAATAAATTGTGAATTTTCAAACTAGAGTTTATAGGAATATCTACTATTGATATTAGACTACCTTTAATGGAACATCCTTAAAATACAAAATGCTTCAATTCTCATTGGTTCTTCAAAGAATTCTTCAACTCTCACAAGTTACTTTTAGAATTAGTAAAGAAAAAAATTTCTTGAAATTGGATAATTGGATCAGCTTTGAACGTCATTGGATTTGGCTCTTTCCAAGAGTGGGGTGGTGCAAAAGGATATGCCTACAATTAGTTGCAAACCCCTTCCTTACACAAATATTTCCAAGTATTTCTTTGTGAAAGGCACGATTATAGAATATTCACCCCAAAAACTTTGACCCTTCATAACTTTTGCATATGGTATCTAAGTAATGTGTTCTTTGATGCATTAGAACCTCCTACTTGCTAGCCAGAAAAATGTGATTTTTTTACCACACTAATGATAATAATAAAAACTAATCACAGTAGCGAAAATGTGGCGGTTTGAGGTACCAACCCACCCTACATAAGACTTTTTTTTTTTTTTTTACAACCCTTACATAAAGACTTCAAACCTTGCAAATAACGACCACTCCAGTTACGCAACAAACAAACATGGCTTAGCGGTTTGTTTCATGTGAAAGAGGTTCACATGATTCTTGTGCATTTTGATCCTCTTTTCTCCCATCCGTTTGATTTTCCTTGTAGAGGCAAACTGCCACCACCTCCGCTCCGCTTGGAGCGGAAGTCCTGTCAATCTTCGGCTTTCTTCTTCCTCCTGATCCTTCTCCCTTCCCATCTCCGTCTCTGTCCTGATTCTTCTCCCTTTGCATCGATCTCTCGGTCCTGATCCTTCTGATTTCCCATCCTATCCTCAGTCTTGCTAATACCTTTCCACAGCACCACACTCTGTGGAGTCGCCTTTTTTTGAGCAGCTCTCGCTTACATCAGACACCATCAATTTTTAGACTCAAGCGGATTGCGCCGCCCAAGAAATAGAACTTCATCTCACGAGTGCTTTCCGTTCAATGTTGATGTGAACTTCTCTCGGAACTTGAGCGATTTCTGATTCTTCTGTAGACTCAAGATCCATTGTGCCGCCCAAGAATTATTACTGCATCTCGATCACGCTTTCTGAGTCATTCAATAGTTCAATGTTGACTTGAACTTCTCTCGGAACTCGAGCGATTTCTGATTCTATTTTTGGGCTTCTGGATCGAGCGTGTGTCTTTTGAGTTGAGAGTTGAGTTTGCAAAGTAACACTCACAATGCCTCTTTTGACTTGTGTTTGGCTTTGCAATTCTCAAACTACAGATACTGGAAGCACAGATTGAAGGCTCTCTTCTGTATCTTTCAATCGTCAAGTTACGTGTTGGTGTGACCTTGACTCGGAACTTGAGTGATTTTTTATTCTAATTTTGCTTCTGGAGTTTGTGTCTTCTGAGTTGAGAGTTGGGTTCGCAAAGTAACGCTCACAATGCGTCTTTTGAGTTTTGTTTGGCTTTGCAATTCTCAAACTACTGATATTGCAAACACGGATTGAAGGCTAGACTCCTCAATATCATCTCTCCCGTCACCTCATCATAGCCATTTTTTCAGTGATTTTTCAATGCTTATCATTGTCATGTTCTCCTTTCAAAATTTTGGTTGAAATGTTACACCAAGAGGTGAAGAGGTCAAAGTGTTTTACAGAGGCTAATTTGTGTGCACTTGCAGCAGTTATGTGTATTAACCTCACTGTGTAAGTGGAGGAGTAGCTCAAACACGGCAACAACAGTGGATGGTTTAGTTGTTGAGATTTTCAAAATGAGTATTGACTTCTACAACTCTTTCAATTTTGGACATTTGATAGACTTTGTTGGATGCAATTATCTCAAGTGGTTGAATATGGAGTTTGACTAATAGAATAATACTATTTCTGTGAGTGAGTTACTTATGGTGTCTACTGTTTATGTCATAGGCAAGTAGATAGTTGAATGAATGTCTTTATTAAATTTTTGTTGTTGAGTGGTCTTATGTTTTCTCACTTTTTTGAGAATGGAGTGTTTGCAAGTGGTTGCATGTACAATTTGATAAATAGGATTGTATCATGGTAGTTTTATAAGTGATATATATAGAATTTGTCTACATGAGATCCAAAGAAATGAGTAAGGAACACTCAGGGGAGCATTTGGAGGAGTATTTGGAGGAGCACATTGTGTTGATGGTAGTTGAATAACTATGTTAGCGAAGTTCGTTTAGATTTTTAGCCTTTTTGAATACTAGACTTGTGAATAAAATTAACATTAAGTGGTGTAAAGATTTAGAGAAATTATGGATCACAGATCAAAATCTCTTGCAAGAACTCCCGAGAGAAGTCCAAGGGTGAAAGCTAGCTCCCTCCAATCACCTTCGAGTGTCTTGCCTCCAATCAAAACTTCAAAGTCTTCTTCAAGAACAAATTCTAATTTTGTCTCGCCTAGGTTTGGCAATGGTAACTTGTGTCACAACCCTGTCTCCCCAAGGACACCTAAGGAAATGACAGGATTTGCTACTGAACATGCTACGGGCATCATCTACCCTTATAATATGTGGGGACCTTGCAATCCAACAAAGTATGGTCACCTTGTAAATGTGCCTCCTTTTCTTAGTCATAGAGAACATTACAAGGGAAAACATGTAAGCTTTTTCTTTGGAGTATGTGCTTGAATGTACATATATTCTCTCTCTCTATATATATAATTATATTTTAGAGTTTATATGTTAAATTCTTATGAAAATTCCTAAAAACTTTATGATTATTTGGTAAATAGAAATTGTGGAAGTAGATGATAAGATGATTGTACTAATGTTTAATTTTCTAAAAATAAATAAAAATCAATTTGTTTATAATTTTATAGTTGTTGTTTTGTAGGATAAAGTAGAGAAAGATAGGCTTACAAAACGGAGATTTGGTCACATTAGACATCATTGTTATCACAAGAACTTGGTAGAACCAACAACTGAGGAATCCCTATCATGGCTAGATCCCAAAAAAAAAGAATTTTGGCGAACGGATGTAGAAAGAGTTTTGAAGCAAGATGAAGAAAAACATAGGGCTCGGCAAAAGGTAAAGGTTATTCCTATTTTACTTGTGTTTTATTAGCTAGATGGTTTTTTGAAGAATCAATCTTTTTTTTGTTCTTTACAAATGTTCTATGTAATTTAGGAACTCCGTAAAATTTGGCAAAATGAAGAAGCATGGAGAAGACACAATGTGCAAAAAATGAGGGATATGAAGTATCAAGCATACCTTGATTTAAGTGAAAATATGAGGAAATATGGTTGCCGTAATAATATAAGTGGATCTCCAAACATTGATATAATCACAAGGGTACCAATTGGTGAACATAATGTGCAAATGGTGAATTTTCAAGATGATGTCATGAAGTAATCTCATTCAACTCTTTCTTTTATTTTTTTAACTAATGCCTAATATTAAAAAAATTTAAAATTATTTTGGAAGCTTATAATCAATTTAAGTAATTTTTAAATCATATTTCTATGATTCAATAAAGCATGTCTAAATTCCTACTTTTCATTGATATACATCTACCTTTTTAAATGATTCATTTTGATTTGTACGAATATAAAAATTGCCGCTTTTAGTGAATTGGGGATTTAGAAATTAACCATCAATCATTTCTAATGGAAGTGCCTAGACATTATATTGTTGGTATCATTTCATATAGAAATTGAAGATTACATGAGTAGAATTTCAGTCTTAACAATAGACTATTGTGGATGCAAGGTATAAAAAGGTACAACGAACACTCAAACTACAAGAAAGAAGTAGTGGAGCAAGAAATTACAATATTATCAATTGGAGGAAAATCCACCAAGACTAGAACTACCACCTTGGCCAGAGAAGCCTCCACCTCCACCTCCATCCCCTCCTCAAAATACAAGGGCGTCCCTCACTATACCTCAAAAAGAGCCATCACATTTGGCCTTGACTATGCCCCTATAGTGTTGTCAATGTACCTTGATTCTCTTACAATTTAATGGTCAATATGAGTTGATCATTTTCACTGGTGGTCATATTGGTTGAAGCTCTTTAGTTTCATAAAGAGTGCATGAGTACAAAAATATTAATGATGAAAGACTAAGCAAAATCTAATAGGCGAAACAAAGATTTACATATTAAAAAATTTATAAGATGAAGTTTGGAATTTGGAAAAGAAATTATTTTATTCCTAAGTAGGTATTTTTGAAACTACATTGATTTTTGTTCCATCCACCTAGTTAGCAAGGAGGATTGATTGATGTCTTTCCTTATTTCTAATTAGATTTTACTTATAGGTCAATTTTTTTGGAATAAAATTAAAATAGAAAATCACTATTCAAGCTATTGTTATTGTATTCAATTAAAAGTTAAGAATGTGACTACAAGTAGTATTTGTATACAAGGCTTTTTTTCATTTTTGAAGAAGTGCTACAACATTTGGCAATATAAAATGTTATAGAGTGGTGCTCTAATTGGCAACATTCATCCACTTATTGGATGTATAGTATGGTTTTCATCCATAATTAGGCAATTTCATCTAATGCGTTTTTAATTTCAAAATTGTTTGGCAATTTCATCTAAGTTTCTTCTCATTTTTTTGTCATTTTTAGCCAAATTATATTTTCTAGTGCAATCTAGCACCAAAAAGCCAAAAAAGAAATATTTGTATGACTTCAATATAACTTGTTTTGAAAAAAAACAATCTTGCATTGGAATGGTTGTAATACATAGATGTATTAATGTACAATATAGTGTACACTTGCATTTATATATTTTTTTCTACTATCAAGTTCAATCACTCAATCATTCATTGACTTTTCTTTGACATCTAGATTTTCATTGAAAAAGTATGTGTATCCAAAACCAATACCACTTATGAATGTGGTACGTTTTCTACCCATTTCTATCATTAGCATTAATTATGTCAACAAATTCAACATGATTACTTCGATTGATGAATCTACTTTGTTGGTCAATTAACCCCTAAGCGTCTAGCCTCATATCCAAAAATGATGATTTGATAAAAATCATCATAAAGTACTATTTGGAAGAATATTTTGGTATTGACATGCAAACAAAAATTGTAGGGTTTGAATTCTAGATTCTATCTATATGCTTGGATTCTTCAATATTTTTCTAATAATGTTGAAAAAAAAATTTCATAATTCATTCAAAATTCAATTACAAGCAAAATATTTTTATTTCTTGGATACATTTTGTTGGAATCTATACCTTAAGACAAGTAGTTTGTTTTGTTTTGTTTGTTTGTTTGTCATGTTAAGATTTCTTGGCCTGTGCGTCCCCTGATTGCTTTCTTGGTACCATTGAAAAGCTCTTAGCGAGGAGGTGTGCATGGGCTTGGTTTCGTGGCATTCCGACTTATGGCAAGAAAGTTTTGATGGTTTTCAAAAATGACGAAATTACTTTTATTTTAGTTTTGGCTGTGGCAACGACACATGGTACACTAGTGGTTTTGAAATGAGGTTCTCTTGATATGGTGATTTTTTGGAATTTTTCTATTCTTTGATTCTATGACCTCATTTTTGCTATTCCAAATTTGAACTAAAGTCAATGCAATATTGGATTGGTTAACCACTTGATATACTTCCATATTTGTAATTTCAAAAAATATGTGCTCTAGTAACAACAAATCCAACTCTTAGATAGGATAATAACTTCATAATGTATTTCTAAAAATTAGGATGACTTTCATCTAAGCTGTAATGAGGATTGAGAAAGAAATCTGACGTTCATTTTGTACATTGTCTAGAAAATGGACATTGGTGCGCTAGGGGGTTAATACCAATGAATTGCAATTTGATTAACAATGTTTGTTTAATCAACTTCGAAATTCAATAATGCCTAATGATTATCTAAATTGAATAGGCCTTTATAATTTGTAAATGGTCCATGAGTTGACTTGTCAATGTAGATGGATGGAGTATCTTTTGTTTGAGAGCCTAAAATAACATCGATGACAATTGTATTAAATGAAAGACTTGTAATAAATCCCTATCTCACATATGCACAAAATTAGAGGAAGACAATAGCAATAAGAATTATATTAATTCAATGTATTGCATATGTGTTGAATTTTTGAACTGTATTATCCAAGTAGAGCAAAGGATCATGAGACACCTCAAAACCAATATAAAATACATTTAAAAATTACCACAATTCTCATATCAAATGGTTACAATATATGCTATATTAAAATGGCCAATTTCACCAAAGCCATACTTGGAAGTAGTCAATCCGTTTCTACCTTCAAGAATAGCCAAACCAGTGTCACAATGAATTTTGTACAACATGGATATTTGATTGAAGAAATTAATAACAAGTGAAAATATCCTTCACTTTCACCTTCAAAAATTCACAAAACATAACCCAATTGTCAAAAAAATGCAAAACAAGTGGAGTTGGATTTTTCTACCAATCCCTAATTACCTCCATAAAAAGGAAAACAAATTTGCAAAAAACTTTCCAACAATCAATGCTCTCCAACTAGCATAGTCGAGCATAATTCTTTACCAATTTTCCATACATTATTAGAAGAAGAACACTCGTCATAGTTGACCAACATGAATGAAGAATTTGTTGAGATAGTTTTACTATCTAAGCCATGTAGGCTCAGGTGACTTTGAGCCATCATTACCTACAATTCGTTCAAGAATGTCATCATTTTTTGGAATTGTAACTGTACAAATTGAAACTAGACATGTTAGAGATCTCATGGGAAAAGAAAACACAACAATATCCTCTCTTTGAAGCTTTACTCCAGATAATCCAAATATGATTATATAATAATCTCAAGTTTCTGAAAAAAACCCTGCTGAGTGAGTTATACTTTCCGATTTTACGTAATTTACAGTTTTAATAGCCATAGAAAACATCTGAAGTAGCTAATTTCGTCATATTTGCCAGCAGGCACAACATGCGCAATTGTAATCTACCAAAGAATTGTTGAATGCGCTAAACTGCCAACGATTTAAAGAAGTTTGCATTCTTGGAAGCCATAGAAATTAAACATCTATAGAATGAAAGAGTCTCGTTTAATTCAGCCACATTTGCGAACATTGCTATGCACTCAATATGCACAATTGAAATGCCAAAAAACTCTGCTGAATGTGCTAAACTTTCTGATTACACGCACTTCGCATTCTTGGGAGCTATCGCTATTAAACATCTGTAGAAGAAGAAGATGCCCTAAATTCAATCACATATGGGAACACTGCTACGCACACAATATGCACAATTGTAATCTGCCTGTGGGATCGCACACTCTACACATCCACAACTAAGTTTGCTCCTGTTAGGATCAGTTGTTTTTGGCCTCGATTTTGTCCAACTGCACCTTCTTGTCCTTGTTCTGGCCTTGCTTGATCTCCCTCTCCACCTGGTCAATGAAAATATATTTCTCACAAACTTTAGGTAAATGGGTTGATGGGCATTTTCTAATGTCATCAATCGACACTACAGTTTGCAGATAATCGATTTAGAGCACAAAATGCAACAGTGCAAAGTTGCCAGTCCTGAATTTCGGGTTTCGGTCGAACACTCAAGAATGCCACCAGTCGAAAGCAGCTGCTGAGTTTAGGGTTAGATACTCGGGGTTTTACCGAACGTTTGAGATCGATTTGCCAAATGTGTAGGATTTGCAACTAATCAAGATCAAAATGAATCTGAACTGTTTCAAAGAATAATTGGAGAGGACTAGCACATGGTCTATTCTGAACCGATAGAAAAGAAGTAGGAACCGATTCATTTTTGAAATTACAAAAACTACATAAACTGAATAAGTTTCAGTTTTGAAAACCCATTATACTCCGTAGTCGTGTAAATTCAGGGAACAAGCAAACTAAGTACTTGAAAACCAATTGAATATGAGCGGAGAAATGAAGGATAATTTCAAATGAAAATAAAAAAACTCCCCAAACATTGGTACCAAGTAATAGAGATTGCTACAAGTTTTCTTGATAAATCTAGTCAGAAAAGACGCCAGGAACTAAAAGTGTTTTGAGGATTGCACATATTCATTCTGGATCTGATGATTTTTGGCCAACTACTACCTTCGTAATAGGGCGGTCTCTTTCTAGGTCTAGAATGTTGTCTAAAAAACAGGTTCCATACATAGTTTCCAAATGGGTTCCACAAATGGGTTAGAAATCGGTTTAGAAATTGGGTTAGGGTTCAGAGTTTCAGGGTTTAGGCTTTAACGCACCTGGTCGAAAAAGCTCCCATCATACACCCCTCGGATCTTCTCCTTACTCGCAAACCCTTCCTCGTCCTTCACCAGCCAGAACGTGAATCCCCACTCCAGCTTCGCCGCCGACCATCCGTAAGGGTCGTTCACATTCCGAAGCGAGTCCGTCATGCGAATTATCTCATCGTAAGTCATCGCATCCGGTCTAATCTTTGCATACTTGTTGAAAATCTCCTCAAACTTCGCAGGCAAAAATCTTCCCTCCGTGTCATAAACCTCCGTGTCGCTCCCGTGCTTGGTGCGGTGTATCTTGTCCAAGTAAATTGGAAACCGCGGGTCCGGAATCCATCCCTGCACATTACAGACGCCCCATCAAATCGTGAGTCGTAGGATTTAGGCTGAAGGATTTACAACAACAAAATCTACTGTCAGTTATTTGATCGAAATCAGCGTTATCGCTCCCCGAATTCTATTAGTAACTTCGTAGTAAGTTTGTTGTGATGGTAACTGTAATACAATTACAACGATTTGTAACCAGTTTCTGTTCAAAATGGGGTGAAGAATCGCGTTTCGTTCTGAAATTAATTTAGAGTTTAGGGTTTAGAATTGTAGCCAGACTAATATGTTATCAATGTCTGGCTATATCTTACCCTAAGAGAATGAGTGGAACAATTATGATGATGTATTGTTGAAATCGGGAAAGAGAATTGGATTTCGTTCTAAAATTTAGAGTTAACAATTGTAGTCATGCGAGGAGTACATCATAGGTCGGGTAGCTGAAGGAGCCGTTGATAACAAAAGCCGCGAGCACCGAGATGGTAGGCGTGTAGCCGAGCGCGCGGAAGCCTTGGTACGTCTCCTGTGGGTAGATCACGCCATCGCCGTTGCGGTCAAAGAAGGCGCAATGCTGTTGCAGCACGGTGTAGTCGTTGTGAGGGCGGTCTACGGTTCCTTCGGGGTGCTGCGCGTCCACTGCTGCCAGTGCCCTTGGAAAATCTGTGCTCAATTTAATTCATCATCACATGTCAGCAAAACAGTACGCAATCTCGCCCGGCACATTGCAATTCGTCTTAGCAAATGGACCAAACGAATTGTGTCAAAACTCATTTGTCTTGTGCCAACAAAGTTTTGAAGGAAGCCACACGGTACAAATCCAAAATACCCATCTATGGAATTTTGGAAGAGTTCCATAGCCAATGTCCAGTGACGACAGAGTAGGATACACAAGGGTACTCAAGGAATCGAATTTGGACACAAGAGGACATTTGTGCAGTTCCGACATTAAATTTCTCCTGTGGCAAACTCAAGGAACAGAATGTCTCATGTTATATCAAGCAATGAAATAAGTAAAGGCTTTTAGGAACTTTCTCGGGACAGGACGACATTCGTGGTCATCAGCTGCAGCTACATCATGCTCACAAAAAACCCTCTGTAGATCCTTTCTGCATTGAGTTCCAATTTTAACTGAAATCAATCATGTGCTCCGAACATTTGCATTTCGAATTTATGATGCGGGAGGGAGTGCTTACGGGCGTTTTCAATTGGGAGGTCCTTGTGAGACACGTTCCTGTCTGCCGTGACAGGTGCCTTCTTAGCTACCGTCTCCATGGCGACCGAGCCTGCTGTATTTTGCCCCTTCGCCTTGGATCTGTCTGTTTGGTCTTGCGCAGACTTCGACTTCAAGTCGGGATTCGTCACCGCCATGGTCCGAAACGACACGCGTGAAGCAGCTCTCTTCGTTTTGGTGTTCCATAGCTGCCGCTGCAGAGGTTGAACTGCCCCGAGCCCTTGCACCCGCCCAGCCACAAGAGTACTCATTCTAATGTCCTACTTCTACAGTCCTCTCTATCTAAGCGGCCGAATTTATCTGCAATTCTCTCTTGTGATCAGAATTTGAGTACACTACTATCAACAGATTGAAGATGAAGGAGATGGCTATTTCCACCGAAGCTTGGCCAAGTACGAAATTCTCTTGTGAGAATTGAGTGCTATCAACACAAGGAGAAGGAGACGGCTGATCAAAACTCGGCAGAATGTGCAATTGAATGCTACCAATCTGTTTAAGTACACGAATGAAGACGACGAGCTGTTTAAGTACACTAGAGTTGAGGTTCCGAATGCATTTCCTGTGCGATGCATGGCTTCAATCTGATCGAGGCTTAGTCGCAGCTGCATGGCGGTTGCTATTGCAATTCAAACTTGGATTGCAGTCACGTGGCGATTCAAAAGGGGAAACTTACTGCGCTCATCCACGTGTGGGCAAGGCTTGGATGCCTCATGTCAAGTTGTGCACCCCGGCCTCGTTTGAGAGTCGGTCCATGAGCTCGCTTCGCTTTGCATGGAACACAAACTCGACAACACATGAAATAGGAATATGGGTTCAGCTCCTCGGCCTGTTGTGTGCACAGATGGGAATTGAACGGGAGTGATCGAACGGCGAAGTGGGTGCGAAGGCGCGGTGGACATCATGCATGCTGAGGACTTTGCGTGGCGGAGGAGCTTGAAGACTCGTCACGTGGACACGCTCATGAAGCTCCAACAGCACCACTGGACTACACCGGACTACGGTACTTGAGTGATCGATGGTTTTCAGTGGAGTGCACCTGGACCCCTTTAGTCTGTCACCTTCTCTAATATCACATCTTGTGTTTCAATAATCGAACCTTAGGAAGCTGGAATGTACCCAGTTTTTATATCAATACATAATGAGGATTTTATGGGACTTTATATAATGTATAGGTATATGAATTCCCAAAGAATATTAAAAGGTTAACCTTGAAACGAATGAGTTCGTCACTATGGAAATCATCCTTTTTGGTACATGGAAATCATTCTTATTGGACAGCGTGAATAAAAAAGGTCAAGATGGACTAGCCTCCTCATTTAACCACTCCAAGTAATTCCAAGGGTGCAAGTAAAACAAAAAGCCCCTATTTTGTGCTTGACTAATTTACCTCAAACAGTCACTCTTCCTAGCTAATTTTGGGTTTTTGATTGCAAATGTGAATTCAAAATTTGCAAGTTTGATTACATATAGCAAATAAAAAATTTCAGCATTTTCCAAGTGGTTGAGGTGCTGAGCAAGGGGTTAGTCACCCTGGCCATAAATAAAAAAGCATTCTTTGGAGGTCAAACTACAATGTAAGACCTCCCCTTTTGGCACAAAATTCCAAGGATGAACTAGTTGGTCACCATGGAAATCATCCTTTCTGGTATAGGGTGAATGAAAGCATTCCTTGGAGGTCAAACTGCAGAGAAGACCTCCCCTTTTGGCACAAAATTCCAAGGTTGAATTTCTGCACCTCCAGTGGTTGATTTTTGGCCCGCAGAGCTTCGAGGGTTGATGTCACTTGTTACGTGAAATATTGTTATGACCTTTGTAAAATCATATCCAAATACTTACATAGTTTGTTACGTTCAAATCTGTTTCGAGTCCGTTTCATTTGTGCAAATTTTTTTAAAAAAAAAATCTGTTTCTGTTGCTCAATAATAATTAGTTGAGCAATCTGCTACGGTACTGAGTGTAGAAGTGATGTGGAAATCATCCTTTTTTAAACTGTGGGAATCATTGGTATAAAAAAAGAATTTATTTGAAGTGAAACTACGGGAGAGGCACCCAATGCCGTCCATTTCTAAGTCAGTCGTTCATTCTAGAACAAAAATGTAGCAGGATTGTAGATTGCTTATTGTTTTAGGTCAAAAAAATAAGCCATGGACTAACTATCTACATTTATAGCCTAAAAATGATTGTGTGCTGTAGAAACAAACGGCATTGGGTATAGGTGTGCCATTGGGTGCTTCTCCTTTATGGCATAGTAGAAGATTTTTCCTTTCTACCCTTAATTTCAAGGATGAATAGTTGCAATTTTGTCCTACAAAGGAGAATGTCTTGTCATTCATTAAATACTAAATGTCTATGGCATTCTTTATGGGTTAATGGATTTGTATTGGTTTAAGCTTTGAAGGACAGAGCCTTTCACAATCCAACTTTTCTCCTCAGTTTCCTCTATCTTGCAACTAAAGTTTTGAGCAAGAATTATTTTATTTTATCTTTCACAGATGAAAACACACATCTTCTAAAAGACATAAAATTTATATTAAATCTTTGATTTATAGGTGACAATTTGAAAGTACTATTATTTTTGAAGGAAAAATGAAAATTCATTCTTAACACAAAATTAGCTCCAAAAATCTGAAATCTCCACCTTCATCCAAGTTTCCATGTCAATCTATAAATAGGAATTTAGTTAACTATAAAAATAAGCCCAATGATCAAAATTGTTATTAAATATCCATATTCAGGAATTTTTGAAACCTTCAATTTGGAGTAAAATACAAACTTCCTTTATTTCATTTCATTAGTTGGAATCAAACTCTAAAAAAATCATTTTCACTAATTATATTTAGATTGGTGCAATATACTAGAAGTTGTCAAATTCACAACAAGGTCATTTGTGGCCCAAACATCCAAATTCAAACAAAAATATGCATGATACTCAAAATGCTATTTTTTAGGCAAGCACCTACCAACTAGAAAGAACAAGTCAACACTACAAAGAGGAGAAATTGGATGGAAAATATTGATTTGCACCCTCTAACAAGCTTCTATTGTCATATAAAAGTCAAGACTTGGCTCCCAATTACTATTTCAATCTTAAAGTAGCCAACTCATTCTCAATTACCCCCCATTTCCAAAGTCTATGCTATTGTATTTCCATACTGATGTGAAATTGCTCAATTATAATACATTATGAGTTGATTTCTTGTCCAGCCTACAATCAGAATTAAATGTACTTAATTAAATGTACCTGTATAATAAGAATAGGTTTCATGGAATCTCAATGAAAAAATTCACAGCAATTTTGTACTTGGGTAAGAAAATGAAACAATATTTAAATCCATCTGAAACCTATTTCCCCACAGGGAAACTTTTCCCCCCACCAAGCCCAGCCGGCAGCTATGCTGAATTCTTGGAACTGAAATAAGTCGTGAGCTAAGTAAGCTTCTATCTTCGTGTGTGATGGGAGTAGAACGGTGCTCATCATGTGCACATGGTTGTGGTTGGTAAGAACCTTCTCTCTGTTGCTCTGAAAACTGTTAATGCTCTTTACGTTGCTCTGAAACTTGAATGAGTACCTCATTGCAACGTAAAAAATTTTGATTAACCTATTCCTACTGAGATTCCAGCCACAAAATCTGTCGAAGGCAGTTCATCTTCTCTAAGGCAGTTATGGATGTCCTTATTGATCAGCCTATTGCAAGACACCCAGCGACCCATAAGGTATCTCGTAAACTGCCTTGCTCCTCTGAAGATCCGATCCATGCCCAATTTAAATACACTAGAAACTAAATCAAAAACTATATACAGTCTGCATTGGAGGCAAAACCTACAAGCTAGATTCTGGTGGACAAAATGAGAGTCACGTGGACAGCCAAAAAATGCATTTACAGAATCCTGCGACCACAAGATCAGTGCTTCCAGTTCTCCCTAGTACCAGTTTCTTCCTAAGAGGCTCCTACTCCCTAAACACTCTCTAGAACTCTTCACACCGACGACGCGAAACGCAAGTCTATGGGGAAATGAATGGGCTCCGCACTGAAATTCTCACCCAATTCGAATAGTCGAGAAGAGCAGGTCGGGAGCTTACTCCACACGTCTGTCTGTACATCATACACCAGAACCAAGTTCACCCCTGCTGAGATGCAAATGCGGGTCCCATGTCCAACACACACAATGTCGGCATCGTAATCCTTATTCCACCGGTTCCGCAAATCCTCCAGAAACTCATCCCCTAAATTCGTGACCTCCTTCCATGAGTTGAAGAGCCGCTTGCTTCCCAGCTCCAGCTTCAGAATGTACACGCCAGTAGGAACGCCCCCAAACCCACGAGCAATGACCATGTATATCGCCCCCCCACACTCCACCACGTGAGTCAACTGGTAATCCCCACGCTCGTCCGGTGGAATCTCATGCAACACATTGTGCCAAGCCTCCGCTTCCAAGTCATACGCCATCACACCCAGATGACCGCGGTGGCAAATAGACTCACAGTACACAAAACTCCCACAAACCGCAGCAGTGGGACCATAAGAGAAGACCTTGGATGGATGCTGAGCATCCACAACGCGCCAAGCTTTGGTAGTCGACTCATAAATAGCAATACTCCTAAAGGAATCAGTCACAAAGTTGTGCCGGATCTTTCCAACAATGATCACTTTGTACGAGCCTGTCACCTGGTCGACCAAAATGTGCACCGAAACAGAGGGCGGCCACTTGTAAGTGATTGCGGGAAGCACAACACAGGTTCTGGCGATAGGATTGCACAAGAAGAGGCTCGACTTGCCTCTGAAACAGAGGATTCCTCCAGCAGCTGCAACAGGGACTTGGGCTTCACGAGGGAGAAAGTCCAGAGGGGGGAGTTTTTGCCATGTGCCTGTCTCATGGTCAAAGCCAAAAAAGACGCGGAAAAAATGGTTCCCACTTTGATCGTCCTTTCGAACGATGCAGATCCCTAAACTGCCCATGTAGGAGCGACGGGCTATTACTAATGGAAAATAGGGTTGGTGTGGACCAGTGCAGAGGGTCCGAAACTCGGGAGTGGAAATGAGAGAGTTCCACTGCTTGCATACCGTCCGGGCTCGGAAGAGCTGGGCCACGGGCAGACGGGACAAGACTCTAATTACCACATCTTCAGGTAATCTGCTCCATGAATCAGACGTGGACACGAATTCATCTGGAGTAACGGTTCCCATGGTGCCTGAATTGCTCGGTTTTCTTCCAATTAGGGTTTGCAACGATCCCCGATTGTTACAGTAATCATCACGAGCCTCAGGACTACAACCGAAACCAACCGCGCCAACCTCTCGTTTAAGAAAGATCAGAGAACTGATACATCCTAAGTCTGCTTTCAGCATCTGGTGATGATCGTAGGTACCTCCGAAAAGCAATTCTCCGAAATTAGGGCAAATTCGAGTTTCCTCGGACCTCGAGGGAGAGGAACAGGGCCTGAAATGCGGAGAAACCTGCCAAGACAGCAATAAAACTCAGAATCTTTCAAAACTGTGCGCACGAAACCCTATAAACTTACGCACCCGATAAAGCTCATCGGTACAGAAGAGAGAAACTCAAAAAAATATAAACGCGACTTCAACACGATGTCTCCACGGTCCGAATTGAGACTCCAACTCACTCAACGACCAATTCACAGCCAACAACCGAATCTACCGCGACCTCAAAACCCAATCTCAGTGAACACCCCCGAGGTGAGTTCTCAACAGTCCCAATCTGAAAAACAAGAGCATGAAACCCTAAAAAAGTGCCGTCCGTGAATTTAAAAAGAAAATCGTTACGAAATCCAGAAACCTAAGCCCTAAAAACGCCACTAACTCTCCAACGCAGTGGACCCACGTCCTAAAATGAAACTCTAGCTTCCTCCAGCAATGAGTTACCACATATCGAACCCTACAACCTCCACGAAACCCTACAAAATTCAAGCCCAAAGAAAAATTTTCCACAATACGAAACGGGAATAGCCAAGCGCAGATGTTACAAGAACTACGCACTCACCTCTACAACTGAGACTCGGAGAGTGAACGATGCACCGACTTGCAGAATAACCCGTTCAGTACCAAATTCACCACCGATTTGATCGAACACAGACAGATTCTAGTCGAGATTCCAGCTCTGTAAAGATATCCTCTCGGTGGCTTGAAAATAGACCTTCGAGGACATCAATCTTGCGTGCAACTGAGAGGAGGCTGTGCAGGTTCGAAGCGGGATCTGCAAGGCCGGTCGGTCTATGGCGGAAGCTCGACGGGAACTTCTGGAACCCACTGGAACAGGCTTTGGGACTCCCGTAAGTTAGCCGGGGAGAAGGGTCCCGGACTTTCTTCCCGTGGGGGAATCGATTCCTACATGGATACATGCCATTCGTGGCCCTTTGGATTGGCTAGCCTGAGTCAGCCAGTGGGCCACGTGCAAGCCAAGTTGGGGGCACTGCAGGGGAGCCGCTACTTTTCCGGTTCCACCACCTCTTAAGGTCAAACTCCGATTTCTTTTCCATGCCTCAAGAAAAATGGAGCCCAAGTGGTTTCACAATTTTTCAACGCCAGGAGAACATTTTGAAAATTTTTAAAGTTGAATGCCCAGGATATTTTACTTCTTGCCATTAGGCTCGCCTTTCAAAAGCCATTGGTTGCCTCAAAGAATTTTCCAACTTTCATTGTATAAGGTAGGGGGCTGTAAAAGCGACCCTTTACCAGTTGATTTGCATTTTGGGGAAGCTAAACTTTTTAAAACAAGTTTTAGTAAATTTTCGTGGTAAGAAAAATGGAGTTGGCATCTAATCCAAGTCGTTTTATATTTTTTGGACCTTCATGGAATTAGTTATGAATTTTTGAAGTTGAAAACATAGTGGTTTCTAAAAGCAACCCCCTCTTGAAATGTACACTTCTAGTACATGTTAGAGGCAAAATCTACCAGATCACTATTAGAGACAGGGTGAAAATTACAACCCCCTGCCTTATTCTTAAGAGATTACAGTGGTTTAGGGATGTAGTGACTATTTTGTGATCCTTCTGTGCTTTTCCAAACCACCTTATAAGTGATGGTAAATAGAAGGTGACAATGTTGGGAGCCTCTAACTTATGAGGAAGAAAGATTAAAATTGTTCAAGTAATTTCAAATAGGAAATATTTTTGGCTTGTAGACAAATGAAAATTGTAAATTTTTTTCTTCAAATTATATTTTTTGAAATTTTTTTGTATATTTTTTGAATTTACAAATTCAAGACTTGAAGAAACCTTTAAGTGTTCTATAAATACTTGCTCGAAGTACCTTCAAAAGATTCAAAACATTTATTTAAGATTTTGTCACTTTAAAACCATATTTTTATATGATATTGTAGGTGTAGGCTAAATTCTCCATTAATTAATTCAATAATCAAATGGAAATTTTTTTTGGTAATTTAGAAATTAAAATTTTAAATCTTTAAATAAATGTAAAAAAAATATTTAAAAAAAATAGAAAATCCAATGTGAAAACTTCATAACATTGTAAATGGAGGGGATTCCTTTTCTAATAGAGAAGGGATAATTTTCCCTTGGGATTCTTGCCCAGAACTTAAGTTATAATTGAAATGAATTGATTGGTCGAGGGAGTGGTCTTACAACCACATTGATGTTGTAGACTCATGTTTGGCCAATGTGATTGGTTTAGGGTTCCAGTGATTCCAAAAGTTGCATCGTTGGGGGCTCTCGTTTCTTTAGGAAGCAAAAAAGGCCTCCCCCCAGTAATGGTTAACAATGTTGTATTTGAGTCAAATTCATCATGAGTCAAATGCCAATCCATCATTTGACCATCTAGCATCAAAAAAAAATTTGAGGATAAAATTCACCAACATTCTATGTTAATGAAGGGTAGAGAGGTCATTTTTATAATCCAATTTATTATCCATAGTGAATAGTCAAAGGATATGGGATAATTTGAAGATGAGAGCTTGATTGCTTGTTGTTGAATTGTATAAATTGTGTGTGAAGTAAAATTATAAACCATGATAGAATAACTTTCTTAAATAAACTTTGAGTTTATAAAATTTAGAAAATCAAGATTACTTTCATCAAATTTTTTGTATGATTTTAGACCTTCATGAAGAACTTACAGATAAAATTTTGAGAGGATGTTTGGAAATGTCAAAAAAAATGACCCTCCAAACCCTTCATGAACTTTGTCCATAACTTTTGATTGGAGGCTTCAAATTTCTAAAGAATTCTTAGAGATAAAGTGTAGCTTGATTTCCTAACTATTTTTAGTTCAAAGTTTTAAGAATTTTTTTTCTACTATGCCTTAATAAAATGTGAAATGATGTTATGAACACAATTCCTACTTTTAATTTGACTATGATATCCCACATGGGTTGTTTTACCTCCTACCACCCTATTTGAGTAAATAGTTTGTTTTTTCACATCTTCCATATATTAAGTGGTTCTAGATGCCATGTCAGAGATTTGTACATAAAGTGAGTAGTTATGATAGGATAGGCAACCTTAGTTAAAGGTTGAATGAAAGGCAAAATTACAATTATTTATTTATCCAAAAAGTTGAATTTCAAAAAATTCCTTTCTAACGAGGCAAACATTAAATTTTAAAATTAATTAATTACTTGCCTAGGCAATGGATGAAGTTGCTTCACATCTAGAATAGTTTCTTTTGTGATTAAATGGTACTATTTTGTGTACAAATAAAAAAGATCTAGGATACCCTATATAACAATCAAATTCAATATAAATTAATTTTTTTTCCAAAAAGTGCCATATGTCATCTTGTGATTTATTTATTATGACATTATCTTTCAAAATGTACAGTGGGGTACCAATCAAAATGTCGTTTTCGCATCCGCAGTGAGAAAAATTTCGGTACTGCCAACTTTGGAAGCCTCCCGCGAGCTCAAAAATTGGTATTTTACTACAAAAGTTTTACCACAGCATAATCTTTAAGTTAACTATATGTATGCCAAATTTCAAGGCCAAAAGATTCACCAAAAAAAAATTATTCAAAATCTACCAACATGGGTAGTGGTGAGAAACATTTCACTACTTTCAACTTTGACACCTTCCTAAGGATTGAGTTTTTTTTCTTTTGCCATGAAATTTTTGTCATGAAACAATCTCTATGTTTTTAATATGTATACAAAAATTCACGGTAAAAGAATTTTTTTTTAAGAAGATATTTGAAATCTCCCAACAAGTGTAGTTTTGAGAAAATTTTCACAATTTCCAACTTTGACACCCTCCTAAGGGCTGGAAAATTGGTTTCTTACCATGAATTTTTTTTTTTGTGAAATCACATCTATGTTGATAATATGTGCTCCAAATTTCAAATTCAAATGAATTACCCAAAAAAAGATATACAAAATCTCCCAACATGTGTAGTTGTGAGAAAATTTTCACTATTGCTGACTTTGACACCCTCCCAAGGGCTGAAAATTTGTCTATTTAACATGAATTTTTTTGAATAAGATCAAATTTATGTTTATAATGTATGTTCCAAATTTCAAGTTCAAAACACTTACCCAAAAAAAGAAATTCCAAATCTCTCAACATGTGTAGTTGTGAGGTTGAGTTTTTACATTCGTGTCAAACTTTGCTCCACAAAATACCACTATACTAAGGGCTAAAAAACTCCTCCTCACAACTACACATGTTGGGAGACTTTGTATATCTTTTTTTTGGTAATTCATTTGAATTTGAAATTTGGAGCACATATTATCAACATAGATGTGACTTCAAAAAAAAAATTCATGATAAGAAACCAATTTTCCAGCCCTTAGGAGGGTGTCAAAGTTGGAAATTGTGAAAATTTTCTCAAAACTACACTTGTTGGGAGATTTCAAATATCTTCTTAAAAAAAATTCTTTTACCGTGAATTTTTGTATACATATTAAAAACATAGAGATTGTTTCATGACAAAAATTTCATGGCAAAAGAAAAAAAACTCAATCCTTAGGAAGGTGTCAAAGTTGAAAGTAGTGAAATGTTTCTCACCACTACCCATGTTAGTAGATTTTGAATAACTTTTTTTTGGTGAATCTTTTGGCCTTGAAATTTGGCATACATATAGTTAACTTAAAGATTATGCTGTGGTAAAACTTTTGTAGTAAAATACCAATTTTTGAGCTCGCGGGAGGCTTCCAAAGTTGGCAGTACCGAAATTTTTCTCACTGCGGATGCGAAAACGACATTTTGATTGGTACCCCACTGTACAATAGAAATTTTATTTTAGCACTTTCTTGTAAAAATTGATCCTCAAGTGTAGTTGAGACCTCTTCAAGATCATTAGACTTCAATGATTATGTAATCATGTTAATGTTGCATACACATTTTCATAGTGGCTAGAACGTTGAGGTGAACTAATAGCATGCCTATTGAAACCATAGAAGTAGAAAGAAAAAGACATTTATATAATGTTGAATTTGATTTCAAGGCAATTGTATCAATTTTTTTGTTGGTTAAACAATGGTATTTTGGCTTAATACAAGCTTTGTTTTTATGACCAAAAAACGAGAGATGACTTTACTCTACCCCAATGTCATGAGAATTCAAAATACTCACAAGCAAGAAACAATTTTGTTAGTAAGTCTCTCTAACTATTATCTTATGCATACAACAATGCTAGTGTGTGAGCATGAACATGCAAGCATGTGAGCTTCTAATATGTATATAAGTAAATATACTACCATCTTTAAAGGTGTTTATAGTAAAAACACCTATAATATAGGTACCTATAGTATAAATATACTCTTATCATAGAAGATTTTTATAGTATAAGCACCTATACTATAGGTGCATCATCTTTGAGGCTCATAAGCTCATACTTCTATGCTCACATACTAGCAACCGTGCTTGAAACACCAGTGGTGCTATTCTGTGAGCTTATAAGCGTGAGCTTGTGAACATAGAGTAGGGATTCTGTGAGCACAAAGCTTAAAAATTTGAAGAAGCATTATAAAACTTAATTTTATTCATTAAAACTGATTCCATCTAAAAATTTGAATCAAAATTTTTTATTTCTAATAAATTTTAGTACCTATTTTTATAGACCTATTATTGTGGACCTATTACCGTAGTTATGTTGAAACTGGATGAAGATTGTAATTTTCAATCTTACTTAAAAGTATACATTACAAAAATGAAGAACTCAATTGATATGAAAAATAAATAAAGATGGAATTAAGTTAATATAGAGTATTGGTTGATCATTATCCTATAATAATGTAGATCTTTTTGAGGTTTAGGGAAAGGTACTAATGATTTTTACTGATGTATTATTATTACAGTTGTTTAGATTTTAGAAAGAAAATTTGTTGATATAAATCTTTGCTACACTAAATTTTATTTTGGTTGATCATGTCTTGTAGCATTATAAGTCTTCTCAAGGCCAATAGGAGGGCATCAATTACTCCCTCTTCATTTTTAAGTCAATGGACTTGTTTAAATTTTAGAAAAAAATTTGTTTGTATGATTTCATTATAAATGGAAAGAATTTAGTTGCACCAAATTTCAATTTGTTTATGAGTATTTTATAGTAGAGTAGGTCTTCTCAAAGGCCAATGTAGGCACCTACAATTTTGTCTTAAAATATCAATAATGGAACTTGTTAAGATTTTTTTTTTAAAATTTGATTGATAGGGATTACTTTTGTAAAGAATGAACTTTGTTAGACAAGATTACTGATTAATTGATTCATTATCCTCTTGTTCATCCAATGAAGGGATTCATTTCTTCTTTCTTGATTCAATGGTTGTTTATTTATCATCTTGAAACAATATTTGTCAAGCTTTGCTATATTTTTGTGAATACTTTCCTTGGTCTTGCTTCCTAGTACCCCTCGGCGCCAAGAGGAGTCCCACAGCTCTGATAAAATTATTATTGCAAAAAAAAAAAAAAGGGGGGGGGGGGGTTTGTTTGTTTTTTTCCTTCGGGCCGAGTGACTCTCCTCGGCGCCGAGGGGTATCCCACAATTGCGGGAGAAAAAAGAATTTTTTTTAATCAGAGCTGTGGGACTCCCCTTGGTGCCAAGGGGTATCAAGAAGCAAGACTAAGGAGAGTGTTCACAAAAATCTAAAATTGTGAAATAACCTCATTTGATTTCAAAAAAATTATAATTAGTCACTAATTTTTTTTCTTCATAAAATCTAGCAAAGTACAATAAACGGTAAAACAAAGTTATTCAAGGGACCACAGTAATAGATCCACAATAATAGTTCTACGATAATAGGCACTAAAATTTACGAAAGTTAATCAAATTTGGCCAAAAGTTTTAGATGGAATCTTCAAAAAATTGTGTAGGCTCGTAGGCTCACAGGCTCACAAGCTCATGCTCACAAGCTCACAAAATAGCAACCCTGCTTGAAACACCAAGGATCCCATAAATCACAAAATGATGGAAGGTCAAATGCGACTTGTTCTCCTGAAAAATGAAGAACTTCCATCCAAACCATTTTGACATACTTCCTTGAATGTCTATGGAGCACTTGGTAGTAGAAAGCCTTTCAATGACAAACTACAAAAATCTAGACTTCCTAATGACAATTCATATTTCTTTTGTTCATGATTTAAATTTTAGCCATAACAATGATTTTTCACAAATTTGAGAACAACAATTGAAATGAAACTTTCTAAATCTAATTTCTAGCTTGATTTGGAAATTTGAAAAAGTTTATAAAATAGAATATTTTATAGCCGTTTGAATAGTGGAATAGTTGCCATAGTCTATTGATTTTTTAATTATTGAATGACAAAGAAATTTGATTTGTACCATGACGCTTAATATTATAAGATGCACCTATTAAAGATTTTAAAGTTTATTTTGTATTTGATGTGAGTTTTTTTCACTTTTTTTTCAAAAATTTACAAGAATTTCAAATTCTTTTTAAAATATTAAATTTTTATGGCTTATAGTGGACATATGATTTTCATCTCTAAAAAATAAAAATAAAACTTTTCATCGAAATTAAATTGTAGAATGGACCATAGAAAATGTAGGATTTTAAAATTTCATCATATAATTATAGGCTCCATCCAAGAAGGCCTCACGATGTAGGGACATTGCGAACCGAAAAAATCTAATGGATGACTTCACTGTTAACCTTTAAATGACATTGCACCTATTATTGGGCCAAATGAATGACAAAGAATCTTTATATGTTGGATAGAAGTGAAATTATTAAACCTTGGAATTTTGTGCAAAAATGAGAGATCATGTTTAATCCCTCACTACCCAATCAACCATAAATTCCTTTGACTATTTAAAAAAAAATTGGGGGGTAGTTTTTAAAGGCTAACTATTGAAAACTTTCATTTTTCACTGAAAAAAGTACATATTTGATTATTGAGAGGTCTTCAAAGGCATACATGTACCATAAGTGAAGTGTAAAGCTTGCCAATATTACTTCATTTCCTAGCTTTATGCAATTTCATTTGATTTGAGATCTAGAAATTGTGCATATCTATTTGCTTTGAGAATGGTTCCAGTGGAAAGAGGAAAGTGTTTTCATGATATTCACCATTGAAAATTTAAACATACAACTATTGATTTGGAGTTATTTTCAATTTCTACTTATAAAGAATAATAGCATTTCAACAATTGCAAGGGATATTGTATTGTGTAATGAATTTAATAGCTTTTCATGTGAAATAAAGTTTTTTAGAAGTGCATTTTAGTGTGCTAATACTCTTTGTATTTGTTCATGTCACCTCCAATCTCCCAAAAAATTTATATGCAAATTTGAGAAACATTGTGGGAAATGGCAACATACTAAATATAGAAAATGTACTCTTCTCTTGTTATAATCTCACAACTCAAATGCAATTTAGTGTTCGAAATTTGTGTACTTACTAATAAACAAGCTCTTTAAACATCTATGCGGTTAGATTTTGGAAAAAAATCAACTTGCTTCATTAGGAATGATTACAAGCCCATACACTTTTTTCATAGTCAAATCACGCTTAAAAAGGCTTGGGCATTTAGGGATTAATAGTATAAATTCCAATGAATACTTCTAGTTTTTCAAAGTAGACTGTTGATTTCCATGGTTACTAGCCTATCCTTTAATCCTTGAAGGATAGATCCTAATGACTATAAAATTATCCACTTTGGTACCATAGGAATCAATGGTTTAAAAAAATAAAATTAAAACACTCGTTGGAAGTCAAAGTGATCCAGAAGATCTCCCCTTTTCACTCAAAATTTTGAAGATGAATAGTTGTACTTTTGTCCTACCTACAAACATCCAACAAACACATTACATCCTTGTCAGTGTTTAAGGGTTAAAAGTTAAATGTAGAACCAAAGAATAAACCTTTTGATCCAACCAAGATATTCTGGTGACTAGCTCGGTCATCGGGGCATGCATCCTTCTATGTTCAGTAGTAAGGAATATTTCTTGGCACACCAACAACTCATTGACAATGTCCTGAAAAGTAGCAGAAATTGCCCAAAAAAAATTAAAAATTAAAATTTTAAAATTTCATTCCCCTCCTCCTCCCCCACTTCTTGTAATTTTTGGAAACCAATGTCATTGACAAACATTATGGGACAATTCATCTCATATTCGTATTCGTATTTGTATCTCACTTTTGTATTCATATCCCTGTACTATATCTGTATCTATATATGTACTTGTATTTGTATCCAATATCCATATCTGTATCTAATATTCACTACATATTCATATATGGTATTATATCTATATCCAATATTCATATCCAATATTGTATCCGTATTTGTATTCAGATTTAATTCCACAAGATCAATGGCTTGTGATTTTTGGAGAAAGCAACAATGATTTTAAGGGTAAGAATTTTTTTTGAAACAATCGATGGGCTTGTAAATTTTTTGAGAGACTAGGGGGGCTAATTAATTGACCAGCAGTGTGCAACCACTTTTCAAGACATTGGTGTCATAGTGACATTAAGATCAATCTTTGCAAAATTGGAGAACACCTTCTCTCCTATGATGAAAACACCAAAACCTCCTTACTACCGATAATTAATCTTCATCCCATCACTTAATTCAATAGACATGTACAAACATCTTCGAAATTGCCATAAGGTAGTGTGCTCTTAAAGTGACCTTTTAACTCTTAAAGTGACCTTTTAACTCTTAAAGTGACATTTTAATTGGCTAATTGCATTTTAGGGGGATCTAAACTCCATGAAACAGTTTTCAGTAAATTTTTATAGGAAGGAAAATGGAATTGGCATCCAACCTAAATTGTTTCATATTTTTAAGACTTTTGTGGAATTAAATATGAGTTTTTGAAGTTGAAGTGCAGTGGTTTCTGAAAGCAACCCCCTCCTGGAATGTTCAGTATTGATACTTTGAAGAAAGCCAAATGTACCTGTGTTAAAAAATCCCTTATAGAGCCACATCACTTTTAGAGCACCTACCTTGTACCCAATTCACTTTGTAACCTTGTGCAAATTGCTGATAGAAATTGCAAAGCTCCAGCACCAGCATGGGTAAGTAATGCCCAAATGAATCATCTCAAATACCACTACTCTCTTTTCTTTTTCTTTTTTTGAACAAATGAAAGACCACTGCATTAACCCCTAAACGACGGGCCTATGACCAATGGTTTGATGACTCCTCTCCCGTCACACAATTTGTTACCGTTTTAGAACCAGTCATGTCTGGAAAATTTTATTTTTATTTTTCAGAGATGAAAGTACATCTCTTCTATACTTCACAGAAATTTCAGATTTTTTTGAGGAAAATTGATTTTCATGACAGTTTTTGAAGAAAAAGTGAAGAAAAAATAATAGAAAATAGAAAATAATCTCAAAAAATCTGAAAATTTCACCATGTGTGTACATTATAGTGACAAACATTATGGTGTAAACTCAACTTCCGTGTACACCTATTTCTAGGCTGCAGTGGACATTAAAAATGCAGCCAAAATTCAAATTGCTATAGAACATTCGATTTTACGAATTTTTCCAAAATTCCAATTGCAGTAGAAACTAGAAGTGAGGACCTTCATTTTGTTAGTTGGGCTCAAATTCAGAAAATGTCATTTTCAAGGAGAAATTTTAAATTTACTCAATTTCTCAAAATACACTAAAACAACAAATTTTGCCATCCGTTTTTGGTAATTACTTCTCAACCACATGAAATCAAACATCAGCCAGACAAAAAACTCAGTTGGACACTCTTCGTAACTCAACATGCAAGGGCATTAAAAAAATACGGATGAAAAAACTACTGTTCAGCTCCTCTTCTGGTCCCTTGCAGTCATCCAAAGGCCACGGAATGGCTTCGGCGTCGTTTAAGGGTTAAACCGATTATTGTCTTATCACTAACCTCATGCCAAGCATACTTCGCCTCCAGAAATTCTACAAGGCTTCGACAGAAGCAGAATCATAAAATTCCATATCAAAACATCAAGACTAGATTTGATCGTTAACCACACTTTATTGTTAATAAATAAATAAATAAATATGAATGAATGAATGACTATAATGCCCAAATAGGGCCTCTTCAATCAAATCAAATGATCTCGCCGGAGGTAAAATCCGCACTCAATGAGCAGTCATTTAAGCTCAAACTCTCTTGGCATTACAAAGAATGCCATGCTCTGCTACTCTCGTCAATGAATCTGAAACTACAATTTCGACGTTGTCTTGCTACTTGGGATCTGGAGAGCCTCATAGTGACCAAATCCATGATAGAGGACCCGAATCGGGTCAAGTTTAGTGTACTCCTGACCATATTCAGCTATAGCAATCAAACCAGCTTTCGTTTTCTCTTCGATCATGTATACTGTAATCGGCGTTCTGCATAATCAACAAAAGCACTTCCAACATCAATATACGTAACATTCTTCAGCCTTCAGCCCTGTAAGTCTGCAACTTTAAGGATCAGAATCTACATAACTGACTCAATTTAATTAAACGTTCGTCTACTCCGATGGACCTATTGGCTCTTTCCTTTGCTGTTGATGGCAACATAGCAAGCCTACAAACTTTGGCAAACAGTTTGATATAATCGGAATGAAGGATTCAAATTAAAAGGAATTCCACATTCAATAGGTCTCCAAGACTATCAGTTCTCGGTATGCACAATCCCTAGAGAGTTCCATGATGAAAGAACTATATCACAGAAGAATATGTTGTTGGTAAAAATGCTCTTAATCCTGACTAATGGTCAGCTTCGAGGACCAAATCTGTAGACATTCTTTCCTAATCCGAAGGAACTTCAGTTATACGCAAATCCAACCCCCCTAGTGCCTGAAGGAAAAGTGGAATGTCCATTCAAGAGGCCCTAGATGGCTTCCAACCGTACATCCATTCATTGTAAAAATTTCTATTGCATGACTTCTTTCTATTGATAAATATTGCTACCTTCCTTGACGCTTCCTAAACGATTCATTTCAAGTGTTTTACATATAGAAGTGGACAATACTGGCAATTTAGGCAATTAGAGGTTATAAATGCATGATAGCAGGGTGTCAGTTAAGAGAACATACTCGAGTACATGGGAGAGCATGATAAGCTCCGGCTCACCACCCCACACATAAGTCTGACGCATTCGCTCCACATACTGATCAAAATCTCCTTCGATGAACCACTCCGACGACTCTCTCCGCTTGACAAGCTCATCAGTCACTTTACCGCGAAGCTCATCCGCCAGCTCCCGTTGAGCTGTCTCGTCAGGAGCGTCCATCCCGCTGCGCACACACGAGCCATGTGCCACAGCACGAAACAGACACCTCCCATCGCCAGGCACTCCTGTGATTACGTTACACAAATATAAAGCAACAATCGAATAGAAAATGTCGGAACAAGATTGAAGGAGAATCGTTTGACAAGTAGGACCACAAAACAAGACGTTAAACCCTTTACGCCAAATTCCTTTCTATGTCACAGTGTAAGGAAGCATAGTTTAAGGTATAGCACTATCTCAGAAGCAAATAGGTTTTTACTAACTAAGATTGCACAGGTGATAAGAGTGGTTTTACTAGCAAGGGTCTTAAAAGAAAAAATCGATACACCCTTAGACTATAATCACTTTCCTGAACACCATTCCTAAAATGAAGTGCAAGCGTAAGGATGACTTAAGTTTGCGGACACGACTAGAAACTTGATTTTACCTGTGAATCAAAGTAGTAGAAAATGCGGGCCAGAAGGGAGAGCTGTGAAGTCTTACCTGTGACAGTGTAATCGGTAATAATCTCCTTTCCATGTCCGGGAGACTGTTCGGTTTGAGGAGTCACAGGAGTGGACTCTAAAGCTTCGCTCTCCGGTTCCGAAACAGTAGTTGGTGGAGGTAAACCATCTACGACAGCATCAGTGAGAACAGGGGACGATGCAGCAGTTATTAAAGGCACAGCGGCTGCTGAAAAACACGCACAGACACCGAAGAGGAGCCAAGCCGAGTGACGACCATGCAACCAACGCGCCGGTCGAGCGTCCCAGGCGGCGTTCCAAGAGCCTTCACATAATCCTCCAACCAAGGCAACGGTAGCGTTCATGCTGCCTAGCCTAGGAAGGCCCACGCTGTCCGCTGACAACACACCTGACCTCGTAAGTGTCCCCAACGACTTTGAGGGACTGCCAACCTGCGCATCAATAATGCAAAAAATGAGAACATATGCACCAAACTAAGTGAACCCTAAACCTTCAAGCAGGTACTTCATCACAGTTGTTGACCATGTCTACGTAGAACATGCTGAGTTGGGTTGTACCAAAACACTTCCTAGCAAAATATAAAGGACCCAAACTGCAACTCAAGGAACACTGCATAAACATCAAGGATGCACCATGCTAATGGTATTTCAACCTAAAAATTTACCATGACTAAATAGTGTACGCGATAGTAAGTTCATCCATTAGAAAAATGGTACTACATCAAAGACGTTGACCATACCTGCATTAAAGATAATGAGTGGCGTCATATCATGATATTACTTAAGAAATTATGGAGAAATAAAACTGGGAATGTCAACTTACCGAAGTGGAATCCGAGCTCCCGATCATCATGCCTGCTGCAACAGGATCCAAACCAGCTCGCCCAACAGATAACGCTCGGATGGATGGGAGGTTAGCATCCAACTCTAAGGGCGCAAGGTGTCTTGCGGGCAGGAGCGCATGCCAAATCGTTGCACCAACTTTCCCATCAGCTGCCAAAATGCAAGAGCTTGCATGGTTGTGGAAACTTGTCATGCTAGTGATTTGAGGAGCAAACGTCTCTTGGTTTGGTGGTAAAGAGACATCTTGATGTAGAACTTTACTGCTATTTGATTTATGAAGTGTCCTACGTAGAGAAGCAGTAGCAGGAGCCCTTGTAACTAATTTGAAACTGTGGGCACGGGGACTGGAAGGATAGAGTGGAGGGAGCGCCACTTTTACTAATTGTTGAGAACGATAACTTTGGATTTGCAAAGGAGGTCGCTCGAAAAATATGGAAGACTTGCAACCCGCAGGTCCAAGCGTGCGCCCTTTCAGATCTGATGTCATAAACAATGCCTAGAGGGAGTCCAGCAATTGGTCCTTTATATTTTCAAAACGACGGCGCTCATTCCGTTTCTGTTTTGATAATCACACCTGCAAGAAGATGCTACAGTCGTCAGTACAATTGAAAAAAAAAGAACATGGGATCTGAAACTCTCATACTCACCCCTGCTACCAACAGAAACCATATACCGTCCAGTACAATTGGTTGGACTTCAGTTAGGTAAGCCGGACTTGGCTAACGTCTGTCGCCACTACTCTCCAAGAGAATACAATTTTCTAGTATCCCTTCAATAGTCGACTAAAACCTACCCACTGAAATTCATAGTGATTCCAAATATGATCTAAACAGATATGGATACTGTAACCACAGCTCCATATTGATTTCCCAAAAGCGCACTCATAAATATCTGCAAATAGTATCCTCTACCTTAACCCTCACCCAACAAAATCCTGCTATAAAATATTTCTAATAGAAGAAAGAAACACGCAGAAAAACACGCAGAAAATCACATATCTTCAGCGAATGAAAAAGAAAAGAAAAACACGCATTCGTTTCCCCGCTTTCAACAGACTGTTGAGCTAATGCCAAATCACTCGGCAAATACACAGCAGAGTTGCAACTATTGAAAATCTTTCACCGAAGTAGTGGATTTTCAGTTGATTTCCACTGAAAAGATTCAGCACTACCAACCCTATAAAAAGCCAGACCTCCCATAGCAACTCCACTCCGAATCCATCATCACGAACAAACCTCACGAACAAAAAGAAACTAAAAAGCTCAGAGTGACGAAACAAACAGGCCATTCCATTTTTAGACTACTAATCTCGAAAACCAATCCAAAACAGATACCATAGCCGCCCTAAAAACAAGAAAAACCTTACAACAAGCTCTCCAAGAGTCTCCACAAACCCAATACCTCCCAAGTCCACCTCAAGACTCAAACCTTCCCCGCAAGATTCACCAACCAGACAACCACCACCACCACCATCACCACAAGAAGCAGACTATAAACAAATACGCATTCAAAAGCAAAGCCCTAACGAAGTTCACTCACTTGCAACAAACTCCCGCGAACTTCTTCGTTTCCTTCTGTATACTCCGTGCTTTTCCTCGACGCTCACGAGAATGATCTCCAAATTCAACAACTGAAGGTTAACTAAGGGAACCCAAAATGAGAACAAAACAAAACAAAACGAGGAGCTGCAGAGAGGAAGGTGAAGAAGAAGAGGACGGTGCACCAACACCAACTGAACTGCCTGCCGAGAGACTGGACGAAGACCTCGGCGATAGTTCCGATGAAGCTGCCCCCGAAGAAAGGGACGTTTGGAGGGGCTCCCCACCACAGAAAGCAGCCTGGCCTGTGAGCTTTGGGGGCGAGTTAGGGATGCACTATAATGGAAGGCGGATGGGATTCATCTATTTTGGATGAGAATAATCTATTTTGGATACTTTATTCGTTCCTTTTTGGATGATAAATGTGTTTTAGGGTTGCCTGTTCTTTCATCGCTACATACTAGTGGTGAGTAGTGACGGTTCCATGGAATGTCAGACATTATTCTGTGTATGAGTTTCGTTGATGGGGATCCATGTGGTGGCTGGAACTCCGCAGAGGCATTTACTTATTTATTTATTTATTTAAACTTGTATTCCTTTCTGGAATTTTTTTAAAAAAAATTGCAGCTGAAATGAAGTGGCAAAATGAGTGGAGTGGGGGGCATCTTTCCTCTCCACCAACGTTCTGGATGTTTTTTTAAAAGTTTTATTAGCTTTTTTGGGTCCAATTTCTACATTGAAACTTTCTTCAAGTACTAAGACCACTTTTTACTCAAAATAGGAATTTTGTAGATTTTTTCACTGGGGTTCTAATGTTTTCAAATTGCAACTCATTTTTTTTCCCCAATTCCATCAACTAACATGAAGTAATTAGTGGTTCTCTCTAAACATTGCACTATAATGATACATGACATTTTTTTGTATTTCTTCAAGTATGTTCTTGTGAGTGTACATCTCATTGGATAACTTTCACAAGTGAAATGTAAACAAGCAAAAATACTATGAGAGGCTCTACTTCTACATAAATAGAAATGTATGCTAAAAGTTTGCAACGAATAAAGAAGAGTGTCTCTCTTTTCTCTTTTAACTCTTTTACAATGGCTTGATTTTCAAGTAAGGTATTGTTCAAATTAACTTCCTCAAAGGAGCTTTGGTAATTGCAAAGCTTCTTTTCATTTGTTCTAAAGCAAGGATTGCTTTTTCATTTATTTTGAGTTAAGGTAGATAGCAATCTTTGTTGGATTAACCCCTAAACGTCTTGATCCATTGTGAAATGGTCAAACATCATGTCTGAACTAAATTTGGCCTTCTAAATTGTGTTCAAACAACAATATTATATTTTTATTACTTGAAACTAAGAATTGTGTATCACTATGAGAAATTTCAATTTGTTTTCTCAAAAATTATAATTGTTATCATTTTTGTTGCAAAAATTGAGCATAAATAAGTAAAAATAGCAAAAACAATCCAAATTATTTGAATTTGTCACAAATGGTACAAGTAGCAATGGAAATTAGTGTGAAAAATTTTCAATTGGTTATTTTATTTTTTACATCCAAAACAGCCACAACAAAGACCTTGAAGTCAAATTCAACTATCAAACCAAATTTATCCTTTTATTTAATTTATGTATAAAATTTTGATATTTTTCACTAGTGGAAAAGTGCATTTTCTATTTATGCTGTTTTTTTCAATAATTTTGATGGAAAAATAAAATTATTGTGATTTTTTTAAGCTAAAGGTGGAAATAAAATTATATCAATTAGAAAATATATTAGAAAAATTTATAATTTTTACTATAAGTCAAGGATAGAATGAAAAATATAATTTTATAATTTAAATTTAATTTCCATTTAAATTAAATAAAATATGAATTAAAAACACACCATACTGTGTTATTTGGATTCTAACACATGGAGCTTTCAGTTGCAATAATTCTTTCAATTTTTGACATTTTTCAAAATTTCAAAATGGAATAGAAAGAAAACTTGTCAAGATTCATTTTCTTAGTTTAAAATATATACCAATAATGGATATTTTGAAAGTTACAACGAGGGTTGACCAAGGCGCATCCACTTTTTGGATGCGTGAACCTTAAAGGGTTAATGCAATTTTATACATCAATTTCAATGGATGAAATATGAAAATGTGAATGAAATTTAAATTGTTCGTCCAAAAAATATACATTCATCTAAAAAAAGTGATGTTTTCATTAGAATATGTAGCAAATCAACAATTTCATTCATTAGATTTGGAATGATATATCACCTAATATTCTCTCCAAAAAAAATTATCTTACTTTCAAACAAAATATTTTCTTAAAAAATCTTGCAATCTAAAGCTAACAAATATGAAAGTACACATAGAAGGTAAGTTCTGATGTGGGACCTTAAAGAAACAAACTCTTAATGTTGCATTAGGGGAGATTTGCCTCTCTAGAAGACTACGAATTCCCAATAGTTGGGGAATTGCATGTAGTGTTGTTCTAGAAGCATTACTCATGTGGTTGGGCGTCAACCACGTCATTTTTTGTCATTCTTTTTTCATATTTTAGAAACAATTTTTTTTGGTAATTATAGGTCAAATGATAGCCTCACTGCTGCAAGAATAGAATCAGAAACATGCCTGAAATAGTCTTTTAGAGAGGCCAATTCTCTTCTAATGGCTAATGTAGAACTACCTACTCTTCATGACTTAAACAATTATAGAATAGATCATGAGGAATATATAAGGCAATGCAAATTTTTTTTCCTTGTAGAAAGAAAGGAAATATTAATTATAGTGATTGCAAAAATATTGTAATTTTATTCCCAGGATTGAAATTACTAGGATTTTTGGGAGCCCAAAAGTACTCAGAAACCATAGCCAATGTCTAGATTCTTTTAGTTCCAATCATTTAAGAGACTACTTTTCTAATCTATACTTTTCACACACTTTATGACACTTTGGGACATGTATGAAGATCTTATTATTTCCAACCTTGAAAAAAATAAAACAACACATTCCAAGCTTTGATTGGGAAATTCTTCTAACCTTGGTTAGGAATAGCTTCTTTCTATAGGTTGTGTATGGGTCCTTGGTTGGAAATAGGTAGTTCTATCTTAGTTCTATTAAAGAATTAGACTATTAAAGTTATTTTTTGAATCATGAAAATGTCAAATTTAGGTTTTCCTACCAATGTTGTCATATAACTTCGTGCTTTGGTAGAATTATGTATTGTCATGGTGATATACTTTCAACTTCCAATTTCCAAAAGATATTTGAATTTGAATTTTATGATGTATTGATTATGAAGAATTGAAATTTATACAAAATGATTTGAGATTGTCATTTAATCTCAAATAAAATATTGGTCATCACGTAATCCCAAATTTAGATTCAAAAGATAAAACCTAAGTTTTTTTAAAACAATGTAATATAATTGAGCTTGGAATGTCCTTATAATTCAATTAAAGTATCTTGCTAGAAATTTTGTGATGCTGACAGTATCATATAAGAATATTTTGCAAACGTAAAGGACAACTTGGGACATTTTTGATGAATACTTAATTTTTAACTTTTAAAGTTTCAAAGTCTCAAGGTCTTATTTTTATCAAAACTTACCCAAAATTGTCATTTCTATTGCAAAGTGACAAAAATATTAAAACTTTTTTTTGCATATTTAAGTATAGGATCTTGTAGTAAACTAGTATATGAATATATTGAAGAAATTTTAGAAACTTTGACTATGTAAATTGCAAGATACTTATATTCAAAGTAATACAAACAAATATTCAATTTGCTTGACTAGATTTTGAATCATCTTAACTTAAAGTTTTTGCTCTTTTAATGTTGAAAAATTGAATTGAGAGTTTAGGAAAAAAATCTGGAAAATTCACACTAAATTTCACTCATTAAAAAAATATTCAGTAGAAGTAGATTCAAAAGTGAAGGAAAAACTAAATTGTTAATAGCTCTAAAATAAAATTGAAACATAATTATCCCAATAGTAAAATTGTTCTAACAAAAGATTTCATTACTATAAAAAAATGAAAATTTTGAAAATTGAGTTTTAAAATAAATCTTACAAATTGTTTTTCAAGAAAATGTTTTGATTGCATGAAAAACAAGATTGTCTGTAATTTTAACATAACAAATCCAAGTGGAATGAATCAAAGGCTTTATTTGTAGATAAATTTACAATTTGTGAGATTATTAAGGTGTTTTTTGTTTTAATGATTTTTACCAACCCTAGCCTATGGATAAAGAAGTAAACGCCAAAGTATAAATGATTGACAAATTTCATTTTGTTTTATCAATTATGAAGATTTTGGTCATTCATTACTTATGAAGTTCATCCATACAATTATTGAAATTGCTTCAATTAGAATTACAATCCAACTTTTATTTCATTACTTATAATTTTTATTACTTTCAGAGGTAGTTCTTTAGCTTAGAAAGGAAGAAGAGGATTTTGACCCCTTTCTTTACTAGTGTATAACAAATGTTACTTTGCTATTGAATTGGAGATTTTCAACTACTAAACTTCTTAAATGTTATAAGTTAGCCATACAAAATGAATGTAAATACATGAAGATTTCTAGTATTTTAACAATATTATATTGTATACAAAAGTATCAATAGTAAGGTGATTTAGGAGTCAATGAGCAAGGAAGCTAGTGTACAACCCTCTCACACTCATCAAAACCCTAATAATCACACTTATATGCAAGTTTCTTGTGTCACAACAAGCATGATAGAAAATAACTAGATTTTTTTCCTTGTTTTTGTCATAGTGAGAGTACAAAATGAGTTCTCAATTATTATAACCAAAACAAAAAGAATCTAATTTGAGCAAGGCTTTTATTATAAAATAGAATTAATTTTCATCAAGTCTTATTGGCAATAAAGTATAGATTTTTAATTTTCTTAGCATGTATTTTTTGGACTCCATATTGATGAATAAGCTATGAATTTGCAAAGAGTTGATTATAGGTGAAAGTATGAAACACTACGTAGTTTTTGTAGCATTTGCTACTGAATTCATGATTTCTTTAGAAGTATTGTATAATTAGAAAAATAATTTAAAGAAAAAAGTTAATTGTATATACCTTTAAAAAAGAAGGTACCTTAGGAAGGAAAAGTGTAGAAAAAATCTATAAATAGGAGAACTAAAAAAGTGCAAAATTTCATGAAAATAGGTGCTTTGATGTTTTAATTTGTAAAAAATAGGGAATAGAATTTTTTTGAAACTAAAAATTGACAATTTGGGAAAACTTTATGATGAAGAGATTTCACCAAAAGAATGATCTCAATACTATATTGAATGTTCAAAAGTGTACATGCAAGGGAGGCATGTTAATACACATGTAGAAGAAAAAAAATGATGATTTTTTTATCAGATTCCCTTTGGTAGAAACATGCCCACCTAGTATGGAAATAGACTACAAAAATTTCAGCTTTAGATCATTAATTTTGGATACTCTCCACTACTAGAAACCCCTAAATTGCAAAGTGTGACGAATGAGCTAAATTGAAATTTAATTATAAAATGATTTTTGAAAATTTCTAAAAAATAAGGAATTTGATTACTGTCATATAACACATTTCTAATCAAAATTTCAAGTTAATTTTGTTCATACTTTAAAAGTTAAAGTCAATGACAATTCCCCCATTCTGAGTGTGTTACAAAATAGTTCTAGTCTTTCATGCTTTCATCCTTATAAGTGTACCTAAAATTGACTCTAAGTTCACATGTTTAGGAAATATATATTTTAAAGCAAAGATTTATAGAATTTGAGATCATATCCAAGTCTGCAATTAAATGTAGTGTCTTTAAGAACTTTGTGAGAAAACAAAGGATGAAATATTAAAGAGGGTTGTGTTTCCCAAAATTTGATTTAAAGACAATGAAAGGAATATTAAAGAAGTCTTTGTATTTTTCTAGGATTTGGACAGGAAACAATAGATTGGATATTGCATAAGATGATATTAACCTCCAAATGTCCAAGGCGCTAACTTTGGTGTTGACAATATTTTAAAGTTAAACAAAACCTTGTTAAGTTATTATTAGTTTATATCTTTGAAAATTTCTTTTTGAAGTCTAATTTTAGCATCAAAAGCCTGATTTTAAAAATGAATGATTATGAATTTCTCTATTTAAGATTTTGTGCAAGGATTTTCATTGTAAATCTAGTGGTAAAGGCTCTTGGAAATGAGCCTCAAGTACACTAGGATTTTTTTTTAAAAGTCACATTGGAAATTCATTTAAAAAAGTGTAGAAGAATTATTGAGAAGTTGTAAATTGAATTGGGTTAAACATGTTATACTCTTTAGCTTCATTTTTTTTGGTGATCATTTTTTTAGTTTGACATGTGAAAAGAAGATTGAAAGATTTTAAATCACTTTCACAAATTTAACACCTTCATTATCAAACACTATAATGTTTCTTTCTTTTTTCCTTAAAACACATGGACCAATTCTATTGATAAATATTATAATCTTTCAATCTATAAGTGATATTGATGTGATCACTACAAGAGAAAGGAGTGTTTAAAGTATAGTCCTAGAGATAAGATTTTAAGTAATGACCTTTTTAGGAGATTTTAAGTAAGAAACATGTGTCTTTCTAGTAAAATTCACCTTTTATGAGAAAACTACTAAAGGCATTCCATCCAACGTAAGCATCTAGATAATCTGGAATGCGACATGGCATACGTGCAAGACCTAAAAAATGCATGGGAAAGAAAGTCAAGTTCACATCAAAGAAAGTGATCCAAAAATGAATTCGACCTAATTTTTTTGTCACTTTCGTTGCGATAGTTCCCAATGTTTGGTACTTTTTATATGAATTGAATAAAACATCAACTAATCTGCTTATAATAAAGTTACAACCTAAGATTTTTGACTATATTTTTACTAGAAAGATACATATTTCTTACTTAAAATCTCCTAAAAAGGTCATTACTTAAAATCTTATCTCTAGGATTATACTTAAAACACCCCTTTCTCTTGTAGTGGATTTTTCTTCTCATATGATTCCCAATATGTCTAGTTTGAATCTTTGTATTACAATTCAAAAAAAACTTATAAGACTTGTGAATTTTTTTTCTTTCAATTTAAAGCAAATTCTAAGAAGCTCAACATTGATTCCTAGGTTTAAAGAGGTATAAGTGTGCGGAGATAACCACCAATTAGTTCATTGTTAACCAATAGAATTGGAAAAACCCCAATTGCAATGTGAAAACACAGGAAAAAACCAGTGAAAAAATCTATAAAATTTCTAGATGAGTATAAAATTGAGAGAAAACAGGACTCGGTGCTTTGGAAATTTCAGCATAGAAATTCAAGGAAAATGCTCTTATCTGCTCAGTTCAAATTTCAGCCATTAGATGAACACTCTCTCGATCTCCGCCGTCTGTTTCCACAAACAGATGAAGCTGCTCCTGGCTTTGGCGGAGCTGCTGCGAATTCTCGCAGGATTTCTTTCAACTTTTGCGAATTCGATTTGCCTTGAGTCACGATGCTTCTCTCACCGACTTGTTGCAATCATGGATCGATAGCTTCTTTACGAACTGACCTCGGAATGCCGGCTTTCGTGCCGAATTCGGTCAAGGTTTGTGGCCGTACTTGTCTTCGCGGTGTCCTCATTGCTTGCGTGCGCAGACATTCGATTTAATTTTCTTTCAAATAAGTTAGCTCGTGAAATATTAGATTAGGAATTTACTATGGTTGGCAGTCGCGCGGATTGCAATTTCCTGCAAGGTTGCGTTCTTGTAATTAGGGTTTTGAAAATTGAAGTTTCGTGGTCTTCTCATTCTTCGCACTGCTAGAGTATTCAGGACTTGGATTAAATCTTTTGTGAACTATGTAGTGGCTTTATAGAGTAGGAATTTATTTCTGGAATTCGAGCTCGTATTTTTTCGTATTGCAATTTTATGTGTAGACTGTGGTTCTTGTAATTAGGATTTTGACTCGAAGTGTTAGGGTGTTCCCATTCTTAGAATTACTCGAGTAGGAATTGGATTATGTTTTTATCATGTTAACTAGTTCTTGGTTTCATGGATTAGGACTCTACTCCTGGAATTCTTGCTCGTGGTTGTGCATATTGCAAGTTTATGTTGGACTGTGTCTTCTTGTTACTAGAATTCTGAATCGAAGTGTCATGGTCTTCTCATTCCGTGTATTTTTTGAGTATGCAGCAATTGGATTCAACCTTTTCGTGAACTACTTAGTGGTTTCTTGGAGTAGGAAATTTCTGCTGGAATTCTTGATCGTAGTTATGTACATTGTAATTTTATGTAGGATTGTGCTTCTTGTAATAAGGAATTTGATATAATTGGTTTCTTGATTTCTTTGTATCTCAGAGCAAGAAATTCCAAGGATCAAGCCTAATGCAACCTCATGGTGGGGGTTTGGGTAAGCAATTCAAGAACTTCAGATTAGAAAATCTGGTTGTGCGAAGCCAAGCTGGTTCGGACCCAGAGTCCAAGGTCAGGAGCAAAAGCATCAATTTCCCTAAAGATTACACTGAACTTATTGAGCAGGTATCAGTTTCTATCTCTTTTCAAACCCAAGGAACCATTTGAATCCGAGGAAGCACATCGATTTGCTAAAACTTGAAATATTCATTTTTGAACTCTTATTAATGAAATGTATGAATCTCACCTCTAACTGTCCATAATGAATACATGTGGTTCACTTTGGGAGCTCATTGGAATTATGAAACATATTGTTCAAATATATATGGTATGGTTTCTTGTTTCTAGTAGTTTATTGCTACGTTCTTTGAAGGTTCTTAAAGAATTGTGTTCAACTCCTAGAGATTTGGAAGCAACAACTTTTGACAATTTTGACACTTCGAGGTTATCAAGATCCTTCTAGATGGTTTATCTTGATTGTTTTAATTTGCAGGCTAGAGCATCTGCTCAAGTTGCTCTGAAAGACGGTAAAACCTTGTTGGTACGCTGCTTTTCAACTCTGGGGCGCTTTGTCTTGAATTTGCAATTCGCAAAACCAGCTTGTAAGTAGGATGAACTAGGTGATGACAAGGTGCGTTCATTAATGCACCTCATGCACCCTAGTTCCCTTACCAGATTTGTGAAAACTAGTAGGAGATATCCGTGGATATACCTTTGGAATTTGGATATATGCCAGACATCCCTTGCACGATACAAAAAACTGATTTGATAGTATTGTACCTGCTCCCATTGCTGCCACGCATCCTAAGGTGCCACAGATAGCTAATGCCCCAAATTTATGGTGCATGATTTCCTTTGTATTTCAAGGATGGTATACCTGGTTGATCTATATATTTTGAGACTTCAAAGTTTTTCTCCTTTTGGATAAATTACCAATCTCATGAGCATTTTGTGGAATGTGGTTGAAACAGGAAGTTGAATTTCCTACGGCCGGATTGGACACTGTCCCAGGTGAATGACTTGTTCGCTTCTCTATCATCTTGGTAAGCGGTCAGTACTAGATCTACTAGATCTTCTAAGAATTTTTCTTGTGATTATGAGAATTCTATGTCTGGGTAGATAACATGCTTGAGCAACCTTGAAGGGATCCCTTTTCAAGCAAGAATATATTATTACAATAAAGAAGGCTACAATATAAGATTCATTAGTAAATTTGAACCAAGAAAACATTTAATAGAATCTTTGGCCCAATCTTAGTCATCGATAAATCTTGGATCAAGTAGTTTGCAAGTATACAGGGGAGTCATATTTAGTCAATGAGCGAGGTGACCAAGGGACAAATGCTGTCAAAAAGTTATGCATACTTCACTGACAAATGTGAGGCTTCATTGTACCCGGTGGCCAAGTTTGTAAATGAATTTGGGAGATGCTTTGATATAGAAAGTGTTTTTTTTCCCACTCATTTTTATTTAATAAAAATGTAGCCCAAAAATTCCAGCATCTGTTTTTTGTTTTTTTTAAAAAGGAAACGAAATTTCATCCCAGAGAAATTAGAATTACAAGCCACCAGCCACAAGTGGCCTGGTGGGAACACAAAAGGAACCAAACAAAGGACCACAGACAGTCATAGCATCTGTTTTTAGAAAAAAATTTGCCAACCCCAACCACTGCATACGGTACACTTTTCAACAATATTTCATTATGTTTTCTTGTTTGATATTAAGAGACATGTCAACAAGGGGATCTTAGGAATGAATGTAGGTACAAATGTGGACTTGATTCGGACTTGATTCACATTGGCAGCACCACTCTTAACTCCCGGTGTGAACGTACCTTTACTGCAGTCGTCATGTTTGTTCAAGTGCATTTATAATAGGCTAGTCGTTTACAAAACACTGACTGGCCTGATCAATGCAGGTGATGAAGAGGGAGGCATCGAGATGAATACGAGCATTGTTCTGATGAAAGAGTTTTGTTCGATTTTTAAAGATGAAGCTCCCACAACTCGGATAGTACGTTTTCACAGTTTCTCATAGTTTCGTCGCAGTAACAATGAATAAGCTATTGTTTTATCGTTTCTAACTATTCTACTCCCCCCTATTACTATTAGATTATTGTCAGGCATTAGTGAAATTCGTGCCTACTCACGGAGCAACTGAGCTCCTTGGATTGTGAAGTTTTCGCTAATTCAACTTGCAACTTATAAATTGTGACTTGTACTGACCAGTTCTTCCCAGACATGAAAGACATGGAATTAGCAAAGACCAGATTCTTCGATGGAACTTCCTTTAAGCTGGACTATCTGACTAAGCCATCAGGACTGGAGGACTTCGGGTTTGGAAGGAAGGTGAAGATGGCTGATCGCGCTCAGCCTGCAGACAAAGTTTTTGTTGTAGCCTATCCCTACTTTAATGTCAATGGTACATCCTCCCTTCGAAAGTTCAATTTGGCAGCTGAGAGTTGCTTCTAGTACATTCCAGAACATGTTTGTATCATTACAAAATGTCGGGCTTGGTTTCTGATTTCTACTGGACGGTCTGTTTTGTTATCTACCTTGAAGCTTCTTAATTGATTTATTTAGCTCCCATAGATATGGAATCGATCACTCTTGGTCATTTGGGCATTGAGGAAATATGTATGTTGCAGCCAAAGTAATGCAAATATAATTATGTCTTATGTAACTATTGCGAGTTGTTTTCATAAGCTCATAGTGCGTGGTGGTGAGCAGAGATGATAGCTGTTGAGGAGCTATACAAGGATGCAGCAATGGCCTCAAATCGTCCCATCATTGTATTCAATGGAGAGCTTGATCGAATCAGAAGCGGATGTATCCTTTTATGAACCCGTTTTGGAATTGGCTACAAATTTGTTTCAATCTAGTCTACTGCATGATCTTGTTGCAAGCACTTGACACAGATGGCAAGATTATCCTGCCTTCTTCTATCCAAAGCTTGGGTCAATAGCCAAGGAATTTCTTCCCAAGTTTGAAACTGTCTACTACATCCATAACTTTAAAGGAAGATCTGGTGGAGTATTGTTTAGGTATGACCTCTCCAACAATCTTTGTAACAATCTTCTTTTGTTTTATCTTTAAGGGTAAACCTTAAACCATTATGGTACATTATCATCTTTCTAGTTCTAGTGCCATTGACCTAGTTTTTTTTATCCAATTTAGAAAAAAATTCCTCAACTACATCCTATAAAGTGCCACCATTTATTTAATGTAACACCAATGAATTAGAATTAGAGGTACAATACATTTGTTGTACTATATACTAAATATAGTAAATAACATAGGTAGGTCAACAAATTTGTTTTTTGATATGATTGTTTTTTTGTATAGGAAGTATCCTGGCCCTTGGCAAGTACTATGTAGAGTGAAAGATGACAATTATGAGCTTCTCCATGAGCAAGGGAATATGCCATCACTTAAAGAAGTGGCCTTGAACATCCTTCCTTCTACTTGAGGATTTACAATGTATTATGATTTTCATTATTTGTGAATTAATAGGGAGGAGACTTTGCATTGCTTAAAACTTCATTTGAAAGTTTGAATAGCAACTTACTTGAAAAGCAAGCCATTGCCATGGGACTAAGCCTCTCATAGTGTTGTTTTATGATAGCTTGTTTTTACTTATTAGTGTTCTAGTTATATTTGGACCAATTTAGAAGATAAATTTTTAATGAAGACCCCCCATTGTTAGTGAAGTTGTCATTTTTGTTGCAAATTGGGACAAGAAAGCCAAAAAAAAGCCCCAGCGAGTATCTTTTTAATTAATTTATGCCAAAATTCCTAAAAGTTGTTTTCTATAGTAGTCAAATGGAAAAAATAAATGTTTGCGGAATTACAATTTTGAATTTTGCATTTGTTTATATGAGTGAATTTTTTGGCTTTGCATCAAAGGTGAGGAGGTATTGCATTGACCAAAGGTGCATATTTTGATGAAGTTTGAGCAACTATGCTTAGAGTGTATATAAGTGCTTCATTTAAGTAGAGCATATTGTGGTTTGTTTTTTAAAAGAAATATAGAACAATTACTTAACCCCTAAATGTCCAAGCCTTTTCAAGTGTGTTTTGACTATGAAAAAAGTGCATGGACATTCTGAATGGTCAATCGGGTGACACCTTCATCGCTTCCAAAACCCTGCATTGTGTACGTTTTAATGCTAACATGTTGTATGAGGGAGGATGTGAGGACTGTAAATCAGATTCTTAAGTGTAGAATTATAATTTAAGAAAAGAAAATTTACAATGAAACATTGCATTAAACATAAATCGTGTTACAAATGTGACATAAACACACAATTTGGAACAACGCTAGGGATAATGAATATGGGTGGTTGCAAGAAACACCGGTCCTATTCTTCGTCACAATTGGAGTGACATTGTTCTTTTCTGCTATAACTTTTGAATTAAAATATTCAAGGATATGAAATAATTATTGGAACTCTCTAACTTGATGATTTTTACATCCCTTATTTTTCAGAAATTTAAAAAAATCATTTTATATTTAAAATTATTTATTGTTAATTTGTCACAAACTGAGGTTTAGGGGTTTTTACTACATTGGGAGTACCCAAATTTAATGATCTAAAGTTGAAATTTTCATGGTGCATTTGCATAGTAGGAAAGCATATTCCTATGGAAGGGAATCTAAAAATACATTATTTTATGTCTTCCACATGCGTGCAAACAGCACTCCCATTGCACGCAGTTTCTGACCATTGATAATAGAATTGAGATTATTTTTTTGGTGGAATATCATCACCATCAACTCTTCCTAAATGGCCAATTTTTAGATTCAAGAAAAATAACTTTTCCTATTTTTTACAAATTAAAATGTAAATACGCCCATTTTCATGAGATTTTCCACTTTTCTAGTTCTCCTACTTGGAGAATTTTCCTAAGGTTTTCCTTCATAGGATACCTTCTTCTTTAAGTTTTATACATTAGACATATTTTTCATATTTTTTTTAAATTGATTTTCTAATTAAATAGTACTCCCAAAGAAAACAGCGTTCATTTCCAAAACGCTACGGAAAATGGACGGTGTTTCTTGCAACGACCCATATGCCAAGCAAACGATGAGTCCCTGGTGTGTTCATCATAATTTCAGCATTCTTGACGCTCATTCCACATTTCTGAGCAACGAGACTAAAATAAGACAACTGTTCTCGATCTCTTTAACAGTCAAGGTTATGAAAAAATTATATAGAGCTGGTTGCTAAGCCCCAGGGATAGAACAAATTGCTACCAAAATGCCCTCCAAACCCTTCGAAGGTTCCCACCACCATTATCTGGCATGCAACAATGGAACCTAGGGTTTGCACGTCCCTGAGGCCACCATCAACCCCAAGTCCATACTCGACAGAAAATCTAGGATAATGCATCCCAAGGTCACAAGCATGGCCAGTCGCACCTGCGTAACATCCAAGCTCCGATTTTGAGTGAAGCTCTAATTATGAGTGAAGCTCCGATTCTGAGCGAAGCTCCCCGAGTCAAAGGCAATTCCCCCACGATTTGTGGCTGCAAATTCGAATTTAGACGTCACTGCAGACTCAAATTCTCAATCAGTCTACAACAACAAAAAATTACTCTCTCGATTGCGTAGTGCCACAACGAAGCGCTTGGATGCAAATTGGAGTGAACTGGAGTGAACTGCTCGGATATTTTCAACCCTAAACCAGTTGAATTGGTAATCCGAATGCTTCTCCGCTCGCGAGACATATTACGTCTGGTAACCTCGCCCTAGAGCTCGGCTACGAGCGGTAGCGACCTCCTTACCTACCTACCTCGCTGCTCCGCGACTTGGCAGGTAGGTGAAGAAGTTACTACCACCCGTAGCTAAACTCCAGGGCTCAGTTACCTAATCCATAATCGCAGGCCTACGCATATTCTCAACCTAAGCTAGGATAGCCAGGTTGTTCATATCCTGTGCATATCCTACTCACCCGTAGGTGCAGTAGTATAAAGATAGTCCTTATTCTGTGGTTGATTAGGACCGTGCTTTGAATTTGCAAGTCCAATTACCATAATCGCAGGCCTACGCATATTCTCAACCTAAGCCAGGTTAGCCAGGTTGCTCATATCCTGTACATATCCTACTCGCCCCTAGGTGCAGTAGTGTAAAGATAGTCCTTATTCTGTGGTTGATTAGGACTGTGCTTTGAATTTGCAAGCACTATAAGAAACTTGTGTTTTAAATGACAAATTTTAAGTAACATCCAATGATGCAACCCGTGTTTTTATGTCCAAACTAATGTTCGCCATAACATCTTGATGTTATGGTGGACGTTAGTTTGGACATAAAAACACGGGTTGCATAATTGGATGTCACCTAAAATTTGTCATCTAAAACACAAGTTTCTTATAGTGAAGTCAATCATCATAATCGCAGGCCTACGCATATTCTCAACCTAAGCCAGGTTGACAACAAAAACAAAAACAAACATAATGAGATAATGTGAAATTACCCCATCTGTCGATCTGTAGGAACTGGCTTGATCTGTCGGAACTAGCTCCTCCGGTCTCGGTTTCGCTTTGATTGGCGACCTCCTCTTCCTCCACACCTATTCCGACTATCCTCAATCTTTGAAGATTGCAACAATAGACTAAGTACCAAAATGGAACCCTCAAAACGTCCCACACATAAGAGGTAATTATCAATATACACCATCGATAAAAGCGAACCACCATGACTACATTTGCAAGGCACACGAAACAAGATGAGCAAATGACTCTCAAAGTAATGCGCAGCCGAGAGGAGACTCGAACCTTCGTCTCCCGCCAAACCGTGGATGAGTATGGATGAAAGTTGGGTGTCAACAAGACTATCCACTATAAGAAACTTGTGTTTTAGATGATGAATTTTAGGTGACATTCAATGATGCAACCCGTGTTTTTATGTCCAAACTAACGTCCGTCATAACATCAAGATGTTATGGCGGACGTTAGTTTGGACATAAAAACTCGGGTTGCATCATTGGATGTCACCTAAAATTTGTCATCTAAAACACAAGTTTCTTATAGTGATCGGGAATGTGCCCCTCCACTCCGTCAGTCCTACTACAATACTTCAATAGGAGCTGTACAATATTCCATATAGTATTGTTTTCATACAGATGGTATATTTACTTTCTTAAAATATTTTAGTATTGCGTTTATATCATACTAATACAATATTACTATGCAATTTATTAACTTTAACAGTGCAACACAAATATTGCAACTTTAAAGTATATTATCCTACTTCAATATACTTTCAGTACTACATTAATGCTATTGAGGTAGACGCACCTAAAACAGACACTCACTTAGTTCACTTACTTTGCCACTCAAACAGATCTCTTTCACTTATCCTGGTTTTCTTTCAGTCTTGAGCGTTTATAGAGAAATGATATGTGTTTGTAAGAGAATTCATCGTTAAGAAAACCCAATTTTTGGTTTCATATTTTTCCGAGATTGTGTGAATCTATTATAAACTTTTGAAAATAATTGTATACATGCACTTATTGTGGGTACTAGTATGTCACTAACACCAAAGTAAGCACAGAAACACCCAAAATGGACATTCTCACCTTGGATCCTATGCGGTTGATTGGCAACTTATCTGAAAAGTGAAAACTATTTAGAATTTCAATTATCTACTTCAAAACCCCACATGTTATCTTTTGATCCATTTGCACTTGGAATTTTGTTCTTTTTTATATATTTGTAAATGACTAGTGTTCCATTTGGGTGTTTCTACCTTAAAGCATATTAACAATGGAGTATAACGTGTATTCACAAAGTTGTTTAAAAATAATAATTTATACATATTTTTGTTGTACTTCTATACAAAGTCATTGCAAAAAACAATTATACTTTTTTTTTTGTTTATGATTTTCAGCATTTCTGTATTTTATGGAAACAAATTAAAAGCACTATGGGTCCCTAGTAGTACTATTGAGTCTTTTTGTGTACTATGAAATATTATTTTGAGGCGAATGCTACAACACATGTTAGAAAATGAGACTTCTTCATTTGTGTTTTAAAAAAAAAATTAATTCATTTAAAAAATGGCCATTAGTTGTTTCTAGTGAAGGACAAAGATAGAATATCAAAGCTAGAATTCAAAAAAAATGAATTCAATATAAATTTTACCTAAATAATGTGCACTTTAGACAAAAATCCTTCTCTTAAATAAGTGTATTTGTCTTAGAAGACATGGTCTACCAAAATTTCACAATATTACTCTTCAAAAAAGCTACTTGATGGTATTTAAAACTAGCCAAATTTGATTGTGTGACATATTTTTTTAAATTCAATCCCCCCTACTTAATCATTTTTGAAAACTTTTAATAAATTCTAGGAAAATCTTTCATGCTTGAGGAAGTCTCATTCCAAATTTCACATTCACTCAATCATTTTTGCAATATTTGTGGCATAAAACAACTTCTACATGTAATATATGACGCACAATAGGACAAGTATTTCTTGCAAATCATCTTACAATTCAAAGTCTTATATATAAATAGTAATTTAAAACAATATTTTATATGATTGATAAAATAAAATTTAATATGAAGTTCATTATATAAGTCATCAAATATCTATCAAGATAGTCAACTAATTCAGCATCCAAACTACAGTAATACTAGAATATCTAATGAGCTCAAACGACCATTTTTTGGTCACTGTCCGACTTTGGGCAGAATTTTCGCGCAAAAAAAACAACTTTTTTCAATTTTTTTTTTTCAGTTTTGGAAAAATTGGGTTTTCTTTCAACATTTATATTCAAAACTAAGATCGATACGGTCAAACAAAAATTATAAGAGATATAACACAAAAGGTTTAGAATTGCCTAGAGTTGAAAAACTTACTATTTTGGAAAAATGTTGATGGTCTCATTACTAGATCTTTTGCATTTTTTCACAAATCAATAGAAACTACAATTTTGACCAATAAACCAATAAAAAAAATTCATATACTAAATAAAGAAATTGTATTTTTGGTGAATTTTTGAAGTTATATCTTCAAAATTCATTTGAAGAGAATCTAAAAATAATTTTATAATTTTGACCGTATGGATAATTTCTACATTTCATGCTTCACATTATCTTCTTTGACACTAACTTTAAAAAAGTTACATAACTTACATTTTATAATGTTCACATTTATGTTTTGTCCTAACCCCTTGGGCTTTTAGGGAGTAAGCAGAGTGTTTTTCATTGTATTGTGGTTTGTTTCTTAAAAAAAGTATAGAACAATTACTTAACGAGGATGTATTGATAGTACCATCCACCTATAAAACATTTTTGACCAATCTAAGACAACTTTGTCTTTGAATTTATATTTTAAGATAATGCTTTGACAATGTTCTAAGGTCCTATACTTCATAACTTTACAATGTTATGTAAGTTGGAAAACTTTTGCAACCAATGCATTGTATGGCATTGCCTAATATAATCTGAGATATAATCATTGTGAATTGCAATTCTTTTGTAAAACCCATCTGTACAAGTTGCAATTTGAAATGGGGAGTATTTGAATATAAGAGCCTACAATAGTGTCAATTTCAGGTACACCTACAATTTAGAATTGAAGATTCATGTTTTGTTCATATAGTATGCCAAAAATACATGCTAAGAAGATCAAGGACCTTTTTTTATTTTCCAATGACATCTATCAAAAAATAAGAAGTTAAATGATGGAAACTATGATCTTATACTTGTTCAAAAACCTTGGTGTAGGGTTGTTTATAGTTGTGAATATTAGTGTACTATGAGTATTAGATTAGACAAGACTATGATTTTTAACTCTATAGGTGTTCAAATGGCAAAAAAATATTTGATTCTATAATTGTAAAAGAATTCATTTCCAAATAGTCCAAGAAGGGAATCAAATGTAAAAATAGAAAGAAAACATCAAGCTGCCTATGTTTTGATATCATACTTGATCCATGTTTTTGAATAATAGATAAACATTCTAAAACTCACCCTAATTTTGTCTTTTTCTACTTGTGTCACCAATACTATGTCATTAGAGATTCTTAAGTACAAAATTTGGATTGTAAAATTTTGAAATTTGTTCATTTAATAATAATCTATAAATTTCTATACATTTTCAAGGTGAAAAATTGGGAAGATTTTGGATTTGTACTAGCATCCCATATTCTCATTCAATTGAAGCAAATGCAATTGGGCTAAGGGGAATTAGCCCCTTATTCTATAAAACAAGATTGTCCATTTGGATTTGTTGTGAAAAAGTCATGGACAATGTTTCTTTTTAGGCAATCAAAGCATCTTCTTGAAAACTAAAAATTAAAAAAATTCATTTATAAATTCTATTTTTACAATTTTTACAATTTTAAAGAATTTATTTTTCAAAGTCAAGACCTCTTGCTAGAACATTCTTGATTCACTATTGACACTTCTATGTTTTTATTCCATCTTTATTCCATCTCAAAGCTACCAATGATTTAGTTTCCATTCAATTCTTAACTTACTTCCATTTAATAATTTTTTATTCAGTTAAAATTTAGCTTGTGTTTTAAAAAAAAATTCCAATACTCTCAACTCAATTCTTCAATATAATGTAATAGAAATAAAAAATGAGAAGTGCAAAATTCTTAAGTTATAAAGATTCATAGCCAAAAAATCTAGTCAAGCTAGGCATTAAAAATTTGTTTCTTTTACTTTAAATGCAATTATCTTACAATCTATCTAGTTAAATTGTATGAAACTTCTACAACATATATTAATAGTAGAACAATACAAGATCCTATAATTGAATATGAAGAAAAAACTAAGTTTCTTCTCTTTGCAGTAGATTTGGTAGTTTTGATTGTATTGTGTTGCGATGAAAAAAGGACCTTGGAACTTTAGGGGTCATCTCCCCAAGAGTAAATTCAAAAAATTATCCTTTTATTTTGTGCCATATTGCCTTTTTACTTCATCATTAATTCTACCTAACTTAGGGCCTCTAATTGCAAACATGAATTCCAAATTTCCAAATTCAATTACAGGTGGCAAATTAAAAATTCCACTTTAATTTATAAACCGCAGGGGACAATAAGGCAAGACGCTAAATTCTCCATTTGAACTGGCCCCCCAAGGTAATTTCAAGGATAATTTCAGGGTTTGCTAGGGATAAAAGTAAAAGAGCCCCCTATTTTTGGGCCGTGTCTTGGAATATTCTAGGTGGCCCTCTAGCTAATTTGGGGCCCCTGATATATGAATTCAGAATTTGCAAAAGAAATTATTTCCCCAGGGTAAATCTGTCCCTGCGGGGCCCAGTTCGAATGCAGGATTGAGTGTCCTGCGACAATAAGGGGTCAATCCTCCCCGGTCATACAATTGTGAACTTCATGAACTTTCTTCGAGAAAGTTCCGTCCACCTGGCATGAAACTTGCAACCCAAGGTTTCAAGTCCCCAGTTCTCTCTGACGTGGAGGGGTCCGACCCCGAGAGCCCAATCACAACCCTCCACTTGATCTCAGCCAATCGACAACATGCTGAAGTGGCAACGCTAGAACAAATCCAGTGGAGTCTGGGAGCCTCCCGAAGTTTCGCGAGCAGTCTCTCGCAGTGGTATAAACCCGCCGCACGCCGGTCGTCTCTACATACAGTAAATTAGTATGCGAAAATTTGGAGTGAGGCTTACGTCTCGCATTGTCGCTGACTTGTGCACGATCGTTGTGCTGTTGGAGAGGTATGCGCTTCACTTTCGATGCCTTGATGCAATTTTCTTTTGATTTCGTATGTGATCACTCAGTGGTGAATGCGGAATTGAAAGCTTGATTCTTGCATTGGCAATGGTGGCTTGTTGATTGTGGATTGAATTGAATATAGTGATGGAGGTGGTGATGGACGTGGAGGATTCAGTTTCTTGAGCTCTTTCTTTGAGCATACTGATTCGGTAGGGAGCTTGATTAAACGTGCTGGCTTGGTGCTTAATTAAGAGTTGGAGGAGTGTAAGGTTTCTGTGATTTGGATGTGCACTAGATTCTTTCGTTGAGGTTCACTTGCGGTCTTCCACTTGATGCAATTTTCTTCTGATTTTTGAATGAGGTCAGTCAGTGGTGAATGCGGGAAGCTTGCTTGTTGCATTGGCTATGGTGATTTTGTGTGAGTCAAATTATATATAGTGATTGAGGTGGCGATGGTGGTGGAGGATTGAATTTCTTGAGCTCTTTCTTTGTGCTTATTGATTTGGTAGGGATTTCAATTTAATGTGCTGGCTGAATGCTTGAAAGCTTGAGGATTGCAAGGTTTTTGTGATTTGGATGCGCACAAGATTCTTTAGTTTGAGGTTCACTTGCGGTCGTCCTTGTCTTGATCCGTTATAAATATTGGAGTTTATACGAGGAACCGATTATTTATGGACAACTTGAAAGGCTTGCTGCATTGGCTATGGTTTCTTGTTGTCCAAGGATTGAACTCTTTCTTTCAACTTCATTGTAATCGAGGTGGTATTAGTCAATAACATGAACTATTTCATGTGTATATTGATGTGTCAAGAAGCTTGATTTAAAGTGCTGGTGCTGGTGCACTTGAGAGAGAGGGTTGCGAGATTTCTGCAATTTTTCAGGATGAGACAGGATTCTCTGATGGCGTTTCAAATGACCTGACGAGCTTAGGTCGGGTGTTGGCAGATTTCCATTGAAGTTTGTTAGAGATGGCACTTCGCTCATTGTGCCGTTTGGTTCCCGAGTCCACGATGAAGTCGCTGCTTGAGATCGCTGAAGGGAGGGGCTCGATGCGTTCGCCACTTTCGCGTGCCCGTCGGCTTGCCGTTGCCGCAATGGAAGACGCCCCTGCTCAAGAAGGTGTTATCGATAAGCAAGCTTCCCGGGGACGCTTTTCGAGAAGGGGCTCGGGAGGGCAGCTGCGTAATATTGGTCCACTTCTTGGTTAGTGATTATTTCTTTTACATATCAATTCTTGCATGTTGTCGTCGACAGAATAACGTAGTAATGTACGTTAACCCTTGCACTACCTTGTCAAGATTTTTACTTTACTATCTGCAGTAAATCTTGATTTCTATTTGCAATTTTACTGATCCAGCAACATGAAATTGCTTCGGTCCTGCAGAATTCTGGGATCCTCTTGCTACCAGCAGGAGCTTCAAGGAAATGCTGAATGCCGTTGATCGAATGGTTGATGCACCTATCTTCCGCACACCTACTTCCTCATTCCCCTCACGCATGCGTTTGCCCCATGATTTCGTCGAGGACACTGACGCTTACAGACTTCGAATTGACATGCCAGGATTCAGCAAGGAGGAGGTTAGTATCGAATGAATCACCTTAGTTCGTCTTCACGGTAGATAACCCTCTCCAGTTCTGGGAATTCACATTGACTGTACATTGTTGTGCAGGTGAAGGTGACAGTGGAAGATGGCCAGCTCGTGATCGCAGGAGAACAAAACGCAGACAAATCTGATGATGGTTGGTCTTCTCACAGTTACGAGAATTACAACACCCGATTCACGTTGCCTGAACATGTGAAGGTAGATGAGGTGAAAGCCGAGCTGAAGAATGGAATGCTGCGAATTGTGATTCCGAAGTGCAAGGAAGATCCTAAGATACATGCCATCCCTATTGAGGTTCATTGACGGTATGAGCACTGTTGACTTAAAAGTTCACCAGCGCCGGAATGGAGAGATATTGTGAGATTACCTGAATGGCATCCAATCAGCAAAACTTTGGTTTATATCGAGCATCGAGCCTCGACGCACTATGATCACGAGAATGGATTGGGTTTCAAGGAAGCGACTTTTTTCACTCCGATTATATATAACTACGTTCAGAGATAGCGCAGGTCAACTTTGAAACAGGTCATGACCCTCTGGTGTACATTCGGAGGTTGCGAGAAGCGTAGAAGCGTGCTGATCTTTCCTGGACATTTGAACCGAATGACACTGGAAGATAGTTCATACTTAGCCTTTAGGTGATCATCTTAGTAGCCTAACTGTCTGGTATTCTCTCTCAGTGCAGGAGACTTGAAGGTTTGGATAGGATACAGTAGCAAGCCTGGAGATATGTACTGCTGTTGATGTTAACCTAATGATATGAATGCCAAATGTCTTTGGTTTGTGGCATAGTCTGTTTACAAGAGCTCCACGACCATTACGTTTTTGGCAAACATTGTACTGAACTGGAAATCCGTTGCTTGCTCTACATGATCCATATTGACTTCGTTTATTGTGTTGTGTTTTGAAACACAGTCTTCAAAGTCCGCAGCTGCATTGTCACGACACAACAGCCAAGGCAACTTGGCGGAACAATCCATGTGCTTTGAAAATTGCAGAGAGCTACTTGCTTCGATTATTCAGACGTTGAGTCACTCATTTAAAAGGTTCACCCACTGCATATCACGCAAACTAGATTTCCAAATGCAAGTAATCTGTATCAATTACTCATCTTATTGAGATGATATGCGAATGTAACCTGAGGTGATCAATACGAATTCACTAGAAATATTTGTGAGATGTCATTGCAGTAGCCACGCTCGGTGCTTCTACCGTTAAGTTCTGATAATTCGACAAACGTCGGATCTGATGGGGAGGTTACTGGGTTGTTTGTCCTTCTCAAAATAAACCCTTGGTGTGGATTTAAACAAGTAATAGAGCTACTGTAATCTCTTAAATTCTCCATACAATCTTCAATACAATCCTCAGTATCATGTGTACTATAATCTTCACGAAATGAGAGAACAAAATATTCTGTTTGACAATCATTGCATGTCAGTCCTGTATACAAGAAACTCACGACCAGTAGGTTTATTCACATGTTATGAAAACTAATTAATAGTTAACCTTCAATAGTCCCTAAGATGAAACTAGATGAATACAGATGGAAGTTGGATGGAATTTTTAAGATAACAAGTTGGAGTTAATTCTCTTCCTTCCAACTACCTTATTTGCGGGTCAAAAAACTCGTGTCATTTGCGAAATTAGAATATACTATTTTCTTAATTGGTACATTTGCGTAAGATTTCAGCCTGCACTAATTTAAATATAAGTTATTTGGACTTTGACAAATTAGTGGGCACACGCACTAAAAAGGATGGAAAAATTCATTGTCTTGCGATGAAGTCTTGGTGGTGTCCTCCTCAAGATTTGAAACAGAGCAAATGAGGAGTTCCCGGGGATTTCAGTCGGTTCCTCTCAGTGAATCTCCCCTCCCATGCTTGCGCCTTTCCGCAACTCCAATTGTAGTAATTGTAGCTAACATTGCAAAGATGTTCACTGTCTTGGTTCGCGGCGTCATCTCCTCTCCACAGCTCAATGTCTGCTTCTTCACGAGCTTCGAACGGAAGTTAGCTCGTAAATTTCGAATTAGAGCAGCACAGCCCATAGCTCCTTTGCTAAGAATTTTGCGGGACGTCACTTCCACGCTTCGCTTCTATATGAGACTTGTAACTGCAGTAATTACGCAGGTCAGTGTCTGTTGGAGTTTGGCGGCTTCGTAACGCTTGCGATCACTGAAACCTTTTAGGGAATAGCAGCCCAGGATTGAGGATGTTTAGGATCCTTGTAAGTTGTGGGCGTCCTCTGTTTCTGACGGTTTCAGTCTCGATGATTCATTGGATTGAAAGATGTGATTGGCTTTTGAAATTTCGGAAATGTGTAGTAGTCGACTCTCCATTTTTCATGTTTTGTTTCTAATGGCACTACTGTTTGGAAAGCTAGAAGTCGGCTGGCGAAGATGCTTGATAGTAGGCTTTGTAATATTGCTCGAAAGTACAGATTCAACTCAAGCATTCCCTCCGATGCGAGGAACATATTTCTTAGGCTCTTGAGGATGTTTCACTTTGAAAAGTAGTCGACGGGCTGCCCTGCTTGATGAAGAAGATATCTTTCCTTTTCTGCTGAATCAAGACTGGCTTTCTTCTGATTGTGTTGTCTTGTCAGTTTATGTCGTGCGCCAAGTGCTGCAATAGCTTGAGGTCACTATGCCTGAGGAGGAGAGGGAAACAGTCGCAGCGCAAGGTGCTGCGAGGAGTGCTGGGGCAACTCCAGTGCCGAGAAGCCCAAAGCAAGTGCCGAAACGAGGCTCTGTGCCGGTCAGCTCCGCTAACACACCGCCAAGCACCCTGCCTCCAATAAGAAATCCGAAACCTTACGTGCGAGCGCCGTCGAGAGGTTCAGCGCCGATTGTGCCGGCTATTCTCTCCAAGAAAAAATATTTCGAAGTACACCTCTGAACATTGAACTGAAAGGTTCTGAACTGATGTATGATGATTGATGCATTCATTTGCACAGCAGTTCTGATTTGCTTGTTCAGAATTTCGAACTCTACAATCACTTAGGTTTTCACCTGCGAGTTCGTCAGATCCTGATTTCGTTCCGCAAATGCTCTTGCCAATGCAAGTTGTGGACCCAGGGCCAACGATATGCACATGATCTTCTTAACGTCTGGCCTCAGCTGCTGCTGAAGTTTCAAGAACTTCACTCTGGCAATAAACGCTGAGCATTTCTGACACGCAGGTGAAAGTGATGAAAGATAGGCTTACCAAACGAAATTTTAGTCACACACGGCACGACCCTTACTACAAGGACTTGACCAAGCCAGAGAAGCAGGAGTCACTCTCGTATGCGGACCATCATAGAAAAGAGTTTTGGCGAACTGACATTGCCAGTGTTTTAAATCGAGACGAAGAGCAACGGAGAGCTCGGCAGAAGGTAATTAATTTCCAAGGAACACTTCATAGTCGAACCCTCGGACCCAACAAATTACTGCCTTACTCCTAACTATTCATACTCAATAATTTCATTTGCATCGTTGTGATGAGATTTGATCTTCAGAATCTGAAATTCTTGAGCATTTTACAGAGCATTCATCATTTTTTTGAGTTTTCGCAAATTACAGGCGTTGATTGCAGTTTGGGCCAGCGAAGAAGCATGGAGACGACATAAAGCAACGTCAATGAGGGGGATGAGGTACAACGCCTACGTCGACATGAACGAAAGGATGCAAAAGGTCGGCTGCCGCAGCAATAGAAGTGGTGCCCCTCACATCAATATAATCACTCGGCAGGCTCTTGGAGTAGACGGGACTCCAATAGCCGAAGGCCCCAATCATGAATTCCTTGACAAAGTTTCCAAGTAAGGTTACCGACTATTCTGTTCTGCGACAAGCCTTGACATGGAAGCTCCTGACTTCATTATTAGTTGCACTGTCTTGCGTTTGTGTACAATCCATTACTCGCTGCCCATTAGGTCACTGAAATCTGAAAGTTGGGCCGATGTTTGCAGATACAAAACAATCCAACGGAAACTGATGCTGCGGGAAAAGATGAGCGGGGCACGGAATTTCAATATCCTGAACTGGACGCAGAATCGTCCTGGTCCGGAATTACCATCATGGCCAGAGAAACCTCCAACTCCGCCCTCGGTCCCTCCACCTCCTCCAAAGCCTGATTTGCACATCAACTCCTCGAAAGGAGCGCTCTCATATGGTCGTGTCTTCGGCCCGTTCGGCGTGATCGACTCTCAGTAAATCAGGAGCTAGCACGGCACTCTTCAGATTAGATTGGACACAGGCATACCATCTGCAATGGCTTCACGTTTTAACTCGGTTTCGGTCGAGAGCACAGTGGAGGTCGGCAGTTCAAGAACTATCACAGGTAATGCTCAGCACTTTCCAATTCGAGGAAAACATCAGTTCTGAGGGTGGTGACATTCGAAATTCAATGGGCTCAAGAAGAAAGCACTCTTGAACGTAAAGGAATAACATAGCATAGATTTATTACAGTAGAGCCAGTCGGGTCAGACCGATCTATAAGCTCTTTGACGAACAACCATAATCAACGTAGTACTTAACAAACAGATAATTGCCTAGCGATTCAGCTGTGGCACTTCAGGTATTTCTACTCCACGTAGGAAACTTCTCTTATACTTTTCCTGAAGTCCTACCCTCGAACTAGCTCATCAATTGATTTTGCACACAAGAAACTGTTACTCTCTTCTGGTAAAGGATACTTTACAAGAGTATCCTTGAAGAGAAGAAAACAACAGTTTGTTGTGTCCAAATTCAGTTTAACTTGCTCTCTTGCAGATAAAACAAAAGGAGCTTTACAGACAAGATAGCATGTGAGACTAATTCTACTGCGGAAATCGACCAAGGTAGTCTACCTTCCTACTCTAAAACACACTTGTAAAGGGCTTCAGTGAAGCTGGTGATGATCAAGCACGCAGGGGCTCAAATGATCTTATTTATGTACAGTGACCGATCGATGTGGCACGAACGTTTAGATCGCAGAGGCTAGAACCAATTTTTATAAATAAGAGCTCCGGCTACTGCAACTGCTCCCGCAGCTGGCGCTTTAAGAAGTGCCCCGCCACCCATAGCAGTCGCTTGGACTACACTGTACAACGACAGCGCAGGTACCGCTCCGCCGTTGGCGACGGCGGTGCTGCTCATCCAAGTGGCGGCGAAAGAACCCGCCGCCGGTCCGGCGGTTGTGAAGCCAACCGCCTTCAATGTTAATGCAGTAAGGATCCATGCCGCCACGTAAACGGCTACTGTACCTCCTGTAACCTCCACCATTCCTTTGACTGCAGTGAGGGCGTAGTTTAGAACATGCCCACTCGCGCCGGCAATAGCGTTCCTCACTGCGCCGGCAATAGCATCCCCCACTGCGCCGGCAACTGCACCAATTGTGTAAGTGGCAATAGTTGCCACTCCGTCTGCGAAGGAAATCACCAAAGACGACGCCATCGCTTCAAGATCGATCGATGGACTGCGTGATCAACTAACTGCAGATTGATTACTGAAACACCCTCAAAGCAGCTAGCTAGCGAATTCACAGGAAAGTCGATGATCACAACGCTCGCTATCACAATTTCGTTCGGAGCAGAGGGGCTGTTATATATGCATCCTACGTTACCAATTTGCCTAGCTACTCGCATACAGCAGCTATGCTTTCACGAGGTGCAACTGAAGCAAACACAGTGATGAAATTCTGATCAGTTTCTAATGAATGCACTCAGTTTTCCATTTTCTAGTCTCGCTTTTATCTCCAACCAAACGAAAAGAATCATCGATGAGACATGGGTTTGCAGGATTTTAGGCAACTTACATATTCTTTGTGCATGAAATGTCTGCACAAACTAAGGCTGGATGACGTACTTCAGTACGTTCTGCAATTCCCTTCGACCAGTCAGTGTATGGCGTGAGATCTGGCCGTCCATGGTTGGTTGGGATTCGAGTCACCGTCACCTAGCTACTGATGTCGTCCTTTACCACCAATTGGGAATTTCGATGTGCAGACAGTGAGTGTACTTGGGATTGAATTACTCAGTACTACCGTATGGACTTTGTGGTTGTTTTTTTAAACAAGCGTGTTTGGAGAAACACGCTAAGGTTCGTGAGGTAAGGTAGGTACACCCAAAAGCGCCACTTATTCATACTGAGCCTAGTTCCTGCTATTAATTAGTTCAAATTTTTATGTAGTCTTGTTGGCAAGTGAAAGCATGTTCCAATGCACCAAAGAACATAGGATTTGGATACCGTATGCAAAAGTTATTAACAGTCAAAGTCTGTTTCTGAAAGCGCCATCTACAGTCTGTGAACATGACTGATTTCGGAAATGTATGTGCACTGTAGATGGCGCTTTTAGGAACAGGGCGCTTTTGGGTGTACCCACCTTACTAGGAGGTCCATAAATCGACCATTTAAGGGCTTGAAAGAAATTTAGGGGAGGTAAAACATCTTGAAATATTTTTTGGTAAATATTTTTGAAAGACAAGAAAAATAGGCACCTTACCTAAGTCATTTCATATTTTTTGGAGCTTTATGAAATGAGTTGCAAATTTTTGAAGTTCAAAAAGTAGTCGTTGAGTCATATTTGCTTTTAATGCCCAATTAGAATTCAAGCCTCCTACTTTAGATGTGCATCCCATCAAGATGCAAGAGGTTGATTTCATACTAGGTGTTGAACCTATCACCACCAAGTATAGAACCCACAACTATATCGTTCAATTTGGGTGCCTTTCAACCATCATAGAGTCATTTGGAATCAAATCTATAGACTTTGAGGAAGTAAAAGCACCATTCAATAGAACCTCTCGTATCCAATAGGTCTTTATGGAACTGGTCTAACAATAATAAATTGAAGAGGTTTATTGGCTTACAAAGGGTCAAATGTAGTCATAACCTTAGTAATGCAGTCCAATCTTGAACTAGTCTAACAACATTGGTTTCCAAAGATTTATTGGCTTATAGTCCAGGACAACTTAGAGAGTTTCTATTGTAGGAAATTGGTAGCTAGACTATCATAAGACTTAGGCTTCACCATTAGTGAGTATACAATACACCTAGTGAGTCTATCATATATTGTTTCATAAATAGAAAACTTCTTGGTAGTATATGATGTAGTGGTGGGTGAAAGAAATACATTTGAATTGAAAATCTCCCTCAATATCTCTCTTCTGTAGTTCAGTCAAATGGCAAATTACATTTCCACATCTTTTCTTGTCTTCTTCTTCAAATTTGATATATGGTTAATTAGATTGAAAGAAGTTGGGAAGTAATCAAAAGATATTTGAATAGAACCTTCTACGAATAAATTGGAGATACTGAGATTGCACTCTTCTTCAATTCGATGTCGTTGATTACAAGGAAGTTGGGAAGCAACCGAAAGATAATTGAAAACAACGTTCTACGAATCAGTCAGAGATACTGAGATTGCGATCTTTATATATATTGAAGTACTCGCGTTCCGTCTTTGTAGAATCGATCATCCAATTGACGGAGAAGGCAATGCTGCAAATTGCAATGGACATGAGAACATCAAATTGCAATCAAAAGATGAGATGCGAAGTCATCCACATATGACGGGGATTATGTGAATGATTTCTACGTTAGAAATAAAGTGAGAATTTTCAAATTTTACAGATTGAAGGAATCAGATTGAAGAATGAATAACGGTTGCTCTTCTCTTCTTCCTCTCCAAAATTTCCTCCACCTTGATCTTCTCCTCAGATGTTTACCAAAAATTAAACACTTCCCAAACGAACGATCATCATCGCTGTGCGTACTCAGTACTCCAGAATCAAAATGATGATATTCAATTCGTCGTCGCTTGAGTCTTCCAGTTCCTCCATGGCCACCGGTCGTTGAATCTTCAGAAGCGGCAAGGCCAGAGCTTACCGACAGTTCACCGACGCCATCTCTTGTAACAATTGGTCTCGAAAGGCTGAATTAGCGTCATGGCCGGCGTTCCATGGTAACCGAATTCATCAAGGTAGTGAACGAAAATTAAAGCTCCTGCCTTAATAATTAGTTGCACTGCCTTACGTTTGTGTACAATCCATTACTCGCTGCCCATTAGGTCGATGAGATCTGGCAGTTGGGTCGATGTGTGCAGATACAAAACAATTCAAAGGAAACCGATGTTGCGGGAAAAGATCAGCGGGGCACGGAATTTCAATATACTGAACTGGACGGAGAATCGTCCTGGTCCGGAATTACCATCATGGCCAGAGAAACCACCAACTCCGTCCTCAGTCCCTCCACCTCCTCCAAAACCTGATATGCACATCAACTCCTCGAAAGGAGCGCTCTCATATGGTCGTCTCTTCGGCCAGTTCGGCGTGATCGATTCTCAATATATCAGGGGCTAGCACGGCACTCTTCAAATTAGATTGGACACAGGCATACCAACCGCAATGGCTTCACGTATTTGTTTTTGTTTTGTTTTTTGTTTAGACACAAATTGGTTTCACGTTTTGACGCGTTTTCGGTCAAGAGCAAAGCGGAATTCGAGGTTCAAAACACCGCTTCTCAAGTTACGTGACGACATTCGAAATTCAATGGGCTCAAGAAGAAAGAACTTTTAACTGTAAAGGAATAACATTGCATAGATTTATTACAGTAGTGCCAATCGGGTCAGACCGATCAATAAGCTCCTTAACGAACAAACATAATCAAGGTAGCAACAAACAGATAATTGATTCAGCTGTGGCAATGAGGTATTTCTACTCCACACAGGAACCTTTTCTTCTACTTTTCCTGAAGTCCTACTCTCAAACTAGCTCATCAGCTGATTTTGCACACTTGAAACTGTTATTTTCTTCTAGAAAAGGATAACTTTTAAGAGTATCCTTAAAGAGAAGAAAAAAACAGTTTTAAGTGTGCAAAATCAGTTTAACTTGCTCTCTTGCAGATAAAACACAAGGTGCTTCACAGACAAGATAGCATGTGAGACTATTTCTACCGCCAAAATCAACCAAGGTTATGTACCTTCCTACACTGAGCTAGGGCTTCATCAGTAAGGCCGGTAATGATCAAGCACCGAAGAGGCTCAAATGATTTTATTTATGAAGGATGATCAATGCGGCACGAACGTTGACATCTCGGAGAGCTACAGGCGAGACTTATAAATCACAGCTCCGGCTCCCCCAATTGCTCCTGCAGCTAAAACAACTGGCGCTCCAAGAAGCACACCGCCAGTCATTGCGGTTGCTTGGACTACAGAGTACAACGAACCTGCCGCTATGGCTCCGCCATTGGCGATGGCAGCACTACTCATCCACGCAGACGCATAAGTACCCGCTGCAGGTCCAATCGCTGTAAAGCCTACGGCCTTCAAGGCCACTGTACCAGCAGTCGATGCTGCAAGAGCAACTCCTGTTCCGCCGACCACTCCTTTCGCAGCAGTGCCTGCGTATTTCAAAGCACTCCCGCTATGGGACACAGCGCTCCCCGCTGCGCCTTTCGCAGCGGTGCCTGCATATTTCAGGGCACTCCCACTTTGAGACACAACGCCGGCAACAGCGTTCCCTGCTACCCCAGCAACAGCTGCGGTGCCGGTTAAAATCGCCGGAACAGCACCCACAGTGTATGTGGCAGCACTAAACACTCCACTTGCAACGGAGCTCACCAAAGTCGCTATCGCTCGGACAAAATCGATAAACTGCGATATCAACTGGCTGCAGATAGATCTGACTACAATACCGTCAAACAAGCTGGCGATCGAAATCACAGGAAGTTGATGATCACAATGCTCGCTACCGCGATAGGGTTCGGAGCGAAGGAGCTGTTAGATGTATATCCTACGTTACCAATTTGCCTACTCGCGTACAGTAGCTATGCTTCCGCTACGTGCAACGTACTGAAGCAACACAGTGATGAAACCCAAATCAGTTTCTGATGAATGCACACAGATTTTCTGTTTCTGACATAAACTTACGCTTAGTCCCACAATTGTCTCCGATGAAACGAGACGAAATCATTGATGAAGCGTGGGTTTGCAGGATTACAAATATTTTGCGCATGGATTGTCAGAAAGTTACAAGCAAAGACTTGATGCCTTCGTCGGTGCATGTCTGCAACTCCCTCCGACCAGTCAGTGACAGGGTTGTTTTTTTCATTTCTTGTGATGAGTGTCAAAGTGTCAATATTTCATTTTATTGTGGAGCTCCAAATCTTAACATTCATCCATATATTGGATAGAAAGTATCATATCAGCACATAATACATATCTATCATTCTATTGTCATCCATTATTTGGCAATTTCATACACTATTTTAAAAAAAATTGAGGTTTATTGGCAATTTCATCCAAAATTTCACTGTTTTTTTTCCTATATGCTTGGTGCTAGGCCAAAAAATTTGGTGCAATTTTGCACCAAATCGCTAGAAAAAAAAACCCTAGTCAGTGACTCAATGTATAGCGTGAGATCTGACCATTGGTTACAAGTTGGGATGCGAGTCACCGTCACCTAGTGTCGTCCTTTACCACCAATTGGGATTTTTGATGTGCAGACAATGCATGAGTGTACTTAGGATTGAACTATTTAAGAGTAAAGTTTATGGACTTTCATGTTTTTTAACCCCTAAATGTTCGAGGCACCAAAATCTAGCGTTTGCATAACTTTGAAGTTAAATGAAATTTAACCAAGTTGCTATTTTAAGTGGTTTAATATTTTTGGAAGGTTCTTTGTGAAGTCTAGTTTTAGTATCAAAAATCTGATCTTGAAAATAACTAATAGTGATTTTTCTATTCAAGATTTTGTGCAAGGATACCGATTGCAATCTTGACTTCTTGTAGTATTGAGAGTTCTTGGAAATGAGCCTCAAATACACTAAATCTTAGATCAAAAATCACATTCAAAATTCATTTAAAAAAAGTATAGAGTAGATTTCAAGAAGCCATAAATTGATTGGGGGTATACATGTTAGGCCCTTTAACTTCATATTCTTTTGGTCACCATTTTTTTAGATTTGACTTGTGAAAAGAGGATTGAAATTTTTTTGCAGTTTTATCACCCTCGTCGTCAAACATTATAATCTTTCACTTTGTAAGTGATATTATTGTATTTTCTTTTCCTTTGAGATCTCTAACATGTTTTGTTTGAATTTGTACGATTACAATTCAAAAAAAATTGATACAACTTATCAAAATGTTGGCATTTTGTTCAATTTAGAACAAGTTTCAAGACACTCAAAACAGGCCTTGGGCATTTAGGAGTTAAAACAAGCGTTTTGAAGAAACACTCTGGCTGTCATACAAATTGCTTTCCAACCACTTTGGGAAGTTTTTGGAGTTTTACCAGCTATTTTCCTTGAATTCTCAAGTTGAACTGGTTTCTCCGGTTCCGTTACTTCCTTTATTTCATACTCAAAATAAAAAATTTATAGATTTTTTCACTTGGTTTTTGCCAATGCTTTCAAATTGCAACCAGACTTTTTCATGATTCTACCAGCTCACTTTGAATTCTTCCCAAACATTGAGGCTTTCCAGCAAGGAAAAAGGTTGATTTCACTAAACCTATGACCATCAAGTATCAATCCTGCAATTGCACTAAATACCAGAAATACCACTAACCCAGTATTGTGGAGTACAAATTTGTGGGGTTTGGATGACAAGGAGGTATTTTGTAGAGAGATTGAAAGCAATTTTTCATCCACCTTTTTCTTGTTGATCTTTCATAGAGAGTAATGAAGAGTACCTCATTGATTTTGTAGTCTTGCTAGTGTTTGTCTTTATATGAATCAAAAGATTGTTAAAAAAATGAATCACAAAATATACTATTGCAATGTATTTTCGAACGTTGTTGCTCATTATTCCAAACCTAAAATTTCTTTATAAAAACGATAATTTTTTTGAATTTGACGCCATCTAACAAAATGAAGGACATCTATTCTAGTTTCTTCTTCAATTGGAATTTTCAAAAGATTCTTAATATTGAATATTTTATTTCCAATTTGAACTTTGGATGTATTTTCAATGTCTTTTGCATTGTAATTATAGAATGACATCGAAATTGAATTTACACTATGATGTTTGTCACTATAATGTACACACATGGTAAAATTTTCATATTTTTTGAGATAATTTTCTATGTAATGTGATTTTTCTTCATTTTTTCTTCAAAATTCTCAAAAAAATATTTTTCTTCCAAGAGCAAGCTAAAATTCTTGTAAAGTACAAAAGACATATAATTTCATCTCTAAAAAATTAATTTAAATTTTGTTATACATCTCTAGTTTTCAAATGGCACTAAACTGAGTGATTGGCAATGAAGCTTGAAATCAGTGGTTATAGGTCCGTCTTTTAGGGGTTGAAGTCATCCACACTACCTAACTTAAATTTTACACTAAATATATATCTACTTTTGTTATACATCAATAGTTATTGTAGTATCTAAGGTTGTACATCATGTTCCAAACATCTACAATTTTCCTTCAATTTTTTGGTTCCCTTGATATCCCTATTTAGTCTATACCATTTCAATTGGTTTTGGTACCTCTCTACTATTATTCAAACTAAATCAATGGACTTTAAGAAAGCTAAAGCATTATAAGATGCTAGCATAGCTTGAGCATCATGAGACCTAGATTTTGCTACTAATATATTAGTGCACAATATGCCTAGTGAATTTCTACGTATTTTGTTGTATGTAGACAAACATCTTGGTTGTATATTATGTAGCTTAATGGGTGAAGGAAAATACAATTGAGTTGAAAATTTGTCTCAATATCTTTCTTCTTTGATTAATCCCTTAATGTCTCAATCTATTTTTTTTCATACTTTTGCTTACATGCTTATATAGAAGTATCATTCACCGGAATTTCATGAAATTTGGAATTAAGAGGGGTTGTCTTTACAAGATTCAAGTATTACATTGAATGAATGAGAAGTTAATTGAACTAAATAGAGTTTGCAAACCCTACATTCATTGTCCAAAATATAGACATTAAAGCACTTAAAGGTTAAGTTAGGTGGCAAGCTACATTTTCATGTCTTTTCTTGTCTTGTTCTTTGAATTTGATATTGTTTACCGCAAAGAAGTTTGACAGTAACTAAAAGATAATTGAAATTGAAGAACCTTAAATATGAATCAATTAGAGATACTCAGACTAATATTCTTGTACTAAGTGTAAGTTCAATAGGTTACAAAGAATTATTGCATATAAGGTAGTATTCCAACTATTCATCCTTGGAATTTTGTGCAAAAAGGAGTAAATGTCATAAATAGTGATTTAGTCTTCAATGAATACTTTTGGATTTTTTAAAGTAGATGATTTGCATGGTTTCAAAAAATATTATTTCCAGGGAGACCAACCCATCCTTACAAGATTAACTAGCAATCTTTGGTTTGAAGCACTTGCCATTCCATCTTTGCAATCGTACATAAGTTGAGACATCTTTCCTAAATTGATCATCCAATTGACAACAGAGAAGGCAATGCTACAAATAATTATTGGAATGGACATGAGGACAAGAATTTTTCTTTCCAAAAGGTTAGATGCAATTGAAAGGCACAACGTCAATTTCGGCCACAAAACGAGCCCCATGACTACGTGGCTTCACACAAGTGATGGAACCGGTCGCAATCACAGGTTGCAAGGCACAAGTGCAAGATTGTGACTATGATGGAAATGCAAGACAAAGCCATGAACAAAATTGCAAGACCAGGATCACAACCTCATTATTCTATGGGTCTTGTGCAAAACAACATGACGACGGTTCTAGAGTTTTAGGCCGCCGCTTTAGGGTTTAGGGTGGGGGAGTAGGGTTTAGGGTGTTTTTTTCAACTATAAACTACTAAATAATCCCACATTGTTTGTCTTTTGTCTAATCAACCTTAGTGTATATAAAGAGTTCTCTTCTCAACTCAAAACACAAAACACAAATAACAAGTCATAAATCACAAAATACTATTGACGAAAAGTTGAAATAATTTTTTCAAGTTTTACAAAATCAACATTTTGTTCAACAATTTAAACAACATATTTCATTGAAGTTCATGTAGGATGTGTAAAGCTCCATCAACCTCCATCTTCTAACCTTGTAATTCATGGCAATTTCATGTTTTACACAAAATGGACATTTCATATGTTTAAAGTTATGATAATTTTCATTGTAGGGGGGCCTAATGTATTAAGATATTCTACATGAACTTTGAAACATGTTGTTTAAATTGCACAACAAAAAGTTGATTTTGTAAAACTTCGAAAAATTATTTCAACTTTGTGTAATTAGTATTTTGTGATTAATAAATTATTATTTGTATTTTGTGTATTGTATATTGTATATTTTGTTTTGCATTTTGTTCATTGTATATTGTGCTTTGTATTTTTGGGTGATTGCAAGAAACACTTGTCCTTTTTTTCGTCCCCTTGACCTTTACCAAGTAGTTTTTTGCTCACAATTCTTTCATCTTTTGTTTGTTTGACTTGAAATTTAGAATGAAGGTGCAAATAAAAGTTTTACATGTTGTGTAATTTTTTAAATTCTTAAAAAAATATTTTACTATTTTTAAACTTCCCCTAATTGAGTGTCTACCTTGGCCATTTTGAATTGTTTTACTCCTATTTTTGACCCAAAAATGCAAATTTTGATTTGAAAATTGGCATGCAAGGACCTTTACTAAAATTACACAAGTCTAGGATATATTTTTTGAAAATATTATATTGTCCAACTTCCACATGTGCTCAAAGTGCAATGCCTTTGCACAAGTGTGGAGAATACAATTTATTTTTTCCAACAATGAAAATTGTTAGAGAGGAGCATCTTTAAGATAGAAAAAATAATTTAAAAAAAAAATTTTAATTACTTTTTTAAATCAAAGAAAAAAGTGTCTATTTTCATTGTATTTTTCATTATCATTTTTTTGTGCATAACTTTTAGAGGTAAATTTCCTTAAGTCTAAATTCTAAGAGATATAACATTCTCATTGCTCTTCAAATTATCTATATTTTATTTTATTTAAAAAATTATTATTCCAAAAGTCACATGATTCATGGAAATAGGCCATTTTGAGATAAAACCGATAAGTGTTTCTTGCAATGACTCTTTGTGTTTTGAGTTGAGAAGAAAACTCTTTGTATACACTAAGGTTGGTTAGACAAAAAACAAACAATGTGGGATTATTCACTAGTTCATAGTTGAGAAAAACACCCCTAAACCCAAAATGGCAGTCTAAAACCCTTGAACCTTATCATGTTTGTTTTGCATAGGACCCGTAGAATAATGAAGTTGTGATCCCAATCCTGCAATTTCGTTCATGGCATTGTTCAGCATTTCCGTTACAATCGCAGTCGTACACCTGTGCCTTGAAACCTGCAATCGCGACCGGTTTCATCACTTGTGTGAAGCGATGTACTTGTGGGGCCCATTTTGAGGGCCCAAATTAACATTCTGCAATTGCAAGTCATCCATATCGGTGATTATGTGAATAATTTTTGAATTAAAAATATAGTGAAAATTTTCAAATTTGTCAGATTGAATGGACTACCTCGATCACTTCTCCTTGACCAGGTGTTTACCAAAAATGAAATACTTCCCAAACCATTAGAAGGGATTTGAGGGCAATGTAAGATTATGAGTTTTTTTGAGTTCCCAGATTGTAGAAATGTGTCATATTAGGAGTTTGATGTAGCCTAGAGACTACCAAGTTAGAAAATTTTAATATTTTAAAATTTTCTTAAAAAATTTTGGGGAAAAAAAACAATTTTTTAATTTAGTTTTAGATTTCTTAACACTTTTTTAGAATTTTTGGAAAATAACCAAAAAATAAAAATTAATTATAAAAATTTTAATCAATAGGGCTGGTTTGCACTTTTTTTGACAATACAGAGAATAGGTTGGGAAACAACCCTAAATTGGGCTTCTCTTGCCCTCATATCCCTTCTAATGGAACAATCATCATTGTTATATGTATTTATTCCAAGATTAAAATGAATGATATTTTAATTTGTCGTCACTGAACCCCTAAAGCCCTGAACTACGTTTTTTGCCAACATAGCAATTTTAGCTTACTACAAATGGAGTTTTTATTTTTTTTGCCTTTGAAATTTTCATACAATATGTGTCTGAAGAGTATCTTTAAGGCTCAATAATTTTCATAACTTTTGACTACATTGTTAAAAAGTTATGACATGATATTTGTTTCCTTTGAACGTTGGGTAGCAAAAACATATTTCTTACAAAAAAAAATTTAATATAAAATTTTTAATTGATTTATTATATTTTTATCTTTGTGGAAAGATTTGAATCATTCCATTTCAATATATGAATCAAAAGTTATGAGGAATTTTACTTTGGGGTAGTTTGGGGGTAGTTATAGAATCTTTACTCTATAAAAAAGTTTGAAATTCTTTATTTAATTCAATTTTAGATATTTTTGAAAAAAAACTAAAAACTTGGGTGAAGATTGTTTATTATTATATTTTAACCATTGTAATTGTAATTTTTCATTTTTATAAATAAATTGTTTAGAATTTAGTATTTTCAAGCATTTTCTACTTCTTTCTAATTACTATTATTTCCTATATGTTGTACAATTCCAAATGATTTGAAATTTTTTAGCGTATGGCCAACTTGCATTGTAAAATGAATTCAAAGAGTAATCATCATTTTGAGTATTTTTTTATACAAATGTGACCTCGTAAAGAGAAGCTACTCAGGTTTTTGCAAGGGTAAAAAATGGATTTTTGCTACTTCAAATGGTAATATCTTGCAATTTGCACGGTGGAAATTTCTGAAATGTTTTCCACATCTTTTCAAACCACCTAACTACAAGATCCTATGGTTAAATATGTCAAAAAATGTTTTTTTTCAAAAAAATTGCACTTGTATTAGAAATCATAGTTTTGGAGTGATTTTAGTGGAAACATAGTCAAAAAACTTTAGGGGTTAGATCTTTGAGTTCTTCCATTGCCACTGGTGGTTGAATCTTCAGAAGTAGTAAGGGCAAAGCTTATTGACAATTGTCTCTAAGGATTGCTATTATGTGAGTCTAAGAGCGTGAGCCCATGAGCCTAGAAGACTACATACTTATAGTATTAATGTCTTTAATATATAATTTTTTTATAATTATACTACAATTATGCTATAGATATCTATATTACAAGTGTTTATGTCATAATTACCATCAATGGTTGTTGTATATCTACTCATATACATGTTCAAGGCTCACATGCTTGCATCTTCATGCTTATATACTAGCATCGTTGGTTAGTTTCCTCCACCATATCTTATAACAATTTTCAAAGGTTGAATTAATCTCAAAATGCCTAAGGCACCAAAATCTAGTTTTTGCAAAACTTTGAAGTTAATCCTTCAAGGATTTTGACTATGGTTTCACCCAAAACACTCCCAAACTACCATTTCTAATACAAGTACCAAATTTTAGGGAATTTTTTTTTGACATATGAAACCATATATTCTTATAGTATGCTAGTTCAAAAATATGTGAAAAATTTCAAAATTTTCACTATGTAGATTGCAAGATATTAGCATTTGAATTGACAAAAAATATTTTCTTGGGCCCTTTGAAAAAATGGGCAACTACATTTCACAAAGTCATAATTTGCATGAAAAAAGTTCAAATTGATGGTTATTCTTTGAATTCATCCTTCAATGCAAGTTGGCTAAATGCTTAAAATTTTTCAAATCATTTGGAATTGTACAACATATTGGGGGAGAAAAAATAATAGAAAGAAGTAGAAAATAAATCAAAGTACTAAATTGTAAACAATTATTTAAGGAATTGAGAAACACCAATCCCGTTATCCAAGATGTTGTAGTAAACAATCTACACCTATTATTGTTGTTGTCGTCGACGACTTCATCATCATCACAAATATCACATATTGAATTAAATAAAAGACTTCAAACTTTTTTGTAGATTAGAGATTCTTTATCTATCCGCAAACTACCCCAAGCTAAAACTCTTCATAACTTTTGAATCTTTGATCAAATAGAATGATTCAAATCTTTCCACTTAGATATAAATTTAAAAAAACAATTTCAAAAGTCTGTTTCAAAAAAAAAGTTTAGAGAAGTTCTTTTTGTTGCTTGGGTTACCCACTAAGCAATAGAAAATACATAACATGCCATAACTTTTTAACCATGTAGTCTAAAGTTATGAAAATTGTTGGGCCTTAAATGTACTCCTTGGAAAATTGTTGTGTGAAATTTTCAAATAAAAACACCATTCATTGATAGTTGCTCAAAACTTCTATGTTCCCCCAAAATACAATTTAGGTGTTTAGGGGTTGAATAAAACCTATCCAAGTTTTTATTTTTAATAGTTTATATTTTTTATTTTTTTATTTTGAAGTCTAGTTTAATCCCTAAAAGATTAGCTTGCCAAATTTGGCATCATAGCAATTTTGGATATGTACATGTGAATGGAGATTTTCATATTTCAAGCCCAAATTTTGATGGAAGGTGGGGAGGAATAACAGTATCTTTCATATGTATAAAAAAATTAGGACATTTGAGAATAAAAGTCAAAAGATATGGCTTGATATGTTTTTTTTTTTTAATTGGGCAATTCAAGCAGATTGAAAAAAAATCACTTTAAAAAAAATTTGAAAATAGTTTTCTTCATTTATGTATGCATGGAAAGCTTTGAATCATTCCATTTTGATTAATGAGTAAAAACTTATGAGGTTTTTTTGTTTGCAAGCAATTATGGATTCTCTACTCTAAAATAAACTTTGAAGTTTTGACAGAATTGGTCTAACAAGAATAAATTAAAGAGGTTTATTGGCTTATAAAAGGCCAACCTAGAAAGTTTCTACTATAGGAAATTAGTAGCTAGACCATTATGAGACCTAGGCTTCACTATTAGTAAGTATACAATACACATAGTGAATCTATGTATATTCTCTTGTAAATAGAAAACTTCTTAGTAGTATATGCTGTAGTGGTAGGTGAAGGAAATACATTTGAATTGAAAATCTCCTTCAATATCTCTTCATGGGTTAACCCCAAAGCGTCTAGACTCATTTCTAGAATTGATGATTTCAGAAAAATCTTTATAAAGAGTTATTTGGAAGTATATTTTGGAATTGAGATACAAATAAAAGTTGTAGAGTTTGAGTTTTAGATTCTATCTATATGGTTACATTTGCCAATGCTATCACCAATATTTTTGGAATAAATTTCATTAGAAAGGATTTAAAATGAAGTTCTTTTGACACAGTGATTTTTTTAAATGTTCAAGATTTGATTCTATGACCTCATTTTCGCAATTCTAAATTTGAACTAGAGTGAACCCAAGTCAACCACTTGACATACTTCCACATTTGTAATTTTAGAAAAATAAGTGTTGTAATAACACCAAATTCGACCCTTGAATAGGACCACAACTTCATAAAGTTTCTCTGAAAATTAGGATGACTTTCATCCAATCTATAATGAGGAAGACCTTTGAATTTCTATCTGTACATCGTCGGAGCGCTCCAGGGTTAGGTGGCAAGTTACATTTCCACATCTTTTCTTATCTTCTTCTTCAAATTTGATATGGTTAATTAGATTGAAGGAAGTCGGGAAGAAATCAAAAGACATTTGAATAGAACCTTCTACAATCTACAAATCAGCTGGAGATACTGAGATTGCAGTCTTCTTCAATTCGATGTCGTTGATTACAAGGAAGTTGGGAAGTCACCGAAAGATAATTGAAAACAACGTTCTACGAATCAGTCAGAGATACTGAGATTGCGATCTTTATATATATTGAAGTACTCGCGTTCCGTCTTTGCAATTGTACAGAAGGTAACACATCTTCCTAGAATATATCGATCATCCAATTGACGGAGAAGGTAATGCTGCAAGTTGCAATGGACATGAGAACAGCAAATTGCAATCAAAAGGTGAGATGCGAAGTCATCCATACTTGACGGGGGCTGATTATGAGAATGATTTCTGCGTTAGAAATAACGGGAATCTTCAAATTTTATAGATTGAAGGAATCAGATTGAAGAATGAATGATTGTTGCTCTTCTCTTCTTCCACTTCAGAGTGTCCTCCACCTTGATCGATCGTCTCCTCAGATGTTTACCAGAAATTAAACACTTCCCAAACGAACGATCATCATCGCTGTGCGTACTTTATACTCCAGAATCAAGATGATGGTATTCAATTCATCGTCGCTTGAGTCAGTCTTCCAGTTCCTCCATCGCCACCGGTTATAGGATTTTTCTAAATTAGTTAATAAAAACATTTCCTAAATTTTTATTAAATCCAAAATGAAATAAACAAATCCTTTTCTCAACCAATAAATGCATGGTAATAATTAAGCACATCTTTCTACAATTCCATGTGTATATGAAGCTAAATATATACTTAACATTAAAAACTATTGTAATCAAAATTGCGAGTAATGCCAAACATAATTCCTAGAAGTCTTGTTCACAACTTTCTACTATCTTTTGGAACATAAGGTAGAAGAATCTTTACAATTTCTTCAAATGGTGGCCTCATTGAAGGGTCTTGGTACCAACACCTATTCACCAAATCCACCATCCAAGGTGGTGTTTGAATAGGCAACATGGGTCTCATACCACCAATGACACCATCATAGTGATTGGTTTGTAGCTTTTCAAAAGGCATTCCACCTGATAAGATCTCATAGCATGTCATTCCAAAACTATAGACATCTGCTTGTTTGGTGAACAATTCTAGCTTTTGGAAAATATCCCGATTCTTTACAACTTGCAATATTTCAGGGGCCCTCCAAAATCTTGTTCCCACAATCCCAACGGAGCATTCGAAATCTGCTATGTAGCATTCAAATTCATATGGTTGCAAGTGCAGTGGATTAAATCTAAAAGTACCTGTTTCCATGTCTTCAAGCGCCGCAAAGACCAATACATTAGCAGCTTTGAGGTCTCGATGAATAATACCTCTTTCATGCAATTCCATCATGCCCTTGGCAATATGATGTATGATATAGAAACTTACATCATTGGAAAATGGTGCGCCTTGGTTGTTGAAATGTAACATTCTTTCATCAATGAGCTTCCGCAAGTCCCCCCAAGCTCTTCTCATAAGGAATGCAAATCTTCTAGTGGACTTCAACAATCGTGCGCCATATATAGGAATACAATTTTCCAATCCAGTTCCAAATGAGCCCTCAACACATATTTGATCATTAGCAAGCATGGTGATGGGAAATAATTTGAGAAGGTCTCTCAAAGGCATCTCCTCCTTAAACACCTTCATAACCATAACCTCAAGTTTCAGATTGCAATGTACCATTTTTGTATGAACATGGAAGAGTTTTGCTTGGCCTCCCTCTGCAAATGGAGTCGCACTACTCAACCCAAACTGAAATGGAATAGGAACACCATCAACAAACATCCACTTGGGCAACCATTGAATAGAATTGACTTCTAGATCATTTTCATCAATGAAAAATCCCCCAGGATATTTCTCTTGAAGACTCCGAAACACGTGCTTGTTGTCCTCAGCAACCTCCAACTTCCACTCTGGTGTCCCTTCTTTATGAACCCATTGTGGCAATGAGGTGGAAGATGAGTCCATGGTTGGCCCCTCCACACATGTATAGTATGTACTCGCTAACTCACTCCAATGCACTTTGGAAGCTTCGATCTCTGCCTTCACCTTTGCTTGCTCATCAATCTCTGCCTTCATCTTTGCTTGCTCATCGGTCACATCCAACGTTTCTAAGGCTGCCTTCAAGCTCTCAACATGCACTAAGTGCAACTCCGTAGAGATTGGGGCTGCATGTGGGTTGGACTCATCAGCCATGGCTACTCTCTTCAGGTTCAATAGGCTTCAAGGCCCTTGTTAGATGAAAGGCTTCCTATAGCAAAAAAATGCATAGCAATTAGATGTGCTTCACAAGAAACCACTTCACATGATGGAATGTGCATTTGAACTTGGTGGGCTAACCACAACAATTGAGGTTTGCAAAGACAATTGATTGAAGTTGAGCTTAGAAGATTATTCTGTGGGGTACAAGAAATGCTACCAAATGGACACCAAAAAGAATTGCAATACAATACTGTATTGGAAGTAGATCAAACAGTATACAAGCTCATAAACAAATGGAATGAAAGTTTCTGCAGGTGCCGGATAAAGCTGTTTTGAGAGGACGGCAAGGAAATGGGGAGAAGATGACAAAGCAAACTCTCATCACTTGTTTCCATGCAACACATGCTCCTAAGCACAAATTAAATCCTGATTCACCACCAATTCCACAAGATGCCACAAAATGCAACCTCCACGCCAAGCAAAGCATTAAGTAAATGCAAGGAGCTGGCATCGAGCACCTGAACGAAATTGGGATGACGACCAAATCAGTAACAGCCACTGGACTTCCAGGAGGCCCACCAACCCTTGTGCAGTGGCGAGACTCTGCGCTCAAGCTCTGCGCAATTTGGAGATCAAGCCTGATGACCTAGCAGCGTGGCATACAGGCAGAGACAACGAAGAGAATTATAATTATGCAAATACGCGGACCATTGCTTGAAAGCTGAAGTTTTAGAAAATTACAAACAAACTAAAACCGAAAATGCAGCCGTGCGCTTGAGAATCAAAGCGCCCTTAAGTGAAGTTGCAAAGAAAGAAGTTCTACAAATCCTTAACTCACCACCAATTCCACAAGATGCCACAGAGTGCAGCCTCTACACCAACCGACGCTTTCCAACGAATCGAAAGAGCTAGCTAGCGCCGAGCACCTGAACGAAACTGGGATCATGAATCAGCGTACGTGGCGTGGACAGAAACAACGAGAAGAATCGAGTTTAGTGACATTGGACCATTGCTTGTAAGCTGAAATTACAGAAACTCCCATCAGTCTCTCCCAAGGACAACTGAAGCTTGCCTTGCTACCAACGTTCAAAATGAAGCTCACCACAAAGTCCGCAAGATGCCCCTGAATCCACGCAAGCCGCATGCAGCTTTCTATCGCACTGCAGGAGCTAGCGTCGTGCACTTGAGCGTACGAAACTGGGATCACGAATATGTCGATCAGTGACTGCAACCGGATGTCCAGTTCAGATTGTCCCCAAACTCTTGTGAGAAGCAAGACCCCTCACCCAAGCTCAGCGCTCACATGATCGACCAAGGCGCATGAATCTCAGTCTACGCTGTGTGGCGTACAGACAGGCGAACTTGAAGCTCAAGCGTGCAGGCGAAAGGCCAGAAGCGCAATTACTTAATGAAGCATAGATGTGCTCTGGACCTACAATTGGTTTAAATCTGAATTTGCTGCAGGCAGATTTAAACGAGGGACGCGTCTTCGCGTGTGTACCTGGCTCACGCAACCCAGCGTTGCATCTCCAGCTGGTTCAATTCGGTGGGTACGATTATATTCCTCTCCAGCACATGCCATTGGAGCTTTTCATTAATTTTCATGGAGTTCGTGCTTGGAAGATGTGCCGAGCTGACTGAGTCCTCGTGCCGGCCGTGGGATTCTTCGCATGGATGTAACGTACCGAGCAGTTCAGTAATCCTACTTGGCGGGGGTCTCAAATGTCCAAGTCCAATACCTGTGCAGGCACGCTTATCGAAGGAGATAATTTCGTGACATTTTGCACTGTTTGGGAAATTTTGGACTTCAAGGCCACTTTCATTTGAGCAGTAACTCATTTGTTTCCAGAACAGACGTGGAATGGTCATCGGATTCTCTGCCAAGGAAGAGCTGGCTGATCGACAGTGTTTCGAGGACCATCAGGGACCATCTGGTGTTGCTGATATGGGCCCATTCCCTTGGACATTGAGCCCCTCCACATCTCGATATTGTGGAAAATACGCATCTCTGCGTGCAGGCACACTTTTCTAATCTGTGTGTGGAAATAGTCAAGATCCCGTACCCAACTACCCATCAACCAAACTGCACGTCACTCAGTGTACACTAAACGAAGCTGGAGAATTGTAATAACTGGGAATCGAAACCAAACGCTGTCTGGAAAGCCGCTCCAAACTTACAGCTCGCTACAAGATGAACCGGCCATCAAACAAACTTCACGGTAGACAAAATCAAAATGGGCCCTAACTTAGCTGCCCTGTTTGCAGTCCCTGCTCGTGCTCCTGTCGTCAGCAAGCCCAATTTCGTCGTCACTGAGGTTGAAGCACCAATTGCCAGCACCCAACCTGTAGAAGTGTAAGTAATTCCAACCGAGGATGGAACAGATTTCCAAGCTTTGAATGTGTTTTGATTGATCCTTTTTAAGGTTGGGCCTTTTCAATGTGTAAAGTGCACTTTCTGGCTTCCCAAATTCAATGACTTAATTTTGAACAATTTTTGGAATATAATTTTGAAAATTTTGCAATTTCCATATTTCCTATCTTCCTACATGAGAAAAGTTTGTACAACCTCATATTATTCACAATGTACAAAAAAGTGATAGTAACTGTCATTCTGCGCTAGTGGGAATCAATCTACTCCAAAATTGCTCCAATAAGCAACTAGTAAGTTATTGGTGCTTCAACCTTAGTAGGAATGCCATCAATATTGTGGGCACCATTGATTTTCTCGACTCATTATTTCACATTTCCCTTGCAAGCAACAGGGTTTGCAAACCAAGGATCACGGGTGTCAATTAGGGGGCTCCAATTTGTGAAATCATCAATGGTTCTCTGAAACTTGACCAAGCAGCATTCTTTCCATTGCAATTTGCTGATCCTAGCATTGAAGGAGCTGTGCACCTTAACTTATTAGACTTGGTAGTCTGCTTTAAAAGTGACTCTTCTAAATGTAACCCCTATCTAAGAACAAGTCACATGATATTGTTTGAAATATGTAATATTGTTAATGATGAGTTGGGTAGGCTTAAATGGTCGCTTTATGAGCAGACTACTTTAGTTCCCAACTCAGCTTCCCAACTTCCTTGCTACATAATCGAAGTGAGTGTTATGGTCCATTTTATCACAATTTGGAGTAAGTTTATTAACCCTTATGCTCTCCAGTGATCTAAGGTAAACTACCCTATTACAAATAAAATGGGAGCAAAACCATTGTGGCCAAAATTGTAATGGTGGTGTACATTTTAGAGCTTGAATGTAAACCACCATTAAAATTTTACCTGCAATGGGCTTGCTACCATTTGGCCTATAATTAATATGGTAGTTTGCCATAGTTTTTATTAGAAAGCATTGTAGTTTTAAGAAAAAAGAGAGCATACATGACCCGTCTGCAATTGCTAAATTGGTGTAATTCATGCTTCTAGAAATGTGGGGAACTGTAAACATGTTATCATAGTAGAAAACAAAGTTTGTACTGAAATATGGCAATACATCCATTGGATTGATGATCCAACTATTGGCATCTTTCATTTTCAGAATGTCATTCTAAAAGCTACACCTTAAAATGCTCAAATACTTCACCGTACACATAAAATATATGATAATTTGGTATCCTCTAAGATATGTTGAAAGTACATTAATGATTCACATTGAAAGCGCCATGCATCACTGTTATGCAAAACAAAATCTAATCACTACCACATATTTCAATTCATCCACCTTCTATGTCAAGGCTCTTTCCTCATGGATGGTCGATGGCCTAGTGCAGTTAGGAGTCCACGAACGAGACCAATGAAAGCTGCTCCCATTGTCAAGTTCGTGAAATTAATTTGTGGAATCTTAGGAGCCAAGCAATCGAATTGCGATATCAATTCATCTGTGTGGTTGATCCACATACGAACAGCAACTGCCATTGGGTGATTCACCAGTGTTATCAAATGATCCTTTTGCATTAGTTTTCTGCAATTCAGTTGACATCTGCTGGCTAGGTCTCTCGATCCTTCGAGCCCGGTTGAATCTTCAGAAGCGGCAAGGCCAGAGCGTACCGACAGTTCACCTCCGCCATCTCTTGTAATCGTGACAATAGGTCTCGAAAGGCTGAATTAGCGTCGTGGCCGGCGTTCCAGGGTAAAGGAATTCAATTCATCAAGGTAGTGAACGAAAAAAGTGATGTCGATCGCTGACAGCTGCGCAAACAAGTGTACGTCGGGAAATTTGTATATCGACAAATGGAGAAATCTATTTTCAAAAATGTTAAAGGCAGATTACAATCTTCTTTTCTTGTTACCAAAAATTTCAACTATTTGATCATTTTTCCATCCATTTAGAGTGGACCTCTTGGTACAGAAATCAACCAAATATTGTTGCGAAGACAATTGATTTCCTAGAATTTTACATAGAAATGTGTAAAGTTCGCAAGAGGATAATCATAATTGTGGGTTACCGACTATTCTGTGCTGCGAAAAAACCTCCACCTCCGCCTTCAGTCCCTCCACCTCCTCCAAAGACTGATTTGCACATCAACTCTTCGAAAGGACCGCTCTCATATGGTCATCTCTTGGGCTCGTGCGGCGTGATCGACTCTCAGGAAATCAGGCACAGGTACCAGGAGCTAGCACGGCAGTCTTCAGATTAGATTGGACAGTCACTGGCATACCAACCGCCATGGCTTCACGTTTTGACGCGTTTCGAAGAGCAAGCCGGAGGTCGGCGGCAGTTCAAGAACCATCAGCACTTAACTTTCCAATTCGAGGTTCAAAACACCACTTCTGAAGGTACGTGATCATGACATTCGACATTCAATGGGCTCAGGAAGAAAGAACTTTTAATCGTAAAGGAATAATATATATAGCATAGATTAATTACAGTAGTGCCAATCGGGTCAGACCGATCGATAAGCTCCTTGATGAACAACCATAATCAAGGTAAGCTTAGTAACAAACAAATGATTGCCTAGCGCACGATTCAGCTGTGGCGTTGAGGTATATCTACTCCACGTAGGAAACTTCTCTTCTACTTTTCTTGAAGTCCTACTCTCAAACTAGCTCATCAACTAAATTTGCACACTTGAAACTGTTACTTTCTTGTAAAGGATACTTTACAAGAATAATACTATCCTTGAAGAGAAGAAAACAACAGTTTCCTATGTGCAAATTCAGTTTAACTTGCTCTCTTGCAGATAAAACAAAAGATGCTTTACAAACAAGATAGCATGTGAGACTAATTCTACCGCCGAAATCGACCAAGGTAATCGACCATCCTACTCCAAAACACACTTAACTAGGGCTTCAGTAAAGCCGGTAATGATAAGCACATAGAGGCTGAAATGATCTTATTTATGTACAATGGTCTTTACAGCAAGAACGTTGACATCTCAGAGAGCTAGAGGCAAGTCTTATAAACGGCAACTCCCACACCCGCGACAGCTCCCACGCCGGCTCCCACTGCCAACACTGTTGGCGCTGCAATCAAGACACCGCTAGTCATTGCCGTTGCTTGGACTGCACTGTATAACGACATCGCAGGTACGGCTCCGCCATTGGCGATGGCGACGCTGCTCATCCAAGCAGCGGCGTATGAACCTGCAGTAGGTCCAACCGCCGAAAAGCCTGCGAGCTTCAAGGTCGCTACACCAACAGCGGATGCTGTACCAACACCTCCTGTAGCGCCGACCGTAGCGCCGGCAACTACTTTCGCGGTAGTGCCGGCATACTTGAGAGCATTCCCACCTTGGGACTTTGCGCCGGCAGCAGCGCTCTCCGCTGCGCCTTTCACAGCGGTGCCTGCGGATTTCAGAGCACTCCCAATTTGGGACACAGCGCCGGCAACAGCGTTCCCTGCTACCCCAGCAGCACCCACAGTGTATGTGGTTGCAGTAAGCACTTTGCTCTTAGCGGAACTCCACACAGTCCCCATCGCTCGGACAAGATCGATGAACTACGGTATCAACTGCAAATAGATGACTACAAACAGATGACTACAACACCGTCAAACAAGCTGGCGATCGAATTCACAGGAAGTCGATGATTACTACACTCGCTGCCACAATTGGGTTCGGGGTAAAGTGGAGCTGTTATATGTGCATCCAATCTGCCTACTCGCGTACAGTATCGCTAGGTGCAACGTACTGAAGCAACACAGTGCGATGAAACCCTAATCTGTTTCTGATGAATGCACACAGATTTCTGTTTCTGACATAAACTTAGTCTCACTATTGTCTCCGACGAAACGAAACGAAATCATTAATGAAGTGTGGGTTTGCAGGATTAACAAATTCTTTGCGCGTGAATTGTCTGTACAAGCAAAGATTCGATGCCTTCGTCAGTGCATGTCTGCAATTTCCTTCGATCAGTCAGTGTACGGCGTGAAATCTGACCATCGGTTACAGGGTGGGATTCGAGCCACCGTCACCTAGTGTCGTCCTTTACCACCAATTGGGATTTTCGATGTGCGGACTATGCGTGAGTGTACTTGGGATTGAACCATTTAAGAGTAAAGTTTATGGCCTTTCATATCTTTTAAAACAAGCGTGCTGAGAAAACACACTGCAAATTGCTTTCCAAGTTCCAACCAGTGAGTTTGAGAAATTTCTGGAGTTTTAAGTACCGGCTATTTTCCTCCAATTCTCAAATTGAACTGGTTTTTCAAGTTTGATTATTTCGTCTATTTCATATTCTAAACAAATAATTTATAGATTTTTTCACTTGGTTTTTGCCAATGCTATCAAATTTTTTTTCTAATTCCACCTGCTAAGTTTGAACTGATTGTTGATTCTTCCTGAATAGTGGGACTTTCCATCAATGAAAGAGGTTGATTTCACACTAGGTTTTGAACCTATGATTGTCAAGTATCAAACCCACAACTATACTAAATAGGAGTATTATAGGGAATTGCACTAATTAATTGACATCTCACACTAAATATATATCTACCTTTGTTGTCATCTATAGTTATTGAAGTGTCTAGGGGTTTGTACATCACGGTCCAATATCTACAATTTAATTTCCTTTAATATTTTGGTTCCCTTTATATCCCTATTTAGTCTATGCAATTTAGTTTTGGTATCTCTTGACCATCATCCAATTGTAGTATAGGGTTATATCAAACTAAATCAATGAACTTTTAGAAAGTTGAAGCATCATTGAGCATAGCTAGAACATCATCGGATCTAAACTTGACAACTAATAAGTTAGTGCATGATATGCATAGTGAGTCTCTATGTACTTTGTCATATGTAGATAAATATCTTGGTTGTATATTATGTAGCTTAGAGAGTGAACAAAATTGAGTTGAAAATGTGTCCCAATATCTCTCTCCTTTGGTTAACACCTTAATGTCCCAATCCTTTGTTGAATTTTTGTACACTTTCATTTTCATCTTTGTATAGAAGTAGATTATTCATAGAATTTCATGAAATTGGCCAGTCATTTATGGAGATTGTCTTTACAAGATTCAAGTATTGCATTGAATGAATGAGAAGTTAATCAGACTAAATAGTGCTTGCAAACCCTAACATTCATTGCCCAAAATATGGATGTCGAAGCATTTAAGAATTAAGTTAGGTAGCAAGTTACATTTTCACATCTTTTCTTGTCTTCTTCTTTGAATTCAATATAGTATTAATTGCAAGGAAGTTGAAAAATAATAGAAAGATAGATAGTTGAAATTAACGAACCTTTTATGAATCAATTAGAGATACCCAAGTGAATCCTATATATACTAAATGTCTTATAGATGACAAAGAATTCTTACATGTAAGATACGATTGCAATTGTTCATCTTTGAAATTTTGTACAAAAAAGGCACTACAAGGAATTGAGGTCCGAAATGACTGGGCAGAAATGACTGCTTGTCCGGAATGACTTCAGCGTGACTGGGTACTCCGTAATTGCACCATCCGGCAGCTGATCTGAAGTTTGAAGTCATTCTACGACTCGAGGACGACGTAGTCACGAAGAACGAGCTTCGTTGATGTGTTTTCTGTCCTCCTTGTCGTGTCTCTGACTCTCTGTTGGATTTGGAGGCGTTATTTAGGATCAAACCGACAGAGTCATTCAAGAGAAGAGCTACTATCAGGAACTGTGACTACGAACAGCCTGTCGACTCGGTCATTACTATCGAATGACTGAAGGATTTTGGCTCGGGCAGGATGTAATTTTTGAGGGAAACAACGGGCAGGGCAGTTTTGTTTCAGCGACTATGCCAGTCATTCTGCAGTCGTCGGTCAACTGTGACTGCACCTTCTGAAGTGCTATAAGTTAAAGTTTTAGGATTTCCCCACACATCACTTGTTACAAGTTTTAGGATGTCTCTGAAGACGGTTTAAGTACCACTTGCACATTTTCCACATACAGACTACCGTCCTTGAAATTACAGGCATTAGACTTGGTTTTATTGCATGGATATTGACGATAGCCATATAGGAACCAGTGAACCACGAACCCTTCATCCAAACGTTTTCACAGTTTCAAGGTAAAGAGACATCTTTTGGGCACACAATATCCAACCCATTCATATTAAATTTGAAATAAAAAGAGTTTGATGAATATTGCTATTTCCGTCAGCACGAGTGGTTGGAATGAACATTGTCTGGGACGCGGTTTTGCATTTTACATGTTGGTCAATTCATGTTCAAAGATAATTTTAGAGTCATCAATATTCAGTATCCCTCACAAAAGATAGGGCTGAAGTCAGATAATTATGGTGAATCATCTCATTGTTCTGTCCTGCAACTTCAAGGAATTCTTTGGCAAGATTTCTACTGAGAGCATTTTACAAGGCAATTGTGTTGTAGCTGTCCATGACATTTAACCTCATTCTTCATGACCACCTCAAGAGGTTCCTACGTACAAGTTCTTCACCACATCAGTCACCAGCCCTCTCCAATTCTAAATCACCTCGTATGCGACAGTAGAATTCTGAAACTCCTCTACAACTGTGGTTGCAAGCGACGTCAATTTCTAAATGTGCAACTGGGGCAAAATTTCATCACTTGTCTGCAACTGGAGTGAAACTCATACGGCACTTCTATACAACTTGTGCAGAACTTTTACAGCACTTGTCGACGATTAGAATCGGAACTGGTTTTCTACTTCCTTGTCACTTCTGTTCAACTTATTTGATACTCCTGCATATTTCGAGGTTTCTACTGGAAGGGCACATTCCGGGGTCTATAATTCCGAATGACTTTGGGGAATCAAAGACAGAGGTTCAAGTTCACACATATGCTCTAGTGACATCTGAACTCTTGAGGGTTTCCTCACCCATTGTCAAAAGGGCTTCAACTTGGTCACTATGGCTTTCATTCAAAGCAATGGCAGAAATCCGCAACTACAGACTTGGGTGACTACATGGACAACCAGCCTGGAGTACTGTGGCATTGACAATCTAGTAAGATTCTTGAGCTAATAAGTTGTCCTCTTGTGATAATTCTATAGCTCCAAGTAGATTAACTGTCTGCGATGGAGTCGGCAATCGCTGGGGAGCTGTGAGGCCTGCGCTCTCCATTGTAGTGGTAATGAATGCGTCCGTTGTGTCTACGACTTCTCGTCTTGCTCTTGCCTCTTTGCGTAGAACAACTTTCCAGCCAGGTCTTTCCACAGCATCAGAAAAGAAAACTTGTGTGGCTTGGCTTGGAAATATGAATGGATCTGCCGTGCGAGGTAGTTTGTGGCGGAAGTTAACCACCAAGAATCTTGCATCGTCCCTAATATATGTTGAGTTGCCTCGACTATCGTGGGTCTTAATCCACTCACAACGCAATAAAATGATGGGTGTAGTGAGAGCCCCGTAATCCAACTGAAAAACATCTTTCAATACTCCCACATAATTGACTGCTGACTCCTCCGAATTCTCAGTTGATTGTTGGAAAACAGAAGCTACTCCGCTATTGTAGCTGACCATGTGCATGCTGCTAGAATCTTCAACGCGGAAGTGGTTTCCAAATGCGATGACCCTTGCGTACCGGGTGGCTCTTTGCGATGGTTTCACGCTAAGTAGAAAGCGGTCCATATCCTCTTGGTTCCCCAAATTGCAGTCCAGATCTCGCATAGTGGTCTGCATCTACTCCACCAATGATGGAGTACTTGGATTTTCTTCTGATTCAGTTTTCCACCGCCTGCATTCACAACCAAGTGATATGATGACCCTGGGATGGGACAAGGACACCAAATCATTACGTATTGGACACTAGTCGTTCTAGTCCAGACTTAAAACATGACTTCCATCTAATTTTGTGACTTCTACATGACTTTACCTAATGACAATTCAGTCATGAAAAAGACATTTATGGGGGACAGGACTCATAAATGACTCTGAGACATCCACTGTGCTGCTAGAAGCGTAGATTCAATTCGGAATGCATGAAGAGCGGTTTATCATTATATTCTACGATACTTTTGCACAGAAGGATTAAAGGAAGAACTTACGCAACAAAATCTTGCAAAATTAAGACATTGGACAAGACATAGTGGTGTGCCACATCTCTCAGCTCCGTGCTCATCACATATGGTTTTCCAGCTCCTTGTAGAACCTCTTCAACATCTCCGTACTCTTCATCTAGGTCCCAAACACGTCTCTGGGTGGGCTCAAATCTGTACAAGTACTCTGTGATGAATCCGATGCACTCGTCCTTTAAATAACCCTCTGCCATGCAAGCCTCCGGTCGTGCTTGATTCCGGACATGGTTCTTCAAAACCTTCATGTACCGTTCCACTGGATACATCCACCGTGCACTAACTGGTCCACAGAGGTCCAACTCTTTCACAAGATGGTATGGGAGATGCGTCATAATGTCAAAAAAAGATGGTGGAAATTCGATTTCCAACAATGCCATACTCTCTGCCACGTCAGCTTCTAATGAAAGGAAGTCTGCAGGGTTGTAGACTTTTGTGCAAAGACGCCTAAAAATTTTGCACATCTTCATGACAGCCATGCGAGGTCTTGGTTGTAGGAGTCCACGAAGAGCTAAAGGCAACACTTGTTGCATTAAAACATGGTAATCGTGAGACTTCAACCCCCCAAAGTTTTTCTTGTGGATGCTCTTCGCAAGGTCAGATGAATACCCGCTGGGGGTCTTCAATGACTCTATGTACTTTGCGAACTTCTCAAACTCCTCTTCCGTCATAATATATGATGCCCTTGGTTTCACCATCTTCCCTGCCTTGCGCGAGTGCGGAGTCAGCCACAATTGCTTCCTTATATTTCTCCTTTGCAAGTCTCTACGAACCTTCACGGTGTCTTTTTTTCCAGTAATTGTTTTCAGGAAGTTCTTAGCGAAGTTGAGTTCGCAGTGCATAACATCAAGCGTGTTCCGAATGAGTAGATACTAACAATGCAGACAAGACGTTCGGTATTAGTTTCCACTCATGACAAAGTCATAAACTAGTCATACTTCAGTCGTGAAGCAGGACTACCTCGATTTTGCTACTAATGAATTACTAACTTGCCACTTCTATATATTGTACTAGTTGCATGCAAGTTCCCTCTCAATCACCAACGAAGGCAAGGACCTATGAAACTCACCTTCCAATATGGAAGTCTGAAAAGAATACTGAGACGCTTCACGCCATGTAATTTTGATGGGTCTCCAACACCACCATCTCTGTTTCCAGCAGCTCTCCATGCTTCATACTCCATTGCGTGCAAAATCTGCTCATCCATTGTTACTGCATGTGGTTTTGGGCGGTTTTCCATGCACCCATCAAAGTGGTCCTTCATTTCTTCTGATCGGTAGGGATGACCTTCAGGCAGCTAGCGTCGCGTTCCACCATAAGTTTGTTTCCCCAGCTCAGTAGAATGTTCAGCGCCCAAAGCCGCGCCACACCATGGGCAAGCAGCATACCCTTGATGGGAAAATCCACCAACTATACCGTAACCCAGAAAGTCATGGATAGTCCATAATAACATCGCTCGTAATTGAAAAGCCTTGTTCCCAGCATCTTTAGATACGTCATATGCCGGAACTCCAGACCATAACTCCAGCAATTCATCCACAAGCGGCTCTAAGTATACATCAAAGACTTCAGCTGTGACTGATTCTCTCCCCGGAATCAATAAGGCTAGTAACATGAAAAACTTCTTCGTAGTCAACCACGGTGGCAAGTTATAATTCAATAACAAGACAGGCCATGTGGACTAGGACGAGCGGTTCTGCTTGAAAGGATTCACTCCGTCGGCGGCCAATGCAAAATGAACGTTCCGTGGATCATTTCGAAATGATGGATCTACATTCTCTTCAAAGTGCTTCCAAGCTTTTGAGTCACACAGATGCCTTACAAGACCATCACCTCCTTCTTGGTCACTCCGATTCTCCGCATGCCAGACCATGAGTTGTGAGATCTTGGGATTCATGAACATTCTTTGCAGGCAGGGAATGATGGGGAAGTGACGGAGCACCTTCACTGGAAAGGCGTGCTTCTCCTTGTCTCTATATCTACGTCCTCCGCACTTAGGACAACAGATGGCGTTCTCATGAGTGCCACGGAATAGCACACACCCGCGCTCACACGCATGAATTGTCTTATACGTCAACCCCAATTTCTTGGTCAAAGTATTTGCTGCATGATAGGTCTTCGGTAGACTATTGTTCTCTGGCAGCAAAAGGGCATGCAAAATGCTGAAGAGTTCATCGGCGCAGTGATTGCTGACTCCATGTACGGTGCATAAGTTCATAAGCAGTATTGTGGCTGCAAGCTTGCTTGACTTGGCCCCATCATACAACTGATCGAGGGACTCCTCGAGTACTCTGGCGTCAAAGTCAGGATTGTCGTCGACTCCATCCGTTGGCTGCCGTCCAACTTGCTCCTCATCACGACATTCTTCAGTATCTGCTACATCCCCTACAAAGGCTTCCATGCAATCTTTGTGCATGGAATCAGCAGTGGCAAAAGCATTCCTCACTTCCTCAGCGAATCTCTCTGTTGAATGAGATTCCTCTTCTGGTTCCCTCGCTTCTTCTTCTTCACCATGTGTTGGAAAGATGTCCTCTTGCGGTGGAGCCGTTGCTTGGTCGACCATCCCACGAGTGTTGACTGTAGCATCCAAATTTTGTGGCTCCTTTGGAAGAGGTTCCCAAAATTGTTGTTCCCATTCTTCATCTGAAGAGTCTCGGATGCCTGGACCTCTCCAAGTTCGACAAGTTGAATCTCTGCCGTAGCGAATGAGATGCTCTCGGACGTTGCGAATAAACAAAACCTTTCGGCCTCGACATTTTGTGTAGGGGCAATGCAACCGCTTGACATTGTACTTGGTTGCCCTCTGCAGCTCACGAATCCACAAGCGATCATCTCGTAGTCTTTGTCTTCGAGTATCGCTTAATGGAAATCGTGCAGGTATCATGTTGTTGTTGAATTTGAAAAATCAAAAGCAGGTTTTGTCGGGAACACTTCACTGAGACAACTTCCTCAAAGGAGAAGACTAAAGGCAAGAAATTAGCATGCTACGAGAAGAACTTGACTTCCACAACTATAAGGTTGAAGTCACTGTTAAATAACTGATATATGTCTTCGATTTCTCCTTAATGACTTCCACATGTCTTCTGCGACTGAATGGTGACTGCAATATGGACAACAAAGTTGCAATGAGTCATGAGCAAAATATTCTCTCTAAGTCTACACACCATCATTTATTTCACGTCATGGCCAAAAATGGTCCCCCTTAAATTTTTTACATGACTGAAGATAAAAGCATGTAAGATTATTATTTTATCACTCATATTCAATACGTCCCCTATGTCCTCAACCAATACCACAATCTAGCACACCAAGGAACTATGAATACTAATGTAGAAGTTCTGCAATACATACTGAAATATTCATGAAAAAGAAAACTAGAAAAAATCGGAATTCCTCTGACTCTTCCATTACTGTGAACTCATTGACAACTCTGTCTCCCGTACTTCCTTGGTCTTAGAAGAAGACGCACTTCCAGTAGGAGTGCAAGGGAGTGTGGAAGGTCCTTCAATAGAGGCTCCTTTGTTCACATCTCCATTTTCTCCTTCGACCCCTACAGTATGACCTAGTGCCAACTGTAACCAAAAATGGAAGCGACAGTCAAGCTTTCTCTTTGTCGGAGACATACTTTCTTCTACTAGGCCTTGTTCAGAGGAACATTTGGCCACTGGATGTATACAACTATCTTTGGAGTTGGATGCTGCAAGTGTAGCCTTCGAAATAGACACACGTGAGGAACAATTGCAGTCTGTGACGTCCGTGTCCTCATTTGACTCTGGGCTAGGCAGTCTACGTATTTGAAGACGGAACAGTGGGGCAGCCCTAAGAACCCTCCGCTTTGGCATGGCAAATCACGACACAAAAAGCGTTCAGGATGGGAAAATGCGGTGTTTGTGTCACACCTACGTGTACAGGTGGTCCAAGAAATGAACAAGATAGTATACCTAGGAACGTGCAACCATTTCAGCCTTGGAAAGAATGTCTTCAGTGCTCGGTTCTGGAGAGTAGGCCTGCACATCAATAAACCGAAGAGACCATGTCCTTTGTTATGGAAGTCAATCAAATAGGCTTCCATCTTCCAATAGTTCAGCAGCTATTATAAGGGAATGCCAAAAAAAATGGGGAATAGAAGTGCACTTCCCCTTCGAAATAGACCATGACTGGAACATGACTAGAAGCCTGTCATAGTTCAGTCATTCATGCTCATTGAAGTGTATATATGGTCTAAGCAATGAACGAAACAATATACCTGCTCGCATGAATAAGTTTTGAGGTTTAGGGAAAGGTCTTCAGTTCTCAGTTTAGTGGATTAGCCCTGCACATCAATCAAACAGAGCCGGAGTGTCTTGTGTTATGGAACTCAATGAAACAGACGACCACTTTATAGTAGGAAGTGGTACTCTAAGGGGAGGCCAAAAAAAATGGGGAATAAAAGTGCACTTCACCTTCAAAATAGATTGTGACTGAAATATGACAGGCTTGAAGTCATTACGAAGTCACAAGTGACTTCGTAATGACTGGAAGCCTGTCATAGTTCAGTCGTTTGAAACTGGATTATACTTGTACACCAATCAACCAGAGCCGGAGTGTCCTGTGCTATGGAACTCAATGAAACAAACGACCACTTTATAGTAGGAAGTGCTATTCTAAGGGGAGGCCAAAAAAAATGGGGAATAGAAGTGCACTTCCCCTTCAAAAAATACCATGACTAGACTATGACTAACTTCCAGTCATTACAAAGTCACAAGTGACTTCGTAATGACTGTAAGCCAGTTATAGTTCAATCATTTGTATTCATTCAAGTATATAGACGGTCTTGGCAATGAACAAAACAATATACCTATGGTCACATGAATCAATTCTAGACTTTGTGAGAAGGTCTTCGGTTCCCAGGGTTTAGGATTTAGGGCTGCACATCAATCAAGCAAAGGCATGTGTTGTGTTATTGAACTCAATTAGATAGGATTCGTGTTTCTAATATTGAGTGCCATTGTAGCTACTTGAAGGCCCAAAAAATGGGGATTATCTGAAGTGGATACTTAAAAAAACTCACTATGAAATCAGTAGTTTACATTTTATCAGAAGATAGAAATCGCTGTCTAAGACATCCATGTAGGCACCATGGGGTGGAAATGGGTAATTCTGGGTATAGAAATTTGTACCTGGGAAGTTATCCTTTACAGACGACGTAGCTCCGGGTAACCTTCCTGTAAGGCAAAATTCGCCTCTGAAGCTCCCAATGACAGAAGACCTCCGCCTCCTAATTAGGATACGTAATAGTGCAATCTTTGCAGTCAGTTTTTAAACATGGAAGTGGCCTGCAATGATGACTTCAAGGCAGGCTAAGCCTACTGGAAGTTGCTTATTTAGGCTAGCATGCAATCACACACTTGAGGGATGTCAGATGTGAACGGATGAAGTGTCTCAGACATTTCTGAAATCAGTGTGCAATGCACTTTGCATCATCATGAACTGGCTTTAGAGGAAGTAAGCATGATGAGCATACCTGTGGGTGCTATTTCATTGTATGTGGGAAAAGCCCTTGATGTAACTTTGGAGAAGCGTTTCCTCTAATTTGAACTCATTGTATCTGCAATGACTAGAATGACATAGTTAGCAAGAGTACTCAACTACGAAGAAGGCCACCGTCATGCATACGCTGTAGTTAAAGCTTCTGGCGGGTTCACAATGCTAGTTTGTACTGCCTATGGAGATACATTTTGCAATAGAGGAGGCCACTAAACGGCTTCTAACAAAATCACTTGGACATTGAACTTGTACCTTGTTCGAAGAAGAAATTATTCATATGTATGCATTTCATTTTGTTACAAAGAACTGTGCACACTTGTTCTATGCAAAGCTATACGTAGCGTCAGTCATGAACTGTACGATGTCATTGAAATCATGATCATGCGCGTGGTGAAATGAACCCAAATTCACATGACCTCGATAACTGTACCACTACTTCATGGCTCTCTACGGTGACGGCCTCATTTTCTATATGAGTCAACTTCGGAATGACTGCTACAAGTGACGCCTTAGTCACGCTCATTTTTCTACTGCGGCCTGACTGAACAATGACTTCTACAAGTTATTAACTTTGACAAACACTTCAATCATGCATGGTAAGCCACCATTTTAAAAACACGGTTTCCTCGAGACTCATTAGAGCATGGACGACTAAATTTGAGAATGTCTAGTTCAATTATGATTAGGCAGCCTAATTATCATGTGTACTGCAATTAATACACTCAAATACCAATTAGAGGGTGATCATGTCAATCCACGTAGTCTAATCGAGTAGAGACCCATCACTAATTACTTAAATTAGCAATTAATAACCAGCCACCAAAACGACCCTCCCTCATCATGCACCGCCCCGTCCCTCCAGCACTTCCTCAAGGTCTGGGAGCCTGCACATTTCATTTGCACAGCATACTTCTTGTGGAAACAGCTGCATGGAACCTACTACAGCTTCTTGCGATTTCTGAAAGCAAGGTTCATGATGTTTGTATTGAGTGCGTGAGGACGTAGATTGAGGACAGAGTACGTCGATCTAGAGAATCGTGAGCGCTGAAACTGCAGAGTAGCGAAACCCAAAAGAGTTGTTGGATTGGTGGCAACTTACCGATGACAACAGATTCGGCGATGGATAGTCCGCCGCCCGAGAAGAGCGAGTACGAGCTCGCACGAGATCGAAATGTCGCTGAGAATCTGAAGAGGCTCGCGCCCGCTCTAGCGATGAGGCAGGAGATGTAACATTCCTTGCCTTCTATACATTCAATTCAAGTAGTTCTCATCAGACGAACTTGTAGTCCAAGAAGAGTACCAAAAATCAGTAGAGTATCGCGAGTACTGGAAGTCGTCGGTCCTTCATGTGTAACTGGTCAAAGGCCCTGGACATAGACAAGTAGTAGTTTGGGACGCGCCTCTGTTGACTGTTTTCTTTGGAATTAACTGCTGCACGCATTCCAATGTAGGATAACGGTGTTTTCCTAGGGTTTCTGTGCTGCCATGTAATGGCCACTTCGTTACAGGGGACCACAATTGTTCTGTAGTTGATGTCTAGTGACATATAAGTCACATTAAATGTCTTCAAACGGGGCTGCAACTGCCTTCCAGTCATTTTCTAGTCGCATACTAGTGCATTTGCAGTCACAGTTGACGAAAACTCTAGAAGGCGGCTGTAATTATTGCTTTCGCCACGTGGAAGCCTTCTCTCTCTTCCTTGTGGAGGCAGAATACTTCCTGCTTGAGCAGGAAACCCTAACCATTGTCACTTTACGTTTAGGAGCTTAGCAGCGCGCCTTTCTAGTGTCATAGCGAGTGCTTTTCATTTCAGTGTAGTCATATGTGCCACACACATGTGTTCATGTAAACTGAGCTTCCTAATTTCTGCGCCATAGGGACAAAGAGAAAGTGAAGCGGAAGGCGCAGAAGTCACTTCTCACGAAGAAGCCTTAATCGGGTCCCTTGCGCCGGAGCTTGAGGCAGAAGGGAGATCCAAGGCGTCAGTCAAAGAAAAAGCGAGCAGGGGAGCGCCGTCAGGGAGCTTCTACGAATCCAGAGATGAGCAGCGAGCGTGGGTCGTCGTCGGAGGCGACGGAGTCCAATGAGGAAGAAATCGCGAAAGGTATGATGAATCTCGCAATTGCTTGTAAACTAGTTGAGCGGGAATTCACCTCAGAGGCAGCTGCTGCAGGTACATTGGCATCACGCTCCTTCTAGTGTGGTTCGTGTTAGGGTTCGCTAGATTGTCAAGGTAGTGCATTCGGTTTCTGTCCATGCTTCAAGCATCTTGAGACTTAGCCGTGCTGTACTTAGCGTCCATAAGTACCGTCATTACAAATTCACTTCTCGAGAATTTAGGGTGGTCAGATGTCGCAGGTGGGGAGTGTCCACGTTGGACTCGGACAATCTCACTGATCACATGTTGTGAATGTCTTTGATTTGTAGATGCCGATCGTCCAATTGTAGACTCATCTGACGACGAATTCAATGACTTAGATGAAGAACCGCTAGTCGATCCCAGGGCAAAGAGGGCAAGACAAGTGCCTCCGTCTCCAATTGCAAGTCGGAAGCCAGACGAAGCGCTTCCTCCGCAACCGAAACCAATCGCAGAAAGGAATTCATACGAGCAGCCTTCATGGAATTGGGTCCCTGGTCACTATATGCCAAGTCAGGCACCACCGAGTGCTCCTTGGTGCAGCGGCCCTCCGACGGCAATGCCAGGGGCGTGGCCAGGGCACCCATCTTCCATGCCAGAGCCATTTGCAGCAGCCTTGTCCCACGAAACTGAGGAGTGTCTGTCGCGGCGCAAGAGGAAAAATGAATATGACCAGGGTAGTCGGGAGCAGACTAGCTCTAGAATCAAACCGAACCGAGTGACTATGTTGCCAAGTGGAGAGGTGGACGGCAATTGTGAGGGGAAGAATGCATGGGATGAAGCCATTAGGGACTTAGTCCCGAAGATTCTAGACATGAGCATCGTCGACTGGAAGGAGCACCCACCTCACACTGTGAAGAAATTGAGAGATGCCCTGGATGCGGAGTTCGAGTACGTGGACACCCCCTTGAGCATGAGTGCTTTCCGAGTGATTGTGACAAGGCATCTGAAGTCCGAACGATCTCGGCTCAAAACACGGTACTTGAAGATGGTGGCGAAGGGAACTGTCAAGGCTCCAATTCGCGTGGATCCAAAGTAGTGGGAGCGACTCATTGAGTATTGGAATACTCCAGCCCAGATGGAGAAGGCACAAAAAATGGCTGCAGCACATCGGAGTGTGAAGAATTATGACCTTGTGGGGAAGAAAGGCAAGGCAGGGAAGGATGCACAAGCAGTAAGTATTCCAAGCCAGTTGGTTGAATTCCTGAATAGTTTTCAATTTCTACCTCATTGTAGCATGGCATTACGTGATTGTAATCTTGAAGGCGAGAAAGTGCTAATAGAATCTGTTTTGTATAGAAGGCAGGAGGGGACATCAGCCCGAGCATCACTGATATAGCTGAGGGGAGGCGGGCAAGAGCAGGGCAAGAATCTGCAAGCACGGTAAGATACTTCTTTGAAGTTAGTGGTCTTTCATGTCTCCTAACTTGTATAAGGGTTCTTGTATTGTCTCCTGTAGCCATAGGGTTGCTTAGGGAAGTTCTGCGTCAAGTATTGTGTGTAGGACGTGGGGCAAAGCAAGTTTCGAGCATTCTATTCTCTGCTCCGTAATTGAACTACGTGAGAGGGCCATAGTAAAATAGAAAGTGGTCTGCCTTTGTATATTCTTCATATTGCATGTTGTCTGAACTCTAAAGTCATATATAAGTCGCCTTGAGTTGTGATGTATGACTGCAGTCCAAGGTAGTCGTGACTTTGTCATAAACTAGTCACACAGAAGTTGTGAAATTATCTTTGGTGACTAGGCGCTAACAAGGAAATGACTGATAACATCTTCGTCTGTGTTTGTGGGTGCAAAGGTATTGGGGGCAGATGATTCGGGTCGTTAGCAAGCGATGGAGGCCTGGAAGCAGGATGTGGACGTCAAATTCGACAAATTGGTCTCCACCAGTACAACCCAAGGCAAGGCAATAGATGACTTGGGGCTCATGTTCCAAGAGTTTATGAGCAAGAAAAAACACAAGGATGATGCCAGCCCATCCATTACTAAGTCAGCAGTAGAAAAAGAGGAGACACGAAGATACGAAGAGCGTCCAACTGCAGGCTTGCTGCCTCATTCAAAGAAAACAGTGGTAGGTATGGATGCCGTGATGGGCAAAGACGGTGGCGCCCCAAAAGAGAAGCGTCAAAGCAACCAACCAACTGTGAAGAAGGTGGACGATCAACCCGTCGCGAAAGCCTTGGATCACCCCGTCGCGAAAGCCTTAGAGATAAACCTAGATTCGTCAGACTCTGAGCTAACCAAGATACAGAGGACGACGTCGGAGAAGAAGTCAAGCAAGCACCAGTGGAAGGTGGTGAGCGCAAAGCCCATGATAGAAGTCGAGAAGTTGACGACGGCTAAGGTTGCTCCTCCAACGTCGGCAGCTAAAGATCCTATGCCGGCGACACCAAACCATTCCGTTGTGGACAGCGCCCCAGTCGAAGACGACCTGGCAGTAGAAGAAGCTACACATACTGAAGTGGAAGCATTGGCGGAGGATGCGGACGCCGCCGAGGAGAATATAGAAGCGGAGGAGTCCGACGGAGAGGATCCAACGAAGCTGTCGTACGCGCAGTCTAGCAGAAAGCACCTTTATCACACCCAAACGTGATAATATGACACGGAATATCGTCCCAGGAGATTCCAGACGTTACTAATAGTTGCGTTTTTCGGTTTCTAGGTTTCTCGGATCAAAACACCCCAAGTTACTACTCTTAATCCGGAATACCAACTTGTCTTCCGAACTCTTTTTCCGGATCCGTCTTTTCTTTCCGAATCCGTCTCTCAACTATGACCGGATTCCTTCCTCGGATCCGGATTTCACCTTCACCCAGATCTGTCTCAATCCGGAATCCGGTTCCGTCACTCAATAATAGGTTTTTGATACCCCTGTTTTACCCTCAGGGAGTCCTCTCTTGATCTTTAAAGGGGTAGGGACTTACCACTCGTAAACCTCACACTCTCTCCTCTCAAACAAAACACACGAAAACACCAAAATATATCCGGTGTTGTATTAGGGCCGGATCCGGATCCTCACAACTCCCCGGATAGCTCTAGGCCAATCCGGTTAGCAGGTCACTCAGGACTACTTCACTTGCCCTTACTACAACGACAGATTCGAAAACCCCTAGACCCGAAAGGACGTATTTTCCTAGTTCTTCGGATCGACTCAGTGGATGGCAGACCTTCCGATGGACGGAACTTTCCTCTGGCGGCTGCTTAACTCCGCACGGACCGCCCCTGTGGTTCCAGAACCTCCTCCTTGTCACTCCTGGACTCACACCGGATCACCGTTCCAGTGAATTAAAGGCTCCACGCTCAAACTCACGATTCAAGATCCTAACTCTCGGAAGTTGGTCACTCAGTTCGGATTTCAAGTGCCTCAGAATCCGGATTCCTCTTCACCCTTCCCTCTTGCCTCTCAACACTTCAACGAACACACACCCAGAAGAGACTCAAACACAAGTCAGAGCTAGAATGTCCATCCGCCGGCTCAAATTAAAGAAGGGAATGAAAATACAATAGAATATGCACTAGGAGGGAATGACAGGCCAACTAACTTGCCTGCCCCTTAAAAGCCCAAAAAAACAATGAAAGTCAAAGCCTAAAAACAGAAACGGAATGCCAACAAGGCAAAAGAAAATCCGGAACAACCAATCGGAGCCCAACCGGATTATCCGGAAAGGTCCGGCCAGTTGTCCCTAAAGTTTCGGATCAGGGCCCACATCCGGGAAATCCGTCCAGGAAACTTCCATCCCAAAATCTCAAAATCTTACCTAACTACTCAACCCTATCATACTTACGTGCCCGCTTCGATGTCGTGCCCACGGGCGGAACTGAACTTCTCCGCGTTGCTGCCTTGGGAGGGGGAGCCTTCTTGGTGGCGGATCGGATCTGCCTCTTCTGAATCGGAACCGGCGGCGTTCCGTTGTCTTCCGTCGAAGTCTCCTCTGAATCCGCCTCGGAGCTTTCTGAATGCTCCACTTCCTGAAATCCGCCCTGCTCCCTAACTTCATCACGGATGGTGAGGGGCGGATTGTCTTCCCTGTCCGAGTCATCCAAGATGACTGTCTTGCTGCGCGGATCCTTGCCCGGAACCCTGTCTGGCTCGTTCATGTGGGCGAACTTTTCCGGATTCTCCCTGGCCGGATTCGCTAGGGCCTTCATCCGGATCTCGAGGTCGAGCCGTGGTAATGCCCTCTTCTCTTGCGGATCCGTAGGTGTGTTGGACGGTCCGGCCGCATTCGGATCCGATCCGAGCTCGCCGAGGTTCTTCACGACCGGCGAGTTTCCGAGTAGCTTCCGATCCATTGACATCCATCCTTGCGCTCCGGGGCTGAAGTCCGTAAACACCTGCTGGTTGAGCAAGCTCGACAGTCCTTCCCCCAACTCCGGATTGAGAGTCCCAATTAAGGCCCTCATCTCCTTCAGTACCCCTTCCATCTTGGCCTGGTAATCCACCAAGATGGTGATGACTTTCGATCCGGTGACGTGCCCTTCCGTCATCAGCCGGGCGGACAACAGTTTCGCCCTGATCACTGTATCCGCCGACTGGGCCACCAACTCCTGCAGGTTCCGAACCAAGGAGGTGGCCTCCACGATCTTCCCATTGGCGACACTGAGATCACTCTCCAAGTACGTCACCGTGCTCTAGAGCCCATTCCGCTCCTCTTTCGCCTTCCGTCGTCCCTCTTCAGCTATCCGGGCCAGATCTTCCGCCTGTCGGGTTTGATCCGTCTGGTTCCGGGCCTCGTCCTCCCACTTTCGGATCTCCTCGTCCTTCTTCCGCAACACCTCTTGAGTCGGAAGACGATCGAGGATTTCCGGAATGTCTTCGATCTTCACCGCGCCCAGCTTCGTGACGATCTGCCCGAGTATCGCCTCATACTGGTTGTTGTCTGCGTGCGCCATCATGGCGTGACGGATGATGGTGTCGAAATGGTTCCGCTTCTTCTTCCCCAGGGTTGATCCGGGTGGATCCGGGTCTGGGTGTCCTCTCTTATCTGGCGTTGTGGACTTCTTCCGTTCCGGCTTCCGTTCCATCTGGCTGGCCGGCTTCTGCTCTTCCGGGTCCTCGTCCATCCGCTCGTCCTCCGGGTCCTCCGGCTCCTTCTCCAACTCATCCGTCAAGCCGTACTTGAGGATCTGAATTCCCGTCTCATAGCGGAGGAGTTCCGGGCCACTCAGCACATCATTGTAGTGGTACAGGTGGAAGAGATAGCCGCTGATAGTGCTGGTCTTCTCCCGTCCCACATGCTCCGCTAGCCGGTTAACTACCCACTGGAGGACTATACCCCAGTTGACTATCCGCTTCTCAAAACACCCGAAGATGGTGTTTGCTACCGTCACGGTGACACGGGTAGGCTTTTCCGGATAGAGGATGGGAATCAAGAATTCCAACATCCGTCTATGCCGGTCGTTGGTGCAATCCGGAATTGAGTATCCGTCCTTAGGGTGGGGCGGATTCCGGAACTTGTTAACACCAAACTTGTCCGTCCGAGGAGCTAGACCTAATCCGGTTTTATCAAAACCGTATACATTCGCCCAGATATCCGGCGTCCAGGCACTCGGTCTACCCCTCACTGTGAGTTCGTACTGATTCGGAACTCCCGAGAGGATTTCCTGTACTATCTCGTCACTCTTCACACTCCAAGGGCGTCGGATCAACCCATGACACCCTAGGAAGACTAGATCATCTTCTAACTCCTTCCGATGCTGCGGATCGGAAGGGATGACTGGCAAAATTGCCTTGGCCGTCACTACCGCCCGCTTCGGATTGGAGGAACTCGCCATCTCTCCGCCCGAGTCGGAACTTGTCGGTGCGGTCGGCACCGACCCTGAACTAAACCCGGAACCGATCTCTACTGCTCACCACTCTTTCTCTCTCTATACGCGCTCCAAAACCTGCACACAAGCCGTACCTCGATTTGCCAAATCGAAAAGGAAAAATGAAGTGGAGAGGAGGGGTTTATATACCAGTCAGTACCCTGCGTTCCCAGTTCCCCTCGGAATGGCGCAACGTTCCCCGGCCGTTACGCTAGTTTCCGTAGGTCGGCGGCGTAGACCCGTAGGTGCCGACCATCCGGAACTAGCTCGGATCTGTCTTTAGGTATACCGGATCCGTCCTTGACAATATCGGATCCGTCTTTCCAAGTTCCGTCTTCCGGAAAGTTCCGTTCCGGATACTGAGGAATCCGGATCCGGAAACTTATGCCCATAGACCAGAAATTCACCTTGGTCAATCCGGTTCAAACGGATCCCAAGGGAAGAAGACCCTAATTGTCTTCTTTTCGCCATATCTAACCCTAAAATTTTGAAAAATTGAGCTTACTCTATATACTATCTTCCTATTTTACTTACCTGATATTTCCGGACTGCGACAGAAGCCCATCGAGGGTACAAGCATCCCTCTCTCGACCAATCAAGTGACTTCGGGCAAGCCAACTGCAGAAGAAGCTGTGGCCATTGAAGCAAAGGCAATAGAGAAAGGGGAGCTGAACGTTGAAGGCTCCAAAGCAAATGGTAAAGAAGAAGCCGCACAGGAGATTCCGCAGAAGAAGTCTAGTAAACCTTCGAAGTCACCAATGAAGGTAAATTTACCACTTGGCGTTCCTCTGTATACGTCAAGAAAGGTGAGTCCTTCTGGTGCACCGAAGCAAATGATCCCATTAGTGAAACACCAGCCTTCAAAATTAGTAATCTTTAATGTGCATGGTACGCTTCTAGATTGTAGTATGTTGGCTGAGGACAATCCAAACACTAAAATCAGGAACAGTATGAAAACTGAGCTGAGGAGGGTGGTATTCAGGCCTTGGCTGAAACCGTTTCTTTTCAAATGCTTCCAACAATTTTATGTAGCTTTTGGAGGTAGTAAGAGTCAACCATATATGGATGATGTTGTTCCGACAATGCTTGCTGGCTTCCATGGTCTAGATGCAACCCCATTGTTTACTTGGTCCGGTAAACGCTGTGAGTGGCAAGATGTAGAAGAAGGGTCTAGCCCGGAGCTTGTGAAGAATTTGTCATAAGTCTATGCGGCATGGCCATCATTTAGTGCAGACAACACTCTAGTACTAGATAGTAGGCACAATAGAGTGGCTCCAAACCTAGAGGCTAATGTGATCATCAGCCCTCCTTTCTATGTGAAGTGGATTTGCACATTGGCAGATGACAAGGAGTACTTGAAACGGTACTTGTGGCCGCTATTGGAGGTTTGGGGAAAATGCCCAGACGTGGCTGGCTTCCGATCCAAGTTTCCAGAAATTGTCAACGAATCTATGTCAGAAATGCTACAGAGACGACGAACTGGAAAAGCATATGAGTTCCTTGACATGGTGGAAGGTGAGGGGACTATCCAACCAATGGGTTGCAAATTTCATGGCGTCCCCTCGCCTTCCTTTGAAGTTTGAATCTGACCGTTTGCAACTGCGCGTGTAGGTGAAGGCAAAGCGGGAGCCAAAAAGCAAGTCATTGGCAGCAACGGAGAAGAAAGGTTCCGGAGCATCCACGAAGAAGGTCAATTGTAATGAAATCTTGTCGAGTGTTGGTCTTTTTAGCAATTAGTGCAGTAGTATTGTAGTTATTGTGAAGTCATTTTGCAGACTTCGTGAAGTCATTTTCTAGATTGTCTTAAGTTAGAACACAGTAAAGTAGCAATTACGCAACTGTGCAAGTTGCGCATGAGTGACATGTGCATCATAATGGACTTGAGCAGAATTTAGGCATCCTTTCTAGGAAGGAAATTCCGCGCTTCAATAACAAAGTGCCACCATGATAAAAGCCCCTTGTAAGAAATGGTTGCCAGGAACAGAAGTAGGGAACCTTAGTTGTCTACATGGAACCTAAACCCATGTAGGGACTAACCAATTTTCCCGTTCTTGTCTTGACGTCATAGCAGTCTCCCGAGAACCTAAATGAGAGTTTTGAAGAAGATTTGGATATAGCGCATTCAACTAAAAATGAAACGTGTTAGGAGAAATTTCTACTTAAAATGCAGCAAGTCTTGAAATTGCCAGTGAAGGTCAGCTACTAGGTCACATTAGTGGACCCTAACTCCTCTTCAAGCATCCCTTTTGCCAGGTATGTGAATTGCCTGACTTACCCGGTCATCCTATAGTAAATGATTTTTTATGCACATGTAGACCCTACAGAACGTCCGTTTCTTCTAACTACGTGCATGCTATGTTGTGGTGACATGAAGTATGTGCTATATAGGTAGATTTTGCTACTATGTAATGCTATACGGTTCAATTCTGTTCTAAGTGTGCGGGTTGAAAGCAAGTCAGGGTAGTGCACTAGTTCCGTAGAAGTTAGCACAAAGTTACATGGAAGTCATATGCCATCATGTCAGTCACATGTAAGTCATGCGAAAGTCATGTGTGAAGTCGAGTGAAAGTCATTACAAAGTCACAAGAAAGTCACATACAGGTCCAATATTGGGCAGGTCATTGTGGTGGATGCCTACAGCACCCTCATAGGTTAGTAATAACACGTTCTTGAATTCTTGGCTTCTGTGCAGTACAAGCTCGGAGACGAAGTGTTTCTCCTAAACCCGCGGGCGACCAGGCAGAGAGTGGCAGTGGGAACCATTAGTGGATTGCCCGGCCAACAGAATTCCACTTTAAGGAGATCCCGGAGACATGGTTAAAGGTGGACATTCAGGACGTCTTGCACGCAAACGTGGCACTTATGTACCCCGATGCCACAGACGGCCAAACACATATAGAACATGTGAAGGGGACATGTATAGTGTGGGACCAAAAATACGTGAAGCTAAGTACTTGAGTTCTGCTTCTTGGCGAAGCATCTGTACCTTGGGGATGAAAAATCTCTATCTTCAGAGTCTTTTTCAATTGTGAAAACATTATGGATTGTTTTTTTAAAACTGCAGTGCTGCCTACAAGCTAGTCGTGCTTCCTTTTTTGGTGAATACTATGACTACTGTACGATACTGCAGTGCTTCTGAATACATGTTTTCTATGCCTCCAATTTCTAAAGCGTGCCTAACGTGCATAGATCTGTCATTGAATCCTATTGCATGTATATAGCAGAATAGTCCGTGCACTTTTTGGCAGATTATACTGCTGAATCCATGAGTCATGTAGTCTATGCTGGAGACATTGGAGTGAGGTATGTACAGTCACCGCAATTGTTGGGCTAGTCATGAGGGAGTCATTGAGAAGTGCCGGCATATTACTCGATGAACACGGTCATGCATAAGGGAAACCAAAACCACTGCACCCCCTGGACAAGCACTTGTAAATGACTTTGTAATGATTGCATTAGTGAAAATAATGACTGAGAAGGAACTCCAGAATGACTACATGCATCAATGGCAGCCGTGTTGTCACTCAAAAGATAGAACTCCAAAATGACTGAGAAATGACTCAGTCCGTGTACAAGTTGGGCTTTGCCCGCTACCAGAAAATGTCTTTACAATGACTATGACTAAAAACAGTCTCAGTGTCCACGTCAGCACTTCATGGACAGCAGCACAACTGGGAAATGACTCCATAATTAACCCCTGACAACATCCACATTATGACATGTGTCACTTCAAGTCGACTGGCAAATGACTCCATAATTATCCCCTGACAACGTCTGACGTCATGACATGTGTCACTTCAAGTCGACTGGGAAATGACTCCATAATTATCTCAAGATAAGGTCTAGATTAGAACATGTTTGACTTGAAGTCCACTACAAAATGACTCCATAATTAGCTCCTGACAACGTCCACGTCATTAAATCTTTGACTTGAAGTCGACTAGAAAATGACTACAGAAGTCTCTTACTGGGGACTAGAAAATGACTGCAGAAATGGCTGAGTTCCATGTTTCAGCCTGAAAAATTTCAAGGGAAATCGGTCCCCTGCTCGCCCGAACCCAAAAATTTCCCCTGACCCTTCACCTCCACGTAGACAAGTCATCCATGTCTTCATCCTTCTTCCCAACTGGATGGTGATAATAAAACTGGAGTCATTTAAAGAATGACTTGTCTAGAATGACTTCTAGCGTCCGAAGTCATTTTCTAGTCATTTCTGTCCTAAATGACTGTTTTGCAGTCATTTAGGACAATCATTTCGGACCCCAATTCCTTATAGTGAGGGGAGGTCATGAATAGTAGTTTGGTCTCTAATATATACTTTAATTTTTTTTTGAAGTAGATGATTTGTATGGTTTCACACTAGTAGAAATCTGCGTTTGCCTCAACAAAATCTACTTGACGTGTTTATTGAGGCAAACGCAAAAACTGTGTTGAAAAACGCAGAAAATGCAGTTTTTGCGTTTGCCTCAACAAACACGTTAAGTAGATTTTGTTGAGGCAAACACAGATTTCTACTAGTGTCGAAAAATATGATTTTCAAAGAGATCAGCTTGTCTTTACAAGGTTAATTAGCGATCTTTGGTTTGAAGTACTTGCATTCCATCTTCTTGGGTGCATATGCGTGTATTGTAAGTTGAGACATCTTTCCTTAACCCCTAAATGCCTAAGGCCTTTTCTGAGCTTCTCGGACTTTGCTCTAAAGTAAACAAAAACTCAACTTTATTAAATTTTTAAAAAATAAAACCATTCAAATTCAAACTAGACATGTTAGAAATTACTTAGGAAAAGAAAACATGACAACACCACTTATGGATTGAAAGATTGTAATGTTTGATGATGAGGGTGTTAAAATTGCAAAAGTGATGTGAAGTCTTTCAATCCTCTTTTCACATGTGAAATCTAATAAGTTGGTGACCAAAAAAATATGAGGTGAAAGGGTCTAACATGCATAACCCCAATTAATTTATAGCTTCTCAAAATCTACTCTATAATTTTTTAAATGAATTTCTAATGTGATTTTTTCTCCAAGATCTAGTGTATTTGAGGCTCATTCCAAAAACCCTCAACACTTGAGAAAGTCAAGATTGAAATGGGTACCCTTGGACAAAATTGTAAATAGAAAAATCATAGACAATGATTTTTACAATCAGGTTCTTGATGCTTAAAGTAGACTTTGAAAAAAATTCTTCAAAAGTACAACTACTAATAATAGTAACTTGGTTAGGTTTTGTTTAACTTCAAAGTTTTGCGAACACCAAATTTTGGTGCCTTGGGCATTTAGGGTTTAATTAATCATCCAATTGACAACGGAGAAGGCAATGCTGCAAATAAGATAGAACCACCTAAACTCAATCACTTAAGCAATTCTTGAACAAATCATAAGGAATATGAGGCTATGCAAATTTTTCCTATGTAGAAAGATAGGAAATATAGGGATTGCAATTTTTTTGTAATTTTATTCCCAAAACTCAAATTACTATATATTTGAAAGCCAAAAAGTGCTTTGAACCCTATAGCCAATGTCTAAAGTCTTCCAATGTGGATCATAGTCAAGACTACTTTCCTACTTGGTTCTTCCCACACACTTTAGGACATGTGTTATAGCCTTATTAGTCCCAACCTTGAAAATGGGGCAAAAGTACAGTCCAAGCTTTAATTGGAAATCTCTTCTAACCTTGGTTGGAAATAGCCACATCCTACAAGTTAGGTATGAGTCGTTAGTTGAGAATAGGTGGTTCTATTTAAATTATTGGTATAGACACGAGGACAATAAATTTTTTCAAAAGGTCAAATACAACTGGAAGTCATCCACGTCGATGATTATGTGAATAATTTATGCATTAGAAATAAATTGAGAATTTTCAAATTTGATAGATTAAAGGAGTGTAAATGGACCAGGGTTTGTTTTTTTGTTTTTTGGACCAATGGTTATGTGGCCTTCCTTTTCAAAAGGTTTTAAGTTGTTTGGCTTTTTAATTTGGGGGACTTAAATTGAAAAAGGTCATATTTGAGTATGCAATTTTGAATATGTAATTTTGTATGTAATTTTTGTATATGCTAGCTCTGCACAATAGATGAAATGAAATTTTGAAACATTGTAACAACAACATTATTGTTGTTTGGCATTTTTTCACACACTTTCCCTTTTTTTCTATAGGCTTGAGGTTGATGATTTTGTTTTGAAGAAATTAGGCCTTATAAGGCTTTAAAAAACACCTTAGAATGGACTGTCAAATAAATGATCATTGCTCTTGTCTTCTTCCGCTTATTGAACCTTGAAATATTAGACCTATAAACCATTGATTTTAATCCTCAATGCCCATCATTCAATTCATTGCCATTTTAGAACTAGATATATATGAATTTTTTCTTTAAATTCAAAGATGAATCAACATGTCTTCTTTAATTGACAAGAAATTTAGAATTTTTTTTGACAAAAATTGATTTTTATAAGAATTTTTTAAGAAAAAGTGAAGAAAAATCATATCAAATAGAGAATTATTTCTAAAAATCTGAAAACTACACTATGGGTGTATATTATAGGGACAAAGATGATGGTGTAACTCAAATTGTGTGTCATTCCATAATTAGAGTATAGAAGACATCCAAAATACATTCAAAGTTCAAAATGCAATAAAATATTCAATATTGCAAATTGGAGTTGAAACTACAATAGATGACTTCATTTTTTTTAGTTTGGTTCAAATTCAAAAAATATCATTTTTGTGAAGAAATTTCATGTTTAGAGCAAGAAGCTGCAACTTCCCAAAATACATTCAAAATAGCATATGTTGGGATCCATCTTTTTAACTAATTTCTTATTCATGTGAAAACGGACACTCACAAGACTATAGAGTTAATTAGATCCTCAACATAATCCTTTGTGAAAGGCCAACAAAAAAATGGATGAAAATTTGCTTTCAATTTCCCTTTACATTCCCCTTAAGTCATTCAAATGCCACAAAATGGTGTCACTGGCTTTACAGGGTTAATAATCCTTAAACAATAGACTAGGAGCCATGGAAATCATGCATTTTGATATTGTGTGACATCATGTACTTAGAATAAGCTAAATATATTCATTGGAAGCCAAAGTTATGTAGAACATCTCCCCTTTCTACCCCAAATACCAAGAATGAATAGTTGCAATCTTGTCCTACAAAGGAAGATTCTTTGTCATTCATCAGATGCAAAATGTTTGCTTCATTGGTAAGGGTTAATTAATTTAGATTTTCCTCATATCCACCTTGTTCTTCTCCTCAATTGGATGCTTTCCAGAATTTAAACACTTTCTACACAAACAATCATCATTGCTAAGGTAGAACCACCTATAACCAATCAAAGAAGGGATCTAGACATGATTTTGGAGTACTAGAAGACAAAGCAAATATTTTCATAGGTTCCATGATAGATATGATAGGAATTGCAAAAAGAAATTGGTAATTTTATCACTTGAATTGAAATTACTATAAATTTTGGAAGGCAAAAAATGTGTTGGACCAATAGCCAATCTCTAAACTCTTCTAATTCCATTCATTCATAAACTATTTTTCCACTCACTACTTTCTACTTTCTTGTACATTACTTTGGGACATGTATAATGAACTTTTAGTCCCAACTTTGAAATAGAGAAAAAAATGTAACCTTGCCTTGGTTAAAAATACATCAATCTACAAGTTGACACACAATAAATGAATAGTTCACATACAATAATTTTCAGGTAGTCAATGTGCTTAAAAAATTGTTGGTTGGTTATGGGTGGTTCTACCTTTTATGTAATTACTAAAGAATTAAAATGAATGATATTCAATTTATAGTGGTTTGAGTCTTCCAGTTCCTCCATTGGCACCGGTGGTTGCATCTTCAAGAGCAACAAGGGCGAAGCTTACTGCTACTTAGTCTCCTCCACTATTTCTTGTAACAATCTTGAGAGATTGAACCCCTAAATGCCCAAAGCACCAAAATCTAGTGTTTGCAAAACTTCAAAGTTAATCTCTTAAGTTTTCGACTATGTTTTCACTTAAAACACTCCAAAACTACCATTTTGTACCAATACCAAATTTTAGAAAAAAAAAAAATTTAGACATATGTAATTATAGGATCTTGTAGTGAGAAAGTTTGAAAAGATGTGGAAAAAATTTCAGAAATTTTCACCATCTAAGGTAGGTACACCCAAAAGCGCCATTTATTCATACTGAGCCTAGTTCCTGCTATTAATTAGTTCAAATTTTTATGTAGTCTTGTTGGCAAGTGAAAGCATGTTCCAACGCACCAAAGAACATAGGATTTGGATACCGTATGCAAAAGTTATTAACAGTCAAAGTCTGTTTTTGAAAGCGCTATCTACAGTCTGTGAACATGACTGATTTCGGAAATGTATGTGCACTGTAGATGGCGCTTTTAGGAACAGGGCACTTTTGGGTGTACCCACCTTAGATTGCAAGATAATAGCATTTGAACTGACCAAAAAACATTTTTTTGGCTCTTTGAAAAATTTGGCAATCGCACCTCACAAGGTCACATTTGTATGAAAAAAAAATTCAAATTGATGGTTATTCTTTGAATTCATTCTTCAAGGCAAGTTGGCTATATGCTTGAAAATTTTCAAATCATTTGGAATTGTACAACATATAGGAAAATAATAATAAATAGAAAGAAGAGAAAATCATTCAAAATACTAAATTTTAAAGAATTTATTCATGGAATTGAGAAATGCAATCCCAATGGTTAAGATGTTGTAATAAACAATCTACACCTGTTGTTTTTATTTTTTTCCCAAAAATATTAATAATTATATTAAATTAAGGATTTTGTACTTTTGTGAAGTAGAGATTCTTTGACTATAGACAAACTACCCCAAACTAAAACTCCTCGTAACTTTTGATTCATTGGTCAAAATAGAATGATTCAAAGCTTTCCACTTAGATATAAGTCAAGAAATACAATTTCAAATTTTTGCTTCTTAAAAAAAGAAGTTTTAAAGAAGTTTTTTTGGTTACCTAGGCTATCCAATAGGCAATGAAAACTACATATTATATAATGTTTTTTTAACTATTTAGTCAAAAGTCATGAAAATTGTTGGACCTCAAAAGTTAGTCCTTGGAAAATTGTTGTGTAAAAACTCCAAATAAAAATAAATAAAAACCTCATTTATAGTGAGCTGGCTCAAATAGCTATGTTGTCAAAAAAAAAGGTAATTTAGACATTGAGAGTTAAATTAAACCTTTGAACCAAGTTTCTATTTTTACTATGTGATATTTTGAAAACTTCTTTTTAAAGTCTAGTTTAAGAATCAAAAATCCAATCTTAAAAATGATTGATTATGATTCATCTATTTAAGATTTTGTACAAAAGTGTCCATTTCACATATTGACTTTCCTTAGAATCAAGGGTTCTTGGACATGAGTCTCAAATACACTAGAACTTAGAGAAAAAACACATTAGAAATTCATTTAAAGAAAACTTGTAACGTAGATTTTGAAAAATGCACATAGATTGATTGGGGTTATGCATGTTAGGCTTTCTAACTTCATATTTTTTTCATGACCAACTTTTTTGATTTCACATGTAAGAAGAAGATTGAAAGACTTCAAGTCAATTTTGCAGTTTTAATATCTTCATAATTAAACATTATAATCTTTGAATCCACAAGTAATATTGTGAGTTTTCTTTACCAATTGATCTCTAACATGTCTAGTTTGAATTTGTATAGTTACATTTAAAAAATAATTGACAAAGCTTATCAAAATGTTGACTTTTTGTTCTAAAATTTAAAGCAAATTCCTAGAACTTGAACACATGCCTTGGGCATTTAAGGGGTTATGGTAGGGTGCTCTATAACCAACCTTTAATACAGAGGTACAATTTGTTTTTTTCAATGTACCAACAATGTACATTTCAAGAGGGGGTTGTTTTTATTGACCACTTTGTTTCAACTTCAAAATTTTGTATTTTATTCCACGAAGGTTATAAAAATATGAAACAACTTGGGTTGAATGTCAATTCCATTTTGCTTTCTACAATAATTTACTGAGAATTGTTTCATAAAGTTTAGCTTCCCCCAAAATGTAATCTACTTTTAAAAGGTTGCTTAAAAGGTTGCTTTAAGAGCTCCCTGCCTTGTTAATTTGCGTTGTATTTGGTGTTGCAGGGTAAACAAATTCATCAGAGTCCATAGTCAACCAAAAAATGATGTTGATTGTTGAAAGCTATGCAAAGAAGTGTTAGCAAATTTGTAATTAGTAGACATAGAAAATTTACTATTTTCAAAAATGCTAAATGTGGACTCAAATGTTGTTTTCTTGTTTCCAAAATTTTCAACTATTTGATCATTTTTTTCATTTAATTTGAGTTATATTTCATGTAATTTCAGAGTACACCTCCTCGTGTAGAAATCAACCAAATTTTGTTGAAAAATAACCCAAAAAACTTAGCATCCTACGTAGGAATGTATAATGTTTGCAGAAATTTTGTTCAAAAGACAAAAGATTTTCTAGGATTTTATAAAAACATGTATATTGTTTGCAATAGGAAAAACATAATTGTAGGCCATCAAAAGTATAGGGGAGAAGCTTAGAGAAGGGCATGAAATGTGGAGATGTAACTTCCTAACTTCCAAAAAATGAACATGAAACATTGAACTTGAACTTTTAGGTTCTTTTTTTCTTTCACAGAAAGATAAAGTTACTCTTCAAATGTAATCTCTCGCCATTCATATAGAAGTGTAAGCATCATGGAAGTTGGTAAAAGCAATTCAAATTCCTACAATTAATAAAAAATTGTTTTTCTAAGTTTATAATTATATTTACATTACATTTGGTTGTAGAGGTTTTGTCAAATGTAGTCTTGCCCTACTCACATTGAGAAGTCTAAGCACCATGGAAGTTGGCTAAAGCAATCCTAATTCCAAAAATTGAAAATTGTCTTCCAATTCCAATTTTATAGTTACAATTACATTAAGTTTTCTTGCACACATTTAGTCAAGAATAATTAACCTTAGAGGGATTCTAAATATTCCAAGTTTACATTTATTGTAGAGGTTTTGTGAACGCAGTAATTACTTCTTTTGAACCCATTGTCACAAACTATCACAATGGACTCTAAAATTTTAAAATTTTAGATTTCATTGTAAAAATTTTAATTTTAAAACTTCATTAAACTTGATGTTACATTCACCCCCACCCCCTCTTATAATTTTGATAGGGTGGGGTTCCATACAATTAGTATGGGATAATGTATGTTGCATATGTATGTCATATTTGTATATTATATTTGTACTTTGTATATATATGTCATAGTCATGTGGTGTATGCCATATGTTATATTTGGTATGTATAGGTATAATCCATATTTGTTTCCGTATTCAAATGGGTGATTGCAAGAAAGGGCTGTACTATTTGGCGTTACAATCCAAGTGACTTTCATGCCATTGGTTATAACTTTTGGGGAATTAAGCCAATGTGCTTGAAATTTTTATTGAAGATGGCCAACTTGATATCAATAAGATTCATTATTTTTCAAAAAAATTCAAAAATCATTTTCTAATTAAATTTTAATTTAGCTAATTTGTCACACTTTGCGATTTAGGGTTTTTTAGTACTACATGGAGTATCCAAAATTAGTGATGTAGACTTGAAATTTATGTGGTCTATTCCCACACTAGAGATTCATGTGTTGACCAAAAAAAATTTTTTAAAAAAACATTATTTTATATCCTCTACATTCATGCAAATAGGGACCTCTTGTGCATGCAATTCTAAACATTGAAAATGGTTTCAAAATCATTCTTTTGGTGAAATCTCATCATCATCATTCCTTCTCAAATTTACAATCTTTATTTTTTCTTTAAATGTCTTTTTCCTATTTTTTACAAATTATTGCAAAAAAAATATAAAAGTGCTCATTTTTATGATATTTTGCACTTGTCTAGTTCACCTACTTAGAAAATTTTCCTTCACTTTTTCTTCATAGGATACCTTCTTCTTCAAGAAATATACATTGAACATTTTTTTTTTTTAAATTGTTTTTCTATTTTTAAAGTACTCTCGAAAAAAAATGAGTATTATTCCAAAACAAGACAAAAAACAGGAGGCCTTTCTTGCAATCACCCAAATATCCATATGGAGTACTCAAGTATCTATATCTATATCTAGTATTGGTATGCATATTTGGTATTGTATTTTGAATTTCTATTTGGAGAACTCTGATTAAATCTCACAAAGATCAACAACTTGTGATTTTCTAAGAAATCAACGGCATTTTTTAGGGGAAGCATTTGTGATGTTCTTGAGAGGGGGGGGAGAACTAATGTGATAGGAGGTGGCATGCCACTCTTTGGCGCATTGCATTGTATAGAGGTTTAGTCAAGTGTAACTAACTTTGGAGGATTGGAAGGACACCCAAAGCTAGAAGTGTTGTTTGAGTGGTCAAATATTCTTCTTTCATGTTGAATGGATCATTTTCATCCAATTTTTTGTGTGCAACTTTATTAATATTATATCCACATTATTTATTTTAATTCAAGTCATATTAGATGTTGTTTTTATTTTATTTAGGATAGGTATAAAATAATAGTATCCTTGTCAATGTACTTCAATATTTCAAAGCATTTTTCCTTTAAAACTTGATTTTGACATTTAAAATGAATTCTATCACTTTTGAGTAAAACTTTTAAAATGAAGCTTTTCAATTTTATTTCTACTCTTGCTTCAGAAGTTTGAAAATTTTACTATGCATGAGAATTTTATTAAATCCAAAGTTGGGGGTCAATATCCATATGTCTAATTATAGACTCATCCGAAAAATTCTTGGCATTACACTATAACATTCTTTTTACTTAAATTTGTTCAACTTTTAAGTATATTTGCATTTAATGTGAATCTTCTTCACTTTTTCTTCAAAAGTTCAATGTAATTTTGAATTCTCTTCAAAAACTAAACCCTTGGATGATTATGTATTTGACATGTGATTTCATCTTTGAAAACTAAAAAATTCACTAATAAATAGCAAAAAAAAATTGAGTAGAAGATTCAAACGTTTGACTATAAAACGATGGGCTTTATGTTAAATTTTTGTGATAGAAATAAGAAAAATATGCCTACTTTGATGTATCCTAAAGTTCACATATAAGACACTAATTTACCAAAAACACATTATGTTATTGTTGCAAATTGTAACATTAGATGAAATTTGAGGGCATTGGAAGACTGCGAGTTCCCAGACTACGGGAATGTAGTTTCTGCTGGGGAAATTGGAATCCTACGTGGTCAAGACACTGCCACGTAATTAAAAAACATTGAAATTAAAAAAAATTGGACTTTGTTTCATATTTCAAAGATTCAGTTTTTTTTAAATTAAAAATCTTCATATATATATTTAAAATTTTTAATATATTTTTTTTGGGAAGGGGGTAATGCCGGCTTGACAACGTCCAACAACATTGGGAACTATTTTGGGAACAAGCCCGAAAGAGCCCTCTAATGCCCTCAAATGTCAACTAATGCATCAATGTATTGTCCAAATTTTCCAAATTTTTTTTATATTGATATGAATTTTATATCCTCACTAGTAGATTATGTGAGCATAGTAGATGACTCTTAATTAACATATAAATGTAATAACCTCTAAAATGCCTATGGCCATTTTTCTACTAAAAACCTTCAAAACTTCCATTTGTTTTGTGTTCCAAAAAATATTGTTTTAGGATCTAAATATAGGATCAAATACTCATGCTTATATTTTACTTGTCTAAGATCATATAGTAAAAATTTCATGAATTTTGACCTTACAAATTGTAAGATATGAGCATCCAAAGTTGGAAAAAAAAATATTGAATACTAGGATGAAATTTCAAATGACTTTGACCACCATTTATGCAAAAAGAAATTCACTATGGACTTTGAATTTAAACTTCTTTTGGTTGAAGAATTAAGTTGAAGTTCTAGAAAAAAATTCAAATATAAACCACTTAATATTCATCCCTTAAAATATTATTAAGAAGAAGTAGGTTCAAGATTGAAAGAAAAAGTAAACCATTAATAGCTCTAAGTTTGGATTGAAATGCATTAATTTAAATGGTGAGATTGTTCTAGCTAGTAAACTTAATCCCTAAAAGTCCAAGGGGTTAAGACAAAACACAAATATGTTATAAAATGTAAGTTATGTAACTTTTTTGAAGTTAGTATCATAGAAGATAATGTGAAGCATAAAATGTAGAAAGTATCCGTATGGTCAAAATTATAAAATTATTTTTAGACTTCTCTTCAAATTAATTTCAAAGATATAACTTCAAAAATTTACCAAAAATACAATTTTTTAATTTAGTATATGAATTTCTTTTATTGGTCAAAATTGTGATTTCTATTGATTTGTGAAAAAATGCAAAAGATCTAGTAATGAGACCATCAACACTTTCCCAAAATAGTTAGTTTTTCAACACTAGGCAATTCTAAACCTTTTGTGTTATATCTCTTATAATTTTTGTTTGACCATACTGATCTTAGTTTTGAAAGAAAATCCAATTTTTTCATAACTGAAAAAAAAATTTGAAAAAAGTTTTTTTGCCTGAAAATTCTGCCCGATGTCGGGCAGTAACCAAAAAAATGGTCATTTGAGCGCTTAGGGGTTAATCTTGTCAAAAAAAATTGTGAAAAATTGTAAAAGCAACATTCAAAAATGAAACCAATAGATTATTTTTCTAAAAAAATGCTGAAATTGCCCAAAAAACAAAATTGTTCACATCACTATTTCAAATGGAATGAATCAAAGTTTTTCATATTATATATATATATATATATATATATATATATATATATATATATATATATATATATATATATATATATATATATATATATATATATATATAATTTCAATCTTTTGTAGATTTATTTTTCTACTTGCCAAATTAAAATTTGTGCTTTTGAGGAATAACCTTTGCTCTTGGGCATTGATTGAAATAGAAATTATATTTCCACAAAGCTAATAAATTTTTCTTTCTTGCAATAAAGTTTCAAAAAGTTTTGCTAAAAGTTTAGGTGATAGAAACCTATCCAAAATCCATTTTGTCCCCTTGATGGACAATGGGCCTTTAGGGGTTAAGTAAATTTTTGAAGAATCAAATTTACAAAAGTAAGAATAATATATTTCAATAATTTGCATTATATTGTTTGACAACAAGACATAAAGGGGTGTTTTATACCTAGAAGATGGGCCAATCCTCTTTGAAGTTGATTGCACAAAATTTCAACCCTTTTTGGGCTAAAAGGTTGGCTACAACTATTTTTTAGAGTAAAATTATAACGGAACCTAATTCTCCCATAGATAAAGGCTTTGATGCCAAAAAGCCGAGTTGATTCAATAAAACCTAGAAAATAGGGAGAGAGAAGAATGGGGGATAAATTTATTGGGTGTTTTACATCTAGAGGCTAGGCCAATTCCCCTTGAAACTATTATACAAAACCCAATGAATCACAATTGTTGAAAAAAAAAAATTTATTATTTTAAAAAAATTGGGCTATGACATTGGCCTTAAGGCCAAGAGTTGGCCTTCTACTTTTGGTGCACCCAATTCAACAATTTCAAGCCATGTCTCCTCATCATCTCTTTTAATAAAAATTTCATTTCACCATATTGGACTGACGTCTTGGTATAAAAGAATTGGGACTAATTTCAACATTGATTTTGTCCAATCATAAGTGAGGATTCTTGGTCTCTTGTACAATAAATTGACCTTGCCTCCAAATATAATTTGTAAAGTGACCCTAGGAGAATAGACAAGCAATCTTTTTAATTAGAATGGCTTAGAATGGAATTACTTCTCTAATTTGAAATTTTCATACTTTTGTTTTGAACAATAAAGTTATTCATAAAGTCAAACCCAATTTATAAAAAGGATGTCAAAGGAAGGTTTGACCAAGAATGATATATGAAAAACATAGCACCACACTTCATCAAACCTAATTTAGGTGCTTCAAGGAATATGAATTTCTTAAAATGGAAATTATATTATAAAACATCATCATGTTATTGATGTATTCCTTAAGTTCTTTCCAAAAAAGTTTGATTAAATTTTTTTTTGAAAGTAGTGTATTTTGAGCTTTTAAAATGCTATCTTTTAAAGTTTCACAAAAATTATAATTTAAAAATGTAAAAAATAATTCAAATGAAATTAAAGTCTATTATCGGATTTATATTTTTTAGTTAAGCTTAAAATCATTGAAATTAAAACTTATATTTGAATTCAGATTTTGATTTTTAAAATGCCCATGGAACTTGCAATGTCTTTGAAGGGCTAACTCTAATATATCCTTTAAGAGTTTAAAGATTTGGACATAAATTAATTTAATACAAAGCTCTTGTATTGAATCACAAATATCTATGTGCTATTCTATGCTTAATCTAAGAACACCTAATCGATTATGAAAATTTAAAAAGTCAATTATTTATGAGAAATAACAAAGTCACATTTGAAGTCATTTTTTATATAGTGACTTATTTTTAATTAAATCTACAATTGTAAATTAGTGCTAATCAAAGTACTTGAACGGTTAGATTTTTAAATAACCTAAACAATCTAAAAGCTTTTTCAAATAATCTAAATAACCTATAAGCATTTTCTAAAAATGCTCAAAACTTTCTATGATTTTGCACAATTTTTGGCTGGAAAAAAGTACTTGCCTTCCCCCATCAAATACAACAAATGGTCAGACTTTTTCAAGGAATTCTAAGTTCAGGCACTTCATCAAGTCAGATTCTACAAAATTTCAAAGTTTTGAAGATTGATTCCATACCAAATTTGCCATGCAAGGTCAAAAACATATTCAAAAAGTGGCACAAAATAGGGGGATTTTTTACTTTTACTTGAGGATAATACAAGTGTTACTCTGTTGGTCCCACTTCATGTAATAAATTTAGCGTCTTGCCTCATAGAAACCGTTCACCATTAATAACCTCTGCAACCCAAAAATAATTTATCATTCCAAAGAGGGGTACCTTCTATATAACCCCTACATTTCCTAGACTATATTTTTTCTAATTTAACACTCCAAAACTATAATTTCTACTACAAGTACCAAATTTTAGGAAAACAAACAAACAAAACATAGGATTTTGTAGTATTCATTGGAGAAGATGAAGGAAAATTGATGATAAAAAAATCCAAAAATTTTCAATGTGTAGATTGCAAGATATTAGTATTTGATTTGACAAAAATTCTATTTTTGGCCTTACAAGAAACAATGTACATGCACTTCACAAGGTCACATCTTTATGAAAAAATGTTCATGTAGTTGGTGTTTTCTTGGATTCATTCTTCAAGACAACTTCGATACATGCTTGGAAATTTTCAAATCATTTGGAATTGTACAATGTATAGGAAAAAAATGATATCAAGAAAGAAGTAAAGATTGATTCAAAATACTAAATTGTCAAGAATTTTGTTATGGAATTGGAAAATTCCAACTCCAATGGTTGTAATGGTTGTAATGTTGAAATATACAAATCTACATCTTTTGGTTTTATTTGAATTAAATAAAAAACTTCAACATTCATTTTAGAGCAAAGAATTCATAACTACCTAGAAGCTATAGCTCATAATTTTCATTCATTAATCAAAATGAAATGATTCAAAGCTATCTACATATCTATATATACATATGAAAGCAAATTTCAAGTTTTTGTTTGTAAAGAAAATGTCTTATAATCTACCTAATGTGCCCAACTAAGAAAAAAATAAACTACATATCAAATAATAACTTTTAGCCATATTGTCAAAAGTTATGAAAATTGTTAGGCCTTTAGTTAATGAAAATCCTCTTTTACATGTTGTCTAAAAATTTCCAAAAGAACTAGAAATTCCATTGAAAGTGGATTGCCCATAATAGTTGTGTTGCCAAATATCATAGTTTGATCCATCAAGGATTAAGAAATTCCATATCTGTTGTAAATTCATTTGTTCCCAATGTAACATTCACTAGTGGTGGCCTTCATGCACTCAACTAATTCTATTGAACCTCTACGTGTTTACTTAGCTACTAATGAAGTGTGAAATATTTCACACCATCTCCAATATTGTTGAGTGTAGAATATTTCATACCATCTAAGATAGATCCATCTATAATCAACTAGCACTCCATCTCTAACTTGTAGAGTGCATTTATTTTCAATAAGGTTGGAACATATTTCCAACCAAATCTTTGAATGCATGTTTTTTTTTTTTCAAGCCATTGGGACTAATAAGTTCATAACACATGTCCCAAATTAATTGGCAAGAAAGTAGGAAGTAATGAATAGAAAAAGAGTTCTTCAATGATCATAAATGAAAGAATTTAGACATTGGCTATGGGCCTACAACACTTTTTGCCTTTTAAAATTCATAATGATTTCAATTCATGCAATAAAATTATAAAAGTTTTTGTAATCCCCATCATTTCTATCATTGCACCTTCAAAAAACATTTGTTTTGCCTTACACTAAGGTAGAAGCACCCAAATTGAATACTAGTTTTTCATGGACATCTAGAAAAGAACCTAAATCAAATTGCAAGTGGACCCAAAGAAGACACATAGGGTCCTAAAGTAGGCAACTATGGTTCCAAGAAGTTATCATTCTCCCATGGCCAATCACCTATATAGGATCCAAAGTTAGAATGTGTCATCTTTGGATGTGTTTGTGCCCACTTTGGTATTAGTCTAATGCCCACAATAGGTGCATCTATACAATTGTTTTCAAAATTTCATATTATATTCATACAAGCTCAAAAAAATATGAACCTAATTTTTTTGGTTTTGTAAACCAATTTCTAACAAACGTGCATAATCTTTCTTCCCATGCACCCTCAAAATCAATAGATCCAAGGTAAGTGTCTATTTTAGGTGCTTCTATCTAAAATACCTTAACTAGTCATTTATGGGTTTTACCTTACTATAGAGCTAAGGTGGCAACATATGCCATTCAATGTTATAAAATTCCACATGCATAACATTAGCCACCTAACTACAATTTACATAAGGTAGACCAACCTAATTCCGTTAGCAACCAATTTTCGTCACCCTATATTTGGCCCTATTATCATCCATTCCACTCTCCAAATCTATCAAGAAATGAGCCAATTATGTTTAGAAATCTAACAAAATCAGTGCATTTATGTCATTTAGGATAATGTGGCAATAGGTGATTGGTGAAAACCTTGATGCTTATAGGGACATAAGAAGGTGGTTATGGGTTGTTATTAGGGCATTCATGACCCTAGTCATAGGCGTTGTTGTTGTTTTTTGAAAAAGGGTGGTGACCATTAAAAACCAAAGGGGAAAAACAATCAATCCAGCTCAAGCGGATAATTCAAACTTGGGGGAGGCTGAGAGAGGTGCCACTCAGGCTTGTGAAGGGTACCAGAGCAAAAAATCTCATTTTTGCACCAAGTGTTTAAAAAATCTTGGCAATAGTCATAGGTGCTTTTGTAATTTAGGGCTAAATACTTCAAAAACTCACAGAAATTATAATTTTGATCAGAAAATTATAATTCTACCTGGGTTTGATTTGTGAAATATATACACACCTTTGGAAAACACATCTTGGAATTGGTCCCAAGATACTCAGATTGCAAATTAGGGTAGTAATAGATTGGTCTGCCTTCATAACATTCAGTAGCCCATGGAAGGACTGCCTCCCCCTTGGTGAAGTCCCCATCACCTAATTTTCATCTGACATTTCTTGGAGTTGCAACTTTAGTTACTGAATGGCGTGGAATACCATTAGTGCTGGATGGAATCGTGTGGGATATTCCACACCATTTCATCCGCTGAGAGGCAGTGTGACAGTCTACTACTAGATGTAATGTTATGTACGGTCCAATCTGAAAACAACGCTAAAAATAAAAAATAAATTTGCTTTTCCTAAACCCTAAACCCTAAAAAAAAACTTGGAAAGCAAGGCAGCCTCCTCGGTTGCGAGTTTCGTGCTGGGTCAGTCGGTCCTATTGTCTGTCTTGTCCTGTCCGTCTCTCTGTCTCCCTTCCGTCAGGCCACTTGTGGCTGGCGGCCTTGTATTTTACCTCTCTGCAATGAAATCCCCTTTCATTTGTTTGAAAAAAAAAGCAAGGCAGCCCTAACTTAACTTAATGTGTGTATCATGTGTGAGCTCCATTGAAGGCGCAGGCTTTGTAAGCGTGTGTAGCAAGGCCAACATTTCACATGGCTCGAGGAGACTCCAGAGTTTAAAAGTCTAAAACCTAAGGAAGGAGAAAACATCATGGCTGATAGGATTGGGCATTGTACTGGAACTTGTGTTTCTAAACAAATGGAAAGAAGCCCATGATTCTGGACTATTTGGGTACCGCACACGAGGTAGTACAACAGCCCGTTATGCCCAGAAATGAGGAGTTTGCTGAATTTTTTTTTAAATTTCTTGCATGGAGACAAGTGTGGGAAACAGCACTGAGAGCAATTGAAAATATATTTTTCCTTGACAAAGTATGAGGTTTTGAAGCATGTTGCTCATCATGGCCTGAAGCCTCTCTACGCTACAGTGGAAGCATCCAAAACCATCAATATAAGCAATTCAGCAGCACAGCGTGAAGTCCTACCATCGAAGGTGGGCCTGCACGCTAGATTTATCCTAGGGGAAAACACTGAAAGTTTTAATTTTTTTTTAATTTTTAATTTTTAATTCATATTTATAATCAAAGATCCCAAATTAGCTTGGGAGGGTAAGAACAAACCAAAAAATCCAACCTAAACCCTAAACCCCAAACCCTTGTCAACCTCTAGTAAAAACAAGTTTTACCCCACTAGGCCCACCTTCAATGGTAGGATTTAACATTCTACAATTCAACATAGTTGGAGGCACTTATATATATTTGTAATATTAGCAAGTAAAAATCATGAATATTCAAAAGAAAAATTAGATTTTTCAAATGTCGTATATAATTTCTATGATTTTATAAAGTATTGATGCCCTAAACCACTGAGATTGTTATATAGGTGGATCCAAAATTGAAATTTGCAAAAAACAATAGTAAGCCAATCAAAGTTAAATATGTGTCCTTTAGATGTGTCAACCAATTTGAGTTAATTAAGCATTTGGAGGACACTGTGATTGAAGTCTAGGGACACATTTAGTGCTAGTTTTGGATACAAGAATGGAAACAAGTATACTTTTGGGTATTTCTACCTTACTCCAAAACCAAAGAAAGTGTATTCATAGTAGCCGTCTTTTGGGCCTACAGGAGTCACATTATGAAGGCTTGAAAAAGTCACTTCCTTCAATGAATTTACATTCAAAAGGTAGAAGTTCCTATTGTAGTCACTAACAACTCCATTATTGACACCTAGTACATTGAATTAAAGATACTAATACAATTCAATGTAGTCCAAATTTCATTAATTGCAAAAAAATTTGGAATGGATCATTTTCTAGGTGTTTAAAATCGATTGTTTTTGCCCTTATTGGATTATTCTACCGTAATTTTATTTATTGGATATACAAGAATTTTTGTGTAATAGAATGGAAAATTTGGAAATATTCCACAAGTATTTTGGTGAATTCACTTTTGAAAAATGAAAGGTATATTGGAGGCAATTAAAGAAAAATCAATTAGTTTTCCAATATTTAAAATATTTTTGCATTTAGCTATAACTATAAGGCATGACTATTCTTGCTCTTTTGGATTCTAATATGGCTTGTTGCTCTTTTTTTTTAGCTATCTATTCTCAAATTTTAAGTTTCTTAAAATATAAATCATGTCCAAAAAATAAAATGAGTTATGAATCCAAATGTTGTAATGTAATCAAATTTTTAGTTAACCCTTAAAGGACGGGCCTATGACCACTAGTTGGAAGCCCCCTTGCCGGTCACTCAATTTAATATTGTTCATGAACCAATCAAGTATGAAATTTTAAATTTTAATTTTTCAGAGATGGAAGTACATGTCTTCTGCTCTTCACAGAAATTTTCAGATTTTTTTGAGGAAAATTGATTTTTATGAGATTTTTCGAAGAGAAAATAAAGAAAAAATCATATAAAATAGAAAATTATCTCAAAAAATCTGAAAATTTCACGATGTGTGTAAATTGTTGTGACAAACATCATGGTGTAAACTCAACTTCCATGTACACCTATTTATAGGTTGCAGTGGACATTAAAGATGCAGCCAAAATTCAAATTGTAATAAAATATTCAATTTTATAAATTTTTCCAAAATTCCAATTGGAATAGAAACTAGAAGAAAAGACCTTCATTTCATTAGTTGGGCTCAAACTCAAAAAATGTCATTTTCAAGGAGAATTTTCAGATTCAGTCAATTTCTCAAAATACACGAAAATGGCAAATTTTGCCATCCGTTTTCTCTAATTACTTCTCAACTACATGAAAACAAATAGTAGTTAAACTAAAAACTGAATTGGAGACTCTTTACAACTGAACGTGAAAGGTCATTAAAAAAAAGTGGATGAAAAAACTATTGTTCACGTCCTCTGCTGCCCTGTGAAGTCATATGAACGCCACAAAATGGAGCCGACGTCGCTTAGGGGTTAAACCCCACCTTGCAAAAATTTTGATGTTTAGTGGTGTTAATAGTGTAGTTTATGGCTCATTTTGGTATTTACTTTGGATATCAACTAAAAAGTTAGCGAGAAAGTTAGCTAATCAATACAATTGTTATCCACTTCAAAAAACACATATCTAAAGAATTTAAGGAAATGACAAGTGTATCCATTCTTGTTTTTCTTACAAATATTAATCTCATTTTAATGATGAGGTGCATTGTAAGGTGTATCAAAAATTGCAAAATGTCAAGAATGTTATGAAATTCAAGATCAGCATTTTCAATCATCTTATCTTTTATTAAATATAAAAAACCATCATATCAAAATATTCTCACTCAGATAAGCTCTATCAAAGACTATGTTGCCCTATTTTTCCAATGACCTAAATAAATTTCAAATTAAAACATATATACTAAATTGTATAGTCAAATAATTTAAAATCTTTTGAAGTGCTTATTTTCAATGAAAACTACAAGGTCCTATGGCTACATTATATCAAATCTCAAGATAAAATGAAAAAACAAATTCTTTAAGTTCTTGGTAATTTTAGACCATTTCGAAAGTTTAGCCCTCTTAGGTCATTAGGGATTTATGTCCTATACAACAATATATGACAATTCAATAAAGAATAATGTAAGAATCTTTTGCCATGTATAGAAGTTACTTAGTAGTGTTTATTGCATTTATGAAATGGTGACTTTTCAACCAATCCTAACTTTGTATAACCTAATTGCAACCCTTTGCAACCCATGTGCATTCTACATTAGAATACAAGAGAGTGAAATTGGATACATGACTAGGAATTTAAATTGGAATTTGGTCTATGATAGAGTGTTCCATCTCAATCAAAATCACATCTCAATATATGGATTCTTCACTTGAGTTGACTTTGAGCACAATATTTTGTGATTAAAACACAAGTGTAAAAAGATTTATGACTACTATCCAACCATTGTCATATCCAATGATGAATTTTTCAAAAATATTTCTGAAAATAGGTACCAAATTCTTAGGAAAAATACTTTTCTAAAGAAATATTTTACTTTTTCTATTTTAAGGCATTTGTTGAATTATATTGTTCAGTTATATTTATTTGTTTGGCAACAAATGATGATCCTGACTATTGGATGCATTACATTACATTCATATTTCTCTTAATTAGTGTGGACTAAGGTGCATGTATACACTGTTCAAAATGAAAATATGACATCTACATCTAGACCAAAAATTGTCACTTTTTTTTAGAGACTGATTTCATAAGATGTGATTAATACACAAGTTAGAATCTATGAAAAATATAATGATGATTTTTGACATATTTAGAGATAGTACTCTTAAAAATCATAGCTCATTCATGCAATGTCCAAATTATACATGTTTAAGATAGACATTCAATTCTGCATGTGTTTCTATTCCTATGTTACAGATTGTACCTAATTGTGTTCCTACTTTGTTTAATGCCTAACTTTGAATCATTGATGCATTTGATGGACACACACTTAAGCTTAACTTTAATTCATTGAGTGTTGATTTTTGCAAAGTTCAAATTTGGGTGCACCTATGTGACCATTTTAATGATTTCGGCAATTGACACTTTAAAAAATCATAGAAATTACATACTACATTCAAAAAATCTAGATTTTCTTATATTTATGATTTTTATTGACTAATACTGCAAAATATTACTTTTTGAAAAATGTGCCTCCAACTATGTTGAATTTCTTATATTGACGCTCCCACCTTACATGCGTTGAAACCCAATTGAATTGTTAGTATCACCATGTGATATTGCCCATATGATTCAAGAAAAATAATTTATGCTTCATAATATAAGAAGAGGCTCTTAAATGGAGCAGTCATTTTGAATCGCCCCTACAAAGGGCTTTGAAACAATGCATGTGCTTTGAAAAATAAATAAGTTTTCTTGTTTCCAAAAAATGTCTTTGGAAGTGAGTGATTTCAAGATAATTAGTAGTTAATGTGGCCAACCATTATGTGTAATGTATGATTTAGTTCCACATGATTGAATGACTTGAATGGAAATCCAGATGACATTTAAAGCAACATTAAAATGTAATTACTTGTCAGGATTTGGCCAAATGTGTGTCTTGCTTATTGTTTTTTGTTTTTTTTAAACAAATGGAATGGAATGGAATTTGATCAAGGAACTTGTTTGGTTTTTGACACTTTATTAGTGCTTGAATAAACTTTGTTGAATACTCACATCATCTCTTAAATTGATTTATGGACTCTCCTACTCCATTAAAAGTCACAATCCAAATGATGATTATTGCTCCTTGTGTGCATAAATAGCACCCTATGCACCTTTGCCTTCTAAAAATTGTATCTTATTTAGTTGGAGTAAAAAATGTACCAGAAATTTGCCATATTTGTGTTTTTTCCCTTCCTCCATCTACCAAAAAGAAATTGAAATGTTTGGATATACACCTTGAACTTTAGATCAATCTTTCTTCTTAGATGGTCAATCTCTGAACCACTTAAGGTAGACCAACCTAATTCCATCTGCAACCCATTCCCGTCACCTTATATTTGGCCCCATTTCCATCCATTCCATCATCCAAATCTGTCTAGAAATGAGCCAATTCTATACAAAAATCTGACAAAATCAATGCATTTATGTCATTTAGGGTATTGTGGCAATAACTAATTGGTGAATACCTAGATGCTTATAGGGACATAAGAAGGTGGTCATGGGTTGTTATTAGGGTGTATGACCCTAGTCATGGGTGCTTTTGAAATTTTGGGCTGAACACTTCAAAAATTTACAGAAATTACAATTTTGATCAAAAAATTATAATTCCACTTGGGTTTGATTTGTGAAACATGCGCACACCTCTGAAAAAATGTATCCCTCTTAGAATTGGCCCCAAGATAGTCGCATTGCAAATCAGGGTGGTAATAGGTTAGTCTACCTTATTCTCAATGCCTGTGTACCTCACTCACTGTGATGTTCAGACCCTACAGAAATTGAAAATTACTTGCATGAAACTGCTGACAACCAAGTGCTTGGAACTAAGTTACACACATGCAAACGGTGTGACACACAAGTGACACGTGTTTCAAGTATGGTAACTATTATAGGACTTCTTAGGAATGTGCGTCAGCAATTGCCTCTGGTTACAATTGAACAAACTTGTTAGAGCATCCCCACGGCCACTCAAAATTCAATGCAAACTGGGCAAGTAGCCGGGCCCGGCCGAAGAAATTGCCCCACGGCACACTCGGCAAAGCCAAAAATAAGGCCGGGCCCGGCCAAGTGCCGAGTGTGTGGCCGGGCTCGGTGGACATTATTTTATACTTCATTCCCATGTTCGAGGTACTTTTTGACTTTAGAATAATTGATTCTCGGCGGTAAGCATGAGGTGGCACCTCGAAGTCCGAAATAACTTGTTTCCCCGCCTCGTTGGTCGTGTTGGGGTGGGGCAAATTTTTTTAGCCGGGCCCGGGCTTGCTTAATGGCTCGGCAAGTGGTCCCTGACCGGGCCATTTGCCCGAGCCAGGCGTGGGGATGCTCTTAACCCTTACAGTGGAAACACCCAAAACCGTCCAAATAAGGAATTCAGCATAGTTAGAGGCATCATTTTCTAAAAATGATATTTTTCTAGTATTAACAAGTGAAAATCATGAATATTAAAAAAATATAGATTTTTCGGATACAGTATGTAATTTCTACAAATTTTCAAAGTGTTGGCTCCCTAGACTTGTGGAACCGTCCAATACGTGCCCCCAAAACTCAACCCTGAAAAATCAACACTCAGCCAACCAAATTTCCCTACATGTCCTTCAATTATGTGAGCAAATTACAATCACACATGTGGCAAATACATTGAGGGAACTCTACTGATGCATTTGGGTGAATCTACAGTCCACTGCAAGGAACAGGTGTGGGAATGGATGTTTTGCCCTTAAACAACACTGTGGCCATTTTTTTCGCCGATGAATGACAAAGAATCATTTTGTGTAGGATATGAAAGATCTCTTTTGGTTTTCATTAAAGTATACAATGTCATACAATGCCAAAAGGGATGATTTTTACAGTCACTAGCTAGGCGTTTAAGGGTTAAGGTAGATCGGCCCATTATCATACAAATTTGTTTTCTAGGGATCTTAGAGAAGCTATTTGTTAGCTTCTATATCTTTTAGAGATTGTAAATTTTGAAAAAATATTTGTGAAAAGATTGAAGACGTTGCAACAAGTATTGAATTTTTTGTGTTTTTTCAAAGGTAAAATATTGAAAAGTGAATAGACCTTTGCTGAAGGGTGGATAGACCCTTTGTTAAAGTATAGGTTGACATATTTACTCCCTGAGTGCATTGCCATTATGATAAAGATTTGCTAAGATTGTATTAATGGATGAACAACTAACACAAAACGGAAAGGGCCTAAAGATGGCAGAATTGGATGGATGGTGGTATTGGGCATTTCTACCTTACTAGAATTTGGATGAAAGAAGAATCATGTTGTTCTTTTAGCAATTAGAAGGAAAGGATGTATGATACGTCAACCTATTAGCAACCAAACTTGCAATCTGGATATCTTATGCAATGTGCTTATTCTAACCTATATTTTTCGAGAGAATTAAACTTAATTGACTAAAATACAAATAGAATCATTTTAATAAAATAAAAACTCAAATTGAAATAAATTTTGAGATATTCATTTGGTGCATAAATATAAAATGATTAGTAGGTGGAGGTCATGACCATCTTAAAAAGGTTTAAAATTAGTGACACACCACCCTAATCTTGTTTTGATGGATGTTTTCATAAGTACAAGTTCATCATTCTAAAAACACCTTCATAAGCACCTTTTTTTATTGGTTGAAGAGATGACTTGTTCTAATAAGCAAATATCCACAATTGTGCCCACTGTCCTATGTTAACCAACTTTTATTGAACTACATCATTGTCAACTTTAAACCACTCATAAATAGATGTGAATTTGATGTCATTTTCTTTCAATAGCATTCAATCTTTTGGCTAAAGGAAATGACCTACACATTTTGTGCAAATGGAAGGATCTTGTAGATGTCAAAATTAGTTGACTAAAGGCATTGGGTTCTATTTTAAAGTAACCAACCTACTAAGGATTGCAACCCAATTTGAAGCTTTATTTTAGGATCAAATTCAATTTTTTTGCATTCCAATTCTAATGTAGTTTTCATTGCATTCACTATACAATTTGGCCCAAGTGAATTTGGAATGACTAGAATTGGATTGGAAAGTCACCATTTAATTCTTAAAGTCTTGAAGTCATAATTTTATCAAAGACCATTCAAAATTATCATTTTCAATGCAAACAACAAAAATTGTAAACATTTTTTCCATATATATTCAAATATGGGATCTTGCATAGGACTAATATGAGAATGGTAAGAAGAAACTTTAGAAATTTTGACCAAATCAATCACAAGATATCAATGTTTAAAGTGAAGAAAATGAGTGTTTTTTCTCCTAGCCTTATTAAATTATTATAAAGCTTTGAATCCACTCTTCTAAAAAAAATTTATACTAAAGATTATGAATTTGAATTCTTTTATATTGAAAAATTTGAGTAAAGAGTTTGGAGATGAAAATTAAAGCCTCCCCCTGCTTTCATTCATCAAAAAATTGCTAATTCAAAACAAATATAAGATAGAAAGAAGAACTAAATTGTTGATAGCTTTAAGATAGAATTGAAATGCACTAATTCCAACAATAAGATTGTTTTAGAAAATAAAATAAACTATGTCTAACTTTTGTGCTTTAAATTTATTAAAATTGAGTTCATTATAGATCCAATATTTTATTTTCACAAGAACTTGCTGAGATTGCTCTCAAAGTATGAAGCTTTGTAACTTTCATATTATTTATTTTAATGAATTGAATCAAACAAATTTACATTGGAAATATAGTCTACAAGAGATATTTTTTTACTTCACCTATTTTGGTCTTATTGAGCCATACTTTTTGCTCATGGATACCAATTGAATTAAAAATTACATTCCTACAAAGTTAAATGATTTTTCCATCTTGAATTTTTTTTTAAAAATCTTGCCAAAATTTGATATCATAAATAAGTGCCGTAAAAGTTCATTCACTGTTTCACTTAATTTTTGCTTAATAGTCTAGTTTTAGCATCAAATATCTGATTTTGAAAATGATTGATTATGATTTTTCTATTCAAGATTTTATACGAGTGTGTCCATTGCAATCTTAACTTTCCGTAGTGTTGAATGCTCTTCAAAATGAATCTCAAATACACTAGATTTTGGAGAAAAAAACACATTAGAAATTCATTTAAGAGAATTGTAGAGTAGATTTTAAGAAGCTAGAAATTGATTGGCATTGTGCATGTTATGCCCTTAACGTCAAGTTTTTTTGGTGACCAACTTTATAGATTTGACATTGAAAAGAGGATTACAAGACTTCAACTCAATTTTGTAGTTTTAACACCCTCATGATCAAACATTATAATCTTTCAATCCATAAGTGATATTATTAAGTTTTCTTTTCCTAAGTGATCTATAATATTTCTAGTTTGAATTTTTAGGGTTACCTTTCAAAAATAATTGATAAAGCTTATAAAAATGTTGAATTTCTATTCAATGTAGAGCAAATTTGTAGAAGCTCAAAATTTAAAAGGCACTGGGCATTTAGGGATTAAAAAGGGGTGTTTTAGTATTTGCATAGGAACTATGCAGAGAGGTAAGAGACACATTAGATTCTATAAAGAAAAATATAGACCTCATCTACAAAAATTAATGGAAAGCTATAAGTTTTTTTATTTGAATGCGTATAAGAGTTTTTCTTAAAACTCAAAAATGAGTTTATCAAAATGCATATGAAATAATTTCTAATTTTTATTCTCTTACAAAAAAATATAAATCTAGTTGTTGTGACTATGTACAATGACCAAATGGTCTATTAATAATGGCTTACTACCCTATTGTAGCAAAAATTAATGAATTTATTTAATTGTAAAAGGACAAGACCTATCACTACGGAAAGTTACCAAAAATGATTTTGGACAAATAGTTGCATTCTTCATTTCTACATTGATTTTGAAAGTCATAGAGCATTTTTCGGCCTTGAAGTCCTTCAAAGATTAATTCCAAAAGGATATGTATGTCACTTTTTTCCAAACTTCAAAGTTCCTTTCTTCGTATACCCCATTTTCCAACCATATATGATTGGTTTTAAAAAAAAATAGAAATGCAATTATACATCTTATATAAGTCATAAAAAAAATTTAGATTTGGTTGTCAAAATTTGAAATTACTATGAACTCTCGAATAAAAAGTAAATGAAAATCCATATTAAATACAAATTTATATTAAATAAACATGAAATTTTCTTTGTTGGTGTATTCAATAGTTTACCATATTGTTTTGAAATTAGAAAACTATGTTACTCCATGGTAATAGGACCAAAGTTCAAATTGCAACAAAATATTGAATTTTAGATGTCTTTCAAATTTTCAAATTAAAATTAGAACTACACTTCATAAACTTCATTTCATTTGTAAGGCTGAAATTCAAAAAATACAATGTTCACGACTTAAATTCACATCAAGAGCAAGAACTTTGAAGATGTCAATCTAAATGTCAATATATTCAACAAAGTGATTTGAATCAAGCATCTCCTTATGTAGAAAAGTAAAAATATCACAATGACAATGACAATGACACAACATTTAATTGATTCAATATGTCTTCAAGGACCTTTCATTAGAAAAATATGATGTAAAAATGCATTTTTTTTCTACTTTTAGGCCCTAACAAAGCCATCCATTAGTTGATATTTTGTAGTATAGTTGTTAACTTTGTAGTTAACTTCTAAAGGTTCATTGACTATATTTCATAGTTACTATTATGTGAATATAAGATCATGAACAAATGTAGACAAAAGTCTAAATATTTATCTTATAAGTGTCTATACTATAGAAATCTTCCACAATTACAATTTTTCTATATTATCAATACCTATATTATAAATTCAAAATACTTTCAATGGTTATAGAGTATTTACTTATACCTAGGCTAAGCCTTGGCTAGCACTTTGATGTTCACATGCTAGTGTCATTGTGGGGTGCTAATATGTGAACCTAGGATCATGAGCACAAGAGCCTAGGAGTCAAGACACCTATATTTATAGGTGTGTATATTATGAAAATCTTCCATGATTATAAGGTACCTATATTACAAATATTTATATTATAAGTGTTTCTGTTATAAACACATACTAACAGTGCAGCCTAACATTGAAAGAAGATTCATTGAAAAAATTTGCCAAGTGACAATTCTTCCTTAAAGTAGTCCTTCATTAATTGATATTATTAGATTGAAGGATTATCCTTCAATTGCCCAATTGCAAATGATTTTAATTACCGGAAAAAAAAATTCACAAAAATTCAATTAGTATAGTACAAACATGTAGATGAAAGTATTGAACATGGCTACATGGTGGATTCCGTTGTCGTCACATGCTTGAAATTGTAAAATAATTTAAAAAAACCACTAGACTGACTGGAGCCAATCATCAAGAGTTCTTCTACAAACAGAATTATTAAACAGAAGCTCACTGGCAAGCCTGCTGTCTGTTAGAAAGTAGTCGGCACCGAACACCCAGACAACGAATGATGACGGAGAGAATCATCGAAGACATTCATCCAAACCTCATTCATCCATTGGGGTTAACGGACTCAATTAGTTTGTTGTTAACAAGAGTTTAGTAACATTCACACAGTCCTTGGCCTCTTTGTTAGTAACTTCGGGGGTTTGTTGGAGCAGTTCGCGGCTTCGCTTTCTCTTTTACTTCGGTCGGATTCGCAGACGGAGCTTCAAGCGATGTCGGTACCCTCGATCGCGGCTCGATTGCATTCAACTGTCTTGCGGTGTAGTCAATTTTGATCGTTGAGCGCAAGATGTCGGAGACTCCCAGCATGAAATACGAGGCGTTCGTCGCCTTCAGGACGCGAAGCTTGGAAGTCGACCAGCGCTTGCAAATCAAGCTTTACTACCGCTTGGCTAACAATCTTCTCAAGCAGGTAAGTAAGTGTCGCCTCGTCGAATTGAATTTTGTACGCCTGGCCGCTGTTCACTTCTCTCGCTGTTGTACAATTTCAATCCGTTGAAGGAAATTCTCTATTTATTCGATCCTCTGTCTTGCGCCATGGATTACTTCCGTGTATTTTTTTTTTTTTCAAATCCGCTCTCTTCTCGATTAGATTTGGTAGATTCCGTGCGATGAGGAACCTACACTAGGACATCTTCAATGTTTGGTGAAGGACTAGAAAATTCAAGTGCTAGTGACGCATTTGTGAGACAAGGGAGATGTTGCGCAATTTCAACCTGAGAGAATTGATTGAGAGAAATTCACATTATTGATCCTCTGCCTTGCGCTACTGTGATTTGTATGAACTCCAAGCTTCTTGTGTTTTTCTTAAATTTGCTCACTACTCTTTTGAGATATTGTGAGACACGGCATGATGAGTAATCTTCACTAGGTCTTCTTTAAAGTTAAGTGAAGGACTACAAGATTCAAGTTCGTTGACATGTTTTGTGAGTCAAGTTGAGCTATTGCGCCGCTCTAATCTGTCATAAAATATTGAGAAATATTCTCACTTACTGATCCTTTGTCCTGTGGTGTTGCGCTGACTTGGAGGCTTTTTTGTGTTATTTTTCACGCAGGCTAGCATATATCGCGACGAAAACAATATTTTAGATCTGTACATACTTCTCCTCCGCTTCACAAGGTTAGTATGTTGTGTTCTTTTAATTAGTTGCTGCGACGTGTCTGTTGAAGTGCTTGCCTAAGGTTCCTGCTTTTGATGTACGTATAATTCATGATTCCGAAACTTTCTAATTTCCGTCCAGGTTGAAATTTGAATGAGATTGTTCAATCACTCAATGATGACCTAACTCCCTGTACTATATGACCAACTTTCTTGTATATGGGTTGTTAGTAGCCGCAGCACAAAATCGTGACTAGCATGGTTTGAACGACGGTGCGTTTGGGTTCTATTATGTAAGTTTGGAACGAGAAGAATCTCAATATTTGTGTCCTAGTAGATTCAATTTCTTAGCGGATAACAGATCCTGTTCCAATTCATCTTTTTCATGTTTGCAGTTTGATAACAGACACTATACCAAACCATCGGGACTACCACTTGTATTTTGAATTGAAAGAGGAATACAGAAAGGTACACGTGTTTGCTGTTGGTCATTTTCACATGTATTTTTAAGGCAGAAAAATAGCGCGGGTCTCTGATTATCAAAGTTGCATAGGATAGGATCACCTTATTTCTATAGTTAAGAGAAGTATGCCCTATTGATTGAAACAAGCTCGAGAAGAAAATATTCCTTTGTTTGAATTAAATCTTTTTGAGAATGACATCCAACTGACGATCAATTTTCTTTTGAGCATTGCAGAGGCTTAATCAAATTGTAAATGAGCTGGAAGAATTAAAGCCAGAAGTCTTGAAGAAGATCGAGCGTATGAATTTTGCTCGTCAGGATGCTGTACCTCCTTCACAGTATTCAACAGATAACCCTAGGCTTGCTGGACCAACTGGCTTAAGAAATCAGTCTAACCTTAAATTGAACACACAGAAGGTGCTGCAACCTTCCCTCGACAATCTTTTTCTTCAAATCAGCCTGTTGTTTGAATCATCCTCACCCCTTCAGTCCGTAGCGCATTTTAATCGGCACTCTGTTGTGTGTAATGGTCGATTATACTCTTCGTTGTTACCTTCTCAAGCTCAGTAGTGACCAAGAGATTTTAGAAGGGTCTACATGAAGAAATGAGTGTTTTTTCATATGTCACAAAGTCAATCCTATTCATGGAGTCTGATTTCTTTTGCAGGACTGTGGACTGAGTAGTTCCTCAGGTAGGAGAGATTATTTGAACAGATATTCGAATGGAGAGAGCCCAGTTTTTAATTCAAGTTACCTGGATGACTCCACTGGCTTTGTGTGAGTATGCGCAGTGATTTTCTTACCAAGGATTTTTTGGAAGCATTCTTGAATCAAGTAGTATCAGGAATAACTTTTTATTGAAGCATATTAATGTTCTGACTGTTTTGTACATTGTTTGTTGATTCCTCAGTCCTTTATCCATGCCACGAGCAAAGGATGAGACCCTTTCAAGACATTCTATTTCGGGATTCGCCGGGCAAACAATCAGGCGATCACCAGTCGGGCCTCCTAAGGTATCATCATTGTTGATGAAATGGACATCAAATGTTACTACCTAGCACCAGGATTGTCCTTCCGTGCTGCTCCTTCTAATACTTTTCACTGACAGTTTGTAACGAATGCTCATTTCAGGTCCAGTATTCACATCAAATTGTAACACCAGTTAAACCTCCAAGGTCTGTCACTGTCCCGACGTCCATCTTATTTCCGCTCCTTTATGTAGTAGGTAACCTGCACGGTTTTGATTGATGTATTATACGACGAACTCAACATTCACTGCAAGAAGCACGAATTATATGCCGGATTTGTGTATTTGAGTGTGGCGCTTCGAGTTGCAGTTTTCCCATCTGAATGCCTCAGCGCGTATCTAAATGTTCTTGAGGATTGTTATCGTGGATTGATTTAGATAAGTAAACTGCAGTATATGAGACTACTATCTTTCGTTTATTTGAAAATCGCTTGGCTTATTCTTCTTGGTTTGTAATATGAATTCGCAGAGATTGATTGTTATGTCTGGTTCTATCATATTTTTTCTTTCCTTGTCATCGAAGATGCTAATTTTTATCATCTTGTGTATTTGTGGTGAAGCTTGCAACAAACTTTACAAGCTGTAAATCATTCAAGAGGAGTTCCATCTTCAGATTTAACTTTAGAGTCCAGGTCTTCTATTTGGCCCAAGTCGCATTCAGATTCCAACTTGCTCAATTTACTTCGACAGCCTTCAGTGCCTTCAGCGAAAGCTTCTGTTCAGACGCTGCCTTCGGTTGGGCATTCAAATACTCAACTGCGACCTTCTCAAGTTGCAGACCCGAGACCTGGGCCACCACGAGGCTCCTCGTTCCGTTTCTATGACTCAAAGAGGCGCAAAAATCTACACATAGTATGATTCCATCTCCACCTTTATCATGTATGACGGAGAGTGATTTCTTCTGGGATTGAATCAATTCAAGCGCGCTAGGTGTGGATATTTATTTGCTGAACTGACATGACGTCATACTTAAAATGGTTCGGTCAGCTTTATCATCAAGGCAATCAATCACAGCTCTTTCCTAATCTGTGCAGTCATCAAGGATGTTGGAGGAGTTTCTAAAGCTTGCCAGTATCAACACGCAAAACAACCTTGAAACTTGTGGAGTCCTCACTGGGTATCTGGTGAGCAGTCTTCGCATTTACACTTAAGTCTCAATTTGGCCTGCTCATAATTCTTGCGGAGGTCTTGCGCGACTGACTACTGTAGGACTTTCTCCACAATGCATGATGTACTCATGATGTCTTGAATTTCCAGAAAAAGGGAGCTTTCCACATTACGACTCTCATCATCCCCAAACAAAAAGCAACACCAGACACTGTAAGTCTCTGTTCAGAATTAGCTGCATACATCTTTGTTTGTTTGATGGATTTGCTGCCAACTGTGGATAACGTCATGGAATGGAGGCGACTATCCGACGTATATTATCTCTTTGCATTGGTGTGCTTCTAATGGTTGTAATCACTAGTTCTTATCGAATTTTGGACAGTGTGAAACTCTGAATGAAGAAGAGTTGTTTGACATACAAGAACAGCGTGGACTTTTCCAGCTTGGGTGGATACATGTATGTCACTTACTTTGGATTCGTACAAAATCCCGTCCTCATTCTTATTTATGGAGAGATGATTTATGCTCTAAAAGAATGACTGATTTACATTTGTGTTTGTTTGTCAGACGCATCCAAAGCAATCATGCTTCATGTCATCTGTTGATCTGCATACTCATTATTCGTATCAGGTTAGTGTTCTATGGCACTTGTGCGATTTTCTCATTCATGTTATGTATAGCAGACTATGGCAAGCACACACTGAATTAGCTATCATCAGTGGCTTCTCAGCAGCATTCCAGGACAATGTCTTTGAAGCATTTACTCACATGATTAGGATTTGAGGCTAGTTCGATTGACAGAATTCCTGCTATTTTGATACTCGAATTGACAATTTTCTCGCTCGAAGTGCCGACGGAAAGAGAGAAACCTGTGTGCAAGGGATAAGGATTTGTGGTGTTGATTGTGGACCTCTTTGTGGCAGGTTATGCTTCCGGAAGCTGTAGCTATAGTAATGGCTCCCACAGATGCAAGTCGGTGAGTATGCCCTACTACAAGCTCTCTCTCCTTTTATGCCCACTTCGTCCTGCACTGTTTCTCTGCTCACCTCTGAACTCTTTCAGTGCCATAATTTCTGTGGACTTCTTCTGGGGTGGGTGTGGTGACTATTGCGTTTGGCTTGCAGAAAATATGGCATATTTCGGCTCTCGGATCCTGGGGGAGTTCAGGTACTCCAAAATTGTACGAGACGGGGTTTCCATCAGCATGAAAGGCCCCTTGAAGGAGGTTCAATTTACGAGGATTCTTCACATGTATACTGGGTGAACAATGTAAAATATGATATAGTTGACCTTCGGTAGGTGGCCCTTGAGGTCCCTCCCCAACACCCCTCAACACAACAAGGTATCGTTATCCATGAGGTTGTCTAGTATATAGTTATGCAAGCTGCACTGATGGCGCGTAAAATTGTTCAACGTGTCTATATGGTCTCCACTTTCATGCGAACATGCAAGTGGCTCGAAGGGTGCTTAAGATTACAACCTGGCTATGCAGCTTGTGAGTATAGATTAACTTGCTAGGACGAAAGTGCCTGCATGTTCGACAAGTTTGTCACAAGTCGCTGTTATTGTCTTCGCTACGTGTCTCATATCTGGATTGCTAATACAATTTATAGTCGACTTGTATTATAGACCTTGCCTCGTAAGTTAAGAGAACCGGATTTCAGTAGCTCCACATTAACCCCTATGGAGGTCATCATGCTTTTGTCTTGTGCCAAAGAATGACCTTCTCTGTGCACACGAAAATCCGTGTATCTCATGGAACGTTGGATTGGGATGAATTCTTTTGTTCACTTACAAGGGATCTTAGTGGGTTTGCCCAAGATAAATGAATCAGAATACCGTCTTTATGAGTAAAATAGGAAGGAAATTGCTTACATGACTTGTGTTTTCAACCACGTAGTCCTCCGTATGATTTTCCCATAGTAGCACATGAATCGTCCAAAATTTGCAATTCCATTTCCATGTTTTTTCTTTTTGACCTCTATAAGGATGGACTTGTGACCATTGATTTCAAGCCTCAACTGTCGTTGCTCTGTTTCTGCCATTTTGCAATTGCATTTGAATGAAAAATTTGTACACTTATTTTTTGAAGATTAAGTTATAAAATATGTGTGTTGCAAGTTATAGAATTTTTTAATTTTTTTTCGAAATATTTGAAATTACTAAGAATTTTTTAAGAAAAAAAAGATGAAATCTCATATCAAATGTATAATAAAATCAAAAACTACAAAATTTTCACCATTGATGTATATTATAATGTAAAAGTGCATCATATAAATCAAATTGGTTGTATCCTTCTAAAATAAGAAAATCAACCAACCATGGTTATAGGTCCAAAGATCATGTTGCTATATTATATTACAAATTTATGTTTTTTTCAAAATAATCAATTAGAATAGAAACTACATTTGATGAACTTTCATAAATTAAATTAAAACCAGAAAAACATCATTTTTATTGCTAAAATTTACATCAAGGGTCGTATCAAGAAACGGTCAAAATAAACTATAAGGATAATTCACATCAAGACAAATAGTAAGAAATGGCCAAAATATACTACAAGGGTAAATTACATCAAGTGAAATGGGGAGAAATGGCCAAAATACACTACAAGTGATTTGTGGACTGAGCATCTTCTACTTTAGAAAAATCAATAAGACCATAATGAGGGATTTTGCAATACTATTCACTAAAAATTTACTCAAGTACCTTCTAAATAAATACAATTGATGGGAAACAATTTTTTCCATCCTAAAATGCCAAATGAAGTCATTCATCAGACATTTAGTATCTACAACAACGGTACAAGGTCAAGCATGGTTATCCTTTGCTCTAAACAATTTTTTCCATTTAGCATCATCATTATGTGATTCTATTTAGGTGGTTTAGGGTCCAAAGTCCTAATTTGGAAGTTTTGTGTCAATTTAAAGTTATTATTGATGTACTTTCAATGATTATAATCTCAAGTCTACATTCCACACCATTGAAAAGATTTCAATATTTTTGTTGACACCTTTTCATCAATGCATAATTGTTACTTGCTCTAAAATTTGTTGAAAATATTAATTTTCAAACTCTATGTTCATATTGAATAAATTGTAAAATTATAAATGATAATTCTTATATGACCTTTTAATTCATCTCTAAATTACTAAAGAAATAAGGCTCCAATTATTTACAGATAATTCTATTGTTCGTTGAAAGCTTTATCAAACTTTTCATGCATGACAATATTTTTTCATTTTTCATTTTTACATTTAGATAGTTTTTCTATTCTCATGTTTTTGCTCATTCCTAGTGAAATCCAAATATCTCCTCACTGAAATATTGCAACTTGAAATATCAATAGAAATGCAAGAATTCTAATCCTACAAATAAGATGTGTGAATCCAATACAAGACCATACTTAGCTTTCTCATCAATAGTCCAAATAGAATGAACCAAAACTTTCCATGTATGGATATTTCAATGAGAATTTATTTTGATAATTTGTTTTCAGATTTTGTAATTTTTTTGTGTTGCATGCCTTTTCCAATTGCTTTTTGAACTTAGGGTAAAATAATTTTTTTTCCTATGCACCAATTGAAGTAAAAAAGATATCCTTATAAGGCTAATATATTTTCCTATCAACAAGAATAAACATTATAAAATCAAGTCAACAATTGAGCTCAAATAAACCTACCCAAACCTTCAAGTTTATCCCCAAAGATATCCGGGACTTTAGAAATCAAATAGAAGTAAAAAGACTATAGATTGTGCCTTGATTGAATTTTAGGCATATTATTTATCATTCTTTGCGCATAATTTTATATTGTCATGACTAGAAGGAACATTGTAATAAAGTATACAAACATATTGTCATCATTAATTGCAATAGAGTACAATTACCATTATAAAATATGCATTAGTTTCTCGATTAGTTTAGTTATATCTTATAGACAATTGAAAAAAGATTCTAACACATTTAATCCTACTTTAATAGAACAATGTATGAAAAAGTTAAGAATTTTCAAAGTATTGTCCCTCCATATATCAAAATCTCACATAATTAGACTCTCATAGACTTTCATGTTTTGATTGTAGGTAACAATTTCTTAAAGGATGAAAATTAGATTTTCTTTTTTCAAGACTGTAGACTTGATTTTTTAATATAGAAATTTTAAAATCAAGATCCCTACTATAAAAATCAAAGTTAAGAGGATACAAAGTTTTATAGTCTTGTATAGCAATGTTGCAAAAAAAAGTAATTTTATCATTGCTTCAAATGCTAATGTCTTTCGATCTATGAGGTCAAATTTCATGAATTTTTTACCATGTATTTTTATATAAGTTTCATATAAGATCCTATGGTTCAATAAGATCTTTTTAAATTTCCATTTTCTTGCCTTGATGCAATAGAAATGGAAAGTCTAAGTGATTTTTGCCTCTAAAGTTCTAAGGTTTCACTTGCCAATAACGGGAATTAGAGATGCAAATTACAAATGCACTTTCCTTTCCCATCTCCATCAAATATACATGTCATCTGAATTTTTTGAATGAAAATAAAACTTCAGTTTGACACCGCCTAAAAAATAATTTATAACCCACAAAGTGTCCCAAGGAACTAAAAATGTCCTACTGTCCTCACATAGTCTAGAAGTCCAATTGGAAGTGCTATAACTTTTGCATTTAATGTGTGAATTTAATTAAACTTTTCAAGAAAATCTAGGCTCTCTTCTAGTTTCCCCACATTCAAGCTTTCTAATCTATTTGTGCATATGTCATTTGACTGCTAGATTAGGGATGAAGAGCATACATATAAAATATTGTAGTTCTGTTTTCCTTGTGAGTTTCTGTAAGTAAACCCTTAGTTTGTGTAAGGTAGGAGGCTCAAACTCTAACCAGACATTAAAAAGTGAACATGCCTCAGAGGTGCATTTTGCTTTCTTCAATGTGCCAAATTTGCACATTTCAGAAGGTTCTTGTTTTTGACGACTACAATGACCACTTTTTCTCAAATTCAAAAATTTGTAGTTTATTCCACTAAGCTCTGAAAAATATGAAACAACTTGGTTTAAATGCCTATATTATTTGTCTTTCAAAGAAGGTTTACTAAAAAAAATATTTCAAGATCTTCTACCTCTCCAAAATTTAGTTTCAACCTCTAGATGGTCGGTTTATGGACCTCTTTTGTTAGTTTTATTCAAGACACTTCAATAGAATTGAAAATGATTATGATTGTGATGAGTATGACTAAGGTTGAAAAATTAGTTTAATATGGTAAGCTTGCATTAACCCTATAAGGACGCTATGGGCCAAAATGGTTTAAGGGATAGGAAATTTTTGTATGTTAGACATTATTGCTATTGCTCATCTTAAAAAATTTTGTACAAAAAGGAGAAGGTAGTAAATAGTAGTTTGGTCTTCAATGGATACTTTTGAATTTTATAAAGTATATAATTCACACTATTGCAAAAATGATGAATTTTACAGAGACCAGCTCATCCTGCAAGGTAATATTCAAAATAGTGCAACTTTGGTAAATGAGAGTGATCACAAATTGCGATTGGATAGTAATTAAGTTAGTGTATTAGAGTTAATCGTAAAATTGGTTCTGTGTTTGTACACAAGTGTCAATGGAAAGAATAGTAGAAAACTAACACAACATCAAACTCCATCAAACCTTGGTTTTGGTGCTCAAAGGAATTTCATCTTGTCTTTTTTCCCAATTGCGGCTCTTAATTCCACATTTCTACAACTTAAACCCTAAAAGTTTTTGACTATGTTTCCACCAAAATCACTACAAAACTGCGATTTCTAGTACAAGTGCAATTTTTTTGAATTTTTTTTGGAGATATTCAATCGTAGGATCTTGTATTTAGGTGGTTTGAAAAGATGTGGGAAAAATTTCGGAAACTTTCACCATGTAGATTGCAAGATATTAACATTTGAACTAGCAAAATCCTTCTTTTATCCCCGCGAAAATCTGAGCAGCTGCCCTTCACAAGGTTATATTTGTATGAAAAAATACGCAAAATGGTGGTTACTCTTTGAATTTATTTTAAAATCCAAGTTGGCTATATGGTCAAAAATTTCAAATCATTTGGAATTGTACAACATATAGGAAAAAAATAGTAAGTAGAAAAAAGTAGAAAATGCTTGAAAATACTAAATTGTGAACAATTTATTTATAAAAATGAAAAATGAAAATCCCAGTGGTTAAAATATTTTCAAAAACAGTCTTCACCCAATGTTTTAGTTTTTTTTCAAAAATATTAAAAATTGAATTAAATAAAGAATTTCAAACTTTTTTATAGAGTAGAAATTCTATAACTACTCACAAACTACCCCAAACTGAGAATCCTTATAACTTTTGACTCATTTATCAAAATGGGATGATTCAAATCTTTCCACATAGATAAAAATAAATTTAATCTATTTCAAATTTATATTTATTAATAAAACAATTTTCAAAGAAGTTTTTTTTGCTGCCTAGGTTGCCCGCAGTTCAAAGGAAACAACTTATCATGCCATAATTTTTAAACTATGTAGTGAAAAGTTATGAAAATTGTTGGGCCTTAAAGCTACACCTTGAACACATGTTCTATAAAAATTTCAAATAAAAAACAAACAAAATTCCATTCGTAGTGAGTTGCTGGAAATTTATATATTGCCAAAAAACGCAATCCAGGGCTTTAGGGGTTAAGATGGTTATTGCTTGAAATTTGGTGAGTTTGTTTCTACTAGAGGTTGAAAAATCAATGGATTGTTATTTTACATGTCTAAATCTATTTTGGATAGCAACTTCAAGCTACCCATTGAAATTGTCAATTGCAAAACAAACTTGTAATTTTAATACAAATATCACTATTGGGCAACTACCTGAAAGTGTGAATAGTTTTGGAGGCTACACGCATGGATAATTGCCTAGCTGGCAATTTTGTATTAAAGAAAATTGAATTTTGTGTGCATTAAAAATGTGGGAAAAAAACCCTGCTGCTCTTAAGACTCTAAAAATACCTTTTTGTATAAGGACAAATGACAAAGGTCCTTGTTCATACGTTCAACCCTCTACAATACTATGAATACTAACATTTTTGCATATTCTTAAAATGCAAGGGGAAGGCTAAATTTTAAGAATGATGATGAAGATTTTTGCGATTGTCTCTATTAGTTTCTCTATGTTCGATAGTTTTTTTATTTTTATTTTTACACATGTGTATTGAACAATATATCGTGAAGGATCTCCATTAGATAGAGAGATTGGTTTCATGCCAAATAAACAACTTGTCACTACTAGGTATCAAACTTTCCATGACACCATTCAATTTGGGTACATTTCTACCATCATTTGGGAGTTTAGGATCAAACCCTAAAAACTTAGTGTTCTACTTCGAATTCCTAATCTAACGCCTATTAGAAGCTTGCAACCCATTTCCAATCACTTAAGGAAATTAGAATAGCTCTTGATTGGATTTGGTAGGAGAATTTTTTTTCTACTATTTGGAAATAGATATAAATTATTGTGAATCTTTTTGTTCAGATTTTTCAAAATCTATTCTTGACATATAGGTATGCCTATGTATATAGGTATGACAATCATAGGCTCATGCAGAGTAGGGTTTTTTTTTGGTACTGTTCATCTACAGTAAAGCCCTCTGTGGCCTCCCACTAGAGGCCAATATTAGGGGGTGTCACAGCTCCTTAGAGAAACTCAATTTCTCAGGGAAACCCAAGTTGGTGAGATTTTTCGGGAGCCAATGAAAACTGCTGTAGAATGGAGGAGCCATGACACCCCTTTCTGCTGTTTGCAACGATTCCACAAGAATTTTTGACTCGCACAGCTGGGTTGGGAGCTCCGATACTTGCGCCAAGTCGAGGGCTTCAAGAAATTCTTCAAGAAATTCTTCGAAAACGCCGTTTCTTCACCCGCTGAGGAGAAGAAACGGCACTCCGTTTTCTCTGAGAATTTCGTGTCCGCCTTTCGCTTCCACTGCACCATGTACTTTTTCTCACGAAATTTTGAGGACTTCGGAAGTGCCATGACACCCCCTATTGGGAGGGAGCCACGAACACTAGTGAGCTAGACCGGGAAGCTGGCCATAAATCACCGGAAAAAGAAAAAAAAAACTGATGCAGAGGAAATCAACGGTTCATAATGCATCATAATGGACCGGTTACTCCACCCGTATGCTTGGAAGAGAACCGTGTAGACTTTAAAGTGGGTCGGCTCCCTTATTCATTGCCTTGGCTCGAATCAGGGTTTGTGCAGGTGCTCCCTCTCGTCGGATACCGACAGACGGAGCTTGATGTCTGATTCAGGGCAACCTCCCACGCGAGCGATCGCGCGTTTCCACGGCCATGGCCAAGCTGTCCATGGTGCAACGCCTTGCTGTTCTGGCTGCCTTTCAGGCCACTGTCGCCATCGCCTATTTCTCCATCATCGAGGTTTCCTCTCGCTCCCTTTCGTCTTAAATTCAGCAAGCAATTTTTGGGCAGCGGAATTTCCAGGGTTCAAGTTTTCTTCCTCGATCGGTTGGGAACGACAGTTCCGATGCTCTTCTGTGGACGTAATACGGTATTGAATTTAGTGGGGGAGTAGGGTTACCCGGAGTGGAATAATCGCAAACAATTTGACTTTCCGTTTTCGGACTTTGCAGAGATCAAGAGCTCGTGAGGGGAGTTTTGAGAAAGATGGATATAGTTTCTGGGATATGTACGGCGAGCCCAAGCATAAGCGTGATCAGAAAGCTGATACTGAGGAGAGCAAGTCATAATAGAATTCGACGTTGGTGAAAAGGAGGCCTACTACTCCTTACGAATTCGTGCATGGATTTCAGCTCGTGGTGCGCAAGGAGGCACAAGGTGTACAAGGTGTGTGAGGTTTCCATTTTTTTTCGTTGGGAGAGACGATTCTGCTTGGCTTAGCCACACCGGGGCTTTATAGGGTGTCCAAGGATTCACTAACAATGAGCAATTGTGGGCTATGGATCACACACAAAAAGTCCTTGTGTATTTTGGAAACTCCTGCCTTCTTGCACTTGATTTGGATTTGATGAATGCAAATCAACTTTTGGGAATTTGAGACCCACTAATGAAATGAAGTTTAATGAGTCGAGTTTCCACTCCAATTTGAAATTTTCAAAAAGTCTTAAAATTGAACATTTTATTGGGGATTGAACATTGGGCCTATCACCATGGTCTATTGATCTTCTATTCATAGTTGAACATGGAAATTTGTTTACACTAAAAATATTATTCACTATACTATGCACCTGTGGAGAAATTTTCAGATTTTTTGAACTAGTTTTGAATTAGATATGGATTTTCTTCACTATTTCTTAAGAAAATCATGGTAATTTGAAATCATCACCACTACATCTGAAAATTTTATGACTTTTAGAAGACAAGTGCTTTCATCTGTGAAATGTAAAATGAAATAATTCTCACTCACACTTAGTTGCAAAATAGAGGAAACAAAGAAAAAACCTTGAGACTGATTACATGTTTATAGGCCCTGTCCGTAGTTTTTCATGTGAGCGACTGTGGACACATTCGAGGGAAGCGTAATCCTGCAGTGCACTTATGTAGTGCAACATGCTTGGTGTTTCAATTTCGACTTCCGGTAATGAATGCTTTTTTTGTTGTAGAAGATTTTATTGAGAGATTCCCTTTTTGTTTGACAAATTGTTGATTGATGTGAAGTCCATGAAGTCGGGATATACTGGCGGTTTAAGGGATCCAGGAAATGACTCAGAGACTATGTACGCATTGTGGAGATTTCTGGAGAGCTAACTTTGCCCGTAATTAGCAACCGAATCCTAACGAATGGCGAATCATAGGCAGCAGACAATGCTTTCGAGAGAGGTGGTGATGTTCTCTAATCGGGATTCAGTAGAGATTCTGCAGATTTGGCAACGGCGCACAGAGATCTTGCGAATGATTGTAGATTTTTGAGCGGCGGGTTCACAAGTTTTAGTCGGAAATGTGGGATTCTCTGTCATTAGAGTTTCAGATTAGTGTAGAATGCAAAATTTTGTAGTTATGCTTCCAATCCTGGAAATGAGGGGGCTAAAAAGGTTGTCTGTCGAGTTTTGCAAATCCCACCCATCGCGTTTTCATTGAAATCCATTTGCAACGTTGTAGACTTCAACGTTGGAAGTGTCAACATTGAGAATGCAAGCGCGCTTCATGGCAACGTCTGCCCAACAACGAGATACCACCGACGATTGAAGTTTTCACGAATCTGAGAGCAAGTTCTGCTCAAGATGGAAGTGGCTACTGAAACCGAGTATTGCCACGAGACTTTGTGGTTCGGTTCTGGGGTGTCAAGGAGCAAGTCATAGCTTGGTCTTCTGTGAGCAATTCACTCGGTATTGTGTCATGCGGAATCCTTGAGCAGATAATTGATTTTGCAGTAGTCATCCTAAACGAGGAGGGAGGGAAAATCACCAAAATTGTACCATAATTCGGTGATTGTGAGAAGTCTGCCTTGACACTGAACGATCACACTGCATTCCGGGTGAAATTGAGGGTAGCAGTTCACTACAAGGGATTTTTGTTCCACTTCTCCCACTGATGAACTTCTGAGAAGCAAGTTCAGGATGTTGCTTACTGAAATCACTCCAAGCATAATCATGCCAAAGAATTGGAGGTGGAGCAGGCACTCTTTACTGTTGACAAAGCGGGACTCCCTCAGCTAGTCAGAATCCAACTACTTAAGCTACTCAGCATCACACTTGAGTGTACGCTGGTATAACGTTGGCTAGCATAGTCCCTGAATTTTCTACTGCTTAGAATCGTCCAACAGGATTGAGATATTCTTCCAAAATATTTCCGTTTGAGTACGCACTAAATTTCCTGTTACGAAACGTGTTGATGAGAAATCAGTTGACACCACAGAAAGAATGCTGCAGTGAACACGATACGGGGGGCAGCACACGTGATCTAATACGCCTTCATTACGCCAACAGTTGGGAGTTGCCCATTCTAGGTCGGCAGTCACCAAAATCTCCTGCCGTTTCACTGCCACATTCAAGTACATGTCTTCAATGTAAAATAGCACCCTGCATTTTACAACTAGATATCCAGTCGATGTTTGTTTGCCAGGTATATCATAAGCAAGACGCTCTAGATAATCGACTTTCTATAACATCGTTGACGGTTTCATCGATAAATTCTTTGAATAACGTGAATCCGATGCTCCATATCTACGACTATTTTAATGCTATCTGCATTGGACTCTGAACAGTTATTTTGTGCTGTCGGGGATGGTCAGGAATATCCGGCTAGAGATCAATAGCAACCTGGCTGCCTCAGGCTAAGGATCCTATTCAGATTCCGCAGCATAGAAACAGGAAATGGCAAAGAAAGAAAGTGATTTCTACAAGAAAGCTACTAGTCATATTAAATGAAACACAGTTCAATTGAACTACAATCCAAAATCAGTGCAGTTTACGGAAACCTTAGCATAGCCTGTAATTACGAACTTTAATCAGCATTTGAAGGTTAGGGGTTTGAAGGTTAAGGGTTTAACCCTATAAATCCACAACACTTTTCAAAACCTATCCTGCCTGTAATAAGAACAGGGTTACCCTAGCAGTAACATTGAGAAAATTAGATGGAAATTAACAATGCCAGTCTCAGTTTGGGTGCCTCTAAAAGCATGACTACATTAGTAAAATTTACTTACCCGACCTCACTCGAGAAAAATGTAACAAGCAATAGCAACTTCCTAATTGTCAAGATCTAGAAATGGGCAACGTAGGGCCCGCGGGGATAGAAGGGAGCCCTCTGTGATTAAGCACCTTAAGCAGAGGTTCACCCATAGACAATGGAGCCTCTCGACTGGAGCGAGTGATTGGTAAGCGGTGATGTATTCCAATCGTGTATTTTTCACTCTCTTGACGGCCCCAAATGACAATGTACAGGCCTGCTACGATCAGCGCTCCACCAACAACACTGCGACATCAATCAAAGCAAGTAGTTACTACCAGGAAAATAACATCAGATGCGGATTATTTAACATCAAGCATTTTGGATCACGCCCAACCAACTTGTGATGGATCACTAAGACACCGAAGAATCAGGGAGTGCGATAATCTAAAAAATGGAAACTCGCCGTGTGCAGCAAGGTTCACTAGAAGCACTCTCAAACCATTCCTATTTGGAAAAGTCCAGTCAACACTCTCAAATGCACCGCCTTGAATATCAAATTACAGAGTGCCTATATTAGAGAGTAATAAGTGTACGAAACTTGAGAGGAGAAAAATGCAGAAAACAGGTGAAAAAATATGGTTGAACATGAGGATTACCGGAAAGGATCTAGCAACTTACCTCCCGACATACAGCGAGCTTCCCAAAAATATTCGAGAAAGAATTGATGAAGCCACTGGTTGAAGAGGAATATACAGAGCAACAAGCGATGGCCCAACCAACTTGTTTGAGTATGTCAGCAGTCCGTAATTCACAGCTGAAGCAACAATGCCCTGAAAAACAGATCAATTGCATCATTGAATAGACAAAATAGGAATGACAGCCTGAAACACTGGCACTGTGCCAAGTAGATCCATAATCTGGAAATACAACTCTTCAGCAGAACCACTATTTTGAATTCAAGATTCACTTCACCGTGGCAATCTCCGGCACAACCAATATTTTACGGGCTTCGATATAACAAAATCCTGCAGGCACTTCGACGAAAGTGAAAAAAAATAGAGGTTAGTAACAATACACTTACAGCATAAAAGACGGCGAAGATCTCCGACCCGGTCAAGCTCCAATCAGCCCGATCGTTTACAAAAAAGTATCCAGTCATTGTCATCAAGCTCGCCCCAAACGCATAAGAATACGCTGTCAGGGAGAGACTGGCAGGATAGCTAGCCAGTAATGGAGCCTGCAGTAGGCAGAGGGTAGGGTTTCTCAAACACTTGAATATTATCGTATTAAAAAATATGGCCCAGTGCGATGCATCATAAACTTCAATGGCAACATAGAACATATCACGTGACAAAATGCTAAAACTATTTGCATGAGCATATCAAATATATCTCAAGAGCTTGAAGTGACATATATGAAGAGTAAAATTCAACTCAGATACATGAATAGCCCTCCACACCGTGTAAATACATGACAACTAACGATGGGTAAGTACCTGATAGACAATATATAAAGCCATGCATAAGCTATTACCGATGAGGCAGAGAACACCAATGCGCCAAAGGTCAATGCCGAAATCAATTAGGACACCTGCAACCCATCCAAAAGGCTCGGGAGCAGGTTTGCCTGCCACTGCCACCCCTTGAAGATGCAAATCAGAAAACCCATCGCCAAGAAGAGCAGGACCCTTGTAAATGGCCATAGACATCGCACCAACGATACACACTATCACCCCCAAAACTTTTGCTTTACCATCTGTTCGTCCCCAATGCACTGTCTCCGTCCTACAGGCCATTGTACATTCACGAATAAGAGGCCGTGACTCACCCCCCCAAACGAGAAGGTGGCATCATACCAGCTGCTGCTATTGTTAATGTCAGCACACGAAGAAAGCAACCAGAGGTTCACATGACTAGAACGATACAACAACATAAAAGAATTCTGTGTCTACAAAGCCAGTTCAGTTACTCACTGAGTTCATACAAAATATAACTTTCCAAGCATCGCAGGTCTCCAAGATGACAGTAAAATTATCAGAGATAGGAACTGACCGGAGTAATACCGCTAGTATGAAAGTGAATACAGGAATGGCAGGCTGCATAGCAGCAGCGAAGAAAGGCGATGTGAGGTTCAGCCCTAGCGTAAAAAGTAGCTGATTCGCAAATATCCTGCACACATAAATCAGTCATCCAGAATTCAGATTAAAGCTCTTTTCATTCCCTTGGCTTAAGCAGCAGATAGCAAAGCTCTAATTCAAAGAAAACACTGCATTATGTTTCAGAACCGGTGCTTTAAGGAAGAGCAGACTCACCCTGTTAACCCGAGGAAAAAGAATGAAAATAAATAATAGCCCGACATTGGCGGGCGTATCCTCCTTCATTTGCAACAAAACAAATATTAGATAAGTAAAGAAATCAGAGCTCTTAGTCACTGACGGGACTCAAAATCCAGAAAAAAAATGACTAGCTATCTTAAATACATGCACAACTCTTCAATAAGAGACCTCCACTATGACCTCTGTAAAAAAAAAGTCCAGGAACAAATCTAGTAAGGATGTGCGTGGCCACCAAGTGGCGAGTTCTAGTTGCCACTCACTCACATCGTCGGCTACAAAGAATAATACACACATCACTCAAAGCGGCCAGCAATATGAGGAGCAGTCCTGAGTAAATAAAAATTCATTCCAAGGCTCTCCACTGTAAAATCCTCAAGAGTTACCTTCGAGCGATGGAAGAAAACCTAAATTAGAAAAGCTGTTCAAATCATCGAAGTGCAAGGGTTGCGAATTAAACGTACTTTTCAGAATAGTAAGCTAGCGGTCCCAAGATCGCCAGGGCAATTAGGTCCCGCAGCACACAGAAGACCAGTTGATTAATTCCCACGCTTAAAGCTAGTTTTGTGATTACGTGATAGCCACCGTAGTTAAGCTGGACTAAAACCAATGCTGCATGTGGCTTCCATGCATCTCCAGCCATTGCGAAATTCCCCAAAGCTCCCGCACTTTCGTCCTAAAACCTGCAAATAAAATCATTGGAAAAGGTTCAAGACGATGCTCCGCGGAGTCCACTTCTATTTAGCAAAATTCATATTAATTTGTACTAAAATGTACTAAACACCGGATGCGACTCACATATTAAGTCGGGAGTGAGTAGACGAGATAGTGGAAACAAAAGAACATCAATCCGACGTTCCGAAACAGCAATTACAGAAAGACAGTCCTAGACGGCAGATTGAAGTGTAGTACGACGTCTCTGATTCCTTAATCAGGATAAATTCGGTGCGAAAAAATTATTCCTACACAATCGTGCAAGTGACAAGGGCGTTCGATTTAGAGGTTGTTTAGGCAACCCTTACCCTAACGAATTTGAAAACACAAGAAACTCAGAACTGAAATCAATAGCACAGTAAATTCAGAAAAACGAGGGTCTGGCACCTGTGAAAGTACTCGCTAATGTCGCATGTTCCAAGGACTACCACTCAATTGCAGCTCGTTTCCAGAATGATTTCAATACCAGCATGCCGACAGTGGCGATCGTTCAACCAACTTATAAATAATCCATCTTTCACAGCTCCCCTGATTCTCCCAAGCTAAACACCGAACTAGAATTTTCGCAATTCCAGACCGAATCTTACAACCTCTCCAAACATGATAGAAGAGTATAATAGGACAGTGACGAGACGCCACTCTGAAGCTCACAATGTCCAGGAAGGTTTAGCATGAAGCATCACCGGACTTGAACACATATAGCCATTCGCATCGTCGCAGGAAGTAAAAGCTGTGGATCACTAACATTTTGCAGAATCCAAATCCTGAAGCGCTCCACACTTCCCGTGACTCTTCCAAAATGAAAGGGACCAAACACTCAAACTCAACCAAAACCTCCTTGCCGTCAACCAAAAGTTCAACCGTGAGAAGCAGCACTCTCGGACAATGACGCGACTGAAGCGTCCGGCCTACCGACAAATCTCAATCCAACAAGAAAGAAAGAGACGCCTGAACAATGCAAAATAGAAACACCTCCACCGTGCACAACTCAATCACCGCATCTCCTCCACTCAAAGACGAAAACGCACTAACTACTCGAATGTCAACGCAGAGATTGTGACTTCATACTCAACCGAAACAATTCACCAGCGACTAACAAATACTTCAAACAAGGATGGACATCTGATGGAAAAACTTCAGTACAGTTTCCCGTGCGTCATCCAAATAGACGAAGAAGACAAAAACTCCTAATGTCAAATGCCAATAATGAGATCGCGACGCCGACGGAAACCTAAAATTCATCAAAGACAAGGCCGGACATCTGATGGACAACTGCAATAATGTAGCTTTCCGTGCGCCACCAGAACAAAACGACAACTCCTAATGGCGCTCAAATGCCAACACTAATATGGAAACCTAAGAAATCCAAGACACACTGACTGGGCACAAACATCCAGCACAGTTTCCCGCAAACAGAGGAGGACCAGAACTCTCACTAATCTCGAATGTGAACCACTGAGATCGCGACGAAGTCGCAATCCGACAAAGTTCACCAACGACTATTAAACACAAAAAACACGGGAGAGCACCTGATGGAGCAACTTCTATGCAATTTTCCGCGAGTCAATCGAATAGATGAACACGATGACAGCTCCCAGCTAACAACTCTCAAATGCCAACACGAAGATCGCGACACCGCCGGAAACCTAACAAACACCGAGTGGGACACCTCAAACACAGTTTTCCGCGTGCAGAGGACGAAACCTCCTCCCTACTCTCGAATGTGAAACTCTCATGAAACCGGAACCTCATCAAGGAACCGACAGAAGTTCACCAACGACTATCACCAAAAAAAAACGAAAAAGAACACCGCAAGGAACAACTTTAATATAATTTCCCGTGCGCTAATTGAATACAGGCGAAAATTCCTCACTACTCTCTCAAACGTCACAGACACCTCGGCCTCTGTCGCAATTCACCAAACACACACACGACGGAACACCTGCTGCGACAACTTAGATGCAGTAGTAACTTATTTCCGCATGTCCCCTGAGCACAAAGCTCAATCGCAACAGGGATGCCGCGAATCGGAGGCAGCGAAGGGGAGGAAAGGGACGGAACACGCGGATTCGGGATCACGGACTAGCAGAATGTGTTGTGACCCGCGAGATCCGCGGCGATGCAGCAATTGAACGTCGCTGAGGAGATGCCAGAAATGATAATAGCTTGCCGGCTAGGCTCGTCGTCGTGCTCCTGGCCCTCGAGAGTAACGTGCATGCTGGAGTACGCCGTGTAAATAGGACCCCGCTGGCATCTGCCACGTCGGTTCTCCGGTTCTGTGCTTATCATTCCAACTGGAGACAGAGTCTTTTGGGGAAATGAGGGTCATGTGTCCATAACTTAGAAACAAAAGTGCATTGATTATGGTGCTTCCTCTGTTTTACTTGCTTTTCTTTTTTTGGAAACTGGGAGCAGGGCTATTATATTATGGTTTGTTCATGTAGGATTTTGTTGCTTTTTGAGTAAGGTTCTACTCAAACTTCGGGATGCAGATCCTCTTTACCTTAGCTTTTGTCATTAGCAAAGCTTTTGTCGTTGCAAAGCTTCTTCCTCTTTGGTCTAGAGCCAACATATGGGAGTCTCTTTCATTGAAAGAAGGGAACTGAAAGATAAGTGGCATAAGGAGTCACACTAGTCAAGAGAAAGAATGAATTACCCACTTACTACTTGAAGTTGATTTGTTGAAGAGGCACAATTTTGACTACAGGGTTCATTTGAATTGAAAGAATTTGTAGAAAGAAAGTGTTCTTTAGTAAATAAAAAATGATACCTAGGTTGTTGTGACATGAAGTGTTCTATTATGCAAAAATGTTTGTTATTAGTACTTTCATTGGGTTTGACAAAGCTCACTTGAAGTGAATGAATAGGAAAAAGGGGGGAGGGGGGGGGGGGGACTATAGTGAGAATGACAATGTTAGTGCAAAGACAAAGCTTCTTAATCTATCTTAGGTGTCTTGAATCTTGTCACTATTTAGTAGGTCATTTGCTTAGCTTTCTTGCATCTTGTCACTAGTATTGTCAAGCTATAAACTATTTGTGCCACTCGACAAGTCTAATAAGGCTCAAACCGACAACAATCAAGGCAAAAAACTATTCAACCAACCAAGTTCTTGACTGATGATTGAATTTGCTTTCATGAGGCTTTCATTGCCTATCAGTTTGAAGATTGTTGGGTTTCCATTACAAAAGAAATTGTTGTTAAGAGATTTTCACACTTAATTTAAATTTGGTTAATGAATTGAAAAGAGCAATCAATAAATAAATAGGATCCCAATTGGCAAAGGTATGGCTAATATATCTTCTTTGAAGTAGGTTAAAGGAAAGGCTATTCTTTTTCTTTATTCATTGTCATTGTGTATTTTTGAAATGTGTGTTTGGAAAATGGGAACAAGCTATATATGATTTGGTTTAAAATAAAACTTTGGGAAGCATTAGAGGGGATTTGAGGCCTCCAAAGGGTCGTTTCAGGGTTGTTCCCAAAACTGTTCCCGCACTTGTTGGCCATTGTCAGGCCATCATTTCCCCCCCCCCCCCCTCCAAAAAAAGAATTGGGGGTCTTGAAATATGAAAAAAAAGCCCCAAAAAATTTCAAAAATAAATAAATAAATGATATGGCACTCTCTCAACCACGTAGGATTCCTGTTCACGCGGTAGGAACTGTATTCCCGCAGTCTGAGAACCTGTAGTCTTCCAATGGCCTCGAGTCTCCCCAAATGTGTTTTCCTTCATGTGGTTTTTAACAAATTATCAATCACTTTATTTGGAATCAATATACTTAGAAAGATTTTACTTGTTGAAATGAAAAAGAATTGGCTCCCATTAGATTCAATGGAGAAAACTTAAATGCACTTCTAAATAACAAACTAGGGGGCATTTAGTTTTGAAATTTATAAAGATTATAAAAATGAAAGTATTTGTCCTATAAAGGGATTGCCAACATGTAAGCATAGAATCCATGAGTCTATGTATAATGTATGTTATATATATATATATATTACAAAGACCTTCAAATGGTTGTAGGTACATGCGTACAATTAAGCATAAGGCTCATAGGCTCATATCTTTGTACTCAAACACTTGCATCATTGCTTTCAAAAAAGCTTTTGTAGACTATAATCACTATAATAAAATCTGGTAAAAAACCTTGGCAGTTGCAGTGCGACTACGGTTATTTTTGCCACGTTTCTATGCAGTGTTTTTTGCACAAAAAATCCCACACAAAAATGTGGCAAAAATAACCGTAGTCACACTGCAACTACCAAGGTTTTTTACTAGATTTTGTTATAGTGAATTGGACTTAGTATGCAACTTTAGTGTGCTTAAAATTGGAGAGATGTTGGAATGTCATTGAATCTAAGAGTGTCAACTTCAACAAAGCATAGAGAACAAATTCTAATAGATATGAAGCTAAGTTTTTTTTTAAAGTTATAAAGAGTGAAGTTAGATTTTCAAATAGCTATGTTATATTGTGTTTAGAGTTTGTATGCAACGTTAGCATGCTTGGAAGTGAATCAAAGTCATATTGGGCCGTCATCAAATCTAGAAGTACCAACTTCATTAGATTATAGATAACAAATTATATATTATTGTAAAGTTTGCATTAATTTCATGCTATTCTAGGTAACATTGAATGTGAAAGCACCCTTCTTTTGCAATTAGATTTCAATACATTTAGAGTCACAATTCATGTGCTATACAATCATTTAAATTTGGAAAAGAAAATTCAATCTACTATTTGCACATATATAAATATGAACAAGTTTAAATTACAACAAAATTTTGCGCTCACAACCACAAAGAATGGTTATATGTTTTACTCTAGGTTTATATTGTGAATGTTGTTGAAATAATAGGTTCTGCAAAAGAAATCGTAACAAAGGTTGTAACATTGCATACTTAATATTATAGGTTTAAAATATTGTTTTAGATTTACCAATTGAAAGTTGAAGTAGTCTTCAATATCTTTTTAATAGTGCAAAATTGTCAAAATCATATGGAGTATCATTTATCAATCCTCCAATACTACATCTTTCTAAATTTGAACAAATATTTTATAAAACAAATTATTTTTCACATATTTTGTACAAACATGTCAAATTTCATTAAAATGGTGAAATTCCATTACTTTGACACTTTTTACAATTCAGACCATGCAGTTTGAAATCTAAATCTGTTATAAATTTTTGAAGTCTATATAAGTTGTAGATGTCTGAAATCTATATTTCTCTGAGGTGTTTTATATTGTGCAATCTAAAATCTAAAGATGTCGTAGATTTTTGAAATCTATATATGTACTACAAATCTAAAAAATTATACTAGTCCTAGATGCTAGCTTTCAGTTCAGACTGTATAGTCTTAAAAATAGCATATAGAATACCACCATTGTAACAAAATTTTCTATAAACACAAAGGTTCATAATTTGTTTTAATAAAACATGCTTTTAAATAAAATAAATTGGACATACAACAAATACGTCTTTAACGTTAAAACAACACAATCCCACAAGATAAAGTAGTCACCAAAATGCTTTGATTATTGGACCAATAGTTGCATTCATTGTCTCTATAGTAGACAATGAAATCATTCATCAAACACTTTTGGTCTTCACCATCATTCCAAGGTTAAGTCAAACAGTTGTAGTTTTTGAGTTTTGTTATTCCTTTGACTACCTACAAAATAATATAGTTTGATAACCAACAAAATCACACCCCACCAATTTAGACTAGTTGAACTTCTAAAGAGAATCATTCTTAAAAATAATCCAATCTTTGGAAGTCTAAAATAAAAATCAAGGAGGATGAAAGTTGACCATGAATTCATCCAACTTTCATAGTTCCAAGAGAAACACAAAGCTATGATTCAACATGTTCATTTTGTACAATATGTGCTTACTATTTAAATAAGGTCCACAAGAAATAGGCATTTACAACCCTTCGAAAAAATCATTTCTTGTAGCACAAGCTTACTTTTCAAGTTTTAACCCCTAAGCGCGCCGACGTCCAATTTCTGGATGATGTACAGAATGAAACTCAGTTTTCTTTCTCATTACAGCTTGGATGAAAGTCATCTAATTTGTGGTGATACTTCATCAAGTTTTTGTCCTATTTGTTGGTTGGATTTGGTGTTACTAGAGTTTATATTTTTCTAAAATTACAAATGTGGAAGTTTGTCAAGCCAAAAATTGCAATGATTTTAGTTCAGAATTGGGTTTGCAAAAATGAGGTCATAGATTGAAAGAACCAAAAAATTTCAAAAAATCAGCATATGAAGAGAACCTCATTAAGAATCCATTCCAACAAGTTTCACTCAAAAATGATAATATTTTGCTTGTAATTGAATTCAGAAAATATTCAGAATTTTCTTTTTCAAAATTTATAAAAAAAAAATTGATGATAGCATTGGTGAATCTAACTGTACATATTGAATCTGAAATTCATAATCTACAACTTTTATTTGTACATCAAGTCCAAAATATTCCAACAAATAATACTTTATAATGATTTTTCCAAAGTAGCCAATTTTGGAGATGGATCTAGACGTTCTAGGGTTAAGGGCAGATGTTTTGTATCTAATAGATGTCAAAGAATCTTTCTATACAAGACAAAAGTGCAACTATTCATCCTTAAAATTTAGTGTAAAAAAGAGAGATCTTTTATAGTACTTTGACTTCCAATGAGTGTTTTTGGATTTTATTATACTAGTGACTTTGACAATAACAAAATGGACAAAATCTATACTCACCAATCCATCCTTTAATGGTTAAATGCCCTACTCAAACTTCTTTATGTGTAGCATCTATCCAAGCAAAAAGTCTGCACCCTCTAGAACAAAGCCAACAAGTGAAATATATCTCATTGGATTGGTTGCAAGTTCTACAACATTCACCTTTAAAGAACATTGTAAGCCATAGAGGGTGCATTTAAAAAGTCCAACATAGTTCTTGATTTCAAATGTTTAAAAGCCTAACTATAAAAGTGTAGATCCATCAATATCCTCTTATTTTTAGTTTGTTTTTAAAATTGTTAAACTCGCAATTTTTGTTATACTTTGAATGCAACTTAAAATATATGACTTTTCAATTTCTTCTATCAAATTTCTCTAGGTGTGAACTCAAAGACTATACCATGATGTTCATCACTAGTATCTCCATTCTTTTTAAAATTTTCATACTATTTAACTCTTAAGTATTCTAATGTCCAATTTTTAAACAAAGTATAGATTAGAGATCACCTTTCTTTTTCATTATTGCTTTGATGAAAGTCATCCTAAATTGTAGAGATATTTTATAAAGTTGTTGTCTAATCTAATGGTTGGATTAGGTTTCATTGAAGTACATATTTTCTAAAATTACAAATGTAGAAGTTTGTCGTGTGGTTGACCAAGCCAAAATTGAATTAACTTTAGTTCAAAACTAGAATTGCAAAAATGAGATTGTAGATTTAAGAAATACAATTTTAAGAAATCACTATACCAAGAGAAGCTTAGTTCAAATTCATTCCAACAAAATTTACTCCAAAATGACAATATTTTACTTGTAATTGAATTTTGAATGAATTTTGAAATTTCTCTTTCAAAATGTATAGAAAAATATTGGTGATAGCGTTGATGAATCTAACTATATGGATGGAATCTAAAACTCAAAGTCTACAACTTTGAATTGTACATCAATTTCAAAATATTCTTTCAATTAATGCTTTATGATCATTTTTCCAAAATCGTTAATCCTAGGAAAGAGTTTAGATGATTAGGAGTTAAAGAATTTATATAAATATCATAATCATTATTCCAAAATATTACTTTTAAAAATCATGTAAATTCAGATTTAATGTTTTATTTACAAAAAAATGAAGTTGAAGTTTAGATGTATAACCTATATAACAAAAATATAGTTTTTATGAAATGTATATTTAAGGTAGCCAACTCATTTTTGATTCCCTCTCCATTTCCAAAGTAAGGTAGAACCACTTGTTACAGATCATTTAAGATATTTTAAACATGATTTGGTATAGTACAAGTTGAAGCAAATATTTTTAGAGGTGTAAAGATAAAAATAATGGAGATTGCAAAAATTTTGATAATTTTATTACATGAATTGAAATTACTATGAATTTTGAAAGGCTAAAAGTATTGCTGACCCATTGCCAATCTATAGATTCTTTCGATTACAATCATTGAAGAATCCCATTCATGTTCATTAATTCCTACTTTCTTGCTTACTAATTTGTGACATGCGTTATCAACTTATTAGTTCCAACCTTGAAAAAGAAAAAATATGCATTCCAAGTTCTAGTTGGAAATCCATTCCAACCTTACAAGAAATAAATGCAGTCTACAGGTTGGAGATGGGGTGTTGGTTGGCTAGAGGTGGTTCTATCTTATAGGTTGATCTCTTTCCGCAAAATTCTCACATAGTTTTTGGAACAATTGTGGCACATTTTAATTGGTTGTAAAGCTTTCAATGTTGCAACCAACTTTTGATCAATTTTTCAATTAGTCTATGGTCACAAATAGAAAGGTCTATATCACCATTATAGATGAAAGAGAATCTTCTACTAAAAAATCCATAGTAATTACGAGAGTAATTACATTTACATTTTGTGTAATATAATTCTAGAAAAACATGCAACCTTTCTAAACTATATTTTTGCACATAGGAAAATTTATGCATTTAAAAAACTTGCTTTCCAAATATGTGTAATTGCTGAACTTCTATAGGCCCAAAGCATTTTGGGGTTCAAAAACATCATTGCTTTTGAAGTCTTATAAGTTTAAATGTGACTAGGGTATAGTAATCTCAACTATACAATCTTGTAATGTGTATGTGTTGTAAGTGATGTGAATCAAATTTGGAGTCATTTGGCCACATAGATTGTAAGATTATAATGTTTAAGTATTGAAAAAAGATATTGAAATTTTCTTAAAAACACAATTGGAGGTGAATTTTGATTTCTAAACCTACTCAAATGGAAAAATTCCAAACTATAAAGTGATTCAAAACCAACATATAAACACATTGGTTAAAAAAATATCATTCCATTGACTCTCTATATCTACAAAATGACTTTGAAATGTCAAAAAATAGCAAAAGAAAGTTGTAAAAAAAACATCTAAGGCTAAAATTCCTTCTACTAAAATACTTCTCAATCACTCTTCACTTCTTGGATTGAAATAAAAATTTAACCACACAAACTAGACTCGTATGTGCAACTTCCCCCCCACCCACCCCACCCACAAATAATTTGAATCGGACACTGCTTGAAGAAGAAACAAGCAACAAAAATTGACTACAATAAAAAAAGCCATGAATTCAAACTTTGAATCACTCCCATGAAGTTTTCAACACAATAACTAGATTTCAAGGGAACAAAACCCAACAAATTTTCATTTAAAACAAACATTGGATGAAGGAGATATAAGCCCCCAAATTTGCAGCCATCAAATGAAATTTTATGAACTCAAATTGAACCTGTGAACTTCAATTGCCTCCCAAAAAATCAGTAAATCTTGGTTTGACCTGAAAATTTTACCACCAAAACTAGAAGAAACTGCAGTACCTTCCCAACAAGGATTATATCAATCAGACATTAGATGCAAAAGTTACAGCCCTTTGAATTGGACTTAAAACTATGTGAGGGCATTTTTGGTCCCCAGGGGCGTTTAGAGGTTGAATGGTTGGAAATAAGTCAGCTACCTTAGAACATAGAGAGCTAGTAAAGTTTGACCAAACAGGGACATTTCAGGGGTAACATTCCTTCCACTGCAGCCATCCATACAGTAGCCAAAACCAAGACAAGCAACCCAACTGTCCCTGAAACACTATTGAATGAATACGCATGTCGAAGTCCACAAATCGAAGTGGAACCGTAACAGGACCGCAGTACCGCACCATTGCAATGCACTATAAACACCAAAGCGTCCTGTGCGGACGCCACTCTACAAAACAACGCAATCGTAGTGCTAGCTTCATAGCCACCTCAGTAGAAGCATTGCCTTTCCACAGTTACCTTCAATATACAATCCAAATACAGACAGAAAGATTACCCACCACCATCCAGTCGGAGATATAGTCCTCAAAGTCAGGGTAGCTTCCCACTCGACTTTAAGCTTCACCAGGCTCTCAGATTCCATGAATAAAACAGTGGACCTTGGTCCAAAAAAATAGAGATCCGTCGCTTCCTACCAGTCCTCGGTCAACGTGCCCATTAAGTCCCTATAAAGTCTACGCATCCTCTTCTTCAACAATCTTCTAAGTCCTAACTAAGACCCCAGAGTCTTCGAAATCACGCCCTTCTGATCTTCCGTAAGCGAAGACGGGAAAACCACCTCGAACGTCACGAACAGGTTGCCCTTCTTCGTGCTCTCGAACAAAGGCATGCCCTCGCCGACAAACTTCCTCACTTCCTTGGGTTTCGTCACCAGGCTGCTACCCACGGACACCTGGTGACCGTCCAAATGCTCAATGTCCTTCTTGAAACCCACGAGTGCGTCTAAGAGCGTGATCGTCACGCTCATGTGCAGGTCGTTGCCCTCTCTCCGGAAGCGGCTGTGAGGTTTCGTGCGAACCACGACCTTCAGATCTCCGGGCTCGCCGTCGATGATGGGCTCTCCGTCTTCGTAGAAAACGATCTCCTGACCGTCGCGCATGCCCTTCTCGATGTCTACCGTGATCGATTGACCCACGCGCTCGAACTTCACGTTCGGGCACTCCTGGCACACCTGCTCCGTGTACTGCTGGTACATCCCGGGACCGATCTGTCGGTGCACCACCTTGTTCTTGCAATTGCACTTGCGCTTCCCGGACGCCGGCTTCACCACGTTCTTATCCCTCCAGATCTGCAAGCACCCACGTTCCAATACCCGTCAGACTTGACAAACGCGAGCAACATCAAACGAGTAAACATCCCGGTGCAACCAGCTGCTACAAAGGAGCCAAATTCTACACGCCTCAGAGCTCTCACCAATGACTATCCGGTAAGCTCCGACTCCGCGAAACCACATATACGTCGTACAAGTCCAATCCAATCATCTTAAAAAATCATCCCATGAACTCTTGAATGTACACAAAGCATGAATTCGGCCTGCAGTCTCAAAAGAGAAACATTTTCACGAGGCACTAGAATCCCCAAGCACTCCTTGCCCTAATTACGCTAGCAAAGTTTAACTCCTTCCTGACTGCCCTAAAATGACACACATTTCATCCACGCGCTCCCAACACGCGCTCAGCCGTTCATACTCATGCCCCAAACCCCCGACTCCCTCACGAAAAAATCGAGCCTCACAATGGAGCAAAAGAAACCAAGAAATGCGCAGAAACTGGCATTGTGCCAATCACAACGTCATTCACACAAAGAAATGTGGAGGCCGAATTTGAACCAGAGTCCTATCAGCCAGCGCACATGAAATATGGTCCAGGCGAACAAACTAGAAATTCCCTCAAAACATTTAGCGATGAAGACCAGACAGCTGCCTGGCAGGATGATCAATGCCAATACAGCGCAAGGAAAACACTGCCTACAGTCCATCAAAGATTACAACGCCGATACTGCATAATAGGTATCAGCACGCAAACGCCCCTGGAGAGGACAGAATGCGCGAGCCTCAGAAATGAGCACGAATGCTATCTCACCTGATACGAATTCCCCACGAAAAGATCCTTCAGCGTCACGTAGATGTCCACGCTCACATCGTCGCCCTTCGGCGTCCGTTCCTCCTCTTCCTCCTCGCGAAACCCTCCCCCGAAAAACTGCGAAAAGATATCCTGCGCGAACCCACCGCCGCCCCGACCGCCGCCCTGCTGTTGCTGCTTCAAACCCTCCTCGCCATACTGATCGTAGATCCCCCGCTTCTCCCTGTCGGCCAGAACCTCGTACGCGTTGTTGATCTCCGCAAACTTCTTCGTCGCCTCCTCGTTCCCGGGGTTCTTGTCGGGGTGGAACTTCAGCGCCATCTTGCGGTACGCGCGCTTGATCTGGTCGTCCGTGGCATGCTTCGACACTTGGAGGATGTCATAGAAGCTTTTCCCGGCAACCACGATCTCGATTGCCGACGCCGAGAACACAAGCAAGAACACCAACACCTGGCCGATCCGCATCGGAACGTCCCGTCGATCAGCGCCACCCAACTGCAACCACTCCGCAAGTCTCTATTGGACAAGGCAGCTCTACCACACTGTCGGTCACGCGAGACCGAAGGAATTCTCTCCTCGAGCTCAGTTCACGAAAACACCGTCCACACCTAACCAGCACCGCGAAAATTCACCGTCAAAATTCACCGTCAAAACCACTCATAGCAGCCGGGCAAGTCCCGGACTTATGTATGAGGAATTCCGGAACAGTACCCTCCACCACCAGGATGAGCGGAGCGCGCGTCAAACCTCCAGAGTGGCGATGCAGAGAACACTCCACCATGAATGCAGTGACCTCTTGAGCGTGACCGCGATGGCATGGAAACGCGCGAGTGCAATTCCGTCGTGAAGCTGGCGTACCGCAAGGAATCGAGACAGGTCCAGGGAAAACAGAATTAGGGTTCCCGGGCTTCAGTTGGAGCTGCAATTGCATCAGAGGAACTGCGGAACCGAATGGAATGGAGTCAGCGAGAAAGGCAAAAAGTCTCTCGGTTCCCCTCACTTCCCCGCAGGGAGGGTACTTTTTTCCTTCGACGTAATCGAGGCCTCACTCGCTAATGAGGGTATGCCACGTGTCAGACCCGCTGTAATAGCGTCGAGGTGGCAGGTGCACAGTCAGCAATAAACCTGTCCGACGTTCGAATAAGCTTCCTTTACGGAGTTGTTGAGAAGTGAAGGGGCATGATCTCTACTGTTCTGAGCTTCTTGGAATTTGCTCTAACTTGAACAAAATGCCATCATTTTGATAAGTTATATCAAATTTTTTTGAATTGTAACCATACATATTCAAACTAGACACGTTTGAGATTGCATAGGAAAAGAAAACATAATAATATCACTTATGAAGTGAAATATTATAATGTTTGACTATAAGGGTGTTATAATTGCAAAAGTGATGTGAAGTCTTTCTATCTTCTTTTTGCAAGTCTACCTGAAAAGTTGGTGACCAAAAACATTTGAGGTTAAAGGGTCTATTATGCATAATTCCAATCAATTTATGGCTTCTCAAAATTTACTCTACAATTTTTGTAAATGAATTTTGAATGTGATATTTTCTCCAAGATCTAGTGTATTTGAGGCTCATTTTCAAAAACTCTTAACACTATGGAAAGTCAAGATTTGCAATGAGTACCCTTGTACAAAATTTTGAATAGAAAAATCACTATCATTCATCTTTCAAATCGGATTTTTGACACTCAAACTAGACTTCAAAAATAACTTTCTAAAAATTTAAACTACTAAAAGCAACAGCTTAATTAGATTTTAAATAACTTTAATGTTTTGCAAACACTAGAATTTGGTGATTTGGGTATATAGGGCTTAAAATCTAAAAACAAGTTGGATAGATGACAAAATTTATATATCTTGGAAGAATATATTTTAAAACATTAAATTTTAGTATCTATTTCTAGGGTTTTTTTTCCACCAAACTAATCATGTAGTTACAATACAAGTAGCTCTCTATGACCATGATTTGTTCATCTCACTACTTGGGGATTAATTATAACAATATTGAATAGAGAGAAAGGATCCTTCTACAATGTTCATGGATTTTGTGAGTAGTGGCTCATGATTCATGGAAAAGATTGAATTTTGAAATTTTCTATTGTAAAAGGAATATAAACTTGTGGGAAGCAAAGGGCCGCCTACCTTCCATACTCAAGAATGTTACAATGAGAAGATAGTATATAAACTTTAACATTATGGAATAAATAGGAGTTTAAAATATGACCTAGGGAATAAATATTTGTCTTAAGATTGAGAGTTCATTTGACTAGGGCCAAAAAGAGCATTTGCATCAATGATTATTTTTTCAAATGAAAGTTTGAATTGAACTATTGTATATTTGAAAAACAAGTTTCTTTTGTAACCTCTAATATGTCTCATATTTTTGAAAAGACACTAGTAAGACAATGTATCTGCCAAGGACTCAATTAACTTGAAGCCACACTACACTTGCGTCTATTTGATCTCTACCATTCATAACTTAGGGATCATCTTTGTATCGTTTTTGCTTTTCATGCTCTCTCAGAAAACTTCTATAAAAGAGATTTAGAAATGATCTAGAGCTTAGAGAATCAATAAGTACAAGTGTACATGATCAGACCTTGTCCATTTTTTTCACTTTTTCTTTTAAAATCTAGGAAATGAAATATCAACTCAAATTTTTACTAGATGATATGAAAAAATTTGTACTTGTATCAACAATTGTATTCACATCTCTATCTCTATCTTCTTGCTCATATATACATAAATGTACATATCATAATGTACGTACATCCATAGATGTACTTCTATTTGCATTTACAATTACATATAATAGGATTATCTAACTTGATCCTTTATTTTTTATTTAAACCCTAACTGCCCAATCAACCATATATGGTTGAAGTGAAAATTTTGGCCCATTTCTATGGAGGCAATTAAATTCCTTTGACCATTTAAAATTTTTTGGAGGTTAGTTTTGAGAATTAACTATATACCATAAGTGGAGTGTAAAACTTGCCAATTTTACTTCATTTCCTGTCTTTATACAAAACTTAGCAATTTCATTTGATTTGAGATTTAAGAAATTGTACATATTCATTTGCTCTAACAATTGTCGTAATGAAAAGTTTAAAGTCTTTTCATGATTTTCACCATTGAAAATTTCAAAATGCAATTGTTGATTTGAAACCATTTGCAATTTCTACTTAGAAAAGAAAATAGCATTTTTACAATTGCAAGGTGGAATGTATAATGAGTTTTTTTTCACATGAAATTAAGTTTTTTGAAAGTGCATTTCAGTGTGCTACTACACTTTGTAGTTTTTTATATTACCTCCAATCCCAAAAAGCTTTTAAATGCAAATTTCTAAAACATTGTGGACAAACACATCATACTAAAAATTTAAAAAATGTATATTTCTTGTGGTATAATCTTACAAATCCTAAAAAGAATTTGCACTCTAAATTGATGTACATACTAATAAACAAGCTCTATAAACATCTATTCGGTTAGATTTGAAAAAAAAATTAATTTGCTTCATAGGGAATAATTGCTTAAGAATATTATGGAGAAACTTTATTACTTATATTTGAGTAGGAAAAATTCCTCCCCTTCCAATGCTATCAATCTAATATAAAAACAATGGCAAAAATACATAAAACATATTATTTGCCCAGCCTATCTTCAAACCAATCTTGAAAAATTGTAATATTGATCATGGATACAAAATACATATGATTATAATAAAATATTATAAATGGACACATTCAATACATAAAATATTTATGGTTATTAAACAATATGATGCACAAACACTGATATTAATGTGCGATATATATGATATGTATATATATATATATATACATATTATATATTATCACATAACAATTGTAATCCCACAACTTTACAAAAGATATAAATAGAAAAACTACTCAATAATTTTACTAATATATTCATATTTATAAATCCAAGTGAGTACTTTCATGAATATAAATTTGTCATTATTTCATTAGAAAAGGTAGACATTTACTACTACTACAATTGTCTTGTGTTTTTGTCTTGTATAGGTTGTATTTGTTCTACATTTATTTTGTGTCCATACTACAATAAAAATACATTTTGTCATCAGTTGAACTTGAATGATTACTTAGTCAAAATTTTGTTATTATTTTATTTTTAAAGTGCCTTTAGTTTATTACACTACAAAAAAAATGCTTACATTTCAAGAAGTGGGCGATTTTAGAGCCCAATGCATTTCAATTTCAAAAATTCCTTGACTAATTCTACAAAGCTCCTAAAAATATGAAATGACTTGGAATAGATGCAAATCAATGTCCAAGGAGGTTTTTTGAGTTAAAATAGCTACTTTCTTCCAATTCCCATATTGAACCAATTCTGCAAATTTGGAGTCTAATTGTTTTCTCTATTTTTTACTCAAAATAAAAAATTATAGATTTTTCCACATTTTTTTTGTTGATGTTTCCAAATTGAAATTGTTTTTTTCCCAATTCCACCAACTACTATTGAATTAGCTCCCATCTCTTCCCAAACATTGATGCCAATTCCATTTTATTTTTCAAGAAAAATTTATTAAAAGAAGTTTCACCTTCACAAATTCAATTTCACCTCTTAAATAAGGGGTGCTATAATGACCTCCTACCTTATGGCTTAATGTTCCATTTTGAGATCCCTTCCTTGATTGGCAATTGAAGAACTAGCAGCATGAAGATCTACTTATTATACACTTTTGACTAACATATATAATGGGTAGTTATCTAATTGCATGTTATAGGTAGGCTTACCTTATATAGATTTATTAAGTCCAAATATCAAAAGAATTCCATCTTACTCATGGCTACAATTGAATGACCTTGGGATCTATGAACCTAAGTCATTAGTCAAAGTCAAGATTCATATTAGCCCTTTTATTTTCACTTCAAAGATTCTGCCTTTGTTGCTAATTACTTCTTTTTTTAATGGCAATGATGGCAATTAAGAAATACATTTTGATGCATACCAATAGCAACATGTCTACTATTTGAGGTGCATTAATTGATGAATTACTATTTTTTGAGTGGCATGTGAGGCAAATTGTTTTTATCTTTCAATTCACTAGTGGCAAAATAAGGAAGTATAGATCAAAATGAATAAGTGCCAAAATGATGCTATATGGATCTTAAGTAACAAGAAGGATTATTCCAACCAATGAGTAAGAAAAATCAATATCCTTCACAAATAATACACTTCAATGCCTCAAATGAAAAAGAAACTATAGAAGTTGAAAATGGTTTTTAGATTATATGCATGTATATGTGTATAGTGGGGTACCAATCAAAATGTTGTTTTCGAATTCGCAGTGAGAAAAATTCCAGTACTACCAACTTTGAAAGCCTCCTAAAAGCTCAAAAATTGGTATTTTACCACGAAATTTTCACCACAGCATTCTCTTTGAGTTAATTATATGTATGCCAAATTTCAAGGCCAAAAAATTCACTGGAAAAAAGTTATTTAAAATCTACCAACATGGGTAGTGGTGAGAAACATTTCACTACTTTCAACTTTGACACCTTCCTAAAGATTGAGTTTTTTTCTTTTTCCATGAAATTTTTGTCATGAAACAATCTCTATGTTTTTAATATTTATAAAAAATTTCAAGGTAAAATTCTTTTTTGAAGAAGATATTTTAAATCTCCCAACAAGTGTAGTTTTGAGAAAATTTTCACAATTGCCAACTTTGACACCCTCCCAAGGGCTGAAAAATTGGTTTCTTACCATGAATTTTTTTTTGTGAAGTCATCTCTATATTGATAATATGTGCTCTAGATTTCAAATTCAAATGAATTACCAAAAAAAAATATACAAAATCTCCCAACATGTGTAGTTGTATTCACCTGAATCGGCAAAGTGGTTGGGTTGCACTCAGTAGCTAAGTATCTGACATAGTTGCTTTCTGGATTATTTTTTTAATGGTCTTATATGCTATGTTGGGTGAATGCAAGAAACATCTGTACTATTTGTTGCGTTTTACTACAGTAATCATGACTTTTTCTGGAGTACTTTAAAATTAGAAAATTAATTTGAAAAAAATTTGAAAAATATGAATAATGTATACACCTCTAAGATGAAGGTTTTCACCAAAGGAAATTGATAGAATAATTCTCTAAGTAGGAGAACTTAAAAAGCACAAAACCTCAAGAAAACATATACCTTCATATTTTAATTTGGAGAAAACAGTAAAAATAAGTAAATACAAAAAATAAAAAGTTGCCATCTGCAACAACTCTATGGAGATGGTCATTCACCAAAAAACCAAAAAATAATATTTTATATGTTTCAAAATTCAAACAGAAAGAGGCTCACTTTGTAGACTTCCATACCACATAAAAATAACTTTTTTCAAAATTCTTCATGTAGAGAGATGTAATTCTACTAGAAGACCATCTCATCCAAATTTCATCTCAAAACCATTAAAAAAAGGTACTCCTTAGTACTGAAAACCTCCAAATTGTCATTTGTGACATTTAATCACTAGTACTATTTCAGTATTAAAATATTTTTTTAAATTATGAAAAAATTATGTAAGGTGTATGATAGTTATAAGTACCTTCTATAGAAATCTTGAGTCATTTCGAGTAAAAATGCAAAAGTTATGGCCAAAAAACAAATTAGCACTTAGGTTGTGATAGAAAATAGTACAAGTGTTTCTTGCATTTACCATGTTGCAGCTTTCTACAAATAGGCACAAAAGTTGCTAAACAATTGGAAACGCAAATAAGAAGATGATGAGCTGCAATGACACAATAAGAGCCTCAGAAAAGCTGAGGAGGAGGGCATAGATGGTGTGTGCTTGCTACCTCATATCGACCTCCGGGGAACTTTGAGGGTGGGAAATGACCTTCGAAATGGGCTGCTCACAAGATCCAAAGATTGTGTTCACTGTTTGTAAAACAAGTAGTTAATTGCCTGTATTGCTACTCTAAATAGAATTGTCAAAGTGCTACATGCCATTATTTCAATGTCAAACTTGAAAAGCTTATTCCCGAGTCATTGCTCCGCCCTCAGAGGAAAGTCACTTAGCCCTAAAAGCACGAGAAAGAGAAGGCTTTGGGAATATCAAGTGGACATTTGCCTACCAACCAACCATCAAAGCCCAACTCAGAAGCCAACCCCACTAAATGGGATGCAAACATACAACAACTCTCTGTAGTGGCAAGAAGTGCCCGGTACACCAAATCATCCTACGCCCACTTGGTAATGAAAGTCCCAAGGACAAGAATTTCAACTTCAACTTCGACTCGAGTATACTTTTAAAATCAAATTCCCAAATCCAAAAACCCTAATCCTCCAAATATAACGAAATCACCGTTGCTCATTGCACGGTCCAGCAAGTGATATGATTGACATCACCGACATTGGACTCACCGGGACGCCATGTCTATGAACGGCACTGATCCATCCATTAGATTCCAGTAACCTTTGAAAAATGAAATCCCTAATCCTAAACCCCAACTCTCTTAGTAGAACCATGTTGTTCATTGTATAGTCCAGCAAGTGACATAAGATTGATAGCACCATCATTGTTACCGGGACGCTAATGCATGTGAGTGCCATTGATCCATCCGAGAGGCGGAATGGTGACATTTGAGTGCAAAAGTAAACAAACACATCTACCAAATGTCATTGCAAGAGAACGCACCCCTCTAACCTTTCTTTCCCCTGCACCTTCTTGTCCTCTTAGTCCCCTCCCTTGTAGTCATGGCACACTAACAGCTTTGGCCTTGCCGACTGAAGCCTTGAAACCAATGGCACTGAGGATTTCAGACACTCCACGAATGGTGACGAGAGTAAAGTTTGAGACCTAAATACGACCAAAATGTGCATTGGTTGGGCTACATGTAATTTGATTTCGATCGGGGCCTACACAAGTAATTTGATTTCAAACAAGAACACCTTAGCCTGTACAAAATTCTCAATGCATGCCACTCCACATAAAAGAATCTCTGTACGTTCTGGATCTTCACCGTAAACATGACATACATAAAAGCTTTGTTGCACACAAACACTAGAAGAAAATTGCGTTAGAAATTTTTGCGCTAGAAATGTGGAACTTAACAAATTTCAGTCCACGCGTTTTGGTGATTTCTAACGTAGTTTTCTTCTAGTGTTTGTGTGCAACAAAGGCTTGTACACATTCTATACTCCCACAAGAAATGTTTAAACAACGATTTTCAAATTGTGCGTTTCTTCCTGTGTTAGAATGCTCTTTCATTTACTCAAAAGAGCATATGTCCAACCTTGTTCATAATACAAAACCTGCTCAACGCTTATATAAGTGATTTTGGATCTCTTGAATGTGCATTTCATATTTGACAAAACTAGACGAGCTCTTCCATACATTCTAAAAGGCGAAATGAACTACGAAAAAGACCCCCATTCCTCTTCATTAATTCTCCCCAGTCTTCCATTATCACTCTAGTTCCGATATTCAAACAAAGACTATAACCACTATAGAGCAATTCCAATGCGAATTTGACCTACCAAACAAAACTCTAAAACCCTAAAATCAAAACAATCTTGCACCAACTGCTTGCTTCGCTTCAAAATCGTCCAAAGACTGAGGAGCATTCGTAAACTCTAAAACTACACCACTATAAGAAACTTGTGTTTTAGGTGAAAAATTTTAGGTGACATCAAATGAAACAACCTGTATTTTTATGTGAAGAATAATGTCTACTTTGATATTGTGATGTCCGCCATAATATAAAGATCTTATGGCAGACATTATTGTTGATATAAAAACATGGATTGTTACATTAAATGTCACTTAAAATCTGTCACCTAAAACACAAGTTTTTTATAGTGCACCAAACTTTCAATTTCTGTAGACACACAACACAAATTATTGAATGAAATACTTCAATAGTGTCTTGCATCTCATCTAGAGCATCCATCATAAGAGATCTTTTGCAATGAGAGAAACAACACAAATAAAAAATGAACAAATTGGACAATAAACGTCAATCACACTAACTATAATCAACAACTAGGATTTAAAACATACCACATTCACTTGGACTTGCCAAAATTTTGCTCAAAATCTTCAAAAAAATCACAGCACACCTCCAAACTCTCCCTCCACCACCCCAAATCTATCTTCTTCTGAAAAGCTGCATTTGCCAAGTAGTACATGGGCTTTCTATAAGAGCGGCATGGCGGGCTCAGTTTTGGTGTTTTATCGAATACTTTAACTGTGTGCACAACTTTTACATAGGGTTCTTGGTCTTTAGCTTGATGGTGCTCCATACTGCCATACAGAACTTGGTGATGGAACACAATCTAGGAATATTTTAAAAACTCAATATTTCTTCTGCTTTTACATCTTGGACCAACATGTATTGCAAAATTTGCTTCAAGGCCTTCAATTCCTCCTTCGTAGCTATCATCTTCTAATATTTCTGAAGTAACATAAATGTTGGAATATTACTAGGCAAATTGTGCAACCCGGGCATAGAATGAACAAAATAGTGAACTAGAGGTGGTAGCTCAATCGTACAAACCCGTAAATACAAGCTCAAGGCACCTGGGATCCAGCTCTTGTTCCTTGGAGTTGCATAACTGGATAAGATTTTTTCATTCTCACTACCGACTAAAAGTAACGCATAAAAATCTGAATCCTGCAGCCCTCGAGTGCCTTGTATTTTCCAAACACGACTTCTTCAAGTAACATTCCTTGCCCCAACACCACTCAATGTTCCAACGCTATTCCCTGCCCCAATCTACCTCTCACTGCTTCCTACTCCATTCTGCCCCTCGCTACTCCTTGTGCCAGTCTGACCCCCGTTGTTCCCTGCCCCAGTTTGACCACTACTGCTCCCTGCCCAAGTAAGTGATACACGGCCCTTGTCATGAGGATTGGGTGGAATCGTAGAAAAGGTCAAGTGGGACTGATCCTTATACTCATTCAACTAGATGACGTCACGAAAATGATGCTCCCATTCTTCGTCCAAAGCAACACTGACAATAGACTCTGGAATAAATATCATCAGATCCTTTAACATGTCTCTCACCTGGGTGACCCCTTCTTTAAACCTATGAATATCCTCAACGTCCTTGTCAGGCTCCCTCAACCCCAACTTGCTCAATTTGTACCACATGGCTTCTCAAAAAAATCCCCCTCTATACACTCCTGAGTTGGATATGGGAACTAAAATGGTCTCCACATCATCTACTCTTGAATATGTGGTCCTTGATGCATGATGCCATGCTCCACTAAAGCAAGCTGAAGTGATGAGAATGACTCTAGCTTGGCAAGAACTCAAAATGGAGTTCAACTGTGAGGCATACAATACTCCAAATCCCTTTTAATCACCCTCTCCAATCAATATTCCTACATGCACTCTAGCTTCATTTGGCTCTTCATCTCCATGGGCAAAGATGAGGAGTAAACACTACAAGAAAATGCATGTTTTATGACTGCAAAATATAATTGCAATGAGTCATAAAATCTCAAAATATGACTCATGCTAAAATCACTGTAGATGACGCGGGATATGACTGGGTCTAGTCGTTACCGACGAGTCGTTTTGGACATGAGTCACATTTACAGTCATATACATTAGGGGGTATAATTAGCCATAATTAGCCATTTTTTTTGCCAACGGGGCGTATACGTTGACTATTCTTAAAGGCTTGACTTTCTCTTCATTTGCCCAAGCAAAAGAAAAAATCCTACATGGCATATGACTTGATGTAATCATATTTTTTGTTGACATGGCATATGATTGGATAGAGTAATACTTTGGCGGACATAGCATATGACTAGATAGAGTCATATTTTGGCGGACATGGCATATGACTTTGTGTTGTCATATTTTCTAATGATGTGAAAGGTGACTCTTGTGAGTTATATTTTTAATGTTGTAGAAAATGACTTGTGGGTCATATTTTTTGTTGATGTAAGAAATGATCCTTATGAGTCATATTTTTTAATGATTTAAAATATGACTTATGTGACTCATATTTTTTGCTAATTTCAAAAATAACCCTTGTGAGTTGTATTTTTTGTTGATGTGAAATATGACTCATGTGAGTTATATTTTTGGATGATGTGAATTATGACTCATGTGAATCATATTTTTGAATGATGTGGTAATTCATATGGAATGCTATTAATATTTTTATGATTGAATGTAGTCATATTTTTAAAAATTTAGAGTTACATTTATGGCTTGATTATGAGTGTTATCTCACTACAACTAGTCATATTTTGACTAAGATATATTGTAAAATATTACTCAAGCAAGTGATATCCTAGATAAGGGAGAGTTAAATTTCTTGCACTTGTATGCATAATTTGTAAATGGGATGATAGAGGATTACAATCATAAACTATCATAAACTACAATTACACTTTTTATATGTTCTAAATAGATATGTCTCATTGTAATTATGCATCAACAAAACTTAGTAGCTAAGTAAAAAAGTTTATTCAATTGAAAGTGAGAACATATGATTTTTGAGATGCACAAGAGTCAATCATAATAGAAAGCGAAATGCAAAAAAGAATGTGTCTCTTGTCAATGACATTTATTAGTCAATAATACAAAACATATCAAAATAACTCATTATAAAATGTATAGTTTTGCATGCTTATAGGATCTATAATTCTTACAAAAATGTGAAGATGTTGCCTCTCTAGTGTTGCAATTAGCTTCCAATAACTTCATTCAACCTTGTGTGCCTACACATACAATTAAAAAGGTTAATTTTCAATGAATGAATAAAATAACTCAACCTTTAAAAATTTAAGGTAATACAAAATATGTAGCACAAGTTTAAGGTAAGAAAAATTCATTACAACTATATCCCTAAAAATTGCAAATAAACAAGAAGAAAGAATAACAATGGTGATAGGGGGACCAATTAGCAAAAAGTACAAGTGCTAAGAGCTAACAACAAGCAAGATGTAACTAGATGCAAGAAGATGCAATAAAAGTAAGAACAAACAAGAATTAAGAGTTCAAGATACAACAAGAAATAGAAGTTGGGATATAATAAAATGCAATAAATAATAATAAGTAAAAACTAAGATGCAACAAGAAAAACTAAAGAAATAACAAGAGGAAATAGGAGCAATAAACAACAAGTGAAAATAAGAAACAAAAAAAACAAGAAGTTAGAAGGAAGAACTATAAGGTAATAAGAGGAAACTATTAATAAAGAACAAGAACTAAGAAGCAATATGAAGCAAGAACTAATAAGCTAGAAGGATCAAGAATTAAGAAACAAGTAGAAGAGCTAAAATACAACAAGAAGCAAAATTCATGAGACAACAAGAAACAATGAAGAAGAAGCAAAAATAGTCAAATGTTCAACTTAAAAAGGGTGACTACAACTAGGGTTTTAAAACCCTAATTTAGTGGCGGCTACAAAGAGGTGGTGGCTAGGGTTTTAAAACCCTAATCTTGTGATTGGCCCTAGTCATGTGACTTGCCTCAGTCATATACATAATTAGTTCTAGTCATGTGACTTGCTTTAGTCATATACATAATTGGTTCTAGTCATATGACTTGCCTCAATCATGCGACTTGCTCCAATCATGCACGTGATTGGTTCTAGTCATGTGACTTGATATATGCATTAAATTGACTAAATATGGCTATACAATACAACTAGGTTAAGGCCTCTTCACACTATGGCCATCCAAGTCGAGAGGCCATGGGATTGAGAGTCCAAACTTTGTCGAGAGTTAAAAAAAAAAGGCTAATAAAAAACAATAAAAAAAAGAAGGATTTGAAGCCTTTGGATAGCGGTAGTGTGAAGCCTCTAAAGGCCAAGTCAAAAGTCCCATCCCTTGGCAATGAACTCCTACAGCTTTTCAACTTGGATGGCTATAGTGTGAAGCCTCCAAAGGCCATCCACCTTTTTGTCTTTTTCAAAATGGTTCTTCAAATCTAACAGCTTAGATCTTATTAGTATTTTATTTCTTAAAAATTTTGGGTTTTGAAATTCGACGGACTCTCGACTAGAGTTTGGGTCTCGACATTTGGCCAACCCAAACCCTAGTCAAGAGTCCGTCAAATTTTGTGCCATGTAGGCAATCATGTAAGCAACGGACTGTGGATTTTGGCGCGTAGTGTGAAGGGTTGAGAGGCCAAACTCAAGGTTTCTTGGCCTCCTATTGGTGGAAACCGATGGCCTCTTAACTTTTGGCCATAGTAGAAGAGGCCCTTAGTTTAACATCCAAATTTGATTCAAAGTGGATACAAGTTGACACTCTAACTTCACAAAATTTGTAAAGGGAAGTTGCAAGGCCTTAAACAACTATAATTATGGAATGAAAAAGACATCAAAACTTATGCCATGCAATTGTCAATGTACTTAAGTTCATACACAAAGTGTGGCAAAGTAAAAGTATTTTATATAAGCACTAATTTAAAACATTATGGAAGCCAAAAACAAAGGATTGTGCTTTTGCATTCTTTATCTTTGTAGGAACAATTCCTATCTTTTAATTCTAATACAAGCGTGCATGTGCTCATGGTGAGCCTCAATCTTCATATGAATAATTTTGTAACTTCTATAGGATCTATACAAATCTCATATAAGTGACTTATATGACATGTCTAAAAAACTTTCTAAAATAGAAACAAACTTTAGTATATGACATACATGAGAGTTTTATCTGTACCCTCGAGAAAAGCATATACAACTGTGTTCTTTATTGTTGAACTCTGAATCCTAATAAGATGTTCAAAAGTTGTTCATTTTGCATTTTATGCAATGAACAAGTTTTTTCTAACATTAAACTATAAGTCATTTACATCTTAAATAAAGTTGACAAATTAGTAAAAAGTAGAAGTTTGAAATGGTTTTGGCTAATCTAGGCCTAAATTGTAGTTTTCCAAATCCAATTTGAGAAATTCAAACTTTTTATAAGCTTAAGTTGTACAACACAACATGCCTATTCTAAAATAGTAAAAATATTTATAATAGAATATTTATAACAAAAATTAAAGATGTATGAGGTTTGATTTCTAAATCATCTTTTAAGACTTCATCCAACATTTGCTTCTAGCCTATAAGCCTAATTTAGTTTTTAACTTCAAAATTGAATTATTTATGTCACTTAAATTGAAAGGTTCTTTCTTTTCCTAAAATAAAATTAATATTGATATTTACAATATAAAACTAGCACTCTTAAAAAAATTATATGTTTTAAGAAAATTCTAAAAATTACCTAAGTGATCTTCAATTTAAAGTTGAATTTTATTGAATTCTTAAAGATCTAACTTCAACTTCTAATTTCTAATATGACTATGGTTTCTATAATAAGATAAACTACAAAGTGCCAAATTTAAGGACATACCTAGAAATCCATTTCTACCACATGCCCATATTCCAATATGTATATTATAAGTGTATCTTGAGGCTTGCCTTCATCCATTTTCATTGCATTTTTTGTCTCTTCATATATACAACTTAAACAACAATTTTTACAACAAGGTATATAAATTCTATCTAGAATCTAATCCTTCTTTAAGCATATGATCTATTTCTTTATATTTCCCTTCTTGACTTTCTCCAACTTATTTTCTATATTTTTTATTTTTCTTCTAGTTTTTGGCATATTTTAGAATTGCAACCTTTGACTTCTATTACTAATACATACTAATTAGTTTATAATTATTTTAGGAATCAAACAATTGTGATGACATAAGCCTCATAAGTGCTAATTTAGTATATACTTAGGACCTTATAACTTCATTTGATCCACCATGTGTATTGTAATCAATAATCTTTGTTTAATATGTAGTTATACTTCTATAAAAGAATCAAATTAGTCTTCTAACAATACATAAAGCTTTGGATAGCAACTTCAAACTTCTACTTCTACTTCAAACACTTAAACTATTCAACACAAATTGCACTCCCCATGTACTTTTACTCTATGGCTTCTCTTGTATGGATTTTCTCACATTCCTTTTTCACTTCTTTGGGTTAGGTTTTTTTCAAGCAATATATTTGTTTTTTTAAGCTCCAAAAGCTCCAATCTAGTGCATCATTAAGGTAGCCAATCCATTTCCAATCACACCTCCATTTCCAATCTATAGGTTGCTTCCTTTCCGTGAAGTTGTGGTGCAACTCCCAGAGCAATTGTGGCACATTAGGATTGGTTGTAAAGCTCTTATAAATGCAATCAACCTTTGGTTGATTTTGCAATCAGCCTATGGTCATAAATAGTAAGGTTTATGTTACCATTATAGGTCAAGAAGAATCTTCTACTAAAGAATTCAGAGTAATTATGCTTTGTGTAATAATTCATAGTAATTCTAAAAAAATATGCTATCTTTCCAAATTCTAATTCTGTACGTAGAAAAAAATTTGCAATAAAAAAATGCATTTTAATTATGTGTAATTGCTTAAATGATTGGAAATAGGTTGGCTACTTCAGTTTAAATGCATGAGATTTCATTTTGTATTAATTACTCTAATTAGCTTTTAATTTGTATGAGCCATCACAATTGATCAACATAATCAGTCAACCTCACAATAAGTCCCAATAGTTGGTCAAGGCAAGCCTACTTTTTGTTGTAGATTCTCACGCTTTGTTCCACCTTGGTGCTCCATATTGTCCATAGGCTTTTAATCTCCTCTAATTTTCTCCTGAATTCTTTTAAGACAATTATTTAATTGTCTCTTGTTGTTAACAACTTAATCTTTTTGCTTCTCTATTGAGTTCTATGAAAATTTTGAAGGTATTCATTAAAATATAAAGAAGTGTCACTCCAAATTATTTGACATCAATTTTGTACTAGAAAAATCATAGAACTAAATATCATGTTTTTTTATAGAGAAAATCATGCCTCAAACCCAAATAATGGTCTACAGGACCAAAATATAAAAGCCCATTATAAATTGCCTACCTTTTCCTTAGGCTTCATCAAAAGAAAAAAAATAATTACCAAAGAAATATGAATATAAAATATGACTAACACAAAAATAAAATTAAAGAAAAATTAAGAGTGACAAATATGATTAGGCACTCTTCAAATATATTTTCCACCCAAATTTTCCTTTACATGCTATCAAAGAAAAAAAATGACTACCAAAAAGATGTGACTATAAAATATGACTTGAGCAAAAATATGACTCGGCACTTTCTCAACATATACTTAGGCTAAATTTACCTTGGGCTACACCCAAATAAAACAAATTACTACCAAATAAATTTAATTACAAAATATAACTCATAAAAAATATGATTGAAAATATGACTAAAGTAAAAATATGACTAAGTGCTTTCCAAACATATTCTCCACTCAAATTTTCCTCGGGCTCCCAAAACAAAAACAAATGTAATATTTATGAAAATATGACTACAAAATATAATTAGGAAAAATATGATTGTGGAATATGACTTCATGCCCACAAATGTGTTCCCTATGAAGTATTTGGTGATCCCAATGGGTGTATATTATACCCTCTTGAATATAAGTATAAGGTCAAAATATGACTGCGACTAGTCGCTAGTCATCCTCAGTCATATTTTCATAGTCATAAAACATCCATTTTCTAGTAGTGAAAAGTCTGTTTGTAGTACAAAGGCTGCCTACTATCTCCCTCAACTTCTCCTTGAAATCTGATAGCAGCCCCATGGGGTAGACAGACCAGAATGGTGCATCATCTTTTGCCAAAACTTGCAACCGTGAGTGTTTCAGATATCCTCAGAAATAAGGGCCACTAGTCACAACTTCCTCCAACATGTCCACTGTACACATTTATATTTGGTCTCAGGTAAATTTCCATAAATTTGGTGCGCCATAGCAAAATCGGCAGCAAACCACCCATCGTCCATCATAGGCTTTACAAGATGTGGCCCTAGTAAGACAAGCAAAGAGTATCTTGGACAACCTCCAATTTCAGATTTGTTGTTGCCATTCTCCAAACTTGTCACAAACTTCTCTTCATCTTCAAGACAAAGACCCTGTTTCATAGTCTTCATGTCCATTTGACTTGAGAAGACTTCCACCAACTTCCCAAGGTTCTGGATTCTTGGAAAAAACAAAAATTACAATTAAATGCTAAAAGCAAAAGAGAGTATCTAGCTTAAACATTATGTTCTGTTGCAGAAACAAAAGCTTAATAAAAAATTTTGAGCTCTCTATTTTAGGCATCCAAAGCAATAGAAAAATATCAAAACAAACCCAAGAATTATTTGAAATGGATCTGTCCAATGGCTAGATGCGTTTTTACATTTACCTAGTTGGATTAACTACTAGGGCAAAAAATCGACAAAGTTGATTGCAGAAGTCTAGGTAAAAATTGCTTAGAGAATTCAAGATGGAAATTGACATGCATTCTTCACGGTTAACATGAAATACACAAAAACATTGTTCTGCTCAAAGGTACTCAAAGGCACATATACATTCTATACCTATAAGAAATGTTCAAACAACGATGTTCAAATAACGTTATTCATACTCTGTTGAAATGCTATATCATTTACTCAAAAAAGAACATAAATCTGATCTTATTTGTAATACAAACTTTGCTTAGCCCTTATACAAGTTTTTGGATATCCTGTATTCGGTGTGGTTTATATTTGGCAGCAATTAGACATGTTGATTCAAACACATTCTAATGCATACACTTTAATAAAACGAGAAATAGGTTCTCACCCACTCCTTTTCATCAATTCTCACCAGTCCTGAATCATTGCAAGAAACACCTGTACTATTTTGTGTCACACGTTGCATGCTGATCAATTTTTTGGCCATAACTTTTGTATTTTAGCTCCAAATGAATCAAGATTTATAGGGAAGGTACTCATAACTATTATACACCTTTCTTGATTTTTTCATAATTTTCAAAAATATTTTACTATCCAAAAAGAGACCCCGATTGGATGTCACACTTAGTAGTTTAGGGGTTTTTAGTACCTGAGCTATACCTTTTTTTAATGATTTTGAGATGAAATTTGGATGAGATGGTCTTCTAGTAGATTTCTAGCTCTCTAGGGAAGGAGTTTTAAAAAAAGTTAATTTTGTGAGGTGTGGAGGTCTACAAAGTGAGCTCCCTTCTGCTTGTATTTTGAAACATATAAAATATTATTTTGGTCGTTTTTTGTGTATGACCATCTCCATAAAGTTTTTGCAAATGGTTACTTTTTATTTTTTGAAAATACTTATTTTTACTATTTTTCTCTAATTTTTGAATCAAAGTACCTATTTTCTTGAGATTTGGCACTTTTCAAGTTCTCCTACTTAGAGAATTTTTCTATCAATTTCCTTCGGTGAAAACCTTCATTTTAGAGGTATATACATTATTCCTATTTTTAAAAAATTTTAAAATTAGTTTTCTAATTTTATAGTACCACTGAAAAAATCATGAGTATTGTTGCAAAACGCAACAAATAGGACAAGTGTTTCTTGCAATGACCCTCCTCCATTATCACTCTAGTTCCGACATTCACATGAACACTATAACCACCATAGAGCAATTCCAACACGAACTTGACCTACTAAACAAATCTCTAAACCTCTAAAACCAAATTAATCTCACACCAACTACGTGCTCCGCTTCAAACTCGTCTAAAGACTGAGGAACATTCGTAAATCCTAAAACTACACCAATCCTACAATAGCTGCACAGATCCAAGTGATCCACAACCTACCAAGCTAAAGTCGTGCACCCCAATTCTCCACCCTAATGATCAAAGAATCTAAAGCATACTGAAGTATTGAAAACAGTCAGAAATTGAAGCAGTGAATTCAAGTTACTCACAAAAGATGAGTCTTCAAAGGAATTGGATGGGCGTTGCTGGAAATCCGACCTTCAAGCGGACAATGGAGGAGTTGGAAATTGTTGAATGCCGACAACTTGAATGTGAAGCAAGTGTGACTATAGCCTTCACCTTCATAAAGCTAGTGTCCTTGACATCATCATGGCAAAGCCGTAGTATTAATTCGGCTTTTGTAATGCCACTGGCTTGCTCCGTTCCTCCTATAGATGTACTAATGGTCCACGGACACATCTCCAATGTGTTCCTAGTTAAACCCAATCCTTTGATTGGCGACTCTCCTAGCATCAAAGGTTGGGCTCCAGAATTCAATAGTACTTTCGAGGGACAAAAACTTTCCCTTAAGGTCTAACAAGTTGGAAAACACCTTGGAAATTATCAAAAACCACCACCCCTGGAGTGATGGACGACCGTTCTATTGCTGGATGTGCTAGCATGGTCTTCAATCAAGCAGCTACTGAGATAAGGCCCTCAAACTGGATCCAATTATCACTAGTCATTATCTTTGACTCAAGCATGGATTCCATTGCACTTACAGATGTAGAGGTGCCCTCCTCACACATGGTAGCCGCCAATTGGAACATCTTAGCCACACTAAACTATAAGTGTGAAATCATGGATGCAGAAAACAAAAGAGCCTGGCAAACCGTAGTGGCTGCATCAAGGAGTATGCTAGTGTGTTGGCTACTTATAGTAGTAGGCCGCTTAGCCCAAAAAGTGCTTGAGTGTCGACTTGTTGGTACCATAGATGAGGTGGGAACTACATCTTCTATTGTAAATGACTCAGACAACCGTGCTTGGCGGTTGGCTTCACCTCGCTATGGATCCAACTCCGTAGTTGCGCCTCATGGTACATCAGGTAGCATAGTTTTGCTCCATGTCATGGCAAAACCCTCCATTGGATTTCCATTTGAATCTGCCATACCGCATAGCATGTGATCATCTTCCTCTGCATAAAAAGACGTCATAGTCTTTTGAGAAGACGATCCTTTTGTATCAAGGTTGGCACTCATGGCCGCCAGTTTAGCCTCCAACTCTGTAAATCGAGCCTTCCATGATTTCTTGCCTCCATTGGTAGTTTTGTCCTCTTTGGATTCAGCCCCCTTTGCATCTTTAGCTCCTTTAGGCTTGAGTTTTGGATGTATCTTTCAGCAACTGGCTTCTCTATGGCCCTTAATACCACATCCAAAACAATAACGACTTGCCTTACAAGGTTCCTTCTTGGTTACCTTTTTGCAATCTCACCAACGATGACCCACTCCCCCGCAACCATAACACACAATATGTGCATCTCCAGTGTTAGCTGGAATACTGGTTTTGGCAACTTGGTCTTCTCTAGCGATTTTTCTTCCTTCTTTGAGAATCCCATGGCATCTTTTTTCTCCAAAAGATTGATCTCAATCCTCTCAAAAGTTTCAAAAATAAACCTTAAGGTTGGTGGCACACCTAACTTCAAGGCTTCTCCTCGGACTAGAGTTATCAACTCCTTGTCAAGTATACTATACTAATGCTAAACAGCTTGCTATTCAGTCACTCTATGTGTTGCAGAGATTAATCTCCTCAGTCTTGAATGTGCCTTTCACAATGATTCGTCACTCCCACATACAAATGTGCGAAGTGACTTCATTTTATCTACTCGTTGGCCTTGATAGTCCTGTTGCAATTACATGAAAAATCATGCAGTGGGATTGAAAGGGGGTGGATCTCTCACTACCGTAGGAGTCGTGGTGACAATGGCATCTGAACCTTCTGTACCAACGCTCCCTTCCTCTTTCTTCCCCTTGCTATACGAGATCATAACATTAGGCCTTCCTCCCCATACATCGGCAAAATTCAAGAAATAATAATCCCACCATGCTAGAATCTTTATGGAGTGAGTAAGCTTGAACTCCCCATAATCTGCTAGTGATGCCCCTTCAAGGCACCCAAATAATGCTCTCCATACCATGTATGGGTTAAAGTCAGCGTTGCGTGATTTTTGGAGCTCACACCACATAGTGAACTCCCTTCAAAAATCATCAACCTCCATGGTGCCTGTAGCACCCGAAAATCGTCTCACCCCTCAATCAGCTCCGCCGTATGGTAGCACCATTTCGTCCCAAGCAAAAACTGATACAAAGTGAGGGAACCTTACCGCGTGGTTTACCAAAGTGACTTAGAAATTTTTTCCATTGTCACTTGTAGGTTCTACCACTCAATCTGTTGGGTCCTTAGTTGGTATTGATGTTGAATCACTAGGTTGTCGTGATCCAATAAATGGCCATCGGCTCCGAAGTCGAACCGGTACACCCTTTACACTTTCTGATGGCTCAGGGACAATGCCACTAGCAAATGGCACTTCACTCCTAATATATCCTGTCCGTCGGGGTGAATCCAGTTTTAGAGCTATGAATAATGTTGCTAAGCTTCGTGCTTACCTGCAATGGCATCTGAATAAATGGTGCGTGATACGTTGTAATCAAAGAAGGCAAAAGTTAGTGCATCCCATATACTAGATGCTCTCTCCAATCACCAACCTTGCTTCCATTGCTAGATAATATGAAATAAATATTCTTGTGCACGAAACTCAGTGAAGATCAATGAAAATGTGGGTAACTCTACATGTCTAGAAAATGTATGTCTAACAACTCCACGTCGTTGGCCTTCGTTTCTCAATACCACAACAATGTCAAGATTTACCAAATCACTTGCCTCCACTCTTCTCCTAGCTCAACACAACGGGGCTTCAAATCTTCAATTACTAGTTTGACCAATCATTGTTCACAAATGATCTAGGCACCTCCTTGTTGAGCCCAAAACTTTATGGCCTTGGCACTTAGGATTTTGATACCTGGATGCTTTAGAGATTGTACTCCAAATCGATCTCGAGCCAATAGTGACAATGTGAATGGTACCGATAGCCCTTGGATTTGATTTTGGCTTGATGATTCACTAAAAGATTTTACTTGAAGATTTTGAAATGACTTAAGAATCTTTGAAGGTTTTCTTTGCTTAAATCAATTTGAATGCCTTTGTCCTTTGTGTTAGCAAGTGGCAATAATCTAAAGGGCTTAATCATGTTTTTGCCCTTGTCCATGATAAAACCACATAGCTTGATGTACCATCACAAATCACATGTAGCCAAAGAAAGTGTATCATACTAAAAACCACATTCATAATGAGAGTATTAGGTCACATATGTAGCCCAAGAAAATACCAACACTCCTATAGAAAGAAAAAGGCGTCTGACACACACCACCAAATCCACCCAACTAGAACTATAATCTATATAGAGCTAGTCAAAATCCACACAAAACACCTAACGGTATCATACTAATATTGTAGCTACATTCATCATATACGGAGATCAACCTGCAAACTACACATACGGCCCCAATTGATCTCAAACTGCCCTATTCTAATAACTCCTTCAAGTATCACACGTAACGTCTGTGTGATGCTAAGATGCCCCAAGACTACATCATGGTGCCCATCCCGAGAAGCATGTCTGATAACTGCAGTCAATTGGGCAAACAATGAATGGCAAGCCATGCCAAGTTGGTGGATGCTAGATTGTTGGGCAGCTGTCAGATCACTTTTCCAACTCTCCCAAAAGTCACGGTGAGTGTTTTGCATACCTTGCGGTGGCAAATGAGCTCAGATAAAATGCAACAAGCGAGCAATACACTATAAGAAAAAAACAAATTCTGGGATGTAAAAAAAAACGTGATTTTGTGTCAAACACGATGTCACCTAAAATCCATCAAAATGGACAAGCAAAAAACATGGTGGAAAAAATGAAAAACACGTTCCTTTTTTTTGGACGTCCTTCAAGACAGGTTAATTTGAGGGCCCCAAATAGTGCCATTTGGTAGTACGAGAAGGTCCACATCAGCAACTTTTTGGTGGGTAGTGCCACCTATGATTTTTTTCATCCATTGCCTCATCCATGTTTTTTGTGATGTGGACCCCCGAATTATGCTGACATGGGCTTCTAAATTATATTGACATGGACCCTAAATTATGCTGATGTGACATGCTTTGTCAGCACACTTTTGGATCACTTAAAAATTTTAATGGTATTTTCTAAGATGTCAATTTAGACATTTTTTTGAGACATCAAATTAAACGTCAATTAGTACATACTGTATCTACAAGGCCAAGTAAAAAAAACAAATAATATTAAATTTAAAAAAAAAAAAAAAAAAACAATAAAATTATTAAATTTAAATTTTTTTTAAACTTACCATTTACCTTCTTGAGAATTTTTGATGGCAAAATGAAAAGATCACTTCATTTAAAGTTAATGAAAATGAAGAAGGGAAAGAGTATATTTATATCCTTTCTCAGTCCTAGCCCCTAGGTGAGACAAAAGATATGGGATTTGAGAAAATGACAATTTGACAATTGAATATGTTGATGTCATTTGAGACATGTCATGTCATTTCAAACATATTGATGTCATTTCAAACATCGAGATGTTTTCTTAAACATCTCAACGTTATTCTTGCATATTCCATATAGATTGTCTCTCCTCCTACCACTGGACTAGTATAAAGACCACTTGTTTTCATCCATATTATGCATCCAAATCATCCATCCATTCCCTTTTGTTTTGCAAAACATGCCACGTGGCTGCCCTTTCTCTAAAATTTTCACACGTGGTCAATTTTTTACTACAGACCGTAATTTTTTTAATTAATTTAAAAAAAAATTAGGATGAACTATTTGTTGACGTGGCCATCTATATTTTTTTGGATGTTTGAAAAAATCTTACCATGTTCTATGTGACGTCCAAAAAAACATCTTTGTTTTAGTGGATATATTCACGTTGCACGAAAAACATGCAATGTTTCTAGTGACATCTAATAAAATCTTGTGTAATTAAAACTAACAACTGTGAGCGTTGTCGCGTTTTTTAAAAACATGACATGTTTTTATTTTGACAACACAGAAAACACGAGTTTCTCATAGTGATATGTGCGGCTAACCTAATCCACTCTAGCCGGTCATCTAGATCCTTCGGCTCATTATCTGCTATGGTGATCAAGTGGCAAAACCGCATGTATGTAACAGTACGTGTAAGTACAACAAAAAGAGCATGTACCACTTGCGTGTAATGTTGCCGAGGTCGAGATGACTCCGGTGGAATAATATCTAAGGCCGCCCTTGATCTAGTGGTGACCATAAGTGACTAAAGCCTTAATCATCCACTAAGAAGATGCACCATGAGGCCTTTCACACCATGAACTTCTATCACTAGAAGCCTCCAACTCCCATTGGCTTACTAAATGGCTGGAGTTGGAGTAGGAAGGATCCCAAATGCGCTAAAGATCCTTAGTGTGCCTCCAAACAACCCCTATTAACACCTTTAATCCCTAAATTCCCATTGTTCCCTCGGGGGACAAATCAGATTTCGGGCAAATTCCTGTGATCTCAAATTTTGGTGAATTGTTTTGAAACTTTCCCGTAAAATAAAAAAATTTGATTATCTACGTGGGAATATAATTTTTATTTCAATTGGAGCCTAGGAGCAAAAGTTATACCACAAAAACCCTAAAACTAAACTCAATGGGTGGTACAGAAAAAATTGCAAAAAATCAAAATAAATTTTAATTTTTTTTCTTCTTGAAATGTTTTCTTTTTTTCTACATGTGAAGCTTTGATTCGTTCTATTTGGACTAATAATGAGAAAGTTAAAGACAATTTTGTTTTTCGGGCAATTTTAGCATCTTCTTGAAAAAATAACTTGTAGGGTTCATTTCTGAATTCAATTTTCACAATTTTTACAATTTTTTTTTGAGAATTTTGTGTTTGATTGCTAAAACAATCTCAACATTGGGATTATTGTCTTTCAATCCCATCTTGGAGTTATTAACAATTTTGATTTTTTTCCAATCTTGGACCTACTTCTACTTAGCATTTTTTTAAAGAATGAAAATCAAGTGTTTTTCTTTTGAAATTTTTTTCCTAAATTTCAACTCAATTATTCAATATAAAAAGTTTTAAATTCAAAGCCTGTAGTACAAAAAAATTCACAATTGGCAGTCAAAGTCATCTGAAATTGCAGTCCAATGTTAAAAAAAAACTTTCTTTTTCAACTTTGAACGTTAATATCTTTCAATCTATACGATCAAACTTCATGAAATTTTTACCATGTTAGCTAAGACAAGTAAAGTAAAAGATCCTATTGTTAGATTCTAAAAAAATATTTTTTTTTGTATTCTTAGATGAACACAGCAAAAATGACAGTTTTGAGTGTTTTTTGACAGAAAAATGGCCTTGGGAATTTAGGGGTTAACCTCCAATGTCAGGTTCAAGTGCACCCCCCCCAAATCACAATGACAGCTTTCAAATGAAGTTGTCGTTTTGTTTTTGTTTTTGTTTTTGTTTTTAACAAAACTTAGGCCTTAAGCACCCTGTGCTACAAGCAAGCCTTAGCCGAGGTGACCAGTTGGTCCGGTCGGATGACCAGTGATCACCGGTCACCAATGCAAGATGACCGGCTGGTTTGGTCACCTCCTCCACTAGCGATGCGACAGTCCACAAGAATGAAATTTCTTAAAATTTCCAAGCCGAATTGGATCCAATTTCGAATCGATCACCTTCTTCAATCGTCCGTGAATCAATCATGGATGCAATGTGAGCATTGTGAGGTGCATGAAATTAAAACCACAACCATTTTGTGCAACATTGTTGTAATTTAATGTTGAAATTCAGCAGCGATTTCCCTTCGTTACTAAAGCATCTGAAAGTGTCGGACAATCCCTTCATATGATTTCACCAGAATCCTCAGGTGCAGCCTCATCTAGGCTTCATAATAAAGAAGTCCAACAAGAACCTTGATGACCTCGTCCAACTAACAAATGAAACAATCATGCGCCAGGAAGATTATTACAAACAACGTTGCGGGCGAATAAAGAGGCCCAAATCGACCAAAACGCACGATGACCTAAGAGTCTAAGACGGAAGCAATAGAAATGATGACGACGAATTCAATAATTCAAGAGGAATCTGCTGTGCATCAATCTGAGTTCGATAGGGAAAAACAACAATCAGCAAAAAACAACTATTGGCGCGGTTAAGAGAAGCTTCAGTGATCCCAGAGAAAACTTAGCAGAATGTCATCTTGTTCTTTCTCCGACAGAAATCACATTTACTCCTCTGATAGATTCTGAGTGAAATTCTCCGAACTTGTCATGGCAGAAATGCCATCAGAAGAGGGAAGACCCACTTGACGAAGCGGTGAAGGATTCAATACTCAGCTACCGAATGCTCAAACCATTTTCGCCAGCTTGTTTCAAGTCTCGGCAAACAGATTGAACTCGCACAATATCTCGATATTCTTCAAATAGTTGACAATTTTATCTAAGCTATAATTGGCTAGATTTGGCAAGCGCTAGTACCTTTGTCCTTCAAATACGTGGTGTCCAACTGAATTGTTAGGGCTCCTATGGTGAAGCTCCCTCGTCCAGTTCACCTGTCGAAGCTCCTCGTCGTAGTTGGCCTGTCAAATTTCCTTGTTGAAGCCCCCTCGTTGAACAAACGTCCACACAACTACCAGAAAACACATCAAGGACACAGTTCCTACAAGTAGTTTACTTTGTGAGAGATACAATCGCTTCCAACACCAACAAGCATTTGCCTCTCAATTGTCGCCAACACCAACATACCATACTTTTCCAGTCCCCCTCCCTTCCCTTCCGTCTTCAACGTCAACTTCTAATTAGAGGAAGTAAGGGGGAGAGACAAACTTTTCCCCTTGAGTTTGGGACTCTATTTTTTTAGGTGGCCCCTTCCTAACCCACCATTTACTTATCCTTATCCCTAAAGCAAGGTCAATAATGCACCTAACAATCATAAATGGATTTAGGACCTATTTCCAAGGTCAAAAACCCCTATACCCATGGCTATGATGTCCAAGCTCCAAATTTGCTTGCAATTACAGCACATGCAAACACTCTCAAAATACTCTTAAATTCAATTTTCTACTACTTTAGATGTCAATTTCCACTACATATACACCTATACTTGTAGTGAGATCTTTTTCAAGTAATAAAATGTGAGGAAAAGCTTCTAAAGAAGTTGGAAAAACCTCACAGTAGATAACAAAGTCAAGCCAATGCCATTCTTAAAGAATGATAGCATGATTTGTATGGAGTCTGCGAGGCAAGTCTCTCACTTCATCATGAGGGATATTCAACTTGAAAAAGATGAGTCTCCGTTGCTCCACGTGGAAGACATGGGCATTGAGGTCCCCAAACGAGATGCCAACTCCCCGTCCCGATCCAAAGTCGAGACCCCAACTTGCATCTGGGGTTCTCCACGCTCCACAATGCTCTGCAACGCTCCGCGATGCTTCACAAATATCTTCACAACGCCAGGCCAACGGGAAATCACATAGCACACTTCTCACATAACGTATCCAATGAGAGATAAATTTAACCCCTAAAGGACCAAACTACGTTTTTTGGCAACATAGCAATTTTGGGCAGCTCACTACGAATAGAGTTTTAATTTTTTTTCTTTGAAATTTTCGCACAACATATGCCCAAGGAGTAGCTTTAAGGTCCAACAAGTTTCATAACATTTGACAACATAGTCAAAAAGTTATTGCATGATATGTGATTTCTTTTGATCTCTGGGCAGCTTGGGCAGATAAAAAAACTTATTTAAAAATAATTTTTTGAAAAAATGAAAAATTGAAAATTTTTATTTAGAATTTTGTGTATGCACGAATCTTTGAATCACTCCATTTGGATTAGTGAGTCAAAAGTTATGAGGAGGTTTAGTTTGAGGTAGTTTGTGGCTAGTTACAAAACTCCTACACTACAAAAAAAGTTTGAAATCCTTTATTTAATTCAATTTTTAATATTTTTGGATAAAAGTAATTTCAATACGTGAAGATTTTTTATTATAACATTTTGACCATTGGGATCAGAATTTTTCAATTCCATAAATAAATTGTTTACAATTTAGTGTTTTGGCTCATTTTCTACTTCTTTGTACTTGTTATTTTTTTCCTCTATGTTTTACAACTCCAAATGATTTGAAATTTTTTTTGCATATAGCCAACTTGCTTTTAAAAATTAATCCAAAGAGTAACCACCAATTTGAACTTTTTTTCATACAAATGTAACCTTGTGAAGTGCAGCTGCCCAGATTTCCACAGTGGTAAAAAAGGATTTTTGTCACATCAAACACTAATATCTTGCAATCTTCATGGCGAAAATCGCTGAAATTTTTTCCACATATTTATAAACTTGTGTTCTAAGAGATCCTACGGTTACTTTTGTCCAAAAATGTTTTTTTAAAAAAATTTGGTAGTTGTCTAAAAAATGACAGTTTTGAAGCGGTTTTGGTAAAAACATAGTCAAAAACCCTTAGGGGTTAATATAATCTTTTTTTAGTTATACTGTATATATTCTATCATAATTATAATCTTCTTTTACTTCTATTCTTGTTGAAAAGTTCACTAATGAAGCTATAATTGTTGTGATGTGTAAGACACCTATTTGCAAATTTGTAGGAGCAATGGAGACTTTTAGAAATTTTGGCAATCTTTTTATTCTAATAACCTTGAATCTATAAATAAATAAAATTAAAGTTGAAATGTTGAATTTCATATGTTAATTATATGCTTTTTAGGAAATATAGTCAATTTTGTAATTGTCTTGGGTATTTTTTGGAATCAAGAGGTAGAATTGTTAGAAATTACTCAACAGTAATTGATGTGACTAATGCCTAAAAGGGACATTAGTCACATTAATCTTAATGTACAAAATCTTCTATAATTTTTAGTTGAGGGATTTTCATTGTAATATAAGTTTGTTCATTGATGTTAAAAATATTCCCTATTGAAGTTTAACCCCTAAAGGTTTTTGACTATGTTTTCACCAAAAATGCTCCAAAACTGCCATTTCTAATACAAGTGCAATTTTTTTTAAAACACATTTTTGACTCATGTAATCGTAGGATCTTGTAATAAGGTGGTTGTAAACATGTGGAAAAAATTTCAAAAATTTCCACCGTGTAGATTGCAAGATATAAGCATTTGAATTGACAAAAATTGTTTTTTTATCCCTGCAAAAATCCGGGCGGCTACACTTCACAAGGTCACATTTGTGTGAAAAAAAACTCAAAATGGTGGTTACTCTTTGAATTCATAATTCAATGCAAGTTGGCTTCATTCTCAAAAAATTTCAAACCATTTGGAATTGTACAACATATAGGAAAAAATAAGTAAGTAGAAAGAAGTAAAAAATGAGCCAAAATACTAAATTGTGAACATTTTATTTATGGAATTGAAAATTTTCAATCCCAATGGTTGAAATGTTGTAATAAAAAATCTACACCTTCTGTTTTTAATTTTTTTTTTAAATATGAAAAATTGAATTAAATGAAGAATTTCAAACTTTTTTTGTACTATAGAGATTCTGAACTAGCTGCAAACTCAAAATCTTCATAACTTTTGACTCATTGATCGGATGGATTGATTCAAAGCTTCCCATGTCTGTATAAATCTAAAAAATCAATTTGAAATTTCACTTTTTAAAAAAAAAGTTTTTTCATCTACTCGGGCTGCCCGCCGAGTAAAGAAAACAGCATATCTTGCCATAACTTTTTAATCGTGAAGTCAAAAGTTATGAAAATTATTGGGCCTTAAAGCTACTCCTTGGGCACACATTGTATCAAAATTTCAAAGAAAAAAAATAAAAAATCTATCCGTAGTAAGCTGCCCAAAAAATTTATAATCTCAAAAAATGTTGTTCAGGGCTTTAGGGGTTAATTATCTTTCTACAAATTGATTTTTTGAAGAACAATGTGGAATTGTGTGTTCTAGGATGCAATAGTGGTGAATGTGTGTTTCTTTGCAATACCATGCAAAACAACACAAAATTGTATAAAATGGTACTAAACTACATCGAATAGCTTTAAATTGAGTGTTCCAGCATGGAACAACACAAAACTGTGTAGAATAGTGCCAATTTTGTGTTCCAACACCTAAAAATCTTTCACCCTAAACCCTCTTTCATTCATTTTTCATCCATTTTCATCTACTTTCATTCATTTTTCCACCTACTTTTATCCATTTTATCTACTTTCATCCATTTTGTCATCCACTTTCAATCCCTTTTCATTTACTTTCATTCTCTTTTTCAATCCACTTCAAACCATTTTTTCATCACGACTTTCATCCATTGTTTCAACTAATGTTGTCCTTTTTTCCATCCAATTTTTCACAATCTTATTCTTTTTTCATTATAAATTGCCACTTCCTACTCACTAATCCGCACTTCACACTCATCACTCTCTACTTCTACACCAGCATTCCCCGCATATGACAATGTGCAAGGTATGAAGCAAGATGCTAACTTCGTCCCATGAAGTGCGACCAACGGGCTAGATTTATCCCAGGGGTAAAAGCTAAATTTTTTTACTTTTTGCAAATTCTGAATTCATATTTGCAATCAGGAACCCCAAATTAGCTAGGAGAGGTCTAAAACATACCCAAAAACACGATACAAAATAGGAGTATTTTTTTACTTATACCCCGGCTAACTCGAGTTTTACCATGCTGGACCCACTTCGTGAAACGAAGTTAGCGTCCTGCAGGAATGAACCAGAAGCTTTCAGTTGCACTTGAGGTGTTATTGATTTAACTTAGTTCCATACCATGGAATTCCTCATGTCCTGCTTTAGCTGTACCCTTTATTGGGCTTCCATATAGCAGTTGCTTACTGGATTTCATTGACGATTCATTGTTTCTTGCAGCCGAGGACTTCAGAGGTTGGCTCCAAACTGAAGCTTTGTCATTTGGGAAAGGAAATGTAAGGGGTTACAACCTTCCCTGAGTGCATATTGGGAAATTGGTGCCCGAGGCACTACAAGAGAAAGGGGTGTTTTAAGTAGTGTCCTAGACATCATGTCTTTTAAGTAATGTCTTTTAAGTAAGGTTTTAAGTAAAATTTTACTAAAAAGACAGTCTTTTTAGCAAAATTTTACTTAAAACCTTACTTAAAAGACATTACTTAAAAGACGTTACTTAAAAGACGTGATGTCTAGGACACTACTTAAAACACCCCTTTCTCTTGTAGTGAGGGTAGCAAATTTCCCAATATGGACTCAAGGAGGGTTGTAACCTGGCGTTAAGTATGCCGGGTTTCTTTTTCTTTTCAGTGCTGCAACGGTGCAGTATATCGTTGCACTTTCCCAGGTATTGTAATGCGTTATTGCATCAATTATTTAGAATGAGATTGGAAACCCAAGTGCTTAAGGCAGGTTAAAGTTGCAGTTTCAATTGGGAGTTTTAGGATATTCTTGAAGATGCTTATGATTATGTGACTTCTCCAATCCTCATCATATTTCTTTTAGTGGCCATTCCTTGAAGTCGACGGTTCAATTGAGTAGGGTAGTTACTTGCTGTCTTGTAGTGTGCATTGTTTCATGTTGAGTTGGCGCTTTGACATTCACTGTATATTGAGAAATACTTTAAAAGAACAAACACTATTTGGGCATCAAGTGCATTGCACCGAATTGAAACCGTGAAGCATGCTTGGTGAGGGAATTTTTTTTTAGGTGTAGAGAAATAGATTTAAGGTGGATTTGAAATTATTTCTTATTTTCTCGCCCTTAAACAAAATTGCTGTGATTTTTTTTGTTAAAATTTTGTGAAACCTATTCCTGATATGTAAGTATCTCTAATTCCAACTATAGGCTAGTGAAGAAATCTAAAGGAAATCAATTGCTCATAATGCATCATAATGCACCAGTTACTCCTACTTCCTATACTAAAAAATGGAACAATCTAGACTTTGGAGATGAAGGGGTGATTAGAAAGAGGTTTGCTATTTTAAATGCTTCTACTTCAATCTAACTTGAAGTATTGTATACTCACGTGGCATAACATTATTAGTAAATTAAACTTTGATTATGGTAAACTTGCCTATCATAGTCCAACCACTAATGATAGGTTCCTAGGCATCTATTCATTAAAATTTTCTATCTACCCATGTTAGACTTTTTCTAAATATTGGGATAAGGACTACATTAGGTTGATTTGTGGCCATATTCATTCATTGGGAGATGGTCATAAAGTTAGTTGTGACTATCATAAGACACTTACACCTTTCTATTCTAAACTTGTAAGAAAAAGTTATTTCATTCTTCTTTCAAGTCACAACTATGTTCATGTAGTCAAGTTAGAAAATGTTGTCATTATTTTAAATAATAAGATGACCTTTATGGAAACACTTTTTGTTGATATGGGATAGTCTATAGACTTTTTGGGCCAATTGGATAACACACTTCAAAAATTCATAAAAAACACACATTGAGCGAGAAATAGAATTTCAGTGACTCCCACATTTGTCTAAAGAATCTGCAAGAAAAAGGCTGCTTGCCACCACGAGGGGAACCTCGGGAACCTTCAATCGGAACTCGGGGAACGTCGTCTTCCTCTCCGCTCTCCGTTCGGATCCACTGACGCAATTGAAGCTCCAACTGAAACCCGGAGCCCTAATTCTGTTTCGGTCCGCCAGCTTCATGTCGGAATTGCTCTCGCGCGTTCAGTTTCCATGCCATTGCAGTCGCACCCAAGAGGTCACTGCATTCATTGTGGAGTGTTCGCGGCTATTACATTCTGGAGGCACAGGTCCGAGATTTGCCCGGTTGCGCTGAGGGCTTTTGGCGGTGAATTTTGGTGGTGCGGGTTTGGTGTGGACGGTGTTTTCGTGAATTGAGCTCGAGGAAGAAATTTCTTTGGTCCCGCGTGATCGACAGTGTGGTAGAGCTGCGTTGTCCAGTAGAGACTTGCGGAGTGGTTGCAGTTGGGGTGGCGCTGATCGACGGGACGTTCCGATGCGGATCGGCCAGGTGTTGGTGTTCTTACTTGTGTTCTCGGCGTCGGCAATCGAGATCGTGGTTGCCGGGAAAAGCTTCTATGACATCCTCCAAGTGTCGAAGCATGCCACGGACGACCAGATCAAGCGCGCGTATCGCAAAATGGCGCTGAAGTTCCACCCCGACAAGAACCCCGGGAACGAGGAGGCGACGAAGAAATTCGCGGAGATCAACAACGCGTACGAGATTCTGGCGGACAGGGAGAAGCGGGGGATCTACGATCAGTATGGCGAGGAGGGTTTGAAGCAGCAACAGCAGGGTGGCGGTCGGGGCGGTGGTGGGTTCGCGCAGGACATCTTTTCGCAGTTTTTCGGGGGAGGGTTTCGCGAGGAGGAAGAGGAGGAACGGACGCCGAAGGGCGACGATGTGAGCGTGGACATCTACGTGACGCTGAAGGATCTTTTCGTGGGGAATTCATATCAGGTGAGATAGCATTCGTGCTCCTCTCCCATTCTGTCCTCTCCTGGGGCGTTTGCGTGCGGAAATATATTTCACAATATTGGCGTTAAACTCTTGATGGACTGCTGGCGGTGTTTCCTTGCGCTGTATTGGCATTGATCATTCTGACAGGCAGCTGTCTGCTCTCCATCTCTTAATGTTTTAGGGAATTCCCAGTTTGTTCGCCTGGACCGTGTTTCATGTGCTTGGTCTGTGTTGGCTGATGGGACTCTGGGTTAAATTCGGCCGTCACATTTCTTTGTGTGAACGACGTTGTGATGGACACAATGCCAGTTTTGGCGCATTTCTTGGTTTCTGTTGCTCCATTGTGAGGCTCGAGTTTTTCGTGATGGAGTCGAGTATGAACGGTCCTGCACGTGTTGGGAACGCGTGGGTGAAACGGATGTGATTCTAGGGCAGTCAGGAAGGAGTTGAGCTTTGGTAGCATAATTAGGGCAAGGAGTGCTTGGGGATTCTAGTGCCTCGTGAAAATGTTGCTCTTCTGAGACTCCAGGCCGAATTCATGCTTTGTGTATATTCAAGAGTTTATGGGATGATTTTTTAAAATGATTGGATTGGACTTGTACGACGTATATGCGGTTTCTCGGAGTCGGAGCTGACCGCTTAGGGTTACCGGATAGTCATTGGGGAGAGCTGTGAGGCGTGTAGAATTTGGCTCCTTTTTTAGCAGCTGGTTGCTCCGGGATGCTCCCTCGTTGATGTTGCTCGCATTTGTCAAGTCTGACGGGTATTGGAACGTGGGTGCGTGCAGATCTGGAGGGATAAGAACGTGGTGAAGCCGGCGTCCGGGAAGCGCAAGTGCAATTGCAAGAACAAGGTGGTGCACCGACAGATCGGTCCCGGGATGTACCAGCAGTACACGGAGCAGGTTTGCCAGGAGTGCCCGAACGTGAAGTTCGAGCGCGTGGGTCAATCGATCACGGTGGACATCGAGAAGGGCATGCGCGACGGTCAGGAGATCGTTTTCTACGAAGACGGAGAGCCCATCATCGACGGCGAGCCCGGGGATCTGAAGGTCGTGGTTCGCACGAAACCTCACAGCCGCTTCCGGAGAGAGGGCAACGACCTGCACACGAGCGTGACGATCACGCTTTTGGACGCACTCGTGGGTTTCAAGAAGGACATCGAGCATCTGGACGGTCACCAGGTGTCCGTGGGTAGCAGCCTGGTGACGAAACCCAAGGAAGTGAGGAAGTTTGTCGGCGAGGGCATGCCTTTGTTCGAGAGCACGAAGAAGGGCAACCTGTTCGTGACGTTCGAGGTGGTTTTCCCGTCGTCGCTTACGGAAGATCAGAAGGGCGTGATTTCGAAGACTCTGGGGTCTTAGTTAGGACTTAGAAGATTGTTGAAGAAGAGGATGCGTAGACTTTATATATAGGGAAGCAATGGGCACGTTGACCGAGGACTGGTAGGAAGCGACGGATCTCTAATTTTTTGGACCAAGGTCCCAGTGTTTTATTCATGGAATCTGAGAGCCTGGTGAAGCTTTAAGTCGAGTGGGAAGCTACCCTGACTTTGAGTACGATATCTCCGACTGGATGGTGGTGGGTAGTCTTTTCTGTCTGTATTTGGATTGTATATTGGAGGTAACTGTGGAGAAGGCAATGCTTCTTCTGTGAGGTGGTGATGACGCATGTTGTGTTGTAATTTTGCAACATCGTCACTGCGAGAAATTTTATTCCTGTTATTCCCCAGCATTTTCCATTCGAAGTGCGTGACCTTAAAGGGGCCTGCTTGGTACAGGTGGGAATCAAGCATTGGATTTGGAGAGTATGTACATATCAATCTTCTTGTTTTGGTATCCTTTATGGATTCTTCATTTTTCAGTTGTGTTCTGTAGTGAACGCACCTCTACCATGGGTGGGTTGTGAAGTCAATTTGACACCTGCGCACATTTTTGTTGCTGAGCAAATTTCTCGAACAACCAGGTGTGTCGAAGATGTCTTGTTTTTTCCCAATTAATTCCTCCTGAGGGCCACACTAATGCAATTTTTGACTTGTTGCCCTAATTGAATTTGTAGGGGTTCAATCAGTCTGACGATATGATTTACTCCTTTTTCCTTCTTTGAGGGTTGCAACGTGAAGTCAACGGTATTTGCTGTCATCTTGCAACCTGCAATTTCTCTTGTTGTACACCACGTATGCTTGATGTGAGAAGTCTTAAGTTTGTATATGAAAAATTAGTCTAGGACAGTACAATGTACTCCGCTAAATTGTTAAATTCATTCATTCGAATGACGTGTAGTTGAAAAGACATTAAGTTTGGTTACTGAATTCAACTTTGCACCCAAAGCCTCTGTACTATACTACTCCGTTCTTTGTGTAATTAGTATGATTGCCTAAATTTTCTTCAGAACTATTAGTCTATTTTGTAGTGTCACTAATTTCATAACTTCCCTAATAGGACAAATTAGTGCATTGTAGATTGGAACCATTGACATTGATTTTCAAAACAAATTATATATAATCACAACTTTGATGGAGGATTTTCTTATTTATTGTACATGTTTTAGTGTGATTCATGTTTTAGTGTGATATTCACAAATATAATCATAAATATAATTGGTAGGAATAATTTTTTTTAAATTGCAAAATGTCATAACAATAAGGTAGAAACATCCAAAAGTATCCCTATTCCCATTCTTGTACCCTAAACTACCACTAAATGTACTCCTAAGCTATAAGTAATGTCTCCTTTATATGCTTAACTTCAATTGTTGATGCATTCAAAGCACACATATTTAATTTTAATTTTTTCACTATTAATTTTTGAAAATTCCAATTTAGAGTCCACCTATGGTCTACCACATGTATAAAAAACTCATTTTTTTTAATATTCCTGCTAAGTATGCTGAATTGCCTATCCAGACGGTTTTGGGTGTTTCCACCGTAGACCGTGCCGTGAACCGTCCCCAAGACCGCGTGGTTCTATCTCTAACCCGCTCATTCGTGTCCCGATTCTTCCCAATATGGAAAAAGCCGATCCTCCGTCTCCTGCCGCGAATTTGCGACTCTCGAATCCGGCAGCCTTTGCGCGTTTTCTTCAATCCTTTCTGTTTCATACGCATCAATCCCTGTTTTGAATGGTAACGAAGAGAATTTTACTCAAAGTTTGTCCATTTGGTAGGGAGATGCTTCATTTCGAGGCATTCCACTTGCGTGACATTTTCCGGTCGCTAATCCTTGCGTTTCATAGAAGCTCATCGGTTAATCTGAAGGAGACCAGTGACATTTCCTCACGAGTATAGGAGATTTCCTGCTGTGAAGAAAAAATTTCCCCGTCCCAAATTCAGCGACCGATTGAGATTTATGATTTACTTTCTCAACTGATGCCATTTGATCACTGGACGCTTGAGCTGCATTACCAGGAATGAAACCCTAATAGTGTGTGTGAAGTCGGTAATTCAGGCGAATCCTTGGAGCTTGGTGACAATTGGTGCCATTTGATCGCATTAGAATCGCCGGTAGTGATGAATTGTAAACGAAAACCCTTATTTTTTGAGAGAAGCCGATACTTCCGTCGGCTCTGGGGGAAGCGTTTGTGACAATGACTGTTAGTCTATTTTATTTGAAGAGAGGCGACATTTGGTTGTGGCTGTCTAATTTTGGTAGTGTCCATATTTTCGTTTCAAGCTCGGATAAAATCAGCATTCACAAAGCCGCGGTGATTAGGGACTGCGGATAATTAGTTCGTTGCGAACGTAAGCTTACTTTTTCGGTGAAATCACGGTGATCCACGCTTTTGTGTCCATCACTCGCGGTGTTGATGATATTGGAGGGAGATGGGAGTTCAAGGAAGAAAATATCGGTGGTTACGAAGCCTATGCATCTGTGGTCTGGCGAATTGGTAGGTGCCTTGTCTGTTTTTTCGAATTCATTCCTCTGGTTTGTTCGCTCGTCACTATCAGCTGAGCGACTTTTCCACTTTTTGGCTGGTGGATTACGGTAGTGGATGGCGGACGATTACCAGCCGTTTCGACAGAGGAGAAGGTGGCCTCTCGTTTGTGCAAGGAATTGGAAATTTTCCTGTTTAAGGAAGTGATTACCGTATGCAGCTGAAGATTGACAATCCTTTACTCTGCCGCGGGCATTTATACTCAATAAATCCTGTAGTTACTGAGGAGGTTTCAACGGCTCTCATAGACAATAAGAGAATCAGGTTTTCGTCATCGATAGTTTCTAATCGGAACCGTGTATCACTTTAGGTCGTCTGGCAGCCGTAAAGATTCCCTCAGACAGCACCTCTCCAGCTTTCCCTAAAGCGCGCAATTCCTCTGAGGGACCTTGGGAAAATAGGGTAACTCAAATGAAAAGGAATTTACGTCAAATGATTCTAGTATACTGAACTCTACTATTTCGCACGCAACCCTTCTTGCTCCTGAACTACGATATGCCCTCTTGAACACGTCAGAAATGACGATCTTGTGAAATGGGCACGCATCAGGGAAAGGGTTTGTGATCAACGTTGAGGGAGACTTACGTCACAAGCCTGAGTACCAGGCTTCTTCCTTAGCAATCAATCTCCTTCCGTCGTCCTTTGTGATCACCCTCTGGAGTCAATCTCTTCCTCTGGTACTGTTTTGTTTACGATTTGCAGATAATTTGCTGGTGCTAGAGAGGAATTGAGCTCTTCCGATTGAATTGCGAGTTTTTCTTTCACTTGCGGGCTTCGAGTGACATCTCCTCGGGCCATCATGTTACGGTGCCTAACTTGCTCCTCTCTTGCCCCACACACTGAGGGACCATGATGTCGATGACAAAACGTTCGGTGATCCTTCTTTTTTCTATCGTGGTAGTGTGTGATTTGAGTGCAGTACGAGGTATTGCTGAATACCACGTGGATGCCAGCAGCGGCATGATCATCGACAGTCTCGGCAGGGCGCGGATATTTCATGGATTAAACGTGGTGATGAAAGCTCCTCCATGGCATCCCCGCACAGACCTGTTCGATCCGCAGCTCTCGTTTGTGGATGCTGACATAGCCTTGTTGCGTAGTTGGGGTTTGAATGTCGTCCGCTTGGGCGTGATGTGGCCAGGGGTAGAGCCACAGCGGGGTCAGGTAAACCAGACCTACATTGAAATCATACAAACAGTTGTGCAGAAGCTTCACGCAGCTGGCCTTGTCACGCTCCTTGAGTTTCACCAGGATCTCCTCTCTTCAAGATTTTGTGGGGAAGGCATCCCTTCTTGGGTTCTTGACAACAGCAACCTCGGTGGGACGAAGGAGAACTCTCGATTGCTGATAGCCGATAGTTTGAAAGCTCAACGGGACGTGGATGGATCAAGAGCAAGGGACCAGCCCAAGAGCTTCATTGAATCCTTCCCAGAGCCGCTAAGTGGAAGATGGCCACTGGGACCCGACTCTCCTGGAGATCATGATTCTCAGCAACAACCATCCGAGGAGCAGTGCGACAAGCACCCTTGGGCGTGGTACTACTTCTCGTTTGCAGTCTCACAGGCTTTCCAAAGCCTGTACGAGAACAAATGGGGATGGGCGGATTTGTTCGCACGCTATTGGCAAATTGTGGCAGCCTCTTTCTGTGACCAGCCAGGGATCTTGGGATACGAGCTCATCAATGAGCCCTGGGCAGGAGATATGTATCACAATCCCCTGTTGTTGGTGCCCGGTGTGGCGGATCACTACAACCTAGCTCCTTTCTATGAAAAATTGCAGAGGAGTATACGATCTGTCGACCCCGACAGCATCTTGTTCATGGAGACCGTCACTTTTGACGACGTGCGCTGTGGATTCTCGGATGTGCCGGGAGGATCCCAATTCCAGAACCGCACCGTGTTGAGTTACCATTACTACCAACCTCCAAATTTCATGCCCCGGCAAGCCTTCCGGGAGCGGTTACGCGAGAGCAGGAAGCTCAGGTGCGGTGCTATGCTAACTGAGTTTTTTATAGCTGATAATTCTGAGAAGCAAAACACGAAGGGTGATTCCAACGTGGACGCTGTGCTTGCCGAAGCAGATGCCCATCTACAATCGTGGATAGGATGGGAGTACAAAGCCTTTCAAAATAAGACAGGCTCGGTGGTGCAGCAGTCGCTCTTCACATCTTCAGGGGAGGTGAACCTTGTTTTAGCCAAGAAGCTCGCCAGGACATACCCTCAAGCTGTTGTGGGCTCGATTCTTTCCTTCTCCTTCGACCCTGTGACCTCCGACTTCAGTCTGCGCTTCGTTGCAGGTCAACTGCAAGCAGAGACCAGTGCCGGCCATGGAGAAGACGACTCGCACTGCACTCAGGTCTTTGTTCACAGGCCCTTTTATTATCCTTCCGGACTGCAATTTTCTGTGAACTTTGATTGCATTCAAGTGCAAGAAACAGAGAGATTGATACTCCTTCGTCACTCCCAGGCGTGTGTGGGCTTGAGGATTGCCTTCACCTTAAGAAAAGCACCCATTATTTCTTAGTTCTTGAAGCAGAGTCTGTTGCTTTCTTGCATGAATTCAATAATCATCATTCTCTGCTTGGAATGTCATTTTAGTTAAATTGGTGGTATTCGGCACTTTTCAAGATGCGTGACCAGAAAAGTATATCTTTACCATTCCTAGTTTCTAGAGCTCTTTGCAGATGTAAGTCTGCAATTTTGATACTAGAATTGTGCCAAGTTAACCCCTAAATGTCCGAGGCACCAAATTCTGGTGTTGTCAATAGTTGGAAGTTAAATAAGACCTAACCAAGTTGCTATTTTTAGTAAGTTAGTTTTCAAGTCTTCTTTTAGCATGAAAAGTGAGTGATTATGAATTCTCTGACTATTCAAGATTTTGTACAAGGGTATTTATTGCAAATCTTGATTTTCTAGTGTTAAAAGCTCTTGAAAATGAGCATCAAATACAGTAGATCTTGGATGAAAAATTGTATCAAAAATTTATTTAAAAAAATTGTAGAGTAGGCTTTGAAAAGTAGAAAATTGATTGAGGTTATGCATGTTATGCCCTAACTTTAACCTCATAATGATTGGAGTATTTTTTTCGTGATCAATATTTTAAATCCAACATGTGAAAAAGAGGATTGAAAAACTTCAAATGACTTTCACAATTTCAACACCCTTGTGATCAAACATTATAATCTTTTAGTCCATAAATGATGTTGATGTCAACATTCAAAATTTAGTTAAGAAGAAATTCCAAGAAGCTTAAGAAAGACCTTGGGCATTTGGGGGTTAGTTAGTTAATGAAATTGACAAGTCTTGTGTCTAAAATCCTAGGCATATCGTTGATATTGAGTCATCTCGTAATGTAGTCTTATAATTCATCAAATATATCTTTTAGCAATTCTATTTTGTGCTATGATAAATGACTAGGCATAAGGTAATCCTACCTATGACAAGTAAAATGCCAACCAACCCATTAAAGCATTAGAGGGGATTTGAGGCCTCCAAAGGGTCGTTTCAAGATTGTTCCCAAAATTGTTCTCATAACTGCTAGCCGTTGTTAGGCTAGCAATTACCTCCCCCGGAAAAAAAAATTGAAGGGTCCTGAAATATGAAAAATAGTCCAATTTTTTTTTTTTTTTAAATTAATGATGTGGTACATTCTCAACTATGTAGGATTCTTGCTATTCTACGTTCCCGCAATAGTTTCCACATTTTCAAACTCTAGGAACTTGTAGGCCTCAAATCTCCTCTAATGTGATTATAGGAAAAATTATACTAATGGTGTACATTTGAAAATTGGAATATACACCATTAGTATAAATTTGCCTAGGGCTTTTTATCTTCATTTTTTAATGAAGTGCCAAAGTAGCAAAGTAAAATATTATATTAGTGCTCCAAATTTCAATATTCATCTACATATTGGATAGAAAATATTACATTATTACATATCAAAGAAACATATTTCTACCTTTATCCACAATTTAGTGATCTAATTTAAGATTTTTTGATCAATGTACAATTTTGGGTGAAAATTTGCATAATTTTTTGCCTTTTTTTAGCCCAATTATTTTTTTAGGTGCAATGTGGCACCAAAGAGCAGAAAAAAAGCCTTTATTCTACCTACAATGAAGTAGCTAGCATCTGCTTGTCATAGGTGGAGTAACCTTACTAGACGTGAACTTCTCAACATGTTTACTATACATTTTGTATGAGTGCTTATTAAATGCTTTAGTGAAAATGACTTAGCTAGTGGGAGCATGGCGGCATGCGGTGCCATATCAAGTTATATTGTAGAATATAGAGCACATTAGTAGTATTGAGTGATGTATTGTATTGAGCAGTAGTAGAGTACTCCAAAGAAAGTATTTGTAATTTTTTTTATTTTCCACCCATCTAGATACAACAAAAAAATCCACGAGATTGCCTTTACCTAATTGCTTTTGTTGGTCAAGTCACAACTTCTAATAGTTTCTAATGGAGGTGTTGACCAGCCTTTTTTTTTGCTTTTTGAGAAAGTGCCAACATGGCGATCATTTAAAATTTGGTGAAGCATTGTATTTCTACATTCATCCAACTTTTGCACTAAAAAATACTTTATAGTTATATTCATACACTTTATCATCTAAATTTGGCGATTTCATCCACGGTTTTCATAAAAATGGTAAATTTTTGGCAAAAAAAGGTTACTTTTTTCGATACTTTTCTGGCAAAAAAAAGATTTTTTTTGAAATGGTGCTTTCTGGCACCATATCGCCCAAAAAAAAGGATTGGTGTTGACTACAATCACAAGCTAGAATGGAAGTCTTTTATTTGTAAATGTGTTTAGAATTATAGATAACCATAAAGAAACTATGCTTACCTTCACCTTTCAAGTATTATATAGAATACTCAAACCTACATTCAACCTTGAGTGATTAGTTATTACACTACCTTTGAAAGACAAAACAAGTCTCAAAATCCTTCTTCCTAGTGTTCACAACTTGATGTACAGTAAATATATTCAAAACCAAATGTGCATCCGAAACCAATAATATGTACAAATATTATACATTTGACCCTCCTACATGTAGGATTTATGTACATGTTTAGTGGACGATTTTTAATATGGTCATTTTTGGATATACTCATCCCTATCTAATGGCAACATTAAGATTGCACATTCTTATATATCCTCAACAATTGACATATATACATTCAATTGGACAACTTTGACAAGTTAAGTTGTGAATGCATGCCATAGTTATAGTATGCTTAGAGGTCTTTTTTTTTATATAGATTGCAATATTGAATCTCCACATATGTTGTGTTTTGTATTGTGCATTTATAAAAACAAACCATAGATCTAATTATCAAGCAAAAAGTTCAATACAAGACATTTTGTCTACAAAGAATGGACCCATTACAATCATACATTCAATTGATAGATGTTAGCCATGAATTTATTGAGTTTTGAACTACAACGGGATAAAGAGTGGCTACAATCAATGTTTTTAGTGCCACTATTAATTGCAATGAGTAAGAACAACTCTACTTTTTGATTTAAACTACTTAAAAATATTATCTTTTTTATCCAATGAGCATTAGAAAAGATTTGAGGGCAAAGGAGGATTGTTTCAAGTTTGTTTTGGGTGATTGCAAGAAACACCTTTGAATTTTGTTGCATTATCATGATTATTTCAGGATTGCTTTAAATAAGTGTTTTTTTTTAAAGCTTTAAGAATATAACTAATGTATACACATTTAAGAGAAAGGCAACCACCTAAGGATGGGCCTAAGGAAATGTATAGGAAAATTTTCTAAGTTGGGAAACTAGAAAAGTTTTAAATTTCAAGAAAATACATATTTTGATGTTTTAATTAGGAAAAAATAGGAAATTTAAAAAATAATAAAACAAAATTATCCATTTGCAACATTTTTATGGAAATGGTCATTCACCACAAAACTCACCAAAATCATTTTTTACATGTTTCAAAAAGTAAACAAAGAGAGGCTTACTTTGAAGACTTCTATACCACATAAAAATTATTATTTAAAAAATTCCTTTGGCAAATAGCTACAAGTCTACTAGAAGACCATTTCTTCCAAATTTCAACTCAAAATTTGTTTTTTTGGGTGCTGAATAGTACTAAAACCCTCCAAATTGGCAAGTGTGACATTAAATTGGGCTTTATTTTTGGATATTTAAATATTTTTTTAATTTCCAAAAGATTAAACAAGGTGTATAATAGTCATGAGTACACTCCCTTTAGATCTTGAACCATTTAGAGTCAAACCACAAAAGTTATGGCCAAAAACAAATTAGTACATATTGTGTGACACAAAATGAGACAAGTGTTTTTTACAATCACCCTTCCCGTGCTAATTCTGTGTGCTCTTCAAAAACTATAAACCAACCCATAATGGCTGAATTTTTGAAAAAATTAATTAATTATTTTTTCCCAATTTTTTTTAAAATGTTAGGAATCCTATAATTGAATTAAAAAAATTTAAATTAAAAAAATACTAAAAATTAATTGAAAATTTAAAAAAATTTAATTTTCTAGTATAGTAGTCTCTCAACCTTGTTAGACTATGAATACGGAGCATTCCTACAGTCGAAGAACTCAAAATAATTCAATAACTCACAATCTTTAAATGCCTTAAACTTCCTTCTAATGTAGTAGTTTTTTTTTATCAAAATATTGTAGAATTGATGAAGAATATACTCATTATGGGTGCACTTTATACTAGTTTTGAAGGGACCTTCTGACTCTTTGAGGCTATTTAGACAATACACTTCAAAATTCATACAATATTTATACTTTGTCAAAAAAATAAAATTCAATTTGAAGATCATTCTATCTTATGTTTGCTTATGTGAAAAAAATATTAAAATTTTTATCCATCCTACAATGGCAAGGCAATCATTTTATCTAAATAAATTCATTTACCTTTTTTCATTTGGATGGATGAGATTGTATATATTTTGTTGAATGTGATAGTGCTTGAAAGCCTATACAAACATCCCAAAATGGATTGCTTAAACTTTTTAAGGTTTGTTTATGAACATTTAGGGACTATGTGGTCTACAATTTTATTTTTAAAATACAAAAGATGCACACTAGAGAACTAGACTATGGCCAGTCACATGCCATTGGATTGAAAATTCAACAACTAACATCTTTCCTAAAGAGTCATTTTGACATCTAAACCTTATCATGTTAAAAAATAGTACCATATATGAAGAATATATTGTTATTTTGCAACTTTTCAAATATGTAGAAAGTACATTGATGATCTAAAGTACAAGTGTTGTCTACCATTAAATTAAATTTAATATAAATACAAACTTTTGCAACTATTGTATGTGTCAAGTCATACACTTTGTCAAACATACAAAAACACCATGCTACAACCCAAATTAGACTTCTTAGACCTACAATTCTAGTATTTTCATAAAAAAGAATTCTTCAATTTAATAAAATAATAATAATAATAATAATAAGATTTCAATTTAAAAAAATATCAATCATTTTAAAAGGGATTTATTTCATATTGTAAAACATATGAAGGATGTGACCCCATCACTAAAGTAATTATCCTATATTATTCCAAATTTCCAAAATTTTGGATTCTTTGGGATAAAACAAAAAAAAATCTATATTTTGTACTATATATAGGATATAGTTTAGACCTCTTAAAGCTAATTTGGGGTCTCTAATTGCAAATATGAATGAAAAAATTTGCACCATTTCAAATTAAATGTCTTTTTTTCACCAAATAAAGTAATCTTTTTGACCAAATTTTTTTCAGTTTTCTTTAAAATATGGATGAAGTTGCCAAATTTGGATGAAAAAGAGTATGAATATGACCAAAAAGTGTTTTTAAGTCCAAAAGATGGATGAATGTAGAAATACAATGCTTCACCAAATATGAAGTGATCGCCGTCTTGGCACTTTCTCAAAAAGTAAGAAAAAAAGGCTGATTTAGTGTCCTTTTCAACATGTTTTGCTTGAATGTTGACTTTGATTCTTTCATGCCTATTGGAGTTGACAAGAAGTTACAATAACTATGCAATCCCTAGCAAATAGGAGCAATTAATGTGTTAATCTAGCCTTTTAAAAAAACCATGGATTTTTTTCAAGATAAAAGGAGTACATTCCAGAGAATTCTATTGAGCCATTTCAGGCACCATTGTTAGTGAAGAATTAGAAATAACCTTGGCTAGAAAGTAAAGCAATGGCAGAGTGAAAAAGTTGGGTCCAAGGCTTTTTTTTCATTTTTGGAAAATAGCCACAGTGGCAACATAAAATGTTATAGGGATGCTCCAAATTGCAACATTCATACATTTCTTGGATGTATAGTATGGTTTCATCCAAAATTGGGCAAATTCATCTACTATTTTTCTTTATTTCAAAGTTGTCTAGTGATTTCATCCAAATTTTCCAGCATTTTTTTGAGGTGTTTTTAGCACCAAAAAGCCCCCCAAAAAAGCCCTGGTTGGGTCCCTTAATGCTATGATAGGACAGGTTTGAGTCCACTGTACAAAATGTATCCCTGTTATTACACCATTTTTTTTTTTTTCCTGGGACCTACAATATTTTGGTAGCATGAAGAATGATTAACCCTAAAGGCCGAGCTGGTCGCCGTGGTTCAGTGTGAATTGTTGACTTCAAAAATTGGCAAAGCACTCATTGAGTCATTGGAGTCAAACTATTGTACAATACAAGACATCCAAGAATCCAAGGATGAATAGTTGCTCTTCTGTCCTACACAGAAGGATCCTCTATCATGCATTGCCCAGAAAATGGCTGCAGCAAGGTTTATGGGTTAACTCAGTAACAATACTTTGGTAGCATGAAGGATGATTAACTCAGTAAGGACGCCAAGGACTAGGAAGTGTCCAATGCCAACTTCTAGGGAAACTGAAGATGCAAAGAACGCACCTTTGCCAACAAGGAAAGCAATATTGCAATCACTCTTCATGATGATGGTCTTTTCGTCCTTCACATTCTTTATCGACATGATCATCAGAAAAGAAATCTCCTGGTTCATATACCATCTTTGTATCCAAGATTGAAATCAAGTAGGAGGCAATTCTTCGGCACAACCTTCAGAATAGTTATCAGCATGATCTCCTACGAATTCCTTAGGTGACTCGTGCAGTAATTCAAACATGCATAACATTCTTCACTAATTTGTGACAGTTCACCCTTCTCCACTATAAATGGAAACCAAAAAAGACTAAAAAATGTGACACTCATTGCAGAGAGTATATACGGCACTCAAAAAGTGACCAGTTCTTGTCTTCTTCCTGTAGCTCTTGGTACCACCCACCTGCGATGAGCTCAAATTGACACGAAGATCCTGGATTCCTTTCCATGGGTGTTGCGACCGCTCTTAAAGAATGATACGTAGAATTGATGAAATCTAGTTTTACAAGGCACTAAACTGGATTAAACTGTAAATCCAGACAAGTCCGATCAATTGTTCAACTAGCATTCCAGCAACAACAGATCCTGTTAACTTTGTGGTATGCATCCTCCGGGGCTCGTCCAAACTCTAGAATTGAACTAATGTTGCCCTTCCTAAATTACTTTCTGCAACTTCTGAATTGAGTTCATGTTTGGTTTTATACATGCGTGACCACATTTCTTACGACTGAACATATCTGGTGAAAAACAAGACCAAAAAACGCAATGAGGTGTTCAGTTATGTATATCATGTTTACACAAATTTGGAAAACAGCTACAGGGGGTGGAATATCCCTGTTGGTTTTAGTAGTAGACTCATTGAAAGATTGATTGTGGATAAAGCCACTCAATCTTACAAAGTGATAAAGTATATATTAGAGCACTGAATGAGAGCTGATCAATAATAGCAAAAAGTAGAAGGCTTAAAGGATCGTACACTTTCCAAAAGTGAATCTCCTTATGAGATGCTCGCCACTTTTCAATAGTCTTGACAGCCTGCTTGTGGCCCCGTGCGGCGCAGGGGTATCTTCTTCATTTTCTCGATTTTCCTCTTGGCGTTGATCAGTGGAAGCCGATGGATGTTCCTCGTCAGCAGCAGTTTTCTCAGGATTATCTTTAACGGGCTGTACCACTTCTGGCTCCTCAGAAAGTTTTCCAGGGTTTTTGTCAAAAAGCCCTTTGAACTGCTTCTTTGCTTTCAGCACCGCCTCCTACACAGTGATAGTTGATGTCAGATAAACTTTGATTAACTGTACTAAGGGAAATCTGACGAGATTACATGCGTTAGATGCCTCAAGTTATGAAAACAATGAACCAATCCCAGGACGCGAGAAACACTGAAAAGAATTGAAACATATGGTGAAGTAGTGTGCATTTTATACAAAGATGACAAGTTGAGGTAATGTCCTCCGACCAATATGTGGAGCTCAAATATGTCACAATAAAAAATCTATTGATAAGAAATGCATGTGTGCTGAAATATGTACCGAGTGAAAAAAACTTGAAATACATCAAACAAGAAATTTGAGAGCGGACTTTTCAAAAGCTTGCAAATACATGCATCATCTGAATTCCGTCCACATAACTCACGAATACATTCGACATAATATACGAGAACCACACCACACTACCGACGGCCAACCTGTTCTCTTTTCTTGAGTTTTTGTAAAGCGGCAGTGGCATCAGTCGTACAAGTCTTGTCAACTGTCATCATCTGCAATAAAAAGCGAGGCTTCAGCGGAAACTTTCTATAACTCATTATTGATCTACGTATTGCAAAAATCCAGAGACAGTTGTTGACCTTCCTGTCAGGAGATAAAGATGCTTTGACTCCATTACGAAGTCTCCTTGAAAAAAGCTCAGACATGATGAGGAAAAGATCAAACAAACCTGCGTGAAGTCAGCTCTAGCTTCATCGAAGTCCCCCGTTTCCATATAAGCAGTACCCCTCCGAAATAATCCCTTGATATGATGGGGATTACCTTCCAGTACCTGCCATCCACGAGTTTGAACCAATAAGCATACATGAAACTCAACTCCAATGCAAGTAAGGAAAAGAAGTGAGCCTAACCAGATTATGGTCTACGCTGTTCCTCATTGAAGGGTATTCTATTTGAGAGTGTAAAGACAGGCTTTGCAACTTCAATAATGAACAGATATGACAGGAGATTTGAACTAGACCAATAAACAGGCTGGGAAACAAATGATTCAAGGTGAGCCCCAAAGGAAATTGCCTTATTGCACGTTTCTATGGATTTGATATACTCATGCAGTTTTTGATAGCAAGCCGCCACGTTGAGTAGTAGGGAGTTCTGAAACAAAGGCCAACTCACATTTAGCTGTAGCATACGGCAGTCATCAAGGCAGCAAACGTGTGCACCCCTCGAAGGATTTCCAGCTGTAAATCTCTAGACTTAAGAAACTCAAAAACTTCAAGGTGTACAAATACTTACGTTTGTATCTTGTAGTTCTTTTGCTTCTTCATCACCATCAGGGTTTACATGCTTAAAATCTCTCAACACCTGCAAGTTATCAAAAGGGTAGAAAAAATGTAAGAAGTCCATTGCTCTGACCAAAAAAATATTCAAAAATCTGATCCAGTTCCAAATCATGCCAGTTTCAATAGAACAGGCGAAGTTCTAATAACTTGTCGGGAAGTCCAGAGTATAATGTAGGCATCATGACAAAATGGCCGCATTACTACAACTTAAAAGGAGTCTTGATCCACATCAATAAGGGCCCTTGCGTCCCACACGACTTGCACTGTTATCTTGGCAATTTCCCCACAGGAAGTTACACGCATAGCTGGTTTATAGGAAGAAAATCCTAAAAAATAATCTAAAACGACCACAATGGACCAAGATGCCTCAACAATAAATAAAAATATAACCAATAATTTATCTTTAACTAATCATGGAATTTTGAACTACCTCTAATTCAAAGCATGATAATACCTTTTCATACTTTGCCTTAGCGAGTTCGTACTTGCCCTCCTTGAATAATCGGTTTCCCTGACAAATGCAACATATTAACTAATATACAATTGAAAAAAGTGTCTTATTTATAAAATTGAAGTGATTAATGCCAAATTTGTCCAAATTTACAGAATATGAATCACTTGAAAGAATCTGCACATTTTATTTAAATCTATTGGCCAGAATTTCAAATTGGGGCATGCAACAGTTGAGGAAAGACTTACTATGGTCTTTATAGAATCAGCTTCAGCCATGATTTCTCGAAAATTGAGGCCTGTCCAATCCTGACATGCCAAAGATAATCGGATCTCATCAGGTGAGAATATCCATAAACTTTACATATGAACGATACTCGAACTCTGACAGTTACCCTTCAGTTAAACCATACAACTATGTTAAAGGTTACATGTGTCGGATAGAATTGTGTTCACCCAATAGTAGTGGTGCAAGCACCTTCTATTGTCCAGAACTTAAGCTAAGGATCTTTTTAAGTGTCTAACCTTTGCAGTCTCGAAGTTCAATAATTCCACTTCCCATTGAACTGAAGCTCCTTCTGGAATACCCGCTGGCCTGCATCTCAGCAAGAACGCACGTAGCAGTTATGGAGAGGATCTAAGAAACTATCAACCGCAGAAGATAGTTCACATACTCGCTGAAAGAATTAAACGTTTCTTTAATATTAGTAAGGGTCTTCGCGAAAACGGACTTTCCTTACCTTGGGAACTTGTCATATGCATACTTGGAGGTGCTATTAATCATTGCAAGTTCTCCGGGAAGCATCAGTCTTAAACTAGCCTCCAGCCCCTCCGGTACCTGAGGATAATGACTAAATTAAAGACTAATATATATGACCACTACACATCAAGAAAAAGATTGCAGGTCACAAATATTTCGAGACTGACACTAGTCCATAAATGTCAACAATCTTATGTCATCACTCAGCATCGTATTCTTGAAAGCCAATACTCGGAACTACGCGGAATGGTTTTTGTTATTTCTGGTTGAGCCCTGCGCACCATTATGCCTGATACACGCTAACGATCTCTCTAAAGGGATGGTTCAAAAACATCATAAATAAGCTGTGGTTCTCAGTGGTCAAGCATTGAAAATGCACCATATCAATGATATATTCCAATTTAGAGTATTGATAAAGCAGAAACACATAAAATTCAGGTACAAGATCACTGTTGCATCAGAAGAGGCATACGAGACCACGTACCACACCCTCACCAGAAGCAAACTCAATGGGCTCCCCTCCGTTACTTCTGGAGTCAAAAACTATTCTGCCTCCATCATCAGGTAGCACGGTCTTATAGTGGACCCTCAGCACACTGTCTTGCAGCGGGCAATCCACAGGAAATTCGCCTGGCCAAATAACAGTCCACTTTACCACTTGTACTCTCAAGGACACTGCTAAAATTGCAAAAGATAAAGTTTCTAAATCTACACGCCTCCCTCATCAAGTCGGTCCTGCCCAACATGTGTCGCAGAAACGTTGTAGACTAGTACAAAATTAAATCATAAAGAGACAAATATACACAGCAAAGTTGCAAAGACGGCAGTAAGCAAACAAGAGTATTAAAAAGTAAATTATCTACCAGAAAGGATAAGAGTACAGAAACCCAACCTACTCCATCTCGCAAGCGTCTCTTTATTAAGCTACCCTCTCCAAACATATCCCTCACCTGTACAAACATCGAAATGCATACGCGATTAGGCAACTTACATCAGCGAGAGAACTCTCCCTGTGTAAGTTTCAAAATAATTCAACAAAGGCAAGGGGTCATATCGACCTCTAACAAACTCTTGGCCATGCCATAAACAAGAGCGGTGAAACGAGGAAAAAGATGTAGCAGATAATCACTTCAGAATTCGCAAGAGGTATGGCACTGAAAGAAACCTATAGTTTCTTCAGACCCGGACTTAACTTACCTGAATAAGCTGCACCAACTCCACCTCAAATTCTAGTTCTGGCACTTGTGGCGGAATATTCAATTTGAGTTCATTTGGGGCGCTCTTACAGTGTGAACTTGATATGTAGATAGTAGACTTTTCTTTCCTGGTCATGGTTCCTATTGCCTTCTCAAGTCCTTCAGGCAGCTGCAATGAGCAATGCATAACCAAAACATTAGCCTCTGCGCTTGAACTTGATGATCACTATGTATCTATAAATAGTGATAAAAGGTGCAGAAAGTGGCATTCACGATTGATTCGTTGTGTGACATGCACTCAGCATCAACTAGTGCAATCACAAGCTTTGTCACGCTTAACACTAATATAGATCCACACACTGGGAACAACTCTGTACAATGTAACTCACCTGTTCCTTGCCGAATTCTACATGTAAAGGATCACCATCCCTATGTGAAAAAAATGTGGTCCCACATAATGCTTTTCCTGTCATCCTGTTCAAGAATCCATCAAGGATGAGAAAATCGTACTCATTAATAATACAGGTCGGCAATATCAAGAGATTCTCCTGACTCAAACCTTGCAGGCATACTCATAGCATTTGAACAACAATAACAAGTTATCATGATGGTGTACATAACTAGATTAATGCCGTAATCCCGAAATACTGGCGAAAAGACAACGGAAGTACGCTCACAGCCATTATCTGCATACACTAACTAGTCAGCACAAGTGGCTTAATCTACGAGTTTGATCCCTCACCGAAGCTTCACTTCATAAGGAGGTCGTGCAGTTTCCCAGCCTTCACCCTCTTCCAAGACCTGCACAGATACTGTCAGTGATATTTACAAGAAATGAACATAGGATTGTTCTTGTTATTTTTGTGGTTTGACAGACAAGAAATCACCACCGACAAAAACCGATCTGAAAGCCTATGGATTTTCACATGTACCAAAGACCATGCAAAAAGGGGTATTGCCGTTGGTCACGCAGATCACTCAAGGAAACTGAAGTATATGAAGTAGCTTAAATCGGTGTGGGTCGATAACAAATGGGCGACGCGTACCACTTTTGTAACGCCAAGATCCTCTGTGATACTCTGCACGAGGAACCAGCAAACGAAGGAGAAAGATTCATTAGAAACATCACTAAACTAGTCGAAAGTTACACATCGTTCGGCAGGGAACGATAGAAAAGAAAGCCAAAATATTATCAATGCATAGAGTCACAAGTACCTTCGCTTTGCAAAAGTGGAACAACTCTACTTCAAAAAGAAGCTCCTCAGAAACTGGAAAATTCTTGGGCACTGATATGGGACATTCCGGATCACCATAATGCAGCTCAGGTTGAACCTTCAGCTGCATATGCAAACTGGAGAGTGTTACCCAGTATTCGAGCAGTATCCATCGATTCAAAAGAATGCATCTCAGCACTTCAATTTGACTCAGCTTGCATGCACAACTATCATAACCATGTGATTTAGTCAGTGCAAACAAGGCAAGACATTGAACAGCAAGAGAGCACCTATATTAGGAGGTAACACTAACTGAAATGCCTTTCTCACCGGTTCCCAAAGCTCAAAACTAACTTATAGAAAACATAGAAAACAAAATCATCACTCTAAGCGAAGAAGTCAATAGGGTATTACCATGGCTATTTCACCTTTCGTCATGGTGGTAATGCCTTCTTCCCATCCAGCAATCATTTTGCTTTTTCCCAGAACGAGTCTAAGAGGAGTTCCCTTTCCTGCAAAGTCATATGGTAAGCAACTCTTCTTCGTGCATTAAAAAATGACAGTCAAAGTCAAAACATAGGCAGTCTCTCTGCAAGAACAGGATCCTTCAAACGGATGTTACGAGATGAAACTACATCATTTATAAAGATACTAAACCGTGCAGCTACTGGCAATTTTACGACAAAATAAAATTGAGGGATTAGTATAGTCCTCGGTCAAACATGCTACTAGAATTCTAGCCCTAGAAGCGTTGAAGGAAAGCAGTAAAGACAAAGTAATTCGCCGGACAGCACTTTGCAAAAGTGCTGCCTAGGTGTGAAAGTTGCAAATTCAGACAGACTGACCTCCGAAATCGGATCGTGATGACTCAACCACCACGCCCTCATGTGTTCGAGTAACATAGTGGAATATAATCTATAGCCACAACACACATAACCAGAACCAGATTAATGTTATCGTTACCCTGAAGCTGTCAACACTTCTGCACTGCTATATGTTTTCGAATGCTGTTTTGAAATGAATTTCAAAGGAATTCCACATCATCAAATAATTAGACTTTCTATCTTCAACACTGTAGAAACAATGTGCTAATATAGGGCATATTCTCTGTGAGTTCTCGGATTTTACACATAGATGGTCAAACTTCAGCTTGAGGATATTTATTGTAAGATATCATGAGAATAGAGTCTAGGTGAAACATTTTAGCTACAATGTGAAATCTACTTTAAGAATTTTCTAAATTTGGATCGAATAGATCAAATGATATTAAATTTATTTATCAAAGTGTTTTCTATTCGCTTTTGGATGGAATTAAAAATTTATAGCTACATTGTAGATTCAATTGTAGCTGATTAAATGGCACTTCAAATTATAAAAATGAATGCCGCGATAGACGATCTAGGAAAACAATGTGTAAGTCACTTGAGCTCGAGCTTCTGCTACTAAGCGCGATCTGCTACCAAAATCAAAGGCGTCAAAGAACACATACCTGATCACCTTCAGATGGACGTTTAGTCCCATCGCCGGACCTTATCACTGCCTTCAGCAAGGCCCCCGGTGGAATGTCCCTCTTCTTCCTGCAGATTCGTGTGTCAATTCTCAAATCAGCGTTCCAGGTAAAATTGCCGATTCTACGCAAAATGGCGCAGGAGAAAAACCCTAGAAAGCATCAGCTTCTACTCTATAATCAGTCAATCCGAAGAATTGCGGGTTCTACCGCTCAAACTACCATGTTACTTCAATTGCCAACGTTCAACAGTCCAGTGCTTCACCACTGCTGTCGTACATTGGCGCAAGCAATCGATAGTCTATTAAAACTAGCAGCAACACCGAAGAGAGCATAATCCTCAAACCTACATCTTAGATTCCTTCTTTTTCTTTGATTTGTCCCGAACATCGGGTGAGGCGAGCTCCTCCATCGTGGCAATGAAGACTGGAAATGAAACACTGTTCTCTGCTGATCACTGATACAGCAATACTCCTGCAAGTGCAATTACAACACGAATGTTGTTGAATGGGCAAAACCATACAACATTGATAGGACAGTCCTGCAGCGATACCTCCAATTCTCCTACGTATTCTCAATCGTGAGCTTCGTAGGACTTAGGGTTTCATCCAAATGATGATAAACGTTAACGAAACTGATACTAGTTCATGGGGTGCAAACCAGGGCTTTTTCTTGGCTTTTTGGTGCCAGTTCGCACCGGAACAAATAAGGTAGGTACACCCAAAAGCGCCACTTATTCATACTGAGCCTAGTTCCTGCTATTAATTAGTTCAAATTTTTATGTAGTCTTGTTGGCAAGTGAAAGCATGTTCCAGCACACCAAAGAACACAGGATTTGGATACCGTATGCAAAAGTTATTAACAGTCAAAGTTTGTTTCTGAAAGCGCCATCTACAGTCTGTGAGCATGACTGATTTCGGAAATGTATGTGCACTATAGATGGCACTTTTAGGAACAAGGCGCTTTTGGGTGTACCTACCTTAATATGGCTAAAAAATATCCCAAAAAATGCTGGAAAATTTGGATGAAATTGCTAAACAACTTTGAAATAAAGAAAAATATTAGATGAATTTGCCTAATTTTGGATGAAAACCATACTATACATCCAAGAAATGGATGAATGTTGCAATTTGGAGCATCCCTATAACATTTTATGTCGCCAATATGGCTATTCTCTAAAAGTGAAAAAAAGAAATTGTATTGTTTACTTAATATTTTCTTGCTCATTTATGTGTCTATAACTTATTGGTCCAAACCTTGAAAAAGTACAAAACACGCATTCCAAGGAAAAAATGGACAATGATTATTTGACTTTGGCAAATCTATGACCATGGTAGGGGGATATAGTTTTGTTTTTTTGTTTTTAAACCCAAAGTTTATTCCAAGAGTGAAACAAGAATAAATAGTAGAAAGTCGAGGGTACAACCTTGGAAGAAAGCAAATTTACAGACAAGTAAAAAAAAAGCCTAAAAATTATTTATTGTTCTTTAAAAATTTGTTAAGGAGAAGTAGATACAAGATAGAAGGAAAATCTAAATTATTAATATCTCTAAGATGGAATTGAAATGCACTAATTTCAATGGTGAGATTATTCTAGAAAGGAAAATAAATCATATAGAACTCTATTTTCTTGAATTGTAGAAATTGAATTTAGAAAATGAATTCCACAAGATATTTTTTCAAGATGATGATCAAATTGCCTAAAAAACAAGATTGTCTATAATTTTTCCATAACAAATCCAAAAGGAATGAATCAAAACTTTCCATGTATACAAAAATATAATCTATGAGAAGAAATTTTTATATTTTTAAAACTCAAATCTTTTGAAAATTTTGGTATTGCCCCCTTTCTATGGTTTTGAGCTTATTTGGGCATAACTTTTGTTCTTGGGCACCTGTTGAAAAAAAACTATATTTACATGAAGCTAATCAATTTTTCTATCTTCAAAAAAAAGTTTCAAAAAATGAAGACAAAAGTTGAACCCATAGGTACCTATCCAAAATCCCATTTGTCCCTTGAAAGAACAAAGGTCCTTCAAAAGTTCAATAGTATAGTCCTTCAACAAATTTATTGACAAACATATTGGCTAGTGTAAATTAATATTCCTATTCAATACAAGTGATGAAAGAGATTCTCTCTTTAGGATTGTTATTGTATAAAGTAAGGCATCTCTTTTAGGGTCTTTTGCAAAAAATAAGGTACCCCAAGTTCAAAGGCACAATTTACATCTAACAAGAGGAAGACACCTTAGAAGCTTTTGAAAGTGCATGAGAAAAAGTGTACAAACAAGCTTCAACCCTAATGACAAAATATCCTTGTAGTGTAAGTGGTCTTTGCTCTTCGTAACTTTTGAAAAGCTCTTCTTGTGCAATGCCTCTAGAATTGTTAAAAATGGCAACATTTTGAAATGCTAGTTGAACAACATGGATTTAAGTACAAAAAATTTGTACAATAATTGTAGACATCTTAAACAAGTAGTCTTCATCACCCAACCCAACATCTAGATGCAAACAAATTGTATAAAAATTTGAATCCTGTTACATCAAATTCTTGACATCATTGGAGCTATTGATAGTACATCTGTTCTGATCAAACCACCAAACAATTCTGCTTTATATTAATTCTTGGAAGAAGAGGTTTTATGTATGCTTATTGCAAAATATAATTAATGTTCATTGCCAATTCTAGAATTAAGATTTTGACTGGGTTAGAGGAATGCATGATTGAGATTTATTTCTAAAGACAAAGATCGGTAATTTCTACCTTCTAAACTTATTAGAGATTGCAATTTCGTTTTAAATCTCAGCTGGAAGACATGCCCCTGTTATTAGCACTCGCCACTTCTCAAGCTCTGCAGAAGATGCAAATAGCCCGGCTGATCTGGATGAATGAATCTGGTGGAAAAAGAAAAGAAAAGTGTGAGACATTACTTTCAACATTCCAACAAATCAACATACTCGTGTCCTGAATAGCCAAAAGCCGCTGCTTTCCAATCTATTGGAGTTCAAAGAAATCGTTTAGAAAGTTTAAGGTAACCGAAATTTACCAATAGAAAGAAGAAATGTGCCCTACATTTCTGAGTGGTAGAAATATGCTTTAGAAGTTACTATAATTTGGCTTCCAAAGCATGCTTTTTATTTTAGTTCAGGCGCTCAGAGGTGAAGTATATGAAATGAAAAAAAGGATAAGAATGAGATGAGGATGAGCAATAAATCTAATAATCCTATCATGTTGAAGAAGAACTCACCCATGACGGAATAAAAAATCGATAACAACCAGGGCACAATTAGGCTTGTAGTTCTGGGAAGTGCGGATGCCCTCTGCCAATTCAGAAACAGGTAGGAGCTCGAAGCTTTCAACTTCACCGTCTGCACTAGTTCCAGTGTGATTATCATGAGTTTTCAGTAAGTGGTGTAAGTATAAATGGCTACATATCTCTGGCCTCATCTTTGAATGGAAGTGGGATTGATTACTGTCCATTAATAGTGGACTACAACCTCCCAATAAGGAAAAATTCTTACTTAAGAAACTCACACATAAGTGATAAAAAAAAACTGAACAGACTTCGCTCTTCTACCCCAACATGATCTTTCCACAAGTCTATAGCAATCTCCCCAAAAGTCACACTCTACATATGTTAAAATGCTTAAATCACTGCAAATAGTACCTCTACCTCAGTTAAAGAGAGGATAGGGCTTCTGATTGATACCTTTATTTGAAGGCTGGAAATCTGTGGGCAGCTCTAGATCGTAGCAGAAGAGAATTTCTCTCTTGAACGCTTCCCCCTTAATGTGCTCATAGGAGACAACTCCTACAGGGGTAGCCCTACACAAGACACCTTTTTTTCATTCGAATTTGAAGAATACCAAAGAACTGCAAGTGAGCGTTGAATTTCTGAAGGATCTCTGGTGACCTCATTGCTTACGTTAATCTCCGTCGGCAAGAATCTCAGTCGACATTCATTCTATCTGGTGGAAAGAAGTGAAATATTCAAACGATGACAAGGAAGTCGACGGACAAGAGTTAAATATACGTACTTGGCAGCAAGAGCTGCAGGTATTCCAGCTTCCTCATCACATTCTTTGATAAGGTTCTCCTTGCAGCCAATTCCTTCAGGCTGGCCATAAAAAGAACAATTATAAGGACAAGTCAGAACCCTGTTTAGACCCCATTAGAATTTGAAAATTCACAGGGACCTTAGCGGACACCTAAAAGAGACACCATCCAAAATGCAACACCTAGATTTAGTACTAAAAGGGAAGTAAGTTCTCCAAAACTATCACCAACAGAAGTTGAAGGGATTTTGAATCAGTCAGCAGGAGTTGCAGCAATTTGCGCTTTAAAATTTACGAGGTCAGCTGGTGTCAGCATTCAGTTCACTATGATTTCAACTTTAGAAATGTAAAGAATATTTTTGAACGACTACACTTATGATTCTCTTCCAGTTACTCCTGCATTAATCTAAAATTTTAGCTCAGGATCACAAAAAGTGTGAAACTCACAACACTAATAATGATATTTAGTGTTTGCAGCATTAATTATGAACTACCAACACTAAATGTTAACATGAACACTATTTGACAACTACTGCAATCTTTACTAGAGTTCATGTTGACATTTACTAGTGCACTGAACACCATTGCTGTTACCACAAACTGAACACTATCTGTCAACTAAATGAAAATTAGAGTGAGTCAGGTGATAGCATAAGTAAAACTAAATGTAACATAACACTAAATATTATTATGATTGAAGTGGACAAAAAGAGAATGCAAGAGTAAAGCAGACAAGATCTGACCTGGCCCCCGGCAACAAGATGGTCAAGCATGCCCGGAAAGGTTTGCGTCGTCGCGCTACGCTTAGCAACCCAAAGATGCATTTCTCCATCCACTTGAACGTAGCCATTCATATGAACCCCATATGCCTGTTTAGTTTAGATCACATGAGACTATTTGCAAGGGAAAGTGACTCATCCAGTTCTCAGCTGAAAGAGTTCTGTAACCTGAAGAAAAAGAGAACTCATGTGCATCTTAGCCTTGGGAGATTGGAAATTGCTTCAAACTGTGTAGATTGCCTGGTAAAGTGGAAACGAAGCGTACTTTCGTGCCAAAAAACGGAACAGCTGCACGTTCTAAAGTGAAAAGAGGTCGTCCTCCAAAACTGGTCACCACTGGGAAATGCTGCACATGAATACCAGGAGCAGCAAGAGCTGAGTCTGTTACATATATTACGATCTGACGTTAGTGCTGATCAAATGTCTACGCAATTCGTTAGCATTACAAGCTATGAAAATAGGTTCTCCGTAAAATTAGCTTCTTTCAAGAATATTAGACAACATCATGAAAGAGAATCTTCTTCATGATTCACGAGGAGGTCCCTCTACAGTCTGAATGATTATACAAAGGCCTCCCAATGTAGACCACAGAACATCTGTTCAAGTGTCAATTTTAGGTCATTTACCGAGAAAACTTCAAACCCTCAGAACGTTTGCATCCACTCAATGCATGCTTTAAAACATTGGAACCCTCTTCCCTTTGATGATGACCCTACCTTATATACTCTTGAATTTGATTGGAAAGTACCTCATTGCGCCATCCAGGGATGAGACCTTCCAATTCCAGTGAGCGCAACACACTTTCTATCGCATCAGTGCGTTCTCTGGGTGATTGAAGCGATTCGTGCAGCGAGACCCAGCCTTTGCTCTTCGAATTGTCCTCATCATCATGGACAGTAAACACCTGAGGAAATCGTCTCAAATGTTTCAAAAATCTGCCATCACAAGCAGCAGCACAATTGAACTTCCACAAGGTCAGTGAGCAATTCAGCACGCCATCTGAATATTAGAAGCCGATGGAAATGGTTGAGCTCATCGTAACCAAACACAAAGCTTCTTCCAGGCGCTTACCTCGGATGGATGTAACCAATTCTGCTGTCTTCGAGAATAAAGGGTAAGAACTCAATCAGCCTTTCCTGCAAGGATGCCACCAATTCCAGCTACTGGATGCATAAGGTGTGCAAAGATGCCTTTAATTTCAGCTACTGAATGCATAAAGAGTGCATTCGATTGAACCCTAAACCCTAAACCCTAAAAACACAGACGGGGCATGAAAACCTACCTGTCCAGCATTACAGGTGTGAACATGTTGCCAGTAGCCTTGCAGCTCCTGTGCGACGGAAGCCTGCGCTCTCACGGCACGTACCCACAGCTTGGGAATGCGGCACTGTACCGCTCTTCTGACTCGAATGCGTTCGCCCGATGCTGGTCTCAAGTGAGACGAAGGCAAGAAGTTGGAAACGTACGGCGTGGACAATGATGCCATCCTTTAGAGTTGCCCCAGAAGTCGATCTTCTACTGATAAAACACTGCAATTGACATGGAGAGCTCAAAACCCACAACCCTGAAAATGGAGACGACCAAGATCTGGAGACTGACGGTGTACAATTTTTCATAGAGAGAACGAATTGATGCACTTCGAGAATCAGACAAGAGGCTTTAGCCACTGTGAGGAAACGGTGGGTCCCATAATGTTGGAACTTTTTCCTGAAATGCCAAAAGCCATGACTTCATCAATTGCCCCACACAGTTGCTGTCGATTACAACCCCTAAACCAGCAATTTGGAACGTTCTCTGTACATCAATCATTCACCGACATTTCTGAAGGAGGAAATCGACTAGGACAAGTTTACAACAAAGATCAAACCGGACTCGGATTCTTCTGCGCCTATTGCGTTTGCATTGGATCAATCACAACCGTTGCAATTGAATATACCATTAACCCCTAAATCCTACCCAGGGAACAGTACTGTGCAGCGTGGTATTATATATATTCACACGAACATCGCCAGTTCCCCACAGTGGATACGTTTACTTTAGAGGTGTCAGAGCTGAAGATCTCTACTGCAAAATTCTAGTGTTTCTTACTAACTCTCTCAAAATAAATCCGTGGTCTCGAGTGGAAAATTAGTCGGAGTTCCACGAAGATATTTTGAGACAGGGAGGAGCATCTTGGACCCCGCACCACCCCGAGCTCCAGAATCTCGCCCCATGCGTAGTATTTGAAATCGTTTTTGGGAATCGGCATCTTATTATTGTGACCGGGTCATGGAATAAGGGTTACACCTTGCAACGAACTAAGGAAATTGCAGCACTTAGGGACTAAGGCCTGCCTTACTCATTTCGATTGCACTTTGTGACTCACTCCCCAGCTCACATTCTGCAATTCTTGTCTGTGAAGTTATGCCTCGGAAGAAATACACTGGCGCAATCTCTGGAGTTTCTTACATGATTGATGAATATACACGACAAAAAATTCCAATTAAATATTGCTGGCTGCTCACTCCAACTTTCCACCTAACGTTCTAAGTTTGTACAATTGCTGGATTGCCACAAAAGAGGCAGCAGCAAGCAACACGCAACGATCATCTGACTCGGATTTCTCTGAGCTCGAGGTTAGCACCCGTCGACAAAGCCTCATCTCCAAACCGACGTCTTAAGGAGTTCGTGAACGACGGCTCCCCATCTTCCTTCACAGTGGCCAGCCCGCTCTTGCCCACGGCGAACAACCGAATGGTGTCCAAGTACTCCTCATCGGTGCCTCCTTGCAGCGTCGCCATGGATTCCGATTCACTGTCCCCTTGCAAAATGGCCACTACCCGCTCCATGCTCGGTCTCTGGTCAGCTGCGTTTTGAATGCACAGGAGAGCTGTGTTGATCAGCCGATGCACTTCCTGCACTTCTTCGTCTTGAAATTTTAGTGTTGGGTCTACCATGTCCATCAGTCTCCCCTTACGGTGCAGCTCCCAAGCCTGCAACACCAGAATCAATATTTTAAACAATTTTCGCACGTAAGGTAGAGAATAATGAAGCCGTTTAGTGACCTGATTCTGTCTTCAAACCCTGAGCCCTAACCGCTGTTACCAACAGCAACTCATCTATTCCTGCCCTTGATACGAATTCAATTAGCAAGAGGTGTAAGCATGACTTTAGCAAAATGCCCATGGCCATGGAAATCAAACATCTGTTGTCACTTAAAGTGATCTACAACCTCTCACTTTGATATTGCATACCAAATTCACCCACAGTGACGAAGATATTCGATCTACAGCAGATTTGGATTGTGGACTTACAGATCTCTCCACTGCTCTATTTCAGACTACCAAAAATCACACTTCTACCTATTCAGATGCTGTTGAAATGCTTAAAGTGACGCAAATGGCTCCCTCTTCCTACAGTCAACCGTATCAATCCCTCGATGCTTAACTTCAACAGTACGTAATTGTAATAGGAGAAAGTATACTTACCCATTTGGCGAGATACATTTCGTGCGGGGAAACCATGTCATCAATATTCCTTCGCCCACTTACAACCTCCAAACATAAAACTCCAAAGCTGAAAACATCTACTTTGTCGCTCAACTGACCATAGGATGCATATTCTGGCGCCAAATATCCTCTGTGCACACACGCCCAAATTCCAACGAGAGTCAAGCTTTTAAGTTCAGCTTCTGCCTTACACCATATATCACCTTTCCATACATGTGAAGAAGAAAAAATCTACACTTGAAAGCCATGCTTCATGATCCAGTCAAAGTGAGTTCGGGACTTACTTGGTTCCAGCAACGTGCTTGGTCAATATGTAACTCTCTTCATCCGGGAATAGCAAGGCCAAGCCAAAATCTGCTATTTTTGTTTCATAATTTTGGGTCAATAAGATGTTACTAGCCTTGATATCTCGATGTATGATCTTCGGCTGAGCAAGTGCATGAAGGTAATGCAAACCACGAGCCACTCCCAAGCAGATCTTCATTCGCACAGGCCAACTTAGGAGGGCCTTGTTTGGACCCGCTGAAGAAAATGCATGGTGAATTAGATGATAGGCTTCCACAATTCAATAGAATCAAATCATACTTTTGTCATTCAAGGGCTTTGTAGCATATGAATGCATGCGCACTCAACGTAATATAATTAAGGGGTCCCTTTGCCTCCTACAAAACTAGGGACTGTGGAAATAGTGGTTACTTCAATTTAATCCCTCCACAAGAATATAGGCTGGGAGGGCTATTCCATCCTTTAGTTAGACTTCACAGGAGACCTGAAGGAGAAAGTCTTTGGGTTATAGAACGTTATGAGAGTCTACCGAATTCCAGGAAACTATTTAACAAATTTGAAGAGGAATAACAAGTTATAAATAGAATCTAAAAGTTGGGAGACTTGACTAACCTAGAAGAACTTTGTCAATATCGAAGTTATCCACGTACTCGTACACCAGCAACCTTTGTTGTTCACGAATGCAACATCCTTTCAAATTCACAAGGTTTCGGTGCTTCATTCCAGTTAACAGAACTACTTCATTCAAGAATTCGTCTATACCCTGATTAGTCTTGGCAAATAATTGCTTCACAGCCACCTCATGTCCATTTGACAATATGCCCTGCAACAAAGTGATTAGCTGTTGTCATAACCATTAACAAGAATAGTACTTCAATTTTACAAGTTATTGTCTCTGTTACAGTACATGTTTCAGGAGGATATGGAGCAAGATCCATAATTGAGGAGATTGCTTCCGAAATTAGATATCTATTTAAGGATCCAATTATTGTACTGAATTTACTCCTTGCATGATTCACTATGGGTGTCCAAAAATATTACCTTGAATACTGCCCCGAAGGCTCCTTGGCCCAACTTCGTATCCGGATGAAAATCTCGTGTGGCAGTTTTAAGCTGGTTGTAGGGGAATATTGTAGGCTTGACTTCATACTCTTCGAATTCTGGACAATATACATGGTTCAGTGCTTCTCCAAATGACACCCAAAATTGAACCAGCCTCGTTTCACATGAAAATACATTGCAATTCTTAAATTGCCTCTTGAAATGAATCAGCAACAAACCTAAGCAGGACAAGTAGGGCTCTATGATGCAGGGAAGAATACTTACTTTGTTGAACCTGAAGTTGGAGATACCGTTCGTATCTTTTACTTCTATGATAAAGAGCAGCAAGACTGATCATAAGGACCAGCAGAGATGATACAACAGTCACCACAACAATGATCAGAACCTTGCGCTTCTCACTGTTACGCAATTGAGCTGAAACAAAACAACAGTCTCATCAGTATTTTGTGCATTGAAAATATGAACATGACGTAATGATTCAGGATAATTAGACCAATTCAGGAAGATGTAGACAACATCATCAACAGAATGTATTCAACGATTCACGGAAAAGTCTCTCAATGCATAGTGATCACACAGAGGCCTCCATATAAAGTATGGGGAGGACTCCAAATGATCTCTGTGACCTCAAGAAAACCTTCTTGTAAATCATGGAAAACATTACATCAACAATGTCGTTCAAAATTTCTTGAAATATTCCAATTTCTCTGTAATCTTTGTTAATGGACTTTAATCAGAGATGTAATACCTGAGTTGAAGCAAATTTTTTTGCAAAAACATCTCGTTCCGTCACTAGAATCTGGTGAGGCGCAGAAAGGATTCCCCTGCAAACTACACAAGCCCAATTCATAAATGGTTAATAACAGAACAGGTCAGAATTTCGAATCGAACGTACAGTACAAGCAATCCAATCGAACGTACAGTTTGCGCTCACCTGAAAACTGTGGTGACCTCTTCAATGTCAATCCCAGCATACAAAACCTCACTTATGCTATTGTTCATCACTGAAACAACTCTCAGAAGCCCTGATGAGTTAGTAGATTTCGTCCTCAGCAAGCCTTGCTCATGAAGTCTACTGATGTTTAGTGTCCCGTTAATTTGATTGAAGTCTAGGTACCTGGAATATTTTTATTGTCAGTAACTTTCAAGTAATGGAAAAGTACACCCAACAAATTGACGTGAAGATTTGTGTCCCACCTCCATAACAATCTTATTGAGTATAGACCAAACATTCAGACATAACACGCAGCAATCTAAATTCACAAGTAGAAAACATCTTCTCGAGGTATTCTTAAAAACCTAGTTGCGTTGATCCCTTGACATAAACCTTGTCAATTGCAATTGTAACGCGCCTAGGTTTTTAGGAAACCGTTTAAGAGATGGGTATCCCACCCAAAGCGTGTTCAGAAGCTATGAATCACATGCCTACGGTGTCTACTTCATATCCATGATTCGAAAGGGAGAATAAGCAACTTACAATTCCTCAAGAGAGTCAAGCTTTGTGCTGGTCCACGAATCCAGAGAACTTGCCAACTGATTGTGAGATAGATCCAACACGGAAAGCGAGTTGTTCTGGGTCGTGCTGAAGTATGATAATAACACATCCGATCCGCTAAGTGCATTCCTGCTCAAATTCCTGGGAATTACAGGCACAAAAGAACGAAGAATTAATTGATTGGAATTAATAGAGAGTTTCCCATTGCTTACGATGAAGCACTAAATTAGGGTTTCTAAGAAAAATTAGACATATCAATGGCTTTTGGACACCAATCATGAGGCATGTAATTGGGAGATGGAAATTAAGAAGGTCCCCATAACCAACCCATTCATTGATATTGTGAAGAAGTCGTCATTATGACGTAAGTAGATATCAGTAGAGATACATCATACGAAGGCTTTACAGTGAATCATAGGAAGATTCTTTCATGAATCACAAGAATTTCCCCTAAAATTGCCTCTTGCCTCCTCATGATGCATCTCTCTAATGATGTTTAAAAATTCTTGAAATAGTCCAATTTAATTGAAATAGATTTTCCAAATTGTAGAGTTGCGAAAATTAGAATCCTAAACCCTAATCCGGTGCTCTAATCTCTAAGGTGCAATTTTACAAGCAGTTGCAATTGGGGTACATTGTGATGGTCGTTGAATGCAAGAAAAGATCACAAGGAAATGTCGCTCACAGAGTTTGGAGGTTCTTGATCAAAGAAAGAGCCGACAGAGTTCCAGAGAGATTGTTGTTAGATAAATCCCTGCACGTAATCACAACCAAAATTCAAGCATCTCAGAATTATTGCCTATATTTTTTCGCGCGTCGATTGAGGAAAATCCATCGTCAAAATAGGATGCGAGGGGATGAACCACTACAAATTGCGAAAAGCACTTACACAGTATGTAAGGAAGACATCATTGACCAGTCTTGCAGTGTTCCGGAGAAATTGTTATTTGACATATCCCTGTCAATACAAGATGAGAGAGAGGTTGAAGGATTTCTGGTTAGCGCCACACCAAATTAGCCCATAAATGTTGAGCAAGATACGTATATCCCACTAATCACAGTCAACCACTGCCTTTATCCAGTAAGAAGCTTCTTAGAGTATTGTCAAACCAAGGAATGAGTTGACTCTGCAATAGTCTTATTTGCCACATTAATGGTTGGTTTCTTGTGAATCATAAAATTAAGAAAATCCTTCGTTCATTACATAATAAAATTTGCAAACTTACTGTACGCCAAATTGAGAGCAACTTCGACGTACTGCAAGAAATAGACAGGGTAATGCTACTCACAAAACTTGGAGGTGGTTTATCATTGTCAGATTCGGCAGAGATCCATTGAACCTGTTGCTGGATAAATCCCTGCGACAACTTTCTAGGGTTAGATCCTCTGCTGCAAACACACATAGGCCCTCATAGTTCTAAGCGCAACCGTGGAAGGGAAAGTTCTTACAAGCTGACGAGCTGCGTGAAGTTCTCTAATGCAAATTCAGATATCTCTCCCTCGAAGTCATTTCTGCCCAGGCTCAATTTCTGAAGATAGGTCATAGTTTGGAGTTGCTTTTGCGGGAACGGGCCATTGAACCGATTGCCACTCAGGTCCCTGTTCCATTGCCGATCCAGGTCGTGAGATCATTCATTCTTTACGAATACATCCTGGATTCCATTTGAATTCTAAAGGATATAGTTGACAAGTAGCTATTTAGTAACCAAGCAGTTACAAGAGGCCCGATCGTTGTATCATTGGTGTGCTTAACACGTGGTCATCTACTCAAGCTTCCTCTTATTCACTGCAGATGTAGCTTTTGTCAATGCAATGCCTACTCTCATCGGTACAGAGCCAATAACTGTGAAGTAATACATGTCAAGCTTTCTTCCAAGATCCCTTCTAAATACCTCCTCCTTCAAGCCTCCACCAAGTTGAGGTCAAGTTGCAAATCTGGGCATAAGTGCAAGCACATTTTCCCATTCTTTTCAGCATTACATTCCAAGCCTAGTGAAGATATTTATGACTTTATGATGTTTCTCTGCTGGAACTTACTTTGGAGTTAAGCACTCATGGTTGGGAATTCACGGTTGACTGAGAGGCTTACACTGTCACTGGCCACTCGAAGCTTTCGAAGTCTGGAATTTCGCCATAAAACGCATTGTCATGAAGATCTCTGCGAGAAAAGAGCAGCATCACATTTCACAAATCTACACCATAATCTTGGAGTGTCTCAAGATCAAAAGGAATCCTCTTAAAAATAACGAGATGATCGAGGCGGAGAATTATCATGAGACTTACAAAGTAATGAGTTGAGTGCCCCTTAATTCCCCCGGAAGAAGCCCACCCAGCTGTGAATTTCCGGTCAGCTCTCTGCAGCCCACAAGATAAATCAATGAAGAGAAGGATGTAAGAGTGTTGTAACCAAATTGACCTAACCTTCATCTTTCTTATCAACCCTAATGTGCTTATAACTCTGGCCCCCCAAATGGAAAACAAGCCACGGAATTGGGAAACCTCCCCATCTTAAAGCATCTTAAATGGTATAATTCATTTTTAATTAGTTGAAACACTATCTTATGCATTCCAAGCCATTATTTTCACAGGGTTGTAAGATTGTCGACATTCGACGACGCCGAGAATCACCATCGCCTTCCCAATAAAGTGAATTTGTCCAATTGATAGCACAACAATACAAAAACGACTGAAAAGCAGAATCATGGGAAACTTAGTTACAAGACTCACAGTGTCGTCAGAGTGTTGATGTTTCCAATATCTGGCGGTAAACTGCCTTTAATGGATGCATTGTTCAAGATTCTGTGTCGCCATTCAAACCTTGTCAGTTAGTCAGAACCCCTAAATAGAGACACATTTACAGAGCAACTCAAGAAGTCACACGCTCCTGATCGGTTCATTCGAATCACGATTGAACACTTACAGACCAACGATGAAAGCATAGCAGTTCTTCTGGCCGGCAGTTGTACTAGTTGCACAATTGATGTTAGTGAGGCACTGCACTCCACGCCAATTAGGAGTGTCTCCAGTGATATACTGCTTGCAGGGGTATTCTTGAGTGGAGCTCCAGCCAGCCAAGTTACTCGATTGGTCGGGAGTGCTTTGGTTCCAGTCATTCAAAACGGCTTGCAGAGCATCCACTGCAAATTCACAAATTAGAACGCTCACATATCTACATCGGTATGTTTCAGAACGCAAACATAGAGACGCTCAAATCCACAGAACTCCAGAAATCAAAACGCGAGAATCTAAAGAAATCCTGCAATTTCACTGCATTAAAACGCCGATCGATACAATTTGAGATGTCTCACAGGACCCAGTTTCAGAACTCTTGGACCTACAATCAAACTCTACAAAGGGGGTTCCTAGTCCTAAAGACAAACAAGAATCATGCCGTGCTGATTCCAATGTTTTAACAACCCACAAAAGTGCAGAACAAGAATTGCAAGAATTGACACTTCTGATGTATCCTTAAATAATGATGCAGTCTCTGCAGCTACCGACAATGCTCAAAGCGTGAAAACACAGTGCACCTCCGACGAACGACTTACATTGGGTGGGTTGGTAGATCTGGTTCCTTGCTTGGCAAGTGACGAATGAAGGCGAGAAGAAGAACACGAGTAGGAGCGCAAGGAAATAGTGATGAAGAAGAGTCAGCTCCTCCAGGCCGAATTGGGCTCGAGCCATAGCTAGAAAATGGTGAAGCAATCGTGATTCTTTCTCTGCAAGAATCGAACACAATACTTGCTTGAGTTGGCTCCAATTGTTATCAAGTGATATATAGTTGTGAGCAGTCAGGGATTTTCAAGGTAAGCTTCCCCTAGCAGAGATCGAGAGAAGCTTGAGTCTATCAGGAAACGGTTTGAGGCTCTCTGACCCCGTGTTCTGTCACCCTGCAGTTCACGTGTGGAACTTTAACATTCCTGAGGAATTCAAGCAGAGTGGACTGGCTAGTGTTGACTAGTGGATGCTAAGGGCCAGCTTCCATGTGAGCCGGGCCGGTAGAAGTTTCCCGGAAGAGCTACAGTGACAATTGAGTGATGACACTTCTATGTGAACCCGGTGGGTGGGGAGATGTCGAGTAAGAAGAGCACACATAACGATTCCCTGAAGTTCAATCGCTCTCCACCAATCCTGTCTTCCACCGATATCGGTGAAGCTGCTGCTTCTGCTTCTCCGCTCACCAAGGCCGGCAAGAGAATCGGCAGCTCCTGCTTGTCGTCTTCCTACTTTCTTACCGGCCCGGCTCGCATGGAAGGTGGCCCTAAGAAGAAGAAAAGAAAGAGTAGTGACTACAAAAAGGAATGGAACCACAGTAAAATTTCAGTTCTATGTAAATTTCAGATTATAGTACGGGTACAAAGTTTTGGCAATAGGATCCTTCAAAGCACTCATAGGGTGTATTTAAAAGGACCTCTGACAATGAAGAATGCACGTTTTGAAGTTGGCAAAAGCAACCAATAGCAAGCCATTAAAGTCTCACGGACATTGAATATGGTATGCCGCCTATACGACAACTAGTACTTGAGAGCCTTGTCCTCTTATTCTGTGACGTTGACAGCAACTTTTATCATACATTGGAACCATTTCAATGCTATTTATAGGTGGCACTTTCAGGCACCGGGCAATAATGGGTGACTGTACCCACTCAATATCAGAGCATCTCCACTACTCGGAGGACGCACTGTGAAGATTTTCTGGGCTCATCCAGAGACCTCAAGTCGTGTCTAGTTCATGTGCCCCACGGCGACACGGAATGGGAGGACACGACCCGGGCACTTTTTCTTATTTTATTGCAATACAAGGAACACTATAATTAAATATGGTAAAAAAATACCATAGTCAAAATTGACTACGGTTCTTTTTGCCATGCTTTGTTATAGTGGAATCTCCCCCTAAAATCAAGTATCTTCCCATCAATGAAGTCCAGGCCCATTCACTTTTTGAATATAATGTGTAGAATTAATGGAATAATTGTGTAGAATTAATGGAATTGTAATTTGAGAATTGTGCCAAATCACATAGAGAGCCACAGTCAGTGTTCACCATTTGGCCGTCTCCTCTTCAATTTTGACCGGGCCCGGGCATATTTTGAGCCTCTTCTTGCGTGCCCGTGGAGAAGACCACACGGCCAAATACCGAGTTTGAGGCTCTGGCCGTGTATGCTCTCACCTGGGCGCTGTGGGATACAACGGGGTTCAAGCCTTCAAGCCACATCTGAAATAAGTACAAATTATGATTGATGCGCACAATTGACGTCAGATGTTCTGCATATACGTCACGTTACCTTACCATATGTGTCCCATCACACGGAAAATCTGACCCACCCAATGCCTCGAAGCATCCCCACGCCTGACTCTTCGGACAGGGGCACGATACTGCGGAGAGAAGAGCCTGTCAAGTGTGCCACGCGGTGGAGAGGCCGCCCTTTTGTCAGGGTCAACTGGGGGGTCCGTCAAGCTATGGACTAGGGAACCTTCGAGCCTTCGGGCGGCGGCGAGAAGGTTACACGACGTAACCAGCTCTGTCCACGGATGAAAAGTCTTGTAATTGTAGCCTTCACGGATGAATATTGTGTGATTACGATCAAATTATCCTGCTCGTGGATGAAATACGTTCGAGCCGATCGACGCACGCAATCAGAGCTGGTTACGATTTTTGTCCTCTGCCTATTTTGTTATTTTGGCACAAATGAAATGGAATTTCATTGCGAGGGGGAAATAACGTAAGCAACCTGGTGGGGCACACAACCCAACCAACCTAACCCCAAGAAAACACAACCCACAACAACTGAAGAAGACATCCTCTAACTGTTCCATTGTGCGGCGAAGACAACCAGTAATCCATCTTCTCTTAACCCTCGAAGGACGGGTTGGTCTCCGCAGAGATCGTGTTTTTTGAAACCATGTGAATCATCTACTAAAAAAATTCAAAAGTTTTCATTAGAGACCAAACTATTGTTCATGATTTTCCCTTTCTGCACAAAACTTCGAGGATGAATACTTGCACATCTATCTTAGATGCAAGAATTCTTTGTCATCCATTGGAGACTTAGTGTCCACTGTGGCATTCAATGGTTAATTCAAATTCTCCTCAAAACATGCAACAAAAGGTCAATAGAAAAGATAGTAAGGCACCTTGAAGTCCAACTATTTGCAAGTGTGCTCTCTAGTTTGTAAAGTGGATGGTCACAAAATATTGTTTGGTACACCTGTTGTGGGCCAACTCTATAGCCTTGGCACTCAATCCCTATATTGGACCCATTGAAATGTTGCCATGTAGATACTCTCAAGATGAGCTTCACAAATTTCTTCATCCCCTCTTTGAAGTGGAATATCTAATACACTCAAAAGTAGGTAAGCTACTATTCAAGAAATCAAGGCTACTATTCTTGCCCCCATTAACTTACTATAGCTTATCGAATGCATTGTTGGAATGGTGAAATCTCAATAGTGAATCTCAAATTTGGGGTCGGATAAATTGAAAGGGTTGTGAACAACAATAGAGAATTTTAGGACAAGCTAATTGTAGGAGGATCTACTTCAAGAGATTTATCCTCACACGTGCTAGGCTTTTTCTATGGATAGTGTGGGCAAACAACTCTTCAGTTTAACAATGCAAGTGTTGTAAAGTACATATAACCATAGTAGATCCTTTGGTCTCTACAAGTATTTAGACCAACCAATTTCTCAATTATCTTGTTGGAATAGAAAAGCAAATTCAAGGATTTTTTACACATATCAATCAAGACACACATATTATAGGTGGTCAATGCAAAGATATATAACCTCTCATCACTACAAAAAAATAGGAGTCTTAATCAAGACAAGATGAAGTAATTTGTGTTGATTGTGAAAAAAATGGAATTTTGTGTGTTAATTGGTCAATTTGTCAAATATACTCTAAGTAGAATTTCAAACCTCATTTAGGCATGGTAGAATAACTTTTCCTAAAAAATTTGAGCTCAGAAAAGGTGGAAAATCAAATCAAGTTTCATCCCCAAAAATCCATTTGACATTTCAAGTCTTCAATTAAAAGTTGTAAACAAATTTCACAAAAGGGGTTGGAAAGGACAATTTGTTTGACAATTTAAAACTTCTTCTCTAAAATTTGTCTATAACTTTTAATTAGAGACTTGAGATGTCATAAGTATTTTTGGAGATGAAAGTTTGTGTAATTTTCTACCTTTTCCTAGTTCAAAGTTTTTCAAAAAAAATTATTTTATTATGCTGAAATGAGGTTTATAATTCTACTTTTAACAAATTTGCTAGTCAAAACTTAACTATGAGTGGTTGAGCTCCTACTCATCCTCATTTATGTGTCCCACATGTTTTGTCCTACCTCCTAGTACTAGCCCACTTGCATAAACTAGTTATCATCTTCTGTCTCCAAACACTATTCTATGAGGCACTCAAAGCTCAAATTTATATAATTCATTGAACTACTTTGAGTATAGTGCAAAGTTAAATAAAATTAAGTTTTAATCATATTTTTTAATTAATTTTTACAGTCTTGTCAATGTGGTGGGTTTGCAAATGTGGTGGCCCTCCGTGATTTTTGCCTCTATGGTAGTCTATAAATTTGAATTTTTGAATATAAAAAATTTGATCAAATCTAGATAGAAAATTATTGCAATAATTTTGATTATTTTTCTGAATTAAGATGTCTTAATCAGCAAATATATTCAATATATATTAGTTCATTTCTGTATTATTTTGGACACTATTTTTTCATCTTACGGATGACATTTGCATTATCCCATACTGATTGTATGGAACTCCATTGTCTCAAAATTATAAAAGGAGGTGGGTGTGTGTATGCAAAACCAAATTAAATTTTAAAAAATTATTTGAGCCCGTTGATCCTATTGTGTGACACAATGGACAATGGACTCAAAAGAGGCAGTTACTACCTCAATCAATATAAGGGCAAAACACCCATTTCCACACACGTTCTTTGCAATGGACAATAGATTCACCTAAATCTGTTAATAGAGTTCCCTTAATGTATTTGTCACATGTGTGATTATAATTTGTTGACACAATTGAAGGACACATAGAATAATTTGGTTGGCTAAGTGCTAATTTTTGGCAGGGTTCAGTTTTTGGGGCACCTATAGAACGGTTTCACAGGTCTAGGGAGCCATCACTTTGAAAATTTGTAGAAATTACATATTGTGTTCGTAAAATCCTTTTTTTTAATATTCATGATTTTCACTTGCTAATACTAGAAAAATATCATTTTTAGAAAATGCTACCTCCAACTATGCTCAATTCCTTATTTTGACAGTTTTGGGTGTTTCCATTGTACTATCAATACCCTCCCTTCAATAGCAGTGATATATACAGCTTGCTGCACTCCAGCTGTCCTGCATGCCCTTGTGAAAAGGACATAACATTCAATAGCAGCCTGTCACACTGCCTCCTAACGGATGAAATGGTGTGGAATGTTCCACACCATTCAGTAACTAAAGTTGCAAACTTCAAGAAATGTCAGATGAAATTAGGTGATGGAAACTTCACAAAGGGAAAGGCAGTCCTTCTATGGGCTACTGAATGTTATAGAACTCACAGGCCAAATTTACAAACTTTTGCCCTAAGCTTAATTCCTTTGTTATTTTTAATCAGTTTGAGTTTTGCAGAGCTCACTCTTGGCAAGTGTTTGTCAGGATTTGTGTGCATAATGTAGAAACATACCATTTTATCAAGTGCTGCCTTAACCCCTAAACGACAGACCCATGAGCATTGGTTTGTTGCCTACCAGCCCGTCACTCAGTTTCTTACCATTTTGGGCCCAGATTCGAGTAAAAAATGTTATTTTTATTTTTGAGAGATGAAAGTACATGTTTTCTATACTTCACAGAAATTTCAGATTTTTTTGAGGAAAATTGATTTTTCAGAGAATTTTTGAATGAAAAGTGAAGAAAAAATCATATCAAATTGAAAATTCTCTCAAAAAATCTGAAAATTTCACCATGTGTGTACATTATAGTGACAAACATCATGGTGTAAGCTTTACTTCCGTGTACACCTATTTCTAGGCTGCAATGGACATTAAAAATGAAGATAAACTCCAAACTGCAATAAAGTATTCAATTTTACGAATTGTTCAAAAATTCCAATTAGAATATGAACTAAAGTAGAGGAACTTCATTTTGTTAGTTGGGCTCAAACTCAAAAAATGTCATTTTCAAGGAGAAATTTCAGATTTACTCAATTTCTCAAAATACACTAAAATGGCAAATTTTGCCATCCGTTTTCCATAATTATTTCTCAATTACATGAAAACAAACATTAGTCATATTAAAAACTCAATTAAAAACTCTTTGTAACTCAATATGAAAGGTCTTTAAAAAAGAAACGGTTGAAAAAACTATTGTTCACCTATTCTTTTCCCCCTCCACAGTCCGGCGAACGCCACAGAATGGCGTCGCCGGCGCTTAGGGGTTAACATTTGACTCTGGTGCTGGTGAAGGAGCTTGTTCTGATGTGAATGATGTGGTTGGATTAAAATAATCTGAAACCCTTTTGCACCAACAGTTCTGAACAATGCAGATCAAGTAGGTAAGCTACGCCATTACAGACAAAATGGGAGCAAACCCATTGTGGACAAAATTGTAGTGATAGTAAACATTTCAGAACTTGAATGTGCACAGACCTCCAATACAATTTTGTCCACAATAGGCTTGCTCCCATTTTGTGTGTATTGGGGTAGTTTACCTTAATCGGGATGCTAGTAAATCAACTTTGAAGAGTCTGATGGACTCTAAGGTACACCCAAAAGCGCCAGTTTTTCATACTGTGCCTAGTTCCTGTTATTATGTTGTTCAGATTTTTTTTACAGTCTTGTGTTGGTGAGTGAAAGCATGTTCCAACGCACCAAAGAACGGTGGATTTGGATACCGTATGCAAAAGTTATTAACAGTCAAAGTGTGTTTCTATAAGCGTCATCTACAGTCTGGGTACATGACTGATTTTGAAAATGTATGCATGTTATACAGGGCGCTTTAAGGCCAGGTGACATTTTGGGTGTACCTACCTTAAACCCTCCTTTGGCAAGCATTAGTCACATTAAAGTTGGGAACACATATGCAGACCTGCTTTGCCCACCAGCAATTGCAGTGCTGTCTATCAGTGAGCTGTAGAAAGCAAGCACTGTCCAGGAAGAGATGGTTGGTTGTGGCTGATTATTGTAGGCACAGGACGTTAAATCTTACCATCCAAGGTGGGCCCAGAAGGGTAAAACTCGAGTTATCTGGAGTAAAAGTAAAAAAGCCCCCAATTTTGTGCTGTGTTTTTGGGTATGCCCCTCCCCCCCCCCCCCCCCCCCCCGGCTAATTTGGGGTCTCTGATTGCAAATATTAATTCAGAATTTGAAAAAAAAATTGTGCAAAAAATTAAAAAAAATTAGCGTTTATCCTTGGGGTATATCGAGCCTGCTAGGCCCACCTTTGATGGTAGGATTTAACGTCCTCCATTGTAGGCCAACTACAAGTACAATCATGCCTTAACCCATAAGGACAAAGTTAGAATTCTAGGTTTCAATGGGGGAAATTCAATTGATCATATTAGAGTTAAGTGTAAAGGAAATATGGGTTTGAAACAGGGGTGTTAGAGGGAGGTATAATTGAGAATAGTAGAAATGAAAGAAAGCACCAAACTCCTTTGGAAGTTTGGTCCTGTGTTTTTCCCAAACTCCCGCTACTAGTCCGGCATTCCACTCACTTTACACTTAACTCTATTGTGAAGAATATAATTCACACAAGGACATAAATAATTTCATGAAAATCATTGAAGAGCATTACATGTGTGGTCAGAATATTAATCTAATTGAACAAAACAAGTTTACAGATGATCTACTCAAATTGATTAACAAAATACATGAGGCCAAAGTTTGACATCTTGGTTCTTTAATAATAAATCCTAGAAGCCTGCTTAAGGTTGGATGTAAATGAATGATTTTTTGGATAATTTTTTTACCCAAATTATTTCTAGGTGCTTTCTCATGTTGTTATGCAATGATTGAAGAAGATCATTATGGATGTCTGAATAAGTTTTTGTGTGAAGTTGGATGTGCATGGCACCATAGATCAATTTGAGTTTATTTGACAAAGCTAGTTTATTCCAATTCCTTGCTCTTGATTTGAATTTTGGCCATAAAGCTAATTTTAGTTTTATTTGTATTTTAGAATTTCGAAAAATTATAATCTCAAATGTTTTATTGCAATTTGAAGTTTACTTTGAACCTAGTATTCATTATGCCAAAAAAAAAATTTCATACTAGAATGATGTAGAAATTTGGCTTACACCAAGAAATTTGGCTTACACTATGGAATTTTTGAAAACCATACCTACCCTCAAACTATAATTGCTCATAACTTTTGACTCCTTAATCCAAATGGGATGAAACAAAGCTCCCCATGTCTGTAAAAACCTAAAGAATCAATTTGGAATTTCACTTTTGAAAAAAAAAAAATTTTAAAGAAGTTTTTTCAGCTGCCCGGGCTGCCCTCCAAGTAAAGAAAATGACATATCATGCCATAACTTTTTAACCACAAAGTCAAAAGTTACAAAAATTATTGGGCCTTAAAGCTACTCCTTGGGCACATCTTGTGTAAAAATTCCAGCGGAAAAAAATAAAAACTCCATTCGTAGTGAGCTGCCCAAAAAATTTCTAATGCCAAAAAACGCACCTCAAGGCTTTAGGGGTTAAAAAAGGAATTTGTATAAAATTTAATGAAAAAATAGAGCATGCCTTAAGAGATGCCCATTGAATTTGTTGTTGTTGATTTATATATATTATCCCTCTGAAAGATAAAATATGCGCCAAGTGGGTGAATAAACAAAGGCAACTTATTGCATCATTGATGCTATGGGTATATAAGTAAAAGATTAATTCTTGAATTTTATTTTCAAATGATACAATGCAAAGCAAAAATATAGGCATTAATATTTAAAACTAAATGTAAGAATTTGACAAAGATTTAATCAAGAATAGTGTCTTTATTCAAAACTATTGGATAATATTTTCTTATCAATTTTGTATATATTGCTTGAATGCATTTTTTGAGCACATATGTAGGGATCTATATTCATGTGACATGATTTAGAAAATCACCCCCAATACCCTTTTAATTCATGAAAATAAAAATCTACATTAACTTTCTATTTGAATGTTCTATTATACAATGATAATTTGTAGAGTTTTGTAGTTTTGTAACAAGGTTACTTTAGCTATAGTAGCCGGTGGACAACAATTATGAAGAAAAATAAATATTATTGCATATTTTCATGGAATACAAAGTTATGAAGTCATGGTCACATATGTCATTTGCCTAAATAATATTCATACAATGGATTAAAACATTCCTTATTTTCAAAAGTTACAAGCATATGTAAGTTCATTTCATAACACCTACTATCAAGGTGGGTACACTGCCTAAATCCTACCCTATCTAAAACCACTATCATGACACTATGTACATCTTCAAAATCATTACATACCTACGTATGTTGAAGAAATAATTTAAGATCATCTACCCAAAATCTCTGAATCTACATAACTTCCCATATACACAACTCCTATATTATGTAACCTTCATTGTAATTACATATAATGCATTTTAGTCCAATCTAAAGGAATATAATTTGTTTTCATATAAAATATTCTCTAGCCCTTTGAATAAAAAATCTAATTATATACATGAAATGATTTTTTTGAGGACAATAATAGCATTAGAAACTTAAGAATATTAATTTTTTTACACATATCAAAAGACAAGCTATGCAATTATAGGGGTAATTTAATAAAAAATGAAGATTTTGTTATTATAAATAAAACACTTTGAATGAGTTTTGATTTCGATTGGTAGAAATTTTTTGTATAGATTTTGGAATTTATGCATAAGTGTTTAGATTCTTCATATATAAATTGTGAAGTTTAAAAAATATGCAACCCAAATCTTTCTATATCTCATTTTATTTCATTTGGTCTTCACCTATATTTTGAATCTTTAATTCAATATAATTTTCATAAAAGCCATCCTCTAAGCCATTTTTATGCCAATGACCTATGTGTCTAATAAAAGAATTGCATACCTAGGCATAACTTTTGTGAATGGTACCCAAATGTTAAATTATCCTATATATTGAAATCTCCTTTCATTTTCCAACATGAATTAAAATATGAAAATTTGAGTGTTTCACTGCCTAACTGCCTTAAAATCTGAATTTGGTTGCATAAAACTTTATTAAACCAAAACTTTATTAAACCAAAATCAAGAAGGGCATGTTGCAGAAGATTGCACAGCACCTCCTAGAAAATTTCCACCTTCTGAAAGGGATTATCCTAGAAACAAACAAGTACAATTTAAGGAAGAAAATAATGCTAGACCTTCTAACCACATATCTCACATCTTAGAAGATGAGAGCTATGAACCAGAAGATGTTTTTGTTGCAACTAGGGCATCTAAAGCCAAAGAAAATTCAAAAACAAATGAAACCCAAACTACTACTGAAAGTGAACATACCCTAACACCAGTAGTAAATAAACAAACACCTTTGGAACCTTTGCTCGAAAAAAAAAAAGAATTGACTAATGAACTAGGGTCTGAGCCTTTAGATCCAAACAAAGAAATGACTTGGAAAGAAAGACAAGAGAGGACCCTTAAAACTTTATTAAACCACAATCTTAAACACTCAAAATCCTAAACACTCAAATTTTCATTACCTAAATAATTGCCCTATGTTGAATCTATTGACATGATGGTCAGGGTCAGATCCTGCATGACCATCATATTGGGGTAATGCAACCAAATTTAAGGGTCTGGGTTGGGCCATATCGTAGTCTTCTATCCACTCTTCTTCTTGAAAGTTTATAGAGTCTAGTTCACTAGATAGGTCATCCACAGATTCTAACCTTGGTATAGTTGTATTAGGCGAAGTTTGATAACTATATGGGTTTATGAAAGTGGAGTCCGGGTTGAACGGACTCCCGTATATAGTGTTTTGATCGAATGGATTAATGTTGTCCTCGTAGGATAATCTTACAAATGGATTAGGTGTGTTTTCCCAGTATGGGCTTAGTTCCCTTCTAGTTCTATTATTGGAACTTGTGGAAGACGTTTCTAAGCTTTCTCTAAGTGGGGATAAGTATGCTTCTAGTTTTTGAACTAGGCCACCACTTTGTTCATACCAATGATTTTTAAGATAAGCCGAAATTTCAGCACTTTGTTCAAAATGGTAAATTCCTGAAGTGGGAGATATAATTGGACTAACAAATTGTGGTGTTGGGGTTAATCTCTCAAGAATAGGTGTAATTGGTTCCCCTTGGCTAAAAGATGCTGCGGTATCTTCTAAATCTTCGTCAATTATGTTTTTACCTCTTTCTGAAATAAGATCTTCTATTGCTTGCTGAGTAGAAGAATAGATTTCAAAATCAGGATCTGGACTAGTTAACTCACTTTGAGGTTCACTCTGATAAGAACTAGCAACTAGTCTTTGAAATTGGGCCCAAGAGGTTTCACCTTGATTTGAATCTACTGGGCTAGGAGGTGGTTGAATTGTCTCATAAGGACTTACAATAAAATTTAATGGTTCTGTAGGGGTTGAAGGGGGAGTAGTAGGTGAAAAACAGGGGTTTATAAAAGTAGTGTTGGTTCTTCTATGAGATGGCCTATTTTGATTTACCCTATGTACTGCTTCCCTAAAAACTTTCTCTGGGTCTTGACCAGACATTCAGTGTGGCCATAGAGTCAATTTGTACAAAAAGTTGTAATAAAGGTTTTTCGAACAAAACCTCGGGAAGCACTGGGGACCCATTATCTCATTATTGTCTGGGGTAATGGGCTCCCACTACTAACCGGGATACGTATGTTTACTCGACTTAAGCCTTTATACTATGATTTAGTGGTTTTGACAATCGATATGGGTTTTAGACTCACAATTGAACATAGTCAAACGTCTTTGGACAGACCAAACTAAATGATGGACTAAGCGGATTTAATTTATCTTTACACATAAAATCAGGTATAAGTGGTATTATTTTGGGATTCATTGGTCCATAGGTAAATGTATAAATTCTAGTCAAAATTTTATTCCCTGTCCAAGCAGCATAAGCTTGTGGGATTGTATTCTCTGTTTGTGGTTTTAATTTCCCAAATTGACTAAATAGGTATAATAAGGCAAAATCAAGGAGTAGTTCTCCTTGTTTTACAACAAATTGCTTTTTAGTTTCAAAGTTTTCCCAAATTTTAGAGAATATAATCCTTTTTATATCTATAGGTAATTCCTCTATTTGCTGCTTTAATTTCTTATCTGAAACATATTTTCCACTTAATTGGAAGCTTTGTCCAAAATAGGCGTTTCTATATAATCGATAAAAAGCCATAAAAAGGCATGGGCCAGAAAAATAATCTTCTATTGTTTTCAAGGTTTCCCACGAGAATAGGTACTTCATTTTGAATCATTTGAATCAATTTTGGATTTTGATTTTCAAAAACTTATTTTTACAATAGTTTGAAGTTATATATTCCTTGACCTTTTTGAGAAGGGTGGAAATAAATCAGAGTATTGATGATAGTTCTAATCTTTACTAGTTCATTAACTGATGGTTCCGAGTAACTTATTTGACCTATTTGACGAACTATTTTTAAAAATTTTGGGTCAAAAGTAATGTCTCGACTAACTAGTGTTGGTATTGAACTACTTGAATTTGAAGTACTAAAGGTGTTAGTGGGTAGTGGGGGAATTCTTCTATTATTATCTAATGCCTGTTTCTTAAAACACGTTCTTTTAATATGCCCAACCTCCCCACAAAAATGACACCTAAGTGGCCTAGGTAAAGAAGTATTTCCTATAGTATTTATTTTATGGTCGTAGAAAGGTATTTTTTTGGGTTCTAATGGATTATGTCTAATTGGTATGGGTACAGGTCTAGTATTTAATCGTGGTTTCAAATCAATGGGTCTGTCATAACGAATTGTAGATGAAGCTTTTTCTACTGTATCTCTTTTGGGAAAAACATTAGCTAAAACTTCATTTATAATTTCCTAACTTATTTTTGAAATTTGACCCATGGTTTTTAAATCATAATTTTCTAAATAAAAATTTCAAAATAAGTATCCCTACCGATTCTACTAATTCTTATTTTTAATTCAAGATTTTAATTTTAAAAGAATTTGATATAAAAACACATGTCATTCCATCTTAATTTGAATTTTAATATGGAAGCTACATATTCTATTTTTCTACCGTTCTTCTAAAATATTTAATTTAACTCGAAATCTAAGTCTTGAATTTGGGTAAGAATAGTCAAAGGTATTTCTACTTTACATCTTAGCCACCGTTAGCCAGGACCTTTCCCTGGCAGCGGCGCCAAAATGTGATGTAGATTTTGCCTACTTGACAAAAATCCCAAGACAACTAACTAGGGGGTTATTTCTATGGAAAGGTCTATAAGTCTATCGTTTGTATGACTAAGGTCACTGTAATCGTATTTTGAATACTTATTTTATGTCGTTTTTGGTTTCGTTTTCAATAAAATAAACCCAAGGAAAATTCTTCTAATGTCAATTGGTCACAGTCCATAAACCCAATGCTATAGTAGACCAAATGTATGGCGTCACAGTCCTGCCTAGTAGGTGGTTCATGTCAAATCACCGTCGTCAAGTTGTCTAGGGTGGTCAAATTGTCTTGTGCATGCTCTAGCCACTTAATGCAATATATATTTATATATTTATATATTTTTATTTTATTTATAATTTGATTCCTCTTTTCTTTCTCTCACATGGCAATCACTCTTAATTTGCAATAATTTAATTTTAAATAAAAGAAATCAAATTCTTTCCTTTTATTTTATTTCTTTATCTTTTAACAAGTTGATCCTCTTTCGCCAGTCAAATAGTCTCAGTCGTTCCACTTGAATTATGTCAAATAGTCTTCTAATCTACCTACTACATCTAATAGATCTAAATTCACTATTTAGTCTAATCGACTTAACTCCAACAACCACAAGCAATTCCTACCTACCAGATTTGTTGGTGGTTGGGGAACATTTGCTATGTAAATTTTAATTCTAATCCACTTGATTCTATGTCTCAGTCAATTAGATTTAATTTCATATTCCTATGACTTTACAATATCAAAGGATCACAATCTACTAGACTTAAATTAAATCATACACACATTATATTCAGTCTATTAGACTTAACAAATTTTAATAAAATTATCCCAACTTGACCAAATAACCTTATTAGTCTACAGTCAGTTATCTCATTCCAATTTAATCACATGGTCGATTTGATCCTAAGGTAATCAGAGACCTAGTAAATGATAATTGAAAACTGTGATTTAATTCATCATTTTAATATGTAACAATTCAAGAATTAATTCTAGACTGTATTGAATCAATTAGACTTTATAATAATTTTTAAAACTGGGATTCTTCACAATCAATTCGACATACTTATCATTCAACATAATCTCATATGTTTAATTCTTTCTAAAACAATCCATTTAATATTTTTATTTATTTCCAAAGCACAAGTTTGATCTTACACACACAAATTTCAGCATGAATAAATCAAATCGACTTATATAAATCAATTAGACTCTAAACCAGTGTTTTCCATTACCTCCATGGAAGTTTCAAACAACTCAGTCAACTAGTCTTTTATGCTATGCTGGTTGGCAATTAGACCATGCTCACATGACCATGCAACCACATAAGACTTACAACAGCATGTACTCAGGCTATTAGACTGTATGCTTTCTAACACACATCAATTATGCACAAGCCTGATTTAGTCAACTAAACATAGATCCAATTACAAGTGCAGTCAATTAGACATAACTAGATTTTAGCCATGCTGCAAATTAGCCATTGAAGAAAATGAACTATTCAGTAATCTCTCACAATAAGAGAAGTCCAGTAGTCTAACAATTTTAGCAATATGAATTAATTACAATTCAGACCACCACGAGGTTTCCATCTGCCAAGTTGACTTAATAAAACAAAATTACACTTACTTGTCCATTTGATTTCACAATCTGTATAAGTTAATTAGTCTGTAATTCCATCAACCATGTCTAATTGATTGCAAAGATTATTCAAACCATTTGACAGAAACTTACCAACATTAGAGACAGTCCTCAAGCAACCTGCTCAATCCACTTGACCGATCTCCAGCACCGCCACCATCAGCTTCGACAATTGGACCAAAAATTCCATTTTTCTAACTTCAATCTATCCTCACTGATATTTCAATAATAACAATTCTTCCACTCCCAGCCTCCTGCTGCTCAGTCAATTTGATCTTCCAATTCCACACTCAACACTAACTATTCTCAGACCCCATCACACTGCCTATTAGACTTTGTAAATTAATTCAATCGCAATAAAGAATTACAAGTTTGCACTGACGATTTGACAAATAATATAGACACCACAGGATCAAAGCACACACACAAGTAAATAGACAACTGGACAAGAAAGCAAACGAGCTCACAACTACCTGCTGTCTCAGCTCAAGACAATTAGACAAATGCAAATTGCACAATGCAAAAGCTCAAGATATATTGACAATTAGAAGCGAGTACACTGTGATTCATACCAACTGTATGCACTGAAAGATAATCAACTAGACATTTGGACATATAGTCCCAAAACTGTGAAGACAACTCTTCACCATGAGGTGCATTGTCAATTTGTCTTTCTAATTCTTCTATTAGTCCCTTCCAAATCCATTCACTCACACCCTTTTAAGTTTCAATTAGCATTTACAAGTCTATTTGACCTAGGAATGGAAATGGAGCTAATTCTAGGCTCTATTTACATTGAGAAAGGCAAATTGACAACAAAATTTAAAAAATTGGGTTCACAAATACCTTTTTGAACATTTAGTAAAAATCTATGAAAATTATTGGGTCTTAAAGTTGCACCTTGGAAGAATGTTGTGTCAAAATTTCAAAGAAATATAAAAAATTCTCCAGTTAGAAGTATGTGCCTACAATTTCTATATTGCCAAAAAAAACAATTTGTCCTTTAGGGGTTAATAGTACTAACTATACATAGTAAAAAAATTGATATCTTTTGTTATTTCTACTTAAAAACATTCCCATCGGTGCACCCTAATCCTATCTACATATATTCTATTTGGATAAGAGAAAAAAAAAATTCCCAAGTCCCTACATTCCTATTTTTTTTGGTTAAAGCTAGGTCTAATTTGGTACAAGGGAGTATATATATATATAAAATTCAAAGGCCACCTTTTGTATATAAATAATAGTAATATCACTTCTTGTATATGAATAAGGTTAGTATGCTCATTTTCTATTTAATTTTTTCATGCCCTTTGAAAAAAAAAATTTTAATCTTTCAAAAATGAACATTTGGCTAAAAATCTTGAACCTATTCTGAGATCATTGCACTGCATGGGACGAAGTTAGCGTCCTATGAGCATTCCCTATCCACACTATATCTTGTCCTCCTTCATCTAGGTGGAAATAAGTTGGTGGTCCATAAATTGACGAGGTTCTAAAATGCCTCCCCTATTTAGGAATCAATAACATGTTCCTTGTAATATCTATCACTGTCATTGATGAAGTTTGTAGGTATGTCTTAACCCCTAAAGGACCAACATGCCTTTTTTGGCAACATAGCGATTTCGGGCAGGTACGTGTGGCTAGAGATTTTCATATTTTGGAACCAAAATTTAATAGAAGGTGTGGACGAGGAGTATCTTCAAAGCCCAATCATTTTCGTGACTTTTGACTACATGGTTGAAAAGTTATCGCATAAAACGTTGTTTGTTTCTCAACTCGGGCAGTTTGGGCAGATTAGAAAAAATCACTTTTTTTGGAAATAAAAATTTGAAATTGGTTTTATAGATTTATATATACATGGAAAGCTTTGAATCATTCCATTTGGATGAATGAGTCAAAAGTTATGAAGAATTTTAGTTTGCGGGTAGTTATGGATTCTCTTCTCTAAAATAAACTTTGAAGTCCTTTATTTTACTCAATTTTCAATATTTTTGAAAAAAATTAAAAACATTGGGTGTACGTTGTTTATTAAAACATTTGAACATTTGGGATTGGCATTTTTCAATTCAATAAATAAATTTTTACCATTTTAGTATTTTGAATCATTCTCTACTTCTTTCTACTTACTATTTTTTTTGTACATGTTGTACAATTCCAAATGATATGAAAATTTTCAATCATGTATCCAACTTGAATTGGAGAATGAATCCAAAGAGTTGCAACCATTTTGGACATTTTTTCATACAAATGTGGCCTTCTGAAGTGCAGCTGCCCGGATTTTCGCAGTGAAAAAAAAATGACTTTTGAAACTTCAAACACTAATATCTTGCAATCTACATGGTGAAAATTTCTGAAAATTTTTCTGCATCTTTACAAAATATTGCACTAAAAGATCCTACAGTTACATATGTCAAAAAATGTTTTAAGAAAAAAAATTGGTAGCTGTCCTAAAAATGGCAGTTTTGGAGCAGTTTTTGTTAAAACATAGTGAAGGAACTTTAGGGGTTAAAGGAATGGTTTATAAACTTCCAACTTTAAGGAAAAATTGATTAGTCCGGGATGCACTTAGGACAAATCAATGTATCATCAAAGGGAGGAGGCTCCAAAACCGCTTAGGCTCCAAAACCTCTCACCTTTTGAAATGTATATTTCTGGTACATGATGCTTTTTGATCTTTACAGTAATGTACAAACAGTGAACATTTGAAGGGGTGGACGGTTTTGGAGCCCTATGCCATAATGACTTCAGAAATTCATAACTAATTCTACAGAGTTCCAAAAAATATGAAACGACTTGGGTTAGATGCCTATTCAAGTTGTCTTTTTAGAAAAGTTCACTGAAAAACATTTAAAGATGTTTCACCTGCCCAAAATTCTGTTCCAGCTCTTAGATGATCGGTTTATGGACCTCCTGCCTAAGTACAACATCACAAACGATCTTTTGGGCCTCACATCAAAGCAATGTACAATGCAAGACATTAAATCCTGCCTAATCAGCAAGGTGCATTTACCTTGAAGGGAAGTATTAATTTTTTTTTCAAATAATTTTTTTCAAATTTTGGATTCATATTTGTAATCAGTTACCCTAAATTACCTAGGGGAGGTTTAGAACGTACTCTAGACTCAACACAAAATAGGGGCCTTTTTCACTTTTATCCTGGAGAACCCAAGATTTACCTTGCTGGGCCCATCATCAAAAGCAGGATTTAACGTCTTGCATGTAAGTACAATGCCCTCGTAGAATTTTTTGCATATATTTTTTTACTCACCTTAAACTACCTACCCAAATTTTTTGGGAGGGAACTGTATAATATCCTTCATAAGTCTTGTAACCCTAATTTTGACTTGTATGAATTTTCTTTCAGAGTTTGACCTTTTCATACTCATTTTTCAAAAGTAAACTACCAAATTTATAATTATATGAAATCTTGATCAAATACACAAATTTTCAATTTCAAAAAAAGAAAAATCTCATTTTTGATAAATTATTTAGTATGTTTATCATTGTGTCACATAATAATTGATTGGAAAATATAGCTGATGAATTTTTTAGATTTAAGTGTGTAAAATTTTGAAAAACATCAATGTAAGCATCTTACTGTTAAGGAAAAACCACATTACCAAGGAAAAAAATTATCTATAAAGAAGTCAATGTTAAATTGTTGCCCTCCAAAATTTTGTAGAAGTTCATCTAAATTATAATTAGTTCTTGGCAAACAAAATGCACCATCATGCTCAAAGGCACAACATTAGTCATAATACAAAAGTAAATTGATAAAATATAATTACAATCTACAAATATCCATTTATTAAAATTTTAGAAGATAACACCTTGACATTGAATACTTTATAGAGAAATTTTTCCTTGGTACTATAGTTTTTCTTTAAAAGTAAGATGCTTACATTGATATTTTTCAAAAGTTTACACACTTAAATCTAAAAATTCATCACCAATACTTTTCAGTCAATTATTATGAGACTCAATGAAAAACACACTAAATAATTTACCAAAATGAAATTTTTGTTTTTTGAAATTGAAACTTTATGTGTTTGATCAAGATTGCATATAACAATAGATTTGATAGGTTACTTTTGAAAATTGAGTATGAAAAGGTCAAATTTTGAGAGAAAACTCATGCAAGTCAAATTTGGGGTTGCAAGCCACTTTTGGAGGGTATTGTACCAAAGTTTTTATAGGTGCCTAGTGTCTTTTTGGTGAATTTGCAGCACTGGTCAATATCTGGAGAAACAATGACAGAAGGGCCAATTTTTGGTGGAATGTGCAAATTATCACTCCAAACAAAAATGTTGTACTGTACAGTAGGATATAACTTAGTTCATTTACAAATTTTTACATTCCATAAGAGGATTTCTGGCCCCCAGGAGACCGTTTCAGGGGTGTTCCCCGAAATTGTTCCCACTGCTGCAGACCAGCACCCTGCTGGTCTGAATTTTTGAATTTTGAAAAAAAAAAATTAATTAATTTTTTTTCCAAAAACTTCAGAATGTATTAAAGAGAAAAAAAATGATTTAAAAAAATATTTTTTTTTCAAAAAAATATTTTAAAAATATTAATATTTAATTAAAATTAATAAAAAATTATTATTTTATGACGTGGCAGTCGCTCGACCACATCAGCATCGCGTTCCTAGAGTTCCCAATGCGTTCCCAGCGTCTGGGAACTCGCAGTCTCTTACAGGAGCTGAAAATCCTCTTATGCTAAGTGAAAGAAGTTCCATTGCTGCCAACTTTGGCAGCCTCCTAAGGATTGAAATTTTTTTTTGACATGAAACTTTTGTCATCAGATCATCTCTATGTTGATAATATGTGTATGAAATTTCAAAGCCAAAAACTTTCGTCATCAGATTGTCTCTATGTTGATAATATGTGTATGAAATTTCAAAGCCAAAAGATTTACACAAGTGAAGATATTCCAAATTTACCAACAAGTGTAGTTGTAAGAGACAATTTCACTATTGCCAACTTTGCCACCGTCCCAAGGATTGAAAAAAACCATTTTTTTCTATGTATTTTTTTAAACATCTATATGTTGATAATATTGGTGCCAAATCTCAAGTTAAAATACCTCACACAAAAAAAGATACTTGAAATATACCAACATTTATAGTTGTAAGGGGCAATTTAGATGCCAGGAGGATGGCACAGACCACTCCATGATGCCAATCTGGGAGCAATATTCTCTCCTTGGTTATCAAATCGTTGTACTGTAGGGAAGTTCCCTTTTCCAACATCGGAGATAACTTAACCCCTAAACATCTTGGTCCATTGTGAAATGGTCAACCATCATATCTAAGCTGAATTAAGCCTTTTAAATTGTGTTCAACCAACAATCTTATATTTTTATTACTTGAAACTATGAATTGTGTTTCAATGTGCAAAATCTCAATTTCATTTGTCAGAAATTGTAATTGTTATCATTTTTGTTGCAAAAATTGAACATAAAAAAGTAAAAATAGAAAAATTGATTCAAATTATTTGATTTTTTTTAAGATGCACAAGTAGCAATGGAGATTAGTGGAAAAAAAATTTCAAGTAGTTATTTTATTTTTTTACACCCAAAACAAGCACAACAAAGACCTTCAAATCAAATTTAACTACTAAACCAAATTTATCCTTTTATTTAATTTGTGTATAAATAATTTGTATTTTTGAGTAGTAGAAAACTTCATTTTCTATTTATTATGTTTTTTTCAATAAATTTGATGGAAAAGTAAAATTATTATAATTCTTTAAAGATAAAAGAATAAATAAAATTATATCAATTAGAAAATATATTAGAATAATATCTAAGTTTTACCAAAAATTAAGGATAAGATGAGAAACGTAATTTTACAATTGAAGTTTAAAATTTATTTAAAAATAGATATATACAAATGAAAAGCACACCAAACTATGTTATTTGAATTCTAACACATGGAGCTTTCAACTTCAATAACTCTTACAATTTTTGACATTTTTCAAGAATTGCAAATGTTGTAGAAACAAAACTTGTTAAGCTTCATTTTCTTAGCTTAAATCAAATTCCAAAAATAGTTATTTTGAAAGTTACAATCAAAGTTGACCAAGGCACATCTACTTTTTGGATGCGCAGACCTTAAAGGGTTAAGGTAGGAGGTCTATAACTAACCATTTGACTGGAACAAAATTTTGAAGAGGTGAAACATCTTCAAATATTTCTCACTAAATGTTCTTTGAAAGACAAGAAGAATAGGCATCTAAATGAAGTCGTTTCATATTTTTTGGAGCTTTATGGAATTAGTTACAAATTTTTGTAGTTGTAAAAAAGTGGTTATATGTGGTCATCAAAACCGACCACCTCTTGAAATGTGTAGATTTGGTACATTGAAGAAAGAAAAATGTACCTTTGAAGCATGTTCACTTTTAGTACCCTATCAGAGTTCGAGCCTCCTACTTTACTTGACCAATCTCGGGGCTAGCCGTTAAATCCTACCATCGAAGGTGAGCCCAATAAGATAAATTTTCGGGGTTTTTGGGATAAAAGTGTAGAAAAAATTTATAAATATATATATATATATATATATATATATATATATATATATGTTTGGGGCCGTGTCTAGAATATGGTAAGACCCCTCCTCGCTAGTTTAGGGGACTCTGACTGCAAATTTGAATTCAGAATTTGCAAAAAATAGATTTAGCAAAAATCTAAAAATCCCTGCATTTTCCTCCGCAGTAAATCCACGTGCTGGGCCCACCCACCTTCGACGGTAGGATTTAATGCAAGTTCGGGCTCAACCCGCCTTTGGCAGATCCTCGAGTGACTGAGGGTGGATACTGACGTCATTGACGTGCATTTGAAGTGCCGACACACTTGTTATTTGTTGACAACTGGGCGCAAAGCGAAGGGAAAACCCATTACTGTAGTGGAATACTACCATTCGAAAAGGAAAATTCTTCGATCAATCACTGCTGCGAGTTTCACCCCATGACTGGCAAGGGAGAAGCAGCCTCGGCAGGACGGATTGCAATCCTTTTCAAGGGGCGCGGGGGGCCGCGATCGCGAGTCTCACCTCTTGGGACTTGGGGGACTCAAGTTATTGGACTCAGGAAGGAATCCTCGTTCCATAAAACATACGGAGTGCAAAACAAGGGAATCATCCTCGAATCCGGCCTGTGCAATTCCAAGCAAGCCAGCATCGCCGAGTTTCCTGCATGGAAAGAAAAACATATGGAGTCGAAAACAAGGGAATCATCCTCGAATCCTGTGCAATTCCAAGCAAGGATCGCCGAGTTTCCTCCATGGAAAAAACGGGGGAAAAAAAACATACGGACTTACGGAGTAGAAAACAAGGGAAACATCCTTGAATCCTGTGCAATTCCAAGCAAGGGTCGCCTAGCTTCCTGCATGGAAAAAAAACATACGGAGCAGGGTCCTGCAAGAACCGGCGGCTAGTTCAAGATCAGCCCGATGAATTTGAGAAAAAAAACGTTTGCAAATTGAAAGAAGTGGAAAAAACCGGTGAAAAATCTGCAAAATTTTCTATTTTGAATTAAAAACAGAGTAAAGTACCAGAACTCCATACTTGAAAAAACTGGTTCATATTAGATGGGGTCCCTCGGTGGCGTTTAACTGGTCCTAGAGCGGGGTTTGCCTTCAAACCCCCTTAGATTCTCGGTGGTTCCTGGCGCGGCTCACACCGCGCCTTGGACCACCACTTCACTAACCACTGACCTAGGTAGTTCTGTTGTTCTTGACGTTCTGCCCAGGCCGCGTCTTGTTTTATTTCTTTCTTGCAGTAAAGGATTCCTTTATTTGTGTCAAAAAAAACAAAAAAAAACTGGTTCATATTGGGAGTAGAAGGAAGACAGCTGGTAGAACCCAAAATATTTCCCGGACCCTGATACGGAGTACAAAACAAGGGAATCATCCTCGAATCCTGTGCAATTCCAAACAAGGATCGCCGAGTTTCCTGCATGGAATGACGTTAAGTTTTTTCCTCACACTGATGACGGTGCGTGATGGTGATGATGGAAACTGGCAAACCGCACTATCTCGGAACCCAGCTCCGAATATTCAAACGGGACTGTTGCAAGTCGTATACCAGTCACTCACTTGGTTGTTAGGGCCAGCTTCCATGTGAGCCGGGCCGGTAGAATCTGCAAGGGAGAGCTACAGTGACAAGTGAGTGATGACACTTCTATGTGAACCCGGTGGGTGGGGGGAGATATCGAGTAAGAATAGCACATGTAACGATTCCCTTGAAGTTCGATCGCTCTCCACCAATCTCATCGTCCACCGATATCGGTGAAGCTGCTACTCTTGCTTCTCTGCTCACCGAGGCCGGCAAGAGAATCGGTAGGAGCTTCTTGTCGTCATCCTACTTTCTTTCTGGCCCGATCTGCATGGAAGGTGGCCCTTAGCATTGTCTCCTCAGCTTGAAGTTAACGCTAATCCTGAACCGGCTAGCTTGCTTGTCATTGAATTGACTGTAAGAATATGGACTTACTTCAACCTCCATCAACAATAAATGAGGTATCCTATTTCCAACCAAGGTTGGAATGGGTTTCCATTTTCTCCTTGGAATGTTTGTCTTTGCACTTTTTTGCAAGACACTAAATTCTCCATTCAAAGATGGGCCTACTAAGGTAATTTGGACGTTTTCCAAAGTAGAAGTAAAAAAGAAGTCCTCTATTTTGCACTAGATGTAGAGGTACATTCTAGACCTTCCTTAGGTAACTTGGAGTCAATGTTTGCAAATATGAATTCAGAATTTGCAAAAAGAATTATGTGCAAAAAATAAAAAATTCCTGTATTTCTCTTGATTGTAAATCGACCCTATTGGGCCCACTTTGAATGGAGGATTGAATGGCCTCCTAATTTTTCAAGGTTTGGACCAATAAGTTAATGCCATATAAGTGAGCATGAAAGTAGGAAGTTCTTGAATGGTAAAAATTGGATGACACTAGATGTTGGTCGTGAGTCAAGTCCAACTTTTGCTTTGAAAATTCATAGAAATTTCAATTCAAGAGATAAAATTACCAAATTTTTTACAATCCCCATTATTTTTGTCAATGGACATCTAAAAATATTTGCTTTGCCTTACACTACCCTAGATCATGTCAAAATGTGTTGATTTATTCGTAACAGGTACCTCTACTATTCTAGGTTAAAAAAACTGAAAATTTCATTCTTGAAAAATGAATTGCGAAAGTGAAATTTCATAGCAAGAAGGTTCAGAATATCAAATATAATAGTTGCAAAAGTGAAATTTCAAAATCTTCTACATTCTGTTTGAAAAAGTGAATTTTTTTAAGGATAAAATGATGAAAATTTATAAGCTCAAAATATCTGAAATTTTCTCCACGGGTGTAATTTATATTAGAAAATGAGTAGACCAAGATTATAAATCCAAAGTGCAAGTTGAATATGATTTTTGAATTTTTTGAATTTATTTTGAAGAATCAAATTTTCATAAAAATTATTCAAAGTCCTTAATTCCAATTCATCTAAGCCACTATATTTCAATATCAATTAAACTTCAAATTTATATAAAATCTACCAAAGTCCTATTTTTGGCAAGTTTTTTTAAGAGCCCAGCCTTTAAGTCTATTTCAAACATCAAAAATCCAATCTTGGAAAAAATTGTTCAAGATTTTTCTAAATAATCTTGAAATTAAAATAATTAGAATGTTCAAGTTTTTTTACTAAATGTATAATAGTTGATACTTGTTAGGAATAAAATAAACAATACTAAATAAACATTTTTATTAGTATATTGCCAAATCGTGTGTATAGTAGTGCTTGCTAATTCTAAGGAAATAGTGAGGCAATAGTGACAAAACTATTGCTTTGTGTAAGAACCACACATGAACAACAAAAGGGGTAGACACATCATTTCTTAGATTGGTTGTAAGACTTTTTACACAATGTCTCAAGCCATTAGGTGGCCATTAGGGAAATACTCCCCTTCAATGCACATGCACTGTACATAGTCATTTAATAAAAATAACTTCAAAAAATTTATTCACAAGTGTTTAAGTATTTTAAAGAAATCCATGAATTAGAAAAAACGTCTTCAAATTCGGGTAGTTTGGCTTGTGATACATACATTAAAAATATCTTAATGCTATTATGGTCCTCAAAAAACATTCATTTCATGTGCAAAATTACATTCTTGGATTCTTTATTTAAAGGAATACAACAATTTTCTATATAAAAACAATGTATATCCCTTGTCACAATTGGATTAAAGTGCATTATGTATCATTATAATGAAGGCCATATGATATAGGAGTTGGATATCCAAACTTGGGATCACCATCAAGAAGCTTTTGTGATCATAGTTCACTAGATTATGCAACCCCAAACCTCTTTGAATTAAAAATAACAATGCTTCATTCATTGAAATATAGCCAATGATCATTTTGAAAAAGTTAACTCAAGTAAAGGGACCTTAATTGCTTAACTACAAGAAGATAAGAATCTAAGTGCCCAACCACATGTAGCCAATGACTTCATATTGATGCTTGAAACTCTATAGTGAGTAGAGGTAATAACTCCTAAATAGTGCCTAAGTCTCTTCAAGTGTGTTTTGACTATAAAAAAGTCCATTGTCTTGTAATCATCTCCAACAAAGAAATTGATTTTTTTCCAAAATCTAAACGTATAGATGTTTAATGAGCTTGTTTATTAACAAGCACATCAATTTTGAGTGCAAAATTGCATAGGAGTTGTAAGATTATAAGAACAGAAGTATATATTTTCTATATGTAATGTTAATAGACTTGTGTAACTTGTGTAATTTGTGGCTTCAAATTATTTGGATTTTTGGGTCAAAAATAGGACTAAAAACCTCCAAAATGGCCAAGATATACACCCAATCAAGGGCAAGTTAAAAATAGTAAACTAATTTAAAAAGAATTTAAAAAATTACTCAACATCTAAAACTTTTGGATGTACCTTCATTCCAAATTTCAATTCAAAAGGACAAAAGACACAAAAATTATGAGCATAAAACTACGTATTTGATGTCAAAGGGATAAAAAAAACGACAAATGTTTTTTGCAATCACCCGAAAAACGAGCTCCAAAATTTAAATTGACCATATATGGTCAACTGAGCAATTAGAGGTTAAGGGACCAAAAATTTAAAGAGACTTATTGAGAAAAATTGTAGATTTTGAAATATGATGTAGAACCCTTAGATACTTTAGTAACTGCTAATGTATATTCAATGTAGTATGTAGTAAGCCAGAAAAGACTGTCACTGGCAAGAGTTCTAAGCCTCCAGAAAGATGGGTGGTACACTAAAATTGGTAAATAGTGATGGGTGATAATTAGTGTTGTTCCCTGTTTTTTACCCCAACACTATTTTTCAATTTATGTGTAAATAGTGTTTGGGCACTTAACTGCTGCCATAAAAATCTGTCCCTTCGTTGCAAAACTTTAGTTTTTGCCACCTGCTGTAAAAATCTATCCCTTCCCTACAAAACTGTAATTTTTGCCTTTCACCGCAAAAATCTGTCATTTTCCTAGAAAACTATAATTTTTGCCTCCCACTGCAAAAATCTATCCCTTCCATGCAAAACTGTAATTTTTGCCTCCCACCGTGAAAATTTGTCCCTTCCATGCAAAACTGTAATTTTTGTCTCCCACCACGAAAATCTGTCCTTTTCCTAGAAAACTATAATTTTTGCCTCGAGCCACGAAAATCTATTCCTTTTCTAGAAAACCTGTAATTTACTATAGAGCTAAAATAGTGTTAGAATGGGTAAATAATCTTCTAACACTAACCTTGCTAATCACAATTAGTGTCATCTCAACAAATTAGTGTTGCCAACACTATTTACCAATTTTAGTGTAGCTACGGCAGAGACACACCTACATCCAATGCCGTCCATTTCTAAGTCGGTCCTTCATTCTATAACAGGATTGTAGACTACTTATTGTTTTAGGTCAAAAGAAATAAGCCATGTATACATTTATAGCCTGAAATGATTGTGTGCTGTAGAAACGGACGGCATTGGGTACAGGTGCGCCATTGGGTGCCTCTCCCTTACGGGACCTTCTTGTCTTCTAAATAGTGCATTTTGTGCGCACCGATCTCAAGTGCTAGAAGATCCTGCCTTGTAGCACAGTACTGTATGTCGTCAGCCCATTATTCTCCCAACATCGGAGATGATCCTGCACTGCAAGTCCGAGGTGATGTACAGTACCGCACTGGGCCCATCTATTCCCAAGTGAAGGGTGCGCACCGGATTTGCGTTGCACCCGTTGGCGTCACTCTCCGTCGGAAGAAGGACTAGACTCATGCATCATCGCGAGAGCCTGCGTGCACAAGCTCAACCGAAAGCTATAAAACATTTTAGGCTTTGTGGCTCGACCTTGCAAATGCATGGTTTGAACGATCTCAAGCTCCAGCTAGAGATCTCTTCAAGCTCTGATCAGTTTCTCTCTTGGTCCTCGCTCTCGATCGATCAGCAGCTCTCGAACGAAGCCGGACGGGTTAGAGCTAGCTAGCTTCTTCGTGCCTTGCAATTGTAGACACGAACGAATTGAACAATCACTCTTGTTTAATTTCTACGATTCTGTTTCAATTGATTCCTTCTCCACATAGCTTTCAATATAGCGGCGTACGTACGTGTTAATTGCGGTACGTCGTGCAGTGCTCACTCGATCTTAGCTTTTGTCTCGATTTCTTAGTAACTAAATTATAAATTAAACTTCTTTTCACAATAATTGGGGAATGATCGAGTAACGAGCATTGGTCTTTCGGCTTCGAATTCGTAACCTTGTCGGTGAATGTGCTAGCTTGAACATATACCAAGTGCAGTGGGTTGTCGCAAACTCATGATGTTCTCAAACTGTGTAACGAACTTGAAATTTCATTTCACATACTAGCTTCAATTCGCACCTGCATCATTTATCATGGATTATAAAAATAAAACTTACAGCCCGCAAGGCCTGAATCAACTTCGTTGATTGATCGAAACGTTTCTGAGCTAGAAGAGGATTGGCTCTGAAGTTACATACTCAGATTTCATTGTGCCTGCACGGCATTCTGAGGGCACCATTATCGTGAGATTCAATCAATTCGCCCAGAGTCTTGGACGTGGGGATCGGTCAACTAGTTCTACGCAAGACTGATATCAAATTTCTATGAATCTCAATTAATCTAGTCGCGTGGAATGGCTGATTTGTTCACTGGGTAACGGGGGATCTAGGGCTCTCGGCCTTGGCTGATCGATACAGTCTCGTAAGTGATTATTCCAGCATGCTGACTCTGTTTCTTGTGTTGCAGATTTCGGCCGAGCGTTCAACTTTGTGTCTGGATTGTCCAATGGCGTGGTCAGCGGCTTCGGCGAGGGCTTTACTAGCGGCCAGCCCCATCGCTTCGGTAGAACCTACCGCCATGTGAGTGCCGAATTCGTTGTTAAATTTGTTATCACTGGCACAATTAACTCGATCAGATCGTCCAAATTGTGACATTCAAGTGCATACAGATCTAAGGAATCCTTCCTGTAGATCTAAGTTTCCTGCTGCTGGCTTTCTCCAAAAGTGCCAAAATCGTGAAATTTTCCCTATTCAATCCACCAATTTTACGTTTCAATTTCTTTTCCAAATCTAATTTATCTGCAGAGTTACGCTGTGGATCGCAGACCTAATTTTTGATGCTATGTGAAATCGTCAGCAGAGGAGAGCGTATCACGGAATGGCTCAAAATCACGGCGGTGCCGCTTCTTGTGTTTTTGATTGGAACTTGCATCTGGGGCTGCATCAAAAACACCGCAGCTTGGAGAGTATTAATCGAGGTTATTGGAGGAAGCACCCCCAATGAGGTGTTGAGCGAATGGCGGCCAGATCCACTGAGGGCCATCTCCAACAATGAGGCGTTGGGTGAAGATTCAACGTGGGCCATCTCCGACAATGAAGCTGCAAAAGGTGAGCAAGTCGGAGAGCAAATTGCTTGGAGCTCGACATGCAGGCTCGTAGGCTGAAAAGCAAATTGATTTCAGTACACCCCGTGACTCGATCTGTTTTACATTGTTTGATTAAACTAGGTTCCATTTGGCTGTAGATTTGGAGGAAGGACTGGAGTTGTCACCAGCCCGCTGCCTCTATGAAGGAAGTGACGGTAGCTGGAAATCGAGTGCTTGTTCCATCGCTACGAATGCGGCCATGGTTGGAAACGCTCGCCCCAATTCCGACATCGGAGATACGGCTGGCTGTTGACAAGTTAGGAACTGATCGAGGCTTGTGGACTTGGATAGTTGGATGCTACAACATGATTGCTCTTGAGTCCCGTGAAGGATACATTGTACCAGTGACACACACCGTAGAACTACACCGATTTGTCTGACAGTGAGAATTTGGGTTACCTGCAACTAAGGTAGGAGGTCCTAAAATGGAGCGGGTTCTAAAACCAATCAGGCTTTAGAGGTACATTTTGCACTTTCCAATGTACAAGAGGTGTGCATTTGAGGAGGTGGTTGGTTTTAGAGCCCATAAAAATGCACTTTTCTGCAGCTTCAAAAATTCATAACTAATTCTACAAAGCTTCAAAAAATATGAAACAACTTGGGTTAGATGCCAATTTCTCTTGCCTTTCAAGGAAAATTTACTGAAAAATATTTTAAGAAGTTCTACCTCCCCAAAAGTCAGCTTCAGCTCTTAGATGAGCAGTTTATGGACCTCCTACCTTAGTTCGTATTACCAGAATATTAGTGTCACTTTAGGATTCAGTAGTGATACCTGCAAAATAGTGTGGTTTCGATAATTTCGTAGATCACCTAATCTAGCAAAATAAACCAGAGTATGAACAATAGAAGCTTTTTGACTTATTACTGTACCCGGATGGAATTCTTTTACTTCTTTCATATTATTATTTTACCAGAGGAAATTTCAGAGCCCTTTGCCCTCAGAATCCTATTTCGGTTTACATTCACTATGTTGGGGTTTGCATGATGACTGGCGTTCATTGGCAAACAAAGAGTAACTTACTTTGGTGGCAGACTTTGAAAATTAATAATTAACCCCTAAACGCCCAAGAGGACCAAAAGTGTCCTCACTTGGTTTCAAGTCCAACTCAGTGCTATAACTTTTGCATCCAAGGTTCAAATTCAATAAAAAAAAAAACACTTGTTGGGAAAGTTGTGCCATCTCTTCTAGTTTGCGTGGTAAAATTTTCAAATCAATTCAAGATATACTGAATTTTTGGAGGCCAATCAAAGTTCAAAGCTCAATTTGAGTTCACCTAGCTAGATATTAGGGCTGCATTTTGGGGGGCTTTTATCTCCTTCATCTAATATTTTTTTTCAATAAGATTTTCTAGATTTTGTTCCTCTTAAAGTCTTCTTACTGTGGTAAAATTTTCATGTCAATCCAAGTTGTTTTGAAGGTTTATATGCAATTCAAAGTTCAACATCTTGGCATTTTTGAACTGTAGTGAACTTTGGCCACTTATATCTTAGACTTCATATAGCGTTTGTTTTCAAAAAGATTGAAAAGTTACACATATTAGTCTAGTATGTGTGGCTAAAATTTCATATCAATCCAAAAAGAAATGAGTGACTGAGAAGCATTTTAGTAGAAGGAGGTTTAGCCTTAAATGTTTTTTTTCAACTTTTCTTGCTTTTCTTTCAACATTTCAAAATGGTTTTGTAAACACAATGAATCAATTGAGTAAAAAAAATTTCACCATTGTATTTTTATACTATTTTTGAATCACTTCATAGTATAAAGTTTTTTCATTTGAGTAGGTTTAGAAATCAAACTTCACCTCCAAATCCTCCTATGAAGATAAGCTGTTTGTTTGTTTGTTTGTTTGTTTGTTTGGATGTTTGTTTGTTACGTTGAGATCTCCCGGACCGTGAGTCCCCGGGTGCGTGTTTGGTACCGTCGGAAACCCCTCGGCAAGGAGGGGTGCATGGGCTTTGATTCATGGTGTTCCAACCTACAACATGAAAGTTATTGAATTTTGAAGTTTTTATATGTTACGTTGAGATCTCCCGGACCGTGAGTCCCCCGGGTGCGTGTTTGGTACCGTTGGAAAGCCCTCGGCGAGGAGGGATGCACGGGCTTTGATTCATGGTGTTCCAACCTACGACATGAAAGTTATTGAATTTTGAAGTTTTTATACATTTATAAAAATATTTTTTTCTTTTCTTTTAGACCGTGGCAACGGCACGGGCCACCCTAGTGTGTTTTGAGGTAAATATCATCATCCATTTTCAACACTAAAACATTATAATCTTGCAATCTATGTGGCCAAATGACTTCAAATTTTGTGCATGTCATCTACAATATGTACTCTTGAAGATTGAGTGGTTGAAATTTGTATAACTTTGAAACATTTAGATCTATAAAGCTTCAAAAAGCTTGATGTTTTTGAACCCCAAAATGCCTTCACTATAAGAAACTTGTGTTTTAGATGACAAATTTTAGGTGACATCCAATGATGTAACCTGTGTTTTTATGTCCAAACTAACATCTGCCATAACATCAAGATGTTATGGCGGACATTAGTTTGGACATAAAAACATGGGTTACATCATTGGATGGCATCTAAAATCCGTCATCTAAAACATAGGTTTCTTATTGTGAAAATCAAAATCAGCATGATTCAGACGTGAGTTATATACTACAGGAAACAAACCAAGAGGGATGCAAATAATCAAATGGATCAATTCTTTCATGTTTAAAAAATGCAAAATATACACAAATAATGTAGTGCAAATACTACCAAAATGTTGTCTGGCAAGTTTCAGAGTTTTCAAGGTGCCGCAAATCCTAGCCCTTTACAGTCTAAATAGTGCTCTCTCCTCTCCTACGCTCTTTACCGCTGCCTACAAAGCTCCTCCTCCCAAGTAACAATTGGCCAAAAGTATAGAAACCTAACTGAATAACAATGAAGTTGAGAAGGAAAGGTTTCAAAATAACATTATTTAACATTTGTTTGGTTTAGGATTTAGAGCTTAGGTACCATACTAGCAATGATTATCACTAGAAGAAAACTACACTATTCACGCCAGAAATTGCATTAAACTTGCCAAACCTGCGCTTTACTTAACAAAGATTGCGTTGGAACTACGTTGCGTTCAACGTAACGTGTGGAGTAGATTGTGTTGAGTTCTCCCTTCTTAACGCAAAATTATGCGTTTCAACTTGTCAACACAAAATTGAACAAGGAAGATGCAGAATCTAATAAATAAAACAGAGAAAAAAGGTGTTAGAATGAAAAATTCCGCATGACAAAGCAAGACTTCAATCCACTCCACTCCACGCGTTACGTTGAATGCAACACAGTTTCAACACAGCTTTTGTTGAATACAACGTAGTTTTCTTCTAGTGTATGAAAGATGATGATGCCTCACGTTGCAATACCAACGAGCAAAATCTCAACTACTCTTAGCATTTCAAGAGTCGCTACCCCGACCAGGTTGTATTTGGAATTGTTGAGGATATCCTCCTTAAACTCAAACAATGTGACAACGTCAATTGTATTTGTTTGTGGTCTCAAAGGATGGCCCATGACATTTTGTACTTGCATCCTAGAGACGCAAGTGCACCATTGTAACATCGCAATTGCCGACTGCATCTTATTGGCTAAAAACGGCTTAAACACTTTATGGACGATGTTGTTGAGTTTAGAACGTTGTAATACATGTGTATATTTATCACTTGCTCGAAAGATGGCTTTAGAAATATGGTTGCAAGGGCCCCTACCTTGCATCATCAATATCTAGTTTGGTTTCTTAGTAACCACAAAGTCAATTTTAAACATGTCACTATAAGAAATTCATGTTTAAGGTGATAGATTTTAGGTGACATTTAATGTAGCAAAACATGTTTTTATGTCAACAATGATGTCCGCCACAACATCTTGATATTATAGCGGACATCATTGTTGACATAAAAATACTTGTTTTCACATTAGATGTTACCTAAATTTGTCATCTAAAACATGAGTTTTTTATAGTGCTTGGGCCTTTAGAGGTTAAGTATGTGAGTTTTTGGCATGGAGATGGTCAACCCTGAAAGGACAGCCTATGATCACTTTTCAAACTTTTAGGGTTTTTCCTCAGTCTTCTATATGCTTTAATAATTCCAAAACTCGCTAAATTTTGCTCGGTCTCTATTTAATTTTTTCATGCTCTCAGTGTAAATTCAAAAAAAAATCTTCCAAAAATGAAGATTTGGCTAAAATCTTGACTCCATTCTAAGATTGTTAGTATGCTCCCATTTTGCAAGTATATATGATTGAAATTTGTTGTATATATATTTTTAAGAAGTTAGCAAATATCTTCAAAATCATTAAAAAAATTCAAACTTTTTTGTAAAATTTTGAATAGAATGTGAATTTTTTAATCAAGCATAGAATATTCTTAAAAAATCTTTAAAAATCTCAATAGATGTATATTGTATTGTAGAACACCATGTTTTGTAAATATTAATTGCAACATTCTAAAATGAAAAAATAATCACTTCATGGTAATAAACCCAAAGTTTGAATCATAGTAAAATGTTCAAATCTTAGGAATTTTCAAAATTGAAAATTAGAGTAGCAACTAGAATTGATAAACCTCATTTTGTTACTTGAATTCAATTTTTTTAAATCACTTTTATTAATGGCTAAAATTCAAATTCAAATAAGGAACATAAACTACTAAAAATATAGTATATGGTGATCCATAGATTTTCTACTTTCTCTTATAGCAAAGAGACCCATTACTTACTCACACCTAATTAACAATTAATAGGGTACAATAATTCCAACCAAGGGGGCATTGCAAGAAACACTTGTCTTTTTTTATATTCCCTTGGCCTTAGATACGTGGGTTTTTTTTCATAAATTTTGCATGATATGTTGGTTTGCTAAGAAATTTGGAATAAATGTACATGTAGTATAATACACATTTATTAATATTTTTCAATTTAAAAAAATTGATTTACTATATTTAAACTACCCCCAATTTGAATTCTACTTTGGCCATTTGAGGGATTTTAGTACTTTTTCCAACCCAAAAATGAGAATTAGAAGGTAAAAATTGAGATACAAAGACTTCTCCTATAATTACACAATTTTGTAGAGGGATTCCTAAAAAATAGAAAAGTATTCACCTTCTACATGTGCTCAAAGTGCACTATCTTTGCACACACAAAGAGAATACAATTTCTTTTCTTGAAGGTGCAAATGGTTGAATAGAAGCACCTTTAACCCCTGAGCGCCCAGAGCGAATTCACTGAAATCCAAACCTTTCCAAACTCATTCCACTTACACTTTCTTTTAAGAAGAAACCCACATAATCCAACCGTACCGATTGGTAGTTAAGAGAGACCTAGAGGTTTGGGGAAAAGGACATGTCCTTTGACCGTACCACTCAAAAGATTATAATAGTCAAACAAGAAGGTTTTTCAAATTGGAGAGGCCAGATTTGGGGCGCTTGGGCGCTCAGGGGTTAAGTTAGGAAAAATAGATTTTTAATGTTTTTATTATTCTCTAAAATTTAAATTCCAAACTATCTTTTTTGTTGTTTTTCCCATCAATAATTGAAAAAGCATACCTTTTTTAAAAACAAACTCTTAGTCAAAACTTTCTTCTACATAATATTTAGAGTACTTTACAAATTATCAATATTTTGTTTCACTTCAAAAAAATTCCGGAAGTCACAACATTACAATTCTCATGCCATTTTGAGCCAAAGACTTGGAGAGTTCTTGCAACAACTCTAAGGTTGGCACGGATTTCCATTTTCTCCTTGGAATGTATGTTTTTGTCCTTTCTGAAGGTTTGGGCCAATAATTTCATGACACATAAGTGAGCATGAAAATTGGAGTCAATGACATGAAAAAGCAGTAGATGAAATCTAAGGGCATTACAGGGTTGTTTCGGATCTGTTCTCGAAATGGCTCCCAATGCCACTGGCCACTATCAGGCCGACTTTTATAAAAAAAAAATGAAAAAAAAATTGGGTCCTGAAATATGAAAATAAGTCCAAAAAAAATTTGAAAAAAAAATTTATTACATGGTAGGGTTGCGACCACATAGGATTCGAGTTCATAGGGCAGAAAGTGCGTTCCCGCAGTCTGGAAACCCGCAGTCTCTTAATGCCTTCAAATTTCATCTAATGTAGTTCTTCAATGATCTAAATTAGATGACTTTAGATGTTGGTCACAAGTCAAATCCAACTTTCACCTTTCAAAATTCAAAGTAATTTCAATTTCAGAGACAAAATTACCAATTTTTTTAGAATCCCCATCATTTTTGTTAATGCACCTATGAAAATATTTATTTTGAGTTGTGCTATCCTAAATCATCTCTAGATGTGCTTATTTTTATTAGTTATGGGTCCCTCAACCATATATAGAGAGAAGTCAAAAAAATATCACTAACATGCATTGTCTAAACCCTTTAATTGAAAATGAATTGAACTGAGTTGAATTTAAATCTCTCAACCATTTGATTCAATGAATAGAATTGAATATTTTCAAAAGAAATCTATGAAATATGTACTTCCTTTTTTTTATCTTTGAAGGACAATAAGTTGTCATGGAGCTTTTTGAAGGCTTAGGTAGTAAGTTCATGAGAACAAACATTTTTTAACAAATGAAAGTGAAATATTTATTACAAATGCTCACTTATATTGGCTTTGTAGAATTACACATTTTTTCAAATTGGATGTTCAAATCAAAATTTATTGTGCCCAAAATATTATAAGCAACTTGCATAGCATTCTATTAGAAAAAGTAAGCAATTAGGCAAGCAATTGGGCAAGCAATGAGCAAACTATGAAGTTTTTCCTATTAACTTTGAATGCATATATCTAGCAATCTACAAAGCTCAATAGGGTGAGATCTTTTCTACAAATTTATACACTTTCATAGTAGCATAGGTCAACAATTTATAATTGAAACTAAAAACAATCATTGAAATCATCTAAAAAACACTAAATGTTTTCTTTAGTTCTTTAGGATTAATGAAATTTGCTATAATGAAATATGGCATTTTTTCAAATATAATAATCCAAAGTTTAAATTATTTCATTTTTTTGAAGAAAAAATAAAATAATTTATATTGAATATATTTTTAAAAATTAAATCTGAAAACTTCACCTTAAATGTATATTCAATGACATGAATGTGTAAACTTAGAAATACAAATTTATAAACCTTGAATTGAAGTAGGTGTACTATACAAGCTTTAATTAATGTGTTTATTACAAATATATCTATAATATAGATATCCTACAACTATAGAAGGTGCTTATAATATAAGTACCTATAACATAGATATCTTGTAATTATGGAAGGTGCTTGTAATATGGGTATTTATATCTTATAAATTTCAATGGCTTTATATAATTAAATACATGATTATTGATTGTTAGTATGAATTGTCAATAAAATATCTATTTTCAGGAATATCTTGAAGTTAGAATTTGAGTAGAAACTAAAATTGATGTTGATGTTTTTCATTTAAACAAAAATTACACTTGATTCACTTCATTTTGTTCTTTGAATGAATTCAAATTGAAGATAAATCTATTTAACCCTTTTTGTATATATATAAGCATTGCTCATATTGTGGACTTGTAGAGATACTATGCCCAACTTCCAAATACAAAATCCATTTGAATTGACTTTAAAATTACCTTTTCAGCATAAATTTTTTCGTAATATTGCTTCGAAATGCACCCTTTCTTTGTGATTTTTGTGGAATATTATGCTGTAAGATTGTCCCAGATAAAAATTCTTGTATATAAAGATTGTAGATAATCACCAAATACGTTCCACTTCTTAGTCAAAAACTAGACAAGACATGCAGCTTAGCCTGTTAGAACCAGCATTCTCAAAACTGGCTAAATTTTGCTCGGTTTCTACCAAAAAATCCTCGTGCTACTATTACATTGTAAAAAAGGGCCTTTAATGGAGCCATTATAGTCAAAATTACAACAAACAATAAAATTTGATAGACAATTTGCAACTTCTTCTATAGTAGAATTAAGATATATTTAGTTAGTTTTGTCTTACAGTACTCCCAATAATCCTTTACAACTTACAAAATCCTTTCTTTTCTATTTTGTTCTGCTACTATTCACTCTCAAGATGCTTGTTTCTCTTGAAAAGTAGCATATTGCACTGAATTCCAAAAATAGTTCTGAGATCACTGGTTAGAACTATATATGAATGACATGTAGAATCGGTTGGCAGGTAAATTGGTATACTAAGTTAATTCTTGGGCAAGCTAGCCAATTAGGGCTCTTTGCCTCCTCGGATTTTTTATTTTTTATTTTATTTTTAAACAAATAAATTCATTGGAATTTTGGAAAAATCATGGAGTCATGGGATGGAGATATTTGAGTTGAATATAACAATCATTTATCGAATCTAGCCCTCAAAGGACGGACCTATAACTACTGATTTCAAACATTGTTGCTCATCTCTTAGTTTGTTGCCATTTTGGAATTAGATATGTATGAAAATAATTTGATTTAATTTTCAAAGATGGAATGACACGTCTTCACAAAAAATTTAGATTTTTGTAAGAGAAATAGATTTTTATGAGAATTTTTGAAGAAAAAGTGAAGAAAAAAATCATATCAAGTAGACAATTATCTCAAAAAACCTGAATATTTCACCATGTATGTACATTACAATGACAAACATTATGGTGTAAATTCTAATTTTGTATCCTTCTATAATTAGAATTTAGTATACATTGAAAATACATCCAAAGTTCAAATAACAATAAAATATTCAATATTACAAATTTGTATGAAATTCCAATTGGAGTAGAAACTAGAATAGAGGACCTTCATTTCATAAGTTGGGCTCAAATTCAAAAAGTATCATTTTCGTAGAGAAATTTGAGATTTACACATTTTTTTAAAATACACTAAAAAGGCATTAATTGCCATCAATTTTTTTATTCACTTCTCAATAATATGAAAACATAAACCAATTAGACTAAAATTCAATTGGATACTCTTTATTCTCAATATGAAAGGTCATATAAAAAGGTAGATGAAAAAACTACTTCTAACCTCTTGTTATGACCCTTGATTGTCATCCAAATGCCACAAAATGGCGTTGGTGGCAATTTAGGGCTAGACACTTAAGTGCAAACTAGGATTTTTTTTTACTTCTTGGTGCCAAATTGTACCAAAAAATAATAATTTGGCTAAAAAATGGCAAAAAATTGTGAGGTTTATCACCATAAAACTTTAAACTATAAGAAAATCTTAGATGAAATTGCCAAATTGTGGATGAAAACATAAATGTAGACATGTGATATGTACAAATGTGATATTTTCTATCCAATATGTAGATGAATGTTGAAATTTGGAGTATGACAATAATATTTTATATCACCACTTTGGCACTTTATTAAAAATGAAAAAAAAACCTTGGTACAAATACTAAAAGTAAGTAGGCTCTAAAACGGAGCACCTTCATAAAAGTACACAATTTGCACATGTTTCTTTTTCATAGCCTTCAACAATGTATAGAATATGTACATTTTAGGAGGTGCACCATTTTAGAGCCCTACGCCACTTCAACTTCAAAGTTTTATAACTAATTCTATAAAGCTCCAAAAAATATGAAATGACTTGTGTTAGATGTCAATTCCACTTGTCTTCTAAGTAAAATTTATTGAAAAACATTTCAAGATGTTTCACCTTCCCAAAAATTAGTTGCAGCTCTTAAATGCTCCATTATAGGACTTCCTACCTTAATCCTTGCTTGCTCTAAAAAAACTTCATATTTTCACTACATGACTATAGCAACTTTTGAAACTCATGTGAACATTGTTAAGTTAGAGCTATCGTACATGTAGGTTGTTTTGAGTAGGTTGTGCTGAAATATTTTACTTTTTGTAATTCTACAATTCAACAAATTTATAGGGATTTTTAATAATTTTGGCACTTTATGAGGATCTTCCTAATTTTGGATTGATTCTTTTTATTCATAGATAAATATGTTTGTTTTTAAGAAATTCTTAAGAACAATTTTTTCAAATTTTTAGAAATAATTGTAAGTAATTTTCTAAATTTCGACATCTCCAAATTTTCTTGAACTATTTATGAAACTAACCTACACATATGCTATCTTAAATTATAACTTTTCCATTTGGTCCCTCTCCGAACTACCATGACTCGCTTAGCCTATCCAAGAATCTTTGTACCTGATATAGTGTACCTCCACAAGATTTCAAGTCTCATAGCTTACTCAGCTACGTATACCCTCAAATATACAAAAACATATGTTCTCATAGGTGGGGAATCTATATAACTTCACCAATTTTTTTTCAAATCCTAAAAATTCTTGGTGATTTTGCCCATTCTCATAGTTGAACGTATTTTTAAATTTTACAAGATAGGCCTTTGAAATGATTGAGTATAGGCCATGGTTGGTCATTTCTAGCCATAACATGCAAAAGGGTTAATGGTCAAATTTGAGATCGGCAATACTTTATAACTAGGAATTGCCAAAATACACTACATATTGTTCAATTTCAACTCTTATTATGGAATTTAAGTTTTATATTAATCCAAAAATAGTCCAAATGACTTAAATTTAGGGTGATGATTGTACTATGGAGTACAATTCATTAATTTTATGAATTTATCACCATAAAAGTTCAACAATTATAGGAAGCTTCTAGCATGCTAAAAAATGAACTGATTTTGAAATTGCAAATTGTGTTGGAATTGAAATGAAGTGCAATTCAACTTCATAACAAGTGAGAAATGAATAATTTCAAATTATACAACAATTTGGAACTATCTACCATTTCATAAAAATTATTGGCATTTAGTTAGAGAATTTTTGCAATCAAGTGAAGAAGAAATAAGAGTTTGTACAAGAAATTAAAATACTATGAGATCATATATCTCTAAAGCAATTATAAGGGTTCATTTCTTATATATATACCATTGAATACAAATTATAATTTTTATTGATGTTAGCAATACAAGATAGTACATAGTATATAGAAAACATCAACTTCTTTGTATGATCTTCAATTATATTCACTTTTGAGCATACATGGGCCTCCCAAAGTTGACCTAATCTCAACATAATGAAAAAATTTGCAAATGAATTTATTTCATTGTACAATGGGTTCCAATCAAAATGGCGTTTTGGGATCCACAATGAAAGCAATTTTAGCTTTGCTGACTTTGACAGCCTCTTGAGATCTCAAAAATTGATATTTTACTTTGAAATTTTTTTTACATAATTATCTATAAGTTAATAAATGCATGAAAAATTTCAAGGCCAAGAGATTTACAAAAGAAAAGATATTAAAAATCTACCAACATGTGTAGTTGCAAGAAATATTTCACTACTTTCAACTTTGACACCCTACGATGGATTTTTATTTTTATTTTTGTTTTTTGCCATGAAATTTTTTGGCATGAAATGATCTCTATGTTTTTAATATGTGTGAAAATTTTCAAAGTTAAGAGAAAGATATTTGAAGTCTCCCCAAATGTATAGTTTTCAGAAAATTTTCACAATTTCCAACTTTGACCCCCTCCTAAGGGCTAAAAATTTGGTTTCTCACTATGAATTTTTATTGGGAAGTCATCTGTATGTTGATAACATGTGATCCAAATTTCAAGTTCAAATGAATTACCAAAAGAAAGATATCTAAAATCTCTCAACATGTGTAGTTGTGAGGAGGAGTTTTTGAGCCCTTAGTATAGTGTTATTTTGTGAAGCAAAGTTTGACACAAATGTAAGAACTCAACCGCCCAACTACACATGTTGGGAGATTCTGAATTTTTTTTTTGAATATAAATATATATACTCAAGGCTCACATGCTCACACTTTCATGCTCGCATACTTGCACCATTGGAAACTATACATGCTAAATATAGACAAATTTGCAGTCTTTAGGAGGGTGTCAAAGTTGGCAATAGTGAAAATTTTCTCACAACTATACATGTTGGGACTTGGGAGATTTTGTATATCTTTTTTTTTGATAATTTATTTGAATTTGAAATTTAGATCACATATTATCAACATAGAGGTGACATCACAAAAAAAAATCATGATAAGAAACCAATTTTTCAGCTCTTGGAAGGGTGTCAAAATTGGAAATTGTGAAAATTTTCTCAAAACTACACATGTTGAGAGATTTCAAATATATATTTTTCAAATTATTATTTTCAAATTAAATTTTTTTTTATACATATTAAAAACATAGATGTTATTTCATGATAAAAATTTCATTCCAAAAATAAAAGAAATTAAATCCTTGGGAGGGTGTCAAAGTTGAAAGTAGTGAAATGTTTCTTGCAACTACACATGTTGCTAAATTCTTGATATCTTTTTTTGGTAAATATTTTGGCCTTGAAATTTGGCATAAATTTTATTAACTTATAGATTTTCTTGTAAAAAAGTTTGATAGTAAAATATCGTTTTTTGAACTCTCAAGAAACTGTCAAAGTTGGCAAAGCTAAAAAACATTTCACTACGGATCCCAAAATGCCATTTTGATTGGGACCCACTGTATTGAATAGCCATCAAAAAATCTTAAGCAAAAACAAAGATAAAATTGATCATTCCATTTGCATTATCAAATTGAAATCTCTTTATCATTCATAGAATGCAATTTGGATGTAACATGCTTTGGGGTTGTATTATTTGTTAAGTATTCAAAACAAATATATCAATTTTCAAATTGATTCAATAAATATTGAAGTTATTAATGTGAAGAAGTGCACCTAAATTTCACAATTTCACAATTTTGGCAATATTTCTCACCTTGTAAACAATCCTAAGAATGTAATTGCCATCAAATATTGTTAGTGAATGTCAAATCATCAAATTTGTATTTGAACTAAAGATTCTAAATTAACTACTAGAAGTTGAGTGATTATACTAACAATCTACTTTAGGTTGGAAATGGTTTAATCAATTTTTGGAGTTATCTTTCATAATCTTTGTTTACACCTTCTATTAAATTTTGCATTGAAAACATGGAAATATCTAATTAGACATTGGAAAAAAATTTCATTTGTTGATGCAAGACTTTAGCCAAAAAGGTTCAAATAGTGTTTTAGGGCAATAAAATACAAATGCTAATTGAATATTAGCAACATGAAAGGAAGGCTTCCAAAAATGGACTATTACATTTCATACATACCAAAAATTGCTATGTTGCTAAATTTACTAAGCTAGTCCTTTAGGAATTAAGACTCACCCTTGCAAATCCAAGCTATAAAGACACGGATCAAAACAAATTTGTACTTTAACCCCTAAAGGTTTTTGACTACGTTTTCACCAAGAATGCTTCAAAACTGCCATTTCTAATACGAGTGCAATTTTTTTTCTTAAAACACATTTTTGACTCATATAGCCATAGGATCTTGTAGTAAGGTGGTTTGTAAACATGTGGAAAAAATTTCAAAAATTTCCACCATGTAGATTGCAAGATATAAGCATTTGAATTGACAAAAATTGTTTTTTTATCCCTGCAAAAATCCGGGCAGCTGCACTTCACAAGGTCACATTTGTGTGAAAAAAAAATTCAAAATGGTGGTTACTCTTTGAATACATACTTCAATGCAAGTTGGCTACATTCTCAAAAATTTCAAACCATTTGGAATTGTACAACATATAGTAAAAAATAAGCCAAAATTTTCAATCCCAATGGTTAAAATGTTGAAATAAACAATCTACACCTTCTATTTTTATTTTTTTTCCAAAAATATGAAAAATTGAATTAAATGAAGAATTTCAAACTTTTTTTGTACTGTAGAGATTCTGTAATTGGCCCTAAACTACCCCAAACTCAAAATCTTCATAACTTTTGACTCATTGATCAAAATGGATTGATTCAAAGCATCCTATGTGTGTATAAACCTAAAGAACCAATTTGAAATTTCACTTTTTAAAAAAAAGTTTTTTTGAAGAAGTTTTTTCAGCTGCCCAAGTTGCCTGTTGAGTAAAGAAAATAGCATATCCTGCCATAACTTTTTAATCGTGAAGTTAAAGGTTATGAAAATTGTTGGGCCTTAAAGCTACTCCTTAGGCACGCATTGTATCAATATTTCAAAGAAAGAAAATAAAAACTCCATCAGTAGTGAGTTGCCCAAAAAATTTATAATCTCAAAAAACGTTGTTTAGGGCTTTAGGGGTTAAGTAGTATAAGTCAAATTTTAGAAAATTTAGAAAATTTGAAGTTAGATTTGAGTGCAATATTTCCATAGACATTTTATGTATTTATGATGAGCTCTAGAATGAAGATCTCAAAAAGGGCCTTAGTTTATTTTTTAAAATTATGAAAAACATTAGAGAATTGGTTGGTCATTTCTTTTAATTTAAAAAGGCTTCTAATCCATTTTTTATGTCTTAGTGAAATTAAATTCTGTAAATTGTATGTTCATGCAAAGAAAGAATGATTTCAATACATGTAAGAGCTTGAACAATTTTCTAGTTATAGAAATTTCACTCTTTAAAAATTTTTGTATTCCTTAAATTTTGGGTTCAATTCAATTTTAAGCTTTTTTTGAGTTAGAAATTGTATTGAAAACCTTTGAATTGGCAAGTGTGACATACAATTTATTTGGAGATTTTTACAAATAGTTAATAATGTTTGAAAAAATACAATAAAAAATGAAGATGCAAAATAGTCATGAATAGCTTATTTATAAATTTTGAGTCATTTGGAGATGTAATGTAGAATTATAGCAAGAAAACTCAAGTATCTCAAATGTGTGATAGGAAGTAGTACAAGTACTTCTTACAAAAAAACATGTATTTTTTGAAAAAATCAATAGACCTTCAAAAATTTATATTTCTAAATTATTTGAGACTAAAATTGAAATTCTTCAATTTTCTTTCCTAGAATACTAAACATTATCTATGTTATTAAAAAATAATTATTGTACTAATTAATATTGCAATTGCCAAAAAATGTGATATTTTCTAAATTAGGAATTTTATTATTAATCTTTTATAATCAAGTTTAATTTTTTAACAAAAGAATGATTACATATTCAGATGCAAAGCAAAAAGTTATTATTATTAAAATTTTGTAGGAATTTATTTTGAATTGTCAAACTTCACTACTATATTTCTAATCAAATATTTCCTCTAAATAAATAAAATTTGAAAGTCATTTTTTCAATTTAGTAGTTTTAAATGTTAAGATTTCTAAATTTTGAATACAATATGTATTGTTATCTACTAAAATATATTATTATAGGTATTAATAATAGGAATTTAGCACACAAATCTATATACTTGAATAATATTCTTTACAAGCTTAGACTATTTTCAATAAGCATCGCAAATCCTCTAAAAAACTAAGCCCTTTGAAATCTTCAATGAAAAAAGCGCAATTAATATTAGGATCATCAAGTTTTCCATTTGCTTTGTAATGGGAATTTTTTTGAAGGGTGAACATCTATACTAAATCTTGTCAATGAGTGATAATGTAAATAAATTCAATTAGTACAAGAATTTGAGTCCATAGAATATATTTCTTTATGCTAATGTAGACTAGATGAATTCTAGATTAATGTGGTCTATTTATTGGAGTGAACTTTGGAATGAAATTCAAGTGAAAGAAGATGGACATAGGATAATTGCACCATTTGAGATAATACAAAAGAACTTATTGGTGTGCAAGATGTTGGTTTTGTCTAAAGTACCCAAAAAGTATTATTACATGTTATGAAATCACCCAATTTTTGGAATTAGGGCAAGTTAGTGAAGGAAATAACTACTACCTAATTAAATTTTGTACTTTTCATTGCTTCTACAAATCCATGATTTATAGGTTGTTAAAATATACTCCCTTTTGTTTCTAAAAAATTATCCTTGTTTCCTTTGTGTTTTACAAAAAAAGTCTAGATCTATTTTAGAAACATAGAAAGTTTATGATAGTTTCTATTTTGTATTTGCAAATAAAGATAAGTTTTCACTTGGTCTTAGATAATGGTGTTGTTGATAAAATGAATTCAATGCAAATGTAGATTCATATCCATTCAAGAAGATTTACGAAAGCATGTTGTAGAAGGTTTAATTCTCTTGAACGATTCCTTTGAAGATTTTCATGAAATGCAAATGCTCATAGCCTACTAAATTTGATTAGATCATATCTAACCAACTACCTTTGTAACAAATCTTGTCCTTAGGGTTACTACTACTTTTATCACCAAGTGAGAACACAAATAAATAGACTTGCAATTGAATGAAAGTATGTATACTGAGTTACATGGGTTGGGTAAACAAGTGGGCCCACCCTGTTAAATTCAACAAATAAATATAACGTGCCGTATTCCCATGACCGGTGGCGATGCCCTGAGCGGAGAGATCGACAGAAAGTAGAGAGTGAGTTTCAGTGCCCGCTACCTACTGTAGCGTGAAAGCTGACCCCAAGCCCTAATTTCCGAAGCGGCTGCTTAGAACCCCTCATCGTTCCTCTCGCTCGCTCCTTTTCAAGCCTGCCGGGTCGAGAGACAGGCGATCTCGATTACATTGCACATCGGGGATTTGTTAGTACGCGGTCATGACATTCCGGGTGAGCGATCCTCGTTTCCTTTGTGTTGCGCTGTAACATCTTTTTTGTCAAGAAGAGAGCATCGTGAACGCTAGGGTAATTTTGTTAGGGTTCTGGTGTTACGAGTCCAGCAGTTTTGTTAGGATTAGACATATTCATGTACATTTTCGATGAGATGAGTGTGCTATACTTTTAAGAATCGATATTGTGATGGAAGATTTTTTGGAATCCTGCATTTGCTTGCACATTCCCAGAGTTTTTACTTGCATTTGAGGTGTCTGATCGTGTCAGTTCCTTGCTGTAACAGTTTCACCAGTACCAGGTGGTGGGCCGGGCCCTTCCGACTCCCACCAAGGAGACCCCGAAGGCTTACCGCATGAAGCTATGGGCTACCGACGAAGTGCGCGCTAAGTCGAAGTTTTGGTACGTTCTTGCCACTTGTTTTTAAAGTGTTTGGGTTCGTTATTTCAAGTTCGTCCTTCGGAAGCTTTATCATCATCCCCTTAAGAAATCGTCGACGGGATTGCGTCTAAGCTGGTCAATATTTCCGTTGAATTTTATCTTGAGCTGACTTTATTGTCGAATCCCTGATCAGTTTTATGAATGCCGTTGACGTGGTGTGTGCTGCATTTAATTTCTCTTTGGTTTGGGGGACATGGTTGTTTTTGCAGGTACTTCCTCAGAAAGTTGCAGAAGGTCAAGAAGTCTCACGGTCAGCTCTTGGCCATCAATGAGGTACTTAGAATCTCTGTGCTTGCATGTTTTCCATTGCATGACTCATCCCCAGAAGTAGCTTTGAGCGATGAAGAGAGACAGCATACCGAAGTCGTTTTTAAAGTACACCATATTGCCAATCGCTGGTCTATTAATGAAGTGTACAGACGATTTTTTGATTCCTGAGGTGTAGCTGATCTGCAGTATCCAATTACTCAGTTCTTTAGAATCGTCCTCTACTTAAATTTGGATGCGTTTTTACGATGTGCTGTTACGAAGAGCTTAGTGTCTAGCGTCCTTATGCATGCGAGGAGTATTAGACCTTTACGAATTTACATTACACACTGATTTCTGATGCTTATTTTAAACAAGAGTTCATGTTACAGTAATATTCGAAATAGGTCAGATGTTGAAGATCAAAGTAAATGGAGAAAGGGCACGCAGTCCTGCTAAACCGAGCTTGTGGTTACCTCCAGATTTTTGAGAAGTACCCCACCACCATCAAGAACTATGGTATCTGGGTGCGCTATCAGAGTCGGACTGGCTACCACAACATGTACAAGGAGTACCGAGATCTGACTCTCAATGGAGCAGTGGAGCAGATGTACGATGAGATGGCTTCTCGTCATCGTGTGCGTTCCCCTTGCATCCAGATCATCAAGACTGCAACTATTCCAGTATCGCTCTGCAAGCGTGAGAACACCAAGCAGTTCCATAACTCCAGAATTAAGTTCCCATTGACCTACCGCAAGATCCGCCCACCAAGCAGGAGCCTGAAGACCACGTATAAGGCATCCAGGCCTAACACTTTCGTGTAGACATGCGCTTGCTCAAGGTGTATGCCATAGGTGTTCTTTCTAGTTGTTTCATACGGGAATCAGTAAAGCTCTGGAGCCGCTCAACATTCAAGTAAAGATGTGCCGGTAGCTATTCTTTTATGGAATGTACTCCAAGAATTGTTTTGATTGATCTATTTGTTTACTGCAGGGTACATTAGATTAGTGTACACATTCTTTCCGTTTATGAGAACGCTGGTGTTTTATCTCTTTTCTCGACAATTGGTAGCTCCGACCCGTATGGAGAGCAATTGTCCGCACTTAGTATGAATCTTTGTGCTGCTTGAAATCAGTGCGACTTTGGCAAAGGAGGTCTGGCATTATTTAGGCGCATGTTTAAACCCTCAAGGACAAGTTTTTTTTCTTTTAAATTTCCAAAAATTGTGAAGGAATGTTTCATGAAGAATAACTCGGACGACGAATATAATGATAACGCCCAAGCAGAAGTTGTAAATTATGTAATAGATAACTGATGGAGCCGTTCTAGTGGCAAATAGGTTATTGGACATAACTACACTAATGATGATAAATAGTGTTACCTACACTAATTTATTTTAAAAAGCCATAAGTTTTTACTCTTGATGAATTTTTTTACCAACTATGGGTGTGGAGTTTTCCCACTTAGAATGGTACCAGGATTTATGCACTTCGTAAAAATATTTAGGAAGAGTAAAAACTTATAGCATTTCTAAAGGAGTTAGTATGGGTAACACTATTTGTCATCATTAGTGTAGTTGTACTTTTTTTAATCATCATCTTCAATATCTACAAGATCCAAGGGTGTGAGTTTCAATCTATACCTTAAGACATGTTGTTTGTTTTGTTTTGTTTGTTTTGTTTGTCTTGTTGACATCTCTGAGTCCAAGTGTCCCCCGATTGTGTGCTTAGTATTGTTGGAAAGCTTTCGGCAAGGAGGGGTGCACGGGCTTTGTGGCATTCCGACCTATGGTGTGAAAGTTATGGATTTTTGAGTTAATTCTGGTTCTAAGAAATTAAAAAATTACTTTTACTTTGATTTTGGTTGCAATCTTGGTACCATTGGAAAGCTCTTGGTGAGGAGGGATGCACTGGCTTAATTTTGTGGCATTTGGACTCATGGTGGAAAAGTTATGGATTTTTTAGTATTTTTGGTTCTCAGAAATTTAAAAATTACTTTTATTTTAGTTTTGATTGTGGCATTGGTACAGGGCACACTAGTTTGTAATGATAATGGTTTGGTGGCATGTCAATGATGATTATGACTTATGAAGTGAATGAGGCCATTTTAGACATTCTATTCATTGTCGACACCTACAAAATGGTTCAATAGAGTCTTGCTTTCAATCTATATATAATGAACTATTGAAACCGCCACAAGTGAATAAGGTGACCATGGAAGAATTTATCTTAAAGTTCTCTCTAGATTGTATGGAGGATATTAGAGGAATTAACCTTTGAAAGGCCATTGGGTTCTTCTATATGACTTGTATTTAGCCTTATAATTCTTCAGTTATTGCTTAATGTATGAATCATAATACATTGTTATTTATGTACTATCGTGGTCATTAAATTATTTTGTATTGAAAAGTATTTGGTCAATGTTTTTCCAATCAAGTACCATGGAATTCATAATATACTAAATGGTTGCTAAAGGTTTTTTGGTCCTTCAAGGGTTAATTATGAATAGTACCAAAGAAACACAACATCTAATTCCATCAAATCTTGCTTTTGGTGCATGAAGGAGTTTCGTCTTCTGTATTTTTCAAACTCATACTTGTAGACCTTCATTTCAATGACTTTATGATTAACTCTAATTAAAAAAGATCTAGTTGCAATCGTTTCATTCATTTTTATAGAAATGATGTTTAAATATCATTAGGGTTACCAAGAATAAATGATTGAAATTTATTATTATATGGATGAGAATATGATAGATGAAATCATAAGCTTTTTGTAGTTATGCTTTCACTTTTTCTTATTTGGAAGGTCATCCAAAGACTTTTTTTGATTGTTTAGGCAATAGGCTTCATAAATTTGTAACAAGTTTATTACAAATTCATACTTAGTGGAAAAATTACAATTTCAACTATTATTTCCTTCTTGCATTATTCTTTCTCTGAGATAAAATAAAACCTTCTTATAGGGGCAACACAACCATTTTGTCTACATAGGATCCATCCACCTTAGGTTACATTCCTGCATTTAGAACTACTATTGTAGTGACCTCAACAAGACTAGCCAACCATTGTAGCATTGAAGAATGTTGAAACATTATTTTTGTTCATTTCAATTCATTCACCATATACAATGAATGCAACTTGCAAATTATAAATCCTCAAAAGACCAAGGTCTTTTTTTACAAAAACATCACATGTATTACTATTTTTTAGGAAAGTGTAAAAAAACTTAAAAACTATTTTTTTTCCACATCTATCCATAGGATCTTACACCTAATTAGTATGAAAATGTGTGGAAGTTTTAAGAAATTTTTTGACCACATAGATTGCAAGATGTTTGTATTTAACCCCTAAAACCTTAACCCCTAAAGTTCCATGACTATCTATTCACCAAAAATGCTCCAAAACTGCCATTTCTAGTAAAACTACCAATTTTCTTCAAAAAAACAATTTTTGACATATGTAACCGTAGGATCTCGTAGTATAATGTCTAAACGACATGTGGTAAAAATTTCAAAAAATTCCACCGTGTGGATCAAAAGATATAAGCATTCAAATTCACCAAAACCATTTTTTCAATCCTGCAAAAAACCGGGCAGCTGCACTTCACATGCTCACTTCTCAAAGAAAAAATGTTGAAAATGGTGGTGCTTCTTTTAATTCAGTTTCCTAAACAAGATGGGGATATGCTCAAAAAATTTCACATCATTTGGAATTGTACAACATATAGGAAAAAAATAGTAAGTAGAAAGAAGTAGAGAATGATTCATAACACTAAATCGTTAAGAATTTAATTGTGGAATTAAAAAATGCCAATCCCAATGGTTGTAATGTTGTAACAATCAATCTCAATCCTAGGATTTTATTTTTTTCCAAAAATATTGAAAATTGAGTGAAATAAATGACTTCAAAGTTTTTTTAATAGTAGAGAATCCATAACTGCCCGCAAACAAAAAAACCTCATAACTTTTGACTCTTTGATTGAAATGGAATGATTCAAAGCTTTCCACTTGTATATAAATGTAGAAAACAAGTTTAAAATTTTTATTTTTGAAAAAAGTGATTTTTTCTAATCTGCCCGGACTGCCCAGTTACGAAAAAAAGCAACATATTAGGCCGTAACTTTTGACTCATATTTCCAAATGTCATGAAATTTGGTATACATGAAGATATTCCTCGCCCCCACCTTCTATTAAAATTTCAGCCCAAAATATTCAAATTTCCAGTCACTCGTACCTGCCCAAAATTTCTATACACCCAAAAAATGCATGTTGGTCCTTTAGGGGTTAAACCACACTTTTTGGCAACATAGCAATTTTGGGTTGCTCATTATAAATGGAGTTTTTATTTTTTTCTTTAAAGATTTTGCACAACATTTAACCTAGAAGTACCTTTAAATGCAGTAATTTTCATAACTTTTGACTATGTAGTTAAAAAGTTATGGCATTATATGTAGTTTCTATTGCTTGGCGGGCAACCTAGGCAACTAAAAAAACTTCTTTAAAAATTAATTTTCAAAGAAAAATATTTTGAAATTAATTATATCAAATTTATATATGTGTAAAAAGATTTGAATCATTCTATTTTGATGAATGAGATGAAACTTATGAAGAGTTTTAATTTGAGGTAGTTTGTAGGTAGTTATATTAAATCTCTATTCTACAAAAAGTTTGAAATCTAATTTATTTAATTCAATTTTTAATGTTTTTGAAAAAAAAAAACACATTGGGTGAAGATTTTTTATTACAATATTACAACCATTAGAATTGGCATTTCCTTTTTTCATAAATAAACTGTTCACAATTTAGTATTTTGAATTATTTTTTATTTTTTTCTATTTTATTATGTTTTTCCTATATGTTATATAATTCCAAATAATTTGGATTTTCTTAAGAATATATCTAACTTGCATTGAAGAGCGAATTAAGAGAGTAACCACCATTTTGAACATTTTTTCATACAAATGTTTCTCTCAAGCAATTACTGCTTCTTTTCGGTGCATTGTGCATAAATTGTGCATTGTGACAAACTAAACCACAATGCACCCAAATTTTTTAAGAAAAATAATAAATTTCCTTGTGGGATCCTCCCTCTCATTTTGAAAAAACTAATTAATTAAAATGAATTCCCTCCTCTCCCCCCTTCACCCCTACTTGTAATTTTGAGAACCCAAATAATTTGATAATCAATATTGGACAATTCAAAATCATGTATCCTATATCCCGTATCCACTTCTATAGCCATATTCATACCTATATCTACTATTCAGTATTCATACCATATCAAGTATCCAATTATCCATATCTATAATTGGTACTGTATCCATATTTTATATTCATAAAATATTTGTTTCATATTCTAAATTTGTATTTAGATGTCTTAGATTAAATCTGACAAAGATCAATGGCTTGTGATTTTTTGAAAAATTGACGTCATTTTGAAAGGGAAGCATTTAATAAAAAAATCCGTGGCCTATGATTTTTGAGAGAGGGTGGGGAACTAATGGCTAACGAAGAGGTGACTACTTCTTTTGGATGCATTGCATTATGAGCTTGTGTAGTGAAGTTGCTTGAGTTTTTGCAGATATGAAAAGAGGATTTTTGTTGATTCAAACCCTAATATCTTACAATCTACACGGTAGAAATCTTTGAAATTTGTTCTACATCTTTTCAAACCACTTTACTACAAGATCCTATGGTTACATGTGTCAAAACAAATTCTAACATTTTGCACTTGTATTAGAAATTGCAATTTGCAGCATTTTTGGTGAAAACATAGTCAAAAATCTTTAGGGGTTAATATGAAGAAATAAAATGTTCATCACACTATTATTTGACTTTGAACCTTTTTAACTTAAACTTTTTTTACTACAAATTTTTGAGATTTAAATCTTTATGATGGAAAATTGAGTTGAGAGTCTAGGAAAAAAAATGCGTAAAAACTTAATTTTTATTCTTTAAAAATTTATTAAATAGAAGTAGGTATAAGATAGAAGGAAAATCTAAATTATGACTTAATATCTCTAAGATGGAATTAAACTGCACTAATCCCAATGTTGAAATTTTTCTAGCAAGGAAAATAATTCATGTGGAATTTTTTTTAAATTGTAGAAACTGCAAATAAAAAATGAATTCTAAAAATTATTTTTCAAGAGGATGATCAAATTTACAAAAAAAAAAAAGATTGTGAATAACTTTCTCACAACAAATCTAAACGGAATGAAATTAAGCTTTCCATAAAGAAAAAATATAATCTATGAAAAGGCCTTTTTTTCTTAGAAAAAAACTAAAATTTAAATAAAATTTTGGGTTCCCCCTCCTCCTTTGTTTTAAGCTTATTTGGGCATAACTTTTATTCTTGGGCATTGATTGAAAAAGTACATATTTTCACGAAGCTAATCAATTTTTCTATCTTTAAATTTTTTTTATAGAGAATTAGAAAAAAATTGAGACCATAGATACCTACTTAAAATCTCATTTTTTCCTAAAGGGACAATGGTCCCTTAGGAGTTAAGAACAGCTACAAGTGCAACAAAATTAATACGATGAATGAATATATATTGGCTCATGCAATTTTGATTGCACAAATCCTATAAAAAATAGTTCTTATTAATGGGCAAGATTTGTTTATATTGGATCAAATTAGTAAAATTCAAAGGGTTTCCATCACAATTTACAATGCATTATATAGACAACATAAGAATATTTTATGAATTTTCTAAGTGATAGTGATATGTATCCCATAAATCAACACAAAGTTCTAATAATTTAACCTTCAACATTTTTGAAATTAATGACTTAATTTTAGGCAAAAATCAAGATGTCATGTTTTTTGGATGATGATGATTTTTGATGCATTTACATTACAAGTATTAGTAGAGTATTTTGACCTAAAATATGTTAAATTGGTAAAGTTTGGCTTGAAGAATATAGTTAAGTAAAGGTTGATTTTGGACCTTGAGGTAATAGAGGCCCTTCCTAAAGGATAAACCCAATTTGTCCAATTCTAAATAATAGTGACCTTCTATTGGCGATCAAAGTCAATGATTCAAGTTCGTGAAGTTCATGGTGTACAAAATCTCCTTCAATCTCCTTGAAATGTATTACTTCTAAAGTCATGCCAATGGTGTTTATTCATATGTTTATTTCATTTTCCCGCTTTGCATAATAGACACACTTCTTGTCGGAAACTACCATACCAATTCATTGCTTTAGCCTAAAATTATAAAGTAGGCAATGATCTTCTCCATATTAGTAAGGTATAATATTTTGCTAGATACATGGAAGGGAGATACCAATTAATTTATGGATTGGGATTGGCCTTAGAGTCACAAAAGGCAATTTTATTCAATGTATAGGATCTATTTTCAAGGATGCAAAAGGGACCTTCGCCTCATTGTTGAACAATTGCAATTATGAGTAGATCATATCCTTATATCTTGGAATTTTGACCTACTTGTGCAATGGCTTCCATCTTTATAGAATTGGCTTCTTGTTGATTTTTAATTTTCTATTACTAAATTTTGTAATGTTCTTCTAGTGTAGACATTGATAATTTTTTGTTAAGATCGTACTTGATTTGGATATTGTTGTTCGCTACCATTACACAAACCTTGAGAAGAAAAGGACGAATAAAGGATTCAAATTGTTAAAAATATTTAAAAGTTTGAGAACCACCAAAATTTGGATGAATTTTATTAATTTTAGATAATATTATGGATGAAAGTACTTACAAGTAATGGAAAAATAAGTGAATTGTATGACTTATGTAGCTACATTGCAAAATGCATCTTATAATATTGTTTAGATGTAAAATGACTACATCCAAAATCATTTGAATAAGCAATTGAGTTTTTTTCCTATTATTGATTGAAAAAAAATCTAAACTACCTCTAAAAGGTTAATGGATGATTTTAAGAGAAATTGTAGAAATATAAAATGCACCAATTCTTTCATAATTTTTTTGAAATTTTTTGGCTAAGTTTCTTGGTGATAGACTTTGTCTTTCCAAGTTTAATTTGCCTAATTTTTTTATTGGACGTTGAAAGTCAAGGAAGATTCAAGGTTTGTTTTTTTATACATTTTTTGGGCATCATATGAAAATATTTGAATTTTCAATATTTTGAAAATAAATTTACCTAAAAGCAATCCTAGGCTCTCATAATTAGAGCCAAATATTCTAGGCAATAGTCTACAAGGTGTGTACAACTATAATCAACATTGCCCAAATTGCTACACCAAGATGTATTATAAAAATCTAGAAATTTATTATACAAGACATATACAATCAAAACATGAGTTTATGATAGTTTAATGTTGAATGTTTGGTGCATATGGAGACATTTCTTTGAAAATGAATTCATAAAATAATAATAAAGTGTTTGAATAATGCATGCTAAAATGTGTTACTAAATTGTTTTGGTTGCCAATAAGATCTAATCAAAATCATTTGTGATTTATAATAGCAACTATATTTAATTGTAATTAATAATAATTACAGATGTCGGTTAGTTTTGCAAAGGGTCACAATTAAAGAATTTAATCTGGCAAATGAATTTATCTTCATGAAATTTTGCTTGGTTGCTTGTGATGTCGGGATGGGCTTTTACTACTAATTTATTAGATCATCTAAGGTAGGAGGTCTATAAATTGACCATTTCAGGATTGGAGCAAAATTTTGGGGACATGAATCATCTTGAAGTTTGTTTTTGTAAAATTTTCTTGAAATACAAGAGGAATTTGCATCTAATCCAAGTTGTTTAAGATTTTTGGAGCTTTGTAGAATTAGTTATGAAAATTTGTAGAGTTGAAATTGTTTAGGGCAATAAGATTGCCAAATCCCTAAATTGTATTGTATCTATACATTTCTAAAGGCTATGAAAAAGAAAATGTACAAGTAATGTACATTTAAAGAGGTGGGTGGTTTTATAGCTTAAGCACTTTTCAAACGTCCTACCTTTGTGGCCCTCCTATATGTTGTTATCCTTGGGCATAAGTTTAACTTATTATATGAAGTCTTGATTGAAGTATTCTTACATTGACTTTGTAGATAAGACATGTGTACCATTGCAATTGTGTAGGAAGTTCAAAGAGCCACATTTAAACTCAATAAAACAAGAATAGTCCCTCCTAAGAACAACAACAATGCACTTGTCATTTATTGTAATTGGTACGTATATGCCATATCCATATCCGTATTCAATATTCAAATATTCGTATGTAGTATCCAAGTATCCATATCTATAATTGGTAAAATATTCTGAATTTGTATATAGTCAATTTAGATTAAATCTCATAAAGATCAACAACCAGGATTTTTTTGAGAAATGGACGGGCATTTGAAGGGGAAGCATTATTTTTTTGACAGAGGGGGGCGAAACTAATGCAAACTGGGAGGTAGCTACTGGGCTCAAAAATCCTCTAATGTGTGACTTCACTAACAATAGTGGGGGCATTGTGGGTTCATTAAAAAATTTGAAATCTGAATTTAGAATCATAAAAACGTGATATCATGTTCCAAGAAAGTCTAAAATAGTTCTAACTGTTGAAGCATACTTACAATAAGATAGGAATGGTAAATATGAATTAATTATACTTTACTTATGCATGGACTATGTTTTTTGCCAAGGATATCCTCATAATCAGGCAATCAAAACTTTAGACAAGTTTGTTTTTTCCAAAGACCAAAATGTTTCAAAAATTTTTATTGGGAGATTGCAAGAAACACTAGTACTATCTGTTGCGTTTTGCAATAGTACTCATGATTTTTTCTAGAGTACTTTAAAATTAGGAAAACAATGAGGAATTTTTTTTAAAATATGGCCAATGATGAAAGTAATCACCAAGGAAATTTCTTAAGAAAATCTCTAGGTAGGAGAACTAAAAAAGTGCCAAATTTCAAGAAAATAGATACTTTAGTGTTTTAATTAATAAAAAATAGGATTTTTTTACAAAAATAAAATGAAAATTGTTCATTTGCAAGAACTTTATAGTTTATAGAGATGGTCGTTTACCAAGAAATGCACCAAAATCATTTTATACATGTTTCAAAATGCAAGTAGAAAGAGGCTCACTTTGTGGACTTCTACACAACATATAATTAGTTATTTTTGAAAATCCTTTTGAGCACTAGCTAAAAGTATACTACAAGACCATCTCCTCTAAATTTCAGCTCCAAATGCATTTATTTGGATACTACTTTGTTAAAAAAAATGCCAAATGTGACATTATATTGGGGGCTATTATTAAATAGTAGAACATTTATAAAAATTCCAAAAAAGAAATAGGCAACATGTATAAAAGTCCTAAGTACCTTCTCTTTGAACTTTGAATCACTTGGAGCCAAAACACAAAAGTTATGACTAATAAACTTATCACCACACAATGAATGACATGTGATAGTATAAGTCATTAGAGAAAATATGGACTCTCTACAAGGCCATCAAGGTTTGACATGCTAGTTTATTACTAGAACTCTGCTGAGCTAAAAAAAGACAAAATCGCTGATAGAGATGCCTTTCAACTTGTGTGAATATCGTGAGCATCTATTAGTTCCTTTTTTAAAAAATTCAGGATCTTTCAAGGAGAGAAGACAAACTCCTACTTTCATGGTCCACCTGCAAGCTAGAAGTTGTAGCTTGAATTTTCTTTTCATTTCCTTTGTGATTAAATGTTCTGACAATTACGAAACTGACATGAATGATAATGGGGAAAAAAAAACTGTCAAGCAAAAATAAATGTTATCGATGGATCCCCTCCAACACTTCTTAATGGCCTTGTAGAGGATCTATATTTTCTCTAATGTCCCTAAGCAGTACTTTACTGAGGCAATTTTCTGAAAAGGTCCTTTCTAAGTATGGTCACAGTGACCAACTGACCATGAGAGGCCTCGTTATGTATCTAAGTTCTTGTGTCAATTCTGTTCAACTTGGCACTTTTCACAGCACATGGATTAAACCATAAATGTATTGTAGGGATCTAATTTAGAAAGACAAGTTTTACAGTTTCTAGAGCTCATGCCAAGTTAACATAATTGAGGATAGTGTATGTTGTCAAGCATCTCTTTTGTTAAATTATTGTTGCTATCAATGTATCAATCTAAGATCCAGGATGGATTGAGAAGCAACTGAGACTCCTGATTTTATATATAAAACGTGTCCAGGAGATGAGGTTTCAACTTTACTTTTTGCATTGAAAAAACACATTTCTCATCGAAGAGTATTCAAATGGACAATGTCATTGCACTCTGCAGATTGCAATGACAAATTGCACACCTGAGCATTTGAAGTCCCCATGGCGAGGAAAATAGCAAAGAAAGCGATACAGGCTGCATGCTCACAGAAGACAAACCAAAACTCGGGAAAAATCTCGGAGAGACCCTATGGCTACTCCACCCGATGTGAATCATATTGAACCGAAAAATAAGTGTTGAAATACAAAGGTCGGAAATCATTGTGCAAATATTCAACAAGAACAAACTTAGTGCCTGATGATGAAAGAAGAAGAGAAGTTCAATCCTACAATAGTACGTCCGACCATCTGTTGTACGCACTCTAGCTCATCCTATTAGTGCATGTGATACAAATTTACCAAAGCCATATTGATTTTAAATTAGTGTAGATCAAATATTACTGCATAATATGCAATTTCCACAAAAGGAAATTTTATAGTGACACTGATTTTGAGGGCAAATAATAAATTTTGTAGCTAATACTAATTCTGCCTCTTTGGATAAATCAGTGAAAGTTTTCATAACTGGGTCCCTGTAAGTTAGATCCTTTACAAGAATCAAGCCAGGGCATCATGTTGCAGCATCCAAGTCCACAAGGCTCCTGAAGTCCCTTGTCAACAGCCAGCCGTATCTCCGATGTCGGAATTGGGGCGAGCGTTTCCAACCATGGCCGCATTTGTAGCGATGAAACAAGCACTTGGTTTCAAGCTACCGCCACTATCTTCATCTCCGCAGCCGACTTGTGACAACTCCAGTCCTCCCTCCGAATCTACAGTCAATTCAAAGCAAGTTTAATCGAACAATGGAAAACAGAGCCATGTGATGGGCGAAGATGAAACAAGTTGCTTCTGAGCCTCTCAGGCTCTCGATCGATCGAGCTCCAAGCAATTTGCTCCCCGACTTGCTCACCTCTATCAGCTTCGTTGTTGGAGATGGCGCTCGGCGAATCTGGACGCACTTCGCCCAACGCCTCATTGTGGGTGCTTCCTCCACCATCCTTGGTTAGTCCTCTCCAAGCTGCGGTGTTTTGGATGCAGCCCCAGATGCAAGCTCCAATCAGAAACACGAGAAGCGGCACCGCCGTGATTTTGAGCCACTCCGTGATACGCTCTCCTCTGCGGACAATTTCACTTAGCATCAAAAATTAGGTCTGTGATCCACAGCGTAACTCGCAGACACATCAAATTCGGACAAGGAGTGAAACTAAGGTAGAATTCGTGAATTAATGAAGCTGCAGAATGAACTTCAAGATTTCGGTACTTTTCGGGAGGGTCACTAGGGAACTTAGATCTACACCAGGGATTCCTTAGGGACTTAAATGTCACAATTCGGACGATCTGAGTGGCGCCAGTTATGACAAATTTAACGAATTCGGCACTCACAGGGTGGTAGGTTTTATCGAAGCGATGGCGCTGGCCGCTAGTGAAGCCCTCGTCGAAGCCGCTGACCACGCCATTTGGACAATCTTGATACAATTGAACGCCAGGCCGAAATCTGCAGCACAAGAAACAGAGTCAGCATATTGGAATAATCTCTTCTAATTCAGTACGAGATTGTGTAGATCAGCCAAGGCCGAGAGCTCTAGATCCCCAGTATCCCAGTGAACAAATCAGCAATTCCACACGACTGGATTGAGATTCACTGAAGTTTGTTCAAAATCAGTCTTAACCACTCAACGCCCCTGCTTGCTTGTTCACGGGCCCTGTTTTCTTGATCCCTGTTCAGTCTGCAGAGTGTAGTGTGTGATCTATAAAGTATCTCAAGGATGCACCGTCGAATTGCAGTCTACACTCCATGCGGAATCTAGCAATCAAATATTTTTGGAAATCCACCGCATAGATTGAAAGCCTATAACATTTGATCTGGTGCAAGTACAATCTCAAAAATCTCGGTTTTGCAATACTTCCTGTCTAGTGGTCAAAGAATGCAGTTGTTGTAGGAATCAGAATGACTCCAAAATTGAAATCATATAAGATGACAAGGCTATGAGTATGTTCGGAAATTTTCAAGATGATCTGACAATCAAGGCACAAATGAGGGCCCTCCAAGTGCGGATCACTCGTCCAAATTGCAAAACAGGGCTGGTGGAGGAGACTTGCACGGCTCCTGCTGTACAGGTTGCTTGACTGGCTGTGCGCTATCCAGCCAAGTACCACTTGTCCACTGTTCTTATTTTGCGCAATTCACCAGGAAAACCAAGAAGCACCCAAAAGCAACGCTTTCAGCACTAATTGGAATGTGATTAGTGAAGGAGCACGCATTGAATCAATCTTTAGCAAGTGCTTTCGAAGGATTGGTCGAGTCAACCACCATGGGTGAGTGTCTCGCTCAGTCGCTGGGGTAACGCACAACAGAAAGCTAGTTGGCATTGTTAGTAGCAGCTTCTGTCTCCCACCAAAGCTCCCCTGAGCCCATGAACAACACTGACTTCTCCAACCACAACCACTCATTGAAAACTTTTCTTCCTCTTTATGAAATCGCCAAGACTTCTAATTAAATTATCTCCCAGCGTGTCATTCTTGGAGATTGTTTGTAACACATCCTGAACAGTAATGAGCTTAGAGTCGGACTCATACGCAGACAGATCCAGCTGCCGCTTGCCTGCCTGTACACACCAGCGGTGCATTGATTTCTTTGAGGGCGACAAATTCACCCAAGTCCCTCCCACGCTCAACTGCTAGTCACCGGCTCGTCCCGGCCACTTTTTGGATAAGCTAGGCGCACCAACTGCTTGAATGCCCTCGTTTTGGCCCCGCGACAAATTTTGACGACTGCTCCACTGGATTCCCGCGACACAATGGTCCGGCAACTTAATTTACGATTAGCACGACCAATCCTGATTCTACAGCCGTGACAATTTACATTGGACAAGTTGTGAGGATCCAGACGCCGAGTTCTGATTTCGAAATCGAGAGGGGCGCTATTTGAGCCTCGTGGGCGTTGAGGCGTTAATTTGCCTAGAACGAATTGACCGATCCCTAATTCCTAGACTCTGCGTGAATTGATTGAATCTCCCGACAATGGTACGTGCCCTCAGAATTAATTAATGCGGGGCATGCAAAATGGAATCTAAGTACCTAACTTTAGAACCGATTCTCCTTCAGACGATCATGAACTCACGATCGACAATGCTGTTGCAATGTTTTGGGAAATGTTCAAGCTAGCAAGTTCACCTACAAGGTTGGTTACGATCGAAGCCTTAAGACCATTGCTCATGACTCGATCATTCACCCCAATTGTGAAATGAAGCTTAAATTTCCAAGAAAATCGAGACTGAAGATCAAATGAGCACTACCGCAACACGCCAATTGAATGCTATGTGGAGAAGGAAACTGAATTGTAGAGACGGAACAAGAGTGATTGTTCGTGTCGTCAAGGCAGGAAGAATTGAAGCTCTCACCTGCCAAGCTCCGAGAGCTACTGAGAGCTAGCGAGGACCGACACTCGAGAGAAATCAGCGACGAGCTAGCTAGAATAGGTCATACAGTCGTCGGAGCTGGAGTTCGTGGAACCATTGCATTTGCAAGAGCCGCAAAGCCTTGACTGTTTTATGTCTAGACTAGTCCAAGTTGAGCTTGTGCACGCAGTTTCAGGCTATGACTCACCGGACACCGGGTGACTCACCCTTCTTCCGATGACGGAGAGAGACGAGAGGGGATTCGTGACTGTGGAAAAAAAGATGGGTGCTGCCATGCTGAAAATAGATTAGATGCTGCTGATCGATCATCTTGTCGTGTCGGAAGAATCCTGGACTTGTCTAAAACCCAAATAGTGCTGAATTGAAAACCTGTGAATTGTCGGGCGAGTTCAATTCCCGGCGGGATCAATGGGCACGTGCCTGATCAAGAGGCTCCGATGTCGGAAGAAAGCCTGATTGCAATGAGTTAAGTTAGTCTTTGAACGAATGGATGAGAGAAGAGTCCCTGCTCTTCCAGACGGATGTATTCTCTGTACCGATCGAGTATTTATAATATGGCCGAGCTTGCACCTTCCGCGATCCTGGTGTTCTGTCCTCGGAAGATCACTTGAGTTTAAGCCAATTAAGGTAGGTACACCCAAAATGGCACCTGACCTTAAAGCGCTCTGTACAACGTGCATAGATTTTCAAAATCAGTCATGTACCCAGACTGTAGATGGCGCTTTCAGAAACACACTTTGACTGTTAATAACTTTTGCATACGGTATCCGAATCCACTGTTCTTTGGTGCGTTGGAACATGCTTTCACTCACCAACAAGACTGCAAAAAAATTTGAACAACTTAATAACATGAACTAGGCACAGTAGAGAAATTGGCGCTTTTGGGTGTACCTACCTTATTAGAGTTAATCGGAAAGCAGTTTTTAGCATTAGAGGATTTTTGAGGTCCATAGAAGGCCCTCAAAGATTGACATGCACCTCTATTTAATGAGGAACAAAACTAGTAGCTTAAGTACCTACTTGCTTGTTGCTATCTTGTGTGAAGTACAAGTGAGGACTACAATAAATGGTAGGACATTAAATCTTGTAAACGAAACTTACATGGAGTAGGTGAATCGAGCTCCCAACAGGTAAAATTTGTTTTATCTAGGGTTGATAAGGGTTTTAGGGTTTATGTTTTGTTGGGTTTTTTGGTTGTGTCAAGGTCCTTTCTTTCTAATTTGGGGTCTCTGAATCCAAATATGAATTCAGAATTTGAAAAAAATTAAAATTTTCAATGTTTATCCCGGGATAAATCCAATTGCGTCATGTAAGTTTCATTTATAGGATTTAACATCGTGCCAATAAATGACAAAACAAGGTATTATTATCAAATATTAAATTTGGATAGCACAATATTATATTGATGGTTGTTAATCCACTATTAGAGTGGTGTGTTGCTAAGAAGAGTACATTGACTAAGTACTAGAGGTATGTTGGCAAGATGAGTACAACATCCCTCGTTTTTTGGGTTTTTTTTAACCAAACAAAATGGATACAATATCCCTTGGTTTTTTTTGAGGGGGAAACCCATAAAGGGATACAATATTCCTTATTATTGCATGTTCTTATTAAATACTTGTCACTTGTCATGGTATAGTACTCGTGTCTCAGCTCTTGTTTGCATAGTACTCATGTGTCATCTTCACATTGTAATCAAAAAATTCTAAATGATAAACCTCAAAATAAATTTAAATAAATTTTTGAAAGAGTTCTCCATGATCCACCAATGGGAGTTGTTGTCCTACAAAGTGAATCAATATTTTTTTCTTTTTCCATGAGTGGATATAAAGGAATAGTCTTCCTCAAGGACGACATTTAAATACAAAGGCACCCTTCTAACTACCCCTCTTATAGGCCCTCTTGAGAGCTCAAAAATTCTCTAATGGTTTTTTTTTCATTTCTTGTAAAGTGCCACAGTGGCGATACTTCATTTTATTGTGGAGCTCCAAATCTCAACATTCATCTATATATTGGATAGAAAATATCATATTAGCACACAATACATATCGATCATTCTATTTTCATCTATTATTTGGCAATTTCATCCACTATTTCTTAAAAATTTGAAGTTTATTGGCAATTTCATCCAAATTTTTATTATTTACTTTCTATAGTCTTGGTGCCATGCCAAAAAATTTGGTGCAATTTTGCACCAAACCACTAGAAAAAAAACAGTGTCATAACGGAACCCTAGTTTGAAATACCGTACCTTGTATAGGTCAGTTTCATAAATAATTGGGGACAATTTGGAAGACGTCAAAATTTGGAAATTATTTACAACTATTTCTAAAATTTTGAAATTTTTTTTTTTAGAAAAATTAGAAAAAAGAATATATATACACATGAATAGAAAGAATCAATTCAAAATTAGGAGTATCTTCATAAAGTGCCAAAATTTTTAAAAATTCTACATGTCTGTTGAATTGTCAAATTGCAAAAAATAAAATATTTTAGCATGACCTACCAAAATTGACCTACACGTCTGGTAGGGAACTAGGGATGTGTCATAGGGAGGTATAACTAAAAATGGTACAAAAGAAACATGACACCAAACTCCTTTGATACTTGAATTTTGGTGTTCCAAGGAGTTTTGTTATGTGTTTGTTCCAACTATTGCTCTGGCATTGCACCCACTTTATAATTAATTCTAATTCATTGATATTTTTAATATTTTTGATAAAATGGCCAATTATTTTTTAAATAATATCTTTATGAAAATAGTGAAATTAGGTTGTGTCTTACTAAATTCTTGACATTTGACACTATCTAAATATTTCTTGTTATTAGTGTATTTGTAACCCCTAAAGGACTAAACTTAGTTTTTTAGCAACATAGCAATTTTAGACAACTCATTGTGAATGGAATTTTTATTTATTTTTCTTTGAATTTTTCACACATCTTGTATTTAAGGAGTAGCTTTATGGCCCAACAATTTTCATAACTTTTGACTACATGGATTAAAAGTTATTGCTTGCATGATATGTGATTTTATTTTATTTTTAGGCAACATAGGCATCTCAAAAAATTCTTTAAAAATCACTTTTTGAAAAAATAAAAAATGAATTGGTTTGCTGAATGTATATCTTTGTGGAAAGCTCTAAATCGTTCTATTTTTGTTAATGAGATGAAAGTCATGAGGAGTTTTAGTTTGAAGTAGTTTGCAGGTAGTTATAGAATCTCTATTCTACAAAAGTTTGAAATCCTTTATTTAATACTACGTACAATTTTTAATATTTTGAAAAAAAAATTTAAAAATTGGATGAAGATTGTTTATTACAATATTACAACCCTTGAGATTGGCATTCTTCAATTCTATAGATAATTTGCACACAATTTAGTATTTTGAATCATTTTCTACTTTTTTCTACTTTCTCTTCTTTTCAATATGTTGTACAATTCCAAATAATTAAAAAAAATTGAGCATATAGCCAACTTACATTGAAGAATAAGTTCAAAGAATAACCATCAATTTGAACATTTTTTTCATGCAAATGTGACCTTATGAAGTACAACTGCTTGGATTTTTGCAAGGATAAAATAATATTTTAGTCAATTCAAATGTTGCAATCTATATAGTAGAAATTTCTAAAAGAATTTCCACATCTTTTCAAAACACTTTATGACAAGATCCTATGGTTATGTGTGTCAAAACATGTTTTTTTTTCTAAAATTTTGCACTTGTATCAAAAATCATAGTTTTGGAGCGTTTTGGATGAAAACATAGTCAAAAACCTTCAAGGGTTTAGAATGCACAACTTTTGAAATTACTTATTGTTGTAATTGGGACTCATGAACATCCATGTCTACAAATGGAAGTATCTATAGAAATATTTGTTGACTTTGATGGCTTGTAGGATAATTTATTGGAATAAGGCAACCTAATTATTGAAGGCAACTTAATTTCACAATTTTTGGGTATATCAAAACTAGATGATACTAAGGTAAAATTTGATTATTGATCTTCATGCCTAATGGACCAAAGAGCCTACTTTGAGTTTTTTGATCTTGACATTGGATAGGCTCTATTGACTTCATAGTTGAAAATTTTTGCATGAATTTTCTAAGATGGATGCTACTCATCATTATCTACATATGAAGCTTTGTTCCATGTCATTCTTATAAATACCTCAAATGTTAAAAGTTTTTTTTGTCTATTTTCATAATAAATTGGGCAACAAAAGTATACACAAAAATAATTAACACTTATTTTTTTGCAATAGTATATTAGATTGATACCTAGTCAAAAACATTTGAACCATTCAATTTTGAATAGTATTTGTAATAAAAAATAATGAAGAGTTTTATTTTGCAACTAATGAGGGTAGAAAAAAATATGTAAAGTTGTCTTATTCTTGTTTGAATATTTTTCAAATAAAATTAAAAATAAAGGATATGATCTATTTATCAAAATAATTTTCAATATTGGAAATTTTGGAATCCACAATTCTCAAATTCTTCCCAAAGTTATTTGCATATTCGTTTTATCTTTCATTCAATTTTACCTTCTACTTTACAAATTTTTTCCAAATTATTATTAAAGCTTTTATAATTAAAATTCATTTAAAAAAACACCATTTTCCAACATATTGACTAAGACGCAAAAGTTATTAAGGTGACATTTTTATAGAATGGCACAACATTCCATTAAAATTGAATTAAATATGTCAAAAATGACACATTAGATATCAAAGAATGAATTTAGGTAACTACAATCAATGCCTACAAATCCAATAGTATTCTAAGCTCGAGTAGTAAACATGTTTGTAAGTATTCATTGGAGGTTTTTTGTAATGAAAATACATAAGAACTATTATATATGCTCTATATAATCTAAAAACCCTCCTCACAAAAGTACAAATGTGTAGGGGCATTGGACACTTTTAGAGTTTTTTGCAATTCTTTCATCGTTTTAACTTTCAACCCAAACATATATAAAATTAAAGTTGACTTGTCTAATTTCATATGTAAATATGCTCTATTATGATGCATTGCATCTATTGAAGAATTTTACAAACAAACTTGAATAGAAGAATCAAGGACGTTGGGAGATTTATTCAATTGCAACTAATGTGACTAATGCCCCTTAACGGCATTAGTTACATTCATCACAATTTTGTAAACTAACCACAACTTTTGCATTAGCAACTAAAATTTTCTAAATTTTTTTTTACATGCTTGGCATTAAATACAACACCTATTTGCAAATTTTTGAAAGCATATGACACTTTTAGAATTTTTTACAATATTTTGATGGTTTTGACTTACAACCCAAAAATAAATAAAATTCGAGGTCACTTGTCCTACTCCCAATGTCAACATGCTCCATTAGGATGCATAGGGAGTATTTGGAGATTTAAAAAAAAATTGAAATAGAAAAGGCAAGGAATTTGGGAGATATGTTCAATTGTGATTAATGTGACTAATGCCCTTTGGGGGCATTAGTCACATTAGTCACAATTTAGTAAATTGGCCACAACTTTTGTATGGGCTACTACAATTTTCAAAAAAATTTAGTGTATACTTGGTTATGATGTGGAACACCTACTAGCGGATTTTTGAAATCATAGGACTTTTTTAGAATCTTTTGCAATTTTTTGATGGTTTTAACTTCTTACTAATAAATAAATAAATAAATAAAGAGTTGATTTGTTTGATTTCATTCGTTAGTATGCTTATTTAGGATTTTTTTACAATTTTCTTGAATGTCTTATGCATTTTTTGAGATGATGAGGTAGAATTGTAGAAGGTTTGTCAGATTTTAAGTAATGTGACTAATGCTTAAAAGGGGCATCAATCCCCTCAATTACAATGTACAAGATCTTTGACAATTTCCTAGTCAATGGATTTACATTATAATATGAGTTTGTTTGTTGATGTTGAAAATATCCCTTCTTCAAGTTTAATTTATTCATTTTTATGAATTGATTTTGTCAAGTTTTTAAGCATTCTATTCTACTCCGTAAAACAACTTGTAGGCCCATCTACCCACCCAACCATCTAGCCTTTGCCATTGAATCTTATGTCTCCTACAATGTACGTCCATCTGCTTGTTTATTTGGTTGTTGACTATGCGTCCACCTGTCCGCCCATCCTCCCGACTGCTGGACATACAGTAGTGCAAATGTCAAATGACATCCGGAGGGGCCCGGACGTTGCTATGGGACATCCGGACATGACGTTGGATGTCCGGGCGTCCTATCAACCCTAGTGTAGAGATTCCATAAGTACCCATTTTCTACCCACAAACTAAAACTCCTATAACTTTCATCTCATTAATCAAGATGGAATGACTCAAAGCTTTCCAAGTAGATAAAAATCTAAAGAACAAATTTGAAATTTGAAAATTCAAAAAAAATAAATTTGAAGAAGTTTTTTTTGCTGCCCAGGTTGCCTGCCGCGTAGAGAAAACTACATATCATACAATAACTTTTTTATTATGTAGTCAAAAGTTATGAAAATTGTTGGGTCTTAGAGCTACTCCTCACACACATGTTTTGTGAAAATTTCAAATGTTGCCCAAAATTTCTATGTTGCCAAAAAACGCAATTTGGTCCTTCAGGGGTTAATATGCATCAACGAATTGAGGTCAAGTATTTAGCAAACACATTAATTGTAGTTTAGGGATAGTTTTGGATGATTCCAAGGTCCAATGCAAAGTACATGTATAGTACTGGGTGTTTCCCCCTTACAGCCACGTTCAAAAATTCTGAATCTTTGATTTTTGAATCATAAAATCCCAGTATCACATTCTACAAAAGGAAACAGTTCTAAATGTTGAAGCATGTGCACAATAAAATAGGAATGAAAAACATGAATAAATTTTGCTTTACTTGCTCAAGGACTAACTTTCTCTGAGCAATTTAGGTTTCAACAATGTGAGATGAATGTCAAATTCAAGTGCAAGCTCACTCATGATCACAGGTTCACAACTAGAAAGTCACAACGTGCAAAAGCAAGCTGATGTTGAAAAAGAAGCTCAGATGTTGATTGACTTCCACATTCTACAAATTTGGTGAGGCTCATTTTCATGTGCACAGGATAATATGTTTTGTGCCAGGGCATGTCCTCAGTCATGCAATCAAAAAGTCAGACATTTTTTTTTTTTTTTTTTCTCAAAGACTAGAGTGTTTCAGGAACTTTTAAATATCACTTGAGGAGAAGTTTCTGAGAGGTCTTCCTAAGTGCAGTGACAAAGACCATAGCGAGGCTCCTTGTGTATCACGGAGAAGTATAGTTTTTATGTCAATTTAATTAAACTTTGACACTTTTCAGAGCATATGGACTAAACCATAAATGTATACTAAACCTCTATTTCAGAAAGATGAGTTTCACAATTTTTAGAGTCAAGAATCATGCCAAGTGAACATAGTTGAGGATAGCTAGTATACTTTGGCAAGCTCTATTGTTAAATTATTGTTGCTATTTTAGATCTAGGCTGAAAAGCAACCATGAGGCTCCCAATTTGGTTTAGCATTTGCAGGAGATGAGATTTCAACTTCATTCTCTGCATTGAATATGTTACATCAGGAAAAAAAATTCAAACAATTTCATTGCACTCTACAAATTGCAATGACAAATTGCATACTTGAGCATTTGGAGTCCCCATGCCAAGGAAAATACCAAATAAAGTGATGCAAGCTGCATGTTCACAGAAGGCAAACCAAAACTCAGAAAGAATCTCTGAGAGGCCCTGATGTATGGCTACTCCACCCAATGTGAATCATATTGAACCAAAAAATAAGGGTTGAAATACAATGGTAGGGAATCTGCAATTATTCAAGAACACCTTAGTTCCTGGTGATGAAACAAGGAGAGGTTTCAATCTTACTGTAATTAGTCAAAACGTCTGATGAAGGTACACTAGCTTATCCTACTAGTGTATGTGATACAAGTTTACCAAAGCCACATTATTTTAAATTAGTGTAGCCAAATATTACTGCAAAATATCAATTTCTACAAAAGAGAAATTTTGTAGTCACACTGATTTTGTTGGTAAAAATCAGTTTTGCAGCTAAATACTAATTCTTCCTCTTTGAATAAATCAGTGAAGTTATAATTACTCTGTCACTGCATACACCGTATATCCTGTACAAGATTCAAGGGCATCATGTTGCAGGATCCAAGTCCACAAGGCTCAGATCCTTGTCAAAAGCCAACCACATTGGAATTGGGGCGAGCGATTCCATCCATGGCCGCATTTGTAGTGATGGAACAAGCAGTTGCATTCAGTCTACTGTCACTTTCTTCATCTCTGCAGCGGACTTGTGGCAACTCCAGTCCTGTCTCCAAATCTGCAGCCAAACCAAGTTTAATCGAACATCGGAAAACAGAGTCATGAAAGTGGTGGCTAAAATCAAACTTGCTTCTGAGTCTCTGAGCCTCTCGATCGAGCTCCAAGCAATTTGCTTCCCGTCTTGCTCACCTCTTGCAGATTCATTGTTGGAGATGGCTCTTTGCAAATCTGATTGTACTTCGCCCAACGCCTCATTGTCATTGTGGGTGCTTCCTCCACCATCCTCGGTTGATACTCTCCAAGCTGCGGTGCTTTCAATGCAGCCCCAGATGCAAGCTCCAATCAGAAACACAAGAAGCGGCACCGCCGTGATTTTGAGCCACTCCAAAATGCGCTCTCCTCTGCTGACAATTTCACACAGCATCAAAAATTAGGTCTCCGATCCACAGCGTAACTCTCCAGACACATCAAATTTGGACAAGGAGTGAAACGTAAAAATTCGTGAATTAATGAAGCTGGATAAATCTCACGACTTCGGCACTTTTCCAGAAGGCCACCAGGAAAATTATTTCTACACCACGGATTGCTTAGAAACTTGAATGTCACAATTTGGACGATCTGTATCAGGCCGAGAGCCCGGCCCTAGCTCCCCAGTTACCCAGTGAACAAATCAGCAATTCCAGGTAGCTAGATTGAGATTCATAGAAGTTTAAAATCAGTCTTGGTTAGAACTAATTGACCGATCCCCACGTTCGAGACTCCTCGTGAATTGATTGAATTTCTCGATACTGGTGTCTTCAGAATGTGGTGCGTAATGGACCCTCAGTATCAAACTAATTCAATCTCCTCTAGAAGATCATGAATTCACGGCAACCCACTGGCTATGTTTCGGGAAAAGTCCAAGCTAGCACGTTCACCTAGCTACATGGCTGCGAAGCCACCCGGAAGAGCAATGCTCCTTACTCGATCACTCCCCCCAATCGCGAAAAGAAGCTTTACTTACAATTGAAAGAAAATCGAGACCGTGTATCGAGTGAGCACTACTGCGCGCAACACTCCAATTGAAAACTGTTGAATGCGCGCTCCCAGAACAAAGCAATCACTCCTCTTTGATTGACACCTGCCCTGCAACTTAAGAGTTAGATGTTAGGTCACATACTGTTGTATCATAATTTGCACCCTAATTATGGAGTGCAGGTAAGGTAGATAGAAGGTAAGTAGTAGCTGAGAATAGTTAAGACTTACCTGTGTATATAATTGTGATCTTCTGTTAATCATACAATCTCACGGAACTACATTTGTTCCTAAGCTCATTTCAACATGGTATCAGAGCGACGATAGAATGAAGTAGAAAGAGCGATTCGATAGAGTCAGTTTTTGAAGACAGGTTTAGTATGTGATAATACAAGTTGAGAGTGACGACACAAGTTGAGCCCAGCTCCTGTGTCGAGGACGAGTGAAAGCAAGAATAGAGAGAGACGACGCAGCTCCTATATCGAGGTCGAGTCCTGCAAGTCAAGAGGAGAGTGACGATACCAGTGAAGCATAGCTCCTGTATCGAGGTCGAGTCCTGTAAGTCCAGATGGCAGAAAATACAAACCTAGCGTTTAGAGAGAACGATAAATTAAAAGGTTTTCAGAATTATTACGTGTGGTCTCTCAAGATGAGAGCAGTCCTGAAGGCAGAAGGTCAATGGACTATCACTGATACTATTCAAAACCCCGCTGGTTTTCCAGCAACGATAGAAGGGGAAGCGTTTACAGAAGTCCAGCTTAAAAGAAAGAAGATTCTAACTTGCAGACTACTTTTGCTGTCAGTAGTCGATGATCTTGTGGACCTTATTGCAGATCACGATGACCCCGCCCACATCTGGAAAACTCTTAAAGACCATTTCAACTCGGGAGATCAATCTCAGATTCTCACATTGATGGGGCAGCTTCAAACTCTGAAAATGGCGGAAGGGAGCGCTGTTGAAGACTACTTGAAGAAAGCTAGGGAGTTGAAGAATCGACTGGCAAGCATGGGCGAGTGAATCTCAGACCGAAATCTCAACCAAATCCTCCTGAATGGATTACCGCGGTCATACGAGAGCACTATACAAACGTTGACTCACCTGGAGTCTGACATGTCCTTCGAACGTCTCTGCGGCAGTCTTCTATTAGAGTCTCACCGGCGCCAGCATCGAGCACAGCACCTTGGCGATGAGGAAGCCTTAGCGGCTACCTTCAGCAAACAAGCTTCCATGAAAAACTCGGGCCGCGGACGTGGCGACAGTTTCACTTCATCTTCTCGAGGACGAGGACAACCTGGACGCGGTCCTTACGGGATTCCCCGACCACCCCCCGGCATGTTCGGTATTCCACGCCCACCACCGGTATGTTTCAACTGCCTCAAACCTGGCCACATCGCACGCAATTGCCGGGTACCACGCAATCCATATGCTTTTCCAGATAAAGAGGCAAGTAAGACCACAGATTATGCAAATTCCGCTGAAATGTTTGATGCACAGATTGCTCAAGGATACTATCACCCGTACTATTACTGGGGGCAAAATCCCTGGTACTTAGATAGCGGGGCTACTACCCATGTAGCTGCAGATTATCATAAACTGGATCATTATCCAAGCTCCTCTGGTGTAGAGATTAGTGAAGTCAAAACTGGAGGAGGGGAATCCCACGTTGTCAAAGGGACTAGCTCTGCCACTGTGCACACAGATCATGGTGAAATAAAACTTAAACCTGTTAAGTACGTTCCTAGTATGACTAAAAATTTAGCTTCTGTAGGAGCTATTGCAGACTCAGGGCATCATGTCACATTCACAAGTCACCATTGCTGGATACTTGACTCCAAAAACAATATTGTTGCCTTCGAGCAAAGGGATCCATCCAATGGACTCTATTGTCTTACCAAACAAGCTCTCGCATTATCTGCGGAAAATAATGACGTATCACAACTTTGGCATCGGCGCCTTGGCCACTTAAGCTATGACGGACTACATTTTCTCTCTCGAACTTCCAATGTCAGTGGCCTACCTCAAATTAGCAACGCTCGCCGAGTTTGTTCTTGTTGTCTTGCGGGTCGTCAACATCGGGAACGTTTTCCAAGAAAAACGGACACCAGAGCCAATAAGCCTGGTGAACGTGTTCATTCTGACATTATGGGGCCGATGCAAGTATCTTCTCTCGGCGGTTCCCGATATGTGCTTGTTTTTACTGACGATTATTCACGGAAAAGCTGGACGTATTTCCTGAAAGAGAAGAGCGAGACATTATCAAAATTCTATTTTTTCAAAGCACAGATTGAAGCAGAGACAGGTAATAAACTACAAGTTCTCCGCTCAGACCGCGGCGGCGAATATACCTCTCATGAATTCATGGATTTTTGTCAAAAACACGGTATCCGACGTGAATTGACCCAGGCTCACTCACCTCAACAAAATGGCGTCTCGGAAAGACGCAATCGCACACTCATGGAGCGGGCGCGTAGTATATCAAAAGATTGTAGCTTGCCTACCTACCTATGGACAGAAGCTGTTTCGCATGCCAATTATCTGATCAATCGCAGTCCTACACGGGCAAACTCAGGTCAGACTCCCGAAACTCGGTACTCCGGTACCAAACCTGATATCTCTCATTTAAAAATATTTGGCTGTGTAGCATATCTTCATATCCCCAAGGACCAACGCAAGAAACTTGACAGCAAGACCCAGGCATGTTTATTTCTAGGCTATGACTCTCAATCCAAGGCATATCGCTTATTCGATCACACTCGGGGAAAGGTTCTAATCAGTCGGGACGTCATCTTCGATGAAACTAGGGTTGGGCTTCGACATTTACAACCCATCCCACCGCCTGCTAGCATTTTCACTTCACCTAATTCAATCCCAACTGAGACTTCTTTACTTGAACCTGAACATAACTCACAGTCAACTGATTTTTTTGTTGACGACTCCGCTACGGGCGATTCCTCTACGCCTTCTCTTGACGGAGTATCAACGCCGCCTACTGCACCAACTCCACAGCCCCAAATTCCGAACACTTCTCCTCGCCGCCCACTACCCGTGGATCGTCAAGCTGGTCCTGCTGTTAGACGCTATCCATGTCGCAACAGGCGCCCATCCACACGCCTGCAAGACTATTGGACATTATTTTCCGAGTTATTGGAAGAACCTTTAGACTTCCGAACAGCAGCACAGAGACAAGAATGGCGTGACGCAATACAAAGTGAAGTTACATCTATCCTCAAAAACAACACCTGGGAGATTATTGACAGACCAGGACATCGAAAACCTATTACTGCAAAATGGATTTTCAAAATCAAGCGAAACTCCAAAGGAGAGATCACAAAATACAAGGCACGAATTGTTGCACGAGGCTTTCAGCAAAAACAAGGTATTGACTATAACGATGTTTTTGCTCCTGTTGTACGCTGGTCTACTATTCGTTTGATCATTGCTCTAGCTGCCAAGTATAACTGGCCATTATTTCAAATGGACGTCATCACTGCATTTCTTAACGGAAATATTGACGAGGAAATTTTAATGGAAATCCCGGACGGTTTTCCTGGTGCGGGAGACTTCACAAAAGTTTGCCGCATAAACAAAGCTCTTTATGGTTTAAAGCAATCTCCGAAAGCCTGGTACGATCACATCAGCACTTGGCTCCAGAACAGAGGACTAGTTAAAAGTACTACTGATCCAAATTTATTTTATCTCAAGCGAGATGGCAAGCTTTCTCTCGTGCTCTTGTATGTCGATGATCTGTTGATAACAGGAAGTGATAGCTTCGAAATTTGCAAACTTAAGACAGATCTTCAAAGAGAATTCGAAATGACTGACCTGGGGGAAGCAAGTGAATATCTCGGAGTGGAGCTGCACCGCCATAACAACGGCATTTTCATTTCCCAACGTGGCTACATTCTTAAACTTCTTGAGAAATTTGGATTACAAAATTGCAATCCCACAAACCTGCCAATTGATCCCAAGGACACATTACGACACACCACAGGCACAGGTCCCACAGACACAACCACCTATCGTTCATTAGTAGGTAGCCTTCTCTACTTAAGCATAACTCGACCTGACATTTGCTATGCGGTCAGTTGTGTCTCAAAATACATGCAAACACCGGAGCATGCTCACTATCAAGCAGCTAAGAAAATCCTCCGATATTTGAGTGGCACTTTGGACTATGGTCTTTTCCTACAGTCCAACGATAGCACGGCATTACATACTTACGCTGATGCGGATTGGGGGAGGGATATTGATACCAGACGTTCCACCTCTGGGATCTTACACAAACTTGGAAATTCTACCATTTCTTGGAGCAGCAAGCTGCAGCCCACAGTCTCCCTCTCTAGCACAGAGGCAGAATATAGAGTCCTAACAGACGCTGCTAAAGATATAATCCACTTCCGCAGATTATTAGAAGAACTTGGAATATCTACTAGTGAGCCTACAACACTTCTTAGTGACAATCAATCTTGCATCAAGCTTGTCAAGAATCCCATCTTACACGCAAGAACGAAGCATATAGAAATTCAGCATCATTTTATCAGAGAGGCAGCAAAAGCTGGAGCTGTACAGGTTAGCTACGTACCAACTGGAGCCCAACTAGCTGACTTTCTAACTAAACCCTTGCCGCACAAAAGCTTTGCACAAAATCGGCACAGGGCAGGTATAGTACCCTACAATACCTCGAGCTGATGAAACCTAATTCTAGCCTACATCGGAGTCTGATGGTTATCTAACCAGAGAGCTTTGCGAGAAATCTTATGCTTGAAATCCGGTGCCCTTGGATTTCTTCGCGTCGTGCGGTTGTCCCACCACTCCTCTGGATTGCTTGCTAAATGTCTCCAATACAGCTCTGCACCTTCGACGGCATCGCCACCAACAAGCTCGCCACCCTCAGCCATCGAAACCCTAATCCCATCCTGACGAAGAGCACCTGTGGACACAAGATCGGCACCTGCAGACTGATTGTGTGTACCGTGCAAAGAACACCAGAGAGCGGCACAAACGTGAAGAACTCCGTTACAAGTGCGCCGAAAGAATTTGGCACACAACCATAGAATGAGAAGTCCGATCTGCACCTGCGACAACGGTACTGCATCAGTACCGATATAAAAAAATGTGGAAGAGCTAAAGATGTAGATTCGCGATTAAAAGTACTCACCAGTGACATGCGATCAACGCTTTCTCCGAAGCCTTGAACAAATTCAGCCGGAAGCAAATCAACTCGGACCATTGTACACACACAGGAGATACAACTTACAATTAGGGTTCTTTGGAGCGAAGGAGGGTGTTGAATGCGCGCTCCCAGAACAAAGCAATCACTCCTCTTTGATTGACACCTGCCCTGCAACTTAAGAGTTAGATGTTAGGTCACATACTGTTGTATCATAATTTGCACCCTAATTATGGAGTGCAGGTAAGGTAGATAGAAGGTAAGTAGTAGCTGAGAATAGTTAAGACTTACCTGTGTATGTAATTGTGATCTTCTGTTAATCATACAATCTCACGGAACTACATTTGTTCCTAAGCTCATTTCAACAAAAACTATCTGGCCAGAGAAGGAAACTGAATCGCAGAAACTGAACTAATTAGATCGAGTGATTGTTCGTGTCTACAAGGCTAGGCAGGAAGAAGCTCTAACCCGTCCGGCTTCGAGAGCTCCTGAGAGCGAGCTAGGACTGAGACTCGAGAGAAATCAGTGACGAGATGGAAGAGAATATACACTCAGTCTAGTCGGAGCTGGAGCTCGTGGAACCTTTGCAGTTGCAAGAAACACAAAACCTTGACTGTTTTATAGCTAGCCCGGGTTGAACCACTTTGCACGCACTTTCAGGCGACGATGAACTCGCCCTTCTTCCGATGACGGAGCTAGAGAGACGCGAAAGGATCCGTGATTCTGGAAAAATCTGGGCTGCTGAAAGTGGCAGGCAGGTCGGCCAGCATGAGCGAAGATTAGCTGCGGCTGATCGAACGTCTCCGATGTCGGAAGAATTCTGGACTTGTCCGCATGAAACCCCGCTTCTTCAAACCTGCGAATTGTCGGGCGAGTGCCTGCCGAGGATGGATGGACATGTGCCTGATCGCGAGGCTCCGATGTCGGAAAAAAGCCTGACTGCATCATGAATGTATGCGAAGAGAGAGTCGGGCTCCCGTCCCCGCTCCTTCTAGACAAATTTATTTACTTATTTATTTTCGAAACTCATGGATAATTTCCATTGAAAAAGGAAACAGTACTGACACAGAACTGAACCAGAGGAGTGAGAGGACAAGTCCGGTCGCCGTCATCACCGTCCACGTCCGTATATTTGTCTGTACAGATCGAGTATTAGTATACCAAATTTTACTGGAGGACAGTAAGGGCCACCTTCCATGTGAGGCGGGCCGGTAGAGCTTAGAAGGGAGAACTCCATTGAGAAATCACTCATGACACGTCCATGTAGAGCAGGTGGGTGGGGGAGATATCGAATAAGAGAAGCACACGTAATGATTCTCTTGAAGTTTGACTAATCTCCATTAGTCCCTTCGTCCACGGATATTGGTGAAGCTTGAATTCCTGCTTCGCTGCTCACCGAGGCCAACAAGACAATCGCTGGGAGCTTCTTATCATCTTTCTGGTTTCCTACCGGCCTAGCTCACATGGAAGGTGACCCTAAATCCTCTATTTGGAGTGTACCCAACAAGATAAATTGTAGATTCTTTGGGATAAAAGTAAAAAAAATAAAGCCCCCTATTTTGTGCTGTGGTTAGGGTATGCTCTAGACTTGAATTTTACTGTAGGACACTAAATCCTCCATTTGGAGTATACCCAACAAGATAAATTGTGGATTCTTTGGGATTCTTTGAGAATAAAAGTAAAAAAACAGCCCCCTATTTTGTGCCATGATTAGGGTATGGTCTAGACTTCTCCAAGCTAATTAAGGGTCTCTAGTTGCAAAAATGAATTCCGAATTTGCAAAAAAAATTATGTAAAAAGCTTTTAATAACAAACAAATTGTGTTCTCCTCCAAGGAAAATCCACCCTGCTGCCTACTGGGCCCAATTGGAATGGAGGATTGAGCGTCGTCCATTTTTATTCTGGCTGAGTGTGAGCCTACTCCATCTTGGTGTTGTCACATCGGAAGATCTAGCCGGAAATTTTATAGCCAAATCATTGATTAATTTTTATCATTTGGAGATGTAGACAATTATTTCTTCCATAATACTCATGTGATACTTGATGATACTACATTAAAAGTAGGGGATACCTAGGTAAGTAAAGTTTGGCTAAATATTGGCTTGGAAAATAACATGAAGTTGGCTATTTTGACCCAAAAATTTGAAAATTTTCTTCACAAAGAATAGCAAACATGAGTTTTGGTTGTAGACAATTGGTAAAAAAATTGTATATGAAAATATCATTCAACCAAGTCAATATAAATTAGTGCTCTATACAAGCATGTAATTGCTTCAAGACTAGAATGTTGGAAGAAATGGATGCACCAATTGACCATCTTTTTTGTTGTAAGGTTGTTGCATGTTGACTACAACTATAGGATAGATTGAAAAACAATTTTTTCATCCAATTTTTTTGGAAGTTGCTCAAATATGCTTTCAATGAATAGTATTGCAAATTCCCTCATTACAATATTAATGGCATTTCTAAAGAAGAAGATGCTTAATCCATGGATAATCCTTATAGTGTATTTTGGCCATTTTTTGCTATTTAATCTCAATGTGAATTTAAGCCATAAAATAGATATTTTACAATTTAAATTTGACTAATAAAATTAATCTTATCAAGTAAAATTTCTACTCCAATTGGAAGTTTTGAAAAATTAGTAAATTTCAATATTTTATAGCAATATGAAGTTTAGGCCTATAACTATGATTTGTTGATTTTGTATTTTTTAGAATGACACAATACTAAATTTTGGTTTATATTAAGATATTTTATACAATAATATACATCTATGGTGAAAATTTTAGATTATTCAAATATATTTTTATTTGATATGAATTTGTTTATATTTATCTGTAATTAATTCATGTTTATTTTAAAATTTCCACCAAAACTCTGAAACTTTATGATTTGTAGTAGACATGTGATTTCATTTCTAAAAAATAAATGGAAAAATTTTCATTCAAATTTAGTCACAAAATCAAAGCAAACATAATGATGGATAGTGAGGCTTGAAATCAATAGTCATGGGCCCATCCTTCAAGGGTTAACCTATAAAGTTCCATTGTCTCCTTTCAAGATAAAATAGATTTCAAATAGGTTCTTACAATCTCAATTTTATCATGATTTTTGAAAACTTTTTTGGAAGATAAAACAACACATTTATTTTTGAAAATATAATTTTTTAAATTTCAATTAGAACTTAAAAACAAAAATAGATGGTTCACCCACTCAATCATTTGCAATTTGTAGAAGCCATAACTCTTTTTCAATAATGTTGAAATTCTTGGAATTTAGGGCAAAGCACGAAATTGTGGATACATACAGTAGTATCAAGCTTTCAATTAAACAGTTTAAGTCCTATACATATTATATTGTACCGAAATTGTAGGCTACTTCATTGGGCATTAAAGAGTTAAGCCCTCAATGTCTAGACTCTTTTCTAGAATTCATGATTTGGAAAAAACCATTATAAAGTAATATCAATGACACTAGTGTGTGAGCATAGGAGTGTGAACTTGTAAACCTTGAGTCTAAGTATAAGTAAATATCCTACACCCTGGGGAGGACACTTCTTGTATATTTGGGGGACCCACGTGCGGCGGTGGGGTATTTTTAGGGGGGCTATCAATTACTTGTAATCATTACTTGGCAACATTAAAAAAGCCCCTATTTTATCATAAAGCAGAAAAATCAGCCATATTATCATCCCTATTTTATTTTAAAATCACTTTGCCTTTTTAATGTCCCCTATTTTATATGTAAATTTTTTATAAATTTTACCTAAGATTATTTAAATGTACCCTATATTCCGTCGCACGTAGGTTATTAAAAAATAGGAAGTGTCCTCCCCTAGTCCTACACTCATTGAAGGTGTTTATAAGATAAACACTTATAATAAAGGTGTTAATAAGATAAACACCTATAATAAAGGTGTTAGAATATAAGTACACTATAACCATTGAGGTGTCTATAATATAGATACCTATATTATAGATGTATAGAATTCTAAGCTCATAGGCTCAAACTCTCTATACTCACATACTAGCAAATGTGCAATTAGATTCACTAATGCTATTACCGATATTTCAATAAATTTTGAAAGGAAAGTTTCAAAATACCTTCTAAATTCAATTACAAGCAAAATATTGTAGTTTTTGGATTAAATTTTTTTGGAAATGAAGTATCCTTCATATGGTTGTTTCTTCAATTTTTGTATCCTTTAAATCTATAACCTTAGTTCTGCAAATCCAATTTTGAACTAGAATCAATGCAATTGTGGCTTGGTCAATCACTTGATATACTTCAAAATATATATATATATATATATATATATATATATATATATATATATAATTATAGAACAACATATACTCTACTAACTCTAAATCAAACCATTTGATAGGACAATAATTTCATGAAGTTTCTCCAAATTAGAATGACTTTCATCCAAGAAGTAATGAGGATGAAAATGTCATCTATAGATAAAAGTGGATCATTTCAATCTATGTACAATAAATAATTTGGATGTTGGAGTACTTCATGGTTAACCGTTGAATGATGGACCTATAACCATTGATTCAAAGCCTTCTTGCTCATCACTCAATTTGTTGCCATTTTAAAAGTAGATATGTATGAAAAAATTTATATTTATTTTTCAGCAATGAAATTACAAGCCTTCTCTACTTCATAAAAAATTTGATTTTTGGGAGGAAAATTGATTTTTATGAGAATTTTTGAGGAAAAACTAAAGAAAAAATCAAACCATTTAGTCAACAAGAACCACTCATAGGGGAGTGCAAGAAACAATATATATGATTATGAAAATGGAGCAAATTTTTTTGTGTTGAGGGTGATTGCAAATAACACTTGTACTATTTTGTCACACATTGCATGCTGATATTTTTTGGCTATAACTTTTGTATTTTGACTCTAATTGACTTAATATTTGTTGGAAAGGTACTTATAACTAACATAAACCTTCCCTAATTTTTTCATAATTTTCAAAAATAATTTACTATCCAAAAATAGACCCTAATTGAATGTCACACTTTGTAGTTTAGGGGGATTTAGTATTATGGAGTACCTTTTCTTTTATTGATTTTGAGATGAAATTTGGATGAAATGATCTTCTAGTATACTTCTAACTCTCCAGAGAAGGGTTTTTAACCCCTAAAGGACTAAAGTTCCCTTGGGGGACACTTGGAATTTTGGGCAAGCTTGTGTGACCTGAATTTTTGCTATGATTTTTGAAACTTTTTTTGAAGATAGGAAATCAGGTTAGCTTCCTCAAAATATAATTTTTATTTCAATTGGTGCTTGGAAGAAAAAGTTATGCCATTCTAAGTCCAAAAAGCAGTTCGTCGGGCAGGAAAAAAAAACAAAAACAAATTTTTATTTTTATTTTTTATTTTTTATCTCAAAGATTATGTTTTGTTCTACATCTGAAGCTTTGGTTCATTTTATTTGGACAAATAATGAGAAAGTTACGGACAATCTTGTATTTTGGACAATCTAAGCACCTTCTTCAAAAAATAACTTATAGAATTCATTTTTGAATGCAATTTTTCAAATTTTTCAAATTTTCTTTTTTGATAGGGTTTAGGATGTTTGCAAGAATAAGATCACCTTTGGGATCATGGTTTTTCAATTACATCTTAAAGTTATTAACAACTTAGTGTTTTGTTCAATCTTGGACCTACTTCTATTTAACAATTTTTTAATGAATGAAAATCAAGTAGTGTTTTTTTGAATTTTTTTCCCCTAATTCTCAACTCAAATTTTCAACATAAAAAATTTTAACTTCATGGTCCATAGTGCAAAAAAATTCAACAAATGGCAGTCAAAGTCATCTAAAATTGCAAGTCTGAGTTCAAAAAAACAACAAATTCCAACTTTGAATGCTAATATCTTCCAATCTGTAAGGTCAAACTTCATGAAATTTTTACCACATGATTTCAAACAAATAATTTACAAGATCCTACGATTAGATTTTAATAAAATTGTTTTCTTTTGTTTTTTTGGGAAGAAGTAGCAAACATGGCAGTTTTGAGTGGTTTTCAAGCCAAAAAATGCCTCAGTTATTAGGAAAGATTTGAGGGCTCTAGGAGCTTGCGAGTTCCCACAGTCCGAAATTGTGTAATCTGCCGTGGGAATGCAGTTCTGTAGGAATCCTACGTGGTTGAGCGACTACCACGTCATTAACTTCTTCTTTTTTTGAACTTTTTTTCATATTTCAGGACCCCCAATTTTTATTTTTTTTATTTTTTTATTTTTTAGAAATGGTGGCCTGACAACGGCCAGCTGTTCTCTGAATTAGTTTTGGGAACAGTCTCAAAATGGCCCTTTGGAGCCCTCAAATCCCTCCTAATGCATTTAGGGGTTACAAATAGTTAATTTTATATGGTGTGGAGGTCTACAAAGTGAGCTCCTTTTCGTTGTTATTTTGAAATATATAAAATATTATTTTGGTTTTCTTTTTGGTGAATGACCACCTCTATAGAGTTGTTGCAAATGTCCAATTTTTATTTTTTGTAAATACTTATTTTTTCTATTTTTTCCTAATTAAAACATGAAGATATGTATTTTCTTGACGTTTGACACTTTTTAAGTTCTCCTACTTAGAGAATTTTTCTATACAAATCCTTCCTTGGATACCTTTGTCTAAAAGGTGTATACATAAGTTATATTTTTAAATATTTTTTTAAAAATTATAAATTTAAAGTACTCCCAAAAAAATCATGAAAACGCAACAAATAATACAAGTGTTTCTTGCAATTATCCTTGATAAAGTGTTGTTAATTAATAGATTTTGAAGGAGTGGTTCAAGATTGCAAGGCACTTGCATTCCCCCACCCCCCACCCCCTTTATACACAAGGAAAATCATGTGCAATTGATTTAACTACCTCTACATAAATCAACTTAGAAGTTATTATTGTATGCTACAAAGGATAAAAATGCTAATGGCATCATTTTAGGAATTCATTGGACGCATTAAAAACTTGCAAGACATTTTTAGCATCCTATTATTTTTTTTTTGTATTGGCTTGCTTTATTCAAGTGTATGTTTTATTTTTTCTCTAGTTGTACCCTATAATCCTTAGTAGGGACTATACATCTTAAACTTCCAAAAATCATATTTATTTCATTGTTTGTGATAAAATTCTAATTAAAATATATAATGTACCATTCTCCATTTTTGTTCCTACCATAAAAAGAAATAAAAATAGAATTGATTGATTTCTTCAAGAAATAGCTTTTCTTCCTTTAGATGCTCATTTTTTGAGCCTTCTAACTTATATAACCTTCATTTTATTAGTTAGGCTCAACCTCAAAAAATATCATTTTTTAGGAGAAATTTCAAATTTCAAGCAAGCTGCAACAACTTCTCAAAATACACTAGTGTAGCAAATTCTGCCATCCATTTTTTATGCTTACTTCTCAACTACATGAAAAAAACATTAGTTAAACTAAGAATTCAATTGAGTACTCTTTGTAATTCAACGTGAAAGGTTAACAAATAAAAACAGATGAGAAAATTGCTTCTAACCTCTTTCGAGAACCCTAGACTATCAAAATGCCACAAAATGGTATTGGTAGCAGGCTAGGGTTAAGGTAAATTGTCCACAGGGATGACATTTTTCCCAAATTAAGTTTCATGGTATTTTACGATTGAGTGTGAACTTTCTTCCTTTTTGTATTCCTACCACGCGAGACTTAGAGTTTTTTCAAGGCTCACACTAAGGTGGGTACATTGAAAAGCACAACTCGCCTTAAAACGCCATCTATAGTCTATGTACATTTTCAAAATTAATTATGTACAAAAATTATAAATGGCATTTTGAAAAACAAATTTTGACCTTTATTAACTTTTGCACCTTAATAAATTTTTCTTGTTATATTCAAATGTTGTGTTCTTTGGTGCATTGAAATGTGCTTTCACTTGTCAACATGAATATATGAAAATTTGAATAGCCTAATAATAGTGACTAAGGTAGAAGGTCTTGAAATGGACCATGTAAGCACTAAATCTGAATTTCGGGCAGGTGAAACTTCTTGAAATATTTTTCAATAAATTTTTATTGAAAGACAAGAAGAATTGGCATTCAACCCAAGTTGTTTTACATTTTTTGGATCATTTTGGAGTTAGTTATGAATTTTCAAATGAGATGTGTTGTAGGTCCCTATTTATGATCCTAGGTCCTTCTTAAAGTGTTTATTGCAGCTTCTAGAGAAAAATGGGAAAAGCAAGGGAAATGATTAGCTCTTAGAATAATGATTAATATTTTTCTTGGTTCATTCAATGACTACGGAGGTCAATTTAGTAACCACATCCAGTTCATTCAACCATCATTTTTAGGGTCCATTCTTAATGCCCGTTCCATTTCAGGACCTCCTACCTTAAGTCCTACCTTAGACACAATACAAATTTGTGGCGCTTTTGAGTGTGCCCACCTTAACCCTTAAACAACGCAGGCGCCGTTTTCTGGTCGATGAATGGCTTCTGGGCGCTCTGCAGAATGGAGAGAAGTCTTTTTTCATCAAATTTTTTTTGGGTAGCAAGCTCATGATCTTGCACTGTGATGCAATCTAAAAATTAAACTGCATTACTAAACTTATATTTTTAGGGAGGTCGAGGTTCTCTCAACACAAGATGTAGCTCACGGTGCCCAACTCAAAATTTGAAATGCGGGCAAACTACGGCTGCATTTAACATCCTTTTTTATTTCTCTCGCACTGTTCACAGCGCTTACTTTTTCACGTAGTCTACGCTGAAGAACACATTGTTCACAGCCCGCTGATGTCCATGGTGACCCGCCTGTCGTTTAGGGGTTAAGTTGGGACCCATGGACACGTGCACAACGGCTGTGATCGATGAAGAAACTCCGATGTCGAAGGAATGGCCTTCGCCCTTTCATTTTGCCCTTCAGCACTCAACACTGTCAGCAGCAGCGTTCACAGAATTGGCTAAATTTCGCTCCATTGCTACTAAAAATTTTCAGTAGCTAAATCCCTATAGGAAAAAATCCTTGAAAAAATTAAATTTTAGCTAAGATTTCAACAACCAATAGAATTTGATAGCCAATTTCTTACTTACTCTACATTGGAATTAGCACCTTTGTAGTTAGTTATAGGTATTAGTACCCCCCATTATCCCTTACAACTTGCAAAATCCTTTCTTTTTTAATTTTTTTAATGCCACTTTCTCTCAAGATAGCCAAAGTTGATGCTTATATATCTTGAAGGTAGCAAATTGTACTAAATCCTCTAAACTAGATAGCATATGACACTAAATTCTATAAACTAGTTATGGGATCACTCGTTGAAGTTCCGTTGTCTTCACTTCACTTATGATTATTAGCGGCCATCCAGACGGATGGACTTTGTCCCTGCAGGCGGGGCCGGCTTCCTGGGTCCTGCAGAAGTTCTGTCCATGGGAAGGTCACGCACGAATTAAGAGCATCCCCCCGCCCATGTGGACACCGAAAACTCAAAATCAGACCCTTTGCAGGGTCATAAAATTATGGCTGGGCCATTTGACAATGATTTGCCCCACAGCAAAAACGTGAAGGCAGCCCTGTAAAAGTAAAAAATAATTTTATCAAAGTTTCCAATTTATTTTGTTTTAAATTTGAACACCAAAAGAATTGGTTTCCTATTTTTTGAGGTCTCTTTCTCTTTGCTAGAGAAGAACTCAAAATGATTTGAGTTTCCAATGGAACAAGGCACCTTATATCCCCATGGGGTGGTGGGAGGAGCCCCATGGGGATACAAGGTGCCTTGTTCCATTGGAAACTCACTCCTTCCTCCATCCACATGAAGTGGGTGGAGGGAACACATCCTTTGGGGTCTCTAAAATGAAAGCCCCCAAAGGATGTGTTCCCTCCATCCACTTCATGTGGATGGAGGAAGGTATGAGTTTCCATGAGGAGTGGAGCTCATTACATGCTCTAGGAGTGGGAGAAGGTGTCCCAAGCCATGTGGGACAAACGTGAGTATGAATTTGAAGGAGTTCCTTCAAATTCATACTCACATCTGTCCCACATGGATTGGGACACCTTCTCCCACTCCAAGAGGATATAGTGAGCTCTATTTCTCATATAGAAATTCAAACCTAGATGAATTTCATTTTCATCTTTGGGGGGACTAGCAAAGTCTCATTTTTGTGAGTGAAATTGATTTTAAGCATTTCATTGTAAAGAAAAATTCAAATTGGAGGGACAGTTGGGGTGTCAACATCAATTTTGGCGGTCGAAAGTACAATCAACCCCCCTGGCCGGGCGAGGCCGGCCACACGCCATTTCACCGTGTACTGGGCAAATTTGGCCATGGCTGGTCATTTACTAAGCGTCAAATTGCATGCCATGGGGAACTTCTTCCATCCCAGTCTACCCATATACCCAGTTTGCGTCCCTCATTGGACAAATGTGGGGATGCTCTAACCTTTAACCCCTCATTGCCCAAGGCCCAAACGTGCTGGAAAGCATCTTTACTTTTCAAGCCTTAGATCATCCCCACATCAACTCAGCAAATCAATTAACACTGTAAATGGTCTAGTTCATTGATCTTCTCTGCAACAGGAATGCCATCCATTGATTTCATTTGCTAAGTTGCTGTGGGGATGCTCTAAGTTTGCATGTTGCTAAGGTATGAGAATCTCAATTGTACAAGCTTATATAGGAGACGGTTCTAAAACCAAGTAGGCTTTTGCAACCATCCTATAGGGGCTTTGAAATGGACATGTGAACTTTGGAAAAATGAACTTTGGATTACAATGGAGCTTCATGAGATTTAATTTATACTTCTTTGATGGATGGCTTAAGAACCACACTTAGTTCATTCCTAACTAAGTAGCTAGGTGACTACTAATTTAATTCAAAATTAGAATTTGTTGTTCAACTACCTTCTTACAAGTATTGAAAAATCTAAAATAATGATTAAATCAAGCATTCATTTCAGATTTTGAAAGGGACACTTTTAGAAACCATTTCAATTACTTTACACATGTAGCAATGCTAGTTTTTGAACAAGCCCTGATTTTTTTTTCAAAATATGCATGGATGAGTTTTCAAGGGCCTATGATCACAAATAGGGCCCTACACCAGATTGTGTTTGAAAATTCATAACTAATTCACTAATGCTTAAAAAAATATGAAACAAGTTGTATTAGATTCCTCATCTATTTCTCTTTGACTAGAAAATAAACTAAAAATATTTCCATCTCAGGAGATACATGAAAAAGGCGGACCAGCCCTTAGATGAGCGGTTTCTGAGTGTCCTCCCTTAATGTACAAGAGAACGTTCCACATTTGGCGGATTCTATGTTGTGGTGAGACCTAACCACAATGCAAAATCCACCAAATGTGGAACATTCCCTAACATTAAGAGCCAAGGGAACAATGCAGATATACATGGAGAATTTTGGCCTGAATTGGCCATCATTGCTGATTCTATCGCAAAATCGGCCACCGTCCTCTCTACGGTGCATTCAGCTTCTCAATAGAGCCTCATCATGCTAAATCAAACACCGAGGCTCTTAGCATACATGTTGTAAGGTGAGAGGTTTAGAAATGGCTCATTTAAGAGTTAATCCACCTTATTCATGTATTTCTTTAGATGGAAATATTTTTAGCTCATTTTTCAATCAAAGAGAACTAGATGAGGAATTTAATACAAGTTGATCCATATTTTTTAAGTATTATTGAATTAGTTATGAATCTTTAAACAAGTTGTATTATAGGTCCCTATTTATGACCCTAGGTCTTCCATAAACCGTTCACTTGCAACTTCTAAGAAAAATGGAGAAACAAAAGAGATTTAAGATTGACTCTTGCAATTAATAATACCTTTTTTACTATGATTCATTCAATGATTACTGAAGTCAGTTAAAGAGCCATCTACAAGACGGTCTTTAATGCCTGAACTATTTTCAATCCCTTTCCTATAGATGACATAGATCAAATTTGAAGTCACTTGGTTGCATAAATTGCAAGATTATAATGTTGTAGTGTTGCAAAAAAGATGCTAAAATTTTCCTATAAACACATTTTGAGGTGAAATTTAATTTCTAAACTTATTCAAATGGAAAAAATTAAAATTAAAAAGTGCTTCAAAACTAACGTACAAACACTTTGGTGAAAAAAAATTCAATTGACTCATTGTGTTTGCAAAATGGCTTTGAAATGTCAAGAATATAGAAAAAAAGGTTGCAAAAAATGTATTTACAACTAAACCTCCTACTAAAATGCTTTTCAATCAATCATAAATTCTTGGATTGATATGAAATTTTAACCACACAAACTAAACTAGTAAACACAATTTTCCCAAAAAATTATGTGAAATAGACATTGTATGAAGAAGAAATAAGCTACCAAAGTTCATTGTAATCCAAAAATGTGAGGATTTAAACTCCAAATTACTCCCAAACATTCAAAACAACTTGGATTGACATGAAGATTTTACCACGATAACTGGACTTCAAGGTAAACGAAACTCAATAAATTTTTATTGAAAACTTCAATCAACTTGGATTGGCATCAAAATTTTACGATAATAACAAAGCTTCAAGGAGAATGTAATCCAATGAATTTTATTGAAAACTAACATTGCATGAAAAAGATACAAGCCCCCCAAGTTGCAACCATCAAAATGTAGTTTGGTGAATTCAAATTGAACTTGTGAACTTCAAATGACTTCCAAAAATTTGTATATTATGGATTGAAATCTTTACCATACATACTAGTCTAATACATGCAACTTCTTCAATCATTTTTTTGTACTAAATTTGGACATTAGATGCAAAAGTTACAACTCTTTGAATTAGAGTGCTAGGTAATGTGAGGACACTTTTTGTCCCCTTAAGGTAAACCAACCTATGATAGGCAAATTGACTAGTTTGCCTTGTTGACATATTTGAGCTATTAAAAAAAAATGTCTCATGTAAGAGAAAATATGAGAAATGGAGAGAGCAACTGCAATTTTATTTTTTTGACACAACATCAATTTCATACAATTTTTGAGGAAAACTAGACAAATGGCTCAAAACAATCTCTCCAAAGCCATCAAAAACTATACCTATGGTGGTCATTAGACCACCAAATGCAATTACAAATTTCTTAACATGGTTGAAATATATGAAGTTAAGCCATTTACTATAGTGTCATAGATTCTCATCCTAAAATCAACATTTATCCTACATTGAAGTGGTATTAGGTCAATGGTTGGTATTGAGTTCGTCTACCTTAGATCATGGAAAAAAAATCCCAATGTTGTGCTACCTCGATGTTGCAGGTGCCCTAGCATATATAAAGGTCCAGATGAGGGTTTAGGGTCCATGAAAATTTTCCAATTGAATAGTACAAGTTACTCAATCTAAAATTGCTTAAAACTGTCGGTGTAAGAGGTTTTCGGACAATAGCAACTCAACCACATCAGAACATGATACTCCTTCAAAAGTATTAGAGTCAAAGTTAAGGCCAAATCTGATAAAATGGTATGTTTCGGATTCACAGTTCAGGCTACATACGATAAAATCAGGTATCGAAATCCTCACAAACAGTTTCAAAGAGCTCTACAAAACTCGAACTGATTTCAAATGAAGTTACGAAGGAAATAGAACACAACATGCAAATTTGGTCTGCGAGTTCCAATCGCTTTCTTCTTAGAAATCATCCTCAGGGATAACAAGAAAGCTTTACACTTCAAACGGTTCCAAGTCTCTGCATTTAGCTAGCTAGGCATCTGGTGTCACATGATACCTCTGTCATCATGATGCGAAACCAAAAAACTTTAATGAAAAATAAACAATCTAACCTGTCCAACAAGCCACCTCACCAAAATGAAAGAAAACTTGCTGGAGATTGTTCTATTAACAACAGCACTACCGACATACAATACTTCTGAACACGGTACTCAAGGATCTGGACGATTCTGTACCCCTTCACCCACACTCAGCGGTGATGCCCATTTCCGATGTCGGAGGTTGTCTCGTTGGTTGACGCAGAATCAGTAGCGGCGGCTTCGTCAGTTGATGCCACATTCGTTAACGCCGCACTTCCCGTCTCTGCGACAGAGAGTGACAACTCCACTCCTGCCTCTAAATCTGCAGCCAAACCGAACTTGAACTGTCACGTTGGACGAATTGAAAACAGCGGGGAAAACAGAGTTTGAAACTTGTGGGACGAAAATGAAGCTCTCCAGCTCAAGCTCCGTTGGGCAAAATATGCGCTCACCTACTGACCCGTTGTTGCTGTCGGCGGTCCGAGCTGAATCTACCCCGCCATTTCGAGCGCTTCTTGTACCGTCGGTTAGCATCCTCCAAGCTGGGGATTCCTTGATGCACCGCCACAAGCAAGCTCCCATCAGAAACACAAGAAGCGGCACCAGTGTGATTTTGAGCCACTCCGTGACGAGCTCTCCTCTGCTGACAAACAACCGATCAATCATCATGGACAGTCTCTAAATGCTACGTAATTTACAGGGAAACCTGATTGATTAGTCTAAACTTTGGAACATTGAGATTGAATGATGAAGTACTCACGTGGCAGCAGCTTCAATTGAAGCGGGAGGGCTGGCCGCTAGTAAAGCTCTCGCGGAAGCCGCTGCCTCTGGAATTGTAAAGCCCGCCATGGCGAGAATCCACGGAATTGTACCTGGTGCCACCCGAATTCAAGCGAGAAAACAGAGTCAGATTGCAGGGTTCCTTATACAAGACGTCCAGAGTGCATCAGACGAGGGAAAGCTTGCACCCCATTTCGATTGCATCAATTCGAAACAGCTCAATCGGATTTACAGTGTACACGTGAGCTTTTCGGTTCCAAAATTTCTGCATTCAGTTCAAGTACTAGAAAACTCTACGTAGGGGCAAGCATATGGAGACGAAGTTTTGGGCTCGAAATGGAGCACAGTCAAATTTCGAATGAAGTGGTGGAATCTGGCAGTGCACATCAATCAGAAGCTCTGACACACTGGTCTCCTAATGCAAGATTTGCAATTTACCAACTCGATTGCATATTCGTCACCCTAATCCTGAAAATAATGGTCGAGTCGATCCATAGCGACGGACTAATTCATTGCTTCATATCCAGCAATTCATCTTCCTGGCTAGAAACGCACTCAATCGATATTAATTCAACCTTTGCGAGACTCTCAGTGGGTGGACTGAATATTATTCCAATAAGGGTGCTACGGTTACTTCTCAAATTTGGTGTCACTAGCAATGGTGACTCCTGTCATCCGACGAACTAAGAAATTTCCAATGTGAGACGAGCAAATGGGCTGTGATGGATCCAATTCTCTCGAGAACCAATCAGCAGAAGAACCAGAAACCAATTTCCTTGCAGACCAGAGAACGTTGATTTCACTGTCCTACATTGATGCCTTCCTTGCGACGAATTCGAACGATCCGACTGCAGCCCAACTGTAAGAGAGAGGAGTGAGCACTAACCCAAGCACTGTCCCGCTCAGATTGTGGAGCTTAAGATTGCGGAATCGTGGAAGAGCTCAGTCTGCGAAAGAGTGATTGTACGTGTCTACAAGGCGTGAGTGGAGATCAAACTATTCGATTTCGAGAGTCTGGTAGTTGAGAGCTGCAACCGACAGATTGAACTAGTAACAAAAGAGAGCGAGTTGCCAGAGCCACAAGCGATTGCACTCTTTTATACCCCGCTGGACGCCTGGCCAGGCCGAGTCCTGCGAAGCTGAACTTATTCCGATGACGGAATTGATAACCATGTCCGGCCGGCGTGAACTGACACCCTCGCTCAACCCCTCGGAAGAGCACTGAAATTTTTTTAATTTTCCGCGCATGAAGAAAACTGCAAATTTTGAATTCATGTATGCAATCAGAGGCCCCAAATTAGCTTGCAGAATGATTCAAGCACAAATTAATTAGGGGCTTTTTTTGTACTTGCACCCATGACTTAGATGAGTTGTCGGGGCTGAGCAAGGGGGGTCAGTTCACCCCGACCCAATATCAAATGATTTCTTTCTCTGACTGATTCTCCAGATATTCTGGAGCTGAAAATAGGCAACCATGATGGTACTGTAACTATGTTGCGACGGTGATGACCTCCGACATCGGGAGTGTCTGATGAGGGCTTTGTACTTGTTGGGGACCTTGGGGTGCTGGAAAATGGATGATCCTCCAGGGGCTCGTGGCAATTTCCTGAGGCGGGACAGACGGACCAGGAGGCCAGGCTCCGATGACGGAAGAAAGCGCGCTCCAGGGTTAATAGCTTTCTGCACACTGCCCTCAAAACATGTAGGTTATTTAAATCATATCCACCGTTTCTTTACATATTGGATAATCGCATTTGACTGTGATCAACAAAATAAGTCTGTCGAAGAATTTTATTGCTCCGATGACGGAACTTGGGGATGCGGTGCTTAACTAGCTGAAGATTCCATGCTCTCGCAGCCCGTTTCAGGCCACTCATTGAAGGGAACTGGTGGAGCTTGAAACTGTGAAACTTTCTGCAGAGCAGACGTAAGTGCTGTAAGGTTGGCGATCTACTAATAAGCGCTTGGGCTAACCTCCAACAAAGAAGAGGTGCACTGTAAAGGGAGAAAAAAAATTAAAAGGGGCATATTGCGGAAAAGTGGAGATGTTTGAAACATCATGTACTGGTTGTGTTTGGACTGCAAACAGTGAAGGCCGTGAAGATATTTGACCGACAGGAAGAGGTGGAGCGGATGAGGCTGCCGTTTTAAAACTACCCGGAGAATTCTCCAACAGTTTGGAGGCCGTTTTGCCCCCCGTTTTTTATCCTGAGAAAAACGCTGGAACGTTTTATGTGCTGCACAAGATAAAATTTGCAAATTCTGAGTTCATATTTGCAATCAGAGACCCCAAATTAGTGCTGGGTGGAGTTATCAACTTCATTAACACGGCAAAAACTAGGGGGGCTTTGTTTTTACTTTCACCGTTGCCTGGGCTCCGCAGTCGGCTCGTCGCACTACTTTGGTCAAAACCGTTTGTTGGGACTTGAGACCCCCAGAATGGGGCGCAGCACTATGTCATAAGCGGTCCAGGCCTTGAAATAGCGGGCAGATTTGGTAAATCACAGACCATGAGAAATTCAAAATGTAAAGGAAATTGTGTACTTTTTCCTCTGCAATGGAATTTCTTCATGTGTTTAACCCCTAAATGCCTAAGCTGCGTTTTTTGGCATTATAATTTTTTGGGACAGCTCACTATGAATGGAATTTTTATTTTTTTTCTTTGAAATTTTCACACAACATGTGTCCGAGGAGTAGCTTCAAGGCTCAACAATTTTTGTAACTTTTGACTTTGTGGTTAAGAAGTTATGGCATGATATGTCATTTTGTTTGAAGTGAGGGCAGCCCGGGCAGCTGAAAAAACTTCTTTAAAAAAACTTTTTTTTCAAAAGTGAAATTTCAAATTGATTCTTTAGGTTTTCACAGACATGGGAAGCTTTGAATCATTCCATTTGAATTCACGAGTCAAAAGTTATGAGGAATTTTAGTTTGCAGGTAGGTATGGAGTTTTTGAATTCCATACCTACCCGCAAACTAAAATTCCTCATAACTTTTGATTCCTTAATCCAAATGGGATGAAACAAAGCTTCCCATGTCTGTAAAAACCTAAAGAATCAATTTGAAATTTCACTTTTGAAAAAAAAGTTTTTTTAAAGAAGTTTTTTCAGCTGCCCGGGCTGCCCTCACTTCAAACAAAATGACATGTCATGCCATAACTTCTTAACCACAAAGTCAAAAGTTACAAAAATTGTTGGGCCTTGAAGCTACTCCTCGGACACATGTTGTGTGAAAATTTCAAAGAAAAAAAATAAAAACTCCATTTGTAGTGAGCTGCCCCAAAAAATTATAATGCCAAAAAACATAGCTTAGGCATTTAGGGGTTAAAAAAATGTAAAGGAAACAGTGGATGTGACTTAAACCCATGTTTTGGGGGGTCAGGGTAAAAATTTCAAGGCCCTCTTATGGACCACTCCAAGTAATTTTGATCCGGGTGGGGACCCAGATCCCCTGGAATTACTTGGAGTGGCCGAGGGCCAGTCGGTTCACCCCAACCAGCGAGAAGCATTTCATAGAAAGCTATCAACCCTGGAGCGCGCTCTCTTCTGTCACCGGAGCCTGGCCTCCTGGTCCATCAGCCCTGCCTCAGAGCATCACCACCCGCCGGGGAAATTGGATGACCTCTTAAGAGGCGCCTGCAAAACGGCTCCACCCATCTGGCAAAACGGATGGCCTATTAAGAGGAGGAGGCTACGGAGGCACTCCGGCTGGCAAAACGGGGTGAGTTTGCAAGCCAGTCCGCGGCTGGGAAAGCAGGAAGCGATAAGAGGAGCATACTTCGCCGGAACTTGAGGGGCAAGGTTTTTCACTGTTTTGAGAGATTTCGGTGGTCTGTTAAGAGGCTGCAGGTGGGGCGGCCCTTGCCTCTCGGCTGGCAAAGCCGATGCCCCCCCCCCCTTATGCCAGCCTCAACCACCTGCATTTTGCCAGGCGGGTGGTGATGCTCTCAGGAGACTGCCACGAACCCCATTGATCTGAACAAGCACAAGTGAAAGCAGACTCTCCCGATGTCGGAGTCGGCTGTTGCCATGCTGGACGTGAAATCCTGTAAGGACGCCATCCTCGCGGCTGCGCTCCCGGGGCTTCATTGCGTCCTCCGTCTGAGGTGGGGAACCTTCGTTGTAAGTTAGAGGCAGCTGATGACGAGGCCGGGGGAACGGGAGGCTGCCGCTATTTCGAGGCCTGGACCGCTTAAGGACGGAGGACCGGAGTTCCCGGCTTTCCGGCATTGAATGTGGGCCCATCCTCGAGGTCATCAGGCAGAACTGGAGTTGTTGAAGTGCAACTTCCATTCAACAACCTGAGTCGACAATCTCTGTTACTTCAATTAGAACTTCAAAATAAAAATAGATTGCTCACCCACTCACCAGTGATCCTAGAACTGTTTTTGAAATTTAGTGCAATATGATACCTTTTGAAGAGAACCAGGCATGACTTTAGCTATCTTGAGAGTGAGTAGTTCGAGGCCTGGACCGCTTGTGACATTCCCGCAGCCCTGGAAAGCTAATTGGAGACTCCATCCAAAGCAGCCGGCCCGGGGTCGGGGGGGCCTGAAGGTCCATGGCCAATTTTACCGTTTCCCCACTTGGAAGTACTGCGCTCCCTGAGTCTCGGGAACAGCCCGAGCCGGGGGGAAACCGGGAAACCCATGAGTGTTCCGCAACATCAGTCGGTCGGGGAAAGACGCTATTCGTCCGTCCAATGGAACGCTGACGGACGGACCAGGAGGCCAGGCTCCGATGACGGACGGAAGAAAGCGCTCTCCAGGGTTAATAGCTTTCTGCGCACTGCCTCCACAAGGTCCGCAGGGTGAACTCTCTTGGCCACTCCAAGTAATTTCAAGGATGCAAGTAAAACAAAACATCTCCTATTTTGAGCTTATCTAATTTACCTAAAATTTTCTCCCTAGCTATTTCGAGGCCTCTAATTGCAAATATGAATTCAAAATTTGCAAGAAAAAATATTTGGAAAAAATAAAAAATTTTAGCATTTTTTCAAGTGGCCAATTGAAGGGGTTCAGTTCACCCCGGCCCCCAAAAATATGTGTTTAACCTTTAAACACCACCAAAGACGTTCTGTGTCCTTTGAATGACAAAGAATCTTTCCCTACAGGACAAAAGTGCAATTTTTCTTCCTTGGTATTAGGACTGGAAAGGAAGATCTTCAATAGTTCTTTGACTTCTAATGAATATATTAGGCTTTTTCAAAGTAGATGATGTCACACGAAATTAAAATACATGATTTCCACGGCTACCAGTCCGTCCTTCAAGGGTTAAGTCACATCCACCGTTTCCTTTACATTTTTTCTGGTTTGTTAGAAGCACATGGAGAAATTCCATTGCAGAGGAAAAAGTACACAGTTTCCTTTCCAACTTGAGTTTCTCGTGGACTATGATCTACAAAATCTGTGGAAGAATTTTATTGCTCCGATGACGGAACTTGGGGATGCAGTGATTGAACTTAAGTTGCTGAAGATTCCATGCTCACAGCACTCAACTCCCATTCTAGAACTCAAGGGCACAGGTGGAGCCTGAACTGACTAAAACTTTACTGGCTGACCTACTCTAAAAAAGTAGGGGTTGTGCAAAGCACATGGACTCCACCAGGGACTCCTCTAACAAAAAGCTACATTTTGCTTTCTCAATGCATAAATAACATAATGTAAATATTACATGTGGAAAATTTTTAGAGTCATTGCATTTCAACTTCAAATATTCATAACTAATTCCATGAGACTCTAAAAAATATAAATGACTTCAATCGGGTTACATGTCGATCACTTCATCTTTTAAGGAAATTTATTGAAAAATATTTCAAATTGATTCTAGTGTATTACCACAAGTTAACAACGTTTAATAAAAGGGACGCTTTCTTGTTCTTGTACACACAGAAAAGTAGTCTTGGAGGAACAATTTCAAGACTCAATTAAACCATAAAAGCTTTTCAAGAAGCAAATAATGAGGGTGAAGAATTTTCTTGAGGCAAAGACTAAAATTCAGAAATTTTGGGTATTAAACCCTTAACATATAGAGCATTTTCAAGAATGGAAGATTTGAATAAAATCATAATAAATTAGTATTAGATGAAATGGAAGACTATTTTGGAAATGATATGTAAATAATAATTATAGATTTGGGGTTTTAGATTCTACCCATAAGGTTAGATTCGCTATTGCTATCATGAATATTTATTTATAAATTATGAAAGAAAAATCTCAAAATTCCTCCTAAAGTTGGTATAAGCAAAATATTATTATTTTTTGGGCTTAAAGTTTTGTAGGAATAGATTTACAATGACAAAGGTTCTCTTGACATGGCAATATTTTCTATTTAGGTGTTTTTAAATCTATAACCTAATTTTTAAAAATTCAATTCTAAACTAGAGTTGATGCAAATTTGACTTGGTCAACTACTTGATGTACTTTCACAATTGTAATCCTAGAAAATATATATTGTATTAACACCATATCCAACTACTAGAGAACAAACCAACTTAATAAAGAATCTCTACAAATTAGAATAACTTTCATCTAAGTAGAAATGAAAAAAAATGTCATTGTGAATCTATATCACTATATGTTGTTGAGTGCTTAGTGGTTAATGGTGACTATTTTAAGAGTAAAATTATTCATAATTATAAATTACCAAAGCCTATATTTTCAACTTTGAAAATCTAGAAAATAACACGAGATTGTTCAAAAACTACAAAATGATTTCGGTCACATTTTTCTTGAATTGTCATCAAAAGAATTTTGGTCATTCAACTTTTGAGTGTGTTGGATTAGAAAATTGGGCACTTCTTTAATAGGTCTTTGTGAAAAATATCAATCCTTTTTTATGTTGCTCATAGCGTGACAAATCTATAATTTACTAAGACTTTTGAAGCACCCCTCTGATGAAACTCTAAAAATTTAATTTACTAATTTGTTACAATTTCAAACTTCAAAGGTAGTGGTTTTGGGTACTTTCAAACATAAGAGGATTTCTAGCTGCTAGAAGAGACTGCGAGTTCCCAAACGTTGGGAACGCATTGGGAACTCTGGGAACGCGATGCTGATGTCGTCGAGCAACTGCCACGTCAGAAAATACAATTTTTTAATTAATTTTAATTAATTATTAAATATTTTTTAAATATTTTTTTGAAAAAATAATTATTTTTTAAAATCATTCTTTTTCTTTTTAGTACATTCTGAAGTTTTTTGAAAAAAATAATTTAATTTAATTTTTTCAAAATTCAAAAATTCAGATCAGCAGGGGGCTGGTCTGAAGTAGTGGGAACAATTTCGGGGAACACCCCTGAAACGGTCTCCTGGGGGCCCAAAAATCCTCTTATGCACCCCAAATTAATTACCTTTATTTTCACAATAGGGTAGAATATTTTTTTGGAGACATCCAAGAATAATTTATTTTATGTCCTCTATTAATATTTGCGGAAATAGTGCACACACATTAAAATTGAATTACAAAAAATTCAAAACTTTTCTAATAATTTGAAGATCAAAATGTCTATTTTCTTCATTATTTATTTTTAATTTATTTTGAAATAACTCTTGACTCACATTTTTGGATGTCTTAAATTTTGATGATATATTCATTATAGTATTGTATTATTTATTCATTTTTTAAAGTTTTTAAATTTCTTTAAAGATCATAATATAATAAAAGCTAGTCCAATTGCTACAACTAAACCAACAAGTCTTGTTTGTAATCAACCTGGTGCTTACCATTGAATAATATAGTATAGTGTATCATATATGGTTGTAAGAATTTTTTTTTTAAATTCTAAAGAATAAATGAAAATTTATTGAAATACTTTAAAAAAATTTACGGTATGGTAATTAATGGAAAGAATTGAATATATTAACTAGTCTACATATGAAGTTTGCTACTATGACTTTGACTTTAAATGGTGTGCTTTGACTATTTCTTGCATTTTTTATTGAAATAATTTTTTTTAAAAAGTAGAATGGTCATTTGATTGAGATTGTCATTTTTTCACAGTTTAAGAAAAAATAGGAATCTATTCTTCTATAATTGGTTGCTATTTTTCTTTAAAATGTCTTTTGGTTCCTTGGCAAATAATTTGTCAACTCTCTACAACCTTATCAAAGAATTGCAACACTATACATAATGATATAGAGTTCTTGAGTAAGCTCAACCAATGGTTGTTGGAAGTGATTTTAGAATGGATTAAAGGTTTGTAGCCAAATGTTCATTTTTTAGAAGATTTTTTGAGTTAATACAAAGGACCTGAAATAATTATGTAGCAACTGAGTGAAATTTAGCTAGTTTTAGAATCATTGACTTGTCGGTATGACCAATTTGATGAAATTGAAACAAACAATACAATTCAAAAAATGACTTAGTTTTAGAAGAGTAAATAATGTTGTATATGCCTCAATTATAATCTTCAAGGTATCCTAAAGAATTTAATCTTTGAATATCAAAATAAACATTTTATATCTAATTGTTGGCATAAAATCTTTCGATATGGTATAGAAATGCAACTATTCATTTTCAAAATTTTGTGAAAAGAGGGAGATCATAGATAGTAGTTTGACTTCTAATGAGTGCTTTTGAATTTTTTCTAAACCAAGGATTCCCACAATATTGAAATGGATGTTTATGATCACCAATTTCTCAATTAAGGGTTAATCCTTATAGAATGCCATAGATGTATAATGTTTGATGAATGATAATGCATTTTCCTACATAGTATAGAAATGCAACTGTTCATCTTCAAAATGAGGGGTGGAAAGTAGAGATCTTTTATAGCACTTTGACTTCAAATGAGTTCTTTTGATTTATTTTACAGCAATGATTCATTTTTCACCTTATCCAAAAGGATGATTTTTATACTCCATAGTAATCCCCGAGTCGTTCTCAGGTTCAAACAAAAGCAAAATTTGATCAATTCTTTGTCAAATTGGATTAATTGAATCCCCCCATTCCTACAAAATCTTGCAATGGAATTGCCCTTCTTTTAGATGATTCATTAGTTGTCATTAGTTATATTCATGGGGAGGACACTCCCCGCGTTTTAGAACCATACGTGCGGGGGGAATATGTAATACATGTAATCACCCTAAAATTTATTTATTTTTCCCCAAAAAAAATTATGAATACATTGTTCTACCTTAAAAGTTTATGTTATGAATTATTGGTATTTTTTATGATAATAATAATTATTTATAAATTTTTAAAGAAAAAAGATACACTATAAAGCTCAAAATAACTTTCATACCCCTATATTATATAAGAAAAAAAATTGAAAAATGAAAAAGAAAACTTCTATAGAATAGCTTTCTATTGAAAGTTTATTTTGGTCAAATATTGATGCAATAGTCATCTTTATGTGATCTCTATAATATTTTAGTTGAAAAACACGTTAGCAAAATGCTGAGAAACTCTATTGTCCGACGTCGTTCACTCACGTCAACAACTGAAAGGCTTGGAAGAAAATTACTATCAAGACTGTAGAGTGGTGTCTTTTTAACAAAAATTACTTTGTACATAAGGTAGAGCAACCTAGGTTAACCACTAAAGGATCAAGTGTCCATTCAACGTACACAAGTTAGGTTCCTACAAGCTAAGTCATTTTTGGTTGGAATGTTCTTAAAATCTAGACACAATATGTACACATGTAATCCCTTGATAGACATCTAATTCTTTTTTATGATTGGGTGAGTGGATCAAAATTTACGCTCTTGCAAATTTTAGGGCAACTTGAGCAATTCTAGTGAAGCTTTTGCAAAATTTTCTTCTTTACTTATAAAATTTAGTAAGTAGGTAATTTACATGAATTAAGATGCAATTGATAAAATAAAATAAACCAATTGTAGTGTTTAAATCTCACTCTAGGAGTACTTACAAGCTATTGGCCCTACTAAGCAAGGTCAAGAAATACTTTTTCTTCTAACTTCAAATGCTGTAATCTTTCAATCTGTGCAGTCAAAGATTTTGAAATTTTTTCTATACATTCCCATAGTAATCTTGTTCAAATTTATATGGTTAAATTTTATTTTTCAAACTTAAAAAAATAAATTCATTGCCCTAAAAAGTAGTATTTTTTCACTATGTTTGTCTGAAATGTGCCTCAATTTTGTGGGGGTTAAGGTGAAAAGGCCCATGGCAAACACCAACTAAAGAGAATAAGTCATTGGGGGTCATTTTTCAATTAATGAGTTATGGGCTACAATCAATGTCTTAGATGAGAATAATGGAGAAACTAACTTAAGAACTTCTATTAATAGGAACTTCCAACTTTTTAGTGAAAAATTTGTTGTAAAGAATGACTTTTTTAGGGCTTTGGTGTAGTGGCGACCTTAGGAGATATTGCAATTGTTTTAGGTGAGTAACATGACTATTGAATATGGATTCACTTAGTTTTGTTTTGGGGTAGTCTAGAGATCTCCATTATGAACAATATGCATCAAAATTCTTAATAAATTCATATTCTTTATCAAAAAATGTAATTTTAACCCCTAAAGTACCAAGGCATTTTGTGGCTCTGAAACCACTAAAAACTACCATTTCTGCTGCAATCACTCAAGAAACCAAAAAAAACTTTTTTCTTAGAATCTAACCGTATGATCTTGTACTTCACTTGTCTCAGATCATGTGGTAAGAATTTCATGAAGTTTGACCGTACAGATTGGAAGATATTAGCATTTGAGGTTGGAAAAAAAAAGAATTTCAATTGCGGCCTGCAATTTTAAGTGACTTTGACAGTCATTTGTGGATTTTTTTTTGCACTACAAACCATAAATTTAAATTTTTTTATATTGAACATTTGAGTTGAGAGTTGGGGAAAAAAAAAATAGAGTGTCAAAACTTGATTTTCACATATAAAAAAATTGTTAAGTAGAAGTAGGTCTAAAGTTGAACGAAATACTAAATTGTTAATAGCCCTTAGATGGAATTAAAAAATCATAATCTCAATGGTGGGATTGTTCTTGAAAACAAACTTAACCTTGGTAAAAAAAATTTGAAATTTTTTGAAAATTGCATTAAAAAATGAATTTTATAAGTTTTTTTTTTGAAGAAGATGCTTAGATTGCTTGAAAAACAAGATTGTCCATAACTTTTTCATTGTTAGTCCAAATAGGATGAATAAAAGCTTCAAATGTAGACAAAAACATAATCTTTGAGAATAAAAATTGAAAAAAAAAAATTCATTTTTTTGTGTTTTTTTTTCTACCCACCGAACTACTTTTTTGACTTTAGATGGCAAAACTTTTGCTCCCGGGCACTGATTGAAAAAAAAAATTATTTTTAAAAAGCTGATGTGATTCCCTATCTTCAAAAAACGTTTCAAAAAATCAGGTCAAAATTTCAGGTCACACGAGCCTGCTCGAAATCCCAAGTGTCCCCTGAGGGGACTTTGGTACTTTAGGGGTTAATTGGTCTTGCCATTTCTCACACTTGTCTTTGTGCAAGAAAATCAGAATTTTTTTAAATAAAATTCAGCAGTGGCATGAGGGCAAATTTATAATGATGGCTGTTCTGCACTCTACGATCCCTTCTTTGTCGATTCCGTGAGCCTCACGTAGCCAGGGCATGGCAAGCTCGCAACGTGGAAGAGCCATCTACAGTGGAAAACCCTCAGGAGCAATCTCCGATGACGGAAGACCCAAAAGGCCGCTTTCCAACTGATGGCAGCAAAGACAAATTCCTGACTCTGCACTTGCGCCTTCAGTTGCTCTCTCCGACAACGGAAACTCTTGGCCTGTCTCGCGATCCGCATGGCATGGCATTGCATGCAGACCGACGCCAGGAATTGCAACCAAGCCAGGTGGAGTTGGCGCCTTCCCCGATCCTGCAGTCGCCTGTCCCAGGAACCAATGATTTAACTTACTGCAGATATGATGAGTACGTGCGAGCACTTTGTAGTACTGACTGTAGCTCCAGGGCTTGATCGAATGCCTGGCAGCACGTATACAGTATATATATGTCTCCGACGTCGGAAGAACTGGATCAGCACTTGCTTGGATCAGTTCGGCTTCGACAATCACAATCCGAGCATGGCATGCCAGTATATTCTCTGGAGATGCAGATGGCAACAACAAGGTTCAAGACACCGGACACCATTGATACGTGTAGGTCAGTTTCAGAAATAACCAGAGAAAAATGGGAACATGTCCAAAGTTTAAAAAAAATTGTAGAGCTATTTTTCAAAAATCTGAAAATTTTCATTGTTACCAATTTTACATATCCAAAAATGATTCTTGAGAAAATTTAGGAAAATTAACACATTCACACATGAACAAAAAGAATCAATCTAAAATTGGGAGTCTTGAAAAGCAAGAAAAACAAAGTGCCAAAATCCAAGAAAAGGAAAGTAAGTTGTTGAACTATCAAAATTCCAAAATTAAGATATTTTGGTAGCAAGTTGCTAAATCTTATCCATGAATATGGTAAGATTTGTGATTTTGTGCTAGTTCACCTCTTAAGTTCCTTTACTATGATTTCACCAAAATGCCCTAATACTACCATTTTTAATAAAAAAACAATTTTGTGGACAAAAATACTTTTAGAAATATGTTTTTGTTAGATCTTATAATATGTTAATATGAAAACATGTAGAAAAAACTTCAAAATTTTTATATCATGTGGATTGCAAGATATTAGTATTTGAATTCACAAAAATCTTTTTTTGGCCATGCAAAATTCAAAGAGCTCCACTTCAGAAGCTCACATTTGCACAAAGAAAGGTTCAAAATGGTGGCACTTTTTTGGATCATTCTTCCAAGCAAGTTGCCTACATACTTGAAAAATTTACGATCATTTGGAATTATACAACATACACAAAAAAATACTAAGTAGAAAGAAGTAGAGAATGAATCAAAATACTAAATTGTTTAAAATTTAGTTAAAAATTGAAGAATATCAATCCAAATGGTTGGAATGTTGTGATAAACAATCTACATTTTCTTTTTCCAAAGAATATTATAAATTTTTTCTTTGGTTTATTCATTTTTCCAAAGAAGATTGAAAATTGAGTAAAATAAAGGACTTCAAAGTTTATTTCACAGTACAAAATCTATAACTACCCACAAACAAAAACTCATCATAACTTTTGACTCATTGATCAAATAGAATGATTCAAAGATTTTCATTTATATATTAATTTAGAAAACTAATTTCAAATTTTTTGTTTTTAAAAAAAGTGATTTTTTTCAATGTACCCAAACTATCCATTTACAAAAAAAAGTAACATATCAAGCCATAACTTTTTACTCCTACTTCCAAATGTCTTAATTTTTAGTGCACATGAAAGATATTCCTCATCTTTACCTTCTATTAAATTTTGGGCCCAAAACATGGAATCCTTCACTCACATGTACCTACTCAAAATGGTAAAATTGCTATATTGCTAAATTTAGCATATTGTTTCTTTAGGAGTTAACTCCTACGAACCTTCAAAGGTTTCTTGTGCAATGGGTTGGAAATTTATTTTGTGAAATGCCTACATCTTTTTTTTGAGAATATAGGAGTTTGAGCTAAATTATGAGCAAAGAGCCAATCAAAATTTCAACAAGTTACTTCATCTTTTTTTGGATTGTAACCAAAGGAATTCAAACTAAAAAAAAGAAAAAAGAAAACACAACAATATTTTTTATAAATTCAAAGGTTATGATATTTGATCATGAAGGGGTGAAAGTGAAAAAGTGATTTGAAGTTTATTGATTCTCTATTTATATATCAAATCTAAAATTGAGGTCATGAAAAAAGAGCATGAAGTCTACCTCTAAAAAAAGGACTAAGTGCTAATTTGAGAGACGCTTCAAGGTTCAAGTAGGTTTCTATATTTGACTTCAAATTTTGGCATGATTTTTTGAAGCTTTATTCAGAGGTAGAAAAAAAGCATTTAGTGTTCTAGAGACATAATTTTTATTTCAATCAATGTTTGGGTGAAAACATTATGCCATCCTAAGCTTATAAAGCAATTTTCTAGACATCATTAAAAAAACATCTCAAAGACTTAGAATTTATTTTTAAGATTTTTATTCCTTATAAAAAAATCCTTTTGTCCATATAGATTAGTGATGAAAAGTTTTTGAGGGTCTTGTTTATAGGGGCAAATAGATTATCTTCTTCAAAAAGTAGCTTAAGTAAAAGGTTCATTTTTGAACTCAATATTTTCTATTTTTCATATCCAAAAATCTAGATGTTTCATAGACTTTGTTTTTCTTGCCAGATCAATTTCACTGGTGGAATTTGTTTATTTCAATTCCATCTAAGAACTATTTTTAATTTAGTCTTTACTTCTATATTGTATAAAGTTCTACAAAGCAATAATTTTTAAAGAATAAAAACCAGTTTTTTTCAGTTTATATACTTGAATTTCAATCCAATTCTTAAATATAATGACTTCAATTAAAAAATCTACAATACAAATTTTTAGGTTGAAAAGACTCAAGCCAAAAGTCATTAAAGAAAGAATAGAGCCTAGACAAGGACGCTAAAGCAACACTAACATTGTAAATTAAAAAATATTAATTTTTTGTGATTTCGAATAGATTTTTAAAATAGAAAACTATTATGGACTTGTTTAATTAGAAATAAAAAGAGATAACATGTATCTCAACAAATAATTTACAACTTTTTAAAATCTAAAGGAGAAACATCCAAACCATCATTGTACCTGGTAGTAGATCCTAGACTCATCTAAAATTGTCCCTAGATTGTAATTAATGTGCTTGTCACATACTTGAATTTAATTCACTAATGCATATTAAAGACACATAACCAAATGTAATCAGCTTAGTGCTGATTTCAACAGCATTCAGTATTGGAGGCATCAATTGAACAGTTCTAGTGGTCTAGGAAGCCAACACTTTGGAAAATCATAGAAATTACATACGGCATCCGAAAAATCTTTTCTCTTTTTTGAATATTCATGGTTTTCACTCACTAATACAAGAAAAATATCATTTAAAAATCTAACTCCAACTATTTTAAATTCCTTATTTTTGGGTGTTTTCCATTGTACTCTACAATTTTTGAAAATGAATTTCTCATGTGATTTTTTCCAACATCTATTGTATCTAAGGCTCATTATAAAGAGCCCTCAATACTAGAAAATTAAGATTTGGGTCAAATCACACTCTAATGTACCACAAAAGGGATCAAACACACCAAAATTTGCAATCTAACTTCTTTCAATCTATTGTTTTCTAATGCAAATCTACTAATTATAGATAATTTAGTCCTTTTTGATTAGAGCTTCAAGTCATGTTAAGACTAATAGTATTTTATTCATAAAAAACAGAAAAATTCTTTACTAATAATCCAATTGTAGTTGAATTGTCAATGCGTCAGCTTTTTCAATGGACAAAAAGGAGTCTAATTTCTAATGAATTATAATGTGATTGAATCCGAAAAAATCATATATGCATATTTTCATATGATAGAGTAGAAAAGGACACTTTTGACACAAATTGATTATATTTTTATTTTCTATAATATACAGAAGTAAGAATTTTTGAATGTTTTTTTCAATACATAAAATAATCCAAATGATGATTGTGTCAAAACAAAAAGTGTATATATTATTGACATCTAGGTCTCTAAATTATTATTTTTTGAAATTAAGTGTTTAAATTTGTTTTTAGAACAAACTAATACTTTGTCAATAATCAATTAATTGATTAAAAAATTATACTATTTTTAGTTCAAGAGTAATTTTCATAAAATCCTTTTTTATAGTTTTATATACTTAATAAGAATAAATTTTTTTGATAAAAAAATCCTTTTAAAGTACTATATTGTGAGAAAATTCCTATATTTAGCTTGATTTACATCTATTTAAGGATTTTTTTCATGAATTTTTTTTCAAAATCATCAAAGGAATCCATCACAATACTATCCATCTATTATTTTCTTTTTAAAATGACAACATCAAAGTAATTTAAAGTTTTGAAACTTAAAAAAAGGACTCTAGTCATGTCCTAGTAAAGTAATGCCTTTGGTACCTTTTAGTGTGGTTTGACCCATTTGCAATTGATATACTTGCACAAATTTTATATAGAAAAATCATTAAAAAAATTTATAATCAAGATCCAATTCTTGATGCTAAAAACAAACTTTAAAAGATATTCTACTAATAGTTTAGTCAAAACTAATAGTTTGATGACCTCTATTTCAACTCAAAGTCATAGAACATCTTTTTTACATACTATAATTGGCCACATCAACAATAACTTAACATTGGAGTTAGCTCAAGAGAAATAAATAGAGCTCCAATGTAATCTACATTTGATTCATCACTTTGAAGCCAGTGATAAAAATCTTTCATTAGGGAAAAATTGAACCTACAAAGAGGCTTTGAGTTTTCTTATTAATTTTAATACAAATTGAATGAGCATGAAGATGTCCACATCATCATTACTACTTCTATGTTGGATTGCATATAGCCACTTGACTTATAGATATTTGTGGGAGGCGTGTGTTCCATCCTCTATGACGGAACCATCATGAGATTTATGAGATTTTGGATATGGATTAAATAATGATGACAAATTTTTGAATTCATCATACAATTCTGGACCCGATTAGTGAATTGAAGAGGCTCTTTCCACCCACATAGTTATGAGATCATGGAGATGGATTGGGTATTTTCTTTACGAAGTGGCCTCTTTGGGGGTTCAATTTTCCCCTAATGCCTTCTACATCATTTTTTGTTTTTTGCAAAGTCCTTTAAGCAAAGCAATCTTGAATATCAATTGTTGTTGATATTCAAGATTATTGTTGATTGTTTTTTTAATTGTTCTACATATTACTAAGGTTTGAAAATTTCAAGCATATAATCTTCTAGTGGGCATGTTGTAGATGACCTGGATCAAATTTGGAATCATTTGGCCTAATAGATTGCAAGATTATAATGTTTAAACGTTGAATAAAGATGTTAAAATTTTCTTAAAAACACATTTGGAGGTCAAATTTGATTTCTAAACCTTCTCAAATGAAAGAACATGAAACTAAAAAGTACTTCAAAATCAACATACAAACACATTGGTGAAAAAATGTCATTCAATTGATTCATTGTGTCTACAAAATGTCTTGAAATGTCAAAAAACAGTTGCAAGAACACATGATCTAGGATTGAATGTCCTTCTACTAAAATGCTTCTCAGTTCTTTATTACTTTTTGGATTGATATGAAATTTTAGCCACAAAAATAGACTAGTATGTGCAACTTTTCCACAAAAATGATTGGAAATGGAAATCATGTGAAGAAAAAACAAATTGTCAAAGTTCATTGTAATCCAAAAAATGTTTTTTTTTTTAACTTCAAACTGATCTCAAACATTCATAACAACTTAGATTGCAATAAAAATTTGACCACAATAACTAGACTTCTAAAGAAACATAATACATCAAATTTTATTGAAAACAAACATTAGAATAAGGAATATACAAGCTCCTAGTTGCAACCATCAATTGCAGTTTGGTGAAGTCAAATTAGACCTTTGAACTTTGATGGGCTTCTAAAAATATTGTACATCTTGGATTGATCTAAAACTCTTACTACACAAACAATGTTAGGATGCATAGATTTTTCAACAAATTTGATTGAATTTGGAAATGGGATGCAAAAGTTACAATACTTTGAATCAGACTTTGAGATTGAGTGTAGACACTTTTGAACCCCTTGGGCATTGGAGGATTACTCCTAAAGGGCTAAGGCCATTTTTCTATCAAAACCACTCAAAACTATCATTTATATTATATTCATCTAGAAAAACTAAAAACTAAAATATATTTTTTAGAATCTAACCATAGGATCTTGTACTTAACTTGTTGGAGATCATGAGGTAAAAATTTCATGAAGTTTGACCATGTAGATGGGTTGTTGCAAGAAACACTTGTCCTTTTTTAATGTCCCCTAAGCCTTAGACAAATGGTTTTCTGCTAATAACTTTTGCATAGTATGTCCACTTTCTATGAAATTTGAAATGAAGGTACAAATAGTAACTATAGACATTTTGTAATTTTTTGGAAACTTTAAAAGTTAAATTATTAATTTTAAATTGACCCCAATTGGATGCCTACCTTGGTTATTTTGAGGGGTTTTAGGACTATTTCCAATCCAAAATTGCAAATTTGAAAGTAAAAATTGGAATACAAAGACTTCTAGTATAGTTACACAAGCTTGTGAAGAGATTTTATAAAAATAGTAATGAATTCACCTTCCACATGTGCTCAAAGTGTACTACCTAGGTAAACTTTTAGAGAGCACAAAATATTTTTCTTGAAGATGAAAATGGGCAAGAAGAAGCACCTTTAAGTAAGAAAAATGGATATTTTTCTGTTTATTTTTAAAATATTTTTTACTATTTTCTAAAAAATAAATCCTAAAGTATTATAAATTTCAAATTTACAAATTTCCAATCTATTTTCTTCCATTTTTCATCACTATTTGAGAGATCATAAATTTTAGAGATAAAGTATTCTAGGTTAGAATTTTCACCCATAGACATTTATTGTGCTTTACAAATCATCCATATTTTAATTTACTAAAAAAAACCCTCCAAAAATCATTGTATTATAGTATTTAGGAAATTTTAAGACAAAAATATTTAGTATTTCTTGCAACAACCTAGATTAGAAGATATGAGCAAACAAAGTTATTTTTCCAAGAAGATGTTGAAACTGCCCAATAAACAATATTGTTCATAACTTTGTCATTAGTAGTCCAACCTTTTTCATTATTAGTCCAAACTTTCTCATTACTATCTAGAATGAATCAAAGCTTCACATGTTGAAAAAATATATATATTTGTTTAGAAAAAAAAAATTGATTAAAATTTTTCTTTTTGCAAATTTTATTTGTTGCCTAATGAGTTCAATTCTAGACTTTTGTGGTATAATTTTTTCTCCCAAGCACCAATTTAAATAAAAATTCATATTCCCACAAAGCTAATTAGTTTTTCTATCTTATTAGAAAAATTTAAAATGTTTCACATAAAATTGAGGTCATAGGAATCTACTAGAAATCCATTTTGTTCTCCAAGGGAATGGCTCTCCAGTAGGAGTTAAACACCTTGAAGTATCCTCGATATAAAGCAGTTGGGTACATATTTCAACTTTGATGTGGTCAAATGACAAGTTTATATTGAAGATGCTATTTTTGACACTCAAATTTGGTGCCTTTGGCATATTCGATAGATTCTTTCTTTGAATGACTTTACTTCTTCCATACTTTCAATTAGCTTATACTTCTAGTGTAACTAAGACTAAAACATGGACCTACAAAATTCTTCAGCGTTATACAATAGAGCCTCTGTACAGAGGAACAATATATTTCTTAATTTTCATAAATAAGAAATATGTTGCAGTGGTTTTTAAATTTTGCCACATAGACATTGATTTCTCTATACATCGTCACAATGTACGGGTAATAACATACATACCGCTCTAAATGTATGTGTGTGTCTCTCTATTTTCTAATATATTTGTAGTTTTTTCACTATTTACACTACAAGAAAATAGGGCCCGAATCAAGATGTCCAAACAAGTACAAAATGTCCAAATCAACACAACTATGTTCAAAATTGCCGAATCAAGATGTCTGAATCAACTTAAGATTGTTGATTTAGATCCGCTTTTCTTGTAATGTTATAAGAAGCATGTTGAATTAATACCATTGGAAGTGCATTCCCAAATACCATAGAAGAGATTAAAGAGGCTTAAAATTGGACTTTAAATAGCCAAAAAGTGTTTACAAAATGTAACAAAAAGATGAGAATATGGACGCCTTTCCAAATCTAGCAAAAATTGATTGGTAGAATGACAATTTAATGAACTATAAGCTCTATGGGTCATTGCAAGAAATGGTGAGTGTTTTGTATACACTTTGATTATAGTACTCATAGTTTTTCAGAAGTATTTAAAAAATAGAAAACACTTTTATAATATATGAAAAATATATTTAATATATATTTCTTTAAGAAGAAGGTATACTAAGAAGGCAAAGTGTAGAAAAATTCTCTAAATACGTGAACTAAAAAAGTGCAAAATCTCATGAAAATAGGCACTTTGACATTTTTAATTGTAAAAAATAGGAAAAGAAAGTCTTTGAAAAACTAAGAAAGTGTCCATTTGGGAAAAGTTGACAATGATAAGATTTCACTAAAAGAATTATCTAAAAACCATCTTCGATGTTCAAAAAATTGTGTGCAATGGGAATGTTGTATGCGTGGTTGTTTGTACTCATGTGGAGGACATAAAACAATAAATTTTCAAATTTCCCTTGGTGAATACATGATTTCCTACTATGCAAATAGATCATGAAATTTTGAGACTCCTAACGTAGTAAAACCCCAAAACTGCTAATTGTGACAAATTAGCTAAATTAAAATAAAATATAAATCATTTTAAAAAAAATTAAAAAATAAGGTATCTAATTAACATCAAGTTAGGAATCTCTATTAAAAATTTCAAATTTATGGGATTTTTGCTTCAAAAGTTATAGCAACAAAGAACAATTTTACTTCAATTGTAACATGAAATAGGATAGGTGTTTTTAGCAATGACCCCTATTTTTCTTGTTTAGCTAGCCAAGCATGCTATATTTTTTTGTCCTTTATCTTTCTTTTTGAAGGATATATCTTGGTCATCCAGAATCTAAGTTTAGACATTATTGGATATATTAAAAGTACTTTTGGATGTTCTCAACAATAATTATTGGAAGTTTTAAGTTTTAATTATGAGTACAACTTAGTATAAAGTAGTAATATATTGATGTGGAGGCTAATATACCTATTGGATGCTTTTATTTTGCATCCTATCCTGGGGGGCACTCCCATTTTCTTTATGGGTGACGTGCAATCAAATGAAGGGTTATTATAATTACCTTGCCCCTAAATTTTTGTAATAATTTAGAAGTTTAATAGCATCACCAAAATGAGAAAAAAAAATGTATAAAGAATGGAGGGTAGAAAAAAAATACTAAAATTTGGATTATTTTTTTTTCTACGATAGCATTGTCAAAAAAGAAAAAGAGGAACAATACTTGGAAGAAGTGGGCTTATTGCTAAAATAGCACTGGCAAAAAAAAGATGGAGATGAAATTATACTAAGTGCAGCACCTAGACTTGACAAATTGCTTAAAGGCATCATTACTATTTTCCTAGTATTCTTTAATTTGTACAGCTCACTAATGACTGTTTGACTGAATTTTTTTCCCAATGCATGTTGAGATATTGTATGTGTTCAACTTTAGGGTTTAGGAGGGTTTTTTGTGGTTGCAAGGTTAGATGCTTTTCATTACAATATTTTTGGAGGAATATACGTTCAGTTTTCAAAAGTTCTTTGCAATTCCTAGAATTATAATAGTTTTTGCAACTCAAAAGTTATAGGATTTTTAGGAATTCTTCCATCTACTCTAAACCGGCAAGGTTTTTTTGGGTGATAAATCGCCATTCTGTTAGTTGCTTTAGCCATTGCACTTGGCTCCTTCTCAAAATTCTCTCATCGTAGGAAGGCATGATGGGGTTTACTGTAGAAGTACTTTCCCAAAAGTACAATGTTGTTCTAAATCCTAAATTCTTTAAATGTGTATAGCTTTTCTTCTAAATACATTGAAATGTGTTTTTAAACATATATAGTCTATATAACCATTGAATAGTACTCATTTCTTTGAAATTGAATTTATAGTTTTCAAATGTATTGCTTTGTTTTTGTGTTGGCATTTGCATGTGTCGTTGAATGCATTTTATAGTTGGTTTTTGTTTTGGTAATTCTAATTCATTTTTTTCTAAATTTTGGACCAATATTTAGTGCCCAAATTCTAAACTCTAACTTGGATATCTTAAGCCTATGTGTGCCTAACCCTAAATTCTAAATAGGGTTGCAATAGGATTGTTCTTCAAACAAATTATTAAAGTCAAACCCTATTTATAATTAACATAGCATATTTTTAATTAAACAAGATTTTTATTTCAAATGAAAGATAGGGTACTTGAAAATACCATCATTTAGAAATTTAGGTAAATGAAGGCCTATACAAACTCTAAGAATTTACCTACATAGCCCTCACGGAATAAGGGATTGAATGCATGTTACGTGGCAACACTTCAAGTAGTGTCCCTTTGGAATCCTATCATAGTATCTTGAAAATGAAGAATTTATGTACATCCATCATTCATACCTTACATTAATGTGCAAATAGCTCTCTAATGATAAGACAACGATTCAAATTATCTATGCTCTATAAGATGCATGTTATGATCTTTACAATTCTAAGATAATCCCAATATACTTAATTCAATATTCCTTTGTCTTTGTATCTCACAGTGTATTGCCATTGAGTTTTAGTGAAAACTATTTTATTTGATTAGTATTAAAGAAATAATATTTTTTTATCAAGATTCAAATCAAGGAAACATCATTGGAAGTTGTCTAATATACTATAAGGAAATTCATGGCACATACATCCAACTTCATATGAAAATATGCAAGAGACATGTGATTATCTTCATCAATGCATAACAACCAGAGATTGAAAAGCAATTTAGTTAAAAAATCATTCTTTTGCCTCTTACAAGAAGCTTTAATTGTCATCCAACACCACAATTTGCCTTTTCTAAGCATATCTAAGGTTAGATACTATAGTAGGGTGCCCTCATATTGCACACCTTAAATGTACCTTCTTGCATATCTAAAGTTAGATATTATGGTAGGGTGCCCTCATATTGCACACCTTAAATGTACCTTCTTGATTTGTATAGAATGGAATTTGTAATATCAAGGCAATTTAAGAAAGTCAAAGCATCATTATTATGAAGTTCATGGTATGTTTTGTCAAACTGACATTTGAATTGAATGCGCAATAGTAAAATACCTTCAAAACTTTGTATAGCCTATCTTGTATAGTCTGCCTTTTGGGTAGATAGTAAGGTCCACCCAAAAGATAGTGTGCCAAAAAAAAGTAAAAAAGTAAAAAAAATTCCCCACGGACCCCTCCAAGTTATACAAAAATTAATTAATTAAAAATTATTACCTCCCATCCTTCCCTTCCCACCCCCTACTTATAATTTTGAATACTAGTCAATTTGACAATCAATATGGGACAATCCCATATTTGCTCTTGTAACCGTATTTACTCCCATATCTGTATATGTTTGCAAAATCTTATTTCCTTTTTAATATTTATATTGTATTGTATCCAAATTTTATATCATATCTGTATCATATCCATACTTGGTACCATATACATATATATACAATATCCGTATCCATATTTAGAATTTATATTTGGCAACTCAGATTTAAATCTTGCAATGATCAATGGCTTCAGATTTTTTGAGAGAAATTGACAGCATTTTGGAGAGGTGGCATTTTTTTTAATAAAAATCAATGACTTATGATTTTTCGGGGGATTTTCTTCTTTCTTTTAATCAGTGGTTCAGATTTCTCAGGGGGGGAGTGTGTTCTACTCAACAACTCTTGTTTTTCCTTCGAGGGAGGGGGTGGATTACATTGGCCGTTTTTGTAATCACAGAAGATAGTAGGACACCTTCAAAACTTCAAAGAACATTGCACCTTCATCCATGTTTAATACAAAATCCACTAGAATCATTAATTTTTCCAAAAAAATTACGCATTGAAGTGGCTCTGAATTCACATAGATCATGGAGGAAAACCAGAAAAGTGAAAAATGTGGTGTGGTTCAATGTTGCAGGTGCCCTATCATAACTGAGGCCCAGATGAGGGTTTACGGTCCATGAAATTTTTCTGATTGATTAGTACAAAGGTGGAACCACCCGTAACCAATCATTTAAGATATTCTAAACATGATCAGGTGTAATGCAAGCTGAAGCAAATATTTTCAGAGGTGCAAAGATAGAAATGATGGGGATTGCAAAAACTTTGATAATTTTATCACATGAATTGAAATTACTATGAATTTTGAAAGGCAAAAAGTATTGCCGACCCATTGCCAATCTATAGACTCTTTCAATTACAATCGTTGAAGAACTCCTTTCTTGTTCATTACTTCTTACATTCTTGTTCACTAGTTTATGATATGTGTTATGAACTTATTAGTCCCAACTTTGAAAAAGAAAAAACACACATCCCAAACTCTGATCGGGAATTTGTTCCAACCTTACAAATGCAGTCTACAGGTTGGGGATGGGGCGCAAGGTCACTGGGTGGTTCTACCTAAGTTACTCGATCTGAATTGCTTCGAACTGTTGGTGTAAGAGGTTTTCGGACAATAACAACCCAACCTCACCAGAACATACTCCTTCACAACGTATCAGAGTCAAAATTCAGGCCAAATCTGATAAAATCGGGTGGGTTTCAGAGTCACAGTTCAGGATACATATGATAAGATCAGGTATCAAAATCCTCACAAACAATTTCAAGGAGCTCTACAAAACTTGAACTGGTTTCAAAATATGTTACGACGGAAAGCGAACACAACATGCATGCAAATTTGGTCTGCGAGTTTCATTCATTTCCTTCTTAGAAAAACATCCTCAGGGATAACAAAAAAGCTTTACACTTCAAACGGTTCCAAGTCTCTGCATCAAGCTAGCCAGGCATCTGGGGTCATATGATACCTCTGTCATCATGCGAAACCGAAATACCCGAAGACTTCCGCACTAGTGAAACTAATGAACCAACAACCGTTGGAACCAAAAATATAGAAAATTTCTGATGATAAAGAACAATCTGACCTGTCCAACAAGACCTCACCAAAATCGGAAAGAAAACTTGCTGGAGATTGTTCTACTAACAACAGCACTACCGACATACACTCCTTCTGAATACGGTACTCAAGGATCTGCACGATTCTGTACACCTTCACCCACACTCAGCGGTGATGCCCATTTCCGATGTCAGAGGTTGTCTCGTTGGTCGACGCAGATTCAGTAGCGGCGGCTTCGTCGGTAGATTCCACATTTGTTAACGCCACACTTCCCGTCTCTGCGACAGTGTGTGACAACTCCACTCCTGCCTCTAAATCTGCAGCCAAACCGAACTTGAACTGTCACGTTGGACGAATTGAAAACAACGGGGAAAACAGAGTTTGAAACTTATGGGACGAAAATGAAGCTCTCCAGCTCAAGCTCCGTTGGGCAAAATATGCGCTCACCTATTGACCCGTTGTTGCTGTCGGCGGTCCGAGCTGAATCTACCCCGCCATTTCGAGCACTTCCTTCATCGTCGGTTAGCATCCTCCAAGCCGGGGATTCCTTGATGCACCGCCACAAGCAAGCTCCCATCAGAAACACAAGAAGCGGCACCAGTGTGATTTTGAGCCACTCCGTGACGAGCTCTCCTCTGCTGACAAACAACCGATCAATCATCATGGACAGTCTCTAAATGCTACGTAATTTACAGGGAAACCTGATTGATTAGTCTAAAGAACATTGAGATTCAATGATGAAGTACTCACGTGGCAGCAGCTTCAATTGAAGCGGGAGGGCTGGCCGCTAGTAAAGCTCTCGCGGAAGCCGCTGCCTCCGGAATTGTAAAGCCCGCCATGGCGAGAATCCACGGAATTGTGCCTGGTGCCACCCGAATTCAAGCGAGAAAACAGAGTCAGATTGCTGGGTTCCTTATTCAAGACGTCCAGAGTGCATCAGACGAGGGAGAGCTTGCTCCCCATTTCGATTGCATGAACTCGAAACAGCTCAATCGGATTTGCAGTGTACACGTGAGCTTTTCGGTTCCAAAAATTCTGCACTCAGTTCAAATATTAGAAAACTCTACGTAGGGGCAAGCATATGGAGACAAAGTTTTGGGCTCGAAATGGAGCAAAGCCAAATTTCGAATGAAGTGGTGGAATCTGGCAGTGCACATCAATCAGAAGCTCTGACACACTGGTCTCCTAAATCAAGTCTCCGAAAGCAAGACTTGCAATTTACCAGCTCGATTGCAAATTCGTCACTCTAATCCTGAAAATAATGGTCGAGTCGATCCATAGCGACGGACTAATTCATTGCTTCGTCTCCAGAAATTAATCTACCTGGATAGAAACGCACTTAATCGATATTAATTCAACCTTGCGAGACTCTCAGTGGGTGGACTGGATATTGTTCCAATAACGGTGCCACGGTTACTTCTCAAATTTGGTGTCACTAGCAATGGTGACTACTGATCATTCGACGAACTAAGAAATTTCCAATGTGAGACGTGCAAATGGGCTGTGATGGATCCAATCCTCTCGAGAACCAATCAGCACAAGAACGAGAAACCGATTTTCCTCGCAGACCAGAGAACGTTGTTTTTGCTGTCCTATATTGATGACTTAATTGCTACGAATTCGAATGATCCGGCTGCATCCCAACTGTAAGATGCACTTCCACGATGGTAATGAGGAAATCGAGACAGAAGAGTGAGCACTAACCCAAGCACTGTCCCGCTCAAATTGTGGAGCTCGAGATTGCGGAATCGTAGAAGAGCTCTGCGAAAGAGTGATTGTAGTGTCTACAAGGCGTGAGTGGAGATCAAACTATTCGACTTCGAGAATCTGGTAGTTGGGAGCTACAATCGACAGATTGAACCAATAGCAAGGAGAGGGAGCAGACGGAGATCTTGTTGGAGAAATAGGTTGCTAGAGCAAGAAGCGATTGCACACTCTTTTATACCCTGCTGGACGTCTGAGTGCCTGACCCGGCCGAGTCGCGCGAAGCCGAAAGTTCTGCGAAGCTGAACTTATTCCGATGACGGATTTGATAACCAAATCCGGTCCGGCTTGAACTGACAACCTCGCTCAACCCCTCGGAAGACCGCTGAAATTATTTATTTTCCGCGCACGATAGAAATTGGAAACATTGAATTCATGGTTCCAAATTAGCTTGTAGGGGTAAACCAGGTAAAGTAATCAAGCACAAAATTGGGGCTTTTGTTTTTACTTGCACCACAAAAATGACTTGGAGGGCCCGAGCGAGGGGGTCCTTTCTGTTGCTGAATTCTCCCAAATATTCTGGAGCTTAAAATAGGCAAGCATGATGGCAACTATGTTACTACGGTGATGACCTCCGACATCGGGAGAGTCTGATGAGTGCTTTGTACTTGTTGGGGAGCTTGGGGTGCTGGCTGCGCTTGGAAAATGGATGATCCTCCAGGGGCTCGTGGCAGCTTCCAGAGGCAGGACAGACCGACCAGGAGGCCAGGCTCCGATGACGGAAGAAAGCTTTCTGCGCACTGCCCCCAAAACATCCCGCCACCATTTTCTTTACATATTATTTGAATAATCTCGTTTGACTGTGATCAACAAACTGAGTCTGTCGAAGAATTTTATTGTTCCGATGACGGAACTTGGGGATGCGGAGCTTAATTTACTGAAGCTTCCATGCTCTCGCAGCTCTCAGCGCGCATTCTAGAACTCAAGGGAACAGGTGGAGCTTGAACTGACTGAAACTTTACGGGACAGACCTGAAGAGTTAAGCTTAGTAAGCTACTCTAAAGAGTAAGAGTAAGAGTAGGGGTTGCACAAAGCACTTGGGCTCTAAAATGAGTGTCCTCTAACAAAAAGCTACATTTAGCTTTCTCAATACATCAATGGATAACTAATTCCAGAACCCCAACAAATATAAATGATTTCAATTGGGCTACATGCCAATTCCCTTAGTATTTTAAGGAAATTTATTGAAAAATATTTCAAATTGATTCTAGTGTCTTACCACAAGTTAACAACACCTAACAAAAGTGTCATTTTTTGTTCTTGTACGCCAATAAAATTGTCTTGAAGGAACAATTTCAAGACCCAAGCCATCAGAACTTTTCAAGAAGCAAATAATGAAGGTAAGGAATTTTCTTGACACAATGACTCAAATTGAAAAAAATTGTGTATTAACCCCTTAACATGTAAAGTGTTTTCAAGAATGGAAGATTTTGAGCAATGGAAAATTATAATAAAGTACTAATATATGGAAGACTATTTTGGAAGTGACATATAAATAATAATTATAGATTTTGAGTTTTAGATTCTATCTATGAGGTTAGATTCACCAACGCTATCATTATTTATTTATGAATTTTGAAAGGAAAACTTCAAAATTTGTCCTCAAGTTGACTAGAAGAAAAATATTATTATTTTTTGGATTTAAAGTTTTATAGGATTGGATTTGCAATGAGGTTCTCTTGACATGGCAATATTTTGAATTCATGTGCTTTTAAATCGATAACCTAATTTTTGAAAATTCAATTCTACAGTATAATTAATGCAAATTTGGCTTAGTCAACTACTTGATATACTTTCTTAATTGTAATCCTAGAAAATATGTATTGTGTTAACACCAAATCCAATTACTAGAAAGCAAACCAATTTAATAAAGAATCTCTACAAATTAGGATAACTTTCATCTAAGTAGTAGTGAAAAAAGATGTCACTTTAAAGCAATATGTTGTTGAATGTTAAGCACTTAATGGTGTCCATTTAAGGATAAAATTAGTGATAATTATATGTTACCAAAGGTTGTATTTTTTAACTTTGAAAATTTTGAAAATAACATGGGAGTGTTCAAAAAATTATAAAATTATTTGGATTACATTTTTCTTCAATTTGTCAATAATGTCATTAAAGGAATTTTGGTCATTCAACTTTTGAGGGAATTGGACTAGAAAAGCTACAATTTACTATGACTTTTGAAGCAATCCCCTAATGAAACTTAATTAATATTTATTGGAGATGGGTGTTTTTATTGTATATATCCCTTAATTTAAAAAAAATTAAACCTAAAATTTTAATTTAGTGATTTGTCAGAATTTCAAAGGTAGTGGTTTTGGATACTTTCAAGCACGCAAAATTAATGATTTAAAGATAACAATTTAACTTGACCTTTATTTTTACAATAGGATAGAATATTTTTTATTTGGAGACATCTAAAAATAAATTATTTGAGGTCCTCTCTATTTGTCAAAATAGTGCACACACATTAAAATTCAAGATGGTTTCAATTTCATTCTTTTTGTGAAATTTGATCACCATCAAATCCTCACAAATTTCACAAATTTTAAATTATTAAAAAAAATTATTACTTCTCTCATAATTTTAAGACCAAAATGTCAATTTTCTTCAAAATTTTTTTTACTCTATTTTGAAATAAGTCTTCGCTCACATTTTGGGGGTCTTAAATTTTGATGATATGTTAATTATAATATTATATTAATTATTCATTAAAAAAAATTCATGAGACCATAATATAATAAGTGCTAGCCCAATTGCTACAACTAAACCAAAAAGTCTTTTTTGCAATCGTCCTAGTGCTTACCATTGAATAATATAGTATAGTGTATAATACATGGTTGTAAGAATCAACAAAGAATTTTTTTGAAAATAAATGGAAATTTATTAGAATATTATTTTTTAGAACTATTATAGTATATGAATATATATTTTTTGCATTGCCAAATATTGTGAATTATTTGATAAGGAAAGTTGAATTAGACCTCTAAGTATGGTAATTAATGGAAAAAATTTAATATATCAACCAATCTACATATGAAGTTTTCTACTATGGTTTGGATTTTAAATGGTGTGTTTTGACTATTTCTTGCATTTTTAATTGATATAGCATTTTTTTAAAAGTAGAAAGTGGTCATTTGGTTGAAATTTGTCATTTTTTTCATGGTGTAAAAAAAATAGAATCTACTCTTTTATAATTGGTTGCTATTTTTCTTTAATCCCTCAAGGACTAAGAGGGTACAATGTGTCTTCTCCTAATTTTTCAATGGCAATTTCTTGGAAGGGTGAAACAAATCTTAGTATTTTGTAAACTAAGATCTTGTACAAAAAGAAGTTTACATCCTTTTTGCATTTTTTGGTTCTCTAATTTTGAATGTTAGAAGTAGTTAAAAATCCATTTTCAAAATGTAATCAAGAATTTAGTCTAGTAGGAAAAGAGAGCAAGTATAATGTTTTTTCATGAAAAGAATAGTAGAGATGGAAAAAAAACATTTTCTTATACAATTCTATTCTATAATCGACACAAACAAACAAAAAATTTAATTTTAAATTCTTATTTTTAACAAATTTTTGAATAAAAAATTCAATCAAGTGTAATTAATGACACAAAATAATTAAAATGATTTCAAATGTTTTAAAGATATTCTGAAAAGTATGATAATATCAAAAACTTATCCATATATAAATTTTTAAAATTTTTGTAGGATTCAATTTGCTTGGAATTGACTTTCTAGTCTTCATGTTTGAAAATGTCTACAAATTTGAGGGATTTCTTTTTTCTTCAAATTTTCAAATACAAAAAATTAAACATTTGCTTTAGATTCCAAATAATTTTTTAGGGGGGGGGGGGGTTAAAAAAATATCTATTCATCTTTTTAATAATTTTTTCTCCAAAACTTGCAGTTTAGGCCTATGAAGTTAATCATCCAAAATTGTTATAATCTAAAGATCTAACAATCCAAATTTCTTCAAATTCATTCCATGCATATTAGATAAAGTAATTTTTACTTTTGTATGGTTAAAATTAGAAAGTTTATTCACATCTATGTGCAAAAAAATATCAAAGTGCTAGAATTCATTGAAAACCTCCATTGTCAAAACCGTGTTAAAATGTCTTTTGGTTCCTTGGCAAATAATTTGTCAACTCTCATATACAACCTTATCAAAGAGTTGCAACACTATGTATAGTTATGTAAAGTTCTTGAGCAAGCTCAGCAAATGATAATAGCATCTTCAATAGAAACCAATAGTTGTTGGTAGTAATTTTAGAATGGATTCAAGGTTTTTAGCCAAATGTTCATTTTTAGAAGATTTTTTGAGTTTACACAAAATCTTGACATGAAAAAATTAAGTAGCAACCGAGCGAAATTAAGCCAAATTTGGAATTACTAACTTGTTGATACGACTGATTTGATGAAATTGAAACAAGCAATACAATTTAGGAAATGACTTCAATTGGTTTTAGAAGAGTTAATAATGTAGTATATGCCTCAACCATAATCTTCAAGGTATCCTAAAGAATATAATCCTTAAATATCAAAGCAAATATTTTGTATTTGATTGTTGATATAGAATCTTTCAAAAATGATATTTGGAATACCGCCATTTTAATGAAATTTGTCATAATTGTGAATATTCTGAACTAATAAGGACTTGCTCATGGAGATTCCTGCAGTAACTTTTGTGTGAAAGGGGAGATCATGGATAGTAGTTTGACTTCCAATGAGTGCTTTTGAATTTTTTTTAACCAAGGATTCTCACAATATCAAAATGAATGATTTTTATGGTCACCAATTTGTCCTTTAAGGGTTAATCCTTAAAAGACACCATGGATGTTTAATGTTTGATGAATGACAATGCATTTTCCTAGGTAGGATAGAAACACAACTATTCATCCCCAAAATTAGGGGTGGAAAGTAGAGATCTTCTATAGTACTTTGACTTCAAATGAATTCTTTTGGTTTATTTTATACCAATAATTGATTTCCGATGGTTTTCAATAAAGGATGATTTCCGTATTGACCCCGAATTGTTCTAAGTGGGGTTAAAACAAAAGCACAATTTGATCAATTCTGTGTCAATTTGGATTAATTGAATCCCCCCATTCCTACAAAATCTTGCAATGGAATTGCCCTTCTTTAGCATGACTACTCAGTTGTCATCATTCCTATTGCCGGTTCATTTGTCGCTCCTGCCCAGTTGTCCCTTGGGAGAGGCTCCCGGCCCATGATGCCGGAAGAATGGCTCGGAGATCCTTTACTGCCGCAGCGAAAGGCCTGCGGAAAGGTCAGTCCGTGCAATGCTGAGGAACCGCGCCGTCCTTCCGACGTCGGAGAGTTTCCTTCCAGCGTTGGCGTGCAGGCACCACGGCAGAATATGAATGCTAATTTAAGCTGATTTGTGTAGGTGAAATTGTGAATTTTCTGAACGAATAATAAGGACTGTCTTGTTGAATTGCTGGTTGCTCATGGAGATTCGTGCAGTAACTTACCGTGTTGCATCCGGCTTCTTCACGTGGCACAATCCTCGATCAATCAAGCGGGACTGCAGGACGGAATGGACAAGAGCTCGCCGCAGCACAGCCAGGCTCCGTCCCCACGGCAGAGCTCCGATGACGGAATGAAGAAACAGGCGGAAGCTACGCCACACGCCCACACGGCCGCGCAGTCTCCATTAGCGTACATTTTCTGTGGCCTCGAGCATCATTCAGAAGAGAATATTCGTGGCCAGCGTCAGAAGAAGTGATTTGCTCCGATGTCGAGCCTGGCTGGAGGAGGCGTCAACAACTGAAAGGCTTGGAAGAAAATCACTGTCAGGACTGTAGTAGTGTCTTTGTAACAAAAATTACTTTCTACATAAAGTAGAGCAACCCAAGTTAACTACTAAAGGATCAAGTGTCCGTTCAATGTACACAAGTTAGGTTCCTACAAACTAAGTCATTTTGGGTTGGAATGTTCATAAAATCTAGACACAGTGTAGAGAAAATTTGGACTCTCCAAAGGGCCGCCTAACTTTGACAAGCTGGTCTATATAAAGAGCCCAATTTCTGTATAAATTGGCCACGCAGAATATGTCAGTTTTTTACAGCTTTCGTCCAATGAAAGTGAATAGCTCGTATTTCAAAGCTCTGACATTTGGTTGCACTATTGAGCACATGACACTTGTACATCACAGCTATAGGGGAAAAATTCTACCTTATGCTAAATAAATGTAATGAGGGGTCCCTTCCACCACTTCTTAGCGGCCCTGTCGAGAGTCCAGATTTTCTCTAAGAATATATACACATGTAATCCCTTCATAGACATCTAATTCTTTTTTATGATTAGGTGACTGGATCAAAAATTACCTCCTGCAAATTTTAAGGCAACTTGAGCAATTCTAGCAAAGCTTTTGCAAAATTTTCTTCTTTACTTATGAAATTTGGCAGGTAGGAATTTACATGATTTAAGATGCAAATGACCAAAAACAACAACTATCTATAGTGTAAAAATCTTATTCTAGGAGTAGTTAAAAGGCCCTATCTAGTAAGGTCAAAAAATATTTTTTCTTCTGATGTTAAATGCTATGATCTTTCAATCTGTATGGTCAAAGATTTTGAATTTTTTTTCACACATTCCTATAGTAATTTAGATAGGTAAAATCTGTTCTGCACTCTACGATCCCTTGATTGTCGATTCCGTGGCCCTCACTTAGCCAGGGCATGGCAAGTTCGCAACGTGGAAGAGCCATCTACAGTGGAAAAACCATCTACAGTGGAAAAACCTCATGCATGAGCAATCTCCGATGACGGAGGACCCGAAAGCGGCCACTTTTCAACTGATGGCAGCAAACGGAAACCAAAGGTCGAATCCCTGCTGCCGGTGAACTCTGCACTTGCGCCTTCAGTCGCTCTCTCCGACAACGGAGACTCTCGGCCTCCAGGAAGTCCGCCTTGCATTGCAGACCGACGGATTTGGGAATTAAGCGAACTCACCATCAGCCAGGGTCGAGTATATATGCGCCTTCCCCGATCCTGCAGTCGCCTGTCCCAGGAACCAACCAACACCAACGTAGAGGAGTGAGGAAAGCTTATTATTGACTTGCTGCAGATATGACGAATACAAGCACTTTTTAGTACTAACTGTAGCTCCAGGGCTTGAATGCCTGGGAGTACATACGTCTCCGACGTCGTAAGAAATAATAATAATAATAATTTTTTTCACACAAACAAAACGGAATTTCATTGCAAGAGTAAAAATACATACTAACCAGTGGCAAGCGATCTGCTAGAACAAGGATAACCCCCAACCCAAATGAAATAAATTTCATTGCAGGGGAAGAAAGTACAAAGCCACCAGCCGCAAGAAAGCTGCTGGTGGGAACAAAAAAGGGACTATAGTAGAGGGCTCTAAAACCAAACGGGCATTTTCAACCATCCAGTAGGGGCTCTGAAATGGACATGTGAACTTTGGGAAAAAAAAACTCTCGATTAATCTAGATTACAATGGAGCTTGATGACATTTGTTTTAACTTCTTCAATGAATGGTTTAAGAACCACAATTGGTTCATTCTTAACTAAGTGGCTAGGTGTCTAGGAATATAATTTAAATTAGAATTTGTTGTTCAACTACCTTCTTACAAGTATTAAAAAATCTTAAATAATGATTAAATCAAGCATTCATTTCAGATTTTGAAAGGGACACTTTTAGAAACCATTTCAATTACTTTACACATGTTGCAATGCTAGTTTTGGAACAAGGACTGATTTTTTTTCAAACTATGCATGGATGGGTTTCCAAGGGCGTATGATCACAAATAGGGACCTACAACAGACTGTGTTTGAAAATTCATAACTAATTCAATAATGCTTCAAAAAATATGAAATGACTTGTGTTAGATTCCTCATCTATTTCTCTGTCACTGAAAAAATAAAATAAAAATATTTCCATATCAGGAGATACAAGTAAAAGGCACGTCAGTGCTTAGATGCTCACTTTTTGAGCCTCTTACCTTACAAGCACACAAAACAGAGACTACACCAAGTCATGAAGCCAGGAAAACGATAATAGCAGCATCACAAGAGTCCGGTAGCCTCTCTCCGGGAGCAGACCGAGCCCCAGCTTCATGACCAGTCAAGAGGTTCGAAGACAAAACCACGGCTTGCCCAGTTCGACAATCACAATCCGAGCATGGCATGCCACTATATTCTCTGGAGATGCAGATGGTTCAAGACAAGCAGACACGGTAGGAAGTTGATCCCTTAAGTTCCTCAAAATGCCCTAAAATTGCCATTTTTAGTATGAAACCCCAATTTTAGACACATGTAACTATAAGTTCTTGTGGTATGTAACTATAAGTTCTTGGGAAAAAATAATTTTAGACACATGTAACTATAAGTTCTTGTGGTATGTTAACTTGAAAACAAGTGGAAAAAATTTCAAAATATTTTGTCATGTGGATTGCAAGATGTTAGTGCTTGAATTCATAGAAAAAAATTTGGGTCTTACAAAAAACCAAGGAGTTGCACTCCATAAGTTCACATTTGCACCAAAAAAAAAAAATCAAAATAGTGGTGCTTCTATGGATTCATTCTTCAAGGCAAGTTGGCCACTTGCTTGAAAAATTTTAGATCATTTGGAATTGTACAACATATATGAAAAAATACTAAGTAGAAAGAAGTAGATAATGACTCAAAATATTAAATTGTTAAAAATTTAGTTATGAAATTAAAAAATGACAATCCCAATGGTTACAATGTTGTGATAAACAATCTACATCGTATGATTTTTTTCTTTTCAAAAAACATTATAAACTCTTTCTTTAACTTATTCTTTTTTCAAAGAAGATTGAATACTGAGTAAAATAAGGGACTTGAAAAGTTTATTTTAGAGTAGAAAATCTATAACTACCCATAAATGAAAAACTCCTCATAACTTTTGACTCTTTGATCAAATAGAATGATTCAAAATTCCATGTATGAATTAGTCTAAAAAAACCAATTTTGAATCTTTGATTTTGCAAATAGTGATTTTTTCCAATGTGCCCAAACTATCCATTTACAAAAAAAGGAACATATTATGCCATAATATTTTACTCATATTTTCAAATGTCTTGATTTTAAGTGCACATGAAAAATATTCCTCATCTTGACCTTCTATTAAATTTTCGGCCCAAAACATGGAATCTTCTATTGACATGTACCTACCTAAAATGGTAAAATTGCTATGTTGCTAAATTTTGCATGTTGATCCTTTAGGGATTACCTTCTAAGAAGCTTCAAAGGTCTCTTGTGCAATGGGTTGAAAAGCCATTTCCAAAAATGCCTAAATTCTTTTCTTTGAGGATATAGGAGTTTGAGCTAAATTATGAGCAAAGAGCCAATGAAAATTTAGACCAGTTACATCATTTTAAGAAAAATTGTAACCAAAGCAAGTCAAACTAAATGTATTAAGGATCTTAAAGGGGAAAAGAAAACACAAGAGTATTTTTTATAAATTGAAAGGTTATGATATTTGATCATGAAGGGGTGAAAGCACAAAAGTGATTTAAAGTCTATTGATTCCCTATTTATATGTCAAATCTAAAATTGAAGTCATGAAAAAAAAACATGAGGTTAATCCCTAAAAGAAGGATCTTTGAGTGATGCTTCAAGGTTCAAGTAGGGTTTTTACAATGACTTCAAATTTTGTCATGATTTTTTGAAGCTTTATTCAAAGATAGAAAAAAAATTCAAGTACCCTAAAAATATAATTTTTATTTCAATCAATGTGTGGGTGCAACATTATGCCATCCTAAATTCATGAATCAATTTTCTAAACAATATAAAAAAAACATCTTAAGGACTAAGAATTTATTTTTAAGATTTTGATTTCTTATGGAAAATCCTTTTGTCCATATTGATTAGTGATGAGAAGTTACAGAGTCTCGTTTTCTGAGGCAAATAGATTATGGCTTCTTCAAAAAACAACTTAAAAGATTCATTTTTTATCTCAATATTTGCTACTTTTCATATCCAAATTCCAAATGTTTCACAGAGTTTGATTTGCTTGCCAAATCAATTTCACCATTGGAATTTATTTACTTCAATTCCATCTAAGAACTATTTCTAATTTAGTTTTTCCTTCTATATTGTAGAAAGTTCTACAAAACAATAATTTCTTAAAGAATAAAAATCAATTTTCTCAATTTACATATTTGAATTTCAACTCAATTCTTATATGGAATGATCATCTTTAATTTAAAATCTATAGCTCAATTTTTAGGTTAAAAAGAATCAAGTCAAAAGTCATTAAAAAAAGAATAAAGCCTAAGAAAGGGTGCCAAAGCTAGAATAACATTGCACATTAAAAAACATTCATTATTTATAAATTAGAATAGATTTTAAAAATAAAATCTAACATGGCCTTGTTTAATTATAGATAAGAAGAGATAATATGTATTATTACAAATAATTTTTAAATTTTTTAAATCTACTTTGTAATATTTTGTCATTCTCATGTGATTTTTTCCAACATCTAATGTATCTAAGGTCTGTTATAAAGAGCCCTTAATACAAGAAAATCAAGATTTGCAATTGATATACTTGCACAAATTTCATATAGAAAAATCATAAATATTTATTATATTCAAGATCCAATTTTTGATGCTAAAAATTTAAAGGATATTCTACTAAAAATTCACTAAAACTAATACTTTAGTAAGGTTTATTTCACCTCAAAGTCTTTGAACATCTTCATTGCATAATATAACTGGCCACATCAACAATAACTTGACATTGGGGCTCGCTCAAGAGAGATAAACAAAGGTCCAATGTAATCTACATTTGATTAATCTTTTGGAAGGGTCAGGGTGGCATTAGGAGGGATTTGAGGGCTCTGGGAGCCTGTGAGTTCCCACAGCCCGAAATCGCGAAAACAGGGTCTAGGAACGCAGTTCTGCAGGAATCCGACGTGGTCGAGCGACTGCCACATCATCGACTTTTTTTTTCCGAAAAAAAAAAAATTTGGACTTTTTTCAATATTTCAGGATCCCAATTTTTTTTTTTTTTTTTTTTTTTTGAAAATGCTGACCAGCGGTCAGTCGTTCCCAAACCCTGTTTTGGGAACAGTCCCGAAACGGCCCTTTCCAGGCCTCAAATCCCTCCCAATGTCTGGCCCTTTCGCTCAGCCACTCCAAGTAATTCCAGAGTACAAGTTAAACAAAAAGCTCCCTATTTTGTACTTATCTAATTTACCTTGTACACTTTCTAAGCTAATTTAGAGCCTCTGATTTCAAATATGAATTTAGAATTTGAAAAAAATAAAATTCCAGTGTTTTCACAAACGGCCGAGCAAGGGGGTCAATTCACCTTGGCCACTCGGAACAAAAATCTTTTCTTCCACATCATTTTTGTTTTTTTGTAAAGTCCTCGGCAAGCAACCATCTTGAATATCAATTGTTGTTGATATTTAACCTTGAAACGCTCCGACGTCCATATCCTAGACGATGAACGGAGGGTTTCAAGGCACTGTTTCATCCAACTAACTTTGCATTTATCAAATGTAATACTTGAATCTATAAAAGACAACCTTCCTTAATGACCAAATTCATTAAATTCTGGTAGATGATGTATCTGTACAAAGCTAGAAGCAAAAATGTGCAAAAATTCAAAAAAGGATTGAGGCGTTTAGGGGTTAAGATTGTTGTTGATTGTTTTTTTTAATTGTTTATGATAGTTGTTGATTGTTAATGACTTAATTTGAAGCCAAGACTTTGACTAGACTAGGTCTTTTAGCTTAATCCCTCAAAGTCCAAGACCTTTTTGGATTCAAAAACGTCATTGCTTTTCAAACCTTGTAAGTCTACATGTCACTGAGGTATAAAAATTTCAACTATACAATCTTCTTGTGGGTGTGTTGTAGATGATGTGGATGAAATTTGGAATCATTTGGCCACATAGATTGCAAGATTATAATGCTTAAATGTTGAAAAAAGATGCTAAGATTTTCTTAAAAACACATTAGGAGGTCAAATTTGATTCTAAACCTACTCAAATGAAAAAAAAAACTAGAAAGTGCTTCAAAATGAACATTCAAACACATTGGTGAAAAAATGTCATTCAATTGATTCATTGTGTCTACAAAATGGCTTCAAATGAAATGTCAAAAAATAGTTGCAAAAATACATCTAGAGCTAAACCTCCTTCTACTAAAATGCTTTTGAATCATTCATAAATTCTTGGATTGATATGAAATTTCAGCCACAAAAAAAAGACTATTATTTCCAACTTCTTAAAATTTTTTATTGGAAATGAACTTCGTATAAAGAAGAAACAAGCCACCTAAGTTCATTGCATTCCAAAAATGTTCATTTTTTGAACTTCAAATTGCTCCCAAACATTCAAAACAACTTCGATTACCATAAAAATTTGACTACAATAACTAGACTTCTAAAGGAACATAACTCAACAAATTTTATTGAAAACAAACATTAGATAAAGGAGATACAAGCCCCAAAAGTTGCAGCTATAAAATGCATTTTGGTAAACTGAAATTGAACCTATAAACTTTGATGGGCTTCCAAAGAAATTGCACATCCTGGATTGATTTGAAAATTTAACCACACAAACCACATTAAGATGCGTAGATTTCCAACAAATTTTATTAAATTTGGAAATGGGATGCAAAAGTCATGATACTTTGAATTGGACTTTGAGATTGTGTGTGGCACTTTTGAGCCTCTTGGGAGTTGAGGGGTTGACCCTTAAAGGACTGAGGCCATTATTCTATCAAAACCACTCAAAACTACCATTTCTATTGTATTCATCGAAGAAAACAAAAAGAACATTTTTTAGAATCTAACTCTAGGATCTTTTACTTAACTTGTTGGAGATCATGTGGTAAAAATTTCATGAAGTTTGACTATGTAGATGGGTCATTGCAAGAAACACTTGTCTGCCTTTTTGGATTTCCGTGATGCCTTGGAGAGATGGGTTTTTCCTCATAACTTTTGCATGGTATGTCCATTTTCTATGAAATTTGAAATGAAGCTACACATTGAGTTCTAGACATTGTATAATCTTTTGAAGGTTAAAAAAATTAATTTAATATTTTAAAAATGACCCCAATTCGATGTCTACTTTGGACTTCTTAATGGATTTTAAGACCATTTCTAATCCAAAATTAGAAATTAGCAGGCAGAAATTGTTATACAAAGACTTCTACTCTAGTTACACAAGCTTGTGAAGAGATTTTCTAAAAATAGTAATGAATCCACTTTCCACATGTACTCAAAGTACACTACCAAGGTACACTTGTAGGGAATACAAAATCTTTTTCTTGAAGATGAATATGGGCAAGAAGAAGCACCTTCAAGTCTAAAAAATGTTTTCTTTGTTTAATTTTTAAAAAGAAATTTACTATTTTCAAAAAACCAAATTCCAAAATATCTATTTCCTTGCATGTTTCATTACTATTTGAAAGAGCATACATTTTAGAGATAAATTTTTCTAGATTAGAATTTTCACACATAGACTATTTTGAGTCCTTTACAAATTACCCATATTTTTTTCATTCAAAAACAATTATTTCAAAAGTCATTGTCATGTAGTGTTTAGGTCATTTTGGAACAAAAATGTTAAGTGTTTCTTGTAACAACCTAGATTGAAAGATATGAGCAATCAAAATGATTTTTCCAAGAAAATTGTTGAAATTGCTTAAAAAACAATATTGTTCATAACTTTCTCATTACTAATCCAACTAGAATGAATCAAAGCTTCACATATAGAAAAAATATATTCTTTTAGGAAAAGAATTTAAATGTTTCTTTTTTTCTTTTTGCAAATTTATTTTTGTTGTCCTATGAATTTAGTTTTTGACTTTTGTGGTATAATTTTGCTCATAAGCACCAATTCAAATAAAAACTATATTCCCACAAAGCTAATTAGCTCTTCTATCCTATGAAATTTTAAAAAAGAGTTTCACCAAAGATTGTAGTCATAGGAATCTATTGGAAATCCATTTTGTTACTTGAAGACACAATAATTCTTTAGGGGTCAAACATTTTGAAATACCCTCTATATAAAGTGGTTGGGTATCTCATCTTTGATGTCATCAAATGACATGTTTATATTGAAGATGTCATTTTTTCTCGGGGAGATCACTTAGAATAACCTTTAGACACCACGTGTGTTAAAAATTTTGGACCCCCTATTTTTTTTCTAAAGTTTAAATAAAAAAGAAAAGAAAAAAATGAGAGTATTCCCCTGCATTAAAATTTTATAACTTGAATTATTGATATTTTATGTATTGATTATAATTAGTTACAAATTTTTGAAGTAAAAAAATACACTGTAGAGTTAGAAATAACTTTCACACCCCTATTTTATATTAAAAAAATTGTCTAAAAAATGAACAAAAAATTGCTAAAAATAGATTTTCATTGACAGTTTATTTTTCTTGAATATTGATGCGATGGTCATTTAAATGCATTCTCTATAAATGTTTGAGTTGAAAATCATGCTAGTATAGTTCATTTTTCGACCTACTCTAGAAATCATTTCATATGTTACTTGATTTCAAAAATTTTGGCAATAGAAACTTATAGTCATTATTAAGCACATCTCAAAATTATAGCTTGACATCATAGTTTATAAAAAAGTATATAGGGGGTCGAAAAGTCACTTTAACACACGTAGTTTGTTTTTTATACAGTAACTGATCTCCCTGAGCATTTTTTACTTCCAAATTTCATACCTTGGGCATATTGGATAGATTCTTTCTTTGAATGACTTTACTTCTTCCGTGCTTTCAATTAGCTTGATTTCTAATGCACTACAAGAGAAAGGGGTGTTTTAAGTATAGTCCTAGGGATAAGATTTTAAATAATGACCTTTTTAGGAGATTTTAAGTAAAAAATATGTTTCTTCCTAGTAAAATTACTAGAAAGAGACATATTTTTTATTTAAAATCTCTTAAAAGAGGTCATTATTTAAAATCTTATCTCTAAGATTATAATGAAAACACCCCTTTCTCTTGTAGTGGTGTGACTAAGACATGGACCTACAAAATTCTTCAAAGTCATACAATAGAGCCTCCATGTAGAGGAACAATATAGTTCATAATTCTCATGAATGTGAAATATGTTGTGGTGGTTTTCTAATTTTGCACATAGACATTAATCTCTCTATATGTGGTCACAATGTATATGTAATAAATAATTAATTGATAAACAAATATTAACCAATATTTTGGAATTGTTACTAAAAATGCTATTAATGATTAAAGCATTGAACACTATATTTGTTAATTTCAAAGTTGCATAGTTATATCACATTACATCTAATTGGGCTTGCTTCAACCTAAATATTGGCTAAATGTGTTTTAATAATACATGTGATTTACATTTAGACCTTTAAAAATTATTTGCAGAATTAAATCTTATTAAATATAGGATATTTATAGTATTTAAAGTGGTCACTTTGAAGTCTTTGAAGTCCCAATTTAATTGATAAACTTTTATATTTATATTCATTTACTAATAGTATCTATATTGTAAGAGAATCTACAATGCAATTGACATACATGCCTTATAAATGTGTGTGAGTGTCTCTCTCTCTATTCCTCAGTATATATATATATATATATATATATATATATATATATATATATATATATATATATATATATATATGTAGTTTTTCACTATTTATAAGAAGTAATTGGAATTAATACCATTAGAAGTACATTCCAAAATACCATAGAATAGATTAAAGAGGCTTAAAATTAGACATTAAGCAATCAAAAAGTATATCCTAAATGTAAATAAAAAGGCAATAATATAGAGGCCTTTCTAACTTTAGAAAAAACTAATTTGTAGAATGACAAATTGATGAACTATAAGCTCTATGGGTCATTGCAAGAAACATCAAGTGTTTTGTGTATACTTTCAATTGGCCATAATACTCATGGTTTTTTGGGAGTACTTTAAAAACAAAAAAACAATTCTTAAAAATATGAAAAATGTGTTTAATGTATATTTCTTTAAGAAGGTACTTTAAGAAGGCAAATAGGGGTCATTGCAAGAAACAACGACCACTTTTGTAGCACTTTGCAAAATTTGTTCTTGTCCAATGCTATACCTTTTGATTGATGAATCCAATGCCTAAACCAAGAAATCTATTTCTAGAGTTTTTGATTGCAATCATATTCTCTATTTTTTAGAATTAAAAAAAAATCATTTTATACTTAAAAGTTATTTTTGTTAATTTGTCACACTTTCAAGATTAGAGGTTTTTTATACAATTTATTATTTTAAATTAATTATTTTGGTTGAAATTTCTGTGGTATGTTTTTGTAGTAAGTATACATATCCCTTTTAAAGGGCATCTAAAAAAACATTATTTTATGACTTCCACATTAATGCAAACAGGCATCCCTTGCGCGCACACTTCAAAACATTAGAAATGATTTTGAACTCATTTTCTTAGTCAAACCTCATCACCACAAAGTCTTCTCAAATGGCCAATTTTTAGTTTTATTCAAAAAAAAAATTCCTATTTTTTACAAATTAAAATGTCGACATTCATTTCATAGTTTTCCTCAAGGTAATATTGCCATCATTTTCTTGTTTAATGAAGTGGGAATGGTCCAATTTTTACGAGGTGCTCGTGAATGGAATGAAGTGGAAAAGACCAGGTAATTTTGCTGTTAATTTCCTTAAGGTAAAGACTCCTATCTCCCCTGTGATTATGGTATCAACTTTCTTCCAAGTGCAATTTTTAGGTGCCACTAGGTTCTGCTATTTTTCCCCTCGCTCAACAATCACTGAAGTGACTTGTTGGGATGCCGGGAGAATGATCGAGAATATCATTTCCGATGTCGGAAGAATGGACTTGTTGGGATGCCGGTTCCTCCCGCTGCCAAACGCACAGAAAAAGGGAGCTTCATGCTCAAGGTCTGAGGGGTGAGGCACCGATGACGGAAGAAGAATATCGTCCGAGTGGGTTCTCGGTGGGCTTCTCCGTCCGACGGTGACGATCATTGTCGAAGTATTTCGTTGCTCCCGTGCCGATGACCAGCAGCCCTTTTTTTTTTAGTTTTTGAGAAGGTGGCAAGATGGCGATCACTTCAAATTTGGTGAAGCATTATATTTCTACATTCATCCGTCTTGTGGACTTCAAAACACTTTTCCATCATATTCATACACTTTTTCATTCAATTTTGGTGACTTCATCCACATTTTAATGAGAACTAGAGAATTTCAGGTGAATATAGAGATTACTTTTATCTGGTGAAAAAAAGACATTTATTTTGAAATGGTGCAGTCTGGCCCCATGATGCCGGAAAAAAACAGCTGCCGACCAGTGATGCACGGAGTCCAAGGAATTGTAACTTGGATGTCCAGTCTCCAAAGGCGCAGAGCTCTGAAACTGGATTTTATCGCATCAGTGGGCGATGCCAGCTCCGTTGTCGGAAGAATGGAAGTGGCATCAGTTTGAAACGTTCCAAATGTCACTCCAGAGTAGTATTGACGCGTGATGAGGTCAAAACGTTCTGGAAAATCGCCAGTAAATCACTCCAGCATGACCCCACCACAGAGCCCTGACGATTAGGGGGTAGCGTTGCACAGTACAATACAGACGCTCCGTTGTCGGACACTTCAAGGGGAAGTTTCGGACGACCTGCTTCCCCAAAGTCTGTACATAAGCTTCCCTAGTGGGCATTCGGGTTGCTTCACGCTGCAATCTCCTACCTCGTGCTGGGGCCTCTCTCTCGGTGAGCCACAGCCTTGCTCTTGCTCGGCAGGCTTGTTTGTTATCCCTGTCTTTCTTGCTGTTAACTTTTGGCTTGATGGGTTATTGTCTGTCGATGCTTGCGTTTTCTATGTTGTTACTGTTCTGCTCTAGGCACTGCTGAGTCGCCGCCCCGTGCTTGCTCTCGATGAGTTTTCGATAGACATCCGTGTTGTTCCTGTCTCGCTCACGTGAACCGTCGCTTTGATGTAGCTGCGCTGATGCTAACGTGGGCTTCCCTGCGCACGGTGCTCAGGATGCTCAGGACGGGTGTCTCTGAGATCGGTGGAACTTCTTGATCAATTTTGGTCTCTTGTTCTTACCTTGAAGATTACTTACTTCTCAAGCTGGCCACTCATTTGGACGATCTACGCTCATTTCTTTGTGTTCTGTCTTAGTTGGTTTGCTGTTTTTTGTCGGTGAGGAAAGAAGTAGGCTTTGTGGGAGCTTCTTCTCTGCTTTCTGCCGAGCACGTTAGTACTTCAAGGATCGTTAGTGCCACTTTAAGGACTTTGGCAGCTGGAAGGCAGAACTCAGGTATTTATCTTTGTCTTTATTTTGAATTTTTTATTTCCGCTTCAGTGGCTGCAAGAATTTGGTTGAGGTTGCCAAGTCTGGCGAATCTTGTTGATTCTCTATTGTTAGGTAGCTGCCGTACAGGTGCCGACAGTTTAAATCCCACTTTCAGGCATGATTTGAATAAAATCTGGTGAAATTACCTGCACTTCCCGCCTCAAATTTTTCATTCCGAAGTGGAGTTTTTTTTGTCGGTAGCCTCAATACTATCACTTATTCTCTGTGTTGTGGCATGTATTGTAGTTGATCAAACAGAATCCCTCTGCTTGCTGTATAAATAAAGAAGCGTCCAGTTTGGGGCTTTGAATCGTTCCAAGGTATAATTCCCTCTCTCGTGCTTGCATCCATGCCTATCTAGAAGTGTGTCTGCCTCCTGCTGCTCACTTTGGCGCATGGTTGCCAAGTTGGTTCGATGCACAGCGCGTGTCCGACTTGTGGGCACTTTGTTGACTCTCAAATTTGTCCAATGCTCTATCTATCTGGTACAAATGTGGGAGGAGTACGCGCTTGTACTTCTCGATTGGCTTAGTTCTTCAGTTTCTATTTCTGTCGTAGTTGGCTTGAGGTATCTTCTGAAGAGGGCTCGGGGCTACAGGGATTCGCTCTCTCCCTTCAGACTGACTGCGGAGTGGCTTGGGGCCCCCGGTAGTGAGTGCAACTGCAGTTCGCCCATTGCTTTAACAGGACGGGGTGTGGTGTCGCAGAATTCTAGGAAGGAGATCGAATGATGGGAGATCCAGGCACGTCCGACTCGAACCTCCTGGACTCGAGTTTGGGAATTCAGCCGAGGGAGGAGTTCTATGTGCCAGCTCCTGGTTCTGCCCTTGAGCCAAGTGAACCTTCTTTCTCGAATGGCGTCCATGGCCAACATCCTCTGTTTTCGCCATCCTTGCAAGACCCTGCTGTCTCCTTCAGGTACTGAAATGTGAGAGAATTGTGACACAATTACAACATAGTACAGCAAGAAACTGTTGATGGATGATGTGCTTGGAGCTAAGACGTGTTCCTTTTGGGGCGATGCTTCTTTCCCTGACAGGCCAGGTGGGTCTGAAGCGTGGAGCAACCGAGATTTTGAAGTTGGTGGCTCTGTTGGACCCCGCAACTATGCACAGCACCCGATCCAGAATCGTTCTTCCCATTCTGGCATCTCGTTAGAAGTGACGGCGAGAGCTCGAGTTGGTGAAGGTGATTTTTCCTGACGCATTTCTGCAATGGGTAGTCTTAGCAACATCAATATTGCTTCTATCACCCATTTAGATTCTAGAAAGGACCTTCAATTACTCTTAGAATGCGGTTTATTGAACTTGCTGCGACTTTTGGGGCAGATGATGTGCTTACGTACCCAGAAGGTGAAGCTGATGCTGTGACCATCACAGCAAGAGATCTTGCGAGTCTCCAACCCGGGAAGTTTCTCACTGACAACATAATCGACTTTTATATGAAGTGAGTAATCCCGCTGTCAACAAGTGTTTTGGTTTCGTAGATAATTGACTATGGCAATGCTGATGTACTCTTAGTTTACTTGGTTTGATTTCAACAAGTTTGTAGATCGAAGAGAATACACGTTGTTTGTGGCTCGAAAGCATTACCTATTAGCTGCTATCACTGCAGGTACTTGAAAGTGAAAGCAATTTCTGGAGAGCACCAAAACCAGTTTCACTTCTTCAACAGCTTTTTCTTCCGAAAACTTTTAGAGACAACTGCATCCATGGGCGTTGATGAATGCCGGGTTGATTTCGTGCAATTACAAAAGTGGATTGGAGATGTGAACCTCTTTGAGAAGGACTTTGTTTTCATTCCCGTCATTGTGAGGTGATGGTCATGACTTTTCATGTTGGTTTGCAACTTGCTAGAGGTTTTGATTTGAGGATTGGTGTTTGGTCCTTGTTCCTTGACAAGTTCTCACAAGAGTTGTTAGAAATTACTAAGATGTGTAACCTTGCTCATAAAGAGGATAGTAGTGAGAACGTCCAACTTGTTTATATTGTGTTAAGGAGGAAGTTGTTTTGGCTCTCGCATTTTCTAATGGGACTTCTTTTGGTTGGTAGTTCACATTGGAGCCTCCTTGTCATTTGTCATCTTAGGAGCCTAAATCCAAACTCACTTGGTAAGATTTTTCTCTTGAGTGTGCTTCTTTGGCAAATTCATTTTTGTGAATTGTTTCATTATCTTATCCAATTGGATGTTTCTTGATAGGTGAAAGGAAGGGTTCACCTTGTATCCTTCATTTGGACCCCATGGAAGGGAAACATGAATCCTTTGAAGGTCAAGTGAAAAGGTGAGTTTTTGAATAGGACCATGAATTGAGAACCATGCAAATGGTTGTTTGTATGCATGTTTTATGATTCTCATAAATCCTATTAATTATAGCCTTGGCTAATTGTAAAGAATGAGTGGGCTTGAAGTGATCACAAGGTCATTTTCTTATGGTTTTTATTCAATAGTTTGTGAACCATGCACTTGTAGTGATTTGCTAAGTTGTCATGCACATTGTAGCTTGAAGGTATTGTTGCCATTGTAAAATTCTAAATGGATATTGAATATTTATGTCTTTCATGGGGAAGTAGATGATTGTTGCTACTCACAATAAATATGGATATTATACTATGTATGCAGTTTTATATTACAAGCATGGATGGAAAGGTTTGAAGCTTCAAATAACATGCTTGGTATATTACATTCATTGGTTCAAATGAAGTATGTTCAAGTTAAGGTATGGACTCTTCTCCCTAGTCTATTTGTGATAGAACTTGATGTCTTTGTGTGGTGGAGGCATGATTTTCTTTGTTTGATAAGAGTTTTACAAGAGCTCTTATAATGGATTTCTCATTGATGGGTTCATCATTTGTGTTAGGTTCTACAACAAGGCAATGGTTATGATTGCGGTTTGTACATCTTGCATTACATTGAAGTTTTTTTCTCAAAGTCAACATCACAAGACTTGAATATCTCTTCATTAGGGGGAGGTGCACACTTTACCCAACCCAATTTTGGAGTGGAGGTTTCGGACAAACGTAATTATATCCGACGCCTCATCTCCCATCTTTGTAAAAGGTTACAAGTTGATGATGGGAATCTATTAAGCATTCAACCCATGCTTCAAGAAGAAGTTGTAGTAGTGCCTTTGGAGAGGCATGAACATCAAGGTTCATCTAAAGTTGTCAAAGAAATCAAGAGCAAGAAATGGAAAGAAATAGAGACCTTGATTTTGTTGCAATGCATGGTTGAGGGTGGCCATTTTAATAAGGGCAAGTTGGGTGCTATGCATTGGGATCTCATTGTTGAAAAAATTAATTCTGAGAACATTGAACATGGTTGGCCTTTGAGGTCCAAAGAACAATGTCAAAATCGCTTTGACACTTTATTGAAGGCTTACAAGGATTTGAATGCTTATTGCGTGATGATGGGGAAGGAATTTTGTGAAGTGACAAAAAATGAAAAGCGGTCCTTGAAGTTGGCAACGCCATTAGGGGAGGAGCATGAAGTATGGTACAATCAATTACACACAATCTATAATCGCCGTTCTTTTTTAAAAGATCAATCCCGCAAGCGTCAAAAATCCATCTTAGAGGGTGATATGGATGTGGACAAGCTTGCATCAAGTCCAATCAACCCATTGCAACAATGTCCACCAGTCTTGGAGAGATTGGAGCTTAAAAAACCAACTTTAAGAGAAATTGTAAGTTTGGATTCATCTATTTTGTTTGATTTAGGAATATGATTTTGTGAGAGCAACAAATGGAATTACAATTTCATAATATTGGTATGTTGTGCAGGTTGTAGAAGAATTCAATAAATTAGAAGAAGAATTGAAATGTACTTTCCTCAATCTACTTCAACTTTTGTCAATTAAAACGGAGTTGCAAGAATATTATGATGATGAACCAAAAATGACTTTGGAAGTTTTGTGTCGAAGGTTAGCAATTGTGCAAGATCAAAATCCGTTGGAGATCCGCAAGCATGTAAATTTTTGTTCTTGATCTACTTAGCTTTTGAATTTTGTTTTGATTTTTGATATTGTTTTTTCAATTATCATTGGAACTAATTTTGTTGGTGCATACAATAAAGGTTATAGTTTACAATATGGATTACTTTCTTCATTTTAACAAAAATTAGATCATTAAGTGTGTTTTAGCTACACCACATGGTTTACTCATTTCTAATATGTACGACCATTCTTAGCTTGTATGGGAAATTGTTGTGTTGATTAGATTTATGAACTCCGAGATCGCAAGTTGGTGGCATTGCGGGATATGTTTTGGGAAGAGGAGGAATGGGGAGATTGTTGGATGGACAAGAAGTCGTGTGATATCTCAAATCTAGATCTTTACAAGAAACTTCGAAGGAAAGTGTTGAGCAAGGATCCCCGCTTGAACACTTTTTGCAATCTATTCTGTGATGTGATTGTCACCAAGCCATGTTCAATGCAACAAATAAAAGTTTTGAGTTTGTATAAATGTCAAGAACTTGAGAGCGTTGATTTGGAAGATTTTCCTAATTTGCGGTGCCTTGACATCATGGACTGTACAAAACTCAAGGTGGTGAATAGATGGGAAGGTGCCAAAGGTCTTGGATGGGTTAAAATAGTAAATTGCCCTTTCTATTGCGATCTACTTGATATGCAATTCCCTTCTTCTTTGAAGGAATTTTTCTTTGAGAATTGTGGAGGTTTTGGCTCCTTTTGGCAATTTACAAACTTCAATCAATGTGTTCAATTGCGGAGATTGGAGTTTTCATTCAACGACTATTTGGTGGAAAGCATGGGTTTGAAGGCATTGAGGCTCTTGGAAGTCTTGTCGTTTCTAGGGTGTAGTGCCCTCTCCACCATCCATGGCTTGAGTGGATTGCAAACATTGGTTAAATTGGATGTTATGGGGTGCGATAGTTTGAAAACGGTACCAGACTTGGGGTACTTGAAGGCACTAACTCACTTGAACATGGCGGATAGTGGCATCATTGAGATTCGTGGTGTAGAGGAATTGTATTTATTGACGTTGTTAGACCTTGAGGGATGCACATCGCTCGAATCACTTCCACCTTTGGGTCACTTGAAGCTATTGGCTTATTTGGATGTGAGTGGGACTAGCATTAAAGAGATCCCTGGAGTGGAAGACTTGGTGAGTTTGGAGACCTTAGATTGTTGTAATACCAAGTTGAAGCGACTTCCGAATTTGGATCACTTATGTTTATTGTGTGAATTAAATGTTCCTAGCAATCCTTCGTTTACAATGGATCATTTTATTCGAAGACATGAGTTGATTGATCGTGATAGTAAAGGGTTATTTGTAGATGATATTAGTGATACAAATGATTCTGAGGACATTTCATTTGGTGAGGATTGAAAGTCCTTGCCTTTGCCAATTGAGGTTTTTATGTTGTAGTTGAATCTTGGTTTAGAAGACATGTTGTTAGTGAAATGTATTGTGCATTGATTTAGCTTATTTGTATATTTGATTGTATTATGATAATTTCTTTAAGGAAATAAGTAGTTTGCAGTGATGCTAATTTGTTTTAGTGACACCAAGTATATTTTTATACTAACAAGTTTAGTTATTGTAGATCCATGCCATTAAATTCTTCAAAAGATTCTTGAATGCAATCCAAAAAGGAATCTCCACTACAAAAAAGAAAGATGGGTTGTTTGGGATTCCAAGTATCGACTTGCTTTAAATGTTTGAAGGACTACTACATGAAGGGATAGACTTATTAGGGAGATTATAAGAATGGTTTGTAGCAACTTTGTAGAGATGAACTTTCACCAAAACAATTACCAAAATAACTTTTTACATGTTTTTACATGTAAGGAGAAAGAAGCTTATTTTGTAGATTTTTACAACATGTAAAATAAACTATTTCTAGAAATCTTTCATAGGATATCTACAAGTCTATTAGAAGACCATCTCTTCCAAATTTCAACTTTAAATTCATTTATTTGAGTACTCAATAATTTTTTTAAACCCTAATTTGGCAAGTGTGTTAAAATATTGGGGGCCATTTTTAATGGAAAAACATTATTTTTAGATTCCAAATTTTTTTATACAATGTATAATTGTCATAAGTACCTTCTTTTTTAATGAATTTTAAGTCATTTGAAGCAACAATGCAAAATTTATGGCCCCAAAAGAAATCAAGTTGAAGGTGTGATATAAAATAGGACAAGTATTTTTTACAACCACCCTACAATACTTGTTAAGAGTAAATGAGTCCATTACAATGAAATGATTAATTTGTTAGTTTTGATAAAATGGTGAAATATGAAACAATGTAATTTTTTTAGATACATGTTTTGGAATTTGAGATTTGTTCCTATTGCTTTGTTACTTGAATATCTCATTTTTTGAAAATGTAATATGCCATTTCAACAAATGTAACCATATTAATTCTTTATATACAATTTATTTATTTAGTTACATATATGCAGTTCATCAAGCATTGAGGTAGGAGGCTTGAAAAGTCACCCATAAAGTTCCTGTACTATGTTTTCACCGAAACAACTCCAAAATTGCTATTTCTAATATAAATACCAAATTTTGAAGGAAAAAAATTCTAGGCTCATGTGACCATAGGATCTTGTAGTAAGCTATTTTGGAAGATGAAGAAATTTTCTTGGAAATTTTTACCTTGTAGATTACAAGATATTAGTGTTTGAATTGATGAAAAAAAATTTTAACAATCATTCATTATAACTATAGTTGAACTTCAAAAACCTTCACTTTGAATGCTCTTTTTTTCTAATGTTTGAAAATGAAATGTTTTGAATATTTTTTCAAAGAGGAAAGAATAATCCTTTTATAGTTTTTTAAAATTTTTAGATTTTTATTATAAAGTTATTGTGATTTTTTCAAGAAAAGTGAACGAAACTCTTATTAAATAAAAAATTAGATTAAAACTTGTAGGTGTATGTTGTAGTCTAGAATATTATAATGTAAACTAAAATGCCATGTCATTGTACATTTAGAGAAGGATTATAGGCACTCAACTTCAATTACAACAAATGATTTATGTAAGGATTTTCTCAAAATTTTCAACCATACATAGTAGAATTTATACTTAAAGGCTTTAGTGTTTTGGTTTTATCCACAAGCAAAAAGAACCATTATGGAAAAAAAAATTGAAGAGGAAATAACAAAAGTACTAACCTACATTATATAGGATTTTCATCTCCATTAAACATTGCACTAAAGATTGTCAAAAAGCAACTACTATCATCACTTTAACAAAATTCACTAATATACATATCATTCTATTAATAAAGTTGTATACAAAAAACTCATTGAAAACTTACATTTCATTGGCTCCTCATACTATTTGCATTTGTCAAATAGTTGCAAAATAGACTTGCCTACACTACTTGAGAATTCACTAGCAAAATTAACAAAAATTTAACACAAAAGTGTTGATTTTTTTGTTGATTTGGATGTGTTAATTCGTGTAGTTTTTTTATGAAAAAGTATTGACTTTTTTGTTAATTTAGTTTTAAAAGATTATATAAAATATGAAACATAAATGACATTCAACCATACAAAATATACCACATACCAAGTGCTACATCATTGAAATGGCCATGTAGGTCACCTTGCCACGTGGTTCAACCAATGGAAAATGGCCATGTAGATGTGCAACTGCCAAGATTGGAGCCCTAGACCTACATACTAGAACATATTAGAGCATAAAATATAGTAGAACATATTAGAGCTTATGTGTCTTGACAATGAATAGAGTTCAATTTATTTACTTCTTGCATTGTCTCTTGATAGATTTGTTAATTCAAAAAACTTAAGAAGTCATTTAGGTATAGTAAATCAACTTTTCTCAGAAAGCTTTGAATTATAAAAAGTTGTTAAATCAAACTAAATTTCATCTCCAAAAATTTGTTTTTAATTTCAAGTCTTCAATCAAAAGTTATGAATAAATTTTAGAGAGGGTGTTTAAAAATGTCAAAAAAAATGTTCATTCCAACTCCTCTTTGAAATTACTCATAACTTTTGATTTAAAACAGATTTTTGGAGTTGAAAGTTAGTTTAACTTTACAACTTTTGTAAGGTTAAAGTTTTTTGAAAAAAGTTGTTTTAGGGTCATTGCAAGAAACACCTGTCCTATTTGTTGCGTTTTGCAACAATACTCATGAATTTTTCAGGAGTACTATAAAATTAGAAAACTAATTTTTAAAAAATTTAAAAAATAGGAATAATATATATACCTCTAAAATGAAGGTTTTCACTGAAGGAAATTGATAGAAATTTTTTCTAAGTAGGAGAACTTGAAAAGTGCCAAATCTCAAGAAAATAGGTACTTTGATTCAAAAATTAGGGAAAAATAGTAAAAATAAGTATTTTCAAAAAATAAAAAGTGACCATTTGCAACAACTTTATGGAGATGGTTATTCACAAAAAAATCCACCAAAATAATATTTTATATGTTTCAAAATACAAGCAGAAGGGAGCTCACTTTGTAGACCTCCACACCTCACAAAATTAACTTTTTCTTAAAACCCTTCCCTGGAGAGCTAGAAATCTACTAGAAGACCATTTCATCCAAATTTCATCTCAAAATCATTAAAAAAAAATATAGCTCAGGTACTAAAAACCCCTAAACTGCCAAGTGTGATATCCAATTGGGGTCTATTTTTGGATAGTAAACTATTTTTGAAAATTATGAAAAAATCAAGGAAGGTGTATAATATTTGTGAGTACCTTCCCTATAAATATTGAGTCATTTGGAGCTAAAACACAAAAGTTATGGCCAAAAAACTGATGAGCATGCAACGTGTGACACAAAATAGTACAGGTGTTTCTTGCAATGACCCTTTACTACACTTAGATGGCCTCTGAAGTCTTTTGATTTCTTAAAATACGGAATTGTGCATGATTAAGTTCTTAAAAAGAAATAACATTGTGGATAGAATACTAACCATGGTGAATTGAACATTTTTCTAATGTCAAAAATTTACTTAACCCCTAAGCGCTCAAATGACCATTTTCTGGTCGCTACCTGACTTCGGGCAAAATTTTCGGGCAAAAAAAGAACTTTTTTCAAATTTTTTTTTTCAGTTTTGAAAAAATTAGGTTTTCTTTCAACGTTGATATTCAAAACTAAGATCAGTACGGTCAAACAAAAGTTATAGCAAAAAAAAGGAGAAATAATACAAAGTGTCTAAAATTGCTGAGTGTTGAGAAATTTACTATTTGGGGGAAGTAAATAATGCTCTCATTAGTAAATAATTTTTATTTTTTAACAAATCAATAAAAAACACAATTTTGACCAATCAAAAAAGATTTCAAACCATAAAAATAGAAATTGTATTTTTGGTGAATTTTTGAAGTTATATCTTCAAAATTCCTTTGAAGAGAATCTATAAATATTGTTTTAATTTTGATCATATGGATACTTTCTACTTTTTGTGCTTTACATTATCTTCTTTGATGCTAACTTCAAAAATGTTGTAAAGCTTATATTTTATAATACATTTGTATTTTGTCTTAATCTCTTCGGCTTTTAGAGGTTGAATATTTTGCATTTTTTTATGAATCAATAAGAAACACAATTTTGACCAATCAAAAAAAATAAAAAATCCTAAAAATAAAAAATGTATTTTTGGTGAATTTTTGAAGTTATATCTTCAAAATTCATTTAAAAATAATCTTAAAATATTTTTTTTACTTTGACTGTATGGATACTTTCTACTTTTTGTGCTTTACATTATCTTCTTTGATAATAACTTCAAAAAAGTTGTAACACTTATATTTTATAACACTTTTGTGTTTTGTCCTAATCCCTTGGGCTTTTAGGGGTTAAGATCCTTATAAGTCAAAATGAACTAAAAATTGTTGATTTTTTCATTACATTCGAGTTATAATATCCAAATCAACAAAAATTTAGTGTTCATTTTGTCAATGTGTGCTAGAATCAACCAAAAAAAATGTAAAAACGGACGATGCAATATCCACTTCAACAAAAATTAGGTAATTTTCTATTAATTTAGTCACTGTTTTTATACAAGTGTCAACATTCCATATTATAGAGCCTCAATGCACAACAATTCTTCATTACGGTACAGGCTATGCTACAACAGGATTAGTTACATAACTAGGGCCTAAAGTAAGAATTTTAGATAGGAACTAATATCTTGGATGAATGATCTGAATGTACAGGTTCCTAAAGAGCGTTTATTCAACAGAACTGAATTTGCAAATTCGGTCTGCGAGTTCCATTCACTTCCTTTTTAGAAAATCATCCTCAGGGATAACAAGAAAGCTTCACACTTCAAACGGTTCTAAGTCGTCTCTGCATCAAGCTAGCCAGGCATCTAGTTCTGTCACCATGCAAAACCGAAATTCCGGAAGACTAGTGAAAATATTGGACTAACAACCTTTAGGACCAAAAATGCAGAAAATTTCTACTGAAAAAGAACAATCTAACCTGTCCTTGAACAAGACCTCACCGAAATGAATGAAAACTTGCTGGAGATTGTTCTACTTACAACAGCACTACCGACAAACACTACTTCTGAATACGGTACTCAAGGATCTGGATGATTCTGTACACCTTCACCCACACTCAACAGTGATGCCCATTTCCGATGTCGAAGGTTGTCTCGTTGGTCGACACAGAATCAGTAGTGGCGGCTTCGTCGGTAGATTCCACGTTTGTTAATGTCGCAGTCGCGTTCTCTGCGACAGAGTGTGACAACTCCACTCCTGCCTCTACATCTGCAGCCAACCCGAATTTGAGTAGTCATGTTAGACGAAAACAGAGTTTGAAACTTGTAGGACGAAAATGAAGCTCTCCATCTCGAGCTCCATTAATTGGGCAAAATATGCGCTCACCTATTGATCCGATATCGCTGTCGGTGGTCCGCGCTGAATCTACCTCGTCATTTCGAGCGCTTCCTGTATCGGCAATTAGCATCCTCCAAGCCGGGGATTCCTTGATGCACCGCCTCGGGTGGGTCACTTCCCGCATTTTAGAAACCACGTGCGGCATAATATAGCATAGGTTTTATTGTTTTGAAGTAAAATTTATAAAAGATTTACAAATAAGGTAGGGGATTTTCAAATTCAAAGATACATTATAAGTAAAATAGGTAGGAAACAAATCTCAAGTATTAAATTTTTTTACATATAATTTATGGATAGAAGATTAGGATCCTAAAAAATATATTTAGTAGGATCAGTTCATTTACAGCTCTATAAGTACTGTAGTAGTAGTAAGAGTATAATTGGTACAGCTGGTTGCTTACATGTATACACTGGATGGATGAAAATAGGGACGGATATCGTTGAGTGAAGCTGTGGTATCATACCATCCGTCAGACTCGGACTTGGACCTTCCAGTTAGGTTGACGTTAGGGTTTAGGGAACTTGCCGTTGCGACTTCTGTTTTCCTTGTGTTGCTCTTAGATTTTCAAGTTCGCATTGTATGTCCAAGGTTCATGTTAGGGTTTGAGCATTCAAAATTGCGTAGAGCTTTGGTTGTTTTCGATTGTGAGCAATTTTCAAATGGTTGATTATACAAGCAGTTTCGCTGATTGTTTACGATTTCATGTCACGGAGTATGTTTAGGGTTAGTTCTGTTTTCTTGGCCAGAGCATTGGCCTCCGGATGCGATTCACGATCAACAACTATAGTGAATCAAGTGAAGATTTGGACGATGGACACTGACTTTGGGACTCCTACATTCTTTAGCAAGGTGAAGGTACTTCAAGATGAAACATATGCTTCTCTAAGGCTGCGATTGGAAGAAAACGGAGCAATGGATTGGCCTTTTGATTTCTGGGACTACGAGGAACGCTACCGCTTGAAGCTGAAGATGGAAGCCTTGAACGATGTGGTTTCGGACGTGTATGTGTTGCCCACCTCTGTGGAAGATCCAGAACCTTACAAACGGAGGCGTCTGGAGGATGGAGATATTCGAATTGCTGCAGATGGGGTTTGCTCTGCTGGACATGGAGAACCTGCAGTGTGATCTGGTGGAGATCGAGACCCTGCAGTTCGGTTTACAGATCCTATTGGAAGCTCTAGGGTTACCGGGACATCCGTTGTTATAAATTCAGGCGACCACTAACTTATTCTATGTTGATTTCCAGCGAGGTATGGGAGCGGTACCTTGAACAGTCTGAAAAAATGAAGAGGGATTTGAAATGCTCATCGCAAGAAGACAATCAGTGGTTGGTAAGGACGTCTGATTTGAACGGAAATGGAATTGTGAAGATCTTCTGCGTTGAGTGCCACAAGGAGATTAGTGGGGATAGTGGCAAACATGACAAGACAAGTATTCAAAATTTGTTCAATAATTTCAAATCCAAGCACCTGTTGAGTACAAACCATGTGAAGAACTGGTGTGCTCACAACGATGTTCAATATGCTGACCACCCTCAGTTTGTTGCTTCGAAAGGGAAGGTCACTCCATTGACTCCGGAGATGCATAAGAAACTCATAGATGAAGGACTTGCAATTATAGAAGATGTGAATGCCACTGCAGGGGATTCACGAAAGCCTTTCAATGTTTTGCAAGCATTCAAGGACTTTGCTCCAAAAAGTTTCTGGATGAAGGTGCGCTGCTTTTATTGCCATGACTTGCTCTATTTGTGCCCGCCAAAGAAGAATCTGGAGTCCAACTTGCGAAATCATTTGGCATCATCGAAGCATTTGCAAGCTGTGGAACAAGCAAATCAACCCTAGAAACAGAACACTGCACTTCTAAGTGGAAGAAGAGGGCGACCTTCTCTTTTGTCTGCAGTTAGTGTACACTCTAACCAACCGAGTCTTGGAAGATGGTAGAAGGCAGATTCTGTTCGAGATTCAAGTCTAGATCACGTTGATCCGGGTGAGTCTTCTACCTCATATAGAAATATTGTTTTAGGATTGTTGTGTTGGGGATTTAGGGGTCCAACTACCACTTATGGGGGGGGGTCTTATTCTGTTCGTGAATTTCTCCATGATGCGCATGCGAGAGGAGTTTGGTATCCAAAACCACATGTTAGGGTTAGCTTCGAGAGGAATGGTGAAACAATAGAGATTGATGGAACGTTTAGGCATAGGTCGTGTATCCGGGTTAATAATTCTAGGTCTGGTTTTCTGAATCTGTCCTGCTCCATGTGCTCCAAAATCCCACTACAAATGGACTTCCGAAAAAGAGTTGTAAGGGAGGAACGCAGTATTGATAAAAGGGGCAGTCGAAGCACTGGGGCAGGAAGAAGACTCGGTTACTTGACAGTTTCTGAGCTAGCACAACATGGTCGTGAAATGCGTAGGAAACTGAAAGCTGAGAAATTGATGCACCTATCTGCTCGTACTAGAATTGTTCAATTGAAAGTTAAGCATCCCAGTCTACATGAATTGGCTAGGGAGGCTTCGAATACAAATGATGCCATGAAATTCTGCCAAAGTATTGTCAACGCTCATAGATTAGGGGCTTTTGGTGGGAAACCTGCTTTATGGGATTTTCTTCGTGATGTTGCACAAAATGTCAACCGGGCTTCCACAGGGAACCGGTGTACCAAGAATACAAAATGTCTTGGTGAAGTGATGAAGGTTTATGGGGGTTGTCGAATGGTTGATTTATTTGCTCAAAATTTTGGGGGCGCTAGCTATAGTGAAGTCAAACGTGATGTAAAGAAAGGAGTGTAGTTCATAGCAGGTGAACACTCCGATATTTTTGCATCAGTGGCAGAGATTTACAATCATGCAAAGATCGCACACAACATTGCAGGTCCTGTACCTATAATACTAGCTGAAGACGAAACAAAAGTTAAAGGTAGAGTTGCGTGGGAACCAAAGTTAGATACCTTAGCTGGGTTTTGTGGTCCATCTCAGAACCACGTCTGTGTTTCTGATTTCAAGCCTATTGTCGGGAGTAGGGAGGAGGGATACCAACGATTACTAGAGTCCTTTTCAGAAAACAGAGCTGGCAGTTTTGCACGCATCATTGTTGTCAACCCTTTGCACGATAAACTGCCTTGTCTTATACTTGTTGCTTGTTGTACATGCAATTGTTTCAACTCATCTTGGGTTAGGCGTCAGTGGGAAACAATTGATAAGCTTTGGGCAACAAACTGTTTGAGTGCGGTTGGGCCTATCATAGGACACGCAAGCGATGGAGATTCCCGTAGGAGGCAATTGATGTTGCAGGATTACAAGAGTGACAGTGGGATCCGTCTTGACTTAGGATGGGATGGGTGGATGTTTAGTGCGTCCTTAGATGAACAGGGGAATGCTAGTGGGATGCACGATCAAGATTATATTCACAATGGCAAAAAATTGATTAACCCTTTGCTTTCTGCTACTAGAACTCTACAATTAGGAGGAGATTTGTGTTTGCACAGTCACATTGAGCAGGTATTTCAGCAGTTTACATTTTACAACCAAGGAGCATGGATTGAAAACAATAGATGTTGAAAGAAAAGACCGCCAGAACTGGGCAGCAGCACAAAGGTTGTGTCAAGCGCAAGTTTGTTCATGTTTGTCCCGCATGCGAATGGCGGATAACTCACGCCAAGAGAGAACACTTGGAACGGAATTTTATTTGCAAATATGCTTTGACTACATTGACATTTTCTGTTCAGCAAAACTAGACCTCCGTTCTAGGATTGTCTTGTGTGGAAAGGTGTCTTTCTTCTTTCGAATTTGGAGGCTTTGGTTGCAACATGGAGATCACAGTGTACTGGGGAACTCTCAAAAACTAGTGGAGACCAAACACTTTGTAAGTTTGCAATGTTTTCTTGATATTCAAATATCTTGTCATTTTGTTGTTCTCTTGATTTGCCATTTCAGAGACAGGTTTCCGGAGTTAGCTGTTCCTCTCCATTTGACTGGGAGTGATTTAAGCGAAATTTTTTTCTCACGAATTGGTGGTAGGAACAACCATGAGCGTGCTTATGATTTCCATGAGTTGAATGCAGCGAATACCTTGAACCACATGTCAGCCATAGAATATGGTCCAAATGGTTTGGCTTTTAAGAGACAACACAACAAAATGGACAACATATGGGAAGCCCTTCACCCGCTACTACCAGGTGAGCTACGATGCAATTTGGGTGACTACAGCTTGATTCCCGACAACGATTCGGTGGTGGGGGCGCTGCAGGAGGGGTTAAAGGAAGCGCAACAGATGATGCGAGTCCTGAATATGGCGCCATCTACACAGTGCCAACCAAGGAAGCGAATTTGGTATGACAAGCCTTGGATTGTAGAAAGATCTAATCCAAAGAGTTTTGCCTACAACCCAGGTGGAAGAGCAGTATTCGGGGAGGATGGAGATTCCGAAGTATTACGTGACCGCCTGCAAGTGTAAGGATCAATTGACTCAAGTACCTCCGCTGGTCCCCTGATGAGGGATATGGTTGAAGATACCACTGTGGATGATGGTGAGAATCATTTAGTAGTCATGCAAGATGAAACCCGTGATGCTATCACAAATTTGCTCAATTGCACAGAGGCGCAAGTGAGAGTTTGTGAAAGTGCTTCCCTTGTCAAAGTTGAGCCAACCGTGGAAACAAATGGACATTGCGTATACAAGTCTACAATTGTCTCTGAGCTGAATGGGAACAATTTCCTATCTAAAGATCGCCTTGCTAGAATTAAGCAAAGCATTAAATTCAACAACCATGATAATTGTATTCGAGTTGGCTTGTCCTCTGGTACAGGTCTACTATTTCCTGGATCAGACTATGCTATGCACTTTGTTCAAAGGAGCACGACGCGCTTATCTTCTACTATGAGATCTGTTGCTAAGCGGAAAAGGGGTCGTCCAACTAGTGCTAATACGGCTGGCACTGCCACTAATGTTTTGAATGCTGTAGATGAGGGTGCATGGTGGATGGGCACGGTTTAGGCAATGAGGCGTCGCAATGGACGACAATTTGGTGTGCTAAGGTGTGAGTCCCCGATTCGTCACCGGGGACTCACGGGTTCTTTTTTCGAATTTATACATAAACTAAGGCGTAATTAGGCTTATAACACCCACAAAAGGGCATTAAACCTATATTGGCATTACACATACCAATGTGCCATTTGGTCATTAGGTGGGATTTAGGATAGTTTACATCCAAAACGGGCCTGGTCTTAGCTAAATAGACGCCAAACTGATGGAGATGTGCAGGATTAGGGTAAGAAGCCTAAAAAGGTCCTGTCTAGGCTAGGAAGTCCTCATAGGGGGATCTAGGAGGAATCCCCCACTCCCCATAGCACCGAAGAGAATACGGACGAAATACTAACCTTGAAATGTAGGTACCGGGCGATTTCCTAATTCTAGGAGCACGCAGTGGGGATGCAGATTTGCATCCGAGGGGGGGGGGATCCCATGGGTGGTCCCCTCTAAAGTTTGGGAATTTTCCGACATTGTTTGGATATTTTCTCAGACGATCAACCGCGGTGGACTTTGGGTGGGAATTCGAAAGAATATCCCAAAGTGCGGTAAAATCCCACTAAAAATCCGGCGAGGCGGTCTCACACCAACGGAGCGCTTCCCCAAGTTTCAAGACAAAACGATAGTTGGAAGATCCCGAATCGGCGACATTCCTCCCCAACTGACAAATTAAATGACGAAAGCGGCGGTTGACCGGCGTACCGGGGCCATACGACATCGGAACGAAGCCTATCTTGGGTCTATTCCTACCCCCTTCTATGTACTTGGAAGATTGGTGAAGGTTTGGGGTCCAAAATTGCTAAACTCCAAAAGTTGGGAATTTATCCCAACTTTGATCCCAGCTTACACTAAGATTCCTTGGGAATTTGGACATAGTTTAAGGGATAAGGGTTGCTCCTTAGGCTAATTACAACCTTCCGGAGCCAATGGCGCAATCCGTTTGCCATTTGGAGCTAAACTCCAAAAGTTAGCCTTTTGGGGACAGCACATGGAGAAGAAATGGGGGTTTTAGGCCCCCCAATGCTTTTTTGGGGAGTTTGGGCCCCATTAGCCGTGGGGAACGTATAGGGAACGTGTGGGGAACTCCGGGCACATGTGGGAGCAAGTACCACCTCAAAAAGTTAGTGGAGGTGGCTCATGTGCTTTGGTGTAAGTAATTTCAAATTAAGAAGGTGGGAACACATGGGAACTTCTCCCATGTGAGAACTTGTAGATTTTGGGGAAGGTAAATTAGACGGGTTTGCAAGTTCTTGTAAGGTTAGGTAAGATTTGAATTTCACAATTCAAATTGTGTAGATTGTAGGTAGATAATTAGATTTGGGATGGGTAAACATGTACAGACCTCCTAAATTCCCTCATCTAGTTATTCTTAGTAGATTAAGGGGGGGGGGGTTGCTCCCTTTTGAGTATAAAAGGGGCGGCATTCTCCTCTCATTCTCTCTCTTTTCTCACTCCTACCCATTGAAGGGAGGAGGATTATTGGGCTCGGGTTATGCCGAAATTCCTTTGACTTTTGATGCCAAGGGAGCCTTTGATGGTCTTTGGGGGTTTTTATACCCTTTGGTAAGTGTGATTTTTACTTGGAGACTTGAGACCCCCCCAAGTGGTGAAACTTGTTGCAATCTAAGCTTGGTTTACTCATTGTATTGTGCACTATTGAGAGTTGTTGTGGGAGAGACTTGTGAGGAACCGAGGGGTAACTTGGGAGGTGACTTAGAGCGTATGTTTGCAATTTGTACTACTCTCTTCTCCCTCTTCTCTTAGTCACGAGGTTAATTTAGTCCCATAGGGGACGACGAAGCTTTTACTGTAGTATTAGATAGGTTGTGTGGACACTCTCTTCTCCCTCTTCTCTTAGTCACGGGGTTAATTTAGTCCCATAGGGGACGACGAAGCTTTGACTATTAGTATTTTAGGAATTGTGTTCACCCTCTTCTCCCTCTTCTCTTGTTCTTGGTGTTGAGTTAAGTCCCATAGGGACGGCAAAGCTTTGAACCCCTTAAGGGTCAAGGCAACTAAACTTTTCCTTCTCCCTCTTCTCTTGTTCACGGTATTAAGCTAAGTCCCATAGGGACGGCGAAGCTTTGAACCCCCTAAGGGTTAAAAGTTTAATAGTGTGACTAAAACATCAAAAATTAGAGAATTATTGATAGTTAAAGTCTAGGAAAAAAAGCAATAACAAGGACAGAACCCTCCCGGCCCAAACCAGCTTGCCGCAGTCCCTGGATAGCCCCCCAGTCCGCGGAGCCCGGCCGGGGTCAGCCCACCCGAAGGGCGCCACGTGGCAGTCTCGGACCACTAGCTTATTTGTCCTCGATTTTACCGGCGCGCAGCCGCTGACACCAAATCCGGCGTCTTTTCTTCATTCCGAGTTACGGTTTAGGACTGAGAGCCTATTTTGTGCACTGGAGTCGTCACCGCGTTCGCCACGTCACCGAGCCACGTCGCCTGTGCAGTCAGCAGCTGCAGGGGTTGGACGAACCGGGAGGCGTCACGTGGGTATCTCAGAACATAGCCTTATTTGTACTCGTTTTGATTGGCACAGAACCTTTGAGCCTAAATATAGACTTTGTTTTCTGTTTGGACGCATAGTATAGGATTGATTGAATGATTTGATTGGCTGGCCGGTTGCAAACTCTTAGAATAGGAGATAGTTTAGAGGTAGAAACTAGTTTAAAGGATAGTTTAGAAGTAGAAGGTAATTAGAGGAATAGTGTAGAAATAGTTTAGGAGATTAGTGTAGAAATAGTCTAGGAGTGAGACCCAAATCAAGAACAATCATAAAAGGTAGTCTAGGAGCACAATTGTAAAAGGAAGGGAAATAAATTGAGAATAAAGGGCTAACTATCACAATGGCGGAGGTTATGGAGGCGGCATGGCACAAGGAGGCCCAGCATGGGGCACACACGGAAAGGAGGTGGGTCTCTAAAACTCTCTTTTGATTTAATTTGTTAATGCAATTAGGAATTAATTAGTAGGAAAGGATTAGCAACCCCGGTGAGGTTAAGGTCCGGTAATTAGCAAATACAAATAGGGGGACAACCACAACTAGAATAGAAATAAAAAGAATACAAATACATAGAATAGATTAAAAAGAATACAAATACGTAGAGTAGAAGAATACATAGAGTAGAAGAAGACGTAGATTAGACTAAGACAAATACATATATGTAGAGTAGAATAAAGTGAAGACAAATACGTAGAGTAGAATCAAGCAAAGACAAAGACGTAGATTAAAACAAATACGTAGAAGTAGAGTAAAGGAATACAATCACGTAGAGTAGATCAAAGGAAATATGTAGAGTAGGCCCAAACAAATACAAAGACGTAGTGTAGATTAAAAGAATACCAATACGTAGAGGTAGACTAGACAAATACAAAGACGTATAAGTAGGTTAAGGTAAATACCAATACGTAGAATAGGATAAAGATACAAAGACGTAGAGATGGGGTAGGAAATACCATACGTAAAGTGGGCTAAAACAAATCCAAACACGTAGAGGTAGGATAAACAAGAACAAAACTTAGAAATAGGACAAGAGAACGAAACACATAAGGTAAGAAAGCAACTAGAAGTAGGACAAGAGAACGAAACAAGTACACACCTAGGATAATTAGAGTAGCAAAAGATCCATTGCTTGGAAGGTACAATGGGTTTGACGCTTAGACACCCGTAGGAGTAGATTGGTAAATAAGAGCCTGGTTGTGATCGCTTAATTCCAAGGGTGGGAATGAAGCGCCCACATAAGGCAACCTGTGGACCTTCTTGGAAGAGTGGAGGAAAATGGGAGATTGAAGCCATAGAATCCACACATTGAGGTCCTGCTACAATACTACCGAAAACATGTTGGGAGAGACAAATTCAAATATGACCACACAGATAGTAAGTGGATTGATATAGATTGCATAATTTGTACAATTACCATGACATACAATCTTACCAATGAAGTTTATTCTTTGGATAGAAATGATTCCCGAGAATTGAACAAATTTGTCAATAGTCGAAAAGCTTGAATCAAACTACCAAGGGTGTGAAGGTGCTACCTGTAATGAATAGTAAGGGGGCATATAATTGGTAAGTTCAAGACATTCCTGACCCTGCCTCATTGAGCTCAATTTGTGTTATTTGTTGGATTTTGTATTCTTCTAGAAATGACACTTTTGTTGGTATCCATCAAGGCACCTATATTTCCAAGATGATGCAGGTGAATCACTTTCCTTCTTGGGAGTGTTGAAGTTCTGGGCGGTGCTACTCCATTTCAAAGCCTTCATGTCTACAGTTAGAGGTATACCGATTGAAGCCCTTGTGTGTTGTTCTTTTTTTTAAGTTTTTTGTTTTGGATTCATTGAATTTGATATTGTAGGCAAATACAAAATGCATCATATGGTAGAGGCAATTTTATCGTATGGTAGTCCCTAAACTGCGCACATTTCTGCAGGAATAACTGAGGCTCATTTCAGTGTTTTTCTTGACTGTGAAGTTTTTTCCCAAGACATACATGGTGACTCATGCATTTGAGGATTCAAGTGTGAAGCCTTTTAATTTTCTCTTGTCAATCATCGAAATGAGGTGAAGTGAATTTCCAGCTTAACCCCTAAAGGACCATTGTCCCCTCGGGGGACAATTTGGAGTTCGGGCAAGTACCGTAGGCTTCAATTTTTGGTGAAACCTTTTGAAACTTTCTCACAAGATAGAAAAACTGATTAGCTTGGTGGGAATGTAATTTTTATTTCAATTGGTGACCGGGAGCAAAAGTTATACCACAAAAAGCCCAAATTTTAGTTCGGCGGGCAGAATTTTTTTTTTCAAAAATTCAATTTTTAATTTTTTAATTTTTTTTTCTGAAACAATATATTTTTGCCTACATGTGAAGCTTTGATTCATTCTATTTGGACTTATAATGAGAAAGTTATGGACAATCTTATTTCTCGGGCAATCTAAACAATTTCTCAAAAAAATAACCTATAGGATTCATTTCTGAATGCAATTTTCACATTTTTTCAAAAAAAATTGTTGGACAAGGTTATGTTCACTTGCTAGAACAATCTCACCATTGGGATTATTGTATTTTAATCCCACCTTAGAGTTATTAACCATTTAGTTTTTCTTTAAATCTTGGACCTACATCTACTTAACAATTTTTTAAAGAATGAAAATCAAGTGTTTTTTGTATAATTTTTTTTTCTTAGACTGTCAACTCAATTCTTAAACACAAAATTTTTTTAATTCAAAGTCTATAGTGCAAAAAACTTCAACAAATGGCAATCAAAGTCATCTGAAATTGCAGTTCACAGTTTTAAAAAAATTGTATTTCCAACTTTGAATGCTCATATCTTCTAATCTGTACGGTCAAACTTCATGAAATTTTTACCACATGATTTTAATCAAGTTAAGTACAAGATCCTACGGTTAGATTCTTAAAAAATTATTTTTTTTGTTTTCTTGGGTGAATGCAGCAGAAATGGCAGTTTTGAGAGGTTTTTGGCAGAAAAAAGGCCTTGGTCCTTTAGGGGTTAAATCCCTAAACCCTATTTTGGCCTTCCAGGAAGTGATGGCACTATTTCAGTTTTCAGTGTGACTGATTATGATTAGATGATTTTGAGATTTCAACTCATGGATGGCTGTTGGACTTCATTTCTCGCTTCATTTCTCTGAGATTTTTTGAGATTTTTTGAGATTGTCTTTGATTTCCTTTTGTGGGTTTAGGGTTCTATGTCTGTCAATTCGCCCAATTGTATGAATCGGGAAGGGCGCTATAGGGTTTCAAAATGCTCCCCATTTTTTTCGTTTTCTATGAATGGGAGTTGAGATTTGGAGTTTGGTTTTACTCCTTGTGCGCTTAGGGTCCGCTTGCGTGTTATTCTGAGCCAATTCTCCTGCTACCGCTTGCACAAAGGCCAAATCTCCGTCGCGTGTTGGATTGGCGATTCTGGACGCGAAGCGCTGGTGGATGCGCAGCGCTTGTGCGCTTGCCAAGTTCGCTGCTTTCAGTTTTGCAAATCCGCTTCATGATTTTGTTTTTTGAATTCGCTCCCACCTGTGCGCGCGCCGTGAAGCCTAAACCCTGCTTTGAATCCAATTGATTTTTGCCACAGAAGAAGTCGCGTGCGCAATCGGGAAGCAGCAGAAGTCGAGGTAGCCGTCGCTGACCAGGGTTTCAGCTGCTCGGTACGTCTGTCTTTGTGCACATTTGTGCTTTAGTATGTTTGAATTTCGAGAGTTTCCTGTATTTGCTTTTGAGTGCGCCATGATCTGTAGCAGGTGAAGTGCAATTTTGGAATTGATGGAGTCACAATGCTGTTGTTGGTGTCAAATTGAAACAAGTGCTTAAACGTTTAGGATTCTCCATTTCTGAAGCTTTTTGTTGCGCTGTGATGTGTAATCAGGTTTGCCGTTTTCAGCTTTCTGTTGTGCTGTGATTTCCAGCGTCTCAGGGTGCCCCGTTTCCCAACCTCTCACTGAAGTAAGGTTTCTTTCATCGATTTCTGTATGTTTTGTTTTCTTCTCTGGTCTGTGGAACGTCAGTGTCTTCATGTTGGTTTTTTCGTTCTTCAGTTTTGCATTGTCATTGCACTTGAACAGATTGAGAGTAGGCTAAACCTGCACCCTTGAAGTTTTATACGAAATTGATAACCCTCATTGCATTGTTTTTTGGTCTTGCTTTAGGTCTGAAATGGCAGAGTACAAGAAAGCTGGACACGAAACTACAATGCAGGTGTTGGAGTGTCTCATGCTATGGCTGGGTGAGAGATTTCAGCCCAGATTTGGGTGGGAAGCCTTACAAATCACGCATGCAGAGTGGGTGGAAGCGCTGAAAGTCTTCATTAGGTGTGCAGGTATCAACCGCCGAATTCATGACGCGGTGGTGAAGACTCTTGAATTCGCAGCATGCAGGGTGGTTCACCATGAGGTTCACGGAATGGCTCAGTTGAAGCCTGTAAGGGTGAGCGAGGTTGATGAGAATGTGGCATTGTTTTGTCGCTCATGGGTTATAGGAGGGGAGATGGCACCTCATCTAAGGTCTTTGTCATTTGTAGAGTTGGACACCGAAGATCTAATGGAGCTTCGGAAGTGCTTGACAGTGGGGTGGCAAATGGATTATGCCGTCTCCCGTCTTGGTTGCAACTTGGCAAATCCTGGTGTTTGGATAACACCATTGCTTAGATAGAAGTCCAATTTCCTTGTAGTTTTGTGTGTGAATGCAGGAACTCGGATTGCAGAGGCCGTATTGTAACTTTCGTTTTTCAAGCATTTGTAAATGCTGCATTTTTGGCATATACTTTTCTTTCAGATTTTTTGGTTGTTTTCATATTCTACTGCATTTTGTCAACCACTCTGCCATAGCATGTGAAAGACAGTGCCGTTTGTTCTCTTCAATGGTTTCTTGAAATTCATTGTCATTTAGAGCATGTGAATAACATTCTCTCATTCTTTAATGCATTGCAATTTGTGTAAATTGTAATTCTTGTGTTTGCATTTCATCCATTCTACAACTGGTTTTTCTATGAACTACAGAAGTTTTTGGATATAGAATTTCTGAAGTTGGTTTTCTATGAACTGCTGTAGTTATTATGCATTGAATCTGTGGATGTTTGTGTACTAGAAGTGGCCAAATTGTCATGGGCTTTCTAGTTCAATTTGTTAATTTCTGTGAACCAAAGGAAGGTGTGAAAAGAATATTCAGCTAAATTAAGAATACAACTTTCCTTGGGAATTTTTTAAGTCTTCTTTTCTAACCTTCCTTCAAACTTTCTCTTCAATTAGTTTTTTTTCCTTATAAAGAAAATACCCTAGAAAAAATTATTTTCACCTACATAATATAAATAAGTAAGGGTGCCATAATATAGGACCTTTTTTTAAATTATGTAATTATAGGGTACCATCTATTTAAGCCTTTGGGATAAATAGCCCCCCATAAAATACCCCCTTGCCGCACGGGGGGTATAAAATATACAAAGAGTGACCCACCCGAGTGCACCGCCACAAGCAAGCTCCCATCAGAAATACGAGAAGAGGCACCAGTGTGATTTTGAGCCACTCCGTGACGAGCTCTCCTTTACTGACAAACAACCGATCAGTCATCATGGACAGTCTTCAAATGCTGCGTAATTTACAGGGAAACCTGATTGATAAGTCTAAAGAACATTGAAATTGAATGATGAAGGACTCACGTGGCAGTAGCCGCTTCTATTGAAGCAGGAGGGCTGGCCGATAGTAAAGCTCTCGCGGAAGTCGCTGCATCTGGGATTGTAAAGCCCGCCATGGCGAAAATCCACGGAATTATACCTGGTGCCACTCGAATTCAAGCGAGAAAACAGAGTCAGGTTGTTGGGTTCCTTTACTCAAAACGTCCAGAGTGCATTAGAGAAGGGAGAGCTTGCTTTCGATTGCATGAATTCGAAACAGCTCAATTGGATTTACAATGTACATATGAGCTTTTCGGTTCCAAAATTTTTGCAGTCAGTTCAAATACTAGAAAACTCTACGTAGGGGCAAGCATTTGGAGACGAAGTTTTGGGCTCGAATGGAGCACAGCCATATTCCGAATGAATTGGTGGAATCTGGCAATGCACATCAATTAGAAACTCTGACACATTGGTCTCCTAAATCAAGTCTCCGAAAGCAAGACTTGCAATTTACCAGCTCGATCGCAAATTCGTCACTCTTATCTTGAAAATAATGGTCGAGTCAATCCATTGCGACGGACTAATTGCTTCATACCCAGCAATTCATCTACCTCACTAGAAACGCACTCAATCAATAATAATTCAACTTTGCGAGACTCATAGTGGGTGGATTGAAATTCCAATAACGGTGCCTCGGTTACTTCTCAAATTTGGTGTCATTAGCAATGGTGACTACTAGTCAGCCGACAAACTAAGAAATTACCAATGTGAAACGTGCAAATGGGTAGTGATGGATCTAATCCTCTCGAGAACCAATTAGCACAAGAACCAGAAACCAATTTTCCTCGCACATCAGAGAACGTTGATTTCATTGTCCTATATTGATGACTTACTTACGACGAATTCGAACGATCCGATAGCAGCCCGACTGTAAGATTCACTTCCACGACAGCAAATAGGAAATCAAGACAGAAGAAAGAACTAACCCAAGCTCTGTCCCGCTCAAATTGTACGTGGAGCTTGAGACTACGGAATCGTAGAAGAGTTCTACGAAAGAGTGATTGTGTCGATAAGGTGTGAGTGGAGATCAAACTATTCGACTTTGAGAATGTGGTAGTTGGGAGCTACAACCGTCGAATTGAACTAGTACCAAAAGAGAGGGAGCAGACCGAGATCTTGTTGGAGAAACAGTTTGCCAGAGCCACAAGCAATTTACACTCTCTTATACCCCGTTGGACGCCTGAGTGCCTGACCGGGCCGAGTCCTACGAGGCTGAATTTATTATATTCCGATGATGGAATTGATAACCATGTCCGACCGGCGTGAACTGTCACCCTCTCGGAAGAACGCTGAAATCTTTTATTTTCCGCTCACGATAAAAACTGCAAATTTTGAACTCATGTGCAATCAGCGGCCCCAAATTAACTTGAAGGGGTAAACTCGGTGAAGTAATCAAGCACGAAATAGGTTTTTTTCATAATGGCACCCCTGAAATGACTTGGAGAGGGCCGTGGGGTCAGTTCACCCCGACCGAAATCACCAAAAATCAAATGATTTCTTTCTATGACTGATTCTCCAAATATTCTGGAGCTAAAAATAGGCAACCATGATGGCAACTATTCCAACATCGGAAGAGTCTAAGTGCTTTGTATTTGTTGAGTTGTTGGTTGCGCTTGAAAAATGGATGATCTTCCAAGGGCTCGTGGCAGTTTCTTGAGGTAGGGCTGATAGACCAAGAGGCCAGGCTCCAATGACGGAAGACATCGCGCTCTAGGGTTAATAGCTTTCTACACACTGCCCTCAAAACATCCCGGCACCGTTTTCTTTACATATTGAATATTAATCTCATTTGACTGTGATCAACAAAATCAGTCTGTGCAAGAATTTTGTTGCTCCGTTGACGGAACTTGGGGATGCGGTGCTTAACTAGCTAAAGATTCCATGCTCACAACTCGCAGCGCCCCGGTGGAGCTTGAACTAACTAAAACATTACGGGCAGACCTAAAGTTAGTACTCTAAAAAGTAAAAGAAGGGGTTGTGCAAAGCGCATGGACTCCACAAGCGCCCTCTAACAAAAAGCTACATTTTACTTTCTCAATGCATCTATAGATAAATAACATACTGGATACCTTACATGTGGAAACTTTTAATGATCATTGCATTTCAACTTCAAATATTGATAACTAATTCTATGAAGTTTAAAAAAATGAATATAAATGATTTTAGTTGGGTTACATGCTAATTCCATTCATCTTCTAAGGAAATTTATTGAAAAATATTTCAAATTGATTGTAGTGCCTTACCATAAGTTAACAACGCCTTATAAAAGTGACACTTTTTGTTCATGTACACGAGAAAAAATAGTCTTAAAGGGACAATTTCAAGGCTCAAACCATCAAAACTTTTCAAAAAGCAAATAATGAAGGTGAAGAATTTTCTTAAAGCAATGACTAAAATTGAGAAATTTTGTGTATTAGCCCCTTAACATAAAGATTGTTATCAAGAATGGAAGATTTGAGAAAAATCATTATGAAGTATAATGTGGAAGAATATTTTGGAAGTGGCATACAAATAATAATTATAGATTTTGAATTTTAGGTTCCATCCCTAGGATTAGATTCACCAATTCTATCATCAATATTTATTAATAAATTTTGAAAGGAAATTTTCAAAATTCCTCCTAAATTTGATTACAAGCAAAATATCGTCACTTTTTGAGTTAAAATTTTGTAGAAATGGATTTGCAATGAGGTTCTCTCGCCATGGCAATATTTTGAATTCATGTGTTTTTAAATCTATAACCTAATTTTTGAAAATTCAATTCTAAAGTAGAATCAATCCAAATTTGGCTTGGTCAACTACTTCATATACTTTTACAATTATAATTCTAGAAAATATGGCTATTGTTTTAACACCAAATCCAGCTACTAGATAGCAAAATAACTCAAAAAAGAATCTCTACAAATTTGAATAGCTTTCATCTAAGTAGCAATGGAAAAAAATGTCACTTTCAATCTATATCTTGTCAAGTGTTGAGTAGTTAATGGTGCTCATTCAAAGGTAAAATTAGTGGTAATTATAAGCTACCAAGGCCTATATTTTCAACTTTGAAAATTTGGAAAATAACACCGTAATGTTCAAAAATTACAAAATTATTTGGGTTGCATTTTTCTTGAATTTTCTAATAATGTCAATAAAAAATTTTGGTCATTCAACTTTTGAAGGTATTGGACTAGAAATTCAAATGCTTCTTTAATAGGTGTTTGTAAGAAACATCAATCTTTTTTTATGTCACACATAGCTTGACAAATCTATAATCTACTATGACTTTTGAAGCTCCCCCCTCCCTCCTCCCCAATGAAGCTAAATTTTCTTTATTGGAGGGTAATTGCAAGAAAGGCCTTCCATTTTTTGTCTTCTTTTGAATAATACTCATAATTTTTTCAAGAGTACCATTTAATTAGAAAATCAATTTTTAAAAAATGAGAAAAATAATTTCAATGAATACACCTTTAAGAAGAAGGTACACTAGGAAGGAAAAGTTCAAGAAAATTATCTAACTAGGAAAACTAGAGAAGTGCAAAATCTCATGAAAATGAGTATTTTTATATTTTAATTTGTAAAAAATAGGAAAAGGAATTTTAAGAAAAACTAAAAACCAGCAATTTGGGAAGGATTGATGATGATGAGATTTCACCAAAGAAATAATTTTGAAACCATTTTCAATGTTCACAATTGCATGTGCAAGGGGTCCCTATTTGCATCTATGTGGAGGATATAAAATATTGTATTTTTAAATTCTTTTTGGCAAAAACATGACTCTCTAGTGTAGGAATAGACCACAAAAATTCCAAGTCTACATCACTAATTTTGGATACTCCATAGTACTAAAAACCTCTAAATGGCAAAGTGTGACAAATTAGCTAAATTAAAATTTAATTAGAAAAATTCTTTTGGAAATTTAAAAAAAATTAGAAATCTACTTATTGTCAAGTTGGCTATCTTCAATAAAAATTTCAAGTAAATTGGCCTAATTCCCCAAAAGTTATAACCAATGGCATGAAAGTCACTTCCATTGTGACACCAAATAGTATAGCCCTTTCTTGCAATCACCTTGGAGATGTTTTAAGAAAAAAAATCATGCCCCTTATTTTTTAGAAAAAATTTTAAACCTAAAAGTTTAGTTTGCTAATTTGTTACAATTTCAAGGTAGTGGTTTTGGATACTTTCAAGTACCCCAAATTAATAATCTGAAGCTAATAGTTTTATTTGAGCTTTATTTTCACAATAGCCTAGAAATGTTTTATTTGAAGACATCTAAAAATAAATTATTTTACGTCCACTATATTTGTGAAAATAGTTAACACACTTATCAATATTGAAGATGATTTCAATTTCATTCTATTGGGGAAATTTGATCACCATCAAATCTTCACAAATTTCCAATCTAAAAAAAATTATGTTTCTTTTACTTTTAAAATTTCTAATCATTTTAAAATCAAAATGTCTATTTTCTTCAAAAAATTTGTTACCCTATTTTGAAATAACTCTTGACTCACATTTTTTTTGGTGGGGGGAAGGTGGGTTTAATTTTAATGATATGTTAATTACAGTATTATATTAGTTATTCCATACATTCTCTTGCATAGGACAAAAATGCAATTATTTATCGTCAAAATTAGGGGTGGAAAGTAAAAATCTTTTCTAGTACTTTAACTTCAAATGACTTCTTTTGGTTTCTTTTATACCAATGATTGATTTTCTACAATTTCAAAAAGGATGATATCCACATTGCCCCCAAGTAGTTCTAGGGTTCAAACAAAAGTAGAATTTTATGACTCCTTTGTTAATTTATGTTAATTAAATCACCCCCACTCCTACAAAATCTTGTGCCCTTCTTTTGGATGACTAATCAATTGACATTCATATTGCTGGTTCATTTGTCGCCCATGCCCAATCATAGGCTCCGATGATGGATGCTGGAAGAATGGTGTTGAGATCCTTTCCATGTTTCCACCAAACCTTAAACCCTAACTGCCTAAGGCACTAGAAATTGGTGTTTCTAAAACTTTGAAGTTAAACAAAACTTAACCAAGTTGCTATTTTTAGTAATTTGTATTTTTAGAAAGTTCTTCTAGAAGCCTAGTTTTAGTGCCAAAAATCCGATCTAGAAAATAAATGATAGTGATTTTTCTACACAAGATTTCATGCAAGGGTACCCCTTGCCATCTTGTCTTTCCATAGTGTTGAGAGCTCTTGAAAATGAGCCTCAAATACACTAGATCTTGGAGAAAAAATCACATTCAAAATTCATTTACAAAAATTGTAGAGTTTGTAGATTTTGAAGAGCTATAAAATTGATTGGAGTTATGCATGTTAGGCCCTTTCACCTCATATTTTTTTGGTCACCCAATTTTTAGATTTAACTTGCCAAAAGAGGATAGTCTAAACACTTTACATCACTTTTGCAATTTTAACACCCTCACGGTCAAACATTATAATCTTTCACTCCATAAGTGCTATTGTTGTGTTTTCTTTTCCTATGCAATCTTTAATATGTCTAGTTTGAATTTGTATGGTTACAGTTCAAAAAAACTGATACAACTTATCAAAATGTTGGCAAAATGTTCAACTTAGAGCAAATTCCAAGAAGCTCATAATAGCCTTGGGCATTTAGGGGTTAACTTACTGCCAGAGAAAGGCCTGCGGAAAGGTCGATCTGTTCGTTGGAACTGCAGTGCTGAGGAACCGCGCCCTCCTTCCGACGTCGGAGAGTCTCCTTCCAGGGTTGGCAGGCGTGCAGGCACCAAGGCAGAATATGAATGCTAATTTAAGTTGATTTATTTGAGCGAAGTGCTCTGAAATTCTCCGGAGTAGTAAGCACTTGTTGAAATGCTGGTTGTTGATTCCTGCAGTAACTTTTCGTATTGCATCCGGCTTCTTCACGTGGCCCAAACCTCGATCAATCAAGCAGGACGGAATGGACAGGGGCCTCAGCGCAGACTCCGTCACCACAGCTGAGCTCCTATGACGGAAGAAACAGGCGGAAGCTACGCCACATGGCAGTCTCCATCGACAAACATTTTCTGTTGTCTCGACAATCATTTAGAAGAGAATATTCCTGGCCAGCGTAGGAAGTGATTGCTCCGATGTCCAGCCTGGCTGGAGGAGGCGCTCACTCACGTCTGGAAGAAAATTACTGTCACGACTGTAGCGGTGTCTTTGTAACAAAAATTACTTTGTACCTAAGGTAAGGTAGAGCAACCCATCGACCATTAAAGGACCAAGTGTCTGCTCAATGTAGACAAGTTAGGTTCCTACAAAGTCATTTTGGGTTGGAATGTTCTTGAAATTTAGACACAATATGTACACATCAAACTTCTTTATGAAAATTTAATTTTTATTTATGATTGGGTGATTGGATCAAAAGCATTAGAGAAATCTGGACTCTCAATAGGGCTGCTAAGAAGTGGCGGAAGGGACTCCTCATTACATTTATTTAGCATGAGGTAGAATTTCCCCCTTACAATTGTGATGTACAAGTGTCATGTGCTCAACAGTGCAGCCAAACATCAGAGCTTTGAAATACAAGCTCTTCAGTTTCATTGGATGAAAGCTGTAAAAAATTGACATATTTTACGTGGTAGTGAAGATATGGGTCATTGCAAGAAACACCTGTACTATTTTGTGTCACACGTTGCATGTTGATCAATTTTTTGGCCATAACTTTTGTATTTTAGCTCCAAATGACTCAAGATTTATAGGGAAGGTACTAATAACTATTATACACCTTCCTTGATTTTTTCATAATTTTCGAAAATAGTTTACTATCCAAAAATAGACCCCGATTGGATGTCACACTTGGCAGTTTAGGGTTTTTTTAGTACCTGAGCTATACCTTTTTTTAATGATTTTGAGATGAAATTTGGATGAGATGGTCTTCTAGTAGATTTATAGCTCTCCAGGGAAGGATTTTTTAAAAAAGTTAATTTTGTGAGGTGCGGAGGTCTACAAAGTGAGCTCCCTTCTGCTTGTATTTTGAAACATATAAAATATTATTATGGTGGTTTTTTTTGTGAATGACCATCTCCATAAAGTTTTTGCAAATGGCCACTTTTTATTTTTTGAAAATACTTATTTTTACTATTTTTCCCTAATTTTTGAATCAAAGTACCTATTTTCTTGAGATTTGGCACTTTTCAAGTTCTCCTACTTAGAGAATTTTTCTATCAATTTCCTTTGGAGAAAACCTTCATTTTAGAGGTATATACATTATTCCTATATTTTAAATTTTTTTTAAATTAGTTTTCTAATTTTATAGTACTACTGAAAAAATCATGAGTATTGTTGGAAAACACAACAAATAGGACAGGTGTTTTTTGCAATGACCCATATGCACACAAGCTGAATTGCATCTTCTATCAAAAATTAGGCTCTTTATACAAAATCGCGCTCTTTATATGAACCGGCTTGTCAAAGTTATGTGGCCCTCTGGAGAGTCCAAATTTTCTCTAATGGTTGTGTGTGCCTTGAATTTTTATTAGGGCACCTTCTGTAACTCTAGGTAGCTTCTGCAAATTTCCTTCTTTGAAATACGTCAGAGCTTTGAAATACGAGCTCTTCAGTTTCATTGGATGAAAGTTGTAAAAAATTGACATATTTTACATGGCAATGAAGATATACATACAAGTTGAATTGCATCTTCTATCAGAAATCGGGCTCTTTATATAGAAATCGCACTCTTTATATGAACCGGCTTGACAAAGTTAGGTGGCCCTCTAGAGAGTCCAAATTTTCTCTAATGGTTGTGTGTGCCTTGAATTTTTATTAGGGCACCTTCTGTAACTCTAGGCAGATTCTGCAAATTCCCTTCTTTATTTATGAAGTTTGGCAAGTAAGTAATTGACATGATTTAAGATGCAAATGACCAAAAAACTAACCATTTGTAGTATAAAAATATCTCACCCTAGGAGTACTTATAGGCTATTGGCCCTATCAAGCAAGGTCAAAAAATATTTTTTCTCTTAACTTCAAATGTTGTAATCTTTCAATCTGTGTGGTCAAAGATTTTGAAATTTTTCTACACATTCCTATAGTAATCTAGTTCAAATTTGTATGGTTGAGTTTTTTGGGGGGGTTTTCGATTTTTCCTCATTGTCCTCAAAAGTAATATTTTTTTCACAATTTTTGTCTTAAATGTGACATAGTCTTTTGGGGGTTATGGTCAAAAGGCCCATGACAAACACCTCCTAAGTCCTAAAGATAATAAGTCATCATGGGTTACTTTTCAAATAATGAGTTATGGGCTACAAACTATGTTTTAGATGAAAATAATGGAGAGACTAATTTAAGAACTTCTATATATAAGAACTTCCAATTTTTGAGTGAAAATTTATTGTAAGGAAATGACTTTTTTAAGCCTTTGTATTACAGTGACCACCTTAAGAAATATTGCAATTGCTTTAAGTGAGTAACATGACTATTATTGATACACTTTTTGTTGGTTTTGGGTAGTCTAGAGATCTGTAGCCACGATGGCAAGAACCCATGACTGTACTGTAGTTACTTACTAATCAACCGGTGCCACGGAAGGCGTGCCCGAACCCCCTTCATTAGTCGGGGCCTCGGGGGGCACTCTCATGACCTGAATCACCAGAGAATGCCATAGCCTGACGCTGCAAATATAACTCACAGGCTACATCAATACACATAAGAAATTCATACTTCGTCCAAAATAATATAATTTCAATCGGTCTTGCCATAATGATTCCTCACAATTGTCTTTATGTAAGGAAAGTATTTAATAAAATTCAGCTGTGGCATGAGGGCAAATTCGTAATGATGGCTCTTCTATACTCTAAGGGAGAAATACCCATTTCCGTCCCTGTACCTATTCCTAGTTCCTAGAGTGTCACTAAATCTGTCCATAAGCGTTCATACAAATGTTTAACTCTAATTTTCTAACGCGGATGTAAAACACATGTATAATTTTCATTTATTGACAACTGATTTCAGCAGAGTTCAGTTTAGGGTACACCTATAGGACACTTCCAGTGGTCTAAGGAGCCAACTCTTTGAAAATTTGTAGAAATTACATACTGATTCCAAAAAATTTAATTTTTTTTTAATATTCATTATTTTCTCTCGCTAATACTAGAAAAATATCAGTTTTAGAAAAAGATGCCTCCAACCATGCTGAATTCCTTATTTGGACGGTTTTGGGTGTTTCCACTGTACAGTCCCTTGATTGTCGATTGCGTGAGCCTCATGTAGCCAGGGCATGGCAAGCTCGCAACGTGGAAGATCCATCTACAGCGGGAAAACCTCAGGAGCAGCTTCCGATGACGGAGGACCTGGAAGGCCACTTTTCAACTGACGGCAGCCAAGAAACCAAAGGACGGATTCCTGCTGCCGGTGGACTCTGCACTTCGGCCTTCAGTCGCTCTCTCCGACAACGGAGACTCTCGGCCTGTCTCGCGATCCGCATGGCATGGCATTGCAGACCGACGGACTGTAATTGAGACCAAGCCAGGTAGAGCTAGTTGGCGCCACAGTCCGGGAAGAATTTTAGCTTAACCGGCAAAAATCCTACATTTTCTTGCACTAACCAGTTGCTTGGAGAATACTCTCGGCTAGGCCTTAAGAAAATAAAGAATATTCTTTTTTTTTCCTCTAAAATTATCAGATTTTTTCTCATTCGGAAATTCTGGATTTCAACCGGCTAACTTGTAACTAAATGCTGGTACTCCCCGTTCATTAAAAGGACTGTCTTTTTAGTAAAATTTTACTTTAAACCTTACTTAAAAGACATTACTTAAAAGACGTGATGTCAAGGACACTACTTAAAACACCCCTTTCTCTTGTAGTGTGTGTATTAATAACGTATGTGATTTACATATGGACCTTTGGTAATTATTTGTAGTATTAAATCTGGATAAATATAGGATATTTATAGTATTTAAAATGGTCACTTTGAAGTCTTTGAAGTCCCAATTTAATTGATATAGTATTTTTGTTAAACTCTTATATTTATATTCATTTACTATTAATATTTATTTTATTAGGGTATCCACAATGCAATTGGCATATATTCCCTCAAAATGTATGTGCGTTTGTCACACTTTTAAACAACATCCTACTAGGAATGTAGATCCATACTACTTTTTGGTTTTAGCACTCTTTGCATTCAATAGATGATATTGTACATATGTGCTATAAGTTACAAAAAATTAGTTGGTGATACTATAGAACTACTAAATCATCTTGAGGAAAAAATAAATAAAATTCATGCCAAATACAAAATTTATTTCAAAATGTGAAGTATTATACTATGGTGTAGAATATTATGACATAAAGCAAAAAATTTAATAAAACATTCAATATAGGTCCTAAATTCCAATTGCAATATAATGTTCAATTTTAACATGTTTCAAAATAGATTGAAATGTAGATGTAATGAATTTGGGCTCAAATTTTTAAGAAGATTAATTTTATGATCAAAATTTAAAAGTAAGCAAAAAGAGGTTGTAAAAGATACCACAAGGTGATTCATGACATGCACATCTAGTTGTGTATGAAGATAAGCAAGCTATCCCTAGTGAACTTCTTCAATGCATGAAAATAAGAAATAAGAACCCTAAAGTAATTATTAGGATGAAAAACCATTTTTTTGCATCCTTTAGCATGTGGCCAAGGTGAACTACCTCCTTATTGCCCCTCCCCATGGATTGATGAGGAGGATGGGGGCAATGAAGATTGTTTCCATGGCCCCCTCTTTTTTTTCCCCATCATGTGCCCATCCTGTGCCCTCTCTGTCTTGCTCGAGTCATTCTTCCCACCTCCTTCTTGAGCCTCTCTTCCTCCCACCTCCAAATGACTTGGCTTTATTTTTTGAAATTTTTTTCTTTTGATTTGTAGTATTAGAAAACAAATATCATTACTTGATCGTCAAGCAACTATTGCAAGATTGATCACTTTAGAAATTGCCACTCACAATGATAAAAATATCAATCTTGTAGGCTAAGATTGAGTCTTAATTTTCCAGCACACCATACAATCAATCTGTTTAGAATTTGGACCTAGAACTATGATGCCTTTTGGAATTACAACTACTCATACCTACAAGTACTATGATAGGAAGTTCGAAAACTGACCAATTATTGTGAATCGCTCCTATAGAAGGGTAGAAAATGGGGCATGGCATGTCTAAAATTTCTCCTTGAGTTTTGGACTATGGGCCCAATTTGAACGAAAGTGAGTCCTTCTAGCACCTTTTGTAAGGTCATTGAAACTGTAGTTCAGTTTCATTTTGTGAACAAGTTATGGTGGTAATTGAAATACATTATAAAAATAAATTTGAAACACATGTTTTTTTATTAGAAGCACAATTATGTGTATTTAATGTCAACTGTCAAGAGTCCTTATTTTCAGGCCACATACAAAACGATCCATTTTTGCTTGTATGCCAAACTTTATTCATGAGCACTTCTTGAAAGCTTTATTGGCAATGCTTTCATACATTTTAGGATGTCCTTCGTTTCCACATTGCGATTGGTGTACTCATTATAACTTTTATATATAAACAATAATAGGTACCTATTGTGTTCTTCCTTCAAAAATTTGTAATTTATATTTCCTAGCTCAAGAAATTCTCATGGAGGTTGCAAATGCTACATCACTGATTTGCCTTTGCATTTCAATTTCGAAAATATTCATCCAGTGCCTTTATTTCTTCATAGAAGTCTTCTTCTTCTTACATGGTCGCTTTCTAGACCTCCTACCATATAAGTTTTGAGAAGAGAATCGTATTGAAAGCGAGCTTCAAAGTGCAATTTGTGGAATTAGATATTTTTTCTACCCATTAGAAGATTACAAGTTCCCGACTGTGGGAACACTATAGGGAATTGCCACATATGCAATTTGGCGTGGCTGAGAGATTTCTACATCAAATAATAATATTTAGAAAATTAAAGAATTAATTTTTAAAAACTATTATTAAAACTATTATTTTTTATTATTTATTCTGACTGTTCACAACATTAGGAATGGGCCTAAAGCACTCTTCTAATCCCTGAAAAAAACATCTAATGGAGTAAGTTAATGCTCTCAAAGAACAACCACAACTTTCGTAGCACAATGTTGCTTCTTTATAAAAACAACAATGGCTTATGTAATCCCTAAGTCTCATGGCAATAGAATTTGCAAGTGCTTAAAGCTAGTATTCACAATCTCAACCTTACAAGTAAATATATTATGAGAAAACATCATCTTGTAAGTAATGAAATAGAAACATTGAATTTTTTGGTGGCCAAATACTTTCATTTGCATTTGAGACTTGTTGGGCATGTATTAAGCCTCCTACTCTTTGGCTGTGATTATTCGAGCTTTGTACAGCTTCTAGAACTTTGACCTCTGTATGGATTGGTTAAAATTGCAATTCATACATTGCAAATTTGCAAGCATAAGAGGGTGCTATCACATAGGTCAATAACATTTTATTTGGTGTTTTGTTCTATCTAATGAGTAGTTCTGATTGCTGCTAACAGATTTTAATCATAAACGTTTACGAGTCTTATGGCTTTTCCAATTAAGGAACAATCTGTACTTGTCAAGTTCCTTCTTCAGGGGTATTATATTGTATATACGAGTTTTGGGACGAGTTTCCCTTCTCGTAGCAGCTAGATGAATTGCCTTTGGCTCTAGAATCAGATAGGCTATCATACTACTAAAATCATAACTCCCTTTCTAATGTCACAAATGCTACCATTAATACTAGGGGCTGGTGCTTGGTATGCTATGCATTCACTGTATCACATATTAATAAAAAAATTATATATTTGAATAGAATGCATGATATTGATTTCAATAAGTCCTTAAAATAATTATTTTAAGTATTTTATAAGAATGTTTTCAATCATGAATACATGAAAATCTTATTGTCACACAATGTGATATTACAGAAAAGGAGTAGCAATTTGCAATCACTTTTGTAATATCATTTTTTACAAAGAGTGATATTATAAAAATAATGTAGTTGTTGCAATGAAGGTAATATTAAAGAGGATCCACAAGAAGATTTAATAGAGGTAGCAAATCCATTGGTTTTCTTGGCTTAACGCTTCTTTGCGCTTCTATGATTTAGTGCTTTTGTGAAATTTGAGCTTTCATGATATCAATTTTCTAAATTCTAATGATGATTGCATAACATAACAAGCACCAACCACTAGTGTATAGCAGAAATACAACCTTCGTTGTGTTTCATTAGAGTTCTTGTTGATCAGACTTCTCTCATTTCTTATCTTCATCATTTCTTTCGTTGTTTGTTTAAAGCAAACTTTGATATAATCTCATGATTGCAAAGCTTGAGCATAATACTGCCGCTCTCCTACTCAATTGAACAACGTGCGACCTACAATATTTGTTTTGAGAGGCAATTCCTGAAGTGACCATTCTTGCAATAGTTGCTTGATGATCATATTCCCTCTTGAAACCTAGAATTCTTTGTCCTCATGGGTTAAGACATGAATGTGCTTGCAGCTGGCTTAGAATTTTCAGCACCTGGAGCCACAACCAACCACTTCTTCCAGGCCTGCGCTTGCATTCTCCAACTCAACGGACAATACTGCAATTGGTGTGGTCGAAGCAGGTCTGCATTGATTTCCAGTTCATATGTGTTTCGCAAATTTGTGTGTTATGCTCCAGAGGAGGGTTTAGAGTCTTAGAATAAGATAGAATAAGATACTCGATCTGAATTGTTATTGTTTAGAACTGTTGCAGTACGAATTAAGTTTCCATATTGTACGAATCCTACCACATCATTCAGAACAGACTCTTTCAGAACAGTAGAGTCGAAGTTATACTCATATTTGATAAAATGGTGTGTTTCAAACCACCAAAATTCTGGAAAACTAATGCAAAGAGCACTCACTGAAAACTAGAAGTGTTATAGATCTGCATTCCTAATCGGATGTCGTCCAAAAGAGTGCCAATTTTCACTAAAACAGATCTATCAATTTTGAGATTATTTCCATCAGCAAAATCACAAAGAGATGAGAACAATCTTTCGATAATTTGGTCTGGGAGTACCAGTCATTTCCTTCTTACTTAGTCATTCACAGATTGAAAAAAAGACAGCCATTCTCTTTTCAAGGTTCTAAGTTTCTGCATCAAGGTATCTTGTGCCTCAATATCCCTCTGTGGTCATGCAGAACCGAAATTTCCTGAGACTTCTGCTTTAATGAAACTACTGGAGGCAGAGCCTTCACCCAAATATGTCCCGGGCCTATTTGGGTTTAATAACATCATTGCTTTTGAAGTATAATGTCTAAGGTAAAAAAAATTTCAATCGTACACTCTTGTAGTGTACATGTAGATGAAGTGGATCAGTATATCTTGGAGTGATTTGAAAATTTCCCCACAGAAATTAGAAGAGAGAGCTCAGATTTACCCAATAAGTTTTATTAAATTTAGACATTGGATGCAATAGTTACAGCACTTTGATTTGGACTTCTAGACTAGGTGAGGACACTTTTGGTCCTCTTGGGCTGATTAGGAGTTAACTTGGGATCACATCAGAGAACATTTCTAAAAATTCAAATGTTGAAGAACAATCCAACCAACAAGACCTCGCCAAATGAATGAAAATCTGTCAGTGGAGATACTTGTACTAAATTTTGCTCTAGCGACATACAATATGTCTGAAAGGGCTCTCAAATTACTGAACAGCTCTACAGAATTTCAAGGGACCGAGACGAATCTGCCGCCTCATTACGTTCGCCTCCCCCACCTCCGGTTACCTTCCTCCAAGCCGAGGATTTTTTGAAGCAGCTCCACACGCAAGCTCCAATCAGGAACACAAAGAGCGGCACCGCTGTGATTTTCAGCCACTCTATAACGTGCTCTCCGCTGCAGACCATTGACAGATCGTCACCCAGATTCAGGTTCACTAACACCCAATTTGAAATATCAGTTGACTGAACAGTTCGTTTGCAAACTACGGTAGTGAGAGTACTCACGTGGTGGCAGCTTCCCCCGAAGCCTTGGGGCTGGAAGCTAGTAAAGCCCGCTCCAATGGCACTGACCCCGCCATGACGAGCCCGAATCCGCCGAACCGGTACAGTGTTTTGAACAAATGAATTGAACTTCAGCTCGAACGAGTTGCACGAGATCTACAGTGAGAGGGATCCATGATTAAGTAAGACTATATTGGACCAAGCAAGGGAGTACCAGGTCCCAGTAGAAATGCACTAATAAGAAATCGCTCAAATCAAGCGAAGTCACTCGAATTGCAAAAGGAAAAGTACATGGACGATGAGTCCAGTGCGAACGATGCAACAATTCATGAATCAATCTGGACAGAGATGGTAGGCCACAATCACCTTCGTCGGTTCACACGCCCAGACTCTCAGAGGGATGTAATCAAATATATCAATGAAGGGGCATGCGTGATTTCTACTCAAATTGATTTCCCTGTGTATGCGAAAAATCACTCCAGGGATTTGAAATGATTTTAGGCTATGCGAGACTCCACATACATACGCAAAATCCAGAATGCTGTATGATGAAACTAATCAATCAATCCTCCTCTACGAGATGATTCTGCACCCAAACGTTGTTTTCGCTGTCCTACATTGCCGCGAAGTCCAATGATCAAGTGCACCCCAAGTGTAAGTTTCACAACCATGCTACTTCCAATCGAAAATCGAGACAGCTGAGTGCGCGAGCACGAACTCAAGCAGCAGCCCGAGCTTAACATTCAAATCAAGTGTGGAGCTTTGCAGAACAACTTAGGCCTAGAATTAATTTACGAAATTGAACGAAAAAATAGTATAACCAAAGGCAATCTGGGTGGAGATCGAACCGGCTTCGAAAGTTGAGAGTGAGAACCTGGAGAAAATCAATACCGGGCTAGAAGTGAGTTCATGACATAACTTGCAAGTGCCACATGCCTTGGCTCCCTTTATAGCATAGGCGAGGATGTCGACCGGTGCCAGCAGTTTCTGCACACCCAGTAACAATGAATTGAAGTAGCTCAATCCGATGACGGAGAGAGACGCGCCATATCCTGTGCTCTGGTAATTTCGGTGAATGCGAAATGAGCAATTTTCCAGCTACATTGATATGTCCTAACAGTGCGTGTGACAGTGATGTACCATGGTTAATCTATTTTGAATTAGTGCACGCTTGGCCGGCATCCCACCAAGTCCATTCTTCCGACATCGGTTCCATTATGGTATCAATTTTCTTCCAAGTGCAATTTTTAGGTGCCACTAGGTTCTGCTATTTTTCCCCTCGCTCAACAACCACTGAAGTGACTTGTTGGGATGCCGGGAGAATGATCGAGAATATCATTTCCGATGTCGGAAGAATGGACTTGTTGGGATGCCGGCCAAGCGAGAGCCAGAATCAAATCCCTACCCGAGATTTTATTCATTTTTAAATATAATTTTGAATGATGTTCAATTGTTCATTGAGCTTCATGTCAACGCGGATAAATGCCTGCCACGACGGTCCCTCCCGCACAGAAAAAGGGAGCTGGTCTGAGGCGATTTCATCCAAAATTTTACTGTTTTTTTTCCTATAGGCTTGGTGCCACGCTAAAAAATTTGGTGCAATTTTGCACCAAATCGCTAGAAAAAAAAACCCTAGTCTGAGGGGTGAGGCACCGATGACGGAAGAAGAATATCGTCCGTGTGGGTTCTCGGTGGGCTTCTCCGTCCGACGGTGACGATCATTGTCGAAGTATTTCGTTGCTTCCGCGTCGATGACCAGCAGCCCTTTTTTTACTTTTTCAGAAAGTGCCAAGATGGCGATCACTTCAAATTTGGTGAAGCATTGTATTTCTACATTCATCCGTCTTTTGGACTTAAAAACACTTTTCCACCATATTCATACACTTTTTCATTAAATTTTGGTGACTTCATCAACATTTTAACCCTTGAAGGACGGACTGGTGGCGGCGGAAATCATGCATTTTGATATCGTGTGACATCACCTACTTTGAAAAAGCCAAATATATGCATTGGAAGTCAAAGTGTTGTAGAAGCTCTTCCCTTTCCACCCCCAATAGCGAGGATGAAAAGTTGCATTTCTATCCTACAAGGAAAGATTCTTTGTCATTTAGTGGACGCCAAACGTCTGCAGCGTCGTTCAAGGGTTAAAAAGAACTAGATAATTTCTGGTGAATATAGAGATTACTTTTATCTGGTGAAAAAAAGACATTTATTTTGAAATGGTGCAATCTGGCCCCATGATGCCGGAGAAAAACAGCTGACGACCAGTGATGCACGGAGTCCAAGGAATTGTAACTTGGATGTCCAGTCTCCAAAGGCGCAGAGCTCTGAAACTGGATTTTATCGCATCAGTGGCCGATGCCAGCTCCGTTGTCGGAAGAATGGAAGTGGCATCAGTATCACTCAATGCAGAGAAACGATCAAAATGTCTCTCCAGAGTAGTATTGACGCGTGACGAGGTCAAAACGTTCTGGAAAATCGCCAGTAAATCACTCCAGCATGACCCCACCACAGAGCCCTGACGAAGCCTCCAGAGGCAGGCTCCGATGACGGAAGAGGAAGCGGGGCGCAATCCCGTGGAGGAGGTGTCCTGAAGTTTCTGCAGTCTGAAGCTCTGAACAGAAATGAGACTTCCGACGACGGAAGAAGCGTGCTTCACGTCTTCTTCGCCGCCGACTAACTTCAAGGACCATCACATGGTGGCGGACTTCCCGTAAACTCACTCCGACATCGGAGAATCTCGAGTCTCGACGAGCAGGGTGCGTGGGAGTGGTGGGGTGTGGCAGTCTACCAGTTTTTCAGAACCCTCACGATGCGCAAGCGGCTTGCCCGCGGGATTAGGGGGCAGCGTTGCACAGTACAATACAGACGCTCCGTTGTCGGACACTTCAAGGGGAAGTTTCGGACGACCTGCTTCCCCAAAGTCTGTACATAAGCTTCCCTTGAGGGCATTGGGGTTGCTTCACGCTGCAATCTCCTACCTCTTGCTCGGGCCTCTCTCTCGGTGAGCCACAGCCTTGCTCTTGCTCGGCAGGCTTGTTTGTTATCCCTGTCTTTCTTGCTGTTAACTTTTGGCTTGATGGGTTATTGTCTGTCGATGCTTGCGTTTTCTATGTTGTGACTGTTCTGCTCTAGGCACTGCTGAGTCGTCGCCCCGTGCTTGCTCTCGATGAGTTTTCGATAGACATCCGTGCTGTTCCTGTTTTGCTCACGTGAACCGTCGCTTTGATGTAGCTGCGCTGATGCTAACGTGGGCTTCACTGCGCACGGTGCTCAGGATGCTCAGGACGGGTGTCTCTGAGATCGGTGGAACTTCTTGATCAGTTTTGGTCTCTTGTTCTTGCCTTGAAGATTACTTACTTCTCAAGCTGGCCACTCATTTGGACGATCTACGCTCATTTCTTTGTGTTCTGTCTTAGTTGGTTTGCTGTTTTTTGTCGGTGAGGAAAGAAGTAGGCTTTGAGGGAGCTTCTTCTCTGCTTTCTGCCGAGCACGTTAGTACTTCAAGGATCGTGAGTGCCACTTTTAAGGATTTTGGCAGCTGGAAGGCAGAACTCAGGTATTTATCTTTGTCTTTATTTTGAGTTTTTTATTTCCGCTTCAGTGGTTGCAAGAATTTGGTTGAGGTTGCCAAGTCTGGCGAATCTTGTTGATTCTCTATTGTTTACGTAGCTGCCGTACAGGTGCCCGCAGTTTAAATCCCATTTTCAGTCTTGATTTGAATAAAATCTGGTGAAATTACCTGCATATCTCCCCTCGAATTTTTCAGACTTGCTGGTGGACCATTTTTCATTCTGAAGTGGAGTTTTTTTTGTCGGTAGCCTCAATACTATGACTTATTCTCTGTGTTGTGGCATGTATTGTAGTTGATCAAACAGAATCCCTCTGCTTGCTGTATAAATAAAGAAGCGTCCAGTTTTGGGCTTTGAATCGTTCCAAGGTATAATTCCCTCTCTCGTGCTTGCATCCATGCCTATCTAGAAGTGTCTCTGCCTCCTGCTGCTTACTTTGGCGCATGGTTGCGAAATTGGTTCGATGCACAGCGCGTGTCCGACTTGTGGGCACTGTGTTGAATCTCAAATTTGTCCAATGCTCTATCTATCTGGTACAAATGTGGGAGGAGTACGCGTTTGTACTTCTCGATTGGCTTAGCTCTTCAGTTTCTATTTCTGTCGTAGTTGGCTTGAGGTATCTTCTGAAGAGGGCTCGGGGCTACAGGGATTCGCTCTCTCCCTTCAGACTGACTGTGGAGTGGCTTGGGGCCCCCGGTAGTGAGTGCAACTGCAGTTCGCCCATTGCTTTAACAGGACGGGGTGTGGTGTCGCAGAATTCGAGCAAGGAGATCGAATGATGGGAGATCCAGGCACCTCCGGCTCAGAGCTCCTGGACTCGAGTTTGGGAATTCAGCCGAGGGAGGAGTTCTATGTGCCAGCTCCTGGTTCTGCCCTTGAGCCAAGTGAACCTTCTTTCTCGAATGGCCTCCATGGCCAACATCCTCTGTTTTCGCCATCCTTGCAAGACCCTGCTGTCTCCTTCAGGTACTGAAATATGAGAGAATTGTGGCACAATTACAACATAGTACAGCAAGAAACTGTTGATGGATGATGTGCTTGGAGCTAAGTCGTGTTCCTTTTGGGGCGATGCTTCTTTCCCTGACAGGCCAGTTGGGTCTGAAGCGTGGAGCAACCGAGATTTTGAAGTTGGTGGCTCTGTTGGACCCCGCAACTATGCACAGCACCCGATCCAGAATCGTTCTTCCCATTCTGGAATCGCGTTAGACGTGACGGCGAGAGCTCGGGTTGGTGAAGGTGATTTTTCCTGACGCATTTTTGCAACTTGTAGTCTTAGCAACATCAATATTGCTTCTATCACCCATTTAGATGCAAGAAAGGATCTTCAATTACTCTTAGAATGCGGTTTATTGAACTTGCTGCGACTTCTGGGGCAGATGATGTGCTTACGTACCCAGAACGTGAAGCTGATGCTGTGACCATCACAGCAAGAGATCTTGCGAGTCTCCAACCCGGGAAGTTTCTCACGGACAACATAATCGACTTTTATATGAAGTAAGTAATTCCGCTTTCGACTCGTATTTTGGTTTCGTAGATAATTGACTATGGCAATGCTGATGTACTCTTAGGCTACTTGGTTTGATTTCAACAAGTTCATAGATCGAAGAGAATACACGTTTTTTGTGGCTCGAAACCATTACCTATTAGCTGCTATCACTGCAGGTACTTGAAAGTGAATGCACTTCCTGGAGAGCTCCAAAGCCAGTTTCACTTCTTCAACAGCTTTTTCTTTCGAAAACTTTTAGAGACAACTGCATCCATGGGCGTTGATGAATGCCGGGTTGATTTCGTGCAGTTACGAAAGTGGATTGGGGATGTGAACCTGTTTGAGAAGGACTTTGTTTTCATTCCCGTCATTGTGAGGTGATGGTCATGACTTTTTGTGTTGGTTTGCAACTTGCGAGAGGTATTGATTTGAGGATGATGTTTAGTCCTTGTTCTTTGACAAGTTCTTGCAAGAGTTGTTAGAAATTACGAAGATGTATAACCTTGCACTTAAAGAGGATAGTAGTGAGAATGTCCAACTTGTTTATATTGTGCAATGGGAGAAGTCATTGTGGCTCTTGCATTTTTCAATGGGACTTTTTTTGGTTTGCAGTTTGCATTGGAGCCTTCTTGTCATTTGTCATCTTGGGAGCCTAAATCCAAGCTCACCTTGTAAGTTGCTCTTTTGAATAAGCTTTTCATGCAAATTCATTTTTGTGAATTGTTTCATTATCTTATCCAATTGGATGTTTCTTGATAGGTGAAAGGAAGGGTTCACCTTGTATCCTTCATTTGGACCCCATGGAAGGGAAACATGAGTCCTTTGAAGGCCAAGTGAAGAGGTGAATTTTTGAATAGGACCATGAATTGAGAACCATACAAATGGTTGTTTTATGCATGTTTTATGATTCCTATGAATCTTATTATTTTATAGTTTTGTCTAATTGTAAAGAATGAGTAGGCTTGAAGTGATTACAAGGTCATTTTCTTATGGTTTTTATTCAATAATTTGTGAACCATGCACTTGTAGTGATTTGTTAAGTTGTCATGCACATTGTAGCTTGAAGGTATGGTTGCCATTGTAAACTTCTAAATGGATATTGAATATTTATGTCTTTAATGGGGAAGTAGATGATTGTTTCTCCTCACAATAAACATGGATATTATACTATGTATGCAGTTTTATATTACAAGCATGGATGGAAAGATTTGAAGCTTCAAATAACTTGCTTGGTATATTACATTCATTGGTTCAAATGAAGTATGTTCAAGCTAAGGTATGGATTCTTTTGCCTAGTTTATTTGTGATAGAACTTGAGGTCTTGTTCGGTGGAGGCATGATTTTCCTTGTTTGATAAGAGTCTTACAAGAGCTCTTATAATGGATTTCTCATTGATGGGTTCATCATTTGTGTTAGGTTCTACAACAAGGCAATGGTTATGATTGCGGTTTGTACATCTTGCATTACATTGAAGTCTTTCTCTCAAAGTCAACATCACAAGACTTGATTGTCTCTTCATTGGGGGGAGGTGCATACTTTACCCGACCCAATTTTGAAGTGGAGGTTTCGGACAAACGTAATTATATCCGACGCCTCATCTCCCATCTTTGTGAAAGGTTACAAGTTGATGATGAGAATCTATTAAGCATTCAACCCATGCTTCAAGAAGAAGTTGTAGTAGTGCCTTTGGAGAGGCATGAACATCAAGGTTCATCTAAAGTTGTCAAAGAAATCAAGAGCAAAAAATGGAAAGAAATAGAGACCTTGATTTTGTTGCAATGCATAGTTGAAGGTGGCCATTTTAATAAGGGCAAGTTGGGTGCTATGCATTGGGATCTCATTGTTGAAAAAATTAATGCCAAGAACATTGAACATGGTTGGCCTTTGAGGTCCAAAGAACAATGTCAAAATCGCTTTGATACTTTATTGAAGGCTTACAAGGATTTGAATGCTTATTGCGTGATGATGGGGAAGGAATTTTGTGAAGTGACAAAAAATGAAAAGCGGTCCTTGAAGTTGGCAACGCCATTAGGGGAGGAGCATGAAGTATGGTACAATCAATTACATACAATCTATAATCGTCGTTCTTTTTTAAAAGATCAATCCCGCAAGCGTCAGAAATCCAATGTAGAGGGTGATATGGATGTGGACAAGCTTGCATCAAGTCCGATCAACCCACTGCAACAATATCCACTAGTTTTGGAGAGATTGGAGCTCAAGAAACCACCTTTAAGACAAGTTGTAAGTTTGGATTCATCTTTTGTGTTTGATTTAGGAAGATGATTTTGTGAGAGTAACAAATGGAACTACAATTTCATAATGTTGGCATGTTGTGCAGGTTGTAGAAGAATTCAATAAATTGGAGAAAGAATTGAAATACGTTTTCCTCAATTTAATTCAAGTTTGGTCATTTGAAATGGAGTTGGAAGAACATTATAGTGACGACCTAGAAATGAGTTTGGAAGTTTTGTGTCGAAGGTTAGCAATTGTGCAAGATCAGAATCCGTTGGAGATCCGCGAGCAGGTAAGTTTTTGTTCTTGATCTACTTAGCTTTTGAATTTTGTTTTGATTTTTATTATTGTTCTTGCAATTATCATTGGAACTAGTTTTGTTGGTGCACACCTTAAGGTTATAGTTGGTTACAATATGGATTATTTTCTTCATTTTAACAAAAATTAGATCATTAAGTGTGTTTTTGCTACACCACACGGTATGCGCATTTCTGATATGTACTACCATTCTTAGCTTGCATGGGAAATTGTTGTGCTGATTAGATTTATCAACTCCGAGATTGCAAGTTGGTGGCATTGCGGGAAATGCATTGGAGAAAGAGGTACCAGAGAGATTGTTGGGTGGACCACAATTGGTGTGACATCTCAAATCTAGATGTTTACAAGAAACTTGGAAGGAAAGTGTTAAGCAAGAATCCCCACTTGAACACTTTTTGCAGTCTATTACGTGATGTGATTGTCACCAAGCTATGTCCAATGCAACAAATAAAAGTTTTGAGTTTGTATCAATGTCAAGAACTTGAGAATGTTGATTTGGGAAATTTTCCTAATTTGTGATGCCTTGACATCATGGACTGTACAAAACTCAAGGTGGTGAATAGATGGGAAGGTGCCAAAGGGCTTGGATGGGTTAAAATAATGAACTGCCCTTTCTATTGCAATCTTCTTGACATACAATTTCCTTCCTCTTTGAAGGAATTTTTCTTTGAGAATTGTGGAGATTCTTACTCCCTTTGGCAATTTGCAAACTTTAGTCAATGTGTTCAATTGCGGAGATTGGAATTTTTATGCAACCACTACTTGGTGGAAAGCATGGATTTGAAGGCATTGAGGCTCTTGGAAGTCTTGTCATTTTCAGAGTGTAGTGTCCTCTCCACCATCCACGGCTTGAGTGCATTGCAAACATTGGTGAAATTGAATGTTTGGGGGTGCGATAGTTTGAAAACGGTACCAAACTTGGGGTACTTGAAGGCACTAACTTACTTGGACTTGGAGGGCAGTGGCATCATTGAGATTCGTGGTGTAGAGGAATTGCATTTATTGACGTTGTTAGACCTTGAGGGATGCACATCGCTGGAATCACTTCCACCTTTGGGTCACTTGAAGCTATTGGCTTATTTGGATGTGAGTTGGACTAGCATTGAAGAGATCCCTGGAGTGGAAGACTTGGTGAGTTTGGATACCTTACATTGTTGTTATACCAAGTTGAAGCGACTTCCAAATTTGGATCACTTACTTCTATTGAATAATTTAATTGTTAATAACAATCCTTCATTTACAATGGATCCTTTTATTCGAAGACATGAGTTGAATCTTATTGATAGTGAAGGATTATATGTAGATGGTATTAGTGATATAGAAGACTCTAAGGATATTTCATTTGGTGAGGATTGAAAGTCCTTGTGTTTGCCAATTGAGGTTTTTTATGTTGTATTTGAATCTTGGTTTAGAAGACATGTTGTTAGTACAATGTATTGTGCATTGATTTAGCTTATTTGTGTATTTGATTGTATTATGGTAAATTCTTTAACCCTTAAAGATTGACGCGAACATCTGACGTCTGATGAATGACCAAAAAATAGACTGGTGGATGTAGAAAAGGCTTTTCCATCCAATTTTTTTTTCTAACGTGATAACAGAGACGTGCTTTGTCATGGAAGGTTGGAAACACGGTCTTTGAATGCATTTCCTTTTTTAGGTGCTGTAGATTGTACCCAAATGGCATGGAGATTGAAAACTACGGTGGACAAATCCCTACTATCCTTGTTTCAATTTCAAGGAGGGTAGCATGTGGTGCGGACTTTGTTGGCACTGTTCACATCTAAAGAATGGTGTCCCTTCCTTCGGTCAGCTGGATCAATGCATCTGTTCACTATCCTTTTTTCTCCACGATTACCCATCCGAGATTTAAGGGCTAAGAGAACAAGTAGTTTGCAGTGATGCTAATTTTTTTAATGACACCAAATATATTTTTATACTAACAAGTTGAGTCATTGTAGACTCATACCATTAAATTCTTCAAAAGATTATTGGATGCCATCCAAGAAGGAATCTCCACTACAAAAAAAAGATGGGTTGTTTGGGATTCCAAGTATCTTTTTGCTTTAAATGTTTGAAGGACTACTACATGAAAGGAAAGAGTTATTAGGGAGATTATAAGAATGGTTTGTAGCAACTTTGTAGAGATGAACTTTCAGCAAAAAAAGTTACCAAAATAACTTTTTACAATTTACATGTTTTGAAATGTAAAGAGAAAGAAGCTTACTTTGTGGATTTTTACAACATGTAAAATAAACTATTTCTAGAAATCCTTCATAGAATATCTACAAGTCTATTAGAAGATCATTTCTTTCAAATTTCAACTTTAAATTCATTTATTTGAGTATTCAATAAATTTTTTAAATCATAATTTGGCAAGTGTGACATAAAATTGGGGAGCCATTTTTAATAGCAAAACATTTTTTTAAATTCCAAATTTTTTTATACAATGTATAATAGTCATAAGCACCTTTTTTTATGAATTTTAAGTCATTTGAAGCCACAATGCAAAAGTTATGGCCCAAAAACAAATCAATTTGAAGGTGTGACATAAAATAGGATAAGTATTTTTTGCAATCACCCTACAATACTTGTTAAGAGTAAGTGAGTCCATTACAATGAAATGATTAATTTGTTAGTTTTTATAAAATGGTGAAATATGAAGCAATATAACTTTTTTAGATACATGTTTTGTAATTTGAGATTTGTTCCTATTGCTTTGTTACTTGGATATCTCATTTTTTGCAAAATGTGATATGCCATTTCAACAATGTAACCATTTAATTCTTTATATACAATTTGTTTATTTGGTTACATATATGCAATTTCATCAAGCATTGAGGTAGGAGGCTTGAAAATTTACCAATAAAGTTCCTTTATTATGTTTTTACAAAAACAACTCCAAAATTTCCATTTCTAATATAAATACCGAATTTTGAAGGGAATTTTTTTAAGACTCATGTAATTATAGGATCTTGTAGTAAGCTAGTTTGAAAAGATGAGGAATTTTTTTTGGAAATTTTTTACCGTGTAGATTACAAGATATTAGTGTTTGAATTGATGAAAATTCTTTTTAAAAATCATTCATAATGATTGTAGTTGAACTTCAAAAACCTTCACTTTACATGCTCTTTCTTTCTAATGTTTGAAAATGAAATATTTCAAATATTTTTCCAAAGATGAAAGAAAAAATCCTTTTATAGTTTTTAAAATTTTTAGATTTTTATTGTAAAATTATTGTGATTTTTTTCAAGAAAAGTGAAGGAGATTCTTATTAAATAGAAAATTAGATTAAAATTTGTAGGTGTATATTATAGCCTAGAATATTATAATATAAACTAAAATGCCATGTCATTGTATATTTAAAGAAGGGTTATAGGTATACAACTTCAACTACAACAAATGATTTATATAAGGATTTTCTCAAAATTTTCAACAATATATAGTAGAATCTATACTTAAAGGCTTCAATGTTTTGGTTTTATTCACAAGTAAAAAGAACCATTATGGAAAAAAAAATTTGAAGAAGAAATAGCAAAAAGTACTAATAAAACTACAATACATAGGATTTTCATTTCTATTAAACATTGCACTAAAGATTGTCAAAAAGCAACTATTATCATTACTTTAACAAAATTCACTAATATACTTATCATTCTATTAATAAAGTTGCATACAAAAAACTCATTGAAAACTCACATTTCATTGGCTCTTCATACTATTTGCATTTGTTAAATGGTTGCAAAATAGACTTGCTCACCTACCTATAGCCCTATACCATTAGAAAATTCAGTGGCAAAATTAACAAAAATTTAACCCACAAGTGTTTTTCTTTTGTTGATTTAGACATGTTAATTTGGATAGTTTCTTACAAAAAAGTATTGACTTTTTTTGTTAATTATTTTGTTAATTTAGTTTTTAAAATTATAAAAAATAAAAAATAAAAATGACATTTAACCATACAAAATATGCCACATGGCAAGTCCCATGTCATCAAAATGGCCATATAGGTCACCTTGCTATGTGGTCCAACCAATGGACAATGGCCACCTAAACGTGCGGCTTCCAAGGTTGAAATCCTAGACCTACATATTAGAGCAAATTAGAGCATATTAGAGCATAGAACACACTAGAATATATTAGAGCTTATGTGTCTTGACAATGAATAGAATTTAATTTATTTACATCTTGCATTGTCTCCCAATAGATTTGTTAATTCAGCAAACTTAAGAAGCCATTTAGGCATAGTAAATCAATTTTTTTGAAAAAACTTCGAACTATGAATAGTTATTAACTCAATTTAACTTTCATTTCAAAAAATCTATTTGCAATTTTAAGTCTCCAATCAAAATTTATGAATAAATTTCAGAGAGGTTGTTTAAAAATGTCAAAAAAAATTATTCATGCCAACTCCTCTTTGAATTTTACTCATAACTTTTGATTTAACTCCAAAGTGACAAAGAGGATTGAAAGTGTCCTCACACAATTTTAAGTCTAGTTCAAAGTGCTGTAACTTTTGCATCCAAGGTCCAAATTCAATAAAACTTGTTGAAAAAGTTGAATTCTCTTTTTTAGTTTATGTGGTAACATTTTCAGATCAATCCAAGATGTATTGATTTTTTGGAAGCCAATTGAAGTTCACAACTTCAATTGAGTTCACCAAACTACATTTTGGGGCTACTTTGGGGCCTTGTATCTCCTTCATCTATTGCTCATTTTCAATAAAATTTGTTGGATTTTGTTTCCCTTGAAGTATAGTTATTGTGGTAAAGTTTTCATATCAATCCAAGTTGTTTTGAATTTTTGGGAGCAATTCAAAGTTCAAAATCCTACCATTATTGGAGTAGAGTGAAATTTGGCAACTTGTTTCTTCCTCATACAAATTCCATTCTCAATAATTCTTTTTGAATATGTTGCGTATACTAATCTAGTTTGTATAGCTAAAATTCCATGTTGATCCAAGAATTAATGAGTGACTAAGAAGCATTCTAGTAGAAGGAGGTTCAACTTTAGATGTGTTTTTTGCAATTTTTCTTGTTGATTTTTGACATTTCAAAGCTCTTTTGTAGACACAATGAGTTAATTGAATGAATTTTTTTTACCAATGTGTTTGTATACAAGTTTTGAATCATTTTGTAACATAAAGTTTTTTCATTTGATTTGGTTTAGAAATCAAATTTCACCTCCAAATGTGTTTTTCATTACAAAAAAAAGACAGGATTTAAATGATTGCAATAAACGACTGCAAGGCAATCATTCTAAACAAAAATGACTTCCGGTCGACTTGGGGTTCAGAATTCATTGTAGACAAGTCATGGATTGTAATGATTGTTGATGTATTATCACCATCTATATGGGAGTTGGATGACATAAGGATGGGAGGGTCTACATGGCACTTGGGATTTTTGGGCAATTTTTTTAGAAAAGGTGGTCTATTTCCCGTATGAAGCAAAATTTTACTATATTTTAGATGACCTCACTAATTTGTTGTCATTTTGGAGTTATGGAGAAGTCACGAAAAAATTGATGTGGACATATACGTTAGCAACATCAGGAGTTATTTCAGAGTCATTTTGTAGTAGCAAAAAATTCCTTGACTGCTACCACGTGGTGAACTCCTGAGTCATTTAGAAGTCATTTTTGAGTGATTTCTGGAGGGCTACTACGGTTCTTGCATTAGTTATTTTGGAGTCATAATAGAGTTGTGCAAAATTAGTTGAAGCCAAGATGTAAGTTGTGGGAAAGTCATTTTCAAGTTGTATTTGAAAAATTCTTGTGTTCGTTCTATTCCTTTATACTAGTCATATCCGAGTTACTCATGCATTGTAAAAGCATATTCAGTGCATCTTGAACAAAAACGCTCTTGACCTTACAATCTTTTCCTAGTTGTCTTCCACTTATTCTCTATTTTTTTTCTTATTAGAAAACTCATGAAGCGCTCTTCTAAAGTCACTTGCCAGTCCCCATATACACAGTTTGTAGTCAACCACCACCTTCACAACACAAGAGGACTTCTTCTCCTAACTGATCTATTACTGCATTCTAACTTGTTGTCACTCTAAGCTTCGGCAAGACTATATGCACACACTAGTAGAAAATGCATGTTTTATGACTGCAAAATATGACTGCAATGAGTCATAAAATCTCAAAATATGACTCATGCTAAAATCACTGTAGATGATGCAGGATATGATTGGGTCCAGTCATTACCGACGAGTCATTTTGGACATGAGTCACATTTGCAGTCATATACATTAGGGGGTATAATTAACCATAATTAGCCATTTTTTTTTGCCAACATGGCGTATACGTTGACTATCCTTAAAGGCTTGACTTTCTTTTGTGCTGCCCAGGCAAAAAAAAATTCCTATGTGGCATATGACTTGATGTAATCATATTTTTTGGTGACGTAGCATATGACTAGATAGAGTCATATTTTGGCTGACATGGCATATGACTTTGTATAGTCATATTTTCTAATGATGTGAAAGGTGACTCTTATGAGTCATATTTTTGATGTCGTAGAAAATGACTTGTGGGTCATATTTTTTGTTGATTTAATATATGACTCATGTGAGTCATGTTTTTTTCTAATTTCAAAAATAATCCTTGTGAGTTGTATTTTTTTGTTGATGTGAAATATGACTCATGTGAATTGTATTTTTGGATGATGTGAAATACTACTCATGTGAATCATATTTCTTAATGATGTGGTAATTCATATAGGATGCTATTAATATTTTTATGATTGAATGTAGTCATATCTTTAAAAATTTAGAGTTACATTTATGGCTTTATTGTGAGTGTTATCTCACTACAACTAGTCATATTTTGACTAAGATATATTGTAAAATATTACTCAAACAAGTGATATTCTAGATAAGGGAGAGTTAAATTTCTTGCATTTGTATTCGTAATTTGTAAATGGGATGATTGAGGATTACAATCATAAACTATCATAAATTACAATTACACTTTTTATATGTTCTAAGTAGATATATCTCATTGTAATTATGCAATATGCATCAACAAAACTTAGTAGCTAAGTAAAAAGTCTATCCAATTGAAAGTGAAAAAGTATGATTTTTGAGATGCTCAAGAGTCAATCATAATAAAAAGCGTAATGCAAAAAAGAATGTATCTCTTGTCAATGACATTTATTAGTCAATAATACAAAACATATGATAATGACTCATTATAAATGTATAGTTTTGCATGCTTATAGGATCTATATTCCTTACAAAAATGTGAAGATGTTGCCTCTCTAGTGTTGCAAGTAGCTTCTACTAACTTCATTCAATCTTGAATGCCTACACATACAATTAAAAAGGTTAATTTTCAATGAATGAATAAAAAAACTCAACCTTTAAAAATTTAAGATAATACAAAATATGTAGCACAAGTTTAAGGTAAGAAAAATTCATTACATCTATATCCCTAAAAATTGAAAATAAACAAGAAGAAAAAATAACAATGGTGATAGAGGGACCAATTAGCAAAAAAGTACGAAGTGCTAAGAGCTAACAATAAGCAAGATGTAACTAAATGCATGAAGATGCAATAAAAGTAAAAACAAAGAAGAATTAAGAGTTCAAGATACAACAAGAAATAAAAGTTAGGAAACAATAAAATGCAACAAATAATAAGAAGTAAAAACTACGATGCAACAAGAAAAACTAAGATGCAACAAGAAGAACTAAGAAACAATAAACAACAAGTGAAAATAAGAAACAAAAAAAAACAAGAAGTTAGAAGCAAGAACTATAAGGTAACAAGAAGAAACTATTAATAAAGATTAAGAACTAAGAAACAACATGAAGTAAGAACTAATTAGCTAGAACTAAGAACTCAAAAACAAAAAGAAGTAAGAACTAAAATACAACAAGAAGCAAAACTTAAGAGGCAACAAGAAACAATAAAGAAGAAGCAAAAATAGTCCAATGTTCAACTTAGAAGGGGTGACTACAACTAAAGTTTCAAAACCCTAATTTAGTGGTGGCTACAAAAAAGTAGCGGCTAGGATTTTAAAACCCTAATCTTGTGATTGGCCTTAGTTATATGACTTGCCTCAGTCATATACATGATTGGCTTTAGTCATGTGACTTGCTCCAATCATGCACATAATTGGTTCTAGTCATGAGACTTGATATATACATTAAATTGACCAAATCACTAATAAAAATTCTTGTTTGATGTGACAAGATCAATTTTTCTTGATAGATTTTGTTAGACATCAAATTAATAATTCATGTTTTTGTACCATTAAAAACGTTCAACATAACATCAATATTGACATGAAAACACGAGTTGTTACATTTGATGTCTAGCAAAATCCGTGAAGAAAAATTAAGTCTTGTCACATTAAACAAGGGTTTCCACTAGTGAATATGGCTATACAATATAACTAATTTAGTTAAACATCTAAATTTGATTCAAAATGGATACAAGTTGACACTCCAACTTCACAAAATTTGTAAAAGGAAGTTGCAAGGCCTTAAGCAACTATGATTATAGAATGAAAAAGATATTAAAGCTTGTGTCATGCAATTGTCAATGTATTTAAGCTCATGCACAAAGTGTGGCAAAGTAAAAGTATTTCATACCGGTACTAATTATAAAATTATTGAAGCCAAAAACAAATGATTGTGCTTTTGCATTCTTTATCTTTGTAGGAACATCCAAATTCCTATCTTTTAATTCCAATACAAGCGTGCATGTGCTCATGGTGAGCTTCAATCTTCATATGAATAATTTCGTAACTTCTATAGGATCTATACAAATCTTCTACAAGTGACTTGTATGACAAGTCCAAAAAACTTTCTAAAAAAGAAACAAACTTCAATACATGGCATACGTGAGTTTTATCTATAACCTTGAGAGAAAGAATATACAATCATGTTCTTTATTGTTGAACTTTTAATCCTAATAAGATATTCAAAAGTTGTTCATTTTGCATTTTATACAATGAACAAGTTTTTTCTAATATTAAACTATAAGTCATTTACATCTTAAATAAAGTTGACAAATTAGTAAAAGTTAGAAGTTTGAAATGGTTTTGACTAATCTAGGCCAAAATTGTAATTCTCCAAATCCAATTTCAAAAATTCAAACTTTTTATAAGCATAAGTTGTACAACACAACATGCCTATTCTAAAATAGTAAAAATATTTATAATAGAATGTTTATAAAAAAAATTAAATATATATAAGGTTTTATTTCTAAATCATCTTTCAAGATTTCATCCAACATTTGCTTCTAGCCTATTAGCCTAAGTTAATTTTTAAGCTCAAAATTAAATTCTTTATGTCACATTGTCACTTAAATTGAAAGGTTCTTTCTTTTCCTGAGAGTAAATGAACATTAATATTTACAATCTAAAACTAGCACTCTTAATTATCTACTTTTATTTGTATTCTATGTTTTTAAATTTTTTTAAATTTAAAAAAATATTATATGTTATAAAAAAATTCTAGAATTTATGTAAGTGATCTTGAATTTAAAGTTGGATAATCCATTTCTACCACATGCTCATACTCCAATATGTATATTATAAGTGTATCTTGAGGCTTGCCTTCATCCATTTTCATTGCATTTTTTGTCTCTTCATATATTCAACTTAAACAACAATTTTTAAAAGAAGGTATATAAATTCTATCTATGATCTAATCCTTCTTAAAGCATATGGTCTATTTTTTTAATATTTCCCTTCTTGACGTTCTCCAATTTATTTTCTATATTTTTTTTTTTTTTTTTCTATTTTCTTGGCATATTTTAGTATTGCAACCTTTGACTTCTATTACTAATACCTACTAATTAGTTTATAATTATTTTAGGAATCAAACAACTATGATGACATAAGCCTTATAAATGCTAATTATAGTAGAGGGATCCATTCTTGATGTACGCCCCATCAACAATAAATAGGGTACCCTATTCCAAACAAGATTGGAATGGATATCCGTTTTCTCCTTGGAATGTGTATCTTTGTATTTTTTCAAGGCTTGGACCAATAAGTTTATGACATATAAGTGAGCATAAATGTAGGAAGTAATTAGTGGGAAAGTATTCTTGAATGATGGAAATTCGATGACTCTAGATGCTGGTTATAGGTCAAGTACAACTTTTGCCTTTTAAAATTCATAGTAATTTCAATTCAAGAGACAAATTTACCAAAATTTTTACAATCTTCATCATTTCTATCTGCACCTCTGAAATTATTTGCTTTGCCTTGCACTAGCCTAGATCATATTTAGATGTGCTTCTTTTATCGATTATGGGTCCCTCTACCATAAGTATATATTTAGGAGTTAGGACCTTACAACTTCATTTGATCCACCATGTGTATTGTAATCAACAATCTTTGTTTAATATATAGTCATACTTTTATAAAAGAATCATATTAGTCTTCTAACAATGCATAGAGCTTAGGATAGCAACTTCAAACTTCTACTTCTACTTCAAACACTTAAACTATTCAACACAAATTGCACTCCCGATGTACTTTACTCTATGGCTTCTTTTGTATGGATTTTCTCACATTCCTTTTTCTCTTCTTTGGATTAGGTTTTTTTCAAGCAATATGTTTTTTTTTAAGCTCCAAAAGCTCTAATGTAGTACATCATTAAGGTAGCCAATCCATTTCCGATCACCTGGGCCCCCATTTCCAATCTATAGGTTGCTTCTTTTCCTTGAAGTTGTGGTGCAACTTCCAAAGCAATTGTAGTACATTATGAATGGTTTTAAGGCTCTCATAAATGCAATCATCCCTTGGTTGATTTTGCAATCAGTCTATGGTCAAAAATAGTAAGGTTTATATTACCATTATAGATCAAGAAGAACCTTCTAATAAAAAATTCATAGTAGTTATGCTTTGTGTAATAAAATTCTAGAAAAATATGTTATTTTTCTAAACTCTATTTCTATACATGGAAAAAAATTTGAATTAAAAAAACTACACTTTAATCATGTGTAATTGCTTAAATGATTGGAAATAGGTTGGCTACTTCAATTTGAATGCATGAGATTTCATTTTGTATTAATTATCCTAATTACCTTTTAATTTGTATGAGGCATCACAATTAATCAACATAATCAATCAACCTCACAACAAATCCCAATAGTTGGTTAAGGCAAGCCTACTTTCCATTGTAGAATCTCAAGCTTTGTTCAACCTTGGTGCTCCATATTGTCCATACGCTTTTAATCTCTTCTAATTTTTTCCTAAATTCTTTTAAGAGAATTATTTAATTGTCTCTTGTTGTTAACAACTTAATTTTTTTTGCTTCTCTATTGAGTTCTATGAAAAATTTGAAGGTATTCATTAAAATATAAAGAAGTGTCACTCCAAATTATTTGACATCAATTTTGTATTAAACAAATCATAAAACTAAATATAATGTTTTTTTTTATAGAGAAAACCATGCTTTAAATCCAAGGAATGGTCCTTGGGACCAAAATATAAAAGCCCCATTATAGATTGCCTACCTTTTCTTTAGGCTTCATCAAAAAGAAAAAAATAATTACTAAAGAAATATGAATATAAAATATGACTTACACAAAAATACAATTGAAGCAAAATTATGACTAACAAATATTATTAGGCACTCTTTAGACATATTTTCCACCCAAATTTTCCTTTACTTGCCACCAAAAGAAAAAAAATGACTACCAAAAAGATGTGACTACAAAATATGACTTGAGCAAAAATATGCTAGGCACTTTCTCAACATATACTTAGGCTAAATTTACCTTGGACTGCCCCCAAAGAAAACAAATTACTACCAAATAAATTTAATTGCAAAATATAACTCATAAAAAATATGACTGAAAATATGACTGAAGTAAAAATATGACTAAATGCTTTCCAAACATGTTCCCCATTCAAATTTTCCTTGGACTACCCAAAACAGAAAAAAATGTAATATTTATGAAGATATGACTGCAAAACATGATTAGGAAAAATATGACTGTAAAATATGACTTTGTGCCTACAAATGTGTTCCCTATCGTTCCCTATGAAGTATTTGGTGTTCTCAATGGGTGTATACTATACACTTTTGAAGTATAAGGTCAAAATATGACTGCAACTAGTCACTAATCATCCTCAGTCATGTTTTTGCAGTCATAAAACATCCATTTTCTAGTAGTGACATGACTCCGACAAGACTCATCCAATTTAAAACTACCCAGCATTCACATAGCATGATTAAGCGCAGAATGCAAAAGCGTGTATCTAGCACTATGACTGTCAGTCTACAAACACTCTAACACACCATTGAAAGGACTGCAAACTATGCCATGGCATGTCACAGTAGAGTAGATTTTTAAAACTGCAACATACATTCCACACATGTAATATGAAAATGGTCCCAAAGATAGGGATTAACTTGACTACACAAAAATGTTCATATTTACAATGATGCTTTTCTCAAGGAAGAGTCTACACAGGGGCGAATGCAAGAAACACTTGTACTATTTACTATGTTTGGCTTATTTTTTTGGGAGTACTTAAATTTTTCTTAAATAATTTAAATTTTTAGAAAAATATGACTAATGTAAACACTTTTAAGATGAAGAAAACTACTAAAGGAATTTTTTTTTTAAATCTCTAAACAGGAGAACTTGAAAAGTGCTTATATCGTGGATTACTTTTTGATCATTAGCATCATTAAAAAACATGAGCAACCCCCCTCTTTTTGCAAAATTTCCCAAACATCCACCTTGAACCATGTCTCTGAAATCTCCTTAACCCTTAAACGACGGACATATAGCCGCGGACAAGAAGGGCGCTTCGGACCTAAGACCGCGAGGGGGGAGAGATTTGATCACTCTGTTTCCTAGGCGAGTCGACGACAACGGAAAGGCGGAGGATATGGTGGCGGAGGTTGAGGCGTCTGATGCACGAGTGAAATCGGAGGAAGGCGAGTGTAGTGGCGTTCAATGTCTCAAAGATTCTCATCACGGCCGGCGTTTCTATGAAGTGGGCAGGAGTGGAAATGTCGTAAAAAATTTCTGTCAATCACGTACATGGTGACTCTCTGTTGCGTTTTTGAGAGCTCTTGAGGTAAAAGAAGTAAAATTGACAGGCACTGCCTAGAATTTACAGAAAATAAAGTGCAGTAGATCTTGCTATGCGCCTAGTTCAGAAAAATTTGAAAAAAGTGAATGGTGCGAAAAAAAACAAAGCAGGAGATGCTCCAATGAGCAGAGATGCTGAGTTGCTGGGAAGTTGGCGAACAGTTGAAGAACCTTGTTGAGAGCGTCAATCCATGGTGAATTCTCTCTCCGTTGCTCCTAGAGTAATCGACGTACGAGATTCCTTCCGCAGGGGACGGGCGGAACGGGCAGGCATACATCGCATCATCTAGGCTGCCGCTGCAACTACCTTGCTGGAGGTGCGTCTAGCTTGTCAGCGTCCGGTCAGCTTCGGCTCCATTGTTCACCTGACACAGCGGACTGCCGCTTCCCCTTCCCTGTCAACGCGTGTTCACTGTCAAGCATTCCAACTGCCGCTTCCGCATGTCCAAGTACCTAGATTGCCTAGACTACCGAGGGAAACAACGGTCGACAAAACACTGCCATGCAGACGTCATGAGTAGCGTCCGGGCATCAAGAAACATAACTTCATGCTGTCGTGACAAAAGGCTATACAGATTTGGAAGTGCTTACAAGTACTTATGTATGATATATTCGCAATCTTGAAATATACAACCTCAACAAAACTACACTAAACCGGCTATTATGAGGTCGACATGCACGCAACATCTATTACGAACTGGGCACACTAGCTTCGTGGAGCTACCAATGTGTGTCCCAGTAACATGGATTCCGGTAGATGTGGCCACCGCAGCCTGGACAGGCTTGATTCGTTCTTCTTCGACAGACACGACAATTTCCTCGCTTGGTACCCATACTCTTCACACCGTGCGGTGCAGGATGGTGCGGTGACAACACTGAGAAGCCATGCGTGCGGCCCTTCCACTTAGCCACCAGCTCCCTCGCCAACTGCATTTGGAAATTCAAATGCGTCATAGGTTCTTCGAAAAAACGGAAACTCAAATCTGAATGCAGAATCCAAGCATTTGTCATACTAGTGTCAAGTAGGTATGAGAACAATCAATGCCACCACTTGTGACTACGTGACAGACATGAATACATTCCTCTCAACTGATCAGCCGTATCCACGCCACGCCTTTTTTTAGTGTATTGCAAGTGCATGGGTGTGGTCTTGACTTTCTTCCGTTTGCCATTGATTTTTTGCCACACAAAAGGTTTAGTATCTACTTGAGGAACAGCCTCGGCGTGGGTGGACAGTAGCACTACAGCAATACGATCCTTCCATACTGAGCAGCATATCTTCCGTTCCTGGTGCATGTGGTAGTTCGACCATCCGTAACTTTCTTTTTTAGTCACATCTTTAGCGAAGAGATGCTTTGGCACGTACTTCTGATTGGCACGCAATGTGCCCGTCGCCATAATACCTCCGTCCAACAAGTCTAAGAAAAGTGGCACAGAAGTAAAGAAGTTGTCTGTGGTCAATATGTGCCCTCGGTGTTGAAGATCCAGGAGGAGCTCCTTGACAACATGTCGACCTTGCAGTCCTTCACCTTTGCCTGCGCACTCTGGAAAGGTGAGTGCACTGTCTAATTCATCGTTTTCACTTCCATCTTCGTCATGGGGATTGCCAAGCCGCCCACAATATATCTGGAAGTTCCATACGTACTTGGACAACGCATCAGCGGCACACCACACCTGTAAGCCAAATCTCACAGGTTTGTTCGGCATGTATTGCCGTATCGGGGAGTATTTCCCCTTATACATAACCATACTTTCATCAACCGTCACTTGCTGATTTGAATTCCACATTTCTTTGAATTTGGTGCATGTCTTGTCTACAAGCCAGCGGACCTTGTGCAATTTATTGTACGTAGGACTCTCACGATCTTGGACATGTGCAGGTGCAGTAGCGACGTGAAGACATCATGTGATGCGCTCATATCTCTCCCGCTTCAGTATCTACAAAATGACAGTGCAATGGAACAGCCCGTCCTCCTTCGCCCAATACAGTCGACGGTTTGGCACTCATTTTATACCCATATATATGGAAATTGCCAAGTACGCTCGAAACTCTCATAAAGTCAAGGGAGACCACTTTATGCCACCTCTAGTCTGTCCGTCCTTACTAATTACTTCAAATGCATATAGATTTGTTTCACGAACAATGCGCTCCTGCATTTTGAAAGACCAAAATCGCTCAAAGATGCCAATCACTGAGGGCAGGCGGCTATAAGGATATGTACACCCTACTGTGCCGCCAGTGAAAGCCACAAGTGGTGCTCTGTAACATGGCTCATCTGGCAACCAGGTTTCCGAGGCGAATCGACGGAGCAACAACTCCTGTACTACTGCAGCTACCTTGCGCTTGTCAGTGGCATCCTAACGGTTTTCGACGCCTGCGGGTTTTTTTGAATTCCGCTTGCGCTTTCCCTCCTTCTTGGGCTCATGGTACTAGGAGTCAGAACTGAAGTCTACACTATTACCATTATCACCATCTAAAGCCGCATTACCGCTGCCAGGTACGTCAGCATGCCTTAAAGGCCACAATTGTGCTGCCTCCTCTTCCCTCGCATTTGCAGGCAACAAGTCGACATTTTGAAGTAACGGTCGTTTTTCCTCCCTGATGGCTCGCCTTCGTCGTCGGGTAGCAGGCCCATCATGAGAAGAAGATGTCGGAGCCTCTCCAATGGGATGCAGACCCCGATGTGTTTGAACAGCAGTAGTAGTGCATTGTTGTTGGGAACTAGCTCCACTTGGCAGATGTGACTTTGGCTTTCCGGCCGCTTGGTATTTCGACTCCGACATGGTCAGCTAGGAGTCTGTCGACATTGGAATGTGGCGCAAAAGCGTGTCCTCAGGAGCGGTCATCAATGTGGTTTCTTCTCGCCTCTCCATAGGACAAGACGTAGAAGAATTTGAAGCGGATGCATCTGCATGTAGAGCATTGAAGAAAGCATCTCCTGAAGACGAATGTCCATCGACAGGCATGACCTCGTCCTCGAATAATCGGACATGAGTTGTTGTGGATCGGGAAGGTCCTACCGTAGTGGGATCCATTTCATCGTGCGGCACTTGACGCTGATGACATCGACGGAGCTGTAGTTGGTGCACTGAACCAGCGCACACTTCCGCCACCTCTCTAGAGATGAATTGGAGACGCAAGTATTTGTGTTTTGTGGACGCATCAACTCTCTCCCCAATGACATGTGCCTCACTCCAAAGCTCTATTCCATCATGACTGTCCTCTGAATTGTCATGGTCAATTTCTTTACGAACCGGTACAACTTCTACCTCACTTGACCTACGGAATTGCAGGTTGTCATGGGTGCATGCAGAAATTCTCACCTGGTCAGAATCCGGATGTGTTGGAGGGAGTGTTGCCACCACATTTGAGGTGAAGCAGCCCTCTAGCTCCGTTGGCTCGCTCTAATGCGTCCACGGCCCATGCAACCGTTTTAGATGGGCAGCGTCGTCACCTCGTGCAGTCGTGCTGGGGTTGATTCCATCGACCTCTGCTCTGAGCCTCTTCCCCGCAGATCGGTCGCTACTTCTCCCGACCAAATCTCTAGCGACCTTTGTTGTTTCGTCCTAATCTCCGCATCTTCGCTCCCAATTTGTGGTGTCAGCGACTGTGAATTCCGAAGTGAAGGCGAAGTCCTCGTCAGCAAGTGGCATCGCCGTCTCGCTAGATTCTTCAGTCTCATGACGGAATTCTCTTTTGGTTTTTAGAAATGGGAAGATGCAATTCTTCAAAGCTGCGTAGACATCCGCTGAGAATCCGTGAGGATGTCCTGCAGGTCTTATCTTAAGCTAGTCCAATACTTCAGCGGCCCAGGAGCACCAAAGTGAGCGCAAATTCTGGGACTACGATCAAAGTAAAATGGACCTGATTAATCACTTGGCAATTTGGGAAGGGACATCAAGTAGTCTTCATCAAGCATTGACATTAGGAGACTTTTCTGCCATTTCTTTGCATTCTGACGAATAACCAACTGAGCGGCAATAATCCCAACCTCCCGATCACTCTACGCAGGATGTGGTCGAGGTTTTGGAAGGTGAGCAAATTTCTTTTGCGTGCTCCGGAGCAACATGATTACAGCAATTGATTTTCAGTTCCCGACCTGTGAGTGTGCATGTTGAAAAGGCTGCCGTGTCCTTCGCCACCTGATCTTTCCTTGTAGTACGCGATCGCTTCAACGTCGCCGCTTTGCATTGCTAGTCTTCAATGTTGCTAAAGATTTTTGTGTACTGCAAGTGCCCATGGAAGCGGTCCGCTAGGTTCATAAAAAATTGAAATGTTACTATGGCCAAACCACCGCCAAGAAATCACAACTGTTACTTCTCAAAACTAGTGACGTCATACAAACCAGTGGATGACGTTTTTAAACCACTTCCAGTATTGCGTAGCCCGGAACATCCGAATATGCTAGCACGGTGTCGTGATGTAAATATGTACACTATTTAAAATGTATACGCATTTTGTATTTAAATTAGATTTTAGAATTCAAGTTCTAGTTTGAAGTTCAACACTAAAATGTTGAACTGGAGGGTTTTTATGAAGTCATGAGATTTAGAGTCTTAGAATTCTTCTTTGACTTTAGTTTTTACCTCCATTTAGTTTAGTTGAAGTTTAATATCTCATTTTAATCTTAAATTTTATCCGTATGTTTAGAAGATAAGATTATGAGTTAGAATTAGTTTATTTTTTAGTTTGATCTTGAATTTCATTGGCTTTGGAGAGTAAACTTGAACTTATGTTCTTGTTCTTTTCCTTTGGCCAATAGTTGTTTGGAGATCCATTTGGGCATCTCCCACTTAACTTAGGGTTGATGAGTGATCTTCTTCCTCCTCTTAGAGGAGTTTGGAGAGTTTTTCAAGGGGAGTTTTTTGGTTAGTTGATGGGTAGAGAGAGAGAAGTGTGTGTATGTTTTGGAGAGTTTTGGCCGAATTTCGGGTTGATGTAGCTCATTGAGCATGAAGAATTGAGTAATGAAATTTTGTCATGACATTCCTTGTGTTTAGAGCTTTCCAAAGAGTGTTCACAAGTTGAATTTGGAGTTGAGAGTCAAAAGTTATGAGAGTTTGAAATTGTGAAGACCCAAGGATCTCTATTGAGAGGGTAGAGGCTTCAACAAGCTATAACTTTTGCATTACTTGTTTGTTTGACTTGAGATCTTGAGGGTGTATTGTTCTTGTGTGTATCTTTCTAAAAAAATATGACACTTACCGTTTAGAGTTTTTATCAAAAAGTTATGAGGTGACAAACTTTGGAGTGGAGTTCGGACTTGAAGGAGGGAGGCCGTATCTTCAACGCCCACAACTTTTGGTCAGTTTATTTTATGGAATTGAAACTTTGAGACGTGATAGATCATCATTTTATCTTTCCAGATTGAGTTTATTTGTATGAATTGGAGTTGTGATGCAAAAGTTATGTAGTATCAAAGGTTGGGGAATTTCATACCTTCTTATTTGAGAAGGCCGAGACTCTACCTTTCATAACTTTTAGACAGTATCTTAGATCATTGTGATATTTTCACAAGTTATAGATATTATTGAGAGCTTTCTAAATTGCTCTCACACTTAGTATTTGAAGTTTTAAATCAAAAGTTATTGAGATTTAAAGAGGCAGTGATTGTTTAAAAAGAAGGAGGAGGACCTCAACTTTGCTCTCATATAACTTTTGGACAGTATCTTAGAATAGGCTCAAATTTTGTGAGTGATTAGTTTATGCTCTTAGCTTTCTAAATTGCTAAAGCACTTAGCATTTGAGTTCCTAGAGCACCTGTGACAGTGGATGGAAGGTCGCAGCTTGTATGGAACTTAGTTTTACTTAGTTCTTGTTAAGATTTCTTCAAGTTTGAAAGTAAAAGAAGTTTTCAAGACTCAAGGTTGAAGATTTGGGACTCAAGGGGGGAGAAGATTGAAGATTCGTGTGTGTGGCTTGTGGCTTGTTTTTCCTAGCCGGTTTTGGAGGCTCGTTGAGATTTTCTTGTTTTTCCCAGCCGATTTTGGAGGCTAGTTGTTATTTCAATTTTTGCATCGTAAACTTGGTTGCGGGCTATGGAGTCATTTTTATGATAGTTATTAGCCCCGTTCTGTGTTTGTGGCGACGAAGTGGGGTTAATGGCCCACATGGTCGATCTTTTATGTTGTTCCCATTGATGAAAGGCGCTTCCTGGTCATCGTGGGTTTGAAGTTTAGGGGCCCATCATCCGGACGGTCACTCGTGTTGGCCGTCCCGTTTTACCCGTCCGAAGCCTTGTTTCTTATTACACACCCTTACCCTTGGCCCCATAGAGCCACCACAGGATAGGCCTATGGAAGATTGAAGTGAAGATTGAAGTGAAGATCGAGTGAAGATTCAAGTTTTCAACATTACCTGTCACTGACTCAACGACTTGCAGCCAGGCACCCCGCGTGTTCCCTAAGTGCGTTCCTCTCTACCCGACAACGGTCAACTCGGTCACTAGTATCAGAATATCTAAAAAATGTCATGCGCACTGTAGTCGGTCAGGCTAGCAGCCCGTCTTGTACGAAGAAGCACTCCCGTTTTCATGGCAGAAATCAATACATCTGAGCCTGAAATTATTGCTTGACTGCGCTGGGCCCTCCATTACGTTCCCAACCCACGCTCCCAGCTACTGAAGTAACCGATGGATGAAAAACCTGCATTCACTGTTGCCCTTGGCTGTTTTCCTTCATCTGAACGCTACAAAATGGCGTCCGCGTCGCTTAGGGGTTAAAGTAGAATTTGTGATTCCCCAACAAATCACTAATCTTACCCGTTGCCACTTTCTCTTTGTACTTCCATAGGTTCATGAAGAATATCTCGTCTCCACATCAATAGTGCGGGGAGGCCACCAATTAGAGAGCATCAGTGTATGACTATGTGCATTCTTTGAATTCAATAGAAATTGATTATGTACCAACTTCCTCATGACTTACATATAAATCATAAAAATTCTTGTAGAAATGAATACCTACAAATTTAAATATGTTTGCAAAATCAATCCCTTCAAATTCTTCTTCAAAATGCATCACTTCCTTTCATAGCATGTACAGTACTAGTCTAACGATTTTGAAAATTCATAGCTTATGCTTTAGGTGTACAAAAATGCATGATTAAGAATTACGAATCTCCTTTTGACTTTGAACAAAATCCAAAACAACAATAGGGAATTAAAAAATAGAAATCATGTTCTATTTATATTCAATCAAACAATTTCAATTACAATTGCTTCACTAACTATGCAACTATGCAGTTATGCAACTATTGCTACATCTATTCTAGACTATTGAATGTATTGATTGTATTGATTTTTTTTATTATAGCTTGTTATGACATGAATTGACATATAAGCGGAAGATTTCCACCAAATGATATTTGTGAAAACTCACCAATATGAATAGCACTAAAATACATACAATGGCTAAAAACATCCCACTCCCATCAAAACTATATCCTAAATAAATTCATTTTATAATATACACTAATAGGACAAGTCAATGCACCTTATAAGAATTTAAATAGTAGAAATGCACTTTGGCCTACCTTAACCACCAAGTTTTGGTACTACTTGTATACCATTGACTATCATTCTCAAGAGGGAAAGATTTTCACTAATGATATTTGTGAAAACTCACCAATATGAACATCATTAGAATACATACAATGGCTAAAAACATCCCACTCCCATAAAAACTATACCCATTAAGGTGGATACACCCAAAAGTGCCAAAATTGGTATTGTGCCTAGTAACTATCATAAGAGGATTTTTAGCTACTCTGGAAGACCGTGAGTTATCAGGCCATGGGAACTCTCTGAATGCTGCCACTGAGGCGATCTGATGTGGCCAAGACGCTGCCACATCAGATAATCATATTTAATTAATATTTTAATATTATTTTTTAATAAATTTTTAAAATTTTTAATAAATTTTTAATATAAATTTTATTTATTTATTTATTTTATTATTATTTTATTATTATTTTATCTGACGCGTTCGCAGACAGGGGAACAGGGCTGAAACGGTTTCCTGAAGCCCTGAAAAATCCTCTTATGTTTTAAGTTGTTTAGATTTTTATATAGTCTTGTTGGCAAGTGAAAGCACATTCTAACACACTAAAGAATGCAACATTTGGACACAATATGCAAAAGTTATTAAAGGTCAAAGTTTGTTTTTGAAAGTGCCATTTACTATCTATGTACCTAAATGATTTTAGAAATGTATATCTACTAAAGATAGTGCTTTAACCCTGGAATGATAAGGTGGTCTCAGTGGAAATCATGCTTTTTGAAACCATGCAAATCATGTATTTTAAAAAATTCAAAAATATTCATTGGAGGCCAAACTATTATTCATGACCTCCCCTTTGTGCACAAAATTTCAAAGATGAACAATTGTAATTTTATCTTAATTACATGCAAGAATTCTTTGTCATCCATCAGACACTTATTGTTCACAGCAACATTATAGGGTTAAGGTCAGTTGCACTTTTGGGTGTACCCACCTTAGTAAGTTCATTTTGTAACACATACCAATTGGACAAATCAGGGCACCTGACAAGAAGTAAAACAGAATAAATACTCTTGGCCTACCTTGACCACCAAGTTTAGTACTAAGGTAGGTACACCCAAAATGGCACCTGATCTTAAGGCGCCCTGTACAACGTGCATACATTTTCAAAATCAGTCATGTACCCAAACTATAGATGGCGCTTTCAGAAACACACTTTGACTGTTAATAACTTTTGCATACGATATCCAAATCCACTGTTCTTTAGTGCATTCAGGAACATGCTTTCACTCACCAACAAGATTGTAAGAAAAATCTGAACAACATAATAACAGGAACTAGATACAGTATGAAAAACTGGCGCTTTGGGGTGTACCTACCTCACTCGTGTATCGCTGACTATCATCTCTATTGACTACAATGCGGAGCTTGCATCCCCTTACAACAGTACTGGGAACCTCAAAGGAAGCTCGTGTAGTGCGTGAATACTTTGTTCTCAGTTAGCAGTGACGCACACCTCCGTTCTAGGCGGTGCTCTCACAGGTGACGGGAGCTTCTGAAGCACTTTGTTTACTGGAATCCACTCTAAGGTCTTCAGCTCTGCCACAGCCTCGTGCCAATTGCAACTCCAGTCCTGCTTCCAAATCTGCAGCCAATAGCAACTTGCGTATACATGCATGATGGATAAAAAATAAAGTTTGGAATTGACATTGTAGGGAGAAAAATCAAACAGGCTCTTGAGTTCCAGCTCCATGATGCGCACCTACTGCAACATGATTCTTGTCAATGGGCCGAGATGTCGAATCTGCTGCCTTAGTACGTGCGCTTCCTCCGTCGTCGGTTAGCATCCTCCATGCCGAGGATTTCTGAACGCAGCTCCTCGCGCAAGCTCCCTTCAGAAACACAAGAAGCGGCACCGCTGTGATTTTGAGCCACTCTGTGGCGAGCTCTCCTCTGCTGAAAATCAATGAATGATCGTGTAAGACTTGATGTGCTACCCATTGTACAGGGAAACCTGACTAATAAGTCAAAATTTGGGAATTTAGGAAATGGACGATGAAGTACTCACCTTACTTTATTAATCAGTTTGCTGTATGGCATGTAGTAGCTTCTCTTGAAGCGGATAGTAAAGCTCTCGCAGAAGCCGCTGACTCTGTGATTGTAAAGCTCGCCATGACGAGAATCCACCGAATTTCCTGGTACCACACAATTCAAGCAAGAGAACAGAGTCAGCTGGTTGAATTCCTTTTCCACTACGTCCAGAGTGCATCAATCGAGGGAACACTTGCTCCCCAGTTAAATTGTATGAATTTGAAACCACTCAATTGGATTTTCATCGTGTGCACTTTTGTTCTGAAACTTCTGAGCCCTGTTCCAATCCTAGAAAAACTCTTTGTGGCGGCTAGCACATGCAAGACGAAATATTGGGGTTCAAAATAGCGCAGAGCTCCAATTCGAAAGAAATTGTGAAATCCAGCAGTGCAAATCAATGAGAAGCTCTGACACCCCTACATTAACCCCTAAAGGACTGAAGTCCCCTCGAGGGACATTTGGAATTTCGGGCAGGCTTGTGTGACTTGAATTTTTTATATTATTTTTTGAAACTTTTTTTGAAGATAGGAAATCAGATTAGCTTTCCAAAAATATAATTTTTATTTCAATTGGTGCTTGGAAGCAAAAGTTATGCCATTCTATGTCCAAAAAGCAGTTCGCCGGGCAGAAAAAAAAAACCACAAAAAAAACTATTTTTTTATTAATTATTTTTTTTCTTGAATATTTTGTTTTTTTCTACATCTGAAGCTTTGTTTCATTTTATTTGGACTAATAATGAGAAAGTTATGGACAATCTTGAATTTCGGGCAATCTAAGCACCTTCTTCAGAAAATAACTTACAGAATTCATTTTTGAATGTAATTTTTCAAATTTTTCAAATTTTCTTTTTTGATAGGGTTTAGGATGTATGCAAGAACAAGCTCACCGTTGGGATCATGGTTTTTCAATTCCATCTTAAAGTTATTAACAACTTAGTGTTTTGTTCAATCTTGGACCTACTTCTACTTAACAATTTTTTAATGAATGAAAATCAAATAGTAGTTTTTTGAAATTTTTTTCCCTAATTTCCAACTCAAATTTTCAACATAATAAATTTTAATTTCATGGTCCATAGTGCAAAAAAATTCAACAAGTGGCAATCAAAGTCATCTGAAATTGCAAGTCAGAGTTCAAAAAAACTTTTTTTTCCAACTTTGAATGCTAATATCTTCCAATCGGTATGGTCAAACTTCATGAAATTTTTACCATATGATCTCAGACAAATAATTTACAAGATCCTACGGTTAGATTCTAATAAAATTGTTTTTTTTGTTTTTTTGGGAGGAAGTAGCAAACATGGCAGTTTTGAGTGGTTTTCAAGCCAGAAAATGCCTCAGTCCTTTAGGGGTTAAGTCTCCTAGTCCCAAATCACGTAATCCAAAGCCTGCATTAGAGTCACGGCGCAAACTTTATCTCTCAAATTCTGAGAATGAACGATTCCAATGCGATTGACTGCCTGCTTCATTTCCAGCAGTTCATCAATGTAGCTAAAAACGCACTCAACCAGTATTAATGCACCCATGGTGTTGATGCTCAAGTGTTCCAATGACGATGCCACGGTTTCTACTCAAATTTTGTTGTCGCTAGTCGCCTAGCCCATTGCAGTGATGGTTATTGATTGACTGGGAAATTAAGAAATTTACAAATGAATGTGACATGCGCAAATGGGCAACGATAAATCTAATCTTCTAGGAGACTGACCTGCATAGGAATTGAACTAGAAACCAATTTTCCCCTCATGCGTATGCCAGACATTAATTGCTATGAATTCGAATGATCATTGCAGTCCAACTGTAAGATTCACTACAACGATGGTTATGAGGAAATTGAGACAGAAGAGTGAGCACAAACCCAAGCACGCATGTCTTTCTCCAATTGTGAAGTTGGAGATCACCCGCAAATAGTAGAAACTATGAAGGTGCAATTTCTTGAATCAACTACCTTCGACCGAGAGAACAATTCAAAAGAAGGGACAACAAACGAAGATCTAGCTGGAGAAATGATGAATTTGCCAGGCCCTCAAGCCATTGATGTTTCTTTTATAACCTTGCGGAGGGTCATTGCAAGAAAGTGCGTCCAAATAGCATAGCATTTTTCATACTACTCATTTTTTTCTCCATGAGTACTATAAAAATAGAATTAAAAAAAAGAAGTGAAAAATATGTTTCATATCTACACATTTAAGAAGTTATTCTAGAAAGGATAAACATAGAACATTTTTTTAACTAGGAGAACTAAAATTGTCCATTTGGGAAGAGTTGATGGTGATGAGATTTCACCAAAAGAATGATCTAAGAACCATCTTCAATGGTCAAAAATTACACACAATGGGAGTGTTGTTTGTTCTCATGTGAAAGACATAAAATAATATATTTTCACGCTTTTTTAGGTACAGACATACTTTCCTACTATGCAATTAGTCCATGAAAGCTTCACCTCTAGGTCATTAAATTTGGGAACTCCTACATATTGTAAACCTCTAAACCTCAATTTATGATAAATTAACAAAAAAATAAATTTAAAATTTAAAATGGTTATTTTAATTTCTAAAAAATAAGGAATTTTATTACCATAAAGTTATAAATGTTCATTAAAAATTTCATGTTCATTGAAACTGTGCTTCAAAGTTATTGCAGACAACAAGAAAGTATTTTCCAATTGTGACAAGAAATAGTATCACCCTTTCTTCCAATTACCCTAGACATCCCTAGGACAAAGCCGGGCCAATTGCAGCCCAGTGATGTTGAACATTAAATCATACCATTGAAGGTGGGCCTAGCAGGGTAAATCTCATTTTACTAGGGATTGACAAGGATTTGGGGTTTATATTTGTGTTGGGTTTTTTGGTATGTTTGAGGTATCGCTAGCAAATTTGGGGGCTTTGATTCTGAATCTGAATTCTGAATTTGAAAAAAATAAAAAATGCAAAAAATAAAAATTTCAGCTTTTTTCCTTAAGTAAATCCAGCCTGCGGGGCCCACCTTCGATGGTATGATTTAATGCTGTGGAGGTACGATGTGCGGAGCTTTCGAGTAGGAGTGCAGATTTTGGAGCTTGGGAGCTGGAGCGTTCAGTTTATACTGCAGCTCTGTGGCGCTCAGTTTATACTGCCTGTGCAGCTCTGTGGCGCTGAATTGGGTGCAAGATTATATTTTTTGGAGGTTGGGAATTTGCACAAGAAGTGTCATTCGGTTATTGGGAGGTACTTCTTTATATTCTTATTAATTCCAGAACCTTCTTCTTCTTTGGTTCGATGTATTGTAACTCTGGTTCGATGCGTTCTGACTTTGGTTTGATGTAAGCAATTGTATTACTTATCAATAGAATATGGTCCGTTTGTTTAAACAAAATAAAATAAAAACTGTGTGCACATATAGTACTTCACAGTCACAATGATAAAAAACTTGAATCAATATATGTGACTTCTGCTGTTTGGTTTGCCGTTGCTTCTGTTCATTATAATTAAAAAAAATTGGTACCTCATCTCTTTTAAGAGCAGCTCCACTTACATAAATGAGGTGTTTGACTTTGAGTGGGTTCTGCTTCAATTGATTTGGTAATTTGATTTTTTTGTGAGGACTTATTAATTAGATTCTTCGTCGCTTTGTTCTTGTTATGAACTCACCAACACGTTCAATTTGAGACTCCTAAAAACGTAGAAACTATTTTTGTGTAAAAGTGTTATGTTCTTTGATGAGTTTAACTAGAAGAATTGAGTAGTAATCTGTGTAAGTGCAAGACTGTGAGGGAGTTTTCACTGGGAGAACTGAGGTAACTGGTTCGTAAATAAATCATGTAAGGGCGTAATGGTTGAAATTTTTTTTAGGGAGATGGAACACCTTGAAAAAAATTCCATTAAATTTCCCTTCAAAGACCATTGGAATTGGCATCTAACCCAAATCGTTTCATATTTTACAAAACTCTGTATAATTAGGTGTAAAATTTTGAAGTTGATATGGCAAAGGGCTCTAAAATGGTTCACGTCCTAAAATGTACACTATTTGAGCATTATTAAGGGTATGAAACAACATGTACTATTAGTATCCAACATTTAAAGAAATTGACCCTTTTAAAGCTTAAGCAGTTTTTGAAATTGTTATCTTAAGTTGTAATCTAGAATGAGTTTAATTTAGATGGTCACAATTCAAAGTATTAAATCATATTCATCAAAATGTATTGTTATTGTTTTATTTTGAGCAAATTTTATGAAGCTCAAAAAAAGCCTTAGGCTTTCAGGGTTTTTAATGAACTTTCCTAAATAAATTATTATAATTTAGTAATTTGATAAAACATTCATTGTTTCTCATAATCGACATACATTTATCATTTTTTCTGTAGAAAATGGAGTCTCAAAGAACTCCTATTGACCTCAATTGGAACCCTGAGTCTATACATCTCGAGGATGAGGTACAAGATGACATTAATGTGGCTCTAGGAGAGCCTCAAGGAGGAGTGGATGGTAGAGTGTATGTAGTTGGGAGATGGTCTTTAGCACACACCCTATGCTTGTGTCACACAAAGAGATTGGACTTTGCAAAGTATGGGCCAACTCAAACTCAACGACTTCAAATGACCACTGCACCAAAAAGATGGAAGGCCATGGCTAATGATTTATGGGAGAAAGGTGTTCATCGCAATGAACAACAAATCCAAGACAAATGGGAGCAGTTGTCCCCAGACTTCAAAAAAGTTTATGACTATGAGAAAAAAATTCCATCTGGTCAGCCAAGTTATTTTGCAATGAGTCCCACGGAGAAGAAGAATCATGTGAGGAGGTTTCCACGAACTCCCTTGGATGAGGTTGTATACCGTGCCTTATTGGAATGGTATCCAAGTATCTCCAATGCTGTGGATCCAGGGAACCTTCCACTTGATACTAGTACAATGTCTCCATCTACTGGTAAGTTTATAGAGATGACATTCAACATATTTTATAATTATGTTTTGATCAATTTTGCATGCATTATTTTTGAGTTTTTAAAAAATTCTTCTTCTTTGATGCAGAAAATGGCGAGTCATCCATGAATCTTTCTACAAAAAAACGGCGTTTATCTATGAAGGCTGCAGATGGTGCACTGGCATCAATGGACAAAACTAGACTTGAGTTTGTAGAAGCCATAAGTTCAGGGCACAGTCGTGAGGATGTGCGTCATAAAGAAATTATAGAATTGGACAAGCAGAAACTGCAATCAGAAGAAACTCGCCACTCTGATTTAATGAGGCTTGAACGTGAGCGAATGGAGAGTGCTAGTAATACTGGCAAAGCTTATGTGGATGCCTTATTGAGCTTAAGTGATGCCATGAAAACAATTGGCAATGCACTTTCTAATAGGCAGTAGATTAAATCACCACCTCATTAGTAACTTCGCAATCTACAATCTTCAATTACATCTTTTTCACAAACTTTGTAAATGTATTTAGTACCTATTTGTTTAATCTTCTACATATTTTAATATACTAGCTTATTTCATGTTTGATTTTAATGCATTTCATTTTTTTAAGTGTTATTTGAACTCAATGTGTGTACTTCTTCGTATTTTTCATCAACCATTCATTATTTATATTTATATTTATTTTTCTATTGGAGGCTGGAATTCACTTTCATATGCAGTTCAAGATTTGTTTCATCACATATGCTATTTTATTGTGAATTTTTTTCTTATACACAAATGCATAATTTGAATATAGGACTAATTTACTTTTGTATTTGTTTATGTGAAGCTTGTGAAATATGGATGAATCAGAAGTTGGAGCCGCACTTGCAGTAGTAGGGGTTGCAAATGCATCAGTGGGGACAATGGTACAACTAGCTAGCCAAGGGATGTTTGAAAGGAGTAAAAGAAATGCCCCAACTGTATCACGCATGAGGCATTTGAAGCAGAAAAAATTGGTAGGAGAGGAATTTTTACTTCTGCATTCGGTTCTAGAATGCAATGCACTATTTCAACAAGTTTTTGTTGAAAAACATGGGAAAAAACAAATCTTTGGATCAGAATGTGGTCTATACTACATCAAGCCACGTTCAATTCATTGGTGGGATCAATTTTCAACTTCGGTGATGCATGAAGATCCAGAGCGATTTCGACAATTTTTTCGTTTATCAGTGCCGACTTTTCATTATCTTTGTAGCCTGGTTCATGAAGAATTGCAGAGTAATCCACCACCAGGTTTGATCAATATCACTGGAAGATTGATGGATGTTCCTAAACAAGTTGCTATTGCTTTACGAAGACTAGGCACTGGAGACACTCATGTTTCAGTTGGTGAACTTTTTGGCATAGCTGATTCAACTAGTGTTGTAGTCTGTCAACGATTCATTGCTGCTTTGATAAAGGTAGCTTTACCTTTGCATTTAAGTTGGCCAACAGGAGAAAGATTATCAGAGGTTAAGCTTGGTTTTGAAAACCTACATGGCATTCCTCAATGTTGTGGAGCTCTTGATTGCTCCCACATCCGATTTGATTTACCAGCAAATACTAGATCAAGTGATTGGTATGATCGTGATCATAACTACTCAACAGTAATGCAAGCAATTGTAGACCACGAGGCTCGATTTATAGATGTTTTTGTTGGGGTTCCTGGATCTGTACATGATTCTCGAATTTTGTTGATGTCAAATCACTTCAAAGAAGTGATTGCAGGAAGACGATTGAATGGATCTACGATCGAAATTCAAGGCGTTGATATTTGTGAGCTCATCATAGGTGATGCAGGTTATGTTGGAGACAAAAACTTATTGGTGCCTTGGCCGGGAATTCAACTTCCAGTGTTGTATGAGGAATACAACTTCAAGCATTCATCTACACGTATGGTAATAGAACGTGCTTTTGGGATCTTGAAAGGAATGTGGAGGATTCTTAGAAATCCTATTACAAATCCTAATCTCAAAAAGATTCCAAGTTTGATAGTAGCATGTTGTTTACTCCATAATATCATCATTGATAGAAAAGATATGATAGATGAGTCAATTGTTTTATGGGGACACCATGATTTTGGATATGCACAACAGTTAGTGCAAAGTCCACCACAGAATGATGGTGAACAATTGCAAATGGCAATTGCAAGGCACTTGTACCTTTTAGAAGCAATGCGCTTGAATGAATAAAAAGTTGTATCCTATTTCACATTATGTAACGTTTTTAATTTCTTGGGTTCCTTGGAAGGATGTTATTTTTGAAATGCCCAAGGTCTTTCTTGATTGTCCTCTAAATTTTTTTCTAAATTAAACAAAAAAACCAACATTTTGATAAGCTTAATCAATTTTTAAGAAAAAAGAAACATATAAGATCAGAACTAGATAGGTTAGAGATCACTTAAAAATAAATAAAAACAACTATATTACTTATATAGTTCAAATACTGTAATATTTGATCATAAGGGTGTTGAAACTACTTAAGTCAATTGAAGACTTTCAATCTTCTTCTCTCATGTTCACTCATAACAAGTTAGTCACCAAAAGAAATTTAAATCAAAGAACCTATTATGAAAAACTCCAATCAATTTATAGCTCCTCAAAATGTATATTATAATTTTCTTAAATGAATGTCCAATGCATTATTTTTTCTAAGCTCTTGTGTACTTGAGACTCATTTCCAAAAGCCCCTACCACTAGGGAGTGTCGAGATTGCAATGGAGAAATGTGTACAAAGTCTTGAATAAAAAAATAGAATGTACCATTTTCAAAATCAAATTTCTGATGCTAGAACCAAATTGACATTCATTGTTTTCAAAAAAAAAATCCATTAAAAATATGAATTTCACTATGTTTTATTTAACTTCAAAGTTTTTCAAGAACTAGATTATGATATATCTGGCATATAGGGGTTCAAGATTGTGTAACCCATTTTACAAGGAAAATGGACTTTACAATTAGTCCCTACAAAATAAACAGTATAAATTTGGATGAAATTACCCAAAATTTCAAATTAAAAAAATTGAATGAAAATATGAAATCACTATACGGTATACTGGATGAAAATGAAATTATGGTTATGTTAAATGTGCTAATTTAATATTCTCTATCAAATGCATTAATGAATGTTGAAATTTGGAGCACTACTATTATATTCCATATCATTGCTTTGGTACTTCATAGAAAATGCAAAAAGAAACTTGCAATAGTTAATGGATTTTTTGATTCAACTCGACATAGAAATTTTGGTTAGTACTATGTTATTCTAGAATATCTTGTATGCAAATGGTGTAGTTCTTAGATATATTATTGTGTTCTGTATTTGATATGAACTGTTTTCACTATTTTTTCAAAAATCCCCAACAATTTCAAAAACGTATACAGAAGTTTGAATTTGTTAAAAGATACACATGAAGTGGTTTTCTCCCTAGTATAATAATGATGAAATGTTTCATTGAAATTCAGAATTGAAATGTCCATACATTAGAGATTGAATGGTCGTCCTTTGTTTTTGAAACAAATGAAACTGAATTTCTTTGCCAAAGTTAATCCCAAAGAGTCCATGCCATTTTTTGAGCTTCTTGGAATTCATTCTGAATTGAACAAAAAGTAACATTTTGGTATGCTTTATAAATTTTCTTAAAATTATAATCATACAAATTCAAACTAGACATCTTAGAGATAACTTGGATAAATAAAACACAACATTATCAATTGTAAATTGAAAGATTATAATGTTTGATCGTGAGGGTGTTAATATTGCAAAAGTGACTTGAAGTCTTTTGATTCTATTTTCACATGTAAAATTTGAGAAGTTAGTCCCACAAGAATATGAGGTTGAAGAGTCCAAGATGCATGACTCCAATCAATTTTTGTTTTTTCAAAATTTGTTCTACAATTTTGTAGGTTGAATTTTGAATGTGATTTTTTAATCTAAGCTTTAGTGTATTTGAGGCTCATTTTCAAGAGTCTTTAAGACTATGAAGAGTCAAGATTGCAATCATTACCCTTGCACAAAATCTTAAATAGAAAAATCATAATCCATCATTTTCACACTCGGTTTTTTTAAACTTAAAGCAAACCTTAGAAAAAACACTCAAAAAATATAAACTATTAAAAATAACAACTTGGTTAGATTTTATTTAGCTTGTGAAATACCAAAGTTTAGTGCCTCGGGCAATTCAGTTAGGGGTTAAGGAACTGATCGAGCCAGGGCTCCAACAGATGGCCTGTCTCGAAACGCAGGCAGGTAGGGAAAAGGAATTTCAGTTTTTAATTTAATTTAATTAATGAACGTGCCTGCCTGTGCAGGTCACCGAAGCCACCCACCGGGTGCAGCATGAAAGTGCCTTTCATGCTGGGTGGGTGGTTTCTGCCCACCGGGGGTCGGGCAAATGCAACAGTGCATTGACCCACCCACCCAGCATGTAAGGAGGCCCTGAGTGCTTTGTACTTGTTGGGATGCTGGCTGCGCGCATGGAAATTCCTGCTGGGGCCCGTGGCACTTTTATGAAGCATGACAGATGGACGAGGAGGCGAGTGCTCCGATGACGGAAGAAACATATTAACGAAGTTTTATCCTCCGTTGCCTTCACACTTTGAAAATTCCATCTCGATGACTGTGATAATGAGAATCTGTCGTAAAATTTGATTGCTCCGATGTCAGCCCATGTGATGTGCTGCTTTGCAGAAGATGCCATGCACACAGCACCCGTTTCAGAATTGAAGGAAACAGATGGAGCTTGAAACTGTTAAACTTGACGCAGACTTGGAAGCAATCACTCTAGTGCTTACTACTGAACAGTTCAGTGCACTGAAATGAGCGTAATTGTGCCGAACCAGCCAAATTTAAAGGCAGTTAGCCAATTGCTTCTTTCACCAAGGATATACTTTTGGTTATTTCTTGTGTTTTTATTTGAAACAATAATTTTTAGAACGAGGGAGGAAGGTCATTTTTCCAACGCTTATCAGTTGGAAGTAGCTACTTGGGGTTATGAATTCACTACCAGGTAGTCGGTTCTCACCTGCTCAACATTGTTGGTCTTCCTTCTACTGTGCAGGCCCGCTCAAAGAATTGCTCCCAACGCCATGTGTATGTAGAAGTGTTGCTAAATCGACTTCCTTGGAAACCTCCCTTTCCTTGTGACCAATTTGATGAAATGGAAAGAAGCATTACATTTCAAAAAATAACCACACAGGAAAGAGTTTAACTTATCAATGTCGTATGGCTTCAACAAATGTTCAAAGTTTAAGAAAAAATTTGAGAGCCAGGCTAAGTTTCCAAACAAGTTTCCAAACAGGTAGTTTGTTTTTTTTTGTTTTTTTTTAATTTGTTTGTCACTTTGAGATCTTCGAGACCGTGTGTCCCTTGGATGCGTGTGTGGTATTGTCAGCAAGCTCTCAACAAGGAGGGGTGCATGGGCTTGGTTTTGTGGCATTTGGACTCATGGTGAAAAAGTTATGGATTTTTGAGTATTTTTGGTTCAAAAAAATTAGAAAATTATTTTTACTTATATTTTGGTCACGATCTTGGTACCATTGGAAAGCTCTCAGCAAGGAGTCAAGGGCTTGTTTCATGGCATTCCAACCTACAATGTGAAAGTTATTGAATTTCAAAGTTTTCATAGTTCTCAAAAATTAGAAAAGTACTTTTATTTTAGTTCTGACCATATAATATGGAATACATATGTGTCCAATACATTCCCCCTTGTCGTGGATGAAATTGCTAAATTTCCTCAAAATCTTGGAGTGATAGTACTCTTTTGTGGACGCATGTACACACTCGTGTCTGATTTGTCAACATTCCATCGTTGTCATTCATTTGTCGCTCATGCCATAGTATGATCACGCTGAAGATTTCGATCCAGCTATGAAACACTAGAGCCTCCGATGACGGAAGAAGTGAAGAACTACTCGTTGTACAACACCATAGTGGGTCCTCTCTTGAGAGGTGAGCTTGCAAGTCCCTCTAGTGGAGAGTCCGATGACGGAAGAATGGCGTTACTTTCTGTCGACTAAGACAGAAAGGTGGATTCCATGGCTGAAGTTCAGCAACAGCGGAGCTCCGTCCGACGTCGGAGACTCGGAGAGTCTCCTCCCAGCAGTAGCTGCGGTTGGCTTCACCATACTAATTAACCATTAAACGACGCCCAAGCCATTTTATGGTCGATGAACTTCAGGGAATCTTTCTATGTAGGACAGAATTGCAATCATTTATCCTAAGAAGTAGGGGTGGAAAAGGAAGATCTTCTACAATGCTTTGACTTCCAACGTCTGTTTTTAGATTTTTTTGAACTAGTGATTCCCACAGTATCAAAATTCCTCAATTCCACGGCCACCGGCTCGTCGTTTAGGGGTTAAGGTATCTGCCCATGTTTGAATTCTTTTGTTTTAGCTCGTTGAGATGCTGGCTGTTCGTGGAAATTCCTGCTGGGGCTGGCACGTTGCATTTCCATGAGTCAGAGAGGATTCAAGGGAACTTTTTGGGAAAAAAAAAGATGGAGCTGAATGAGGATTTGAAATTGTGGAAATTTACACAGGCCGACTACTGCACTGGAAGAAAACTACTGCCGATACAGTAGTGATGGCCATTACAGTCAATTTTGTGAATTTGGGAAGATTCTGGCTCTAAAATTTGTGACATGTATGCACATAAAGGTCTCAAGTGTAAACATTAGAGGGGATTTGAGGTCTTCAAAGGGCCGTTTCGGGCTGTTCCCCAAAACTGTTCCCGAACTACTGGCCACTGTCAAGCCAGCATTTACCACAAAATTTTTTTTTTTAAAAATTGGGTCTTGAAATGTGAAAAAAAGCCCCCCCAAAAAATTATGACGTGGCACTCTCTCGACCACGTCGGATTTCTGTTCACACGGAAGAAACTGCGTTCCTGCAATCCGGGAACCAACAGTTTTCTAATGGCCTCTAAAATCTTCTAATGTGTAAGACATGTATGCATTTATGTTTTAAAAGGTTTGTTTTGAAAGGTGTCAAAGATTTGGAATATTGCCAAACTTGACATTTTACTAGAACTTTCAAAGGAAATTTGATGTTTTCAATTATAACTCATTGGTATGCAACTATTATTCCTTGCATTTTCACTTTAGATAATAATTGTCTTGAAGCAAAAAGTTGTCATTTGCATAAGGCTTTCATATCGAACCAACTTAGTGCATGGATAAATGAGTTGTAGTGATCATGTATAAAATTGTTGTTGGATCTTTTTGTATTGTGGTGCAATTACTAGCACCACAATAGGAGAGAGCATAAATACAAGTTGGATAAAAAAATCATTCTCAGATTTACTTCCTTCAACAAGCTTTTATTGTCACCAAAGACAACAATTTACCTCTTAACTTCTCATTGTCATTGTCTACAAGGACAAAAAGTGTCTTCACATAGTCTAATAGTCCAATTCAAAGTACTGTAACTTTTGTATTTGATGTTTGAATTTAATAAAACGTTGGAAGAGTTTTGCATACCAGTCTAGTTTGTGTGGTAAAATTTTTAGAGTAGTTGAAAATGTAGAGATTTTTGGAAAGACATTCAAAGTTCACAAGTTCAATTTGAGTTTGCCAAACTACATTTTGATGGCTACAACTTTGGAGGTTTGTATCTTTTTCATTCAATGTTAGTTTTCAATAAAAAAAACTAAAGAAACTAAAAAAAAATTGTCATCTTCTACTTGAATTCTAGTCATTGTGGTGAAATTTTCATGTCAATCCAAGTTGTTATGAATGTTTGGGGACAATTCAAAGTTCAAAATGAAGACACTTTTGGATTATAGTGAATTTTGGCAGCTTATCTCTTCTTCATACAATGTCTATTTCTAATTCAAAAAACTTAAAAAGTTGCATGTACACTAATCTAATTTTTGTGGTTTATATTCATATCATTCAATTCAAGAAGTAACAACTGATTGAGAATTATTTTAGTAGAATGAGGTTCAATCATAGATGTGTTTTTTGCAACCTTTTTTGTTATTTTTATGACATTTCAAAGCCACTAGGGTGGCCCGTGCCATTGCCACGGTCTAATTTTTTTAATGTATAGAAACTTCAAAATTCAATAACTTTCATGTCGTAGGTTGGAACACCATGAATCAAAGCCCGTGCACCCCTCCTTGCCGAGGGCTTTCCGACGGTACCAAACACGCACCCGGGGGACTCATGGTCCGGGAGATCTCAACATAACATACAGAAACTTCAAAACTCAATAACTTTCATGCTGTAGGTTGGAACACCATGAATCAAAGCCCGTGCACCCTTCCTCGCCGGGGGCTTTCCAACGGTACCAAACATGCACCCGGGGGACTTACGGTCCGGGAGATCTCAACGTAACAAACAAACATCCAAACAAACAAACAAACAAACAAACAGCCTATCTTCATAGGAGGATTTTGCAAACACAATGACTCAATTCAATGACATTTTCTTCACCAATATATTGTATGTTGATTTGAAGCACTTTCTAGGTGTAAGTGTCTTCATTTGAGTAGATTTTTGAAATCAAATTTCACCTCTAAGTGTGATTTTAGGAAATTTTCAGCATCTATTTTCAACAATGAAACATTATAGTCTTACAATCTATGCAGCAAATGACTCCAAATTTGATCCACACCATCTACAACATACACACTACAAGATTGTACACTTGAAATGTTCATACCTAGCTTAGTGACATTTAGACTTATAAGGCTTGAAAAGCAAAAATGCTTTCAAACACATTTGGGCTTTAGGCGATGAGGGGTTAAAGTGTAATTAGGCTAAGTACTATAGTAGGGGGTCCTAATATTTCATGCTTTCTAAATCAGGGTTGTCATATCGGACGGAATATCACTGTTCACGGATAGAATCGGGCGAGTTAGGGCTGACCGGCTGCAAACTTCAAACAGCTATAACTTTTGCAAAAAGTCTTCAAATCGGGTAAATAAGATGTTTTTTGGCATCTACAAAAAATGTAGATGCCAAAAAACATCTTATTTACCCGATTTGAAAACTTTTTGCAAAAGTTATAGCTGTTTGAAGTTCGCAGCCGGTCAGCCCTAACTCGCCCGATTCTGTCCGTGAACAGTGATATTCCGTCCGATATGACAACCCTGTTCTAAATGTGCACACTTGATTTGTAGAGAAGTGCACAAAGTGAAGGCACCTTCAAATAATAGCTCATGGTACAATTTTTCATACCAATGAGCTTCATGGTACAATTTTTTTTCTTCATTGACACTTGAACTAAATGCACAACATTGAGACACCTTCAAAACTTCAAAAAATTTGGACCTTTTATTGATCAATTGCTATAACATCCATTAAAATCATCCATTTTTTCAAATGAGAATCATCCGTTGAAAGTGGTTTAAAATTGTATAGATCATGGAATAAACAAGAGTGGTGTGACGATGAAGCTTTGTTTAATCCAACCTAACCCTACCTAAGTTGTGTAGTGTGAATGCAGTTGTAGATTTGATTTGGAAACTTGGATTCAAAATGCTTGAGTTGATGCCATAATCTCTGTCCAAATCACGAAGCCAAGAAATAAATACAGAGTAGGTAAATTCCAATTGTGGTTCTAGATCGAAGTTGCAGTTACGCTGTGTTGGGACGCCCTGCCATTAAGATCCAGATGAGGGTTTAGGGTCCATGAAAGTGATGAAACTTTCCAGATTGATAAATACGGAGTAGAAGTTACTGTAGGCTTCGAACTGTTGGTGCAAGAGGCTTTCAGACAATAGTAATCCATCCACATCAGAACATACTCCTTCAAAAGTATCAGAGTTAAAGTTAAGACCAAATCTAATAAAAGAGTATGTTTCAAAGCACCCAAACAATTTCACAAGAGCTCTGCAAAACCCGAACTGGTTTCAAATTACTTGGAAATTAGAACACAGCTTGCAAACAGCCTGGTCTGCGAGTTCCATTCACTTCCTTCATAGTAAAATCATCCTTGGCGGGGTAACAAGAAAGCTTCACACTTCAAAAGGTTCCAACTCTCTGCATCAAGGTAACTAGTGTCACATGATACCTATTATCATGCGAAACCCAAAATTCTCGAAGACTTCCGCATTGGTGAAAGCAATGGACTAAGAATCTTTGGGACCAAAATTACAGAAAATTTCTAGTGAGAGAACAATCTCACCAACAAGACCTCACCAAAATCAATGAAAACTTATTGGAGATTGTTCTACTAACTTTATCACCAGCCAGCGACATACACTACTTCTGAATACGGTACTCTATGATCTAGTGACGACTCTGTACACCTTCACTCACACTCAGCAGTGATGCCCATTTCCGATGTCGGAGGTTGTCTCGTTGGTTGACGCAGAATCAGTAGCGGCGGCTTCGTCAGTAGATTCCACGTTCGCTAACGTCGCTGCTGCCATCTCTTCGATAGCGTGTGACAGCTCCGGTCCTGCCTCTAAATCTGCAGCCAAACCGAATTTGAACTGTCACTTCGGAAGAAAACAGAGTTTGAAACTTGTAGGACAGAAATGAAACACTCCGGCTCGAGCTTCATTTGGGCACAACATGCTCACCTATGGAACCGTTATTGATGTCGACTGTCCGAGCTGAATCTACCCCGCCATTTCGTGCGCTTCCTTTATCGTCGGTTAGCATCCTCCAAGCCGGGGAGTTCTTAATGCACCGCCACAAGCAAGCTCCCATCAGAAACACAAGAAGCGGCACCAGTGTGATTTTGAGCCACTCCGTGATCAGCTCTCCTCTGCTGACAAACGATCGATCAATCATCATGGACAGTCTTTAAATGTCACGCAATTTACAGGGAAAACTGACTGATAAAATGACATTTTGGAACACCGAAATCGAAAGATGCAGTACTCACGTGGCAGTGGCTTCTCTTGGAGCGGGAGGGATGGCCGCTAGTAAAGCTCTCGCAGGAGCCGCTGACTCTGTGATTGTAAAGCCCGCCATGGCGAGAATCCTCGGAATTGTACCTGGTACAACTCGAATTCCAGCAAGGAAACAAAGTCAGGTCGCTGGATTCTCATTCAAGACGTCCAGAGTGCATCAGACGAGGGAAAATTTGCTCCCCATTTCGATTGCGTGAATTTGAAACAACTCAATTAAATTTCAGTGTGCGCGCTTTTTGGTTCTGAAATTATTGCACTCAGTTCCAATACTGGAAATTTCTACACAAGGGAAAGCATTTAGAGGCAAAGATATCGGCTCGGAATGGAGCACAACCAAATTTCGGAATGAAGTAGTGAAATCTAGCAGTGCGAATCAATCAGAAGCTCTGACACAGGTCTCCAAAATCAGGTCTCCTAATGCACGATCTCCCAATGCAAGACTTGCAATTTACTAACTCGAGTGCAAATTCGTCACTCTAATCCTGAGAATAATGATCGCATCCATTGCGACGGACTATTGGCTTCATTACCAGCAATTCATCAACCTAGCTAAAAACGTACTCAATCAATACTAATTCAACCTTGCGAGACTCTCAGTGGGTTGATTGAAAATTCCAATATCGGTCCCACGGTTACTTCTCAAATTTTGTGTTGCTAGTCTGTTGCAATGGTGACTACTGGTCATCCGACAAACTAAGAAATTTCCAATGTGAGACGTGCAAATGGGTAGTGATGGATCTAATTCTCTCAAGAACCAAGCAGCACAAGAACCAGAAACCAATTTTCCTCGCAGACCGGGGAACGTTGTTTTCGCTGTCCTACATTGATGACTTAATTGCTACGATTTCGAATGATCCAACTGCAGTCCAACTGTAAGATTCACTTCCACGATAGTTACCAGGAAATCGAGACAGAAGAGTGAACACTAACCAAAGCACTGTCCCGCTCAAATTGTGGAGCTTGAGATTACGGAATCGTAGAAGAGCTCTGCGAAAGAGTGATTGTGTCTACAAGGCGTGAGTGGAGATCAAACTATTCGACTTCGAGAATCTGGTAGTTGAGAGCTACAACCGACAGATTGAACTAGCAGCAAGGAGAGGGAGCTGACGGAGATTTTGTTGGAGAAACAGTTTGCCAGAGCCAAAAGCGATTGCACACTCTTTTATAACCCGCTGGATGCCAGGCTTTGCCGAATTTTGTCAAGCCCGCTTCAGCTAAAATTCTTCCGATGACGGAAGAGAGACCCACGTAATCCAGTGGTTTCTTTCTGTGACTGAATCTCCACATATTCTGGAGCTGAAAGTAGGCAACATGGCAACAGAAGACCTCCGACATCGGGAGAGTGAGTCTGCGTGCCTTGTGGGACGGCCGCGCGTGGAAATTCCTGTTGGGTTCGTGGCAGTTTCCTGAGGCAGGACAGATGGATTAGGAGGCCAGGCTCCGATGACGGAAGAAACATGTATTTAAGTCACATCCACCGTTTTCTTTACTACATATTGAATGATCTCATTTGACTATGATCAACAAAATCTGTTGAAGAATTTTATTGCTCCGATGACGGAACTTGGGGATGCGGTGCTTTGCAGAAGATTCCATGCTCACAGCACCCGTTTCGAAGGGAACTGATAGAGCTTGAAACTGTGAAACTTTATAGACCTGAAGTAAGTCATATACTACAAGGTTGGCGATCTACAAAGCGCTTGGGCTTTAAAAGCGTCCGCTAACCTCTAACAAAGAAGAGGTACATTGAATAATGTAAGGGGTATTGAAGGGAGAAAAAAATTAAATAACTTATTGTGGAAAACTGTAGATGTTTGAAAAATGATGTACAGCTCTTAGACACTTGAGTAACTAAGGTGGGAGGCTCAAGCTCTAATTGGGTATTAAGAGTGAACATCACTCAGAGGTACATTTTGTTTTAGACCTCAATGTACCAACTTTGCACATTTTAGGAGGTGGTTGCTTGTGATGACCATAGATCAATGTTTCTTCTTTTTTTCATTTTTTATAAAGTGTCAAAGTGGTGATACTTGGCATATTGTTGTGGTGCTCCAAATTTCAACATTCATCCATATATTGGATAGAAATACCATATTAGCATATAATATATATCTATCATCCTATTTTCATCCATTATCTAGCAATTTCATCCAATAGTTTTTAAATTTTGGAAATTTATTGGCAATTTCATCCAAAAATTTTATTGTTTATTTTCTATAGGCATGGTGCTAGGCAAAAAAAATTTAGTGCAACTTTGCTCCAAATCACCAAAACAAAAAACACTGCTATAGATGACTACTTTTTTCAACTTCAAAAATTTATAACTAATTCCACAAAGCTCCAAAAAAATATGAAATGACTTGAATTAGATGTCTATTCTACTTGTCTTTCAAGGAAAATTTACTAAAAAGATATTTCAAGATGTTTCACCTCCATAAAATTCAATTCCAATCCTTAGATGGTTGGTTATTGAAAACTCCAAAAATTATATAACTAGTTGAATTTAATGCCAATTTCATTCATCTTTGAGCCAAGTTTTGTTGAAAAGATTTTTATGAGTGAGGTTGAGTGTCTTGTTTACTAATTGTATAGTAACTTCCCACATAACCTAGCAATGGCTCTTTGGAAAGCCTCTAGTTGGTGAGTTTTTAAGTGTCTACTAATCCAACATCTCATACTAACTACAGTGTTTTGAGTCTTGATTACCCTTAGATTACATCCTCTACACTAATCTTGTCGAAGCTTTGAATCCCTAGAAGTTGAAGGTCTTAGTGGTGTATTACTAATTGTGTTGTAGTTTGCAAGTGGTTTTAGTAAGTCCATTGAGTTGGTGAAGCTTTGACCCCTCTAAAGGTCCAAAGTTTTAATGTTATATCACTAACTACATTGTCGTTTGCAAGTGGTTTTAGTAGGTTTCACTAGGATAGTGAAGCTTTGAATTTCCTAAGAGTTCAAAATCTTAGTAGTGTGTCATTAACTACGTCATGGTTTGTAAGTGGTTTTAGTAATTCCCATTAGGACAAAAAAGCTTTGAAGCCCTTAGTAGTCAAAGATCTTAATGGTGTGTTAAAACTCAGGGTTGCTAAAATATAAGCAAAGAGCAATGAGCAGTAGCATTTGAGTAGTAAAATTTTTTATTTTTTTATTTTTTTAAGTTTCATAATTATCATTAATTCTACATTTAGAAATGAAGTCTTAAAAATAAATAAAAAATGTAGATGTAGGCCACTTATTTCATCCATTGTTTTTTATGGATGAAGATGATGATGAATGAATGTACATGAAAGTTGGTGGATGAAAAAAAAATTGAACCTTGAATTTTTTAATATTAAATGAAGTTGGTGGCATGATGAAGCATCTAATTTAAAAACTGATAAGATGCAATCATTTGATTTGGATGGATGTGATGTAAATTCTTCTCATTGTAATGTACACATGCAAGCCTTTAATAGGGTCCTAAAAGAGTCTTTGATTTTGAGGAGGCTCTTAGGGAGACAATAATTGCAAGGATGGATGGCTTGAATTAGATTTGTTAAATCTGATTTCACATGTTTTTCTAGGGGGGTTAGCAAAGTCCCTCCAAACACTCCTCTCAAACACTCCTACTAATTGATTGATAAGTAAAATCATCTCATACACCACAATTTCTAGGGGACCTAGGAACTTGCTTGATTCCAAAGAAGCTCATAGGGAGACGAAAATAAAGAGCAAAGATGGTCTAAGTGACTCTTCACATTCCTAGGAAACTTGTACAAAGATGACATTCAAGAATAAAGATGGCCTAAATGCCTCTTTGATTTTGAGGGGACTCTCATATAGCACATATAGACAAATAAGAAATTCTTTGGTTTTGAGGAGGCTCCTAGTGAGTTGCAAGAATTGGAACAATTTGGAAATTAAAGATTGTGTTTAGTTGAAGGGGTGTCTTGAAGAAAGGGAAGAGAAAAAATTTAGTCCTTCATCCATCATTGGACTCAAGGATGAAAAATTGCTAAAGTATCATTAGGGGGCAACAAACATTAAGCATTGAGCAGTGAATGATTAGTAGTGAGTGATGAATGTTCTAGGAAAACTTGTGAAAATCTTTAAAATTTCAATATATGAATGATATCTATATCCATGGTTTAGAATGATAAGACACGGCTATAAATGAGTCTAAAGAAGATGAATAGGAATGAATGGATTTGAATGAATTTTTTATAGTTGACTTTATTGGATTAAATACACCTATTGTTTATTGCATTAGATGATGGATGATTGTCAAATAGGGCTAAAAACCCAATTTTTAAAATAATGATTGATATCTAAGGAGACAAGTAAGGGGGTCAATTCACCCCTGCCATACCTTGCAAGGTCTTATTCACCTTAATATGAAACTCAATGGTAATTAAGGTAGAAGCACTAATAACTAATCATTTAAGCTATCTTAAAGGAGATGGTGAGGACTATGAGCTAGTAGAAATTTTTCCCACAAAAGAAGATAGAAAGTATGAGCTTGCAAATTTTTTCAAAATGTTACTTTCAAAATTGAAACTACTATAAATTTTTGGAGCCAAGAAGTACTTTGCACCGATAACCAATGTTTAGAGTTTTCTTATTCTAATATTTATAAACTACTTGCCACTCACTATTTCTAAACATGTGTGATAACTTTATTAATTCCAACCTTGAAAATGCCAAAAGCACCATTTTATGCTTGAGATCTATCCTAAAATTGGAAATAGAGCCCCCTATGGTTTGGGTATTTGGGATTGGTTGGTAATTTGTACTTCTACTTTATCTCTTAAATGCCCAAGGCATTAAAATCTAGTGTTTGCAAAACTTTGAAATTAAATAAAACTCAACAAAAGTTGCTATATTGGTAGTTTATATTTTTGAAAAATTCTTGTTGAAGTCTAATTTTAATTTAGGATAAAAAATTTGATTTTGAAAATGACTAATTATGATTTTTCAATTCAAGATTTTTTACAAGGGTGTCTATAGCAACTTACTTGGCTTTCTGCTATGTTAAAGACTCTTGAAAATGAGCCTCAAATACACTAGATTTTTGGAAAAAAAGTCACATTAGAAATTCATTTGAAAAAATTGTAGGGTAGATTTTAAGATTGGAGTTATGTATGTTAGGCTTTTTAATTGTATATTATTTTGGTAACCAATTTTTTAGATTTGACATGTGAAAAGAAAATTGGAAGACTTCAACTTAGTTTTGTAGTTTTAATACCTTCATGATCAAACATTATCATCTTTTGATTCATAGGGATATTGTTGTGTTTTCTTCACCTAAGAGATTTCTAATATATTGAGATTGAATTTATACAGTTACATTTCAAAAGACTTTGATAAAGCTTATCAAAATTTTGGCTTTTTGTTAAGCTTAGAGCAAATTTCTAAAAGCTCAAAAAAAACTGTGTGCATTTATAGGAGAGGGCTTGAAAAGAATGTAGGCATTTTCAACTATCCAGTAGGGAGTTGTAAAATGGATATTTGATTGTAGAAAAATGGCCTCTTCATTACATCAGAGCATGATAAGATTTGGTTTATACTTCTTCAATGGATGATTTAAGAGCCACAATGGGTTCTTTCCTAACTAAGTAGATAGGTGTCTACTAATTTTATTCAAAATTAGAATTTGGTGATCCAACTACCTTCTTATAAATGTTAAAAAATCTGAAATAATGATTGATTCAAGCATTCATTTCAGTTTTAAAAAGGGTCACATTCAAAAACCATCTCTATTACTTTTAAAATGTGCCAATGCTAGTTTTTGAACAAAACTATTTTTTTAAAAACTAAACATGTGTGGATTTCCAAGGCCTATGAATCACAAATAGGGACCTATGCCAGATTTCGTTTGAAAATCCATAAGTAATTCATAAATGCTCCAAAATTTTTGAAACAACTTATGTTAGATTCCTCGTTTATATTTCTTTGACTGAAAAATGAGTGAAAAATATTACCATCTAAAAGATTACATGATAAAGGCCGACCGGTTTCTGAGTCTCTTCCCTTAGAGCATCCCCACCACTTGGGGGACGCTGTATCAGGAATTCAGCTCTCATTCAGAGAGGCCGGGCCATGTTTTGAGGAAAAGCCCCACGGGCAACACAGAATGGGAAGACACGGCCCGGTCTCTTTTCCTTATTTTATTGCAACATAAAGAATCTCTCCCCGAATTCAAGTATCCTCCATCAATGAAGTCCGGGCCCCATTTACTTTTTGAATATAAAAGTGTATCTTTGGGGAGAATTGTGTTGAATTAATGGATTCGGAGCTTGAGAATTGTGCCAAATCGCTTGGAGAGCCACGGCCAGTGTTCACTATTTGTCCGTTTCTTCTTCAATTTTGGCTGGGCTCGGGCAAATTTTGAGCCTCTTCTTGTGTACCGTGGGGGAGTTTTTCTGACTCCACTCGGCCAAATGCCGAGTTTGAGGCTCTGGCCGTGTCCCTGTGGGGATGCTCTTAGGGGTTAAGCTTACTTATCACTGGCCAGTGAGTCCAGGAAGGACGACAAGTGCCAGAGAGCGATAAGCCAAGAACAAGGTGGCTGGGGCCCACATATCCAAATGGAAAAGGCCCCCTTCACTTCGACTAACTTATCTGATCCAAAACCCCTAAACCCTAATCCTCTGCAAAATTCTCTTCTCCTCTTCCACAATTCCCTCTCGCATCCGATTTGCGCCATTTCCAGTCATTCTGCAGCTTCCGTTTCCCCTAAATTCGAATCTGTGCATTTGCTTCTCTCGAAGGAGCGCAAATTGAGCTTCCCGTGTGCAGATTCGGAGCTTAGGTCACTGTTTTTTCTGTTGCGAGGACTTCGAGCTATGGTGGTAGAGGAAAGTGGAGGAAGAGGAGGATTGGCAAGGTAGAGAGAGAGAGAGAGCTGGCGAGGGTATGGCCGATACAGTCAGCTGCCGCTGCATTTTCTCAGTCCATGGCTGGGTCGACGTCTCTTCCGTCTGTCGTCGCCGTGTTCCCGCCGCGTGGACTGAGGGCAACGGGATCTCGTGTTCTCTGTTGGACGCCCTCCTTGGCCCGTTCGTGTAGGCACACTGGCGTACGAATCCTTTGGGGAGGAAATTTGTCGGTGCAATGCTGTGGAAATGGCGTTGTTCGAGCGCTGGAGGAGACATCGACGACGACAACGACGATGAAGGCTTCTCCGAAGTCGAGGAGGCGAGGGAAGAAGCCCGTGGAGGAGGTACTTGGAGCTGAACCTGGTCTTGATCAAGTGTCCGAGGCGGAGATTCCTCCGAGAAGGGGTAGTGGCATGGGGAGAAAGAAGAAGGTATCAGAAGTGGAGAATTCGACCGGGAATCAGAAAGAGGTGCACTCAGACGTCTTTTATTTGACGTTTTTCATAATACGAGAATTCTCATACTACGACTGATCCTTTGTAATAGACCTCCAGATATTCAAAACTCACTCTAGACTTGGTATCACACTCTCTAGTATTTGCAAAGAAACATGAATGAGACTGAGTTTAAGCCTATTAAATTAGAAAAGACATGAATGTTACAGTTTAATGCATCTATATTAGCAGGAAGTTGAATGACAGAGGTCAAGGTTAGTTTGATGGCGAGAAGTCGTTTGAGTATAAGCACCTCTGTAACGTTACATTGGCATGCTCTCTCTACATTACAACAACTCCACACTGTAAGCACTTTAACGGGAGTTGTGCTGATAATACCGGTATTAAAAGGGCTGAATTCATTGCTGCAGATAGTGGAGAACACTGAGGAGTTGAGTTCTAATGAAGAGTCCTCGGAGGATTTATCAAATGCGAAGCCTGTGGCCCGAAGGCGACGGCGTAGTGCAGCTAAAAAAGGTGGAGCGGAAAAGTCTAAAAGCAATACAATATCGAAGCATTTGCAAGTTGAAGACACGGAGGTGGCCCAGGAGACTAGTCATAGAGAAGTAGAATCTCCTGAGAAACATTCCGTCCATTCCGTTAGTCGATCGAGAAGGAAGAAGAAGACTGCTGTGGATCAACCAACTGAGAGCAAAGTGACTACTGAAGATGCAAGTGTTGATTTTAGGAATTTGAATAGTTCAACGACAGAAGGCATTTCGTCGAGTTCTTCTGCAAGTAGTGAAGATGAGCACATGCATAGATCGGGGATTTCAGAAGAGCAACCCAGTGAGAGCAGCGACTCCGTATTTGAGCCTGACAGAAGTAACAAGAGTGTTCGACCAAGAAAGAGAAGAGGGAAGCTGGATGGCAATGTAAAGCTTTCAGAAGATGAAGAATTAATAATTAGGGTGCGAGGGACTGCTGTATCAAGTCTTAACGGAAGTTTGGAGTCTCATAAGGGAGGTACAATTTCTAAAGAGATTGCACACGACGGACATGGGCCTGGACTTACTCCAGCTGAACCAGACATTCATATCTCTGACGTTAAAGTGAAGACGAAGAGGTTAAGAAAAGCGAGGAAAAAACCTGTAGCTGTTGCGGATTCAGATGAAGGTATCCTAGATACGGTAGCTGTAGCTCAATCTGTCTTGCTAGAGGACACAACAGGCAGTGATTCTAAAGAGGATGTGACTGTCAATAGCAATCTTGGAGACTCAGTTTTACACTCTCCAGGGTCTGAGGAATCATCTCCTCCCAGAACGAGGAGGAGAAGGAGAAGACGACCAGGAGATGCTATTAAGCAGGTTAGTGAAGGTAGTGATAGACCGTCTGGAAGCGCTGCAGCACCAGTGAACAATATATCCTCAATAGCTTCTAGTATCAATGGTGGTGCAGGTGACACTCCGGAAGCTGGCATTCTCTGGGAGGGCACCGCGACAGAAGGGGTTGAAGAGGTTGCTGCTGCCACTAGAGTACAGTTTCCGGCTCCTACTTGGGGACCCCAGTGGTGGGATGAGATTCAATCGAAATCTCAAGCTACTATTTCCTTTCAAGATATTGCAGAGCGCAGAGAAGGGTTTCAAGCTCGCTCAAAAGGTTTTGGCTCATCTTGTAACCTTATGATCTCTTTCGAGTTGCAATTCTTGGTTATGTACTGGCTTGTTTTTGTCTGAGTATGCTGTTCCCAGTGAAGTCGCTATGTTAAGGTTTTGCATAATAGGGAGGTCGCGAGACAGTTACCCCTAAATTGCAGATGTAGCATGGCGGTGTTAACAATTTTGCTGGAAATGCGTCCGTCTTCCTCATTCTGTACACGTATTAACACTCTTCTCTTGATGCATACTCTTATTAGACGTCACATTTTTTAAATTACACTCATATTCTGGCCTGCGGAGCTGACTATGACGTTTGGGGTTAATCTATTGTAATGATTAGCTCATCGGGAAGTTTTACCACCTGGAAGAGATTGAATACCAGGCCCGTGTTTATTCTTAGGGTTAATGAAACGTTCAAATTTTGCAGTGTCACAGGAACCTGTGCCTCAGAATGAAGAGGTAATCGATGTTCAGGAGCCAGCAGAGATGAGCGCGGAAGTGATCGAATCTGTGGAGCAGAGAATAGAGGTCACTGAAGCAAATATGGATGTTTTTAATAGAGGAGATGCTGTAATTCGTCGGCGAGATGGCTTTAAGAAGTCTGGACGACGCATTTCTAAGGTGAATGATGACGGCCTCCGTTAATTTTCTGTTTAACCCTTCTCTTCATGCTTGTAGAGAACCTAGCTGTGTGAGACCCTGCCAATTTCAACACTATTTGAGGCAGTTTTTGGTGTAAGCCCTGCCAATTGCGACACATCTGGGTTTCTTGATCAGATTTAGGGATTGGTTTTCCTCTCCAGTTGGTGTTCTTCTGGTCCAATGACCAATCTCATATTGTTTGCTTTTGTTTTATCTGATGAAATAACTTCATTTCTCCAACGCCGGCTAACTTTTCCATGTTGGAGTACAGGTACAGCCTGCCCAAAAGTTACCCCAAGAGTCGTATGATGAGTGGTTGAAGAAAAAAATGCTCTCCTTGGGAAAGCCTACCGAGGAGCCGTGGCTGTTGGAGTCCATGATAGCCGCAGAATCAGAGCAGGAATTATCAGGAGACGTCCGTTTCGCAGCAAAGCAGGAAGTGAGTGAGGTTCCTGTAACTAGTGAGGAGCCTAGAAGAGTGTTCTCGTCAAATCAAGACACAGGGGATCTGAAGAAAGAGCCTGAGGTAGAGGTTGAAATTTTGATAAACACCTCTGAGTGTACCATGCAACGGATGGCTATCCTGGAGGACAAAAAACTTGTGGAGTTCTCCATTGAGCCTGTCAACACAAAAGTGCAAGTGGGCAATATCTATTTGGGAAGGGTGAAGCAGCTGTTACCTGGGATGTCTGGGGTGTTTATCGACATTGGCGGCTCACGGGTCGCACTTCTGGACATAGCACGGAATCAGTATCCTTACACATTTCCACCTGTTTACGCATCTGAGAACGCTTCTTCTAACAACTCAGATAATGGAATTTCGCTGGAGGACGAGGATCTAGATCTGTCTGAAGAGGATATGGATTTCATTGAAGAAGAGGACGATGAAGATGAAGACGAGGGGAGTCACTATGAACTCTTGAGGAATATCGAAGCAGATGGGATTGCCGAAGAGGCTGAGGATTACGATCTGCAAGAACAAAAAGAGGAACTGAAAACAGTACCAAAAGCTTGGAGGCCACACAAGCATGGTGGTCCAATAACTGTTAACTTTGGCCGTAAATTCAGCAAATGGCGGAATGTGGAAGTAGGAATGCCTATCATAGTGCAAGTGAAGAAGGAAGCGATGGGGAAAAAGGGACCCCGGCTCACGGCCTTTCCTACTCTGGCAGGACGGTTCTGGGTTCTTATACCAAGAGGAAATACAGTAGGAGTCTCTGCTCGTATCACAGGTATGCTTCGCATTTTCTGTCGGTAGTCTTTGTCGTGTATAGTACAATGCAATAGAGATAAAGAGTTAACATATTTGATCTCAGCTACTCATAATCTGTGCATAAGTTTTAATGTTGTCATGTGTAGAGACGAGGGATACAAAAGAATTCTGTTCGTTACTAGCTTCCTTACTGCTCTGGTTCTAGTAAACGAAAGAACCGACATTAATTAACCCCGAAGTACAGAAATTGGACCTCATGTTTTTACTTAGCAGTTTTGAGTAGGTCATATGGGGAGTCTCTTTTGTTTGGCATTATTTATTATCTCACCTACACGTGCAATGTTCCTTTTCGATTCTAGCGATGTATGATATAAACCCATTTAAATCGTATTTTTTTCACAGTGTGATCAATCAAACTGGTCATCTAAAAGAGCAAAGCTTTGTTTCATTTGGGATTAAAAGGTTGACGGGCGTGTGAAGACATTCCTGCTTTTATATGTGCTGCGTCAAACGAGGTCGCTTTTTTCTTGCAGTTTGGTAAGGGTTGAGACCCTTTTCATAATACGTATCTGTTGGTGACAGGGCCTGAGAGACGAAGGTTGAAGCTGTTAGCTCAATCTCTGCGACCTCAAGACTTAGGCATCACGGTCCGGACCGAGGCTATTGGTCATGAACAAGAAGAGTTAGAAAGAGACCTCACACGCCTGATAGACACGTGGAAAGAGATCACTGAGAAGGCAGCCTCTGCTGCACTGGCTCTCGAGAGGGGAGAGGAAGCTGCCGTTCCCGTACTCTTGCATCGAGAAATGGGGCAGACCTTAACAATCATACGCGACCTTTTCACGGAGAAAATCTCGAGACTAGTTGTGGATTCATCTCAAAGTTACCAAGAAGTGATTAACTATCTGCAAGAAGTGGCTCCACATCTGATGAGTCGGGTGGTCCTTTACAGTGGGAAAGTGCCCATCTTTGATAAGTTCAATGTTGAGGTTGACCTCGACAGATTCTCCAGCGAGCGGGTGGAGCTTACCAGTGGAGGGTACCTTGTAATGCAGGAGACGGAAGCTCTAGTATCTATCGACGTCAATGGTGGCGCAGGCATGCTTGGACACACCACGAGGCAACGGGAAGCGATTCTCGAGGTTAACTTGGCTGCTGCGAAGCAGATTGCTTCGGAGATTCGGCTTCGCGACATCGGAGGTATTATCGTTGTGGATTTCATTGACATGCATTTTGCCGAGGATGAAAGGTTGGTGCATGACGAGATGCGGAAGGCGATCCAAAGGGACCGTTCCAAAGTTATCATCTCTGAGATATCCGAATTTGGTCTCATGGAAATGACTCGCAAGCGTGTGCGGTCCAGTGTAACCTTGACTATCCATTCTCCATGCTCGAGTTGTAAGGGAACCGGGCATGTGGAGGCTCTTGAAACAACTCTGTCCAAGATTGAACGGGCCATTCGGCGCCTCCTGGCGGAGCATCCAGATGTGGAGGAGCAGCGGAGCTCCGATGCTTCCACATGGCCTCAGGTTCTGCTCCGTGTGGAGCCCTCCATGTTGGAGTTTCTCAAGTCTTGGAAGAAGAAGCGGATTGTGCAGCTCGGCCAGTCCCTGAAGGTGTGGATCAGTCTCAAGGCCGGTATGGAGCTGTCTTGTGGGCAGTTTGAAGTTACGCACCGAGTGAACAAAAAGGCAAGTGCTGGAGGTTCGCATTGGTCACCGAAGTCCAGTAGCCTGCACCAAGAGAAGGCTGTCACTGCACCTGTTCTTGGTAAGCGGGTGTGGCCTAAGAGAAAGCGGCACTTTGCGTAGTTCTGGAGGTTCAATATGGGGTGTCAGAGCTCAAGATTTGTGCTCCGAGAATGGGGGCAATTTGGGCGAGGCGATTTGAAAGTTCTACAAGAGGCCTAGCACTTTGAGATAAGAATTTTGAGGCGGGATTTATGAGCTCAGCATTGCAATGGGCCGGATTCAGAGTTGCGTGCTTCAAATATTCTGAACTGTGACAACCCTATTTCACAAACTAAACTGTAAATTGTAGTTACGTTTAGCGCACAGGTCTTAGAAGTTCCTTTGGAGTTCGGTCCATTGATTGTGAAACTGCCAGCATCCTGATTTCTCTGTTCCACATGAGAATTGCTATTCTATCAAGCCTGTCTTTCTCCCTGTCATTTTCCTTGCATGATTATGCGCTAGCAATAGGCACAAGAATGGGAGCAGAGGAGGCACAAGAGTGGCTTCGAAGAAAAGTTTCTCAATGTTACTTTCTTGACTACTTTTTGTGAAATAACAAGATTTGCTTGTTGGTTGACTCTCCTCAAAAGGAGGGAGACTTCTGGAAACCACCTTCTACCAATCTAGATGCTCACTAATATGGCCCCTTCTACTCATAGATATTAAAACCAAAGTGTCAAATAGTAACAATCATATAAATTAGTAGTAATATTCTTGAGGAAAAGCATCTTACTTATTGATGATCACAAGTCCATTATTATCAAGAAGTGAGGTATTTTTTTCACTATTTAGTATTCCTTGTGTTCAAAAATGATCTTTTTGTTAGCATGTATTTCTTGTCCCCAAAAGATCTTCCTATACAACCTTAGAGAAAGAGCCTACACATTGAATTTCCATGTACCTAAGCCATTGAATATAGTTCTATCCAAAATACATTGTGTCTTTTTTGCATTCTAGCTACCTTATCTAGACTTCAAATTTTGGCATAGTGAGCTTTGCTACCTCTAGCAACCAAACTTGAAGTTACAAATGGCCACTACTTTAACATGGAAAAGCTATTGTATGACTAGTTTATTTTAGGATGAGATTTGTTTGGCAAGGTGTGCTCGGTATATCCTGAAATTCATGTAGAGGCAAGAAACAAGACTCTATCGTGGACAAGGTCAATGTAGGACTTGACATTACAAAACACATGAAGACTAGAGGAAGAGTATATAGTGTAAGAAGTTGAAAGAATGATTGACCAATGATGCTTTATCAAAAAGATTTCAAAATCCCAATTTTCAATGCTCTTCAATATTATTTTTAAAACTCATGTGAAATTGAAAATTTTAAAATAGAAGTGCATTGCACTCTATTTATAACTCAAAATAGATGTGAAAAAAATATTTTTTTTAACCTTAATTTAGATCATTTTGTCTAAGAGGAAGATCATTATAGGACAGAGGGACTATATGATATATACCAATCAATTAACAATAGTGACACAATGTATAATACTTCCAATTGCACAATATAACCTACTACTAGTCATTATCAAAAAAAGGTGATAGATTTTGAATACGGATCATTAGAGGGAAATAGATCACCTTTGCAAAAATAAAATCTAAAGCATCTTTGGAGAATATGTCAATGAAGAAGGCTATCTTAAAAATCATAGAAATTTTATTTTTCTATTGAGAAATTATAACTCCTCATGTATTTGGTTCTAGTACAAGTTGTTTGCAAGTGAAAAGTATAAGTATATACTAAAATAATCTCCCTCCTTAATAAACTTGGTAACTTTTGCAACAATCTAGCAAACCTTTGTTGGTTTAATTTTCTCTTTTAGTCTATTGTACCTAGAAGCTGTCCTTTTTAACCTCCAAGTGCACAGTAATTTGACTTGCCACTAATTGTTGGTCTGCCAAGGATAATTTTCAATTGTTTCAATTGCAATGTTTGGGCACATCATGCTATCATGACCAATAGTCATCATAAATGGACATAGACATGACATCGTAGTGTATGAACCACAACGGATGTATGGGGCCCTATGTGTCATGCATGATGTTGTAGGTGTAGTATTTTGCAACATTGTTAGGGTTTTGGTAGCTAGGGTCCTTGCCATTTAGGATTTTAGTACTAAATACTAATTTTCACTATTTTAGTATATAATACATTAGAATTTCATTTTTCATGAAGTAACTATAGTGATTAAGGTGAGATTATTGTGATGATGCATCAAGCAAAACTTAAAGAATTTGATGATGTGAAATGCTTATTCAAACATTGTTGCAAATAAAACGTATTGCACCCTTAAAACTCTTTTTCCAAGTATAAATTTAGTATAGGTAATGATGGCACATCATCTATCACTAAAAGAACTCATGTTTTTATGATGCATTTTTTGTGATGTTTACTTGTCTTTTTATTTACATTCAATATTACAACTAACATCTTAATGTTACAATTGATGTCATTGTTAATATAAAAATAAGTAGACATCACAAAAAATGCATTATAAAAAATATGACGGCTTTTAGTGTGTATTGAACATTGCAAAATGTATGGAATTTTGATCATTTGTATTCTGTATTACTTTATAAATGGACTTTCAATGAAGAAGCATTTTTAATACATACTTGGAGAAAAATCAATTCCCATCTCAATATGAAGAAATTCATATATGTTGCTTAAAATGAATCCACTTCATTGATTAATTTTGTTTTTCTACATGTAATTTAGGTCATGAATGCCCAAGCCCTATAACTAGGTAATGGTTTATTTCAAATTCAATTTTTTTCCTATTGGTAATCAAATGAAAAAAGCCAACAAACTTCTCTTACATGTTTGAGGGGGATCAAAGTATATTGTTGGGACCACTTCCTATTTGTTTTAGAAAAAAATGTATTTTGTAGATTTCTAAATTCTTGAACTTCATTTTATTGGGGTGATGCAATGCTACACTTATAATATATATTTGTGTAATGAAGGGCATGTCTAAGCCCTATATATAGAGTCGAGGTCAAGCTTAATTCAATTAGGAAGAAAACTATTTTGTTACCATATTATTCTCATCACAAAAAAGTACATTGAAACTATTTCTACAAAATGAAAAAATAATATATACATAAATGTTCATAGCCTTTGTGGTTTCTACAATAAAAAAATGAAATGCATTATACTTATAGGTGACATTTCAATATCCCACAACATTTGGCACTTCAAATATGATTTCACATAAGAAGGTGAAGATGTTTTTTAAACTAAATATTTCTTAAAGCAATGTAAAATAGCTAACTCAAATCATTATGGTAGACATTCCTAACTATTCTTGGAAGTATTGCACTTCATAGACTAGTTACTTTTAAAACTTCATTTTCTTGAGGTGATGAATTGGTGCATTTTATATAAGTACTTCATTAATGTAATGACCACATTCTATAAATAATTAAAGGTCAATCTTCAATTCAATATTTTTTGTTGAAGTGATATGACATTGTTACATTGTTGATGTGAAGTTTTCTTCATTGAAATGATGCTTGGACAACAATGCTAGTGTGTGAGCATGAACATGCGAGCATGTAAGCTTCTAATATGTATATAAGTAGATATACTACCACCTTTAAAAGGTGTTTATAGTAAAAATATCTATAATATAGGTACTCATAATATAAATACACTTTTATCATAGAAGGTTTCTATTGTATAAGCACCTATACTATAGATGCATCATCTTTGAGGCTCATAAGCTCACACTTCTATGCTCACATACTAGCAATCATGGATGCTTGAATGTTGTGATCATTATTGCCATATTGTTATGCAATGTGATCTTAATAACCTTAATTTTCTCTATATACACGGTTTAGGGCTTGTTGTCAAACCTCTCATAATGGCGATTCATAACACATTATTTTATAATACGCTTCTACACCTAAATTTAATAATACATAAGCAATAAAACAATTATTATGGACAACCCCCAAATAATTATAGAAAATCATTTATATGAAAAAAAAATTTCAAAAGAATTTATTGGTATTGAAACTAATTTACTAATAATTAGTACTATCCTACATGACATTTTTCATTTCTATTGAAAATAGAGATGAAATTGCCAACTGTTAAAAAAAATGCAAAAATGTGATTGAAAACTGTTTTGAAGTTCAAAATATGGATGAATGTAGAAATTTTAAAAAAAAATTCTTTTTCTACATGATCATCATCCTTGAAATTTTTTAAGAAAGTAAACAAGAGTGAACTCTATATTTTGCCATGCTAAAGAATTAAACTGCATGTATGCCTACCTTCACTTTCAATATAGCTACAATGATCTTGCGTTGGATCTAAGGTGGGCCTCAAGTCAAAAAGCCTAGAACATGATAAATTGCACACAAACATAATTATAGCCTTCTCCATTGATTGCAACATTTTTTCCTACTGACTATTAGTGTATTACTTATGTTTTTGTCAATCTATTATTCTCCAATCCATCATCTTGCACCATCATCAAACTCCACCATCATGAACAAATTCTTAATTCACAAATGTAGCTTTGAATCATTCTTCTTCTATTCCAAGCTATAGCAAATAAGGTAGAACCGTCTATAATTGATCATTTAAAGTATTTTTAAAAACATGACCTTGTGTAGTGCAAGGCAATGCAAATATTTTCAAAGGTGCAATGATGGAAATGATGGGGATTGAAAAAACTTTGGTAATTTTATCACTTGAATTGAAAATACTATGAATTTTAATAAGCAAAAAGTACTTCGGATCTATAGCCAATCTTTGGGCTCTTCTAATTCTAATCATTCAAAAAACTACTTTCCTACTCAATGCTTCTACTTTCTTGTTCACAACTTTGAGATATGTGTCATGAAGTTTTAGTCTTAACCTTAAAAAGAAAAAAAGAAAAAACATTCTAGCCTTGGTTGGAAATAAGTCAATATATACATTGGTTGTGGAAAGTTCATTTAGAATGGGTGGTTTTACCTTATGATTAGGCAAATGCTTACAATTACTATGGAGTCATACAAAAGAAGATTAACTTAGTCTTTTCTTCATACAAATTCTAAAATGTAAAGTAATAATATCCCCAAATAATTTCATTTATTGGCTTTGTCCTTTTGGACAGAGTCCATGGCATTGTGTATAGTGAGTTTTGGATTTCTATTTCCAAATCTTATTTGTAACCCTATTCACACTGCAACGTAATGACATAGACAAACATTTGCTTGCGAAGGGGGGTGCTATAGATAACCTAGTAGGATCTAAATTTTTGCAATTTTTGTATAGTTTTTGCGGTTTTAAGTTGAGTTTTGTAAATTTTGGGTGTGGTTTTCATCAAATTGGAGTTGAGTTTTTGTGCTTGTTGTGTGTTGTGGAAGGGCTGTAGTGGTGTTTCCAAATGGTATTGTTTGATGAGTGATCAGGTTCCAATTAGGTGGTGTGCAGTAGTTGGGATTCAGTCCAATTTGGGAATCTGTATTTGATTTGCTTAATGGGAATAGTCCTAGTTAGTCAAGTGTTCTAGGTAGGTAGGTCCGAATTGGATCGGTGCTGTAGTTTTGGAAATTGCTGAGTTGGAATTCCTAGTTGGTGAGTTGGGATGTTAGTTGAATTGGTTGAGTCAGTTGGTGGTAGTTTTTGGCTTCGTCTTCCCAGTTTTCTATTTGGGTATTTTTCCTTCTCATTTTTATTTACCCACTTGCAGAGATTGGGTGCATGTCCCAACCAGTTGTGTTGCATTGTGTTTTCTTTGTGTTCTTTTGTATTTGTTTTGAGTGAATGTGTGTTTGTGTCCTAGTTGGGATGAACTTGTCGATGTGTGTGAGTTTATAGATTTAATTCTTCCTATTTTGGAATGTCTGAGAGTTGAGAATATGAGTAGAAATGTTTATTCTGGTGATGATTTAAACTGTGGAAGTATAGAAAGCTAGTTAGAAAGTCTTGTAGTGATTAATTTTAAGAATCCAATTAGGAGAAGATTAGAAAAGCTAAGTTACAAATTGGTATAGACAAAATTATAAGACCAATTTAGCTATGGATTAGATGTGTGAGACTTTGAAAATTTGATTAATATTAAAAGGTGATTTGTTCACCAATTAAGCATATAATAGAAAAATTATTTTGTATGAATGGTTGTTGTAATGCAAGGGACTTAATTTTTTCAATTTGTGTAATTGTTGGAATTCATTAATTCAAATGGGATGTGTGTAAGAATGAATGGCTGAATGATTTATTCAATTTGGAGTGTGTGTTAGCATGGTTATGTGAATGCCTGATGTGATTTGTATGTATGTTCCAAGTTGGTATTGTTGATATAGGCTAATTGAGATATTGTTTCCAATTTGGAGTCTTTGAATGTTGTTTGTAATATTTTCCTATTCGGAGTTGAATTAAAATTTTGTAAGATGTGCTGCAATGGAGAAAATGATCGAATGGGTTAGTATGAATTAAAGAATGAATTAAATTTTTTTTTGAGTGAAATGATATTTATGAAAAATAAAAATAAAAATAGAAAAATGAATAAATGAAAATTTCCAAGTTGGTGGTTTTACTGAGAGGAAGTGATGAGACCAATTTGGTGAATAAGTTCAAAAGTCTAATCGAAGTAAGAAGAAACTGTGAACTTTTGTGAAAGAAAGAGAACGAATTGGAAAAAGCTTAAATTGAATTAGAAATTCAATAGTTATATCAACTGGTACCTGTGTATGGACCGAATTGGTGCTATTATCCCAGTTTGCGGTGTCGCAATGTGAAGACCCAATTTGGAGATTATGGCTGTGATGTCGGATTGTAGCTATGGAGCCGAATTGGAGAATAAAAGAAAATAAGAAGATAAAAAATATATAAAAGATAAAAAGAAAAGAAGCAGCTAGTAAAGAATAAAGAAATAAAAGAATTAAAGATAAACAATTTGGGAGAAATTCTTACCTTTGTGGCCATTAAGAGTGGAGAGACAAATTGTGAAATTAGATTCAATGTAAGGAACACATATTATTTAAGGTTAAGGAACAAAATTGATAATCATTTTCTATTTAATTGCAATGATCCAATTTGAAGTATTTAGAAGTACCTATCTAACAAGCCTCCCTAGGAATGAATCATACTATTAGCCTTGGGTTTTGTTTAATTGTAAAATTAACTCCAAAGCTTATCTACATGTGCTTGGACAAAACCTTGTTTGGTCAAGGAAAAGAGGCCACTTAGGACCTACTTGGACCCTGGCTGGTGAAGGAAGGTTGTCTAGGCAAACTTCTTTAAGTTCAATATTTATTTCATTTTAACAATTTTGTTTAATTTCCCCTTTACTTTGTATTTTAGTATTTTTATTATTTATTAGGAATAAAACTAATATTGTTGTTCTGACCACGTAGTGGTGGAACAAGAAAAGGCCTCTATCGCCGCGGAAGCGACCTATTTCCGTAAAGCTCATTCTGGACCAGCGAAGAGTTTTGTCAAACTTGTCGCATCGTCGTCTCTGTCCCTGCCAAACAAGCTTTTGTGATTGCAATTCCAATTTAGGATTTGGGGACTCAATTTTAGGGTTTGGGTAATTCAATACCTGTCTTCGGAGTTTTCGCAGATTTCTTTTGCTTCCAGCGTGCAAGCATGGGCGTTCCGGAGGAGATCGCTGTGGAAAATAATGCTGCCACGGCGGTGCCGCCGCAATTGAGCTACGCGGAGTTTCAACGATGGAAGCAGCAGAAGGTTTGGCAGCGCGCTCCCAGTTTCTCTTCATTTTTAGGGTTAGAGCTTCTTTTCGAATTTTGTTACCTAGGTTTTCAACCAAGCTGCCAGAATTGGGACGCAGGTTTTTTTGAGAATTTCTGAAGTGCCTGGCTTTGAAACCTTGACTCTGAAGTCTGGAATTGTTTATCACCTTTTTTCCTCTTAGACATGCCGCAAGAAACTCGGAACTGTTCAATTTCCAAGAGAAACAGGTCTACTCTACCTCTCTACTCTATAATTAGCGCAGAGAAATTTTTTGCAATCTGTTAGGGTTTTCGAAACTCGTGAGACATAGAACTACGACACTAAATTATTTAGTATTGAAAGTGCTATCAAGAGGATTGTGCAGTCGTACTTAGCTTCAATTGTGAAAATCGAAAGTCTTCCTATGGATGTATTTTTCGTAATAGCATGCCCTCGCATATGTGTTTATCCTCTTTCTGAAACGGAATTGGTCAATATCACTGACGGTGCGGTAGATGGTTGTGACGGTGCCTCGCATTGTTTCTCATGCTGGTTTGGTTGACTTGAGAAGAAGTTTTCGTGGGACTCGGTAATTAAAGTTTAGTTTGCGTTTTGGTTGTCGTGATAGGGGTTTTCTGGCTTGGTTATTGAGTAGTTGCCCAAAAGACCCTCTAGAACCCATGGCTGGGTTCACAGAACATGCGCGGGCGTTTCAATTCCAGCACTTTGCTCGTGGTCCTCGGACCTGTGAGCATGAGGATGCCTGCATAGTTGTTGCATTCCGTTAAAATCATCTCACAGGACCATTCGCGTGTACTCCGTCAGTACTGAAAGCTTACAGTGTTGGGATTCGAACTATTTTGACAATGCGAATGTTTCTGGATGAGGGAAAGCAGATATGGTAATTGAGGTATATCTACTTTTTAAATTCCCTTATGCGAGTAATTTGAAGCTTCTCAGAGTTGATACTTTTTACCTGCAGGACGCAGAAGCAGAAGCCAGAGCTACAGAGGCTGCACGGAAGCGCATGGAAGACATTGCTGCTGGCCGAGTACGCATGAATGGGAGGGAGTTGTATCAGCATGAGCCATGGGTCTTCGATGATGCCCGATTCGACACCTAAAAATCAACATAGGTCATCATTTTGTTAGTGTACAAATTCTTTTCTTATTGAATATCATACTTCACTTTCACAACCCTTTTTTATTTCCAACTCATCATTCAGTGCTCATTTTTCTCGGAGCAAGGCTGCGTTGCGACTCTCAGCCTTACCGTGACGTAGCTCGGTAGAAAATACGAGGAACAAGCTAAGTTCTCTGAATTTTCTCCTTTGTTTATGACGATCCTTTCTCCAATTTGCACTAGAGTTTGCAGATTGAGTCATTTCACGGAATGAAGAGGGACCAAGTCAACGGCATAGTAGGTCGATTACCAATAGACAAAGTCACAGGAAACGCTTATATAATTGAGAGTTGTAAGGTGTGTACACCCACAATCGATCCTAATTCCAACTGAGCATCATTTCTTTTATTGAACATAAATTATTTTTATTAGGCCTAGTTGGCAAATGACATATTCACATAGTTCACATAGTTCCCCCAACTCTCTTCACCTGAAAAAGCTGTTGTGTTTAATTTTGAGATTTAAGCAATTGCATTTCGAGAGTTGGATTTGTGAGATTATGCGTCTCATATTGACGGGAAGACTGATCAAGATAGTCTTTGCTATTGCTTGGTCAATGATTGAGAAAAAAGTTCTCAAAAGACGCTGACATCGGGGGAGAGCATTTGCATCAGATGAAGCTCCTCATAAGTCAGATTGGAGTTTAAAAATCTCCGGATACACAAGACTTTTTGAAGAAACTCTAGAGTCATCAATTTGGCTTGCTAGATTCTCTTTCACTATTGGACAATACCTGAAGAGATTTTGCTTGATTATGGGATAATCTTACTGAGAGACGAAAATTATCTTGTTGGCAATCACTCTGAATCTTGATAATTTCAAAATTCACGAAACATGAGAAGAAATTTCACTCATTTGGGCTGATGATTGTTATTTTTTCGGTATTCATTAAACTAAAACTAGAGGCCTTTGTCTCTTAGCTTATGGCAGAAGAAAGGATGCTTTGGTAGTGAAGATTTTAAAACTTGATAAGTGTGATTTGAATCTCATTATTTACAAAACCTTAGAAGAAATTTGAGTCATTTGACCCTTGAATCTCATAAGTTCCATGTCGTCACTGTACTGGAGGATTTTAGCTTTGCCTAATGAAAGATGCACTGCGTGACAAATAATACCATACAGTTGGCAAAGGCTCTGAATCTTGATAAGCGTATATTTTTTTTACGCAGCAAACTCCAACTACTTGAGAATTGGATAAAACACAGAGATTGAATTTGCAAAGTTTTCTTTCAATGCAAAAACAATCAAACCTTGCTAAGTGATACTAGTGAGACAAAAAGCTTCAAATACTAGAGAATTGAGTAAAACTGAGGAAAATCGCATCTGAAAAGTTTTCCTCCAAAGGAACAGTAACAATTTTTTTTGATAAGTGTCTGAACAATTTTCTTATTCATAAACAATGTTCAACTGAGTGCACAGAGAATTGAATCCGCAAAGTGTAACCTAGTTCTAAAGCAACTAAATCTTGATAACGTTTAGGTACTTGACAATTGATCATTAAATTCATAGATTAAATTCGGAACGTTTCTTCCAACGCGTAAGCAAGTGAACATTCCTAAGCGTATAATTCTTTTCGACACAAATTACTCCTCGAAAATTGGACAAAAGGCAAGCACCAAATCTGCAGCGACCTCTTCAAATGCAGGAACAACTGTCTCGTAATATTAATCACGTAACTTAAAGTTTTGACACCAAAAATTACTGCTCGGAGAGTTCAATTGAATGAAGCGCGCAACCCAAGGCACGAATCTGCAAAGTCTTCTTCCACTGCAAACTCATCAACTGATCGAAACCCGTACGTAATGGGATTCCACTGACTTCTTCTTTCTCACAGCTTGTGTCGGTGGACAAGGAGAGATCGAGAGTGGGGCCGGCGTGTGGATCGATAGGCCGGTACTGGCACAACGTTCTCCGATGATGGCGTACAAACGGTAGACACTCAGGGGAGAAGGATGATCGATGCATCACAGGCACATCGACCACTCCGATTCTCGATCATCCCGTACGCCATATATTGCATCGATCGATCCCCCACATGGTGGCATGGGTGGTGGGTTCGGCGCTGCAGGCCATCGACGTGGGCCTCCTGGGCCCGAACCACGTACAGTCGATCGATCTCGACTTCTCCTTCCACGCGACTGTCAGTCCGTCAGTCACATTCAACGCTGACAGTGCCAAATGTCAAGACGGAGCACGAAACAAAATTAATGTTGGGGACAGACTGACAGAGGATCACTTTCATTGAGTTCTATTCGGTCATTAGAATTAAGGGCACAGGTACCATCTAAGGTAGGTACACCCAAAAGCGCCAGTTTTTCATACTGTGCCTAGTTCCTGTTATTATGTTGTTCAGATTTTTTTACAGTCTTGTTGGTGAGTGAAAGCATGTTCCAATGCACCAAAGAACAGTGGATTTGGATACCATATGCAAAAGTTACTAACAGTCAAAGTGTGTTTCTGAAAGCGCCATCTACAGTCTAGGTACATGACTGATTTTGAAAATGTATGCATGTTGTATAGGGCGCTTTAAGGTCAGGTGCCATTTTGGGTGTACCTACTTTAAGGGCTGGAATTGAATTCTAAGGAGGTGAAACATCTAGAAGGATTTTTGTGAAGATTTCCCTTGAAACACAAGTGGAATTCACATCCGACCCAAGTTGTTTCATGTTTTTGGGAGGTTTGGGGAATTAAAGTAGAACCACCTATTCCCGACCAAGGACCCATACCCAACCTATAGGATGTGGCTATTTCCAACCAAGGCTAGAAGAGATTTACGATCAAAGCTTGGAATGTACTTTTCCCCCATTTTCAAGGTTGGGACTACTAAAGTCATGACATGTTTATACATTGTTGAAGGCTATGAAAAAGCAACAATTTCGGATAATGTACATGTAAGTTACCCACCAAAACCAACATTTTTTGCTTTTGTGACTAGTTATTATTATTATAAGATTGCCCAAATTTTCATGTTTTCTTATTATTTGGGAATAATATTGTATACAAAAGTTATTCCATATTAGGGAATAAAGTATGGTTCTAGAACAATTCTTTTTTTATAGGAACATAATTGATTTTGATATTAATGTACACAAAGTGAAGATTGCATTGTAGGGTCAATGGTGCAATTGGAAGTACCTACCTTTTGTTTGTTTGGTACAATTGTTTAAATCTTATGTTAGTAGTCAAACTAATATATAAACCATAGTTTGCATTTGCATCCTTATTTGCCGAATTTGGTATGCCTAATTTTCCATCTAATTTTGGAAAAATCTTGATATCCACCTTTGTTCACCAAATATGACCAATAAGCAACCAAGGGACTATTTATTTAGTCGAGTATAGACTAAAACAACTAAACTTAGGATGAACTATGATTTCAAGAGTCATTCCTTGACATGTGAGGATTGAGTGGCTAAAGATTTTTTCATCCACATTTGAAGAGTATTGGACTCCTTATATGTAAAGGTAGCTATGCTCTAACATTCAAGTATAGTTTTCACTAAATTAAATTTCTATCATTTGAAAATGTAGGATACACTTCAATATTCTCTCTATTAGTACATTTTGATTATTGTCAATAACATATTCGTTTGGCCATGCAAAAAATTAGGAATTAGCGTATGTTTTGTTTAGAACAATCCTACTAGTATATGCTTTTAGCAAATAGTTTAATTCACCTATTTTAACATCAAGAAGCATTTGTTTTACATTTTGTCAGGATTTGAGCCCTAAAGTCAAATTGTCTCCTTATGAGACATAGTGGATTTTTGGCAAGTTCCTATGGTCTCAATAATTGTTATAATTGTGGGAACTTTTGCAGAGAAAACAAAAAAGTACATTAGCTTTTAGAGAGTATAATTTTAATTTCAATCAGTACTTTGAAGCAAAAGTTATGTCACTCAATCACCCTTAATTTTAGTTTGGTGGATATATAGAAAAAAATCTACAAAAACTTAAAATTATTTTCTTAAAATTTTCTCATAGATTTTATTTATCTAAATGTCCAAGAATATGATCAAAACAAATACATAGTTTGATGTTTTAGTTGTAGAAAATAATGAGGTGAAAACCATCTCTAATATTTAGAACTATGCATGCAAGAACAATGGAAGATATAAATAATGTATTTTTAGATTTCTTTTAGTAGGAACACATGTGCCTATTACATGGAAATATACCACAAAAATTTTAGCTCAAAATCATTAATTTAGACTACTCAATGGTATGAAAATCTCCTATTTGACAAATTAACAAAATTGACTTTTAAATGTAAATGATTTTAAATTTTTTTGAAAAATAAGGAATACAATTATAGTCAAGATAATTAGAAATATATTTTTTTGTTTTTGGTACTTAATTTATAGTTCTAAAGTTATAGCATTCCTGAATCAAAACGAAATGAAACTAGCACTCTAAGTATTTCTTAACCCCTAAAGGACTACAACTATGTTTCCACCAAAACTGCTCCAAAACTGTCATATCTAGGACAACTACCAAATTTCAGAAAAAAGAACTTTTTTTGACATGTGTAACCGTGGGATCTTTTAGTGAACTAGTTTGGAAATACGTAGAAAAAATTTCAGAAATTTCCACCATGTAGATTGCAAGATATTAGTATTTGAAGTTACAAAAATCATTTTTTTCCACTGCAAAAATTCGGGCGGTTGCACTTCAGAAGGCCACATTTATATGAAAAAATGTCCAAAATGGTTGCAACTCTTTGGATTCATTCTCCAATTCAAGTTATTTATATGCTTGAAAATTTTCATATCATTTGAAATTGTACAACATGTCCAAAAAAAATAGTAGGTAGAAAGAAGTAGAGAATGATTCAAAATACAAAAATGGTAACAATTTATTTATTGAATTGAAAAATGCCAATCCCAATGGTTCAAATGTTGTAATAAACAACCTACACCCAATGTTTTTATTTTTTTTTCAAAAATATTGAAAATTGAGTAAAATGAAGGACTTCAAAGTTTATTTTAAAGAAGAGAATCCATAACTACCTGCAAACTAAAATTCTTCATAACTTTTGATTCATTAATCCAAATGGAATGATTCAAAGCTTTTCACGTATATATAAATCCATAAAAACAATTAAAAAAAAATTCCAAAAAAAGTGATTTTTTCTGCCTAAACTACCCAAACTGAGAAACAAACAACATTTTATGTGATAACTTTTCAACCATGTCATCAAAAGGCACGAAAATTGTTGGGCTTTGAAGATACTCCTTATCTACACCTTCTATTAAAGTTTGGTTCCAAAATATGAAAATCTCTAGCCACATGTACCTACCAAAAATCGCTATGTTGCCAAAAAAGGCATGTTGGTCCTTTAGGGGTTAAAGTCACCCTCTAATTTGTGCTTTTATAGTTAATATTCATCAACAATTTTATCTACTATTGTCCTCAATTATTAAGGTTGTGCCCAATATTTTATACCCACTATTTAACAGGGTTGTGCGGACTCTACGTCTTTTGGGAAATTACGTCCAAAATCCGGACGTCCGAACGCAGCGGGGCGCAGCGGACGTGCGGACAGCCAAATTACCGTGGCGGATGGCGTTTTTCCTGGTGGACGGGCTGTCGGACGTCGAGTACGGGGAAGCGGGACGGTCGGGGGCTGTTGAATTTGCGCGGATGGCGGGCGGACGGGGCGTATTGTGGCGGACGGCGGGACTTTTGGCGGACGGCACGACGGACGGGAGGACCGACAGGCGGACGCGATGGCGGACGGGAGGACGGAGTGGCGGACGGGCGGTTTTGTGGCGAACGGGACGGCGGAATGGGCGGACGGGATGGCGGACAGGGCGGGGGAATGGGCGGACGGCGGACGGCTTTAGACGGACCCCTTTTTATTTTTCAACCCTCGACCTCGGGTCTTTGGGGGGTTCATAGTATTCTTTAACATTCACATATTTATTGGGATTCAGGTTCGTGTACGTACAACGTCCTAAGGGAATATTTAACCCCTAAATGTATTTGACTATGTTTTGCCAAAAACACTTTAAAACTGCCACTTCTAGTACAACAGCAAAATCTTTTTTTAAAAACATTTTAAGACAAATGTAACCGTAGGATCTTATAGTAAACTAGTTTGAAAATATGTGGAGAAAATTTCAGAAATTTTCACCGTATAGATTGCAAGATAATAGTGTTTGAATTGTCAAAAATGCTTTTTTTGTCCCTGCGAAAATCCGAGCAGCTGCACTTCAGTAGTTCACTTTTGTATGAAAAAAAGTCCAAAATGATTGTTACTCTTTTGATTCATTCTTTTAGTCAAGTAAGCTACATGCCTAAAAAATTTCAAATCATTTGGAGTTCTACAACATGTAGAAAACAATTAGTAAGTAGAAAGAGGTAGAAAATGAATCAAAATATTAAAATAGTAATAATTAATTTTTGAAATTGAAAATTTCCAATTCCAATGGTTGTAATGTTGTAATAGACAATCTTCACCTAATGTGTTTAATTTTTTTCAAAAATATTAAAAATTGAGTAAAATAATGGACTTCAAAGTTTATTTTGGAGTAGAGATTCCATAACTTCCCACAAACTACCTTCAAACTAAAACTCCCATAACTTTCATTTCACAAATCAAAATGGAATAATTAAAAGCTTTCCAAGTAGATAAAAATCTAAAGAATGAATTTCAAATTTCAAATTTTAGAAAAAGTGATTTCTGAAGAAGTTTTCAGCTGCCCGGGTTGCCCGCCGAGCAAAAGAAATCACATATCATGCAATAACTTTTTATTCATGTTGTCAAAAGTTATGAAAATTGTTGGGCCTTAAAGTTACTCCTCGAACACACATTGTATGAGAATTTCAAAGAAAAAAAATAAAAACTCCATTCGTAGTGAGCTGCCCAAAATTGCTATGTTGCCAAAAAACGCAGTTTGGGCGTTTAGGGGTTAAACATTTCAATGTTTCTTTAGGTTCCCATTCATGAACCTACAACCCCTTAACCACACATTTAAACATTTCAATATTGAAATTGAATTAGGATTTGTGAACCTACAACCCCTTAGATTTTAGGCAAATATTTTAACATTTTAACCCCTAAAGGACCAACATGCGTTTAGGGGCCGTATAGAAATTTTGGGCAGGTACGTGTGATTAGAAATTTGAATATTTTGGGCTCAAATTTTAATAGAAGGTAGGGCGAGGAATATCTTCATGTGTATCAAATTTCATGACATTTGGAGATATGACTCAAAAGTTATGGCCTAATATGTTGCTTTTTTTGGTAAGTGGGCAGTTCAGGTCTTCGGGGCTAAAAAAAGATCAGAAAAAATCACTTTTTTAAAAAATGAAAATTTTTAACTGGTTTTCTACATTTATATATAAGTGGAAAGCTTTTAATCATTCCATTTCAATCAAAGAGTCAAAAGTTATGAGGTTTTTCTGTTTGCGGGCAGTAATGGATTCTCCACTATCAAAGAAACTTTGAAGTTGTTTATTTCACTCAAATTTCAATATTTAAAAAAACAAAAACAACCCTAGGATGTAGATTGATTATTACAACATTACAACCATTGGGATTGTCATTTTCTAATTCTATAATTAAATTCTTAACAATTTAGTATTATGAATCATTCTCTACTTCTTTTTACTTACTATTTTTTTCCTATATGTTGTACAATTCCAAATGACATGAAATTTTTTGAGCATATCTCCATCTTGTTTAGGAAACTGAATTCAAAGAGGCACCACCATTTTCAACATTTTTTCCTTGAGAAGTGAGCTTGTGAAGTGTAGCTGCCCAATTCTTTGCAGGACTGAAAAAATGGTTTAGGGGAATTTGAATGCTTATATCTTTTGATCCACATGGTGGAATTTTCTGAAATTTTTACCACATATTTTGTAGACACTATACTACAAGATCCTATGGTTACATGTATCAAAAAATGTTTTTATCAAGGAAATTGGTAGTTGTACTAGAAATGGTAGTTTTCGAGCGTTTTTGGGGAATACATAGTCATGGAACTTTAGGGGTTTAGGTTTTCTTCGATTCCCATTTGTGAAACTACCATCCCTTAGGCGCACATTTAAACATTCATATTGCATTTGATGTCCAATACTCCGATTTAGCAAAGATGTTGTACCATTCATGAAAGACAAAAACAAACCTTGTTTATTAAAGTCTTCCTCAACAACAAATGGTAATCACCTACTCTTGGTATATATGAGCATCTAAAGCCCTAAGCTTACATCCCTTCAATTAGAAGGACAATAATCATCATCTCCTTTCACCTCTGCCCCACTACTCTCGCATCCTCGTCTGTATCCTACGTCTTCATCGCTCGATGTGTTCTCCATACCATTTGATGAAGATCTTGCGCCTTCTACTTGCTTACTTCTCTTTGCTTTCCTTCGCTTGATTGGCTTCTTGTATTCCTCTTTTACTTTCAATATGGCTTTGCTCATTTCTTCCCTAGAATTTAGACACGCGATCGGTTTCATTTTCCTCTTCGCAACAAGTAGGCATGTATGAAGGGGGGTTCTACCTACATTCAATTTCTTCACTGGTGAAACCGCGAAAGGCTGCATAGGTCTTTTTTTATTACCTTCATTGCCTACTTTGACCTCTAATTTCACTGCCTAGGGACATCCATGAACGATTATGTTTGTGGCCCTCGAAGATTGCGGTGGAGAGGTTGCTGATTTCAGATTGCATCGTGGCGGTGCGGTGTGCAAAGCTAAATTACGTTTCATCTGTGCCAATGTCACATCTCCGTCATCATTGGTGGATGATAATACAGTGGCAGTAAATTCGATGCAAGGCTGCTTTGCCTTGCCAATATTAACAAGCCGATGTCCAAGCCCTAAGCTCCTTGAACCGTCCGGATTTTGGCTACTAGTTCCAAATATGGCACTCGGTGCACCGCTCCGAGGTGGTTTTGGGGAATCTTGCATGAGCTCTTCTCTAGGTTTGAGTGTATTGCCAAAGCTTGGACTCTCGGCCTCTTCTACACGTTCAATACCATTTTCCTTTACTGCAATTGTATTGATCGGGACCTCGTCATTGTCCATACAACCCCTTTCTCCATCATTTTCTTCATCATTATCCTTTTCTTGAACCCCTCCTGTGGATGGAGATTGACAAATACGAATGCCTTCATCTGTGCCACCATCCCCACCATCGGGAAGTGTTGTCCCATCCGCCTCCGCTATCTCTACAAAAGCGTCCTCCTTCTGCGATAGAATAGATTCGCTATTCAAAAATCCGGATCCATCCACGAATCTTGCTATACGAGGTTCATCTTCACCGTACCCATCATTCTCCTCATTGGAGTGAAAGTCATAGATGCTTGTATTATTGCTTCTCCACCCACCATTCATTGGACTAGGACTACGGTACGTTTCGTCATACAAATTGTCCATGTCATTGTCCTCGTCACCTTCATCCCGTTGGTCAAGTGGATGAAGTCCATCATCGATGTCTTCCGCATCGCTTCCCGCATCGGAGGACTCGTAGTCCACATTGTCTCTGTACCATTTCTTCTCATCCTTGTTCTTCGATGCGCCCACAACTTTTGAATTGGTGTACACATACACCAAGTCCGCTGCCCGGGTTGTTGCCAATTTGTTCCGAGATTTGTTGTGAACATAAGAGTAGCTACTCCAATTTCGTTCGCATGCAGATGATGACACCGGTTGGGCCAAAATCCTCTTGGCAATGGGAGCAATTAGCTTCCCACATGCACCTTCAAAATCCCACCAAGCATGGGCCGACAACATTTGTTCTTGTGGCTCCAACATGGTATCGAATGGAGGGTCCCTATAGTGGAAGGCTACAAATTCCTTCACCACCTTCGCGTACTCTTCGGTAGAACAGATCTTCGTTAGAACGTTCTTGCATCTCTCTGTTGCATCTTGATCGTCGGCTAGTTCTTTGTCGTGGAGAAGATACGGATTCAAAAGAGCGCCTGCATAATGGAGGTCTGTCTCCCCCATCTTTCGTCGTTTTACGAAGGACTCCTCCAGTGGTATTGCTCGGTCAAGGTCCAAACAAAAAGGTGCTCCTCGTAGACCAAACACATGTTTTTCTAAATTCCGCATAATATGCAATACCTTCCCCATGCACGGCGTCTTTGCATCCAAATCACGTAGACCGAATACAACTGGGGCTGTCAGTTCCCGCACATTGGTCAACCGGTCCTAGAAATGCTCATCCACAACTGTATTGTACACGTTCCTTGACTGCGATCGTGATTTGCCTTTGTCTCTATCATCCAATGTGTTCACGTACGCCACCCATTGTGGATCCACCACACTCTGCTTCAACGCATCCTTCACTTCCAACAAGCGGTCAATCATGATGAAATAAGAAGCAAACCTTGTTTCCAACGGCTTCAACAAACTGAACCTCGTCTCGTATTTCCGAAATATGGCAAGTGGCATGTGCCTCTTCTTGAAGAATTTGACAACGACCTCGGCAGCCTTCACGTAATCTTTGATCCATGGCTGCTTCGCCCAATCCTTAAGCAACAAGTTCAAGGCATGCACCACACATCCTTGAAAATATATGTGTGGATATTTATGGGACACCAAATTCCATGCTGTGGGGTTTGTATTGGTATTATCCGCAGTTACTTGTACTACATTCTTGGGGCCCACTTGCTCTATGAATTCTTCCAAGATAGAAGCCACATACGGTGCTGTCTTCTTCTGTCCACTCGTATCCACCGATCCAAGGAATTGTTCATCTGCTGAAGATATGAGCATTGCATTTATTAATGGATGGTTCGTCACCGAGCTCCATCCATCAAAAGACAGTGTTGCTCTGAACTTCCTCACACTGTCTTCAGTCCTCAGAAGCAACTTCGTTTGAATATCTGACTTCGCTTGCTCAAGCAATTTATGTTGCAGATCATTGTATGATGGAGGAGTGTAGGACTTTTTAAACTCAGCCGTCAACTTCACCGCTTCCCGAAAGGCTGGATTCCGAGCTACTGAAAATGGTATATTCGCCGAATAAAAAAAATTAGCCCACGTTGCATGTAATTTGCGTCTGTTGACTTCATCAAATCCATCCACTAGCCTACTCTGCGTTGCAGGCCTACTGCTTGATGCCCTCGAAGTATGCCGATTACCACCTGATTCCGTATTTGGAGTTATTTGCGAACCCACAGCGACCACTTCTTTCGGTGCGGTGCATGAATCTTCTTGCGTAGAACACGGCGTGCCCCTATCATTCAAAAGATTGCTTGTGGACATTGGCATGTCGTTGCCATCTGTTCCGTCCGCAACAGGTCTTTTGGGAAACAGCCCTTGGCAATTAACAAATAAGGATTTTGTTCTGGATGTCAACTGCGAGCACAAGCCGATGCCCCTATCACGCTGTCCCGTAGGGCCTTCATATCCCAAGTGGCTCAACATACGGCTAGTTTTTCGGGCGAACACACACTTGCAAGCCTTGCATTGTATTTTGTTTGTTTCCGGGATCGTGTACCAAGTGGTGAAGTCTTTGCTCATATTGAATTCTTTTTCCCTTCAATTGTAATTGGTAACGTTAGCACTGTGTTGTAAAAGTCCACAATCAAATAAGCACTGAGTGCAAAAAGCCTTCAAAATGAAAGCCCCCCCTTCCACCAAACTATGCATTACCAAGTAAGGGACACAAATAAATTTGCAGTGCCTAGCCCTTGGAAATCTTAGTGTTCAGTTCATCAGGAGTGCTTACAAATGACTTCTCTCAGTCTACTTATAGTAAACTGAGCGCAGCTGACCGTTGGGGCGGACAGTGAAATACCCGTTGCAACAGTCGCTGAATTGAAGCGGACGGCAAATCGGTTAGGGCGGACGGCTAGTTCGGGCGGGGGCGGACGGCGACTTCGGTCCAGGTGGACTGGCCGTGCGTAAAACATATACAGTAAGGTCTACTTCATTTACGAATTCTTGCTGTCACATGGAAAAAAAAATCCCCTGCTGCTGCCATCTTTGACGCCCTCCCTAGGGCTAAAAAATTGTTATTTTCACATTTAATTTTCTGCACAAGATCGTCTCTATGTTCATAACACATGCGTCAAATTTCAAGGCCAAAAGATTTGCCCGGAAAAAGATTTTTCAAAATCTACGTACATGTGTGGTTGTGTCTAAAATTCCAATGCTACCAACTTTGACACCCTCCCAAAGAAGCAGAGATTGAGAAATTAAAATTTGGCCATGAAATTCTTGGCATGAGATCATCTCAGTGTTGATAATATGTATGCCAAATTTCAGGTTCTAAGGATTTCCTCATACAAAGCAACTTCAAATCTATCGACGGAAGTAGTTCTTAGAAATTTTGTGACAACTATACATGTTTACTGAAAATAATATTTTATTGAAAACACCTCTAGTGTTTACCCATAAATGTCCAAGGCCTATTTTGAGCTTCGACAAATTTGTTCAAATTGAACAAACAACAAATATTTTTATAAGTTGTATATTTCTTTTTCTGCATGGTAACCGTGCCAATTGAAACTAGGCATATTAGAGATCATATACAAAAACAAAACAAATCAAAATCAATTAAGAATTCAAAGATTATAATATTCAATCATAATTTCTTACATCCAATACCATGCCTCTAATAGCATACATTCCACATCAAAAAGTATTGTGCATAGTGAATACGTACATTGACTAATTGATACATACATAAATAGATAGATAAATAATTCCATATATATGTTCATATTAAAAACCAATAATAAGTCAAAGCATATTCCGTGTACGTTTACCTAGTATTGCTCTATCCTTCTAAAATCCACATCACCATCTAACCATCCATAGTCCATACAATACGATGGTTCAATCAAAAACTCATACAAGACGTATAGGTCCATGTCTACTTTGTTTTACTACTACTACCCTCTCCCAAACCATGAGACGATTCATCTTTAGTGTGTCGAGCTGCACTTCTTAGACTTTCTCGACGAGCTTGGGCCTCAGGGCTTTCAGCCGTTTCAGGGCCAGCTAGTCGTGCGGATTTGTTAGTCCGCTCAACTACTTTGAATGCTTTTGCCGTGTCCACTGTATAATCATCATCATCTTCCAACTTCCGTTTCTTCTCTCTTTTGGGAGTCAAATCCACAGACTTCAACTTCAAGGCTGACAAAGTAGACTGCAATCGAAGTAAGACCTCGTCTACCACTTTGTTGGCCACTTCAAATGAGAATTCATTCAATGATTTTTCGGTTGTACATCCTTCGAATAGAAGTGTCCTCCACTGCTTTATGATTTCCCCAACCCGCCGGTCAAACGCCTCCACCACCTCCACCATTGGTTCGCTTGTGTTCCATTCCGCATCTATGTCCACGGAAGCACGATATTCGGCAGCTTCTTCCAACTTTGACAACAACAAGGCCCAACCTATCAAACCGTGGTCGTATGCCGTATATTGTTCCTTGAATTCTTTTGAATCCTCCACGACAACCCATTCTCTACCTTCCGTTTTCTCCACGTCACTATAAGAAAACCGCGTTTTTGCTGCCGTTACCGGAAAAACATGTCCTGTTTTTGTTGACGTCAATGCGTTTCGCGGTTTGACGAACACAGTCGGAAAATTCGATCAGACGTCAAAATGAACGTATTCTTGTTAGGATTAGAGCATCAAGATGTCTGGATGAACATGTACGTTTCCAATGACGTCAAAAAAAACATTCTCTCGTCAAACTTTGATGTCAAGAAAAACATGATTTCTCCACGTCAACAACTGAGGGAGTTTTCACTGCGGGTAGACAGTGGAAAAAACTGGGGCTCCAGCTGGAACGCTGCCCGATAGTAAAAAACTGGGGGATGGGTAGGTGGACTACATGAGGCCCTAAAAACTTGTTGGAGTAGATTTTGAACTTCCTTTTTTTTTGGTTGGGCTTGTTTAGGCTTCCACAACTTTTGTGACAAAACATATTTTAGCTTCCCATTTTTTCTCTTTAAGATTCTTTGGGCTTCTAGAAGTTGTCTATTTCCTTTTTTACCATCCCAATTTTTTTTTTTTTGGCTTGTTTGGGCTTCTAGAATTTATCTATTTTAATTTTGAACTAAATTTATTTTTCCCCGTGGGCTGATTTGGACTTCCACTACTTTTTCAAACTAAAATAGAGCTTTCCATTTTTTCCCTTTAGGGTTGTTTGGGGTTGTACATCTTTCCAATTTGCTTTTTCACCTTCCCATTTCTTTTTCTTTAGGCTTGTTTGGGCTTCTAGAATTTGTGTACTTTAATTTTGAAATTACATTTTGGAGGTGCGTGGGCTGATTTGGACTTGCACAACTTTTTTAAACAAAAATGGAGGTTCCTTTTTTTTTTCTTTCCCTTTAGGCTTCTTTGGGGTTCCTCATCTTTTAAATATCCTTTTTACCTTCCCATTTTTTTTCTTTTGGCTTGTTTGGGCTTCTAGAATTTGTCTACTTTAATTTTGAACTTACATTTCGGAAGTGCATGGGCTGATTTGGACTTGCACAACTTTTTTAAACAAAAATGGAGGTTCCTTTTTTTTTTTCTTTTCCCTTTAGGCTTCTTTGGGGTTCTTCATCTTTTAAATATCCTTTTGACCTTCCCATATTTTTTTTCTTTTGCCTTGTTTGGGCTTCTAGAATTTGTCTACTTTAATTTTGAACTAATTTTTGGCCATGCGTGGGTTGATTTGGACTTGCACAATTTTTTTAAACAAAAATGGAGGTTCCTTTTTTTTCCCTTTAGGCTTCTTTGGGGTTCCTCATCTTTTAAATTTCCTTTTTACCTTCCCACTTTTTTTTTCTTTTGCCTTGTTTGGGCTTCTAGAATTTATCTATTTTAATTTTGAGCTAATTTTTGGCCATGCGTGGGTTGATTTGGACTTGCACAACTTATTTAAACAAAAATGGAGGTTCCTTTTTTTTCCCTTTAGGCTTCTTTGGGGTTCCTCATCTTTTAAATTTCCTTTTTACCTTCCCACTTTTTTTTTCTTTTGCCTTGTTTGGGCTTCTAGAATTTATCTATTTTAATTTTGAGCTAATTTTTGGCCATGCGTGGGTTGATTTGGACTTGCACAACTTATTTAAACAAAAATGGAGGTTCCTTTTTTTTCCCTTTAGGCTTCTTTGGGGTTCCTCATCTTTTAAATTTCCTTTTTACCTTCCCACTTTTTTTTTCTTTTGCCTTGTTTGGGCTTCTAGAATTTATCTATTTTAATTTTGATCTAATTTTTGGCCATGCGTGGGTTGATTTGGACTTGCACAAATTATTTAAACAAAAATGGAGGTTCCTTTTTTTTCCCTTTAGGCTTCTTTGGGGTTCCTCATCTTTTAAATTTCCTTTTTACCTTCCCACTTTTTTTTTCTTTTGCCTTGTTTGGGCTTCTAGAATTTATCTATTTTAATTTTGAGCTAATTTTTGGCCATGCGTGGGTTGATTTGGACTTGCACAACTTATTTAAACAAAAATGGAGGTTCCTTTTTTTTCCCTTTAGGCTTCTTTGGGGTTCCTCATCTTTTAAATTTCCTTTTTACCTTCCCACTTTTTTTTTCTTTTGCCTTGTTTGGGCTTCTAGAATTTATCTATTTTAATTTTGAGCTAATTTTTGGCCATGCGTGGGTTGATTTGGACTTGCACAACTTATTTAAACAAAAATGGAGGTTCCTTTTTTTTCCCTTTAGGCTTCTTTGGGGTTCCTCATCTTTTAAATTTCCTTTTTACCTTCCCACTTTTTTTTTCTTTTGCCTTGTTTGGGCTTCTAGAATTTATCTATTTTAATTTTGAGCTAATTTTTGGCCATGCGTGGGTTGATTTGGACTTGCACAACTTATTTAAACAAAAATGGAGGTTCCTTTTTTTTCCCTTTAGGCTTCTTTGGGGTTCCTCATCTTTTAAATTTCCTTTTTACCTTCCCACTTTTTTTTTCTTTTGCCTTGTTTGGGCTTCTAGAATTTATCTATTTTAATTTTGAGCTAATTTTTGGCCATGCGTGGGTTGATTTGGACTTGCACAACTTATTTAAACAAAAATGGAGGTTCCTTTTTTTTCCCTTTAGGCTTCTTTGGGGTTCCTCATCTTTTAAATTTCCTTTTTACCTTCCCACTTTTTTTTTCTTTTGCCTTGTTTGGGCTTCTAGAATTTATCTATTTTAATTTTGAGCTAATTTTTGGCCATGCGTGGGTTGATTTGGACTTGCACAACTTATTTAAACAAAAATGGAGGTTCCTTTTTTTTCCCTTTAGGCTTCTTTGGGGTTCCTCATCTTTTAAATTTCCTTTTTACCTTCCCACTTTTTTTTTCTTTTGCCTTGTTTGGGCTTCTAGAATTTATCTATTTTAATTTTGAGCTAATTTTTGGCCATGCGTGGGTTGATTTGGACTTGCACAACTTATTTAAACAAAAATGGAGGTTCCTTTTTTTTCCCTTTAGGCTTCTTTGGGGTTCCTCATCTTTTAAATTTCCTTTTTACCTTCCCACTTTTTTTTTCTTTTGCCTTGTTTGGGCTTCTAGAATTTATCTATTTTAATTTTGAGCTAATTTTTGGCCATGCGTGGGTTGATTTGGACTTGCACAACTTATTTAAACAAAAATGGAGGTTCCTTTTTTTTCCCTTTAGGCTTCTTTGGGGTTCCTCATCTTTTAAATTTCCTTTTTACCTTCCCACTTTTTTTTTCTTTTGCCTTGTTTGGGCTTCTAGAATTTATCTATTTTAATTTTGAGCTAATTTTTGGCCATGCGTGGGTTGATTTGGACTTGCACAACTTATTTAAACAAAAATGGAGGTTCCTTTTTTTTCCCTTTAGGCTTCTTTGGGGTTCCTCATCTTTTAAATTTCCTTTTTACCTTCCCACTTTTTTTTTCTTTTGCCTTGTTTGGGCTTCTAGAATTTATCTATTTTAATTTTGAGCTAATTTTTGGCCATGCGTGGGTTGATTTGGACTTGCACAACTTATTTAAACAAAAATGGAGGTTCCTTTTTTTTCCCTTTAGGCTTCTTTGGGGTTCCTCATCTTTTAAATTTCCTTTTTACCTTCCCACTTTTTTTTTCTTTTGCCTTGTTTGGGCTTCTAGAATTTATCTATTTTAATTTTGAGCTAATTTTTGGCCATGCGTGGGTTGATTTGGACTTGCACAACTTATTTAAACAAAAATGGAGGTTCCTTTTTTTTCCCTTTAGGCTTCTTTGGGGTTCCTCATCTTTTAAATTTCCTTTTTACCTTCCCATTTTTTTTTCTTTTGCCTTGTTTGGGCTTCTAAAATTTATCTATTTTAATTTTGAGCTAATTTTTGGCCATGCGTGGGCTGATTTGGACTTGCACAACTTATTTAAACAAAAATGGAGGTTCCTTTTTATTTCCCTTGAGGCTTCTTTGGGGTTCCTCATCTTTTAAATTTGCTTTTTACCTTCCCATTTTTTTTTCTTTTGCCTTGTTTGGGCTTCTAGAATTTATCTATTTTAATTTTGAGCTAATTTTTGGCCATGCGTGGGTTGATTTGGACTTGCACAACTTATTTAAACAAAAATGGAGATCTCTTTTTTTTTTTTTCAACCAAGAGGCTTCTTTGGGGTTCCACATCTTGTAAATATCCTTTTTACCTTCCCATTTTTTTTCCTTCTGGCTTGTTTGGGCTTCTAGAGTTTGTGTACTCTAATTCTGAACTTAATTTTTTTTGGACGTGGGCTGATTTGGACTTGCACAACTTTTATAAGCATAAATTTAGCTTCCCATTTGTGTGGGCCATACATTGCCACATGATGCTATTCTTTCAATGCCATTTACAGTCATGCATGTTCTACTATGAGGGCCACGTCATCATGGTACTCCAAGTGAATTTCATATCAACATAATCCACAGTACATACATGACACGGCACTGCTACAGAATACATGCCATGATGCACCTAATGTTGTCACTTAAGACGTCATTGCCTACGTCGAAAAAGACGCCCACTGTGACACATATGGTCTGTCAAAATTGACGTCTTCCTTCACATGACTGAAATTGGCGATAGTTGCGTCATCCACAGGACCACTGTCCACAAGCAGCATGACATACTCTAACGCGGTTGTTCTTGTCCTTGGTGACTGGGAGCTTCTGACGGTGGCGGGATGAACATACCACCCTCTGACGCTACTTCTCTCGGAGGCTCTGTGTCTACCATTTCAGGCCTGAGACCATAGAAGTCTTCATCGTTTTCCACAGTAATCACGGAAGGGGTGATTTGATTTACTTTAAGCTGACCACGTCTTCCTCTCACATCCATGCGGCATATGATCTTCCAACCAGGTCTATGTGGATCATCGGAGAAGAACACTTGCTGGCAATGTAAAGGAAATGCAAAAGACTCGGCATGAACCCTGCCATCCATGTGGTTGAAATTTGCCATAGCAAAGCCATATCGATCCCTCTGCACGTTAGGAAAACGGCTATCGTGTGTTGCTCGAACCCAATCACATACAAGTACAGTGGTGCAATGATTCCGGTAATCCAACTCCAGAATCTCCTCAATGTATCCCACATAGTCATCCGTTCTCTCGATAGGTTGACCATTTCGAAGACCCCATTGTAGTTGTCGACTAAATGAGGCTACAACACCTGAATCTCGTGTAACACGTCCGAATTCTGCACTGCGAATGCGGAAATGCATGCCAAAGGCATGCATTTGACGATGTGCTGTAGCAAAACGTTGTGGAGGTTGCCCGTACTGAATGACGTCCACATGTACATACTGACCTGCATCTTGAAGAGCTCGCACACGGTTTGCCAACCACTCTGCAAAAGGAGGCAAATCGTAAAGCGCCGCTGGATACCGCAACACCCCTGCAGGATGCCGACGTCGGAATTGTCTTCGGAAGGCTTCCCTCTCTTCCCAGCGCTGTCCTCTGAGTGTGGAATATTCCCTACACGATGGTCCAAGCAGGGTTGCTTCCGTCGCGTCACGTCCGTCCGTCAGGATGTCCGTCCGCTGACGTGACGGGGAGCCGAGCGTCCGTCAGGATGAAATTCACAACAGAATCCGCGACAGAGGATGAAAAATCGTCGACAGGGCTGTCGACGAGGCCGTCCACCGTCGACTGGACCGTCCAGGATAGAATCGAACCGATTAGGGCTAGCCGGCTGTAAACTTCAGAGCCTTGTAACTTTTGCAAAAAGTTTTCAAATTGGGCAAATGAGATGTTTTTCGGCATCTACAGAAACTGTAGATGCCGAAAAACATCTCATTTGCCCAATTTGAAGACTTTTTGCAAAAGTTACAAGGCTCTGAAGTTTGCAGCCGGCTAGCCCTAATCGGTGGACGGCCTCCTCGACGGCCCTGTTAACGGTCGACGGCCTCGTGGACGGCCCTGTCGACGGTGGACGGCCTCCTCGACGGCCCTGTCGACGGTCGACGACCTCCTCGACGGCCCTGATAACGGTCGACGGCCTCGTGGACGGCCCTGTCGACGGTGGACAGCCTCCTCGACGGCCCTGTCGACGGTCGACGGCCTCCTCGACGGCCCTGTTAACGGTCGACGGCCTCGTGGACGGCCCTGTCGACGGTGGACGGCCTCCTCGACGGCCCTGTCGATGGTGGACGGCCTTGTCGACGGTCGACGGACTTCATCCAGGCCGTCGACGACGCCGTCAGCATTCGGGACGGCCTCTGACGCGTCCTGACTCGTCACGACTGACGCGTCCTGACTCGTCACGACTGACGCGTCATGACATCCGGACGGGAAAGGCCCACGTCACGTCGGGATAGACAACCCTGGGTCCAAGTCAATGCTTTCAGAGCCTTTCTATAGTGCGAGACAGCAACATGGACATTCCATACAGACATGATGTCCTTAGTGACGTCCCTATTCACGCAATCATGTGAAAAAGAATGTCACGAGTGACATTCCATTAAGCACATCACTGACGCGCCTTGCTGAGCACAACTCTGTTTGAAGCAGGCCTTCACTACTTCCTTCTCGTGAATGCGTTGGCTACAGAATAGATCTTAGATTCACCCTAATACCGGCATACCCTGCACTTTGCATAATGAAGAGTGTAAAAGAAATTAATGCATTAGACACTCACTGCCGCCACTGCTCCAAGCAAGCCGCATTGTCCAAAACGAAGGCATGGGCGTAGTTCCTAAATTCATCGGACATTTTCCGCTTCTTCAAGCAATTTGAACGAAGAATTTCATCATTCATGCTTGGTTCTTCTTCCGGATCCCATACGCGATGCATAGTGCCTCTATATTGACGCATGTACTCGGTGCAGAATCCCAGGGTCTCATCCATTCTGTAGCCCTCCGCAATGCTACCTTCCGGATGTGCAAATGTCCGCACGTAATCCTTCAAGGTCTTCATATATCGCTCTATTGGATACATCCATCGGCAATGTACAGGGCCACATTTGAACAATTGCTCCACCAAATGCACGGGCAAATGGGTCATGATGTTTAAGAACGTCGGTGGAAATTCCTTCTCGAGCACGCATGTGGCCATGATCACATCATGCATCATAGCATCCTCATCTGCCAATCGCACCTCTTTTGCGCACAATCTTTGAAATACTCTGCTCATTTTGATAATAGCCAACCGAACTTGTTCATCGAGAATGTTCTGAATTGCCACTGGGAGGATCTACTCAACACATGCCATACAAAGCCCTAAAGTCATGAGTACTGACTCTTGAAATTTCTATAGAAAACTGAAACAAATGCATTCAGGCTTCTACGCAGTGAAGGCTCCCTCCATTTTCATGCCCCAGACATGTCCATCAACAAGTGTTGTGCACATATGTTATATCAGATGTCCAAGTGAACATCATGTGCATCTTCTCATCACGTGAACATGGACGTCAAATAGAACGCTTTCGTAATGACCTTTCTCAGTGAACCAAGAGAAAAGCCATAATGGCTGACGTCCCCCACATTCTAAGTTTCTAACTGACATTATGACAATGCATGATGCGGCCAAGATGTGGCTGTACCTGCTGCATCAATACATGGTAATCATGTGTTTTCATGTAATGCAATTTCCCATCTTCTAAGCGTTTGTGGATGCTGCCAACGTAGTTTGAAGGGGTTCGAATACTTGAAACTATTGCAACAAACTCTCTGCGCTCCTCTGGTTTCATTACGAAAGGGGCATGTGGCATGAAGTACTGATCTTGGCGCCGTCTCGGAGGTTGCAGCCAAATCTCCGAGCGAATGCCCAGGTCTTCAGCGTCAATTCGACTTCCAGCACTGTCTTTCATTCCCAACAAGGTCTTCACTATGTTCTCATAGAAGTTCTTCTCGCAGTGCATGGCATCCAAGATGTGTCTCTCCAACAAGTTCTGCAAGTAAACCAACCAAAGAAAATTGTGGGAAAGGTCTTTTGCAAGTGATGCTTCCTGAACCGCCAATAGTCTGGGCTTATTCACTGCATCTCAATACTTTCAGACAGCTACAATGAGGACATCAAGGATGACAGCGCAATGCACTGAAGAAACATGGACGTGTCACGGCTTGCACTCATTTCTGTCACTAATGACACATTGACTTCGCCATTCTGTTTCCTACGATGTCACTTGAGACGTCACACACAACACAAAAGAAATTGACATTTTCTACAGTGTCTTCTTCTACGTCAATAAGAACAGCACTACCCTACAGAAATGTCACTGCTCCACGGTCTTCTACTCCATACCTTCCAGTACGATAGCTCGTACAAAGCACACAATCGTTTGACTCCAGTTACATGTACAGGGTCGTCCGGTCCATTCTCCTTTCCCCCTAGATCCAAGTATGACTGGCGCCATGCTGCATAGCGGATGACATCCTCCCTTGTTTGTATTGTTGGCTTGCTACGGTGCTCCACTTTACCATTGAATCGTAGATTCCGGCGGTATGGGTGGTGCCTAGGCAAGTAACGCCAAATCCCACCATAGACAATCTTGGAGCCCTTTGTTCTTCTATTTGGAAGAACATCACCTGTCTTAGCCATTCGTGCATCAGTGTTGGGTCCACAAGGAGGGCATCCTTTATAACCCTTGGTACAAAGTCCTGAGATGAGCCCAAGAGTTGGGAAATCTGAGATAGTCCACATGAGTATGGCACGTAAGGTGAAAGAACGGCTCCCGACTGCTTTGGAAAAATCAAGTGCAGGAACCCCTAGCCACAGTTCCTGTAGTTCCTTCAAGAGTGGTCGAATGAAAACATCAATACCGAGAGATGTAGGGGAATGCTTTCCCGAAATAAGGATGCATAATGAAATGAAGAATTTTTTGGTGACAAACCATGGCTCAAGGTTGTATATCAAGATCAACACTGGCCACGTAGACCAATTAGTGTTGTTGAGCTTGAATGGATTCACACCATCCAAAGCTAAAGCAAGTCGCATGTTACGAACTTCTGATCCAAAGTTGTCAAACGCGACGTCGGTATCAATGTGCTTCCATGCTGGGCTGTCCACCACTGAACGCATGATGCCGTCATTGCTGACGTGCTTTTTGTACCCAGTCAACATACTTGCTATCTCTGATGACCTCCACATGCGTTTCAATCTAGGAATGAGTGGAAAGTGTCGAATAACCTTTGAGGGTATATGATTTGTTCCATCAATCCATCGTGAGGTACTGCACTTAGGGCAAGAATCACATGTCCTGTACTCATTTTCAAAAAGAACACAACCATTTGGGCAAGCATGTATGTTGTTGTAGTGCAAGCCCAAACGTCTTATGCTTCTGCGGGCCTCATATTGAGTACGGGGCAATTTATTTCCTGTTGGAAGTAAGTCGGAGGACAAAAATCGGAACAACTCATCACTGAATTTGTTGCTCACGCGGAACACCGTGCACATGTTCATGATTATAATTGTAGCAGACACAATGCTTGTGTGTGATCCTGGATACAAAAGAGTGGTTGCTTCCGTGTACAAACCTTCCAAGCCATCTACGCTGTCAAGGCCACCATCGTCTTCATCTCCAAGCTCCCTCCCGGCCTCAGCCTCCGCATGTAGGGCATCTCCTCGGTCGAAGGCCTCAATTACTTGTCTCTAGACGTCGTGGAACTCATCTAGTGGCGGCACAACTTCTTCGTCAGCGGGTGCAGTGTGGCCGTCTTCCACAGGAGTGTCTGTGACATCTTCATGGACGTCACGGACAACGTCTTGTACGATGTCATCATCAAATGCTACGTCTTCAACCCACATGCCACCAAGTGGATAGCCTTCAATGGGATCCCCCCCTATGAGAGATTTGTTTAGAAACGGATCCCTACCCACATCTGCATGGTGTTGCCGTATGACTTGGATGGTTTTTGTTCGTCCACCCTTGCAATTTCGACAAGGACAGCGGAAGGACAAAACATTTTTCTCCGTGGCAACTCTTAATTCCGTGTGCAAAATCAAGTCACCTACAGGAATGTGGCGTAGTGTACGACCATCATCAGTAAAGCGAATTGTACTTGCACGTCGTTGCGAATTCCGAGTAGCAGGCGCCGCCATGTTAGTCTGCACTGTGTGTCCTAACGGCACAAAGCCGACTTCTCACATCCCTTGCAAAATGAATGCTGCAAAAAAGAAAGAAGAACATGTGTTATAATAATTGTGGCGGGGGAACTCAATAAATGAGGATGGGCATTTGTTATACATATAAGCGTTTTAGAAGTGCTTGTCTTAAATCTTGTATGTTCATATTGATGTCAAGCATAACATACTAATGGACAAGACGCGTCCAAAATGACGTCTGAAGAAACTGGTACATGAAGTTCAGACGTCCCGGAAGATGTCATCTGTGACATGCTTGTCAACAGAGTTGGACAACAAGTATTGAAGAGTCGTCAACAACTTGAAGTGGAAATTTCAGTAAACTCCTTGAAGCAGTGGTCCTAAAGAAGTTTCAAATACATCCTGGAAACTTAGTTTCCCAGATCAATCCTCTTCAATAGAGGTTCATATTGTACTACAATGGCGAGCCTCTTGTAGGAGTGGCACAGGACATTTCTGTCCTAGTCCCATGCCTTAGCAACAATACCATGAGCCACTGCAGTCGATGTCAAGAGAGACATGACATGTCAATGGCAAACATCGTCTTAGACAAGTTCATGTTCCTCTTGACGTCAACATTGACGTCAAGAGAAACATCGTTCCGTACTAAAACCGACTTGAGTAAAAAAAATCCCACGTGTCGCATGCTTGACCTAGAAGGAACATGATTGTCGAACAAGACGTCGAAGTAGGCTTAGTGCCTTTCCCTTCAGCATTATTAGCATTGTTGGTCCATTGTATTCATCTTTAGCGACAATCTTACCAATATGACAGTCTTGCTTGGAGTGCCGAAGCGCTTTAGGGTTGTTCGTTTTGCAGACACTGCAGATGAGACCAACGTCGACGTCTCCGAGGCGGCGGTGGCTCTCACGACCCTAGTTGGTCCACGGTCTCCACTGAAGAGCGCGATGAAGAACTCAGCAGTAAGTGAAGACACAAGACCCTGTCGTCTGAATTCGCGCTTGCAGGTCTACCCAGAAGAGCCAGCACTCTCCACACGGAGTGCACCTTCGACGGATTGCGAAAACCCAAGTGCAAATCAGGCCAGTTCGCCCCCCCCCCCCTTTTTTTTTCCTTTCCGTGTTCAATGTAGTCATCAATTCTGAAATTTCAGAAATTGAACGCCCCATAAATCGCGGCGGGCCCGATTTTGAATTGCCGACGCCGCTGGAGCGTATGACGGTAGGCACGGTCGTAGGGCAGTAGGCGGGTATGCTCGGGGGTAGCACCCGGGTATTACGCTGCACTACCCTCTTCAATGACAAAGCCGCCGTCTTCTACCACGTCCTGCTTGTCATTTTGGACGCGCTGCTTCTGTCGAAGTGCTTCCCTCTTCGGCGATCATCTTCCGCGGTAGCGCCGACGTAGCTGAATTAGTTGCGCACCGGCTGGCCGTGTTCCAGGAATCCTTCGCGCAGGCGTAAGTTTCTTACTCCGTTGGATTTCCTTTCGAAATTGGGGACTCATCCAACTTGCCTTCATAATCCAAGAGCAATTCTACGTGTGGTGGAGGACAAGGGCAATACCAGGGTTTTGGAGGTGCCGTGTTGTGTATATGCTGGAATTAGCCCTTCCGAGGCACATCGCATTCTAAGCTCGGTAGGGGCAGCGTCACAAAGCGGGAGAAGTCCTCCCATCAAGAGGGCAACCCTCTTTAATCCACCGCCATTGTTCGTTTTTAATGTGTGTGCACGCCTCATGCAACAGGAAGGAGAATTTTTCGTCAAGTGGAGAGACGACAGCGACACAATGGCTCTCCATCGAGAAAACCAAAGGAAGCGCAAATCGCCGCCACTAAATGCAGAGGAGGAAGCGGTCCCCCCGGGAATGCACATGCGTGCGGCGGGGGAGCGTAGGTCGAAGGCCCGAGAAGATACAAGGCGCAAGAAAAATGACAAAGGGAAGACCCCTATGGAGGAGTTGCCGCCTCCCCCCCGGAAGAAGAAGGTAGTAGTCGAGCTCTCGGAGGACGCAGAGGACGAAACAGCAGCGGAGGAAGGCGAGGAGAGCACCGGCTTGAATGAACAATCGTGGAGGTAAGTTTCTCGCCCTTCCTAGAGTGCTTTCAAGTCGGCCCTAAACTGCACCTTGTTGGAAATGACGTGAACTTGAACAATCGTGCGTTATGTTTGATGTCAAGACGAACACACGTAGGTGATGTTTCGTCTCGAGGGATGTCAAAACATGGGTGAACGTGTCATCCGTGATGTCAATCATGACATACGCACAGGGTGTGTATGTTGGTGGATGGGTCCAAAGGCATTGTAGGGCAGCCATGATTTAGCGTCACTTGAAAGTGCAGGTGTTCTATAGTGAGCATTGTACATAGGTTTCCCGAAGCGAGCGCATGCATTGTGTCATTATTGTTAGTACAGATGTCCACAAGAACGGGGTTGCGTTCATTTGGATGTCTTCTGCAACATGGTCTATTGAATACGGGACCCTAAAACGTATTTGAACTTTGCAATGAGTATGCATGTACACATACAAGTACGCGTAATTGGTAGTTGGTGATTGTATTTTTCATGATATGTGGTAGGAGGTGACACGCAGCATGAAAATTAATGGTGCATTGCAATGTTGTCGCGCAACCGAGGGTACGATACGCATTCTGGTGAAGAGAATGACAATGAGGAGTCAGAGTGCGATACTGATGATGAAATCGAAGCTCTGCAGCCCGAGCGGAATAGCAAGGCGGAAGTAGGTGGTGTGATGAAGAAACCCATCGAACTGGACAGTAATGGACGGCCATTTGGCTCGATGTTGGGGGCCTTCAACAGTGACGTGAAGAAATATGCGAAGGATCTTGATCCCACAGTTGGATGGGAAGGGCAACCTAAAACCGACAGAAGGCGTCTGTTTTGTAGAATCTACACAGGTATGCCCTTTTCCTTGTAGTGGGCTGTCAATTTAGCTTCCGTGTTCACTGATCGTTAAGTTTTCGAGGTCTTCTTTCGTCAGGTTTGACATCACAAGAAGCACGGAGAGTGTCACTGGTACATGAACTTGGTACGGGCCCTCTCAGTTTGTGTCTCAATGGATACGAGTGTTTTCTTTCTGTGATATAGTCTACTTTAGTGAGTACATCACATTAGTCAAGCATAGGCAGGTACTTCAAATTTTTGAAGAAGCTAAATTATTGTCGTGCCTTTCAGACTGGCAGATGTGTGGTGCCACCAGCCGAGTGTGTGAAACCTACTTGCAGCCACTTATAACTAAGTCTCTCATCACCTTACGGTATAAACTGAATGCACTGATTGACGCCGACGCAGCGCGACCAGAGGATGTGGACCCGACCCATTGGAAAACATTGCAAGAAATTCGGGCCACTGAAGCCGCTCAAGAGAAATCAGCTCACATGCGTTCCATTTCAAAGGGAAAGGGGTCTACAACGCGGCAAATGAAGGCCATAGAGAGGGAGGTTGTATCCCGGTTGGTGAGTGACCAAACTTCTGAGGGACCTCAGATTTTGTTCTTACCATCATCGTCTTCATGTCAAATGAAATGTCTAAGTTGACGTCATTGTGGACATACTCTGTCACGGTAGACGTCCATTTGAACATGATAGACGTCCAGTATAACACGACTTGGATGTACTCCTTTGTATTGTAATGTGTTGTGCTGTGTTGCGGCAGTGCACAGTAGAGGACTGACCTCGACCGTACTTGTAAATGCATCGGAGAATTGACAATGTATTGACGTCCGTTGTGGTTTCACATGTTCAATGTTTCCGTAGACAATGTTGAAGGGCCGTGCCCCATTCGACCAAGAGGTGGATGCTGAAGTGGAGAAGGAGTTCAAACGACAACAGGATGAGAAGAAGAAGGCCCGTCCCAATCACAGTAAAAAGATTGAGGAGGTGCGCAGTCGTGTCGTAGAGTTGGAGAATAGCGTCACACGACTCGGTGAGAGTCTGACAGCATCTCACAAGCGTTTGGAGGATATGATGCAGGAAATTCTTCTCGGAGGAGGTGGAAAGGTAAGCATTGCAGCGGAACAAATCCCGGGGCCATCAACTTCTACGCATGCTATCGAGCCCGCACCATTCACGTCGACGTCATCGCAAGCCTGGACAGCAGTGCAGGCAAATTTCCTTCTGCCCATGTTGAAGGACAAAGCCCCTGTCGTCGTGGCAGAGCCCACCGTTGCCCCAGTGTCCGTCACCGTCCTCGAACCTATAGCTGCTGCCATTGAGACGGAAGCAGTGGTCGCCCAAGCCCTTGTTGCACACGACGATGTGGCGGTGACCGAAGAGCGTGTTGTACAATCAGGGGACCCTCTTCCTGACATTGGGGAAGAGGGTCACGAAGGGGATGATGTACATTCTGTGGGGGCTACCGATGGAGTGCAGCCTACTAGCGACGACGGCAACGCTTTGTCTGACAATATCGCAATGCAAGGAGAGGGTACCTTAGCTACTGCAAAGAGCCTTGTGGAGACCCAGGTGAGTCTTGTTCTTAAGATCACTTGTATTGTGAAGTCCTCCGATCATAAACCGCGTGCTCAGGTTAAGGTACTTTGTGAGAAGCATTACAGAGGACAAGGTTGCGCCACCATAGACGTCTCCTTTGACGTCACCCGTGACGATTGACTATGTCACGGAAGACGAAGCCGAAATTCGACAGTTGTCACGGCGTGTATTGCATGAAGCTGAAGCGTGAACCTGTAATGTCAATTGGGTGAACATACTGTATTCTTTGAGTACATTTGGTGAACGGTTTGTTTCTATGTGCCCCTTCATGTACCCACTCTTCTTGAAGCGCATGGATGCAAGCCTAAACATACATGTTGTGCTTCTCAAACTATACAGGAAGGTGTAGAAGCACCGGCTGAGTCCTCAGGCAAGACTCGTCGCGCTGGGAAAGCTTCGAAGGCAGGAAAGGCGATCCCAAATACACTGGGAAGCAAAGGCACGAAGCCAAGGGCAGCTGGTCTACCAAAACCTCCTCCCACTACGTCGAAGGTGAGATCCATCATCTTCCTAATTTCCTTTTCTTCCTATGTGTGGGCCGAAACTTGTACTATGAAAAACGCAAGTTCTAAGCAGCGGGAAAAGCATGATTGAGCCGTCCCAATTGCAAAATACTAATTCAGTGTACTATTGTCTGCTTCACTATTGAATTTGGCAGAGTGGAAGCTCTAAGAGAATTGAGGGAAGCCGAAAGAAGTGACGGGGTTGCTTGTATGTTGCATTCGTTGTCAATGTGGAGGACGGTCATCACCTTCGATGTTCAAATGAACAATTGCTTTGTACAGTTAGAGGTGTAGAGCACATGCAGTATGTCACCTCCGCTGAAAGTAGAGCATAGGGAAGTAGAGGGCCTCATTTTACTGTAGCAAGGAGGAAACATTAAGGGAATGGCACTCTCTCCAAGACTAAGCATTTTTAATGTTTTCATATTGTAGTTCCCTTTCCATTTTGGGAACAATGACATACTCATCCATTCTTTTTCAAATCAGCATGTCCGTAGAAGCACAGTGCTCTAATTGTCATGTGCATTAAACTATGCCAAAGTGCATGTCCAAACAAACACCGAAGTTGTTGTTACTGACATTCCAGGCAGCGACTATGGTTGACGATTAGGCAGAACGTGTTGACGGTGAGGACAAAGCAAGAGGAGAGCAGACATGTCATAAGCTTTGACGATGTCCAAGCTGACGTAACAGCACGTCTGTCAAAATTCTTATATGTGTGCCATGTAATCGTTAACACAACGTACAATAGCAATAGTATTTCATAGAACATTCCAAGCAACGCTGCCAAAGTGAACGTGAACATGACAATCGCGTAGCACCTGTCAATGATGACATCCCCCGAACATGTTATTCGCGTCAAGAACATACTGTCCATGTCCACGTGCTTCATTTGGTCTGTTGCCTTTAACACGGACCATATTCAGAATGATGTCCTTTTTTACATACTCTTGTCAATTTTGACGTCACGCCGAACATGATGTCAAATAGGAAACGCAGTTGGAGTGCCAGCGTGGCAGCTGACTCGGATTTTCCACGTCAGAAATTTGAGGGGTCCACGTCATCTTTTTCGGGGTCCACGTCAGCACATTGTCAGCTCCACGTCATTTTGGGGGGCAGTTTGCACTTAGATGAAAAATTTTCCCGCGTGGCAGTGCCTGACAGAAAAATTGCTTATGTGGACAGCCTCACCCCTCCACGTGGAGTCTTCTAAACCGTTTGGAAGACTTTGTTAAATGTGATGTCAAAAAAAAAACAAGCAGAAATCGAATGCGTCAAAGAAAATTTGGGCACGTTTTTTGCACGTTTTTTCTAACGGATTTTAGAGGACATCCACTTTAATCGAAATCGCGTTTGGATTAACGTAGTGACATGTTTTTTTTGACGTTACAAAAAACGCCAGTTTCTTATAGTGCGTGCTTCTCTGGAAACCGGAAGAACTTATTACGTTGCACGCTCCAATGCCCCCCCATGTTGCGACAAAACAATTCACGACCCTCATCATCGTCAATTGAACGGGCACGTATTTCCACCTCGTTCGTTTGGGTCATCCAATTGAAAGCATCCACTAGACCACGGACGTCATCGTACAATGCATGCTTCCGTTCTGTTGGGTTCCATTGTAGAGGTTTGCCCCAATGCTTATAATTCACAAATTCGTATGGCCCTTGGTCCAATGGAAGGGTCCACCTGTTGTATTCTTGGTCGGGGGGCATAACATCCAAGAGTCCAAACAATTCATAAAACCTAGGACTCAAAGGAGAACGACATTCGACACAAACCGAGCTAAACATTGATGCTTTAATGATGCACCGCACGTGAAAAGTGTGGCCACAATGGCCCAAGGTTATGGCTCCTTCAGGTCCAAAACTGTATTGGCAAATTGTACAAATACCATCCAACATTTTATGACCTGCATCAAAATTATGCATAACACGCTTCTCCTTGTTGTTGATGTGTGCTGAAAGTGTTTGGTAAGGGACCCATCCTTCCTCTACTTCCAAGGCCCAATTGATATTTCCACCCTCCGTTTTCTTTGTGTGGTTCAAGCGCTCCATCATAGCATCTGTGTTTCCCCAACATGTGATTGAAGCACTCTCAATTGGATGGCGATCCACCTCGCTCTCGAACTTCTTCAAATGTTTCTCGACGGCATTGCATTCATTGTTACCCTTCAATGCAATCGTACGAAGCTTGTTCATTTCTCGAGCTGCTAATAAGGGTGGGTCTTGAAGTTTTTGTACCCATCCCAACTAACGAGACTCCGATCCGCTCCTAGGCAAATATTCATCCATGGCCTGCACTCGTATCATTTGATCCAACTTTGACTGAAGAAGGGCTTTTTCGGCATTGGACTGGTCCAGTTCTTTTTGCAAGTCAAGCCGTCTTTTACGGCCAATCGGCAAAGTTCGTTGGTCTGGCTCGACATGAGCTTTGCCCTTGTCCATTGGAAGAGAGAGTTGATCGCTACCTTGAGTCCCTTGACTTGGCTCAATACATTTCAATGATTCAGCCATCCTTTGAATCCTGTCCTCGCGTTTCTCTTCTTCAAGTTCACTGGTGAGCGCAACCTTCAACCGTATAATATCTCTTCCTCTTTCTTTTAGCTCCTGCCTCAATTGAGCGTGACTTTCTTCACAATGAATTGCGGACGTGAGAATTGGTAACATTTGATCGGTGAAGTGTAGGAAAGCCGTCACACCGCTCAATAGTGTAGGAGCTAGGGACGCTAATTCATCGGTGTGGCAAGACATATTTTTGATCTTTCCATTTAAAGTCAGTATGGAGCGGAAAGTGGAAAATTTAGCAACCGGATTTGTTCAGGGAATGGGTAAGATCCAGAAGTAGTACCAGATAATGTTGTAGAGACCGGGGGCAGAATAATTCCGGTTTATTACGACGGAATACCGGAACGGAAAAATTCCGGACCCTACAGAACGGATTCTATCCGGATTCAGTCCCAGAACGGAACGGATGATTTCCGGACTTGGACCGATCGGATGAGAACGGGAACGGATGATCAGGAACGGAAGATCGGATCCATTTCTGGAAACTATATAAGGCCTGACATTTTCAGTTGGCCCATTTGCTCTCAGGCGCTTCGTTGTGTGTTTTTCAACCCTCAGCGTTTTCCGCCTTTTCTGTGAGTTGGTTTTCCGCGCGTGTTTGGTGGCGCGACTTTCTGTGGCGCGGCTGTCAGTGGTAGCGCCTGGTACTTGTCAGGGCGGGCGATTGTCAGTGTGCGCGGGTTTCAGACGGTGTGCCCAAGCGCTGGTGTGCGCGGGAGGACTGTGTGTGTTTTTGTGCAGGTGATTATTACGGGCGGTTTAGTTTTGTCTGTCATTGTGAGTGTGTGTGAGGAACGGGACGTGCGGCTAGGAGAGAAGTGAGGTAGTTTTCCGGATAGTTGCCATGCCGCAGCTACGCCGGAAGAGAACCGAGTCCACTACACCCCCACCCTCAGGGATAAAACTAAAGAAAGTAGTTCCGCTCATTCCTACTACAGAGCCGGAGAAAGGCAACTTGATGGCGGACTTGACCACCATGGGGTGTCTAGGGTTAGCAGAGATACCCTGGGGTTTCAAGGAGGAGCGGATGGTGAAGGAGCTGAAGGGCAAGGTGTCGAATCAGTTCGACAACACGGCGCGGGGAATGCCGCACAAATGGACGGAGGCGCACTGGAGGGCCGTATACGGGTTCAAACACCAGGGGCACGGACCGGCCGGGAGGAAGGTAGACTTCCTCCAAAACAAGTTCAGTGGCACCCCTCACCCGAAGGACGGATACCGGATCATGGACTGCAACGAAGACAGGCATAGGCGCCTGTTGAAGTTTCTGCTTCCGATCCTTCATCCGGAGAAACCAACCCGGATCACGATCGGCCTGGCCAACACCATTTTCGGTGCGCTGATCGGAGACCGGAAAGTGGACTGGGGCCGGATCATACAGGACCTGATCACCCGGTTATTGAAGAACCTCGGAGGGAGTAGGGCAACTCCGATCTCCCCCTACCTCTTCCACCTCTACCACCATCTACAGCTCCTTTCGGATACGGAAGAAAAGACGTGGCACACCCAGAAGATAGTCTTGACGTACGGGGAGACGTCAACGGATGATGAGGAGAGCTCCGAGTCCGAGACAGAGCGGGAGGACTCGGATAAGGAAGAGGAACCGGAAGTTCCGCTCGTGAAGCGGCAGAAGACCACACCGCCGAACACGAGGGGATCTCCTCCGGTCCGACGCAATCCGGGAACGGAAGGCAGAGCGGGACCATCCGAACCGGGTCAGGCCGAACCAACAGCAGAGGAAACGGATCCCAGTGATCCGTTCGTGCAACTGACGGAAATCCTGTGCAACATCCGAGCGGATTGGGAGGTCAAGCGGATCGTCTTGGAGAACATCGCGGAGATGGTCAATGGCAGACCGGATCATACTCTCCCGACCGTGGTAGGGAATTGCATCGCCTCGCCTACGGATCTCGCCAAGATGGAGGAGGAAAACCGGAAACTTCAGGAGGAAGTTGACGGTTTGAAGGCGGAGCTCCTTGTTCTCAGGGACAACGAGGCCGCTACCAAGGAGATGGCGGCGGAGACCGTCAAATTGGCGGAGCACGTGAAGGCAACATTCGGGGAACCCGGATCGGCTGTCATCCGGGCTCAACTGTTTGACGAAGAGGTGCACAAGGAGAAGAAACTATCCGGAAGCCGGATAGTCCGGATTCTGTCCGACTTCTCCGAAAAGGTGGAGACGACTTTGGTGAAGGTTCGGGAGGCGGCCGAACGGATGGAAGACTGTAGCCGGAGACTGACGGAAATTCCGGTCAGACTCTCCGATCTGTCTCTACCGGATATTTCCGAAGGGTTGCCTCAGAGACCAGGGAAGGACAGGACGCCGCAATCCAAGAAGTCAGGGCGAGCGTCAACGGGCAACCGGGAGGCGGCAATTCAGTTGTCGGAGTCTCCCGCGAGTCCGGTTACTGGAGCTCCGGTTGCAACAGACGGAGAACGGAATCGGAACCTCACCGAGGTCTTCGAGCAGATCAGTAGGGCGGAAAGCCCGACTATAGGATCTAGGGTAGCGGAGCCGGATACGTAGGTATTAGGACTTTCCTGTTTTTGTAGTTTTTAACTTAGGAACGGATCAGGAGGAAATCCGGTCCGGTTTAGGAACTTGGAGCGGGTTGGAATCCGTTCCGGTTCAGAAGTAGGTAGGAACGGATCCGCCGAGCGTTAATCGCGGCGGACTTGTATGGCGCTTTTTGCTTTTTTGCCCATTATTTAAGTCAGTCCCCTCGCGGTGGACTGGGAGTCTTTTCCTTTGCATTATCTTTGTGTATTTTATTCTCTCTTGCTTTGCGTGTGTATCTCCCGAGTTTGGCAGGGCGGCGCGACGCGGAGTTAGGAAGGCGCAAGTGGTTTTGCAGGCGACATTCTCCCTTTGGTGCTTATTTTCCGTGTCTGAGTATATGAGAACGGGTAGAGAAGAGTTGGGAGTGTAACTCTAGCGCCTCAGCGCTTCTAGGACTTAAGATTCCGGGTGAGAAAGCCGTTGTTAGGCTAGACGAGAGGGAAGGATTCCTTAATCGTGCTAGAGCTCCTGGGTGGGAAACCCAGTTGAGTGTCCGATCTCCTGTGAGGTCTCACCGTCTTTGTGGCAAACGGAAGAGTTCTGGTTGACGTTGGAATGGACGGATACGCTTGTAGCCACCTGGCTCCCCAGGAACGGAAAGTCGCGTCAAAGTCGTTGTAGTATGAGAAGATCGTACGGGGGATCTCTGTGTGACCTACAGTCCGGATCTTTGTCTGGATTGTTGTGAGGGATCAAACCGGATCTGAAGTAAATTTAGAATTAACGGGTAGAAAGTGGGTCTTCAGCCACTATAAGTCACGGAAGGAGCGGTGGGCCTACCGCTCACAAAATCAAGCGGCGACCCCTCTGATGGTAAAACAGAGGCAAAACCAAACCGAATTGAGGAACGGGTGTGGACGGATCATCCGGAACGGATTGGTCCGAAGAGGAAACCAGGAGCGGAACTCGTTAGGGAGCGGATCCGTTGCAGTCTGACAGAACGGATAAAATCCGGGAAACCGGAAAAGTGAAGGAACGGATCCGTTCCGGACCAGATTGCTAGGATATCAGTTTTTGAACGGGATAACGGGTTGTCGTCTCGGGTTATTTGTGTATTTCCGGTTCTAGATCTAGAACCGGATTATAGAGTTTTGGGAGCTGTCCTATCTTAATCGCTTAACTAAGCCAGATACTTCACAGAATCTCGCGGGTTCGATCTTTAGAGTCACTTAGTTATACTCTACAGTGATTTTTGTGAGTATAACAGGGAATTTACTTACCCTGTGTTGCGACAATCGGCAAACGCACCAACCCTTGGAGCCAATTCATCTATCCATGTGGCAGTTCTTGTCAATGCCAGAGCAGCATGTGGAAAGTCAGCGGGTTTATATACTTTCTTCGGTGGAGTACTGCTTTCCGGCTCGTTCTGCTGAGTCCGTTGCTCAAATGGAAACAAACGTTCTTCAATTGTCTTCCACTTCATACTAAGGTCAAGCAAGCCTTCCAAATGCGGAATCTGTGGCATTGCAACAAGATTCTTGAAGCTAGTCGAGTCTAAACTTGACAAATGTGGATACTTTTTTATAAACTCATATGTATCCACTGTCACATTCGTCTTTGCAGCATTGGGTTGTTGCACATTTGTTCTTGACAAGTCCTCTTGAGTGATTGGAGTACACAATGGGCTCTCCAATGTTGGCAACTGTGGATTTGGAGCTGCATATCCCAAACTATCTAAAACACCGCTGTCTACATAATGTCCAATTGTGACATTGGCCCTTGCAACCTCTTCGTCCGTGGGGTCCGTCTTCGAAGAAGACAAGCCACCATTTCTGTTGATGAGCTCTTCCCGGTTGGGAGATTTGTTTTGGTCATTCACATGAACCGCAGAAACATCCATAACTTTCGATGTCGTCTCCCTCGAATCCAACTGCGGTTTTGCACATGCGCTTGCTGAGGCCATCGTTGTAGGCGTTGTTGGATTTTGTAAACTTGGTTGTACCCTCTGCGCCGTCGTTGGCTAGGAATCAGGAATATCCTTTTGATTTTGCTGCAGCAGTAGAGGATTCTTCTTTGTTGTTTGGAACGTGCTCCAATCCACCTTGCGTTTCAATCTTAGTTCTGCATACACCATGGACGCCAAGCTGTAGTTGATGTACCCTTTAGACATTGGTTTAGGGCCAAACATAGCCCCCCACACCTCTGTCGCTCAATGGACAAAGTGCGGGTCAATGCAACCGTGTGGTTTACAATTGAAATCCGCAGTCTGGCGTGCGTGTGCATCCCGAGGCCACAACTTGTTGATGTGGTACATTTTAACGTACTGCTTACATAGTTTGGAGGTCCAATAATCTGTGGTCTCATTTTCCCAACCGCTCTCTGCTATAATGTTCGGATCATCCAAAATTTCATAGTGTAGTCCATGTGTAGTCCCCTTCGCTTTATTTCACTTTTTCTGGTCACCTCCTGAATTCATCCCATCTGTACCTGCACTGCTGTCTGTAGCCATGATAGAGAATCCGAATTTACAAGCCCTTGCAAATCAAAATTCTGTGAACCGGAGGGTATGAAACGTGTCTTCGTAATACAATCGATCAAAGCTTTGACGTGAAAAAGTAATGATCCCTTCTCTCCGCCAAGTAGGAGCAACTAGCACCACGCACTCACACGTGGCAATAAGCAGCACATCCGACTTGGGTCACTTCGTGAGGAGAGAAGAAGTGAGGGAAAATGAAGGGGCCGTCCGACCATATACCCGTCCGCCGCCAGACCTAGACAGGTCCGGCACCGGACCGGCGGACGGCCAGTGCGGACCGTCGCCGGATGGGGCGTCCGACGACAGGCCCGTCCGGCGGACTTGTCATCCGACCGCCCCGCCGGCCATCCGCCCGTCCGCTCCGCCGACCGCCCCCCGTCCGCCTTGCCGACCGACTCGGCGTCCGACAAAGGCGTCCGCCTTGCCGACCGCTCAGATTTCAAGTCCAAACTGAACATTGGATTCCAGAAGTGAAAAGTCGACATTAGATTCCACAAGTCCAAAGTGAACATTGGGTTCTCTAGAAGTCATATTTAAAGCTTGAACCCTTAAAGGACCGTCAATATACTTTCACCAAAAGCGCTCCAATTGCCTCCAAAAAACCAAAACTGCCATTTCTAGTACAAGTACCAAAATCTTTGGAAAAAAACTTTTTTTGACATATCTGATCGTAGGATATTGTATTGTATAGTATCAAAAGCAAGTGGTAAAAATTTCAAACATTTCCACCGAGTGGATTACAAGATATAAGCATTCAAATTAATTGAAATCATTTTTTTTACACTACGAAAGCTGAAAAGCAAGGCAGCTGCACTTCCCAAGCTCACATTTCTATGAAAAAATGACCTAAATGGTTGTGCTTCTTTGGATTTGTTTTCCTACAGAAGTTGGGCACATGCTTAAAAATTTTCAAATCATTTGGAATAGTACAACGTATAGGAAAAAATTAGTAAATACGTAGTAGTAGAGAATGATAAAAAGCACTACATTATTTACAGTTGAAATATGGAATTGAAAATTCCCAATCCCAAATTTCCAATGGTTGCAAATTTGAAATGTTGTAATAATGTATCTACTCCTACGATTTTATTTTCGTCCAAAAATATTGGAAGTTGGGTAAGATAAAGGATTTCAAAGTTTATTTTAGAGTAGGAAATCCAAAATTACCCGGAAACAGAAAATCCACATCACTTTTGACTCATTCATCAAAATGGAATGATTCAAAACTTCACGCGTATCCAGAACTCTAGAAAAAGAATTTGTGGAATTCTTGTTTATGAAATAAGTGATTTTCTCTGATTTGCATGAAATGCCCTGTTATAAAAAAAAAGTAACATATTAGGCTATAACCTTTGACTGGTATTTTCAAATGCCATGAAAATTTGGTGCATATGATAGATCTTCCTCACCCCCACATTGGTCAATTGACTCAATTCCATTCAAATTTTAGCCTCAAATCTGGATATCCCCGCTCGTAAGTAGTAGGTACCTACCCAAAATTTCTATACATCCCAAAAAAAAAGTGCGGGCTTTTAGGGGTAAACATGGGAAGGGTTGGAAAAAGCATCACTATAAGAATCCATCGTTTTCGGTGGTGTTTGTTGCAAACAAGACCTACTCCATAGAACAATGAAATGTCACAAAGGAAAACCCGTCTGGAATGGAAATTCCGGATGACATTTTTTTGAACAAGGTTGTACGGAGAAAAAACATATACCTTACACTGAGCAACATCATTGCGGCTGTAGACACCCTAGCGTACGTGGGCTCGTTTTTGGGTTAGTATTCACTTCAAAAATTTGGAACAATTCTAGAATCGCTTCAACAATCACTGTTGCATTGGGCATCTTACATAGTGGATCACTGTAATGAAATTTTTTATTATTCTTGGGAATGGTGTTCATCATTGAAGTGGTGAAATTAGTTGGATGAACTACACATACATACCATCATGATTCAACATTTACTGAGAGGCTGCATCAGTTACAAGGAAAAAAAACGTTCTTCCTTAGTTCATACTAATTTCAATTAAAAAATACAAAGATTTGGTGAAGTAATTCTACTCCATATTTCTCCAAGCACACTTGAATTTCTTAAGTCATGCATCGGTCTGTGTATTCATTGTCATGAATTATAGAATTTGAAGAACTACTTCATGTTCCAAATCTTTTAAAAAAAGAAAAAAGAAAAATTTTAAAGAAAATTTTAAAATTTTAAAAAAGAAAAAGAAAAAGAAAAAGTAAAATAAATAAATAAATAAGTTAATAAATTAATAAATTAATAAATAAATTAATAAATAAATAAGTCTTAATATATATATGTACACGTGTACACATAAGATGGACTCAATGTCATTGTAACACAATGTTTTTCTGAAAACGTTTTTCAATTCAGGGTACCTTTCACATTGATCTTCAATGAAAATTGTATTTACATCTGCATATATTTACACATGTATACATAAAAAGAAATACATTACTACTTATTTACACAAATAGAGAAACAGATAAATGGGATTTTATATCAGAATTTTATAATACAATAACGGTCGAATATAAAATTATTTTAAGGTTTATATATGAATGTCAAAAAAAATTAAAACATTCATCGCTAAAAACATAAAAATTTCAGAAATTCAAAAATTTTGGATGCTCACATTAAATTAAAGTTTTACAAACAGAAATCCCAAATTTTTTTTTGGGGTTTTCATTTTTCTTTAGATAAAATAGTTATTCTTTTGTTGGGTGTTTCAGTTTAAAAAAAAATTGGTACTTCTGCAAATAGAATTACGTTTGCTACATGGCTGACATTTGAATGTATGATTCATTGTACAATAGTACTATTATTGCAGATGATACCTCCTAATACCACGTTCAAGGGAATCTTCAGAGAAACATATGCTTTGACAGGAATTACAACGATGCATTCCGTTTTTTTATAAGTGCAACACAACAATTGCAACCTGTTCAAATCACTCCAAAAGTAACTTGAAAAACAACGTCTTCTAGGCATCCTAAAGTACACTTTCATTGACACTTGCTTCGATTCACGTTAAATGTTTCATGCTGCATTTTATTCACTGTGACATTGGGACCTGCTCAGCAATGACTGCTTCTCTAGATGTCATGATGTGTGTACCACCTACACCATGTGCTACTCTATTTGCATCTGCCTGCAACATCGACGCTTGCAAACCGGGAAATTCGGCGTCATTGCCAACTTGCAAAACCTCTGGGGTATTTGTTCCGAACTGCGGTTCGCATCTTCTACCACGAACATCGATGCGACACACCACCTTCCACCCACGCTTGTGTATGTCGTCTGCGAAAAATACTTGTTGACAATGTAATGGAAATGCAAATGAATTAGCATTCACTTTTCCATCCATATGGTTGAAGTTAGCAACCGTGAATCCGTACTTGTTACGTACAACATTCGGAGATCGCACATCTCTGGACGCTCTAACCTAATCACAAACCAATACAGTGGTACAGTGGTTTCGATAATCCAATTCTAGAATCTCTTCAATGTACCCCACGTAATCATCAGTGCACTGATTTGGACGCCCATTTCGAGTGCCCCACTGCAGTTCTCGAGTGAATGATGCCACAATGCATGAATCCCTTGTTACTAGGGCTGCTTCAGAACTCCTCACACGGAAGTGCACTCCAAAGCAATACATCTGGCGATGCGAATTTGCATACCGCTCTGGTGGTTCGGTATACTGTAAGATATCAGCGGCAACGTGCAGACCTTCATTACTGGCATCGGTTATTCGCTCACGAAACCAGTCTGCAAAAGGAGCAAGTTCATTCAAATCACTGGGATATCTGAGCGCTCTTGATGCACTACGACGTCTGTGCTCCACTCGAAACAGCTCACGCTCTTCCCATCTCCTGTCTCTTGTTGCAGCATATTTTCTGTACAAAATCAAGGAGGCATGTGAGATACGCTTGTCATCATGTTTTCCCAAATGCGTTCACGTTCACAACTATTGTACAGTGTGTGACATACTGTTAGAAATTGTCATCTAAAGAATTTCCGTTGTCACTTTTGCTTTATCCTACGCAGTCTTCACTATTCACCCTCCACTACCTTCCGTCTGCTGCACTGTTTTTTCACCAAAACATCAATCACAACTTCAACAGCCTCGGACCTCTTCAGAGGCCAATTCTGAACGAAATTTAACAACACCTGAGACTCATACTTCCATGAACAATTGAGAAATGGGAAAAGCAGGATGCATGCTCTTACTTGTGCCATGTTTGTAAACATGCAGCGTTCTCTAGAACAAAAGTATGTGCATAACTTCGCATTTCTGCTGACATTTTCCGTTTCCTTGATTCATGGAGAGGCAATATCTCATCATTCATTCGAACATCTTCCATACCATCCCACACTCGCTGTGTTGTTCCTTTATATTGCTTTATGTACTCGGTACAAAATCCAAGAGTGTCTTCTATTCTATACCCTTCAGCGATACTGCCCTCTGGGTGTGCATACGTACGAACATAATCTTTTAAGGTCTTCATGTACCTCTCAATTGGGTACATCCATCGACAATGCACCGGGCCACACATGAATAACTGTTGTACTAAATGCACTAGAAGATGTGTCATGACATTCAAGAATGTCGGGGCGAACTCCTTCTCGAACATGCATGTAGCCATCACCACATCATTCATCATGTCCTGTTCATTACATGACCGTATTTGTTTTTCACACATGCGTTGAAAGACACGACTCATTTTGATGATGGCCATGCGCACATTCTCGTCAAGTACATTCCGAACAGCCACAGGCAGTACCTACCATGCATATTCAGCTCAAATTAGCAGTAATCCCTTGTTCAATGTGCTAAAAAACCACGGGTGCACGTGTTCCACGTACCGAAATAAATTAGCACTGCTACATGGACACGTTCATGGAAACACAGAAACTTAAATATTGGCAACACTCACACCTTTCATATAACTTCCTTCAATAGGAGTTCCCACTACAAGAGATACATACAGTTCCATACTCGACTCCTGCAATTCAAAATGAATGTGTTGTACTCAATCTCGCTTTCAGAAGAACCGTACAGTTGTGCACTAACCTGCTGCATTAGCACGTGGTAGTCATGCGTCTTCATATAGTGCAATTTTCCATCCACTAATCGTTTATGGATGGAGCCCACGTAATTTGTTGGAGTGCGAATACTGGATATTATACCGACAAACTCCTTGCGCTCTTCGGTGTTTAAAATGTATAGTGCACGGGGCATGTAGAAATCGGCATTCGGACGTTGTGCTTCTTGAAGCCATAACTAAGGTCATATTCCTAGATTCTCAACATCTTGTCGACTTCCGGGGCTATCATGCATAGCCAACAATGTCTTGACAATGTTCTCACATATGTTCTTCTCACAGTGCATTACGTCCAGCAGATGTCGTATCAATAAATACTGGTCACGATATACAACACATTCAAGTGTCATTGGAATTGTACTTGTGCAAACTATTACTGTACTGCATCTCTCATTAGACTGACCGGAAAAAAGCTGATGCACTGAACTGTACAATTGTACAGTTCGGGACGAGAGTGTAGCGGAAGTTCATTCATAACTACACACTTTCACCGCCCTGTTAGGGAAATGGAATGCTCTTCAGCATTACTCTTACCTCCGAAGATACGTACCTGCCAGTATGGAAGTTCAAACAGTACACTCAACCGCTTCACTCCGGTCTAGTGCACTGGATCATCTTTACTGTTTTCCTTCCCACCCAGATCAAGGTATGCTTGACGCCACGCTGCGTACCGAATAACATCGAGACCTGACATTACCGAAGGCGCCGTCCGCTCTTCAGTAGCACCGTTGAACCTTTTGTTTCTCCGGAATGGGTGATACATTGATATCGTGGTAAGTACCGACGGATGCCTCCATAAACAATCTTTGACCCCTTCGTTCTCCTTCCCGGTAAAACATCACCTGTCCTCGCCATGCGTGCATCCGTTGCAAGTCCACATGGTGGACAGCCCTTGTACCCCTTACAACAGAGTCCTGAGATGAGGCCGTACGCTGGGAAATCGGATATCGTCCACATCACGAGTCCACGTAGGATGAAATTGCGCTCTCCCTCTGGGCGAGAATAATCGACTGCACGAACGCCTGTCCACAACTCATGCAGCTCTCTCATTAGTGGTCGAATGAAAACATCTAGGTTTTTTGATGTTGGAGATTGCTTTCCGAATATCAGGATACATAAAGATATGAAGAACTTCTTCGTAACAAACCATGGTTCGAAATTGTATATGAGAATCAGAACTGGCCACGTTGACCAGTTCGTGTTGCTCAGTTTGAAAGGATTGACACCATCTAGTGTCAATGCAAAACGCATGTTCCTCTTCTCAGCACCGAAGTTGCCAAAGACTGGGTCGCTATCAACATGCTTCCAAGCTAGACTATCCACAATAGAACGCATAATGCCGTCTTCGCTTACATGCTTCGTGTAACCTATTAGCATACCTGCAATTTCAATGGACCTCCACATATGCTTCAAACGTGGAATAAGTGGAAAGTGTCTAATAACTTTTGCTGGAATTGCTAAACTGCCCTCAATCCACCGAGACTTCAGGCATTTTGGACATGCATCTAAAGTGGCAAACTCCTCTTCAAATAAAACACATCCATCGAGACATGCATGCACGTTGTTGTAAGTCAAACCCAATTTCTTTATACTACGTTTTGCAATGTAGTGTGTTGAGGGCAACTTGTTGTTCAGAGGGAGCAGGTCAGTCGATAAGTATCGGAGCAATTCATCAGCGAACCGGTTGCTTACTCGAAACACTGAGCACATGTTCAGAATGACAATAGTCGCTGAAACAACACTGCTTCTGGAGCCAGCATACACTAGAGTGGTTGCCTGCTCGTACAACTCCTCGAGTCCATCCATAGTATCACAACCATCATCATCGTCTTCCGGGACTTGCACTGCATGACCTGCTTCAACGTGTAAGGCATCGACCCGATCAAATGCCTCCAGAACTTGACGATGCACTTCATGATGTTCGTCCAGAATAACATTCTGAGCGTTGTCTTCTTTAGTGTTTTGCACCTCTGTGTCTGGACCTACACCTTCACTACCACTGTGTTGTATGTCGCCCCCTTCGTTTAGTACGTCATTGTCATATGCTACATCCTCCACCCACAATCCACGAGGGGTATAGCCATCGATAGGATCTCCACCAATCATAGATACCACAAGTGTTGGATCTCTTCCAACAGTCGTATGGTGCCTACGTATAACTTCAATAGTTTTCCTACGTCCACCATGGCAATCTCGACAGGGACATCTGAACGATCTCACATCTTGCTCAGTTGCAACTCGCAGCTCGGTCTGCAAAATCAAGTCACCAAGAGGAATATGTCGTAGGGCACATCCATCTGTAGTGAAACGAATGTTCGCTCGTCGGTCCTGTGAGTGTGCAGCCATTTCAGAACACCAACTGCTTCAATAGCGAAGTTGTCATTTCATATCACGCACGGTACGTTCTGAACACAGCTTTCTGCACACACAATGAAAGCAAGAACACATTAATTTCTGAATGCCATGTTTCACCAATTACTTTGCTAATCACTGTTTTTAGACACATTCAATTCCTAGTTGATGAAACATACAGTTTTCCTTCAAATGAACACGGAAAATGTGAGATTTCTAAACACCTACTTCATTTCCCTTGTCATAACGGTCGTAAATAAATGAAACGCCAAAGTAAAGTTCTGTTCTCATAATGAAACAGTGTGTGTCATTTCAAGCGTCACTACATAGAAGCGGTAGTCCTAAGAAATGGAACACTGCCTGCTTCTCTTTGTGCTCGTCAAGACAAGTTCTGTTCCCGTCATTACGCAGCTGTCTACCTATTTCTGGTAGCCTCTGTTCCTCTGAACGTGTTGAACATTCTTCGTGGGCATGTTTTCATAGCAACAACAATAGTGGAAACCAAAAAAGCACTAGAATGAGAGAAACCCTTCATGCTTTGTTATTTATAGTTCAAGGCTTAGGTTCTCAAACGTTCACCGTCGGTATAAAATGATGTTCCTTGCCCAGAGACACATCTCATCAAACTTCTGAAGATTTGCCCACACACAGTCAGTTGGCACATGGAACTTTGGAGTGAACTTCTATGAAGTTCTCATCTCAAAAGGAAGTACTTTCCAACAGTGACGGGCATCTCTGGAAAACGGTTTAGTTTGGAGCCTACATATGGAGTACCGAATGCTGAACAGAACAGAAGTACTAGGTTACCTTATTCACTGAACTCCCAGAACTCAAAGGTCTTTCAGATAATTAGCTTTCTTAAATAAAATTAAAGTATGTAGAATAGAGTAGAACAAGTGCATGTTCTTATGGAAGACCTTTTCGGACAACATCATCGTATACTGTGCAGGTCTTTTACAACTATGAATTTGTCTTCGGCTTGAACAAATGCAGCGTCTACTTCGTTTTCAGTGCACGGAGGCCTATGTATCGAGAGTTCAGATTTCAGACAACAACGCATGCATCCGGAGAAGACATTCTTTGCCTCCATCCTATGGTATCCCGAAGTGAAAGTTCTCAAGAACAAGGTCTATTGAGGTCAGCACGAACTCAATGCTCCAATGAATCCCTCATGAAGAAGACAATTTAATAAACACATCTAATTATGAGTACGAATTAAACATGCATTTAATGCAAACCTTCTTATAACTTCTGCGCATATTGGAACATGGACATCACGCAAACCTTACTGAAACTTCTGTATAAGCTGGTCCATGGATATCAATGGAACTTGGAGGTACATGAAACCTTCATTCACTTCACTAAAACTTGTACACACTAGTTCTCCATGCATTACTTCTCCTCATTCTTCGTTGAGCTTAATATCTCACAGTAACAAAAAACCTCACCAGACAGCGGAGGTTAAGAAAAACTGATGGCACTAAATCAAAATGTGATCAAGGGCAACTACATTGAAAGAAGACTATGACAGCCCTGACAGGAATCGACCACGAATACCCTGGAATTCCAACATAGGGAACTTCTAGCAGTGCCTGAATTAGACGAACCACTGTACACTTTGCTTGTAGACACTCTACCAGGTGCAGTTCATGAAAGCATGGCACCAAACTGCATCCCTGAATTTGGAAGCTCACCTCACCAAGTTGAATATGAACTACACATTCAGGTAGCGTTGAATTCTCCAGGATCGTCTCTGTACATTCAGTACATGACTGCAGGTGTTTGCTGAAATTGACCTCCACAACTTGGCAGTGCCGGGAGACTCGACCGTCCACAGCTTCTCAGGAAGCGATATTTCATCGTGCAATAGCACCTTCACATGGCAGTACGAACGACAGCTTCAGAAAGAAATCCAACTGCCTCACCGGACTACTAAGTTGCACGGTACTTGCAAGCACGGTCTGCAATTGTTGACGACCACATCTTCTAAGCGTGACAGCTTTTCCGGAGCACAGAATTTCTTGGGGAACTGCCGTTGGTAGCCACCTGTGGCTATGTCCATGCACTATTCACAGCAGACATCATTGCGCATGCACACTGAATGAAGGAAAACTCTGCAAAACAGCCTCTAGCAGCTTCTGAATTATGCACATACTGTACCTCATTCACATCGTAGTTCTCTAGGAAGGCCTTGACTGGGAAACTTTGAGATTGTACTAATAATGTTATTCATGTGACTACATCATATACGCAATGACAGAGTGTGTATGCTATTAGAATGGAGACGTCATTGTCCTAATCAGTTTTCCTCTATAAGAACAGGGAAAACACTGTAGCGAAAGAAACGTTGCTAAGTCTGCCAAGCCTGTACCTGACATATTCAGAAGGTATAGGCCCCAAACTCATGAAGCCGACCTGCATGTGTCAAGTAGTCCACATACATATAAGATAAAACATTCGGACACAACGAAGACATGGCAAATGCTGTCCACCTAAAACGCCCCCTAATGTGAAAGCTTTTCATCTGTCTACTGCTTGATTCAAAAGTGCCAAGCCACGAAACCAGAGCACTGGGAGCACGTCATGTAATATAGCCACAACAATGCACAGATGCACTGAGAAACAAATGAAGCGTGGAGATTAACAAGGCAGTGAAGACACTGTTCACTGTGAGTATGGGACACTGTGGACATCCCCTACTTCTCAGTCGACAAGAAGTGAAAGCTGCCATCATGAACATAGCAGAAGTGTTGAAACGAAAACTAGAAAATGAAACTTCCATTCATGTATACTGAAAGTACTATGAACTTCGTGTAACTGCAGAGAGTATAGCAAGGCAAGTCTAAAGTGGTCACAAGAATGACTGTCTCCAGTCGTGTCCACGCATTCAGTGCAGTGAAGGAACCCTCTTGCTACTGAAACTGAAGATGAGGTTGGATTTAGACGGGAACAATCCTGTTGCAGTGGTCTGAAATACCCGACAGGGTTACTGCAGTTGTACCAAGGCATTTTTGGTCGAACTGAGGACTCTTGCTCATGAATGTCAAGGTCCTTGAAGAGGGATTAATCTTGCGGATTTATGTTTTAACTACTCTGCACCTTTTCAAAGCAGAAGTCAGCCTCTGTAGAAACTGCTGCTGTACCCACTATCCAGGACAATCGTCTCCTTCATTTAATGAAAACTACGTGAACCACATGACCTTCACATTGCTGAAATGGTCAAACTGTGAACACTGTCAGTGCTCAGAAAGTGACTACTGTCCATCAGTTTTTCTGGGGATGGTCACTGAATTCAAGCCGGATGCTCTTGTTGAAGCTCCATGGAACAACCGGATTCTCTAACTTTAGACGAGAAACATAGGATGAGGGAAACAGAACACACCTCTACGTAGCGGAGCTTTTGGCGTCCTCCCTGAGCAGCAGTCGAAGGCGCGCACCAAATGTGGAGCACGAAGGACTTATTGGATATGACTCCAAGTCAGTGTCTGCATCATTCATGGCGGCAAATGTTTGCACACAGAGCCAGTCGTCATACTGCTCTTCCCAACTGTCGAAGGGAAATATCCCATGATAAAACCAAGACATGTAGTAGGCATGGTTTTGGTAGAAATCAGTGGCAGAGTTTGGCGTAAAGTCCTTAGATTGCAGAAAACCTAATTCATACCAGGACATGTACTCCATGTAGTGAAAAAGCAGGCTCTGTAAGTACCGTTCGTATGCATGCTCGAAGTCATCTACATCGGCAAGCGCCGCCCAGTTCTCCTCGTTGCAGGATTCCATGGTGGCCGCATCAGGATTTGTTGAATAGTGCATGACGTCGCCTTCCTTGTGCAGTCACGGAAATTGCTACTGAAACAGTTGAAAGTCGTTGTCACGAGATGTTTCGCTATCTGCATTGCGAAGACAGAAGTGAGAAATTCAGGTGCAAACACGTGTTTGACCAGTGGAGACGGTGCAAGGGTTGGTGTACTACTTACCTTTGCTAAACCGAGAAGAAGACGAGAAACAGTGCATTGAGAGCTCACAGTTCCGCCTAGCTTTTAGTGTTCACTGAAGCTCTTGTTCAATTTTTCAGTGGCCTACAGCCGTGAACAAAGCCTGACGGTGAGATTGATTACCTGAACTTGCTTGGAGAAGCCGGTGGTAGTGGAGGTCTCCCAAACTGGTTCAGATCATCCGAAGTTCGAGGCTGAGGTTTCGCTGGACCTCTGCGAGAAAGAGGAACCACAGGAAATTGTGAGTTTCTGGAAACCTACAACGTTGAACTGAAAGGAGAACTGCGTGCCAGGAGACACTTAAGCTGTGTGCCGACCTTTCAGTACAACCCTAAATTATGAAACCCCATTTTAATGCAGTTTGGCGAATCCAACAAGCTCCATTTAAACAATGGCAGTGATGTTAGTAGAAGCCGAATGAGTTGTTCCTTCACAACTGAAATGCAGTAGCAGCGTAATCGTTCATACCAGTTTTTTAGGTGATATTTATATATGAGCAAGATTCATGTGTGGTATTCGCCTCGTGCGGAAGTCATACCAAGAAATCCGTGTAGAAATTCCTAACATACTGCAGTTTCTTCCTGGCTTGCTACAGTACCTGCACCATGGCCGGGTTGTTAGGGACAGGGTGGCTCTCCCAGGGTTGTACACAGATCCTAGAGGGTCGGGTCAAATTGGCCCCTGCCTCGACCACTCCAAGTAATTCCAGGGGTGCAACCAAAGCACGCAAGAAGCCTCCTATTTTGTATCTTGTGCACATTACCTAGCTAATTAGGGGCCTCTGATTGCAAATATGAATTCAGAATTTGCAAAAAAAATTATTTGCAAAAAATAAAAAACTCTAGTGTTTTTCCATTGGGTGAGTGAGGGGGTCAATTCATCGTGGCCTCTCGAAATGGGTTGAGGATTTTTAGCCACATGTTCATTCTTGGAAGATTTTTTGAATTTGCAGTGAGAAAGTAAGTAGCAATTCAGCAAAATTTAGCTAGTCTAGAAATCACTACTGTTAGTTATTTTGAAACTTTGTATCTCTGATTCAACTAGATTTAGGGTTTGTCAACAAATTAATCAATCCAAGTTTATTTTGCTCTGATGTAAAACACCGCAGCTAGGCTAATAGGGTCAACAAAAAGTACACCCTACGAAAGTACAAAGCAGTGTTTCCACAACTAGTTTGTGGGATGTAGTGCAATTTGCTACATCAAAGACAAATAGGCATCAACTTTGACCACCTTCAGAGTGAGTAACTTAGTAAAAAAAAAGATAGGATTTAGTAAAACTGTCGAATACTTGTTAATTTCAATGTGGAGGAAGTTGCAAATTGGCTATCAAATTCTATTGTATGCTGCAGTTTTGGCTAGAATGTCTCCATTAAATGGCCTTCTTTACAATGTATTAGAAGCCTTTTACATTTTTTTGTTAGGAACTTAGCTAATTCTAGCCAATTTAGGGATCATTGCTACGTGTGAAGACTTCAATTGATAATTTTTGATTTGATGGAGGTTCTGTACCCCATATGTGCATAGTTTAATAATGTTTTTCAACAAAGAATTGGCCATTATTGAAAGTTGATGAATCAACCTAACTTTCATATAGACCTACAAACACTTTGTATGATTTTATGCCTCCACAGAAAAGTGGTTTTAAGAAAAATTATATGAATTGAAATTACAAATACTAATATTTTGTGTGATTCTTTTTATTCATGCAACTTTACTATGTACAAATTGGCTACCGGCCAATTTACAAAACGAAATGTACAGAAGTTGATAACTGGCTATTTGTAGTAAAGTTTAGGCACCTATAACCAACTAACTGGCTCCCAATAGCCAACCTATAGATTGAGTTATTTCTAAGCAAGGCTAGAACTTATTTCCAACTTTAGCTTGAAACTTTTTTCCTTTCTTCTACAAAGTAATTGGAAACAACAAGTCCACTTCACATATGTTCAAAACTACTCATCAAGGAAGTAGGAAATAGTGAGTGGAAAAATACTTCTTTAATGATCGGAATTGCAAGATTCTAAAGATATATAGTGTATCTAGCTCACCATTTGCCTACCCAAATTCTTCATAATTTTAATTATTGCAATAATACAATTGAAGTTTTTGCAATCCTCATCATTTTCATCATTGCACCTCTAAAAACATTTGATTTGCCATGCGCTATTTTATAATTGTTTTCAAAATTACTTATTTGATTGGTAATATGTGATTCATTGTACAATGCCACCCACTATATAGGCTGCCTTGGGCACAGTGACAATGACAATGAGAGGTATTTTATGGGCCTCACAGATTATTTATTCCTAGGCCATAGTCAAATTTTTTTATGTGTTTAAGAATTGACAAATTGGAAAAAATATTCATATAGCACTATGTGAAGAAAAAATGGATTTATGATAGGAATAAAAACTGTCACATTTGTCATTCCATTCCATCCATGTTGTTAAATATATTTCAGGAAATTGTAGTCCTATCCAAAGATTGGATTTCTTGTTACTGGAGCAAACCTTTTTGTTACATTACAGAATGTTGAAGTACAACAAGTAATAGACTTGCGTTGACTCTAATTTCAACTTGGAATTGCAATAGTTAGATCATACAAACAAGATTACAAATATTACCAAAAATTATCATGTCATGAGAATCTCATTTTGAGTCCTTTCCAACAAAACATATTCAAAAAATGAACAAATTTTGTTTTCAATTCAATTTGTAAGTAATTTAGAATTTTCCTTTCAAAAAATTTCGTGAAATATTAGTGATAACATTGTCGAATCTAATCAAATGGATAAGGTACATACCTCAAGCTCTACAACTTTTATTTGCATCTTCATTCCAAATTATTCTTCCAAATAATACTTTACAATGATTTCTTAGAAATCGTCAATTCTGTACATTATTCTAGACAATTATGAGTTCATGTAATACCTTCTTCAAATTCCTATGTTCTTCACTCTTAAGTCCTCATTTTTTGCAAATCCGGTTTCATACTATAGCCAATGCAATTTTCTCTTTATAAGCTATTTGATATACTTCCACATTTGTAATTTTTGAAAAATATATACTCTATACTGTACCATTTTATTGGGCAACAACTTTGAAAAGTACCTCACAGATAATAAAAACTTTCATCCATTGAACTATCAAAAATGGAAAGTACTCCTTGAAGTTCATAGTCTAAAGAAAGGATTGCATTCCAAGTTCATTTTATAGACATTAATAGTAGTTGTGATTCAGGTCAAAGTTAGTACAAATTAATTATTCCAAATAATATAGGAAAAAGAAGAAGAAAAATGATCAAAGTGAGCAAATGCCAAGTTATTAAATTCTTATTTATAACAAAATTGAGAGAGGTCTTTATTATAATGAATCCATTTCTTGTCACAAATACTCAATACCTATGGAATTATTAGAAGATGAGATCTTCACCATTTTTCATTGACAAATATTAATTTTGATTGTGGTTAAATTCCTAATCTGATTCTTGTATAGCATTATAACTTTTTTCAATAAGTTTGGACTGCAAATAGTTTGAGAATGAACTTTAATTTCATCTTCAAAATTTACTTTTTGATTTCTAATTTTTTAGATAAAAGGTATGCACATGATTAATAAAAGCAATTTGAAAATGTCTACTACAATATTCCTTCTCCTTAGAATTTTTCTACAATTTCTAAATGGAGCTTTTAACACAGAATAAGGTTTACGATTTCCATATAGAACTTTGTTTTGCTTTTCTAACTTTTTTTGAAAAGACGACTTCACTCTATTTTGCTTCAAAAAGCATGTAATTTTATTTGAATCCATTTTTTTAATTTGAATTATCTCAAAACACTATAGCTCCTAGGTATCCTAATTTACATATCCCATTTACCAATCCTAATTAACATGCGCAATGTTTCACCCTATTACCCCATACATATATTGAAACCTTTTCTTTCAATCTAAGCCGCTTTTAACTTTCAGAAGCTAAAATATTTTAAATTCAGATGTATTTATACCTTGAGTTTAACACCAATTTCAGTTTCCAGCTTCACCACTTTTTTCTTGACATTGATTTTGCATCTTCAAAAGTTTCTAGTTATAGTAATGTCTATAAATCAACTTCGTGCACTATGTATTCATTCCACTATAATTTTCAAAATTATACAACACAAAAAAAAACCTTGATAAATTTTGGAAAAAAAAGAGGCTACAATTCTGTTATAGTTTTTGCAAACAAGTAACATTTGTACAATCAAACTACTAACAACACTTACCACCCTTCTATGTCTGTCTACATATAAATATGTGTACTCTTTTTATATTGTAAACATTTTGAGTCTTGCACAATTGCTCTATCAATGAACAATGCTTACTATCTTAAAAATAATAAAAACAATTCGAATTATTGTTCCCACATCATCATTTTTTTATATACAAAATTTTTAATCTCTAGCAAGAAAGGATTGTTTTTATGTGAACTTAGAAGTGTGAGACTATAAGTGTACAGTACAATGTACCTATGATATAAGTGTCCTATTGTAGAAGCCTTCTGTGAATATAGTACAACTATTTAATACATATCTATTTAACTTCTTTATTGTTTATGTTATAAGCACCTTCTATGGTTGTTGAATATCTACTTATATATATAGGAGCTCACATGCTAAAATTTTCTTGCTCCCATATTAGCATTGTTGCCTACTAAGCCTTCAAAGATTTCAACACTCGTTTAGGGGTTTCTAGTCACTTATGGTTTTAAAACTCACTATGTGTTCTAAGTATGGTTGCTGAAGAAGGTGACATTCTATCTCTAACTTGTTGAAAAAAAACTTGATGACTGAAAAAAGGACTCCTTTGAGGAAGTTGAAAATAAAAGACTAAAAATAATACCATCAAATCTAGAAATAAAAATAATAGGCTAAAATAGAAGACTAAAAATAAGAAACTAATTAAAAAAAACTATATTGAAGCCCAAAAGTAGAAGATTACCATGCAATTTGTAAACCTTATACATTGCAAGCGTACAAGTCTGGTTCATAATTCTTGTATAAAACTATCCTCATCTGATATATTTAAAATACATAGACATATTTTATGATCAATTTTTAAAAATTTTAGGGCCCAATACTTACATAACATCACTTGCATTCAACCACTATGGCTACAACATTAGAAAATCCTAGGTATCCATCTTGCAACATTTTGGTTTTTCTAAGTTAATTTATGTTACTATTATTTTCCACTTAATCACCTTCCTCTTATGTTTCTTCTAATGAAATCCTATACGTGATCAATTGCGTTGCAGAATACCTCTACTAGTTCCTTGTTCTTGTGAGTATTCATATAAACACAATGAGGATGGGGTCAAATTTGTACATCCAAAAACAAAGAAGAGGCATGGCAGGGTTGTTGAACTGCGGGAACTAGCGCATGCACTTGAGGCTGAAACTAACGTGCAGAGGAGTTGTCTAGTATTCCTGTGTCAGTGCTCTACAGAGCACGCCGACACTGTGAAACCGTTGGAGAAGAGAAGCACCTGCAGCAGAGGACCTTTTCCTCTGTCGTTGCACATGTCATGTCTAGTTGTTAGCCAACTACTGTCCGCAGTGAAGCGAGTCGGGTCTGCGCTGACGTTATTCGTCGTGTACGTGTCCGACGCTCGAGCGAGGACACCTTGTGTTTCGAATTCTCTCTCAGGCGAGAGTCCAGTTTCCTTGGAAACCCTAACTGTATGCAACATTTGGTTTCGCTGTTGTAGGACATGGTCAACATGGTTTGTGAATCAGAAGTGCAGATTGCGGCTCCGGCTGTGCAAGTAACCGATCGCGGGAAGAGGACCTCCTCCGTCAAATTTCCGACTGCTGAAGCGGACGTCCACATTTTCCAGAGTTTTCTCTCCCTAGCAGTAAAGGAAGCGCAGTGTGCAACGATGGTGCAGAAGGAGTGCAACTCCGTTGTAGGAGTCGGGCGAGGTAGGATGCAACTGCAATCAACGAAAACTCCGATGCGAATTGAGAATGTGGAGGGGAGAATGGGGACGATCACTGCCGCTGCCGCGAGTCCTTCTGTATGCCGTCGGTCTAAGGTACGTACTACGTCTGCAACATATCGCATTCACTTCCGTGGCCACGTTGCCTCAGTGCAATTGATGACTCTTGCTGCTTGCACACGCAAAGGCCCAGTAGTCGATGCTCTCCACTCCTTCATGTGTTGTGCTGGCTGCGTAGAAAACCTAACAGCGTCACGGATATGAGGGTCCGATTTCATTGTTCAGTTGCACGGGTGTACGTGTTGTAAGCACGGTCGTAGAGTTAGGCGGCGACTATTAGAGGGGAATTCCACATCAGAATTCTCCACGCTTTCATTCCAGTTTTCAGAATTGCTTAGCGTGACATCTCCTCTGACAGGGCGCGTTTTCAGAGCACGGACAAGCAGTGTTTCGTAGCGTGTGGGAGTTGGTAATTACAGTGTTTTGCAATGTGTCGTTGGAACACCTGCATTCCTGGCGTCTGTGTTCCTCGTACGGTAGTGACACACTGTGAAGTGAATCTGTAACTGGATTTCCCAGAGTTCCGTAAGATGAATAGGAGCGGACTACGACTTAGTACTAACTCATGTTCAGCAGAACTGTACAACAGTGTAGACGTTCTTAACGTATAGTGTGGTCATAGAATAGATAAGCAGAGTCAGGAGTCATGAAGCAATGCCTCACTGTTCGTAATAAGTAGATGTCAATTTATGTTGTTCGTGTAGTGCGGACCCGGTAGCTATTCACTGGCGGCTGCACTGTGATGGCGGATTTCGCGATTGATTGACATAGAATTCAGTACTGATGGAGGCTGATTTTGCATGTCTCAATTGTAGTCATAGTCACTGGTACTCATGTACAGCATTGTTGTGTAAGAGCAATTCATGTCATGACAAGCAGAAGACTGCTAACTTAAGAAAGATGTGAGCACGGCATCTAACTCTTGGTAGATTTTTCTTTTGCAGAGGAAAGGCGAGGTTTTTGTGTTGTGGCCACAGAGACGATTGAAGATGCCTGCAAGTGGAGTAAACCATCAGCGCCGGAAGCATGCACCGATGCGGGATGGTGCAACAGACGGGAAACAGGCTCCAAGCCCCACCCAACTGCGTATGCGGGCCGAAGTTGAGAGACGCTCCAAACAACATGGAGATCGTCCATCGGGAAGCACAGTAAGACCTCAAGGCAGAGCACGAGATGCATCACCTGCTTTGAAGAAGAAGAAGGTGGCGTTAAGTGACTCTAGGGTTCAGTCACCGTCATCCCACGATGAAGACTCAAGGTAATCCTTGAACACCGTCGTCATTCAAGTCGTGTGCATTTGTTTTCCCATATAGGTTTGTGGACAGGTGCGTTTTCAGGGATGTTTGTGTTTCTGGACGACGTTCGCCAGAGCGGACTCATGAGAAACGCTAGGTCATGACCATGCGTAGCACGTCCTGCAGTAGTGCACGATGAAGTGCAGGTGGTGACTCAGTTGGTTAGTAAAACAGATGGTCCGACTGAACATTGCTGTAGCAGAGCAGACACGTCGCAGCTCTTGATTGAGAAGTATAAAGTACGAGTTTGAAGTAGGTGAAGTTTGATTTGTTTGATCCAGTTAGCAAGTGCTCAGAACTAATGGTTATGCTGTTTTCACTCTAATGTCGTCTTGGAAGTTCTTGTGAAGTAGCATGTAGAACTCCATGAATGTTTGAAGTGTTGATAGTCTCAGAAATCGCTACTATGCATCCTAAATCGAGTGCTCTGGATTCCGTACATGTTTGGTGTGTCCCTGTATTCTTTCAGTACAGCTTCTTAGGAAGTAGGTTTTGCAAGCATTCTTGTGTGCATGGGCCCATTGAGTTTGTGTGCTTCATACAGTTGAGTAATACAGTAGGTACTGCTGAAACCGATGGCGAAGTTTACCTCAGAAGTAGTGCCTGCATTTCGTGACCAGGGAATTGTTCCTAACGAGGTCTGGCTTGGAATTCGCTATTGTGTTTTGTAGTGTCGCTGACGGCACGGATGGAACTGAAGACGAATCAAGAGAGAGTGAATACAATGGCATCGGGTCGGACCATGCACACCGAGTGAGGGTGGCCCGATCCAGAGCAATGAAGAAGCCTGTTACCCTGGACGTCAATGGCTTACCGTGGGGCAGCATGAAAGAGTGTTTGGCCGATGACATCAAGAAGTACGCTAAAAGTCTTGATCTTAGCGCCAATTGGGAGTCTCAGCCATCTGCTTTGAGATCTCAACTCTTCAAGAGATTATACAAAGGTTTGCAAAGTAGGGCCCAGAGAAGTAGCCTGCAGTACTTTCCTTTTATTGTATTGAAGTTTCAAGTGTACTACGTAGTTGTATCGGTACAGTAGAAGTGTCAGTAGCTGTCTTCTTCATTCCCAATCTGAAATCAGTTTCAAACTCCTGTTTGACGTCAGAAGTTTTGTCTCGTTTTTTTCATGTCTACCCATCCACCTTCAAACAGAGGCTGTCAGTGAAATTGACGTGTGACACTAGTACTTGTACATGCAGACTGGGACATGTTGGGGCAGTGTTACAGGCTGAGCGAGAAGTGGGTCGGACCCATAGTCACGAAAGTTCTGATCACAACATGCTGGAGGTTGAACACCTTGATTGATGGTGCTCAATCAAAACCAGCCGATGTCACGCAGGAGCAATGGAACACCCTAGTGAGAAGATGTAGCACTGAAGATTCACAAGTAATGTCAGAGCACATGCGATCAATTTCCCAGGGCAAGGGCTCCAAGGTGGCTCAGTTGAAAGCCATTGAGCGTGACGCCATAGTGAAGCTGGTAAGGCTCTGACCAGCTATTGGTGGTCTCAAAGTTGTATGTAAAGAATTCAGTCCTATACGTCCTTGCCATCACCCTAAACCCCCAACGTTTTAGTTTTTTCTCCACGTCTGTTACGTCGGAGTCGTTCTTCACGACAGTAAGGCCTTCCCGAACTGCATTCATTGATTCAGTAGTGGACGGACATATCAGTTGCAATTGAGGCTGTACTTCTGTTCCTGCATGGACTGAACTACAAATGGGATTTCTAATGTGTGGATGCTTATTTTTGACTCAACAGACTTTACTGCACGGACGAAAGCCTTATCAGACCGAAATAACTGATGAAGTGGCTAGAGAATATACTAGACAGCAATTGGAGAAGAGAAAGTCATGCCTTCAAAAGGGCGCTGACATGGATGATGTGCGCAGCCGTGTCATTGAGATGGAGGACACTGTGTCCCGACTTGAAGAGAAGATGGGTGATTCTCAGGCAAGGATGGAGAACATGTTGAAGGCTTTCGTCATGTCTGCCGCTCCTCGTCCTGAAGTCATTCCGGACAACCCTACTTCCGCAGCAGTTGCCACAAAGCTTCCACATCAGAGAGGACGTGTGAACGAGCAGAACATGGCATCAGTGCCCGCCACAGGAGATTTTTCGAATTTGTCAGCAGGTGACGCTTTCGCTGCAACCGCGCCCGGGGTGGAACTTGGTGATAGCGGTGGACCGAGTCGCACAGAAGTTCCAAGCTCCGACGGCCAAGTCGAGGAGTTCTTAAATTTTTATTACGAGAACAAGACGACGTCCTTGGTGTGCAGGAAGGTGTAAAATCAGCCGATACAGTGTTACTCAGTGGTCGCAACGAAGATATGCAAGCCATGGGCGGAACTGAAGCAATTTCTGGCATTCAAGCACGTGACTTCGACGCACGCAAGGTATGTTAAGCCTCACCGAATCAGTCCAAGCATGTCGTTGTGAGAGGGCTGCGGTCAATGACTAGTCATTAGTTTAGACGCATAATTGAACTGTAAATCCGTAATGGACATGAGGCTTCACTGGTATGCAGTGAACGTGGTCCGGGACTCACACTCCAGGGTACTGAAGGTAAAGCGCATTTTCAGTTTTGTGTTGCTGCGTTCTGCTCACAATTACACTACAAGGAAGCTCCACCGTCTGAGGCACATCTGTTTTCTGGTGGTTGTTCTTATAGGAAGATGCAGCGGTGGACTCCACTTCACGGTTGAGGCGAAATGTGCCTCCGCAGCAGCAGACGAAGGGGGGATCTGAAGGTGCTACGGCCAAAGGGAATGCAAAAGTAATTTCAGCGAAGACCGTGTTGCCTCCGAAGTCATCGTTGATGATGAGCAAGGTATGGGGGCAATTGTGATGACTTACAGTGGACTCCTCAAATATTTCAGAGAATGACTGAAGTTTAGGAGGTTTTGCTTTGAAATTTTTTAGGACAATGAAGGTGTTGTTAGGTTCAGGTGCAGGTCAGAAAATGGTGTTCACATTTGAAAGACTTTACGTGGACCACCCGCAGGGAGGGAATGCAAAGAAGACGGAGGTCATGAAGAAGAAGTGAACCTCATGGAAGTGCGGAATGTCCTTCGCAAAGCGAAGGTAAGATTCTCCAAATGTGAGCCCACGCTGAAATTATTCTTCGATGACAGTTAGTTCTGTAGTTTCCATTCGTGATGATGGCGTCTGTAGTTGTCATGTCGAAGTTTCAGAGCAAGGCGCCTGTTTTACAGATTTTGAGGGAAGGGCACTGTGTTGTGGACCTCGAATTTCCAAACTGCTCACATGGAGGTCGATCTTGAGCAGCTCCGGGCTGCGCTCCGTCTCCCGTCGACCTTTGGCGTACATAGAATGCTGGGAGTATGGCAAAGCCAGTAGTATTCGGAAAGGGATGTGCGTTCCACAACTTGCGGACATGCACAGGTAGGACGTATGCTTCTGTAAATACACAGACTATATAGTTAATCGTTATAGCGCAGGTTAGTAAGTCAGTGCGTCCATCTTTTTTTTGGAAAGCACCATCGATAGGAGGACGTGTCAACGTATTGTAGTTTTCGAGTGTTGTTTAGGAAGTATACACACACTTTGACCTCCTCTAATCATGTAGTGAATGGCAAAACTTATGAATGCAATCAGGGCCGTGTTGTGCACGAAAAGTGAAAGCATTGCTGGTACTGTGACAACTGTGTGGTGTGGAGTTCCTCGTTGAGTCACTAGAAGAAAACCATGTTAAAATTGCTGAAAACACGTCATGTGGTTTGTGTTGAGTCCCTGTTTCAAAACGCAGTCAAAATGCAGTGAAAACACAAAAAAACGCAGAAAATGCTTTTTCTGCGTTTTTTTGTGTTTTCACTGCATTTTGACTGCGTTTTGAAACAGGGACTCAACACAAACCACATGACGTGTTTTCAGCAATTTTAACATGGTTTTCTTCTAGTGAGTGCATTTGAAATGTATGTGTGCTTCAGTAACAACATTTCAGCTAAGTGAGAGGGTCTTACTCAATTCAGCTGAGGTGCGAGGTGAACCTGCATTATCTTCGGAGCGTAGGTGGTCATGTCAGCATGTGTTCTTTTCATCGTTGTGTTTGACATGCTTCTACCGTCCTCTCGATGTGTGCACCACGTCACCGTAAAAAGATGCGGACGTTCTTCAGTTCATTTTGACGTGGTCGCAGTCTCCAGAATGACATAGTCACCATGGGAAGTTAGAACGTTCACGATGTACGAGCGATTGTCCAAAATGACTATATCACACTCTTGAAAACACGTTGGTGTGCGGTTCAGCAACACCGTGGCATTCAAGAAAGCAACTAACTCTTCGAAGCACCCCAGCACGCAATGACAGTGTCTAGCAGACATTGACGACGTCAATCGGCAGAAGCACAACATGTCCGTCAACCTGTAAGTTCATGTCATGCAGCGTTCAGAGTCATCACAGGGAATGGGAGCTTCGTGTACGTTCATCACATAGACTATAGTACCTACCATGCAGACATGAACAAGTCCATGACCTTCCCCGGGATGTGTTGTGGTATTAAGAGCATCAGGTCATTTCTCACGCTAGGCAAGTGCAAGATCGACATGCCGATGTTGGAATCCGCTTTAGAATATATCACGGATCACAAAATGAGTGTTTCAGTCACTTACGAAACCATGTTACTAACAAGGGGTCATGCAGTTAAAGCGCTTACGAACATATCAATCAGTACAGTAGACATAACGTGTGAGATTAGGAAGATTTCAATGGCATACAAGAGATGTCGGCGGGGTCAATAGTATCCGTGGGATTGTCCTAATGAATATCAGCGGCTGTCTAGAAGATAACGACGAAGTCACAGTACAAGGGTTCGAGGCTCCAACGTGTTTAGGAATACCGTCAGGTCCCTCGTGATGCATCACCACAGAAATGAAGATGAGGAGTTTCTGGAGAAGTTAAAACGCTCAGGAGAGCAACTAATCCAGGATGACCTGCTGTCTTTCGAATGTCAAGCGAAGCAACACCGGTAGAAGATGCTGAAACTGAAGAGCCAGTCAGAAGAAGACACGTGTCACTTAGGCGAGAGTTTACCAAAAATGAAAAATGAAATTTCGGAGGCAGGTCGGAGCCAAAAAAATGCCGAACCCACAGCTTCGGATGACCACGAGGCTGACCAGCGTTCTATAACGAACAAGTAAAAACAGGCCACTTCAGGAACTGTTTTATCTGAGATGTGCAGAACAGGACCTGCTTAGCTCGTTCCAGCCCTGTTTTCATCTTGTCAATCAAAAGGGATTTTGGGTGACGTCCTGTCCACGTGCCTGTATGCTTTCCGAAATGGCATGAAGTGTTTCTCCACTTGTCACTGAAAACACACGTTTTTACTAGTGCATCCAATGTTCAATGTATTATGTATGTGTGAAATTGAGTTTCATTATGCACATTAAATTTTTTAAAGAAAGTAAGTCTTCAACCCTACACCCTATCCGAATAGCATCGAGTCATCGACGTCCACTTTTGTAGAGTGTAGACAAGCCCAAACCCTAAACCTTAAACCCTAGAACCTAAACCCTAGCTTCTTCATCATTTTTGCATTATGGGAATATGGGTGTCATATAAAATAATAAATAGTGAAAATAAATTGATGAATGATTCAAGGATCCAACACATTATTAATTTAAAAAATGTATGCACCCTACTTTAATAGAGAAAACATATACTCTTTACATATTTCTAAATGCAAACCAGTAAGGCAGTGAGGGGTAAAATCATTTGAAGTACACTCCTTCATATTTACATTCACTTACATTGAAATGAAGGATTCTATAATTTTTCACATTTTGAAATCTTTTTTCAAGTATAATTGCATCATTTTCAAATTTCACTCATCCTCTAATGCAATCATGAATGTCACCATCTTCCAACTGTAGAATTGTAGAAAGTATGGTGATACATTTATCTAATTTGTTTAGAAATTGTTATATTAGGCCCTTACAAGTTAGAACTTGAGAGTTGAGAATGTCTTGCAATAAAATATGGTTATAAAATATAAATCTCTCCCTTTATTGTTAACCCTTAAAGGACCAAGGCCATTTTTTTGTTACAAACCACTCAAAACTGTCATTTCTGTTGCGTTCACTATAAGAAAACCAAGAAAATACTTTTCTTTGGATCTAACCTTAGGATCTTGTACTTTACTTATCTAGGAAAAAGTGGCAAAAATATCAGATGACTTTGATCGCTATTCGTGGAATTTTTTGGAACTATGGAGTACGGAGTATGGACCTTGAATTAAAATTTTTGAAGGAATTTGAAGAACTTGGATGGGAGTTGAAAGTCTAAGACAAAAATTTCAAGAAAAATAGGCTTGATTTTCATTATTCAAAAAATTCTTAAGTACAAGTAAGTCCAAGATTGAAAGAAAAACTAAATCATTAATAGCTCTAACATGGGATTGAAACACAATAATCTCAATGGTGAGATTGTTCTAGTTTTTTTCAACCCCCCGTCCCTTATTTTCAATATTTTGAGTTCATTAGATCATAGATGTTGTTATTGGGAATCAATTGTGAAAAAAATTACATTCCATGGAAGTTAATCAATTTTTTTATCTTTTGAAGAAGTTTTTAAAAACTAAAAACAAGGATCGAATTTGAAATTTCAGCCCGTAGGTACTACCACAAATCCCATGTTTCCCCACAAGGGCAAAAGTGAATGATCCTTTAGGATTCCAACTTTCAATTGGAATTTCATTAAATTTGAATATTCCTTTGTCAATTGTCATAGAAGGTGTGTTACTATATTTGGAACAATTTGAATCACCTGAATTTCAACAAATGATATTGACAATTTCCAATATTTAAGACTAGTATCATTATAATTTCCTAGAATTACAAATTCTTCCAAAAGAAATTAATTTCTGTTGAAATTGAAAACGTACTATGGTAATATAAATCATTCCTCTCTATTAGGTCCTAAGGTGAATTTTGGATACATATAATTTGAACATTTGTCGTAGCACAGGAAAGCACAATTCCTTCTCTAAGGCGTTAGAATGTATTAAATTAGCCTTAAAGTGACTCGTGTATCGTTCCCAAAGGATTTGGTCGAAAGCTGACGAAAGACCGGAATACGTTAGTGGTTATCACAACAAAACCCAAGCAAAAGACTGATCCGGTCTGGGTCTCAAAGGTTCCTATGATTTCCTTGGACCTGATTACCAGATCAATCCTTTATCTTTCAAAACTAAGTCTATCTATTTATACCAGTATGTTTACCACCTTTATGCTTATCCTTACTAGATATGGGACTAAAGACCGAATACTAGTAGTTGGTCCAGTCCCTAGTATAGTAACCAAGTGTAAGTTTTACCTCGATAACAAGAGGGATCTGCTTGTTTGGGCGTTTAGGAAGGAAGCTTACTCCTACCCTTCAAGTTTTAAAGTGCTAGAAGTTCCACTTATAAGTAAAAAAAAAGAAACTACTACTACAAACAGACCGGAATACCTCACAACTGGACCGAGACTAATCCGACCCAGCAGGTCACGCAAGCACTCCTGCCTAATCCTAACAAAGACTACAACGACGGAGTACCCAGTTAGTCTAATCCCTGGTAGAATAAGGGCGGTAGCTTATGCAAGAGAGCTGAATTTCCTCACTTAGTCCTTCTTTCTTCTACAGAGACCGGATCACCATTCAGTTGGCATTTGGCCGGTCGCTCCCGATCTCAAACCCAGACTCTACAAGTGTCTATCTCTATCGAATACTCCCTAGACCTGTTCCAGAAAACACTATGGGATCCTGCACAAATTTCCTATCAAAACCGAATTCACTTTAAGTCCAGAGACCGGATAAACTGAACCTCCGAGCACACACTTATCCACACAAGGCTGCAATCCTAACCATCACCATAAGACTTTGACAAGGTCCCATGCACACAGTCCACTTCAGAGTGAATCAGAAAGGTTCTGACTTGTATTTGCAACACAAAAACTTGTGAAAGTAAGATAACATAATGCGCACCCGGATTCAATTACGAACCGGGTTTAAATACTAAACTACAAGAAAACCTAAAAGTGCAAATGGAATCAACACCAGCCGCCAAGAATGCCACGTAACATTCCTCTACAACTTGGGTGGGTTGACTTCCACAAAACTACAAAAATACCAACAAAATAGGATCACAGATCCTACATATCTGGATCCGATCTAAGTTCAAAAGTTCCTAACCTAAATATATCCTGGTTTAGCCGCCTTCCTATCTACCTGAAATTAATGCTCTCCTATTTCCTCGCCCTCTTGACAAGCGATGCACCCTTCCGAGCTGGCTGCTTCTTCGGAGACCGGTACATCTTGACTGGTCTGGGTTTCGGCTTGGTCTTACCCCGCGCCTTGGCCCTGGTCTGCTTGGTCTCTGCCAATGCCTGGTCTGCATCTGAGTATTGTTCCGACTCATCACCGGAGTCGGTCTCTTCCTCCGAGTCCTCATCTTCCTCATTTGACTCCTCTTCCTCTTCATCCCGGGCCTTCCGCTTCACCTTGGATGTCTCCGCGGTCTTCTTCTTGAATCCGGTGATGGGCGGGTGGTGCACTATCTTGCTTTGTGGGGTCTGCTCTCCCACTTTCTCGGCAGTCCGGGCTGGTCCCTTGCTTGGTGACCCGGATCCAGATCCGGTCTTCAGTATGGAGCGGACCTGCACCGTTGCCTTTGTTTCCCCTCCGGTCTTCGGTTGTGTGACGACCGTGGGTAGCGACTTGCTTGGAGAATCGTCCAGCAAGGTGATGAACTTGGTCTTCTCCCTTGGTGGTGTCGTTCCCCGGATTATCTCCCTCAACACAATCGGCTCGGGTTCCGGCTCCTTGGTCTTCTCGGGTTGAGAAACCCTGGGTTCTTCAATCCGGGTCAGTGGGACAGGTTCCTCCGCCACTGCTTCAGTCCTAGTATCCTCTTCCTTCGCCGGTTCGGATGTGCCGGCTTCTACCTCGACAGTTGTTGGTGGTGGCTGATCCTTCGGCTGCTCCTCTTCCATCTTTGGCTCTTCCAGTCCTGAGACCGGAGCAGAACTAGCTTGGACCTCCGTGACTACTGACCGCCACTTCTCCAGCGCTGCCTCCATTTTCTTGTTGTAGGCCACCAAAGTTGTAAGCATCTGGGGACCCACCATCTTGCATGTTTCCAAGACCTTCCTGTCGAAAAGCATGGCTTTGTTGACGACCTCGCCCGGATGCGTGATGAACTCTCGGATTTCTCCGAGTGTGTTCCGGGCCTGCGTGGTGAGGCGTCTCTCTTCATCTAGCTCCTCCTGAGTGTGATGGAGCTCCCTCCTCAGGGCTGAGACCTGATTCGTCAGCCGGAGTACCTCCTCTCTGTCCCGACTATCATGTGCCTCCTGAATCAATTCTCCCAACACCTCCATGATCTTGGAGGGAGGGATAGAGCCTAGGGCTTGGCTTATGCCTCGCAACAACCCTCTCTCCTCTAGGTGGTGCTTTCTGAAATCCTCCAGGTCTCGCAGGATCCTTAGCAAGGGATCCTGTTCCCAGACCGGATCTAACCTTTGGACTTCCCCGGCTACTACAAGGGTTTCTAGAGGTGGATCCTCTCTTCCTACCTTCGGAACCTCGTCTACCTCCTGTGTGCCTCCTTGATGCCCCTCCTGACTCTCATCCTCGGAGTCCTCCTCATCTTGGTCATTTTCAGCTTCCGGGTCTGCAATCTCATACTCTATCAATGTAGCCCCTACCTCGTAAGCTTCCATCTCCTTCTCTCTCAAGAGGTCTAACGAATGATACAGATGAAACAGGAATGGTGAAATGGGAGAGGGTTTAGATTTCCCAATTCCTTTCACCATTCGGTCCATCCGGTCCCTCATAACTAACCCCCAATCTATCTTCTTGTCTCCCGACAGCGCACCAAAGACGGTGTTGGCTACGGTGACCGTAATCCTACTAGGTCTATCCGGGTTCAAGATCGCCATCATGAACCGCAGTAGCCTCTTGTGTCTAGCAGACACACACTCTGCTACCGTAAAGCCGTCCTTCGGGTTGGTGGGCTTGCGGAACTTCCCCTGGTGGAATTTGTCCGTCCGGGTGCCCGTCGCATCTCCGCCTTGCTCGAAGGCGTACACCTTGCGCCACATCGCTGCACTCCACTCCTTTGGCAACGCCCGGACCGTCCCCTTCCACTCGTTGGTCTGGCCGGCCAGTAGCTCCTCCACCATCGCCTCATCCTTCAGGTTCCAGGGATGAGCCATGAACCCCTCGCAGCCTATCTGCCTGAGGTCTTCCTCCAGCTCCCGCTTGTCTTATGCGTCAGTTGGCACGACCGGATTCACATTCCGGAAGGCTAGAATCCTTCCTTCCTGCACCTCTTCTGCCATCTCTCACTTGACGCCTACACGATCTAGGCGCGGTCCAACTTGACTAAACCTCCCGCGCTCAAGAACCTATCAGCTAGCGTAGTGCTAATCGCTCAACTATGTACCAGACCGGATTGACAGATTATCTATCCCTTCTCTCTGTCTGTAGACCGAATACTCAATCTCTGGCCGGAAACCCTTTCTCGAACTGTGTGCAAGAAAGTGGCAGGACCTGGCCCTGCTTCCCTGGTCTTATATTTTTTTCCCCCGGCATTAATTACCGACCGTTAGGTTTAAACCAGTCTGGTCACGTGGGAGAGATCCCGACGATCTCTAGACTCGGTAGCCACTCATTGCCTATCCGGTCTCGGTTGCTAGGTGGGCGGAATCCGGGATTTCTTACGCTGTCCCTTAACGTAGTTTCTGGTTTACGATCTGGGGTTTTCCAGTTTCCGGTCTTGGTCCTAATTGTGCGTAACAACTAAGAAAACAACAAAAAAAATGGGGATTGAATAGATCCCTCTTCCCGTATTTTGCTTAAGAACCCGCTTAGGTGAATTCTAGGTTGCCACAACATTGAAACCTAAAGTCATAGTTATTCCATGAAGTGTTCAAATTCCCCAAAATGCATGCAAATTGCAAAGAGAATCTAGCATTTATTTCTGATTTTCGAGAAGATTTAACATCAACTTGGCTGGTTTCAGAACCTAAACCAGTGTAACATGCTTACTCAATGAATTTCAAGAATTCAAGTATCGATGTAAGGTAGAAGCACCCATTATTTTCAGTGTATCCATAGTTTGACATTAGAGTTTCTTACAAAGTGTCCCCACTAGTACCTTGAAACTTTAGTTGTGCTTGGTGGGTTCTGATTATTTTAGATTTTGGTGTGAGAATCTAGGTAGATTTACTAGGAGTGCAGATTTAGGTGCTCTACTAAGTCCTACTTTGAAAATTTACAGAAATTAGATGCCTCGTCCAAAAATTCTAATTTTTTTTTTGGAAATTCATAATTTTCAGTTGCCAATACTACAAAAATATTCTTTATAGGAAAAGGTGCCTCCAACTATGCTGAAACTGCTAACTAACTAACTTCGGCTGTAATAGGTGCTTCTACCTTAGGTCTTTGAGGGTTTCAAACCCCCCGCCCGTCCGTCCGCTCTTCCGTCGGTGCCGCCGTCCGCCCGTCTGCCCGTCGGTCCCTGCGTCCGCCCCCGACGGGCGCCGTCCGCGTCGTCCGTCCCTCGGTGAGTCTGCCCGATGTCCGTGCGATCCAACGGACGCCGATTTCTGTCCGCTGGATTCTGCCGTCCGCCTCTCGGCCGTCGAATGAGCATCTGGCCGTCCGCCTCGGTGGGGGGCGGACGGCTCAGTATAAGAAGCGAGGCGGACGGCTCATTTGGCCACAACCGTTTCCCTCCGGAGTGGACGATCCAGTGCCTGATTTTAATCTGTGGCTCTGCGCGCCCCTTCCGACGTTGTGTGCAAACGGTTGTGCTTTATTAATCATCACTAAAATGCTTCACGAACTTTAGTTGAAGTAATGATCAGGCTCTGAGGGACTACAACTTCATCTAAACTGCATCGCACTGTAACTTTGAAGCATTTTGATTTCTTATTGCTGAAATTAGTGTGAACGAAGTCATCAGTTGCTCTCATTTTAGTCAACGCCACCATGCCTCGTGATGAAAACAAGAAAAACAAGGGAAAATCCCAAAGCATAAATTGGGATGATTGGAATGATCCAATGTGTGTTGGTGAACCCGGATGGGAGAGTGAACCAAAGAAAGTTTGGACCGCCACTACGTGCAAGAAGTACGTGAAAATGACGCACATTGCCAAATTGTGGGCATCGGACCGTGCAGCGCAACAAGTTCGCCGTTGGGAAGGGCAAACATCCACGTGTCTCAGTAGGCACTTTGTTCACCGATACGATGAAGTGACGCGTAATGCTGGTATACATGACTCCAAACCAAATGTCATGAATTATACGAACATGGCCATGGTCTGGGCAGAGATTGTACTTCACAAAGATGTTGATTGGCGCACAATATATGGAAAAGATGTGGCGACTCTCAATCGCAAGGAAGCAGTCATTTATACGAGCTGGACTAATGCAAGCGATTGCATGCCCGAATGGTCCAATCGAGGCCAATTTGGATTTCCTGCAACAGTGATGCCGGATGCACAGGAGCCCGTCCCAGATGATGATGTTGAAGAGGCTACTGCACCCGTGGCCGGTGGAGAGAGGCATGAACGTAGAGAAGCTCGAGAGGACATTCAATACGAGCATGAAATGCGTGAGGCAATGCGGAGAAGCATAGAAGATCGTGGTCCACAATATGGTTACAATGGGTACTATGGACGTGAACGTAGTACACATGACCCATGAGGTGGGCAAAGTCATTCTCAAATCGTAGGAGGAAGCTGCGGAACCGCGCACAATGCTCCTTCTACCCAAGAAGGCTCCCAATACCATCCGAGGTCTAGTGGAGGTGGTTCATATGGAAATTATGGGCATCATGGAGGGTCTTACCATGGCCGTTCAAATGAAGGAGGCTCCTACTATGGAGATTCAGTTCCTCCTCCAACCTTTGGAGGGCCTCATTACGGGAACTATGGACAAGGAGGAGCGGGAGACGTGTACGGTGGAGGACCATATATGGGGGTGTATGGATCTAGTTTTTTAGGCCATAGTCAGAGAGATGATACCAACTCAAATTCCGAGTGAAGTACAACAAAAAGACTACACTCTTGTAGTGGCTAGTCCGCACTACGGTGTAATGATTGTAATCCACTGCCATGTACCGTAGGTGGTGGCAAGCATGGTATTGTAATGTTGGTGAGGGGTACTCACGAACCTATAAGTATTTATGAAAATACAAATTTTTGAAATGCGTGAGTACAATATTGGATCTATAGATGGGACCTTTGACCTGTAGTATTAAATTTAACCAATGTGTAGCTATTGTTATTATTTAAATATGAATATTGCATCGGAATGTTTTCCCCTCTTTTCTAGTACTCCGGTTACAATGCCTCCTCGAACATATATTTGAAACATAGTTTTAACAACTTAGAATTGTGAAGTAGAATTTAATAAGCTAAAAACTTGATTGGGGTTATGCTTGTTATGCCTTTGAACCTAATATTATTTTGATGACCCATTTTGAAAATTGTGAAAATTGTCAAGGCAATACTTGGTCATTTGGGGGTTAAAAGAAATAGAAGACTTACATGTTAGTTTATTTAAGTTTAGGAGAATAAAATAAGAGAGGCCCTAATTCCTCATCCGTAGTCCAAAGAGGTTGAATGAAACTTTCACGTGTTTTTCTTTCCCTATGTGATCTCTAGCATGTCTATTTAGAATTTTTATGAGAATAAAATAAGAGAGGCCCTAATTCCTCATCCGTAGTCAAAATTCAATGACATTCCAATTTCTCCAATTGTTCTATGACATTCCAACCTCTCCATATTTTTTTTGGCCCGTCTTCACGTGAAATTTGAAATGAATAGGCCATTTACAAAGTAGACCCAAAAATGGCTACGTGGCGTATTTTTTAAAATAAAATCAAAACTAGACAATTTCAAATGTGGAATGGAAATTAGTCATAGAACATAAATGTCCTATGACATTCGAACTTCTCCATATTTTTGTCGGCCCCTTTCACGTGAAATTTTAAATGAATAGGGCACTTAGCAAAAAACTCCAAATATTGCAATGTAGCCTATTTTTTGGAATCTCACAAAAAATAGGCAATTTCAATTTCCAAATGGAAATTTGTCATAGAACACAAATGTTCTATGACATTCCAACCTCTCCATATTTTTTTTGGCCCGTCTTCACATGAAATTTGAAATGAATAGGCCATTTACAAAGTAGACCCCAAAATGGCTACGTGGCGTATTTTTTGAAATAAAATCAAAACTAGACAATTTCAAATGTGGCATGGAAATTAGTCATAGAAAATAAATGTCCTATGACATTCGAACTTCTCCGTATTTTTTTTGGCCCGTCTTCACGTGAAATTTGAAATGAATAGGCCATTTACAAAGTAGACCCAAAAATGGCTACGTGGCGTATTTTTTGAAATAAAATCAAAACTAGACAATTTCAAATGTGGCATGGAAATTAGTCATAGAAAATAAATGTCCTATGACATTCGAACTTCTCCATATTTTTGTCGGCCCCTTTTCACGTGAAATTTTAAATGAATAGGGCACTTAGCAAAAAACTCCAAATATCGCAAGGGAGCCTATTTTTTGGAATCTCATAAAAAATAGGCAATTTCAATTTCCAAATGGAAATTTGTCATAGAACACAAATGTTCTAAGAAATTTCAACCTCTCCATATTTTTTTGGCCCTTCTTCACGTGAAATTTCAAATGAAGGCCTTCTACAAAGTAGACCGTTGGATTAGGCAAACGACACCCGCCTGATCATGGTCGTCTGTCGGATCGATCGAACGGCGGACTTCCTGTCCGACCGATCGGGCGGACGCATTTCCGACGTGCATTGCGTCGGCGGACGGACTGCTGCCGTCCGACGAGGCGGACGCATATCTGTTCGCCCGTCCGCGGCCGTCCGATCGCGCGGACGCCCGACTAGGTAGACAGCACCTCGTCGAGTCGTCTGCACAGGTTTAGGGCGTCCGCCAGGGTATAAGAGGGGCGGTTTAGGCCGTCCGCCCTCACTCTTGTTTTCTCCCTTGCATTTTGCAAGCGTGGAGTGGAAAGCTTGGTGGCTTTTTAAGTCTCCATTGGTTCCCCTCCTAGGGAAAGCAAGGGTGACATTATTGGGGCCCCCTTGTTGCTTTTTTTCGAAGTTTTGACGTGATTTTTATCATGATGGGACGAACAAAGAAGGCGGGTAAAAGGAAACTGGAGGAGGTGGCAGGTCCATCTAAAGAGGAGGCAAAAGCAAACAAGCCCTCTGAAGCATTGAATGATATGATGATTAAAGTGATCGTGGACTTCTACGAATCGGAGAGCACGATGTCCTTGCAGATGAAGTATGTTCGCTACAATGAGGACTGTCCTAAAAAATTCAAGGACGACATGTGGCAACGGTTGATGGATGCGGTTTCTGTTCCACAATGGCACAGTGAAATGGATAAGAGTGGCTTTGAGCAGTTATTGAAAAATAAGGTGCATGACGCGTTGTGGAATGCAAAGGCCATCTTAACGAAGTATGGGAAGTTTCACCGTGAACATGATGCTGCATTTCAGCAAGTCATTCTAAGGGCTGAATTGTTTGTCAGCCGATGTGCTCTATTCGCGTCTGCTAGGAACAGACGAGGATCTATGGGTTGGTGGAAAATCAAAGATGGAATGATTGAATTGACGGAAGGTAGGAAGCATCTAATAGCACTTCCAGACACGGCGACCGTGATTTATTGTGATGATGTCGTGACCAAAGGCGGGTACGCAACAATTCGGAGGGTGCAAATTCGGGGATGTCGTGAAATACCTGAGTATTGGGAGTTTGCAGCAAAGCTATCTAATGTACAGCAGACGCTACCTCATCTTACAAAGGCAAAACACCCAAACGAGTCCATGGTGGTGCGGATTGGCCATCCCGGAGTGATACGGTTTTATGCAGTTCATGCAAGGAGGAATGAAGGATATGCATATTGGTGGAATGGCGGGACCTTGCGGAAGATGATGCATTTGAATAGAACTTATCCAGACAACATACCTATGCACTTGCAATATAGCTCACCAACGGATGCAGATGTCATTGCCGCGGGTCATCTTGCACGACTTCGGAAGAAACGTACGGAGCTAGCATGGGCGTTGTTGCATATCATGCATGCGGTGCACGATGCAGGATATTTGCACAATGATATCTCACTGGACAACATTATATTGCACTTTCCCGCGGACGAGTCGCGCGTATACATTGGAGTGTGCGATTGGGGCATGACTTCGTACGTTACAGAACCACCGAAGTCATTGTACGTGTTCACATCCAAACAAGAGATAGATGCTGCTTTGCAAAACCGTTGGTGGGTGACCTCGAAGATTGCATATTTGCACGAAAAAGACAAAAATGTGCAAGTAATTCCAAGTTTATCCATTGCAACGGAGGAGTACGCGGTGTGCAAAATAGCCATGGCAATTAACAGGGATTGCATGTCAAAGGAGTACCACAAGTTGAACATGGAAACGGCAAGCATGAGCAAATTTGATCACCAAGCGTTGGCAATGTCATTTCGTGCGTACTTGGAGCGCCCTTGCAAAGACGGCCCGGAGAATGCGGGCGGTTTGGCACGCATCATCAATTGTTGGACTAGTACTTTCAACTGGCCTATTCCCACTGAACACTTTCGGTGTTCGTATGAATAGATCGGCATAGTATAGTAGCATACGTAAGTATAGAATGATATGTAGTCTATGTTATAGAGAGAATGTACACGTGCGGCATATATAATATGTAGTATATATACGGAGCACCAATGTATGGCAACCCAAATGAAATCTATTATATTTTTTGAATTACTGAAAGCATTTGAAAATTTCAGCTATTAATGTTTTTGATCTTTGATACTTGATAGACAAACGTATTCATGGGGGGGGGATGAGATCAATAGTATTTATTGTTGGTAGATGTTGTTGTGCACATAGATACTTGATAAGGTTGTGTAACAATTTGCATGATGTATAAGGTCTAAGTAGTAAGTAAGGTCTAAGTACCTATTAGCGCCCTGACTTGCAATCTGAGTATGTTAGGGTGAACTTCAAGAGAGTTATATATTTTTCAGAGGTGTACAAACGTTTCACAAATGAAATTCAAATGACAAAATTCTTTTTGCGGAGCTCTGAGAAATTTATGGCAATTTTAAATAAAATCATGACATGGACAGATCATGATTCAAAATTCTAAAATGCCATTAACCCCAAAAGGATTCGTGCCCGAAATGCACTTCAAAATACTAAAAACTTGTCCCGAAAGGAATGTCAAAAATCAAAATCTTCATGATTAAATTTTTTTAAGAAAACCAACTTGTCGATCTTTTTGTTAACTTGTTCAAGTAATAGGGTGCATTGTTCCTAAATTTTATTGTGAATTTTCCCACCAATTAATATTTGCAACTAAAAAGATGACTAAAATTTCTCTCAAAATCATTTGAATTTCCTCATAGTGATATAAAATTCATAGTTTCAAGTAATAAAAATATAAGATTGATGTTTGAACAAAATAAGATATGCTTAATTTAGCTTAAGGATGATATTTGACCAAATGGAATAGAAACTATGAATTTTATCGATATAAAATTTATATTTTGGTTTCAATTGATTTTGTGCTGATTTTTAATTGAAACAAAAATAACCAAATCAATTGAAACAAAAATTTGATTGAAACAATGGTTGATTATCAATTGAACCAAAAATGGGAGCAATTGATTTTGAGAAAAATTCTAATCGTTATCATTTTTTTACAAAAATTAAAAATAAATATAAGAAAACTAGCAAAAAAAATCCGAAATACTTTCAATTTCTTCCAAAGGTACAAGTATAAATGGAGATCACTATATATAATTTTCAATTTGCCTTTAAAAAATTTTGAACCAAAAACTACAATAACAAAGACCTCAAAGTCAAATTTGGCTATTAAAGAAAATTAAATTTTTGATTTTATACATTATCAAGAGAAATTCTATTGTAAAATTCTACTTTCTACATATTCTATTTTTCTACAAATTGCTTGATGAAAACTACATATTATTGTAATAATTTTAAAGTAAAAAGTTAAGAAAATTATATCAATTATACTATATATTGGAATAGTTTGAAATTTTCACCATTAATGAATGTTAAATGGAAAACTGAATATTGCAATTGAAATTAAGGATTGATCTTAAAACAAATAAATATGAATGAAAAAGACAATGTATTGTGTTTGACGGATTTCAACACATAGAACTTGCAATTGCAATAAATTTTTCAATTCTTGGAATTTTTCAAAATTTTAAGTTCAAATAAAAAGAAAAGTTTTCAAGCTTCATTTTCTTATTTTAAGTCAAATACCAAAATGGCTATATTGAAAGTTAGAATCAAAGTTGAACAAGGCACATCCACTTTTTTTATGCCTAAATTTTAGGGGTTAATGTGGAATCAATGTAACCACATAAAGATGTTGTTTTCAAGATTATTATTATTTTATTATTTTCATAATTATTTTAAAATTATTTTAATACTACTTAATATTCAATGTTTTTACTAGTAAAATTTAAATTTCTTGAATTTAGAAACAAAATTATTAATTTTTTTAGTATCAGTTTAATAGGGTCATTTGCCATCATTGATGACTACTGACTATTAACGCCTAAAGGAATTATAAAATCAAAATCTTCATCATTAATTTTTTTTTGGGAAAACCAACTTGTTGATCTTCTTGTTAACTTGTTCAAGTAATCAAGTACATTGTTCCAAAAATTAATTATGAATTTCCCCACCAATTGCAAGTTCAATGCGCCTAAAACCGCCTACTTTCACTACTTGTACATGTTGCTTTTTGTAGCCTTCAGCAATGTACAAAGGGTGTACATTGCAGGGGTGGACGTTTTCAAAGCCCTATGCCCTTTCAACTTCAAAAATTCATAACTAATTCCACAAAACTTCAAAAATTATAAAACAATTTCGGTTAGATGTCAATTCCACTTGTCTTTCAAAGGCAATTTATTGGAAAATATTTTAAGACATTTCCCCTCCCCAAAATTCAATTTCAGCTCTTAAATTGACTAGTTACCTTATACGGTGAAAAGTTTTAATTTTTTTTTCAGACATTCTCATCAGGGTCGATGCGGACACCATCACGGACGCGTGGCGGACGCGCTCGATCGGAGCAGACGGGATCGCTTTCGTGGCGGACAGGCGGTCAGACGGGACCTCCGACGCCGTGGTCGAGGCGGACGGGCGGTCGGACGGGACCTCTGACGCCGCGGTCGGGGCGGCCGTCCGCCTCCGTATTTTACCGGGCGCACTAAATTTCGAAATTGAAATGTCACAGGACGTCCACGGGGTGCCGGACGCGGACGCTCGGACGTCCGCACAGCCCTGCTATTTAATCACTAGGTTAGAAAATAAAATCCAATAGATGCTAAAAATAAGAATATTCTTTTGAAATCCATATTTCTTTCATAAAAAATAATTTCTTCAATCTATTTCATAATTATTATTTGCTAATCTATTAGATAGATAAGAGTGTTAGAATCGGGTATTCCTATTCTCACCCTACTCCCTTTCCCTTCTCAAATTAAAATTCAAGATAATATAGAATCTCCTTTCTTCCAAAATAAGTGATGTTGTTGTATCTCATACTAGCTTTAAAGAGCCCAATGTGGGACAATCATCAAAAAAATTATGCATATTCACCATCTTCTTAGGGACTTTAAAGTCACTAGTAGAAAATTAGTCTTGTAGCACTAGTGAGAACACCAAAGTTTGATGCTCATAAGAGTCTTTAACCCTTGAAAGACCAAGAAGCCATAAGTTGGATGATTATTTTCTTAAAGAATTTTGAAAGGTTTGTAGAAAATTAGTCCTTGTTTCAAAAACTAATTTCTTTTGATTATGATATGCAATGTTCTTCACTCATTCTAATAACATAAAAATCCATCCCCTTTTCATTATGCTTTCCAAAGTTTGATCAATTAAAAACGGTTCTCTTAAATCTACAAATGCATGGTCCTCAAAGAACTAAGGGTAAGGGAGGAACACCCATTTCCATCCATGTACCTTGCAGTGGACTGTAGAATCACTCAAATATGTCCATAGAGTGTAGTTAATGTATTTGCGACGTCTCTGATTGTAATTTGCTAACACAATTGAAGGACACATAAGAAAATCTGGTTGGCTGAGTGTTGCTTTTTGCAAGGTTCAGTTTGGGATGCACCTATTGCACACTTTCAGTGGTCTAGGGAGCCATCACTTCAAAAAAACATAGAAATTATATACAATGTTCGAAAATTCTATTTCTTTTTTTGAATATTCATGATTTTCACTCACTAATAATAGAAAAATATCAATTTTAGGAAAATCTCCCTCCAACTATGCTGAATTCCTTATTTGGATGGTTTTGGGCGCTTCCATTGTAAGTGACACTTTAAAACTTTCTACTAGTGAGTGGTATTGGAGGAGGCTCTTGAATGGAGCGGGTTCTAAAATGGTGCCCTATCTTAAATGTACAGTACTTGTACATGTTTCATTTTCATAGCCTTCAGCAGTGTACTGACAGTGTACATTTTAGCTAGGGCACCATTTTAGAGCCCTATGCCCTTTCAACTTCAGAATTTGATAACTAATTCTAGAGAGCTCCAAAAAATATGAAACAACTTGGGTTAGATGCCTATTCAAGCTGTCTTTCAAAGAAAATTCTCTGAAAAATATTTCAAGATGTTTGACCTGCCCAAAATTTTGTTCCAGCCCTTAGATGGTCGGTTTATGGACCTCCTCCCTTAGTGTACGCTTGATAAGTTACTGTAGTTTGAGGTTCTGCCGCATGATCCAAAGCAACCACAACTGCCCCCCTCCAATCACTGCCTCACACTGACAGTTCTCCTCTCCTATAGTTTCCTATATATAAACTAAAAATAATCATAGCAACCGAAGTTTCTCTTTTCCCAAGCCTCCTCCGACCACCGGTCGCCGCCCAGACGTGCCCCTCACTCAACACCGCCTTGGAACGGCGTCCAACGAGCGGTGGAACTTTCTAGACGGACGGACGGCCCTTGCCTCGGAAACGACGGGGTCGGTGGCCTGGCACCTCGGCAAGCCTGGAGTGGACGGCACGTCTGGAAAGTTGGCTATGGCGTCGCCACTATAAAGAACAGGCCTCATCTCGCTTCATTTCCACCTTCTTCTTTTTTCCTTAGCAATTTGTGCGGATCACAGGAACGCACTTACTCTTCCATTTGTTGTAGTTGTTGTCACCGTTAGTTTTCGTGCAATTGAAGCCGCGTCTTCTTTGTGCACCATTACAGTAGAGATCAATTAATCAAGAGCGCCTTTGCATAGGCGTTTTTGTTGTTTTCCTTTCTTTTTGGGTTGCGATTTGTTCGCGGCCGGTTCGTGTGGCAATTGAAGCGGTGTCTTCGTTTCCACGGCCTTTCTTCTGTCCCTAATTTAGACTTTTAGCCGATAATTGGAGCGGTGTAGCCTATAGTTTGTGGTTCCTCGGATTACTGGAACGTGGAGCGACCGGTTGATTGTGGAATTGGCGTGTGAATTTGGTTGCGAGTCGCATTTCGAAGTTCGAAGGAGTATTTTCTTGACGTTTGTAAACATTGAAGGAGAATTTTCAGGCGCCATGGCGGCCTACGTTCTTAAGGTGAGTTTTGTTTATTGTTTCGGGGTTTCTTGAAAGGTTGGACGACGTGTGTGTAGGGTCAATTGTGTACAATCAGCTCAAGTTAGGTTAATTGGGTGCGTTCTTTGTGAGGATCTTTAAGGTGTGATGAATTACGCTTTATTGTAGAATTATTGCATGAAAAACGCGAGGTTAATAGCGGATTTCGTATAATTGTGTATAGTTGAGAGTGTAGTTTCTTGTCTGGTTGTTGTGGTTTGGTTTGATCGGGTTGTATATGACTCAGGACATAATCGCCCTGCACGTCAGGAGGAACATGTGCTGTAACTGTTGAAGTCGGAGCTCTTTTCTGTGATTTGGGGAAACTTGATTCTAACGATTGTTTTTCGATAATTGTGCTGCCAGATTAAGTACGGCGATGTCCTTCGCCGTGTGAATGTGGAGGCGTCCTTGCTCGGCAACGGACCCGACATGACCTTTAGCCAGCTTGAGGACACCATCCGTCAAGCTTTTAAGATTTCTGCGACATCCGACCTTGTTATCACCTACACCGACAAGGAGAATGATGTTGTGACCATGGTCGGCGATCATGATCTCCATGACGCTTTGGTTTTCCAGGGGATCAATCCTCTTCGGTTGACGGTGACAGTGGTGGAGCAAGAGCCACAACGTCCAGCACATCATGGCCGTCACGGTGGCCGGTGGGGTCATGGACATGGTCACGGTCACGGTCACGGTCACGGACATGGACATGGACATAAATTTGGCGACCGGAATTCGACTCAGCCGGACCTGTCTGACCTGAGGAAAATCGTCGGTGACAGTTTGAAGATGTCACAGGACACAGCGCAACAGTTGTTGCAGGCGTGTGAGCCTCTGATCAAGGGAACTCCGGCGATGGTGATTTCCGAAGTGAAGGACGCGATTATGAAATTGGCTTCTACTGCCCAAGCAGGAGAAACTTCTACTCTGCCAAATGCAAAGGAGGAACAGGCTGCACCTGGTCACCACCAACCTCCTGTTCACTCTATGCCTTTCCCGTTTTCGGGAAACTGTCAATCAATTCCCCCTGCCCATTCGGCGTTTCCGGAGTTTCCTCCCTTCCCGCCCTTCTCACTTCCGCCTTTCCACTGGGGTGCCCCTGAATCTTCTGCTCCTGCTGCTGCTCCTGAACAGGCCACGCCTGTGGCTTCCGACGAGTCCAAGGATCCAGTACAGCATCGAGGTGTTCAGTGTGATGTGTGCCACATGGTACCTATTGTTGGTATTCGTTACAAATCTATCAAGTAAGTACTTTTGAATCTTCCACCTTAGTATGGAACGATTGGGACAGTAGTTTTTGTCATTTTCCATGATTGCATAATGTGTTATGTCAGCTTTATTAAAGTGATAGGTGTTAAGGATGATGAGTATTGACCGAGGTTTCATCTTTGCAGGAAGCACGATTATGATCTGTGCGAGAGTTGTTTCCAAAAATCTGGGTCGGTGGACGATTACACGAAGATCGAGAGGCCGCTCTGGCGCCCTCGTCACTTCAATTCACAGTTCCCAGGTGGACGTATGAGGTGCCCTGCTATGTCTTCTTACTATAATGGAAGGCCGTCTTATGGCATGCGCGGTCCCCACATGCATGGCCCTCACGGCCATCATGGCCCTCATGGATTTCATGGTCCTCACGGGTTTCATGGTCCTTACGCTGGGAAGAACGATTCTCGTTGTGCGGCGGGTGCTGGTGTGGCTGCTTTTGGGAAGTTGGATGCTCGGTTTGTGCAAGACGTGACCATTTTTGACGGAACGGAATTTGCACCCGGAGCGGCATTCACCAAAATCTGGCGACTGCGCAACAGTGGCACTTGTGCGTGGCCGAAGTCGACTCAGTTGATTCATGTTGGAGGTGACGAGTTGGGATCTACCCTAGCTGTTACTCTTGAGTTGCCTGAAGAAGGTTTGAATCCAGATTCCGAAGCAGAGGTTTCTGTTGATCTTGTAGCCCCTGAGAAACCAGGGCGCTATGTTTCACACTGGCGTTTGGTGTCCCCCTCTGGTCAGAAGTTTGGTCACCGCGTTTGGGTCTTAATTCAGGTTGTTCCCAGCGATGAACAATCTCCACAAATGATGGAGTCTTTATTGGCATCATCCCAAGAGGATGTTGAAATGCCGGAGCAGGAGGCCGAGGAGGGCGTGCGAACTGTTGTACCTCAGCCGATGGAGGATGACACGACCGTGCAGCAGCAGGTTGCAGTTCCATTCCCTGCTGCCGATGTCGACGTTGTAGACCCGGAACCAGCTGCGAAAGAAACTGAAACGGTGAAGTACCCAGAGATCAACATGGAAGCTCTTTCTCTGGATGCCGTTGTAGTTGATGCTGGAAAAACGCAGGAGGAGAGCACGGCTGTGGAGAGTAGTGAACTTGGGAACTTCTCCATGGTAAATATGCCGACTGTTACTGAACCCGTGGCTTCTCCGGATCAAGCCGAGGATACTGCGGCTCCGCAAGCGGCTGTCATAGTGGACGATGAAGCAGCAGCTGAATCCGACAAGGAGGAATTTAGGAAAGCCGCCCAGCTGGACTCTGTGGAGATGATATTGGGAGCTCTTGAATCGATGGGTTTCAAACAGAGAGACTTGAACCAGGAATTGCTCAAGAAGAATGAGTACGATGTGCAGCGCACTGTGGACGACCTGGTTATGGCAGCTGAGTGGGATCCCATGCTTGAAGAGCTCGAGGAAATGGTACGACTGGAACATATTAATTTTAACCCCGTGAGCTTTCTCCATATCATTTGATGAGTATCCCTCGATGTTGCCAAGGAACAGTTTTTCTCATCCATAATGGTGGTTCTTTAATGCAGGGATTTTATGACACTGACATGAACCGTCGCCTCATGTTCAAGAACAATGGTAGCGTGAAACGTGTTGTCAAGGAGCTTGTCCAGATGTACAAGGATCCCAAGGGCAAGGAACAGATTTAAGTCTGAAGGCGTTTGGAGTTGGTCTCTACATTCTGGAGTCTTCAGAAGACATCGAAGCTCCAGAAGACATCGAACTTCTCCGAGACTGTTTCTGTATATAGCGCGGTTAGAATAAATGGTTGCGGTTGCAGCTTTACGTTCACCCTTGAGGCTTGAATCTTGTGTGTGTTTTTGGTGTTCCTCGTCTTCTGAGACTTTCTCTCGAGACAGCGTTGTTTTGGAGTTTAGAAAAGTAGATTTTGGTTGTTACTCCTCTCCGTATCCAGGAGGAAGAATGTTTATAGAAGTCGTGAGGACTTAAGGGCTGGTGGAGCTTTTAGCCCGGCAGGCGGAGGTCTGAATGACACTTCCCAGTCTTAATAGAAGTCATGAGGATTTGAAGGTCTGGTGGAGCTCTTAGCCCAGCAGCCCGAGGTCTGAATGACACTTCCTAGTGGGAAAGGGTTGTCTATTCAAACAACTGGGTCAAGGTGTTTGCAATTTGCTAACCACTTTCGTGTGGGTCTTTTGAAATAAAGTTGGCAGTTGCCTTAAATGTAAAATATTGTGTGCGCTAATGCTGTGAATGACTTAGTCTTTTGAATGCTGATTTGATTCTTCTGTGGAACTTTGTTTTTGATCCTGTGCAATGCAGCAATTGTAGATTGATTTCTTTTCTTTAGGAGGAATAATTTGTGTACTGTCGATGGTCATCTATGGTCTCATCTGATTGTAAACTCAGTAACTGCCAAATCCCAATATATCCTGAGAATTTGTTGCGTAACATATTTGATTGCATGTCAAGTCGTGATCTTATGTGGCAGTTTGTCCACGATGTTAACTGTAGACTTTTTCCTCGTTTGCCGCAACTTCATCGTGACTTGTTTCTTGCTTGATATTTGGTGTAAATCAAGTGCATATTCTTTGAATTTGAATAAGAGCATGACCTTGTGTCCTTTTCTATGATGGCTACAAAACTAATGTTATAATCTTTAATTCCTAATATTCTTTGACTATGTTTTAACCAAAAAAATTCCTAAACTATCATTTCTTGTACAAGTACCAAAATTTTTAAAAGTAACATTTTTTGACATATATAATTGTATGATCTTGTAGTATAGTGGTTTGGAAAGATGTAAAAAAAATTTCAGAAATTTCTACTACATGGATTACAAGATATGGAGTATTAATGTTTGAATATACCAAAATCTTACTTTGGGCCCTATCAAAAAACAGACTATTGCAATTGCACTTCAAGAATCTCACATTTGTATGAATTTTTTTTCTATATTGGTGTTTCTTTGGATGCATTCTTTAAGTTAAGTTAACTACATAATTAAAAATTTTCAAAGTATTCTGAATTGTACAACTTATAGGAAAAAATAATAAGTTGAAAAAAATAGAAAATGATTCAAAATACAAAATTGTTAAGAATTTATTTTTGAAATTGAAAAATGTCAATCCCAGTGGTTGTAATGTTGTAATAAACAATTGTCTTAAAACTAAATTAAATAGAATACTTCAAAATTTATCTTAGAATATAGAATCTATAACTACCCACAAACAAAAACTCTCCATAAGTTTTGATTCATTGATCAAAATGGAATGATTCAAAACTTTCCACATATATATAAATCTAAAAAATGAATTTCAAATTTTTGTTTCTAAAAAAAGTGGTTTTTAAAATTTTCCTAGATTGCTTGAATTGGGGAAGAAACAAAATATCATGCAATGACTTTTTAATTATGTACACAAAAGTTATTAAAATTTTGGGGTCTTATAGGTATTCTTCAACCACATGACTGTGGAAATTTCCCCGGAAATTTTAAAGGAAAAGAATGAAACCTCTAATCATAGGTGCCTGCCCAAAATTTCTATATTGTAAAAAGAAATAGCTTGGTTAAAAGAAAATCGACAACTATTACCAATTAGATGAAATTGAAGTAAATAGTATACTTGTTAATAAATCTAAGTAAATATATGTAATAATTTATAAAAGATTTGGATTGATTAAATAATTGACTAGGTACTTGGAAGTCACATAGTTGAAGTTACAAGAATCATGCCTCTTCAACAAACTCAAACCAAATAGCATGTTGAAAATGCAAGGAAATTACTTTAGTAAGATTGCAAGCTTGTGAGGTTTTAGTTTGCATTAGAGCATGCTATGAAAATTTTAGCCATCCTTTGTCTACTTTTGGCTATAGCATGTGTAGTTACAAATTGTTTTCATCTTCTTAAGAGTCAAGATGTCTAAATACATTCTATTTTATTCATTTACATTTTAAAACTTATTTGTATGAATTTTTTCACATTTCTAAGGTATTATCATAAATTGTGGATATGCCTACATTCAACACTTTGAAAATTCATAATCTATTCATTAGGTGTTCAAAAATTACATGCAATGAAAATATAGACAAGGTCCAATCAAAACTAAGCATTTTAACAACATGAATGATGCTCATATAACTACTTGCAACTGTTAGGTATAGATGCTTTAAGTACATTTAGGGTGAGCTCCCAAAAGATCTATTTACAATTTCTTCCAAAACTTATATAGATAAGATATGAGAGGCTAACAATTAGTTGCAACTATTAGGCATGGATAGTTTAAATATGTGTATGGTAAACTTATTGCAAAAGACCCATTTACAATTTCTCCCCAATTTATAGAGATAAGATATGGAAGGCCAAAGTTTTTAAACATTGCAATCTTTGGAAGAAATTTGAGTGAAGCCAATACTTCAAATTTCATGTTACTATTAAAAAAAACATGGTTTAGGTGATGGGTTTTATGGAACATTCATTGTAACAAACCATGTTCTTATGTCAACAATAATGTTTAATGTAACATCTTGAGATAACTTCTTTTTATTTTTATTTGAAATAATGTTTCATTTGAAATAGTGGAATAATAATTTGTCTATGATTATCATTTTAAATGGACTATTTAATAGATGAACATGTTCATTTGCAACTATTGCCAAATCTTTCATTATTTTATTTTAAATAGAGGTAAGGTGAACAATAAAGGTTGATAGTGGGGATGCAATTGAAAAATGAAAGATTTGGATATACCCAAAATAGCTATATTGATTTGTCTTATTAATGTCTGTAACAAAATGAACTTACAAATTGTTGTAAACTTTAATTAAGAGAGAATATTCTCATCAGTGATACAAGTGGAACCTCTCTTAGTCAATGGTATTGAGACTACGCACTAAAAGAAGTTTTTGCATTATATTAGAGAAGTGCAATGAACAATCATTTATAGATGTCAAATTCCAACACTATTTTTCAAAGAATGTTCTTCAAATTATCCCCACCTATGAATTCCAATTTTAATTAGTTTGCACTAAGCCCTTAGTATACTATAAGAGGTTCTACCTATAATTGTGACGGTTCTGCAACCTAAATAGCACTAGTATATATTAAGGGGATAAAAAACTCTCTTCCCTTATAAATGATTATTATCATATGTAATTTTATTTTGCATCAACCACTATTACAATAGGACCAATCAATGTAACAAAAAAAGGTTAAGAACTTGCCTATGTACTTTTGTTTTTTTTATCATTTTGGAAAAAGAGATAGTCATTTCTCCAATATCCACTACACTAAATAGGGTATTTAGTGTTGGCAACACTATTTGCGAACCATGACACTAAATATCATTTACCCTACTAAAGTAAGTAACACTAAATGTAATTTCTAACACTAAAAGTACTTTATGGCAAATCTGAAATATGAAGAGGTTTACATTTAGTGTTAGAAGGTAAATGGTGACATAAGAGGATTTTCAAGATTGCGAGTTCCCAAACGCTTGGAACGCATTGGGAACTCTGGGAACGCAGTGCTGATGTGGTAGAGTGACTGCCGCGTCAGAAAATATTAATTAATTTAATTAATTAATATTTTAAAAATATTTTTTGAAAAAAACATTTTTTAAAATCGTTTTCTTTAATTCTTAAACATTCCGAATTAATTTTTTTAAATTTTAAATTTTTTTTTTTCAAAATTCAAAAATCCAGACCAGCAGGGGGCTGGTCTGCAGCAACGGGAATAATTTCTGAGAACACCCCTGAAACAATCTTCTTCAGGGCCAGAAATCTTCTTATGAGACAACACAAATGCGGCACATTGAAGTTTAGCACTACGCTAATCATCCTAAAATTGACATTTAGTGTAGGGTCAAGTAGGGTGGTAATTACACTAAATGTAATCCAACACTAAATACCCTATTTAGTGTAGTGTGCCCTATGTTGTTGCCACATTCAAATAAAAGTTCAAGTAACTTTCAAATTTTTTAATTCATAAGAACTTCAAACTGAATCAATAACTTTCACAATATTAATAGGCCCAAATACTACAAAACAAAATCCACACAGCCCTCCTTGCTAAAGGCTTTCCATAGCACCTAGGATATGATTGTAAGATGTAGGGTCCAAGAGACCTCAAGATAACAAAAAATAAATAAATAAAACAAAGAAACAATATATCTCCTCAGTGAAAATATCAATCTTCTACTTTTGAAATTTGTCAAGTATGTAAACCACGATGATGTAGGATGAAAGTGCCAAAACAAAACCAAAACCATACATTGTGCAAAACTCTCATCCTATGAAAATTTAAAAGTCTATTGGCCTTGCCTTTGCCAAGCCTCTCAACAAAAAAATCTTTGAATTTCAAATGTATTTATCTTTCAATTTGAACTATCAAAGTTCTTGATTTTTTTTCACACATTCCTATAGTAATCCAATCCAATTGAATAATCTATATATTGCTACTTTATCCATTTTCATAGATGTAAATGACTTCATCGCTTTCAACATTGCCTAAAATAAATGGAAAAAAACTTGGTGAGGGGATGCAAGCCATGACCACAAAATGGTAACTATAAGGTGAGCACACCTAAAAGCACACTTGACCTAAAAAAGACATCTACATGTGGTGCACATTTCCAAATTCAATCATATTCACAAGCTGTAGATGGCACTTTTAGATTAAAAAAACTTTGACTGTTAATAACTTTTGCATATTATATCCAAATGCTATGTTTTTTGGTGCATTGAAATGTGCTTTCACTTGCCAACAAGACTATATGAAAATCTGAATAGTTTTATAATAGTAATTAGGCACAATACCAATAAGTGGCGCTTTTAGGTGTACCCACCTTAGGTCCAAATTGAGAAAGGGGTGAACAAGCCCATTCTTTCAGCCCCTCCCAAGCATTATAAGAGAGCAAGCAAAGAAAAAAAATCTTATCTTGTGCTTGATTAATTTACCTTGTACACCTCCTCCTAGCTAATTTATGGCTTCTGATTACAAAAATGAATTCAAATTTACAAATTTTATCATGCGTGAAAAATTAAAAAATTCAGCATTTTCCCAATTGGCTGAGAAAGGGGCCTGGTCCCGAAATTGATGAGCTTGAACTCCCATAATTTCAAAGACAGTACTCGGATTGCAGGTGGTCCAATCGCATGCTGGCAGCTGGCTCCACTCCAGCCCCTCCAATGGAAGGGGAGGGATGGGATAAGAGAGCCCCAGCCATTTGTTTTTTCACCTTTGGTTGTTGAGCGACACGCACCCTAAAAGTGCAGGGGGGTAAGAAATAATGAATCATTCACAATCATTTGGTAGGGAAAGTTCATTCATTAAAGAAAGAACCCAAGTATGAAGAAGAAAGGAGGGTTTGGTGAATCTTCAAGAAGCCATTGAAAGAAGTCATTGAATATATATAACATTTTGGACTTATATTGTTTAATTAGATGCATGAACATTTTTTTTTGTGATTTATAGAAAATTGTGCTACGAATGATTATGTTTTTAGTAACTAAGATGAGTTTCAGAAGTTTATATTTCTTCATTCAAGGGATGACTTTTTGTTCTTCTATTTTAGCATGCTTTTAAAATATAAAAAAATTGGTCATAAACTACTATTATTTCCTTCCTTTAAATTCTAGCAAATTTTTGATTACTTATGCAAATAAGTAGTGTTCACAAGTGCATATACATTAGAAAAAGTCGAAGTTATGAATACAGATTTTGTGCTTCACTCTTATAAAAACATAAATCTTCTAAAAAGAAGTTATTTTGTGGAATTTTTTTTGAATAAATTTTTAAAAATATTAAAATTCAAAGACTTCAAAAGAGCCTCACAATATGTACATTTTTGAATAAAGTCTCAAATCATTCACCAATGATATCCAACATTTATTGCAAAGTGATGGTTTAAGGCCTATATATATTGCCCTAGTGCACATTGGATAGTTCTACCTTATATCTATGACATGTACATTGATTTATCTTATTAGTGCTTAATATTAAACTAATTAACCAAACTCACACTACATATGAGGGATATATAATTTAGTACAAGCTAAAATCAAATCTTATATTGTAGAAATTTCTACAATTTCTTCTATAATAACATTAATTTTGAGTCTTCATTAAGAAGATAAATCATTTTTTGTCCTAAAATTATGTGATTAAGGTGGGCACCCAAAAATGCACCACTAATTCAAAACCATGGCCATCGCCTCTATGCACATCTCCAAAATCAATATGTACCTATGTGCAAGAAACAATTTAAAAACCTCTACCAAAACAACACTTTGATCCTTCATAACTTTTGTATATGGTATCCAAATGTCACAATCTTTGATGTGTTGGAACCTCCTTTCAATTGCCAAATTGCCAACAAGAAAATGTGAAAATTTAATCATTCTAACCATAGCAACCAGACACAGTAGAAAAAGAGCGTGCCCACCTTCCAACATGAGAGTTATGCTGAGGAGCAGTCGGTCCAATTTGAGGAAGGGTATATTACTTGCGTATGCGTTAAATACAATCTGTCTATGATCCTCCTTCACATGCCGACTATGCTGCCATGATTCCACAATACACAAATTCATGTATCCTACATTTCAGTTTTACATGTCTATGTTTCTAAAATTCTTGAATTCTTTCCGATGAGTCTAAATTTGGAGCAACCAGTGCGCAGCTTAGTGTCGCATGAACTAATTGTAGGATAAATCAGTGTAAAGATTAGAGTTTCACCTTCAAAACAGAATGCGCTAACTCATCTTTGGAGTGTCCAGAATGCTTCCATTTGATACATCTGAACTGTTTTTTGGTTTCCTTGGGAGTACGAAGTTCAATGCCTGCAAAGGAAATTCTTCAGAAGCATGAAAAAATGAGGTAAAATCTCAATCAGAAATGAGAAAATATGTTTCATGTAAGGGAGGAGGTCCATAAACCGACCATCTAACGGCTGGAACAGAATTTTGAGCAGGTCAAACATCTTGAAGTATTTTCCAGTGAATTTTTCTTGAAAGACAGCTTGAATATGCATCTAACCCAAGTCGTTTCATATTTTTTGGAGCTCTGTAGAGTTAGTTATGAATTTCTGAAGTCAATATGGCATAGGGCTCCAAAACCGCCCACCCCCCTAAAATGTTCACTGTTTGTACATTACTGTAAAGATCAAAAAGCATCATGTACCAGATATATACATTTCAGAAGGTGAGCGGTTTTGGAGCCTGAGCGGTTTTCGAGCCTCCTCCCTTATGAGACGAACACTGTCCGCTTGAGGAAGAAAACCTGAACGTAAGGCTGGCATGAAATAAGATTCCTGCGTCTGCAATCTACAGGATTGTTCTGAATTGGGGGCACAGCACTACTTTACATAAGGTTTTGGAACACAATTATATATGTAATTGCCTTCTTCGGAAACTCAGACAGCCCTGATGCTGTTTCTATGCAACACGACGAGATTGCCAGAACAACCGTTCTTCTCCGCCATCAACTGGAACTCTGAATCCCTCAATGCTGTTCATTTGCAAGCGGCCCTGCTTGCTTGGTAGAAGATGGAGTGTCTTCGCACGACACATCTTCCTTCTCTGGTGACTATTGAAAACACGCTGAGGATTTCAAACAACATCGAATTTTCTGTAGCAATAAGCACTACAAATCTGGGCTGTGAAAAGTCACATCCATTGAAGTCAAAAGACAGGCAAGGCAATGCAATGCAACCGAAGCTGCTGTAGCTCACCGCAGGCCGTGCCGCAGAGTCGGATTAAATAAAACTGAGGTTTGCAGGTTGTGAGCACAAGTTTGAAACTACGACTGACATCAAGCTCGCCATTCTAAATCAAGCGTTCAATTGAAATGTGATCAAATCACGACGAATTTGAATTGCAGCTGAGACGCATCGCCTCGCTGATTTTGCAACGCAGAAAAACGAGCATGTGGTGGTCGACGGAGCTTGATAGCAGCTCTCATGTGAAGCAATGCAAACGCTGTCGAAGTGGAGAATTTCATGAGCGTTCATGGTTAGAGTATGCGAGCTCACGTTGCGTAACAATCAGCGGCAAGATTTAATGTGACTCTCATGTGGTGACGGTTGGTGGGAGATCTGGTGACGTGAGTGAGCACAGTACCTCGTCTGGATTGCTTGCGGCGTCCACATCGTGAACGAGTCGTCAATCCCAATGGGGCAGAAGAAAATCTGTCACCACAACCATCGCCATCCCAAAAGCAGGCCCATCATCTTCGTCTTAGGTGTGTAACACTTCGCGCCTACAGAAAACTCAATGTCTCTCAGCGCGCTATAATCCCTAATCAAACTGGAGAGAATTCAATCTCCCCCAGACTGCTTGAAACTCTGATCGAACTTGAGAGAATTCAATCTCCCCAAGATTGCTTGAGACCCTAATCGAACTAGAGAGAATTCAGTCTCACATAGATTGCTTGAAACCCTAATCGAACGAGAGAGAATATCAATCTCACACAGATAGCTTCAAACCGTGATCGTTCTTCCGTGAGTGTTCGTAGGTGGTCCGGGGTCGGGGAAGGGAACGCAGTGCGACCGAATCGTGCGAGACTTCGGGTACTTACACCTCTCCACCGGCGACTTGTTGCGCGACGAGGTCAAGAAAGGGACCGAGATCGGGCGCGAGTGCGAGCAATTGATGAAGGACGGGAAATTGGTTCCCGTGGAGGTGACTCTGAAGCTCATCAAGCAAGCCATGAAGGAGAGCAAGAGAACAGCCAAAGGATACCTCGTCGATGGATTTCCTCGCGCCGTTGAACAAGCGCAGATCTTCGAGGCGAAGGTAACCCACTCAGCAGCAGCGGATGATTCCACTGACTAATCAAATTTTATCGTAAACAAATGCATCTGAGGAATGACGCGTGATGAGCGCCAGGTCGGGAGGCCCCGGCTCGTGGTGTTTCTGGAGTGCCCGAAAGAGGAGATGGAGAAGAGGTTGCTGAAGCGAGGCGAGACCAGCGGACGCAGCGACGACAATAGGGCCACCATTCTGAAGCGCTTCGACACGTTCCTGCGCGAATCGCTCCCTGTAGTACAATTCTATGACAACCTGCAGCCCGGCCTTGTGGTGAAGGTGAATCCTATTTAAACCATGGCCGATCATGGACAATCACATTCCTTTCCAATATCGAATGCAACTGCCATAACCAAAAGAGAATTCTTCGAGAGAATTCAATGGAATTGTCGCGCATGTGCAGGTGTCTTCGGTTCCACCGGCCGACGATGTGTACAAGGAGATCTACTGCGCCATCTTGAGCTTTCAAGGCAAGAGTGAAGAAGATCCAATCTGTGCTGCTCTCCACTCCGATTCCTGTGACAGAATCAGCTAGACCTGATTGCCAGGATGTCGAATCGTGAGCTTTCTGAATTGTCAAACTAGAGGGAACTCTGTTCTGCACAGGTATTTTGTAGGTAAGATTTTGGGCTCCTAAACCCAAAACCCAAATGTGGGAAGGACCAGTGATGTCGCGCAGCACAAAGTGCAAGCTCTGATTGCCACTATCGCAGATCTGGAACTCTGTGAGTTGAATTCGTTTTGTCGGACAAATCTGCCATTGCCAAGTCTTGTCTGTTCCATGGCCGGAAAGTATTGAGGTGGTTGATCTATTCCCAATCTCAGGGATCGTGATAGTTTCGGTACCTTCATGCAATTTCCATTCCTTTTGCATTAGAATGTGCAATCTCAATTCCTTTTGTAATATAAAGGCATTCGGTGCGAAGAGTTCATCAAGACTTATCCCATCCGAATTACGTGTTTCCAGGCGCCGGATTGCCCACAAAAGTCGTCGATGTTCATATTGAAAATTCCGCACTTAGTGCATCCAAAGTGCATCCAAAAGCACTTTGAATATACATAAGAAAATTGGAATTTAGACATTGGACAACCCCTTCAAAAACAAGGTTAAAGTCAGAAATTACAGAGGTCTTGAACAAATCACGGTTACCAATTGACAGCAAAATTTGGCCATTGACACTCCACAAGCCATGCAACCAGCCTTCGTTGCCTGTTCTATCTCGGCTCCAGTATGCTGACATTACTGTTATCAGTGATGCTACAATTGTGCGAAGTGGGAGATCTTAAGTTCGAAGTTTCTTGCGCACTGTTGTTTCCCGATTCTGAAAATTTGAATCCCAAGTCCGCATAATCTCGAACATCAAACCTGGACAGCTTTGGAATCAACACCTCCCTGTCTCCTGTGAGCATGGACACCACACTCGTCATGGTGGGTCGCAAGGGTGCACGGGAGTGCGTGCACAGAAGAGCCATCTCAATGACGCGGATAGCCTTCTCGATGCTGTCGGTGCACCAGCTGATGGTTGGATCCAGTAAGTCGATTAGCTTATTTTCTTCGTACAGTTGCCATGCCTGATGTCCATGCAGACAATGAAATACTAAGAAAGTTTGGCTGTTCGGGACTAAGGGAAATTTCATACTTTGGGCCGTTCTGGACCTAAACCATAAATCAACTTATTGAATTTTGAACATTAAAAAATCTTTACTCTGATCAAAGAGATGACATTGGGCAGAAGGTTGTAACCAGCTTATGACTAGCCAACAAGAGAGTGATGTGATTAGCTCAGAAACAGGACTTCAAACTCTGAAAATTTGTTCCATTCTCAACGTCATGCACACTTGGTTTATGGAGTGATGTTAGCAAACTGCATCTTGTCCTAAGGCGTACCAAATATCATTTTTAACTTCCTGATGCTAATACCATTCCTTACACCAAGTGTGAATGGACAATCAGATCAGATCCTGATCAAACTCTCTTGGAATGTCTGAACTTTCTCAACTTGAAGGTCTGCCACTCTGCCTAAGTGTTTTAGAAAGAGAAACTCAGTTTAGAAACGCTGAACTCAGCCACCCTCTTATAGAATAATTTGGACCGTCTTAAGTGAAAGAGGCATACCCAGTCAAGGAGATAGGCGGCTTGGGCTTGGAGATGAAAGTCGAGGTTAGGACGACCACTGACTAGCTCCAGTGCAACAATGCCAAAGCTGAACACATCCGCTTTCTCCGTCAACTGCCCTCGCATGGCGTATTCCGGTGCCAAATATCCGCTGCACAACCGGTCAAAATGAGAAACTGTAGACAGAACTTGCTTTCATGTAACGATTTAATTTGTAAAAGACAAGGCGGTAGATAGATGAACGCACGCAGTTCCAGCAACACGGGTGCTAACATGGGTGTCATTCTCAGAAAAGATACGAGCCAAGCCAAAATCTGCAATTTTGGGGTTGAGATCTTTGTCCAGGAGGATGTTGCTGGCTTTGATGTCACGATGTATGATGCGTGTTTGGCATCCTTCATGTAAGTATGCCAGACCTCGTGCTGTGCCTTCAAGAATCTTCATCCTTGTTCTCCAATCCATGAAGTGGGGCATTGGTGTATCTGCATTTATTATTGGAAAGGAAACGAAAGTCATGAAGTGCCAAATCTCCACAGACTGAGGGATCATACATCAGAAATATAACAATTATGCCAAACTCTAAAGACATTAGTTACTATTACATAACCTTGGTTTGCGAAAAGCTTAAACCTAAAAGCAACTTTGAAATGATCTTGAGCATAGACGATAAGTCATCAAATCTAACGAAGAGAGCAGGGGAGAAAGTTTCACGCACTGAACAAGGCTTGGTACAGACTTCTATTCTCGAGGTACTCGTACACAAGAAGACGCTCCTCGCCTTTCAGGCAACAACCTTGAAGCTTGACGAGATTGCGGTGTTGAACGCTTGTGATAAGCGTAACTTCATTAAGGAATTCAGCATTTCCTTGTTGCGATTTGGCTGATAGCTGCTTGACAGCCACCTCCATCCCATCGGGGAGCACTCCCTGTCGCAAAATGAAGACGATGGCACATGATGAGACCCCAAATAACTGCAAGGCACGTCGATCGTCGATCTGCACCTGTTGCTAGAATTTGCAAGGTGTTCACGAACTTAAAGCTTCTTGGCTAAACTCTTTAAATAGAGGCATGAATTTTTCCTTTATTTAGCTGGTATTAATCACGTTCCTTCTAGTGGTTTAACCCTGGCAAGGATTAGGAACTCACTGATCAAATGATAAGCAAACAACTGTCAGTGCTGGTACCTTGAATACTGAACCAAACCCGCCCTCCCCGAGCTTGCAGTTGCGATCGAAATTCTTTGTGGCAGTCTTCAGAACACTGTAAGGAAAGATTGTGGGTTTCCCTTCCATGTTCTCAATATCTGCATCAAATATGTGATCTGTTCCATCAGTTCTTAATATCTTCGAGTGCAGGAAGGCTTACAAGCAATTCTTGGACGGGTTTAACCATATTTATGTTGCACCGCTGTAAATGAGAATCTACTTAGGGCTGTGCATTAACAAGAAACCGTCTAGGCATGAGTGCATAAGTGAGGTTTACTTTTTGTATTTAAAACGAACACGTCAAATAGTGTGAGCAGGCGGCGCTACTAACCTTTGAAATGCTGGAAATTCTCATCATTCTGGTAGGCCTTGGAGAAAATTTTCTTTCTCCAGTGCATTAACGAGAGGCACACGAGAAGGGCAACTGTAGTGCCTATGATAATTGTCACCAGAGTTGCAGTTCGCTTTGTGCGAGGGCCAATATCTGGACATAAAAGTTGGAGATATAGTATGTTTTGTCTACGAAGGATATTAATATCAGATGATGTGTACAGTACCCAAACTAGAACCTGTCAAATTGCTGCTACTTAGCTCTGAATACTTGCATTGAAAATCTAGGGTGCATCGAAGAACAGTACATAAAAAATCACACAAACCTATTCATATATCTGTCTTTACAAGTGCTTAGAACAGTGCACACTACCATGATATTGATGCGGAAACAAGTATTTCGGGCAGAGGTTGCAGAGGTCGGCGGTGAGGTTACATAGCAGCGGCCGCGCACGAAATCTGGACGAAGAGTTTCCTCCAAAGCCGTGTGCAAAGAAAGTGACTCTGCAAAAGCAAGCTGGAAACTGGAGCCAAATACCGTGGACGTTGGTACAACACTCGGCAGACGGGACTCGAGTTTGGTTGTCATTCAGGAAGTCCAGGCACGAGGAGAGCTTTGAGAAGGCGCTTGTATTTGAACATGGGTCGATCTTACGATTCTCCCCGTGCCTTGTAATGTTTTCGCTGCAAGGATAATCCGGCAGGGCCAGAGCAGTGATCACGTGTAGTGACAAGAAAAGTAGTACTCGATACCCCATCATTGTCGCTTTTCAACAATGCTACCTGGAAAAAACCAAACATTGTGGCATAGTTAATGTCAATAGAATGCTACAAATTTTTTAAAAGACTAAAGATAGCCCCTATACTGTAAATTGCTTCCTGAACCTTGTCGATAAAAGTGAAAGCTTAAAGGTTGAGCTGGAATACATCTGAGCTTCTTGACCCATAATCAGTACATTTGAGCAAAGCTCTCTCCAACAAGGTGTGGGGAGGATCCTCTGTTAGACCATCTAATGGAAAAATAAGTCTCTTCCTGCTCACAAATGTATCTTGAGCATATTCTAGAATACAGTCTCGCTTAATGGTAACTAGTCGTATTTCAAAGCTAATATCTCCGCTTCCCGTGTCCAACGTCAAGAGGAGCAGGGTCTCAAGTTTCAAGTTGAAGTCTAGGTTTGGCTTCGAAAACCAATGTGAGGCTCTCATACCAGTCACAACATCTTCAACCGAAAGACCGCTGAGAACAAGAACAATATTGTTAGATCGAAGCTTATCGATATCAGAAGAGATTGAAGTTTCTCAGTCGAGATTTTCCTGGAAATCGTCAAACAGAAGCTTTGACAATAAGCTCAATCGAGCCAGTAAACTCCATATGATCCATGAAGCTTAGGTGTGCAGTGCTGGCTGCCTACATTCCGGGAGAGACCACCTATTATAATGACTCCACGGTAGCTAACTATTCGGTGATTCTACGATAAAGAGTACTGCAACAATAGCACCGCAAAATCAAGCATGTAAACAGTTTGATCTGCATATAAAGAATTGAGTCATTGAGAAGGAGAACAAGAGACAGATAGCTATTGAAGTATACTAGTGTACATTAGCAAAGAATGGACAACGACCTCGTTCGGTTTTAAGAGAGAATATCGCAGCATTTTCTTGAGTACATGCTCACCAATGACAGTCAAACATGCATACTGCCCGCACAAATGAGAGCTATGAAAGCAAAAAACAAAGAAAGAAAAGAAGTTCTCGTTTGTTCTCCACCCTCTGACGAATCGAGGTCAATTCAAAGTTCTGCTGTGTGAGTAAATGATCGTCTCGACGTTCTGAGAAGCTGGGTACACTCTCCTGGCCTTGTGTAATATGAACGGTAATGATGGATTAGACTGCATCAAGGGTACTAATGTGTCACATTCATCTGTGACGTCCACCAACTTCTGCAGTGCGAGATGTCTCTCTCAAAGTCACCGTACCACTCACACATATTACCATTTAAAATAGCCGCCAGAGATAGTACAACCTCAAGATGTCACACATCCACTAAATATCTATAATTTTCAAAATACATGACTTACAAAGCAAGGTATTAGTTAGCGGATAATTAGGGGCTGATTAGCGTGATCGAGGAGATAGTCAAGAGAAGAGAGTAAGGAACGAAACACGGGACGGGTGTGCAATAACCTCCGATCAGTACTGCGCTGTCACCCGCTACCATCTCGATCGTCCAATTCGGATCCTGCGGCTCATGAACTCGAACCCAGAGACACGGGCACCTCCACATACAGCTTGGTTGTTGAGTCTATTTTGCCAACGGATTCTGTGCCAATTGGAATATCACGCCCATTCTGTTAATGAAGATCAACATCTGGTAAAATGGGGGGCTTAGATCTTCGGTGAGAACCGAAAAGTTTAAGTTCCTAAACCTCGAGCTCAAACATAACTGTAAACTTGCCAGTAGGTACGAAATCAGCAGTTTGGTATTAAAATGAAGTGATTTGGAGTAGCAGGCGGCCAGGCACTTACTCTCAATCGGAAGGTACGTGAATTCAGAGTCTAAGTACGCTCAAAACATTGTACACAACAAATATACGTACCATCGGCTCGACCGACAAGGGTGACGGACTGAGGATACACCGATAAAGTAATGGACTCGCGCCCATGCCGAGTGACGAAGTTGCAGCAAATATTACGCAAATGTTCTGCGGTTCCCAAAAGCTGCGTCCTTCTCTTTCACAAAGGACACTTAACAGTCATTCGAACTTCCATAGAGGAGCAACGGCAGGGCACCAGAAATATTTGTCTAGGCCAAGGTTGTGGGAGATTTCGATGAAGACCAACCAGTTGTTTCCACGAAAGAATCAATGGATGTTGAGAAACAAATGCAACGAGGAGGACCAAAACCAGGAATAGAAGGGTGGTGGAACTGAAGTACACACGCATGGACCAACAGTAAATTACAGAAGGACGGTCGAAAGGAGACATCCTGGAGCGCACATCGCCAGAAGAAATCCGCAATGATTTAAAAGGTGATTTAATAAAGCAAATACTTACAGAGACTTTCAACAGAAAGGTTGAAAGCAGAAAAACATCCGAGTCACAGGGCTCTAAGCAAGGCTCTTCTTGCTGCTGTACAAAACAACGTAAACTACCACTGTAGAAACACATGATCACTCCGTACGAATGTTGACTCAAGGCGATGCTTGCAAAGAGGGAGCGAACTTATGAGCAGGATTAGGCAGATCAGAAATGCTAATTTCTGCGCCAAGTGATGCTTGTAGGGTGTCCAGGTTGTGAATGAAGGTTGCAGTAGACAATCCTACTGGCATTGCAATCACGCCTTCCATCATGAAAAGTGTACCACTCCCAGATGGTGCCTGAATCCCCACCATTCAGGAAAAAAAGGATTAATTTCAAATCAAATCCAAGAGAGATTCTTAAACTCCAGAAGAAGAGGCAAGAGGGAAATAGTATTCAGAATACAAACCTCTTGGGTGTAAGTTTCAAGACTCTCGATGTTGATACCATGCGATGATAGATACTCAGTCAGGTTATAAACGAGACCTGCAAGAACTCAATTGCATATCCCCTTAAAGTACGGTACCCAATGTGGCACCAGAAAAAAGACGCCAGAAAGTTTACATTAGGACACTGTAAGTATGCAGGTTATACGAAAACCCAAATAAAATGGACTAGCTTCAGGATTATGAAGCGTACACCGCTCAATACAGGCAATCATACTGACCGAATCATATATATGTACCTCCTACGCAGAGACTTACGTCCCTGTCGACGTAAGTCATGCGTTTAGTCAATTTGCCAACTGTAATAAAATTCTGATAAACTAGTTGTAGTGAAGTAAACATACAAGAAAATAGGCACTTTCAGCAACACGAAAATCCAGAACATATAAACAAGGAACGATGTGGGCATACGATTCATACCAGCACCGAAGAAAATCAAAACCAGATGATAAAAACGTACTGTAAACTGCTCGATGTACGTGATCATACTGACCGATCACATGAGAACATAAGTGTCATACAGAGAAAACCTCCGTGGACATCAGTATCATGCGACCGGCTAATTTGCCGCCTTTGAGGTTCAATTCTATATTGGAACTAAAAGCTAAGCAAAGAAGAACTCTTCCAAGCAGGCCTAAGAATTATTGGACATACCAGGATTATCAACACCACGCAAAATTATCTTCCGAAACTTGTGTAGAGACCGTGTTTGTTTCAGACGATCGTCAGAAGTCCATCTGGTATTGACCTGAGAAAAATTGAAGAGAATCTCAGAAACAAGAAAGAGGACCACCAAATAGATCAGCAACTGTACTAAAAACCACAGAAAAACGAATGACGCCACATACAAGTCGGTCCTAAAATTCATTTCAAGGAACTGCTCTGGTGACAAAGCAGACCTGGAGACCTTCAATTTGCAGAAGAGAGTTTCGCAACTGCTCGGCTTTCCTTGCCGTTCTGTACAAAACCCGTCCATATCTTTGAGACAGTACTACTCACGAGACTCTGGACCTAAAATAGCAAGTTCAAAAAAATTAAGATGCTACTATCCGTCAGCATACGCAGTGAACAAGATGTTCACTAAAACATACGATGATTGCTTTATTCCCGCCCTAAGATAGAACCCTCACATCAACACCCATACTACTGCATGACTAGCTACTCGTTAAAGAGTTTCCAATTGACATACAACACATCACTATTATCAGTCAATGTATAACTCAACGAATCCTAGATCGACCGCACACGGTTGGTGCACCTATCCCCAACAATACACAAAATCTTGAAATATGAAGTTCAAATGCTGGATGCCAGTACCATACACAGTGAACTTTGAAAATCAATAGAAAATTCAATCGGACTCATAATCTTCATATTCTTTTTAACAAACAAACATATTAATACTTAAAAGCGTTCGAAACAGGTGCATTCACCAAAAGTTCAAAGGAATGACATGAATTCGGTAATCAAAGAGGGGACTTACGAAACGTCAAAGGAGACAAGCATTAAAATGGAGAATTCGCCAGCTAATCTCGACATTCTGCTGACTTCCACATTCCCACCGCAATCCAGCACACGTTTGCTTAATCGAGCCACAATGCCGGGTCTATCCGGCCCTGAAGCCGTCACCACCAAATTCTGAAGCCCTGTACCAAAAAAAAATCACAAACCATTCCAAAACCGTATCCGAGACTGTAACATTCAGCGAGAAGGAGATATATTTCGAATGCTAACATGATTGCGACTCGTAGTGTAAAAATTTTAAGAAAATTAAAAAAAAATTTAGGTCAAGTCGTTGAGAAGCCATACCAGGAAGCGCCTCGTCCTGCGGAAAAGGCACATTGCTCAAAGGTAGACACCGACGGGACGACGACGGAGATGTAGAGCTCCGCCATAGCTGCGGCAGAGCTCGCAATCTCAGCATCATTCCTGAAGAAATTGAACGAACTACGCTGCTCTGAGAATAGGCTTTAGGGTTTCATGGACTCCTAGCAACATTCCGCTCTCCATTATTGCAGGATCTTGCTCGGTAACCTAAATTATGCTGTTTCTTATGCTTTTCCTGTTTTTCGCCAGCATGTTCTCATCAAAAACATTTTGAGGCCCACTGCTCATGGACTCCCAAGCGTCTCCAGTAGTCGAGAGTGGTGCGAAAAAATTGCACTAACCTTATAAGACAAGAAGATCCCACCAATTGTCTTGGCTGTCTTGGTGAACAGAAAAGGAGGGTTTTAAGTTTCATCAATGTTGGTAGACACTCTCATTGGTGGAGATTGTCAAGCTTGAAGGGAATCAACATAAGGTAGGTCCACCCAAAAGCGCCCTGTTTCTTAAACCGCCATCTACAGTGCACATACATTTTCAAAATCAGTCATGTTCGCAGGCTGTAGATGGCGGTTTTAGAAACAGACTTTGACTGTGAATAACTTTTGCATACAGTGTCCAAATCCTGCGTTCTTTGGTGCGTTGGAACATGCTTTCACTTGGCCACAAGACTGTATAAAAATCTGAACTAGCTAATAATAGGAACTAGGCACAGTATGAAAAACTGGCACTTTTGGGTGTACCTACTTTATATGGAATTTTTACTCAATCTCTCCCCGCCGACTAGGTCTACATAAATTGAAGTGTAATCGTTCACTTAACTCCTAAAGTCCAAGGCCTGTTTCCTATCAAAAAACACAAAAAACTACAATTTCTATTGTATTTATCCATTAAAACAAAAAAATCATTTTTTCAAGAATCTAACCTTAGGATCTTGTAATTAACTTATTGAAGAGCATATAGTAAAAATTTGATGAAGTTTTACCTTATAGATTGAAAGATATGATCGTTCAGAGTTGCATTAGATGTTTTTTTACAGATTAAAAGATTGTTTCAGGCCTCTTCCTAATGCTAGGAATAGTCAGAATAAAAATAATGTAATAATAATTTTAATTCATTTAATTATTTTCAAAAAAATATTTAATTTTTTAATTATTTTATTATTATAATCTAACGTGGAAGTCTCTCGGCCACATCAGATTGTAGATGTGGCAGCGTTCCCCAGCGTTCCCACAATCGGGAACTTGCAGTCTTGTTACTAGCAGAAAAAACATCTAATGTGAAAAACAATTTTTTTGAACTACAATCTATAACTTTGGATGACTTTCATTGCCATTTGTATAAAAAAAATTCGATAGATTTTGAATTAAAAAAAATTTGTCTTAAAGAATTGTGTTGAGAATCTAGGAAAAAATTTCACAAGAAAAACAGTTGATTTTGATTCTTTAAAAAATTATTAAGTAGAAGTAGGCCCAAAATTAAAAGAAAAACTAAATGGTTAATAGCTCTAAGTTAGGATTGAAACACAATAATCCCCAAATTGATAATGCTCTAGTAAGTAAACATAACTTTGTCCAACGATTCTTTTGAAAAATTGTGAAAGTTGCATTAAAAAATGAATCCTACAAGTTATTTTTTCAAGAAGATGTTTAGATTGCTTGAAAAACAAGATTGTCCATAACTTTCTCATTAATAGTCCAAATAGAATGAACTAAAGCTTTAGGTGTACAAAAAATATATATTATTTTAGAAAAAATAATAATAATTTTTTTTTAAATTTTTAAATTTTTTTGGTGTTGCCCGCCGAGTTTAGTTTTGGGCTTTTTGTAGTATAATTTTGCTTCCAAGCACCAATTGAAAAAAATTATATTAACACAAAGATAATAAATTTTTTTATCTTATGAGAAACTTTTGAAAAGAACCACCAAAAATTGAGGCCATAGGAACTTGCCCAAAATCCATTTTGTCCCTTAAGCACACCCTTGAAGGGACAATGGGACTTTAGGGGTCAACCTTGTAGCTCACCCTTCCAACTTTACCCACGAATCTCATGTGGCAAGTGGAGTCTTTAAAAACTACCAATTAGTTTGTTAAACAATTGAATTGGAAAAAAGTAATTTGTAGTTTAAAAACATTGGAAATAAATTGGTGAAGGAATCTACAAAATTTTTAGCTAGAACAAATTATAGAGACATATTGAATGAACTCTATACTTGAATAAATGGTTCAATATAAAGAATAGAAATAAAATAGTTGGTAAAGCTCAAAAAATATCGGTGAATGTTGATAGTCAACCATCTACCTTATGGAGTTTATTCAAGTAGTGTTCATTGAAGAGATTCTAAATTTTTTGTAATGTACCGATAGAATGAAGAAAAAAATTTCTTCATGAAACCTGGATGGATGGATATTGGAGGATACAAAATAATTACCTAAGGAAGTGTAACTAAATTAGTTTGCATTGTTACATATGTGATTCCAGAATTTAAAAATATTTAACCCCATGAAGTTGTTTGTTTTCATGGCAATCTTACTAAAAGAACTTTGTAGAAATGCTCAATTATGACTTCGAATTTTTTTAACACTTTCTTATGAGACAAATCAAATGTATATAATGCATGTAGATTAAATAATGAAGTTTTATGGTCATGTGCCCAATGTTTAATTTTTGGAAGTAGGTTTTAAAATGCAATAAATAACTTATTCTTCAAAAAAATGAGCAATATTTTTTATGAAAAATATATCAAGTAGTTTCATTTACATTTGGAACTAGCAATACTCCATGTGCAAGAAGCTTATCAACTTAGAATTTAATCAAACCATCTCTAAGAAGTATTTGAAACCTTAATGGTATATGTGAGAATTGAAATGGAAAATATTGCAATAAATTTTTTTCAAATTTGAAGAAATATAGGTAAAATAGTAAACAATGTATATAACTTTGATATTTTTTGATTGATCATAATTTCTTCTCACTTTTAGCACGTAAAAAAGACATGACTATGTACTTAAATGTTTTATTTGTAGATTTATATTGAAAAGTTGTCATTTTTTGGTCAAAAATGATGGAGTTAAAATGAAATCAAATATTTGATGATACAATGATTACAATATCCTTGTCAAAAATTGGTGGATAGTATTGTTGACAACTATTGTATTGTCAAGAGAAGTTGCCATTTTGTTAATTATTTTGACAACCAAAATGTGGAGAAGTTTGTCATCAAACATTTGGATGACACTATAAAATTTGTGCTCTAGAATTACTAATTTATTGGATAGCCTTTTAATTATTAAATACACCAACACCAAAAGGGCATCATCAATCTACATGGATTTTTAGAAGAAATGTTTGGATGCCATTAGATTTAGCAAGATGTAAAATATAAAATCTTAATAGATAAAATTGTAACACAATCTAGTTCTATTGAATAAAATAAATCTTTACATTGAATAGTAGGAACTAGGTTACCCTTGACTAATTTCTTGACATTTTATACTATATATATTTTATTATTATTGTATATGGATGCAATAAATATATCAATCCATAACCATGTATCTAGAATCGATTAGTGAACCAATTTAGGGCATGGTTTAGAGAGTTGCATGCACATCCACATAGACAAGCAATGAGTCATGAGGTAACTTTTCTAGCTAAAGCAACCATGGTGTTAAAGCAACCTAATTTCACTACTCTATATAAGCTTCTACATAGCGTGTTGCAATGTAACTATGGTAGAACAACCTATCATAGTCAAATGAACCATAACAATCACCTAAAGAATGATCCCATGATGTTTTTTCTCAATCAATGAGATTTCATGCCACATTCAACATTCAATGTCTTACTGAACACTAATGGGGTGATTAGTGACCTCATTAGGAATACCCAACTATTTCAGTGTAGATCATCATTGTACGAAGTGACTTTTTGAAACCTTCCTTGTTAGAAAATTTTGTAATTGCTATAGAGGAATAAGGAGAGCATTCACTACTAGAGGAATGGGTTCCGAAAGAAGACAAAACCAACAGAAATGTGTCGGTTCTCTCTGTTGGTTAGGAACTCTTGTTTCCCACATTAAATCAAGAGAATTGTGTTAAGTTCTTCTTGGTTTTAGGCCTGTTATGCAAGTACACACGGCAGTACTGTGGCGTGTCCACATGGACAGATGAATGTCTCTTTCTTCATCAAAATTAATTTACTGATGGGTAATTCATTTCCGTCCAAATTCAGCAGGTACTGCCAAATACTGTGTAGACACTTGTCACTACTTCCTCTCTTTGTAATTCCTTAGCATTCTAATTATAGCCTCCTGAAATTTTTTTACTTCTCCACGAATGCCTTTTACACGTCCTTTTCACTGCCTTCCAGGTCTTGTTACAATTACTGCTTCATGTATCACTGAACTGGTGCACCTTGCAACTACCATTACTCTTTATTTGATAATTACAGATCGAACACAGCACAAACCTGCGCAGTGTATGACATTTTTTTTTCGCAAACTGCTGCTATCACAGAAATTGGAGGATGGGTCTGTGGAATATGCAGACATGTCACTAGCAACATGCACTACCTGTAGCTCTGCTTCCTAATCTCTGTTTACTAAACCTATTCAATACAGTGGTTTGCTCATGCTAGAAGCATGTGCTAATCTAGCTCTTCGAGTACTGACTTCCATTACTACTCCAAAACTATGCCGTGCTCCACAATGAGTTCTACAGCCTCAGTCTCTAGCATCAATACCTCTGTTTGTAGGTTCATCCAGTCGACTTTCTTTCATGAACATAGTCGGATTTTTTCTCATGAACAACGCTTCCCTCTAGTAATTGAGCTCGGCCTGTACTACTGCACAAACACCATTTAATTCAGTTCTTAATTTTCCAATAACGCGCTTCGAAATTCCTTTCTATATTTTGTACAATATTTCTGTGGACAATTCGCATTCAATGCATCGTCATACCTTGCTTTCATAGGCCGAATCAAATCTGTCGCACACTTCATAAACTTCCAAAGGCTATATGTCTGGGTTCAGGGCCCTCCTCGCCTCCTGTGAATTTGCTTGCACAGTTCTTAAATGAGTTTGGCCTTCATCTGCTTTCGCCTACATCAACAAACTTTAATTCAGATAACCAAGTGTTGTAGACACTTCTAAGACTTCCACACTTCCACTTTAGAACACTTTCACAGAGCGGCCCACCGACGAGTGAGGACTGAACATCCTTCTCTTTCGCACAACAAAGAGCCCTCTACAAAAAATCCAGTCACTGAATAATTCAAAGCTAGATCGAACAAAATCCACATTAAAAATGCATTTGGTCTTCTTCTTATCCACAAGCAGAACAAACCTTACTGCACACCTACTGATTTTCACTTTGTCACACTAACTTAATGTACAACCTCTGCTCCTATAGTTAAGACACACCAAATGATTCAAAAATAATAATTCCTACTATCACCTCACCTGTTCATTTAACTGCGCACATGCTGATGTCGGGGTTGCCACAAGCGCTGAATGATCTGCCGCTTCCGCTTGCAGGGAACTCGTGTGCGAAACACTGCCCTCTACCTTCTTCTTCAACATCTCTATTTCATGTAGCATTCTCTTCAGAAGTTGTGCTTGCTCTGATGATGCATCCTTCATTCCTTCTCCTGGACCGCTTTCTTCTTTCTCTTCTGCAACGACGGCCAAATCTTCGGGTAGCAAGTCCCCCTGCGTCCTAGAGTTCCTCACGATGCCTCTTGTAATGAGCTCTCTGTCCTCTGCTTGTTTTTTTCCATGCACTGCCACGTCTTTTGTCTTCCTCTTCTTACCTCTATAACCCTTGTCCCGTGTCATCTCTGCTTGAACCTCTTCAGGGTCAGGTGATCTACGCAGGACCTCCTTCAGTGAATCACACACCCCTATTTCCCCTCCTGGCCCGGTTCGTCCTACATTGTTTCTACATGCGTTTGCATACCTCATTGCGGCTGACTTCCTCTCAAAGTTCGGACTCTTCGATATACATTCCAATCTCCGCCATGCATCCTTGTCCACTCCGGAAGGTCGATCTCTTCTAGCCCTAATGGCATTCATCAATTCATTCCTCCTCCCGGACACTTTTTGACCTAGAAGAGGTAATAAATACTTATCAGAAATTACACCACTGTAGTCAAACTTGTCCGTCAGTCTCTTCTTCAGTATCTCGATTTTCTGATGTGGTTGCTGCCGGATGTCTCGAATAGAAGGATCCAGAGCACGTGATAGCTTATTCACTTCTGCCCTCCAAGCTGCAAGGCCATCACCATATGGATAGCCCATAGCGTTCACCATTATATAGAATGGTTTCTTTCCTCTTGCCTCCCTCTTCTGCATGGCTAAATCTCGGTCAGCCTTTTTGCGTTTCCTATTAGCCCGGGCATCTGACTCTGTGAAGACGGGCTTCATAACTAATTCGCCCTTTCCACGAGTATGGGGTGCTCTTTCTTGAAAGTCGTCATCCCCATCGCTATTTGAGTCGTACTGTGTTGACGCCCCCACTCCCTGAAGATCTGAGTCGAAAACTGTCTCCACCTTCTCGAAGGGAAAGAATACTTTCTTCTGAGAGGGTCCTTCATTCCATTCACTGTCTGTGTCTTCTGCACTTTTATGCTCCATTAGTAATCCTGGCAATCCAGTCTTCCTGGGTGGCAGTTCCTTCCATGGCAAATGCAGTGGGTTCTCGTCACTACCATTTCCTCTTCTTTCTACTGAACATAGACCTTGTACCCTTCCATACACATTTTCGTTTCCTCCCACTGCTTTCATGGAAGCATTTTGTTGCCTATGCTGCACCAAACTTCCCACAATGTGTCCACTTCCACGCCGCCTCTGTAGCACACGATTTAACTGTCATTACGGAAGAATAATATATACGTCTGTATATGTTTCATGACACAGCAGAAGGCCAACAGTTCGTACAAACAATTCCGAGAAACTTGCTGAAATTCCACCTGGTGGCACTATTACACTACTTTTACTTTTCATTTCACAAAGTAACTATCCCACGCACACACTACTCTTTGCAATTCTAGTTCTAAGAGAAGTCAGCAACGCACCTCCGGAATTGACTGGAAGTCACTGTCGGATGCATGTTCCTCTAATGCATTAGGTGATGCTCCCTTCTTCTGCTTCCCCTTCCTTTGGCTACCTTCTCCATGTTCTTCGTAATCCGTAGGTGATGTTCCCTCTAAGTTGTCGTCCTTATTCTTTTGAAGCGTAAGTTTGTTGCCACACAGTCCAGTGTCGTTCACCAAGGCTGTCGGACTCCCTACATGTTTCTTCAAACGCTGTCCCAATTCAACATCCGTCCTGCGATCCTTCGAGTGGGCTCCGTCATCCCCTACCTTGGATGCTGCATTCTTCTCTGCATAATGTGTCCATAGTATATTTTATACATGAATTATGTCTTCCCCTAAAATAATGATCTCGGAAGAAATTCAGGGATATTATCCTAATGTTCGTTCTCAGAATTATTTTTAGAATTTCTAGAAAGGATATAAACAAATTCTGTACAAAATCAGCTAAATGTAGCCTGCTCTGCAATGACCACCGCCGGTGGCCAATCCAGTGAGAACTGCAGCAACATTTCTGTAAAAAGTAAAGACTCCGACATTCCTTTCAACTTCATTACATTTTCCTTAACATTCATTCCATACTCTAGTTCACTAACTCTGCCAAGACACCTACTGACCACTATAAAATTTCGACAGATTTTCCAGTCACGGCAAACAAAAGCAACTCTGACTGTGACTGATGTTGTTCACAAAAGAAATTCATGCTCAACATAGACATGCTATATTCTCAAATTTTCATAAGTCCCTCTTCACCATGCTGCGTGCTTCCGGCCTATTCCCGTCGAATCTGCATCTTCCATACACTTTGAAAGCCTCACTGTTAGTGCTTCATTAGTCGCAGCAGAGAAGAAAATCATGCACGATCGCCACTTCCATAAGTGCTGGTTTAGGCAGCTCCTCCCAAAACGTCCACTTAACCTTCAACTTCTCAGAAGAATTTGCATCTTCACTTCTTGATATACCTGCATGTCACTTGAACTGAAGAGGACTGGGACTTTTACATAACAGTAAACCAGTTCTGCACATTCTTACCATCATGGGTAATTCCTATCACCACCGCTGTCGACTTCTGCTTCAAGCTCAAGAGTAGGCGATACTCTTTCTCGGAGATGACAATGCTTCCTTGTGGTTCGGATCGCCTTATTGTTCCAACTTCACATTTCCTTCCTGACTTTTCCTTTTGTGGCGGCCGCACAATATTCGTATTCTTCCCTGACGAATGAGGGATTGGTTGAGGGATATCCGTGGCGGACAACTCTTTCTCATGTCCATACTCCTCTGGCACTACTCTGTTTGTTGTTTTTTGTTTCCTTCTCGACTTCTTACTTGCGGTCCACGTCTCGAACCCCTGCTTCTGACGCTCCTCCTCAAGGCAGTCCTTCATTGCTAAGTTTGCCTGAATAAGTCCTATGCAATCCAGAGACGTCTTAGTTAACATTCCAGTACCCTACAAGAGCCGGCGAGAGAAAAAAGGCACTCCGTGGACACCCTGCCGCAGAAGGGCACTACGTCACCAATTCCTGTTAATTCTATGCAGTCAACTGTGACAACCAATTCTTTGAACTGAATAGCTACAGACACACATCTAAGCAAGTCATACACATTTCTCGCTGCACCTCCCATTCCTAAGTCTTCTACGTCTTCAAAGTGACGGACTTGTACTGTTAGGATACCACTTCAGTAAAAGGGAATACATCTGCAAGTTCATTAGCATTTTCCCAAGCACGAATACCAAGGGAAATGTCCTCAACCGTGACGTAATTTAATTAGCATTTCAGGGATACACCATGGTAGACCATAGAACAAAAACCTCACCACATAAGCACACACTATAGTCAGTCATACTTGACAGCGTCCTCTCTCTTGTACATATTTCCTTTGTAGGAGTAAAATGTCTTCCCATGTTCTTTTCTCCCTGTATAGTCAGCGGGGTATTCTACGCTATTCAACTTAAGCGCTCAACGAAAACAACAATACCGTAGCCAGTACTGCAAAGTTCCTATCAAACGCTATCTGTTAAGAAACTTACAATGACACTTGCAAACACTCTAATGTCTACTGAATTACTTAAATTCCATAACAATTCCCAAATACTGCTCACATCTGCACATTAGCCAAACAGTGATTCTTTACACTTTCACAAAGCAGGATGCCATACATCTCTCTCTAAAAACAAGGAGAGCAGGTCCCAAGAATAATACACTTGAAGAAGAACGACATGCCCTCAATTCAACCGACGACAAACCGCGTCCTCTGCATTTTCCAGTTCCACTTCCACTCCGAGGAAGTCTCCGCTACTAACGGAATTGAACGACACTATGAAACTCTAGTGGAATCAACTACCAGCACTATATTTTATGAAGCTCAATAAAAAAAAATTACTATCACCTTGGGTGACAGTATTCAGTAGTCCCTCAATGTCCTATCTAGTCTAAACCTTACGTAGTAGTAGTTTGAAAAAAGGAACTCTCTGTCATATTGAACAACTCAGACACAGACCTCTTCCTCACTTACTAAGTAGACATACACGAAACAAATCAAAGAAAAAAACAGCAGACCCGTCCTTCCTCTATGACCGTTGCGTTCAACTGAACACCATGTACACTATGAGTTCTCGGGTATCCGTTTCTACAGTGCAGAGCACATCCCAAAATATAGAGCACATTTGGATACAGAAGCGGACGTAAACATACAGTAGTAGCACTGGAAGAAATTGGAGACGGAGCACTCCGCCCCAACAAGAAGTTGTTAAATCACGGAAGAGGTTTCTGAAGAACTGAGAGCCGAATCACACATACCTCTTGCCTTTTCTTTAAAGTTGCCGTTGTCCCTTTGTTCTCAGTTCCGCCAGCCGCTACTGCTCCCTCTCACAAGCTTCGCACAAAAAACTCACGTCCTCAGTGCACACCGTAGCACCATCAGCAATTACTCCTTCGCATGGAAAGTCTCTCTCTGAATGCGGTTACGATCATGGGTACATATGTCCCTATTACTTCCTACACATTACTCTTGAATGCCTGTTTCCCTTTCCTGGCTTTCAATTGAGAGGACGCCGACTCTCAGCTTCTGTTGTCCGGTTCACGTTCATGAGGTGTTCGGACACAGCAATGTACTCCTCCCTCCTCGCACAATATCGCGTGCAGTTCCTACGAGCGTCACTTTTCTTTCACATGCAAGTTGTCCAACATTCGGCTGTGTACACCGTAGTCCTAAACCCTATGCTACTCCTGCATCGCTTTCTCTTTCATCTTCCTCTGTAAAGGGTAATTGAAGTTGCGTTCTTCAATGTTACCCTCGCTGTCCTGTACTCTGTTCCATGTGGGTGGAATGCGCCTCTTTCAACACCCAGTCCGAAACGCGAACGCGGCATGCACTTCAGGTCATGAACTCTAGGAGCGGCACCTCAAACGTAGCACTGCCGATGACAAAGAGGCGTGCAATGGAGAAATTTTTAGAAAGACACCTTGACAACATTAGAATCGGGAGCTGCCACACTGTATCTCGAACTTCCATTACGCGAACTTTTCCTCCTCGCGGACATCAGTAACGAATGAGTAATCGAATGCAAAAATACGTTGAATTTGGAAGAATTTCATCCATCCAGCCTACGTACATGCAGGGCTCCGGGATTCGTGCCTTCACGCAGTCTTCCCAAACCCTACTTCTTTCGCGGCAGGTGCTTCACCTTATGAGAGGAGGACGCCGTCGTCAAGAGACTCTTCAGAACCTATTTAGAGAGTGCACTTGCGAGCTATCTTTCTTCTTAGAGTTGCAAGGCCCGCTCTTCCCGCAAGGAAAAACGCTTACACATCTACTTCTGTATACATTTTTAGCTATTCCCGCAGCCAAAGAATTTATGGACATTTAAGTCCGAGAGGCGCGGACTGCCAAAAGTTGCAGAGCCTTTGTCAATTGCGACATGGGTTCTTTGAGCCCCGATTTTTCCCGAAACAGAGATTCACCATGGCGCATACAGGTCAATCAAAAAACAAAGGTGAAAGCAAGACTTTTACATACTCTGGTCGGCCGCCCAAGTGTTTGAAGAGGCCTTCGTTGTCCTCTGTTGTGAGTAGGTGCTTCATGTAGAAGGAAGTTATTTTTGCCATACTATCGTCCACTGACATCCAAATGCCTATGTTGCAGAACTTGCGGGCGATTTTTCCACAATTAGCAAGCAGATTTTTGCGTGGAGGAGCACCTGTGGAAGAACGCAACCATGGGAGGAAGCGGTCCTCTCAGACGACGCCAGAGAGGATCGTTGCAAACACATGCAGTGTCCTCCACAGCTCAGAAACAGATGCCGCCCCTGAGATGAAGGTCATCTCTGTACAGCCGTCACGGAGCACACTCTCTCTATCGACGGATGAAGGTATGTCAGTCATGTCTCTCTTAATTTTCCTCGCATTCTTTCACAGCAGGCTCTAAAAGCACGACTAGGCAATCCCAATTGTTGCTTTCACAATCTTCGGCTTGTTGATTCTCAAATTTTCATGAGTTCAGTACTCACTTCCAAATTCGAGTGGCCAATTCTTATCTCTACAACACATACCATAGCATCTGTAAAATTAGTGAAATTATGTCGACTTCCAAAAACACCGCTGTGAATTAGCATTTTATGCACATGTTTACATCAAATTCCTAATACACAGTAAGTGTTCCTACAAATGCCTCACGGTGTGCACGTTCTGCACATAATAGATAAACTGTTCTCAATTGTTAGTAATAGTACATTCTCTTTAGTTCTGTGTAATTGATCCTGTAAATGAAGGGTATAGAGCTCCGGCAGCCTTACCGAAAGTAAGTCTTCATTGAGTTCGTCTTGCATCTATTGTCTGAGCATCTCTTCTCATCATTTACGAAGCCACTCATCACTGATTGGTCCATTCATGTACATTCGTTAGTGGTACTCTGCTACTTTTTAGTGAACACTGCAGGTGTAGGGTTTTCCTTCGTATATGCCATCATAGTCGCTGCAGTGGGCATTGCAGCATGAGCTCGCGTCATTCCCTACATGTTCAGCACTTCGTCACTGCAAACTCGTTCGTCTCACGGCAAGTGGTTTCCTGAAGTTTTACCTGACCTGTTTTTTTAAAAGGTATTTGCATTTCAGGAAAAGTTCTGGAGGAGTCATTCGATAGCCATTCAAGAAGGAGGGTCAACATTTGCGCAAGATATAAGGCTGCACTCTTGGACTTCTGCCAAACTTCTGTAAGAGTGCTGAGGATCAATCATATATACTTCTCCTTCATAATCAGATGCCCAATTCTGAATTGAAGCTATGACAGCGTTTCTAATTCATGACAACGGACTTATCTTCGTTATATCAGTAGCTTTTCTTGCCAAATGACCATGCATTAGAGGCTGCACACAGAAGTAGGAACCAGTTTCACTAGTGCTTGCACATTTTGGACGTCATGTTCCCCTCCTCCTCGCACAGAAGAACTTGTAGTGCCTTTCAGTGCTTTCATGTTCGATGACATCTTGAAATGGAAAACATTGGTGCCTTCTTCTCTTTGGATGTGGACAGTGACGCAAAAAATGTAAGCATTGTTACCGTGTGCTCGTGGTAATTTAAGTTGTGTATGCAGTCTCCTTTTCCCCGTGAGTTGCACTTTCCGGAATTTGTTTGGACGTGAACGAATTCTGAAGCAACTTCGATGCGTGATTTCAGCTGCAGCAGTCCCAAGCACACGTTTCCTCCTACAAGGTACACTTGAAAGCTCCCTCCTCTCTCGTAAGGTACATATGGTAATTCCTTATTTGAGTTTACATAGTGAATGTTCCTTCAACTTCTCAGTGTAAGTAGAGTATAATTAGTAGCAATCACCTCCGTAGCACGTCAGCACGGTAGGAGAGAATGCAGAGTCCTGTTAGTTAGTAATGCAACTTACTGTACGTGAGTTGACTCATCTGTAAGGCATAGTATTTTTTCATATATAAGTAGTTCCTAATCATGTTTTCCACAGATTTCGTGCAAGCAGATGTGAAGAGATCATTGTCGGTTTGCCCGTTCTCATGAAATGCCGTCCGTACAAGTCTTCGAAAAAGGTAAGTCTGTACTTTTTCAATGTTTGCTAGTGCTCCCTACGCTTCACCTCCACTGAAGTATTGAACATGACATCGTTCAGAATCTGGTGCCTGTGAAAATGCTATTTTCTAAATAACACTGTCATTTCAGAGGAAAGGGAACAGCAGGAGTACCTACAAACTTGGTCATGAAGTGCTCCAAGTAATGCTGGAGTGGTTGATGGAGCATAGTGTTGAGAACGTAAAGAATGTTAGCTCTAAGAGTTGGACACTTGGGAGGGTTGCTTTGGCCACTCCGCATGGAGCAAGATGTTGTGTTTAGTGGTCTTGCAGTGGACACTTTCGGCCCATACGCTGGAGTCGTGTGTCGAAACAGTGCTGGTGCATCAGTACCTGTAACTGCAGAGTGTCGGAAATGCTTAAATTTTCGTAAGATCTCTACTCGGCGGTAGCTGAGGTATACGACACTAGTGTACGCAGAGTAGCAGTGAAGATGTAGTGCAAGAACAGTTTCTTCGGTCACAGTAGTACGTACCAGAGAGTTTGCTGGACCTGGAATGATGCAATTCGAACATCATCAACGGAGTTGCCGTTATGTACAAATGCTTTTTTAATGTCACTGTTCTTTTCTTTTTCATGACTTCGAAAGATTATTTTGGATGTATGCATTTCCCACTTTGTCTGGAGAGTCGAACAGAGTAGTGAGGACCTTAGAACTTTTGCTTCTTTGTGAGTTCGTTTCGCCTAATTTTAAGCAAGAGTGAATGTACTCTTCATGAATCCCTGTGCTCTATAATATGTGGAGGTTGTTTCAGAATATGAAGGCAACGAATGCTTTTTTCCTATATAAAGTAGATGGGGCCAGAATTCCTGAATTAATTAAGAGTAAATTTGCAAGCTTGCAGAACCAGTGCTTCGGCAGTCGCAATTGCACCAAGAAGAATTCGAGTAGGACTTTTGAGAGACCGCTTTCTGTGCCCAAAGTAGGAAGAGTACGCTGCTCTACCAGGGAAGAGGATTCTGGTTTGCAGGAGTGCTTCTCAGGTGCGCATTCAATTCAAGGCTATGTTTCCCAGACCTAATGCCTCGCTTTACTTGATCATGGTAAGGAATTCTATGTACATCCAGAGAATCGTTTGACTCTGCAGGTCATGTATCACAGGGTTATCTTTGGATTCGAAATGAGAGATGACGAAACATGTGAACAGAGTTTTCTATGAAGCTGTTTACACTATTTTGAGGTTCCATAATCATGTCAAGTGCACTGTCCCAACTACCATATACCAAGCAGTCTAACCGCGGAAAGTGCTCGGTTCATTTCTATCTACTAATGCCAGAGTCGTTCACGTTCTACCTGTAATAGAAGTCTTTGTATGAAGGCTGTGCTCCGTTTCACTGTAATTCTTTCGTGTGTGGACGGAGAATGTGACTAACGCACTACCTGTCAAATTTTCTCTTCCGCCAGGTTGTTCTTCGGGGTGAATTGAGCAGCAGGAGCTCCAGGGAAGAGAGAAGCTGCATACAAAAAATGACGTGGAAGAGTAGATTGTCTGCAGCATATCACATTGAGAGATCGATTGCTAGCAGACAAGGATTAGCAGAGTATGCATGTGCATGTAAAGATTGCCGGGGATCAAGAATTCTGAAGGTGGACACGGTCGCCAGACATCATCGGCAGCGTGGCAGAGATCCGTATTTGCAGTATCCAGTTCTGGTGAGCTGTTCACGCACTGAATGTGAATGTTGTTTCTTATTTGCAGTGCGTTGTAGGTTGCTGTATTGTTTTGGTGCGCTGTCCTGCTAGAGTCTCTGGAAATCAAGGAAGCCTTCCTGTTACTTTTGAATGCGTGGAGGTGTTAGTAACGAAGGTTTCATGCAGACAGAAGACGGACAGGGCATAAGAGGGCCAACAGATGAAGGTTTGGAAGAAGGAGAAAGTTACTTCCATGGAAGGGATAATGATGGAAGAGGATCTGCAGAATTCGTGTGGCCTGAGAGAACCAACATAGATGTGGCTGGTGCTATCAATGATGCCTTTGCACGCGTGGACAACCTCCATGACAGTATGCAAGGAGCCCAAGAAATGGATGACAATGAGTTCGAAGCAGACGAGGGCATTGAAATGCAAGGTGCTGATTACGAGGAGTTGGTGCGAGAGTCTCAGGAGCGAATTTATGAAGGTTGCAGATTGAATCGACTAGAAGTGGCCATCATCCTCATCACAATGTGTAGCTTGTTCTCCATTCCATATTCCTTTTTGGATGAACTCCTGAAATTCCTTTCCCAGGATGTGCTTCCTAAATCAAATTGTCTGCCGCGCACTTCTTATGAGGCAAGGCGAATAGTGATGAAGCTTGGATTGAAGCACGAAGCCATCCATTGCTGTCCAGATGGACATGTATTGTTTCAAGGAGATAAGAAGGATTTGATAGCTTGTCCGCACCTTGGTTGTGGTAAATCCAGGTATGTGGCGGGATCCAGCAGTATCCCATGCAAAGTTCTCAGGTACTTCTCTATAGTAGACCAGCTAAGACGCATGTTTAAATGCCCCAAGATAGCTGAAATGATGACATTTCATGAGAGAAACAAGTCGAAGGAGCCCTTCATGAAATCTGTTGTAGATGGAGAGCAGTGGAGGCACATCAACGAAAAGTATCCTGACTTTGCAGCTGTCCCGACAAACCTCCGAATTGGTTTAGTAGGTGACGGGGTAAATCCCTACGGGAACCAATCGACTAAGCACTCAGTGTGGCCCTTCCTGGTTGCCATATACAACTTACCTCCTTGGATGACGAGCAAGAAGTTTTTCTTGAAGCTAGTCCTCCTAGTACCAGGTCCACATGCCCCAGCAGCAAATGTCATCGACACTTACCTAGAGCCATTGGTGGAAGACTTGTTGGAGCTCTGGGAAGGGGTTCCTGCAATTGATATGTCAAAACCTAGTGGGAGGAGGCGTTTCACTTTGCGGGCAGTGCTACTGTGGTTGGTTCATGATTTCCCAGCGTATGGGCTACTTTCTGGTCAACAGACCAAGGGATACAAAGGCTGTCCACTGTGCGCTTCGGAAACATGTGCTGAACATTCCAGTATTTTGCGGAAGATGTTTTATCTTGGGGGCCGTCGTTTCTTAGATGCGCAACACCGATTCAGAAGTGCCAGGAGAGCCTTCAATGGGAAAGCGGAGATGTCTCCAAAACCCCAGCGTCGCAGTGGACACGAAATATATGCCAACGGTCTGGAGCGTGAGGAGTATCTTCGTCAAGGAGGGGTAGAGGAAGCAGACGGCGACCCAGTGAAAAAGCATGGTGTAAAACGGGTCAGCATTTTCTTCCGGCTGCCATATTGGGCGGTAAGTGAATTGTTGAGGGGATATGTGCAGCGTGTGGTCAATATTTTGAACTTTTATGCACTGTTTGTATGAAGGCGGTTGAAGTGATTGTGTCTGGAGTTAGTAGGGTACTAGGTTACGAAGATCTGTGCCTCTAGTTAATGAAATAGTAGTCGGTTGATAAACTTCAAGAGAAAACCGTGGGTACTACAGTGTGGAGCATGACGTCCTGTTCAGTCTTTTGAACATGGACAAAAGTGCGTTACATTGTGTCGTTGAAGTCGTTACAAGAGTTGAAGAGATTGCAATTTTATTTCAGTGGTTCTATTTTTGAGAGCGTAGACATTTAGGATTTGTGGAGAAGGTATTCTTCCGTCTGACATGTTCCTTTGAGTTCACTGTTTTCGTGGAAGAAAGAGAGCATGGTAACATGACTTTTTTCCTTCGAGTAGATTGTGAATGAAGAGTCGAAAGTGGCAGAGGAGTTCTAAACTTTTAAGGAGCAGTGGAAGGGGCGGTCTGTTAATGAAGGCGGAGGACGAACTATTGCGTTTCTAGAGTGTGGTAGGACTTCAGTGTCCAGTGTGAGCAAAATCTCCTAGAAAGTAAAATGCCTAGAGACATGTATCTAAGGACGTCGTCAGAGTCCGTATAGTTACGCTGCTCTTTATATGAAAGAAAAAGAAGCCCGATATTTGCATTTGGAGTGGAGGTGTTAGGAGGATTGTTTTATGTTGAAACACTGTCACGCAGTAATCAATTGTTGTCGAGGTAGAAGGCCCGGACTGTAGTCCAGGTCTTTGCACTATTCAATTCTGGTAATGGTGTCGTAGACGTCGTCAGTAGTGGCTACCTGAAGCGAAGGTAAGTGCCCTAAGAACGAATAGGAACGTAGGGGTTTTTGGCCCTCTGAAGAAACAAGTCATTGATGATAACTGCGGTATGCTTTTTTCTTTAATTTCAGTTTAGAATCGAAGTATGCAACGCTAGTTGGAACGAGTTGCACTTGCACTGGAATAGGTGACGGTGGTCGAGTTCAGTATGAGCTGCTGAAGCCTTTGCCTCTGTATACTTTCAGTCTTCATTCACATGCGCAGTGACATGTAATTAAGAAATGAAACCGAAGCTGCAGTAGATGTAGCAGTAAGCCAGTAAGTGACTACATGCAAACGAAGTCTTATTACATGAATACAGTCTTAGAATGCATGGTAGATGAATTGAATAGCGTTAAAACTTGCAGAAATCTTCCAAGGTCAGTGGATCAAAGTTGAGAGTGAAGTTGGGATTCTATCCAGAGTATCATCTGGGAAGAAATCACTGGTATACATGTATTCATGTTCCACTGTTAGACTGGAAATGGAAGCGGCAGTGATTTCGAGCAGTGCAGGTGAATGTTCAGCACGGTAGTAGAATTGTGTCCACTGTGGTCTCTTGTGGGGTTCAATCATGGAAAGGTAATTGTAGAGTCGGAGACGCGTGACCGACATTCTCAGGTGTTGTTCAGTTATTCCACGACCCCACTAGAAATCATTGAAGCAGAAGCGATTGACCGATGTGTCTGCTATTGTTGCAGGATCTTCCTTACAGACACACCCTAGATGTCATGCATTGCGAGAAAAACATCTGTGAGGCTCTATTGAAGTTTCTATTAGGAGAGAATGACACAGCAGCAGTTAGGTTTGATCTGGAAGAGCGGGAACTACGGAGTCATCTTTGGCTTCAAGAGACGTCTCCAGGGAGCAAGAAGTATTTCATGCCAGATGCTGAGTATGTTCTATCGGCAGGGGATAAAGCCATTTTCCTGCAAACATTGAAGAATTTGAAAACACCTAGTCGGTACGTATCGAACATCAAGCAGAAAATAGAGAAGGGAAAGCTCCGAGGACTGAAATCTCATGATTTCCATATTATAATGCAACAAATCCTTCCTCTTTGTGTTCGGAACATAAAGAACCAGGAATTAGCATCTGCTATTATTAGATTGAGTAGGGTTTTTCAAAGAGTTTGCGAGAAGGTCATTAGCAAGGACTCAAAGAATCAGCTGCTGGAAGATGTAGCGGAGACTATGGTATTACTAGAGAAACAATTGCCCCCCACTGCATTCAATATTATGTTGCATTTGTCCTACCACATAGTGCAGGAGGTTTTTCATATGTGGCCCGGTACAAAATCGTTGGATGTACCCGTTCGAGCGTTACTATAAAGGACTCAAAGGTTTCGTGAGGAACCTTGCGAAACCAGAAGGGAGCATGGCAGCAAGTTATGAGATCGAGGAAGCTGTGGGCTATGTCACCGAGTGCATGTTGAATTATACCTCAACTTGCGCAAGGGTATGGGACTCTGAAGAAGATCCAAAAATGACAGATGAGATTCTGGAAGGCCACGGGATTTCGAGGACACTGACTGAAGACCGCAGAGACCTATTCCACAATTTCGTCATTGACACATCCGGGTTCTGTGAAGAGTACCGTGAGTAAGTCTTTCATCTCTGCACATTGACAAAAACCGTCACTTGAGATTAGAGGTTCAGTAGTTTTTTCGATCATCAGTGTCATGGTCTTGAAGATGTACCTATGATTGAGAGCGTCAGTGAATTACAACCCATTTACAGCTTCCCATAGAACTGACAAATACTTTATGCTGAACCTTATTTGTGCGGAAAGAAGCACTTCCTGCAGTGCTAGGGACGACCTTCATAGTGAACAAGGACCTTGTTGAGGACAGCTTAGATTACATGTGAGGAAGGCTTGTCTTCACAGACTAGTGAGACTGACATTGGAGTCTCATAGTGTGCCTTGTCTTTTTGTCTCTTATTTTTGAAAGTCGAGAGGAGAAGCCAGGTGAAACATTATGTGACCTGGTATGTGCATGTTTGAAATCGAAGAGGATTTTGTCTTCCAGTGTTCCCCAAACGAAATAATCATTGAAGTGTGTGTAGGGATGACGAGAATGCAGGTGAAGTTAGCAAGGAAGAAGTGAGGACTGGAGCTAATGGTGTGAGAGTGATGATGTATGCAGTGGTAGCTGCGAGAGGGCAAAAAATCAGTCGTTCCGCACTGGGGTTACTTTTTCATAAGTTGTGTCGTAGTGGATAAAATGAAAGAGGTCATGCACTGTCCATTCTTTCGATAACCTGGCGTTCATTATGTATTATCTGTACCCAAAGTAAGAAGTGGTCGTAGTAGAAGGAAAACCTCGTAGTAAACACAGGAGAGTAGAAAAGAAATGCATGATGTCTAGTAGTGCAATCTGCACTCATATGATGAGTGATTTTGTTGCCCTGAATTCTTTTGTGCAGAATATACAAAGAGCTAAAATCAAACAGGGATGAGGAAAGGAGAATTTGGCGTAGAAGACATCCACAGAGGACTGGCAGGAGAGCAACCCCGTACCCAACAAATTTATGTGAGTTTCCATCTTTTGCTAAGTGGTTAGAGGATTATGTTGAGGCTGCAACAGTGGCAGGGATTGAAGTGCCAGATGTAGTAATGGACATTTCAGTTCCCCCAGATTTCAAGTGCAAGAAATTCAGGAGCATGTGGGCATTTGGCTGCCATTTTCTTGTGGCAAGTTATGAAAGGAGATTAGCAAGTCAGGACTCGGGCATTGCCGCTACTTTTAGAAGGCCGTGGAGGGCTAGTGCGAGGGATCGTAATGTCATTGAAGCGGACGTAGAATACATTGGGGAATTAGAGGAAATAGTGGAGCTCGATTATCGACGGACGTGCGTTGTTGTCTTTGTTTGCCGCTGGGTGAGAGCTCAATACCGAGGTCCAAATGCAACTGTGAAGAAGGACAAGTGGGGTTTCACACTTGCAAACTTTCAATCTTGTCAGCGCTTTGGCAAAGAGTCCTTTGCCTTCCCTAAACATTGCCAACAGGTTTTTTATAGCGATGCTATTGAATCACCAGGCTGGAGAGTTGTACTCAGACCAGATGTTCGGACTAAGCGAGTGGATAACTGGAGTGACGAAAGCGAGACGTCATTTATATTTGCAAGAGGTAGGGATGACGACTTTGAGGGTCTTCGTCCTCCTGAAATCATTTCAAAGGACGTTCCTAACCGACCACTGACAGCGACCGAAGTTCGAAGGGAAGATGTGTTCCAGCAAACAAGTAGGGATGATGAATTATTTGATCGTGATTTGGGGGACTCGTCAGACTCCAACTAATGGAGTATTCCAGACGTCCACATTATTTGTAAGGACTGCATAGGTGGTGAGGATTCATAGATGTTGTTGACGTTGATGTGCTTATCCATTTTCATTCTGTGCACGTATGCTCATGTGGAAACCGGAAGAGAAGATCTTCTTGCTGGCAGGAGTTGTAAGTTTTAAAAACGTTTTAGTGGAAGTGAGCAATCATAGAAAGTATACATGCTACACATGAAAATCAAAGCTGGAATTACAAAGAGAAGTTGCAATGACACTGGTGTGTAGTAAAGCATGAATTTGTTTCGTTCGAATTGGACGTGTGCAGGTACAGCCCGATTGGAAGTGAAAGGGACAGAGAAGAGGAATATGAGTGAAAGTGAATTCGAAGAAAGAGCAGGTTCTCAGGGAATGCTAACGAAGTTTATCACATGAGTTAAGTTGAATGTCCAGGAATTTGTGTGGGCAGCTTACAAGTGACTTGGACTTCGTAACGCTTGTGAGGGTTCACGCGAAGGCAGAATGACAGGACTCTGAAGAAGTGGTAAGTTTTGAATGTAAGTCCTTCACTTCATGAAATGTCCATGAGGTATGCAAATGTGACATTAGATAATATCAGAGTGTAGTCATAATTTATTTCAGCAGCCGATAGTGATTGCAATTGAGCTCGAAGATCCTCAGAAGATCTTGCAAGTACTTGAAGATGTGTGCATTTTAGAGTTCCTGGAGTAGGCATTGAATGGCGTCATTTTTGTTTCTGTCGGTGTTCGTTGTTGCTCTAGATGGTCCAATCATTTTTTGGGAATTCGAATCACCCTGTCAGGGAACGCAGAGGTGAAGGAATACTAAGAGGAAAGAAGGACTGAAATCAATTCCCCCCAGTAGGAGAAAGTCATGACCAGCTTAAAAAAAGAAGACGTTAGGACATGCTAGATGGCTTAGTAAGTGTTTATAAACTTTTGAAATATCTTTTGAGTCCTTCAGGGAATGCTATCGCAAAAACTGTATTGTAGGGCGTGTTTCATTTATCTGGAACCGAAATTCGTGGCTACCCCAATAAAAACAAATCGGAGCCACATTTTGCAGTTCATGTTATGAAGAGCTGTTTCTGTCGTCTTTTAATTTGTTAGACGCAATACAGTATTTGCCCAATGGGCTATTACTTAGTAACATTTTTGGTAGTGTGAGAAGGTGCAGGTTGTCGACAAGGAATGATGCCAGTATTGAATGCTTGAATGAAGGTTATCGAAGCTGACCTCGTAATGTGCCACTGTCTGGTGCAGCGAAACAGACTTGAAGCAAAGTTCTGGAGGTTGTAGGAAGAAGAGGTCGGAAGTTAGTTTCTGCAGTGCACCGATTGCTTTGAAGTGATGCTGTGGCATTCTTAGAATCGGCTTTTGTGATGCAAGTATAGAAGATCAAATTCAATTTAGTCAAGGCAGTTAGTACATGTAGGAAGTCTTCTTCATAGAATTGCTTCCCGTAGATGAAGTTCCAAAACTACTGTGAGATGCATGCCAGCACTGTAAATGTTTGAAATAATGAATGCCTCCATCATTGCACTCATGGAAGAGGCCTTTTTTTTCCCAGCTATGGATGTACCATTGTTTCGAAGTCCTTCATTGCCCCCTGCCTGTTGATGGAAATATCAATTGCAATTTTGTTAAAATTCTGTAATGAAAATTCAGTGTTTGAAGGAATAGAGTTTTTTACTTGAAAATAAATGTAATAATTACTGTAACTGAAGGTGAAATCTTGCAATGAATATTTACTATTCAATGGAAAGTAAATGCTCCTTCTGTAACAACCATGAAGCTTTCCATTTAATTGCAATGAATGATCATGGGGTGCATACTGGAACAACAGAATGTTGTTGATTTAGTCCCTGTTGCTGAAATTTACAGGTAGAAAACGCTTTCGTGTTGGAATCAACATGAGTCTGTTCATTTTCTCTAGGTTCTGCTGGGATCTCCGGTAGTGATTGTAAATACAATTGTATATTAATTTTGGGGTAGTCTAACAAACTTTTTCATGTTGAACATTTCAAAAATTTATAGCAAATTCATACTTTGTGAAAAAAATATAATTACACTTGTTCTAACTATTTCTCATACTTGTCTTTTAGTGGAGAAATAATTAAGAAAATTCAATCATGGCTTGAAGGCAAACTAGCAATTTTGACCATAATGGTCTATTTCACTTTACAGCAGTGAAAGATTTGATGAAGTCATTTTGAAGATGTTTTGGATATCATCAACATTTTGTAAGAACATAAAAATGAATGAAGTTGCAAAAGAGGATGTGACACAAACTGAATGAAATTAGTGAGACAGTTTGCAATCTATACCTTATAACAAGTAGTTTGTTTTGTTTTGTTTGTCACGTTGAGATCCCCAAACCATGTGTCCCCCGGCCACATGCTTGGTACCGTCGGAAAGCTCTTGACGAGGAGGGGTGCCCAGGCTTGGTTTCATGGGGTTCTGACCTATAGTGTGAAAGTTATGGATTTTTGAGTATTTTTTATTTTTTTAAATTAAAAAATTACTATTAAACTTATATTTTGGTTGTGGTTTTGATATCGTCAGAAATCCCTTGGTGAGAAGGGATGCTCGCACTTTGTTTCATGACGTTTGGACATATGATGTGAGAGTTATTGAATTTCAAAATTTTAATGCCTTCAAAAATTAGACTTGACTGTGGCAACGGCACAGGGCACACTAGCCTGAATGCTTCGTCCAATGGTCAGTTGGCTGATCTGGCACCTGAAATATGCTGAGTTGGAATATCTCCTTCTGAAACCACGCTACCTGCGGAACCAGTCATCGAGAAATTCCATTTGTTTCCTACGTCTCTTCTGTACTGGCAGTGTTGTGGCGATGGCTCTCGCACAATGCGACCATGGAAATTTCTGAAATTCAGGTCTTCATTTCTCATCGTCGATTGTAATTCCACTGCTGTGGACAATATTCAAGCTAGATTTGCGCATTACGGACTGAATTTCCCCTGGTGCGTGAAGCGGAACTCAATCCAATCTTACTCTGTTTACTTTGCGACGTGCGGTGGTCTGATTGCCTGGCGTTTCAATTTGTTTTCGAGGATTTTGCGCTCTCATTCACATACATTGATTTTTACAAGAGTATTAGGTTTGAATTTTACCGAATTTGAGTTGGATTTCCAACTAGGGTTTTCATTGGACATGAACTCTGCTGCATTGTGTGCTTTCAGTGGTGTTTAGGGAATTCCGTTTCCTTTTAATTGCATTTTATGAGAATTATTGTGTCGAATTGCATTGATTTGTTTTTGGATTGTCTTGGATTGTGCTGGATTGTGCTGGATTGTAGTTTTGAATATTTTTGCAGAGGTTTATGCATTGTTGGCATTGAGATATGTAATATTCATTGAGACATTGTAGTATGAAATGTGTTTCCTGAACACCAGTGGAATCAATTTACAGTGAGACAAGGAAAGGATTCTGGGAGTTTGTGGGTGCACAATCTTGAGCTCATGTTACGTTTCTAAAGGTAGGTGTGACTCACTTTAGAATTTCTACTACTTTTTATCCAATCCTTGGCGTCTTCGCGTCATTTGACAGTGAAGCGTGCTTTAAAAGTGAGGGGACAGTTCTTCAATCTTTTTAGTGCCCCAGATTCATTTGGTGCTCCTGATTTGACATTAGCCAGACTTGCATGAAGTAAGCTAACCCTACCCAAGTGTGGCAGTATTCAATTTTCTACATTTAGTTTTTGTGCTAGACTTGAAATCCACAGTCTCTAAAATCAAAACAGGTTTTCAGAAGTGATCAGTGAGTGTGGAAGCACATTATGCTTCAATTAAGCTGTCAACTATGAAAAATCAAAGTTTATTCGTTGGAGCTTCTATCTTTCTGAAACCAATTCTGTGATCCTACTCTTCAATTTGCTTTTGTTACTATAATTTTTGTCCCCATACCACTCCTGAAAGTAGAGAGTCTACAAATGTGTCGCGTTTGTGTGCAAATACCTTAAGGTGTGCGCTTCTATAATTATCACTAATTACCATTGGGCATAGTTAATATTATTTATCATAAATTATTTTCATTAGATCTTATCGGCACCTGAAAGAAGATTTCATATCACTGTATCACTGTAGCATGCATTATCTGGACATAGTTTGAATAAGTTATGACTTTGCAAAGTATTGTCACAAGGATACCAAAAAACACACTACGCTCTCATAGTCTCATAGTGGTCCAAATGTATTGGTTCCATTTAGGGCAATTTTGAGTATGGGTGTACGTACCTTCGTGTGTAAGTGGCATGGCGACAAAATTCTAAACTATCAAAGGTGGGGTGTATGTGGTTGCAGATGCAGTGATTTTGAGTCCTCCCTGCCAGCCGATTCAACAGCTTTTACATAACAATGGGGCAGTTGCCATCCAAGAGAATAGAAGAGATTCTCTCAACCTCCTCCGCCTTTCAAACAGCCCTCCGCGCGAGTTTTGAGGAATGCATGATCCTGGCCCAGCATTCGTTTCCTGGCCTCCAAATTTACCAACTCCTTGACGCATCGAGACGGATTTATCACAAGATAGCAACTGACGAAGACGACGTCCTTTCTCGGTACAAGGACCGATGGCTTCCCCAACCCCCGAGCCAGCTTCAAGTGGACAGCACCGTCAGGAAGGAGCGCTTCTTCCGAGGCGGGCAGAAGGCGTTAGATGTCGAAGAGTTCAGAGTGTTTGCCATCGTTTTGTTTCGAGACATGGGCTTGACTACTGCTCGAAACCGCCTTGCATTATATGTACCATTAGGAAGCCTGACTGTTCTGGTTGCAGATCTGGTTGCGAAGAAGCTGCCGACTGTAGGGCCTATGTATCGTGCTGGCGGACCACTCATGCCGGGGTTGCTTCTGGGATCTGTGATCGGAGGTGTGGTGGTCTGTACGCAGCTAAATTTGAGCTGAGTTGAATGAAGGCGGAGTCACGCGACGCTGGGAAAAATCCAATTTCTGGTAAATGTGAAGAGTCTAGATGTGATCTATTTGCACCAATATTAGATTGAATTCTGAGATTTATCTGGAATTCTTCAAACTTACTGCAGTTTGTTAGTCCTGAGCCAAAGGGGAGGAGTTTTTTCATTGACAGACGCCTCATGTATGAAAGTTTGAGTGCAATCTTACTCGAAAAGCGAGTAATGTGAGCCAGTACTATGGGGACACAGGGACAGAGCGTCTCGTGTCTGCTTGTTTCTCAAATGCTAGCCATGCGAATTTTGGGTTAGCTCCTAATTGGAACATGCAGGGGTTAAGTTAATATAAAGCTTGTTTTGTATACCCTTCACTTGGATAATTGACTGAGTAGTTGCAATCAAGGACATGCTTTTCAAAAATAATTTTCAAGTTATCAAGTTGCTTGGTGGCGAGGCAAGCACTAACTTACAAATATTTCATGGTAATTGTGGACTTGAAAGCCATTGTTGGACATAATTTTAATGCAAATGACATTTTAAACTTATGACTTAAATTTGATTCATCCAAAATCTATTTCCAATCCCTTGTATGCAAATCCTAATCACATAATTTTAAAGACAACAACATTGTAAGAAAGAAAGACAAAATTGTGTTTGTTCTACCTTTCTATTTTCAAGCATTGCTTTTCGACAACCCTAACATGGTAGATCACAACAATAAAAGTTTAGATTTCAAAATTTAGTGTTGTACATTGACCTTGAGGATAATTTTAAGATTTTGAATATCATTGGTTACAAATCTTCTAAATTAAATCATGAAGTGAATTAGTACTGCAACTAAAAAAGGCTATCATTAGTAATAGAATTGAATCCTCTTCTTTTTCACTATTAAATTTTTTTTACATTACTAGCTTCAAATTTTTGCTATGTATAGATGTACACCAAAATAACCCAATAGATGTTTTTTTAAGAGTCTAGAAGACTATTTTGGAGCTATTCCCCAAAATTGTTCTATACATAATGAACTAGCCATTGTTAGTCTACATTTTTTAATTTAAAAACAAATTTAATTGAAAATTAAAAATATATATATGAAAATTGAAAACAATTTTTTTTAAATTCAAAAAAAATTTAAAATGCTTATTAATTATTTTTGAAGAATCAATTAATTAATATTATCAAATGTAGCAATCTCTCAACTACACTAGATTACTTATGTAGCAGAGTTCATAGTGTTCCCAATACATTTCCACGGTCCAGGTACTTATAATGTGCTGAAGGCCCTCTAAAACATCTAATGCTATATATAGCATCAAAATGTTTTCTAAGAATTCCATTGACTATATCGATTAATCCTAGGTTTTAAATTTTATTTTATTTACAATACAAATATACAAGAAAAATCAACATTTTTTTATAAACACTAGCATAAAGCCTATGAGAGAAAGTATTTTGGAATTGTTATGAGTAGAAAAATACAATGGTTGGTGATATTTAAGGTAAATATGCACCTAAAACCCTCTAGAGATTGAACCTACATATCTTTGTCTAAAACACTATAATTATGCCTCTATTCATGAGAGCCTAATGTTGCTTTAAGGTAAATCTATTTTCAACACTTTAAAAATTCATACTTTATTCATATGATGTCTAAAAATTGTATAAAAAAGAAATCTAGAATATTGATTTATCTTATACAAATCCACTATGGGCTAAAATGATATTGTATTGAAACTAACTCAAAATCAATATAAAACAATTTCAACCCATTATGACTTTGAACTAATGACTTCTAAGAAGATCCAAGAAGATCTAAGAAAAATAGGAAATTAATTTGGGCTCAGTAGCTTGTTCAAATACAATTAAATATTATTGCCCATATTGTTGCCCTTGAATATCTCTAGTGGTTTGACTTTTAACATCTCACCACTTGAGGGGACAAAGTCTATTTGCTCTACCTTATAAAATGGCTAATGGTTTTAGATAGTGAATAGCCAAGACTAAGTGTTGAAACTATAAAATTAATTAGACAATTAGAAGGTGCTTTTGTAGATCTTGCAATATTTAGAAGATATTTATATTGTAGTATACAATAGATTTAAAGGGAAAAAAATTTGAAATCCTCCCACATGTTAATTGAATTCAAATGGTAAAGAGTAAATCCATTTTTATAACTTGATGATCAAAGTGAGCAATAAAATGTATAGTCCTACTAAAATATGCTCGTTTGCATCGCAAAATTTGTATATTTTTGTTATTTTGAACTTTGACAAATGCTACTATTCATAAATCACTTTTCATTTCAAAAAAAGTGCATTGAAATTAGACACAACCACTCCTAAAATGAAGTTTCTCTCTATTAGCACATCCTCTGTAAGGAAACCTAAAATTGTCATTTTTTCTATTATATATAGTTTTTGTTATTAGACCAATTAATATATAAGAGTTATGAGAGATCAAAGTGTTTTTTGTTCAAGAAACAAATCTTCAACACTTGGTACATTTTGATGTTGGAAATTTATATATTGAAAACATTTTATCAAGTGACATTACTAGGCACATGGCTTTTGAAGGTGACTTTTAGTTTAGAAATGAAAGTATCATAGAATTTGACAAAAATAATTCCAATTCTTGGAAAACTTAGAAATTCATTTCTAATTCCAACACAGTAGAATGAATTGTAAAGTAGGTTCAATAGGGGACCAAGATCTGGAATTTGGAAAAAACATAGGATAAAATTCCTAAGAGTACCAAAACTAAGGCCCCAAGGAGTTTTATATTGGGGTTGCACTATAATCCATAGTATAATTCCAACCTAATATCATTATGGCCTTAGAGCCGTGTTTCTTTTCTACTATTTCTAGTTCTACCTCCATCTAACACCCCTATTTTAAACTAGGCTTTCCTTTATGATTAACTCTAGTGTATAGGCAATTTCTCGACTTAGAATAGACGTTTATGTATAAAAAAACAATCAATTTTTGTTGAAAAGACAAAAAAAATCATAGATTTCAATGTAAAAGTGCACAATACATGCAAGAAGATAATCATAATTGTTGGCTAGGAAAATGTAGAGTGGGGTGGGTGAATCATGCAAAGAAAAATATGCAATTAAGTTTCTAACGGCTTTTGGAAAACTATTTCTGACATTTAAGTTATTTGTAAAGTCCCCCCTACTTTGGGCATGACTTTTTTTGAAGTTGAGAAGGCAACTATAGTTGAAGTGTCAAATTTTTTTGCAAGATATTTATGTCACACGACTTCAAAAGTGGGGACCAAACTTTTTTAGGCACCATTTTGATGGAAAAATAAGTTTCATACCCACTTTTATTTCAATTTTTTTAACTCAACCGGTTTTTTCACAAAACTCATGGGTTTAAACCCCAGCTTAGGATACTTTACAAATAACTCAATTGAATTTGAACTTTTTGTTTTGCTTTGCATTTGACATTAAGGCAAACCTACTTCTATTTAAAATATAATCTCCCCCACTTATATACAAGTGTACCTCAATAAAGACAATTCCACATTTGAAAAATTCAAAAATCATTTCTAATTCCTACACAGCATGGATATTCACCCCTAGCCAAACTAAGTCCACGAAATCAATAAAAAAAATGGTAAGAAGTAGTATTTGGGAAGAATTGGCCTCTACTTCAATGCTAGCTAGTAGAAATGGGAAAAAAATGGTTGCAATTTGAAAACATCCACCAAAAAAACATGGAAAAATCTCTAAAATTTATTAATAGAATAAAAAGTAAAAAAAATAATTAGATTCCATGTAAAAAGTAGCCCATTCTTGATTACTTGCCCCTCATTTTGGTAGTGTAGGATGTTCACTTCGCTTATAGTAGAGATGAGTTAGATCTGTAGTGATCAATTATAGCACAGTTTCCACATAGTTGTGGCATACTATAATTGGCTATAAATCTCTCAATATTACAAGTAGCCCTTTGTCGATAAAGTAGGAGGGATTGAATTTTAAACATATGTCACACATTTGGATTCGGTGTTTTTTAGAACTATCGAGTACCTTTTTTAAAGAATAACATTGTGCAATTTGGTAAGCTAGGTCTTCTAATAGAAATATACTTTATCAAAAGAGGGATTTCCAAAATCATTTTCCAAGTGTATTTTATATTGGCCTAAATCAAACTATATTGGTAACAATGGCTATTTTTTAAATAAATTTTATAATTTTCAAAAATAGAAATGTAGAAGTCTCATTTACTAATGTAAATTATAGCATGTGGCTCAAAATAGTATTTCAAGGTACACAAAAAGACTCGATAATATACTAGGGACCCATAGTACCTTCAATTTGTTCATGAAAACTTTTTTTCTTATGGCAAAATTAAATATTGCCATTCATCCTTGCCATTCACTAATGAACATTATAAGTTGTTTAAATAGTAGATTTGAAATCCAATCAACTATTTAGATGTCAAATTCAATGCCCCAAATAGTATTGAGGGTGACTCATAATACAAAAAGTACAAAAATGCTAAAAATAAAATGCAACAAATAGTACAAGAGTTTCTTGCAATCATCCTAGACCATCATTTTATTATAGTTTTGTCCACAATGGGCTTGATTCCATTCTACTCATAATGAGATAGTTTACCTTGTATGCTCAATTGCTTAACCCTTGAAGGAAGACCTTGGTGACTATGAAAATCATCCATTTTGATACTATGAGAATCAATGATTTATAAAAATTCAAAAGCACTCATTGGAATTCAATATATGGTAGAAGATATCTCTCTTTCACTCAAAATTCCAAAGGTGAATACTATAGTTGCATTTTTATCCTACATAGAAAGACTCTATGTCATCCATTGGACCTTCAACATCTTTGTCAATGTTCAGGGTCAAAAGGTTGGAAATGGATTACCCAAGGGATTTTTTAGGCAATTAAATGCCCAATTTCCTCAAAAAAAATGGGCAACTTCAAGCCTATAGAAAAAAACGAGGGTAAAAGTGTTAAAAAATGCTAGACTGAAATTACAGCCCTCTACACCATTGACAAAATTCTTCTAAAACCTCATTTAATTTGTCATGCAATGCGAATATATACAAAAATTACATAGAGAAATTACATAGAGAAATTTTTTACTAAAAATTAGCCTTCTTCAATGAAAGTCCCCCAAATAGTTAAGGAGCCAACCAACTTAAAACCTTCTTGAAGGAAAGGCCAAATAACCATTTGTCCAAAAACAAAACAAAACCCCTTGGGGTTGCCTTACTTGAAAATCTTATTCAAAGGAATTCTTCCAAGGAAAATGGCAGCAGTAGTAAAACCCAAAAATGTACCGAACACTTGAAGGTCGGTGGCTGGCAAAGTTTGGCACCATGCGCCCATGCCTTGCTAAGCTATGAAATCTAACATCTAGCGCTGTCGGTCTATCCCCACGTTTTCCACGTGTAACACAACAGGAATGTCACCACCTTCTTATCCTCGTCTTTCAGCAAATCATGGACAGTTGGATCACTACAGTACTGCACTGCACAATACAGCTCATTTACAAATTTTCCAGTCAGTTTTCACTACAAAGGTCAATAACTTTCGGAAGCTCTAGCAGGCTCAAAAAATTGAACTGATTTTGAAACTGTAGTGCACTTCAACTTCAGTTCATAACAAGTGAAAAATGAATAACTTAATATCATACAACAATTTGAATTTTTTTTTACTATCCACCATTTCATAGATAGTTCAAGATTTTTTGCAATGGGGTGAAAAAATAAAGCAGTATGGAATGATGAGTGTCTGTACACACACTGCAAATGTTCATTTTGAACATGCCCAATTGAATGTGAACAATAATTTTGACAAAAGACGGTACCATGAGATGGTATATAGTGTTCCAAAAGCACCCAAAATGTTGAATGATTTTGAATTTCTCGAGTCCAATTTTGTTATGATGATGAAGTACTCTTCTCTACGATTTCAACACCACTTCCCGTTCAAAAATTGATTCATTTTTGAGCAGGATATGACTTCCTGAAGTTTCTGAACTTCCGAAAACTGGCAGGATGCAAAAATTCGTAGATGTGAAACACGCAACTGGACAGTACTGTAGACCTTAAGTACAAATCACCTGCCATCTGATCCAATCGTCAGTCAACTGTTGCAATCCTCCCCACCGACGGGCTTATCAACAAGCCAAGGAATGCTTGAAACAAGCTCAAAATTGCGACATTGATGAAGCTCACCCATGTGTGGTTCCACTTCTCGAAGGATCGAAGAGCAAGTAGTGCGCCTCTCACCTTGCTTCAACTGAGTCTTATCTTTGGAGTGTAGACATTTTAATTGATGTAATAGGGTTGAATGGGAGGCTGTGTGGACAAGTTCTGTTGAAACGATTTCGAAATTGGAATTGGGGGGTAACTGGAGGCTGTAATGGCGCGGATCTGCTTCCTTTGGGTCTGTCTTCAGGGTGATCACATTGATGCAGTAGGTTTGAATTCGAGAATTTGGGAGCAGTTTCTATTAAACGATTTCAGAAATTTGAAAATGTATGTTCACTTGAGAGCGAGACTCTAGTGTCGCAGTTAGGGTTCAAGATGAATTCGGTGATGGGAGAAGGCACAGCTGGAAATCGGTGAAGAGCTTATTGATGTCACTTAATTTGGGGCTCATGGGTGGATTGTGTGTGTGTGTGTGTGTGTGTGAATATCATGAAGATTTCTTTTCTTTGATTCTCAAGCTTGTGACGATACAGTGGGTTTTGTTTTGAGCTGTGTCTGAGCTTTGTTTACCAATTATACAGTACAGGGATGAAGCTCGTTTTGTAACTGCCTTGGGTGTGGTGAATGGTGGCAATGGCGGCTTTGCTTCAAGCTTCGACTGCGCTTTTGGCCAATCGGGGGCCTACCGTTCCTTTGAAGAGCCTTTTCCAATGTACAGTAAGTTGTGAGATTCCTTTACTTTAGGGTTGAAGATGCGATTTCTTGTCAACGGGCTTCGTTTTTGAGAAAGAATTTGTTTCTCGGGCTTGTCAAACCTTGATTATGAGTGAGGATTAGAAGTAGGAGAAAGATGATGTTTCGATGGGTAGTTGCAGTAATCTTCATGATTTCTACTAATCTTAATAGTGTCTTGTGTCATGTCCTTCCTTGTGGGTTGCAATTGGCTTACTGCATTCCAATTCCAGAATAGTGTATGACATTTGCAAAGAGGAGTCGAAGGTAAGTAAGATAGTCCTGAGGAGCCAGTGATTGTTCTTCGATGCTTTGATTCTTCCATAAACTAATTGTTAGACCTAATGTGTTTGAAGCTCCTTTCTAGAGTATCATGAACCGATTACTCATGTGAGTTTTCTCGCAGTCTGTTTCTAGCTTCCCAGGCACAAGCTTACCGAAGCTGTCATGGCCTACAAAGCCTGGTTTTAGAAGGCACACAAGTGGTGGACTTGCTCGAGCTGCTGCCAAGCCAACCAAGGTGGTTGTGGAGAAGAGCTGCCAAGTAGGCGACCATTTCTTGGATAATGTGAGCAATTACATTTTCCACCAGATTCAGAGGCCGTTTTCCAATTACATTCCAGACAATTGGGATCCTCTGGATTTTCTACCTGTTAACATTCAATCAAGCCTACAGAAAAGTGAAGCCATTGTAAGTCCTGCCTAAACCCTAAACCCTCTCTCTTTCCTAGACTGTTTTTTGCAGGATATGAGGATTACCTGAGTGTTTCTTACTTATGGTTATCAAAAACAGTTTTAACCTATTTAGTAAGTAGGTGTCACTTGCTTTGGGGAGGCAGAAGAAAATATATTAGGTTGTTTGGGTCATTTTGGTTATCTTCTGAGTGCTCCAAAGTCCATTCATAATTTGGATAATGAAGAGAGTGCTTTAGAGGGAAGTGATTTTGTGCCTAAATTACTTCTCATGCATCCAAAGAAATACTTGAATATTTTTAAAAAGACCTTCCTTTAGACCAATTTGATGACTTGAAGCATATAATGTACTTATTCAAAGATACAAGAAAACTGAAATATATAAGAAATCATGTGAAAAGTTTCAAAAATGTATTTAGGCATTAATCCATAAGCGTTATGGTGGATGTTCAGTGTCCAATGGTTGACAAGGAATTCGCTTGTGTAGGATAGAAGTGTCCCTATTTGTCCTTGGAATTTGGGGTGCAAAGGGAAGATCTTCTACAGTACTTTGACTTCTAATGAGTGCTTTTGGATTCTTTTTATATCCATGAATTCCCACGGTATCAAAATGAAAGATTTTTACAATCACTCATTTGTTCTTCAAGGATTTAAGGACTAATGGATTAGTTGCCTCTTGCATACTTGTGTAACTAATGTGTAAAGAAATAGTTAGCTCTATTGTAAAATAAGTGAACAATAGTTAGTTGGACTCTAGCTATTTGATAAATAAATGATTGAAGAAATTGAAAGAGTCCTGAATAAATGACAATTTTTAATGTTGCTTTTACAAAAATCCCTTTTGATCCTAGCAAAAAGATCACAAGTTCTTAAACTTAGAACATGTTGACTAAAAAAAAAGAAAATTAAATAGTTGAAAACTTGAATGATTACCTATTGTCCACTTAAGATTGTGGAAGCAAAATAATAAGGTTAAAATTAGAATCAACATCATGTACAGCTAGGAGTGAGATAATAAATTTGGAATAATTCATTACATTTATAGCACTTTGAGATAACAATTGCTCAAAGAGATAGTTTGAAATCCTTTGTTATCTCAATAGTTTTAGTATGTCATAATGTAGCCATGTAAGTACCACTAGTATATATTTGACATTCAACAATAAAATATATGAATAAAGCAACCATTTCTATAGAATCTAATGTTGTCTTATTGCTTGTTATTTTGATTGGTGCAATCTAAGGTGGCTCTAATACCATTGGGAATTTTTTTTTAAATACTATTTTGAATCCTTGAAAGAACTTAGAAACTTTTTCGGAAGGGACTTTTCTCCATATTCTAATTGGATACTATTGTGCAATAGGCTACATTGGTTGTACGTGAAATCCTTGTGTTTGCGATGGTCTTCCTTGTGTATCAAAAGGTTGATACATTTTGTCAACTACTCTTTGGGTATGTCTCCAATTTCCCTTTAGAACTTTGATTCTCATGAAATTTGCATGTCTTTGTCATACTCCCCAAGGTCCTACCTTGTTTTGATATTGTCAAATATCATTTCCACATGCAATTCGTTTTGTCATTCTTTGTGGGGTCATATATTTTCTATGAGTGTACATTGGAAAAGAAACAAGATCTAATAAACTCTCATCCAAAACTTGTATTAGTGAATGAGAAGATTATGAAATCATTAATTGAAAAGGCTTCACCATCGAGGATATTAATGACTTCTTTGAGTGAAAAGTGATATTTTGAGAAGAAGATTTGAAGTGAAGTGAGAAGAACTATGCCATTTTTATAAAAACTATGGGAATGTCATTTTGGAGAGAGGCCATTCTAGAAAATTTCTCCTCTTATCATATTTCTAGTGGCTCAAACCAACAATTTCTCATAACATAAGAGAGTGAGGAACTTCAACCAATAAGTGGTTGGTGTAAATGAAGAGTCTAGTCATGAACTTAAAATCCCACAATTGATTTCAAAGAGTTTGTAGCACAACTCTTTTGACAAATTGGGCATGGGGCATTTGGGATTCAGAGTGTTCACTCACAAGCAAAGGAAAGGTGAGCCAATTGACAACGTTGCTTATGAAGAATCACCATTCCAAGCTGCTCAATTGCCTATTTGCAGTTTGCTCATTGTATGGGCTAGCACAAGACTGTAAGTACATACTTGGAAATATCCTTTCAATTCAACTCTAGTTTTCATGTTGTGTTTTTCCTTTGACTTCTTGTAAGTTAGTGTATTTAATAATCAACTAGAATTGTGTAGATGAAAACATGATAGTTGAAATTGTGACACATTTAAATTTAGTGTAATAGGTAGAGTACATCCCACCATCTTAGATTGATTGAACCCATATGAAAGCTAGAGCTGGACTTAAACGGTTTTTTCTACTTCCAAAAGTGTTCCCTTCATTTGATTAAGTTTGTCCTTGTGACTCATTCATGATGTTCTTATTTCCTGCTGTTGAATCCTGTTGTGCTGGAAACAAAAACAGGTTGTGGGTGACATCAGTGTTGTGGAAGATGCAAGCCGTGATTACCGCTAATGTCATTTACAAGATACGAGCAGTCTCGGTTGTTTGTACGATCTCTTGGTTCTTTTTTCGTTGGAAACGATTTTATGTTGAAGACCTCATCCGACAGAAACCTGCAGATGGAGTAATTTCTCTGTCCCTGTGACGAAATATAAAGCATGTTCCTTATCTTTACTCCTCTATTCCGTGAAATTAATGTGTGGAGGACTCAATTTCTGTGTGGAATCAATTGAAATATCTTCCAGAACTAAAGATCTCTTTACAGATGCACTCTACAATCTTTTGAATTATTGTGATCTAACGGAAACGTGTAGAAAAACCTTGCCTTCTATAAATATTCTAGAAAATCTAGCTGCGTGTGTAATTGGCAAGGTTTTTATTATAACCAATTTGTATTCTAGTTGACAAGGTTTAATGCCACTAGTTTCTTTTTTCCAGGGTGAGTGTGGTTGTGGTTTTCAATTCGATCTTGTCAGATACATTATGGAGGTTTCAGATATGTTTTCTTTGATTGAGAGGGAAAGGACTATAGTTCATTACAAATGTAAGCCCTCTGATCAGCCAATAGATGTGGTCTTGGAAGTTCTTGATTAAAGAGTAGAACTTCGAAATATAACGTTTTTTCAAGCCTCCGGACTTTTGAAGGTTATCCAGACTTTTTCTCTAGAATAGATCTCTTGAATATGTGCTCACAATAGTGGACTTTAGAGCAAGTGTAGCACTCTATTTTCTCAATCCAGTGACTATAAAAGTCGTTTAGCTATTACATTCTAGTATTTCCAGCGTTTTGTTATCAGTTCCGATTGTACGAAAACACGTTCATTGACTTGATATTTGTGGAACTGTGATCTGCAGAGCCGAGTATTTGCAATCGACAAAATAGTGTCACTGGCAATGTATGGCCTTGCAGCGTCATGCATTGCTGAGGTCTTGGGCATGGCACTTGGTTCACTTCTTGCTGTCGGCGGAGTCTCTGGTATGCATTTCAAATAAAGTTTTCTTTTACTGTAGCAATTATATGATATCTCCTAATAGACCACAAGTTCTCACATTATTTGTTTTTAGCATGTTTTGAAAGCAGTTTTCAGAAAGTCATGTGGGGACTTTCTTTTGTCCGAATCTATTTCTTTCTTTTGCAATTTTCTTTGCTGATTGCGATGATACCGTCCATCTGAGTTTCTATTTTTCACATTCTTGGTCAGTGTCGAACCATGTATCCTTGGTCCTGAGGGATTTTCTGGCGTTGGATTTGAATTTCAGGTCTAGCGGTGGGTTTGGCTGCCCAGGAGGTGGTGGGAAACATGTTCGGTGGCGCGTCTCTCTTCATTACCCGGCCGTTTGTTATCGGCGAAAAGATTAAGGTAAAAAGCTTGTGTGTTTTGAGTAGCTTGAAAATGGAATCAAGACCTGATATCTTAACTTCTTGAATCGGCACTAATCAAGTAGTTGATCATATTGATTTGGGGTTTCAGAAGTTCCCAAGGTAGAGAACACTCTCTGTCAATTTAAGCGTTTAGCCACATTTGTTAAGGAGATCTTGGAGCGATCACTTTGGGTCACCCATAATTGACACCAATAGCATAGTTACTATTCTTAAAACATAAGTTTTTATTTTTGAATATTATTGACAATTGAAAGAAGATTCCAGCTCACTTTAGCATGCAATGTTTGGACACTAAATCAATAAGTAGTGAATTTTTGAAGTATTGTCTCTCTAGTTGTACACTAGGCTCTCATAAACTCTTGTGTTTTGATTGTGTACATTTTGTGTAATCTTATGTAGGTTTTTGTGTTGCTTTTGGGTCCAAATGTAAGTGTCACATTTTGATTAGTGTTGATTAGGCATGTCACAATGCCAAACTCTCTTGAGATCAAATTTTTCTCATTTAATTGTAAGATAATTTCTTATGCAATTATTTCAATGTAAGGTTGTAGACCACTATTGATAGGATGGTAGATATTTATTCAAAGACAAGTGCTTGTACACATTATTATTAGCCAAGTTATGCTTACATCAACTTGCAAATTGAAGGTGAACCACAAACCAAATGTTTTGGAAGAGATGAGTTGGTAAAAGGGGTAAGTCAATATGAGATCCATCTATAATGGTTTTAGTATCCTCCAACTTACAAACAGAGTTCTGATAAGCCAATTGGTAAGTACTGATAAGCTATTTGGGGTTTTTTGGGTACAGGCAGGTGATGTTTCAGGGCATGTGCTAGACATTGGATTTATGCAAACCCATGTGCAGGGGTTTGATGGTGTCCCTGTGCTGGTCCCTAATCAAGCATTCATCAGTCAGGTGAGTTGCTGCATAGAAGTTTTTGTAATCAAGTTAAATGATTATTGTACATTTGATTCATTAGTTTGCCCAATACATTTGTATTGTGGTAGAGACTCACCTCGGTAATTTAATTCACTTAGAGTCTATGATCTTTGAAGTAGCTGGAGCACCATAAGGACAATGGTAATGCAAATCACCTAGGGACGTAGGTAGTGTAACTCCAAAAGATTATACCGCTAGTGAGTGCACACAATACACTTAGAGAGTGAGTCTTAACATATTTTTTAGTATGGAAAATTGAAAATTTAACGTAGTGATATTGAGTACAATAGAACTCCTCTAAATCAACCCTCTCTAAGCCAACAAACCTATGGAAGCCAATGTATCAAACTAGTCCTGGACCAATTCGGTTAGAAACGAATAATTTAAAAGGAGATATTATAGTTGAGTTAAAACATCTCTCTCAATTCCTCTCTCTTGTGATTGGGTGGCAAGTTACACTCTCATATCTTTTGTCTCTCTTCTTAAAATTATAAATTCAATAATGTGCAGGTCATCACAAACTTTTCAAGAGCGAAGTTTAAGATGCTGGACGCCTCCTTTCAACTGAACAATAGGCATATCTTTTTGGTGACAGACATCACATTGAAGGTTCAGAAATACTTGCTCACTCATCCTGGAGTTGAAACTGTGAAAGTCACTCCTGTCTGCTACTTGAAGTCCATGGAAAGAGATGGGCTTGAGATTGCCATTCATTGTTTGATCAGATCCATGGTAAGCCACTTCTTCATCTTGTGTTTTCCTACAAGTTACTGAGCAATGTTCCTAAACTATGAGTTTTTTTTTAAAGTGTAAAAGGGACTCCAGATTATCATGTCATGAATAGAGGTTGTACATTTTAGGCAAGAATCTATGGAGATTGGTTGGTTTTAGAATGGTTTTAGAATGGGTTCACAATTGGGTGCAGGTGCTGAATTTCCTTAATTTTAGTGAAAATGTTTTCATTTTCTCCTTGCTGATGCAAATTAGTTGATTAATTGTCATTTGAATGTTACATGTAGGGAGGTGCAGCCTTTTACAAAATTCAACAAGAGATTCTCATCCATGTTGCACAGATCATCACTGACACATTGGGATTTGATTCTCCGTTCACGCCTCTTGAAGTTCCGAGCGCGGATGTGGAGAGTGTTAAAAGGGAAAGTCTAATTTTGTAGTTTATTGACGTCTGCAAATTTGTTCATAGTATGTTTTCATACAATAGTGGGGTGCTGTTATATAAATATTAGGAAAAATGAATCAGGAGATTTTGATAGGGAGACAATGTAACTGGTTTTCTTAGAAAAAAAACTTGACCCCCACAAAAAAGAAGCAAATTATCAGGACAATTTTGAAAATGGTTTGAATAGTGTGTGGAAGTGCTATTCTTAAGAATTTCACATGACTTTGACTTTTTATTACTTTATCATCTAATGACAATGGCATTCTTGGATTTTATCTATTTTTATTTGCAAATTTTTAATGTGATTCACATAAAAAATTTGAATTAGTCAAGTTCTTGGTCAATGACAAGCTAATGTGGAATCTTACATCTTATAGAGTATTGAACATAAAGATCTACTTTGGCAAAGAGGCATTGTTGAAATAGAATGCCCATGTCAAATTCTCATAGGTCTACATCACCTCTTACCAATCACAAGATGACATGTGACCCTTTTTTACCAAAAAATTGGATGAAATTGCCAGACGACTTTGAAATTTAAAAAAAAGATATTAGATGAAATCGTAGGATTGTGGATGAAAACCACACTATGACATCCATTAAGTGGATGAATGTTGCAATTTGGAGCACCACTATTAAATTTCATATTGCCACTATGGCGTTTCTTCAAAAATGAAAACAAAAATGAAACAAATGAAAAAAACCTGTTGCCATGATAGTCAATCCTCCTTTTGACTCTAATCTCCTGGCCATGTTGCATCATAATAACTGCCGCATTTGCTGATGGCAGCTGGCTGCTGCCTGAACTGCTGCAGTTGGGTTCCCTGATTTCCACTTTTATTAAGTTACGATTTGTGCGCAGTCTGTTTCCAGGGCCTTTGATGGAGCTGCAGAAGGGGTGTCACAGACGCACATGGCTTGCCTTCTGCAGCTCCCCTGCAGCTGCCTACCCACATCAAGCAGGCAGAGCTCCAAGAGCTGAAACTGAATTTGGGGGAGGTGAAACTTCTTGCATTATTTTTCTGTAAATTTCTCACGAAAGACAAGCAGGATTGGCATCTAACCCACGATTGCTAGTAAGGTGGGTACACCCAAAATCGCGCAGTGCCTTAAAGCGCACTCTAAAATCAGTCCTAAAATGGACTGTAAATGTATTCTAAATGGAAACTGAGTGGAAATGGCGGTTTCAGGTGGTATTGTTGCACTTACACTGCAATTAAGGTCATAGAAAGGTACTTTATGAAGAAAGATCAAGTGACGGGTGGACTATTAGAAAGAAAATTTTAAAAAGTACTAGAATAGAAAATAAAAACTACTTATGAGTACTTAATTCCGGTTTCCAAGAAGAAGTTAGTTGTATTAAAGTATTTTCAGAATTTCAGAGATCAATTACTTTTTAGACTTGGAGAATGTGATAATAGCCACTTTTATTTCTCTTGTGACACTTTGTAAGAATGTCCTTAGGTTCATAACTCGTCTTTTACAGTGCAACCTATGAGCTGTTTTAGTCACCCTACTTTCAAAACTTCACATCCCTACTGTACTCTAGGATTTGCTAATTTTAGAAAGGTCATTATTCATGTGTTCCTTTCCTGCACATGTCTTCTATTTTCTCCATACCCTACTCCATATTCAGCTTTCAAATAATCCACAGCCCAAAAAGTGGCGCTTTTAGGTGTACCCACCTTATGTGAGCATAGAAGTGTGAGCTTATGAGCCTCAAAGATGAAGCACCTATAATATAGGTGCTTATACTATAGAAACCTTTTATGATAAGAGTATATTTATACTATAAGTACCTATATTATAGGTATTTTTACTATAAACACCTTCAAAGATGGTAGTATATTTAATTATATACATATTAAAAGCTCACATGCTCGCACGTTCATGCTCACACACTAGCATCGTTGGCATCTAACCCAAGTTGTTCCATAATTTTGGGAGCTCTGAGGAGTTATTGATGATTTTTTGAAGTTGAAATGGTATAGGGCTCTATAATTGTCCACCCCTTCAAATGTACATTGTTTGTACGTTCTTGTAAAGATGAAAAAAGGAGCATGTACAAACAATGTACATTTGAGAAGGAAGGTGGTTTTAGAGTTTGTTCCTTTAGATGCATTGGAATGCTCTCACCTAAAATTGTTTAAACTTTTTTAATTAAGAAAAAAATTGACATGAATGAAACAAAATTTCATTGCAAAGGAAGGGGGTGGGGGAAGACTAGCCCCAAGCTACCTAGCCAAAGCACCAACAATAGCAGCATGTGTTAAATCTTTGGAAATTGAGAATTAGGTAGGTTCTAAGGTAAAGCCATTGGAGAAGGTCAATTTTGGTTTGGAAGATGGCCATGGATGAAGGATTTGTTAGGAATGGATCAATTATCAAAGTCTTATGGACCTTGAATGGTGGTGAATTCCATCCTTAATGCTTCCCGTGAGAGTGTCACTTGCATTTCCCCCCAAATAAGGCTCACTTAATTGGGTGGTGTGGGCTCTAGGAATCCCTTTAGCTAGCTTCCAATTTTGCCTCACCCTCCATTCATCTTCAACACACCAAATTGTTAGAAAGATCACCATGCCACTTGAGATGGTAGGTTCACTTAGAAGTTAAGAGAAATCAACCCAATTCCATCCATAGTTCAATTGTATCACCCTATATTTGATCCCAATTCTATTCATTCAAACATTCAAATTTGTTCAAAAAATTAGCCAAATCTATTCAATTTTCTAACAAAATTAGTGCATTAGTGCCATTCGAAGTAATGTATCAATACATGATTGGTGAATACTTAAGTGCTAAAAGATGTATAAAGAGGCGGTTATGGATTGTTAATAGGGAGTTTATGATCCTACTCTATTGGTAGTTTTGTAATTTCAAGGCAACCTACTTCAAAAATTCACAAGAAGTTACATTTCAACGTAAAATTATATTTCAACTTGAATTTGACTCAAGAAACAAGGGCTCACCTTTGAAAAATATGTGTCCTTGGAATTGATTCGAAGATTGTAAAATTGCAAATTATTGCAATGATAGGCTTATTTACTTTATTGTTTGTAGTAATAAAATTTGACTATTAGCCCAATTAGTAGTGAAATTTGACCCCTAAATTAATAGGGTCACAATTTTAAAAAATAGTCAAAGTCAACAATTAGTAGGATTAGCATGCTAGTATTTGCAATATTGTATTTAGCAAGCCTTAATAATTTTTTGTAGTAGTGACTATAGTGGGGAAGGAAAATGCTCTTAGCTATGCCCAAAATCAAGTTGGATGTGCTTGATGAAGAAAATTGGCAATGGAGTCTAAAGGAGGACTTTAAAAAGAACCAACATATTACTTTTCTTAAGAATTTTTTAGATCCCTATGTGACAACAAGGTCATTTGATCTTTGGTTGTTGTAGTCATGTATATTTTTTTATTTTTGTCTATTCGCTTTTTCTAGTGTAAATAGGGGTAACTAATAGATTGTATTTCTACTTGACCATGATAAATTAGCTGATAATTGATACAAAAAGACTATTTGCAGATTAGATACCAAGTAGTCTAATTGGCTAGGATATGAAGTGGGACAAGTAGACAAGTTGAACGTCCAATAGAAGTTAAGCAGCTCTTCAATTCTCAATGCTAGCTACTAGACCACTTGTCTTCTATTTTCTTATTCACTCTCACACATTGTATAATCAATAGAATCATGGTTTGCTTAAGTCAAGTTGTTGTAATTCACACAATTTTTATCAATATAAAAATATATTTTAAAATTATCAAATAATCTTGTGCACAATTGGTGTCACATGTTGTAATAAGTTGTCCCAATGGATTGTTGTCTCACAAGTGCAATCAGTTCATGGTATTGGCTTGTAAGTTGTGAGTCAACTTTTTGTTAATTTGGTACACAATAGTATGCTGTAGTTTAGGAATTGTTTGTCCATTTGTTTTTACAAGTGGCGAATTGTCTAGATGTCAAATTAATACCATTCAATTTTGCGTAGTCTTTGTATAGCTTTAGCCACAACTTGAAACCTTTTGAGTCTTCCATGAGAGAACGTCCTGGGAGTTGAAGAAATGATTTATGTAAAAACTATACTACAGTTGTAATTGCCTATTCCAACCTCTATCAATTTGAAATCAAATTCACATGAAGCATGCATAGAGTTCTAAATGCAATTAGACATTTATAAAATTGTGTAAATATTTTAATAATGAAGTTAGGTTCTAAACTAGTATAGAAAATCTCTAGTTATAGAAAATTGGTATAGAAAATCTCTAGTTTGAAAGACCGCCATAATTTTTTTTAAATTGGAATTTAATCAATTTTTTAATCCCTAAAGGATCAATATACTAAATTTGGCAATAAAGTAATATGGAGCAAGTACAAGTGATTGGAGAATTCCATGTTTTGGACCCCAAACCTCAGTAGAAGGTGTGAATGAGGAACATCTTTTATGTCAATGATACTTGTATCTGAGCATGTGAGCCTTGAGCATATTTATAAGTAGATATCTTACAACCATTGAAAGTGCTTATAACATAAACACCTATAATATATGCAATTATATAATGTAATTGCACTATAATTATAAAAAACTTCTTCAATATAAGCATTTGTACCATAGGTGTATAGTCTTGTAGGCTCAAGGTCTCACATTTTGAGGCTTGCATGATAGCAACACTTTAATTTTTTGATATGCATTAAAATCAAGACATTTAGAAATATGAGTAAAAAATTATAGCCTATTTAATACGTTACTTTTTTTGTAAATGGTTAGTTTGAGCAAATTAAAAATCACTTTTTTTGGAAATAAAAATTTGAAACATGTTTTTAGAGATATACATCTATAGAAGCTTTCAATTATTTTCTTACAATCAATGAGTCTAAATTTATGAGGATTTTTTAGTTAGTGGGCAATTTTGGATTCTCTATTCTAAAATAAACTTTGAAATTCTATATTTTACTCAATTTTCAAAAAAATTTGATAAAAATAAAAACATGGGATGAAGATTGTTTAATACAACATTACAACTATTGGGATTGGCATTTTTTAATTCCAAAAATAAATTCTTAACAATTTAGTGTTTTGAATCATTCTCTACTTCTTTAAAATTTCTACTTGCTATTATTTTCCTATATGTTTAACAATTTTAAATATCTAAAAAATTTAGGATTAGCTACATGCTTGAAAATGTTATCCAAAGAAGCACTACCATTTTGGACATTTTTTCTTACAAATATGAGTTTGTGAAGTGAAATTGCCTAGTTTTTTGTCGGGCCAAATTAACAAACTTCAATTTAACTACTTTTAAATTCTTTTGCTTATTATAAACATTCTTTGTAAATAAAAATGTATTGGCTAGTAGTTGATATTTGTCCACTATTTATTTATTTTAAAATATATTTGATTCAAGATGATGATTTTGATGCATTTTAACTCAAAATTCTATATTTGAACTACATGCATATCATATTTTCATCATTCAAGTGCAGATGTGGTATTAATTCTAGAATATGGATTTGTCCAAAATTAGTAAAAATTGGCCTTAAAGGATTTTGTCAAATCAAACACTAATATCTTATAATCGACGTAGTGGAAAATTTTGAAATTTATTCAACATCATTAGATGAAATCTAAGGCCTCCAAAGGGGTGTTTTGAGACTATTCAAATTCCCAAAACAATTCCCAAAAGGTCCGGTTGTTGTTAAGCAAACATTTGGAAAAAAAATTGGGTTTGAAATGCAAAAGAAAAGTCAAAATTAAAAAAAAATTTAAAAAAATGATGTAACATTGCCTTGGCTACATTAGATTCTTGCAATTATGGACTTTCCTGTATTTCGAGATTGCGGAAACTCACAACTCTTAGACCCCTCAAATCTCTTCTAAGGTAAGAGGCTCAAAAACTATCATTTAAGCATTGATGTGCCATTTTCATGTATCTCTTGAGATGGAAATATTTTTAGTTTATTTTTCAATTATAGAAAAATAGATGAGGAATCTAACACAAGTCGTTTCATTTCTTTTAAACATTATTGAATTAGTTATGAATTTTCAAACACAATCTGGTGTAGGTCCCTATTTGTGATTATAGGCCCTTAGAAACCCATCTATTCATAGTTGAAAACCCCCCAGGGCCTGTTCAAAAATTAACATTGCAACATGTATAAAGCAATACAATTGGTTTCTAAAAGCGTCCCTTTCTAAATCTGAAATGAATGCTTGAATTAATCATTATTTCATATTTTTCAATACTTGTAAGAAGGTAATTGAACAATGAATTCCTATTTTAAATTAAATTAGTTGATACCTAGCCACTTAGTTAGGAATGAATCCAGTGTGGCTCTTAAACCATTCGTTGAAAAAATAAAAATAAATCTTATCAAGCTCCATTGTAATCCATAATTTATTTTCCCAAAATTCAAGTGTCCATTTCACAGCCCCTATTGGATGGTTGAAAATGCCCGCTTGGTTTTAGAGCCCTCTCCTATAATGGTTTTCAAATCAGCATACTAGAAGATCTTATGGTTACATGTGTCCAAAATTGTTTTTTTTCCAAAACTTGGTACTTGTATTAGAAATGACAATTTCAGAGCACTTTAGATGAAGATATAGTCAAGGAACTTAATGGGTTAAGCTTCCAACATCAAATCCACATCAAGTAGGCAAAGTGTTCTAAAAACAATTGGGTGTTTTTAATTTCATGTAAGTCTTTGAATATAAAGGTTGTATTCTAAAATAAAACCTATAAATATTTCCATGAATAAATAGTCTATTGGAAATGAATGAATTATCTAATTAAGCTCCATAGATATGGATGGTAAATTCCATCCTGATAATTCAATTAGGAGGAAGGTCTTGATAAAGAATCAACAATTTCTTTCATCTAAGAAATTCTCATGTCTTTATATGATGACAAGGTCATTTGACTTCCTAGTGTAGTATTGTGTATTGTGACAATAAGTATGCTACAAATGCCCAAGTTTGTACTTATAAACCCCCCATTGCTGAGCAAAGTCTATAGGTGCCTTAATCAATAAAGGCAATGACTAAAAACCATTGTAATAAATGGTAATATTAATCAATATTATTTTTTAATATTTGGTTAAATTAATAATCTAAAAGGAATAGGTTCTACTTTTAGAGGTTTGATCCTTTACAAAATTAGGCAAGCCAATTGGATTTAAGAATTTTTCACCAAAGATATTCAAGTTATAAAGTCACATGAAAAAGATATCCAAATATTATTTTTTTCATTTCCAAACAAAATGTCCTACAATCATAAAGATTTATTACTATAAAACATTTATAGGACAAAGTAAAAAAATATAGTTGCATGAACTTTTGTTAAAATCTTGGAAAAAGTCATTTTTCTAATTACCCAAATCACCCTATTTGACTTGAAATATCAAATATCCATAGTTAAATTGTATAATTTGGGAGCAAAAGTGTTGCTTTTCATTACCAATAGTAAGGAAAATTTGGATTATATTTACTTCTTACTAGTAACATCATGATGGATTGTTCAAAGTATTTTTTGGTTTATATTTTAAAACCACATCTTCAACATGTACATATTGATTTTAGAAATGTACAAAAAATATTGATGATGGTTTTTAAGCAGGGTGAATTTCAAAGGTACCTACTTTAGACTTTAGAGCATCTCTTTTCTAGTGCAAAATACTGCTCTAGCAAGAAGTTTGTTGAACCCAATTAATTTCTTCTATATATACTACAAATTGGAGATTTAATGTTTTTTCAATGGAGTCTACGATAAAAATTTGTTGCCATGTTGCAAAGTACAATTTTTTTTCTGGTTTGACTTGTACCATGATATTGATAAAAATAAATAAAGGTTTCGTGATATTTTTATGGTGCCACCAAGTGGGCAAGAAGAGTGGTGCCGTTGTACATTCAATGTGGACAAAGTTGGCATTGGCAATGTAAGTCATGTTGTGGATAATTTATATTCAAGTATTGTTGTGGCTATGGAGATGGAAATGTAAGTGGTTTAGATTATAAGCCTACACCCTTCCATGGAACAAGTTTGTTTACATGCAGATGCTATTGTGTGGAAGGATTTGATTGTGGCATAATATTGGTAACAATGGAGGATTGTTGTGATACAAAAATGTTTTGTTATAGTTGTAGATTGCAGTACAAAGGTTATAAGACTAAGATGGCATTCAATACTTGAAATTCATTGTATTCAATCTTCAAAGTCTTAAAGAAAAAGAGCTTCCATTTTTTTTTCCCAAACTACTATGAAGAGCCTTAAATAAGGAAGCACTTGCTACTTAGAGGCGTTTCCCATGGAGGGCTGGAGGTCCAGGGCTTGGACCTCCAGCCCTCCATGGGAAATAGCCCTTAACCCTTTACAACTCCTAGTTGTATAGGCAAAGTGTCTTGAGAGCATTGCTAGCTTTTCTCCCTAAATAAGACTCACCAAGACTAGAGGTGATATGGATGCCTAGAACCGAAGGCAACCACTCTCCATTCATCCCCTCTACACTCACTTGCTAGAAAAGGCACTGCGCCAACTAAATTAGCAAGTTGGCTTGAATGCTAGTATTTTGTAAGCATATTGCCAACAATTCACATCCAAATGACTTTGCCAAAGTTGCACACATGGATTCTTGTAGTCTCACTTTTTAGTCACATCCTCTCTTCCTTCCTTCATCTTTATTAGATGGCCATGCTATCAAAGTCAAAAATCATTGTAGCTAGGCCAATTGCAAGACAAGAAGTCCTAATTGACACCTTTAGTGTACTTCATCAATCCACTTAGTAAGACATTGTAGTATTGTTTGGAGCAATGAATTTGGCATAGAAAGGTTCTTTCTATCTTAGGCATTGTATTCAATGGGGGGCAATTTATATAGCTAAATATGCCCAAGTTGTAGCCAAGTAGCTTCACTGGGAATGGCTAGCAATGTTCTAATGTTGTAATTCATTGCTAGCTCAACCAATGTTGAAATTTGATTGCATCAAAGGGTTATAAAGAACAAAACACATGAAGTTAACATCTAGCAAGGTTGCTAGTGTGGTGTTTGGAGTGCTATATTTGGCAAGCTTTGGCACTTTTTATTTCAAGTAGTGATTGTAGTAGGGAATAGAAACATTCCTAGCCACATCCAAACCTAAGCAGTGTACATCTACCAAAGAACATTGTTGATACTTTGATTCTCTACTTTAACCAAATCATATTAGTAAGATTGAGGTCAATGCATCAAAATCTAAGTAGGAATGCATTGAAACTTTACAAATTTGGAATTTTGGTGTGTACTTAATTATAGAGGTGCAATATGCAAATGGATCCATCCTTACTATGGGACACATGCCAAATTTTGAAAATAAGTACCATTTGATTGTTTAATGGTAGAGATTCTTTTATAACATCAAATAGATGCACCAAAATGACAATATTGTTTGAACTCTAAAAGTAAGGTGATAACACCTATAACCATCGTTGTATCCATTCAAGTATCATTGACTTCCACTAAATTGAAGTTGGCAGTTACTACCACTTTTGGGTACATTGTGTGTAAAAAATGTACCCAAAAGTGGCAAAAACTACCAATTCTAAAAAATTTAAAATTTTAATTTGGGTTTAGTACACTTGGCATGTTCTTACAAACCAATGAATTAAAAATTTTAAAATTAATTTTTTTTTGGGTGCACAATTACTATGCATCCAAATTTTTTTTAAATTTTAAATCTTTAAATCTTCATTCCCCCCCCCCTTCTCTCCTCTTGTAAGATTTTGAAACCAATTGATTGAAAAACATTATGAAACAAGTGATCCTGTATTGGTATCCATATCTGCATTCTTATTTGTATTTGTATTTGTATTCATATTTGTATTTGCATTTGTATTTGTATCTAGATCGTATCCATATAATACATATAATACATGTAGAGTATCCGTATCCGTATCCGTATCCGTATCCGAATGATTTAGATTAAATGTTATACGATCAATGGCTTGGGAATTTTTGAGAAATCATCGATGATTACAAAGGTAAGCTTTTTAAAAAAAAATCAATGGCTTGTAAATTTTTTGAGAGAGGAGGGGGGGTCTAATTAATTGACCTGGGTGGTACGCCACTTTTTGTCACATTGTGTATTCCTAGACTTCCATTGATGTATCCTTCTAAAATATTATTAAACTATCCTCTTACTTAAACAATGATTTGTTGAAGTCACTAATGATTTTGCCAAATTTTAGTTTCAAGTCCACCTAAATGATGATTATATTTCAATGGTCTTCCACTTTGAAAATTCATAGAAAACACAAGATATATTTGAATTTTTTTTTTAATTTAAAAAAAACTCATGATTTTGAATAGCTAACACTACAAAATATATTTTTTGAAAATATGCCCTAAACTATATTAAATTGCTTATATTGAAAATTTTGGGTATTTTTTCCAGAAGTAAAATTAGCCATTTTTCGATCAAGGCTTTTGGGGTTTCAAAACATCAATGCTCTTGAAGTGTTGTAGTCCAAAATGTCCTCAAGATATACAAACCTCAATCCTAGGATCTTGTAGTGTATATTTTGCAGAAGATGTGAATCAAATTTGGAGTCATTTGGCTACATTGATTGCAAGATTATAATGTTTTAGTATAGATAAAAGATGCTGAAATTTTCCTAGAAACACATTTGGAGGTGAAATTTGATTTCTAAACTTACTCAAACGAATTCTTTTTTAACTATAGAGTACTTTAAAACTAGTATACAAACATTTGGGTGCAAGATATCATTCAATTGATTCATTCTATCTACAAAATGACTTTGAAGTGTCAAAAAAGCAAGAAAAGTTAGTGCAAAAATTCACATATAAGGCTAAACCCCCTTCTACTAAAATGCTTCTTAGTCACTCATACTTCCTTGAAATACATGGATTTTTAACTATTCAAATTAGACTATATTTGCAACTATCCCAATATTTTTATTGGAAATGGACACTATATAAAGAAGAAGTAAGCTATTAAAGTTGACTCTAATCTAATAAATGTCGAGATTTTGAATTGCTCACAAACATTCAAAACACTTTGGATTCACATGAAAATTTTACTTTAATATCTAGACTTTAAGAAAATAAAAATTAACAAATTTTATTGAAAACAAACATTGGATGAAGGAGATATATATAAGCCTCCAAAGTTGAAACCATCAAAATATAGTTTGGTGAAACTCAAATTGAACCAATAAACTTTGCATGGCTTCCAAAAACTAGTAAATCTTAGATTGATTTGAAAAGTTTGCTACACAAACTAGTAAAAATAGTGTAAATTTTTCAACAAGTAGTTATAAATTTGGACATCAAATGCAAAAGTTATAGCACTTCAATTTGGACTTCTAGAGTGCGTGAAGATACTTTTGGTCCTTTGGGCAACGAGAAGTTCAATTTAACCTCCAAAAGACCAAATGCCCCATCAAAGAACCCTGGGTCCTAGGTTGTCTAAGGAGTTCAAGTAGGTACCTATAACCTCAAATTTTTGTGAAACTTTTTTAATCTTTTTCATAAGATTAAAAAACTTATCAACTTTAAGGAAGTATTATTTTTTTTTAATTAGTTCTTGGGAGAAAAAGTTATGCCTTGTTAAATATATTTTTTATGCTACTAGATAGGAAAACAATCTACAAAAATTAGAAATAAATTAACTTTTTTTCCTTATAAATCTACATTTGAAGCTTGATTCATTTCATTTGTATAAGTGATGTGAAAGTTATAAACAATTTTTTTTAGAAGTTTTATTTTGTGAACCTTGAAGCATGAACCAAAGAACCTTAGAACTTATGGCCTCCAATTTATGGAGTAATTTTTAGTGATTTTTAGGATGTTGATGTATTACTATGGCTTAGGAATTTAGGATTTTATAGATAGTCAACTTAACCCCTAAAGGACCAACCCTTTGTTTTTGGCAACATAACTTTTTTGGGCAGGTACCTGTGAATGGAGTTTTTAATATTTTTCTTTGAAATTTTTACACAACATGGGATCTAGGAATATCTTTAAGGCCCAACAATTTTCATAACTTTTGACTACATTGTCAAAAAGTTATTGCATAATATGTTTCTTTTTTCTCAACTCGGGCAGTTCGGGCAGATCTGAAAAAATCACTTTTTTGAAAAATTGAAATTTGAAATTGGTTTGTCAAACTTATATATACATGGAAAGCTTTAAATCATTCTAATTTGATCAATGAGATGAAAGTTATGAAGTTTTTTAGTTTGTGGGCAGTTATGGATTCTTTACTTTGAAATAAACTTTGAAATCGTTTATCTAACTCAATTTTCAATATTTTTGAAAAACAATAAAAACATTAGATGTAGATATTTTATTATAATGTCACAACCGTTGGGATTGTCATTTTTTAATTCTATAATTAAATTCTTAACAATTTAGTATATTACATGATTCACTACTTCTTTCTACTTACTATTTTTTTTCTATATGTTGTACAATTCCAAATGATTTGAAATTTTTTGAGCACGTAGCCAACTTGTTCTTACTAAAGAATCCAAAGAAGCACAACCATTTTGACCATTTTTTCATACAAATCAGACCTTCTGAACCGCAGCTGCCCAATTTTCAGCAGGGTTAAAAAAATGAATTTTTCAAATTCAAACGCTAATATCTTGCAATCCACACGGTGGATTCTTCTGAAATTTTTTCCACATCATTTCTATCTAATTTACTACAAGATCCTACGGTTACATTTGTCCAAAAATATTTTTTTTCTAAAACTTGGTACTTGCACTAAAAATGACAGTTTTGGAGAGTTTTTAGTGGAAACATAGTCAAAGAACTTTAGGGGTTAAGAGAATATGTCTATTGACCTAGAATAGGGTTGAAACACTTCAAATGTTCTCTAAAATCATTGTCCATATACCTTGTCTTATTTTTTTCCTTCTTAGTTGCTACTCCAACAATCCTAAGAATCATAGCCCGTTTTTGGTATGGAGAGGCCCTTTTGGAGTTTTGGGATTTGAGACTCAAAAAGAATTCAATTTTTTTCACCTTTTTTATTTACTATTACTCTACTACCTCTGAAAACCTCTTTTAGTACTTAATACCCTTGTGGAGGTTTAAATTTGGGACTTTCTAAAGTTTCTTTGGTCTAATTTATATGTATATATATATATTTTTTAAATTTAAATTTTCTTAAAATTTTTAAAATTTTCTTTTGCAACTCTCTCACCCTCCAAAACCCCTATTGATATCAGAAATCCCCTTAGAGGTAGAAAAACTTGGAACCCTCAAAACTTTTCTTTTCAATTTTTCAATTTTTTTCTCTTTTGTTGTAATTTTGTCACCTTTAGAAACCCCTCTCAATATCAAGAAGCCCCTTGGAGGATCTAGGATTTGGGTCTCTCTAATGAAGATGATGATGATAATATTAATAATAATAATAATAAAATTTGATTTAGTTTGCTTATTTTGCAACTTCGTCACCTTCATTAACATTTCTTGCCTTCTTGGTACCAAGAGGTTATTTGGGAGGTGACAAAATTAGAGGGGAAAAAAATCCGACTCTATCACCCTCCAAGCAACCTCTCAATACCAAAAGCCCACTTAATTGGAGCTTGGGGTTTTGGACATCAAAATTTATTTATTTTTTACAATTTTTAAGAAACTTTTTTGTTTCAATTTTTCTTCAAGATTTCTTACTAGAGGGAATTGAGAGCCCTTTTGAAGAAATCAAGGTTTGAAAGTTCAAAAAAGAATTTATTATCATTATTATTTTTTTCATTTTCCATTTTTTTGGTATGTATGTGTGTCACAACTTTATCACTTCTAAAAATCCTTTGGGAATCAAGTAGTCCCTTTCATGGTCTAGAGGTTGGGTCATTCTAAGAATTTGTGCATGGCCAAAGGGTGGTGCCTATTGCATGAGCCCTTTGCCACTTGTCCAATGTGTAATTTTTTTTTAGAATATCTTCAAGAGCTTGAGTTTGAACAAATATTTTTGCAAGGAAAAAAATAGGGCTAGAGATCAATTGAAATTATCACCCACTAATGTAATTATGACCCTCCTATGGTTATAGGTATGTGGTAATAGGGCTAGAATTTTACCATAAATAGAAGTTTAAAAAAAAATAGCATTGCTTTTCTCTCTTTTGGCCTAAAAATTTGAGGTTTTTTTTTATCTATGCTTTGGATTCACAAGTGTACACTCGCACCTCTAAAGCTCACACTTTTAGGTTGACAAACTAGTATCATTGTTGTTTTTTGGACAATTTGAGCATTGTCTTGAAAAAATGTCATATAGGATTCATTTCTTGATGCAATATTAACAATTTTTCAAAAAAATTATTTGACAAGGTTAAATTTTTTGGCTAGAACAATCTCACCATCAAGATTATTGGTTTCTATCCCATCTTAGATCTAATTAGTTTTTCTTTCAATGAAGGACCTACTTCTATTGAACAATTTTCTAAAGAATGAGCATTTAATTTTAAAAAATCAAAGAATTTTCTAAAGAATCAAGCATTTAATTTTTTTTTAATTCCTAGACTTTCAACTCAATTGTTCAACACAAATTTTTTTAAATTCAAAATCCATGGTGCAAAAGAATTTCACAAATGGAAGTCAAAGTCATCTAAAATTGTAGGCTAGTGTTCAAAAAATCTTCTTTTTTCAACATTGAATTCTAGTACCTTCCAATCCATATGGTCAAACTTCATGAAATTTTTACCACATGATTTCAAATAAATAAAGTACAAGACCACATGATTTAATTCTAATAAAAAGTATTTTTTTTGGTTTCGTGGACAAATGCAACAAAGATGGCAATTTTGAGTGGTTTTTGAAAGAAAAATGACCTTGGTCCTTTAGGTCTTAAGCTTAGTCCAAAAGAATGATTAGAGGGGTAGAGTGATTGACTACCATGGCTACAGTAATTTAACCCAAAAAGGATACCACAAACATTTAATGTCCAATGAATGACAAGACATTTTCCTATGATTATTCATCCTCAAGATTAGAAATGGAAAGTAGGGAATCATTCCATTATGATTAATGAGATGAAAGTTATGAGGAATTTTAGTTTAGGATAGGTATAGAGTCTTTAGATACTATACTATCCACAAACACAAACTTAAATACTTTGACCCTTCATAACTTTCACATACAATATTAAAATGTCTCATTCTTTGGTGTCTTGGAACTTCCTTTTACTTGCCAACACGAAAATATAAAAATTGTATTAGATGAAATTCGGCCGCTCGGAAACGGTTGACAACAATGAGCCAAAATAAATACAAAAATAAATAAATAAATAAATTTGGGCCACTAAAATTGAAAAAAAAGCGATAATTTCTTTTTGCAAAAAATAAAATAAAATTTGACGTGGTTGTTGCCCGACCACATCAATTCTTTGCTGATTTGCAATTCCCACAGTTTTGGACTGCATAGGAGCTCGCAGTCTTCTTTGGACTAAAATCTCTTCTAATGGATGATTCCAATAATATTAAGTAGGTACAATAGTAAAAATTGTTGGTTTGGAAGGTATCCACTTTATCTTGTAAAGATGTATTGTTGTGATGTAGGAAAGTAACTTCTTACTAACTAAATCTTTTTAATAATAGCCTTTGTATGCAATAGACTTGAAAACCTCCATATAGTGGTATATATGGTATAAAAGTACTAGTCTTCTTAATAATGTCCCTATAAATAGAGATAGAATGGATATGAGGTGATCCTCAAATGGACTACATTAATCATTGCGTGAATCTTAGGAAAACAAAATTTATTGCAAAAGTTAATTATTGTTTTGACTTCCTTCCATCTCTTTACAAATTGCAAGTGGAAATTTTTTGAAAGACCTATCGTCACAAATAGTGAAATAGGTGCATATGCTCGAAATCTTTGATATACAACTCCAAAATGCTTGAAAATTTATAAAATCACTTGTGTTAAGTTCCACATCCATTTTTCTTTCTTTGAAAAGTGAACTAAAAATATTTTTGCTCACAAAAAACTATAAAAAGACGGATTAGCCCGTAAAGGTTGCTATTATAGCATACTACCTTCCAATAGTTATGTTTGATTTGTTTGTAAACTAGTACTAACCCAGATGATTGAATTCTCTCTATAATACTCAAAACTTGCCTTGAGATGCAATTCAAATCAATAAAACCTCTCTATTCTAAGTGATACACTTTGTAATTATGGTTATACTTAATTAGTACATGCAAAACTCTTAAACAAATTAGGGATAGTCATTTTGCAATTTATGTAATGCAGGAGTCTATAATCACCCATTTTACCCCATTGAAAGGACCAAGGCCATTTTCCTATAAAAACAACTCAAAATTGTCATTTCTATCACAAAGAGAAAAAATCTTGGAAAAAATATATATAAATTGTATCTATTTTGTATATCTAACAATAGGATTTTATATTAGACTAATATAAAAAAATATGGAATTTTTTTTAGAAAATTTGATCACAAAGATTGCAAAACAATTGCATTTAAATTGAAGAAAACAAGTTATGGTATACCTTGATAGATTAGATTTTTGGATTTCAATTTTTTTTTAATTTAGAATTTTTGTACTATAGATTTTGATTTTCACTCACCTATAGATTGTTAAGTATGTATAGGTTCATGATTAAGGCAAAAACTAAAATTTTAATATCTCTAAGATGGGATTCAAACACAAGAATTCCAATTATGAGATTTTTCTAGCTACAAAAATTAACTATGTATAAAAAATTATCTCAAAATTGTTTCAAAAAATTATAAAAATTGCATCAAAAATGAGCTCGATGTGTTATTTGATGCTTACATTAGAGGAGATTCGAGGACAACGGGAGACTGTGAGTTCCTGAAGCAGTGAACGCAGGAATTTGCCGCAAGAATGCAAAACTAGCCTCTGCTGACGTGGTCGAGAGTGTGCCACATCACCGATTTTTTTTGAAAAAGAATATTTTTTTGGGACTTCTTTTTGCATTCCAGGACGAACTTTTTATTTTTTATTTTTTAAAATTAATTAATTACTGACTGGGAACAATTTTGGGAACAGGGCTTTCGCAATCTCCTGTTGCCCTCGAATCTCCTCTAATGGATTGTCCAAGAATCTAAGAGTGTCCATAACTTTGTCATTACTAGTCCAAATAGGATGAATAAAAACTTCACACATAAACAAAGACATATTATTTGAGAAATTTTTTAAAACTTATTTTGACTTCTTGTAATATTTTTTATGTGAATAGCTAACTTTTGTTTCTACTTATTGTGCCATACCTTTTGCTCTTGAGCACCAATTGAAATAAAAATTACATATCTTCAAAGCTCTTGTAGAACTGAAAGCCCTCAAAAAGTTTCACTACAAATTGAGACAATAGGAACCTACCTAGACCCAAATTGTCTCCTAAGGGAACAAGTGGTTCTTTTGGGATTAATAGCTGATAATTGATTTTGGAAGGTTAGACTTCTTGAAAAAAAATTGTGAAAATTTCTTTAAAGACAAATATAATCAGCATCTAATTTAAGTCATTTTGAAGAGATTTAAAGAATTTGTTATAAAATTTTGAAATTGTCTCTAAAATCATCAAATTAAATCCTAAAATGTACTCTATTTGTATATTTTGTTGTTTTTGTAGTGCAATGAAAAGGAAAAATGTACCTTTTGTGTTGAATGATGCTTTTAGAGTCCAAGCATCTTACCTTTCATCCAAAATCAATGCTAAGTTACCCAAAATGCAACACCTTCATTTGAACCAAAAAATGCATTAGAAGAGATTTGAGTAAAAAGAAGATTGCGAGTTCCCATGCAATGCAAAATTGCGGGAATTGTAGATTAGCAAAAAACTGATGTGGTCGAGCGACGACTATGTCAATTTTTTTTTCAATTTCAATGGCCCAAATTTGTTTATCTATTTATATCGGCTGATTGTTGTCAATTGTTCCCTCATTGTTGCAAGAACAACAAGGGGAATTGGCCAAAACGGCCCTTTAAAGAGCCAAATTTCACGTAACGATAAAAAAATCTTAGATATTGCTTGCAAAAGATGTACACATTCAAAACATGAAAGTTTAGTGATATTGGTTTTGATACACTTGGAGATAATACTTTAAAAATATATATAATATATTTTTACAATGTCCACATAATGCATGCTAAAGTACATTAGACTCTTTTTTATTCACTTACCAATAAAGACTCCCCCCCCCCAAAAAAAAATCATGTTTAAAAATAATAAATAAGCTCAGCTGTAATTAGTGACAATTCTAAGTACACATACATTACCATAATCCTCTAAAATTCATTTACTAACTTCTCACCAAAAATGACCCCAAATTGCCATTTTTAGTATAAAAAACCAAAATTTGGAATTTTTTTAAGACCCATACAATTGTAAGATCTTGTAGTATGCTAACTTAAAAATGTGGAGAAGAAATTTTAAAAATTTTCACCATATGGGTTGCTAGATATTGGTGTTTGAATTTACAAATTAAATTCCTTTTTTTGCCCCTATAAGACATTAGGTAGCTACACTTCAAAAGCTCACATTTGCACGAAAAAAATTCAACATGGTAGAGCTTCTTTGGATTCATTCTTCAAGGCAAGTTGGCTATATGCTTGAAAATTTTTAGATCACTTGGAATTATATAACATATAAGAAACAAATAATAAGTAGAAAGAAGCAAAATGAGAATGATTCAAAAAACTAAATTCACTGACTAAATTGTTAGGAATTTAGTTAAATGAAATTGAAAAATGCCAATATCAATGGTTGTAATGTTGTAATAAACATTCTACATCCTACAATTTTAATTTTTTCCAAAAAATATTGAAAAATCAATAAAATAAAGGACATCAAAGTTTAATTCAAAGTAGAGGATCCATAATTACCTACAAACAAAAACTCCTCTTAACTTTTGAGTCATTGATTCAAAGTGTATATTAATTCAGAAATTTCAAATTTTTGTTTTTTTAAGAAAAAATTTCTTTTGATGTACATGAATTCCCTGCTTGCAAAAAAAAGTAACATAAAGTAGGTACACCCAAAAGCACCTTGTTCTTAAAAGCGCTATCTACAGTGCACATACATTTCCGAAATCGGTCATGTTTACAGACTGTAGATGGCGCTTTCAGAAACAAACTTTGATTGTTTATAACTTTTGCATACGGTATCCAAATCCTGCATTCTTTGGTGCGTTGGAACATGCTTTCACTTGCCAACAAGACTACATAAAAATTTGAACTAATTAATAGCATGAACTAGGTTCAGTATGAATAAGTGGCACTTTTGGGTGTACCTACCTTATATGAGGCCATAACTTTTGATTCATGTTTCCAAATGTCTTGAATTTCAGCGTGCATGAAAGATATTCCTTGTCCTCACCTTCTAAAAATTTGGGCCCCCAACTAGGACATCTCCAATCACACGTACCTGCCCGAAACTGCTCTGTTGCTAAATTTAGCAGGCTGGTCCTTGAGGGGTTATGTTAACTGCACATCCTGATCTCTTGTACACATCTGATTGGGCAGCTTCCAAATATCCAGATCTCAACATATGCCACTGCGGCTTTTGTCTCAGTGCCAAGGCTGATCAGGTGTGTCATAAGAATTTAGCAGAGGTTCAGAGTGAAACTTCAAGCTCCGCTAAGTTAAGGCTGCTAAGCTACTGCAAGATGATAAGATAGGTTGACCTGTTTACGTTAGCCCCCAGTCAGAGTACAGTACCTGTACAGTACAGCACAGTACCCTCTCAGACTCTGACAGTAACGAACTCACTTGAATATGATTTTTACTGCGAAAGTCTGGAAGAAGACAGTCACTCACTCACTCACTCATCCTCTGAATCTGGAAGTGTTAGTGGAAGAAATCACGCAAGGCCTTAAGCAGGTCAGGCCGATGACAGACATGGAGGAGCACAACAGGCACGCCAGCAGGAACTTAACTGCCCTTGCAGCAGCAAACAGCAAATTAAACACTCACCTGTAAGTTAGCTCACATTGATGAGAAAATCCCCAGCTAGTGCGTGCCTTAAATGTAAGCTGCGGGTAGATGGTCCTGCTCCAGCCGATCGACGGTAATGATTCCCAACAAGCGTGGCAACCCTCACGATCCTACCAACTTCACAGCTAGATCGATTCATCTGCCAGTCGGTGATTTCAAGTGATAGAAAGTACGACGGAGGTGGACATGATCATCATCGTCCCGCAGCCAGCCCTGGCTGGGCGAATTGAAAGGGCTCGATCAATCAGTATTTTGGAAGAGATCGAATCGGGGAGACGATTAAGTTTCTATGATATGTTCGATGATTGAAAAGAAAGACAAGCTCGCAGCTAGTTGCGTTAGCTAGCTTGACTTTGATGGAGTGTTTTTAGTATTGTAATGTACGTGCGACGGAGCTTTACCCAGACTTCTGAACCTCCCTTTCTTTCTTGCACTCGTCATTTGTCAAGCTTCTCTGTCTATCTTGTAGTATGTTGAAAATGCTTGAGTTCAGGAGGTGAAAGAGGTGACGACGAACTATGGTCTTCTGAAAGGATTCATTAGGTAGTTCCTCTTGGTAGAGAAACGTGAGAGTGTGCATCTGTTGATAGCATCAATTCTATCGAAGTGATGTCGGTATGTTGAGGGTGAACTTCAGTTAGCTCTGTAATAAGTTTTGACGATTCTAAAATGCGGTATGGTAGTCTCTCTCATAGCCTTTAGTAGTAGTCATTCAACCCGGTTAATTAATCTGGGCGCTTGACTTGTGACGTTCAGGCAGACGTGAACCTTGCAGCCATCAGTTGAGGGCAAGGATGCAACAAACTGGATTAGTTCCTTTGATATCGGATTCAGTGAGCGACCGCAAGTATTTTCATTCAACTGCTGAGTCTAGACAAGCAGGAAATAAATCTGGAGAGGCGGCTAAGGATTCTAGAGCACGAGCTAGAGTTGGCATGGTGAGTATGTAAGCGAGCTACTAACAATGTGTATGACGGATTAGCTTACTAGAGGTTTCTCCAAGTCTTTCTGTCTGTGGCTATGGCGGGGTGCAAGGTAGAGATTCAGTGACTACATATTTCTTCTTTGGGAAAACTAAAGGTTTATCAATTCTCGGTGATCTGTTGTCGCCAGCTTTTATCAGGGTTTGACAGAACTCTTGACTGGGAGAGGTTTATCATGCAAACAGAACGAGCGTACAGACGCACCTTAAAATGCATTCTTACATATCCACTCTAGACTATGAACTCGGTCTGAGATTTCGAGTGACTGGGTTTTGCAGGGACCCAGTGCAGCGAAGTGATTACTTATAGTTTCACAGGATCGAATCGAAGCGCTCTAAAAATTATCTGACGCTCCGGTGGTGCAGAATTTGCAATTCTCGTATTGAGATTAAATGTAAGTTTCTGCTTCGTCTTAACCCCGTGGCGCCCATTTCTATATAGGGAAGCACGCGTAGGACGTGGTTACATTTCAAATCTTGTATTTCTTTGATTGGACATATATGATTGAATGAAATAAACCATTGAGAGTGTCTTTGGTCATGTGAAAGTAGAGGACATAACATCAGATGCACGGCTTACAGTTGGATAATCCCCTGTTGAAGCCAAAAGTTGGATACATACGTTGTGCAGGCTCTTGAAAAGTGGCTGAAGACTGAAGCTGCAAGGAGAGCGCAATGGGGAAGTCTACCACGCCCACCAAGTGGTTCAAAGCTGTGAAGAAGGCCTTTCGCTCCCCATCCAAAGAGAGGCCTTCTCCAAAAGACAAGGTATGGTTTACTTTCCGTAATAACACTAAGGATTACTACGAGGATCACTCCTAATCACCTGATAATTAGAACGCTTAGAGAACTAATCACCAGTTCAAGAGCTATCAAATAACACTTTAATGCCTCCATGAGTTCATTTCGCTCTGCATGTAAAGTAAGTTTACTCAAAAGTGTTCCCTATCTACACTCGACCATTCAAGATTTCTGTGCTGAAATCGTCTGTTTGTGTATATCTACGTAGATTCGGGACACAATCACCAGGGGACGCTTTTGGATTTACTTACCCAAGTTAGCCTTGCACTAACCATCTAGCTTTCAAGAAGTCAGTACACTTACCAAGATTCAGAGTCTCTTCCAACAAGATGTATAAAGATTTTGTCACCTTTCAGTCATCCTGCAAAACCCATCTCTCCACAGGTTGAGCAAGAGTCGCTGTAGGGAACCATGAATGCGTCTGGGCGGTCATATGACTACGAGATTAAATTTCTTGTATTGTAATCCACACTAAATAACTAGGACTTTATGTTTATTCTTTGTCGCCAGCAGGGTGACGCTGATGAGAAGCTCCTCAGCAAGCAAGACTTCCCACCCGTGTCCTTCGCAGCGCCAACACCTCTCCCGCTGCCATCGTTTGAAGGTGTCACTCACAACAAGTCCCAGCATCAGAGTCATGGGCCACCACCACAAGCTTTGCCTACTCCAGATCAAGTGGATACAGACCCAGTCATGACTGACAAGAAGCCCAAGGAGGTTAAAGAGCCGAAGCAGCAGCAGCATTCACGGAACGGCACCATCAATGGTGTCAAGAAGCATCAGGAAGAAGGTGGCGACAGCACTTTGAGTAAAGAAGACGAAGCTGCCATCAGGATTCAGCAACGCTTCCTCCGTAACCCCATGGTACGTAACGATGTTATGAACCTAATTTCTGTGTTTCTGTGAAGGTGGCAAACCAACACAATTAAAACCCATAATCTTGGATGCCCTTCTTTAGCATTCGAGTGTCATTCTTTGGACCCTCGATTGAGCATGAATGAACAGATCAATCTCTGAGTTTATGTACTAGATAACCAGAGAAGGGCATCTCGGATGCCATCCTCTCCTCTAGATCATAGACCGTCTAATCTTGGAGATCTATGGCTCCCTCAATGAGTGAATGGGGAAGAAGGGTTTATGACTGTCACGATAGCACTCTCCTTTCCGACTGCATTACTCCATGTGGCAATTAAAATGATAGAAGAGGATTACTTCTCTTAAAGTGATAAAAGAAATGAGCTTGGTCCCCACGACGAGACGAAGCTCTGGAGACTCGAGAGCACTATTAGAAATTTCGTCCAGATGTTCTTCATAATAAGAATGTCCAGATCTGCACTTTTTTGTTATCTAAGGATTTAGAATGAGAAAAAGGATTTCGTACTGGAAAACCGGACTCACGAGGACCGTTTGACCTGAGTCGTTTATCGAACACACCTCTCTCCTCAAAACTAAATCAATCCTGTTGAACCTTGAAATCTACAAACTTTTGCAAAGAATGTGGGGAGGGTGGTGCTATGAATCTAAATTTTCCTCTCATCTTTCCAGCCGCATTGCGCCATGTTGCAGTGAAAGTGACACGGAAGGGCAATGGCTTTCAATCCTCTTGACACTGGTGCTTAGTAGAAAGTTTCTAAGTCGGCCCTCTATAAACCAATAAACCTATGTAAGCCAATGTTGTAAGACAGGCCCTAGACCAGGCCACATTACAAAGATTATAGCCTGCCCTTTTTTTAGTTTTTGAGAAGGATGATGATCACTTAAAATTTGGAGAAGCATTATATTTCTACATCCATCCATCTTATGGACCAAAAAAACACTTTTCAATCATATTCATACACTTTTGCATCCAAACTTGATGATTTTATCTATATTTGAGTAGAAATGAAAAAAAATTGGTATAAAAAGATTACTTATATCTAGCAAAAAAAAATAGAAACTTGTTTTAAAATGGTGCAATCTGGCACCATGGTGCCAAAAAAGAAAGGGTTGGTTACGACTCACCCTCTATATTAGGCCAATAAACCTCTCTAGATTATTCTTGTCAGACTGGTCTCAGACCTATTGGGTTACAGAGGTTCTAGCTCGCCATGCTATTTCTCATAATCAGGCTATATTGTCACGTTACCTAGTCCTAAGCGTTTCAGTATTCATTCAAAGCGCAGTTGAAATTCAAAAGACTGGAATGTTAAAATCAACATTTCCTAATAAACTCTACGAGGGAATTGAATGAGGTGTCGAGTAAAGTCTAACCTTGCTGGGTGGATGAGTTCATCGACAGGCTTTGAAAGGGTTGATCAGGTTGCAAGCATTAGTCCGAGGGCAGCTGGTGCGCAGACAAGCCACCATCACTTTACGCACCATGGAAGCCATAGTGCGTGTGCAAGCCCTGTTTCGAGGACGCCGGGTTCGCATGTCCAAGGATGGTCGAGCTGTGAAAACCCAAACTTCTCGAATTCAACGACTCAGTTCTCGACTTCGAAAGGTACAACACTCCTTTTACAATAATTCAATACTTAATACAAATTGCACACTGTCCACCATTCGCACTTGTTAACTCATCAGAGTCTCTAGCTCCGAAAATTATTTCTTCAATCTATACCATTGATGAGAATACATTCCGGATTGCACTGAAAGAAAAATGAACTTCCAACTCTGAATGCACCGTATTGAGCATTCGATGTTCAGGATGCAAGAAGAGAAAAATTTCTAGAGATGGAGGCTGAGATTCATGAAGCTGAACACGAGGCTAACAAACGCAAACGACGGACGGCATATCTCTTAACTCAACAGGTAGAGCTGACAACTTTCATGGCCAATGTCTGATCGAATGCAACAGAGAAAGGATATATTACATTGCAGGGTTAGCAGAACAATTGAATCAGGTTCTGTTCTTTTGACAGCTTGTCGGTTTTATTAATAGCATTACTGACTGATTTAAACCGCTTTCATATGTAATTCGTATTGAGTCTGTTCGTATTAAGCAGTTATTAGTTTCAAGCGGCAGACATTTCCAGGCAAACCTCAGATCTATTCCAGACCTCGTCTTGCAAGACAAGGTTGAGCTCTGAAAGATGCCACTTGCACTAACTAGACTACTGCAACCCGAATGTTTTGCAGTTGAAGAGAAGCACCCCGAATCGAAGCTCCTCCTTCATCGATTGCGACCCCGACCAATCCCATGAGGGGTGGGCATGGCTGGAGCTTTGGACCAACGCCAAAGCCTGGGAAAGCCGCCAACTGGAAGCTGCAGCCCATGAATCCAAACTTGACCCCAAAGACTACATCGAAATTATTCCCGGAAGCTCACGAAGAACCACTGACTACCCCACAGTGAAAGAAGTCGACTTCCGCACCCTCAACAAAATGAAATACAATGAAAATGGCAATGAGACTTCCAATTCGAATCCTCTCTCGAAAGCCTTTGAAATCTTAGAGGGAGGATTCTCTTCTAAGAAATCGACATCCCCCCATTTGACCACCCCGTCGCCTGCAGCCTCAGAAGACGCTGCAATTGCAAGAATTGGCCTAATTCCACTTTCACCAAACCCTTCCGAAACGTCTGTGAAGCTGGATGCAGCTGATGGGGATCTATCCTTAGCGATGGAGCAATTGGTCTTCCCTGAACCCGCTAATGGATCAACCACTCTGAGCGACAGTTTCTCTACTTCAAATGAAGTGCATGATCATCAACCTGCTGGCACGGGTAAGCAACTCACTCCCCGTTTCAAATGCAATGTCTGCTTCTAATCACAATCCTAAGCTCCCGTGGAGCATAACATAATTGCCAATTTTGACAGTTACTTTCAATTGAAAAGGTTAGCATAACATTCTTGAATTCCCAGCCAGGAGACCCTTTGCTTCCCATGAATCAAAGCTCCACTCACTTTTCACTGTAGAAAATCTTGAATGCAAGTTTGCCCGTGAATTGTAAGCCCCAGAACCACGAATTCGTGTAATGCTTGTTCCAGTGACACTTTGCTTATAAATGATAAGCCCCTGTACTAAGAATTCGCGTACTTCTTGTTCCAGTGACACAGTACAAGAACCCTAGTCAGTGAACCTTGTTTGTCATTTAGGACTTATAATTCCTGGAATCCTGATTAGCTTCGTGCGCCCGCAGGAGCTGAAGATGCAGCGCATGGTGAAGCTTCAATCTGCGACATTGGTAATGGCGAAATCCCAGAAAATGGTCTCCATGAAAACGGAGACTGCACCAAACCCCGAAAGGATGTTGAGAGTCCGGGGTCCAGCAAGCGCGAGACGTGCCGCTACATGGCTGCTACGGCGTCTGCAAAGGCCAAGTTCCGATCGACCAGCAGCCCCAAGACGAAGGGATCCACTACCCCCGAGGCGCCCGAAGCGCCAGCTGCGACTCCTCCTCTTAAACAGCGAAACTCCATCGGAGGTAGCGCGCAAGGGATGGTTGGCAAGGCAGCAGCGCAGTCCCCCAGCAAGACGCCGGTCGCGTTCGGCTCGGGAAAAACCACGGTGAGTACCTGCTGTACCAGTTGCAAGGGTTTAAGGGTTTAGGGTTGGTTTTCTCTTAGGATTTAGGGTACGAACCGGCAGTTATTGTACGTCAATCATACTCATACTTAAAATTGTCCAAAGAAGGGTAAAAATAAGGTTGCTTTTAGGAAAAATTTGAAGGTTATAGCTATCAGGATTAAAGGTTGCAAGAAGGAGGGCTTTTTGAGAGACAAATCCTAATTATATGTTTTTCTAATGATCAATGGTTTACTGTATCAACCAAAATTGGAGAGAGTTGGTAGTTAGTGGAAGTTGACAACACCTAAAATTGGCCAAACAAGGATTTGACTAAGGTTTCTATAATTCAATTGCAAAGTGTTTTTTTGAGTCTTAAGTGTATAGGGTTTAGAATCGGATTACTCATAGAACACTAATGTTTATTATATCTGGTAGTTAGAATTTGCATTCCTTGCCAATTAATGAATTAAAGGTGAAACATGTGATTAGGAAAATGCTTATGAATAGTAAGATTTGTTTTGTTTACATTCCAAAAATAATCTTATGAAATATGTTCTTAGAAATATTTTTGGCCAACTCTTACTACTAGGCACAATATTATGGAATTTTTTTTGTGCCTAGTAGTAAAAACTAGCCAAAAAAATGGGAACATAAAAAAGGATTGATGAATGTTCATAGCTTTTTCAATGAGAGTGAGGAAGATGAAACCATGACCCTAAATTTGATCATTTAGATGCTTTGGGGTTGAAATCTTGCTTCTTTACTTAGGTGACATTTGCCAAAGCAAGTAATTTAGAAATAATAAGAAATTTTGTAAAGTTGAGTAACAAGAAAATTGTACTTCAAAGTTATATATGATGTTTGACTAATTATGTTTAGCATTGTTAATTTGTTGTATTTGTGCATGCCATATAAATCTACATTTAGTTATAATGTTTTACAAAGGAGGAATATTTTCACCCATTATTAATATGTACACTATTCATATTGTGGAATTGTCAAAATATCATTTGTAAGAAAATTCTTTTTTTTTAAGAAATAATTTAAACATATGTAAGTTCATTTAAGAGCACTTACTATTTGAGAAACTATTAGGAAAAATGACTATAATCCTTATACTAAATAAAAAATGCTTCCACTTTCTTTATGACAAATTTTTTGTTCTTAAATGCCATATATATCATTTTATCAACAATACTAGTTAAGAATTGATAGGACTAATTTTTTTTAACATAGGATTGAGTTTTTGCTTTGTGGGGATGGAATGGTGCAGAATCGAAGGAGTCCAAGTCCAAAGATAGGAGGGCTTAAAGAGAAACCTCGTAGTGTGGATATGGGCTATGATGGAATTTCACCTGCTCGCTGTAATTCTTTGGGCAGTGGAGATGACAAACGTTGGAGAACTTAAATTTTTTATGACCTTTCTAAGACTATTTGAAGCAATTTGTTTAATTTTTTGAATGTACCAATTTAGTTCTCATTTGTAGTCTTTGCTTTTATCTATGTGGAACTAATTGTATTCCATTTGATTAATTTAAATAGTGTTGTGCAATTTTTAGTTGTTGCAAGTGAAAGATTATTTTATTGGTTTGTTTCAAGAAAAGTCTTGTAATATTTGTTGAATGTGTCTAATCTCATTCCTTGTTGCATTCAAAAAATTCAATTCAATAGTATTCAGTACTAACTAGGACTCTAATGTTCCATCCTTGGACAATATAACAAGGTGATTGCAAGAAACACTTGTCCTTTTTTTTGTCCTCTTGACCTTTAGGAGGTAGTTTTTTGCTCATAACTTTTGCATCTTTTGTTCATTTGACTTGAAACTTGAAATAAAGGTGTCTACAAAAAGTTTTACATTTTGTGTAATTTTTTCAAAATTAATTTACTATTTTTAAACTGCCCCTGATTGGGTGTCTACTTTGGCCATGGGGGGGGGGGGGGGGGGTAGTCCTATTTTTGACCCCAAAATGCAAATTTTGAGCTGAAAATTGGCATACAAGGTCCTCACCTAAAGTTACACAAGACCACAAAGAGATGTTTTGAAAATACTATATTGTTCAACCTCCACATGTCGTCAAAGTGGATGACTTTGCGCAAGTGTAGAGAATAGAATTAATTTTTTCCAAAGATGAAATTTGTTGGAAAAGAAAGACCTTTACTTGGAGAAAAAATGGACTTTTCATTTTCATTTTTTGAATTTTTTTACTATTTTTACCAAATTAGTGAAGAAAGAGCTATTTTCATTGTATTTTCCATTGTCTATAACATTTAGTAAAAAAATTTCTTAGGTCTGAATTTCAAGAGACATAATACTCTCATTGCTCTTCAAATTATCCATATTTCTTTCAATTAAATTTTTTTTTAATTTCAAAGGGTCATAGGACTCATAGGACTCATTGATTTTGAGCCATTTTGAGCCCAAACCGGTAAGTGTTTCTTGCAACGACCCAACAACACATGTGTAGCAATTTCACAATCCTACCCCACCCCCACCTCCACACACTTGTAGTTCTTACAAAACAAGCATCAAAAGATAATCCACCAAAACACTAATATATCTCATCAGATGGAGATTAAAGTGAATTGATTTAGTACAATTGACTTTTGGAGTAATTTAATTAGATGTAGAGAGCAATATCATTCCAAACTTCTCATACTAAAATAAAGAGGAAAAATCTGACAAGAATATGAAATTGAAACTTTTAAATATGATGATGCAAACCCTAAAAGAAATGTAGGTTTGTCACTTGAACTTCTTTGTCACTTAAATACTTGATTTGCCTATCATGCAAAATTGTGGACATAATTTGAGCACTATCAATCAACTCATAAATAACAATGAGATGGAAAATGGCAAAACTCATAGATGAAAAAAAACAAAAAAACCCTCAAAACAAAGCCTTTTGTCTTTTGGACAAGTTTGGAATCACTTCCCAATGTGATCTCAAACTTGTCCACTACAAGTATGCACCTCCCAAGTACTCAATTTCAATAGGAGTGGGTGATGATATGGCCTTAACTCCAAGTGGTTGTCTGTTTCATGTGTGAATTAGTGATCCCAAAACTAGCTAAATTTCGCTCAGTTTCTACTTTATTTTTTCATGCCCTTAGTGTAATTAAATGTAAAAAAAAACGAAAAAAATGAACATCTGGCTAAAAGCCCTGAACCTGCTCTAAGATCGCTGGTGTGAATGCTCTACTAGATGAAGTACTATCCTTGACCAATGAAAATGGTTCTTATCTTCTCCATTTCCCAGTCTAAACTGGGCCTCAATCTGTTGGTCACTTGATTCACACTGTCATAGAGAGTAGTTGGATTTGTTTTGTAATTTATTATTTTTCCAAGGTATGACATGAAGCTTATCTTCTATTAATTTGCATAACGTCTTAATTAGATTCCTTGAAGCTTTCTAAGTAATTCATTCTAGTTGTGGAAGTGACCACTTTTGGCCCATTGGCCACTTCAAGGTTATAGTTGGTGACTTTTTTGTAATTTTCAAAGGTTAACATTCTCCAAGCACAACTTCAGTGATTGCAAACCTCTGGCAAATCTTAATATACAATTCAAGAGAAGCGTATATGCGTCGACCAACTGAATGCAGGCCGAGTTCGAGAGCTGCTATTTTGCAAGTCAAAGCGCCTGATTCGATAAGTTACCGAGTTTCCAGTCATTCTGAGATGATCCTAATATGGCCCAATCACAGTAAATTCCTGGTGGGAGATGCAATTTCGTATAAAGCTTGAACCAAAGAACCGAACAAGCTGGAGGCACTAGAGGAGCAGGGTAGCTCTTGAATATTCAGTTGCAGGGAAAAACCTTTGGTAACACAGTCTTCGTTCTAATAATTGCGTTCTGCAGTTCTTGGATAATTTCATCTTGCTTGGTGATTTGCTGCATTTGACAAACAGAAATTAATTCGATCAGACAGTCGGACGGGTCAGTAAGGCGTATTGTAATCTACTGACAGTAGCTGATACGACAAGCTCACTACTGGCTTCTAAAACTTTTTTTTGGAAAGAGAGGAACAAAGCATCGTAGCATCTTCAATTCGGTGTTCAAATTTCTTAGCCTTCGACTCTGGTAGTTACGCTGCCATTGAGAATGGAACATTAACTAAATGTGCCCAACTCAAATTAAATCATTGCTGCTTGCATAAGACATTTCAGAATGCCATGTTCAACTTACAATGGAGAGAATCTTCTGATCTGCTTCAGCCTTCTGCTTCTCCAAGAGAGGGTCCACGTAGGTGTGTCCGGCTCTGTACTTCATGTCCTGTGGATGAGGAACAAACCAGGGATCCAGAGATTGGTAAATATTCTCATAAAAAGAGCTAAGACTGAGGTAGAAGCAGATTGAACCAGGATAGGAAATCAGATTCGAGCAATAACGTGAAATTAAGGAATAATTTAATTCAAGCATCTGCACTTCTAGGAGGCAACTGAATCACTAATCATCTATAAATACTACTACTTCCGTTAGGTTAAAAGTTGTGCAGTTTTATCTGAGTATGTCCAGCAGGGACACATCACAATCTCCATCTTCTAACACTATCAATGGAAATCAATACTATAGAACAATTAATGTTAACACAGAGAATTCAGGAGAAGAAAAGAAGAGAAAAGAGAAAAAAAGGAGACGTTGATGCCAACACGATAGAGTGTTAAATTTTGAAATGCTTGGTGTTGAATTCAACAATACGGATCCAAGTTAATTATAGCAATTCTCAATTGTGAAGTGTCAATGGAGTCAATTTCTCAGGGTCAATAATTGAGTAATTACTACGTATTTAATTGAATTACTAGTGAGGGGCCTTCAGCGTTCTACATATTTCTCCTCTACACGGACATGTACAGTATGTGGCAAGTTCTGAGGAATTATCTTAATTGGTGTGACTATAGGAATGGGCTCCGTTTAATGGCAAAATTGCAGATGAAAATGTTTTGGTCATGCAGAGTCTTACAAAATTGATTGTTTGCATCTTCTCTTTGATATCAGCAACAATGTGTAGAATAGCGGCGTTTTCCTTCGTCAGCGCTGATAAAAGATCAATCGTCAAATGAAACCAGTCCATCAAGATGCATAATTTCCGGATTATTAAACTCAAAATGCAGTAAGCAAAAGAAAGCTTTGGTCATCTGTTTAACCCGTTAAGGATCAAGGAGCCCACTTTGGGCTTTTGGGGAACTCAGGCAGGCTATGTTGACCTCATAATTTGAAATTTTTATTCAATGTGTACCCAAATTTGTACCCAAATTTTTTAATTTGTCCCCAAATGTGTACACATTGAATTAAAAGCTTCCAGTTTTTCTGGCCCTTCTTTTTAAACCTCAAAATGTAGGCTTTTCTAGCCCTTTCCATTTGAAGCTCAAGCGCATTAAACTTGCAATCGGAAGGATATCCACTCTAAAATCTTGGAACGCTGTCCTTGAACAACTAAATCAAAGGATCCTACGGTTGGATTTGTTAGAGAATTGATATTGATGAATATTATAGCCTAGCTTTGGGGACAAGTATTTTGAAGAAGTTTTGGGTCTCTAACATGTTAGAAATTTTAGGAGTTAACGAGCCATATTAATTAAAATAACCAGGGATTCAACTCCTCAATTTTGTTTCTTTCAGTTTCAACTTCCATCATATGGGGCCAAAACAAATTCTATCCAGTGTACTCATATTTCTTTTTCCTACGAAAAAGAAACTCCCACGTTTCAATGTAATTTCGTTAGGAGTTGTTCAAAATTTTAACATCTCATGTTTTGGAAAATAATTTGAGTCAAAAGATCTTGGGGTAGGGGTGTACATTTCCAGTATGTAGTAGATGAACTTCATACTCAAAAGTCAGAACACTTACTTCGCAATTCGTCTGTGGCTGCTTCCGTCCTCCGCTGCCAAATTGTAAGTTCACGTGTGAACTCGGCCTCCTGGTTCCGCAATTTGTCTCTTAATGTGCTCAGGTCTTTCTTAATACTGATAATGTCCAAAGTTTTGTCCGTGAGGGTCTACACAAAACAGCAACAGGTCTTTGATTATTAGGATGTGCCAACAGGACTTTCCCACTGAGGAACTGACGGTCAATGAAAGCTGTTCAGGAATAAACAAGATTTTTCAATAAAATTAATAGATTATTTCAGGAACTTGTAGACAATATCAAGGAGAGCATCTTCTTCATAATTTATGGAGAGGTCTTTCATATAATCACAATAATCATACGGAGACCTCCCCATGATAAATAACTTGGAGACCTTTTCAATAATCATGAAGAGGACTCTCTAACTTTATGGTGTTATCTAAATTTTCCTGAAAGGCACTACTTTTACGGAAAACCCTGTTAAAATCATTACAGTACAATAGTAAGAGAAGTAGATGCAAGTGACAGGCACCTCGCCGAACTTCAGCATTTGACTTTCAACATATTTTTGCTGTGTCATTTTAGTTTTCTTCTCTTCAAACCGTCTGTCTCGTTGCAGGTCGGCATGCATCTTATGAAGATCCTTGTGGAGTCTCTTCAAGGAGATTTTCTCCTCCATGTGTGCTTGAATCCTGTCCTTCAAACCCTTCTCTTCTGACAGCGTGAACACAAGGGCTCCGGAGAGATCTGCAGGCAGTTGACCATTCTCCATGTACTCAACCTGCACAATGCCCCAACACAACAACAAAAATTACAAAGTGATGAGTTTGAAACACTCATTCAAGTTCAAACACGTCCCCAACAACACTTCTGCAAAGTAGGATAACCTGGTTCATTCTCAGCGTAAGTCCGACTTCCACACCATTCAATGACGTTTGCTTCAGAGTCTGAAATTTGACAATATCTGCCTGCACAGCTTTGAGTTGGCTGCCAATAGCATTTTTCTTCTTAATTATGTTTCCCTTTTCCTTCACATGACCTACAAAAATAACCAGAACCAGGAGTCTTAAGAATTTCCGTTACTCATGCAGCTCTAAGGCCTTCATTTAGAATTAAATCTTACATTGAGAGACTAGAGAATGTTTTACTAACATAGAGTTATGTCTACACAGATATAGCTAAAGCACACAAGAGTGTTGAAGTATTACCATCAACGACCTTGCCCTGGTCAATAATTAGATAATCAAGTCGACAACGTTCATCTCGTAAGGCAACCATCTTCTCGTAGAGGTTTGGATCCGCATTCTCAGGGCATGACTCTACAAACTGCACCACAACAGAAGCAAAGTTAAGCAGAATTAAAAATAAATAAAACTGTGCGTAGACTCTTGATGTGGATAGAGTCAAAAGGTTTAAGAGCTCCAGAGTGAACAAGTCTCCCGCTTCATGAGAGAAAGCTTGACCTTGGCGGTAAAAGAAACCTTCGATAGGTTTTGATGAAAGTCTAAGAATATGGAGTGATCAACTGGTTTCGAAGAGTGAACGAAGAAAACGTACATCTTCATCCTCATCCTCATCTTCGTCATCATCAACTGGTTCGTCCAGATCTGACTCTTCAGATTCGTCGTCAGGATTTTCCTTTGGTTTTTTAGGTCGCCGCATTTTTTTAGTATACATTCGGTGAAGTTCAGCGTGTGCAGGATTGAACTCTGGTGGAGGGTTCGTTGCCATCCATGTTGCCATAAGCTGTACAGCGCAAGTCCACATGAAAATCAATCAACCACTGTAAAAAGAAACAGAAATCTTTGGTTGATCCTACAGGACTGCAGCATACAATTTCTGGAACAAATCTGTCGATAATCAAGAAAACTTCCTCACTCTTGCTAAATGACGATCAAAGACATGACCAGTATAAAGCTCCAATTAAATGGTAAGCTTCGAGGGTCATGTAATCAAAGTCACAGATAGAAAAAACACCTGATTCCTTTGCTCCACAAAACCGTCGCACTCTTCTTGGGCAGCATCCACTACCAAATCTTGCTCGGCCAGTTTCACCTATTAGTAGATGAATCAAAATAAGCTTCAAATATTAGAAAAAATCCATATATGAGACCATCAACCTGCACTATTACAATTGCAAAGAGCATGTACTTTTTACACGTTCTGAAAAGATGCTCCTACCAAAATATCAGCCTCCTCATTGAGCTTCTGATTGAGCCGGAGGTCTAAAGCGTCTTCCGTAGGTTGCAATTTTCGGAGCACCCTTAGCTCCTGTGCCGTAGAAAGAGATGTGGATCCAGTCATTAGTAAGCTCATACGACACATGAAAAACAGAGCCATCGGTTTCCAATTGAGCTCGAGTACACTCCATATGAGATACAAGAGTCACATGCACGCTTCAAAACCAAAAAAAATCAGCTAATCGCAAGTGCCTCTACCCCCCCTCCTCCCCGAAAAAAAAAAAAAAAAAAAAAAAAAAATCATATATCTCTAGCCATATAATCCTTCCGATATCACTATTCCTAAAACCACATGTCACAATTCTTCAAGACATAAGAAATTAATTCTCTAGAATGACGGGTCTCAACATAGGACCATTGCATTAACACAAGTCTAATTTTCATTGGATACCAAAGCTTTCCACATATTCAAACCAATGCTTGGGGTAGAGAGAACAGGAACTGACGCTGATCAGAAGTATCAAAATAGACAGTGGCATACCTGATACATAACAAGCACCTTCAAGTCAGCACACTTCATGTTGACCTCGAGACGGTACTTCTCCAGACGCAACTTCTCCAATTCATTATCAAAGTCCATAATGATCTTTCTCATTTCCGACTCCAACTTCGACTTCTCATACCGGAGCCTGATTTGTGTGGCCTCCTTTTCTTTTTCCTGTGAAGATCACTCATGAAGAATGCGTTGAATCAAACAAAGCCACGATGAAAGGTTCCACAAGAGGAAAAAGACCTCTGTGAACCCGAAAAAGATATGAATGTCTTGTTACCTCCAGCGGCGAGAGAACTATCTTTGGTGGTTCTATTTTCCTCTTGACACCTCTATTTGGTTTGGGCTTCTCCGGTGTCTTGAGCCCCACCTTCTGAGCAACAGGCGCGACCACTTCAGGTTTGGGCTCCTCTTTTTTCTTGGGCCCGGCTCCCATACCGCCCAAACCACCACCTTCTTTAGCCTGACATGAGCTGACATGAAAACCGTATTAAAAACCTCCGTCACCATATCCAATGTCCGCAACTGTAACAATATCCATCAATGAGAACCTTTGCAGTCCTCACTTGCCAAAACTCTAGATGGTGCCTACTAGTATCGTTGAATGTCTTAAGTAGATACCTTGCTTTCTTCTGCCAACGCAGCTGCGCTTGCAGCAGCTATCTTTGCTTCGTACACATCTCGATCCTGCACAATCGATATAGATTGTAAACATAAAATCTAAGAAGATTGAATGATTGAAACAGGCAAAGCCAAATGCTTTCATACCGAAAATCTGTGGTACCAAGTTGAAGTGAATTTCCAGAGCAAGGGATTCGTCTCGAAAGATCCCGTATTAGATTTACAAAGTTACAACGGTAAATACTACAATATAGTAAAAAATCCTATCAATACGGTATTCAGATAGTGTGAAATTAATGTCAAGTCAAAGTTGACGTAAAGTTAATTATATATACCGGTAGTTAGAAGTATAACAAAAATTTAGTGCCAAGGACACTAACATCACATTAACATAAACACCATCTGTGTTACACTAACATTAGCTTAGCATTAACTCAATATGCAGATTATATGAATCTAATGCCTATGAACAAAACATTAAAAAAGTTGTCAATCCAACAGCCAGTACAAATCTAATGACGTTGCGTTAGCTGGTTGGCTGGTTAATCTTCAGTTGGCTTATTCAAGAATCTTAGAGCTCACCTCCTGAGTGACGATTTCTCGGACTTCTGGGGTCTCTTCCAGTTTAAGTTCAGGTACAGGAATTAGTAGATCTGTTAACCTATTGTATTAAAAAATAATCAGCGTCTCAAAATCGAGTTCGAATATTCCTTAAAAACCAAAGAACTATTATTATGCCTTAAATACTTAAACGCATCACAATAACTGTGAACACGTACTCAACCTTTGACAAACTGCATCCTTGTTGGGAAGCGAGTCACGTGAACTTACCCAAGCAATTTGTTGATCTCGGCAATCCGGGATTGCTTCGTCAGCAAAGTTGCCCGCGTTTCTTTTTTCTTATCACGAAGAGCAAAAAACTGATCGTTGAAATTCATTTTAACACCATGAACAGCTTCTTGAAAAAGAATAATTTCATTTCGTTTCAAAAGTTCATTCGTGTACTGATCATCTGGAACCACGTATGCAGGATTCGTCTTTAACTTATAATCACCTTTATTATTTATTGCCCACTCAAGTGCTTCAGCGTCCTCGTCAGACACCCACTTCTGATAAAACAACAAAGAAAAAAGCAGAATGTCCATCCATTACTATCCCAGAACTCAAAGAGATATGATTCTTGAAGAGAAAAGAAAGTCATTCAAAAACTCTTCGAAAGTTATATTTATACGAAACCAAGGGTAAAGAGAATCTTGCTATATATCTCCCTTAACGATGGCATAGTATTTAAACACAGCCTAATGCTTGCAGTAGTTCAAACAAGTGAAAAGATATCGCTTCAGCAACGCTGGGCCTTGACCACAAAATTCTCAGCGATAAATTAAAAAATGAGCCTCACCAAGTCAGGTTTTGTGAGAAGAAAAGCATCCCACTCTCTTATTCGTTGTTTTAGTAGACGCCGTCTGTACTCTAGCTTTGTGATACCTGGTTCATCTGCACTTTCAAATTTATCCTTCTTCGGCTTCTGCAGGCATCACGAATCACGCAAGTCGATTTATGGTCAGTGTAATGTGTCTTCATTTATACAAGTAAAGATTTCTATCCCACTATATTGAAGACTCCACAATAACGAGTTCGATTTTTCAGACACCCACTTGGTCTACACCGCCCTACAGTAAGGGTGAATCATCTCATATTACATCTCAAACTATTATTTCAAAAAATCTTAGAAAAAGTGAGAGCGCAGAACTACCGGCGCTTCTACTTTCATGGTTTGTTTCCGCTTCGCATCAAAAATTGAAACCTTCCGCCCCATCCATCCCTGACGTCTAGCAACTTCAACCGCAGCCTTGGGAGCAAACACCACTCCACATATCGTCAAGTTTTATGCACAATTATTCTGAATTTTGGAAATTGAAAGAGACAGATTGATATCTTCAAAGCGACAGGAAACTGAAACAGTGTCACATGCTTGCAAAATTTGCACACATCCATAATCAAAGTCAATTTTCATCAAGCCACTCCGTTGCCCCACAGCTAAAAAGATTCCAGGGCCGAATGGGTGGGCACGTTAGAAGAGCTACCTGGAATTCTTCTGTAAGCTTGGTAACCCGAAAGGTTGAGGTTTGTGATCCTGAGGCGAAGGCATGAATTACAATATGTTCCACCTGCAACCCAATATATCTATAATCACGTGAAGGCATATTAAAAATTCACCAAACGTTGAACGAATTTCTACGATGATATCAAAACGAAACCCTCAACATGGCATGTCAAGAGTTTCTGTAAAATCGCAAATTGCAAACGAACCAGGATAGTTGCGTTCAGATAAGAAGAGAAGATGTATCTCTAAGTAAGTACTCACGACTCTGAGCTGCACGCAAACTAGCGGATGATGTTACCCAGTTCCGCATCCAAGATAATGCAATACAAAACTTTCCAGGCTGACGCCCATTTCTAGTCATCAAAGCTACTCTAAATGGCAACTGCGAAGACTCACCTCAAGAGGATCAAGGAAAAACCATCTTAGTTTTCGAAGAGCCACGTTCCTCCTTTCAGAATCCCACTGGAGCTCCTTGCGGGCTTGATCCACCTCTGCAATAGTTTCATCCTCGAGCATGCTGTGAATTCACAAACCTCACAAGTGTATTGGTGATATGTATACGACGCTCTCTAAATGGCAAGAAGGCTCTTCACTATGTACAATACAGTACTCTCTCAATAATGATAGTCAAAACCAAGATGATACAGCTCTGTCCAACCTCTGAAGCCGAGGATCTATCACGAAATCCTCCGGCGCCAGTTGCTGGTTCCGCTCTCTTGTTTTATTTTCCTCTATTAGGGCGGTCACTTTGTTCCTAATAACTTCTAACTGAGAAAGAAGTTTATTCTTCGCCTCACGAGCAAGCCGATTGATTTCATCCTGCTCTACTTTGGCCCTCCATTCTTCAATACTTAGCATGTATTCAGGAACATCCTCAGCATCTCTCTCAGGAACCTTTACTGCATTACGTTGAAGCAAACCGTATGACTTCTGATATACTCGGCATATGATCCTCTGACATAGCTTATCTGACAAGTAGAAAACTCACAACCAAGATCTGTTCTACTAAACCTATCCATGTTACATTTGGCATTGTTTACATTGAAAATTAACTCAAATTGACTTACGATTGGCAAGGTTTAATGTAGCTAACTTTTATTTGCATTCAGGGGAGGAGGCCGTTTCTACAACTGATCTCTTTGCCGACTTCAGTATTTCCAAAATTTCCAGTTATTCCAGGGAATCTGTAGTGTAGTTCTGATACCTGACTAAATGATATGAAGGTATTGAAAATGCTATGGATCATTTCTGGGCTCAACGGAGGAGAAAAAACTAGTTATCTTCAAACTTACGAGCCTCCGCTTTAGGAGAAGTGGCCACTTCTTCAATAAAATGAATTGAATGAACGAAGAAGCTTCCATCCGCGGACACGCTTGCCTGGAAACACGGAGTAATCATACCATGTACATTAGATGAGATCATTTATGAAAATAAATACTCAGTCTTTAACGTTAGTAAGCCCTACTTTAGACCCCAACATGCATCATGCCAAAAGCTCAGCCTTAGAACTAAATTCAAGGACTTTTTCTGACGTTACGTTCCGATGCGTTCAACAAAATAGACGATTAAACTTCATATTCGAAACTACAGTGACTCAATACAGGATCAATAAAGCAATTAACTTTACTGAACCATATGTTTCCGGTAAGAATCAAATCGAAGCGAGATTGTTGTCTCATGACAACTCACAACTAAAGTAATCTTCAGCAAAAGGAGGTACTGGATTGGAATGATGTCTCTGGATCTAAAAGATGTTTACCAGATATTGGTCGTCAAAGCTCAAGCAAGCTCCTGTGACGACACCGTAAAAGGCATCATGTAAACCAGCCTGCCAACCCATTGTCCCTGTGGATCTCAATTCTTTGAAACATCTAATAACTCGAGAATGAGACCTATCCTTGAGTTCATGGAATCCTCTGTTCAAGTTTAAGAATTGATAACTTGCTCGAAGGAAGGAGAATTATTCATAAAGAAATATATAATTACTTTATCCAGATACCACATTCTATTCCCTACAATGTCAAGATGATAAAAGGAATGGGAACCATAATAAAGGTATGATTCAAATTTTAAGCACCACAACGTACCTCCCAGTATCTCGACTCATCAGCATTTCCCAAAAGTTGACCAGGAACGGGAGCTTCTTGAATGCGGACTACACCATCATCAGAGCCGGACACGAAGTATTTCCGTGAGTGCGACATCCTATAACAAATCTTGGCATGTAAGTGATCAAGAGTAAGGAATTATACCGACCTCACACACTATTGATTTCAAGAAAACTCATTTTTGAACTGACCTGATAGTTTTGATTGGTTTTTTACTCCAATAAGCAAATCCCATTGCCTCTACAGAGCCTCTGTGGCATTCGAATAGATAGCCTGCCGCAAACCCCTGCTCAGCAAACATATATGACTTGGTGAAATGTTGTGCTATGGAGCGTGGCATTCTCAGTACGATGTGGAAAATTCGTAAGATTATTTGTAAGGTTCATTATCGAATTAAAATGCCATAATAAAATCGCATTATCACAATCATATGAACTTTACATAACAGCACCAAAAATGAGCTATTAATTGATAAAATGGTTTTAGTCTTCAAAATTGTTTGGAAGAGAATATAGACTTATGAAGCACGACTGTACACACCCAAGAACAAGGTTCGCACACAATGGCTCAAGTCGTTTAGTAGTACGTGATCAGAGAAGATAAGTATATGCACCTCGGTGGCAACATAGAAGCTGTTGAGATTACCGTCGGAGTAAAAAATGGCAGAGATTGGATACGTAGTGCCTGGAGGGTCTTCCAGCTCAATGGGCTCTGGGGGAGGTGTGGGGATTCTGGGTGGGGGCTTAGGCGGAAGTTCATCAAGGAGATCTCCTGGAGGTGCACCTCCTTCTTTCGGAGCTTCTCCTTCTTTAGGTGCTTCTCCATCACCTTCTTTAGGAGCTTCTCCTTCCGCTCCTTCTCCCTCCTGCAAGCATGCAGACGGATTTTCTAGATTCCTCAAAACATGGTGAGTTCTGGCAACAGATGTATGGAGTCTCGAAACTGCATGTCATCCTAAGGACCAATACTTCTGAGAAGCTTCTTCGTCATCTAAGCACAGTAATCTCCGTTCGTTGCAGTGAGGTGTAGTAACCTACTAATCGAACATAGCAAAAAAAGTCCGGGAAAAACTGTAAATCTGCAAATACATTGCCAGAAAATGTCAATCCGAAGAGGTTCCATGTCTTTGACATCAAGCGAACTTACCGCTTTGGGAGGGGGCGGGGGAGGGGGCGGGGGAGGAGGAGGGGTGGGAGGCTTCGGTGGGATCTTTTTAGGAATAGGAGGACGTTTGAAGCTGAAATCTGTCACAGTCAGGTCTTTCAGTTCGAATGATTTTGTTGTATCATTATTGGTATCTGCAGCATGACAAAAACTATGCTGAAGTCCTTTTTAAGTCTGAACCAGTGCCAAAAATTCTAAAAAATTGAACTGAAGTAGTACACAGGAGTGGATATGGCAAAACTTAAGAAAGGAGACTATGAACGCCATTAATGACTAAAGGGAACAGAGAAATTAGGTTTTGAATACCTGGTCGAGAAACTTCAAAGATCCGTCCATTAGAACAACCAACTAGGAGTATTTGTGAATTACGAGACCAGTCCATGCACGTAATCGAACCGGGAACCATAATGAACCTGCGTGGTGTTCATAGCGCCATCAGTATGACCTACTCAAAACTGCTGAGAGGAACATTGGGCCCCAATTTGGACCTCTTGGTACTTTAGTGGCTATAGTAGGAAACCGGTCAATCAGCATGTAACTACTGATGGCCTGACATTATGAGTATCTTACCCAAGCGGCCGAAACGAATCTGGACAGTGAAAATAGAAAATACTGCCATCTGAGGAGACAGAGGACAATACTTGTCCGTCATTCGAGCAAGCTAGAGCTGCCACACCCAACTGCACATCAGACATGTAAACGTTGTAAGCGAGTCATCCACTGCATAATGCCAACTTCCTTCAACATTATGCACAAGAAATGAATCGGCTTGCAATTTTACCTGAAATCAAATTTCTGTGGTTAAACATTATTACGTTTTACAAATAATATTGGTGTCAAATATAGAAGCAAGCTCCGGATAGTTTCAGCACTGACCTTGTGAGGTTTGGCCCCAACAGACAGTCTCCACTTCTTCTTTGATTTCTGCAGAACTCGAATGACGCCATCGGCAAAACCCACAACGACGGACTGTCCGCTGGGATCTACTACCAAAGGTAGCCATAAAATCACAGTGCAAGCTACTTTGAATCTTCTCTTGAACTCTTCCGTCCTTCCCTTGAAATTGTATAAGCGAACCTGAACGCTCCCGCTGACTATCAAGCACCATTCATTGAAACTCCAAGCGCAAATCGAAAGTATCCACGATGTAAGGAACTTACTGTGCCATCAGATCCAGCAGATGCCATTTCATGACTGATAGGTGAGCATACAACCCCTACAATCGGACCAGCATGAAATTCTAGCAATTTCGTCATTTTGAAATCCGGAAGGTCGGATCTCCAGAGTGCTCCACCCTCATCCTGTACAAGCACAGTCACAAGCGTAAATTGATAGAAAATAATAGAACACAATTACTTCAATCTTGAAGAACTCAGAATGAAGCTCATTCAAAAGCACAACCAGAAGAAATCTCCAGTAATATCTGACGGTCCTGAAATCGACGCTTTTGAGACATCATAGTGTAGAACATCATGTAGGAGAAGCATTTCTTATAGACGAACCTGAATTATCCAGTGATCCTTTTCAACTAGAATACCCTTGATCTGGCACAATGGATCCACTAGCACCTCTTTGGTAGGAACAATCTCGCACACGAGTTTATCATCTCCATCATTTGCTGCTTCAAGCCACTTCCCAATCCCTCCATATAATCAGCTCCTACATAAAATTTGGAACGATGTAAGCTTTGAGAAAGATATACAATTTGAATAAACATATGTGCACTTCGTTGGACTGGATAATATCTCAACCCTGCAACCTGAAACAAACTCTCGATCACTGCCATTAAGAGCTCAAACATTTACCACTGAAAGAAAATCAAAGTCCCATAACACACCTTCACCACTTTTAAGGACTAACTATAATCATATAACTACATCCTGGACATTCCTGCACATCATAAGTCTTAACGCTTATAAAGACAGCATTTCCAGCACATGAGCGGTTGATTGCACTCGATCCACAACTCTAAGTCAATGTGGAAAATCATTATTTGGTATAGATATTTATGATCTTTGATTTAGGGAACTCAGATCGCGGCCAATTATTTCACAAAACCCAAGTAAGCACCTGTAGAGATAGACGTTCAACGACATCTTTATAGATCTAGTAAGCTTGAAAATAGTCTGAGAAAAGGACGACCACGTACATCAAGATTCCAAAAGCGGATGCATCCATCTGCTGCAGCAGTGATCATTGTACGGGCGTCCTCGTCTAGTACCAAATACTCAACCATACCCTGGTGGCAATATATTTCTGGCCCTCCTGGCCTTTTGAGTTGACATTTGACGAGTCCATCGTCCCAGACGAGAACGGTGCCCATCTCAGTACCTGTGACAACCTGCCACGTCCAGTCATTGCCCCAGCAAACTGTAAGCGCTAGAAAATTTCCTTCCAGAGATCATTGACTTCCCAGAAGTCGAGTAAGAAGCAGCTTAGCTAGAAGTATTATTGCAGAGTCAGCAGCATCAAACCGACAACATTTCTGAAGCAATCATCAAAGTTGAAATGATCACAGAAGACATTACCTTGCTATTCCTCAGTTCGAAGTAAGCAGCGATGTCACTGATGGGAACGGTTCCAAATTTCGCTATGGCACCCTGACTTAGAAGAAGCACCACAAAGACTCGTTACAAGGTGCAAGTTGATGAGGTGATTTTAGAATCCCCGAGCTCTTTCCAAAAAAAATTAGAGCACTCAAATGGTCACGACCTACCTCTAACTTCAAGCCAGTGAATGTGGAGGCCATCTTCCAGAATCGGACATGTCCCACTCCAGATGTCAATAGCTGACCCTTGAAGTATCTTGAAAAGTCCACCTAAACCAACCAAGCAAAATAATTAACCTCACAATCAATAACTTCCACAAAACACTCTTCCGGTCCAACAAGAGAGCAAGTACACACCTCGACGTCGAAGATCGTTTTCTCGGAATCAACCAGAGGTTAATGCACACAGTGAAGTAGAGTCTGACTTGACAAGAATGAATTGCCCAGATCACAATCCAAGAGCAATCAATTATCAGAAAAATTAGAATCTGTCAGGAACTTTAGGCAACATCTCGAGGGGAATTTTCTTCATGATTCATGAGGAGATCTTCGCAAGCATGGTCACTGTGATCATATGGAGGCCACCCCATCACCACATAATATTTGGGCCGGTCTCTGTATGATCATTATAACCATATTGAGACCATCCCATGAATCTCGAGGACACTTGTGTGCATGAAGTTGTCTGAAGGTGCACGAAACAGTATAATTCTATTATAAACCCAGTGGATTCAAAGGTGATAAGTAGATGGTCATACTTTGAAAACTTCTTGCGAAAATGCCTTGGTTCGTAAGATCATGAGCTCGTTCTCCCAGTCCCACACCGTCAGCAGATAATCTGGGTGAGCTCCCACCTACATCCTTAGTTCCCAGTGTTCCGATAAGTAGCAATAATGAGGAATTGGCAAACGCATAAAAAATTCTCATCATTTCTATCACAACGTCCAGCACTAAGCTCTCATAAACAATTCCATTAGGAATAAAAAGGTGAGGACACTGAAGCTTACTGTCGACAGTTGGGATCCATCGGCATTGAAATTGGCAGCTGTAAAGTATCGCTCCGTTCCGTCAACCAGCTTCTGCAATTAGGTCTGGCTTCTGTTAGTTGCAATTAGAAACTTCGACACCTTAAGTACAGTCTGAAGCCATTCTAGGGCTACTGTCACAGGAGAGATAGTTTCTGCAGTACTAACGACGAGATGGAACCAATTGGCGTCTCGGAGAAGGTAGGATTTGAAGCATTTTAACATATTAGAAGTATGGTTTAAAGAAGAAAAATTTAGAGCTGTGGAGAGGTATTTGGCACGAGAGCCAAAATGTGCAGAGAGCGAATTTTTATCACTATGTTCGAATCTCTTTTGCAATTTCGAAGGAGGTTGTAGACCACTATGAGTGAGTACACAACCCCATTTCCATTTAAAAAGCCGTGGCCATAAACATTTAGCCAAGTCACGCTTAGACCACTTGCTAAGAAGTCCAAAATTTTTTATGAATACATGTGTCCGAATACTCCATCAGGTCCCTATCAGTTTCAGCACCCTCCACCAAGCAATCAGTAGAAGGTAGTGCTGATGACAACGAAGTAGACTGAGCACTCGCAATCTTGTAAACACACAGGAAAGTAAAAACATGTCAAGAAGAAAAATGAGGAGGAGCACGACCAGACTAGTTCAAAATTATAGATTGATAGGGAGAATTATATGGTTGTGATGATTCAAAAGCACTAAAATTGTGATCAGAAGAGGAGAAGAAATACCTTGTAAAGGCTCATGGAGGGGTATTCGTAGATGTATATATTTGGCGAGACACCCTTCTCACAGACACAGAAGTGCGTTCTCTTTGGGTGGACTGCCACACATCCAATTCCATTCCCCTCCACACTCTGCGACAAGCACTCGAACCAAATAGATTCTAAGCACAAACCCTAATTTCACCTGCGTAACCCTAATTTCACTACGTATTCCTAGTTTCGAGTGCTGGTCTAGTAATTACGCCAAAAACTGGATCGGAAGGACGCATTGAGCGCATAAACCGATTGCACGAGTTCGACTTACAGGCTGGAAAGAATACGTCATGGTCTTGAGGTCCAGAAAGTGGACGATATCGCCACAAGAGTGGATAAGAATCCCATCGGCGATGTACAATACATTGTTTCGTCTGCTTCCCTGCAATCAAACAAACAAAGGATGCTATTCCGAGACATTATGCAGGCCAAGAGAGTGCAAAACCAAAAGATCACGTAGCTTTAAACAATGAATCTTCAAATCCCAATAACAATTGGTGGATGAGAGGCTCATCCTGTCGATTTTCTTGGGATTATCACTGGGAAGATTATTTCTTCAGAAGATCATAGGGAAACATAGCAACAGAAACTTGTCAAATAGTGCGACAAACCTCGAGTCCAAAAGAAGTGATGAGTTTCACGAACTCCTTTGGATATCTTCGCACTTCTGGAGATGTCGGGTCCGGAGGTAGGACAGCTTCAGGTACGAAATGCACAGCAGAGACGGGAGGTGGAGCAGGGACCGCGACAGGGGCAGGATCGGGAGGAGGATCCGTCATGTCGATTGTCAAATGTTACTCAAAAACCACCTGCTTAGTGAAGAATTTCACAGCCGTTAATCTAATTGCGTTCATGTAGGCGTCTTCTGCAGCATTAAAATGTGAATGGGAGAAAAATCAAGAAATTCAATACTCAAATTTCAGGGTCAGCATGATGATCAGCAATGTCGATTGTCACATGTTCCACAAATACCATGTCCTCCACCCAAATAACTAAAGAAAAGTCCAGATGATTCACCTGCCCTAATTTACTATTCAACGTGAATATTAACACCATTTTAAAAATTTGGTCATTCATCACTGAAGATATGGGGTGCATTCAGAAGATTCAATGAGTACCCTCTGTGAGAATTCTGTCACACAAATCCAATTTGCTCTGATCATGTGAGCATTTTCAAGTTAAGATTTGCTGCCGTGCATCACAATGTGCGTGTTGAGCCAGGAGAAGAAATTCAAATGCTCAGCAGTAGAGAATTTACTGTGCACCGTGGCGACATTCACAGCATCACTCAGTTTGTCAGGCAGAGACAAGTCCGTCGTTGTCAGTCGTTTAGATGTAGATTTTGATCAAAGATCTCAAACATGGCTAAATTTAGTAAAACTTCTACCAAAGTATCAGTAGATGAGCACACGGTGCTAAAATTCAAGAAAGCACCACAATCGTAAGTATGATCAGGCAATTAACCCTAGGAGAGCCTGATAGCCCTTTCTGGCAGAAAAGCCATGGTATTTCATCAGAAAACCATAGACCAAATACTTCAGTACAAAGTAAAATAATGATCACGAATTAGTACGTAAATAATAATCTACCACAATTCATACATTTCACCACAGTTGAAGAGTTTTAAGGCTAAATACAGGTTGTATAGAGAAACCCCAAGGGCTTTTAAAGGGTTAGGTGAACAAAAGCTTGCTAAAAAGTTCAGTATAAAAACATTTAAAAGGTTATATTCGTTTTCGTCAAATGTGAACGCGACCTGTGGTCATTTGCACCGAGAAGCTGCCACCAGGTGCACATGCAGACGGACATTTCAGATTTAAATAAGAACCTCCAGACCATTTGCACAACCCTCTTTAAAGACTCAAGAGAGAATATCAAATTATAAGCCAATCGGCATTGAAAGGCGACATTGCAACTCTCGTCACAAACTCACATAATGTCAAAAATATAGACTATGTTCCTACGATCCGAAAAGTTTGTGACAATCTAATTCTCGTAGATCCAAGAGTGGTTAGCACTGCGCCAGTCGACGATGCCCTCAGGGAACCACAAAGCAATCTCCTTCTGCGCGCTATCTACAGCGTCACTGCCGTGGATGATGTTCCTGGACAGAGCAAAAGACAAAGGATCATACACTGACAGCAACAATCATTACAAAAAGTTGGCTCCATTCTCCAAACATTATTGGGAACATTATGAGAGGCCAGAGCACATTATCAAGAAAAATAAGAGAATTACTCAGTAGAACCCTGTGAATCGGGACATACCTGCTAACTTCAATGCAAAAATCTCCACGGATCGTTCCAGGCTCGGAAGCAGCTGGGTTGGTAGCTCCGATAATCTTACGCCCGGTGGCAACAGCTCCCTTTCCTTGCCACACCATGGCTACCACAGGTCCAGAAACAATATAATCGACCAACGACCCGAAGAAGGGCTTGGTGGAGAGGTCGGAGTAATGCTTCTCAGCGAAGGACTTCTCAACCTGAATCATCTTCAAGGCTGTATCATGGCAATAAAACAGATAACGATCAAAAAGCAATGTAGCAACTGGCGAAGAGACTCTCAAGTCAATATGATACGACATCCCCCGTAGCAAGAACAGAATAATATATACAACCACAAGTATATGATGAACGTGAAGCGGAAGGATCAGGGAAAGCCGAGTTATATTGTCCACATCATTATTCAGTGGTATATAAAAACTTCTCATCACTCCCCTTTACTGCACATCTCATCACTTAGTTAACAGAAAACGAGAAAATCTAGCGTAAGTTTCCATCCATATCATTCTTCAGCAGTACTTGAAGAATACTAAACATTGAAAGACATAATTAAGTGACCGTCCATAAAAGAGAAGGGATCAGGGAAAGCCGAGTTAAATTGTCCACATCATTAATCGGTGAAAATTTGAACTTCTCATCATCCCCCTTCAAATATCATAGCAACCTCTAAAAGGCAGAGACCACGCTCTCCCAAATACACGACTACAGGAAAACCTCCAAGTAGACAAAAAATAATACATTCAAACCTCATTACAATAAAGATTCTCCAAAAGGACATTTTATTCTAGAGTATCATGCACGCAGGCCACACGATCACTGCCTTGTCACTCATTCAAAGTACGCCACCGAAAAAACACTCGAGCCTTAAAGTGCAAAGATCAAACAAAGACTGTAGTGGAAGGCCACAGGACGAACCTTTGAGGAAGAAGCCTTTCTTCTCAAACCTACTGATGATATCGCCAATCTGCACAAAAGAGCAAAGAGCATGAGAATAAAAGACACGGCAAACGAGCCAACCCTAGAGAAAGGAAGAGAGGTCAAAAGTGTAGTTAGAAAAGAAACATACAAGGCCCCGCTGCACGCCATCGGGCTTGATCATGATGAAGGTAACCTCGGCGTTGGCCATGGCGACGGAATGGGGCCTGCAGGATTAGGAAGAGGAGACGAGAGAGCAGCGGCGTAAGGGAGGCAATGGGGTCGGAAAGAGGAGATGGAGGGGAAGATATGGCGAGCAAGGCTGCAGTGGAAAGTGGCAAAAGTTCGGCAAAGAGAGCCAGACGGGAGACGGTCTGATGTCCGACGCAGACGGGCGTCGACGGCACTGGCGGCTGCCTCCCGAGGAGCGGCAGACTGGCCAGCGCAGCCCTAAACCCTAACTTCGTGTCAAAAATGCGAAAGAATATCCTGAATTTCCGAAGCTCACATTCCTCATCTTAACCCCTAAACGCCGGCAGCGCCAATTTGTGGCGTTTGGATGAAGAATCTACTGTATGGAGGCCACTTGGTCACAGTTTCTCATCCAAGCTTTAATTGTGCGTATGGAGAGTCGGGTTGGCGAGGTGTACGCATTGTCAGAGTGCTTGTGCAACCATTTCTAAGTGTGAAAAATTGATTACCATGAGGAAAACGGGATGACAGTATTGTATTCAGGGAGTTCCTTTCATGCCCGAATATTAGTGGGGTAAGCTGGGAAATGTTTTGGGCACCAGGAAACAAGTTGTCCGAAATGAGAATCTTGTAAGGCACAAGTGAATTTTTCAAGAAGGGTAGCATGCCTTTTTAGCTGAAGGGCAGGTCCGCATGGTCTGTGACAGTAAGTACGACTGCTGACTGTGTCGGACAGAGGCTGCCACGTAGGAAAAGTAAACAAAGAAACTCGTCGTTGTTATGGCCGCCGCCACCTGCATGAACGCAACTACGGGCCGCCAAGGAAGCGTGATGATCGTCATGAGAAGTGAAAAAATCCACAGTGAGATGTGCCTCGCATTAGCAAATCAATTCGTCGCTGCAATCACGTCTATGATGGTGTGCTTCAGTGGAATTAGTTGTAGAAGAACTGAGTGAAGTACGACAACGCTGCAACATGACGAGGACGACCAGGAAGAGTGACTTCGACCATCTTCCATTTCCTAATTCCTGTCCGCGATGGTGTGAAGCGGAAGCAGGAATCATTGCGACACATCTACTGACCGCCCACAATGCGTACTTCTGGCAGGTGCAATACATGGTTGCGATGCTTGATGAAGACTACTTGATGCAGTTGCCGAAATTGGAGGAGGACACGAGCGGAGAGTTCGAGTTTGACAGATCGCCACAAACTCTCAGGTGGCTGTGGATCACTTGGGGTGCCATAATTCTTGGATGGAGGACCTACCGCCCCGAAGGCCACAAACGCGGATTCTCAACAGAAGTCTACAACATTTTGAAGGAGAGAATTTTTCCTTTTCCTAAAGTTGAGCATGACGTCCATGACGTCGATGAGGCGCCTCGCGCGGGCGGGGGGGCGCAGATAGGAGCAAGTGCCGCTGCAGCTCCAGCACGACAAACCCGATGCAGAACTAGTCGGCAGGGTCCGATCCGTAGCAGAACACGAGGACCAGCTTCCGATCACGGAAACGGAGCAGGGGAACGGGTACAAATCCGCGGCAGAAGATCAGATGGAACATCTCATGGAGGATCAGCAGTTGGTCGACGAGGAGGGAGGGATCGTCGACGCATTCCGGCAGAAGAATTGTCTGCAGGAGCCGATGGAGCGCGTCTTCTGCTCGGACTCCGCCAACCCGCAGCCTCCGCAGCTTCTGGCGATGGCACATCAACTTCAGGTGAGTCCCGTTCACATCTCCAGCTCTAGCAATGGCAATACTGCAGCGGAGTCTCTCGAGGTGGTATCTGTGCAAAGACTGCTACTTGAAGATGATGTGGAGGACGTAGACATTGACATTGAGGTTTACAGCCATGCTTTCGTCCTACAAGAACGATTAGATCCAATTACTCAACAAAGCATACTGAAGCTGCGATTTGAAAACGGGGACATCGAGGACGTCTGCGCTGGGGCAGTTAGAAGAGCTACACCCAAGTTGAAGCACAAATATAGGGACAGTACTGGCCATGAATCTGATCCAACGGAACATAAAAAAGGAAAGCGATCACAACAAGCCAGGGAGGAAGAGTTCGACGACTTACCTTACGACGGACATCCGTCGTCCGCTGATGATTTTTTCTCGGACTTCCACCATGAGTCCAGCGACTCGAGCACCACGAACAATGACTGCAGTGACGGTGGATCGCCATCATGCGCTGCAGTGGATGCCGCACATGTCACACAGTAGGCGACGGACTCAGAGGCCACCATCTCCGAGGCGGAGTTCCAGGCAGGTCGGCATGCAGCTCCGAAGTGCAGAACAAATCGTCCAAGAATGTCTGGAAGCCGAGGTCGCGGCCGTCGAGGCAACGGCGGCAGAGGTCCGACGACGACACACCTAGTGCAGAACGGTGGAGCAGCGGATCAACATGGAAGCACTTCCCGGAAGAAAAAGCCGGCTAGTGCAGGACGAATAAGTAGGCGGGAGAAGAGGCCCAGTGGCGGAATTTCAAATTTAGAGGCCGAAGCCAGATCGACACCAGCAGGACCAGCTAACGGTCCAATGGATGTGGATGATGATGCAGGCGCTAGTAGTGAGCAGAGCAGTGACTCCTGGTATAAAGGCAGGCCTGACACAGGATCCGGCCGTAGTTCGCGAAAACGTTCTTCCGAGACGTTACCTGCAAGGAAATGCAATGCACAAGCTCAGCGATCACCAACAGAGGAAGCTGCATTACTAGCTCGATTTGCACCTGACACTTGGAAATCTGGTTCTCCACATTACCTGGAGCCGCCACTGTGTTTCAGCGGCCCCACTCCAGGCTGTACACATCCCTACGGACGCCTTCCCTCCGTCCTTGGTCTCTTCCAAAAGTTCTGGTCCCCACAAACACAGAGGAAAATAGTACGGGAGACGAATGCATATGCGTCCGAAGTCATAAACAAGGATGGGAGAACAAGAGGAGGTCGTGACTGGACCCCATTAGGACTGCAAGAATTCAAAGCTTACTTGAGCATACACTTGTACATGGGCATCAAGAAATTGCCGCACCGTAGGTTGTACTGGTCCAAGCGTGAAACGTTCTATCACTGCCAGACCATTTTACAGCTTATGAAAAGGGACCGCTTTGAGGATATCACTCGGTGCCTTCATCTGGCCATCGCTCCAATGGATGTGCAGGACAAGAAGAGTCCTACACATGATAAATTACACAAAGTTCGGTGGCTAGTGGATGTCATGTGTAGTCGCTTCGAAACCATGTGGTCTCCTAATCAACAACTCACCGTGGACGAGAGCATGGTGATGTACAAAGGGAAATATGCTCCAATTCGCCAATACATGCCAAACAAACCAGTGCGATTCAGCCTCAAAGTCTGGGCCACAGTAGATGCGTTGTCTAAGTATATTTGGAATTTCCAAATATATTGTGGGAGACTAGGAAACCCACATGATGAGGCTGACGGTGGAGACTGCAGTGACGATGGCCACTTCGATGGAGTTTTCCCAGAGCGGCAAGGCAAGGGTGAGGGCTTGCAAGGGAGGCATGTTGTGAAACATCTTCTACGGAATTCGGGTGGCAAAGGTCATATTGTAACAACCGACAACTTCTTCAGCTCCGTACCTCTCTTCCTCGATTTATTGGATGCAGGTGTCATGGCCACAGGAACCCTGAGGGGGAACCGCAAATACGTTCCCCGTTTCATGTTTGCTAAGGATGTAATGAAGCATGAGGACTTCGGCTGGATTGACTTCCGCATGCATGAAGAACGACGAATTTGTTGTTGTGTTTGGAAGGACCGTAATGCAGTACTTCTATTGTCAACACATGCTGAGGCGATCTCTGCACCTGGTGTACGCCAATTCGTGTACCGCCGGATAGATGGCAAGAAGAAGAAAGTCAGATCTGGCCCCATGCACTTACAGTACACACAAAATATGAAGGGCGTAGACACAGCAGATCAATTACGCGGGGAGTACTCATGTTTGACTAGGAGTCACAAGTGGTGGCATCGTATCTTCTTCTACTTGGTGGATACAAGCATTTGCAATGCTTGGATCATTCATTCTGACATCAGTTTCCGATTTTTAGAAGAACCGATTACTCACTTGTCGTTTCAATTGCAGCTTGCGAAGGAGTTGGTGGCTAAATGGGCTGGGCGGACACACAGCTTCTCCAGTTGTGCACCTTCTGTACCAGCGGCTCATGGAATTCGAAGTATGGGAAGTAAGCGTGGCAAGTGCATAGTCTGCGGGCAGCGCATGAATCAAGCCTGTCCTGCATGTGCAGCACACTTGTGCAAAGGTTCTTGCTACTGGGACACACATTAGTGAATAGTCAACGGAGGAGCAATTCTTTTTTTCCAACCGCAGACAAGAAGTGCGGCACCTGTACAATTCTGAACTAAGCCTCCTCGGCACTCAATTTTGTGCTTTTATATAATCCAGGTGATCACTTCGTGTGACAGCGGCTTTACATCTCAACTACATGTTCTTCTATGACTTCGAGTACCATGTGCATGAAGCGCAGCGGGCATCAGCCTCCAACGGACAGTCGCCGAGACTTGCCTCTTCCCTATGCAGCAGTGACCGCGCACTGTAGTCCCGAGGTGAGGAACCAACTGCTAGGCGGTTACTCACGTTGGTACAGAAGAAGCGGGAAAGCTGGGTTGGCACGAGCAGACGTCTGATGTGGACCGTCCTTGCGGCCGGGCACACTGTTGGGGGCAGGTGCTGCGGAAACTGCAGGCAGCACTTCCGGCTGCCCCAACTGCTCCTACGTCGTCCTGTAAGGCTGCCCTCGCTGCCCGTCCTGTGGACGCTGAAATCAACAATGAAGGACTCCTTGTTTCATTTTTTCACTTTTTTCATCGATGAACAGGACCTCTCCAACATTCTCGTACGTGTCATCACCTTCTTCAGATCTCTTGACGGTCATGGATAGGTGCATTGACGTTCAAGAGGTTCCAGAGGCACTGTTCCTTTTTTTGGATTCATATGTACATCCTGTAATTGCAAGCTCCAGCGCTCCCTCATTGTGCGGATTTCACGCGCTTTTTTGTCTCCTGTAACTAAATGTGATGCTCTACTTCAAGAATTCCCGTTCGCTTCTGCCGTGTCAATCTCTGCTTCCTAAATGTGGCAATTCTTTCATGTCTGACCCACTGAGTGTACACTGACATGTCCGTCGAAATCTCCTCCGTAATTCCGCTACGCATGACATTTTCCGCACCCCTCTACTGCAGTACCGTCGCCACAAATGGCTCCTCCGGCCTGCATCGTCCACTTTCCCTGCGCTCCTCCCCTGCCTCCGCATCAGGCTATGATTTGAAGCCCCACGGTTGTAGGCGACATTCCCACTTTCTCACAGCGGTTACAGGCGCGGCGTTCCAGGGTTAAACTGGCTGTTTAACCCCTCACCGCCCAAGGGGACCAAAAGTGTTCTCATATAGTTTAGAAAGTGAACTTTAAAGTGCTATTACTTTTGCATCTGATGTCTAAATTCAATAATACTTATTGGAAAAGTTGTACATACTAGTCTAGTTCTTGTGGTAAAAATTTCATATCAATTCAAGAAGTTATGAATGACTGAGAAGCATTTTAGCAAATGTAGGTTCAGTGATAGATGTATTTTTTTGCTACTTTTTTCACTGTTTTTTGACATTTCAAAACAATTTTGCAAACACAATGAGTCAATTGAATGATTTTTTCCCACCAATTTTTTTTGTTTTCGTTTTGAATCACTTTGTAGTTTAAAGTTTTTTCATTTGAGTAGGTTTATAAATCGAATTTCACTTCCAAATGTGTTTTTAGGAAAATTTCAGCATCTTTTTTCAACACTAGAACATTATAATCTTTTAATCTATATAATGAAATGACCACAAATTTGATTGGCACCATCTACAATATGCACACTATAAGATTGTATGGTTCAGATTTTCATACCTTCACTAGAAGAAAACCATGTTAAAATCTGTGAAAACATGTCATGTAGTTTATGTTGGGTTCTTGTTTCATAACGTAGTGAAAATGCAGTCAAAACGCAAAAAAAAGCAAATAAACGCTTTTTTTGCGTTTTCTTGCGTTTTGACTGCATTTTCACTACGTTTTGAAACAAGAACCCAACATAAACTACATGACGTGTTTTCACAGATTTTAACATGGTTTTCTTCTAGTGCTTACTCACATTTAAACTTATAACATTTGAAAAGCAAGGTTGGCTAGATGGATTTTCTAGGGAAGAGTGTTGGAGTCAAAGACTTTTAAAGTAGGTGGGACTAGAGACTCTCCTATGGCAAAGAATAAGAAGATTGACCAAAGAACACTTTAGCTACAACTCATACAACACTTAAGGTTGCAAAAGTTGACCAAAGCCACCGTGGCTGTTGTAGAGAGACACAACCTCAAGAGGTTACTTCAAGGATAAGGAGCTTCTCACATAACTTTCCTTTTTCAGACAATGCCCTCTAAAACCCTATTTTTTAATTATTGCTCATTGTGAGGGACCATGGACCAAAATCAATGGAGACAAATGATAGAGGCACAATTCAAGGCAGCTTACGTGGATAATGAACACAAGGATGCAATCAATCACCTTATTGTAGATCAATTGCAACAAAACCTTGAGGTTGATGATGACGTTGTAAGACGAAACATGGAGGTTCCAAAAAACGCACCTCAGGGCTTTAGGAGTTAAAATAAACTTTGAAGTCATTTATTTAACTAAATTTTCAAGATATTTTTGAAAAAAAGTAAAACATCGAAAGTAGATTGTTTATTACAGCATAACAACCATTAGGATTGACATTTTTCAATTTCATAACTAAATTCTTGAACAATGTTTTGAACTATTTTCTATCTTTTTCTACTTCCTATTTATTTCCTATATAGTGTATAATTTCATATGATTTGAAATTTTGCAAGCATGTAGCTAACTTAACTTTGAGAATGAATCCAAAGATACACCAACAACATGGACATCTATTCATACAAATGTGAATTTGAGATGTGCAACTACTAGTTTTTTTTCAAGGCCAAAAAAAAAGATTTTTGTCGATTGAAACACTAATATTTGAAAAACTTTCCCACATCTTTTCAAACCAATATACTACAAGATCCTAGGATTAAATGTATCAAAAAATGTTTTTTCTCTTAATTTTAGTACTTGTACTAGAAATGGCAATTTTAGAGTATTATTGGTGAAAATGTAGCCAAGAAATTTTAGGGGTTAACTTTTGATATACAAAATAGTGAAATTCAAATGCCTTAACAATTCAATTGCCTAACATCAAAAGATTCCTTTGAAAGCTATCAAAATCAACAAATATTTTTTTTAATATTTTCATTTATACACATGGAGGTTCATGAATCCTAATTACAATAATACCTATGTCCTAATTCAAAAGTAGTACATTCTTTTACTATACAATAACTGAAAATATTTATATAACCCCTAAATGCTCAAGGCACCAAAATCTAGTGTTTGCAAAACTTTGAAGCTAAATAAAGCCTAATCAAGTTGTTATTTTTAGGAGTTTATATTTTTGAGAAGTTCCTTTAGAAATCTAGTTTTAGTGTCAAATATCCGATTTGAAAAATATATGATAGTGATTTTTCTATTCAAGATTTTGTGCAAGGATACTCATTGTAATCTTGACTTTCTGTAGTGTTGAGAGCTCTTAAAAATGAGCCTCAAATACATTAGATCTTGGAGAAAAAATCACATTCAAAATTCATTTACAAAAATTGTAGAGTAGATTTTGAGAAACTATAAATTGATTGAAGTTATGCATGTTAGGCCTTTCAACCTCATATTTTTTTGGTCACCAATTTTTTAGATTTGACTTGCGAAAAGAGTATAGAAACGATGTGCATCACTTTTGTAGTTTTAACACCCTCATGGTCAAACATTATAATCTTTCACTTTATAAGTGATATTATTGTGTTTTCTTTTCCTATGCAATCTGCAACATGTCTAATTTGAATTTTGTATGGTTAAAATTCAAAAGAAATTGATACAACTTATCAAAATGTTGGCGTTTTGTTCAACTTAGAGCAAATTCCAAGAAGCTCAGAACAGGCCTTGGGCATTTAGGGGTAATGTCAAATGTTGAGAAATTGGTGTGGGACAATTTAATTTCACTATTTTTGTGTATCTGTATTTTTCTGGTATTCAAGCATCGTATTAGAGATTTTCTCGGTGCAGGTTCCACTTTGAATCGTTTCTGGGAATTGAACTCCTCCGTCAATAGCATCCAAATTCCAGTGCACTTCTGCAACCTAAAATACTTTACAACCCTGCAATTTTAGTTGGGGACTTGCGCAGTTGGAATCTATCTGGTCTCGCAGCTCTCCGATTTCGACCATCAGCAAATCTTCGGTATCTGCAAACACTTGGTTGTGGTGACAGACAGGAAGGTCACATTGTTGTCAGCGGTGTTTACAAACAATTTTGTCTACTAGCGAATTATTTGCCTATCGCCTTGCACGAAGGAGAGAATTGAAGCAATGGGGTTGACGGAGATCGAGCCAGCTTCCAGATTAGCAGGGGAGCGGGAGAGGTTGTTTGAGAGATTTTGAGAGACCTTGGAGGTAAGGAGAATGACGTGAGAATTCCTGGATTTTCAGTTTCGATGCGGATGTGGGTCACTCGTTTTTAGCAGTTTTAGGGTTTAGAGATCGTTATTGTATGTGACTCCGTTTGTACCGTCTTCAACGATGCGTATTGTTCAAGGAGCGTCTTAGGGGTTTGAATGCTTCTTGGTGCCGATCTGCTTTTCCTTCTAGCGTGTTACGGGCTTGGTGATCATTTTCTGAGCAGAATTTTGATGTATTATGGGAGGACATAACTGTGTCCGTTGTGAAATCTGTGGCCAGTTGCGAAATAGGTTTAGGGTTTAGGGGGATTCAAGAAACAATGACGGGACCACCACCTGTGAAGAGGCGATTTCCGAAGTCTGCCAAGCCCGCCCCAGCTGTAACCCGTGCAAGCATTGTAAGTTCTCGATTTCTTTACTGGCAGCTTAGGGTGTTCGTTGCTTGTTACGTCAATCATATTTGGGATTGGGAAAGTTGATCAATAAGGGTTCAGTTCTTTCATGTCTTTCGGAGTTTGTAATTTTGTTTGGAAGAGTTTAGGATGATGCTAGCTGATTCGGATTTACCTTCTGGGGCTTTCGTGACCATTTTATGGGGTGGGGGCATAGTTGACAATCTGGGTGTTCGGATTTTTTTTGTAACGTTCCTTTCCTGATGTGGTGAAGTTTGTTCCTGGTGGAGACGTACGTGATGCTGTAGTAGCAATTTTACTCGCCTCTTATGACCATTGAAACTACCTGCAAAGAGCATCTGCTCTCGAATTTTTTTGGTGAAGAGCCACGTGGTTTTATTCTGCAGAAGTCAATTTCGAAATGTAATACTCCTTATTTGCTAATTCCTTGGAAGTGCATTTCAGGTGAATGCTAGAAAACCTCCACCTGTTCCCAAAACAAACTCAACCGGACCGCTAGTTGCTCCCAAAGCCAGTCCACCAGCTGCTCCCGTTTCCAGTTCCACCGCACTACCAGCAGACTTCTTTGACACCCCAAGTGCGCCGACCTCTAAACTACCCGCTGATTTTTTCGACTCTTCTGCTGCTCCAAGTGCTAAACGAGTGCGCGTGGATGGTAAGTGTCCCGTAACTTGAATAAAACCATTTCTGATCACTAGCGATTGATTTTATTGAATGAATATTCTGTAAACGCTCGTGATGATCTTAATGTCTCGTTTGGATTATCTATACGACGCTGCATGCACATTTCGTTAGTCACTGCGATGCACGGGAGAGGGAGATCGAGAGTGGAATTTGATTTGATTATATCTATTTACATTGCGTGTTTTGCAGAAGCAGTCAAACATCAGACACCCACTAGTGCTCCGGCTATTCAGGAACCTGTAGTCAGAAATACTCAAAATGGAGTTGTGCAGCCTGCAAAATCTTCGGCACTTTCTGAGATTGCATCTGGGAAAGTTCCTGAAGGTTTCTTTGACAATGTTGACGCGGATCACCGGGCACGAGGCTTAGAACCTCCCAAAGTTGACATCAAGTGAGAATCTTTTTCCCAAATCTATTCTTCGAGAAGATTGTCTATGAGTGGGGTTTTGCATGTGCATTTTATTGCTGCTATCTGAATCTATTGTTGCCTTGTGTACTGAATACCAAGTTACAGTTCGTTTGCCAATTGCTCATCGAACTCATACTTTGTAGGGAGGAATATAAAGAGTTTCAAAAGAGCATCAAGGTGGACTTGGTGGCAGCTGACGTTCAGCAAGAAGAAGATGAGGTTTGCTGCTCTAAGGATTCAATTCTCATTCGTTTTTCTTCCACTGTAGTTACCTTCACGCCGGAATTTTGCTTGAACACCTCTCTGGCAAGTTTTTCTCTGACTCAAAGCTCAATGTTCTTTCAGGAAGAAGCAGCAGATATTAGAGAAGAACTTGAAGGGATCGAGCAAAGGTATCAGTTATTTTTTAAATACAAGGCTCTTACATATTTACTAAACTGCTCAAGATTTGTAAGCAATCAATTGTAGCTCAAGTCATATAAGTGGCATTAATGTACATCGGACTTGGCATTATGGTTTTCAATTGTCATGGCCTATTTTGGTAGCAATATCTCGTCTCGTTCAAGAGTTCTTCATTTAAGAATATTTTTCTTGTTTTAGATGCAATCTTGTTACTGATAGTTCATATGTTCTTTTGTTTTAGGTCCCTCATGGAGAGAGTTGAGATCCTACGAAAGGCAAAAGAAGAGAGGGTGGCAAAGGTGAAAGCAGAGAGCGTAGTGGCTTTCCCGGCTGCAATGGGTGTTGACGATGATGATGATTCTGAAGAGGACGACGATGACGACACTGCCATTGACTGGAGAGCGAAGGAAATATGAAGGATTAGAAAAACTGGGTGCGAATGCACATGAGGATCATGTATATCATGCTTTTTTGGAAGTACTTTTAGTGGTCTTTTGGTAGGACACCGATAGGAAGTGTGGAGACCAGGAAAGAGATTCTAACTGTGGATTTCGAGTGTTGAGGGTCATATCCGTACCAATTCATCTGCACTCACTGTCGCTACGGTTGGGAAATAAATTTGTGAATATCCCTTATCTGGGAGATATGACCCAATATTCTGAGTTCGTGCATTTATAGGAAGCTCCAGCACTGATCCCTGTAGCTTGAGCGGAGGAACCAAATCAAGCGTATTACTGCACTCCAGATGCCCGGCCCGGCCCGGCCCAGCCCAGTCACAGGCAAACTCCGATGTCAGATATTATCAGATATTCCCTGAATTCCCCAAATGTTCTGGTCATGCCACAAGCCTAAAGGAATCATATACAACTATTTATCCAGATTTCAGAGCAAATTTGTTGACTATTACCATTACTTTTGCTCTCAAATTACAACGAAATTTCACCAGAATTGTCTGCGTCAATAAAATTCTTGGATCGAGGCAAAGAAAGTTGGGAGAATGGCTGGCTTCGCGTGCACTGTAACACAACCTGGCATGTCCGGCTGCTTTCAGACTAAGGAACTCAGCTCCCAGGATTATCGGGGACGACTGGGGACGATTATCGGGGAACGTTTATCGGATAATGACGCCCCAGGTCAGTCTTCGCGATGCATGTTGAGTCACTTTCTTTCTTCAAGGGATGCTTGCGATGAATCCGCCCAACAATTGCGTTGAAGCGATTGAACAATCTTCCCCGGGGGCGATAGGCTGAAATGAAATCCCAAGTGAATTCAAGGCGAGAAGATCATTCTCTATTCTGTGATTTGTAGCTCGGAATTTGATTCGTTGTCGTGGCTGAATTCTTTTGTAGTGTCCTTGTCGCCAAAAATCACGGAGTCCTCGCCGATTTCCTGGGAGGAATTGTCTTGGGAAGTGGACCATCCTCGCAGAGTTTTGAAGACATTAGAGGTTTTTGAGCCGTCGCTATGGCGTCTGCTGATGCGATGAGGTTCCCAGTGAAGTCCAAGCAGATTGTCGTCACCATCCAGGTCGGTATTTGGAGTCTTGGGATTCTTGCGATTGGAGTCTCTGTATGATTTAGGGGTTCCTGACTCTGGTCTCTTATCAAAGAGTTCTAGAATGCGGAGCTCATCCCTCGCTATGAGCAGAGAACTGAAAATGACGGTTGCGACACCAAGCACTTGAAGATGGTTTAATTTAGAGCAGGCTTGTATGGACGTTTCAGAATGTTGGACTGATGATTCAAAATTGGGGACACTGAGTTTAGGTTTAAGTTTATTTTGGTTCACTTGTATGGATTACATTGGCTATTCAAGGAAAATGCAGCTGAAGCATTCAGCACTAGCAACTCGGTGTTGCTAGTGCCATTGCGCCTTGTAGATAGGGCAGCAGATTAAGACTTGGCGCACGATTCCCGGGCTTTAAGTACAACAAGTGTGATGAAGGTGAAAACTGTTTCGACTCTCATTTCTAATTTCTATGCATCAAGGTTGACGCTTAGTTCAGTTTTCTATTCAGTTCGGTCATACATCTTTGCGGAAAGTTTAGTTTTCACAGAAATTAGATTGCTTCAGGTAGTTGTTGACAACATTACCAAAAAAAGAATCGTTTTCGTGATCAATAAGGTTTTCTTTTGATCCTCGCTATGATCATGTGTACGCGCTCACATTATATCTCAGTTTCAATAACCAGATTGACAAAGCAATTTCGACCCTGACCATCCTTACAGGCTGCTGTGGAGGAGAATGCCAGAGGGATCGAGGAGCACACACTGGAACTGTTCTGAAACGAAAATAGATGGAGCAGGTAGCATCGATCCCACGAAGCTGGAAGGTCCTGTAGACCTCGAATACTGTGCTCCCCTCAGGTCATTCCGTAACAAAAATCGGGTGACAAAATGGAAATTTCAGTCTTCCTGAGGTACACAAAAGCATCGGTCTCGCCAGTGTTTCAGGGTTAACCAAGGTAGCAGTCATTGTACTTGTACTGTCCTTCCCAGGGGGCTGGCTCCATCCTCTCTTTCTGCTGGTCCAGACGCCTTCGCTACTCAATTAAGTTGCTACCATGAATGTGGCTGGTGCCGCTGCCGCCGACTTGTGCTTCCATGCCTCTGCGTCTGCCTTCCCTCACCGTCTTCATGCCCCTCCTGCTGCTGCTGTTGTTCTTCAACGCCAGCTCTACCGCCCTTCCCAGCCTCCTTGTGCCACCGACTCCTCGTCCCGCGCCCCTTCTGCTCAAGAAGATGATGATGGCGGTGCCCGGGATGCTTTTTTGGCCAGGCAATCCACGTTCGGACGCATCCAAAGTTCCGGTGTCATTGCATGCCTGCGCTCTGCCAAGTACGACAGGGCTCCTCTTCGTCCTACACTTTCCCATCTTTCCTTCCTGCTTTCTACTGCATTTACAGTTCCTCTCTAGTCGCCATGGGTACTCTGACTCTCCTTCACTCTTCTCCTCTCTCGTCATCAATTCCTCAATGCATTCTTCCATTTCTTGGTATTGCAGCGCTTCCGTGTCCTCGTTCAGCCCATTGTGCACCCCAACTCCTTGTGCGTTTCTTTCTCGTGCAGTGTAGTTAATTTCTGGTCTAGCTTCTCATGAGCTTGCTCTCCCTCTGTGCCACTCGATGAGATTGTCAGCTTCTACAGTCTAATTGCTCAAGGTTTATTCGTTGGCTTTTTTGCATTTGATAGTTGAATTCGCGGGTGCATGCAAAAATTCCTGAATACTATCCATCGTATGTCGATGCAGTCGAGAGTAAGGAAATTGATCATGTGGGGCTGCTGCCGTTTCTTGTCGATGTAATGCAATCGGTCTGTGCTGTAAGACTTGCTGAAGATAAATGTGGATATCATGTGGCATGGATGATGATGATGGTGGACTGAGGTGGTGCAGTGAAGGAGTTGCTCTTGATGCTGGCCGTGCTGCCCTTGACGGTGGAGTTTCGGTGGTATGGCGGCTCTCTCCCTTGCCCTTCCTTCGTTTTCTTTCTGTTACAGAGAGCTTGCTTGCTTCTTGCTCCTGCTTCTTCGTGTCGATTGCTTGCATGGGTTTAGCGTTTCGGTTTTCGGGTTAGAGTGGCTACATGTCACTGGTCGAGATTTTTGCAGTGTTAGAGCCTCAGTGAGATTCTGTGGTGAATTTCCGTGCACTCTGTTTGTTCTGAATTGGTTCCAGTGCCGACGGAGCCAACACCCTCCCCGACCTTGGAAGCTGCTTGGCACTGTGGCACTAAGACTTCTATTGTGTCTAATGGCACCCAGGTTGACTGGGGACTCCGGTTGGCTGTTTTCTTTTTCCTTTTCTCCTCTCTGTCTGACATTTGAACTGCCTCGTGACGCGCCCCGGGTTTGCAGTTGGAGGTGACCATGACCACATCCGGGGCTGTCCAGGTTCGCCTTTGTCCTTTACTTGTTTCTCTGTCGTTTGAAGCCAGGTCTCTCACAAAAGCTCTAATTCCTGTGATTGATCCCCACTTCACCCTACGTAGGAGCCTTGCAGCCTTGAGATCCCCTGGCACTCTTGCGTTAGTCTATGAGCGTTTATGATATCTACTAGTTTTCATATCTAATCGTTATTGTTTCAGGTTTATTCATATGCAATCGTCTAGTTTGTTTGTTTGTAATTGGCCTGACGCTTTTAAACTGATGCGACCGTCGACGGTTCAGAAATCAGAACCAAATTCATTTCTGAGCCTAGCCAATTTCCATTTATTCATGGTCTTGGCTAACAACCGGTAGTATATGATTTAAGGTTTACGCTTGTTTGCAGGTCATCAAGAAACTTGTGTATGAGTATCCATCAGCAACCATTGGGGTGTGTATTATTACCAGCTTACTTGCCTTCATATTGCACTAATCGTTACAAAGAGGAGACTTGGGCTTGTATTTCAACTGAGAGAGAGAGGATTATAAAATATCAAGTTTGCATTCTTATTGCGCTGTTTGAGGGGCATCCATTGTGACAGTTGATGAACATATCATGTATAGGAGTGGCAATTTGTTTTCAAGTGCGTCATTCTACAGCAGCACCTTCAAGTTCTTGACAATACAGACTTAAAATCTTCTGATCACAATTTTTTTACCGGGTTTCCTCATTGCAGGCTGGAACAGTCTTGACATGGCAGGATGCAGAGCGAGCCAAAGAAGCTGGGGCAATGTTCCTGGCGAGCCCTGTTACTGATAAGGTTTTTCTTATCCAGCCACAGAGTTGTGGTACAATCAACTTTATGAACAAATCTAGAGAGTGCAATGGTAGGTCTTTGTTGCTTAGCAGCATTAGGGTTCATGTGCATATTTACTACATGACCTGATTGATGGTAGTGGTGCAGGAACTTGTTCAAGCTCACAGCCGGAGTAATGTTCTCTTTATTCCAGGCGCAATGACTCCATCTGAGGTTCGATGGATTCATCCCATTCTTTCATACGGTTTTTATCGCTTTCACTAACCGAAAATGGGACTTGCCATGAGAGGTTTCTTTTCTGATATGATTGTGGAGTTCTGGAAAGTTTGCTCACTCCCACGCGACTGGATGCACAGCAAACATGTCTTGTAGGGCTCAGTCCTCTTGCAATGCCAGCAATATACACTGCTCTCAAAACATTTGGCTGATCTTGGCTGTGGATACCTGATAGATGTATTTGCTCGTGCAGATTCTTCAAGCTCGTAGATGGGGAGCCTCGTGCGTGAAGGTAAAGACCATGCACTAGTTGGTTAAGTTCGGCCATTTTGTGGTTTCCATCCTTTCAAGAACCTTAGTAATTTCATGCTGATTATCATCTTAACTTACCCGTCTCCCCGGACTTTGAGCTGCTGTTATAATTCAGCTACCTATGTTGAGCTTTTGAAAGGTATCCCACTCTCAAGTCTATCACTCTTTGCAGTTATATCCAGTATCTCTGATGGGAGGGGTTCAATACGTCGAAATGCTGAAGAAGCTGTTCCCAAACATCCCAATCATCGCTTCCAACGGTATTTGTTTGGGTGAGAATTCCTAGTCCCCGTCAGTAGAAGTTACACGTTGCAAATTTCGATTGTTTTGGTCAACTTTCCTATTTCTAACGTGTACTTCACTTTGAATGGATTACTCTTCTTTAAATTTCTCGCCCTTGCAGGATGTAGAACTTGCATTTCACCAACGTAGTTCGGATGGTGCTGGGTTTGGGTTCAGGGTTTTAGGGTTGTTAGGGTTGTTAGGGTTGTAAGGGGTTTGGGGTTTGGGGTTCAGCTCATTGAAGCTCCTTGCGATTGCTGCTTGTCTCCAGATTCGGTGAAGAGTTATTTGCAAGTGGGTTCAACTGCAGTGATATTATCTGATGCTGTTTTTAACAAGATCGGCCTTTCCGAGCATGACTATGCTCAGATTTTTCATTTGTCAAAGCTGGTAGCGATCTCCATTACTTCAAACATAGTCAGCACTGGTACTTTGAAGCATGCTTGGGGAAATACCAACCCTACAACATTCAACGAATATAATTTTCTGAGCTTGAGCTACACCGACACAGAACTGAGGTTGAGTTTGTTGTAAGGTGGAACTCTGCGAGCAACTAAAATTGTTTAAGGTAGAACCATTGCAATTTTGGTAGGTAGTTTGTTTTGTTTGTCACGTGCTTGGTACTGTTTGAAAGCTCTCAACGAGGAGGACGAGGAGGGGTGCACGGGGAAGGGTACATGGGCTTGGTTTCGTGGCATTCCGATGAAAGTTATTGAATTTCAAAGTTTTAATGGATTAAAAAATTTGGAAATTACTTTTAGTTTAGTTTGGTTGTGGCAACACACTAGTCATGATGAGTATGAGGCTATTTAAATTTTTCTTATGTAGTAAGATAGGATATATGGAGATTGTAAATTTTTCATAATTTTATTTCCAAAATTGATATTACTACAATTTTTGAAAGCTAAAAAGTGCTTTGAGCCCAAAGTCATTGTTTTGACTCTTCTAATTTTGATTGTTCAAAAGACTAGTTCCTTGATTGGTACTTGTAGCACAGTCTATGACACTTTGGAACATGTGTCATGACCTCATTAGTTCCAACCTTGAAAATGAGGAAAAAGTACATTCAAAGCTTTGATTGGAAATCTCTTTTAGTTTTGGTTGGAAATAGGTGCATTCTACAAGTTGGGTATGGTCCCTCCTCTAGAATAGGCGGTTCTACCTTTATCCCCTCCCCCCCAATTGCAATATAAGGATATTAGGTATTGTGGTGACCCATCTCTTTTATATATTACCTTAAATCATCAATATGGAATATCTTGAGCTTTACACTAAATTTTACATATGGCAGGGCACAACATGGTTGTAGAGCATCCAAACCTTTAATTTAGACATGGCATTACATGGTTGTATAGTAAAACTAGCCTTTTATTAGTGAATATTTTGTAAGACAATTTAGAGGGCATTTGTGTGACACTTTCAACATTCTTCACTTTGGAAATCCAAAAAAATTACTAAACTTCTCTAAAAAAATTATGATGTATGTTGATAATTATTATTTCAATTTGTTTGCAAGTAAAAAAACTATGATTTTAGTTTTTGACTCTATGTAACTAATGTAAGTGTTATTATAACTCTTAGAAGTTTTAGCATGTATAAAATTAAATGCGCCTTGGTCAAGTTCAATTTTAGCTTTTAAAATGTCTTCCTTTTGTTAATGATCTTCTAGGCTATCCCCAAACCAACAAAAATAATGGTAATTTTACTCATCTAAAGTAGTTACAATCTTTCTTCACATGACCACAAGGTAAAAAGCCTAAAAAGTTAGTTCAAATGATGAATTTACATTGAAAACGAGAAAAGAAGTTCCTATTGTAGTCACTAATCACTCCATTGTGGTGATTAATCAAGGCCCTATTTTTTATGGAGTATTTATATTTTAAGTTTAAAATGTCACAATAGAAAATATGCACCACAATGTTTAACTATCCTGTCAAAAGATGGCACTACTCTTCATCACCTTAACATTGTAATTTATACCTAGTGAAATTTTTTGACAATCAATTGCATTTGATGTGAATTTTTTTACTTTTTAAACAAAAATTTATGGGGATTTTAAAAATTTTCCAAAATTATGTAAATTTTTTATATCTAGTATTAACTATGTAATTATATCTCTAAAAATAAATACAAAAACCACATTCATAGGTACTTGCAAAATGAAGTTTGAAAAAATAATTATAGGCTTTGCCTTTTGAGGTTATGTTAAGTCTAAGACTTTAGTTGATGTGGATGTCTTTCTAACCAATGCAAACTAAATATTCTAGAATTTGGAGGTGTTGATCAATAGCCAATGTTGAATTCTACATTTGTGAAAGCAAATCCCCCAAGATATATCTCTCGACCTTATGGATGCAAAGTCGCCCCTTTCAATTCTCTTTCTCTCTCTCTCTAATCTAAAATCCAATACAAATTTTTATGGCTTTTGTTGTAGAATAATGAATGGATTTGTTTGGGAAGTATGAATAAAAACCCACATATTGGTGTTGATAAAATAGTGAGTTTCAACATAATTCCAATCTTTTGGATCCTAATTCAGTAGTTGGTGCAATTTGTTTTACATTACAATGCAAAAAAATAAAATTGGATTTCAATCTAGGGATTTCAATTGGATTGGCTTCTACACTCAATGTGCATCTCTATTTTTTAACCAAGTAGTTCTATACTTATAGTCGAGGTGATTAGAGTCAATGTTTCCAAACAAATAACTAATTGAAGTAGAGATTAGTAAATCAACAAATGTTTAAAATTAGGAGGCCCATCTAGTTACATATAATTTTTTGGGGAAAATGATTTCAAAAAAAAATTTAGTACTTTTTAGAATTTTTGTTGTCAACCTTGACCACCAGGTACAATACATTAGAATTCCAAAAAAAAATGTAGATCGAGGAGTAGGGTTCCAATTTGATTAGGTTTATATTGGATTTGCCTACTTTATTCTGCTATAAAAGGAACATCTTTTTTTATTAAATATAGATTGCATTACAATTTCATCCATTGTATTTATAATTAGACAATGTTTTCATTCATATATGCAAATATTTCATTCATAGAGAATCCAAACATATCAAATCTTAAATCTCATTATATCTTGCAACTTAATGAAATATGTATATATTAAATGAAAACAATTGTTTTATTTTGTTTTGTTGTTATAGTAAAATCTCCAAAACCATGCATTCCTCAATTATCTTATCAGTAGTGCAAAAAAGAATCCTTAGGAAGAAAGAGTGCATAGGTTTTGTTTTTGTGGTGTATGTGCTGACTAAATTCAATATCTTCATTGCTTGTATAGTACCACTAGAAAGCTTTGTACAAAGAAGGGTTCACAAACTTTGTTTCATGGCATTTGAATCTATTAAGTATAAAAGTTCTAATTATTTTTGAGAGAAATAGTTCTAAAAAGAAAGTAAAAAACATGACTAAATCATGATGAAAACTAGATCAATGGTAAAGAGAGATGAGAGCTCTTTACTACTTCTTGATAGTATGCCATGGCAACAATCTTTATTCTCGTATTTAGCCACGACCTTGGAAAGAACATTTCTATTTTTAGTTATTTTAAATTTAAAGTCAAGTTCGCATTTTCTTAAGTATGAGTTAAGCTGCTTTTTGAAATCCTAGTTCCAAACTTACAATCCCATGAGGACTATCAAAACCCAACCCAAGAGTTTCACCACCAAACTAAAGGCGAAGAAGAGTGATGGGGCCAACCCATAATTGAGCATTCAACTCCAGTCCGGCGGTGAGACTCCAAGGTGAGACTCCAAGTCCTCAGGGGACGACTTCCGCGAATCCGGCAACGTGATCTCCGTACAGACGAGAAGCTTGGGTTCTGCAGACAAACCCTCGATTTGCTCCATTCACATTATCAAATGACTTTTCTTTTCTCATCAAATCGGTACTAGCTAGCTCGGCTATTTCTATAAACAAAAACGAGGTCGGAAGCGTGTCTGCGGCTCTTTCTCGGATGCATCGCCTTTCCTTCCCCGAACTTCACTTCTTGCTAGCCAACATAGATAAACTTAGCTTTGCTTTGAGCATCTTTGTTGCTGCAGGTTGGGAGCTCGACGACGTTGTGTGCGTTAACTACAGCAAGTTGTGTCACGGGAGCGCATGTTTGAGGAGCTAGCGCCATGGCAGATAATCCGGATGCTAGCCTTTCCACACGTGAAGCTTTTCAGGTAGTGGATCCGATCTCTGCATGTCGTTTTAGGTGTTTGGAGGTGCATGTGGTGTGTGGGATTAGATTCGCTAGAGCTGATAGCTTGCTTGCTTGAATCTTGGAAGAGTTGTTGGGTTGTTTGTAACATTGTAAAGCATTTGGATTGGAGTCTTCACGGGGAAGGTAGCCTTCCACTTTGCGAGTGCGAGAAGTACGTTACTGCAGTCTCCGGCCCTCCTTTGCCTTTGCTTTAACTTGGGGGTATCGATCTGCTTCCATGTCCAATCCCTCCTTCATATTATTACTTCGTTTTTTTGCTTTAACGGACATGTTACTCGTAATATTTGACAAAGGTGCGGGATATTTTTTACACGCCATGGTTGCGATTAGGCTAGGGAACGATTAGCTGATAATGTTGTGTGCTTGAGTAGCTAGCTTCCGTTCACGTGCGGGCCGAGTAGAGATTTTCGTGAAAATTGAATACATTTGGGGTTGAATCGATCAAACGATTGTGACCGACTTCTGTGTGCGCGCGCATGCTCGCTCGCATTACTGATTCCACAAAACTTGCAGCAATTTAAGAATTCGATCGCCGCAAGTTGTTTATGCTTTGCGCGCTACCTGCGTTTCAATCGTCTGTTAGGTTGGCAATCCAACCAGGCTTCCCAATTCCCAAACTTTTTCTGTTCGTCAAGCTAGCACCTGGAATACAGCAATCCCGGAGCATCAGTTAATAATTATCTAGTAGTGCACGGATTCCTCGTGTGCAGCGAGCACCACCGTGAGTTCGTGAAGAGCGCCCACGTACGTGCACACCGGCAATCAGGTGTACTGTCGCTGTATCTAGTGCCGGCCATGTCCTGCTCATCAACTTCTCGCCTCCAGCTCGTCCTTCTACAGACACGCTCCCTCACACGGCATCTCAACTTCCGGGATATCTCAATTTCTTGGCAAGGACAACATTGCTGAAGCGAGCTCTTCCTGCTTTTCAGCTTTCTGTCTACAGCAAGTTCCTTTGCTGACGGATGCTGTTCTTGAGGGATCCAAGCAATTGTAGCTAATTAACTTAGTGTCATTTGCCGTCCGTGATGGTGGTTATGTGCAGGAGCATTTAGAGGAGACTGGGCACAAGAAGACCGTGGGGAAGAACGTGGACGACTGGTTGCCCGTGACCGGCGACCGGAACGCGAAATGGTGGTACTCCACTTTCCACAATGTCACGGCTATGGTGGGTGCCGGCGTGCTGGGCTTGCCCTATGCCATGGTTTACCTCACTTGGTAAGAGCGACTCTAAAACTAGGCAGAGGGTTTACCCTAATTAAAAACGGACTTCACTCTCAGTTGGAGTCTATCTTTTCTAGGCCACATTAGTTTTTTTCCCACCTTGCATCTTTTCATTGGCTCTGAGCAAATTTAGGGAGGAGACTTTGCATTGACAAAAGCTACGTATATGTGAGGACTTTTGTGTAGGATAATCTTACTCAGAAAGCTAATGCTGTAGTAACAAAGCCTCTTATAGCGTAGCTTGTTTAGAATCTAATGAAAATTTATGTAAATGTACATTACCGTGACATTGCTAATCTCAGTACTATCTTATAGCGTAGCTTCTCTCTCTTTTAGTTATAAAAATCATAATTTCTAGAGTCATGCATATGTATATACCGACGATTCTATGCATGATTTGACGGAAAGCCTTGGCATGGACTTCTGTATCATTTAGGGGTCCTGGCGTGACAGTTCTGGTGCTCTCCTGGCTCATCACGCTCTACACGCTGTGGCAAATGGTGGAGATGCACGAGATGGTACCTGGCAAGCGCTTCGACCGCTACCATGAGCTTGGGCAGGAGGCTTTTGGTGAGAAGCTGGGCTTGTGGATCGTGGTGCCCCAGCAACTGATCGTGGAGGTGGGCGTGGACATCGTCTACATGGTCACGGGGGGGAAATCGTTGCAGAAGTTCTACGAGATTGTGTGCAAAGGGAGCTGCCCCTTGAACGGGCACACGACCGCTTGGATCGCCATCTTCTCGTCTGTGCACTTCCTCCTCTCGCAGCTGCCCAATTTCAACTCCATTGCAGGCGTGTCGCTCGCAGCCGCCGTCATGTCCTTAAGGTAAGATCTCGAGAGACAATCATATACACTCCATCACTCATAACACAAACAGCCTGCCCAAGATATTATGCGCTAATTTTGTCCCATAGGAATGAAGTAGCTTGCATTGTACTACCAATCATGTCCTATATAACCTCAAGTACTGCAGCCAAGTAAGTTTGCATTTGCCAATTAATTGCCTTGAGATCTCGAAATTATCCCACAAGATGTAACAGCAAACGATAACATACTCGGGAGTGATGTAGAATCTGGGTATCTGAATCCTGCAGGTCCTAACCCGATTCTACCTTCTAACCAACCCAATTACTCGAATGTCATAGCTTTCTACTACTGCGTGCCTTCTTGATGCTCTTGTGCGCATAGTTAATTAAAAGTTCAGCTGTTAGAACGATATTACCAGTCTTAATTAGCAAGTTTGTTGAAAATAACAGCTAGCTTGCAATGTTGCTTGTAGACCTTACCGTGCTAGTTTTTTGCAAACCAAGGCTTGCCACAACTAACGTTGAAAGTCGCCAGAATTGCGATGATGAATCCCACATTCTTATGGATATCTGTCTTCTGGTCTTCACTTGTTTTTGGACAAAGCTTGCTATGTTCCCTATTTTAAATCGCTTGTTTTTGGCAACCCAAAACTTGCCACAGCTAGTACGTTGAATCAATGCATTCGACCTCGATTGATTCTGACAGATGTCTCTATTTTCTGGTCCCCATTTCTGTGCTTGCAGCTACTCCACCATCGCTTGGGCCATTCCTGCCGCCTATGGCCACAGCTCCCTTCCCCTCCTCCCCCTCGGCAACACCTCCGCCAACTACCACCTCAAGAACCAGTCCATGGTCGGCCACATGTTCGGCGCCTTCAACGCGCTCGGCACCGTGGCGTTCGCGTATGCCGGCCACAACGTGGTGCTGGAGATTCAAGCCACCATCCCTTCCACCAAGGAGAAGCCGTCCAAGGTGCCCATGTGGAAGGGCGTGGTGGTGGCGTATCTGGTGGTGGCCATCTGCTACTTCCCTGTGGCCATCATCGGCTACTGGGCGTACGGAAACCAGGTCGAGGACAATATCATCACGTATGTGGCGAGGCCGGAGTGGTTGGTGGCGGTGGCGAATCTCATGGTGGTAGTGCACGTGATCGGGAGTTACCAGATCTACGCCATGCCCGTGTTTGATATGCTGGAGAGTGTGCTGGTGAAGAGGTTGCGGATGACGCCGTCGAGGAAGCTCAGGATCATCACGCGCTCGACTTATGTAGGTATGTGGGACTGTCGCGCTCTGTCTTGCCCACGGGAAGTCGGTCATTCAGTAATTGGGGGTGCAAGGGAGGGAATTGGACGAGTTTTTTTCCACCTCGTTTTGTTGAGAATTCATTTTGCACAAATTCGATCTGGTGAAATTCGGGCACAGCTTGCATGGCAACTGGCATTGCGTATTCAGGGTGCACAATATGCAATGCCCACTGCCTTGGTTTGGGATTTTGCCCAAATTTGGGCAAAACTTTGTTAAAGTTCTGCTGCAGCGTTAGATTCCCGTGATGGGAAGTTGCATTGCATTTAGAGGGTGCGCTCCTGCCGCTCTACATGCTATGATTACCCGTTATGCATGCGTTGTTGTGCAATTTTACCTCAATGTTGTTGTAGTTCTCTTTCACTTCGCATCGGCAATGTCAAGAGTATCTTAAGCATAGTTTTGTATGGTTTCAGCAGATTTCGAAGCGTTCTAAAACCTTCACTACCTTGAATTAAAAAAAACATGTTTTTCCGTCAATAACCCACCTTCTTTTTAATTGATTAATGTGGCAGCTTTCACGGCATTCATTGGCATGACATTCCCCTTCTTCGGAGCTCTTCTGGGCTTCTTCGGCGGCTTCGCCTTCGCTCCCACCACCTACTTTGTAAGTAGACAATCTCAGCCTCTTTCAAAACGCCGTGCATTATATTATATGGATTTGGAAAACTGATCAATACAGCCTTTTTCTTACAAATTTTGCATAATTACAATATTGGCACTCCATTTCTTGCAATCTATATTAGGTTAATTAGCTGCAATTTGCTTAGTATGCATGACCAGAACTCCGTCAGACTTATGGACACAAAATCATAGCTATCAATGAAATTTCCTCAGTCAGTAATAACTGATCCTCTCCTTCGGAGAAGCAAAATCACTGATGTGTATGTGGTTGCAGTTGCCATGCATCATGTGGCTGTGCATCGTGAAGCCCAAGAGGTTCAGCTTCTCATGGATCTTGAACTGGGTCATCATCGTTTTGGGAGTGATGCTCATGGTGGTGTCGTCTATTGGCGGCTTACGTGCCATTATTGTGTCAGCCTCCACTTTTGAGTTCTACGCATGAGCTGCTGAGAACTAGAGCTTCAGGATTCATTGGGTAAAGTTGACATCCATGCTCATTGGAGCTTTGTAGTTTTTATGTAATGGGTAATTATCATGCACTTCCAAGGATTGTCAGTTCTTACTTTGAAACAGCCTGCAGCTGGGCCTTTAATTTGTACATTCAACAAATAAAATCAATGGTCATTTGGCCCTGCTGCCTACAATGGTGTACTGACTGTTTCCAGTCTCACTTTTGAAGTTTTGGTGGTGGTAATTTTCAGCTTTGGGTTTTGCAAGTTTCACTTACTTTATTTATTTATACTAGAGAAATTGATTACGGAGGATTAGTTTTTGCACATGCATACGGTGGAAACACCTAAAACCGTCCAAATAAGAAATTCAGCATAGTTGGAGGCAGGTTTTTCTAGAAATAATATATTTTTCTAGTATTAGCAAGTGAAAATCATGAATATTAAAAAAAAATTTAAAAGATTTTTTGAATGCAATATGTAATTTCTATGATTTTCCAAAGTGTTGGCTCCCTAGACCATTGAAATTGTTTGATAGATGGCCCCAAATCTGAACATTGCTAAAGTCAACATCAAGCCAATGAGATTTTGGTATGTGTCCTTAATATGCGTCCGCAAATTAGAATCAAAGCATTTAACAAACACATTAACTGCAGTCTAGGGATGGTTATGGATGAGTCTAGGGTCCAATGCAAGGTACAGGTGTGGTATAGGTGTGGTATTGAGTGTTTCTCCCTCATGCATGGTTGGTTGCCACAACTGAAGTGCAGCAATAAATGAATCTCAAGCTCTCAAAAGACTCTTGGAAGTGTTTGTTTAAGAATCTTCTGCAGCCCTTCCATTGGAAACAATTTGGAGCTTGTGAGGGTCATTGCAAAATCCACATCATCTCACAGGTGCTAAGAAATCTTCAAACTTCACGTGCCAAGTCTCTGCTGTGATTGAAAAGATTTCTCAAATTGCTTGAATGTACAAAGATCCGACAATTATCAGTAGAGTACGGTTGATAGGGCGATGCAGTCTCCACTTTTTTCGATTGCTATGAGGCTTGAGCCTTTGAACTAATCCACGTGAGCTTGAGTTGTACATTACTTAAGCTTTGAAGGTTTAAACGTATAGATAGAATAATATTAAATAGACATAAGGTAGAACAAGTCAATGCTATCAAATATCTTCTACACCTTCCCATTTCTGGTTACTTACCTATTATCATAATCTTAGCAATCCTTTTAGCATATGACAATGCACTTGGGGAAGAGACACTTTAGCATGTGGTTGAGTAAGGATCTATTCATGATTTATCCATTTAGTCCCTACAAACTTTGAAAACCACAACAGATTCATTTATTATCTATATGTTTTGATTCTACTTGCAAATGGTTTCTTTCAAACTTCTCAATCTTTGAAAAGTATGGGAGTCAACAAATAACTTTTTTAAGGTACCTAGACAATAAATGTACTTGGTAATAGGCATGTTTACCTTGACATTCATAAATTCAACCATCATATTTGAGAGAGAAGGAAAAAAACTCCAATTATACATCAATTCAACATATACTAAGAATTTGTTGTTTTCATAGTCAATGAAAAAATACTACGTAATATTTTAAAATGCTATATAATTGTAAAAATGCACACTAACTATGTAGCATGAATAAAGGATGAATTTTCAAGGTATTGAAAATAGATCTATCCAAAATGTACTCCACATACTCTTGAGCAACACTAGAAACTATAGGAGTTTGTTTTTACAAAGTGGTTAAAAATGAAGTTGGGGGCAATTCTTTACTTTACTTTATGGTGAAATAAAAAATGAAATGACATGATCCAAACATCTTTAATAACTAATCTCATACTTAGCTATCATCCTCAATTCCCTCAACAATGACCTATAAGAATGTTTGTCCAAATGAAATTCTTATAGGTCCTATCACAATCAACAAAGCTTACATGAGAGGTATTATACATACAATATTCATGGTTCAAGGGAAGACTAGGCTCTTGATTGCGACTCACCACTTCCAAGTTCAACAGTTCAGAACTTATCCATATTTTATCCAAAAACGTATATTTTATTGCACTAGAATTTTCCTAAAAAAGAAAACATATCCCGCAAAAATTCCCATTGAACGAATAGAATTAACTCAAATAGTCGCAATCCTACTCAAGTCCGTCTTTTTGGTGCGACTTTTGACACAAGGGTACAGAACTGCAAGTAATCACGAGCATTTCCACTGAAATTTCTTTACTGTCACTTTTACATGCAATGAGCATAATGTCACACACTCACAATGTTACAAAACTACAGGTCTGGGTGTAGCCCCATAAGTCACGACGGACGAACAGCTGTGCCGTCGAAATCTTCGTTTTGTAGCTAGTTCACCAGCTCACTTGGTTTGAGGAATCCCCACCAATACTCCAATCGCACGGTCCCCAAGATCTGCAGAGTAAAAGGTCGATATCAATCATGGGTGTACCAGCTGATTGAAAGTTTCAGCTTTCATTGACATTTTGTGTCAGTTTTACGTACGCCTGCACAAAACGTGCAAAATTCACCTACGATCCGTCTGGCGTTTCATTGTACAGTACATCTTTCGAAGTGAACTGTGGGCCAACCCTGTGCGGACTCTTGGACTGTCGGAAAGCAGCCCTCGACAATTACGTTTGTGGTACCGCAGTTCCTCGACCAATGGCAAGAGTTTCATTGGTAATTGATTCTTTTCTGCAATGCGTTGCTATACTGTAGTCAACAGCATGGAAATAAGCAGTGCAGCATGATAATCATAAAGAAATCATGTAGTAATGCGAAATAGTCCACCTGTTCAACACTCCGGCAACGAAGGTTTGAAGAAGACTGGTCGTTGCATTCATGAGTGCTAGGGAGACACATCAATAAATTCTGGCTTAATCCTCGGACCACGCTGTCTCAATGAATCTTTACCGACCCGATTCTGCAACGCAGTAAGGTCAATATCTGTTACACCCTCTTCCATGTGCGAAATCACAGGCATACCAAGCGATTGCTTGTATTGCACATGTATCAAGCCCTGCACCCAGCCAGCCAATCGATGGTCATAAAGCAGTGGCATTGAAGTAATGGACCCTAAACCATTAGGGACCTGATGCAGTCTCCTATACTAACCACAGTTACTAACAGCAACTCATCTACTCATCTACTTTGGTTGTACATTTTAGCAAGTGTTGTAAGCACAGCTTAGCCAGACGGCCATGGTCGCTAATCTTCGCATGGAAACGGAGTCTCCTGTCACTGAAGGTGGAATGCAAACTCCCACTTTGATGTTGCATAAGAAATTCACATAGTGATAAAAAGTTTTTAACTCAAAAGACTTGGTTCTTCTAACCAAAGGTCTCTACACATACTTTAAAATCTCGAAAGTGAAGCAAGCGATGCTCTATCATAGGCATAAATGCAACGAGAGGGATTACTTCGTTGTCAACATCATTCCCACAATGTTCAGCTCACAGTAGCTTGCAGAATCCAATGAACCCAGAATTTGGACAAAATCCATCACATAATACCAGTCAAAGTGAGATAGGAACGATATCAAACCTCGAATTTCTTCAAAAAAAGTTGGAACCGCTTCATATTGCTCTTCATTTCTCGGGATTCCTGAGAATTTGATTTAGCTAGAGAACTGTTCACTTCTTTAGGGGAAAATCCAACCATCTTCTGCACTACCTGTTACACTTAACAAAATAAGTGTCTGCTTGTGAAATTGAAATGTTCTAAGTGGGAAACCATAGGGGCTGAAGTCGACTTTGCAGCGGTTTTAAACACAAGCATGCTTTGTTCTGTAGACAGATTCGTGATGAATATATGTATGTGATCAGAAATAGAACAAGACAACGGTTCTCACATCATGATGGATGAGTGCCTCGGTTACAAGACTGCCGTCATCAATATGGACGATAAGTGTAAATTCATCACAATCCTTGTACTGGAAGTCTTTCACGCCTGTCAGAACACACTGAGATTACCCACTGCGAATCAGTCCTTCAGACTCGTTCAGATTATAATGAACGTCGTGGTGACTTTTTCTCTACACGATCTGCAGTGAGTATGTTGCAGCAGCACAGACTGTTTTGAATAAGACATAGGTCCCATCAATTCAGCTTGCATCAATTAGAAATAACTAGAAGACCGACCTTGCACTCTTCACTGTTGTAGATTGCAGGATTGCAGTCCTTAACAGTAAAAACCCGGAAAAGAACGACTCTGCGTCTGTTAACTCAGACATGCACGAGAATTGATAGACAAAGCTAGCGCCAAAAGATTGAACTAAGCCGCTAATTCAAGACATAGGCTGCACAAGATAGAATTGGAAATAAGTACCTTAATTTTTCCAACAGCGCCATTATATCCAAGATCAGCAGATAGCTTCTCTTTTAGGAGGGCAAGATACGTAAAAGGTTCTTCACAAAATGCTGGAGTATTATGTCTCCTTGGAGGAACTGGTAAACTTTCAAATTCATCTTCATCACTATCCAAGTTCATGGGAGTCTGCATGCCTACATGAATACCAAAAGCTTCAATTTAGAATGGTCATAGCTTGGGACATGGATACAAAATTAAGTAAACGTTGCAAGATCTAAAATTAAAACGGACAATTAGTCGGTCGCATTAAAAGGTCACTTGTATATGTATGTACTAAGATCCGGTGGCAGAATTTAACATGTGAAATGTTCGAGTGGCAAAACATTCAAAATGTAGTAGATTCAAAGCCCCACTTTGCCAGATGCAAATTCAAAAATGGTGAAATAGAAGTGCATTAAGGTAGGACCACCCATTCCCAACCGGGGACCAATAACCAACCATATTTCCAACCATAGCAAAAAAGTGTTTTTTTCTCCATTTCAAAATTGGGACTTGTAAGTTATTGACATATGTTCCAATTTTGTGAGTCAGAAAGTAAAAAGCTATAAATAAAAAGGTAGTTTTTGAGTGATTAAAGTCAGTGATCGGCAATAGGTCCAAAGCACTTTTTGCCTTTCAAAATTCATAATTATTTCAATTTGAGTGGTAAAATTACCAAAGTTTTTGCAATCCTCCTCATTTCTATCGATGCACCTCTGAAAATTTTTACTTTGCCTTGTCCGATCCTAGATCATATCTCCAATTGCTTATTTGGTCGACTATAGGTGGTTCTACCTTAGTGCACCAAAGGTCACTTGGGAATTCTTCGAGGATATTCAAACGCACTCTAGAAAGCAACATAAGCCATAGCTTTACGATGATGATCAACGGCCTCTTGAATCAAGCATGAATGCATGATCACAGTCGATTCATAACATGATGACATCAACAGCAAAGCAAGAAAATAACTCAGGTGAAAGAGGAATTTCATGCTGAAGAATTTAAAAAGAAGGCATACCAGAAGGTGGAGCATATCCGTCATGCGTCGTGTTCTGCTCTACCACCCGCTGCTGGGTGCTATGAGACCCCGGGGCCTTTGCTTGCATTCTAGAACTGTTTTCCTGAAGCCCTGCATCGTTCATAGATGTCTGCACCCACGGTATAGTAGTTTGCTTCCTCCTGACCTCAAGGCTTTGAACTGTCGAACCGACTGCAGAGTTAGATTGCTGTACCGCGACATTTAAACGAGTCTCAGTGCGTATCGGGCCAGCAGCAGGAGCTACTTGTTGTACTGGGACGTTTGATCTGGTCTCAGAGCGTGTCGGGATAGCAGGAGTCCCCTGTTGCAGTGAGGCATTGAACCTGGTCTCGGTGTGCGAGACATGTAAGCCATGCCGAACGTTCGCATCGGTGTCAGGCATTTGTGACGCTTGAACGCTATGAGATGGCTGACCCTGAGTAGCAAACGACTGAAAGATACCTGAACTATGCAACAAAGTTTAGTACTACGCTCCAAGTTAGCAACTAATGCACTCTAATGCACTGATATCATTGCTGGAAGCCACATATCGGGAAATAGTCTCTAATGCTCTTTGATCTGACATTTCATTGTAGCAAAGCTTCCAGTCCCTAATCACAAACGATGGAAGTTTCCAAACCAACACGAAACCTTTAACATGTGATATTTTTAACATTAGAAAAGATGACTAACAAGCACCCCAAGTCAAGAATGACATCATTCATAACTCTCGCCTCTGGTGATTTAGACGTCATGAATGAGTTAGCGCAATTGCGACAGGGGATAAGTGTTGACTGGTGATACAACAAGCCCAACCGTTGATTGTGAAGTGGTGAGACTCTCACAATTATATACAAAGCACAGCTGTGGTGACGACATAACTCGGAAATAGTTGGAAAATGCGACAGAGGAAGGAAGGCTAGCTGGACACAACCTTGTCATTGAATGAAATAGAGGTATCTTGGTGGAGCAACTTACTTGCTGCAGTTGGCTGTAGCGGTTGAACAGAGTGTCCACTAGGGGTATCTGGAGGAATAGGTACTGCCGCTGCAGGGCGAGCCCCATCCGTATTTCTGGGCCAAGCTTCGGCAGTTGCCCTTTCTATCAATGAACTGTCCCCCGTCTGTCCTCTACGGTTTCTACTGCAAGGGGCAAGATCAGAAACAGCTCCATTTCCGACATTCACAGCAGTTAACTCTCACTATACTTTGCAAACGAGCTACCTATTTGGACTTCCTCCAATAAGATGGCGTGTAAAAGGCATCAAGAAAATAGTGACAAAAATTACACTAGAATGATGGATACATATAAATATGCAATCAAAGCAGAGTACAGAAGATCTATAAGGAAGAGTGGGATAAAACTTACCGACTGCCCCGAGCCGGTTTATTTACTTCATGCACTGCACGTAGACGTGCTTCTTCTAGACGCTGAACAAGGCCTCCTATGACTTCTACACTCTCGCAACTTAGGAGGAAAACACCGCGTCGAACAAATACATTTCTCACGCAGATCTGTGTCCACAATAAAGAAGAAAAGAAATTACAATCTTCCCCAATAGCAATCCATCACAAGATCCAGATCACTTGATAGAAGCATCTTGCAGTGCTCTCTTTGCGGAACGATTATACGATCGCCAACCAACTCAAATTTTCCACAAGCGGTAACGCATTTTGCAGATATATCCACAGAAGAAATGAAAAAGGCCACTCAAGCAAAAGAAATGATCACAGGAGACTGTATCCACCGACCTTGAAGCCAGCAGGAAATAGGTTACGAAGAGCAGCGATTGGTTGATACTCGATTCCAATGACACGTTGCACACCGTCTGTCATAGAAAGCTTTAGACACCTGCTTATCCCTGCTCCTCGTTCATGGTATCTATCTCTCAATGGAGCGCCGATGTCACTTATCTCGTCCACCTAGAAGGGTGAACAGAGAATCCCGAAGAACCTGAGACCTTTCATCCTCAAGACTAAGAGTTGCGAATAACCTATAGCCAGTTGATATAAAAGGATATTCCACACAACAGTATCAAACAACAAAAATGGACAATAAATCCTGAAAGCAGACACAATCTCGTAAAACAATACGATCAGTACATTGCGCTCACCCCATGATAGAAAAGTGTTCATTGTAACCCCATACTTATCCTCTCCAAAAATCTGATATCAGCGGAATACGCTCATCATCTAATCATGCCCTCACAGACATAACTGCATATACTTTTTCTATTATCGAATTCAGATGTGAGATGTGCTCACGAAATATCACTACCAGTGTCACCAATTATGAAATCGAAGATTCACCTGAAGAACAAACGGTCCAGCGAGCTCGATTGCATGAAGAGTCTCGAAGAAATTCGGCAAACATCCTGCGCCAACTTCATTGAAGTCCGTGATTAGCAAGTGTGCAAAAGCAAGCTCGCCCTGCTTCTCCACTCCGAAAGTGTTAAACCCTGTCTGTGAACCCTCCATCTCTCGAACAAACGAATCTAGCCATTCAGGGTGGACGTAGATTCCTCGCCTCCGAAGTAGCTGATGCAGAGGACTTCCCCTGCCTTCGAAGTTATTCATATTATTCTCTTGAGGAATGCTACGGACGGGCTCAGCAAGAGGGAAAATGGTCCCAGGAGGTGGTTCATCCGAGATGTCATCATCCTCTATTTCGTCCTCTAAGAACATGGAGTCGATGCTAGGTGGAGCAACCACCGATGCAGCCGCCACATTGCCCTCCGCCACTATGTGCTTCACAACGACGTCACTGTTGTCGCCCTCTTCGTCCGAGGAGGAGTCGGAGAGAAGCACTCTGCCTCTGCCTCTCACCACCCTCCCTGTCATGGCTTCGTCTTCCCCTAAGTACCCTCGGCTCCACCCCCAGTCTCAGCTTCTCAACTACCGCAACACCACCAGCCAACAAAAATCCTCAAATACGACCTCTCACTTTCCATTAAGTAAGCAAAAGATCAAAAACTCATAACAAAACTCAGCAATCAAAGAATCTCAATATTCTGAAAGAAATTCCAATCTAAAAATATGGCGGCAAAAAAATTTCAAACAACACTCTCCCCCGTCCCGCCAAATCAACTTCGGTCCGCCATCAACAAGTGTAAACCAAAACGGCTCAAACAACATCGTAATCCAAACTTACCAAACCTATCAAAAACTTCATGAGTTCGAATCGGAAGACAATTTGAAAAGAAAGTTTGAAGACTGCTGTCGAAACTTAATCATAGAAAATCTTTGAAGAGATTAATATTATGTCTTCTCAAACTCGCGTTAAAAAGTGCGAACACATCCACATCACTGAGAGACAGGAAAGCAACAACAAAAGCTTGACGTAGCTTAGTGTGGCTTACATGGAATGAGTTGCAAAGACATGATGTTTCAGACATGCCGCATCACGAATTCATTCCGTGCAGCTTCCGGAAGCGCTCGCATTATTCTGCCTGCGTATTCACTCGCATTCACTCGATTCACTCGTATTCTTCGATTCCCTCGCATTCTTCGATTTCCAGCTCAAGCACCGCAGAATGCAAGCAAGTGTTTCGTACTTGTGGAGACGACGGCGGGAGTTCTCTCTGACCACCGAAAATTGAATTAGGTCATTAACCCCGACGCTATCTAGACCAAAAAAGTAACATTCTTTTTAAAGCAATCTGTATATACTGATTGTGTGCGTAGGTCTGCTCGAACATAACATTCAGTAGCAGACTGTCACACTGCCTCCCAGCGGATGAAATGGTGTGGAATATCCCACACCATTCTATCCAGCACCAATGGTATTCCACACCATTCAGTAACTAAAGTTGCAACTCCAAGAAATGTTAGATGAAATTAGGTGATGGGGACTTCACCAAGGGGAAGGCAGTCCTTCCATGGGCTACTGAATATTATGAACGTGTTTCATCCACAAGCAGGATAATTTGATTTTAATCACACAATATTCATCCATTAACCCTAGAAGGCCACAACCATTTTGGGTTCAAAAAAATTGTAGCTTTTGAAGTGCTATAAATCTAAAAGTGACTAAGTGATACACATCTTAAATGTACAATCTTGTAGTGAGCATGTTGTAGGTGGTATAGATCAAATTTGAAGTTATTTGACCACATAGATTGCAAGATTAAAATGTTTTCAGTGTTGATAAAGAATACTAAAATTTTCCGAAAAACTCATTTAGAGGTGAAATTTGACTTCTAAACCTAAGCAAATGAAAAAACTTTAAACGACAAAGTGATTCAAAATCAGCATACAAACACATTGGTGAAAAAAAATATCATTCAATTGACTCAATGCGTTTGCAAAATGGCTTGCAAATGTCAAAAAATAGGTAAGAAAAGTTACAAAAAACACATCTAGAGCTGAACCTCCTTCTACTAGAATGCACCTCAGGCATTGAGAACTTCTTGGATTGATGTGAAATTTTAGTGACATAAACTAGACTAATATGCGCAACTTTTCCAAAAATAAGATTTGGAACTAGACACTGTATGAAGAAGATACAAGCCGCCAAAGTTCACTGAAGTTGCAAAATGGTGGGATTTTGAATTTTGAATTGCTCCCAAACAATCTAAACAATTTGGATTGACTTGAAAATTTCACCACAATAACTAGACTTCAAGGGGAGTAGAATCCAACAAATCTTATTCAAATCAAACATTGGATGAAGGAGATACAAGCCCCCAAAGTTGCAGCCGTGAAGTGCTTTTTGGTGAATCACATTGAACCTCTGTGAACTTTGATTGGCTTCCACACAATCATCACCTCTTAGATTGATCTGAAAATTTTACTACACAAACTAGAATAATAGGCGCAAATTTTTCAACAAGATTCATTGAATTTGGACATTGGATGCAAAAGTTACAGCACTTTGAATTCTATGAGAGGCCACTTTTTGGCCCCTTGGGCGGTCTAAGGTTAAGGCAACAATTACAAGACTTCTCATCCACGGACAGAGCTGATTACATCGTGTAATCTTCTCGCTGCCTCCTGGCGCTTTGAAGGTTACCTAGTCCGTAGCCGGAAAAAACTCTAGATTTGGACAAGAATTTTGGCTTCAATAATTCCTCAAACAATCACTTCAAGGAATATTGGCTAAAGAGAGACTTGTCATCTCATAAAAAAGATTCTATGGATAATGTAATAAGTCAATAAAGGATGGTCGGTTGCAACAAATGTAATTGATGGGCATAGTTAAATCTTAGTTTTTTTTTATACTATTGGTGATTATTCCTTAAAATTTTCAATAACTTTCAAGGTGTTTTGGATCTAGATTTTGTAAGTTACAAAGACTTGAAGGTTAAAGACTAATGAGTCATTTTTAGGCAAAATTAACTATAGGGTTTTATAGAAGCCAAGCCCTTATTATATCTATAGAGTTTGGTTTCAATTCAATTCATAAATTGCAGGATTATAATGTAAAAAAGAAGGTTATTTCAAAGAAATTTATATTTTGATGTAACTAAAATTGTACTTTGACTAGTTCTTTTGAACATACAATATTTTAGAAAGTTGGCATCTTATATTCATTGTCAAGGTATTGAAGTTCAACGTGCATGGAAAAAAGTCTTTTACTTTTAGGACCAAAAATGAGTGAGATGATGGTCTTGCAATAGTAATTGCTTCATTGTTAAAAAAAATTTAAATATGAAATAATTGAAAGATTTGTCACAAACTTCAAGCTGAAATTCAAAATCAAACGTGGTCAAGCCATAAAAGAGTACACAAAAAGATACACAATAGAAAACCAAATCTAAAAAATGGCTCAAATCCAACTACAAGATGTGTATTTTACTGTAAAAAAAACACATACCTTGACCTCATTAAGAAGAATTTCTTATCTAATGACTCATCACCTATAAACCACATGTACTTTGGAAATTTTTATAAGTTCAATAGTGAATCTTCTTCTAAATTTGAATACATCACTTCATAACTAACTTTATTTTCTTCATAATGAGCCCAAGAATAAGTGACTTTTCACATTCCGAAGTGTAGGAATGGGCATTTTAAAAACCAATTAACCATATTATATTCAATGGAATTTTAAAGGTTAAAGGCTTTGAAAATAATCTTCCATTGCTCCAATGCTTATGATAATTCACATGCACGTTTAGGATTATTCATAATTCCATTTGTTAAAAGAATTCAAATTTTTTATTAAAAAAATCTTTTGAAATATGACCCAAAAATTATTCTATTCAAAGAAAAATAATATTCGTATTTTTTTAAAAATGAACTTTGATTTAAACTTAAATTCTATGTGATCAAATATATTCTTTGATAATCAAATTGCATACTAATTTGAAGGTAGTGAATGAGAACTTATAGTCAAATTTTTGAAAAAAGATTCAAAAGAATCAAATATATAATTGTCTCTTAAAAAGAATTTTGAGGTTAATTAGAAAGAAAGACCCCTTTGAATCTTTTGAGGTTAACCCCTAAGCACCCGAGGGAGGGTGGGCCTTCAAAACTATCCCAAAACAATTGTTTTAGACTAAAAAATGTAGAAAATTTAGTTCTAAAAGTCAATTTCAACCCATTCTGCTCTTCTTCAAACTTGGGCAGTTTTCCATTCAAAGGCATATAACTTCTACTACTCATTTTCAAATGCCTGCATTTTTGGACTAGTACATGGAGCATGAAGTTTACAATTATGAAAATGAAAAATGACAAAAATTGAAAGATAATTTTATTTCTTTTAAGGCTTGCAATTACTAAGCTATAGTTATTGGATCATAATTTTTTGAATGAGGCCTTATGGGCACCTTTTTTCTTCAATACTAGTCCCATTTTACCCTTATCAGACTACCGCCATTCCATCTATTGAAGTACTGCAGTTTACAACCCCCCAACCTTCTGCATGTCTCTAGGCTTGTCATACTTAAGGCAAGACTGTCCCTCCCAACCCTACTCCATTCAACACCTGCTACGTATAAAATTATTGAAACCTCCATTGGTTAGCGCAAACCTGCCAGGTAACTTTCAAAAAATCCACAAGCTGCCTATTCTTGTATTAAATTCAAGAAAATGTTGTAGATATTGTTGTTCCTTCCCTCATCCCTCTATAACCGCTCGCGTATTGAGAAGAGCGCGTTTTGAGAATACACAAGGTATCCAATTGCAATTGAGAATAATCTGCTAACTAGGGAGCTCGGTCAAATTTTCTAGTCTTTGATCTTCAATTTTCAATTTTTCAATCTTCAATCTTCAAACACATTCCCATTGGTCTATCTTTTGGTGGTTCTATAAGGATGAAGGTAAGGGTGCATAATAAGAAAAAAGTCCTTATTTAGATGAATAAAATGGGATGGCCAACCACAAGCTAACCATCCAAAAGATTGGCTCCTAAACCTCAAACTCATGAATGATGACCAGAAATCATCTTTTACTAATGGGAACAGTATAAAAGATTGACCATGTAGATAAGCAACTTTACTTTATTGCCATAAATATAAAATGGAGCTAATCCTGTCATAATGAATGACTACATAGTTTGCAACAAAGCTTACAATGCAAAAATGAAAACAATCAACCTCCAAATTTGCCTAAATTTAACAATGAAATGACAATGAGATTCCAAAATTGGTTTAAAATAACAATTCACAAGCTACAATACACAAATTTTCATATTTTCAAGTCTTCAAACCTTGAGGTCTTCAAGAAATGTAAAATAAAACTCGAAACTCAACTCTAGTACGTCTGCATTTCTTAATCTACTGCCAAAAACAATTTTGTATTCTAAATGTTAAGTAAAATAACAATTTAAAAAGCTTATAAAATAATCTAATACTCCTCAAATTTTCAAATTAAACTAACATACCGTCCAAAAGTTATGGACAAGCAAAATCTCAACCTTCTCCTTTGAAAGGCAACAAACCTCTCCTATCCCCAAAAGTCATAATTTCTTCAATTCTTAACCAAAATTTAAATACAATAACTTTTCAAAAAGCTAAAATCACAAATTAACTTCTCTTTAAGTTTCAAACTATTTTAATCTATTGTTCAAAAGTTATGAAAAAACAAAGTCTTGGCCTTCTCTTTTGAAAGGTATCAAACCTCTCTTATTTTAAAAATTCATAATTTTCACTACCTAACTTCAATTGCTTCAAATTATGAATTTATGAAAATCTACAAAACATTTTTATAATTCTTAAGAGTTTCAAAGATGAAGGTAAAAACCACAAACTTTGGTGGCCGCTCAAATCTCTATTTTTCTCCATCAAGTGGCAATAGATCTTCCTCCACTTACATATTCATAATTTTTTGCTTCCAATTCCAAATCAAGAAAAACAAGTCTTTTTGAAAGTGAAAAATTATTAAAAAAAAACCTTCAAATTTTTTGTTGCCAAATACTTGATATACAAAAAGTTATGGCTGATCAAACTCTCTCTTAGCTTTCTACATATATATACTTCAAAAACCTCAAAACTACTAGAAACCCTTTCAACCACACAAGCCTAGCTTGGAAGAAGTAGAAGATGCCTACCTACCTTCTAGACCCCTAAAATAAGTAGTATCAATCTATGTACACAACACATGGGTCTCTAAACACCCACTAGCATAAAAAATACCTAAAAAAAGTTCTTTTTCATCTTTTAAGGCTAATGAATCTGTAAGGTCAATAGTAAGAAGTAAACTACTTTTATATTTCCATTCTTTTATTTTTTAACATACAAATGGAATACAAAAAATTTATATTAGATACTAAGCTGCAATTTAAACTCCATATAGGTTTTTAAACTAAAGTCGAAGAAGACTACTATTCCATTTACAAGAACTTGAGGATGCACCTCACCATATTTGTAACGTAGTTTGCACGTCTCACGTTTGTTGATAGATTGATTGGGCTTTTTAACTAATATTGATGGCCATGTCTTCTTTGAACAAGCCTTACTATACAAAGTAATGATTGACATTTAGGCCTGATTACTTCATGAGTGCCTAATTCAACACACCAAACTTGAAGCAAGATTACTAAAGTATGAGCATCTCTATCGAGATTACTATGCCAACGCTACTCAATACAAGATTGTTTTAATAAACAAGAAGGTCTAACTTCATCTCGTAGATGGAATAACAATGGTGCACCAATCGTCGGCTCAGATGGTTGAATTGGCAACTATGACAAAAAAAACTTTAATTCCACCTCAAGTTCAAACTCTAGATCTTGCAACTCCATAAAAATCCTTCAATTTGACATTTTATAATCGAACTTCAAATCTAAGCACAAACTCTAAGAACATGAAGAAATACTCCAAATTGGTAAAATTTGTCTAAGATTTTTGCCTTTTACATAGTTTCATTTGTGACGAGCATCATCTTAAAGCTATTTAAAAGCCTCATTAATAAGTTTTGTCCTCCAAATTTTAGAATCTTCTCAAAAAATATAAATTAAATATATATTTTATATAATGTATATATTTACATCAAAACATTGCTCTTGGATTTGTTGGCACGTCTAATGCTAGATCGTAGTTCCATTTACTTGTTAGGAATGGTTGCTTGAAGGGCAATCAGGGTCAGATTATAGGGTTTAATTTATAAACCAGAAAATTTCTAATGTGGCTAAATTCAATAAGCTCTATCAAAATATGGTGAACTAGAGAGGTATCAAGGCATACTACTTGTCTACCAATGAAAAAAACTTCAATTATACAATTTCTTTTTCAAATAAATAACAAACTTCTTACAAAAATTGTTGTAGCCAATAAAAATAGAAAGCACATTTTGAATAATAAAAAATGAAAGTAACAAATCTAACATGGAATGTGATGTTTAAAGCCAAAAAAGTGGCTCATGCTATCAACTATATCTAGAACAAGTGTCCTACAAAAGCCCTTCGACTCAAGACATCTAAAGAAGCCTTTACTAGAGCTATTCCCCACCTCCGCCATCTCAGGGTGATTGGATGCCTCGCATATTGTCATATCCTTGCTGCTCATAGACAGAAATCAGATGCTAAGGCTATTCCCACCATATTTTTAGGGTATGATGAGTAGAATAAGACTTACAGGTGTTACAACCTATGTACTTAAAAAAAATTTATTAGTCGCGACATTCGCTTCGACAAGCTCAACTTTGACATCTCAATCTCCGAGACTACAGAACCCCTAAAGGACTCTAATTTCCCAATTAATCCTCCAGCCACTACTTCAACAATCCCAACCCCTACCCCAACATTAGATACCCTACCAATCGATCTCCAACCTCAACCCCACTTGTTCCCACCTCCATCAACCCTCTTTGTCCCTCCCACCTTCCCATCTTCCAATCCTAATCTACCCTTTGCCCCTATTCTGCCGACTGCTCTTGATTTGCCGAGCTCTCTGCCACTCCCTCCCCGCCGCTCCTAGCGCCCCAAATGCCAGAATATCCGGCTAGATGATTACGAGCTCTCGCTCTCCACCGACAACTTCAACGTATACATACTCATCTCTACTCCTCCTCGTCCTAAACCTACACCCCTTGACAGTGACCACATTATATTCAAACATGCCAAGCATGAATCTAAGTGGCGCTTTGCTATGGAACAAGAAATGGACTCAATTTGGAAGAATCATACGTGGGATCTAACGCCACTCCCACCTGGAAAACGAGCAATCACTAACAAATAGGTCTTCAGGACCAAACCTGGTGCTAACGGTCAATCCTCAATAAAGAAAGCATGACTTATGGCTCATGGATTCGAAAAACGCCAAGGCATTAATTTTGATGAAACCTTTGCCCTTGTCATAAAGTAAGCAACTCTTCACACTACCATTGCCTTAGCTCTTGCAAAATGCTAGACAATTCATCACATGAATGTGCAGACAACTTTTCTCCATGGGCTACTGAAATAAAGAGTATATATGACCCAACCTCCACATTTCAAAGCTTGTGGAAGGGAACACCTAGTTTGTCATCTTAACAAATCACTCTATTCCGATATGAAGTCCCCATATACTGATTCTACCTACTACTATAAACTGGTGGACAAACTCATTTTTCTCACAATTACTCGCCTAGACATCGCGTATGCTGTTAGTCAATTGAGCAGTTATATGGCAAATCCTCAACAAGCTCACCTTGATTCCGCCAAGTATGTTCTCCGCTACCTACATGGCACACTGGATATAGGCATCATATACCAATTTGATGCACCACTCACCATCTCTAGATTCACAAATGCTGACTAGGGCTTGGGCCCGGAAATACGTTGCTCCATTGGAGCTTACATCTTCATCCTAGCTTACAACTCCATTACTTGGCAGTCCAAACACCAATTGACCATTTCTCAATCATCAACAAAGTCTGAATATAGGGTGCTCAGCGACGGGGCTTAGGAAGCTGTTTGGTTCTATTGTCTGCTTCGTGAAATCAACCCGCCTATACAGCCTCGACTCCCTACATCCCAACACACAATGGCCAAAATTACTGCAACCACCGCCCATATAAAAACATCCAGCATTGTCATCCACTGCGACAATCAAGGTACAATGAAACTTTTATACAATCTTATCTTTCATGCACACTCTAAGCATATAGAAATTCACTATCACTTCATTAGAGAGAGAGAGTCTTAGAATGGGAGATTAAATTACAATATATTCATACTCATGATCAATTTGCCAATGCCCTTACAAAACCACTAGGACGAGTCAGATTCCATCAGTATAGAATAACACGAGGTATGTATAGCCTCGTTAGCTTCAAAATAGACTAACCAACTTCAACTTCTGGTCAAACCTTAGCGTACACTATAGATCCCTATTAGTGGAACAAGGACTTCTATGCCTCCGCTAAAGTGCTAAAGTTCTTGTGTTCTGCATCCTTATAACCAGTTACTTCTCGGGAGCAATCCTCCCATGAGAAGTATAAGCCAATAGTTTGCCAGCGCCAGACAGCATAAAACTTTTGCTTCTCTCTAGTGCTTCAAAGACAACTATCTCACAACCCTCATTGTTGCAACTGTTCATTTGTCCAAAACACAACTGAAGACTCCCCTAGCATTTCATCATGATCAGACTCCAAACTCCCACCAACAACACTTGAATGATCAACCACGAACGAGCTCACAACATCGGAATAGCGCTCCACCAACCGAGAGAAAAATGCATAGTTCAACCACAGCAATAACCCTTCTAAACCCGTTGGCGAGACTTCAACAATACAATCCTTCAGCATTTGTATCCTTTGAGGTTCCACGCGCGCCATTACTCATGACCTGACTCACAAAATTTGTACAAGAAACGCTACAAGTTTGATTCAATCAATTAGATTCACAAAACCTGAACTCTCATTTGCGGGGGGGTATTAATATACAAACATACTAGTTAGAGCCAAGCTCCATCAGGTAGTTGGAGGTCCGGTTTTCGGAGGAAACTAGACCTCCAGGCCGGACCCTCCGGCACCCTCCATTCAAGCTGGACCTCCGGCAGTTGCGTATCGTTGACTTACCTGCTGTGAAAATACTGGCTACAGAAAGACTGGCAAGCAAAAACACTGGTGGGCTTGTGTCGCATAGTGCCTCCGGCAACCCTCCGGCACCTCTAGGATTGTAATTCCGCTTTGCACGCATCAGAGGCTAGAGGTCTGGGCCGGAGGTCCAGCATTCAACCATATGTGTGATGGAGCCTCTCCGGAGCTCCGATAATCGGACCTCTGGGGCCCGATGGAGTTTGGTTCTTAGAGTTTCGTCCTTGGATGGCATTCATCCAACAATCAACCATTGGGCTTGACCTGAGCCCCACAAGCTCTTATATATAATCCAAGCCTCTTTCTTGGTTGTTCATTTAATATAGTTGTTTTACTTCCAATGGTTACACATTGCTTTTACTAACATTTAAGGCATATCCTCCCACTATAGTGAAATGGTTGTTTTTTAGCCAATTCAACTTCTCGTCATTGCTAAGTTGCGCAGTGCCACTATAAAGTTGAAATGAGACAAGATTTCTTTCTCACATCTTTTTTCCTTCAACATCTCTTTGTATATAATCTACATATTGACATTACTAGTATTAATAAAGAAGTAAAAGAGACAATGCTACCATTTATGAAAAAGCACTTAATAAGAATAGGAACTACAGAGTTAATCCAGCACGTCAACATCAAGCATAAAGGTAGTGTATTCCAAATGACTTGATGAAGTCTTGATTTTATAAATCTTCCTACCTACTTGGCATAGGACTTTTATTATTTTACATGGAAAAAATATGAACAAAGTACTCATAGATAGTAAGAGTATTGGTTTTTTTATCCATCTACATAATAGCACACATCTTCCAGTTGTTATGCATTGCCCATTCGATAATCCCTTACATGAACTTCTTGAAGGTTTTTTGCTCCTTTGCAAATCTGGAATTCCTATGCAATTGCTCCAAAGAGTGCCTATGACATATGTTCCCCCTTCTTTAAATCATGGAATAATTCCACGCTTGTAAAGAAATTATCCATGATTATTTCATATCCGCAACTTTCGAACCCTACAAGTAATACCTCCACTACTTTTTACCCCATCTTGAGCTCTCATTTTTTAAACTTAAAAACCTCACGATTTCAATAGATGTTCCACAATAAACATCAAAGTTGCAAAAAAAACATATAATAAAATCCACAAGGCACCAAATCTTGAGGCCCCATTTTTCAAGTTTATTAGGCATGCACTATTGAACAAGACAATATGCATCTTTGTAATGAACCATCATCTCATCAATGGTAATCTTCTCTCTATTATTCTATAGACTCCTGCAATGATCACAAAGCTCATTCAACAACCACCTTACTTTATTTACTTTGTTATAAATCTCGGACGTTTGATTCATGCATATAGAAGTAGGATTGGTGATACAAAGGCACTTGGATAGAAGCCAAAATTGATTGTGTAACATAAGTTGAGATATAACATGGCAATAAATAAATGATTTTGACTTTTGCTAGTACATAAGTATGTTGGAAAGTTTCTTGAGTCCAATATATAGTGATATTGTAAAAAACACCTTCAATTCACCTACATCCAACATTTTCCACCCAATTTTTCTACAAGTGTATATCTCATAATTATTAGGGCATGTAGCAGTCACAACCTTATACTTGACCCTTTTCAATTTTTCGGTTGCATAACTATTCATTTTCAAATCAGGGTTGTCACATTGGACAAGAACCTATTCATTTCTTGTCCAATTGGACAAGAAATGAATAGGTTCTTGTCCAATGTGACAACCTTGTTTTGAATATATGCGCCTCAATGTTTGAATAGACCAAAATAAGCCAAATAATTGAAGACGAGAAAGAACCTTATCCCATTCTCCTATCAAATCAAGAGATGGGCTACCAAAAGGTTTCACAAAAAGGTTGTATGTCATATACCTCTAATTTGATGTGTTGAGCCTATAGTTTTTTTTTATATAGGTCGTTTGAGTTGGGCCAATAGCTTCACCCCTACCACCATAGCCCCTACAAACTTTGTTCCTTTCTTTGTTGCCAAGACTACGGCCTTCTACTACCACAAAGGAGATACTTCCAACCAATACCCTTTCCTACTCGTCATTGGCTACCTCCTTCTATTACTTCCATCCATGGTTGTAGCTAGCTCTTGTTTTTGCTGGATATTTGCAGTAGTAGATGTAGATTAGAGGCCCCCTTCTTGTCTTTGCCAACACATTGTGCATCTCCCTCTTCTTTAGTTGTTGCCCTCGTTTGCGGTTATAAATGTGGTTGGGATGCAAGGGCACTAGGAAAGATGTTTTTCTACAAGGTTGTACGTGAAGAGTGACTACATGTTGATTGTGTGTAGAAGGAGAGTGGTGGGTGCTTATCAAAACCATATTGGTCGCAATCATGTTTTTGTTGCTCATCTAAGTCATTGTTGTAATTGCTTGAATCATCTTCATCACGTTAGTGTTTTCGTCATTATCATAGAATGAGTCTCTACAACCTTCTTGATATGTATTTTCATTGTCATAATCAAAACTAAGTTCTTCTTCCAACATCATTTCTCACACATTATATGTTTCCTTCACAATAGTTGTTTTATTTTTCATAATCACAAAGTACATGTCTTCTTTAGTCACCTTATAAAGGTAGGAATATGTAGCAAATCCTATACTAAACTTAGAGTGGTCATCTTTTTCTCCTTCATTGCATTTGTTTTTGTTATACAAGTAAGAGTGAGACACTTTCATCAGCTTTGGAAATGAGGAATTGTAAATAACATGGTCTTTCATGAGCAGTTTATCTTTGCTTCCAACTCTAGCAAGTTCAAACACATGATTGATATTTGCTTCACAATGAGGTGATAGAATTGTTTTCAGGATTGGTGTCTTTTGCTTGCAATTTGAAAAATTGGCGTAGATGCAAGTCATGGCCTTGGAAGGTGGCAATGGAATAGTCCTCGTAGTGTTGGAGATGTAGCCACCTTCATTTTCCATCTACATCCAATTACAAGTCTTGCACCAGCTACCTTCAAACAAATTCACTAGCTAGTGCTCTACTTCCCCAAAATTTAGAAAAGAAGTTGTCGTTAGAAATGAACCTAGGTTGTGATTGTTAAAGACATCAATGTTGGTCGATGGACCCTGTTGTCTTGTTGCTCCATCTTTATTTATTCTCGATCCTTCTAAATTACATATATGCTACACATTTTAATAAGAAGACTTTGAAATTTGAAAAACAACAAGAAGAAGAAAAATATAATGTAGATGCACCTTTGCTTGCAGTGTGACTGATCATGTTGTTTTTGGTTGGCAATCTTGGTAAGTCCTTCATTGTTTTTTTACTGCGATTCTTCTTGTCTTCTTCTATTGCAAGGTTGTGTAAGAAATTCTAACTCAACCCTTGAGCTTGAATCTAATATACGGGTTCTGATGGCAATTTAAAGTGATAAATTTTAGGATAATCAATGTAAGTGCCTTTTAAGCAATGGACACTCAAATGATGTGATTTGTTCCTACAAAAGTTTAAAAAATAACTAAAAATCTAAAAGTTAGTCTAACTTATGGATTATTGGTTGGCTAATCAAATGTCAAAGGTTATGAATTTTAATTAAAATTTTATCTAATCCAATCTCTAGATCTTGTTTTAAAGTTTCTAAAATGGTAAAGCAAGTTAACTTTGAAAATTCTCTTCAAAAGTTATGAAAGGATGAAAAATAGCCCCTAATAAACCTTTTGAACTTCATCTATCGTTTAGAAATAGAAAATTAAGTCAATTTTGTCCCAAATTTAATCCTTAACCTTCTAATGGGTTCTAGTTTTAATAATATTGTCTATTTTGGGTTAATTTTGAAAAAGTTCATCCAAATGGGTTCCAAACTTCATTCATTGATATCTTACTAAAAAATGATGATTTTTCATATGAAAAATGGTTTTAGAATCTTATTTAGATTCTCTAAAAGATATCCAAATGAAATATATTTTAATTATTTTTTCCAAATTCTTGGTTAAAAGGCTGTTTAATCTAGTTATAATGATGGATTTTAATCTAAACTATTATTTATAAGGATTTTAAGATTTTTTAATTGAAATTTGGTAATTATCTTTTTAACATGGTTAAAGGTGAAAATTCTAAATTCTTACTGAAAAGCTATCAATGGGTGAAGTTTTGGTGGAAGTTTAGTGGAATAACTTCATCCACAAATTACTTTTAGTCTAAAAGAACAATTTCAAATTCTTAACTAATCTCATTTTTCTAAGGCCTATTTGATTTTAAGGTTTTTTCTATTCTAAACTAATATATGGTTTTAAAGGTTAAATTAAAATAAAAACTGTAAATAAAAAGGGATTTTTAATCATACCTTGGCAATGAAGGACTCCATTGTGCCATCATCAAAAAACATCATGCTAATTTGCTCTCCATAAATTTCTCCCTTCATTTGGTTAGATCATCACAATTTTGATTTTAATTTCGGATTTTGGGTTGTAATTTTGGTCCTTTTTGTCTTCTACCTAATAATTATGGAATTTTTATTTTAATATGTTCATATTTCAGACAATTTTTAATTATTTAAATATCCAAAAATAATTAAATTCACTAAATCTAATCAAATCCAATAGATTCTAATTAATTTTTAATTTTTTTAATTAATTTGGAAGTATTAGGTGGCAATTTATTTATTTTCTTTATCTTATTGAGCCTAATAAAACAAAATCCCACTATAATCCAAACTCCCTAAATTCCTTCAAGAATATATTAACTAGTTAACTGACAAAGAATGAAGAATAAAAGAATGTCAATGTAATAGTAGGATTCATTTTAAATATGTTTTTTAATCCTAAATTCCCACATGTGCAATTCCTTCTCTATAATTTATTCTTCTCTAAGTTTTCCTTCCACTCTAATTCCTTCTCATTTAGTTTAGTGGTTTTGAGAAGTTGAAAACTTAACACTTTGGTTGAGAGCAAGAAACTATGGAGTGTTAGAATATTAGCATCAAATGTTAAAAAGCTAATTTTTGTTTTAAGACTTAGAGGTAGTGGTGTAATGAACAATGACTGATTTTCACATTTGATTAATAAAATTTAGTGGTAATTCTATATATCATTTGATTACACAATTTGAGCATGTGTGTTTAATCATTTACTGGACTTAAGCTTGTTGTATCGGAGCTTTGTTGTGTACTGTCTAAACCCCGCTCCCTTGTTGACTCCGCTTTCCAATTGGCTCCGCGTCTAAACTAGCTCCATTTCTGAACTACCATGTGTCGCTTCTTTATTAGTTGTTCTGTTCCCCTTTCATGTCCAATCCCTATCTCAAGTTGTCTCTTGATGTGGTTCTTGGTTGTCCACTCATTTTGATTTTTAGATTATCCACTAATCTAGTTCTCAATTGTTTGTGAGTCTTTGGTTCTCATATTTTTTGTTGGGTTCTGGTCCTCGGATTATTGAAATTTTGGTTTTGTATCCAACTAATTAGGAGAGAATTTTTGTAATTTTTAATAAAAGAAAAAAAAATACTTAATTTACTTGTTCAATTTTGAGATGGATACAAACAATGTTAGTTTTCTTGCAATGATGACTTTAAATTAGTACTAAACTAATTTTGGGCCAAATTTGGGAGGTTTAAGACTTGTAATGTTTATGGCTTGTTGGGAGCAAGGTCCTTCTAGCACATATCAAACAAAAATTTGGAATTTTAAATCTTCAAAGGTGGTTTTGAGTTTTTAGCAAAGTCAAAGCTTCACTGTATAGGGGAAACTCTAAATTTACATGTTATTTTTTTAAAATACAAGGAATTAAAGGACTATAGCTCCATCATATGAGGGCAATTCTAAGCATTAACAGTGTTAAAAAGCAAATCTAGTATTTCAGGAATTTTAGGTGATGAAGGATGTAGACATAACAGTGTTTAAATCAAACTTCAACAAAATATCAAGGTTGTAGTGTTTAGTATTTCAAGAATTTTATGTGATGAATGAAGAATATATGATAATGTTTAAACCAAACTTCAATACTAATTTTTCCAAAATGTCAAGGTTTTAGTCACTTAAATAACAAAGGAGGTACACATGATAGTATTCAAACCGAACTTCAGTACTTAAAACTCAAATTCCATTATACAACGGATTTTAAGTTAAAAAATTAGTTTATCATACTTTTGACAAAGTGAAGCCTTGCCTCTTTTAATGTATTAACACTAAATGTTGTCACAAGTACTACAAAACGTTAATTTTAAATGACTTTAAGCAAATTAGAGCTTTGAAGGTCTATACTTTCTAAACTCTGTCAAAACAAAGATAATTGAGGCTTTAACCTCTAACAAAAACAAAATAAAAGTACTTCAAAAGGACTCTCTAGTCTTTCAAAATAGACAAATGACAAATAGATGGTATTTCAGCTTAATCGATAACACAAAACAAAAGAAATGGTACTCTGACTCATATCAATAACACAAAAAAGTGAGAGTAGAATGTTGTTGTATGAGAATGAGGGTTCTAACCACCTCGAAAAGGGGTCTTTTATACTTTGGTCAAACCCCTCGGTAAGTTATCGGTGAATTATATTTTGCTTTCTATTTTCACATATTGCTAAACTACCTAAATATAATTGCAAAATAATCTTTGTTTAATGGAAGAAAATTCTAGAAGCCTCTCTATTTAGCAATTAGATCTTGACCAAATCAAATTCAAGATCTTTTCTCAAAGATATTTTGAAATTAACCCTAATCAACGTAGATATTTATCATTTTAGTTTAAAGTTATTTCTAAATTGTTTTTTTTAATCCAAAGATGGTTTGTTATGCAAGAAGAGAGATCTTAGTGAAATCAAATCTTTGACTAAAGTCTTGTGATGTCACAAAATCAAATCTTGTGCACAAAACTTCCATTAAATTGATTTGCTTTTTCAATTTGGCACTCTCTAATTCTTTATGCAAAAAATAAATCACCCTACCATTTTTTTCATAACAAAAATTTGAATGCTCATCACTTGAATATTAAAAAAGTGACATCACATTTTGACTTTGCTTCATCACATGCTTGTTTAAATTTCACATTTGTCATTTTCATACTTAGTTGAATTTAAGGCACTTTTTAATTCATTAGTCCATACAAGCCTTCAATTCATTATGTGACATTTGTAAATTTTTAGTATTAGTTTTTACAATTTAAATGAAATCAAAGTTGAAACTTGTAATAAAGTTTGAAGTCAAAACTTCATTCATTGATAAGTCTTTGTAGGTATGTTCAAATTCCATGGTTGTCATTTGAATCTTAAAATTTTTCTAAATTTTTCTTATTAGATTTATTAATATTTTTATTGAAAATAATATTAAAAAAAGTGTCTATAAACATAGTATAAGAATTTTAAAATTAGAATAAAATTATAAACACTTTTGTTTCCATCTTAGGTTATTGCAAGAAACACTTGTCCTTTTTTTTGTCCCCTTAACCTCCAATAGGTAGTTTTTTTGCTCATAACTTTTGCATATTTTCTCCGTTTGACTTTAAATTTGGAATGAAGGTGTATACAAATTACAAAAGTCTTTGATGTTAAATAAAATTTTCAGAATTTTTAAAATTAGTTTACTATTTTTAAACTACCCCCAATTGAGTGTCTACCTTGGCCATTTTGGAGATTTTTAGTCCTATTTTTGACTCAAAAATCCAAATTTGATGTCACAAATTGGACAAGTTGGAGTTCTACTAATAATACAAGTGGGTAACGATGAGTTTTTATGAAATTAGCAACATATCTATTGCACACACGGGGGCAAAGTGACCTTTCCAAGTACAAAGGCTATAAAGAGGGAATAATATTCTTAGAGGAATTTTCTATTGCAATGTGAGCACAATTTTGCTTAGAAAAATGAATTTTTTTTTTAATTTTAAATTTTTTTTAATCACTAAAAATGAAAGGTTCACAAATCCCTTTTATGCTATTTTTTGCTCCTAGTGGCCTAAGTAGTACTTTTCAGCACTTTATAGTATTGTATAGTACTACATAATACTAAATCGATTGCTGAGATTTGCATGTGCTTGAAATCAATAGTTGACATTGACAAGCACAGTGCAGACGTGTAGTACTAGCAAGATTGCATAGGACTGCCAATCTTACAGACTTACACCTAAAAGTTGTGTTTTTGAGACAAAAACATGAAGTGTTTCTTGCAATGACCTTCTTTCATTGTTTTAATTAGGTGTTGAATAGAAATTTCAATTGATTATAGGTTCCATACCTACGACTCATAGAAATACCCCATTTAAGTTAGAATGAACTAAAACCTTTTAATAGCATATCGAAAATATAAAGGTTTATGTGTTAAAGTAGAAATTGTTTTCTTATGTTCTAAAAATACATATGCATCACCTTATAGAAGTTATCATCTCATTTAAAAAAAAATTTAATGTATTTTTTTATATGCTATAGGTAGAATCTTATAGTGTGGGCACTTTATTCCCACTTTTGCATTGAAGTGTACACATCTGAATCTTTTTTTTGTCATAATGTAATATTCACAAGTGTCTGAACATTGAATTCAAATATTTCTTTAAAGTAATGAAAATTTGATATTAGTGATGTTTATTTCTATTGTATCTAATTGTACTTTTTAAATCAAATCAAAGTAAGTAGGTGAAATATAGTTGGTTTCAACTACAATTCCAAAATTCAAAGCCAAAAGGCATTGTTTGGAAAGAATAGATAAAAAATTTAAGTGATAAATATTGTAATGCCTTTTTTCTAAGAGATAAAGTTTGTAGAATTTGAATTAAGTATCAAAAGATATTCATAAATGAAGTTTTGTCTTTAAACAAAAGTTTAAAACTTCATGTACATTGTATATTCTTATTCTAATTGGATCTTGTATATGACAACAACTAATTGGCTAGTCCCAACAACTATTCCTTTCTATTCTTAAATGTTGTTCATAATGATTTGGTAGCATGACATGTGTTATAGTCTTGTTGGTCGCTCCTCGGTCAACAGGTTTTATCAAGAATGTCTTGTCAACAACCACAGGTTACAAGGTTACAGTATGATTTGTTAAAACCTATAAACCGTAGTCCATTCTATTGTTCATCCTCAACCCTCTCCTCTTTTGTTGTTTCCAGTCAATTCTAAATTTTGTATCAGCAATATTATATGCTGACCTTAGTTGATTGCCTTTGTATACTATATTGATTTTTTAACTTTTTTTGGACTAAACTAATTTTAATTTTAATATTTTTGATATTTTTAATTTTTAACTAAATTAATAAATCTAAAAATCAACAACCAAAGACTATCATACTACTAAAATCACAATGACTTCTTTAATATCACATTTATAAATTGTGTGATATTACAAAAATCCAATACCTCTGTAATATCATAACTATAAATTGTGTGATATTACAAAAATATGATGGCCCTTGAAAAGACACCTCTGTATTATCACATATATAACTTGTGTGATATTCCAGAAATTTCTCACTTCTATAATATCACAAAATACAAACCTGAGATATTATAAAAATATAGTGGTTGTTGAAGACATAATTTTGTAATATCACATTTATTAATTAAATGATATTACAAAAATTAGGGTGCCATTGGAAGAGAGGTGATATTAAAGAAGGTTGAAAGAGTGATATTAAATAGGGTTGATAGAGTGATATTAAAAAGAGTTGATAGAGTGATATTAAAAAGGGTTGATAGAATGATATTAAAGAGGGTTGACATAGTGGTATTAAAGTGGGTTGATAGAGTGATATTAAAGAGGGTTGACTATCTATGGTGTTTACAAACCGCGGCTTTTCTCCCCCCCCCTCCTCACAAGGTTTGAAAAGATTTTTGTCGTGCACGTGGCACAAATCTAGGGCCCAGGTAGTTATCGTGTTCCTTCATCTTCCTCGCCCCTCCTCGTCAGTGCAGTAGAATGGCTGCAAACAGTTGCAAGAAAGTTGCAAGTTTAATATAATATGCACTAATATATACACAAAAATATATCTAATTATTACTTGGAAAAGTATTGAATTTGAATTATGTTCTACACAATGTGATTACAAAATTATATAGTCGGAATTGATGCGTTTTATATTTCACAGACTAACCTTATTAAATGGTTAAATATTGAATTGGTGGTAGCATTTGGTGGAGCACTTGGTGGGTTTGAAGATATTGATGCAATAATATGTGAAGGTTGCGTATGCAATATATGAATTATAAAAATGATTCCAACAATGTAAAGAATAAAACCTAAAACATTAAAACAGAAACAAACTTGATAAGATAATGTTAGAAATCTATCTACAACTTCCAAAAATGGTAATAACATTCCAATAAAAAATGGGATTAATAAGAGTAAACCTAAAGTATAGGTAAGCCATTCTTCATTGAAACAATTGGAATGAGACATTGTCTTCTAAAAATTTCTTTGAGATTAAAGATCTCATTCAATGAACTCATAATTGCTCTAGTATATACAATAAGCTTTAGTTTTTTTTTAAAATTTATCTAATTATATTATCTTGTTATTTATCTAAATTTTTTATTAAGCTTGAAAGCAAGATCAGTGTTTCATCATGTAAATGTATAGTAAATAGTGATTACCTCTTCTGGGTGCATTCTTCTAAAAGAGGCAGTAATTGCACTGTAATCATATTAAAAAATTTTGCATGAGGGATGGGATTAAAATTTTGAAATTAAATTTTTTTTGGGTGCAGAATCAACTAGTATTGAGGACGCTGCAAGAAGTGACGCACATCTTCGTCGAGTATACAAATTCGGGATCATGGTTAGCGAATCTCAATCGCCAAAGACTTGCAACGACGTTGGAGGAAGCCCATTGTTTTGTGGTGGTGTAGCATGCGACCAAAGTCCAAGTTACTCAGTCTATTCGCTCTGTTCTGCATAATTGCAGCTGAACTCCTTGGTGAAAAGGATTAAGGAAAAGGTTGGAAACATTACGCGTGCAGAGATGATGCCCCCGATGTCACATCGGCTGAAGGTTGAGGCCAGACGAAGCACTACCATTCCGCATTCCGTAGAAGTCCTGTCCTCAGCAGGTCCCACATCCCACAAGTGGAAGATTGTGCATGTATATAAGAAGAGTGACAACACTCCCAAGGTTCTCGATATCATTGTCACAGGATCCGTAGGCTCCCAAGACATAGACATCGAGAATCTTCAGAAGATGAAAAAATTCATAAAGGATGAGTGCATTTTAGGGCTTTGTTCGGTAGAAAGGGGGGGGACCTTGTCTAGGCGTCACCTACAAATGGTCTGTAGAATTAGAGCATCCTCTGTTGTTGTAGTGAGTAAGCGGATCAAGCATGTATTAGGATGGGACAAGCCTGGAGTAGTTCCTCCAGGCCACCATGTCCTGTGCAAATCGTTAAGAAACATAGGACTGCATACATACGTGGGAATGATAGGGTATTGCATGAAAGACCGAGCTGAGGAGCACTTTCAATGTATTCACCGTAATATTAAGGAGACAGAAATTGAAGAAGGCCTAAACGAATATGTCAAACACGGAACTTCGTTTGCTAAAAATAGGACTATTTTAACTCATAAAAATATAATTGAAAAGGCTGCCACATTTTCTAGGTACAAGATAAATAAGCACTTGGGAAGCACGCTCCCCTCAGTACTTCTTCACATGTTGCGCTTCGGCCAGTTCATTCCATCCGTCGCTTGGGTATTGCTGGCGCGATAGGGCGGAATGGAATATGTCAGATCTTCGACTCTGTGGAAGTGCATGATTCAACCGTTATTAATGACACTGGACGAGGTGACGCAAATTTTTTTTGAGTACAGTACTCTAGGAGCGCGATTAGCTGATCTTGGTTGACAGAGATTGGCGTTGGTGCTGAACGAGGCGCGTGAAGGCACTGACATCGACTACAACCTTCTTGGTATGCCTCTGACCTCCATGACTGTGGTATCACTTCCATTCAATTAGTAGTAATACTGTTCCTTCTCTTTCAGATATGACTCTCGGGGATGATGTTCGCACTGCTGCTGCAATGGATGAGGTCATTGTTATAGACGACGACGACAGAAGTAGTCATCGGCAGGTGTGGCAGGTGGACATTGCCGTTGGAAACAACACTGAAGTAGGGCGCGGCCATGATCTCCAACGTTTTATACTTGTAGTATACTCTACAGAAGATAGCTCCGTCAGTTTCATGTTGTAGGTAGAGTAGTGCAGTGGTAGAGGGAGGTTCATTGTAGCAGGACGGGGGTAGCCATTTTTGAAAACTTTGATAGCCTACCAGAAAGTGACACGTGTATAATATTAAATAATTAATATATTTATTTGGAAAACCCCTTGTGAGTGACTATCCACTCTAAGTACAACCTACTACTACCCCTTGTGAGTGACATAGTGGTATTAAAGAAGGTTGACAGAGTGATATTAAAGAAGTCGATTTGAAATTGATTCAATTCATTTCAAATTTCATGTCACTTTCAAAAATTTGTGATTCTTGTGAGCTTTGAACTTTCACACTATTAATCTTCTATTAAGTGAGTTGAAAAATTTGTGTTATATTGAAGGAATATTGAATTCTACAATAATTCATTTACAAAGTCTTTGAATCTTGTACTTTCAATTTTAGTCACCATTGTTTGTGAAGCAAGAATTTTATCAAGTGGTGGTGGTAGTATCCAAGTATTGGATTGAGCTCAACAATTTCTCCAAGGTACACAACTTTGTTTTTAATTGCATTATTGAGATTTGATTTATAATGTAAATTGATGTTTTAAAATTGAGTTATGTTAGAGCTTTGTTTGACCTTAATTTCAATAATAAGAATGTAATTTGAGTCTTGATCTACTAATTTGATCTATTTAGAGCTCAAACTTCAAACAATTTCAAGAAATTTTGAAGAAACTTGAAAGATTTCTCAATGTATTCTATAATATCACATTTTCTGATTGGATGATATTATAGAATTTCAACAAAGATCAGTTTTCAAAGGTGATATTATGAAAGTTTGGCAGCGTGATATTATAAAGGTATGACTTAAATTTCTTTTTTAGCTATATATTTCCATGTAATTTGAATTTTTTTAATTTTGTTGACTATTTTTCATCTATTTGAAGTATGATTTCAAAAAGTTAATCTAAATTTGACCTTACATAGAGCATTTTCATTGATTTTCATCAAATTTCAATCAAATTTTAAAAATTTATACCTAATTTTCATACTCAAACCAAATAAAACCTAATTTGAACATCTTTGAGTGTTTTTTGATATTTAATTTCACCTAATTCCAACAATTTGGCCTAATTTTGAAATAGTTTTGACTAATTTGACCTAATTTGTAAAAATTTGACCTAATTTTCAAACTTAAACTTAAATAGAGCCTAATTTGAACATCTTGAGCATTTTTTGACAATTTATTTCATTATAAATTTGACCTAAGTTCAATTATTTTAGATAATTTTGAAATAATTTAGCATAATTTGACCTAGTTTGACCTTATTTCATCAAATTTGAATTAAATTTTAAAAAATTGACCTAGTTTTTATACTTAAACCTAAATAAAACCTAATTTGAACATCTTTGAGTGTTTTTTGATAATTAATTTCATCAAATTTGACCTAATTTCAATTATTTTAACTAATTTTATCTTATTTTACCTTATTTCATTAAATTTGAATTAAATTGTAAAAATTTGACATAATTCTCAAACTTAAACTTAAATAGAGCCTAATTTGAATATCTTTGAGCATCTTTTGATCATTAATTTCATCAAATTTGACCTAATTTCAATTATTTTGCCTAATTTTGAAATAATTTAGCCTAATTTGACCTAATTCAACCTAGGTTGTTTAATTTGAACCTAATTTGTTTAATTTGAAATAGTTGAGTGTAATTTGATCTAATTTTGAAAGTTTGACTTCATTTTTTATTTCATTAAATTTATTTATTTTAAATTAAAAGGGGATTCATAATTGATGGTTGATAATTGATATTTTTGAATGCACATCTAGGAGATTGGAACATTGAGGCATTATTTTTTTTCTGCAAATTATTTAAGTAAAGGATTTTCATCTTCTTGTGGGTTGTGTAGTATAAATGAGTATTTTTTGTTTGTATGTTCAAGTAATCCTACTCCAATGTTGCTAGAAGGGGGCTTGGTGTGTTTTGTAATAGGTGCTTTTGAATTTTAGACGTTTTTGATGAGATTGAAGTTGGATTGATCACTGGCAAGATTTTTTTATGTTGTTGAGCATGTATTTGTGGAAAGTGATGATCTCTACAAAGCATACTAGTTGAATTGTTGCAAATTGTCCTATATGTTGCCCTTTTTCTCTGTTCATCACGTATTTTGTGGTTCAAACTTGAAATTCATGAGAATTTATTAAAAAGAATTGTAAATCCTTCATTTTATAAGTTTTATAGTGGAAAGTAGGAGGAAAAGGGTGAATCCACCTTCCTAAAACCTGCACAAAGTTTAAGTTAGGCAATTTCTTCTTATTGGGTGTACACATTCAGGTATGGCAAGGCTTTTTTTGTAAATTAATTTGGACTTATTGATTTATTTACTTAAAAAAAACTAAAATATTTGATTGGTGTGTTTTCTTTCAATATTAATTATTGAATTCATTAACTTATGGTACTTTTTTTTATCTATGAAAACTTTAGTTTATTATAAAATTATTATGAGTTTGATTTTGAGGCTATCTAAAGTATTGAATCATTGTGATAGGTCATTGTTATCCTGCACTATGCTTAGAATTAGAATTTATCATCTTTATTAAATCATGGCTCTTGCTTTGACTATAGTTGATGACTTCGTAGATGTTAATGTTCAGGATCTTAGATCTATGTCCATCCAATGTCCACAATGTTTAGCATTTCGTTTTAGAAAAGAAAAAACTACCATTTCTTATTACAATGGTAGAATTGCCAAGAAACATATTAGTCACTTGATTATTCATCCAATGTTCATTGAGCTTTTATTGGTATGACACTTAATTCTTGTGAGTTCCTTAAATCCATTTGCAAGTATAACACTAGAAGAAAAGCGCAGAAAAAGAGGTTTATTTAAACAGAACACGTTAAGTAGATTGTGTTGAGACTGCGTTGCTGAAAACGCAGGAAAATGCTAAAAACACAGAAAAAACGCAGAAAAACATAGAAAACACGTTTTTTGTGTTTTTTTGTGTTTTTTCCGCGTTTTCAGCAACGCAGTCTCAACACAATCTACCTGACGTGTTCTGTTTAAATAAACCTATTTTTTTGCGCTTTTCTTCTAGTGTAATCAAGCTTTTGGGTTTACAAAAATGCGTAGTAATTTTCAGTTTAACAAAACTGAAAAGAGAAAGGTATATATTTTTTGTGTAAATAGCGAATTATGCCATCATATTGAAAGCTTAAAGTCCAAATCACAACATGGTGCAAAATTTGCCTAAATCTACTTCTTGAATGATGGTTTGCAAACACATTGTCGCATAGAGATTTTTAATGATCTTCAACACAAAATCGTTAATATTATGTAAGAAATTTTAGGATCGATAAATACTTTGGTTCAGAGTTTCAAATCTTCACATGATGTTTTTTTAGGAGGACATAACATAGGACTTTGTATCTCCAGTGAGGTTCTCTCTGGTGAACATCTCCATCGATACAATTGACCAATAGTTCTAAAACTTGTTGCTATTGTTCTTGATGAACAACATTTAAATTTTGGTAGAGATATTGTTTTTCATCAATGTGATGGAAATTTATTACGAATTAAAGAAACCCATGCAGCTTATGATGCTTTATCCTATCTTTTATTGTTTTCAGATGGATAATGTAGATGATCACAGACTTTTAAAGCAGATATTGGAGTGACTTTAAAGTCATTTGTTCAATGTTTGCTTCAAAAGTGACTTGAGTCAAATGTATTACATAGGGTTGGAAGATTATTTCAGCAATATATAGTAGATCAGTATTTATGAGTAGAACATGAAAACTTGTTTTTTTATTAAAGAACATTAAGCTGAACTTCGGACATAATGCTATCAGGGGATAGTAGATGCTTTATAAGAAGACAATAGAGCATGTGTTAAACATTGCATTGTCTTACCAACAACTTTTGTCGAATCTCCTCGATATATGCAAAAATTCTTCTAAGGCAGTACGGTCTTGATTAGAGTTTTAGAAAAACTTGATACATTTATTATGATGACTTGTAATCCATCATGGCCTAAGATTCTTAATGAATTTGACCCGAGTCAAAGTCCCCCTCATCGTCTGAATGTTGTTGTGTGTGTTTTTGAGCTCAAGTTGAGAGTTATGATGGATGAGATTACGAAGAAGCATGTATTGGGGAAAACTATTGCTTATTGTTACACTATTGAATTTCAAAAGCGTGGTCTCCTTCATGCACACATTCTTCTTTGGTTGAAAGATAAGGTCAATGACTGTGACCTTGTAGATCGCTTAGTATGTGCTGAGATTTTTGATTCAGATAGGCAACTGCAATTATATGTTGCAGTTACTAAATACATGATACATGGCCCATGTGGTTTAGATAATTTTAATTGTTTATGCATGCAAGATGGTAGATGCTCAAAGAATTATCTAATGCAAGCTCAAAATATATCATAGTGGGTGATGATGGGTCTATTTTATATCGTCGCTAAAATCAAGGTTGATATGTCGAAAGCATATACAAAGACAAATTGTTTGTTTAGACAATTGCTTAATTGTACCATACAATTTTTATTTAGTAAGTCGGTTCAATTGTCATATTAATGTTGAAATTTGCAATTCAATAAAAACTGTCAAATATCTTCATAAATATATTTTTAAGAGTGTAGATTGTGGTGTTGTAGAAAGAGATGACGTTGTAAATGAGATTAAGGAATTTTTGGAAGGCCATTATATAGCCACTCAAAAAGTATTTTGGAGGCTCTTTGATTTTGAAACCGATAATAAGAGTTATAGTATTTGTTGATTACCTATTCATCTTCCTGGTCAGCAATATGTTTCTTTTCACAAAAACACATCTTTACAAACGATAGTTGATCAAAACGCTCACACTAAATTTACAAAAAAATTTGAGCTTAATAGTCACATTTGTGTCTTGATTGCTTCTGGTAATTAAGGCAATCATATACTTCTTTGATACATGGATCTTCCACTTCATTACAGATGGGATGTAAAAAACAACATGTGGATTAGAAAACAATGCAATGTAAAAGTGTTTGGCTGAATAAATATGATTCCTGTAAGCATCGAAGTATTTTACTTATGTTTGTTGTTGACTCATGTTGAAGCACCAACTTCATTTGAAGATTTATTTTATTTTGACAATATAGTATATCCAATGTATAAAGCCGTTTGTATTGCGAGAAAACTTTTAGAGGATGATGTTAAGTGGGAAAATTGTCTCGAAGAGGCAACTATTATTGCACTGCTTAACCCCTAAAGGACCAAGGTTTTTTTTCTGTCAAAAACCTCTCAAAATTGCCATTTCTGTTGCATTCATCCAAGAAAACAAAAAAAAATATTTTTTTAAGAATCTAACCGTAGGATCTTGTACTTAACTTGATTGAGATCAAGTGGTAAAATTTCATGAAGTTTGACCGTACAGATTGGAAGATATAAGCATTCAAAGTTGGAAATACAAGTTTTTTTGAACTGTGGTTTGCAATTTCAGATGACTTTGACTGGAATTTGTATTAAAAAATTGCACTATAGACTTTGAATTTATAATTTTTTGTGTTAAGAAATTGAGTTGAGAGTCTAGGAAAAAAATTTCACACAAAAAACACTTGATTTTCATTCTTTAAAAAATTGTTAAGTAGATGTAGGTCCAAGATTGAAAGAAAAACTAAATGGTTAATAACTCTAAGATGGGATTGAAATACAATAATCCCAATGGTGAGATTGTTCTAGAAAGTAAACATAACCTTGTCCAAAATTTTTTTTTTAAAAATTGTGAAAATTGCATTCAAAAATGAATCCTATAAGTTATTTCTTCAAGAAATTGTTTAGATTGCCCGAAAAACAAGATTGTCCATAACTTTCTCATTATAAGTCCAAATAGAGTGAATCAAAGCTTCACATGTAGGCAAAAATATATTATTTTAGAAAAAAATTAAAAAATTAAATTTTGACTTCTTGCAAAAAAAAAATTCTGCCCGCCGAATGAAAACTTGGGCTTTTTGTGGTATAACTTTTGCTCCCGGTCACCAATTGAAATAAAAATTACATTCCCATGAAGCTAATCAGTTTTCCTATCTTATCAGAAAGTTTCAAGAAGACTCATTAAAAATTGAGGTCTACGGAACCTACCCGAACTCCAAATTGTCCCCCGAGGGGACAATGGTCCTTTAGGGGTTAAACAAATTTGGTGGTTGTTTGCAATACTTTTTGTATCTGAACAACTGCAAGATCCTTTTGGTTTGCTTAGCTGACATTTTGATGCAATGTCTAACAATTGGCGTAATTACCAAAATTACTATTGCAGAACGATTTTGTGCATTAAAAAATATTTGTCATCATTCAATAAACACCTTGTAAATTTTTTTAACATTGATGATTTGCATGGGTTTGGTTATGCAAACAATATTGATTTGGACATTAATGTCGATGATAATAATAATTTGGATAATGTTAACATTACTTTTGTAGAAGAAGATGTCGATAGGCTCAATAAAGAGAAAAATATTGTTTTCAATGCAATTACCACAATAGTTTTAGAACCTAATCCTCTAAATAAGTGTTTTTTTTGGATGCTCCATGTGGTATCGGTAAGACTTTTTTGTATAATACTATATTAAACTATCTTCGTACTTGAAGCATCAAATGTATGACAATGGCTACAAGTGTAATTGCCGCATGCCTTTTAGATAAAGGGTGAACAACACATTCTTTTTTAGCTATTTCTTTACAATTACATGACACATCGACTTGTAATATTAGTGCCTAATCTACATTGGATTAAAGCTTGTGTGATGTACAATTAATTGTACTTGATGAAGCTTGTGTTGAACATAGATTTATGTTTAAAGCTATAGATAAATCATTGCGAGATATTCATGGAATCAATAACCCCAATGGTGGTCTTGTAGTTTTGTATGGTGGTGATTTTTGTCAAACTTTACCAGTTGTTGTGCTTGGAGGTTGCAAGCAAACTATTGAAGCTTGCTTGTGATGTTCATATTTATTTCCACTCATGCAACATTTTCATTTGACTACTAATATGCATTTGCAAAATCAACTAGATTTTCAAAAAAATTTATTAGATGTTGGTGAAGGTAAAATCAGTTCGGAAGTAGATTTACTACTAAGATTAGTTGCACTTAAAAACTCTTTAGGTGGTTTTATTGATGCTATTTTTGATGATCTGGTTGATTTCTCTGAGCGTGTCATTTTGGTTGTCTGAAATGATGATGCTCAAGAAATCAATCGAAAAATTATTGATCGCATGCTTGGTGATGTGCGTCAATGTTTTAGTGCAGATTTTGTATATCAAAGCGATGAACATGTTGATCATTATCTAATAGAATTTTTTAATTCTTTAGAGTTAAGCAGTTTGCCTCTTCACCAATTAAATCTTAAAATATGGTCAATATTTGATGTTGCTAATGAACCTGGGGAGATTACTTACGATTTTTAGAAAACTACGTGAGTTCAAAGATAGGGTTCATTTAATTCAAAGGGGATAAATTTTACATAATATGTAGGGCTACTATAGGGTCCTTGAAATGCCATATATCCTATTATATATAAATTAGGCTATGTAAAAATCCCATTTAGTAGGACTTTTTATTAATAAGTTAGCCTTTACAAATAGGGTCTATATAAATTTTTTGTAGTACAATGAATATAAATGTAGACAAATTTAATTAAGTGAATGATAAAACCTACACAATCTAGTATGTACGTACAAATCTTTCCATAATTATGCCAACTATATGACAACATTTAAAAATCTACTATTCCAAGACAAAAAAGTTGAGCTGTAAATTTATTGTACTATGGGGATTTGTGTTCACCTGAAGTACCTGTTAAGAAATTGTTGTAGGATTTAGATACCATCACTTCCATGCAATTAGGATTACTAACAAACGTTGCACTTGTTGTCTTGCACCTTTGATGTATTTCTATACAAGGTGGATAGAATTTGTTGCGATTTTTCCAATTCGCTTTTGTGGTTTATGAATTTGGATTGCAAGGTGATTGCTTAGGCTGTTGATCTATAAATTAGAGCCTTGGAGGTTCTATTTTTGGTGGAACTACTTATCTACAACAATTGCTGATCTATGGATTAGAGCCTTGGTGGTACTATTTTTTATGAATTTACTTATCTACAACAATTGTTGATCTACAATTACTGCATAAAATCTTTTCCATACTTTGACACCAGAAACTCTAGATTTGCCTCAACTACTTGTACATGTACTTGTAAATGTTTAGAATCATCTTCTTTTTATTCGTGTTTTGTAAATACTATTTTATTTTTTGATTTTAAACTCAAAATCATTGCAAATGCATATGCATAGATAAAGTATATGGTCTCTATGTTACAGTAGAGGTTATATTCTTGTGTTAAGCTACATTGTTTTAAAAGTGTCAATTTCTCATGTTATTCATGTTATATTGCTATTATTGGTGTTTTTCTTAGTTTCAACATCATAACTATGTTTAATGTTTTCATGGTGTTGTTTGTTATTCACCATATTAGATTGTCTAGAATACATGGCATAGAATTTAGAAATATTTAAAATTAATGTTACATTTCACATTTTGATTTGTCATTTGAAATTGTACTACGATACAAGTAGAGCATGTATTAAAAAAAAGTGTATATGTACGACAATAGTTTTAAGGTGTGTATAGTATATAGGTATGAAAAAATTAGACATGTAAGTTTTGTATATAAGATAGCCTAAGTATAAAAACCATATGACTAAATTCATAAATAATCATAGGGTATTAAAAATATGCCCTAAATATCTTTATATGTAAAAATACGATCTTCTTAATTACTAAAATGAAGGTAAATAGCCCCATGTCAAATACCCTCTGAACTCAGCTGTATACTTAAAATTATATGGAGTAATCTCCCTAGGCTAATAAATTTGAATCTGGCAAAAGGTTTGTGCAATGGAAATCGTTTGCATCTTTTGCAAGTGTCATTGAATGTGTTACTATGTGAAATTGTGGAAGGATGTTATCGTGGCCAAGAAGTGTTGATTCCTAGGATTACACATCATTGCAATGATAGTTGCTTGCCATTCATACTTTGTCGGAAACAATTTCTTATCACTGGTGCTTTTGCTATGACAATTAACAAATTGTAGGGCCAAATCATATGATCAAATCAACATTTATCTTTGAAATGTAATATTTAGCCATGGTCAATTATATGTGGCTTTGTCTTGTGATTGACATCATGCAAACATTAAAGTTGCTAATAACAACGATGAAGCTATAGGAATGGTAAGAAATGTGGTTTAGCATGAGGTTTTTTCATGATTTTGTCATGTAATGTCTTTTAAATATTTACACCTAAATCAGGTAGATGGAAAAGTTAAAAGTTTGTTTTAAACTCTGCATGTTTAGGGTTCATGTATGCTTTTGCGATGTTTCCTTCCATCCAACTTGCATTCTCTGGGTGTACAATTATATTGTCTCAATTGAAACAATCTACCATATCAACATATAGAAGGACTATACATGAGACATTATTGCTATTTGCTGAATGAATATTTTTTTAATTTGTGCATCTGGGTGATTGCAAGAAACACCGGTCCTATTTCCCGTCACAATTGGAGTGACGTTGTTCTTTTCTACTATAACTTTTGAATTAAAATATTCCAGAATATGAAATAATTATTGGACCTCTCTAACTTGATGATTTTTACATCCTTTATTTTTCAGAAATTAAAAAAAATCATTTTATATTTAAAATTATTTTTTGTTAATTTGTCACAAACTGAGGTTTAGGGGTTTTTACTATATTAGGAGTACCCAAATTTAATGATCTAAAGTTGAAATTTTCATGGTGTATTTGCATAGTAGGAAAGCATATTCCTATCGAAGGAAATCTAAAAATACATTATTTTATGTCCTCTACCTGTTTGCAAACAACACTCCCATTGCACGCAATTTCTGATCATTGATAATAGAGTTGAGATTATTTTTTTGGTGAAATGTCATCACCATCAACTCTTCCCAAATGGAAAATTTTTAGATTCAAGAAAAATAACTTTTCCTATTTTTTACAAATTAAAATGTAAATACGCCCATTTTCATGAGATTTTCCACTTTTCTAGTTCTCCTACTTGGAGAATTTTCCTAAGCTTTTCCTTCATAGGATACCTTCTTCTTTAAGGTTTATACATTAGACATATTTTTTGTATTTAAAAAAAATTGATTTTCTAATTAAATAGTACTCCCAAAGAAAATAGCATCCATTTCCAAAACGCTACGGAAAATGGACAGTGTTTCTTGCAACGACCCATCTTTAGATGCAATTAATTGATAAAATTTATCATCCTCTATTACAATCTATTACAATTCATTACAATTTATGAAAACTTATAAAAATCGTATCAAAATGGTTAGATTAATGTGTTGCAAAGCAAGCGCCAACTACTAGTAACTTTCAAAATAATAAGTTTTAGGAATATTGAAAGTTTTTTCTACATTCAATATATTAAATTTTTTTACTACTTCTATTATTTCAATATTTTTGAATTTTTAAAGATTTTTGCTTTTAGGTAACTCTATCTAAAAGCAATTCTATTAGGTCACAAATATTTTCTCTTAAATAAGCAAAGCCACAATTGTCAGAAAAAAGATATTAAGTGGGAGAAAGACAAAGGTGAAAAAAACAAACCACTAAGGATTTTTAATACTAAAGCATGTTAAATCTTCATCGATCCCACATTCTTCAATTTATACCTACAAGATTAATAACCCCTAAGTGGTTTTGACTATATTTTTACCAAAACCACTCCAAAATTGTCAATTCTGATACATGTACCAAAATTTAGAAAAAAAACATTTTTTGACACATGTAACCATAATATCTTCTATCAAACTTATTTGCAAAAATGTAGAAAAGATTTCAAAATTTTCCATTGTGTAGATTGCAAGATATTAGTGTTCAATTTGACAAATTCATTTTTTTGGCCCTGCAAAAAGTGAAATAGTTGCACTTCACAAAGTCACATTTGTACCAAAAAAAATTCAAATTGGTGGTTACTCTTTGGATTCATTCTTCATTTCAAGTTGGCTACTTGCTTAAAACATTTCAAATCATTTGGAATTGTACAACATATAAGAAAAAAATAGTAACTAGAAAGAAGTAGAAAATGAGCCAAAATACTAAATTGTAAACAATTTGTTTATAGAATTAAAAAATGCCAATACCAATGGTTGAAATATTGTAGTAAACAATCTACACCTACTGTTTTTATTTTTTTCAAAAATATTACAAATTTAATTAAAATGAAGATTTTAAATTTGTTTGTAAAATAGAGATTCTACAACTACCCACAAACTACCCCAAACCAAAAACCCTCAGAATTTTTAATTCATTTATCAAAATAGAATGATTCAAAGCTTTCCATTTATATAAAAATCTAACAAACCAAATTCAAAATTTTAATTCTTAAAACAATAATTCTTAAAGAAGTTTTTTTTGCTACTTGGACTGTCCACCAAGTAAAGAAAATGACATATCATGCCATAACTTTTTAACCATGTAGTCAAAAGTTATGAAAATTGTTGGACCTTAAGGCTACTCCTCAAGCATATGTTGTGTGGAAATTTCAAAGGAAAAAAATCTCCATTTGTAGTGAGCTGTCCAAAATTTCTATGTTGCCAAAAAAATGCAATTTGGGCATTTAGGAGTTAAATTCATAAAACTATAACATAAAACTATATATTTATGTTATTCCATACAATAATTTTTTTAACTATGTAGTCAGAAGTTACAAAAACTATTAGGCCTTAAAGGTACACTTTGAAAAGATATTGTGTGAAAATTTCAAAATTTCAAAAATAAAAACTCTATTTGTAGTGAGTTGCCAAAAATTGTTGTATTGCCAAAAATCACAATTTAGTGCTTTAGGGGTTAAAGCTTTTAAAATATTGATTATTGCTTTTTCTATCCAAGATTGTAAGACTAATTGAATCCTCTTAATCCCTAAACACTTTGAAGTCTTCATTCTAGATGATAAATTTAAGTGCTTTTAGAGCAATGTTTCGTCAAATGATTTGTCTTTCATGTAAAGTGATGCAAGAGTCTATAGATAAAACCTTTATTTTATTCAATCAAGTGTTTTGAGTATTAATATAATTAAAAATATGCAAATATTTGAAAAAGTATTTGAAAGTTAGAATATTAATTCAAATTTTTGGCACAATGGATTTAGATTTTGAAAACTTAGTCTTTGATATTCAAGAATTGAGTTAAATACAAGTAAATTTGAATTAGAAGGAGAAATTGAATTGATAATAGTTTTAAGATGGAATTGAAAAACACAATTCCAGTAGTGAGAATATGCTAGCAATTGACTTAAAAGTTTTTAATATTTTGAAAAGTTGTAAAAACTGAATTAAAAAACAATTCCAATAAAATATTTTTCCACAACTACGAGATGCTCCAGAACTTCAAATCTCAACTCAAATCTTTGTACATGAATCAGAAATATACTTTGCAGAAAACAAATTCTTCAAAATTTTATTTTGATATTTTTTTTTGGTTTTTGCTCCATGCATTTGAGCATTTTGAGCTCAAGGTGATATAACTATCTTTCAAACAAAAAACAATCCTTTGAGGATTAATCCCTAATTGCCTAAGTCACCAAATGTCAACTATACTTTGATGTTAAATAGAACTTACCTAACAAAGTTACTATTTTTAGTAATTTATATTTATATTTTATTTTAATTTTAGCATCAAAAATCCAATTTTGAAAGTGATTGATTATGATTTTTCAATTCAAGAATTTGTTTAAGGGTGTCCATTGCACTATAGTTGAGGGTTCTTGAAAATGAGCCTCAAATGCACTGCATTTTAGAAAAAATTGCATTAAAATTTCATCATAAAAATTTCCAGAGTAAATTTTGAGAAGCCATAAATTGTTTGACGTTACTATAATAGAATCCTTTAACCTCATATTTTTTTGTTTACTACATTCTTAGATTTGGCATGTAAAAAAGGGAATGAAAGACTTCAAATTACTTTTGAAGTTTTAACACCCTCATGATCAAACATTATAATCTTTCAATCTAATAATGCTATGTTTTCTTTTCCTATGTGATCTCTAACATGTATAGTTTGAATTTGTGCGATTACAATAAATAAAAAATCTGATACAACTTACTAAAATATTGGCTTTCTATCCAATTTAGAGCAATTTCCAAGAAGTTCAAAAAAGGCCTTGGGCATTTAGGAATAAAGATCAGCACAACTATCATTGCCACTTATTTCAATTTAACTCAAACTAATATAAATTAGGGTGGAGGAATAAAGTGCATTTTTTAGCAATTTGAAGTGAAGATGAGTTGGAGTGAAAATAGAAATTTTGGATAAAAATTGGAGAGTTATATACTTCCAAATTCATGTTAGTAAAACACCAATAATTGAGAACAGGTCACCCATAAATCAAGCACTCACATGGAAGGAATACAAGAAGATAATGATACTTGTTTAATGACTTCTTCCTTCACACACAATTATACATGCCTTCCTTTCCCATCCATGCTCATATTTTATTTGTTATATTAGATGCTCATATTTAGGCCTGGAACATATAGAGCGAATATTAGAATAGAATCGCCGAGTGAGAAACTTAAGAACAAGATGCCAACAAGACATAATAGAAAGAGAACAACTGAACCATGAAATTATTTTCCAATACAAAAGCGATTAAAAATATTCGACAACACTTCTTCCGAAACATCATCGCCACTGATTTCACCCAGCGCAATGGCAGCCTCTTTAAGATCTATGGTCCACATATCAAGCGGGATCTCCATCTGCACTGACTCCACAACCCTTTGAAGTGCTTCGTTTGCTCTCACGAGCTGCTCAGATTGTCTCTGAAGAAGGAAAGATGAGTTGTCAACACGACATATAAAAAACATTATCGAGCACTCGCCGCAAGTTCAGTGTACATTCCAGACGTACGCACGCAGGCATCACTTCATAAAAAATAACAAGCACAAGTACTTCCGGGCTCACCTGATTCACAGCCCACTGCTGGCCCTCACTAGAAACATGCCCGAGGCCAACAAGGTCTAGTATGGCCATATCCAGCTCTTGCAGGCCAACACCTTGAGTTGCACAAGTTGCCACCCTTCTGTAAAATGCGTTCTGGACATCTAGAGGCAAAATCACCGATCCAGCTGCAGCTCTATCCACTTTGTTTACAACCAGGAGTGAAGGGACCTGCACGGTCTCAACGTCCTAAACAATCCCAACAACAGTCGTCAAAAGGTATGAAAGCTAGTTAATGTGAGAACAAAAGATGTTAAGAGTGATACTAACTCCTACAATTTCAGAAGTAATTTCAAGCAGTCTCGTCCATTACACAGACGACATCAGAACTTAATCCTATTATGTTAATGAGTGGGATAAAACATGCCAGCAAAATCAAACCACCTACATTGGTAACAGATGCAACTTCTGTGGCAGGGGCCATGGGTCCCGCCAGGACACCACCAGACTGCTCTTTTCTTTGTCGAAGAATGCCTTCTGTGCCCCAAATGCGTTCAAAAATTATCGCATCCGCTGATGTCCACCCATCACTGGCACTTATGACCATGACAACGACGTCAGCAGCTTTTGCTACTGCTTCCGATCTTTCAACTCCTGTAAAACAAAACTTCCTTGAATAGCGAGATATGAGACTCTTTTACGGCATATCCAAACAATTTAAATGCTCTACAAAAAGATAATACTATTATATATGTCAGAACATCCCAAACAAACAAATGTCACTTGAAAACCACCTTGCAAGACGAGGTAAGTTGCTACAAGCGGTAACTGATTCTTGGGAAATACATAAGGATAGAGAGGAGTCCACCGGAGTATATTGGAGGTCCCACAAAAAAATTTCCCAACGAAGGGACTCCACTAGTACATGAAGGGAAGAGGCAATGAGATTGAAGCATACCAATTTTTTCTACAACGTCAATTGTATCACGGATACCAGCCGTGTCCAGCAAGTTGACAGCAATCCCTCCGACAACCATTCGAGCTTCTACAATGTCTCTTGTCGTGCCAGGAACATCGGTAACTATTGCCCTTTCACTCTGCAAAAAGGTCCCAACACTCTAGGTAAAATACAGCAAGACAAACCCACAGGAACTGCGAGGAAAGACTTTAAATACGGAGTAAAAAATAACGAGAAAGCGTTTTAGCGATGGCAAGTCCACACATTTAACAGAAAAGCATTACAGCGAAAGCAACAGCGCAAAAAAAGTTGATACAAAATTTCTGTTTTCATTACGCTGATATTTCTACCAACTAGCTTATGCAGACAGAAAATCAAACACAAACAGAACTGGGTCTCACCTACTTGGCTCCAGGCATTCAGAAGACTGGACTTGCCGACATTTGGCCTCCCAACGATAGCAACCTGAAGGAACGATCATATCGATCAACGATACAAGCAACCACTTCGCCATTCCCAAGTACTTCTTTCATGAAAAACATTAACAAACATGCCATCTGGCCAACTGCACCACCAAAAGAGAACTTCATTCGAGAATAGACACGTAGAGTGGACATCAGAAAGCCATATAGATCTTGCATTCACACCTGCAAGCCGGACTGCAACAAGCGGCCCCGACCAGCTGTGGATAATGCTTGCTGTAAGCGCTGGCACATAGTCTCAATCCTGGTAACTAGAGCGCTTGTGTCTAAACTGGGCATCTCGTCATCAAAGTCCAAGCGTGCTTCCATCTCCACCAACAAGTCTACGCACTCCAGACGCAGAGCTTGCACGAAACTTGAGAGCCCTCCCTGAATGATGACCGGCCAAGTCCGAGGTTAAAATAAAGAGTAAACCAAGAAAATTCAGACATCTAGAACACCAAAGGACAATGGCAGTTCAAAAGCTTAAGAAAATGACATTGTGGAACAAGATTAAAAAACAGTTCCTTCCATGCAATAAATTATTCAACTTTGTAAACCTAGTGCACTAAGAAAAGAAGGTCAGGCTAAACAAATACAAAATCCAATTTAACATTAAGAAACCATGAAATTTCGTACCTGAATACCAGCAAGAGCAGATTGTGCTGCAACAGAGGTTTTAGAGGCCACGAGTTGCGCGACACTTTCCGCTTGAGCAAGATCCAGACGGCCATTCAAGAATGCTCGCAACGTGAATTCCCCTACAGGTTTACCAATAACCCCATGGAAAAGCAAGAACACAAGGTAATTAAAAACAAATGATTTGCTTATTACCGCAAACAATAGACAAGACGAGAGCATGAAGAGAAGACAAAATTTAGGAACGCGGAGGGGTTCTATAGTAGACAGACCAGGTTGTGCCAGCCTTGCACCAGCTTCCAAGCAAAGTTGCAGGACACGGCGCGCGCACACATCCCCTCCATGACACTGCAACTCCACAACGTCCTCTCTTGTATATGATCTTGGTGCCAGCATCGGCAACAACAAAACCTGCATAGGAATATGGCAATTTATTTTGAAGGTTCGTCATGATCTCGATAACCGGTCCATTCCACAAACAAGCAGTTCATGGTTGCAACAATGCAGCACATTCTGAACTTGACTACAAAATCCAAAATCTCATCCACAACAGGTTTCGGAGAAATCGACAAGTCTGTTTACCTCATCCACTAAAGATCCAGAAGAGTCCACCAGATTTCCATACTGTACTCGGTGACTCTCAGGCGTCCACTCAGAGTTAGAATGAGATGTTCTCTCGTGCCTCACTCTTCTTGCTGGTTGAAACAGGCGGCCAGCAATCTCAACGGCTGAAGTCCCAGATAAACGCACGATTGCGACAGCTCCATCCTGCCCGCCCATTGCAGTTACAATTGCTGCTATTGTCTCATCGTCTACCGACTTTTGCCGCTCTTCTTTAGAACCACGGTACTCGTTATTCAGTCTCGTATCCTTCATGTACACCGCTGGTCCAGCTGAAAGGTATAATGGGTTAGATGCAACTGCACTGTCACTTATCAATTCATAAGAACGATCTTTATATCCCTGTTGAGCGCTGTCATTTTTCGGAATAGGAGGATTTCAACTACAATTGACATTTATCACTATTTTACGAAACTTTCAGGCATATATGCAACGTGAAAAATTCTACTCCCCTTTACAAAATAGAGTACATGCTGAACTAAATCAAATACCCTGGTCGGGTTTACACCGTCATCAAGAATACAATATCCAAGGAACTCGCAAAGAAGTTTCTCAAAACAGAAAATAGACTACCTGATGATTTGCTGCTGAAAACTGCTGAGATTGTATAAAGAGGTCCAGCCCGCCGTTGGTTCACCTCTTGAGACTTCTTAGGATGACGAACATTTAACCTGGAACAGGCCACCAGTCAAATGTCAACGACATGAGGTTATTGACCTCAAACAGGATTGCCGTAAGAGCCAACTACAACACCAGATTACTTCTCAACTAGAACTCCATAATCCATTATGATTAACTCCTTCAATGATGGAAACTCCGCCTGACCTCGACCAGCAGGTCCGACCCCGACGTGAGCCACCAGACGAATGAGACATTCATCTCGTTCTCATGACGAAAAAGCTCAATTACTTTTCACAACAAAGAGCATGAAATGAACACCGACTCATAAGAAATCCATATAGTGCAAAACACATCGCCAAGCTCTATCATTCCATCAACGTCATTCTCACCGTCTACTATAAAAACTAACTGACTGGTTCATCGAAACGACTACATGCCACCAAAGTAACTCACGAGAACCATGTTCTCACGGGAGGAAGACATCTTCGCAGAATGACATTAGCGTAACTGAAAACGGTATCTTATCGTTTTATTCCAATTTTTAATTGCGTATATGATTGTCTTGGACTAAGATTTTTCCGATTCTAATCTTCAAGGACTCTGTTATTAAGCTGTAGCTACGCATAAAAAGATTAACAAACGTTAAAAAACTTTCAAATTATTACTGAACTACAAAATGGAAAATGGGATAAAACGATTATATGCAGTTTTCCAGTAATCTTGATATACATTTCTAAGGATAATATTGGTTTCGATAGAACCAGAGTCTTACAACAATTCAGTTCTTTCTATACCGTCGACCAATGCTGTATGATCACGAAATTTTCATATTCATCCTATCCAACAAGTACGAAGTCAACTCCTGCTCAAAGAGAGAACTACAAAACCTTTAACGAGGAACCGCAAGAAATAGCTACACCTAACAGAGTGCAGTTAAAACTGATAAACAGAAGGGTGAAAATAGGAGGATAAGATATGAATGATACATAGGTACTGTACAAACATTGAATTATAGCAGGATTAAAGGACACCAGTCTAGAACATCCTTCACGCACAGCTGAACGCTTACCGAGGAGGATTCCGCGACAGGCAGCTTGACCTTCCAGAACCCGAGCAAAATCGCCATACCTCAAGTGCTGAAGGCATCGACGATAAAATGATCGGAGACCGCCGCACAAGCACGAATGATGACATCCCGTGCCACGCAAACCCTGAAGAAGACTCTCAAATTACTTCGACAGCCAGCATTTCAACAATTTTCTGCACAGCTAACGCACAGAAGGCAGAGTGAGAAGAAAACGATAAACCAGAGCAATTAAAAAAGGGTTCAGCTCAAAATAATCAAAACGAGCTGCAATTCATCCAAAGAACTAAACTCACGGGAAATTCTACGATTCCTCCGAAGACCATGAAATGAAACCGAGAGCGACGATGATTCAAAAGGCTGATTCCCGAAACCCTAATTAAAAAAGGGTCGGTAGCCAGAAACTTCAAGTTTCTTTCATCGAACGGTTTATCATCCATGGCGTTCCGCTCACTTTAGTTGCTACATCTATAGAAATCAATGGTTAAAAATTTCCAAAAGCATGCAACTACTATAAAGGATCTTCCTTTTCCACCCCTAATTCTAAGAATGAATAGTTGTAGTTTTGTCCTATATAACAAGATGTTCTCTCATTCATCAACTAGAAAATGGTTTTGATGATGTTTATGGATTAAAGATAATCTATTTGAATGTTAAATAAAGGGGGCCTCATCTATGGACTATTCTTAGCAAATATAAAAAACTTTGGTGCAAATCTATGAATAGAGATGTAGGCTATTAGTATGCTTATAGTAATTATTCAAAGTTCATCAACATTCATAATATAAATTCTAAGATAATAAATTTTTTCTAAAATGGAAATCAAAATAAGCAACATACTTTGGTATTCTATAAAGCTATCAAAGAAGAGCAAATGATGCTAGAAATTCTGTCTATATAGAAAGGTCTAAAAATGCAAAGGTGATTTTAAAGGATTATCTCATATGGTGCCTACACTATTAGTACTTGGAGTAGAATGAAGATGAATATAAAGAATGTATTTAATGTTTATTAGCAATAGATGCAAATTTATACAATATATATTTTTGGAGATTACACACATGGCTTTTTTCATTGGCTATTCATGGGAAGCAAAGCTCTAATTCCTTGAAAATTTAAACTCTATTTCTTCTCCTTCAAAGTTGAAGAATCATTCTCGAAGAAAAAATTGTCAAGAAATTTATAATCTTGAACTCCTTTGTTTTGTCAGGGATGCACTAGAACAAAACAAGACAGAATGGAGAGGAAATCTCTAAAAGACACAAGATAAAAGTTTGTCCAAGATTCAGATGTATTATGAACAATAAAGGTACAAAGACTATCTCAAAGTCCAAGTAGAGGCTAGGTACTATGAAGCAGAGGTCGAAAGGAGTTGTTGAGACTGAGGAACTCTTCAGCCTCAACTTATACTTATATTAGAGGATGTCAGGTGTTTCTAGAAGCTTCTTCAACAACTTCTACCTATCAAGAAGCTTCTTGAGGAGTTTCCACAAACTTGGGAGCTTTTTGAGCTACTTCGATCTAAGAGGAAGCTACTTGAAGAGCTTCCTCGAGGTTCCACGAGGTTCCATGAGGTTCCAGAAGATTCCACAAAGTAGGAAGTTTCAGGAGAAGCTTTTTCTATCTTCTTATGTCTGTGACATCACCCCTTCTTCTAGCTCCGAGATCCTTCGAGGGGCTGCGTTGTTCATTTTGTCTTGTTGTAAGTCTTGGCCTCTCTGGATGGCGACGATGGAAGGCTTGAATCTTCAAGGGCACATTGGTTATATTCGAAGCTGGTTCCCACATTCGTTCACTTATTGGATATTCACGCTAGTGAACAAAATACTCAAGTTGTCCTCGTCGAATTCTTGAATCAAGAATGTCTTCAACCTTGTATTCTTGTTGGTCGTTCATTTCAATACTAGGTGGTGGAGCTTGGATTCTTCTGGAAAATTTGGATTCCATGTAAAGTTCTAGCAGAGAAGCATGGAAGACAAGATGTATCTTCATAGTTGTTGGTAAGTCCAATCAATATGCGATAGTGTTGATCCGTTTTGGAATGCAAAACGGGCCAACCCTTCGATAGTCAAGTTTGTCGCATGGGTGGGAAGTCTTGATGTTGCGTCGCAGGAGTCAGACCTTATCGCCTTCTTGAAAGTTAGACTGCTCTTTCCTCTTGTTATCAGCAGATTCTTTGTAACGAGCTTGAGCTTCTTCAAGGTTTGTTTTCATTGTTGCATGTAGCTCCTTCAATCATGATACAAAATTCTCTGTTGTTGGACTCTCTCCCTTCTAAGTTGGTAGCATATTGATTCTTGGATGATAGCCGTAGTTGATGTAGAGTGGTGTTTGCTAAGTCGGCGCATGCATACTATTATTGTAAGTAAATTTCGCCAATGACATCAGGACTGTATGAGCCCCCGATTTGTCACTAAGAACTCACGGGTTCTTTTTTCAGATTCCTACACAATTCAAGGAATAATTAGGCCCGTAACACCCACAAAAAAGTATTAAAATTGTATTGCCATTACATATACGAATATGCCATTTGGTCATTAGAAGGGGTTTAGAATAGTTTGTATCAAAAACAGATCTTGCCTTGGTCAAATAGACGTCAAACCGATAGTTATGTGCAAGTTTAGGGTAAGAAGCCTAAAAAGGCCCTAGCTAGGTTAGGAAGTCCTCATGGGGAAATCTAGGAGGAATTCTTTACTCCCCATAGCATCGAAGAGAATATAGGCGGAATACTAACCTTGAAATGTAGGTACCAGGCGGTTTCCTAATTCCAAGCGCATGCAGTGGGGATGAGAGTTTGCATCCATGTGAGGGGATCCCATAGGTGGTCTCTCCCAAAGTTTGGGAATTTTCAAAGATAGTTTGGATATTTTCCCAAACGGTCAACCGCAACAATCTTTGGGTGGGAGTTCGAAAGAATATCCCAAAGTGCGGTAAAATCCCACTAAAAATCCGGCGAGGCAGTCTCACACCAACGGAGCGCTTCTCCAAGTTTCAAGACAAATCGATAGGTGGAAGACCCCGAATCGGCGACATCCCTCTACAAATGACAATTTAAACGACGGTATTGGAAGTTGACCGGCGTATTGGGGGCATACAACATCATATCGAGGCCTACTTTGAGTCTATTCCTACCCTCCCTCTATCTATTTAAGAGCTTGGTAAAGGTTTGAGGTCCAAAAAAGTCAAACTCCAAAAGTTGGGAATTTATCTCAACTTTGACTCCAACTTACACTAGGTTTCTTTAAGATTTAGGGCATAGTATAAGAGGTGAAGGGTTTTGCTTAGGCTAATTAAGGCCTCCCGGACCCAATGGCACAATCCATTTGCCAATCAGAGCTAAACTCCAAAAGTTAGCCTTTTGGGGACAACACATGGAGGAGAAAATAGGGTTTAAGGCTCCCTAATGCCAATTTGGAGAGTTTGGGCCCCAACGGTTGTGGGGGACGTGTAAGGAACGCGTGGGGAACTTCGGGCACATGTGGGAGCAAGTACCACCTCAAAGAATTAGTGAAAGTGGCTCCAAGTGCTTGGTGTAAGTAATTTTAAAATTTAAACTAAAAGTGGGTGGGAACATATGAGAACCACTCCCACGTGGGAACTTGTAAATTTGGGGAAGGTAAATTAGGTGGATTTGCAAGTTCTTGTAAGGTTTAGGTGAGATTTGAATTACTAAATTCAAATTACGTAGATCTTAAGTGGATAGTTAGATTTGGGATTGATAAACATATACGGACCGCCTAAATTTCCTTATCTAGATTTTCTTAGTAGATTAAGGCGGGGGTGTTGCTCCTTTTTGAGTATAAAAGGGGCGGCATTCTCCTCTCATTCTCTCTCTCTCTCACTCCTCATCATTTAAGGGAGAAGCACTATTGGGCCCGAGTTATGCCGGATTTTCTTTGGTTTGTTATGCCAAAGGAACCTTTCATAGTTTTTGAAGTGTTTTTACACCCTTGGCACTTGTAACTTACACCTTAGAGGACTTGAGACCTCCCCAAGGTTGTGTGGGACGTATACTAATTGACATTGATCTATCTTTGTGTTGTGAGGTTCTTAAGAGTTGTTGTGGGAGAGAACTTGGGAGAAAATGAAGGGTTACTAGCGAGGTGACTTTGAAAGTATATTGCATATTGTATCCACCCTCTTCTCTTGTTCACGGGGTTAAGTTAGTTCTATAGGGGACGGTGGAGCTTTAACTCCCCTATGAATTTTAGTCTTAGTAATTAGGTGCAAATCCTCTTATCCCTCTTCTCTTGTTCACGTTATTGAATTAAGTTCCATAGGGACAACGAAGCTTTAAACCCCTCAAGGGTTAAAAGCTTTATAGTGTGACTAAAACATCAAGGTTAAAAAGTTATTGGTAGTTGAAATTTACTATAAAAGCATTAACAAGGAAGAAAAATCCTCCCGGGCCGAACCAGCCAGCTCGAAGTCGCTGGCCAGCCCCCCCGTCCGCGGAGCCCGGTCGAGGTCAACCCAACCAAAAGGTGCCACGTGGCAGTCTTGGATTATAAGCTTGTTTGTACTCGATTTAACCGGCGCGCTGCCATTCACTCCAAATCCGGTCTTTGTTCTTTGTTCCAACTTACGATTTAGGACTGAGCGTCCATTTCGTGCGTTGGAGTCGTCCTCTCGTCCGCCACGTCGCCTGCGCAGTCAACAGTTGCGGGGTCGGACAAACCGGGAGGCGCCATGTGGATATCTCAGAACATGATATTATTTGTACTCGTTTCAGTCGGCATAGTGCCTTTAAGCCTAAATATAGACTTTATTTTCTTTTTGGACTCATATTATAGGACTGATCTAATGCTTTGTTGGCTAGCCGGTTGCAAACTCTTAGAATAGGGGATAGTGTAGAGGTAGAAAATAGAATAGGAGTAGTTTAGAGATAGAAAATAGTTTAAAAGATAGTTTAGAAGTAGAAGGTAATTAGAGGATTAGTTTAAGAAATAGTTTTAGGGGATTAGTATAGAAATGGTCTAGGAGTTAGACCTACGTCAAGAACAATCATAAAAAGTAGTCTAGGAGCATAACTTGAAGGGGAGGAAAACGAGTTGAAGATTGGAGCGAAACACTTCAACCGATTGGAACCAAGAGGTGGCTATGGTGGACATGGCGTGGGACGAAGCGGGAATGGAAAAGGCTGAGCATAGGGCACGCACGGAACGGAGGTGGGTCTCTAAAATTCTCCCTTTGAATTAATTGGTTGATGCAATTAGGAATTAGTTAGTAGGAAAAGGTTAACATCCCAAGTGAGATTAAGGTCCGGCAATTAGCAACCACAAATAGGAAGACAACCATAACTAGAAGAGATAGAAGAATGAATACGCAACCATAGAATAAAATACAAAGAAGTAAAAGGGAAGGAACAAATACATACCCGTAGAAGTAGAATAAGAAAATACCATACATAGAGGTAGATTAGACAAATACAAGAGGTAGAGTAGAATAAAAAAATACCATACGTAGAGGTAGATTAGACAAAATACAAGACATAGAGTAGAATAAGAAACTACCATACGTAGAGGTAGATTAGACAAATACAAGACATAGAGTAGAATAAGAAAATACCATACGTAAAGGTAGATTAAACAAATACAAGATATAGAGTAGAATAAGAAACTACCATACGTAGAGGTAGATTAGACAAATACAAGACATAGAGTAGAATAAGAAAATACCATACGTAAAGGTAGATTAAACAAATACAAGACATAGAGTAGAATAAGAAAATACCATACCTAGAGGTAGATTAGACAAATACAAATATATATAGAGTAGGTTAAGATAAATACAAATACGTAGGGGTAGGATAAAGGAATACGAAGATGTAGAGTAGAATAAGACAAATCCAAACACGTAGAAGTAGGATAAACAAGAACAATATGTAAAAGCAGAATAGGAGAAACAAACACCTAGATTAAAGTAGAAGGAACATAGAAATAGGACAAGAGAACGAAACAAGCAAGCCCCTAGATTAAGGTAGGAAGAACATAAAAGTAGGACAAGATAACGAAACAGGTACACACCTAGAATAAGTAGGAAGAATGGGTTAGGAGGAACCAACCCATGCGTTAGGATAATTAGGATAGCAAAAGATTCATTGCTTGGAAGGTATAGTGGATTTGATGCTTAGACACCCATAGGAGTAGTTTACAAAAAAAGCCTGATTGTGATCGCTTAATTCCAAGGGTGGGAATGAAGCGCCCATAGACACCCCCCTCTCCTGTTCACAACGATTTTCCAGGAATTTGTGACTTGCAAAACTATGTGGAAGCTCCAATACTCGCACCAGGTCAAGTGCTTCAAGAAATTTCATGAGAATTTTTTTTTAAAACGCTATTTCTTCACCCACACAGGAGAAGAAATAGCACTCTGATTTTTCTGAGAATTTCACGTCCATCTTTCATTCCCAATGTACTAACACACGACACATGGTCTTTCTTACAAAATGCAGAAGTCTTCAGAAGTGTTGTGACAACCCCTAATAGATTGCAAGCTTCAAGAAATCTGATAACACCTCCAAATTGCTACAATCCATAATCTTCAACTTGGGAAAGAGTTTGTTCGGTAGTGCCTGTTCCACCAACCCGACTCACATGGAAGCTTGCCCTAAATCAAGTTGAGCAAATCAGACAAGTCCCTGAATTCGCACCTCCATAAATTCAAGTGCAACCAGAATATCCTCTACAAATTACGGAATGCAGACACGCCCTCCCAATTGTCAAGAAAGATGGATTCCAACAACACTAGCTCTGCTAGACTTGAAAACCATTGGCCTTGCCACCCAGAAATGTGGAGCCTTTCTAGTTTTGTAAGCTTTTGTAACTCAGACTCACCATGCACTTCATCAATTCCGACATAGATATCTCTGTCTCTCCAAAATAACACTCCCTACAATTGTAAAAATGCTCAGAGTTGGATGCAAATGATATGCTTCGCAAAAGTAGCTTTGTAGTCAATACAAACACTGCCATAGACAACTGGAGCAGTGGTATAGCACTTCGAAAGGGAATTGAAATTACAGTATGTAGAACTTAGTGCATGTGTGTAGAAGGGGAGTACTATAAAGTGGGGTACCAATCAAAATGTCGTTTTTGAATTCACAGTGAAAAAAATTTCAGTACTACCAACTTTGAAAGCCTCTCGAAAGCTCAAAAATTGATATTTTTCAACAAAATTTTTACCACAAAATCACCTTTAAGTTAATTATATGTATGCCAAATTTCAAGGCCAAAAGATTCACCAAAAAGAAGTTATTCAAAATCTACCAACATGGATAGCGGTAAGAAATATTTCACTACTTTCAACTTTGACACCTTCCTAAGGATTGAGTTGTTTTTTTTTTACCATGAAATTTTTGTCATGAAACAATATCTATGTTCTTAAAATGTATAAAAAATTTCAAGGTAAAAGAATATTTTTTAAGAAGATATTTAAAATCTCCCAACAAGTGTATTTTTGAGAAAATTTTCACAATTGCCAACTTTGACACCCTCCTTAGGGCTGAAAAAATGATTTCTTACCATGAATTTTTTTTTCGTAAAGTCATCTTTATGTTGATAATATATGATACAAACTTCAAGTTCAAATGAATTACTAAAAAAAAGATATTCAAAATCTCTCAACATGTGTAGTTGTGAGGAGTAGTTTTTGAGCCCTTAGTATAGTGTTATTTTGTGGAGCAAAGTTTGACACGAATGTAAAAACTCAACCTCACAACTACACATGTTGAGAGATTTTGAATATCTTTTTTTGGGTAAGTGTTTTGAACTTGAAATTTGGAACATATATTATCAATATAAATTTGATCTTGTTTAATAAAATTCATGTTAACTAGACAAATTTTCAGCCCTTGGGAGGGTGTCAAAGTTGGCAATAGTGAAAATTTTCTCACAACTACACGTGTTGGGAGATTTTGTATATTTTTTTTTGGTAATTTATTTGAATTTGAAATTTGTAGCATATATTATCAACATAAAGATGACTTCACAAAAAAAATTCATGGTAAGAAACCATTTTTTCAGCCCTTGGGAGGCTGTCAAAGTTGGCAATTGTGAAAATTTTCTCAAAAATACACTTGTTGGGAGATTTCAAATATATCTTCTTTGAAAAAAAAAATTTAGCTTGAAATTTTTTATAAATATTAAAAACATAGAGATTGTTTCATGACAAAAACTTCATGGCAAAAGGAAAAATACTCAATCCTTAGGAAGGTGTCAAAGTTGAAAGTAGTGAAATGTTTCTCACTACTACCCATGTTGGTAGTTTTTGAATAAATTTTTTTTGGTGAATCTTTTGGCCTTGAAATTTTGCATATATATAATTAACTTAAAGATGATGCTTTGGTAAACATTTTGTATTAAAATACCAATTTTTGAGCTCTCGGAGGCTTTCAAAGTTGACAATATTGAAATTTTTGTCACTACGAACTCAAAAACGACATTTTGACTCGGGTGGGTCACTTCCCGCATTTTAGAAACTACGTGTGGCATAATATAGCATAGGTTTAATTGTTTTAAGGTAAAATTTATAAAGGATTTACAAATAAAGTAGGGGAATTTCAAAGTCGAGGTTGCATTATAAGTAAAATAGGTAGCTAAAAAATCTCAAGTATTAAAAAATTTTACATATAATTTAAGGACTAGAGATTAGGATCTTGGAAATTGTATTTAGTAGGGTCAGTTTTATTTAGAGCCGGTTGTACAAAGTAGTCAAAGTATGAAGGTGGTACACAATGTTTGCATAGCTGGTACATTCAATTTTTGGATTTTTGTGTATTGCAAGTGATAAAATTGTCGTACTAGTTCACTTGACTGAATTTTAAATACAAAAAAAGAATGTGACAACAGAAAAAAATATTGAGCCAAATGAACATTCCAACTTTTCATGCAAATTTCCTTAATCTTCCTTCTAACCTTCTTGCTTTTAACTTTCTCTTTGATTCACTTTTTTCCCTTATAAAAAAATACCCTAGAAAAAAATACTTTCACCTACATTATATAAGTAAGTATAGGGTGCTATAATATAGGACATTTTCACAAATTATGTAAGTATAGGGGACCATTTATTCAAGCCTTCGAGGTAAATAGCCCTCCAAAAAATAACCCCTTGCCGCACAGGGGGTATAAAACATACAAAGAGTGACCCACCTGAGCATTTTGATTGGTACCCCACTGTACTTCTTTCAATGAAAGTTTGTACGTTCATCACCAAATGCATCAGAAATAAATGACTTTTGAACAAATTTTCTACCAGAGGACTCAGATATCAAAAAATCATCTAACGCGATTTTGAAATTGCGAAGAAAATTAAAACGGCAGCAATGCGTTACCTAACCTATGTACACAACTCAAAACCCTAAGAAATCCACTTTCCCAAAAAACTGTTTGCTGCGTAGTCCGTGCATTCAACGATTTCATATCTTATTCGTGCATTCAACGATGAAAAAGGAGAAGGAACGCCGAATAAGATATGAACGTGGTCGCAATCAAGATCAAAATCAATTGAGAAATTTCAGGTCGAATCGCACCGAAACTTGAAACCCGAAACAGAGTAATCCTACCTGTTGCACAACTTACATAAGCCAGTGCGGATCATGAAAAATTCCATGGCGATCCCAGGGGAGGCTCCGAAGAGCGCAACCTTGGCGTACCAACACTCATGCTCCAATATCCCCCTCGCCAATGAAAAGCTTCTTCAACGCAAACTTCTTTAATGCAAATCACTTTGTTTCAACACAAATATCGTTCTCCTCGTGCACTGAAAAATTAAAAGTTCCATCCTCCGACTCGAGAGCTTCATTTTCTAAATCTGCCCACTCTCGTACGAATTGTATGGATTCAATAACAATAGTGTGGTACGAAATTACAAATGTACAACAGAAAGCAATGTCGGATTCATTCTGAGGGCCGATTTCGCGACAGAATTATTAGAGCCGATTGTAGGATTTCTCATGTAACCCCGGAAAATTCATCCATTGAAAAACTAAAAGTCATCCAAAAACTTTGTTATCTTTTCTCATCGCTCCTCGACAATCCACTTCCTGCACTGTAGTCTAGGGGTCCTAAAACCCTGAACCCTAAACCTGTAAAACCTCTAACCTGTCGCCCAAACTACCACTTTGTCTGTCACGGAGGTTCTCGTCGTGATTGGACTTGCGGCCTTTGGTAGGTACCTTTGCTTGTTCTCACAATGGAAGCACCCTTGTGGCTTTCTTTGTCGAAGTTCTAGTTGTACCACCACCGGATGAGATTGTGCTTGAGGTCATGGCTTCTTGACTCACGCTTCTTCTTTCACCATCATCATCACCATTTAAAGCCTCATTGTTCCTCCCGCGGTCTCGTCTCTGATACAATCTGAACTCCATTCTGATCTTGCACGAGCGGAGATGGTGGAATTCCATGGTGGGAGCCAAACATTCATCTCTCAAGTTGCCTGAGGGATGCTCGACGTGCGAAATGTATCTTCTTCCAAAGAATGGCTTCGCGTCTTCAACGACCGTAACTGTGCTGCCGCGGGAGCTTCATGTTCAAATTTTCGGGGAAAAACTTTCTGTTCTTGGATTGAATTCCCCGGTAGATGAAGGTTGTGTGTGATAGGGACATAAAATTTGGGGCATTGCATTTTGTGCGGTGGAATGGAGGATTGCAAGAGAATGAAGAGTTGGCGGCGGACTTATCTTGAAACTCTACTCAATTCTGCTCATTGAATGTGGAGATTCTAGGTGCTGTAATTTACGGATTAACATATCGCCAATTTGTCTAGAAACTGCAAGACAGAAATGGAGTTTTTCATAAATGCGCATCCTTCTATCATATCTTGCTAGTGTCGTCAACTTGTATTGCTTCTAAGCTTAGTGTCATTTGATATTTCAAGATTAGCGTGTCATAGAATGGCCATTTAGTAGCTGATTCGCAATTTTGGAGTTTGACTTCTTGAAATAATTTTGAATAAATTTTCTTTGAAAGATAAATGGAATTGGCATTGTTTCGTATAATTGAACCTTCATGGAATTATATATGAATTTTGTAGTTGGAATCACATAACTTAGGGCTTCAAAAGAGACCACCGCCTGATATGTTCATCATATTGCTCCTATTGCTACATTGAAGAATACAATATGTACCTCAGTGTTATAGTATGCTTTTAAAGCCTGGATAGCCCAATTTCTTTTTAATGAAAATATTTTAAGATTTCATTCAATAAAAAAAGAGTATAATTATTTATTGTCAATGATTGATGCAACCAAATCAACACCATTGTGATGATTTGGACTATGATTTTTCTATTAAGAATGATGCCAACTCAATTTGTTAATCCTCTTTTTAGTCAATGAAGTTCTAATGTGGTGTATATGCTTTGGGAAAGAGACATCACTATAAGAAACCATTGTTTTAGATGACGGATTTTAGGTGACATCCAATGTAACAACTCGTGTTTTTATGTCCAAACTAATGTCTGCCATAACACCAAAATGTTATGGTGGACATTATTTTGAATATAAAAACACGGGTTGTTACATTGGATGTCACTTAAAATCCATCATCTAAAACAATGGTTTCTTATAGTGCATGTTGAATACTTGCATTTATGCTTTGAAATGACAAGAACGGTGAATTTCATTAAAATGGTGGTATTCCTTATGCCACTTTTCAAACCGCATAGTCTCAATTAAAAAATGACATCTAGGATTGGTATAGATTTCAAACATCTAGGAGACTAGGACCCATGTAGATTTCTAACATCTATGATCCACATAGATTTCAAACCGCGTAGTCTGAAACATCTTGAACTAGAAGAGATTTCATACGTTTACAACAGATGTAGATTTCAAAATCTATAATAGTTTTAAATTTCAGACCACATGGTTTGAATTGTCAAAAGCATGAAACTAATGAAATACCGCCATTTTAATGAAATTCACCATAAGAGCATGTTGGAAAGCTACATTAATACTTTGAAATCCTACCTTGTCAAATGACCTCACACAAACTACTTGGTTGGGTAAGAGCTTCGCAAGTTACAATTCAGCTCCCAACCGTCAATTAGTAGTGATGTCTTTGATCACTAGTGTTTAGTAGTCCAACCGAGAATCTCAACCGAGTTCAAAACCAATCTCAAAACCAATCTCAACATTGAAAGAAGTGAGGCACATTAACGTCATAACTTGATCTTGCCTATGAAATTTGAGCAAAAAACGATGATGCAAATGCCATGTATGTGGATCAAATTGAGATTGATGCAATGCCGGTTCTTTCTCTAAATTCTTCCTAAATTTGCAGATTATATGACGCTTTGGTAGCTCTCAATCTTCTAAATCAGCTATTTCCATAAAAAAACCCAGTAGGGATTACATTTTGTTTTTGATTCTCAAAGGATTGTGTCGTTTTGTTAGTTAATCTTCGCGCGCTTGTGAACATGAAGCGGATTGGATGATGCTTCGGTAGCTCTCGTCTGAATTAAATCGATCAGGTACTAATTTCCAAGAAAAAAAGTTGGGTTCAGCGGTTTGTATTGTTTTCTCAAAGGATTGTGTCGTTCTGTTAATTAGTCAATCTTTGCTTGTCAACATGAAGCAGTCCAATGTCTTGTTCTCCTTCAAGAAAATGAGCGGTTTGTACAAAAAGAAGAAACCAAAGTCACTCTCGTCGTCGTCATCGTCGTCATCTTCGTCACTTGGAGCAGCAACCAACATTGAAGCGGAACCGGTAGCAGGCCTTTATTGGGACCCTCCTATTTCTCATGCTCAAGCGGGAAGTATCAAGGTAGGTAACTCGATCAAACATCCGTTGCTTACAATGGGACACGCCATGGAAAATGCCCTAATCGCCATCGGGGATGAAATGAAAATCAAGGAGCATATTCATAAGAAACCACACGAGCAAAAGCGAAAGCAAAAACACTATCATCATAAGAATAAGGAGAAAACCAAGGATCATGACAAGAAGGGAAAGAAAATAGAGGGAAGTGATGTCAATGAAGAGGAGCTTGGAACAGAGGAGTTGCAACCATCCTCGCCTATGAATGAGTTGGATTTTCTGCAACGGCGGAGACTGGCAGCAGCGCAAATGAGGATCAAGAGAGAGTTGGAGATGGAGAAGGAGAAGGAACCCCATTTTTTGCGGCATCCTTTGTTAGACTTGCATTACTTACCGCCGGTGCTCCAAGATGCAACCTCCTTGAATCGTGTGCAATTTTAGGTTTGTTCTGGAGTGCATTCTATGTCCAAAAAAATGAATGTTCTTTCTCTCTCTCGAGCTCTCTCCGTCCCAAAATGATTGTCCACTTTGAATGTCATGTCTCTTATAATCCTCAAATGTTTGGTTGGTGACTATAAAAATCCATTAGATGTTTTTTGGGAGATTAGAAGACCATTTCAGGCATGTTCCCATGCTGTGAACAGTCAAAATAAAATATAATAAAAATAATAAAAAATTTATTTATTTATTTTTTAAATATTTTTTTTGGAAAAAAAATTAATCTTTTAATTTTTTAAATATTATTGTCTGACGTGGCAGTCTCTCGACCACGTCAGATCGCAGATGTGGTAGTTCCCAACAGCGTTCCCACAATTGGGAACTCGCAGTCTTCTAAACTGCTGAAAAAACATCTAATGATGGATCCATTTTCGAACTATGTGACATCATCTATTTTAATTTAGCATTAGAGAAAATCTGGACTCTCCAAAAGGCTACTAGGGTTTCACAAGCCAATCTATATGGAGAGCCCTACTATGTTGGAAAAAGCACAAGATCTCTAACGAAATTGCATTTCGATTTGTGTGAATATCTTTACTATCAACTAGAATATGTCAATTTTCTTCCAATTGAACATAGGTGCTTGTGTACCAAGGCTTTGACATTTGGCTGCACCATTATATAGATGACACTTCATGCACCACAATTATAGGGGAAAAAATTCTTACTCATGTCAAATAAATATAATTTTGGGCCTTTTTGGCACTTCTAAGCAATCTATTGGACAATTCATATTTTCTCTAATGAAATGATGCAGAGGATACTTTGTGGTTGATGAACAAGAGAAAATCTTTCTATGTAGGTCATAAATGTAGCCATTTATCTTTGGAATTAGGGGTGGAAAGGGTAGATCTTCTATAGTGCTCTGACTTTCAACAAGAACTTTTGGATTTTTTTGAACCAATAATTCTGAGAGTATCAAAATTCATAATTTCTATGGTCATTGGCTCGTCATTTAAGGATTAAACAACCAAAAGTGCTCAATACAAGTCAAACTATATTGTCCATGATCTCCCCTTAAAATTGCACAAAATTCCCAAATTTGAACTATTGTACTTCTATCATATACAAGAAGATTCTTTGCCATTAGTAGGCCAAAAAATGGGTGCAATGTTGTTGTAGGGTTAAAGGTTGTTTTGAATATAGGTTGTTTAGAGACTTCCTTGTGGAGTTGTCATGTTGTAGTTGGATTTCTTTATCAAATTGCAATCAACTTATGCAATCAATTTTTCATTGATTCTAGAGATATAGAATGTAGAACTTTTCTTAATTTTGTTCTTCACAACATGATTAATGAAATTGGCATAAAACAATCTCAACAAAATTGTAGACAATCATTTTGGGATGAAGGGAGTGATACTATAAGATTAATAAGATTACCTTTAGTATATAATACATGATTTTATAATACATGATTTTCTTAAAAGTTTGTTTTATGTATTCTTGTCTTTGATATCAATTGGATGAAGTGCATTGTTTGAAACATTCATCATTCACTCCACGAAAGGTTGAGCATTTACAGATTAAGATCCTAGTACTACAAATTGTCTATAACATTATTTATTCAACTATAGAAGTGGAATGCCATTTCTAACTATAAAGAAGAAAAAAAGCATTCAAAGCAAAGAGCATACCTTTACTTATACTCTTTTTGTTTGGAAATATAACTTTCTTTCTACCTTTCAATGTATTTCATTCTTAACTTCATTGTTAGTCTTCCTTTCTTCCTTTTTTAGGTATGCCGACTTGCCAATGCCAACTTCTTCTACAAGTTTGATAATTAATAGGTGGAATAATCAATACAAGGCAATGACATAATATTTATCTTGTTATATTTTATTGAAAATAACATTGACCTTTGCTAAAAAATGTTATATCATCCTACAATCTTTGATTGTACACAATAATGGTGTCCTTCTAAATCAAACAAATCATCTAGTATTTTATCATATAGGAACTTTGGAAAAAAGAATCCACCTTAAAACATTATTTTTTATCAATCTTCCTTTTAATTATAATAATTTGATGTGTATAATTTACATATAAATCTAATCTTTTATAAATTTTTCATTTGGCCTTAGACAACCCAAGCTTGGGCAAAAGCCCAAGAAAGAGTTGCAGAGATGAAATCAAACAAGTTTAGGCAAAAGAGAAAAGATAGCCTAATTAGTAGTGCAAGAGGTTTACTTAAGAAGACTTGGAAGTATTTGGATAAGTCAACTGAGCATTTCATGGTGAATTTAAATCCATTATTATATTCTACATGATTTTTAGTCTATTATCATACAACATTTCTAAATTTAAAATATTGAAATTAAACTTTAAAATTTTTTATACAGAGGTTCAAACTTTGGTCAAAAGATTTGAAGTGGATGGAATGTAGTTTTGGATCATCCATGATGATAACATTTGCCTTCTTGCGTTGGGTGTTTCTCCTCAATTTATTCCTAGGTTTGATATGGTTTTGTACAATTGTTCTTCCCTTCATTCTTCATCCACCAAAAGCATTTGATTGGGCAACTTTTAAAGCAGCCCTTATTGAAAAAAAGTTCTTACTTGCTTTGCAAGTATATAATTGTATATGTATATTATTTGTATTATACTATGTATTGTATAGGCAATATAGTTTTTAAAAATTAAAATAAATTAAAGTGAAGTAAGTTACTAAATTGGTAATAGTATAGGGTATTGGAATTGATAAATCTTTTCTCTACTACGGTGGGTATTTATATGCCAAAGGTGAACAATCCGGTTGGTATCATACGGATTACATGTATCCTCTTACAATTGTTGTAACAATTTTGATATCTTTGCTACTTGTTTTGGGCAGGTGTCCATCTATTTTTTTCTTAAAAATTTAATATTTCTCTTTTTTGTTTCTACTTATTATTGAGCCAAATGACAAACTTTTCTATAGAAGTAATTGTAGATAATGTTTAGATAAAATATTTTTTCTCTGTATTAGAATTAATATGAAATATACAATATACAATATTAACTTTGTTTTTTGACATTGATCAAGAATTTGAAATGTAGTAAATCACTACATGTAGAATCACAATACGAATACTCCAAACTGGATCCAAAACATTAGGAGCTTCAGGAAATGTGCTCTATCCTTTTGCCACATTGACATTTGCAACATGGGATTTTCATCTCACAACATTTGAGGTATAGTGACATTCAATTCACTACAAGAAAAACGAATGTTTTAAGTATAGCCTTAGTAGCATTGTTTTTTAAGTGATGACCTTTAAGTAAGGTTTCTAGTAAAATTTTACTAAAAATACTGTCTTTTTAGTAAAATTTTACTAAAATCCTTACTTAAAAGCCATCACTTAAAAGACTATACTAGTTACTAGGACTATATTTAAAACACCCCTTTCTCTTGTAGTGATATTTTACTCATATTGATTTGTTTTTTCTCTTAAATATAAATATGTGCTATGCGATTGCATATGTGAAGTACAATGCAATGAGATTTTTTTTTATAATCATATTATGACTAAAAAACAGGGTGCAACTATTATGCGAAGAGATATTCGAATGCAATTTCGTGAACACTTAGCTGATGATAAAAATAAAATAGAAGAAACTAAAGAAAAACCAGCTACTCTTTTAAAGGTAAACATTGATTTTGAGTAATTTCCATGATGTTTTATGGCCACACATTCATGTAAATTATAGTAAGGTAGGAGGTCCTGAAATGGAGCGGGCATTAAGAATGGACTCTATAAATGGTGGTTGAATGGATTGGATGTGGTTACTAAATTAACCTTCTGTAGTCATTGAATGAATCAAGAAAAATATTATTCATTATTCTAAGAATCAATCATTTCCCTTACTTTTCCCATTTTTCTCTGGAAGTTGCAATGAACACTTTAAGAAGGACCTAGGATCATAAAGAGGAACCTACGACACATCTTGTTTGAAAATTCATAACTAATTCAAAAATGATCCAAAAAATGTAAAACAACTTGGGTTAGATGCCAATTCCCCTTGTCTTTAAATAAAAATTTACTGAAAAATATTTCAAGAAGTTTCACCTGCCCGGAATTCAGATTCAGTGCTTAGATGGTCCATTTCAGGACCTTCTACCTTATGGTCTAAATGAATGCTACATTTTTGTATCGAAATCTTTTTTTTAAATAACATAATTTTTTTTTTGTTGTAACAACTTGCAGAGATATCTAGCTTTATTTTTATTGTGGCCAATGTTGTTGGCAATATCAGCTGGATGTGAATATTACCTTGTAACATTTGGAAATGAAATATCTGATCGAGTTGGTATGTAATTTAAATTCACTCTATAAAAATGAAGTATTTTAATTATAGAAATAATAAATGTAAAGTTTTATTATTTCTTTTCTTTTCAAAATTATGTTTTATGCAATTTTGGAAATGTATTTTATAACTCAATAAAAGAATTTTTGTAGTAAATCTTTGTCATTCTAAATATCATTAAATTTAATATAAAAAATCACAAATATTTATGATTTGTGAAATAAAACTATGCTATTTCATGGAAAGATAATGTTAGGAGCTTATGCGGATTCTGTACTTATGTCTTTAGTCAATAATTTAAGTCCTCGAATGGTTAAGACTTTAGTTGATATGGAAGATTGGAAACCAGCAACTCATGAAAAAGTGACAATTGTGAAATTATATTTTTTGAGAATTCTTAACCTTTCAACAATTCTTTATAGGTAAATATAATCAATGGAACTCACCTTTAATGTATCATTGGTGCCTTATATAACAACCTTACTTTCATATATAACTTACTAGTGTGCTATGTGCCGATGCCACAGTGAGAACTAAAGTAAAAGTAATTTTCTAATTTTTGAGAACCAAAAATACTCAAAAATCCATAACTTTTTTACTATAAGTTCAAAAGCCAGCCCATGCATCTTTCCTTGCCGAGAGCTTTCCGATGGTACCAAGCACACTACCGGGAGATGCACAGATTGGGAGATCTCAACATGACAAAACAAAACAAATTACTGTACCTGTCTTAAGGTATAGATGTGGAGTGAATTATTTAGAAGGTCAAATTATTCATGTTTTTTTGACAATTTATTGTCACAATTTTGACATTTGCATGGTCACATATTCATCTTTATGCATTTACATCCTAATTTTGAAAAAACTATTAAATTAAAACTTTTTAAAGAAATAAATAAAAAAATATATATATTTGAATTCTTGTATAAGGATGTGTTCTTAAAAGTGTTTGTAATTGTATATGTAAATGTTTGTATGTACTCACATGCACTTTGAAAACAATTTATTCAAAAATGAATGTATATAGTTTTTGACACTCATAAGCGTTTAATCTATAAATGCCTATTGTTTTTGGGCAAAATTTAAATTTATTTTAATACAAAGTTTTTATAGCATCAAGACTTGAATTTCAAAAAATTCATACCTTAAGACAGATTGTTTGTTTTGTTTTGTTTCATTTGTTTGTTTGTCATGTTGAGATCTCTTGGACCGTACGTCCCCCAGTCATGTGTTTGGTACCATCAAAAAGATATCAACAAGGAGGGATGTATGGACTTGGTTTTGTGGCGTTCCGATATATAGTGGAAAAGTTATGGATTTTTGAGTTTTTTTTGTTCTAAAAAATTAAAAAATTATTTATATTTATATTTTGGTTGCAATCTTGGTACCATTGAAAAGCCCTTGGTAAGGAAGGGTGCACTAACTTTGTTTCATGGGGTTTGGACCTATGGTGTGAGAGTTATAGATTTTTGAGTTATTTTTGGTTTCAAGAAATTATTTTGTTTTGTTTGTCACGTTGAGATCTCCCAGATCGTGTGGCCCCTGATCATGTGCTTGGTACCATTGAAAAGCCCTTAGCAAGGAGGGATGTACAGGCTTTGAAGCGTGGTGTTTTGACCTACGGTGTAATAGCTATAGCTTTTTGAGTTATTTTTGGTTCTAAAAAATTAAAAAATTACTTCTTTGATTTTGGTCGCAATCTTGGTACCATCGAAAAGCCGTCAATGAGGGGGGTGCATGGGCTTTGTTTTGTGGCATTTGAACCTATGGTGTGAGAGTTATTGATTTTCAAAGTTTTTATGCATTCAAAAATTAGGAAATTATACTTCACTATGATTTTAGTTGTGGCAACAACACATGGCACACTAGTAGATGTTAAATGTGATTATTAGAAATTATTTGCATAATATAATTTAGATAAATCTTTAAGAAAATTTATCAAATCACTTTTACAATATTTGTCGTTGAAAATTTAATGACTAAAATATTGACATTTTAGTCTATTAATTTTGAAATTGTATTTAAGGTTATCTATATAAAAAAATGCATTTAACATATTCAATTTATAATCAAATAGACGATTGATGAATTATGGATTATTGAATAAAGTATTGATTTTTCATTACAAAGATTGTTTTTGGCATTTGAAGAGTTGCCTATTGAAAGCTTTAATACAAAAAATTTTAAAGAAATAATTCATTCATACCATTTTTGTTAAAAATGCACAAAATGAACTTTTGGAAATTGCATAGATGATGACATTCACTATGTTCTCTTTGAGCAAGGCTATTGAAGACTAAAAAAGAATTGACCACAACCAACATTTCTTTGCAATGCTTTTGAGAACCACAAGGAACTTAGAATAATCAATTTTTGAATAGTTGGACCTCTTTAACATAATAATTTAGTATTTGCAATTATAAAAAAATCTATTTTAAAAATCTATTCATGTTGTAGATAATAGTTAGTTTGAGGGAGGATGCTACATGAAAGGCCACACATATGCACAATGTTTTTGATAGTTGATGAACCCTTGTCCATGTAAGATATTTGTATCATAAGCATTTTGGACACATCAATTCCAATTCAATGAATGGAACAGATCTATTCAATGTCACATTGTAAATTAAAGATGAAATTTTTTTACAAGAAAAATGTCAAATTTTCTAGTTCTAGGATGCTTTTTGCTACATAATATGGTGAAATTTTAACATTTTATTGCTTTAGTGAGTCTTTATAATTATAATGAATAAATCTATGGTGACTTTCTAGGTCTTATTTAGTACTATTGGCCTCATGGGTAGAGATTGAAGGGAAAGAAACAAGTATGAAATGTAAAGATCTTGAAGATTGTAATGATAGTTTTATATGTTGTACATCTGCCAACATTGGGGAATGGCATCTTTGTACAACAGAAGAGGTTATTATTTTATATACAAAATTTATACACATCATCATACAATAGTGAGATAGAAATAATAATCAATATTTTTTGCCATTGTATCATCTTGCAACAAATGCCAAAATAGTAATATATGAATATTAAAAATTAAAAATATTGAAAATATTATCATTTGATTTTTTTAAAAACTAGATGCATTGTAGAGAGACTACATTAAATAATACTATTGTGAAAAATGATCTTGCTTTGAAATGAGCTTCATTTCAACATTCCTAATATAGACACTAATTGCATTCATAAGAAGAATTTATAGTTAATTATAATGGACATTCAAATTTTATAATATGCAAATCATACAATGTTGCAGGTTGGTTATTGTGTGGTAGGTTGTACAGAGAATTGGGTAGCAAGTGAATTGTTGGGGATGATAGCAATTACAACACTTATGAATGTTGGAGTTGCTATAGCACAAGCTTTGTTTTCTATTTTGTGGTATAAAGTATTTAATTCTCATTACATCTAAATAATTCTTTCTATGATGTATATTAGATACAAAAATTACTAGTATGTTCTCAAAATCCTTGATTCTCATTACAATCCTAAATGATTGTCGTTTTTATTTTTTGAAACAAATAGAATATATCTCATCTTTTCTAATTTTCATATAAAAATTAAGTTTAATTTTAATTCAATACATATGAAGGCATTTAAATTAGAAATTCATCACATCAATATTTAATGATAAATAGAAAATTAGCATAGAATTTTTTTACAAATCAACTTTGCTATATAAATTTGCCAAATTTATGAAAGTTTTTTCATTGTTCTTGAAGAGTATTTTTTCATATAGAGTGATCAATGATATCACTACTAACTAATGTAACATTTGATTTCTATTTATCTAAAATCTATATATGTATTTTTGTGAATATTTTTACATCATTGTATGGATGTATATGTATATACATATATACATACATATACACATTATATATTTGTCACCTATGTAATGAATTTTCTAAAAGTTATATTATTTGATCAACTTTATTGGTGTTGCAGACAAAAGGATCACTTGATATTACAGACTTTGTAGTAGATATAGTATACATGTAAGCATTAATATGGATAACCTCTGTATTCAGTCCTTTGGCATGTTTAGTTGGTTGTTTATCAAATTTAGTCACCTTCATATGTTTTAAGGTAAACCTTATTTGAAATATTTAATTTAAAAAAATTCTATATAAAATTTATTCACACTTTAATTAATTAGGATGAATCAATAATTCAAATGATGAAAAATTGGTCCAATTTAACTCCTTTAGATGAAAATTTGAATTTATTTAAAATCTATATATCTTTGTCTACTTCAAAAATACTTCAAGTTAAATATTGATGTAATTGTTAATATCTTCATAATATATATCATTTTTTCAAATATCAAGACTATTTTTCTAAAATAAGATTAATATTAGTAAGATTATTTTGAATAGTTAAAGTGATAATTGTTTGTTATACTAATTAAGATGAAATACATCATTTGCAAACTAAACTTAATTATTATTAGCTTTTTGAAAATGATCCATATTATAATGAATGAGATTTTTGAAAGTGAAACTTTTACAATCAATGATATAAAATTATATGATAAATCCTTAACATTAGCCTTATTAAGATTAATTGCAATTGACTTATTGCTTGAATGTCATATGATACTTTAGAATGTATTATTTTACACATGCAAACCAGTACAAAAGCCATATAGTGCATCACGGACCTCAAATTTAACATATGGCATGCTTTTGAGTACGTTATTATTTAGCATCATACCTATTTCTATCGAGTTTACTACAGCTAGTGTGGCATTTTGTGGTCCTACACAAGAACGTGTTTCAATGTACACAGTGCTCAATAATTACATCAAGGTTCTTCTTTTCAATTTCTTGATGCATTCAAATAAAACACTCTCATATAACTTATCTTTTTTGTTCTATAATACAAATTTCATAAAGTATTAAAACAAAAATGCCTAAAATTTTTTTAATCCACAAATGCCTAAAATAAAGATAAAAGGAATGTATGGAAAGATTGAAATATAGAATTACTAAGAAAACTTTGAAATCTTAATCTAACCTCTCTGAAAAAGAAAACAAATTTCAAATTTTTTTTATAATTTATTTATCTTTGAAATGAATGGAAATATATATTAGGTTGATGGCAACATCTTCCATAAGTTTGTAAATTTGACTTTAACAAAAAAAAATATACTTTGTGAAATCTTAGCATAAAAACTCAATTATTTAGATTTTATTTATAAAAATAGTGTATTTTAAGAAAATGATCATTTTAGGTAGGAATAATAAATTTACAATGGAATTCAAAGAAAATAATAGTATTAATTTTATTAATTCATTTATCCAATTTATACTATGAATCATTGTTGAATATTTTTTTCATCAAGGTAGACTCAAGGCCTACATTGCTTACTTTTTCAAATATACACTATTTGTATATGTTTCTTTTTGTAGCATTCAACAATGCGTAAATAGTATACATTATAAGAGGTGGGCAATTTTAGAGCCTATGCCATTTCAACATCAAAATTCATAACTAGTTCTTTAAAGCTTCAAAAAACAAGAAACAACTTGGATAAGATGCTAATTCTATTTGTCTTTCAAGGGAAATTCATTGAAAAATATTTCAAGAATTTTTGCCTCTCCAAAAATTTAACTTTAGCTCTTGAATGAACACTTTATGGACCTCCTCACTTATAATCAAATTAAGAAAATTTATAATGTAAAAAAGTGCATGTTAAATAATTAATCCTAAAAATCTCTTAAAATTTATTTTTTCTATTATTTTTTTTGGTTATAAAATCAATTGAAACACATAATCTTCATGTTTGTACTTTGTAATGGCATAGAAATGCTTTTGGAGGTTAAGATCATTTGTCTGGTGTAATGTAGGAAGCTCCAAAAGAATTGACAAGTGCACTAAATGTACTATCCAACACATGGTTACAATGGTCAACGATCATAGGTCTTGTGTTGGGATTAATAGTAATGCGAGCAAAATTAAAGCAATCCTATATTTTGGCAAGTTTGACAAGGAGAGAGCTTGAAATGTCACGTCGTTTTAATAGACATGGATCAATTGATTACAAAAGATTAAGTATTGAAGGTAGACCACTTGGACCATTAAACCTTAACTTTAAAATTTAGGGGTGACAATTTTAACATCACAATTGTAAAATTATAATTGGTACTCCGTAATTTCCTAATGTTGGCATGAAATTATTTGATACAGAAGATATTGGCATCAATATTCCTCATTGAATACCTAATTCTATAAGAGTAAAGGAACATTTTTCATTGATGTTCAAATTCATTTTCATCTAATAATGACAAAATGATTTCAAAGGTAAGGAATCTATAACCAATTTAAATCTCAAAAAATGAAAAATTTAAATTATATATTTTATATGCATGTTCAAAAAATATTACCATCTATTCTTGTAACCAAATTAATATGTCTCAAAAGCTATTACATATTAATATTGAATCTTTTGATTTATTTTGCAAGTATTATCTTAGACCAAGTTCAATTGTTCTAAATTTTTAAATATAATATATGAATTAAAATATTTTCATTTTTATTGCACAGACTACAAAATTTGGAATGATACAAAAGTGCAAAAGATTTGAAGAGTATACAAAGATATCATTGTCTTTAATTTAGAATTGGTTGCCTATTCATTGGAGATAACGATCATTCAAATTATAAGTAATTTTCTACTTATACACACAAGCAAAATTTTCATCAATAACAAGATGAAATGATAATGATGTACATCTATAGAGCATCAAGGTGGTTTTAAAAGAAATATCATATATAAAAGGTTTGAATTAGTTAGGACAAGGTATAGAGTATTTTAAAATAGATTTGGTTAATAAAATAAGGTTTATATGGTGGTTTAATACTTGAATTCAAAATTGTAAATTAAACCATGATGTACATAAGAGTTTGAAATTTTTTATTTGAGTTGTCATTTCTACAATAGAAATTAAAAAAATATGTCTTTCATGGATACAAATAATTGTAAGGAATGAAAATCACCAAAGAATTATAGGAGTTCCTTGTAATGATATAGCATTATAACAATTCTTTAGTAATAAAAATCTTCATTAAAAAAATACTTTTTGTTTATATTTCCAAGATTTCCAATTTCCAATTTCTTCTATATTTTGTCAATTTATTAAAGAGAAAATGTTTAAATTTCAAACACTGAATGAATCCAATACATCCTAAATATAAAAAATGTAGTATTTCATCCATTGATTTTCCTGAAGATGTATTTCTTCAATTCTTTGGTGTATATACAATTTAAATTATGAAGACTTTGTTGTACAAATATTCTATAATTCAAAGGGTGCTTAGTAGGTTTGGTCTCAAAATAAAACTTTTTCAATTCAAAAACGATCATTCAAAAACAACCTAAATTAAGAAGTAAAATTAAAATCTTTAAAAACAAATTATGATTAGAAATTAATATCTTGATCTTAAAGGAATTTCTTTTTGTAAAAAATCACAAACATTCAATCTACAATTGATTTTTAGAAGGAATTTTCAATTTTGACTTACAATTTAATTGAAAAATGTTGATTAGGGAGCTAGTCAATAAGATGAGTGATCTACAAATCATATTTTACAACTATTTTTTTGAAGTCATCATTAAATTATTATTCAAAGTTTTATTTTACCATACATCTTCACAATTTTGGAAATTCAAACTAACCAATGGTCTTAAAGGATTGAAAATTTTTAATCCTTGAAGGACAATTGTTGCCTAATAGAACATTTGAAAAGTTTGGTACATCACCTTGAAGTCAATTTAGAATATATTTCTTTGAAATTTTGAAGAATGACATGAATTCCATTTGTTAATTACAAAAAATTTCATAATAAGGTATCTAGATCATATTTTATGTTGTCCACGAACAATTTGGCAATTCAAGCATATTTTGATCATCTTTTGCTAAAACTCCCATTGCTTTTGGAATTTGGCCTTGAATTTGGCATGCATACAACTAATATGATATGAAATCATCAAAAACAACATCTAATATTATTTTTAAAACCACACTCTAAGAGTGGTCAACCTTTACTAATTAAGTGGGGCACTTTTGAAAAAAAAACATATTTTTTTCAATCATCAAAGGTTGTATTCTTGCAATCTATATACTCAACGATTTTGAAATTTTTCCACATATTCTACATATTTGGCTCTATAATTTTACCATTTGGATTTCAAAAAACAAATTCTTCAATGCACAAGAAATCATCAAAAAATGGCTATAGTATTGCTAGACTACTTCACCTCTAAGTACTGCAAGGTTAATTTAGAATAAGATAGACTTCTTATTTACTTTGGAAATTTGCATGAATATACCTAACAAATTTTTGTACTCAATTGTGTAGAAGTTAAATTGCAAACAATAAAAAATCTCATTACAATACGGTTCAAAGTCTATTATCCCCATTCCTATCTATTAGGATCAAATCAAATGACTAAACTTTTTTATAGACATTACTTTTATCAACGGCCTACAACACTTTTGTATGATTAACTCCTAAATGCCCAAGTCACCAAAATTTAGTGTTTACAAAACTTTGAGGTTAAGAAAAACCTAACCAAGTTTCTATTTTTAGTAATGTGTATTTTTGAAGAATTCTTTTTGAAGTCTATTTTAAGCATTAAAACCCCAATCTTGAAAATGATTGACTATGATTTTAATATTGAGGATTTTGTGCATGGGGATCCATTGCAATCTTGACTTTCTCTACTATTGAGGGCTCTTGGAAATGAGAAAATTAACAAAAAACTACTTAGTAGATTTTGAGAAGCCATAAATTGATTGGGGTTATACATCTAAGGTCCTTTTACCTTTTGTTTTTCTAGTCACCAACTTTTTAGATTTGACTTGTGAAAAGAAAATTAAAAGACTTCACATTACTTTTGCAATTTTAACACCCTCATGATTAAACGTTGACTTTTTATTCACTTTAGAGCAAATTCCTAGAAGCTCAAAAAAGATCTCAGGCATTTAAAGATCAACTATAAATTTGAAAAGGTTTTAATTTTCAAATAAAGTCAATGCACATATTGCTTTCATTACTAATCTACATACTTTAGTGTAATTAGGGCTCAAAAGAAAAATAATTTTCAAATTTTGCCAATGCACCAAAAATTGGCATTTTGAAAGTTTCTCTTGAAAAACATACATCAACCTTCAGGAATTAAATCCTATTGTCTTTCTTTTTTGATAGAAAATCTCCCCCCACATACCAATAATAAAAAAAACAAGAATTTGATCATGACTCTTGATATTCCCCTATTAAATCTTTCTTGGAATTTGTCCCTTATAACACATTATGAAACAAGTTCTAGAAGCTTTAACACAAAAAAAAGTCAAATTCAAATTCCTTGGGAATAACATATAGTACATAAATAGAGGGCGGAGGTGGTTTTGTTCTAGTGCATCACTTATGATACAGAAAGGCTGTGTTTGCATTCTTTGTTCAAAGCTACATTTTTTGTAGTGTTGTAAACAAAGCCATAGAATATCATATGACTTTCTCAACTACTCTCATGAACATTCCTCTGACTTCAGGAAATACTTCAACTAGCACCCCCACTATGTACCAGTATCACATTAGAAAGTTTGATATGTGCAGTACTGGGCACTGATACATCGTGGCACAAAATATGTCAGTTTCTAAAATGTGGAACAAACATGGTCTTCTACCGTAATCTACAAACTTGACAGCAGGAAGAACTTTCAACTGCGCATGAGCCAACACACAACAAACCAGGGACAACCAGAACACACCGAAGGCACCGGTAGTGTACATTTCAAGCATATTGGAAACAATGCATCAAGTAGCAGCAAGTGCCTCACCTGGATTGGGCAGAGGAGAATTTCTCTTGACTGCCTTGAACCGAATTGGAGACCTGCGTAATGTCAAGCTTCTCTGACTTCACAGAATGAGATTTTTAGAAACCAACCCAAACTATGACAAAGCTATCATACATGCACGCTACAGCTCTCAGAGCTCGGCAATGGGTATGGTTACTCTCGAAAAAACTAGCACCATTGACTAAGAGGCTCTCTGACACTGTAAATACTGACTGTCCTTCAACGATACAGCGCTCACCATTCAAATTATGGTGACTCAACTCATCAATACAGATTCCGAGGCTGTACTGTACAAAGAAAACCGGAGTTGGGTTTTCATCTACTTGAAACAGAAATTATCTCCCCATTGGAGGACGCACGGGGTCACTACAGTAGCTCTACAAAATAGGGTCTTCTGAACATAATAGAGCATGTAGGCTAGCGAAGAGCGTACATAGTCTTCACTGACGCGCGTAATCCAAGCATCGTCGCATTTGTACCAACACTTGTTGAGGCGCAAAAACGAAACGTAGTGACCCGAATCAAGCTTTCCAGAATGAGTGACGACAGCGAAAAGCTCAAACTCGGAGGGGCTTTGGGAGGGTGGAAGAGAATTACTTGCATCACCACTGACACTCAAGAGCCTGTTGCCATGCCTCAACCTTACAACAGAGGAAGAGAGGTAGGGTAGCACGTCCAGGAAAAAAGGAAACTGCACATAGCGATCGACTTTCCGAGACGTGTTCCGACTCGAAGAATGTTCAAAGCGCTTGATGTGAAAGAACAGAACTAATGGGACTTTCCGCATCGACATTTGCTTGATGGATTCCTGCCGAGTTTGGCACCGCTGACAGAAAAACTTTTCGTTCGCCCCCAAACGCTCCGGCCTCGTAAACCGGTCTAAACACCCCAGCAACGTGGACGCCCCCAAAGCACTCGATGCCGCCCTGGACGTCCGTCCACCATATTCATTGATTATGGACTCAGGGAAGCCCTTCTCGGGGCCAAAGTCGGGCTCAAGATCTAAACAAATATCAACACACGGGTCATGTGTGGTGGAGCTGAAGCCACACACAGTGCATGTTACATCGGACCGAAGAAGGCCTGAGATAACGCGGTGGACAATGCAGCGGCAATCGACATCTCCAGCCCTGTCAAACCACACCTCGAGTCATTTCTAATTCTCTGGTAAAAACAGGTCGGATTAAGATACTAGAGCTCGAATTCCGAAGAAAGAGGTAACGCGTCTAGTCAGGATTCATGGACACTGGCGATAACGTACACAAAAAAGTGGTTAAGAAATGACCATACCTGCCATCTTGTAATTTAGCTCGAGGTGAGGTCGTGCCCGAGTTGGCATGTATGCCATCGACAGTGGAAATAAAAAATTCGTGAGCATCTTGCTGCTCGTATCCGGCCAGGTTTGCGGCGTGTCGCTACCAGCTGCATTCAAGTATCATAAGGTTGAGCACTCTTTCGATTGGATTGGAAACACACTCCCGAATGGGCAAAAAAAAGAAACGGAAACAAGACAGACTTCACGTACTTCAATGGAACGAAACAATGGCTGCTAAGTGAAGAACATCAGGACGAGCACATACAGCTTTCCAAACTCTGATTAGGAAAAAGACACCAAGATCCGCACGTTTACATGTCACAATCTCATCGCAACTTGCCACACTGTTACAATGTATTGGAAAATTGAGTCTTAACAACTTCTGCATGATCAACATTCAAAATGCTAGAGAGAACGGAATCTTAATACTCAGCAATCTCATAGACACCCCAAAAAAAGCAAGATGAAACCCGTAAAATACCGGGAACACATCGACCAGTGCCTAGCTTCAGCATACACGACATAAGATTTACATCATAGTACGAAGCAATGAAAGCTAAATTGATCATCTATGGAAATTCTTTGCTTCATGTAAAGTGCCGAAACCCCTGTTTCCGCTCACACATCTCAGCATTACTCATCAAATGCAGTCGCGTTCAAGTAAAGAGAAACACAATGCTCCAGAAAGCAGAGTAACGTATGCTTCCCCCGAAGGAAAGAGATCCTCGGCGATTACAACACGCAACTCGAGAAAAGTGAAGTCATCACCAACCTGTACAAAAATTGGGCTGGACTGTAAGGCGTGCGCTCTCCCGAAAACGCGGCAGCGAAGATCGTGTCCATGTCACAGCCAAGGCAAAGATGGGAAGCCCAGCGCTGACACACGGCTCGATTATGGTGGTCACTCAGAAAGTAGTTCCGTAAGGGCGGAGTATGCAGCAGTGCTTGCAGCACGGAATTCATAAAACACGTATTTCCGAGATTGTTCAACCCTCTCAACCCCGCCGGAAGCTTTTCCTCAATCAAAGCGACGGAATCCTGCTTCAATGCCAGTTGATCCCGAGCCGAGGGCGCCCACGCCTTTAATTCAACCCCGCGTCTTCGCTTCCTCGATTCCGTATCGCCAAATCTCGAAACCGCGCCATTCTCCTCGCTCGCCCGGCGAGACGCCCGAGCGCCAATGATTGCCCGATCGAACTCGCCATCGTAAACCTGATCGCCGCAGATGCAACAGAAAAGCTCCGCGCGCTCGATGTCCACGGCAATGCCATGACCGGGGTTACTCTCCGCGTGCAATCGCTCATGCGAAGAATCCCAGCAGCCAATGGTGCCACAACTCAAACACGCGAAGAGCCGCCCGCGCGCCCGTTCACAGCTACCGCACTGCGGAACCTCGCGATGGGCGCGCAGAATGCACGCCCGTCCGGAGGCCTCTGTAGTGACGCAGCGCTGGAGCGCCCGGAACCCTAATCCGCCCGCGCGCTCCCGAAACTCCACCAAATGCTCGCACGGCACGTAGCGAGGCGGAGGCTGCTCCTTGGGAGGATGCGAAGGCGTGAGCTTATGATCGTTGGACCCCATGATGCTTGCGAAACCACATCCCTGCCCGCCCTGAGCCGCAAACCCTAATCTCGCCCAAATGGGTTCGTCTCGATCGGGATTGCGTCGTGAGCCGGGTGTGAGATCGCTCGGGTTACTTATCAACCAGCTTCGATGAAGGCAATTGCGATGCTTGAACCCAAGCAAGCACGGCGGATGGGCGGGCTGGCGTTGGGGTGCCCGCTTGGTCGCGCTGCGAGGCAATGGAAGCGTCGTCAGTCGTCGTCGTCGTCGCGGGGTCCGCGAGCTCGGCGCCGGTGTGAACGCGGTCTCTGCTACTGGATCACGATTGCTACTTCCGGGTATGTGCGGGGCGGGTATCCTGTATTCGGGTATCATTCACATGTAAAATGGGTCCAGAGATTCAAATTTTGAACAACAGATGAAAGCAAACAGACCTAAGAGCATTGATAGAATCTTCATTTTTTCATTCCATATAACGTAGAGGGACCCATAGTCAATCACTTAAGCTTAAGTGATTTTCAAGCACATTGTGAGTAGTATGAGGCAAATAAAATTTTTGCCAAATAGGAAGGTAGGAAATATGAAGATTGCAAATTTTTCAAAACTTTATTCCCAAAATTGAAATTAGTGTGATTTCTCACTAGAAGAAAAGTATGTTGTAGTGAATAAAAAACATTACTTGGATTTTGTTCACTACACTTTTTCTAATGCAAAATTTGAGTTTGAAAATGTGCACTAAACAAAATCTAGGTGATGTTTTTTGTTCACTGCAATATACTTTTCTTTTAGTGTTTAAAAGCCAAAAAGTTGTCCACACTAGTAGCCAATGTTTAGACTCTTCCAATGCCAACTATAAACTAAGTTTTTCCTACTTCCTACTTTCTTGCTCACTAAGGTAGGTACACCCAAAAGCGCCCTGTTCCTAAAAGCGCCATCTACAGTGCACATACATTTCCAAAATCAGTCAAGTTCAGAGGCTGTAGATGGCACTTTCAGAAACAGACTTTGACCGTTAATAACCTCTGCATACAGTATCCAAATCCTGCGTTCTTTGGTGCATTGGAACATGCTTTCACTTGCCAACAAGATTGCATAAAAATCTGAACTAGCTAATAACAGGAACTAGGCACAGTATGAATAAGTGGTGCTTTTCGGTGTACCTACCTTAATTTGAGACATGTGTTATGATCTTATTGGGCCCAACCTTAATCCCTAAATGTCCAAGGCTTGTTTTAAGCTTCTTGGAATTTGCTCTAAGTTGAACAAAATGCCAACATTTTGATAAGTTGTATCAATTTTTTTGAATTGTAACCATACAAATTCAAACTAGACATGTTGGAGATTGCACCAATAGGTGGGAAAATTGTAGCATAGAAAGCAAATCATGTTTATGTTCTAAGCCATTAGCATGAATTACCTTTCTTTAATGTCATTTGCTAAAGCTTTCTATAATTTTTTTTTCTTTCTATCTTATTTTCAAAGTGGCCTATTTTTTGTTTGCTTTCAATCCAAACCTTGATTATCTTGTATATTTATATAATTTTTATATGTGCTTTCAACTTCTAATTCATTATCAATCATTCAACAGTTTCCTTATTTTTCACTTCATTAACCATTGATGGTACTTTGATAAATGTAAACTGCATTTTGAAACTTTTGTAAATTTTAACAAGTGAAAAATTTATTTTGATGTTGAAAAACAAAGTCTTCATTCAATGACTAAATAGAAAGCAAGTCCTTACAAGAAGCATTAAAGTAGTTTGCTTTGAAAGTGGCAATGCTTTAAAAGTATCAACTAATATAAAGATATATTTTGCTTTCTTCAATGTACTAACAATCTACATTCTAACTTCAAATTTTTTTAACCAACTTTGCAAAGGTCCAAAAAATATAAAACCACTTGCGTTGGATGTCAATTCCATTTTTCTTCATATAGAAATTTATTGAAAATTGTTTCAAGTTTAGCTTCTCCAAAATACAATTAGCTCTTAAATAGTCACTCTAGGAGCAAACCACCTTATTCCTTAGGGCTACTTTACAATTACAGGTTGAGTCAATTTACTATGTCAGAGACCGAGAATCTTCACTTGTGATTGGTTTAAAGGTTGAAATAAGCCCCTAACTCTGTCACACTTAGAAGCTAGCCAATTAGGTGGTCAAAGTTTTTTATTCTAAAAACTAAATGATTTGACATGGCCCAAGTTCATTGAAATGGGTGCATAAAAAATGGGAGGTCAATTCTTAGCTTAGGGGCCAATGTCAAATTTCATTTAAAATTTTTTATTTCATAAATTATTGCTTTTTTTTAATCAATGAATGTGATTCATTGGATTTTGTGCAATCACTCTCAAGAAAGATTGATACAACTTCTAGGTTTAAAATAACCTTGAAATTTCAACCCTTCTCTCCTTTTTTTCTAAATTTTTTTGAATTGGCTTGGCTTCTTGGCCTTAACCCCTAAAGGACTACAACTATGTTTTCACCAAAACTACTCCAAAACTGTCATTTCTAGGACAACTACCAAATTTCAGAAAAAAAAACATTTTTTGACATATGTAACCATAGGATCTTTTAGTGCACTAGTTTGGGAAGATGTAGAAAAAATTTCAGAAATTTTCACCAAGCAGATTGCAAGATATTAGTGTTTAAAGTTACTAAAATCATTTTTTTTCCACTGCGAAAATCCGGGCAGCTGCACTTCAAAAGGCCACATTTGTATGAAAAAATGTCCAAAATGGTTGCAACTCTTTGGATTCATTCTCCAATTCAAGTTGGATACATGCTTGAAAATTTTCATATCATTTCAAATTGTACAACATGTAAAAAAAATAGTAAGTAGAAAGAAGTAGAGAATGATTCAAAACACAAAAATGGTAAAAATTTATTTATTGAATTGAAAAATGCCAATCCCAATGGTTCAAATGTTTTAATAAACAACCCACACCCAATGTTTTTATTTTTTTTCAAAAATATTGAAAATTGAGTAAAATAAAGGACTTCAAAGTTTATTTTAGAGAAGAGAATCCATAACTACCCGCAAACTAAAATTCTTCATAACTTTTGACTCATTAATCCAAATGGAATGATTCAAAGCTTTCCATGTATACATAAATCTATAAAACCAATTTCAAATTTTTATTTCCAAAAAAAGTGATATTTTAGATCTGCCCGAACTGCCCAAGTTGAGAAACAAACAACATTTTATGCGATAACTTTTCAACCATATAGTCAAAAGTCACAAAAAATGTTGGGCTGTGAAGATACTCCTTGTCTACACCTTCTATTAAAGTTTGGTTCCAAAATATGGAAATCTCTAGCCATGCGTACTTGCCCAAAATCACTATGTTGTCAAAAAAGGCATGTTGATCCTTTAGGGGTTAAGACCGTTACATAAGTAGGAATCAACCCGTGTTATACTCTTGTTCTAGTACATAGTTTAGGCCAACCTGTAACTCAAAAGGATCTAAAATTTTGTGCTATTGACTTAGAGAAGAATTGGCCTAGCCCCTAGCTGTAAAGTGGCCCTTACATGAACCATAAAGTTCATACAAGAAAGCAACCGACACCAACCAGGCGCAAACATAACGCCTGAACCCAACTAACTAAAGGCGAAAAAGAAAGTCTCCACTGCCCGTTTGCCCTCTTTGTCTGCCCGGAACAAATCTCTCTCCAACTCCGCTCTCATCTTTCACAGCTCCGTCTTTCTGGGAGCCCTTGCGATGCTTGGTCGTCCGCGCGCTCTGTCTTGTATGTCTGTCCCGTTGCACCTGAACTCAACACCTCTAGAACGAAGCTACTGTGGGGCCTCATTCCCGGCATGTCACCTCTTAATTCGGTTTCTTACATTAGGTTTTCTCCACCTCCATTAGTTTCTCTCACTCACATCCGAGGTAGACATACGTAGCCAGTCGCAACATTAGTTAGCAATCAATCTTGTTTGCCACAACAACAAGCAGGTTACAAACCTTGAGGAACATCATGTATCTCGTCATGCATTGCGCGACTTGAATCAATCAAGTTGCGTCTCACGACATTTCTCAGGGCGAGGATTTGAGTGCATGTATTTGGAGAGAAGCAATGGCATTCGCATCAGTTCATAAGAATGGAGTTCTGACTCTGGTCCCGCGCACTAAGCCGGGCTCTGCGTCGCCTACTTCGACCGCAGCTTCGCCTCCTGTGCGACCGAAATCCGCGTCGCCTTCGCCTTCACACAATAGTCACCGGCGCTCCGGGAGTGGCTCAACGAATGGCGGTGTTGGAGGTAATACTTGCACCTTGCAAGGCTTGCACTTCAAAAGGTTTTGCCGTAAGAGGATATCATCAAGTAGATACTGAGTGCTCCCCCCGCGCATTTTCTTTTTCTTCCGCAGAACTTCTTTTTTACTCTGCAACTCACTTGTTGCACTAAACATTCAACCTAATGATCTGCATTGCCTAATCACTTACAAAAAAGAGAAGAGTGCAACGTTAATTTAATCCCGTGCATCTTAATGTCGTGTCTTAGGTCATTATCCCTATTTGTTTGCTTGGTAAAGCATTACGAAATAGGGTTGGGGTAGAATACTTTTGCTAACTGCCTGAATATGCCAACCCTAGGTGATATCTGTAAAGCCTGTTTCTTAACTGTATATTTGTGCAACGAGAGAGTATATTTGTACAGAAGTATTCGTTCACAGAAAGATGGCTACCGTCGTGGTGCAATTCAGAGTATCATATTGATAAGTTTAGAGGTAAAACCTGTCAGAATTTTATTTGAGTGTTTGGTTTCTTCGGGGGCTGGGTGGCTCACAGTTCCCAAGCGGGTCCGGGTTGCGGTTCGGTTACGACCTCGAAATGCTGAGGAGTTGCAAGCTGATGTTGATTTTGCGGATTGTGTTGAGTTGCAACCGGAGGTTAGTGTAAAGTTTCCATTGCTTTCCCCTCCTTGCCACGAGAGCAACTTATTTCTGTGGAGTTATTGTGATACGATAATGCACCTGGGAGTTAATCGTCGCTTGATGGACGTCCTACCTTAATACATGTGTTTGAATTAGCATGAAACCTACGACGCAGTGTCTCATACAGTAAAATGAATAAACGTTGTAGTGACGTGATGTTTTTTTAATACTGATTGATTCTCGGTTGCACGCTGTGTGTCGAGCTTTTCAGAAAAGAAAGGCGCAATTCGTTGTTCGTGGATCCTCAACATCCGTCTCTGCAGCGTCCGAAGCAGGTCAGGTCGAGCATAGCCAGATTCTCGAGAGCTTCTTTGATGACACAGGAGAGTTTTTTGAGGCTAAGAAGGACCCGCTGGATTGGATCAAGAAGGTTGTTGCAGCAGGATTAGTGGAAAAAGGGTAAGCCTAGGTACTTGTTTACACATTTTTATTTTACAAAGCACGGGTTGATGCTGTGTGAAAGTTCTAATTCCGTGTTAATTGCCTCATAGTTCTTCAAGATTGTTTCCACGTAACATTGTTTAGTGAGGCCGTGTGACGCCTTGGAATTAGCCATGATGCCTTGATTCTTGGGTATCTGTGATGCACATTTTGCCATTCTTTATGTAATGATACAACGAGAAAGTGGGATGTAAAATATGACTACGGTATGATGCAAGCATAGATGCTCATGGTTACATAAGAGTGGTTGGAGAACAAGCAAGAACACGAAGGACTGAGAAGTAGACCTTAGGCTAGATATTTATAATTCGTTGAATGGCTGCAATCAAGGAGCGAGTGCTCCATCCTCCAAACTAGGTCACTGGCATAGCTTACGAGTAGTTTTTTGAGAATATCTGAATCTTTTGACATCTTTTTTGGGTGACCACTTGAAGTCGATGTCTTATAACTGAAAAATTGCATTAACTAAATTACATGTAAACGGATGTCGAAGCTTAAACTTGGTTATCTCTTGTCATTGAATCCTAGGCTTTCAAGCACCCATCTAAAGTCCAGTCCGGACTCCCACCATCGCTTTGTCAGCGCACAAAATCTCAACGTCTATAAATAGACAGGGTGCAGTACTTCAATGCCCAAAGAATGGTATGCAGTTTCTAGAAGAGATTTGCGGTTAGTTTGAGGTTCGGGTTTGTTTCACGGATGTGAATATAATCCCCTCTCAGATCCAGTGTCTTGGTGGGGCCAGGAAGTGTTTCACTAGTACCACTTCTGAGGAGCTTGGGAGTGGACACGGTGGTGGCACACTGGTCCTTGCTAGAGCTTGCTAGCATCAAGGCGTCGGATGATGAAATCCGCTGCTGGCATGGGAATGTGGAGAAGCTGCCTCACTCTTGGGGCACGTATGATGCTGTCTTCCTTGGTCACGCGCCTGCCATGGCCTTCTCAGCTTCCTCTTTGTTTGAGTCTGTCATCAGGCGCTGTAGGACGGGTATTTTTCCCTTCATTCGTCAGCTTACTACTCTACTAAGTGAATTGCTATTTTACAAGGAAGTTGTCACGGTCGAGTTTTTGCTTGGCAACGCATATTGTCGAGTGAGGTCCACCTTCGTGAGGATACAGTACCTTGATATGTAGCAAGAGGGTCAGTCGTGGTTCTGGTTTAGAAGAGGACTAGATTTGATTTGAAACGCAACTTTGTTTTCATACTTGGAATTTACAGAAATGAACTGCAGGAGCGAGGGTGGTGATAAATCAAAGCCATGGAAACGACTTTTTAGCACCGTACCGAGAACTGTATCCGCACATTCTCCTGCGTGATCTTCCTGAACTTGAGGAACTGCAAAGCATAATAAATGGTTTGCCACTGGATTTGGTTAGCTTTCAGAGCGATTCCTCAGCATATCTTGTTGCTCTTGAGGTAAACTTTGGTTGGCGGTTATTTTTTTAAGGTATAGGATTACCTATTAATGTGTTACGGTTTCCATCTGTTCTTGCTTAAGACGTTTTCAGTTCTATATTTTTGGCTACAGTTACAATGTATTGACAGGCTGCTCCTTACAGGTCACTGAATCCCTCAGCGAAACAGAGAAGGAGATTAACTATGAAGGTACGTTTTATTCATCAGTTCAAACTTGACAGCTGGTACTTGAAGTGCTTCACTTCTCAAGATTTCTACAAGATACACTGCGATTGAGTTTGCCAGCATGGCAATGATATTGCCTTTTATTTCAAGAGCAGATATCGGTGACTTTCCTCTATATGCCTCGGCGAAGGTGGTGTATGGGTTTGGTCGTGGAAGCAAGCAAATGGGTATTCCCACCGGTGAGCACAGCATTACTGAACGTGCCGTTCCTTTAAAAAAATGATGTTGGTTCCAGAGCTTGTCAGTTCGCTTCATCTTGCTTCTTGTGTTTCACTTTGCTCCCTAATCTGGAAGGCTTATACGTTTGTGGGTCTTGGAACCAGCAAATCTCAATCCCGAAGAACTTGTAAAGGAAATACGAGACCTTCCCAAGGGTGTCTACTTCGGATGGGTGCAAGTCAGGGGAGAAGGTCTAGATGCTGGGATTCATAAGATGGTCATGAACATTGGAAATCGTCCGACTTTTGCTGACGGTGATTCGATTACTGTTGTAAGTTTCCCTTGAGAAGTGTCTTCTGTAAGCCTTCACAAGCCCTGACAACTAATGCTCATTGTTCAAGACGTCGTAGGTACTTAGAGGTTAAAATAAATATATGATGTTTACAGGTTTTTTGAAGTTGACGTCAAATAAGCTGTTAAACTTGATGATAAGAATTATTCATAAAATCAAACTGAGAAAGACCATAGATCTTTGTTAACTTTGTTTAGAGGCATTACACTTCAAAAATCCACTAAGAAAATGTAATATTCGTTTTTAAATTTGACTTCTATGGCATGGATGCTGCTAGCTAGTCGTAAAGCTATCAACATGATAAATTAATAAACTCACAAGATTTATTATCTAATGTGTTCCAAGTTCGTAAAAATTTTCCATATAGTGAAAAGAATTATCAAAAGAAAAAAACGGACATATCTGTGGTTTGGGTTTTTCCATAAACTAAGTGAAAATGCATGAGTGCTGCAAATAGCACTGATAGAATACTAACTCATATTATAGTCTGACTATATTTAATGTGCATTCTAAGAAGCTTCCTGTTGGATGAAAGAAAAGCAGTGGTTGAATGTAATGGATGACATATGTAAATGTCATGAACGGCATGTAGGGTTTTAAAGATTGTCTTATGCTATTGTGCTGGATGTTTTGCAGGAAGTGCATATCCTACACGATTATGAATTCGACTTCTATGGCAAGGATGCTGCTATAGTAGTGCTGGGGTTTATCCGACCTGAAATGAAGTTCGGTTCCTTAGGTTAGTTTCTTCTCATGATTTTTGGTGTTTCTTCAAAGCTTGTGTGTGGGTTCAACTTTTTGCTTCAATCGATAGCTGTGATGCAACTGATTAATTGCTTTCAAATAACTGCTTCCAGATGCATTGGTGGAGAGGATAGGAGAAGATATCAAAACGGCGCGATCATCTCTTGAAGAAGAAGTGCTCAAGTCTTATCAGACTGACCGTTTTTTTCGGACGTAATATGACTTTCTTATGAGGCAACCCTCGGCGCCCCATTTCTTTCTTTTTGAAGACAGGTCATCTCGTAGATGTGTGAGAAGTCCCTGAGTTTGTGTACAATTATCATGCATCACTCTGTTTAGTTGTTGATACGCAGAGGAGTGATTGTAAGTACTGTAAGTTCCATTTAATCACGTGTGGACCTTTCTGGATCAAAGCAATGAGAATAATGTCTAAGGTGGGTACACTCAAACATGCCACAAATTGGTACTGTGGCTAGTAACTATTAATAGTGTTTAGATTTTCATATTGGCTTGTTGGCAAGTGAAAGCTCGTTACAATGCACCAAAAAGGCACCATTTGGATACAATATGCAAAAGTTATTAAGGGTCAAAGTTTGTTTCTGAAAGCATCATCTACAGTGTACATAACTGATTTTGGAAATGTACACAATCTATAGATGGCACTTTAAGGTTAGTTGCGCTTTTGGGTGTACCCAATTTAGAAGCATGTTTTTGTGACTTCCAAAGAGAGAATTGTTACATCTGCCATCTCTTTGGGGTTCAGTCAAGATCTATATTGACCAATGTAAATGTATTTTTGTATGTGCCCATGTTTAAAAGGCCTCTTCAAGTTGATTTTAGTAGATTCAGCTTGTGGACATGGATAAAACATGGGCACACACAAAATGTCTCAACCACCTTGCACAACTTTCATTAACAAAGTTATGTAATCTCTTACAGTAGAGTGAAGTTGTGTAATCTTTCTACTTGGATAAGGGGACCATGGTTTCCTCACAAGAGAAAGTGGGAAATTAAGATCAATGTTCAGTCAAAAATTGCATACTAGAAAATTGCATACTAGAATTTTGTAGGAAAATTGTGCCTAGGACATAACTTAATATATATTCCCTATAATCCTCTAAGAAGCTCCATTTTTTTAATTTCAATCATTGAGTATGCATTGACCATGTTGAATGATTTAGATACAAGTGGCACCCAATTAAGGCAAGGGGTTATTTCTAGTGATTTATTGCCAATTTGTACTAAAGTAATGCTTAACTTTCAATAGTATTGGCTAGCTCTACCTTCTCTCAACAATGTAGGGTGTGGAATATGCCACACCCTTCACTGTAGAAAGAAGGCAAAGGCCATAGCATGCTACTAAATGTCATGTGGGCCCAAAATTAGGCCCTTTGATAATACGAAAATTTTAGATGAAATTGCCAAAATATTTCTAAATTTTAAAAAATCTTGGATGATATCATGAAATTGTACATGAAAATATAATTATGGATATGTGATATGTGATATGTGTTAATGTGATATTTTCTATCCAGTATGTGGATGAAAGTTGAAATTTGGAATATTACTATAACATTTAAAACTATCACTTTGGCACTTCATAAAAAATGGAATAAATAAATAAATCTTAGATTCATGAGCATTGCTTTCCTAGGAAGTTTGGCTTCATCCTTACACATCACCTTGCACTTGTTTCTTGTTCTAACAATTCTATTGACAATAGATTTGGTGACTGCTTTGGTACTATAAAGATTTATGCATGAAATCAGTTTAGTTTCCTTATTGTAATATTTAGATTGGAAGCAAATATTTCTAGAATTCCATTGTGGCTACCAACCTCTAAATTATAAACCATGAACTAGCAAGAATAATTGTGGGTGCTTGAATAATGGCTCCTAAGCTAGAAATTGTGTTATTAGTTCTTAAATACATGTATCACTAGTACAAAGACTAATAATATAGTTAATCCTTCATGAAAAAAGATTCAAGAGGTTTTTAGAAGAATAGAAAGAGTGGTGTTCTTAGAAGAGAATATTAACTACAAACTATGGTTTGGATCCCTAATCTAATGGTTGGTGATGAGAAACCTTAGTACTTTACTACATCTTGCTTCATAAATGAAATCAAAGGTCTCTTTGAAATTTATATGACATGAATGTCTATCTAGTAACTAAGTGATTTAAACTTGAAGAGCTCCATGCAACATCCAAAAAGTAAATGACTAATAGACAAAATTCATGACTCATAAAAGACAAAGGCCATAGAAATATTATTCAACCATTTTTCTCATAGTAATGGGTTTGGAATCCATTAGTTGTAATGGCGTTTCTACATTAGATGTTTTTTTAGGGATTAGAAGACTGTTTCACGCCCGTTCCCAATGTTGGGAACAGTGAGAATAAAAAATAATAAAAATAAAAAATAAAAATATTTCCATACATTCTAATATATCTTCCTTCAAGTTCTTTAGTTCTTTAGTAAAATCTTATCACCATTGAGTTGTTAATAGTAGATTATGTTTTTGTTTTGTTTTCTAGAATGTTTTCACTATTTTCTAACAATTTAAACAAAAAAACATCTATTTTCTTGGAAATTTCTATTGACTTTTTGACTACATTACTTTTTGGATAAATTTTTTTTATGCCTCAATTTTTGGAAAAATATTATTTGTAAATTTTCACTAATTATCCATGTTTCTATAAAATTATTTTTTCCAAAAGCTCACAATACATGCAAAACATTCTTTATGTGAAAAAAAATAAAAATAAAAACACCCACCTTGCATTGTATAGGAAGGAGAAAAGGTGATGGTTTAGGGAACTTCCATCTTATTTAACTTGTTGTTCTACACACTAAGTTAAGAGGATGCCATGGACCAGAATGGTCCAATGGATGACTTCATTGTTGATTAAAGCACGTCTTTTTTTTTCATTTTTGAAGAAGTACCATAGTGGTGATATGAAATATTATAGTGTGCTCCAAATTGTAGCATTCATCCACTTATTGGATATATAGTATGGTTTTCATCCACAATCAGGTGATTTCATCTAATATATTTTTTAATTTCAAAGTCGTCTAACGATTTCATTCAAATTTTTTGACATTTCTTAAACATTTTTTAGCCAGATTATTTTGTCTAGTGCAATCTGGCTCCATAGTAGGCAGAAAAAAACAAACCCTGGACTGTACGTTAAAGAGAATGCACCAATTGGCTCAGTAATCGGAGAATTTTGGGGGCTACCTTGGTCATGGGGGCCGCGTCCTTGCAGGCTTACACCGATGAAGCCAATTGAACACACTAATTTTCGTCTACTGTAATTCCACGATCTTCTCTAGTATTTCTGCGGTGGCCACCCGATCACGCCAACTGAATCGGCGTTGAAGTAATTGCAGTTTGCGACTTTGGATGTTTTCGAACAATCAAATATACTCGACAGCCACTCAGTCTGCAATAAATTCAAACTTTCTCGAATTATTGTCTTCAAGTTGTGAGAAATTGCATTGTGATTTTATGAAGAAGTTTTGGAAAGATTATTCATTGTGACGCCGTTTGAATTGAAGAATGCTTGGAAGGCCGATGTGGAATACTTCTCATTCTCTAGCTCTAATTCTTGAGTTGTCACAGATCGCCTAGTAGTTCCGATGGTTGACAGATCTCGATTTCGAAAGCTAGTTGTCAAGAGCTTTGATTAATCGCCCCGCATTGGATGGAATGGAGGCTGCGGAGATCGAATCCGAGAATTAGGGTTTGTGGGATTATTTAGGGTTTCTGTGCAAGCGACGTTTATTAAGCCCATTGGACGAAAAGTGATTAGTTCTTGGGGAAGCAATAGTTCGTGAGCGGGAGTTGGAGACAAAGAAGCAAGATGGTCAACCATGTGAATGCTGTATTTTATGCCACCACGTACCATCCTATTCAAGCTGGTAGCATTGACGGGACTGACATCACGGCGCATGACAATGGAATTCATCGAGCGCTCTTGGCATCTGCGACTGGCCTATGTAAGTCTTCTTGCTACCTGTGGACAATGTAAGGTAGGAGATACTCTTTACGCAATTTAAGTAACATGGAGGAGTTTGCTGTCATTGAAAGATCACTGTAGAGATGATTGGAGAGATCACTGTCAATACCAGAGGCAAAGTCTTCTTGAGTTCCAATTTTTATCACTATATAGGAATTTCTTATACAAACTTTTAAAGTGGGGAGTTGTAAATAGTAGGCAATCCTATTTCCATGCAGAGATCAATTCTCAAAGGCATTTAGCCAAGTCATGCTTACACTCAACCTGCTAATTGAATGCCAAACCAACTGTGAGTTGCTGTTGGTAACAGGGGTCAGTATAGGGGAAAGATCGGGTTTTTAAAAGTCTGAGTATCCTCTACCTTGTGTTTACGAGTTCCCTCGAAATCCATTGCTGTGTCAATTTTGAGAGTGGACAACTTCTGGATTGCTATTCTGAAATTGAATGGTTTGCAGATGATCCACTTGGAGATCCGAAAGCTGAAGGAGATCCCTATTGCTCTCTCTTTGTTGGCCGACTTTCAGCACAAACCGACGAGAAATCACTGCATGAGGTATTGTTCATGTTCCAAGGGGAAGACAACGGAGTAGCAAGACCTATTATCTTTATTAACAAAGCTCTACGAGAAGATCGTTGAGTAACTCTTTCGTGTTCTTGAGTGCAGGCTATGTCGAAATTTGGCAGGGTCAAGAATCTGCGACTGGTTCGTCATATCGGTGAGTTAACGTCGTTCGATATCATTCTTTGCGTCATTATTTCCATCTTTGATCACATGTGTACATAGCTTCAGGACGCAAAAATTGGACGCTACTGAGATCCCTGATATATTCCCGGTTTCGATTTTCACAGCGTGTCTCGGTTGTGGCAGTGACGGGCGCATCCTGTGGCTATGCATTTGTGGAATTTGAGAGAGAGAAAGACATGAGGCATGCTTACGAGGTAAGGATTTTTACATGTGCATCATTTGTAAATTTAAAAAAAAAAATTATAATGACCTTTATGATAGTGAGCTTGTCTGTATTTGATGTTTGTAAATGCAGGCTGCTCATCTCTTAAAATTGGATGGAGTCAGCATTCTTGTTGATTACAATCGTCAACAACTCATGCCAGGATGGATCCCTCGACGACTTGGTGAGCACATACTTACGTTCATCGTGGGACAATGTGTGTAGCGCATGACCTAACGAGTGCCTCTGTCAGCATGTCTACGACTTGAACATTTCAGTAAAATCTCTCCTTGAGTTTTCAAGACCTTATTGTGCGTTGCCTGTGGTTGTGTTTCAAGGAATGTTTCCTCTAGGGAAAAGGTCGCTGTCGATATTGTCACTAGCATTCCATTTGATGATCGACTGATGGGTATTAAATTGACGGCCTTATGTGATTCGAGCTTCACTGTTGTGTGGTCAGGGGGAGGTTTAGGAGGGAAAAAAGAATCAGGGCAGTTGAGATTTGGAGGCCGCGATCGGCCTTTCAGGGCACCGTTGTACTTCCTCTTTTCCTTTATTCTCTCTCAACTTGGTTGTGAAAAAGAAATGTTTGGCATCAAGTTTCTGTAACGCCGGTGAGCTCCTGGTTTTTGAGAGCACGGTGCAGCTGAATTTCTGCATTTCGCTTTTGCTGCCAGAGATTTTTGGTGCTTTTCGAGAATAGTGTCATCATAAAACACTGTTAGCTCGAAGCAATTGGAATGACCACGATGGAGTTTGCATCGCAGGCCACCGATACCTCACGAAGAACTTCAAAAACTGGGAATTCCACTGCCTCCTGAGGGTCGCTATATGAGTCGCTTTCAGGTATCCTATTATCAAATCATTATCTTGTATTTCCTAATTGAAGATAGGTATTCCTTAACGATTGTATTCATGGTTGTCTCACTATGTACATTAGAACACTTGATTTATTGTAGAATTTCTTTCTTCCACGTTGAGGATGACGGGTATGGAGGTCCTCATCCTTAACAATTCAATTCATTTTCTTGATAGAATTGTTAGAGACAAGCCTTCTCGAATCGACCGGTGGACCCATTGTTAAGCGTTTGGTCTTAACCCCTAAAGTACCAAGAGGCCATTATGGTTTTTAAGCAGTTTTGATTAGGTCATTTGGGGCTTTCCTTAGTCCAACTTCATTTGCCAACGTATGCAGTTTTCTTCTGTGATTCTGGGGATATGAAGTTGACCCCCCTCTGATCACGATAGGATCAATTTGTCATTCCTTAACCAATGCTCAGTCTCAAATTTATGTGCCCTGGACTTAACCAGTAGTATCGTTTCGGCCAGGCTATTATTTGTGTCATAGCTTGCAATTTGATTCGGTTTTCTGCGTATTCAGGTCCCTCCACCACCACAACGGAAGCGTACCGCAAGCGATGGTAGGTCTGACATGAACGAGTTGAAGCACCATCGTGTGCATTCTATTCAGGAAGATGATGTTAAAGACAAGTCGTCTTTTGAAGCCCATGGAAGTGAAGCTGGAGAGGGAAGGGAGAAAGACCGACACAGGCGGGGGAGAGATGAATTCAGGGACCGAGTCGACGGGAACCATCATCATGAAGCGGAGAGCCGTAGCTACCACCGAAAGCATGGGGAGGAGGAGCGAGGCCAGGAGTATCGGAAAGAGTCCAGATACGAAGGTTTTGAGTTTGAACCGAAGGGACAGGCCTCCAGGGATGGGCAAGACGCTGACGCCACACGCCACGGTGGAGAGTGGGTTGAACGGAAGCGTAGTAAAGAACATTCTTTTGGACGCCATGAGTATGAAGAAGAAGGCATGACACGGCATGGGAGATGGCAACCAGAAGGTGTCACTGAACAATCTCGTGGTAGGAGGGATGTCGAACTTGAGGATGCTCACGATCGACATCAGGAGTCGAGACACCGAACGGAGGGCCACAGGCAATCCTCCAGAGAGAGTGAGAGGAAGCATCGGCATAGTGACTCAAAACGTCGACGTAGAGATGAAGACGAGGACAAACCTCACAGATCCAGTCGTAAGCACAAGCATCATCGGGATCGGTCAGCAGGGGAAGACAATGGCATTGAAGAAAACGAGAAGAGAAGGAGAAAACATCGAGAACGTGATGTTTGATCTTTTTCTCAATTTTGTGCTGCTGAATGGCCTACACTGCCTATGCTGCAGTGTGGTAACGCCCTGGGCCGCTGGTCTTCAAGCTTCTCAACCAGTTGTGTTACAAGACGGAGGGGCAAGTTCGTGACAGGAAGCACTATAAGACGGCACCTTGCTATTGAAGTGCTTCTATCACTCAAATAGTGAGCAGACTACCTGATGAGACTATCTCACGGAGGATATGTCAACATTTCAGCATGTAATTTGCCGATTCTGGACGATGAAATCTGTCTCTGTGATGCTTTCCTTTTCAGATCTGGAAATATCGAGTTAGCGCACATCTGTCCTAGAGAGAATCTGGTGATTTGACTTGTCCTTATGGCGTCAGGCAATGTGTTAGTGGAATGCATAGAGTCTGAAATTCTGGTCTGTTTGGACTCTTATTGTGTTTCCTGGTGCTTCAGCATTTCAGGACGCAAGTTTGTGGAAGTAGCCAATCCAAGGCCTGAGAAGCAATTGAAGCAGAATATTACATGATCTCTACATGCTAACACGATGTTGATATCTGGTTGTGTACTTGGCCAGAGCTTTGAGTTTCAATTGGAAATGCTATGTAGTTTGACTGATAATTCCTTCACGCCTTACATCCAGACAGTTTCATACCAAGTGGAATCTACTTGGTACTTTTCCAAGTGGTTAAGAATTTTAAATGGTTCAGCTTTGAAGTTCTGTGATTGCACAATTTTGGCCTTCTCTTGATTGTGCTTTGGCCACATTGGTGGGATGCGCAATCCAATCCATTGTCTTTTCTACCAAAAGGTATGTACCGTTGCTATGTCAATCCTTCTTCTTCCCTTTGGCAAACTAATTACGGTTTAAGATAATGCGTTAGGCATGTTTCTACGGTTTTATTACGTGACTTCCATTAGCATTATTAGCTCTGAGCTAATATGTACCTTTGTCGTTTTAGGCCAATATAAAGCTTGTTGGTGAATCGTGAAAACTGAATGATCTTACCCTTGGAAGTCCCTAGTTGTAGATGTCTTAGTCATTATCCACCCCTTAGGTATGAGAGAAATATACTCTCAGAATATTTTAATCAGACCAAGAGCTAACAACTATTTCAATTTAACTGCGGATTAATACTTTTCAGCTGAGTTTGTGTAGGTGATTGAAAATACTGTCCCAGTTTTTCTCAGACTTGCCGTGTAAATCTCAACTTTTTTTCAGTGGTTTGACCCTTACGCATATTCGATTCGACATTCCATCCGACATGGAAGATGGCTATCGGAGGATATAGAATTATAGTGCTCATGACTGATACAACTTTCTCAAAAAATAGACGTGCAGAAAAGGGATGTAATGCAGCTTTGGCGCAATCTCCGTTGCGTCTATCTATAGTTTCTTTAACTAACTGGTGTTAGGGTTCCTTGTGGGGGGCTGTTGACATCGACTGCTGGGAAAGCCTTAATCTGACTGGAGGGAAGGCAGGAGGGAAGGTGAAGTGCTATCCCTTCAATACCTCTCAGTTTATTCTATCTACATGTCGATTTGTATTGTGCTTAAAGAATTTATGTCTACGCCCAATTCCATGATGCAAATTATGTGTATTATGGTGCAAATTGTATTTCCTTAGTGCTCGAGATTGTTTTAGCCCTAAAAGGAAAGGATACTTTTACGTCACTTTACTAAGCATTTTAACATATGTAGTTTGGAGGTTTGGAGGGGATCAGTGAAGAGCTGTGGAGAAATCTTTGGGTAAAAGAGCCAAATCTGTTCAGACCAAATTTTAATCACTTTATGCATTCCTTCTGCGATTTCTAAGGGGGACCGATTGTAGACCGCTACAAGTGACAGTAGACTAGCCCAATTCCTTTCAGAGATCAGTGGCCAGAGACACTTAGCCTAGTCATGTTTAACACGCAAATGGGATTCTGATTAGGGGCCAACCAAGTGTTGGAATAGGGTTGTTTTTGTCGGCAACAGGGCTTATTATAGGATGTGGGATCAGGTCCCTAACGGTTTAGTATCCCCTACATTACACCTTCAGTGCACTAGCTGTGCAAGTAACCTTCCAAGTTCCCCAACTACAACACTTTCCTTGTATGTCTCTGAGCTATTTAATTAGGTCAAGTGGTCTGAATCTAACAACCAAATTGGATTGAATTTGCAGGCTTCTGTGTTTCTGCTAAAAAGGTCTTGTAAGAGCTCGAGTTTACTCACATCTAAGGTGGGTATAAGACATGCTATTTCTAGGGCTGGGGTGGACTCTGGTACCGAAGTGGATGCCGTGGCATTCTTGACTGCTACGACATTGTGGTTTGTGCTGTTAATTCTAAGGTCGTCCAGTCGACAAAGTCTGAACGTGGGTGCCTCGAGCAGTCATGCCAATAAGATCTCCTAGTCACGACATTATGGAGTATGGTAGGGAAACATATGCTGTGGATGAAGCTGAAGATCGTGCCTGTGAGATGTGACCCGTTTTCAGTTGTTTAGGAACACTGAAGTTTGCTTCTGGAACCAATCGCCTGCTTCTTAGAACTTCTTAGATTGTAACGTGTGAAAGACTTCAGGTGTGTATTTTACTCAATTACAATTTCCCTCTTTCTATCAACTGTCAATGGCTTCACATGTTGTATGTACAACTTCATCCCTGCCCCTGGTTTGTTGTACCAGCTACAGCTTAGAAATAATCATATGTGACTCCACATAATCCCTGTATAATCTCGAGTTGACTGGGTGGTACAACATAACTTGGATAAAGTGGCTCCTACTTGGGGTGGGCCTTAAATCACATTCAGGCATGTGAAATATCCCTCCTAGAAACGCATCAGTCCCATTTTACCTTTGCATGCAAACTGCTTATGACGTTGTCTACTGGTTTTAGGATGTGTATCTTTGAATTTTTTCTCTTCACCCCAGGAGGAGAGACATAGCAATGGTTTGAAAATGTATTAACTTCTGGTGCCCATTGGAAATAAACCTCGTGGTTAAAGTATTAGTAGCATTTGGGGGCCTATCATTTCAATTACACTAGTGAGTCTTCTGAAGATTTTTGACTTGTGACATTTTAAGATTGTCACATGTGGTTTTAGGTGTAGTGATATTTAAGGTTTTCGATTAGGATTTTCGAATTTTCAATCAATGAGAAATATACTCAGGATTGTATTGAAGATTCTACTAAGAGTTATGTGGAAAGTTTAGACATGACAATTATGGATACAGAGGACAATATTGAGACAGGGGTTTGTGAATAGCTGTTTATCTTATATTTTTTTTCACTACTGAACTAAAGTAATCGTTCTTCTCTATTGGATGTTTTTCGACAGGCGTATGGAGTGTATTGCTTTAATTTTCATTAATGCAGTGAGCATTCGTTTCTGGTGGGTGGTTTCTGTAGTATGAAGTGACTCCGAAGCAAGAGTCTCTGGAATGGGGCACCCCGCATTTGCTACGCGACCACCACATGTTGCGTTTCCTCCTTTGGCGAGAGTTCCGATGCATCAGTTTCTTTCGATTCCTTTGGAGACACACTTGAGTTATCCTGGTATTCCCTGAAAGTGGGGTGCTGACCCCATTTCAGGCGAAAAGCTGAGGTGAATCAAATGAAGATAATACCTTGAAGAGGTGCTGGCAAACCTACTTTAGTCATTCATGACGAATCTGAATTTGAGGATTGCTCTGTTTCTTCAGGATAAATCTCCTCCCACTTTTCACTGTAAAGGTGGGCTAGAGTTTGTGCTAGAGTAGAATGTGCAATTTACAGAACTTTTCCAGGCATTGGAAGATCACGTTGTTGGAGGGATTCTGCATTTTGATGATAAGAAAATCAGGGAATTATCACTTTGACCTGCCTTGAATGAGGTAGCTTTCGCTGGGAGTAGTCAATTGGGTAACTAGGTGAAAGAGACCATCTCTAAAATTACCCTGAAACCGCTCAAGACTTTAATCACAAGCAGTAGGTCGCAAGCAGGCGAGAAGCAGGGGCTGTCAGTACGGGTACTTGAAGGGTAAGTCATCTTTTCCTTAATTGTATTGTCAGTGGAATTGGAGATCAACTCTGGGAGTTTCGCAGTAGGCATTATTGTGCTCCCTGTGTTACATTTAAATTGCTTTAAAAAAATTTATGCTCCTTGAATGGTGCCGTTTATTATGGTCCCTGGAATTCGACGAAACTCAAGCAGGAAATTGGGTAGGAAATGAAAGTGGATCATGCGCACATCATGGGAAGCATTGCTGACACCAGACTCCTGAACTCTGGGTGAATAGTTTCGTTTTGCCAGGCAACCACGAGGAAGGAATGAGGGCCACGGCAGTGTGACAAAGACCACGAGCAACGCGAGGGGGTTTCCTGGAGCAAGAGCACCATCAGTCACGCGCTTATGAGGATGGTCCAAGGTGGGAACTCAGGCCCTCTGTTTCCAATTCCCTCGTTGAATGATGACCTTGATCCACATTCACAACGTATGGCAATTTTAATTCAATTGGCGATTTTCCAATAGCCAAAATTGGGATGCGTAAGTGGTCTTTCTTTGATAACTAGGACTGACAGGCAGTTTTAATACAATCGTACAAGACTGCCACTTTTAACTGAACATTGCCAATTTGATGGAAGTTGCCTCCTTTGCAAATGTTTGGTTAGTGTCTTTTGTAAACGAGCAGGGAAGTATACCCAAACCAACCAAGAAGAAATCTGCCACTATGTACCTGAATCCTACATGTAGGGATATCAAATGTACAGCTATGGTACATACTGTTGGTTTGGGGTGTGCATGGTTAGTTTTGGGTATATACTCACTTTAGTGGGTTTCAGAGCAACCACTTCCATCGGTGAAGGTTCTCCTTGTTGGATGGAACTCACTATGACACACTTCAGTGATTCTTCAGTGATTCTTTCAACTTTGGAAGTCACCATCCACCTCAAAAAGGTGGGTGACGGATTTCAACGCTGAAAACGCTTCTTCGTGCTTTATGGTTCAAGACTCGCCTTTATGCTTCCAATATGGAAACTAATCTTCTTCTAGTGATGACATTGAGAGATAATGCGGTACCAAGGTACCCCGAATTCTATCCCCTCCTATCGATTGTCCCATTCTTACGCTCAAAGTAAAGGTTGAAACTTTTGCCTTCTATACGATTTTGAACTCCACTAGTGTTAGTGCATGTTGGTCTTTCCACCTAGTTTGATGAACATTTCAGGAGTCAGGACAAATACAAGATTCTATTCCTGCACAACGCTGGAGAGAACGTGTTAACATGAAAAAAGCTGCCATATCGTACTTCGGTTCGTCTTGAAATTCCCTCACTTGCTTCGCGAGTACAAAAGGCAAAGCAGTTACAAAGATGCTTGCAAAGCATGCGAAGGATTGGATTGCACCAAGCCTATAAAGAATAGCTTACATAATCTTGGAAAACTCTGACACATGCTTATATTCGCTTTTTCAGATTCGGTACCATTTGCAATGCGACAGGCACAGCTCTTCCAGGAGAAAGCGCTCATCGTGTCGATTATCAGCCAATGAAACCGTCATTTTCTGCCTTGTGGAGGCAGAGCGCTTTCGATGAACTTTATTTCAATGGGCATTTGGCACCCAAATGTGCACACCCTAGAATACCTTTTAGCAGCCTCCGCAACCTCTGTATCCCAATATGGAATTCATAGAAAACCAGATCGAGTGAACAAATGGGAGTGCAAGATAGTTCAGAGGTTTTCGAGATCATCTCAAACAGAATGACTACTTCTCTAGTCATCAACAAATGAATCTGAAGAGCGGCAGCACATATCATGCCAGAGTGAAGAATCCAACCACCGTCTTCCTTTAATTTCAACTCCGGAAAACTACAAGGCATACAACAACAGAGAAAGGCTCAAGAAAGACGACACCAGCCATTGTTGAAATGAATTGAATGCTGTATGTATATTGATACAAGTGAAAGAATCATATATCCACAATGTGTGGACGTGCCAGTAATAAACATCCCTCTCATCTCGAGGACCATAAACAAATTCTTGTGTGTACAAATTATTAACATTATTCTGTCTGTAATTCGGGTGCTAGCTGGAGTCCGTTTCATCACAAGCCACTCCTAGCACCCTGACCCGACCCCAATCATGCAAAGAACAGACTCTTCTAACATCTCTTTCTCTCTCGCTTTCTCTCTCTAGATCTGTCTATCAAGGGTAATATGCAAGCGACCTCTCTCCACACAACATGTATGCCACTAGATGACATAATGACTTCCTGCTGATCGAATTCTTTCTTGTGCTTCAGGGACTCTGAGATTAGTTGGCCAGCTCGACCATCTGCCGATGGAATGGAAAAATATGGAAAATCCCAACTTTTCCTGCACCCCGGAGAAAAAAAATCGTGCGCATGGGTGCATGATCAAGTGTAAGCTAGTGCAGAATCTCGTCCCTCCCCAGGTGGCATCTGTACATACCGATCCAGCAATCAATCATGTGCACCCTCAGTCTTCTCGCTCGAGATTCAGCTTGATGATCTGGTCTATTCAGCTTCATGCATGTACAACTGATGATTGTTTGCAACCACAATCCCATTCAATGGTTGCAGCTCCGCCATAGTTCAGTGCTAACCATGGCTGGCTGGGGGTGTTATATGTTGGATCGCCCGCCATTTCACATCTGCTGCGCGATTTGGCTGTAATTCCAGAGATCCACCGACGAGAACAAGTCCGAGTTTTGACGCTTCAGCTGCAAGAGCACAGTTACATCTCCACCAACGGAAGGCTCTGTCGTGGTGCTCTTCGTCGTGGTGGTGGCGGTCGTCGTCGTCGAAGCAGGCTCCTGCAACAACGCACTCCAGTCGACGTTGTCCAGGCCAGAAATCGTGGAGTCGTCGTTGTATTCTCCGTCCACGTCGCTACCACTCGTCCCCAAGCTGGTCCCTTCTTCGGTTGGATCGTATGCTCCGCCCGCGTAGAAGTGATGGTGCAAATCTTCAGGTCGCTTCATGCTCAAGGTTCGTGTGAGATACGACCGCATTTGCTCCGAGGTTGGGCCGTGGAAGGCGTAATTGTTGGTCAAATTTGGCCCTGGGGAGTTGTACTCGTCCAGGTTAATAAACTCACGCTTCACGGATGAGAATGGTTTGTTACAATTGTTGGTGTGATCTGGGAGGGAGAATCGATGGCCGCCGTTGTTGGAGAGGATGTCTGGGGAGCCCAGAGACTCGGGGAGAAGCCCCATCTGCTCTTCGTAGGAGAGAGCGCGCTCTTGCAGCTTCATCTTCAAGTTTTTGTTCTTCTTGAACACGCGGCATACCACCCAGCCGCCGTCCTCCTGCAAGGGGATCCAAAGGTAGGGAGCATTAGATTTTGTGACAATAATTACAGAGTATTCATAACAGTGAAACACTCTTTTTTGTATTTTAGCGAGTGCTTGTTAGTGAGGTATCCCCCATCTCAAGCCATGTTTTCTCATTCACCTCAAGCACCTAGAGATGAATTGAAGACACCTTTGACTGGGCCATTTTCTGATTTAATCTGAGCCTCTTCATCTTAACACTTCAGAGACGGAGAGACTTCACAACCAGCTCATATGAATCATGATGCAAAACATGTACATAATAGATACATACTCCCATGATAGGTGTGGGACCAAGTAACATTGTACACATTTTTTACACGGGATATATTCAAAATGAGCTGGCTGCAGGTGCTTATGAGTAGGTTCTCCTTATCTAAAGCATGCACTGTCTTGAAGATCGAGAATTGAGACTTCCCCAACGGCACTCTTAATGTCCTCAACCCTCCCCATATAATGCACACTGCTGAAAACTAAACCTTGTGTTGAAAAGATTAAACATTAAGTTGAAAATAAACAAACTCAACATTGACATGGTGTTAACCCTTGAAGATGATCCAACCGAGATGATTCAATGCTGTTTCAACAAGGGATTTAATCCCATCTTCAACACCTAAAGGATGGAGCTCCCTTCGATCTCTACTCGTCACATGTAGGGGAAGTCTCGTCATTTCAGGTGCTTGTAAAATACTCGAGATTAACAGGAGTACGTACTTCCGTTTTCGCTGAATTTAGCATGCAATGTTTTATGCATTTGTAGGGGTAAAATATGGTGAAATCAAGGGAGGCAGGAAGTGTACATGAGCAGGGCGACCAGGGCCATCATCCAGGCGAAACTCGTGCATGATCCAGTCGGTTTTCACGCCATGGGGGGCGCGGCCTTGGTAGAACACCAACGTCTTGCGCATGCCGATGAGCGTCTGCAGCTTGGTGTGGATGGGCTTGTCCCTTCCCGTGGCTTTCCAGAACCCCTTCGTGGTAGCCCGGTTGGCCCGGTTGCCCGTCGGGTACTTCTTGTCCTTGCGGCTGAAGAAATAGTAATCCGTCTGCTTCTCGTTCGAATCCGCCTGGATCTTGCACAGCTCTGCATCCCACGTAAACACAATTATTTCACATCCCTGAAATGCAAACGCGGCACACTTACACAAGTAATGCGCACACAACACTGACTCTTTCTCTTCCGGTCATTCTATTGCAAATTGAACAGGAGCCAGGGAGTTTTAAGAGTTTACCATCATGCATGCTAAAGGAACGGAGTTTACCAGTTAGGAGGTCTTAAACTGGTCATGGTTCAATTGTCGTTAAACCCTGTTTCATTTCCTCCATGGTCACTTCTTACAACTCCCCAGCTTGTGCAATAATGTGCGCCTAACTTTATCTGGTTCAATCTCTAGTTCTCTGAAATTTGAGAGCAATCAAATTCTTACTTTGGAAGCAATTGACAATATGGATTCTACCTTGGAGATCCCAGGGCTCGAGCTTGTAGAGATCCAAGTCGCGGATGAGGTCCAGGTCGATCTTCATGGCGCCGACCTTCTTCGGAAGGTAGTACCCCACCAATTCTTCATCCGTGGGGTGGAACCGGAAACCGACAGGGACTTTAGCAGATAACTGGCTCATCGTGCTGGAGCAATCGCTAACGCCTGAATGCTTGATAAATAAATTCGTTGAGTCGCTATCACTGGAGGGATACAAGCACTTTCTGTCAGCATCTGCAGGAAGACATGTATTCACAAACGCTAACAAACAGGTTCTTCAAATGAGAGAAGCGGAGGTCCAAGCGAAGCTGAGGGAAGAGAGAAGATCGGAGACAAACCAGAGTAAGGAGTGCTTCTTCCTCTTATCATGGTACAAAACAATTGAAGACTCTGAGATAGACTACGTTATTGATCGACACAGACTCTAGAAACTACTGCCAGTTCTACCGATTGTTTTCGGTACTGTATTTCCGGCTAACGAAGGACTTCACAGCACGAGATTCAATCGCAATAGTTCTAGACGACTTCGGCGGCAAGCCTACCGGTACAGACAACTACGGAAGACTCGGAAGAATGAACACTAAAGCTTGTTCTGGAAGAAGAGCGGGGTTTATAAAGAGCTTCTGCGGTAGCCTACTAGTAAGTTACTCTTGGCCAGAATTTACGGGATGGACATGCGCAGACAGACAGGCCTGCTACCAACTATCAAGCTGCGTCAGCAAGTAATAAAAAGAAAACAGGAAAACAGAACTGCCATCCAACTGCTGAAGCTTATCACGAGGTGTGTCTAAAATTAGTGGAAATAATTATCAGACAGAAAGGGAGACGATCGACGCAAGCCTCCTGGGAGGGTACTGGAAACTCCACCATTATTTCACCATTGAAAGTTCTTAAAAATAAAATAATAAAATAATAAAATAAATAAAATAAAAAGTTCTTAAAAATGGGGAAGTCTGCCCCAAGGGGCATGCATGGTTTCAGGGGTCAAACCTGAATTTTACATAGTTCTTGTTCTGGAGCTTCACTAAGAAAACGAGATCAAGGACGTAGACACAAATTCCACCTCTAATTTGTTACTATCATCTCCAATTTTGCAAGCTAAAAATTTGGTACTATATGAGGATTATGTAACTATGATTTTTCCAAAAAAAATTACTTTCAAAAAACATGTAAACTCCATCTTAGTTTTTTAGTCATCAACAAATGAATTTCAATTTTGAATCTACATGAGAAAAACACCAAATTTTCAAAAGGTGTGTAATAAGAAAGAAAGAAAAAAGGGAAGTTTGACCAAACAGGAACATGGAATGTCTTTGAAAGGAGTTGGCGGGGACCGACCAAAGCTTCACTGCGACGCTGCCCACTGCCTGGGAAAAACAAAGGATCAAACTTTACCCTTTTTGGCAGCTGCTTTTTGCACTACTTTCGCACGGGCAGGGTTGGACTAACGTGGAAGCTAGCGAGTGGGAACGCGTATTAGAATCTGACACCAAGGGTTAAGCAATTAGCCCGCCCAGGTAAGCCTTGCCAAGGAGATCATGTCCATGATGTCGCCGCTTTCCTGCGGTGCTCCGGGCTTAGGTGAGTATCCCCATTTCCCAACACTAGCCAGTCCCCTTTCCATCCCTGCTTCGATCAGCAGCCGAAAGCAGCAACCGTCGCCCCAAATCAGGACGGACGCTCCTCCCAATCACGTACAATTAATCGGAGCTAGCCCGGACATCACAATCCAAAGACGGTGTGCAAGCGACCGATCAATCAATCTCGTGTACGTCCTACAAAACTTCCGCCAACTCTTGAACCCGGTGCGAGTACTGGAAACTAGTCTTCCAAGACTGGGTCAAGTGATTCAGAACAAGACGACTGAGTTGGTTCGGTCGGAGGGCGAAGATATCAATCGAATTGAACAAGCTCCTCAGACTTCTAAAGTACAAAGCGCTCACTGCATGTAGCAGGGTAATAAAATCAGAGCTTTAATTTCTTTTTTATCGATGCCGTCCCTGCGAGTTGCTATGACTCAGCAAGGGGCAACGTGGGTACCTCTGATGACACATGTAAACGACTGGATTCCCGGCTCCTAATGGATTAAACTGACCGCAGATCTGATCTGCCACATCGATTTCACATGAAGCGTTTCCAATGGTGACAGCTGGACGACGTACGACTAGCTAGCTGCAATCGGTCGGGACGGCCGGGTGGTTTCTAGAATTCATCGATCCTGAAATTCTCTAGCAATCGATGAAGTTGGACTAATTAGCGATGCAGCGATTCACCTCTGGCGGGGATACCTCTAACCATGAGCTTCGATCGGGAAGTTCTACAGCAGTACGTACCACGGCAACAGTACTAAGTTAACCCCAGTTGTTGAATTCACTGTAGAGATCATGAAGGAACAGTACTCGCCTAAACGCAAGCTTATTCTAGTATTCTACTAGTCGCCGAAGTCCACGCGCAGATGACTGAAACGTTGCACCCAGGAGACCACTCATCCAAACACCAGAAAGTACTCAAATTTAAGTGGCCGGGGCAGACAAGACAGCAGGAAGGACGAAAACAGCGGCTACGCGGTTTCTGAGACAAGGACGCCGTCTGTCAGGTGCTACACGATCAGGGGCAGGTAGTTTGTACAAACCCCGGCCCCTGTTGCAGCTAGCCAGACCACGTACGATCGAGTAGCATCGTGCCCAGTCTCTGGATTTTGTATCAGAAACGGGGAGTGACCAGCTAGCTAGTACGGAGTACATCTATTTTACTACTTTCATGGAAACACGGTGTTGCTGCAAGCTAGCTAGCAAGGTGCACGATTGTACGCTTAAAAAGCACTAGAATTCGATTGCACTCCTTTCTACTCCACCAAGTCAGAAAATGTTGGAACATACTAACCTGATCGAAGGGACCCAACTCACAGTAGTTTTCAAGACAAAATGCTGTTGACAAGGGCTCGTCTCACTCTTTCTTGCATTCTCAGAATTCAGTGAAGTCACGGCAACGTGGACCGCAACATGGACCACTGCCTGCAACAACTAATTAACATTCTCGATCGATCACTAGTTGCGGAAGTCTTGACCGAAGAGATATGATGATGTAGCTGAGTGAATTGTAAGCTAGCTAGCTAGATCGAAGCAGTCCCACTAGCTAGGCTATTAGGAACTCCACTGTTGTACGTGGTGTCCGACCTGCTCTCGAAGGTGATCGAAGAGACGCGGTACGTCCGGATCACTAGTCAGATTCGTAACAATATCTGTGGTTTTCGATCTTGTGATCTGCAGATCGTGATGGGTTTCTATTTAAAGAGACCCGTCACAGGTTGATTCGAAACCGAACAATATTCGAGAGCCAGCAATCGAATGTATGCCTCGAATAGTGCAAGATTCGCGTCGCTATATATATTCGGAATCCGGACTTCTTACAGAGAGCGCGCGAGAGAATTCAGGGCTACAGGATCTCTCCGTGGCAGCTTCAGGAGAGGATATTCTAGAAGCTTGAGACCGGCATAGATTCTGGAACAGCCCCTATCTCAGCGGTCTGGAACCCGAAATGTCAGAACTCTGAGCACAAATTGGATGAGGTTTTCTGGCAGCACAAGATGTGCGTGATCCCATACTGAGTGGCAGGGGGGCCTGAGGAGACGCCAGGTGTGAGGTAACCACAGGTGGATGCCTAAAGCGCTTCTAGATGGAGGTTCTAATGATCAGGGAAACTGTGTCAGACACGGGAATTGTAACGTAAGACGTTGTCACCTGCGGCGCCTCCACCTTGAGTGCTACTGAAGCTACGGGCCGTTGGATTTCGCTGGAGCGATAATGCAACAGACATGGGTTTTTTAGAGGAAATATTCCTCAACTAAACTTCAATTCAATGTGAACTCTGAGTTTCGGGGTCTAAGTAATCAACTTCCTCGCCGACTGATGCTCAATCACACCAGTCTCTACATTTGTTCATTACAGTCAAAGTTCAAAGATTCTGAAAAAACAAAACCACGATCAGGATCACTCGATTATTACCTCACAAATTTCTTCCCTACCTTAACTATATTCGACACTCAGTGCGACAAGCAAATCACATCTCACGGACAGACGGAACTACGACAGGCACCTTGATCGGACTTGGTCCAAACCAAACATGAACCGCAACACAAGCCCCTTGAATTGAATCCAGCCGTTCAATGATCATTCACCCGATCGATCACATTCGACCCCATCGCAATTACCAAGGCGTCTCTTAAAGAAGCAAACCAGCCAATTCGATCAATCAGTCCTTCTCATGTGCCCACAAACACGCCATCGCAACAGCTGACAGACTGACAGACAGACACGAGGGCGTGGATCCTGACCACTCTTCACTCTGACACACACACTCACACTCGATCTGACATCGTGTCAGAAAATAAAACCAACAAACTGCACTCCTCAGTCTAAACAATGTGGCAGAGAGGCTTCGTTCCTACGTACGTACCCTGGAATCGGAATCGGGAACCAAACTGGGCACCAAATCGGGCGGGCACCACCAGCACAGACGTCACTGAGATCAGCTTCAATCGATCGACTCGTGCAAGTGGTTGCAAGTGAAGAATTCAGTAGCTGAGAGAGATAATGCCCGCGTGAGACCAAGGGAGAGAGCTAGAGAGATTGTGAGAAGTTAGCTAGAGTGAGACAGTGTACGAGAGCTAGAGCTTGATCGAGAGAGTGCGGTGGTTTGGGATTGAAGGTGAAGATTAGGAGGCCCAATGGAAGGAGGGTGGCGTGGATTATAAATGGGGCCGCAAGGAAGCGAGGCCGATGCAGCCAAAAGCAGGAGCCGTCTTGTCGGCTGAACACGCCTCCCCGGCCCTTCTCTTTAGCTAGCTAGCCGACTGAACTGATTATTGCAGCCCCGCGCGCAGCCCTTCTCAACTTTGGATCTAAGCTTTCGATCTAGCCTGCCCGAATTCACAGTGAAAACTGGAATTGCATGCAACTCTGAATCGAATCGAAGCCCTGCAGCCCTTTCCAACTGTCTTCGGATGTAAGCCTTAATTTGCCTGCCCCAATTCTCAAAGAAACCTGGTGCAGCCCACCTTGCAGTCGTGAAGCTTCTCCGGCCCTCTGTAATCTAAATCTATCAATCTCTAGATCTCGGGCTCCCTCGGCTCTTTTTGTGTGTGCCGTCATTTCTTTGCTCCTTGTTTGTGTCTGGGCCCAGGCAATCAGGCATGTTCCAAACTCCCACAACACCTGGGATTCCGGATGACCTTCTTTCTTTATTGTTGTTTGGATATTTATTCGATTTTATTCCGACTTTCAGCAGTGGCGAATGGGCAAGTTTTTCTACCCGATTCTCAGTCCGCTGCCGGCGTTTCCAAGTTACTGCTGGGGCCGGGAGTGTGGAGGTCGGGGTGAACTGGCCCCCTCGCTCCACCACAACAAGTAATTTCAGGGGTGCAAGTAAAGCAAAAAAACTCCTATTTTGTGCTTAACTAATTTACCTTGAACACTGTCTCTAACTAATTTGGGGCCTCTGCTTGCAAATATGAATTCAGAATTTGCAAAAAAATTATGTGCAAATAAATAAAGAAATTCCAGTGTTTTCCCAAGTGGCTCCGGAGGCTCCGTCAGTTCTACTCACTCCCTCGATGTGTGCGAAGTTTGCTGGACTTCAGGTTACGCGGACATGCCGGCTGCCAGTTTCATGTCCCTGCACATGTGGCCGGATCAACACTTCAGGCACATTTGAAACTGATCTCCCACCAGTGGTCGGCAAATTTTGGGAGCCCCCCGGCGGGGCGGTTGATTTCCTCCCTCCACGGAAATCAGGACCGTTTTTTCTTCTATGGTCACCGGTTGTAAGAGCAGCCACTGCACTCAGTGCAATGTGAAACGACACTATAAACGTTTTGCACCATTGATCTCCCTTGTCAAAGGAAGATCAATGGTGCAAAACAGTTGTAGTGTTACTTCACAGTGCAGCCATGGCCATGCTTTAAGTTGTTTCCTGCCATACGAATTCCTCATCGCCCAATTTCCAGCAACTCAAATTGACACCTGCTGAAAAGTCAATTTCAAATTGAAAGTTCTAGCGAAGATTCCATCCTTGGTTTTGGTGTAGGGTCCTTCCCCACATTGGTTGAGATTTTGTAGTGTATTCAATCAAGTCTTATTGACATTTCAATCTGGCCAATGGATGTCAATAAGGTAGGTACACCCAAAATGGCACCTGACCTTAAAGCATCCTGTACAACGTGCATACATTTTTAAAATTAGTCATGTACCCACACTGTAGATGGCGCTTTCAGAAACACACTTTGACTATTAATAACTTTTGCATACGGTATCGAAATCCACTGTTTTTTGGTGTGTTGGAACATGCTTTCACTCACCAACAAGACTGTAAAAAAATCTGAACATAATAATAACAAGAACTAGGCACAGTATGAAAAACTGGCGCTTTTGGGTGTACCTACCTTAAATGACATTTCAATTTGTCCAATGTTTCCTCTTTGCTCTTTATGGGGGTTTTTAATCAGTGTTCAAGTTTTGCTTCTTATTTTGAAATTTTCTCTTTAGCACTCATTAAGTTAATCCATTTTTTAGTGTTTTGCTCTAATTCATTCAAAGATTGAAGCTATTCATTTGATTGACTAAGTAAGGGAGAGGCACCCAATGGCGCACCTGTATCCAATACCGTCCGTTTCTACAGCACACAATCATTTCAGGCTATAAATGTAGGTAGGCAGTACATGGCTTATTGCTTTTGACCTAAAACAATAAGCAATCTACAATCCCACTACATTTCTGTTCTAAAATGAATGACTAACTTAGAAATGGACGGCATTGGGTGCAGGTGTGCCATTGGGTGCCTCTCCTGTATAGTGTCCTTTAAATTTTGCAACTTCCTTTTGTTGGCCTTAGATGTATAGGTTGAAGTGATGCCATTATTGCATTGGATGAGATTTTTGAGCATACTAATGGTTTGAATGCACATGCCCAATTTGATCAATGAACATAAAGAAAATAAAATGCACAAACTTTCTATCTGAGGTTTCATTTTGGATAATACACATGTGTAGAAGATATTTTTACAATTAAAATGATACAAGTTCAATTAGTTTCTTTTTTCAGTTCTTTTTTTTGTTAATTACTTCCAAAAAAATGACTTAATATCTTCAATTGTGTAAATAATAGATTTTTTCATGACAATTCAATAAGTAAAAATGATCTTTTGTTTTATTTTCCATGACAAAAATGTTTGTAAATATGTATAAATTGAAACATTGAAGATGAATATCTTTCTATTGATAATTGAAAAGAAACTTGAGGATTTGTAGATGGCCAAATTCATGTTGATTGTTAGTATATACACTGTAAATTTGAAATTCATATACGATTTGATCTTTGGCATTCTCACATAATTTCAAATTATAATGAAAGTACAAAATAAAAATACATCTTAGCTTACATTTTGTACTTTAAAAGTATTTGAAATCAAATCATTGTCAAATTTGGTTTGTTGAACCAACATGGTGCATGCACTATATTTAAAGTTTGTTTGCCTTCATTTGGATACACCACTTGCACCATCAATGGACAATTTTTTTAATTTTTTGTGGTTGTATCAATGGTCTTCAATAGCATCCTATTGTCATGAGCTTTAAGAAATTGTTTCTAATTGAATTTGGATCTAAAATTTATAGATGAAATTATAGTGGATGTATCTCCCTCTCTTATTTCCTTGAAAATTTGTTAGAAAATAATTAATTCAATCAACATAGAAGAAATCATAAGTCAAAGAGTTCTTAAATGGAGGTTTTTGTGCCTCCTATGATGAAGCAATCTCAACCAAAATAGCAGTGGTCCCTAATTCCTAAGATGAATTCCAATGTTGCCAAATTCAACCATCTTACTCAAACTACTGTATGTTGAATCAAATTTGTTGGGCCCTATATGAAAATCATTACTTTTTTAGTTAAATTGTTATTCATTAATTCAATTTAGATTTTTAAGAAGATCATTTCAACAAGGTCTAAAATATTTTGTGACCTTTAGCACAGTTCAAAATATTTTCTAATCTTTAGTACTACTCACAACTTTACCAGTACTCAAGGCTCTACCAATACATGTGACTTTATCAACACCAATGATTTTGACTTTCATTGTGGGTTTTTTTAGGATTAAGATTATTTTCATTAACATTTTCTACACAATAATTCTACTATACCACATTATAATTTTTTCTTAAATTTCATTGGATACCCTATTTCATTATTTTTGAAAATCTTTTCTTTAACAAATCTGAATCTAGTGTACCAAGGGTATTTCCAAGTTCATGGGCATTTTTTCCAATGTCATCAATTTTGAGTGTCCACACTCCACACCAGTACAGTAAATACTCCTTCAGGACACAGATCTCGCCGTCTTGGGCACCGACCCAACTCAAGTGCTTGTAATTTTGTGAAACCATCAAAAGCAAGTGAGATCTCTCGTGTTTGGCCCACCTCTTATTATTACAATTGGTGTACTTTCTTTTAGGGGGGGAGAAAGGGTATTTATTATTTTTTTAAACAAATAAAACGGGAGGCGCACTAAAAATTTATTTTTGTTTTATTTTTTCTTTGAAACAAACTGATGTGCCCTCAGTTTTCTCCCCTTTGGATGAAAACAAAGCCACAATGCAATGCAAGGCTAAGCTTAGGCTATGGTAGGCGAGCTTGCTGCCTTCCAAGATTTCCCTTGTGGTCCTTTTTCATTATTACGAGCATGCCGTGCGTGCCGGTGAGGATTAGCAAAGGGCCCCGAGGGAGGTGGGCCGGACGGATCATCATGAGCCCTCCATTTGGCTTACTCGGTGTTTCAGGGTACCTTTGCTGTGATTCGTGCACTGATCGAGATTTTAAATTTGGCTGATACGAGTCTACAAGGGCCCCTGGAGAAGGCCGGGTCCCGCCAGCAAGGTCCCACCAGGTGGGTGTGGCCCGAGACAATTGGGGATTTGGGGGCAAGTGAGAGCGGGCGGGCAGGGGCCACTGATCTGCATCCCCGTCCATGATTTGTTGGTCCCTTCCTTGGGGCTCTCACATTCTTTGGTGGTGGAGGTGGTTTTGTTTGGAGCTCTTGGAAGTTTGTGCTGCTAATCTGCAGTCAGTCATGGAATAGTTCCACGGGGGTGCCTGTGCTTCAAGACCCGAATGTTTGCCCCTGGGGATGGGGATGAGGAATGGAGGAGTTGGGGACATGGGTGGAGATCGTGGATCGAGGGGGGCATCATGTCCAAATGGTCCGGACCAGACCATTCCATCCGAGCTTTTCAGAAAAATGGGTAGAGTTGGGACTCTCAACTTTGGAGGACATTGAATTCTACCGTCGAAGGTCGGCCTAGCATGGTGGATTTCCTTTGGGGGAAACGCAGAATTTTTTTTATTTTTTGGAAACAATTTTGTTTTCAAATTCTGAATTCATAAGGGAGAGGCACCCAATGGCGAACCTATACCCAATGCCGTCGGTTTCTACATCACACAATCATTTCAAGCTATAAATGTAGGTAGGCAGTACATGGCTAATTTCTTTTGACCTAAAACAATAAGCAATCTACAATCCCGTTACATTTCTGTTCTAGAATGAACAACTAACTTAGAAATGGAGAACATTGGGTGTAGGTGCGTCATTGGGTGCCTCTCCTGTATTTGCAATCAGAGACCCCAAATTCAATTAGAGAGGTCTAGAGTGGACTCCAAGACATGACACAAAATAGGGACTTTTCCCATTTTTTACCCTAGATTGCCTAAAATTACCATGATGGGCCCACCTTTGATGTGAGGATTTAACGTCTTGCCTCTCTTGGGACTAGAACTAGCCACCTTTGGACTAACTTACACTAGACTCTAGGGGACTCTCACTGGAAAGGGGCAGGGAGAATTGACCTCCTTATTGCCTCAGTCAACAGCAGGTTAACTAAATTGCCCCTATTTGTGCTGTATATTTTGGATTTTCTTAACGCCTCCTAGCTAATTGAGGGCCTCTGATTCCATATATGAATTCAGAATTTGCAAAAAAAAAATTTGCAAAAAATAAAAAATTCCATGGTTTGCCCCGGTGGGGCAATAAGGGGGTCAATTCACCCTGCCCCACTGGAAGTCGGTTGCCAATGTGAGAAAATCTGATGAGTGCCACTCAGTCACTCACCAGAGGCAAGGATGGTGGAGTTGGTGGCGGAGAGATGTGTCAATGGATTTATGTTTAAACATATTAGAGAGATTTTGGATTCTCTAGAGAGTTGTCAACCTTGCTAGTCAAATGTGAAAATATAATAAAAACAAGTTAGTAAATATTTGTTTAAAAAAATATATATATATAATTAAAAAAATAAAAGTCATGTACTATGTTATTGCCTAAATGGACACTTTCAAGTGGGATTTTTTTTCCCAAATTTTTCAATTTAATTATAAAAAATTATCGTTTTTTTAACCCCTAAATGCCCAAGGTCTTTTTTCATCTTCTTAGGATTTTTTTCTAAGTTGAACAAAAAGCTAACATTTTGATAAGTTTTATGAATTCTTTTGAATTGTAAGTGTACAAATTTAAATGAGACATGTTCGAAAAAAAACACATTGGAAACACTAGGAAAAAATCTTTAAAAATAAAAAATCATCACTTATAGATTGAAAGATTCTAATATTTAATCATGAAGGTGTTAAATCTAAAAGATCAATGCAACCATCTCTTCACATGTTATTCCTCAAAATTGGTCACCAAACAAATATGAGATTAATGGGAATAACATGCATAAGCCCAATCAATTTGTAACTTTTCAAAATCTACTTTGCAGTTTTTTTAAATGAATTTCTAATGTGATTTTTTCCCCAAGATCTAATGTACATGAGGCTCATTTTCATGTGCCTTCTAACACTAGAAAATCAAGATTTACAATGGATACCCTTGCACAAAGACTTGAATAAAAAATTCCTAATCATTCATTTTCAAATACCAATTTTTGATGCTAAACTAAGACTTCAAAAAGAATTTTTTGAATATTTAAATTCCAAAAATAATAATTGGTTTATTTTTATTTAAATTTGAAATATTTTCAATTAGGAATTTTGTACCTTGGGCATTTAGGGGTTATATACAAAGTTTTATTTCATGAATTTGCACATCTAAATGACATGTCTTATTCCTTTAGAAAGCCTAGATTTTCTCAAATTAATATCATTATGTTTGGTAAGGTATTCAAAAAAAGCACATTTCTATCATGATTTTTGTTTTGATCTGTTTTGAAGACATACACTAATGAGATTGAAACACTAATTGTTTTGATTTATAGTCTCTTCTAAAAGAGAGTTTTTATGATAAATTATTAGCATGAGGGATTGTTTTCAATAATTACGCTAACTAGCATTGAGATGTGAGATTTCATTCTCAACCATCTTAGAAGTCAAATACTCTATTAACGCCTTTTTAAGAATGTTTTTAATAGTTTATACAAACATGTGGAAAAACTAACTCTCATTCCATATTGGCTTGTTAAAGTAAGAATTCTAAAATGATGTTCATATATTATTCTAGAAAAAATGATAATTCATTGAATTTAGAAAGAATAGACTCTTTGATTTTACACAAGTACTTAAACATATATTTATTCATTCAATTATTCATCAAAACAAGGTATTCTATTATTATGGAAGAGGCATAGTGTGAGGTATGAAGATGCTTTTGCCACCCATTTGCAATACATGTATTTTGTATTGCACGAGATATTGCATACTATATCTTAATTTTTTGCAACAAATTATGGAAATCTTTTTAATTAAGCACAACATCATGCATTCATGCCTATAACCACAATTTCATCTATGAGATGTATTTTTTCATCCAATGAATTTTTTTCATCCATGTTCTTAAAAATCATGTGTAATTCAATAGAACCAATGTTCATCCTACTATTATTAGAAAATATTTCTTCTACTAAAGGGAGAATAAGATTGTCAATTCCTACACTGTAGGGAACTATGGGGGCTGTACTAAGCTTATGATAAATCAATATATGATGTGGTCAGGAAATGGCAACATCAGAACTTTACTATAATAAAAAATTTGAAAAATAATGATTTTTTTAATTTCAAATTTTTTTTTAAATTTTTATTTCTTAGTATTTATGAAGTTGACAACAATTTGTTGCTTGTACATTTCTTCAGGAACAACAAGGGGAACAAGCATAAAAAAAAGTCTTCCATTTCCACAAATCTTTTCTAACAAAATAAAAAATTTGGTGTCAATGATAATGAGGCATTTATAAATCTATAAAGTCCTGAAGCCTTTACCCTGTTAAAAAAAATCCTTCAAAACCCCTCCAAATTGCCATTTCTATTGTAAAAAACAACAACTTCAAAATTAATTTTTTTGCATATGCAGTTGTAGGATCCTGTACTAGACTAGTATAAAAATAAGTAGAGGAAATTATAAAAAAATTGACCAAGTAGATAGCCAAATATTTGTATTTAAAGTGAAAAAAACAAGTTTTTTTATACCTAGCTAGACTATATTTTTAGACTTGAAATTTTCTTAGCTTAAAATTTTTGCACTATTGCTTTGGGATTTCTAATTTTTTATGACAAATAATAGAATTGAAGGTCTAGAAGAAAAATTCAAAAAATCAAATAACTTAATTTTCAATAAATAAAAATTGTTGGATAGAAGTAGGTTCAAGATTGAAGGAAAAACTAAACCATTCGTTTCTCGAAGATGGAATTCAAATATATCAATCTCAACAATGAGATTGTTCTAGCAAGAGATCTTAACCTTGCAAAACTACCCCTATTAAAAATTGTGAAAATTAAATTTAGAATTATACATCACATTATTTTTTCAAGAAGATACCATAATTGCTTGAAAAACAAGAATGTACATCTGTAACTTTCACATTACAAATCCAAATGGAAAGAATCAAAGCTTCCTATATATACAAATATAATCTATGGAAAAAAAATTAATTAAAACTTTTAGTGGGGCTTTTGTTTTATATACCAAACTAAAAGTTGAGTTTAATTGTGATATAAATTTTGCAATTGGAAATTGATTGAAATAAAATTGTAATCCTAAAAAGCTTATATGTTTTCCTATCTTTACAAAAAGAATTCAAAATATCACAATGAAACTGCAGGAGCCTATTCTAGGTTCATTTTGTTTCCAAGGGAATAATTGGACTTTAGAGGCTAAAAACAAGTTCATGGATACATCCTTCAAAATAACTAATTATTTAAGTCTAGCAAATTCCCAAAATTTATGTAGTTATAAGAATAGTGGTGTTTTGAAATTGTTGAATTTAAAATGTTGAATTTAGTAATCAATGAAATAAGAACAAGGAGAAATTTGATTCTTTATAATTTTTATTGAACACACATATTACCTTAATAACTTTAGAAAAACTGAATCATTTTCAAAATATCTATTTACAATGTTTATTCAAAATACCTATACCTTAAAGGATAGTTGTCTTTAAGCTGAGCACTTGCAAATTTGGGTAGGTTCATAGAAGTCAATTTTAAATGGGTATTTTATTAAGTTTGACATAAGGTCCAAAAATATACCTTCTTTGTAATTGAAGTTGTAACTAGTTGTGTAGATCATGTAAATATGGCAAAAATAATGATGTAATAATATCATATAAATATGTATTCCTGTACTTATACAAAATTATTCATCAAAAATATATTCATCTACAGATATTCATTGATGTCTCTAAATTTGTATTCATTCAATACTCATATTTTCATTCATCCAATGTATAGTCCTATATTTCAAATCCTATTATGATGCTCCAATGCATGCATAAATTCAATGGATCATTTTCAAACAATCCCATAGACATGCTTGTCATCCATTCTGACTTAGACACATAAATTTTTGGTCACCACAACAATGTCATTCTTTCTAAATTTGTCTTTATGCATTCACTCAATCTACTACACAATTATATTCAAACATTTTGAATATTCATCAATTTTGTTTTTTCTTCCTTGATTAGTGATTGAGTATTGTCTAAAGACTGCTTGTTTTTACAAATTTGAACAATTATTTTAGCAAGCCTATTGTTAACCAATTTACTTGCACAATGATGCTTGAAATTGTTTTCCCTTGCATGCACTAAAGTAACAGAGTCATAAAGCTACTATTTTAGTGTAGCTACTAAATCAATGATTGCCATAGACATTATGACGTTCACTATAACATATTACAAGTTCTTCAATAAAAAATGCATTTAGAACATAAGCAAGTTTGACACATTTTACTTTGGTAGAATGTATGTATGATTATGTAACTAAATTTTAAGATCCTAATAAGCAAACTTACACAAAACAAATTAAACCTGTTGGAGTTTCAATGTAGTTGTAGAATGGAGGTCCTGAAGCACCAACCTACACATGTATGGTTCCAAAGGCCTGTATGGATAATAACATCATTCCTATATAAACCTTTGGAATGGGTTGTAGCTTGGTGTTCAAGGACGTCCATTCTATTAGGGATGTTTGACACAATGGCCGTCCAAGTCGAGAGGCCATCAATTCCACCAATTAGATTTGAGAAACCATGATTTTCACCAATCAGATTTGAGAAAACCATGGCCTCTCAACTTGGACAACCATAGTGTTAAACATCCCTTAGAGAAGCTTCATCAAATAATAAACATACCTCCTACTACCAAGATAGGCACCTTGAAATGTGTCATTGATTCAAAACTACCATCTTTATATTGTGTACATCTCCAAAATCAATTACGTACTTGTACAGAAGGAATGGTTTCAAAACCAAACTTTGTTCCTTCATAACTTTTGCATATGGTACCCAAATGTCATATTTTTTGGTGTGTTGGAACCTCCTTTTCCTTGCCAATGAGAAAACATGAAAATTTTACCAGTCTAATAATAGAAAATAGACACAGGAGCAAAAAGTGACAGTTTGGGGATACCCACCTTCCTGATGAGTTCAATATCCAATACTGTACTGTACATGAGGTCATCTCTCTCTCTCTCTCTCGGTTTTGAAGGAACATAACACCGGCACCATGGTCCCATGTTTTAAACCCAATGTAGAAGCTAACTTTGCCACTGTTATTAGCATTTGCAGCAACAAGCAAAGAAGCAAGCAAGCCATGCTTCCAATTGACTTGCTACTCAATGGATTTGGGTCACCTCACAACCACCCTATTTTTCATCCACTCATCCACCTTGCCCTACTGGAAAAAACAATCTTAAGAGACTGTTTAGTCCACTCATCCACCTTGTCCTTCTGGAAAAACCAATCTTAAGAAGCCGTTTAGTACACGTTGTTCCTATACTGGGGCTGTCCAAAAAGTGAAAGCTTGTCACGTGACATCTTCATCAAAGACAGATTTTTTGTCATGTTGTCGCATTGTATAGGCGTACACTATGTACAAATTTAGGTTGTTGTTAAAGTAAAGGGTTTTTTGGAGAGTCTAATCCATCCATATGGAGTAGACTCTACCTTTTTTTACCTCTATTAAACAACTATCTAACATTAATTTTATTTTTTTAATATTTGAAGTCATTTTAGGGTTTTAGTTTTAGTTTTAGTTTAAAGTTATTTAAAAGAAAGGTGAAGTTTGTTTTACCTTTCATTTAGGGTTTTAAAGCACTAGAAGTCCATGTAGGAGATAAGGATAGGGTTATGGGGGAGAAAACTGAAGTCCAATAGTTTAAATCAAGTCCATGTGGCTTTCTAGTGGTCAAACTCCACTTAACTAGGTGGTAGATAAGGTGGAAGTGCTTCTTCCTCCTTCCCTTGGAATATTTGAGAGAACCAGGACTTTGGGATTGTGATTGCACACTGTTTAGGGAGATTTTTCAATGAAAATTTGTGAGATTGTTTATCTTAATTTTGTGATTCTAAATCCTTATCACTTACTCCATTTGGAGTTGCCTATCATTTGAAGTGGGTACACTTTGAGCGACTGTAAAAATCGGTTAATTTGAGTTGAGATTTATAGGATTTGTAGATATTTGTATTAGCTTTTCAGAGAGATATCATTCTCATATTTTGGAGTTATAGAGTAGTTGTAGCACTCTTATTAGTGTTAGGTACTTCTTTCACTTGATTCAAATGACACACTATGGGGCTATACAACCATGTAATATTTTATATAGCCTATATGCCATCTTATAGGAGGTTATGAGCATCTATATGTGTAAAGGTGCATAAAACACATGGTCTTTCTTTTTTCCAACCAAACTCAGTTGCAACTAGATTCCCTGTGTTTTCCCAAGGCAAGGCCTTTCTACCTGACAACGTTGCATAATCATGTTGAGACTAGTCCTTTTTTTAACTTTTTGAGAAAGTGTCCAAATGGCAATCACTTCAAATTTAGTGAAGCATTGTATTTCTACATTCATCCATCTTTGGGACTTACAAACACTTTTTCATCATGTATATATACTTTTCATCCAAATTTGACAACTTCATCCATATTTTAAAGATAATTGAAATTTTTTGGGCAAAAAAAGATTACTTTTATCTAACGAAAAAAAGATAATATTTTGAAATGGTGCAATCTAGCCCCACGGTGCCGAAAAACAAAGGAGTTGGTCAAAGACTTTCCTTGCCAACATATAAGGTAGGAAGTTCATAAATGGAACATCTAAGGGCTGGAACTAAATTTGGGGAGGTGAAACATCTTGAAATATTTTTTTTAGTAAATTTTCCTTAGAAAAAAAGTAGAATTGCATCTAACACAAGTTGTTTCATTTTTTTGGAACTCTGTAAAATTAGTTATAAAATTTTGAAGTTGAAGTGGCATATAGCTCTAAAATGGAACACCTTCTAAAATATACACAATTTGTACATTGTTGAAGGCTATAAAAAAGTAACATATACAAACAATGTGCATTTAAGGACGTGCTCAATTTTTGAACTTCCTATCTTATTCATCAAGATAGTCCTCACCTCCAGTTGTTCTTTAACTTATGAAAGAAATATCTATTTTGGACAAACCCTTTGTTAACTTGTTGTGGATAACTCTTCGATGCACTATTCATTGAAAAAGATTCTTTGTTAGTACCTTCTTATCCAATCATCTCTCTTGTTTTCTTATTTAGAAAGAAGTACTAAAGCTCACTATAATAGGTGAGTCTATAAAACTGGAATGGGTCCAAATGAAAAATTCACATTTATATTGAATAAAATATTTATTTTTGAAAACAAGAATTCTTTTATATTTTGCAATTCTTCCTCGTTTTTATGTTTGTACACATTGAGTTCAATTTTATAATGAAATTCTTACATCCTACAAATTAAAATGCTTAAGTTGTCCACTATAGATACTCCTACCTTATAAGGAGTAGTTGGGGCTTTTTGTTCTTGGCCCTAGTTCAATTCCTTAGCATCCCAAAAGTAACACTTTAACTCCTGAAAACCTATGCATCCAAAAAATAGATGAGCCTTAGTCAACCTCAATTGCAACTTTCAAAATAATTACTTTTGGAATTTTATTTAAATTGAGAAAACAATTCTTTACAAGTTTTATTTCTATTTCATTAGAAACTTTTGAAAAATGTCAAAAACTATAAGAGTTATTATTGTTAAAAGCTCAATATGTTAGAATGCAAATAACACAGCATGGTGTGTTTTTAATTCATATTTTGTTTTATAAATTTATCCTGAACTTATATTTTAAATTTAAATTTTTTGATTTTATCCTTTATTAATGGTAAAAATTAAATATTATTTTAGTATATATTATAATTGATATAACTTGATTTCCACCTCTAGCTTCAAAAAATCACAATAATTTGATTTCTCCATCAAACTTATCGAAAAAAATAGAAATAGAAAATGAATTTTTGCACTAGAAAATAATACAAAAAAATTCAAAATCTGTTAAAGTAAAGAAAAAATTTGGTTTGATTTCCTAAAAGTTGGTTAGTTTTAGAAATAACTAGAGAAAATTAGAAACATGTCCAAAATTTTAAAAATTTGTAGAATTATTTTTTGAAAATCTGAAATTTTTTCTTTTTGCCAATTTTGAATATCCAAAAATTATTCTTGATAAAATTTAGAAAAAATAATACATTTATACATTAATAGAAAAAATTATTTTTGAATTGGGAGTGTTGAAAAAATAGGTAAAATAAAGTTCTAAAATCAAAGAATATGAAAGCAAATTGCTGATTTCACAATGAATCAAGTCCTTTAAGGGTTAAAGGGGTCAGATTTGGTCATTGAGCATGCCAAGATTGTATGAGTGCCCTATAGTAGGCACGCTAAACAAAAAAAATGATTAGCCACTATAGATTTTGGCAAGTATACTGTCAAATGAAGTGTTCAATGTGTAGCTTGCTATAGTTTGTCCTCATGCTTGTTACCTACATTTCACGGTTCAAAATAGATTGTTGAACATTGAATGGTACTTTGTCAGTGGTATCCAACACAATCATTGGGCATAGTTGATGACCTCGCAGAATGAATTTTTAGATCCTATACATCATAGCTCATTTGGCCTCTTGGTGTGCTCATCTCTAATCTCACTCTAGGGTTGCCTCACACTACACAAGCTAAGTTGGTCAATAAAGTGCACCACAACTTTCATTGGCACTCTTCTCTCATGAAAATACCCTTAATAGTGCACCTAAGTTGTCACTTTTAGATTCCTTTTCTACCTTACACTACCCACATGTCACTAATACTTAATTTGAAAAGAAGACTTGGAGCATCAAGTTGTAGTGTGAGAGGTTGGTGCCAAAGATCAATATAGGCACTATAGTAAGAACATTTCAAAGTGACTCTTTTTGTATCCTACATTTACAAAGACTAAAGAAATTTATTGAGGCTACTAGTAAATTAAAGAGAAATACAAAACAAATGGTTTTGCAATTGTAGTCTTTTGACACTCTAGTAATATTTTGAAACACAAAATGTTTCAACTTTTGTTGGTTGCTTCAAAATAAGTTGCTTACTTCTCATTTGTTGCTTCTAAAAAGTTAAAAGGCAAACCAACATATGGCAAGGAAATTGATTTGTTTGTCATGTAGGCATTGTTGAAATTTTCTTACTTTTTTCCATAAAGACAAATGTGAGATATATAGAGAAAAATTGAAATAATATTTTCTTGACTAAATATGAATTTGTTCTGAATTTTTGAAGATTTTTTTCCAATTGACCCCAAAGAATTTGTAGCTAGACTACATCTTACACATGTTGGTAGATTTCAAATATCTCTTTTTGGGAAAAAAATTTGAACTTGAATTTTTACATATTTTATTAATATAATAGTGATGTTGAATAAAGAAATTCATGGTAAAAAAACATTTTTTCACTTCTTAGAAGGGTGTCAAAGTTGGTAGTAGTGAAATTGTTTCTGACAATAGCTCATGTTTGTAGATTTCAAATATCTTTTTTTGAGTTAATTTTTTGGCCTTGAAATTTGGCACATATATTATCAACATAGATGTAATTTCATTACAAAAACATCATTGAAAAATAAATTCCTTCAAGGTGTCAAAGTTGGGAGCAATGAAAATTTTCTTTATAGCTATACATGTTGGTGGATTCTGAATATCTTATTTTTTATAATCTTTTTGGCCTTGAAATTGGGCATGTATATTATAAACATAGAAAATATTCTATAAAAAAATTCATGATAAAAAACAATTTTTCAACCTTCACAAGGGTGTCAAAGTTGGAAGCCATTGAAACATTAGAGGAGATTTGGGCCTCTAAAAGACTGCAAGTTCCCACAATCCAAAAATGTGGAAACTGTTGTGGGAACGCAGTTTTGCAAGAATCCTATGTGGTCAAGAGAGTGCCACATCAGTACATTTTTTTCCCCTGTGAATTCAAAATTGCCATTTTGATTGGTACCCCATTGTACATCTCAAGATTAAAAAATACATTCTAGATTACATTTCACTCCATAACTCTACAAACTCTATTGAGTCAATTTGGATACAAATTAGTGTACAACAAAGCTAGTAGCATATCATACATTTGGCCAAATACATTGATTTTTGACTTCATAATGCCTTTTCAAAAAAACAAAAAGATAAAAAAATACAAAGGTTTTTGTGAAGGAATCATACATTGCATTACAATCCTATTCAACATTTTGTTGTCATATTCATTAGGTCATAGTCATAGTATAAAGACAACCACAAGTTTGTGTGTCAAATTTAAGCCAAAGGTATCAAAGTCATGCCACCACCCCTTTATATATGGTACTCAAGTTTGTTTCTTTATCAAATTTCAATGGAACTATTATTGTTTTCGCAAATGTAGTTATTCATAAAGGCAAGAAGGCATTTGTTTAGTATCCATTTTGTCCATTCCAAGCAACTAGTGGTACAAGATCGTTATATTCATAAATTATAGCATAAAGTCTTTATTCTAAAATAACTTTGACTTGGGCCACAATTGGATGACTTCAAGACTACAATCAAAGTACAAGTGACAAAAGTGAAGAAACTACAATACAAATTTTCATTTGGGATAAAACCATTAAAAAATAGATTCTTATAGGGTTTGATGTTATAGTCATTTAGAAAATGCTATGATCATTTTAGGTGAATAAATTGACAATTGCCAATGCAATTAATGTTGATTTTGTAGGGCTATTGACTCTTCTATATAATTTGAACAATTTTTTCAAAAATTCAAAGTAAATTTACACTTTATTGCAAAAATATATAATTTCAATTGATAATATTTTCTCTTAATTTTGTAAGGATTGTGTACTTTCAATTGGTAATATATCATGTACTTCTAATAAATTTTGCTAAAAATTGCCTTAAAGGTCATCACTTATAATCTTATATTTAGGACTATACTTAAAAACTCATTTAAAACATCCCTTTCCCTTGTAGTGGGACATTGTAGCTAGAAAGCACTTGACAATTGCAACTAGTAGAGAAGAGGTATTTGAAGCCTAATGAATAGTGTCAAAGTGTAGTGCCAAAGGCCCGTACAAGACGAAGCTAATAGCCACATGGGCATTCAGTACTACATTGAGACACAATTTCATGTACTCAAATGCCTCTTTTCTACTAGTGATGACTTTCTAGATCTCTATAAAAATGAAGAATGCACCTCTAAGTCCAAATGAAAATCGTATCTTTTTTGGCACAATACCTTGATAATAGGTCTCATCTTTTAAAGGTTAAGAATGTTTAAAAGTGAAAATTGAATTTGAAACTTTCAACCATTCCAAGGGGACAAATTAACCATGTAAGGATATGCTGCAAATCTAAAAGATTCAGCGGACGACTTCATTGTTCACTATAGAAACAAAGAATGCAACTACTAGTCCAATAATTGAAATTTTTTGGCGGCTACCGTAGTCGAGTGGCCGCGTCCGTCTAGGGTTAACCATTCTTCCCCCCACGGGTCGTCGGCCTTACAAGAATTAATCTGTGATTGATTAGAAATCATGAGAATTAGTGGTGCCAGGCATTGTGGTGCTGTGGCTTTAGGGATCTGTAGGGTAGCATTTGCCAGCCAATTTACGGCTGAAAAGAGCTGCCACTGACTACATGTTGCACAACCCTCTTTGGCCCTTCAGTTGCCCCTTGTCTGGAAGGTTGAGGCACCAGTAGCCGACCATTTAAGCAATTTCAGAGCAGATTTTGCACAGTATGAGGTGGTGGGAATTTTTCCCATGTAGGAAGATAAGAAATATAGTGATAGAAAAAATTTCAGAATTTTATTTCTAAAACTGAATTTACAGTAAATTTTGGGAAGCAAAAAGTACTTTAGACCAATAGTCAATGTCTAGAGTCTCCTAATTCCAATAATGTTTTAACTGCTTTCTGTTCACTTCTTCCGCTCACTAATTTGGACATGTGTCATTACCTTATTAGTCTTGGCCTCAAAAAGGACCAAAATACGCAATTCAAGGTGTTTTTGGAAATATGTTCTCGACTTGATTGGAAATAGGGCCCCCTACAAGCTGGCTATTGGGCGTGATCAACATTTGGTGCCTCAACCTTAAGATACCATCATTTTTTTCCTTAGGTAATCAAATCTATCACAAGCAAAACACTCATGACAAACACAAGATAAGTGCATGAATTGATCATTTAAGGGTCGAAACTGAGTTTTGGAGAGGTTAAACATTTTGAAATATTTTTCAATAAATTTCCTTGAAAGACAAGTAGAATTGGCATTTACCTCAAGCGGTTTTATATTTTTGAAATCTTTGTGGAATTAGTTAAGAAATTTTGAAGTTAAAATGGCATAGCGCTAAAAAATCACCAACTTCCTAGAATATACATTGTTTGTAAATTGTTGACGGCTATGAAAAAGCAACATGTAAGCATAGAATAGGGATTTTGTGAGCATAGAGTAGGGATTCTATAAGCATAGAGCTTAGAAAAAGCATTGGAAAACTTAATTGTATTTGTAAAAATAGATTACATCTCAAAATTTGGATCAAAATTTTTTGTTTTTAATAAATTTTAGTACTTACTATTGTAGACCTATTACTGTGGATGTATTACTGTAGTTATGATGAATTCTGATGAAAATTATAATTTTCAATATTACTTAGAAGTATACATTATAAAGATGAGGATCTCAATTGGTATGAAAGATGAATGGAGATGGAATTAAATTTGTATATAATATTAGTCGATCATTATCCTATGATAATGTAGATCCTTTTGGGGCTCAACAAAAGGTACCAATCATTTTCTATTGATGTATTGGTATTGGAGTTGTTTAGATTTTAGAAAAAAAATTACTAATAAAGATCTTTGCTACATTGAATTTTATTTAGATTGATCATTGTCTTATAGCATTTTAAGTCTTCTCAAGGCCAATAGGAGGGTATCAATTATTCCCTCTTCATTTGCAAGTTAATAACCTTGTTTAAATTTTGGAAAAAAAATTGTCCATAGAAGTTTATTATATGTGGAAAGAGCTTAGCTATTTTAAATTTCATTTTGTTCATGACTATCTTATAGTAGCGTAGTTCTTCTCAGAGGCCAATGTAGACACCTATATTTTTGTTTTAATGTATCAATAATAAAACTTGTTAAGATATTAACCCCTAAAGGACCAAAGTGCTTTTTTGGCAACATAGCGATTTTGGGCAGGTACGTGTGGCTAGAGATTTTTATATTTTGGAACCAAAATTTAATAGAAGGTGTGGACGAGGAGTATCTTTCAAGCCCAACAATTTTCATGACTTCTGACTACATGGTTGAAAAGTTATTGCATAATATGTTGTTTGTTTCTCAACTCGGGCAGTTCGGGCAGATCAGAAAAAATCACTTTTTTTGGAAACCAAAATTTGAAATTGGTTTTATAGATTTATATATATGTGGAAATATTTGAATCATTCCATTTGGATTAATGAGTCAAAAGTTATGAAGAATTTTAGTTTGCGGGTAGTTATGGATTCTCTACTCTAAAATAAACTTTGAAGTCCTTTATTTTACTCAATTTTCAATATTTTTGAGAAAAACAAAAAACATTGGGTGTAGAATGTTTATTACAACATTTGAACCATTGAGATTGGCATTTTTTAATTAAATAAATAAATTGTTAAACATTTAGTGTTTTGAATCATTCTCTACTTCTCTCTACTTACTATTTTTTTGTACATGTTGTACAATTTAAAATGATTTGAAATTTTTTGAGCACGTAGCCAACTTGAATTGAAGAATGAATCCAAAGAGTAACAACCATTTTGAATATTTTTTCATACAAATGTGGCCTTCTGAAGTGCAGCTGCCCGGATTTCCGCAGTGATAAAAAAGGGATTTTTGTAACTTCAAACACTATTATCTTACAATCTACAAGGCGGAATTTTCTGAAATTTTTTGTACATGCTCTCAAACTAGTTTACTCTAAGATCCTACAGTTACATTATTCTAAAAATGTTTTTTTTCTAAAATTTGATAGTTATCCTAAAAATGACAGTTTTGGAACAATTTTGGTGAAAACATAGTCGAAAACCTTTAGGGGTTAAAAAAAAAATTCTGTTGACAGGGTTTAATTTCATAAAGAATGAACTATTGGTTATACAAGATTATTTATTAGTTGATCATTGTTGTCTTGTGGGTCCCATCAAGGAATCCACCTCTTTTTTCTTGATTTAATGATTATTTAGTTGATTACTTCCTTCTTGTTTCTTAGCACCTCTCAACGCCAAGAAAAAGATTGAGCGTTTATCATCTTGATATGATACTTATTATACTTTGCTAAATTTTGTAATCACTTCCATCTATCTTACTTCTCAGTACCTCTTGGCACCCTGGGGAGTCACATTACTACGGCCAAAAAAATAAAATTATTTTTTTTCCCTACAAACATGGGACTCTTCTTAGCACCGAGAGGTACTAAGAAGCAAGATGGATGGGAGTGATCACAAAAATCTAAATCTAAATGAAATAACCTCATTTAATTTCAAATGAATCCTAATTAGTCATCAATTTTTCTTCTTTTTAAAATTTAGCAAAGTACAATAAATGGCACAGCAAGGTTGTTCAAGGGCCCACGAAAATAGGTTCACAATAATAAGTCTATGATAATAGGCACAAAAATTTACTAAAGTTAATAAAATTTGGCTAAAAGTTTTAGATGGAATCTTTAAAAAATTGTAGGCTCACAAGCTCACAAGCTCACAAGCTTACACTCACGGGCTCATAGAATAGCAACCATGTGTTGTGTCCATATTAAAAAATATTGAGATTGCATAAGGTGAGTAAGATGACCATCATGGATCTACTTTTTGTTAATTTGGGAGTACTCTAAGTTCAAAGATTTTAGGTGTCATCGAATATAACAACCCATGTTTTTATATTAGCAATGACATTCAATATAACATCTTCATATTACATTGAACATCATTACTAACATAAAACCACATGATGTTATATTTGACGTCATATAAAATCTATCAACTTAGATATAAAAAAATATTGTTTCTTATAGTGAATGGTATACATCTTCTCTAAGGAAAAAATCTCCTCTAGCTCATAATACTAGTGTTTTATTATATCAATGAAAGTGTTAAATATTAAATCAAATACATCATTTTGTAATTAATTATAATTCATGAAATAGAATGTGCAGATTAAATTTGAAAACAAAGCAATGAATTTAACCTTTAGATATGGTATCCAAAGATGTAAGCCTTATGAATTAGGAACAAAACCCTATTATTTTCTAAGAAAGTTTCAACATCTTGATACCTTGTGCAAATTTTTTTTTTTTTTTTTTCAAATGTAGTTTTGAAATTGGAAAAGAAGTGAATAAAATATCCCAAGTTTCACTAGAGCCATTATAACATCTCTTAAAGCCCACACTTGAATTAATTGATCTAACTCCACTATCTGAATTCTATTGTCAAAATTTTGAATATAATTTGTATATTAATTTTGTTTTGGACCATAAATTACAATGCAAAGAAACACTAAAATTTTCTAACAATAATGTGTGATGTTTAACCCCTAAAAGTTTTTGACTATGTTTTCACCAAAACCGCTTCAAAACTGTCATTTTTTAGACAGCTATCAAATTTTTAGAATTTTTTTTTTGACAAAATTAATCATAGGATCTTTTAGGGCACAAGTTTTTAAATATGTGGGAAAAATTTTAGCAATTTCCGCCATGTAGATTGTAAGATATTAGTGTTTGAAGTGACAAAGATCGTTTTTTTACCACTGCGAAAATCCAGGCAGCTGCACTTCAGAAGACCATATTTGTGTGGAAAAATGTCCAAAATGATTGTAACTCTTTGGATTAATTTTTCAAGTAAAGTTGGATACATGCTTGAAAATTTTCAGATCATTTGAAATTGTAAAACATATAGGAAAAAAATAGTAAGTAGAAAGAAGTAGAAAATGAGCCAAAATACTAAATTATTAACAATTTATTTATAGAGTTAAAAGAAAACAATCCCAATGGTTATAACGTTGTGTTAAACAGTATACACCCAATGTTGTTGTTGTTTTTCAAAAATATTGAAAATTGAATTAAATAAATAATTTCAAACTGTTTTGTAGTGTAGAGATTTTATAACTAGCCGAAACTACCTCAAACTAAAAATCCTCATAACTTTTGACTCATTAATAAAAATGGAATGATTCAAAGGTTTCCACTTAGATAAAAATCAAAGAAACCAATTTCAAATTTTAATTTCTTAAAAAAGTAATTTTTGAAGAAGTTTTTTTTGCTGCCCGGGCTGCCTGCCAAGTAGAGAAATTACATATCAGCCAATAACTATTTCACTATGTAGTCAAAAGTTCTGAAAATTGTTGGGCCTTAAAGCTACTCCTTGGGCACATGTTGTGTAAAAATTTAAAAGAAAAAAACAAACAAAAACTCCATCTGTAATGAGCTGCCCGAAATCGCTATGTTGCCAAAAAACGCAGTTTGGTCCTTTAGGGGTTAAATGCAATCATGGTTTTAGATTTTCAAAGCAAAATATGTTGGTTAACCAAATGTAAATGATGCAATTGACAAAATGAACCAATAAATTAACCTCTAAGGTTTTTGACTATGTTTTCATAAAAATGCTTGAAAACTACGATTTCTAATACAAATGCAAAATTTTAGGAAAAAAATATTTTTTGACATATGTAACCATAGGATCTTGTATTAAGGTGGTTTGAAAAGGTGTGGAAAAAATTTCAGAAATTTCCATTATGTAGATTGCAAGATATTAGCATTTGAATTGACAAAAATCTTTTTTTAATCCTTGTGAAAATCTGGGAAGCTACACTTCACAAGGTCACATTTGTATGAAAAAATGTTTGAAATGGTGGTAATTCTTTGAATTCATCCTTCAATGTAAGTTGGCTACAAGCTCAAAAAATTTCAAATCATTTGGAATTATACAACATATAGGAAAAAAATAAGAAGTAGAAAGAAATAGAAAATGATTCAAAATACTAAATTGTAAACAATTTATTTGTAAAAATGAAAAATCCCAATCCCAATGGGTGTAATGTTATAAGAAAAAAATCTTCACCTAATGTTTTAATTTTTTTTCAAAAATATTAAAAATTGAACTAAATAAAGGTTTTCAAACTTTTTTTTGTAGAGTAGAGATTCTATAACTATCGACAAAGTACCCCAAACTAAAACTCCCCATAGCTTTTGACTCAATAATCAAAATGGAATAATTCAAAGCTTTCCACATATATACATGCATATATACATGCATGCATACATACATGCATACATACATACATAACCAATTTCATATTTTTTATTTCTTAAGAAAATAATTTTTAAAGAGGTTTTTTTAGCTACCCAGATTGCCCACTAAGTAAAAGAAATACATATCATGCCATAACTTTTTAACTATGTAGTCAAAAGTTATGAAAATTGTTTAGCTTTAAGGCTAGTCTTTGAGTACATGTTATGTGAAAAATTCAAAGAAAGAAACAAAAAAAACTCTATTTGTAGTGAGCTGTCAAAAAATTACTGTCTTGCCAAAAAATGCAGTTTAGGGCTTTAGGGGTTAATCCCAATTTGTAGAGTATGAAAATTCTAAGAAGTTCTAATGCTTTGAATATCACTTTACTATTTTTTTCAATTTTGTTTGATTGAAATTTTATGTTCTTTAAAGCTATTTTGAAAATTGTCCTTTATTTTTTTTTACCTTGTATTTTGACTTTCATGTTCAAATAGTGTGTTAATCAGTGGATACAATCATCAATAATTATATAAATATAAAGATGAAAATTAGTTGATGCATTGGTTTACCTTGTGTTTTTTCTATCACCTTTAAGAAAACAAGTGTCATTTATAATTCAATGAGTATTCTTAGGCTAGTAATCTAATTGTACCTTTGCAAACACAAAGCTTGAAACCACTCAAGTATTAACCCCTAAACCCCTAACCTCTATGTTTTCACCAAAACCGCTTCAAAACTGTCATTTCTTAGACAATTATCAAATTTTTTTTAAAAACATTTCTTGAAAAAATTAACCATAGGATATTTTAGAGAACAAGTTTAAGAATATGTGGAAAAAATTTCAGAAATTTCCGCCGTGTAGATTGCAAGATATTAGTGTTTGAAGTGACAAAAATCAGTTTTTTACCACTGCGGAAATCCGGGCAGCTGCACTTCAGAAGACTATATTTGTGTGGAAAAATATCCAAAATGATTGTTACTCCTTGGATTCATTTTTCAAGTGAAGTTGGCTACATGCTTGAAAATTTTCAGATCATTTGGAATTGTGAAACATATAGGAAAAAAATAGTAAGTAGAAAGAAGTAGAAAATGAGCCAAAATACTAAATTATTAACAATTTATTTATAAAGTTAAAAGAAGACAATCCCAATGGTTGTAATGTTGTGTTAAACAATATACACCCAATGTTTTTATTTTTTTTCAAAAATATTGAAAATTTAATTAAATAAAGAATTTCAAACTTTTTTTGTAGTGTAGAGATTTTATAACTAGCCAAAACTACCTCAAACTAAAAAACCTCATAACTTTTGACTCATTAATCCAAATGGAATGATTCAAAGATTCCCATTCCTGTATAAACCTAAAGAATCAATTTGAAATTTCACTTTTGAAAAAAAAGTTTTTTTAAAGAAGTTTTTTCAGCTGCCCAGGCTGCCCTCACTTCAAACAAAATGACATATCATGCCATAACTTTTTAACCATGTAGTCAAAAGTTACAAAAATTGTTGGGCCTTGAAGCTACTCCTCGGACACATGTTGTATCAAATTTTCAAAGAAAAAAAGTATAAACTCTATTCGTAGTGAGCTGCCCAAAATTTCTATGTTGCCAAAAAACGCAGCTCAGGGCTTTAGGGGTTAAAGTCAAACGCAGCTCAGGGCTTTAGGGGTTAAAGTCATGGAAAAAGATTCGAGATTGAAAGATGTTAAATTGTTGATATGTCTAATAGGTGCTTTCTTCTTGTATTTTGGAAGTAGATCCCGGAAGTAGAACCATCAACAATTGAGATTATTTTAGCTACAATTTTTTTAGCAAGAATTAATAAAGTTGAAATAGGTTTAGTTTGTTTATTTCTATATGTTTAACAATACAAAGACAAAACTGTATGGCATCATATTCATCAAAATTTAAAAGCCTTATTTTAATGTATGCTCAAATTTTCTACAATAAAATTTTAAAATCTTCTCTTTTTTACTAATAAAAATGAAATCTCATGTCTTCTATTTGGTCATAGATTTATACATATTGTTGTAAAGATTCCAATTTATTTTAAATTTATGAAGAAAAAGTAAAGTAAATTCTTATCAAATAGAAACATACAAAATTTATCTCCATATGTGTATATTATTGTTCAAAACATGATTGAATTTAAATCAAATTTACAATTTGTTTAGTTTCAGAAATCATAATTATAGACTTTCAACTATGATTGAAATTTTATTTCTGAGGATTTGGGAGGAGAATTCTTGTGGATCAAAAACTTCATTTGAGATGCTTTCTTTGTTCTTAAAGTTCATATTTGGAGGTCTTCAACTTGTAAAACAAAATTGGTAGCTTTACTTTGAAGATTATAAAGTAGAACAACCCATTATAGACAAAAAGATTCATTATGCACACTTAGAGAATGACCTATTAAATTTTATTTTTGGTAAATGAGATTTGGATTACAATTAATGTCTTGAATGACACAATTATATTAGAGTAATTAGTGATTATAATAGAAACTTCTACCTTTTGAGTGTAAATTCATAACAAGAAGTGTCTCTTTTAGGCCTTCATATTGAGACCATGTTAGGAAATATTGTAACTACTTTTGGTGAATAAGATGACCATTTTGGATATACTTTTTTTTGGCTTTGGAATAAGTAGAAACTCTAATGGCCATAATGATCAACACACTTCAAAAACTTATAACAAATTTATACTTTGTTGAAAAAATAAATTTTCAATCGCTCTCACCGTTTCTCACACTTGTCTATATGAAAGGAATTATCTACTGTAACCATTGAACATCGATACAAACATGTGGCATTTGATGAATGACAAAAATAATCTTTGTATGTAGGAAAAAAATGCAACTATTCAACCTTGAAATTTGAGTGAAAAGGAAACACTTTCTATAGTGCTCTAATTTCCAATGAGTACTTTTGGATTTTTCTAAATTATTAATTCCCACAATATCAAAATGGATGATTTCATGGTCACTAGAATTCGCCCTTCAAGGGTGAACATAATAATCTTAGTTCCCTTGAGTTTCAAGATATTATAGGAGGTTTGAAAATTGACCAACCATTATGAATCACTCCTACTAAAGGGTAGAAAATGGTGCATGGCATGTCTAAAATGTATCCAGTTTTTACTATGGGCCCAATTTGAACAAAAGTGAGTCCTTCTAGCACCTTTGTGAGGTCATTGAAACTGGAGTTTAGTTTCATTTTGTGAACAAGTTATGGCAGTAATTGAAAGACATTTGCAACTTCCATGAGAATTTTCTGAGCCGGGAAACATTAATTACAAATTTATGTAGGAAGAACACAATAGGTATCTATTATTGTTCATAGGGTGAAATTATAATGAGTTTACTAGTGGCAGTGAAGAAAACGAAGGACATCCTAGAATGCATGAAAGGAGCAACATTAAATCTTACCATCAAAGGTGGGTTTCCACGTTGGATTTATCCCAAGGAAAAACGCTGAAAGTTTTTTTGTTTTCAAAAAAAAAATTCAAATTCTGAATTCATATTTGTAATCAGAGACTCCAAATTAGTTAGAAAGGGCCAAAACAAACTAAAGAATCCAACACAAAAATAAATCATCTATTGAAAGACACTTATTTGTCTTTGCATTTCAATTACAAAAATATTCATCTAGTGCCTTCATTTCTTCACAAAGGTCTTCTTCTTACATGGTCACTTTCTGGACCTCCTACCATAAATTGAATTTTGAAAAGCTAGGTTTGTCTAAGGGCAAAACACCCATTCGTGCACCTGTTCCTTGTAGTGGAATGTAGATTCACTCAAGTGCGTCACTAGACTTCCTTAATGTGTTCGCCACATGTATTATTGTAATTTGCTGACACAACTAAAGAACGCATAGGGAAATTTGGTTGGTTGAGTGCTTATTTTCACAAGGTTTAGTTTTGGGGGCACCTACAAGACAGTTCCATAGGTCTAGAGAGCCAACACTTTGAAAATTTGTAGAAATTACATATTGTATCCGAAAAATCTAATTTTTTTTTCAAATATTCATGATTTTCACTTGCTAATACTAGAAAAATATCATTTTAAGAAAAAGTTGCCTCCAACTATGCTGAATTCCTTATTTGGACGGTTTTGGGTGTTTCCACTGTAACTACTGACCAACCCTCCAATATATAAACATGTGGTTCCTAACACATGTATTCCTAGCTGCAAGTGGAACATGTGGTGCCCAATATGGGTGATAAGTAAGTGGCATTATTGAGATGATGTCTGGAGTAACGAGCACCTAAGCCCAACATTTGTGTGATTAGGATGCTAAGCCCCATTTCATATGTACCTGATGGGCACTTGAGCAATGTGTTGAGTGCTTATGACTGAAGTTAATCATGTCTTTGGCTTCTCATACAAGAAGTGAAAGGGACTTTTCTATACAAGGGGAGCACTCCCCCCAAATGCGCCACTTTCTGCTAGTAGGGGAGGAGGTCCATAAACCTACCATCTAAGGGCTGGAGTAGAATTTTGGGCAGGTCAAATATCTTGAAATATTTTTCAGTGAATTTTCCTTGAAAGACAGCTTGAATAGGCATCTAACCCAAGTCGTTTCATATTTTTTGGAGCTCTCTAGAATTAGTTATCAAATTCTGAAGTTGAAAGGGCATAGGGCTCTAAAATGGTGCCCTAGCTAAAATGTACACTATCAGTACACTGCTGAAGCCTATGAAAATGCAACATGTACAAATACTATACATTTAAGATAGGGCACCATTTTAGAACCCGCTCCATTTAAGAGCCTCCTCCTATAACTGTGCCTAGTCTATTATGATGATTAACCCTTAAGGATTGAGGCACATTTGGGGCAAAAATAGTGAAAAATTGTCATTTTTAGGGCAGCTAGAAAAAAAAAAGAGTTAAAACAAAAATTAAACCATATAAATTTATACTAGACTTCCTTGAGAATGTGTGGATAAAATTTCAGATATTTTGAGCACATGAGTTGAAAGAATATAATGTTTTAAATTAGGAGAAGTTTCTTTTCTCAACCTTGCTTAACAAGGCTTGAAAACTTTAACTCCTTGTAGACTGAGTTTTTTACACTACACATGGGTATTTATTTGACATTTGCATCATGTATCATACAAATTATATACTTGCCAAATTTCAAAATTATTAGAGGAGTTTTGCACATGTTGCCGAAATTGCTGAAAAAGTTCAAGGCAACAAAATTTTTGATCCAGGTACTTGATCAAGAAAATAAATAAGACTTTCAACAAGGGGATACATTTTTATACATTGTGTCTAAATTTCATGAACATTCAAGCAAAAATGACTTTGTAGGAATTCATGCCAAATATCTTGTGTATGTTGAACAAGCACTTGGTTCTTTAAGGATTAAATTGGTCAAATTTCTATATTTTCATATTGGCAAGTGAAAAGAGGTTCCAATGCAATATACAAAAGTAATATGCAAGAGTTATGAAGGGTGAAAAAAATCTGGTGGAGGTTCTAAGGGTGAATGCAAGAAACACTTGTACTATTTGTTGCATTTGGTTGATATTTTTAGAAGTACTTTAAAATTTAAATTTAAAAAAAAAAACTCTTAAGATGGAGAAAACCACCAAAGGAAATTTGTTAAGAAAATCTCTAAGTAGGAGAACTTGGAAAGTACCAAACCTCAAGAAAATACATACTTTGATGTTTTAATTAGTAAAAAGAAGGAATTCATTTTTAAAATAAAATAAAAATTAGAAATTTGCAATAACTTTATAGAGATGGTTATTCATTAAAAAAAACCAAAATTATTTTTTACATGTTTCTAGAAAAACATAGAAGGAGGCTCACTTTGTAGACTTGTACACCACATAAAAATAATTTTCTTTGAAATTCCTTCTTTAGAAAACTACAAGTCTATTAGAGGACCATTTCATCCAAATTTGAGCTCAAAATCATTAAAAAAAAAGGTACTCTACAATACTAGAAACCTCCAAATTAGCATTTGTGACATTCAATCGGGGTCTATTATCAAATAGTTGAATTTTTTTTAAATTACAAACAAAACTATACAAAGTGTAGAATAGTCATGAGTACCTTTCTTATAAACTCAAAGTCATTTAGAGTTAAAACACAAAATTTATAGCCAAAACACAAATCAACACATGCCGTGTGACAAAAAATAGTACAAGTGTTTCTTGCATTCATTCCTAAGTTTGTTTCTTCTACATAGATACATATTAATTTTTGAGATGTATGTAGAATGATGATGGTGATTTGGGACCATTAGCTCATTTGAAGGGGGCCTTTTTATAAGAATAACAACCTTGTAAGCATGGTTAGCATCATTTCTTTATGTAGTTAAGAAAGAGCTCTTTGGTGAAATTTCCCTCAACAAGCATCATACCTTTCGCAATTACCTCTCAATTGACATCTCATAATTTTTCAAGGAAGCAACACCAAAAAAGAACATTTTTGTTTTCCATTGAGAGTGATGTGAAGAATTTATTTATGAGGTTTTTTAGGAAGTTAAAAGAGAAATCCAAACCAAGATGTTCATATTATGTAAACATTTGTACTTGTAATATTTTGTGAATATTCAATGTTGACCTTGAAATATATTGGGCTATCTATGTCAATAGACTCCTTTTTAACAAACATCTTTAAAGACCTACTTCAACTTCCATTGGTTGCCTTAAAGAATTTTCTAACCTTATAAAAGACAAGATCTAAGTATGACTAAGTTAGTCAACTAAAGAATCATTAGATTTGGAATCAAAAGGTGTGATTTTGGTTTCTATGGTTTCTTTTAAACTCATTCATCAAACACTTTTTAGAGTTTCCAATTGTCCATGATTTTCAAGGTTAACTCCTATTGGTTGTTCATTGTATTCTATAGCAACACTAGGCAAATTCAAGCAACGAAGTCGAAGAATTCAAGACCCAATGTAGGTGATAGATTTAAGAAAGTATTGCTTTTCATTTAATAAGCTTGCAATATAGTTTAAAATTAGAATGATTGTAGTCATGCACTCAAATAATGAAAACTTCATTTTCAAGCATAAAATCAAACTTCTTTTCTTTCATCAATACCTAAATCATGAACAATACAAGGATGAAATATTAGAATAACTAAAGCAACTTCACCTAAATGTGACCTAGTTTCAAAGTAGACTAGTCTAGATTCTTGTCCAAAATATACATCTTCAAAGGATGAAAGCCTAAAGTGGATTATTGATACCAAGATCAATACACCTATTCTCACTATTTTAGAAATATATTGTTGATTGATAAGGTGCTCAAACAATAAATGCTACAAGAATTTGGAACTCTAGTATGACTTCCTACTAGATCCAACAAAGTTTTGTAATCTACTATAAAACATGTTTAAATGTTTTATTGAACAATTTTAGATGCATTTACCTTACATTTTCATTTTTTTTTGGCTTATAGTCTTTGCAACCTTGATTAGAATACAAATATTCATTCCTAATGAGACCAATAAGGTAATAAGACAAGATAGAGATTCAAGGCAATTCATCTTTTAACTCCAAATTGACATTCAATTTCTAAGGTTCAAAAACATCATTGCTTTTGAAGCTTTATGGATCTAAATGTCTTCAAGTTATACAAATCTCAACTGTATAATCTTGTAGTGTATATGCTATAGACAACATGTACAAAATTTGATTTCATTTGGCCACATAGATTGCAAGATCGTAATGTTTTAGTGTTGAAAATGGATGCTGAAATTTTCCCAAAAATACATTTGGAGGTGAAATTTGATTTCTAAACCTACTCAAATGAAAAAACTTTATACAACAAAATGATTCAAAACTAGTATACAAACACATTGGTGAAAAAAAATCATTCAATCAACTCATTGTGTCTACAAAACAGCTTTGAAATGTCAAAAATCACCAAAAAAAATTGCAAAAGACACATCTAAAGCTGAGCCTCCTTGTACTAGAATGATTCTTAGTCACTCATTAATTCTTGTATTAACATGAAATTTTAGCCTAACAAACAAGACTAGTATGTGCAACTTTTCAAAAAAGAATGATTGAAAATGGGCTTTGTATGAAGAAGAAACAAGCTACATAAGTTCACTATACTCCAATAATGGCAGGATTTTGAACTTCAAATTGCTCCCAAACATTCAAAACAACTTGTATTGACATGAAAAATCTACCACAATAACTATACTTTAAGGGAAACAAAACCCAACAAATTTTATTGAAAATGAGCAACGGATGAAGGAGATACAAGGCCCTGAAGTTGCAGCCCTAAAATGCAGTTTGGTGAATTCAAATTGAAGTTGTGAACTTTGATTGGCTTCCAAAAAATCAATACATCTTGAATTGGTCTGAAAATTTTACCACACAAACAAGAGGGGTGAACACAACTATTTCAACAAGTTTTATTGAATTTGGACCTTGGATGAAAAAGTTACAATACTTTGAATTGGACTTGAAATTGTATGAGGACACTTTTTGTCCTCTTTGTCACTTTGGGGTTAATAGAGACAGAAGGTTGAAAAAGAATAAAAATGAAACCCCCTTTAGAGTAAACTTGCACTGCATAGATAAATTTTAAATCCTTCTCCGCATTAATAAAGAATCTTGCATGTTTTGAAATTTTGCACAATTATTAAATGTCATGTTTACATTCACTTTCAAAAAGAAAAATGCAAAACTTAGCTAAAAATTTCTTGCATTCCTTCACAACACAATGTGCAATCATTGGGCAGTGATACAAAGTTTGGTTCCTATAACAATCAAATTAGTAGATGAATTGAGTGGTTAATGTTTTATAATTGGAAGGGTTTGTTTTGTGGTTTTTGGATCTACGTGGTAAATGGTTGGTTTATTCTAGCATCCATTAAGATATCACACCCTCACTAGCTGATAAGCATAAATGTCAACTAATTATGTAAAAGAGAAAAATTAATAAGTATTTGCCTACAATTCTATCACGTAGGGGGCTTTTGAATTCTTTACCATCTCCATACATGTAATAGAGCTGAAAAAATGGGACCTCCACATGAGCCTATGTACTTATTGAAAATTTGTAACCAATTCCTACGTAAGTGACAATAGAATTGAAATCCAAACAAAATTATAGCCTAATTTGCTTGAGTTGCAATTTAAGTATATTCTATGCATTATTTGGAGACCCTAATACAAGTTGAGGTATAATGACAAATTTGAGACCAAGTACACCCTAGAGTGAAATGGTACCTGAAGGCCTGTTAACCCCTAAAGGACCAATGTGCCAAATATGGCAACATTGCGATTTTGGGCAGGTACATGTGAGTGGAGATTTTCATATTTTGGGCCCAAATTTTAACAAAAGGTGGGGACAAGGAATAACTTTGATGTATACTAAAAATCAGGACATTTGGAAATATGAGTCAAAAGTTATGGCCTAATATATATTTTTTTTGTAACTGGGCAATTCGGGTAGATTGGAAAAGATCACTTTTTTCAAATAAAATTGAAATTAGTTTTCATCATTTACTTATGCATGGAAAGATTTAAATCATTCCATTTTGATCAATGAATCAAAAGTTATGAGGTTTTTTTGTTTGCAGGCAATTATGGATTTTCTACTCTAAAATAAACTTTGAAGTCCTTTATTTTACTCAATTTTCAATATTTTTCAGAAACAAAAAAATCATAGGATGTAGATTGTTTATTACAACATTGAAACCATTGGGATTGGCATTTTTGAATTTTATAAATTCTTGACACTTTTGTCTTTTGAATCATTTGCCAATTTGTTTTATTTATTATTTTTTTCCTATATGTTGTACAATTCTAAACATTTTGAAATTTTTTGGACAAGTGCCCTATTTGGCCACATGCATGAATCCAAAGAGGCCCAAAAATTTTGGACCATTCATCATATGATTTTTGCCTTTTGAAGTGCAACTGCCATGTTTTTTGCAAGATGAAAAAAATAAATTTTGAGCATTCAAACACAAATATCTTGCAATCTACACAACAAAAAACTCTGAAATTTTTTGCACATAAGGTAGAACCACCCATAACCAATCATTTAAGGTATTTTAGGCATGATCTAGTATAGTGCAAAGTAAAACAAATATTTTCAAAGGTGTAAAGATAAAAATGACATAGATTGCAAAAACTTTGGTAATTTTATCACATGAATTGAAATTACTATAAATTTTGGAAGGCATACACTGTGCTTGACCAAATGCCAATCTATGGAGTCTTCTAATTTCAATCACGCAAAAAAATACATTTTTACTCACTCTTTTCTATTTTTTTGCACACTACTTTGGAACATGTGCCATGAACTTTCAGTCCCAACTTTAAAAATGAGAAAAAAACTCATTCTAGCCTTGGTTGGAAATACGTCCATCATTAGGTTGGCTATAGGGGGGCGATTGGTTATAGGTGGTTCTACCTTATTCACAAACAATTCACTACAAGATCCTACAATTACAAGTCTAAAAAAATTTGATATTGGTACTAAAAATGGCGGTTTTTGACCAATTTTGGAGTAAACATAGTCAACGAACTGAAGGGGTTAAAGTTCATTTGCTTGTTCAATTAAGTTTTAAATTCAATCAAGGCTTGTAAAATTTGAAATTTCCTTGGATTCATATAATTAAAGAAAATGTTCAAAATTGAACCAATACATTTAATAAAACTATTTTTCCAAGGAGGGTTGTTATCATTATGGTTGTAATTCAAAATTACAATTAGTCTTCAATTTTATACTTGATTAAATATAGATGTAGAATAAGGGTGCACACTAATTAGTCTTTGAGTCTTTCTGGACATCATTGTGAAGATCAATTTGCTTAATATTAAAATTCAATGGTATATGTACGGTCAAAGGAAAAAAAAATAAAAAAAATGGCATAATTTATTATTGTACCAATATCATTGAATTTTCATTGATTTTTTTGTGTACAACTTCATTAATGGTATATGTACACCATTTAATTATTTTAGAGGCATACTAGTTTTATTATAATCTTGCATAGTATTGTATCAAAAACTAGTAGGACTTTGTAAGTATTTTGTGACTTGTGACTTTTTGCTCTTTAAGCCTGATCTTGACATTCAAAAAGACTTTCTTTGCTTGAATTTGACAAAAACTAATTGGGTGACTAATACATTGAAGTTTCTCCTCTACTTAAAAACTTGGAATGCTTCTTTAAAATGAATGTTTTAAGGTTGTCTAAATCAAGGCTTTTTTTTTTGCTTTCTAGTGCCAAATTGCACCAAAAAAAATAATTTGGCTAAAAAACACTACAAAAAATGCAAAACAACTTGGATGAAATTGCAAAACAACTTTGATATTTAATAAAATATTAAATGAAATCACCCAATTGTAGATGAAAACCATATTATACATCCAATAAGTGGATGAATGTTGCAATTTGGAGCACTATTATAACATTTTATATCACTACTATGGCACTTCTTCAAATATGAAAAAAAGCCCTTGTCCAAATATAATATAGTTGGCAATCTATAATATAGAATAAATCAAAATTCTAATCCATACCATAACATTTTACTTTTAATGTGCACATACAATACAAAATTCAAAATTATAATTTTAAATTGTAATTAGTAAACTTCATGACGCATATAAAATACATGATTTATTTTGTGTTTATAGATGTCACAGAGGTGACAAATACATCATGCTGGATATCAAACTACGAAGACAATTGCCTCTAGTTAGTTTGAAGGACAAGCCACTGTCCTTGAGTAGCTTGTGGGTGAAGGCAACTGCCTTTTACCACTCCAAGTCGTCTTAAGTATTAGTCTAAGTCTTAGATTAGTATAAATAGAGAGTTGAGGGACATTGTTCCTCACTCTCATCAACACCAGTTGTATCTACCCTATTCCTATCAATCCAAGCCTTGTCCTAGAATTTTTAGAATTCTTGGAGGAATCCCCTCTATTCTAATCTTATTATTGATCTTGTTTGAGGAGTCTCTTCAATTATGATCTCGGTTCTGTCCAAGAGTTGCGTTCGCAATAATATTACTATTAGTGTTAGTGTCGTTGTGGCAATATAAAACATATGTAGTGAAGGATTTGGAAGTTGAACTATATAAACTACATGGGCTTCAACATAGTAAAATTAAGCTTTTCTTTACATTTCAACATCCAAAAAATTGGAGGTAAGTGAATTTAGAATCTTCATTCTATTTCCAAAGATTTAATAAAAATTGTAAAAGTTTAATCCTCAAAGCCCTAAAGTATGATTTGAAGACATTTTCCACTTTGGAACAAGCCCTTTCTTGTATAATATTTGTTGAATTCTTGTGAAATTTTATCAAAGTATATTTCACTACTAGTTTGATGCCTAAAAAAATATTGACTTATACAAAGTCATATTTAAAACAATAATGCCTCAGAAGGATATTCTTTTTTTAGTATTGGATGTTTTCACACAACCATGATAAATAGGTCCAATGATGTTGAAATTTTTGTATATACTATTAACAAACTTGTTAACATAATCCTAAAAGTTGAAAGGTATAAAAATATAAAATTTTGACTTTTAAGCCTTTGAAATTGGTCTTTTCTCTTTGGGGAAATATTCAAAACTTATAAAGCCCAATTTGATAGGCTTATAAGCAATAAGAAAAAGGATAATTCTAGGCTATTCAGACCACCTTGAATGACTAGACTATTGGAAGTAGTTCTACTATTGCTATGCCATATAAGTATAGCTAGTAAGTGCTATAATTAATATCAATGTTTATTTTTGAACGCAATCAATAAATACTACTAGAAATGTTTGTGAAGGCAAATGAATTTCAAAAAAAGATATCAAATACCAAAGTGAACTTCCAATGAGCACCATGGCTTTTTTTTATATTTGAAGAAGTGCCATAGGGGCAATATAAAATGTTATAGTGGTGCTCCAAATTGCACTTATTGAATGTATAGTAAGATTTCCATCTACAATCAAGTGATTTCATCTAATATTTTTTTAAATTTCAAAGTTGTCTGACGATTTCATCCAAATTTTTTGGCATTTTTTGTAGTGTTTTTTAGCCAGATTATTTTTTTTGGTGCAATCTAGCACTAGAAAGCCAAAAAAAAACCCTTAATGAGCACCCTAAAACATTTTCTTCATTCCTCAATGTAAGTTGTATGTACCATTAAATGAGATTTAGGTACTCAATAAGGCTACAATTCCTCAATTATAGGGAAGGTAGGAACTTTGCCATTGTAGTGCCACATCAATAGTCTAATATGGCCAAAGCATTACATGATTTTTGAAGCCACCAAAAGATTGTGGGTTCTTTGATTGTCAAACATTATCAGAGCTTTGGAAATGTTGATGGTAACTCTATGAACTCTACAACATAAGCATGTTGATGTGGTTGAGACTTTGCCACATTTAATTATATATATATATATGATATTATGAAATTTTTTGAATTTTGTTTAAATTCAAAAAATGAAACCAATAGAGATTGGTTCACTATATAAGGAAGAATTTCGGGAAACTACCCTTAAACAATCTTAGAGTGGTGAAAAATCATATAATGTTTGACAACTTAAAATTAAAATATTTTTTTTAAGTTTAAAAATTAAAATTTAATCTTTTGACAACTAGCTATTTTTTCACAATAAGGAGAATAACAAGGGAAACATCCCTAAATGGCCCTCCCCTTCCTTTGAATCTCATCTAATGATCTTAGAAAATCTTGACGTAAAATAGTGGAGGCCCCAAAATTGCCTATTTAAGAGTTCATAATTTATTTGGAAAGGTTAGATTTCTTGAAATATTTTTTAATAATTTTATCTTGAAAGATAAATAGAATTGGCATCTAATTCAAGTTGTATCATATTTTTTGGAGCTTTGTAAAATTAGTTATGAACTTTTGAAGTTGAAATGTGTACTACCTATAAATTATAAGAACAATAGGAAATCAAAATGTATTTCTACTATAGAAGACTCTTTTAGAGTTAGAACACTTTCTCATCTTCATATCCTTTACAATCCCAAAGTTGCTTTAGGATTCAATGTTTATGGCAAGTCTTTCTACTTTAAAATTCTCTTGAGCCTTTCAACTTTGCTACATTGGCAATAGACTTATTGCTGGTTTTATGGAAAATAAAATAAGCCCCTTTAAATGTGCCATTGATCCAAAAGCACCATCTCCACCATGGATTTAGGCTTTAGGTTTAGGATTATGTAAAATCATACCCTATATGAAATTTTGAAACTAGACCCTATCTAAAAGTTCCATCATTGCTTTGCATATATTTTCAAATTCAATATGTACCTATATTAAAAAAACAATTTCAAAACCTATACTAGAAATTTTTTTACCCTTAGAATGTTTTGCTCACGATATCCAAATGCAACATTTTGGGTGTGATGTAAAATTCTTTCACTTTCTAGTAAGATAATGTGAAAAATTCTCTTTCTAGATCAAAGGTCTAATTTATGTGAATTATTGAAGTGGTCAACCCTAAAATACTGAATTGCCTTTAGACTAGGGTTATAAACAACTTATGAACATCCTATAATCACTTAATCAACAACTAAATATTCTCTATTTAAAGACTAACACATTATCCCAACTTGTCATAAAATCCTTGATTTTGTCATAGAATGAAGGGATTGTGGGGGGAGGGAAGGGAGGGGGGGTATTTTTAGATGGAAATGGGGCCAATAACTAGAATATGAATTATGAATTGGTCTAGTTGGGTCCGGGTGAACTAGCCCCCTTGCTTGGCCACTCCAAGTCATCTAAAAGGTGCAAGTAAAAAATAAAAATAAAAACTATTTGGGATTTGAAAAAATGTCTTTTATACATCTTGTAGCTAATTCGGGGTTTCCAATTGCAAATATGAATTTAAAAATTGCAAATTTTATCATGAATGAAAAATAAAAAATTTCAAGATTTTCCTGAGTAGCAAGGGGGGTAGTTCACAATAGTTGTCTCATTAGATGAAATTTGAGGGCATTAGAAGATTGCAAGAATAGGAGTCCTACGTGGTCAAGACATTGCCACGTAATTTTTTTTTAAATTAAAAAAAATGGGACTTTTTTCATATTTTGAGACTCAATTTTATTTTTTGTTTTTTGTTTTTTGTTTTTATTTTGGGTTAATGCCAGCCTAACAATGACCAAGGACTTCGGGAACCATTTCAGGAACAAACCCAAAATGGCCCTCCAATGCCCTCAAATGTCAACTAATGAGTTGGTGGAATTGAGTCACAAATGAGTGGAAATGGGGTGGTTTACCTTAATGGTAAGTTAAGTGCGGACAGTCCCCCAAGGCATGCAGTTTGGGGGGGTAAAATTATCTTACCCACCTTCAGTTCTGCAGAATCAAATTTTCACAGGAATTTTGGCAGAAGACGTGTAGGACTGCTGCCGAGTCAATTGTAGACCCCATTTGGACGAAACCCTAAAAATAAACCATACGCTGTATGTTCCATCCTCAATCCAAGTGACGGCGCCGCCACCTTTACTGAGTGCTTAGGCCCAGGAATTCATGAAGTCCGAGCCCATAAGAACCCCCCACGTATTCAAACAGGAAATTCACCAAAATCCCGTATTCCGATTTTCAGGATGGAGGATAAGAAAATTAAACAAATGAAAAAAAAAGAAGGAGAAAATGAGAAAATGTAAGGCAGACCTGATCACTACAGCAATTTTCGAACACATTGTGAGGAGTATGAGGCTGTGCAAATTTTATTTTATTTTATTTTTTATTATTTATTTATTTATTTATTTAGAAACACATGGACGATTTCCATTGCAAGGGGACAAGGTACAATGAACCAAGGGTAAGGCCCCGGCAGAAAACCCAAATTTTTTGTTTTTTGTATAACAAACCAGAAATACCACACTAGCATCCCAACAGCCAAAACTAAAGCACAATGGTGTAGACAGCGAGCGCCGGAGCAGGAAACCATAACAGCAGCGGTAGCAGAGCACTGAGGCCCAAGAATGACAAGGTTGAGCGACGTCTGGTGAATTGAAAGTCTAGGAATTGTTAGGCGAATGACCCCATCTTAGGGTGAGTGAGATGCCAGCTCATCTTAAGGTGGGATCACTCACCAAAGAAGTCGATCTGTAACCAGGTGTGGTCGAATCTTCGAAGAAATGTGCCTTCTTTGTCGGGAAAGAGGCTGCAGAGTCTTGTGGTCTTGAACCATGCCACTCTAACATGATCAAAGCAGGCTTCCGATATGACCCGTTCAAGTTTCTGCTCTGGCCATGGGTCGTTGTTGAAGCAAATAGCATTCATGTCAAGCCATGCAGTCCAGATGACTGACTCCTAAAACAGTGGCCACATCGTATTACCTTTGCGCAAATGACGGGGTAATTGTGAACCGAGTAGGCACTGTTGCCATCTAAGAGCAGGCCAGGTACCAGCGGAAGGAGGAATCTTTAGAGGGAGGTATAAGATGGAAAGAGCAAAATTCCAAGCATAACGAGTCTTGGAGCAGTGGTGAAACCTGTGGAGAATTGTCTCATCAATTCCAATTTGGTAGCTTTGACATAAGGTGGGAATGTTGGGGTTAGCAATCTTGCGCCAGCAATGGACCGCCACAGTACAGTGATAAACCGACTATAAGAATCAAACGTCTTTTTGAGGCCGATCTTTGTGCCATACCTCATGCCAACGTGGTTTGTATCCTACCACCATATCCCCGTGCCACTTTGCATGGATTGGTTTTGAGAGATTAGCACGATTTGTGAGCAAAGACCTCCCGAGTTTAGATGTGTAAGACAAAAGTTTGCCCGAATCCCCCCAAGCCCATCTATTTGGGTCGAAAAGTAATTCAGCCACGATCCCGACGAAAAGTTGGGGCCTAGATTTTGAAGCTGTGATTCTCACTCGCTTCTACCACCCAAATAGTGAAATGAACTCTTGAGACTCCGGCCACTTTTTAAGTGAGAGGGCAAGCGAATTGTGGCCAACCGTAAAGGTCTAAGTCTCTTTGGATAACTCGATTAACTGATGGCCTTGATGCAGGTTCGGTCTAAACTGAGCAGTAGTAACAAAAATCAACATAGGGAGTTGTGATTCCTCGTTGTCGAAGATTCCAAGGTATTCATGAGGTTGGGTTGTCAGAGTTCCTCCGGAGAGAAGTCTAACCCATGAACTTGGAACTGAGTTCACCATGTTTGTGTAAGCTTGCCGCTCGGACTCCCATAAGTTGTGAAATTCAATCGTGACAGATACGGGAAAATGATCGGACCATGCATTGTCGCCACGTATGGTGTATTCTGTGAGCTTACAGTTGAGTGAGCCAATTCCGTTTTTGAACACATAAAACCGGTCCAGTTGAGCCATTATCCTATTGCCATCATTCCTAAAATTATCCCATGAAAATGGGGGAGATCCTGGTGAACAAGGATTATCCTCAATGTGAAGATGTCTTGTAAGATTGGAGAAAAGAACACGTTCAGTCATGGGGAGCATACAACCGCAGGGATTTGTTTTGTCATAGCAAAGTTCTACCATGTTAAAGTCCCCTCCAAGAATCCATCTGCACCCAGAGGGTAACTCTCGAATCATGGCTTCCCACAGAAAGCAACGCGATAAGGAATCATTGGGAGTATAGACATTGGCGATTCCCACATCACCACCTGGAATCCCCTTTAACACAATCCACTGTACCCTATTGTCTAAAATTGTGCAAGAACTGATAACTATAGGGGCGATCTTGGGGGCCACCAAAGTAATAATGCCACCTTTGCTTGCCTGGTCCAAATGGTGAATTATTGTAGCCTACTGAAGCATCAGCTGACCATGTCAATGCTTGAGGCCATATTGCCTTACCCAGATTGCATAACTTACGATTCCTCAGCTTGTGTTCTTACAATAAAACAATATCGAGGGAAGAAATAGACTGTAGATAATTACGTAACATATCGGTGGAGGCTTTGTTGTTAAGACCTCGAACGTTCGAAGATAATATTCGTAAATTCATTGACGAGGCTTGTTCTTTGAGGAACTGAGAGTGGTGTCCTCTACACTTGATCGGCCCTTGCTGTCTCTATAGCCCCATCTATCCAAGCTGGATGGAGTGAGATTCAAGGCTGGAGTAATGGGGGAAGAAGATAGCGACCTAATCGCTGCTCTGGCGCTATGAACGGACTGAGTCAGCTCGGTTGGGGGAGGTTGCACCGAGGGAATCAAAGCTTGGAAAGGGTTTGTGGCTAACTGAACCTCTTGATGCGGTTGTCGATCAGCTGTAAGTTTTTGAATAACTAAGTATGCTCGTTCGTTATCCCTGGCTTCGGCTCTACTAATTCTTGGGGTGGGATGCTGAGGTGGCTGAGAGAACTGAGAGTACTCTTGGATTTGTGGAACATTAATATGAGTTGAGGACCCAAATGAGATGGCTCTAGAGCCAATTGAGAGGCATGGGGGATTGATGAGCTTTTGTTACCTTGGGGAACCGGCGAGAATTGCTTGTTCTGGGCGTCTTTGAATGCTTCTTCCTCATGTTGGGAGGGCCCATTGTCAGTGCTAATATCCGGTGACTTAATTGGGTCTTGAGACAGTGGCTCTTTAGCTTCCTCCGAATCATCAGCAAAAGCGAATCTGCTGCCCTAATGGGAGTTGATTCCCAAAAGTTCTAAAGTTATGCTAGCTGGCTCTAGTTGGCTAGGGCAAAGGGACGAAATGATGGAGACTTGTTGTGGCATCAAAATAGGATTGGGAGGTACCGAGTTGGGGTTCGAATCATCGACCGGGATGTTGTGTCGACGTAGGTCAGTCATCGCAGCAGTTTGGTTGATCGTCGATGACAATAATGGTCAGGTCGAAGCTGCCTCAACTTGTTGAGCATCCAAGATCGCCTCTTGCTCTTCAGCTAGGTGAAGCATATACTGCTCAATCTCGGCTTTGAGTTCCATATTCGTCCCCTCATCATGATCCGGGTCTTCCATGACATCTGTTATGTGAACGGGATTGTCAGAAGGAAGAAGAGGTGGCGCAAGTGGGAGAACGATACCTGACTCAACGGAGTTTATCGATCCTCCAAATTGCAGGTAAAGAGATGAGGTCGTAGAAGCAGATATCTTGTCGCTGTCGAGTAGTCCTGTTGACGTGAGCTGTTCGGGAGACCCGTGTTGAAGGGTACCTCCTTGCGCGTGTGCAGCCAGCTGAGATGGTTAAAGTGGCGCCAGTGGGACTTCGATCTCCATCGCAGTTGGACCGGAGTCGCCAGTGTCGCCAGCTTCCGCAAGTTTGGCCTTCGGCATCCAGATCTTCTGGTTGGGCTGCCTTAATCGAGCCTTGTTCCGTTTATGAGTTACCATTGTGAAACCATCTTCACCCGTCGAGTTTGGGTAAGGAGATGCTTCATGGGTGGGGTTACCATGATTAGGGTGCGTAACTTTACCATATCTAGAAGAATGTCGAGCAGTACGGGTATGAGATCGATGTCGATACTGGTCAGAGTCGCGGCGGGACTGGGGTGGTGGAGTTGAAAAAATGCCTCTGTTTGGGCAGGCAGAGTCCTTGTGCCCAGATCCCAAACAATGCCGGCAACTTGTTTTGATAATTTCATATTCAATAATAACCTTCGAGAAGTGTCCTGAAACGTTGGCTACGGATAGCAAGGAAACAAAGCCTTGCGAGGGGTCAATCGATACACAAAATCTGGGATTTGCCGTGGTAACGGCGCTCAGATCCTCCTCCAAAACTATGCCTACTCGACTGGCCAAATATTTGGCCTTATGTTGGTGAAATTCAAGTGGTAAGTCCCTGAAGTTGATCCAACACGGTACCTCGAGGCCCGATGGTTGTCGTAGGTTGAAGGCAAGGATCCATCGCTGGAACACTGCAGTGCCCGCATGAAGTCTGCACGGAGAGAGATCCAGAACTTGCGGGACTTGATCTATGTTTTCCAGTTTGATAAAGTGAAAACTGCCCCCTACATTGCGGTGTAGTGAGATTCTGGCACTAATCAAAGCTTCAAGTTCTCTGATCCATAATTCATGACGGAAGGAGGATGGGAGATTTGACGCAAACCTTACAACGATGATGTGTTGTTTTAAAAACGCCACTTCTTTTCTTAACGCCATGTTGAGATCTAATGCGGGCACTACAATGCAGTCTTGGACCAGGTGACCATTCACGTTCTTGGAGCAGCCTACCGGAATATCAGCATCTTGGTGGCCCTCTCTCGAATCTCGGTGTTGTGGCAGATCTGGCCCTGCTAGTCCTAACGCTTCCACCCACCTTCTGTTTCTCACGGAGGAGGAGCCAGGCTGCATCGACGACGGAGCGCGCCTCGCTGGAGCATCCTGACAGAGTACGGAGGCGTAGTTTGCCGCTGCCATAACTACGGATTTAGGTTAAACTAAAACGTTTGCGAAACTAAGTTTGAATAATCCTACCTTAAATAAAGATTATCACTCGACAGTACACTCCTGAACGCAAACTTAGATGATTCGGTCGAACAAACGGCAAGCGACGACGTATTATTTAACGAGAATTAGCGTGAAACCCTAAGGCGGCAGCGCCACCTAGCTCTGGCTCTCACCATTACGCCATGATTGGGTAGATTCTCATTTTTGTGCAAATTTTTTTCATGTAGCAAGATAGGAAATATGGGGATTGTAAATTTTTTATAATTTCATTCTCAAAACCGAAATTACTATAATTTTTGAAAGCCCAAAAGTGCTTTGAACTCATAGCCAATATCTAAACTCTTCTAATTCCGATCATTCAAAAGATTACTCTCTTGATTGGCACTTCCGGCACACTTTATGACACTTTGGGACATGTATCATGACCTCATTAGTTCCAACCTTGAAAATGAAGAAAAAGTACATTCTAAGCTTTGATTTAAAATCTCTTCAAGCTTTGGTTGGAAATGGCGCATCTTACAAGTTGGGTATAGGTCCTTGATCGAGAATAGGTGATTTTACCTTAAATGCCGTTGTTTTAGTTCAATTTAGTCATTTTTTTAAAACAAGTGTGATGAAGAATGCACTTTTGTTAGAAAGAGCGTCTTCTTTCATGCCAGGTAATTCAATGAATTTTGGTCTATTGATTTTGTGTAGTATACTATGCTGTTGAGTGCATTTGAAAAAATATATTTTGATTAATCTTTATAAAAAAATTTGAAACTAAAAATTTAAAAATATGATTTTTAAAAAATTGTCAAGTAGACACTCACTTGTATCTATAGTAGTGCAACAAGTTCTTTGTAGAGGCCCATTAGTCCCAAATCCCCCCCCCCTCCTTGGAGAAAACCCAGGAACGTTTTTCTTGCAATGCATGATAAAATTTACAAATTTTGAGTTCATAATTGAAATTAGAGACCCCAAATTAGCTATAAGAGATGATAATCGTAGAATTAAGATGGCCCAAAATAGGGAACTTTTATTTTATTTTCACCCTTGGCTGGGCATCCACAATCGGCTCGTTGCATTGCTATAGATTCAACCTGGCATGTAACTCCATAAGAGCCGCTTCCCGTTGAGGGCCTAGACCTCCAAAACCTGGAGGTCCAAGCGGTACCCATTGGAGGAAAGGGGAAGCTGGACCTCCAGGCCCCCTCCAAGGTCCAAGTAATCACAACATGAAAAACGAAGCTGGAGGGCCTCCCCCCCACCCACCCACTTGGACCCCCCAGATTTCCACACTCCAACAAATGTGCTTCGTTTTTTGTGCTGAATTTCCTCTTACTTAAGGTAGGTACACCCCAAAGCGCCAGTTTTTCATACTGTGTCTAGTTCTTGTTATTATGTTGTTCAGATTTTTTTACAGTCTTGTTGGTGAGTGAAAGCATGTTCCAACGCACCCAAAAAAAGTGGATTTGGATACCGTATGCAAAAGCTATTAACAATCAAAGGGTGTTTTTGAAAACACCATCTACAGTCTGACTACATGATTGATTTTGAAATGTATGCACATTGTACAGGGTGCTTTATGGTCAAGTGCCATTTTGGGTGTACCTACCTTAGAGCATCACCACCCGTCCTCCAAAACGGATGGCCTCCCTTCGACGGCCTCTAAAACAGATGACCTCTCTCCGGGCCTGGCTTGGAAGTGGTGGCCGGCCTGCAAAACAAGGACCTTTTGGAGGCCAGAGTGCGGCCTCCAAACCGGCCTCCAAACATGAAGAGACAAAACGCGATTTTCCTCCCTGTACTGCGGAGCCTGTACCGCGGAGCCAACAAGCCTCCAGGTTGAGCGCCCGGATCTCAAGGTCCCACGCGATGAACTTGCTCAGCTCGTCAAAATGCAGAGCGGGTGGGGCGCAGCTCACCACCCGATTGGCAAAGTGGATGGCTCTGCATTTTGCAAGCCAGCATTTTGCCAGGCGAGTGGTGATGCTCTTACTGGAAACCAACTTTTCAGCCAGGAGGAGGGGCCTGGAGGTCCGCACTCCCTCTCCGGCTCCTGGACCTCCAGGGGCTCAATGAGAAGCGGCTCTAACTCCGTTCAAGCTTCCATCCAGCCGCCGGAAGGCTTGACAGACCCGCCATCCATCGACCAGGAAGACTTCATCCCCACGTTCATCCACAGCCGTTCTGAAAGAGCGGCTCACGGGCCGCCATGTTAGCGGCCCAAGGAGGGTGAATTGCGGATGAATCTACGTCAACCACGACGGAAGGGCGTTCGGGACGGAAGTCTCCAACGAAAGTCATCCATCTCTGTACTGTGGCACCAATGCCGGTGACGTGGGCATGTCCAGCTGGGCTGAAATAGGATGACGTGGGTAAGTCCCAGGAGCCGAAAACAGATAAGAGAGTACGACACGTTGGCATCATTGCATGGCTGCACGGACACTTGACACTTGGCACTTGCCGACTTGTTTGTGTGGCGTCTAGATGCCTTGCACTGGAGATCAGGACTCATCATCAGGATGCGTGCTACTGGTGGAGTGGTGGTGGCTTGGCCAACATTATTCTTTTCCGGGCTGCCCGTACTTTGGCTGCAATCATTTCGGAAGGAATTTTAGCTATTGAAAGATTTTTTATTTTTTTATAGTTTTCGACATTTTTAAATTACTCAAACAAAATTTACATTGAAACGGATGCCATTGCAATAGTTAACCAGCCATTCGTATTTAGAAATATTTCAAAATTATTGATGTGGGCCTGTTGGAAAGGTCTATTGCATGTCGAATTCAAAGTATCTACCTGAATGAACTTTGATATTTGAAGGTCAGATTTGACATAAATTAAGTTCTTTATTGGTGGCAAAGGGCCACATGGCATTGGGTGATTAGTGCTAGGTGACGTGGACTTGCCAAAATTTAATGAGTAAATTTCATTTTGGTGTTTCTTTGATGAATCTGACCTTTCCTACGATAATTATTGTATGATGCTTGACTTACAAGGGATTGGTCTTTGGTACGGGTAACTACCACCAATTGGAGCAACTAACTCACGGACACCTTGAGGGATGGAACCTATGATGACCCTATAGTCAATCTTGAAAGTCCTCCACTTTATATCCTCCATTTTTTTCGTGATTTATACATGAGTGATTTTTTGGGAAGGAAGATATTTTGTAGAGATGAAATTGCATGTCTACTGTAAATTCATTAAAAATTTAAGATTTTTTGTGAAAGTTTTAAATTACCATGAGTTTTTGAAGAGAAAATAAAGAAAATTCATATCAAATAGTATTCTTGCTCAAAAGATTTGAAATTTTCAAAATAGAATTACAATACAATATAGAATGTTTTAGTATAAATAAGACTTAATTGTGAGTCCATATTTGGAAATGTGGTTGTAGATCATCAACTTCAAACTTTAAAAAGATGCTTATTTTTAGGAATTTCTCAAAATTTTCCAAATGGCATAGAAACTACACTTTAAAAGCTTCATGATCTTAGTTATGTTCAAAAGCAAAAAAAATTGTTTTGAATGTCAAAATCAAGATTGAAGACAAGAAAATTGAAGGATTGAAATACACCACATTAGATAGTGTGCCATGTTTTAATTAAGTACCCCATATAAAATATCTCCAGCTTAGGTCAATCATGTGGATAAGTTGATAACCCCTAAAGGTTTATAATAATGTGTCATTAAAAAATTCCAAAACATTTCTTATACAAAGAGCTACAATTTGGAAAGTTTTATTTTGCAAACTCAACCATAGGATCTGATTTAAATTAGAATGGATAGAAAATTTTCAAAAACTTTAACCAAGTAGATTATAAGATAATAGTATTCAAAGAATATGATTTGTGTATTTTGAACCCAATAATCTCAAGTCTTTAAACTTTGAATCACCTTCATCTAAGTTTTCTGTACTACAAAGTTTTGGCATTTAACCTTTGAGCGCCCAACATCCCAAATTTGGCCTCCTCTTAAGAGATATTTGACCATTATAATCTCATAAGTTTTAATTTGATGAAGCCAACTAGAGTGATAGTTTTTGGCTTGCTTTGTGGTTTCATGTTTGGCACTTAAAGGTTAAACCTTTATAGTAGAGAATTGAATTGTGAATTCAAGAATTTTCTTGATATATTAAAAAAAAAATGTCCTTCAAAGAGTATTAAATAGAAGTAGATACAAGATGGAAAATTAAATTAAATGACAAATGACAAATATCTATCCAAGTTTTGAGATTGTTGTAGCAAGTAATTTACGCCTAATGGTCCTTTTTGTTTTGAAAATTTGTGAAAATTTAGCTCAAAAATAAACCCTATACAATATTTTTTTAGGAAGATGTCTTGCCTACCTACAAATTTAGATTCTTTGTAACCTTCACATCACAAATCTACATCAAATGAATAAAAATTTCCATGTAGACATGAATATAATCTATGAGGCAAAAAAATTGATTGTTAGAGGGGTTTTGGTTCCCTAGAGTCATATATTTTGAGTATTGAAAAGGATAAATTTTTTCTATTTGATAGGGATTAAAATGAAAATTATATTCCTTAGAAAAGAAGTACTATACATTCTCTCACTTCCAAAAGATGTTTCCAAAACATAATTGTAGACTTTTACACTTGATTAAAAAAAATTCAAAATCCTTAAAAACTCTGTTTCAAGACATTGAACCTTAAGGTGCTAAAATTTTAGTGTTTCTTTTTAAAAAAATTTACCCTAAAAAAGAATCATTGAAAAATGATGGAAATTCATGTTGAATGCAAAACTCACTTAAAAAATCTAAAGATTACACCATGTCTGTATATTATAGTATAGGACTTTACACTTTACACCAAAATTCCTTGTAAATCTATATTTGCAAATTTGATGAAATTCAAGAGTACATTGAATTGCTTTAAATAGTTACATCATAGAGTTATTTTACTTTAACCCCTAAAGGACCAACGTGCCTTTTTTGGCAATATAGTGATTTTAGGCAAGTACGTGTGGCTAGAGATTTCCATATTTTGAAACCAAACTTTAATATAAGGTGTGGACAAAGAGTATCTTCAAAGCCCAACAATTTTCATGACTTTTGACTACATGGTTGAAAAGTTATCGCATAAAATGTTGTTTGTTTTTCAACTCGGGCAGTTCGGGCAGATAAAAAAATCACTTTTTTTGGAAATAAAAATTTGGAATTAATTTCATAGATATATATATATATATATATATATATATATATATATATATATATGGAAAGCTTTGAATCGTTCCATTTGGATTAATGAGTCAAAAGTTATGAAGAATTTTAGTTTGGAGGTAGTTATGGATTATCTTCTCTAAAATCAACTTTGAAGTCCTTTATTTTACTCAATTTTCAATATTTTTGAAAAAAAATAAAAAAAATAGGGTGTAGGTTGTTTATTACAACATTTGAACCATTGGGATTGTCATTTTTCAATTCAATAAATAAATTGTTACCATTTTTGTATTTTAAATCATTCTCTATTTCTTTCTACTTACTATTTTTTTAATACATGTTGTACAATTCCAAATGATATGAAAATTTTCAAGCATGTAGCCAACTTGAATTGGAAAATGAATCCAAAGAGTTGCAACCATTTTGGACATTTTTTCATACAAATGTGGCCTTTGAAGTGCAGCTGCCCGGATTTTCGCAGTGGAAAAAAAATGATTTTTGTAACTTTAAACACTAATATCTTGCCATCTACATGGTGGAAATTTCTGAAATTTTTTCTACATCTTTCCAAACTAGTGCACTAAAATATCCTACGGTTACATATGTCAAAAAATGTTTTTTTTCCTGTAATTTGGTAGCTGTTCTAGAAATGACAATTTTGGAGCAGTTTTGGTGGAAACATAGTTGTGGTCCTTTAGGGGTTAAACAAGTAAACAAAGAGATTCAATGTTTGTATTTATTAAAAAATAAAAATAAATGGAGATTTTAGCCTTCTTTTAGGAACAACTATATTGAAGCAACTTTGGATCTTTAAACATGAATTTTTTTTTTGGATTTAATTCCAAAAGAATCAAACAATGTTTCTTCACAATGTAGTGATTTGGAGTAATATACTGGGAATGAAAAAAAAAATCTTAGGAATTCTCGCACAATGTGGGGATAAGAAATTTTCTTCAAAAAACAACAATTTTCATAACTTGTGACTACATGGTTAAAAAGTAATTGTACAATATGTATTTTTTCTCCCAATCAAGTAGTACAGGCAAATAATACGTAATCACTTCTTTCACAAACAAACATTTGAAATTGGTATTCTAGATTTTGTATATATGGAAAACTTTGAGTCATTCCGTTTTTGATGAATGAGATGAAAATTATGAGGAGTTTTAGTTTGAAGGCAATTATTAATTCTCTACCCTCAAACAAACTTTATAGTCTTTTATTTAACTGAATTTTTTAAAAAAATTGGGGAAAAAAAATCATGGGATCTATATTTTTTATTGCTTTGTACATCATTAGGGGTTGTCACGGCTCCTTCGAGCACCCAGATTTCGCAGAAGAATGAGCGAAAACAGGGTCCAATCAGGAGTCGATTAGCATGAAGGAGCTGTGACACCCCTTTCAAGCGCGGTGAGCGTGTAGAATCGGAATCGTGCGAGATCGGCAACTCCGACGGTGCGATCGGCAGCTTCCGGTAACAACTTCGCTCGCTAACGGTTCTTCACACCGCTTATTCACCTCCGGAGTAGAATAAGCGACGCGGCGAAGTCTTCGCCGTCGAAGAATATTCCGTCGCATGCCGTCTCGGAAGAGCCAACTCGCAGCTGCCACGACGAAAAATGATGGCGAAGTTCGGCAGGGAGGAAGAGCCGTGACTACCCTTATTATAACCATTGGTATTTTCAATTTTTAATTCCATAACTAATTTCTTAACAATTTAGTATTTTAAATCATTCTCTACTTCTTTCTACTTACTATTTTTTCCTACATGTTGAAGAATTCCATTCCATTTATAATTTTTCAAGCATGTAGCCAACTTCTCTTAAAAAAATAATCTAAAGAAGCCCCCACCAACATGGACATTTTTTCATGCAAATGTGACCAAAAACTACTATGTTTTTCATAGGGCCCAAAAAAAAATCTTGTTAATTCAAACTTTAACATCTTGCAATTCACATGGTAGAAAATTTTGAAAATTTTTCAACATCTTTTCAAATTAATGTACTACAAGATTCCATGGTTGCATGTGTCCAAATATTTTTTCTAATATTAGATAATTGTACTAGAAATAGCATTTTAGGATCATTTTTGGCAAAAATATAGTCAAATAATTTTAGAGGTTAATTCAAAAATGTGAATAATCTATTAATGAAGTGTATAAAATGAATTGACTAAAAATCATATGTTTTTCAAGTTGAATGCCATATTTAACTGAATCTGAATTGTGCAAAGTTCAAAAATTAAATGACATGGGTACAAATTGCACAAGGATCTTTCAAGTTTTGTCTAACTTTAGATTTATAGCCTCATAAATCACATGGGGAAGTTTATTGATCACATGGTTTTTTTTGGTGATTTGTCAACAATTTGCACCAAAGGAATGGATTTCACAATAGACCTTCGCAATACGAATAGTAAATCTTGGATGAAATTGCACAAAAAATTCAAATCAAGAAAATCACACATGAAATTGTCAAATTGTTGATGAAAACAAAATGATGGATATGTGATATGTACTAATATGATATTTTCTATTTAGCATGTGGACGAATGTTGAAGACACTACTATAACATTTCATATTACTACTTTGGCACTTCATAAAAAAATGATAAAAAGAAAGTGGCCATCAATAGTAGCATCCATGGAGTCTCACTTACATTGTATGGGTGTAAAAAATGTATTCAAATCAATGTTATAAGAGAATTTTTTTAAAACAATGGACAATTTCTATTGATAGAAAAACAACACATAGCAATTTTTGTCTTGAGTTTTTGGTAATGTGCCAAGATGATAATGACTTAAAATTTGGTAAAGCATTCTATCTATCTATCTATCTATCTATCCATCTATCCATCCATTCTATCAAAAAACACTTTTCAACAATATTCATGCACTTTTTCATCAAAATTTGGCAATCTATATTTTAAATAGAAATGAAAAAAAATTGGCAAATAAAATCTACTCTCATCTTGTAAAAAGTAGAAATTTATTTTAAAAAGGTCAATTTGGCACCATGGTGCCAAAGAAAATGTGTGGTATAATAAAGTAGGGACCAAGAGAATATTTGTTGAGAGATCCTTTAAGTCACTTAAAACTTTAGGAGACTTCTTCTAAATGCTTTGTGCTTTCAACTTGTGATTTGGATTGTTGGAAGTTCAATGGATGATGAAATATTTGTCATGTTTGAGCATCCTATAATAAATTGTATGTTGTGAATAATAATGTATATATCTTTTAGCATAACATCTATTTGTGTCATTTTGTATTGGAATGCATCAATTTCATCATCTCCAAATAGAAATCTCTAGATGTAAGAAATTCCTACTCAAAGAATAACAAATTGCAATTCTAAGTGACAAGGAGTGTGCTTCAAAATTATCACATGTAGATGCCTATTTCCAATGATATTGCAAAGTCTAAATGTTCCATTTTAGCTTGTAATTAGTAGAATATGGCATTTTACATATAATTTTTTGACCATCTATTTAGCTCTCACAAGTTTGAGATTGTAAAAGGCTAAAAAGTAGAAATTGAATGAACTTTGTTGGTCCACAAGATATCTTCAAGAATTGGTTTGTGGTTCCAAATTGAGCTTTTGATTGACCACATTGAAAAAAAATTAAATTAGCTAGCTCTAAATTTCATGTCAACAAAATGAGTGAATTACATAACATTGTTAACCAATGTTGGGGGCCTTTTGCTCCTTTAGGAAGTGCAAGTCCCTAATGTTGCAACTTGCCTAGTCATTGAAGTTATTGCTTATAATTTCAAGCCCTTACTCCATCAACTCCTAATAAATGACTCCTAATAAACCCTCAAAATCAATGCTCAAGTAGGTTTGTATCCACTTGTAGGCTATGTAGCACTCTATTAACTTTGTGTGCCTAGTCACTTACTCACTTACAAAATTTGTTCAGCAGCACTAGCACAACTTCAACTTGACCAAAAATTACAAGTTTATGTTGTTCAAATGATAATGAAATTCCTTCCTAAGCATTTAAGAAGGCATTATCCCTCTTATACAAGCGAGAATGGTTTAGACCAATTAACAATGTTATTTACATTGCATTTGTTGGTAAAATCAAACAATTCTTGTTCAATTTTCCTATCCATAGTAACAATGAACTTTACTTAAATGGTCACTTTTGAGTACAACAATGCCTAAAGAGGGAAGGATTGGGAGAAAAAATATGTGTAGACAAGGAAGACGGAGTCCAATGAGAAGGCACATTTTTCTTACAATGAATTCTTAACATCAAGGACATTTCATAATGTAAACTACTATTAAAAATTAGGTTTCATGAATAGAATAGGTTGAATTAGGATGAAAAAATTGTAATGCTTGATTATGCAAGAAAAAATGCATAATTGACATTATGACCTAATTGTGGACTAGAACTTACCCTAGAAATGAATTGTTTCATTTTTGGCACTAGTTTACATCTTAAATTGTCATCAATTCCTTCAAAGAATTCTTCAACTTCCATTGGAACCTTGTGACATACTTGGAGAAGCCCCAGTGCAAGAATTAGGACTTCTTTGAGCCCACATTCCAATAAAAAAAATAATAGGCAAGATTACAAAAACTCAACTGTTACTTTCGACTAATTAATTATATTCTATCTAATCTATACACATAACTACACTAAATAGTGAAACTAAGTAGCCTTTACAATTAGATTGCCTTACCTCCCACCCCACCCCACCCCCAAGTTATTCTACAAGCCATCAAAGTTTACAGATATTTCTAGAAATACTTCTATTTGTACACATGAAGGTTCATGAATTCCAACTACACCAATAAATAATTCAAAAGTATTCTAGTCTTATGTTGTAACAATAAGTATTTATATAATATGATATGTCAAGAGCAAGTAAAGTATTTAGTGAAGGGCAACCTACTTTCACTATTTGGTGTAGGTATCAACAAAGCTATTGGAAAATCATGGTGGGAACTATTCGCTAGGCACCTTTACAATGGCTTGCATTGCAATCTATTTTAGAGACTCGAAGGCATGACCTGAATTTAATGCACCAATATCATTACATGCTCATACCATTCACAAGGCCTACCAAAAAAATTAGCTTTAAGGGGGAGTATAAGGTAGGGACTCCCCAATGCACAACTAGCTCAATAATGCTATCTTCACTACTGTAGATGTATATCTACATCTACCAAAGATAATAGATACAAATTCTATATACAATTATAGAATCTCTACCAAACAAAAAAAACTTTGACCCTTTTACAACTTTTGCATGGAATATCCAAATGAAACATTTATTGGTGCGTTGAGACCCTTTTTCAGTTGTCAAACATTGAAAATATAAAAATTGAATGACTCTAATGATGGGAACCATGATCTGACATTAAAAAAAAGAAATGCTTTCAGAGAGTCCCTGGCTACCTCAAAGGAAAGGAGTTGGAGTTTTTTCATACCAAATTGTACAGTACGGGAGCATTGCTGGAGTCTTACGGTAGTGAAGGGAATATTCTTTGATTGATTCGGTGAACGGGCAGGTCTTTCATCATATTTTATCCATCCACCTCACATTCTCGCCAAACATGCTGGAGGTCAACGTCGGTGCAAAACCCTCTTTTTCTTTCATTTTGGTGAAAGTAGCAAGCTGATGATCACTTGGATCTCATCTATCTTTCAAATAAGGTTTCCTTTTTTGATATATTTATGCACTTTTTTGAAACTAAAAGTAGAGATTTTACCCATTCTTATAATTGGTTTTCGATGCACACATCAATTAAAAAAATTGAAGAAAATGATTTTTGTAACATATCTCATTTTTGGAGCATTTGTAACTCAAGGATCAAACTTTCAATCTTTGGACAACAATTGTATAGAGGGAAGCCTTCCCTTGAAGGCCTCTCGTGATGTGAGGGTCCTAATGGAGGAGAATCAAAGGACTCTTGCTACGTTAAGTATTGGGAAAAGTGACGTCATTGAGGTTTTTTCACAATGTCTGGTAGTGTAACAAAAAATTCTAGTGCCTCATACCGAAAGAAGTACTAGCCTATGGAAGAAGGTCTTTCTGTTATGTGAAAAAGAGGAAATGACAAAGGAAGTTGGTGCTCTAGTGTTTAGCAAATGTCAATAAGGTCCAAATAGATGGAATGTGATTTCTACATCCAACTAATTACTTATAGGTTCTTGAATTTGTTCTTTAACATTTATTTTGTACAATGAATATTTCAAAAATACTCTTTGCGAATGTTTTGTTGTTCAAAGCATTCAAGTATGTTTCACTTCAAAATGTAACTTTTCTTGTTCAAAAATGAACCTTAGAAAACAACTTGAATAAATAAGTGAATTAATCATTTTTAAAAATTACCATAATTAATACTTATAGCTTTGAACCTAAAAGGGGTAAAAAAATTGTGAATTAAAAATACCATATGTAAAGGTCAAATTCGATAGAAATTAATTCATTCTTCAAAAAAGTGACATGTGTTACCTTTCTAATGGTTTGATGTGACATAGAATCGTAGGAATCCTTAGTGGAAACTCAATTTCAACACCCTAGGTACTGAATTAGACCTTCACATATAGTATTCAATCAAGAATCAACTTTAAAACAACTTTTAAATTTTTACGTCGTAAATTTATTAGTAAGTATTGTTCTATATACTAGTAAGTAGACTTTGTTGAATGCATATGATCTATAGATTACATTTGGCAATTTTTATTTCAAACCATCATTAACCCCTAAAGCCTTGAGGTGCGTTTTTTGGCATTATAAATTTTTTGGGTAGCTCACTACGAATTAAAAAAAAAAAATTCGCTGAAATTTTCACACAAAATGTGCCCGAGGAGTAGCTTTAAGGCCCAACATTTTTTTAGCTTTTGACTTTGTGGTTAAAAAGTTATGGCATGATATGTCGTTTTCTTTACTCGAAGGGCAGCCCCGGCAGCTGAAAAAACTTCTTTGAAAAAACTTTTTTTTCAAAAGTGAAATTTCAAATTGATTCTTTAGGTTTTTACAGACTTGGGAAGATTTGTTTCATCCCATTTGGATTAAGGAGTCAAAAGTTATGAGCAATTTTAATTTGCAGGTAGGTATGGTTTTCAAAAACTCCATACCTACCCTTCAAAACACAATTTTATTTTTCAAGAGATGAAAATGGTTGAGAAGGACAATCTTCAAGTTAGAAAAGTAGACTTTTGAGGGGAGAATTTTTTTAATTTATTTTTAATTTTAAGAAAATCAAACATTAAAATGTCTATTTTTAGGGTGTTTCCATTACTCTTTGAATGTGCATAACTTTTTGGAATGATTTACAAATTATCCATATTTTATTTCATTTAAAAAAAATTATTCCAAAAGTTGTATTATTCTAGTACTAAGGCCATTTTGAGCCAAAATTGTTAAGTGTTTCTTGCAGTGACCCCTCATTAATTGCCAACAATAGTTGTCATGGTTTTGAGTCAGAGAAGTGTTTATTCATATTCATTTTGTAGTTGGTGAAGAAGAAGAAATTTCATTTCTAGATGTAAACATCTTAGAGAATTTTTTTTCCCAAAAGGGCTTAAAGTCTTACAAGAATAATTTTTTTCCAAATCAAAATGTTATAATCTTTCACTACACTATGCCAAAAGTGATGAAAAATTTCCTACATATTTCTATAATGAAACAATATATTTTTGTGCAATTGAAGACCAAAAAAAGGTTTATTCTCAAATTTGGTTGATGCACTAAAAGATGGCAATTATTATATTTTATTGTATTATCCTTCCCTAGTCCTTCAGGGATTAATTGTTTGAAGATTCATATTTTGAATGATGAACTCAAAATAAAAGTTCACATGAAAAGATTTTTAATTTTCATCTTTTAGTTTTGTAAGAGTATTATGTTAGTTTTAAGTTATTTTCATGATATATTTGTCTTAAAGTTCCAAAACAAACCTTCAAAAAGTGCTTCAATAAATAAGTAACTTGAAAATTTCAATAAACTAATAAAATGACACCTTTAAGAGTTGTATTCATCATCTCAAAATTGTTTTGATCATTTAACTTCTTGGTTTATTTTGGATTTTGTTGGCAATTGAAAAAAAATCTCTTATACTGTATTATTTGAACATGGTATGAATCAACCATTAATTTTTTAATACAAAATCCATCTTTGTATAACTATTGACAACTTATAAAGTGATTAAACTCAAAATGAACATTTTTACAAAATTTAAGGTGCATTTACACAAGAGACTAATAGTACATGTATTGGCAAAAGCATATTCTCTATTACGATTGAATGAAAAGAGTTGGCACATCCAATGTATATTATAATATATCGAAAAGAAAGATATAACCACAACCAAATGTAGATGAAATATTACTTGAAATATATGTATAAATTTGAAATTTTATAGTCTTTTCGTTTGCAAAGAGACCATCTAAATTTGGTTTTCTTGTTGCAATATCCAACATCCAATAAAATATCAAATATTAATCATTTTTTATTATTATATAGATTTTGACTTTTTCATTCTAGAATTTATTTCATCTTACTGTAAGGAATAAATGCCAATATTAAGAACAATTCATGCTTAGATATGAAGAAATGTTTTGTAACCTCAAAATCACTTTTAGCTTTCTTCATGCTCTCAAATATATTCCAAACTCAATTGTACTCTTACAAAGTACCCAACTTAATCTTGCTTGAGTCACTCAAATAAACTCAGAAAACCAAATTGGTTGTTTACATTGAGAACCACTCAAATAAACTTAGAAAACCAAGTTGTTTGTTTACATTGGTAACCAATTCAAGTTTGCTCAACACCCTTGTTCTCCAATTTAAGTTCACCGGAAGGGACGAGGCTCAAAAACCACTCGTGCTTTAAAACTACCCACCTTCTCAAATGTACATTGTTCATACATGTTGTTTTTTCATCTTTACAAGAATATACAAACAATGTACATTTGAGGGGAAGGCAGTTTTAGACCGTTATGCCATAATTTCAACTTCAAAATTTTACAACTAATTCTTCAAAGCTACAAAAAATATGAAACAACTTAGATTAGATGTCATTTTCACTTGCCTTTCAAGAAAATTTGTTGAAAATAATACAAGAAATTTCACCTCCCTAAAATTCAATTTCAGCTGTTGGATGGATGCTTTATGGACCTCCTCCCTTACCCAATGAAAGAAAAAACTTGTCTTGATCTTGTTTATGGCTCCTAAGGTGGGAGGCTCAAACTCCAACCATGCAGCAAAAGCAAACATGACTTGGATGTACATTTTGCTTTCTTCAATGTACCAACCCTACAAATTTTAAGAGGTGTCTACTTTTGATGATCATTGCATTTCAACTTCAAAAATTTGTAACTAATTCCACAAAGGTCCAAAAAATATGAAACGACTTGGGTTGAATGCCAAATACATTTTTCTTCCTACATAAATTTACTGAAAATTGTTTCAAGGAGCTTAGCTTCCTCCAAAATGCAATGAACTCTTCAATGATTGCTTTGAGGGCCTCCTACTTTAACCACAATCCAACGACCATGATGAAGAAAAATTCTTTGACCGAGCACTACAGTAGTGGTCACTACAATAACTAATGAATGACCCTACCTTTAATGAATGACCCTACCTTTCAGTTGCATGAATTTGTTTCTCAAGAAATTTGATGTCATGAAACTTTACAAACGTAACAATTTTAACTTCATGCTTAGTGTAATGGCGATTGATGGAACAGATCCCGTAGCTTGCTGATCTAGTGATCCCCTTCTGCTGCTGCGTTTACTACCCATCATTCTACTGAGAGGAACGTCTTGACTTATGCGAGATTGTTACTTCGCATCAAGCGGTTGAAATGCAAAAATCACTCTTCGTCCCACCGTAAGCGAGCCCATGTAAATACACACTTGTTGTGTTAATGGTATAGGCCAATGAGCAGTTGACACACAATGGAACAACGTAGCGGAAACACGCTATTGCATATCAAACTATCAATGTTCAAACTCTTTTACGCTCGGTTTACGCTAATAAGTTGGCACCACGGTTCGCATTTCTAAATGTCAAGCTCAGAGAAAATGAGGGAAAATTGTGACTGACAACAACCTCCAGACGGAGGTCATTTCCGTTCAATCAACTATGAACAATTTGAATGATTGAATTTAACCCGTAAAGGAGGTGGCCCTTGTTCATACGGTAACTATCTAAAGAGGATTTAAAAATATAAGTGCTGTTTTTTGTAGCATGGAATGTTGGAAGGGGCTCATTTTATTTTTGAAGCCTTACAAGAACAATTGGAGAGCATATTATGAACTTTGCTCAATATTTGAGTAAGTGGAGAATTGTGAAAGATTTTCCTGTATTTAGCCGTGCAATGTAGGGATATAAAAACAATAACAATAAACCACATTGTGGTTCCCACCTTCATTAGGGATTAACTCTCAAAATAGCATTTAGTTGCCTAAAGGGTAGTCCAAAAGGAAATTAAAAAAAACTCCGTAAAGCAAGGTAGTATGGGGCTTGTTGCTTGCTCAAAATTTGGGTAGTTAGGGCATGCAAAAGTGAATAGTGCAATGAAATTGTGGTGCTTGGTAAGCCATATTCACTATTGAAGTGGGTTTAGTAGTTTGAAGCATTTCACTCAAAATACAAAAAAAAATTCTTTTTGTCAATGTTTCTCTCAAAACCAAGTCCAAGATGTTCAGTATTGTTTGAGGGTTAATTATACCTATACTATAATGTTGATACCATGATTGCCCTAAGGACTTGGGTGTAGGTCCAAAATAAATGGACCCCACATTTATGCTAGCAAAATCTTGTTAAAACTAGTAGAGTTTTTTGAAAAATTGGTAGAAACAAGGGGGGAAATAGACTAAGTGAATTGCTATAAAAGACCAAGAATAATCAAGTTCATGTCATGTCACTAAACTAGTTTACAAGGACCATTTTTCTACTAGTGAGATCTTCAACATCGTGATGAGTAAAAATTGTGGTATTTAATTTTGTCTAAATGATTTTAAACCACATGATTTTGATAAACCATCAATAGAAGAAGTCATTGTGTGAAGTCATTGAACAAGTGCATAGCTAGTCATAGTCATAATGTAAGAAGTCATTGTAAAGAATTACTATTTTAGAGTTGATTGTGTTCTTTTCAACATGTGTTGAATATGATTTGTATTTTAATGTGCTCTCAATTATTGGTTTTCTTTTAAAATGAACTTTGAAAACAAATCTAGAGATATTTTTAAAATGTATTCCTAGTTTTTATGTTGTCTTTTTCCTTTTATCTCCTATTAATATACATATAAATGAATTATAAATTGAATAAATCCTTCTATTCAAAACCATTCAAAGGCTCATCGCTAATGAATTTGATTTTTTAATCAATTTAGTTATATATATAAAAGTTGTTTATCTTAGATTCATGCAAATTTTTAAGTTGGGTGAAAAAAAAAGTGAATTATATCCCATCAGACTTTATGTAACTTTGCAAATTCATATTTGCATTCATTTTAAGGTCTTTCTATAGTACTAGAATGTCTCCTAATCCACCTTGTAATTGGGTAATGAGGAATAAATATATTAGAGCATTGAAGTCACTATCCATAACATTCAGTAGCACATTGTAACTCTGCCTTTTCTCTAGAGTGAAGGGTGTGGCATATTCCACACCCTACAGCCAATCATGTCTTCTTACATCAGTAGTTACTGATGAAACACTGTTGGGGTGTGGAATATTCCACATCCTTCAGAAGGCAGAGTCATCCAATGCTACTGAATGTTATGTCACTCACATTAGAGGATTTTCAGCTACTCTGGAAGACCATGACATAAGAGGATTTCTGGGCCCCCAAGAGACCGTTTCAGGGGTGTTCCCCGAAATTGTTCCCACTGCTGCAGACCAGCACCCTGCTGGTCTGAATTTTTGAATTTTGCAAAAAAAAAATTAAAATTTTTTTTTTTCAAAAAACTTCAGAATGTATTAAAGAGAGAAAAAATGATTTAAAAAAAAATATTTTTTTTCAAAATTTTTTTTAAAAAATATTTAATATTTAATTAAAATTAATTAAAAAAAATTATTTTCTGACGTGGCAGTCGCTCGACCACATCAGCATCGCGTTCCCAGCGTCTGGGAACTCGCAGTCTCTTACTGCAGCTGAAAATCCTCTTATGGTTATCAGGCCGTGGGAACTCTCTGAACGCTGCCACTGAGGCGATCTGATGTGGCCAAGAGACTGCCACATCAGATATTCATATTTAATTAATATTTTAATATTTTTTTTGAATTTTTTTGAATTTTTGAATTTTTTTAAATTTTTTTTAAATAAAATTTTAATATAAAATTTTAATTTTTTAATTTTTTAATTTTTTAATTATTTTTTAATTATTATTTTATCTGACGCGTTCGCAGATTGGGGAACAGGCTGAAACGGTCTCCTGAAGCCCTGAAAAATCCTCTTATGGTATAACTAAATTTTGAGTTTCATTTATTATTTTCTTAATTTTTAATTTTTAAACCTAAGATGGATTAGGAAAGATTCTTGTACCTTTGGACATACTCAAAATTGAATTTTAGGGTTGCCATTAATACAATGCAATATAGTTTATTTTGTTTTGCACTAGAACTTTGATAGTTCGATGCACAAATCATAAAATTCCAACCTCCGTATTCCTTATTAAAAAATTGTTTCAAAAATTGAGTTCATGATGGTTGAAATGTTCAAAAGTGGAAAATTTGATTCAATGATTAGATAAATGTCTCAAGTATAGAAAGTCCAATTTTTTTCACTCATCCAAATGTTTGTAGATTCTTATATTAGTTTTCTTACATTTGCACGTAGTATATATTTTCAAATTTTTTCTAGTACAAGTATTTTATAGTTCAAGGGATAGATGTATAAGTATACTTGACTTCAAAAAATAACTTTTTAATTCAACTTATGAACTATCATGAATAAAAATTAAAAATTAAAATCCTTCAAAATCATTATAATTTAAACGTGACATTTTGAAATTAATAAATCATTTTTGAATTTTTCAAATTTTCAATTTTCAATATCAAATTTTCATAGAAAATTACTAGTTAGTATAGTAGTAGGCTAAACTATTTGGATATGATGTATGAATCATATTTTACAAATTTTGATTAGAAGTCTTCTTTACCTCTATATTCTAAGTTGTATTTTATAATACATCATGGCATTTTTGGAAATCTAAACTAACTTCAATGGTTTTCAATGGTTTTATAAGTAGTTTAAAAAAACTAAAATTAAATTAAAGTCCTAAGGTAAAGTTTGAACTCTAGGAGGTAAACTATTTCAAAATGGAATCTAAAATTTATCCAAGGGATGCCAATTGCAAGATTGTGGATATACGAATTTCCTGTTACATATCAATATACTATTGATATAGAACCACTTATCACATAAATAATCATCTAAGTCTTTTTACTTTCCCACAATTGTTCTTTGCTTTAGTAGTTAACACCAGCCTTATAGTGCATTCTCTGATCAACATTCTTTTATAATATAATAGCCATCAGCATTATCTTTTCCAATTAATATTTCTAACAATGTGTTCCACCTCTTTGATTTATTTCCATCGGACTATTCCCCGTAATTAATTTCACCATGGTCTTATATTTTCCAAATTGAATTCCTTTTGATTTCTAATTTCCCCAATATTTCATCTCACAAATCCATAGTTTGATTCAAAAATCTTGGATTCTCTCAATTTCTTAATTCACTCTAAGTTATAATTCCAATTGGTCTCTCTTAATTTCTTAACACTTACTGGTACTGTTCCACTCAATCACTCCAATTGGTATTCACATATTTGCTTATACACATCACCTGCCAGTTCATTATATAATCACAAACTCAATTGATATTCACTCCACAGGTTCACTCATTCCCAACTTCATTATTCATTTGTTTTCCATTTGAACATTCCCATTCTTTCACCCAAATCACATCAATCAATTTAAGGTAGGTACACCCAAAAGCGCCAGTTTTTTCATACTGTGCCTAGTTCCTGTTAATATGTTGTTCAGATTTTTTTACAGTCTTGTTGGTGAGTCAAAGCATGTTCCAACGCACCAAAGAACAGTGGATTTGGAAACCGTATGCAAAAGTTATTAGCAGTCAAAGTGTGTTTCTGAAAACACCATCTACAGTCTGGGTACATGACTGATTTTGAAAATGTATGCAGGTTGTACAGGGCGCTTTAAGGTCAGGTGCCATTTTGGGTGTACCTACCTTACTCACATCTAGTCTTGCACACAGTTTGCACACATTCATTTAACAATTGATTTAGTCCACAATTGATTTAGTCCACATCAAAATTGAACTTTAGGTACAAACTATGATGAATTTTGGGCCCTTTTACCATTAAAGACTCCCATCACTTCAAGGGTATGCTTTGCATGATGTGTAATTAAGATTGAAGCACCGTTAATCACCCCTATCCAAAATGAGGTACCTACGTTTGAACCAAGAAACAACACTGAGAACCTAGATATTCATAATATAAGATGTACACAATCAAATATGAAAGTTTAACGAAGTCTCCTATTGATTTTTGGTACATAGGTAGCCAATACTTTGAAATTTCATAACTTATTTGTAAAGTGTCCTACAATGCCTACTAACTTTTTTAGAAACTTTTTTCAATTGCAAGTAATGTCTAATAAAAACTATATATACATCTTATAATAATAAGTGTACAAAGATTTTGTTATTGGTGTCAAATTTTGGTTGCATTTATTATACAGAATCTCCACTAGGCATATTGTTGTATAATGGTTCTTTAGTTAATAGATTGGCAAAGAAACTATTGTAATCTAATCTTATAAGGCCACATCCTTCTATCACCAAATTCTCCAATTATTAAATCAATAGGCACATCCTCATTTTCTACAATTAATAGTGAAATCATCTATTAGATCATTCTATTTTGCATCATCTTTACAGAACTAAGGGCCTCTCGCCATGTGAGCCGAGCAAACAAAGTATGTACTAGTAGATAAAAAGATCCCACCAATTTTCTCGTCAACCTCAGTGAATAGAAGAAGATTTTAATGTTCACCAAAATTGGTAGACAAACCCATAGGTAGGGAATTAGGGATTGGTTAAACTTGAAGGGAATCACTACATGTGGTATTCTTACTCAATATTTCTTCACCTACCAAGTCCACATAGAAGTGTAATTGCTCACTTGCTCATTGTAACTTGCCCTTCCAACTTTGCCCACATAGCTCACAAGGTAGAAGGCCCTAAATTAAAGAAGAAGAAGATTAAGGCATCAATTTGGATGAGCCACATAGCCACCCTCAATTGGCTTGGTTGAGGAGTCTTTGTGAGAATGTTATAGACATTAGAGGGGATTTGAGGCCTCCAAAGGGCCATTTCGGGGTTGTTCCCCGAAACTGTTCCGATAATTGCTAGCCGTTGTCAGACCAGCATTTATCCAAAAAAAATTTAATTAATTAATTAATTTTTAGGTCCTAAAATATGAAAAAAATCTCAAATTTTTAATTTTTTTTAATGACATGGCACTTTCTCGACCACGTAGGATTCCTATTCACTTAGCATAAATTGCGTTCCTGTAGTCTTCCAATGGCCTCAAAAATCCCCTAATGACATCAAGGAGTAACTAAGTTATTCCAAAAGATTATTTATTTGAAGGTTTTTTATTTTGCAAGTGCACCCTACACATCTTGCCTAGATTTGAAGATTTGATTATGCAAGAGTTGTGATTGGCCATGAGAATTGGTAGGCCTCTATAGACATGGAACAGAATATTCTATACGTACCGGTAACTGCACCCCCACAAGGCTGGGGTTCTGCATTGATGAGGCCTGGGCCTTTTTGTACTGCAAGAGCATCATTCATAAGGATCATTGGTTCTTTGGTTTTATTTTTTGAACAGATGAAATGAGGTTGCCTCTCATTCATTTCTAGGTATTTGACACTTTATAAATACTAGCACAGACCTGTTGCAGTGTAACATTGATCAAACTTAGGAAAAAATGGATTGGATGAAAAATATTTTGGATGAAAACGTGACCATTTTTGTGACATTGGATTGTGACCATCTGTACTTAATTACAAATATTTACTCTTGTTGTATGAGAATGCACTACTTTTGAATTAAAAAATGGTTGTAATTGGGACTCATGAACCTCCATGTGCACAAATGGAAATATTTTTAGAAACATTTGTTGATTTTGATGGCTTGCAAAGTAATTTTCTAAGGGTAAGGCAACTTTCTTGAGGTAAGGAAACCTAATTGTGAAGGCAACCTAATTTCACTATTAAGTATAGAGTACAATTTCCTTTCTTCTATTCAAGTTAACCTCTAAAATTTCTTGACTATGTTTTCATCAAAAATGCTCCAAAACTGCCATTTCTAATATAAGAACCAAAAATTGAAAAAAAATACATTTTTAGACACATCAAATTGTAAGATCTTGTAGTATGCTACCTTAAAAACATGTGGAAAAAATTTCAAAGATTTTCACTATGAGGATTGAAAGAGATTTGCATTTGAATTAGCAAAAAAATAGGCAATTGCACTTCAGAAGCTCACATTTGCATGAAAAAAAGTCCAAAATGGTGGTGCTTCTCTAGATTCATTTTTAAAGGCAAGTTGGCTACATGCTTGAAAATTTTGAGATCATTTGGAATTGTACAACATGTAGGAGAAAAATAGTAAGTAGAAAGAAGTACCAAATTATTCAAAATACTAAATTGTTAAGAATTAGTTATGAAATTGAAAATTACCAATCCAAATGGTTGTAATGTTGCAATAAACAATCTACATCCTATGATTATATTCTTTTCAAGAAATATTGAAAATTAAGTAAAATAAAAGGACTTCAAAGTTTACCAAAGAGTAGAGAATCCATAATTGCTTGTGAACAAAAACTCCCTCATAACTTTTGACTCATTGAATGATTCAAAACTTTCCAAATATATATTTCTCTAGAAAATCAATTCCAATCTTTGTTTTTGAAAAAAGTGATATTTTCAAATGTCTTAATTTTAGTGCACAAGAAAGATAATACTTCTCCTCACCTTTTATTAAACTTTGGGCCCAAAACTTTGAAATCTCCAACCTATCTAAAATTGTTGTGTTGTTAAATTCAATAGGTTACCCTTTTGGAAAATTTAAATAGCTCATTGCCATGATGACGACAAGTGCCTACATGTGACATAACATTTAATAGCATTCATTGTTTTGGCTTTACAATATAGGAGTTTGCTGTGAAAGCAACCATTTAAGTGTTGGTCCACCTTTTTCATTGGTTTTCATGGCCATAATTTTCTTAACTCATTTTTCAAAGTAAAAAACATGGATGTGGAAATCAACACAATTAGTTTCATATTTTTCTAAGCATTTTAAAATTATAAATGAATTTTCAAATTTTGGGTATAGGCACTTATTTATAATCATAGGTCTCCCAAAATTCCTCCACTTGTAACTTGTAAAGAGATGGGAGGAAATTAAAGGCAATGATTGGCTTTGGCAATAATTTTTTTTCTCAATTCATTCAATGGTTAATGTGGTCCATTTTAAAATCACCTCATATCTATTCTACAATTATTTATAGTAGCAATTTCAAGGAAATAGGTATTTTTATAGCATACTAAGATAGAAGCACCTAATATATCCAATACTTAAAAACAATTTTGGAACAAATTATGAGGAGTATGAGGCTATGAAAATTGAAATTAGTATGATTTTTGAAAGTCAAAAAGTGATTTAAACCTATAGCCAATGCCTAGACTCTTCTCATTCCAATCATTCAAGAGACTACTTTCCCAATCAATACTTCCAACACACTTTATGACACTTTGGGACATGTGTGATGACCTTACTATCAATCCCTGGTTGGAAATAGATGGTGTGGAATATTTCATAGCCAACAACACTTTATCACTAGCTAAAGTATATAGGATGATTTTCAAGTTTGTTTAACCCTTAAAAAATTGACACAAACATTTTATATACAATGGATGATAGAGAATTCTTCTAGTAGGATAGAAATGCAACTATTCATCCTCAAAATTTTGTTGTGAAAAGGGGAGGTCTTCTACAGTAATATGACTTCTAATAAATACTTGTGCAATCTTCTAAGCCAATGATTTACATAATATCCAAAGGTATGATTTTTGAGGTCACCAATCCATCCTTCAAGGGTTAAACTTTGAAAAATAGGCCCTTATGACCACTAATTTCGAGCTTCAAGGCATCACTCCTCTATTCACTGCTATTTTGCAATTGGATATGAATAACTTTATGACATTTGTATTTTAGAAATGTAGTCATGTGTTTACTACAAGCCATATAGTTCTCATTTTTTTGGAGGAAATTTGAAATTATTGTGAATTTTTAAGGAAAAAATCAGAGAAAATTCATACTAAATACATAATGTACTAAGAAAATCTAAAATTTTCACCATAGATGTACATTATAGTGTATATCATCAAGGTGCAAACCAAAATTATTTTATCATTCTAAAATTAGAAAATCAACAAACTATGATTTTAGACCAAAAATTAATATTGTTTTAAAGTACTGAAATTTATAAATTTTTCATATTTTCTAAATGAAGTAAAAACTAATTTGATAAACTTTATTTTATAGTAGTAAGCCTCAAATTCAAAAAATATGGCTAAGATTCACATTGAGGGGATATAATAAGAAATGGCTAAAATACACCATTAGGGTTGTCCATAGATTAAGTATCAAATTTTTCTTTAGGAAAGTGAATAATACCATAATGATGGACTTAGCAATACTATTGTCTCAAAATATACTTGAAAAACTTCAAAAAATATTGGATGGAAAAATATTTTTTCCATCTTGCAATCCTAAGCAAAGTCATCCAAATAGACACTTAGTATCTACAATAGCATTATAGAATTAACCTTGTAGAATAAGCATCCAATAGTGGGAAAAATTGGCAACAATAGAGGTTTATTTTAGGTATATAATATAGGGTATTACATCATGGTATAAACCAAAATTATCAAACTATTATAAGATTATAAAATCAACAAACTATGGTTATAGGCTCAAATTTCAAGTTTCAATGAAATATCAAATTTTTCAAATTTTCCAATTGTAATAGAAACTAAAGTTGATAAATTCCATTTTGTTAAATGGATTCAAATTCAAAAATATTGTTTATATTGCTAAATTCATGCCAAGAGTATACAACAAAACATGCTACAAGGGTGATCCATGGAGTAAGCAATGTTGGAAAATATTCATTTAAATTGAATTCAAATAACACCAAAAAAATAAAAACTTGGATGAAAAAATGTATCATTTCACCCTATTCACCCTCTTCAAATCATCTAAAGGATACGAAATGTCTTCATTGTCATTTTAGGATTAGATATTTTTAACACTTCATTTTTTAAAGGTTTTTCCACATAGTATTGTCTAACTTGTAGAGGTGATGTTACCTCCCATATTGCCTCTTCGTATGCAATAAGGTAACTATTCTAAACAAATTTCAAAACAATATTGTTCAAGTAAGCATTTGAATTATTTAACCTATTTAGGTTTTGTTGGATCTTGTTGGCAATTGAAAGAATATATATAATATTGATTTGGACATCAAATATAGAGATAATCAATTCATGGTGCTAATATCAAATATATGTTAGTGTAAATGGTCTTTAAGTTATCCATTGGGAGTAGGAAGATATAGACACCCACAAAATAGGAACAAGTTTATACAATTGAATCCATATACAATGAAACTTGTTTAGCAAACCAAGCAATGACATGCATCACTTATTTTTGGACAAACTTACTATGAAACCAGTGTAAGGTGAAAATATCCAAAATTGTTTGTGGATCCATTCTTGTCAAAGAAAATTCTTCTAAAATTGTCTCTAGAAGTGTAATCAAACTATTCCATACTTAATTGTCATTGGTTGATTGCTAATTTTCTAAATTTTAGTTTTATGACTAAGCTAAATAATAATTTTAGTAGTTTATAGAGCATCCACTTTGACAATTTATATCAATTATATGCCTTATTCCAAGATTTTTTTTATGATTCATAATTTTCAATTGCTAAGATTACTAAAATTTACATTTTTCTTCAAAAATGTGCCTCCAATATGTCAAATTGCATATTTTGAGATTACTGTCTATTTTCACCTTGACTTGTGGAGTTCCAAGGCCTTAATCTCATTAAAACCAATTATATGGTTAATGAAACTATTGGATACTTAGTTGTTACATTTTGTTGGGCTGTGTTAGTGCTATAGAATGGTTTGTGTGAACTTGGGGTCAAGTATTGGTTTTGAAAAAGTTAAGTGTCTATAAGGTATGAGGCTCAGAAACTGCTCATTTAAGGCTGGTCCACCTTCAGTATCATGTGTTCTTTTAGATGGTAATCTTTTTTGCTAATTTTTCAGTCAAAGAAAAATAAACAAGGAATTTAACACAAGTTGTTTCATAATTTTTGGGGCATTTATGAATTACTTATGAATTTTCAAACGAAATCTGGTATAGGGCCCTATTTGTGATTCTTAGGCCTTGGAAACCCACACATGCTTAATTCTGAAAAAAATATGATTTTGTTCAAAAATTAACATTGCAACATGTAAAAAGTAATACATATGGTTTTTAAATGCAACCCTTTTTAAAACTGAAATGAATGTTTGAATCAATCATTATTTCAAATTTTCTAACATTTGCAAGAAGGTAGTTGAACTACTAATTCTTATTTTGAATAAAATTAGAAGACGCCTATTTACTTTGTTAGGAAAGAACCCATTATGACTCTTAAAACACCCATTGTGACTCTTAAACCATCCATTGAAGAAGTATAAACCAACTCTTAATTTGCTTTGATGTAATCAAGAGTCCAGTTTCCCACAATCAGGTATCCACTTTACAACCTCCTACTGGATAATTGAAAATGCCCACATTGTTTTTGAGCCCTCTCCTATAGTACGTATAGACTATGAGTGGTTACAGACTCTCAATGTTTCATCATCTAGAAGTAACTTTGCAAGTTTCAACATTGGGGGACTCTTGCTTTCAAAGGGAACAAAAGACCTCCCCTTTAACTGTTGGTTAGCCCCTAAAGGACCAGGTTGCTAAATTTGGCAACATAGTGATTTTGGGCAAGTACGTGTGAATGGAGATTTCTATATTTTGGGCCAAAATTTTAATAGAAGGTAGGGATGATGAATATCTTTGATATGTATAAAAAATCAAAACATTTGGAAATAAGAGTAAAAAAATATAGTCTTATATGCTATTTTTTTTGTAGCTGGGTAGTTCAGGCTGATTGAAAAAATTCACTTTTATCAAAAACAATTTTTTTTTTCTCCATTTGTGTATGCATGGAAAGCTTTAAATCATTCCATTTTGATCAATGAGTCTAAATTTATGAGTTTTTTTTGTTTGTGGGTAGTTATAGATTCTCTACTCTAAAATAAACTTTGAGGTCTTTTTTATTTTACTCAATTTTCAATTTTTTTTTGAAAAAACAACAACTATAGGATGTAGATTGTTTATCACAACACTCCAACCATTGGGAGTGGCATTTTTTAATTCCACAATTAAATTCTTTTGTATTTTGTATCATTTGCTACTTCTTTTTACTTACTATTTTTTTCCTATGTGTTCTACAATTCTAAACAATTTGAAATTTTCTAGGCAAGTATCCTACTTAGCCTTAACAATGAATCCAAAGAGGCACAACCATTTTGGATCATTTTTAATATGATTGTTGCCATCTGAAGATCAGCTGCCCTGTTTTCCACAGGTTGAAAAAGAATGATTTTTGAGCATTCAAACACTAATATCTTGCAATCCACACCGACGGTGAAAAACTCTGAAATTTTTAGTGCATGTTCTCAAACCAATTTACTACAAGATCCTACGATTACAGATATCAAAAAAATGTTTTTTGAAGAGAAATTAGTATTGGTACTAAAAATGGCAGTTTTTGACCATTTTTGGAGTAAACATAGTCAAAGAACCGAAGAGGTTAACAATGTTATGGCCTACCCAAAATCCAATTTGTCTCCCAGGGAGACAAGTGGTCCTTTTTGAGATCAAGTTACTCCCCCCCCCTCGGAGTCACGGACCGAAGCCTTGCTCTTCCAGCAATTGTCGCTGTGGTGTGATGAACTAACTTAAACGAGGCCAAGTTGATCGTTTGACAAACCGAATCACAATTCTCAGTTGTGTCTCTTTCAAGCCATGATAGAAAGTGACGAGCCCCAAGTTGCGGATTCCTGGCCACAAACCCTTCTCTCGCAATTGAAGTTAAAGTGGGCCTCGTTGGTCACATTGCATTCAGTGTCCCACCCTGTTTTACAAACAAAATTTTAAGTACATGTGAAGCAAAGCATCTCTCTCCCCACCACGAACTTGCTTTGGCCCAAAGATGCTCTCCTTTGGACACACTTGGCTTGCTTGCTTTGCAGACCACTTGCAAGCTGTTTCAATGTTGTTTTGGGGTTTTTTTTGGAAACAAATGAAACAGGATTTTTAATTTTTTTGAACCAAATGGACAATTTCCATTGATGGAGGAAATAGTACAAGAAATGAAACAGGATTTCAATGTCATTTGGAATCACTCAGTCAGTGGGGACTTTGAAGTCCATGGCATGTTCTTCCAGTAAGATAGGCACCCCCAAAATGGCACCTGACCTTAAAGCGCCATCTACAACGTATATACATTTCCAAAATCAGTCATGTACCCAGACTGTAGATGATGCTTTCAGAAACAGACTTTGACCATTAATAACTTTTGCATATGATATCCAAATCCTCTGTTCTTTGGTGTGTCGAAACACGCTTTCACTCGCCAACAAGACTGTATAAAAATCTGAACAACATGATAACAAGACCTAGGCACAGTAAGAATAAGTGGCACTTTTGGGTGTACCCACCTTACTCCAATTAAACAAAACAATTAATTTCTGCACATTATTTAGCATTCAGTTGGGTTGCTGTGAAATAGCCCGCAACTCAAGGTTCCTTTGTACTGGCTGACTGGCCTCTCATGATGCTTGCTAGCCAAAAATAAAAATGCTTGAGTAAGCTTATTGGAAAAACATGGAGTGCATGTGCTACTGCATGCAGCAATATCTCAAGCAAAAGCTCCAGGACTGTAGGGGTTGCGGCGGACCCAACGAAGGAGGGACCCGACTTGCAATAGAATGGAAATGAAATTTCATTTTGGTGGGATCCAAACCAAAACAATCTACAATGACATTGTTTGTTCTACTTTATAGATACAATCCACACTATCATTAGAGGATATTTTGAGGCCACTGGAAGATTGTGGATTCTCAGATTGCGGGAACGTAGTTTTTGCCATGTGAACAAAAATCCTATGTGGTCGAGAGAGTGCCACATCATTAATTTTTTTGGGTTTTATTTTTTCATAATTTCGGACCCAATTTTTTTTTTAATTTTTAATTTTTAAATTTTAAATGCTAGCCTGACAGCGACGAGCAGTTACGGGAATAGTTTCGGGGAACAGCCCCGAAACGGCCCTTTGGAGGCCTCAAATCCCCTCTAATGTTGTTAGTTTTCGACGAAGTTTGAATATTGGATCATAGGGAGAAATGAATGTGAGTACCGGAATTCTAACTCTTTTAACTCTTAGAAGGATGCCGTGGTCATTTTTTGTTTGATGAATGACAAAGAATGTTTCAATGTAGGGACATAAATGCAACTATTCATCTTCAGAATTTTGTGTGATTTTTTTGGTCTAAGAAATCATCAAGCCATGGAACTACTAAAACCATCTCACAATACGATTTAGTATTCAATAGTAACCCATAAAATAGAAGTCATACACTTATATGAAATAGTTCACATTTATAAAATTGTGAAGATATATCATAAATTGCAACTTAAAAATAATAAGTTAATGATGACTCTTAAGCAATAGTTGTAAACTATGATTCACATATTATACCTATATGATTAAATAAAAAAACATACAAACCAATATTTTTCAATAAAATTTGAAGCCAAAATTAGAATTTCTTTCTAAAATTAATTGTAAATTGGATCTTTGTAATTTTCACTAGAATTTTTTTCTTTGAATTTCAAAATAATAAGTTCTAATCATATCAATTTAGTACTTTATTTGAGTCGTTTTTGTAAGATCAATTTTTTAATTGAAAAAGTTACTTTTGGAGACCAAACCTACAAATACCTATCAAGTAATAGAATATTTAGTAAGAAAAATCTTTAGAATCTACATTATTCAAACGTTAAAGAACCAATACAAAAATATTAAGAAAATTGATAGATGAAAAAACACATTTTTGTATGCTTGGGATGTGTTTATATTCATCTCGTGTTCAAAATTTGAATGTTTAGTCCTTTAGGGCTAAATCCTCAAAGGATGTTATAGACTTGATGTGTCCAATGGATGACTTTATTGTTAACTATAAAAATGTTATTTGACTTATTGGAAATACTTTCATATAAATTTTTTGTTATAGTCTTTATTTGGTTTAGTAGAAAAATCTTCTTTATTATATTGGGCTTAAAGAAGTTTTACTAGAAAGACACATATTTCTTACTTAAAATCTCCTGAAAAGGTCATTACTTAAAATCTTATCTTTAAGACTATACTTAAGACACCCCTTTATCTTGTAGTGGATGGCTTTACTTGGTTGGTACCCATCTTATCATATTTTATATGGAAGTTAATAGTCTTGTGATGCCTATGATTTCTTTGGATACTTTGACAAACCTTTTGAATTGTTGGTATTACTTGTAAATACCTACAGGATCAATTGCGACTAAAAAATTAATAGTTGGTAATTTCCTTTGGCCTTCTTGGTTTGATAGTTTTTGTGCTAGAAAGGCCTATCTTATCATTAAATTCTAGAAATCATTAGTTATGTCTAATCTATGATTTCTATAGATGTTTTCTATGGCTTTGTTCACTTAATGCTTGCATTTGATTTGTGCCTTGGTAATTTAGAAATCATAAGTACAATTATGGTTATGGTTTCTTTTGGCATTTTTAGAGCCTCATTGATTTGGTGGTGTGAAATGTGGAAGCATCCATTTTATCTATTTTTGGTGGAAATCATTAGGTTCCTTAAGAGTTTCAAGTGCATATGAGGTTGGATAATATTACTATGAAGAATCCCTGTCTTATTTTGGAAATCATTAGTGATGGATTATCTACGATTTCCTTAATCCATTAACATCCATGATTGATTTGGAGAAGGGGGGGGGGGGGGGGGGCGTAGTTTTTGTATACAATTCTAAAAAAGTGTCATTTTGTGCCCTCTCAAAATGGAACTTTAGATCAGATTAAACAAATAAGTTCTATGGGTTAGGTCCTTGAACCACACAAAAAAATGAAAGTAATCCAACAGTTCACATTTTTGTAATTACTCTTCAAAGATTGATGTGTTCTTGGATGTGTTGTAAATACCTTTTGGCAATAGTGCTAAATAGAGTTTTCTACAATTGGGTGTAAATTTGAGTATATGGTCCAAAAATTGACCAAAAACCTTTGGACTAATTCCTTCATACATATATATAGTTGTCCTTTACATTAAATATGCATTTCTCATTGAAAATTTCAATATGAAAGGCCAATCCATTTTAAGTTTGGACAAGCACAACTCATTTATCTTTGCACACATTCTCTTGAAATTGGTTTTGTTAGAAGCGTATGAAAACAATTTAGTTGCATTCTTCTCTGAGTTTCTTGAAATCAAATGTTCTATGAATTGCATGAGACAAAAAGTCCTGAAATCGACTAGAAAGTGGTTGACCAGTCCTTAATGGATTAATTATTGATCTATGGGCTTGATTTTTGAAGTGCCTATATGATTAATTTGGAAAATTATTAGTACTATTATAGTCTAATATGTTTTCTTTGAATGGAAGTTTTGTAATACTTTGGTGCTTTGGAGATTTAACTCGTGGTAGACTTATTTGAAAATACCTATGTTATCAATAAATTTTTTGGAAATCAGTAGTCTTAATTAATCCATGATTTCCTTGTAAAGTTTATGGCTTGATTGTTTTGATAGGCTTTGTTGTGGGATGTACCTATCTTTTCAATAGATGTTTGGAAGTTATGTGTCAAGTCAAGTTTATGATGTGGAAATTTATAGGAAAGTTGTGCATTGGAATGTCTCTCGGGCCACACACCTAGGTATCATAAACCAAAATCCTAAGATTAAGAATCTTTCAGAGTTTAGTGACTAGCTTCATGTCATTTAAGACTTGATAGTAGTGAAGGTATTTGTTGGAAGTAATGAGTATAAGAGAGATGAATTCAAGGCAAAGTTGGTGGATAGACTATAGAACTTTTTTTTGTTTGGCATTGACTTGTAGTCTTGATAGTTTTATACTATCATGAAACCAAGTTAATATTATGGTTTCAGCAATAGCACATTTACTTCATACTTTGGAAGCCAAAATATGTCAGGTATCATTCTTTAGGATGAAGTGGAAGATACTAAATGCAAAGCCTACTATTTTATGGTTTTATACAATGATATTACTATCCAATGTATTCTAAGGTTTTGGTGCAAAAGAACATTTTTTTTATTATAGAATACCTTTTCCTACAAAAGGACTACTTTTGTTTAAATTGAGTGATGTGCAACTTAGACCTCACAAGTTTACTAAGGATACTATGCATGAGATGTGCAATGAAGATGATTATGGGCCATTTGTAGATTTCAATCTTCTTATTGATCAACATATATCTGGGATCAAGTTTTATCAAGAGTTATGTCATAAGAACCTCTTTGTGATACCAAACCAAATGCTTGTTGATATACCTAGTACTATGCGTACAATGCTTACCAGATTGAGTCAACTTCAGGGTATATTGGAACGTTGGACAGCTTTGACAAATGATATGTTTAGTAGTCATCTTTCTAGCATGAAGAGTGAGGTTAATTATAGTTCAAACAGATATGGCGATGGATGGACGTTGACTTTGTAGTGAATATTAATTACAATGGATTGGAGGTATTGAGAGTGCATTGGTTGGGCATTTTAATACTAGAGTAGTATCCCTAAACCAGAGCCTAAACAACTTTATGTATTGGTGTAACTTATATATATCATCATTTGCAGCCATTGTTCATGTGAGAAATGAGTATGTACCATCTACTGAGGTGCGGAATTCTCACTCTCACTTACCAGGCTATTGGTTGGAGTGGCAAGTTCATACAATATTAGCTCCAATAGGCACGAGATTAGATTTTGGTTTCTACAGGAGGTAAGGCGCATCAATTAGAGGGTATACAAGATTAACAATTTACTTATGATGGTGTTGAATTAGATGATCATGAGTATGGACCTTTGATTCAAAAAAATTTAGCATATGTTGAGTGGTTTTTGTAGAGCAAGTAAAAGATCATATGATTCCAAGATTGATGTTGAAGAGTATCTACAATAGTAGATATTTATCTAGGATAGGTATTTACAAAGATTGTATAGGTGTTGCTTGTCATTATATTGGAGTTTATGGGGCTAGTTGGAGAGATCATTAGAGGATATTGAGGCCAAAACAAGACTATGAGTTCCTAGACTACAAAGAACAAGGGAACTATATAGTAATAGAAATGTGATGTGGTTGAGATCTGGCCGAATCATTTTTTTTAAATGTAGACTTTTTCACATTTTAGGACCCCTCATTTAATTATTTAATTATTTAATTATTTAATTATTTAATTATTTAATTATTTAATTATTTCTTGATAGTAAGCTAGCAACGAGACGATTTTTTATCTGTTTCGGAAACAACGAGGGGAACATGCCTAAAACAGATGTCCCTTGCCTCAAATCCCCCCTAATGTATGTATAATCCATTTGATAGATCTATATTTACTGTTGATTCTTTTTCCATCAATAAATGACATATGTAATTATGTATGGTTGGTTTATATATTAATAATAAATATTTAATGTAAGTAAAATCTGCACTGAAAAATAAAAAGCCAAAATGCATAAATCCTTAACCCCTAAAGCCCTGAACAACGTTTTTTGAGATTATAAATTTTTTGGGCAGCTCACTACGGATGGAGTTTTTAATTTTTTTCTTTGAAATTTTGATACAATGTGTGCCCAAGGAGTAGCTTTAAGGTCCAACAATTTTCATAACTTTTGACTTCACGGTTAAAAAGTTATGGCAGGATATGTTGTTTCCTTTACTTGGCGGGCAGCCCGGGCAGCTGAAAAAACTTCTTCAAAAAAACTTTTTTCTTAAAAGTGAAATTTCAAATTGGTTCTTTTGGTTTATATAGACTTGTGAAGCTTTGAATCAATCCATTCCAATCAATGAGTCAAAAGTTATGAAGATTTTGAGTTTGGGGTAGTTTGCAGCCAGTTACAGAATCTCTACAGTACAAAAAAAGTTTCATTTAATTCAATTTTTCATATTTTTGAAAAAAAATAAAAACAGGAGGTGTAGATTGTTTATTACAACATTTTAACCATTGGGATTGAAAATTTTCAATTCCATGAATAAAATGTTCACAATTTAGTATTTTGGCTCATTTTTTACTTCTTTCCACTTACTTATTTTTTCCTACATGTTGTAAAATTCCAAATGGTTTGAATTTTTTTGAGAATGTAGCCAACTTGCATTGAAGTATGAATTCAAAGAGTAACCACCAATTTGAATTTTCTTCACACAGATGTGACCTTGTGAAGTGCAGCTGCCTGGATTTTCACAGGGATAAAAAAACAATTTTTGTCAATTCAAATGCTTATATCTTGCAATCTACACCGTGGAAATTTCTGAAATTTTTTCCACATGTTTACAAACCACTTTACTACAAGATCCTACGGTTACATTAGTCAAAAATGTGTTTTAAGAAAAAACTTGCACTTGTATTAGAAATGGCAGTTTTGGAGCAGTTTGGGTGAAAACATAGTCAAAACCTTTAGGGGTTAATCCACTAAATCATAAACCTTAAACCCTAAACTCTAACACCTAAACAAATACTCTGATTTCTAAGACCCTAATCAATATATTGATTGCAATATATTTTAATAATTATCATCTTAATTTAAAACATAACCACAAAATCAGACCTTGACTATATTTCATTTTAATGAATCCAATTATTAAATATCATAAAATTTATATATAAGAATATTAAAAAAATATTATATATAAATCTGAAATCTTCAAGACATATTGAATGTTTTAAAACCCTTAGATAAGTCACTTTTAAATATGAAAATTCCTTTAAAATTACTAAAGCTAATCAAGAGTCCAAAAGTCAAACCTTCTATATCTCCCAAATGGTTACAATGTTTGAAAGTGATCTTTTTAAATATTTTATTTTATATATATATTGACCATAGAAGGATGGGGATGAAAAAAGGAAACAAATTCAACTCTATGGCCTTTTGAGCATCAACACTGTTGAATGGAATAAGCGTGTAGGATGACAAAGACTAGCCAACGCTAACTTCGGTTTTCTATTGTGGGGGTGCCTATAGAACATGGAAACTTTGACTTTTAAAAAAGAGACTTTTGGATGTAAACTTAGTTGCACAAATTTTCATACAATGAGCCTCAAAAGCATAGTCATTTTGGTTGGATAACACATCAATGTTTTTTAATTAGGATTCTTGGTAGTGATGGATTAGCACGGTGAAGTGGTTTAGATCAAGGTGGCAAGGCGCATTCAAAGGTCTTTCCAATCAAGTACCTATTAAAGGAAAACTCTCTAGGTCATGGTCGGGACTATGCCTTTAAAGCTCACAAAAGACAACTTGCAACATTACTTTAGATTTCTAGGGCATCCCCTATTTTGTCCAACAAAGTGGATGTTCTTATGTAATTTAGAAAGTACATGTTTACTATAAGAACAAACTTTTCTTTATGTTTGGACTCATTAGTACCTTTGGCCTTGGTTCAATAGCTTCTGCCCTCGCAAAATGATGAGGTGGTCATGAATTCAAATCCCAATGGTGTACGTATCACTATAGTCCACCCAACTATGATAGGGGATGCAAAAACTACCTTGTTGTCAAATGGGAATATGAGAATTCTGCAGGGAAAGGAATGTGTCAGTTCTTTAAAGTAGAGTTGACTACCTTCTAATTGAGGAATCAAGGATGGAATTTGCCATCTAATAAGTCCATGGCACTTAGATAGTTGAGCCATTTCTAACAAATGCTTCATTCACATTGGTCAAAGTTACCCTCATTCTTCCCTCTTTGGACTCATGCACTTTTTTTTGGACTTATGCACAAATTCTAAATATTGAAGATCAATAAGCAAAGAAATACAAAATTAACCAACCATGGTGAAGAGATACCCAAACCAAATGGCATAGTTGCGGGTCTGAAACTTAGCGATAATAAGTGGTCAATCTAATGAAAGAAGCCCGTCTTCATCATGGAAACCCTTGTAGTGTCTTCTTCAACACACTTGTTTCAAAAAAAAAATTAACCAACTAGAAAATAAAGATAAATTCTTGCTAGACGTTAAATCCTACCATTGAAGGTGGACCCACTAGGATAAATTTTGGATTCATTGAGTAAAAGGGAAAAAAAAGCCCCCTATTTTGGGTTGTGTCTAGGGTATATTCTTCACCCTTCATTGCTAATTTGGGGTCTTTGATTGCAAATATGAATTTAGAATTTGCAAAAAATAAAAATTCCTGCGATTCCTCCAAGGTAAATCCACTTGCTACAGGGTTGTTTTTTTCATTTCTTGTGAAGTGTCAAAGTGGCGATATTTCATTTTATTGTGGAGCTCCAAATCTCAACATTCATCCATATATTGGATAGAAAATATCATATTAGCACATAATACATATCTATCATTCTATTTTCATCCATTATTTGGCAATTTCATCCAAAATTTTACTATTTTTTTCCTATAGGCTTAGTGCTAGGCCAAAAAATTTGGTACAATTTTGCACCAAATTGCTAGAAAAAAACACCCTGACCTACTCAACCCACCTTCAATGAGGACGTTAAATCCTACCATTGAAGGTGGGTACAATAGGCTGGATTTATTCTAGGGATAAATGGTGAAATTTTTTATTTTTTGCACAAATTCTTTTTTGCAAATTCTGAATTCATATTTGCAATCAGTGACCACTAAGGTAGGTACACCCAAAATGGCTCCTGACCTTAAAGCGCCTTGTACAATGTGCATAAATTTTCAAAATCAGTCATGTACCCAGACTGTAGATGGCGCTTTCAAAAATACACTTTGACTGTTAATAACTTTTGCATACGGTATCCAAATCCACTGTTCTTTGGTGCGTTGGAACATGCTTTCACTCACCAGCAAGACTGTAAGAAAATCTGAACAACATAATAATAGGAACTAGGCACAGTATGAAAAACTGGCGCTTTTGGGTGTACCTACCTTACTTGGCTATGGAAGGCCTTGAACATACCCAAAAACACGGCACAAAATAGGGGGCTTTTTTACTTTTACCCCGGGTAACTCGAGTTTTACCCTGCTGGGCCCACCTTCGATGGTAGGATCTAACGTCCTGCTAAATTTTTTACACTTAAGTTATTATCCTCGTAGAGATGGAATGGTGCACCTTGGGAGTTGGGACCTGGGTCCAATCAACTTACAGGAAATGAATATAATATCCGGGGCCAATTGATACCGGGTCACCGGCGGGCAGAGAATTCGTTCATTGGTGCACCTTGGCTGCCCTTTTGAGGAACGGTCTCACTTTCCACATTTGATCCCGTCTTGTCTGAAGCTCAAACTTCCAAATAACCGTCGGCTCCCCCAACCCAAAATAATTCCCAAGTGCAGTTCGGTACAAAATAGTGAAATTAGGTTACCCCACACTGATTTTTTGACATTTGAATATGTCTATGTCTATATCTATATTATCTCAGTTCTTGTACAAAAATGCACATTCAAATTAAGTATTGTTGAAATTGGGACTTGTGAACCTTCATGAGTACAAACAAAAATATTATTAGAAATATTTGTTGACTCTCATGGCTTGAAAAGTAACTTTCTTGATGCAAGGTGACCCAATTGTTGGAGCAACTTAATTTCACTGCTTTGTGTAGTACTAAGGTAGAAGGCTCTTAAATGGAGTGGGTTCTAAAATGGTGCCGTCTCTTAAAGGTAAAACACTTGTACATGCTGCTTTTTCATAGCCTTCAGCAGTGTACTGACAATGTACATTTTAGCTAGGGCACCATTTTAGAGCCCTATGCCCTTTCAACTTCAAGATTTGATAATTAATTCCACAAAGCTCAGAAAAATATGAAATGACTCGGGTTAGATGTCAATTCTACTTGTCTTTCAAAGAAAATTTGCTGAAAAATATTTCTAGAAGTTTTATGTACCTGAAATTCTGTTTCAACCCTTAGATGGTCCATTATAGGACCTCTTACCTTGTTGTGTCACCACAATTTACAATAGCATTAGAAGAAATCTGAGGGCATTAGAAGACTACGGGTTTCCAGACTGCGGGAACGCAGTTTCTGGCCCGTGAACTTAAATCCGACGTGGTCGAGAGAGTGCCACGTAATAATTTTTATTTTTTTTTGAATTTATTTTTTAGGGATTTTTTTCATATTTCAAGACCCAGAAATTTTATTTTATTTTATTTTTTATTTTGGGTAAATGGCGCCCTGACAGCGGCCAGTAATTGGGGAACAGTTTCGGGGGACAGCCCCGAAACGGCCCTTTGGAGGCCTCAAATTTCTTCTATTGAATGAGGTGGGCACCCCAAATGCACGAGGTACTAATCCAAAGCTACCATCATCAATCACCAATCTATTGACATCTTTAACATCAATATGTACCTATGTCAAAGAAAGAAACTCTAATCCTTTGGAATTCTCACATGCAATATCTAAATGTTGTGTTTCATTTGGTGCATTAGAATGGCTCCTTTTACTTGGCAATAAGAAAATATAAAATTTGATGATTCCAATATTAGTAACTAGGCACAATAGCAAAAAGTGGAAGTTTAGTTTTTTTAACCCTTTAAGAACCGGTCAACCACTTTTTGGTTATTTTTGCACTTTCGGTCTAACATTGTTCAAAATACATTTGATTACAAAAATTTCAAAGAATAACACAATTAGAGTGTCTTCATGCACTTCAAACAAAACCAATTTCAAGAGAATTGGAACATTAATGCATTAGCTATGAGGTTGCAAACTCAAATGGCTTGGACCCTCAAATGAGAAGTGTTCAACAAAAATACAAAAAATATCAACCAATTTGTAAGATATTTTTGTATCTTGATGTCTTGACAAGGCATAAGTGTTGCTTTGTAATCTCATGAATGCCCAAAGTAAACTTATGCATTGAAATTTATGTAGCATAAATTCTAAAGGATCATTCAAGTCATTGATTTTTGAGGATTAAGGAAAACAACTCAAATTCCAACAAGGCTCTAAAAGCAAACATGATTTATAGGTATAGTTTGCTTTCTTCAATGTACCAAATCTGCACATTTGAGAAGGGTATTACTTTTGATGACCACAAATGACCATTTTTTGTGAACTTAAAAAATTTGTAACTAATTTCAAAAAGCTTCAAAAAATATGAAACGACTTAGGTTAGATGCCAATTCTACTTGCCTCTTGAGAAAAATTTACGAAAAATATTTAAAAATGTTTCACTTCCCCAAAATTCAATTCTAGCCCTTTAAAGGTTGATTTATGAATCTTCTATTTTATTTATAGCAATTTATACCGTTGGATGAGTTTGATTTTTTGTTAGGTTGAAGAATCTCCCTTTTACAATTTGATCTAAGATTACATCTTTAGAGTGGCTACAATATTCACATTCTTAAAGAACTACCCCCCCCCCCCAAATCAACCACAGTCTTTAAAGGGTTAAGTGAGTGCTAAATCAATTTTTCATTTTAGAATTTCATTAAACTCCTAAAGCCCAAAAGGCCTAACCTGTTTTTTTTTTGCAAAATAGCAACTTTGGGCAATTCACTTAAAAGGGAGTTTTTATTTTTATTTTTTGAAATCTTCACACAATATATATATGAAGAGTAGCTTTAAGGCCCAACAATTTTCATAACTTTTGAATTCATGGTTGAGAAGTTATTGTATGATAATAGTTTTCCTTGCTCAACTGATAAAGGAACTTCTTTAGAAATCACTTTTTTAAGAAATAAAAATTTGAAGTTGTTTTATTAGATTTACATATGCATGAAAATCTTTGAATCATTCAGTTTTCATTAATGAGATGAAAGTTATGAGTTCTAGTTTGTACAAAGTTTGAGGGTAATTATAAAATCTCTACTTTAATATAAATTTTCAAAAATCCTTTATTTTATTCAATTTTAAATATTCTTAAAAAATATATATATATATATTATGTTTAGGTTGTTTACTATAACATTACAACCATTGGAATTGGCATTTTTCAATTTCATAAATAAATTGTTAATAATTTAATAATTTAAAATCATTCTCTACTTGTTACAAATTGTTTTTTTCCTATATATTGTATAATTCCAAATGATTTGAAAATTTTCAAGCATGTATCCAACTTGCTTTGAAGAATGAATTCAAAGGATAACCACCATTTTGGACATTTTTCCATACGAATTTGACTATTTAAAGTGCAAGTGCTTAGATTTTTGCAGGATTAAAAAAATGACATTTGTCAATTCAAAGGGTAATATCTTTCAATCTACACTATAGAAATTTTTGAAGTTTTTTCTACATCTCTTCAAACCAACTTAGGGTCATTACAAAAAAACATTGAGTGTCTTGTGTATATTTTGGCCATGGTACTCACAATTTTTCAAGAGTACTTTAAAAATAGAAAAAAAATTTCTAAAAAATATGAAAAATATATTTAATATACATTTCCTTAAGAAGAAGGTATCCTAAAAAGGAAAAGTATAGAAAAATTCTCTAAGTAGGTGAACTAGAAATGTACAAAATCTCATGAACATAGGTACTTTGTCATTTTTATTTGTTGAAAATAGAAAAAAAATTGAAAGACAAAAAATTCCCCATTTAGTAAAATTTAATGATAAAAAGATTTCACCAAAAGAATGATCTAAAAAACATCTTCAATGTTCAAAAATTGCATGCAACGGGAGTGTTGTTTATACTCATGTGGAGGACATGAAATAATAAATTTTCAAATTTCCTTTAGTATATACATGATTCCCTACTATGCAAATAGACCATGAAAATTTGAGCTCTATGTCATTAAATATGGTGCTTGATTTGGTGACTCCTAACATAGTAAAAATTCCAAAACTACTAATTGTGACAAATTAGCTAAATTATAATTATAATTTTGAGTTATTTTTAAATTAAAAAAAGGATGCTATTAACATCAAGTTAGGCATCTCTAATAAAAAATTCAAATTTATGGGGTTCATGCTTCAAAAGTTTTAGCAAAAAACAACAATACATTATGGGGGATTTAAGGCCTCTAGAGGGCCATTTCAGAATTGTTTCGAAAATTGTTTTTGAAAGTGCTTGCCACTGTCAAGCCAACAATTACTAAAAAATAAAAAAATAAATTTTGGTCTTGAAATGTGAAAAAAACTCAAAAAAAATAATTTAATGACATGGCATTCTCTTGACTATGTTGGATTCCTATAATTCTGTATTCTTGTAGCAATTTCTGTGTTCCTAAACTATGGAAACTCGAAATCTTCTGGAGGCCTCAAATATCCTCTAATGCTTCAATCATGAATGAAATAGGACAAGTTTTTTGTGCAATGACCCCTTACTACAAGATCCTATAGTTAGTTGCACATAAAAATGTTTGAAAAAAATTAAAGTTGGTCCTTGTTCTAGAAATGACAATTTTGGTGCATTTTTGGCAAAAACATAGTAAACAATCTTCAGGGGTTAGTTTTTATGTCACCCTAATTCAATTGCAAGATGATGTGTCACTTTTTTCTTACAAAATTGACTTAATTTATATTGACTCTCAAGTTCATGTAGGGTGGTATAGAAGGTGGCTATTATGTGAGTTGAGGAATGTGAGTCCATGAGCCTAAAAGACTATAGCGGTATACACCTACAACATAGGTGTCCACATTAGAGAAATCTTTTATGACTATAATGAATCTATATTGTATAAACTTATATTATAGGTATTTATATTATAAGTACCTATAATGGGAGTAGGATATTAATTCATATATATGTTGACGGCTAATATGCTGACATTTTCATGCTCACCTACTAGCTCCATTAGTGTAGTATGTACTTTCTTTCATTTTTATATTGTAACCATGAAATAAATGAAAATAATAGTGATTAGTTTTGAGTGTTGTAGTTGCCATTTGATTGTAATTTGATTTGTGTGTTGAGTTTTACTAATTTTAAAAGTGATTGATAAAACAATGAATGGTAACATTCAAAAAGACTTTTGAAAAGAGCCTATTTTAGTCTTCAACATTTTTCACAGAAGGTTATCGTAAAATTCATATTCATTCACAACCACATTTTATTTTTTCCCTTCATTTGTTTGATTGTCCTATAGTTTTCCTTGAAGAAACATCAATATAATCATATGAAAAGGCTAGATGAATTATCCATGTATGTTCATTTATTAAGACCAAAAGCTATATGTCAGGAAGTTTAAATAGGATTGCACTCATAAGGAAGTGAGTACTATATGCACAAAGCTCTTCATTTAATAAAGGTTTCCTTTTTATTCAATAAATAGTCTTTTGATGGAATAATCATTTGATCATTTTTTGTAACTTCTATAAGCTTTCCAACATGCTAACAAGTGCCAAAGTTTGATTATGTTGTTGTGGAAGTGTGAGGTAAAAGTTGTTCCATTATTGGTACTTCAAATAGTCCCTTTCAAACAAAATTCTAGAATTACATCATACTCCAATCATGCTCTCAAAGACAATGCTCTCAAGTTATCTATATTAACTTTTCAAGAGTGCATTGGCTTATAGTATGAGCTTGCTTTGTATTTTGTAATTGCCAACTCTTAATAGCAAGTAGAAAATATACACAAAATAATCTACTACATTATAAAATCAATTTGAAAATACAAATGTAATTTGTAATTGTGAATGAAAATAATTTAGAAGAGTGTTGTGTAATAAATATTCATAAAATTGTATAAGTAGGTGGACCTTGTTCATTGAGAGACAAAAAGAATTAAGTAATTAACTTAATTACTTGAATAAAAGACCTAATTTCTTACAAAAATATTGTAGTATACAATTGATTGCATTGATTGAAAATTTTCAATCCCTTTGAGTATGATCATATGAAAATAGATAGATTTCAATGTTGAACATTCTTTTGAAAAATCTTCCAAGACAAAGCAATCTAAATTTTAGAGTCAATATTTGGATTGAATACAAGATTCATTTGTCATATTTTTGTGCCTTTCTTTTCTATTTAATTTTATGATGATTTAGTACTTTGTGACTTTTTTTTTACTTTTTGCTTTTTGCTTTTCATTGTATAAATTGATAAGTTTTTAATAGGTATCTATTTACATATTACTCCTATGCCCCAAAATAATTCTATGGTTTGAAAAAACCAATTAATATAACTTCAAATTTTGTTGAAAAACAATGGTAGTGTATGTTGACAATATGTATTATAGTATTGTGTGCTTGTAGTATGTATCAGCCCTTTTTTTTTGCTTTTTGAGAAAGTGCCAACATGGCGATCATTTAAAATTTGGTGAAGCATCGTATTTCTACATTCATCCAACTTTTGCACTAAAAAATACTTTATAGTTATATTCATACACTTTATCATCTAAATTTGGCGATTTCATCCACGGTTATCATAAAAATGGTAAATTTCCGGCGAAAAAAGGTTACTTTTTTTGATACTTTTCTGGCGAAGAAAAGATTTTCTTTTGAAATGGTGCTTTCTGGCACCATATCGCCCAAAACAAAAGGGCTGGTATGTATACCATTACAATACCATACCTTGAGAAATTGTTATTTACATATTTGTTTTTTCTAATAGAATTCCAAATTGAACTTATTTTAACTTGTTTTTTTAGACCACATAAACATTGAAGGGAGAGTGATAATGAATATAGTCATCAAAACTCTATAATGGTTGTTTTGGATAAGGTTAACTATCCCATTGTGGTCAAAATTAGGACAAGCCCATTGTGGACAAAATTGTAATGACGGTATATATTTGAGAATTTGAATGTACACCACCATGACAATTTTATCCACAATGAGATAATTTACTTTATAATGATTGCCCTTTAAAACTCCAAAGTTTTCTTACTTTGAGAATTTCCTTAAAAAAATGATTACCTACTTTTTATCTAATATTCACATAAATGATGTCATTTTATATGATACAAGATTCAAATTATATATAAAAAGAAAGAAAATATATTATATACGGCTATAATTTAAGAAATTACAAAACAAAATAAACATTTCATCTATTTTCTTGGAATTTCTTGGAATACACTAAATTATTGGGGGTAATGGATAAAAATTGCCAAGGAGAGCGAAGCCATACTCCGATGAGGTAACAGAAAGCATCTGAACGGCCAAAGATTTTGGATGAATTTTATTTCTCCAGTGGATGAATTTTCCGCGGTTATGTGGGGAAGCCTGCAATCAACACGAAACCCTAATTGTGTCGCAGAATCGGGCCGCAGAATGAATCCGAAATCTGCTGGCGGTACTTTCCGTTCTACATTTGTAGCACGCTATAGTTGTTGAATCCACCCAATTTGTACGAGAATGGGAAAATTTAGAAGATGGAGCTCTCGGGTCGGTGCATGGATTCTTTGATTGAAATTTCATTGCGAGAGGAGAACAGAGGAAGAGGAAATTTGCATTGGAGAAATTTGCATTGAAAAAGTTTGCGTTGAAGAAGTTTTTCTTTAGCGAGGGGGATGATGCAGCATGGACCTTGGTACGCCAAGGTTGCGCTCTTCAGTGCCTCCGCCGGGGCCGCCATGGAGTTTTTCATGATCCGCACTGGCTTCTGTAAGTTGCGCAAAGTTAACCTCGCTCTGTTTTGGGGCTCAGAGTTTCGGTCTGAACTTTATCAATTTATTTTTATTTTTATTTTGATCACGTTCGTTGCTTATTTGGCTTTCCTTCCTCTTCTTCTTCTTGCGTCCCTGAATGTAGGGACGTGGATTGCACAGCGAACGATTTTCGGGGAAAGTGGGAGTTTAGGGTTTGGGAGTTCAGTACATAGGTCATTGAACGCACTGCCCTGGTTTCAATTTCTTCGCAAATTCAAGTTCGCGTTCAATTTAAAGTCAATTCAAATTAAAGTCAATGATTTTAAAATCTTTCACATTTGAGTCTTGACCTGGTGGAAGAAATTTCTTCGAAAGTCATGTATTTCGGATGCATTTAGTGCCGAACGCCCAAAGTCTCTTGAATAAATCCCCTTTTCAACGCTCATTGGCTCTACTCATTGTTAATTTCAAGTCCCATTAGGAGAAATTCGTTAAACAATGAAGCTTTTTGGAATTCTGTGATCGATATGACTATGTGGTTGACGGTGGGTTTTTTTTCGGCGGGTTTGTAGATGAGAAGGTGGTGGATCTAGAGGCACAGCGAAGGGCGGAAGAACTTCAGGCTGCGAAGGAGCAACTGGATGCTTCGGCGATGCTCCGGCAGCAGCAGCAACCGCCGCCGAATTTCGCCAGGAGGGAAGGTACTACGACACCAGTAGGCCCATCGTAATTCTCCTTAACTCTTTAGTCAATGCCATTGGAGTTTTGTCACAGTTGTCCAGGTTTCGTCGCTCATTGCCTGGCATCAACTGGGATTCGTAATTGTTTCGTCAACCTCCATACGCGGCCGTGTAGTACAGTGTAGCTTACTCAAATGCAGAAATTTAGCAGTCGCCATTTGTCTGTGACGTCACGTGATTCTGAACATGAATGACGGCACTTTTGTTTAATTGTGCATCTCGGGAGATTTGTTTTATCGTGTTGCTTCGTCATACTCTCCTGTTGAACACGCATTGCTTCGAATCTTCAGCTGTTGCCATCATGAGACTGGGAATGCCACTTATCCCACTGATTTGTTTAACTTCTTGTTATCCAGAAATCTTAAAATCCCACATTGGCACGCCAAAATAGTGTCATTCTATTACTGATTATGGAACAGCTGGTGGTAAGGTAGCGAATACTTTTGCTTTCACTATAAAAACTTTAGCCTATATGTAGCAATGTGGCGTTCGGGAGATCACGTACTATAGAGCTGTGCAGAAATCACTGTGGAGAATCACCATAAGTCATAGTAGATATTCCATTCAACTATAGACGTCTAGCGAGGCCATGCTTAAACCACTTGCTGATAAGTCCAACCAAGTGTGTATGAAAGAGGAGTTGGTGGTAACAACGGTCAGTCAATATAGGAGACGGCATCAGGTCCTTAACGGTTTTAGTATCATCTTCCTTAGCATTCAGTATTTTTCCTTACAATCTGGTGCTAACTTAGCTGTCAATGGGTGCGACAGAGGCTCGTTCTATGCTTGCAACTTCGCTGATGCAGGTCATCTGTTGTGTATTCCATATCGTCACGCTTCTATAGCGACAGTAATGATGCATGTCATGCACGAGAACTTTCCGCTTCAACTCTTGTTGTGTCGCATGCATTGGGCGAATCACTGTTCTCTTGGGTGGTGCTGTAATTTCCGAGCAGTTTTCAAGTTTTCGGCTGTAGCCCACCAGGAAGTGTGAGGTTACACACAATGCAGTCGTACTGTGTCTAATTAAAATATCTGATTATAATCATTTTATTTGTTCATTAATTTAGTTGTGCTTAATTTCGAGGCTGATAACAATCATCGTAATCATTGAAGGGTCCGGAATATCGTATTACCTTAGCCGTGGAGCGGCCATGTACTCAGTTTCGTGATGCTTCCCGATTTGGTAGTTGCAATGAGGGGGCATTGGGCAGACTTTGAGCATGTTTTATTCGTAGATACATATTATATCATTTCTTGAATCCAGTGAAATGGGACACTTCCGGAATTTCATTGATACTACAGTACCGGTACTGTCTAATAATAAGAAGTGCTGGACTGCTCCAGTTGTCTATGCCAGTGTTTGTATTGACCGCAATGCCACTTAATTATCACAACCGGATAGAGTATATACTATTTGTAACACTTTGAGCATTCTTACAATTGCAGGGAGTGTTATTTTTGGGAGACAGAGAGCTTTGGAGAGACATTTGGTCACAAGAAAACGATTCTGTTGAGACTGAATTTTACCACTACTGACTAGCATGTGAATTGTCTTATGTAATTTCTCAAAGAGGAAGGCTGTAGACCAATACACAGAAGCATCTCCATTCGAAGATCAGTACGTGTGGACATGGATTCGCAAAGGCATGCTTTCACCTCTTGTGAAGAATGTTTGTCGAAGTGCAATCTCTCTATTCTGTAAGTAGAGGCAACGCAGAAACGCAATTGGAAAACACTTTGCAAGGGCACGGTAACATTTGTGGCCGGCAAGACTCGGAGCTTAAAATCACACGGGGCCAGAATTGAAGGAAACGGTAATTGATGTGAATCAGTACATGAGCCTAAAAACAGACCAGTTTAGTATCAATAATTTACCTCCTTTGTATGCAAATTTTTCTGCCTGGAGCTTCCAATTCGAAGCTCGAAATAATTACAGTCAAGACTCAAGAGTCTGAAGAAGGGACATAATGTAAGCCCTTACAGTATCCTATTCTGAAAGCCCAACTCACGGAGACCTTGATTTTTCATCAACAGGCAACTGTTCTACTGTGCAATAGAATCGACACTTTCATTTGAATCAAAAAGGAAAAGAAAAAAGAGACTACTAGTCCAAGCGTTTCCCAAATGGGACTATGAGAGTTCCTTTTCCAGGTCACATTTCCAAGTCCATATTGTCGGTGATTCCTGTTGGGTCCCAAAGCAGAAACCCACTAATGATCGAAGAGTGGACGGTTCATAAACAAAAAACCAAAAAAACCAAAAAAAACCAAAACCAAAACCAAAACCAAAAAACCAAAAAACGCACTCTTAAAAAGTTGTGAAAGTTGTGAAATGAAAAAGCCTAACAAAAGGTTGGTTTGTCAAACACTCCAATTGTCCCTGTACTCTTCCTCTATCAAAGAATTGTCCATGTGTTTCAAAAACAAAACCAAACACTCAATTGTCTGTCGGCCTTTCACAAACCACCCTGAATACTGGCAGTCTCTCAGATCGTTATGAAACCGATAAATTGACGGTTACACAGCTAAACTTGGCGGGGGGTAAGCAGATGATACATTCCTTAAACTTTCAATTACAGACCTTAAAAGTCAAGTGCCTCATTGAAGCAAACTAAGCATAAGATCATGGAGGATTTGCCTTTTTGGTTCGAGTATGTAATATTTCCAATTGAAAGTGGATCTGCATATCTTTTAACCGAGAAGCTCACTGATGGGAGTGGACGGTTCATAATAATAACTTGGAGGCTACCCGAGTCGTACTTTCCAACTCTTTTTTTTTTCGAACAAAAGTCCTTGCCAACTTTGGATCAACATGAGGCAGCAGAGGCACATGAGGAACCTGTAATTAGATAAAATCAGGACAACCATGATTTTCATGCCCTTGAGAATCAAAAGTGCTCTGTGTCTTATTTATCTTCCTTTCATTAAATCAACTGATAGGACCAAATCGTGCGTGACGAGCTTTCAACAGCATTATCGGAGATGCCCGCTTTGCATGTGAGCAACAAAAAGTCAAGCCCGGGCTCCGATTCAAGACATTAATGCTTTGATATTAAATGGATATTAAAAAAACTTGAGGCTGCAAAAGCAAATCGGACCTTTCCAGGAACTTTTAGACATCATAGAGAGAGAATCTTGCCCATGATGCAGAAGAACTCCCTACGATCACAATGATCATGTGATGCATGTCTGAAAGACTATTGATAATGTTGTCCAAATATTGCTGAAATTTTGCTGAAATCCCTCTTCGAAGCTATAGTATATTGCAAAAGGTGAAGAAAGGATTTGAAACTCCAGATTTCCAAAAAGATGGAATTTGCAAACAGTGGTACGAGTCAAAAGCTGTCATCTATGAGCTCCTTCCGTGTCAATCCTACTGCCAACGATTCTTGGGAGTCTGTGCTGATCTCGAAGGGAATCTGCACGAAAAATTCATATGACAGCAGCACATCAACTCACAAAAACTAGCGGTAGCTGATTTTTCTTTTCCTTGACGAAATTCAAGTTAACCACCATCATTTCCACGGTTGGATATTTGCAATTCCGAACTGCGTCAAAAGATGATATGCTTTTTTGCTTCATTAACTAGCCTCAAGTGCATAATGGTCTTTTGAAGAGGATGCTGATTCTGACGTTCGACAGTACGTAAATGATCGGGGATCAAAATTATTTACCTTCATGGGTCTCCTTCAGACCGCGATTTTCACGGGAATTTTCATGCCATCTGAGACCAGAAAAGCACAGGTTGCTGCAAGCTGAGCAAGTACGAGGGCTTTGAGAATGTCACTAGTGGAAACAATGGCCAGCCAGAGCTCGTTGACTCCCCGCACTGAGGATGCAGCCACATTCCATGGAGGCCTGCATAAGCTCGTTCGATTCAGGTTTCAATGTCCCGACTCCCAGCAGCCCCTTCACAACCTGTTCCACCCAACTAATGAGATTATGGAGTAGAAAGACATGCCGAATAACTTCAAGTTCCAACTTAGAAAACTCTTACAATCACATTGCGTCGAACCTTCTTCGTCGACCTTTTCTCAGAAGCATTTATTTAGGGGACTATCATGCAAACTCGTCATTTCAAGTGGAATGATTCCGACAATATTCAACTCAATGCATTTGTAGATTAATATCGTATATAGCAACAAAAATGAGGGGCAACAACACAAGTCGCAACTTGGCCACTTTATCTCGTACTATACATTGTTGGTTTAAACTTTTTCTTTGAGCATAATTGAGGCACTAGGAAACAGTTCTGATTTTTCACATTCTTGATGTGACAAATGGCACCCTTAAGTACTTGAGGCTAGTTAATTAAAGCACCAAAGCTCATCCCCCCAAAACAATGCTGGAACGACTGCCATTTCATAAGATAGGAAGTAGAGCAGGGATAGCTGAGTCTTACAGTAAAAACTCCCACCCTGAAGGCTGCATCTGACTGATACTAGTGGAAATACGGTTTGCTTTAGCTTTCGTGCAATCTAGCTTGTCCAAGCGTGCTCTTTGAAGATCCTCAAGAGGTCGTGAACCACGGTGGCCTTGAGTTGCTTTGACCTTCTTCCGGAGTTTTGAAGCCTCTATTCGTTGATCAGGTAATTAACACCCTCTCGGTCTTCACAAGATCCCCGGAAACCTGCAAGTGTCCCAAGGTCAAGTGGCAATCAATACGTACAATACGTAAGACTCCTCTTGAACCTTTAGAGCCAAATCAGAATAAATTAGAGAGTGAAATTTCCAGGCACTTAATATAAAAGAGTACGTCACTAATCTGACGTCACATGCCATTATTTTCTACATTGAATTGATTGCACTCGCAAAGGAATCACAGTTGTCATTATACAGGATATGATTGCTAGAAGCGTATGAAAATTTTCAAAATTCTATAGCGCAGTTCCGCATTACAAACTGTCAAAGAGTGCAAGATATGATACCTCGAGAGCATTTGAAAACCCACTCAACACAGGCATCCTCAAGACTATGTATCTACTGAGCCATAACGAAACTTAGAGGACCAGATCCCGAGGTTCCAAGATTTTCCCAGTTCCGAATGCCCACTTGCAGCTTAAATTCTTTCAACGATTCTTCGACGTTCTTTTTCTCTGCCGCCGTCAGTGTCTCCTAAATGGGCCATATTCGTATGCACGCTTTTCATAGCTCTTGCAGTAAACATGGACCAGCAGTTGTCCGATCTCAAATTAAAGTAACGTAATGTCGAACATCAGAGTCAGCATCCTCTTCAAAAGATACTCCTCATCCTGGTTGTTATCAGTCTCATGTAACCGGCCTGCCAACTGCCGAGATCTGCTCCCTTAATTCAGATTCCAGGTTTCTAAAGAATTTCTACGGAATTATCTCGAGGATTGAACCGGCAAATTCTGAGCAGGAAAATTCGATCTGTTCCATCCATCACGTGCAACCATCGCTTTCGTCTAGTAGGAACTTCCTTGGAAGTCATAGACTGAGGGCTTACAAGACCTTTGCTTGCTCTCTTAAATTATTGGAAATCCAAAACCCAAAGTATGATTGCCCACATTTTCTACCTACAAAATTCTAATGCCAAGTTAATAGCCTTACAAATTTTAAACTGTAATACCAAAGTTCATAATTTATTAAAAATTAAATGAACTGGTAAATTCTCAAAGATAAGATGCTTCTAAATTGATTCGGCAAAGATCTATGAAGGTATTTCTAACTTCAACTACATGGATAATGTTTCACATCAACATGTTTGACATCAACTTCAAAAACATTGCGGGAGTCATATATTAAAGCACATCTAAGATTTATAGAAACCTTGAAGGAAATTAGGGAAATTAATGCTACGGACCACCTAAATCACTGAGACCTCAACAAGAAAACTTACGTTCACCAAGTCGGAGACGAATGGCAGTGGAATAACCCCAACTCGATAAAGTCGAGTCTTCAAACTATCACAAGAGTTTCATACACCAGACGAAGAGCCTCAGTTCATTGGATTCCTAGCCTTGATTGTTCAAGAGGCTGTGAAGTGCTCGGCGTGTAGAGAAGTGCCAAAGAAGTGGAACAGGTCTACTTGATGTCACAAGCTCGTTAGGGCCTGCAGTCATAAAACACAAGATGGAACCGTCAAAATTTAAGTTCAAAAAATGCGGAAGCCTTCCTGTTCTTAAAAGTCAAATGCACAATGACAAGCTTTAAGCTGATATCAACGAAAAAAGGTGGCTTATTTGCATAGAACAAATCCAAAAGCCCCCACATGGACCCTGTGGTTTCATGGAACAGTCGAGCTCCAGGATGGCTTCCAATTACAAAATCAAAACATCCATACTAGTTGCCTTATTTAAGCCTTAATGATTAGACTTTGCATACTCCCGATGGTGACAGGAGTGTAAAGATATAAGTTAAACTCTCAAATTCTAACGTGTAATAGACATTATTGATGAGAGTGGATGAAAATGGATATTATGATGTGAACCTGATAGAGTTTAATTAACAGTAGCTTTATTATGAACAATTAAAAACTATTGGAAAACACATCAATGTAAACTATATTGTAGCATTGAACACACCTGGGCGATCCAACGAGCAAGCTCCTCTGGGTTAGAGAAGGTGGCAGAGAGACAGATTAACTGCACTTCCTTGGGGCAGTAAATCACCTCCTCAACAGGAATTCCAACACCAGATAAGGCTGAAAATCACTTGGGAATCTCTCATAGCTATTTAGCCTTTCAACTAGCAAAGGTGAAAACGCTGCATGCAAGGCCGCAGCACAGCACCATTACTGCCACATTTTTAACAAAAAGGTCCTAAAGTTCACACAGCGAGGCTCTCACCGACACTGATAACAAGGGTTTTAAGGTAATTGCAAGCGCTGTTTCTTCCCACACGGTACCACGGGAAATGTCACTGAGATAGTGCACATCGTCCAACACCACAACATCTGGATTGATGAGAAGGCTGATTGGCCGCCATCCTCCACGCTTCCAACACTGCAAGCGTCACAGGGTGGGTAAAAAGCACCGGCCACCTCAACCTAAAATCCTAAATCCCCCGAACTGGGCGCTGCTATGAGTCGGGGATGGGGGCCCGCCCTTCTCCGCTGCGGGTCGGCGTAGTCCTCACCCACCCCCATGGGCGCAGTCCCACTGCCACCCTATGCATTTGAAACTTGGCAAACAAGATGATGAGCGGGATGTTGAGACTGCATAGAAGCGTGTTACAGACTCTTCATCTCGAAACCAATTCAAAGGGACACGATGCCCACGTAGAAGTTCCTGCTTCGCTGATTCTTGCTGTCTTTAACTCTAGATCTCGGATAGTAGGGATCTTGCATTTCGATTTTCAAGGCTTGCTTCATAATGGACATTTAAAACACATCTAGAACATTGATATTGACCCACGTGTTGATCTCTGTGCAATCCAGTTTCATTCGCCGGCTGTGAGCACGTATTTCTTGGCCGTTATTAGGCTTGCCTTGCACCCACTGCATGGTCATGCTTTGTGCTCGGGAACTCATTAATTGCACAACGTTGAATGGACCACGAGCAGGAATCTCGTCGAATGCATGGTGGTTCCGTCCTTCTCAGCATCACCAAACATTGGAAATTCATTCAAAGTGAGCGCATTCTACGTGCCTCCAGCTAGACCCTATGGTGAAAAGTTTGCCACTAATTTGTGGTTGAGGGTTCCCAACAGTTAATTATGATAGGCACAAGCTGGGCTCAAGTAGCAAGTACACAGTTACGCACGTAGAAAAGATTCCCTTCAACTGAAAGGTGGGTACCCCAAACCGTCACTTTTTGCATCTCTGCCTAGTTATTATCATTAGATTGGTCAAATTTTCATACTTTCTTGAAAGGAAGTTCCAATGCATCAAAGAATGTTACATTTGGATATTGTATGCAAAAGTTATGAAGGAACAAAGTTTGGTTTTATACTAGTTTCTTCTCCACACTTAGGTACATAATTGATTATAAAAGTGTACATGGAGTGAAGATGGTGGTTTAGTGGTACATTTGAAGGGGGGCTACATTGGATCACTTGCATCTCCAACATCTTGATGAGGCGATTGTTTCTACATGTGAACTTTCTATGTGCACTTAAATGTACCAATCTACATTCTATATTCTTCATAATGTTTTCTTATCAACTCCTTCAAGACCACACTAAATCAAAATTGTAAAAACTGCAAAAATGTATTATATAAAATCCATCTTAGAAAAACAATTTAATGATAATCATCAAACAATAGTTGTGATAATATGATTCATAGATCATATCCATATGATTAAATCAACCAAAATACAAACCAATGTTTTTCAATAAAATCTGAAGTCAAAATTTTGAAAAGCCCTAAAATAAATTGTAGATTCAATATTTGCAACTTCCACAAGATTTTTTTTTCTTTCTCTAAGTTCAAAATGTTACTAGCAATGAATCTCGTGTTAATCCTTATTGGACAAGCCGATGACCTTCTCTAGATGTCCTTTCTTGTGATTGTGTAAGCTTGAAATTATGTATGGTTATTTTACAAGAGATGAAATCACATGTCTTTTACAGCTTTACAAGTCAAGTAAAGAGATATAGCTCCAGTAAAACCATATCCGATTACCACACCGTCCATAAAAATCGAGTAAAATCCGTGCATTGCTCGAATGATCAATTCGAAACGCTACGTCCGATGATCTTTGAAAAACTCTAACCTAGTCTCAAACCTGGTGTAACCTACTCACACAGGTTGCAAGGTTGATCGATAGCCCTGTAGGGCCAACATCGAGAATTCCCCTAACTACTTCGAGCTAACCTAAAAGGGATTCCCTGTTTCTACAATTTGGGAAGTTCTCGACCCTGCCATCTCAACCACAAGGTTAAGCTAAATCTTCGCTTTTTTTTCACACTAAAAAATATCGCTGTTGAAAACACAGGCATGAATCTTCCGGTGGACCAACCACGTGAACATCCAAAGAAGTTCTGGTGCAACGAGGCCACAGTTCGCAACTCAAATGCACCCGTGAGCTTCCTCTCCAAAGCTAAAGAAAGATCAATGCTCGTCCTAGATAATAACGTGTACATAAGTTGTGCAGGTTATCTGGCTGCGAAGGTCTACCTCTCATCTGTGGATGTTCAGCATCTCCTTTGCTTCAAGTTCCTCCTTCACAAGGTCGTCACTCGCATATTTGCTCAGCAGTTCTAGTTTCTTCTTTTCTACGACCATGCGCTCAATTTCTCTTTCATCTGGAAGTGGTACGTGGGCAACAAACTCAAATTGTTTGGGCCGTCTCTCTGATTCATCCTCGTCCAACTCTTCGTCACTCAAATCACTGTTGTAATCTCCGTCGTCTGTTTCAGGCCTCATGACAACAACCTGCAACCGCAATATCCCGACATTTAGTACTCTAAAAGGGAAGTCAACATGAAAGAGATCAAATCACATCAGGTTAAACAAACGTATCTAGAATATACATGATCTTCAACCATGCAACGAGTTCGCAAATACTCTGAGACTACGCACGTTGATCTACAATCAATAAAACAGCCTAAACCACCACATTTGCAACATTTATCAAACTGAAAATCTCACCTCCTTGACACCCTTGCGGGCTTCAGCTTTTACGGTTTCTATTCTTTCCCATTCCTCAATGGCCTTAGCACGCATCTCCTTCTCTGCATCCCTTTCTAAATTCTCGAGAACGCCATCCTCGTCATCACGAAATCCATAATAGTCCATGTCAATACGCTTGTACATTTCATACCGATTCCGTTTCTTCTTTATTTCCGGTGGTAGTTCGAAGAGCTCTTTGACTCCTGGCAGCTGTTTGGCGGCCCCGAAGTACTTGTAGCCCATGCCTTTCCCACTTGCAATGTCCACCTACAGACATAGGCCATTGTTTAGGGCAAAGTAAGACGATTGTAAACAAAATCTCAGAATACTCACGTGAATCACAACATTGGCTTAGGGTTTAGGCAGCGTCCCAGAAATCCGAGAATTCTCGTTCTCGGGTATCAAATTCTGTAACAATCGCAACGACCTTAAAGTTTTTTCTGTCTTGAAGTGTGTACTTGAAGCTTAGAAGACAGAGTTTTAAAAATGTATCGAACCGAAAGCAATCTAAGGCAATAAAAAACGCAATTGAAAAATTGCGATAACAGGAATATTCAGTTTTTCAGTAGCGCTGTGTTTAGGGTTTGGCATTTACCTCTTTGCCATCCTCGCCAGTGATCTTCGGAGCAGTTTTCGCATAATTCGGTCCTCCAAGCTCCAAAATCCTTGTCTCCCAATGCCCTTTCTCACGAATCAGCTTATTGATTTCATCATTCAAGTCTCGAATGCGATGTTCCCCAAGTCCTGGGTTCTGGATGTCCATCACCTTCCGACCGATTTCACGAATAATCTGTTGCCTCCATTTATCAGCGTCAGCGAGATCACGACACTCCGACGCAAGGAAGGGACGCTTCTCCTTCGGCTTCTTCTTCTCGTCATTCTTAGCCGCCAAAAACCTACTAAGCATAGACTGCGCTTTCTCTTCATTTCGAGCCATGTTGCAAGCAGCCTCTGAGAACCAAAATAAAGGTGCCTACACCACCAGGAAAATATGTAAAGGAAATTCCAGAAACTACAAAGGGATGTCTCAAGCGAGCATTCGGATGCACATGAAATCAACTCGTAGCTAGATGCCCGAGCTCGCCTGCCTCCGAAGCTTTGCAAAAACCAACACAGTGACCAGTGAACACACTGTCTCGGTCACTCAAGGATGAAAGAGACGAAGACGGATGAAGACCTAATGCAGTGGATGTGAACGCACGTATTTCATTCGCAGGCAGACCGACGGACGGTCAACTGTTTGGATGATAAATAGCCCGTCAGAAATAAATTGTTTTGTCATTGTATCAAGGTAACTTCAAATTCTACATTTATCAACATTAATTCTACTGAGATTTCCACTAGTTTATAAAAACCATTCCTTTCTTTATTAGGACAAGATCAAAATGATCTTATGTTTGTCACAATTGCACTTGCAATGCTTGGAAAATTTGCCTACATTATCAATATTATTGTATTAATAAATTGTTAGTGTTTGCAACTCAAGCATCTAAAGATCATTTGAGAAAAGTGTGCATTTAGGGTGGATGAATTCATTGGGGGAGTTTTTTGGCCTCTAAAAGACTGTTTTAAGGTTGTTCCCTAAAATTGTTCTCAAAGCTATAAACTAGCTTATTATGAGAGATCTAAGGGCATTAGAAGCCCACAAGTTTTTTTGAATTCCTAGATTTTGAGAATGTGTCACGTTAGTAGTTTGACATGGTCCATGCTAGAAAATAGTGATTTTTTGAATTCTTGCATTATTTTTTGAAAAAAAGTTTTAGGTTTCTTAACACTTCTTAGAGTTCTTGAAAAAACAATTTAATTTTTTTTTTTAATTTGAAACTGATTTAAGCCAATAGGGCTCGTTTGCACTTTTTGGATAACACAAGGAATACACAGGGGAATATTCTTGGGATGAGCTTCTCTTGCCCTCAAATCCCTTCTAATGAAATTTTCAAAGTTCAATATTTTTAATTTCAAAATTTTTAGAAAGTATTAAAAAAAATTTAAGATCTAAAAATATATAATAATTAATTAATATTATCAGACATGGCGATTGCCCAACTATGTTAGGTTGATGATGTGGCAACATTTCTAGTGCTCCTATTGTTTAGGAACTTGTAATCTTTTGGAAGCCCCCAAACTCTTCTAATGGGTGATCATTAGATGAGATTTCAAGTTTGAACAAAACTACAAGTTACAATTTCCAAAAATTTATTAAAAATGTATAATCAAAAAATTATTTTAAAATATTTTTTTATAATAATTAATGCTAAATTTGACATATATTTGATATAGTTGTCTTCTAATTGAATACTAATTTTTAATTAATTTTTTATTAAAGAATATTTACTCAATAATTTTTCAATAATTTTTCAGTAATTTTTTGATAATCTTTTAGTAGTCTTTCAATAATTTAGAATTTCATTTCAATAGTCAACAAGACCCTCTAAAAATCAAATAATTTTGTTGTAAGAACCATGCATAGATGTTTATTTAAATGTTTTTAGATGTTACTTTAAGTTTATATGTGAATATTTTTATTTAAAATGAAATTCAAAGAAAAATAAGAATATTGCTTTAAAATCTATTGCAAATAAATAATTCATACACTACATTATAAAGATAAGCAATCAATGTAAGATAGTGACTGTTTTGAGTAAGTACTAATCAATCAATTCACTACTCAATTAATACAATTTAATAAAGAACCCCCTAGTTAATTGTATTTTTTCATTACATTTCTACCTCTACCTCTAAAAACATATATTTCATTTTTCTAAGCTATATCTAATTACAATAAATATAGGATAATTAACCATATCCAAAACCATATTTCTATATACTATATTAATATTTAGTATGTTGTAGTGTACATGTTGAAGTTTTTTAGAAGGAGAATTATTTTGATTTTGGAAGGTGGATGGGCAATTTAATTAGTCATTCACTAGTAAAATATATTTATTTATTTATTTTTAATTTAGAGTGGGGAATTAATAGGGTAGATTTGTTTGATTTTCTTATGTGGATATAAAGTGAATGCTACCATTTGATCTAATCTAGAAGGAAACTTTTGGTGAATGATTTCCAAACAATGTGAATAAACAATGACCTATGGATCTTACAGATCTTCTAATGCAACAACCAATCATTCTCAATAGAATTTGAGATAAAAAATTAGAATTCCTTTCAATGAATTGTAGATCAAATCTAAGTGATCTTTTTTGGTTTGTGAGTTTAAACTTCAAAATAATAATTGCCATTTATTCATGACTTTTATTCCATTACTACTTATCTATGGAAATCATTTATGAAGGGCTATTTACAAAGAGAGTCAAATTTGATAGGAAAACCCTCAAACTTTGAACAACAAAATGTTGGTGAAGGAAAGTTTCGGAAACCTAAATTACAAAGACTCTCCTTGAAACATTTTGTACACTTGCAAAAATTAGCATAGCTAATTGAGGAATTACAGATTTTCAACAAAATTTGGACATATTGGGCTCCATAGTCAAACTCCACAAGAAGGCTTGTGCCAGCAGAGGAGGGGATAACATGAAGACGACCTAAAATCTGCCCAAGTGTACTTTAGATTTAAGTCAGAAACCTGGACGGGAGGCAACCAGAACTTCAATCAATAGAAATCATTGTTCCCTAATTTCAAGCATAAAGTGTTTTTTTATTACAATTGCAACAGGTTCAAACTCATACATGCAACAAATTTTCTTGTTGCAATTGAAACAGGTCGTTGCTTGTAAACTACAAAAACAACTCTGCAACAGTTTAGATAGCTATAGATACAAATCTTGGTGAAAAGTGCAAAAAAAAATTCACTGTACAAATCAAGTACTCTAATCGTTTCAAGTGGTTGCAATTCAAAATTAAGATTTTCACAATTTCTAGATGCAGGTTTGCAAAAAATCAGCGATTTACATGAATGAGAGCATACGGAGGGGCTCCCTTATTGACAGCACACAACCTGCAACCACCCAAGTGAAAAGTCAGGCACAAACTTCTCACTCAAATTAAGCTACAACTTTCACTACAAAACTAAACTGTACACCAACAATCAAGCACAAGAGAGAGAGTAATCAAAACATTCAATACAAAGATTACATATTGATGGACCACTTACATTTTCTAGTTCTCACAGAACAGCAGAATGATGCCCATTTGAGGATTATTTAGGGTTTAGGTTAGGTAAACCCTAAACCCTACACCTTAAACCCTACAAAAACTGAAACTGAAAGGCTTGCTCTCTTCCATTTCACAGTTTTCAATGGCCAAACCTTCAACTAAACCTTCACCATCTTGACTCCCAACGGTCTCCAGAGACTCTCAGAGCTACATAAGAGCAGGAAACTTTGCTGCTTAGTTTGAACAAAGCCAAGACCAAGCAAGTCCTTCGGCACCTTCTTCACGAGTTTATTATTTTTGGTCATCTTCCTGAGGCTCTCTCTACGTAATCTCTTCACGAGCTTCTTGTTCTTGTTCACCATCTTGAGGCCCTCGTTAGCCAACTTCTTCATCAGCTTCTTATTCTTGTCCAGCAGCTTCAGGCTCTCCTTCGGCAACTTCTTGATGAGCTTCTTATTCTTCTTTATCATCTTGAGGCTCTTCTTAGGCAGCTTCTTCACGAGTTTCTTGTACTTGTCCAATACCTTGAGGCCCCTCTTCACCTTAGCCAACTTCTTGATGAGTTTCTTGTTCTTGTCTATCAACTGAAGGCCTTCTTTTACCATCTTCTTCACGAGCTTCTCGTTCTTCATGAGGCTCTCCTTAATCACCTTCTTCACAAGTACCTTGTTCTTCTTCAAGATTTTGAGGATTTCCTTAACCAGTTTCTTCACAAACTTCTTGTGCTTCTTCATCATCTTAAGGCTCTTCTTTGGCAGTTTCTTCACGAGTTTCTTGTTCCTGTCTAACGCCTTGAGGCTCACCTTAGCCTGCTTTTTCACCAGCTTCTTGTTCTTGTCTAACATCTTGAGGCACTCCTTACCTAGCTTCTTCACCAACTTCTTATTCTTCTTCATCTTTTCAAGGCTCTTCTTGGGCAGTTCCTTCACGAGAACCTTCTTCCTTTTCATCTTTCTGAGACTCCCCGTAGGCTATTTCTTCACGAGGTTCTTGTTCTTCGTCATTTCAAGGTCTCCTTGGCTAGTTTCTTCACGAGCTTCTTTACCTCGTTTAGCCTCTTGAGACTCTCATCATGGTCTTGTTCGACTATCCTCAAGTACAGTAATCAGTCAATTAAAATTCACGAAAAAGCATTATCGATGAACATAATCGATAACACCAAGCATCAAGAACTCGTCCAAAATAGAAATTGGACAAAAGCCTCTTCAACATGCACAGATACAGTAACACAGCTTCATCTATAGACAAAAAACATGGAGTAATTTCATTAAACCACTAAACTGCTTATGTCTCTCCACTCACAATTAGGTTTAGAACAAACTCAAGTTCTATAATCTACCTGATTTTTCAATCCATCTCAACCGCAGTCATTACAGACATTTGTAGCAAAATCTACTATACCTCACAGAAATTTGCAGAAATTTGCAGAGATGGCTTTCCTGAGGATATTGCTCGGAACAACGGAGCACTAGCTACCTCGCAGAGAAGCTCAAAAAATAAGCCGAAATCACTGAGAAGACCAAACTACAAAACCAGCAAATGAGTACCTTACCTTTGAATGAGTTAAGAGGATGACGATGAAATCAAAGTTCACACCTCTTCAATAGAATGTGTCGTCGACGAGGATACCCCCGCCCTTGCTCCAAGGAAGACTACCGACACACTGAGCTTCGCTTTGCGGCTGGAGAACCACGCGAGGATAAATTCATCTAGTTCGGCGCCTAAATTCTTAACCACAATGAGCAAGACCTCGATGCACCGTGCGCCACTATGAGAAGGAGCACAAATCGCAGCTTGAAGCGACAGAGGCTGCGCCAAAGGTAATCCCGCAAATGAAGAAGCCAAAGCTTATTCCGATCTAAACCCTCCACTTGTGTTTCATAAGGCTACTTCTGTGCCCTGTGCCGATGCCACAATCAGAATCAAAGTAAAAAGAATTTTCCGATTTTCCGATTTATAAAAACTTTGAAATTCAATAACTTTCTCACTGTGGGACAGAATGCCACAAAATCAAGCCTTTGCACCTCTCCTTGTCAAAGATGTGACCAGGGGATGTACAGTCCGAGAGATCTCAACGTAACAAACAAACAAAACAAATAAACTTGTATTAAAGTATGGAAGTATAGACTAGTGTTGTTGCCACAATCAAAATCAAAGTAAAAGTAATTTTTTAATTTTTTTAAACCAAAAATCACTCAAAAATTCATAACTTTCCCACTATGGGTTGGAACACCATGAAACTAGGCATGTGCATCCCTCCTCTCCAAGCTTTTTCCAATGGTATTAAGAACACAATTGGAGGATTTGTGAAGTCCGAGAGATCTCAACATGACAAATAGACAAATAAACTAATAAACAAACAAAGCAGACAACCTATCTTAAGGTATAAAAAACCTTCTCTAATATGACATTTAAAGCTCATAGACAATTACATTAATTCTTAAAGGATATTTTTCTTTTTGTGGAGCAGCTCAAGGAATCTATGAGAGAATTTGAAGAACAAGCAAGTCCTTTTTGAAGCCCGCTTATGGTACTTCTTGAAAAACACAAGAATGATGTAACAATGAGATTTTTGTTGTAGATTACTTTACAAATCAGTTGGACCTCTACATCTCATTCCAACCCAACCCTAACCATGTTGTGCAATGTGAATGTGACTATAGATAGGAGTTGGAACTTTGATTCAAAAACAAGAGTCGATGCGATAGTATTTGGCCTTTGGATAAAGGTAAGAAAGCAATTGTTCTCTCTCGAATAGTGATGGAAAACAAATTGGAGGACCTCCATGCTTGCCAATCATGACCTCTCTCCTTCCAAAGATCACAAAATGAAACAAAGATTAGCCCATTCAGCAATACTTGCTAGGAAGGAGAAAATGCACCCAATTATTCTCAAAGTGTTATTGATTTACACTCTTGAAATTTCAATTATTTGTAGAAATTTTCAAGGGGACAAATTTTCTTCAAAAGCTTAATTAGAATCTCTCTTCAATAACATTCAATGGAATATTTTACACATTCTTGTAACACTATCATTTCTTATAGTACACTTGTCATACATCCAAACAAATTTGACATAAATATGAATCCCTCCAATTAGTCCTTATAGTCTAAGGATTTTTCTTTTTGGTCTAAAACCATTTAAAATTGCCATTTCTTTTAAAAAGACCATATTTGTTTATTTATCTTTATTAATTTAACTATAGAATCTTGCAATAGACTAGCATGAGAATGTTTACAAGAAATTTTAGAAACTTTAATTATATAGACTGTATGATATTTACATTCAAAGTAAAGAAAATATGATGTTTTAGCACCACATTATTATAATTCATTAGACTTTAAATCTTCTTAACTTACAGTTTTTGAATTCAAATTTTTCATTTAAAATTATTTATGTTGAAAAATTGATCTAAGGGTTAGGACAAAAGATTAGCAAAAAAATAATGAGATTTTCATTCTTTAAAAAATTGTTAAAGGTTCAAGTTGGTTTGAACTAGAAGGTAAACTAAATTATTTGTAGTTCTAAGATGGAATTGAGATACACTAAATCCAATGTGAGATTGTTCTTATAGTCAAAGTTAACCTTTTGAAACTTTTTCTTTCCAAAATTGTAGAAATTGGGCCCTAAAAGTGAATCTAAAAGTTTCTTTCAAAAATATACTCTACTTGTTTGCAAAATAAGATGTTTCATAACTTCTTCACACTTATCTAAATGGAAAGAGCCAAATCTCTACATGTAGACAAAAATATAAATTATAAGCAAAAAATTTGAATCTTTTCCATCAAGTTTTTTTTCTTGCCCATTCTTGCCTATTTTGTGCTTTTTGTAGATAACTATTGCTCTCAATCACAAATTACATTTAAAATTCTATTTAAAAAAAGATTAAATGTTGTTTTGTCTTCTAGGAAGTTAAGAGAATCAAAACAAAAATTAAGATTATAAGAACCTACCCAAATTGTCATGTATCCCTAAAGAAAACACTTGAAATGTTTAGTGATTAATAGTTTTAGATTGTAAAAGAATGGAAATGTACCAACGGTACTAGTATGTGAGCATGAAAGTGTGAGCATGTGAGCCTTGAGCATATAGATAAGTATGTATATGCAACCATTTGAAGGTGTTTATAACATAAACACCTATAATATAGGTGCTTATAGCATATATACACTATTTACATAGAAGGATACTATAGTATAGACACTTATATCATAGATGTATAGTCTTCTAGGCTCATAGGCTCACACTTTTATGCTCACATAAAAGCAACCCTCGAAAATGTACTCTATAGGTAGGTCCTTCCTTTGTATAGCCTTCTATCATAAAAGTGAAATATCTTCATATTCTTGATGTACAACCCTTTCTTTCACTCCAAATTCTTTACCTTGAAATACATAAATAAACTTATTATTTACCACATATCGTCAAATTTAAATTTTTTTAATTCATACATACAATCAAGGACTGTAAAGAGGCTTGTAGACACAAATTCCATTGTCTATAATTTGGGGGAAAGGTTTTACATTTATCTTTGAGATGGTGCAAAGAATAGATTGAACTCCATTCAAGCAATAGGGACAAGTTTGTACATTTATCTTTGAGATGGTACAAAAAAATAGATTGAATTCCAAGCAAGACAAGCAATAATGTTCCACCTTCATAGTAAGAAATAGTGCTAAGGATTGATCTTATTCTATATCTTTTGTAGGTTTCTTGTCAATTTGAGCACTACTAGATTCTTCTTTCACCAACTTGATTTAAACCTTAAAAAAACACTATAGCCATTTAAGGGTTGAGGCATGTACCCAAAATCATTGCTAAAAGTGAACATATTTATACATTTGAGGTGGCAATTTCGAAAGTACTAATTTTAGAGTACAAAATTAGCCCTCATGTAAAATTTGGGAATGCAAAGAGTCTATAATCACTTGCCACGGTGTATGTGATCTCCCGTTCTGACATGTGGTAGTGTGACGCCGGAACCGCATCGCATGAAGAGTTCTCAACACTGAGAAGCGCTTTCCAGCACCTGCGACCGTGTGGCCCAATGGATAAGGCGCTTGCCTACGGAGCAAGAGACTCTGGGTTCGATCCCCAGCATGGTCGGAGACAACAGTCAATTTGGCCGAGTGGTTAAGGCGGTAGACTCGAAATCTACTGGGGTTTCCCCGCGCAGGTTCAAATCCTGCAGTTGACGATCCATTTTGCAATTTTTGCTCCCCGTTCTGAGCACAAACCAACACACCTAACGATCAAAGTGAACCAATAAATGAAGCATTTCATAATGCATTAACTACCGGTGGCAAAAGATTTCAAATTACCACAAGTTTCATATCATTCATTACCAAGAAGGCCTACCATTCTTTCCTGTAAAAGACAACAAGAAAACATCGAAGTCAGGATTGTGCACACAGAAACATCATTACTTTTTTCGAAAAAACGTTGAAGTAGCTCAAGGATGGTATGTTTCTTGTTTATTCAATAAGGGCCCTGATCTCGATTGTGGGGCATACATTAAAGAGAAGACACAACCACCGTATCTGAATGTTCCACTCCCTGCGCTTGTACCAAGATCAATATTGACGCCGGATTTCTACAATGCCTCTAGGAACAATTGTAAGACATCATATCCAGACTACACTTCATCAGAACTACAGCACTAGAGCATGATGAGAAGTGTCAACATCTTCAAGCAGCCCAGAAGCGATCTGTTGAGCCCACGGCTCAACAGATATGTTGCAAAAGCTCCGAGCCTGAATAATATGTGCCTTTGTGCCGGAACACATCCCTTGAAAGGTTCAGGATCGTTAATCAGGACCAAGAAGCGGAACAATTTCGATCTTCTTATGACAATGATAAGACAGGAAGTAACAGTGAATAACAGCCTGATTAATTATCTGTTGATGGGTGTATGCAGACGGTCTTCAATTTTTCGAATAGCCCCCAAAGTCATTACCAAAGTATCGTGTTGCAAGATGCTGTAAACATTGAGGCCCTGCATAAACAAAATCATACAGAATTACAAACAGAATTATGACGTACCACACACTGAAGGGTTGTACAATAACGACCATTCTCATGACTGATAAGTGAAAGCGAACTTAACCTCTTTTGCATAGTTCACTTCAATGAAAGAATCATAAACCCATCCACAATAGGTAATTAAACATTGGATAGCAGCGTAAGTCATATGGTCCAGGTTAAATGAGTGGCAGCAGATTTTTCAAAGACAACATTGAGAACATTACCTGGGCAGGTAACACATTGATGTAATGCAAGTTGGCTGTGGAACGGCACAACGGCTCGTTGACGGTCTCGGCATCATCAACAAAAAGCACCTTCTTGCTACCCTCCATTCCAGCGATTAGACGCTCCATTTCGCGTGTTTTAAGCGTAGGTGACACTACAGTATCAAACACCTTCAGCTGTGCAATCGAAGGACAGATAATGGATTTAAGAAAACAATGACTCGCGTCAGGGCTAATACAATAACATAACACAACATTTATGATATCACACTGCACTTTGAACTAGCGCATTGATGTTCCTAGGAATGTTCTTAAGATGAAGTATCAATCACTTTGAAAAAAATTGAAACTAGTCATAGATTGCACATTACAAAAAATGGAAGTCAAAGAGCAGCTCAGGTATTATTTCAAAAACCAACTACGTGATATTACACCTAGCATGAGTATCAATCATCAAGAAACCTAACAATGAGCATCAATACGCCCGGCTACAACTTAAGCAATCAAGTGACATAGTTGTGCATTTACATTTTCACACATAAGAAAGAAATATTTCGTACCTTGCCCTCAGCAATCCGGGCCGAAAGGGCTACTTTAAGGCCAAGTCGACGCACTTGCTTCTGCAAACCTATTTCGTGGCTCCGTGGTTTCGGACCATGCTGTGTGGCTCCTCCTCGAAACTGAGAAAAACAAAAACGCAAGATAGTAAACAGGTGCATTACGTCTGCATATGAGTGCCAAAGGTAAGTACATAGCCAAGCAAAATGGCTAGACACTGAAGGAATGCATCCGGATGATGCATTCACGGGGATCGATAAAATCCAAGGAAAACAAATGAGCACATGTTGGTAAAAACTTCCATTATTAGTATAGGTGATGACCGAACCTGTGGACCTCGAAGAGACCCATGTCGTGCTCTACCGCTTCCCTTCTGTGGACCAGGTTTTCTACCTGTACCACTAACTTCGCGAATGCCCTTAGTTGAGGCATTTCCCTGCCAACGCCATGGATCACCAACTCATCAAATATCCTCAATATTATAGTATAACACCATATTTAAGTAAAATGCCGATCCAAGGCAAAACTGTTTACGGAGACTGTCTTACCTGGCGTCTCTTTGCAAGCTGCCAGCGAACAACGCGATGAATAATGTCCGGTCGAATAGGCACATCAAACACATCACCTGCTATCGTTGCGAGACCTTTGTCCTCACTATTAAAATTAGTCACCTTGATCTCAACATCGTTCAGTTGGCCTACACACATTTCACACTTTTCTTCAGCAAGCCTGCACTAATCAGTGAAAGAAAAAGAATGCTAGAAGGAGTCTAAGACCAAAACCAAGAGAAGCTCGAAAATCCACAAATCTTGAACATGTACATTTTTGGCAAGTACTTGTTCCCATCATGAACTATAAAAAATTTGCTCCTCGCGGTAAGATGAATTTATGTGAAACACCCAGGCCTACGACAGGATATTCGCGCTAAGTTAAGCCACGTAATAGACATTAACAATTAGAACTCAAAATTGAATACTAATTGTAGAATGATTTTCTACCATCAACTGGAGCAAAGACAAAATAAATGCGGGTTCACTCGGAGAGACCTTAAAGGGTTTTTGAGCAGTGCCGATCTACTCAAACTTCCTCACATTCACAATAGATGCAGCTTTTATCAATGAAAAGCTTCCTCCCCTAAGGATAAATTTTAAACCCTAGATATGGAATATAGAAGCTTTGCCTTGTTGCTAATTTTGAATTCCCAAACGGATATTTTAGGCACAGTTATGAGCATCCAGTACTAATGAAGGCTTTCGCTGTGGATCTACCATCATTGTTACAATATGCTTGCTCATAAACATAGAGAGTACATGCAGAGAGGCAGTGACCCTGCCTAAATATATTTCAACAAAGGAGTTGAAAAATGGTGTCCAGTTGCCACTGACCCCAACGCGGCTGGGAAGGAATATTTCTTGACATTCGTCATGAAATTGAAAGTACCTAAAACTTAATTCAATGCCAAACCAATTTCGGAGTTCAGAAGATCTGTATGCTAGGATTACCGGAAAATGCTGTCATTTTTAAAATCTTGTCTCTGGTTGCCTAAGTTGTTTCTTAAATTCTGTCTTTAAAAATTCTGTTCAAGAGCTGTGTAAAAACACTCACATTGTTACTGAACTAGAAACCGTGGAAGGGAATATAACCGATTTGCTTTAACCTTACCATAAGTCGCGCCACAAAAAATCCATCTCTTATTTCAGGGGTCTCATAGTCTGGAGTTCTGACAAAAAGCAGAGTAGCTCCAAAACACAGAACCGACTACATTTGAGGAACACTATCACTCACAGGCAATACGAAATCAGGAAAAATACCTTGATTAGGCGGAAAAACGCGCTTAACAGAGACAGTGGCATGTCCAGCTCGCTGCCCGCAGAGCCATGAGCGCAGAATACTTCCTTGGTGAGCGCAATTCCCCTACATTGAACAAAGGAAACGTACATCGCAGTCTAAACACGTCAATAAAACAGAGACCAATGCAGCCTACCACGAATCAACACACGATTTCACTCCCTAAACCTTAAACCCTGAAAACCCTAAATCACGAAAAATATCGAAAGAAACCATGAAAAATTTCAAAAAAATTAGGAAACGCAGAAAAGAGTGAGGAAGAGAAATACACAAGCTTACAGATGCTTGCGAGCGAGCCGAAGCCCAAAGCGCTCGCGCCATGGCCGCCATCGCTGCAAATGCCAGTAATCAAGCCTCAATCTCAAAGCTCCTGTCAAGCAGCCATGCCCAGTGCTTCAGGAAAAACTGACGTTCTCGAGTGCGCAGTTCCCTAAGGACGTTCCCGAAACTCCAACGGTGTAGATGAAGCAGAGAGATCGCACGGCTTCCCTCTCACCTGCGCGATGTTGGATATACGGAGTGATAGATAGCGGGTATACAGAGTCGACGTAGGATTTTTGAGCTCGGACTTGATTGGCATTACAGCGATTGTGGCGATGGCGACCATGGCGCGAGCTTTTTGAGCTTCGATACACTTGTGTAGCTTGCGGCTCTGTCTTCGTCATGCTGTACAGCATTTCTGAAAAAATTTGAAATTTTTTTGAGTTTTTTCGTGATTTCATCTTGCGAATGGCCAATGCTTGAGCGGTAAGGTCGAATTGGAGAATGATTTGATCAATCCGTGGTGAGAAAGATTCAAAGCGTGGATCTTCGGAGCTTCCGACCATGCATAGTTTACAGATAGCCGCTTCGAGGCCACGTGCGTGGTCAATTTTCAACAGCACAAACATTAGGTCTTCCCGAACTTCGGCTCTCGGCTTAGGAACTCAATGTAGTTCTAGAGCTTCGGAAAATTCCAGCTCTTTGAAACTGATTATCGACGGAGTTGACCTTCGTGGTGGTTTTCTGCACAATCGCATTAGCAAGCTGAGAAAGCAGAAGTCGTTGAGAACTGTGGGGGTTGCCAATGCTGCACTGAGTACACCTCAATCTGTGTCTGGTAAGTGGAATTTCATTCAAAATTTGTGTTATATTGAGTCAAATTCCATGTACAGTTGTACGCCATAAATCTTTGTAACCTTTGAGAAAGTCCCTGCCATGGAATGATTTCATTGCAATTTAAGGAACGAAGTGAATTGATATGAAAGTACGCAAGCTTTGTAAGGACATAGAATTCAGTTCTGGGAAAAGTGCTAACACAATGAGCATTAGCAAGTGTATCATTTAGGAGTGGTCTAAGTGAAAATATTAAATACCGGAGGGTTTTTAGCTATGTTGGAGAAACGAAATCTTCGCCGGAGGTCTCTTCCTGGTTCAGTTACTTCAGTGTGATGTTTTTTACTCTTTTGCAAGTAAGGCGTCCCTATCTTTCAGAAGCAAGTAAGTGCAACAATTTCTACCATCGAGTTAAGAGTACTAGTATAAAGTCAGGTGTATGACAATTTTTGTACAGAATAATTGACATACTTGGAAAAATCTGTATATTTGTAATATTATTTGCAGGATTGAATTCAGATAGTAAATGTCGTACTAAAATCCCGAATTTTAATGGTAGTGTGATAATGATAAGCAGTTTGTGCACCAACACCAGAAATGAGGTATTAGATGATAAACAATGGTTTGCTAATTCAAAAGTGTTTCTTAGGGTATGAATACTTTTACACGCTGGATGTTTGTGTACAGAGGTACAGGTTTAAAGTCTAACAGTCCGGGTTTCCTGTATACTTTAAAAAATTTCTGTGATAGGCATTGTGGAGAACGTGAAGTGGGCGTTTACGGCATCACCACCAAGCTTGGAATCAGCAGCTATAGCCACAAGTGCAATCTTTTTAGCCGGTGCGCCAGTGTTGTTAGCAGGCCTCTCTTTGTCAGGATATGCCTCCGCATACCTTCTGGCGCTCCTTACCTGGCGAGCATTCGGATGGCAAGGGACTTTCATAGTTTGTGTTTACTTTGTCCTCGTAAGTTCCTTTCTCTGATTTATCATGTAATTCCAGTTGAAAAAAACAAATCATTTTGAATCAAAGCTAGAGGCCGTGAAATGATGTAGAGGACTCTATTTACATCACTTAATCATGTTAATCTATACGTAGGAGCGTGATACGTGGGAGATCAGCATAGAGCTTAGAAAGGATCACTTTGGCCAAATCTTTTGAGATCAATTTTATTATCAGTATGTAGGAATTTGTATACAATTATTGAATGTGAGAACACCTTCGAAGGGACAGAAGAGACAGTAGACAACCTCATTCATATACAAAGATCAGTGGTCATAGACATCTAGTCATGTCCTGTTTATACCGCCTACTAACAAGTCCAATCAAGTTCATGAACAGAGGAGTCGCTGTGGGTATAAGGGTCAGTATAGGAGATCAGATTGTTTCCCAGAGCGGCATGTTCTTTTAATCTTTCGTCATATTTTGGCTCACTTGTCTAGTCCGTCATCTTCAATCGGTGATAGATGGCATCGCTTGCAGGGAACGCTTGCTACGAAAGTGAAGATCGAACAGAAAGAAGCAGCGGGAATTGCAGAGAAGCGAAGTGGCAGAAGGGGTCCAGGAAGTGTATTTGGATCTTGGACAGCTGGATCAATATGCGCCGCGGCGACCGTTGTTGCCTTAGGAGGCCTTGAGTGGAAAGCCATATGGCGCTTGGGCTTTTTGGCTAGCTTCTGCACAAAGCTTAGTGACACCATCTCTAGCGAGATTGGCAAAGCCTTTGGAAAAACCACGTGAGAATAAAAACCTCCTTCACTTCAGAATTTCTCTACAAGTTTTGTTTACAACGGGGTGTCAGACCTCGTGATTCTTGCTCCACAATTTGCAGTTCTGTTACCGATCGAGCGCAAGAAGATTCTTCTTTCCTCAAAGTACTAACCCCATTGTAGAATTTGAAATTGCTGGCCAGCTCTGACACCCCTAGCATTGCTCATTGGGCGAGTGCTAACCGAGTCACTCTTGTTCTGGGTGAATGACAAGCTTTGTTTTGATTAACAGGTATCTGGTGACAAGTTTTTCTGTTGTGCCAAGGGGAACGGAAGGCGCAGTCAGCTTGGAAGGGACATTTGCTGGCTTGGTAGCCTCGATTATCTTAGCAGCAGTTGCTTACTATATAAACCTGGTAACTTTGGGATGAGTCATCACTCTCGATATTTTGGAAACAAATAATCAATTATAGTAGTAGCTTTTAATACAGTTTTCCATTGTTCAATGATGTCCTGTGTGATTTCCTCTTTTATTATTACATTTTGTTAACTTCTTTTGAAACTTCCTAAGTGATTTATTTCAACTCCTATTGATACGTAAGCAATTACTTTTGGCCTTTTGAGCAGTTAGGGATCAGTGAGATCTCTTTAAGTTATCCAAGGGAACTCTCTCTGCGGTCGTTGATGTGATGATGCTTGCTGGATCTTTGTAATGAAAGTCGTTAAAAAAGTCATTTGGTTATTGCAGACGAATCAATCTGGAGCTGTTATTTGTGTGGTAGCTGCTCAAGTAGCAAACTTCTGCGAAAGTTATATCGGTGCTGCTTTGCAAGGGCGTGAGGGGTTCGAATGGGTACAAATTTTACATGTTTCGCCTCCTGTTTTTGTGTTTTGATTAAATGTCATGTTCACTACAATGCTCTTTGTCGTACGTCTTTTGTATTTTCTTTTTGCATCAAGCGATTGTTTGTGCACCCCAAATCATTTTAGGCTAACCGGCTGGGCAAGTATATGGGGCATTCTCCTAAGCGTTTTTTGGTACTTGCAGATCACAAATGACGTTGCCAATGTTGTCAATATTACAATAGGCGCGTTTCTGGCAGCTGGCCTCAGAAGGCTCATTGGGTGATATATCCACGAAATGGAGTGAGATGCATGCCCGCGACTCTTAGACAAAACGCACAAATCGAAAAAATGATCAAGCTTAGGTAGGAGCATCAAATACTGTAAAAGACCAAAAGCTGTGATATCTAGGTGTACCTAATAGTGATTAAGTTGAAACCCGTCGGTATTGGTGTTATGTTCAATGGTTTTGAAAGCTCTTGGTGATGTTGATTGGTGGCAGTTATTGGTGATTCGTCCTGTACTCAGCTTTATGGATTGTAACCTTACACAAATTCTCAAGGAGTCATGCTAGATTTGCTTGTAATTCCTTTCTATTTGAGATTTTATTCAATTTAGGATGTGATTGAACTTGCCCATTCATTCAATTGCAACTCCACAAGAGAAATTAGGTGATTCTATCTTAACTTCTAAAGAGAGTTTTTTATCATCTTTTCTTGGAAGATTCACCTTTGTCTATAAACTCTTCCTCAATTATATTTGGCACTCCATGTAGATTATTTTACATTTGGACCATCCAATTTGTGCCCTTTGTAGTGTTATAGTCAAGCCAATGAATTCTTTGTTTGAAAACTAATTTTTGATGCCAAACCATTTGTAGCCAAATAATATGATTTCTTGCCAATCATTATCAATCTTACAAAATGCTATAGAAGATGCTAATATTCATAGACTTTAACATGAAACAACATATATTGCCAAAAAAATACTTTGTTTGATATTTTTTAAAACATACCTTTAGAAGTTCCACAACTAAAACATTCTCTTAGTTTTGATAGTTTCAATTATACATGTGTTCATTCTTGGGGTAATCAAAATTGTATCATTCACAAGCTTTTCTACATTTCCTTTTCTTTCGTTCTCAATTGAATATTTCTCCAATATACTTGCACTTGCCTCATAGTAAATTGTATTATCTTCACCATTGCTTACATTGTCTTCTTTATCATTATAGTAGGCTTTTACTTCACCAATATCAATTGAACCATCCTACACAAGATCAAGCTTGAATCATTTTCTCACAAAATATTATTGAAATGGATAAGATATACATAGGTCATTTGAGAAATAATTGTTCATTAGAAATAGAAATTGCCTCAAATCATTTTTTTTACTAGGATTAAATTTATTTTTCTAATTTTGAATCACTTGAAAAAAGAAAAAAAATTCCCATTAAAAGATCTAGAATACATTATTAATATATACAATGTAACACAAAATACAATAATTCAAAAAATAACATGATGTAAGTGACATATTTGCTATAGCTAAAGAAATAAACTTGCCTACAATAATCATTTGTAATAAAAAATTTAAAATTTTATAGTTTTTTATACAATCTCTCAATAAAATGTTTAATTTAGTTTTGGATAATCCCTTGAAAATACAAACATCATAACAATATAAAACTAAATGAATTGGTACCAAAATAAACTATAAATCTTTAAACCAAAACATGACAAAATCAAGTACTATCTACAAAGGGACTTGGTACTAATTACTTCCTTTATCCCAAAATGATCATATAATTTTATTTCAAATTCTATCTTCCAATGATTTTGCAAGTACCTAAGGATGATTGTTTTTATTCTTCAAGATCATTTTTGTTCAAAAAGAATTTTACAAATGGATACCAATCTCCTTAAAACACTTAAAATTGAGTCAAAATAACATTATTATCCCATCCAACCAAAAGATCATTATGGAATTGAGGGACTACAAGTTACATGGAAATGTTATATGAAGTGCTAGTTCACTATGTAATGAATATAAGGCCCTCAATTCGTATAAGGATTCAAAGCACTTCATTTTCCCACCCATCTATATCTAGTATATTCTAACCAAAAAACAAGGCACTGTTTGTAGTAAGAATGACAGAAAAAGAATCGCATTGACTAGTACTATTAGAACCAACAGAAACATCTACGAGCATACCTCGAAACGTGAATACTCTCTGCACTTGCAATCAATGAAGGCCGGTCAGCACACGCCAACAAAAACCATCAACAACATCAGTGATTGCAACAGAATACAACACTGAGAAAACTGAGAAGATTCAATAAGACATGGAAATATCACGGCGACCCAACAAAAGAAGAGAAAAACAGAAAAATAGAAAAACAAAAAACCAATCGCTCATGTGTGGTCAGATAGCACTACTGTAAGTGCCTTGATTTTATTACGACAGTATCACACAACAAAAATAACAACAGAAACAGCCGTCTATCTGAACAATGAAGAGAATAGCTTGGGAGGAGCGATTCATCCGCCAATCAGAAGCTATATCAATTCATAAAAATGATAGAGAGATTGAGATGTTCTGAAGGTTCAGGAACACCAATTTACAAAAGGTCATTATTAATGACAGTCAAATCAGCAGAGAGGTGTGTTAGGGCCTCGTCTGCTAAGAATGAGTTGCTTTAAAGCAATGACCCGGGTGTTTCGGTGACGGGAAACTTTGCGAAAAGCTCCTTCCACCTGAGAACATGAAGAAAATGGTAACACCCAGCAACGAATTGTTCGAGGTTAGCCGCAAATTCCAGCCACGAGAAAGAAATTGCACTACAGTCACAGGTGGCACCATGACCAAGCCAACTGGTCCTGGAACTCGGTCAAATGGACAGCAGTTCTAAATTTCTCTTCGTTGAACCCGTTGGAGATTCAAGAAGGGAGAGAAAAAAAGTGCCATGACCGCATGTTAAGGGAAGTTTTCGCAGTGCATTTAGCACTTAACAGTCGAACGCAAAGGGATGGCTCCACGGAGTCGCTTCACATACGCTTGGTACTCGCTATAGTGCATGGTGTATAGAGAGCTCTGATAGCGCGTGATGCGGAACTTGCGTCTCATAGACTCGGTGATGGGACCAGTATAACCTGCCTTGCGCACCAGGGAATCCACGGTCTCCAATTTTGTCCATCCTACACAACACCACGTGTCAGTGTTTAATCAGAACTCAGCATTGGATCATGATCTCATCACATCAGAACTCTCGGCATCGTAACATGAGCTCATTACATTAGATTTCTCAGAATAGTATCATGGGCTCGCTTTTGAATGTTCTATCAGAGGTTTTTGTGTTGAAAAAAGTGAGAACATACAAAACAGTGAGTGAACCAGAAGTGCGGCTCTGTAAAACTATACTGATATGCATCAGGAACTCCAACTGGGTCCCAGCAGTATGGTTTCATTATTCAAGATGTTGATTTAAAGTGCTTACCCTCCTGTGCGGCAACCTCAGGGAGATACGTGGCACTCCGACGTGCACTGTCAGGGTCAGTGAACTCCAAAATCATCCCATGTTTTCCAACCTAAAATTCAAAGACAAGGACAAAAACAATATGACAATAAAATCAAGTCATTAACTAAGGAAACTGATAAATGATCTGTAAGCAAAATAGAAAACCTCCCCCTAGGAGATGCAGATAGAGTTCAAGAAGCAATTGTAACAATGCGTATCTCAATGAAATTTCAAGAAAATGACATTCACTATAATAATCACTGGCTTCAAATGATGCCCACCAAAAATAATAGAAACCCTAATCAAACCAAATACCAAGGAGCAGAAAAAGACAGCCCGGCAGGGTCAGATTTATCGAGCACAAACGCATCTGTGAAATGCTGCATTATTCTCCTACTTCATGTTATGTATATCAATATTTATAACTTCCCAAGGCTTGCCCCGGGGAAATACAAAAGCGAAACTGATGCTTGACCTGCAGTTACCCTGCACAGCAGATGGAAAATGTGTCTCCAAGAGTAAACCGCATACTGCATACCTCCCAATCAAGGTAATTAGCTGCAGTTTCGTAATCTGTGAGGAGAGACACCGTGCATTCCAGATAAGGGAGCTCGCGTGCCTGGATTGGGGGAAAGCGGCGGTCTCGAAGTGCACTGCGAAACAGGACCGGTCATGGTTAAGAAATTGCATCTAAGACTTTAAAACAAGAAACAACATAAGCATCTAGATGCACATCGAACCCCCCGAGACGACTTTCAGAATACCTAATCGCATTAAACCCTGCCAATTGTAAACCAACTAAGTCTTCTAGAAAACCTCTCGGGGTTAGGTTTCTACAGTAACTTCCTTACTTATTTACAACCCCCCTGCTAATAGTTCACAAAGAATATGATCAACCAATCCTACAACCTTACCTGCTGAATCAGGATGAAACCTCTTTGAGTGACTACAGATTGAACTCAAACATGCGTACAGAAAAATAGCCAAAAACAGCTGACACTAGCTGACTACCTGGTAAGTGCATAATCTTTAAACCCGGAGATAATGTATCGGGCTTCCAGTGTCCCAATGCAACCCCGTAGGCGTGGCTCCCCACCATTCATTACTTTCTTCCATGTGACAAACAAAGGGCTGCCACAGTGCCCACAAAACACACAAAAGCCCACACTCAACCTTCCAAGAAAAGAAAAGGGATCCTCGGATTGACTGACTGACACACTGAGACCCCAAACATGATACCACCAGAATACCCTACCGTGGGCAACAAATCTCACCGGATGGAGACAAAATCTTCCAGTATCACAACCTTTTATCTTTGTGATATTCAGTCCGCATCATGACAAGTGGTACCAGATGATACCATTGCGGCTCTTGAACCACAAATCCAGCATTCACTGTCCCACCAACCACGTTAGAGAATCTACATATCTTCCTTGAGCCTCTCAACATATGAATTGAGCACGTGAATTGTTCACTATTGAAAACCTCGATCAGCAGTAACCAAGAAGAGGAAGAATGGGCAGATTCAACAAAATATGTGAAAAAATAAGTCTAAAGGAAGAGACAACGCCCCCTCAAAAGTAAAATAATCACACCTACTTGCGACACCTACCTCAAAGAAAAAACTCCAAAATCTTACAAAATTTGAATATACACCACCTCAACCATCAGAACCTGTGTCGGTTTCAGATCATCTACCAATAAGACTTTGAACCCTTAGAGAACTTCTGCATATGATATCCAAAATAATTCATTCTTTTGGGCTTTGGACCCTCTTTGATCTGCTAACAAAAATATTTACAAAAGCTAACGTTTCTAATCATATTCACGAGGCTCAGAGCCTAAAGTATAGCAATTAGGCGTGGTCACCTTCCACTACTAGTACATTACCAAGTGATCACAATCCCGGAGCCTAGCAACAACCATCCCCTAATAACGAAACAGACTCCTCGAATTCTGTAACCCCTCTCCTCCAAACTCATGGAAATACAACCAAACATAAGCCGCAGAAAATTCCAAAAGCGCACCTCACCACAAACGAAATTGAAAAAACGATCCTCACAAAACCATTTCTTCACAAACAGGACGAGACCTTTCGACATCCACAACGAAAACTCAACCACCACGAACAACAAAAAGCAACATCCCTAAAATCAAAAATCTCCCACAATCGATATCCACGAAACAGATAGCTGCACGGACATCGTTTCACCATGCGCACACATCTCGTTCACATATCGAAAACATCCCCGACAATGCGAGGACAAAATTCACGGAACAATATACACATACACTTCAGATTTATTTATTTTAAGAGAAAACCCCCGCGACACTCCATCCATCACAGAGAACAACGCACACAAAACTAAACCAATACTCCAACCACATCAATAATGAAAATCACACAAACTACGCTGCAGGTGAAAGGAAACAAACACAAACCTCTCGACGCCACCAACCAACCAATCAACCCAATCATCCAAAAACCAAACCCCGCACCACAAGCACACCAAACTCCACCCAAACACGCCTCAAAACAGATGCAACCACAGCACCCACAAGAACAAAAAGAAAATGGTAACAATTAGTGGAGCCCTTACAACTGGCCTTCTTCAAAGCCGGGCGCAGGCACCACATCGCCGGTGTAATGCGACACGAGCGTATCGAAGCAATAGACCGCCATCTCCTTACTCGCCGATACCATGTTTCTCTCCTTCTCCGTCTCCACGTCGTTCTTCTTCCCGTTTTCCTTCTGCCCGGCTACAATCCTGGGCGTCTTGTCACCAATCCATGCAACAAGCGTCCCCCAGAACGCCTTGGCTGCGTTCTCCACCCTCTCCACGCCGCACCACCCCCCAATTGCTCCGGGATTCCCAACAACACGCACAGACAAGGCAATTGGGAACGGGTGGGGGCGATCTCGGGCTTGGTGGCAAGCTCAAGAGATGAGGGTGCGTCTCCGCAGACGGGAAGAGCAAGAGCGAGATTGCTTCTGCTCTCCGTCTGCTGAGGAAGAAGAAGCTGAAAGCCCACGACGACGAGAAGGAGAGCGCTTAAAGGGGATGTGCATTGTGGTTGTGGGCTAATGCGCATCATCAGCAACGAGACTTATGAGCATACATCACCATCAGGGCAGGCCTGGGCTGGGGCTGGGCTGGGGCGTGGGCGTGGGCTTGGCTATCCTTTCTCCTTCTTCGCCACCCTAAATTGGGGGACCATGGCTGCACCCAAACCGCAGTTTGTTTTAGGTTCGTTTTGAGGGGCCTTGGTGGTTTTTGCACTCTTTTGAAAGGTGGACTGACTCAGTTAGAAGGACCTAGAAGAACCTACGTGGCAATTGTAAGGATAGCGACATGGAAGATAGATGGGTGGGGGTTGAAAATCAAGACTTGTAGACTTTCAAAAAGAATCTATACATACATAATAATACTTTATTTTTTTGTCTTTGAGGTTTTATCGAAAATCAACCCTTGAGACTAAACTTTGAGCATCTTTGGAAGCTAAAGAATAGTATTTTGTAACATAGGGCTCTCTAAAAGTAGGCAAAACTTGGTTTCCAATCCTTTCATCATAAACCAACTCTACCCCCTTTTGATGGAGTTATTGATTTGTAGAAAGGTAGAGAAGAAGAACTACAAAAGAGTTGATTATGTCACATTCTTTAAATTTGAAGCCATCTTCTCCCTCATGTCTTTGGATGGATGGACTTATTTAATCGACATTGAAGTGTTATCACAAACCATTTGTTCTTATTGACTATTCGCCAATGAATCATTCACTCAATGTGACGATTTATTGGGTCTGGAAAAAAAGGAGGTTGTGCAATTATTAGGAAGAGTCACAATAGCATTATAATAACATATGTTATAGTAGTACGAGGAGCCTTTAGCAAGTAGGGAGAGAGCTTTAGGACGAGGAGCCTTTAGCAAGTTGGAAGAGGGCTATAAAATGATGAGCCTTATGTTCAAATTTATTTTAATTTTGCAATGAGGTATATTCAACTACTAAACATTGTCAAAAAGTTATGAATGGGTGCAAAGTTGCAATTCCATTGAAGAACTAAATTTATCTAAAAACTATCACAAACAAGTTCTTCATCCATTCCTATTGATTTGAAGGACAAAAGTGTCACTAGTAACAATTTGTAGTCACACACTAGGCAATCAAGGTAGGACTACCCATTAGTAGCACCTTGATATAAAAAAAACATTCTTTAAGAAATCACAACTTCAACAAATAACTTTCTCAATTCAATATAAGTTTTCAATGACTAATGGAAGGTAAAAGAGTATTTTGATGCAACCAATGGGAGTTGAAGCATTTCAAAGTGGATAGTCCAATGTCATAAATAGGTGTTTCAACTTTTGAAATTCATAATTTACTCATATCATCTTCTAAAAATTTGAAATCAGTTTTATTATGTCAATTTCAATTTTATTTAAGAATATCTTCATTTAATTTGTGTTTTTCCCAAAATCTTCTTAAAAAAAATCAATTTGATACTTTGGACAATATGTGAAAATTATTTAAGGATGGATATATTCTTTAAGTGTGTTCATGAAATGATCTTCTTTTTGCACTTGTAATGTTACAAATTGATTAGATTCAACTTTTGATTGCTATCTACAACCAACAAAACAACTTCAAGAAGTAATATCTCCTCCATCTATGCAATCATCAATAAAATCCTAAATGCAAAAACTATAAATTTTTGGCAACATAGTGATTTAGGACAACTCACTACAAATGGAGTTGGGTTTTTTCCTTTGAAAATTTGACAAAACATGTTGCCAAGGAGTAGTTTTAAAAGACAAATGACATGATTGGAGGAATGAATCAACACAATATGTTTTTATTTTTTGCATCTCTTGGGTATTGCCCAATTGAAGAAGATGAACCTTTAGTAGTCAAAACTAAGGTTTATAGACAATCTTTGGACAATACTAAACGCCCATAAAATGATGACCTCACACTCAACAATTAAATGCCTAGTAGTACTCTTTGAAAATGCCTCCAAAATTTCACTTTTCAAGACTCTTTAATTCCACTTTGTAAAGGATTCCAAAACTCAAAGGTTCTAAGATACTAAGATTGCACCAAATTCCACTTACTACACAAAATGATTCTCAAAAATGTCATTTTTAGTCTTAATAAGGGACATTTATTGAATATGAAGACTATATTGGAACAGAGGTAGTACTATTCTTACTTAGAGCTCCCTATAAATTGAGTATTTTGACTAGGAACTACCTTTATGTTTAATTCTATTAGCTAATAGAATTGATCATAAAGTGTGTACAATGTAGGACAATGAGCTAGAATTTGGGAAAAAGATAGGTCAATGTTCTTTAGAATACCAAATCTAAGTTCTGGTGGAATTTGGTGCCCTATTTCTATTGTCCTATTCTTAATTAATCCTTAAAGGACAGACCTATATAACCATTGGTTTCAAGACTTGTGTCCATCAGTCAAGTTGTTGCCATTTTGTTACTAGATATGTATGAAATTTTTTATATTTTTTCTATAGAGATGATATACACATCTTCTCTACTTCACCAAAAATATTTAGATTTTTTTGAGAAAAATTGTTTTTTATGAGAATTTTTGAAGAAAAATTGAAGGAAAAATCACATTAAATAGAAAATTGTTTCAAAAAATTTGAAGAATCTTCCATGAGGGTACATTATGGTGACAAACATCATGGTGTAAATTCAATTTTTATGTCCTATAATTAGAATACAATGAACATTGAAAATACACCTAAAGTTCAAACTGCAATAAAATATTCAATATTACGAATCTCTCCAAAATTCTAATTTGACGAGAAAGTAGAGTAGATGAACTTCATTTCATCAATTGGGCTCAAACTCAAAAAATATCATTTTCAAGGAGAAATTTCAAATTTAGAGCAAGGATCAAAATACATTGAAATAGCAAATTTTGCCATCCGTTTTTTCTTTCTTACTTCTCATTCACATGAAGGCAAAAACTTGCAAGACTACAAATTCAATTAGGGACTCTTCACAACCCTCCATGAAAAGTCAACAAGCAAAAAATGGATGAAAAAATACTTTCAATCTCTTTCTAATCATTTTTCAATCATCCAAACCCCAAGAATTGGTTGTGGCAGCATTCAAGGGTTAAACCTTCTTCTAACACCCATTTTCAAACACAAGACAAACTTGATGATAAATTCTAAAGGTAAGAGGCTCAAAAAATGCTCATTTTATAAGTTGATCTACCGTTTTCATGTATTTCCTTAGATGGATATATTTTTAGCTCATTTTCTAGGCAAAGAAAAATAGATGAGGAATCTAACACAAATCGTTTCATATTTTTTGAAGCATTATTGAATTAGTTATGAATTTTCAAGCAAATTGTGTTATAGGTCCCTATTTATGACCTTAGGTTTTTCATAAACCATTTACTTGCAATTTCTAAGAAAAATAGAGAAAGAAAAGAGATTGATTGGCTTTTGCAATTAATAACACTTTTTTTCTTTGATTCATTCAATGATTTGAGTGGTCAATTAAAGAACCATCTCATGTCCATTTCACAGCCATCTATAGGGCGGGCCTTAATTTCCAAATTGTTTTCAAGCCCTTTCCTATACTATTCTAGAATTCCACAATTCTGGATTCCAAGAATTAGAGAACCAAAAGCGTGACTAACTTAACCCTTTCCTTCCTAAGAAGCCCAAATTGGGTCTCATGTTTTTAATGCAATTTTGAAGAATTTATTTGGGGATGTTTAAACAAATGCATGCAATGTTATTTACTCAAGCTAATGATATAATAAAGTTTTCCATTTAAATTATCATGTCTACAATATCTTCAATCAAAGTCTACAGCTTAAAATCATGAATTCTTAAGATAGGAGGTCCTTAAGTGGAGCAGGCATTAAAATGGAAGACCTCCTTAAATGTATACAATTTGTACATGGTTTTTTTTAATACCCTTTAACAATGTACAAATTGTGTACATTTCAAGAGGTACTCCATTTTAGAGCCCTATGCACTTCAACTTCTTGATTTTATAACTAATTTCGCAAAGTTCAGAAAAAATATGAGATGACTTGGGTTTGATGTCAATTCTTCTTGTCTTTCAAGAAAAAATTACTGAAAAATATTTTTAGAAGTTTTATAGTAAACTTGCCAATCACTGTACAAGCAAAATTCAAATCCTTTTCCACAGTTTTGTAGAAATTTGCAAGATTTGAAAACTTGGCATGATTATTAAATGCCATGTTAAGATTCACTTTTACAAAATAAAGCACAAAGAAGTTTCCTCTTGCAAATTTCATTCCAACTTGAAAGTAACAAGCTTGAAATCTTGTAAGAAAAAACTTACGGCCCTTCATCACACAATGTGTTGAGCATCTATAATTTCATGTGGTGATTGGGAAGTTTAAAGTGTGGAGAGTGGATAAGGTAGGAGGCTCTAAAATAGAGCAGGCATTAAGAATGGAACCTATAAAAGGCATTGAAATGGACAATATGTGGTTCTTAAATGGACCTCTATACTCAATGAATGAAATGAAGATAGAAGCATTGGGAATAGTGAGAGCCAATCATTCTCCTTGCTTTTCCATCTTTTCTTTGAAGTTGCAAGTGAACCATTCATGGAGGACCTAGGGACATAAATAGGGACCTACAACACATTTTGTTTGAAAATTCATAACTAATTCAAAAATGCTCCAAAAAATATGAAATCACTTGTGTTAGGTTCCTCATCTATTTTTCTTCCTCTGAAAAATGGGCAAGAAATATTTCCGTTTGTTTAATTACATGAAAAAGGCAGATCAGCCCTTAGATGCTCCATTTCTAAGCCTTCTACCTTAGTCCCCTGTGCTGTGATTGGAAGTGTGCGACGAATGGCATGTTTACTGTACCTCCCAGAAATTCAATTTCAACCTTAGATGGTCCATTATAGGGCCTCTTACCTTAGAAGGTAAAGGCTTAAACTAATAAAAACGAGTTCCAAGTGCCTTCTGGCTTCTCCCGCTTTTTGCAGCGGCCGGCCCTCCAATTCACTCCACCCCTTTCAGTTGCGAGTTTGTGTAGCCCTCCAATTCACTCCGGCAGTTCTAATCAGCTGGCAGAATTAATGGTCGGGGTGAACTGGCCCCCTCGCTCAGCCACACCAAGTCATTGCAGGGGTGCAAGTGAAAATAAAAGTCCTCTATTTTGTGCTCAAGTAATTCATCCCATACAGCTCTATGAGCTAATGCGGGGCTTTTGATTGCAAATATGAATTCGTAATTTTTTTCATGTGTGAAAAATAAAAAATTTCGGCATTTTCTCAAGTGGTCAAAGAAGGGGTCAATTCACCCTGGCCAAATTAACTATGTGATCTAGCTTCAACTTGACTAGTGCCGTGCCACACCCAAAATCAAAATAAAAGTAATTTTTCAATTCTTCAATTTATAAAAAAATTGAAATTCAATAACTTTCTCACTCTTAGTTGGAATGTCACAAATCAAAACCCATGCACCCCTCCTCGTCAAGGGCTTTCTGAGAGTACCAAGAACGAAACCCAAGGACACACGGTCCAAGAGATCTCAATGTAACAAACAAAACAAAACAAAGAGCCTATCTGAACTTTTGAAGGTATAATATTTATAGATCTAAGATAGAAGGCTCTTAAATGGAGCGGGTTCTAAAATGGTGCCCTACCTTAAATGTACAATATTTGTACATGTTGCTTTTTCATAGCAATGACAATGTATATTTTAGTTAGGGCATCATTTTAGAGCCCTATGCCCTTTCAACTTCAAAATTCGATAACTAATTCCACAAAGCTCAGAAAAATATGAAACGACTTGGGTTAGATGTCAATTTTGTTTGTATTTCAAGAAAAATTTACTGAAAAATATTTCTAGAAGTTTTACCTCCCTGAAATTCTGATTCAGCCCTTAGATGGTCCATTATAGGACCTCTTACCTTAAGGTATTGTGAGTGTAGCACTGTTGGTGCCCAATTGTTGCTGACACTCGAGAGAAAGGAGATCATGCCCCTGCTGCGGGCGCCTGACAACAGCACGCCCAACACTCAAAATTTACTTTTCTTTTTTCCTCTTTTTTGTGTTGAAACAACTTGAAATGGACAAAATGTACTTACTTTTCAAAAGAAAGCGGAGAAAGAGAACTGAAGTCACCATGACTGAGTTCATGGACTGCCTGCCTGCCCAATTGCCTGCCTATGGAGATCGTCAGTTTCAAGGCTCCTTTCTTTTTTATCAATTATTTATTTGAAGTGAGGTAACTACAGTAGTGCCTTGAGCTTTTCACATTTTGATTTGATGCGATGTGATTTGATTACATTACGCTAACTAAGTTATGTCCAGTCCAGTAGTTTTTTGGACTGTCAGCCAGTTTGTTGACTGATTTGGATTTGATTTTACTCCAACAACAGGCGGGTTTCATTTCTGACTGACTGTTCTGTTTGTTTTCTCATCACTATTTTAATGCATTGCTATTATTATATTCTGGTTCTATTCTGGGCTGTGGAGTAAAGGTGGAGGAGTTGCTTGCATTACCGAGGACTTGGGAACTGAGTGCTGATGGCGTGTTGCAGGGGAAAAGCGGCAGGCAGGCAGCAGGCAGGCAGCAGGGGACGGAGAGACGAACAAGGCACCTCACTCACCCTCACCCTGGATGAGGAAGGGATGGGGAAGCGAAGGCCTTTGTCCTTGAGCCGCCTCAGCTGGTTCTCGAGACCAAGTCCACTGCAGGGCGGGGCTCATAGACTGGCAAGCCTGAAAGGAACTTCGTTGAGGAAATGAAAAGGGGTTTCGTAAGGGAGGAGGTCCATAAACCGACCATCGAAGGGCTGGAACAGAATTTGGGGCAGGTGAAACATCTTAAAATGTAAGATAAATGTAAGATAAATGTAAAATGTTTTTCACTGAACTTTTCTAGAAAGACAGCTTGAATAGGCATCTAACCCAAGTCGTTTCATATTTTTTGGAGCTCTGTAGAATTAGTTATGAATTTCTGAAGTCAATATGGCATAGGGCTCCAAAACCGTCCACCCCTTCAAATGTTCACTGTTTGTACATTACTGTAAAGATAAAAAAGCATCATTTACCAAAAATATACATTTCAGAAGGTGAGCGGTTTTGGAGCTTGAGCAATTTTCGAGCCTCCTCCCTTATTCTCCATTTGGATTCAAAATAAAAATTTAAGGAGTTTCAAATGGAAATGAAACATTACAACTTGCAGCTCACTTTTCAATGGAAATGAAACATGAAAATTAATAGTTCAATTTTCAATGAAATGAAGCACTAAAATTAACGGTTCAATTTTCAATGGAAATGAAGCACTAGAATTAACGGTTCAATTTTTAATGGAAATGAAGCACTAAAACTAGCGGTTCAATCACTAGATAGCCAATCTATCCCCAAGTCCAAGAAGGTGAACAAGCTAGATAAGCAAATTGAAAATTAGAAAAAAGATTTTGCATCCCATGTCATCATTCTATATATGACATTGTAGCCACTAGTTTGTAGTCAGAAGAAAGATCTTTCTTGAATTGAAAAGATTTCTAGTATATAAAGAAGCATGTTCTTCCCAAAGATGAGATAATTGATTTTCCTTAGGTCATGGAATTACAAACAAATCTTCTTGTTTCTAAGATAATAACGTACTTATGGACTAGCAACTACTCTCATTCAAAGGTCGGTGTTACCTTGACATGTTCCTTTGAAACTGACATGTGTGACTGAGGAAAGATATTTGTAGTAAGAACTTTTTTAAGTATTTGTAGTTGAGGATAAAGTTCAATCTATGTGGTTTTATATTTATTGAAGATTAATTGAAGCAATATGGAATTGTTGTAAGAATCTTTTATATGATTGTTATTTTTATTTTAAGTGTAAAAGACTTTCATTGAAAATTCCTATGATATAGAAGTGTGATATAAGAAATGATTCTATTAATTTAGTTTAGGACAAAACAAAATTACTTAGAGGAATGAAAGTGATGGATATCTTGATAGTGTTGATTGGTTAGTCATTTTCTCTCAGATAACTATTGTTTGTTTAGTCTACAACTACAATACTAAGCAAAATTCTATTTTAAGCATTCTAACTTAGGATAATCATATAGATTCTATATCCAAACTAAAACTTTACTAATAATAAAAATATTTTAGACTATCATGTATGGATTCTACATTCAAACTATCTAACATTTGCATTGCACAAAAAATTTGGTCCAAGTTGGAAGTCTAAGTCTATGAGATTGACCTATGGTCAAATAGATCAACCAATAGGTTGAAGTAGTATGGATTGTGATAAAGAAGGTATTGGCTTTCAATAGAGATGTCAATAATGAAGATTAATTATTTTAGTAACTATAGATAATCTAGTTGGAGCGGATTTTTTACACTTTTTTGTATATTTTTGTGACTTAATTTTGGGTTTTGACAACCTAGTTGTATATTTGTATTTCAATTTTGTAAATTTTGAATTGATTTTGAACAACTTGGAGTCGGTTCTCGGGATGTTGTCTTAACAAATTCGAGTCTGTCTATTAGAATTCCAAGTAGGAGAGGTTAGGATCTAGCTAGGCAGTGGTGGATTGGTGAGATTCAGTCCCAGTTGGAAAATTTTGTTGTAATTCCGAGTAGGATGAATTAGCCTTTGGTTAGTTAGGTTGAATCCAATTAGGTAGTAAGTGAGTGAATGGCGAAGAACAGAGTGTTGGTTTGTAAGTTCCAATTTGGAAGTTAGTTGAATCAATTGAGGTGGTTGGTGGCTGGCATCTCCCCCAGTCTCCTATTAGTTTGTTTTTCCAATTCATTTTGCTGACCCACTGTTGAGAGAATGCATGCTAGTACATATCCTAACTAGTCATGTTGTGTTTTGATTTCTTTGTATTTTTGTGTGTGTTTAATTTGCTTGCATGTGTTTTGTGTCCTAGTTGGGATGTGTGTGTGTGTGATCATGTGTTAATTGATTGAATTTAGAAATCCTAGTTGCATGTGAATGGGAATGGATGAGTAAATTGTTTGATGCAATTCAGATGTGTGTTAGCATGGTTATGTAATGCCGATTGTAATTTGGGGTGCATGATCCAATTCAGTATTGATGTAGGATGATTGAAATAGAATTCCAATTTGGAGTTTTAGAAATCATGTTGGTTGTAATATTTCCAATTTGAATTAAATTAGAAGTATGTGATGTGTGCTGAAATTAAAAGAATTAATGAGTGGATTAGAAATAAATTAAGGAATTAATTTGGACATGTATTAGTGTGAAATGATGATCGTGAAAAATAAATAAATAAATAAACTCTAAGTTGGTGATTTTAGTGAGAAAATAATGATGAGACCTACTTGGTAAATAAGTGTTTAGAAGTCTAATTGGAGTGTGAAGATACAACCAAATTAGAAGCTTAAGAACCATATCAAGTTGTGTTGTGTCAAGGATAATTTAAGAATTGTTGTTCTAGTTTGTAATGCTGCATTGTAAAGATCATGTTTAGAGACTAAAGCTGAGGCTGTGAAGCTGAATAAGAGGATAAAAGAAGAATAAATGAATAGAGACTTGAAAATTAAAAGAATAATTTGGGAGAAATTCTAACCTTTGTGGCCATTAAGAGTGGAGAGAGAAATTGTGAAATTAGATTCAATGTGAGGAACACATATTATTTACGGTTAAGGAACAAATTGATTTTATTTTCTATGATTGCAATGATCCGATTAGGAATTTATTAGAAGTACCTATTTAACAAGCCTCCCTAGGAACGAATCACACTATTAGCCTTGGGTTTTGTTTAATTTCAAATTAATACCAAAGCTTATCTACAATAATTATCTTGCTTCATTTGTAATAGACACAAGTATATTAAGTAGCAATAAATGAACCTAGTGACATTTTTGTTTGTATTAATCAAATGCAATGTAGTTCTTGATGTAATTGTATAATTTTTATTTGTTGTATGACTAACAAGCCTTTATTAGTATTGTTGTCAAGTTTTCAAATTATATGATACATTTGTGGAATTATAAAAGTATATAAGTGTACAAAAATAGAATTATTGATATCCAATGTACAAACATAATGTATACCAAATTCAATGATAGAAAACTCATTTTTTTAATGAATGTTGTAAATAGGCAATGACAATGATTGTTAATAATTAGATAATGGGGTTCTAAGAGCTACAATGATAAAGCTTTTGTACTCTAGAATTTTGCATTAAAGATTTTTCAAAGTTAGATTTTTCAAGGAAAATAATTTAACCACAATCACAATTTCATACATATAAATCAGTGTGACATGTATAGGCATTTCCATGCATTAAGCCCTTCAAAGTAACTTTTATTAGAAAAATTGCTTTCAAGACATTAAATATGACTTAAATTATAGATAAAACATTTAGAATAATGTTTGGCTTAACTCTCAAGGCCTAAAAACTTTTTGACAATGGAGGTTTTTAATGATTGCATTGTCCCACTTTGATATTTTTTTACACAAGGATATGCTTGAAGTTTATTTAATTTTAATTTTATAAATTAAAGTGAAGACAACTTTGTCTAATATGTATAGATTTTAATTGTGAAAAATATTGACTTTGGATTTTTAAATTATAACAATTTTAAATGAATAACTTTACAAGCAAAAAGCACAACTTTGTAAGAAGAAAAAGTATAAGAAGATGAATACTTCTATTTTACCCCCCCTAAAAATTTGTGTTAGAATCTAAGGGAATGTAGTATTTTTAATTTTCAAAAATGAGAAGTAAATGACTATTTCAAAAATTTGTACAACAAAGAATTCTTTTCACTTGCTTAAAGAATAATACTTAGACATTTAGTCAAATTTATACCAATTCTATAATCAAGAAGAAAACAAATTCATTGAACAATACTATGAAAATTCTTTGCAAGTGAACCGGGGCTATAGTCTGTCTGAGATTAACAATCTAATCTAATGTAGTGCAACAAGTCAATTGTACAAGCCCAGCCAAGGGTGGAAGTAAAAAGAAAGTCCACGTATTTTGTGTTGTGTTTATTCTATTGTTAACATGTCTCCTAGATAATTTGGGGTCTTTGATTGGAAATATAAACTCAAAATTTGTAAGTATTATCATGCTTCACAATTAAAATTTCTTGTGTTTTCTCCAAGGATGAAAACGGGTACAAAACAACGTCCAAAATTGGCTTGTTGCACTCCTATAGACTCAATCTGAGACTAACTTAAAGTATGGTAATTAGGCCAAGTGTGTGATCAATCACCATAACTACCCTAAATTGTGATGTCAAGATTGATAAAAGTCTCTTACAACTAAAAATAGAAAAGACTATTTGAAAACAATACTTTGATCCTAATTATGCCACTTTTTTCCAGTGACCTGTTGGCCATTTGCACCAAAGCAATGGGCTCTGCACCACACCCTACCCTACGAAGTAGCAACACAAATAACTTAGCCCTTAAAAGATGGACTAGTGGCTATAGAAATCATGAAGTTTGATATTATGTTATATCATCTACTTTGAATAAGCCAAATATACTCATTGCAAGTCCAAGTCCTAAAGAAGATCTCCACTTTCCATCATTAATACCCACAAGAAAAGATTCTTTGTCATTCATTGAGCACAAAAAATCCACCTCTGCATTTAAGTATTAATACTAAAGGGTGGCAAATCACCAACAAAATTCAAGTTAAATAAAGTCTTGGATGAAGTTTGCCAAATCGTCGACTAAAACACAATTATAAATATCATAGTTGTAGGGCAAGGTTGGCAAACATTACTTCTAAAAATAGATGCCAAATTTTTTGGGAAATTATTTTTGCAGAAAACAAAAGAAAGTGTACGATATAAACAAGAATTTTGGCAAAATTTTCTATTTTTAACATCTGCCGAACCTTATTTTTAGGAAAAAAAAAATTCGCCAAAGAATTGCCGATCCTGCCCTTCACTTACAATATTATTACACTGTGATACTTTCTGTCAAATATGTGGATGAGTAATGAAATTTGAAGCACCACTTGAGGCACTGGCTACAACATTTCATTTCGCCACTTTGGCAATTCATAAAAAGAAAACCAAAGAAAACCCTGCCCCATGCCTTGCAGGTTTCCTCTTTCTTCGACTTTGGGCTTTTCGTATTCAAATCCGGAATCCCGTACTCCAGCTTTAACACATCAAACCAAACAACTTTCAGCACACATGCAGCAATTCGCTGACATTCTCTCTGGCCCAAAGAATCAAACAAAAGTCATCAATGGCACATCAAAAACATGCAACAGGCTCTCCGTCTCAGTCCTAAAATCCTTTCGAAATTGCGGAAGTCTGACCCAACATTATCAACAAGTTCCAGCACAAAGCCTTCATCGCACTAAAAATACGGACTCCGAATCCATGCATTGAATGACATGTCAGTGGTAAATGAACTAAAAAACTTCTCCCTAAAAATAGTGGGGAGGAACAGTCCTCCCCTCGATGAGCTGCCACAGAAGGCGAAGGTCATGCAGCTGTATACAACAAATGTGGAACAGAGATCGTCGTGGTACGCTCAGACTTCACACTGGATATCGTCCGCCCAGCAGGGGTTGGGAAGGATCAGAATCTGAGCTCCGTTGCTGATGGTTGGCGGCAGACGCGTCTACAGCGCAGAAAGCAGAAAACGAACCCGGTAAACCACATGCACACCGAGCTTGCACATAGAAATGCAGCATACTGCAGGAACTAGGGACCGGAAAATCTTGGATAGAGAAAGCCCGCACGACCGCCACCCCCAGATACTCGGGATGGCTGCTCCCAGGTCCTCCGGATTCTTCGCCTCGGGAAGCATACACGTAATACTGCACCCACCGGCAACCACCACTCTGTTCGTGGCTCTGCACCAAGCCCCACCTCAAAGTCAAGCTCACTGATTTCCACGCCTCGGACTTCCGGGTCCACACGGGTTCGCAACCTTCGAAAATGATCTCGGGCAACTCGCGGTCATGTTCGGGCTCAGTCGAAATGCGTAAATGTCCAAGTAATACATGCGGAAGTCGGACTTCTTTCGTGCCAGGAGGGATGGAAGATTTGTTGCAGTCCTCCACCAAAGATAAGACTTTCTGCACATCCAAAGCACGAGAATACACCACCGCATAGATCTGATTGATGCTGCAATTGCCATGGTCTAGCTTATGGTCAAGTAATTTCCACTTGCCGCTTCCGGCAGTTTGGGCCATAGAACGATCGATGACGCAATTGGGCAAGCTCAAAGGCACTTCTGCATCGCCAACTTCTTCCCCCAACAAGACCACAAACCTCGAGTCCTCCCTAGACATAATAAGTGCAAGACAGAAGTGGAGCTCATCTGCCTGGACCTGTAAGAAAAGGAGTACGGCAACGCACGGATTCAGAAAGAGCATCACCGGAGTCCGCAAAATAGTTGACATGCACTGAGCAGCAAAGTATTTGACATAGTCGATTTCTGAGGTATTTCCTCATCGGTCTTGCATGCAAGATTCCAGCTTTCCACAAACAGGCACAGAAGCTGCAAAACCATCGTGAGACCGGATGGCGAAGACGAAGCGGAGCCTCGGACAAAAGTGCACGAGCAGCACTTACCGAGTAGGATACGTGAAGCAGCCGGTTAGCCGTCACAGAAATAGATGGCTCATAAAGCTGCACCAGACCTAGAGCGTCGTCATCAGATTCTGCAATCCGCAGACATGAACCTCCACTATACGCTGCTTCATAGCTGCCACATCATCAGATACTCATCAACTTTCGATCCCAAATCAATTGTTAAAAATTCCAAGCAAGACAGTGGCGGCTCATTCCTGCAACTATGTACTCTCTCTAGTACGTTTCAAAACCGTCATAGCTGCGGCCTTCAAACGATAACACAACAGTCTAAAAGGGGATGTCAGGATCCAGGAGCAGCATGTCATGGTGACAAACAAAACAAAAACAAAGACCAAACAGCAAGTATAGTTCTCCAAGAAAAATGACAGCTTGAGGAAGCTGCTGATCGAGGTATAGCGCGTAGGTGGTGTGTGCTTGGTACCTCACATCGACCTCCAAGGAACTCGGAGGCTGTGAAATGACCTTCAAAATGGGCTGTGCTCACAAGATCCAAACATTGTCAATCAACACATTCAAGACTCTAAAAAAACATAAATAAAAATGGAAAACACCCGACATTTCATACGTGCCAAAAGAAAGAATCCAAAGCCTACGAACACAATGAAAATCATACCTGCAGACTCTGACATGATAAATTGAACCATGGTAGGGTCGAAACTTCGTTTCCTTTCACTGACACACGCGTTCCACATCCCTGTTGCCGTTTCCGCCATCAGTTCCCACCTCTCAAAAACAATGCTTCCGGGTTTTCCATAATCGACACTAAAATCAAAAGACTCAGAATCTTTACAATGGGCAACCCGTCCGGAGCCATGTCACCGAGGACGAAGTTAAGGACCTCACCCGATTGAAATCGGTAAAGAATGGAAGCTCAGTTGGACTGCGACCAGCGATTGGCCAACAATCCGCAATGCGACTCCACCATCTGCACCGATCATGATCATCAGCCAGGGTAAGAAAGCTCTGCGGAATACAACTACAATATCCTAATTGCGGGACAGTGGCACGCACAAAAGAAAAAGAACGCAGCCGATGGAACAAGCGGGTGGATTCACCAATGACGGGGAGAAAAACGGTGCTGCTTATCACCTGGTCGACGCAACCTCAAAGGAAGGAGCTTGATCGGTTTCAGAAACCCATCCTGGTGCAAATAGAGCTGCTGACACTTGGGCCTCCTGGGCTACCTTCAGAGCAATATCACACTGCGCAACCCGCCAAATCTCACCTAAGATACACAAACCCGAGCGACTGCATCTAAATACCTACTGAAGTCGTTTGTTTCTAAGGATTTAGCTCCTTCCACAGTCTCGTTGCTCTGTACACCATGCGCTACGCGTCAGAAGCGACGCAACTCAAAAGACAGCACACAAGGAAGATGGACACCCACATCCACATTCCATTTCGAGAAGCGAGCCAATTCGAAAATTCCAGGACTACAACGATGCATTCCCGAACACACACAACCAGAGGTTGAGAGTACAAATCTTACGTCAAATCCTCCGCCGCCAAAAGTGTTGCGGCCAAACACATCCACTCCCATGTAAACATCTGTGGCCCGCTCACCAGCTGCATCTGCACTCAATCGGGCCATCCGCTCCTGGACCCACAACACCCAGACCATGTTAGTGCGACACAAAGAGATCCACAAGTCTAAACAAAGATGACATTCGATCTTAGAAAACACATGGTAAAGTAGTAGAGAACGGCGGTCCTGAACTTAGAAACAAATTGACATCAATGCGCCATCACGAATTCTGCATTCCCTCGCTCTGCTTAGGTGTACAGACTCACACTCCACGAGTAGTTGGTGAAAAGCCCATCGCAATCACCAAAAAACAAACGATTCTCCTCATTCAAGCAATTTTGCCACCTCAGCTGTCCTTTCTCAGTCACAGCGTCGTACCTGGAAACCACAACTTGAACTTACAAATACAATCTCAATCACAACAAAAATTGAAAAGCCTGACATTCCCGAATGGCAAGAACTCCCGAATGGCAATACAAAGAGAACAAGAGGCCACGACCGTTACCAGATGACGTAAGAGTTAGCCGACCGAGAATGCATGCATTGTCGCAAATGCTGGACGAAAAGGTGAAGGCGTGGTATATCCTTCCTATCAATCGCATTCTCGATGTTGATCTGCTTGTTCCAACAAGAGATCTATCAGGACAAAAATGATCCAAGTGCCATCTTCCAGACGATCCCACATTCCTTCTCAGGACTGGTATCGACTCACTTTCCCTCTCTTCACTTCTGTTCACTGTCTGTGTAACAAGCAGCTAATTGACAGTGTCACGACCCCAAATAGAAATGCCAAACTGCTACATGCCCCAGCCTTTGTTTTGAGAACCATGTAAACGAAGGAAGTGCTGTTGCGGAAGGAAAGGAGCCTAAGTCGGCAGACTGACGCCGTGCACTTGAGCAGTTCGGAGAAGACCAGCCTACTCCATACTCTTAAGAAATTAAGCCAGAATGCGCGACTTTTGAGGAAGTCCGTTAATATTTGGTTCGTTCGCTAGCGCGTAAACAAGGCAGACGCTTTATTCGAACAAGAGCTTCATCACCCAGAAGCGAAAATACTTCTGAAGTCGAAACTCAACTTGCAACGTCAAACTGGAAAAGCCTGTTCCCGGGATCAGCCGCATGGTTGGGGAAATGCCATCATAAGGGTATCATTTTTTCATTCTTATCCCAAATTACACATCTGATCACCCTCATTCACATGTCCTTCGAACTACCCATGAACATTCAAAGTCAACGATGAACTTTAGCTTATCTTTACCTCCTAATGGACGTTGATAAATCCAGAAACTCCTACCGCAGCCACAGAGCACTGGTCCAACAATATGAAGAATGACACTGTTCCTACAAATATACGTGCAAGACAGAAGGAATTGCCGAATTCTTTGGAATGATGGACACAACATGCTACAATTGCTCTAAAAACACATCTCAGTTCAGTGGGCACCAGATTTAGGTACAATTGCGAACCATGGCTGAGTCTCCGCACTTGGAAGAGAGTCACTAAACCCTGAAGCACAGGTAGAAAGAGAAGCAAGTGGACAGTAGCGTACCAACCAGCCATCAAAGCCCAACTCAGAAGCCAGCTCCGCTAAACGGGATGCGAACATACAGCTACTCTCTGCAGTGGCAAGAAGTGCCCGGCACACCGAAGCACCCTGCTCCCACTCGGTGATGAAAGTCCCAAGGACCTGCAAAGAGGCACAAAAAACATTCAATTTCGACTTCAACTTCCAGTTCACTTCTAAAATCAAAGACCTAAACCCTAAACCCCGACCTCTCCTAACAGAACGAAATCAACGTTGCTCATTGCACACTCCAGAAAGTGACAGAAGATTGATAGCACCATCATTGGACTCACCGGGACGCCATGCCTGTGAGCGGCATTGATCCATCCATCAAATTCCAGGAAACTCTGGAAAAGGAAATCCTTGAACCCTGAACCCTAAACCAGAATTCTCGCGGCAGAACTAAATCGGTCATTAATGGAAGAGTCCAGCAAGTGACATGAGATGGACAGCACCATCAGTGAACTCACCGGGACGCCATGCTTGTGAGCGGCATTGATCCATCCGGGAGGCGGAATGGTGACAAGGGAGTGCGAAAAGTACACAAACACATCCACCAAATGCCATTGCCAGAGAACGTACCCCTCCATTCCTGCTTTCCCCTGCACCCACTTGTCCTCTTGGTACCCTCCCTTGTAGTCATGGCACACCAGCAGCTTTGGCCTTGCCGACCGAAGTCTGGTAACCAACGGCACTGAGGATTTCAGATACACCAAGAGTGGCGATGAGAGTAAAGTTCGATAACTGAGTTCGGCCAAAGTGTGAATTGGTTGGGCTACAGGTAATTTAATTGCGATCGAGGACACCGAGTCCGGAGTTTCGGAAACTCTTCTTTGAATGCAGGGGCAGAATGACACTAGCTTCTCGCATACCGTGAATAGGCGAAACCTGGCTTGGATTAGAAACCATCGTAGTCGTCGTCTCTGAAGCAACCTACCTCGGAAGTACATATACATCGGCTGCACAGGAGATTCACATCTTTTCAACACATGCCATTCCGCATAAAATATTTTGCTTGCATTCTGGATCTTCTGTGTTAACATGAAATACACAAAAGCTTTGATGCGCACAAAGGTACTCAGTCGCTCCTATTCATTCTACTCCTAAGAGAATTGTTCAAAAGGATGTTCAAATTGTGCATTTCTTCGTGTGTCGGCATACTCTTTCATTTGCTAAGAACATTTATCCGACCACATTCATAATACAAGCTCTGATCAGCACTTACATAAGTGATTCGGTTATCCCTGATTCAGAGCGGTTTATTTTTGACAGTAATTAGACGCGCTCTTACACACACATTCTGCTGATACAGTTCACCGAAAGGTAAATTAAGCTCAAAAATAAAAACCCACTCCTCTTCATCAATTCTCTCGAGGCTTCCATTAGCATTCTAGTTTCGACCTTAACCCGATCGAAGACTATAACGACTATAGCGCAATTTCAACGCGGATTCAACTTACCGAACAAAACTCGAAAACCTTAAAACCAGATTAATCTTGCAACAGCTTCCAAAGACTGAGGAGCATTCGTAAACCCTGTCTCTTTACCAAATCTCCATTTTTGAGCAGATCCAAGTGGTGCAGAACCTACCAAGCTGAAATCGTCCACTTGATTCCACCCTAATTCTCCACCCTCACTTTCAGAGAATTCAATGCACAAGATACTGGAAACAGTCAGAAATTGAAATTCAAAGAATTTACGAAAGATGAGTCTTGAAATGAATTGGATGGGCGTTGCTGGAAATCTAACCTTGAAGCGAACAATGGAGGAGTTATGGGGTGTTGAAATCCTTGAATGCCGACAACTCGAACGTGAAGCAAGGTTGACTGGAACGGATCCCGAAAGGTTATCCCTTGAAGCTCCGACGCAGTGACCCCCCGAAGTGGGCCATCATATAAATTGCTCTCAAAAATTGAGAAATTGGAATTATGAAGAGAAATTAGGACTTTTTGTTGTACTAAGTTAATTGGAATTTATTCTCATATGTAATGTCTCTTATAATAGACTATATTTAAACTTTTTGTGATAAGTCAAAATGTCTCATTTCTTTTTATAAAAAGAACATTCATCTTCACTAAATTTGCATATTATAACTTTTATGGATATTAGATTTTTATTGATTGAAATCTTATTGATTGAAATTTGATCTCAAAATTTTACCTTTTAAAAGTTTTCTATCTATAAATTGTAAAAAGTAAAGTAAAAATTTAACCTTTAAAGGAGCGACCTATAATTACTTATTTCAAGCCTTGTTGCTCATCACTCAAGTTTTTGCCATCTTGAAAGTAGATATTTATGAAAAAATTTATATTCATTTTTCAAAAATGAAATTCCATGTCTTCTCTTCTTCAAAAAAAAATTTTAATTTTTTGAGAAAAATTGATATTTATGAGAATTTTTTGAGAAAAAGTAAAGAAAAAATCACATCAATTATGAAAATTATTTGAAAAAATTTGAAAATTTCACCATATGTATACATTACAATGACAAATACCGTGGTGTAAACTCAATTTTTGTGCCATTCTATAATTAGAATGTAGTAGACATTGAAAAGTTCAAATTGCAATAAAATTTTCAATATAATTACAAATTTTTCCAAAATTCCAAGTGGAGTGGAAATTAGAGTAGAAGACTTCCATTTTGTTAGTTGCACTCAAACTCAAAAATAATAATTTTTGTAGAGAAATTTCAGATTTAGAGAAAGCAACAACAACTTCTTAAAATATGCTAAAATGACATATTTTGTTATCCCTTTTCTTTTCTTACTTCTCAACTACATGAAACATAACATTAGATATTCTTTGTAACTCAACATGAAAGGTCATAAAGAAAAAAGTAAGATAAAAAAAATACTTATAATCTCTTCTTATGACTTTGGACTATCATCTACACACCATAGAATGGCACTAGCACCAATCTAAGGTTAAAATAGCAACAAATAACTACCCTATGTGTAGTTCAATTTTGTAAATAACTAGGAGAACTTTGGAACTCAAGTTGTTTAACATAAAAGTCAAAAAAATTTAGGTCCAATTTCAATCCAAAAGATTTTAATAAATAAATATCCAAAATTCATAAAACTTGTAGCAATTGATTTTAGTCAATATATGTATTATTTTTACAAAAAGAAAGGAGACATTTTGATTTTTCACAATTCAAGATTCATTTTTATATAGAAATTTTGTTCAAGTAATAATAGGTATAAATATAATTCAACCAAAGTGAAATTATACATGAGGGTAGAATGCCTTTTGTACAACACCATGTCCAAATTTCACTTTGTAATTCCAATTTCTCAATTTATGAGAGGAATTTATAGAGTGACCTAATACTTTAAGGAGTCACTCAAAGTCTAATTTTAAAAGGCATTTTATTTGGTATCTAAGATGGAGGTGCAAGAATTGAGGTATACAATGGAAACAACAATTTGGATTCATATTAACAAGGACTAATGACACACAATGTGACGAAAAGAGGCAACATGCTTGGTTTTCAATTTCCATAGTCCTCCTACCTCATTGAAAAGTGATGAACCATCAGATTTGAAATTAAAAAAATCCCACCCACCCCTAAGGAAAATCAATGGCCATTGATACACGTACTGAATATGAATACGAATATGGGATACAAGATACAGAGATGTGGTATAGATATGGATATGAATACTGAATACAGATATGGGATACAAATATGTATGTGGATATGAATACTAAGTACAAATATGAAATACAAGTATGTGTATGGGATATGAGAATTATCCCATATGCATTGTAAGAATGCCTACCCTCTCAGAATTATAAGAGGGGGTGGGAAAGGGGTAGATTCAGAATTTTTTTAAATTTTAATATTTAAAATTTAATACTTAAATCAGATTGATGAGACAGGAGGGGGCACAAAATAATTAAAATTTTAAATTTTTTTAGTTTTTGAGCTCATTGTAACATAGTTTGTCATAATGACAATGACAATGAGCTCAAAAGAAGCACTTACTGCCTCAGTACTCAAACCCTCCAATTTGAATCATTATACCATCTAGACATTAGTCAAAAGCTACAAAAGTTGTCATGCATTCCTCATGCATGGTATCACATATTTGAAAATGAAAAGTTTAAGTATTGAAGTAACATCCAAATGAAAGATAATAATTGTTGAATTATTAATTTAAGGAACATTCAAATGAAAGATGTAAATTATTGAATTTTTGTTTTAATCTTTCTATAATTTTACATGTAATTTGTAATTCAAATGTCAAATATAGTACAAAATATGCAGTACTCTATAGACCTATAAGAATTAATAGACTTTAAAGGAGTTTTTTGCATTGCAAAAGCACCAAAAAGTTGCAATTGAAGGTTTTCAATGAAAAGATCTTTGGATATTGCTAGGATTTAGCAAGAACAATTGAATGGAGAATTATGTAGATGAAAATGTGACAAATGAAATTGTAGAACACTTTGCAATTGATACACAAAACAAGTTCATTATTGATAAAATGTTTGCCTTGCCCACATAGGATGTTCAAGGAATTTTAATTATTTTTGGCTTTAGACTAAAGGAAAGGAGGTGTGTTGTAAAACTACATGTGAAGAAGTTTGAATAAGAGACCTTGTTCAAAAAGCATTTCTAAAGGGACAAAGCTTATTGTACAATGGTTGTTTGTTTCACAAAACAACAATGTAAGATAAATTGATTATGTTTTTTTAACAGAAAATGAATTTATTATGAATTTTTGAAGTATATTGTTCAAATAGTCCAAACTAGTCATTAGACCCTCAAATTAACATAAAATGCATTTTTAGCCTCAAAAGGAATGTAGGGAATGATGAATATATATGGTACTATGTTTGATTCATTAAAAATGAAATGTATACTAAATGTGGCAAGACATGTGCTTTGGATTGATTGAGTGAACAATGCTTCTCAAGAGACGTAGGAAAAAATAATAAGTGTCAACTTTGAAGCTTATAGTTATAGTCTCATAGATTTGAAGATTTAGAGACTTGAAATTAGGATTCCCTTCATAATGAAATCAAAGTCAAGATCCAAAGGTTTTACTAGACAAAAATGCCCCCCTAAACTACCATGATAGTATTTTTGACACAAAAATAATTTTGGTAGTTTGACGCAATGTGGACTTCAATTCAAAGGATTACTATCTTTTAGAAGTTACTTCATCCTTTAAAAAAATTTAATTTCATATGATGCCCAACCCATCATTTAGAATTTTTGGATCATTCTCTGTAAAAATTTTATTCAACCATCATTCTAATGCCTAGTCTACCAAATAAATTTGGTGTAGAAAATCAAAGAGATGTGTATAAGAAAACAAATACTACATTTTTCTTCAAAGAAGACATTGTGTGAAAGTCTCAAAAAAAAATGAGTGCAAAGGTATAGCTAGGGTTGAGGTACAATGTGGTTCCAACTTCACTCCACTTATGTAATGTGTAGGCTTTTAACTTAGGTTTGTTGCATATAGTCATTGCATAATTAGATCTGTAGTATATTATATATGTCTAGGATTTGGAGCGGTCTTGTAGTTTAGGATGTGTATTATAGTCAAAGGAATTAACTTCAAATTTTTGGGGTGTTGTAATGGTTTCAATTTGAATAGGATTTGTAAGGTAGTTATATCTAGAAAGTTTGTTTTTTCTTACAAGTTTGTAGTCCAAAGCAAGTGAATAGGGTATGCTATTAGTTTGTATGTTTATGAAATAGGGCAAAAGAAAAGGATAATAATTAAGTTTAGGAAGTTTGGATCAATATGTATATTGTAGATTTCATTTGTTGTATTAGGTGTATATTAATGCTTTTAAGTGTTGAATAGGGCTTGGGTTGCAAAGCATTTTGAAGTTGTAGCATTGTTTGGAGCATGTTAGTATGTGTTTAAGGGTAATGCTAATGCAATTTTTTAGCTTCAATCAACATAAAAATCCTACTCCATATGTTCTAAATTACTAAATGATCATTTGGTTGAACAAAATATTTGAAATTAAGGCTAAAAATAATACTATTTCAACTTGTTTCTAAATATTTCAAAGAAGTTGTTATCCATGTATTAATTGAATCTTCAAGAATAACTAAAATCATTTTTGAGCAACAAGAAGATCATTTGGGGATGGAAGGAATATTAATGAATCATTTTGGAGATTAAATAATATTAGGGGGTCTTAAAAGTCCTTCAAAAAAATAACAGGCCCTATTTAATATCCTTTTGCAAGCACGTGGGTTCAAAAAAACACTATGATTGTCCTCCCATTCAAGCAAATAAAAAAATCCAAGTTCTAAACTTTTTGCTTATGTTTTCAATGCTTCCACATTGATAAAAAGACTAACATTGGAGGGGATCATTAATGAAAAAGAAATATCCAATTAGCTAGTGTACCAATTTATTTTTTAATATTAAGGTACAATCATAATACAAGGGAGTCAATTTCAACAAATAATATCATTAAAAAAGTAGGAAAAACATCTATTAGCCCTTTTCAAATGTCAAAATTGTATAGGTTCAAACTATATTGTTTGAAGTTTCAATTAAAGTATTAAACAATGTAGGGACTAGGGTCAAAGAAAAGAGTACTATATGGGAAAAAACTTAGTAATTTATATTGTTAGAAGATTAGACTTCAATAAATTATTTGTTTGTATCCTTGATCATTAACAACTTTAAGGACCAAGTTGTATTTTAAATTATCAAAAATGCAAAATTAGTGATAAATTTCAACTAAAATTTGTAAACTATAACTTTCAAATAATATTCAATTAGATATGTTTTTACACAAATTTTATTAGTGAATGAATAAAAACTTTGAAAATAATAATTCAAAATTCAATGCAACATTGAATATGAATTGAGTTTTTAGTGGTTTAAGTTTTAAATTTTTGGTTTATTATTTTGAATCACAAAATTTAATTACATTCATATTTGAAGACTAAATTTTTACTCATTTACTAAATTAAAATATGAAGGGACAATTTTCTTACTAAAAACAATCATTTTGGTGTAGAAATTACTTGTGTTCTTTGATTCATGAATAAATCCAATGAATGTTTTTTTGAAAGTCTAGAATGTTCAAGTTAGAATTGTAACTTACCAAAGACTATAAATTGGATGGATGAAACAATAAATACTTGTAAAGTAGGAAATCAATATGTTTGAATATATTCATCATTAAATATTGTCATTTTTAATTCATATGGATAAATATCTAACATTTTATATCAAAACACTTCTTTAAGAAGATCAAATCTAGAATTAAAAAAAACCTGCATGTTCTTGTTTCTATCTTCTCACCAAATATTTTCTCCATAACCTTAAAATCTCATAATCATTGAATGTTGAATAATGTATGAATCTATATTTATGATTAGATTAGATTCAAATTTTAATCATTATAGATTCCTAAGGGTGCATCAATTTTGTAAATTATTAAGTGAAGTGTACATGAATTTTGATAAATTTATGAAACAATATTTCTTACAATGCTTTAGCTATTTTGTAAACTCTCTAAATTTGTAGTAAAATGTCTTCAATGTCATTTTTGGGTGCATAGTGGTAATATTCATTTTTGACATAAGTCATTCAAAAATCTACTTGCCATCACTTCTTTGACATCAATTGCTAATGTCCTACAAAGTTTGAAAAGACCACATTATCAAATAGTCTTTCTTCTTATATTAATTGCAAAGTGTGTTACATTTCCATCTCAGACAATTCTTCATTCAATTGTTCTTGCTAAATTCTATTGACAACAAAAGTTCTTTTCATTGACACCTTGCAATTTGACGAATTCTTTTTGGTGCTTTTGCAACTAAAAAGCTCTATTATAGTTTGTTAATTCTTATATGTCTATTGAGTACTATATATTATGTATTCTATTTGACATTTAGAATACTAATTATATATATAATTATGACAAGATTGGATTTGCAATTCAACAATTAGCATCTTTCATTTGGATGTTACTTCAACATCTAAACTTTTTCATACTTATATATGGCACTATGCATAAGGAATACATGACCATTTTGTAGCTTTTGAGATAATTATGTAGAAGGTGCATGCAAATGATCAATCATTCTAATAGGGAGTGCTATGTGCTATCAAACCTATTTAACATGAATCCAAATTGTGTACACCCCAATTTGTGCATTCCTATGTTAGATACAAGAAAAAAGTGCTTTTTGAATTGGGCTTATTAGAGGTTGAAGAGTTAATTTGGCAAGGCTCCTAAGGATGTTTTTTTCCCCTTTGAATGTCTTTGTAATTGCACATACCTTCAATCATTTGGATTTCATTGACATTTCTAGAAAAGACAATTAGCTTAATTCATAGATCACCCTTGCAGTGTATTTTGAATACTTCTTTTAATTTATTCTAGATGTAAATTCTAGTCATAAAAATGTTGGATTTTGAGTTTATATGAACAAATGAAATAAATTTGATCAAATTTAGTTTCTACTCCAATTGCAATATTTTTTAAAAATTTTAAAATTCAATATTTGATTGCAATATGAACATTGGACCTATAACCATGGTTTGCTAGATTTCTAATTTGAGAATGACACAAAAACTTTAGTTTGTATCATGATCTTCTATTCTATAATATAAAATTGTAGTAGAAATTTCAGATTTTTTAGCATATTTTGTATTTAATATCATTTCTCTTCAATTTTTCCTTTAAAAAAATCAAATTTTCCCCCAAAAAAATCTAAAAAATTTGGGCTTATTAGAAGATGTATGTAATTGATTGAAGATATTCATCTTCAAAAAAAAAAATTTAAAAAAATTAAATTTATATAAAGCTACAGAAAGGTAACATATGGAGTGAAGGATTTTGAAGTAAGAATCTTGAGCTGTAGGGTCATTGCAAGAAACGGTGGTCCTATTCTCCGTCACAATGGGAGTGACGTCATTCTTTTCTGCTATAACTTTTGAATAAAAATATTCGAGAATATGAAATAATTATTGGACCTCTCTAACTTGATGGTTTTTACGTCCCTTATTTTTCAGAAATTAAAAAAAATCATTTTATATTTAAAATTAATTTTTGTTAATTTGTCACAAACTGAGGTTTAGGGGTTTTTACTACGTTAGGAGTACCCAAATTTAACGATCTAAAGTTGAAATTTTCATGGTTCATTTGCGTAGTAGCAAAGTATATTCCTACCAACTAGTTTTCTAAAAATATATTATTTTATGTCCTCCACATGCATGTAAACAACACTCCAATTGCACACAATTCCTGACCATTGACAATAGTACTAAGATTATTTTTTTGGTGAAATCTCATCACCATCAACTCTTCTCAAATGGCCAATTTTTAGATTTGAGAAAAAGAGCTTTTCCTATTTTTTACAAATTAAAATGTAATTATGCCCACTTTCATGAGATTTTCCACTTTTCTAGTTCTCCTACTTAGAGAATTTTCCTAAGGTTTTCCTCCATAGGGTACCTTCTTCTTTAAGGTGTGTACATTGTACATATTTTTCATATTTTTTAAAAATTGTTTTTCTAATTAAATAGTACTCCTAAAGAAAAAGGGGGAGTACTATTGAAACGCTACGCTTTTTGAACGCCGTTTCTTGCAATGACCCTGTAGGCATGTTCCTCTAGTCTATTCTAGGGTTAAGTTCAAATTGTCATGATTACTAGTGTGCCTTGTATTGTTTCCACAACCAAAATCAAAATAAAAGTAATTTATAAAATTTTCTATTCACAAAATCATTAAAATTCAATAACTTTCTCACCTCGTGAATGGGAATACCAAAAACAAAGCTTATGCACCACTCCTCCCAAGAGCTTTCCAATGGTAAGGGAGGAGGTCCATAAACTGACCATCTAAAGGCTAGAACAGAATTTTGGGCAGGTGAAACATCTTAAAATGTTTTTCAGTGAACTTTTCTAGAAAGACAACTTGAATAGGCATCTAACCCAAGGCGTTTTGTATTTTTTGGAACTTTGTAGAATTAGTTATGAATTTTTGAAGTCAATATGGCATAGGGCTCCAAAACTGTCCACCCCTTCAAATGTTCACTTTTTGTACATTACTGTAAAGACCAAAAAGCATCATGTACCAGAAATATACATTTCAAAAGGTGAGCGGTTTTGGAGCCTGAGCAGTTTTCGAGCCTCTTCCCTTACCAACAATGCAACTATAGGTTGAATGGTCTCCACATATAGGAGAGGGCTTGAAAACAGTTCGGGCATTAAGAATCACCCCTACAAAGGCATTTAAAATTATGCATACAGTTCTTGATATAGAGCAATCTGTAAATGGTGGTAAATGAGGCTTATATGTGCATGGTTTAAGGATACTGAGGCAGTGAAATATGAGACTTTGACATTCCATCTCACACTTTAAGTAATTTTTGAGTTATTATAAGATAGAATGAATGCACGAAAAATAATGCATTAAAGTTTTATTAGCATTGGCCAATGAATGCTCAATTTTGTACAACTTTTTTCTAGGAAAATGGTGCTCTTTGTTGGCTATGTGCATGGGATGATTTTGAATTCACATGCATGATTATTCACTATGACTTCACCATTTTCAGCATGTTTATTAAGCAAGTCTTGGATTGACTTGGTTGGTTCATAACTTCATCAGGTCCATTATTGATGCACCCTGTGATCAACTTTGCCTCCCTACTACACCTTCACTTCATAATATCATAAGTAATTGAAACTAGGGTACAAAATTCTGGAAAAATAAGGCTTCTTACAGTTTGTAATTTGCCTTCCAATGAAAATTATCCCCATATTTTTCTAGTTCTTACATTTCTGTACAGACCTTCATTTCTTGTTAGATGGTCCATTCCTGATCCCCTTACCTTAAGAAATAAAATAAACAAAACAAGCAGCCTCTCTTATTGGGATGGATGTGGTCACATTTTCATTCGCACAGTTTTCATCCATTTGTTTCTACTCTCATCCACTTCTGTGGCCTTTCGGGGGTCCGTTCTGAGCGTTGCTTCATACTCGATCGAATTGTCGGCATGCACAAATTTCAACACTCCCTAACTCCTCCATTGTTCGCTTCGGGGTTGGATTTCCAGCAACGCCCATCCAATTCACTTCAAGGCTCATCTTTCGTGAGTTACCTGGACTCATTCTTTAAATTTCTGACTGTTTTCAGTATCCTGTGCTTTGAATTCTGTGGACGTGAGGTTGGAAATTAGGGTGGAATGAAGTGGACGATTTCAGCTTGGTAGGTTCTGGACCACTTGGATCTGTGCGGAAATTGGAGGTTTAATGGAGGACTCGATAGAATTGATAAGGAGGAGTGGTTATTTACTTTGGAGCTTATTTCGCCATTTTGTGAATTGTATGCATAAGAAAGTGTGCGTAAGAGCGCGTCGACTCATTGTCAAATGTAAACCGCACTCATATAGGGATACCCGAAATCAGTTGTCTAAGCACTGAGCAGGGTTTGTATTATGAGCAACGTCGGATCTATGTTCTTCTTAGCAAATGAAAGAGCTATCCAACACGTACACACGAAGAGATTCACAATTTGAACATCCTTTTGAACATTTCTCTTGGGAGTAGAATGAGTAGGAGCAACTGATTACCATTGTGCACAACAAATCTTTTGTGCATTTCATTCAACACTGAAGATCCAGATTGCATGCAGATTATTTATGTCGAGTGGCATGTGTTGAGAACAAGTGTGTCTCTTGTGCAGGAAATGGTGTCCTCGTTCGATATCAAATTACTTGTGCAGGCGATGTTGTCCTCGATCGCAATTAAATTACCTGTAGCCCAACCAATTCACACTTTGGCCGAACTCAGTTATCGAACTTTACTTTCATCGCCACTCCTGGTGTATCTGAAATCCTCAGTGCCGTTGGTTACAAGACCTCGGTCGGCAAGGCCAAAGCTGCTGGTGTGCCATGACTACAAGGGAGGGTACCAAGAGGACAAGTGGGTGCAGGGGAAAGCAGGAATGGAGGGGTACGCTCTCTGGCAATGGCATTTGGTGGATGTGTTTGTGTACTTTTCGCACTCCCTTGTCACCATTCCGCCTCCCGGATGGATCAATGCCGCTCACAAGCATGGCGTCCCGGTGAGTTCACTGATGGTGCTGTCCATCTCATGTCACTCGCTGGACTCTTCCATTAATGACCGATTTAGTTCTGCCGCGAGAATTCTGGTTTTAGGATTCAGGGTTCAAAGATTTCCTTTTCCAAAGTTTCCTGGAAGTTCAATGCCGTTCACAGGCATGGCGTCCCGGTTAGTCTAATGATGGTGCTATCAATCTTCTGTCACTTTCTGGAGTGTGCAATGAGCAACGTTGATTTCGTTCTGTTAGGAGAGGTCGGGGTTTAGGGTTTAGGTCTTTGATTTTAGAAGTGAACTGGAAGTCGAATTTGAAATTGAATGTTTTTGTGCCTCTTTGCAGGTCCTTGGGACTTTCATCACCGAGTGGGAGCAGGGTGCTTCGGTGTGCCGGGCACTTCTTGCCACTGCAGAGAGTAGCTGTATGTTCGCATCCCGTTTAGCGGAGCTGGCTTCTGAGTTGGGCTTTGATGGCTGGTTGGTACGCAATTGTCCACCTGATTTTCCCAGACCCTTCTCTTTCTACCTGTGCTTCAGGGTTTAGTGACTCTCTTCCAAGTGCGGGTACTCAGTAATGGTTCGCAAATGTACCTCAGTCTGGTGCCCAATGAACTGAGACGTGTTTTTCGAGCAATTGTAGCATGTTGTCCATCATTCCAAAGAATTCGGCAATTCCTTCTGTCTTGCACGTATACATATAGGAATAGTGTCATTCTTCACACTGTTGAAGCAGTGCCCTATGTCTGCGGTAGGAGTCTCTGGATTTATCAACGTCCAGGAGGTAAAGATAAGCTAAAGTTCATCGTTGAATTTGAATGTTCATGGGTAGTTCAAAGGCGGGACATGTGAAGCAGGGTGATCAGATATGTAATTCGGGATATGAAGGAAAAAATGATACCCTTATGCGGCTGATCCCGGGAACAGGCTTTTCCAGTTTGACATTGCAAGAATAGCATGCAGCAGTTTGGCATTTCTATTTGGGGTCGCGACACTGTCAATTAGCTGCTTGTTACACGACAGTGAACAGAAGTGAAGAGAGGGAAAGTGAGTCGACGCCAGTGCTGAGAGGGAATGTGGGATCGTCTGGAAGATGGCACTTGGATCATTTTTGTCCTGATAGATCTCTTGTTGGAACAAGCAGATCAACATCGAGAACGGGGTTGATAGGAAGGATATACCACGTCTTCACCTTTTCGTCCAGCATTTGCGACAATGCATGCATTCTCGGTCGGCTAACTCTTACGTCATCTGGTAACGGTCGTGGCCTCTTGTTTTCTTTGTATTGCCATTCGGAAGTTCTTGCCATTCGGGAATGTCAGGCTTTTCAATTTTTGTTGTGGTTGAGATTGTATTTGTAAGTTCAAGTTGTGGTTTCCAGGTACGACGCTGTGACTGAGAAAGGACAGCTGAGGTGGCAAAATTGCTTGAATGAGGAGAATCGTTTGTTTTTTGGTGATTGCGATGGGCTTTTCACCAACTACTCGTGGAGTGTGAGTCTGTACACCTAAGCAGAGCGAAGGAATGCAGAATTCGTGATGGCGCATTGATGTCAATTTGTTTCTAAGTTCAGGACCGCCGTTCTCTACTACTTTACCATGTGTTTTCTAAGATCGAATGTCATCTTTGTTTAGACTTGTGGACCTCTTTGTGTCGCACTAATATGGTCTGGGTGTTGTGGGTCCAGGAGCGGATGGCCCGATTGAGTGCAGATGCAGCTGGTGAGCGGGCTACAGATGTTTACATGGGAGTGGATGTGTTTGGCCGCAACACTTTTGGCGGCGGAGGGTTTGACGTAAGATTTGTACTCTCAACCTCTGGTTGTGTGTGTTCGGGAATGCATCGTTGCGGTCCTGGAACGTTCGAATTGGCTCGCTTCTCGAAATGGAATATGGATGTGGGTGTCCATCTTCCTTGTGTGCTGTCTTTTGAGTTGCGTCGCTTCTGACGCGTAGCGCATGGTGTACAGAGCAACGAGACTGTGGAAGGAGCTAAATCCTTAGAAACAAACGACTTCAGTAGGTATTTAGATGCAGTCGCTCGAGTTTGTGTATCTTAGGTGAGATTTGGCGGGTTGCGCAGTGTGATATTGCTCTGAAGGTAGCCCAGGAAGCCCAAGTGTCAGCAGCTCTATTTGCACCAGGATGGGTTTCTGAAACCGATCAAGCTCCTTCCTTTGAGGTTGCGTCGACCAGGTGATAAGCAGCACCGTTTTTCTCCCCGTCATTGGTGAATCCACCCGCTTGTTCCATCGGCTGCGTTCTTTTTCTTTTGTGCGTGCCACTGTCCCGAAATTTGGATATTGTAGTTGTATTTCACAGAGCTTTCTTACCCTGGCTGATGATCATGATCGGTGCAGATGGTGGAGTCGCATTGCGGATTGTTGGCCAATCGCTGGTCGCAGTCCAACTGAGCTTCCATTCTTTACCGATTTCAATCGGGTGAGGTCCTTAACTTCGTCCTCGGTGACATGGCTCCGGACGAGTTGCCCATTGTGAAGATTCTGAGTCTTTTGATTTTAGTGTCGATTATGGAAAACCTGGAAGCATTGTTTTTGAAAGGTGGGAACTGATGGCGGAAATGGCAACAGGGATGTGGAACGCGTGTGTCAGTCGAAGGAAGCGAAGTTTCGACCCTACCATGGTTCAATTTATCATGTCAGAGTCTGCAGGTATGATTTTCATTGTGTTCGTAGGCTTTGGATTCTTTCTTTTGGCACGTATGAAATGTCGGGTGTTTTCCATTTTTATTTATGTTTTTTTAGAGTCTTGAATGTGTTGATTGACAATGTTTGGATCTTGTGAGCACAGCCCATTTTGAAGGTCATTTCACAGCCTCCGAGTTCCTTGGAGGTCGATGTGAGGTACCAAGCACACACCACCTACGCGCTATACCTCGATCAGCAGCTTCCTCAAGCTGTCATTTTTCTTGGAGAACTATACTTGCTGTTTGGTCTTTGTTTTTGTTTTGTTTGTCACCATGACATGCTGCTCCTGGATCCTGACATCCCCTTTTAGACTGTTGTGTTATCGTTTGAAGGCCGCAGCTATGACGGTTTTGAAACGTACTAGAGAGAGTACATAGTTGCAGGAATGAGCCGCCACTGTCTTGCTTGGAATTTTTAACAATTGATTTGGGATCGAAAGTTGATGAGTATCTGATGATGTGGCAGCTATGAAGCAGCGTATAGTGGAGGTTCATGTCTGCGGATTGCAGAATCTGATGACGACGCTCTAGGTCTGGTGCAGCTTTATGAGCCATCTATTTCTGTGACGGCTAACCGGCTGCTTCACGTATCCTACTCGGTAAGTGCTGCTCGTGCACTTTTGTCCGAGGCTCCGCTTCGTCTTCGCCATCCGGTCTCACGATGGTTTTGCAGCTTCTGTGCCTGTTTGTGGAAAGCTGGAATCTTGCATGCAAGACCGATGAGGAAATACCTCAGAAATCGACTATGTCAAATACTTTGCTGCTCAGTGCATGTCAACTATTTTGCGGACTCCGGTGATGCTCTTTCTGAATCCGTGCGTTGCCGTACTCCTTTTCTTACAGGTCCAGGCAGATGAGCTCCACTTCTGTCTTGCACTTATTATGTCTAGGGAGGACTCGAGGTTTGTGGTCTTGTTGGGGGAAGAAGTTGGCGATGCAGAAGTGCCTTTGAGCTTGCCCAATTGCGTCATCGATCGTTCTATGGCCCAAACTGCCGGAAGCGGCAAGTGGAAATTACTTGACCATAAGCTAGACCATGGCAATTGCAGCATCAATCAGATCTATGCGGTGGTGTATTCTCGTGCTTTGGATGTGCAGAAAGTCTTATCTTTGGTGGAGGACTGCAACAAATCTTCCATCCCTCCTGGCACGAAAGAAGTCCGACTTCCGCATGTATTACTTGGACATTTACGCATTTCGACTGAGCCCGAACATGACCGCGAGTTGCCCGAGATCATTTTCGAAGGTTGCGAACCCGTGTGGACCCGGAAGTCCGAGGCGTGGAAATCAGTGAGCTTGACTTTGAGGTGGGGCTTGGTGCAGAGCCACGAACAGAGTGGTGGTTGCCGGTGGGTGCAGTATTACGTGTATGCTTCCCGAGGCGAAGAATCCGGAGGACCTGGGAGCAGCCATCCCGAGTATCTGGGGGTGGCGGTCGTGCGGGCTTTCTCTATCCAAGATTTTCCGGTCCCTAGTTCCTGCAGTATGCTGCATTTCTATGTGCAAGCTCGGTGTGCATGTGGTTTACCGGGTTCGTTTTCTGCTTTCTGCGCTGTAGACGCGTCTGCCGCCAACCATCAGCAACGGAGCTCAGATTCTGATCCTTCCCAACCCCTGCTGGGCGGACGATATCCAGTGTGAAGTCTGAGCGTACCACGACGATCTCTGTTCCACATTTGTTGTATACAGCTGCATGACCTTCGCCTTCTGTGGCAGCTCATCGAGGGGAGGACTGTTCCTCCCCACTATTTTTAGGGAGAAGTTTTTTAGTTCATTTATTATTGACATGCCAATCAATGCATGGATTCGGAGTCCGTATTTTTAGTGCGATGAAGGCTTCGTGCTGGAACTTAATAATGTTGGGTCAGACTTCCGCAATTTCGAAAAGTGTTTATGCACTGCATGTCTTGTGAAGTTCCCTCTATCTTCTGCACCCAGTATTCCTTTTTGGATTGAGGATTTGGGTTTAGGAAATGAGTCTATTTTCCGTTTTCATTTAGTGACTTTTGACTGATTCATTGAGCCAGAGAAAGAATGTGGAAGAAATTCTGTACGCAGAAAGTTGATGGCCTTGATGGTTTATTGATGGAGTACTGTATTCAAGATTTTATGACCGAGAGCGTGAAGTCCAAAGAAAGAGATGGAAACGCAAGTGAAAGACATAAAAAACCTGCATGGCACTCCAATCATGAGGGTCGGCGGCTTCTTTTCATCAAGTCTTTTCTATTTGTGGTGGTTGGGAACTTTTAGCAGTCTGTGTCGCAATTTAGGGAGGTATGGTGTTTGATCACTCACTTGCCCTAATCGTTCTGCACTGATCTCAGACAAACTATACAAAATGATTGCAAAGAAGTTTTGTGGTATTGTATGTGAGTTGTTTTTCTTCCTGGTCAGTCTAAATCATCTTGCAACTTTTTTATGATTTCTTGTGCAATGTTGAAATTTTTTCTATGAAATCCAAACGGTAAAAAGTTAGAGACAAGTATTTTGAGTATGTAGGATAAATTTCAAGAACTTTGACTTTACAAATTGCAAGATGAAAGGGCTCAAAGTTAGATGAAAATGTTTTATCTTGAAACCATCCGGACATAGATAACAAAGTGTTTTTTGTTTTTTGTTTTAAATTCCCTTCGGACCCGAACTTCCGCGGAATGTCGTTGGGAACGCCGGGGGCAACGTTCCGGGAACATTGTTGCATAGCAGTTTTATGGTTGTTTATTCTCCTCATTGCGATGATTGTTCTCGAATGGTGTCTGGGGCGGGATTTGTGAGGTGATCGGGGTGGTCGAGTGAACCTGATTGTTACTGAAGGTATGAGAGTGTAGAAATAGCTTTTTTAAGTGGTGGAAGTTTGAAAATTGAGCTTGAAGATCCGCAGCTCTGTTTTATTGTGAAGCGCAGAGTAGGAAGTTTAGGGTTTAGGCCATGGGCACGGAAGGATTCGATGGACGTTTAAAATTGAAGTCCCGGGTGGAGAATAGAAATCTCCAGGTGCTGCGCAAAAGTTTTGTGAAACCGTCCGCCCCGACAGCGATAGAGAATCGGTGGCTGCCATTCTCAAATTTGGATCACAATTGGGTACAGTTCTACACCCCTTTGCTGTGCGTGTACCGGGAGCATTCGCGGAAGGAGAGTGTTGGAGAGGAATTGCGGAAGTCGTTGGAGAGAGCGTTGGTGTTTTTTTATCCGCTGGCGGGGAGAGTGGGGACGTCGAGCGGGGAGGTGCAGGGGATTGTGTGCGACGATACGGGAGCTGTGTTCGTGGAGGCTTGCATTGATGCGGAGCTTGACGAGTTGGAGTATGAGAATGACTTTCAGCCGTCGTTTTTGTTAACTGGGATGATGGAGGCGGGGTTAGGGAATTATCCTCGATTGCCGGACGATCCTGCTGGACGGCCAGCTCTCATTGTGCAGGTTCGTTTTTTGCCTTGAATGATTAGGTCAGAAGTTTGTTATGGTCACTTTTTAGCTGTGGCGTGATCAGGTTGGGTCGAAGTATGAATTTCTTCTGTAATATCGAAAGGGAAATTGCAGAGCTCCCAATATAAGTGCCAGGACACAGCCCTTTTCCATTCAAAGATGTGTAGCCACAGATTTTAGCCAAGATATTTTTGCATCACTCTCAAATAAGTCTATCCATGTGTATGCATAGATGAGTTAATGTTTGTAAGTTAACAGGGGTCAGGACGTATAGGTGATGATCCTTTGTACGATATTCTTATTTAATTGCAACGTTGAAGGTTCTAGACGATTGTAATGGCAGTAGACAACACCATTTCTGTTCAAAGATCAGTGGCCATAGCCAAGTCGTGCTTGCACGCAATTTGCTATTTGAAACCATCCAAGTGCATGAGTGGATGAGTTGCTGTTGATTACGATGGTTCGTCGAAAGGAGGTCCTCAACAATTTCAATATTCTCTATCGTATGTTGTTTTTAAGGTGATCGATTTCTAAGGTTGGGAATTTTTTTGACAGTTGACGCATTTCAAATGCGGCGGCATTACGTTGGCATCCAACTGGGCACACTGTGTAGCAGATGGATTCTCTGGGTTCCACTTCATGAAGTCCTGGGCGGAGCTTGCGAGGGGGGAAGAAATCTCTCTCGTTCCTGTTCATGAGCGCGCTTGTGTCAAACCAAGGGAGCCTCTCATTCTCTCGGACCCTTTCTCCGAAGATTATCGTTTGGATTTTTTGAACCTCAAGCCTGAACATTCGAGCATCTCAAGTGCAACTGATTTGAAGCCAAAGCAAACCGTGATTGCTTTGCAAATTGTAGAGATTACGAAGCAGCTTATTGATGAATTGAAGCAGGAAGTGGAGAGTGCAGCATCTCAAGCAAGGCTGTCTAGAGTGTGCTACGTCTCGGCTCATCTATGGCGTGCAATAACGAAAGCAAGAGGGCTTCCAGGCACGGATCTCGTCCGAATGTGGACACTAGTCGAGGGGAGGAAGAAGCTGTCGTTACCAGCAGGCTTTTTTGGCAACGTGATCGGCAGCCCTTACGTTACAACCACAGTAAACGACTTGTTGAACAAGCCACTGGCGTATTCTGCGAGTTTGGTAGCCACGTCCATTCAGCATGCCTCCAAGGAGTGGTACCAGGATCTTGTCGATTGGACAGAAGCGAAGAAATTCAATCCGTTTCCTGGAGAGTTGCTAGGGTCGGATCACGAGTGTGGGACTTCCTGGCAGAACCGGTTTCCTTACTACGAGCTGGATTTTGGCTTCGGACCCCCTGTGAAATCGATGCGGAACGCGTGCGCTTCTTGGGATGGTAACTTCGTCATCTTGCCGAGCTCTCAGAGCCCTGACAACTTCACGGCTATGCTTCACACCACTCCCGACGTCATGACGAAATTCTTGCCTTTGCTGCACCAGTTTTCCCATGATTCTTTGTAATTGGCATCTGTTTCTGTTGGTATGCAAATATAGGCATCAAATTTTTCCATTTAATGTAGGGTCTGGCAACAATAGTTGATTATAATCCTTGAAGCTTCCACGAGGTTAGTGTAGATGTTTCAATCTTGGTTACAGTTCAAAGTTGTGGTAGTTGCTCATTGATGTCCCTCAGCTCGCTCAATGGCTCGCGATGATTTGAACCTTAGCCTCAACTGTCAATTTTTTACAAGCCTGGTTTTTGTCATGTGAAAATACTATCTAATTTTTTCTTTCCATTTCTAACCTACTTCTACTTAACTATTTTTTTTAGGATGAAAATCCAGTGTTTTAAAAAAAGAAAATTCCAAGAGCCTGAACTCAATTCTTCAAATTTTTTAAAATACTAATCACTATCTATAATGTAGAAAATGAAGATAAGAAAAATCAAAGACTTATCTTGTAGTGTGGCAATACCTTCCAAAAGTGTTATCTTTGTTTTAAGTGCTAATATCTTTCAATTTACATAAGCAAACTTCCCAAATTTCTTGTCACATGCTCATTTAGTATAAGCCCCTATGGATTTGTACCCAAAGCTTTCATTTTTCTTTTTTCTTACCTCAATGGAATAGAAGTGGTAGTTTTGATTGTTTTTTGACAAAAAAAATCCTTTAGTTGGAACTTTATAGGTTAAATATAAAAGTAGAAGAATTTTTCTTTTTTTTAATTCATGAAAAATTTGAAATTCAACATCTTTTCTTCCATGAGTTGGAATGCCACAAAACAAAGCCTATACACCCTTTTTTGCTAAGGGCTATTTAAAGGTACAAAGAACATGATTAGAAGACATATGATTGCAGAGATCTCAACGTACTAAACAAATTAACTAAAACAAGCAACCTAACTTGAAGGTACTAGTGTATCTTATTTCATTGCTATAACCATTAAAATATTAAAAGTGATGGCTAAGCCTTCTTTATTTTTTTAAAATAATAATAATAATAATAATAATAATTTTAAAATATTTTGACTCATAAAAACTTCAAACTTTAACCCCTAACTACCCAAGGCACCAGAATCTGGTGTTTGCAAAATTTTGAAGTTAAATAAAACCTAACCAATTTGCTATTTTTAGTAGTTTGTATTTTGGAAAGTTCTTCTAGAAGTCTAGTTTTAGTGTCAAAAATCCGATCTTGGAAATGAATGATAGTGATTTTTCTATACAAGATTTTGTACAAGGGTACCCCTTGCAATCTTGACTTTGTGTAGTGTTGAAAGCTCTTGAAAATGAGCCTCAAATACACTAGATCTTGAAGAAAAAATCACATTCAAAATTCATTTAAAAAAATTGTAGAATAGATTTTGAGGAGCTGTAAATTGATTGGAGTTGTGCATGTTAGGCCCTTTCACCTCATATTTTTTTGGTCACCAACTTTCTAGATTTAACTTGCAAAAAGAGGATAAAAACACTTTACATCACTTTTGCAGTTTTAACACCCTCATGGTCAAACATTATAATCTTTCACTCCACAAGTGTTATTGTTGTGTTTTCTTTTCCTATGTAATCTCTAACATGTCTAGTTTGAATTTGTACGGTTACAATTCAAAAAAGATTGATACAATTTATTAATATGTTGGCATTTTGTTCAACGTAGAGCAAATTCTAAGAAGCTAGAAACAGGCCTTGGGCAGTTAGGGGTTAATAGCTTTTAAATAAGTATAAATGCCATGAAATGAAGCTTGTGCACCCTTCCTCACCAACAACTTTTTGATGATACTAAGAACATTACTAAAGGATTCTCAATGTAGCAAACAAAACAAACATAAATATCCTAACCTAAGGTATGGACTAGTGTACCTTATACCATTGCCGAAGCCAAAAGAAAAGTAAAAATAATTAAATTTTTTTTTAAACTAATCATTTTTTTGAAATTCCATAACTTTCACATTCTCAATGAAAATATCACAAAACAAAGCTCATGTAGCCCACCTTCTTTTAAAAATATGAATAAATTTTACTACTTTGAAAGTTTATGTTTTGAATTATTAATATTTTTATTTGTTCAATGTAAATAGTTACAAATTTTTGGAATAAAGGAATACACTATAGAATTAAAAATAACTATCACACATGTATGTTACTAGGTTAGATAAGAAATCATAATAAACAAGAATGAAAAATTGAAAAAAATTATTCTCTATTAAAAATCAATTGTCAAATAATTATGAGAAAAGAGAACAATGTAGGCTTTTTTATTCTTGTTGAAGACATATGTAGTCCTTGGAAGTAGCACTCCCTCTTATATTTTGCATACACCTATAGTAATGACTTATTTAAAAGGAGACTATTTACCTTGCAAAATTCATGAAAAGATATAATATTTTTTAAATTAAAGTTAAATGTTGGTAATTAAATGCATCATATTAGTACTTATAGTTTTTCAAGTGGACATTTTGAAATGGGATATGTTACTTATCCTCTAAAGGACCATTGTTCCTTTGAAGGACAAATGGGATTTTGGATAGGTACCTACAAGTTCAAATTTTATCTTGATTTCTTTTTTAAATTTGAAGATAGAAATATTGATTATCTTGATGGGAATATAAATATTTTCAATTGATGCTCGCAAATAAAATTTATGTCCAAAATTGCTCAAAATAAGGGATGACCAAGCAATAAAACAAATTTTTTAAATTTGAGTTCTAAGAAAAATAACTTCTAGGATTCAATTTTGAATCAATTTTCACTATTTAAAAAAAAAATTGCCACATGGTTTATTTTACTTGCTAGAATAATTCCACCATTGGAATTAGTGCATTCTAATTCCACCTTATAGATATTAATTATTTAACTTTTCCTTCTATTTCATACCTACTTCTATATAATAATTTCTTAAAGAATAATAAGAAATAAAAATTAAGTTCTTTTGTACTTTTCTATTTTTTCCTAGAGTCTCAATTCAATTATACACCTCAAAGATTTAAAGCTCAAAACTCTATAGTGCAAAAAAATTAAGTTAAGAAAGCTCAAAGTCAAAAAATCCAATCCCACAATGTGCTAAAAAACTTGTTTTTTTCACTTTAAATGTAAAGAACTAAAGATCTTGCAATCTATGTTGTCAAAAATTTGAAATTTTTTTCACACACTCTCATACTAGTTAGGTGTAAGATACTATGGTTAGATTTGTAAAAAAAATAGTTTTTAGATTCTTTTACTCTTTGCTATAGAAATAGCAATTTTTATTTATTTATTTACAAAAATAAGGCCTTGGTCCTTTAGGGGTTATACCTCATTATTTTCCCATACACCCCAATCTTTTCTTACATCCCATTTTTTTCCTTATCCTCTTTTCTTTCTTAGCCCCATTTCTTTTCTTACATTCTCTGTGTTTTTCTTATGTCCAAATTTTTAGTTATCTCTCCAAAAAATTCTAGAATCCCATTTTTTCCCTTATCCTTCATTTCTTTCTTATAGTCCATTTGTTTTCCTTATCCCCATTCTTTTGTCTTTCCCCAATTCTTCTCTTAATCTCTTATGTCCCATTTTTTCCCTTATCCTCAATTCTTTTCTTACACATTTTTTTCACCTCTCCCCATTTTCTTTGTCATCTCCATTGTATTCATGTACTCCATTTTTTTCCCTTAACCCCAATTCTATTCCTATACCCTTTTTTTCCCTTCATCTCCAATTGTATCCCTATACCCTATTTTCTTTCCTTATATCCATTTTTTCCTCATCTCCAATTCTATCCTTACATACCATTATCTTGCCCTTATGTCCATATTTTTGCTTGATATCCATAGTTCTTTTCTCATACCCCATTCTTTTCTTATACTCCACTTTTTTTCCTTATCCCTATTTTATATGTCATCTCTATTTTTTTCCTTATTTACATTTCTTCTATATGCCCAATTTTTTTCTTACAATCTATTTTTCTCCTTATCCCCATTTTTTCCCCTTGTGGACAATTCTTTACCTGTATCCCTTTTTTTTCTTTATCTCCACTTTTTTTTATCTCCAATTCTTTTTATACCTCTTTTCTTTTCTTAAATCCAATTTTTTTCCCACTTTACTGAAACTGTGAAAGTACCCTACTATTTTTAACCAATATTTAGAATCATGTATAAAAATTAATGAAAGCAAAGACAAACAAGATAAAAATAATCTTAAACCAACAATTATTTTGCTTAAAATTTTGCAATCAATGAAGAAAATTAACAACACCAAAATCCAAACTCTGAATTGAAAATCCTAGTTGAAATATATACACTCAATTTGTGTAATGTAATTGCAATGAAACCCTAAAAATATTTTGAATTGAAGTCACCTACTTCCCCTCTAACATCTTTCCAAAAAAGACTTCAATCCTATCATTGGATATATGACCTTAGATACTAAATTTTAAAGTATTTTTTTTGCATACACCATATGTTCCTTGCAATGAAGTATTCTATTTAGTATATGGGCAAAATTTTATGACAAATCACCCCATTCATGAATACATTTAAATCTTCATATGGTAACCTATAATCCTTTTTTTTGGTATTCATATTTGTATATATTGTTTTACATGTACTCTTCACATAATTTATAGTATCATGTTTCACAATTTTAAAGCGCCCTATGATAAATATAATTTTACGTGCAATGAATACATTAAACTCTATATTTTATTGCACATTGATCCTATGTTTTTCAACAATGTCTCCCCCTCAACTCCCCAAGTTGTTGTCAATTGTCAATTGTAAGAAAAAGAAGAAATATACAATGCTATAATTTTGAAAAGGGAAATTTAATCAATTGTAAGACCAAAAAATATTGCAAGTCTTATCCTCTTTGTAAGAAAATCTCTTCCACTGGTCCACCCTCATTACAAAGAAATGATGTCTTAGTCTTGTAAAGATATATCCAATTGTAACAATGAGAAAGAAATGGATGTTGATATTTTTTGTAGGAAAAGCCAAACTCCAATAATAAAAAGATTATTTGGATCCCCTCATTCTTCTAATGGAAAAGGTCAATTGCCCTAGCAATTGCCTTAACCCACTAAGGACCGGTCGACCACTTTTGGGTTGATTTGAGGACTTTTTGTCTCTTATAATTTGTAGAACATTTGATCTCAAAAAACTTAGAGAAGAACGCATTTAGAGTGTCTTTATGCGCATCTAACAAAACCAATTTCAAGAGAATGTGTGCAGAAATGAGTGAGTTGTGCTTGGCCAAACTTGAAATGGTCCAACCTTTCATATTGAAATTTTCAATGAAAAATGCATATTTTATGGAAAGGAAAATTATGTGTGTGTTTGAAATAATAAATTGAAAGGTTTTGGTCAATTTCTAGACAATATATTCAAATCTATACCCAATTGTAGCAAACCCTAATTGTAACTAGTGCCAAAGGGGGGTTATGACACATCAATGTTTGAAGAGTAATTACAAAGACATGAACCATTGGATCACTTTTATTTTTGGTGTGATTCAAGGACTTAACCCATGGAACTCATTTATTCAATCCGATCTAGGATTACATCTTTTAAAAAGGCAGAAAATTGCACTTTTTGAGAATTGTGTTCAAAAACTACATCCGCCCCCTAAATCAACCACGGTCCTTAATGGGTCAAAAAAAGAAAAAATATAGGTGTTATTATATTCACTTGAAGAAATTAATTACTCTATGTATTGAAATTTTGAAAAAGGCATACATGTTTTTCATCTTATAATTAAAGTTGTTGCATATAAAAAAAATGTAGGTGTTACTAATACTCATATATAATTAATTAAAAAAATATGGATCTTTAGATTTGTGAAGAGACAATTTTGAATTTCAATAGTGAAAAGAATATGAATTGTGTGCTTATTCGTTTGAAGAAAATTTTCTATAATAATAAAGGAAGAAGTTGAAATTCTCCAATCTTATATTGAAGAAAATACTCAACTTTGATTAAAAAAAATATGAGTGTTCTTATTAGTGCAAGAAAAATATGCAATTGTAATTAATAGTGCAAAAAATACAAATTGTGTTGTTATTCTTTTTTGGAGCCCTTGAATGCAATTGTAGTAAAAAAAAAAAAAAATACTCAACCACAATAATATAAAGAATATAACTGTCCTAGATTTCCTAAAGATAATATTCAATTGAAATTATGTCACAAATAAATTAAAGGTTTTCTTATTCATACTAAAAAAATATTCTAATTTGAATAATGAAAAAACACGGATGTTCTATTCCTTGTCAAAAAAACATTGTAATTGGAAATATAAGGAAAAAGATGTTTTTATCAAGTAAGAATATGTTCAAGAAAAAGAAAGAGAAAAAAATATGGATGTTCACAACACATGAAAGCCTTTGTTGATGGTCATATTATAGTCATGCAATAGATGTCTCCAATAGCTTGTACAAGGTTTGTTTGTCCTTTTTGATGTTATGAATTGCACAATGGATAACATTTGCTTTGATGTTACAATTGTAAGCAATAAATAACGATTTTAGCTAAAAGTGATGTCTCTAGAAACATCTATATATCTAAACAAACATCCAAAGTTGTAACATAGGTTTGTTATGTATGTTGACATGGCATGCCATGTCAACATACCATGTCCACATCACATAATCTTCACGTCATTGGTTCACGTTAGATGCTATAGTGTAGTTTTAAACTATTTGACAAAACCCAAGGCAAATAGTATATGGGGGTAATTCCACAAGGAAAGGCAAATAAGTCTATCGTATTGTGACTAAGGTCACTTGTTTTGCGTTTTGGATATTTATCTATGACGTTTTAATTGCTAATTTTGGGAATAAATAATAAAACCCATGTTCATATCAATTTTCCACAGTCCATTACCAAATGCTAATATATAAGACACAATGAATAATGTTGTCATGGTCCTGCCTAGTGATTGGTTTATGTCAAATATTCTTGTCAATTTGTGTAAGGGTGGTCAAATTGTCAATGCATGCACTATCAACTTAATCAAAATGCCAAGTTATATATTTGAAATACAATTAAACTTTTAGGAAAATAATTCCTTCATTATTTCCATTTTCTTTTACCATATGCTGTCTACATGGTTCTATATTATTAGCCTATTTGCTAAATTAAATGCAAATATCAGACCAATAATTTCTATCAATTTGTTTGTATATAAAACATGAAAAAGTTGAATACCTAGCTATTTTATTTGGTCTTTATCTTTTCACCAACTGCTCCAATTCCATCTTTTTCTTCCAATGTAGCTTTCTTTGAAACACTTAAATATAGTCATTTCGTCATGAACAATATTCTATGACTATTTGATTAATTAACTATTACTTATTTTCTCACCTATCAATTAAATCTCATGAGATGAATAATTCATTAAATTCTTCTCAATTTAATTAATGAAAGTGCGTAAAAAGTTAATAATTTTCTTATTCACAATTTATTGATTGTTTTAATCTCAACTGTTCACCATTCATAAATTTCTAACATCAACCAATTATTTAATTTCCAATAATCTGATGTGTGAAAATTTAATTAATTCAAATTAAGAAATTAATACTAATTGGCTAATTGTCCTTCAAGCATACAAACCTTTGAGAGATAAATCATGTTTAATTGCACCAACAATTCGGCACAATCAAATGTTGATTCTATCAATGTGATTAATACTGAATTCGAAAGATCCTCAAAGAATTATTTCTCAAAGCACAAGTTCTTGCCATCAGTTTGTTCTTTCCAAGTATTACTTTCAGATTTTAATAATGAATGAAAATTCGACTATTTGCATATTTAACAATTCTCATAGTAAGAATTCAAGACACCGTCAATTTGCTTCCAACATCCAGCATACTCTCTCAAACCATCAAGCAAATCAACTGAGCATATTTTCTCTCATCAAATTGTATTTGCAAACTCCAAATTGACTTGATCAAGTAACACTGTATATGAAATTAAACATACATTCAATTGAATTGACTGATTCCTAAAAATACAACAATAAATTCACAAATTCCAATACAATTGGTCATTCACAATCCACAAGCAAATAAACATATATATGCTTGCGATAACCTCCTATCAAAAAATTAGAATAAAGGCTGAGATACTCTCGTAGACAATTAGACACACATATTAATCTTATCACAATTTGCTCAAAATAATTTGACTGAATCAAAGTACAATTGAAATGACTACCCGCCAATTAGACAATTCTCTCCAAATTCATACACAATATTCAAATTGACACTCTCAAATCACAATTCAATAGACAAACAATCTCAAATCCAAACACCAATAAATCAAATTGATAGGATGACCTCCTAATCAATTCACACAAACAATTAGACTCTCAAGTAATTCACAACATTCACTAACTGTGAGGTTGGAATACAAGACAAATTGCAAAAGTACAATATATTGATAATATTGGCAAAGTACAAGAGCATTGGAAAACTAGACAACCGAGAGTGTGAGAGAGAGAATGGAAGTAGTTGCATTGTCATATAGTCTAAAAGAAAAGAAGAATTGGAAAACCGCATCTTTTCAATTCTTAATTCCTAACTACCTATTTGACCTACTTTGAATCTAAGTCCATTAGTCCCATTTAAAATCTTCAATTAGGCTTTTAGGCTTTCTTACAAAATATCATGCTATTTGTCACACTATTAAGGGAAATAGACTATTTCTAAATCCTATTTACACTAGCTAAGTTAAATAAGCAAAAAGTTTCAAAAATTGAAGTCTATAGATGTCATGACACATAATTTTCTACACTACTTGCTCATTTTCTTCTTTTTTACCCCGAGCAATGATTTTACCTCCGACTGAATTAATATTTTGTTAGTTATTTTTAATTAAGTTTGACCAAGGATGATGATGTGGCTATGAATGTTTTCCTAAATGATCTTAAAAACATCTTTATGTCGACAACCATGTTTTAGACTACATCATTGTTTTTTGTCTAGTTATTGGAGAGCGAGAGTTATAGTAAGGAAAATTTATTACCTCGTATTATTGATGTTTCATTAAACTAGTGAATGAGAAAATTTGAGAGTGTACTATGCAAAAGTGTAAATGCTTGGTGCAGTTCCATATACTTGTTGGTAAAGCTATTTTGTAGAACATTTTGTAATTTTTATGGACATCAAGTATTTTTTAGTAGTCAGGTAAGAATATGATGTTTTAGAAACATTTAAGTGAATTTGTCAATTCATTATAAAGACTGAACTGTTGTATTATATTGAAGTTGCAGATTCTTTTTCAGCCTCATAGATGGGATTTTTTGTTAGTTGAGGGCATTTGTCAGAACAAGGTTGCTAAAGGTGAAGCTCGTGTAAAGTTGAATATGACTTTGTGAGTGTTCTTTGTAAATTGCTTGAAGGCTGTAGCTTGCATTAGATGCTATTGGCCACTTTTTTTATGTATTGCATAGAAATTGCTCCCTATTTAGTACCATAGTTCATAATGTCAGCTTGTAGGATTGTACGAGAATTGAATAGGTTGGTGAGTGTTCCTCAGCATTACATTAATATAATACGAAGGGATTGACTAACTTGATTGTAGGACACAGACCAAACTATCTAGTCTTGTCAACTTTTTTTGTTTATCATGATATAATAGTATAATCATTTATTTTTTGACGTGCTTGTTACTTAACCTTCAAGATGCAAAACAATGTGGTATTTGAAAAAGTGCAAAATTAGATGGGGGATTGAGTTGATACTTGTGATGTATACTGCAAAATTTTTTGCAAAAGAAATCGGAATTAATCTAGAGGGAGTTGTAGCTAGCTAAGGTCAACTTCAGAGCTTATATTACAAGCTCTAAGTTTTTTGCACATTTGTACCTCTTTCTTGTCAAGTGAAAGCTACGCTACATTGCATTCAAAAATGATCCACTTACAACTACTCATGTAGACCATTTTTGTAGTACTATTTTAGTTCCAAACTCTTACATATTGCTAGGGTCTTTTATTTTTTTAGAAAATCTTGAGAGGATTTTGTTCAAGCTGGGTACCTTTGTCCTTTGTTTTGTGGTCTATTTTTGAGCTACATTTGAGCTTCTTTTTGAGGTGAGATTTTGTTGTTGTTTTGGGGTAGAAGGCAAAGGTGATGAAGGTGGTCAACTAGTCATGCTGTTGCTGGTCGTATTGGAAGTGGTATAGGAAGTGTAAGCTGTTGAGTATTATGTGAAGTGGGAATTTTTCAATGGGGATTCGTTCTTCAAGTCCACTCATATGAAGACATACTGTGTCGGCGACAGAGTGGGTAAGTGACTTGAGGTTACAATTGATTTCTGTGACGAGTCTTGATGTTTTGCTTCTTCAATCTTTCCTAGTTTCATACTAATGGAGCGGTTGTTCAAAGGATGTACAAATACTATTTTGATTGCTTTTAGTTTTTGACATTTTTCTCTTGCATTGAGATTTCAATTATACAAGGTATCATTAGGTGCATTTCAGTGATTGATTAGAAGTTTGTCTATTGAATTGTCTTGACAGGGAAGGGAGTTGCAACTTTAGATAAATCAATGATAGGCTAGTTTAGATGGAGAAGTTGTAGATTATATACCTTTGTCACTTTTTCTTAGTTGAAGATGCAAAGAGTTATAGCTGGACATTATTATGTATGCATTCATTGGAGAAATTGAGATCATATTGAACTTAGTATTTGTTTTTAGAGGAACTGTGTATTGTATTTTTTATCTTCTTTATACTTTTACTTTTTTGGAATCTACTATTTTTTTTTTCTAGCTTCGACCATTGATTCATCCATTCAATAAGAATTCATGTCAAAAAACTACCATCCAAGAATCCTAATTTGAATCATCCATTGCTTAAAATTATTCATTGCAAATGCTATCATTCAAAGAGAAATAAATCATCCATCCTTAATCTATTCATCCAAAATATTGTTCAAATTTTTGTCATTCGTTTACCAAAATTTCATCCATGCAAAAATAATTTCATCCAAGAAGATGTCATTCATTCGTCAATTACTCATTCGCAGGCAGTTGAAATCTTGTAGACACCGCGGGGGAGGGGGGGGGGGGATTGGGGGTAAAAGCCCCCCCTAAGTGTACTTTCTAAAACTTTAGACCTCCCTTGGTATCACCCTATCGGTCTTCCTGTGGTGAATGAATAGAAGATGCATTATTTTCCAATCACCCCTCGAATACATGCTATATTTAAGTGCCCAAGCATTTTAAAACTTATGATATGGCACCATGATCACAAGAGTGAAGATGATATTATGAGAGGACCTATGGACTCTTGAGCATAGAAGTTTGCTTTAGAAAAATGGAATTTTCTTCAGAATCGTTGTACAGTGTTTCTTGGCATGGCCATGGCCATAGTTAATTTATTTGGTAATAACTCTAGTGCCTATTTCATATGGCCAATAGTCCTTACATACTACAATTTATGGGTGAATGCAAGAAACACTTAATAAAGCCTTTTGTCACACCCTAGTTTTTTACTTTTCTTTTTTCCATAACTTTTGTATTTTAGCTCCAAATCACTCAAAATTTATAGGGAAGCTACTCATAGCTATTATGTATCTATAATGAATTTTGGAGATTTTTCAAAAATAATTTATCATTTTTAAATATCCCCGAAAATTTCTCACAATACTCAATTTAGGGGTTTTTAGGACCATTTATCTCCAAAAAAACGAAATTTGACCTTAAATTTGAAGAGGATGGTTTCTTAGTAGACTTATACCTACTTTACAAATTATTTCTAAAAATACTTATTTTTAAGTGTTGTAGAAGTCTACAAAGAGAGCTTCATTATGTATTTTTTTCCAAAGGTATAAAACATTATTTTGGTGAGTTTTTTAGTCAAATCTCATCACCAAAAAGTTTTTTCAAGTTTTTTATTTTTATGTATTTAAAAAAAAATAATACTATTTCTTACAAATTAAAATGTCACAAGTTATATTTTCTTCACTGAAACTTAGGACATCAAATTCTCATAGAATTCCAGTGAAGAAAATACAACTTGTGACATTTTAATTTGTAAAAGATAGTATTCTTTTCTTAAAAAATAAATAAAAATAAAAAACTTGAAAAAACTTTTTGGTGATGAGATTTGACTAAAAAACTCATCAAAATAATGTTTTATACCTTTGGAAAAAAATGCAGAATGAAGCTCTCTTTGTAGACTTCTACAACACTTAAAAATAAGTATTTTTAGAATTATTTTGGACAATAGGTATAAGTCTACTAAGAAACCATCTTCTCCAAATTTTAGGTCAAAATTCGTTTTTTTGGAGATAAATGGTCCTAAAAACCCCTAAATTGAGTATTGTGAGAAATTTTCGGGGCTATTTAAAAATGATAAATTATTTTTGAAAAATCTTGAAAATTCATTATAGATACATAATAGCTATGAGTAGCTTCCTCATAAATTTTGAGTCATTTGGAACTAAAACACAAAAAATATGGCTAAAATAAAAAATAAAACTAGGGTGTGACGAAACGCAACAAATAGTACAAGTGTTTCTTGCATTCACCCTTACCACCTTGGATTGCCATCAAATCTTCTTTCCTAGTTCTTGATGGAATTATCCCAAGTGAGTTTCTAGCCATATTTCATTGTCTATACATTTGTTAAAGAAACCACCTAAGGTTTAAAATAGACTTGTTATTCAATAAATATGTGCATAGTCCTCTACCATTTCAAACAATTATAGTAATCTATATCAAAAAAATATGAAGTGCCACACTAAAGAGTTTTTTTTTTGGTTTTATGAAATATATATTTTAAACTTCTTCTAATTACATTAGATTAAGAGGTCACTCAAGTCTACATAGGGTTGGTTATTGTTGAATAATTATGTTCTATAATGATATTACTATAGGAATGACAATTACTAAAGTTTTTATCATATGACTATATTTTATAAACTAAATTAGGGAAATAGATGATGTTGTATAGAGAAAAAGAAAGTAAAAGACATGAATGTATATTTGGCACCTATTGTGGATGAATTAAAGAGATTATGGAGCGTTGACCGTGAAAAAACTTACGATATAAATAGTCATACATCATTTGATATGAGGGCTATACTATGGACCATGCATGATACCCTGGATATGAAGTGGTGTCTTCTACAAACACAAGGTTTTTTTGGATGTCCAATTTGTGGACTTGAATACATCAATTTCTACTCAGTAAAGGAGCTAGGAAAGATCATATATCATGGACACCGTGGGTATTTACTAGAGGGGCACCTATGGAAATCTAGTGAATTTGATAGTTCTTTCATTGGAAAGAATGAGCCTACTTCAAAGCCACCTTCAAGAATAGATGGTTGGGATTGGCTGCACAATGGAATTAAGTGGAAGCTAGTTTGTTGCTACTTCAAAGAAGTGGCATGATGGGATATTTAAAATTGTATGATCTAGAATATTGGATGGTGTATAGTATTTTTAAACACTTTGTCATTAGTACATGTAGATGGTTGTACATTCAATTATGGGTGGGTGTCATTGTGTTGGAATTAAAATGAAATTATTCTACTTATATGCTTCAAATTGCTTTTCTTTTCAACGATGCTAGTATGTGAGCATAGAAGTGTGAGCCCATGAGCCTTGAGCCTAAGTATAAGTACGTATTCTACACTCATTGAAGGTGTTTATAACATAAACACTTATAATATAAGTATTTATAACATAGATACTTTATAACCATTAAGGTGTTTATAATATAGACACCTATACTATAGGTGTATAGAATTCTAGGCTCATAGGCTCACACTTTCTATGCTCACATACTAGCAACCGTGCTTCTTTTTTGGACATGAATTCTAAAAGTCTATCAAATTTCATCTACAAGATCTGAATATTCAACACCTTTTAGATCCCATGCACATTGAGAAAAATGGATGTTCTTCTCTCTTCAAAATATTTACAAATGTCAAAGGTACAAAGGCTAATTTAGAGACACAATGAATTGAAATGAAGAATATGGGGATCATGAAGGACATGTGGCTCATGTCATAGAATGTACTACAACCAATACCTTGGATTTTACCAAAAGTGAGTTCAATGAGGTAATTGATTTGCTTATAACTATAAGAACTCTTTGCAATTATTGATCTTCTTTTCAATACAAATTTATAGACAACAAAATCACAAGAATGAAGATACATGACTATTACAATCTTCTACATGATTTGCTACCAATTGCAATAAGAAATACTTTGAATGATAACCTTCGAAGCATTTTATATCAATTGGGAGAACTATTTCATTAGATATGTGGAAAAGAAAAGAAATCAAAGATTTCTAGGATGAAGGCAAAAGTAGCAGAATTGATGTGTGATATGGAAAGAAACCTCTTTCCTACTTTTTTTGACATTCAAGTACACTTGATATGGCACTCAGTAGAAGAAGTAGATTTGTGTGGACGAGTGTCATCTTGATGGATGTACTTCTTGGAATGGTATATGAAAGACCTCAAAAGTTGATTTAGACAAAAGTCTTGCCTAGAGGGTTCAATGGCTAAAGGATATATTTTGATTGAGGCAATGCACTATACAACAGAGTGCACTGCAAAATTAGCATGAAGTGCACCTCAAGTGTGGAAGAGACCCATGTTTATTGGAGAAGGTCTTGCCTAAAACCCACAAAATGGGACGCCTTGATAGGGATTTAGTAGGGAGGGTTTTCTTGGAACAAGTACACACATTCATGTTGAAGAACGCCCCTTGTATGACCCACTGGAGAAGGCGGTATGCTATTGAAGTCCCAAATGGTGATATGGATATTGGTAAATGGAATGCAGATTGGATGAGAGGTCAAATTGATTTGGGTCATCCTATAGTAGATGATAAATATAATATTGTGATTGGTCCACATTGAAAAGTTAAGTTCTTTGCACACATGTGGGCAGTAGGAAAATATTTAAGAATTGGGGCTAGTGACAACGGGAAAAAGATACAAGATTCAAGTATGACCTACAAAATATTTCTATATATTTGTTGTGTTTCAAACATTGATTTTTCATAGTATCATTAAGAAAAATTTCACATATACATTTTTCAATTTTATTAAAGGAAAGGCTAATAATGTGCATTTTTTTTTCATGTGTATAGGCATAGCATGTTCATTTCATGACTTGGATGCCAATGGAGAAGCTTACACTATTGAATATTATAGCAACATAGTTGAAGTAAAATTCACATCTTTCGCCACTATATTATTGAAGGTTGATTAGTATGATAGCAAAACAACACCTAATAACAATTCCAGGGTTTTAATAGATGAATACAAGTTCACTTGTGTACGTACAAACAACTTCATGCCATCAGACCTACGTGTCTATAAACCTTTTGTTAATCCTTTGGATGTAGACCAAGTGTTTTTTTATTGAGGATAGGCTCAATACAGGTTGGCATCTTGTTCTTAAATATGAAGCCAGATTGAAGAAAGTCATATATATAAGAGAAACAGACATAGTGGTTCCAAAAGATGAAGAGAATGTATCCATAGAAGAACATGATAGCCATGCAACTATTGCAACATCTCAAATAAAGCATATGCAAGGAAATAGAACTTGTGACCTTATATATGTAGAGTTAGTAGATGAGGAAGAAGATGAATTCATTGATAGTAGTAGTGGAGAAGGTGAATTCCAACGTGAAAGAGATTTTGTAGACTCATCCAATTGCTTTGAAAAAAATGGCTCAAACACCATTGACTTTGATGTGCACGCCCAACAAGTACTTCAGAATCCAAGATTTAGATCAATAATAAGGTTTGAACAATATATTGAAGAACACTTGATAGGAGAAGAGATTTTATTAGATTCATCAGAAGATCTTGTAGATGATTTAGAGGATGTCATTGGATATCCAAGAAGTGATAGAAAATGAGGATTTAGAGATGCTACTGTAGCATTTTGCCTTTTCCGTCATTTGTTTTTTGTCTTTTTGGCTTATGTCATCTACTCATTTAGTCATTTTCTATATAATTTGAGCTTTGTATTAATTTAAGATTCTCTTTGATTTTCAATTTCATACCCTATTACCTCTTTAGCGCTCTTTGTATAGTTTTATGAGGAAAATAACAATCTTATGAATAAATTATTATACTTTATAAATAAATTTAGTGATCCCAAATAAAAATTTAGTGAATTTCCATTCATTGTTTGAATTAGCAATACATATTAACCACCTTAACTCCTCAAGAATCAAGAAGTCTGAATAATGTGCCTTCTTTAACTTTTGAATGGCAACATCTCAATAAAGTGAAACACATCTCAAGACATTTTGGGCCCATCTTGGACTAAGCCCAAGACAACCTCAAGATGTTTTGGAGCACATGACACCTTCAAGACACTTTTCCCTTATAAGGCCAAAGTATTTGTATTGTAATATCTAGCATCTACCTTATTTTTTAATCCCTAATTTCACTTTCTTAAAAAATAGGATATTGTGTTTAGATGTGCCTCTGATGATATTTCCCATCAACAAGACAACCCTAAATTTAAAATTTGATTATGATTTTTATATTGGTAATTTTAAAGGAATTATAGAATAGTCCTTTGTATATTCCTAACTACAATGTACAACATCAATTTGGATCTATAATTGAATTTGGAGAATCAAGTAAAAAGAAGAAAAGAGGATTTGCATATGTAAATGCTATTCAGTATATAACAACATTGAATACTCTTAAAGTTTCATTTAACAAACTAACCAAAGGATGTATTCACAAACATCATGGTTCATCATATAAATGTGTTGGTTTTTATGTCTTTCTATGTATTCATAATTTAAGAATAAATTATTTAAAAGAAATTTTCAATAGTATTTTTGAATTAAAAATGAAATTACTTTCTATTCTTCCAAATACTCCAACCATTAGGAACAATTGTTACAAAGCATGTTCCTTATGTTTCAAAGAATTGAAAGAAAAAATAGAATGTTATGAATGTTTACAATGTGAAAAATACAATTTTTACAAAAATTGTCATAGAAAATTCAACATTTGGATTTGTAAAGGATTTTTAATCAATTATTTAAAAGATTTTCAAGGTATTGTGAAGCAATGCAAGGAGCGTGTGCAATCTATAGCGCAAGATACTCAAACTTTTATTATGGTAAAATTTATGATAAAAAAACCAACTCATTATACCAAGATATTATACAAAAATCAGATTTACAAATGTCATTTGAAGTTCATATTTCCTATTCTAATGTACCAACAAGATTTCCCAAAAAAAATGAATAAGTAATACCAACATTAAGAGAAGTAAAAAAATAGAAAGTTATCAAAAGAAGAAAAAAGAATGTTCAATATATTCCATTTTGGATGCATCCTACCTATATTGAAAATTGGGAAGCTCATTTCAAAAACAATATAATATGTCCAACAACAAGCAAAGTTGTATTAGTTTTAGATGGCAAGGTAATATTTGAAAATACAATTATCAATCATAATGTCATTTCAGTTGACCATATCCTATATATATATATACACACAAGAGTTGAATGGGTGTAAACTCAATTTTTTCAATTTTGATGTCAATTTGTCTTCCAAAGTGTAAATAGAGCTTAGAGTTAGCTCCATTTCCATTCCCAAGTCAAATAAACTTGTAGATATTAAATGAGACCTAAAAGGGTGCAAACTAGATGGATTTAGAAAGGACTAATAGAAGAATTGGAAGGACAAATTGACAATGCACCTCACGGTGAGAGTTGTCTTCCCAGTTTTGGGACTATATGTCCAAATGTCTAGTTGTTTTGATTTCAGTGCATATAGGTTGTATGACTCACAGTGTTATTGCTTTCAAATTGTTAATATATTTTCAGCTTTCCATTGTGCAAATTGTGTTTGTCTAATTGATTGGAGCTGAGACAACAATTGGCTATGAAGCTCTTTGCAGTCTTGTCTATTTGTCACTTGCTTTATGTGTATATTTTCATCTCAGTTGGAGTTTGTTATTGTCTACTTGCCAAAGTCAAATTATAATTTTTATTGCATTCGGAATTGTTCCTAGTATCTAGTGGTCTGTGTGACTGAGGGAAGGAGCTTGAACTGTAAATGAGAGCTGTGGTCCATTTGTTTGAGCAACAGGTGATGTCAAGTTGTCAAATTGGTTGCAATTAAATAGGCAAGTAAAGCTAAGTGTGAGAAAATAGAATTTAAATCAATTTGTCTCAAGTTGGCCTGCGGTAGTGCTGGAATTTCAACAAGAAAGACAAATCAACTCAAACAGATGGCTTGGGTTCTTTTACCATGGTTGTGAGTTATGTCAATTAGTCTAAATAAGAACATAATTAATTATGCATTGTATGTGTAATTCTTATCTAATAGACTAAGAAGAGAAATTATAAGTCAAATAATTGTGAATTGTTGTTGATCTATCTTGTTAAAATTCTTGGTCTAATGGATGTGTGCTACAGAGGAGTGATCACTGAATATTTAATTTATTCAATTGCTAATTAGTAGTATAGATAAATTCAATTGAATCTAATTGACTGCATTTGTATTAAATCTATGTCAAATTGACTGAACCATACTTTTGCACAATTGATGTGTTTTGGAAATTATGCAGTCTAATGGTCTGAGTCCATACTATTGTGTGAAGCATCATATGGTTGCATGTTGATATGGGGATTGTCTAATTGCCAAACAGTATGGATGTAGTAGTCTAGTTGACTGAGCAACTCAGTGAACCTTTATTGTAATGGAAAGCATTTTTCATAGTCTAATTGATCATTGGAAGTCAAGTTGATTAGAATTAGGCTGGTGTATGTGAGAAACTAGGATTTATTTAATAAAGTTTGATACTGTAAGTATGACAAATTGTCTATGAAGAACTCTAGTCTTGCATTGCAGTATGTCTAATTGACTAAGTCTGATATGGAATTACATTTGAATTCTCATAGGCTAGATTGCTAAATTGTACTTTAAACATTAAGCATACAATTTATTTGTTGCAATTGTGTTGATGTCAAATTGACTGTGAAGAATTCCAGTCTTAAATTGTAAAGTCTAATTGATTAAATACAATATAAAATTAATTTTGAATTATTACATAGTAGATTGATAAATCAACTCTCAGTTTATGATTATAAATTGTAATACCTTGATTGTGGTACTATCAAATTGATTATGTGGAAATGTTGAGATGAAGTAACTAATGGAAGTTGTTTATTAAATTGGTTTGTTGACTAGATGCAATGTTTGGAGTAATTTTAGTAATCAAAATTTGCCTAATAGACTGAGTAAAATGTGTGTATAAATTGATTAAGTCTAGTGGACTGTGATTCTTTTGATTGGTTTTAAATTACAAGTATATGAAATTAAATCCAATTGACTGATACATTGAGTCAAGTAGTAGTTAGGATTGTAAAATTGGAATTGTTTCCCAAACCACTAGCCTACCTAGTAGGTGGGATTTTCTTGGTTGTTGAAATTAGATCAATTAGTCTAAAAAGAGAGTATAGGTCTATTAGATGAAGTAGTTAGTATAGATGACTATTTGACATGATCCAAATCAAATGGAATGGCTGAGACAATTTAACATGCTAAAGAGGATCAAGTTGGCAAGTTAAAGAAATAAAACAAAAAGAAAGAATTTGAATTTATTTTATTTAAAATTAAATTACAAAATTGTAATTAAGAGTGATAAAATTGCCATGTGAGAGAACGAAAAGAGGAATTAAATTATAAATAAATAAATATTTATATATATATTGCATTAAGTGGCTAGAGCATGCATAAGACAAATTGACCACCCAAGACAAATTGACGACGGTGATTTGACATGAACCACATTCTAGGCAGGACTGTGACACCATACATATGGTCTATATTATAGCATTGGGTTTGTGGACTGTGACCATTTGACATTAGAAATTTTTCTTGGGTTTATTTTATTAAAACGAAACCAAAAGTGACATAAATAAGTGTTCAATATACAATTATAGTGACCTTAGTCATACAAACAATAGACTTATTGACCTTTCCATAGAAATAACCCCTAGTTAGTTGTCTTGTGATTTTTGTCAAGTAGGCAAAATCTACATCGCAATAGGTCGCACTTTCAAAAATTCATTATTTGCTACAACAAATAATATGGCTAATGTATACTATGAAACAGCTCTTTACATTGGAATATCTGGAAAAGAAAATATACAAGGTGTGTATACATCTAAAAGTCATGGATATTCTACTTATGCTAGTGAAGACAAACAAAATAAAGTTTCTCTCTAATTTAAGCATCATATAAAACCTTCTATTGCATATGCATATGCTAATATTGGAGATCAAGTGGCATCCAATGTATGGAAGTATATTGGTCAGTTTGGAAAGTTAATAAATGCTTTCTTTGAAAAGCAATTTTTTCCTTATAGAAGTATTGCAATTGGAACTACAAATTAAATGAACTTTTTAATGTGCATTCTATGCATCTTTCAAAAAATTCAAGAATCAAACCTCATATAGACAACAATGACATAAAAGCATCAATTATAACATAGTTTAACAATGGAACAAGAAGTGGAGGACAATTTGGAGCACATGCATTATGGTATAAGTTTGATACATCTAATAATCATGGTGTCTTTATTGAATCAGAGACTATAGTATATGGAACTTTATCTTTTGACCCCACACTTGATGAAGTTCAAAATTATAGAATAGGATTGGTACTAGTAAATAAGAAAGGCATATGTACTAGGATATAAACCAAATCAAAGAAGGTGATGAATTTACAATGGCACATGATTATTGAATAATCAATTATGATGAATTAGATAAAGGAATAGTACCATTTTGTATACAATATATTTATTAATTTAAAAAAATTCTTATACAATCATATGTAGAATTGTATTTTTAATATATACTTTATTCATTGCAATTATAAGAAATGTGTATATATCATTTAGAAGAAAACTTCACAAAGTTGAAGTTTTCTTTTACAACTCTTCATGATGGATTAATTGTATGTTGGTTTTATCTTCTTTTTGCATACTAAAACCTTAATTATTTACAAATGTGTTGTAGTTTTATTCCAATAATAAAAATCTTAGAAAAATTAAGAAAAGAAAGCAAAGTACAACAATTGTTTTTTATGCTTTAAATTTCAAACATTGACTTATATTAAAAATTTTGTTCTAGAGTTCTCTACCATTATTTATTCTATTCTATAAATTCTAAAATTTTAAATTATACATACATATATACATACATAGAAGACAAACATCTTTTCATTAATTTTTTTCAAAATCTCCTGAATTAAAAAGATAAATTTTTTGTAATAATATTGTCATAAATTTAATCTTTAAAGTCCTAAAGCCCTCTTTTTTAATAAAACAAACATTGTAAATTGCCATTTCTATTGCAAAGAACAAAAAAAATTACAAATTGTTTCTATTTTTGCATATATGATTGTAAGATCTTATACAAGACTAGTATAAGAATGTATAAGAGAAATTTTGGAATATTTTGCCATGTAGATTGCAACATATTTACTCTCAAAGTAAATAAAACATTTTTTTTCAGTTTATTCCATGACTAGATTAATTGACTTTGCTTTCTCCACTTAAAATTTTTAAGCTACAAATTTTGAATAAGTTTTTGTGTGCTAAAGACTTCAATTGGATGTCTTTGAAAAGAAAGCTCAAAAAATATATGATCTTAATTCTTAAAGAATTTGTTAAGTAGAAATAGATACGCTCATGCAGCTACTATATGCCACCATTCAATCTAGTCTATGGCGATTTACAAATGTTCGTTCTGACTAGCACTTGGCACATGCTCTAGTGCTCCTCTTCTTGTAAAGCACTTCTACAAGCTAGAACTGACAACATCTCTACTAATGCTAGTCCGAAATGTAGGGTTGGAATCAACCCTTAGATATGTACAATCTCCTGGGCTTGACTTCTATGTAGTTGAGCCCATTATCTCGGTTTGGACGTACCTTTATGCCATTCTTTTCTAAGTGAAAGATTGTCTCTGCTCTATTTCAATATTGACATTTCATATTGGAAATCAATTCCAAATTCAAAGGCCAATTTACAATAAGTTACATACAGGAAAAAGTGAAAGTATGCAATGTTCACCAAAAGAGCAAGGGGATTTTAAACAATTTAGAATCCAAATTTGTCTTCTTCTAGAAATTCCACCGAAATTGAAAGCAAAAAGAGGCAGCTTTGCTAGCAACCCCTATTCATTACTTCTTGAAACCTATTATTATAATCATAGCTCCTACCACACATTCTAAACTCTGAAAATACTTTTGTAATGCTAATATAAGTATATGCTTTACATTGGGAATGCTTTAATTCAACACTCTCACTTGAGATGTTGCTTTGATGTTGCTCTGGAAATCAACACTTCATATTTACCAAACTTTCTTGCCAAACAATACCTATTTTTTATTCAACACCACAAACGTGGGTAAATAACAATGCATACCCCCCCCCCTTGTTCTAGTAGTGGATGTAGAACATCAACATGAATTGAAAGGAACAAATTGCAAAAGGGTGTCATACTATCATTCCCCCATTAAATCCTCAAAGAACACTCTGTTACAAAATTTGAGAGCAATTTAACTGAAAATAATTAAAATTTGACAACATTCTTGAATTTACATTGAAACATTTCAATTTGAGACCATTATTGAATTTAAATAAAACAAGAACTTACATGCACACAATGAAATGACTACTTTTTTTATAAGTCTTGAAAAACCTTTGTACAATTGTATTGAAAATGTTTAAACAATACCTTTGAATGATTGTGATAAATACAAAGGAGGATTACACATAACTTAAAGGAAAACCAATTTCGTAATTAATATTTATGAAAGTACAACCTCAATATATGAAAAAGATAATATGAAGAGTCAAGTTACTAGGACGTGACTTTTAGAACTATGAGGTACAATATTACTAAAAGATATATCTCCTAGTTGCTAGATCTATAACTTATCTAAATATAATACTACTAATATTCCCCCTTAAGTTATAGTCCTTATAATAATTTAAATTTGTCTTGATAGATTCTTTTATGTCATCTTTGAAACACCGGAGTTGATGACTTATCAATTGCATTCTGTTTTATAACCTCATCCAGTCTAGAATAAAGTATGTGTATGACTTTATCAATAGACGTGTTATAATTATTGTGTCTAGATCTTTGTCCTTGATTAGATCGTTGTCTTTGATCATATCTTTGTCTTAGTCCTTCCACTCTTCCGTTGTGTAGTGAAAGATTAGGAATAAACTTATGATTGGAATTACAAAGTTGTTGAGTGTGAAGAAATTGATAACAAGTTGAACAACGTTTGGGTAAAGGTTGAGTTGGCCAAGGGTATGGATAAGAATAATATAAGGGTTGAAATATATGATGAGAGAACATAGCTTGTGCATTAGCTATTTGAGTATGAACCACATTAGGTGGATTAGAGAGTTGACCCATTAAGGTCATACACTTGGAATGTGGAACTTTACTTAAATTTTTAGTGAGAATATCGGCAGTCATCATAGTAGTTGGAATATACTTAAGAAGAACAGTTTTATATTCAAGGTGTTCTCAAATAAAATGGTATTGAATAGCAATGTGTTTGCTACGGAAATGAAACTTGGGATTGTTGGCCAATGCAATAGCACTTTTATTATCAACAAAAATAGTAGTAGGGTTATCTTGAACAAACCCTAAGTTAGAAAGTAATTGTCGAAGCCAAATTGCCTCAGTGGTGGCTTAAGTAAGTGCCATATACTCTAACTTAGTACTAGAAAGGGCAAAAGATTTTTGTTTGGTACTTGACTGTGAAACAACACCGCTAGCTAATAAGAAACAATTTCTCGAAGTAGAGCGACGAGAATCGCGATCACCTACCCAATCAACATAAGTAAAACCATGTAAAATATTTCCTTGTGCAATACGTCAATATGTAATTTTGATATCAAGAGAGCCTTGAAAATAGCGTAGCACATGCTTAAGTGCTTGCCAATGGCGGTCACTTGAATTGGAGAGATATTGAGCTAGACAATTAACAGAATAACAAGTATCTGGTCGGTAATTATTTACAATATGCATTGAAGAACCCACCGCTTGTGAATAAGAAAAGTCTAGATTTGAAGAATGATCATTACTTGGTTGAAGTTCATCATCTTTTGTCAAGACCAAGCCAACTTCAAAAGGAGTAGACTTAGGCTTATAAGATTCCATCTTATAGTGGCGAAGTGTTTCACGAAGATATTTAGGTTGACTAATTTTGAGCCATCCTTGGGCTTTATTCCTTTCAATTTGGAGGCCAAGGAGATATTATAATTCCCCTTGATAACTCATTTCAAATTCTTTCTCAAGAAGAATTTTTAAATCCAAAATAAGTTGAAGACTAGTACTAGCAATAATGCCAGTAAAAGCATCATCCACGTAAATTGCTAGGATTATTACTCCTTCATTACTCCTTTTTATATAAACATTGGGATCGGCATTACATCTTGTGAAGCCAAGAAGAACTAAATAATTGTGCAACTGGTGATACCACATGCGTGCACCTTGCCTTGTACTGATTGATAGATCCATCTGCATTGGTTTTTAATTTGAAAACCCATCAACTACCAATAGGCTTCCTATTTAGAGGTAAGCTAACATATTCCCATGTTTTATTTTTAGTAAGAGAATTTAATTTTTCATTTATAGCTTTTTGCCATTTAAAAGCATCGGGCCAACTTAAAGCTTCTTTAAAGGTTGTCAGTTCATTTAAAATACTTGTTTGAGACATCAATGCTTTATGGTGGTAATTTGGATGACTAGGACGATGTTGACCTTCTATAGTTTCGATAAGGCATTTGGATTTTTTAATAACCCGTGGTGATCTTCTCAATAACTGAGATTGACGAGATGCCCCACTAAATTGTGATTCTTGTTGTTGAGAAATTGATTGTAAGTTGGTCGAGTCCACACTGTCTTAAGGGGCACTATCATTGAGAGATGTGGCCAAAGGAATTTCATTTACTATAGGCTCTTGAACATGCTCCAACACAGGGTTAAGTTCTTGTGAAGAGGGTGTTAATGAGACTTGCTTGATAGTTGGCATAACCTTTAAAAATTCAGAATCCAACAATGAATTGTCTTGACTTGAAGTCTCCGTAGCTATTATAGGTGTAAATGAGGGTGGATCAATTTGAGACAAATCAGATTCTAAAAAAGTTACATCTCTAGATAGAATGATCTTATTATTAAATTTTTGCATTAATCAATATCCTTTAGATTCATCACTGTAACCTAAGAAAATACATTATATAGAATGGGAGTCAAGCTTTTTCCTTTGATCTTTAGGAATTAAAGCAAAAGCTCTACATCCAGATATCCTAATATGTGATAGATTTGGTTTTCTACTAGTCCATAGTTCAAAGGGGGTTCGATACAAATCAATAACACTTGTTGGTACTCGATTTTGTATGTATGTAGTAGTCATAATTGCTTCGCCCTAGAAAACCTTTGGCAATTGTGCATCATTTAGCATAGTGACAACCGCCTCTATCAATGTTCAATTACGTTGTTCTGCAACCCCATTTTGTTGAGGGGTATATGGAATTGTAAATTGGCTCAATATTCTATATTTTTCACAAAATTTTGTGAATTCAAGGGATTTATATTCTCCGCCATTATCAACACGAAGAACCTTTATGGTCTTGTTCTTTTGGTTTTCAACCATTTGTTTATATTGTTTAAAATTTTCAAAAGCTTCAAACTTTTACTCTAAAAGATATATAATTGTATAACGAGTATAATCATCAATAAATGTGATGAAATATATAGAACCTGAGTGTGTGGATGTTTGCATTTGTCCACAAATATCTGAATGGATAAGCTCCAAAACCTCTTTGGCTCGAGTCCCACTTTGCTTTGGAAATTTGTCTTTGTATTACTTTCTTTGTATATATGATGTACATGGGCTAATATTTTTGATATTTAGATTTTCTAAACCTAAGACCATTGAATTGGTCATAAGTTGTGATAAACTTGTATGATTTATATGACAAAGGTGTTTATGCCACAATTTGGTCTTATCCATGGTCTTATTTAGTTTTAAACCAATTGTAGGAAGAGCAACATCATGACACTTAGAAGATGCTAAACCTAGCTTATATAAATCATTCTTTAGCTTACAAGTTGCTATAATAGCTCCACTAGGTGCTCTAAATGTACATAGACCAAACTTGATGCTCACTTGACCACCAGCTTCATCTAGCTTTTTAATTGAAAATAAATTTTTCATTAAGCCAAGAACATGAAGGACATTAGGTATGGTTTTCTTTTGCCCATTGTCTAATATAATATATGCATCTCCTTCACCTACAACCTCATGGGATGTATCATCTCCTAGAAAAACTACTTGACCTTTATTTATTGGTCAATAAGTAGTGAAAGAATTCCGATCATGGGCCATATGTTGAGTAGCTCCAATGTCAACATACCAAATAGGATCTTTTCCTTTGGTAAACAAAGCACTAGCTACATATAATCTAGCGTTATTGTCTATTACTAGATTAGATTGACTAGACATTCTTTGTTTTTTCTCATTAGCTATTCCTTTACGACAATCTCTAATACTGTGACCAAATTTTTTACAATAAAAACATTTTACTTTCTTTTTATATGAATTAGATTATTGTTTATTTGAAGAAGCCTCTCCTTGATTTGTAGGCTTTGTATCTTGGAAAGAAGACCTATAAGGTCCATTTCTTTTTTGATTGTATGATGGATGTGGCCTCTTGCCTACAAAGAGAGCCTTTGTATTGTCATTGCCAAAACCAAGATCTTTCAATAGTATCTCCTTTTAAAGGAGATTAGCAATTAAACCTTGAAGAGTTAGGTCTTGTTGTCTCCTCAAAGTTGTTAGGTAAGGTTTGTAGCCACTTGGCATACTCCTCATCAATGATAAAATTGCATCTTCATCACTAATAAGACTTCCAATAGAAGCTAATTGTTCTAAAATAGAACGAAAATTGTGCACATGTTTTGTAACACTATCCGTGTCACTCATTTTAAGACTTTGTAGTTCGTCTCATAAATACATTCTAGAGATGACATCTTTAGTCTCATACATGTCACATAATTGTTTCCATGCACTAGATGATGAATTACAATGTTGTATATGACAAACAATCGAATTTTCGAGACAATTGTTTATTATGGACAAAGCTAGAGTGTCTCTATCCTCCCACTCAACAATGCTACCCTTGCTAGTGGTAGGTAACGCTTGAGCCCCCGTTTTAGTTGGTGCTATGGGTTTTGATTTAGTGCCTTCGACTATTGACCAAAACCTCTCAGCCTTGAATAATAATATCATACAAAGTTTCCACACATTAAAAAATGTCCCATCAAATTTTGTCACATCTCTATTGTCGTTCACCCCATGACAACTTGCCATGATTATATTTTTGTATATTAAAATTCACTTCTCTCAGAAGATTTATAATTTCTTATTTGAATTGTATTCAAAAAAATCATTTTGAATATATTATGTGCTTCTACATGAACTATTGTGTGTGTTAAGAAACACACATTAGAAGACACATATAAAAGCTTGGATCACTCTGTTACCATGATAAATACAAAGGAAGATCACACATAACTAAAAGGAAAATCAATTTCATAATTAATATTTATGAGAGTACAACCTCAATATATGAGGAGGAGGATAACATGAAGAGTCAAGTTACTAGGACGTGACTCTTAGACCTATGAGGTACAACGTTACTAAAAGACATATCTCCTAGTTGCTAGATCTATAACTTATCCAAATATAATACTACTAATAGATTGTTAATTCAATATTCCTACACCACCATATTGGAATTAAAATAGAAGTACCCATTTTAGACTAGGGCCCCATACCCAACTTGTAGAATACAACTATTTTGAATCAAGGTTAGAATATATTTTTGACCAAAGTTTGGAATGTGTCTTTTCCTCCATTTCAAAATTGGGCCCAATAAGATTATGACACATATCTAAAAAGTATTGAGCAAGAAAGTAGGAAGTAGCACTTGAGTTAGAAAGTACCTAGTCTATGATTCAAATTGGAAGATTCTAGACATTAGTTATTAGTCGAGACAAATTTTTGGCTTCCAAAAATTACAATAATTTCAATTTTGGATACAAAAATTTAAAGAGCTTTAGATCCCCATATTTCCTATCTTTCTACTTCGAAATTTTTTCACTTGCTTCATATTGCTTACAGTTTGCTTACAGTTTGCTTGAAAATAGCTTAGGTGATCAACTATGGAATATGGATACCTCTACCTTATTGAAACAATAGTTTTAATTGTCAACATTGATTCAATATAACTTGTGACATTGTTGAGACAACCTTACATGGCTAGTTTGTGTTTGTCATGTTGTTTCAACAATGGTGAAATATTGATTCAAACTTAAATTCTATATAGACCTCATTTGGGCATAGTTGAATATCTTTCTTTAATAGAATATTAACTAAAAAAGGTTGGAGAACCAATCTAATTTTTATCTCCTAAAATCCATTTGACATTTTTGAAGCCCTACTTAAGAGATATGAGCAAATTTCAAGGGAGGAGAGAAGAAGGGATATTTTTTTCAACATTTTCGAACACCCCTTTTGAAATTTGCCTATAATTTTTAGGCACACTCTTAAAATCTCAAACATATTCTTAGAAATAAAACTCAACTTGATTCTCAAACTTTTCTTAGTTTGAAGGTTTTTGAAAAAAGATATTCTACTTACTATGTCTAAATGAATTCAAAAATTTGATTTTTATCACAATTCCTACGTTTTCACCTAACTATGACCAATGGAACTCCTTTAAGGTCCTAATTCACATATCCCACATGGTTTGTTTTACCTACTAATATCTTACTTGTATAAAGAGATTCTTTATTCTCCTCCTATTACATAAGATTGGCTAAGTGGCTCAAATGAGTATGTGGCATGAAAGCTACTTCATTGGTTAAATTTTCCTATTGAAAATTGTGTGTTCAAATGCCTTGTACTTTACACTATTGCCCTTTCAATTGCGTTGATTTACAATGGTCTCATAGCCTTTGTGAAATTCACCTCATTTGAACACACAATTCTAATATATTCCATAGGCTCTATACCCCTCTTTAAATAGCTTTGCTTGTCACTTTAGAGTGGCCATGTATTGGCCTTCCATTTCTTCAAATGGTATTAGGGAGTAGCATAGAGTTATTGAGTTCAACAATCAAATAATCAAGCATTATTCCAAGAACCAATGGAACGTGATGGAGATGCAAAAAAACGGTGCATAAAGATGTTCAATATAGGATGAATCAAGTTGACTTGCAAAGAAATAAGTATCAAAAGCACCATTGACAAAGACATCAATGGGATTAAGTAGGGGGCTATGTAGACATTTTAATTTTTCAATTTTGAGTCTAATTAATTAGAATTCCAATGAAAATGTGGTCCAATTGCTATCCTATTTCCACTATAATAAGGCAAGTTGGATCTATTATTAATACAAAGTTGAATAGAGCTATTAGATACTAATTGGTGTGAGTTGCTTTAGATATGTAGGAAGGTAAATAAAACTATCACTCTTCAAATTGAATAGGTGGCTCTTACTAGAGAATATAGGCAAGTTTTCTTTTTCATTTTCATTTTTTAGTTGGAGCAATGGAGCATGGCTCCATGGTGAAATAAATTGATAAATTGAAGAGTGTGAAGTTGTTGTACATAATTTGGCTATAAAGTGTCCCATTAAATTAAATATTTACTTTATAGTGTATGATTCCTTGGTGATCAAACTATTTACTTTCTATACTACAAAATAATCTATTGATCCTATAAGTTTAAATTGATACTTGGTTTACTGAGATAACAATTTTTCTTAACAAATCAATAAAATAAACTATTAATAGATTAATATAAATAAATAAAATATCGCTAAAAATTTATCCCTAAAAGTACTCTCCAAAAGTTATTCACAAAATATAGGAATTATAAATTAGAAGATGTCAAACATTTTTGTATTTTCATTTTTAAAATTTCAAAATTTCAAAAATATAAAATAAAAACTTATTGCTTTTTTCAACCTGAAGAATCTTCTAACAAACTACTAAACTAATTATATCTTGATAAAAGAATTCAACAACCCTTATAACAAAATATTTTTAATACAATGCATCATTAAAAATATTTACTATTTAAAGAAAATATTTTGTTAATTCATGGAAAATTTTGTTAAAATGGCAGTATTCCAAATGCCATTTTGAGACCGCATGGACTGAACCGAAAACTAACATCTAGGATTGGTATAGATTTTTAGACATCTTAGATATATATAGATTTCTAAAATCTAAGATAAATTTGGGTTTCAAACTGAGCGGTCTGAAACATCTTGGATAGGTATAGATTTTAGACATCTACAACACCTACAGAGTATAGACTTCAAAACTCTATGGCTTATTTAGATTTTTGATGGTATGGTCTGAACTATCAAAAGTATCAAACTAATGGAATGCCACCATTTAACAAAATTCGCCATATTCATGTATCTCTTAGAAATTAGAATACCACAAATACAAATTTTTAGCTTCAAATTTATTTTTTATAGTCCTAAATAGTACTAAAATTGTTAGGATGACATTTAATTGAAAATACTACATAACCAGTAAATCAATTTTGAAAAAATTAATATGAAAAAATTACTTTACGTATATAATAGTTTATTATACCTTTAGTAAGAATTTGGGATCCATTCGAAGTATAATGCAAAAATTATGGCCAAAAAACATATATTCTTACAAATGTTATTCAAAATAGTACAAGCTTTTCTTGCAAATTTGCATCTGTGCAAAAATGATCTAAATTGAAAGTGCCATTTCAACTCATCATTGCAATAAAATTTGAAGTTTGAACTTCAATTTTGTTAACTATTTTGTTTCCTATACTCCCATTGTTCCTAAAGGAGATAAAATGGATTTTGAATAGGTTCCTATGACCTCAATTTTTGATGAAATTTTTTGAAACTTTCTCTCAAGATAGAAAATCTTATTAACTTTTGGGGAATATAATTTCTATTTTGATTGGTGCCTAGGAATAAAAGTTATGCCAAATAATTTCAAAATGAAGAAGACCACACAACAAAAAAATCCAAAAAAAAATTCTAATATATTTTTTTTATCAAAATGAAAATCTTTGAATGATTCCATTTGGATTAGTCATTAAGAATGTGAAAGTTATGGAGCTTCTTGTTTTGTAGGCAAGTACAAAACATCATAGTGAAACAAAAAAATTTCTTCTACTTTGAATGCTATTATCTTCCAATTTGTATGGTCAAAAGTCACAAATTTCTTACCACATCATCTTACCTAGACAAGTGTAGTAGGGTCATTGCAAGAAACACTGGTCCTATTTCTCGTCACAATGAGAACCACTTATTTATTGTCTACTATAACTTTTTGAGATTAATTCCAATGAAGATGAAATTTTTATTGAACATACCTAACTTTAAGGTTATTAGATCCCTTATTTTTCAGAAATTAAGAAAAAACACTTTATATTTAAAAATCATTTTTGTTGAGCGTTATAGTTTGTAGTTTACAAAAATCACTACGTTATGAGTGCCCAAATTTAATGATTTATAAACAAAACTTTCATGGTCTATACGTATAGGTGTAAAACATATAAATTTTGAATGAAATCTCAAAATATGTTATTTTATATCCTCCACATGAGTGCAAATTTTTTTTCGTTGCGCACAATTTTTGAACATTGAAGATGGTTCTAAGATTATTCTTTTGATGAAATCTCATCAAAATCAACTCTTTAAAAATGGCCAATTTTTAGTTTTAAAAAAAGTTAGTTTTCCTATTTTTTACAAATTAAAATGTAAAATACCAATTTTCATGAGGTTTTGCACTTTTCTAGTTCTCCTACTTAGAGATTTTTCCTATGCTTTTCCTTTCTAAGGTACCTTCTTCAATTCTTCTTAAAGGTATATACATGAAACATATTTTAATTATTTTTCACTATTTTTAAAAATTGTTTTTTTAATTTTAAAGCCCTCCCAAAGAAAAAAAATAGTACTGTGAAAACACTACACTTTTTGGACAGTGTTTCTTGCAATGACCTGGTACTATTTGCTGTCACAATTGGATATACTCTCTCATTGTCTACAATAAATTTTGAAGTACAAGTTGAATGAACATGAAATTTTTATTGAACATGTCTAACTTTATAGTTATCACATCTCTTATTTTTTAGAAATTAATAAAAATCATTTTATATTTAAAAAATATTTTTGTTAATTTGTTACAATTTGAGGTTTAGGGGTTTTCATTATGTTATGACTTATGAGCCCCTAAATTTAATTATTTGGGGGTGAAACTTTCATGGTCTACTTGCATAATAAAGAAACTTGTATCAGTTGTATGTATCAAAGGAAATCTAAAAATACATTATTTTAAGTCCTCTACATGAGTACAAACAACACTTCCATTATGCACAATTTTTGAACATTGAAGATGGTTCTTGGATCATTTTTTTGGTGAAATCCCATCAATATCAACTCTTCCTAAATGACCAATTTTTAGTTTTAAAAAAAATTCTTTCTCTATTTTTTATAAATTAAAATGTGAAATTACAATGACAAAAACTACTTTCATGAGATTTTGCACTTTTCTAGTTCACCTACTTAGAAAAACTTTCTATACTTTTCCTTCTTAGGGTACCTTCTTCTTAAAGATGTATATATGAAACATATTTTTTACTTTTAAAAAAAAAAAAATTCTAATTTTAAAATACTCCTAAAGAAAAAATGAGTATTGTAAAAAACGCTATGCTTTTTGAACGCCCTTTCTTGCAATAACACAATACAAGATCCTAATCATCCTATGGTTAGATTCTAAAAAAAATTATTATTATCCCTTGAATGAATGCAATAGAAGTGGCAATTTTGAGTGTTTTTTGGCAAATGAGATGGTTTTAAATTTTAAAACTTTAGGTGTTAAATTTCAATATTCCAATACTACATGTACATTTACACATGTTCTCAAATATTACTACATACTTCACCTAGATTCTAAGGTCCAAACCCCTACATAGTACATATAAGTTGTAATTTTTGATGGGTTTTTTTCATGTTGTACACGTCAATTCATGCACCTTGAAACACGTGAAATACTCCAAAAACATGTAGTCTACCATGCTACAACCCCACTACATTGGACTTCTCACTGTTCTCAGCCCTTTAACTCTTTGAGGGTTTCCCGAAGGAAGCCGGGATGACGGGAGTGAAGAGGTCGTAACTTAACTGCAAGGGCGAACAGCTCCAGGCGGCGATTCTAGGTGGTGCCAAGTTACCACCTGAGACCCACCCCATGCCAGTGGGGTCTGTTCCTCTCAGGACTGCGATATCTAGCCCAGATGCACATGCACAGTAACTCTCCTCAACTCTCCCTGCAACCCGCAGCTTCACTCCACCAGTCTCCCTCTGCACCGCACCAACGTACTGGAAGCTCGCATCGATCCCAGCCAGCAGTCTCGCACTGCAACAACGACAAGTATCTTAGCTAGCTCGGCCCCTGGTGCATTTCATTTCATTCGCACCTCACTCTGCTCCATCGATCTTCAACGCAGGCCAGCGGCTCATCGAATCGGACTCACCCCCGGCCCAGCCTGCGAAGCTTGCGCGTTCGGGCCAGGTGTTGCATGCGTGACGACGCCCTCCCTGCCTGTCATTAGCTCGATACATGATCTAACTAGCTAGCTCTTCAATATATTCATTGCTCTGATCATTCCGACCTCGCTCGATCTTTTTCTGTTTGTTGCCTTAATCTCTAAATAACCGATATTAACGGTGCAGCTGACACTCCTCGACTTCGTTCCCCTGTCTGTATCCCCGCCTGCAAGCTGCGCGCGCAGTCTTCCAAGTCAGAGACTGGTTGATTGTTGATTCTCTTCGTTTAGTCTAGAATATTTCTGCCATTACATCGAGCCTGAGGTGCCTGCATATATATATAAACACACGTCCATCCTCTGCCAGGCAGTTCTAGCTACTTGCAGCGATTGCAAATTCAGAAGAGCCTGCTAGCTAGAATCAGGAAGCTGCTAGCATAAAACTCAAAACTTCTCGGTGAGACCGCTGATACCTGTCCTTATCGTGTAGAGAAGACGATATCTACGTTCTGGGTTTCGGCATTTTAACCAATGTGAGGAGTGATCGAGGGCCGGGGTTCGCAGTGCCGCAGACTGAGCATGCAAGACTAGTAAAAGTTAGTAGAAAACGCAGACATTGCAGTTCGATCATTATTAGACTTAGTTTACACTTCTATTGATCTTCCATAAACAGTAATATGCATTGCTCCGGGGGGGTAACATATCGGTTTTGAGCTAGCATAGCATGTTTGAAGGCAAAGCATGCGTTTCAAATGCTAGCTGTTCTAAATCAGGCTGGCATCTGTACCAGCATAAGTGGTTTTCCGGTGACAATTCCAGCCTTGGAGTTCGGTTCAGCGGGTCCACCAACCGGTATCTCTGCGCGCCCCACAGCCTAAACTAAGCAAGCAGTCCAGCCACTGTTTGCTATCCAGACTTCCAAAGCGGCGCTGTCCATCGGCGGCGCAGCTTCCTGATTATAATCGTTTTCACGCGAGCCTTTTCACAAGTTGATGTTCTGGTTATAAACTCCCGTTCCGCCGAGTTTACAAATTCCCTGGTCAGCTTTCGACGGACTATTGCTGATTGACCAATATTTGTTCAGTCGACTGCTAATTTTGCACTGCTTCTGGACACTACGTTTATAGATGATACGTGAATCTTTCCTAGATTACACGGATTGAATTACTAGACAATTAAAGTTGATCGAACCCTTCGATCGATCAGCTCTAATCGATTCTGCTGTAATTGGAGTTATCAAGGCTTAGCGCTTGGTCTTCCTACTGTCGATCGATCTCCCTGCAGAGCTCTTGTTCTTATCGAACGTTAGGAAGCTTTAATGCCAATTAATCATTTCTTTTCGTAACTGAATAGTAAACATCGCAAGTTGGCATTGCCACTGAGTTGATGAGAGCGGAGGTTAGGGACGTCGATTATAACTAACTGGCATCGGCCTAGCCCTCGGTCCCCGTTGCATATATTACTCTTTCCATTCACATTGCGCAATCAGTATTGTTCTAGCATTTGTAAATCTGCGTTAATCGCAACCTCTGTAGGCTGTTAGGGTAGAGAATGGGCGATTGTTGTTCAATTGATTAGTGCCTTCAAGCTTAGACTTGCAGCAACGATCAACAAGACTGAAATTGTTTCTCAAAACACTTGGTCGTTGTCTTGCTGCTTTGAGTTTAAGGTGGAAAGACGTTAACACATTGTACATGCTTTCTAGCAAAAGTTGTTTCTCTGCATGCGGGTTAGAACTTCGAGTGTTTCAAATCGGTTTTCTTCCCGTTGCTTCCCATAAATTGCCTCAAGGTTCACCGTGTCGATCTCAAAACCTCTAACTGAGGAGTTGAGAGCTTAATCACGGTCTGACAGCTGAGAGGGTAATTAAATTGGGAGTTTAGTCGTAATCATCTGGACGAGTAGCATACAATTTCCAGGTAAGAGCTCCATTGGCAGTGGTAGTCAGAGTGTAGTTAGTTCAGGCCTCAGGCAGCTCAGAGGTCGTCTCTGGCAATCAACAATTCGAAAAGGAGGATATCGCTCACGCGTGTGTGCTCGTGTGAGGCATTCCTCAGAGCTCAGGTGCACTGCGTCGTCAGACTTCCTTCATGGCGAATCGGCCGACCAGTATCTTCCTCTGACCTTGCGATCTCTGCGCATAATAATTGCGTAGGTTCACAGGCTATTTTAGTTTTGTTCCTTGCGAAAGTTGGAGCTAGATAGCCAGCTGCCGATGATCACTCTCGGTACCAGACATTTCATCCTGTAGACTGCAACCTGAGAGAGCTATATCTTCGTATTTTTCTAGCTTTTCTGTTAAAAACAAAATCTTGTAAACTTTATTTCCATCGAACTACGTTGTACAAGTTGACTAACTGTCCTATCTTCAAAGCCGCTTAATTCAAAAAGTTGCTTTTATCACTGACTGTACAGTACAACAATGTGAGTCTTAGAACAGTAACAACTGTTGCATTGAGGAGACTATTTTATCAGAGGTAATGCATTGTTGACTATTTTTTGGGTGGACATGCAATCTATTCTGACAGTAGGCATCGATCCTTTGCACGGCAATCTGAGAATGCAGTCGGTGTTGGGTGATGTAGAGGTTCTAGCCTCGGCGTAACCGCGTAACTGTGGTGTCCAAGTTTCTTTGTCATCACTGTGATCTTCGATCTAATTTTATAAATTCGGTAGATAGAGAGCTATCTCCTGTTCAATGTCAGAATGTCGATCTTATGATGATACATATCAAATCGATCTATGCTTGTCATTAATCTAATCGTGACGGTTCTGTGTATGTTTTAAGTTCAATCTAGGTAGATATCCATGATGCAGCACATGGCGGCTTATGCAGGCTCCAACATCACCACCGAACTCATCCAGAAGGTATGAGCTACTAGAACCTCACCCATCTGAGTCTCTGGATTAAAAATTACCATCAAGTACGAGCGGTAATTTTAAAAATTGCTACTCTATTTGAAATACTACCTATTTCGTTGAACTATTTCTTGTACACAGTCCCAGAACACGGTATGCTTTCTGGTAGTAGCGTGACGTTCCGATTCTTCTATAACTCCCCAATGCCTGCACAGCGCGCAAAGCGACCGAAACGACGGTACAGTCGATGCAGATATATTTACGACTGGTAGATCATTTTTTACTGTCATTAGTTTCAGTTTGTGGGCCCAGTTTTAGAAATGCTGGATTTGTAACACGAGTCCTTTTGCTATTAGTGCCCTCACCATAATGATTTTTGGAACCGAAATAGAACTCCGTCTATCTAGACATCGCGTAGTGGTTAAACCATACCGGCCTCGAGTGAAAGGCACACTGGCTGTCCAACAGATCTAATGCAGGTTAGATCAAACTGCGATTTATTAACCCTAGATATCAAATCAACTCATCTATGTTCGTTCAATAAAGAACTGTAGACTCTAACCATATGCAAATGCCGGGTTAATTTTTAACACCGAAGTAAATTTCAAACGCCAGGAGAAGTGGCTTAGTTTGCAGTACTGAGAGACAACGGCGGCGCTTACGTCTTCCTGGTGACGATCCAATGCTGGTGCTGTTATCTAGACTGGCTAGCGGGACAAACTGTTACACATCACTTGGAAAAAAAGAGGTTCGAGCTTAAGATCTCGTCGTCAGTATACCGAGCGAGCAAAGTACCGGTCGTCCCTAGTGTGGCTCCTTGGTAGATCACTCTTGACACGTTCTAGAAGGAATTATTATGGTTGCAAATGTACCGCGGCTGCATTTTATTTCAGTGAGGTGTTAGAAATTGAACACCGTACATTAATCTGTAAACCGGGTTTCAGTTTGCGGGCCCTGAAGTAATCTTCTAGAACACTTTTAAGACTGACCTAACCAAGCGACCCTGCGGATGTCAAATTTAAATAAGTCTTCCAAAGTTGGCTTGAAAGAGAGATCTTCTTTTCGTTTGATTCAAAATCGTTGTAAGAAGTCAAAAATCGATCCAGGTAATTGTCAAAATCACACTCTTAAATCACCAAGTCGAGCTAAACGAGTTCAGTTTGAGGAGGTAGTCCTGAAGTACGGTAATGACTTCAGTCCCGGTCTGAGAGTCTCTAGGCTAGAGTGCGGTGGGCACGACCTTAGCCACGACCGTCTGCTGTGGAGAATATCCTCCTCGGAGTTTGGGAACTGATCTTATCAGACAGTGACATCACTGCAGGCATACAGTAGTCTGCAGGTTCTTTCCAGGTTCTATTTTATATTGTTTTCCTCACCTGCAACGATAAGAAATAACTTCGGTATAACTAAACAGGGATAATGCGTATCATTAATAATGGGATTGGACGTGTCTGTTGGAATGAATTGATTAAGTAACCATTTGATGAAATTCTAATCTCAAATTGAATCTCTACAATGTGGATTTTGTAGCCAGATATGCCTTGTTTTTGGTGGTACAGTACTGGAGGTGTTTCTATCTACTAAACTCTGACTTGAACGTGACACTGCAGTACTTGGACGAGAACAAACAGCTGATTCTTGCCATTCTCGATAATCAAAATCTCGGCAAGCTCAATGAATGTGCAACGTAAGTGATAAAGTTTGTTACTGGATGTTGAGCAATCGTAGGGTAGAAGTCGTCTCGGCTCTGGATCGACTGAAGGGGAGGAGCCTAAAATTTGTATTCCAAAGCTACATCTATCTCAAGCTAGCTTGGGTAGCAGGTCGCTAGATTGCTACTTGAAATGCACCAGTTTGCCAGAGCCTCTCGTAGTGTAGCTGCTAGTTGAATACGATTGTGTGATACGGTGCGTACGTTGACATCATGTTGATTACCTGAATCTTCAATGTGTAGCAGGTATCAAGCAAAGCTGCAGCAGAATCTGATGTACCTAGCAGCCATAGCTGATGCCCAGCCTCAAGGAGGTCAATCTTCGCAGGTACTATTCCGAAAAGTCAAACCGAGTCAAACAAAAACTCGTACGATTATATGTAATTATGGATGAGTATCAACTTATCTGAATCAGTTTGAACTCTGTGATGAGTTACTAAGTTGATCTTAACTAACCTTGTCTTTAGTACAAGTCTCTGTAATTGGGGCATGCATGGGCTTGGGATCCTTATTTTTAAAACCTTATTCCCTAGCATAGATAGTTCCCTCGATCAATGCGTGGACAAGGTCTGAATTTTCTTCCCTCGCTTGGCTCTTAAAACTAAGTAAAGAAGTAATCTCTCGGGTAATCTAAGAGATGCAACAAACAACTAGCTGTAGGTTGGATAAATTAGTTAGCAGGTCCTATTAATATGAGATTCAAATGCATGATAGAAACCGCCCACCTGACAAAAATATGTTGTATACATGCATGCGTATATCTCCCCACACGCAGATGCACACAAAGACACCCCATCTGCATTGATTGTAAATGTATGTTTAACGGAACCAATTAAAGGATCGACCCCGGTGTTAGAATAAAGTTATGTGTTGTTTTCAACTTGCCTGGGGGGGGGAGCCATGCTTGCAGATGCAGGCGCCCGCACCAACAATGCAACCAGCGCAACAGTACCTGCAGCAGCAGCAGCAGCAACTCAACATGCTGAACCAGCGAAACGCCATGATGCCCTCGTACCTGCAACAAAACTCGTACTACAACCAGCAGCAGCACAGCTTGCTCACCGGTGGGAGCAGTGGCTCCATGCACATGCTGAGCCACGACCGCGGCATGGGAGGCAACGGACCCCAGGCCTCGCCGGGCTACGCAGATGCCACTGGCCGAGATCACGGCAACAACCAGCTGAGCATGGCGATGCAGGCGGACATGCAGCACCACGGCGGCAATGGCTCGGACATGGGCCACTGCGGGTCTCCACACCATGGAGGGAATGGGCAAGGGAATGACGACTCCGAGGCTTCCTACTTGAAGGGCTCGGATGGGAGTAGCCTGTAGATCGATTCTGGGCCCAGATGCATGTGGTGGAGTTTCCGTCTCTCAATCTCAGCTGCACTCTCCGGTTGTGCACATTCAAGCTGTAGTTATTTCAATATAGATATATAAGCACTGTATTAATACACTCAGACCTATTTAATATGAGCTTCTTGTAACTGGCATTTTGAAATTATACCCTGCTCACATGTCACACTCTAATTAGTTTTCAAATAAATATTTTGATTTGACAAATTAAAGATCGAAGTAACGTTAGGGTGTGAAGTCTTGGTCACTCATGCAATTATTAGTGACTGAATTAATCTTGAGACCAGCTACATAAGACCATGTTGTTCCAATGTTGAAACTAGCAAATTAAGTCGGTCATCTCTATATTGCTAACCCAACTCCCCTAATATGTCACTAGTTTGCAATATACACTGAAAAGTCAGCCTGATTGAGTGCTTGATTCCAATCAACAAACTAAGAAACGATTGGAACATGTTGACTTCATAGCAACGTTATTCAGCAACGTTTTTTAGCAACATGCAAGGGTTTGGAACATGCTTCAAGAGCAACTTTGAATGTCAACTATAGAAGCACATTTTGGTGTCATCAGTGAGGTTCGAATATTGTTAAAAAAAATTTGCTGTGCGGGTGAATTCTAGTAGCTGAAAACAATGTGTGAAACCCGCAATTGTTTACACTACCGATTCTCAAGCTGCAAGCTAACTTCTTCTAGTAGAATTCTTCTAGCACATTCATCTCACAGATAATGCTTAGGACTTTACTTGTCAGAATTGCATTGTTTAACTTGAATTGCCAGTGTAATATACCCAGCAAGACGATGCGAAGATGCTTCCATCCTCAACTTTACCATAAATCTGAAACTGACTTCTGAACGTGCACACATTCATCCTTATTGTGAGATTGCAAATCGAAAATTCCCCCCAATTCACAATGTTGAGAACTGTGTTTTTATGAACCAGCTTCCAAGGTCGTGATGTCTTAAATCTGAAATGCATATATGGAACCCTCCTACAAACGCCATTTCTGGTTCTTGGTTAAGGAGCTGTGGTCTCCCTCGATTGGGAGACCCAATTTCAATGCGTTCACCTCAAGGGAATGCAAATGGACAGATTCGCCACACACCCTACGACCAGAACATTCAGACAAGCTAAAATTGGTGCATGCTGAACGAAATTGAATGGGAAATTTTGAAGGACTCCACTAAATATAGCCTAAACCCTAAACATGTCTTTGGAGACTTGGTGTTTGCTCGGCCTGCACTGCAAAATTTTACAAATGACCGATTTGATTGATCATTCGGTTGAAAAATACAAGGCAGGCAAGGCCGAACTAATATCTCTAGGAACTGTGGAGATTTTGCATGTATTGGTGAAGTAAAATTGAACAAAAGAACATCCCAGCCCATAATTATGATCCTCTCAACATTCCTAAAAAAACACATAGAATTAGGGCAACTTACTCCAATCGAGGCATCCTCTGCTTGAGAAGCACCTGAGTTTCCAGGCGCTGCCTGAACCTCCCATTTACTGAAAATCCCATGGTGACCAATCTGGAAGAACGCCTGGGACGACAATACCTCTCCAAGAGTCCAAGAAAACCAGCAGGATTAATTACAAAAACTTTGTGAGCTCGAACAAATCTGAGAACCCTAAAAACCTGGCAAGGCAAAGCAAATCACAGAGTACAACAAAACGCGTCTGAATCAACGCATCCGAAGTGACAAACAGCCGGTGTCCACATCAACACAAAAATGTCCAAATCAATGCATCTGAATACACTAAAATGTTGTTGGGGACATGTTTTCTACGAGTGTCGGGTGAGTGATTTTTGACTGCCGCTTGAAATGATCTCTTCCGGAGTGCAACTCTTAAACAACAAACTGACGCATCGATGATGAGGTACCAACGTGTTGCACCATCCAGTGCCCGGGAAAAACCTGCTGCTAGTTTAAAGTTAGACGGTCAAATTGGGAACAAAATCGTTTGCATTTGGAAATTAAATGATGTAGAACCGGAAAGAATTTGGTAGGGATAGAAATCAACACTTGGCAAATTTTAGCTGCCATGAGATAATGATTAGTGATTATCTCAAGGTGGGGCAAGATACCCGGATGAGGTAGACAAAAGTACCCATTTTGGAGGGTAGGGATTGACATATGATAGGAGGTTGTTAAAGCATCTATATAAGCAGAAGAAGTTTGTGGAAAAATGTGAGGGCTAGAAGTTTTTTTGGTATTTTTGTTGATGAAGAGTGAAGTATAGTGTAGCAACAACTTTCATCATATTTTTCAAAATTGATATGAATTATTTCAAATTTATGGAAGTGGCAGGTGTTAGGTATCTACAAGTATTCATAGATTACCACAATAATCAATTCAGAAATTCCTAAAGACAAAGCCAGATGAATCCAATAAGTATTGAAAGTGGATGTAGACAAGGTTTGTAGGCAATCCTCAATACATGCACTTAATATCTCTAAAACTAATAAAGGCATTGTCATATTTAATTAGCTTAGAGACTAATTGAAAAACACCTGCCACCCTCCACATTCACTTCTAATTGTATTTTAATGTCAATTGCATCTTAGCACTTTTATTGCATAAAGTAACTGCAACAATACCTCAATTTTTTTACTAAACATCCAAAAAACACCCTCTTCCCAACTAAATTATAGTCCTAAAAATGGCCCTTTAGAGGCCGCAGATTTCATCTAATGTAGGAATTGATAAAAACAATGCTTTAGTCACATTCAATAGTCATCAACTTAATGCATTGTAGTAAAGCAAAAGCACTATGGGGATGACATGATTCCTATGGACAAACCCTCTAGTTGCCAATTTCATATCTATTTTATAAAATTCAAGTCAAGAGAGTTTGGCAAATAATGACTTCAAAAAAGAATGGAAAAATTATCTTAAAATTGGGGGAGGGGGGCATAAAATTCTATGAAGGAAAGTGAATATAGCAAGATTTTATTTATTTTTAATCATATACGAAAATCTTTTTTCCAAAAAGGAATTAAACATTTGGTAGTAGATGTTGACCTTCTCTACTAGGTATGGTATTTGAAACTCACCTAATAAATGTTTACCCAAATTTTCTATCAAAAATGCACACACTCATTCATTTTAGGCATATGGTTGATATTTTGTTCATAACTTCAATCAACCTCTCATTTTTATATAGATGGTAATTAGTCATTGGATAAAGAGAGGCATGTTTTTTGTATATTATATTGTTGTTTATATCCTTTTTAGACCTTAAGAAAATATGATTGAACAACTAATACAAAAATCTTCAAACATCTCAATAGGCATGATGGAAAAAAATTGTCTAAAATGGTATATATTTAGGTTCATGGATGTTTAGGCCTAACACTTAAGTGCTTGAGTCTTTTCTTGAATTTTTGTATAATTTTGCTAAATTCATTCTTATAAATATATAATATTTACCTCAATTTAATTTTTTTAATTCATATAGAATTTAAGCATTGGTTTAAATGAATGAGAAGTTTTGTATTCACCCTCCCTAAAACTTGTGTATTCATTGTTCACAATTGGAACATTGGAGCATTGCTAGGATTAGAACTCCTCAACTCATAGATGGTTTATATTCTAGGGGCACATCTAGAGTCAACTAAAATTCTTAAAGCAATGATTACTTTTAGCTCATAATTATATATATATTAGTCCAAATTGTATTTACACTTAAGCCAAGGGCCATGCCATTTTTGTATGGATAAAAAATCTTCCTCAATCTTACATAGACAAAGTAGATAGTATTTTCTTGGTTTGGAGAAACATCATTCTCATTTTCTTTAAATAGACTTAATAAATTCCACAGTGCATTAAATTCCACAATAATAAATTTTGTCTATTGAATTGATCTTAGAATCTACATTGTTCAGAAATAAAATTGAAATTATATTGTTCTTTGTTATAGATAATCCTTCTTGGACTTATAAAAATTAAGACTATATAAAGTACCACTTTCTTTTCTTTTTTTGTCTTGGGTCCTTGTTTCCCACGATCTTATTCAACAAACAAGCTACTATCGCAATGGAGAGGTCATTGGCTCTAATCCGTGTATAAATCACTCTTTATGATAGGCACTAAGGTGAAGAAAGGGCAAAGTACATATTTCAACATCATGGAATCATCTAAAGGTTAAAACATAATTCATGTAAAGATAAATAGGCATCTCATATTGAAGTTTAGTCCATGCAAAGTCAAAAACCATAACTCTCAAGGGATGAATAAGGAATAAAGACATCCCATATTTTTGGTGGGATGTAAATATCCTAATTGTTTTCTTAGTTGTAATTGTATTGTAGATGATAATTCTATTAGTGTAAATTATAAACTTCAAGTATTCCTACTTGCCACAACTTGTGACTTATAATGAATTAGAATGAAGATTTGTTGTTAAAGTACAAACACTTTGGGTTAGTTTGAAATCTCAACCTATTATGTTTTATTTTTCTTCCTTTTATGTGAATCAATACCATTTAGGTACAAAGTCAATAAAGGGACCTTCTACCAAGTGATTTGCTACTTTGAAGAGTTCACTTCTTCAAATAGTTTTGAGTTAATTATTCTTGAAAAAAAATTGGAACTAACATCTAATCCAAGCATTTCATATATTTTAAACATTAGTGGAGTTAGTTATGAATTTCGAAGTGAGAATCTCAAACATCTCTAAGAGCATCCTCTCTTAATCTATTCATTGTTCATATATAATTGATGAATTTAATTAGTACATTTAAGAAAGAAATTCCTTAGGAACACATGGTTTCCTAGTCAAAATATCAACTTCTAAGGTAGAAGGCTCTTAAATGGAGCGGGTTCTAAAATGGTGCCCTACCTTAAATGTACAATATTTGTACATGTTGCTTTTTCATAGCCTTCAGTAGTGTACTGACAGTGTACATTTTAGCTAGGGTACCATTTTAGAGCCCTATGCCTTTTCAACTTCAAAATTTGATAACTAATTCCACAAAGCTCAAAAAAATATGAAACGACTTGGGTTAAATGTCAATTCTACTTTTCTTTCAAGGAAAATTCACTAAAAAATATTTCTAGAAGTTTTACCACCCTAAAATTATGTTTCAACCCTTAGATGGGACATTATAGGACCTCTTACCTTATACAATCAACTAAGGAATTTCTATCACCAAACAATCTATACCTTAAGACAAGTAGTTTGTTTTGTTTTGTTTCATTTTGTTTGTTTGTTTGTCACGTTGAGATCTCCTGGATTGTGCATCCCGCGGTCATGTGCTTGGTATCGTTGGAAAGCTCTCAATGAGGAGGGGTGCACGGGCTTGGTTTCATGGTGTTCCGACCTATGATGGGAAAGTTATAGATTTTTGAGTTATTTTTGGTAAAAAAAATTACTTCTACTTTGATGTTGGCCACAATCATGGTACCGTTGGAAAGCCCTTGATGAGGAGGGGTGCACATGCTTGGTTTTGTGGCATTTGGACTCATAGAGAGAAAGTAATTGAATTTCAAAGTTTTTATACATTCAAAAATTAGAAAATTACTTTTACTTTGGATTCAACTATGGCAATGACACAAGGCATGACACTAGTACATTCTATAGTAATTAAAAGAAAATGAACATAATTTCTCATTTTGAACTCATTTGGATCAGGGTTTTTCTTTTTCATTTTCGAAGAAGTGCCATAGTGGTGATATAAAATATATTTCAACATTCATCCACTTATTGGATGTATAATATGGTTTTCATCCACAAGTAGACAATTTCATCTAATATTTTTTTTAATTTCAAAGTTGTTTGGTGATTTCATCCAATTTTTTTGACATTTTTTATAACCTTTTTTAGCCAGATTTTTTTTCTGGTGCAATCTGGCACCAAAAAGCCAAAAAAAACACTGATTTGGATACTACAAAAAAGCCACCAGTCGACCATTACCTTTGCATTCTCAGTGGTCAAGTCCCCTCTTTTCATACTTTTTGATGGGGACGTTGACCACAATTTGGGGCTGGTACCGTCAGAACATCGGAACTTTGTCAACTAGTCAGTTTGGAACATGAACTTTGTCAACAAGTGTCTTAGAGAGTTTTGGGTAACTATGAAAAAGTTATGTAAGGTAGGGGGCTGTAAAAGCGACCCTTTACAAGCTGATTTGCATTTTGGGGAAATTAAACTCCTTAAAACAATTTTTAGTAAATTTTCATGGTAAGAAAAATGGAATTGGCACCCAAGTTGTTTCATATTTTTTGAACCTTCATGGAATTAGTTATGAAGTTTTGAAGTTGAAAACACGGTGGTTTATAAAAGCGACCCCCTCCTGAAATGTACACTTTTGGTACATGTTAGAGGCAAAATCTACCAAATCGCTTTTAGAGACAGGGTTACAATTACAGCCCCCTACCTTAAATGGGAGAGGCACCCAATGGCACACCTGCGCCCAATGCCGTCCATTTCTAAGTCAGTCATTCATTCTAAAACAAAAATGTAGCGGGATTGTAGACTGCTTGTTGTTTTAGGTCAAAAGAAATAAGTCATATACTCATTTATATCCTGAAATGATTGTATATTGTAGAAACGGACGGCATTGGGTACAGGTGCGCCATTGGGTGCCTCTCCCTTATGCTTTCTCACACATACCCTAAGAAAGGTTATAATTGAGGTGCAAGGCACTCCCTATAATATTACACAGAACTTGAATTTCAGAGGGAGAGATGGCTGCCTGTGGTGTAGATTATTTTGTTCTTGAGCAATTGTTGGACATTGGAATATGTTTGACGTCTCAGAATGGCCCCATATTGACTCAGCATGACGCACAACTCCTCACAACAATTGAACCTTTGCACTAGTGCTGGTCTTGCAGACACTAGCAGACCCACAAATGATTGAGAATCATCAAACAACTTTCTTGCATGCATTTGACCATCACTGAAAACCCCCACCACACCATATGAAATTGCATAAATTAAGGTATATTCTCATTTGATGTTAGGAATGATGTTTGCAATGTGAATCCAATCCAGAAGTAAGTCTTATTTCATTCATAAGCCCTTAGTAACAACACTCTTTAACACTAAGTGCAAACATACCTTTAAGGTTCATTCCAGAGTGTCCTGAAATTGGATGGTTCAATATCTATCAATATGTTATATGTTATGAAAAGCATATATGAAAAATAAACATAACAAAACAAAACTGTGGGTGGATGTTTTGTAAAGGTGGCAATGCATCACTTTCACAACTTTTGAGATGAAAGCAAAAGCATGACAACTGCTCTCCAAAATACCCGGACTCACCCACAGTCCTTTCATTTTTTTTTTTCTTGCAAGCCAAGTGTTGACATTTGATGCTTGCCTTAGGTCTTTTGACTGGACGTGAGGAAGTCAGTGACCTGACGTGTCATCCTTGAGTTCCAACTTACCATTTTATGTTTAGCAAATGCTTGTAACATTTGAACAAACAAATCCTTAAAATGTGTTATTTAAATTTTTTATTTTTTAACAAATGAAACGGAATTTCATTGCAAAGGGGTACACTACAAGCCAACCAGCCACAGGTGGCTTCCATGGAGGAACAAGATGCAAACAGGAGTCTTCAAATGTTCAAACCAATCAAACCAGGATATGGTAGAAGTATCCATTATCAACCAGCCCTCCATCAACAATCAATAGGGTGCCGTATTTCCAACCATGCAAGGCTGGAACAGGTTTTTCATTTTTTTCTCCTTGGAATGTGTGCTTTTGTTCTTTTTTCAAGATTTGAACCAATAAGTTAATGACACATGAGTGAGCAAAAAAGTAGGAAACAATGAGAAAGAAAGTAGGTCTTGAATGATCAAAATTGAAAAAGTTCTAGACATTGGCTATAGGTCCAACTTACTCTTTCCCTCCCAAAATTCATAGTAATTTCAATTCAAGAGATAAAATTACCAATATTTTTGCAATCCCAAGGCATCATTTCTATCAATGCACCTCTAAAAATATTTACTTTACTTTGCATTACATTTGATCATGACAAAAACTACTTATTTGATTGGTTACAAGTCCTTCTACTATATATACGTTTGATAATTGTTTTAAAGAGAGCATCAAATTTGATATAAACTATCCAACCTATTTGATTTCATTATATAATCTCAATAAGCCCAAGTCCAAGTGAGGAGAGATCCCTTAGATTTAAGGTAACTACATCCAAAAGCATCCAAATAAGCAATCCATTGTAGTTCCCATTATTACATTGAAAAACTTTTTGTGGGATCTTGTTGGTGGTCTAAGGAAGGTTGCTATTATATGAGCATAGAAGCATGAAGTCTGTAAGCCTAGAAGACTATGCACCTATATTATAGGTATTTATATTATGAAAACCTTCTTCAATTATTACGGAACTGTATTATAAATACAACTACTATAGGTGTTTATATTATAAGCACCTTCATTGGTTGTTGTATATCTACTTATACAGATGCTCAAAACTCACAAGCTCGCATTTTATGGTGACATATTAGCACCACTATGTAGGGGTTGGTTTAATAAAAGGGTCAATTTGAAGTGTAGATACCTTTTCTAAGAATATTTCTCAAGTCATCCAAAAATAAAACCTTATAATACTTTTGTTGACTTCTATTGCAATGCCTAGTAGACTGTAGTAGTTTTTCTTTTGAGCTAACTTGACTTAACCCCTAAAGCCCTGAGGTGCGTTTTTTGGCATTATAAATTTTTTGGGTAGCTCAAATTTTTGCAAATCCTTACCAAGTTTGGCCAGCTGTCACAACCCAAACCCAAATTTTTTTGTGTGCTGGCCAGCAGACATTATTTCTCTGTCAACAAGGGCCTTTGAAAAATTTGACGAAACTCATGATGGGGAGTAAAAATTCGTGAGCTAGCATGTCAAAATTGCTTCCCAAAAAACACTGAATGATACCGACTGGAACTGCTCCCCTGGCTGCCTTTCTGTTGATAACTGCCATCAGCAGGGCAATGGATGGAACCTTGTAAGGTAAGAGGTCCTATAATGTACCATCTAAGGGCTGAAACAAAATTTCAGGGAGGTAAAACTTCTAGAAATATTTGTTAGTAAATTTTCCTTGAAAGAGAAGTAGAATTGACATTTAACCCAAGTCGTTTCATATTTTTCTAAGCTTTGTGGAATTAGTTATCAAATTTTGAAGTTGAAAGGGCATAGGGCTTTAAAATGGTGCCCTAGCTAAAATGTACATTGTGAGTACACTACTGGTAGCTATGAAAAAGCAACGTGTACAAATATTGTACATTTAAGGTAGGGCACCATTTAGAACCTACTCTCTTTAAGAGCCTTCTACCTTACCTAGAATTATCAAACTCATTGAATGTGCACTCTAGAATATGAACTCTTCCATTCTTTTGGCAATGAAATCCTGTTTCACTTGTTTCCAAAAAGAAAAAAGAATATGAACTTTTTCCTATGCAATCATATTTGAAACTAAGGAGAATAAGGTAGGAACACCCAAAACTGTCTATATAAGCAATTTAGTATGTTTGGAGGCAACTTTTCCTAAAAGTAATTTGTTTTGTAGTATTAGCAAGTGAAAATCATGAATGTTAAAAATAAATTAGATTTTTTGGAAGTTGTATGTAATTTCTATGACTTTTCAAAGTATTGGGTGCCTAAACCATCAAAATTGTTACATAGGTGCACTCAAATGTGAACTTTACAAAAATCAGCTATTAGTAAATTACAATTATATATGTGTCCTTCAAATGCATTACTGAATGAGTGTTTAGCATGTAGAGGACACATTCACATTCATGTAGAGGGACATAATTGGATGAGTCTAGGGACTAAGAATAAGAACAAGTGTGGGAATGGGTGTTTCTACCTTATAATAAAGTATAAGGAAACGATGACAAAGGTAAAGGATGAATGATCATAGCAATTTTGATTCCACAACACTTACTTATAATTGTCAAGTGTCTAGCTAGATGCTTGCAACGGTTGTATAGGTTGGGTCTAAGAAACCTTACAAATTTTTGCATCCTGGTGAGATTAGGTCAATTTTAGGAGGCTCATGTATGAACAAAATTGAACGGAATTTCAAATTCTAAATTACATTGAAATCACACTAAAATTTATTTTATCATCAATCATTACAAATACACATACAATGACAAACAAAACTAAGTTCAAATGTGAAACTTTTTCATTCAAACAACCATATCATAAGGGTGATTGCACGAAAGACATGTACTATTTGTTGCGTTTTGCAATAGTACTCCTGACTTTTTCTACAGTACTATTTAATTAGAAAAATAATTTTTAAATTTTAAAAAAAATATGCCTTATGTATACACCTTTAAGACAAAGGTACCTACAAAAGGAATTGTATAGGAAAATTTTCTAAGTAGGAGAACTGGAAAAGTGCAAAACCTCAAGAAAATACATACCTTCATGTTTTAATTAGGGAAAAATAGTAAAAATAAGTAAATACAAAAAATAAAAAGTGGCCATTTGCAACAACTTTATGGAGATGGTCATTCACCAAAGAACCTACCAAAATAATATTTTATATGTTTCAAAATACAAGCAGAATGAAGCTCTCTTTGTAGACCTCCACATGACATAAAATTAACTATTTTTGAAAATCCTTCTGCAGAAAGATAGAAATCTATTAGAAGACCATTTCATCCAAATTTCATCTCAAAATCATTAAAAAAGGTATTCCATAGTACTAAAAACCTCCAAATTGTCATATGTGACATTCAATCACTAGTACTATTTTTATATTAAACTATTTTTGAAAATTATCAAAAATTCATGTAAGCTGTATGATAGTTATAAATATCTTCTCTAGAAATCTTGAGTCATTTGGAGCAAAAATGCAAAAGTTATGGTCAAAAAACAGATCAGCATGAGACGTGTGACGGAAAATAGTACAAGTCTTTCATGCAATTGCCCATAAGCATTAATGGACAAAGTCCAAAAGTGTATACACAAAGAGTGCAGCATACCACATGTTACCATAGAAGTTTGAAGAAAAAAATAGTTGTGATTTAAAAGAAAATTAATTTCAAAGGTCTACATGTCTAAAACTTGGTTTTATTCAACATGATTTGGCATTACTTTACCTTTTGTCAATTTTTTTTAAATTCTCAATCTTCTTTTTGTGCCTTGGTATATTGGTTCTCATCATTTCAAATTAATCTGTACAAAAATTGAAAGAAATTCACATATATAAAATTAAAAATATTAAAAATTTAACAAACATGCAAATGATGTTGGTTCTTACAACATTTGAATCTTTTTTAGAACTAAGAGCATGAAATTGCAATAGTCATTGTAGAGAAAGTATAGGTTGCAATATGGGCCATTTGTTATATCTAAATGTCCTTGCATTTAAAATATTTGTTGAATCGAGCAATGTGTGCAAATTATATTTTGCAATTGTATAATGAATTCTTAGGTTTAAGTTTTTTGTACAAAGAATAGAGTTCATGATGCATATAATTCACCCAAAAAACTCAAAAAAAATTGAGGTGATGTTTTAATTAAGAAATTTGGAAGAAGTCTCGAAGATCCTTGAAGTCTTCAGGGTGATTTACAGCCTTTTTCACAATTTTGAAATCCTCTATATCATAATATATATTCAACTTTTAGTAATGTATCTAAATGTAATAATAAGAGAGTAGAGAGAAAAAACAGTAGTCATGATATTAGAAGAAGTGACATCCAAAAAGCCTATTTGAAGTATATGTCCATCCCATGGATTTTTGGTGAAAGAATGAAGGATGTAATAATATAAAAGATGAAACAAAGAAGTTTACATATACCTAATAATGAAAATCCATTTTCTAAGGTGTGGTGATATTAGAGAAGGTGCCATTAAAGAGGTATGGATTGACAAAATTATACTATGTACTAAATATGTAATGAAAAGAGGTGAGCTAGGCCAAGATTGGATCATATTTGGACTTAAAGTATCTAAATAGGGTGCAAAAATTCCATTTTCTATAAAGTTCAAATAAATATGAAAATCTAGTATCTAATATGAAGGAGATATTTTGTACTTTCTGATCACCCCAGACTAATTTCAAATCCATGTATAATATTGCATAATGAGCTACTAACTTCCCCTCATAACTTGGGGGCAAAAAGAACATTTTCTTCTTTGATACCTTTACTTCAATTTACTTTAGTTTAAACTACAAGCAACCATGTAGGTTGCAAGGATTGATTCTCTTGAGGGTTTCTCTAAGGGGCCAATGGGAGGCTCTAGCATTGGTCAACAATATTATCTTGATTCTAAATAAGTATTCAAAATTTCTCCACCAACAAGAATACCATTGGTAGGGTTATACATTTCAACCAAAAAATCTAAGAGAATTCCATTCGCATGACAATGTCTCCTTGACCTAAGGTAGGAGGCTCCAAAATCGCTTAGGCTCCAAAACCACTCACCTTCCCAAATGTACATTGTTGGTACATGTTGAAGAACAATCCACAATCCAACACTAAACACCTTACAAAACAATTTCAACGTACCAAAATTAGCTATTAAAGCAACCTTCTCCACCATCAACAACATTGCTATAATATATGCCTCTTAAGGGAGAAACACTCAATACTACACCTATACCTTGTAGTGAACTCTAGACTCATCCAAAATCGCCCCTAAATTGCATTGAATGTGTTCATCAAATGTTTGACTATAATTCATTGATGCAATTAAAGGACACATACCAAAATTTGATTGGCTCACTCCTGATTTTAGTAGCATTCAAATTTGGAGGCATCTATTGAATAGTTTTCAATGGTCTAAGGAGGCAACACTTTGAAAAATTATAGAAATTACATACAACATTTGAATTTTTTTTTTAATATTCATGATTTTCATTTGTTAATACTAGAAGAATATTTCTTTAAGAAGAAATTGCCTCCAACTATGCTGAGTTCCTTACTTGGACATTTTTGGGTGCTTCCACTATATAGTGGGGTCCCAATCAAAATGGCGTTTTCTAATCGCAATGAAGGAAATTTTAGTTCAACAAACTTTGAGAGCCTTCTGAGAGCTCAAAAATTGGTATTTTATCACGAAATTTTTACTACAACATCATCTTTATGTTAGTAACATGTGGAACAAATTTTGAGGCCAGAAGATTCATTATAAAAAAGTTATTCAAAATCTACTAACATGGGTAGTGGAGAGAAACATTTTACTACTTTCAACTTTGACACCCTCCCAAGGATTGAGTTAATTTTTTTTCCATCAAATTTTTTTCACAAAACAATCTCTATGTTTTTTAATATTTACAAAAATTTCAAGGTAAAACAATAAATTTATAAAAAGATATTTGAAATCTCCCAACAGGTGTAGTTTTGAGAAAATTTTCACAATTGCCAACTTTGACACCATCCCAAGGGCTCAAAAATTAGTTTTTTACCATAAATTTTTTTGTGAAGTCATCTCTATGTTGATAAAATGTGTTCCAAATTTCAAGTTTGAATGAATTACCAAAAAAAGGATATCTAAAATCTCCCAACCTGTGTAGTTGTGAGAAAATTTTCACTATTGCCGACTTTGACACCCTCCCAAGGGCTCAAAAATTAGTTTTTTACCATGAATTTTTTTGTGAAGTCATCTCTATGTTGATAAAATGTGTTCCAAATTTCAAGTTTGAATGAATTACCAAAAAAAGGATATCTAAAATCTCCCAACCTGTGTAGTTGTGAGAAAATTTTCACTATTGCCGACTTTGACACCCTCCCAAGGGCTGAAAATTTGTCTATTAAACATGAATTTTTTTGCATAAGATCACTTGTATATTGATAACATATGTTCCAAATTTCAAGTTCAAAAGACTTACCCAAAAAAAGATATTCAAAATCTCTCAACATGTATAGTTGTGAGGTTGAGTTTTTACATCCGTGTCAAACTTTGCTCCACAAAATAACACTATCACTAAGGGCTCAAAAACTCCTCCTCACAACTACATATGTTGAGAGATTTTAGATATCTTTTTTTTGGTAATTTATTTGAACTTGAAATTTGAAACACATGTTATTAACATAGAGATGACTTCACAAAAAAAATTCATGGTAAAAAACTAATTTTTGAGCCCTTGGGATGGTGTCAAAGTTGGCAATTGTGAAAATTTTCTCAAAACTACACCTGTTGGGAGATTTCAAATATCTTTTTATAAATTTATTGTTTTACCTTGAAATTTTTTATACATATTAAAAACATAGAGATTGTTTTGTGAAAAAGTTTTCATGGAAAAAAAAAACTCAATCCTTGGGAGGGTGTCAAAGTTGAAAGTAGTGAAATGCTTCTCACCACTACCTATGTTCGTAGATTTTGAATAACTTTTTTATAATAAATCTTTTGGCCTTGAAATTTATTCCACGTGTTATTAACATAAAGATGATGCTGTGGTAAAAATTTCGTGATAAAATACAAATTTTTGAGCTCTCGGGAGGCTCTCAAAGTTGGCTGCACTAAAATTTCTTTCACTGCAATTTTGAAAACGCCATTTTGATTGGGACCCCAGTGTACATTCTATGTACTAAAAAAAACTTGAAAACAACCCACCACTACAAAACCTACCAAAACTATGACAAAAACAACATACAATATTCTAATGACCTTCACATATCATTAATTACACTACAAACAAATTTCCCGACAAATTTATTCTTCACACAAGTCACACAACAAAACCAAACCTCCTTTCAAAAATACATTAGATGAGATTTGAGGCCTTCAAAAGACTACAAATTATCAAACTATGAGGACACAAATAACTATTGTAAGAATGGAGAAACATCGGAAGCTAACGTAGCCGAGAGTGTGCTACATCAGTAATTTATTTTTTTTCAAAAAAAATTTGGATTTTTAAAAAAAATTTAGGATTGTTGGCTTCATAGCAGCCAACAATTTTGGGAACTAACCCAAAATGGCCCTCCCAAGGCTTCAAATCTCATCTATGGTAGAAGGACCCATAACCGATAAAATAAGCACATCTAGACATGATCTAGGCAAGTGCAAGGCAAAGCAAATATTTTCAGAGGTGCATTGATAGAAATGATGAAGATTGTAAAAATTTTGGTAATTTTATCTCTTGAATTGAAATTACTATGAATTTTGAAAGGCAAAAGTTGGGCTTGACCTATAACCAACATCTAGAGTCATCCAATTTCCATCATTCAAGAATACTTTCCTACCAATTACTTCCTACATTTATGCTCACTTATGTGTCATTAACTTATTGGTTCAAGCCTTGAAAAAGTACAAAGATACACATTCCAAAGAGAAAACGGAAATCCATTCCAATCTCATTTGGAATAGGGTACCCTATTTATTGTTGATGGTGTGTGTGTCAAAAATAGGTCCCTCTACTATAATGTTTGTTATTTGTAATATTCATTTTGGTATAGTTGGGTTACATAGCCTCCCTCTTGATCATGTCTTTAGTATAGTACTTGCATCACTCTCATAATTAGTATCTGATTATTAGAAAGGTATAATGTGAACATGCCCTTAATTTATGCCAACCTTCTAAAAGATTGGAGATCATTCCTTCTTCAAAATTTCAAAATTTCAATCATTTGGGGTAAGGGAGGAGGCTCAGAAACCGCTCATTTAAGAGCTGATCTCCCTTTTTCATGTATTTCTTTTGATGCGAATATTTTGAACTTAATTTTCAGTCAAAGAAAAATATTCTAGAAATCTAACACAAGTTGTTTCATATTTTTTGAAGAATTACTGAATTAGTTATGAATTTTCAAATACAATTTGGCATAGTGCCCTATTTGTGATCAGTAGGCCATGAAAACTCATACATTCACAGTTTGGAAACAAATCTGACTTTGTTCAAGAACTAGCATTGCAACATGTAAAAAGTAATCAAGGTGGTTTCTAAATGCGTTCCTTCCTAGAGCTGAAGTGAATACTTGAATTAATCATTATTTGAGAGTTTGTAACACCTATAAGAAGCGAGTTCAACAACCAAGTCTTATTTTACTCACTTAGGGTACGTTCGCACCGGCTGTTGGTAAAAAAGTAGGTGCATTTACAGGGGGCGTGGTCAGACAGAATGTCCCCATTGAGCCTCTTTCGGGGCAGGGATGGGATGCGGGCAGATCAAGGGACTACTCCACAACCCTCTGAGAACCCATCAATTTACTTCCAATTTCAATTTTAATTTAATTTCTCCAACAAAGTATATGAGAATTCTATAGGAAACAAGAATTTCAATAAGAAAATTGAAGCAATGACATAGGTTTTGTGCCACATGTTCACTTGAGCCTCATAGCCAATCTTGTGTTGAAATGGGAGAAGAGAGAAACTCTTTATACTAGTGGAGTAGTGGTGGGTGAAACAAACCATGTGGGACATGTGATTTAGGAGAAAAAAGAGCTCCTCCATTCATGGTTATGGAAATGCAGGAATTGTGCTAGAAGTCAAATTTCAGACCTCATTTAAACATAGTAGACTATATTTTTTCAAAAAACCTCAAACTAAGAAAAGTTGGAGAATCAAGTACACTTTTGCCTCCAAAAATCCGTTTGAGATTTCCATTACAAAAAATTTCAGCCCTGCAGATGGCCGTTAACATTACATTTTCGGGCCCCCCGCAGTGCAAATACAGAAAAATAAAAAAATATTTTTTTAATTAAAAAATATTTTTTAATTAAAATTTTTTATTTTTATTTTTAAAAAAATTATAAAAAAATTATAATCTGATGTGGTGCTGACGTGGTACCAGTAGTGCCACGTCAGATTTGAATTTTTCAAAAATAAAAAATATTTTTTTAATTCAGATTTTTACCCTAATTGCACTAGAGGGGTCCAGAAACTCGCAGCCTTTCCAAGGGCTGAAATTTCTGGTAATGAATACTCCACTTAAAAGTTATGGAAAATTTTCAGAAGAGGTGTTCAAAAATGTCCACACAAAATGTCCTTTCCACACACACACACCTAGAATTTGTTGAGAACTCTTACACGAGGCTTCAAATCTCAAGCGGATTTTTAGAGATAAATGTTAGCTTCCTTCTCTTACTTCTTTTAGGTCTAACATTTTTTTTTGAAGAAGCTATAATTATACAATGTCCAAATGAAGTCTAAAATTCAACTTCGAGCACAATTCTTGCGTTTCCGCTTAACCATTAGCAACTTCATTTTTTATGAACAAAATTGAAAAGTGTTGAAAATTATAGAATTTTAGAAGTATAAAATTTCTATTTGAGTAAGTAAATCCAACTGTGATCCTTTTCTTAAGGTCATTGTCTTCACAAATTCCTATCTAATTTGTACAATATTGTTGAAGGAACACTAATTTTTTAACATTGTGAAAATTCATAACTTATTCATATGTTGTATCAAAAAAATGCATTTTTGGAGATTTTAGAATACTCAACTAACTTCCACTAAAATCCTACAAGAGTTTGGTAGTTTCTTTATACAAACAATGTGCAATTGCTTATTCAATCATATATATGCATAGCTACTTTATAAGAATCTAAGTAGTGCTATTTTTATTCTCAACTCTCTATTGTAAATATTTCTTTTGTATATATATATATATATTGTATGTGTATGTAATGCATAAGTTTTGTCAATCACAACAAACTTTCATTCAAACAATGAAATAGAAATTGTACTTTTCAAGTATTTGAAAGTTGTGTGTTTTTTATTGATCTGACAAATATAAATCATTAAAGATATTAGAATCTTAATATGAATATTTTCTAATCATAAATTTGAACATCAAACAAAGTAAAAATGTCAAAAACGTTGTACAATGTTACATATTATTAATAGCACATGTAGGTGTGGTCTAAATTGTTAATACTCCACTACTAACATTGTACCACATTCAACACTTCTCAATTTTGTTTATAGAAAATGATGCCATTCATAGTTATACCTCAAATTTTGCCTCCCCCTTGTTTCATAGTTGTTTCAACTTTTGGTGCATTACTACATTTTTTCAAAGATGTTTCTACAACTAAAAAGTAGTCTAATGTTATTTGAAGTAATGATGGAATATTTTAGAATGTTTACCTAATGGTTAAATGTATAACAAAAATTAAATTGTTTTAACATCATGTTATCAATAGACAATTAAATTTGAAATTAATACATATTTCATACCTTTTCATAAGAAATTCCATTTCTTGTAAGTTACCCTCTATGTGATAAGAGCTCCAACATGCTTTGACATCCTATTAAACAAAAAGGGTTATTGTGTATATAGTACCCTCCTCATACAAGCGTACCTAGTAAATAAATGAATCAATTTTTGCATCACAATACAATATTTGAATCCAATCTAATTGGCTTGGGAGAGGAAATAGTCTCCTTTTGCATTCTCAAGTAATTGAAATTTTGGATATTGAAAAGTTTCTTTTATCATCATTAATCTATCATCAAGTACTTGCAATACATAAGGGGTGAACAATTGGCATAAGATATCTACCAACATTTCAAAAATCTGAATGTTGTTTTGGTGTAGACTATCAACATCAATTGAAGGTATGAATTATAAAAGGGTATTATTCCCTTGTTAAAACCCCGAAGTGCGCTTTGTCACAATTTTGAGAGCAATTTTATTACAAAAGAATTAAAATTTGACAACATTCTTGAATTGACATTTAAACATTTCAACCTAAGAGCATGAATCGATTAAAATAGAACAAGCCGTTACAAGCAAAAAATGAAGTGACTTTTTTTTTTTATAAGTCTTAAAAAACCCTTATAGAAGATGATTTTCAAGAATTCAACCACAAATAATTGTTGATTTAATATTCCACACCACCGTATAGAAAATGTGAAACAATATCTTTGAGTGATTGTTGATTCAATATTCTACAACACCATATTAAAAATATAGAAACAATACCTTTGAATAATAGTGGATTCAATAATCCTACATCACCATATTCAAATTATTGACACAATACCTTTGATTCACTATATTGATTCAACAGAAGTTGTAACATTGCTAAGTCAACCTTAAGTGTCTACTTTGTGTTTGTCATGATGTTTCAATAATGGTGAAATATCGATTTAAAGTTCTTAAGAATTTGAGATGTAACTAGAAACACAAGAATTGTGCTCGAAGTTGAATTCTAGACTTCATGTGGGCATTGTATAATAGCTTCTTTAAAAAAAATTAGATAGGAATTTGTGAAGACAATGACCTTAAGAAAAGGATCACAGTTGGATTCACTTACTCAAATAGAAATTTTGTACTTCTAAAATTCTATAATTTTCAACACTTTTCAATTTTGTTCATAAAAAATGAAGTTGCTAATGGTTAAGCGGAAACGCAAGAATTGTGCTCGAAGTTGAATTTTAGACTTCATTTGGACATTGTATAATTATAGCTTCTTCAAAAAAAAATGTTAGACCTAAAAGAAGTAAGAGAAGGAAGCTAACATTTATCTCTAAAAATCCGCTTGAGATTTGAAGCCTCGTGTAAGAGTTCTCAACAAATTCTAGGTGTGTGTGTGTGGAAAGGACATTTTGTGTGGACATTTTTGAACACCTCTTCTGAAAATTTTCCATAACTTTTAAGTGGAGTATTGAAATCTCAAACGGATTTTTGGAGGCAAAAGTGTACTTGATTCTCCAACTTTTCTTAGTTTGAGGTTTTTTGAAAAAATATAGTCTACTATGTTTAAATGAGGTCTGAAATTTGACTTCTAGCACAATTCCTGCATTTCCATAACCATGAATGGAGGAGCTCTTTTTTCTCCTAAATCACATGTCCCACATGGTTTGTTTCACCCACCACTACTCCACTAGTATAAAGAGTTTCTCTCTTCTCCCATTTCAACACAAGATTGGCTATGAGGCTCAAGTGAACATGTGGCACAAAACCTATGTCATTGCTTCAATTTTCTTATTGAAATTCTTGTTTCCTATAGAATTCTCATATACTTTGTTGGAGAAATTAAATTAAAATTGAAATTGGAAGTAAATTGATGGGTTCTCAGAGGGTTGTGGAGTAGTCCCTTGATCTGCCCGCATCCCATCCCTGCCCCGAAAGAGGCTCAATGGGGACATTCTGTCTGACCACGCCCCCTGTAAATGCACCTACTTTTTTACCAACAGCCGGTGCGAACGTACCCTTAGTTAAGAATGAAGCCACTGTGGCTCTAAAACCATCCATTGAAGAAGGAAAAACTAAACTCTTATCATGCTCCAATGTAATTGGAAGTTCATTGACTCACAATCAAGTTCCATTTCACAGCCTCCTACTGGATGGTTGCAAAAGCTTGGGCGATTTCAGAGCCCTCTCCTATAATCAAGGAGTTGCACTCCAGTTGGCTCTATCCTTGTAACATTGGCACACTTTTCAAGTAGGGTACCTACTCAAGCTTCCTCACATGTAGCTTCTACCAATGCAAAGCCTACATCCTCGCAGTGGTGAGCCAATAATAAAATTCTTTCTGCGAGGTCCATAATCCTTAAGACCAGATCCCATGGCCAGCCAGTTGTGCCTCTCCACTTGTGACAGACAGACACACACACACACGGTGACTGATTCTCTTGAAACTGGTGATCAAACACAAAGACTACTTAAGAAAAGTGCGGAGTGGAATCAAAGAGACCATCCCAATCCAAGTCTGGTGACCGCAGACATTACCAATCTAACCAAACCTTCGGGTAGCTGAGGCAAGTTAGTGCACTTCAGGAGCATCCTAAAGTTACAATTATTTTATTTATTGTATTGGGTCTTATTGACAAATAAAGAAAAAGGATATTCCAATGTTCTTTAGCATGCATTATTTAGACACTGTATGAATTAGTTATGAAATTTCCCTGTATGAATTTGTCTATAGGTGGGACATGTGTGTTGACAATCCTCACCTAAAATGTACAACAAACATTCGTCTCAAGTGGCAATTATGGGTGCCCATACCAAACCTATAAGCAAGACTACACTCTCTAAAGCCCTCACATTTTGATTGTGTACATCTTGTGTAATGCGCCATATAGGAATGTAGAGTTGAGAGCAAAATGTGTCCCATATGACTAACTAAGGGATGTTGGAGTCAATGTCTGGAGTGACTTGTCCATTATGACTGTTTGGAGGTATTGGTCAATCTTGTCTGATAAGATGTAGATAAGGATGGTGTTGTTAAAGTGACCTTTTAAGAGCTGATTGCATTTGGGGGGAAGCCAAATTCCATGAAACAATTTTTAGTAAATTTTTATAAGAAGAAAAATGGAATTGACATCCAACCCATGTCGTTTCATACACTTTGGACCTTAATGGAATTAGTTACGAATTTCTCAAGTTGAAATGCAATGGTTTTTAAAAGAGCCCCCCTCCTAAATGTACACTGTTGGTACATTGAAGAAAGCAAAATCTACCTCTGTGTTAGAGGTCCCTTTTAGAACTGGGTCCCTTTTCAAGCACCCTCCCCTAGTCATTGAACATATTCAAAAAAATCGTGATAGTTTTCCTTTAAAGAAAAAAATTGCATATTACCTAGGTTATAGTCAAAGCAAGTAAGTTGTGCTTTGGTCCAAACGTAGGTGTTGCATTTTGTGCGGTGATGAATGTGCGCTTCACTGCCAATGACTTACACTCGTCACCGATCAACCTGGATCGCTGGTCCGGCATCCATGAATCCAACATTGATTTCACACTCAGAAACGGAATGAATCACTCAATTCATTACTTAAAGGTCGGGAGAATCGGTTGCAACTTATTGCCGGAGAGCGAGTTGTCTGGCTAGAATATATGCAGAGAAGAGAGCCCCGACCCACTGCGGCTCTCATCAGCGTCCTCATCATGAGAGCGGCTCAACTAAAAGGGACACTCCCTCACATGGGACAAGGCAACGTGCGAGGACAAATTCCTACATTCGGTTTGTACCGTTAATCATCAGTGCTCAGGGACTTTTAGTGGTTGCAAGGGTACGACAACGCTGGCGTGCAAGCTTGCTTTTGCACCCAACCGGGTCAATCACTGAACTCTGCTTCCGTCACTGGGCTACGCAGATCGACAGCGGATTTCAGACATGCGGAGATTACAACCTGGATTACACCGCGCACTTCAAATGTGCACTGCCACAAGTATCTCCCCACTCAATTCGATCGATCGGGTGGACTCAACATCTGGATTAATTTGACGCTGAATTCGACTGTACTGTACTGTACCGCAGTGTTGAGAAACGATTCGTAATTTTCTGGAACTTGGAACTAGGTACCGCGGCAAACTACCCTCTTGTTAAGTAAGCCGATTCACAGATCCATTTGAAACCCTAGTAAAGTCCCAGTTGTACAAGTTTGAAGCCAACTCTTATACCTCTCATTTGCAAAATACGGCTCACTTGCATGCGTTTTTCATTCCTGCGTAGCATGTCAAAAACTGCAACTTCAAACACTAATTAATGTAACTGAAAAACATTCTTGAGGTATGTATCTTTACTACCTACTGTGTTGAACCGCCATTTTTCTTTCTCTCCAGCCAGTGTTGATAGGTTAGTTACAAACTCACACATTTGAATCAATTGGCATGATCGCTAGCTAGTCTTTGCAACCCCGTTGTGAAATCGTGGTTACTGTACTTAAAATCAAGCTAGCTTCCGTTGTCTTTTGATGTCCCTTTGTTCTTGACTTTCCAGTAAAGCTCATCCGTTACCTACCTAGCTTGGTGTACCTCCAAAGAAACTGTGCCGATTGATCAGAATTCTTTTCCATCGCGATATCAGCCAGAGCGTCTTCTTACCAGTGCCGATTCTGAGCCTTTGGAGCACCTTTCCGAGATTTCGGAGCGCCTAGAGTGTGTGCAGTGCGTGCCATATAAGGTGCCATTAATGGTTCACGAGGGAGGGCTATAGGCAGAGTTTTCTTTAGAGCTTTCGAAACGAAAGGATGCACGCTCCTTACGACTGCCAGAGAAATTAAAGTGTGGCTGAGGGTTGATTAGCAAGGAGTTGACGGTCAAAGAGGACGACTGTAGACATAGAATTGGAGTTTCGGTGAGAATGCAACGGCAAGCGCAAGGCCGAAGACACGCCAATCGATGGAGGAAGCAGGCCATCATGTCGCGAATGCTTTGGGTGTCAGGGTACCTCACCATCGCCTTCGTCACTCTTCTGTCCACTTTGGTGTTGCCCACCATGCTGCAGACATTGCGCTCGAATTCTCACGCCATTCACCACGGCGTCGCCAGAGTTGTGCTCTCCGAGGTAATCCAATTCTAAGTAGACTCCTTCCCAAACAATCTCGCAATTCGTAAATAGCAATCGTGAATCAAACATAGATCTCACCAGAGGGGTTTGCGTTCCGGGGAATTACGCTGTAGACCTACACGCTTGGATTCCTGCTCAATTGACTGAAGAAAAGTAAAGAACAGCGGTGATTATGGGTTTCGGGAACCAGAGTTTTGGTCAGGAGGTTTTGCTCAAGGTACTGGGATAACATGACTCTCTCGAGAAATATCAGAAGTGCTCGCATTCAAGATGTGGTGAATGAATTGCACGCTACAACCCAGGAAACTCGGGGATTCTTGCTCAATTTAGCAGAAAATAATTAAAAAACACTCGGCTATGATTATGCGTTTCTCTAACTGGAGATTTTGAGGTTTTGTTCGAGCTACTGGGATAGAATAAATTCTCTCGAGAAATGGTTAAAGTTCTGGCATTCAAGATGTGGTGAATTGTTCACTCGGGGATTCGTGTTCAGTAGATTGAAACCAAAAAAACCAGAGTTGTATTTGCGTGTCAGCAGAATTGCGAGCGTTTCTGTATCCAGAAATGTTCAGTTTTTTTTCAATCTCGACCTACTCGGCACGTGTATGCAGTGGATGTTCTTGGTTTTCAAGGTGGACAAATTCTTGAAGATTAGTTAATGCTCGCTTCTGTCAACAGGAGAATCTTGTTGGGAGCCAGATGCGTGGATTGAGTTGGAAGCAGGAGCAACCTCACCGCACAAAACTGGCAATTGAAAGTGAAGACGAGGACGACCTTGAAGAAAAGGTGAGTGGCAATTGCAAAGGTTCCGATTCTGCTAAGCCTGCAAAGATGAAATTGAGCAAGAGGGTATTGAGGTCAAACTTTGGGAAAGCTTTTTATTGCTGATTGCATTTGGTTTCTGTGTACAATTTAGGCTCTGTAATGTTTAACTTAAACGACAGTTTCGTTAAATCAGTGTAATTTTACAACTTCGGTACTTTACTGGATCACTGGGTGCCTGCCAATGTAAATCTATGCCGATCCCAGTTTTCAGAGCTTTGTACAGATGGATGACACCATTTTGGTGCCCACTATCACACAAATTTAACGGAACTGAGTTTTTTTTTTTGCCAACTGATATGCTGTCGTGATGTAAGTTATGATATGCAAGTCTTATTATTGGATTTGGTTGCAATCTGGAACTAAAGTTGTGAAGTCAATAAGAAGTTTCCAGAAAAAGTAAATGATCACCTAATGAATGATGTACAAGATTCATTGTAGCATTTGAATGGAGCTCATTGTCATTGTGTGTACAATTTCTGTTTGGGTGAAGCAGTTGTGGGCGCCTCCAGCAGACAGAAACTTCGTGCCGTGTGTCAAACCTGACCACACGTACTTGGGTAAGGCTTGCCCATTCTTATTTCCTTGTTTCCTTTGGGGCCCCCTCCAAAATTAATTTTGAGTTGAATTTACCAAGTCTCCAAAAGTCCGTGATATTTTTGTAAATGTTGGTAGCTGCAATAGAGGTTATGGAAATTTGCAACTTATTACATCAATATTGCTATGAAATCTGGCTTATTGTATGAGACTATATAATCATTACAATAGTTACAAAATTTAGATAGTATCATGTTTCCCACTTAAATCACTTCAATTTCTTAGAGGTTTGTTGCTGGACTGACAAGAAATAGAACCAGGGCTTGCTTGAGGTTCCCTCACTCCTCTGAATAATGAATGCTTGCACAATCATGGGCAATGAGTCAATTTGCCTTATCTGTTTGACCTCTAGTGATCATTGTCCGGCTGCTGAAAATGCAGAGCTTTTGATCAATCAAAGAAACTCTGATTGTCCGCTTAAAAAAACAACCCAAAACCAAAACTCTGATTGATTGTTCCAAACGAAGAATTCCTGTTTCAATTGCCTCTAGCACAAATTTGTGCAGTTGTCCTTTGATTTCAGCAAGAATCTGGCTTGAATTGATCAAGTTTCACTATGTCAATTCTTCATGGTGAACTGTCCATTTTATGACTATTTAATGCATGTAATGTACGTACACCGATAATCAACATTGCCCCAAATGGCCCTAAATGAGACACCTACATTTGGACTTAATACCTTCACAATGATTTAAATTTGATGAACATGATGTACACAATAAAAAAAAAGAGTCTATGAGAGTTTAGTGGATTTTTTGGTACACTTAGAAATAATAATTTAAACTAATAATGTCTTCTAAAGTGTTCAAATAATGCATTCTAAATGTGTTATAATTTTCTTTCAATAGCCAATTAGATTCGATGAAAGTAGTTTATGTTTAATAATAGGAACTTTGCTTAGTTGTAATTAGTGATGATTATAGATCTACATAGTTACCTTATCTTTTAGACAACTTGCTAAGAAGTGTTGTGTTTATGTTTCTTTTGAGTGTGACTTGCTTGCAAGCATCAGAAGAGTCATAAGGGTCATGGAATTATTACCAACATATTTGGTGAAATTAAACATTGTTTTTTCATATGTATAGGTCCCGGTCCTTCTCAAGGTTATCTAATGGTAAATACCAATGGAGGACTCAACCAAATGAGAGCAGGAGTAAGAATTCTTTACTCTTCTTGGGCTATTTCTTCTTTTATCAATTTGTTATGTTTGATTGTTAATATAAAGAACATGATAAATGTCCCCATCTTTTTTTTTATGAAGGAAATTGCATATCTCATTTGACATATATTTATAATTGCACAACTCTTGAAGAACTTTGATTTTGCAAGATGACAAATACCACAAGTAGAAATATGGTATGGTCAAGATAGACCTGCATATGATGATGACCACAAAAGACCCACAACTAGTCAAATTAGTCATGTGGGTTTTTTTCCATCATTTCCGTGGTTTCTGCTTATGTGTTACTCCCTCTATCCCACTAAAAGCTTCCCCAATTCTTCCTGCAAACACTGTGAATCAGCCTACGTAGGAAGCTTTTAGTGGGACAAAGGGAGTATTTGTTTACTATGTGAAAAAAACTGATGCAATGCTGGAAAAACTCTAGGTTGTGATAATTGCATGTATGGATAATCAGCTACTTGGGAACTGAGGGACCAAATCTGAAAAGTTTTCTCCTAATGCTGCTTTATAACATAATGTGTTTTTCAGATTTGTGACATGGTAGCAATTGCACGATTAATCAACGCCACGCTTGTGGTTCCGGAATTAGACCAGGGTTCATTTTGGCAAGATAACAGGTAAGATTTGCAATCAGACTTCATGTTTTTTGAATATTAAATGCACAATGTGTCTTGATTTCATCTCATCGGTGCAATCATTCAGTCATTTGTTCTTGCTAAACCCTAATGACATCCGAAAATCTTCTGAAGAAACCTTGCAGCTTCATGAAACCTTTTTTTTGGGTGTTGTTGCACTGCAACAGGCTTGATTTAGTTTTAGCTTAAGGGCTAAGAGTTTCCACATTCTCTATTGTCGGAATGCAGCAATTTTTCAGATATTTTTGACGTCGATTACTTCATAAAATCCCTTGCAAATGACGTCCGTGTCGTCAAGAAGCTCCCGAAGGTTATGAAGATCGAACGCAAAGTTATGAAGGCATTTCGAAGCTGGTCCAATGTGAGGTACTATGAGGAAGAAATCGGACGCCTCTGGCAAAACTATAAGGTACAGTTTATGGCAACATCTTGCGAACATAAGCCTCTCCTACATGTTGCTTTCATTTGAACGAGGAACCCTAAACCCTAAACCCTAAAAAAACCCGAAAACATGAGAAAAGGGATTACATTCTACTCCATAACCCCCTTCTCTTATTGCGGTTTCTGTTTTTTAAGTAACTTTTAGTTCCTCCTGTCTTGGGCGAGATTTTCTTGCTCCGCCATCGGGTCATCCAAGATCATACCATCTTCATTGAGATTTTGTTACCTAGTACATCAAGCCTAGATGTGTATTTTTGTATACTAAAATAATACAAAATTATAGAACAAGCTGAGCTAATTAGTTCATTTATTTGATGTTCATTCTCATGTACTAGTTCAGGACTGTGCCTGTGTCTGCTTCAGACAGTTGAAAATCCTCCAGAAATTGAGCTGAAGCAAAAAAACGCATAGGCGAGACCAGAGCTCATTTTGCAAACACTAATTTCGAGTTGGCTGTGCAGGTGATCAAAGCTGCAAAATCAGACTCTCGCCTTGCAAACAACCACCTTCCACCCGAGATTCAGAAATTGCGCTGCAGGGTGCACTACGATTCGCTCCGATTCGCTCCTCACATTGAAGCCTTGGGGAAGGTATACAATGTTCAATTCCCTGCAATCCATATTCGGTAATTAGTGGGTATAATTTGACAAAACTGAAGCATACGAAGATTTCGTTTGTGAATTACACACGAAAGAAGTACTTAACCCTAAGCTACAAATAGAAGTTCACTTTGAAAGCTAAAATAACTCAATTGTAGTAACATTGGAAACCTCTCCTATTGTTCAAACATGTAGAGTATGATGACTTCATTCTATTGGTAAATTTTGTTATGTTCTTTAAGGTTTGTATATGCTTAATTTTAACTCTGACAGATAAAAAAGGCAACCACTAAATTGCAAAAAATGGATTGATTAATGAAGAGATATATATATATGCAATTACTTGATTGTTCATTCAAGATTTTGTAGAAATGTGATTTTAACTGAAAAAAACCCTTCTTAAAGTAGTAGATTGCTGTAAAAATAGCAAAATTAAGTGCAATTTCAGTAAATCTATACCTCTCCTAGTAATCAATGGAACATCAGCTTGTGCACATTCATTTTTGGCAATGAGGAAATTGCCACTTTCATCAACATTGCCTTCTGCCTTGAAAATTCAGTGTGACGAGTTTGAAGGCCTGAGTGGTGTGGTTGTATGAGCAGGTGCTTGTGGACAGAATGAGGTCAGCTGGACCTTATGTTTCTTTGCATCTGCGGTACGAAAAGGACATGCTGGCCTTCAGTGGCTGCACATACGGATTAACAAACGAAGAAGCTGAAGAGCTTACCACCATACGGTACCTTCCGTTCCCCTGCATCTCCTAGTTTCCTGGCCTTGAAAATTTTTTACATTGCTACAATGTAGAGCACCAAAATTGTGATTTTCATAAATCATAACCATCTCGTGTCTTTTTGATAAATAGAGCATGCTCTACTAACATTGTATCAGTTAATATATATGTTAGGTCCTTGAATTGTACTGGACTGTACTGTACATCACACAAAGAGGATGATGCTCCTGTGGTCCTCTCAGAGTTTATATCAGTAAACTATTTTCTGTCACGTAGTACATTTTGTAAATATGCAAAACCAAAATTCTCCTCGGATTGTGCACAAATGAACACATGGAACTGAAATCCCTCCCTGGAGGTCCGCATGACCGTCTATGCACATGTGAAACTTCTTGAGATGTATGATTGTTGATTCAAGCAGCAAAGATTTTAATATGCAGCAAACCTAATAACCATAAATTTTTGGACGCAGAGAGAATACTCCGCATTGGAGGGTAAAGAAGATCAATGCAAGTGAACAGAGAAGCAAGGGCTTTTGCCCTCTCACTCCCAAAGAAGTGGGCGTGTTTCTGAGAGCCCTTGGCTACCCTGAGACAACGCGGGTGTACATCGCAGCAGGAGAGATTTACGGTGGCAGGGAGCGAATGTCTGGCTTTCTATCCCGCTTCCCACATGTAATGACTAAGGTAATTAACAGAAAAACTGAACTCCTCTGTTTCTGTGAATATGCGTTTCATTTTCTTGTTTATGCTCATTTCTATTTCGTTAAAATTTTTAGTAATTCCACCAATGTATTTTGAGTGACGCGAACCGTGCATGCATAACTTCACTCCTAAGAGAATGAGCCACCGCATACAATTGAAATTAGTGTCAGCCAAGTCCTTGTGCTCCAAGTGGTGTAATTATGCGAGTTTTTTTATTATGTAGAAACCCACCACTGTAAGGCAAAACTGAGGACTCGGGCTAACTTTTGTCCTCATGAGCTTAATTTTCTTTTGTCTAGTAAGGTAAGTGCACCTGAGTGTAATCATCATTGTTCAAAATGCAACACTTACATTTGGACCAAAATGCGTCATTTTTTTTTTGTAGATATTGATTATACAAGGCATGCACAATCAAAACATGAAAAGCTATGAGGGCCCACTCATATGGAACCCAAATAATGCATGCTAAAGTGCGTTGGAGCTTCTTTCAGTTGCCAATAAGCCCTAATAAAAATAGCATATATTTAATTATAGTAACTAAGCTCATTTGTAATTAGTGATAATCATAGGTGTACATACTTTAGTATGCTCGTAATTTTATTTGAAATGACGTACATTGGTGAACCTCATTTATGGCATTACGAATCTGCTGCGTCTGCTCACAAATTGCCGACTTGGTTTGGCAGGAAACAATTGCAAGTGCTGAGGAACTGGCACCCTTTCTGAACCATTCCTCACAAATGGCAGCTCTGGATTACATTGTCTCTGTGGAGAGCGATGTCTTTGTGCCGTCCTACTCTGGGAACATGGCTCGAGCTGTAGAAGGTCATCGTCGGTTCTTAGGTCACCGCAAAACCATCAATCCTGACAGGTCAGAACCTTTGTCCAAACTGGCATTTGTAGGATAGTGGGGGTAGATGACCTTAAACCCTACGACGAATCATAACACTCTTGAATGGGGAGGCTTTGGTGTCCTACAGTCTCACTGTAACAAGAATATTTGTGTTACAAGGCCCCCCAATTCATGGGCAAACTTGCATTCAAGATTTCCCTAGTGAAAGGCTCGTGGGATTCGTAGGAAGCGAAGGGTCTCTTCCTTGAAGTTTTAATAGGTTTACGCTTTTCTGCATCGAGGATGATTTTCATTTCTTTACCAGATCAGAGTTGATACTTGCGTGTGTCATGCAATGTGATTCCAATACAATTCATGGTCTACTCTGACGGAGTCTTTGGTGTGGTGGTCTTTACCAGAAAGGAGCTGGTGGCTCTTTTTGATCTACTAGACAAAGGTCTTCTTCAAGAAAATCAGGAGCTTGGAGAAAAGATAACTGAAATGCACTTTAACAGGTACTAATGGTCATCGCTCGATCCCATCGGCACCGTTTGTAGAGATCACTAACAAGATTTTTAAGAAAATTAGACTGTTTCAAAAACTGCATATGAAGGTCTTCATATGATCATTAATTAACCCCTAAATGCCCAAGGCGCTAAAATCTGGTGTTTGCAAAACTTTGAAGTTAAATAAAACCCAATCAAGTTGGTATGTTTAGTAGTTAATTTTTTTGGAAAGTTCTTCTTGAAGTCTAGTTTCAGTGTCAAAAATACGATGTAGAAAATGAATGATAGTGATTTTTCTATTCAAGATTTTGTGCAAGGGTACCCATTGCAATCTTGACTTTTTGTAGTGTTGAGAGCTCTTGAAAAATGAGCCTCAAATACACTAGATCTTGGAGAAAAAATCACATTCAAAATTCATTTACGAAAATTGTAGAGTAGATTTTGAGAAACCATAAATTGATTGGAGTTATGCATGTCATGCCCTTTAACCTCATTTTTTTGGTCACCAACTTTTCAATTTTGACTTTTGAAAAGAGGCTCATATGTTTTTGGTCACCAACTTTTCAGATTTGACTTGTGAAAAGAGGATAGAAAGACTTTACATTGCTTTTGCAGTTTTAACACCCTCATGGTCAAACAATATAATCTTTCACTCCATAAGTGATATTGTTGTGTTTTCTTTTCCTATGTGATCTCTAACATGTCTAGTTTGAATTTGTATGGTTACGATTCAAAAAAAATTGATACAACTTATCAAAATGTTGTCATTTTGCTCAATTTAGAGCAAATTCCAAGAAGCTCAAAACAAGCCTCGGACATTTAGGGGTTAACGAGAGAAAAGTCATCAATTTTCTTTATGATGTTAATTCAATGAAATTCTTTGAAATAGTGTAATTCTTGTGAAATTTAGAAGCAACAGTCGTTTAGTGTCCTAGACTACCAAGTAAGCCAAGACATAAAACTTGTTTGTTGTGCAGGCAAGGTGCACCTCGAAAGCGCAAAGGGCCACTGAAAGGAACCAGAGGGCGAGACCGTTTCCGGTCCGAAGAGGCTTTCTATACCAATCCCACTCCCGATTGTCTTTGTCAACATCCAGACTTGACTGAAATGTAAATTACTACCAAAATTATTACAGAACAGCCGCCCAAGTGGAGTAAGTAGGAAGCTCTGGGGAGAACGAAGAAACTTAAAGTCTGGCTGATTGCAGATTGGAGCTCACCTAGGTATGTACAGTACAGCGCATTGTTATTAGCTAACCACATTCAGCTCTATTCAACAAGGTGTTTACGTTAGGTACATGATCCTTCATTCACGAGGTGAGCTGGCTCACAGAAGAAGGAGATTTTAGAAAGTCTGTGTTCCAAAACTCGCAATATTTAGGAGCGAAGGCGTCGCTTCTCACCATCGACAAGTGTGGGAATTTTGAATTTATGTGACCAAGGTCATTAGCTTCGTAGCGTGCGCACTACTCTTGGCGGCACCCCAAATCTTTCGGCGCCACCTCACTCACTATAGTTTGTGGTGAGAAGCTAGCAACGTTGTTCTTGCATTGGATCTGCAAGGGGTTTGATAACTTCGGGAAAGACGGACTGCGTAGTGCCCAAGTTTGTGACAAACCTGCAAATTGGAAAGAAGGATTCCTAAGGTTTGACTCCCTCTATTGGTAGAAGTTAATGTCTTTTTAACGACATGGGCAACCTATGTAAGTTCCCTCTTCTTTTCAATTCTCTGTTCCTTTGAAAGTTCATTATCCTTCAATTTAAAAGTGCAGGAGGAAAAAAAAGAGAAAACCCTGAACCCAGACAAGCCTAGGGATATGTAATGGATCTTTGTTCCCTTCCATAAGCCTTGGAGAACCATGTGGTTACTCACTTGTGGTTCCGCAAAGGAAGTGGAGCTATTGCTTTCTCTGCTTCACTTTGAGATGAAGGGTGATCTTCTCTGAGTGTGTCTGTACTTTAATGCAAACTATTTCAGTTATATTTGTAATTCGACCTCCGCAGACTGCCGGAGCTTCTCTTGTATCTGCTGTTCTGACTTGACAGGAGATGTACACAACATCGAAATTTAAAATGTACTGTGAATTTAATTTGTGATAGGTTAGAACTACACACTTTCTGGATCTCTGGCATTGTTCAAATGAGCGAGAAAGTAATGTCGCCAAGATTGCAAAACTGAAGATGTAATACCGGGTGTTTCTTATCTTGTTGTTCTTAAGCTTTGCCAGAATTCTAATCAACCCAATGAACTGGCAATTTGAATTGCTTTCTTATGCAACCTTGATAAGGCTTGTTTGAAAACCAATAATCCCACCTATGATTTCTACACGTGGCTAAAAAGACTACTAAATGTACCACTCCCTTTGTCCCAAAATGATCTTCCTATTTTACAAAATGCTTGACATTAAGGCTGAAAATAACGTTATTTCAACCTGTTTCAAGGAAGTTGATATATAATCGCTGAATCTTCAGGAAAAGAAGTGATCATTTTGAGCAAGTGGAAGATCATTTTGGGACGGAAGGAGTAAAATGTAGAATCAACAATGTGGTATTCCTACTTTTTGTAACTGGAAATTTTTTGTAGAGCTTTTGCGAAATTCAAGCCAAATTTTTGAGCCACATAACCCTCTCCTATCACTGTTATTGCAACATGGCACAACAGAGCTGGAAAAAGGGAAGTGGTTTAGAGTCATAACCTGATAACCCCATCTTCCCTGCACTTGTGGAGATCTTGAGGATTTGAAGGTCTTGAAGGTTTGGATTACATGGTTGCAGGATCCAATAGCCAACTCCAGCCTCGCAACCCTCGTCCGGTTGCCCAGTCCATAAACTTGAGCCCCATTAATTTTGGCGCACCCTCAGCTCTCTGTAGTATTTCACAGGAAGCACGAGGCTGCGCTCTAGCGACCCTTGAAGTTGTCTACAACTCATTTCCATGAAGCTCACGGACAGATTTGATCCCTGCTAAATCTGCTCAAACTTCAGGTTTCACAGTCTGGTGTTCATCCTCTTGAACCACTGACAATTGGGTGGAAGTTAAATTACTCAATGGAGCCACCGACACGATCAACGTGTGAACGCTGGCTGGTGAGAACATAGGACTGACGCACCCTAGCTCCTCAGCTAACCTAGTCACAGTATTTCACAGGGAGTACGAGGCTGCGCGCTTCCGCCTCGACACATTGCGCAATCCGATCAATGTGTCCGTGCCCGAAGCTCATGGACAAATCACTGCTAAATGTGCCAAAACTTGAAATTGAACAGTGTGGTAGTCTTCCTCTTGTACCATTGACAATTTGGTGGAAGTTTTACTATGTGGAGGCACATAAATTCGTGAACTTTGGTGATAAATGACGCACCCAAGCACATCAGCTAGCTGCAGAATTTCACAGGGAGTACGAGTCTGCGCGCCCCGAACTCCGACACATTGCCCACCGCGCTCACTTCAATGTGTCCACGCCCCAAGCTCATCGTCATCTCAAAACGCGGCAACTCATCGCCAGTGGCGTTCGTCAAGGACACGGCAAACGTGCCTTCTTTCGTGGCGCCCTCGCTCTCCGCTGTGTAGCGCGGCTCCTTGTCCGAGGAGCTCCAGATGTCGAACACCATTTCCTTCTGCTCCTTCGTGAGCGGGGCGTATTTCTTCGTGAAGCTCATATCCACGTTCACGCGGTCGCCTTTGCGTACAAACACGTCGAATCGGTTGTGACAATAGTCTTTTCCACTCGTGACTCTCAAAAGTCTTGGGGGGTCGCGGCCGTGCTCGAACGGTTGGGTGTAGCTCGTGCCGTAGGTCCTCCTCGCGATGCGGGACGCGATGGCTTCCGGGTGGAGGCCCAGGGAGACCGCGCCTTGCACGATGGCGCTACCGGGGTTAGGTGGGCTCACAATATGCGCGATGTCCCTTTCGAAGCGCTCGCGGATGCGTTGCCTGAGGTACTGGGAGTCTGCGAATCCACCCACCACGAACATCACTTTGATGTTCGACACTTGGGCCACCTGCGCGGCGATGAGGGAAATAATCTCGTCCACTACGGGGTCGAAAATGGAAGTCAAGTCCTGGTGCGTGAGCTCCACCACGGAGGAGTTTGACAGCGTGCGGCCGCGAGACGATTCGTAAGCCTCCCATTGCGCGGCGAGGTCGTTCGGGAGAGTGATGTCCTTCGTGTCGGTATCGCTTTCGTGACCGAAGGAGCACTTGATTTCTTCGCAGTCCTTCAGGAGACGCGTCTTGTAGGTCGGGTGCTCATTCAAGTAAGCGTCCAAGCACGGAATCTTTTGGGATAAGAATTTCATGAACGACGCATCGACGTACGTTCCCCCGCATAGCCCGCCGGAGCTTTCCGTCATCTCCTGAACCTGAAACGTTACATTCGCAAATGAATGTTAGCAAGCAACAACATTTCAAGAGTACTCGGATGAGCATTTTCAATGTGACAATCGAAACGCGTCATGAATGGATTTGGCCATACCCGGAACGTCTGACTGTTCCCGATCATTTCCTGCACCACGATGTCTACGGTGCCACCCCCGACGTCCGCAACCAGAATCCTATCATCTGTGTTGAGCGAGAATTCCTTGCGATCCCGACGCAGAATTTCGTGGCAATGAAACGCAGCCGCTTCGGGCTCCAGCACCACGTTCACTGCGTCCATCCCTCCAAACCCTACCAACCCAGCGTCCACCATGCACACCTTCATCTGCTGCTTGGCATTCTCGTCCCAAATCGAAGGCACCGTCACCACCCACTGCACCAAGTCTTTACTAAACCCGTGGTTCCTGAGGTGGTGGTTCCGCATGTGATCCAACGCATACTCCCCGATGAGGCGTAGGTAATCCGTGATAATCGACATCGCTGTGAGCGGTTTAGGGATGCTCGCGGCCAACGCCGGGTCGTTCAAGCCTCGCATCAGCAGCAACTTGAACTTCGTCAAGTAAAGTGTATTGCTGGCAGCATCCACGTGTTTGCGATTGTTCACGTAATCCGATCGCGCGTGGTACCCCCACGACGAGCATTCCCATTTGCTACCCCCTTTCTCCTTGCGGTAGAACAACCCTGTCAAGGTCTTGCAATACATATTCTCGATTCCTCTCCGCGGCCAGTTGTAGTGCACGTTGATCTGCGTGTCGCCTGAAGCACTCGCGTACGCGAATCCAGAGAACGTGGTGCCGAAATCTAAGCCTATGATCCAATCGATTCGTCGCTTCCGTGGCCTCTGAGATACGGAGCTCGTGTCCGAAGTCGGTGCATCCGCAACCCCGTTTAAATTTGAGCCTGAGGGATTGGTGACGTTGCTGTGCACTAGTGAATCCGCCTTGGTCGACATGAACTCAGTTCCTGAATCCTCGGCACCTCTCGTCTGGAGAGCCGCACCATTGTGACGCTGTCTATCTGCGGACTCGGGATCCGCTGAGGTACTTGGTCTTGTCCACCTGCGACAACTCAGAAATCGCATCATTTTGATCAACTGTCGGTAGAATTGCCAGAGTCACCAGATTCTCACATAGTGGTAGGATCAATTGTCGGTAGGATTTCGGCAGGATGTTGCAGTGTCGCAGATCTTGGGCTGGCAATGGAACCAACCATCACTCTAAGCTCTTGAATCTCCGACTCCTCTGCAACATGCTGCAGTGACTAGAATGAAACGCCAACGACAGGAGCTCGCGGTGGCGAAGCAAGGGCCTAAAACCTAATTCCACAATTCTAGTTTCCACAATAATACGCATGTGATATGAAACCATAAAGACGGAACCCAGTCACACCGTTGCTACATCAGCAACAGCTTCAGGTGCCTCACGATTGAACACCTAATTCGTCACGGCAATAACCTTAAACCCTCAGCAACGACCGAATCGCTAACTCCAATCCTGCGCCTCCACTGCCACAAGTCCTCAGCACCGTGGAACATAAACCGCAAGTTGTATCACCATGGACGTATTCTGAAAACAACCCAAGTGCACGTGTGACCAAATAAGGTCATCAAATTCTGACAACATATTGCACAACAGATTACACTGCAAGTTTTCGAATGGAGCAACAATCTCCGAAGTCGGCAATTCAGTGGGACTCACCTCCGAAGTCTGAATGTCCTGTTGTAGTAGAATACCGTACTGTACCAGAGATCTCACTCCTGACGTCGGTTTCAAGAGCTTGAAGTCCAAACGAACAAGATCTAGCTCCGTCAATGCCCCGTAAGCGTCAGTCAGCGCTCGAACTGAGAATTATTACCCGGATCGCCACTGCAAAGACGGAGGGCGGAGAGGAGATTCCTGGCACCACTTGCGGAAGTTCCAGGCTTGCACTTGCAGACTTTCACCTGCAGACAATTTTCCACCTTCTCTGGGAAAATATCATAAAATATCATAAAATCTACAACCGGACCTCTCTAATATCACTCAGTCTCCTGTGATTGAAGGGGATATAAGGGAGGAGGCCCAATAAAGCGACCATTTAAGAGCTGAAAATTATCTTGGGGAGAGACATCTTGAAATTTTTCTTGAAAGAAAAATGGAAATGGCATCTAACACAACTTGTTTCCTTTTGGGGGGACTTTGTGGAATAAGGGAGAGGTACCCAATGGCGTCCCTGTATCCAATGCCGTCCGTTTCTAAGTCAGTCATTCATTCTAGAACAGAAATGTAGCGGGACTGTAGACTGCTTATTGTTTTAGGTCAAAAGAAATAAGCCATGTATTGCCTACCTACATTTATAGCCTGAAATGATTGTGTGCTGTAGAAACAGACAGCATTGGGTACAGGGATGCCATTGGGTGCCTCTCCCTTAAGTTAAGAATTTTTTAAGTGAATTACAAATGGTCACTAAAAGAATTTACTTCATGCATGTACTGATTATTTGTACATTGTCGGTGCAATGAGAAAGCAAATTGTATTCTAACTCATGTGTATCTACATTGTAGGATGCTTTTAGAGTCTAGGCTCTTAATAAACCTCCTACCTTACCTAATTCAAAAGGACTTGGTAAAAATGAATTTTTGGTTCACAACAACCAACTCAATGCACATTATGGAAGGACAAAAAGTCAACAAGGGATGGCTTTCAAGAGTATTGTAGAAGTGAAAAATGCACCTAATGATCTAAAAATTATTAGATTATGATGGGAAAGTATTATTTGGGGGAAAGGAATTTGGAATTATGTCTCATGCTTTTAGGATTAACAAGGAGTAGAAGTAGTCATAATAGTGTAGTGACATTGTGAAGAATTTTATGTTGTAAATGTTTTGGCTAAAAATTTGACTAAAATTTATTATAGATGCAAAAAGATATATGTATCATTCTTTGGATTTTTATAAGCTATATTTAATATTTTATTTAGATTTTCATATTCAATCATTTTTTCAAGTACAAAATTTGGTTATTTTATTTAATTTATTATCAATAGATATTGTAAAAATTTTGCTGGTGTTAAAAAACTTAACTACTTATTTCACATTTTTGATAACTAACTTTGTATGGATTATTGGTTTATATTTTCCTTTGATTTATAATACCATTTTTATATTATACAAACTGCTTAATATTCTACTATTCAATCTTTTTAAAATAATATAGAAAAGAAATTAAAAAATTTGTCTTGCATAATTAACACTCACTTCCTATTCAATTCCAATTTAGCATATCAAATTTCAATTTAAAAAAATCAAAACTCTCAATGTTTCAGTGAATTTTTTTCATTTATTGTTTAAAGTAATTCATTGAAAAAAATTGTGATGAATTTTTAAAATTTGATTGTAGAGATATTAGTAGGAAACATCTATATACAAATCTTTCCTCCAACAAGCATCTTCAAAAAAGTTTCACAATTCCCTCTATAGAGATTTCAATTTTTAGGTGACAATGCCGTAATTTTGAAAAATAGATATCTTCTTTTTGTAATTAGATTTTGGTATGGTAATTGTACCATCATGTCTAAATGTTTAAAAATAACTCACAATGTGAAGATCAAATGGAAAAATCTACTTAAAATATAAAGATTTCTATTTTATATAGTTTGGTCATATAATACCTTACATTGAATTTTTCCTAGATTTAATTTTGTTGCTTAATAGGGTATTTTTGATATATGAAAGATGTGCATATGGTTTTTTTCTACATATATATGCTATTGGATTCAAAAAATTTATCAACAATTTTTTTCAATAAAATATTATGTAAAACTATGAAAATTGACTTTAATAATTCATGAAAAATCAAATTTTTCTTTTTAGGAACTAGAATTTGGTATGCTTTATTGAAATTGTGTAATAATTGAGTGTAAATCATCCAAGATGAAAAATTCCAATTCTTTTCTATAGACTATGCAAACAAATTTGAATGGTAGAATAGGATGTTTGTACAATTATTAACTAGTATTGTACATCATTGCAAGTATTACTACAAGTTACAAAGGTATTGGAGAAGTCATAACATCCTTGAACACAATACAATACAATTTTTGTAGAAGAAATTTGTTTTATATAAAGATCTTATTCTTCTTTCTTAAATTTTGTATTGTCTTTTTGTCTTGCAAGAATAATTTTGAGTCTCTTCTATAAACTATTCAAATGTTCATGAATACCTCATTTTATTTTCTTCTTTACTTATAGTATAAAATGTTCTATAAATGTTACTATCTTTGTATCATAATACCAACCCCTTTTGTTTTTTTAATTTGTTCCAAACTTCTTATGCTCTTGATTTTGAAATTGATTTTAGGAATTAAGATGATTTATTTCCAATTTTGATGTCAACTATTAAAATAAAATATAGAAATCTAGTTGATTATACAATCAATTATACAATTGATCAAAGAGTTTCCTAGAAATTAGATATTTTTAATTCAATTTGAAGTTGATTGGTGTGAGCTCCCAATTCGTCTCTTGGGATTCACTACTTTTTTTTTTTGCAAGTTTAAATACAATTTTATATACACATATGCAAAAAGAAATCAAAAGCAACGTAGTTATGTGACATGTCAATATACTATTTGGTCTAAAATAAAGTATTTTTCCTACAATAAGCCCAAATTCCACATGTAAATAGGTTGAAAACCAAAATTTTGTATAAATTTTATATATTAAGTGTAAAATGTCTAAATGGATTAAATCTACGATGTATGCAATAAAACATAGGTTAATTTGTGCAAAAAAATCCTAGTGACAATCCTAAATCAAATTCCAAAAATAGATTTAGTTTTCAAATAGGTTCTTAAATTTAATAGAAATCCCAATTATTAGTTTATAAGGGGAATGAAATCAAAGTGGGCTAGTAGAAAGCATCTACAAATGAAGTATGGTATTCTTGGATTGAAATCATGCTACAAAATTCAATGGTAAATTGAATTTTTAGAGATTTGTCTATGTGAAAAAGATTCTTTGGATATCAATAAATAAAAGAGGTAGGGGAATTTCATTCTCTTTTATCCAATGTATGGGATTTTAGAGAGGTTTTGTAAAAGTTTCAATTTTATTTATCCTCAAAAGATCCTCTTTGAGAGAGTCAATGTCTTTAATCTATTATAGAAAATTTCTTGGAATTGATCATCCAAGTTGTAATGAAATCTTATTGAAAATAAAATTAGCTTTTATTACGTTAACAAAAACCTCCAATAAGTATCAAGACATTCTAGTAGCCAAAAGGATCTAAACTAGGAAGATTACTAATTACTAACAAATTTAAAGATAATGGCATAGTTGATGGACATTATAAGAGCATAAAAAATCAAAATGAGGTAAAAGCAAGGACTTTTCATAATTCATACCTTCCTCTTAATGAAACTAGGCCAATTATTTTTCTCAAAAATGTCTAACTCCAAAAGTTGAATTTTTGTTCTTTTTTTGTTTAAATTTGTGCTACATTTTGATGATTTTTTTCAATGAAAAAGAAGGAGGGAAGTCTTTTGAATAGAAATGGATTTCTAAAACCAATAGTGCAATTTGTTTCATTAGGGGAGATTGAGGCCAAAATAAGAGTGCAAGTTCCCGGACCATGGGGAATAAGGAAATTGCATAGTGGTAGGAATGTGATGTGGCCGAGACTTGGTCACATCATTTTATTTTATTTTATTTAAATAAAAAATTAGAATTTTTTCATATTTCAAGACCCAATTTTTTTTTAAATTACTGGTAAGACAACAGCCAACTATGTTTTATGTGTTTTGGAAACAATGAAGGGAAGAGGCTTGAAACAGCCCTCCCTTGCCTCAAATCCCCCTTAATGGTGATTTGAAATCTTTTTCCAAAAGTTAGAATTTTCAACCAATGCAAAAAGTCAAAAATTAAAGATTAAGATGAAAATTCTATTTAATTGATAAAATTACTAGGAAAATAAAAGGTGTTATTTGCCTCTAAAAAAATTATTTAAAAGCACTCAGTGGCTCCTTTCAAAACACCCCTATTAGCCATATTTGGATGATAGATTCCATTAGATCCAATTAGTTGGATTTTGGCCATTTTTGAGCCAAATTACCAAAATAATGGTTGTATTTTTAGAGCATTTTATGCTCAATTTTTTGTTTCTTATCAAGCTTTGAGGATATTTGGGGTCTTTTCAAATATTTTTTTCTCCAATTATTTGGTTGTTGGAAATTATTGTAATTATAATTGTTGTTATATTTTGTTCAAAGTTTCATACTATTATGTTCTTGAACTAATTCTAAAGCCATCCTTTCTATACCTTAGCAATATTTAGTGAGGCCTCTAGTATTGATTTTGAGTTGTGTTTGTACTAATACATGTTTGTAGTACCTTATATTTTGTATTAATTGTATTAATATAAGATTGTACTAATTCACATTTTGTACTAATTTGTGTTTTGGTTCTAAATTGTATTTGTACACTACCCTTGTCTAAAACCTTATAATTGTTTCTTTGGCGAGTTCTTTGGATCTGTTTAAGACAAAAGATTTTTGAAACCCCTAGTATTCAAGTGTTTTAGATAGTTATTAGACAACAAAGCTTGAAACTCCAATGTTCAAAATATTTTAGATTATTGTTGGACAACAAAGTTTTGAATTCCCTAGTGGTAGAAAATTCCCCAAATACCTCCAAAAGTTGGCTCAATTTGGTTTTAAACCATTTGGTATTAACACTAGTGTCTAGAAGATCCAGCGTCCTAATCAGCAAATTATGCAACACATATCTATCATGCATATCTAATCATTGGCCAACACATATCTATCATGCATATCTAATCAGTGTTACGATACTTTCCCATAATTTCACGCTTGCGTCGTCTATACCGTTGCCCTAAAGTGGCGAGACTTATGAGATGGCATGCTTCGAACAAGTCAGATGATGGATGCATGCGTTCCATGGTTGACAGTCCACAATGGGCATCAGTTCAGCGGATCGATCCCACATTCGCAGGAGAAGACCGAAATGTTTATTTTGGGATGGTAGCAGATGGCGTCAATCCATTCGCGAACCAGAGCATGAAGTACTCCATGTGGCCGGTGTTGCTAGTCCTATTCAACCTCCCACCTTGGTTACTTACCAAAAAGTTCTTTATATCCTTGGTGCTTCTTATTCCTGGAGAAAAGGCACCAAATGGAGATAACGTGGACGTATTCTTGGCTCCTCTTATTCGTGATCTTCTGAAGCTCTGGCGTGGAGTGGCAGCTGCAAATTGTTCGATGCCTGCTAGAAAGCGAAACTTCGTGATGAGGGCAATTCTGTTGTGCGTAATAAATGATTTTTCTGCTCTGGGTTTGATATCCAGTCAACAAGTTAAGGGATATAAGGGATGCCCATCTTGCGTGACTGAAACAATGGCGTGTCATTCAACGTCGTTGAAGAAAATGGTGTACTTAGGGGCACGGCGCTGGCTTCCCATGCAACATAGGTTTCGTAGAGCCAGGATTGCTTTTGATGGCAATCAGGAGTGGCGGCCACCTCCAGTTAGCCCCTCAGGCAACGACATACGGGAAATGGGTGAAGAGCGCAGTTCATACTTGGAACTTGGAGGTGTGAAAAATGGACCGGATGACCCTGTCAAAGTCCATGGCGTGAAGAAAGTCAGTTGTCTTTTCAAGTTATCGTATTGGTCGGTGAGTTCAGTAACCTCTGTGGAATTTGTGTAATGTAATGGAAATCAGGATGAGTGCATAGTGGGAATACTGGCAGTTATTATGATTAGTTGAAGCATGGGAAATGAAAGTTTATGGATTTGAAAGCTTAAATGTTCAAGAGTTGATGTTGTGAAAGCGATTTTGAGGATGAACTTCTATTCCACTGTTTTTTACTATGGGTACTTGCATTATTTGGAAAGAAGCTTTCTAAGGATGTTGTGCACGGTGTAAGTGACAGTTGTGAATACATTGGTAACGTTAGAACTATGACAATGAAAATTAGTTATTCCCGTATCTGATTTTCCATTCCGTTAGTGCTGCCAAACTTTGTGATTCACTGAAATCATGATGACAGGTATTGCATGATTAGAGAACGTAGACTGAATTACATAGCTTAGGGTAGTCTATTTTACTGAAATAAAGAGGACTCAAAATCCTACTAGTATAGGGGTTCCATACACATATTTGCTTGAAAAATTCAGTTAGAGGCCTTACAATTGTAGTAGCAAACGGGCAAAAATAAGTACTTCTAAAATATCATTGGCAGTGGCTACTGTGATTTTGTTAGTCAACTGTCATAGTCATTAGAATGAAGTACATTATAGAAGTGCGATAGTAGTTGAGCATTGAAGTCTAATGTGGCATTGTGTAAATGAGTACAGGAACTTCCTCGAAGACACCTACTGGACGTGATGCATTGCGAGAAGAACGTCTGCGAAAACTTTCTGAAGACCTTGATGGGAGAGAAGGATAATGCGGCAGTTCGCGTGGACTTGGAGCAACGAGGAATTCGACCTCATCTGTGGCTTTTTCGTCAAGGGCCAAACCATGATCGACTATGGATACCAGATGCTCCGTATGTTTTATCTCAGCAACAAAAGCGAGATTTCTTGGACGCCTTAAAATCTATAAAGACTCCTTCGAGGTATGTGTCAACACTGTACCGACGCATAACGGATGGGAAGTTGAGGGGTTTGAAGTCACATGATCACCATGTGTTATTACAGCAAATATTGCCGGTTTGTCTCAGGAACATTGTGGACGATGGAGTCATGAGTGCAATCATGAGGTTCAGTAGAGTGTTTCAAAGACTGTGTGCGAAGATAGTCAATCCAAAGACAAGGCAGCAACAAATAGAGGATGTAGCTGAGACATTGTCATGCTTGGAAAAGGAACTCCCTCCGTCTTTTTTTGACATCACAGTGCACTTGACCATTCACCTAGTGGAGGAGCTTTTCATTTGTGGCCCAGTTCACACGAGGTGGATGTATCCGTACAAGAGGTACTTCAAAGGCCTAAAAGGGTTTGTGAAGAACTTAGCAAAACCAGAGGGTAGTATAGCACAAGGCTATCAAGTGGAGGAGGCTTTGGGCTTCGTTACTGAATACATGTCTGAATACAGTCCGACTTCTAGAAGAGTATGGAACAGCAAAGAAGACCCTACTATGGCTGATGAGATCGTGGAAGGCAAGGGGAAGCCCAGGAAACTGTCGGATGAGCTGCGGCAATGGATGCATGACTTTGTATTAGACAACGCTATGCAGTTAGAACCTTACCGTAAGTGAGTATCGTACCCTTTAATTATTTCATGAATGTCTATCATGTGTAGCAAAAACAGTCTGCCACATGTGCATGAAGAGTGTATGGGAATTCACATGTTTGTAAACCATGTTCATAATCATTGGCATGTGGGAGGTTGTAGCTGCTGTATACATAGGAATTGTGAGAGATGAGTGGAAGAGGTAATCGCAGATTTATAAGCCGCAGCAGTTGAATTAAAGAAGGCTTGTCCGTATACAAGTCTTTGATGTCAAAGCCGTGTCGACGATCAAGATGGTGTTGATTATCTGTTGTTTCTGTGGGAGCTCAATTTGTTTTTGATTATTTGATGCGGCCATAGAGTCAATGAGGTTCGTCAACATTGATATATTGAATTCCTTCTTGGCTAAAAGAGATGGATGAATGTAGACTATAAGAAGACCTTGCCTGAAGTTGGCATGGCAGTGTAAGATACATTGACGTTGTAGCATGATAATTCAGTTGACCTGTACTCAATGTTTCCAAACTTTTTACTGATGTGTCGACCTGTCTTTAACAAATTTTTGCAGCCTTTTTCAAGAGTATCATGAGGGCGTTCTATCACGCAGACAAGAATTCAGAAGGAATCACCCCCGTAGAAGGGGTCGAAGACCTGTCCTTATCTTGCCCACCTGGGCAAGCCTATGATGTTCAATGAGTGGTTAGATAAACATGTTTCCGAACAGGTGGCCCTAAACGCGGAAGAGGTGGCAGCCGATGTTATTAGCTTGTCAAAGCCTCCATCAAATATGGCCACGAAGTATCGAAGCATGTGGGCATTTGGCAACCATCTTCGTGTTGCCAGTGTTGAGAAACACTTGAAGACATGTGACTCCGGAGTAGCAGCAACTTTTTCCCAACCCTGTCGGTCTGGTTTGCGAGATAGGAACGTAGTGATGGCGAATTTGGAGTATGTGGGTGAGCTTCAGGAAATTGTTGAGTTAAATTACAGCGGCCTTTGTGTAATTGTACTCCTCTGTAAGTGGGTGAAGGCCAATTATCGTGGCAACACAGCAACAGTGAAGAAGGATAAATGGGGATTTACGCTAGCTAACTTCAATTCCGTTCTGCCATGTGGTCCAAAATGTTTTGCTTTTCCCATGCACATAGAGCAGGTGTATTTTGCAAATGCTACGGAAGAACCTAGTTGGAAGATAGTTTTACGCAAGGAGGTCAGAGGGCGTAGAGTCTATGGGAGCGTAGGTGCGTTTGAAGAGGGCCCCTTGTTTGCTATTGGAGAAGATGGGGACCATGAAGGACTACGTGCGCCACAACAAGTGCCGGAGGAAAATCCTGGGAGACCTATGACAGGGAGAGCTGTTCGACAGGAGGAAGCATTGGTGTTGGGCGATTGGGAAGAAGGAGATCAAGATTTGGGGGAGTCAGGTTTGTCATCTGAGGAGGGAGAATGAGGACCACTGAGTGAGATTTAATTGAACGTATTTCTGAAAAAAACATGAGTGTGCTTAGATGCATTGGTAATATTATTTTTGTGGTGTTTCTTCATAGATTCAGGGAGTTAGGGTAGTTGTAGGAGAAGAAAATGACCTCGACCTCGTTGACTGTGTTGTTGACATCGTCATGTAGGTAGAAGTAATAACAGTGGAGTCATTGCTCTGAACTTGGTAGTGACAGGGAATCTCGTGTTGAATTCATGGGTTGAGGGCTCCACTGGGTAGCTGTAGTCTTTGTAAAGTAAGCTTGTTTTGTGTTTCACAGTCCATGGGACTAGTGATTTGTTTTCCCAAGCACCTTGAAATGGTGTGCAATAAATTTATATATTATACAGGTTGGGTGGGCTGACGTAGTTGAAGGCAGTAGTGAATGTCAAATACATTGATCTAAACTGTGTGAATGAGAATGCCTTGGAGTATCTGGAAAGTGATGTAGACAAAATCAGTAATTGCGTTGGAGTGATTTTAGTATAGCTTAATTAAAGAAAAAAAATTTATATATAACCTCATTGACGTCTATAGGACGTCAATACGTACGGTGTGAAAAATATCTGTTGCGGTAAGAATTATGTTGCAGAAAAAATCGACTGTAAATTTCAAGCGAAGGTGTAATATAGCCGAGGTAAGGAACTGATACGTCATAAACTTCCGGCATGCCACCTGTATTGCCACGTGGAACTTGTTAGGACTTGTAGCTCTTCCATCAACAGAAGTCTACAATGTCTGTTACTCTGTGTTGGATCTGGTGGTTGCTGCCATATTAGCATCACAAAGTGTCCGAATTGACAGATGAAGCACTAACTTCTACTGAATAGGGCCTGCCATTCTAGTAGTGACTACAAAAAACCTGCATTTCAAGAAATGAGACCGAATTTTTAAATGGATTTTGAATGATGTTTAGGTCATGTCTAATGCAACAACTCCATGCTCTTATGTCAATATGAAGTTGGTGCATTAAATGTCACTTAGACACCACCTAAAATCTATTCAAAAAAATTGGACTCATCACCTAAAACATGGGTTTTTCATAGTGTAAGTTTACACTTAATTTCCAAATATCCATGTAGAAATGAGATTTGTCCCATTTAATTGTCCAAATTTAGTGCCTAAAGAAATTCAAAATTAGCCCTTTTTTTTTGCTCAGCTTGTTTTAAATTTTTTAATTAGAACTAGAGCTCAAGGGTCCAAAGTCCCCTAAGGATGAGTGTTGAAGGTCTAGAGCTTCAAATTGCCAATAGAATATTAATGCTTGGTTGAGCCCTCAACCTTTGGCCAACGGCCTAGAGCCCTAAAGGCCAAGAGTTGACGATCCGAGTATTGCCGCAAGGGGGCCATGGTAAAAAAAAATTTGGGAAGGGAGATCAATTAGGATTAGTAGGAAGGGATATAGAAGGGGCTTAGAAGGTAAGGTAGATTCAAATAGAAGTCTCAATTTCAAGAGAGAAGGGAAGTTAGATAGTAGGAGAAGTATACATTGCAAAAAAAGGCATTTAAATAGCTCAAAGCAAAGTCACTACTCTCTTGCTTTTATAAAAATGCTAGAGGCTCTCAAATCACTAATTTTATACTTAAATTCAAATCAATTTCTAAATTTGGATATGAAACTAAGTTTTAATACTAATTTCTAAGTTTCAAACTTGACCTAGAATAGGTGAGGAATCCCATCTTTCATCCACTCTCAACAATAAACTTTACTCATTGTTATCTTCTTGAATGTAACTTAGTTTCCTAAATTTGAACTAAATTTGAAGTTCTCTAAGTTCATTCTAAATGATGTTAAGACCTATTTATTACTTAGTTGTCTTCAATATATTCTTAATGTCTATCTATTTAATTTTTAAGGCCCTAAACTTTTTATGCTAGTTAAATACTATTTTTTAGATGTTAGTAATTTGTTTCTTAGATGATCTAAAATTAGCCATATAAATCACTAAGAAACTTAGAGTTTAGACTTTTTTAGGGAAAGTTATGAACATGTGAAGTTTATATGAAGTGAAGCGAACATGTGAAGCGAACATGTGAAATTAAAAGCTAGTTAGTACTGCAAACTTCATCTATTAATTTTTATCAACCTAATTAAACCCCATTTTATTAAAATAACTTTTCCTTAGACAATTGGCTTTTGCATTTAAACTTCATTTTAAATTTCTATTCCTACCTTTTCTGGATGAGTTTTACTAATTCTCATCCATCTCTACTACCAAACTCCATTTGTTGATACCTCTTTTGTTTTAAAAATCTATTTTCTAAGTACAATATGTTTTTAAAAATATCTAAAAATTCTCTACAGTAATTTGGAACTAAACTTAAAGTTAAAATTACTTCTAGATTGTATAGTGCCTCTGAAAACTAATTAAAAATCTGAAATGTTTTCACTTAAACAACTATACCATGAGCATTGATGGACAAAGTCAAAAAGTATGTATACAAAGTTGTAGTGTACAACATACTCCACAGAACCATGGAAATTTGAAAAAAAAATTAGTTGTGATTTAAAAGAAAATTAATCTCAAAGTTACTCATCTCTAAAACTCAATTTTGTTGGCTATGAATTGGAAATACTTCATCTTTTGTCAATTTCTTCTTAGAACTCAAAAAAAAACTTTTTGTGCCTTGGCATAATTATTGGTATACATCATTTCAAATTGTTGTATGCAAAAATTAAAGGAAATTTATATTTTATTGAATTTAAAATATCAACAATTTGACAAATATACAAATGGTGTTGGTTCTCACAATATTTGAGGAGTTTTTTTGGAATCAAGAGTATAGGATTGTACTAGGCCATTAGATGTAATCTAAGGCTTCTAAAGGGCTGTTTTGGGACTAATCCTGAAATAGTTCCCGAAACGGCTGGGAGCTATCAAGCCGGCATTTTTGGAAAAGAAAGGGTCTTGAAATGTAAAAAAAAGTCCAAAATTCAAAATAATAATAATAATAATGTGGCACTGCCCTTGCCACATCAGATTCCTATGATTTTGCAATTCATTGGGTTCCTAGACTGCAAGAACTTGCAGTCTCTTACACCCTTCAAATTTCTTCTAATGATTGTATAAAAACTTTAGGCTACAATACAAACCATTGTTTCATCTTAATGCCCTTGCATTTGAAATACTTGTTAATAGGGACAATGCATTTAATTTATATTTTATGGCCACATAATTTATTTTTAGGTGCAATTTTTCTATATGAAGATTTGAGTTCATAATGCACATGTTTGTAAGAAAATTTTCAAAAAAAATTAAATTATCTTTGAAGATATCACCAAAAAACTAACAATTTGATGTTCATTGTAATTTTTGGCAAATTGTTAGTTCTTGTTGATATCTTCAAAGATGATTTGCAAATAGAAGCCTCATAACCCTCTCACTATCATTTTCATTGCAGTAATTATGGCACAATGGGACTTGAAAGAGGGAAGATAATCTAGAGCCATATTTTTATCTTCCTTACTGTCCTTGAAAGAGCCATATATATTAAAAATTTGATAGTCTTGATATAGTTTGGAATGGACAGTGGCTTATGTTATCCAAAAACCAATTGGGGCCTCACATCTAGCTGTTTAGTCTATAAATTTGAGCTTACTAATTTAACCAAGTAACACTATTGTGAACATTAAGTGTCTAATGGATGACAAATAATTCTTGCATGTAAGATAGAAATGTAAATATTCATCCGTGGAATTTTGTGGAAAAAGGGGAGACCATGAATAGTAGTTTGGTCTCCAATTAATACATTTGAATTTTTTATAGTACATGATTAACATTGCTACAAAAAGGATGTGCTTTCCATGGAGGCCAATCCGTTCTTCCAGGAGGGTTAAGACTTAAGACGCTGGTGAGACCCTCACCCCCTCACCAGCTAGCTGCAGTATTTCACAGGGAGTACAAGTCTGCGTGCCTCGCGCCCCGGCAAATTGCCCACTGCGCGCATTTCAATGTGTCCACGCCCGAAGTTCATCGTCATCTCAAAACGCGGCCACTCACGGCCCGCGGCGCCCGGCAAGGAGACGGAAAATGCGCCTTCCTTCGTGGTGCCCTCGCCCTCCACCGAGTAGCGCGGCTCCTTGTCCGACGAGCTCCACAAATCGAACGTCATTTGCATCTGCTCCTTCATGAGCGGGATGTATTCCTTCGTCAAGCTCATATCCACCTTCACGCGGTCGCCTTTGCGTACGAACACGTCGAATCGGTTTATACAATGGGTTTTTCCACTCGTGACTTTCAAAAGTCTTGGGGGGTCGCGGCCGTGCTCGAACGGTTGGGTGTAGCTCGTGCCGTAGGTTCTCCTCGCGATGCGGGACGCGATGGCTTCCGGGTGGAGGCCCAGGGAGACCGCGCCTTGCACGATGGCGCTACCGGGGTTAGGTGGGCTCACAATATGCGCGATGTCCCCTCGGAAACGCTCGTGAATGCGTTGCATGAGGTACTGGGAGTCTGCGAATCCACCCACCACGAACATCACTTTGATGTTCGACACTTGGGCCACCTGCGCGGCGATGAGGGAGAGGATCTCGGCCACCACGGGGTCGAAAATGGAAGTCAAGTCATGGTGCGTGAGCTCCACCACGGAGGAGTTTGTCAGCGCGCGGCCGCGAGACGACTCGTAGGCCTCCCATTGCGCGGCGAGGTCGTTCGGGAGAGTGATGTCCTTCGTGTCGGTATCGCTTTCGTGACCGAAGGAGCACTTGATTTCTTCGCAGTCCTTCAGGAGACGCGTCTTGTAGGTCGGGTGCTCATTTAAGTAAGCGTCCAAGCACGGAATCTTTTGGGATAAGAATTTCATGAACGACGCGTCGACGTACGTTCCCCCGCATAGCCCGCCAGAGCTTTCCGTCATCTCCTGAACCTGAAACGTTACATTCGCAAATGAATGTTAGCAAGCAACAACATTTCAAGAGTACTCGGATGAGCATTTTCAATGTGACAATCGAAACGCGTCATGAATGGATTTGGCCATACCCGGAACGTCTCGCTGTTCCCAATCATCTCCTGCACCACGATGTCTACGGTGCCGCCCCCGACGTCCGCAACCAGAATCCTATCATCTGTGTTGAGCGAGAACTCCTTGCGATCCCGACGCAGAATCTCGTGGCAATGAAACGCAGCCGCTTCGGGCTCCAGCACCACGTTCACTGCGTCCATCCCTCCAAACCCTACCAACCCAGCGTCCACCATGCACACCTTCATCTGCTGCTTGGCATTCTCGTCCCAAATCGAAGGCACCGTCACCACCCACTGCACCAAGTCTTTACTAAACCCGTGGTCCCCGAGGTGGTGGTTCCGCACATGGTCCAACGCATACTCCCCGATGAGGCGTAAGTAATCCGTGATAATCGACATCGCCGTGAGCGGTTTAGGGATGCTTGCGGCCAACGCCGGGTCGTTCAAGCCTCGCATCAGCAGCAACTTGAACTTCGTCAAGTAAAGTGTATTGCTGGTAGCATCCACGTGTTTGCGATTGTTCACGTAATCCGATCGCGCGTGGTACCCCCACGACGAGCATTCCCATTTGCTACCCCCTTTCTCCTTGCGGTAGAACAACCCTGTCAAGGTCTTGCAATACATATTCTCGATTCCTCTCCGCGGCCAGTTGTAGTGCACGTTGATCTGCGTGTCGCCTGAAGCACTCGCGTACGCGAATCCAGAGAACGTGGTGCCGAAATCTAAGCCTATGATCCAATCGATCCGTCGCTTCCGTGGCCTCTGAGATACAGAGCTCGCATCCGAAGTCGCTGCATCCGCAACCCCGTTTAAATTCAAGCATGATGGATCGGACATGTTGCTGTGCCCTAGTGAATTCGCCTCGGACGTCAAGAACTGTGCGGTTTTGGAAGCCGCGGCACCTCTCGTCTGGAGAGCCGCACCATTGTGACGCTGTCTATCTGCGGAATCGGGATCTGCTGGGGTACTAGGTGAACTGCAACAACTCAGAAATCGCATCATTTTGATCAATTGTCGGTAGATTTTTTACTCGAGTACTCACGATTGTCGGTAGGATTTTGGTTGGATGTTGAAGTCAGGGCTGTCGGGTTGTCAATAGAACCTTCACTCTGAATGAGTCTCCAGTTCCTCTGCAATACGCTGCAGTGACTACATTGAAACTCCGACAACATGAGGTCGCGGTGGCGAAGGACCGTCTAAAACCTAATTTCACAACTCTAGCTTCCTCAGCATTGCGCATGAAGGTGGAACCCAATCGCATCATTGCTACGTCATTGCTACATCACCGAGAGTTCCAGGCTTCGCACAATTCCACACCTGATTCGTAATGGCAAGAACCTCAAACCCTAAGCACTAACAGACTCTCCACGACCAATCCTGGGTCTTCACTCGCAAGTCCTCAGTCCCGTTGAACAGAAAAAACGCAAGTTGTAACACCAACTGAAGGACATATTCTGTGAAACCCCAAGTGCCCGTGTGGCCAAACAACGTCGTCGAATTCTAATCTAACAGCCTATTCATGCGGGATTCATCTGTGGATTCACCTGAGCCACACAGACGAAATGCACGTCTTAAACAAAGCTACAGAGAGAGTCTGAATGCACAGAAAATTACTCAGCAAGTTTCTGAATGGATCGGACCAACAAACTACGTAATCGGACTCACCTCTGAATGTCCCGTTGCTGTGGAATACCGTACCAGCGATCCAACTCGTCCTCGCTTCCGACGTCGGTTTCAAAAGGCTTGGAGTCCAAATGAACAAGGTCTGGTTCCCCAGTTGTGTTGTACGTAAGCGTCAGTGAGCGCTGACGAAGTGAGAAGTACCGATTGCAAATCTGGGAGTGGGGAGAGATTTCTAGCACCACTTGTGGAAGTTCCGCGGTTGTAGACTTCACCTGTTGACAATTGTCTACCTTCTCTGGGAAAATATCATTAACCCTTGAACGACGCTGCGGACGTTTGGCGTCCATTGAATGACAAAGAATCTTTCCTTCGAGGACAGAAATGCAACTTTTCATCCTCAGTATTGGGGGTGGAAAGGGAAGATTTTCTACAATACTTTGACTTCCAATGCATATATTTGGCTTTTTCAAAGTAGGTGATGTCACACGGTATCAAAATGTATGGTTTCCACGGCCACCAGTCCGTCCTTCAAGGATTAAAATACAACCAGACCTCTCAACAATAAGTCTCTTGTGAAGTTGATGTGACATAGGAGGTCCACAAAGCGCCAAATTGAGAGTCAAAACTAATCTGGGGTGGTTAGACTTCTTGAAATATTTTTAGCAATTTTTCTCTTGGAAGACAAATGGAATTGACATCTCACTCAAGTCCTTTCAGATTTTTTAGAGCTTTATAGAATTAATGATGAAATTTGGAAGTTGAAGTGCAGTGGTTTGTAAAAAGCATTCACCACTTGAAATGTACACTATTTGTACATTATAATTGGTGCAATGAGAAAGAAAAATGTATCTCTAAATTTGAAGGACTCTTTTAAAACGTGAGCTCTTTATGAACTTTGCATCTTACCCAATTCAAAAGGACTTTGGTAAAAATGGATTTCTTAATTATAATGATTGGCTCAAAGTGCACTTGAGAAGGACATTTAGGCCCAACAAAGTGGCCAATGGATGACTTTCAATATTATTGTAGAATTCAAAAATGACCCTATTAGTCTAAAGACTAAGTCATTTTTAGAAAAGAGATAGGTCTTGTCTTTTTAGGATTAATGAGACTATAATAGTGATTCTTATGAACTTGTTGAAAAGAGTCAAGAATTATATTTTAACTATCAAAATTTCATCCAAATTTTGGTAGGATTAGTTGTTGTGCAAGTACAACCAAATATATATGGAGCCACCTAGATGTAACTAGATGTAAAAAGAAAAAGAAAAGAAAAAACTATTTTTACTATGATACTTTTATTATAAATGTAACCTCTCTAAACTAATATAAAAAAATTGAAGAGCAATAATAGCCTCACAAAAGACTAATTCCTTGTATAAATCACTCATTCATGACCACTTCATTTTATTTTCCACTATACTTTGGTTACAAAATGTTCTATGAATTTTACTCCCCCTATCCCATAACAATAGTTCTTTTGATTTTTTGTCATTTTTCTCAAATTACTTGTATTCTTTATTTCAAACTTGATTTTAGGATTGAAAATTATTTGTTTTTGTCTATGATGTGAACTAATGTAGAACCACACATTCCCCTCTAGAGACCCACACTCAACCTACAAGGTGCAACCATTTCCAACCAATGTTTGGAATGAATTTTTAGACCTTTCTCAAGTTTAGGACTAATAAGGTGATGACACATGTCATGGGTTAGTGAGCAAGAAAATAGGTAGTGATGAATGGGAAAGTAGTTCTTAAATGATTGAAATTAGAAAAGTCTATACATTGGGTATAGGTCTAGACCAACTTTTAGCCTCTAAAACTAATAGTAATTTTAATTCAAGGCATAAAATTATCAAAAATATTCCAATTACCATGATTTCTATCATCCTATATGGCAGAAAATTTTCATTGCATTATATTGCTTTAGAACATGTGTAAAATTGCTTAAATAGTTAACTATTGGTAGTTCTACCAAAACAATTAAAAACTTTGGAATTTCATAGCGATTTGAAGTTGATTAGGTCAAAAAACAAGAGACATTAAACTTTTCATTAAATTTATTGGAATTCCAAGCCATTCTTAGACATTCAAATCTAAATACTTTAACCCCTAAAGGTTTTTGACTATGTTTTCACCAAAAATGCTCCAAAACTGCCATTTCTAATACAAGTGCAATTTTTTTCTTAAAACACATCTTTGACTCATGTAACCATAGGATCTTGTAGTAAGGTGGTTTGTAAACATGTGGAAAAAATTTCAAAAATTTCCACCGTGTAGATTGCAAGATATAAGCATTTGAATTGACAAAAATTGTTTTTTTATTCCTGCGAAAATCCGGGCAGCTGCACTTCTCAAGGTCACATTTGTATGAAAAAAATTCAAAATGGTGGTTACTCTTTGAATTCATACTTCAATGCAAGTTGGCTACATTCTCAAAAAAATTCAAACCATTTGGAATTGTACAACATATAGGAAAAAATAAGTAAGTAGAAAGAAGTAAGAAATGAGCCAAAATACTAAATTGTGAACATTTTATTCATGGAATTGAAAATTTTCAATCCCAATGGTTAAAATATTGTAATAAACAATCTACACCTTTTGTTTTTATTTTTTTCCAAAAATATGAAAAATTGAATTAAATGAAGAATTTCAAACTTTTTTTGTACCGTAGAGATTCTGTAACTGGCCACAAACTACCCCAAACTCAAAATCTTCATAACTTTTGGCTCATTGATCGGAATGGATTGATTCAAAGCTTCACATGTCTGTATAAACCTAAAGAACCAATTTGAAATTTCACTTTTAAGAAAAAAGTTTTTTTGAAGAAGTTTTTTCATCTACCCGGGCTGCCCGCCAAGTAAAGAAAACAACATATCCTGCCATAACAAATTAACCGTGAAGTCAAAAGTTATGAAAATTGTTGGGCCTTAAAGCTAATCCTTGGGCACACATTGTGTCAAAATTTCAAAGAAAAAAAATAAAAACTCCATCCGTAGTGAGCTGCCCAAAAAATTTATAATCTCAAAAAATGATGTTCATGGCTTTAGGGGTTAAAAAGGCAAGGTAGACTTCTAGACAAAGCCTTCCTTCTCTATGAATCCTATCTTTATTTATGTATAGTATTTTGTGTTTATTGCAACCTCAAATTTTTCTTCTCTTTCCTTGATTGCAATTAATATCCACATCCATTTATTTTGCACTTCTGAAGATACACTACACTTTTACTATAGAATCATTTGGTCACAATATACGCTTACAAAATATTGCCAAGTCCTAAATATTTTGTATACTATAGAATATGGGCTAGAGGGAGTATGATAAGTAATGAGTGTTTCATAGTACAATACTAACATGTCTTGTGCCATTGCCACAGTCAAAATCAAAGTCAAAGTAATTTTCTAATTTTTTTGTTCATAAAAACTTCGAAGTTCAATACCTTCCTCATTATCAATCAGAACACCACAAAATAAAGCCCATGTATCCCTCCTCATTGAGAGCTTTCCGACAGTACTAACAATATGACCAAGGGATGCACGCTCTAGGAGATTTTAACATAACAAAAAAAAAAAAAAAAAATCTTAAAGGTATGAATGGATGGAGTGGATGGATAACCATTAGATGAAATTTGAGGGCATTAAGAGACTGCGGGAACGCAGTTTCTGCCTTGTGAACTCAAATCCTACGTGGTTGCGACCCTACCACGTAATAAATAAATAAAATTCAAATTTTTTTTGGACCTATTTTCATATTTCAAGACCCCCAAATTTATTTTTATTTTTTTTGGATTAAAGCTGGACTAACAGCGACTAGCAGCATTGGGAGCCGTTTCGAGAACAAACCCGAAACGGCCTTGTAATGCCCTCAGATTTCTTCTAATGTGTATGGCTTGTAGGCAATCTAGAAAGTATCTCCTCTATTGCCTTCGTAATGTTACAGCCTTCATAATGTTGCAGTACTGCTTGAATGTTTATGAAGTTTAGTATCAAAAGTGTACAATTGCAAAACAAAAGTAGTACTGCAGCAACTCTATTTCAATGGGAACATGGTGATTTTTTTAAAACAGTCGTGTTGCAGTATTGCTTTTGTATTGCAGTAATATACTTCCAATGCTATACTGCGTAAACACTAAAAACAATACTATTTCAACTTTCCTGCTGGCAGGCACTCAGTCATCCTCAAACTTCATTCGTTGCTTCTGTTACCGACAGCCTACATCGAGTCCTGAGCATCCGATGAGACGTTGGGACCCTAAAACAGGCAAACACGGAAGCCAGACTATAAGTTCGTTGAACGCAGTTTCTATGCGAGAATCTGGCCAGTTTTGTCACTTGCCACTCGTCTGTTGACTCTGGAGGACTGAATTCAGTTTGCGGAGGAAACTGATACCGGTGGAATTCCTTGCCCAGAGATCCCAAGGAAGTTACGAGGAATTGTCTAAAGTATCGGTAGAAGTAGAACCACCTATTTCAGATTGGGGAGTTATGACCAACCTATAGGGTGCACTATTTCAGATGAGGAGGGGCATTCATTCTTGAAATTTGTGTTTTTTTCTTTTTCAAAGTTAGGGTGCATAAGGTCATGACACATGTCTCCAATTGTCCCAAAGTGCATGGAAAGAATTCAGTTTGCAGAGGAAACTAATATTGGTGGAATTACTTGCCTAGAGATCCCAAGGAAGTTACGAGGGATTGTCTAAAGTATCGGTAGAAGTAGAACCACCTATTTTAGATCGGGGAGTCATGACCAACTTATAGGGTGCACTATTTCAGATGATGAGGGGCATTCAATCTTGAAATTTGTGTTTTTTTCTTTTTTAAGGTTACGGTGCATAAGGTCATGACACACATCTCCAATTGTCCCAAAGTGCATGAGAAGAATTGAGTTTGCAGAGGAAACTGATAATAGTGGAATTACTTGCCCAGAGATCCCAAGGAAGTTACGAGGAATTGTCTAAAGTATCGGTAGAAGTAGAACCACCTATTTCAGATCGAAGAGTCATGATCAACCTATAGGGTGCACTATTTTAGATGATGAGGGGCATTCAATCTTGAAATTTGTGTTTTTTTCTTTTTTAAGGTTACGGTGCATAAGGTCATGACACACGTCTCCAATTGCCCCAAAGTGCATGAGAAGAATTGAGTTTGCGGAGGAAATTGATAATAGTGGAATTACTTGCCCAGAGATCCCAAGGAAGTTACGAGGAATTGTCTAAAGTATCGGTAGAAGTAGAACCACCTATTTCAGATCGAAGAGTCATGACCAACCTATAGGGTGCACTATTTTAGATGATGAGGGGCATTCAATCTTGAAATTTGTGTTTTTTTCTTTTTCAAGGTTAGGGTGCATAAGGTCATGACACATGTCTCCAATGGTCCCAAAGTGCATGGGAAGTAGTGAGTGGGAAAGTAGTTTTGCTATGAGCCAAATTCAAAGACTTTAGACATAAGTTATGGGCTCAAAAAGCTTTTGGGCTGCCCAAAATTCATAGTAATTTCAATTTCTTAAAAAAAATGACAAAAAAATGACAATCTCAATGTTTCTTATCTCTATACATGAGAAAAAATTTCATTGTCTTAAAGTACTCTTCATTTGTTCTAAAATCTCTAGGGAGGGTGAGAATTTTCACTAGCTTTGAGCTTTGGACAAAGATTATAGCATCAACCTTAGGGTTCAGAATTCTAGTTTCCAAATTCACTATCTTCAACCCTATTGCCTTTTATCTTGTATTATGTTTGGTCATGGTGTACAATAGCTTTTGGTCATGTCAATTTTATCCTACCCTGTATTTTGAGTAGGTAGTAAAGCATGATGCCTCATTATCCACCCAAAAGAATTTTAAATTAACAATAACGTTATTAACTCACACCCACCCACCCCAAAAAATTTAAATTTTAAAATTTTAAAATTTTCATTTCTTCCCTCCCCCTCTTATAATTCTCACAAGCCAATGTAATTGACAATCAATATGGGATTTTCAATCCTATATCTAATACCCGTATACATACTAATATCCATACTAGTATCCATATCCAATATTGTTTACATATCCATATTTATATCCATATTTGTATAAAATATTATATCCATAATTGCATTAGTATAAATATTGCATTCATACTATCCATATCCGTATCTAGACAACTCAAATTAAATCTCACGAGATCAATGGCTTATGATTTTTAAAGAAATCAATGATAATTTCGAAGATCATCATTTTTTTTAAAACAATTGACAGCCTGTAAATTTTTTGACAGGGAAAGGGGGGGGCAAATGCAAACCGGGGGGTGCATCTTTTGAGAGGATAATTACTTGTAGCTAGTTGGTATGTAATTTATCATTGGCATTGAAATCCCATTTCATTTGTTTCAAGAAAAAAAATTCTATCTATAACTACATTTACACTACACAACATAGTTAGGGTTTGAGATAGGGAGTCAAATATGGATCAATAAATTTTTATTCTTATATCCCTAGCACAAAGTCTCATAATTACACTACTCTTGGGTTTTTTCCCTACGCATGTTGTGGATGTAAAAATATATCCCTTATTTTTGGGTCACCAATTTTTTATATTGTGCCCATTCTATAGCTCTACTTCATTAGAAGTTTGTGAATCCAAATATGAATTCATAATTTTCAAATTCATCATTCATGGTCAATAATTCATTTCTAGGTTTTTTTCAAGGTAAAAATTTAGTATAAAATGTGGAATTTTTGCCCTCTTGAAAAGGTCTATAGTAATGGTATAGAAGAGTCCAAATTACTAAGGTTGTCTACTTATAGATGTATTCAAATGTTGTGTTATTCCTATTAACCTCTAAAGGCTAGCCTACTAAATTTGGCAACACAACAATTTTAAGCAAGTGTAACTAGTGATTTTCATGTTTTAAATCCAAACTTTAATATGAAGTGTAGACAAGGGATATCTTTTGTATGCACTATAATTCAAGACATTTGGAAATAAGAATTGAATCAAAATTTCATGACCTAATATATATTTCTTTTTGTAAATAGATAGTTTGGGTAGATTGAAAAAAATCATTTTTTTTACAAACAAAAAATTGAAATTGGTTTTCTGGATCTATGTATATGTGGAAAGCTTTGAATCATTCCAATTTGATCAGTGAGTCAAAATTTATTAGGAATTTTTGTTTGCACATAGTTATGAATTTTCTACTCTAAAAAAAACTTTGAAGTCCTTTATTTTACTCAATATTCAATATCTTTTCAAAAAAATAAAATCATAGGATGAAGATTATTTAATATAACATTGCAACCATTGGAATTGGCATTTTTCAATTTCATAACTAAATTCTAAACAACTTAGTATTTTGAATCAATCTCTACTTCTATTTACTATTATTTTCTATATGATGAAAAATTTCAAGTATGTAGCCAACATGTATTGAAGAATGAATCCAAAGGGTAACCACTGCTTTGAACATTTTTTAATACAAATGTTCGCTTGTATAGTATAGTATGAGCCTTGTAGTTTTTACTTGGACTTCAAATTTTTATTCTTTTTTATTTTTCCTTGATTGTATTAGTATTTTAGTAAAAATGATAGTAGAAGCGTATTTATATTGTATCATTAGATGAAATCTAAGGGCATTACAGGGTTGTTTTGGGTCTATTCCCAAAACGGCTTCCAATGTCGTTGTCCGCTGTCAAGCCGATTTTTACCACAAAAAAAAATAAAAATAAAAATAAAAAAAATAAAATTGGGGGGTCCTGAAATATGAAAGTAAGTCCAAAAAAATTTGAAAAAAAAATGTATTACGTGGTAAGGGCGCGATCACGTAGGATTCAAGTTTACAGGGCAGAAACTATGTTCCCGCAATTCAAGAACCTACAGTCTCCTAATTAATGCCCTCAAATTTCATCTAATGTTTGTGGAAGTCCCTATGAATGGAGTATATTAGTCCTAAAAGTCTAGAAAGTGCGTTAAGCACTTCTATTTCCATTTTCCAATGTCTACATTAGGTGTCAATTAGTTCAAATAGGAGTTTTGAATGGATTTAGACTTGATAGCTAAAATACCTAATACAAGTCAAAAAAGGGGTAAAATCTCTAAGTGAGAGAAATAGACATTTAAATGATAGGAGTTGGGGAGTCAAAGTAGGAATTGTCTCCTCAAGTCTTAGAAACTTAGTTGAAATGGCCTCATAGAGGTTGTCATCTCCTTTGCAAGAACGAGGAAAAAACACTTTCTTATACTTTGCACGTAAAACAAACTAAAACAAATATTTCCATTATACTTTTATTTTTACTTTTGTTCAACTTTTATCTTGCATACATAAGTCAATAAAAGATGCAAAGCTTCTACACTTTTAATTGATAATGATTCAAGAGGTCAAACTCTCTTCTTTAAGGTATTAATTTTAAAGTTTTGTTTTTAATTGATTTGAAAGCTCAAGTCTTCTTTTTTTTTCCCTTTTTTTTTTCTTTTTTCCTCTTCTCCTTTTTCCTTTTTTGTCTCCCCCCCATCTTTCCACATTTTTATCTTACAGTAGGTCCTAGCAACCCCCATTGTGGTGAGTTGATCGAATGTGTGAGTTGGAATGGAGGAAGCAATTGTAGTAGACGCAGAGGAGAGTCTCCGTGGATGTGGAGCGGAGCGTGAGACATTGTGTCACAAAAATCTGTCCATAAGCATTCGTTAAAGTGTCCGACAAATACTTAATTCTAATTTGCTGACGTAGTTGTAAGACACATGGATAATTTTCATTCACTGACAATTGATTTCAACAGAGTTTGGTTCAAGGTACACCTATAGGATGGGTTCACTGGGTCAAGGGAGCCAACACTTTGAAAATTTATAGAAATTACATAGTGCATGCAAAAAATTTAATTTTTTTTTAATATTCATGATTTTCACTCGCTAATACTATAAAAATATTATTTTTACCAAAAAATACCTACAATGATGCTGAATTGCTTAAATTGATGGTTTTGGGTGTTTCCACTATAGCAATTAAGCATCTGTACATTGCAACCTAATGTATAAGTATAATAATTAAGAAGTGCTTCATGTAGGGCAATGACATGTAAAATAAAATTTGCATGCAAAGGGTCTGAGTGTTGACCGCATTGATGGTGTGAAGTCGGGAAACTTTGCTAGCATTAGAAGAAATCTGAGGGCATTAGAAGACTGTGGGTTTCTGGACTGCGGGAACGCAGTTTCTGCCGCAAGAACTGAAATGTGCCGTGGTCGAGAGAGTGCCACGTAATAATTTATTTGTTTTTTGAAATTTATTTTTTGGGTTTTTTTTTCATATTTCAGGACCAAAAAAAAAAGAATTTTTTTTTTTTTTTGGGTAAATGCTGCCCTGACAACGGCCAGCAGTTAGGGAACAGTTTCGGGGAACAGCCCCGAAACGGCCCTTTGGAGGCCTCAGATTTCTTCTAATGTTAGAGACAAGGCGAGGCAAAAAATTTGTAAATGAACTGTACCCCACTGTGCATGTATTGAGGGACAATAGGGAGTAGGGTGAACTTGTTCTAATTAAAGTGGAACCACCTATTTCCAACCAAGGACCCATACCCCAACCTTTTAGGATGTGGCTATTTCCAATCAAGGCTAGAAGAGATTTATAATCAAAGCTTAGAATGTACTTTTCTCCCATTTTCAAGGTTGGGACTAATAAGGTCATGACACATGTCCCAAAGTATCATGAAGTGTGTGGGAAGTACCAATTGGGAAAGTAGTCTCGGCTATGATGTGAATTAGAAGACTCTAAACATTGGCTATAGGTTCAAAGTAATTTTGGCTTTCAAAAATCATAACAATTTCAGTTTTGGGAATAAAATTACGAAAAATTTGCAATCCTCATCTTTCCTATCTTGTTACGTGGGAAAAATTTACATAGCCTCATACTCCTCATGATTTGTTCCAAAATTGCTGAAGTGATTGGGTAAAGGTGGTTAATAGCAACTCCATCCAGGGATAAAAGTCTCTGTAAACTAGACAAGAAATCTTGACAAAGTGCTAGTTCAAGATTGAATCCTCGCACTAAGACTACAAACCCAAAGCTTACAAGTTTTGTGACATTCACCAACCCTTGCAAGAACAGCCATTTCGCTTATACAACGTGCATCTTGTGTCTTGATGAAGTACCAAATAACTACCGCAACGTACATCCTCATACCCTAAGCCTGCCACACGAGTGAGCAGCGTAACTCACTCCTTTTCAGAACTGACCTAACTTACTCTCAGCTCCTGATCGACAGTGGATTTGGGAATTCGCCTCCGCTGCACGCAAGTGCTGTGTGTCAGCCTCCACTGGATCACATTTCCTCCATTTGTCACTCTCCAAAGGTGGGCAAGGTGGAGGCTGGTGTTCCGAGAGGAGAATCACTCTCGCCCAGTACATCAGGAAAGAGGCCCCTTGTAAATTTCATGTTGAAGTCATATGAATGTTGTATTACACTCATGTCGAATTCATATAGAGTTCAAACGCTTTGCTTCTGCACGCCTGTCATTGCAAACAGTGCATATATCATATTGAGTTATGAAATTGATGAGAAAATGATGATAATTATGTAGGAAGCTGATACAGATATTGGACTAAAACTGTTATATGAATAACTAGTGCATTCAGCACATGTGAAAGTAATTGCAGGATTTTGATATCCCCATATGGTATTTTAGAAAAAAGAGTTACCATGAAGTAATGAAAACTCTGTACGTATGTTACAGTGTAGTATATATGAATATTGCTCCATTAACATCATATGATTACTAATCACACTGAAATCATATGCCTGTGAAACCAAGAGTGGTGTTGAACGTCATAAGCGTGAATGTCTTATGAAAGTCATACGAAGTTGATTAGATCCAACTTTCACGATCTTACGTCCTCTTCGCGATGCTGGACACCAAAGCCTCCCGGTGGAAGCCGAGCAACACGGCACGACGACGACTCTGCTGGGGTTAGGCGGGCTCACGATGTGCGTGACTTCGTGACGGAAGCGAGCGCGGATGTGTTGTATGAGGCTAGGTGTGCGAATTCGCCCACCACGAACATCACTTTGATGTCCGCCACCTGCGTCAATTGCCCCATGATGAGGGACAGAATGTACGTCGTCCACCGCGGGGTCGAAAATGGCCTATAAATCCTGTTGCCTGAGCTCCAGCCCGTAGGGATCCTCCAGCGTGTTGCCCCGATCCTCCTCGAACGCCTCTCATTTCAGTGCAAGCTTGGATTGGAGGGTGATCTCTGTCACGCCGGTGTCTGACATGCATCCATTCGTGCCCGAAGACGCAGTTGAGACCTTCCCCGTTCTCCAGGAGGCGGCGTGTAGGTTGGATACTCTTTTAATAACTCCTCCACGCAGGAAATCTCTCGGGATAAGAATTTCAAGAACGAGTCATCGACAAAAGTTCCCCCGCACAGCCCGCCTGAGCTTTCCATCAATTCCTGAACCTGAAACTTCAAATTCGTTATTCTTCATCCCCTCAAAACTGGCTGCAATGCGATGGCTAGTCTGGCCTTGACATGAGTGGCTTTACTAGGTTACTATCACTTGAAAAAATCTAATTGTTGTATGGGCTATCAAGATCCCATTACAGTGGAAATAGTTATCAAAATATATCAATGCTGTTGAACAAATTAAAGCATTATAAAGAGGAGAAGAGTATCCACAACAAGTTCAATGCACAAGTTCCAGTCTCAGGAGTCTCCATGCAGCCAACGAAGCTATTACCACAAACTTCAAACAAAGTAAAAAACCTGAAACAATCAAAGCAAATCATCGGGACAGTTCAAAGATACAGCATCACACATTCAAGCATTCAAACACAAGTTTCCAAAATTTATCTATTTTTCAATTATCATGGTTAGAGGGTCAAAAAAAACCTAAACCACATTATTGATACAATTACGAGAGAGCTTTGCGCATCAAATACAGCCGAACCAGACCTCAAACGTCACAATAGGGTGTCAGACCACTCCCACAAAGAAGATAGTTTGAAATACACAGTTCAAAGATACCGACTAGTTAACCTTCGCGAGTCAGGAGGCTTGAAAAGGTTCATTACAGAGCTCACATTGAACGAAGTATTATGGGTTATAACCACTCCAATTGAAGCAAAGGAAACTTGACGTATTCATGTCGCCAGTCAACTTCAGCATTATAATTTCAAAGCCCTACAATTCCTCTAAAAATTGATTGAATTCCTCTGAGCTGCACAATTTGTTCAATTCAGAAAGAATCGAACAACGAGATTTTGATCTCCTCGAGAACGACAACATCTCTTTAAATTAGAATTGGATACATGAGCTAGGGCTCATTACTTCTGTTGCAAGAGTCCATAGTCAGTTTCTTTCCATTTTAAGCCCGGCAAAATTCTCAGCCCCATAATTTCTTCCCAGCAATACTAGCCCATCACAGATTTGCAGAATCACCTCTTATTGCGGACCATAAAAGGGCTCGCACTCTAACATCCCTAAATAAAATCCATGGCGTGGAACGAAATTCAATTGCTACTTTAACAACCCTACTCAATTGGTAGGGTTGTCAAAATCGGCCCTGGAAGAAAAAAGAGGCAATTCCAAGATGGCCTTTCCAAACCTCTCTTCAAAGGGGCAAGCACTCGAGAGAAGGAAGAATTGCACTGCGCCAAACTTTGGTACCAACATTGCAAATCAACGGCGAGCTTTCGTTTTTAGGTTAACTATAGTACTCCACAGGAAGCTCCATCGTCTCCGCCTTCTGCCCCCGTGCGTTTTTGAACAAGGCCTCGGCCCGCAGCTCCACGCTTGTCCTGCCGAAGTACATGCTGAAGTTGAACACCGGCATGTTGTTCCGACTGTAGTTCTGCGGCAACGTGACTGAAAATCCTCCTTCTTTGGTGGCGCCGTCCGTGTAGCGCGGGTCCTGCTCCTTGGAGCTGTACAAATCGAACAGCATCTGCGTCTGCCCGTGCGTGTGCGGCGTGTACTGCTTCGTCACGCACTTGTTCACCTCCACGCGGGAGCCTTTCTTCACGAACGCGTCGAAGCGGTTGCGGCACCACTCCACCCCATCGTCACCCACCTAAACCCCCAAATGGCTCATCATCAGATGCGCAACGGGCAACAAGACAAAGTCCCCATTCTCCATTCTTTTCATCATATGGGAACTACACCTAAATGCATCTGAATAAGCAATTCAGCACAGTTATCATTATTACATTGAAAAAGCATTAGTGGGATCTTGTTGGTAGTCAAAAGAGGAATTTAGTTTCTTTTAAAATGAATTTGTAAGACATTGTATGAATAACTATGAACTTTCAAAGTGTTGAAAGTAGGAGTAAGTTATAAATCTAACCTTGGACTTTCAATGAATAGTGGGAACAAAGTTTAGGCAAGAATCTATAGGGGTCAATTTTAAAAAGGGATTACAATTGATTAGGTTGGTGTTAGCTTACATACGTGAACTTTGAGCCTTTCCCTAGAACACTCCTATAAACTTGTTTATATCTTAAATCTTGCACATATAGTGTGCATTAAGCTAAAATGAATTGCAAAAAGCTTAATCACAATATAGATCAAGTATTTGCATGCTCACCGCAAATGAAAGTTCACTTATTTGGTCAATGGAGAATGTAATGTATTGTCTGATTAATGGATCCTCTACTTCGTCGATTAATTTGCAACTGGTGTAGATTTAAAGGTACTTAAATTTGCAATTCACTAGAAAGTTCCTTACCTTGAGCAGCTGGGGCGGATCAACCGCTCGGTCGTACAGGAGCGTCACGCTGGTCCCGTACGTTTTCTTCGAGATTCGGGAGACGATGGCCTCAGGTGCGCGCGCGAGCGACACGGCGCCTTGACAGATCGCGCTGCCAGGGTTTTGAGGGCAGACAATGTGCCTCACCTCGCCTGCGAACCGAGATCGGATGCGTTGCATGAGGTACGGGGAGCCCGCGAATCCACCCACCACGAACATCACTTTGATGTCATTCACGTGCATGAGCTGCGCCGCGATGAGCTGCAGGACCTCCTCCACCACGGGATCGAAAATGGACTTGAGATCTTTTTGTGTTAGTTCGATCTCAGAGTAGGAAGCGCGCGGCGGGTAGTTTCGTTGCCGCTCGTAGGCTTCCCATTTGATAGAGAGTTTCGGGTGGAGCGTGATCTCCTTCGCGTCCGTGTTCGACATCATCTCGTGACCGAAGCCGCATTTGTGATCTTCCCAGTCCTTGAGCAAGCGCGCCCGGTATGAGGGCACGTCCTTGCGGAGAAACTCGTCTAAGCATTCGATTTTCTTTGAGAGGAAGCGCATGAAGGACTCGTCCACGTATGTACCACCGCATAGCCCACCGGAGGATTCCGTGAGCTCCCTCACCTAGTATAGTAGTATTGAATCAACCCACACAATCTTAGAACTTAGTTACGATTAAGTGCGTGGTAACCGGACGAAGGTAGGATCCATCATTGGACTTAACCATTTGTGACCTCCTACAATGCCAGAAGTAATTTCTTCACAACCTAGTGATTGCTTAATGCAGGAAATTTGCCACATGACTTCACGAGTATGGCTTACGGAAGTGCATACACTCTTCCTAACAATGCCTCGCAAGTTAGAGTCAACCGTCAACAACCGGACTCATTGCAACTGATGTGGAAAGCACTGAGTGAACTCTTATACGTGAGACAATTAGACCAGACCTCTTGGAGTCTTCGGCTGAATTTTCAGCATGTTTTGAAAATATTTAAGGATTTAGTACTGAGCTTGAGAGTAGAGTGCACATTTGTTAGCTACTAGCGACTCCATCCAGGAATAGGCTCTGAATTAGTTTCAGTGTTTTCTTGTGTAGGGTTGATCGTAATGGCCATGATAAGAGAACTTGACAAAATGGTGTCCCAAGATTGAATCCAAGGCTCAAGACCACACACCAAACATTATAACCTAGCGATATTCACCAACACTAGCGAGGACGCATTTAACGTGCATCTTAATGAGGTACCAAATAACTACCGAGATGTACAGTACATCCGCATTAAATGAGATCTATGCCGCCGGTGAGCAGAGTAAGTGATTGCCACGTTGCTGCACCCGATTGGCACCAAGCACTGACAATACAGTACCACATCATTTGCCTCAATTTCTCGGTTTCTCATCGTACACAACTCTCATCAATAAGTTAATGGTGGTGATAACGATCGATCAAGATGGCCTGTAGGAATAGCCAAGTACTGTATTTAACTTACAAACAATCCTACAAGCTATATTGCTCGACTTCACAACCACATTTCAGGTTCATTAAAAGAGTACACGCATCATTTGTGTCACCAAAAAAAAAAAAAAGTACACGCATTCCGAGGAGATAATGAGGTACGTCTTTAACGTCTTAACCTTGAGAGAAATAAGTAGTAAAGCTCTCCCAACTCAAGTACAGGTTCAGATTGGAGGGAAGTACAGTGCAGTTATTAGGTTCATTCAAGATCAAGATATTCATAGTACCCTATTGTGAAGGTACCCTAATTGGCACAGAGTTAATTGACATAGTGTTAATTATCGTAGAGTTAATCAGAGACCTAAGCACTGAAGATGCACATTGTCTTGATTGAGTAAGAGGAACAGTAGCTGTTCTAAAACCCCTTGCTTAGGAATTGCACAAATCCTGGACAGTCCAGTAATTTCGAGCTCTGTGGAAACTGTACCTGATAGTTCTGTCCCGTGCCGATGAGCTCCTGCACGACGATGTCCACGGTGCCTCCCCCGACGTCCGCCACAAGAATCTTATCCTTCGCCCTCAGCGACACTTCCTTGTGCTCCTGGCGCAGAATCTGGTGGCAATGAAACGACGCGGCTTCCGGCTCCAGCACCACTTTCACGGCGTCGATCCCTCCCGCGCCAACCAACCCCGCGTTCACCATGCAAGCCTTCATCTGCTGCTTCGCATTCTCATCCCAAATCGACGGCACTGTCACACACCACTGCACCGAATCCCGACTGAAGTTCTTCTCCCCCTCGTGACTCTGGATCACCGACATCGCTAGCTCTCCGATAGACCGCAAGTAATCGATAATCACCGAGTGCACGGACAGCGGCGCCGGAATACTCGCCTCCAACGCGGGGTCGTTCAGATCCTTCTTCAGCAGCAGCTTGAATTTCGACAAGTAGTATCCGTTGGGACCACCCTTCCGTGACATGAAATCCGAGCGCGCCATGTGACCCCAGGAAGCGCACTGCAACTTGGACCCATCCCCTGTCTTCTTGTAATACAACCCTGTCAAGGTCTTGCAGTACGGCTTCTCACCGGTTCGCGACGGCCAGTCGTAGTACACGCTGATCTCTTCCGGGCCGGAAGCTTTCGCATACGCGAATCCCGAGAACGTGGTGCCGAAGTCGAAGCCGATCACCCACTTCACGGGAGGCAAGCTACGCTTCTTGTCTACCGACGGAGCGCTCACGAGCGCACACGCTTTCTCGTCGCTGGGGGCGGAGATCGGAGGGATGTACTCGGAATTCCAAGCGCCGTTCGAGGATGGAGGAGCGACGTACTCGGAATTCCAAGCTCCAGGGCCTTGTGATGGGACTTCTGATCCAGGCCCTACTTCTTCCACGCCTTCCTCCACTTTCGGCGACGAGAAGCATATCCACTTGCAACCTGACATTGTCGGATCTGAGAACGAATTCAAATCCCGTCACACACTAACACATACACAAACACACACATACACATTCGCCCGCATGCACTCCCGAGATGCCCTAAGTCCCTAACACAGTACCGCATTTGGTGGAATCATCGAAGCAAGCAACCTAGAGATTCAAGTCTCGCGACTTGAATCCTCACGAGAAGTCTGTCTCTCTCGCACGCGACCTGGATCTCACGGTGGCTGGCTATGTCGGTAGCACCCAAACCAGAGATTCGAGATCAAAAACATTTGCGATCTCGTGCTAGAAACAGTGATAGTGACGCAGAGTTGTGAGACAGGGGATTGCTCTAGAAAATGCGCAAAATCGGTAGAGAGAAGAGGAACCCTCTGATGCTGGCTGCGAAGCCCTGTGGCGAAAACCTTCTAAGCTCTGAAGACCGACATTTGCTGGCAAATGCGAATATGCATCCGCAACTCAACCCATAAGTCAAGATGGGTTACCAGGGAACTTCGTCACAACACCTCAGTCAGTCGCACAGTGCTTCAGAAGTTACAATTAAGAACTTTGCAATTAAAAGTAGTCAATAGTTAAAAAGTTTAGGGGAAAAAAAAATTTGCTGGTACGTAGCCAGAGTTCCGTGACTTCCGTCCGCAAAGGTTTTGCCTGACGCAAGGTCTCTGGACTGGCGCTCATTCCATGATTGCGTTTGTCAGGGCCATTTGAGCACCCCGGCCTGCGGACAGTTGATTTTTGCGTCCACATGCTAGGCCAGCACTGGCCATAGTAGCCGGGCAAAGATACAGTGGATGGAGAAGTAAAGTAAAATGTAATTTTGCAGGGCAAACTATAAGGGGTAGTCACACCGGCTTCACCACGCAAACTTCTGTAAAGAATTGTAAAGAATTGAGGGGATAGAGGAGTCAATCAGGTGTGGTTCTTGGTGGAGAAGATGAAGACGGAAAGGTATCCAAACTAAATACAAAGGTTGCAGGTTCGATACCTGGTTGTGACAAGTGGTTTACCTAGCATGAAAGCAACCTTTTTTCTTGATGCAAACCCTTGCAATATGTTCTTGAACACACTTGTGTAAAATAAAATGTAGAATCGGTTTACCATTCAAATATGATGCTCAATGTTGGGATCCAATGAAATCTAATCAAATGGCACTGGAAACATAAGCTGAATTTACCATGGCAAGCTATGTATACAACTCGGGCTTGGGTGAAAATTTCGGAGTGAAACTACAAAGGTACCTAGGTGAAAGTGTTGAGTGGCATGGAAGAACTTCACTCACAAAACTACTTCACACTCACTTATTCATGTTCGTAGCAGAATAATAGACGTCACGAAAGTTTCACAGAACAAGAATACTCTATCATAGAAATGGTCTAGTATGCTAATGGGGATTTGCCATGTTACAATTCTTCACGTAATGCAGTTGTAGTGATGAAAGTGTGACTACCCCTATTGATAGAACACTTTATAATATATTGTTAATTGGCTGGATTCTCTCCCCTACTATTGAAGTATAATGCGATCCTAGATATTAGGAAATGAGTTAAGTTATAATATGAATTGAACTATTGGCTAGTTGAAATGTTTTGGTGAGGTACTATTTGCAAATTAAATTTGTAAAGAATGGGTACAATACTTAGAGAGTTTAAGTGATTAAGCCCGTGACCCATGGAGAGATCACCAAAGGAATCTCCCACCAGGGGTGACCCGATTCTTGTCCCTTTTAGTACAGAAGTACAAAATGTAATCTCGAAGACTTTAAACTGAATGTCGAGTCTTAACTTAGATGAAACCTAGCTGTAAAGTCTAACCCTAGTTGTTCTGATGATGTTTGTCGCATTGTAAAGTTACTTTTTCTCTGCAATTGAATTGGTTTTCGATTTGCCAAAAAAACTCAGCTGCTAATATTGAGTGGGAATCCAATCCAACTTCAAAAGCAGGATCCGGGTGGATTGGCCCCCTGCTCGGCCTTACCATGTTTTACCAGAGGTGCAATCAAAACAAAAAACCTACTAGTTTGGGCCGTGATCACCCCTACTTTCAACACTCTTCCTAGCTAATTAGGGATCTTTGATTGCAAATATGAATTCAAAATTTGCAAAAAAGAATTTGTGTGAGAAATAGAAGATTACAGCATTTTACCTGAGTGGCTGAGCGAGGGGGTCAGCTCTCCTTGCCCCAAAAGCAAGATGTTGAGGAGGCCCTTAAACCCGTCCCACGAAGTGAGACCAGTGGGGTGGATATACCCCACAAGTAAACGCTAAAATTTTTTAATTTTTTGTACTACTTTTTTTTTCAAATTCTGAATTCTTATTCACAATCAGAGACCCAAAATTAGGTGATGGAAGTCTAAAACATACCCTAAACATGGCACAATATAGGTAACTTTTTCTTCACTTTCACACTGGAGAACGCAAAATCCCAAACCCACCCTACTGGGCCCACTTCGTTGGTAGGATTTAACGTCCTGCCTTCTAAAGCCCAGCTTCAACCACAGTGTTACCATTAAAATGACCGGCCAGGACGCGTTTCCTAAGTAAGGAAGAGCATCCTGTAGACAGAATTTGGGGAAGATTCCGTCGGTAAGTGCTACAGAAGTACAGTGCAGACTTTGAAAATGAACCAGCGCAGACGAAGTCGACTGCGAGGAAGCTTAGATTAGGTTCGGCAGGCACTTAGGGTTTGAAGTTTCACCGATATCGGTGGACAAGCCCATTGGAGAAGCTTGATTGAACTTCAAGGGAATCGTTACGTGTGCTTTTCTTACTCGACATCTCCCCACCCACTGGGTCCACATAGAAAAGTCATCGCCCACTTCTCACTGTAGCTCTCCCTGGCAGTTCTATTGGCCTGGTTCACATGGAAGTTGGCCCTAAGGTAGGAGGTTCTAAAGCGGAGGGGGCTCCAAAATGGAGCATCTCCTTAAATGTACCCTATTTGTACATACTACTTTTTCATAGCCTTCAACAATGTAAAAAATCTGTACATTTCAGGAGGTGCTTCATTTTAGATCCCTATACCACTTCAACTTCAAAATTTTATAACTAATTCTTCCAAGTTCCAAAGAATATGAAAGAACTTAAGTTAGATGTCAATTCCACATGTCTTTTGAGGAAAATTTACTAATAAATATTTCAAGATGTTTCACCTCCCCAAAATTCAATTCCAACCTTTAGATGTTCCATTTAAGGACCTCCTACCTTACAAAATAATTATCCTCAATCCTCACCTTAAATTGGCTTGAATTTCTCCACTGTATTCAAGATCTTCATTTTGATAGTTTAGTTTGGTTAGGTAAGATTTTGGTTTTGTTTCTAATAGTGAGATCTCTAGAACCATGCATCTTCTAGTTGTATTCTTAATATTGTCAAAAAACTCTCTACAAGAACACATGCATGCACTTGTTTCATGGCGTTTAGATCCACAAAAGTGAAAGTTAATGAATTTTGAAGTCTTTATGAATTAATAAATTAGAAAATCACTTTTATTCTTGTTTTATTATATTCCGGCAACAACATGAATGAGGCATATTAGTTATTTTTAAGCAACCCTAAAGTCCAAAAGTTGTAGATTGCTGAGAAACCAATACTAATCTAACTTTTTCAAAATCTAGCAAAGAATGTCAATTTTGCCCCCAAATATCTAAAGGGGTATTTTCACCCAAATCACCTCTGAATTGGACGTTTTTAAATGACTACATGATTTTCTTAGAATTATTTTTTTAGAGTTTTAACTACAAAATCTTGCCACATTAGATGTTTGGAAGATAGTTATAGGGAGGTTCTCCTAAATGCTCCCTACGTTGTGAACTAGCTTCTATTGATCATAACATTTAATTTTAAGAAAATTAAGAAAAATTTAAAAGTGTTATAAAAATAACAAAATATTTAAATATTTATTTTTCATTAAAAATTTAGAAATATTAAATAATTCATTAAAAAAAATTTAAATTTAAAACAAATTAATATTATCAAATATAGCAATCACTCAACCACATCAAATTGTTTATGTGGAAGAATTCACGAAGCTTCCACAAAATTCCTACAATTTGAAATTGACAACTAGTATTCTAAAAGTCTCAAAAACCATCTAATGTCATCACTATCAAAGTAATCTACCCTCTAATTTTCAAAAAAAATTCAAAAACTTTAATCATATGGATTTTGAAATAGCATCAATCAAAGTTCATTTCTTGAAAAAAAATTGTTTTTCAATGATGTAAAACGATTTCAAGGGCTCATATCTTATTTTCACCAAAAAAAAATTTCATTATTGACTAAATGCAAATATGAATATTGAATGTAAAGGTCTAATTTGGCTCTCAAGAAATTCTTACAAGTTCATGTTAATTTAAGCCATTCACAAGATGACATGTGGCACTTATTTACAAAAATGACTTCTTTTATGCTAATTTTGAATTTTGCATAGGGTAATTGTGAACATGCATGCTAATTTTCACAAGGATTTGAACAATGGAAGATTGTTTTTAGAACCTTGTAATCAAATGAGGTACATAAAAAAACATTTTGATTTGATTTTGCCCATTCACCTCATGTCCCCAATTAATCAATCCCTTGGACACTTGCAGCCTATAGGATTTTTTTTCTTAGGATGGCCTTTGATTGTCTAGGTTTCTTTCCAAAATGAACATTTTTTAATTTGAAGTGTTTGACTTTGAAAAATCACCCAAAGCAAAGTTTTTGTCTACACCAAAAAAAATTTGTACTATGCTTCATGCACGTATACTCGTATAGTTGTCTAGCATCACATACATGCTATTGTTAGGACCCATGAGTCTTTAGTTGAGCTCAAAGGTGCTTTCCATACAATTCTTTTTTGTCACAAAGGTAATGGCCATTGGAATTATATTGTTCTGTCCATTTTCCTTGATTATAACCATTAGTTCTATTTGGTTTTTTATTGTAAAGTGGCTCTCACTCCCTCAAGCCTCTTTTGGCTTTTGTAGCAAAAAAAATTTGCAATGGATAGACAACTCATCAAACTACACACAAAATATGAAATTAAAGCCAAAGAAGACATCCCAACAATCCCGGCTAGGATGTAAGTATAAAAATGCAAGCATAGGATTAATGCAAGAAGCACTTGTACTATTTGTTGTGTTTGCATGATTTTTTTGGAAGTACTTTAAAATTAGAAAAATAATTTTTTTTAATTTAAAAAATATCACTAATGTATATACCTTTAAAATGAAGAAAACTACCAAAGGAAATTTGTTAAAAAAATATCTAAGAAGGAGAACTTGAAATGTGCCAAACTTGAAGAAAATATATATTTTGATGTTTTAATTAGGAAAAAATAGGATTTTTTTTTAAAAATAAAATAAAATTTGTCCATTTGTAACAACTTTATAGAGATGGTCATTTACCAAAGAACTCACCAAAATCATTTTTTACATATTTCAAAATGCATGTAGAAAGAGGCTCACTTTGTGGACTTCTACACCAAACGAAAATAATTATTTTTAAAATTCCTTCGTCCATTAGCCACTAGTCTACTAGAAGACCATTTCTTCAAAATTTTATCTCAAAATTAGTTTTTGTAGGTGCTAAATAGTACTAAACCCCTCCAAATTGGCATGTGTGACATTCAATTGGGGACCATTTTTAAATAGTTAGTTATTTTTTAAAATTACAAAAAAATTAGGAAAGATTTATAATAGTCATGAATATCTTTCCTATAAATCTTGAATCATTTTGAGTCAAAATACAAAAGCTATGGCCAAAACAAATATCAACACATGTCGTGTGATGCAAAATAGTACAAGTGTTTTTTACATTCATCCCACATGATCCTTGAACCTAGATATAAGTGGGTATCCTATAACCATTGAAGTGGATTATAATATAAACGGGTGATTGCACAAAACACCTGGCAGTTTGGTTGCGTTTTGATTTTGGAGCGCTATAACTTTTGATGTATGAATCCAATGCCAAAACCAAAAAATATATTTCTAAAGATCTTGACAAAAATTCTATTCCTTATTTTTTTTAAATTTAAAAATCATTTTATATTTAAAAGTTAATTTTGTTAATTTGTCAAGCTTTGACATAGTGGGGCTTTTAGTACTATTGAGAGGTTAAAATTAATTTATTTTGGCTGAAATTTCTATGGTATATTTTCTTAGTAGGTATACATGTTCCTACCAAAGTAAATCTAAAAATACATTATTTTATATCCTCCATATTCATGCAAACAGGCCTTTTTTGCGCGTGCAATTCCAAACATTAGAAATAGTTTTGACCTCATTTTTTTAGTTAAATAGCATCACCAAAAAGTCTTTCCAAATTTATAATTTTTACTTTTATTGAAATTTTTTTTTTCTATTTTCTACAAATTAAAACATTAAAGCATGTATTTTCTAGGACATTTTTTGGACATAGAGTTTTGTTCTAGAAAATACATGCTTCAACGTTTTAATTTGTAGAAAATAGAAAAAAAAATTTCAACTAAAGTAAAAATTATCTATTTGGGAAGACTTTTTGTTGATGCTATTTGACTAAAAAACTGAGGTCAAAACTATTTCTAATGTTTGGAATTGCACGTGCAAAGAAGGCCTGTTTGCACAAATGTGGAGGATATAAAATAATGTATTTTTAGATTTACTTTAGTAGGAACATGTATACCACTAAGAGAATATACCGTAGAAATTTCAGCCAAAATAAATTAATTTTAACCTCTCAATAGTACTAAAAACCCCACTATGTCAAAGTTTGACAAATTAACAAAATTAACTTTTAAATATAAAATAACTTTTTAAAATTTCTAAAAAATAAGGAATAGAATTTTTGTCAAGATCTTTAGAAATTTTGTTTTGGTTTTGGCATTGGATTCATACATCAAAAGTTATAGCGCTCCAAAATCAGAACGCAACCAAACTGCCAGGTGTTTCGTGCAATCACCCAAACACCTTTGGTATTTAAATATCCATAAGATGGATACATTATAATTAGAGAAGGTTTTAATAATATAGACAACTATAATATAGGTATTTAGATTCCTAAACTCATGTACATATGATTCTAGGCTCATATATTAGCACCTATAGAAAATGTCTATGTACTTACTTCCAACAAGTAGACCTTGCATTGATAGTGTCTTCTAAAACATTCTCTTACTTAATTGTGATTTTTTGACTGCATGTTGATTCTTTAAATTTCAATTTTATGACAATGCTATGTGTCTACCTCAAAGACCTTGAAAACTTCTACTTTGAAAATTCATAGCAATTAATTACATGCCTCATCTAAAATCCTATAGCTTTTTTTTTTTTTTTAATTCATGATTTTCATTTGCTAGTCCTATAAGAATGTTTGTTTCTTTGTTTCTTGAAAAAGGCACCTCCAACTGTAGAGGTGCTATTATGTGAGCCTAGGATCATAAACACATGAGCTTAGAAGTCTAAATACCTAATATATTATAGGTGTCTTCATTATAAAAACCTTCAATGATTATAGGATGCTTATGTTATAAGCACCATCAATGGTACTAGAGTAACTAGTTATACCCATATCATTGTTAGCTAAGTATTATACCTCCCCTAAGTGGAGGTATAATCCTCCCTTAGACACCTTTGGAGGGGATTCTGTTATAATATTGATCATCTCATTGGTTGGTACAAGTTTGTATTAGGGTGTGGATGTCGTGATTCACTTAAGGGGTCCAAATCTTTAGAGAGCAAAGGGGCCCCCGGTGAAGGTTAATAATATTATGCCTAGATTCCAGAATCATCTAATTTCTATGCTCACCTACTGACATTGTTGCCTCCAACTATATTGAATTCCTTATTTTGATGGTTCTGGGTGTTTTTAACTTTGTTACCTTACAAGCCCTCTCTCAAGTCTCAAGCCTCCTTTCTTTAGGGATTCAGAAGTAATCAGTGTTGGCTTTGGTGACTTTTAGACAGGACATTCATAAAGCACTCATCCAACAACTGAAATTGAATTTGGAGGAGTTAAAACTTCTTGATACATTTTCAATAAATTTCCCTTGAAAGTCAAGTGGAATTGGCACCTAACCCAAGTTGTCTCATTTTTTTTATGAGCTTTGTAGAATTAGTTATAAATTTCTGAAGTCAAAATGACATTCACTCTAGAACCACCCACCTCTTCAAATGTACATTGTTTATACATTCCTATAAAGATGAAAAGCATCATATACAAACAATGTACATTTGAGAAGGTAGGTGGTTTCAATCTTTGAACTATTCTTGAGCCTTGTACCTTTAGTTAGAGGTTTATAAGAGGATTTCTAGCTGGTTTATAAGACTGCAAGTTCCCAAACGCAAGGAATGCTAGGAATGCGATGTTGATGTGGTCGAGTGACTACCACATCAGAATATACTAATTATTTATTAATTTTAATTAATTATTAATATTTTTAAAATATTTTTTTGAAATCATTTTTTTTCTTTTTAATACATTCTGAATTTTTTGGAAAAAAGTTTTTTAATTTTTAATTTTTCAAAATTCAAAAATTCAGACCAACAGAGAACAGGTCTGCAGCAGTGGGAACAGTTTCAGAGAACACCCCTGAAACGGTCTTCTGAGAGCCCAGAATTCCTCTTATGGAGTGAAATTTGACTCCTCAGTTTTTTGACTGGGTGGGTGGGTTTGGACTCATGGGTCAGTTCCCTGCAATCAATCATACAACTGACTAAAGAGTGGAACTGCTTTTCGGAGAGGTTTCTGGCCTGCCAACTTTTTAGTTAACAGTTGGATCAGTGGACTTCATTTTCCTGGCTGTGGAACTTATTACAAAAGGCCTGAGTGACCTCTTCCGAAGTTCAGATGTATAATTGCTGGAACGGAACCCAGTCAGGAAATTGTACAATTTGGCATGATCAAACCATGATTGGGATTCAGTTCACGGGGGCTTGTTTGCATTTGGAGAATAACAACAATGCGGATGGAGGGTAAGCTTAACTTACTTGGGATTGACAAAACATAACCAATTATTCTCAAAACCGGCTCCTTTTCTTTGGACGTTGAAACTGCTGCAAACATCATTTGTTTGGAAAAAAACAAAACAAAAACTGCCGCAAACAAGGGAAGATACATGTACCTGAATCATGGAGTTAATTAATTTCATACAAGGAGCACTACTACTATCTCATGAAAAGATGCCACCACCCCTGTGAAAATCCCTCCCATAATAAGTGGAGCCTTTGATTGTGTTCGACCCCTCTTCCGTGTTGGTGATCTCACAAGCAGGGTTTTTGTTTTCAGATAAATGGTTATGTGGCCTTCCTTTCAAGAAGTTTTTGAGTTGGGTGGCTCCTTAATTTGGGGGGAGGAGGCCAATTTTGAGTATACAATTTTGAATATGTAATTTCTGTATGCAATTATATATATATATATATATATAGGCATTGCATGACAGATAAAATGAGGTTTTAGAAGCATTTTGGCAACGGTGTAGAGGGCTGAAATTTTAGTCTGGCATTTTTTAACACTTTTATCCTCAATTTTTTTCTATAGGCTTGAAGCTACCTATTTTTTTTTGAAGAAATTGGGCATTTAAATGCCTAAAAGATAACCCTGCTTGCAAGGGAGGAAAAACAACAGCCATTGATGTGGGCAGTGGTGGGATGTGGACAACCATTGATCTCTGTCAATCGGTATACTTTGAGTTACATGATAAGTACATATGGAAAATATGGATACAGGGATAGATATGGCTACATATATGGTGATGAATTATATATATATATATATATATATATATATATATATGAAAGAAAACAGTTATGGATAAAAAACCAAGACCAAATACATACAATCATATGAAAACCATATTACTTAATTCGTATTGTTTGGGCATCACAATATTGCAAGAAACTTACAAAAGGGGGGTAGGGGGTTGTTAACCCTTAAGCACTCCAACATCCAATTTTTGGATGATGTTTAGATTGAAAACCAAATGTCTTTCTCATTATAGCTTGGATGGAAGTCATTCTAACTTTTAAAAATATTTTATGAAGTTGTTGTCTTATTCAAGAGTTGGATTTGGTGTAACTAGAGTACATATTTTTCTAAAATTACAAATGCACAATTATGTCAAGTGGTTGACTTGCATTGATTATAGTTCAAACTTGGAATTGCAAAAATGAGGTCAGAGAATCAAAGAATACAATATTTTCTTAAAATCACCGTGTTAAGAAAACCTCATTTCAAATCCATTCCAACAAAATTTACTCAAAAAAGTGACAAAATTTTGCTTGTAATTCAATTTAGAAGAATTTTTAAATTTTTTCTTTCAATTCTTTTAGAAAAATATTGGTGATAGCATTGGTGAATCTAACTATATAAATAGAATCAAAAACTTAACTCTACAATTTTTATTTGCATCTCAATTCCAAAATATTCTTCCAAATAGTACTTTACAGTGATTTTTCCAAAGTCATCAATTCTAAAGATGAGTCCAGATGTTTAGGGATTAACTAAAATAATTTAATTAAAATATCTTAATTGCTTAAAAAGTCTCTTGAGTAGATATTCTTCTCACTATCCCTATCCACTCAAAAGACAATGCACACAAAATGGACATTCAAGTACTTACTTGAAATGGTCCTCTTTACTATTTAATTAAATTGATATACCTTAGTGAAATAATGCTATACTATAATAAATTTGGAATTATGCAAATTATTTGCAATGCTTTAACATGGATGTTTATTATATTTAAATAATATTAATAAAGTGTGGTTTATGGTATTTTCATTCTGTATCAAATATAATTGTGATTGTCATCAAACTTTGATGTACTCTCACCTAATTTCTACTCATTTTTATTACAATCATTCAAAATTTATCCAAGTTTTTACACTAATTAGATTGCATTCATCCAAATACAATCGAATAGTGTGAGATTATTTTTCAATATTCAAACACTTCCACTATTTGTAATTTAATAGACATAAGTATCTATTTTTTTTATGTTAGCAAGAAGATTGTATTGTTCTACATAAATCCTTATCCCTAAAGTCCTAAAGACCTAAAGTCCCAAAGTCCCGACATGGAATTTTTGGGATTTTGGATGGGCTTGTGTGACTTGAATTATTGACATAATTTTTTAAAAAGAATTTTTGTAGGAAAATTAGATTAGCTTTTAGAGAATATAATTTTTTTTCAATTGGTGCCTAGAAGCAAAAGTTATGTCACCTTAAGTCCAAAAAACAACTTGAGGGATAGCTAAAAAAATCACACAAAAAAATGATTTTCTTAAATTATAATTTTTTTTCTCAAAGATTATATTTTTGTCTAAATCTGAAGCTTTGATTCATTTTATTTGGATAGTGATGAAAAGGGTATGAACAATCTTTATTTTGGTCAATGTACACATCTTCTTGAAGAAATAACTTATGCAATTAATTTTTGAATGTAATTTTTAATATTTTTCAATAAAAATGTGAGATTGGATAAGGTTTTTTTATAGAATAATCTCACTATTGGGATTTTTATGTTTTGATTCCATCTTAAAGCTATTAATGGTTTAGTTTTTCCTTCAATCTAAACCTCCTTCTACTTAACAATTTTTTTATGAATGAAAATGAAGGGTATTTTATTTGAAATTTTTATCCTATATTTTCAATTCAATTATTAAATATAAAAATTAAAAAATCAAAATTAGTAGAGCAAAAATTTTAAGTTAAGAAGACTTGAAGCCAAAAAATCTAGTTGAACAAGGTTTTTAAATACTTGTTTTCTTCACTTTAAATGCAAATATCTTGCAATCTACAAGATCAAAGTTCTTGAAATTTCTTCCACACATTTTTAGTACAAGATATTTTGGAAAAGTATGAAAAAAAAATACAATTTTTAAAGTTTTTTGCTCTTTGCAATAGAAAAGACAATTTTGAGTGTTTTTTAATGGAAAAAAATGGTCTCAAAACTTTACGGGTTAAAGGTGTACAAACTACTACTTTTCAACTATAGAGTGCAAATTTGTCAATTCTCCTACCATATTGTAAACATAATTAGGAAAGTTTGACTATGACAAACAAATCTTCCATGATAAGCTCCTAAAGAACTACCTTTAAGAGGCTTATATCAAGTCAAGAAGGTGTATTGCATTCACTCAAACCCAAAATGGTGGTTGTGATTGAATGGGCTCATTGTACTCTAGCGACTCCATTCTCCAAAGTTCAGAACTTCAGATCACAGGTGCAAATTGCAGATGTGTAGGCTGCAGGAAGTTGTTGGATTCTCGGAATTTCAAACTCTCAGTGCTTTGGACGATTGCCAATGGGCAATGGTGCCGCAAATTGGAAATGCTATTTTGGTAGGGAAGTGGAAACCTCTGTGGTCAATTTTAACCATGTTGTTTCTTTGCATTGCACCATTGTTTAAGCTCCACAATCTTTGCTTCTACTTGCATTTGTGTGATCAATCATGATGCAATTTGGTTATTGACGTTGTTGCTTAATCCTTAAGTGCTTTTACGTTGGGTCTTCTCTCTGCTTCTCTACTAATTTGTTGGAGGGTTGAGTTTAGTGTTACGGTGTAGTTTTGAAATCGGAACCCATGGCTCCTCGCTTGAAGTTACCTGCACTATAAGAAATTCATGTTTTAGATGACGGATTTTAGGTGACATCTAATGTAGTAACTTGTGTTTTTATGTCAACAATGATGTCCGCCATAACATCTTGATGTTATGGTGGACATTTTTGTTAACATAAAAACACAAGTTACTACATTAGATGTCACCTAAAATCCGTCATCTAAAACATGAGTTTCTTATAGTGCTGATAACTTTCGTTTTCATTGTTTTGGATCCAGTCTTAATTTCAATGGGATTGGAAAGTATATGGTCCAAAAACCGAATCATGAGTTTGATAAGGGTGTGTGTGAGGTTACACATATTTCAGAGACGCAATTATCTCAATCTTTCTCTCAACTGAATCTTCTCTATCTGCCTTCCGAAGACATTGTAGTCTCCTCTAGTTGTACTCATTCTATGATAGACTTATCAGATGACGAGCAATGCGTGATTGGTAAAAAGAAGAGGAGATAGAGGGCTAATGTCAATTCAAGGAAGAAGAAGAAGAAGACTACAACAGCGACCATTACTAGACGTTGGTAGGAAGTGTGCGCTTGTAGATTTCCTTGGATGGAAGGAGAGTTTGACTGTGATGGCAATTTGTTTGGTGTTGTTCGTGTGAGTTGTATAGCCATGTCCAAGAGGAGGAAAATGTTGGTGCCGAAGTTGGATAACCTCAAGAAATACAAAGGCAAACGGACATATTTAGAAGACGGCGTATCTTTGCCGCATTTGAAGAAGGGCGATGTCTTCTGAAAGGTCGATTGCAAGCATGCAAAATTTTGCAAACTCTGGGCTGGCCAGTAGCATGGCGGCACTGTGGCGGAGCAGCTGCATGTGGGCTTGAATAATGAGTTCAAACGGGAGGGAATGTAGTTTTCCACCCTCTTCCAGATTCTCAGGCATAGACGTCCCATGTGCAATTGTGAAAGGCAACAGTTCTTGCTTAAACACTTGAAGGTGAATTTTTTTCCTAGGAAGCATTGGTTTGACAGTACTGACTGGAAGATGAGCAAGCATGTGCATCATGTGGTTCTAACTGCTTTAAAGGGAATTGTATAGAAGGCAAGGATCATTTCAATCAGCGTTGATGAGGTTACAGCCGTGGATAATACTTGTTGGGTTGTTGTGCATGTGTATGCTATGCAAGGTTGGGAAAAGAAGCCACATTTGCTTCACTTGTCTTGTCTTGTTGAAAGTGGCACGGCTGACCATCTAACGAGTGTAATCATATAGGCTTTGATGAATGAGGGTGGTTTTTCTTGTGTAGAGGTTGCTAGTAAGCTTGTGTGTTTGGGGCGGATGGGGTCAGTACGTTTCAGGGGGCCAAAATCAGAGTGACAATGCAAATCAGAGAAAAGTGGGCTCCCTTCGTATTGGGAGCCAATTGTGTGAGTCATAGGTTCAACTTGATTGTGGAGACTCTCACAAAATCCCCCATGATCTTTCGGCTAGAAGGGTTCTTCCAATCCATTTACTCATATTTCTATCGTAGTAACAAGCATCATGTTGTACTTGTCAGACTTGCTAATCTCATGGAAACTAAGGCAAATAAGATGTTGCAAAACGTTGACTTACGGTGGATCTCCATGTGAAGTCTGGCACTATGGGTAATGGAAGAGTATATCACTCTCATGGTGAAAATGGATGTCGATATGAGTGGTGCTCCTAGGCAAAAGTTTGTTTCTAGTGTTGTTGAGAACTTCAATTGTCTGTCCCATATTGAGATGCTTCTGTCTCTGTCCTGCTTCATACCTCTTATGAATGTAGTTCATGCTCTCATGAAACTTTCTCAAAACTGTAATATATTTGTATGTGACTTTCTCCAAGTTGTGAAGCTTTGTCAATATGAGCTGGCTAGAATGTTCTTGGACAGAACCAATACTTATGGCACAGAGGACTTCATGATGTACAATGATCTCGTATCATTGCAATGTCCTGAAATTCCATTGGAATGGAGGGACTTACTTGGTAATTTAGGTATAAATCATTTGGTCTTCAATCTTTGTGTGACTACCGTATATACATGGTGCCATGATAAAGCAACGGGGTTGGAAAGTTTTGTGATGCATGAAGTATTTTACCGCGTCTAGGACACAGTCGAGTAGCAGTTCTCAAGTAATCTTCCTCCCTCGTCTAATTTTTATTTCCAATTTTTTTTGGATCTAATGTCATATATGTGTTTATTTGTTCAATTTAGGCCCAAGTTCTTATAATTACTTCCAATTTTTTTTCTTTAGACTTTGATGTCATGCATGTGTTGTTTGGTCAATTTAGGCCTAAGTTCTTATTATTACTTCCAATTTTTTTTTCTTTGCCTTTATAATGATATGCTTTCACATGCAAATAGTTTAGGCTTTATTTTAGTTTATCATAGCCCTAATGAACCTATTCGTTCAACCTGTTTTGGCCAATGTTGTGCTTTGCAACTGCAGGTGGCCACCTGGCCAAAGTAGCATGGTGGAAAGTTTATTGTATCTTTTTCAGTTATTTTCTGCAACTCCTTTTTTGAATTTGTTAAACTTTTATTCATGCGCTGATTTTTTGAATTTGCAGGGCCTCACATTGTCAATATGCTCTAATCGACATATCACTTACTTGTGATTGTTTGAAATGTGTGTTGCTTTGGCAGATATTGTGCAATGCCTAAGCGATGAGTTGGATTGCAGATTCCTACAACATGAATTGTTAGATGCCTTTGGCATAGTGTATTTGTAATATTGGATGCATGATGGGGCTAACATGAGCTTTGCTCACCACTTGACGATACTGAAAGGGGTCATTGCAAGAAACACCTGTACTATTTTGTGTCACACGTTGCATGCTGATCAGTTTTTTGGCCATAACTTTTGTGTTTTAGCTCCAAATGACTCAAGATTTTATAGGGAAGATACTCATAACTATTCTACACCTTACTTGATTTTTTCATAATTTTCAAAAATATTTTACTATCCAAAAATAGACCCTGATTGGATGTCACACTTGGCAGTTTAGGGGTTTTTAGTACCTGAGCTATACCTTTTTTTAATGATTTTGAGATGAAATTTGGATGAGATGGTCTTCTAGTAGATTTCTAGCTCTCCAGGGAAGGATTTAAAAAAAAAGTTAATTTTGTGAGGTGTGGAGGTCTACAAAGTGAGCTTCCTTCTGCTTGTATTTTGAAACATATAAAATATTATTTTGGTGGTTTTTTTTGTGAATGACCATCTCCATAAAGTTGTTGCAAATGGTTACTTTTTATTTTTTTTAAATATTTTTTTTTACTATTTTTCCCTCATTTTTGAATCAAAGTACCTATTTTCTTGAGATTTGGCACTTTTCAAGTTCTCCTACTTAGAGAATTTTTCTATCAATTTCCTTCGGTGAAAACCTTCATTTCAGAGGTATGTACATTATTCCTATTTTTAATTTTTTTTTAAAATTAGTTTTCTAATTTTATATTACTCCTGAAAAATTCATGAGTATTGTTGCAAAACGCAACAAATAGGACAGGTGTTTCTTGCAATGACCCAAAGCCTTTTCTTGTAATGCTTAGCCAGTAAACAATGGCCAGTCTTTCAATGAAGGTAGTAATGCCTATATGGTGCTTCCTCTGCTTTCAATTGCAAACTTAGACCTAGAAGAAGGTTTATTCAAGGTGACGATAAAGGCCAATTGTGTGGCTGCAGGTGGATAGCCTTTAGATGTGAATCCTATAATCAAACTTTGGCGCAAACTAGCACAATCATGGCACTTGATGAAAGCTAATTTTGGAGTATTTCTTACTTGCCGAAATAGGGCGTTGTCTAGTGCTTGGGTTAGTCAAAGACAAGAGATGTTTTTCGACGTTGAAGTTCCTGAAGTTGACCTAGAGAAACAGATTAGGCAAGCACTTGCCTCTTGTAGTCAGCATGTTTGGACATGGTTATTTCTCCCTTGAAGACTTTCCATATAAAGAGGCTATTGATCAACTCTTGGAAATGAGCTGTCAAGCTTAATAGGCAGGGAGATGTGTAATGTGAGAATTGAAAAGTAGGAGGAGCAAAGGAGTATCCTTTTATCAGGATCCTTGTTGGTTGTCACTGTTAGTGTTCAATCTTACCAGTTTCATTATTGTCTTTAGTTTTCATGAGAGTTAGCAAGCCTTACACCTCAATTGCTCATGTTTCCTTGACCACTGTATTCTATGTGGATGTGTGGGCAAAAGAGGCTTTCTTGGGATTGGAGGTGAAGGTGGTTGTACACTTGCACAGGGAGCAAACAACGGTGCTTAAGGCCTAGAGAGGGCAATTGAAATTGCGTGCTACATCAACGGTTCTATGGCTATGGTATCCAAGTTACTATTTTAAATATTAACCCTTAAAAATAGATGAGGTTTGTTTGTGTGTGCGCAGAATACTAACACTGCAAAAGGATAGTCTTGCACATTGTAAGAAGGGTTCAACTCCCTTGTTAGTGACCAATTTTTTAAATAAACACAGAAAATGTTCATTGTTCAAATTTTTTTGAAATAACTCAAAAATAACTTTAATATAGCCAATCAATCACTTTTAATTGTATGCCGTAGCAATTTTTTCAATGGACAAAGGTAGAATATAGCCACAAGTATTGTATCATATTCCATGTATATTAGCCAATTCTCCAATACTACAAAAAAAATGGGGAGCCAAACTGCCCTATTTTTCATCATAAGGTAGTAAACACATTTTACACTTGTCAAAGAAAAATTGAGGAAATAGCCACCCTTTACCACAAAGATAGCATTTCCAGCTAATCTCCAAAAGCAGTTCTAGGATCATTGGTTACTAGTGACAATCATAGGACACTTATACCTTTCTAGTTTAAACTCATAAAAAAAATTTATTTTTAATCCTTCATGTGATAGTCATATTAGAAAATGTTGTGCTTGCTTTAGGTGAAAAGATGACCATTATAGAAATATTTTTTCTCATTGAATGTGGTCTAGAGACTCTTTTGATTGAATTGGACAATACACTTCAAATATTCATAAAAATTCATATTTTATCTAAGAAATAGAGTTTTGATTTCTTTCTTCATTCTTCACATTTGTCTTCACATGAAATTTATTTTTTTATTTTTTTGCAAATTGCAACATGGTAGACCTTTTATTTTGTTTATCATAGGCAAATTTACCTTTGTTGCAAGTGCATTGTCCAACTTCAATTGCTATTTAATGGCTCACTCTATTTCCATTTCAAAGCAAAAAAATTGAAATACTTCACTCATAAAGTTCTAACAAAATCAAACTACTTGTAATTATAGGATTCAAGGCTTCCAACTTGAAAAGTGTCGGTGTTATACATATAATAAAAGTGACATTTTCTCAAATTTTACATTATTTTCCAATGTATTCTTATTCATGCAATCACCAAAATATACTAAAGAAGGAATCTAGAACGTTTCTTGTAACTTCCAAGAAGATTCAACAAAAAATTCATTAGACTAAGGATATTTGAAGCCTTCAAGAAGACCACAAGTTCCCAAACAATGGAGAACATGAAAATTGCCTAGGAACTTTGCTACATGAGCAATATAATGTGGTCAAGATCAAGCCACATTAGATAATATTATTCACTTATTTGTTTATTTTATTAATTTATTTCAAATATGTTTTGGAAAAAAATATTTTAAAAATAATTTTCAATTTCTAAATCACTTTAAAAATATTGAGTTAAAAAAATTGAATTCAAATTTTTAGAAATAGTATCTCATTTGCAGTTCTTGGATAGTGAGGGAAACAACCCTAAGAGATCCCTCCCTTGCCCTCAAGCATCCTCAAATGAGACATTTTAGCCCTTGATTGCCTGAGTAACCATATATGGTTGCTTTGAAATTTTCAACTCAAATCTGAATGGGTAGTCAAATTCCTTTTACTGTTTCAGAAAAATTTGGACAATTTTTTGGGTTAACTATTGAAAACTTTCATTTTTCACAAACAATAGTAAATATTTGATTATTGAGGGGTCTTCAAAGGCATGTATGTAACATTAGTGGAGAGTAAAGCTCGCCAATTTTACTTCATTTCTCGATTTTGTGTACAACTTGTCAATTTCACTTGATTTGAAATCTAAAAAACTATACTTATCCAAATGCTTTGAAAATGGTCTCAATAGAAAGTGTAAAGTGTTTTCATGATCTTCACCATTGAAAATTGAAACATTCAAGTCTTAATTTGAAGATATTTTCAATTTTTAGTTATAGAAAAAAATTGTATTTCAACAATTGCAAGGTGGATTTTATAATGAATTTGATATTTTTTCAAGTGAAATTAAGATTTTTGAAAGTAAATTTTAGTTTGCTAATACTATTTGTAGTTGTTCATGTCATTGTTAATTCAAAAACAATTTAATATACAAATTTCTAAAACATTGTAGAAAGGGGCAATATACTAAAATATAAAATACACATTTCTCTTGTTATAATCTCACAACTCCTTTTCAATTTTGCACTCAAAATTGGTTTGCATACTAACATGCAAGCTTTTAAAACATCCATGTGGTTGAATTTTGGGAATTTTTTTTTCTTCATTGAAAATTACTAGAAGCCAATGCTTTTTTTTCACAAGAATAATACACTTGCCAAGGCTTAGGCACTTAGGGGTTAATACTAGGAACAATGCTCAATAATTCCTTTTTGGGATGCAGTTAGGTGTAGTTAGTCTCATTGGATATCACTTGTATAAGTGTACAACAACTAATTCCTTTTAGTTTTCTTATAGAAATAGAATAATACATAGTATGGAATGCATGTATGTAAGGGAGAAATGAATAGAATCATTCATGTGTATATTTTCATCTATTAAACATCTGTTATTAGTTATTTTCATCCAAATATATTGCAAAAGATATAAGTTTTTGGACTGCAGTTTTATTAATGAAGTGAAGATAATTTGTGCACATATGACATAATTTTTCAAGAAAAATTTGCTAAAAAATATTAGTATATATCAATGCCAATTGTAAAAAGAAAATAGAGAGATTTGAGTGAATTGCACTTTAGTGTGATTGCAAGAAACACTTGTCCTATTTCCCATCATACATTCATTGTTGAAGTTGTTTTGTGTCATAAGTATTGCAAAATTGATTGAATGAACATAAATTTTAGAATTATGCTTCCTATAGCAATTGAAAATGTACTTGAATTCTTTCAATTTTTTCAAAATTAAATCAATAGGTGAAATTGAAATTTGAATGTATGTCTCTCATATGGATTTGGTGATTTTAGTACTATTGAGTTCCTAATTATGAGGAATTACAATGTTAACCCCTAAAGGACCAACATGCATTTTTTGGTTTTACAAAAATTTTAGGCAAGTACGTGTGACTAGAGATTTCCATATTTTTGAACCAAATTTTGATAGAAGGTGGGGTAAGGAATATCTTTCACATATGCACTAAATTTCTTGACATTTGGAAATATGAGTCAAAAGTTATGGCCTTAAATGTTGCTTTTTTTGTAACTAGTAGTTTGGGCAAATTAGAAAAAATCACTTTTTTCAAAAACAAAAATTTGAAATTGGTTTTCTAAAGTTACATATATGTGGAAAACTTTGAATCATTCCATTTTGATCAATGAGTCAAAAGTTATGAGGACTTTTTTGTTTGTGGGCAGTTATGGATTCTTTACTATGAAATAATCTTTGAAGTTGTTTATCTTACTTAGTTTTCAATATTTAAAAAAATAAATAAATCATAGGATGAAATTTTTTTATTACAACATTGCAACCATTGGAATTGGCATTTTTCAATTCCATAATTAAATTCTCAACAATATAGTATTTCTAATCATTTTCTACTATTGTTTACTTACTATTTTTTCCTATATATTTTACAATTCCAAATGATGTGAAAATTTTCAAGCATCCAACTTATATAGGGAAAAAAATCCAAAAAATAACCACCATTTTGGATATTTTTTTATAGAAAGTTAGCTTGCAAAGTACATCTGCCCTATTTTTTGTAGGGCCAACTTTAAGTGAATGATTTAAGTGAATTTGAATGCTTACATCTTTCAATCCACATGGTGGAAATGTCTGAAATTTTTACCACATATTCTCAAGTTAGCATACTACAAGATCCTATGGTTATATATATATTAAAAAAAAATTCCAAAAATTTGGTACTTGTTTTAAAAATGGCAGTTTTTGAATCTTTTTAGTAAAAACATAGTCATGAAACTTTAGGGGTTAAATTGGATATGCTAGCTATTCTAATAGAAATAGACCTTCTTAGGAGAAGGATTTCCAAAACATGTTCTTAGTGTGCTTTGTATAGGCTTAAAGGGTGCTATATTCAAGTTGAATTTATTTTCAATAAATGAATTTTTCTAGTTTCAACTCTGAACTTCTTTCTACGCTCTTAGTTGGCAACAGTGGCCACTTTTAAAATAAAATTTTCAAGTTCATTTTATAATTTTTTAAAATAGAAATGTAAAAGTCTCATTTTCTAGTATAAAGTGTAGCCCATAGCTTTAGTATTTCAAGGCATCCAAAAAGACTCAAAAATATTGTTTGGGGCTCATAGTGTCTCCTATTTGTTAATGTAAACTATTTTTTTTGGCAAATTAAATTATTCAATCCTTCCTAACCTTCCAATGATGAGAATTACAAGTTGTCAAAATAGTAAATCTAAAATCCAATTGACTATTTAAATTTCATGTTTAATGCTTCTAATAGTACTGAAGGTGATTTATAGTACTAAAAGTACTAAAATGTTGAAAATTAAAAAGAAATAAATAGTGCAAGTATTTCTTGCAATCATCATAGACAAAAAATCCAATTTCTTAAAAAAAATTTCATTGTAAGACTTATATTTGGAGTAGGGAATCAAAGGAGTGCAAATAACTCAATTATAGTGGTTCTTCAATACATTTGTTTCTTTCACATGCTAATATGAAATGATTGTTTAGTTTGTTTAAGCCCCTATTACAAAGTCTATACTACAATGGGAAGGGATACTTGTTTGATACTAAGTATATACTTCAAACGTGTCAATTAACATTTAGAATCCATGATAATATTTGTAAGTTTATTGACTACAACTTAAAAGTGTTTTTCAAAATTATTTGATCTCTATAAAGACTTTTCCAATAGAGCTTGATGTTACTTGGGCAATAAACAAAGTAATATTGAATGCTTAAACCCATTTGATTTGCAATATAACATTTTTGAATAGTAGTAGAAACAAATATAGGCTCTTAATAAGAATACTAACTATATGTTATATAGAGTCAAGTCACACTAAGCTATAGAAAAAAAAAATACTCATATTTTTTCACAAGTAAAGATCATTGGCTAGAAGACCTTACACTTTCAAATTGAAGTGAACATTATAAAACCATGTATCAAGGATCCCTTGTCATGCCTATTTGAGATTATTTTTCATGCTGATTAAAGAACTCAACAAGGATTCTCTATGTATACTATGTAGAGTTACATACTTCATTTTAGAGTCTACCAAATCTTATGTGAACTCTTGTAGAATGCATAATATACCAAATTTTCCAATTTAATTGAACGTAAGGTGAAAACACCCAAAACCATCCATACATGTATCCATTCCTAACAAATAGACTTCTATCAAAAGTATCCCCAAAAGTGCAATTCAATCATTTCCAAACTCAATAGAAATTGATTGATTGTTGATTTTTCAGATTTTGGTAATAGAATCATGCTATATGACAGTTTCAATTGCTTGCTATAAAAAGTTTCACTTAATAAATTTGCAATCAAAATGTGTCTTATCCAAAAATTCTAAAATTCTAATTTTTTTCTTGGAACTACATGACTTTTCCAAATGCTAACACTACAAAAATAATTTTTTTCTAGAAAAAGGTGCCTCCAATAATGTTGAATTGTATATTTGGATAGTTTTGGGTGTTTTAACCTTAAAACTAGGGTTTTTGGACAAATGATTATATGGCCTTCTTTTCAAAAAGGTTTTAAGTTGGTTGGCTCTTTAACCCTTAAACATTGGACGGATAACCGTGGAGAAAAGTGGATTGTAAACAATGGCGTCGACCCAATTGACCGAAGGAAGGGACATTGTTTTTAAGATGTGAACAGTGCCAGCAAAGTCCGCACCACATGATGCCCTCCTTGAAATTGAAACAAGGACCGTAGGGGCTCTTCCACCGTGGTTTTCAATCTCCGTGCCATTTAGGTACAATCTGCAGCACCTAAAAAAAGAAATGCATTCAAAGAACCTGTTTCCAACCTTCCGTGACAAAGCACGTCTCTGTTATCACGTTAGAAAAAAAATCTGGATGAAAAAGACCTTTCCTACATCCAATAGTCTATTTTTTTGTCATTCATTGGACGTCCGACGTCTGATGTCCCTTTAAGGGTTAATTTTGGGGGTTTTCATTGAAGGAGGCCAATTTTGAGTATACAATTTTGAATATGTAATTTTTGTATGCAAATTTTGTATGTTAGTATCAACATTCCATGACAAATGAAATGAGGTTTTAGAAGCATTTCAATAGTGGTGTAGAGGGCTATGATTATAGTCTAATATTTTTTAACACTTTTACCCTCATTTTTTCTTTAGGCTTGAACCAATCCAATTTTCTTTTAGGAAATTGGGCATTTAATTGCCTTAAAAAAACCTTGCTTACAACTAATCTTGATAATCAATCCCTTCCATTAGTAATCCAAAGGGTGTAATTTAGAAGTCGCCCCTTTCTCTTGATAATCAAGAGAAGTGGCTTCTAACCTACAAGATGAGTCTCTTCACGGCGGCACCTGTTCATGGTGAGGAGCCGGGTCTGTTGGCCTGTGGCACCCTTCCAGATTCCATGCACGCTGGAGTGGTCTCCCCAGCATCGATTTCCCTGCATTTCACGAAACCGTAAGCTTGCGCAAGCTCCCCACTAGCTCACACATGGATTTCCCGTAGACACCAATTGGGATGTGACCCTGACTGTCGCCATGGTGACCAGAACTAGGACGGACGATGGCAGCTGGAGCCTCTTTTTTCCGCGTTCTAAGTACGAGACACTCGAATTAATGAGCAGCTAATTAAGAACTCACAGGTCAGAATCTGAAGTCTTTTGATTGTTGTATACAAACGGATGCCCCAGCTCATGTTGCCTTGCCCAATCGAAGCTGGATTGGGTTGGACGTTCAATTCAGTTGGAGCTATGGTTTGTAATCGAAGAGCTTTCCAGCAAAATCGATTCACAAGTGCAATACAAAGTTCTCTGGACATCAGTAAATGACAATGAAGCCGTTCCAGGAGATTCTAGATAGCTTCGTAAAGAGAACCCTCCTCATGGTTCCTCTGAAACAGCTTTAACAATTTTACTGAGAACGTAGTTTTGTATTTGTGAATCGATTTTGTTTGAAATCCGGTTACAAAGCACAGCTCGAGCTTCATTGTCCAACCCAATCCGGAAACACTCACTTCTTTTTGTGAAACCCTTAGTAGAGAGAACGAGTGACGGTGTTGCAGATTACGATAGGGAGTGGCAACATGGGGAACAAGCCAGATAAAGGCCGAAACAAGCAACAACCGTACAACCAAATGGTGGAGGACGCCATCGCCGCTCTCAAGGACCGTCCCGGCTCCACCCAAGCCGACATCTTCAACTACCTGGAGGCCAAGTACGAGGGCAGGATTTCCCCCAAGAACAAGCACAACCTGCAAACCGTTATCCGATCAGTGATCCAGAGCAAGAAGAGGCTCCGCACGGGGATGGGCGGGCGGAGAGCAATTCGGAGAGGGCCAGGAAGACTCAAAGGGAAAGGACGCAAGTCTGCCGGAGGGCGTCCTCGTGGGCGCGCTCGTGGCATCATCGGGCGACCACCTGGGAAAAGCTTCAAGCTCAAGCTCGTCATGCCCAAATCTCTCAAAAAGACTCCCAAGTTTCTCAAGTCCGGGAAGAAGCTTGCGATGCCTGGCAGAGCCAAGGGCCCTGGAGGAGGTCTCCTCCGGCGTGTCAAACGCGGCGCGGGCCGAGGGGGGAAGCTCTCGCTGAGACCTGCGAGGACCACTTCGGAGGGATCCATATGCTTACCACGTATGAACGGACGCATGAGAAGAAACTGAAGTTGCTCGAATTGGAATGGAACCCCTCCACAAATTTCACCACCGAAAATTTAGAATCATGTATATTGCAATCCAATTCATTCAACCAGAGGTAGTGTTTGTCGGCTACAATGTCCTCCCAACATATGTATGATGCTTTTGACACAAGATAGTAATCCAACTCCCACGGTTCCTGTCGGCACAGGAATGCAGTCAGGTAGATGGCTTTCAGCTATTTTGAGTGGTTTGTCTTCTTCGAATGGATTTCCTAATCAATGTGGTGAAATTGTTCCCACTTTCAAGAGGATTCCAACACACTGAAATACGTGATATTTGGATATTGTATGAACAAGTTATGGGTGAGTAGGATTTTGACTCTTGATCCATCGTCATGTTCGTTGGATTCTAAATATTTAGTTTCCAGTAATACTTACGGTGTATATGCTGCAAAAGTCTTCAAAGAGACATGTTTCACTAAGGAGCAGTTTTCAATGCTCACGCTAAACAAGGAGCATTTATACGTAAGCGGTTAAGACACAACATTACTCCCTGAAAAGTAGCATGAATTAGACTTCATCATGTTCTGGTTTTTGTGAGTCGATGTTTTATATTCAATTGAAATTTGCCAAAGTATACTGTTCAAAGTCTGTATTCAAGATCACTAGATTAGGGCGCTTATTTGAACTGCATATTAGTAGCCATGCCATGCAGATGTGTCTTAAGAGCCTTAGGATTAGCCCACGGTGCGTTCATATAAGCATCATCCTCATCCTCAGCCATTCGCTGCCAGTAGCACCAAGAGAAAAAATTGACTTCAGATCATCACAGAAGCACGCCAGTATTAAAAATGGTGTTACCTTATCATTTTCATTCATAATTAATTCAAACCAGCACTGCCTAAACTTCCAAGTGGTACATGGCATGTTGTCAGTAGCTGAGAGTGTTACTAAATCCTATGTAGCACCTTGGAAAATAGTTACGTCGTGCCTAAAAGAAAGAGAGCTCGTTATTTCAAGTTAGGGAAGAAGGTTTGGAATGAGGTTACCTTGAGTTGTTCTTGCTGCCTGAAATAGTGTGCCATCATTGCCTTGTGCGTATCTTCGTCTATTGGCTGAAATGACAAACCAATTCTACGTATTAGAAGCGCCATAAACAAATAAATTCACCTCTTAATGCACATGAGTTTGAATGAGTGAACGAGTGAATGAGAGCAGAAGTTCTAAATGCCCCAAAGGACTTCTCAATTCTTAAAACTCAGACTTCGTACCACATGATGGTAATCCGTAGAGCTGGGACCTTCTATCAAAATATTTTTACTCATCTACTGTAATTTTCATATCACAGAACTGATTCAATAAATAAATAAAAAATGAGAAAAACATGAGGAAAAAGATGTGCAAATGGCCCTCAAAAATGAGAAAATTACGTGACGCGTAAGGGTTAAGAGATGCTTACAGGTTCACGCTCCGGGCAGCTTTGGCCTTGCGCTCGCAGCTTCACAATAATCTGCCACTCACCTTCCACTGCAACAGCTCAGGAGAAGCTCGAACAGAACATCTTTATCTAACATGTGCTTATAATTCAGAAGGATACTACAGTACTGAAGTGAATTCAATTCAATTTAATTCAATTCGTGCAAGACACACCAAATGTTTCATATTGCACTTTTCTCCTTTAACCAAAGTTACTTCCAAAATCTCAATGACTTCAGAGCAATGAAGATACTCCCTTCTTGTTCCCATTGCCACTAAAAACCATATAAAGAAAATGATTTCTAGAAGAAAAGTACAATTTAAAAAAATTAGTCTGTCTCTCACCAATTGACTTAACTTGGTTAATTAGAACATAACCACTTTCTCAGTAATTTGAAATGACTATTCGTCAGATGAATCAGTAAAAGTCGAAGCAGTAGATGGTAAACCTTGGTCTTGTCATTCTTGCCAGCATAATCCTTCAAGCACTTGTCACGCATGAGCTCTTTACCAGCCCACCAACAGTGTGCAGTATCAGGATCCAGGGTGTCCTTTGCTGATGATCAAACACAAAGAATCAATCAATCGTCTTAAGAAATCATAACCATAAGAAACAATTTCATGCACAATTTCAAGCACAGAGACAGTACATGAGTATTGGATTCCAGAAATTGCTTGCTGGACAGTATCCCACTTCGGTAGCCCTTGGGGATAACAAATCATGACAGCACCACGTATGAGGCTGAGGGCATCTTTTAGCATAGCTGCGGTGATCGTATTCCTCGCCATTACATTTTCCTGCACCATCTTCGAAGAAATCGTCAGGGCAGAATAAAATATATTTAAGAGACTGCCTCGTGACAGGAAAGTGGGGAAACTGCCAATTAGGTCAAACGAGACTTACCTTGGAAACGAGGGCTATGGCGTCGTCCACCGTCCCTGTGATTTGCTTGGACACTTCCGAATCGCAGGCTGTTACATGTCCACGAAGTTTCCACTCATGAACTTCCGCCCTTTCAACAATTTCCATGCAACAAAGTTGAGCAACAACAAAGTGCCGGAAAGGAATGCGCACCCACAATCGCCATGTGTTGCAATTCAGCGAAAACAAACTGGAATTTGAATGAGGAAATAATATGTTACCGAAAGCCAGGAGAGTCCTGAACAGGAACTCACCTTCTCCAGTGCGACGACAGTGCGGGTCTTTGTTGTAATGCGGACCACGAATTCGAGGCCCTCTTTGTTTCTGCACCTCCTCGTCATCACTGTCCTCATCGTCGTCAGGATGCTTGGCTGGGCCGTAGAGAGCCAGTCGCTTGGATTCCTCCTTCAAGCCCAGAATTCGCAACTGCAGATTGTTGACCAGCACAAGATCCCGAATCAGCGTGTCCACGCACTCTATGGACGGAGATTCAAACAGAAACTGTCGCTCGTCCTTCGCCTTCACATGAAGCAGCACCATTCTTCAAATCGCGTATAGAGTTTACAGAAAATCCGCCTTCAACACGATGCTTAAACTAAGTCACACGCAAATGTACTTGCTAATGAGAACGTGCGCAAAGTAGGAAAACGAAAGCATTGAAATAAGGACGTTGAGAATCTCTTGCTATTGATTGCTGAGATCCAAGAAAAGAGTCATCCTCCACTACACAGCATTCTCTGCCAACTACATAGCACGCAATCACAAACAATTAACATTTGTAGAAATAATCATCATATAGCCTCAACTCCAAAACCTTGTAAAGAAAAACATTGACATAGAGAAGGACACACTACTGTAATACCATTTGTAACACACTTACAACGGGGATGCATACTAACAGAAAAGATACGGCAACACACAAGTCATCAGACATAAAATGAGCCTCTACATTTGTACAAAAAAACATAGGCTTCACCTACCATTCTCTTTGCATTCGTGACTACTCCATTACAGGCTACATGAGAAAACATGATTTTGAGCATGCAAGCAACAAAAGTCTTGACAAATTCAAAGGAACAGCTGTAGTGCGCGGCTTACAGCTATGTAATTGATGCCGAAAGCCAGGAACTCTCAAGCTGAACGTTTTAGGGTTCCTCCACCATCATGGTCCAGAAGGTTCCACACACAAGACCAGGGAATGGACACAGATTGACACCCGAAATCTCAACATCAAGAGCAGTAATAGGCCAATCCTACATGGAATCTGGCAACTGAAACTTTATAAAAATTGCCTGAACATTGTGTTAAATTAGTCATTATGACTAACTACGCAAACTCCAGCACAGATTACAAACTGTGGCTTCGAAGAGCATTACCAATACCACCACGGATACGAATTCCACTCCCACCCAATTCCCATAAAGTACACCATGTACAACTTAAACTATACCTTTATATAAAAAAATTGCAGAAACAATTGGTTGTCGTATCACACACTTTTGAATTAGGTCACATAACAATGTACCCAAAGAAACGGTCAAAAAAATAAAAGTCACCATCTCCACTTACTAAATCCAGTCCCCTCTAAATTCCACTGGCAGCTGAAATCCCTGCACTTCGCCATTTCCAAAATTCTTGCCCACGGCCTTCACCTCGATGGCGGACCTTCCAAAGTACATGGACACATTCACAGTCGGCTTCGTTTCCAAGTGTGCACTAGCAGAAATATCAATCGAAAAGCTGGCTTCCTCCTTGCTGTCCACTCCTGGTCCCCTTGTATGCTTGGGATCCGTTTCATTGGAGCTGTACAAAACCAGTTTCATGGTTCTGGCGCCAGGGTACAGAGGCGTAAAATCCTTCGTCACGCAATGATCGACCTCAAGAGGATCCCCCTTCTTCACATAAGCGCTGAAATTCACGTCACACTTCTTGTTCGCCCCCACCCAGCTGATAAATTCGGGTGCTTCAGGGTCACCAGGTTTGAAAGCTCGCGACACTTCGAATCCGTAAGTTTTCCTCGCAATCCGCGACGTAATTCCCGCGGGGTTGAGCGCGAGCATGACTGCGCCTTGACAGACTGCGCTTCCGGGTTGCACGGGACTGATAACCTTCTCCACAGTGCCCAGGAACCGCTCCTTGATCTTCGTCAACAAGTATGGTGAGCCTGCAAATCCACCCACGACGAAGATGACTTTGACATTTGAGGTTCGCGAGAGCTGGTCCGCGATCAAGCCCAGGTTCTGCTCCACGACTGGATCGAAAATGGCTTTAATGTCGGAGTGCGTGAGCTCGAGCTCGTCGTATGAGCCCCGCGGCTCGTTTCCTTGCTCTTGGTCGAAATCCTCCCACTCGGCCGCAAGTTTACTCGGGAGCTGAATGTCGAAGCTTTCCCCAATTGTGGTCAAGTCGCCGAAGCTGCACTTGATCTCCTCCCATCGCTTGAAAATTTCCCCCATGAATGCCGAGCTTTTGCGCAGGAATTGGGGGAGGCACTGAATCTTCGCAAACAAAAACTTGTTGAATTGCTCGTCAACGTACGTCCCGCCGCAGAGGCCGCCAGTTGAGTAGGTTACTTCTTTCACGCGGTAGTCGTCGGGCGTTTCGCTAATCCATTCTTGCACCACGATGTCCGTCGTGCCGCCCCCGATGTCGGCCACCAAGAGCCGGTCGCCGACTTGAAGCTGCAAGTCGGGCATGTTGCGGTGGCAGTAGCAGGACGCCGCTTCGGGCTCAAGCACGATACTGAGTGGGTGCGGGGAGCCCTCGGGGTCTTCGATGGTGCGGATCAAGCCCGCGCGCGCCATGCACACCTGCATTTGCTTCTTCGCGTGGTCGTCCCAAATCGACGGCACGGTGACGCACCACTGAACCGCGTCCATGGTGAGGTCGTCGCTGAAGGAGGTTCGCAAGTGGCGCATGATGCTGGCGCCGATCTCACGAAGGTAGTCCGCGATGACTTGCGTGACGGTGAAACCCTTTGGGAGCTGGAGCGCGGACGACTCCCCCGCGTCCTTGCTCGCGAGGTGGAGCTTGAAGCGGACGAGGTATGTACCCATTTCGGGGAGATCCACTGCAGACTTCGCACGGAGCTTCTGGAGGTTGTTGATATCTTTCGTGAAGTCGTGGAGAGCAGGGAAACCCCAGGATTTCACGGGCGCCGTGGCCGCGTCACCAGGTTCGTAGTAAATCGCGGTGAGCGTCTTGCAGTAGGGCTTCATCGGTCGAGGCCAGTTGTAGAACGTGAGAATTTCCTTGGGCTTCGACTTGTGGGCGAACGCGTACCCCGAGAACGTCGTCCCGAAGTCTAACCCTACGACGATCTTCGCTTCCCCGGAATCGGTCGCCATCGCCACCCAATTTTGACAGCACACACTACCACCAGATCCTACAAGGCTCTAGATCCACACACTCCCCAAAATCTCCTCTGCAAAAACAAACCAAATCAACACACACACTCCAAACCCACAAACCCTCAAATCCCCAAACCTAAACCACACTCCGAGTTCTCAGCGAAGCTCACACCACCCAACCTCTGCCTCCCCCTGCAAATGCTGCACCGTACCACAGCCTGATTAGGAATCTGACCTCAAAATGAAAGCTTAGAGAGTACTCGAGAGTCAAGTAATGCAAGTCAGGGCCGGGCCAGGACTCGGAATCCGGCCAAGTCTGCAGACAATAATCAACACGGAGTGTGTTGGAGGAGGTCTTGGTAACACGGCAAGGTTACCGACGAAACTCTCGCGTGCCGCGTAGCTCCAAGGCAAGGGCTTGAGGACGACGACCCGACAGACGAGACGACTGTTGGGATGAAGATGCCGGGATGAATGTTCTGGGATGAATGTGTCGGGGGGGATATGTTAGGATAAATATTATACTCCGTAGAATACTGCGTATATGGTATCTTTAATAATTGTTTTTGTTTTTCATTGCAAGCAAATGAAGGGACAGGATCGAAAGAATATGGTATTTTTATGAGGGCCCAAGTTGACCTAATGTAAGGCTGAATTGGTGAATCAGTGGGGTCGGTGGGTGGGGACGTAGGGACTGGGGAGAGATACAGTGGAAATACCCAAAACCGTCCAAATAAGGAATTCAGCATAGTTGGAGGCAGTGTTTTCTAAAACTGATATTTTTCCAATATTAGCAAGTGAAAATCATGAATATTAAAAAAAAATCAAATTTTTTGGAATTAGTATGTAATTTCTACAAATTTCCAAAGTATTGGCTCCCTAGCCGTCCTATAGGTGCCCCAAAAATTGAACCCTACAAAAATCAGCATTCAGCCAACCAAATTTCTCTATGTGTCCTTCAGGTGTGTCAGCAAATTACAATCATACATGTGGTGAACACATTAAGGGAAGTCTACTGACGCATTTGGATGAATCTACAGTCCATTGCAAGGAACAGTGCAGGAATGGGTGTTTTACCCTTATTACACACAATGTATGGTCCAACGTATTGGTGATTGGTTCATTCTAGACAAGATTACTGTAATTGCACACATAATTGGCACTCAAGGACATTTAAGGTATGTGTACATCTGGCATTTGGTAATGGCAATTATAAAATTGTAGTACTTCTATTAAAGATGAAAAGGTGCAAGTTGTGTAGAAACATTTGTTTTGAGCTAGTTTTGCATTGGTTTAACACAATTAAGGTTATTTTTAGTTATTAGCTGTTCAAACTTGTTTCAAAACATTCAATAGTCTTTTCAAAGGTTGATTCATCCTTCTTGAAGTCTTTATCTAGAAAATTCATTCACATCGTGGACAATTAAGGTAGGCTTCTATATTGATGTCATTTTAACAATCATTCTACAAACACAAAAAAATTTGATGGAAAAATGAAGGGATTGCTTTATTGACATCTGTAATAATGAAGGGTTAAGATGTCATTTTAAAAATAAAATTTATTGTCCTTCATGAATCCTCAAAAGATATGGGATAAATTGAAGATGAAAGCTTATCCACTCATTGTCAAATTGTAGAAATTATGTGCAAAGTACAATTTAAGGGCTCATTTAGGCATTGTAAAATAACTTTTTCCAAAAAGTAATGAATTAAAAAAAATTCTGACAAGAAAAGTTAACTTTCATCTCAAAAAATCCATTTGATATTTAAAGCCTCAATAAAAGGCTACAAACAAAAAATTTGAGAGGATTTTTGAAAATGTCTAAGAAAATGTCCCTTCCAACCCCACTCTAAAAAATTTCTATAACTTTTGATTAGAGGCTTAAAATATTCAAAAGTATTAATAAAAATTCAACATAAAAGTGATTTTGAATTATCAATTTTTCTTAGTTCATCGTTTTTTGAAAAAGGTTATTTGCTATGCCTACATGAGGTCTAAAATTCTACTTCAAATACAATTCTTGCTTTTGACTATGAACAAGCAAGCTCCTATAAATCCTATTTTGAATGTCCCACATAAGTTGCTTCACCTTCTACCACCTCATATGTATATGTAGAGCTTGTCTTTCCAACTTTAAACATAAATGATAAATGGCTTTTGAAGCAAAGTGAAGAAGATGTCAAGTTCATTGAGCTCTCATGTTTTTAGAATAGCTTTGGATGTGCTAGTAATATTAGGAGTGTTACTTAAGATAGATGTACCTAAAAATAATATTTGTTCAAGATTTTTAAATCTTAAAGGTAGCTACAAAATAAAACAATACATATTTGATAGAAAATGGTTTAGAAAACCAACAATTACTAATATGAATTTGTCAAAACAACTACATTGGTGCATTGATGTGGACTATAAACTAAGATACAAGTAGTCCACCAAACACTGAAAAGCAACAAACCCGAAGCTTGTATCACTTGCAAGAGATTGGCCAAGACAAAATCCACCCTCATCATCATAACAAGTTCTTGTATCCTAACTATTAGTTTTAGATCTACTTATGCATAACTTAACGGCTTATTCTAAATGTTATCAAACAAATCATATTATATTTAGGTGTTTCTACTTTAGTTGCCCATTTTTCCTTGCATTATGAAAGATTATCATTGGTTCTAAAGAATCTATAAATTAAGAGGATTGAGAATTATGTGATAATAGTCTACAATATCAAAGTATTATGAATAGTTGTCAATTTTTTCCAATATATACCACTCATAAATCTTGCCAACTTTGCAACCACGTAGATTTGGCAACTAGGTAAATACAATGGTGTGAACACCTACCAAAAAATTCACATACCATCACAGCTAAAAACATGTGCTAAGTCTAGGTGTGCATATACCGTAATAACAATTGAGCATATCTCCTACTATTAAGCATAAGTTACTTTTCTTGAATCTTATTAGCAAGTGAAAGAGGATTTCAATGCACTTTAGAGTGCATTATTTGGGCACTACGTTACATGATATTTGAGGCCTCTAGAAGATTGTGGGTTCCCAAATTGTGAGAACATTGTGGGAACTTTGGGAATGTCATGGGGAATTTTGGGAACTTTGCCATGTAAGCAAGATGACAAAGTTGAGAGACTACTACCTCATATAATATTAGTTAATTACTTTCTAATTGACTATTAAATATTTTTTTGAAAAAATATTTTTTTTAATTCAATTTTCAAAAAATTTAAGTATATAAAATTTTAAAATCTTTTTTAAATTAAAAAAATCATACCAATGGTGGCTAGTTCATTATGCAAGGAATAGTTTTGGGGAATAGCCTTAAAACAATCTCTTAGAGGGCTGAAAAATCATGTAATGTTTGAATAAATTCTAAAATTCTAAAATATCATATGTAAAATGTATCAAAAATTGACACTAGACTCTTTTGGTCTAAAATGTATGGAAACATCCTATACAAGATTTTAAGTGGAAGTGGAGAGTAGAAGTCATGTAACTTCATTTGGATAGAGAGCACTTTGGTAATACTAAGTTACATTGTTTGTTTTATTATATGATTTTATTTTATTTTATTTATTATATGATTTAATTACGATTTGGACAATTTGATGTTAACTTAAACTCCACAAATGAATGTGCCATTATTGATGAATTCTGTTAATTAATCTTTCAATTTTGTATTGGTCAGATGTTGGCTATTGTACTTAATTGTTGATTGATTATTCATTCAAAAACTTCCTTATGGTATCCCAAATTATACTAATTAACAAAATGTATCTATAAATATTATCTTTGGTGTAGTGTTTTGTTATATTATAGTGACTAATGAAACTAAGTACTTTTGTAAAACATTTTCATTCAAACAATCATATCATAAGCATTAATGGATAAAACCCAAAAGTGTAAATATGAAAGTTGTAGAGCATAACATACGACACGTTATCATGGAAGTTTGAAAAAAAAATTAGATGTGGTTTGAAAGAAAATTAATTCCCAAGTTTGCTATATCAAAAACTCAGTTTTGTTCAATATAGTTTGGCTTTACTTTATCTTTTGTCAATTTTTTCTTAAAACTCAAAAAAAAACTTTTTGTACCTTAGCATGTTGGTATATATCATTTTTTATTGTTGTATACAAAAATTGAAGGAAATTCACATTTATAGAATTTAAAATATGAACAATTTAACAAGCATGCAAATGATGTTGGTTCACACAAAATTTTGAGTTTTTGTGAAACTAAGAGCATGGGATTGCATTAGCCATTGTAAAGAGAGTATAGGTTGCAAAATAGACCGTTGTTATATCTAAATGCCTTTGTATTTAAATATTTGTTCAATTGGGCAATGTATATAATTTATATTTTACAATTGTATGATGCATTTTTAAATTCAACTTTTGTGTGCAAAGACTAGAGTTCATGATGCATACAATTCATCCAAAAAAATCCATCATCATTGTTTGTATCATCGAAAAACTGCTAATTTTTTGAATGTTAGTGTAATTTTTGAAAATCCATTTAGTCACTTGACGGAACAATGGGCCTCTGGTTGTTAAAACCATTGTACAATAGTATTGAAAAAAATCAATGACCTTGTGTTGGTATTCTATACTCTTAAGTACATAGTCAACAATTTTTGTTACCATTCTACTTACACTACTAAAATTGAGTAGTTTAAGAGCTCATTATTTTTTGTTACTCAAACTTAATTGATGTACCCAATTTTGTTACAAAATTTTACAATTTACTTTAATATTCATGGAATCAAAAAATTTCTATGATAAAAATTTATTGACAAAATTGAATCCATGATAAATTTCAAAATAGGCTTCATGAAAGACTTTTATAAAAAAAAACCAATTATTTCTTGACCACAATGACAAACTAACCTCTTCAATAGAATATTGGAATGTGAAATATTCCAAGCTTCCTACTTCAATAGGGTACTGGAATGTGAAATACTCCAAGACTCCTACTTCAATAGGATATTGGATGTGAAATACTCCAAGACTCCTACTTCAATAGGGTATTGGAATGTGAAATACTCCAAGACTCCTACTTCAATAGGGTACTGGATGTGAAATACTCCAAGACTCCTACTTCAATAGGGTATTGGAATGTGAAATACTCCAAGATTCCTACTTCAATAAGGTATTAGAATGTGAATTGTTCCAAGACTTGCACTTCAAAAGTGAAGGGAATTTAGGCCATACTATTTAAGAGTTCTATGATCAGGAGGGTCTCCTACTTCGAGGTGGGATTCTCTGGCTCACTCAAATCGCACAGGAAAAGCAACGTGGTCACAAGGCTGCACACAACGACACTCAAGGTCAAATCATTACAGAACGCCTGACGTCGTAAGGATGAATAATACATTTCCATACATTCATCCAATTAGGGTTTGGAGCTCACAAAACCCTCAGTCACCTGCTCCCTCCTCTGTTGACAAACGCCCGATATGCATTTGAGAATGTCTGGCCAGGCGAAATGTAGTTCGAATTCTCTCACCTGTCAAATTTCCCCATGGTAACAACAAGGCAATTCTCGTCTGAGGACAAGTTGCATGATATATGCTTATATACATGCTTAAGGCTCACATGCTCACACTTTCATGCTCACATACTAGCACTGTTGGCTTTACAATTTCGAAGCAACTTGCCTCTAGCTGTTTCATGGGCATTTCTTGCTTACCGCAAGTATTTTGTTTTAAGCAGCAAGGGTTTAGGATCAGAATTTGGAAACACCGGTTCTCTCATCTCAGTAGCACAGTCTCTCCTGCATTCGTTGAAGTTTTGACTCCTGGCTTCGCGGTGGCCCCACAGCCACAGCAATGCGGGTACTCCAACTGTCCAGATCGTTCTCTTCATTAAAGACAATGAATGCAGGTCTTAGTCTGAAGAAAAAGTAGAGAGCCTTGCAATACGCCTTTTTGAGCTTTCCGAATTCACAATTTTGTGCCATCACAAAACTGAAAGTGGCATCGGCAGATGAATCCGTCAATCTAGGGTTGACATTTGGATATCTGAAGAGTCAGACTTCTCTCTCCAGCTACACCCTAAACCCTAAAAACCTTCAACCAAGTTGCTTAAAATGGTTGAAGAAATAGTACAGGGTGAAGAGTCTCTTCAAATATGGAGGGGACTTGAGAGTGAAAGGTGAGCAGATCGTGTATTTGTATTCAGAGATTCTGGGCAGCTGACGTACCATCATGGACATGCTCCTGGATGCGCTCCTCGTGTGCAACAAAGCGTAACCTAGTTCTCATAACATCTGCACGCACTTGAATTTTGAGTGCAATCGCTATTTAGAAGAAGATGAAGAATACTATCAGATCTCAGAATGACATTCGTATCCTGCACTGTTTGTTTGTCACACTATCATTGTTTGTATCAACTTGACACACCTCTGTTTGACTGTTAATCATTCTAGGTGTGAGCAGTCTTGAAAAGGCCGAAGAAAACCCTTGATTTCCATTTAAAGATGAGTGCTCATAGACATTACAAGTCAAGTCAAGCTTACAACCCAACTTGCTAATTAAAGCCAACGCAGTGTGTTGGAAATCAAGGTTATTATCAGCTCCCTCAAGGTGTTCGTAGCCTCTACCTTAGTATATCACTGAGGAAGTCCATATTTGACAAAACTGGATTCCACCACTCTGCCTGATTCACCTCCTACATCAACAACAAGACCTGCTCCACCTGCTATTCGGCGAATGTATGCTAATCCTACATGAGTATGCTCACTCCCTGCCTTCGCCTCCACACAGCTGGTCAACTTACCCACCTGTCAAGTGTAGGGAAGTTCACTTGGAAATCAGTTGCAGCATTGCACAGGATTGAAAAGCTTGTGATTGCGAAAGCAAATAGCACATTTTAAACCCTCAATGCCCAAACTAAGTGAAGAAGTACTTTCGGTAAGCTATTAGTCGAAACATTAAGAAATGCAGAAAATGATTTCTTTCTTTCTATTGATACATTTCGTTTCGTTTCTTGGAACCTCCCAAATGATTGATTTCAACTCCTAAAATATGAAAGCTTGATGTAGGGTTAAATCTCAGAAATACCTTGACACCATCACAAGAGATATCTGTTCCTGGTTCAGCAAATCCTTTCATGTGCACACTCCACAATTGTTGCTTCACACCATCATACGTTACAAGCCTTGCAATAGTCTCTTGACCTATGTAACATCCTGCAGGGCACGCTCCTCATTTAGAAAGACGAGAGATAATAACTTTGAGATCCATTTTTCAGAGAAAAGGACATAATTATAAATCCAATCTCAACTGCCTTGGCAAAACCACCAAAACTAAGTCAAGATCCTTGCAAACTAGGGTACAAAGTGATGCAAACTATATGTTAACAGCCTTGAAATTGAGAGAAATCTTCTTAACATTGCACGCAAGAACAAGAGTTTCTCGCGATCCAAGAAACCATGAGGGATAGTACTTTAAAAAATCTAAAATGGTGCATACACTTGGACTTTGATAGACATTTGGAATCTCTCAATAATGCAATGTCGTGGGAGTCCTTTGAATATGGCAACTACCTTTTGTCAATGATATGGTATCCCACAGTCCAGCCTCAAGTGCATTATAATCAGAAGTGAGTTCTTTTCCAGGTACAGGTCGTCCTGCATGACGAGCACAAGGTTCTACACTTAGTAATTCTGTATAAATCTATGAATTGCGGGAATGATTCTGTCCCCTTTCTTCCTTGTCGTACTATCAAGAAGAAGACGCAAAATGGTGGACACTTAGGTTACACAACTCAAAATTAAGTAATTCAAGGTAAAATCATTGTCTAGAAATAACATACGTAAGGACCTTCAATAAGGCCACTCAACTCTAAACTATTGATAGAGAAGACAGTTGAAAATGACTAATGAACTCTGAAATACTGCTTAAAAAAATAGAACATACCAAGAATAAAATAAACTGACTTTTAGAAGGCCACTAAAGTGATTTTGGTCAAATGAGAAAATAAATTGACCAAGGATCAATAGTCCATCGATGGTCTAGATTCAGTACAAAAAACAGTCTATAATTCGTTAATTTGAGTTACAGGGATCCCCGCCAGTGAGTAGAAATGAAACCTCAAGATTGCTAATTAGAATCAATGAGTACAGCTTGACCAAAAATTTTAAGCCAAGAGGTACATCTTGGCTTTATTCTCATACAGTGGAAATTTTTCACAAGATAATGCACTAGTAAAGCATCAACATACGTAACATTATTAAGCAGATCAGAACATACCCTACAAATAAATTGCTTAATAATGTTACATAGAGCAGAAGAATTTACCGTGCCAAACCCGCAATTGCTCCCAAGCGGCTGCACCCATAGGAACAGCTCCTGCTTTCAAAAGTGCCTCCCATACAGTGCCAGCTGTATCGGTGGAGAGCAAGAACGAGTAACCGGGGCCTGCCAGGCCACTTCCTACTCCAACTGTCACCGGTGTACCTTCAATCTGAATTTTCAATTAGGTGACCCTCTCAATCGTATGTAACAACCAGGAACTCAATTGAGAAGGCCTTATTAACGCTAGTTTAAACCTTCGTAACACATAATTCATAAAATACAGAGACAATACTAAGCTTACACTAACTGTGAATGCATCGAACTTTGATGTTCACTGCCCAAAACCCCTGTAACAAACTACTAAGCTCTCTGTAGAATCAACAGGTCAAAACACACGACATACAAAAACACAAAAAAATTCTCGACAAATGCTAAGATGCCAACACCAGAATAAATTGATCAAGGTCAAACTAATCACATCAAATAGTGTGAAACACAAAGACTGAAGTTGGAAGCACTGACCGCATAATGCATGAATGCACCATCAGGTTTATCTTTAATTTCTCCAAGTCCCAAGGTGTCAAGAACCTGGTAATAAGAGTAAAGGTCAATCAGTCTTTTATAGGACAAGCAAAGTTCAATGAAGATCTCCTTCTACATGCTCCAGCACGATAAGACAGGATCTGAGGCACACACCTCATTGGATTTGGGGCCGACTAAGGAGAAAAAATAAGTTTTATCCGTGATATCCTCGACTTCCACTTTGTCAGCAAAAAATATGTACCTGCATTCCTCAGCATTGTTATTTTTCCCAAACCAAATTCTCAAGATCTAAAACATCTGAGACAAAAAAGGGTCCTCCTTCACAATAAGGCATAAAAGGAAAAAGATAAGGTTCAGTAAACAAACTTGTTAAAAAGAGTGCAGAGCGATTGGCGTACACTTGGCGACACGAAAAGAACAACAGAATTTTTCTGCAACGCAGAATGGCCAAAAATAAATGCAATGACTACCTAAGCCTCCTCTTTTATGATGCCCTTTTATTATGTCAAGAATGCAGCATAAAATGCAGGATGGAAAACCACGTGGTATTCAATAAAATAAGATTGTTTCAAGAATTCGGAGACCTCATGGTGAGACAAGAAAAGCACAATGCAATTCATGGGAGACCTCCCCATGATTCACAGGGTGGCCTTCCCTATGGTCACCTACTTGAAAGAAGCTTATGTCAATATATAGTATATTTGGTTCAAATCTTTTCAACAATTTCGATAAAATGGATGGGGAGGTCTCCCAGTGATTGAACTTCTAAACTACCACTCCCCACTTCACCTGCTATGATGGCTGTCCAAAATTTACTTGAGAGCTTAGTTTATTGAGAACTTGGGTAAATTGATAACCTCAAAATCTGGCACAAGCTAGTTCATAGCCTTGGCCTTCCAGCGAACATGCTCGCACTAATAAATTGACCAATCAGAAGGACCTAACAGAAAACGAGAGTTCGAAGTGCGCACCATAACCCATGCCTTGGCCAGATCGATAGTCCTGCCAGTAGATGTAACGAATACTGTGTCACAACCCTGTACCTCCCATCCTCTCAAGTCAATGTTCTGATAAATACTCCTCCGTCCCGAAATAAGTGTCCGCAGTGCTGATGAAAACGTTTGAAGCCAATTTCATTGATCATATTTTGAAAAGCATAAATTCAGAAGGGTCCAACTTTTATACCACAAGAATCAACAAGGAACATTGCATTTGTTCATTGCATGTGTTCATTGCGAATAGAATAAAAATTCGACAAAAATAGCCTGCATGTCACCCACTCAAAACAGCCGTGTAAAACATGACGTCCAAGTAGGACACTTATCTCGGGACGGAGAGAGTACCTAATCAACCACAATCTAACCACAACACTCCGTTGGAAGGGAGAAATAAAGGCAGACGCCCACCTGACCATCCTTAAGCTTTTGAAAGTCGGCAGTGCTTTGGTTATGAAGGAAGCGAATGCGGTCTTCCCCACTGACTGCACACAAACAGCCGTTATCATGACCCGATAATATGTCTCCTCTAAATGTAGTTAATATCCAACAAAGGCTACTTGTACTAGTAAAGTGTTTTTCCTTCCAAACTTGGAGGACCTGCAGAAGAATGCCTAAAATTCCAGCTTCAGGGTGCCTTTCAAAGATCTCATATATCACAAACCCTACCGAGCATAACGAGAAGTATTTTGTGATACCGTGCTAGGTCATGCAGACCATCCCATTTAAGAACTCATCCGTCTTCACGACATTCAAAATTTACGAAAAAAGTACTTCAAGGGGTTGATATCATTGACCCTTGGTTCTAATAAACACACTTGGGTTCTCTACTCTTCACATAGGACTTGACGCCTTCAATTCCCAACATAACGCCGGTTCCCTATACTGCTTCTAACAAAAACTAGGAATGATACCACAGACCAAAAATTTGATTAGTGCAGCAACATACCTCGAATCCTTCCAAAGTGAGACATCTCAACAACCTGCCCCACAATAACATTGCCTCCCCAGATATTCAGTTTACGAAGTAGACCAAAACATCTACCGAACATCATGACCTAAAAATTCTAAACAATGAGTACTAGATTCTTATTTCACGATGTATAACTCAATGGTTTTAGAAATCTACCAGACAGGACTTAAACATATATCTCACATTCATATATACTTAACTAGTGCATATCAAAGGGGTTGCAATCCCTTTTAATTGCAATGAAGACCTATAATAGTTAAAACATTCCCATCATGGAAAATAGGCTCTGCTGCTTAAACCCACGGGAATGGGAGTGTCTGCGTTATGTCAAAATGGGATGGGAAAACGCTGTCACACCGAACGCACGCATAACATGAAGAACAAGGCTTGCTTCAAAAGATCCCAGGCAAAGAGGCTTCACCGCTACACCAGCGTCAGCGGCTGCAAGTGCCTCCTTGTCATTCTGAAAAGTCTCCACTGCACCATCTTCGGAAAAGGCGGCTCCCATATCACTAATGATAGCCTGCTCAACCAACTGAGATCGTCAGAAAATCACATTGACCTCCACACTGCCTTCAAATGTTTCAAAAACGCATTCCTTCAATAGCTTCTGAATGTTCGCAATTCCATAACCGTGTCCCACATGAGGAGAATGTCGTATAGGTTACTTACATGCAAATCATTATCGATGGGTGGTGGGGTGAAAGCCTCAGCAGCATTCAATCTAAGCTTTTGTTGCCGCCATCCCAATCCTAAAAATCTTGAGGGAGCTGCGACAAGCAAATTCCTTTGGGTTAGAGATATGTTAAGTTTGGCAATCACCATACATCAACACAAGGACCGCACGAATTCCGCACATTTTGTGATAAAAAGAGCATTAATAGATTCACATAAACAAATGCATTGAGAATCCTTGCCAACGTACGCACTCTAACCACAGCCCTGTAATCAAGAGAGTACACACACCTGATCCCGTTGCCAACCAATCTATCATAACTTTTGATACAATCTAATACGTAGTATAAAAAACCGACACGATTCATGATCACCAAATGAAATTTGATGAGATTTTAGAGTTAAGTTCAAGAGACATGGGCTCAAAGCTGGTGCGTTCGGTCAATGCCAAATATTCCATACATGTCCCCAACTTTTTTAATAACTCAACAAGTGGCTTAGGGTTTAAGGTTCAGTGGAATATAAACTCCTTATGCTCATGTAAACTAAATCACATTTAATTTCACTGAATTCTATACCTCATGGGGTTCAAACCAAAGATTGCCAAACATCATAATCTACCAGTAAAATCTTACTGAATATTCCAAACGCAAGACAACCACATTGTCATCCAAATACCCTAAACCCAACCACAAAAAAAGAAGCAACTCGCACAAATCCACCAATTCCTAACCTGTCGCTCCAATTCCAACCGCACCAGACTTTTCCCGCAGCGGACAGGCCCCGCTCTGTTTCGTTCCATTCTGTCAATACAACCCCAGCTGAATCAAACATTGCTCCAGTTATGACAGCAACCCACAATCCAAATCAGTAAGAAAGAGGAAATCAAGACGAATTATTTGCAATGGAAGTGAAATGGAATTGGATTTACATACCCAGTGGCAGCAAGACTGAAACAGAGGCGAAAACGAAGGCACATGTAGTGCCATTCTAGTAGTCGGCAATCCAATTGTTTCGGAGTTGAGGTGCAATTGTACAAGTGCAATGTGTAGTGGATGTGAGGGATAGAGAGTGCCAATACTGAATTCTTCCCCGAGGACACAATTCTTTAGGCCAGACGTGAAGGATTTGCGAAGGAAAGCGATGAGGAAGATTGCTATCGAGGCTGAAACGGCGAAGAAAGATAAAGGAAAAAGTAGAAAAAGAAAAAGAAAAGTCACTGCTTACAAAATCGACTCCTCTTTATCTTTTTCTCTCGTTCATAAGAGCTTCTCCCGTACGTGTAGGTCGGTTTCGTAAATAACTTGGGAAATTTTGGAAGATGTCGGAATTTAAAAAATTATTTACAACTATTTCTAAAGATTTGAAAACATTGTTCTTGAGAAAAAAAAATTAGAAAAAGGAACACATTTATACATGAATAGAAAGAATCAATCCAAAATTAGAAGTGTCCTCACAGTACTAAAGATGAAAAAAATTCTATCTACTTGCTACATTGTCGAACTTGAGAAATGTAAAATATTTTGGCATGAACTTGCCCAATTAGACCTACACATACGGTATACATGTTTGGTGAAAGTTCATCTTGTCAAAACACTAGTTGGCTCACTTTTAAAGGTCGAGGTAAATTAATCTCCTTGCTCTACTCATCTACAAGGAAAAATGTTGAATCTTTTTATTTTCCACGTATGATCAAATTTGCAAATTTTGAATTCATATTTGCAATCAAAATTTACGAATAAACTACATTGAATAGAGATATTAAGGTAGGAGGTTTGGAACAACTCAGGCTCTAATACCACCTACCTTTCCAAAGATACATTGATTGTATATGTTGCTTTTTCATTTTTTCAGGAATGTACAAATAGTATACATGTGAGGGGGTGAGCAATTTTAGAGCCCTTTCTATTTTGAATTCAAAAATTTATAACGAATTTCACAAAGCTCCAAAAAATATAAAATGATTTGGTTTACATGCCAATTCTACATGTCTTTCAAGGAAATTTTCCAAAAAATAATTCAAGAAGTTTCACCTCCCCAAAATTCATATCTTAGATGGATGCTTTATGGACCTTCTACTTCTAAGAAACTAAAGAATAAAAAAACTTACTGTAGAAAGTTGAGATGTTTGAAACATAATGTACACCCCCTGCACTTTGGTAACTATTGGTGTACAAGAAAGATAGATATTTGTATAGTATGAAATGTCAAATAATTAGTATGGTCCTCTTAAACCCCTATTCAATGTAAAGGGGGTTTAGAACATATCCTAAACATGGCATAGAAATAGACATTAGAGTGTTTTGGGGCCTTTGGATTTTCCATCAAATTCTTCGATTGTAAGAATTGTAGGAACTGTGGGAGCTCTACTATATAAGCAATATATTATAGTTGAGTGAGTACCACATCACATAACAATATTTAATTTTTTTTTAGTTTAAAAAAATCGTCAATTTTTTTAAAATTTAAATTTTTTAAATTTTTTTAAAATTTGACCAACAAAGACTAGTTCACAACATGTAGAATGGGCCTAAAGTACTCTCTTACTACCCCAAACCTACTTTAATAGAATTTTTTTTACATGCTCCTTTAAAGTGCATTTGGGGACAAATGAGGGACTACCTTGACCCTATTGAAGGTAGTGGATTACATGCTTGATCCACCTAAACAATCCATTATATAAATTTCCAACAAAAACCAAGATTTTGAGTGCATAAAAGCTAGAAAAATCTCCATCTTCAAGTCTTCAACTCCGTTCGCATTATCACTAGGTCAACTATACACCATGTTTTGTTAAAAACCTTAAAGATTTTTCTTCCTTTCAGTCTAGATGTTATTAAATTTTCTTCTACTCTTTATATTGATATTTTATTAATTTAAAATTGATGCTATCTCATATGTGAGTTTACCAATAAGTAATTGTTATACTATTAATTTCAACACTAACTATATACATTTGAAAATGAATTTGAAAAAATTAGCTTTAGAAGACATCAAAAGGATATATTACAAAAGAAATCTAAAACAATATTCAAAAATATTTTTCAAACTAACTTCAAAATTTACACTAGAATTGATAGATCTATATGTTTAAAATACATAATCTTATAGTATGCAATTCGAACTTCCAGTAGTAATATGTTATTTAAAGTATAATATATTCTAATGCACATATGAGTGCACTATTTTTTGGAGAATAGGACTTTTTTCTAGTGAAAATTTGCTAGTTCTACAAAATTTGATGACCCAACAATCATCTTTCCAAAAATTGGCATATGGAGCAAGGCTAAGAAGGGGGACATGAGAAAGAATATAAGAAAATTTCTAGGCCTTTGGGAGATTGTTTGAAGGCCGTTTCTTGAAACTGTTCCCACTATTGTAGACCAGCCTCTACTAGTCTGAATTTTTGAATTTCGAAAAAAAATTCCAAAAATTCCAGAATGTATTAAAAAAACAAAAAATGCATTCAAGAAAATATTTCAAAAAAATACTTCATAAATATTAAATAAGTAAGTGTTATCTGATGTGGCAGTCACCTAACCATGTCAATCTGCTAATGTGGTGGCATTCCTAGCGTTTTCAACGCACAATCTTCTAAAACGGCTAGAAATCCTTTTATAAAGCCTTATTTGAGAGGGTTAGGTAACAATTATGGGGTTAAACATGCCTGATCAAATAGGAAAACAATGATAGAATTTTTGAAATGGCATTTAATCCCTTAAGTTCCTCAACTATATTTTCACCAAAAAAAACATACCGAAATTGTCAATTTTAGTACAATTATCAGATTTTGAATAAAAAAATATTTTTGGACACATGTAATTATAGTATCTTATATTATAATGACTTGAGAATGGAATGTAAAAAAGATTTCAAAAATTTCCATAGCATGGATGGTAAGATATAAGCTTTCAAATTTACAAAAATCCATTCTTTGGGCCTACAATAAACTAAGGACTTGCACTTCACAAGCTCACATTTGTATGAAAGAATGTCCAAAATGGTGGTGCTTCTTTAGATTTATTCTTTAAAGAAAATTGGCTACATGCTTGAAAAAATTTAGATAATTTGAAATTGCACAACATATAGGAAAAAATAGTCAATAGAAAGAAGTAAAAAATATTTAAAATACTAAATTGTTAAAAAATTTAGTTATGGAATTGAAAAATGTCAATACCAATGGTTGAAATGTTGTAATAAAGATCTATATCCTATTATTTTCTTAATATTGAAAATTGAGTAAAATAAAGGACTTCAAAGTTTATTTTATAGTAGAAAATCCTTAACTACTTGCAAACAAAAACTACTTATAGCTTTTGACTCATTGATCAAAATGGAATGATTCAAAGCTTTCCACGTAAAAATAAATTTAGGAACCAATTTCAAATTTCTCTTTCCAAAAAATTGATTTTTCCCGATCTATGTAAACTACCCATTTACAAAAAAAAATAACATCTTAGGCTATAACTTTTGATTCATGTTTCCAAATGTGGTGCATATGAAAGATATTACTTGACCACACTTACTAAAATTTGGGCCCAAAATATGGGTATCTCTAGTTACATATACTTGCCTAGAATTGCTATGTTGCCAAATTTAGCAAGCTTGTCCTTTAGAGGTTAAACACAAACTTTGCTATTCTTTTAACATGATACGCATGAATATTATTTGTCTAACATTAGCAATTGATCACTCTAGTAAAATTAGGCTAATGGATGATTGCACTTGAATGCTTGTGTCATTTATGACATTTGAACTACTACAATGATGCTAGTGTGAGCATGAATATGCGAGCTTTTAATATGTATATAAGTAAATATACTACCACCTTTGAAGATGTTTATAATAAAAATATTTATAATATAGGTACCTATAATATAAATATACTCTTATCATAGAAAGTTTCTATAGTATAAGCACCTATACTATAGGTGTATCATCTTTGAGGCTCATAAGTTCACACTTCTATGCTCACATACTAGCAACCGTGGAACTACTATACTTGGAAGGAAAAAACCAAAATTTAGTTATTTTTAAATTTAATGTATATATATACTACTATAATACAAAAATAATGTATTCTAAAATTTGAGGTTTAAAAAAAATAAAAATTTATCATTTTTAAATTTAATGTATATATATACTACTATAATACAAAATAATGTATTCTAAAATTTGAGGTTTAAAAAAAATAAAAATTTATTATTTTTAAATACTAAAAAATATATAAAAACTATTATAACACAAAAAATAATGTACTCCAAAATTTGAGGTTAAACAATTCTGTACAAGCGATGGACAAAATAAAGATTGATAAATATTTAGAGATAATAGATACTTAGGGAAGTCACTCTACGGAAAGTAGATATGCTATTGGGGATCGACAACAATATGTGAATTGCAAACACTTGTAGTATTTGTATAGATACTTCTACGAGATAGATGTCAATGAAAACAAATTCATTTATGCACCTAGTTATAGCTTCAATGAGTTGAAGCTACTTCTAGTTTGAGCAAGAATTATAGCAATTCCCGAAGAGACATGGATGGTTTTTCAAGTGTACTTCATTCATATTGTATTCATTTACATATAGTAAGATTGAAATGATTTACAACACATGGAATTGAAAATATCTATACATTTTTTAAGTATTGGAATATGTCTCATTAGTAAAAAGTTGTGAAATAAATTCCCACGAATCACCCTAAATTGAAATCATAATTGTTTATTGCTCATATATATGAATACAAAAATTTATTTTATTCCATTTGTTCTCTATTTTTATTGTCTACCTCATTTTCTTCTTAATTCTTTTGTCTCCCTTTCCTTTCTTATTTTTTTACTCTCTTTTCTTTCTTTCTTTCTTTTCCATGACATTGTTTTTCATCTTCTTTTCCTTTTTCTTTACAATTTTATTTCATATTCCTTGCACTTCTATTTCCATTTTATTTCATTTTCCTTCCATTTCTTCTTCCATTATAAAAAGTTAACTTTCATTTCATCTTCCATTTTCTATTCTCTTACTACTCATTTATCTCCTTCACTTTGCATTTTTCTCCTTTTTCTCCTTTTTTATTCCTTTACTTACATTTTTTTGCACTCTTTTTTATTCATTTAAGTTTTTACTTTCATAGCTTGTTTTTATGGTTTTTTTTCTAAGATGTCTTATGTCTTTTCTAGTTTACTTCTTTCTATAATTTTCTACAAATTGGGGCAATTTATTTACATGTGGCATTAAATTATAGTCACCCCAAAATTAAGTCTTACAATTTAAAATTATCTTGAACAACATACTTATGAATTAGAGTGAGATTTCTGCCACAATGATTTTTCGTTAACATCTCACCCTAACTTGTAAGTTGTCTAGTCATCCTTTATGTGCCATCTTATACTAGCATCATGCTAGAAATTCCAATCTATACGGTATACTTACAAGCTACTATTCCATGTGTTCATTTAAGTCAATAAAAAAATACAATTGACTATTGGCAAAATAATATGAGTCTACTATACATGAAGTAGTTGGCATGTTCTTTAGCTCCTATAGTTAATAAATAAATCATTCAGACTTTGCACAAAAGTCTAAAAGTCTAAATGCTTAGCAAAAAAATCAAGCACAATAAAGTATAAATTAAACTATTTTACAATCCATGACTATAGTAAATATGGTCACAAGTCATAAAACATACTATAAATAGTAAAATTTCCTTAATTTAAAAAAATTGGTAAAAGAAATTTGGGGGATAAAAATCTCAAACAAATAAGGTTTAGAGGCTCACTGCTTACAACCTCCATGCTTGCAACTTGCAAGTGCACTACTCTAAGCTCACACACTAGCTAAGTTATTGTGTCAAACAATATTTTTGAACATTTTTTGCCTATCCATTGTAACGGATTTTAGGTGACATCAATGTTGATCAAAAACCAATGAGTGCAAATGTTGACATGTTTTTTCAAACATTTACAAAAATATGAGTTTCTTATAATGTCATTGAAGGATATTATATGTGATGTAAGTAGTTAGGGACAAATATGTGAAGTAATGACACCTAATTTCAATTGTTTTTTAAAACTACATAGTCTAGATTATTGTCTAGAATATACTTTTACTATTTATAAGAGTCTATGATTGGTTATTCTAAATCCTATTTTAGCACTTAAATAATTTGTATTCTATTCATAAAGTCTTCAATAAATGTATTCTAAGAGAATACTAAATCCTTTTTTGATTTTTTACAAGACCCTACAACTAGTTTTTCAATATAATGATGAAAATCATACTTGAATTGCTTAATTGTTCAATTTTAGATGTAGTTACATTACTTTCCTTTCAAGGGTGTTGGATGTTCATGAAAGATCAATTTCAATAATTCTAATTGAAAGATTAATTTAACTTGTAAAAGGCAAACTATAAATAGTGGAAATCGTCCATTTTAGTATTCTAAAAATCATTGGTTAAAGAATTACAAAAGCACTTGTTGGAAGTCAATCTAATGTTGAAGACCTGTGGCCTATTCAAACAAAATTCTAATGATGAATAGTTGCACTTCTATTCTACATAGAAGGATTTTTTGTCATTCATGAGGTGAAAAATGAACGAAGCATCCTTCAAGGGTTAAAGCAATTTTGGTTCAATGAATCCAATTTGCATTTATAACCCACAAACAATGTGGAGGCCATTTTTTGTCAATGAACAAGAGAGAATCTCTCTATGTAGTCCAAAAATGCAACTATTCATCCTTGGAATTAGGGATGGAAAGGAAAGATCTTCTACAGTGCTTTGGCTTCCAACAAAAACTTTTGGATTTTTTTGAACCAATGATTCCCATGGTATCAAAATTCATGATTTCCTCTATCACCATCTTGTTGTTTAAGGGATAAATACTACTCTACATTGTCAATCTCCTACTATTCTTACCATTTATTAGTTATGTAGGACTTATGAATCAACGACCCTCTTGACAGGTATATGGCGTACAAGCATATTCCATTATCTTTTTCTCACATTCCCTTGTAAATGTGGGAAACATGACCATCCCCTGAACTTGTTGCAATTATATTGGTTTGCCGACCCAAACAAACAAACTTTTTATCATCAAAAAATACTCAAAAGTGCCATTTTTATTTCAAAGAACCAAAAAAATTTAAAACCTTATCTATTTAAAAGATCTTGAGATGAACTATCTCATTCCATATGAAAGATCAATTTTAGACACCTAGAAAATGATCCATGAAAAATCTTGCATCAATGCATAGCAACCTTTTTTCAAAAAATGAGATTTGGATTACATTAGGTTGAGTCATTGGTCAAAATCAATGTCTTGGGTGACTACAATATTGAAGTGATTATTGCAATAATAGCAATAGAAACTTCCACTTTCTAGAAAATGACTTTTAAAGGCTTTTACAAAGTAGGCATTTTATGATTTTAGGAAATATTGTGACCACTCATAACATTCAGTAGCATTGGTTGGCATTATCCGTGCTCTACAGTGGAGGGTGTGGAATATTTCACATCTAACAGTGCGTCATCAATAACTACTAAATAGGTAAAGGATGGAGAGGTTGTTTGGTGTGGCATATGCCACACCTTCCACTGAGAGTACAGACAATGCCAACCAATGCTATTGAATGTTATGTTGTAGGGGAGTAAATTGACCATGATAATGATTATAGAATTTTTTTTTGTTGGTTTGGAGGTAGTCTATGAACTCTTTTGAGCTAGTTGGTCAATGCACTTCAAAAATTCATAATTTGTCAAATAACAAACCTGCAAGTGTTTTTTCACACTATTTTTCACATTTATCTTCATATGTAAAAAATAAAAAATTTCAACAATGTATCATTGTTATGAAGGTAGACTAATCATTTTGCATGTCATATATTCGTTTGCTTTAGACTAATATAAAAATAAGTAGATGAAATTTCAAAAACTCTAATCAAGTAGATTGCAAGATATTTGCACATAAAAGAACATAAATAGATTATTTTTGCAATTAGCATGACTAAAATATAGGACTTTGACCCTTTTAATTTTGAATATTGCACTATAAAGTCTCGTCTAAAAACATTTTATCGTAGACAACGGAGTATGAAATCTAGAAAAAAAAATTTGAAATACAAACATTGACTTGATTTTTCATCCTAAATTTTAAAAATTGGTAAGTAGAAACAAATAAGATATAGAAGGAAAAAAATAAGTTCTTGATAATACTAAAAATAATGGAATTGAAGCAAACTTATTTCAATAGTGTATTTTTTTAGTAAAAAACTTGAACTTTTTAGAAATTTTGTTTTAAATTAATAAAATCACATTAATCCCTAAAGGACTATTTGTCTTCTTATCAGCCAATTTGGATTTGGGTAGGTTCCTACTATCTCAATTTGTAGTGAATATTTTTTAAACTTTTTGAAGACATAAAATTTTGCAAGAGTTTCAAAAGAGTTTTGTAGATATATATTTTTGTTTCAATTAGTGCTTAAGAACAAAAGTCATGGCAAAATAAGCAAAAAGTACATGTTGGCCAAAAAGATCACAAAAAATCAAAATCAAATTCTAATTTTTTTCCTTCAAATATTAAATTTTTGTCTACATCACTACATGTAAAGCTTTGATTTACTCTATGTGGACTAATAATGAAAATTTTTAGGACAATCTTATTTTTTCTAACAATAACTTATTGTGTTCATTTTTTAATTCAATTTTTACAATTCTTTGAAATATTTTGGTTAGTTAGGGTTGAATTTGTTTATTAGAGCAACCTCATAGTTGGGATTTTTGTGATTCAATTCCATCTTGAAGATATCAACAATTTGGTTATGGCTTTAGCCTTGAACCTACTACTATTTTAAAAAATTTCAATTTGTAAATTTCCAAATTTTTTTTCTTCTAGTTTCTCCACTTAACTATTCAATATAAATAGTTTAAAAAAAAATCAATTGTGCAAAAATTTTAAATTATGAACATTCAAAGTCAAAAATCTAATCAAGGAAGGTACAAATTTTTTTTCTTTAACTTTAAATGCAAACATCTTACAATCTATGTGATTAGAGTTTTTGAAATTTCTTCTACACAATTTTTTACTAGTCTAGTATAAGACCCTAGGATAAATATGCCAAAAAAAGATTTTCTAAAAGTTTTTTCCTTTTTGCAATAGAAATGATATTTTTGAATGGTTTCAAATAGGAAAATGGCCTTTGTGTAATATATTGTTTTTTCAAAAAGATATAATAATTGCTAGCCAAATAAAAACTCTATAACTTTCACATCTCTAAATAATCCAAATGGAATGAATGAAGCTTTCTTTGCAAACAAAGATATTTATGAGAAAAAAAATTATTTCAAGATTTCTCTTACATGATAAACTATTTTTTGGGCTTTAAGTGGAATAATTTTAATTTTGTTCTTGGGTGTAAATTTGAATGAAATTACACCCTCATTAAACTAATGGATTTTCCTATCTTCAATAAATTTTTAGATAATTTGTTGAGGAAGTCACCTCAAAAATTGAAGTCACATAAGCCAACCTAAAATCCCAAATATCTTATAGTATGAGTGTATGACCTTTAAATTGTTGAGGTTAACCATTAACCCCTAAAGGTTTTTGACTATGTTTTCACCAAAAATGCTCCAAAACTACCATTTCTAATACAAGTGCAATTTTTTTTGAAAAACACATTTTTGACTCATGTAACCGTAGGATCTTGTAGTAAATAAATGTGGTTTGTAAACACGTGGAAAACATTTAAAAAATTTCCACCATGTAGATTGCAAGATATAAACATTTGAATTGACAAAAATTATTTTTTTATCCCTACGAAAATCTAGGCAGCTGCACTTCACAAGGTCACATTTGTATGAGAAAAAATTCAAAATGGTGGTTACTCTTTGAATTCATACTTCAATGCAAGTTGGATACATTCTCCAAAAAATTCAAAGCATTTGGAATTGTACAACATATAGGAAAAAATAAATAAGTAGAAAGAAGTAAAAAATGAGCCAAAATACTAAATTGTGAACATTTTATTCATGGAATTGAAAATTTTCAATCCCAATGGTTAAAATGTTGTAATAAACAATTTACATCTTCTGTTTTATTTTTTTTCAAAAATATGAAAAATTGAATTAAATGAAGAATTTCAAACTTTTTTTGTACTATAGAGATTCTGTAACTGGCCACAAACTACTCCAAACTAAAAATCTTCATAATTTTTGACTCGTTGATTGGAATGGATTGATTCAAAGCTTTACTTTTAGATAAAAATCTAATAAAAAAATTTCAAATTTTTATTTTTTTTAAAAGAAATTTTTGAAGAAGTTTTTTTATCTGCCCAGGCTGCCCTCCGAGTAAAGAAAACAATATATCCTACCATAACTTTTTAACCATGTAGTCAAAAGTTATGAAAATTGTTGGGCCTCAAAGCTACTCCTCGGGCACATGTTGTATCAAAATTTCAAAGAAAAAAAAATAAAAACTCCATTTGTAGTGAGTTGCCCAAAAAATTTATGTTCTCAAAAAATGCAGTTTAGGGCTTTAGGGGTTAAAAGACCTTCAATTTTGTTTTTAGAAGCTTAGTCAAATTTTGAACATTAGATTTCTACTTCAAACACATATTTCAAAATATGGTATTTTTATCATATTACAATATATATCTTAAATTTAATCTCACTTTTCTATAATTCAAAGCATTGAATTAAAGAATAAATGACTTTTTATTTAAAAAAAAATTATGGTTATTATTAAAATGCTTAAATTAGTGTAAAATTTTAACTGAAAATAAATGGAAATAATTGGGACAAACATTATAGTGTACATAGTTAATGTATGCCTTGAGCCCACGCCAATTTGATAGAAAAGATAAAGAAAGATATATTTTGAATTTTCAAGATGCTATCTTCAAACTTCAAAGTGTCATAAAAGTTTAAATTTAAATAATTTTTGAAAAAAATTCAAATGACTTGAAAATTAGATTATTAAAGCTATATTATACTAGTCAGGCTTAAAACAATAAATGTATTGTGATCATTGATACTTTGATAGTAGAATTTGACTATAAGGCCATTGATAAGGCTGTCTTTGTTGTACAATAATTAACTAAAAGAAACTCACATTAAGCCTTTAGTGACTGTGGTTGATTAGGGCGGTGGGTGCAATTTCTATATACAATTCTTAAATAGTCCCATTTTGTGATTACTCTATGGATGTAATACTAAATCAAATTGTATGAATTGGTTATATAGAACAAATCCTTGAACCAAATGAAAAATGAAAGTGATGCAATGGTTCACATTCTTGTAATTAATCTTCAAATATTGATGAATGTTGAATTTCAACATTCATGTACATATTGAAGAATAACATATTAACACATATGACATATCCACAATTCTATTTCCATCCACGACTCGATGTGGCACCGACAAAGGTACACTACCATATATAGGATTGATATTTGAATGCAATTTAATAAGGCTAAATTGAGCTCGCACATGTATGATCATGTTTTCCACCAGGAGGGGTTAACCTCTGCAATACGTCCCACTGCATGGATGCCGTGCTTGTCAACCATGCAGGGAGCAGTACTAACGTAATCCAGGGCCAGTCTCGGTTGCACGAGAACAAAACTTCTCGTGCACTACTACAAGATTCGTTACAGTGTTGCCAAATGCTACTTTCCACTTGAATATGCAAACCAACTAGCTGATCATTCAAGCTCCCGAATGAAATTATGCATGTTTGAAGTCTTAATTTTAACGTCAATTTCTTAGAATTAAATGGCATATTAATTTCCACACTTGACAATGGCTGAAATCACATTGAAACCGTGCGTTCTGCATGAAATCGATACCAATCCTAGCTAGATCGATCGACTGTAGAGCTTTGTACGTGCAGATGAATCACAGTTTGGGACGCCTGGAACTGTGCGCCAGTTGGTAACGAAATTGTCCAATGTTCCCCCTTCCCCTTCCGTACCATGTTAATTAATGGAAGGCCGCCATTTAATTTTCACGATATTTGTGGGTTTGGTCTGAAGATATACAGTATATCCGGCCCGCCCACTCACCTAACTTAGTACTTGACTTGCAGGGCGATTGAAATTCCCTATCTTACTGTAGTTTGTAGCATAGCTCCGAAATACTCCACCACCGCACATTCCGATCCACTTAATTGTCATTGAGGAACTCGATCAAGGTGCGAGAAAATTCCGCCGTGTTGTACCGGTATGTCGAGGAGGTGAAGATACCGGTAAGCTAAGAATGCTGTACGTGAGATAAGATACAACTGGCAAGATATTTTTTAAAGTTTTGACTCGTCGGACGAGGTATAACTTATTCCTTTTTTACGAGTTATTAATGTTTTTGAAGTAATCTTACAATCTTTAGTCGGATCGCTTGAGGTCAGCACGAGGCTTGGGCCACTCACTGTTTGTGAAAAGACAATTGAAGCTTACCAACTGATGCTTGGGAATGGGAGCTAGCTATTAATCAAGTTATCTAAGCTTAGGTATTTTTTGAAGTAAATGAAGAGGCTACAATCATTCCAAAGGTGTAGTCGCTCAAGGTTTTATTCTCATTCTTGAAAGGATACTTTGATTCCGAGGCTCTCGACTTGTCATCCAGAGAGCAGGATGGACTCTGCACGCTGAGTCCAATTTATGGGGCTACGTACTTACTTACTGTCAAGCTAGCTGGGAGAAGTTATATTTAAATTCAAATTTTGCAAATTTTGCAAGTTTGCAATCCTGTTCCAACCCCTCTGTCACTTTCAATTTCTTCACTCCCTGCCTAAGAAGCACTGTACTGTACATAATTATCGAGCCCAATGTGCCTTTTCTAACGAACTGTCGACGTTGAGCAGCTGGTGCGTCCCACCATTGAATCCATACTCCTCGAGCTCGAGATGAGAATCACCCCGGAGATCATTGGAAGGAAGTTCAGTCGTTCCAAGATTTGGGTCGTGGCATGGTGAAAGTCTATGGTATTCTCAGGAAATCGATCCTCAAACTCCAGATATATGACTGCTTTCATGTAAAAAAATAATTGCACATCTGAGTCCCTTCTTGTTGTTTGATATTGTTAATTATCACTCTGAGTTGTTGTGGTAGCAATGACAACAGCCGAAGGTTGTTGGCTCACGCACGTTTCCAGATGAACCTAGCTTTCTAAAGGAGTTTTCCATCAAGAACAAGTCTCCGTTAAGGCACATGGTCTCATTATTTTAGCACTTTCGAAAGCACTTTCGTTAAGGCACCGGGTCTCATTCATTAAGGCAGCAGCTTATCAAATGACAGTAAGTTGCAAGTATATATCTAGGTCCCATTTGTTTTCGGAAAAAGAGAAAGAAAAAGAAAGCCAGTCTAGCAGCTAGCTACGGCGTAGAGTCAAGCTAGCTTGTTTGATAGTCCGAAGGTAGTACCTCTCTGAATTGCATCTGTAGATTTGCAAAGCTCCTTTTTCTCTATAAATTTCAGTCGCATCAACAAGACACATCGACGCAGCTGTCTGTTGCACGTTCAATTCTTCCCAAGCGTAGCTCCATGCCGGCCATCAAACTGCTCGATCGACATTCAGGTGCGTACTCCGAGGATCTTAGTGCAGTACAACCAGTAATCTTCGCCAGAGACGAAGCTAATATTTACGTCTTCATGATATATATGTGGTATTATTTGGTGGCTTAATTGTGGCTAGGTACCCCGCGTCTGGGATTTGATTTCATCGATCTTGTGCAAATCTATATAAACCCTCGATTCTTAGCTTGGAGAAGCTTTGACTAGCAGGCCGGAGCACACTAATTTTTGAGGGGATCAGTCTACATTTGAACAGCGATCCTGGAAGCGATATATGTATACAGACATCAGGCCAAGGCTACAATTTTCATGCAAGCTAGCGTTCTCTGTCAGTTCGTTGGACGACGGGAGCGTCGGCCAGCGGTCATTTCTTTGAGAATGAATACGTGGAGCTTCAGGAATGGTAGATTGGTTGCAATTAATATACATAATTACCTGGGTACTTACGCAAATCTTTCGTGACATCAGTTTTGATGGCTAGTGCTGTACAGGAAACGGCAGGTGGATACGCGTGTCATTCTGTCTTTGCCTCGTCAATCGACAAGCTAGCTGGCGATCGGCTTCAGAAGAGACCGCGTCCAAGCAAAACGCATCGAATTCTGAACGGTTTCTCAATCGATTAATTGGTACGTAACTCAATCACTTCCGAATGAGTTAGCTTAACTATCATCACTTCCGTTAAATTCTAGGCAGTCACCAGTTGTGACATTCATCTGCAGATCGAAAGCTCTAAAATCAAAGCGGGACAGATATGTATTGATTTATTTTCAGGCTGCGCACCCTGGTTCCCTGAAACGTGCCAAAGTCAAGGAAACCCACCAACACAACATTCGAACTTGGCGCTCGCCCACTCGACGAAATTGACGCATGTGGAACGTCGGGGATGTGTATCGATCGGCCCTGCCTCATCAGTGTGCGTGCTCGAAGCGCGACCTACAAGAAGCTGCGCTCTACTTTCCTCACAACAGATCGAAAGGCTGCAACAATTAATTGCCTTGAACGAGGATCGAGTGGTAAATTAATGCAGGTCGTAACAGTTACTGCCAGTATATCTTGAGCGCATTCCTGAGGTGCGTGCAGTGGACATCTGATCTACGTGATGAAAGGTTTCCTGTGAAAGGTACGTACCGACAATATTTCCTTCGTTACAACTAACTGGAATCTCGCTGGTACGTACATAAGTTGAGGAGTCGAAGAAATCATTTTTATTGCACTACTTCCAGACTCCGGAGCATCACACCACGTTGTCGGTAAATATAAATCAGCCACAACTGAAGGTTATCGGTCGGTCGATCGATCTTTTGTAACCCACGCAGTATTAATTAATATTTGTAACGATGGGTTACAGGGTCTCCTGCTTTTGGAATGACTGGAGGCTTTCATGGATATCATCCGGTCCCCTGGTCTTTCGATCAGGACAATGTAGACGCTTGTTACGGAAGGTGAAGAGGTTTAAGAAGGATTATTTTCTAGAGAAAGATGTGAAGTTTTGGCAAGAAAGTCAGTCAAGTGCACGCACAGTCAAGCACTTGGTTGATTTGTTTGCGATAGAGATCAAGGTTTTTGATCGAGGTCTGTGACACCATTAATTTAAGTAATGCTGGCTGTGCAGGCAAATGAATTGATGGTCAAGCATGAGCTCTAGCTTGCAACGCGAGCACGTACTGCCACTATCATGGAATGTCGGTATGGTTTCTGTTTGAGAATAATGTACCATTTGTGAAAAGTAGATGTACTGTACTGATTGATAATATGAAAGCCTCAGATAGAGCTAGGAAATGGAGATTGGCCATTAGACCTGTACAGTCTAAGAGTTTGAAGTATTTTTAAATCTTTCTTCATATTACTAAACTTTATGCTCATTTGAGTTTGGTATAATTAACACAAATGATTTGTAATGTCAATTTTTTTCCCAAAGGATCATTGCAAGAAAGGGCATCCAAAAAGCATGGTGTTTTTTTTGTAATATTCATTTTTTTTTGGAGTACTTTAAAAAAAAAATTAACTTTTTGAAAAAAGTGAAAAATATGTTTCATGTATACATCTTTAAGGAGGTGGAAAAGCATAGAAAAATTCTCTAAGTAGATGAACATGAAAAGTGCAAAATCTCATGAAAATATAATTATATAATTATAACATTAGAGAAAATATATCTTAATTGTGACAAGAAATAGTACTACCTTTTTACAATGATCCCAGAGACCATTATCAATAAAATTAAAATAAACTTTTATTTCTTGTCTCTTGTTCAAAATTTGCACTAAATGAATGAACATTTTAAATCTACTTGCCAAAGGGATCTTGAAGATGTATTTCAACTTTGTTTATATAGGTTACAATGATTTTGTAAATTTTTTTATTTGTATAATTTGTTAAAAAAGATTGTTCTTCTATTAATTGTTGCATAGGTCTCAATGGTCAATCTTCATTTTTCAATTCAATCTGGGTCTTTCATATTACCTATTGGTAGTTTCAACTACTTATTACAAATTTGTATATTGATCTCAAACAATAGTCAAACCAACATATCCATTTTGAACTAAAGTCACAATTGACCTTTCAATGGTTAAAAAAATGAAAAGATCATGTTAGTATTTATTGATCTCAAAGAAGTCTAGATGTCCAATTTGAAGAATGGAAGACATATGCATTACATGAAGATGAAGTATTGTTGCCAAAAAAATTGCAAAGAATTGTTGAAACAAACCTCTTCAAATTAAGGTACTCCTCTCTTGCCTTTGACCACTTTCATCTCAATTCTCCTCTCACACATGTGCTTGTACTCTATTTAATTCATGATTTTATAATGCACACTTCAAATATGCAATTCATAAACAAAGATGGCAAATTTTGTTAAAATGGCGGCATTCCATTACTTTGATACTTTTGACAGTTTAGATGACATGGTTTGAAATCTAAATCTACTATAGATTTTTGAAATCTACATGTATTGTAGATGTCTAAAATCTATACTCGTCCAAGATATTACAAACTACATGGTTTGAAATCTAAATTTGTATTAGATTTGAAAATCTATATATGTCTAAGATGTTTGGAAATCTATACCACTTTTAGATAGCAGGTTTTTAGTTCAGATCGTGCGGTCTGAAAATGGCATTTGGAATACCGCCAATTTAACAAAATTTGCCTTAAAGACATAATTGTGAGAAGAATGGTAAATAATAGGCTAGTTTGCTCTATCTTGCTTCATGTTCTACCCAATAATTTTTCCTACCAATTTTTGGCATGTATTACTATTTCAAATTGTTTTCTAAGATAGAAGCATCCATAACTATTAGTGTATCCATTCTTTAACACTAGAATTATCTTAAATTGTCTCCAAAAGTACCTTTTAACTATCCCCATTCTTAGTTATAGTTTGTGGCTTTGATTATTTTAGATTTTGAATCAAGGCAGCTTTACTAGAGTGCAATTTAAGGGACCCTAGGGAGTTCTACTTTAAAAATTCATAGAAATTTTATGCCTTATTTTTTTTTTAAATTCATGATTTTCAATTGCTACTACAGCATAAATAATTGTTTTTTAGAAAAGATGCCTCCAACCATGAACCATGCTGAATTGTTTGTGTTGACAGTTATGGGTGCTGCAACCTTATGTGACAAAACTGATTATGGTTTTCTTATCAAGGATATTGTGATTTGTGTGGAAACCTGACTGGAAGTTGCATGTAGCATGCAGAGCATCAATAGTCTCCATTCAAATGTCTTAAGAAGCCTGATCAGAGCTTGGTAAGTTTACAGTGGAAACACCCAAAACCGTCCGAATAAGGAATTCAGCATGGTTGGAGGCATTTTTTTCTAAAACTGATATTTTTCTAGTATTAGTGAGAGAAAATCATGAATATTCCAAAAAAAATTAAATTTTTCGGAATCAGTATGTAATTTCTACAAATTTTCAAAGAGTTGGCTCCCTAGACCACTGGAACCATCCTATAGGTGTACCCTAAACTGAACTCTGCTGAAATCAGTTGTCAGTGAATGAAAATTATACATATGTCTTCAAATTGCGTCAGCAAATTAGAGTTAAACACTTGTTAGACACTTTAATGGACGCTCATGGACAGATTTAGTGACACTCTAGGGACTTGGAATAGGTACAGGGACGGAAATGGGTGTTTCTCCCTTAGAGGAAGTGTACTGTAAGGTGAACTGTACGCCTCTTACTAAGCAGATGTGCTATCTAGTTATCTTGCAGAGATCTATATGCCAACTTATATATTTTTTAAAGATTGAGAAGTTTGAGAGAAGGTATTTACATGTAGAATCAAGACATTCCGACAAGAAATGAATTTTTTATGATTTTTCAAAGTTTGTTGGGAGTAAATTGGTAAAGTGAGCCTAGATAGACTTATGCTAAATATGTTGTATGTCCCCTCTCCAATCGCATTGTCATGATGCAAAAAGGTTGCAGAGATGCAAAAAGGTCGTGGAAACTGACAATTTGCCAAAAAATTTAGTAAACTTCATGACATTGTCAATTTTTTTGTGATATCTACAATGAAGATTTAATTTTTTTGAAATTTTTCTTACAAACATGTCCATTATGAATTGAAGTCTTCATACAAAAAAATTGCTCTTAAGAAATAATTATGTGGCCTTAAAATTTTAATTCAATGCATTGTCCCATTTAACAAATATTTCAAATGCAAGGGCATTTTGATGAAACAATGGTTCATATTACAACCTATAGCTCTATACAATGCCTAATACATTCCCATACTCTCAATTCAAAAAGAAACTCAAATATTGCACATAAGAACCAACATCATTTGTATGTTTGTTAAATTGTTAACATTTTAAATACTATAAAATGTAAATTTTCTTCAATTTTTGCATACAACAATTTGAAATGATGTCTATTAATATGTCAAGGCACAAAAAGTTTTTTGGAGTTCTAAAAAAAATTGACAAAAGATAAAGTATTTCCAATTTTTAGTCAACGGCAAAACTAAATTTTAGACACGACTAACTTTGAAATTGATCTTCTTTCAAATCACAACTAATGTTTTCTTCAAACTTCTATAGTATCATAAAGTATGTCATACACTACAACTTACATATGCATACTTTTTGACTTTGTCCATTGATGCTCATGGTATGGTTATTTGAGTGAAAAGATTTCAGATTTTTTACTCAATTTAGTTAGTCATTGCACCTCCCCAAAATCCATTTTGTTCCTTAAAGGGACAATAATTCAACCTTCAACAACTTAGTTTTTCATCATATCTTTAGCATAATTCTTCATAAAGAATGGGGTGAATTTTTTTTTTAAAATTCTCAATTCAATACCTTAATAATTAGAAAATTTGAATTTATAATTTGTACTACAAAAACTTTAAGTTAAAATTTTAAAAAATTCTTTTCTAACTTTAAAGCTAATCAGCATTAAGAGCATAATATACTCTCATTCAATACTTCCTTCCCTACAATTAACCCCTTGCCATCTAGACGGAACAAAAGTGTCTTCACATGGTTTGGAAGTTCAATTCAAAGTGTAGTAAACCAGTAGATTTTGCATCCAATGTCTAAATTCAATAAAATTTGGTTTAGTTTGTGTGGTTAACCCCTAAAGGACCAACATGCCTTTTTTGGCAACATAACTATTTTGGGCAGGTACGTGTGACTAGAGGTTTCCATATTTTGGGACCAAATTTTAATAGAAGGTGTGAATGAGGAATATCTTTAAAGCCCAACAATTTTCAAGATTTTTGATTGCACGGTTAAAAAGTTATCGCATGATATGTTGTTTATTTCTCAACTCGGGCAGTTTGGGCAGATCAGAAAAAATCACTTTTTTAGAAAATAAAAATTTGAAATTGGTTTAATAGATTTATATATAGATGGAAAGCTTTGAATCATTCCATTCGGACTAATGAGTCAAAAGTTATGAAGAGTTTTAGTTTGCGGGTAGTTATAGATTCCCTACTCTAAAATAAACGTTGAAGTCCTTTATTTTACTCAATTTCCAATATTTTTGGAAAAAAATAAAAACATTGGGTGTAGGTTGTTTATTACAAAATTTGAACCATTGGGATTGGCAAGTTTCAATTTCACAAATAAATTTTTAACAATTTAGTATTTTGAATCATTTTCTACTTTTTTTCACTTACTATTTTTTTTCTATATGTTGTCTAATTCCAAATGATTTGAAATTTTTTGAGCATGTAGACAACTTGCCTTGGAGAATGAATCCATAGAAGAACTACCATTTTGGACTCATTTTCATGCAAATGTGAGCTTGTAAAGTGCAGCTGCCCGGATTTTCGAAGTGATAAAAAAATGATTTTTGTAACTTCAAACACTAATATCTTGTAATCCACATAGTAAAAATTTCTGAAATTTTTTCCTCATCTTTTCAAACCTGAATACTACAAGATCCTACGGTTATATGTGCCCAAAAACAATATTTTCTGAATATTTGGTACTTGTGTTAGAAATGGCAGTTTTGGAGGGGTTTTGGTGAAAACATAGTCAAAAAACTTTAGGGGTTAAGATTTCATATCAATCCAAGGAAGTATGAGAGATTGAGAAGCATTTTAGTAGGAGGTTTAGTTATAGGTGTATTTTTTGCAACTTTTTTGCTATTTTTTTGACATTCCAAAACAATTTTGCAAACACAATGAGTCAATTGAATGATATTTCCTTTCACCAATGTATTTGTATGTCCGTTTTGAAGCACTTTGTTGTTTTAAATTTTCTCAAAATTTTGTTTTTGAGTAGGGTTAAGAATCAAATTTCACCTCAAAATGTATTTTAAGGGAAATTTCACCATCTTTTTCCAATACAAAAACATTATAATCTTGCAATCTATACAACCAAATGACTATAAAATAATTCAATTCACATCATCTACAACACATACACTACAAGATTGTATGGTTGAGATTTCTATACCTTAGTGACATTAGATCTACCACACTTCAAAAGCAAATGATGTTTTTAAATCCAAAACTAAAACCCTTGGCTTTTATTTATTAATGATCACAATCAATTCTTGGATGATTATGATAGAATGATTAAATGATATAGTAGGAACATCTACCTTTTGAATGGTGATTCATCCCAAGAAGTGACTATTCAGGCCTTCATTTTGTGGCTATCTCAGTAAATTTTGTGGCTACTTTAGATGAGTAAGATGACAACCAACCCTTTTTTTTGGGCGACTTGGTGCCAGATTACACCATTCCAAAATAAATGTCTACTTTTTGCTGAAGAAAAGTAATCTTTTTCGCCAGAATTTCTTCATTTCTATTCAAAATATAGATGAAATTGCCAAATTTGGATGAAAAAGTGTATGGATATGACTGAAAAGTGTTTTTTTTTGTCAAAAAGATGGATGGGAGGAGATATTCAATGCTTCACCAAATTTTAGTAGTCACCACCTTGGCACTCTCTCAAAAACTAAAAAAAAGGGATGATGATGACCATAGAATGATATACTATTTGTTGGCTTTGGAGGTAGCCTAAACACTCTTTCAGGTCAATCCAATAATACACTTCTAAAATTCATACCAAATTCATATTTTGTCAAAAAAAAAACCCAACCTTAAATTGCTCTCCACATATCTCACCTTTATCTTTCCATGTGAATTTTTTTTTTCTAATAGATTTTCAACAATGCCAATAGGACTAATCACTCATTCTATATGCCTGCCATAGGTTGGTTTTTAAGATTATGTTAAGGGAAGAGGTTCTAAAAGTGAGCAAGCTCTAAAATGGAGCACCTCTTTAAATGTACTCTATTCATAAATATTTGCGTTTAGCAATGTACAAATAGTGTATATTTTAGTAGGTGGTCCACTTTACATAACATTTAGTAGCATTGGTTGGCACTGCCTTTGAAAGGTGCAGAATATTCAACCCTCTTATGGTGTTTCATTAGTAACTACTGAAGGAAGTGGATAGGTGGAGGATGGAGAGGCTATTGGGGTGTGGAATATGCCACACCCTTCATTGTAGAAGGAAGGTAGTGCCACAACATGCTATTGAATGTTATGTAGAGCCCTATACTACTTCAACTTCAAAATTTTATATCTAATTCTACAAAGCTCCAAAAAATATGAAATGAATTAGGTTAGATGTCAATTCCACTTGTCTTTCAAGAAAATTTTACTGAAAAATGCTTTAAGATGTTTCACCTCCCCACAATTTAGTTCCATCCCCCAAGGTAGTATACTCTAAAAGCGAGCATTGTTTAGAAAGCGATCATGCCATAGGGGTACATTTTGGTTTTTGCAATGTACTAGTGGTCTATATTTTAGCAAGATTAGGAGGGATTTGAGGGCTCCAAAGGGCCGTTTCGGGACTGTTCCCGAAACTAGTCTGGGAACAGCTTGCCAATGTCACGCTAGCATTTCTCAAAAAAAAAAAAAATTGGGTCCTAAAATATGAAAAAAAGTAAAAAAAAAAAAAGAGTTAATGACGTGGCACAATCTCGACCACGTAGGATTCCTGCAAAGTGCAAACTACATTCCCGTGGCAAATTACGCGATTTCGGGTTGTGGGAACTTGTAGGCTCCTAGAGCCCTCAAATTTGTCTTAATGGTGGTCGGTTTTAGTGACCACTGCATTTGAACTTTAAAAATTCATAACTAATTCTACACAGGTTCAAAAAAGATGAAACAACTTGGGTTAGATGCCAATTTCATTTTCCTTCCCGTGAAAATTTACTGAAAATTGATTCAAAGAGTTTAGCCTCCTGAAAAGGCAATCAGCTCTTAAATGGTTGCTTTTTAAGCATACTACTTTATATGCTCCATTTCTGAACCTCCTCCCTTACATGCTCTGCACACCAGCTCAGAGCACACTCCAACTGCCCGGCAGTCCCCTCAGCCATGTGGGATTATTGGAATAGACAAACCGCTAACTGCAGTCCGAACTCTGTCCATGTTGCAAGCTGCGATCAATAGGGCCTTGTCAGTTGCAAGCATTATTTACAGTATGGCCATAACCTATTCAAGATCCCATCTTTCTTCTTTTGGAAACAATTGAAACGGTCATTGCAAAACGAGGCACCATACAAGCCTGCCAACTTCGTCTTGCCAATGCTCTCTGTTCTACAGTACAAGCCTGGCTGTTGACCTTACCAAACAAATATGACCAAATCTCAAGACAAAAAGTTCATGGTCTTGGTTTACTGTGTAAGGATGCTGTGGACCAGAATGGTGTGATGGATGACAGAGAATCCTTGTATGTAAGACAGAAGTGCAATTGCTCATCCTTGGAATTTTGTGCAAAAAGGACGAGGTCGCGAATAATAGTTTGGTCTCCAATGAATGTTTTTGAATTTTTAAAAGTAGATTAACCCTTAAAGGACAGATTGGTGGCTGTGTGACATTTTAATACATGGTGATATCATGCATTTTGATACTGTGTGACATCATTTATTTTGAAGAAGCCAAATCTATGCACTGGAAGTCAAAGTATTGTAGAAGATCTTCCCTTTCCACCCAAATATCGAGGATGAAAAGTTGCATTTCTGTCTTGAAAGGAAAGATTCTTTGTCATTCAAAGGACACCAAACGTTTGCAGTGGTGTTGAAGGATTAAAGTAGATGATTTGCACTATCTCAAGAAAGGATGATTTCCATGAAGACTAACCTCTCTTATAGGGTTAAACAGACCTAATTGGGGTTCAATGTCCGTTGAGGCTTGCCATTGGGCTCATGAAGAGACTAAGACCATCCCCATCCCTGCGCAAGATAAGACTCAAACTAGCTATGAAGCTGGGTCAGGCAACAAAGAGTTCCCCACAACACGCAAAACATGACTCAGAAAAAGACCAGCTACGGGCCAATTTTCCCGGAGAGACAGCGAAATGGAAAGTAGGGGGCCGAGTGCAGTATGTGGTGTAGCTCTCTTCCCAAAGTACATTCCTCAACTTTTATCGCAATGCATTCAAAGAGGTCAAAGCAAATTCATGAAGAAGATAAGGGAGAGGGTCCCAGGCACGCGCCTCCACATCAAAACCTGTCAGAATTGCATTCAAACCACTATGACATGGCCAAGGTTTTTTTTATGAAAACATGTTGTTCCCCTTTCTGTCCATTTTTCTAAGTTTGGGATGGGGCAGCCTGACTCCAGACACTCTGGCCGCCTTCTTCTTCCACGTCAAATGCAACCTTCCCGAGCTTCTTCCTGAGCCGTGCGGTGGGGATGCTCTGAAAGATGATCTAGTAAAGAGACTCTTAAACCATCCCCCTCCTCAAATGAACATTATTTGTATATGTTGTTTTTTCATCTTCACAAGAATTTATAGGAATGTACAAATATTGTACATTTTGAGGAAGTGGGTGGTTTTAGGATATGAGCAAATTCAACTTCTAAAATTCATAAGTAATTATTCCTCAAAGCTCTAAAAAATATGAAATGACTTGGTTTAGATGTTGATCCTACTTGTCTTGCAAAGAAAATTTATTGAAAAAAATTCTAAGAAATTTCATCTACCCAAAATTCAATTTCAACTCTTAAATGAGGAGTTTCTACCCCTCCTACCTTAAGCTTACTCCTTTATCACCTAAGGCCCAAACCTGTCTAAAATCATCTTTGCTTTTCAAGCCTTGTAAGTCTACATGTCACTAAGGTCTGAAAATTTCAACCATACAATCTTATAGTATACATGTTATAGATGACATAAATCAAATTTGGAGTCATTTGTCCACATAGATTGCAAGATTGTAATGTTTTAGTGTTCAAAAAAGATACTAAGATTTTCCTAAAAGCACATTATGAGGTGAAGTTTGATTTCTAAACCTACTCAAATGAATTTTTAAAAAACTAAATGGGGTTTTGAAATCAACATATATACACATTGGTGAAAAACAAAAGTCATTCAATTGACTTATAATTGTGTTTGTAAAATGACTTTGGAATGTCGAAAACAATAACAAAAAAGGGTGAAAAAACACATCTATGATTGAACCTCCTCTACTAAAATGCTTCTCAGTTGATCATAGCTTCTTGGATTGATATGAAATTTTAGCCACACAAAAAAGACTAGAATGCAAAACTTTTTGCAAAAAAATAATTAGAAATGGACACCGTGTTAAGAAGAATCAAGGTGCCAAAATTCACTCTCATCCAAAGATGTCCAGTTTTAAAACTTTGAATTGCTCTCAAACATTCAAAACAACTTGGATTGCCATGAAAATTTAACCCCAATGACTAAACTTCTAGAGGAATATCACCCAACAAATTTTATTGAAAACAAACATTGGATAAAGGAGATACAAGCCGCCAAAGTTGCAACCATCAGCTATAGTTTGGTGAACTCAAATTGAACCCATAAACTTTGATTGGCTCCCAAAGCATTCATACACCTTAGATTGTATTGAAATTTTTTTCAGACGAACTAGATTAGTATGCACAACTTTTCTAATAAGTTTTATTTAACTTCAACATCGAATGCAAAAGTTACAACACTTTGAATTGGACTACCAAACTATATACAGACACTTTTTATCCCAATAGGCAATGAAGGGTTAAACATTATTTTCATTTGGTTCCCAAAGAGGACCAACTGTACCTATTTACATAAAGTATCAGTTGTCCATGCTTCAGGCCCATGACTAGAGTGAGTACATCCATTCCACAGAGCATGACTGAGTGAGGTACAGTACCAAGTAAGGTGTGTGCCCCTAAAGTTGCCTAGTTACAGTTAATGTTACAGCATCCCTACAGCTGCCCAGCCAAAGGCACAAACTGGATATTTGATTGGGCTAAGCAACACGCAGTACCCCACGGCACGCAATACATGGCTTAGGAATGTCTGACTTTGTCCAAATTTCTTGAGGAGACAGGGAAATTTTGAGCCTTGGCTGTAGCCCAGCCAGGAAGTTGAGTGTACTTTGGACCCCAATATGGAGGTATAGACCCACAATTGATCATCTAATTTCTATTTATTTATTTAAAATGAAATGCTTACACCCAATTTCATTTACAAGAAATAAGGCTTCTCTTTTCCTAAGAAAAGTGAAAAATTAACTTCATCTTGAGTTGAATTTTCAAATGTGAAGTGGAGCTCACTATATCCTCTTGAAGTGGGAGAAGGTGTCTCAACCCATGTGGGACAAATGAGAGCCTAATTTTGGAAGAGTTCCTTCAACTTTATACTCTCATTTGTCCCACATGGGTTGAGACACCTCCTCCACCCCAAGAGAATGTAGTGAGCTCCACTTCACTCATAGAAATTCATGTCTTCCTACATCTACAAGGAGTGGAAGGAGGTATATGTAGTGAGAGAGTTTGTTTGTCTTAGAAGGCTACCTCCATTGTTTTACACTAGGACAAATTACTATTATACAACCCGACCATAGTTGGAGAGCCTTGCAAAGGCTTGATCCTGAGTTCAATTTTGAACCAAGCTATGGGGATGCCCTTAAACTAGTCAAATTTTCATTGATTTTTTGATGGGAAGTAAAAGAAGGTTCCAATGCACTTAAGAATGCAACATTTGGATACCGCATGCAATAGTTATGAAGGAACAAACTTTGGTTCCAAGTTAGTTTCTTCTCTATATGTATATAATTTGCTTCTAGAGATGTATACAAAGTGAAGATGGAAGTTTTGGGTTAGTGGCACATTGAGAGGGGGGCGGGGGGGCTAGAAACAAGTTTTTTTTCTTAGCTAGAAACAAAGTTATTCATCTAAAAGATGCACATTCATTCAAAATAGAATGATATGGAGAGTTTTCAAGCTAGAGGTAGAATAGTCACTAGAAGAAAACTACACTATTCATGGGTGATTGCAAGAAACACTTGTCCTATTTTGTGTCACACTACGTGTGCTGATTTTTTTTTTGGCCATAACTTTTGTGTTTTAGCTCCGATTGACTCAAGGTTTTTAGGGAAGGTACTCATATCACTCATAAACCTTCCATAATTTTTTCATAATTTTCAAAAATAATTTACTATCCAAAAATAGACCCCGATTGGATGTCACACTTGGTAGTTTAGGGGGTTTTAGTACTATGGAGTACCTTTTTTTTTAATGATTTTAAGATGAAATTTGGATGAGACGGTCTTCTAATAGACTTCTAGCTCTCTAGGGAAGGATTTTTAAAAATAGTTAATTTTATGTGGTGTGGAGGTCTACAAAGTGAGCTCCCTTCTGCTTGTATTTTGAAACACATAAAATATTATTATTTTTTTTTTTTGTGAATGACCATCTCCTTAAAGTTGTTGCAAATGGCCACTTTTTATTTTTTGAAAATATCTATTTTTACTATTTTTCCCTAATTAAAACATGAAGGTATGTATTTTCTGGAGGTTTGGCACTTTTCAAGTTCTCCTACTTAGAGAATTTTTCTATCCATTTCCTTCAGTGAAAACCTTCATCTTAGAGGTATATACACTATTCATTTTTTTTTTAAAAATTTAAAATTAATTTTCTAATTTTAAAGTACTCCCGAAAAAATCAGCCAAACGCAACAAAATCGACAGGTGTTTCTTGCAATCACCCTCATGCCAAAAACTACGTTAAACTTGCCAAATCTACATTTTACTTAACAAAGATTGCGTTGTGATTGCATTGCATTCAACAAAACGTGTGGAGTGGATTGTGTTGAGTTCTCCCTTCATAATGCAAATTTCTGCATTTCAATGTTTCAATACAAAATTCAACAAGTAAAACACAAATTCAACAAGTAAAATGCAGAATTTTGTGTTACAATAAAAAATTCCATTTAACAAAGGGAGACTTCAACACAATGCACTCCACATGTTTTTGTTGACTACAACATAGTTTTTGTTGACTACAACATAGTTTTTGTCAAATACAACGTAGTTTTTTTCTAGTGAGTGGCTTGCATTTTGAGACATCATTTTTAGTGCACAATGAGTATGTAGAGCATTTTTAAATCAATTTATCATTTTGAACATAGTTTTGTAATGAATTCATATGAAATTCAAAATATGTAAATTGGCTTATAGAAAAATTTATGTATATTTATGCTATAACTTTAAGAAAAGCATTTGAAAAAGATTGATATCGTAAGGATTAATTTAGGGATTTTAAAATCCTCTCTCACATTGTGTCAAAATAGATTTTGGCAAGAAGTTGAATATAAATCAACTAAAAAATCAATAGTAAAATGAATATAAGATGAAATTTTTTCACTTTGGACCTCATATTTCTAAATGACGTTTTGATGCATTAATATTTAAATCTAAATATACATTAAAAATGTCAAAAACTTTGTTTGAAATCCAAGTTTGAAAGAATTTCACATTTAAATTATACTTAAATGGTGAAAAGTGATTTTCAAAATTTTGAGTAGGAAAAAAATCTTTTTTTTATTCAACCATAGTTAAAAGAAACTTTCATCACTAGATTACACAAATAAGTTTGATTTCATAGTGCATTTATACTTTTAGTAGGAATACATTGTAATAGGCAATAAATGGACTCCAATTAATAGGTTAAATGGTATTTTATAACCTCATAATTCTCAATGGAGTTTCAAAATTTCAAATTGTAATTGGATTTTTGGAATCTCCATAACTAGGAAACTTCTTATTGTCCTTTAGTTTTGTAGCAATTCAAAAATTCAAAAATTCAAATCTATGCAGAAGAAAAAATCTCCTTAAATGTCCTACCAAAATTATTTTACATTATTTTTGAACAAATTATCCATAAAAAAAACCCAACTAGCAACAACAATGTACAGTATATGATTCATCCATACTTTTAGACAAAGACTTATGGTTTTTTAGATTGTTTTACATCAAAGAAAATTTTAGGCAATGGAAGGGCTACTTTCTTGCATGAAAATGTACAAATTTGGAAAACATCAACTCCAAATGGTAGAAAGTGGTTCACATAGAATTTTACCATTGAAAGTCAACCTTTGTGTCCCATTGGATTTTTTACTAAAAAAATATTATTTTATTATTATTATTTAAATAATTTTTTATTTGGTTGTATTTGTACATCTACCAAAATTGAAATGGCCCTCCGCACAATCTGGATTACTTGTAATGAATACTTTTGAATGCAAATTTTTGGTACTTATGAAGGGAATCTTTAAAATGGAAAATATTTTGCATTCTAATATTCTATTAAGAACTTCATTTTATAGTGTTTTGCATTTTTTTCTTGAAGGTATTGGTACCTCCACCAAAAATGGAGGCACCCATGCCATTGAGAGGAAATTCAAACTACAACTATGACTATGATTATGACTCTAAAAGAGATGTCATAGTCCTATCTCCCTCCTTCCCCTCTTTCCTTGGTTCAAAAGAAAGATAACCATTAATAAATTTTAGAAAAAATTAAGAACTCCTTTCCCTTGCTATTGATTGAAATACAATATGTACATACATATATATGGATGCTAATATGGATAAATACATATGTACATATGGATACAATCATAATCACAGAAATATAGATATGGATATCAAAATACAATATGGATACAAAAGTACAAAAGCATTAACCCATATTGTTTGTTCTTGAGATTAAGTTTGGAAATTACATCAGGGGGAGAAAATATCTTGACAAAAATCATTTTCAATTGGTACACAAATTCAAAATGTGCCATTGAAAACTCACCTTCTATCACTAGCTATGTACTCAAAAAATGTGCCACTGAGAAAAAAATTCAAACTACAATAATGTATGATGATTAGTTAATAGAATGTTCTTGAATATTGTGCTCTATATTTTTTCATGAAGGGTATTGTTGTTTTCACCAAAAATGGGGGCAACCATACCATTAAGAGATAATTCAAACTACAATAGTGAATGTCAACTAGCAAATAGGATGTCCTTGAATATTGTGCTCTTTATTTTTTCTTGAAGGGTATTGTTGTTTCCATCCAAAATGGAGGAAACCATGCCATCGAGAAAAAATTCAAACTGCAACATTGCGTGTCAATTAGCAAATAAGATGTCATTGAATGTTGTACTTTGCTTTTTTTCTTGAAGGATATAGTAATTTCTACTATAAATGGAGGGTAGCAATGCCATCAAGAAAAAACCTTCAAACTACAACAATACATGTCAATTCATTAGAGGGGATTTGAGGCCTCCAAAGGGCCGTTTTGGGGCTATTCCCCGAAATTGTTCCTGTAACTGCTGGCCGCTGTCAAGCTAGCATTTACCCAAAAAAATAAAAAATAAAAAATTTGGGGTCCTGAAATATGAAAAAAAGCCCCCCAAAAATTCAATTTTTTTTAATGATGTGGCACTCTCTCGACCACGTAGGATTCCTGTTCATGTAGCAGAAACTACATTCCTGCAGTCCGGGAACTCGCAATCTTGTAATGGCCTCAAAATTCCCCTAATGAGCAAATAGGATTTTTTTGAATGTTTTTGTTGAAATTCTCTAGAATCGTATTATTGCAATTGCAATCATATTGTCATAAATTCTTAAGGATATCTTTATGGCAAAGAAAAAAAAAGTACAACATTCAAAAATATCATTATGGCAAAGGAAAAGTTGTTTTTATTGGTTCATCTTTAACAAGCTTCAACTAATTTTTGTCTTTTTTATGATTTTGCATACATTTTGAATCCTTCAACCATTTAGTATATAATTGGAATAGACAATTTTATCCCATCCTTAGCGTTTTTCTTTTTGATTACTACAAATATGATATTTTCAAGTCTTTGAGACTATGCTTGGTTTTGAGTTGTCTAATTTGAAGTTTATATTCTTCAATTTGTACAAGTATAAAGGGATTCTTCGTATTGTAAAGGTATTCTTTTCGAGAGTTGTTTACAACTAATGTTTAAGAGTTTTTACAGCTTTTATTTAAGTTCTGGATATAGTTGTGGGAAACTTGTACCTTGCATGCAACAATTGCAAAAAAATATAGAAAAATTGGACATAAGGTAGAACCACCTATAACCAATCAGCCCCCCATAGCCAACCTAACAATGGACATATTTCCAACCAAGGCTAGAATGAGTTTTTTTTCTCATTATTAAAGTTGGGACTAAAAGTTCATGGCACATGTTCTAAAGTAGTGTACAAAAAAGCAGAAAAGAGTGAGTAAAAATGTAGTTTTTTGTGTGATCGAAATTAGAAGACTCCATTGATTGGCATTTGGTCAAGCACACGTTATGCCTTCCAAAATTCATAGTAATTTCAATTCATGTGATAAAATAACCAAAGTTTTTGCAATCCCCATCATTTTTATCTTTACACCTTTGAAAATATTTGTTTTACTTTTCACTACACTAGATCATGCCTAAAATACCTTAAATGATCGGTTACAAGTGGTTCTAACTTATGCCCTTTTCTATTTAGGTAAAACTAAAAACTTCATTAGATATTACTACACATAGATAGAAGTGATACTAATATAGGATTCATTATGTGATTTATCATTACATAATTTGCATTATTCATTTATACTAGAATTGTTTGAGACTTTTCAAAATTCAAATTGAACATTTTTAAAATTTTATTGATAATTTGAAAGCTTGTTTTAAAAGATGATTTTTAGATCATAATACATATTTATGTTTTACTCATTATTATGACAATAGCATTTCTTTTTTGAATCCTAATTTTTACTTTTATTTATTTATTTACGTAATATCTATATAGAATACCCCAAAAAGATGGAAAAATTTACTTATAAGATTATGGTTAGTATATAAAATATAAAGTTGGATTATTGTTATTGTTAGATTCAAAATGTAAAGCATGCTAGAGTTGCAATAAATTGTAGAATTTTTCAAATGGAAGTGGCTTGTCCCATAAACATGTGAATTACATATTCTTTTGAAATAATTGCACAAGAAATCCATGAAATAAGAAGAGTCAAAGAATAAAGAAATAAAAATTTGTACTTTGAAGTTCTAAAGAATTTGGAATTACAATTTTTTTAAAGGTATTTCAAGTTTCTTAATATACTTCATGTAAAATGTAGATGTATAATGGTAATATGAATTTATTTCTTATATTTATAACATTCCAAAATCATTCTTTTTAATTTTTCAAAAGGTTCGTTTTAGATTTTTGTGTTAATAAACTATTGCTCTTGTAGATTTTTAATTTCAAAATGAATTAGCATCAAGTTTCTCACAAAGATTTTATATTCTCATAGGTGGAGTATCTTATTGTATTCATTTGACTCACATTTTGCTTGGCCACTTGTACTTCTAGCCTATACTCTATACTTGGACTTGCAACAAGTGTAGACATGCTACAAGTTAGTAAGTGTGTGAGGTAATTCAACAGACAATTTGATATTGACTTTTCCTTCTTCTTTGGCTTGGTATAATGTAGTCTTCATATGTAGGGCACTCCAAGACCCACTTGTAATTGCTAATTTCTTGTATGAGCTTGTTTGCTTCAAAACCACTTTTGACTATAGAATTGTATAGCACATTTGCAATGACTTGTTGTCAAAAAATACCACCTCAAATAGACATGGTTTAAGGATACTAAAAAACAATTGCACATCATTTTCCTCAAAGTATGTTGAAATTAGCTTATATTATATATGACATTTCAAAACATCTTGAAGAAGTTAATTCAAAAGTGAAGACAATCAAAGATGAGAAAAACTTATGATCAATATTATATGAAGACACATAAAACACTAGAAGAAAATTGGGGCTTTTGCACTTGTGGTTAGCAACTAGTTTTGTAGTTGCATTACACATTTGCAACTGGGTGAGAATTTGGAGCCTATAGTTGCAGTGAACAAGTCGCAATAGTTGCAATATAGTTGCAAAACTGAAAAGATTGTTTTTCATCAAATAGCCTACATGGGACTTCATCAATGAATTTTTCTGACGTGGAACTTGCTTTTGTGCAACTAGTTTACAATTGGTTTGTGACTTGTAGATTTATAGATTTTCAAATTTTTCATCTTAATGATTATAGATTTCAAAAATTTAATCTCAACGATATGCAAATTTTAGAATTTTAGATCTATCTTTTTTTAGATTATCAAATTCAAATATTGATATTAAATAGATTTCACAAGTTTACAAAACTCTAAATTTCACAAGTTTTAAAATTACTTATACTTTAAATATTTGTAGATTTCTATAGATTGTAGAAATCTAAAATTTATAGAAATCTACAAAATGTAGAAATCTTGCAATTGTAATATTAAACTTCATTACTTAACCCCTAAAGGTTTTTGACTACGTTTTCATCAAAACCACTTCAAAACTGTCATTTTTTAGACAACAACCAATTTTTTTTAGAAACAAGATGTTTGGACAAACATAACCAAAGGATCTTTTAGAACACAGGTTTAAGAAGATGTGGAAAAAATTTCAGCAATTTCCTCCTTGTAGATTGCAAGATATTAGTATTTGAAGTGACAAAAATCATTTTTTACCACTCCAAAAATCCAAGGAGTTATACTTTAGAAGACCATATTTGTATGGAAAAATGTCCAAAATGATTGTAACTCTTTAGATTCATTCTCAAGTGAAGTTGGTTTCATGCCAAAAGAAATTCAAATCATTTGAAATTGTACAACATATAGGAAAAAAATAGTAAGTAGAAAGAAATAGAAAATGAGCCAAAATAATAAATTATTAACAATTTATTTATAGAGTTAAAAGAAGGCAATTCCAATGGTTGTAATGTTGTATTAAACAATCTACACCCAATTTATTTTTTTCAAAAATATTAAAAATTGAATTAAATAAATAATTTCAAACTTTTTTTTGTAGTGTAGAGATTCTATAACTAACCACAATCTACCTCAAACTAAAAATCCTCATAACTTTTGACTCATTAATCAAAATGGAATGATTCAAGCTTTCTATTTAGATAAAAATAAATAAAAGAAACCAATTTCAAATTTAAATTTCTTAAAAAATTAATTTTTAAAGAAGTTTTTTTTGTTGCCCAGGTTGCCCATTGATCAAAGGAAACAACATATCATGTCATAACTTTTTAACCATATAGTCAAAAGTTATGACAAATGTTGGGCCTTAAAGCTACTCCTTGAATCCTTGGGCACTTGTTTTGTTAAAATTCAAAGAAAGAAAAAAAAACTGCATCCGTAGTGAGCTGCCCAAAATTGCTATATTGCCAAAAAACGCAGTTTGATCCTTTAGGAGTTAAAGATGGTATAACTTACAATTCTTATCCATCCAATGTTATGGTACTCTTGACAATTGACATAGGACAATTGATATAAAACTTTATTTAATTTTTTTCTAGTTACAATATTCTAATCATCTTCTAGTTGCATTTTAATTGTTTTCTAGTTGCATGTTAGTAGTGCTCTAATTAAAGTCTAGTGACCTTTTTTTGAACTATAGTTTATTTCTAGTTGAATTTCAGACATTTTCTAGTTGCATCCTAGTTGAATTGTAGTCAAATTTAGATTACATCCAATTTTAGTTTGACACACTAAAGTCTACAAAACCTATTGATGAGCAATCATGTGGAGCTAGTCATCATAGCCAAGACTACTTTTCTACTTGGTACTAGCGCAGCTTTCGGGAGTATATTTGAGCTAAAGTGGTCCATATTGACAAGTGTGATGAATCTTGGATGTAGAATACATCACAAAAATTCTTCTATTACATTCCTATAGCCCAAAACTTCAACCTGCAACTACTTTGCAACTACATGCAAATTGAAACTTCAATCTAAAACTACTTAGCGACTACTTTGCGACTATAATAGTGTAAACATTAAATTTGGTGCAAATGGAGAGGGTTGTAGTTGTAGGGTAGTTACGTAGGATACATAACTGCATTTCAGTGGGTTGCAATAGATGTGATTTTCTTCTAGTGAAAAGGATATACATAGTCCAACTATTAAAAATAAAAAATTGAATGTCAAGTATCTAGTGAGGAAGTCAATTTCTTTCCAAAAAACTACATTGAATAGGCACTATAAGAAACTCATGTTTTAGGTGACGGATTTTAGGTGACATTCAATGTAATAACTCATATTTTAATGTCAACAATGATGTCCGCCATAACATCAAGATATTATGGCGGACATCATTGTTGACATAAAAACATGAGTTATTACATTGGATGTCACCTAAAATCTGTCACCTAAAACATGAGTTTCTTATAGTGAGGGCTTTTAAAGGGACCAAAAAATTGAAAAGACTTATTTTAGAAAATTATAGATGATGTACAATCCTTGGACACTTCATTGACTATTGATGTACAACCAAAAAATAGTCATTTATATAGTGTAAAATGTCAATCAATTAGTATGGATCCCCTTAACCCCTAAATGCCCAAGCCTTTTTTGAGCTTTTAGGAATTTGCTCTAAATTGAACAAAAAGCCAATATTTTGATAATCTTTATCAATTTATTTTGAAATGTATTTGTACATATTCAATTTAGACATGTTAGAGATGACTTAGAAAGAAAACAATATAATATCACTTATAGATTGAAAGCCCGGGGAGGACACTTCTTGTATATTTGGGGGACCCACGTGCGGCGGTGGGGTATTTTTAGGGGGGCTATCAATTACTTGTAATCATTACTTGGCAACATTAAAAGAGTCCCTATTTTACCATAAAGTGGAAAAATCAGCCATATTATCATCCCTATTTTATTTTTAAAACACTTTGCCTTTTTAATGTCCCCTATTTTATATGTAAATTTCTTATAAATTTTACCTAAGATTATTTAAATGTACCCTATATTCCGCCGCATGTAGGTTATTAAAAAATGGAAAGTGTCCTCTCCTAGATTGAAAGATTATAATGTTTGGTCATGATGATGTTAAAATTGCAAAAGTGAGTTGAAATCTTCCAATCTTCTATTCACATGTCAAATCTAAAAAGTTGGTCACCAAAAAAAATTTGAAGCTAAAGGGCCTAAAATGCATAAACCCAATCAATTTATGGCTTGTCAAAATCTACTCCACAATTTTTTTAAGTGAATTTCTGATGTTTTTTTCTCTCCAAGCTTTAGTGTATTTGAGGCTCATTTCCAAGAGCCCTCAATACTACAGAAAGTCAAGATTGCAATAGACACCCTTGCACAAAATCTTGAATAGAAAAATCCTAGTGAATCATTTTCAAAATTGGATTTTTGATGCTAAAACTAGACTTCAAAAAAAAATTTAGAAACATAAACTACTAAAAATAGCAACTTGGTTATATTTTATTTAACTTCAAAGTGTTGCAAACACCAGATTTTGGTGCCTTAGGCAATTAGAATTAAGACCCCTATAGTTCAGTGTAATTTGGCCACTCCACCAATGTTTTGTTGTCCATTCTCTCTCACTAAGACAACTACCTTGATATTTTATTTGGACACTATGGTTGAGGTACTTATAGTTGATCACTTAAGCAATTTTCAGGTAGATTGTGATCAATACAAGGCAAGTGAATTTTTTGCCAAGTAGGAAGATAGGAAACAAGAATATTGCAAACTTTTCACAATTTTATTCCCAAAATTGAAAACAATGTGATTTTGGGAAGCTAAAAAGTTGTCCAGACTAATAGCCAATGTCTAAATTCATCCAATTCCAATCATAGCCTAAGTATTTTCCTGCTCACTACTTCCTACTTTCTTGCTCACTACTTTGGAACATATGTCATGATCTTATTGGGCCCAACTTTGAAATAGAAGAAAAAACACATTCCAAACTTTGGTTGGAAATAGCTGCACTCTACAGGATGGGTATGGGTCCTTATCCAGGAATGTGTACCTCTACTTTATATCATAAAAACATTGAATGATTTTGACATCAGAAGAGTTGACATAACATATTCCAGAATGAGGGATTGCACAGCTGAAATGCAGCCAAGTCAACATTATTGAGTCCATTTTCATTGCGAATGAACTCAACAATGCAGAGCTCTAGAACTTATTTTACAAATAAAAGAAGTTGCTGCTTCCTCTTTGGCTTCTTCTGCTTAGAAGTAGCAATGAAAAGAGACAATGGAACCCTTTCTACGTATGCTTTCATCACCTTCTACCAGTCTGAAACAAAAGCCTCATGGGCAAGGAAACGTGAGAATTGGTGACCTGTTCCGGTGCTTGATGCGTAACTCCTTGCAAACTTGCGGGTCCATCATGCACCTCTCATCATGGGGTTGGTGCTGGAGGTGCCCATGTTGGATTGAGCTTAGGAAGAATGCAGCATTCTACACAAAAGCAAAGTGAGCAAACTAGAACTAATTGGAATGTCGTGAGTGTGATTGTAAGTTATGTTTGGGAGGGATGTTAATTTTGCATCTTTTCAGCTTACTTGCATGCTGATGCAGGGTGACAAGCAACAAAATTGATCATGTAAGGTGGATACACCTAAAAGCGCCACTTATTCTTACTGTGCCTAGGTGCTGTTATCATGCTGTTCAGATTTTTATACAGTCTTGTTGGCGAGTGAAAGCATGTTCCAACCCACCAAAGAACAAAGGATTTGGATACCGTATGCAAAAGTTATTAGCGGTCAAAGTCTGTTTTTGAAAACGTCATCTACAGTCTGAGTACATGACTGATTTTGGAAATGTATGCTTATTGTAGATGGCGCTTTAAGGTCAGGTGCCATTTTGGGTGTACCTACCTTAGATGTCGTGCAATAAACTGTAGTTGTATTGAAAGGCATTTCCAAATTGGGGATGGAGGTGGGTCTTATCAATTGGATAAGTTTGCAAAGTGAAAGACAATGATTTGGTGCACTTGAAAACTTTGCTAAATTGGGGGTGGAGAGGGGGGGGGAGGAAAGGCCATCATATCAATTGGGTAAATTTGCAAAGTGAAAGACAATGATTTGGTGCACTTGAAAGTTTTGTTGGTCATTTTATAAGTTAGATGCAACAATTGGAGATTTTCAAATTTAGATCCCACTTGAAATAGAACCATAAACTTCTACAAAACATGCTTCATTGTAACTATTGGTAGACACAAAATTTAGCTAGTTGCTAACTGGAGTAGCATCTCCATTGTATGTATCCTATCTTTTGGATGGATAGTATGACATAAGTTCCACAACACCTCAATAGTGAAGAGAGGGGTTATTTGATTTATTTAGAATATGAGGTTTGATTGAGTTAACAACCCCCACCTTATGTAATTTCAAATGTAATCTCAAGATCAAACAATATAGATTAATGCTCTTATATTTTTGTATCCATATCATATTTAGATATTTGTATCCGTATTTTTATTACTATATCAACAACATATTTTGATATCCATATCCATATTTATATGTCTATGTCTATGTATGTTCCTCTATAATATATGGTTATTTTCTCTATTTTGTATGCAAAATAACTTTTTAAAGATTTTTTCACTGGTTTTTGGCCTATGTTTTTGAACTTCAATCAGGTTTTTTCCCAATTTGACCAGCTAACTTTGAACTAGCCACTGGTGTTTCCAGACATTGTTTCAGAAGCCAAAAGTTGTGACACATATCCTCACAAAGGTCCAATTTTACGCAACAAACTAGGACATGTCGAGATTTCAGTTGCAGGTTGTATACTGGAAAATCACCAATTTAACAAAATTGATGTTGCTTGGACTCACTTTGCTTTAGCACGTAGCTGGAAATCCATCTGCTGTATTTGAGTCAAATTGATACTTTTGTCTTCCAGAATGTGTTATTCACCAGGTTTGTTGCAGCCACTATCAATGCCACAGCGAGAGTCTGGTGATAACTTAACCAGTCAATTTCATGTCCATCAGAAGCAGGAATGAGTGACAAAAATTCCGTCAATGAAGTCTTGGAGCAACTTGACAATGATAGGTACATTCATGAGAGTACAAGTACTTGTTCACAAGCAATGAAAAGTATAAGCATATCTTCACCTGCTTCTTTTTAAAAAAATTTTTTTACTTCAAACACAGTATTTTTTCCTTTTTTCCTTTTTGTATTGGTGTCCGTAGCTAGCTTTTGTGCAAACTTTGTAAATAATTTTGAACAGTACTCTCTTGACATGCTTGAAGGCAGTGTATTATTGCTTAGGTCGATGTTTTCTTCCAGCATATCCTGCCCATGCAGCAAGCAGCAGAGTGAAAGTGAAGCACATGTGCAATCATGGGAAACGTAAGATATGGCAGCAGACGAAGCGTGGATGTGTCCATTAGACAGTAAAAAGTAAAAGTAAAATAGATAATAGATGCACAGCTCACTTGCATACCAAGATTACAAGAGTGAGTACAACCACTGTACGCGTAGGTCACTTTCGGCAGGTTCATGCCAAAATATTTTACTGTTTGCAATTCGACAATTTGGCAGACTCATAGGGTCGGACTCTTTTATTTGCAGCACTTTATGAAGACATTCCTAATTTTGGACTGATTTTTTCTGTTCATGTGCAAATATGTTCCTTTTTTCAAATTTTTCTCAAGAATAATTTTTTCAAATTTTTAGAAATAGTTGTAAATAATTTTCTAAATTTGGATGTCTTCCAAGATTTTTTTGAGTTTATTACAAAATTGACCTACACGTACAGTACACAAAATAGTGAAATTAGGTTCACACTTGGTATTATTTAGGGGTGATGTTTGCAATGTGAATTCCATCCAGAAGTAGGTCTAAATTTCATTCCTAAGATCCTCAGTGACAACACACTTTAACACCAAGTGCAAACATGCCTTTAACAATTAGGTTGTTGTACCTTAAGAAAGTTGCTTTACAAGCCATCACAAGTTAACAAATGCTGTTATTAATATTTCCAATTGCACACACGGAGGCACACGAATCCCAATTACAACAACGCCTAATTCGAAAATAGTGCATTCTTGTACAGTGATGACAAACACATATATATATATATATATATATATATATATATAGTGTCTAACAGTGTTGAGAAATTAGCGTGATGCAACCTAATTTCAATATTTTGTGGAGGTCTCTTCCAGTTTCTTTTGCTTTAGACTGTCTCGTGTGACGCTGAAGAGGAACATGTTTGAACATGGACAGGGAGGGCATTGAGCAGTAAAGTGTGTCAGTCTGAGCAACAGCATCAAATGATTATATGTTTTACGATTCAATATAATCGAAAATTTCTGGTAAGGCTCTGACAGAAGAAAAAAATCATTATGATACAAACAATCACTTGCCAGAAAAGCTCGCACTCATTTTATCTCATTCTAGTCCTTTCCTGAAGACATGGCTGGCTTCACAGCTCATGCACTGCTGCTCCGTGATGTCGATTTCAAGGGTGGAACTTGAATATCGGTAAACACAAGAAATGAACGGCCGAAATGCTTGATCATGCTGGCTTGTGGGATCCATCGAATTCACCCCACTGACATTCAGTACTTGTGGAATTGGAGCTGTGGCTTACTCGATTTCACACGAATCTCCGAGCTCTGGCCGAGAGAACACCAAATAGAGCAACTGAAGTTTCAAGATTGCTGTTAATCATAGCACTCACTCTGAAGGCTCGGATGAGATTAAGTCGGTACTTTTCAATCAAGTGAGTAGGAACCAGAACCCATCGCAACTGCGTGACCTCAGAATGTTGTGAGTAATCTGAAAGTAGTGATTCAATCATTTCACTGCAGCAGTTAACAAACTAACTCAAGGTGGAGGATACTATTTGCACCTTTTTAAGCATCGAAACAAACTTTGTGCGTTAATCTTCACACAAGTTTTAAAAGTTGTAGTTCAGTATTGAAGGACCAGATATATTCGACATCCAGGATGCTCAAGAAGGATATCAGACACGATGTGAACATTTTTCTTTTAATCTCAACAACCTTTGATTTGTACTTTCCCGTTGATCAAGTCTCACGATGAGCAGAAAGGTTATAACCTTGGTGGTCTGACCAACTTCGAGAGAGCGACAGGTACCTTTGAACTTGGATTTGGCATTACATAAGGGACAATACAAAACCCCATTTCCATTCAAAGATCAGTGCTTGCACCCGACTTTCTGTTGTAACAAGTTTAGGCACATTTTGTGAAGGCCTGCCTACACCCAACTTGGGCACAAGTCCAACCAACCATATGGACAATTTAGTTGTTTCTAAGTAACAACGGTCAGGGTATTACAATGAACCTCCACCATACATTCAAATAAACGCCGGTAAGCCAAAGCTGGTAGCAAGCAAAGCCTGTTGACAAGTCAGCGATACAACAAGCGGACAAAGTCCAAATCCCCTGACAGACACCATTTTCCCAAAACAAAACTGCTCAACGTCCGATAATCCTTTTGCGTTCAGAGCTTAGAATTGCCATCCCCAAAAGCCATCCGTTAACCCAAAACAAAGATGCTCAAAGTTCAACGCATCCTTTAGCGGTGAGAACATTCGAAGTATGCCCTCTGGAGTTTGTCCGTTTCCTGTGTCGCCAGTCACCAGAAATGACACCGGGTTCGTTTACCCGAAAGCTCTTCCACCTACTTTAGTTCCCGTGTGCTTGAAGGCTTCCCTCATCAATCACGAAAGCTGGATGGCACTCTCAATCATCCGATCCTTCCCTTGATCGCATTCACATATGGTTAAAGTTGCAGCGGGAGCACCGGCCAGACAACCATTCCGCCTGTCACGAGAGAAACTCGTAGCTGACTGGGTCCGTCGACCAGCCGTCGCCCAAGTCCCTGACACCGACACTCGAAGGAGTTCGTGTCCTGCAACTCGATCATGAGCGCTGGAAACGTGAACATTCGGCCCGATGTAATAAGTGGCAAGTCTTAGCTTCGCGGTCTTCGTCTGCTGGAGTTTCTAATTCCAGTGGTGACAGACTCGATCCTGAAGCTGGTCCTTCTGGCAGACACAGTTACAGTTGCATTGGGCGGGTTGACGAGGAAGCTCATCCGAATTTGAGCAGTCATAGAGTCACGGTCGGTTGAGCAGGCGAGTGTGTGCGGGTTTTGAAACGAGAGTGATAGTAAAATGTTACATTGAAATCTTAGATGCTGCATTTTGTAGCAGCTACAGGAGATTCATTGCCAAGGAGCTGAGCGCTTAGTATCTCACCAGCTTGGTGAGACTGACATAGGAGGCGAATCCTCATTGTGATGGAAATGCGGACCTGAAGCTTGAGATTTTTGAGTTTCCGGATTGCAACTGCGATTCGAGTTGGAATTGGGCTGCGTTTCGAAGGTTTGGGGTGTGTGAAGATGGAGAGCAAGGGCGTGAAGATGGTAACTTTGAGCGTGTTGGCGATGGTCCTCTTGACATGGGCGGGATCCACCGTGAGCGTCCAGGGCGCGGGCGACTCGTGGCAGATTGTGGTCGGGAACGCCGGCGTGTCTGCAATGCACATGGCGGTCACGCACACGAACCGCGTGATCATGTTCGACAGGACGGACTACGGGCCTTCGCAAATCAAGCTCCCGGGGGGGTTCTGTCGCCGCAACAGCAAGGACCTGGCGCTCAGAGTGGACTGCTGGGCGCACTCCATCGAGTTCAACCCGGCGAGCAACCAGGTCCAGCCCTTGACGGTCCTGACCGACACATGGTAATCCTCTTACACCAGCAATGTGTATGACCCGGAAAGAATTAAATATCTTGTAGGTTATCTTGCACTTGAGAAATGATTCATACATCCAAAGGAGAAATCCAATACACATGGAAATTGGACAAATGTATGTCGTTACTTTTTGTGTCCAAATTCCATTCCCAGTGTATCCTATTCTGTCATCAATGGACCAAGACCATGGAATTCTTCAAAATTTCCAGTGATGAACAATTGGGAATTCTCCAGTGATCCATGAGTTTCAGTGGAAACCGTCTGGGATGTAATGGCTTATGTATTTGCCTCTTGGTTGGGATTGGGATTGGCATTGTTGCAGGTGCTCCTCGGGTTCGTTTCAGCCGGACGGTTCCTTGACGCAGACGGGCGGCTGGAACGACGGCGGCCAGGCAATACGAAAGATCGGCTTCACGGCGAACGACGACTGGAAGGAGCAACCGAATGGACTTGCCGCGATTCGGTGGTACGCGTCTAACCAGCTCCTCCCCGACGGACGCCAGATCGTGATCGGCGGGCGACGACAATACAACTACGAATTCGTGCCGCGAGCGGGGGGCGAAGGCGTGCACAATTTGCCGCTGCTGGGAAGAACCAACGACCCCGGCGCCGAGAATAATCTCTACCCGTTCGTGCACCTCTCCCCCGATGGCAACCTCTTCATCTTCGCCAACCAGGACTCCATTTTGTTGAACTACAAGACCGGCGCCGAAGTGCGCAAATTCCCCAGGTAATTGGTGATTTGGCACACATGTGGTACTCAGTCACTTGGCTTTCCTCACATTTTCTCAAGATTTTCGTGCATGCGATGTGCTCTCTCGTTTCTTCCACATAAGAATGGATAGTATGGGCATTGAGGAAAGAGATGGAGTTCACAATGAAGGCTGCCAAGGCTGAGTACGGATCGGATGTCAACATAACCGTCTGGGCATGGGGACCGGGTTGAAATGTTTAAATTTGAAATCCATCTCTCTTCTCCAGCACTTGTGGATAATGACACTGTATTGAGTTGCTGGTTGCTGGTTTCATCGAGCATGGGCAATTAAGTTCTGCTTGTAAATCGTCTTTTGAATGTGATACTCACCACATGGGATCCTCAAAGGTTTTTCTAGATCAGTTGGTGAATGTCGTAATTGGGTTCTCAAAGTTCTTCCAATTGGTCACACACACACACACACGCCTTCCATTCCTTCAGGTCTGCCACCCGTTTTTAGTTCGTTTCAGATTACAGATTTCTGTTTTCGATGCGTTCAATATTGGGGGGAGCCTTTCACTGATGTGTGCTGTGCAAAAACTGTGTGTAAAATCGCGCCTGCAGGTTAGCCGGCGGCCCTCGCAACTACCCGTCCTCAGGCTCCTCGGTGTTGCTCCCTCTCACGGCTGCGAATGGTTACAAGACCGCGGAGGTTCTGATCTGTGGCGGGGCTCCCGCCGGCGCCTACCAGCAAGTCGGCCTCGGCAAATTCGTTCCAGCGCTTCAAACCTGCGGTCGCCTCGTGATCACCGCCCCCAACCCCCAATGGCAAATCGAGAACATGCCCATCCCTCGCGTGATGGGTGACATGCTCATCCTTCCCACCTCCGAGATTCTCATCATCAACGGCGCGAAGTACGGCACCTCCGGGTGGGGCGTGGCTCGCCAGCCCGTGCTCACCCCGGTTCTCTACAACGCCGGCCAGCGACGCTTCCAAGTGATGGCGCCCAGCACCGTGCCTCGTCTCTACCACGCCACCGCCGCCGTCCTCCCCGACGGCAAAGTTCTCGTCGCAGGCAGCAACCCCAACCAAGGATACGCCTTCGCTGGCGTGCCCAACCCAACCGAGCTCCGTATCGAGAAGTACAGCCCTTACTACCTCATGAAGGGCTACGACGACCGACGGCCTTACATCGTGGGGATCAACAACGCGAATCCGAAGTATGGCACGGCGTTCCAAGTCACGTTCAAGGTACAGGTGGCACTGGCGGGCGTCGCGTTTCACTTGTATGCTCCCCCGTTCGTCACGCACTCGTACTCGATGAACCAGAGGCTGCTCATTCTGGCTTCCGGCAAGCCGGTCGCGACAGGGGGAGGAGTGCACGTCGCGAATGTGGTGGCGCCGCCCAACGGCGTGATCGCTCCAGCAGGCTATTACCTCTTGACGGCGCTCCACCAAGGGACGCCCGGGCCCTCGGCCTGGATTCACGTCGGTTAGGGGACGGCACCGCTGAGACCGAAACTGGCTTTGATCAGGCTTGGGTCCGCACTCCGCAGCTTGGAGTTGAGTAGGATTTGAAGCTCTCACGGCCGATCCCAAACCTCCTGCACATCTCGGCGGAGGAACTCATGCACTGGCCTTGCCAAAGAATGTCTCCCAAATTGGTAATTTAACTTAGTTGATGAGCATTAAATTTTGTGGGATGACGGGTGGAAATCTGGAGGTGATGCAAAGCTGCAATGACATTTGCCACCTTTCTAGTACCGTAGGGATTAATCAATTAATTTGTTGGGGTAGCTACTTGCTATTAAATAAGTACTGAAAGGTGTAGGGACCCCGAAGAAAATGAATCAGAGGATCTGTCTTGGACTACCGGCCGGCGGAGCCAGAATATGGATGTATGACTTACTCAAATAATTAATTGACTGAGTTCATATCATTGAGTTTGATTGACCAAGTATGAATCAGTGGAATGGGTGAAGGATTTATAAGGTATAGTACATTAGTGTGTTCTTAAGCCGACCCTCTTCTTCAAATCCTTCTCTAAGAGGCTCTGAAATGGATATGTGCTGATTGGGGAATGGATTAACCCTTGAACGTCACAGGGGATGTTTTTCAGACTTTTGATTCTTGGAGACTGGGTTCATCAAACCTTGAAATGTTTGCATTTCAATAGTGGATTTTCCCAAGAGAAATGAGTCTAGATTGATGAAGTTGTTAGGTACAGATCTGTATGGTGAAGAATGCAATAATCAATTCAAATTCAACTTATGTTTGTTTTTTAAAAATGGTCCCATCTTCAGAGTTGTTTGGATTGTGACACTTAGGGATTAATGATTGTGTCAAGAACACAAGTAGGTTTGGTTAATACTTCTTCAATGGTTGGTTTAAGAGCCATGGTGGGTTCATTACCAACTAAGTGGATAGGTGTCCATTAAATTTTCTCAAAATAAGAATTGGAAACCCAACTACCTTCCTACATATGCTAAAAAATATAAAATAATAATTGACTCAAGTTTCCATTTAAGTTTTTGTAATAGCCGCATTTAGGAACCTTCTCTATTATTTTTTGCATGCTACAATGCTTGTTTTTGGTAAATCCATATCCTTTTTCAAACCATGTGGGTGGGCTTTGTAAAGGCTACAAGTCAAGAATAGGATTCTACATCAAATTTCTTTGGAAATTCATAATTGTTCAATATGCTCCACAAAATATGAAACCACTTGTATTAGATTCTGCATCAATTTGTCTTCAAGTGGAAAATAAGGGAAAATACTTCTAAGCATCTAAAATCAATGAAAAGGCCAACCAACCTTTAGAAGGTCACTTTAAGAGAACACTACCTTAATCTCAAATTGCTTGAACAACCCTATATTGTCGCTCCAAAAATTTCAACTTATTTGAGTGTAAACAGCTAGATTCTCTTGATTGTTCTAAGACTTTTTACATGCAATATTGAAAATTAACTAAGAGCATCCTCTACACCCTTGCAATTATCCAAGTCTCTTCAATTGAGACCTCTCTAATTTAGTGGAGATGGCCACTTGTATCTTTAAATAGTAAAATTTACTAAAATATACTTCCAACCAATCACAAGTCACATAACTTGCAAAAGTAATTAAAAAAAAACTAACATTTATTATGATGACTTGCTAATTCTAGAAGAAAATAATGTTTACACATGGATTAGTGACTTCTTTAAACATAGCTAATTTGGTGTGCCAAAGTGAAGGTAGAGGTTTCATCCCAAAACTAAAAAGATTGGAGTATTTGGAAGGATACAAGAGATGCTTTAAAGTTGAGGCACCAATGGCCACCCAACCTGTAGGGTTGTAGTATTTCCAATCAAGGCTAAAACATATTTCCAACTAAAGCTTGAATTGCATTTTTTGGTCCTTTTCAAAGTTGAAGACTAATAAAGTTATGACACATGTCCCAAGTTAGTGAGCGTAAGAGGTAGGAAGTAGTAGGTAGAAAAGCAATTCTTGAATGATTGGAATCGGAAGACTCTAGACATTGGCTACGGATGAAATGTATTTTAGATCTCCTAAAATTCATAGTAATTTCAATTTCAGGAATACAATTCTAAATTTTTTCTATCTCCATATTTCCTATCTCCCTATATGGAAAAAATTTCCACCTCCTCATACTATGTACAATCTATTCGGAAATTGCTTAAATGGTTGGTTATCAGTGCCTCTACTTTATTGGAGGTTTTTTATTTTTCACTGGAGAAAGTAAAAAATTTGATTTTTGAGAGGTTCACAAAAAGCATGTTTGTATAATTAGTGAAAGTATAAAGTTTGCAAATTTCACTTGATTTGAGATTTTTTTAAGAATTTACTTATTCATTTGTTTTGAGCATGGTCCCAATGGAAAGTGTAAAGTGTTTTCATGATTTTCACGATTGACAATTTAAACATGCAAGTATTGATCAAGAGTTATTTGTATTTTTACTCATAAAAAAAAATTCCATTTCAACAATTGCAAGGTGGATTGTATGAAGTGAATTTGATAGCTCTTCATTTGAACTTAAGGTTTTAGAAGTGCATTTTAGTATGTTAACAAAATTTCTACACTTAATAGGCATGTTTAGGGGACCAAAAAATTTAAGGGACTTATTGTGGAAAACTGTAGATGTTTGAAGTATAATGTACAATACAACCCCTAAATACTTCAGTATCTATTAATGTACAACAAAAGTATATATTTATATTGTATATATGAAATGTCAATAAATTAGTATGGGTGCTGCCAAAATCCCTATTTAATGTAGTTGTTTACATCACCTCCTATCCAAAAAAACTCTTATATGAAAAAATTTCAAACGTTGTGAAGACAAAAAGCTTACTAAAATAGAATATGTACATGTCTTTTGTTATTATCTCACAACCCCTATGAAATTTTACACTCAAAGTTGGTGTACATATTGTTGAAAATAAAAGATGAAATAAACTACCAAAGATGCAAAACCAAAGTACACAAGAAGAAAAATTCATATATTTAATAGAAGTATGTCCTTATACTATGGAAAGAAGATACAAATAGTTATTATCCTCTATTAATGTTGGTCTAAATTTAATGAGTAATTGCTTTCATCAACTACCAGTTGTGGGAATAAATGAAGTTGTAGTCTTTTTGGCTCGATGTTAGTAGATGCGAGTGAAATTCACTATGAAGCAAAATTCACCCTCAAAATTGGGCCAAGGGACAATGTGTAGGACCTCTAAATTAAAATGTCTACAAGCAATGAACTCTCTCAAAGTTTTGGTCTAATTTTCGTAAATCAATTTAAGTGAGAAAGGGGAACAACATCACTACATCACTCAAAAATGCCCAATGGCATCCCAAAAATGCTCTAAAATATGGCCTAAAAATGTATAATATCTTCCTAGACAAAAATTGCAACAAGAAGCTTCCAATTTGGACTCAAAATAAATGAAATTGAAGCATTCAAATAGTTCAGGACAACTTCCTCATCAAAAATCTAACTCAAATATGCCATTAGAAGGCTAAAATGGCCTAAATTGGACCCTCATCAACAAATCCAGCACACATCAATCAATCACAATATCCAAATTCAACATGAAATTGATCCACAACATGCTTCATACCAATGTGCAATAAAGATTGCAATTGTTCAAGTACAATTGAAAAAAACAAACCCAAAATCTGAATTTGTACCTCCTCCTAGGGGCAACAAACCCTCTTCCAGAGAAATGACCACCATCTCCTCATATTTGCCTTCAATTTGGTAAGCTATATCTTTTTGGAAATTTAACTTAATCATCTTCATCCTTTTAAGAATTTCAGATCAATTCAATCTTCCAATATTTTGATATAGCTTGCCAAAATTGTTGCTCCCAATTTGCTGCACCAATAGACTTTTTTCCACATAAATGGACACCATTTCTTTAAGCTAGCTTCAAATTGGTTGGATTTTGACTTTTTTAAAAGCTAACTTGATCATCTTTATCTTCTTAAGAATTCAGATTGATCCAAGCTACTATTTGCCCACCATCGCTCTTCAAAGTTGACAATTTCAAGGATAATTTTCAAAACCTAATTCTTTTCCATATTTTCTAATTCAGCCTCCAATCTAACTTAAAAAACTCCATTTTTTTTCACCCATTTCTTCCCAAAAGAGTAAAAAACTACTCCCTTATAACCATTGTTCTAGTAATTTTTGATCATTTTCTCATTTTTCATCCAAAAACTCCCAAAATACATATGCACACAAAAAGCATGAGAGAGAAGAACAAGAAAGAGTTCCAAAATATAAACTCTCCTAATTAAAAAAAACTCAACAAATTAGTTAGTTTAATGACATTCATCTTCCATTAAGTTGATGTAAAAATGCCATTTTTCAGTAAAAGAATGCCAAATTGATGCAAAACAATACAAAATTATTGTAGGACTTTCTACATTACTTCTTTTTTCATTTTAACTTCATATAAAAATTTTATTTTTGCATTCTCCTCACTAATTTGATGAGTTTATAGTAGTTTTATTTTTGTTCACTTCTTTTGTGTATTTATTTAAATTTCCATTTTTATGTAGGTTTTCTTCGTTTGGTTTCTTCCAATTACCTTTCCAAAACTTCTACATTAAATTTCTAAAGCTCCAATCATTATCTAATAGAACACTCTCTAAGTCTCTAATTTGTATTCTAGGTTTATTCACCAATTCTACTACTTTTCAACAGATGTTCTTGACTATTTTGTCTGTATTTTCTAAACTAAAGAATATGAACCAATATGGTAGTTCATAGTAGAAGACACTAGAAGTGAAGGGGGAAATGAAGACACAGTAGATATGGAGATAAAAATAAAATTGAAGGTGAAGAAAAAGATAAAAATAAAATTAATCATTAATCATTAATAAATAAATAAAATCTGAAAATGGGCAAGGAGAGACCAATGAAAGATAAATGATAGATAAAATTACTATACTCTAGCCTTACAATCTAAGCCTCTAGATTTAGAAGAAATTAAAAGATTGTGAAGAACGTTAGTAAAAACTATTGAAGAAGGAAGAATACAATAATAGGTAGAAAAGGAATTTACCATTAGGGAATTTATTGGAGGGGAAGGATTGGTGGTTGAATGAATCTTGCCTTGCAAAAAGGCAAATTGAAAAGATGGTGCAAGAAACATGAGCTAGAGGTTGTAAACCTCCTTTAAAAAAATCAAAGGCACTCAAGATAAACTGTACAAATATATCATCCCTTGAACCAAAACAAAACTATATTGTCAAAGAGCATACTAATATTAAACATATTGAGAATAGAAGACAAAACAAACTATCAACGGATGAAAACTCAAAGTACGCAAGAAGAAAAGTTCATATATTCAATAGAGGTATGCTCCCATGGAGAGAGAATAGAAATAACTCTCCTCTTCTACTATTGAACCAACGGATTCTTTTCTTATTTCTAGTTGTCTTTATAACTAAAGTTAATTACATTGAACTATAGTGAGCTACAATAAAAGTATATTAAGATAATACATTCTTGACACACATTAACAAGTGAGCCCTTAAACATCCATATGCTTGGATTTTGAAAAAAAGACAATTTTCTCCATCAGAGATAATTCAAATTTTTTCCATATCTATCATCTACCTTCTTGTATTTCACATCCTTTTAGTTTTATTAATCTTCAAAGGAAAATCTTGGCCAAGGGCATAGTCTTAGGGCCAATTCTAAATTTCACATAGTTCTTAATTTTAAATATTGAGGAGCTTGACCAAGAAAATATAGTTTCTATAATTTGATTTTTTATCCCCTTTTATTTTTTTCCAAAAAACTTAAAATTTAAAATTGTTGTGACACTTTGAAAGTAGCATCTTGAAAGCTTAAAAAACACCATCTTTGAACTTTGAGGGTTGCTAGTATGTGAGCATAGAAGTGTGAGATTATGAGCCACAAAGATCATGCACCTATAGTATAGGTGCTTATACTATAGAAACCTTCTATGATAAGAGTATATTTATTCTATAGGTACCTATGTTATAGGTATTTTTACTATAAACATCTTTAAAGGTGGTAGTATATCTACTTATATACATATTAGAAGCTCACATATTTGCATGTTTATGCTTACATGCTAGCATCGTTGTTTGAACTTTCCTATCAAATTTATCTTAAAATTAGTTCGAGGAGTTCAACGTTTACACCATGATGTTTATTATTATCATTTGAATTTTGGTAAAACTTTCATGTTTTCTTAAGCATTTTTGTAATTATTATAATTAATACAAAAAAATTACTTCTAAAAATCATATAAATTTCATTTTTATATTTTTAAGTATCATGAAATTTATATTTTTTATGAAGTTCAATTTTAAATGCATATTGCTAGTTTGCTACTTGTGAAAAATATCAAATTTTGAAATGTGAATTTTATTGTGGAAACTATTGAAGTTTGACCAAATGGAAACATAGAATGTTCTTTAAGGGTTGAGCATCCAGTTCAATTCTACAAAAAAAATCCATATTTTTTTCAAGTTTTTCTTCTATAATTTGAATTTGGATCCCTTTAATTTTGGCATTCTATATTAAAATAAAGATTTCTTAGTTGCATCAAAATGTCGTTTTGATTGTTGATGATAATAAATAAATAATTAAGTTTAATGATAGGGACTATACTAGTTTGTGCTTTTATTGATTACTAAAACTACTCAAAAAGAAGTATTGAAGATGGAGAAAGCCCACTACAAACTTCAATTTGTCTTTAATTTGCTAATAACCACATCCACAAATTCTCAAATATAAGAATTATTTATTTGACACAACATTGAATTGATAAATATAAAATTCAATATAAAGTCAATATAAAGTCCAACATTTATTCATATAGAAATCAAAACATTGTCTACATTATTTAATTCAGTATAGGGGCTAAAAAAAATTAAAACCACTACTAATATTAGCAAATTTATAATCAATTATACTACTAATTTTAGTATTACTTTTGGTGCCATATTGCCAAGATGAAATCAATATTAAAACACAAAAGACTGAATTTTAAATTTGCAAAAAGTCAATATTGAAATTATTGATTAAAATGGAATCAAATACTTTGGAATTTAGACCTTTTCAATGCAATTGTCTTTGAAGGGATTGGAAAGAGATCAACAATGCTAGTTTGTGAGCCTAAAAGCTTGAGCTTGAGAGCTGTGAGCATAAGTATTGTGAGCCCAAAACATTAACAAAAAAAACTTTGAATGTTTTTGGCAAAAAAATGAAAAGTGAAGTCATTCAAAAAAAATTTATTTAAAGTAAAATTTCAGCCCTATGACCATGGACCTATGATTGTGGAAGTGTAGTTAACAAATTTTAAAATTTCAAACCCTAGTATCTCTAAAGGGCTTCTCAATACCTTCCAAAATTTTTTTTGGGTTTAGAAACCCAAACCCAAATAAGGGGGCTTTCGGTACAGAAAAGGTTTTTATGGGGTGGTAGAGTTCCAAAAAAAAAATTTGTGACTCCATCACCCCCCCCTCTCGCCCCCCCCCTTTCCCCAATTGATCTCTCGGTACCGAGAAAAGTGTGTAAGGGGTGACAAAGTTGCAAAAAAGTGAACTAGTGACATGGTTACAAAAAAAGAAAGGAAAGTTTGAAAAAATAAAAATAAAAGTTTTGAGAGCTCCAAGCCTGTCTACCTCCTTGGGGCTTCTTGACATCAAGAGGGTTTTTGAGGATGATAAAGTTGGAAAAAAAAATTAAAAGATTAAAAAGAATTGAAAAAGAATTTGAAAAAGATTGAAATTTTTTTTTGAAAAAAGAGTTGTGAAAGTCATGAATTTCAAATTCTACAAGGGGGTTACTAGCTATAAAAATATTAAATTCCTAAAGCATAGTAATAGGTCCACATCCTAAAAATCACTAAAAATTTCACCAAAAATTAGAGGCTCATAGGCTCACGCTCCAAAGCTCAAAAAATAGCACTCCCACAAAAGAGATACCTTCTTTAAAATATGAGTGGTCCTCGAGGCACAACAATGCATAAAAATATGAGCCTATAATTCTTCATGATGAAAGATTCCTTACTCTATATCATCAACATTCTTACAATCACCTTGACCCTCTTTAATTGACCTCCTTAATTGTACAATATATTTACAAAGCCAAGAATCCAACAATCCAAAAATGATTTTGAGCAAACTAGTATTATTTTGAAGGATTTTAAGTTAGAGAGGGACAAGGTTGGAGAAGCCCCTATTGAGATTCCAAAGTATTCTCCAACTTAGTGAAGGATACAAAAAAGATACTTTGGTTAGCAAACTTTGTTGCCTTCATCAAACTAGCTAAAGAATTTTCATATGATTCGCAAGACAATTAACATTATCCATAACTCATTGAGCAAGTTATAGTAACTCCCCCTAATATCTCTTCAATGATGACAACATATAACAATTTTTTTGGATAGAAACCACATTTTGTATGGACACCAATTTTCATCTAGATGACTATACTTTTTCCTTTCAATTTTGACAAATATCAACAAAATTTTGATTCTTTGGTTCAAAAAATGGATAGATTAGAAAAATCTTCCTCAAATATCTTTTCTTGAACTATTGCATTAAAAAGTCATTGGACCAAACAAGACATGGATCAAATTCTTCTAATCAATTTACAAGTTAGAAAATAATTTTGCAAAAGCTACCGAATTCAAGTGAAGCTTTCAGTGACTCTCACTCATCCCAATCAATTTAATCTCTTGTTTTTTTTACCCCCAATTGCTTCATGAATTTATTCCATCCATTAGAATGAAATTTTATAAAGTAGATCATTGCTATGCTTGATGAAGAAGTATTGTTCACTATATTTCTTGCAATAAATTTCATTTAGTTAGAGTAAGCAATTTACCCCTCAAATGTCCAATTCACCACATTTGGGTGGGCTAAGGTGAATTGTCTCCTTCATTCCTCCTATGTTTAACCCTTGGAAAAAAAATTCTAATTTTTAAATTTTCCACCTATAATAAATTTTGGAAATCTTCAATTCATATTTGGAATTTGAGGCCCTAAGTTAAGTTAGAAAAGTAAAGAAATACAAAATTAAAGAAGCACAAAATATGGGGCAATTTTTTACATTTACCCTAAGTTGAAGGAAAGAGTGGATCATTTCACCTTGGGTTGAAAAAGTTTGAATATAAATAGAAATACTATTTTTTAATTTTTTAAAAAGAAAAATATCCTCCAAGATCTATTTTAGTATCTAAAATCAGTTTTCGATAGTGTTATATATTAATAATTTTATTTATTTAATTTTTGGTGCAAAATTTTGTGTGGTTATTATCCCAGGGAGACTACTTGCAATTTTTAGAAAACTACGTGAGTTAAAAAATAGGATTTATTTAATTCAAAGAAGATAAATTTTATATTATATGTAGGACTACTATAGGGTCCTTGAAATGTCACATATCCTATTATATATAAATTAGGCTATTTATAAACATCTTTTAGTAAAAGAATTTATTAATAAATTAGCCTTTACAAATAGGGTTTGTACAATTTTTTTGTAATACAATGAATATAGATGTAGTTAAATTTTTTTAAGTGAATGATAAAACTTATACAATCAAGTAAATCTAGAGATATTTTTCAAGAGATTTGTTGTTATTATCAAATAATTCTAGCATGTATATACAAATCTTTCCATAAGTATGCCAACTATGTGAGAGTATATAAGAATCTATTGTTCCAAGATATAAGAGTTGAACTGTAAATTACAATGAGGTTGTACTATGGAGATTTGTGTTCATACAAAGTACCCATTAAGAAATTGGTGTAGAATTTGCAACTTTTGTATGGAATCTTTTCCTATACTTTGATACTACAAACTCTAGATTTGCCTCAACTACTTGAATATATGCTTGTAAATGTTTAGAATCATCTTCTTTTTATTAGTATTTAATAAACACTCTTTTATTTTTTGATTCTGAATTCAAAACCATTGCAAATGCATATGTATAGATAAAATATATGGTCTCCATGTTACCATAGAGGTCATATTCTTGTGTTAATCTACAATGTTTTTAAAAAGTCAATTTCTCATGTTATTCATGTTATATTGTTAGTATTGGTGTTTTTCTTAGTTCCAATATCATAACTATGTTTAATGTTCTTGTAATGTTTATTATTCACCACATCAGGTTGTTTAGAATACATGGCATAGAATTTAGAAATATTTAAAACTATTGTTGCATTTCACATTTTTATTTGTCATTTGAGATTGTACTACAATACAAGTATTAAATAAAAAAGTGTAAATGTAAGACACTACTTTTATAGTGTGTTGTAAATGGGTATGAAAAAATTAGATATGTAAATTTTGTATTTAAGATAGTCCAACTATAAAAACTAAAAGATTGAATTTATATGTAAAAATACAATCATTTTAATTACTATAATGAAGGTAAATAGCCCCATATTAAATATCTTTTTAACTTAGGTGTATACTTAAAATTATAAAGAGTGATCTCCCGGGGTTATTATAAGAGTTCTTGTTGAATTTCAAAGATTGACAATTACACTTAATACACTATTAAATTACAGGTGCACATTATAGTTACTTCGTGCAATTAAGGTAGGAGGTCCTTAAATGGAGCGGGCATTAAAATGGAGCACCTCCTTAAAAGCACTACAAGAGAAAGGGGTGTTTTAAGTAGTGTCCTAGACATCACATCTTTTAAGGAATGTCTTTTAAGTAAGGTTTTAAGTAAAATTTTACTAAAAAGACTGTCTCTTTAGTAAAATTTTACTTAAAACCTTACTTAAAAGACATTCCTTAAAAGACGTGATGTCTAGGACACTACTTAAAACACCCCTTTCTCTTGTAGTGAAGTGCACAGTTTGTACATGTTGCTTTTTCATAGCCTTCAACAATGTACAAATTGTATATATTTTAAGAGGTGCTCCATTTTAGAGCCCTATGCACTTCAACTTTACAATTTTATAACTAAGTCGGACACTAAGCTCAAAAAAATATGAAACAACTTGGGTTAGATGTCAACTCTATTTGTCTTTCAAGGAAAATTTACTGAAAAATATTTCTAGAAGTTTTACCTCCTTCGAATTCAGTTTCAACCTCAACATAACATTATTAAACAAGGGTATCCTTCCTTGATAGAGAAGGGATAATCCCCCCCCCCAGGATTCTTGCCCAAGACTTAAGTTTAAGTTGAAATGAAATAATTGGTCGAGGGATAGTGAGGTAGTGGACCTTGCAGCCAAACAGGTGTTACAAACTCCTGTTCAACTAATCTAATTGGCTCAGGGGTACAATGCCTCTAGAAGTTGCATTGCTGGGGGCTACCGCTTCTTCAGGAAGCAAAAGGGGACCCCCAGTATTGGTTAACAATGTTATGTATTAAATAACCTTCTCGCTGCTATCATGGCTCGAAGGTTATTGGATATAACCGGTTGTTCACTTTCAATCACAATCTTTGATCTTCATGATCCAAGAGTGTAGGAAGCAAGATGAAAGGAAAGAAGGTTATGAGTTATAACTTGTGATGATGATGGTGATAGGTAACCCATGGCATGGAGCCATGTTAACGTTGAAAAGTCAACAACCGGTTATAGGATGGTCCATTATAGGACCTCTTACCTTACAGAGGATGGAAACAGTGGAATCCCCGCTCCATGACCTCACGATTGCCATTAAAATATCGAATTCACGCAAGCGAAAGCCACGGGACACTTGGCAGCTTCAGAGAAGCGATAGCTGACAGTACTCGTCCCTCCCTGGCGATCTCTCATTCGCTCCACTTCTTCTCTCCATCTGATACAAGATTCCCATCGCCTTGGTAAACAATTCAATTATTTCCTCTCTAATTCGTGAGCATCATTTGCAGTTTTTGCTTCGTTTCTGTTTTCTCGAATCTCTTGTGGGCCACGGTTGCGTATTTTTTTGGTTCTGATACAACCGTGCTCACTGTGGTGTTCAATTGAATCTCTTAGACTACTCTAGAATTGCAGTTGTTGGGGTGAGCATTCGGTTTTGCTATTTCCTTGTTGGATTATCGCAACAGTACTCTCTGAGCCTCGGGTCCGAGCGAAGCCACGTTTAATATAATTGTACCCACCCTGGTATTCATTTCAAATTTTTACTCAGAAATTCGCAGCTGCTTGGGCGAGCATTCAGTTTGCTTTGCCATTTTTGGTTGCATTTCTATTCTCACAACATTGCTTTTGTGAGTCTCCGTTTGAATAGAGCGAAAGCGTTTGATTTGATGCAAGAGTTCCACCGTTGTGTGCAATTCAGTGGTTTACTCTAGAATTGTAGCTGTTGGGTGATCATTCACTTTGCTATTCCATTCGATTCTCAGAACCGGTTGTTCGTAGGCCTTTCTAGTCTCAATTTTAGCTCGAACCATGGAGAATGAGGGTTTCGGAAGCCCTGCCGCGGACGCGGAGGGCGCAACTACGACGCAACCCGAGCGCGCCTTGGAAGCTGGCGATCCGAACTTGTTTGGCGCCGCGGCGCCTGAAGAGAAGAAGGGCATCAAGGGTAGAGTGAAGGATCTGATGGGGCGACATGGCCGGAAAAAGGATGCCCAAAATCCCTCCGGGAAGGCTGGCAAGATCAAGGGGAAGCTTGCGGACGAGGTTGGCCATGGTGAGGACGGGGAGAAGCATGGCCCTGCCCGTCTTCTGTCGATGTCGTCGAGCAGCAGCTCCTTGTCCTCCTCAGACGAAGAAGACATCGGCACGGTAGGCTTCGCTCTGGATCCCACTGGACCACCTGTTGCAGGTCGCAATTTAGGTCGGCGCGACTTTACTAGTGCTCCCGCTGGGCCAGGGGCGGATTTCAGTAAGCTTGACTTGAAACCGAATGCCAATGCCAATGCCGCTACGGAACGCCATGCCAAACGTGCAGAGGAGTTCGCGAAGTGGTCGACTCCGATGATCCCTAAAAGCGAAGATGCTCGTGGTCACGAGCAGAGTCACCCTCCTCCGAGCAGTTCCAATGAAAGCGAAGATGCTCGTGCTGATGAGCATCATCTCTCTCCTCGGAGCAATTCGAACACAAGAGGGAGGGAGGATGCTAGTTTTGGCGGGGTGGATCACTCTCATCCCTCCGAGGCGGGCGATTTAAATTTGAGTCCGAGTGAAGATGCTCATGGCGGGCCTCATTCTGAGATGGACGATGCGAAGCAAACCGCAACCGATGATGGTGAGCCTCGTTCTAGTACTCCAGCCGGGATATCGAAGTCCGCAAGTGGGGCTGTGGTTGGCGACCAATATGAAGGTCCGCGAGATGAAAATGTGAAGTCGGAAGGCTTCATGTCCAAGATTGTGGACACTTTTCGTAGCCCCAAAGGAGATTCTACCGCCACCAGCAACACCTCCACTGATTAGATTATGAATTCTAGAGACGTCGACAGTAGAAATGCGTTCTTGGATGTACTGTTACAGTTTTATCAAGGGCAATACATCCCTGGTTGATTCACATTCTCCGCTCGTTTCAGTTCATCTGCAGCAGAGTTTTTTATCTCTCGCACATCCCATACGACTTTTGGCTCATTTCAAGCTGGAGACGGTAGCAGCATGGAGGTCCTGGCGTGCAGACCCGGCGATCTGTAGGACCCTAGTGTATTTACAGTGGCCAATGGGCAATGTGATCACTCTCTAGAGGAACGCTTGCTTTTAAATTTTCTACTAGACTCTAAGCGGGACGCCTACATGGGCTTGCAGCCGTTCCGGCCTCTTACCAAATCATCCTTGGTCTGCTCTGTAGGGTTTAGTATCTTCATATCACGGAAGAACTCTTATAGGTTGCTGGGTTTCCTTCTCCGGGTCCTCCATGATACAGGCCAGATGAAATATACTGCGCAGTACTAGTGTTTAGTTGTTTTCTAGTTCCGATTTTTGGTGAAAGTAGAATTGGCAAAGGTTCGTCCTTCTGCACCAGTCTCGATGGAATATGAGCAGACGGTTGGGTTGTATGAGATGTGAAAAACGCAGTAATAGGACATCAATCCCCGAAGTCTGGACAGATATCAGGGAGCTACTTTGATTGCTTCTTGACAGATTTGTAGAAAGCTAGGTGATATAAATTTCGTCCAGGAATGTAGTTTCTGGTCGGAAACGTTGATACATTCCTCTGCTAATATCATTCCGTTGCTTGAATTGACAATGTATCGTTGTGCATTCCTGATTCTCTATCTAATAAGTCGATATTCGGGTAAGTGCATTTGTCTGTAAATAATCATAGCAGGTGCTAAAATAAATATTAAGGAGCATGAGGACATGGCTATCATGAGTTCGGACGTTGAGATGGTGTGCATTCTCGAAGTCATGGAGTACTCATTCTGTAAGATTTTGGAGGTGGTGCAAGTAGGTAACTCTACTTCCCCGTGTGAGAAACTTAACTCTGTTGTCAGATGTTTGATATCCTCTCGGATCATTCCTATTCCTGTCTCACTTAGCTCCCCTTTTTCCGAGAGTTGTCCTTCATGTTCAATTCACTGTCTTGGCTAGTTTTGTGAGCTCATAGTTGGATTTATGGTATATAGGCATGAAGCTTATCTAAACTGAGGAACTTGTTTATATTTCTCTTGGGATGTGATCGAAGCATGGGGTCAGTTTGAATCGGTCATAGAATTGGGGATCATAACTTCTTGCTTCTTTCCTCTGCATTATGAATATTCTCCGATACATTCTTGAGTAGGTGTGGCATGACACCGTTTGAAAATTTTCCTAACCAAGAGTTATTTAAAGCGAAGTCGTGCCACTTCATTGCAAATCGATTGAAATTAACGGCATACTCACATTTAAGGATAATGGCTCGTTGACTTGAGGAACTCTCACTCGCTCAACCTGCAAATGAAGATGTTAGTTGTTCTTATTTCAGAAATAGCATGCGAATTTTCTAGCCTTGATGTATTTGGTATCCTTGATCTTGTCTTGTGCAGATGAAACCCGTCTTGAGAATATACGCAAATAGAAGTTACAATCTTTATTACAAAGGTCTGTACACTGGACAGGTTCTCCCGTCCATTGATGGAGGTAAGAAACCAACAAAAGTCTCTTTCTGGACTATCAAGTTTCCTTGCTTTTTTAAACTACCGGATCATTCAACCGCCTACCGACTGTCTGCAGTCTGCCAATGATGTTCTCCTTTGTGAACAGTTGCAAAAGAGCAGTACTGATTGAGATGGATGGGGTAGAACTCGAATCACATAACTTATTGAGTAATAGCAAAGAGCTTGGCCACACTATGGAGAGCAATGGAACATAACAAAGACAATAAAAACGTAGGTGTTGTACATATCTTTTTAGGAAGTTATGATGAGATCATGCGTTAGCAATCCTCATTCAGGGTCACCAGGAAATAAATGCGAAGGATCCATTCCCGGTTCGCCTTCCACATCTGTACTCGACCCGACCAGAAGACTCCACCAATCCCATTCTGGCGGAACATAGGTCTCCACGTCCAGGTTGAACTCATCTTCTTGAGATTCAAATGGAGAAGGCGCGATGGCAACCACTGAATTCACCTCAGAAGAACTTGCACCATGGATGGTGGTGGCTGCCGTTGGTACTGCAACTTCAGAGATCTCCTCCCAGGCCATGGCTGATGCACAATCGGATGCGCAAGGCACAGACGTGACACCAGATGCACAAGACGCAACAGGTTCGGGTGTAGGCTCTTTCTTGGCGACATTCTTGCCAGTACTTCTCAGGCGTCGTTGCTGTCCCTTCTTTTTGCCAGTGACTGCGTGGACCACCTCCTTTACCTGTCTGGCAAAGAACGTGGTCGCACGCATCCGCTTCTCTCCGACTTGGTAAAACTGCTCACATGACGGGTGCAACTCTCGGTACTCAACTCTGAGCTTATGCTGCGCAAAGATCGACGGAGAGTCGGGGAAATGGTATGGGAGGCCGGATCCCATGTAATAGTTAATGGCGTCCTTTGCACGGTCGACATCCTCGGGCTCATACGTCCCGAACCAAAGTTTCTTCTTAAACTTGGGTGGACGTATCTCAATCGTGAGCTTCTTGAACCCGAAACGTCGTCTCGGGATTATCTTCACGCCGCCTTTCTTTCCAGTATCTGGAGCCCTCACCTCTTCTGCATCGCTGCTGAGTTGAGATGGAAGCTCAGGAAGGGGGATTGGTTGGTCCTGAAGCTGTTGTCGGAACTTCAACCTGGATGGGCAGTTCTCACAAAGACCGTCCTGCAGCTTCTCTTTCAGGCACAACGGAGGTTGCCCTTGTCGCTGAAACTTGTACAGGCAACAAACCTCCGTATGCGAGGTGGGTAATGGCCCGTTCACGGGGCCCTTCTGCGCCGCTAACTCGCAAGATCTGCATTGGCCGAACTCAGGAACACACGCCTTGTCTGGCATAATGCCCGATTCCAAGCGATGACTCTAAGATCTGTACTTCAGAATTGGATGATTGTTGAACACTACACTCTTGAAACCAAAGTGTGTAAGGTTTAGGGTGGGAAATTACGTGCCAGGGAGAAAGATGATCAAGCCGAGGGATTTCCAGACTTGAGAGGATGACTCACAACACTGACATACAAAGCTCATAAGGATATCCTTCACCGAGGTTCTCTCTGAGTTTGTCACATACAGCATCGTTCCTCACCGAGTCTTGCGCTGATATGATCCCAAAGGGAAGCTATCGAAACTGTACTACGCTTTTGCGAATTGTCTAAAACTGGTTGGGCGGACAGAATTGCAAAAATAGATTGCAGCTGAATCGCACGAACAGTGAAATGCGTGAGTGAGAAGGAAAGGCTGCTAAGTATTTAATGTTTTGGTGACCGCACCTCAAAAGAACAACCCGAAGAAATGAACAAAAGGAAAATCTAACTCTACGAAGGACACTTAAGGGCTGATTCAGGGGGTCCCACTCTTCATCACCACGAATGCCAAGAGACTCTTGCCAGTGTTGCTGAGAAGCGCTCCCTCCTTGGCGGACATCTCAATCGCTAAGTTTTTGGAGCACCCGGGTTATGCTCGCGAAGAACCCATTCAACACAGTGCTACACACAACTTCGAAACTCTTCCAGGACTACGTGGTGACCCAGTTTCGCAGCTTCGCGAAAGGGTCGCTCTCAGGGTCGCTCAAATTCTTTGAATGATCCAGCTCGCCGAAATGATCAAGCGAGGCGAAGGGCTCCAAACAGAGTGGGTCCAAGTTCACAACGACACAGAGGAACAGCACTCAACCTCCAACTTCCATACGCAAACAATTGGGCAGGTCACCTAAGCGAGCCAGAAAGCTCACATTCGTAGCAAACTGTTCACAATTTTTCACCGCCTGGATCCTCACAACTCACAACTAATTCTCCCTTCCACAATGATCTCAAGAGAATGCACTTCGTCCTCTCTGTACCAGAACCGTCACTCAAATTCAAATTCAGGAACACTGTAATTAATGGTCAACAGCGGCACTCTCTGTCGATATATCGCAACAAAACCCAATGAAGACTGGATTCAAATGAGTTCAAGGGTTCCCAAATTGTTGAACCCAAAGACAAGCACTCCACTCTCCCACAATGGCACAAATCAAGTGCATTCAAACTAACACAAAATGCACGAAACGGGGATACGAAGTTGGCTTCCACAGTGACTCCAAGAAATACCGACAACGAGCTCTCAAACCCGTCTTCCTCTCACCAGGAACCAAATTTGGCACCCAGGTTGTTCCTCACCCAGCGTGGAAGCTTGGAAGCTTGGAAAGTGGAGCCTAATCGCAGTTCGCACTAGCAAAACGGACGTGGATCGCGGCAAGGCAGTGCGCAGTCCAGCTCACAAGATGCTCCGTCACGAGAGAATGCTCTCAGCTCTCATCTCATCAAGCCTGAATGCAAGGAAAAACAGGAGGGGGCTTGATGTTTACTTATATGTAAGCGAGTGCCTTTGCTGAAATACCGATTGTTGGAATTTTTTGTTCAGGGTAAAACCTGCCTGGAGGAGGATTCGGGGGAAGTTGCGTGGCGAAAACTGCGGGTATCAGTCACTGACGTCTCATCATGGTATGGGCAGGGAGGGCAGGGTACTAGCAAGGTAGAACTGACGGGACAATTCCTTATTCCCACTTTCTTCAACCCCAGGGAAAACAGGCACGTACCGGAGTACTCCGTATTACTTATCACGGATGGTCAAATTTGGAAACTCTAAAGTAGGGACCCAAAGTCTTTTGAAGAGAGCAAATATTTAATCATTACATAAATAGAGGCAATTTTTAATCTTTGAAGGATGCAACTTTCCCTGACCAAGGTAGTCACCAAAAGTCCTCTAATTACTTGACATTTTGGCCTCAGCATCCTTCCAAGGGTTTATATCCATACATTGCTTAGGCAATGAGGGAAAGACATTACTATACCACCATATGTAAAGGTATGATTTCAGTACTTTGGTGTTGAAACTTTGGTATTGAATTTCCATATTAGATTCCCAGGGGTCCACATCACCTCATCAATTGCAAGATGAAATGTGGCAAATTTTCACAAAAATGACCTAATTATCTCCAAATTTGATCTTTGCAAAAGGTATGAAAATGAGAAACAAAAACCTAATAGGAATACCCATTGTAGACCCCGTCTTCAATTGCATCCCAATCTACATTTGTTCAACATTTGGTAGTAAAGTGCTAGACATATATAGAAAAGAAAGCAATTAAAAAAAAGGTCAATGTTGGGTATATTTATTTCAATTGATTTATACTTTGTAAAGGCATTAGGGGAGATTTGAGGCTTCTAGAAGATTGCAAGTTCTTGGATTGTCGGAATATTGGAAATGTTGCCCCACAAGCAAATTGATGTAGTCAAGCAATTACAATATCAGATCATTTTATTATTTATTTTAGTTAATTATTAAATATTTTTAAAATATTTATTTGAAAAAAATTATAAATCATTTGTTAGATTTTTAACACATTCTAAAATTTTTGAAAAAAATTTAAATTTAAATTTAAACTCAAAAATTTAGACCTACAATGGTTGGTCTACAAGATTGGGAATAGTTTTAGTAAACAACCTTGAAATAGTCTCCCAAAGGCCCCTAAACTCTTCTAATGCATAAAAATAATATCATTATTTATCCATCTAAAATTGTAAAGTTATTTTAAAATAATAAGATTTAAGATTACAATATTTTATAAATAGTGTCATTTTAATAAATTAGCATCACTTGCACTAAAACAAATAATCAATCCATATTCTTGTTGTGAAAAGTGAGTTAATAAATCTTATATTTTTTTAACACAATGGATTCATTTTCCATGTAAATCAAACTCTTCAAATTAGCAATTAAGTTTCAAATCACTAGAAGAAGTGTGCATATAATTTGATAATTTTCATGCCACAAAGTTTGCAAATTTACTTCCACCATATAAAAACTTGTAGACTTATAATAGTTTTTTGTTTTTTTTTCCTTTATGACCATCTATTTAAATCACCAAATTTGATGTTTTTTATGAATTTGCCAATTGCAACCTCTATTTTGTGGACCTTTGTATCCTTGCTATAGAAAATTTGATTCTTGCATCATAGGGGATTTGAGGCCTTGAAAAAGACTATTTTAGGGTTGTTCCCCTAAATTGTTCCCTATACTAGAAACTATCAACTATTGATCTAAATATTAAAAAAATAAAAAATAAAAGTAAAAAATGATTTGAATTTTTTCAATTTAAAAAAGAAGAAATAAATAAATAATTATTATTATTAATTAATTAATATTATTTAATGTGGCAATCTCTCAACTACATTAGATTACTTACGTAGCAACAATTCTAACATTCTTATAGTCTAGAAACTTGTAATCTTTTGTAGGCCTCAAATCTCTCCTAATGAATTTCCCCAAAGGATTTTCATTTTCAATGTTGATTGAACCTATTCCATGTGATCCATTTATTCATCTTTATAGTTTTTGTTATGTTGACATGCCATACAAAAAAACTCAATGAATTTTGTTGAGATTCATTTTAGAACCTTCCACTTCAACATCACAAAGGTAATTTAAAAAGAATCTATTGCTATTGTTTGAAGTTAATCTTTCAAAATGAAAATCACTCAAACAATAAAATCAAACAACAAACATACTAAAAACTAACTTATAGAAAGTCCCATCATCTTCTTTGTTGGCTTTGACCTATGGATTATAGAATTTGTTGGGGCAAAACATGACTCTTTTTAATGTATGTTGCCCTATGTAGTTTGCTCCCTCTAAGTATTTAGTGGTGTAATAAGAAGCTACACATTGATTGAAGCTAATATGGAGAAAGCTTGTGTAGCTCCCTTAGAACATCATAAATGGTTCATCATTTGGGCCCTAGGATGAAGAACACCAAAGGCATGTTCTTTGGGGAAGATTTTAGATCCCAACATCCCATCATCAACTTTGGTATTCTTACAAGATTGAAATCATGTACATTCAGCTTGGTGAAGATTAAAATGTTTGTAATTCTCTGCACTTGCAAGTATATTTGGCTTGCCTTATACCTAGTAGTTATTTTCTCAAAGCAAAAAGCTTGTATTGTTGTCAAGGAGTCATTCATTGCCATGTGACCACATTGCATTCAAGAGGACATATATTTCTAAATATCACTATATTTCTATAAATCCTAACTCGATCAACAACCTTGTTCACAAGTATTTAGTAGTGTAACAGAGGACTAGAGACTGATACTCTCATTATTTACTTGAAACCCAAGTCATTGCTACAACGCTAGAGCCCATCCTGGCCTGTTTTTTGTTTTTTTAACACATGGACAATTCCATTGATAGAGGAAATAATAGACAGTCCACAGAGGAACAAGTCCTCTGTGAAGTATATTTTGTTTTTCCATTTTCTTAAAAACTGGGAGACAAGATCAACAAAAGCCTACTAGTAGAAAGCAAAAAGAGAACCCAACCCCAGCCGGAGAGAGCATGAGCCTCTCAGGGCCATTTTCCATTAGGGCATGTATGGGTCCAGTCCCTTTCCATTGACCGGGAAGGGGACTGGACCTCCAGTCGGACGTCCGGGTCCCCCTCCAGGCCTCCAGGCGCTGCAAAACCGAAAATCAGACTTGGAAGGGCCGGACCCCTTGCCTGAACCCCTCAATTCTCATATCAAGACAAATCTCCAGTCCCTACAAATCTGGATTTGAGTCTTATTTAACTTGAAGACGACAAAAATCGACGGGAGGGGAGGGGCTTTCGGAAGTGGAGGGCGTCCAGGCGTGGAGGTCCAGGTGGAGTGGGAAAGCCGGACCACCCAATCCGCCCTCCAGCCCCTGGACCTCCAGCTTGCTAATGGGAAACGGCCCTCAGGGTGCTGCAGGTTCCAGTGCATCTGAACCCGGACTCCGGCCTGCTTTAGCTGCATGTTGGTGTGGTGACGACTGATGAGTCGAAGGAGAGCCGGCTTCTGCATCGCTCCGGCAGCGCCCCCGCCAAAGTTGGTGTCCAGTACTTTACTTACCTTCTCTGGAAAAGCGAGTTAATAGTGTTACGAGTACAGAGCCCAATCAGCCTATCATCGTCTCCCCGAATCTGAGTGGGTTCCGAGCCTGCCCAGCAAGTTCGCGGCCATTCCCGGCGGGGTGGGCCGTGGGGCGTGGGGGGAGCCTGGTGGGGGGCAGGGCAGGGCAGGGGGCGAGGTGGGGAAGGGAAGGAGCCTACTGTAGAAAATACCGCCAACTGCTCCCTTCCTAAATCCTGACCGTCAGGCGCCGTCCAGCCAGTGCTTGAGGGAGGGAGGGAGGAGATTCCTTCCGGCCCATCGGAAGTGCAGGTGCCTGCGGGGAGTGCGGGGGGTCTGTCCCGGGCGGCGAGATCGAAAGCCTCCTCCAGCAGGAATTCGGGACTGACGGAGATCACACTTCAGAAACTGGAGCAGTGACTGTTTGGGTTACCATTTGGGGGAAAAGCTAGGCTTGTTAATTGCGCACAAACCAACCCTGAACTTCAGCAACGGGATAGCCCTAATTGCATAACAGCCTATAATTAGGGTATGACTGACTGGCTGAGGGTCCACAATGCAAGTGCAAGCAAGCACCAGCGGAACAGGGAGGGAGGCTGCTCGATTTCCTCCCCGGATCGAAGCCCCATCCAATAATAGCGTAAGAAGATGCTGCAATTGTTCGATCAACCTCGCCCCCGGACTCCACAGTCGTTCCGCCCTGCGTGATCGACTGACTTGCCATGTCCTGGCTTCATTCATTTCCTCGGTTGCGCCTGTTCTGCTGCACAACGGAAGTTGCGGAACAAGTCACTTCAGACCAGGAATCTTTCACAGGGCGTCCGCAGAAAAGAATGTAGTCCACCGAACTAAAGGCAAATGGTGAGATGCCTCGCAATTAATGATAGGTTATCAGATCAAACATAAACGAAATGTAATAAATGGAAATGTAACTAGAAGTGGCTATGGAAAGGAAACCCAAAAGTATCGTCTTCATCATTTAATCCTTAGAAGAACATTTCATGTTTAGGCTTGGTCAAACTTCATTAGATTACTATATTAGAACGTACATTTCAAGAATTTGATATTTTCCACATACAATACTATACATATCCACATTTTACATGATTTTTATATAATAAATTTCAATATAAAAATCATAGGAATTTCAAAAATACTTATAATTGTGTGAATTTTCAAAAAAAATGAAAATAATAGAAACAAACATGATGGTAACATTGGTGTATACTTTGAGCTCATACCCAAGAAAAATCAATAGAGAATATTCAAAAGTGGTGTATTTTGAGCTTTCAAGATACTATCTTCAAAATGTCACAAAACTCACAAGTTTGATAATTTTGAAAAAAAAATTAAATGGAATAAAAAGTAGACTACATTTTCTTGGTTAAGTTTAACCCTTAAATGCCCAAGGCACCAAAATTTTGTGTCAATAATATTTTTAAGTTTAATAAAATTTAATCAAATTGATATTTTTAGTATTTTATTAATATTTTTAAAAAATTCTTTTTGAAGTTTATTTTTAGCATCAAAATAAAAAATCTTGAAAATGATTGATTATGATTTTTCTATTCAAGATTTTGAGGAAGGGTGTCCATCACAAACTTGACATTGTGTAGTGTTGAGGATTGTTTGAAACAAGCCTTGAATACATTAGATGTTGAAGAAAAAATCACACCAAAAATTTCTTCAAAAAATTCTAGAGTAAATTTTGAGAAGTCTATAGACATAGACAAAGACACACACATATATATACACATATATACACATAAATACACATATATATAGATACACATAGACACATAGACATATAGATATAGACATAGACATATATTAGGCCCTTTAACCTCATATTTTTTTTTGGTGACCAACTTTTTAGAATTATTGTGTGAAAAGAGGATTGAAAGCACAAGAGGTTTTCTAGCCATGTTGGAAGACTGCAAGTTCCTGGATTGTGGGAACTCGCTAAAACTAGTCCTAGCAAATGATCTAATGTGGCACAAAGATTGCCACATCAGATAATAATATTTTATTAAAATTTTCAAAATTTTCAAAAATTTTCAATTTTTTATTATTGTTTTTTATTTTATTTAATATTTAATATTTATTTAATATTTTTAAATCTGACCAACAATGGCTGGTTCACAGATTAGGGAATGAGACTAAAATAGTCTGTTAATACCCTGAAAAAACCTCTTATGGATTTCAAATCACTTTTGCAATTTTAACACTTTCATAATCAAACATTATAATCTTTCAATCCATAAAAGACATTGTTGTGTTTTCTTTTCCTATATTATCTCTAATATGTCTAGTTTGAATTTGTATAATTATCATTTTCAAAAAATTGATATAATTTATTAAAATTTTGGTTTTCTCTTCAATTAAAAGTAGATTCCTAAAAGATTAAAAAAGGCCTCAACCATCTAGGGATTTAAAGCATATAAAATCACAACTACATGAAAAACTTATATTTGACTTTTAAAATGCTCGTTGGGCTTGCAATGTCTTTTGAGTGTTAATTGATTACATGAATCAGGAAGAAAATATTGTCAAAGGAGCATTGTAGGCCAACTTAATGGCAATGTGCTAGTGAATATCCTTACATACAAATATAGTCATATAAACATATCATTGGGCAATTATCACTTAGTACATACACATCACATTACACATATATAAAATACCAATATTATTAACATAAAAAATTCTCATTTGATTTGTCACATACATGGACATTTTATGCAAACCACATCAAAAGGTTTAGATTAGTCTCTATAATAGCTACTAAATAATACAATGGTTAGATGATTCGTGTGTATATGTATATAACAATGTTATATATCACAATACATGGTATAGTAGGAGAGGCAATTATTAGATGTTTTTGAGACCTATAGAAGATTTTTTATGTTTATTCTTCTAGTTGTGAATAATAACACACCTAACCAAATATTAAGTGATTAAAAAAAATTAGAAAAAGATATTTTGAAGATATTTTAAAATATTAATTGAATTAGTTAATTAATTAATATTATCTGACATGGAAATCTCTTGACTACTTTAGGTTGCAAATGTAGCAAAGTTCCTAAGTTTCCCACTATCCAAGAATTCATAGTTCAACTAGGGTGTCAAAAAACATCTAATGATGGCTAAAATACAAGCTTGTCACAATGTTTGTGAAGGCCCCTACTTTCTACTAATGGCACAAAAATGCTCACCAATGCCTTAACTTGAGACTAATTCCAGGCCATGATCTCAATTAGAAGATAAAACATAACAAACATACACATGCATTTGCATCCACCAAAAACAAAAACAAATGTAACTCCAACAAAGATATCTATAATGTTAGGTTGAGATCAACTTCTTTGGTTGAGATCAACTTTTTAAATGTTGCAAAACTCTTAAGAGGGTTCAAACTCCACCTAAACTAAGTCAAGTCACACAATAAGCACAATGAATGCACACTAATCAATACAAAGAAAATACAAAAATTGCATTTAATATTCTTCCTCCCAAGATTTGACTTGAAAAAGACAAACCTTCATTAGATTTTACAATTTAATGCCCTTGGAGCTTTAAATGAGGTGTCAAAAGCCATTTTTGAGTGTTGCATTTGGAAATTTACACATGCCTTATCTCCCAAGACTAAATGATAATCTAATAAATTACACTAACTAGCTCAGAGACATCCATTTTTAATAGATTATTCATCAGAGTATATTATTTAAAAATAAGCTTCCTTTTCACCTAAAGCATATGATATTATAGTTAAATTAAGGTGCCTTAATAATAAGGTTGCCTTACATTACAAAAGTCACTATATGAGCAATCAAAGTCAATAATTATAACCAGATCATGATGGTAATTAGTTATAAACTAGTTTTGAACTAATTAGGATTGAAATACTCTTATAGTAGTTTCATCTAATTTTGTGATGGTAATTAGTTTTTGTTAGTTTTATAATGTTTGATTTTTGCAGAGGAATCTTACAAATATTATTACAAACATTAGTGGAGATTTAAGGGCAAAAGAGGGTCATTTTAGGGTTGTTTCCATGCATATTCCTTATGTTGTTCAAGAACTAGGAACCATCCTATAATGGCTGAATTTTCAAATTAAAAAAAAAATTTAAGTGTTAAAAAACCTAAAATTGAATTAAAAAAAATACTATAAGATGATTAAATTTTTTAAAGTTAATATTTTTTGATGTAGCACCCTCTCGACCTTGTCAAACTATTGATGTAGCACATTTCCTCAATCCTAGATCTCAAAAATAACTTGCAGTATTCTAAAGCCATCAAATCCCTTCTAATGGTTCTTTTTGGGAACATAAAAAGTTTCTATATTGTATACTACTGATGAGGTTATTATTGAAGCTATCTTTGCATCATTCAACTTAGGTGATATATAAATGCTTATATAGCTTTCATAAAAGAGTAGTACGTGTTAACAAAATGTCTTTCTACAAATTGTAACTTAACCCTTGAGTGCCTCCTATATAATCACAAGTTTTTAGCCATCATTGACCCCCTTTTGATTAATTTGGAAGTATAAATGTTTTAATTTGATCCAAAGAGTTTCACTATTGAATATGATAAAGGGGCCAGCTTTGGAAGTGTACTGAAACTTTGAGAAGGATTGACTATTGGAGTTAGAAGATTATAAATGTCAAAGTTGCATTAACCATTCCAAAATGAGGAAATTTAGAAATTGTTTGTCACTTTGGGATGCCACCTTAGTTGAAGGAAAGGACTTCCAATCCCAAATTTGGGCAAGAGGTAGGGGAAAAAGACAATTTGTAGCACTATGAGGAAATGTAGTCTAGGATGGCAAGTTTATAATAGAGGATTGTTTGAAATCACAACAACCATGTTTTTGTATCTTTATCTTGTTAATTTGTGAGAACTTATCAATTTTTTGTCAACTTGTTATCAAATTCTTAATTGATATTTGATCCTCCCCCCATTTTCAAGACAACATCTATCTATAGATGGCATGAAGAGAAACAAATGATTGTAAAGATAATTGGTTTGTTAAAAATCCAAAGATTCCATTGAGTATTTAATCAATGTAACTTTTAACCATTTGCCGTCAAAATCTTAGTTTGAATTGTTTATAGAAAAAAAATTCTATATATAGATGAGGTGGTAAGAGGTAGAACAACCTATGTGGGATATATAATTTAGAAGTTGTAGGAGTTCAACCACTCATATTTAAGTTTGAAATAAGAATTGTGTTAAAACTAGAATTTCAAACCTCATTTAGGAATAGTAGAATAACCTTTGTAGAAAACTTTGAACAATATTAGTTGGAAAATCAAATGAATTTTTATATTCAAATTTTTTTTGAAATTTAGAGCATCCAATCAAAAGTCATGGACAAATTTCAAAAAAGATGTTTGAAAAGGTCAAGAAAAAAATTCCTTGCAACACCTCTTTGGAATTCGTCCATAACTTTTGGTTGAATGTTTGAAATCTCAAATAGATTTTGCACATCAAACTTCACTTGATTTTCCAACTAATCTTAGTTCAAAGTTTTCTACAAAAGGTTATGTTGCAATGCTTAAATGAGGTCTAAAATTCTAGTTTTAACACAAATTCTTAATTTCAAACTTAACTATGAGTGGTTGAGCTCCTACACCTTCTAAGTTACATATCCCTCATGGGTTGTTCTACCTCCTACCACCCCATGTGTATATATAGATCTTCTCTTCATTTTTTCCACTAGAAATAAATGGTTCATAGAGCAGAAGAAAGTAGTGGATGAATTCCATGTTCTTTTTATCTTTTTTGTTCAATATTTGAGCGTTAAGATTTAAACCAAATTCAATTTAATTATTCTGAATTTCATAAAATAAAAAGGAGACACTAGTTATTGCTAATTAGAAGTCATGTCAACTTGGCAATGGGCCCACTCACAAAAGAAGATGTAAGGAAATAGAAGTTGACAAAAATTCTATCAAAGTGGCAAAATAGTTGATAGAACTTTGTCAAATAATTGGTCAAATCAACACATTTTTACTAATAAAGTAATTGATAAATTTATGTCAATTTATTATCAAATAGGACATATAAATCTTTGCAGTGAGGATTCTTACTTCATATAGTAGGTCATCTGCTAGCTAGACAATTTTTAAAATTATTAATGAGTATTTGTATAACATATTTATATATGTGCCTTGAATTTGTCATGCTCGGAAAGAAACTTAATGCATTGGATATGGATGAGTATGTGAATATGATAAAGGCAATAGAGGCGCTTTATATACAACTTTCCTATATATGTAGCAAATTATCATGATTCAAAATGATGATTTTGACAACATAGATCATATTTCTAACCCTCTTGAGATTCATAGAGAGATTCACATTGAATTTCATGGACTAGAATTTTAGTTTTGAGCTCCCAAATTGTACATAATGAAGATTTTGGAACATTTGCAATTCAAAATCTAAAAGATTCAAATATTCTAAAAATTGATAAAATGTTGAGCTTTCCAGAACTCTCATTATATATATATAAATCTTAATAGCCATTCCATCACTCTTTTGAGTGTTTTAGCTAAAGCTTTTGATGTATTTAGTACAATAGTTGGGAATTTGAAGGTAGAAGAAAGTTAAAGCGCTTTTAGGTCACAAACTCAAAGTCAATACCAAGGTTTTCCATCTTGAGGTCACTTGGGCTATTTGCATTAGTTTGTCATGATGGGTCAGTCATGATAGGCCCTAATGCACTAAAATCATTTTTAGATTTAGGTAGACCAAAAAATTGTAATTGAAGCATCACTTGATGAACTTTGTTGATTAGGTACCTATCCTTCATGCTTGCTGACCAAAATTGCCAGTCCATCTTCTTAGACAACTTCAAAAATTGTTGAGCCATTTGGTCAATCAATTTTGTCTATCTTCGTATTATATATAACAACTTCTCTTGGTTAGACAAATTGCATGGTTTCGAGTGGTTTCCAGATAATGAGTTCCACAAGGTAATTCATGATGGGAATCAAGTAACTGGTTCTTGTTCTTTAGTAAGTTTGGGAGGTGAGAGAGAATATAACTCCTTTTAGGTTGTATACTCAAAGTCAAGACCAATGATTTTTTAATCTTGACATGACTTGGTTTTTTTGCATTGATTTCTTATAATGTATTAAATGTGATAAGTTTTGATACCTCAAGACCATGTTTGGGTATAGACTATCAATACAAATATTTTAATACAAGTGTCAATGAACCTTGTTTAGTCTATCATTTGTGTCTGTCAACCTAAATGGTAGTTTGTCAAGTTGGATGGCCTCAATAATTATCTAGCATTTTGTCAATCAATTTTGTCTACTTTCACTACAATCATTTTCATCTACATTCCATCTTGACGGACATTGCCAGGATTGAAGGCTAGCATTGTGATGGACATATTGACATTGCAATATGCGGTGCAAATAAACCTAATCAACTCAAAGGAAAGTAGTAGTAGTGCCTATTCAAAATTCTAGCATTATACTTCCGATTTTGGATTTTGAATTCATTTTGTGTATACAATGTATCAACAATAAAATGATATTGAACCAATGTATAGTAGGGTACCAATTAAAATGGCATTTTTGAATTTGTAAGGAAATAAATTTTGCTACTACCAACTTTGATACCCTTTTGAGGGTTGAAAAATCAATTTTTTTAGTATAAAAATTTCTTTATAAGATCAAATCTATGTTACTAATATTTATGCCAAATTTTAAGGCCAAAAAATTTAAACAAAAGAAGATATTCAAAATCTACCAACATGTGTAGCTATGAGAATAATTTTAATGTTGCCAACTTTGACCCCCTCCCATAAATTTTTTGCCATGAGATCACTTCTATATTCGAAATATTTGTTCAAATTTCAAAATCAAAATATTCATACTAAAAAAGATACTTGAAATCTACCAACATGAGCTATTGTAAGAGACAATTTCACTATTGTCAACTTCGACACCCTTCGAAGGGCTAAAAATATTGGTTTTCTAACATGAAATTTTGTTTGCATCATCATCTTTATTTTAATAAGGTATGTGCCAAATTTCAAGTTCAAAAGATTAGCCTACAAAAAGATATTTAAAAATCTACCAACATGGACCTTGAGGGGTTAAGAGTTTACCTCTCAAAGCTTTTGCTTGTACTATTTCAATGCTACTCTTAACCTATGCAACTCTTTGTAAGTTAAAATAGGTTTTGAGAATATTGGATACTATATTTAAAGCAAAGCATTAAATTTTTTTTCCAATTTTTTAGAATATGGAGCAAATAAACATTCTTCAAAAATCTAATTTCAATGAAGTTGTTGATGGAAAAGTTGTGCATTTTCTTTATTGTCATAGAGAAAAAGAGCTTCTTTTTTTCTTTTTGAAAATTTGCATCCTTCTTCCTAACTTGAGTCTATATTCAATGATGACTTTTGTAGGCCTTTTATCTAAAAAAAATTGTTTCACTTTGCAAGCTTTGTTGTTACAAGTGCATTTTCCTCAAACCTCATTCTTAAAGAATGTGATTCTAACAGTAGTAAAGAAAAAGATCCTATAATCACAAAACCTATCGATTATATAATGAAAGATTTTGTGCTTGTTTTGCAAATAAAAACTTTATATTAGATAACTGATAAGCTCCAACAGCAACGAGTAGGTTATCGGACATAACTAGTTGTTCACTTTTCAATCACAACCTTTGATCCTCACGATCCAAGGGGGTAGGAAGCAAGTTGAGAAGAAAGAAGGTTTTGAGTTCTAACTTGTGATGGCGATGGCGATGGATAGCCCATGGCATAGAGCCACCACAGTCCGGGAATAAATTTTAGATTAACCAGCTAAAATCCTACATTTTCTTGCACCAACCGGTTGCTTCAAGAATACTCTCGACTAGGCCTTAAGAAAATAAAGAATATTCTTTTTTTTCCCTCTAAAATGATCGGTTTTTTTCCTGAAAGTTTGAACTTCATTTGAAAATTTTAGATTTCAACCGGCTAACTTGTAACTAAATGCCGGTACTCCCCGTTCATTGAGAGCCACATTAGCGTTGAAAAGTCAACACCCGGTTATGTGCTAGTCCTACGCAGGTAGTGTGAAACCAATAAAACTTTGCATTGGGAGTTGCAGCTAAGGCCCCAAGGCAATAATGGCTCTTTCCTAGGGGCCAAAGACCCAATCCAAGTAGAAGAAGACTACAGACAATGTTATTCCGAGTGCTGTAGTTCTCATGGTATGGTACATGGTACAGGGACCAAGCCTCTTGTCACCTAATCTTGTTTTATGGATGCCATGATCCACAATCACTTAATCAGTGATGGAGTGATAGGCGCGACCTTAAATCCTGTAATCAAAACTAACATGGCGCAGCTGAATTCACCCCAGGGTAAACACTGAAATTTTTTATTTTTTTCAAAACTTATTTTTTTCAAATTCTGAATTCATATTTGGATTCGGAGACCCCAAATTAGCTAGGAATGACCTTGACACAACCAAAAACCCCAACAAAACATAAACCCTAAAACCCTTATCAACCCTTGGTAAAACAAGTTTTACCTGCAGGGGGCTCGATTTACCTGTGCCACGTCAGGTTCGTTTACAGGATTTAACGTCTTGCGAGTGATAGGGTTTTGACCATGATTCTGGCCTCAGAACTGCCATTTTTTCTTTATAAAACCCCCCAAAACCCAAATGAGAAGTACAACAGAATAGCTCCAAGAGAGGTTCCGTTTTTTCCTGCATGTTGTCAGGCACGTGCACTACGGGTCTACGTGTGAACCGAGACTGAGGTAGGTTCCGCATCTTCGCGAGGGCATCGAAGTTTGGCATGTCCCCAAGTAACGAAATGAATGGCTGATGAGTGGTCTGCAGTGAGGCAGTGACGATCAGTCAGCCCTCGGCAGCAACAGATGCAACCCCAAAGCAAAAAGCGAATCAAAATTCCAGGGAACCATGACAAATGGTAAGCTTGCTTGGAGGGGAGGGGTAGGGGCACACTGATAAGTTACTGTAGGGGCCAAAAGGGAGGGCAAGGCAGGGCGAGGGGTGGGGGCTGCAAGGGCATTAGGGTGAGGCACTCGTATTTTAATACTCCGGAGTACAAAGTTTGGAACTTTGTGCAGCTCCCAAACTGTCTGTGCTGCGCTGGATCCGATCCGGACCTTGAGTGTGCATCATCATGACATCACTCTGACTGCTGGCGGTTTTCTTCAACAGTGACGTGTAACTTACATGAGGGAGACAAGTGTCAAGGGGGGTACACCTCAAAGCACCAGAAATTGGTACTGTGCCTAGTTACTATCATGGGACTATTTAGATTTTCATATAGTCTTGTTGGCAAGTGAAAGGACATCCCAATGATACAGTAAGTTATGGTATGATAAGGTAGGTACACCCAAAATGGCACCTGACCTAAAAGCGCCATCTACAATATGCATACATTTCCAAAATCAGTCATGAACCCAAGCTGTAGATAGCACTTTCAGAAACAAACTTTGACCGTTAATAACTTTTTCATATGATATCCAAATCCTTTGTTCTTTGGTGCATTGGAACATGCTTTGACTTGCCAACAAGACTGTGTAAAAATCTGAACAGCATAATTATGATTACTAAGCACAGTATGAATAAGTGGCACTTTTAGGTGTACCCACCTTAGTCTCTCTTAACCCCTAAAGGCTTTTGACTATGTTTTCATCAAAACCGCTCCAAAATTGTCATTTCTAAAATAATTATTAAGTTTTAGAATTTTTTTTTGAATAATGTAACTGTAGGATCTTTTAGTGCATTAGTTTGAGAGCATGTAGAAAAAATTTCAGAAAATTCCACCATGTAGATTGCAAGATATTAGTGTTTGAAGTTACAAAAATCCTTTTTTTACCACTGCGGAAATTCAAGCAGCTGCACTTCAAAGGGTCACATTTGTATGAAAAAATGACCAAAATGGTTGTAACTCTTTGGATTCATTCTTCAAGTCAAGTTGGCTACATGCTTGGAAATTTTCAAATCATTTGGAGTTGTACAACATGTACAAAAAAATAGTAAGTAGAAAGAAGTAGAGAATAATTCAAAATACTAAATTGTTGATAATTAATTTATTAAATTAAAAAATGCCAATCCAATGGTTCTAATGTTGTAATAAATAATCTACACCTAATGTTTTAATTTTTTTCAAAAATATTAAAAATTGAATTAAATAAAGAACTTCAAAGTTTATTTTAGACTAGACATTCTATAACTTCCTATGAACTACCCACAAACTAAAACTCCTCATAATTTTCATCTCATTAATCCAAATGAGATGAGTCAAAGCTTCCCATGTCTATATAAATCTAGAGAACCAATTTCAAATTTTTATTTAAAAAAAAGTGATTTTTGAAGAATTTTTTTAATCTGCCCGGGCTGCCCGCCGAACAGAGAAAATCACATATCATGCAATAACCTTTTGACCATGTAGTCAAAAGTTATAAAAATTGTTGGGCCTTAAAGCTACTACTTGGGCGCATGTTTGGGAAAATAAAAAACTAATAAAAACTCCATCCCTAGTGAGTTGCCCAAAATTGCTATGTTGCCAAAAAATGTAGTTTAGTCCTTTAGGGGTTAAAGTGAGCATCTAAGGTTAATAAAGAACTGGTCTGTAAAAAAAATAAGTGGATGAAAACATGATTTTTATATTTTTGGTGTGAGAAATGAAGAGCAATTTCAAGCATGGTGTTTTTTTAGGCGATAAAAAGACTAAAAGCACCAATAAATTATCTTCCGCACCAAATTTTTAGAAAAATTAGGAGGAATTTTTTTTAAAAGCCAGATGTAAATCTTCAATTACACCCTCGTAGACACTACCTTGACAATGACTATTGGGATTTTCCACCCTATTGCTATTTATCTAGATGTTGATTCAACAACTTTACATTTGCAGTTGCCTAAAATATACCATAGTTGGAGATATTGGTATAGACTATAGCCATATGTACAAGGGCACCTTCATCCTATCACCAAGTTTTATCACTTCCTTTGAAGCTAAAATTTTCTTGCTCTCAATTTTACTTGGCTTTTCCTACCAATTGCAATCTTTGAGGTTGCATTTTTATTATAGAAACCATTAAAAACTTCATGCACATGAATTAGGAAGATATTAGACTTTGAAACCCAAGTACATGAATGAGTTGTAGTTCACGTGGTTGAACTTCAGTGATTTGTAGTTTTCATAATTCATGTGCATCCCATTTTAGACCACTCTTCAAAACCTAGTTGTCCTATTTTGCACCAATCTAAGAGTTGTAGTTGGTGAAAATGATTTTTGGATTTTTGTTTTGAAGCCATACAACTTACACTAATTCCTAGCTTCGAGCCAAACTTTGCACCAAAAATAAATTTGAGTGTTGCCTAACCTCAACCACTTACTTCTCACTTGGAGCCCAAATCTAGATTCCCTTAAATTTTTTAAAAACAAACCGGTTTTAAGCCAGCTGAAAACATAACATAAGAGTATTTCTAGCTCGTTTACAAGACTGCGAGTTCCCAAACGCAAGAAACGCACTAGGAATGTTGGGAACACGATGTTGATGTGGTCGAGCGACTGCCACGTCAGAAAATACTAATTTTTGATTAATTTTTGATTAATTATTAAATATTTTTAAAATATTTTTTTGAAAAAAAAATATTTTTTTAATCATTTTTTTGCTCTTTAGTACATTCTGAAGTTTTTTGGAATTTTTTTTTAATTTTTTTTTTTAAAAATTCAAAAATTCAGACCAGCAGGGGGCTGGTCTGCAGCAGTGGGAACAATTTCAGGGAACATCCCTGAAACGGTCTTCTGGGGGCCCAAAAATCCTCTTATGTTTTTAGAGCCAAAATGAATTAAGGATGATTTTTAAAAGTCTCCAGTGTATAGGTATCTATTATGGTTCATAGACTGGAGCTTTGATGAAGTCATAAATGGTAGTGAATAGAGAGAACAATTCCAATAAATCATAAATATCCAATCCAACAATATTTGTGAAAGTCCTAAATTCTTATATACTTGAAATTGGAAATGGCCTTATTGCCATGTCAAACCTACCCACATGAAGCCTCATTGCTAAGTCATTATTCAACCTCCACACAAGTTTGCGAATACTAAGATTTTACTATTAACCAATTAAGGACATGTGTCTTAACATGAGCCTCCCTGACTTCATGAACTTTTGAAAATTACACATATAGAAAGCCATTTCCATAGCATGCCTACTCTAGGTCCATCTCAAAAACTATTTGTGCTATTTTGGGAACATCTACATGGGTAATTGAAAATGAGCAAGTGGAATTTGAGCAACTATATACAAAAGTTATTAAGGGTCAAAGTTTGTTTGTGAAAGCGTCATCTACAATTTGTATATATAAGGTGGATACACCCAAACGCACCACTTATTCATACTATGCCTAATTACTAGTATTAGGTTGTTCAAATTTTCATATAGTCTTGTTAGCAAGGAATGAACGTAGCATTTTAATATAGTGTACAAAGTTATTAAAGGTCAAAGTTTGTTTCTAAAAGCGCCATCTATAGTTTGTGTACATCACTGATTTTGGAAATGTACACTAATTGTAGATGGCGCTTTTAGGAATGGTGTGCTTTTGGGTGTACCTACCTTAATTGATTTTGGAAATGAACACAGATTGTAGATGGCACTTTAAGGATGGAGGGACTTTTGGATATATCCCATATATTTCAATGCCAAATGAGCAAATGGAAAATCCTAGGGCCAACTCCAACTCTAAGAGAGGTGCATAAAGTAGCAACCCCCATAATTGCCAATTTAAGCAATTTCAACATAGTTGAGAGCACCTTTTTAAAAAGAATATTTTTGCAATATCAAAAATTAAAAATTACAGATTTTCAAAAAAATATAATAAAATTTTAGATAAGGGTGATTGCAAGAAACACTTGTCCTTTTTCTGTCCCCTTGACTTCCAATAGGTAGTTTTTTGCTCATAACTTTTGGAGGTCTACTGACATTGCAAGGATTGACGATGAGTTTCTATTAAAATAGCAACATATCTGTTACACAAATGGGGTCAAAGTGACCTTCCTATGTACAAAAGCTACAAAGAGGGAAATTTTTTTCTAGAAGAATTCTTTATTGCAATATGAGCATAATCTTGTCTAGAAAACTAGATTTTTTAAAAATAATTAAATTTTTTTTTTTTGGATTACTAAAAACGAAAAAGGTCTAAAAACTCCTTTTCTTCTATTTTCTTCTACAAGTGGCCTCTGTAGTACTTTGTAGCAATCTGTAGTACTACATAGTATTGACTAACGGTCCACATCTGTAAGGACCCTAAATTGGCGGTTCACATTTGTAAGCGCATTGCTCACGTGCAATATTGACAATACCACGCTACATTGCTAGTCTTGTAGCCAAAAACTATATTTTTGAGCCAAAAACATGAAGTGATACTTGCAACCATGCGTAAGGCATCTAATTTCTTTGCATTTTCAAAGTAGAACTCCTTAGGACCCCTTGAATTGCATTGTAGTAAATTTGCTTTGATTCTCATACCAAAATGTAAAAAAAACAAAGCCCAACAACAACAATTAAGCATGGGGATAGGTTCAAGGTTTTGGGGGGGATACTTTAATGCCTAAAGTCCTAGGCATTAGGACAAAACACAAATATGTTACAAAATACAAACTCTATAATTTTTTTGAAGTTGATAATAAAGAAACTAATGTGAAACACGAAAAGTAGAAAATATTTTACCAAAAATACAATTTTTTTCTTTAGTAATGAGAGCATTAATACTTTCTTCAAATAGTAATTTTTTCAACATTATGCAATTCTAAACACATTGTGCTATTTCTCTTATCATTTTTGTTTGACCATACTAATCTTAAATTTGAATTTAATTGTTGAAAGACAACCCAATCTTTTCAAAATCTAAAAATAAAATTTGAAGCTTCTTTTTTTGCTTGAAATTTTGTCCAAAGTCAAGTAGCAACCAAAAAATAGCTACTTGAGTGCTTACGGGTTAAGAGACTTCTTGTGTCAAACAATGGGTATACTTATAGTTGGGGGTGATCCCACCTTATTTATTTATTTAGTAGTGTGTGCTTATTTCACAAATCAAATCCAAATTGAATCATAATCTTTGGTTTAAAATTGTAATTTCTCTAAATTTTTGCAGTAGGTTGCCTTGAAACTACAAAACTACTCATGGATAGAGTAGAATCATGAACATCTTATAAATAATCCATGACCACAGTCTTCTATGTTTCCAATGGAGGTCTTCAATGCCAGGTGTTGTCTTCAAGCCAAAAAGAGCCAAAAAGAATCCTATCTCTTAAATGCAATGACCCCATTTCTATTACCACCATTTTGCAAGTATAAAACCATTTTACCATTGTGTAAAGGAAGTCATGTGGTCATTGTAGTGAATTTTGGAGAATTAAAAAAAAAAGATTTGGATGATGTCTTGGATGATATCAATTGGAGTTAAAAATAGAATGACATAACTACGTAGGGAGTCTAAAAGAATCACATTAGAATTCAAGTGAATGATATTAGTCACCTTGGGGACACGAATGAGAAGCTATATGTTTTGTTTTGACCACCTATAATGTATCTTTTTTTTTAATTGAAAATTGAGTCGACTACAATAAATGTGAAAACCCCATTGATTAGCCATTCTATTGCAAAAGAATAATTATAAATTCATTTAGTCTAATTACACACTAACCTTAGGAAAGATGATGAGTCATCCTACTTTAAATCTTATTTCAAGATACTTTACTTTTGTCAAGCTAAACATTTAAACTAGTATATCCACACAAAATAGTGAAATTAAATTGCCACACACTAATTTCTTGACATTTGACACTATATAAATAGTTAAAGTTATTGTACAAGAAATCAATGTACTACTTTTGATTTAGGTGTTGTTGTATTTGGGACTCATGAACCTCCTCGTATACAAATGAAAATATCTTTAACAATATTTGTTGACTTTGATGGCTTGAAAAGTAGCTTTCTTGAGGTAAGGCAACCTAAGTTGTAACACTTGCGAAGGCAACCTAATTTCACTATCATTAAGGTAGGTACACCCAAAAAAGCCACTTATTCATATTGAGCCTAGATCCTGCTATTAATTAGTTCAAATTTTAAGTAGTCTTTTTGGCAAGTGAAAGCATGTTCCAGCGCACCAAAGAACGCAGGATTTGGATACCGTATGCAAAAGTTATTAACAATCAAAGTCTGTTTCTAAAAGCGCCATCTACAGTCTGTGAACATGACTGATTTTGGAAATGTATGTGCACTATAGATGGCGCTTTTAGGAATAGGGCGCTTTTGGGTGTACCTACCTTAGATGTTTTTTGGGAGATTAGAAGACTGTTTTGGGCCTGTTCCCAATGCTGTGAACAGTCAGAATAAAATATTAAAAAAAATTAATAATAATAATAATTTTTTCTTTTAAATTTTTTTTAAATTTAAAAAAATAAATTATTATCTGATGTGGAAGTCTCTCGACCACGTCAGGTAGCAGATGTGGTAGCTCCCGACAGCATTCCCACAGTTGGGAACTCACAGTCTTATAAACTGTAAAAAAAACATCTAATGTCTGTGTAACTAGTGTGGGTCACTCTTATTAAGGGAGAGGCACCCAATAGCCCAACCTGTTCCCAACGCCGTTCGTTTCTACAGCACACAATTATTTCAAGCTATAAATGTAGGTAGGCAGTACATGGCTTATTTCTTTTGACCTAAAACAATAAGAAGTCTACAATCCCGCTACATTTCTATTCTAGAATGAACGACTGACTTAGAAATGGACGGCATTGGGTGCAGCTGCGCCATTGGGTGCCTCTCCCGTATTTGTGTGATTTTCTTGTGTGCACCCGCCATATCCACCTATTTTCAATTTGATGTCTGGATGAGAATCCTATTCACTGGTCTCTTCTGCTCCAATACCGTGCCAGTCGAACCTTCAGTTAACTTATTTTGGAAATTCACATGAGTAACTTAACAACTAACTCCCTACAAAGCTACTCGAGGCCAAGAGGAGGTCTGTCTGTACCGTACTGCATTGTACAACATGGGGGCGCTTTTTGAGGGAGAAGCCTGTGGAACTTTCCTCACTGAGGGTAAGGTAGGTTGCATCTATAGTAGTGTGACGAGCCCACTGTGGAGGCCGTTGCCCCCGTCTTTGGGGTAAATGTAGGAACATGTTATTTGCAATGCATGATAAAATTTGCAAATTCTGAGTTCATGTTTGTTATCAAGGGTTCTTAATGAGCTAGTAGAGGTGTTGACATCAAAATTAACATGGCAGAAAATAGGGGGTCTTTTAACCCTTAAACGTCGATGCGGACGTTTTGAGTCCGATGAATGACAAACCAGTGGATTCCTGAGCGTATGAAGGTCGTTTTTCATCTGTTTTTTTTGGAAAAGTGAGCGTGAACTTCTTCAGCTATACAGAAGGCACAACATTGCCTCACACAATGCATTAATATTTATAAGCACACTAAAATGTGAGAAGATTATTGTGAAATTGTCATACACGGTGTTAGGTCACATGCTGCCCCCTTCCAATTTTTTGGAGGGCAGCATGTACTGTTCACTTTTGCAGCTGTAAGCTGTGAATTTTTCATTGTGTGCTCAGCTTCACGGAACGCTGTAGCGGGCACATGCACTGTTCACTTTTGCAGGAAAGGGAACTGCCCGATACACAAGGTGACAGATTAAACCGCAACTCTAGTTGGCCGTGATTCCATGAATTCCACAGATGAGGGAGTTCCTGTTCCTGTTTACCGAAACGTGTGAGAAGCTAATTCGAAGGCGACGACGACACCAACCGCACTGTTCACAATCTTTTTGGTGGCCGGACTACCCGAGGTCTGGCACTGTAGCCAGCGCTGAAACAGTGAAGTCTATTCCGGTCTGCATTGAAGTCGTACTGTTGGCAGCCCGCATTTCCCCACGGTGACCCGCCCGACGTTTAAGGGTTAAGAAAACATTCTTTCACCCTTTGTTGGGCCTTGGCAAGAGGCTTGTTGCACTTTAGACTCAATTGGTGAGGGAAGGCAAGGGAGCTTCCATTGATGCAGAGCTGCCTCCTCTTTGGTCCAGAGCCAACAAAAGAGCATACCAATGCAAAGAATGAGTGTGAGAGTTTTTTTAATTTTAATTTTGATTTAAATTTAAATTTATGAGCCATACATCTGTGGGAGTAAACCACTAATATTCTGTTATTCTACTGGTGAGGCATTGAGAAATACTCTGTAGTTGCTTACTGAATGTATTCTATGGTACTAATCAAACATCAAATGTTGCTCAGTTGTTGCATTACTACTGTTTCTTCTACTGTATGTTTCCGTGCAACTACTGTTAGCCACACTAATCCTAAGGCAAAGAGTTTTTCAACCCACAATACCTTACAATATAAGTAATGTGATGTCCCTGCCTAATTGCAAGGAAAGGTGTCCCACTCACTCATAGTCGTAGTGAACTTTCACTGTATGACATTTGCACTGGTTACCAAAGTCCACAACTCCAGGATGTCAATATCTTAGGACACAGTGCACTACACCTCAATTCATAGCAGGATGTGAAATCTGTGCACAAAGCGTGCCCAATTCGAGTAAATTTTGTGTTCTCCTGAGTACAACTGAAAAAAAGTCCCCTATTTTGTGCCATGTTTGGGGTATTCTCTTCACCTCATCTTGTTAAATTGGGGTCTCTGATTGCAAACATGAACTTAAAATTTGCAAATGTTATCATGTGTGGTAAATGAAAAATTCTTGTGCTTTTCCTTGGGTAAAGCCACCCTGTTGGGATGGGTTTAAGGTAGGTACACCCAAAATGGCACCTGACCTTTTAGCACCATCTACAATGTGCATACATTTCCAAAATCAATCATGTACCCAGACTGTAGATGGCGCTTTCAGAAACAGACTTTGACCGTTAATAACTTTTGCATATGGTATCCAAATCCTCTGTTCTTTGGTGCGTTGGAACATGCTTTCACTTGCCAATGAGACTGTATAAAAATCTGAACAGCATGATAACAGGAACTAGGCACAGTAAGAATAAGTGGCGCTTCTAGGTGTACCCACCTAAGTGGCATACTGGCATCCCAACCTGTCCGTTCTTCAGCCTGTGATTCCATGATTTGACATACAATAGAAGGATTTCACTTTATAAGGACGGGCTAGTCTCTGTGGAAAGCATCCTTTTGGCAACAATGAGAATCACTTACTTTACAAAACTCAAAAGTATTTGTCAGAGACCCAAACTATTATTCATGACTACCCTTTTTTTGCACAAAATTGCACTTCTGTTTTACATGCAAGAATTCCCTCTCATGCATTGGACTGCTCTGGTCCGCAGCATTCTTACAGGGTTAGCAACTGCAAAAATACAATTTTTTTGCACCAAGTCCTGTACAGTAAGTTACAGGAATGGAAACATTCTTCACCAGCTGCAAAGACTTAGAATTACTACATACCATCATCTTTTCAAGTGACTCGAATGCTGTGCAGGCAATGCGACGGAAATCCTCCCAGGGTATGCCACTTAAGTTGCTTATTCTAAGGTCAGTCTAAAGGTAGGTGCACCCAAAATGGCACCTGACCTTAAAGTGCCATCTACAATGTGCATACATTTTCGAAATCAGTCATGTACCCAGAGTGTAGATGGCCATTTCAGAAACAGATTTTGACCGTTAATAACTTTTGCATACGGTATCCAAATCCTATGTTCTTTGGTGCGTTGGAACATGTTTTCACTTGCCAATAAGACTGTATTAAAATCTGAACAACATGATGATAGGAGCTAGGCACAGTAAGAATAAATGGCCATTTTAGGTGTACCCACCTTAATTGGTGGCATGTGGAATTGGGAATCGGCAGTCGGCTGGTTCAGTACGGACATTCAAGGTCTCTTCCCTTTGGGGAAACTTGGAATGCAAGGAAGCCGGGCCTCCAGCGCATAATCAGGAAACCACAGTGCTCAACAGTCAGTCGGGATCTAATTGAGGCATCATTTGGTTGGGAGGTGTGTCTTAAACCATTAAGGACCATGGTTGATTTAGGGGGCGGACATAGTTTTTGAACACAATTATCAAAAAGTGCAATTTTCTGCCTTTTTTAAGATGTAATCCTAGATCGGATTGAATAAATGAGTTCCATGGGTTAAGTCCTTGAACCACACAAAAAATAAAAGTGATCCAACAGTTCATGTCTTTGTAATTACTGTTCAAACATTGATGTGTTATAAACATCCTTTGGCACTAGTTATAATTAGGGTTTGCTACAATTGGGTATAGATTTGAATATATTGTCTGGAAATTGACCAAAACCTTTCAATTTATTATTTCAAACACACATATAATTGTCCTTTCCATAAAATATGCATTTTTCATTGAAAATTTCAATATGAAAGGTTGGACCATTTCAAGTTTGGCCAAGTACAACTCACTCATTTTTGCACACATTCTCTTGAAATTGGTTTTGTTAGATGCGCATAAAGACACTCTGAATGCGTTCATCTCTAAGTTTTTTGAGATCAAATGTTCTACAAATTATAGGAGACAAAAAGTCCTCAAATCAACCCAAAAGTGGTCGACCGGTCCTTAATGGGTTAAGGGGAACTGAACTGAAGTTACGCCCCCTTTTCTTGGACTCTTTCAAGTTGCGAAACTTTTTCAAATCCCAAAGCAAAGATGAAATCATGGTCACCCAACATTATTCTTCAGCTAAGTTAGCATAGGCTGACGAGTTGATTGTTTCCCAAGAGTCAATGGAAGGAAGGAAGACTCAGGCCTAAAATTGTGTGTCTTTGTCTTTTGTCTTTGTGGCAGTGGCTAAAAATCCCACTAAGGTAGGTACACCCAAAAGCATCATTTTTTCATACTGTGCCTAGTTCATGTTATTATGTTGTTCATATTTTTTTTACAGTCTTGTTGGTGAGTGAAAGCATGTTCCAATGCACCAAAGAACAGTGGATTTGGATACCATATGCAAAAGTTATTAACAGTCAAAGTGTGTTTCTAAAAGCGCCATCTATAGTCTGGGTACATGGTTGGTTTTGAAAATGTATGCACTTTGTACAGGGCGCTTTAAGGTTAGGTGCCATTTTGGGTGTACCTACCTTAAGAGGTTTGCAAGGTGAATGTAAGAGGAGGAGGTTCAAAAACGGCTCAGGTTTCAACCTATGCATCCAGCCCATGTTCACCAAAATCCAAATCTTCCTACACTCATTTCAATCAAACTATCATTAAAAACAAGATCCACAAAAACTAACTGTACTCATTGGTGGTGGAGATAGGCTTAGAACAATAGAGAAATACACAAATGATTTGACCGTACTATTGAAAAGATTATAATAGTCAACACAAGGCAACCTTTCAAATTGGAGAGGCCACATTTGAGGTGCTTGGGTGCTTCGGGGTTAAGAGCTACCCCTACAAAAGTGCTGAAAGTAGTGGAGAGGCTTGTTAAAAAGGAGCACATTTTGAGGGGTGATGAATTGAGATTTTAAGTGTATGATTTCAAAATTTCACCAAACATGTTAGAATTTGACGAACCAACACTTATCCCCTCCAAAACTAGCATGTGTAGGAAGGCTAAGACAAGGACACTTGTCCCCAAAATAAAAGCATTGTTTACAATGGGGAATGAATTGATGTTTATTGGTTCTTTATGTTTTAAATGAAGTGCACACATTTGAACATGCTACACATGCCTGTTGGTCCATTAATCAAATGAAAGCACATGCATTGAAGTCTAATATGAGCATTCCAAACATGTAATTGATCAATTTTAGGACTTGCTTCCTCTAGTCTAAGAACAATAATAGGAATTATTGTACTTTCACTCTAAAAAACTGTAGATAACTCATCTTATCTTCAAAAATTCGAATGAAAAAAAGTCAGTGTTCTATTCTTCATTTCTTGTAGTGATAAATTTTAAAAAAAAACTTCACTACCACATATCTTTCTATACAATAGTAATTCCCCTTACATGGTTAATTCAAGAGCCTCCTACCTTAACATTGCTTTAATGAATACAAATAAGCAATTCAACATGGTTTCCATAATTATTTTGAAAAAGTTTTGATGGTGAAACTATGCTAGTTAGTTATTGCTTCTTTTGAGTACATTGCATTGTGAGAAATTGTGGGTTTTTGTAATTGTGAGAAATTGGTGGGATACATGTGTCATTCAACCATTGTCAATTAAATTTTTTTCAAAAATCTAGAAAGGGGAGACATATGAGTTTGCTATTGATTGGAAAACCTACACAAGTAATTGTGACTTTTGTCCCTCTACTCTATATATTTGTACTTTTGTTACATGTGTTTGGGCTCCAAACAATATAGAAGATTTGAAATATATATATGTATGTATATATATGATCATATGTATATGGTCACATGTATATTTGTATAATTTATATGTATATTTATATCCTAAAGTATAATCGGCCACAATATTTCTGTGATGGATTAGATCAATGGTTTTGTATTTTTTAACATTTAATACATGTAGTACGTATGTGTACTAATGGCAAAATATAGGCAACGATGTTCGCTTCTTTTTACCTTTTTGTCATTGTTGGTAGTCTAAAGGGAATACTAAATTCTCTTAAAATGTTATTTTTCATTTCAAAGTATTGAAAATAGGTGTGTATACCTAGATGTGAACAAAGATTGTACATCTTAATCAAGAATCCAAATGGGACTATTTTAAACAAGGAACAAAAATTAGATGCTTACACCTTAGAGAAACTTTAAAGTACATTAGAAGGATAGTAGGATGCCAATAGTTCAACTTAGTTGTACAATGATTTGGTATATGTCACATCTTGAAGGTCCAATCAACAAATTTCACTACAAGCCTTTATGACTTTCAAGAATATATTTAGATTCATTGCTAAGGTTTGGCATACTCATTGTCAACCCTCAAACCCAATGCATCCTAATCAACAATTGTCCAATATAAAACCCTAAATATGGTAATCTATGACTAAGATAGATTTTTGATTTGAAGGTTATTTTTTGATTTTAAGAAAGAAAATGTATCTTAAATACCAATATATTAGAGATATCTTTTAAACTCAACTCAAGTTTCATTGTTTTAATTTTCCTTTCATCTCTTATAATTATTTAATGATTAATGAAATACACCTCTCCAATGTAGACTTATAGACTAATAGACCCTCTATGGATTCAAGTTTTCAATCAATCCATACTCAGGTTATAGAATAAGAGATATGGAAGTTAGAAGTTGACAATAAGTTCAGTCAACTTTGAGAGTAGAATGAGAATCAAAGTGAATAATATCCCATAGTTTAGTTGCAATATTGCAAATCTAAAGTGCATTCAATGTCAAAGACCTACACCGTATTCAACATTACGGCGACAAAAATTGCACGGTACCTCGTAAGCTTGACATTTTTATCTTGCTAGAATGGCATAGAAAGTGAATGGCAATCTCAACCGAAATTGCTTGCCCACTCGGGTCACCTAGAGTCACTTTCAGCCGAACAAAGATTATACAACTATGCCGCCTGTGCAAAACACCGAATTATTCCAATAACCAAATCAATCAAATTGAAAGATTCACTCAAAACTTAGCAACTTTCAGCTGCACTCGAAACTTCCGACACTGATATCTCGACGTGGTGAACATTGGACGAGGAAGTGCTTGTTCCCGGCGATACTTTCGCTGGACGAGACGCATTGATAGATGGATCCATCTGCCCTGAAGCAGCTAATATCAAACCTGCACATTGAACCCGCAGATTCAGTTACCAGCACTGCGGAATCACATGTCCAATTAAAACTGCTGAAGCCCAGACAGTACACAGTTGAGACAAGATTCCATGGTTAGATATGAGATTGATGTACGTCCAATCAGTGTACGCTGCTTGAGAATTCAATTCACTCTCAATTAGAACCATAAGTAGCACAGCAACATTTCAGAACAAACAATAAACATGATTTTGAATAAGACTAGACTGTTTCAAGAGCTCTTCTCAGCATCGTAAAGAGAATCTCTCCTATGATTCATAGAGAAGTCTCCCTATGATCACTGTGATCATACACAAGCTTTTCTGTGATCATACAGAAGCCTAATTATACTGTAAATGGTGTTAACAGTAATTGGGAAAGAACTTCAAGTAGGAGATGAAGATACAAGAACAGATCTCAAAGACTCGGACAGACCGTGAGAAACCTAACCTAGGAAAACTGCAGAAGGTTTGCCAGGGCGCGATTTGAATTCTGGATGAAACTGGACGCCCACATAATAGGGGTGTCCTGGCAGCTCCAAAATCTGAACAGAAATTGGTGCACATGAAAATTCAGAATTAGAAGCGCATTATCATCGTTAGTTCTGAAAACCTGGTACTAAAGCTACTGATTGCAGACTACCCTGGTGAGCTGTGAGACACCGACATGCACTCGAACGGTAATTATCTGTCTAAGCTCAGGAAATACCTCCATCCGACGTCCTGTTTCATCTCTACCAACAAAGCGAAGTCCTTCTGCTTCGATACTGTCCACCATCTCTGGATTCACCTGTTAGGAAGGATTTACATGTGAGCAGTCTTTGAGAAAAAAATAAACGTGCGAACACCTTGGGCAGAAGTCATGAAATAACCAACAAAAGCTGGAATGATAAATGGTTAATTAATTACCTCGTAACGATGTCTATGACGTTCATCAATAAATTTTTCCTTTTGATATCTACAAAAAGTATACACGGATTAAAAACGTCAAACGAAGTAGAGATCTTGCTAGCTGGCACAAATCATAAAGGAAGTGTTCACAAAGCAAGAACTGAAAAGAACATAAAACCCTCGCCCCAAATGAATGAATAGATCAAAGCACCAAGTGCAAGCCACCTTTCACGTCAGTTGAACTCAGCTAACTGTCAAATGCAAGCTTCATTCGACCTCTCTCTCTCACTGTAAGAATAGCCGAGGAAAAGACGATTGCTTAAAACATACAATTTAGCTGTAATGCAGTCAGTAGTTTGAAACAATGTCTTGCGAGCTCCAAGTCTCATTGTACCACCCATGTGTGTTTTGGAGACCTTCACATCCAAAAATCAAAACCAGCCATTCCGAAAGTAAGACTTACTTAAAGTCATGTCGAAAGGGTTAATAATATACGCCCGTCTCTCATGTAGAAAAGCCAACTCTCAACGTCTTTGACTAAAATTATAAAAGACATTCCGAGTCATAGAGATTCGAGGACAAACCTCGGGCATGAAAACAACACATGGATGTGGTGTGGCAGAGTCAAACTCCGTGCTATTGGCATCCTTCATCCCCAGAACCTATTGGTCATAAAGAAATATTAGCAGAAAATACTAAACTACTTGCAAGCTCTGAAGTGTATATCTTAACCCCAGAGTAACCCCTTATTGCCCCTAGCCAGCCAAAAGTGTCTGCTTCCATATCAATAGAAGTTGAAATTCACCATCCAGGAGCTTCAGGGTAATAAAAAGTATGATAGGAAGAAGAAAGCATACATTATTGAATGAAAGTTACTATAGTTCGCTGCTAGCTTCCACAGTGGATTTTCTGGTTTTAGCGTTGCCATGACAATTCAATAACAATTCTATTTCAGAAGCATAGTAATGTCCAATTATCATACATTAACATATAGAGAGAAGAATGTGAGTAGCTTACATTTCTGGCGAACTCCACAACAGCAAGCTGCATTCCAAGGCAGATGCCCAGGTACGGGACCCCATTTGTACGTGCAAATGTAGCAGCTAAAATCTTTCCTTCTACTCCTCTGTCACCGAACCCACCAGGGACAAGTACACCATGGGCATTCTGAGCAAGACAAAAGCCGGAAATTAGTACTTCACCTCCCAAGGTCCACACTATTATGTTGAGATACAATATGGCCAACGTAAAACAGATAAGGGGTGAGGGCAGGGCACAGATGATACCTTCAGAGTGTTCCAAGCAGCAGCATGTGCTTCTGGTGTCTGCACAGGTATAAAGAAAACATTTAGCTTCCAAGCTAAGACTGCAATTTAAACAAGTTGGAAACGACTTTAGTGCTTGGTAAGCTGAGATGCTAAATCCAATAGGGATAGATAACCATACTTTCCTAGTATTTGAATCTTAAAATTTTCCTAACCGAACAGACATGCAGCTTCATGCAATAAAATAGTACCTCCTCTTTCGCTTGATCCTCTAGATCACTAGAAGCAACCCACTCCAACACCAACTTTCTTGAACACGCAATGCATGCATGTTGGAGTGCCTGATCTCCAAAAAGACAAACAGGAGTTATGTAGGAGTGAACTTTGAAGAAATTTTCAAATCCTGATTTCTGAGTTCTCAATAAAATAGAGTCAAGAGAAGAGAGAGAAAAAGTGATGCCATAGAAGAAGATGGGACTCAATTCTCTATTGGTATTCTACTCGGGAGATTCAATGCGCACCAGGTAAAGTCTCTTGCAGAAAACCGAAACTCAAAAGAAATGAAAAGGGCAACTGATATCATCCCACCTTCAGAACTGAGAGATACGAGTCCGATAAACCAGTATACTTCCCAACCATAGCAATCTTTACCTGCAAGAAAACTTCCATAAGAATATTGAAATAAAAGTAAAGACCAAACGACAATCATCAACCAAAGCTCTTGAAAGTGAAAAGTACCTCCTGCATTCACATCTAAAGATCTTTAAGAGTACAGGATTTACTGGGATAGAAAGGTTGTCACATCGTTCCGCTCGCGCAGCCCATTTCTTCAAATCAGGGGGTGGCAGAGAACTGAACAACACGTAAATAGCGGGCAAGTAAATTCTCAAAACAATATTTGTTCAGAAACGGAAGTCAACTGTAAAACTCTATGCTGTGGAACTTGACACAACAAACTAACCTCAATTTTAATTTATCGAGTATTGCTAGATGCCCTTCTTGTTCCTGTTCGTGGCAGAACAATTCAACTTAGCTTCAGTGTGTCACAAGAGACTGCTGCAAAATGCCATCTTCAAAGTGAATAAAACCACAACGAACCACCTTTCGCAAGCACCTCGAGACTAAATAAAAAAACCCAGTAGCAATTAAAGAAATAAAGAACCTGCTTTTTTCCCTACCACCACTTGGCATAATGCGTACAGGAGCATAGTGCTTGACATATGCAAGGCAAGGGCCGGAAGAAGAAAATGCATACCCGAAGCAAGAGAGGAATGTGCCAGATGTTCGAGACATCGAATAGGTTAAGAATATGAGAGGCCTGCCGGACATCAATCACCACATTAATTCGAAATGAGTTCTGCGGAAACTTTATGCGCTATTAAAAGCACTTGAGACGCTAGATAAAAAATGAAAATGACATTCCTTGCAGACAATTTAAGGCACTCTTAGCGAACAGTAATAAATGGACAGAGTAAATGTGTCCACACTTACTGGAACGTGGCAAAATTGAGACAGTTTTTCCTTGGTGGCCTGTTCTAAAGGCTGCATCACAGACTCAAGAAAGAAACCGTCAATATTCCCCAGGCAAGTCTCATGAATGTCAGTTAAATGACTCACATGTCATTCATGTTCCCTAGCCTGCTTTTCTTGTGATACACATCTCCTGCTATATAGTGGAGGCTGATCATTTTGCAGGAGCAACAAAGCAGTGCATCCATGTATTCGAGAGATTAAGCAAGGATTTTTCAATCTTGAAAGTTCTGGTGGCCAATGCATATGAGGTATGTAAAAGCAATAGCAGAATGCTGGGGCTCATATCTCAAAAGAATGAAGTTCTTATGCCTAGTAGAATTGTGACATGATTATATAGGAACAGTGGCATTCTAAGATTGTCCAAAAGGATTTCTGAAATTTCCAATCAGTAAGGATTATACTAAGAAAAAAAATTGAGATAATTGTAATGAGCATTACATGGAAAGAGCCTTGTGAAAATTAAACCTTCCTATTAGGGGTAGACATTTGCAATTAGCCGCTTGTTATCTAATCAACAGCCATCTACACCTATCCAAAACCAGAAGAAAGTTACCTGAGCACTTCGACACGCAAGCAAATGGGGAGTCAGACCCAACGCCCGAAGTTCCCGGACACTGTGCTGTGTTGGTTTTGTCTTCTGTTGAACCATATAAACGTCTATAAGGGCTCCGAGTCAAACTAATGATATGAATGATTGCAGACATGTGACATTAAAATTTATGAAGTAGCCTATAGTCCAAACCTTCTATTAAATTAGGTGCACAACTGCAAACCACAATAAACGGGAAGGCAACTGTCCTCTGACCTGCTCGCCCACCACACCCAAAACGGGAACTAAGCTCACATGAACCAAACAGAAGTTATCATTACCTGCAACACAGGAAGTCAAGTGAGGAACCATTCAATAGAGCTGTAACAAGAAAGAGGTCCAGTATGTAAATTTAATGAATACACAAAATAAGTAAATAAATCCAGAGTCTAATTGCAAGTGCCTCCAACCCAAACAGAATTTTATAATTTTCCATTCTCTTTCTAGATAATCCTCATTACAATCCTCAACATTCAAACTGGAACACAAGCATAAAAAACTCCACTACTTAATGAATGATTTCAAAATTTAAAAAAAATTAAAAAAAAATCCTCAGTGCAATCCTCAACATTACCCTCAATATAATCCTCACTGACTGAAAAAAATTCAAAAACCCTACTTGACAACCTTGGAATGGCATTATTCCTATGAGCACATGTGATAATTCTATTCGGCATAAAAAATTCATTCTTTATAATGGTGGGTTACAAAATGCTACTATCACTACTAACACATGTTTAATTTTTATTAAGCACTAGAACTTTCTATTGAACCGCTACTTGGCCTCTAACCTCGGGGTAGAGACAATAAATGATCAGAATAATTACCAACTCGGAACTGGAACTGACGGAGAGCTTCAATGAAGGGCATAGATTCAATGTCGCCTGCATAAAATTCGGATTATCCAGTTTAGAAATTTCTTAGAGATGCCCAAGAAGAATAAGGTAAACGATGGATGCCATAATGGACCATCTCCCAAGGAAAACAACCTTTCAAAAGTTCTACGAATGCACCAAATTACTTCGTATCCTATTGCGGAATTCTTACAAATACAATCACGATGCAATTCCCATGCTTGAGAGGACTCTTCTCGTGGACCACTGAAAACGCCTTTTTTCTGACCCTGGATTCAGTATTTCGAAAATTTCTGGATTGAAGATAGGAGAAAGTAACATACCAACAACGCCCCCCAGCTCAATGACACAAACATCTGCGCTCCCAGAAAGCTCATCTACAGGTACTGCAGCAACTCGCTCGATCCAGTCCTGTATAGCATCTGAGATGTGTGGTACAACCTATTCCCAAACAATCACATCTTGAATGAGAGATGATCGTATGAATTAATCTTTACAGGGGCAATGTCAAATGAATAAATTAGATCGTTGGCTATAAATCCTGGACTTAAAATGATCTAACAATATAGAGTCACTGACAGTTGTTTCCTGCATAAGCATCGTGTGTACAAGCTGGCCAATTGTTGAAAATAAAGTGGAACAACCCTAAATGCTAGCAGTTTTTGAAGGAACAAATTGCGGAAAATCTGTTTTTTTGATGATGCAAACTTGGCACTAAGGAACGCATTACAATTGAAGAATTTAGTGACCAAGCAGCATCTGAAAAATCCATGTAACGCACCTGTACAGTTTTTCCTAGGAAATCACCTCGTCTCTCCTTTTCTATCACTGCCTGTACAAACAAGGCAATCGAATCATTTATCAGCACACCATGGCCGAACACTGGTTCCTCCTAAAGAACCAAGGATTCATGGTTATCAAATGACCAATTCGGAAAAATATAATCCAAAGAGGATCAAATTATATACCCAGAACCAGTGAAGAATGTTGCATGTGTTGGTCAATAAAAAAATAAAAATCAATAAAACAAGTCCTCAATTGACATACTCAAAAGTGCTAAGAAAACTTGAGAGGCCCAATTTCGGCTCCAACCGGTAAACATAACCAGTAGCCTGCTCATACCTGATAGATTTTCCCAGTGGTAATGTTGTTCTCCCGTGTCAAAGTGATGTCCAAAAAGCGCTCATAGTTACCAAGGTCCAAGTCTACCTGCATGAGTAAACAATACACGCAAGGCTAAGCAAGTGTCCAATTATCTCTGATAAGGCACACAAACTTGTAATTTTTCAACAGTTGTTTCCCAGTCTTAGGACATAATTTCGACATTTATACCACAGCCCTGATTACTAAATACCTACACAAAGGTTATGTCGAAACGACTGCATTCAAATTCACCTGCAAGCTGTCTTGCTTGAGTACACCAAGACCTCTTTAATTGTCACAACCTAGGAGCCTAAAATGCTCTTGGTTATAGAGAGTTCTGTCACATAGTAACAACCAATAACGTGGCATGTAGAAATGACATTCAAAATGTAATTGGAGTCAGGAAGGTGGTCTAAACCTTTTGGTCAAATTTCTTACTCTAACACTTCCGTGTATATGCACCTACTTAAGATATAACAGGAAAGAGATCAAGTTTGCAGTGAGTTTTGAACTGGGTACGAGGGTTTGGTGAGAGAACAGAGCATGGAATCTTAGAGAATTAGATATTTAAGAAATTTGGGAGTACCCTAAATTGAGATGACAGCTCACCTCACCGCCATCGTCCAAAACAAAAACCTCTCCGTGTTCGAAAGGTGACATGGTCCCCGCATCAGTATTCAAGTACGGATCTGAAGGTACCACGTAAAACGACGGCCTTTCAGAAATCAACCTCCCAGTTTAGAATCTACAAACTCTAGCTCATCAGCTGAATTCTGCAATTCGCAACAATAACCCCAAACCCTAAAAACCCCTAAAACCCTAAACCCCAGCACCGACACCTGAACCCAAGCAAGAGAAACCTAAGCGAGATCTTAAAATTAGTCTCGCTGGGTTTTCCAGATCATTTCAATTCAAATTTGCAGGTTTGCCTCGGAACACAATTCTCACTTTCAATAAATTATGCAAGAAAACAGCGAGAGAGTAGAATTCAGTATGCCAAGTGCGTACCAATTTTAATGGACGTGACGCGCAAACCACAAGCTTTAAGAACCACGCCGATACTACTGGCGGTGACTCCCTTTCCAAGCCCACTCACCACACCGCCAGTCACAACGACGTACTTCATCTTGCCTCAGGAGTCCTTGCACCAAACCCTTAACAACTACAAAATGATGCGTAGACTTAGCGCAATTCCCACACAATTGGCTGCAAAAACACACCAAAGACGAGAGCATTCCTCTTCTAAAAATAAAATATACAAAAATGTATGAACTCTACTGTAGAAATTCTCACTCGCAACTACAGTAACTTACCGCATGTCCTGCCCTTCGCTGGGACAGAACTGGACGGAGTGTCCTGCTTATATATTTAGGTTGATGGATGCTCGCGGAAATGGGGCATCTTCCAAGGGTTCCATTCACACGGCCTAAGGTACATTACTGTCTCTCTCCAGCAATTGGGACCATTAGGCAGGAATCATGAATTCTTGTAAGTTTCTCTGCCTCTGATGTACGCGAAACTGTTAGGGTTTACATTTCGGCACCCGTAACTTGCTGTCCCTTGTTGCTGGGTACTTAGAAATCGATCAAAAGATTGCAATTTCTTAAGAACTCGGGGAACCGACATTGTTGTTAGGGTTTTATTGGAATGTCGATCGGGAATGTCACACCCAATTTTACGTAATTAGGTCAAATCTGGGTTCAGGTTTTCTGATAGAATCTTGATCGTTTGAGTCACATTGGTTTGGACTATGGCCTCAAGCTCTTCTGTTTGGAGCCTCGAACTGTGAGGTTTTCGTTTCTTATGGCGGGTGTCATCAGCTTGCTGATGGTACAATGAATATTCTGAAGATGTTATGTTAGGAGCAGGTTTGCTTTTCAGTTGCACTTGCCATTCCTTTGACATGTCGCAATGGTGGCATTTGAAGATGAAGCTATATCTTGTATGGGCATTTTGAAATTGGAAAGGGAGATGACAGCGCTTTGTCCTCCATTCTCTGCAATGTTAAACAAAGTTTGGTGTAGCTAGAAATTCAATAAATTCTTTGCGAGTAGAGTGCTGCTCAGATGACACTTGGTGAATGTTCTATTGAGAGAATGCATCAGAGTTGTACATTTGAGGGGTGGTGGTGTTGTCACCTGAGCTGCACGCGTCCTCATCGAGTGTGATTGCGTAAGCCTGAGAAGGTGAACAATGGCGGAACCCAAAGCAAACCCGACCCCTGCAGCAGATGCGGGGACTGTTGCAGAAGGAGAAGGAGTACCAGCGGAAGGGGAGGTAAAGCTTAGCATACTTTCTGTTCTCCATGTATGTTTTCATCTACAAGTCTGCAGTTTCACATTTTCATTTTTTAAGAAGTATTTCAATTTTATTTCCTAAAGATATAAATACTATCCTTCTCTTTGCAGGGGCCGCCCCCGCATCCACCTCTTCCTGAATTCCCCATCAACTGGTCAAGCGTGGGTATTCGTATTGAGACTCTTCTGCCTGTAGACCCTAAAGCACTGGTGAACTCTATGAATGAAGTTGGGAGGCCTGCTTTTAGTATGGCCATTGTGGATGTCAACGTTTTGGTCACCGAGGTACGTTCAGCAAAATGTAAAATTATTCTTCACTTGAAAGTCGGAGGTTTTTGTTGGTTGTTGAGCTCGTCAATTGGCTAAGATTTGCATCTGATACAAATGCAGGAGCTGGCGATTGATCCGCCGACAGAATTGGGGGAGAAATTGAAAGTTGCCCAGGTATTTGGGAGGGTCAGAACTATTGATCACATTGTGCTTCTTGTGCTTACAAATTAGCCCTTATGGAGTTCATGATTTTTAGCACGTTGGAGTGATCATTTGGGGATTTTCTTTTGTTCAATTTGGTTTACTTTTTGACCAATGCGTTGTAACGTTTTTCACTGATTTTGGTGATATAAAATTTGGCCCTGTTTGAATTATGCTCTTCACAATATGTTGAATCAAATTGATCGTTTCAAAACCATGAAATATCGGTCGTTTCGGTTTTAATATATCTGTTGAGCTGACAGATGTATGACAGTGCTCAGCTGTTCTTGCCTAAAATGTCGCCGTTGAGTGGTTGCTCTCCCTTGCTTACAGTTTGGATTTGTGTTAAGGTCTAAGATCTTTGCAATTTAGTTGCATTCCACCTCAGTTTGGAGGCATGAAGTCTACATATTGATATATCTCTTATTCTTTTGGGTGTACGTCCTACAGCTTTCTCATGGTTCTTTTATTGCTGTTTTCAGGAGACAGGAGAGCCAGGTTGGCTAACCCCCGATCTTGTGAACGTGGTGCTTGAAGGTACCCAAGGTGGACTGGATGGTCGTCTCTTACCGATCTTATATTGTGCTTGACTTATCAGTATATGAAGCCTCTCTTTGATTGCTATTTTAAAATAGTTTTGAATTGGCTTTGGAATACAGCGAGGTCTATCATTGACAGAGATGAAGAGCATCGGTTAGAGGAGCAGCGGAGGATACAGTACGCAGAAACTTGCAAGACGAACATAGAGGTCCACTCACAATAGATCTCTACTGTTGCCTTGCCAGCATAGGTTTCAGACATCGTGTAAACATAAGGCCAACTGCTTAAATGTACGGAACAGGAGGCTAAAGTCAAAGAGACGGAAGCTAGGCAGCAACTTGAAGATGCTTTGAAGAATGTAAAAGAATTTGAGGCCAGAATGAAGGAACTGAAAGCCAAACAGAAGGAACTGGAGCAGAGGCCGAGCTACTTGGCAGCAGCTGCAGCTGCCACGGCTGCCGCATTGGAAGGTGGTAATACAGGCTCCAAGAAGGGCTCTGCTGAAACCTCGGCCAAGGGATCTGCGAAGGCACCGGTTAAAGGCTCTGTGAAGGGCTCTGTCAAAGGTTCTGTTAAGGGCTCTGTCAAGGGCTCCGTCAAGGGATCAGGTATCTTTCCAGTTTGTCTCAAATTATGGACACGAAGTTGTAGAAATCCCTTTCAATGTACCGAAATCCCCTTTCCCCATCCTTGCCATATACTTTTTCCTTACCAATGTGGCAGCATCTGCGCAAGTACTTAGCCCAGAGGACGAAAGGAGTTTGTTGGAAGACAACATTGCGAAGATAAAAGCTCTCGTTCAGTCTTGTGAGAAAAAGGTATGGCTATTTTCGCCATCTTTTGGATGTATCAACTCATTCCAAATTACTAAAAGTGGCCGCTTCCATTTCTTTAGGAGTAGAACTGAAAATTTAGAGAGCTTCAAGGTCGGTAACGAAATGTACCAATAGAAAGAAGAAATCGTACCCTACATCTTTGAACAATAGAAGTCGATGTTTTGAATTTAATTTACTTTTAGCTTCCAAAGTGGAATTTTTTTTCTTATCTTGGCATTTCGGGGTTAAGATAAATGATGTAAATGATTTGCCAACCAATCTTTCACTCCTGAGTTTATTCTTCAGATGATGTTATGAGGTCCCTCTGTATTTCCCTCATTCATGTCGATGCGATGAATGTTTGCAGCTAACTTGGACCACGGAAGTGACCTGGAAGTGTTGATGATAGATTAACATCAACAGCACTTCCAGGTCATTCTTTGTCCACTGGTTAGTAATTACCATATATCAGCAAGACTGTAGGAGATACTTTACAGTTTATTGAATCAAGTAATTCTCTCTCAGACAATCACTTTTTTTTGCAGGTGAAAATGGCCGAATATTTGGACAGGAAACAGGAGGCCGAGAAGCTCAATCCTGTGTCAACCACACGCATTTACTGGTGTTTGGGGCTGGGAGATACAGCGGAGGAGCTTTGCCAACAAGCTACAGTGAAGCACATGTTCAAAGCTATTTTCAACTTAGCAAAGAAGCCCCTGCCTCCACCACCTCCACCTGAGGAAGCTGTCGAAGTTGAAGGGGGTGAACCCCCAGAGGATGGTGCTCCTCCACCTCCTCTTCCACCACCACCTCCCGAGTCTGCCGAACCGACCCCTGTGCCGCCCTTCATAGAGGAGCTCCATGCCCTCGCCCAAGCCTCCAAACTGGACCATCCCTCCAGGAAGATTCCTGTACTGGATGTGCTTTATGAGGATCCACCGCCGCTCAAAGTGGAACCTCCGGTAAGACAGTCATTTACGAGTGAACCTGGAGGACTTGGCTGGTCCTCCTTGTCATCTAACATAGAAAGAGTACTTGGTATTTTGAAAGGGGTTTCGCTCTGAAAATTTTTAAGGTTCTAATCATCAAATTCATGTCTAGCAGGTTGAGGGTGCGGAGCCGACAGAGCCTCCTCCCCCTCCCCCCGAGCCTCCGTCAGGTGATTTACCGTATGCACAACTTGCTAAGGCTGTGGCATCTGGGATTGTGTGTTTGCAGCAACAATTTGAATCTTTTAGTAAGCTCGAGGCAAGCATTACCGGAAATTATGAAATTCCAGAGGCTATTCCTAATAAGGTTGGTAGCTTTCTCCTCCATATTGCTCTCTCGTAAGGTAAAGCAACTTCGAAATAATATGAAACAAATTAAATCTATTACTCTTAATCTAGAGTTTGTTCTCAGAAGTGCACTGTCAGAATAGTTTCTCGCTTGACCCCTTAAGGACCGGGGGTGCAAAAAACAGTGTTGCGGAGACCGCCTGGTGGCCTTATGGTCCTTTAGGGCAGGTTAAATCCAGACCAATGAAAAAATTCTTCATATAACTAAATCAAACCCCCATTTTTTTCTTTTCGTTTTCCTGTTGGCCCTCATGTTGCCATTGCTCTCCATCTCAAACCGAATCGATCAAAAAGCATGCAGTGGGCTCATGCTGCTCTTTCTGATCACTTGTTTCTGGGGAGGTTTGTAGGTTTTTTTTTCCCAGTTCTCGAGTGTCAGCTGTTGAACCATTGATTAGCTGCTAAACATTGAAGCCCAGTACTTCATAGTCCTGGGTACCTTTACCTGACATTATTTACAAGAACACAGTGTAAAAATTTGCAGGTGTTTTGAATATATTGATTTGAAAGAATCTATGTCTAACGGTCATTCTTTCTATCGTCGTTGTAAACTGGAATACCCCAGGACGTCAACGTGACATACTACAAGGCGATTCTCAATGCAGTCCCTTCCGAGTGGGTGACCATCCCTGTGCTCCTACATTGTATGGTCGAGCAAGTGGCTTACTACGATTGCTCTCTCGAGGATATGGAAGCCTTAGAGGTTGCAAGAAACAATCAGCGGTTGGCGAAGGGGTTTGATAACTCCTACCAGAGATTGGGTGTTGGCCTCTCGTGCATGCGTAGATCCTCCGACCTTCTCAATGAAATAATTGAGGAGATCAAGCTGAAGCAAGCTGAAGAAGACATGCAAACGGCTGGAGAAATGTTGACGAACTTCTTAAAGATTGCTGGTGACGAAGCTGAACGAAGACTTGAACAGGCAGAGAAACTCGCAATGGAAGCTGAGGAAGGAGCTGCAAAGCTTGCTGAAGAAAAAACCGATGGAGGACGAGCGCAGTCAGTAATCTCCATTGAGGCGGACAAGAGGAAGTCCTTCAGAAAGGCCTCGGGTTTGACGCTTCTGCAGCAATCAGCAGCGAATGAAAAGAGATCCTCAAAGTTAGAGAGGAAGTCTTCAACGGATGAGAGGAAGTCATCAAGGAAACCGTCGGCTGTAGGTAAAGCTGGAGTGAAGAAGCTGTCTCGAACAGGGTCAGGTGTGACGCATCGCGACTCACAGCGACGATCATCAACTAAACTTTGGGATCCGGCTGCTAATGAGATTTCAGAACTCTTGGAGGAGTACGCAGATCGAAAAGATGAGGAGGAGGAGCATTCGCTAGTTGTTCACGAGTTCAGCCGAATTGGACGGGTGGAGAGAACTCTGAAGCAGAAATCCCTTGATGCCCTCGAATTTCTCGACTCGGTGGACGTTGTATTAGTTGAGAAGCGTATGCTGTCATTGCTTGGGTGTCCAGGTATAATTGGTTCTATAAACTTATCATTCCAAGATCCCACAGCTTCAGTTCTTAGTATCAATATAACTTATCCTTTGGAGTCTAGTAACGAATGTGTTTTATGTCTAGAAGTTGCTTCACTTGCGTGTGCATTACTTGATGCTGAAAATTTGCTATTTGAATAAATTGAATTATTATCCGTTTTAGAAATGAAGCTGAACCTCTCGTTCCACCTGTGAGTGCCCAGACTAAAAAGAAAATCCACTTTGAAAGCTAAATAATAGTCGCTTAAATTTTCGTTAAAAGGTATAGGTCTTTGATTTATTCTTTCTATTTACAGATTTTGTAAATTTCCTAGAAGCTTCGTAAATGGTTTATTCCAACAATAGAAATGGAAGCGGACACTTTTGTCCATGTGGACACTTCGGCATTAAGTTGCCGTATGCTAGCTCTGTTAGTGTACATATCACTCTATTGACATGTTTAGTTGATCTTGTTTCTTTTCTTGGTGATTTCTATGTGTCTCTCTCGCATGATTCTGTTATATGAATGCCACTGCATTACAACTGCTCCATCATCTACTGTTTTTGAGTTGAGAGCAGTCAATTGTCTTCTGATATGAAGTGTAGTCATTATCAATCTCAGGTAAGAATCGGGCATCTATGCCCATCTTTCCATTCATGTCGGATGAAAAACGGGGTGCGTGCTTGGAAGCGTTGAGGTGGTTTGTCGGGGGACAATCAGAACCGCCCACAAAGGAATTATATTCAACTCATGAACACGCGGAAAAGATCCACCATGGCCGCTTTCCTATCGAGGAAACCTTGTGGAAGCCGGAAGTAGAGAAGGCCAAAACAGGACCTATGAATCTTGCTGCAATCCAGAGATACAAGAAGTTGGTATGCTTCAAGCCGTACCCTCATATATGTACATTCACACGTTGTTTACTTCAGTTTTGTCTGAATCCCATTTGGACCTAATTCCATGAGTGATCTGTTTATCAATAGTTACGTGGTTGTTTCTTGATTATTATAGTGGGTGTGAGTAGTCTAGTATTTGCAAAGATGAATTCTCACTCCATTGGAGATTATGCTCTTGCATTCTCTTGTGGTTCCTAAGTCTCTCTCACCCTGTGATGTTCTTCAGAAAATATTCCTGGACATGTTTCTACAAGAAGAAAAACGAGCTTTCAACTTACTAGATGATTCAGTAAAGGACCGCAGTGAGGGTGTGGTTGACATCACCCCAAAAGAGGAGCCAGATGACGGTCTAACTGAGGAAGAACGGAGAGAACTCGATAAAGGAAACGATTTTCTGGCCGATTGTGGGTGCCAAAACATCAAACCTCCAGAGAAAAAAGATTGTCGTAGTGCTCCACTTGAGTTGAATTTATCTTCGTTGTTACTTCCATCCAAGCCTGGAGAGATGTTTCTGCCGTTTCAGAGCATCATAGACCGGAGGTTTATGGAGGCCTTTCCTGATGGTCAAATGGGTGATATTTATGGGAGAGCAAGGACTCGCCTACCTTATAGAGTCTACAGGTTTGACATTCTATTAAGCTCAGCACATGTGCATAAGGAGAACTTGAGCATTCTCTTATAAGTTTAGGAAAATCTATCTCTAAATTTATTTAGCTCACTCTTTATTATCTAGCACTCTGTGTTCCTCTATGACTCTATCTGCCCACCAATAGTGAAATATTAATGTATTTATATTCTGATATTTGTGTCAGCTCTTGATTGTGGAACTTCTTTCAGTCCGAATTTTGATTTATTTTGTCTTAAAAATAAAAAGATGTAAGTAACAAACCATGCTCATTTCCCTCATTAGATCATATATCTTTGTCAACTTTCTCTGTTTGAATAGGTATGATAGGGATGAAGATTGCATACTTGAGGCTCTGTTCGCTGATGAGAGAGACCATGTATGGCAAGGAGTGGCTGCGTCGCAGGTGACGACCTCTCTTGTTATCATGCAAACTATTGAGATGATTGTTTTTGTTACGTTACTACCTACGGTTATATACTTATATGAGATTCTTCATGTTGAGACGTTGATTCCAAGGACGCGGTTTCCAGATTAGCAATTTAAGTGTCCTTGTCTTACATTCAACAGGGAAGTGCTGATCGAATGTGCTCGTGTTTGATTCTGCGCTCAGATCGGATTTGGTGATTATGTTGCGAAGATGGACAACCCATCGCCTGCAATGAAGGTCATCGGAAAGCATGCAACTTACGACGTTGAGGAACAGTATGCAATTGTACTGGAGAGGTTTAAATGCCATCTTGCAGAAGATCAGGGACTCGTATGGACTGGTCTCCCAGCGAAAAGTGACATTCAATGGGAGCCTCAGACCACTGTCATCAAGGTACCTTTGGATATTATACTATTATTCCTTGATTATGCCACTTGGATGAAGACGATTTCTCTACTTCTTCTCGGATGTGGTTTCCATCTTTTAAAAGTCTTCTGGTGTCTAAGGAGAACTCTGTTGTGAACATTTTTTCTCTCTGCTATTCCTGCACTATCGCATAATCTGAAATGTCCGCATTCCAAAAACAAAGTTGCACTGATTTGTCTTGACGCGAATCTGTCTATCCGTAATGTAGTTATGTTCGTGCAGGCTGAGATATTACTGTCTTACGAAGTATTAACTTCCTCCCCAATTTTTTGGTAGTGACACTAATTTTCCTCACTAATAGGAGAAATCAGTGTGGTTATATATGAATATTTCAATATACAGCTTAGGTTTTCTCGAGGCTCGTCAAGTCGATGTGAGTGTCTGTATCACGGGATTGGAATTTAACCGCTGTTGGTAAAATGCTTGTTGTCCTGGAATGCTAACCTTGTTTCTTATATGTGTTAACGCCAAATTTGTTCTTAGTGTGCTTTTAGGATGGTCATATGATTCTGCTCCGAGCTTATGGCCCCGATGATAGTTCGGAATCTCCTACAGTAAAAAGCGTGTACGCATGCTTGAGAGATGGCCTTGTGGTCTCCTTTTTCATTGCTGAAGAAGGCACGATGACCATGCAAGTGACCAACCCTGAAAGTCAAACAGTCGAAATCACCTCGAAGGGAATAGTTCGCATGTTTGCTTCGCATCTCCATGCAAAAGCAGAAGAAAATGAACATTCCGCAGGTAGGAAGCTTACAGGCCATTTTTCTTTGCTATTTGCTTTTCAATCGACTGATAAGTAGACCATCACTTGACTTTGCTAAATGAAAGCTCTCGACTCTTCAGAAATCAAATGGTCGTGTGTGGAGATAGAATCCTATCCATCCTTAGTAACTCTGACCCTCTGTCTGACTGAAGTACGTGTGAAGATGGCACGTGTCTTGTAGCGGCACAGCTTGTGCAATTTGTATCTAATAGAAATCTTGTAACAGGGGGAGAAGCACCTGCAGAAGGCGATGAAGCTGCTGCTGCCCCACCACCACCTCCTCCGCCTAAGGTTAGTTGTTGAACGACATCAGTCGTACTTATCATCTGAACTGCTCTTAAAATATTCGCAATTTTTTTAATTATCGAACGAAACCACGGATTCTGAGCTAGTTTGTATTACCAACGTTCGAGACTTTCAAGTATGCTGCACATGAATTGAGAAGCGACGTGCTTATATATGTAATGCACTAATGGTCCACACCAAGTATAAGATTGCATTCTGTGCTGGATGGTGTTTATTCGATTGACAAGATCAAGCACACAGCTGGAGACCAGACTTCAAATGACATTCACACGTAAAATTGTGCTTGCAAGCTTTCTGGATACTGCTCTGAAGGGGTTGCACTTTTGAGTGTGAAGGATGCTGCTGCTGAAGGTGAAGGTGGGAAAGAACCAGTTGAGGAAGAACCAGTTAACAAACAGACCATGCGAGACTTTCTTCTGAAGGAAAAAGGCGACCTAGAATCTTGGCGTTGTATATTACCTTCAGGAACCGTTGTTCGTTATAGGAATAATGGAGATGCTCAGGTAAAGCTGTTCCTCATTTATCATTCGTATGGAAAAGCTTTCTTCCTAGTCCCAAAAGTTTGAGCTCCTGTGAAATTTTTCAAAGGGTTCATCACTAATAAAATCCACTGATGAATAATCTTGCCGCGAATGCGTGTTGTACTATCAAACCGGTGCATGGCATATCAATTTTTCTATGAATTTCTTGTTGGATGACAATGTTGTGCGAGTCTGTACTCATATGTGACCGGTATGTTTGTCTCACAGGTCTTATATAGTCAAGGAAATGTGAGTGACTTCCGTAATGACTATGAAGGGGGTGCCTGTTGGATAACCGCAAACAATGAAGGTTTTTTAGTTATCCAGGTGAACCTCTTTGCACGTGAACATGCTCAGCCCGTATCTTGGATATTGATCGCCGTGGGTTTATGATATTTGTGGTAATTGTTATATTTGACTTTGCAACTTCAGAAGCTAATCTCTTAGTGTGTTGGCGCCATTTCTGTTGCAGCGAGATCCTCCGGCTGGGGGAACGGCAGCAGAAGGAGAAGTACCTCCCGAAGGTCGGTAGCCTTTTGCATTTACAACAGATAAATGCCATCTTACCCAAGTTGGTCATCATTGCAATATTGATAAATGATAATGGGGAGGTTGTGTACTTTGTCAGTTTTGCAATACTTTGGCAATGATCATTTCAACGACATTGTGATCTTTCCTCCTCGGTCGTTTTCATGATCCTGGTATTTGCCTGAACATTTGAGGACATGTGGATAGTGAAGTTGATCTGGAAGATTCTCTTTTCTCCATGACTCGTCTGACTATCAGTGGACAAAGTGCACATCAATTGAGCGGTATATGAACATTGTGGAGCTGACCTTAATGTGCAGCACCTGCACCTTCGAAGAAAACATCCTTAAAGAAAGGCTCCATTAAAGAAGAAGTGCCTGCTGCTGAAAAGAAAGTCTCCGTAAAGACAGGTTCTTTAGTGGATGTGCCAGCTGAACTTATTCCCGAAGAGACTACTGGACCTGTACCTGAACCCGTGGATCCAAATCGACCCATACTGACCCAATTGCCAAAATTGAAAGTGGTTCACTTCTACGACCCGGACACCGGAGATGATGTCATGACGCGGGAGGATCTCGTGGTTGTCATCAAGTCTCAAACGAAGAAATCCACCTTCGTGCAACATGCTGACGGCACGCAGATATACAGCGAAGTCACAGAGACTTACCCTTCTCCTGAGCATGTCCAGTCACAAGGTGAGCTCATGATGGCTCAGATTACTCAGGTCTACCCAGCCAATCCCCCTAGAGTTAAGGACGAACCCAAGCATTCGGAGGGAGAAGGGGCTGGGGAGGTTGAAGGTGTTGAAGGACATGAGGATGGTGGAAAAAGAGGAAGTGTAGCAGGCGAAGGCAAGAAGGGGACTGTCGTAAGGGGAGAGAAGAAATCTAGTTTGAAAGGGACAGAGAAGAAGGGTAGCATGACAGGGGCAGAGAAAAAAGGGAGCGTGACAGGGACAGAGAAGAAGGGGAGCATTACATTAGCAGAGAAGAATCAGTCCATTTCTGAAGTTAGAGTCCCCCCAAAACCCAGCATAAGACCTTCGCTGCTTCTGCAGCCTCCTCCTCCGAAACCAGAAATAACAACTTGGCATGTGCACAAAGATGGCCTTGCAAAAGTGCAAGGCAAGGTTAGATTTTGTCTCATCTCTGTTGAATGCCCTTAATTTAATCCAATTGTGAGACAAGAAGCTCTTCTGGATCAAATTCGCAGTACGAATCTTGAGTAGTAGAGAACATTGAACCTTGAAACTGTTTGAATCTTGCGTTCAACTTCAGTTGTGGAGGTGAAGCTGTGAAGGTGTGCCCACTTGTTCTGTGTTTATTTGGTTTCTCTCAACATTCAGTTCTTCATTTAAGAATTTCCTGATGTTTGAAGCGCTTTCAAGGTGTCGATATGCTAGGAAGGGGCCTATTTCCTGTGGCAGAGCTGAAGGATGGTATCTCTTGCCAGGACCAATTTCAATTCAGCTTTTCTTGTACACTACCCGTCCTGTATTTTTCTGGACTTAAATACTCTTGGTTTTTCTCCATGGTGCAGTTTGGATCAGAAACGCAACAATCTGGAGTATGTGTTGAGTTCAACACAATGGATGGCCTCTATGCTGCCACATGGTCAGAGGACGCTCGTCAATTAAGCCTCTCAATGCCGGGAGGAGCCACATTGTATGCAGTTGGAAACAGTGTCAAATTTGATCCATCTGACGGTTCCAAAAAGCACGATCCATATCAAACTGAAGAGGATGATCGAAAACATGGACCCTTCGTGAACACCAATAGTGTTTACGTATTCGATATGGTATATCTTGTATACCGAACAGTTATCCTATTTTAGAAGTGAGATGCGTCATGCCCCAGAACTGATTAAGATTCAGGATATATGTCGATCATGCTGTCGTATAATAATGACATTAGCTTTTGATTCTCGTTGCAAAAACATTACAGGTTGAAGGAAGCTTAACTTTTACCGACAATAGAGGAGAAGGGTTCAAGACTTTTGGTAGAGGGACGGAGTGGGAGACCATCAAAGGTGGAAAGACAGCAACCCAGGCTGCTGAAGAGGCGGAAATCTTTAAGCTTCTGCTATTACAACATGCAGCAGCCGTGCCTGAAGGACTTGATGCGGATCTTTATGCCCGCAAACTTGCGAAGTACTTTCCAAATGATCCTCCACCGAAAGATGGAGATCCGAACGCACCTCCAGCGGATCCTAATGCACCTCGAACTTCTATGATAGGTGAGGTTTTCTAAGTATATCCAGGACGTCTTATCCGATTGCTTTACAGCATCAGATCTTCTAGCTTGCCCATAATCAGAAGTCTCTGCGTCTAATTCCAGTGTGATCATTGATTTGCTTGTAGATAAGGTGCAGATGATGTCCGGTATAACACAGAACGACATGACATTCTTAAGCCGGTCATTTTTAGTATGTAGATCTGTGGAATTTTTATTCCATCGTCTTGTTGTGTAGAACCTGGAGCAGAGAAAAAGGGATCTATAAAAGGCGAAGCTCCCAAAAAAGGATCTGAAAGAACCGATGCTCCTAAAAAAGTACCTGTCGAGGCCGGTGCTCCTCGTAAATCAAGCAAAGGAAGCAAACTTGGATCTTTGATTGAGGCAGAGGTACAGAGCTTAGTAGGAATCATTAAATGCTGAAATTGTACTTCAATTCTTGCTCTTCAAGACTTAGAACTTAACGCTATATTTTACCCTCTTTCCATTAATTAAATTTCGCTAGGATTGAAGCACACTGTATGGGATACATTTCTTCCGTGGTATATCTGTATTTGGTGTGTTTCACTGTGAATGCCAATGTAAAGAGTTGGGGGATCTTTGCAGATCTCTGGAGAAGATGCGCAACCTAAGGAGACATATATCCCTGTTGATATATATGCAGGTTTTGAGTTGTCGCCACTTGGAGAACGTAAAGCATTGCCAGGCTCACGACTAGCAACGGCCACCCCCCCACCATCTGAACCTCCCGAAGTGGTCTTGTTGGGCCCATATCCGCGCCTCTTTGTCATTCATGAAGGAGGCCACGGTTACGAATTTCTCACGGAAGAAATGTATCAATTGTACGAAGTTGCCAAGTTTTACAACAAGCTGTGCACCAAAAATGTTGAGAATTATATCATCTCGGATGAAGAAGTTGTGTTTCATACGTTTGTGACAGTTGAAGGGAAGAAACAAATGGGTCTGAGTGAGCTGGTTAAGGATGATGGTAAAGCAGAACCTAATTTCCCACTTTCATTTACACTACCAGCCTCGAGACGAGTCTCTCTAGCTGCTAAGCGGGTTCAAGGCAAGCAAAGAAACAATAAATTGCAGGATCAAACGAAATGCAATTGGCTTCAACTTCAGTTTACGTTACCAAAGATGCCGCGTATTATCAACCCAATTATACCAGACGTTGACCCCCAGCAGGACGAGGTTGGTCATGTGTACCGCCAGATTGCGGAATTGCCGTATATTGAAGAGACCACGCGGACGAAGTTTGACGAAATGTTGGAAGAGTTTGTGAAGTGGCAATGGGTCAATCTCGAATTACGAGAAATTGAGATTATTCCGGACACCAGAACTGATGAAGATATACTGATGGAGAGATACATCGCTTGCCGCATTCGAGAGGTAACTCGATTACACTTGATATTATTTGTCCCATAGAATAGAAGATTCCGCTAGTGACTGCATATTACGTCATTTTTTTCTGTTCTGTCTCCCTGGAATGTGGTGAATACTCTTTAACTTCTCTGTGACGCCCCCCAGTGCTTCTCAATACATGTAATTTTGAGACCACTAAGGTAGAGGATACTCTTTGCGTCACTGGAAACATTTTAACATTTGTAGGAGTGTGAATTTTGGGAGGTCACTGTAGAACTGTGGAGAGACCACTTTGGGTAAAAGAACCAAATCTTTTGAGATCAGATTTCTATCACTATGTATGCAGATCTCATTTCAGAGTGGGAGTTTGTAGACCACTATTAAGTGACAGCATACAGCTCCAATCCCATTCAAGAATCAGTGTCCATAGTTATAATTACATCAGTTGCAAATAAGTTCAACTAAGTGTAAGAACAGATGAGTGGCTGTTGGTACAGGATCAGGTCCAATCGCTTTTTTGTATTTGATGTATATTTCCTGCCGGTTTCATGACCTTCGAACTCCACATCAGAATCATATGAAGTTCGAAGTCGACGTCTAAATTATGTAAACTACAAAAATTTTAGTACTCTAAATTTTTATGAAATGCATGGCAGAGCAAGAAATACCAGAAGCGTGAAACAATAAGAAAATCAAGACTCAATGTGCAAGGATGATGCACTGGAGGCAGTTGAAGTTTAAGAGGTTCGTCTTTTATTTTGCGGTCAGAAACAAAAGTCAATGACGGATTGAAGTTCTGAATGCCTGAATTCTCAGTGCATAATGCACAAGCCTAGACTTGCAACGTCCGCTCGCGGATTATATCTTCCAGTACTGAGGCCCTTATTTTTTTCGAGTTTTGCTTTTAGTCTAGTTTTGTTCTACTCAGAGTCGTGTTTGCCAATCGTCCCGCAATTAGAAAGTGCCCGTTCTTGTTTGTGATATTTATACTATGTGAAGCGTCGTTGCTGATGAAGCGTATGGTGCTTTGTAAGGACAACAATTCTGATCAGGAGTTTTCGAATCTTGGCAGCAAGAGATTGGTGATGCACTCAACATAGCTCGAGAATTCACATATATACTCGAGGTAAGACAAGTCCGGAGCACATTATTACACTTGCTTGCTGGACCTGTTTCTGATTCTATGTACAATACTTTGGCTTCTATGAAGAAAACAGATTTGACCCCTAAAAAAAACAAAGATTCATGGTCTGAAATGACAAACATGACTGATGATGTTGTGAAATTAATACTTCTGGTGGGGCCAAATTTGACATCACTGGAATCAGTGAAGAACACTGCATGTGTTTGTTAAAACATTAATTAAATTAATTAAATGAAAGTCCCCCATATGACCTCAAAAGTACTAGAAAAATCTCAAGGCCTAATTTGAACCCCTTGGTCTGCTTGGGTTAAGTTTAGAAAATCTAGACCGTCTTCCAACAAACAAATGCTTGATGGGAACTATTGTGTGATAGAAACCCTTTCTCAAACCAGTTGGGTGGTCTTTGTTGTAGCAGTCATAAACAGGCCTACCGAGTGATGATGATATAGATTTCGCCTTGACAGCAGGAACTTTGAACGTTATTTAAGTAACTGCAGCCGTATAACACAAATTGTGTAAATCAAGGTACTGCTTGATGTTATTATCGGTGCAGTAGAGACGACTACGGAAGCGTGGTGTCGACCATACTATCATGTGACTTCGACCATCCGTTTGCACTCGTGTTTTAGTTCTTCAGAAGTTTTACCTCTTTTAGCAACCAGAATGCAAGTAGAAAAAATCTCATTTCATAAACTGGAGCTGAAATTGTTGGTATAATATTCCTGGACATCCATTCTTGAAATTGAGATCAAAGATTATTGATTCATACATCTAAATTGTGACAGACCTAATTGTGACAAATTATGATGGCACCGACGTTGCAGAACCAAAATGAAATAGGATCTCAGATGTGTCACAATCAGGGCAGCGCACTTTAAAGTGTCCATAATAGGTGTTGTAACCTTAGTTAATTCAAAGTTGAAGGATCTCGAGGTTTCAAGGTTTCTCCTTTGTCGACACCTTGCGCACGTTTGACTGAGAATGAAAGGAGATTTATTTACTGAGAATGGAAAAGAGACTTGAATGATTGTGGTCGTGCCTATAGACTACTGAAGCTGCACCTCTACATAATCTCGTATGGCTAGTTATATGTGGACAAGCAAACATGTGCCAAATGGACCCACCCTTCTTACTTAGTCTAACTTAGATTTTATAGTTGGAGTCTTGTTCTTACATTCTCTAACACAGATTTTGTTTTATGATTTTTGCCTCTTGGAAGATGCAAAAGTATGGTCGTGCTGGCTCAAACTCTAAGTAAGTTATACATTTTTCTGTATGGTACACTTACCTGAAACGAAGGACCTCACAAAGCTGGAAAACTGACTGACCTGTAATCTGTGAAAGTTGGTAAATATATAGAAACTCTAGTTCTGAATTTCTGATCTGTTTGAACCAAAAATAGTTCGAAATCTGAAATTTTTTTGGAATTCTTCAAACTGGTAGCTAGTTTCTCAAATACCTGTCAGGACAATCTTAGGAATACTAATCTGTTCAACAGTTCCTAACTGGAGAGTCATGATAAAAGACAAACTAGAACCTTGCAAACAGTATTGTCTCTCCCAATTACCAGAATCAGATTTTCTGGCAGTCTGTCTCCGAAGTCTGTGTAGCTCTGCATTAAGGACGGACTTGGCTCCTAACTTGTCCTAAATATCAGCCTGGTGACAGATTTTATTAATTTTGTTCGATGCACATTGCCACATGGAAACACCCAAAAGTAGAATCCTGGCTCCAGCTGTTGTTCATTGCGGGTCAGATCAGGTTGTAAAAGGAGCCCCAAATCCCCGATCTGTGATATGGTATATAGCTCATAGAATTCATTATTGTCACGATCCCAGTGATGTCACACTTCTGCAAACGTAAGAGAATCAACTGCTGACCCGGGACTATTTGTCTGGCTCTTGAATAGAGTGGGGAAATTGGCGAGAAGGGCGGACTGGACTGTTAAAGACTTCTTCAAACTGCTAGAGGCTGGATTGGTGGTAGTTGGAGAGCTGGCGTGTTGTTTATGTCGCGCATTTCATCCGATTCCGGGTAAGATTGCTTGGAACGAATTCCTATTCATCCTGGAACTCAGATTAAGCCGCGTTTGCGTGAAGGCTTTGTGTAATTTCAGTTTGGGAAATTTTTGTGCTTCTCCAGCTTCGGCTGAGTATTCTATGCACAGTGGGCTCCTTAGGAAGGTTTGAGTTCGTCAAATCTTGTGAACCACAGGACAAATTCGATATGTTTATGCATAATAGAGGTATCCTTAAATTGAACACTATTCAGATATGTGATTGAACCGCCAAATAAAGGACTTGCCAACACCTATTTGCAGCATTATTCATTAGATTCACCCCTAATTTCTCACTGAAACGAAGTCAGCACTTTGAATGAATTTAACGATAACTCTTAATAAGTCCCAAAAAATTCCAGATTACCTGAGAATAATTGAAACGTGCAACAGTTTCCTCCCGCTCACCCATGTAATTATGTGATTGTCAAAATGTCAGTATGTGAACTCTCCTTTGGATTTGTTCCGTGCTTTAAATAACTCTCGTGCACATAAAATAGTGATGTCTGTGAGTGAAAGAAGGCAACCTAGGCTGAACGACGGGAGCTTATTCATGATAGACATTTTCCAGTCGTCGGGGACAGTGTTGTACCCATCCAGATTCCCAGTGAACACTTATACTGCTGCATCAGTATCAGGTTACGAAAATATTTAATATATTGAGGAGGTGGATTGAGTAAGTCCTGTCGCGCTTTTTCATACCAGCATTGCCCCGGCCACTGATACGGTTGGCGGCTGAGGTTGTCGCGTTCTTGGTTTTTACTTTTATGAAGCAGCAATGGAAACAGCCCTTTGCTTAAGAAGGGAAAAGTACTAGACCAGGCCAGAAGATCCAAAGTATCAATGAACCAGCCAGGACAAAAGTTGTCGAGTTTTTTTAAAGCTAGTTGCCTGACTGTGTTTCCTCTAAGTCAGGTGAGGCCGTATATTCCTTCCGGAACGTGTTGCCCTAGTATGTCCAAATTTTGTGGAAGTCTCGCTAATGTTCCAACCCATATAGGACTTGGCCTGCTTCAGATCTCTCTCTTCTCTCTCTTCACGTTTGTATGTTGGTACGTTCACGGGTGTGAGAGTCTACATGGGTCCTGAATTCCTGACTCAACTCGCTGACAATGCATGCAATTCATTTCCTAATGTAGCAAATCTTTGGCGCTCATTCCTATCAACTGAGATTTGGGGGGTTGTCCTTGCAGAGTTTGGTTACGTGTCGTGATGGACAGTCACAGCACGCCTAACGATCAGCTCCCTGCTGACCCTGGTCTCACAGCTGAAGAAGATCCTGGCAATGATCAGACTGCTACCATCGATGGTGGCGGAGTCCATCGCAATGGTGTCAGTCCCGAAGACATTGTGGACGACGTGCTCACCGACCTGCCTGGCCCATCCCGTGACCACGTCTTTGCAGATGATTTAGGATCCGGTTGCCAGTAACTATGGAATTATCTGCTTACCAGGTCGCAAGAAGTGTGGTTGCCTGAGAGAGAAGGTGCCTTTTTCGAGGTGCCGTTTGGGGATGTTTATGAAAGTGTCCCTGCAAGCTATAATACTATGCTGTCGCTCTGTTGCGTGTGCAGCCCTTTAGTTAGCTGGTTGCCGCTGCGCTGCCGACTCATGGATCAGTTACAGGTTTCAATAAGCTTGCACACTACTATATTTTACATTTGGATGTTTATGGGAGTGTCCCCGCAAGCTATACTACTATGTTGTCGGTCCGTTGCGTGTGCAGCCCTTTAGCTAGGTTGCCGCTTCGATGCCGACACATGGATCAGTCACAGGTTTCAATAAGCTTGCACACTAGTATATATCAAATAGTACAGGGTGCTATATATGTTTGAAGTAGATCAGAGTCTTTTTATCGTTCCCTTCTGTAAGTGAGGCTCCAATTGCTCAGGCTGCCACCAATATTCAGAGTCGTCTTATTGACAAGGCCTTGACTCGGAATCATGTGGACTTTGGAGAGCTTGACCTGCGGATTTCGGTATTGATCTGGGTTCCGAAAGCTAATTGGAACTTATACTACATATTTTGTTTGTTTCGACCTTCTGGTGTTGTGATGTGAAATAAAGGATTTACCTTACATTGTGTGCCTGAAGCTTCGATTGCTGCGTACCAGCAGTGGCCACGCTCTTTGCAACTTAATAGATGTGTTTCAGTTTTGAATGACCTCTAGCTTGCATGTGCGGAGCCCTGACTTCAGGCAGCATAGCCGATAGTTGTTTGTTTCAAGAATTCCTGTACTAGAAAGAGTGTTCGAGAGATCTGTGGAGGGTTCAGAAGGTCGTAACAGTATCCTACCCACGATCCCACCCTCCCCCTGATTTCTTGCCCATTCTTTGTGTTAGTCTTTTTCTTGTTTGCGAACTTGTTATTGTTCTTCACCATATCCTAATGTGCGTATTGCGAAATCGAAATGAAACGTGAGAACCTAAACTATCACAAAGAAGATAATCTCGGTGAGTGCCAACTTAGAGTGCGACTCAGATAGCTTCATGGACTCTGCATGCCTTTCGCTTAAAGTCTGAGGAGTTTCATTGTGAAACTGGAGACGGACGCTACAGCCTCGAGCTCTGAAACTGCTTCCCTTCGAAATTCGACTAAGTTACAAATCATTTCTGTATGAAGCTCACCCATCACAGTCTGAGCAACCTTGCATGCAAATGCGAATCTAAATGTGACAAGGGTACGATTTCTCCCAACCTTTTGGCCTACTCTATCGAGATGGGTTATTCCACTTGGAACCTGTCAGCAACTGCTACAGTGCTGTAGAACCCGTCTAGGTAACTACTGTTGTCCTGAAAAGCACTCCTTGTCACGCCCCAAGAGAAATTTTTACTCCATTGAATTGTCATTCCCTTATCGCTTTGGTCGTATGCAATGCGAAACACTGGAAATTTTGGATTTGTTCAAAGAACGGGGGCTTGCACTTTGCATTGACATTAACTGCATTTACAGTAAATTAATGTGAGGAAGTTGAAGCCAGATCAAAAGGTAACCTGTTGCGAAAGTGACCTTCACTGTACTCTATTTGTTGCAAAATCAACTCTAGATTCTTGCGTAAAATGTGCACAGCTGAAATAACAGAACCGAAGTTTGGTGGTATTTGAAATTTATAATTATCTCCAAAATTCATAGTTTATTCTTACGCTGTCCAAATTGTACATGCTAAGAGAATCTTGAATTCTCTTTCGACTATCGTCCCAACAAAAATTAAGACACTGTAATAATAGATACCATGCTCGAAATTCTTTTTCAGAAGCTTTTTTCTGAAAAGTACTAAATACTGTATGATATTGAAGCCGTGACTGATCGAATTAAACTTTGAATGCCATAAGCAATTGATGCAATTTTCTTCGTGCTATCTGGGTCCGTGTGACTTGGCTTTTAGAACTACCTCCCTTAAACACTTCATTTGCATGGGACTTCTTTCCAATTGCTTGTAAACCAGTTCAGGTGCAATTCAAAGCAGAGGTACCGCACTTATTGACTTGCTTTGTATACAAGATGCATGATGGATTTGGGGTATCTCTGAACCCCTTTTCATACAATCTTCAGAATACTGGAATTGTAGATTTTCAGTACAATCTACAAACTTGAGAACTTTGCAGTTTCTTGTGACTGGGGTTGTTTTTGTTTTTCTTTTCTTTTCTCTCTTACCTTCCCAGTGTTCACTGAGTTCAAATCTGACCCAGTCTTTGAACCTTGACTCCTTGAGACTTGCACCCAGCCGACCACCGTATAACGTGACCGTCCATAACAAGTTGCAGACTAAAATAATACTCTACCTTGTGTCTAGGTTTGACCGAGTGCTATAAAAGGTACAAACAGACCAAATATTATTATTTTCATTTTTTTATTGTTTGGAAACAAATGAAACCACAATAGAATTTCTCCTACAAGTGAAAGAGCAAACCTCAATTATAAGTGTTTAAAACTCAGATACCGGTATCGTACTATCCTAATCTCACCATCTGTTTTATGGATTTGTGACCAATTTCCGAGGCCATTCCCTCCAAACACTCAGGAACGGGGCAGGGAGAACTGACCCCTCGCTCGGCCACTTGGGTAAAACGCTGTAATTTTTTATTTTTCACACAAATTTTTTTTTGCAAATTTTGAATTCATATTTGCGATCAGAGACCGCAAATTAGCTAGGGGTGAGGAAAGTAGGGGTGATCACGGCCCAAACTAGGGGGCTTTTTGTTTTGATTGCACCTCTGGTAAAACATGGTAAGGCCGAGCGAGGGGGCCAATCCAGGAACGGGGGTAGAAAAGTGTAAATTTTAACCACTTCCAAAATTAATAAGAGTTTAAATTATGACTCATGACAAGATAGGTATTCTTCTTAAGATTCACAAATAGTTCACTTAAATAGTTCACTTTAAGGGGGGAATATAACCTTGAAGAAATAAGGCCTTTCAAAATTTAATTATTTTGAAGATTATAATCTTGTAGGAGTAAATTATAGTCTTCTTGAGTTGCCAAGATATAACCCACCCATCATGTTATGTATCAAGTTGGATTTTAAGATGAAGATTACTTTGTCCCCTTAGTGCAACTAGTTAAGTTGAGACTAAAATCTTAACTTCCTACATTTTATTTTCTGCCCCCTTTACTATGATATCTCCGGCTTAAAGAGACAAAAACATATTCTTTGCATTCATTGAATTTGTCAGTCCATACAAAGGGAGTAATTTCAACCTTCCTTTGGGCTTTTCTTCCCTTTTTATTCATATCAAAATTTCATCATTTCAAAGATCATTGTAATTCCACAAGGCAAACTATAACCTTCAAGAGTTTATTTCCTTATAAAAATTTGGAACATCAAAAGACCAATACTCCCATACTATAAAGATGAAAGCTTCATCTTTAGGAAGGATTGGAAAAAGCTTGTTGCACTATAATTTTGAACAATAACCTTTAAACATCAACAAGGACATTTTGTGGCCAATGAATGGTAAAAAATCTTTCCTTATCTAGGACAAAAATGCTCCTTGGCACTAGGGGTGGAAAGAGGAAATCTTCCACAGTACTTTGACTTCCAATGAGTATATTTGGCTTATGATGTCACACGGTATCATTGAAATGCATGATTTCTACAACCACCAATCCATCCTTCAAGGATTAAAATCCTAGAGACATTTCAAAAGTAATCTCTAACACAGGGAGATTATTTGGGTTTACTATGATGGTAAACTCACTACCATTACGACTTTGAAAGTGGTAATTATACTGATTTTACCACTTTGAATGTGGTAATGGTAGTGAGTTCACTACGTAGTAAACCCAAATAATCTCCCTGTGTAAAACTTGATGGAAAACTAGACATTCAAGTTGGGTACAAGATTCTCCGAAGAGGGATTACAAATTTTCCCTCCAGAGTTTTGCACAAGACAGTCTGTTGCGTTGCGACAGTAGGTTCCTCCAACTGCCGCAAGTTACCGAAACTGTGGTTGCCATTCACTTGAACAGTGCCGCTTTGCGATGCAGTGCCCCCAATCGTTTCGGATCCTCCGCTCAGTTGTCACGGCGGAGGAAGACAATTCAGTTCTGTCTCTCGATCCGTCTGTCCGTCGCTCACTCCAATGCGCTTGAGTGCGTGAGTGGCGTGAGTGGGTTGATTCAATCATCAGTTCCCATTCACTTCCTTTCCGAAGAAAGAAAGCCAACGGAACTGATCGAATGATCCGCCTCCCAGCCAGGTTCTCCGGCTTCCTACGCAATCCAGGTTCTCCGGTTTGGTCGGCGCAGGAACGGAAATTGGGGCCTGCTGACTGACGGGGAGATTCCATCACTACAACAACAGACGTGAAGTGCACTCCTCTCCAGCACTGATGACGGCAGCCCCGGGGAACTTCCGTCAATCGAATTATTACCTGAGGAGTGGTGAGAGAAGAATTGTCAACATTCGAAAGTTCCGTCTCACTCCCAACACAGAAAAAGTCTGCAATCTCTTTCCGGCCTCATAACATTCAGTACCATGCCATGCCTCTACAGTGATGGTGTGGCATATTCCACACCATCACTGTAGAGCCAAGGCAATGCCAACCTTCAGTTGCTACTGAATATTATGCTGTCGTTGTTCTCTTATTTCAATATATTTCAAATTTTATTTACATTGCAAATTGAATCTCCATGCCAAGGGACCCAGACACGACGGGCAGTAGGTGTGCCCAGGCTCATTTTCCAGGCCACATGACAGAAGAGCCCAGCCGTGTCATATTTTGGAGGTGCCAGTGACAAATGGTGCAACTTGCGCAAGAGTGCTACAAGTTAGAAGCAGGTTTTTTTGGACAGTGTACATAGCAGTAACTTACACCATACAGAGAATGGAGGATGGTTCTTCTAAATTTAAACCACTGTGAGTCTGTGACTGAGCCACAACATTGGAGTCTGGCTCCAAGAAGCCAGGAAAAAAAACCCTGAGTGTAACCCTTCCTACGCATAGCTCTCAATCAACAATGTAAACAATGTAAACAGGGAATTGGACCTAGCTAGCCTTGACTATGTGCCTCGCTTTTATGAAGAGGGGGATCATATTCTTAAGACTGTGTGCAAAATTGGTGTGGCGAGTCTCAATGGTGTGGCCGCCATGGAGTAGCGCCTGCACAACTAAACTTGGGCTCGTCCACTGCCATGCCAAACCCTTTGGGCGGGCCCTCTTTGCTAAGCAGGGTTGTCTTGTCGGACATATTTTTGGGTTTGGGTGTCGTGTAGGACGTCTGACGTCGCGTGTCACGGTGACAACTTGTTACGAAGGGCGTCGCACCTTGTCGCGAAAGTCCATTTTCAGCAACTCAAAAAAATGAAAATCTTACTATAACTATGAATCTAAATATAAAATGTAATATGTAATCATGAAACTAAAACACTTAATTGAAACCGAACTTAAATATGTCAAAAATTTAAATTTCTAATGATTTTTTTTTATTTTTTTATGATGTTGACACTATTGGACGTCGCGAGGGCTCTACTAGACGTCACGTGACGTCTGTCTGTCGTGCTGTCCAGATAGAAAACCCTGTTGCTAAGGTATGCTCTAAGGCCAGGTGGCCTCCATTGAAATCATACTTTTTGAAACAGTGTAAATCACTCTACTTTAAAAAAATTCAAAAGTACTTATAGGAGACCAAACTATTATTCATGAGCTCCGTCTTTTTAGACAAAATTTTGAAGATGAACAATTGCAATTCTATTTTACATGCAAGAATTAATTGTCATCCATGAGACCTTTGTAGTCCACCACAATGTTCCAAGGTTAATTTACATCTTTGGGGGTGCATAGGAAAAAACGAATTCCATTTGCAACCAAGTTGAGGGATCTAGGCAAAACCACATCCAACTGTTGCATTAGGGGAGATTTGAAGCCTCCGGAAGATTGCAAGTTTCTACAATCTGAAAACACAAAAACTGCCACGGGAATACAGAATTGTAGGAATCCTACATGGTCGAGAGAGTGCCACGTGATTAAATTTTAATTTATTTTTTTGGAGTTTTTTTTCATATTTTAGAATCCCAAATTTTTATTTTTTTTGGTAATTGCTAGCATGACAATGGCCAATAGTTACAGGATCACTTTTGAAATCACCCTCTGGAGGCTTCAAATCCCCCCTAATGTTGTTTCAAGCAAATTTTTGCTAATAGTGATTTATCTTTTTTAATTGGCATAATAGTCTTTCTTTTTAGTAGATGAAACTATTAATTGGCTACCAAAATCTTAGGATAGTATTGCTTGAATGTACATCATTTTGGATGAATTAATTAATTTCATCCATAGATTGCAAGTTTTATCCATTTCCAAAGATGTATAGAGTTTCATCTTTCTAGTGATTATTATCACTTTTTTCACTACTTAAAATAAATCAGAAAAAAATGTGCATCTAGTCTTATTGTTCCCAAGCAAGTGCAAAAATTCTAAATTTTGGACCTAGCAAATATATATACAAGTAAGCCTCCTATTGTCAAGTGGTTTAATTTATTATTCATGACTTTGACATTGTTAACCAACCTAAACCATTCCCCTTTATTAATTGGGATAATTCTTTTCCAAAAATTTTGGAAGTAAATCTGTAAAGAATCATTGGTTGACTGAGAAATTGCAACATTTAAGGCTTCTACTTTTTAGGGGAGCAAAAGGATCCACCCAGCACTCTCCAAGTTGATTAATAATGTTATGGTCTTATTGATATAATTTAGGTCCTTCATTTCAAATGAGAATTCAAAATTTCAAAACTTTGTAATATTTTCAACAAGATAGAAGCATCCAAAAACGCTAGTTTTTCTTGTTCTTGCTAGGTGGGTGGTCCAAATGGTGATTTATTTTTTATAAAAATGTTAGCCTTATCAAGAAGAATCCAATTGAAGTCAAATCATGATTTTTTGACATTCACCTTCTTTTCTATAAATTTTCTTTGTTTAAAGCATAGGATACCTATTCATGCCACTAGATACCCTTTAAAATACACACCATCAACGCACAAGATGCTTCAACTTCTACTTGAATTCCCATTGTTTGCTTCAAAGAACTTTTCAACTTCCATTGGTTGCTTTTGGAACCTAATGGTGTTTTGAATTTCATCTCAAGTATAATAAGCTTCCTGCAACCCTCATTCCATCAAAAAGTAGTTTGTGAAAATAGAAAATGGAGTCTTTAGGTTTGGCTACCTTAGCTCAAGATGTACTGTGAATTTTTCCTTTGTAAGAAGGTAGATACTTCTTCATTACCCCATTCTTGAGTACAATAGTAAAGAAGAAGTAGGTGCTTGAATGATTACCATTGTATAGTTTTCATTAACCTATGATGTGACCTATGAAGCACTAGAAAACGTATCGAGCAAAAATTATCAAAAATTGTGAATTTCTTAGTATAATGGGGTACCAATGAAAATGGCATTTTCAAATTCGTAGTGAAAGAAATTTCAAGGCTTCCAACTTGAACAACCTTCCGAAAGCTTAAAATCAATATTTTAACATGAATTTTTTTTCACAAAATTATATTTAAGTTAATAACATGTGTGACAAATTTCAAAGCCAAAAAACTAATACAAAAAAGATATTCAAAATCTATCATCATATATAGCTATGAAATTTTTTTTACTACTTTCAACTTTGACACCCTCCCAAGGATTGAAAATTTTCTTTTTGCCATCAAATTTTTGGTATGAAATAAAATCTATGTTTGTAATATGTGTGAAAAATTTCAAGGTCAAAAGATTAATTCAAAAAAAAATATTCAAAATCTACCAACACATGTAGTTTTGAGAAAATTTTCACAATTCCCAACTTTGACACCCTCCCAAGGGTTAAAAATTGGTTTTTTACTATGAATTTTTTGTGAAATCATCTCTACATTGATAACATATATTCCAAATTTCAAGTTCAAAAAGACTTACCCACGATACTTGGCTGTGATAGGTGGTTTATCTGGTGTAAAAGCAACCTTTCTTCTTGATGGAAACCCTCGCAGTGTGTTCCTTAACACGCTTGTGTCAAAAAAAAATATTTACCCAAAAAAAAGATATTTAAAACCTCCCAAAATGTGTAGTTGTGAGGATGAGTTTTTGAACCCTTGGTATAGTGTCATTTTGTGGGTCAAAGTTTAACATAGATGTAAAAAATCATTGTCACAACTACACATGCTCTAAGATTTTGAATATCTTTTTTTGAGTAAGTCTTTTCAACTTGAAATTTAGCACACATATCATTAATATAGAGATAATTTCATGAGAATAAATTCATGGTAAAAAGACAATTTTTTAGCCCTTAGGAGGGTATCAAAGTTGGCAATAGTACAAGCAATAGTGAAAATTTTCTTACAACTACATATGTTGGGAGATTTTAAATATCTTTTTTTGGATAAGTCTTTTTGAACTTGAAATTTGGAACACATGTTATCAATGTAGAGATGATTTTTAAAAAAAATTCTCAGTAAAAAATCAATTTTCAACCCTTGGGAGGGTGTCAAAGTTGGGAATTGTGAAAATTTTCTCAAAACTACACATGTTGGTAGATTTTGAATATTTTTTTTTGAATTAATCTTTTGACCTTGAAAATTTTCACACATATTAAAAACATAGATTTTATTTCACACCAAAAATTTGATGGAAAAAAGAAAATTTTGAATCCTTGGGAGGATATTAAAGTTGAAAGTAGTAAAATTTTTTTCACACCTATATATGTTGATAGATTTTGAATATATTTTTTGTGTTTATTTTTGGCTTTGAAATTTGTCATACATGTTATTAATATAAATATAATCTTGTAGAAAAAAATTCATGTTAAAATATTGATTTTTAAGCTTTCGGGAGGTTGTCAAAGTTGGAAGCCTTGAAATTTCTTTCACTACAAATTTGAAAATGCCATTTTGATTGGTATCCTACTATACATAGAAAAAACTTTTAAGTATTATTATTTATTTTGAAATTCAACTCTAGAAAGTAAGAAATTGTACTTTAAATTTTGTAGAACTAGACTATAAATATGTAGAAATTTTTGTTGAACTATAAATGGATAGATTGTAAGATTATAATCTTTAAAGTTACAAGAAAAAAAATCTTCTAGAGATTCCAAACTCAATCAAGCAAAGTTTGTCTACCCTTTGAATGAATTTTTGCTTTGTATGTAATTTTTTATACTTTCATAATATATCATATTTGCTATATATTATATTATCTCAATTACATATATATCAAATTTTATCAATTTAAGGAAGAGTTTTTCTAATGATGCCCAAAAATTATTGCCTTACTCATTTTAGGTAGTCTATTCTAAGAATTTTCTTAAAATTTATAAATTTTTCACCTTCTTTCTCACTTCATTTCTTCTTAGCCTTCAACACTCTTTAATAAAGTGATTTGTAGAATGGCACCATTGACACTAAAGTCAAAGGTTCCATTTGTCTACCACAACCACAACCTTTTCTTTAGTGCTTCCATTCATAACAAATTATTTAATCTTCCAAATTTGACCCATATGTATCACTATACAAAAATTTTGATTTGCCAAAGTCATATTCATTTTATCATAGCCTTAAAGTTCCTCCAATCTTCTTACAATCTTTTAGTAACCCCAAGGAATTCATCCAAAGTCCTATTGAGTGTAATCCAAGTTTGTATTTCCAAGCATGTTGGCTAGCTAGCATTAAATCCTATTGCCAATGTTTGTAGATGCACATCCTTCACTAGGATCAATAAGGTGTGAACATGAGAATTTTTTGTGTGGCTACACTCTACTTGATCAACAATTGGAAAAAAACTTTCCTAAAGTCCCTTCCAAGCTCTATCCAATTGCCTATTTGCATTTGTAGTGCTACAATTCTCTAGATAAGAACTACTAGGGCTTGGTGACCTCCTACAAAATAAGCTATAGTAGCGTGTTTATGTAATCACTTTGTCTCTTTCTTTAGTTGATTGCAAGAAACACTTGTACTATTTGTTGCATTTTTTATTTTTTCATTGTATTTGTACTACTTGTACTACAAAAATTGTAAATACTATGAAGGAGACCAAAGATGAAACATAGGATGTCAATTGAAGTTGAAATGGAGTAATGAATGAGATGCAAATACTTAGTAGTGGATGTCAAGTATAGGTGAATTGTAGACAATCACTTTCATCCACTTCTTCATTGTCTCCTTCATTTCGTCATTTAGGATTCATGCATGAGTGTGGACTAGGATTTCTAGCAAATGCAAGTAGAGTGCATTTGTAGAGTAGATAGAGATGGAAATTGAAGGGAATGATGATAGTAGATAAATGAAACACTTGGGGTTTAAGTGTGTCCAAAGTTAGGCAACAACATGAAAGTATTAGGAGATTGATAGTGAAGCAATTGCAAGGCATCTAGCAAAGATTGTGCTTCCTTCAAAATAGTGCTCTAGTTTAAGGTGGAAATTTAGTTGTAGGTGGCCACTTCAAGTAAATAATACTATGGCGTGAATGTAGGAATTTGGTGGTGATTGGAGAGGAATGCATTTTTAGAAAAATCGGAGGCATTAATGTTATCAATCTTCAAGATGTATTGATGGCCTTCGTAGTGAAGTGGGTTCTTAAGGCAAATGAACCTAATTCATCCAATTTGCATGCTTTACTCCAATTTGCCACCACCTCAACAACATCTAGCATTACACAAGAAGAAGATGGGTGCCAAACATTAAATATTTTGCATTGTTTTAGTTCCAAGTGCATAAGGGTCTACAATGTAGAATGGAGTGGGGTCATTGTGGTACAAGTTACACCTAGATTTGCATCAAGTCCAACCATCTGCACTAGAAGAAGTGGATCTAAGTTGCCATGGTAGTTACAATAATTTGTAACCTTCATTGAACTTGACTTTTCAAAAAACTAGGCTACTTGTTAGGATCTAAAGAAGGTTCAAGACACTTAGAGGGAGACCCAATTCTTATTAGTAAATGAGGCAAAAACAGAATATGGACAAATTCTATATGTTGTACAATTCCAAATGATTTGAAAATTTTCAAATATGAAGCCAACATGATTTGAAAAATGAATGCAAAGAGTAAAAACCATTTTGAATGTTTTTTCTATATAAATGAGACCATTTGAAGTACACGTGCTTGGATTTTTGCAAGGTTTAAAAAATGATACTTGTTAATTCAAATGCTATTATCTTGCAATCTAAATGGTAAAAAAAAATTGAAATGTTTTCCGCATCTTCTTGAAAAAAATTAATACAAGATAGTACAATAACATGTGTTCAAAAATGTTTTTAAAAAAAATTTGGTACTTGTCCTAGAAAATGTAGTAGTTTCAAAGTGTTTTTGGTGAAAACATAGTCAATAACCTTGAGGGGTCAAGGTTTGAAATTTTTTCAAGGATTTTGAAAAAAGTTGTAATTGTAAACATAGAGTCATAAAAACTAAATTTTTTTTATAGAAAGCCTAGATAGGTTGACCAAATGTGCCATACATGTACCAAGGATTTTGTAAAATTAGTGTGAATGATTTCTAATATACAAGTCACATGTGGGTAGGGCATTTTGTGTTTAGCTTGTAGAATATTGGGATGCATGATGGATTCTTTGCTTGAATTATGTCAACCACCTATAGCAACATCATAATCTCTTAGTAAACACATTGCGCTTACTCCATCAATCTTTGGCTTGAATAATAAATAATAAATTCTACAATCCTCGTTAGCAAAATCCCTCAAAAAGCATGAACTTTAGGATTGAAGAGATATCTTTGTTTTTTTCTTTGAACTTATGTATCCTAGATAAGCTATAAGACCAAATGAGACCATTCCATCTCACACAAAATAAATACACATGAAATACATCCAAAGTTCAAATTGCAAAAAAATATTCAATATTATAAATTTTTACAATATTCCAATTAGAGTAGAAACTAGAGTAGAGGACCTTCATTTCATTAGTTGAACTCAAACTCCAAAAATATGATTTTTGTGGAGTAATTTCAGATTTACTCAATTTCTCAAAATACACTAAAATGGCATATTTTGCCATCCTTTTTTCTTACCCACTTCTGAACTATATAAAGACAAACATTAGTTAAACTAAAAACTCAATTTGATACTCTATGTAACTCAACATGAAAGGTCATAAAGAAAAGTATATGAAAAAACTACTTCCAATTTCTTTATATGGCCTTGGATTGTCATCCAAACACTTGAAAATGGTGATGGCAACAATCTAGGATTAACCCCTAAAAGCCCATTGTTTCCTCAAGGGACAATTTGGAGTTCAGGCAAGTTTCAATGACCTCAATTTTTGGTGAAACTTTTTGAAACTTTCTCATAATATAGGAAAATTGATAAACTATGTGGAAATATGATTTTTATTTCAAATGGTGCCCGGGAACAAAAGTTATACCACAAAAAGCCAAATTTCAACTCGGTGGGCAAAAAAATAAATTCACAAAAAATTGAAATTAAAATTAAAATCTTTTTAATCTTATAGATTATATTTTTGTCCAAATGTGAAGCTTTGATTCATTCCATTTTGATTAATTATGTGGAAGTTATAAACAATCTTATTTTTTGGGTAGTTACTTTGAGCATCTTCTTGAACAAATAGCTTATAGGATTCATTTCAAAATGCAATTTTCACAATTTCTCAAAAAAAATTGTTTGACAAGGTTGAAATTGCTTGCTAGAGCAATATGGCTCTTGGCATTATTGTGTTTTGATCCCATCTTAGAGCTATCACCAATATAGTTTTTCTTTCAATCTCGGATCTAATTCTACTTAATAATTTTTTAAGGAATGAAAATCAAGCATTTTTTTTGAAATTTTTTTCCTAAACTCTCAACTCAATTCTTCGAAGTGATTGCAAGACACACCTACCAATTTTGTTGTGTTTGCCTAATTTTTTCGGGAGTACTTTAAAATTAGAAAATTAATTTTTAAGAAATTTAAAAATTATGAATTATATATACAAGTGATTGCAAGAAACACTTGTCCTATTTTGTGTCACATGTTGCATGCTGATCTGTTTTCTAGCCATAACTTTTGTATTTCAGCTTCGATTGATTCAAGATTTGTAGAGAAGGTACTCATAACTATTATAAAACTTCTATAATTTTTTCATAATTTTCAAAAATAGTTTACTATCCAAAAATGGACCCCGATTGGATGTCACACTTGATAGTTTAGGGGTTTTTAGTACAGGGGAATACCTTTTTTTAATGATTTTAACATGAAATTTAGATGAGATGGTCTTCTGGTAGATTTCTAGCTTTCTAGGGAAGGATTTTTAAAAATAGTTAGTTTTATGTGGTGTAGAGGTCTACAAAGTGAGCTCCCTTCAGCTTGTATTTTGAAACACATAAAATATTATTTTGGTGGATTTTTTGGTGAATGACCATCTCCATAAAGTTGTTGCAAATGGTCACATTTTATTTTTTGAAAATATCTATTTTTACTATTTTTCCCTAATTAAAACATGAAAATATGTATTTTTTGGAGGTTTGGCACTTTTCAAGTTCTCCTAATTAGAGAATTTTTCTATTCATTTCCTTCTATGAAAACCTTCTTCTTTGAGGTATATACATTATTCATATTTTTCAAATTTTTTAAAAATTAATTTTCTAATTTTAAAGTACTCCAGAAAAAATCAGCCAAACGCAACAAATATGACAGGTGTTTCTTGCAATCACCCGTACACCTTTAAGATGAAGGTATTCATGGAAGAAATTGCACAAAAAAATTGTCTAAGTAGGAGAACTAGAAAAGTGCAGTCTCAAGAAAATACATACCTTGAAGTTTTAATTAGGGAAAAGTAGAAAAATCATGTAAATTCAAGAAATCAAAACTTGCCATTTGCAACAACTTTATGGAGATGGTCATTCATCAAAAAAATCACTAAAATAATACTTTGTAGGTTTCAAAATGCAAGTAGAAAGAAGCTCACTTTGTAGACTTCCTTATGACATAAAAATAACTTTTTTCAAAATTCCTCCAGTGAAGAGCTATAAATCTACTAGAAGACCATCTCATCCAAATTTCATCTCAAAATCATTAAAAGAAGGTACTCCTTAGTGACTAAAACCCCCTAAACTACTAAGTGTGACATTCAATTGGGGTCTCTTTACGGGTGATTGTACGAAATACGTGGCAGTTTGGTTGCGTTCTGATTTTGGAGGACTATAACTTTTGATGTATGAATCCAATGCCAAAACCAAAATTTTTATTTCTAAAGATATTGACAAAAATTGTAATCCTTATTTTTCAAATTTTTTGAAAAATCGTTTTACATTTAAAAGTTAATTTTGTTAATTTGTCACACTTTGACATAGTGGGGTTTTTAGTACTATTGAGTGGTTAAAATTAATTTCTTTTAGCTGGAATTTCTATGGTATATTTTCTTAGCAATTAGACATATTCTTACCAAAGGAAATCTAAAATACATTATTTTATATCCTCCACATTCGTGCAAACAGGCCTTCTTTGTGCATGCAATTCCAAACATTAGAAATGGTTTTGACCTCATTTTTCTAGTCAAATATCATCACCAAAATGTCTTCCCAAATGTACAATTTTTACTTTATGGAGATGGACATAGAGTTTTGTTCCAGAAAACTACATACATGCTTTAACGTTTTAATTTGTAGAAAATAGGAAAAACAAATTTCAAAAAAAATAAAAATTGGCCATTTGGGAAGACTTTTTGGTGATGCTGTTTGACTAAAAAAATGAGGTCAAAACCATTTCTAATGTTTGGAATTGCACGCACAAAGAAGGCCTGTTTGCACGAATGTGGAGGATAAAAAATAATGTATTTTTAGATTTCCTTTGGTAGGAACATGTCTACCTACTAAGAAAATATACCATAGAAATTTCAGCTAAAAGAAATTAATTTTAACCGGGTGATTGCAAGAAACACTTGTCCTATTTGTTGCGTTTTTGCTCTTCGCTCTGTCAATACTACGTGTACTATGAATACTGTGAGTACTATGGGGGGGCTGTAGATGAAATGTGAGCCGTTGATTACAATTTTGATCAGCGGCTGCGATTGATGACACCTGGACGCATTGCTATGACTGACAAGGATGGATGACTGGCAAGCGTGGATGGCTAGTACTACTGCACTTTTGAATTTTGATGTTCGTCAACTTACTTGTCAGATCATTGATTAATCGCGATGTCGTGCGCCGCCGTGGACGAGGGTTGCAACAGTACTCTGTTGTTTGCTCGCGAGCTCGAAAGTTTGCAACTTCGCATGGAATTCCGGATGCCTTGATCTCGGGCGCATCTTGGAAATTGCTCGCGTCGATTTGAAGCTGTCGAAGTACAGGCGTGGTGTTTTTGAGGAGTCAACAAAGCCCCTGCCTTGTTTTGGAGGATTCGTGGAGGTATTTTGCAATCGCGCACGGCTATTGCGCCACGTCTACAACTGCCGTGAGCTCGGGATTACGAAGGAGGGCGTGCACCAACGCGTTTGGAGAACGAAAATATCGTCACCCCAGCTCCGGATTTCTTGCGATTCTCAAGGTTCGTGACATTCTTCCACTAATTCATTTTTTTCAAGCATTTTTAGCTTCCTCTTGTGCTTCGCAGTTTAGGTTTTACCTTCTGGTAGCTTGTATTTTTTGCGGGAGTGCGTGAAACCTCTCCAGGGCAACACTATCCTTCACAGCTCCAAGAAAAAAAGCATGCCTAATTCAAGTACTTGACGCTGTGTTCTATTCAAACCACAGTGGACAGAATTAAGCAAATTGTACTTCGATTGTCTTTTGTAGAGGAACTGCTCCTTCCAAAGGGGGAGTAGTTTCTGAGTCTTACCCTTAGACACATTTAGATGTGCGAATTGTTGCTTTGGTCCAAATACATACACTGTAACCACTGATTCAATAAAATGTGAAGGAGTAGGAGTTGCATGGAGAAACCGAGGAGACTGCGGGCAGCCCCTCTTCATAGACGACAAAAAAGGAAAGTCGTCTGGAGTGACGAAGAGGAGGAACCTTGTGAGAAGCCTAATGTGCTGAATTCAGGAGTGAAACCTAACCTTTCTGAATGTACCCTTCAACAACCTGTGAAGGTGGTGGAATTGAAGCCCACCCCACCATTTCCTCAGAAACGCAGGATTAGCTTGAAGGAGGCAGTGGAGAAAAGCAACGCTGAGTGCAAGAAGTACTTGCAACCTCTTCCATCAAACTTAGATCGACAATGTAGTACTCCGTTAGAGGATATACCGTGCCCATCCCTTGGAGAAGGCTCTGTTCCCGTAGTGAGAAGGAAGTTTAGTTTGACAGACGTTTTCAAGGATTTTGAACACTACTTCAAACATTAGGATTCGCCTTCACATTCGGTTGATAAAGTTCACATAGGCTGTTCATGTTTCTTCAAGGATTATTAGTAATTTGACTATGTGACACTTTCTACTCTTCTTCTTTGAGAATTTCAGGAATGCAATGAGTACGTGCAGTTTCTATATTCTATATTTGTTGCCCCATATTAGTTCTCACACTTGTCATTCCGGATTCACATTGCCTTTCTTGTTCGTTTCGACTATCTTGTAATGCATTCTAACTTCTTTAGGAACGATATTGGAAATAGTATTTCACTTGTACTGTTATACTACTTTATCGTTTAGGGTCATGTATACCTTCATTTCCTTTCGGTTTGGGGTTTATATTCTCAGTACAAGACTATTTCTAGTGACTTTGAATTCTGTACTATTTGCACTCAATCATTCTGATTTAGGATGTTCTGCGTAGCGAGGTATACAATGACATACTCATAGTATAGTTAGTTCTGCGAACAACTTCCAAACTTACCTCCTCAATGAAAGTGGTTGTCTTACTTCCTATACTTTGTCCTTGTCAGTAGTCAAAACTTTGCTTCTATATACTATGATTCTTCTTCACTGAATACTATTTGAATTCAACATATCCGTGATGAACTATGTATGTATTTTGCAGTACTTGTAGTTCTCCTGACTGGAACAAAGTGATATGCAACATACTCGGTGGCCAAGCTAATGGGTGCACCTATACCCTCATGCATTTGTATAGTGATATACTGCATGGCATAGTACTGTAGAAGTACTCTCTAGTACTACAACCTCGGCTCTAAAGTACGCGTGGAATACTGCACGCATTACTTCAATACAATTCTGCTACTACTGGTGCGTCCTTATCAAATCCATTTTATGCTTTCTTTACTTCCTTTCTATATGCTTTATTGCTTCCAACATGACCTTGGACGTAACAAGTATATGGTGAAGCTTTTTGAAGTTTTTTATTCTAAAATTTTGAGCATCCACATCCTTCTCTTCTATTGTCTTTCAAGATTGGGCTCAATGATTGCACCTAACTGCTCAAATGTGCTAGTATTCTCAATTCAAAAGTCCTCATTTGTTTAACTCATTTCCACTGCATCTACAGCTTTTGCAGGTCTCAGAAATGCCGAGGATGAAGAGCACTACAATTGACGGTCGCCCTAGGCTACCTGCCTCTCAGCATACAGAAGATAGCACTGCTGAAGACGACGTCCCAACCGTGACGTACGACAAGAAAGGAAAGAGGAAAGAACCACCGTGGCCACCTGCCTCGGGTGCACAGAAGGGTGCCATTGGTGCAATAGCTTCTTCGAGGGAGGTTGCCCACAAGGTCAAACAGAAAGCGTGTAAGAAAGGACCTCCTTCTAAGCAGAAGGGAAGATCGACGGTTTCGGAGTCCCAAACGGAGGAAAATAGGGAAGATCTTTCTCAAGCAGAAAGCTCGGACCAAGATATTGCCAGTCAACCTACGAAGCGAAAGAAAGTTTCTACTGAACCTATTGTTTTCACTGTGGATGACTGTCGTCGTCAATTGAATTTGCTCAGCCACCCATCGAAGCATCCGCCAACTCCTATGTCAGAGGACATCTTCCATACTTCCTGCAAACTGACGAGGGATGGGTTAAATCCACATAGGCTGCGCTTGGAGAAGGATGTGCCTTTAGGTGATGTGGAAGCCCTGTTTGGTGAAGAGAAAGGCCGGAATGGATTTCTCCTTGCAGAAAGACTCACCTCTGCTCTCCGGAGAGAAGTTGAGTCTTTGTATTGTCAAATCTATCAGAAGACCGTGTGCCCTACTCACGTGGGGAAAGAGTTGGCCATGGGTTGGACGTTGCACACAAAAGGAGAAAGCATCAACTAGGCTGGATTTGCAGCTGAAACAAATTTGCTTCAACGAAAGTTCTTCGCCAGACGTGTGAAGACATGGCTGACCAGATTGGCTGAAGCAGAGAACAAACCTTTTGCGGAGATAGTGCAGTCGGAGGCCCTCTCGAAATACTTAGATGTACCAGACGAGAAGAAGGCTTCCATCCAACTCTTTCGAGCTGGTGTTCAGGAGACTACTATTAGAGACGATGTCCAACGTCCACTTCTGCCCAAACGTTCTTCACTTTTGAGTGATACTTGTTGGACAGGAAGGTATGGTCCTTTCAATCTCTGCATGTATTCATTTTCACCTTCTAAAAAAACGTTTATGGCTTTCTATTAGTAGTATGGTCTATTGAAATTGGTAATTATACTTACTGTGCATTTCTCTGCACACAAGTAAAACATGCATCATTGTTGTTGGTCCCTGTCAACATCGGCTATTGTCTGAAGATGGGCAGTTTAATTAGGACTCCAAATGACCAATATTCGGTAGTTGAATTCTAATACTCTATGATATATGACTTTGGAACACCTCCACTGACTACTAATAACTAGTGTAATTCTACTGATAAAACAGTGTATTCAACCATGTTTTCTTCAGTACTTTGTTTATTATTAAGAGATGTATGATTCAGTGACAATCATTGTTAGCACACCGTCAGAACACTATACCATTCTTTTTATTAGGGCGACCCTTGCTGCATACTTTCAGTATTTTTCAAGATTTGACCTGCTCAGTTAATTATCGCTGAGTCCTCTGAAGTTTGCTACAGAGTCCTCAGTAATACTTCGAAAGTACTTCGTTGAATACTTTTGTGGGTGACAATTGCTGCCAATGTCGTCCTTCACAATGAGTAGTAGAAGCACACATGCGTTTTGTATAATGGACTAATACTACTTTGTCTATGCAGTACAAGGATTTCAATTCCTTGTAGTGAAGGTGGTCCTGGGTACATCCTCTTTAGGAAACCTTGTCACTAGAGGTGCTCTTACAATACTATAGTATTACCATAGTGTTACTTCATATTACTATAGTAGTACTATAAAGGTATTATGATTACATGACTATTGTATTATTCGTACTTTCTCGTAGCAAAGTATTCATGCTCAATTACTGAGCGAGTAGAAAGTACTATATATTAGTACGAACATATTCGATTACTTTCTGACTTTAACTTCTGAGCACATCATGTCCTTTCTACAGGCTTCAGGAGGTACAGGACTTGGTGAATTCCCTGACCAATGCTCTCCAAAAGTTTGAGGCCGAAGTTGAAGACCTGCAACTAAAGAGTGATAGTGTAGCAGACCAACTTCGAGCCAGCCTCCTTGGTATTCAACAGGTTCGTGAGACGATGACAGAGATGGGTGTGGATGCTGGATCTGACATTTTCAAGAGGTTATTAGATGGACACTCGAAGAAGAATCAAGAATTGAATGCCTTTGAAACAGACTTGCGCATTGCTCTCGATGATGTTACAAGCAAGATTTTGGGTACGTAGTCCCGGTTGGCAGCATTAGAAGAGCACTTGCAGGATTTGTCACACGGTGGAGATGGAATAGTACTTCACCCTCACCCACTAAGCAATGAAAGTGAGGATGTTCTTCCTACTTTGACAATGGACATTTCCCTACACTTGCTGCGTTGTGCTGCATGCATGGAAAGGTTTCCTTTTGGAGATATCCTCCTCTGCACTTGTAGGCACGCATATCACCCGTGGTGTGCTGGTCAGTGGTTTAGAGCAACGTCTCTATGTACTCACTCTAACTGCGGAACTGTACACCCACAATGGTTGAAAAGTTGGGGCTTTTCTGGGGCCAAATCCGAAGCTCAAGAGTGTCCCAACAATGTGGAGGTCCCCACCACAAAAAGAACTCCCGGTGGAGGATCATCTATGAAGCAATCGGCGGTAGTTCAACTTCTAGGTATGTGCACTCACTTCCACATACTTGTCTAGTTAGATCACGCACTTAGCCATGTGTCATTATACTTTAAACTGTGACCTACGTTTCTTATCATGTACAGGTTTTAATTTTAATTTTTGGCAATACTCTCCAAATACTACTTACCTTACTCTAGGATTCACAGTTCTCTTAGTATTGCATATAGACATAGTAGTCAAACTTTGCTCGTTCTAGTGTAGGACTTTCCCTCATTCAGTTCTTAAGCACTGAGTATGAAGAACTTTGATATGTTTTTCTGGATGTCAATAAGTATGTTGCCTACTTTGCTTGAATTGTGCAGGAATATCCTCCCTTGGAACAGGGGCACCCAGCGTATCAGCCTCTGATAGCACTTTGTCTAAGTGCATCTTAAACGAGAAGGTCAATTTCGGCCCTAAAGCAATGGCGGGGGGCACAGAAGTGGTGCCGACAACCCCTTCTAGAGGTATTCTTGAGGCTGATGGGAGTTCAAATCCATTTGATTCAAAGTGCTCTACTGTGGGCACAGGATTGAAGCAATTGTGTGCAAGTAGGCCTCAATCATTGGCATCATCGCCAACCCAGCGCAAGGTAGTATTGGATTTGGAATCACGTGGCCAAGGGACTAAGACTGATCTTAGTCACCTTCAGGAGGGCACTACAAACCTTATTCATGAGTTTCGGCGGCAGAAGAAAGCTCCACTGTCAGACCTTGACAAGGAATTGTTAGAGTTAGATGGCAAAACATTGGACTTGGATGATAGTGAACCTCATGTCGCTTCAATTGCACCTACTTCTGCAGATGAAGGTCAAGCTCATGTGGATGGGAGTGCACCCACAAAGACGAATGACGTGGTACCTAAAAAAGTATGCAACATTCTTGGCCACGCTTGATTTCTTTGATCTTTGTATGGTAGAACCAATGTGAATTTTCATTGTCCGCTTGTTTTTGGGAGTTCTATAAGTAATTTTGTAGTGCTATGACTACACTCTATAATGTTCTGGATTGTTACATAGGGGTCAGAATTCGAAGGTCAAGTGTCATTCGTGTAATGCTCTACCCTTTTTCAGGTTGAGTGCGTAGAAACCACTACCGACGTAGCTGATGCGGAAGACCCTTGGGATATAACAATCTCTGCGAAAGATACAAGCAAGGGAACCTCCGGAAGTAAAGGCCAGTGTTCTTCACCAGTGCAGACAAAGAGAGGAGGAGAAACTTCTGAAGCAATAGAGACTGTTGACTCTGCTAGTAGTCTTCTCAAAGGACTAGTGAAACGACCCTCTTCAGGTACTAACATCAACTTATCCTTCATTCAAATCTTCTATACTAATGCGCTTCAATAGTAATGTCATACATATCTGTAGTATATTGTAGGACTGCATAGTACTCCTCTAGACCATAGTTACTGTAGAATGTGGGACATAGAGTACTACACAGTACCAATGCAGTGTGCAACCTTCTAGTGACAATACTCTTTGAAGAATTCTCTTTTAGAAAATCCACTTTGTATTCCGGGGAAGCATACAAGTGACAGTGAGGGGACACATGTCTCATAAAACCCGTCTATTTTTATGGAATGGTTGGGCAGATAAAGGAAGCACTTGTGCTCCATCTAAGGCCCAAAGTCCTCTGCAGCCCTCCCGCAGGCAGTTGCGGCCAAGGGCATCTGTAGCATTGGTTGGGTCTACAGGAAATTCTCCACCCAAACGTGCTAGTGGACCTCGTAGCACAGATGAGGTAGGTAAAAAGTGATTTTGCAACGTATTTGGAACTCAACTGCAACCTCCTGATCAATGCGTGGAGGGGAAAGACTACCTTTGCCGCTTTAGAGAGATGTTGACTCACAGTAATAGGGTTACATATAGCAGGCCTGTCCTATAGTTATGCAAAGATAGCAGGCCCACTTTTTGTAGAAAAACAGGCAGTCCAGGGAATGGAAAGAGGGACGCTGGGAAGCAACGGATGCGGTGGTCATGATCAACAAATTTTTGTATTTTTGAAGTGTTCTTATAGTATTTAATACAATGTCCATCTTGTACATTCTATTCTGTGTAATATATTGTTCTCCACAAGGTACATAACAGGGATCCGCATGTGACTTGTCAGGAGGATTGGAAGCAGTTCCGATTCTCTTTCTTGAAGGTAATACACAGTCTTCTTTGTCACCACTGGGTAGTGCATGTATTTACACATGCAGTCCTGTGTTCCATGACTCCGTCTCTGTAAACGCATTGTCTTCTACATATTCTGTTCATGTGTTGTCTTTGTCCAATTGTGAGGCAAAATGCAGTGACACTAGAAATGAGATTTCCTTCGGGGGCACTGGAGGAATAGCATATATCCAAAACGATGCTTTGAACCCCCAATACTTGCTGGAGGTAAGCTACAACCTTTTACTGTCTTTTACTTCTCTTCATTTCATTTACAGAGTGGAGAGGTCATTATGAATACAAGTGCTGATTTTTGCAGATGAAACGAAATGTGGACACTTCTGCTTGTGTGGGTGATGTACTTTGAATTCAAATTGCAGTATTCGAAGTCACAATCTCTGAGAAATGGAGGACTCGTGCGTTGTAAAGGGCTAATATAATGTCCCGAATATGAAGAGGGACAATGCGGTGGCCACGTTGAACGATTCTACATCCGCGAGTGCTATGGAGTGTGTGCGTGTAGACCACATTGTCACAATAGAGTTGTGCAAAGAGGCATAAAAAAAAAATTTGAAGTAAGGTGCTTGAAACCTTGTACTTTTTACTTCTTAGTTTGAAATAGTATACTACCATGAATTCCTTCTTTATTATTCTTGCATTATGCCGTGTACATTGATAGTAGTGTGAAGTTTCTGTTTCTATAAATGACAAAGAGAGGACTGCAGGTGTTCCACACCGATGACTCAAAAGGCTGGGGCATTCGGACACTTGAAACACTTCACCGTGGATGCTTCGTGTTTGAATATGGAGGGGAAATTGTAACAAATGCAGAGCTCTTGAGACGTGGTACAGGGAATAAGTATGTTGTTGCTCTAGATGCACATTGGCAGTCAGAGGTGAGTCTAGGAGATGACTTCCTGCTATGCATCGATGCATCAAGGTATATGAATGTGGCTCGTTGGCTCAACCGCAGGTATGATACTCATTTTTGTAGTCTTTGTTTTACACATTTTGTGGTCCTTGATGTTGTAAGCATTGGCTTCATATGACTTAATCTTTTTTTGTGGCACTGTCGTTGAAGATGCGGGGATGCAAACTTGATGGACATCCCAGTACTCATTGAACACACTCTGCCGACATTGTACCATGTTAGTACAGAAGTATTACCTATCTGTTGGTTTCACTATAACAAAACATGGTCGAAAAAAACCGCGCAGAAATTTTTTTGTGTTTTTTTTTTCCATGTTTTTGTGCGCGTTTTTCTTTGCACGTTGCGCGTAGTGAACAGCCAACTTTGGCAGCAGTTTTCCACTGCAATTTTTGGAGTTAGGAAGTGTGCCATATATCAATGGAAAGGTATTTTGAATACCTTTCCATTGATATATGGCACACTTCCTAACTCCAAAAATTGCAGTGGAAAACTGCTGCCAAAGTTGGCTGTTCACTACGCGCAACGCGCAAAGAAAAACGCGCACAAAAACATGGAAAAAAAAAACACAAAAAAATTTCTGCGCGGTTTTTTTCGACCATGTTTTGTTATAGTGTTTTGTTTTCATTGAAAATGTGCTGTGCTAGTTGTCTTGGAATGCTTGTCATAGTGAACCTCATTGCTTTTCATTCTATGCGTGCAAGTGGCCTTTTTTACCAACCGACAAGTAGAGGCTAGGGAGGAATTAACATGGGACTATGGTTGTGCGTTTCACATCGAATTGGGTAAAATGCTACCTTTCCAATGCACGTGTGGGAGCCGGAAATGCAGAGCTTGAGTTTTGACAGACTAAAAATACAAACTGCATTGCTGATTCAAGACGTGAGGACATCAACTAAAGGGAGGACAGTTCTTTATATTGTCAAGTATTATAGTCGCGGTTGATGCACTAAATGCCACAGTTGGCTATGTATAGGGATGTATTGAAGACAACATCTTCAAACTTGTGCGTTATCCACAATTTCTCACTTTGGAATGTAAATACAAATTCTTCATTTCACTTTGTTTATTTTGTAACTTTGAAGTGTCTCTCATTTTGAATAACATGTTTGTAATGCCCTGTATTTTCTAACACTTGTGGTCGATTTCTAAGTGCTTTGAGTGTATAGTGAGTGGTATTTCCTTTGACATTGTCTTCTCTTTGTAAGAAGTCATGAACTTCAACTACAAGTGCTAGGTGTATGGCTGCAATGGGTATGGTCTCTTTGTCTGCCATTGTTGTCAATATTTATGGAGGCTGAAACGGAGCTCCTTTAAATTTATAGAATATAAGTACATGGACAACGTATGTCTATTGCTAGAGTATCATGTCTGAAGCTCCTCAAGTGCAGTGTTGATGACATCTACAGTTTCTTCAGGCAAGGTATACACAGGATCTCCTCCCTTCACCCTGTATTGCCGAGGAATCATCTGGAATTTGCAAGCTAAAACTGAATTTGCATCCACAAATGCCTCCGTGGAATCCCGCAGATACACGTAGTTGTTGGAATTTCGACGTCTCCATTTCTGGTAATACTTAGCACAAATAACAAAGTCTCCTACTTGAAATTGCTCTCCCCATTCGCATTGGAAGTCTGCTTCTACAGTATGCTTTGCTTGTTGGCATTGGAGAATGTAGAAAGAGACACCCTCATCATTGTCTTCAGCGGCTGGTATGGCAAAATTGTCTTCTGGTTGCACTAGATCTCCCATGCCCTCACCATCGTACTCATATTCCCAAGGGTCATCTTCATCCTCCTCAGTGAGATGCGCAGCAGCGAAAGACACGTTTCGTGGTTGAATCTTTGTAACAGTCCATGGCTTTACATATGCTCGCTTCTCACACTGAACAAAGTTCTCTTCCAAGCAAGGACCACAAAAGCATGAGAGGTGCCTGAGTAACAACTTCGTGGGATCACACTGATCATGAGCAAAAATAAAGTGCAACTTTGAGGAACCTGGTATTCGGTCACAGCATTTTGTATAAGTACGGTCAACGTCTTGTGCACCTATAAGATGGAAGTAACGGTAGGACCTGCATGTTTGTCACGAAGTATTGTCAGTGTAGAAGTCATTGCAACATCATGTATTGAACGACTCGTGAAGGTAATGACTAGTAATAGGTACACGTCATGCAAAAGAAGTATTTTCTAGTAATACTATAGTCCAGAAACAGTACTATCTAGTAGTACTATAATACTGAAATAATAGTCTCTATCGATATTATAGTATTGAAATAATATACTATATTGGTACTGTAGTACTAAAACCCAACTTCAAAGTACTGAATGAAGTGACGATCTTACATGATGTCACTGTAGAAGACGGAAGACGAACCTTTATAGTACTAATATGACATTACTAAAATATTACTATAAGAATGCTCAAACCGCAACTACACATAAATTGTTGTCTAACTCCATTGTAGTCATTTGCATCTGAAGGATGATTTCAGCACAAGATAGGGTATGATGTCAAACCTGATAGCACCTTCTCGAGTAGGAACTTGACCAGCCATAGTGGCATCAAGAAAATGAACACAATCAACTGCATTCTGCAAGCGTCTATGAGGATTGAGAAGTTGTTCATTCCGCAAAGCCCTTTTAACGACTACTCCAGCCCCATCCCATTCACCTTTTCCGTGACCTGTACCGTAGTAATTCCACAACATCTTGCAACCACCGGTGAGGGCTGGATATCTGCATGAGCGTGTGAAAGCTACTAAACGTTAGAAGAAACGCAATAATTCCCAAAAACGGGTTGCAGCTGAAAATGTGGACATATCAGTTTGCCTTATGTCCCTGAATAGTGAACATGAAGTATTGTACTAGGACTAATGTATAGGACTCATCACAAGAAAGAAGTGAAAGAAAATGCATATGGTAAAGTGATGTATTACATAAGAGAGGCTGACCTTGCAACAAAGTACATAGCTTTGGCACTCTTGAATTGCCCTGCGCACCCATCACTAAAAACATAGTGAATGTCTGGAGACGATCCTCTTGATTGCATCCACCTCCAATGTAGAAGGAGGTAGTGTTGGGCAAAGTCTGTGTCATGGTTTTTGTCATCAGAGATGTAGTGTGTTTCTCTCTTCAATTGCATCCCCCCTTCAAGTGCATCCTCTCCAACATCTGCAGAGTATGTGACTTGTACTAGGATCGAAACTTAGTCAGAATGGTAATACATAGATTGTATCTCATTTTGGGCCTCAAACGTGTAGTTCTTTGAGAAATCAATGTGTGAGATCACTGCCCCTCTCTGAAGGCAAGCTTGCAGCAATTTTGCTTGCTCAGTCTGCCACTTTGCAATGAAATTGTGGCGTATAAATTGCTGGACAGTAGGAATGAAAAAATCAAGAAACTCAGGAAAGGAAGATGTCATGAGAACCTCCTTGATGCGCTTCTTTGGTTGCCCATTAGGTGACATCCCCACTACTTCATATTGGAACTGCTTCCACTGAATCATTCGGGAAGCATCTACTAACCTCTCCCGGGGACAGACATCAAAGAATCTCACACCACAGTCAGCACAGGTACCGAACAAGCAATCTGGACGGTGGAATTCTTCATCCTCCACTTTTGGACACAAGAAGGATTCCTAGAGGGCTGTAACCCCAACAAAGCGGCTCCTCCCTACGTTGCAGAAGCCTTCATCGTCTGGGTCACATACAATGCAGGTGCAGGTGCATTGGATAAGAACATGAGCACCTCTACAAGGGTCACGGAAGGCATTTAGAGCCTCCAACAGATACAACACTTGGATATGGTAGCGGCAGCAACACACGTTACGGTCTTTGCACTTAATAACAAAATAAGGTCGAAGACCGATAAAAGCTCGGTGTTGGATGGAACACTCTGGATGCACTTCAATGAAGCGTGCAAACAATTGCATCTGCAAGCCACCAACGGCAATACTACCAGTTAGCAATAATACTATGAGTGGAGAAATATAGTGTTGAAAATCAATTATCGAGAACATGCATAGTACCTCCATTGTCAATATAAACTACAAAGCAGCAAAAGGAAGTTCGCAAGTAACTTGAGGCGCTTCTGCTTCATTAAACTCTGTAATGCTTCTTGAGCTGCAAAGGGACCTACGTTAGTATTTCAAGTACTAAGAAGACTACAAAGTACTCTAGACATGCAGCATGTAGTACGACTGAAGTTAATAGTCCGAGTACTAATAGTTATACGAAGTATTTGAAGTATAGAACATGTCTAATGACATAGTACTCAGTTAGTACTATGACACTATCTTCTGGGAGCACAAAGTGTCCTAAAGTGTCTTAGAAGAAGTGAAGTAGACGAACGTAAAAGTGTGTAATACCCAGTATTATATTAGTACTAACTTTACTTACATAGTACTATACACTGTACATGTCCACAATATAGGACTTTGTAATACTAATTGTGACAATTTCATTGTCTTAAAAAGAGCAAAGCATGTCAATACGTCTACGTATATGTAAAGAATGTGTACTAAGACTATATCTCATGACACAAAGCAATTCATATAGTGATGCAAAGGTACTAGTGAGATGGAAAAGTTGACTACAAGAAAGAGTACTACAGTACTAAGAGTTCTTTGTAAATTTAAATGGGTCAATCCAAGTACTACGCAGTAGTAAGAACTTCAACCATGGAATATCTAGGAGTACTTGGTAACAATTCTAAGACTGCATAGTGGTAAAGTGAACATGATGTCAATCCAAAGCACTCTTCATAGGATAGGGTTGTAGAATTGAATGACACATAGTACTAATGGTTCTGTGAATGGAAGGTGAAGTCTTGACGAGGAGGACTACAATGGAGAGTGCTCCTTCAGGAGAAGTTCTACTGAATGCTTTAGTATGCAACATGGTGTTCAATAGTACTGTCCATACTCTATAGTATATGATGTAATTCTGTAGGATGTATAAGGGACTTAGAGGTATTAAGTGGAAGAATTGGTAGTCTGAGCTTCTGAAGAGAGGATTCTGTCTATTCTGTTCGAATGGCATGAACGTACTCAGTAAGTACAGCGTTGTACAACGTTGTATAAGTACTTGCCAAAGCAAATATGGAATGGCAGAGACATGTGGTACTCAACTAAGGCACCTCATGAGTTGCGATACTACCATGTAAATTGAGCATGTACACAGTGAATGAAGTAGTAGTCCTAAAACATGGATGTCAATATTCCCTTAGATTTTGGATGGACTGAAAGACAATGGACAATACTCTTTGAATCGTTCTTGCATTTCTAAAAAACAATACTAAAATGTAACCCTAAGTCCTGAAAAGTGACTGATAGAAGTATATAGCAGAGGAAGGCTTCTCTCTAAAAGGTACCGTAGTGTACTGGAATTTCATTGAAGGAGTCAAAAAATATACTCATAAGAGGCACATAACTAAAGGATGGAGACCTTGCAAAGGAAAAGAATCAATGACCTCTCCGGAGTGAATACTGAAGTACTTGTCACATTAGGATTGTCATAAGGAATGCATGCTATGACTATGATTTGTATAATTAGTACGACACAGTATAAATCAATTTCATAACTTACAAGAAACTGTACTCTTAGAGACTATTGAGAAGAAGATCAGTGATGAGGACATCAAGGTATGAAAGACGAATATCAAAGAATGAATAAGACATCTTAAGAAGGTTTGATGTAATGACAGAACCTGGGTTTCCATGAGGAGATGCGCTGCATGAATTTTGTATGAATTCCGACCAAGGCGTTTGCGGCGGACGTCCCGTCTCCCTGGACTCACGCGAGTTTCCTCTGTCCACCACTACAACACAAGTGCCTTGACCTCATTGCAAATACCACCTGCTCTTTTTTTGCGTGCTGGAAGTCCAAAGCGGGATGAACTTTCTGAAGCAGCTGATCGTAGTCGTTCCACAGCGGCCATCAAATTCGCCTTCCTTGTTCCAAGAATGCTATGGAATTTTGTAATGTCAGAATCTAATTCGCCGACGACTGCTTCCAGAATTGACCGCTTGCGAGCTAGCATCCCCGAAGAGTGGGGGATCTTCATAGCCACCAAGTCGGAGCGAATGTTCTATATAATCTGTCGTTGGGCCCTCGCTACTTCAGGAGTAGGATAGTAAGGAGGAAGCAGTGGACGAATGCTGCGACTAGTGAACACCTTTTCTAGAACCTGAGCCCTAAAATTTGAATCATAAATACGTTCTAACAATCGCGAAAGGGATGTTGTAACGCGATTTGCACTCCTCCAGACACTACTCCGGTGCCTTGTGCAACCCCATTGAAGATCCGGCTCATTACCAGTACCTGCCCCTTTGACACCGTTGTCATATTCAGCTGCGCGATTTGCACGACTACGACGCTGATGCTCCCTCCAACGTCGTCGTTGATCACCCACTGCAGTAGCAAGCAGGATCCCTCGAGTCCGTAGACCAGGACGAGTACGTTGGGGAACATCGTCCATGACTCCATGCCTACATCTACACCAGGCCTCTTGTCATAGCGAGGGCATGCGCTAAAGGCTGTACAAAATTCTATTCACAACAAGGTTGCTCAAGGAATTGTTGCAAAACAAAATCAGAAAATGCAAAGGTCGACTATTCCCCTGCCTTCTCGCAATACTACGGTACACTGGAGGTTGTGGACTCCTGCGGCGGCAGCGTTCATCCATCCCACCTTGTAGACGCCATGCAGCCATGACATGTCGGATTCGACAACAGAGATATTAAAGTCACCATAAAAGCAATGCACAGTGGCGGATCATAAATTCTTGATGAAAGTAAGCCACAGTGGACAGAATGGGGGCCCTCAGTAGTCCTATAGACTCCTGCTGTATACCCTGGACTACTACTCTGAGGTTGAGAGTCAGATTTATGTTCAAAAATCACAGTTATGCATTTGTATTTTTGGAAATTACATGGAGCATTCAAAAAATTCAAATAAAAAATGGCCATTCTAGCCAACTTAGAGAACTAACAGAAAACCAAACCATACATGGAAATTCTATTATCTAGTATTCAGAAATTCATTGTAAATGTTGCTCACTTTAGCCCAATGTGGAACTCAATTGCATAAGGCAATCAAAAATCCCTCTCCTGGGAAGTTGCATTTTTATGTAAGGAAGCCCCCCTCCAAGTTCCATGCCATAACTCTTCCAAAAAGGTATTCAATAGTACTAAAAACTAGCAAAACCGCAAGTGTGACATTTGTTCAAAATTCAAAAACGTACATTTAATCATTTTTGAAAAAATTGAAAAAATTCAAGTACATTCTTCTATGCTAGAGGAAGCTTTGGTCTAAATTTCAGATTCATCCGATCATTTCTGAAATACTTATGCCCAATGACAACTTCCAAACGCAACGTGTGACACAAAATAGGACAAGTGTTTCTTGCAATCACCCTAACCGCTCAATAGTACTAAAAACCCCACTATGTCAAAATCTGACAAATTAACAAAATTAAATTTTAAGTATAAAATTATTTTTTTTAATTTCCGAAAAATAAGGATTAAAATTTTTGTCAATATCTTTAGAAATAAATTTTTGGGTTTTGGCATTGGATTCATACATCAAAAGTTATAGTGCTCCAAAATCAGAACACAACCAAACTACCAAGTATTTTGTGCAATCACCCTTTTGGATAGTAAACTATTTTTGAAAATTATGAATAAAAATTAGAGAAGGTATATGATAGTTATGAGTACCTTCTCTGTAAATTTGGAGTCATTTGGAGTCAAAACATAGAAATTATGGCCAAAAAACAAATCAACACACTAGGTGTGACAAAATAGGACAAGCATTTCTTGCAATTGCCCTTCAATACAAATTTTCTTAAATTAAAAATCTATAGTGCAGAAAATTTCAATAGACTGTAGTCAAAGTCATCTGAAATTATAGAACAATGTTCTAAAAAACTCTTTTTTCTGACTTTAAATGCAAACATCTTCCAATCTATACAGTCAAACTTCGTGAAATTTTTACTACATGATCTCAAACAAATAAAATACAAGATCTTATATATATATATATATATATATATATATATATATATATATATATATATATATATATATATATATATATATATATATATAATTTTATTATTATTATTATTAATTTTTTTTTATAAATTCTATTCTCTTGGATGAATGCAGGAAAAATGGCAGTTTTGAGTGGTATTTGAGAGAAAAATGATCCTAGGCCTTTAGAAGTTTAGGGGTTGAACATGTACCAGAAATATTTATATACCAAAGCTTTTGCATACATGTCCATATGGTTTGATTTTTGGTGCATAGAAATCTCCTATTCAGAAAATATAAACATTTTACCAATCTATTCATAGAACCAGTTCATAGTAGAGAAATTGGTGATTTGGTGATTTTATTTGTCCGAACCTTAATTGAATTGCCGGTACGTGCCCTCCGGATATGGACAATTAGGATAGTAGATATGGACCGGTCAAGTAGTTCTATAAGTCTTCACACTAATTCTTCCGTTTCAGTTGAAAGAAAATGGAATACAATTCTATGAAAATTCGTTGCAAATCGCCAGCACTTGCATTGTACGTCGCTAGCGAAATAAAAATAACAAGTGTGTTATTATGCAAAATTCAGGATCGGAGCCTCAAGCAAATCAAATTAATCCTAAAAGCCGCCAACCTCAGTGATCAATGAAAAAATAAAACTAGATGGGTCAACAGGGCCAATACTGAATTAGAAAATTTAATCACCAAATGAGAGTTTGCTTGTCTCAACTCTCAAGTCTCATTTCTCAAAGCATGGCTATCGGAGCTCAAGATTTTAACTTTTGCAGTGGTAATAGCCACCGTACTAATATAACTTCAGGTTAACGTAGACATACTGTACATGACAGCATAGAAGTTCAGACTTCCGTTACGTTGTATATCTCCACATTACGTTAATTGCCAGCCGGCTAAGTTTCTTTTTAATTATTACGACTATCAGGGCGTTGTGGCATTTTCCAGATGAGATGTACCTATTGCCAGCCTCTGATCTGTACGTGGTACGTACGTACGGTCACAAATTCACGATCGACCTCGTAATGCTTATATATAATTCATTCTTGTCTAACCTTGAACCGTTCTCCGCCAGGCCACTTGTGGCTGATAGTGGCTCGATCTGTACCTTGACTCCGTCTGCAATTGAAATACCGTCTCATTTGTTTCCAAAAAATCAAGAAAAAACTTGAACCGTTCAGAACGTGGCCGGGTAGTTTCCCAAAACCACGTACACGGCACTCGAGTGATTGTCGGGACACGCCTTTCAGATTCTTGAGCAATTTACTGCAGGTAGGAAATTTTAATGGAGAGCCGGCCAGTCACTGATCGACTGCATCAGATGCCAGTGGCCGGAATGCTCTTTTGGAGAATGTTGTCTTATCCAGCTGCCTGGAATTCTTCAAGTTCCTGAACATATATTCTCAGCTTGCTAGAATCTCCATCACCACCCCGCCGGCACGCAAATCGATCAGAGCTAGTCAACGAGCCCGGCCACGACATATACTGCAACTCATATATACAGTTACCTATCTACGTTAGAGAGGAATATCTCGCGAAATGCAATCTCCAACAGTACTCAGCTTAATTCTTAGTCAAAGTTGAGTCATATATTATAGCTTCTTCTAACACATGACGTTTTCTTCACATGGAGCTAGCTCGCTAGTAAATTAATCCAGGAATTGATCCGTCTTACATTTCTATGATTCTGTTACGCGCGTGTTCTTTGGGATTAGACACTGCACGAATCTATGTCGACGACCGAAGTCGGAAAGACGTATTGGATCTCAAGCTAGATCGAGGTCGCCGACCGGTGTTTCCTGTTCCACAACCAGCTGATGATCGAGCTTGAGAATCTTCTAACTTAACATTTTAATTTCCCTACTGTATGATCGATAGGTGTTCCGGGAGGTGGTCAAGACCGGGGTCCAGACCTTCATTCTGTCTTTCAAGTTGCTAATTACGTTACTGTACAAGATCTGTATGCACATGGGTTTGCAGTTTGATGGTTAACTTTGATCGATCCTTAGTGCTGGGGAATAATTTTATTTGCTAGGACCAATTTAATTTGTTTCTTGGCACCAGTTGCTGGAAGGTCGGGCGGTAACTTGGATTTCTTTACCAAAGTCGAAGCTTGATGTAAACTGACGCGCGTACATTGACTGACTGATTCTCCACCGCAAACAGAATTAGAGGAAAGGTAACTTAAGTTTGTACTTGGGAGGAATGGAGGATTATGTTTGAGTTGCACCGCTTTGCTACCCCACCTTGGAACTTGTCCAGACTTCAAAGGTTCGGACGGTACTTGGCAATGGAATCGTAGGTTAATTTCTTGAATTCCCGAAGCCTTTTTGAGTTTTTCCATGATTTTAGTTTATATCTTTGTTGTATTCTTCACATAGATATTTCCTTAACTATGTTTTCATCAAAAACCCTCCAAAATTGTCGTTTCTAATACAAGTACCGAATACTTGGAAAATATTATTCTTAGACACATATAACCATAGAATCTTGTAGTATGTTGGTTTGAGAAGATGAGGAAAAAATTTCAAAGTTTTTTATTGTGCAGATTACAAGATATGAGCATTTGATTTGACCAAAATCCTTTTTTGGCCCCTACAAAATATAGGGCAGCTCCATTGACTTTACAAGCTCACATATGCATGAAAAAAAGTTTAAAGTGGTAGTGCTTCTTTGGAATTATTCTCAAAGCAAATTGGCTACATGCTTGAATATTTTCAAATCATTTGAAATTGTACAACATATAGGAAAAAAATAGTAAGTAAAAAGAAGTAAAGAATGATGCAAAATACTAAATTGTTAAGAATTTATTTGTGAAATTGAAACTTGTTGATCCGAATGGTTCAAATGTTGTAATAAACAATCTACACCCTATTTATTTTATTTTATTTCCAATTATATTGAAAATTGAATAAAATAAAAGATTTCAAGTTTATTTTAGTCAGAGCAGAAATCCATAACTACTTGCAAACTAAAACTCTTTATAACTTTTGACTTATTGATCCAAATAGAATGATTTAAAGCTTTCTACATATATATAAATCTATAAAACTAATTTCAAATTTTTGTTTCCAAAAAAACTATTCTTTTGTGATTTTCCTAAACTGCTCAAGTTGAAAAATAAACTACAAATTACACGATAACTTTTTAACCATGTAGTCAAAAGCCACAAAAATTGTTGGGCTTTAAAGATATTTTTTGTCCTCACCTTCTATTAAAGTTTGGTCTTGAAATATAGAAATCTTTAGTTACATGTACTTGCCCAAAATTTTTATGTTGCCAATAAAGGCACTTTGGTTCTTTAGAAGTTAAAACTAAAATGTAACTTCTTTTTGGCTATTATTTTCGTAAATCTAAACTGTCAATTATTGGTAGTTTAGTCCTCTCAAACTAGTACTTAAAGTCGTGTTAAGACTAATGTTTTTTTATTAGTCAAAAAATAAATTTTTTTAATTATTAAATTTCCAATAGAAATTCTAATGTCACAATGTCATGTTTTTCAATGAAAGAAAAAGGATCTAATTTTTAATGGATAATAATGTGATTGAATGATTCCAAAAAATTACATGTACATTAGGAGGGATTTGAGGGCTGCAAAGGGCCGTTTCGGGACTGTTCCCGAAACAAGGTCCGGAAACGGCTGGCCGCTGGTCAACATTTTAAAAAAAAATTAAAAAAAATTAAATTTCTGGGTCCTGAAATATGAAAAAAAGTCCAAAAAAAAAATTTTTTTGGAAAAAAAAAGTCGATGACGTGGCAGTCGCTCGACCACGTCGGATTCCTGCAGAACTGCGTTCCCGTGGCTGTTTTTGCGATTTCGGGTTGTGGGAACTCACAGGCTCCCAGAGCCCTCAAATCCCTCCTAATGTATATAATCACATGATAGAATAGAAAAGGATTCATATGCTATAATAATTTGAATATTTTTCTATTTTATATCATATTTAGAAGCAAAAACATGTAGACATCTTTTTCAATATAAAAAATCATAACAACAATTAAGTTAAAACAAAAACAATGTCTACTTTATTCAATTTAAGGGCCCTATGTGAGCTATTTTGGAAATTGAATATTTAAATTCTTTTTAGAATAAATCAATAAATTGTCAAAAATCAATTAGTTAATTAAAAAATTATGCTATTTTGGGTTCAAGATTTCATCACTAAAAATTCATATTCATAATTTTGTACTTAGAAAGTATAAGAAATTAGATTAAAATATCCTTTTATAATGCTATAGTGTAGCCTTGCAACTAGTAATTAATGTCTTTCTAAGGATTTTACTTACAAAATTATTTTTCCAATTTATTAAAGGAATGTATTGCAAATTTGCAATACTATTCATCCAAAAAATTCTAAAAAAATAACAACAATCAAGTAATTTAAAGCTTTAAAAGTTCAAAAAAGAACTCTAGATCCAATTTTAGTAAAGTAATGATACCAATACCTTTTAGTATTGTTTAACCCTCATCTATCTATTTTCATCCATCAACTATTTTTCTTGTACATTCATCAAAAAATGTCATGTTTAAAAAATCATCCACCAACTATCATCCACCTACTTTAATCCTCAATTGGCATCTATTTGTAGCATTCATTCAAACATTTTCATCTATCCATCATGTGATGGATGTGTATTGTCTTGCTTATGGAGATATTGTAATTTGGTTGAGATAGAGATCCTAAACCAAAATTCTAAACAATAAGATTCTTTCAAATTTAAAAATAAGTAAATAAATTAAATTATTATTATTAAGTACTCAAATTGCTCACTTGTCACTACTTATAATTTTACATTCTTAGGTTTCAATAAATATTGCAACAATTTTGACAATTTTATGTCCTTTTGTATTTTCAATTTAATTGAAAATATTTTTTATGAAATTTATATAAAAATGATGTTTATAAATTTATAGATATTTGGATAGAATTTTTACTTTTATTTTTATTTTTGTTTAGAATAAATTTTTTGATATCAATAGAACCTTAATACATTCTATAATTATTATTAGGGTAACATTGACCTATAAAAAAAAAATTGTTAGTAATTATGACATCTTGTAGGAATACTAACATCTAAGGTTCATTTTAAACTCAACTATGGGCAAGTGAAAGAAACAATTGTACTATTCAATGTCACATTTGCTTGTTAAAGCATTTATTAAGGACAAGTTTGGATATAATACTTTGATGTAGGCAAGTAGTTGAAATTCATAGTAAAAATGAATATAAATTTTCATCTTATATATAAAGAAGAATGGAAGTTCTATCAAACGTTATGTGTGTATGTGTTTCTCTATGTACATATTTGAATTCCTACTAAGAATCTTATAAACTTTGTATTTGATTATCATAAATTGATATTTGAATCAAAATAGTTCCAAATTTGGTTAAGAATATTTTAGCATATTCTTTTTTATATAAAAATTGTATTGAAATAGTATAATTTTTGCATGTACTAAATATCATAAGTGTACGAGTAAGATATAATTTCTTTGTCAAAACTAAAAAACCTCTTCATTCATATACAATTCAAGATTTCCTAATTGTTTTGTATATCTTGACTATACCAACTGAATACATTTTAACTTAAAGTCATTCTATCAATGTAATTAGTTTGTAAACATAAAACATCCTTCTATCCTAAAAAATTTGAGATGCCTTTTCTATGAAACATGTTTCTTTTTAAAAACTTGCAAAATTTAGAGAGACTGGGTATAATCCCTCAAACTTCACGACTAGCTTATTACTAGGGTCTTTTCGAGTGTAAAGAATAAAGATGTGAAAAGTTTCATATTTCACCATGGGATCTTACCTCACACTAGTAGGAAAATGTATACAATTTTCTTAAAAGCATAGACCCTATAGATTGCAAGACCATAGCATTGAAAAGAAGAAAATAGATGTTTTTGCAAGCTTCCAAATGAGGTTAGTAGACTTCAAATTCTATTGACTCAATCCATAGACTATTGACTATTGAGATTTTTTTAGCCATATTATAAAATTGTTTTGAAAATCTATTGGAATCTTTTTATAGAATTCTCTCTTCTAAAAAGTTATTTTTGTTCTTTAGGAGATCATTTATTATGAAAAGGTGTGAATCAAAATGAAATTTTTTACTTATTTATCATTTTATTATAGAATTGGATATGCCAATCTCCAAAAGTGTTAGTGTTGATACAGGTAATCTAACAAAATTCACATTTTTATTTTAAAAATTTATAAATATTGAATTAAATAACACCATTAGTTAAAATCATTAGGTGAAATGGTTATTTAATACTATTAATTATATTTCTATAAAATTCTATTACTATCTACAAATAAAATATCCCTATATTTTTCACCTTACTAATCATCATTGAATGGATTAAAGCCTCCTTTGTAAATCATTCTATAAAAGACATATTTCTATTTTTTGTAAGTGTTTTTTTCATTTTTTTAAGCAACCCAAAGTCCTCTAATTTATGCTTAGGGAAAAATAAATTTTTTCAAGTCTTAGTAAAAAAAATATCATGTACTAGTATCCTTAAAAAGATAATATATTTTACACCTTCTAAAAAAGTTTTCCAAATTCACTATTAAAATTGACATTATAGAAACCTATTTGAAATTTTAAAATTTTCATTCTATAACAATTAACCTTTGAGGGTTATTAATAAGAGTATGGATAAGTTATTACTCTTATCTTATTTTGTAAACATATTTGTATATATTTCAAAACTTGAACGCAATTTCTTCTTTCATTATCTTTTACAATGCACCCTAAATGGTTTGTTTGAACTTTATTGACTACTTAATTCATATCTTGACCTAGAAACATTTGAAAGTATCAAGGTGCCTAAAATTGTCATTTAAATGGAGATTTTCACTATGTACATCTCTAAAATCAATATATACTTATTGTTGATGAAAGAATCTTAGAACATGTATTCAAAATCTTTGACCTCTAATAACTTGGTATATGATATCGAAATGATACATTCTTTGGTGCATTAAAATCTCCTTTCATTTACCATATACAAAGCATTAAAATTTGACCAATGTAGTAATAAGAAATGTGCAAGCGCAAAATAGTGAAATTAGATTGCCTCAATTAGATTGCCTTACATCAAGAAAGTTATTTTATAAGCCATTTAAGTCAATAAATATTTCTAAATATATTTTGAATTTGTACACATGGAGTTTCATGTATCTTAATTATGCAAAACCTAATTGAAAAGTAGTCCATTCTTGTACAATAATTGAAAATATTTATATAATGTTAAATGTTAAGAAATTAGTGTAGGGCAACCTAATTTCACTATTTTGTGTAAAGAAGTGGCGGTTTTAGGTATCCTTAGAGTCCTTTCCTTAACCCCTAAACGACGGGCCTATGACCACTGGTTTGAAGACTCCTCTCCCGTCACACAATTTGTTACCGTTTTAGAACCAGTCATGTCTGGAAAATTTTATTTTTATTTTTCAGAGATGAAAGTACATCTCTTCTATACTTCACAGAAATTTCAGATTTTTTTGAGGAAAATTGATTTTCATGACAGTTTTTGAAGAAAAAGTGAAGAAAAAATAATAGAAAATAGAAAATAATCTCAAAAAATCTGAAAATTTCACCATGTGTGTACATTATAGTGACAAACATTATGGTGTAAACTCAACTTCCGTGTACACCTATTTCTAGGCTGCAGTGGACATTAAAAATGCAGCCAAAATTCAAATTGCTATAGAACATTCGATTTTACGAATTTTTCCAAAATTCCAATTGCAGTAGAAACTAGAAGTGAGGACCTTCATTTTGTTAGTTGGGCTCAAATTCAAAAAATGTCATTTTCAAGGAGAAATTTTAAATTTACTCAATTTCTCAAAATACACTAAAACAACAAATTTTGCCATCCGTTTTTGGTAATTACTTCTCAACCACATGAAATCAAACATCAGCCAGACAAAAAACTCAGTTGGACACTCTTCGTAACTCAACATGCAAGGGCATTAAAAAAAATACGGATGAAAAAACTACTGTTCAGCTCCTCCTCTGGTCCCTTGCAGTCATCCAAAGGCCACGGAATGGCTTCGGCGTCGTTTAAGGGTTAACGACCTTGAGGGGCGAAGAGATCTCATTCTCGTTCTCGTTCTCGAAGCATGATTCCACACATATTCTGCATGGAGAACGAGGTCAAAGCTTGAGATCTTCAATGCGATGTAGAAATATTTTTTCTTATCGTAAAGGATATTGATCGTCGGAGGAGAACCTTCGCCATTGTTGGGGATGAATATTTCGAATTTAGTTTTTTCGAATATGAAATTAGGTCTTGAATTGGAAGCTTGAAATTAGGTCTTCGTCTTCTCGTTGTTGCAGTTTCAGTTGGAGAATCGCGATGAGGAAAGTTCTGAGATGGCAACTGTTGTGATAGAATAGCGCACACGGTTTTCTCTCAGTCGAACAGTCCTCGTTAGGAATTCGAATTCGATTTTGGTTGTTAGGAAATGGCAACGCGGGCATTGAATGGAGCCCATGTTTTGGTATTTGAGGGAGTGACAATTGCCCCGAGTATCGTCAGCAGGACCACAACTTGGAGAAGGCGAGGTGCGAGAGAGATTGATTGGAATAAGAAATTAGGGTTGCAGTCACAGTTGATGCAGTTTTGGGGAAGGCAGGGAAGGATGGAGCCCACAGCATTTGAAGAAGGTCATGTTCAAGGTATGAACGACTATCCTCGCCTTCAGCTCCGGAACGCGTACACCACTACTGAGAAAATCGTCGGGAGTCGGCAGCCGCAGGAATCCAACAAACGACGCTTGATCTTGCTCCGCCATGCCAAGAGCTCATGGTCTGACCGCTCATTACAAGGTGAAATTTTGAACACGACTTAATTCATTCAAGATTCTCCTTATTGATTTCCTCCTGGAGTTGACGAAAACTTGGATTGGATATTGGATAGTGCGAATGTATGATTAGAGTAATGAGATTCTGTAGATAATTTGATAGCTCGGCAACACTCCTACCAATATGGTCCACTGTTTAGGTTAGGGCTAGCTTTTGAATCCTAGTTTAATGCCTCTTGAACTTCTTCCCTTTACATGTGAGCTTGTGTTTTCATTTGCATGCAGCACTTGAGAGTGTAAAGATCGTGGGAGTCACTTTAATAACTAACAGTTTCAATTATTTCAATTCCTGTAGCTTAATTATGGGTTACCCACCCCTCGGGGTCCTCGTCGTGTTAATTGGGCAGGGTAAAGTGCTTAAATTGGCCAAAAGTGGCCACTTCTATAACTACAGGAGTTGAATCAAATTATGTAGGAGGGTTCAAGGAAGGTAACTGAAAATTTGAATAGAAAGAAGAAATCCTCCATTTTTGGACATTAGAAATATGGTTTGGAAGTAACCATAATCGACTGTTAGCTTCCTATGTGGACTTATTTTGGGGACGTAGGGGTTAGTACTGCTATGTTTTCTAGAATATCTCTGGGGTTCTAGTAATTGTATGTTTTTATCTCTACGAATTGCAGATCACAACAGGCCGCTGAGCAAGAGGGGCCGTTTAGCAGCGGCCAACATTGCAAGCAAATTGGAAAAGCATACCTGGATGCCTGAACTCATCCTGTGCAGGTTGTTTTCGTTACCATTTATTTTTCTAGTAGAATTTTTATTAAATTGTCTCTTGAATTTTGGAGTCTGGTTTCACAATCTAAGCAGAATGGGACCGGGGAGGTTTACTGCTTCCTACCGAGGATGATAACATTTGGTTTTGGATGCAGTGATTCGCAGAGGACACGGGAGACATTAGAAATTATGCAAGCACATTTCGGTGGCTTGACAGATGCAGAGGTTCGGTTTCTTGGCAGCTTCTACTCTGTGGCGGCTATGGATGGACAAACGGCACAGCATATTCAGGAGAACGTACTGAAATTTTCTCGAGATGATGTTACTACAATCATGTAGGTTTTCCTATGAATATGTCGTCTGGAGCGTACCAATGACTGAGTAGTTATGATGGCTCTTGTAGTTTTCTCCAGGGTGCTCTTGCTTTGGTGTATAAATTTGATGTTACTGAAGGTGCGCATCGTCGGTTGCACAGGTGTATGGGCCATAATAGAGGATGGGAAGAGGCTGCCAGTCAGCTTTGTGGCGTTGCTGTAGAGTTGAAGACTGCTAATGCCGCTCTTCTGGAAGCTCCTGGTGGTTCATGGAAAGAAGTGAGCACTTTTTGTATTGATGTACTAATTTGAGGCAATGGCTTTGCTTAAAAAATTTAGGATGTTGATAATGGCACTGAGATTACTAAAAGAGATACTGCATTTCTTAATTTATTCTCAGGATTTAATGTTGGAATCTTATTCTCAGTTTTTGGAGTTGAGGGATGGTCTCCAGGGTGACACAGTTCAGTGCTGCTATTCAGTATTTGAGGAACTTCATTTTGCACGCATTCGATATGGCAATGACATTCAATTATGCATTTGAACTGGAAGCTTATTATTTTACCTATAGATGTAGCTCTGTATTTAATTGCACAAGGTTTTGGAAGTCTATTCATGATAGCTTGTGCCCGCTTCTGCTCATGCTCACGCATTTGTGCTCTTGATCATCAGGCATTTGAGAAAGCTGGTATGGGAGGCTGGAGACTAGTAGGTATTATGAAACCAGATTCAACGTCTGATGTTGAATACGAGGTAGCATAGTTAGCACTTTCACATCCTTTATCCTCGGTTAGCATGGCGGACCTCTGGCGAGTTTTGTTGTAGAGGGATAAGTTTGTTGCCAACCGGGACACGAGGGCTAAATTTAACTGAGGTCATACTCACGACTTGTTCAATATTGGCCAGCGTGGTTGTGGGAGACAATTGTTCTCCCTCGTTGTCAACTCGTTGAACTAAATGCTTTGAGAGTACCAACCTATGTGTACACTTTTTCAGAGTCAGTCCCCATGAAACAGAAGATTTTGTCAATATTCATTTAGTATCCGCTTTGCGTTTCTTTCTCTTAAACAGGTTTTTATTTCAGAGTATGAGTTGTGATTAACAGAATATCGAGTGAACGTCACAGTCTACTCTATTGCACAGGATCATGACATACAGTGAGCTTATTTGAATTCCTCACCCTGACCCTGCTGTATCTAGACTAAGGTTGTATCTGCAGGATCACGCTCTTTTTTGAATCTTGTGCCTTCTGAGGTACGTGATTAGTGAATCCGGTATTGCCTTATTACTGACGACAAATCGGTTCGGCCGACGCTAAGCGTATGGGCTCCATGAACTCGGTGTCGTAGCGGAAAGTGAGGCTTTGGCTGGAGCTCATGGGCAGAAGATTGTTGACAACGCAGGTGGGTCCATTGTCCACTCGTCTGAACACATTTGGGTCGATGGGGTAAGCAGTACTGAACTGCCCACAGAAGGCCATGATTTTTTGAATGGAGCATTTGTGGTCCATGCAAGTGTTGGTGATGGCCACCTGGAAACGAGGAGTTCCTGTTCCAGGCATTTGGCGCTGCGTAATGGAAATATCCTGAGGTCGGCATCCCGTAGGCGGTGGCCGACTTTTCATCACCGGTCCAGTCGGCTGAGCCGCGCTGCTGGTGATGGTGTGTGATCCGACGTGGCTATTGGGCTTCGTGAGATTGTCCATAGCCCGCGCGCAAGAAGAAAATGTGGAAGCAAGCAATACTGCTTGGAGCGTAAATGCGATGAAGGAAACCGCCATTGTCGAGAGTAGCTGGGAAATTGTTTGCCTGAAGCCCCTCCTGTGCAACGACTATTTAAGTCAGGTAGCCCAAAACTTTGATATATGTAGTTGTAGTGAGTGCTTTTAGTTCACACAAGCAATCCTATGTTCTAGTATGAATCTAAGTACTATTTTATATCTCCTAATCAAAAGAGTAACTGATATTGTTGCTCGAAACTCTTGTGCAATGGCTAATGAAGTCATATAACCCAATTCACTGATAGATTCAGAGTTAATGATTGCTTTTAGTTCTATGCTTGAGTAGTAATCTCACTGCATTTCTATCCTCATTCAAAGACTGATAATATGTATCCAAACCAGCGGAATGAAGTTCTGCGCTCGTGGAAATCGTGTTCTGTTCCAGCCAAGAAGTTCACCAAAGATGGTTGAAATTGGTCACCGATGACCGATTCCAGGCAAGTTGGGTGGAACAGGAAACAATCCCTACTAGAGCTGAAACACCATGGAAGCATAAGCAATACGCACAACCTGCAAGCAGTGAAATTTCCACCGGCCTAGAGGAAATCAATCATAACTCCACTGGACATACTGGCACACCCCTCAAGTGCTTTGAGACTAGACATGTATGCATATTACTGTCTGATGTCTGTGCTTTGAGAACTAAGGGTGAATGATCCGGATGCTCTCTTCACAAAGGTGCACTGAGTATATGATGTTGTTCGGCAGTGCCTTAAATAACCATCAGTTCTTACTCTCAATGCACGCAGTGGATCTGTGGAGGATCTGAATTCCGGAGGAGGGTCCCTTTTGAACTTCCAAACTTTCAGAACAAGGATGCTATGTATTAGAAGATGCTACTGAAATCCAACGTGGAAGCAACATCTGGACAGCAATGTTTATGAAGACTGGGGATCCAATAAGATTTTATGCCTTGCGTCAGAATCTACCTCCAAAGGTAGGCACTGAGGTTAGCTCTTGCTTCTTTGTTCATGTCCCAGTTCACTCTTCAGTCTTCACTCTTGTTGATTATAGAACCGAAGTTATTCATCCTCTGGGTATCCATTGAACATCAAATTTTTGCTTCACTAAGATGGCAACTTGCACATGCTCTAGTGTCCTCAAGCATGTCGAGAGTGATGCATTATATCAATTATGCCTATGCTACATAATTGGTGCTACTTGATGGAATAACGAGGGATATTTTAGGAGAGAAGTTGTATTGGATATCTTCTTAGTTATTATGTATACATTAGTTGCAAATGAGGCAATGCCATACGGAAGCATCCAAACCAAGATTTGTTTCAAATCTCCTGATGAAATCGCCCTGTACTGGATAAGAACTAGCGATTTTTTCAATCTTGATCTACATCCAAACCACTGTATGTACCAGTTGATGTAACTGAAGGGGCTTCATGATATGATCGAAGCACTGGTGATGTAGGCAAATCTTCTTCACTTTTTCAATCTTGATCTACATCTTGGATTCAGCGATGTACTGATGGTGAATATTGAATCCTGTGGATCAAAATTTTCAGCTACAGAAATTCACAATTAATTTCATAGTCTCCAAATTATAAAGGACTATATTTATCTCCAATCCAAACGGATTAGGATTACTGGAAATTTATTTCAAGAGGCCTAGGTGCTCTTTCAGTTCTTAAAATATGCTTTTGGGCCTTTCTCAAGAGATCAGCCTCGTTCTTATCCAACCCATTCCATTTCTCTTTCCTCAGGCTTTAATTCCCCAATCAAAATCTCTGCAAGCAGACAGCTTCCAACCACTAGTGCAATAGGATGATGAAGCATGATGGAAAATATGTTAACCCCTAAAATGTCGAAGGCCCCTCATTTTGGTGTCGACCAAAATTTGAGGTTAAATAAATCTTATCAAATAATTATTTAGTATTTTCTTTTTCAGGGAATATTCCCTAAACCCTACTCTTAGCACCTAAAATCTGATTTTGAAAAATTTAGTCAACATGGAGTATGAGTGGAAATGTGGAATAAGAATAGAAAGAAAATTTGATATTCCAAATCTTCACTACCACAACAAAATTTCAAGTCCTTTCTACTTGTTTTTTGAATTCTACTTTTCAAGTGTCCCTTTCCTACCTAATGTATGCTTCAATGGATAAAGTTGGATGAGCATCAAAGATTTATGATATATAGAGCTCAAAGATGTTCTAAATACTAGACAATGTTTCTTGACATCGAAAGAAAATAATATTATTCAATAGGTCTTGGAGTTTCCACATGAAGATGCAAAAGATCATCAATGTTATGTGTTGAAAAGTCAACCACCAGGTGATGGTAAGCAATACAAGTGACTTTTGAAAACAACAATGAAGAATTCCAATTCTAGCAAACAAAAGAAATTACTCCATTCTACTACATTAGAAAAATTCAAATGAATCAATATTCTTGTACTACACAATGCCGGGAGTTACCAGCTTCTGTATAGAAGTCAGGCACTCTCAAGTTACAATAGGACACAAATTTGATTGGCAAAAATTTTGTGTTTTAGAGGTGATCTTACATGAAGATGTGCACTTCACTTCGCTCCACTTATGCTGGGATATGAGGATCTATGAAGCACTGCTCTTCATATTGAACTTCAGGAACTCTCTTGATTCAGTATCGACTCTTTTTCGTTCGGAGGAAGAGACTATGTGAAGAATTCATGAAAGCTATGTGAAGACAAAGTGCTTAGCAGGTTAAAGTGGAGTCGTAAAGACTCTGTTTCTGAACAGAATGGCATTTTCATAACACTGGTAGTTCATTGCAGCCGTTGTAACATTTGCAACAACACCCAGTTGCATAACTGTCATGAACAGCCAAGAGCAACTGTGCTTGTCAATCTCCTTTCTTAGCCTTCTTAAAGGAAACTGGCTCCGTGAATGGATGCGGTGTTGTTACCAGGCGTGCAAGAATGATGAGAGGGACAATGAGATACGGAATATATATCCCAATCAACAAATTTTGAGTTGGAATTTTCTTCGCCAGAATGTCTGCGAAGAGGGGAAACTGCATAGACAACAATGTAGTGAGACAACAGCCTCACAGTAAAAGTTAAATGGTACTCAAAACTACCAATCTGCTGGGAAAACCAAAACAGAAAAATGTAACCAAGTACAAAACGAGCTAAACAGAGAAGTAAATTCACATTTCACAAGCTCTTGTCGATAGGGAGGGTGTATGTACCATAGTTGTTGCAACATGAGAAGCGTAAATGATGCCAGTGATGCGGCCCCAATCTTTACCTGTGACCATCACACATGCTCTCTTAGTAAGCTAATCGGGACAGAGTAGTGTAGAGGACCCCAGGGCGTCCTACACAATATTGTAGGCAACAAATTAAATCTAGGGTTTTAAAGAACCTAGTATAGTTATAAACACAAAAATCAATGAGATAGCTCTGGGGACAACTTGCATACTTTTTATTCCAACCTAAATGGGATAGCCTACACCTCACCCTGCACGGTACGTGATTTATGAAGGTCTGGATGGAGTCTTCATCTGCAGGAAGCCTTTCAAAGCATCAAGCATAGAGAAGGAAATCCCATAGTATACTGGGCTTCCCGGGTCATCTTTAATACAAACTAGCTAGCTAGTTTAGAAAAAATTCACAACATCTTGCAAGTACAACAGAGAGAATGTTTTGAAGCTCTCATGGCTATGATGGCCATTCTGCCTAGGGTTGAATAAAAATTTTACGAAAAGCGCTTCCCTACGGCAGTGGATCACATACCAAGTTGCACTAAGGTTCGCCAATCTAGTAGCCTCTCTACTACTGTCTAAAAGTTCCCACCTCGCAGAAATCTAAATGAAGATTCGCTCTTAACGACAGAGACTTCAACATCCTCAAGCACAAAATGACGAACGACATTATAGCTGCAGCAAATGCAGTTCCCCCTCTGCCGCATTGAATCCGCCATTTTCTCTAAACCCTAAATCTCCCCCAAAATCAAATGTATCACCCAAACAATGCAAGAGAAATACTTACCGGCAGTAAAAGCGTAGGAATTTAGAATGAGCAGTGGAAACTGAAACAGCACCTCCGAGAACACCAGACCCTTCAAGAAGGGCGGCTGGTCGCCTACCAAGTAATCCCCCGAATACTCCACATACGAGCGCGTCAAGTCGCGCAGTGGCTTTGGGACGAATTTAGCAGGCACAAGCACTTGGGACTCGAACAACAACACCACGGGAATGTTCATCAACAGAAACGACACGAGGAACAGGTCCACCGGTCTCCTGCTCAAAGGCACAGATCGCCTCTCCTCGCCCATTGTTCCAATCCCAGAAAATCTCACCAAAATCCCAGGAAAGTCACAGAAGACTAAGCTTGCTCAACAATCACGGAGAAATCGCAGACCATCGGAATCTGTTAGACTCCAGAAAGCAGGCAGGACTCTCCGTCCACGCTCGACATCCACATGGCAGCAATGGCGCAAGGCTGTGGCTTATCAGACTGGCCGCCTCTGCCACAAGGTTCGCCGCAGATTGATCAAGACTTGGAAGCCTTGGAAGCTTTGAATTCGGTTTTGAATTTTTGCACAGCTTTGCTTGTGGCGTGCATGAGCCACATAAGGTAGGAGCATCTACAAGCGCCAATTTTCTCTTGCTCTCATCTCAAAAGCAAATGAGAATTTTTTTTTATAAATTGGCACAGACTTCAAAATAAATCCAACCCAATTTGTTTCATAATTTTCCAATGCACTGTTTATATTATGCAAATTGTTGAAGTTGAAAGCATAGGCTACCTACACATGCCACAATACTCTCCTTAACCCCTCAATTTCCTTGACTATGTTTACTCCAAAAACGGTCAAAAATTGTCATTTTTAGTACCAATATCAAGAAAAATTTAATAAAAAAAAAATTTAGATTTGTAACCATAGGATCTTGTAGAATATTGGTTTGTGAACATGTATTCAAAATTTCAAAGGTTTTCATCATGTTGATTGCAAGATATTTGCATTTGAATGCTCAAAAACCTTTGTTTTCCACCCTGTAAATGCTGAAAAACATAGCTGCACTTCAAAATGCGAAAATTATTTGAAAAATGGTCCAAAATGGTTGTGCCTTTTTGGATTCATTGTTGAAGCCAACCAAGGTACTTGCCTAAGAATTTCAAACCATTTAGAATTGTACAACATATAGGAAAAAATAAGTAAATAAAAAAAAAATAGCAAATGATTCAAAATACAAAATTGTTAAGAATCTATTTATGAAATTGAAAAAATGCCAATTCCAATGGTCGCAATGTTGCAATAAACAATCTACATACTACAATTTCATTTTTTTCAAAAAATATTGAAAATTGAGTAAAATAAAGAACTTCAAAGTTTATTTTAGAGTAGAGAATCTATAATTGCTTGCAAACAAAAAAAACTCATATCTTTTGACTCATTGATCAAAATGGAAAGATATAAAGCTATTTCCAAATTTTTATCTTTAAAAAAAGTATTTTTTTCTAATTGTCCAAATTGCTCAGTTACAAAAAAAGTAACATATTATGCCTTAACTTTTTACTCATATTTCCAAATGTCATGATTTTTAGTACACATGAAAGGTATTCCTCTTCACCACCTTCCATTAAAATTTGGGCCCAAAATATTGAAATCTCTAATCCCACACATGCCTACCCGACATTGCTATATTGCTAAATTTAGCAAGCTTGTCTTTTAGGGGTTAAATCAATAGCCTTCAAGCATTTGCTTCAACTCCCCTTGGTTGCTTCCAATTCCATTGATTGCACTTGAATATGGCTTATGAAATTGGAGGACTTAGTGGCACTTTTTCAATCATTGTTTGTTCATTTTAGGCCATGCCATTGGTGGCAATATTGGATGCTCCTAGCTACACTTAGTTGCATTCAAATAAGCAATTGAACCTTATTCCTATCATTAAATATCTAAATTTTCTAAAAGCTAAAACATGGTTTTTAGGACATTTGGTCACAAAGTTTGAGATTACTTTTTTGTCTGAGGGGACAATACTTTTTATTAATGGCATTTTTCATTTTAAATTCAAAAATATAAATTGCATTCAATTTGGGCATTTTGTATGAACTAATTCATTTTCCTTGCCACAAATGTAATTTTTTGTAATTTTCTTACAATATGTGTAAGTTGCCAATTTACCATGGGATGCAATTTTGGAGTTTGGCAATTTTTTAGAAGGGAAAGCCTAGTGTGAAGTTTTCTCTTAAAACCTCATTATTTCTTCAATTTTCGGCTTTTCTCTCATTTTTTTCTTTAACCACTTCACGATTTGATGTTCCTACCATGCTTTGTTTAGATTGTAGAGAGTTAATTTCTTAAGGATTTGGTGAGGAATTTGATATTATAAAGCACTTTATATCTATAATGGAATTATAATAATGCAAGGAGCTTTATTCTTTCATGGTGTGGATTCTAGTTTTGATTTTTGGTGTACTAGTTTTGGACCTAAGCATATGCATTGTACTAAAGGAGAAAAATTAATTTGACATACTCTAATTTTTATTGAATTTTGAAGTTGTAATATATTCACAAGCATTGAGGAAAAAAAATTATACTTTCAACTTTGAGCACTTAGACCTCACAAATGGTAAAGAATTTGAGCTCCAAAATGTTTGTCTTTACTTTGAATGAAGGCAAGATTAAGTTCCTACATTTATTTGTTTATTTTTTGAAATTCTATCCAAAATCTTGACCCCAATTTGACCATTTCTTGCATAGTTATCTTGAAATGCAAAGGCATTTTAAAGATAAGATTGCCTAATCTTTGGTTGGATCTTTTTGGAAGTCTAAAGGGCATTTTGTAAGATCTCTTTGAATGCATTTGGAGGCACCATATGAATAAACTATGAATTTTAAAATTTTTAATAATAGGTGCCTAAAAGTGACTAGATTCTCATATATAGAGGCAAACATTTTAGACAAGAAATATGTAGGGGTTGATTTTAGAAAGGGGATAGAATTAGGTGTAGTTATGTTAAATTTGTGCACATTTTTTTTCAAACAATGATGCTTGAATTTTAACCCCTAATTAAGTGCCAAAGGTATCAAAATCTGGTGTTTGCAAAACTTTGAAGTTGAATAAAATCTGAATAATTTTTTGTTTTTAGTAATTAATATTTAGAAGAACTCCTTTTGAAGTCTAGTTTAAACACCAAAAATTCAATTTTGAATATGATTGATTATGATTTTCTTATTCAAAATTTCCTGCAAGGGTGTCCATGGCAATCTTGACTTTCCATAGTATTTAGGGCTCTTAGAAACAAGCTTCAAATACACAAGACAACATTGCTAGTATGTGAGCATGTGAGCCTTGAGTATATATATAAGTAGATATCATACCACCATTGAAGGTGCTTATAACATAAACACATATAATATAAATATCTTTAACATATATGCATTGTAATCATAGAAGGTTATTATAATATAGACACTTATATCATAAGTGTATAGTCTTCTAGGCTCAGGGGCTCACACTTCTAAGCTCATATAATAGCAACCCTTGGCTCATGCATATAAAATGCTTTAACCTTATATTTTTTTGGTGATCAAATTTTTAGATTTGACATGTGAAAAGAGAATCGAAAGACTTCAATTCATTTTTGCAATTTTAACACCCTTATAATTAAGCTTTATATTCCTTCAATCCATAAATAATATTGTTGTGTTTCCTTTTCTTTAGATATCTCTAACATGTCTAGTTTGAATTTGTACAATTACAAGTTTTTTAAATGATAAAACTTATCAAAATGTTTACCATTTGTTCAATTTATTGCAAATTTTTGGAAGCTCACAAAAAAACATCGCACATTTAGGGATTAATATTGTGACTTGTAGATAGGCTCACATGCTTGGATTTTTTATTTCGAAATATATACATCAAAATTTGCATAGAAAGACCATAGGATATTTCAATGACACCTTCAGTTTTGAAAATAAGTTTGTATATATTTTCATTATTTTAGAATAATATTGATAAATATACACTACAAGAAATCATGTAGTCTAATTGACAAAAAAAAATTAATTTGTCAAATGCTTTGTCGATGTGAAGAGCCTGATTTGGATAATTAGTTGACAGAAACAAATCAATTCTTTGTCAATTTGGATAAAGTCTATGTCATTTTGGACAAAAATACACATCAGCTTTAGTTATTCCTACCCTTTTGTCAACATGGATTCACTTGTCCTAATCAACACTTGATGACATGGATTCAATAAATAAATGAAAAATTCACAAATGAATGATCATCTTTAGATGAAATAAATTTTAAATGGATGAAATTTAATTGGATGAATGATAAGATTTTGGACAAATTATTTTTGGATGGATGAAAGTAAGGGATATGGATGGTAGATTTTTGGGATAATATTCTTCTACAACATTTACAAATTTTACACCAATTAAAATATACACACTTGCAATGACAAAACCAAATTATTTTATTGAATCCCCAACTCTTTTGTATTACTGTACGCAAAGGTCTCATTTGGCAAAAATTAAGTCATTTTTGAAAAAAATAACATATGTTAGCTTGTCATTGGTCTAAAGTAACTTTTTTTTTCGGCACCGTATAGTCAGATTGCACCATTTCAAAATAAATGTCTTTTATTTCACCAGATAAAAGTAATCTTTTTTTGCCAAAAATTTTCTAGTTCTCTTTAAAATATGGATGAAGTTGCCAAATTTGGATGAAAAAGTGTATGAATATGATGGAAAAGTGTTTTTAAGTCCAAAAGATGGATGATTGTAAAAATACAATGCTTCACCAAATTTGAAGTGATCGCCATCTTGGCACTTTCTCAAAAAGTAAAAAAAAGGGATGGTTTAATTAAAGTGATGTGGCCCCTTTGAATCTAATATGGAAACTCAATTTTGTCACTAAGCTACCAAATTAAATCTTTGCATATAGTAATGCAAAACGCTACACTATCAATGACTTGTACAATTCTAGAAAAGACCTTACAAACTAATTCAACATTTCAACATCATTCCATTTGGCATCAGATGCTTTCTACTACTTCCCACCACTTGTTCATATAGTGGAACTTAAACTTCAATTTGCCACATAAACATCAAAACATTCAATGTCATCACTACACTTCTCAAATATGAACATCAATGGATTAAGGCCTTGCAAAGAATGTACATACTAGGTTCTTTACTAAACTATTAATAATGAATGCACATGGATTGAATGGAATTTTTGACTGATTAAAGATTGTCATTTTGACATCTTTTTTACTCCTAAGGATCCAAAAATATACTCTTAGCCATATATACAAAAACTTTCGAAATTGGGACAACCTATCATTGATGTCAATAATTTGAATAGTTTGTCTAGGTTATCTATACAAGTAGAGTGGTTCTTTGTCATCCCCACGCCAAATCTAGATTATAAAATAACAAACATCCAAACTTACCAAACTAAACAAAGCTATCAAGATTTGAAACTAAGAATTTGATGCCATTCTACTATCAAGATAAACAAAATATTAAATACAAGTCTCTCTAACAAGTAGCTCTGCTATGATACACTTGTAGAAGAATCAAAGTTGAGAGGGTCTCAATAGCTTAATTCATAGAGTAGTTGCACTATACATATTATTTCACATTAGAGGCTACAACTAGTTTCTGGAGTATGAACAAATCCTATATATAAGAAACTACTCAAATTTTCTCACTTATTTGTGTTGATACAATGCAACAAATAGAATTCCAAAACAAAACATACCCAATGTTCCTCATCTTCAAGTACATGCATCTGCACTCCAACACCTTCAATAGAGTCAAATTGCTATGCAATATGAATTCTTTCTATATCTTCAAAGGTCCAATGATGAAAACTTCTCTCTACTTTCAAAAAGTTGATGTGGTCCCCCTCTAGATCATTATCTACTAATGACCAATTGGTTTCAACCATAAAAAAGATGAGTGGTAGACATTTCAAAATTTTGCACAACTAATTAAGTATCTAAAGTTCAAAAATTCAAGGCTATGCAAGATAGATGAAGAAGTAAATAGTCTATTACAAGTGATTATCTTTATAAGATTTATATACATCAACTATATCCTTCAAATCAAAAAACCATTTATATTTTAGTTTGTTTTCATGACCTCCTACTATGGTTGCATTTAAGTTGGTAGTCATCTAGTGTGGAAATCACAAGACAACATTTTGAAAACTAAATACACATTAGAGGCATAAGACAAGAGATAATAAAATCCATCTCCTACCTAACCTTGTTATCAATAACCACTACAAGAAATGGGGGGTATATATGACTTCAGTATATGACTGCTAGGGAGTCATTTATCCGAAAATGACTTCACAGTGACTTAGGGCTTTGGAGTCATTGTGGACAAGTCATTCTTTAAATGACTCTAATCCTATTATCACCAACAACTTCAGACTTGGATGAAAGAGTCTACGTGGCACATGAAGTTCTTAGGAAAAATTTCTACAAAGTTCGGGCTGCTACCCTTTTTTAGTAGAATTTTTTTGTGACCCTTCCACGTCACCTAATTTTGTAGTGATTTTGTAGTTGTGGGGCAGTCGACCAAGGCTGACGTGGTTGTCCACATCAGAGTCATTTAGTAGTTGTGTCATAGTTGCAATACAGTCAGTGACAGTCTGACAAGTCTGACATGTAAGTGCATTTACTGAGTCATTTTGAAGTCACTATGCAGTTGCGATGATGTCAATGAACAGTCTGACTAGTCTGACATGTCAGTACATTTAATTAGTTATTTTTTAGTCATAGTGGAGTCTTTGCATTTTGTAAATGGATTGACATGTGGGCATGTGACAAGTCATTTTATAGTCATTCTACAGTTACATATAAGCACATTTAAAGTATTACAATGATATACCATATACAATATGCCATACATAATTATACACCATACACAATATGCCATACATAATAAAAAAATCATACAATACACCATACACCATACATCATATTTGATACACGTGTTACATAGCTTCTTAAAGCTTTTAGTGTATGAGTATCTAGAAATGAAATGAGAAGCTCTTTACAGGATTGGAAAAGTAGAAGGCAAGACAAACCATTTGGGATATGTAAAATGCAGGAATTGTATTTTAAGTAAAATTTCAGACCTAATTAAAGCATAGTAAATTAACTTTTTGCAAAAAACTTTGAACTAATGAAAGTTGGTAAATTAATCTCACTTTCATCTCCAAAAATTCATTTTAGATTTCAAGCCTCTAATCAAAAGTTATAAACAAATTTGATAAAAGGTTTTAAAAAGGATTGGTATAGGAAGAATGTAAGGGTCACCTGTAGTTGACTTCCTCCAAACAAGGATATACATAGTTGTATTAAATTTCCTCACTTCATGCAATAAAAGTGCAACAATTGATGTATAAAATATTTGCAAGTAGTGAAATAAATTATAATGCACAACATACCAAAGTAATAGTGGAGTAGTTGTGCAATATTTGGAAACTTTTGAGCAGTCATTTAGTAGTCATAAGAAGTCATTTAGTAGCTACAGAAAGTCATTCTTTAGTGAAACTCGAGTAGCAATGCTGTCATTTGTGTAAGGGAGAAATAGAATTTAACAATTGTCATTAGGTTGAGCATTAGATTCATCTGAATACTTTAGTAACTTTATTGAGACCCTTCAGTTAGTAATTCAAATGTGAATGAAATGAAGTATTCAAAAATAGTGCAATGATAATGTTGCAAATTTTTAGAATTCATTATTGGCAAATCAATAGGAGTTTAAATAAACAATACAAATGGACCTTAAGGAAAAGAATAATATACACCAACAAAAAGAAAGCCCATTAGTAATGCATCTTTTCAAAAAGAAGACAAAAAAGGTATTCTATTGGAAGAAATGTTTTTGAAAATGAAAAAGATAAACAAAGAGTAGAGAAATTAGAAAGAATTCATCAACTCAAGAGTGTGAGTGTTAGAAAATCCTAAATTGCATATGCCATTGTAGTTGCCAACTAGAAGATTATTAGTTAGTGCAAATGCAATATAATTGTACTTTGCATGTCATGTTTTAGTTGTCCAACATCTTCAAACTTGGCACACTTATGAGTTGATTTGTTGCCAAGTAGATCTAATGTGAATTTTGTTGTTTAAAACTATATTGAAAGTACCTTAGCATTTTAAACAATAGTTGCATAGTAGTTGTTGAGGTGAGGAGATGATCCCTCCAAGTCACAATTAGTCATTTAGCAATTGCAATGAACACACAACGCTTTGAAGCTACTTTAAATCCACTAATGAGGTCCCACTGCTTTGCATCATTTTCTTAAACTGTAGTAGTTGTAGTTTAGTCACTCTACAATGATAAACCTCCACGTCAGCAAAAAGCCTAAGTGATCCAAACTCTAAACCTTACTTTCAAAACAAAAAAGACGTTGAAGTCATGCTGAAGTCATGTTGTAGTCATGGTGTAGTAATACGTAGTCGTGTCCCAGTAACATTAGCACGACTACTGTCCATGTCAGCATGTTGCCCTACCCGTCCTCTTAGAAAAAATTGCAATGGGGCCATCCAAAGACCCTAAAGTCATATTTAAGTTGCACAACAGTACAGATCAGTCATAATTAATGACTAGCTCAAAACTAGGGCATCTAAAAAGGTTCTCCCCCATTCTTTGTACTCCAATTTCAATGAATGTCTACTGTGACTGTCCCCCTCTGTAAGGTCTTCATCCTTGAGTTGCAAAAAATGACTAGAAAATGACTCTGAAAAACTGTAGAACAAACTTTGGTGCAATTATAGAGGTATCAGTCATTTTTGAGTCAGACTAGACAGTGAGTCATATATTAGTCATTCGCTGCAGTCATATATACCCCCCAATTCTAGTAGTGAACAACTACTCCTAAATAGTGATAAAATTTTGATCTCAACACATTTTACATACCTATAGTTCTCTCCATAGCTCTATCCATCTCCCAAAAATCACATTCCTATATATATAAGTGCTTTATGTGCAAATATTGCCAAATAGTATCCTCTAGCTTACACACAACTATCTACACATATACATTGACTAGTCATTTTCAAGCAATACGTAAGGTGACATTTAAAACCTAAGCAACACCAATAGAAATTCTCTTATGAGAGAGGGCATCAATCAAAGCTCTCTTCAAAGGAAGATGCATGGTACAAATAATAAGAGATAATTAGACATTAGGTAAGCAAAAAAAAATACAAACTAGTTCAATACATGAAACTAAAAGAAGGCAATTAGACTTAACAAATTGTTTGAAATCATGAGGTTGTGAAGCTCAGTAAATATTTTAACAATGCAATATATATAACCTAGAATTCTATTTGACAAACAACTCCAACAAGCCCCCTTAGATGTTCCTTGCCATCTCCACTAAATTAGGCTTCACTAAAACTAGCATCTAACATCCAAACCTACACCAAATCATTTTACTTGAGAGATTCTCATTAGAAATGCGTTGCTTGACCATAGACTTAAATCTTATATGTCAAAAATAGTTTATTTCATTTAGGACACTCGGATAAAATAAAGCTTGGAACTACAAGTTATTCATTAGAAGACTACAGAGGAAATTGGTAGTAAATGTACTCAAGTAGGGGATGTGAGAGCCTTAGCTACTTGATCCACCATGGACATAGCCACTGCAAAGATCCAAGCCCCCCACGTACATCAATTTGAGACCATGTAATCATCTAGATTTATAAGAAAGCCAAAAGACCTAGTTCAAATTCTAGTAGACTTTGATGTCAAAATTGACTTAGATTTATGTTCAAAAAATGACCAATTTGATTGTGAATTGTAAACACAAGACATGCTTGAATGAACCTATATAAATATCTCTACAACAAAAAGTCCAATTTTCTACACAACCACATTATTTTGTTCATCACTAGTCAAAAGATGGACATGAACTCTATTGGATGGGAGTTACTGCCACTTTTCAGCTCATTGTCATTGTGACAAACTGTGTCATAATGAGTTGAAAAACTAAAAAAAATTAAAAATTGACGCAACCCCCCCTCCAATCTGATTTAAACATTAAATTAAAATTTTTTTAACCCCCCTCCCCACCCAATCTGATATAAGTATTAAATTTTAAATTTTTAAATTTTTTAAATTTTTAAATCCCCCCTCCCCCCACCTTCTTATAATTCTGAGAGGGTGGGTTGGGAGACAAAGAATATGGGATAAATGACATTCAATATCAATATTGTATATTGTATCCATACCCGTATTCTGTACCCATATTCTATATCCGCATTCTGTACCCATACTCTGTATCCGTACTTTGTATCCATATCCTGTACCGTATCCCTGTACCATATCGATATGCGACAGTTGTTGATTTTTCTTGGAGGGGGGGTGGGATTTATTAATATTCAAATCCAATGGCTGCTGATTTTTCTGATGAGGGAGGGGGTAGGAAAATTAATAAAAAACAATGACAGCCACTTTTCGTCACATTGTCAAAAGATGGTTACATTTCATAACCCTTCTACTTAATGGGACCCCCTTTGATCAACCAATAAGCATAGATCTTCATGATCAAGAATGAATGAGATGTCTAATTTGACATGATGCTCTACAAAGATTATCCACACACTAACAATGCCCGTATGTGTTTATAACATAAACACCTACTACCTCCATCCCATTAAAAAGCTCCAAATCAAGTAGAATTTCTATCTATACTTAGAATGACAAATACCCTGCAAATGAGCTTTCTAAGATTACTTATAATATAACTCCCCTCTATGCCATTTCTACGGTAAATCTAAACACCCGCTCCTCTTTGCTTCTATTGTGGTGAAATCTCTTCATGGACATACTACCTTACAAAAAATTCCAATGACAACAACAACTACTACAATACTAACAAAAAAACACTAGAAAACATAATTAGTGGTTCAACAATCCAATCCTTAGAGATTCAAAGCTAAAATTTACAAAGAAATCAAAGGTGGGAAGAAAAGACTAACCTAATCTCAACTCAGTTCTAAAAATGAAAAATTCAAAGAGAAAAACAATGTGCGAGAATAGTGTAGCAAGGTCAAAGCCTTACAAATCAGTCTCTTTGGCACTCCTTCAAAGGGAAACAAAAGAGAATTTTGGCACTCCCTAACTTAGACCTAAAACCAAAGATAAGAAAAGGTAAATGTTGATTATCTACAAGGATGGAATTAGAATGTTGAATTTAGGGAAGTACTAACAAAAAGTTGACTAAAAATTGTGGAAATGTTCAAAGTGACAAAGATCACAAGGTCAAGAAGCCTAACAATTAATTTGGACAAATCTTTTCAATTTTTGATCATATAGGATGCCATTCCTTTGTAGTGATAGGATATATTAGATGTAGATAGGTACAACTAAAGTCATTAGATATAAAGTTGCACAAATGAATTGCTTCTACTAGTACATGAAACCATCACTACAAGAGAAAGGGGTGTTTTAAGTAGTGTCCTAGACATCACGTCTTTTAAGTAATGTCTTTTAAGTAAGGTTTTAAGTAAAATTTATATCAAACTTCTATCAAAAAGGTTATAGTGCAATTGTTATGTTTAGTTCATGTTTATTAATAGTTGCTACCAACTTGTCCATTTCAAATGCAAATCATTTGTGTATACTACAACTATGAGTTGCAATTGAATTTGTATGATTTGAAAATCGTGAGATGAACTAAACCCAAGGTTTTAATACCCTATAAAACCCCTACAATCATAGAATTATAGTTTTTTCTAAAATCCTTGCTTCTTACTCAATTCTCTTAGCTCCCTGCTCTTTGCTAGTACATGTACCAGCTATTTTCATTCGATTACTATTGGTAGCAAAAAAACAATTGAGTCCCAATTACAATAAAACCTAATTTTTCAGATTTTACCATTTGATGCAAACCAACATTTGGTATAATGTTTAAACAAATTAAATCAATATAGAATTAAATCATTCAAAAATATTCAATTACAAGTCCATTATAAAGAAATTAAAAATAATTTGAATACTTCCTAGGACTATAATTTTTATGTGTTGTATTTTTAATTAATATCCTAAGTTTTTCATAAATAATGAATCAATTTTTGTGGATGTCCCTAGTTGACATTGAAATTAAGATGGCTCCAAACAGTCTTAGAAAACTTAAATCAATATTGATACTAAGTAGATATTAAAATATTCAAGCCATTGTTTTGAATCCAAATTAGTAACAACAAACCATTTTGAAATTTGTTCAATTGTATCAAGAAATATATTATATTGTAAATGTTCCTTATAATGTAGTAGATGAATAGTCAAAAGGATTTTCAATTCTAATCCTTTTGACTATTCATCTACCAAGGAGCATTTATAATATAATATATTATATAACAAATTGAATGACCTATGAAATTTGAAAAAACATATGAACTTAAATTTTTCAGAAAGTATGGAAAAACAATTTCTACAAATGTGTTGATGTAATATATTATTTGACTCATGCAATATCTTTGTTGCTTATGGTATAGCTTGTTGGTCTTTGTTTCTTTGATGTGAATCTTACAACTACAAATTATTTTTTATATAGACAAATACTTTGAAAATTCATTGATTTGCTTAATTATGTTATGGAATCTTTAAAAAAAGGAAATGAAAAAATATGCATAAAAGAATGAAGAACAAGAGAATGGAGGGAATTATTCTTACAAATGGAAAATTAAACAAAAACATTTCAACAAATAAATTTGAGGGTAAATTATTTGTTAATGATTTAGGAATTTTAAAATCAATTCCTTCAAAGAATCAAATTGATGAATCAAAATGCAACTTCATTGATGGAGGAGTTAATAAAATATATTGTCCTAGATCATTGAAGAAAAATACAAATATTATGTGTTTTGATTTTGGCACAAAAATTGCAACTAAAGATAGACTTAATACATTTCCTACTAAGTCATCTACAATTCTATATGGTGAAAATGTGGAAAAAAATAATTTATTAGTACAAGGAGATTTGAACAATATTCATGAAAAAAATATAAATATAAGTGAAATCTTTGTTCCAAGGAGCAAAAATACTCGTCCTAGTTTAAAAAGTGATGCATTTTTCAAAACAACAAGTAAAAATTACCTCCCAAAGATGGTTATTCCAAATAAGAAAATTTACAGAAAAGAAAAAAATGCTTTAAGTGAATTATTGCATTCTAATGAAAATGTGATGCATGTCTCTTGTGAATTAAATGAAAGGTTTCAAAATGACTCAAAAAGCATTTCAAATATAAGTGGTAAAGGTTTGAAGAAAATGAAAGAAGTTTTGAAAAGTTGCAAAATCTCAATCAAGATGCACTTACTGTTTTAAGAAGCCAAAATAGAAATATCGTGAAAAAGGGGAAGCGGAAGAAGATCGATAAAAGTCCAGAGGAAAGAGGAAGTAAGATACCAAAAGTTGTTGCTAAACAAAAAATAGATAACCTTGATGGAATTTGTAATGAATTTGTAGAATCCAATATTTCAAACTATGAAGCATGTCAATTGTCACTATCAAGATACCAAGAAGTTCCAAAGGAAAAAATATTACATACTCAAAATGTAGACTACAATGAATCAATTCAAAAAGATAAAGTATTTATGGTTGAAAATCCAAAATCAAATCAACTATTTCAAAAATTAGACAAATGTCAATTATTTCAAGATGTATACCAAAATATAGATTCAAATCGGGTACTTCAAAATATAAAATCAAGTCAACAATTTCAAAAGACAGATTCAAAGCAAATTGTGGAAAATTTAAATCAATATCAAATAGTACAAAATGTAGACACAAATGAAATAGTTCAAAGTGACGAAGGGCATAGAATTCAAAATTTATCTCAAAATCAATTAGGTGAATATGATGAGGCTATCAAATATAAAAATGTAAATCAACAAATAGAGCATGTTGATTTTAAAAGACAATTACAATATGAAAAAAATATGAAAATAAATTATTCTAATAACAATCGGATAATTACAACAATTCATAATATTGACGAAAATAACATTTCACATGATTGCCATAGTTTTCAAGATTCAAGAAATTTATATATTATGGAAAAAAATACTAAATCTAAAAATATAATAAACAAAAGTACTCATACTTCTTCAATAACAATACCATTTCAAAGTGATATTCAAAATGGAAGAAAATTAGAAGAAGAATCTTTTCAAAAGAATACAAATGATGTTCCAAAATTGTATCATTTACCTAAAAAACTTCAAAATAAAGATTTTGTAAAAGAATTCAAGTACCAAAATAAACAAAATAAACATTCTGGAATTGAATGTAGTAAAATTAAAGTACAAACAAGGATATCTTACATTGATAGTTCAACTACCTTCCAAAAAAGGTTATATGACAATAGTTTATTCAATATTAAAACCATAAGGCAAAAAGATGAAGATAAAAGAAAACATACACGAAGAAAAAGAGGTGATGATGGATTGAACATGTTATTAGATGAAATAAGAGAACAATTTTGTTGTATAAAAAATTGGAAGTCCAATAAAAAGAAGTTACAATTTATTGAGGCACCTAAAGAATATACTATGCAAGTAGATACTACAGATATCAATAGCAATAAAAATTCTAAATCTAATGGTTTATTTCCATATAAAAAAACAAAGGAAATCAGTTCAAGAAAATCACTTAGTCCTCTAGCTCATGCTAATTACAATTCAAGTGATCTAAAAATCCATGCTAAAAGAATTATGAAGTCATATTTACAAGACATAAATACAAAAACACAATGTGGATTTGAGGCTTTAAATGAAAGAAAGGGGAGTACTAAATCATTTATTAAAACTAAATACAAGAATGCTCATAGTATAGAAAAAATATTAAACAAAAATTCACATGCAATACCTTTTTTTGACAAGTATTTACAAGAATCTAGAGATTTAGAAGATGTTAATGGACTTTGTTCTCCAAAAAATAGTTCTAGACAAATTCCACAAGTTGAATGTCACATGGCACCAAAAGAAGGAGAAAACCAATTTGGAGATACAAATTTAAATGAATTTTATAAAGACGAAGAAATGAAGAATTTTTACTATGAAGATTTTGTATCAAATAATCTTCAAAAAGGTGTTCAAAGAGGACTATTGGAACCATCTTCTACTCAAACCAATTTAGAAAATGAAAAAATGGATGTAGAATCTAAAATATATTTGCATTCTATAACTTCAACTTCAATACCTACAAATGAAGTGCAAGAAAGCAATTTAAGTTTTTGTCAAGATTCTTGTTCCAAAAACATACCCAATGTAGAAAACAAAGAATATATTTCAAATCAAATTTTCCCTCTATTAGTATTTTGCAATAATACAATGAATATTAAAAATGATATGAATGATGAAATTATACCATCCTTGCATCATATCCAAAAAACATCACAACGTGCAATTGAAGTTTTAGATTGTATTCTAAAGAAGTTTAAAGATGATCAAGTTAGAAAAGCTTGTAATATAGAAGGGAATGAAGAAATACTCCAAAATAACATTCATTTAGAGAAATGCAAAAATTATCACTTTCCAAATAAAAGTATCAAAGAATTTGATGCACCAAGTGTCAAACCTCAAGAATTATTGCAAGATAAAGTTTGTCTTGACAATTACAATTGTAGTGGTTTGACAAATTTTTGTGATGAAAGAGATTTCAATGTCAATGTTACAAAAATGAATCCAACTTATAATTTGGAACACAAATCCATCAATTATTCTAGTAAAAATATTGCATTGGTACCCATTGATGAATCTTTTGGAGAAATATTAGAACACTTAACATCAAATGATATATTGCAAAATGAGGTAGGACAAAAACATGTACAATGTATGACCCAAACATATCCAATCATGCAACTTGGTCGTAGTGTTGATTCTCAAACAAACACTAGTCTAAATTATATGAAAGAAAATATTGAACAAGTTCAAATTATTATTCAATGTATGACAAAACCAAATTCCCAAGTAACACTTTCGGAAGTTGAAACTGATACATATGATCTTCCAATATATTCCAAGAGCTCAAATTTGTGTAGTTTTTACATAGATTGGAATGACAATACTTCAAACACAATAGAGCTTCAAAACAATGAAAATAATGTAAAATTTTCATTAAATCTAAATGAAGGTTACAATAATAAATTTTATTATACAAATACTGAAGATTTTGTGGAAGAAATAAATCATAGTAGAAGAAATAACATTTTGATTGAAACACAAAATGAAGATTTTGAAGTGCATTTCAAAAACAATCATGCATTTGAAATTAATGATGGGGTTGTTTGTAATGAGTTTTATGAAAACAAAGATCCCATAAAAAACACATATATTTTAGATTACAATAATCTCATTCAAGATTTTGACAACAAAATGCATATTGGCAAAACAACTTATGACTACTATCAATCTGATTATTTATCCCAATCTATGTTTTCATGTGTTTATAAAGACAATGATAACAATGCTAATGAAATAAAGTCATGTATAAGTAGTTATAGATATAATTGTATCAATACTAATGGAATAAGTTCACTTTTGGAATTAATACAATATGATAAGATCAATGGAAATTTATTTATCAATGAAGAAAAATTCAAATGTAAGTGTGTTAAAAATGATTCTAATGAGTCTAATTCTAATATACCAATTGCAAATTACTTATATACAAATGAAAACATCCTCAAAGACATTTTGTGTTGCAAAGATGAAAAAATAATAGATAGCAATTGTAAAAATATTCCAAAGAGAAAAAAAAGTCAAGGAAATATTGATTACTACAATAGTACAATACATAACCATAAATATCTTCAAATATATATGTTCCCATTGGATTATTCAAATATTTGTGGGAGTGCACAAAATATTCCAACATTCCTATTTTCTAGCATTTTAGATAAAATTGAAAATATCTCAATCAAAAATGAAAATATTCTAGATCATTCTTTTCTTAAACTATTTTGTAAAAATATAAATGAAGAGAACCTTCAAACATCAAACAACCTTTCAAAAGTAAGTTTGAAAATGAGTCTATGTGCACTTCATAAAAATGAAATAACAGTACAAAGCAAGGTACAAAGTCAAGGTGCAACATCAACATTGTCTTGAAAAATCCAATTGCCTCCATCTGTATGGAATCACTTAAAAATCAATTACAATCACCAAAAATATGTAATTACATTGAAATTCAACACATTGGACAACATTGTGAAATATGCGAATTAGTGAATATTTCTACTTCATTAAAACTACTTGTAAATTTACTAAATTTTCAAAAAATGATTCAAAGCAATGTAAATTTTGTTACTAAAACATTGAATTTAAGTAAAAATTTCAAGCTTAAGAAATTAAACAAAATTACAACTACCTTTTATTCAATTATGATCGATATAATTAAAAATCAAACAAAGATTTTGCATTTTGAAAAAGAATATGTAGAAAAGCCTAAAGAAATATGTTTTGATTTCATTGAAAATATATATACATCTTTAAATTTTAAATTATCACAAGAATGTTTGACCATTGAAAAAAAAAAGTTTGGTTGAACAATTAAAAAATTCTCAATGTGAGAAGAAAATAAGGAGCTCAATAGAAGAGGTTTATGGAAACACAATGACACATTCAAAAAAGTGATGTATATGTTGAAAGGTTTTCTATTTTTATTGAATTTTAAGGACAAAAGTACAAATGCAAGATTTGACTTCTTTAAGAAGATTGAAAAAGAAAATCAACTGTCTTTCAATAAATATTTTTATTTCAATACATTCAAAATATGTGAAATTCATTGTCTTTTATTGAAACCTTCTAGTTAAAAATAAAATTATAATATTTTAAATTTTGACAAAGCCAAAAATAAATCATGTATCAAATTTTCAATGATTGATTCATATGTTGGAGATGGTTATCTTCAAGGTTAAGTGGCCGTAAAGGAATCTACAACTATGCAATCACACTTGGAATTCAAAATTCCTAAGGTAGATACCTTTTTTATTTTTGAAATTATATCATCTTGAAATAATTTATAATAGTCAATATTAAAATTATATTAACCCCTAAAGGACCATTGTCCCCTCGGGGGACAATTTGGAGTTCGGGCAGGTTCCGTAGGCCTCAATTTTTAATGAATCTTTTTGAAACTTTCTCATAAGATAGGAAAACTGATTATCTTCATGGGAATGTAATTTTTATTTCAATTGGTGACCGGGAGCAAAAGTTATACCACAAAAAGCCCAAATTTTCATTCGGCGGGCAGAATATTTTTTTTGCAAAAAGTCAAAATTTAAATTTTAAATTTTTTTTTCTAAAATGATATATTTTTGCCTACATGTGAAGCTTTGATTCACTCTATTTGGACTTATAATGAAAAAGTTATGGACAATCTTGTTTTTCGGGCAATCTAAACAATTTCTTGAAAAAATAACTTATAGGATTCATTTTTGAATGCAATTTTCACAATTTTTCAAAAAAAATTGTTTGACAAGGTTATGTTTACTTTCTAGAACAATCTCACCATTGGGATTATTGTATTTCAATCCCATCTTAGAGTTATTAACCATTTAGTTTTTCTTTCAATCTTGGACCTACATCTACTTAACAATTTTTTAAAGAATGAAAATCAAGTGTTTTTTGTGTGAAATTTTTTTCCTAGACTCTCAACTCAATTTCTTAACGCAAAAAATTATAAATTCAAAGTCTATAGTGCAATTTTTTAATACAAATTCCAGTCAAAGTCATCTGAAATTGCAAACCACAGTTCAAAAAAACTTGTATTTCCAACTTTGAATGCTCATATCTTCCAATCTGTATGGTCAAACTTCATGAAATTTATACCACTTTATCTCAATCAAGTTAAGTACAAGATCCTACGGTTAGATTCTGAAAAATATATATTTTTTGTTTTCTTGGATGAATGCAACAGAAATGGCAGTTTTGAGAGGTTTTTGACAGAAAAAGGCCTTGGTCCTTTAGGGGTTAAATGATTGATGAATTTATACAATCCAAACAATGTTTTGCTATACATAGAAAATTTTAAGGTGTAAAATGCTTGGATTTTCAAATTCAATGTATGTATATAGTAATAAAAATAACATAGAGGTCTACCTTTATTTTATAATTGTTAATTTATAATTAAAAAATTCAGTAATTCTTCTTTATATTAGTTTGTAATCTCATACAATTGTGAATTTATAAGAAATCAAATTTTACAAATGACATGGTTTAATTTATAGTTTCCTCATAGAAGCTCAAATGAATGATGCTTCAATTACATCTACAAAGATCTTTTAATCTCAAGATTTGTATAATATAATGTGCTTGAATTTATTGGAAGTAAGAAAATATTATCATTTGAATTTTAAAGTATATTGTAGAAATTCAATATGTTTATTTTAATTCATGAAAAATTGCAAAATTTATTGGTCTTACAATACTATATTATGGGTCTTATAAAAATGATTGATTGTTCAAATTTTTGATTTAAAATTAAACAAATATTATTAAATATACTTTAAAATTGCAACAAAACCAAAAAAATTAATATATGGATTGTGATTTCAAGTAGACAAATATAGCCTTTTATATTAAGTTCATTCTTGAATTATAATAGTTGGCATTATGTACCTATGTTATTTCATGTTTCTAGGACAAGATATATTTCCAAATTAAAATAATTACATGAAGTTGCAAAAAGACATTGAGAATTAAAATTGCTACAAACTTTACATTTTATAGTTTTGATGATGGAATTAAAGGTTTGAAGGCATATTCACTTGATAATACATAACTTTTAAAATTTAATTCTAATTTATAATTTTAATTATACATATCATTGATTAATGAAAATAATTATATTTTAATTTCTCCAAAGTTTAATAACCAAAAATTTCTTAAAGATTTAATTTTTTTTAATTATAAGGCTAAAAATCAAAACTAAGCAAGATTTAATTTAAAGTATAAAAGTTTCTTCTTCTTTAAATTTATTTGTAAAGTGTAATAATAAAAAATGAAATTAAGAAATTGATTTTAAGAAAATCCATTTACAAAAATATAAACAATAGCATCAATCCCTAAATCCTAGCTCAATTTTAATTTCATTTTGATTTCACTTGCATAATAGTTACCAAACAATCAATTTGATCCAATTACAATTCACATTTATATAGATAAAATGGCTTTAGCTTTTGAACAATCTTAAAACAAATTTATACATATAATGTAATACAACATTGATCAAATGTTTTGCAGAACCACAAAAATTAAACAAGACAATACTTCAAAATCAAATTAAGAAAGTGTCACAATTTTTTTATAAAAATTTCAATTCTTAATTTTTTAAATATTAGAAAATATATAATTAAAGATATGCTAATTATCAATGTTGTAAATTTCACATCTATTGGCCTTGTGCTTAAAATTTTTTTTGTAGTAGGCATGTTGGATTACCAAAGTATAACTCTACAATGGTATACTGAGTGTATTTTGGAATTAGACTATACAAATTTCAAGTTGGAAATCAATCCAATCTTTTGTAAAAAAAAATAGTTGGATTATAATATACATAAGTTTGGTGATGTCAATAGTTGCAATATAACCTCATGGTTATGGTTAGAGAATGATTGCTAGTGAGAACTTCCAAACAAATGACATTCTATAAATGACATTCTACAAACAATTGCAAGATAACTAATTTTCTTTCAAACTACAAGTCTATTGGTGCTGGAAATGCAACTTCAATTGTAAAAGTATATAAATTGCCAAACCATAGATACAAATTTTTATATACAATTTTCCAATAAATTCTCCTAGGGCCATATTCATATCTTCAATGGATGATAGAAGAAGGTGATTAGGTGACAAGTAAAGATATTTTTTGAAATTATTCAAATTTTGTATTTTCTTATTGGTAATTGAAAAGGGGTTCCACAGCACTAAAAAATGCAACATTTTAATACTATATGCAAAAATTATGAAGTAGGATTTTGGAAGATGTTCTAAAATTGTTTCTTAAACATATGTACATATTGATTTTGGAAATGTACTCAAAATGGTGATGGTGATTGTAGGTAAAATGCAATTTTGGATTAACCTATATTACACCCAAGGGATAGACAATTATTTTGAGACAATTATCTAGCATCATTTAAAAACCAAAAATGTCATGTATTTTTTTGCCTCTTAAAATTCTTATGTGGTGTCCTTACTTGTTTATTTTTTTTGTTATATTATAATTTCTTACTTCAAGATGTGCAAAAATTTGTTTGTAATCTTTGAATCCTAGTCTAGTAGTTCTAGTATCATAACACTTTATTGTTAAATTTTGATCTTTTTATCATCAATTTCCATTAAGTTATTTGGGTTTAAAACTTATTATATCAAGTTGAACTAATAAAACAAAAGAATATAATCTTTTTGAATGAAAACAATATGATCTTATTTCTAAGTCTTATAATAGTGCAATGAAATTTCAAAAACATTGACTACGTAGGATTGTAGGGTGGAAGATATTCATGTTTGAATTTAAGAAAATAACTTTTGTACACCTTCCTAAAGTAGACTATGTGACTTTAAATCTACTAAGTTAAAAAATTTTGAACTCAAGATTTGATTTTAAAATTTCTAGTGTTAAAAAAATGATTTGGCAATTTGAAAAAAATATTTAAAAAAACAAAAACTTAATTTTCATTCATTAAAATTATTAAATAGAAATGAGTACAAGATAGAAGAAAAAGTTAAAATGATTAATAGCTAACTAATTCCAATAAAAATATGGTTCAAGGAAACATAATAAATTGCGTGGAACATTTTTGTCTTAAAATTTTGAAAATTGATTTCAAAAACAAATCCAATAAATTGTTTATTTTTTATAAGAGATTCTATGATTGTCACTAAAATAAGACATTCTATAGCTTGTACATTACTAATGTAAATGAAATGAATGAGAGATCCCCAAATAGACAAAAATATAATCTTGATTTTTAATGTTTAAATTTCAAATTTTTGCATGGTTCTTTTGTTGCCAAACCCCCCTCCATTTTGCACTTGGTATGGCACAAATTTTGCCTTGGATACTCATTGAAATAAAAAAAATATAGAATTCCAAAAAGCTATTATGTTTTTCTATCTTCAAAAAGAATTCAAAATAATGCACCTTAATAATAGAATTAGTCCTAATATCTATTTTCAAAAAAATAGTCTTATTATTAAGTCCTTATGATAGCTCACTAACAATATTATTTTATACAAAAGAATAGTATAGATTGAAAGTTGGTAATGCTTAAAGTCAAATTACAGGGACTCTATGCATTATGACAAAACATTTTTAAAGTTTAAATGTCTATTATAACTTCAACTACAAATGTTGTAGCAATGTGAATGTAATCTTTTTTATTATCAAATTCCAAAATTTGAAAACAAGAGCCGAATTGTAGAACATTAATTAAATAAATAACTATTTAGAATAAGAAGGCATTTGATGAATGAATGAAATAATGGTTAATAAATTTTCCATTAATAAAAATGTTCAAAGTCCTTGAGCATATGGATTATGAAATCTTTGATTTTGGCAATTCATAAAAATAAAATTTCACGTATTGTTGATTATACTATATTTGCCTAGAATATAAGAATATTCATATTTTTCCCTCAAAAACCATCTTGGAATGCAATAATTTTCTTATATAAATATATATCTCACCAAAAAAAATATTAAAAATAAGAATTTGAAACCTTAGTTTTGCTTTGTTGCTTGATCAGTCTTAGGTTTAAAATAATAACTTTTTATAAGTTTTTTTATTAGAAGTCAAATAGATGTACTTTGAATAATCAAAGTTCTTAAGTACCCAATGAATAAATTTTTTTTTGCATGTTAAGCAAAAGATTTGGGAAAAATTGGAAAACATACAAAGGTATCTTCAATATTTTTTTAAAAATTATGGGCCAAAATGAAACTACTGAAAGTTCAATTTTGTAATGAGACTCTTCCACAATGAACCACAAACTAAATTTGATTGTGTGCATAATTCCTAATCATTGTATTTAATATTTTAACATCAACTCCAAACCACCTTCAATTTTTTGAGATTATCTCCTTGTTTCTAAGATATATATCTTTAAGTTAAATTTTGTATTTTGTATTACAAATTAAATGTGTTTTTTTTGCATTGAAAAGTTTTAAAAATTTGTGTAAGTTTTATGTAGTTCATATTGAAAAGATTTCAAACCATGTTTGGACTATCCAAGAAGGATCTAAAATGTTTTCTTAATCCTTTAAACCCTAAAAGACTAGGCATTCAAAATTTGAAAAATGGAGGAATATAAATACGTTCCAAATATGCAAAATGCATTTTTTCACTCATCAATTTTTTTCATGATTCATGTATTAATTCTTTAACACTTGTATACTACAGATTTCAAAGATTTTTCTTTGCAAATATTTTATAATTCAAAGGATATTTGTAGGTGAAGCCTAAAAAGTTATTTTTTCACTTCAAAAATTCGAAATGACTTGAATGATAACATAAAAATAAAATCTTCAAAAGTTACTATAATTAAAATTTGTCTTTTTGAAATGGAAGGAAAATCATTTCTTCTAAAAATCATAAATATTCAATCTACAATCAAATCTAGGAGGAATTTCCAATTTTTGGCTTCAAATATTATTGAAAAATATTGGTTTGATCATTAGATGATCGACCTAGCTATATAGATATCATTTATGGATCACATTTTATGATTATGGTTTGAGATTTATCATTGAATTACTATTCTAAGTTGCATTTCATAATATATATTTTCAAATTTGAAATATTGAATATTCTTTGGTCTTTTAGAGATTAAGGACTAGGGGTTTAAGTTTTGAGCTATGAGGGATTCAAACATGTGCCAGGTCCATCTAATCTCTGATTTTCCATTCATTTAAATGTTGTAGGTTCCTTTGTTAATTCTCTTAAAAAAATTTCTATACAAATGATCAAAACTTCAAAAAATAACTATTTTAGTTCAAAGAATGATTTCTTCATGAATGACTAGAATAAATGAGTAAATTTTTCTCTTAAATGAAAAATTCACCATAAATAAATCATATCAACTCGAACTTCAAGAGAAAATGTTATAGTGAAAAAAAAATATTCATTCTATAATCAAATTTAGAAGGAATTTTGAATTTCAGATTTTAAAGTTTATTGACAAACATTGGTTAGTGCAATAATTGATCTAACTAAATGGATATGATCTATGGATCACATTTAACAACTTCTATATGAATTTCATCATTGAATGATTCATCTAAGTTATATTGGCTTTTAGTTGGATCAAAGGAAAAGAAACTTCGCATTGACACAAGCTTTATGGATAAAAGTTTGAGGTTGACTTGACCTTAAAAAAAAGTAACATAGATGGAGTCTCTTTTAGCAAACTTCTTTTCTTATAATTAATCTTCATAGTTTTAGAACTTTGGACTATTCTTGTTTCTATAATCTTTTTTGGGGGATTTTTGCCATTTAGAGCTTCACCTCTAAATGCCCTAAGCACCATATTTTGGTGTTGCCTAAACTTTTAAGTTATAATAAAAATTTATCAAATGAATATTTTAAATATTTTTTCTTGTTGAATATCCTTCAAAGTCAATTTCAAGCATCCAAAATTTGATTTTAAGAAAATGGTTCATAATTTTACAATTAAAGATTTTGTACAAGGAGGTCCATTGCAAATCTTGATTTTTTAGTGTTGAAGGCTTCTAAAGATGAGCCTCTAATACATTGAATATATGTGAGGGAAAAATCACATTAGAAATTCATTCAAAAGAATTCTAGACTAGATTTGAAAAACTACACATATATTATGGTTGTGCATATTATGCCCTCTAGTCTCATATTTTTTTTTCATGATCCCAATTTTAGATTTGGCATTTAAATAAAGACTTGAAAAACTCCAAATCACTTTGAATTTATTATTTAAATACCCTCTTCATCCGCAATTTGATTTCACATCATTACAATTTCCAAAAATTTGATAAAACTTATCAAAACTTCAATTTTTTGTTTAGTTTTGAGCAAATTCCAAAAAGCTCAAAGGAGTTTGGTCCTAAATCTTTATTCAAATGCATTTATTTACTTCAATTTTATCAAATTAGTCATAAATAAAGGTCATCTTTGATAGATCCAAATATTAATTTGATTGATAGAGAAGATTTTTAGACAAAATACTTGACCCAAAGAACATCTAAATATAGTCTCAAAAAATAGTTAGGCATTTAGGGCTTGAATTTCATTGATTCTTTTGGAATGCTCACATCCTTGTCCAGTTTTTACATTTTGGTCTCATCTAGAGCCTGTTTGGTCTGCACTTGCAGAAGCGAATGCTCCAAAACTCCAATTTGGACTTCCATGTCTCGAAGCTCCATCTTCAACTTTTGCATTGCAGCTTTCATGTGGAGCATTGGTGACATGTCCGCAATTTCATTTCCTTTCTCCACCATCTTATGTTTCACTTGTTCCAATGATTCCAATGTCTTAGTATGCTCACTAGTTAATTTCGTCATGTCTTCTTTTATTTGCTTGCGCTTTTTTTCCAACCCAGAGAGACGTCCTTTTACAGCTACATACTCAGCAATCAAGGACTCAAATTCATGGTTGATAAAGTTTTCATGGCTTTCAAGCTTATCCAAGGAAGATGTAATATTTTCTTCCAGTTTCTTGAATTGTTGTTTCCCTGTGTTGAATTGGAAGAATGTGTCCTTGTAAAGTTTCTTTGCACGTTCCAAATGTATTCTCCAATCATTGGCCTCAATTGCAACACTACTACGGAGCTGTGGAGCAATTCGTTTAAGGTCCAATTTCCGCTTGTGAATTGTATTCTCTGTCATGTTTAGGTCATTCAAAGCTTCTGGAATTATTGTATTTACTCGTGGAATGTCGTCATCGCCTTGCTCATTAAGAACATAGAGCTCAAAGGGGTTATCATTGTGAGATGTATCATTTTGCAAGTACTCTTGTTGGTGTAAGTGAGTTATAGGAGTAAATTCATAGTTGATGGCATCGAGCACTAAACTGCAAAGCGCATCTAAAACGCTACAAACTGCATCTCCATAGCCTTGTTTGAGTTGAGTAGGGGACCAATTAGGAGCTGCAAAGCCTAAATTCATGAGTTCCATCATGATTTTGGAGCAAGTGATGTTGGGGTCATCAACCTCAGAAGGTGGGGGAAATTGGCAACCAAGCAATCCAAAGAGCCAAGCTATCATAGCAAAGAAGTAGGAAAATTGTTCATTACGATTGATTGAAGGTAAAGCAAAATAAAATTTGTGAAGTCGGGGCCATGGAGGGGACCTGCAATTGCAAAATTTCAACTCGTAGTTGAGAAGTTTCAACTTGTCAACAATAAGTTCCATTATGACATTGCATTGCATCTGAGTGTCTAGTACCCTTGACAACTTTGAATATTCTATGGATGAAGATTGTTGAGCTTCCAAAGTGGCAAATTGTACAATTTCTAAGGCACAAGTCTCCATTAAATACAATAGAATGAACTTTTCCTACACTTCAATTGCAAAGTGAACAATACTTAAACACTAATCATCAAACATTCCTATTGTACAGATTCTTGGAAGGTCATGGATGTAAGTTTATTTTCTATAAATTTGTTATGTAACCTAAAACAACAACTTTTGAATCCATTAGGGTTAGGATGAATCATTATGCTTGTATTTGAATGTTCCCATTATACTTCCAAATTTTATTGTGACAACTTCAACATAAATGTACTATGCTTTTTTTTTCAACTATAAAAAATAATGACTATTATTCATTGAATGTGTTGATTGAAACAAATTTCTTTACTAAATGAATTTCTACACCCTCTCAACAATTTGTTTGTAAACATTGAAAAAGTACTTTCATTTGACATTACAAGCTATTAAATTTGGATTTTTTTCTTCTTTGAAGTATACATATAATCACAATTTTCAAATTTGACAAATATACACCAAAAGAATCCTAATAAGATTTAAAGATGTTTGATGTAATTGTTGAATGACCTTAATTTTTGTTGAATTTTACTAGCAATTGAAAAGAAGATGCAATATGCTCTGAAACCTATAAGGTGCATATTTTAGATTTCATGGATTAAAATTCTTGTTAATTTTACAAGGTTAAAGCTTATACTTCACCTTAAATCACCGCGAGTATGAATGTTATCTTTATTGGTTAAGATCTTAAAATCTAGCCACATCTAGGCTTTATTGTAGTGAAATTGGTGTTGTTTAAGTAAGTAGGAATGAAGTGTTTACACCATTGTTCTTTAATAAACACCAAGCCTACTTGGCTATTGAAGTGGTCCAAGCTAAAAGTAATGTTTTAGAAGGTTAGATGTTGTAATTAAAGAAAGCATCATCAAGCAATCCCTTGGGTATTTTTTAATATGAAATCCTCAAGAAACATAGATTTCAAAGATATGGGGATCACTTATAGGTAACTTGTTAGAAATTAAGTCATTATGTAAGAATTGCAAGGTTTATAAGAATAGGAGGGTGGCTTTGAAGAACAACCAACTTCACATTACACTAATTGCAACAATCATGCCCCAAACTCCTCAAAATAACTTCTAATGGATTATAAATCATGACCAACATTATCAAATATTCTCATTTCAAATGGATTTTTGGGATTGATTAGCAATTCATTGAGCTTTTGTAATTCATGGTTTATAGTGTGGATTATGCGTATTTATTGATTTCATGCGGACTATACTTACATTGCTCTTATGATCTCATTTTACATTGGTTTCTAACTTCATCGGTTTAGAATTAACTTAAATTATTCTCTCCACTTCACATCTATCATTCTATCCAACATCGTAGTGCTTCAACTCTTATTTGATTTCATGCTTCATTTGTCAATAACTACATTTAACTTGAATTATTTTCTTCAATTAATTCTAGCAATGGGAAACAAAATTTATACCCACTTCCACAAAATTGCATCTTAACCTACAAAAGCACACTAGCCTATAATGGCATCAAATAATGGTACATTACATCCTATAATTACATATCTTGCATAAATTATTTCTTCTTGCTATAGCACTCACATCTTTGGACTGTGGCAGTGATTGCCACTTTTGAGCTCATTGTCATTGTCATCTTGCTATAGCACTCACATCTTTGGACTGTAGCAGTGATTGCCACTTTTGAGCTCATTGTCATTGTCATCTTGCTATAGCACTCACATCTTTGGACTGTGGTAGCACTTTTGAACTCATAGTCATTGTCATCTTGCTATAGCACTCACATCTTTGGATTGTGGTAGTGACTGCCACTTTTGAGCTCATTGTCATTGTCATTGTGACAAACTATGTCACAGTGAGCTCAAAAACTAAAAAAATTTAAAAGTTTAAAAATTGCTGCACCTCCCCCCTCCCAATCTGATTTAAATATTAAATATTAAATATTAAACTTTTTAACCCCTTTCCCCTCCCAATCTGATATAAATATTAAATTTAAAATTTAAATTTTTTTAAAACTTGTAAATCCCCCCTCCCCCCACCCTCTTACAATTCTGAGAGGGTGGGCTTGGAGACAAAGAATATGGAATAAATGACATATCCGTATTCAGTATTAGTGTTTGTATGATATATTGTATGTTGCATCTGGTATCCGTATCGGTATCCGATGGTTGTTGGTTTTTCTTGAAGGGGGGTTGAGATTTTCTTAAATTCAAATTCAACGGCTGTCAATTTTTTTGATGAGGGAGGGGGTAGAAAATTAATCAAACACCAGTGACTGCCACTTTTCGTCACATTGCATTGTCACATTGTAATGCCAAGCTCAACGTAGTCACTTTTTTCAATTTCTAAATAACTTCTTATAAATTTTGTTCTATTGCTTACCAAAATCAATTAATTACAACGAGAAAAGGGGGTCCTAATCAACCTAAGATGAACTGATTTGTATTGATTGTGAAAAAAAATGAAATTTCATGTTTTAATCTAGCAATCCATGAAACATAGTTTGAATATAATTTTAGACCTCATTTTGGCCTTGTAGAACAATTTTTTTCAAAAAACTTTAAACTATGAAAAGGTGTGAAATCAAATCAAGTATCATCTCCTAAAATTTGTTTGATATTTCAAGTCTCCAATCAAAACTTATAGACAAATATTAGAAGGAAAATTTTTTTATTGTCAAAACATGAAGTCTAACATTTTACTTCCAACACAATTCCTAGTCATGACATAACTATGAATAGTTGAGCTCCTATTCATCCTAATTTATATATCCCATGTGCTTTGTTCTACCTCCTACTTTCCCACTTGTATGAAGAGGTGTTGTCTACACTTTTCTAACATCAGTCTATATAATATATAAAACTCAATTGTTCATGATTTATTGAACTACTTTGAATAGTGTACTAAGTTTTGTAGAATTAAAATTGATTAATTTGTTAAATTATATTTTAGAGTCTTATCCATATTGTGGTTTTGCCTATGTGGCAACCTTGATTGTGTGGTGATTTTTGCCTACTTCATAGTCTATCAATTTGAATTTCTGAATAGTAAAAATTTTATCAAATCTTGAAAAAAATGAACACAATTGTGTTGATTATTTATTTTGATGAAGATGCCTAAGCCAATAGACATAATCAACATACATCAATTCATTTTCATGTTGTTTTGGACAATCTTTTTTCTTGTAGTGATTATCTCAAACCTATGTAATAGTATGCTAGCATTCTCTGTCCAAAGTTCTTATAAAGAAATGAAGAAGGTCATTGCCATTTGCAATTAGGGTGACATGTCCACACAAAGACCAATAATTGAATTGGACCTAAAAGAAATGAATAGATTGGGGTGGAAGTACAAAAAGTGATGTTCTTCAAAATTAACCATCAATGGGATTTAATAATTGTAGATACTAATAAGTAGCATTATATCTTTGAACAAGTCATGGAGACCAAATTTTCTCCTTGCATACACAATTGCCTTGCATGCAAGACTAAACGGAATGAAAGAATGTCCAACCACAAATGCACTACTAATTTCTAAACAAAAGTTGGAAGAACTGATATAGAGTAATGGGAAAATTCACCATCAAAGCATGCAACTAAAAGGCTTCCTAAAGACTTTTGCTTATCATTTGTATGTGCAGATGCATGGCTAGTTTGGTAAGAGGCCTCAAATTTAGAGCCTCCACATCTAAGAAACTTGTTCAATCCTAACCAACACCAACTTTAAAGATTATCGAAGAAAGAATGATGAAAACGTGCATAAGAATAATGGTGGCAATTAGTCCAAAAGCAATGATCCTATGAAGATTATTGAACATGATTGCAAAAATTATTGGTTGATTTTACACTATTTTGGAAAAAACTAGGATCTTGATGGTGAATACTATGAATACCAGAACAGAAAGCTCCCTAGTTGATTTTGACTATCAATCTTATTGTAGATTTTTTTCTACTATCAATAAGTGTCCTTTGTGAGTACTATACAATACTTACTTGGATCTATAATGCTATATCTCAGACTTTGTTCCTAGTTTTTACAAAAGTAGGTATGTCTAGGTTTTAATTTATAATGAGTCTACCACAATGAACACCCCTTAAAAATTGACTATTTTTCAAGACTTGAAGATAATTAGATTTAATTTTACCAAAAGAATGAGGTCAAAATCGTCTTCAATGTTTGAAAATATGCGCACCTAGAAATCCTATTTTCACAAATGCAAAGGCCAAAAAATATTGTATTCTTAGGCGCCCCTTATACAAAAATGCCTACCTACTATAGAAATAGACAATAGAAATTATAGTTCTAAATCACTAATTCTGGATACTTGATAATATTCAAAAATCCTAAATCCAAAAGTGTGACAAATCATCAAATTTATTTTAAAATATTAGATGATATTTAAATTTTTTTGAAAACTAAGGATTTTAATTACAACAAAAGCATCCATCTCCAAATACAAATTCGAGTTCATTGGGTTCATGCTTTGAAAGTTATAGCAAAGGACAACTCTATCATTGTACATGTGATGTAATTAAGGATTTGTGTTTCTTGTAAACATCCTAACCTCATCCCTCCATTGCAAATATTGTCACTTTAGTAGAATCCCCATGTATAGCATATTAGATTATTAGCAAAAACGCAAAGTTGCTACTAGATCTCTCTAATTTAAATTTATTGTAAATCCTCAAGTTTGAATCTCCTAAGCTAACATTTTCAATAAAGTCAATATGTCTTTCTACATTTTCTCAATTGACTAGAATGAGGGAAACTCGGTACTTGTACAAAAACCTTATTGAATTTGTTGTATTTTGTAATTTTTATGACTTCTCTTTTGGAGTACTTAAAAATTAAAAAAATATTTTTTAAATATTTCTTAAATATGGATAATGTATACACCTATAAGATAAAGGTAACCACAAAAGAAAAATCATACTAAAGTTCTCTAAGTGGGTGAACTAATAGGTGCCAAATCTTTTTTTTTAAATACATATTTTGATGTTTTAGTAAGAAATAGGATTATTTATTTATTTATTTATTTAAAATTAATTAATTTTAATAACTTTACACAAATGATCACCAACCAAAAAATCCACCAAAATCATTTCTTACATGTTTGAAAATGCAAGCAGAAAGAGGCTCACTTTGTCGACTTCTAGATGACATATATTTAATTATTTTTAGAATTACTTTAAATTTTAGCTGAAAATATATTGAAATATCATATCCTCTAAATTTCAGCTGTAAATCTATTTCTATGGATACTACTTTGTTCAAAAGACCTCAAAATTGGCAAGTGTGACATAAAATTGGGGACCATTTTTGGACAATAAAATATTTTTGAAAAATTCCAAAAAATTAGGCAAGGTATATTATAGTCATGATTGCCTTTCTTTTGAATTTTGAGTCATTTCGAGGATGCACACACAAGTTATGGCGAAAATTAGTAGGATAGAAAATAGTATAGGTGTTTTGTACAATCACCCAATTGCAAGGACAAGTTTTGTGGCATTGTTGTTTATTGAAAGGATTTGAGTAGCCATAAAGTTATAGTTGAATCTTCTAAATCAAGTAGTCAAGTGATGGTTAGCTAGATGAAAGAAATGGTAGAGAATAGTCATTAGATAGAGAGGAGTAAAATAGAAATAAAACCAAAACTTTTCAACTTTACAAATGACCAATTAGAAAGACAAAAGCCAAGGAGTATATGAAGTTGTCATTTTTGCCAACAAAAATGTACAACTATCTATCGTCTATTGTAAACCAAGGATAGGTAGTCAATTATTTCCCTTAATTGTTACATATACTACTTCAAGGATTGAAGGTGTCTTTTGATTGTAGGTATGTAAGTCCCCAATTTGTCACCAGGGACTTACTTATTTTATTTTATTTATTCCTACAAAATTAAACATGTCAATATATATATACAAAAATCCCTAAAAAGAGTATAAAACTGAAATAGGCATGCTACATGCTAATATAGTATTTGGTCTAAAATAGTATTTATATGTAGTCACAACCTCAAAACCACTCTAAATAGGTTAGAAGCCAAAAGTTAGAGTGAAAGATAGGGAAAGTAGGTAATAAGCCCTACATGTAGCTAAACTCGGCTATTTGGTCCGTAAGAGCCCTAGATTGAGTCTAGGATAGGAATCTACAAAGAGATTCCAATTTCTCCATAGTATTGACAAAGTACAAAATCCCGATTGTTGGTATGCACGTTATAGGTACTACCCGTGCAAGATAAGCCAATGGAGGACATCTAATCACCTAATTTGGTGGTCTAAGAGTGGAAATGCACAAGAACTTGGTGGCAAGATCAATCCTCCAAGATTCTTTTGGTGAAAAAGATTCCTCAAATTATTGGGCTCAATTGAAAGGACCAAGATTTTTAACCTCCCTTTTTTAAAGGTGTAGGTGGATGACTTAAATCTATCCTTGCTTTGAGGGATTCCATGGGAAGTCCCCCAAAAGTCTCAAATTTTTTTTATGGTTGAAAGATGCTTTTCTAAACGGTCAACCACAAATTCTCTTGGATGGAAATTTTTAGGAAATTCTCGGGGTGCAATAAAATCCCTCTACAAGTTTAGATAGTTTTTTTTATGCTAATAGAGGGCCCCTACCAGTTTCAACACATTCCAATAGTAATAAAGACCCGAACCAAAGAGAGTCTTTGACAGTTAACACATTTAAAAGCTATGGCAGGGTTGACTAGCGTATCGAGGGTACACAAAGACAAAATGGGACCAATTTTAGGTCTTTTCTTACCTCCCTAGTCCCTACATCTACTTTGAAGCCTAGTGAAATAATTTTTAACAAAAAGATCAAATTTCAAAAGTTGGATTTTTTAACCTAAGTTGACAACTAGACAATACTAGGTTTCATTGAGATTTTGGACATAGAAAAAGGAGAAGGGAATTTCATCTAGATTAAAAATGGCGTTTCAATCCAATGGCACAATTTGTTTATGATTTGGAGTCATTCTCCAAAAGTTACAAAAACAAACTAGCACATGTTGTGGAAATATGGCCTTAAGGTTCCTTAGTTGGAAAATAGGAGAAAGGGCTTCCAAAATCCATAGGGAACCCATTGGAAAATTATAAAAATGACTTGAAAACGCAAGGACATCACAATAACCAAAATGGCATAAATTCTAACTCATTTAGGTATAAGTAATATGACATAAGAGGATTTCTAGCTGGTTTACAAGATTGCAAGTTCCCAAATGCTGGAAATGCATTGGGAACGTTGGGAACACGATGCTGATGTGGTCGAGCGACTACCATGTTAGAAAATACTAATTATTTATTAATGTTAATCAATTATTTAATATTTTTTTAAATATTTTTAAAAATCATTTTTTTGTTTTTTAATACATTCTGAAGTTTTTCGGAAAAAAAATTTTAATTTTTTTTTTCAAAATTCAAAAATTCAGACCAACATGGGGCTAGTCTGTAGCAGTGGAAACAATTTCAAGGAACACCCCTGAAACGGTCTTTTGGGGGCACAAAAATCTTCTTTTGATTTGAATTAGTTGTGAGCCCCTAGGTAGGTAGGTGCACGGAATAAGTCGGGAACTTGTGGACATGATAGATTTCGAAAAGGTAAATGTAGGTGGTTTTTAAAAATATGTAAGTAGGCTAAAACGTAGATTTAGGTGAGGTTCACATTTGGCCCAAGCCTAATTTTGCATCTAGATTTTCTAGTTAGAAAGTAGGCAAAGGGGGAGGTGAGTGCTACATCTAAGTATAAAAGGTCACTCATTTCTCCCTTCAAACTATTTTACTCTCTCTAATTGATCCCCACATGTATGTGGGAGACTGAGGCTCAATTCGTTTTCGAACTTTTGGCATTTTAAGTCACGAGCCCTTTGTTGATCAATTTCAAGCTTATTGTAGCTCTTGGTTATTTTATTTTGACCCTTGAAGGTTTGAGAGACCTCCTTGGATATACATTTGTGAAATTCATGGTGCTAACTATGTATGAGATTGTGATTGTGGAAACTCGATGCTCTTGGCACCTTTTCGTGATACTTTGTGAGTAACTTGAGTGGGTTTACATTGAGTGTGGTGGTTTTCTGAGTAGTGTACTAATCCTAAAGCACCCCCTATATATCTTGGCGATGCCGCTTTGGGACCCTCTAGTTGTAAGGTTGACTTATGAGTGACTGAGCGAAGCAATTGTCACATGGTTGATTAGCATCCTTTCTTCTCCCTCCTTTCATTGTAGGAACTTTTGAGCGAGTCCTATAGGGATGGCGGAGCTTTGAATACCCTAAAGACAAGAGTGCTATTTTGTGAGCCTAAGAGCATGAGTTTGAGAGCCTATAAGCCTCTAATTTTTGATGAAATTTTTAGTGATTTTTAGGATGTAGACCTATTACCATGCTTTAGGAATTTAGGATTTTCATAGCTAATAACTCCCTTGTAGGATTTGAAATTTGTGACTTTTAAAACTCTTTTCTTTTTTTTGTGCAATTTTTTTTCAAAACTTTTTTAATTCATTTTTCATTTTTTCATTTCTTTTTGCAACTTCTTCATCCTCAAAAAACCCTCTTGATATTGAGAAGTTCCAAGGAGGTAGATGAGTTTGGAGCTCTCAAACTTTTGATTTCATTCACTAGAAAAAAACTACACTATTCATGCCAAAAACTTGCCAAACTTGCGTTTTATTTAACAAAGACTGCCTTGGGACTGTGTTGCGTTCAACGTAACGTGTGGAGTGGATTGTGTTGAGTTCTCCCTTTATAACAAATTTTTTTGCATTTCAATGTGTCAACACAAAATTGAACAAGGAAAACGCAGAATTTTGTGTTAGAATGAAAAAATTAGCATGACAAATCAGGACTTCACCACAATCCACTCTACGCATTACATTGAATGCAACACAATTTTTGTCAAATACAATATAGTTTTCTTCTAGTGATTTTTTTCAAATTTTTTTTTCTTTTTTTGCTATTGTATCACTAGTTCACTATTTTGTGAATTTGTTACCCCTTACACACTTCTCTCAGTACTAAGACATCAATTGGGGGGTGATGGAGTCGCAAAAATTCAAAAAATTATAATAATAAATTTTGAAAATTTGAAAATTTAAAATTGGCGACTTTGTCACCCTATCTGACCCTTCTCAATACCAAAAGCCCCCTTGTTGTGTTTGGGATTCTGAACCTCAAAAAAATTGGAAGGTATTGAGAGGCTTGTTGGAGATACCAAGGTTTAAAATTTTAAAATTTGTGAACCACACTTTCACAGTCATAGGCCTGAATTTTACTTTGAATATAATTTTTTTATATTACTTCACTTTTATCTCTTTTGGCCAAAAAAATTCAAAGTTTTTTTTTTTAATGCTTTGGGCTCACAAGACTTACGCTCACAGCTCTCAAGCTCATGCTTTTAGGCTCACAAACTAGCATCATTGTTCTAGAGGTTAAACCACTCAGTAACCTATTTTCATCCCCACCTCTCTTGGTTAGTATATTTTAAGTAGATCCAATAGGGGCGGCGGAGCTTTGAACCCCATAGGGGTCAAACCACTTAGCAACCTCTTTTCTCCCCTATGCCTTCGTAAGGATATTTTGAGTAGGTCTCATAAGGACGGCAAAGCTAGGGATAAACTCACTTAACAAAAGTCTTAGTAGTGTATCAAAATGGGTACTACAATAAAGCTTTGAACCTCTTTGGAGATAGGAAAGTCTTAGTTGATTGTCAAACCAAAGTTTTAGGAAAAGATGGCCATCCTGCATGGTAGCATATCTAAAGTTTAGTTTCCAAGATATTTGAAAATTACCTCAGGTTTAGTCTCGAAAATTAGAATGTCTATTAGTACATAGAATAGATAAGACTATAAGAAAGAAAGAAGCCCCCGGTGTACTTCCGTTATTTTAGTTATCCAAAAGTCGTATCAATTGTGCGTCCAAATTGTGAAGTTAGTAAAAAAGGGCATCAAAATTGAGTGTCCAAAAACTAGTCTAGCCCCTAGACAACCAACCTAGCCCTAGACGGTCCAACATCAGCCTTGATCCAGTACTAGCCCCTAATCAACCTAGCCATCGATTGAATACTAGTAGCGAATCTACTGCAATTAGGTATCGACAACACTGTAGCAAGTCCATAGCAACTTGTGGAAATTAAAAAACCCACCCAAGTCAAAACTCAACTAGGAGTTGGGGAGAGAAATTAGGCTAGGGGATAGGAAAAATTGAATTAGTAGGGGAGTAGGGAAAAATAGAATTGAAATTAGTTGGAGGGAAAGTTAATTAGAGGGACAAGGGGAAGACAAATTAGAAGATAGAAATTAGCATAGAGGAATAAGGGAAAGACAAATTATAAGACAAAAATTAGCATAGAGGAACAAAGAGAAGACAAATTAGAAGACAAACATTGGCATAGAGGAACAAGAGAAAAAACAAGCGGAGCACCACCCGAAGCAAGGCATGACCATGGCATGGGATGAAGCAGACGTGGACAATCCAACCATGAACAATGGGGAGGTAGGCTACTAACCTCAATTCTTGTTGTCTGAAGTCCTAATTTTAACACAATTCCTATTTCTAACTTAGTGTTAAGTTAGAAATAGGAATTGTGTTAAAATTAGGACTTCAAACCTCATTTAGATATAGTATAATGTGTTTTTTCAAAAAAAATTGAACTGACATTAATTAAAAAATCAATTAGGGTTTTGCCTACAAAAATCTATTTGAAATTTTAAGTTTCAAATCAAAAGTTATGGAATTTCAAAGAGATGTTTGAAATTGTTCTTATTATATTTTTTCAAACTTCCTCTTTGAAATCTGTCCATAACTTTTGATTGGATACTTGAAATGTCAAACCGATTTTTGAACTTGAAACTCCAATTCATATTCTAACTAGTTTTAGTTCAAATGTTTTTGAAAAAAGACATTCTATTATACTTAAATGAGGTCTGAAATCTTAGTTTTAATACAAAATTTTGAATTTTTAACTTAACTATGAGCTCTCACAACTTCAAGAATTCATATATATCCCATATGGGTTGGTCGACCTCCCACCTCCATACGTGTATATAAGGAGTTTCTCTTCTTCATTCATTTCACTAAATACAAATGGTTCATGAAGTAAAATTATTTAATGAATAAATTAAGTCCATGATCTTAATTTGTTTTGGTCAACATTCTTGAAAGTTGATTAAAAAAAAATTTAATTTTAATCATTCAAAAGTATTTCATTTAAAAATTTATCATTCATTTGACAAAATTTCATCTAATTTTTTTTCTAGCCATTATTTCAACTATTTTATTAAATCCTTGGAAAATATTTTTTTGGAATAAGTGATGTGGAAAAAAATCCATGTTGGCAAAGAAGAAAAAAACATGGTGGCAAAGGAGTGAGAGGAAGAGTTGCTGATGTGTATCTTTATCCAAATGGACAGCTGAATTGATATAATCATGTCAAAAAAGTGTCCAAAACATGTACTCCTAATCTACAACAAAGTTGATAGAATTCTATCAAAATTATTGTCAAATAGAACGCACTTTCCCTTGTAGTGCTAGTTGGATGGAATTATGAGTCCTAATCAAAATGCTATATAATGTGAATCCTTCCTACAAACATTTGTTTCTTCAAAACTAAATACACACAATTGAAAAAGCAACATTGATAGAAATAAATTTGCAAGGAAGTTAACAACTTGAAACACTAATTTATGGTAGCTAATAGCACATTGTGATTGGGGCTAAAGAAAACATTTGTTTAGTAATTGCTCCTTTTAATGATTCAATTTTATTGCTTCTACAAAGTACTTCCAAACAAGAATGTCTTTCCTCCTTACTTTCTTCACAAGTACTCTATCAATTAAGTGTATTCTCCATCTTACTAAACTCCATGTCTATCGAGCAAGAAAAAATGGTCCCTTAGTACAAGCTCTAATTCCAATTGCAAAGGCATCACCTTTAATCCTCTACCAAACAACAAACTAACAAAATGGTGAATACTATTGTCAATGCAACCCTACCACCCCACCCTTTACAAGTGTAAATCCAAAACACTACAAAATAAAACAAAAGACAAATTTGAGACCATAAAAATGAAATTTGACAAACCTTCTCCAAATGTGAACAATTTCTATACAAATATCTCCAATAATCAAGAGGAAAAGGCTCCAATAAATGTGTGATGTAAAAGAAACCTATTTGTTATTGGATTTGAAATAGTTGGTATAATTACTCTTGCTTAACCAAATTCAAGTGTGACCCAACTGATTTTTTTAGGCAAAATTAGATCAAATAGTACAAAAAAATTGGATGCAAAAATTATATAATTTTTTTTGAAATAGAGAATTTTGTTAGCTAGCTTCTTCTACTTATACAATAGCTATCATACATGCCATATATGCAGGAGGCAGCTATAGCCAATAGGAGCATTTAAAAAGCAATAATTCAAATATAGCTAACACTACAAAGCACTACAAGGATATGACCAAAAGAAAGCCATTTGCAGCTACAATTGAAGCATCATCACCAAAGGTGGCTTAATGCTTAAGAAGTTGTTATCCATATTTTTTAGTACCATTGTCATCATTTACTCCTACTTTCTTGTCACCATTAGCATCCTTCATTCTCCGCTCTTTATTCTTAATTTCAAGAATATGTAGGAGAGTGTCATTGCAAATCACCAATAGTTTCAAGACTTGGTACAATGAAATACATTTTGCAAGAATGGTGAGCTAGTTGGGTGCTTAAATGCTTCAATGAATTTGCCTTACATAGAAGTTAGAAATACAAAACTATTATTGTTGTGCAATAGAACCTAACACTCTTTTCAATAAATGTGTAAAGAAGATGTTGAGAAAGTACTACTTGGAGTTTTCCTCATGTTAGTTTTTTGTTCTAGAATTTTCATTGTGGAGGCTACTATACAATTTATGATAAAGATCACAAGTTTTTTTTAAAGAACCTTTTCTTTGTTGAATGCTAAGGAGAGGGAAGTTTTGTGTGTAGGAAGTTGATTTATTGGTGAACATTGAGGATCACATTCTTGTTTCACAACATGAAGTTATAACTCTTGATGTACAAAAAAGACTCTATTAGAAAGATACATTGTGAAGGAAACCTATTTTTTTTTTTTGTCATTTATGAGATTATTTGACTCTCTTTGATTAACTTTGTCTAGGCCTTATGAACTACAAATAAATAAAAGAAAGTTGTTTTGCAACAAACTCTCAACATGTGTTTATATTGTGTGTATATTGGAATAGAAATAACATGCATTTGTCTTGGTTCCTTTTCAATAATGATATAAGATAGATGGTATTGAAATTGTTGGGGATTTGATCCCAACTTGGATATTGACATTGTTACAAACAAGTTGTCTATTCATACATTTGGTTGCACTTATGAGCCAATGTTGTAATGATGATTAGACTAAAATGTTTATAGCCACTAATCTTAGAATAGAGATAGGTTTGTTTATTACCACTCGTGTAATAGCGTACCAACTCTTTTTCTTGAAAGTATATGAAAATTCCATACAATTGCTAATATTTATATAAATTTATCTCATGACATTGTGCCTTATATTTATATATAGTATTTTTTAACTTATGCTACCATTTTTGAAACTATCATAATTGCTACTTAATATTTTATTTCATAGTAGAGATTGTTGTTTTCTTATCATTCAAAGAATTTGATAAGGAACATGATGAATTTTCAACTTCCTTGCATGCAACAAAATGACCTTAATCTACAACTTGCTATAATGATCTTGAGCAAGTTCAAGTTGTGAGGATTATTCTACCTAGTGAGACTATGAGCCTATGTGTCATTCATCAAATTGTCATGTAATCTCCTAGTCAAAAGCTAATGCACTAGGATCATGAATTGCAAAGTCTATAGACCTTTTTCAATAGTTGTCCTAGTTCCTACTATGTGTACCTTGGATTTCATCTCGCAGTTGTAATGGCCTTGTTTCATATGTGGTTGTTTAGGTTTATTTTACAACATTTCACATTTGAAAGTTTCAAGAAAATGTACATTATTGCTTCTTGTATGAATTTGCATTGCCAAAATTCCTACGTCATTTTAGTGGAAGAAGTCATATTTGCAATGAATTAGAAGAACATGTTGCCTAACTGGTCCTAGATTAAAAAGTAGGGTTGTTCAATAATTACTCAATACTTTGTAGAGGTGGCGACACTTTGTCACAATGCAAACTTTATCTTTGCTAAAATTACTCACTGAGCTTTATCCCCCCAAAAGACGGGCTTTGCAGAAATCATCTTTTTTGAACAATACAAATCATCTACTGTAAAAAAACCTCAAAAGTATTTATTGGAGACCAAACTATTGTTCATGACTTCTCCTTTTCCCACAAAATTCCCAAAATGAACAATTGCACTTATCTCTTATATGCACAAATTCTTTATCATCCATCTAACACCTAGTGTTTGCAACAACAATACAAGGTTAACCCTTGAATGCCGCCACAGAACGTTTTGGTGTCCTTTGAATGACAAAGAATCTTTCTTTGTAGGACATAAGTGCAACTTTTCATCCTCGATATAATGGGTGGAAAGGGAAGATCTTCTACATTACTTGGACTTCCAATGAGTATATATGACATTTTCAAAGGAGATGATGTCACGTACTATCAAAATGCATGATTTCCACGACCACCAATCTGTCCTTCAAGAGTTAAACAAAATGACAAAGATTCTTTGATGAAGCCATAACAACCGCCAAACACTTTCACCCCTAAAAACTGAAATAGAACTTGCCTTTGTCAAAAGGGGGGCTGTGTCAAATCATTCACAAATCTTCAAATCTTCAAATCTCGTAAGCTTTTTGACTCCAGAACTTTTCGGGATTACGTAACAACAAAATCTGCCAATTATACAACCAAGCACCGACTGACTTTTGACCAATCGAAGCATGTGGTCAGTTCCAAAGTCCTGATGACGTCATGCAAGTGCGTCACCATTGGGTGTCAAACGGTGGCGTCATCATAACTGACGGCAGTTTCGAGGGGTACATGTAGACTTGGCTGCGACTGTACCGGTACCCCGCCCGCTATTCAAGATTGGATATAACCCGTGCGACCGGTATAACTTATTAGTTTAATTCCACAGCCATCCATGGGCTGTACAGGCCCTGTATTTGACACATGTCATTTCCACCAAGCCGTGTAGGCCCTGGTAAGGTACAACAGTCCATCAAGGGCGGAATTAACGTAAGGTAGTGTGCAACCCTTCAAGGACTGGTCGGCCTTTAGGATGGGTTGCATATGCACGGAATTATTTTCCCTTATTTTTTTCTTGAAGACAAATTGGTGCAGAATGTATCACAAGTCGTTTCATTTTTTTTGGAGTATTTTTGAATTACTTATGATTTTCCAAAGAAATATGCTATAAGGACCTATTTTTGATTTGTAGGCATTGCAAAACCCACACATATATGGTTTGGAAAATATGGCTTTACCAAAAACAAACATTACAGCATGCAAAAAATAGAATAGGTTCCAAAATACAACCCTTACAAAACTTAAGTGAAAGCTTAAATTAGTCATTATTTCAAGGGTTTTTTAGCATCAATAGGTATGTAGTTGGGCTACCAATTCTTATATTTTGAAAAAATATAATGGACACCTATCCACTTAGAGCATCTGTAATGCACCTATCAACAATGGTGGTAATGTTACCATACCGCTTAGATAGGAACTTTGTAATTAAATGCATGGTCTAATGCTTCCATTATGGCAAAATGTAGTTCCATAGCCTCAATATAGGACCCCACATGATCAACACTTTTTGGCTTTTTGCTTGCACTACAAGGGAAACTGCATCCTATTTGACAATAATTTTGACAGAATTCTATCAACTCTACTATAGATTGGGAGTACCTGTTTCAAACATTTTTTTGACAAGATTATGTCAATTTGGCTGTCAATTTAGACAAAGATACACGTCAACAAGTCTTCCTCTCACTCCTTTGCCACCTTGGATCTTTTTCCACGTCACTTATTCCAAAAAATTATTTTTCAAGGATTTAATAAAATAGTTGAAATAATGGCTAGAAAAAAAAATTAGATGAAATTTTGTTAGATGAATGATAAATTTTTAAATGAAATAATTTTGGATGATTAAATTTTTTTTTAAAAATTTAATCAACTTTGAAGAATGTTGACCAAAACAAATTAAGATCATGGAGTTAATTCATTCACTAAATTGTTTTACTCCATGAACCATTTGTATTTAGTGAAATGAATGGAGAAGATAAACTTCTTATATACATATATGGAGGTAGGAGGTCGACCAATCCATATGGGATATATGAATTTTTGAAGTTGTGAGAGCTCATAATTAAGTTAAAAACCTGAAATTTTGTATTAAAGCTAAAATTTTAGACCTCATTTAAATATAGCAGAATGTCTTTTTTCAAAAACATTTGAATTAAGACTAATTAGAATACGAATTGGATTTTTGTACTTAAAAATCCAATTCATATTCTAATTAGTCTTAATTCAAATGTTTTTGAAAAAAGACATTCTACTATACTTAAATGAGGTCTAAAATCTTAGTTTTAATACAAAATTTTGGGTTTTTAACTTAATTATGAGCTCTCACAACTTCAAGAATTCATGTATCCCACATGAATTGGTCGACCTCCTACCACTCCAAATATATAGAGGGAGCTTTATTCCCCTATAAACAAGTAATGCTAAAGTGTTGGTGATGATTGGTTGAAGATTGCAATGACATTTTGTATCTAAAATAAAAATTATATGTAAAATCTTGTTGGGTTTCTAAGAAGATATTAACTTTGTTTGTCAAAATTGATTGAGAAATTGACAAGAATTTGACAAACATTGCAATATTGACCGCATTGACAAAGTGCCAACTTTCAGAAGTCGTGGCTGTCATCTCAGACATTAGGTTGTCATTTTGGATACTTTTTTGTCAAAAATTATATAGATTAGGGCCTATTTCTCTTGTAGTGTTGCCTCGCAAAGTATCTCGACAAGCTCATTTTTGAAGGTCATCATGATAATTTACAAATTCCTAAATGAATGGCTAATGGATGATAAAAATAATGCATCTTTATATGTCGTGAGTTGTGAATTGTAAATGAGCCAAAGGATCTTCTTCAAGCCATTCCACCTCATATTGACTTTCACGAGAATTATAGGTGGGATTTTATAAAGCATCCTTGCATTAAGATGCCTCTTCCAAAAAATGTCTCGTTACTATGTAGGCTTCATTCCCCCCCCCCTGCATATACTATTATAGGGCTTATATAGAGTTACCGTCATTGCAAATGCTTTTAGTTAGAAATGGATCTACTATAACTTTTTTTAAAACCCATTAGGGATGTATGAACCAATATTATTATGCTTTTACATAATCAATAACTTGCTTGCTAACCATTGTGTATTCATTCCATAGCCTCCTAGAAGAGAATTTGAAGAAAATGATCAATTTAAAAGCATACTACTAAATTGTAGGAGTTTGCCCACAAACCATAGTTGAAATTTTTTAAATTTTCTCTCCATATAAAGACAAGCGTGAGAAACTATGAAAACAATTAAAATTATATTTTTTTCAATATAGTATGAATTTTTGAAGAGTGTTGTCCATCTTGACTCAAAAGAGACTTTGGAGTACCCAAAAACTAACAAAAATTGTTGATATGATGATCATCTTACTCACCTAAAACAATCATAATCTTTTCTAGTGTCGCCACAACTTGAAGGCCTAAAAAAAGTCACTTTTTATAATGAGTATACACTCAAAAGGTGGAAGTTCTTGATGTGATCACTAATCGCTCCAATATTGTCACCTAAGACATTGATTGTGGTCCATATTATCTTTTATAAAAAAAAATAGTAATGGTTCGTTTTGTAAGGTGTCGAGAATGGATTTTTTTCCCACACAATGGGCTATTCATGGATGATGAAGAGAACACTCTCCGCCTTCTAGGTTTCATCCAATTTCCTTCTCAATTCTCCAAACCAATTCTTGAATCCTTCCAACATGACTGCCTTTCTCTCAAGACAAGTTTGATTCAAAAAAGTAAAAATTGACATATGAAATATATTCGTACTTACCAAGAGACAAGCCAAACGGTGCTACAATCCAAAGAATGGGTTCAATTCTGTGGTGCTGTATGCATCCCTAAGTTAGTCAGTTTTGACTGAAGGATCTTGTGGTGATCTCTTTTCCTCATACCGTATCACATTTGAGGAAGCTCCGGGAGAAGGAGACCTCCGGCTACAGTGTGAAGAGAGGCGTTACTGGGAGAGGGAGATCCTACAAATCCAATCAGTGATCCACCACATGGGATATCCCCCATGAACTGCAGGCTGAACCCCCTTTTTAAAACTTTGGAAAAAAAAAGGTTTTCAAAATTAACAAAAAGAAATGACTTCAATGTTGAAGAGTAAATAAAAAACCAAATGCCATCAACTTTGCTAGTTGGTAAGGTAGAACTACCCGTAACCAATCATTTAAGGTATTGATCTAGGCATGATCTAGTGTAGTGCAAGGTAAAACAAATATTTTCAAAGGTGTAAAGATAAAAATGATGGGGATTGCAAAAACTTTGGTAATTTTATCACATGAATTGAAATTATTATGAATTTTTGGAAAGCATAAAGTGTACTTGACCAAATGCCATTCTATAGAGTCTTCTAATTTTGATCACGCAAAAAATTGCATTTTTACTCACTCTTTTCTACTTTTTTGCACACTACTTTGGAACATATGTCATGAACTTTTAGTCCCAACTTTAAAAATGAGAAAAAAACTCATTCTAATCTTAGTTGGAAATACGTCCATCATTAGGTTGGCTATGGAGGGTGGATTGGTTATAGATGGTTCTACCTTACAAGAATCTAGGCCAATTTTCCTTTCAATTAAGTGGCAGAAAAATGAAGTTATACCAGAACTCTTTGCAATGTGTTATTATCTTAGTATAACTTTGCTCTTTATGAATCAGACATTCCCATCATGGCTGATTTCATTGAGCACAAGAGGCACAGACATTCTCAAGTTCATACTTCAATATAATGCCTCTTTGACTTTCGAGGCAGATTTTTCACCGTTCTATTGGATTGGTAGAAAAGGGTTGGAACTTGTAATGTCTTCCCATTTTTTACACCCTTGGATTTGTAAAAAGTGTAGATAACAAATTTTACAATGGCATGCGCCAAATTTAGATAACAAATTCTTGAGGCCTTTCAAAATATCCTCTTGACTCACAATCCTAGTGAATAAAACAATGGCCTTTAGAATCATTGCAACCTAAGTTTAGTAATCTTTATTCTATATTCATTTGGTGATTGATCAATTCACTATTTATAAAGTACATTTAGTGAGCATGGGTGGAGATAAGAATTTAGAGGGCTTACAAATATTGTTGTAGGCTTTTGGCTTGTCAAACATTTAATGAGTGTCAATGCAAATGCTCTTATGTTTCATAAAGGATTTGTTGTTGAACGTCTTGGTTCTCGAGTAATATGTGATCCAATCTTTCCATTGGGGCATGTGTGAAACATTTTCTGATTAATGAAAAACAATCCATTGTTGTCCCTTTAGTTGATGCCTATATTTTAGATACATTGAATTTATAATTTTTTTTGCAATAAAATAGAAAATTAAAGAGTTTATTGTACATATTTGAGTGAATCTATTTTTTAGTAAAAAAAGATACATTGTAGGTGGTCAAAGTAAGAACGTATAGCTTCTTTTTTGTTGTTCCTAGAGGAACCACTCTTATCCATTTGGATTCTAATGTAGTTCCTTGAACTCCCTACATAGTTGCAATAGTAATTCAAAATTTGGGACATGATTGAGCCGTAAGATTGCTATTACATGAGCCTGAGTGTGAGCCCATGAGCCTACAAGACTATAGACCTATGATATAAGTGCCTACATTAAAGAAAGTTTCTATAATTATACTGAAACTATATTGTGTGTGTGTGTGTGTATTAGGTATTTATGTTATAAGCACCTTCAAGAGTTGTATGATATATATCTACTTAGATATATGCTCAAGGCTTACATGCTTGCATTTTTGTGCCCACACATTAGCATCATTGATTGAGTTGTACTTCATGTTGTAAAAATAGTGAATGAACTTCTACTTCATCCATCCATACCTTTAAATTAGGGACTTTGTGGATTTTTGAAGGGTTTTTTTGTATTGTTTGACATAGTAAGATCTTTGAGACCATACAACCCTCAATCATATTTTTGGTCCCATTAGAAATCTTTCTATAAAGAAGGGCGCCTAGGTCTTGTTTTGTGGTGTTTGGACCCATGGTGTAAAAAATATTGAATTTGGAAGTTTTCATCAATTACAAAATTACAAAATTATTTTTATTTTTATTTTATTATAGTGTTATAACAATATATGGCATGCTAATGTCTAATTGAAATTACATGGTGGTATTTTTTAAAGTTATGAAATTGTAACTTCTCAATCCAATCCCAACCTTTTGTCCAATTCTACATTACAGTTGTCATAATTCCAACTTTGTACAACTTTTACCTCATTGGGGCACAAGAAGGTGCAATTGGATCCAATAATAGGAATTTCAATTTTTGGGGTCAATTTGAGATATACATAACTTACTATATTCATATATGTATATACAAACCTCCTATAGTTTATTCTTCAAATCACAATGAAATCCAAATGCAAACACAAAATATACTTAATAAAAAAATTGATTCACAAAAGCTCAAACCACCCAACTATTGAAAAGATCAATCTCCCAAGAAATTGTTTCCTCCCCCCCCCCCCCCCCGAGTTTTATCTTATAATGGAGACTATCAATAAAGATTACTAGTCTTTAAGATAGATTACCTTTCTCTCTTTATCTTTCTATCTTTAGTTCTATTATCCAGGGTGATTGCAAGAAACACTTCATGTTTTTGGCTCAAAATGCTGTTTTTTGGCATAGTACTGGCAGTACTACGCGATCTTGACAGTATAGCGCGCGTGATTTGCGCCTGCAAATCTCAACCGTTGATTTTGGGCACTTGCAAATCTGGGCCATCAGTGTAGTACTATGCAGTATTATGCAGTACTATGGACTACTACAAGTACTTCACAAGCCACAGGGAGTAGAAAATAGCAGAAAAAGGGTCTGTGGACCTTTTTATTTTTAATAATTAAAAAAAAATCAAAGAATTATTTTTTAAAAATCCATTTTTCTAAACAAAATTGTACACACATTGCAAGAAAAAATTCCTCTAAATTTGTTTTTCCCTCTTTCGTAGAATTTGTGCAAAGGAAGGTCACTTTGACCCCATGTGGACAATAGACATTTTACTATTTTTATAAAAACTCGTCATCAATCCTTGAAATGTTAATAGAACTCCAACTTATCCAATTTGTGGCTTCAAATTCGGATTTTTGAGTCAAAAATAGGACTAAAACCCCCCCCAAAATGGCCAAGGTAGACAGCCAATCGGGGGAAGTTTAAAAATAGTAAAATAATTTTGAAAAAATTGAAAAAATTACACAACATATACAAATTTTGTGTGCACCTTCATTCCAAATTTCAAGTTGATAGGGCAAACGATGCAAAAGTTATGAGCAAAAAACTACTTGTTGGAGGTCAAGGGGACAAAAAATAGGACAAGTGTTTCTTACAATCACCCTCCACTAAAGTAAAAGTCCTAGTTTCCTTGTCCAATTATATCCTATCAAATTATATTTTATCCAAATCTTCATCTTCTACTCGGAGTTATCTAACTCGAAGTTCCAACCCAATTGTATTCATCTAGTGCACTAGTCATCTAAGTGAAGCTATCTAACTCCACCACATAAATCCATCATTCGCAAATATCCATCTCTAGGCATTCCAATGCCCTTGGAATCCAACTAGAGTTGTCTAACTCCACTACATAAATTCACCATTTGGAGATGTCTATCTCTGGGCAATCTTTACTTATCCACTAGTGTATATTCCATCATGGAATAGTTCATGATCCTCCATCAATGGTCATGACAAAAGTCATGATACAATCATCAATCCTTTCATCTATCAATGCATTTATCAATTCAAGATTGTGACAAGGGTCCTAACACAATTTCCTCCTTAAAACTAGTCATTGTCTTCAATGACATAGTCAGGGTATTCCTTTAAAAAATCAATGCATCTATCAATATCTTCTTTGATCTTTAGTACATTCATAAAACTATGTTTTTCTTTAGAAGATCAATAATAGTCAAAATAGGTGAATGGGTTCAAATCACATTTACAATTCTAAACAACTAAATCAATCTTTTGTTTCAATAAAGTAGTCATAAGAGTAACTATTGTAGATAATCCTTTCAGAAATCTTCTATTATATATATATATAGACACACGAGAGATGCTCTAATGAATTTTAGGAATGAGGCCATACAAACTTATACCTCATTGCACTTTTTCAAGTATCATGAGAATATTTGAAATGAAAGATTCCAAACTCACAAGGAGAAGTTTAATACAAGATTAATGGGTAGGTATGGTTTTCATAAACTTCGTATTTACCCACAAACTAAAACTTCTCATAACTTTCATCTCATTAATCAAAATGAAATGATTAAAAGCTTTTGACATATATATAAATCTTGGAAATTAATTTCAATTTTTTATTTCTTAAAAAAATGATTTTTAAAGAAGTTTTATGAGTTGTCCAAGTGGCCCACCAAATGATGAAAATGACATATTTGCAATAACTTTTTAATCATGTATTCAAAAGTTTTGAAAATTGTTGGACCTTAAAGGTACTCCTTGGGCACATGTTGTATGAAAATTTCAAAGAAAAAACAAACAAATAAACTCCATTTGTAGTGAGTTGCCCAAAATTGCTACTATGCCAAAAAAAATGGTGTTTAGACCTTTAAATCAAAGGAAGTTGAAGAATTATTTGAAGCAACTAATTAGAATTTTAAGCATTTTATACTTCAAAGATCTCCCATTATGGGTAGACTAAAATCAATAATAGGTATTCCTATGACCTCAACTTTGAAAATACTCCCTCTGTCTCACTATAAACTTCCTAGTTAGGCTGATTTACAGTCTTTGCAAGAAGAATTTGGGAAGCTTTTAGAAGGACAGAGGGAGTTATGGATAGTATATTTGTACAAAACTCTAAAAATTCTCAAACCAATTGCACTTTCTTTTTCAAAATTGCTCGATTGAAAAAAGTGTTTGTTTGTAAGGTAAGAGGTCCTATAATGGACCACCTAAGGGCTGAAACAGAATTTTAGGGAGGTAAAACTTCTAGAAATATTTTTCAGCAAATTTTCCTTGAAAGACAAGTAAAATTGACATTTAACCCAAGTCGTTTCATATTTTTCTGAGCTTTTTTGAATTAGTTATCAAATTTTGAAGTTGAAAGGACATAAAGCTCTAAAATGGTGTCCTAGCTAAAATGTACACTGTCAGCACACTGCTGAAGGCTATGAAAAAGCAACATGTACAAGTACTGTACATTTAAGATAGGGCACCATTTTAGAACCCACTCCATTTAAGAGCCTTCTACCTTAGGTGCAGATACTTTAGTTTAGCGTTTTTTTAAATAAATGAAAAGGGAGGGATACTTCAGTTTCAACTTTCAAGTCTCCCAAGGCTAACCATTCAACTGTTCAACGTGCCTGCCTTGCACAATACAGTACTGTACTCATTTCCCTTGTCAGTGTGTGCCTTGGGCTTTGGCCTGTTCGAACTTGGTTTGGCCAAGCAGGCACATGCTGCACAGGACATTTTGTCGCGTCCAAGAATACTATCTTATAAAACAAGCAAGCCATCAGTCATCTCCAACAGTGGAAATGGAATAGAAGAGGGTCATCTACCGCCGAGGCGCCAACCTGCCCACCCGGAAAAAAGGACATCATTCTTAGTTATTGTATCCTCTACAAGTACATACATAGCAGGAATTCCTCTACGCAACATGTATAGACATGTGGTGGATCCACCTGAAAAAAATGAAAATAGATATGTTTTGTACTCCACTGGATATGCAATTAGTTCCCATCAATTGATACATGAAAAGAAATTGGGATTGTCAAAAAAGAGATAAATAAAATATTAGAATTTGAAATTTGAGAAGTATCTTTGAGGAGAAATAATTGTACTCTGTACTCCATAAAAAGGTAGAACTCTATAAAAGGTAGAATTCCATAAGAGATAGAACTCCATAAGAGATAGAACAACCCAATGTTGTTAGTCACCCACCTAACATCTACTAGGACCTCCCATCTCTATTAGTCACCCACCTATTGCCACTCATTATCATTTTCCACAATTTTAGCAATCCTTTAGCATCATCACAACATAACATCATATAATTGCACCATATGGTCATCCCATGTTGGCAAGGTGTTATGCTTTGCTAGATGCCTAGGAGGGACTTATCAATTGATGCAAGGATTAGAGTTGACTAAGGAACCATATAAAGACAATTGTGTTCACTAGAGCTGAAGGTCTTCTTTTCAAAAATGCGAAAGGTCCCCTAGCCTTATTGGTAAAGAATGTTATGAATGGACTTATCCACAAGACATGTTAGCATTTGGTTTAGTACAAATTTGCCCACACTTTATCATATTCAGTCCCAAATAAACTTTGAATTTTTTAAAAAAAAATCTCCTGTCAAAATGTTTTGATTTTACTTGCAAATGGCTTCTCTCAAACTTTTCTATCTTCGAAAAATACACGGGTTGACAAATAGCTTCCCCAAAGTACCTAGATAGCATATCTACTTGTAATAGGCATGTTTATCTTACATCATAAAAGTTAGAGCTTGATGAATGAATTAGAGTGTAATTACATAACAATTAGAGATACATTACAAGATTTTTAGGAAAGCCTCTATTAAAAAATATTGAAAAATTGAAAATGAAGTATATATATAACCTCTACTAGAAAAAATAAATTTGTGATAACCAACAAAGTTTACTACCACTTCGTGGAATTCGGCACATTGATGAACAAAGTGGTTTTCTAAATAATATTCTCATGCTTGTCTTCTACTAGTGCTAACTAAAAAACCAATCCTCTTGCCAATCTATAGACAACCTCATTGCTTTTATCAAAATTTTCAATTTAGAAACTACAAGTTCAAATTGCAATTCAAAACCCCAAGATTTAAATTGATAGATGCATCTTGTAAAGTAAAAAATAATGACAATCAAAAACTTCACATACAATTGAATACTAGAGAAGTTTTGATGAAGATTCTTAAGAATAACCCTTGGAGGCCCATTGTCCCTTCAAGGAAACAAATTGGATTTTGTAATGATTTTTTGAATTTCTTTTTAAAATATAGAAAATGTGATTAGCTTCATGAGAATATAAATTTTTCCCAATTAGTGCCAAAGAACAAAAGTTATGTGCAACAAACTAAAATTTTCAATTTATTTATTTGTTTATTTTTCCCTCATAGATTATATTTTGTGTCTACATAGAGATCTTTGGTTCATTTCATTTGGATAAGTTATATGAAAGCTATGGACAATCTTGTTTTTTGGGCAATCTAAATATATACTTGAAAATATAATTTGTGCAAGTAAGTTCTAAATGCAATTTTTACAATTTAAAAAAAATTCTCCATGGTTTAGTTTTTTTATTAGAACAATCTCACAATTGAGATTAGTGTATTTTAATTTCATCTTAGAGTGTTTTAATTTCATTTTAGAAATATTAATAATTTAGATTTTTCTTCTATCTTGTACCTACTTCTACTTAATAATTTTAAGAAGGTTCAAAGTCAAATAATCTAGTCCCACAATGTGCAAAAGAACTTAATTTTTTCACTTCAAATGAAGATATCTTGCAATCTATGTGGTCAACTATTTTTTAATTTATTGGGTTATTGCAAGAAAGGCTAACCAATTTTGGTAGTGTTTTGCATAGTACTCATGATTTTTTTGGGAATACTTTAAAATTAGAAAAATATATATTTTTAAATATAAAAAATATATTTAATGTATGAACCTCTAAGAAGCAAGTACCCTAAGAAGGAAAAGCATGGGAAAAATTTCTAACTAGGTGAAATAGGAAAATGCAAAATTTCATGAAAATTGGTATTTTGGTATCTTGATTTGTAATAGGAAATTTTTTTTCAAAGAAACTCAAAATTGGAAATTTTAGAAGACTTCATGGAAAAGAGATTTCACCAAAAGAATGATCTTGAAACCATTTTCTATATTCAAAATTGTGTGCGCAAAAAAACCTTTTTGCATGAATGTAGAGGGTATAAAATAATCATTTTTTTAATATTTGTTTTGGTAGGCACATGCCTTTCTAGTATAGGAATAACCTACACAAATTTCAATTCTACATCATAAATTTAAGGTACTCTACAGTACAAAAAACTCCTAAACCTCAAAGTGTGACAAATTAGCCAAATTGAAATTTAGTTAGAAAATGCTTTTTTGGATATGTCCAAATAATAAGAAATCTCGTGACTATCAAGTTGGAAATCTTCAATAAAAAAAATTTCATTCAATTGGCTTCATGCTCCTTTAGAAATAGCTGATAACAACTCCAACATTCCAATTGTGACGCCAAATAGGACTAGTCTTTCTTGCAATCACCCTATTCTATACATTTTTGTACTAGTTAGGTATAAGAATCTATAGTTAGATGTTTAGAAAATAATTTTCAATTTTCTATACTCTTTGCAATAGAAATGGCAATTTGAGTGTTTTTTGGCCAAAAAAAAAGGCCTTTGTCCTTTAGGGGTTAGTGTACAATGGGGTACAAGTCAAAAAGTCGTTTTTGCATTCCTAGTGAATGAATTTTCACTACTATCAACTTTGACATCCTTTGGAGGGCTAAAAAATTGTTTTTTTATTGTGAAAATTTTGGCACAACATCATCTCTATTAGTTAATAATATGTGTGCCAAATCTCAAGCCAAATGATTTATACAAAATAGATATTTGAAATCTACCAAGATGTATAGCTATGGGAATTCTTTTTTCTACTACCAATTTAACACTTTCCTTGACACTTTCCTAACAATTGAAGTCTTTTTTTTTGCCATGAAATTTTTGGGAGGAGATCACCTCTATATTAACCCTTCAAGTTCTTTGACTATATTGACTACAAAAGCGGTTAAAAACTGCCATTTCTAGTACCAATACTAAATTTTTTCTTAGAAAACATTTTTTGAGATTTATAACCGTAGAACCTTGAAGTGACTATTGGTTTGAAAACATGTGGAAAAAGTTCAAATTTTTTCACCGTGTAGATTGCAAGATATTAGCATTTGAATTGACAAAAATCCTTTTTTTTTTATCCTTACAAAACTCCGGGCAGCTCTACTTCACAAGGTCACATTTGTATGAAAAAAATGTAAAAATGGTTGTTATTCTTTGAATTCATTCTTCAATGCAAGTTGGCTACATGTTCAAAAAATTTCAAATCACTTGGAATTATACAACATATAAGGAAAAAATAGTATATAGAAAGAAGTAGAAAATGATTCAAAATACTAAATTATTAATAATTTATTTATGGAATTGAAAGATTCCAATCCCAATGGTTGCAATGTTGTAAAAATCAATTTACATTCTCTGATTTATTTAATTTTGGAATATTGAAAATTGAGTAAAATAAAGGACTTCAAAGTTTATTTTAGAGTAGAGAATCCATAACTACCCGCAAACAAAAACTCCTCATTACTTTTGACTCATCAACCAAAATGAAATGATTCAAAGCTTTCCACACAAACACAAATGAAGAAAATCAATTTCAAAATTTTGTTTTTGAAAATAGTGATTTTTCCCAATTTGGCTTAACTACCCATTTTTTTTTGTATTTTAAAAGCAACATATTAAGCCATAACTTTTTGATTCATATTTCCAAATGTCTTGATTTTTAGTGCTCATAAAAGATATTTCTCGCCCCCACGTCCTATTAAAATTTGGGCCAAAAATATGGAAATCTCCACTTACATATACCTGCCCAAACATATTGCTATGTTGCCAAATTTAGTAGGCTAGTCCTTTATGGATTAATAATATGTGTGCCAAATTTCAAGTCCAAGAGGTTCATCTCAAAAAAGGTATTCAAAATTTACCAATATGCGTAGTTGTGAGAATGATTTTTTCAACCCTTTGTACAATGTCATTTTGTGAGTTGAAGTTTGACACAGATGTAAAAAATCAATCTCACAACTACACATGTTAATAGATTTTTGATATCTTTTAGGAGTGGATCTTTTGAACTAGAAATTTAGGACACATATTAACAATATAGGGGTACTCTTTTGACAAAAAATTCATGGTAAATAAATAATTTTACATGACCCTTGGAAGAGGGTCAAAGTTGGCAATAGAGAAATTGTTTTTCACAACTTCACATGTTGGTAGATTTCAAATATCTTTTTTCGGATGAATCTTTTCACCTTGAAATTTGGCACACATGCTATTCACATAGAGATGATGTCATGCCAAAAAAATTGTGATATAAGAACAATTTTTTAGCCCTCAAAAGAGTGCCAAAGTTGATAGCAGTGAAACTTCTTTCATTGAGAATGCAAAAACTCCATTTTGACTTGTACCCTATCTTACATGGCTACATCAATTGGAGTTCTTCTCCTTCTCCTCCTTTTGTACACCCTAAATCAAATAGTTCAATGTTTTTTTTATTTCTACTATTATCCAAAATATCCAAAGTTTCAGTGTTGTGGGGTTCAATTTTCTATGGCCTTTTGTGGGGGCAGGTTCCAAGGCTTTTGGCCCTTGAATTGAGGATTTTTGGGTGTATCAGAAGTGTGTAAATTGTAAAATCCTGGTTATTGTGAGTACAAATTCCACATTGCTGAGGTGGACGGCTGCACACCACAGGTACTGTTGTCATTGCAAATGGGCAAAAGGGATGGAGTAAAAGATCTCTTCAAGTAAAGCAAAAATAAGTTATTTTGGATTATGGCAGACCGCCCATGTGTCGATCAACTAAATGATGCTTTGCCTATACATGCTATTTTAACCCTGTAATGCCGCTGTAGACACTTATCCGAAGCATCATAGAGAATTCTTGTTGGTAGGAGATCCATAAAGAGACTATCTAAGGGTTGGAACTAAATTTTGGGGAGGTGAAACATCTTGAAATATTTTTCAGTGAATTTTCCTTGAAAGATAGGTGGAATAGGGATGTAACCCAAGTCGCTTCATATTTTTTGGAGCTTTTTGAAATTAGTTATGAATTTTTGAAGTCAATATGGCATAGGGCTCCAAATCCAACCACCCTCAAAAATGTAGATTTTTTGAACATTCTTGTAAAGATTTGAAAACATCATGTACACACAATATACATTTGGTAAGGTGAATGGTATTGGAGCCTAAGCAATTCTCAAGCTTCCTACCTTACATAAGATAGAACTGCAATGTTTTTTCTTTGGAATTTTGCGCAAAAAGACAAGGCCATGAACAATAGTTTGGTCTCCAATTAATGTTTTTGAATTTTTTTAAAGTAGATGATTTCCCATGGTTTCAAAAAGCATGATTTCCACGAAGAGCAGCCCATCAACTATGCTAATGTGCTTGTGTCGTTGCCACATTATAATAAAAGATGAAAGTAATTTTCTAAATTTTTGGTTCATAAATACTTTAAAACTTAATAACTTTTACATTGTAGGTCTAAATGTCATGAAAGAAAGCCTGTGCATTCCTCCTTGCAAAGAGCTTCCCAATGGTATTAAGAACAAGACTAGAAGATGCATAGTTTAGAGAATCCCACATAACAAACAAACAAACAAACAACCTCATTTAGTAACTTCTAAAGGCCCTAAGGCCTTTATCAGTCAATTCATTCATTGTACCTACAAAATGAATTAAAAATGTCAAAAAGTTGTTGCAAAAAACACATCAATTGTTGAACTACCTTCTACAAAATGCCTCTCAATCAGTTATAATTTCTTGGATTGAAATGGAATTTTAGCCACATAAACGAGACTAGTATGCACAACTTTTCCAAAAAGATTTTGAATTTTGAATTGCTCCCAAACATTCAAAACAACTTGGATAGACATGAAAATTTTGCCATGATAACCACACTTCAAGGGGAACATAACCCAACAAATTTCATTGAAAATGAACATTGGATGAAGAAGATACAAGCCCCCATAGTTGTAATCATCAAAATGCAGTTTAGTGAATTTAAATCGATTCCATCAACTTCAAATGGCCCTTGGAAAAATTTGTACATGTTGGACTGATCTGAAAACTTTACTGCACAATTAGGAGTGCAAATTTACCAACAAGTTTTATTGAAGCATCAAACATTGGATATAAGATGCAAGATGCAGAATTTATAAGGGAGAAACCTCCAATACTGCATGTGTACCTTGTAGTCGACCCTAAACTCATCCAAAATTGTCCCTAGACTACAAGGAATGTGTTCTTGAAATGTTTGACTATAATTTGTTGATACAATTAGAGAACACATACCAAAATCTAATTGACTCACTAATGACTTAAGCACCATTCAGATTTGGGGGCATCTACTAAACAGTTTTAGTGGTTTAGGGAACCAACACTTTGAAAAATTATAGAAATTGCATATGACACTTGAAAAATGTTATATATACATATATAATTTTCACTCACTAATACTAGAAAAATATTATTTAATAAAAAACTGCCTCCAACTATGCTGAATTCCTTATTTGGACGTTTTTGTATGTTTTCATGTAGCACTTCAAATTGGATTTTTAGATGTGAGGACACTTTGGATCCTCTAGGGTCGGTGCTTGGGTGTACAAGATCGATCTACTTTGGTTACATGATTTACAACGATTTTAAATAATTAAAAAAAGTCCCCAACCTCGGATAGGATGGAATTGCCTGCATATATCGGGATGACGACCTATTTCTGATCATTCAAGCGATTCAGTCTATCTGCACTGTGCAGAGAGTTTAGGAAGAAATTTTTCTGTGACAAGTGATAGATTCAGTAGGATTTCGTAATTTTTTTATAATTTTCCCCTCAAAAATGAAATTACTACAAATTTTTTCCATGAAGATTTTCATTCATGTGGCTTTCAATGTTCATGTGGTGATCATTTACAACGGATAATGTATACCTCCCAAACATTTGGGCAACCCTTGTAGATCTACACGAACGTGAGGTGTCCCCTACACCACATGTGATCAGAAATCCAACAGCCTAATGTGTCAAAATGGCATGCTAATCGGAAATGGGTCCTCTCCTTTAACCCTTGAACGACGCGGAGGACGTTCAGCATCCGATGGATGACAAAAATTTCATCTACTCATTATCCCAAGATTGTTTTTCATCCATTTTTTTTTCAAAGTGATCGTGCAAGTGTGTTCCATCATACAAAGCAAACAATAGCGCCGTAGACTTCCTATATATTTTTAGGGGTGCTACTTTTTGAGAAGAGCATCAGGAGATTCAAGTACACAGTCTTGAGGTCTATGCTGTCCTCTTTACAATTTATAGTTATAGTGAGGGCAGCATGGGATGGTCACCCTGCAACAGTGCACAAGCACATTTTCCAGTGTGGGCACAAGGTAACAGCTGAGGAACATGCCCTCACATGGCCGTTTCACAGTGTTGCACATGAGCATTCAGTCAGCCGGGCTGCCCAATAGCACTTTTTCGTTAGCTGCACTCACTGTTCATGAGCAGTGTTTCTAAGGCGGTCTTGGACACAGACTTCTCCACGGGTTGTTTCCACAGGAACCAATCTGTCGTACAAGGGTTAAGCTTACAACCCAGGAAAAAATGAAAACTCCTGTAAACCTGTTGCTGATGTCTGGACTGTCTTGTACAGTACGGAGTATGTTTTTTTGTTTTTTTGGTCGTCCAACATCTTTACACTGAAGTGAGTTGAAGAAAAGCATGTGAGACGTCGGTCCATGTGTTTCAAGAAAAACAGGAAAAAGAGAAAAGCATGTGAGACAACCAGAGTTACAGGAGTTATATTTATATATATTTGATGATGTAGCGTAAGATATATTCCGTCAGCCATAGGAATCGACAAATCCACACAAGGAGGGGGAAAAAATCATGCAGAGTGAGGAAAATGCCCTCGGGCCTCTGCCTCACGATGACATCATCGGAGTACGTCACTCTGAGTGGGAGGAGGTGAGGTCACGCACCATGTGGACCCTTCCATTCTGTCTTTTACAGACAAGTGCATGAACAAAACTCACTATTTTGTTTTTAGTTTTAGTTTTAGGTTTTTTTCAGTAAAAGAGACCTTTACTGACTGCGAATGAACAAAATAATTTCAAAAGTCTTTCGCTGAAATAAGCTTAGCATCCTTGATTCCTTGTCCATTGAAGTGATGAGCCCTAATGTATTGTAGGGTTTGTCCATTTTTTTCAACCAGCCAAGTCACCAATCAATGTAGCCAACTCAGCAAACAAGATGGAGAAGTGGTGAGGCTTGCCTAGAGGATACGGTGGAAGCACCCAAAACAGTCCAAATAAGGATTTCAGCATAGTTGGAGGCAGCTTTTTCTAAAAATGATATTTTTCTAGTATTAGCAAGTGAAAATCATGAGTATTAAAAAAAAATTGGATTTTTTGGATGTTATATGTAATTTCTTTGATTTTTCAAAGTATTAGCTCCAGGGCTTTGTTTTTTTCATTTTTGGAGAATAGCCACAATGGCGACATAAAATGTTATAGGGATGCTCCAAATTACAACATTCATCCATTTCTTGGATGTATAGTATGGTTTTCATCCAAAATTAGGCAAATTCATTTAATATTTTTCTTTATTTCAAAGTTGTCTACTAAATTCATCTAAGTTCTTTAGCATTTTTTTGAGTGTTTTTTAGCCAGATTATTTTTTCTGATGTAAACTAGCACCAAAAAGCCAAAAAAAAAGCCCTAGTTGGCTCCCTAGACCATTGAAATTGTGCAATAGGTGCATCCGAAACTAAACCCTGCTAAAATCAGCAATGAGTCAATCAGATATTTATATATGTCCTTGAAATGTATTAGCCATGGAAACTCAATTTTTGCACTTCCTTCCTAAAGTAGACCATTAAATATAATATTTAATGAAATAATTTATTGTAAATTTTGGTTCCTCCCTTAGTAAGTACTCCATTTAATTCAAATAATGGAAGAATATACTATCAATAATTGTTTTATACTATAATTTTGCTTTACAATTTTTTTACTTCTATTTATTATTGCGTTCAAGGAAAGATCATAAAATAAGAGGTTGCAATAGATACACTAAAGTGTTACATATAATAAGGATAGGATGGAAAACTTTGTATGCAATTGCTTTGCTTCTCTACATGTTAGGATTTTCACAAAAACAAATTGGAATCTAATAGATTCGATGAAAAATTCAATGTCTTAACAGTTCTTCAATCTAATAATCTTCAAATTGCTATAAAAAAAATCCAAATTAAGTTCTTTTTTAGTAGAAGGGACTTGTATTAAACAATATAGAGGGAGGAAGTACATATTATTATATTTTAAATTTTCCTCATGAATCATTTTCATTTTCATATGAATCATGTTACAATTTGTCCCCTTTGCATGTTTTAAGAAGATTAAAATTTTTCTCAAATTATTTCATATATTTACAAAATTTTCCATATCCCTAATTGAAAAATTAGATTTTTTTCTACAAAATTTGGACACGTTGAGGTACAAGTAACATACTTGTATAAAATGATGCTTAAAAATTTTAAAATGAAACTTAGAAGTTTTAGAATAGAATTTAGAAAAAAATTATATTTAAATTAAAAAATTTTGGTGTAAAATAGTTCTTAATATAGATATATGAATTTGAAGATTCTTTGGTAAGTAGAATGATACCTATTTTTGGTATTCAAAGGTAAAAATTTTAGAGAATTAAAATTTTTGTTGAATGAAATACAAATGATTGAAATATGATTCAACATAGTTACATTTCTTTAGAGCACTATAAAAAAAATCCCAAAATTTGTAAAAATTCTGAAAAGGAATTTTATGAATCTTTTATATTTTTCTTTTCATGATTTTTTCGGAGGTTTTTGGAGAGAATCATAAAAGAAACAAACAAACTATCTAGTGTCATATTTCATTCAATAGCAATAGTAATTCATTCAACAAATTTGAGAGTTCATAAAATTTATATTATTAAATTTCAAAATGTATTCCTCTTTCCTATATTAAAGAATCTTGAAGATTTTTCACTTGTGTTAAAAAGAAATTATCAATAATTTTGAATTAAGTTTTAAAATGCTCAATTTTTTTTTGAAAAATCATTTAATACAAATATATTACTTGTATTTCAATGTGTCTATATTTTTTTGAAAATAAAATCCAATTTTTGACTAAAAAACTTCTGAAAACTATTTTGTATAGTTTAAATACATTCATGCATTTTTTATTTTTTAAAAATAGTTGATTTCATCTGTTGAGAAGTATTTAATTGATAAAGACCCAATGAACTGTTCTAAAATCAAATCACTCCTGCACTGTCATTTCTAAGAATCAACAAGAAGATATTTTTCAAAGTTTTTTTTAATGATTTGACTATAGGATCTTGTTCATTACTGTCAAATTATTAAACTCCTAATTATAAAAAATTTGATTATCTAGGTTTTCATATATTTGCACTCAAAGTTCAATTTTTGAAAAGAAAAAAAAAGAATTATAGGCATATATATCTCAATATTTTCATACATGAAAACTTTTTTTTTTGACCCATTGCATTAATAAATAGTTGAGGACATTGATGCCATTTTTCACAGTTTTTCAGTATTGGAACAATAGAAGATTACTTACAAAGTCTTCCAATCAATAAGGGTATGAATATAAAGAAAACAAGAATTCTAACTAACAATAGCCCATCAACCATTTGCTCTAACCAATGGATTTTTGTCTCTTTGAACTATTTATGGAATATTTTTCTTTAAGTTAGCCTCTCATTGGCTATGTCTCCATCCCAAAACAATTTGCTATAAATATTTTTTGAAGTTTTTGAGGTTCAAAAAATTGCCCAAGTAAAATGAAGTTTTTGTCCAAATGAAGAGGGTTTCTTTTGGCTATGGAAAAACTACTTGATGAATTCAACAAAAAAAAATTTAATTCAAAAGAAAAGATTTAATAGGATCCAAAAAATTCTTAAAGTTAGGTAGTGACTAGGAAATTGTTGCATAGGCCTTTAAAGGTTATACAATAAATTGTAATCTCATTGGTAGATCAATTATTTTGGAATTGTGTAGTAGAATCTGATTTTCAATAGTGTCATAAATAGTTGAATGAGATAAAAGAATCCAAACCTAAATTAATTGTAGAATTGCAACAAACTAAGGTAGAGGCACCAATTATCAATTACACCTAATACCCAACTTATAGGAATGTAGTAATTCCAACAAAGGTTGGAAGACATTTCCAACCAAAGCTTGGAATGTGATGTTTTGGATCCCTTTGAAGGTTGGTACTAAGCTTAATAATATAACATGTGTAGTAACAAGCAAAAAAGTAGGAAGAAATGAGCGGGAAAGTAATTTTTGGAATGATCCATATTGAAAGACTTTAGACATCAGCAATCAATGAAGTGTACTTTTGGCTCAAAAAATTCATAGTAATTTTCATTATGGAAATAAAATTGTAAAAAACTTGTCATTCTGATATTTCCTATCTTCCTATATGAGAAAAATTTCCACCGCCTCATACTACTCACAATTTGTTGCAAAATTGCTTAAACGATTAGCTACTAGTGCCTCAACTTGAACCCTTGAAAGACCATTGGGAGTCTTCTATACAATCCAAACATAGCCTTATAACCCTTGAATTGTAGTTTAATGTATGAATCATGATACATTTTTATTTATGTACAATTGTCATCATTAACTTATTTTGTATTGAAAAGTATTTGGTCAATGTTTTTTGAGCAAATATTACCAAATTCTTAAAATACTACATAGTCACAAAGGGCTTTCTAGTTCATTGAACCCTTGAAGGATGGACCCCTCACCCCTCAACCCCTCACCGCCTGAAATTTCTCAGAATTCGCTGAAAAGGGGACGAAATTTGTCCTCTTAGGCCGTGAGGGGTTAAGTTATTCGGAGCCATTCACTGGCCAGATGAGGTTCCGCTTTTGCGAATTATTGCCGTAAGTTATATGATTGCAGTGAGCTGACTTCGTATTCATAAGTTCGTAATTTCGTGAGTTCATCCATTTTGAACTAAGTTACAGGCCCAAAGGCGCCAACTGAACAACGGCCGGGGTGAACCGACCCCCGCGCTCGGCCACTTGCAGTCAACTGCAGGTTGACTAAATTGTTCCCTATTTTGTGCTGTATATTTCGGATTTTCTTCACGCTATCTAGCTAATTGAGGACCTCTGATTTCATATATGAATTCAGAATTTGCAAAAAATAAAAAATTCCAGGGTTTGCCCCAGTGGGGCAATAAGGGGGTCAATTCACCCTAGCCGGGGTGAACTGAAGTGCACTAGGTAAATCAGTTAAGCACAAAATAGGAGGCTTTTTGTTTTACTCGCACCCCTGGAATTACTTGGAGGGGCCGAGCGAGGGGGCCAGTTCATCCCGACCCTGAACAACCAGGCCTACCTTAACTACAGTTGTCCATTAACTCGGGTCGCAGAATCCTCCACTGGATCCTGAATTGCGAAATTCGGGCCACGGGAAATTCGAAGCCGACCCGCCCGCAGGGAAGTCGGGAGGTCAGCTTACGACCCGGGTTTTCCCAAAACAACTGTAGCTCTGGTGGTCCTGGCAGCGTGTCATTGAATTCAATATGGTGGGGTGTGAGCGAATGAGCTCCTCTTTGGCAGAATCGCGGCCTCCCTCAGTCCTGCAAATGCGTTGTCCAAAGTCCAAACTGTAGTGTTGAGCAACACAATCGTCTATGACACTGAGGTAGGTACGGAAACACTCAAAACCGTCCAAATAAGGAATTCAGCATAGGTGGAGGTAGCTTTCGTTTAAAATAATACTTTTCTAAAAGTAGCGAGTGAAAATCATGAATATTAAAAAAAAAAAAAAAAAAAATTGGATCCCATATGTAATTTTTATGGTTTCCCAAAGTGTTGGATTGCTAAACCACTAGAACTGTTCAATAGATGCCCCTAATATGAACACTGCTAAAATCGGCAGTGAGCCGATCACATTTTGGTATGTGTCCTTAATATGCATCAAGCATTTGGCAAACACATTAATTGCAGTATAGGGATGGTTTTGGATGAGTCTAGGGTCCACTGCAAGGTACAAGGATGATTTTGGGTGTTTCTCCCTTAGCGAAACCTTGAAAAGGTGACTTGTGATAAAAATAGTGTCTGTTATAGCTCCTCCACCAACCTCCAAGGTTTTTCCTTGAATCACTTAATAAATCCACTAAGGTGGGAGGCTCGAAATCCACTCTAGCTTAGAAACTACACACCTCCTTAAATGCACATTGTTTGTATATGTTGCTTTTTCATTTTATTAGCAATGTATAATTTGTGTACATTTTAGGAGGTGGGTGGTTTTAGAGCCCTATGCCATTTCAATTTCAAAAATTCATAAATAACTTGATAAAGCTCCAAAAAATATGAAATGACTTTGGATAGATGCCAATGCCTCTTACCTTTCAAGGAAAATTAATTGAAAAAATTTCAAGAAGTTTCATCTCCCAAAAATTCCATTTCAACTACTAAATGGGTGCTTTACAGACCTTCTACATTCCAACAAAGGATAATACCTTCAAAGCAAGGAGAGAACCATTGTATGGTTATACAATCTTATACAAGTGGATTATGGGACCCAATCATTTGTTTGGGTTTTGGGTTGGTAGAGTGGCATACATGGACTTCACTATAAGGTTAAGCAACCTATTATAGACAAGATGACTAGTTTGACCTCTTGGAATTGTAAGAAGAAAAAAATCTATATGAAGATTATAAACGTAAAAAATGAGGACAACAATTACATTTTTTTGACAAAATATGAATTGATTATCAATTTTTAAAGTGTATTGCCCAATTGGCTCAATAGACTCTATTTCTAGCCTCTAATCCAAAACAAAATAAAAAGTATCTATAATGGTTATTTTAATCACTTGAAGTAGTTACAATATTTCCTACTATGACACCCTAAAAAGTCACTTCTTCTAATGAATTTACACTCAAAAGGTAGAAGTTCTTTATGTAGTCATTAATCACTTTGACTCCATTCAAGACATGGATTGTGGCCATTAACTCAACTTAATTTAGCTGGTTTGTGTTGATTGAAAAAAGTCTATCATGTGATCATAGGTATTTATGATTGTTCTTTTGCTTGTTATAGGTTAAATAGTTACTAATACTATGAACTTATTAGGAAGGTTGAAAATTTGGAGCTTCTCAACAAATGTTTGCCTTGAAAAAGATGCATGAACAAAATATTTGTAGAAGTTGATATAATTTTCAATTTTCAATTTTGTATTTTGAATCCTAAATCTTGAAGTAAATTGTAGAGGTTACAAAATATGAAAAATTGATAGCCCAAAGTAGAAGGTAAGTTTTCACATCCATCAAAAGCATGGAAAAAAATTTCACCCTTCATTGAAAGGTTTGTTACTCTACTTAATCCCTCAAGACCCAACGACTTTTTTACTACAAAGGTTTTCAATGAACTATGCCATTTTGATATTCTTTTGTACATATATGTGCTTGAAATTTTTAATTTCAACCATATAAAAATAAAGACTATTCTGTCTTGTATACATGGAAATAATTGTAGAAAACTTTGATTGTTGAATTTTTAGATTATATTAATTTTGGATGATCAACTTCATAGGCAAAAACCACAAATTTTGGAGAATTTTTTAATTATAAAAGATGAATAATTCTATTTTACCACCCCACCCCACCTCCAATTTTTTTTCTTAAATCTAGAAAAAATGAATTATTTTTTTATTTAAATCTTTGAAAAATAAAAATAAACTCTCAAATGTGCATACATTTTTCAAAGAGAAGGAGTGGAAAGCCAAGACTCTCCAAATTAAGTCCTACAAAAATTTTAAATAGTTGTAAGTTTTTGTGTTCTTAATCACACTAGATTGAACCTTTTATTTTTTAAATTTCTAAAAAAAAAAATTCAGAAAAAATTTCTCCAAATCTTCTTTATTTGTGTTGAGTAAAGACTAGAAATTTCAAAAAAAAAATTCCATCCCTACAATTCCTTTCATTAGAAAAACATTATATTTGCTCCCCTTTTCTATTAGACTACATTTCTTAAATAAATTTTTAGAATACTTTTCTTGTTAAATTTTTGAAAATTAGAACATGCAACAAGTTTATAAACTTGTTACTTTATAAGTTCCTAGTTTATAAAATATTGAAGTTTATTTCACCCTAAGGAGGATTTGCCATTGAAAATTTGAAGAAGATACATTACGTCCCCTTGGTCCTTGAGGGGCTAAGATGTGCACCCTATAAAACAAAGAGGGATGATTTATAACAATCATCCATTTTTATACATTCATCTATTGTTTTCATTGTCAAATTGACAATAATTAGTAAATCTTATAGTAAAAACTGGCAATTCATATATTTCTTTGAGATGCTATTGGGGTTTCACTTTTCTCTAATGTTAAAGGAGTCAATGTCCGAAGCAACTAAAACATTAACAAAAATTTGTCTAAAATGGGAACATTGATTGAACTTGTGCAAAAGTGTAGCCTATTGTAGGAGTCAAAAGACTCCACCATACTAGTGCTAAGAGCCTTCCTCAAGAGGGCAAAAATTTTGGACCAATATTTGCCTCAAGGAAAATGAAGATCAAATCACTTTCTATAAATGATAAAATTTGAAAATTTTGAAGTTAGATTTGGAATCAAAGATCCCTAATTTCCTAGAAGAGACAAACTATAATATTGATAGCCCCAAATAAGGAAAATTCTTTTACATCCATGAATAAGAGTAGTAAAACACCTTTCATTTAGAAGTCTTATTGCATTGCTATAGATAATTTATAAATCAAACAAGGAACATACAATGACAATGATGTGCAATTGTAAATGTGCTTTGTCATCTACTTTGAACATCGACACTAGTACATGAAAATCCTCTACATTTCCAAAATTGGGATGAAATGTGCATTATGAATATTTTTTCAAATTTTCTTTGCCAATCTAAAAATATCTTGACTTTAAGGGCATCTTGGAATAATTGTCAACATTAGAAATTTAGAGGGCATACCACTTCTTCATCCTATACATGCAATTTTAAAGTACAAAAAACTTATCATATTTCCAATCTTATAATTCAATTCCATAAAGAATGCACCTGAGCTCACTTTTTTAGGTTCTTTATGACATTATTAAGCTTTCAATAACAATTACTAGGCTACTAGGCAATCCATGACAGAATAAAAAATCTCCTCGTAGTGGGGCATGGGTCTTGTTCCTTCTCCAAGGTTGTGCAATTATAGCATTTAAGAATAATCAATGCATAAAACTTTGACTTGTAGCCTAAATATAATGCTTGAAATCTCCAAAATTTTGAAAATGTATTATAAAATACAACTTAAAAGAATAACTTAATAACAAATCTCAAACAATAGTTGGAAATATGATCCATATATCATATCCATATGATTAAATGAATTGGTATACAAACAAATATTTTTGGATAAAGTTTGAAGCCAAATATTGAAAACTCCTTCAAATTTTTTTTGTAGATTGAATATTTTCAATTTTCATAATAAATTTTTTAAATTTCAAAATGTTTATATATAAAAAAAGTTAATTTTGAATATTTAATTTTGAATTTGTTATTCAAGTAATTTTTAAAGGGTCATTTTTTGAACTAAACAAGTTATTTATTGATGTCAATTCTACCAATATCCTTTGAATTATAGAACATTTGGAAATTATAATCTTCAAAATATATATCTTATTGATATTAAAAGAAAACTAACACGAAAAATCTTTAATAAAATAAATAGATTAAAAAGATGCATTTTTGTACACCTAGGATGTTTTTGTATTCATCTATTGTTTGAAATTTGAACGTCTAATCTTTAGGGAATAAATGATTAAATCTAAACACACTAGAGCATTGCTAGTAGTCTTTTGAAATTTCCTTTTGTCAAAACTATGGGTTACAATATTAGATGATGAATTTCTTGTTTGCATCACCTATGCAACTCAATATTTTGCCAGTCAATCACAAGTCTTACCTTGTCCAAATGCAAAAAGATCTATTATTGTTAATCCAGTGAATAATTTGTAAAAGCAAGAAAATTTATAGAGTTGCTAATTCCACCCAAATTATTAATTTTTTATTTACTAATTACTAAAGAGAATATTTAGTACTCAAATATTAATTATGTGTCATTATCTTAATTCCAAAAATTATAGAGCAAATATATTTGCTATACTACTAACTTAGTTGTTAGTCAATCAAATTCTTCTTATGTAGAGGTATCAACTCAATTTCCTTAAAATATATAAAATAATTTATATAAATTTTTTTAATGAAAAATCATGCAATTCTAACTGGTAACTTTATATGGATTCTATAATTTTTTAATATTTCTAACATAAAATTTCATGGCCAAAAATTCATGAACCACTAATGTAAATGAATCCAATGCCAGCAAAATTGTAATGGTGGTGTACTTGTAAGTTTTGAAATGTACACTGCTAGTATAATTTTGCCTACAATGGGCTCATTTACCTTAAATGCTCGACCATTCACCAAATGGAAAATGAATGTTTGAAAATATACACATCATCCACTACTATTCATTGAAAAAGTTTCAAAAAAGATCATCTTATATATACATGAAAAAAAAAGTAGAATTTGTTCCATGAATCATCATCAAGGAGTTATAATTGGAGAAGCCAAGGTAATTACATCCAAAATTGCACACTACAAATTCTTTTTTAAATTATACTTTGACTATTCATGAGAGTCTAAAATTGATTTTAGAAACATCTATTTTAGTACTTTGAACATTTGTGGTTTATTCATACATTGCCCAAAAAATGCATTCTAAGAGAATGTAAAATCCCCTTTTGACTACCAACATGACCCCACAATTTAGTAGTGCGAACTTGCTAAATTACTTATATGTGTAATTTTAGGTGTAATTACCTTATTATTATTATCACATTATTATTATCACAATTTTCAAACTTGATCTCAACATTTTAATTTAGTTTGAACCCAAAGAAACCTATAATACTACTTGTAAAGGTCTTATTTGACATTGAGGTGCTGAAATTGAATTTCCACATCAGATTCATACGGGTCCATGTCACCTCATAAGATGACATGTGGCACGTAGTTTATCTCACCTTCCACGTAGGGGATCGTGCCTTCCGTAGACACTCATCGCTCAATTGTATTGTACGTTAGAAGCGGTACTGTATTGCGAGCGAGGCGCTTCCTGGACTGCGAACACGAACGAGCTGCAGATTAACTTAGCATTGTTTCGACCAGGGATTCCGTAATCACGTACTATATTAAGCTCTGTTTGTTTGCCAGTTTGAAGAAAGAGGAAGCGAGAGAAAGAGATAGAGAGAAAGAGAGGGACAGAGGGACAGAGAACTTGGTTCTCTTGCTTCTTGTTCTTTGAACGAGGACCTCCCGGTGAGAGCGAACTCGGTTGTCGTATATCCGTTGAACTGACTGCTTGTGGCGGAGGTTGAGCGCAGTTGCGAGGCGGATGGTTGCATTACGTCATTTGTCGTTCATCTGCAATAGAAATTGAGAACCTGTTTCGAGTGGCGAATCTCGTAGTTCTTCACTGTTAAAATTCGTTTCCACTCGAAAGGGAATATCGGAGAGTTTGTTTGCATGAAATGGAATGGCAGCTCTTATAAAGCTTGTGCGAATTCGCATTTGCAGTCAGTTGGACTGTGGTGCTGGGGTTATGCTACGTGTGGTGAAGTCGAGTGAGGCTTTAGATTCTTGTTTTGGAATGCGCGGTTCTTCTCGGGAAGTCTTGGAGATGTGATCTTCTCGCGAGTTCCATTTTTCTCCTTCGAGTGATCAGCATTCGAAAGCTTTGGATTAGTGCTGCGGGAGAGACTTTGGTTCTTCCTTGTGTTCTTTATCTGCTGTTTTCGCGGCGGTAATTATTATTGAGGTTCAGACGTTCGTGCACGAGCGGGAGGTCGTGGAATGCATAGTTTAGTCGATTTAGACACGTGTAGGGAATGGTGATAATATTCGGTTGATGAACTTGTATTTACACAGAATTGCAAGGGAAGTGTAGTTGAAAAAGAGAGAGCAAGGATGCCATGGATTGCAGCTTGGAAGTGCAACCTCCCGAGTTAGTTCAGGATCGAGAATGCAGTGCAAACTGATGATAAGTTCGAAGGAGTCCTTGATTTTGCTCATGGATGGACTCTGCGGCAGTTGTCCTGGACTCGTTTTCCCAAGTGCGAATCGGAGTTTCCCACCTTTGGTTATTTTTATAACTGGAGGTTTAGAGAAGTACCGCGAAGGTTGTCTTGACGGAGCGCAGTAGAATTGGTGAGTGTAGTGGACCAAAGCTGCTGCTGAGGTGATTAAGGTGCGCTCGTCTAGATGTAAGCAACCTTGGATGTTTGTCAAGTCGGAGGAAGTAGCAAACCAACAACAATCTCTTGAACATGAGCCTGACTTTCCTCAGAACTCTGCTGAAGACGGATACTTGTATCGTGTGCTCTGTCAATACGTGAGTGACAAAGCATGTCGATGCTCAAGAGCCGTAGGATTTCTCCCTGTCAGCAAAGATTTGCAGAGGTAATTTGATGACATCAGTGATTTTATGTCATAGCATCACCAACCGTTCTGCGGTGAGAACATTCTTTGGACTTGAATACATCGCTGACGGAGAAAGTTGACTCGCTCTTGCTATATACTTTCCGAACTTCTCGATACAAGTGATTCGCTCTGAAAGCAGTTCGTTTGCACTCAGTCTGCCTGCATTTCGCCATGGATAATGGTGGTGCAAGGCAATTGTTTCCAATTGCTAGAATTTTAGACGATTCCGATTCAGAGGAACACTCAGGGGTATCACTAGGTGCACGGAAGTCATTGACAAATTTCTCGGTACATAGAGGCTCGTACGAGCTCCAAGAAGATGTCGCCTCCCAGGTCGCCTCCCGGGTCGCATCAAACGCGAAGGTGATGAAATCTAACTCCGACGACTACTTCGACGTTGAATTACATGGCGCAGTGAACGGCGAACTCCGTTCTAACGAACCTTTACAGAAAGAAGTGGCGAAAAGCAGCGTCGAGAATGGATTCCATGACGGCAAAGTAGACAAACTTTCCGGTGCGCTGACGCCTTCCAGTTTTGAGGATGAGTGTGGGAGTACAAAACCTTCGACAGCAGCCAGTGAGAAGAAGACCGTAATGAAACAATTAGTACCTTTCTTTAAACTCTTCAAGTATGCCGATCGACTCGACAAACTCCTAATGTTTCTTGGGACGATTATGGCAATCCTCGATGGCTTCACGTGGCCAGCTATTGCCTTCATTCAGAGCAAACTTCTCAACCAATTTGCACGCTTGGCAACCGAAAGTCCTAAACATAGATATGACGAGATCTGCAGAGTAAGCTACATTTTCTTTTCCACTATAGTCATTTCAGGAAAGAAATAAAATGTTTGCTGTCTTCATGGTGGATGTCTGCTACATACACGATCAAAGTTATTTGTCAAGTCGTTTTTCAGCCGTGCCTCGCCTGAAATATCTGCGTCCGACGAATGGTTTGTCAGAGCCTCTACAATCTAAATTCTTGCAGTTTGAGCACTTGCGACAACCAGCTCGTGTGATAATCTGTTTGACCACGTGTTAGAACATTCAAGTCAAAACAGATTATTCCTCTTTACTTCGTGATCTGGACTAATGTGTTATCCTTGATTCGTGGCAGTTTTCACTCTATCTCGTCTACGTTTCGGTTCTCTCAATGGTAGTTTCATATTTTGGTACGTGTTCAAAATCCCTTCACCTGAAAGAACCCTTCTCGTTTTGTTTTTAATGAATAACTGAATGCATGCTGTGTTCCTGTCGTACGATTTTCCTGATGTTCATTGGCGTCGTAAAATCTCTGCATTGATCAATTAAAAGTTCCTCAATGAAATCTCTAGTTAATTGGTGTCACTTGTTGAGATGGTAGAGGTCTGGTGTTGGATGTACACGGGAGAACGGCAGGCTGGACGCATCCGCGCTAAGTATCTGCATGCAATTCTTCGACAAGATGTTGGGTATTTTGATACAAAAGGAGGCAATACAGCCGCTATTGTGGCAAGTGTTTCCAGTAACACACTACTGGTTCAAGATGCAATCAGTGAAAAGGTGAGCTGAAGAGACTTTGAAGGGAACCATCTTGTTCGGAGATAGATACTCGTTAACGGCAGATGGTCTGTATTTCTCGCAGCATCTCATGTGTGTTGACCTTATCGTTCATCTTTTAAGCACCCACCTTATCTTTGAAATCGGTTTGATAGTGTTGAAATATTAGTATGCTCCCTTTTGATGCAACTACGAAGTAGTGTGAAGAGATAAGTACTGAAGTGGTGCGCATCTTTGTTCATCATTGTGAACAGGTTGGGAACACGGTGCAGAATGTGGCTTTACTCGTAGGTGGCTTAGTAGTAGGGTTTACCTTGTGCTGGCGCGTCACACTCTCCGTTCTCCCTTTTCTTCCATTTCTGCTCCTTCCGGGAATAATGTATGGCCGAGCGCTCTTAGGTCTGGCTGTGCGGATTCAAATAGCTTACGGAACCGCAGGGAATCTCGCCCAACAAGCGATTTCATCCATACGCACTGTGTATTCCTTCGTGGGAGAGAAACGAACTCTTGAGGCCTATTCTAACTCACTCGAACCAACAGTAAGTTTGGGAAAGAAACAAGGATTGGCTAAAGGGCTGGCCATTGGTCTTACTGCACAGACGTTTTTGATTTGGGCATTTGTGTGTTGGTACGGAACGTACAATGTCACACATGGCTACGCAACAGGGGGGGAGGTGGTGTTTGCAGCATTTATTGTCCTCTATGCTGGTTTGTATGTCTCAAGGACCCTTTCCTCTGTTTATTTGAATGAGTTGCTGTTTCGAGAGCATGTTGTTCGTACAATGATGAACGCCGGGAAAAATTGTGAAGTTTGGCTTTACGATTGCCGTTAGTATGTGTTCGTTTCCGCAGGTGTAAGGTTATCCTCACTAAATGTAGGAAACATATATGATATGGGAACTTGTCAAGCTTGGACAGTCCACTGCTTGCGAATATCTTCAATCATAGAGAGTTTGACTGGAGTGTACCACTTTGACATTGCAGAGGACTAGGGAGTATTACGCCCAACATCAAATGTTTTTTGGAGGGTCGTGTTGCAGCCTTCATGATCTTTCAAATGATCTCTCGTGTGCCTCCAATAGACATTGAAGACTTGAATGGTGGAACACTTGAAAGTGTGCGGGGTGATATAGAGTTACGCAATGTTGACTTCGCCTATCCTTCACGATTGGAAGCCCCAATTTTCAAAGACTTCAATCTTAGCATCCCTGCTGGTAAGTTTCTCTTGCATGATCTCATTTTACTACAAGACATTGACTTCTAATGTATGTGAGAAATTTAAAGCGATGTACTAGCATTTTAGAAAATGCAAAATTGTTAGTCGTTGGGTTAATGGGTTATAAGATTATAAACTCCACACTTAGATACTTTTCTAAGCATTTAGTTGAATTACTCTTCACTAACAATGGTTTGGGAATGTACTTAGGTAAAACCATAGCACTCGTGGGCAGCAGTGGTAGTGGAAAATCTACTGTGATTGCACTCATCGAACGTTTCTATGATCCTTTAGCCGGGAGGATATTGATTGATGGCATTGACATTAAGGATATTCAATTAAAGTGGTTGCGACGACAAATTGGTCTAGTGAGTCAAGAGCCAGCACTGTTTGCCACAACCATACATGAAAACATCAAATATGGCAAAGAATCAGCAACAATGGAGGAAGTTGTTGAAGCATCAAAGTCAGCAAATGCACACACCTTCATTTCAAAACTACCTAATGGTTACCACACGCAGGTAAGATCGATTTAGATAGTTTCAGTTGTAGAGAGGTTTCTTACATGATCAAAGTATTGAATACATGGCAAAATGCTTTTCTTCTTTTAGATCTTGTCTTAAGGATAATCAAAGCCTTACCCTAATAGGATTCAATGTGTGTATTGCACCAACGTAATTTCTTTTGCCAATGTAATAGGTGGGCGAGAGGGGAGTGCAAATGTCAGGCGGTCAAAAACAACGAATCGCCATTGCTAGGACAATACTCAAAAATCCAAGTATTCTTTTGCTTGATGAGGCAACAAGTGCTCTTGATACAGAGTCCGAAAAGGTTGTCCAACAAGCCCTTGAAAGAGCTGCTATGGACCGCACGACAGTAATCGTCGCACACAGACTATCAACAATTCGGAATGCTGATGTGATTGCAGTGTTACAACATGGTAAAGTAGTTGAAACCGGAAGTCATGAGGTTCTTCTGAACAAGGGCGAAACAGGCGCATACTATTCTCTAATTAATTTACAAAACTATGGCAAGGTACGGTTTTTGCCTATCCACAAATTCACATGTTGAAATCTAATCAATTGTATCGATGAACGATTTGCTCTAAGTACTAGTTTGCTTGTAATTTATTGGATAAATTGAATGAAAAGCTTGGCTATAGACTAAGTAATGTGAAAATAAAGGCTTGTTATGAGAAATGACATTCTAGGCCTTGAGAGTGCTGAACAAGGTGCAACCTTCATGTTGCTAGACGTAATTTGACTAGTTGGATCTTCTACAATCATGTATTCATGCTCAATTGAGGGTCTAAAAGAAGGCATGGTTATTATGTGTCAATTCCAAAGAAAGATAAGATAATGAGATCTGATTATGGTGTCCACGTTTAATCCTTAATTGTCCACTCAACAAAAATGACTCCATTGGGGTTATGGAAAAATGGCCTATTGACTGAGCTAGGCAAACTAAGTTGTACAAGTAATGAAGGATGTACTATTTTTTCAACTTTGGATTCTTCATTCAAGATAACAACATCATCACAATGAGAACCTTTGTATCATTGTAGATCAATAATGAAGAGACAAGATTGTATATAATATAGTGAACAAAGTGTCAAAATAAAAGCAAAAAGAGAAGATTGGTTATTAGTTAAAAATTGTCCTTGTGTAGTGGAACTATAGTTGGTTACTTCAATGAAAATCCGGCTCATTGAAATCATAGACTCCTTTGGTGTAAACTGCGCATGTTGGTTGTACAGGGTGAGGCAACGACCTCTTCTAAAAGAGAACCGAAGGCATCCTTTAACCATGGAGAGGCTACAGGAGAGAGTATTGCACTCTCTGGAGAGAGTGCTACTACACGAAAGCATGACCTAGAAGAACATTTAGAAGAATCTTCTTCTAAAAAACAAGATGTTTCTCCCGAAGCTAAGAGTAAAGTAGTGACTCCATCATTCACACGCATGTTGCTTCTTAACAAACCTGAATGGAAGCAAGGTGTGCTGGGCCTTTTGGGATGCATTGGTTTTGGTTTTACGAATCCATTTTATGCCTTCATCATTGCCTCTCTAACAGTTGATTACTACAAGGGCCTGAGTGATGTAGAACTTTGGCACAGTATCAAAAAGTATGCAGGGATTTTAGTTGCATTGGCAGTGTTCTTTATTGGAGCAAATATTCTCCAACATTACAACTTCGCATCTGCGGGTGAACAATTAACCAAACGCGTGCGAGTGCAAATGCTAAAATCCATCTTACAATATGAGGTTGGTTGGTTTGATAAGGATGAAAATTCAAGTGGCTCGGTGTGTTCCCGCCTTGCAACAGATGCAAACATGGTACATTTCCACCCTTTGACTATATTATTTGTATATAGTCCATACTTTTTTATTCTCATATGACCTTTTGAGTTAGATTGTGCCTTTGTTTGTTTATTAATTGGTAATTAGTTCAATTCTAGAACACTTTTGTCTTTGAGTGAAGAATGATTGATGATGAAGCCACAAATGTGTGCTCAAAATGTTTCTTGTATATTCCTCACATATTGCTTTGCAGGTGAGGTCTCTTATTGGTGATCGGATTTCGTTGCTCACAGGATCACTAAGTATGGTTTTTATAAGTTGGGTGTTATGTTTTATCATCGCTTGGCGATTTGGGGTTCTAATTATATTCTTACATCCTCTAGTCATATTTTGCTACTACATCAAGAAGGTATTTTAGCATACTTTTTTCCTTCCTTTTCACATTACTACTTTCGGTCAAATATTTTTGTTGTAAGTTAGGACTAGAAAGTTTTTTTTTCCTAGAGTGTTCTTGAAGGATGATATTATTTAGTTTAAAAAAATATATATATTCTAATGTTTCATTTGTGGATATAGGCTCTCTTAATGACGTTTGCAAAGAAAACAGCACTTGCACAAGCTGATGCAAGTCAGGTGGCAAGTGAAGGAGTCGCGCATCATCGCACGATCACCGCATTTTCATCACAAGAGAAAGTGCAGGCCCTATTTGAAAGCAAACTTGAAGTTCCAAGACGGCAACAGTTCCGCCGTTCCCAAATTGCAGGGCTTACATTGGGAATGGCTAATATGATCAGTTTCGCTTCTATGGCTTTGGTTTATTGGTATGGAGGCTTATTAATGTATAAGGGAACGGGTACATTTGCAGAGTTTTTCAAAGTATTTTTGATCTTTGTCAACACTAGTCGCGTCATTGGAGAGGCGGGCGCTTTAACACCAGATTTTGCAAAGGCGTCAATTGCAATAAATTCGGTCTTCCAAATTTTGGATCGGAAAACTGAAATCGACTCTGATGTTCGGGAAGCAGAAATAGTGGATGCAGTTGAGGGGGAAATTGAGTTTATGGATGTTTATTTTGCATACCCATCTCGACCTAATGTCATGGTGTTCAAAGGCTTCAATCTTCAAATCCATGCTGGACAAACAGTGGCCATGGTTGGTCAAAGTGGGAGTGGAAAATCAACAATTGTTGGCTTGATAGAACGCTTCTATGATCCACTGAAGGGCTCTGTTTACATCGATGGAAAAGACTTGAAGAAAGTGAACTTGCAATCCCTCAGACGCCATATTAGTTTGGTCAACCAGGAACCAACCCTATTTGCAATGTCAATCCGAGATAACATTGGCTATGGAAAGGAGGGAGCGAGTGATGCTGAGATCATTGAAGCTGCTACTGCTGCAAATGCCCACAACTTTATCAGGTAGAAATTCTTGACTACTATTATACTTTTCTCTCTTAGTTTTTGTTGGCTCCAAATTGAAGGGATTGGGAGGAGGCTTTGCCTTGCATTCACAATGAATTTGAGTAATATAACAATGCTTATACAATAGTGCTGAAATACATTCATTTTTAACTTTTCAAGGTCAAAGCCTCCCATAGCTTCTTGTTTTGTTGGATGCCCAAATAGATTGCCTTCAAATTGTTATGTAGAAACCTATGTCAAGTAATATTGACACTGTGTATTTGTTTTTTTTGAAAACTTTAGCTCTCTTCCAGATGGTTATACGACATTTGCTGGCGAGCGTGGCTTACAACTTTCGGGTGGTCAAAAGCAACGAATTGCAATCGCACGGGCAATATTAAAGAATCCAAGAATTTTATTGCTGGATGAAGCAACCAGTGCCCTTGATGCAGAGTCGGAGCGAATTGTGCAAGATGCTTTGGATTCGGTGACAATGGGTCGAACGACTATAGTTGTTGCCCACCGGTATGCATCAAGTTAGAGGATAGTTTCCATAAATTTTTAAATGAGAGTCAATAGTGTTATACACATAGAGACTATACATAGCACCTACGTGAGGTACATTAACTAATGCACCGAGAGAAAGCACTAATTATATTGGATTGTAATGCTTTTGAGAGGATCATTCTAAGAAATGTTAGATCTCATTCTGATCAAAGTAACGGTTGAAAGTAGATTTTATCATATTTGTTGTGGCGAACTTGGAGGAAGTGCTTCATTGACTAAATAGCTCAAAATCACTCTTAAAAATAGGAGTGAGTTATGTTAGAACTCATGAAGTGGGCGTTCGAGAATCTAGTTATTGATAGATGTTTCCATGACATAACTTGGGGCATCTTTCTATTAGGGTATTAACTTTTCTCTCTACTTTTTTTTATGTGTTCAGGTTGTCAACCATTCGTCAAGCAAACTCAATTGCAGTTTTACAAGAGGGCGTTATCCTTGAGCAAGGAAATCACAATGATCTAATTTCAAAGGGTAGGGGTGGAGCCTACTACTCCCTCATTCACTCACAAGCTGGGTCACACTAAAGACTGAAGATTATCACGCTCATCGATCTTGGAATGGAAACTTCCGTGGTGGAGGAAGAAAGAAAATTTTCATAGTTTCCAGCATATGTTAACTATATAGGCAAAAGTCCTACAAAAATGTAGTGAATATCCACTCATCCTTATTTTGACATGGATAGAAGTGTATGAAAAGAGCAACACTCAACACACTCATTTCCATTCAATTTTGATTCACAACATTGAATTGACTATGTTCAATTAAAGACTATATTAAGGACCATGAAATCGGAAGCCCCTGAATTGTAAACTTGTCCGCAAATGATTTTCAGAACATTGTCCTAATGAAATCATATTTGACTAACAAAAGACTACTAGTGGGAATTGTAGCTTGGTATCATTTTGGAGTATCCATTGCTTTCTTAAATGATAAAAGATTGAAGTCTTCTGTTGTTTTTGGTATGAAGTAATTGTTATTGAATTCCCATTGTAAACCTCTATACTAGTTTCCAAAAGTTGATAACAATTAATCAACACTATTTCTAGTAGTCTTTGTTGCTTACATGTAAGCCACCATAAGCTTAAATGTAGTTTACTTGTGTAGTGTTGTGTATTCTTGGATCCATAGTTACAATCCTCAAGTGGCCACTATCTTCATATAAATATAAGCTAAACTCAATCGCAACTGCTTCTCAAATTTGCTTCTGGACTCTTCTACCTGAGTACAAATAATTGCACTTCTATCCTACAAAAAAGGATTATTTATCATTCATCAACTAGAAAATGGTGTGGGCGTTATTTATGAGTTAAACGATGGTAGGATGTTATTTGAGGAAGTTATGCATGTCCATGTAATTTATTGACTATGGACCAAAGGGGAGGTGGCTCTGCATTGGCAAAAGATTGAAGTTTATGATGAAGTTTGTTGGGAGTAAAATCTATCTTGAAAAGCAAGCTAGTGCTACAAGGACAAAGTCACTTATAGCATAACCACTCATTCATGTAATACTAATGCAAAACAAAAACTACACTATTTTTTCATATTAATAGGGGTTTTGATTTTGTTTCAAAACTAAATTAGAAAAGGTTAATTTAACAAAATTTTACTTTTCAAATAAGAAGCATTAAGGTTTAGGCTTTAATTTAAGACAATTGTTTTAGTAGTGAGAGGCCTATTCTTCTAGATGATATGGAAGCTTAGGTCTCTGTGATCTACACTCACCTACTAGTAAGAATTATCCTTACTGAATTTGCTTGATTAACTCTAAAATACTCAATCATCCATTGGTAAACAATGAATGTATTGAAAAGCACACTTCATTCAATTAATATTCATCAAGGACTTTTCAAGGAAACTTCTAAAATATAATAACTATTAAAGAAAGAATGCTTTACATTCATAAATCAATGAAATTGATATTTTTGAGGGGTTATAATTATTTATTATTTCTTTTTAAATAAGAAGTGTTCTTCATCTTTGAAGGTTAACCCCTAAAGCCCTAAGGTGCATTTTTTGGCATTATAAATTTTTTGGGTAGCTCACTATGAATGGAGTTTGTTTGTTTTTTCGCTGAAATTTTTACACAAGATGTACCCAAGGAGTAGCTTTAAGGCCCAAATTTTTTTGTAACTTTTTGACTTTGTAGCAAAAAAGTTATGGCATGATATTTTGGTTTCTTTACTTGGAGGGCAGCCTGGGCAGCTGAAAAAACTTCTTTAAAAAAACTTTTTTTTCAAAAGTGAAATTTCAAATTGATTCTTTAGGTTTTTACAGACATGGGAAGCTTTGTTTCATCCCATTTGGATTAAGGAGTCAAAAGTTATGAGCAATTTTAGTTTGCGGGTAGGTAAGGTTTTCAAAAATTCCATACCCACCCACAAACTAAAATTGCTCATAACTTTTGATTCTTTAATCCAAATGGGATGAAACAAAGCTTCCCATGTCTGTAAGAACCTAAAGAATCAATTTGAAATTTCACTTTTGAAAAAAAAGGTTTTTTTAAAGAAGTTTTTTCAGTTGCCTAGGCTGCCCTCCGAGTAAAGAAAACGACATATCGTGCCATAACTTTTTAACCACAAAGTCAAAAGTTACAAAAATTGTTGGGCCTTAAAGCTACTCCTTGGGCACATCTTGTGTAAAAATTTCAGCAAAAAAACAAACAAACTCCATTCATAGTGAGCTGCCCAAAAAATTTATAATGCCAAAAAACACACCTCAGGGCTTTAGGGGTTAACTAAAGCCTTTTTGTTACTACTTCATTGTTCCAATGGAATTGCATTTGAAGATGTAAGTGATTTTCTATTTCCACTTATTTTGTTTTCACTAAAAAGGTTATAAAAAACAAGATATTTTGGGTTTCCCCTTATATAACTTTGATATATTAGTGTCACATGTACTAATAAGATAAATAAGCATAGTGAAAAAGATTATTTATAACTAGTGGCATGCACTCATTCATTGTTTAACATACTTCTTGACTACATTGACTACATGATATCAATGTTTCCTCTTGAATTTACCTGTGCGTCAAATTTTTGGCATATAGTAATTGTAAAGTATTCAACCTCTAGATTTTATGAACCCTTAATGCTTGAAGTGTGAATATTTTCAAAATTGATGCAAAATAGCAAAGAACTTAAGCAAATTTTTTGCTCAATTTTTCTTGAGATTGGATAGAATGAAAATATAGGATCTTTAATTTCACATTGAAATTAAGCACCTCAAAAAAATTCAAATTATTTGACAACATGGTTTAGTAGATATTTAAGTTCAAAGTTTTTTTTGGATCAATGGAAAAATAGGGTAGTACACTTTGAAGGACCATATTTTAATGAGAATATTTTGAAATGATGAATTTTTTGTACTCAGTGAAGGACAAGATAGTTAAAAATGCTCATCTAGAATTTCATAACATTCCAAGTATTTTTCACAGTGAAGCTTGCAATGCATGGTAGTCACTAGAATGAGAGTAGTGTTTCTAAGAATATGACACTTATCTTATCCTTTAGCACCTTGGATTTGCCTTTTTTGAGGGGGGCAACAATCACATATATTGGCTAACTTTTGAATCCATGCCCTAATGTAGTCCACCCCTTTTGGATTAGCCATCCATTTCCAAAGTCTAGACTATTCTATTTCCAAGCATATGAAGTGGGAGTAATTGATCCATTATAATACATCATGAGCTATTGATTTCCTCTATATTTTTTAACCAACCTATGATTGGAATTAGACATACCTATATGTCAAGAATAGGTTTCAAAAAATTTGAATGAAAAAAATTCACAATAATTTTGTTTTCAAGTGGAAAAATAAAGGAAATTTTTTTTCCACACCAAAGTCAACTAGAAGTTATTCCTTAAGTAATTGAAAATGAGTTGCAAGCCTCTAATGGAACCTCCAAAATATACTATGCTATATATCTCAACTTCAAAAAATTCCACAAGGCAAAGTTTTACTCAAAATTTGAGGAAACTACCTCCAATCCTCCATTGGATTCATAGTGTACTCTATTTTTCATAAATAATTTTAATTTAAAAAGAAATTCAAAATTTGAGAAAAAGCAAGTATCATAAAGTGGATCAATGATTTAAAATGGTTTATTGGATCATTAAGGGTTAAGAGATCCTTTTGTTTGACTAAAGAATATTATAGTTCAATATCAAAAGTTCCTTAAAGTTTTATTTTCTTATTGATATAGAGACACACACTCTAGAATTTACATATGTTTTGAAAAAATAAATATAGTCATTCACATGTATTTTTTCATCCACCAAATCATTTAAGGTAATTATGTTTAATTTCAACCACTTTCTAAAAACCAACTAGTCTAGATTCTTGTCTGAAATGTACTTCCACTATTCATGAGAGTCTATGATTGGTTTTAACACTATTTCTAGTACTTTGAAAATTTGTAGTTTATTCATACAATGTCCAAAAAATGTATTCTAAAAGAATTTAGAATCTCCTTTTGGCTACCAACATGACCCTACCAAAAATTCCAATATAATAGTAAAAGCTATATTGAATTGTTTATTTGTGTGATTTTAGATGTGGTTACCTTATTATTAACATTCATCCAAATATTGAAAAAATTAGTTTTATCATGAAAGAGATTTGACAATTTCATCCACATCTTTATCGTTTTTTTATTGTGTTAAAGTAAGTAGTGCCTAGCAATCTCTAAATTGGCTAAAATTAGCTAAATTTCTATCGAAAAAATCCTTGAGCTATTAGTACATTGCAAAATGGCCTTTAATGTAGACCTTTTAGGCAAAATTGCAACAAACAATAGAATTTGATAACCAATTTGTAACTTTGTCCACATTAGAATTAGTATCTATTTAGTCAATTTTGGATTACTCCCAATAATCCTTCACAACTTGCAAAATCCCTTTTTTTTCTATACTTTTTATACTACTCACTCTCAAGGTAGCCAAAGTTGATGCATGTTTGTCTTGGAGGTAGCATATTGCACTAAACTCCATAAACTAAGCTAGAAGGCTTGAAAAGACTTTGGCCATTAAAATTGCCCACCTCTTTAAATGTATATGATGCTTTTTCATCTATACAAGAATGTACAAAAAATGTACATTTGAGGAGGTAGGTGGTTTTAGAGCCAGTGCCTTCTGACTTCAAAAGTTCACAACTAATTCCACAAAGCTCCAAAAAATATAAAACAACTTGTCTTAGATGCCAATTCCACTTGATTTTCAAGGAAACCTTATTGAAAATATATCAAGAAGTTTCAACTCCCCAAATTCTAGTTAAAGTTGTTAGATGGGTGCTTTATGGACCTCCCACCTTAGTTAGGGGGAGGGAGGGGGGAATTGCAAGAAATACTTGTACACCTATAATTTGTTGCATTTTGTCACACCCTAGTTTTTGATTTGTTTTTTGGCCATAACTTTTGTGTTTTAGCTCCAAATGACTCAAAATTTATAGTAAAGCTACTTATAACTATTATATACCTAATCTATTTTTTTAAGAATTTATCAAAAATAATTTATTATTTTTAAACAACCCCAATAATTTTTCACAATCGGTGGTTTACGGGGCTTAGCACCATTTGAATCCAAAAAATGAATTTTCAGCTTAGATTTGTACAAAATGGTTTCTTAATAGGCTTGTAGCTACTGTCCAAAGGAATTTCAAAAATACTTATTTTTATGTGGTGTAGAAGTCCATAAAGAGAGCTTCTTTCTACACTTTTTTCAAAGGTATGAAACATTATTTTGATGAGTCTTTTGGTCAAATTTCATTACCAAAAGTCTTCTTAAATGGAATTTTTTTAGATTTTCTTAAAGAATAAATCCTATCTTTTACAAATAAAAATGTCAAAAGTTATATTTTCTTCTCTAGAATTTTGGACATAGAATTCACATAGAATTTTGGTGAAGAAAATACAATTTTTGACATTTTTATTTGTAAGAGATAGGATTTTTTCTTTAAAAAAAATCTAAATTTTTTTCATTTTAAGAAGACTTTTTGGTGATGAGATTTGACCAAAAAAATCACCAAATAATATTTTCTACCTTTGAAAAAAAATTAGAAAGAAGCTCTCTTTGTAGACTTCTACAACACATAAAAATAAGTATTTTTGAAATTTCTTTAGACAATAGCTATAAGTCTACTAAGAAACCATCCCCTCCAAATTCTAGCTTGAAATTCGTTATTCTAGGTTCCAAATAGTGCTAAAATCCCCTAAATCATCAATTGTGAGAAGTTTTGAGTAACTTTCCTATAAATTTTGAGGCATTTTGAAGCTAAAACACAAAAATTATAGCCAAAAAACAAATCAAAAACTAAAGTGTGATAAAACGCATTAAATGTTTCTTGCAATCACTTGTGGGTGCTTTATTCCCACCCTTGGAATAAAGTATACAGTATACACAACCAGGTTCTACTACTTTATTAACGATTCTTAGTGGGTGTCTAATCTACGTGTAATCCAATTACACCTTCCAAGCAATGGATCTTTCTAAATTCCTACTCCTAATTGACCCACTTGTAATTGCTGAATTGAAATAGCCTTATACTAACAGTTGACTGATTTTGACTACCACAATCCTGACTAAGCGTTGATGAGTGATGATCAAAGATCAAGAAAATTGGCTTAAATTTGTAGAGCTCGTTTTTCTCTTTCCAACTTGTGAAAGAAACCTACGTTTAATCTAATTACTTATTGGATAATGGCGGATGAAGTTAGGATATTAACCTTTAAAACTTCATTCATTAATTGCAAGTGTTCTAACTATCAAAATTGAATGAGTATTTTTTTGGTTATTTTCTATTTTTTAATATCTACGGGAGCTTAAAGTTTCACTTGATTTGGTCAATCCTAGTTGACTTTCATCCAAATGAGAAAAAAATTTAGCTAAGATTTCATTATACTCTAACTTCTTTGTTGTTTGATCAAATTCAAAGTAGATTTGGGTTTTTTCCATTCTAAGATATCTTCTATAAGCCCTTATCTTTAACTTGTTCTTTGGTTGCCTTTTAATCTAATTAATGTATTGCTTAACTAATCTTTTACTACTTTGGCTAAATACCAGAATAGATAAATTGAGTTTTATTTCAAAAAGGAATGATTTTATCCTTTCAAAAGTTAAAAAACCCTCAAACTTTGACTTTGTAGTAAATCTAAATTTTTATGGTAAATTTTGACTATTGACCGGTTCATCAAAATTTTACCCAATTAAACTTTTTTTACCTAAGCGGTCAAATTCTTTTGGTTTTACTTTTTACATTCCCTTTTTAAATCAAAGTCAAATATTCAAATCCCACTTTTTAATCTTTGGATAAATTAATCATAAGTAAATTTTGACCGTTATCCGGTTCACCAAAATTTACCTATTAATTGCTTTTCCCTTAGAAGTCCTTTAAGCTTTTGATTTTCTACTTCTACTTCTAATTAAAAGTCTAAATTCTAACTTTGTTTAATTTTGGAAATGATGTTGGTTTTAATTAATTTTTAAAATTCTTGTCCGATTTTTGGGTTTTGTTCTATTTTGGAAAACTATTTATGCTAATTGACTACTTCTAATTCTAATTGGTAGATCACTAATTGCTACATGTGTCCGATCTTAAGTTGAAGTTTAATGAATAATAGCTAAATTCTACTTTAAATGAAATTGTGAAAAAAATGGAAATAAAAAGGGATTTTCATAGACTAACCTTCATCATGATTACTTCAAGGTCTTCGTGTATTCCCATAACTTCCCCACACTGCACTAACCCCACTTCTATGTCAATATTCTTGTATTTGAAGGTGGTGTTTGGTATAAAAATCCTTGAATGATGTATTATCCTCTATGGTTCCATTCCTTCTTTTACCTTCTTTTTGTGGTTTTCTTTATCTTTTGAACTCCTTCTTTTTCTTTTAAATGGCCTCCAAAGTCAACCTATAAAATATCCTAATATAATCTAATTTTTGAAATTAATCACTAAATGGTTATCAAAGTCAAACTCCACTACAACTAAGGTTATTCAACTTTTCCCTAATTTGACAAACCTTTAACTCTTCCAAAGTCAAACTATTTTTTATTTATTTGTCTCTATTCTAAAACATCCGTAGTTAGGGAAGTCAACTTATTCTATGATTGGTTTCCAAACCATTCAAGCTTCCTTCTTCTTCTTCCCCAAATACTAATGCTTAAACCCTCACTCCAACTCCTTCACTTGTACTTGTGCACTTGAATTTGGAGCTTGCAATTGCAATTTTGGAGACTTTTGGAAAATTTGCTTGTGTTGGACCTTCAATAGGTTGTGGCTACGCTACCCAACTGAACTTATGTATATACTCCTTGCTCAAGGCTCTGGTATACTAGAGCACCCCACCTTCTATGTTGACTTTTGAGTAACCTTGCTTATGGCCTATCCCCATAAGCCTCAGCTTCTGTGAAGCAAGGTGTGCCTTGATCTGGATTAGCTGGGGAACTTGTGGTGAAATTGGGTTGACTAGATCAGACTTGAGTTATGGCCCCTTCCTCACCCCTCTCACTCTCCAGACTTGAAACTTCTATTAGAAAAAAGACTTGGAATGGTTTCTTGGGAAATTTTTCCAACCTTTCTTCCTTCAAGTAGGCCTTCAAGGTTCCTCTGGCTATTTTGATGTTGAAAATTAAATACTAAATTTTTAAAATTTATAACTCATACTCCAAAACTAAATTTCTCTAAAAAGATCTCAAGCCAGATAGTTAGATTTTCAATTTAAAATGTAGTTGGGGCCCCGCAGGGTATCCTCCCAGTTTCTCAATCAGTATGATGTGGGATGTGTAATGAGTCTAGTATGTGACTTGGTTAACATGTGATCAGTCAAGGTTTCCACCGAATTGACCTCATGTATTGCCGTATCGGTTGTCAAGCTGGGCTGCTACTCCTGCTAGCACTGGTGCCAACCTACAGGTGGTACTGGTGACCGGTGTCATGTTGTAAACTTGTTCACTATGTAGAACTTTATGTTTATTGTTAAAGTAGAGGGTTTTTTAGAGAGTCTAATCCATCCATATAGAGTGGACTCTACCTTTTATACCTCTATTAAACAACTATTAGCATTAATTTGATTTTTAAATATTTGAAGTCATTTTAGGGTTTTAGTTTTAGTTTAAAGTTGTTTAAAAGAAAGGTGAAGTTTGTTTTACCTTTCATTTAGGGTTTTAAGAAAGGACTAGAAGTCTATGTAGGAGATAAATATAGAGTTATAGGAGAGAAGAGAAGTCTAATAGATGAACTCAAGCTCTTGTGACTTTTTAGAGGTCAAACTCCACTTAACTAGGTGGTAGATAGGGTGGAACTCCTTCTTCCTTCCTTTGGTATACTTGAGAAAACCGGGACTTTGGGATGATTATTGCACATTGTATAGGGAGAGTTTTTCAATAAAAATTCTTAAGGTTCATTTTATTTTTTTGACTTCAAAACCTTATTACTCGCACTATTTGAAGTTTTAATGCAAAAGGCTATGCTTGAAGAAGTGGGAGAGGCAAGATTGTCATAAATAGTGAGGGTTGAACTTTTGGAGGGCTTATAATTATGTGGTGATGAGGGTCCTTCATTTTTCCAACCAAACTTAGTTGCAGCTAGATTCCCCACAATTTTCCAAGGCAAGGCTTTTGAACCTGACACCGATGGGTGAGTCTTCCGCTATCAGGGACAATACTAGCGGTTGAGCTATTGGTTGGTCTGCCAACTGGTTGCCTTAACCAAAATTTTAATACAATCTAGTAGTTACTTAGCTATAGGTTGCAAACTAAACCTTTTGGATCTTCCTTAGGATCTTCTTATGGAAAACAAAACCGGATAATCAATGTGAGTAAGTTCAAAGCTTCGCCATTCGGGGGGTTAGGTCCAAGTTTTGAAAGTAAATTGATGGAAAAAATAAAGATCTTAGAATTTTGGCAATAGCTTCGCCGTATTAGAGGGGTTAGCTTCAAATTCTAGGATAATTTTTCTAGAGTTTCGCTTACTCAAAGACTAAAAGGAATTTTGGATCCTATCCAAACTTCCAAAATGCAAACAAGGACCTCAATCAAATGCTTAAGCTTAGAGGGATTTTCAATAAGTTAATCCAAGCTGTGAATCCCTTATCAAAAGACTTAAATCAAATAATTTTGATGACAGGACTTCAAAACAAAATACAAGTATAATGGTTAAGCGCTCTAGAGGTACCCCAATGTTCTTTGGAAGGGCTCACAATAAGAGAGTTCAAGAATGTAATGAGTTTCAAAGTGTATCAAGGAAAAACAAGAATTTTGGATAGTACCAGAAACTTCGCAATGTAGCCACATGGAATATAAAATACAATATCAATAATGAAAGGATGTTTGAAAAGAGTATAAGGAATGTGAAATGAGAGGAGGGGGAGGCCTTTTAAACTTTTTCAAGGCCTCAAGTTACGTTCTAAACTACCTAGGAAAAACCCAAAATAAAGTTTGAAAATCTACTCTACTATTGTGACCACTCTAACTTTTGGAGAAATGGTCCGATCGCCAAATGGATAGTGCCATTAGCTTTAGAAGACCCCAATTAGCATAAGGGAACCTTTACCTCTTACTCTTGGAGCCTAATTGCGCTCGAAAGCTAACAATTACAATCTAGTGAAAAGGGTAGAAAATCTATCTTTTGGAATTGATTTTTCCCAAAAGTTTTGACTAGCTAGGATTGTCGGGAAGGTCCAAGAATGTTAGAAAAGAGTCTAAATTGATTCAAATCGGACACCGTATCGCTCCCCGTACACCGGTCAACTCGCAAAGAATTTGGTAAAACCATGAAAAGTTGTCGCCATTATCGGTTCTGGTACTTGTTGATGTCAAAATGTCTTGAAATTTATCAAAGAAATTATTTATGCTAAAACACACTATCCTAATTTTTAGTGAGATTTTACCATTGCTATGAAATTTTATATGAATTTTCAATTGCTGGTAAAGGTGGTTGACTTCCTATGGAGTCATTTTTGCAATTCAGAAAATTATGAAACTTTTAAGGGAACTTTTAGGAATCCTCCTAAGCCAAGTGCAAATTTTCACTAAAAACTCACACTTTCTAAATAAAGTAGAAATTGGACTATAACATAATTAATTCCTTCGAGGAGGAGGAATCATTTCCGTGGTAGGGAATCTTCACGATCTGACTTGGTTGCTATGCTTCAAGCATGTTTTTAGGGCTAGAAATTCCTATCCTTGGTCCCTGATTACAATTTGTCTTTGTTCGCGACATCCTCCTTGCATGTGTGTATGTATGTCCAATTCCTTCTAATTCCGTAACTGGAATGTATCCAGGGAATCTCTTTGTATAGAATCAGGGCTTTTTTTTCTGGCGAAATTTCGCCAGATTGTCAGAATTCTGACCACTACTGGTTAGTCCCTCCAAAATCTGGCCATTGTAGTGAGGCCAGCAGGGGGGGGCACTGGTCCAAAAAAAAGCCCTGTATAGAATCCCATTGTTCTATCAAAGTCTCTCTATCATGATCAAAATCCAGGTTTGTTTGTGAGAGAATTCCGACAAATGCGTATACTTAGTGCTTTTGCGCTAATTTGTTCTTGGAATGCCAATGGCGTCAAAATCCTTTTAGACCACTAAACCATAATCTAACACTAACATAAACCTTAAAATCTAATCCTGAGGAGTTCTTAGAGGACTCCTAGACAATTCCAACTAATTTCCTATGGATATAGGGAATTCCCTCAATCTATCTACAAACATTCTTTTTAGTTGTTTTTTCAACCATAATTACCCTAAAAATGAGCAATAAGTGGAAAAAAAAATTTAAGGCTTGGATGACAACTATAGGACTACATCACCCTCGGATCATTGCTAGTGCCAAAATGAAGTTAACTTCTCAAGAATATTTGGCCAAAAGAGTTTTTAGTGCACCAAGACATGTGCATCGGATTTGCACTTTATCATGCTCCAAAAGAGACTAAAGTAGAAGTACCTATTTTGGACAACCCTCCTTTAATAGCTTCAGAGGCTAACCTATTGTGGACAACATTTGGATGCACTATTTATTGAAAAAGATTTTCCGTGTATACTTTTTTGGCCAATCATCTCTAATCCATTCTTGCTTAAGGAGAAGTGCCAAAGCTAACTATAATAGGCAAGTCTATCAAACTAGAATGGCTTCTGATGAAAAATTTGCATTTATACTAAATAAAATGTTCATTTATGAGGGAAAAAAATTCTTTTTTTTACATTGTTCTTCATCTTTGTGTTTGCATACACAAAAGCTCAATTTCATAGTAAATTTCCCACATCTTACATGTTGAAATGCTTAATTTATCTATTATAGGTACTTCTACCTTAATTCTTGTACATAGAGCTGCGCAAAATAGACTAGGTGAAGAATATTCTAAGTGGTAAGCACAACTTTTAATTCAAAATATCTATTAAAAGATACCCACTTAAAGATCAATGGCAAGCTTAAGTAATGGTATTTAACCATGTAATACTACTGCAAACACTAAGTGACCAATGGATGACAAAAAATTATTGTATATAGGACAGAAGTGTAATTGTTCATCCTTGGAATTTTGTACAAAAAGTAGGAAGTCGTGAATAGTAGTTTGGTTTCCAATGAATACTTTTGAATTTTTTTAAGTAGATGATTTGCACTATTGCAAAAAGAATAATTTCCACAGAGACTAGTCCGTCTTTCTAGGGTTATTTTTTAAACAATGTTGTGGTCATTTTTCAATTGATGAATAACAAAGAATCTTTGTATATAGGATAGAAATGCAATTGTTCATCCTTGGAATTTTGTTCAAAAAAGGGAGATCATGCACAGTTGTTTGACCTCCAATGAGCACTTTTGTTTTTTTTAAAGTTAATGATGTCCTCTAATACCAAAATAGATGATTTCCATAATCACCAACCAAGTGTTTACGGGTTAATGATATTAACCTCAAAATGAGGTGCTCATTACTATGGAAATTTGCTTTTGGAGTCATTGCACAAAACATTGGCCATTTTTCCATCACAATGAGAGTGCCTCTCTTGTCATCTTCTACAACTTTTGAATAGTAAATCTAATAAAAAAACAAAAAAATAATTTCTAGTTATCTTGATTGTGTCCCTTCTTTTTCAATTTTTTTTAAAAACAATTTTATATTTAAAAGTCAATTTTGTTAATATGTCACATTCTTTGATTTATGATTCATGACTCATAAAAGGGCATTTGGACTTTCAGAAGACTACAAGTTTCCATTGAGAACTCTATGGGAATGTTGTGAACTTTGCCACATCAGTAGGCTAATATGGGCATGCGACTACCACATTAGATAATATCAATTAATTATTTATTTGAATTAATTATTAAATATTTTTTAAATGAATTTTCAAAAAATTAAAATTAAAATCAAGAATTTTTTTCTTTTTAATACATTTTGAAAGTTTTTTTTAAAATTTTCTTTAAAATTTGAAAATTCAAACTAGCAAAGGCTAGTTTGTAGCAATGGGAATAGTTTAAAGGGAATGACCCTAAAATAGTCTCCCGGAGGTCCAAAACTCCAATTATGACAAAAAGTGGTTTAAATTAATTATTTTTAGCTGAATTTTTTGTAGTATATTCCTATAGTATGTAGACACGTTTTATCAAAGGGCATAGAAAAATACATTATTCTATATCCTCCATATTCATGCAAGTAAGCCTCCTTTGCGCATATGCTTCTAAACAATAGAAATGGCTTTGTCCTAATTTTTTTGGTCAAATCTCATCACCATTAAGTCCTCACAAATGGACAATTTTTAGTTTATTTGAAAAAAAAATTCCTATGTTTTGCAAATTAAAACATCAAAGAATGTACTTTTTTGTGACATATGCTTGGACATAGAAGTTTGAATAGGAAATGGGTATCCTAAGGTTTTAATTTATAGTAAACAAACAAAAATAGGGTCAAATCATTTTATATTTTAAAATCATTTTATAATTATATCATAAAATTATATATATATATATATATATTATATATATATATATTATATATATATATATTATATATATATATATATAATGATTTTAAAATTTGGGTCAAATCTCATCACCATCAAGTCCTTACAAATGAATTTTAAATGTAAAATGATTTAAAAATGTTTTTGAAAAATAATGGATAGAATTACAATCAAGACATTTAGAAATAGATTTTTTGTTTTTTGCATTGGGTTCAACATTTTAAAGTTATAGTGTTTTCCAAAACTAGTTTTGGAAAACGCTATGCAAAATGGCCGTTGTTTCTTGCAATGACCCTTTTGAGTATTATGTCAAAGTGCAAATCATATACTTAAGAAACACTTAAAGCACTCATTGGATGTCAAACTATTATATAAGACCTCCCCATTTTATACAAAATTTTAAAGATGAACAACTACATTTTTATCCTACATTATATAGAAGGATCTTCTTTCATCCATCAAACATTTAGTGTTTGTGATGTCTTTGGAGGGTTAATACGCAATGAAAGCATCCTCTATCCATATTTTGTGTACACACTCCACCTTCTCAATTAATAAAATTGAAGGAAATGTAATCTACCACACATAATGATGAGTTTGTCCTATTGGCATTGTTGAACTTTTGAATTTTTACTTAAACAGGAATGTGAAAAATGAGGAGAGCATTTGAAATATTATTTTTTTGACAAATTATGAATTTGTTATGAATTTTTGAATTTTGTTTTCTAATTCACTCAAAAGAATCTCTAAAATACACCAAAACCAACAAAAGTATATCTATAATGGTCATGTTACTCTCCTAAAGCAATCACAATATTTTCTAACATGGTCACAATATGAATGTTTAAAAAATTCACAACCTGTGATGAATTTGCATTCAAAAGGCGAGAATTCCTATTGCAATGACTAATCACTCTACCTCCATCTAAATCCAAGATATGGATTTCAAATAATTATTATTTACTATATGATGTAAATGTAATAGAGGACTATCTTTCCAAAAACTTCAAGTTCTCATTCTAAACTTCAATTCAAAAGAGCACTAAAATTGCAAAAATTGCAAGAATAGATATTAGATAGAAAAGAATTCACAAACAACAAATTGTTTTGAAAACTATAAAAAAGAATTACAAAAGATGTTGGTAAAGTAAATTCCTATACACCTTTCTTATGAATCTTAAATTATGGAAAGGTTGTATTAAAACTCATCCCTTGTTGAAGTTCTACAAGGAAAAAATAGTACAAATAGTACATAGTTTCTTGTAACTATCTTGTAGTATAGTCAATAAGTCATGTAGTTTACTATAGGGTGCCTAACACTTATTCTAGAAATACTTCTCTTTCTTGTCTAAAATAAAGAGCTCACTATGACTCTTTGATACATACTACACTAACTTATCCCTATTAGTGTGTATGACAATATTTTATCCATTTCACACCACCCAAATAAAAGAATAGAAGCTCAAATATTATTGTATTGTTTTATTTCCCCCCAAAAAAGCAGTGATGTGATTGCAAAGCTCTGTTCAAGATAAATAACAATATTAGTTTACAAATAGTGGATAGTGAGAAAATTAAATAAAGCAAACATTGAATCAATGACATGCAAGCAAATTTTTAAAAAGTAATTGAAAAATGAAAAAAATGAGGCCCCCATTCAACCTTCCAACTAGTAAAACCCCTCCAAGTGAACACTGCCCTTGAAGTGCATTGCATTGTGAAATCAATGTAGTTGTAATTAGGATTTAGAAACTTGGATTCAAAAACCATAGTCCTTGTTTCTTTCTACCAAGGCACTTGTGGTTGGTAGGCTTCATCATTTTTATCTCTGCAATGATATTTTGTTTCATTTGTGTATGGAAAAACAAAACAAACCATTGTTTGAGATGGCGAATGCCATAAAGTAGAACCACCTTAAAGTAACCGATCATTTAAGATATTGGAGACAGGATCTGGTGTAGTAGAAGGTAAAACAAATATTTTTAGAGGTGCAAAGATAAGAATGACAAGGATTGCAAGCTGAGTTTGGTAATTTTATCACATGAACTAAAATTACTATGGATTTTGAAAGGCCAAAAGTAGTGCAAACCTATAGCCAATCTATGGACTCTTTCAATTACAACCATAGAAGAACTCCATTCTTGTTCATTACTTCTTTCTTACTTGTTCACTAACTTTGGGACATGTGTTATGAACTTATTAGTCCCAACCTTGATAAAGAAGGAAACACACATTCCAAGCTTTGGTTGGAAATGTGTTCCAGCATTACTGGAAATAAATGAAGTCTACAAGTTGGAGATGGGGTACTGATCGGTTACAGGCGGTTCTACTGTACCCTATGCAAAAGTCAAATTTGACCGAAATTAAGTTATTTGGGGGAAATGACACGTGTCATCTTGTGAATGGTGTGAAGTGACGTGGACCCTGAGAATCTGACGTGGAAATTCAATTTCGGAACTCCGCAGCAGAATCAGACCTTCACGTACTGTAGGACAACTCTGTGTAGTACCTGGCCGTTGCGTTGACTCCGTTTGCCCCTGATATCTGAAATTCTGAATCACGATACAATCAATTTCATTTCAAAATCATTTCCAGAGGCTTGATTCCTGCGTCTCGAAGCCAAATGAGGTGACTCACCTATCCGTCAGCCATTCCACAAGGTCAACGAATTCTAAGAACGTCCCCTGGCCACTCCATAAATTAAAATGAAACCTCAAGTAAGCAAGACGTGTTTCAACGCTCCACTACTACCAACTGAGAACCACGAATTCGTGGGCCGCTAATCACAAGATTATTCTCTACGTATCCTCCTCACGCTTGAGCTCACAATCATGCATTCCATGGCAACCCAACTCACATGCTCCCTATGAGCCTCCCACCCCTCCCGAAGAAAAGACCAAAAAAAATTCAGTCCGAATCGATCTTCTCCAACACTTGAAACAAGCTCAATCAGTTATAAAACCCATCTACGAACCCCCATTCAAAGACTCAATTTCAAACCCAAAACCTAGAGGGGAAAAAAAAGGAATATAGAATTGGGTGTTGATTACTTGGATAGCTTGCTTAATTAGTTCGTAGTTTGCTTTCTTGTTAGCTTGGTTTGCTTTCTTGTTTGATTAGTTTAATTTGTAGTTCGATTTGTCGTTTGCTTTCAGTTGCTGCTTGCTTTTGTTGCTTGATTGTAGTGTGCTTTTTGTTCGATTTGTACTTTGCTTTGTTGTTTGCTTTCGATTGTTGTTGGTTGTGTTTGTTCGATCACCTCGTTATAGAAGCGGGCCTGTCCTCCCTTGAATCGACTCCCCGAATGTTGATTCTGTAGCTCGATCGATCGATCTCATCGATCCCTGCATTTCCATTCGATCCCAGTCCCCTCGGGATCACAATGTCGGTGATAGTGGAGCCCATTTGCAATGAAATCGAGTACACATTTCTTGGCATTGCAGTGACGAACAATTGCAACAAGGGCAACACCCATGTGCGGGACCCTAACTTGCGGGACCCAAGTTCTCTGGCCTTGGATGAGCGAGCGGAGGAGAAGAAGGCGCGGTCCCGGCGGAGGACGAGAGCCATCGCCAGGAGACTGGTGAAGGGCGTGTTCAAGTTTCCTTTGTGTTGTCGTCCTTCCACTTTGGGAGACGAGGACGATGAGTTCACCGTGACCGAGTACAGCAAGCATTTGCCTTACGCTCCACGGAAGGTGCCCGAGGCTCTGAATCAGCTGGTGCCATACCAGGCCCCGGAAATCAGGAGCCCGCACCTGCCTCATGTGCAGAGAAAGGTGCCTGCTCTGGGGAGCCAGCTGCAAAGGAAGGTGAGCGCTCGAATTCTTCCAATTCAGCCGTTTTTCAGTTTTCGGTTTAAATTCTGGAGTCAAACTTACACAATTGTATGAGTTTTCATGATTTCTGCACTCAAACCTCTTTCGTCTGACCGATTGAGAAAGACAATTGCGTGAGTTTTCATCATTTCACAGTCAATTCTCATGGTTCGTCACTTACCAATTGCGATTTCATTCTACACTTTCATACCTCTTTATTCTTTGCAATTGAAAACACAATTGAGAAATTTTCACTACTCTGCACTGAAACCTCTTTAATCTTACTCGTTGGGGAACGCAATTGAGTTTTCATTCTACGTACTATACTCAAACCTCTTTCATCTTACCATTTGAGGATCAAAATTTCAAGAGTTCGTGCATTGTCAGCAAGGAATTTTGGGTCATGGTGTTCATCTGTCACCTTACAATATTAAAGTTCTCCTAAAGTTGTACGACTGTGAATACAAGGAATCAAGATTAAAATTGGGTTCAAATGTCTGGGAAATATTTCTTCTAATTGGCCGATTTTAAGTTTAAGAGTTATACCATGCTCAACTGAAAATCAATCCGCTTATAGTTCTCATGTAGGAGAATTGTTTTCAAACATTGCGCTCTTCAAATGCCTTCAATTCTTCCCGAAGGTAAAGAACTAATTGTACGATGGACTGTGGCAGGTGATCATATATCCCCCCAATTCGGGATCCATGATGGCCATGGATGGCCAGTGGAAGATCGGCTTTGACAATGCTGACAGGTCAGAGGTTGGATTAATTTTCATCTTACACCGAAATAACACGTTTCAGAGACCAAATATTTCAACTTATGGTGGTCCGTGGTCCTATGATTAGGACCACCATAAATCGAAGATTTAGAAACCCAGAGGACTATTTAACACTCTCAGCCAGTCATTGGCAACCATAACTATCTGCTACTGAAAATCTTAGTCATCGACAATCTCTTAGATTAAATGCAAACTTTGTTTGTCACGATTTCATCCGCACAGTTTTTCATGAATTCGTTCTGGCTAAACCCTGATTACATGTATTCAAATCTTTTCTCAATGGAAACTTGACGAAACCTTTTTGCTGCTGTTGCATTGCATTGCAACAGGCTTCCTCGCTCTAGTTTGAATTCACAATGCAAAACACTGACCATAACGGATGGTAGGTAGTTAGGTACCTTGTTGATTGAGCATTGAATCTGGGAAATTGAGAGACTCTTACATCGCCCGGTGGTGCTCTTTTGCTAAACCTTCAACTTATGGTGGTCCTTGTCAAGATTCTTAAATTTGAAATGGTGGTAATTAACAACTTCCTGCAGGTGGGAGAACCCATTACAGGGCTGGTCACTCACAGGTGATGCATATTTGGGAGTCGGAGAACCTGGTTTGGACTTCGACAGCAGAGAAGACGCCATCTCTTACGCTAAAAAGTATGGCTGGTCTTACAGAGTACGTACTTACTAAACCCACTCGGCATTTGAAATTGCTGCTTCACATTCCCCAAATTGAATGCATTGGGACCAAGTCATTCGAATATTTGCCAGTGTACCAACAAACAATTTCCGTTTTCAACGACCAATTAATTATAGGTTCTCTCTATAATTGTAAGTACACACAGTCAGATCGTATTGAACACTCAGCCCCATGATGTGTGACTTGACCACCAGGTACGGTATTAATGTTACTAATTAACGCAAATTTTCAAGCTAAAGCTACTCTCATCTATGGGTTCACTTGTCTGGACAGTTCACAAAATCTTCAGCAATAGATTTGTGAATTTGATTTAGCCATATTTAGAGCAGTTTTTCATATATGATTCCTACATTGGTCAGCGTAATGCAAGATGAATTTCAGTGATCAGATCGATGGATTCTCGATCTCTCACTCTCGCTACATTCGCAGGTTGACGGTGAGATTGTGAAACATCAGCGTAACAAGTCGATTGGGACGTTTGGGTGGGTGGAACTCATGAGACCTGCTGTGAGGACTTGACTTGAAGAATCCATCCTTCATCCTCGTCCTTGTATCGATCAACATGAAGAATTGAAGAAAATGAAACTACGGCCGAGTCGAAATGAAAATGAAGATCGAGAGTCCATCAATTGGAGGCAGTTGTAGCGAGCTCTACCCTTGGCCGGTGGCTCCCTCCCTTGGAGCTAACTTAGGCAGACTCTCGCTAGGATTGCTGTGTAGGTAAACTTTCGCAATTCAAGCTCCATCACCGCCTACCCATCATAAGTGACGTACCTGTAGATCTAGTGCAGCACATATGTGTAACTTTAGGCACGCCTATATTATGACAAATCAAAGCGTACTCTGAAATTGGAAATCAGAGGGTGCAACTGCATAAGATTGTTAGCATCGAGAGGTTTTAATTTCATGCATGCTCGCTCGAAGATTCCTTTGGAGAGAATGGGAATTTGATGCCATGCCCAGCCGGCTGGGATTGAAGGCCCTAGCTAGCTCAAGCTTGGCAAATGAATTGGTTGCCAAGCTCCTGTTGTTGGAGATTCAGGAGTAAAGAGAGATCATTTCCGGACACCCGGGCGCCTTGAAAGCATCATTCCATCATTCACGCGTAAAGAATCGGAAGAATTGGTGACTCAATGGTGCATGTGTCCCTTTTTCTGCCTGAGCGACGTTGGAGCTAAAAGCCGGTAGTCACTCTTAAGATCTGATTGCATTTGGGGGCAAGCTAAATTCCTTGAAACAATTTTCAGTAAATTTCTGGAGGAAGACAAATGAAATTGGCATCTAACCCAAGTCATTTCATATTCATTAGAAACAATCTCATTAGACTCTCCAATAGGCTACAATGGTAAAAAGTGTCGGAAAAAACAGGCCTCTAAATTACATTTATTTTGGTTGCACAATAATTTTTGCCTATTGTTGCTCATTGTTGGTACTCCCAATTGTCAAAGTGTTGATTCACATGTATCCTCCTATGAAGATAAGTTGTTTGTTTGTTTGTTTGTTACATTGAGATCTCCTGGACCGTGAGTCCCCCGGGTGCGTGTTTGGTACCGTCGGAAAGCCCTCGGCGAGGAGGGGTGCACGGGCTTTGATTCATGGTGTTCCAACCTACGGCATGAAAGTTATTGAATTTTGAAGTTTCTATACATTAAAAAAATTAGACCATGGCAACGGCACGGGCCACCCTAGTCAATTATTAAATGAAGGAGGGGTTTGGTAAGTACTCACCTCTAACAACTACGGAATTTAAGGAATGGAAGTTTATTGTTTGTCATTCATAATATTCACACAAGGTGAATCTATTTTTTGTTGGAGATTGTGTTCTTTCAATAGATCAACAAGGCTTTAAACATAGATTGGATTGTCAAACCTTAGCAGCCTTCTAAAGAGTTCAAAATTTCTTTAATGTTCTTAGACCTTTATGGAAATAACTATAAATTTTTTAAGTTGAAATATAGTTATCATTAAAAGTGACCGCAAACCACTTCTTGAAATGTTCACTATTGGTACATTAAAGAAAGGAAAATATACATGTATCTCTCTACTCAACTAGTTGCTTTTAAAGTAAGGTTACTTTTAAAGCACCCTACCTTATTTTTAACCTTGGAATTTTGGATTGGTCACCAAAGAAATCATCTTTTTTGGTATCATGTGAATCATTTCCTTTAAAAGAAAAAAACACTCTTTGGAGGTCAAACTATTGACCAAGTTCACTTTTTGTATAAACTTCCAAGGATGAATATTTTCACTTTTCACTTATATAGAAGGATTCATTGTCATCCATTGAGGACACTTAGTCTTAAAAACAATGTTACAAGATTAACAATTTGCAATTAAAAAAATTGCTCTATTGATTTAATGCCTAGTGCACTACAACACGAAGTGACCATGTCTTTCACCTATTGTTTGAAATTCATATATTGTTGTCAATAGATATAATATTTTGATCATTTAATCTTAGAAAGTTGAACATATCTCACCGATGCATCTTCTTAAAAGAATTGTCATTGTGCATCTTCAAGATCATCATCTTTGCATGAGAGTTTTTCAAACATGTGAAATAAGATTTTTGAAGGACCTTTCGTTCAATGAACAATACTACAATAGGTATGAGGGGAGTTTTTTGGCATTCTAAAAAACTTTCAATGATTTTTAAGAGTTCAAGGTTGTTTAATGTATACAATATTTTGCAAAGAATTTTACAAGACATTTACATACAAACCCTTTTCAATGTTAGAGTTGATATGTCAACTTCAAAGTTGACACATGGTCAATTAGGCACTAGGTTAACAATACCTAAAAGTGATAGTTTCTTTAGTTCTATTACCTCAAAGGTCAAATATTCAAATGACCTCCAAAATGATGAATTTGTTAGCAAATTCAAAAGAAACACAATCCAATTATTTTCTAATTTTGAGGTACTTTAATAATATTTTGCAAATTTTCTAAGTTGAAAATATAGGATAAACATAGGATAAATATAGGGTAGGGATAGGATAACAATACAATACATATGATAAATATAACACTAAACTCACCTTGAATGGACCCCCTTAACCCCTAAAGGACCAACCTATCAAATTTGGCAGCATAGCGATTTTGGACAGATACGTGTGAGTGGAGATTTTCATATTTTGAGCTGAAATTTTTAATAGAAAGTGGGGACAAGGAATATCTTTCATATGTACAAAAATTAGGACATTTGGAAATACGAGTCAAAAAATATGGCCTAATATGTTATTTTTTTTTGTAACTAGATAGTTCTGGTAGTTTAGAAAAAATCCCTTTTATCAAATAAAATTCAAATTAATATTCTTCATTTATATATGCATGGAAAGTTTTAAATCATTCCATTTTGATCAATGAGTCAAAAGTTATGAGGTTTTTTTGTTTGCGGGTAGTTATGGATTCTCTACTCTAAAATAAACTTTGAAGTCCTTTATTTTAGTCAATTTTCAATAGTTTTCAAAAAAAAAATTATAGGATGAAGATTGTTTATTACAACAATTTAACCATTGGAATTGGCATTTTTCAATTCCACAATTAAATTCTTGACAATTTTGTATTTTGAAACATTTGCTATTTCTTTTTACTTACTATTTTTTCCTATATGTTGTACAATTTTTAAAAATTGAAATTTTTTAGGCAAGTACCCCTACTTGGCCTCAACAATGAAACCAAAGAGGCAGAACTGTTTTGAACCATTTTTCATATGATTGTTGGCATCTAAAGTGCAGCTATCATGTTTTCCGCAGGGTGAAAAAAATGATTTTTGAGCATTCAAACACTAGTATTTTTCAATCTACACAGTGAAAAACTCTGAAATTTTTTGCACATGTTCTCAAACTAGTTTACTACAAGATCCTACAGTTACAAATCTCAAAAAATGTTTTAAGAAAAAAATGGTATTAATACTAGAAATTGTAGGTTTTGACCATTTTTGGAGTGAATATTGTCAAAGAACTTAAGGGGTTAAAGCACAAATTGTTTCAACCAGTTTCATTTGGTTGCTTTAAAAAATTCTTCACCTATAATTGGTTGCTTCTGAAAAGTTGTAGTGGTTTTGAGTTGTAAAAGTGTTCATTTAAGGATATTTTATGGGTATTGGAGAATAGAAGGTATTACAATTAGGTGCTTTTATTTTTTAAGGATTACTTAATCCAAAATGGTTTTGACTATATTTTCACTAAAAATGCTTAAAAATTCTATCATTTCTAATACAAGTACCAAAACTTAGAAAAAAAACATTTTTAGTACATATAACCATAGGATCTTGTAGTCAGATGGATTAGAAAGATGCAAAAGAAATTTCAAATTTTTTCACCATGCAAATTGCAAGATATTAGCATTTGAATAGACAAAAATCATTGTTTTGCCCTGCAAAAAATGGACAACTACACTTTACAAGGTCACATTTATATGGAAAAAAAATTCAAATTGGTGGTTATTCTTTGGATTTATTCTTCAAGGCAAATTAGATACATACTTAAAAATTTTCAAATCATTTGGAATTGTACAATATATAGGAAAAAAATAGTAAGTAGAAAGAAGCAGAAAATGAATCAAAATACGAAATTGTAAACAATTTATTTATGGAATTGAAATATGCCAATCCCAATAGTTAAAATTTTGTAATAAAAAATCTACACCTATTGTTTTATTTTTCCAAAAATATTGAAAATTGAATGAAATAAAGAATTTCAATTTTTTTTTAACTGTAGAAATTCTACAACTATCCACAAACTACCCCCACCTAAAACTCCTTGTAAATTTTGACTCATTGATTAAAATAGAATGATTCAAAGATTTTCAAATTAGATATAAATCTAAAAAAATGATTTCAAATTTTTATTTCTCAAAGAAATAATTTTTAAAGAAGTTTTTTTGTGTTACCCAATTTACTCACTAAGCAATGGAAACTACATAATACATATCTTACAAAAACTTTTTAATTGTGTAGTCAAAAGTTATGAAAATTGTTGGGCCTTAAAGGTACTCCTTAGGAAAATGTTCTATGGAAATTTTAAAGAAAAAAAATAAAAACTCCATTTGTAGTAAGCTACCCAAAATTGCTATGTTGCCAAAAAAAAATGTAGTTTGAACATTTCGGGATTATTGTTAATGTGCCAATTTGAAATTTTGATGTAAAGATGAATCAAGAGATGAATGCTCAAAAAACAAAATTTAAAATTTATTTTACTACTTATTCTGATGTGACATTCATAGTTCATTGGTATCTTGGATACATTAAAAGAAATCTGAGGGCATTATAGGGCTGTTTCGGGTCTATTCTTGAAACGGCTCCCAATGCTGTTGGCCGCTGGCAGGCCGGCTTTAATAAAAAATAAAATAAAATTTTGGGTCCTAAAATATGAAAATAAGTCCAAAATTTTTTTGGAAAAGAAATTTAAAAAATAACGTGGCAGGGTCGTGACTATATAGGATTCAAGTTCACAAGGCAGAAACTACATTCCCACAATCCGGGAATCCACAATCTCCTAATACCTTCAAATTTCATCTAATGCATTATTTTAAAGGCATGTGATTTGAAATGGTCACTAAGTGGTATAATTATGCATTCAGTATCAATATTGGCTAAAATGTGACACCGACATTTTAAACCTAAAAAGATTGGTATTTGTTAGATATTGATTACATATAAGATAATAAAGATATACAATCCAAATATGAAAGTCTATCACAAACTATTGTTGATTTATAGTACAACTAGAGATAATAACTTGAAAATTCATTATTTATTTATACAATGTTCAAAAAATGCATTGAAATCATCTTTCAAATTCCATTAATCCCTATAGGATCAACCTGCTAAATTCAACACCATATTGACTTTAGGTAGGTAGGTGTGACTAGAGATTTTCATTTAGGGGATTTAAAATTTAATGGAAGATGGGGACAAAGAACATCTTTCATGTGCACTAGAAATCAAGACATTTGAAAATATGAGTCAAAAGTCATGGCCAAACATGCTACTTTTATTTCAAATGGGCATTTTGGGTAGATAAAAAATCCTTTTATTCAAAACCAAAATTTTAAAATGATTTTATAGATTAATATATACGTGGACATCTTTTAATCATTACATTTTGATGAATAAAAAATAAAAAATAATGAGAATTTTTTGGGTGCAAGCAATTATGGATTTTCTATTCTCAAATAAACTTTGAAGTCCTTTATTTTACTCATTTTCAATATTTAAAAAAACAAAACACATAGGATGTAGATTGTTTATAACAACATTGCAACCGTTGGGATTGGCATTTTTAGTTTCAAAACTAAATTCTCAACAATTTTGTATTTTGAATCATTCTCTACTTCTTTTTAATTACTATTTTTTTCCTATATGTTGTACAATTCCAAATGATTTGAAAATTTTCAAGCATGGAGCCAACTTGCCTTGAAGGATAAGTCCCCAAAAATACCACTATTATGGACTTTTTTTAATACAAATGTGAGCTTGAGAAGCACAACTAGCCAATTTTTTGAAGAGTAAAAGAAATGATTTTATCCAATTCAAACACTATAATTATCTTGCAAACTACTTGGTGGCAATTTTTGAAATTTTATCGTCATCTTTTCAAGTCATCATACTACAAGGGCTTATAGTTATATGGGTCTCAAATTTATTTTTTCCAAAATTTGGTTCTTATATTAGAAATGGCAGTTTGGGGGCATTTTTGGTGAAAACATAGCTAGAAACATAGCCAAGGAATTTAAAGAATTAAGATTTTATACAAATAATTAGAGCTTATTAATAGTATTTTCTTAAAACTTTAATTATAAGTGTCAATAATAGGTGTGCATTCCTCTATATTCCAAAATTTGTATTTTGTATTGGGTACTTGTTGCAAGCCCATTTATTGCTTGATTACTCCCTCCATCCCAAAATGATCATTTTTTGGGCTTCAATTTTTTCTCTCAAAATGACCTTCCATTTGCATTTTGTAATGTTGAAAATTGGTCAAATAATTAGAGGAAAAATCAAGTAGTGACATTCTTGAGGATTTCAACATCACACCTAGTCCTATAGAATTGTTCTAACTAGTAGTTCGCAACATTTGGCTTTTGTGAAGGTAGTCAAGCTGCAATAGTCAAGGTGCAACAAAGATGTCATTTTTCAATCAACATCAATGGATCTATTTGGAATTATTAATCAATTTAGAGTCCAATGAGTTAATTTAATAAACTCCTATTGTTTAGGCAACTAGCTTCAAACCAAAAGCCACTTAAATTGGTGTGTTTTAAAATAAGAATAATTAACCCCTAAAGGACTAAGCTCCATTTTTTGGCAACATAGAAATTTTGGATACCTTACTACAAATGGAATTTTTAATTTTTTTTTCTTGAAACTTTCAGACAACCTGTAAATAAAGAATATCTTTAAGGCTCAACAATTTTAATAACTTTTGACTACATGGTGTAAGAGTTATTGTATGATATCTAAGATTCTAAGTTTTTACTTGCTAGGTAGTCTAAGAAAATTTTAAGAATTAATTTTTTCATAAACAAAAATTTGAAATTGGTTTTGTAGATTTATATATACTCAAAGAACTTTATATCATTCCATTTTGTCAAAGAGATGGAAGTAATGAAGAGTTTTAGTTTGCAAGCAATTATAAATTTCCTAATCTAAAATAAACTTTGGATCCTTTATTTAACTCAATTTTGAATCATTTAAAAAAAAATAGGGTTTAGATTGTTTATTATAATACTACAACAATTAGGATTGGCATTTTCAATTCCATGAATAAATTCTTAACACTTTAGTATTTTGAACCATTCTCTATTGCCAACTTATCTTGAACAATGAATAAAGAAAAGCACCATGAATATGAAAATTTTCCATGCAAATGTGAGCTTGTCAAGTGTAGTTGCCCAATTTTTTCCAAGGCCTAAAAAAATATTTTATTCAATTCAAATACTAATATCTTACAATCTATAAGGTGGAAATTTTTTAATTGTTTTCCCTCATCTTGTCAAACTAGTGTATTACAAGAATCAAAAGATCCTATCGTTACATGTATCCAATATTGTTTTTTTCAAAAATTTGGTACTTGAACAAGAATTGTTAATTTTGAAGTGTTTTGTTGAAAACATAGTCAAAGAACTTAAGGGGTTAAGTGAAAACATAGAGATTGTGTTCAAGATAGAATTTTAGGCTTCATTTTAGCTTAGTAGAAAATCTTTTTTCAGAAACTTTGAACTAAAAAAAGTTGGGGAATCAAGCTAAATTTAATTTCCAAAAAAACCTTTGAGATTTAGAGCATCCCCAAAAAATGTTTGGACAAAATTCAAAGAGGGATTTTGAAAATGAAGGTTGCTATTATGTGATCCTAGAAATGTAAGCCTATGAGCCTAAAAGACTATACACCTATAGTATAAGTGTCTTTATTAAAGAAACCTTTCATTATTATAGTGTATATATATTATAAATAGTTATATTATAGGTGTTTTTGTTACAAGAACCTTCAATGGTTATAGTACATATACTTATATATATACTCAAGGCTCACATGATTACATTTTCATCCGCACATTTTCATGTTCACATTTTCATACTCACATATTGCATTGTTGGTTTGAAAATGTCAAAAAAAATGTTCCTATCAACCCTTCTCTCAAATTTGTTCATAACTTTTAGTTGGAGGCTCAAAACCTCAAATGGAGTTTCAGAGATGTAATTTAGCTTGATTCTCCAAAAAAATTAGCTCAAAGTGTTTTGAAAAAAAATTCTAATATACTAAATTGAGGTTTGAAATTCTACTTTAAGCACAATTCTTGAGTTTTGACAATAAGTGATCAAGCTTTCATCTTCAAATTATCCCATACCCTTTGAAAATTTATGATGGACAATTGATTCATTATTAAAACAGCCACTTCACTCTTCATTCTCCCCAAATGTGAATGAAGTGACTCTTTCACATACCTATCCAAAAAAATTCTTGTTGGTGAATGGTAATTGGACTATTTTTTATATTTTTTTTAACAACTTGGTTAGAGTACAAAGTGCAATAGATTTCAAAGTGTTTAATCCCTAAATGCCCAAGGCTTGTTTTGAGTGTCTTGAAATTTGCACTAAATTGAACAAAATGCCAGCATTTTGATAAGTTGTATCAATAATTTTTTAAATTGTAACCTTACAAATTCAAATTAGACAAGTTAGAGATCTCATGGGAAAAGAAAATACAACAATATCACTTACAGAGTGAAAGATTACAATGTTTGACCATGAGGGTGTTAAAACTGCAAAAAACTTTTGATCTTCTTTTCACAAGTCAAATCTAAAACAATGGTGACCAAAAATATATGAGGTTAAAGGGCCTAATATGTATAACCCCAATCAATTTATAGCTTCTTAAAAACTACTCTGTAGTTTTTTTAAATGAATTTTGAATGTGATTTTTGATCCAAGATCTAGTGTATTTGAGGCTCATTTCCAAGAACTCTCAACACTACAAGAAGTCAAGATTGCAATGGGTACCCTTGCACAAAATCTTGTATAGAAAAATCACTATCATTCATTTTCTATATTGGATTTTGGGCATTAAAACTAGACTTCTAGAAGAACTTTCCGAAAATACAAACTATTAAAAATAGCAACTTAGTTAGGTTTTATTTAACTTGAAAGTTTTGCAAACACCAAATTTTGGTGCCTTGGGCAATTAGAGGTTAATAATGAATTAGGCCTCCAATAATTGGAGTTTGAGCCACTCCAAAGACTCACAACCATCTAATATTCCAATGTAATGCTAGTGGCAATAGGGAAAAAATTATTAAAAAACTAGTAAAATGTAAGATTTGGGGCTCTCTAAGCATTTGATGGGAGCCTTCCAAAGGCTTGATTTTTTCTCTAATTTTCAACACTATTCATTTAAGATTTGTTGAAACTAATAGGTTAAGTGTAAAACCTTATGAAAGCCCATTTCTATTATTTTCCTACAAATTTCCATCTTGATTTGTCTACATAGTCATTGTAGGAAATTTTAGCTAGGCCATTTGTATATGCTTATCAAGTTAGATTGCTAGACTAAATATAAATAAGAATTTTCTTAAGATTTCCTAAATTTTAGAAAATTTTCTAGGAAGAAGATAACAATGTGATGAAAAGAGGCAGTCACTATTGTTTGATTAATTTTCCTACCCCCCCCCCCCCCTCCATCAGAAAAATCAGAAGCCATTGGATTTGAATTAAAAAAATCCCAACCCCCCTCCAAGAAAAATCAACAACCGTCAGATACTGATACAGATACGGATATTGAATATGGATATTGGATATGGATATAGAATACTAGTACTAGTATTGAATACAAATATGAATACTGATATTGTATATGGATATACGGATATATGGATACAAAATAATGTATACTATATCATTTATCCCATATCCTTTGTCTCCAAGCCCACCCTCTGAGAATTATAAGAAGGGGTGGGCGGAGGGGGGATATACAAGTTTAAAAATATTTAATATTTAATATTTATATCAAATTGGGAGGGGAGGAGGCTTAAAAAGTTTAATATTTAAATTTTAATGTTTAAATAATTAAATCAAATTGAGAGGGGCTGAGGGGGAGGTGCTAAATTTTTATAGTTTTTGAGTTCATTGTGACACAGTTTGTCACAATGACAATGACAATGAGCTCAAAAGAGGCAGTCACTGCCTCATTCTAGGAAATTTTCTAGGAAGAAGACAACAAAGCGAGAAGAATTGCTTACTTCTTATTTTGGTATTGGAAAATAAATAAAACCATCCAAAAAGTTAGAGGATCTTACCATACATTCTTGACAATCCTACATTTTCTTGAGGCTCATCATCTCTTTAATGGGTTGAAAAAATAATAGAGGACATGTGACTAATTCTAACCCTGGCAAATGCATAGACATGCGTTAATTTTGAAAAGACATACCTAAAGCTACAAAGTCTAGTTTTGAAATTCTTCACTCTATTTTCTACTATTTTGCAATTTTATGTAAATTTTATAAATGAAACTTTTTACATTTAATTTTTAGAGATGAAATTGCATATCTTCTATCATTTGTAAAATCAATGATACCATAATGAAGGAATATACAATACTATCTATATTATTCATTATAAATTCTTTCAAGCAACTATTGAAAAAAATTGAATGAAAATTTATTTTTTTCCATCTTGTAGTCCTTCCCAAAGTCATCTAGATAAAGGATATAAAACATCCTTAATGGTGTTTTAAAAATAAAATTGTATAGTAGTAGGTTCTCAAGGGAAAAATCATTACAAAAAATTCGAACCATGTGAAAATTTTAGATTTTTTGAATAAATTCTATATTTGATATGAATTGTCTTCATTTTGCTTATAAAAGTCATAGAAATTCACTGTAATTCACCATTTGATTTTTGGCCATCGTACAACGATATTGCAAATACAAAAAACTAAAAAAAAAATTTTAAAACTAAAACTAGAAAAATAAAAAAATATTTTTGAAATTGTCAATTTGACATGCACCAATAGTGCCAATCAAATTCCTAAAGAAAATGATTTTTTTTCTATGATTGCCTTACAAACTCATGGTCCTTTCTTGGCCCTAAATTTTTTTTGTTGCCTAAAACCATTGGTGTATTTCTTGGAACATTTTTCAAAAGTGATTTATTTAAATATTAGACTTTTGTTGAAATTATCATTTGATACTTGGAGTATAATGAGGGATATTTGAAGCTAGGCATGGAAGACATTAGATTGATTATTGAGCAAATTTTCAAATAATAAAATCATATTAAGGACACCTAAGTAATAACCACTATGGCATTGAAGTACTAAGCGACCTTTACTTACTTACAAGGTGCTTCAATAACACATAGAGGCAAAGTGTAATCAATTATGGCATAGCTTAAACTTTTAAAGGCTATGACATCCTTCTTTTGGTCTTTTTCTAGATAATCAGTGGCAATGAAAGAATTCAAAAGTAGGCAAATTTAGGGTTGATTTTAGTAGATCACATTTTATGGTTTGAAAAATTAGAAAGTCTATATGGATATTCAATTTTTTAATTAATCAATTATATTTATTTTTTGGAAATCTATAATTTTCATTTTTAAATTGGAGAAAAAAAATCCTCTCTCTTTATACTAGAAACAACTTAGAACTATACTGAATTCTTTATATGGATAGTTTAAAGTGTTTTCATCTTTAAGAAGTAAGGAATGAAGAACCCGGGGAAGAACCTAAAGTGTGCTTCATTTTCAACAATGCTTGCATGTGAGCATGAAAGTGTAAGCATGTGAACCTTTTATATATATCATGCACCCATTGAAGGTGTTTATAACATAAACAGCTATAATATACGTATTTATAGTATATATATATTATCAACATAGAAGGTTACTATAATAGACACTTGTATCATAGGTGTATAGTCTTCTAGACTTATAGGCTCACACTTTTATGCCTATATAATAGCAACCTTTGTTGCATTATTTGTTGGGCAACACATAGCAATGACTAAACACATGCCACCAACACTTTGCATCCCCCTTTGAAATCTTGGCTTTGTTTTATGACATTTGAGCCTACAGTATGAAAGTTAGTAAATATAAAACATTTTATGAATTGAAAAATCTAGAAAATAAGGTTTACTGTGATTTTGGTTGTAGCAATGGCACAAGGCGCACTACAGTAGTTTAGTTGAATACATTGTGATATTCTAACTCATTTTCTTATTTTCTTGTTTTTGAAACAAATGGACAATTTCCATTGATAAAGGATACAATACATCGAACCAAGGGAAAAACCATGGCAAAGCAAGTTTCTTCATATTTGTTTTTGTTTTACAGAATGGTAAGTTTTATTAAAATGGAAATATTTCATATGCCATTTTTGAGACTATGGAGTAAGAATTGAAAACTAACATTTAGGATTGGTATAGATTTTCAAACATCTAAGACTCACATAGATTTCAAAAATGTATGGTGAATTTAGATTACAATTTGCATAGTTTAAAATATCTTAGACTAGTGTAGATTTTAGACATCTATGACAAGTTAGGTTTAAAAAATCTATGACTGATTTAGATTTCAAATTACACAGTCTGATCTGAAAATAGTGTCAAAGTAATGAAATTTTGCCATTTCAATTAAATTTGCCATCGGAGTACATGATAGATGCAATATTTTTCACCAATTTGGGTGATAAAGTTTGACCCTATTTCAATACTGTCCTGCACGTGTGCTCTCTTAGACTACCACCTAGGCTGAACATTCCGCCTGAGCCGGATTGATTGCTCCTTTGTTTTCCTTTTAGTTTTTTTTTAGTTTTTTTAAAAATAAATGAAACGGAATTTCATTGCCAGAAGAACTTCCTTTTAGTTTTTAAAGGTCACCGTCCCTTTCCAAATACTATAGCGAGTGTGCTGCAAGGGCGAGTTGGACATTTTCAAATCCTAAAGTCGGTTGAGATTGTTGGGAATCAGCATCGGCGGTGGAATCAGCATCGTATTCTATCCATCCACACAGAATCAAGTTGTTCTTATCTCACAGCTGTCACACACACTTTAGAAACTATACACGTTTCATCCATCCAAATATTTATTGCTTTTCAAGCCAGTTGACGAACTTTGATGCAACAAATATCCGCATGCCATGAGATTACATAATAACTTATTTCACATTCCACAATTCCTCTCTTCCTCCGACAAAACGATCCAATGGCAAATAGATAAATAAGATATCAAATAAGTCATAATTGGACCAATGATCACCATTTCCTAAGACTTCTGTCGCTTCTGACACCTCCTGACAAATTCAGCCACTCCAAAATATCATTCGATGATTCAGAAGAACTGGAACACAGCGAGTTACTGCTCACTTCAGTTACGGTCACACATGAATTTACAGCGCCAGAAAAGAACCCCACAAGTTGATAAAAACAACAGCCCATCAAAACAAGCCACTTGCGTCCACAACTGTTACGGTACTGGAAATTCTAATTAAATGCCTATCAAACCAGCTTCAGGTCCGTCTCCGTAAGCTAGGTTATGCCCAGTCGAATACAGTACAAAAAAGAGTAGAAAGCCCCAAACAACCAAATCTACTAAGGTACACAAACCTAGTACGACTTATTAATTCTGTAGTTTACATGTACAGAAGCAACAGCAAGGGAGATGGAACTAGAAAGCGGCGATAAGATCGATGGAGACGACGACGGAACTAGCTAATGCAGACAGGGGTTACAGAGCTAATACACATTCACGCAGAAGTTGCAGAAACCAGTGCATGCACAGACAGGAGTTGCAGAACAAGTGTGCATGCCCAGACAGAAGTTACGGAGCCAGTGCAGACACTCAGACTTGAAGCCAGTTGCGTGCATCCATTAACTTAGTTTCGATCCCATCCAAATGCATTGAGGTCCAGTCGCCCCCCCGAGCGCGACAGGAGCGAGGATCCATCGCCAGCAGCACGGAACGAGTTGTGTCCACTGGAATCGAGGTCGGCCATGAGACTCCCCGCGGCGCCATCTTCGTTGGCAAGATCATGGCGGCGAGGTGCAGGCCTCTCAAACGCGGAGGTCGACATGGCGCCGTTTTCCAGACGTGCGAAGGTTCCGTGAGGGGACCGTCGTCCGCTGTTGCCCGCGCCTCCTTCTGTAATCCCCCAATGCCACCCCATGCCAGACTAGAATTAAGCCACTGCAGCCACCAGCTAGCATTGATACGTACGTACATTGTTGGATGGATTAACGTGTGCAGGCTTCCCCGGCCCTTCGTTGCATTCGATCACTCTTGCAGGCAGCCATACGTCACATGCAGCAGTAGTTACGTACTCGATGGCCGGAACCCTGCAAGGACGGCAGTGAGCTCATGGCCACCAGGCCTCATGCAAACACCGCAGCTGCAATTCAATGCATTGATCGCCCTCGGCCCAGGCCTAGATAGCTAGCTAGCTGCACTAGTTACTCTTCACTCTATTAATTTAGTGCTATTTACTGTTGGTTAACTTAATGCAAGTTACTTCAATTCCGACAACTTAATTACTGGTACGTGCAACTGGCTGCCACAACCACGCGGCAGGGATATTTAATAAGATTGACCCCACCTCATCAAAGGCAGAAGCTTTGATTTGTTTCCCAGGCGATCGAGCTTGGGCAATGGACACCAAGAGGAATTGAACCAAAGATCCTCAAGGCCAACAAGCTCAACCATCACCAGCTATCCCCTATGAGTAACTTAATTTTACAAGAATTTTGGTTAGAGCATTCTTCTCACCTAATAAATTCTAGTTGCACTACAAACTAATCGTCGCATGTGTTGTACTGTAGTGATTCCACCAACTCAAACAATAGATCGAAAACACCTCCGAACCTATAAAGCTACAACCTAATGTACCATCAGAAGAAAATCCCCGGTGACATTTGTACGCTACTATTGCGGGAATTCAGACGCAATTTTTCTTCGATTACGATCAAATTTAGCGGAGAAACACCTCGCGAGGATACTCTTCTTTCAATATCACTTCGCATTAAAATCCGATTGCACCATTGAATGGAACGAAGGGTGCAGTGATGGAATTGATCTTAGCGAATATTAACAAGTTTATGAAGAGTTTAGGGTTTCTGTTTTTTCCATACCTGCGAATTCGCCGACATTGTTGTGTTGCTCCGCGATGGGTTGGGCCGTGAGATTGGTGAGGAAGTTTTTCTGAGACTCACTGATGGGCTGCTGCTGGACCATGTTGTGGTTTGCCATAGCTGGAACCCCCGCGACGTCGGGTGGCCCCCCCGGGGGGAGGTGGTGGTTGTTGTTATTGCTGTTATTGTTGTTGATGTTGTTGCTGCTGTTGTGTAATAGCTCAGGAGGGTTCAAGCCTGGCAAGTTGAGTGACTCGAAAGAGGGCAGACCGGGCAGAGGCTCGCAGATGACCTTGGTGGCGAGCTCCGTGAGCTCCTCGTGCGCGGCTTTGAGCACGGGCGAGGCGGAGGTGTGATCCGCCAGGGTCTCCTTTGCCTTCTCCAGAATCGACTGCAAGTACTTCCCCTGCGCCTCGATCCGCAGCTGCAGGTGACGCTGCACCTCCAGCTGCTCTTGCAGCCGTTGCTGCACTTCCAGTTGAAGTTGTCTGGCTTCGCTGCTCGGCAGGCTGCTGCTGCAGATAGGGATACAAGTTTGGCACAACTGTCAAATTCCTCTGTAGGGTTATGGAACATTAAAACGTCGTCACACGTCACAGCCAGCCCCTCGGGCTAGCTTTTCAATGCATTGGCATGATTCAGCTGCCAAAAATTGTGACATATACCATTCACGAAGGTCAAATTTCAGGCCACAAACTAACTAGGACAGGTATTTACTTATCTATGTTGCAAGGCAGCAGATCCTGAAACGTGCCAAACTTTTGGAACACCGCCAATTTAACGAAATTGAGGTTCCCATCTCATACGAGAATAGCCCATTCCACATGCGCACATCAGGGAATGGAAATAGGAATTAAATTTAAAGATGAAGTTTTCTGTGGTTTTATAACTCAAAAATTCTTCCCTTTGGACTTCTGTGAAACCTCACGTCATTTAAACCCGTAGAAAGGCGAACCCTATTGTCATCGCAGGCAAATGGATCTTGCTAATTACCAACATTACTACAGAAGATTTGAAGCGGTTTTGTGAACGTACTCTTGGGGGGTTTGCGTGACCGCAAGTTTACTGTCAGATGCACCATGGCCTGTTCCCTTCAGGCGTGGAGACCCTGAAAAAACTCAAAAACTTTCAATAAGAAGTAATGTATAAGAAAAGTTAAAATGAGAGCTGCCATCAGTATACTTTCCACAAAATTTGTAGATTAAAGGATTTGATTCATGAATTACCGTCGTTGTTTGCTTCATGCGGGTCTTTCTGCAGCTGCTTCCCAAGTCTGAACTTCTGCAAGTCGAAGACAAATGATTCCAGTGCCCACAATTTAGACAAAGCTCGTACCGTCGAAACCAGGAAGCAGTGTGAGATTCTCATTTCAGCTACCGGTTATCCAAAAGCACTGATGTGAGTACGTAGTACATGGCAGAGATCTAACCTGCAGATGGCTTTTCAAATGGTAAAGGGTGAGGCCCTTCACGCCCATCATTCGCATCACGGACTTGGGTGTTGCCTCTACACAAGAATAAAATTTAACATTCTAAGGAAAAAACAAAAACAATACGAAAGAACGTGTACAGCAAGCTGAAGTACACACTAAAATGTATGCAAAGTGCCACTGACAGGCTACATGTGTGACCTAGACAGACACTGTCTCAACTAAAACATTGTGTACACAACTTCAGGGCACACATACATTACATTACTGAAAAGGCCATTGGTGTCTCTAGTGCTTTTTCGTTACCACGTACACTTAATAAGAACTAGGCCTGCTACGGACTGTAAGTGACAAGACTGGGTGGACGTAAATCCAACTCTAATTGACTCGACGTTCAATTGACACGTCATGAGATTAGAATTCTAAGCACTGGCCCTGCGAAGTATTCTTTCACTCATTGGTGTGTAAGATTCCCTCATGCATACATCACATCCCTTTTTCGAAACGAATATTATTGAATCATGGACGATTTGTCCATCCCCATAATGCAGGTGCGCAGCTTTAGTACAAGTGCTCCACATCAAACTTCAATCATAGCATACTCAAAGAGGAGACTTTAGTCCACTTGTTGATTGATGGAATTTCAAGCGTGGAGGAAGGATCGGAGTTGGCACTTACTGTCGGCACCACCGAGTTGGTTCACGGCGTCTACGAAGCGCTCATGAAGCTCCGCAGTCCATCGAAGCCGTGGCTTCGGATCCGTGGGGCTGAAATCGCCAGCCATGACGTGGGCGCCATACATGGAGGATCTGTCTTGGTAGGACATGATCTGCGGTCTGTGCGGGATCAATCCAGGGCTGGTGTACTTCTTCATTTGATACATTGCCAAGTTAGAACTCAGCGCGAATGATGGTTCTTCTTCGATCTAGCTGTGTGCTGGAAATTCTCTTGCGAAAGGGGCAGCTAGCACTAGGGGAGGTAATTACTTCCTTCCAAAGAAAAAATATTTCTTCAGTTGGCAATTCATCTTGTGCCAGGAAAAAAACTAATCTAAGGTGGACTACTGTCCAGAACCTATCCAATGGAGAAAGGGATCATTGGCACCCGTGACTGCAACAAAGGTTGTGATGATCTGGAAAGAGAAAGAAGGCCGGATCTAAGAAATGACCTCACCGAAGTGCATCACCGAAACAGGCTGGCTATTGGGTGCTATTGTGATTTCCTTCACAGCAATCTCCTCAGAAGACTCCACAGTCAACAATCTCTGGAGGAAGGCGGTGAACAGCACGACGTCGACACAAGGACCATGACTACTGCTGTAATGTACCATATGCTGGCACCACGGGAACACCAGCACCTCGCAAGTCGCAACGAGGCTGGATCGATCAGCTTGCCAATTTGGACACACCCAAGCCAACGATACGAGATCTAGCTCACAACAAACTCTCGACTCCAACACGAGAGTATATCACTTCAGTCGTTGACGACTTTCATACCGGATTTGTACCAAGGAATCATGGACGCTTCGCAATGCACACGCGAGGATCACAACCGTGATTACAATAGCGATGAAATGAAACTCAGTCCACGCCTGCAGATCTACCCTTCATCGAATTGCGGGAAGCTTCACTACCACACCGCAGTATCCCCGGCGACCTGCTTCTTCTTCTTCTTCGTCACACTAAGGAAACTTGCACCTCTGGCAGGAATTGAATGCTCTTAATACAGACGGCATGCGCTCCTTCAAACACGACGAGCTCTCGATACTACAGTAGTACTCAGATTCCTCTCAGTCCAAGTTCAGTTGCGACCTTTTGGTTTGATAATTCCTGTAACGGACATAACCCTTCACGAGACTATCGATCTAACCCGTGAAGAAAACGGATGCACGTGTCTCTGCCGCTCCGACGTAAACCTTGATATCGTCTTCCAGTTCAAATTACACAGCCCGCTAACACCACCGCCCCAGAACTGGAAACCAAGACTAAACCCCAATGATCGAAAACACTCAAATCTCGATACCAGTCCAGAAAATCGCCCACCAAACCACAGTGCGGATCCCTCCGCGATTGAGTGAGGACTAAGACAGCTTCCTAGAGAATCAAAGTTGCAAGAATTGAAAACCCAAGCCTGTGAAGTGTGAAGCCCAACAATCGACAGCCCCCAGCCAGTGGAGATCGAAAACCACCAACAAGACCAAATGCAAGACGTACTGTGAACCCCAATGGTTGCCAGCACCCGGCCAAATCTCGATCCCAGTCTACAAATTACACACCACAGTTGGGTGATCTCTCCGCGAGTGAGCGATCCTTACCTTCGCCCGACACCTTCCCAGGGAATAAAAGTTGACAAGGGAAAACAGGCAACGTAACGGACCAGGCTAGGTCGGACAGTACTCTACGTTACGTGTCTGTCTAGATTTGAGCCTACGGGTGACTGGCGCAGTCACATGGTGCAGGACCAAGAGGAATGGACCAAGCGCGAGCCGGCAGAGCCAAGTCTCTGGATCCGATCGGAGCTCGAGTGGCAGATTCGATGATGGCAAGAGCGAGAAGGACAAACTGGAGCGGGGAACGGCGACGACGAAGCGGAAGAAAGGGAAGGCAGTGGAGGGAGGCGGGCGAGAAAAGAGAAGAAGGGGAAGAGACGGACGGACGGACTGGTGCAAGGCCGACGGAAAGTTTGGGTCTCGTCGGGCAATCGGGCAGTGCGGTATACAAACTTGTTGCACTGAGGTGGGGGGGCTTCCGGCTCTGGTCCCAAAGGGACGAGGCTTTGCAATTCTTGCACCGACAGAAGTTAATTACACTAACTACACTAATTACACTCAGTTTGCACTAATTACACTCTGTTTAGGTTTAAGTAGTTATTTGACTCAAAATGTGAGGCAGTGTTGTCAGTATTGTAGAGCAGGTGTTTTTTTTCATTTCTTATGAAGAGCGAAAGTGGCAGTATTAAATGTTGCTCTGGAGCTCCTAATTTCAACATTCATCCACATATTGGATAGAAAACAACACATACCACATATCCATAATTCTATATTCATCCTCAATTTTGTGATTTCATCCAAGATTTTTTTAATTTGAAGTTTTGGGCAATCTCATCTGAAATTTTATTTTCTATGGGTTTGAGTGCATAGCTCATCATTCTGGTGCAAAATGACGACAAATCACAAAAAAAAAAAAAAGTTGTAAAAGTATAGAGTATTTTGTTGCAACGGAATTTCGTTTCATTTGTTTCCAAAAAAGAGTATTGATGCTTGTTTCTAATTAATATTGATTGTCCTATAACCAATCACATATTTAGCATTTACAACTATATGTAGGGGTGTTATTTTTTACATGAATTTTTTTTATGTAAGAAAATAGGTTTATAATAGAATGTCTAGAATTAGACTTTGAATTGATTTCTTTCTAAATTCATACAAAATTTTGAACACAAAAGTACTATAATCCCTTAAATGAATATATAAACTTCCCAAAATTCAAAACAACATTGATTGAATTGTGATCAACTTAGTATCGTAACTAAATCAATTACCAATCACATCCTCCTAGTCACAAAATTCCCAAGGCACGAAACATGAACTAGTTTTTGGCAAATTGCTAATGGAGTCCTAATTGGTAATGGATGTCTTGACATTATGTTGGGCAATGTAGAAAGTGAGTTTCCATTGGGGTGATGGAGCTAATTAGATGGATGTAAGATGCAAAATATCGTTGAAACTTTAATTATTTGCCTATCATTGTGTACATTCATCCAAAGAGTTTGAAGCATCTAAATGATTTCATTAATAAATGATTTCATTCATCATGATTGTAGAAATATATCATTACATATCTCAACTCCAAAAAAATTCTTCACTTTTGAGTAAAAATATAACTCCAAAAAAAATTGATCAACAACATGGCAAAACTTTCCATCCAAATTATCCCTTAGAAGACATTTCATTTCTCTATTTGGTCAAATTTCATTAGTTTTCTACATTGAAATATACCTTTCTAAAATTTGATATTTTTATGAAATATTATTGTTGTTTTGGCCCTTTAACATTACACTAACTTCAAAGTGACCAATTGATGACTTGCAAAATAACTATCTCCTAAAAAGATGCATGTCATCCCTCTACCTCCATAGAAAAAAAGCCATAGCCATTGAATTCTTTTAGAAAAAAGTCATCCCCCTTCCATGGTCATTTATTAGATGGTTGCCAAGAAAAAAAGAATAGCCATTGATTGTTTGGTGAACAAGTGATCTTGGCCATCCAATAATAGAGATATAGAACATGAATATGGATACATTTAAGAAATATAGATTTAGACATCAAATATGGATATAGATTTTGGAATATATACAAAATTCATAATACCTATAGTACATCATTATCCCATATAGATTGCATTCCAAACAAGTTTCAAATAAATACAATATGAGGTTTGGGTGTTCATTTTCACTCACAATTCACAAAAGTTTATCAAGTTGTAGAAATTTACAAATGTACACCTTCCAAGATTTTGAGAGGAGCCTAACGACTAATGGTAGAATGACACCTAGTTAGATCTCATCATTTTTTTTAATGTACCCCATCAAATTTATGGATATAGTTTTAAAAAAGCATCATTCTTGTCACTATCTACCTATAAAGATATGAAAAATGCACCTAAGGTGTATACCACCATTTGCACCAATGATCCAATATGACCGTCAAACACCTTTATCGCTCTCAATGCATCTCCTAAATCAATAAGGGTAGTCACATCTTCTTCAGCAAGCAGATTTCGCAAGCGAAGTGAGAAGAAATAGGAACCAATCCAACGGAGCTATGGGTGAAGGAGGTGTGACACCCCGTTTCGGACCTCGGGGGAGGAGATTCAAAAGCTAGCTAATCGATTTACCTGTAGAGAAAGATGGAGTCAATAAGCTTGCGCCACCACAGCAGCGGAGCTACACAAGGGTGCAACACGGGGTGAAACAAGCACCGGGAAGTTATAGAGCTTCACTCGCGAAGGCTTCACCGCCCCAAAATCCACCTCCAGAGCAGAAGATTCGACCTCGCGAAGGCTTCGCAAGATTTCTAAAAACGGCATTCAGCAAGCCAGCAGAAGCAAACACGTCGCCAATTTTCACATTTCAGGTCGCGAGTGAAGAAGGTGTGACTACCCTTAATATGTACCTATCTAGGTGAATTGATTACAAAGCCTTTAACAATTAAAGGTATAACCCTTCATGACTTTTACATACGATATCCAAATGCCATGTTCTTTGTTACGTTCAAACTTCCTTCCAATTGAATGCCAATAAATACATGCACAACAACCAAAAGAGACGAGTTAGGGGCTTCTTGGTTCCGCGTTGGATCATGTTTGGCAAAGTCCCTTGGCGATAGGTCTCCCGTCTTTTCAGGGCCGGAGCCATTACCGACGGGGCGGGGCAGCGGGGCAGCTGGGCAGCTCGGCGAAGAAAGTGGAAAGGACGGGGAGGAATAATAAGAAAATGATGAGGGGGCAGTGGCACCCTTCCCGGCGGGGCGGGGCTGCCGGGGCAGGCTCCGCTTTTAGGGGAGCCGTGAATGAGTGGCAGGGGCTGGCTCCCCACAAACACTGGCTGGGCTGGGCCTCCAGCCAGAGACGGAATTTGGGATGGCAGGGCTGGTCAGAGCGCCGACCACCCAGCCGCACTTGCCCTGAATACCCCATTCCGACGTCAGGTGCCACTGGGGGTCGGAATGATTTATAATCAGCTCAGTTCATTCGGGGAAAATCCAGACTGTACGTGAAACTGAATGGGGGTTTGGCATGGGTGCATTTTCAAATTAACTTAAGTTACTGTGCAGGGGTTTTATAAATGTAGACTCAGTTACAGTGGAAACACCCAAAACCGTCAAAATAAGGAATTCAACATAGTTGGAGGCAGCATTTTCTAAAAATGATATTTTTCTAGTATTAGCAAGTGAACATCATGAATATTCAAAAAAAAAATTAGATTTTTCGGCTTCAATATGTAATTTCTACAAATTTTCAAAGTGTTGGCTCCCTAGACCTGTGAAACCATCCTATAGGTGCCCCAAAAACTGAACCCTGCGAAAATCAACACTTAGCCAATCAGATTTTCCTATGTGTCCTTCAATTGTGTGAGCAAATTACAATCACACATGTGGCGAACACATTAAGGGAACTCTATTGACACATTTAGGTGAATCTACTGTCCATTGCAAGGAATGGGTACGGGAATGGGTGTTTTGTCCTTACTGGGTTAAGTAGATTTCTTTTTAAAAAATAGGTAAGGTAGAAAGCTCAAACTCCAACATAGCATTAATAGCAAATATGACTTAGAGGTGTTTTCTTCAATGTACTAAATTTGCACATTTCACATCTCAGAAGGGGGGCATTTTTTAAGACCACATATGAACATTTTTTTTAACTTCAAAAAATTATAATTAATTCCTCAAAGCTCTAAAAAAATATGAAACAAGTTGGTTTAAATGTTTAAGGTAGATGTACCCATAATTGATAAAATAAGCACATTTGAACATGATTTTGGATAGTGCAATGCAAGACAAATATTTTCAGAGGTGCATTGACAAAAATAATGGAGATTGCAAAAAAATTGGTTATTTTATCTCTTGAATTGAAATTACTATAAATTTTGAAAGGCAAAAGTTGGGCTTGACCTATGACCAACATCTAGAGTCATCCAATTCTGATCATTCAAGAACTACTTTCCTACTAATTACTTCCTACTTTTGTGCCCACTTATGTGTCATTAACTTATTGGTCTAAACTTTGAAAAAATACAAAGATACACATTCCAAGGAAAAAACAAAAATTCATTCCAATCTTGTTTGGAATAAGGTACTCTATTTATTGTTGATGGTGTGTGTATTAGTAATGGATACATCTACCTTATAATTATGTTTGTCTTTCAAGGAAAATTTACTGAAAAACATTTCAAGATGTTTTACCTCCCTCAAATTCAGTTCTAGCCCTTAGATGGTCAATTTAAGGGCCTCCTACATTAACCGTTAACTCCTATGCATCCAACCCCCAAGCATCCAGAGTCATTTCTAGAATTGGCAACTTTAGAAAAATCATCATAAAGTACTATTTCGAAGAATATTTTGGAATTGAGATGCAAATAAAAGTTGTAGAGTTTGAGTTTAGATTCTATCTATTTGGTCAAATTCACCAATAATTTTCTATAAAATTTGAAAGGAAAAAATCAGAGTTCCTTCTATAAGAAGAATATTTTTGTTTTTTGAATAAATTTTCTTGGAATGGATTTGAAGTCAGATTCTCTTTAACATGGTGATGTTTTTGGAATTTTTGTGTTTTTTGATTCTATGACCTCATTTTTGCAATTCTAGGTTTGAACTAGAGTCAATGCAATTTTGGCTTGGTCAACTACTTGACATACTTCCATATTTGTAATTTTAGAAAAACATGTATTCTAATAACACCAAATCCAAACTTTGGATAGGACAACTTCATAAAGTGTCTCTAAAAATTAGGATGACTTTCATCCAAGCTATAATAAAAAAGAAATTTGATTTTCAATTTGTACATTGTACATTGTTTAGAAATTGGACATCAAAGCACTTCAAGGTTAAACATCAAGGCAAACATTTTGCGTCTGATGGATGACAATGAATTTTTTTGCTATATGGGAGAGAAGTGCAACTATTCATCCTCAAAATTTTGTTTGGAAAGGAGAAATCTTCTACAATAGCTTAACTTCCAATGAGTGCTTTTGAATTTTTGTAAACAAATGATTCCATAGTTGCAAAATGGATGATTTCTATCATCACTAATGCATCCTTGATGGATTAGAGACCTTTGAATAATCTTTCCTTGGTTTTCAAATATTGGTCTACAAATCAAATTCCTAGAGTTTAAAAGCCTTTTTAAAAGAAATAAAAGCGAAAACTTGAAACATGCCATTTCTATTGCAAAAAGAAAAACAATTTTTGAATCAAAATTTTTCTTCATGTCTAATTGGAGGATTTTACAAGGTACAATTTACTTTCTAAGAAAATATCATTGTTGGTATAAGTGTGTTTTAGTTTCATTTTAGAACTATTACAATTTTGTTTTTCCTTATACCTACTTCTACTTAAAACAATTTCTTAAGAATGAAGATGAGGTACATTTATTTATTTATTTATTCCATAGATTCCCAATTCAATTCTATACTATAAATATTCTTTACTCTGAAATTTGAAGTGTGATGTTAAAAGTTAAGAAAATTCAAAGTCTTATTTTCTAGTCTAGGATAGTGCAAAAAGATTTGCCAAAACTAATTGAGAAATAAGATTTTTCCATCAAATTTGGACATCATGTTGAAATACAAATGACACCTTTGTTTAAAATAATTTTCAATTTTTTTCAAACACTTTCAATTTTTAAAATTTGAATCAAAATTATTAATGAATTTTTCTTTTTAGTGCAATTAAGTTTTTTTCAAGATTTATTAGTAAGTGAATTCAGAATTCTTTTTAGAATTTCCTGGTTAGAATTTCACAAATTTTAAATTTTATTGAATGAAATATTATTGAGTAAAATTTGTGGTGTCAACTGTCAACTCTCTTTCACTGCTGATGATTGTTCTGGATGCTTCTTGAAAGACGAAGGTACAAATGCATTTTGAAAATAGAAGTTAGAACTTGTATATGGTAGGAGGCTCATAAAGCGTCCATCTAAGGACAGAGAGAGCCTTGCAAAAGATAGCATGCAAGTTAATCAGATTTGCTTGATTTCAGTGGACAGAGAAGTAAAGAGCAATTCTAATGCAAGTATAATAAAAAAAATTGAGTCATAATGAATAAACTACAATTTAATGAAGTAAAAATGCATAGGTATCTATTATTGTTCATAGGTTGCAGAAATTCTCAGTTGCAACATGGCTTTTAATAGAGCAAGTAAGTTCAAGAAGTAACCAAGGTAGAGGTGCACAGTGCACATAAAAGTCTGAATGGTGTCCTCATGAAATCAAAATTGGAATGTCCTTCCAATTCATTTGTTTCAAAAAACAATCTAGAGTAGTCCCCATGTCAAATGGAAATTGTGCATGTGGAAGCACATCCTCTCAGCATGGAGCTGCCACTATTACAGAAATTATTACTTTTCAGAAGGCTATTTTCACCAACAATGGAAGTAAGAACCAGTCATTGGATCAGTAGTAGTCACCTTGTCAAGAGTCAAAAACCAAGCACAGAGAACCTACATCCTCTCACCACACAGACATTGCTTCATTTAAGAACTTCTACACATTGTTTTTTTGCCTTCCCTAGGGACGACTGCAAATGACCAGTCGCTTTTTGAGCCTCCTACCATAAAGCAAGTGGCAACTAATACTTGATTTGTTTAAGAATAGTTATGATGAATTCTTAAAATCAAATTTTACTCTTCATTTCTTCACCCCAACACACCAGATAGTGCCTCCAAAAACCTCATTTCAACCTATCTACTAGCTTATGGATGACATGCTCAAGCTTTTCATAACATTGCAGGTCCATATATAAGTTAACCCCTGAACGTCACAGCGGACGTTTTTCATACCCTCTTGAAATGCTGTAACTTCAAAGTGTTGTAACTTTTGAAACCAAGGTCCAAATTTGATAAAAATTGTTGGGAAAGTTGAGCCTTGTCTTCTAGTTTGTGTGGTAAAATTTTCAGATCAATCCACAACATATTGAGTTTTTAGCAGTCAATCAAAGTTGCAGGTTCTAATTGAGTTCACAAACTGCATTTTAGGGCTGCAACTTCGGGGGCTTGTATCTCTTTCATCCAAGGTCGAAATTCAATAAAATTTGTTGGGTTTTCTTCCCCTTGAATTTTAGTTATTGTGGTAAAAATTTAATGTCAATCCAAGTTGTTTTGAATTTTTGGGAGCAATTCGAAGTTCAAATCCCTACCTTTTTTGGAGAACAATAAACTTCGGTGACTTGTATCTTCTTCATACAAAGTCCATTTTCAATCATTTATGTTGGAAAAGTTGCACATAATAGTCTAGTTTGTGTGGCTAAAATTTTATGTCAATCAAAGAAGTTATGAGTGACTGAGAAGCATTCTAGTAGAAGGAGTTTCAACCATAGATGTGTTTTTTGCAGTTTTTCTTGCTCTTTTCAAGGTATTTCAAAGCCAATTTGTAACCACAATGAGTCAATTCAATGAATTTTTTTTACCAATGTGTTTGTTTACTAATTTTGAATCATTCTATAGTATAAAGTTTTTTCATTTTAGTAGGTTTAGAAATCAAATTTCACCTCCAAATGTGTTTTTATGGAAATTTCAGCATTCATTTTTAGCACTAAAACATTATAATCTTTAAATCTATGTGGTCAAATGACTCCAAATTTGATACACATCATCTACAACATGTTTACTAAAAGATTGTATGGTTAAGATCTTAATAACTAAGTGATATTTTGATCTATGACTCTTCAAATGGAATGACGCTTTAGAACCTATTTGGACTTCAGTCCTTTAGGGGTTAAGAGAGGGCTCCAAAACTGAGCAGGCATTTTCAACTGTCCAGTAAGGGCAAAACATCCATTCTCATGCATGTTCCTTGCAATGGACAGTAGATTCACCTAAATGTGTTCGCCACATGTGTGATTGTAATTTGCTGACACAATTGAAGGACACATAGAAAAATCTGGTTGGCTGAGTGTTGATTTTCGCAAGATTTAGTTTGGGGGGCACCTATAGGACGGTTTCACAGGTCTAGGGAGCCAACACTTTGAAAATTTGTAGAAAATACATACTATAGCCAAAAAATCTTTTTTTTTTTAATATTCATGATTTTCACTCGCTAATACAAGAAAAATATCATTTAAAAAAAATGTTGCCTCCAACTATGATGAATTTCTTATTTTGATGGTTTAGGGTGTTTCCACTATAGGGGTTGTGAAATGGACCTTGAATTATGGGAAACTAAACTGTGGATTACAATGGACCTTGACAAGATTTGTTTTTACTTCTTCAATGGATGGTTTAAAAGTCACATTGGGTTCATTTTTAACTAAGTGGCTAGGTGTTTACTAATTTAATTCAAAATAAGTAACTGCAGTTCAACTACCTTCTTACAAATATTGAAAAATTTGAAATAATGATTAATTCAAGCATTCATTTCAGATTTAGAAAGGGACGCTTCTAGAAACCATTTCTTTTGCTTTATACTTGTTGCAATGCTAGTTTCTGAACAAGCCTTGGTTTTTTTTCAAACTATGAATGGATGGGTTTCCAAGGGCCTATGATCACAAATAGGGACCTACACCAAATTGTGTTTGAAAATTCATAATTAATTCAACAATACTTCAAAAAATATGAAACGACTTGTGTTAGATTCCTCATCTATTTCTCTTTGACTAAAAAATAAACTAAAAATATTTCCATCTCAGGAGATACATGAAAAAGGCACATCAGCGCTTAAATGAGTGCTTTTTGAGCCTCTTACCTTACTTCTCTAACCAATTGTTTGAATAACCATTTTGGTGTTGAATTCCAATGAGTAAAATATGCACACTAAAAATGCCTCTTTCCCAATTGCATTCTCTGTCTTTACTTGTAAAAGAAATCTAAATCAACATGTAAAGTATACATAAATTAAATAAAAGCAATTTGAAAAGGCATGGTTGTGCATATTCCTTTAGTTATTATATATACTTGGACTAATCCAATTTAAGATTTTATTTTTGCATAAGAAAAGCAATTCAAATTTCTTTTCACATATATTTTTCAACTCAATTTTTATAATAAAAGAAAGACATACTATCAATAGGTGGTCAAAGAAAAAAAACATAAAGTTTTCCATTGTTGTTCCTCAAGGGCTTCATTCTTGTTCATTTAGATCCGAATGTGTTTCTTTATATTCCTTAGACATTTTTGGCAATGGTAATCCAAAAGCACCCCTTCAAATCACTAGAAGAAAATTTGCCAAAACTAAGTTTTTTTTAACATAACCGACTTGATGTGGTTATGTTGAAAAAAAACAATTTTGACCAATTTTCTTCTAGTGAATTGTAAAATAATGAATGAACCTTTTTTTCATGTGTCTAAATCTTATAGTCGTAATCCTTGAATTTATAAAACCATGATTTTTCAACCCCAATTCCAAAGTGAAAAAAGTCATATTGCAACTTGTTACAATTTTCATTGTTGACATTAGAATGCAAGTGTACATATTTGGGGTCAAAAGTACATAGAGAATGCAATTGAATTGGGGAAATTATAACATTGTTAATCAACCTAAACCGTTTCTCTTTGGAGATTGGGATATTTCATTCTTGGATCCCTAAGTGTAAATTTAGTTTAATATGCAAAGAGTCATTAGTTGATTGAGAATTTGCAAAGAGTCATTCATTAGAGTTAATTGGAAAGTAGGTGTGGAATGCTAGACTAGGAGCCAAAGTTCAGGAAAAACACATGACCAAACTCCTTGGAGCACCAAAACTGAGGTCCAAAGGAGTCAGTCTAGTGGCATGTTTCTTTTCTACTATTTTCAGTTACACCTCCCTATGACATCCATGTTTTAAACCGAGGTTTCCTTTACGATTAACTCTATTATTTTACAAGGAAGTTGCAACTTAGAGTCATTGGCTGAGTGAGGAAGTTGCAGTTGACATTGGGGGCTGTAGCTTTCTAGGGGAGGAAAAGGCACCCCAAGCATTGGTTGATAATGTTATGAATTTTGGATATGGAAGATACCTTAGTAATAAGTCACTCCATTGGACAACCTGGACTACAAGTTGGAGATGACTGAGTGGATGGGACCATTTCTACATCAGCTAGGTTCCAAGCTATATAAGCTTTAGTTTTATCATTTTTTGTGTACCCTTGCAATGAACCAACTCATAACATTGTTAACTGGCTCCATTCTCTCCCCTGCACTGGAGGTATAATGCGCTTTTAGATACCAGGGCATAAGTTAAGTTATGATATGAATTGAACTATTGGTTGGCTAGTTGAAATAATTTAGTGAAGTGATGTCTGCAGATTGAATTTGTAAAGAGTGGATAAAGTGCTCGAAGAGTTTAAGTGGTTAAGCGTCTAACAAATATATTCTAATCAACAGTACCATGGGAAATTTCAACATTGGGGGGCTCCCTCATTCCATGGGAACAAAAAGGACCCCTCCAACACTAGTTAACAATGTTATGCTGAACCCCATCCCAGATGCCACTTCCTGCTCTTGGAGTGCCTAGCCACTTGGTAACAGGAGTGCTCCCTTTCCTTCCCTTTCCTTCCCCAGTCAAATGATCAATTATAAGGTAGGTGAAACCAATACCTACCATTGACCTAATACCATCCAAGTTTTCAACCATTGTTGATTCAAGAATGCAAATCTATGATAGTAGTAGATGCCTTGTGAAGTTAAGGCATCTACCACTGTCATATATTCACATTCTTGAATCAACAATGATTCTACATTTGGATGACATTAGGTCAATGTTTGATATTGGATTCACCTACCTTACTAAAATGTGTGATTGTCCATCATCAATGAGGTCCATCTTTCTCTATAACTTAGAAAAGAGAAGGTTGGGCCACTTGTGGTTGGCAATTTTGTTCTATTTCTTTCAATGCAATTTCAATTCATTTGTTTTAATTAATTAATTAAGGGAAGGAGGGAATTGGTAAGAACAATCCTACAACAAAGACGATGTAGCAACTTTCTAAAGGCTGAGAGCATTTCCACCAATGTCCACTCACTCTAAAGTACTAGAGCATATTGAGTAGGCCATGGCATAGTGAAGGCCAAAGCAAGTTGAGGACACCGCTATTGTCCCTCACTTCCCTCACACTTATGAATCTATAATCCTACCTCCTCAGATAATGTGTTTGCTTGTGTGGCTTTTGCACCAGTTGCTACCACTTGCTAGAACCTTGATGCTCCCAAAACAAACATGCAGACAAAGTCTGACAACAAGGTTCTCCTAAATTTGTAATTCTACGCCATTCAAGACAACTAGCTATTGTTATTGTTGAGTGGTCAGGTTCATTTTGAAGTGGCCGCCTCATAAGTTAAGTGGATGTTGCAACAGTGATGGTGGGGAGAAAAAAAACTAGGAGAACATGCTGGACGTTGTTGAGGTCACCTCAAGTGTGCATTAGTGGCCATGTTCTGAGTGCCATTGATCTTCTATGTCAGAGGAATGTCCTCCATCGATGTGCTTCACTGTGTTGCTAAGGTGAGGTAAAGGGAGGAGGACATTTTGATAAGGTTGTCAGATTCTGAACCCCAATGCCAATCCTTCAGTTCCCTTTGCATTCCATCATGCCAGTCGTCTCCTTCCGTTGGGTCTTTCCATTCCTCGGGTGAGTGGCAATCACCAGATTGTCGCACTCTCCGGCTGTGCACACACAGGCAGACGGAGCTTAACTTAGAGGACATGAGAAAGCCGTCGGTCGGGTGGGGTCAGATCCGTGCCTTGCTTGAAATTCAGCCTCAGTTGCATTGTCCTGGGAAAAGCCTGGATTCAGTGTGGGACTGTGGAGTAGGAATAATCTCAGGCTATTGCAAAGTTGGGGGCACAGAAACTCTGTCTGGCCAGGTAGAACTGAAGTTATGTTACGCTTAAGGTAGGATGTCCTTAAAGTGCCCATCTAAGAGCTGAAACTTGATTTTAGGAAGGGGAAACTGGATTTTGAGGAGGGGAAACTTCTTGAATTTTTTTCAGTGAATTGCTTTTGAAGGACAAGGAGAATAAGCATCTAACCCAAGTTGTTCCATGATTTTTGGAGATTTTTGGAATTAGTTCTGAAGTTCTGAAGTTTAAATTATGGCATAGGGCTCTATAATTGCTTACATGTACACTATTTGTACATTCTTGTAAAGGTGAAAAAGCAATGTGTACAAACAATGTACATTTTTGAGGAGGTGGGTGGTTTTTGAGCTTGAGTAAATATCAACCCTCCTACCATAACCCCCAAAGGCCCAAGGCCATTTTTCCTATCAAAAGCCACTCAAGACTGCCATTTTTGCTATGGTCACTCAAGAGAACAAATAAAAAGTATGTTTTTTGGAATCTAATTGTAGGATCTTATACTTTATTTGTCTGAAATCATGTGGTAAGAATTTTATTAAGTTTGACCGTATAGATTGGAAGATATTTGCGTTCAAAGTTGGAAAAAAGATTTTCTTTAAACATTGTCTTGCAATTTCAATTGACTTTGATTGCCATCTATTGAAATTTTTTGCACTATGGACTTTGAATTTAAAAAAAAATTGTATTGAAAAATTGAGTTGAAAGTCTACGAAAAAAATTTCAAAAACAAATTCTTGATTTTCATTCTTCAAAAAATTATTGAGTAGAGGTACATCAGAGATTGAAAGAAAATCCAAATCATTAATAGCTCTAAAATGGGATCAAAACACAATAATCCCAACAGTGAAATTGTTTTAGCAAGAAATTTTAACCTTGTCAAGCAATATTTCCTGAAAAATTGTGAAAATTGAATTCAGAAATGAACCCTATATGTTATTTTTTTAAGAAGATGCTCAAGTTGTCCAAAAACCAAGATTGTTCATAACTTTCACATAACTAATCCAAATGGAATGAATCAAAGCTTCACACATAGACAAAAATATAACCTATTAGATAAGAAAATTTAAGATTTTAATTTCAATTTTTTTTTCATTTATTATTCTGCTTGCCAAGTTGAAATTTCAACTTTTTGTGGTATAACTTTTGCTTTCGGGCACCAATTGAAGTAAAAAATATATTCCCACATAGATAATCAGTTTTTCCATCTTATGAGAAAGTTTCAAAAAGTTTCAAAAAGTTTTACAAAAAATTGAAGTCATTGGAACCTACCCAAACTCTAAATTATTCCCCAAGGGGACAATGGGTTTTTAAGGGTTAAACCCTAAAGTCCTAAACTACAGTTTTTGGGCAAGAAAGCAATTTTGGGCATCTCCCTACCATTAGGAGGGATTTGAGGGCTCCAAAGGGCCGCTTCGGGATTGTTCCCGAAACTGGTTTGGAGAACGGTTGGTTGCTATCAAGCCAGCATTTCTCAAAAAAAAAATGGGGGGGGGGGGGGTCTTGAAATATGAAAAAAATTCCAAAAAAACATTTCAAAAAAACATTTCAAAAAAACATTTCAAAAAAAGAAGAAGTTAATGATGTGGAAATTTCTCGATCATGTAGGATTCCTGGAGAACTGCGTTCCCGCCGCAAATTACGCAATTTCGGGCTGTGGGAACTCGCGGGCTCCTAGAACCCTCAAATCTCTCCTAATGAAATGGAGTATTTATTTATTTTATTTGAAATTTTTACAAAACATGTGCCTAAGAAGTAGCTTTATGATCCAATAATTTTGTAACTTTTCACTTCATGGTTAAAAAGTCATTGTATGATAAGTAGTTTTCATTGCTTGGTGGTTAGCTTGGGCAGCTAAAAAAACTTCTCTAAGACATGCTTTTTAAGGAAATCAAAATTTGAAATCGGTCTATTAGATTTATACATACATGAAAATCTTTGAATCATTCCATTTTGATTAATCAGAGGAAGGTTGTGAGAAGTTTTAGTTTGTGGGTAGTTTGCGGATAGTTATGGAATCTCTATTCTAAGATAAACTTTAAAGTTCATTATTTTTTTCAATTTCTAATGTTTTTGGAAATAAAAATAAAAAACATTAGGTGTAGGTTATTCATTTCAATATTGCAACCATTGTGATTGGCAATTTTCCATTCCATAAATGATTTGTTAATAGTTTAATATTTTGGATCATGCTCTACTTCTTTCTACTTACTATTTTTTCCTATATGTTGTATAATTCCAAATGATCTAAATATTTTTAAACATGTAGCCAACTTGCTTTGAAGAACAAATCTAAAGAGTAACCACCCTTTTGGACACTTTTACATACATATGTGACCATTTGAAGTGCAAATGCCTAGCTTTTTGGAGGGTTAAAAAATTATCTTTGTCAATTCAAGTGCTCATATCTTGCAATCTACTCAATGGAAATTTCTGAAATTTTTTCCACTTCTCAACTTTACTACAAGATCCTACGTTTTCATGTGTACAAAAATGTTTTTTTTCTAAACGTTGGTAATTATACTAGAAATGGCAATTTTCGAGCGTTTTTGGTGAAAACATAGTAAAAAACTTTTAGAGGTTAATGAACTTTAGTAGCCAATCGCAAATTTTAGTAAATTGTTTATGACTCAAACATTAACCACTACTACTATTACACTTGTATCTGACATGGAAGGATTGTCCATCATCTATTCAACACTTAGTCTCTACAATGGCTTTATACTTATGGGATTAACTTGTCACAAGGATTATTTATTCCTTGCATTGTCCTACTAGAACTTTGGATGGTCAATTTGTCCACCCTAAAAGATGGGCTCATAAACAATGATTTTAAGCCTCATTGGCCATCACTTTTTTTGCTATTATTTTGAAACTATATAGGAATGAAGATTTTTATATTTATTTTGTAGAGATGAATTCATATATCTATTATTGTACAAGTTGTAAAATTTTCAAATCTTTTAAGGAGGAGAATTTGAAAGTATTGTGACTTTTCCTAGGGAAAAAACAAAGAAAATTCATATCAAATACTAAATCTACCAATTTTTTTGAAAACTTCACCAAAAATGTATATTATAGTATGTAACATTGTAGTTTAAAAACAAAGTTATTGTGCCACTCCAAAACTCCAAAACAAAACAAACTATGAATGTAGATCCAAAATGTATTCAACAAATTCCATAAGAAATGAGATGAAAAACTTTTTTTTTCATCCTATAGTGTTAACCAAGGTAAAGTCTTCTAAAAGACATTGAAAATGTTTCATCAACATTCCAAGGTTAAAGTTGGAATCCTCTAAGGTAATTGCACATATAATTGTTGGAATATTAGTAAACATTTTAGTTGGATCTTATTGGAAGGCAAAAGGGGATTTAACCCCTTAAAGATTCATGATTATGTTTCACCAAAAATCATTTTAAAATTGTCATTTCTAATAAACAAAACTAAGATAAATAAAAACTAATTCTTACTTAATCAATAGTAGGATCCTACATTAGGCTAAAATAAAAATGTGTGGAAACCAATTTCAAGCGTTTTAATAATGTAGATTGTAAAATATTATTTTTCAAAGTGGAAAAAAGAATTTTCATTTGTACCTTTCTTTCCAAAGTTTGACTTCTCTTATCTCATAATTTTCACTACTTAACTTTGTGTTTTTTTGGGGGGTTTTGAAACTAAGCTTTGAGGTTTCAATTTTCAAAAAGGGGAATTAACCTTAAAATCTAGGATTTTTTCTATAAAAATCACCAATTTTCATCTTTAAGAGTTTGATAAGTAGAACTCTTCATAATTTTCACATGACTAATCCAAGTAGAATAAATCAGAGCTTTTTATGCACACATAAATATACTCTTTTAATGAAATAAGCTCAGAAATAAGATAAATTAAATTTTAAAAAATTGTGTTTAACCTTTTTATGTAGGTCATGAATTTTATATTTAAGACAATACAACTTTTTCTCCTAAGCACCAAATGATGTAAACATCATATTTCCAATTGGAACATTCCCTTATCTTCTAAAAAAGTTTCATAAAGTTAAGATAAGTTTTACATAGAAGACTATGCTCCAAATTCTTAAAAGTAGGACTTTAATCCTTTACGGGTTCAAATTGTTTGTACATGTCGTTTGGACAATGTATGAATAAACTTTGAATTTTTAAAATGGAAAAAACATGTGTCTCCAAAATTGATTTGTTAGGTCTCTAAAGCTCATAGGGATTTTAAAGCTTGAAAATTTGCCATGTCGTTCCACATTTTTTCTTTCTTAACCCCTAGGAATTGTAACATCTTTAAGAAGAAATTACAAATGATTTGAAGAGATTCCTACAAGAGCTACTTGAAATAGATGAAGTGCATCAAAGTATGTTGAGAATGAAAATTATGTCTATTTTTTAGCAATTTGACTAGTGTGGATTCTTGATGCTTCATGGTCTTTGTGCAAAGTTATAAATTAGCTCACGTAGGGATAATTAAGGTAGGAAAAAAACTTGCAAAATGTAGGTTTTCAGTCTAGGATCTTTACATGTCATATTTAATTCTTCCTGAAAGCTCTAAATCTAATAATTTTTTCCTACTAAGAACTCTTACTTGTTGAGGTACATTATGATTTTTGTCTTTTAGATTCCACTGTGTAGATACTATATCAATTGTTCAAGGCCAAAGATGGTCTAATTTACATAAGATGTTTCAATATACACTCTTTCAATGATAGTAATCTCAAGTTCTAATATTACACGAATAAATAGATAGTAATATATTTTTCAATCCTTTTTTGCATTTGATTGATGATGTCTTCAACTTTACGAAATGGAATTCCTATACTAAATTATGAAAGGATATCATAGACTAATGTTACATCAAATTTTCTTTAGATGGAATCCAATCAAAACTACATCTAATTCTTGGGTTGCTAGGATCCCTTACCAAAAAACAACTTCTTTGCATGATGAAGATAGCTTACAAAGACTATCTCATCAAATTACCATACATGATGGTCTTTTTTAGCATTTAGGTGCTAAAATTGAGTTTCTATGTCAGATTCATAGGAGTTCATGTCATGATTGTCACCTCATACCATTTACAAGATGATATGAGGATTTTTTTTTACAAAAAGACCTAATTTATGCCAAATTTGATCTTGATACAAGGTAATGGAGAGTAAGAAGAGTAAGTTTGGGTTAAACAATTTAGGTTGTAAGGTCCTTGTAGACTACTAGAAGTTGGAAGTTTTTTTGTTAGAAATCATATAGCTTGGATTAAAACTTTCCAATGATAAGTTATTGCAATGAATAGTCATGTTAGATAGCTCTCGGTGAAGAAAGGTGCACAAGCTTTGTTTGATAAGATTCCAACTCATAGTCATAGTGAGAAAAAGATTGCCCTTCATCAGTTTCTCAACATTTTATACTATATAAATATTTACCATTACTATACAAAAATGTAGTAATTTTCATCAAACTAGAACCATTTGTGTAGCATAGGTTGGTGCACCAATTCAATGAGTGACATGTGTTTCCATGTAGACAAAGAACTTTTTTGAATAAGACAACCTCATTGATTGTTAACCCCCAAATTTCAACGTATTCTTCAAAAATGACAATTTGAGACAAATCATCAGAGTACTATTGAGAAAAATATTTTGGAATTGATATACAAATCAAAGTTGTTGACTTTGAATTTTAAATTCCATCCATATTGTTAGATCTACCAATGCTATCAATTCCAAAATAGCATTCTTTTTTGTGAAGGATAATTTCAAAATCCCTTTTAAAGTCAATTACCATTAGATGTTTTTTCTACTAGTTAGAAGATTGTAGAGTTCTTGATTGTAGGAACATTAGGAAACTTTGCCACATTTGCTATCTAATGTGGCCGAGAGATTGCCACGTTAGATTTATAATTAATTAATAAATAAATAAAACATTTTTTTTCAAAAAAAATTAAAAAATTAAAGATTTTTTTTATTTAAAAAAAATTATGACTGTTTCCAACATTGGGAATGGGCTTGAAACAATCTTCTAATCCTTGAAAAAACATCTAATGAAACAAAACATTGTCATTTTTGGAGTAAAATTTGTTGGAATGGATTTGAAATGAGGTTCTCTTCATATGGTGATTTTTTCAATTTTTATGTTCTTTTGATCTATGATCTCATTTTTGCAAATCTAATTTTGAACTAGAGTCAATGCAATTTGGGCTTGGCCAATTCAACTACTTGACGTATTTCCACATCTAGCTACAATTTTGAAAAATATGTATTCTAGTAACATCAAATCCAACCATTAAATAGAACAACAACTTCCTAAAGTACCTCCACACATTTGGATGACTTTCATCCAAGTAGTAATGAGGACAAAACTTGAGTTTCAATCTATTCATTGTTCCCAAACTAGATGTTTGAGCATTCAAGGGTTAATCCCCAAAGACCAAAAGCTATTTTTTTGTCCATAACATTCAATAGCCCATAGAAGGGTTGTCTTCCCTTTGTAAAGTCTGCATCTTCTAATTTCATCAATGACATCCGTGGGATACTTATATTAACTTGTCAGGCCCAAATAAAGACTAACATTAGAAGCAAGATTTATGTTTAAATTAAAATTCACATGATGTAAAGATTGACATGATTAATTAGTTGTTTGTTGCCAATTTGCCCTGCTACATAGAGAATGATGCACTAGTTCCTTTCTTGACATAACAAAGTTATTTATTAATTTGGATCCTACAACAAGTACATTTTGCTCCATTGGCTTGCTTTGACATTTTATGAGATGTGGCCTTTTAGCTAAAGAATGGTGTAGAATATTCCACATCATTCTATCCACTGGGAGGTAGTTTGGCAGAGTGCAACTAAATGTTATGTCAAAGAAGACCTAGAACTGCCATTTCTGTTGTATTCATATAAAAAAATGAAATCAAAATTGTTTTAGAATATAATTGTAGGATCTTGTACTTTACCTATCTAAAATCATGCAATAAAGATCTCATAAAGTTTGACTATATGGATTGTAAGATACTAGCATTGAAAGTTGGAGAATAAGTTTTTCAAACATTTTTTTTTTTTTAAAACAAACGAAACGGAATTTCATTGCTAGGCCAAACATTTGAGTTATTTGTAAAGTCCCCCCACTTTGGGCATGACTTTTTTTGAAGTCGAGAAGGTAACTATAGTTGAAGCGTCAAACTTTTTTGCAAGATACTTATGTCACACGACTTCAAAAGTGGGGACCAAACTTTTTTAGGCACCATTTTGATGGAAAAATAAGTTTCATACCCACTTTTATTTCGACTTTTTTAACTCAACTGGATTTTTCACAAAACTCATGGGTTTAAACCTTGGTTTAGGGTACTTTACAAATAACTCAATTGGCTTGCAATTTCAGATGACTTAGACCTCCATTTGTAGAATTTTTTTTCACTTTACACTTTGAAATCTAATTTGTTTTGGTTGAATAGTTGAGTTGAGAGTTTAGGAATTTTTTTTTAATGCATGCTTGATTTCCATTCTTTGAAATATTTTTAAAATAGAAATAGGTTAAATGTTCAAAGAAAAACTAAGTCATTAATAGTTCTGAAATGGGATTGAAAATCAATAATTCCAATTGTGAGATTGTTCTAACAAGCAAAATTAAACTTATCAAACAATTTTTTTCAAAAAATTGTAAAAATTGCATTCAAAATGAATTTTTAAAGTTATTTTTTCAAAAAGATGGTCAAATTGTCTAAAAAATAAGATTGTTCATAACCTTCAAATCATTTATCCAAGTGGAATGAATCAAAGCTTCACATGTAGACAAAAATATAATTTATAAGAAAAAAAATTTTAATTTCTAGTTTTTGAGAATTTGTTTTTCTAACCACCAAGTTGAAATTTGAACTCTTAGTAGTGTAACTTTTCTTCCAAGTACAAATCAATATAAAAAAATTATATTTCTACAAAACTAATGAGTTTTTCTATCTTAACCCCTAAAAGACCAAGGCCATTTTTCTATCAAAAACCTCTCAAAACTACCATTCTATTGCATTCACCCATGTAAACAAATTTGCACTATAGAATTTGAATTTATAATTTTTTGAGTTAAAGAATTGAGGTGAGAGTCTAAGAAGAAAACTCAAAAAAAAACCACTTGAATATCATTCTTTAAAAAATTGTTAAGCAAAAGTAAATCCAAGATTGACATAAAAACTTAATTGTTAATAGCTCTAAGATGGAATTGAAGCACAATAATTCGAGTGGCAAGATTTCTCTAGCAAGCAAATGTACCCTTATCCAACAATTTCTTTTGAAAAATTATGAAAATTGCACTTAGAAATAAATCCTTTAAGTAATTTTTTCATGAAGACATTTAGATTACCCAAAAAACAAAATTGTCCATAACTTTCTCATTACTACTCCAAATAGAATGAGTCAAAGCTTCACATGTAGACAAAAATATATTATTTCAAAAAAAAAGAAAATTTCAATTTAATTTTGAATTTTTGAAAAAAAATTTGTTGCTTGTTGAATGAAAATTTGGACTTTTTGTGGTTTAACTTTTACTCCCGGTCACCAATTGAAATAAAAATTATTCCCACAAAGCTAATCAATTTTTCTACCTTATGAGAAAGTTTCAAAAAATTTCAAAAAGTGTCACCAAAAATTGAAGTCATAGAAACCTGTCCAAAATCCATTTTGTCTCAATGGTTCTTTAGGGGTTAACTTATAAGAAAATTTCAAAAAGTTTCACCAAAAATTGAAGTCATAGAAACCTGCCCAAAATCCATTTTGTCTCAATGGTCCTTTAGGGGTTAACTTATAAGAAAATTTCAAAAAGTTTCACCAAAAATTGAAGTCATAAAAACCTGCCCAAAATCCATTTTGTCTCAATGGTCCTTTAGGAGTTAACTTATAAAAAAATTTCCAAAAATTTCACTCAAAATTGATGTCATCAAAACCTTCCGCCAATCCATTTTGTCTCGTGCGGGGACAATGGGCCTCTCTAGGCGATCTCATTTCACTGTTCTGTTCTCATTTCTCATCCCATGGCATGATTTCCAGCCCAATTTGGAAGAAAAAAAGTTTTAAAAAAGTTTTTAAAAAAGTAAAAAAAGTAAAAAAAGTAAAGAGTGAGTAATAAAAGCGTTTGTGTTTTTTCCTGTAGCCCCACTCAGCCAAAGAAGATGGGATATAATCATCCCCCATGCTCCGACATGATATGAACAATCTCATCATAGGGACCAAGATATCTTTGCGGATATGAGCAGAGCATCATTAGCTCGTCCACGGCGAGGAAGGAAGAATTCTGGAATTCCCATTTGCATTCATGATTCTCAGGGATCACGGACTCACACAGGTGTCCGTAGTCGGGTCCAATTTCATGATGGAGTTATTATAGTGGCTTTCAGAATATTATAAAGCTGACATTCATACCAGTCACTGCATGAAACTCATGCACAAGGAAAGGCATTTCATATCTCAAAAGGTCCCCGGCCCTGCAGTTCTCTATACAACCCATATTTAGCCTTACAACTCTTTAATTGGGATTAATATATGAACTATGATAGATTGTTAGTTTCATGTTATCATGATCATTAATTTAACTTATTTTGTATTGAGAAGTTTTTGGTCAATGTTTTTCTAATCAAATACCACTATACTTGTAATATATTATACAACTGCAAATAGCTTTCCGGATTTTCTAGAGTTAAGGTAGATAAGCCTATGGCCAACCTGATTTGCAATTTGAATATCTCAGGGCTAACTCCAAGAAAAGCACATATTTTTCATAGGTGTTCACTTGTTTAAAAAATCAAACCCAAATGGAATTATTATTTTTCAATAAAAATTATAATTCTTATAAAATTATACAGTGGGACGCCTTGAAATTATGAAACTGCTAGAGTAGAATCAGAAATGTCCTATTAACAATTCATCACTGCCTTCCTGCATATCTATTAGCACTTAAATATTCAGTACCAATTATATATTGATATGTTATCCCTTAGTGGCATTAACCCCTAAAGGACCAAACTGCGTTTTTTGGCAACATAGCGATTTTGGGTAGCTCACTATGAATGGAGTTTTTATTCTTTTTCTTTGAAATTTTCACACAACATGCGCCCAAGGAGTAGCTTTAAGGTCCAACAAGTTTCATAACATTTGACTTCATAGTCAAAAAGTTATTGCATGATATGTGATTTCCTTTGATCTCTAAGCAGCCTGGGCAGATAAAAAAACTTCTTTAAAAATGACTTTTTGAAAAAATGAAAATTTGAAATATTTTATTTAAAATTTTGTCTATGTAGGATTCTTTGAATCATTCCATTTGGATTAGTGAGTCAAAAGTTATGAGGAGGTTTAGTTTGAGGTAGTTTGTGGCTAGTTACAAAATTCCTACACTACAAAAAAAGTTTGAAATCTTTTATTTAATTCAATTTTTAATATTTTTGGATAAAAATAATTACAATAGGTGAAGATTGTTTATTTCAACATTTTAACCATTGGGATCAAAACAATTTAATTCCATAAATAAATTGTTTACAATTTAGTGTTTTGGCTCATTTTCTACTTCTTTATACTTGTTATTTTTTTCCTCTATGTTTTACAACTTCAAATGATTTGAATTTTTTTTTGCATATAGCCAACTTGCCTTTTAGAATGAATCCAGAGAGTAACCACCAATTTGAACTTTTTTTCATACAAATGTAACCATGTGAAGTGTAGCTGCCCGGATTTCCACAGTGGTAAAAAAAGGATTTTTGTCACTTCAAACACTAATATCTTGCAATCTACATGGCGGAAAGTGCTAAAAAAATTTCCACATCTTTTTAAACTTGTTCTCTAAAATATCCTACGGTTATTTTTGTCCAAAAATGTTTTTTTCTTAAAATTTGGTAGTTGTCTAAAAAAATGATAGTTTTGAAGCGATTTTGGTGAAAACATAGTCAAAAACCTTTAGGGGTTAATGCAACAATTTGTCATAAAGTAAATATATTTGGATAAGCTTGGTGGTGGAAATGGGGCCAAAAATAAGGCTACAGAAAGAAATAGTTGGTGGAAATGGCAATCACCTTAATCGTCATAGCTATGTTCTCCAAATTCAAAGAGTTCTTGAAAGACCTTTCTTTTCAAATAGAGATGGTATGTGTATTCTGCAATTTTAATACAAAAATAAGTAATGCACTTAGTTAGTAGCTTTTTCACTTGGATGCTAGATATTTGATTCAAGTTCAAAAAAGCTTTGGCACTTTAAAATATAATTTTAAAAAATTGACGTTGGTTCAAATAAAATAAAAATAATTAAAAATTTATTCAACAATATCTTTGTCCTATATATATAGATGATTTGGGATCCATCTAAATAAAAACCTATTAGTAGTATTGTCCACTTAACCTAGATTTCTACCAAAATATAGCAAGTGTGTTACTATGGACATAACTCTCTCACAAAGCTTCAAAAGTCTTTTATTGAGTGTGTAGAGAAATGGGAAGACAAGCTCTTTATACAAATGGGGTGATAGGAGGTAGAATAATCCATGTGGAATATATAAATTAGGATCCATAGGAATTCAAGTGCTTATGGTTAATCCCAAAAGAAGAATTGTGTTTGAAGTAGAATTTTAAACTTCATTTAGTATAGCAAAATAATTTTTTTCAAAAAAAACTTAGATGTAAGTTAATGCGAAAAATCAAGCCAAATTTTATCTTCAAAAATCCATTTGAAATTTCAAGCCTCCAATGAAAAATTCAAAGAAGGGTTGGAAGGGACATTTTCTATGATGTTTTCAAACATCCTCTCTAAATTTTGTTCATAACAAGTTTTTGAAGGCTCAAAATCACAAAAGAGTTATTGGAGATAAAATTTGGCTTGATTACCAAGTTTTTATAGTTAAAAGTTTTTCTTGTAAAAATGATTTGCCAATGCCAAAATGAGGTTTAAAATTATGCTTCAAACACAATTCCTTCATTTTGACAATGAGTAGTCAAACTCTCATCTTCAAATTATCCCATACACTTTTAGAATTCATAATGGACAATGGATCTCATTGTAAAAACAATCTCTCTACACTTCAGTTTTATAAAACTTCAATGAAGTAATTCCTTCATTCTTCTATCAAAAAAATTCATAATAATAGATGGCCAAAGGACATATTGGTATTTGAGTATAATTTGACTCAATGGATTGTGAATGGTTTTTTTGAAATTTTAGCAAATCATCTTTACATTTATTAATTTTTCTAGATTTGTCACTTGTATATCCAAATGAAACCATTTGCAACAATTACAAGCGTATTAAATTTCTTTTCCACCATCCAAATTATTGCATTAATAGGGATTCTAGAGTATCAAGAACTAGTCCTAAGATTTTTCCACCCCCCTTGACATTATCCAAACATCCACAATCCAAACAAATTCCATTAGTAGAAATTTGGTCTTTTGTAATTGTTCACAAACAACATCTACTATCTAGAAAGAACTTTTCTTTTGTAAAAACAAGTCATTTTAGACCAGCTATTCCAATTGCCATTGAGAAACAATCGATTTTTCTAATCCAAAAAATGAGTAGTAATTGATAAGTTAATTAGAATGTAAGAAGTTGTAAAAGATCAAATCTCTATAGGCACCCCTTCATTGATGTCATCCTAACATCCACAATCCAAACAAACCACATTCTTTACCATCTTTGTATAGAATGTAGCTTCTATCAATACAACCTTGTGCAATACATAAAAAAATCATTCAAACATCTACTCTATCACTCACCATCACTATCCTAAAAAAAAAAATAATAATAATCACCACCACAATTAGGACAAGATGGAGCTTCCAAAAGGCTTCTTCCCTTTGAAAAACTAAATTGAGTAGAAAATGAAAAAAATAAAAAAAATAAAAAATTCTCTCTCTATATATATATATTCTAAAACTAGAGTTTATATAGACAATTATTAGCCATATTGGATTGCAACTTCTTCTTTTTTTAATTCAAAATTATTTTTTGAAGAAAAAGACATTTTTTTATTGAGCAATTGTATCAACTAGTAGTATAGATGTGGAGGCCTTCAAGAGGCCGGGTTTTTCTTATACAAACAACTTTCTAGGTTAAAAACTTATTTTCAACAACATACATGCACCAACTTATATACATTGCCACACCCGTCAACAAAGATTCTACCCTCACAACAACTTCTTCACAATTATACATTTATCATTTATCTCCCATAGAAACATCAATAAAATTACTTCACTAATGTCAATTTCACCTTATTTACAAATTATATATTGACATTCACAACCAATGACTATAATCCAACCTATTCATTGATGTCTACACCCCTACTCATGAAGATGACATCCAACTCCAAATTCTTATCCAAATACGATATTCCATCATATATTCAGACATCCACAACATTCCATTAATACGCTAGAAGACTTCAACTATGACACCTCCTTACAAGAATACATGACAAACTCAAACCTTGACCTCCCAACACCATACAACTATCAATTGAATCAATTTACAAATTTATTATACCCAAAATACATCCCAGTTAACTTCCATCATACATAGCAAGGAGGTAAAAACTACACATACTTTACTATGATTGATAATTTCCATTCAAAACTTACAAGATTTCTCCATTTTTTACACACACACCAACTCACAACCATAATCTTTGCAAAAGATGTTGGCATCTAGGCCCACCCCCCCTCCTCAAATAAGCATAGCCGTCAATCAAGAGGGAGCCCCTTCCTTGCGGTTGATTTTTTTGACGAGAAAAATGGAAGGCTTTTGATGAAGCAGGTAGTCGACATCCACAACCGTCAATCTAGGGATATAAAGTATGGATATAGATACGATACAAATATAGAATATCAAATATGATTACAAATATAGAATCAGATATGAATACAAAATGAGATACGGATACATGAGCAGATATGATACAAATATAGAATACCAAATACGGTTACAAATATGGGTAGCAAAAACAAGATATGGGAGTAGATATTGTCCCATATCATTTGTCTTCTCAACCCCTTCTCAAAATTATAAAGAAGAGGTGGGGTGTATTGAATTAAAAGCAAAAAATTTAAATTAATTAACAAAATCCAAGGGATTTTAAACTACAAATGTTTTTTTGGCACACTATCTTTTGAGTGGTGGAACATATCCCTCACTATCCCTATCCACTCAAAAGACAATGTATCATGTGTATCACTTTCCTATTTCAGTGCACATCCCACCAAATACTTTTTTCTTATGTCAATTTTCACCCAACATCTCAAACTAAGAACCTCAACTATTCAACCTAATCCAACACTCGGACCAACCAACCTAGTTAGATTTAAGACAACTTACATAGAGGTAAATGCTCATTCAATCTATAGTTTATGAATTTTATTACAACCATATTTTACAAAGGAATTTTTTGTGTGACGCAATCAACACAATCCCTTAAATAATGACACTTGCCATTTTGTGCTATTGTCCCTTCTACTAACAACCAACACCTCTTTACAAGGAAGTTACTTAATCCATTAAGGACCAGGTCGATGATTGCAAATGAATATCTAGTTGGAAATGACATGTTTTCATTTATAGCTAAAGTGACTACTGATGAAAACTTGTCATTTTCAGCTGTAATCATCAACTAGTCATCGACCTGGTCCTTCATGGGTTAAAGGCACTTCATACTATGGTTGAAAATCGAGAGTCCATAAGTTTCCACCAATCTGACTTTAGAAAACTAGAAGCTTAGTCTCCCAAGTTCCAACCCTTCACATTAGTAGGCATAGTCCAAAGTCCATTACATTCAAAATTGCCTACATGGTAGCTAAATGCCTATGAGGCAATGGACTCTCAAACTGAATTTGGATTGTTTGGCCAATATTGGAGATCCAAACTATGGTTCAAAGTTTGTCAAATTTTTGTCATAGACTAACAAGATCTCAATTGTTAGATTGGACTCGTAGGCTTGTTTTGCAATGGATGCTATTTCCTTATTTCCTCTATTGTTTTTTGGGTTCAGAATATAGTCTCAATCATTATAGTAGGGAGTCTTTGCATTCAATGAGCTTTTTTCCCCTCCAATAACCAATGCCACCTTATTATTCCATTTATACCCTTCATATCTTTTATTTGGTGATGAGAACATATGCTATGATTGTTTTTTAAAGGCTATTTTGACTCTTTTTTCATGTTTTTTTAAAAAGTTTATTGAAAAAAGTTTATTGAAAAAATTGTCACATGGATGTGGCTCTGTGGAAAATTTCAGAAATAAGAAAGATTAATGTGGAGAGAGAAGGACAAAAGTCAAAAAAATGGTACAAGTTGGGACTCTGGGCTTGGTTTTTAGAGGCTTCATACTAACTATGGCTAGATGAAGACTCCAATTTCTATATTTTATTACCCCTTTTTTAGACTCTCTATAAAGTTTGGCCACTCAATCCCACAACCTCTCAACTTGAACAACCACAGTGTGAAAATGCCTTTACAAAGAACAATCCAAAAACAATGCAGGAAAAGAAAACTACACATTAAGTTAAATGTATGATCAAATACATCACATCATATAGAAAAAAACACTCTATAATCCTTAATTTGCATAGTCAATTACACATGGACTTATCCTTTATACCAACAATTGATAAATACCTTGATATATGAATAACTAACATCAATAACCTATCTATATATGCAAAATAGAAGCCCATAAAATTCACACAATGAGACATACAAACTCTCAACATGCACCAGCTACTTTGATTAGTTTGAATTGTTTCTTTTTTTTTAAAGTGTTTTGGAATCCAAGATCACTTGCATAGAATATTTTCAATATAGAATTTTTAAATGAAGGTGAATAGATGTACATCATAGTTTGACTAATCAATCTTATAACGATTTGAGACATGTTCTCCAATGTCATTGACCTTGAAAAAACAACATAAATGCTTATATATATATATTCTATAAGGGTAGTGATCTACTACATCAATAATTTCTATTTAAGTAGAATAACTTGCTATAGTTATTTTAGTTATTATAAAATAGTTTGTTTTTTCAAGCTATAAATGATTTTTGCGTTAGAATGGAAAATTTGAGAATACTTATTTTTGTTTAGATATCCTTTTCTATCCCCTAAAGGACCAATCTATTAAATTTAATAACATTGCAATGTAACTTTTGGATAGGTATATGTGATAAAAGATTTTCATGTTTTGGACCCAAATCTTAATAGAAGTTGTCAAAAAGAATCGTCTTTCATGTACACTAAAATTTAGGATGTTTGAAAATATAAGTCAAAAGTTATCATGGCCTAATGTCTTTTTCCTTGTAATTAGGGTAGTTCATGCAAATTAGAAAAAAATCACTTTTTTCATAATCAAGAATTTGAAATTGGTCTTTTAGATTCATATACATATCAAAAATTTTAAATCTTTCTATTTTGATAAATGAGTCAAAAGTTATGAAGAGTTTTTGTTTGCTGATAGTTATCGATTCTCTAATCTCTACTCTAAGATAAATTTTGAAGTTCTTTATTTGACTCCATTTTCAATATCTTTTGTAAAAATAAATAATAGAATGTAGATTGTTTGTTATAACATTGCAACTATTGGAATTGACATTTTTCAATTCCATAACTAAATTCTTAACAATGTAGTATTTTGAATCAATCTCTACTTCATTGTACATATTATTTTTTTCCTACAAGTTATAGAACTCTAAATGATTTGAAAAATTTCAAGCATGTAGACAAGTTGCCTTGAAGAATGAATTTTAAAAAGTAGGACCATTTTGGATATTTTTGTCATACAAATGGAGCTATTCATTTTTTTGTAGGGCCAAAAGAAGGATTTTTGTGAATTTGAAAGCTAATATCTTGAAATCCATTTGGAGAATTTTTTTGAAATTCTTTCCACATGTTCACAAGTTAACATACTAGAAAATCCTACAATTATATGTGCTCAAAAATGCTTTAAAAAAATTGGTACATGTACTAGAAATGGCACTTTTCAAGCGTTTTGGATGAAAACATAGTCAAGGAACTTACAATAAGGGGATTAGAATACAAAAGTGGGCAATAGGTAATTAAAGTAAAAACATGTTGTTTTCCATCATGGATACTAGTGAGGACTATTCTTATTATTTCCAATCTTACTTTGGCTCAAGTTAGGTTCCTATATATGTGTCATTCAAGATGCTATAAAATTATTGACAACAAATTTTGACTTTTTCAAAAGTAAAGCTTCATGCTTTAATATGGATCCTTTAACTTATGGTATCCTACTAAATTGTATTGTATGACAATGGAAAGAACTACAATTGGTGGAGTCAAGACTTGCTTAGGTCTAAAACTCACTTAAGCCTAGGTATTTGCTAAGCACTCTACTCTCCATGCCATCATCATTAGTAAATTTGTTTATAATTTTGTCCTCAACCGCAAGAACAAGTATACTTCTTCCCCCAACTCTTTGAAGATCTCAAATTCTCCAAGAGCAACATTTAGTAGTATGCATTGTCATTGAATTGGTTTTATGGTAGATGGTATGAAATATTCCACATCAAAAAGTAGTTCATTAGCTAAGTAGGAAAGTAGAAAATAACTATATATGATGAGTAGGGTGCATGAAAGAAAAACAATGAACACTAAGACTATAATTGAATGTTATGATCCTTATTGCATCACCTTATACATTGAACTCCATAATTCATTCATGTGGTTCCCAAAAATGCATTCTAGTAAAATCTAGAATCTCCTTCTCTCTTCCAACAAGACTAAAAAAAGGTATAACAATAATAAGTAAATGCAATATTAGTAACCATTCTCAATTTCTTATTTGGATAATATTAAGTTTTTATTTTATTTTATTTTTTGAAGTTCAAAACGAAATTCAAACCTCAAAAATGGTTGAAGTTACAAGTTCTCTCTCTCTCTCTCTCAGCACACTCTGATTCCTAATAATATTGGAATTGTCCTCCAACTTGCTGGACCAGCGGATGTCTGCCACGTGGCAACCAACATGTGATATCAGTCATCAATGGACCAGACCGCCGTGCATGAATATTGCCCCAATTCAATGAATAATTCGCTGGCCGGGGGTGGTCCCAGTTTCATTTCCCAGCACTGATTACGATTGCATTATTTATTAGTTTTTAAAATGAATGATTACCGAGCTTTCATTTTTAGAATTCATTTGAAATTGTCATTCAATTCCAACTTAACTTAACTTACTGCGAATTTTTTCCCAGTCAGCCAGTGCCAGCTTCTCAATCCATAGTGTTAAGCACTTGGGTTTCCAGTCTCATTCTAAATAATTGATGCAATAACGCATTACAATACTTGGGAAAGTGCAACGATGCACTGCACTGTTGCAGCACTGGAAAGAAAAAGAAACCCGGCGCGCTTAACCCGGCAGGCTACTACCTCCGGACAACAATTTCCCAATATGCACTTAGGGAGGGTCGTAACCCCTTACATTAAGCTTATTGGTTCTTTTGATCTTAAGAACTGAATTTTGACAAAATGAACATCTGTAACTTACTTTCAACAATTTTCAAAGACAAACATAACATTCGGTAGCATTGGTTGGCATTGCCTTTGGAGGGTGTGGAATATTCGACACCCCAATAGTGTTTCATCAATAACTATTGAAGGAAGTGGACATGTGGAGGATGGAGAGGCTGCTGGGGTGTGGAATATGCCACACCCTTCATTGTAGAAGGAAGACAGTGACACAACAGTGCCGCTACTGAATGTTATGAAACGAAATTTCAAAGATCTCATGTCAAGAATTTTTTCTCAACTTCAAAACCTCATAAAGGCTTTAACCCCTAAATGCCCAAGGTCTATTTTGAGCTTCTTCGAATTTGCTCTAAGGTTGAAAAAAATGCCAACATTTTGATAAGTTGTATCAATTTAAAAAAATTTGTAACTGTACAAATTTGAACAAGACATGTAAGAGATTGCATAAGAAAAGAAAACATGACAATATCACTTATAGAGTGAAAGATTACAATGTTTGACCATGATGTAAAGTGTTTCTATCCTCCTTGTGCAAGTCAAATCTGAAAAGTTGGTGACCAAAAAAATATGAAGTTAAAGGGTCTAACATGCAAAACTTCAATCAATTTATGGCTTCTCAAAATATACTCTACAATTTTTGTAAATGTGATTTTTTCTTTAACATCTAGTGTTTTTGAGGCTCATTTTCAAGAACTCTCAACACTACAAAAAGTCAAGATTGCAATGGGTACCCTAGCACAAAATCTTGAATAGAAAAATCACTATCATTCATTTTCTAAATCAAATTTTTGACACTGAAACTAGACTTCTAAAAGAACTTTCCAAGAATATAAACTACTAAAAGTAACAACTTGGTTAGGTTTTATTTAACTTCAAAGTTTTGCAAACACGAGATTCTAGTGCCTTGGGCATTTAGGGGTTAAAATGAGTGTTTTAATACGACCCTATAAGTTAATTCAACTAAAGTAGAATCACCTCTTCCTAACAAAGGACTCATATTCAACCTATAGGATGTAGCTATTTCCAACCAAGGTTAGAATAGATTTCCAACCAAAGCTTGGAATATATCTTTTTCTACTTTTCAAGTTTAGGACTAATAAGGCCATGACACATGTCCCAAAGTGTCATAATGTATGTAGAAAGTACTAAGTAGGAAAGTAGTCTCAACTATGATTTGAATTAGAAGATTCTAAACATTGGCTATAGGCTCTTTACACTTTTTGGCTCCCAAAATTCATAATAATTTCAAGCTTGGGAATAAAATTATGAAAAATTTATAGTCTCAATGCTTCTTACTTTCCTACAAAAGAAAAATTCGCATTTTATTATATTGCTCACAATTTGTCCCATGATTACTTAAGTGATTAGGGATAGGTGGTTCTACCTTAGCTAGTACACTCCACATCAATAATATTAAGTCATAGTAATACTAATTTGAAAATTATCCATTAAATTTTTTTTCTTTGAGAAATGATAGGCAACTTCAATTCCAAAGAAAGATTACAACTTAGAGCAAAAAGCCAACTTAACCCAACTCACAACCATCAAAGACCCAAAGGTCTAACAAAATTATACAAATTTTAAAGGCACTCTAACGTAATATTATATGTAGTGAACAATATTTTAGATAAAATTAATAGTATGACAATATAACATCTACACTATTGTGTTTAATACTATTTTTGATATAATTTCAAATTATATCTTTGTCATCTAGAATTCATCCAAGTTCCATCTAATTTTCATTATAATTTTTTAAGTTAATTATACCACATTCATTTAAATTATCCTAGACTAATTTAGAAGACCTTGAACTTTATACACTTTACACACTTTTGTGCTAACAACATTTTGCAATACTCCTTTTTGTCCATACAAATGTTATTTTAAATTCACTTTTCAAATATTTTTGCACCTACTTTTAGAAGTTTTTTAGCAAATATAATCCACCTAGTATAGTAGTTGAATTAATCAACATGAATAATACATTCAAGTGTGATAATTCCCCTCTAAAAATAATAGTGTTCCTTTCTAAAAGCCAAATAGAATTTTAAGAGTTCTTTTTCAACTAAAGATTAGATAATTTACCAAATGCATTTACCTTTGCATCAAATAAGTGAAGGGACACCAAAAATGTGACCATCTATAGGGATGAAAACATATTAAGAATAATAATATTTCATTGGACACATTTTATCATCAACAGCATTTCAATCTATCAGTGTGCTTCTTGATGGCCGTGGTGACCTGACCCCTCTCACTCAGCCACTCGGGAAAGCATAGAATTTTTTTGTTTTCCATGCATGATAAAATTTGCAAATATTGAATTCATACTTGCAAATCAGAGGGGTGTACAAGGTAAATGAATCAAGCACAAAATAGAGGGCTTTTTTAAAACTTGCCCTGGAATGATTTGAAGGGACCTTCTCGCTGAGGATGGAGGTCTGCACACTTTACCCTGCAAAGGTGAGAACTGGTACTTGAGAATTCTCACAACCATTTTAGTTTTATATAGCGCAGTTGTGAAAACTACATCCACCTTCACATACTTCCAATTCCGTTTCGCTCTGGTTCATTCTCTGATAATCAAGAGAAATCTCTTGCAACTAATCCTCGGTACTTTACTTTACAAGAGTTCGGTTCGCTTCAAATCAAGTCACTACATTTGAAATCTGCAAACGGTACCCTACTTTCCAACGCATACAATACCCATACCAAGAATTAATAGCCTTCCAAATTAAAATCATACCTGTAAGTATGCATGCTGTCTATCAATGAGTCTCGCAAAGATATCTGGCAGTCGAAATAAAACATGAATAAGACTCCCACTTTGGGGTCATATACAACCGCCAGAATGCCCTCCAAAAATAACAGCATCACTGATTCTAAAGTATTGATGGAGTCAAAATAGTGACCTCTCGTATTGTATATCCGAAATCATTACCCATGGCTCCTGTGAGGACTAAAAAAGTGAGGTACTGTACGTACCAGGTAGAAGAACCCTACTCCAAAACCCAGCACGCATTCGTCTCATACAACGGTTACAAAATTCAACCAAAAACGCACACATTATCTAGCATTAAATGATGAGTTAAATCCAGGTATATGTGGTGACAATAAAAGTAGCAGAAACACTACGTCCTCACTCGTTGAATATTTACCTGACGAGCAAGATTGCGTGACAATTATATACCTGATTTCAAGATAAACATGCAACTAGAGATACGCTGATATGGCTGCGATAACAGCCATCACAGCGCCCTTGATGGCAGCAAAGCAACCACAGAGCTCTCCTTCCGGAGATTGGTTGATTGCTTCTACTCTACTCCTACAATACAAAGTGGCTTCATATAATTCAAACTTTTGATCTCCAGGTCTGCATACACGTGAAACAACAGATCTCCAAAAATAAATCAGCAGTGATAAATATCCGTCATCGGTTGCCAAATCATTTTTCGCTCGTCATATCTTCGACATCAAGTTCAACCGCCAAAACTGGTGAATCAGCATGCATAGCATCATCACTGCCATAATGCAAGAGGAAGTAGTTCGTCAGTATACACATTGATATGCATTCCATAGGAAATACATATTCAGGATTTGCTTTATGTTTCTGCAAAGTGAGTCTCATCCTACCATATCCTTGAGCATCGGCGAAATGTAAATATGGTCTCTCGTCAAAGAAACCAATGCTCGACACCATGCAAGTTTCTGCAGCGTTGAATACAAATGGCTACAAAGAATAGGAAAAAGTATTCATTTACCTGTTCACCACAAAACCATGATCAACTGCAGAGCGACTGCCATAAATCGCCCTCCCGACTATATTACTTAACGGCAAGGGACCAAAGCTCCGACTATCCCTGCTTTCCTGAAAGCAAAAAAGACGCACTCAGATCGTTTTCTGTGTACTGCTCGTGCCCACATTCAGTATACAACCCCGGACGGTAGTAAATAATCTGCTTCCCGAGATAGTAGAACGTTCCGATTCATGAAATTTCTTATGATGCTCCAATCTATACTGTATTTAATTTCATGGTAAAATGAAGACTCATGTCTAAATTTATGCTTTTTGTACAGGTATCCAGAACAAACATGTCGATTAAGAGAAAACCGGTGTTCAATATGGTAATTTAAACCCTAAAACATGACAACTAATCTGCGAATGTTAGATATATCCATACCGGTACCTTGGGACTCAAGCTCTCATTGTCACATAGCACCCAGCATGTTCCAGAGGCGAGTTGGAAAGGTTCATCTTGAGCGTTTGACGAAACCATTTCTTCTCCTTCTAATGCTGCAACTCTTCTTATTAATTTAGTTTCTGCATTTTGCGGATCCTTCAGCATCACCACATCTCCAACAAACACTGATCTGCACAGTTCCATCATGAAGTTTAGATTGAAGGAATTCTTACGACTGAAATCCAAACAAACCACAAAAAGATCCCGAAATGCAAAATCCTTGAATAAGACTCAAACAAGTGATACAGCATGAAAAATAGATTACCGATGGTGCAAAATGAGAAACAAATTAACAAGACAAAAAGAAATAAAACAAATCCTATAAATCATGTCTACCTTGGACTTGGCCGCGGAAGGGAACGAATAAGTAACGTCTCCCCTTGACTCGCAAATGTAGGCGTCATTTCAACGCCTTTCACAAGATGCTTGAAAGTCAGACGCCCCTTAAGAACGTTCTTAAAGACATGATCATAAATTTCCCTCTCCTTGATATCCCCCACCTCATAGCTCTACAATCGTAAACAGTGACTTAATGTCAAAAAAAATCTCCTCGTCAACAATGCGGTAGTCACGACACAAGTAAGACTACAAATAAGAAGAAAAACACGCGGCAAAAGATGCAATCTACGAAATTTACGCTGGACTAAATGTACTGCAGTTTCCCAGAAATAGGCATGCAAATGTACCAATACTGCAAATGACTATAGAGAAAATGACATCGGTCCTCACTGCACGAATGAAACGGAATCTTACTCTTAGACCTTGCGCAAAAGAAACCCTAATTTTGGTCAAGAAGTAGCGCGCCCAAGTCACAGGAGAGCCCATATCTTTCTTCAGTGGTTCTTCCAGAAACCAGACAACCGCATCTCCAAACGAAATTGGATGGAAATTTCGAATTTCCCTCAAAAAGCTCAATCAGATTGGTCCAAGATTCACCTGCTGCGAAGGGTTTTTAGGGTTTTAGACCAATATTGCACCAAAACAGCAATACAATATTCAAAAAATTCATAAATACACCAATGCTAAATCCGCCTTCGCATTTCGCACGGACGCCACGAACCAAAACCATAACCCTAGCAAAACCCCATTCCAGAGCTCCCAAACCCTAATTCTCAACACGAGCCGAGATCGACACAGAACTGATGGGGAGAAAACCTAAACCGACATATTCGAGAAATTAAACCCACTGAAACCATTCGTAAGCGAAGCAGTACCGAAAACAGCCAGGAAGTTCAAATCAAAAAATTCACTGCACCAAAAATTTCCAAAAAATAATCCGAAAAACGAAGCATTCTAGATCCAACAGAAAGAAGGAAACATCAGTAATGCTTGAAACACAGGAATTCGACGAAGAACAGGACAAGCTTACAGATCGAGCCGATGCGAGGGCCACTGCGACACAGCACAATGAGGCCCCTGTGCGACAATTGACGAAGGACGCGACCACAGAAGGAAGACGAGGACGACCGGATATAGACAGTCTGAAACCGGGGAGAGACCAGTGTATGCTACTGAGGACTCCCGGTCAAGTGACCTGGTGACTGGTCGGGGACGTCGTTAGATGATGGGTGACGAAGGTGCTGGAGATGATGCCACGTAGGCCAGCACGTTAAGGTTCATTTTTTATCGTGTCACTCTGGGGTTACTTAATCACTTAACCCCTAAACGACGAGCCGGTGGCCGTGGAATTGAGGAGTTTTGATACCGTGGGAATCATTGATTTACAAAAATCTAAAAATACTCGTTGGAAGTCAAAGCACTATAGAAGATCTTCCTTTTCCACCCCTAATTCCGAGGATGAATGATTGCAATTCTGTCCTACACAGAAAGATTCTCTCATATTCATCTACCAGAAAATGGCTTCGGCGTCGTTTAACCCCTAAAAGCCCAAGGGGTTAAGACAAAATACAAATGTGTTATAAAATATAAGCTTTACAACTTTTTTGAAGTTAGCATCAAAGAAGATAATGTAAAGCACAAAAAGTAGAAAGTATCCATGTGATCAAAATTAAAAAAATATTTATAGATTCTCTTCAAATGAATTTTGAAGATATAACTTCAAAAATTCACCAAAAATACAATTTCTATTTTTAGGATTTGAAATTTTTTTTGATTAGACAAAATTGTGTTTTTTATTGATTTGTTAAAAAATAAAAAATATTTATTAATGAGAGCATCAATACTTCCCCTAAGTAGTAAATTTTTCAACACTAAGCAATTTTAGACACTTTGTACTATTTCTCCTTTTTTTTGCTATAACTTTTGTTTGACCGTATAGATCTTAGTTTTGAATGCAAATGTTGAAACACAATCTAATATTTTGAAATTTTGAAAAAAAAAAATTTGAAATTTTTTTTTTGGCCCGAAAATGCTACCCGAAGTTGGGCAGCGACCATAAAATGGTCGTTTGAGTGTTTAGGGGTTAAGGGTTAAGCAATTACGCATAGTTAAAGTGCAGTTTTTTTTATTGTACAAAAATAGAGATTGGAAGGATAGCATTTTTTTCTAGAATTTTATTACACAAAGTGTAATTACTGTGAATTTTTAGTAGAAGATTTTTTTGACCTATAATGGTAATATAGACCTTATTATATCTAACCATAGGCCAATTTGAAAATCAACCAAGGGCTGATTGCATTTATGAAAGGCTTACAACCAATCCTAATGTGCCACAATTGCTCTAAGAGCTTTACCACAACTTCACGGAAAATAAACAAACTATAGATTGGAAAGGGGGGAGGGAGGGGTGATCAGAAATGGATTGGCTACCCTAAAATTAAAAAATCAACATTCCACATGGTAAAAACACCTATAACCAATCATTTAAGATATTCTAAACATGATATGGTGTAGTGCAAGCCAAAGCAAATATTTTCAGAGGTGCAATGATAGAAATGACGGGGATTGCAAAATTTTAGGTAATTTTATTACATAAATTGAAATTACCATAAATTTTGAAAGGCAAAAAAGTGTCCTAGATTCATTACCAATAACTAAACTCTTCTAATTCTAATCATTCAAAAAAATACTTTTCCACTTATTGCTTCCAACTTTTTGGCACACTACTTTGGGACATATGTCATGAACTTTTAGTCCCAACTTTGAAAACAAACATTCTAGCCTTGGTTGGAAATACATCAATCTACAAGTTGGTTATAGGGTGTTGGTTGGTTATAAGTGGTTCTACCTTAGATGCAAATTCATTATCCAAAATAGTACTTTTGTTGAAAAATTGATTAAAGAAAAAGAATATCTTTATTTTAGCCTCTAAATGTCCATGGCCAATTTCGAAAATTTTGAAATTTGCTTTAAATTGAACAAGAAGCCAATAGTTTGATAAACATTTGTTCTTATAAAAAATTATAACCATACAAATTGAAACTAGATATGATATAGATTACATGGAAAAAAATACAACAATATCATTTTTGAATTGAAAATAATAATATTTGATCATGAAGGTCTTTTATTCTATAAAAGTGACTTTAAGTCTTTTGATTATCTTTTCACATGTCAAATCTAAAATATCGGTCACAAAAAAAAATAAGGTTAAAGGGTAAGATATGGATAAGGCCAGCTCAAAATCTACTTTTCTTTTTATTGTGTACTTTTTTATCATTTTTTTTACTATGTAATTTTTTTAAATGAATTTCTAATGTGATTTTTTCTTTACAATCTATTATAGTGTATTTGAGGCTTATTTCCAAATACCCTCAACACGAGAAAATCAAAATTTGAAATAAACACCCTTGCACAAATTCTTGAATAGAAACATCATAATCATTCATTTCTAAAATTGTATATTTTAATTCTAAATTTAGACTTCAAATGAACCTAAAAAATACAAATGTCTAAAACCAATAATTAGATAAGGTTTTATTTAGCTTCAAAGTTTCAACGACATCAAAATTTGGTGCCTTGGGCATTTAGAGGTTAAGTAGAATTACAAATGAATTACTCAAGTGTACCAATGAAAAATTGATTTTCAATAGCTAGTGCTTTGTAAGCTTCAACATTGATTTCATGGAAAAGTTTCCATCACCAAGGTCTCTCAACCATAAAAAGATGCTCCAAAAACACCATTCAAACATTACTAGTAATGTAGAGAGTAGGCAAAAACCTAGTATGTTGTAGAAATTTTCATGTATTTTACTATTTTGTAAATAGTAAATCAATAAAATAATTCCATTTAAATCAATAAAACACTTTGTAAATGTTGTTTTTCAATTCCATTTAAATATAAAAAATGAGGAATCTAGATCCACTCATTCCAATTGAATATATTTTTGTCTTGAAAAGAAGTTTGAAGAATTGGTAGACTCAAAGAATCAAAATGCTTTATAAAATTACTTTTCTTCTATAAGATTTATTATTTTTGAATAAATAATCTCTAAAATATTTTGTTTTGTATTTTTAGAACTATTTTTCACTAATTTGACTTTTAGATTATCATAATTCTAACAAGTACAATGAAATTGGAGAAGTAGTTGGACTTTTAATACGTTTGTAAGCACTTCTTTAGCTTACTTGCATTGTAGATTATATCCACTACATGGGGAAGAATTTTTTCAAATTTTAGGTGAGAATAGGTTTTGGATAAGTATATCAATTGTAGGATTGTTATGTAGGTGGTAGTAAACAATTCTACTAAAGGGTGATTGCAAAAAACACCTGTACTATTTGTTACATTTCTATGATTTTTAAGGAGTACTTTAAAATTAGAAAAGAAAATTAATTTTTTTTAAATTTGAAAAATATGACTTATATATATATACTTTTTAGACGAAGATACCGAGGGAGGCAATTGCATAGAAAAATTCTCTAAGTAGGAGAACTTGAAAAGTGTCAAACCTCAAGAAAATACATACCTTCATGTTTTAATTAGGGGGAAATAGTAAAAATGAGTACTTACAAAAAAAAAATGTGTCTATTTGCAACAACTTTATGGAGATGGTCATTCACCAAAAAAATCACCAAAATAATATTTTATATGTTTCAAAATACAAGCAAAGAGGAGTTCACTTTGTAGACCTCCACACCACATTAAATTAACTATCTTTGAAAATCCTTCCTTGAAGAGCTAGAAGTCTATTAGAAGACCATCTCATCCAAATTTCATCTCAAAATCATTAAAAAAAAGGTACTCCATAATACTAAAACCCCCTAAACTACAAGGTATGACATCCAATTGGGAATTCGGGATCTATTTTTGTATAGTAAATAATTTTTGAAAATTATGAAAAAATTAGAGAACGTTTATGATAGTTGTGAGTACCTTCCCTACAAATCTTGAGTCAATTAGAGCCAAAATACAAAAGTTATGGCCAAAAAATAGATCAACTTGCAACGTGTGATACAAAATAGTACAAGTGCTTCTTGCAATCAATCTATGTAAATCTATAATATAGGGTATGTTTAGGATTGCTTGATTGCAACAACAAAACAAGTTAGATCATTGATTAATAGTAACCAATCTTTTGAAGCTAGGGTGGTGGCAATGATATATCTTTGTAGAATCAATGGTTATAGCTACCACTTGTTTGTGATTTATGTAACATGTACACACTTGAATATGCAAACACAACATGCTTAAGAGATACTCATGTATTAATAATGATAACATACAAAAGAGAGACAATTTTCTTATAACTCATGAAGAGTTGTAAGTCTAGCGACCCTAGTTACAAGTAACGGTGTGATTATTGAGGTTCCAATACTAATCTAGATTAAACTAATTTAGTCTAACACTCCCCCTATAGCTACAAAGCTGAAAATTAATTTTGAAGAATTGTTTGAAAAACTGTAATGAAGCTCCCCTTGTTCAACAATTCGATAAACCAAGAGGTTTGTTAATGTAAACTCATTTTTGTTTTTCATTTTGTTCATTTTGAAATTCTGGACTAATAAATTAGTTCAGATCGGTTCCAAGTAGAAACTATGTAGTAAACTAAGTCAAATAGGCTTAATAATGGGAAAAGGACCATTAAGCAACTTGGTAACGGAAGATAATAAGTAGTTAGACTAATAGTTAGGTTCGGTTAGTAAGAGTTGGTTATGCCAAGAATACAAATGCTAATTGACTTTTTCTTCTCTCTTTCTTTCTTGGCGTTTTTAACGATTGCTCGCCCTTGCATTCTGTAATTTTTGCAATCTTTAATCGAATACAATTTCGTCCATTAAACTGTGTAAGCTCTTGTGATTTTGAGTAGCCAGTGATTGGCTTTGAGTCTTTTTGGTTCTCCCTGTGTTTCGTGAGTTTACAGTCAATTAGGTAGAGAATGCTAATTGAAGTCTGTTTTCAAATGTGTGTACTTCTTGAGCTAATGTTTGGACAATTTCTCTTTGAATTATTTATGTTAAGGACGATTGGACAGCGAGTGTTCAGCACAAATGGAGAATTAGTAGCCAGTGAGTGGCGGTCTAATAGTCGAAGTTGTTAGCCAGGGATTGGCAAGATTAGTGTTTGAGTTGAATTGCTAGTGATTGGCTTCTACCTTAAGTTCTTTATTAAGTCGATTAGTCGTGTGAGAGCTGTCAATTAAACTTGGTTTCAAAATGGAAACGGATTAAATTGAGTATACAAATTTGTGACGTAATGGAGTAGCCATGGAGTGGTTTCTTGTCTGTTTGCTTTATAATTTGGCAGTTAGTGATAGTCAAATAGACTGGTTCGTAAGCGATTGGTGCAAGACTACTAAGCTGGAGAAAGTGATGTGAAGAAATGGAGGAGGGTGTTGTTGGAGTCCAAGCTGTAATGCTGCAAAACAACAAGGCTGCAAAACAACAAGGCTAATTGACGGTAAGTTTCAATTACCTAGTTAGGAATAATTGTTTCTTGTTTTATTGAGCTTGACAAATTGATAGATTGTTAACGAAGTAGGAAATACTTCTGACTGTTATCAAATGAATATTTTATTATCAAATTACCAGTGATTGGTATGTCAAGTCGAATAGTCTAAAAGAAAGAGTGGTAGGCTAGTGATTGGCAAGATTCTTTCATTTTGTATTATCGGTCTATTAGTCAGTTGGTGAGAAGCTAACTGATGCAAACTTAAATAGATAAGTCAAGTAGACAAAGCTCTGATAATATTATAAAGCTCTTCTTTTATAAACTCATATCAGAAAATTAATTATACAAAGGCAAATAGTCTGTGAACTGAACAAGGTTAGGAGTCAGAGATTGGCCATATCCTAATTCTATTTACATACTGTTGCATGATGATATGCTTTGTTTATGTTTTAGTCTAATAGTCATATCATAACTGGATGTGGTAACGTGATGAAAGTATAATTGTGCATTGACTTTATCTAAGACAATTGGTCTGTGATAAATTAAGAATGGTATAAACATGCTTGTGAAATCTGATGTCTAAATGGTGAAGTCCAATAGTCTGATAAAGATGGAACTAATGCAGGGAGTAATTTTGATGAAGTTATTTGGTATGCTTAATGTAAACTTATTAACTGATCAACAAAACTGATTAAGTCTAATAGACCTGGTAAAATGTCTAATAGTAAAGTTTGATGTTGTAAGGATTAACGGAGGACAGAACAATTGCTATTACCTTAATTATATTAATTATAATTTTTGGATGTTCTTCATATGTCAATTAGTCGTTGATTGTAAAGCTGAATACATTAGAGCAATTTAGGAATGAGTAATTAAATTTAGTAATTTATTAATTAATTAAAGAATGGATGGATGTCTAATTGTTTGGTATGTGGAAGTTATTATGTAGAAAATCAAATTGACATTGTTTGTTAAGTTGTGTTTGTAGGGAAAAGAGGGAACCAAATCTCTAATGCTAATAAGAAAATCTTTGAATATGGTTGTTGAGATCTTGTATGGAATTTGGACAAATTGACAATGTGTAGCAATTGTTAGAATCAGTTACTTGTTAGAATAGCAAGACCATTTGACTAAAGAGTTAAATTATGCCATTATATATGGTTGTGCTATATTTGATTCAATTGAATTAACGTGTATATTTCAGGAAGAGAAGTGACATGAATATTTGACTTATACATAATTTAAGAGTAATAATCTTTTGTGATTAAGTATTTTTTGCATAATGGACCAATTGACTAAATATTAATTTGAAGAAGTAATTAAAATAAATAAAAATACAATGGTATATTTGCACACCTATATACTTAAATATAAATTGTGGGTTTGATTAAGTCTATAGAACAAGAGCCAAGAGTATTTGACATTCCTATGACTATTTGACACTAGAATCCTAGTATAAGACTGTGACAATAAGTCAAGGGTTAGTTTTCATGGGAATTGGATGGAAATTAGGATAAGTTAAGACATGAAATACCTTTAGAAAACTAATTCTTTTTATTTTAATCTTTTTATTTCCATAAATGAGTGATAATCCTACATAAAAGTGACTTTAGATACAAAACGATAGACTATTTAATTTTTCCCAAACGAAAGAACCACCACTAGGGGATTCCTTGGATTTTATTTGTTTCCTAAGTAATCCTAAGCTACAGTTAAGGTTTTGAACTCCGAGGAGACATGCATGGTGTTTAACTTTGGATAAAGATTTTGTAAGGATATTGGTCCATATGTGAGAGGTGAAGGTGTAAACTAGGGTGATGAGCTGATTTGCAACTTTTTCACGAAGAAAATGAAATCGTATACTGATATATTTAGAACGATCATGAAATCGAGAATTCTTTGCTAATGCTATGCAAGACTAGTTATCGCAGAAGAGAATGCTTGGAAGCTGTAAAGAATATTGAATTTCGCCATTAAGGGTTTGAAGCCATAATAATTCCTTGGTCGCACTAGCTGCAACAATGTACTCAGCTTTTGTTGAGGAAAGGACGACAACTGATTGCTTATGATTTTTCCAAGAGAGAATACACGAGGAATCCAGAAGAAAGATCTAGCCGGAGGTTGATCGACGAGTATCAGGGTCCCTAGCCCAATCAACATCACTCCAGCCTACTAAACGATGTTGTATGGATGGTATAAAGTGAGCTCCACAACAAGTAAGACTAATTTGCATAGAGCCTTTTAAATAATGAAGAATTCGTTCAATTCCGAGCCAATGTATGGGAGCTGGGTTTATCATGAACTGAGCCAAATGATTGACAAGAAAAGCGATATCCCATCGGGTACAAGAAACAAGATATTGCAGGGCTCCAAGGGCTTGCTTGTAAGGCACATCATTCATGTCAATAATTTTGGCATCAATGAGGTTCTTGCTTTGCTCACGAGAATAATGGATCCCAACTTCTAGAGGGGTACTGACAGAGTTACACTCAGACATTTTGAATTTAGTCAAAATATCGTTAATATATTTTGCTTGTGATAATGTGAGGGTCTTGGTAGAAGTGATCACGGTGAACTTGAATTCCAAGTATATATTCAATCTCAGAATTGTCCATCATAGAGAAGCGTTGTGAAAATAACGATTTGGTGAGAGATAAATATTGAAGATCATTGGAAATGAGAATTAGTCATCAATATATAAGCCAATTACTAATATGACGGAGTGAGATCTTTTGATGTAAACATTAGGATTGGAGATGCATTTAAAAAAGCCTTGGTCTAGTAAGAAAGTAGCAAACAGCTCATACCGTACACAAGAGTCTTGCTTAAGCCCATAAAGAGACTTAAGAAGGTGGCATACTTGATGTTGGATACTGGGGTGGATGTAACCTTCGGGTTGAGAAATAAAAATTTCTTCCTGTAAAATGCCATTGAGAAAGGCAATAGTCACATCCACTTGATGAATGTGGTAGTCTAGTATAGTGGCAAAGGCCAATAAAAGTCATAGTGATGTCATTTTTATAACAAGTGAAAAGGTCTCATAATAATCAATACCCACTTGTTGAGAAAAACCCCAAGCTACGAAGCGAGCTTTGTAGCAAGCTAAAGAACCATCAGATTTGTATTTCCGACAGAAGAACCATTTTATACTAATAATATTGCGATGGAAGGGTAGATCAACTAATTGCCAGGTTTGATTTTGAATCAAGGAATTATACTCGGCATCCATGGCACTTTTCCATTGAATAGCATTAGAACAAGAAAGTGCTTCAAATACAATGATAGGGTCTAAAACTTGAGTCATGAAAGCAAATGCATAGTGGCTTTCATCTTCATATTTGATTGATTTCCATTGGCCCTTAGTGTGATCGTTGAGGAGAAAGACCAGTTACAAATGGAGGTCTTTGGAGAGGTTTGCGGGGAGGAGAGCACTGTACAAAGGGTGTTGAAGATTTAATCGAGGAATCTTGTGATAAAGGAGGTGGTGATGGTGGATCAGGTAAGGGAATAAGATCAGTAGGTGGGCCAGGAAAGTGTTGCTAAATTGGAGGGGTTGGTGGCCCATTCAACGAAGGAGGATTGGTAACCTCTGGAATATTATAAAATTCATCAATCTCGAGAGGGAGTTCATCAAGTGGTCATTTGGAGATAAGAGCTCCCTTTGAAAGCAATGAATCTTCCGAGAAAATTACATCATGGCTTGAGAAAACACAATTATTCTTTGGATTGTATAATCGATAACCTTTTGTATCAGTGGATGCACTGTAACCAATGAATATATACTTTAAATTTTTTGTGTTGAGCTTGGTGCGCTTCTCATCTGAAACATGAGAATATGCTTGGCAACCAAAAATACAAAGGTCTCAAAGATCAGGTTTGATACCTGTCCAAAGCTCAAATGGAGTAATATTTGTTAAAGCTGTAGTGAATGAACAATTTTGTAAATGGCATGCAGTCGCAACTGCTTCTATCCAGAAGGAGTTGTTTAATTTAGCAATGTGAAGCATACTTCTTGTTGATTCAATTAAAGTACGAATTTTCCTTTCAAAGATTCCATTTTGAGCTGGAGTATATGTGTTAGTAAGTTGGCATTGAATGCCATAAGCCATGCAAAATTGTTGAAACTGGTGTGAAATATATTCTCCCCCGTTATCAGATATGAGAATAAGGATTTTAGAATCACCATGTTGATTTTCCACAAGAGATTTATAGGTTTGAAAATGGGTCAAAACATCAAATTTTTTGTATAGGAAATAAAAGTGAGTGAATCTGGAGAAGTCATCAATAAATGTGACGAAATAAACTGCACCACCAAAAGAGGGTGTGCGCATGGGTCCACAGAGATCACTGTAAATTAAAGCTAAAGGGACAAGAGCCTAGGTTGTAGGATTAGTCGGATAAGAACTTTTGGAGTGTTTTTCAAAAATGTAGCCTTCACATAAAGGTAAGGTTGATTTGATTGGAAGAAGTCCAATTACTAAATTGTTGGATTTCATAAGAGATAATGAACGGATGTTGAGATGCCTAAATCTATAGTGCCATTTAATTGTGTCAAGATCAGACGTTTGTAAAGTCATCATAGTATGAGTTGAATCGGAAGGTTCAATGCCAACTCCGAGGATAAATAAATTGCCGGTTTTGTCCAAGTGATATTGGATTTGTTGCTGGGACTCTAGAGATCGGGTAGCAATAATGCATTCAATGTTTGTAAAGGTAATAGTGGTATTACCAGTCTGTGTGATCTGGGCTACAGATAAAAGATTCTTTGCTAATCTTAGGACAAAGAGTACATCTAGGATTAGTAAAGTTTGGTTAGTGGGCAGGCGCAAAAGTATGGATCCCATTTCGATAGCACTATAAGAGCTATTATCTCCGAGGAGAACTGTGCGAGGGGAATCCAATATTTTATCATTTTTTATTTTTGAATAGTGTCTTAAGAGGCGACATGTGGTCATTGTGGTGGCTAGCACTAGAATCGATGTACCACATTGAGGAAATTGCTTGGAGAGAGTCAAGGGCTATAAAAAGATAATGTGTGTCTTCTTTATTCACTAAGCTATTGAAATGAGGTTTTGACAAACCAAGATCGCCAGCTAAGTCCCGCTTTTTCTTTCTGCAATCAAGGGCTTTGTGCCCTAGGATGCCGCAATAGTGACAAATTATAGCAGAGGATTGATTCAAATTGGGGAAGTTCTTTTGCATGGAGTTACTATACTATAGTCGAAGCTTTGGCTTACCCGAGGTTTGAAATCGATTTGAAGGTTTTCTATTATTTGTTGGTTTTACAAACTTGCCTTTGACATAAAAAGCGATAGATTTTTATGTCTCACACTTAGAAAGATTGATTGAGTTTTGCTGGAGGATATTAGATAGTAGAGTCAAAAAGGATAAATTGATAATACCACCTTCCGTGGTGATAAAGGCACTCCAAGAATTTGGTAAAGCTTCGAGGAGCAAATTGACTTGGTGATCTTCTGTAAAAGTATATCCGGCAATTTCAGCTTTGTTGAGAAGTGACTGTCATGTCTCTAAGAAGGACGTAGTTTTGTCGAAATCAAACATAGTTAAGCAGCAAAGTTGCTTATATAAATTGACCTACGACGCTTTATTAGATTTCTCGTAAATTTGTTTTAAACGATCCCAAACCTGTTTAGAGGTTGTAAGAGAGCGTAGAGAAAGTAGTTGTTTCTCATTGCAATGGAGCAAAAGCTCTAATCGAGCTTTGACGTCACGTAATTTCTAGGCTGTGAAGCCTACTACGTCACTTGCAGTAGGAGCTACATTGCTGCCATCGACAACGCTCCATAGTTTGTAGCGAATTAATAATAATTCAAGTTTCATACTCTAAGATGCATAATTATCTGCACTTAGAATTGGAATCACGTAAGTTTGGTTTGCTGGAGTTGATCCAGCGGTGGCCATTAAATGCTATTACTAAAATTTATATTGCCTAGCAAGCTAATTAAAGTTCTTGGTACAAATAAGAAGGCACATTGTCATACTGATTGTCCTTAAAATAGTGTGGAATGATCTCATTGAATTGGCTAGGTTGGTTTTGGGAATCGACATAGCTTGCAAGTGCATTGTTAATTCTATATGAAATGTTTTCGAGATTTGGATTCCAAGGCAGTTTAACGTCTTCATCGTCTTCAATTGCTAACTCATCTGCAACTTGAATAAATCCATCGTGAAGATAATGTTGAAAGAATCTTATCATAGGAAACTGATTTTCATGTTCATTTTGTTCTTCTTCTATTTTTAGGACCTCGAAAACATCTGCGCTAGAACACTCCTATGGAAGAGTTGGTGCGAAGTACATAATGAAATTTTAAGTGCAGAGCTCTGATACCATGTTCGTGATTTATGTAACATGTATACACTTGAATATGCACATACAATGTACTTAAGAGATACTCATATTAATAATGATAACATACAAAAGAGAGACAGTTCTCTTATAACTCATAAAGAGTTGTAAGTTTAGCGACCCTAATTACAAGTAATGGTGTAACTATTGACGTTCCAATACTAATCTAGATTAAACTAATTTAGTCTAATACCACTTGTGGACAACTAATTCAAGTACAAATTTGCTAAAATTGAATTTCTACATTGGATTCCCAAAGGTCCATGTCACCACAGAATGACATGTGATATTTTTCAAATACAAAAAATGACTTAATTTCTACCAAATTTGACCTTCACATAGGGTACCAATAATAGCCTTTATTAGAAAATTGTAATATGTATTGTAGTCTAAATTTTGTCTATTTTTTCCAAACCCAAGGCTATATCAGAGGTGTCCAATTACTTCAATATCTAAGGAATGGTCAAATTGTCTAATGTATTGTGGCTAAAGTCACTTCTATATTAGATTAAAAAAATATATACTAACCAATCTTACATAATACGACAATTTGTTCAGCAATTTGGAGAGTTTATTCTTATTTCGAGGGGTTTTATTTGATGGCCTATTTTTAATAATGCTATGGATATATGAGTGCTATCCCAGTCCTATCTAACTTACTAAAAATGGTATCATCAATTTGTCAAGGGTATGAGGAAATTTGTCTAATACATGCATTATTTGACCTTTGAATTCAAATTTTTTAATTTTTATGTCAATTTGGCTTTCAAAGTATAAATAAAACTCAAAAATTAGGTCCATTTCCATTTCCTGATTAAATAGACTTGTAGATACTAATTGAGACCTAAAAGGATGCAAATAGACGGATTCGGAAGGAACTAATCCAAAAATTAGAAAATCAAGTTGACAATGTGCCCCACGATGAAGAGTTGTCTTCCTATTTTTGGGACTATATGTCCAAATGTCTAATTGTCTAGTCTTCATTGCATACAGGTAGTATGATTCAAAGTATACTTGTTTTTTAATTGTCAATATATTTTCAAGCTTTCAAGGAATTCAAGCTCACAAATTGTGTATGTCTAAATTGATTTGAGTTGAGACAAAAGGTAGTTGTGAGCTCTTGTGCTTTCTCGTCTATTTGTTAGTTTGTTTGTGTGTAATTTGTGTGTGTATCTCATTGGAGCTGTAATTTTGTCTATTTGCCATTATAAGCTTACAGTTTAATATATTTTTCCAATGTCCAGTGGTCAGTCTGATAGTAGCGGAAAATGTTATTTTGTAAATTTGAAGTCAATTCAATTAAGTAGCACGTAGCTCGCCGTACTTGAAATTGTTACATTTAGTGAAGAATAGTGAGAGTAAGATTAGAATGTGAGAATATCAATAATTGTCTAATTGCTAAAGTTGATGGTGGCTATAATAGAGTTCGGACAAATTGATTGAACAGCTTGCTTGTAGTTCTTCTTAATTGATTGTAAGTTTCTATTAATTGACCAGTGTGAGATTGTAATTAATCAATGATGCTTTGTGTGTAATTTATATCTAATAGATTGAGGAGAGTAAATTAGATGTCAATTAGATATGAAGATCATGTCTTATATCAAATTAACTGAGAGCTATATTGTACCTCATGTGTTAATTATAAAATTGAAAAAATTAATTTATTGTTGAAATAAATGATCCAACCAGTCTCATTTGTAAATTCAAGTGGATCTAATTGACTATATGTTGGTGTTGAGAGAGTGTCAAATTGATTGTATTTCTTATTACAAAATAATTCTTTGGTCTACAATTAATGGCTTGCACTGTAACTAGAATGCTGTGAGTAAGTCTAATTGATTGGATGCACGTGGCATGAATCAAGCATATGGTTGTATGTGTTGTGTTGTAACCATGTCTAATTGCCAACTAGCATTGGTGTTGTAGTCTAATTGATTGAGTAATTTGGTTCACCAATTGTTGTAATTGGAATAGTGTTTATAGTCTAATTGATTAAGTATGATGTAGAATTAAATTGTATTATCATATGTTGGATTGACAAATTGTATCTTGAATATTAAGTATACAATTGAATTGTTTGGGATTGTATTAATGTCAAATTGACTATATGGTAATGCTAAGATGAGCTAATTGATTGAAGTTGTTTATTAAAAAAAATTGTCAACTGGATGCTATCTCATGAGTGATTTTACAAATAAATTTGTAAAAAGTCTAATAGATAGAATAACATGTGTGTATGAATTGGTTTAATTCTAATGGACTCAACCACCTTGATGGTGTCTAAATTAACAAATATATAAATATTGATCCAATTTACTGTTATATAAAGTCTAATTGTAATTAGAATTGTCAATTGTAAATGTGCCCAAACTACCAACATATTTGATAGGTGAGATTGCTTTGATTGCTAAAATTAAATCAATTGGTTTAAGAATATAGTACATGTCAAATTAGATTAAGTAGTTAGTATAGATGGCTAATTGACATGATCCAATCAAATGGAATGGCTAAGACTAATTGACATGCTAAAGAGGATCATCTTGGCAATATAAAGAAATAATCAAGACACAAGGAAAAAATTTGAATTCCTTCTATTTGAAATTAAATTACAAAATTGTAATTAAATTAAAAGTGATAAAATTACCTGAGAGAGCAAAAGAGGAATTAAATTATATATATATATATATATATATATATATATATATATATATATATATATATATATATATTGCATTAAGTGGCTAATGCATGCATAAGACAAATTGACCACCCAAGACAAATTGACGACGATGATTTGACATGAACTACATACTAGGCAAGATTGGGACGCCATACATAAGGTCTATACTATAGCATTGGGTTTTTGGATTGGGATAACTTGACATTAGAGATTTTCCTTGGATTTATTTTATTAAACCAAAACCAAAAATGACATAAATAAGTATACAACATACGATAATCGTGACCTTAGTCATACAAACAATAGACTTCTTGACCTTTCCATGGAAATAACCCCCTAATTAGTTGTCTTAAATTTTTTTGTCAAGTAGGTAAAATCTCCATTATATGACCTAGTCATTGCAACAAGTTATATAATATATATAAATATTTATAATAGTAGTGGACAAGATTCCTTAATTATTGGTTAAATTCTTTTACCACGGCAATTGGTCCAGTCACCACTTAAATAGCCTAATTATCAATTTTGATGAGTATGAAATTGATCCTAGTGCTAAGGCAATTTGCCTTTAACCCCTAAGTGCTCAAGTGACCATTTTTTGGTTGGTGCCCAACTTCAGACAAAAAAAACTTTTTTCAAATTTCATTTTTTTTTCATTTAAAAAAATTGGGTTGTCTTTCAATTTTTATATTCAAAACTAAGATTCTTATGGTCAAACAAAAATTATAAGAGAAATAGTACAAAGTATTTAGAATTGCCTAGTGTTGAAAAATTTACTATTTGGGAAAAGTGTTGATGCTCTCATTAATCATTATTAGATCTTTTGCATTTTTTCACAAATCAATAGAAATTACAATTGACCTATCTAAAAAATTCATTTATTAAGCATAGAAATTGTATTTTTGGTGAATTTTGAAGATATAAATTCAAAAATTCATTTGAACAACATCTAAGAATAATTTTATAATTTTGATTGTACAGATACTTTCTACATTTTGTACACCATATTATATTCTTTGATGCTAACTTCAAAAAAGTTTTAGAACTTACATTTTATAACACATTTGTATTTTGTCCTAACCCCTTTGGCTTTTACAGGTTAACTAATGCAAGGAATGAGTGAGTGTATAATGCATTCTCCACAATCCAACAATATTGCACTATTTCAAGTCAATTTGTTAGCAGACTTATAACTCAAAAATCCCAAAGAACAAATAAACTTCCCAATATTTCATCAATACATAATATTAAAAATAAGACAACTTACCAATAGATTTGTACCCTAGCAACACCAATTGTTAATAAATTCCAACTACCAAAGCCAATACCAGTTAACTACAATCTTAGATTTCACTAACTCATGGCCATGGGTTACCTCTATAGGAAATAGGCTCAGTCAAATTGTGTAAGTTATTTATCCTATTATTGTCCAAATACTTTTATAATGGCACATCCAAATATTCCACAATTAGCCTCTCTTCAAATACAAAACACTCACCATGAATTATAATTTAACTCATCCATTAATTTGCAAGACTCTATAGTATAGACAATTATCAAACCACAAACCAAATAACAACAGAGCAATCAATTGTCTCTTCCAAGCCAAAATGCACAATAACTTAACAATTTGTCCTTTCATTGGGTATTACAAATACCATGACAAATAGACATAAACAAATATTTTAGCAAAAATCTCGAGGAGATCACTCCTTGTAATTTAACATATACACTTGAGTTAAGCAGGTATTTGATGTATATGGGGCTATTTACCTTCATTTTTGTATTTAAAAGAACCATATTTTTACATAAAAAACTACAAAGGACATATTTTCAATACCCTATAGTTTTGTAAATTCATTAATGTCGGTTTTAAAGCGGGCTACCTTACATTTAAAATTTTAGTGTCCAATTGTTTCCTACCTTCACCTTTCTGCACAAAAATTTCTTTCATTCTACTTTATACATATATAGGATATACACCTTGAAATCAACAATAATCAATTCAATTCAAGAGCCATTAACAATGTCCTATTTTTTAACTTCTAAAGGCCAATTGTTCATTGAATAGATGATTGAAAATCTAGATAGGTTCCTATGAAGTCAATTTTGGTTGGATGTTCATAAATTTTTTATAGAAGATGTGAATATATATGTCTTTAGGAAAAAGTGTAATTTTATCCAATTGGATATTAAAATCAAAGTTATGCTCAACTCTAAATTTTTTGGGGTGGTTGAACAATTTGGGCATCTTTGGTACATCTTTTGCAAAAACACTCATTAACTTTTGAAATTTCGCATATATGCAACTAATAAAATATAGCATTCAAGTACTCTAAGCAAATTTAGTTCTCAATTCAAATTCTAAGAGAAGTCAAACTTTGTTTTCTATATTGGAAAAAATTCAAATAAAACATTTTCTTCTAACTTCAATTTCTATTATTTTGCAACCTATAGAGTCAAAGTTCTTGAAATTTTTTCCAAATATTCCAAATGTTTTTCCTAATTTTATTTGAATTTCAAATGAAAAATTTCTTCATTGTACAAAAAAACATAAAAAAATGACTAGTGTATTGCTAGTGCATTTGACCTCCTTTCATTGTAGGTTGATTTATAATAAGCTAAATTCCATATTTGGATGAATGCAAGAAACACTTGTACTATTTTTCGTCACAACTTAAGTGCTCATTTGTTTTTTGGCCATAACTTTTTCATTTTTGCTCGAAATGACTCAAGATTTCATAAAAAGGTACTCATGACTATCATACACCTTACATAATTTTTTCATAATTTTCAAAAATATTTTAATACTAAAATAATACTAGTGATTAAATGTCACAAATGACAATTTGGAGGTTTTTAGTACTAAGGAGTACCTTTTTTTTAATGATTTTGAGATGAAATTTGGATGAGATGGTCTTCTATTAGACTTACATCTCTCCACATGAAATTTTTTGAAAAAAGTTATTTTTATGAGGTGTGGAAGTCTACAAAGTGAACTTCTTTCTGTTTGAATTTTGAAACATATATAATATTATTTTGGTGTTTTTTTTTGGTGAATGACCATTTCCATAGAGTTTTTGCAAATGGAAAAATTTTATTTTTTGTTTTTACTTATTTTTACTATTTTTCCTAAATTAAAACATGAAGGTATGTATTTTCTTGAGGTTTGGCGCTTTTTAAGTTCTCCTACTTAGAGAATTTTTCTATCAATTTCTTTTTGTGAAAACCTTCATCTTAGATGTTTATACATTATTCATATTTTTCAAATTTTTTCAAATTAATTTTCTAATTTTAAAGTACTCCAGAAAAAATCATAAGTACTGTAGTAAAACACAACAAATAGTACAGGAGTTTCTTGCATTCATCCATTTGCTTTTGAAAAATTTCGTGAATGAACCTAACATCGTATTCTTGTGAATGGTTGCAAAATTTTATTCTAAAAAGGCTTGAAGTTCATTGACCTTGTTTTGTAGGAATAAAAAAAATTCTCACCTCAAACATTATAATCTTTCAATTCAAAAGGTCAAATGGACTAAATGTTTTTCTAGACATTATCTCACTTGTTCAATAAATTTTTTGTATGATTGAATTTTTTTTTTAAATTGGACAATGCATCTAAAATTGACTATTTGAACTTTTTTTCTTTCCCAAACCCCCTGTGTACTATAGAGAATAAGGAGAAGTTTAACACTAAATACTTCTAGAATCTCCATTGAAACTATGCAATAATAAACATTCTATTCAATATGATTGTGTATAACATATATGACTTCAATGAGGTTAAATAGATAATAAATTTTACCTTCATGTTGTATAATTTTTAGTTTGTTGAATCCACTAAACTAAACTCCCTATTCATGCCAAATGAGGCAATCTTTGTCAATTATAGTCAATGTCTTACGCTTCTACTTAATTTCTAATTATGTACACTATTGGTACAATGGTAAAATTTTAGTGAACTACCCTTCGTTGCAGATTCCTTAGGCTCGATTGCTTCCATTTTTGTCATTTACATGAAATTATCTATCCACATTTATACTCATTATACTGTACGTTGGGGTCAAATTCATCACACCCCAAATGAATTCATTTCTTTTTTGGTGAAATTCCTTTCAATGATAGCTTTTAGAAATTTTAGAAATTTTTAAGAGAGCATACGGAATATTTTGTTCACTTTACCAACAAGGATCTCCAACTTTACGAGCATGTAGTGGTGTGGTAGCTTTATGAACTGGGTTTTAAAAATTTGTCAAGATACCAAATTAGTGCAGTTAAGAAGGCTTTATTGACAATTACAACTACTTGTACATAGTATTGGCTTTATAGAATTCTTTTTCTAAGATTCAAATTATTTTCATTAGAAAATTCTTCACTATTCAAATATGCCATGTTATAATGTTTTGAAATTTCATTATATGCTACATTTATTTTTATTTTGAATTATTTCTCAATGAATTTGATCTGAGCATAGGGTACTATGAAAAAATTGTACAACTTCTATTTGTCAAGGCTAACTTATTAATAAAATTTTCTACTACATGATGTTATTACATAGCTTCATTTACATATAATAGAGTGTGTAGCATTTCATAGACCCTACAATAATCCTACATATTGTATAAATTTTTTCCCTTTGAATTAAATAGACCCTATCTTTTAACTTACATAGTTTTCTAAGAAACCAAGAGTGATCTCCTAGAGGCAGAAATTTAACATGTATCGAAACATCAGAAAGGGATTTTTAAATTAGCGTTTCCCATAATTTGTCTCTAGTCAATTTGTCAGAGCTTCATACCAATTGTTCCAAATTCAAACTAAATAATTTGACTACGACTATTGAAACACTTATACAAATTTCCTCACCAATTTGCTTTTAGGGTGAATGCACATTTGGGTGGCTCATTTTTGGCAAAAGTCCAAGTGTCAAAAGTCTTTTTTTGTGAGTAAAATCTTTGAGACGGTAAAATACTTGGAAGTGAATTCTACAAGAAACAAATTCTAAAAGTATCTAGCTTTTCGAGCACTTCTAAACTTTGAAAATTAGCATACTTTACAACAAAAAGAAATTGAAAAAATATATATTGGCTACAAGAAAAGGACTTTCTAAAACTTAGTGTTCAAAAAGTCATTGAAAAGTCCCTAAAAAGTCCCTTAAGAATATCTATGTTACAAGCCATTGATTTTAGAAACATTAGTTCAAACTCTATTAGAAACATAGTACCTTTTATTCATTTGGTTAATGCAAGGGAGTTAAAAAATTCCTTTACAATTTTGCTGACAACAGATTTGTCACATCTACTTTTATTCAAAAGTCCCTAGCACTCACATACTATATACAAAAAAAATTAAAAAATCATAGGACTATTAGACATCAAGTTAATTTATCTAAATGAAGTTGTTTTATAGAAAAAAATAAATTTAAGTGCCCTATAAATTAATTTGAAGATGAATTGTTTGTAGTTTTCAAAAGTGTAACAAGAAATTGAGCCACTCCACCATACATCTACCCTTTAGTTTATACAAAACCAATCATTGGATTTACTATAAATTCTAATATAAATTAACACAATGATACAAAAACTCCAATTACATGTATAAATAATTACTCTTACATCCCATACATGCAACAAAATTCAATTACTTTGACAATTTAACACTATAGCCGAAGGCCGAGAATACTTTGATTTTGACCAATCAAATTTCAAAAAAATAAATTAAGGATTTGGCCTCTCGAGCCTTCACACTAGCACAATCCAAAGTCCGTGAAAGTTTGACATTCCCAAAATTGCCTACATGGCAACCAAACTTAGTCATGGTGACAAACTCTCAACTAGAGTTTGATTCGCCATTTTTTGTAGACCCAAACTATAATTGAGAGTTCGTTGAGTTTTTTTCACAAACTCACAAGATTTTGGCCATCAGATTGGGCTAGAAAGTCTTTCTATTTCTATTTCTATTTCTATTTCTATTTCTATTATTATTGCCATTGGAGTTTGAACCCTAATCTCCACCATTACAATGGAGAATATTTGCATTCAATGAATCTACTTCTCCTCTATGACCAATACCACCTTCTTATTCTATTTATACCCTTCACATTCCTTGTTTGATGATGAGAGTATTTGTTGTGATTTTTTTCCCAAGGTTGTTTTTAATTCTTTTTACATGATTTAAAAAAAAATTGCCTGAAAAAGTTATCATGTGGCATAGGCTTCATTGAAAATTTCAGAAATTGGATGGATTAATGTGGAGAGAAAAGGATAGAAGGCCAAAAATGGTGTAGGTTTGGACTTCAGGCTTAGACTTTGGCCTTGGGAGGCTTTAGAATTCACACCATTTCCCAACCAAAAGGTCCATTTTCTAAACTTTTGGGCTTATTTATTGCCCATTTCTTTGGACTTTTGCCAAAGTTTGGGTTGGCAATCCCACGGCCTCTTGACTTTGGATAGTAGTGTGAAGTGGCCCTAAACTCATAGCAACCACAATTTTTCATTAATTGTTCCAAGAGATTAGTCAATTTGCTTATATCAATTTGTTTCACAACATTAGTAATATTGACAATTCATCTTCAGTAAAATTCTACAAGTTTAGTCCAATCTCTAGACTACCAAATTGTAATACAGTTTGAAAATAATAATAACATTAACAAATACAATAACAAGTCAATTAATTGGCATCAGTTTACAAGACTAAAACACATACAAACACAACAAGAGGAAAATTCGTCACAAATAAGTTTCAATTATTGGATCGATAGTTCAAATTGGCAAACACTACATACAAATTGTCACAACTCAGAAAATAATCCCAATCATTGGATATACACATACAATAAGTTTGAAAAGACAAATTGAATGAAGTGAAGGAGTTCAAGAAGTACAAAATTGACAAATTGACTACAAAAGATAATTCAAAGAGTGAACTTAAGAGAATAGCAAATTGTCAATCTATAGCAATAGCCAAAAAAAGGTGACCATTCGTTTGAAAAGTTCCTAAGTCAATTTGTCACTATTCAAATCCTACACATCATGTCTTTTCAAATCTATGAATCCTCATATTGACTCATTTGAACTACCTTTTCAACTATAGCTCTACAAAGCTTTTGAAATAGGAGCAGATTAGACCTCAAATGACACAAACCACTATTTGAAGAATCCACAACATTAGATTTCATACTCCTACATTTATTTGCATTATATGAATCATTTTTGGCATTGAAAACATTACATTTTAGAGTTGTTTTTTTAATTTTCTTGAACAACATCCTTGGGATTGGATTGATCAAAAAAATTCAAAAGATGTAAAGTTTGAGTGAAAATAAGATAATAAAATTTAGAAAAAAAAAATTTGTACAAGATGTTCACATTGATCTTTAGAATTCTCAAATTTGCTAAAGTCCACCAATCTACTATACTTCCATTTTGTATTGTGATTTTTTAGCCATGAGGCATTGTAGAATATTGTGCAACAATTAGCAACAATTTCAAGAGGTGTGAGTGAACTTGACTAAGGAGTGAAGACTTAATGAGGTCGATCTTTGTGAATGGGGTGATGGTGGTGGTGGTGTTCAAAAAATTAAATATTGTGTATATTATATCTAAACAATCAACAAGATTACATATTTAAGGCTTAGTCAAAAGGAATTTCTTAATAGTCACAACTCTTTCTTTATGTAGAGACACAATTGTTAAATTAGTATTCTAACTAGTGTACTATATACATATATGTATCTTATACTTCCTCTAGTACATTGGTTTAAGTTTCATCCATTTTGATCAAATTTATAAGACAATCATTCTATATGGTCTTCTTCTTTGCTTAGGGTTTCCTCCATCGCTAGGATTTTGAGCTTTGCTTCACCCCTCACAATTGTGTTGCATTTAGCTACAATGAGCTTTGTGGTCTTTGTGGTTGCATAGTGATCCTCTTTCTTGCATGTGCCTCTTGAGTAGTGTCTTAGACACAACGATGGTTGTAATGCTTGTGGAATTAGAGTGTTCTTTTAGTTGAGATGACAAGCTACTACACTGCAATAGCAATTTAATGCAGAGTGTTGGGAATTGAAGGATCAATGTTACAAACTTCTCAAGGTGGCAAAGCTCTTGTGCATGGTAACGAGTTGTAAAGGTAAGCTATTGGAGTGTTGAATCCAATTGTCTTTGAGTTTGTGGTGCCTTTAAGTTTGCTAAGCATGGATTTTGTTGAAGTAGGTTTCTTTTGCTTGTCTTCAATTCTTCATTTGTGTGCAATGTTTTGGTAATGACAAACAATTGCAATAATTGCATTAGTGTTTGCTATGGGCCAAACTTTCACTGGTTGGCCTATTAGAAAGATGATCCAAGCTTTGATGAAATGGGCCCCGGGACTTTTGAAATTAACCTTGTAAGTGGTGCTTAACTTCTTGAGCCTTCATCTAGATGTATTGGTTCTATAAAGACATAGACTAATGAAGCATGGATTTCATGGCCTTCGATGTAGGGTGATTGTACGTAAGAATCACTTCACATTTTTGGCTTAAAAACATAGTTTTCAGCCATAGGACTAGGAAAGTAGGAATGCTACATTGTACCACCATTAATATGTATTAGCAATGCCCCAATAGATTTAGACCATCAATTTAGGGTACCTGCAGATTGCAATTGTTGATTGAGTACTATATAGTACCAGAGACTAGTATGTGGTACTACAGAAGCCATTGGGAACAAAAAATAGAAAAAGGGGTCTATAGACCTTTTCATTATTAGTAATTAAAAATATTAAAAATATTTCAATTTTGCTAAATAAGATTGTACTTACATTACACCAAATAATTCTTGAAGGAAATTTTTTCCCTCTTCATAGCGTTTGCAAAAAGGAAGGTCACTTTAATCCCATCTATGCAATCGACATGTTTCTATTTCCATAAAAATCAAAATATTCATAATCAATCCTTGTAATGTTAGTAGAACTTAAGTGTGTCTAATTTGTAGCTTTTGATTCACATTTTTTGATTAAAAATAGGACTAAAACCCCAAAAATGGTCAAGGTAGACATCTAATTGGAAGTAGGTTAAAAATAATAAATTAATTTTTTTAATTCTAAAAATAATAAGTGATGTCTAAAACTATTATATATACCTTTATTCCAAATTTCATGTTAAACAAACAAAAGGTGCAAAAGTTATAACAAAAAACCACTTGTCCAATGTCAAGGGAAGAAAAAATGGACAAGTATTTCTTACAATCGCCCTTTAGCCTTCAAAATTTGTAATTCATTTTTATTTATATCAAACTAGTCCTCTCATTGGTTGAACTGGTCTATTTGTTCATCATGTTGATCTTCTTGTTGATCATTCTGGATTGCTTTAAAAAAACTTGGCCTATGATACATAGCTATAGATTGATTCTGAATATTTAGATCTTGAACTAGACTTGTTTCAACTTTGCAATAGTTTTTAGAGTTTAAATTATCAAGCTATTTGTATTTGAAATATTATTCACTTTGAGAAGCCTTGGATAATCTATAGTCTGAAGGCTCTTAATTTTTTCCACTTTAAGACTTAGCAAAGTTTCCTGCAGATTATTGCACTAGTTGAAATAAGTGATAAAGTAGGGATTTGGTTGCTTGGATATATTGCTCAAAGAAGCTCCCATATAAAAGAGATGGTTTATTTGGCTTTGTGTAAGTCATTAAAGCTTCTACTATTAGTGATGGTGTAGGAGTTGGAAATGAAGAGATCATATCCATACCTAATAGAGACATACATTGATAATGGTTATTTCATGGTAAGGATTTTATTAATATATTAGATGTTGAAATGTAACAAAGCTGAATTTTTTTGGAAAGAATATGTTTTCTCTAGTGAAATGATATTGGGTATCCACATGTTTGCTTTGAGAATGATATTTAGGATTTTCACTTAGAGCAATAGCATTGTGGTTGTCACAATAAATTGTAGTATGATTGGTTTGTGGAAAACGTAATTCACTCAATAAATGGTATAACAAAATAGCCTTTGTTGTTGCTTTTGATAAAGCCATGCATTTTGATTATGTTCATGAGAGAGCAAGTAATTGTTGCTTTTTTACTTCTCTAGGAAATAACACCTCTAGCTAAAAGGAAGCAATATCCAAATATGGAACCACGAGTGTCTTTGTCACTAGTCCAACTCATATTAGAGAATCCAAGTAAGATTTCTTTATTCTCTTGCTTTTGATATTTTATGCCAAATGAAAGCGTTCCTTTGATGTATCTCAAAGTGTGTTTTAAAGTTTGAATGTGACTAATACTAGGATTAGAAAAAATATCGTCTTAAGCTACATACTACATATTAAGTACAATTTAGTCTAGAATTAATAATGGCATACATTATACTACCAACCATATTTGAGTAAGGATATGATTCTATAAGATTTTGATCATCTTCAATTTTAGGACAATCATCTTTGCTTAAGCATATACAAGATGATATAGGAGTACTCAAAGATATGATTCTATAAGATTAGTTTGATAAATTTATGTAAAAATAAGAATTGATGAATGCTTTGGTATAATTGTCAAGAAGATTCAATACGGTTTAAGTCCATATATAGATTTAAGAAGTAAACAAACCAAGTTAGGGTCCAATTGAAAAAACTGGTATAAATGATTGCAAATAAGCTTTTAATCCTTTAGATAGTTACATATAAATTTTCTCATTTAAGTGGCCATACAAAAATGTTGTTTTTACATCTAATTGATGTATGTCTAAATTATATTGGATAGCTAATGCTAATAATAATTTACCAAAATTAAGTTTGACAACTAGAAAAAAATATTTATCTATTGTCTATCCTTTTTATTTGAGTGAAATACTTGGCTACTAATTTGACCTTATATTTGTCTATACTATCATTAGCATGGGTTTTGATTTTAAAGATCCATTTATAGCTAATTGGTGTTCTTTTGGAAGGAAGTGGGGTCAATTTTTTTTAATTTATTCATTAATAGTGAACTAAATTCTATATATTAATGGCAACCTGCCATTCTCTAGCATCTTTTCTTTCTAAAGCTTCTTGTAGAGTATTTGGGGGTTCAAATTAGGTATTTACCAAATTTACTTGATGTGACTTGTGAACACGACAAAGTTTATCTTTGTTAAACAATTTTTGACTTTGAATGTACTCAAGATATTGTTTGGTTGGCGGAATATTTTGTTTTGGTCTAATAGGGCCAAGAATGGGACTTGGAGTTTGTAATTTTGAAGTAACTTCAGCTTCTTCATTAGATAAGTCTTGTCTAGTATCTTCTAAAGAAAACTTTGAAAATTGTTTTAGAATATCATTATATGAGGGCAAATTTTGTTGATCTTTTATATTACTTGAACTCATCTTTGGTTGTTGTGTTGGCAACAATGGTTGTGCTAATTTGTAATATTAGATTGTAAAGGCATCCTTTGAAAGGAAAAGTTAGTGTTTATATTTAGTTGTTTATTAGTTGGTATAATAGAAGGGATAGTGAACAAATGAGAATCTACTAACTCTTCTCCTTCATTTTCAACAATGCTTTGATAATTATAAGGGTTTTCATTAAAAAACATCTCTTGATACGATAATATTTTAATTTTGATTATTCAACAAACGGTAAGCTTTTGATTATTCACAATAACCTAAGAAAGTAGCTTCTACAAAATGGGAGTTCAATTTCTTTCTAGTTTTCTTTTGTACAAGCACATGGGCTTGACTTCCAAATATCTTTAAATAAGACAAATTAGGCTGTCTTCCAAACCATATCTCAAATGGAGTTTTAATAATACTAACTGCTTTTGTTGGACTTCTATTTTGTAGGTTATTAAGTTATTTATTGTCAAAAGGGCTTCTCCCCAAAATACTTTAGGTGATTTTGCATATGATAGCATAGATAATATAATTGCTCTTATAAGTGTTCTATTCTTTCTTTTAGGCACACCATTTTGCTATGGAATGTAAGCTATTGTATATTTTCTAATAATTCTCTCTTGAGAGCAAAATTCTTGAAATTCATGAGATAAATACTCACGTCCATGATCGAATGTTGATATTTTGATTTTGTGATTTGTTTGATTTTCTACAAACTTCTTCTAATGTATGAATTTGTCAAATGCTTCAGATTTTTGCTTCATTAAATAAACAATTTTTTTTTAGATAAGTCATCTATAAAAGTTATGAAGTATCTACAACTTGAATGTTTTTCAATTTGCATTGGACCACATATATTTGATTAAATAAGCTCTAATAATTGAGTGGCTCTAGTTGCACCACCTTTTGAAATGTTTTGTTTGTATTGTTTATCAATAGTACATGATTGGCAAAAAATCATATCAATTCCATCAAAAGAATCCATTCCTTTAGATATTGTTTGAAGTTATTTAAGTCTATATTTGTTAATGTGGCCCATTTTTAAGTGCCATAAATCAACTTTATTTGTATACGTAATTGCAATGATTTTCTTACTAGGTATAGTAGTATTACCTAACTTATATAAATCAAGATCTAATTGACAATTGGCTATTGTTTGATGAAATTTGTTAATTAATACTAGCTCCCAAATTTAATTCTTATTTCACCACTTGCTTTGTCTAGTGTTTTACAAAAAATAAATTTTTGGCAAGTCCAGGAACATAGAGAACATTAGGTATAAGTATTTCTATACCATTTATGAATTTAACATTTACATCTCTATAACTTTCAATTTCATACGATATAGAATCATCACCAATAAACAAATTGTTTATTTCCATATTTCTTATAATTCATAAATGCATCAAATTCATGACACATGTGTTGAGTGGCTCTACTATCTACATACCAGCTCGAAGTTGATTCTTCTTATGTTATTAAAGTAGTTACCACATAAAGTCTATTTGACTTAGTGATTGTATTATTATTATTATTATTATTATTATTATTATTATTCTTGTCGTCATCATCATCATCGTTGTCTTTCTTTGTAGTTATTCTTATTCTTCAATCTATAATCAGATGATGTGACTTTTTGCAATAGAAACAACTCTTTTATCAAAAGATTCATTTTTTTCTTTCAAAATGTTTAGAATTTTCACCTTTGTGAAATTTCTTATTCAAATAGTTTTTCTTGCTATTGTTATTGAATTTTTTTTTGTGTAAACAATTGATTGTGACCATTGTTCAAACTCATGTCTTTCATAAGTGTTTTTTCTTGTATCAAATCTATAATTAATGAATGTAAGGTAATATGAGGTTGTAACTTGGAAGTATATTTTGCATAAAAGCTAATATAGCTTCATCATCTTCAATTAGACATCCTGCTATAGCCAAATTTTCTAAATGAGATTTAAATAAATGAACATGTTTTGTAACATTGTCACTTTCTTTCATCTTCAAAATGTGTAACTTGTCTTTAAAATGCATTTTAGTTACCTCATGATTCAAGAATTCTTGTTAACTCTAACCATGTCGAAGTTGATGTTTGTGTACAAGACCGAATATATAAAACAATGTTGTTTTCCAAACAATTATTGATGATCGTAAGGGATAATGAATTTGTTTTTTCTCAATGACTTATACTACCTATACCTATGGCAGGTAAATCTTGGGATTGTGCAACAACTTTTTCTATAGTAGGTACTTTCTGCAAAAGTTCAATGCCATTCACTATAGACCACAATTTTTCTATTTTGAAAATCAATGCTAATCTATGTTTCCATACATTAAGGTATGTTCCATCAAATTTAGGAACATTACTAATGTCAATTTTTTGTGACATGATTTCTATAGTAAAATTTAGTTTCTTTGCATAGATTTTGTATTACCTTTTAATTCCTTCATATCAAAATTTTGATTTTGGTGGTTGTTGATTCAAATCTTTAACTTTTTCTTTGAAATATTCATGAAGTTCATTCTTTAATTTTATTTGGAACAATTTTGGATCATTCTGTATTCCATAATAATATTGGATATATCTCAACGAACTTTCATGATGCTTTTGACGTTTGATATTCATCTTTTGCTTTTTTTCCATAATGAACCATGCTCTGATACCATCTTGGAGAAATATTGTGTATTATATCTAAACAAATATTAGATTATATACTTAAGGCTTAGCCAAAAGGTATTTCTAAATAGTCACAATTCTTTGTTTGTGTAGAGACACAATTGTTAAATTAGTAATCTAACTAGTGTAATATATACATACATGTATCTAATGGTTGGTGATACTTTTGGTGCTGACCCCATTGGCTATCCACATGAGGAATTTGCTTTTGTATTTTTACTAGGTTAAAAAATCAATTCCAAAGAGCTTAGGTGAAGTGAAGTGAATTCCTAAGTGAATTAAGCACTTGATTCCCATTGCTAGCGATGTTGGAAACATGTTCTTGCATTTCCTTCAAATGTCTGTGAGAGTTGTTTGCATCAATATAGTACTCAAGATATGGCACAATGCTCACACCAAACTCTCTTTTAATGTGATTCCAATATATTGAAGCCTATGAAAATAGTATTTGTTGTTGTTAAATGCATGCAGACTTGACATTTCTTTAGATCTGAAAATGGGTGTTGTAGACAAGATAAATTTTAGACTTGAATTTTTGATTTGTGTGAATTCCAATTGGATAGTTTAGTGACTCAATTTTGCCAAGTTGGAAGTGAGTCTATAAGCTTACTAGTTTGTTTTGTGGATCCAAGTCGAAAATGATTAATTAGTCTAGTTGGAAGGCCAAGTAGTTTATCTTAGATTCCGACAAGTAGGATTTGATGGATTCTAATAGGCAGAACTCTAATTTCAGTTGAAGTCCAATTGGAAGTGGTTTGATGTGTTTTTTCGGTCAGTCTCAAAGTGGTGTCCTATTTGTGTATACCTCCAAGTTGATTTTCTTTTATCTTTACCCATTGCGAGAGAATGTGAGTGTGAGTTTGACTAATTTTTTGTAATTTTTGCTTTGAGTAATACAATTTAGAGTTAATTGCCTAAATTGTATATGTGGAGTGTGATTCAGTGTTGGAACAAGTTTGAATTTGTACCTAGTTGGATGTGTGTTATATTGATGCTGTGTTATTGTGTGGTGATTGAAAGCTTAATTGGATGTGTAGTGTGTGTCTTGGAATTGTGTTGCAAAGTTTTGAGTTGAATGTGAATGATATTAAGCCAAATTGGGTTATGAGAATGTTGGAATGTGTGTTCAATTGGAAGTGATGTTTGTGTGAATGTGTGAATTTATATACTGGGTTGTAATAAGTTGTTTGCAAGTTGAAAATTGTGGTGTTTTAATTGTTGAATCTGAATTTCCAAGTTGGAGTGTTACTGTTGAGTGAATTGGGAGAATTGAGGTGTGTTTGTAGGCTGAACCTAGTTGGAATGGTGGCCTGTTTTGTAAATGGAGTATAAGCAATTTGGAGAAATTGAGAATCTGAATAGGAAATCTACTTAATTTAATGTGAGTGTTGAAGAAGTATATTATCTAAATGAAAAGGTTATAAATGTCAATTAGGAGTGTATGAAAGAGTTGATAACAAATGAGAAAATAAATCAAATTGGAATTTGATGTTGAAGCATGATGAGTAATACAATGTTCAGTAAATCCAAATTGGGAATGTTGCCAATTAAGCAAGAGTGTAAAAATTGCCGAATTGGTGAGAACTTGAATAGTAAAAATTAATATACCAAATCGAAGAAGAGTGGCAGGGATGTTGGTTGCTCTATAATACTAGTTTGGAAGGCTTATTGTGAACTAGTCGGAGGTTGGATCCAATTGGCTCGCTGTCAAAGGCTGATGTTCCAATTCGAGGTAGAGTCCAGTTGAAAGATAAAGTCTTCAGTGTCTATAGAAAATAAAATTAATAAATAAATTACATACTAATTCCTATTTGGTATAGTACTTGGGCTTTAAAACTTTAAGTTGTGCTTCTTGGGTTGTGGGTTGAAATTAGCTAATTTTCCTAAATCCTAATTGGATTCTCCCTGGAACAAACTATATACTTTTGAGTGATTTTCCAAATTGGATAAAAATCTCATTCTACAATCTATAGGTGCATCTTTCAAATTAAGTTTTAATGACAAGCTCGAACACATTGATATAAAGTGTGACTTCTAGAGGAGTTCTTCAATTAATGCTTCAAAAATCCTAATCTTGAATATGAACATCACTTTATTGCGAGATGTATGATTCCTGTAGAATACAACACCTATAGGTTCAAAACTAAGCTTAAACCTAGATTATGGTGAAAGTTGGAATGTATGACCCTTTTTAGAAATAAACTCCCATATATTTTGGTTAAATTTTTTGCCTCTATTCATGAGAATGTAGAGGCACTTTTAAATTTAGTTTTTTCTCAATACTTTGAAAATTCAAGGTGAATTCATATGGAGTCTTAAAATGTATAAAAGAAAGATTTAAAACATTCTTTTGACTTCTACTAAAATCCAAAAAAAAATCCAACAATTTCATACAAGAACATGTTTCCTTCTTTATATGGACATCATGAAAAATACTCAGAGCATCTTTAGCAATATACATTTTTTAGCACTTGTTGTGCCACTTTTGTGTTCTATATTGAAAGCTATAGTGCTTGGATATTTTGACTTGTGCCACATGATACAAATTTCCATAGTATCTGAGGGTTATCGCAAATGTAGATAAGAAGAATAGGCATCCTTATGGTGCAACCCTTCTTTTTAAATTTGCTCAACTTTTTAATAATAATGTTCAATAGAAAAACATATTAGCTTGCAATACACACAAAACTTTGGTTCCCATAAACTCTTGTTGGTGTACTTAATATGCATTGTTGAGGCTAATGTTGCTAGGTCCCAGTAACATGTTAGCTTTTTAAATATGTTTGGCAGGTGGATCTAGTAGTCTGGTGGGTCATTGTAACAAGTGTTGTTGGAGATGCTCTTACTATAATTCAATAATAATACCTAAGTGTATTCAAACCTTATCTATTCTAAAAAGTTGAGACCAATTTGCCAAAATGATTTGATTTTTAAAGCAATAGGTTCATTCTTCATTTCTATAGTAATCTTGAAAATCATCCATAAATTTCTTTTTGACTTATGTGTCCTCTCATGATTTAGTTGATTTTGAGTGTACATTCTAGTGGATATTTTTTGATTGGATGAAATTTCTAATTTGCTACGTGTTCTAAGGACAACATTACCCTCTTTGAGATATTAAGTGTATTTTTTGGGGATGAATAATTTAAGTTCTACTAGTACTATTGATCTGCATTTTTCAAAGTTTCATCCATTGACATTGATGTAAACTGAAACTGAATGAAAACCCCTCAGTTAGTACTGTACAATCCTTTAATTAAACCCCAAAGACTTCCTCAAAGAGAATGGTTCACGCCTTAATGGGTCCCACGCTGGTCAGCAGGGCAAGTTGCCCCGGCAGCGGACTTCCAGGAAGTCCAGCCTCCCATCATGGCTTGCGACTCCCACGCACTGCCCCGGTCATAGGTCCCCTCCTTCCCGACACCTGACGCCAAGGCACGCCACGTACGCCGCTTCAAGGCTCGCCACCCAAGACGAAAACGCCAAAGTCGACGTTGACGAACCTCGCCGTCCAACAGGATAGCAACGAACGAACGAACACAAAACCCCGAAGGCCTCCCCAGTCCCCAATCCCGACGAACGAACCCCTCCGCCCGTCCTCCGCCCACATCCTCGCTCGTCCCCACCCGTAAGTCCGCTTGCGTCCTTCTAAGCCCTTCCTCGTCCGCCTTCGTCCGCCTCTGTTCGTCCTCGTTCGTCCTGTCCTCTGTGTCTGTCCACCAACAAACAACACCCAGTGCAAGTACAGGAGTGGCAGCAGTACTCTAAGTTTTATAGTAAGTTAAAATCGTCCTTGCCTGCTGCCATCAAGGTCGAGGAACGGGATGTGTGGGACTGTGGGTATGGCGAGATTTGCCAGTGCCTCCTGCTCTCACGCTTCTTGATCGTAATAACGAACTGACTCAATCCCCACCCAGTTGGTCGCCCTCGTGCCCCCCGCGCTCCCTTTCCTTTCCGTTTCCTGCACGCTCGTTGCTGTTTACTCACGAACTTCGTGTGTGTTGGTGGTAACTGAGCTTAGCTGGGGTTCTGGGTTGTGGTGCCGAACTCGTGGTTGCAGGAGGGACGGATTCTTGTGTGTGTCTTTTCCTTCTTTCTAAGGGACTGGGGTGGGGTGGGTGTGGGACGGGGGGTGATCGTCGTCCTAATCTGACTGCTGCTTAACCTTTGCTCTGTGTTTCTCTGAGGTTTGTCCTTCTGCTATTGTCTCATATCTGTCAGCGGAAGCTGTCGCCCGCAATCGGTAACAAGGCAGTACACTGTGACAAAGAAGGTGGTTTTGAGTTGGATCTTTTTAGATGTATGCGAAGAAGAAGTGAGAAATTCGACTTCTCCAGCCTTGATGCATCCGGCATTATTAGTCTTGGAGTGTATTTGACATACCCACATGTATGTGAGCCTGTAGCGAGACCTTGGCCAAGATACAGAAAAAGAAAGTGAGAGAGAGAGAGAGATTGAGGGGACCTTCATCGTACAAACACGCAAGAAAGAAGAGAAGAGACGAGAATTGGAGAGCGATGGCATTAGTTCCTGTGGGAGCGCAGTCGGCGTCCAGCAACCAAGAGCGTCCTTCCGTGTACTGTGCGAGCTTCTCCAGCGATGGGGGCGTGAGCTCGGCGGATCCCAAGCCGCGGTTGCGATGGACTCCGGAGCTTCATGAGCGCTTCGTGGACGCCGTGTCCATGCTGGGGGGCGCTGACAGTGAGTCGTTCTCTCTCTAGCTAGTTCAATCGGAACTTGGTTTCTGGTGCTGCAGTTCTGAGTCTGTCTTCACATTTGCTATGATATCATCTGGAGACTAAATGTTAGCAGTTTGTAGGAAAAGATTCAATGCTAGTCTTCATTCTTTGGTGGTTTCTCTTTTGGTCTTTTCTGTTTGACTTTTTAGCTTGTTTTGAGTGCAATCTTCGCTCGTGAGGATGCTCATTCAGTCGTCACATTTCTAAGAATATTATCTTGCGACTAAATATTACGGAGTATCGGTTTGTAGGAAAAGATTCAATGCTAGTCTTCATGTCGTAGGTGGTTTCTATTTCAGTCCTCTTTGTTTTAGTTTCAGTGGAAGTGTAATCTTCGCTTGTCAGGATGCTCAGTCAGACGTCACGTTTGCAAAAGTATTGTCTTGCAATTATGATCTTGTAGTCTAAAAAGATTTAATGCTAGTGGTCTGGTCTTAGGTAGTTTCCCTTCAATCTTTTTTCATTGAACCTTCGCTCATGAGGATGCTCAATCAGTCTTCACATTTGCAAAATTATCATATTTGCGACTAGATTAGAACACGATCATGTAGTTGGAAAAGATTCAATGCATATCGGCCTGTAACCCCCATTGTCAGCTGCATTTCTTGGCTTGTGAGTGCCACTTCTACGGTGAAGTGCTGCTCAGGTGACTCCCAAAGTATGTTCAGTGGATAGAAGATGTGCCTGACATGTACATCTCAGGAGTGCTGTCCCTGAGCAGCACTCATCCCCACTAATACCGCTAGTAGTGAATTGCTACTTGTTTTTGCTAGTCTTCTTGTTTTAGTTGGTTCCTCTTTAGCCTTTCTGTTAAAACTTTTAGAAGTGCGATCTTCGCTCTAAAAATCAGTCTAAACGTTCATGCAGTCATTAAACATTTACAAATATGATCATGTAGTAGGAAACGATTCAATGCATATGTCAGCTTGCAACTCCATTATCAGCTGCATTTCTGGCCTCGCGAGTGCTCTTCTAGGGTGAAGTGCTGCTCAGGTGGTTTCCACTGTACAATCAGTGGTCAGAACATGACAACATGTACCTGAAATGTACATTTCAGGCGTGGTGTCCTCTGAGCGGCACTCGCCCCACTAATACAGCTAGTAATGGATCGCTACGTGTATTTACTGATCTTCATGGTTTAGGTGGTTTCTGTTTTGTTCTTCTGTTTCAATTTTTAGTTTTTTTGAAGTGCAATCTTCGCTCATGAGGATGCTCAGTCAGTCTTCACATTTTGCAGATATGATCATGTAGTAGAAAAACTTCCAATGCGTGTTGGCTTGCAAACTCCGCGCCAGCTGCATTGGTTGCGTCGTAAGTCCAATAATGTGGTGGAGAGCTGCTCAGGTGACACTCAGTGTATGTTTTATAGACAGAGCGTGTACCAGGGTTGTACATTTTATGGGTGACGTCCCCTGAGCAGCACTCGTCCCCAGTATTACAGCTAGTATTGGATTAGTACTTTGTTTTGCTAGTCTGCATGGCTGAGGTGGCTTTTATTCGTAGTCTTCGTTTTGTTTTGTTTTTGTGTAGCTTATGATTAGGCTGTGATGTCCTACCCTTCATCTTTGTTCTGTTCTTGAGTCTCAATTAATTTATAATAAAAAACCAGAAAGAGGGCTTTGTTTGTAACAGGTTTGACCTCTTGTTATGAGCACTCATTTTGGGTTCATTTGAAGTGCAGAGGCCACGCCAAAGTCGTTGATGCGAGTGATGGGTGTCAAGGGCCTTACTCTATACCATCTGAAAAGCCACCTCCAGGTTAGTTAGGTTTTTTTTCCTGCCCTTATGGATGGAAGAAATAGCATGTCAATGGAAGTTTGCCATTGTTTGGTTAGTCTTCTCCTTTCTGATTTCGATTCACTCATCGTAATCGTTGATGGTCAGGATAGTACATGTTTTCAGCTGTGACTTATTTTATTAAAGTTCGAACTTCTGAGTTTGCCCAGTCGAAGGAAATATTGAAATTAAGAAGATCTTTTTGGCCCTTTTGTGCAAAGGGTACGGCTTTAGTTAAGAGCATTAGTTGCGTGGTATGTGTTGGTTAGATGTGCTTTGGAAGTAGATTTGACCAACGTTACAGGAACGAAGGGTGGCATGAGTTGGGAGGTATATGGTAGGTAGATGTTAGTTACATGTGATTTGAAAGTAGATGTGGCCAATCACTTTGGGGTTTAGGGCAAGTTTTATTGCTGTACATTTAAGGGGAAGAGCTTGCTTGAAAAAGTTCAAGTAGAATCTTACTCAAAAAGGGAGTATGTGCTAGGTTAGTCTTAGTCCTACAAGGAAAGAGCTTCTCATAGTGTTGCTATTTATTTTTTAACCCCCAAATGCTTGAACTAAAGACAGTAAGATCACATAAAAATAATATTCATAAGAACAATTGTGACTCCATGAGAATATTTACTATTACTTCTTTTAATTGATATTCTACAATATTTTTCTTGAAGCTTCCTCAGTGAATATTAATTGGATGAATTGCTCATTTCAAATAATTCAACATTTGCTTAACAGATGAGCCTGGGGTCCGGTAGAAGTGAACTATTCCAAAACTATTAGTTTATATTTTTTGACTTGATTTGCCATCATTGAACTATTGAAGGAGAGGCCATTTTAAAGATATAGGCAAAGAGAGACATCAACTGACTGTAGAAGAGATAGTTATTTCTGAGAATTTCACAACGTTGCTAACTGTCTTGATTTAGTAGTTGTTTACAAATTTATTTTAACTTATTCAAGAGCATATATTCTAGGATGTGTTGGAATCCTCTTTCAATTGCCAACAAGATCCAACATAGAATTAAAGTAATTTAATCATGCTCAAATCCATAATCCTTACATGCAAGATTTGTGCGATTTGTGCGATTTGTACACATTGTTAAAAGTTAAAAGTGAGTTCCTCCACCCCTGTTCAATTGCTCGTCGATTCTTGTTCGTTCTTCTGTCGCTAATCTTAAAGTTCTATTGCAAAGGTTAGAGTGTATAATTATCATTATTCTTAGTTCTGATTTTGCCGGGTCATGTCAGTGTTACACCAACACGGTTGTTGCCTTATCTGAGTATGGATATCATTTGGTTTTGGAACATGCATATGGGTGAATTTTTTTGACTAAATCAAGCCCGACTATGCATTTGACCTGCAGAAATTCAGACTTGGGAAGCAACAAAATCGTGAAAGTAGTGGGCATGAAAGTACCAAGAGTGGTAAGAGCGACTGCCCTTCAACAGCCTTATAAGTTTACTGTTTCACCATTTGGTTACATTTCACTAGTCTTTGATGGATTATTCTTTGAATCATTCAAGTTCATGTCGAATTCCTCCTTTGAGTTTAGTGTGTTATGCCACCCTTCATGTTAAATCATTGTTCAAATCTTGAGCCATGTGCATGTTCGTCTATAGATTCTGCTGCCTTTTCTATGGTCTATCGTGGCTTATTGTTAGTATTTTCGCAGACCGTATAAACTACTCAATGTGACATGCTACAGAGGAATTGAGACTGAAAAGTTTGATGTTTCTCACTTTGGAAATGGGTGGGTATTGTCTTGAGCAGAATCTCCTGGTTTGCAACGAACAAGCAGCGCTGGTAGCGATGGGCCAAGCACCCCAACCTTAACAAAACCTCAGAATCAAGAGTATGTACATCTGGAGATTTCACCTGGGTAGTGTTTCCCGAATAGGACGCTTTTATCATATACGCTTAGGATCAACTACGTGAAATCGGGAAGTAAATCAAGTCTGTTTTTGTGTGCAGAGGATTCCAAATATCTGAGGCTATTCGGATGCAGATGGAAGTTCAGCATCGATTGCAGGAGCAACTTGAGGTATTTGTTTCCCTTCTACAATTTTCGTGTTTGCCACGTTATATGTTGTGACAATTCACCTACTTGGAGCTTTATTTTGAGCCTTCCTTCGATCTCCAATGGCAAGATTTTGCGTTACATCTACCAGAGTGTATCCTTCGAATTTCAAAGATTCTTTCCTGATTTCACCCCATGTGGTTACTCCCGGATGTTTGTCATATAATACAGGTGCAAAGACAGCTGCAATTGAGGATTGAGGCTCAGGGCAAGTACCTACAAACTATTCTTGAGAAGGCTAAAGAAGCTCTAGGCAGTCATATTGGTGCATCCCCAGGACTGGAAGCTGCCCATGCGGAGCTCACAGAGCTGGCTTCAAAAGTCAACAGTGAACCCATGAATATGAGTTTCCCGCAATTGGCGATGCCAGAAATGCCAGCTCTCGAGGCAGACGCAAGGATAGCCAATCTTCCTCGCCAACAGTCTCGTGTATCAGATAGCTCCTCACAGAAGAGCTATGTAACTACCGTTGCAGTCAACCCTGAGGACAGTGGCGGCGCTTCTGCCAGTTGTGAGAATCAAGCCTCTACTGGTACGATATCTCCGACTTTTTGCAATGTTTCAGTTTGTGCTTGTGATTTGTGATTTCTGGTACTCTTGGGAATTGCAGTAGAATGCTAATTTGTCACTACTGTATTTGTTGTGAGGTAGATTTTGACCCCTGCATGCGCAAGCTAAATTCTAAAATGCTCACTTCGGAAGCTACAAGTCAATTATAGTAACTTTCAAAAAACACATTTCTATTGTTCCAAAATCTAGGGTATGGTTTCTTCTTTATATTGGTACGTTTTGTTACCTTCCTTGAAGCTTCCTTAATCAACTCCTATCAATTTCTATTTGTTACGGTGGAACTTCCTAAATGACTTTTTTCAATTTGTAAAGATACGATATGTGCTACTTTTGACCATTTGGGCACTTGTCATACAACAATACAAACTCAAGAGGTTCAAATTTTTAAATTCAACTTTGAGTTCTTGCAATAAGTTTGCGCACCAAGGGGCAAAGTTTCACCTTAATCCAATGTGCCATATGAAATGGCGGGTGGGATATATCTTAACATTCTTGAGTGTTATATCTTAGCTTGAGGGATTCCATTCCTCAAAATAATTAGATGTCAAACAAAATAGTAAGTTAATTCAAACTTTTGGGAAAGAATGGGGTCCTTGGCCATTTTAACCCAAAAGGAGAGCTTCTATTTGACTTATTTTTTGAATAAGTTCCTTTTCAAATAAGGTGCTACTCAAAGTTATTCTCATGTAGTTTTTGTCAATTCTAAGTCTCCTCTCCTTTGGTCTAGAACCAGCAAACTCCAAACTTTGGGGAAATCCTACATCTAAACTAGGGATTGACCCAGTCTAATCTTTGTCTTCTCATTCCACAGGGTGTCTATACCCTGCATCCACACTTGCTTGATTTTTTTCTTAAATAATTCATTTGCGAATTCCTTCTTTGCAGGTGTTAAGAAATTCGAGACCTAAAGTTCTCTCGAGAGCGCTCGGTTCAAGGTCAGGAAGGTTCCCTTTTGTCTGAACACAAAGCATTAGCTCTGCAGAGGGGTTTTTTTTGGAGGGGGAGGAACCTGGGGTATTGTCCGTAAGCCTCTGAGAATAGCATCTGGAAATCCAATCTGGGCTGCTTAGGGCTGAGGACTGTTTTACAATACTTTTTTTTAGCAGCTGGTTTGTAGTTAGTCTTTCAGCACTTTGTAGGGTTCAGGGTTTAGGGTTGTACAGAAATGCAGTCTCATGTAGTATTCTCTTGGTTGATCTATTCTGGTTCAGTTTTAGTTTTTCTTTTTTTTCTATCAAGGTGACAAGCACTCTTTCTCCGTGCTGAGAGCGTTGCATTGAGGGAATGAGGGTTGTGAGTTGTGACCCGGACGTAACTTACATGTAAATAGAAAGCCGCTTTGCTAGATGAGGGATCTGAGGAGATACTTCTCGATTTTGCAGACTCTTAAATTATGTTGCAGACTCTCTTCTTTATTGAAGACCGTGGTGAACTTTTGAAAGGGTCTTGCAATTGTTGACGACTGGTTCTGATACTTCGAAATTTTTGATGGAAGGTACTTTAGGTGAGAGAGGTTCTGGAAGGTCACTCTAGCGTGGTCTTCGATTTGTCGATCATATGATAGCTTAGGGTCTATTCACACTGTGACCAAAGTGAGAGGACATAGATTTCCACTAATCAAATTGCAAGAAATCAAGAATTCGACAATTTGATTGGTGGAAATCTACAGCCTCTCAAATTTTGGTCATAGTGTGAAGGGGCAGGGAGAACTGACCCCCTCGCTCGGCCACTTGGGTAAAACGCTGTAATTTTTTATTTTTCACACAAATTTTTTTTTGCAAATTTTGAATTCATATTTGCGATCAGAGACCGCAAATTAGCTAGGGGGTGATGAAAGTAGGGGTGATCACGGCCCAAACTAGGGGGCTTTTTGTTTTGATTGCACCTCTGGTAAAACATGGTAAGGCCGAGCGAGGGGGCCAATCCACCTAGATTGTGTGAAGTGGCCCTTAGTTGTCGAAGTGCTGGGACATTTTAAACATTCTAGATATCTTGTTGATTTTTATTGTGCAATATTTAATTTAGAAGAACTATTCTTGATTAGGGTTTAGTTTAGGGTTGCAATGGGACAACTTTGAGATATAGAGATGGAGCAACTCCAAGATCACTTAAAGTAGGAGGTTTGTAAATTGCTCATTTAACCCCTAAATGCCTAGGAATCAAAAGATTTCAATTCACTTTTGCAATTTTAACATCCTTAAGATCAAACATTATAATCTTTCAATCTAGAAATGATGTTGTGTTTTCTTTTTCTAAGTAATCTCTAACACGTCTAGTTTGAATTTGTATAGTTACATTTCAAAAAATGGATAAAGCATATTAAAATGTTGGCTTTTTGTTCAATTTAGAGCAAATTTCAAGAAGATCAAAAAAGGCTTTAGGGATTAAAAATGGTAGAGGGCTTGAAAATTGCCAACTTCCTAAAATATACATTATCTTCACATTGTTGAAAGGCTATAAAAAGCATTATGTATAAATTGTGTACATTTGAAGAGGTGGGCAATTTTAGAGTTTGAGTGCTTTTAGAACCTCCCACCTTATAGGAACTTCTACTTTTTGAATGTAAATTGTCACATGAAATGACTATTTTGTAACTTTGATTTAATTTGTGATTGTTTAAGGAATAGTATAATCATTTTAAGTGAATAAGATGACCATTATGAATGTACTTTTTGTTGGTTTTAAGAGCCCTAATGACTTTTGAGATATGTGGACAATTGCTCTTTTCAAAAATTTATTACAAATTCCTCTTGAAGGAAAATATATTATAATTTTCCATGACATTCTTTCAACTATATTTGAAAAATAAAAGATAAAAAACTTTAAATGACCCATGAAAGATGAGCCAATTATTTTTTCCACAATGGGTTCATCTACTTATCATTGTGATTAGAAATGAAAACAAGGTTGAATTATGCTAGGTAGACTCTTTCTAAAAATAGAATTGTTTTCATCATAGATTAAAGGCACTAATGTGAAATTTAAAAAAATGTAGAAAAATCTTAATTTGCCATTGCAAGGTCAAAATAAGTGTTGAGAAGGATTGTCAAACTTGCTATGTAGCATAGAAATTAGAAAAATTGTCAAAAGTAACCAACCACTACACCCTTTAAATCTTTGCATTGTACTCCTTTTGTCCCACTAAAAGCTTCCCAAATTCTTCTTGTAAAGATTGTAAATTAGCCTAATTAGGAAGCTTTTAATGGAACAGAGGGAGTAGTTGGTAATAGGAAATCTTTAACCCCTTAAGGCCCAAGGCCTTTTTGAATTTAAAAACATCATTTCTTTTCAAGCCTTATAAGTTTACAAGTCACTAAGGAATGAAAATCTCAATTGTACAATCTAGTAGTGTATGTGTTGTAGATGGCGTGGATCAAATTTGGAGTCATTTAGCTACATAGATTGTAAGATTACAATGTTTTTGTGTTAAAAAAAGATACTAAAATTTGATTTCTAAACCTACTCAAATGAAAAACTTTCAACTAAAAAGTTCTTGGAAATCAACATACCAACACATTGGTGAAAAAAATCCATTCAATCGACTAATTGTGTTTGCAAAATGACTTTAAAATGTCAAAAAAATAGCAAAAAAGGCTGAAAAAAACACATCATTCTATGACTAAACCTCCTTCTAAAATGCTTGCCAATCACTCATAACTTCTTGGATTGATATGAAATTTTAGCCATGCAAACTAGACTAGTATGCACAACTTTTCCAATTTTTTTTGTTAAAAATGGACACCGTATGAAGTAGAACCAGCCACCGAAGTTCACTATAATCCAAAAATGTCTAGTTTTTGAACTTTGAGTTTCTTCCAAACATTCCAAACAATTTGGATTTCCATAAAAATATTACCACGATAACTAGACTTCTAGAAGAATATAACCCAACAAATTTTGTTCAAAACAAACATTAGATGAAGGAAATACAAGACCCAAAAATTGTAGTCATCAACTACAATCTAGTTGGAAAAATACCTGTCACTGAAAATCTAGATTTAATGCTTTTAGGCTTAAGAGCCTTTGCCAATACATGTGTTGACATTTTTGCCAAATTTGATTTCATCAGTGCTCCTTGTCCCCAATATGGAATTTTCTTCATCCTTTGCATATCTTTTTTAATGCTAAATATAGCTTGAAGGGATGAAAAATTGCAACATCAAGTTGTTGCAGTTCATAGGAGCAATGTGATGGTAAGATAATGATATTCAAGCTATTTTTAGTACCAAATTGTATTATTTCATTTGTAACATGGATAGGATGTCAATCTAAAATGAAGAAGTGCTTAGTCCCCTTTGTAATGCCTCCAGTTTCATTGTTTTTGAAATGCACCAACCATTCTAGAAGGAAGATTTTTATTGTCATATAGCCATTCTCTTGGTAAGTCATCACTGCCTCTTTTTAGCAATTGTTAATGTAATCAATCAAAGGTTTGGTTTTCTTTTTAAATATATATAGGTTTGGTATATAGGGTCCTATGGCATTGATCGAAGTCTTGATAGACGTCCATTCTTTGTTGTTTGCACATTTTCATTTGATAGATTTGCTTTCTCTTCTTTCTATCACCAATTGCATACACCCTCATTTCATGTGCATTACAGTACATGTGGTTGAGGTGTTAGTTTTCAGTGTGGTAAACACTCTCTAGTAGGTTGTAAAAAGTAGTGGTGGATTTTTTGTAAACCCTAATGTTCTTTTAACTTTTAATCCACCAATTCATCTATACACAATCTATAGGTGTCTTTTTTTGAACAACACACACCATTTATTACCTAGGAATCCATTTAAAAATAAATTTTGTTTTGGTGCATTGTATAGGATTGTTTGTATAGTGTATTTTAACATGTTTACGGTTATATACAAAGCCACCTCTTGCATTGAAAGGTACCATCTCACAACAACTAACTCTTCTACTTTTGTCAAATAGGTTTGGTGTCTAAGTCTCTTAAATTTTATTTTTTCCTTCTTCTAGTCTTATATACTAGAAGGTGGGATTCTCTAAAATTCCCTTGCTTTGCTTATTGACATACTTTTAGATGTCATAGTTGCAAGTGCCAAGTGTATATCTACTTCCTTCCATTGACTTTTCTTCCCTTTCTTGTTTGTGGATTTTGTAGGTTGGATTTTTGTGGTTGCAAATCTATTCCTATTCCTTTGGAGGTTACAACGATTGTTTTTAAGAGCTACAACATTCTTTGGAGAGGAGCTGTCACCTAGACATCCAAGCATTTCATGGTTCAATAGCTAGCTCAATTGAGCTGATCAAAAATTTAGGTCATTGATAAAATAACCTCAAATAACCTCCTCTTGATAATTGAAGAACAATGAAATAATGTAAGTAGTTTATCCTATTTTTGATGAATCTCTTAACACTTACAATACTTCAAAGCTCTAAACATTTGAATATTCACAATGCAAGTATGATCTCTCTTGAAGCAGCCACACTTCCTTACCAAAACTACATAGTACAAAAATAACCTCCATAGTAAGTCAAGTAGTTAACATTGCTCTTTGCAACTGCTTACACTGTATGTACTACCTCCATCTCGTTAAAAACCTCCAAATCAAGTAGAATTTTCGTCCCACTAAAAAGCTCCGTTTTTTTATTTCAACCATTTAGGAAGTGTTTGTTGTATTGAACAACTTTGTGGAGGCAAGTATAACAATCTTGGAACATTCCTTTGGCCTTGCAAGCTTGGTCTTGCCCATATAAGGTACTTTGTACAAATTGCTTCTAGACACAATATTGTTGACAATGCATATAGTGATCACTTAAGTGCTATGAAAACTTGATCAAAAAATGAGCTAGGTTTTTTTGTTTGATAGTTCATCCATTCTTAAAATCATCCAAGTACTCATCCAAAATTTATTGAGATTTCATCTTTATTATTCTGATGTTCCCGTCATTGTGTTCATGAAGTTCCATTCAAGGTGTTTTTCTTAGGCCTTATAAGGCCGAATTTCTTCAAAAAAAATCATCAACTTCAAGCCTATAGAAAAAAAAGAGGGAAAATGTGTTAAAAAATGCCAAATAGCAATAATGCCCTTGCATAAAATTGCCACAATATTTCAAAATTTTCATTTCATTTATTGTGCAAAGCCAGCACATACAAAAATTTCATACAAAAATTATGTATACAAAATTTGCTCACTCAAATACAACCTTCTTCAATTCAAGTCCTCCAAATTAAAGAGCCAAACAATTAAAAACCTTCTTGAAAGGAAGGCCACATAACCATTTGTCCAAAAAACAAAAAAAAACACCTTGATTCCATTGATGTGAATTACAGTTAGTGTCCGTTTTTTGGATGCATTTGGTCAATGGCGAATTTAACCCCTAAAGGACCAAATTGCATTTTTTGGCAACATAGCAATTTTGGTCAGGTCACTACAGATGGAGTTTTTATTTTTTTCATTGAAATTTTCACACAACATGTGCTCAAGGAATAGCTTTAAGGCCCAACAATTTTCATAACTTTTGACTACATGGTCAAAAAGTTATTGCATGATATGTAGTTTTCATTGGTTAGTGGGCAGCCCAAAAATTTCTTATAAAAACTTTTTTTTTTTAAATTAAAAATTTGAAATTGTTTTTCTAAATGTACATATATGCAGAAAGCTTTGAATCACTCCATTTTGATTTATGAGATGAAAGTTATAAAGAGATTTAGTTTGCGAGCAGTTATAGATTCTCTACTCTAAAATAAACTTTGAAAGCCTTTATTTTTCTCAATTTTAAATATTATTGAAAAAAAATTAAAACTTTGGATGTTGATTGTTTGTCACAACATTACAACCATTGGGATTGACATTTTTTAATTCTATAAATAAAATTTTAACAATTTAGTATTTTGAATCACCCTCTACTTCTTTCTACTTATTAATTTTTCCCTATATGTTGTACAATTCCAAATGATGCAAATTTTTTTGAGCATATAGCCAACTTGCCGTGAAGAATGAATCCAAAGAAGCACCACCATTTTGGACATTTTTCATAGAAATGTGACCTTGTGAAGTGAAGCTGCCCGCTTTTTTGGAGGGACAAAAAAAGGGTTTTTGTAAATTCAAATGCTAATATCTTGCAATCTATATGGTGGAAAATTCTGAAATTTTTTCCACATCTTTTCACACAAGTGTACTATAAGATCCTATGGTTACATGTGTCTAAAAATTTTTTTTTCAAAAATTTGGTGCTTGAAGTAGACGTGGCAGTTTAGGTGTGTTTTTGGTGAAGACATAGTCTCTAACCTTTAGGGGTTAACCCTGAAACATCTCAATCCTTTTTGGATTTTTGCGCATTTTCACTTATAGATTTGTATAGATATATCATTTACTAGAATTTAATGAATTTGGTCATTAAGGAAGGTTGTCTTTTCTAGATTCAAGTATTACATTTGATAAATGAGAAGTTAATTGGATGAAACAGTGCCTTGAAGTCCTCTCTTCATTGTCCAAAATATGAATGTCGAAGCTCTTCAAGATTTGTGAGCCCCCGATTCATCACCGGGGACTCACAGGTTCTTTTTTTAGATTCCTACACAATCCAAGGTATAGTTAGGCCCATAAAACCCATAAAAGAGTACAAAACGGGTATTGGCATTTTACATATCAATATGCCATTTGGTCATTATAAAGGGTTTAGGATAGTTTGTATCCAAAAAAGGTCTTGCCTTGGTCAAACAGATGTCAATCCGATAGTAATGTGCAGGTTTAGGGTAAGAAGCCTAAAAAGGCCCTTGCTAGATTAGGAGGTCCTTATGGGAGAATCTAGGAAGGAATTCCCCGCTCCCCATAGCATCGAAGAGAATACGGGCAGAATACTAATCTTGAATTGCAAGTACCAGACAATTCCCTAATTCCAGGAGCACGCAGTGGGGATGTGGGTTCACATCCTCTTGGGGGGATCCCATGGGTGGTCCCTCCGAAGTTTGGGAATTTTTCAAGACATTATGGATATTTTCCCAGGCGGTCAACCGCAGCAGTCTTTGGGTGGGAACCCGGGGAGGACACTTCCCATTTTTTAATAACCTATGTGCAGTGGAATATAGAGTACATTTAAATAATCTTAGGTAAAATTTATAAAAAATTTACATGTAAATTAGGGGACATTAAAAGTGGCATGTCCTTTATAAGTAATATAGGGAACCGGAAAATATGGTCCATTAGAATTTAGGTAGATATAAATTAGGGGCAAAAAAATGGGATTCTGGGAAAAAAATTTAGTAGCTTCAATTAATATTTATAGTACTAGTTAGATACAGCTCAAGATACAGGTACTATAGTGTATCTACAACTCATCAGGTATTGTGGTATATCTACAGCTCATCTATGACATATCTTTAAGTCATATCTTTAAGTCATATCTAACTCCATTGATGTTTGCAATCTGGTTAGGTGCAGGAGTTCGTGCTATGAACGACCTCTCAGAAGTTTGGGTAGCACCATGTCATAAAGTTTGATTTTGTTTTTTCACATGTGATGGAGGGCATTAGAACGACATATTTTTTATGTAATTTTTTTTATATGAGGCATATATTTGTGGTCATAGTTCAGAGATGAACTTCATGTCTGTGTTTTTAAACACATTTTTGTCCCTAAAATCTCTTCAATACTTTTTCAACCCTAATGTCTTGCTTTTCATGCATGTATTTGTGTTGTATTTGTATTCATGCATTGTTATAACTTGAATATTTTTTTCTATAGTGTATTTGTTAGTCACTTGTATTCTCATTATTTTTTTGGTTAGTTTTTTTCCTTAAAAGAAAATAGCCTCTAATATATTCCTTTGGCCTACATATTATAAGTAATGGTAGATATGATAATATGGGTAATTTTTTTGCTTTATGTAATAATAGGGGTCCTTTAAATGCATTCTAGGAACTAAATAGCCCCCCAAAAAATACCCCACCGCCGCACGTGGATCCCCCAAATACACAAGAAGTGTCCCCCCAAGGGTGGGAATTCGCAAGAATATCCCAAAGTGCAATAAAATCCCACTAAAAATCCGGCAAGGCGGTCTCACATCAACGGAGCACTCCCCCAAGTTTCAAGACAAATTGATAGGTGGAAGACCCCGAATCGGCGACATCCCTCAACAAATGGCAATTTAAATGACGGTATTGAAAGTTGACCGACGTATCGGGGGCATACGGCATCATATCGAGGCCTATTTTAGGTCTATTCCCACCCCCTTCTATCTACTTAAGAGCTTGGTGAAGGATTGGGGTCCAAAAAAGTCAAACTCCAAAAGTTGGGAATTTATCCCAACTTTGACCCCAGCCTACACTAGGTTTCGTTGAGATTTAGGGCATAGTTTAAGGGAGAAAGGGTTTTCTGAAGCTAGTTATGGCCTTCTGAACCCAACGGTGCAATCCGTTTGCTAATCAGAGTTAAACTCCAAAAATTAGCCTTTTGGGGACAGCACATGGAGGAGAAAATGGGGTTAAAGGCCCCCCATTGCAAATTTGGAGAATTTGGGCCCCAATGGCCGTGGAGAATGTGTAGGGAATGCGTGGGGAACTCCGGGCACATGTGGGAGCAAGTACCACCTCAAAAAGTTAGTGGAGGAAGCTCCAAGTGCTTGGTGTAAGTAATTTTGAATTTTGAACTAAAAGGAGGTGGGAACACATGGGAACCACTCCCATGTGGGAACTTGTAAATTTTGGGAAGGTAAAATTAGGTAGATTTCAAGTTCTTGTACAGTTTAGGTGAGATTTGAATTCTCAATTCAAATTACGTAGATCTTAACCCCTAAAGTCCCAAAGTCCCCTCGGGGGACACTTGGGATTTTGGACAGGCTCGTGTGACCTGAAATTTTGACCTGATTTTTTGAAACTTCTTTTGAAGATAGGGAATCATATCAGCTTTCTAAAAATATAATTTTTTTTCAATCGGTGCCTGGGAGTAGAAGTTTTGCCATCCGAAGTCAAAAAAGCAGTTTGGTGGGCAGAAAGAAAACCCCCCCCAAATTTTTTTTTTAAAATTTAAAATTTTTTTTCTGATAGATTATGTTTTTGTCTACATTTGAAGCTTTGATTCATCCTATTTGGACTAATAATGAAAAAGTTATGAACAATCTTATTTTTCGGGCAATCTAAGCATCTTCTTCAAAAAACAACTTATAGAATTCATTTTTGAATGCAATTTTCAATTTTTTTCAATTTTTTTTTTTGACAAGGTTAAGTTTGTTTTCAAAAACAATCCTACCGTTGGGATTATGATTTTTTAATTCCATCTAAGGGCTATTAACAATTTAGTATTTTGTTCAACTTTGGACCTACTTCTACTTAACAATTTTTTTATATGTGAAAATCAAGTTTTGACTTTTTGAAAAATTTTTCCCCAACTCTCAACTCAAATGTTCAAGATAAAATTTTTTAACCTTATGGTGTGTAGTGCAAAAAAAATCCACAAATGGCCGTCAAAGTCACCTGAAATTGCAGGCCACAGTTGAAATTTTTTTTTTTAACTTCAAATGCTAATATCTTCCAATCCGTACGGTCAAACTTCATGAAATTCTTACCACATGATTTGAGACAAGTGAAGTACAAGATCCTATGGTTAGATTCTAAGAAAAAAGTTTTTTTAGGTTTCTTGAGTGATTGCAACAGAAATGGCAGTTTTCAATGGTTTCAGAGCCAGAAAATGCCATGGTAATTTAGGGGTTAAGTGGATAGTTAGATTTGGGAATGATAAACATGTACGGACTACCTAAATTCCCTTATCTAGTTTTTCTTAGTAGATTAAGGGGGGGGTGCTCCCTTTTGAGTATAAAAGGGGTGGCATTCTCCTCTCATTCTCTCTCTTTCTCACTCCCCACAATTTGGGGGGAGTACTATTGGGCTCAGGTTATGCCGGATTTCCTTTGGCTTGTTATACCAAAAGAGCCTTGATAGTTTTTGAAGGGTTTTTACACCCTTGGCACTTGTAAACTTACACCTTAGGGGATTTGAGCCCCCCCAAGGTTGTGTGGCACTTATACCAATTGATATTGATCTACCTTTTGTGTTGTGGAATCATTGAGAGTTGTTGTGGGAGAGAACTTGGGAGGAACCAAGGGGTAACTTGTGAGGTGACTTCGAGCATATATTGCTTATGTACACACCCTCTTCTCCCTTTTCTCTTGCTCACGGGGTTATGTTGGTCCCATGAGGGACGACGGAGCTTTGGCCCCCCTATGGTTTTAGAAAAGTAAAAGTCTTAGTCACGTGTCAAAATCCTCACCCTCACGGCGAAGCTTTGAACCCCCTAAGTCTTAGCGGGGTGTCAAAGGTAGCTTCCCTTGAGTTAACAACAACCTTTAGTTTCTAACACCTTGGAAATTAACCCAACGTTTAGCTTCCAACAATCTAGTACTAGTTGTCTCCTAGGTTAGGACAACCGAGCTTAAAGCTAAGTCTTTGTTTTAGGGTACCCCTCCAACTCATGGAGGACTGAAGTTAGAGTGTCTAGTTAGGAAAAAGACTAAGTTTTAGTTCCAGAGAAGGCGCCTAGTGCAAGGGCCGCACCCCCTAGAGGGTCGAAAATCCCCCAGCAGGGCCGCACCCTCTAGAGGCCGAACCCTCCAGAGGGCAAAATCTCCTAGAGGGTCAGAACCCCCTAGAGGGCCGGGATCCGCTGAGTATCGAGGGCCGTAGTATCGGGGGCCATTAGGGGTTTTCCAGGGTCGAGGGCTGCAGTTAAGGTCCGACGGGGTTGGAAGGTCCTGCCGGGTTGGGGTCTAGGGACCAAAAACTAGAGGTTAGCATGGGAAATTAGTTTAGGGGGCTAGCATAGAAAATAATAGGAAATTAGTTTAGGGGGCTAGTATAGAAAACTATAGGAAATTAGTATAGGAGATGGAGTAGGGAGTTAATCCCAGGGAAAAACCCAATTATAGGATGAAGCCTAGGGGTGACTTGAAAGGAGAAACCCAATTAAAGGGTGAAGGCCAAGCATTTCAATTGACGAGGAGCTATGGAGGTGGTACGGAACGGAGAAGGCTCGGCATAGGACACACGGAACGGAAGTGGGCCTCTAACCTCCCTCTTTGAATTAATTGGTTTATACAATTAGGAATTAATTAGTAGGAAAAGGTTAGCATTCCAAGTGAGATTAAGGGCTGGCAATTAGCAAACACAAATAGAAAGACAACCATAACTAGAGTAGGAATAGAAGAAGGATTACACAAACATAGAATAGAAGTAGATGAAAGGAATACGAAGGAGTAGAATAGAAGGAACAAATATATACCCATAGAGTAGAATCCACAATACGTAGAAGTAGGATAAACAAATACAATACATAGGATAGAATAAGAAAATACAATACGTAGAAGTAGGTTAAACAAATGCAATATGTAGGATAGAATTGTTGTATAGTAAAAATATACACTGTATAAAATGTATGTATATAATACGTTTTAGGAGATTCTTGATTCGGAGGAGAAACTTACTGATGACGCTTCCGTTAGCTTCAAAATGACACTTGTTAGCAATGAAATTGTATATAAGGTGAAAACCTTAGACAAACTTCATCAGTTCGAAGTATTCCTTTGAATTTTTAGAGTTTGTGTTTGGATTTGGAGTTTGATATTAAAATGTCAAACTAGAGGATTTTTATGGAGTCACAAGATGTTGAGTCTGAACCAGAGGCGGAATTAGAGTTTTCCTTGTCATAGTTACCTTGTCAACCATTTCAGCTGGCGATTTCTATACCATTGCCTACATCTGTCATAGATGAGGCCGGACCTTCTCCTCCGTTGAAGAAACCTCGACTGGACCGTCGTTGGCATGAACATCTTGATAGAAATGCCCGTGCTTTAGTGATTCTACTTCAAGTAAGATGTGTTGAGCCTGGTACACATGATGTAACATTTGAAGCAAGCTACGAGGGCCTGAACGAAGACCAGTATTTTTGTATGAAGAAGCCAGATATAAAAGGTATTAGCCATCAATGTTAGTTGAAAGGATCAGTGAATCCTTTAACCAAGGCTGAACGTGCAGATTACGTCGCCAACACTATCAGGCGCATCTTCAAGTTCTTGCAAATGGAATAGCGCTCTTCATCGACTTTAATTTTTTACCTCCACTATAAGAAACAAGTGTTTTTGGGAACATTATAAAAAACAAGGAAATACGTCACTGTTGACAGGATTTCGATCAATGTTGATGTCTCCTAAAATCCGTTATAAAAGACAAGCAAAAAATGTGCCAAAATTTCTTTTGACGCGTGAAAATGTGGCTTGTTTTTTTTTGGATATCAAATAAAACAAGGTCTTCCAAGCTTTGCAAAGGTTACATGTGGAGGGGTCTAAAGTGCCACACAAGCTCTTTTTAGGATGGGCAGTGCCACATAGGACAATTTTTCATCCAACACCATTTTGACCAAGGTTGTGACGTGGACTTGAAAAAAAAGTGACGTGGACTCCAAATTAAGCTGACGTGGACCCCAAATTATATTGACGTGGACCTTCAAATTATGCTGACGTGAACCCCCAATTATGTTGACATGGACCCCAATTATGCTGACGTGGCATGCTTTGTCAACATATTTTTAAAATTTTAAAATTTTAAATCATGTTTTTTAAGACATCAAATTAGATGTTTTTTGAAACATCAATTATTACATACCTTATCCATAAGGAAAAATGAACAAAAACAAAAAAAATTTTAAAAATAAAAATGAACAAATTTTTGTATTAAATTCAGCAAGAATCGAAGAAAACTTACCATCTACCATCATGAAAATTTTTGATGGCAAAATGAAGGAATTACTTCATTTTAAGTTAATGAGAATGAAGGGGAGAGTGCCTGTATTTATATCCTTTCCTAGCTCTAGGTAAGACAAAAGATATGGGATTCTAAAATATGGCACTTTGACCATTGAAGTGAATGGACATGTTGACATCATTTCAGACATATACATGTTTTTTTAATCATGTATATGTTGTTTTAGACATCTTCACGTTGTTTTTGACATTGCACATTAAATACAGTTCTTGACTTTCATATCCCATATAGATTGTTTCTCTTCCTACCACTATACTAGTATAAAGACCAATTGTTTTCATCCATCTTATACATTCAAGTCATCCATCTATTCCCTTTTTTTTGACAAAACATGCCATGTGGCTATTTTTTTCCAAATTTTTTCACTTACGGGCAATATTTTACTACTGACCGCAAAAAAAAAATTTAATTTCTATAATCAAAATGGACTTTTTGCTGACGTGGTAGTCTATGTTTTTTTGGATGTCACAAAAAAGCATGAACTTGTTTTTTTAAACATGATTATAAGCATGTTTGTTAATGGTAACATCTGCTTGTTCTCCAATTTAGTTGAATATGTTTTTTGAGACATCACATCAAATTTTCACTTTTTTTACATGTTCACTATTTGACATGTGACGTCCCAAAAAACATGACATGTTTTTCTGCTAACATAACCAAAAACGCAGTTTTCTTATAGTGCTCCATTGGATGTTGGTTGGAGTTTAGTTTATAATACATGTTTTGGTGGTTTATTTGTGTGTTAGAAATAAAAGAATGGGAGTTTAGATGTAGGTTACCACTTAATTTTGACCTTAGAGGTTCATTGGCCTTAGAAGATGAACAGGAACTTACCTTTAGGTGTTTCTCTTGGGCCAATGGTTGTTTGGGGACCCATGTGAGGTGTACATGGGCTGATCCTACTCCCCTTAGGGGTCTAAATGATAGGTGGGGATCTTCTTGCTCCTCCAAGTCGGGGTTTGTGTAGTGGAAAGCTATCTTGTGTGTTTTGGGGTTTGAAGAATTTGGGTGTAAGGAGCCAAAACTTTGATCGAATAGAACTTTTGTTGTACAAAATATATTGCAATAAAAATTTGAGGGTTTCTTTATTATAATTTTTTGTTTCTATAGACATTTTTTTTTCTTGATTTGAAGTTGTGAGTAATGATTTACAAGTGTGTGAGTGGAAGAGGGTCTGCTGCCACCCTACGAAGAAGAGCAGAGATTCAAGCGACCACTAAAGTTTATAGCTTTTGCCTCTCTCTTTGAAAATTTCAGGAATTAGAGAGGTTTTTCTTAACTTTCTATAAACTTATGACTCAAATCATTTGAAGTTGTGTGTCAAGAGTTATGGCTTGTTGAGTAACAAAGAGTCTGCTGCCTTTCAATAGAAGAAGGCCAAGACTTTGATTGTCCATAACTTTTGGACAATACATTAGAATGTTTTGAAACTTAAGGAGAAGTTAGTTTGTGAATTTAGTTTTTCAAAAAGATATAGAACTTAAGAATTGAAGAAAATTTGAAGGAGTTATAGGAGTTTGAATTAGGAGAGGTCTATTGCCTTTCAATAGAGAAGGCCGAGACTTTGATTGTCCATAATTTTTGGACAGTATGTTTGTTTGATTTGATATTTTGAGAGGTGGTAGATTATATCTTTATCTTTTCAAATTGCTATTACACTTAGTATTTGGAGTTGGGAGCTAATTTTGGCAGTAGATTAGAAATCGCAATCATACTAGGGTTAGGTTAGAAGGTTTTTTTTCTACATTCTTGAAGATTTTGGAGTTTGAAAAATTGAAGTTTGAAGTGAAGAACTTGAAGACTTGAAGAATGAAGATTTGTGTGTTGTGGCATGTGGCTTGTCATTCCTAGCCAATTTTGGAGGCTTGTTTTGTTTTGTTTTGTTTTTTATTTCTACATTGTAAACCGTTTGCAAGCTGTAATTATCCAGTAAGTGCTCCATTTTCTGTTTGTGGCGACGAAATGGGGTTAATGGCCTACATGGTCGATTTTATATGTTCCCACCGATGAAAGGCGCTTCCTAGTCACTGTGAGTTTGAAGTTTATGAGCCCATCATCCAGACGGTCACTCATGTTGGCCGTCCCGTTTTACTTATTCGAAGCCTTGTTTCTTATCACACACCCTAATCCTGGCCCCTTAGAGCCACCACAAGATAAGATGGGCATGGGTGAAGATCAAGTGAAGATTCGAGCTTGAAGATTTTGAAAACCAAGTGAAGAATAGAGTTACAAATTTCTCTATCTACACTCAGTAACTTGCAGCCAGACACCCCGTATGTTCTTCAACCGCGCTCCTCTCCACCCGACAGAGTAAGAAAATACAATACATAGATGTATGTTAAGAAAGTATAATATATAGAAGTAGGTTAAACAAGTACAATACGTAGGAGTAAAATAGGAAGAACAAACACGTACCTATAGAGTAGAACCCGAAATACATAGGGTAGAAGTAGAGAGACATAATACATAGAGGGAAAAAATACGCCACCAGATAATAGAGCCTTAAATTATATAGGTAAAAATGGAACAAGAGAACGAAACAGGAAAACACCTAGATTAAAGAAGAAAGAACGTGCTAGGTAGGAGCAACCCATGCATTAGAGTAGGTAGGATAGCAAAAGATCCATTGCTTGGAAGGCACAGTGGATTTGATGCTTAGACACCAATAGAAGCTAGAGCGCAAACAGAGCCTGGTTGTGATCGCTTAATTCTAAAAGTGGGAATCAAGCACCCATAGGGTTATAAGGCCTTATTCATTAAAATGAGACAATTTACACATTTTGAAACTTCACCCTAAAAAAATTTTAGTCATTTATCATCGAGTCAACAATAAGATGAGATTGCAACCTTTGGACAATTAAAGGTTTTTACATGTATTATTATATTAAAGTCTCAAATTATCAAATAGACTCAAAATTAAAAAGTTATGAGCATTTATCTTCGACCTTAAGATAAAATTGAGACTACACTTTGTCTCAATATAAAAAATAAGGTTTTTTATAGGAGAGGGCTCTGAAATTGCCCAGGATTTGCAACCGTCCAGTAGGAGGTTGTGAAATGGAACTTGATTGTGAATCAATGAACTTCCAATTACATTGGAGCATGATAAGAGTTTAGTTTTTCCTTCTTCAATAGATGGTTTCAGAGCCACAATGGCTTCATTCTTAACTAAGTGAGTAATATAAGACTTGGTTGTTGAACTCTCTTCTTACAAGTGTTACAAAATCTGAAATAATGATTAATTCAAAAATTCACTTCAACTTTAGAAAGGAACACATTTAGAAACCACCTTGATTACTTTTTACATGTTGCAATGCTAGTACTTGAACAAAGTCAGATTTATTTTCAAACTGTGCATGTATGACTTTTCATAGCCTACTGATCACAAATAGGGCACTATGCTAGATTGTATTTGAAAATTCATAACTAATTCAGTATTGCTTCAAAAAATATGAAACAACTTGTGTTTGATTTCTTAAAAAAAATTCTTTGACTGAAAAATAAGTTCAAAATATTTGCATCAAAAGAATTACATGAAAAAGGGCAATCAACTCTTAAATGTTCCTCCTCCACAGACTGCAACTCAAGCTTTCTTTTCCTACCATGGCAACATTGGCAAGAGCGGGTGAATCTTCAACTGCCACAAGTCAATTTGGAGGACCAACACATGGCAAGAGAAGAATTCAAACACACTACCTCAAGATATGTGCAGCCACAACATAATGGCTTCGACATTGACAACACCCATAGTAGGATGACAGAACAACATCAAGATCAATTTCGGGATGATAGTTCGCTCCACCAAACAAGACAACAGCCAACACCAAGCCAAGTTGGATATCATTTCAATCACTCACATGTTTGCCCACACTCCCCCTACTCACAGAATGTAGTACTAGGTAGTATAGATCCTAGACCACTACATAGGCATGATTTACAATCAAGCCAAAATAGTCTAGTAGGATTTGATAGTCAAGAAGATAATCATAACATGAGTGTAGATCAACATTCAAATGTGCCGTTCAATTTGAATGATTCACAATTCTACTAGTCATTAATGAAAAAACAAAGCCGTTCAGTGCTCTTTCAATGTTTATAGATAAATCTATTCTACTATTCAAACATTTACAAAAGAAAAATATAAAAAAAAACAAATGATAAACATGAGGCAAAGAAAACTAAAATGACCATCTCCAAAATCAAAAAGAATCACTCATAAACAACAAAACAAGTAAAACTCTAGCACACAAAACAAAAAAACTAGATGAAACACAAAATCAATAGAAAAACTCCCCAAAGAATAAACAAAGAAAAAAAATTCCAAAACAAAAAATAATCCTATCCTCAAAAAAATCTCATTAATCACAATTGCACAAATTTCAACAAATACTTGCCTTCTCCAACTTGAAATGGTCCCAAAACTTGACAATTCTTGCCTTGATATCCAATTAAGCACCCCATGAAAAAAAATGGAAAATAGGAAGCCTAAGCCTATTTTTCTAAAAATAAAGAGATAAATCACTTGGAAAATCGTGGAAAAGTGTCAAAGTGTCCAATGGCCCCCAAATTTCACACATGGGTGCCTTGAAACACAAAGAACATGTGGACCAAATTTTGCTCCATTCCAATAATCCAATTAAAATTTGTGGTGAATTTAGCTATTGTGACTATTATGTATTGTCCTTAGGGCATTATTGAGAGTTATTTTGAATGACAATGTTTCTTTTAGTATAAGGTGTTTACAATTTATTTTGGTGTTTTATTTTTGTGCTTGAATTAGCCATAGGTAACGATATTGTGAAATATTGTTTTATTATTTGTATTGCTTTATATTTTATTTTAGTACCATTTTTTCTTGTGGTGTTGATTCTCTTTGATTTTTTTATGTGTTTGAAAATATTTTTATGTATTTGAAAGTGTTTTTATGTGTTTGAAAGCATTTTTATTTGTTGTATGTGTTATTTTTGGAAAATACTTTTACTTTGGAGTATACTTTTATTTTATTAGTTTTGGATATATAATGAAGTGTAGTGAGCTTTCTTTTGTACATTATTTCTCATTTGTTGGGCTTTTAGTTTTCTACATATTATATATATTTCCTTTCCTTTTGTGTATCACATTTTCTTCTCTATGACTTCTTCTTCAAACTCTAAGGGACGTAAAAACAAAAATTCAAAGAGATCTAAACCACGTGAGTATGGGAAAGTGGAAGGGAGGAGATTTTTGGAAGATGACAATGTCTATGAATTATGTTTCAATGAAGTTGGATCTGTTGGTTGGACGTACTTTCTTCATTGCAAGTGGCAACGTCATTTGATAATGTACGTTATTCCTTGCCCATTCACCTTAAGGAATCAAACTTTTAGAAAGTTATTTAATAATGAGGATGTTGAACTTTCTAAAGGGATGATTATACATGAGTGTCACAAGATTTGTAGTAATTGCCTTGATAAATATAAAGAGGAAGGGCAAAGATGTAAAGTGTGTCCAAATCTTGCAAATTTGGATTACCAAATTTATTGCAAGCCTATGTTGAATTCATGAAGATGCTCAAACTGCCTGAAAAACAAGATTGTTCATAACTGTCACATAACTAATCCAAATGGAATGAATCAAAGCTTCACACATAGACAAAAATATAATCTATAAGATAAGAAAATTTAAAATTTTAATTTCAAGTTTTTGTGGATTTATTTTTCTACCTATTGAGTTAAAATTTGGGCTCTTTGTAGTATAACTTTTGTTCCTTGGCACCAATTGAAATAAAAAATTATATTCTCATAAAGCTCATCAATTTTACTATCTTATGAGAAATTTTCAAAAAGTTTCACTAAAAATTGAGGTCATCAGAAGTTGTCCAAACTCCAAATTGTCCCTCGAGGGGACAATGGGCTTTTAGGGATTAAGTAGTGTTGGGGGCCCCTTTTGCTTCTTCAAATCTAGGGACTCTTCCGACATTGCAATTGGATGTTTCTTAGAATTTATTGTAGAACATGAACTTCAACCAATCTTAGCCATCACGATATAACTAAAGTGGGAATGAAGAGGTATCTTCAGAAGGTTGTACCTTCAAGGCTAGGAAAGCCTTAGAAGCAATATACAATGTTATGTAAATCCTACCATTGAAGGTGGGCATAACACGGTAAATTTTGGGTTCTCCAAGATAAAAGTAAGAAAAAAGCCCCCTATTATGAGCCATGTATAGGAGATATTTTAGATCTCTCCTAGCTAATTTGGGTCTTTGATTGCAAATATGAATTTAGAATTTGCAAAACAAAATATTTGCAAAAAATAAAAATTCTTACATTTTTCCCTGAGGTAAATTCACCTTGATGGGCCCACCTTCAATGGTAGGATTTAATGTCCTCCCTGCACCAATGATCAAGAGTGGAAAAAATCATTAGTTCTATTACTTAAGAAGGTTGATTGTCGTGTGAAACACCAAATGAATGTGAACAAATTGCTTGTATAGATGAAGAAACTAGAGTAGATCAATTACTGAATATTCTTGGATCTAGATTAATTACATTCTTGATGTTTTTGTTAGGAGTTAGGCCCTTTAAAAAATTGACATTATCCGAGTATCTTTCCTCTAGAAATTCTCAAGATCCTATATAATAATGAGGTCATTTAATTAATTTTCACCATAATTAAGTGGTGGACTATAATGGTAAGGTCCCTATTGATGCTTAGATTTGAACTTCTAACCATTGTAACCATTGTGAATTTGTGATAGTGTACTAAGGTTGCATGTGGTTGTTCCACTATTTTGCCAAAAATGATATGATTTCTAAACAAATAGATGCATTCTTCATTTCTATAAGAAAGTTTTGAAATTATCCATTGACTACTTTTCATCTTCAACATCCTCAAGCTCTTAAGAGAGTGGTTCATATCTTTAGGAAGATTTCAAGGATGCTTCAAAGATGGAAAAGAAAACATTTTTTCAACCAATTTTTTGGGGAGTTGCTTGAATCCAATTTTGATTGAAGATATTTCATTTTTTTTTTGTGATATTTTTTTAACTTTCTTACATAAGAAAATGGCAAATTTGTATGAAGTATCTTGATAGTTTGTATTCTTGGAATTTGAATTTGAATTTAAGTGATAAAAATGATTTTTTTGAATTTGACAACAACTAAAGAAATGAAGCTTATCAAGTCTAGTTTTCATTTCAATTAAAAAAATCCCTAAACTTGAATATTTTATTGCAATTTGAACTTTGGACATATTATCATGGAGGATTGACTTCCTACTTATAAAATGACATGGTAAAAAAGTTTGCACCATGTGTTTGTCACTATGGTGTACACCTATAGAGAGGTTTAAAAAAAATTCTTTCTTAAACATATTTTGTACTTGATAAGAATTTTTTTTACTCTATATGCAAATATTCACAAAAATGTCAATTTTTTTGACTTATAGAAGACATGTAATTATATAGATCTCTAGAAAATAAATAAAATTTTAAAAATAGTAGCAATGATTATAAATCTTTGGTTTGCACGAGTTTTCATACTTTGAAATAGAAAGTGTGTCTGAACTTATTGAAGGTGACTAAACTTGAGATTTTCCAAAAATTGCTATCTGGAAGAAGGTTTTTGGAGCATTCATAGGATTAGGAGGGATTTGAGGGCTCCAAAGGGCCGTTTCGGGACTGTTCCTGAGACTGGTGTGGGGAATAGCTAGCTGCTGTCAGGCCACCATTTCTCAAAAAAAAAAATTAGGGGGGTCCTGAAATATGAAAAAAAAGTCCAAAAAAAAATTCAAAAAAGAAGAAGTTAATGACGAGGCAGTCGCTCAACCACGTAGGATTCCTGCAAAACTTCGTTCCTGCGGCAGATTACGCGATTTCGGGCTGAGGGAACTCATAGGCTCCTAGAGCCCTCAAATCTCTCCTAATGTTTTTCTCATTTGATCCCAAGCAATTATTTGTAGTGAGAGTTTTTACTTATCGTATATGCAAGTCAGATTCAACAGGTTGCTGCTGAAATATTCTAAGTTTAGAATTTCAACAATTCGGCAACTTGCTTTTCTTTTCTTGGATTTTGGCACTTTGTTTTTCCTACTTTTTCAACACTCACAATTTTGGATCAATTTTTTCTATTCAAATGTAAATGTGTTACTTTTTCTAAATCTTCTCAAGAATAATTTTTGGATATTCAAAATTGGCAACAATGAAATTTTTCAAATTTTCAAAAAATGGTTCTTAAAATTTTGGACATGGTCCGAACTTTCTCTAGTTAAGGTAGGAGGCTCGAATTCTGACATGGCATTTTGAACTGAACATGACTCAAAGGTACATTTCGCTTTCTTCAATACACCAAAATGTATAAAATGTGTACATTCTAGGAGGTGGTCGCTTTTAGAGCCCTGTGGCATTTCAACTTCAAAATTTCATAACTAATTCCACAAACCTCCAAAAAATATGAAACAACTTGGGTTGGATGTCATTTTTTCTTGTCTTTCAAAGAAAATATATTGAAAAAAATATTTCAAGATGTTTTCTCTTGCCAAAATTCAACTTCAGCACTTAGATGGTCGCTTTATGCACCTCCTACCTTAGTTCCAAAACTGACCTACATGTATGGTAAACCATCACAAGAACTTGCTTCCGCTTACCACACATCTTCGCCATTCACTTACAGTAGCAAATCAGAGACCTCTGTTTTCGTACTTTTGTTGCCACCACTCACCGGCTAGCCCTGGTCCAATGTTTGTGGTGACTGAAAAAAAATACATCGTAGTGACCATTGGTGTCATTGCAAAGGTCATGAAAGTAACATTCCATTCCAGATATAGAATTTTGATTTAGCTACTCGTGCTTTGAAAAGTCTGCTGCAAAATTGCAGGACATGTGCCAAATATGAACTGTAGAGGGAGAAAAAGTTTGGCAAAACGCATGGTCACTCCAAAAAGGCGGGCTTCTGTAATTCTGTAACTACACCGGAATGGACTAGGTAATTGCAAAGCAGGCCAAGTTATTGAAAATAATCACTACTTAGGACCTACCAAGTCGTGGGGCAGTGAGATTGGTAGTGACTAGGGATTATTTTCGATAACTTGGCCTACTTTGCAATTATTGAACATGATGTCAATGTCTATTTGACTTCTTTGATTGTTGAACCAATCAAAACATGTCACAACGGGAATAGTCTTCTACATTTAGATTTTGGTACTAGGTGGATCATTGGATCTGCATTCACTAAGTTAATATTGGTTGGTAGAGGGAGAGATTTCTCCTAGATTTCTCTCATTCCTAGACCAATGAGATCTCTACTTCATATCCACCCTGTTGAAGATTTGCACAAAGCAAGCACTAAATGGTGAATTTTGTTAAAATGGCGGTATTCCATTAGTTTGACATTTTTGACAATTCAGACTGCGTGGTTTGAAATCTAAAACTGTCATAGATTTTTGAAATCTACACTTGTTTAACATGTTTTAGACAACGCGGTCTAAAATCTAAACTTGTCATAGATTTTGAAAATCTACACATGTCCTAAATGTTTGAAATCTATACCATTCCTAGATGTCAATTTTCAGTTCAGACTACGCGGTCTAAAAAATGGCATAAGGAATATCGCCATATTAACGAAATTTGCCATCTGAGCATTATTAGTCTTAATATGCCTCTCCTTAACAAATTGAAGCATGCCAAGACATTTTTCAGAAGGACATACTATAATCCAATCTTGCTTGTAGCTATGGCTTTGTAGCATTGGTGGTAAACAATGGTGTTGTTGTGAGATTGGGCATCCTCATTCTCATGCTGACTAGTTATCAACCCGTAACCAGCTCTGATAGTGTGCATCGGACTACTCCAACGAATTTGATCACAATCACACAATATTCATCCATTTCCATTAAGGCAACAATTTGGAGAATATTCATCCGCAGACAGAGCTGGTGACGTCGTGCAACCTACTTGCCGCCTCCCGGCGGCTTGAAGGTTGGCTCGAAAGTTACCTAGTCCGTAGTTCTGGGAGGAAGCTTACGATCTTCCACGCACCCAACTACCGGCAAGTGACCCCGTGTCTGTCTCACTCAATTGCTGTCTGCATGCATGGGCAGGTTCAATTCGCTAGCGAAGTCACCATCTTTGACCAGCAGCTGAGATGCAAGTGGGTTGCCTCTGATTAGCATGTGCTCGAGAAAATACTTCCCGGCACTCGTGAAAAGTCGGAGTACGAGGAGTCCGGACGAAAACCCATGCTGCAGTTGTGTGGTTCCACCATTTTTCGCCTATACCGGGAAACCAGAAAAATCAAAGCTCTCACCTGACTGGCCGGTCTACTAATTTGCCATTTCCGTCAGCGGCAGGTAGCCGGCACTCCGGCAGTCACGCAACTGTTCGTATTAGTGGGGAGCGTGGGACGCATCTGGACTCACTCTTGAGTCGCGCACTCGCGCCCATCCGTCGAGCCGTCGACTGTAGATCGATGGCACGACGGAACTCCCTGTTGGCCACGGATCCATCCCGCCTACCCGCAACGCGCCCGACGGAGGCAACGCGGCAGTTTGAGACCTCGACTAGACAATTTAGGGTCTTCGATTGCATATATGAATTTAGAATTTGCAAAAAGAATTATTTGCAAAAAGTAAAAAGATTCTAGCATTTTTCTCCTCAGTAAATCTTCCTTGTTCAGTGAGTTTCATTGGTACAATTTAATGTCCTATGGGGCAATTCATCTTTTCTGAAAAATGAATTTTCTGTAAGAAATGAGAAGTTGGTGAGAGAATAAGAAGCCAATGGGGAACTGTTGTACGTGGAGTTGTAACCTCCTTTTTATCTTCTTAAAGCATCCTCAAAAAATCAGGAACCACCACCCCCCCAAATTGCTCATAAAGAATACTTTGGAAAAAAAAATTCTATGCATTTCGAAAAACTTTTATTTGCAAAAAGTAAAAGATTCTAGCATTTTTCCCCTCAATAAATCTTCCTTGTTCAGTGAGTTTCATTGGTACAATTTAATGTCCTATGGGGCAATTCGTCTTTTCTGAAAAATGAATTTTATGTGAAAAATGAGAAGTTGGTGAGAGAATCAAGGAGCCAATGGGGAACTGTCGTATATGGAGTTGTAACCTCCTTTTTAGCTTTTTAAAGCATCCTCAAAAAATTAGGAACCCCCCCCCCCCCTCTCAAATTGCTCAAAAAGAATACTTTGGGAAAAAAAAAATTCTATGCATTTCGAAAAACTTTTAATTATAAAATCTCATTTTTTGACTTATGGTAGTTATGCTACAATGACATATAAATATTCTAGGGCTTCAAGGCATCTAAAGAATCAACTTTTGCTACTTCAATGAACCCTCAAGGGACCCCTTCCTTATGTCCAACATAGTACAAAAATATTCTAATTATTGAATTAATGATAACATTCTTTGTTTCCATGGTTAACTATGAAATCATCTATCAAAATTTTTTAGCTCACATTGTCATTCTAGGGTTAATGTCACCAAAATAATCCAAAACTATTTTTGTATTTGAATGAGCTTTTGGCTTTAAACAAAAATATAGAAATATCGTTTCTTGGAATTTCATGAAATTAGTCACTAAGGAAAGTTGTCTTTTCAATATTCAAATATTACATTGGGTGAATGAGAAGTTAGTTGGATTGTATAGTGCCTACAAAAAGCCCTCCATTCATTGTTTAGATATAGACATTGATGCACTTAAGGGTTACTAAATCAATGTCTTAGGGTTTCTTTTTGCTCCCCACGAAAGTAATAGCCCAGCATTACAACTTCCCATTCAATTAATGACTTTCTGCAACTTTCCAATAAGGAAATGGCATTCATATTGCAACTTCCAAACAATCTTCCTAGGTTTGATTCAAGATGGAGTTTATCCCAATCTCCAATAGACAATGGTTCAAGTTAGTTAGCAATGTTAGGTCCATTGTTTCCACCTTGGTGGATTGTGATTTTCTCTCTCTTTAATTTAGCATTCAACATCATTTTTTGTTTCATCTCAAAAACTCTTTCAAATCCAAAAATGGCTTTGGATTATATTTGTGACATTAACTCTAAATTGACAATGTCAACCTAAAAAGTTTGTTGGATGATTACTCTATTAACTATAGACACAAATAAATCTATTATTAATTCAATAATTAGAATATTTTGGTACTATATTCAAGTTGGCTTGTAACGATCAAGTTGTATCATCTATAGTGCAAATTCTCTTGTTTTAGGGTACTCAAACTAGCTTTAGTTGTTGTCCATCATGTTGTGGAGCGAAGTCCAGATTTAATTTGGGACAAGTGTATTTGGAAACCTTAGATTTATTTTGGAATAGAAGGAGTACTATAAAGTAGTTTGTAGTATTATAGATTGCTACGGAGTACTATAGAAGCCACTGGGAATATAAAATTCAAAAAAGAGGTCTTTGGACCTTTTGGGGGGAATTAAATAAATTCAAAGAAAAAATTTCATTTTCCTAAAGAAGATTGCACTCACATTGCACCAAAGAATTCCAATAGGAAACATTTTTCCTCTTCATAGCCTTCGTGCAAAGGAAGGTCTTTTTGACCCTATGTGTACAAATGACATATTTCTATATTCATAAAAAATTATTGTTAGTCCTTGTAAAGTTGGTGGACCTCCAACATGTCAAATTTACATTTTTGGGTTAGAAATAAGACTACCCTCCCCTCCAAATTGCTAAGGTGGACATCCACTTGGGCATAGGTTAAAAATAGTAAACTAATTTGAAAAAAACTAAAAAACATCCATCTATGGACAAGATAGGACAAAAAATGGGAAAAGTGTTTTGTGCAATCTTCCAATAGTAAAATGAATTTTTAAAAATGAAAAATATCACTCATTGTCTACAATTACCACTTCTACCTTCGTTTCAAAGTTCATACAAAACCAATATACAATACAAAAGTTATGAGTAAAAAACCACATATCTAAAGTCAAAAGGACAAAGAATAGGATGAATATTTCTTGCAATCATCCAATAGTTGGAAGTTTAGCAAAGTCACACTTTCAAAAGCTTGGACAATCTTACTACATAACTTTTTGCTTGATATTGGACACTTTGGTCTCAGCCATACATACATCACATTTGTGACCTAATAGGTCAGGGGGTGTACTAGGTTAACCCTTGAATGCCCAAGGTACCAAAATCTAGTGTTTGGAAAACTTTGAAGTTAAATAAAACCTAACTAAGTTTCTATTTTTAGTAATTTATATTTTTGAAAGGTCTTTTTGAAGTATAGTTTTAGTGTCAAAAATCCGATTTAAAAATTGAATGATAGTCATTTTTCTATTCAAGATTTTGTGCAAGGTTACCCATTGACTTTCTTGACTTTCTATAGTGTTGGGAGCTCTTGGAAATGAGCCTCAAATACAATAGATCTTGAAGAAAAAATCACATTCAAAGTTCATCTATAAAAATTATAGAGTAGATTTTGAGAAGCTATAAATTGATTGGAGTTATGCATATTAGGCCCTTTAACTTCATATATTCTGTCACTAACTTTTTAGAGTTGACTTGTCAAAAGAAGATAGAAAGACTTCACATCACTTTTGTAGTTTTAACACCCTCATAGGGTGATTGCAAGAGAGGGCTGTCCTTTTTGGCGTCACAATGGAAGTGATATTTGTGCCATTGGTTATAACTTTTGGGGTATTAATCCAATGTACTTGAAATTTTTATTGAAGATGGCCAACTTGATAGTAAAGAAATTCCTTATTTTTCAGAAATTTCCAAAAAACAATTTCTAATTAAATTTTAATTTACCTAATTTGTCACACTTTGCAATTTAGGGTTTTTTAGTACTGTGGAGTATCCAAAATTAATGATGTAGACTTGAAATTTGTATGGTATATTTATACACTAAAGATTTATGAGTTGACCAAAAATATTTTAAAAAAACATTATTTTATGTCCTCTACATTGATGCAAACAGGGGCCCCTTGCGCATACAATTCTGAACATCAAAAATGGTTTCAAAATAATTCTTTTGGTGAAATCTCATCATCATCAATCCTTACTAAATTTCCAATTTTTATTTTTTTTTTAAATTTCTTTTCCTATGTTTTACAAATTAAAATGTGAAAGTACTAATTTTCATGAGATTTTGCACTTTTCTAGTTCTCCTAGTTAGAGAATTTTCCTGAACTTTTCTTTCCTAGGGTACCTTCTTCTTAAAGGTATATTCATGAAAATTATTTTTCACATTTTTTAAAAATTGTTTTTCTAATTAAATAGTACTCCTGAAAAAATTATGAGTACTATTCAAAACGAGACCAAAAATGGGAGGCCTTTCTTGCAATCACCCCATAGTCAAACATTATAATCTTTCATTCTATAAGTGATATTGTTGTGTTTTCTTTTCCTATGCAATCTCCATCATGTCTAGTTTGAATTTGTACGGCTTTAATTAACCCCTAAAGGTTTTCAACTATGTTTTCACCAAAAATGCTCAAAAATTGTGACTTGTAATACCATTAGGAGGGATTGGAGGCCTCTACAGGGCCGTTGTAGGGTCTGTTCCCAAAATAGTGTAGAGAATTGCTGCCTACTATCAGCCAGCAATTACCCCAAAAAATAAAAATTGGGTCTTGAAATATGAAGAAAAGTCCAATTTTTTTTGGATTGACCTAGCATGGTCTCGGCCACACTGGAACCTTGCGTTTTTGGGTTCCTGCGGTAGTTTCAGCGTTCCCAGACTACAGGAACCCACAATCTTGTAGAAGCTTCCAGTCCCTCCTAATGAAGTGCAAAATTTTAGAAAATCTTTAAAAAAAATGTAACTATACATTCTTATAGTAAGATGGTTTCAAAAGATGTGGAATTTTTCTTTGGAAATTTACATCATGTAAATTGCAAGATATTAACATTTGAATTTACAAAAATCTTTTTTTTTATCCTTGTAAAGATTTGGGCAGCTGCACTTCACAAGGTCACATGTGTGTGAAAAATGTTCAAATTGTGTTTTCTCTTTGAATTAATTCTTCAATGCAAGTTGGCTACATGCCCAAAATATTTCAAATTATTTGGAATTGTACAACATTTAGGAAAAAAATAATAAGTAGGAAAAAGTAGAAAATGATTCAAAATACTAAATTGTTAACAATTTATTTATGGAAATGAAAAATGACAATCTCAATGGTTGTAATATTGTAATAAACAACCTTCACCCAATTTTTTAGTTTTTTTTTTCAAAAATATTAAAAATTGAATTACATAAAGGATTTCAAACTTTTTTTTAGAGAATAGAGATTCTATAACCGCACATATACTACCCCAAATTAAAAATCCTCATAACTTCATCTCATTAATCAAAATGGGATGATTCAAAGCTTTCCATGTAGATATAATTTAATAAACCAACTTCAAATTTTTATTTCTTAAAAAAATTAATTTTTAAAGAAGTTTCTTTAGCTGCCCAATCTACCCACCTAGTAAAAAAGAACATATCATGCCATAATTTTTTAACCATTTAGTTAAAAGTTATGAAAATTTTTGGGCCTTAAAGCTACTCCCCAGAGAAATGTTTTGTGAAAATTTTAAAAAATAAAAATAAAAACTCCATTCATAATGAGCTATCTAAAATTGCAATGTGGCCAAAAAATGTAGTTCAGGGCTTTAGAGGTTAAAAAAAATTGATACAACTTATCAAAATGTTGGCATTCTGTTTAATTTACAGCAAATTCCAAGAAGCTCAAAACAAACCTTGGGCATTTAGGGGTTAAATTGATTTATTTTGTCCATTGGATCTACTTTGTTTCCTATACAACTTTGTTTTGTTTTGTTTTGTTTTCCTTTAGCCTGGCCATTTGTGATTGGTGATCATGTACTTTGCCTTGCAATGAAACAAGGGTTTATTTATTTAACCCCTAAACGACTAGCTGGTGGCCCTTGAATTGAGGAATTTTGATACTATGGAAATCATTGATTCAAAAATTCTAAAAACACTCTTTGGAAGTCAAAGCACTATAGAAGATCTTCCTTTTCCACCCTTAATTCCGAGGATAAATGATTGCAATTATGTCCTACATAAAAAGATTCTCTTGTATTCATCGAACATGGCCAGAAAATGGCTTTGGGCGTTGTTTAAGGGTTAAAAAACAAAACAAACTTGATTCCTACCACGATATTTGATGGTTATAAATCAGTTCAACCATCCTGAACAAAGGTGGTAAATGCGTTTTGCACCACTTGGCCGGTCGATGAAGCTCCAGGTCAACCTGAAGCTCCGGTTCTTCTTAAAATCCGAGCTGTTTTTGGTTACTGCTTTTCCTAAGAAGTTCTGCCAACTTCTTAGCCCTGGAAACAGTTTGTAAGTTAACGTCTCGCAGGTTTTTACTTTCCAAATTTCCAATCGCAAGTTCTGACCTGTGCTACCGGTACCAGCCTCCACGAGACTGACAGAGTCGGTAAAACGGCAACTTTTAGCTCAACGGCCCAGTCTGTAGTCTGTACGGTGCTATCGAAGTGGCCGGCCTCAAAGGCTCTCGAGGGCTCTGTCAGTATTGGAAATAACTCCAACTTCCAGCTTACTTTACATTACGAGTAACAGTTTGTTGGAAATAATTCAACAATCTACTTCAGGTTCACGAACTGAACCTCTGGAATCGAATTCCTTCTAATTGTTACCACAAGGTAACCAGGAACTACTGACTGTGAACATCACCTCCAGATATTGCTAACTCCCTGCTTGCTTCCTGAATCTGGGAGATCCGATATATATACCAGTGATGCGTGCTCAGTGACTAACTTAGCATGGTCATCACATCTGCTATGAAATCCGAACCGATGTCACGCATTGATCGCCTCCGTCGTCACGCAAGCAAACTCAGTTGTTCCGTCAGAATCCTTGCGATTCGAATAGCAAGTTAAGTAGTTAGCAACATGTCTATTAAGTCCAGATCCACCACCACATGAGCCAGTGGCTCTTGCAGTAGAGCACCCCTGGAATCTTGGTTTCGATCGAGATTTCGGTTGTTGCAGCACGAGCACCTCGTGATTAGTGAGATCCACAAACAGACGGATGCAGCTGGATGCTCATCCCGAGTTTGGAGAACACGTGCATCGGCGCAGACACTTTCTTGGGGATGAAGCGTAGGGGCGTGGACTTTACACCCAGTGTCACGAGGTTCCTCAGTGCGTGGAACCGGAAGGTTCATAGGCAAGTCCACTGTTTCGTTGCGACTTTTCGATCTTTCGTTCTGGGTCCGTGACGACCGATGGCTCCGTCGTTTTTTTTTCCGACAGACTTTTGACCGAGTGATGATTGAGCTTGTTCCGGCCGTGAGTTCTACGCTCGTGCTGGGGTTGATTAGAATTCGAGTTCCACCAATAGGTTTCCCCTGGAACCGTGGTGCTCGCAGGTATAAACATTCACCGCAATAGAAATCTTAAGTAAACGCGCTCAGACAGCTTGGGATTCAACTTCGGACGACGTTCATCGATTGTCGCATTGCAAAGCCTCCAATTGGTGAGAATTAGTGTTTGTGTCCCTTGCTGATCGATCGAGCAGTAGTAGTTCTATTTGCCTGCAATCGCTAGTTGGAATCGAGAACTGAAAGTCGATCAGTTACTTACATATCTACACTTTTGAACACTACGGTTGAGCCTTTTCACCTTGCGTGTTTGGGATCATTCACTTGCAATCGGAAGTGTGGTCACACCGATAGCTTCTTTGTTATAGATTTGACTTTGTTTTCATTTAGGTACAACACTGACATTTGCATTTGGTACTCGGAGTTTTCATTTTAAGGGACTTCGTTAGCTTTGTTGCTTTGGAGATATTGTCGGCAGCGCTTGGAGATAATGTCGGTCACGAGTCCCAGCTTGTTTGAGTTGGGATCAGTATTGTGCGAGGTGTTGATCCGAGCTTCATCTGGATCAACTTGTTTCGGATTGATACTGATTGCGTGTGATTGCTGTCCAGAGATTGAGAGATGGCGTCGACCATTTGTTCGACCAGTTTGAGGCAGCCGGTGTCAGTTGCAAAGCTCGTCGGTGTTGGGGGCTCAGAATTTTATGGCGGTAGCAGCAACGTAATGCTGGGTGGACACTCCACCATCACGGGCGGCAACAGCGCGCACTCGCGACGGCGCCTGGTGGTGCGCGCGGTGTCCACTCAAGACAAGACGGCCTCTACCCAGCAGCAAGCCGCGCGCGTGGAGAAAGCCATGAGGCAGCGGACCTTCATCTCAGAGACTCTGTCTTCTCGTTGGCGCGAGGTTTGCGGCGCAAGCGACTGGAAGGACCTCCTGGACCCTCTGGACGCGGACGTACGCGCGGAGCTCATCCGCGTGGGAGAGTTCGCGCAAGCGACGTACGACGGGTTCGACGGCGACGAGCATTCCAAGTACCGAGGCAGCTCCCGCTTCAACAAGGACAGTTTTCTCACCAAAGTGGGTTTGGTGGACTCGGGGTACGAAGTCACCAAGTACCTCTACTCCACCACGGACGTGAAGAGCCTGCTGCTGCAGAACGAAGACGAGGACGCCTGGAGCCGAAACTCCAACTGTGCGGGGTATGTTGCTGTGTGCACCGATCCCAAGCGCATCCAGCAGCTCGGGAGAAGAGAAATCCTGGTGGCGTGGAGGGGCACAATCAGGAAGTCGGAGTGGGCTGCAAATCTCAAGCGTAATCTCGTTCCGACCTCGTTTGATGACCGAGACAAGAGCGACGGGTTCTTAAACCCCCACATCGCAGTGGAGCAGGGGTTTCGCAGTCTCTACACCACCAAGAATCAAAATACAAGGTGAGTAATTACATAATCACGCCGTTGCTTGCACATCGTGTGACGTTCAAAATATATATATGCAACCCAATATCCTTCAAAATCATGCCTAATAACAGGCCTCAAAATGCCACTCAACATGCTTCAAAACGCATCTCAAAATGCTAACCTTCCAAATGATACCCGAAGTGCAATCCAATGTCGATTTCATTGTATTGGTGGATCGATACTCATGACGGTTGCACTGTTTATGTAAGGCGGGCGTTTCGAGACGAAGGTCTACGAGGCTTACTTCGAGAGATTTTAGCAGTTGAGTGTCACGATCTTGGTGCTACAATAGCGCCAACGAAACGGAATTGACGTTGTTGGTTTTCTTTCGAGACTGTAAAAACTTTGTTTATGATGACTGTGAAGAGGAGCAATATAGCTGGTCTGGGTGTGGAGTACCGAAATGCAGACCATCTTATTCCTCTTCACAGTCTTTATCGATTGAAACTCGTCGCGGCAAGAAATGCAGACAATGTGGCGCACTCGAATTTGTCAATCGTTATTGTGTATTGTCGTACCTGTCATATTTCGTGTGCAACGAGGTGTCGTTTAGCAACATTGGAGTACATATAATGAGTTATTGGATATTCCACGAAGATTTGTATTGTACAAATTGACTGTTAGTTTGTAAGTGTTGGTGGATGTCATGAAGGTCGTCGATTAGGGTTTAGGGTTTACTCTGTCAAATTGGCGCAGGTCGAAACTCCAGAATCATGCCATTGCAGTGCAATTGCTCTTAAAATACAACTTCGTGGCTTGAATGCTGTTTAAGGCAATCTTAAAGCGTCAATTCGTTGAGGATTCGACTTGCCGTAGCCATTACGAGTCCGTTCCGCGTCACGCATGGGATCTGGAAGGCTACATTTAAGCCGCCCACGTCCATCTCTACCCTTAGTGGTGGCATTTGCACTTGCATCAGTTGCGGTTGTCATATTCGCTCTTGCGGCGTTTGCGCTTGGTACCAATTGCACTTGCGACTTTGATTTGCACTTGCAACATCATTTGCGCCCGGTAACATTCGTGCTTGTGACATATATTTTGTGCTTGTGGCCATTGCGCGTCTGGCATTTGCGCTTAGGGCCACTTGCTTAGACTCTGACATATATTTTGGGCGTACTCGTGGCCATTGCGAGCGCAGGTACAACAAGAGCAGCGCGCGTGAGCAGCTTCTCCTCGAGCTCACCCGTCTGATCAAGAAGTACGACAATGAGACTCTGAGCATCACTCTCACCGGTCACAGCTTGGGCGCGGCCCTTGCCCTTCTCTCAGCTTACGACATCGCGGAATCCGGCATCAACCGCCACTCCATCCAGAACCCGATCATCCCCACCGATTGGAACCAATCAACAATGAAGCCTACGCCCACCTCCGACCCCGGGAAGACCAAGGCCGTGAACGCCATCCCTGTCACAGTCTTCTCCTTCGCAGGGCCGCGCGTGGGGAACACGTCGTTCGTGAACCGCGTCTCCAGCCTAGGCGTCAAAGTCCTGCGCGTCGTCAACGTGAACGACTTCGTGCCCAAAGTCCCGGGGTTCTTATTCAACCGCGAGCTCAAGATCTTCAACGACGCCCTGGACAAGCTGCCCTGGACATATTCCCATAGTGGCGTGGAGCTCGAGGTCAACAACGAACACTCCCCGTTCCTGAAGCCCATGCCCATCACTTTGGAGAATCGCCATAACCTCGAGGGGTACCTGCACTTGGTGGCGGGGTACGTGGGGAAGAAGAAGGACTTCCAGCTGCAGCTGAAGCGGGATATTGCCCTGGTGAATAAAAGCTCCGACTTGTTGAAACAGAAGTACATTCCGACTACGTGGTGGCAGCATGAGAATAAAGGACTGGTGTTGAACGAGGATTTCGAGTGGGTGCAAGCGGAGCGCAGTGATGAGGATATTCCGACTCCCGAAGACTCTGGAAACAATCTGCCGAAATGATCCATCTGCATGATTGGGGTTTTGTAGGTTAGGTTTAGGATTCTGTACTAACATCGGTTGGTTTTGTGTGCATTGGTGAGTAGATTTGAGGGTGAGAAAGGAGGCAGAACTCGCTGTCGTGGTGCAAATGTAAATATGTTCATTGTGGACTGATGAACCGTGAAAATGGGTGCTGCTTAATTTGGGCACATTTACTTAATGTGAGCTCACGAAGTGAAAGCAAGTGGATATCGACTTGAAAGGCTTCGGATCTAATCCCGTCTCCTATCCACATTCCCGTGTTTCTGGAACGTTCATCTGTTGATTCTGTTCAATCACACATAGTTTGGGCTCCAAATAGCACGGTTCGGTGTAGACATGACTTCGTCAAATGTGCATGACCACTGACCTTTGGATGAAGATGGAATTGCGCAGTGTTACAGTGGTCTGCAACCCACTCTGAATTTGTATAAGGAATTTGAGAATATGTCTTCGTGAGAAGAATTTGATTGTTGTGAGAACTCCACTGCTCTATTCAATTTTCAGTAATCACATATGTCAGCATTTTGAAGTGACAAATTGCATCTTCCGTCGAATCAGTAATCGTTTTGTTTTTCCTAATATACCCCCACCTCCCACTCAAAACGCAGTGCCCGCAGAAAACTGTCCCTCATATGCCACAACTACAATTTTGAGCCCCGTAAGCAATTTGGGTCAAAGCTAGCAAATTGGAGTCACTTCATGTTGATTCTTGAATGTAATGAAAGTGTAAGCTCTATTACACCACATGAATCCATTGTGCATAGACATAAACTTAGTATGGTAACTTGCTTTAAAAGTGCCTATACTCCAAAAACAATTATGAGATAGAGGTATACTTTGATTTCTCCAATGTACCTACAGTGTACATTTCAGTAGGTGGTTCCTTTTAGTGAACACTATGTTTCAACTTCAAAAATTCATAACTAATTCCACAAAGGTTCAAAAACTTTGAATCAACTTGGATTAAATGCCAATTCCATTTTTCCTCACATTTTTCCTCAAACGAAAATTGTTTTGCTCAAGAAGTTTAGCTTCCCCAAAGGGTACACAACTCTTAAATGATCGCTTTAAGAGCAAACTACCTTATAAGATCACAAATCATGACTATTAAAGCAAAGAAGTTCATTAAAGAAATAAACATATCTGTCATTCATGGTTTCAATTTGACCATCAATGGGCTCTTGTTTATCCACGAACACAATCGTCACAGAATGCCGCACTATGAAAAAGTTGAGACTATCCCAAGTTTATCCCAAGTCCATATAGCACTTCACTTATGCATCCCTGACTGCACCCAATATTGTATCCAAATGGGAATTCTCACTCAGAATGGTGATTTTGAATCCCCTCTCTATCCATTCATCCTTCAGACATAGCAATTGCACATAGCGTGGTGTCCTTGTAAGGTGCTGTCGCCTTTTCATGGAAGCTTCAACCCGTATTTGAAAGCTTCCAAGGATGCGATCTGAAGACAAGTTTTGGAGGGCATAAAGTAGAGAGAACTGTTACAGTTTCATTCTGCGCTACTCATTGTTTGTCACGTTTGTCATTGTTGGTCAGTTCTTCGACATCAAGCTCAACCGCCAAAATAGGAGAATCATCATACCTAGCGTTCTTACTGCAGAAAAACAAAACAAGCAAAGCAAAACAGGGAATTAATGAAACGACACAAACGGATCTCGTGTGCTTAGCGATGTCATACCCAAGCAGAACTTCACCAGTAGCGAACCAAAATTATATTGTTCATCACATTTCAATTTTTCTTTTTTCTTTTTTCATTTTTCATTTTTTCATTTTTTATGAAGTGCCAGAGTGGCAATATTAAATGTTGTAGTGGTGCTCCAAATTACAAAATTCATCCACAAATAATGGGTAGAAAACATCACATTAGCACATATCACATATCCACGATCTGGCGACTTCATCCAGGATTCTCTTAAAATTTGAAGTTTTCAGGCGAGTTGCCGCCCTTTCAGTACTATTTGTGTTCCAGGGCGTGGTGCAGGGCCATTACTTTAATGCAAATGGCCGCCAAATCGCCAAAAAAAACACGCCGTCACATTTAATTCAACACGAATATGGTGCACAACTGACCTCTACAAATTGGAACGAAAGGCAGCAACTTCCATTCAACATACCTGTTCTCAACAACTCCATGATCAACTGCGGAGCGGCTGTGATATATAGCCCTCCCAGTGATATTACGCAAGGACAGTGGACCAAAACTCCGACTATCAAATGCATCCTGCACAAGAGTCCATGGTATGTTCTAACGTTCAGAAGAATCGCCAAAATAGCTCTTCGGTCCAATTGATAGAAAAAAGAACTCAAGACACTGAATGCTTATACAAGCCCAGACACGAAAAGAGAGTTAAATTTGTAATCAAAGACTAGCATCACAGCGAGAACTCATCTATAAACATGAATTTAAATTTCTCACTGCAAACCCTACTCTATGGTTCATCCTTTTCGATTACAGGCAAAAGCATGCTTTATGCATCTCATTACTCCAAAACTGGAAGCACAATCTGATAGTCAAAATGCACAAAAGCTCTACAACAAGGTGCCAGCGAGGCAAATATGTCCATGCCGGTACCTTGGGGCTTAAGTTTTCATTGTCACAAAGCACCCAACAGGTTCCAGGGGCCAGACGGAAAGGCTCGTCGGCAGAATCTGAGGATTCCATCTCCTCTCCTTCCAATGCTGCAACCCTACGCACAAGTTCGTGTTCTGGATTTTGCGGATCTCTCAACATGACAATATCCCCTACAAATACACATCTGTGCACTTTCGACAACATAGACATCAACAATTTGCGAAAAAACCCGCAATCAAAAAAAGTACCTTAAGTTCATACCTCAGCACCAGCAGAGAACTTGTTTCTGAAGTACAATAATGCAACTTACTCCTAAAGCGCAAGATACAAGGTATGTGAACATTCAAACACCCCTGATTAAGGTAGAGGATGCTAAAACCTGAGCCCATCTCCAATACCGACCTTTGTTCCCATTGGCAACTACCTATCCATACACTTGGTGGTCTTTCAATTTGCAAGTTGAGTTTAAGGATGACTTAACTAAATGTCTATGGCCACTGATCTTCGAATGGAAAAAAGGTTCTGAGCTGTCACTTATACCTTACCTTCATTGGCTCCCTCTGAAATAGTAGGGAGTCGCAGCAAATATTAAAAAAGTTCAAGAAACAAGGAATACTCTCCTGTGCACTCAGAAAGGGAAACAAATGAAAGGAATATATTACCTCGGGTTAGGTCGTGGGAGGGAACGGATGAGCAATGTCTCTCCCTGACAGGCAAACGTAGGAGACATTTCTTTGCCATTCATGAGACGTTTGAAGGTGAGACGGCCCTGTGTTAAATTCTTGTATATATGCTCATAAATTTCTGTCTCGAGAATATCCCCTACTTCATAGCTCTACAGCCATCACGATAAAAATATCTGTCAGCGAACAGCTACATAGCCAGTCAAAACTTATCAGATTTCTAGATGAGTAAGTGGATTCTTTGTTGTACAATTTCTCTGGCAGTCATTCATCAGCCCCATTCATCAGCTCTCACGTTCCAGGGTTAACACCTAAAAGACCAAGGATTTATGATTTTAGAATGACCAATTATATTCTGAAACCATTCGAATTCAGTAGTGGCCAAACTTTATATCACCAGAATCAGTGAAGAATATCGCATGTCTTGGTCAAACAATAAATGAAAACTAAACATTAGAAGTCTCCATGCGACCTGCTCAAAACTGCTAAATAAGCATGAAGCATTTTGATCTTTTTAAGGCTAAACCCTAGCGAAGCCAAGCTTTCGAAAGCTCGACTTCGCAATCATGAAGAACTTTCGTATTGAACACCTAACACAGGCAGAGTCACCAGCATCTCTTCTTGGGAGTTGGGATACAGTTAAGGAATGGGAGTCGATCAACTGGAAGACAGTAACCCGTGATGTGAATACAAAGTGTGTGAACGATCAACATAGAATGCCACTTGACGATACCTCGTGTAAAGTAGAAATAATAATGCAAACTTCAAAAACTCAAAAGAGGACACGAAACGCAGGAGCTGCCATTGTAGAATTGGAGGAATAGAAATATAGTACCCTGATGCTCTGTTGCACAGAAGACCTAATTCGTGTGAGGAAGTAGCGAGCCCAGGTAAATGGAGAGCCCATAGCCAGTTGCGCGATCTCCAGTGCTCAGCAAGCCGCCATTTTCAGAACCAAAATCAAGGTCCCCAGCTGCGCCTCATCACGATCTCGGTGCTCTTCCTCGAAACTAAACCCCGACTCAAAACTTGAGCTCTAAAGAATGGGACTAGCTAAAACTGACACAAAAGGAAAAAATGAATAAAGCTAGGGTTTTGTATCACATGAAGCGTAAGTTTCGAAAGAAAGGAAGAGCTTCACAGGAGAATCAGGGAGCTGGATCTGAATATTGAAGAATCCTGGAGTGGAGGCAGATAGATCCTTTCGGGGCGTACAGAGAAACCCATGTCGACGACCGGTGACCGCCGGTGGAGGCTGTCTCGTGAACAAGGCGTAAACAGCCGGGGCGCAAATCTCGCATACGTGTCGTTCACACATAGGTTCAGAGCAAGACAATTATATACGATAATCATTGACCTTCGTCATTCAATCACTGGAATTTGAAGCCAGCTGGTCGCATTTCCGACCTTCCCGGTTGCTACGTCAGCTAATCCAATTGCAAACTATGTTTGCTCGTTAACAGAATATCTCATAATCTGTCTGCTTGTTAACAGAGTATTATATAACTTGTCTACTCGTCAACGAACAACAGTTATAATGTCAATGCTCGTTAATGAACCAAACATTGCAGTATTACATATTTATTCACCAATTTTCAAATCCAGAACCCCGGAGTAGCTGCAATTTTTCAAAGACTTGTAGAAACTAAATTCCAAGAAAGAATGTATATACGGAGGTTGAATTTTTTTCTGAGACCAACTACAAAAGAATGTTTCTAAGAATCTAAAGCCTAATCTCAAAATTCAGAATCCTTAACTTCTAATCTATAGTAAACATCACAAAAACTGAATCCTACTTTTGAACAAGTCTATCCTTCTTCTTTGATTTCTTGTAGATATTGTTGTTGTAATTCACTGAAATATTGAAAACCCCCTGATGGAATGAACCATTAATCAATGATGCAAGAGGATTCCTAGATACATCAATTTGAAGATTGCCATCTTCATTCACCGGTGCAATTGATTGACCAGCTTGGGATACTTTTCTCGCAGCAAGTGGCACAAGTTCCAATGGAATATTTTCTTTCCCCGTTGAACTTTCATCTACACGATCAGATTCTTCAATATTTGCTGTTGACGAAATTGATGCTGAAATGGTAGAAGCAACCATTGGTCCAACAACAGTAGGAGCTCGAAAATCAGGCTCGTCAAGAGCTGAAGGAATAGATGTCGCAATCGACGAGGGAGAAGCAGCGATACCTTGCAAAACAGGTGCACAACCAGTAGGTACCAAACTTGAATGAAGAGGAGCTTGTATAGCAGCTACTGGTGCAGCAACTGCTGCAACACGATCAATAACCTGATCTGAGTCTTGCTCGATCTCCATACTTCCCCAATCGAAACTCTGGCTCAAACTGATCAAGTCATCAACTGTTTCGGCTCTAACTTTATCAAAAGTTGAATTGCCAAAATCTGTATTCAAGGATATTTCTGTTAATGGTCTAATCGTAGGAGCATAAGCAGATAAAATACCCCTGTTAGTAGCTGGACCAAAATGAGCATTATGCTGTTGTTGATTCTGAACAAGGTTCGATCTCTTATTAAAGTTAATATCAACATTCCTTGGACCACTTCCAAAAAAACCACGGCCAGAAGGACGATTAGTATTGTAACAATTTTGCTTGGCGACATTGATACCACCAACACCATGCCCTGTACTATTGCGATTATACACGTTACAACCTGCACGAGGAGCATTTCCACCACCTCCACGACCAGCTGCAGTGTAGTTTGGATAAAAATTCCCATTGTATTTGCCATGATTACCACTACGGCTGTTGTTCATTCCACCTTGTCCAATAGTAGGAATTGCACCCCGCCCAATAATTGCACTTTGTCCAACAACAGCTACTGCACCCCGTCCAGCATGAGTTGAACCTCGACCAAAATTAGCTTGCATATTATTAGATTGGCAGGCAAAGCTCTCCATGTTAATCGGACTAGGTCCAGATGGAGCAATTGATGCAAATCCACTAGAATGAAATGGCCCAATAAAATCAGGAATAGTCGTAGTTGTACGTAACACGCCTTCATTTCTTTGGTTTGAAGATGAACTGATGAATGGACGTGGAAATTTACTACCAGGAATATGGATAGTTGAGCCTCGATAAGTTCCTATTGTCGGAAGGGATACAGAAGGAGATTGTCGATTGAATCTAGCTCCAGAATGTGACGAGATGCATTCTCCAATATTAGTGTCAATAACATCAGATTCTCGAGCAGATTCTACTGTTGTATGTGAAGCATCTGGCTCGACACCTCCAACAAGATTATCGTGATAATCATCTGAAAATGCTATAGGATCGTTGGGATCATCTATACCGTCAAACTCTTCATTTTCATCGGGTCCTCCCACCGTCAAGTTGTCTGAATCAACCTGAGCACATCCAACTTGAGATCTATGATATTCTTCCATTACCAAATTGTAGTGATAGTCAAAATCATGCATCTTATTTGTTATCGGGTCATAAGCATCCCTCAATAGGTTCTATGCAGCTTTGGCCTTCAGTACCGCAATTTTATCGTAACGGCTCAAAGTTTTCAGATTCCGATGTCCAATGATTTGAGCTATGACCTCCGGAGGAACACGAGCAGCCAACATTCGTGTTATAGAAGTCACCCATCCACTTTTGTTGGTGATGTCTCCTTGAATACCAACGTTTCTTGCCATTACTTTCATCCATTGAGATATATTTCTCTCACCGCAATTAACTTCACCCTTGTACCATAGGTTTGTTCTACTGCTTACAATGCAAGCTAGAAAGAGATGATTATCTTTATTTGTTTCTGGCATATGTGACATCAAAGTCTCCCAAGTGTTTATAACATCTGCATCAAAGCTGACCACAGAAGGCCTAAAATGCTCGTCCTGGAATCTAGTCATTGTAACTTTGTAATTCTTCGAGAGTCTCTCATCGTACCTAGAATGAACCAAACATAAGAAACATTATCAGTTAATCAGTTATCAACATTTGTGCAATGAATAGTGCAACAAGCTATTGAGCACTAACTACAAATAAACAATCTGCACATTACTAAATAAACCTACATATGCCATGCAACTTTGCAATACACTACTCATACCATGCAAACTAAAATAAAATATTAATGTCTAGCTATAGTTTGGGAAAGATATAGTTGGAATAAAATACCTCAAATATTTTCGGTTTTGCTGGTCATACTCCAAGGAAAAGTCATCCACTTGCAGTTTATAAATCTCTTTGTTGCCCCGTATCAAAAATATAACAAAGCAAAAGAATGCAAATCTCATCTGGCAACCTCTTGGATTTGTAGGCTGATGCAGTTTATGATTTAAGATTAGCAACTCTTGTTCCCAAGTTAAGGCATCAACTTTTCTTCGTTTCTTATTCACACCTGCATCTCTGGAATGTTCCATTGCAATCAACAGAGACTTGCTGCAATCAATGAAGAACGGATTTTTTCTAATATCAAACACAGGTTCGCTTATACAAAGCCGCTTCACTCGCCTCTCCTGTTCTTTGCAAAGAATCCGCTGGAAGGCCATGAAAATACTCATCAAGCTTGCCGACGGGTATCGCTCACCGTTAGTTTTGCAACACATGAGGAAAAATTTTGCGATCAAACCACCGAGCTCTGAATAAAGAATCTCTTCTATCTTCCGCTCAGTTGACATTCCCATGAACACCCTCCACGAGTCGAATTTATGCCTTGCCCAGTTGTTAACCTTTACACTCTTGTCACTACTATCCTCAATAACCTTCTTCCAATCAGCATCAGATAGTTCTAAAAAACCACTACCAGAATTGTGGTTTGCTTGCACAGAAGATGTACGAGGCTCAGAATTGTTTCTAGCTATGCTTGAAGAAGCAACTTCACCAATGTTCGAACCACAATTATAAGCCATTGGTGTCAACGGAATAGCATTACCACTGTCAATAGTGGCCATCACAGGATTAAGCTCTCCACTCGTATGACCTCCACTAGCAGGACTTAAAATGGTATGAAGAATACTTGACGACACTGGTCTTAGAGAGTTGTGTGCACCACTGACAACGCCCTCCAAAACAGGGGTGCTACACATAAAAGGACCTTGACATGCAACCTCCGAAATGTTGCTAGGTGTATCGCCAACATTGACAACGTGAGCTTCAGACGTTGAGAATATAACATCATCAGAAACTGCCATATGTCCACTATCAGTGACAAGAGTAGGCAAGCTATCAATAAAATCAATTCGTCTACTGATAGACGCAACTTCGTTAGATCTAATATGTGCATTAGAAATATCATGATCTAATACATTCAGAGACTCTATTACACGAGAAATGGAGCCAAAACAAGGAGTCTCAGCAGCCAAATTTACTACGCCAGAGTTGAAATTCCACGCCATATGATCTGTAGAAGTTTTTGGTAGCAAAGGACTATTCTCACAATCACTCGAGAGTGAAATCATAGAAGAAGCACTATGATTCATTATAGCTGGATTATCATCAACATTTACTGGACACAGGATAACAACCTTGGGATCTCTTTGAACAAGATGTGAGGTGTTGATCAATAATCCTTGAGAACTGAGTCGCTCAGACACGCTACAGAGAGACTTTGAACGAATTGGAGGAATGATAATCGCAAGAAGTCCATCCGCCATGATTTTTGGTTGCCTGCGACGTTTGCTCGTTCTGGCAGATGATTCCGCTTCAAGTACAGAGTCTGATAAAAAAACTCTCTTCAGGACCAGAAGCTGACAAAATATTCCCATCTTCTTGAATTTCAGGAGGAGTAGGTGTGCAAATTCCCAAATCAAAGCTATCACGGGAAGAAACACGTCTCCCATCAATGCTATCAATGGCTTCAACTTGCTCCTCTATGAGCATTTTCTCTCGAGGTTTGCGAGGTTTGCGAGGTTTGCGTGTCATTGGACACCGCAAACAAGAACCGCAACAAATTCAACTTAAATCAGCAGAAACACGCAAAATCCGTAGCAAATTACTCTGGAAGAACTCTAGAAACACTAAAAATGCTCACACAAACGCTCAAAGAAACAACACAAACCCTAGAAAAACTAAGTTCGCACAAATGTCCATGGAAACGACACAAATCCTACGAAAACTAAGCTCGCATACACGCTCACGCAAACGATGACAAAAAACAATACAAATTCTAGAACAACGAAGCTCACAGAAACGACACAAACCCTACGGTGCGCAAAATAAGAAACACAACTCAGCACTCAATAGTATACAATCAGGTAGGTAGGTAACATGTTGAGGTAGGTAGGAAACTTGATTGTTATTGGTTTGCTCGATTTGCGCCCTGCTGTTTACGGCCAATAACCGTCTCGACGGGGTCAGCTACCGCCCTGTCGCCTCGCCGCTACCGCGGCTCGGCTACAAGCCGATAGCTGACCCCGTCTCGACGGTTATTTAGTCCGTAACCGGCTGCTACCTCCATGTTGGTAACGCCCTTTTCGATTTAGGTTATGCTTTGGCATGCGCCGTTTAAGGGCAAAACACCCATTCCTGCACCTGTTCCTTGGAATGGACCGTAGATTCACCCAATGACCCAATTGTGTCAGTAGATTTTTCTTAATGTGTTCGCCACTTAGCCGACACAGTTGAAGGACACATAGGAGAATGTGGTTGGCTGAGTGCTGATTTTCGCAGGGTTCAGTTTTGGGGGCACCTATTGGACGGTTTCACAGGTCTAGGGAGCCAACACTTTGAAAATTTGTAGAAATTATATACTGTATCAAATTTTTATTTATTTTTTGAATATTCGTGATTTTCACTCTCTAATATTAGAAAAATATCATTTTTAGAAAACACTCCCTCCGACTATGCTGAATTCCTTATTTGCACGGTTTTGGGTGTTTCCACTGTAACCCTCAACTTCTAAGTGCCCAATCGACAATTGTTGACTTTTCAATGCTAATATGGCACCGTCCCATTGGCAACCCATCATCATTGCTATTATAAGTAACAACTCATAACCTTCTATCCTTTGAACTTGTTTTGGACACCTTTGGATTATAAAGATCAAAAGTACTGTAGAGTGTAGAAATTGAAAAATGTACAACTAGTTATGTCCGATAATCCACTTGCCATTAGCACAACTCATTGGTTATTTAATACATATATGGTGGATTTGAAATTTCAAGTTCATTTCTATGTGGGCAATTGACCCCTAAATGCCTAAGGCTTTTCTTTAGCTTTTAGCAATTTGCTCTAAATTGAACAAAAAGTCAACATTTTAATAAGCTTTATCAATTTTTTTAAAAATGTAGCCATATAAATTCAAACTAGACATGTTAGAAATCACTTAGTAAACAAATACACAACAATATCACTGAATTGAAAGATTATAATGTTCAATCATGACGGTGTTAAAATTGCAAAAGTGAATGGAAGTCTTTTGATCCTCTTTTCAAATGTCAAATCTAAAAAGTTGGTCACCAAAAAAATATGAAGTAAAAGGGCCTAAAATGCATAACTCAAATCAATTTATGGCTTTTGAAAGTTTACTCAACAATTTTTCAAATGAATTTCTAATGTGTTTTTTGGATCTAATGTATTTGAAGCTCATATCCAACAGCCCTCAACACTATAGAAAGTCAAGATTACAATGGACACTCTTGCACAAAATCTTAAATAGAAAAATCATAATCAATCATTTTCAAGATTGGATTTTCAAGGCTTATATAAGACTTCAAAAAGAAGTTTTCGAAAATATAAAATGCTAAATATAGCAACTTGGTTTAACTTCAAAATTTTGTAAACACTAAATTTTGGTGCCTTGAGTATTTAGGGGTTAAATTCTTTTAATTTTTGATTTTTTTTATATTGAACAATTTTAAAGGTAAACTATTGAAAACTTTTCATTTTTCAATGAAAAAGTACATATTTGATTGTTAAGAGGTCTTCAAAGGCTTACATGTACCATTAGTGGAGAATGAAGCTTGCAAATTTTACTTCATACCCCAACTTATATAGAGCTTGCCTTTTTCTCTTGATTTGAGATTTAATAAATTTGTACTTATCCACTTGCTTTGAAAATCGTCCCCATAGAAAGTGTAAAGTGTTTCCATAATTTTCATCATTGAAAATTTGAAAATGCAAGTGCTAATTTTGAACTATTTTTAGTTTCTAATTATAAAAAAATTGCATTTCAATTATTCCAAGGTAGATTGTGTAATGAGTTTGATAGCTTTTTATGTAAATCAAAAATTTTAAAAGTGCATTTTAATGTGCTAGCTAACACTTTTGTAGTTTTTCATGTCACCTTCAATTCCAAAAAAATTTATATGTAAACTTGTGAAATATTGTGGAATTAGGCAAGATATTAAATATAGAAAATATACACTTTTCTTATTATTATCTCACAACTCCTATCCAATTTTGCACTCAAAATTGTTTTACTTACTAATGAACAAGCTCTTTAAACAACTATATGATTAGATTTTAGGAAAAAAATAATTTTCTTTATAAGAAATAATTACAAGTCAATGCATCTTTTTCATAGTCAAAACACACTTGGAAAGACTTGGGCATTTGGTTTTTAAAGGTCTAAGAAGCCCAATTTGGACTACATTATCAATGGCGGTTTTGGGGTATATTTGACATATATTGCACATGAATTGATATACGTGGTATTCACAAAGTTTGTATTTATCTTGACTAGGATTCAATAGCACATCTAGGACTTCTAATTTAAATCATTATTGTACCCCTACATTAGTGTTTTTTTGGTTTTTTGATTAATAGGTTATGTTGCCTTTGTTTCAAGAAGGTTTTGAGTTTCTTGACTCTTTCATTTTAGGGGCTTGAATTGAAGGAGTTCAATTTTGAGTTTGTTAATTTTTGTATGCAATTTTTGTATATTCAAGCTTTGTGCAATATATGAAATGGAATTTTAGAAACATTGTAGTAATAGTATATAGGGCCTCAATTATAGTCTAGCATTTATTAATATATTTACCCTCTTTTTTCTATAGGCTTGAAGCTACCCATTTTCTTAGAAGGAAATTAGGCATTTAAGTGCCTAAAAAGTAATACTAGTCTATATGTTTGCAAGGTTGCAAATTGATTATATATTTTTGTCCTATTTTAGTACATACTTTGTATTTTAAATGTGAAATAAAAGACCATATATATATATATATATATATATATATACATTCCCTATAAAACTTTTCAATATTAATTTCTAATGGATTAGTTAATCCCTAAGCATCTAGATTCATCTCCAAATTTGATGACTTTAGAAAAAACATTATAAAGAGCTATTTGGAAGAATATTTTGGAATTGAGATGCGAATAAAAGTTGTAGAGTTTGAGTTTTAGATTCTATCCATACGATTAGATTTGCCAATGCTACCACCAATATTTTCTATATATTTTGAAAGGAAAAATTCAAAATTCCTTCAAAATTCAATTACAAGGAAAAGATTGTCATTTTTTGAGTGAATTTGTTGGGAAGGATTTGAAATGAAGTTCTCTTGACATGGGTTTTTTTTTTGGATTTTTATGTTCTTTGATTCTATGACCTCATTTTTGCAATTCTAAGTTTGAATTAGAATCAACCCAAGTCCACCACTTGACATACTTCACATTTGTAATTTTAGAAAAATATGTACTCTAATAATACCAAATCCAACCCTTGTATAGGACCACAACTTCATAAAGTATGTTTAAAAATAAAGATGACTTTCATCTCAATTGTAATTAGGAAGAAATTTGGATTTCAATTTGTACATCATTTAGAAATTGGACACTAGAATGCTCTAAGGTTAAACTACTTGATTTTTTTGAAAATTTAGTCAAAATACTTAGGACCAAACTATCAAAATGTTAATTTCATTTATCTTAAGAAGACAAGACCTATCACTAGGGTACTTTGCCAAAAATTAATTAGTGCATCCTTCATTGTAATATTGAAATCATCCATCAACTACTTCTTGGCCTATAACAATGCTAGCAAGTCAACATGAAAATACAAGCTTGTGAGCCTTGAGCATATACATGTATAAGTAGATATCCTACAACCATTGAATGTACTTATAATATAAACACCTATAATATATGTATCTATAATATATTTACACTATAATCATGAAAGGTTTCTATGATATAGAGACTTATAACATAGGTGTATAGTCTTCAATGCTCATAAGCTCACATAGTAGCAACCATCCTCTTTCCTATCCATTTATTCTTCCATTGTTTTCTCTACTACTCCCTTCATCCTTTTAACTACTCCATGTAAACCTACACATAATTCGTGCAATTGCTCCAATAATTTCATAAACATTTACATGACTAATAGTTTGGCTTCATTGCTGGAAATGTTCATTATTGTAGCAAATATTCAAATGAAATTAAAAAAATCTAATTGGTTTTGTTCAATAAGGATACAAGTACAAGTACAATAGAACTTCTAATAACCCATAATATCCCTATAAAAATGAAATCCCCCATGATTGAGATAGTCACCCAAATTCTCCAATTATTGAAACAATGGGTGCATTTTATTTTTCTATAGTTAACAATGAAGTCATCCGTTGGACTACTTTGGTCCATAGAACTCTTACATGGATCACGACAGGGATAAGTAGCACTCTCCAAATAGTAAACCTATCTAAAGTAATGTTGCTTGCCAATCCCAACCTAGCCCATACAAACATCATGATGCAAATGACCCTCTTTTAGAGCATTTTCTATATAACAAGGATACTGCACTATATCAACATTGTACAAAGTGCAAACAAATTTCTATTTAAACTTGGGCTCTAATGCAATTGATATTCAGAGACCTCCAATTTCATGGCCTCAATGTGCAACTACCTAGAACCAACTAATTTGCAAAATGTGAAAGGCCTACAAGTTGGTCCTTTAGGGAGTAATCATTATTATCAATGCCTTTCAAGCATTGGTACAATAAACACGCCATTCACCGCACAATTCTAATCACTGCACAAGAAATTTTTCAATCACCACATGCAAAACTTCCCAATCTCTACACAAAAAGATAGATGCTCAACACATTAGGGGTAGTTACGGCTCCTTCGAGCATCCAGATTTCGCAGAAGAATGAAGGAAAATAGGGTCCACTCAGGAGTTGATTAGGACGAAGGAGCTGTGACATCCCTTTCGAGTGCGGTGAGCGTGTAGAATCAGAATCGTGTGAGATCAGTAACTCCTATGGTGTGATCGGCAGCTTCCGGTAACAACTTTGCTCGCTAACGGTTCTTTACACCACTTATTCACCTCCGGAGTAGAATAAGCGACGCAGCGAAGTCTTCGCCGTCGAAAAATATACCGTCGCATGCTGTCTTGCAAGAGCCAACCCTAAGCTGCCACTACGAAAAACGGTGGCGAAGTTCGGCCTGGAGGAAGAGCCGTGACTACCCTTATTGTCTAGTGAAGGGCCGTAAGTTTGTTCTTACAAGATTTCAAGCTTATTACCTTCAAGTTAGAATGAAATTTGCAAGAGGAAACCTTTATGCTCTCTATTTTCTCAAAGTGAATCTCAACATGGCATTTAATAATTGTGCCAAGTTTCAAAGCTTGCAAGATTCTAGAAAATTGTAGAGAAGAATTTAAATTTCATTTGTGCAATGATTGGCAAGTTTACTATATATGTGCTTATCAAATCAACCTTCCCTTGTTTCCATGAAAAGTGTTTTTTCAATAAAGATTCTTTTCTTTCTTTCATTTTATAATACAAAAAAGTCCATTTGACATTTGGATTGCCGGCTTTGCATTGGGTCATTTAGTTCAAAAAATAAATCAGCACTGTGCAGACCACATAGAATGGCCTTCCATTTGCTGTTACACGGCTTGTATGCCGAGATGCATTGCAGATGCCCTTAGTGTAATAAAATAACCTCTCTAATATAATGTGTTCTCCCAGTCCCAGTCCCACTGCTTATCACAACTTCTACTGTATTCAAGTAAAGGCAGGATCTGTAAACCTATTAAATACAGCTTCTATGTCTGCGGTCACCTCCTCAGGCAATGGCCTTGTTACTGCGTAAGCGTTCATATTTTCCTTCAGCTGTTCTAAACTAGTCGCACCAATAATATTGCTGGTAACAAAAAATTGATCACGGCCAAAAGCCAGTGCAAGTTCTACTGGGGACAAACCATGTTTCTTCCCCACCTCAATATAAGCAGAGACGGCCTCCTATAGTGTATCACATAAAAAACAAAGTTAATGCTAATAGGACAATTGAAAAATATCAATAACAATACTAAGTTAATGTCAAGTAAATTTGGACTTCATGCTAACATGTTAGGTGTCAATGCTAAGTCGAGTTAATGCCAATGACATTACGATCACACTACCATAAATTTCACACCATTTGCATTAGATTAATGTCTTTGAATAAACCCAAAGACTGCAGCAAAGTAAAGATTAATACGGAGTATTAACTCAACATCACAAGTCTTATGTACATTAATATATTTGTGAAGACTCCCTCTAAGCAATATAATCAAGACAGAGACCAGAAGATAAGGATGAGGGAACATACCCTCGCAAGACTTTTGTTGTAACGGGCCATGTATCCAGGGAATCTGCTCAATCGTGCATTCACCGACTTCTGAGGGTCTAGATACTTCCCAGACAAAGTACCTACAGCGAGGGGAGAGTAAGCAAGCAAACCAACGTTGCAATTTTGTGGAAGGCATACTTCCACCAGGTCAACTGCAATAACAGCAAAATCCAACTTGCATCAGAACAGGGCCATCAGCCACACCTGGTTATTGTCAGCAAACTACTTCTCTAGGCACCTTAAAAGAGCCTTAACAATTACTCCTGCAAGTACAAGATAGCACCTGCAATCAACGGATAGAAGCGTGTCGCTATACATTGCAAAAATGAAAACTGTACTTGTATGTTCCATTTCATTTGTTTCAAAAAACAAAAAACAAAAACAAAAAACAAAACTGTACTGAATCCATGCTACCTTCGAACTGTGTACGCATTAATAAGCTGTAGCTATTCTGGATGCTGACGATTTTTGGGAGGTTCAGCTGCTCAGATAGACGAGTGAACTCCATAACTCCCCATGAAGTCTCATTTGACACGCCCACATACCTGACCTGATAAATTACAATGAATCATTCAGTTCTTGGGAGAAAAGACTCTGACAGAAAAGAAATTGGAAAGTAAATAAAATAGCTACATGTTCTTTTCATATACTTTCAGGGATTCTTAGAGTGACATAATAATTATAATAAAAGTTTTAGGTCATATTTCAATCGGTGAGATTTTGTCCAACATAATTGCCAAACAAATGGATTTTTAGCATATGATTCCGAAAAGAATAAACATTCTCTTATCAAAGAGTATTTGCATTTTGAAATCATGCCGAAGGTTGAATTTTCAGGACCAAATTTTCTCAATTCAAATAAGGTCTGAATTTCATTGTTTAACCCTTAGCAGTCCAACGTCTAATTTCTGGATGACAAATTTCTTGATATTCTTGTTTCTTTCTCATTACTGCTTGGATAAAAGTCATCCTGATTTGTGGAGATACATTATCAAGTTGTTACATGATTTTCTAAATTTACAAGTGTGGAAGTATGTCAAGTGGTTGATCAAGCCAAAATTCCATAGACTCTAGTTCAAAATTGCATTTGCAAAGAACACAAAATTTCAAAAAATCATGTCAAGAGAACCTCATTTCAAATCCATTCCAATGAACTTTACTCAAAAAGAATGATAATATGTTTGAAATCAAATTTAAAAGGAATTTTGAATTACCCTATTAAATTTAAAAAAAAATATTGGTAGTAGCATTGGTGAATCTAACCGTGCAGATGGAATCTTAAACTCAAAATCTACCAACTTTTATTTGTATATCAATTCCAATATATTTTTTCAAACAGTACTTCATAATGAATTTCTTGAATCGTCAATTCTGGAGAACACTCTGTACGTTAAGGGTTTAAAACTTTAATTTAATTTAATGCACAATGTACCATGTGTATTATAACATGACTGAACTTCACTGAACAATTCCAAAGATACCGAATTAGTTATGACAATATTTGAGGTATGCAAAACAAAAACTTTTGAGAGCCAATGTACATGCATGGAAATCTTTCAAGTGTCATACCTTCCCTTGGTCAATGACTTTCTTCAGAGCTTGTAGTTGCTCCACGATAGGTACTGTTTCTCTGATTTTGGCAGGATTAAAATACTTCTCTCCAAACAGTGGCACGTAACGATCTGGCCTGCAAATTAACGAGTGCAGAACTAAGTCCCTTCGGCAAGAATATTAGAAGAGAAATTTGCTCAGTGGTCCTTGGGTTCCAATCAGTAGTTGACCATCCAAGACTTCTGACCGTAATGGTCACCAATTTTTAGATATTCCCTATAAATCCTCGTTACACAACCTGCATCCATAGAGTACTTCACTGTTTACAGGTAACACAGATGGCCATAATTACCAGTGGATCTGAAGAAGATCAATATGATCGGTACCAAGCCGCTTCAAACTCTTTTCCACACTTTCAGTGATATTCTCTTCGTTCACTCGCACCGTCTGCCCACTATCACGAAGGTACGTCGATTTCTCAGTATATCCAGCCACTTTGGTTGCCACTATCACCTGCACATTAAGGGAAATACTCAGGCTTCCATTCCTCACAAAAAGAAATCCTGACCACTAAAACACTTCGCCGGTCACTCCTTCGGTTCCTGAGTTACATTCAGTTCTAAAGGAGCTGACCATCCTTGTGTCAAAATATCATACATTTATCCGAATTCAGAGTCTGTGCCAACAATGAGTTTTTGGTTACACAATACATCTGAAATCATGCTAAACCAAACTTTTTTATGGGTTGCGTAACAGTGAGCACAACGAACTGAGAGTCTTGGAGGCCAACTGACAAGAGAATTTCTAGAAATGATCAGTGAACAATATTTAAGATGGTTGCATAATGCAGGAAAAATAAAAGCAAAAAACATTGTACAGTAGCCATTGCAAACAACATGAATAAAGAGTCTTTACAGAGAGACTATTCCGGATAATTTTGGTAACTACAGTATCTAAAATATCAAGAAGAGAGACTTGCCTTGTCTCGGGGCATAGTCTTAAGCCATGTGCTTATGTATCGATCAGTTCGTCCTCGCGACTCTGCACTCATTGGTACCGGGTACTGCAACGGAAACGTCCAAATAAGCTCCACAACATTAATCGTCACCATCATACCCAACATTTACAGATACACTCATTTAACATAATCTCTTCCCATCCTAAAGTTCATGTTTTGGACAATGAACAAATTCAAGGGTGTACTATGAGCATCATCAATATGCTTCTCATCCAAATTAATCTTTCATTTTTTCATATTCAGGCACATAATTTGGTAGCCACATAAAAACAAAATATATGACCAGACTATCTACCCCTTGCATTCATCCATATTTCCCTTGGTTCTAATTTTGACATGTAGAACAATTTTGGGTTCTCAGAACTATTTTGTACTGATATTCCATAGACGGAACACTGGAATACATATTCAAGATATATAATACCGAACCCAGTGGAAAATAGCGACGTCAATAATTTGAACATAATCAGTTTTTGAAAGATTTGAAACTGGAATTTGTGAATATTAATGATAACATTGACAAATCTTGTAATTAAAAAAATTAAAAATCTACACCTTGTGTTCATACACAAACACCATATTATTCCTCCAAGTTACATTTCATAATCCACTTCAAAAATCTTCAAATAAAAACATGACTTAACCCCTATTTTTCAGGCAAACAAGTTATGTTCTTTGAGGGTGAAGTGTGTATAAAACACCGTACAAACCCTAAACCTTACATTTTCAGCAGAATCGAAAATGTTAATGCCATTGTCGAAAGCATAACAGAGCTGCTCATGTGCCTCCTTCTCTGTGTTCTGATTGCCCCATGTCATCTGCACATCAATGCATTACCATTTTCTCGCATTATTAGTTGCATCCTCCAAGCTCTGCTCTATGTCTGTCAGAACCGGAACAAGTCCACACCATCCACGCAGAACGTACGGTATGGAATGGTGATGAACACGTGAGGAATGGCTCTTACTGATAATTCATTACTACTTTTAAGATCACTTCACATAAGAATATTTACACCATTCAAGAACGATTCATACAGAAAGGGAAAATAAATTGCTAGGGAACCATAAGGGTCACGTGATGATACGCTCAATTGGTACACATTTCAGAATCATCATTCTGTGCCTGCACCTTTTATCAAAGAAGTTACTAAAGAGCATCTACGAAAAGAACTTTGACTCTCGGTAATTTTTTGCATAAGGAATCTAAACAGGTGCATTGGAATTTTCTGTCACTTACCAACAAAGGAGAAACAAAGATTGATCGGTCTGATAATAGTATCTCTGTAAGAGATTTTAGGTGTCCCATATAATACCTCCCTTAGAACTGTAATTGAACTTAAGGTAACGACACCGAATTAGATTCATGCCTAAATGCAAAACTCCAAATCTAGTTCAATGAGTACATTGATTCATCCTGAAAATGGACATCCTCCCCGCATCCAAGCTCATGTTATTCTAGGGTCACCTACCAATAAAACTTTGCACGCATATGGAATGCAAATAATACGTTCTCTAGAGCATTGGAATCCACTTTGATATGTTACTAAAGGATTTTAAAAGTATGAGCATTCTAACATTAGTAAAAATGCTCAGCACTCAAAAAAGGTCGCGATTATCTGTGTGCAATTCAAGAGTAGTGTCAAACGAAAAGCACATCTCACCGTCCCGAGTACAATTTCGCTAATCAAAAGGTCGGAGTCACCAAGCTTTTTGTACTGCAAGGCACCGGTTCTCGGAGAAGACGCAACTCCCGCCCTAATTTGGACGCCACAAGCACCTCTCCGAATTCTATGGCGAAATCTCGAATCTCTCACTATAGATGCAGGCGACGACGACGACGACGACGTCATCCCATTGCCGCGATTGCACAACAAGGTTGGCGACTGCCGAATGTGGAGCGGCTCACAGGTGCACACGGTGAGCGCTCCTACGACCGCCGCCGACACCATTCTCGCAGCAGCACAATGCGAACTATAGCTTGTGCAGATCGGAATTAAAATGAGCACCGACTTCCATGTGAAAAAAACGGCCGCAGCAAAATGGACTCCTTCTCAAGAAACTCGAATCAGACAAACATTACTCAGCCATGTCATGAACAGAGGTGGCGGTGGCCGGGTTTCGGGGGAGACGGATGGGAGAGCCATGAGTGGTGAGAACTGCTGCTACGTGGCCGGTGTGACCTTAAAATTTCCTTTCAAATGCTACCACCGACGCTTTTGCTCTTGCCGTGCCGTGAGGGAGCCCCAGGCATCAACCTGTGAGGTCCGGTCCAAGCCGACATCAAGCTTCCCGTTGTGCGTTGTGGATTGGTTCTCCAAATAAGATATCCATTTTTCTAGTAATATTTGGAATTATGTGGCATGTGGCAACCAATGAATGAGGTGTGCCACAAGGACAAGTCTTAGAACAGGAGAGACTAGAAAATATTTTTAGGTAATATAATATTAGCACTCAAAACCATCCAAATAAAGAATTCAACGTAGTTGGAGGCAATTTTTTCTAAAAATGATATTTTTCTAGTATTAGTGAGTGAAAATCATGAATATTATTAAAAAAAATAGATTTTTCAAGTACAATATGTAATTTCTATAAATTTTCTAAGTGTTGGCTCCCTAGACCACTAGAATTGTCCTATAGGTGTACCTTGAACTAAACTTTGCTAAAATCAACAATGAGCGAATCAGATATTTATATGTGTCTTTGAAATGCATCAGTTAATTAGAATCAAGGATGTGGCGAATACATTAAGGGAACTCTACTAACGCAATTGGATGAGTCTACAATCCACTGCGAGGGACAGGTTCAAGAATGGGTGTTTTTCCCTTAGTAAGTTGGATTAATGGAAAGGAGAGTGGGTATGCAAATCCTAAAATCAAAGATGGAAAAAAAAGGGATTCATTTGGCATTCCATATCAAAAATCAAGTTTATAGTTTACCTCTCCAAGCCCAATTCAATCTTCGGTTGGATCCTATATGTGAATAGCCCTTGACTAGTTCAAAATCTTTGACAAGGAAGATCAATGGTCTAAAATGTTTACAATGTTGCTATAGGGTATCTTTAATCCTACTACTATATATTGGCTCTCCAAAGCATTTGTAGTGCTCTCTTGGCAAACAATCCCAATATTGACAAATAGAAGGCTTACATAGTGTCGGGTTATTTTTAGAACATTTTGAGCCAATGCAAAGTTGGCAATCCAAACATCAAATGAACTATTCCACATCATAAAAAATAGAAAAGACAAGATTCTATAATAAAAAGATATTTTTCATGCATACAAGGGAAGGTTGCATTGATTGACACATATTATAATGAACAAAAAAGTATGATAGCAATGACTATTTTTACAAGTGAGTCAACTTGTTGGCCCTTTGAATTTTGCAAATTTTACAATCTTTGGGTGTTTGCATACTGAGGTTGTGAAAGTAGAGCCTTCCATAATGGTTGCATTGGAGTGCTTTTTAAATTAAAAATTACTAAGAACTCGCTACCAAGTGTTGATATTGTCTCTATTGCAAGGAGCATTGTAAATGCTTTAATTGTATTTCTAACTTTTCAACAATATATAATTAGAACTCAAAATTTGTATCATTAAAAGTGCAACCAAAAGAACTTTGAGAAGATATAAGACAATTCAAATTTAAACATCAAAGGTAAATACTTCAAAAGCAAGCTAGAATTTATAAATTATAGAAATATTAGGAAATCACAATTACCACTAAGTAAAACTTTAGCCATTGACATTCGACAATTAGCCACATTTAAAGTGTCAATGACCAAATTTTGCTTTGGTAACTATAATTTTGAAGCACTTGTCCAATTTCTAAACTTAAATTTTCTTATACCTTCTCAAAGTTATTTGGGATGAGCTTCCAATGATACAAATTTCAAGTTCTAGTTACATGCCGTTCAAAAGTTAGAAATACAATGAGAAGGCCAATATACCAATAGGATTGAGGATGCTTAGAGGGAGTCCTTAGTCTAGACAACTAATATAAAGTCCTTCCAAATGTGTTTTTAACTCTTAGACTCGTATGCAATTAAAACTTGAAATCACTAAAATTGAAAGCACATCCCAATTTTTTTTGAGATATATAATAAAAACTTCAAATTTAGACATTAGACAATAACTTCAATAGGCAAGACAAAAGCTACAAACCATAAAGGTCTTTGCAAATTACAATTACTAATGCAAAATTTGGTCATTGATATTGCACATGTGATTACTAAGACCTCTAGCTGTGATGTATACAAATTGCGATTTGCCAAGACATTTGGTCATAATTTGTCCTAATTGTGATTTGCCAATACCTCTATAAATTCTAAATTCTACATTGCTTATGAAGTGGTTTTCATTCATCATCAAATGTCTAAATTTGAAGTTTTTTTGTAGCTATTCAAAGTTCTTTTTAAATAATATAAATTTCAAGTTCTAATTATGTACAATTTAAAAGTAAGATATAAATTTGAAAGGCAACTATAATGGTTGGATTAATGATTCTCTATAAAGTAGGTAATGAAGAAAAGTAGTGTAATTAGAACTAACATTAGTTAGGTGACCATTATTAAACCTCTCTTAGTGTATAATCCTCTCTTAGTAATTTGTCTCAACATTATGTACTAAGAGAGGTTCTACTTGTATAGAATTGAAAAATGAATCTATTATTCCAAAAATTGAATCATTTTTAGCAAAATAATAAATCTTGTCCTTCCAAGGTCATATGTAATTCCTTTTGAACATGATATCATCCCTTGGAATGCTTTTGGGTTATTTATTTTGGGAAGATTTAAATCTCACTATAAACATCACAAATTAAACATTTAATACCAATTTCATCAACCATGTTATGAAAAATATGGTTACGAAAGGATGGAAATTTTATATCACTAGAAGCAATGTAGAACAATCATATAAAGAAAATAAGGTCCAAACATGATGCTTAATTGGAGGTAGAGTCTTTGCTATGAAATATTCATGACTACCTTTATTTTAATTCAATAGCTAATATCATGGCTAGTTATTGTTTAATTGAAAGTAAGTAACAATAACTATATACCTTAGAGCATCCCCTATTCAACTAGAAACCATGACACCAATGTCATAATGATGGGACAATTTCAAAAAACACTCTTCAATGCAAATGGCCTTGGTTAAGGTTTATCTTTCAAGGCCTCCTATTTTCCTTTCCAAACCCAACACATTGGCAAAATATGAAGAGCTTGGAGCTGGGCTTCGAATTGTTATGCGTGCCAAAAAATTGGAACCCTCCACTTTTTTGTATGAGAAGTCTTTTGTAGCGTAAAATCTTTGCCTCTCTTTTCATAATGCCGAAAAGCCCATTTGAGATTTGGATTGCTTGCTTCGGATTTGGAAGTCACCACAACAAGCTCCGCGACCTTCAACATGAAAATTCCGGTACTGCCTCTATTTATGCTCAAGATCGGGGATGCCCTTTCTACCTTGACGAAACTCTGAAGTTTCAAAACAGCAGGATGATAGCACGGACGAAAAGAATGGACGCAATAGCGCAGATTGGACTAGTCTTCAGGAATCCATATTGTCTGAAAAACATAGTATCTCTAAATTACTGACTTGCTGCCAGTGCCACTGATGGTAACCTCGCAAGAATTTCAAAATAATTCATCTACAGTGAGGAAACTGCAACTCCCAAGATTTTTGAATGTTTCCCTGACAGACCCAATTGTGTGTTAGCACCGTCAAGAGAACTACTGCGATGTTAAATGGTATAGGTTCAGATTGCCAGGAGGAGAAATAGTGGCAAGCTACATTCATTAGTCTCATTTGTAGCGAACAAGCTGAACAAAGAGATTTAAAAGAAGAGAAATTTCTCAATATATACTGTTAAGCATTGTGCTCCGTATACAAGATTTTCGATACACTTGAAATGACACCCTAACGATCAATGGCGCAGCGTGTCAAATGTAGATCTGGGAGCATGAATGCAGAGCCATCCCTCAGAATGACCGGTAACCTTACCCAAAATGCTCTAATGTACAGGAAACTTTATCCTCCTGATCAGATAGCTACAGTAAGACGCTCAGGATCCAAATTCTATTCATCACTTCTTCCCTCTCAATTTCACACCTAATGCTCGTTCCAATTTGGCCAGAACCTGCTGTGAAGGAATGGCTTTCCCCGACTCGTACTCCTGCACAACCTGTGGCCGCTCATTGATCATCTGCCCAAGCTGCGCTTGTGTGAGCTTCTTGTCCAAACGGGCCTTCTGAATTCGATGTTTGACCTCTAACGAAACACGTTCAAGCGCCGCGGGCTCAGTTTCCTCGTCAAGCTTCCGGGTGTTCAAAGAAGGCGCACCAGACTGCTTCTTGTTTGATCCAGCGTCGAACTTCCGAACAGTTTGAACCTCCGCACCCGCTCGTATTGCCGCGGCAATGACTTTAGGGTCACGCGCGTCAGCACCCTTCACTGGTCGCTTGTGCACAACAACAGGGGTCCAATCCTGAGTGATAAGTCCGCCTTGTCTTGCAGACATGTCTACTAATACCTAAGGCGCAGGAAGAGTATAGATCAGTCACCAAAAATTTAGACCACGGATACCTGTCAATCAGAACGAACAGCATTAGCACGACTCAATGCAAATAGTAGTCCAAACTTAAATTAAACCTTCTTTAACAAAGACAGGGAGAAACAAATCCTGAGAACCAATCCCAAATAACGAAATCAGTCTCCGACAAGAACCTCAAAAGAAAACAACCCAAACACAACACGAACCACCTCAGCATTGAAAAAAGACCAGACAACAAAACCAAGTACAGGAAAGCGTCTCCAACAAGACAATCCGACTCCTAACAAGACCGTGATGAAAAAAACCCATTGATGCTCGCGAAATACAAACAGGAACCACTCCAAAGCCTAACAATTGAAAGAACTGAGTCAACACCACCAAATCCCCCCTAAAACAAGACAATCCGACTCCAAAACAAACTACGATGAAGGAAACAGAATCGACGCTCTCAAGTAATAACAAGGATGTGACACATACAAGCTCGCCCTGTTACAGCAATCTCCTGTGCGGCAAAGAAAAGAGCGACGCGATCACTCGAGAATCATCTACAGCAGAGGGAATCCTGAAAACCAGACAACAATACCTAATCCAAAAGAACCCGTACGATCCGACTGCAATACAATCCGCGACGAGGGAACCAGAAACGACAAACCCTCAAATGGCAAGAATGGCAACCCGAAAGTGGAGATCAGCCTGAGTCATTCAAAGAAATGCAATTTCCAGCAAAGAGCAATCCTGGAGCAGAGAAAAGTCTCACCTGGAAACCGATGTCTTCGAATGTAAGCTGCAATTGCAGAAAAGATAGTGATCGGCAACGAAGCGAACTGAACACAGTGCTATTTGATGGCAATTGTGGGCATGAAGTAACTGAAGTATTTGAGCGAAAAGGGGCGTGGAGTGGGCCTCACGTTGGAAGAGTCTAGAATCTGGAAGCCTCGTCTGTAAGTGCACGACAGAATGGGGGATCTGCCTCCCCTGCCCGGGAAGGGGCTGCCCGCGGGTTGAGTGCCAGGTTAGGTTGCGGAAGAGAGAGAAAAAACTCCAACCACTCTAAAAGCATGTCCACACACGAACTGGATGATTTGTTGGGAAGTCATTGAGTTTGCAAGGCAAGTAGGCACTATAGACATGAAAACAAGGGTGGTTTTGGAAGATTTTCAAGTGACTTGTGTAAAAAACAATTGGCTGATTGGTGAGGGTTTACTTAACACATTACTAGATTTCTTCATCATTTTTTTTCCATGTTTGATTTTTAAGTTGGGTGATGATGCTCAAATTAGTTAGCATATTTGAAGAGTTTGTTCATTAACAATCCTAAGTTGGGTTTTCAAAAGTCAGTTTGAGTGGCACTACCTTGAAAAGAAAGGAGACTTTATACTAACTAGTTTTAATTTGAAAAAGAAGGAAGAATAGGTTTAGAGTTGGATAAAAGGAGGTGCAATGAGTGTAGGATCAAGGTCAAGGTGGTGTAAATTGTTGTTGGAGGGTATCACTTTTAGTGAATAGAAGGTGATTGAAGTGTCAATTAAGTGAGAAATAAAATCAAAGAAAGAGATTGATGTCTATTATAATGATTGTACAATGGGATTCCAATCAAAATGGCGTTTTGGAATCTACAATGAAAACAATTTTAGCTCTACCAACTTTCACAACCTCCCGAGAACTCAAAAATTGATATTTCACTATGAATTCTTTTTTAAAACATCATTTGTAAATTAATAACATGAATGCCAAATTTCAAGGCCAAAAGATTTACACAAAAAAAGATATTCAAAATCTACCAACATGTATAGTAGTGAAAAAAATTTCACTACTTTCAACTTTGACACCCTCACAAGGATTGAACTTTTTTTTTGACATGAAATAAACTTTATGTTCTAAAACTCTGTGAAAATTGTCAATGTCGAAAGATTAATTTAAAAAAATATATTTGAAATCTCCCAACATGTGTAGTTTTGAGAAAATTTTCACAATTGCCAACTTTAACACCCTCTCAAGGGTTGAAAAATTTGTTTCTTACCATGAATTTTTTTTGTGAAGTCATCCTCACAACTATACATGTTGGGAGATTTTGTATATTTTATTTTTGGTAATTCATTTGAAGTTGAAATTTGAAACACATGTTATCAACATAGAGATGACTTCACAAAAAAATTCATGGTAAGAAAAAAAAATTTCAACCCTTGGAAAGGTGTCAAAGTTGGCAATTGTAAAAATTTTCTCAAACAACACATGTTGGGAGATTTCAAATATCTTTTTTTGAATTAATCTTTTGACCTTGAAAATTTTCACACATATTAAGAACATAAAGTCCATTTCATGCCAAAAATTTCATGGCAAAGAAAAAAGTTCAATCCTTGGGAGGGTATCAAAGTTGAAAGTAGTGAATTCTTTTTATTGCTATACATGTTGGTAGATTTTGAATATCTTTTTTGTGTAAATCTTTTAGCCTTGAAATTTGGCATTCATATTATTAACTCACAAATGATATTGTAAAAAAAATTATTGAAAAATATCAATTTTTGAGCTCTTGGGAGGCTATCAAAGTTGGCAGAACTAAAATTGTTTTTACAACAAATCCCAAAATGCCATTTTGATTGGGACCCTACTGTATTGATCCAAGTAGAGAAAATTGTCAATTTGTTAGCCCTATTGACAATATTTGTTGATGACCTTCCATTGGCGATGGCAAATGATGATGAACCATCATCACTCTCAACATTACATCTATAAAAAATATACCTATTATCAAAAACTACATGATTTTTGGCTTACTTAGTGATATATTTCATTTTCTTAAGGTTAAATGACATCTAAAGTGCTACCCGATGAATATAATTATAATTATTTTTTTATTTTTTAATATTTAAACTTTTATCTTCCTTCAAATTATCCAATATTCTTTAGAGATTGATGAAAAACAATCAATTTCACTATAAAGATCTCTCCACCTTCCTACAACTTGCCAATGAAATTAGCCCTTCATATTGTATTACTATATAAAACTATCTTATTTTTGAAATTATCTTTTTTAAATCAATATCTATTAAACTCTCTCTCTAGCTATTGAAGTGAAGTTTTCAATATACAATGATCATTTTTATAATTTATAACTTCAACAATATTGTCTTTAATGCCATCTTGTAAAATGTATAATAGCCTTTAATAATCTTATAAATTTATCTTTATGAGCAAGAAGATTCATTAAAGATCCATCAACTTCAAGATACTCTTATAAGGTCAAAAATACATAGATTTTAAACTACAAATTGCATTGGAATCATAGTTAAGTGTAACATGGTTTGTTTGTTTTTTGCTTTCTAGTACCAGATTGCACCAAAAAAAATAACCTAGCTAAAAAACACCACAAAAAATGCCAAAAAATTTGGATGAAATCGCCAAACAACTTTGAATTAAAAAAAACATTAGATGAAATCACATGATTGTGGATGAAAACCTTACTTTACATCCAATAAGTGGATGAATGTTGCAATTTAGAGCACCACTATAGCATAATATAACCAATATGGCACTTCTTCAAATATGAAAAAAAAGCCCTAAAGTGTAATTGACTATTATACAACAATTGCCAAAGAAAGAGGCAAACTCATAATATGAAGAAATTAGTTTGGCCTCCCAATTCACCATAGATAACTTTGAAAATTAGTCAAAGATTTGAAACAATTCTAAAATAAGCAAATAACAAGTAAAAAAATGATGCAAATAATTCAAGCAATCAACACTAGAGTAAGCCAAAGAACAAGTAAAAAATGATACAAACAATGCAAGCAATATTGCATCAAATATCTTGAAAATGACTACAAAGGTTCATTTTCAAAATGTCCAATAAATTACAATCTATAGTTTCAATAAAGGGAGACAACAATAAAATCCAAATTGTTGTATGATTTTAAAACATACACACTTACACATACTAATATATATATTTGTTATAATGCTTAACTATTCTTTACTATGATACCAGCACAATTTGGGGTTTGAAAATTTGTTCACTTTTTAATATGCTAAAGCTTCTTTAAATTAATGAATTTTTTTTGAAATCCTAAGAACAAAATTTGTATTAGACCCTACCAAGTTGTTTTTCATTTTCTATGAAGTACCAAAGTGGTGATATTAAATGTTGTATTGGTACTCCTAATTTGACATAATGGATAAAAAATATCACATTAGCACATGTCACATATCCATTATTCTATTTTCATCCTCAATTTGCTATTTATGTTCTAAGGTCTTGGTGTAGAGCCCAAAATTTTGGAGCAAATTAATGACAAATCACAAAAAAAAAACCCATTGGACCTCACTATACATACTCAATACTTATGCACCTCAAATAACAAGTGAAAAGTTACAATTGAAATTATATAGCTGAAAGGTATGTTTGCACATGACAGTAGGGTGATGTTAACAGAGCTCAAATATCTAGGCCTAGCCCACGAGAATCCAACAATGCAATGACCTCAATCACAAAGTACATACGAATCTGAACACGGTTGTGTATTGTTAGACTGTCTTAATTTTGTTTGGTCTTGTTGACAATCGAAAGAGGATTTCAAATGCAACATATGTCTCACGTTCATGGTCACTTTGAGTAAGGGTCACAATCAACTGCCAGTGCACTGAAAAGTTTAGCTCGTTGAAAGGGTATGGTGCTTACAATCCAGTCAGTATTTTCGCTCTGCTGAAACAGGAAGGTTTCAATCTGAACTAATTTTGCAACTACATCGGTGTGGTGCGCACATCTAACCCCTGTCACTATCAAGTCAATACAGATTAGGTCTGATCACGTTCAGATTCAAGTCCATCCTAGCAAGTCAACCAACCTCTTCCCATAAAAGGGCTCCCCAAATTGGGGTTATAAACGGAAGAAACCAGAGGCAAATGCATTGTACCTCGAAGGAATACAGGCGTCAAGGTAGCGCAGTAACATCTCTCTCCCATAAAACGTACCAATAAGAAGTTAGCGCTGTTAAAGCGAACTGGACATCTGCACAAACACACTTTAACAGAGCATATTTCAATTTTCAACTGCAAACAAACGCGACTTCTGTCAATGACTCTCAAGCAGGCATGTCACACAGTTGACACTTCTAAGCAAAAGTGGATGGAGATTAGCAAAATGGGGAAATATATTGCACCTTGTAGAGATTGTTGTTGGAAACATAATGAATCTGGACTACTTCAGATGCATAGCCATAGCACAAACTCTGCTGCTGCTAAACACCAAAGTAAATTCAGAAATACGAAAACCACAGGCAGACTTCTGTCTTTTATGAATCCTGAATAGGTCATCCACTACGATCTAAACGAAAACTTGAGCAGTTAATAGAGATCTTCATTCTCTAGCAAGAACGATGATACTTTGTAATTACAAGCTTTAACGTACTTTGCTCGCAATAGAGTTCATTGCCGTTTCCCATATCAAACAGTGGTTGCCATGTACTGCATATACACCTCCGCGAGGCAACCTGATTGATATCTCAATAGCGATATTTGGTAGAATAGTCCTTCGGCGAGACGACCAAACCCCTCCCCTTCCGCGCTCCTCGATACACAGTTTCCACAATATCAATGAACTCCTGCTTGTCTTTCAAGGCCCAATTGATCTTGTTATTATTTCCTGTCCCAAGATCGATCATAATATGCTTGTTGCGGAAGAAGAACATAATCGTACAAGGATCGTACAGCTCATACATAGTATTGAAATCTGGAACCTCTGAAATATCGACCAGATATATAACAGCAAAATTCTTGATCGTCTCTGCCACAGACGCTAGTACTTCATCCATCTGACAAAAAAAAACCCAAAAGAACAAAAGTAAAAAACATCAGCCGCAACCTTTCAAAAAATAAAGAGGTCACGACTTACAGGTTAAAAAAAACACTCACGGGACCGAAACAGAGAACATAAAGGGTAAGAGATGGCCTGATGCAGAACATGCGCAGTCACGCGTAAGAGCAGAATTAAACAGACGAAGCGTAGAAAGGAGGAGGAGAAATACCTGCATGCATGTCTCATCCCAATCGTGTCCGAAGCGGATGACAACCGCGCGCTCCTCCTCCGCCAGGATGGACTGGTCGACGGCCCATCCAGAATGCAGATGCGGCAAGAGGTACGACATGGCCGGAGCAGAGACGGCAAGGGGATGAAAATTAGGGCGACGACAACCACGAGGAAGAGCAAGAGGAGCAAGAAGAGGGAGTGTCGCAATGAAACCCTAATTGCCAACTCCGAATCAAAAGTATGAGGGTGAGGACGATGACGGTTCTGCACTTGAAACTTCGTCCGCAAGTGGTTCCTCAAAAACGAACAAAGCTGGGGAAAAGGAATATTTATGTACTCTGACGAAGTATTCATACTGATCCTTTTGTCACAGTGAAAACAAAAGTAAAAGTAATTTTTAATTTTCTTAGACTTAAAAATAACTCAAAAATTTATAACCTTTACACCATCAGTGTGAACATCACAAAATGAAGCTTGTCCATCCTTCCTCACTAAGGGCTTTCTGACACTACTAAAAATATGATGAGGGGATGCACGGTTCAAGAGATCTCAACGAAACAAATAAAACAAACAAATAAAAAGTATAGAAAAGGCATGGATGGATTTTTAACCCTTAATCCAAGCATCAAGAGTCTTCTATAGTATTGAAGATTTAGAAAAATAAATTATGAAGTATCATTTGAAAGAATATCTTAGAAATGATATATAAATAGAAGTTGTAGGCTTTGAGTTGTAGATTCTATCCTCATGGTTAAATTCACCAATGCTATTACCAAAAAAATTCTATAAAATTTGAAATTCCTTCAAAATTCAATTACAAAAAAAATATTGTCATTTTTTGAGTAAACTTTGTTGGAATCAATTTGAATTGAAGTTCTTTTGTTGTGGAAGGCAAAAGAGGTTGGGCTGGAAATGCCTTTATATTAAAAAAATAAAAGGAACTATGAATTATAATCAAGAAGGATAGAAGGAATAGTGTATTTCCACCTTCCATTACTCGTGTGGCAAAAGAGAAGAGTCCATTGGATGTGAAAAGCACCTTCTAACTCAACTAAGGATTCAAGAATTCTAAAATTTGCATGAATGTGACACCAAATGGCGACATTGACATAATTGAAGTTCTCTTGACATGGTGATTTTTTGAAATTTTTGTGTTTTTAAAACCTATGGCCTAATTTTTGCAAATTGAGTTTGAATTAAAGTAAATCCAATTTTAACTTCATCAACCACTTCATATAGTTCCACATTTGTAATTTTAGAAAAATAAAAAAACTTTATTAACACCAAATCCAACCATTAGATAGGACAACAACTTTATAAAGTATCTCTACAAATTAGGGTGACTTTTATTCAAGTAATAATGAAGATGAAAAGTGATTTTCAATTTATACATTATAAAAAAATTTGGACATTGGAGCACTTCAAAGTCAAAAGATAGATTGTTGATCATGGAAATCATTCATTTTGATACCATGGGAATCATTGGCTTAAAAAAATCCAAAAGTAGTCATTAAAAGTCAAACTATTGTAGAAGTTATTCATAGTGTCTTTTTTTTGGCACCGTAGGGCCAAATTGCACCATTTCAAAAGAAATGTCTACTTCTTACTAGATAAACGTATTATTTTTTCACCAAAATTTTCCCATTTCTATTATAAATATAGATGAGGTCACCAAATTTGGATGCAAAAATGCATGAATATGATTGAAAAGTGTATTTTTCATCCAAAAGATGGATGTATATAGAATACAATGCTTCACTAAAATTTAAGCAATTGCCATCTTGATGTTTTTTCATAAAAGAAAAAAGAAAGGCTAGACCTATACTTTCTATACAAAATTCCAAAGATAAATAGTTGTCCTTCTATCACATACAAAAAGATACTTTATCATTCATTTGACACTAAGAGTCTATGTTGATGTTGAAGGATTAAAATCTATTAAATTCTATTTGTAGAAGAAGAATTACTACAAGAGAAAGGGGTGTTTTAAGTATAGTCCTAGAGATAAGATTTTAAGTAATGACCTTTTTAAGAGATTATTAGAAATAATTTACTAGAAATAATTGTCTTTCTAATAAAATTTTACTAGAAAGTTATGTATTTCTAGTAAATTCTTACTAAAAATCTCCTAAAAAGGTTATTACTTAAAATCTTATCTCTAAAACTATACTTAAATCATCCCTTTTTCTTGTAGTGAATCCATTTGACTAAGGTGAGCCAAAATTTTTACCTAGATAAGCTTCTATATTTTTCTAAAGTGATCACTAAGACTTTGTTGGTCTCTATAGTATTAGTGGTGACTAAATAAAGGTAACATGGCTACTTCCAACTTTAATCCTAGAGTTCTCTAATATCCAATTTTTGAACAATGTATAGATTGAAAATCAGTTTTTTTTCTCATTACTATTTGGATGAGAATCACCCTTAGTAATTTGTGGAGATACTTTATGAAGTTTTTGTCCTTTATAATGGTTGGGTTTGGTGTTACCAAAGTACATTATATTATTATTCTAAAATTACAAATGTGAAAGTATATCAAGTGGTTGACCAAGACAAAATTGCATTGACTCTAGTTCAAATTAGATTTGCAAAAATGACACCATATATTTCAAGAACACAACAATTTCAAAAAATCACCATGTGGCAAGAGAAACTCATTCCAAATCCATTCCAATAATGTAGATGTAACGGACATGCAAGATACAAGACAAGACAAGATACCAAACAAGGCAAGACGAGTTTTCAAGAACAAGACTTGATATTAACTCGAAGAGGTACAAGATGAGAGCGTAAACTAAGAACTATGATCAAAGAGATGTGTTGTCGAGACTAAGGACTACCTCAGCCTCGACCTCTATATATACTACTATTTGGATAGAGTAGGAGGCTCATCTAGAACTTCATAGAAGATTCTAGAATACTACGAAAGCTTCTGGAACACTACGGAAGCTCCTAGAACACTATGGAAGCTTCCGGAATACTACGGAAGCTTTTAGAATAATATAGAACATACTTAAGAAGTTATTGATAAGTCTAGAAGGTTCTAGAATGTCCGTGACATCACCTCCCCTTCTAGCGACGGTTTCCAAGAGGAGCTCGAGTGATCTATGATTCACATCTGCAAGAAATTAAGAATACGAAGAACAATATCTGCGACATAGGCCGCCCTCCGATCTGGTGGCAAAAGTTGTACAGGTCCATGGAGCCAACGGTCGTGGCCTCGACTTCCTTTTATAGGACGAAACCCAAGATATTGTTCGATGTTGGGACCTTCAAAACATCCCTGGAAAGTAACTTCGGGGCCGTTTGGTTCAAGGCTTCCAACTTGCAATAGAATTACTAAGGCTCGGGCATCAGGTTGAAGATTGCCGTGCCAAGGCTCATCCATACGAGGTCGTTTGTGTTGTGTCACTATAAGAAAACAGCGAATTCTGGGACGTAAAAAAAAACACGATTTTTGTGTCAAACACAATGTCTCCTAAAATCCGTCAAAATGGACAAGCAAAAAATATGGTGGAAAAAACGGAAAACACGTTCTTTTTTTTTAAACATCCTTCAAGACAGGGTAATTTGAGGGACCCAAATAGTGCCATTTGGCAGTGCAAAAAGGTCCACATCAGCAACTTTTTGGCGGGCAATGCCACCTATGGTTTTTTTCATCCATTGCCTCATCCATGTTTTTTGTGACGTGGACCCCTGAATTATGCTGACGTGGACTCCAAATTATACTGATGTGGCATGCTTTGTCAGCACACTTTTGGGTCACTTGAAAATTGTAATGGTGTTTTTAAAGACGTCAAATTAAACGTCAGTTAATACACTGTATCTACAAATCCAAGTCAGAAAATAAATAATATTAAAATAAAAAATAAAATAAAACAAATAAAATTAAAAAATTAAAAAACTTACCACTTATTTTTTGAGAACTTTTGATGGTGAAATGAAAAGATTACTTCATTTAAAGTTAATGAAAATGAAGGACAAAAAGCCTATACTTATATCCTTTCTCAGCCTTAGGTGAGACAAAAGATATGGGATTTGAGAAAATGGCAACTTAACAATTGAATATGTTGATGTCATTTGAGACATGTCACGTCATTTCAGACATGTCATGTCATTTCAAACATTAAGATGTTTTCTTGAACATGTCAACGTTATTTTTGCATATCCCATATTGATTGTCTCTCCTCCCACCACTGAACTACTTGTTTTCATCCACATTATGCATTCAAATCATCCATCCATTCCCTTTTTTTTGCAAAACATGCCACGTGGCTACCCTTTCTCTAAATTTTTCACTTGTGATTAATTTTTACTACAGACCATAAATTTTTTAATTAATTTAAAAAAAATTAGAATGAACTCTTTGCTGACGTGGCCATCTACGTTTTTTTGGATGTTTGAAAAAATCTTACCATGTTCAATGTGATGTCCAAATAACATCCCTGTCTCAGTGGACATATCGAAAAACATGCAATGTTTCCGGTGACATCTAATAAAATCTTGTGAGCATTGTCGCGTTTTTAAAAACATGACGTGTTTTTGTTTTGACGACACAGAAAATGCGAGTTTCTTATAGTGTGTTGAAGTTCCGCCTTCGTCTTGACGTTGTAGTGGTGGAGAATCTGGAAGTTGTAATGGTTCGTCCGGTAATTGTGATATAGAAAGCTCAGTTTCGGGCTGAGGATCATGCTCTAAATCTAAAGAGTCCTTAAAAACTCTCCAATTAGACATACTGGAGTTTCTAGTTTCTACAGAAGCTAATTAAAGACTATGCAAAGTTCTTATAGTAAGGACTGTCTAGTCTGATCAACTCTCCCTTCTTTATAAAGAGTTTTCGATGGGAATTCTTCTCAATGACGCTATTGGTGTGGCTTATCAAGATAGAGTTGGTGAAATTCATGTACCTTTTGCGGCGCGTTCACCAAATTTGCCGTTGGTTCCCATGTACATTCATTAACGTCATATCCACACCAATGTACCAAGTACTCCAACTTACCACGTTTAATGCAAGAATTAAGTACTTTTTCTACCTCATATTCCTCATGATTGTCTATTTCAAGAATAGGCGGTGGAGGTTGTCTTCTTCCTAGCAAATGTGATTCTTGATATAGTTCAAGAAGAGAAACATGAAAAACCGGATGTACTTTCATCAATGGTGAAAGTTTCAATCGAAAAGCAACAGGATTAATTTGTTTGAGAATAGAGAATGGCCCTAGACTTCAATAATCTAATTTATCACATGGTTGAGTAGTCTTAATGTTGCGTCGAAGAAGCCAAACTTTTTGACCCACTTGAAATGAAGGTGATTCTTTACATAATGCATCTGCTGATATTTTGTAACGATCTTGAGCTTCTTGTAGATGTAATTTCATTGTTTCTTGAAACTCTGATAATCTTGAGATCAAATCTTTAGCTGCCGGACTATTTGTTTCGGAAATGTTAAGTAAATCCAGTTTCGGATGATATCCATAATTGGCAAAAAATGGTGTTTGACGAGTAGAGGCATGCGTACTGTTGTTGTATGAAAATTTTGCCAATGTCAAATGTGAAGTCCAATCATCTTATTGATAATTGACAGTACAACGTAGATATTGTTCTAATATTTGATTTACACGTTCAGTTTGCCCATCTGTTTGTGGATAGAAGGCAGAAAAAAGTTTGATATCCACTTTCAAGGTTTCGAAGAGAGACTTCCAAAATTTGGAGATGAATTGTGGTCCTCGGTCAGAAAGAATGTCGTCTAGTAACCCATGATATCGATAAATAGTATTAAAAAAGAGCTTGGCTATTTCTTCACTTGTGATTGTTTTATTGCATGGAGTGAAATGCGCCATCTTTGTAAGTCGATCTACGATTACACATATAGAGTCAAAAGAATTTGACGGAGGTAAATCCGTTATAAAATCCATAGATATAGAAGACCATGGCCGCTTTGGAATGGGTAACGGTTGCAGAAATCCATGTAGTCGATGTTGTGGATTTTTGAATCTCAAACATGTGTCACAAGAAAGTACAAAGTTTTTGACAACCTTCCACATTGGAGGCCACCAAAAATCTCTTGACACAAGTTCTAATGTTTTATTGAATCCAAAGTGTCTGGCGGCAGGAAAGTCGTGTCGAGCTTGAACAACTTGAAGACGTAGAGGACCATCTGGAATATATAGGCATTCTTCAAACTGCAACAAACTGTCTTTTAATTGAAATATGTTGTCCTTATGATGAGATTGACGCTTGAAGTCAAGAACTAAAGGGTCCGAAGTGGATGCTGTACGAATCTTGTCAAGAAATAAAGAATCAATTGACATTGTCATAGTTGTTGCACGAAGCTGGAATTGCTTGGATTTTAGCAGAGTCGTTTGTTGTTGGTCATATGCTGCTTCTCCCTCCTTTGGTGCTAGGTACGATCTCCGTGACAAGGCATCTGACAATCCTTGTTGTTTCCCAGGGTGATACGTGATGATGAAGTTGAAGCGTAATAATGACATGTTCCAACGAGCTTGTCGTCGATTTAAAATCCGAGCAGTCATAAAATATTCAAGATTTTTGTGATCTGTATATACAGTCACTTGATGTGACGCACCTTCAAGCAAGTGACACCATTCTTGGAAAGAGTCTACGATAACGAGGAGTTCCTTGTCATGAATTTCATAATTAATCTCAGCAGTTGAAAATTTCTCGAATAGAATGCGACTGGATGAAGTCTGCCTTCTTCCCCCATTTGTGAAAGAACTGCTCCTAATACAAAATCTGAAGCATTAGTTTCCATATAGAATGGCTTAGAAAAATCTGGATGATTCAAAATTGGAGCTGTTGTAAAAGCTAATTTCAAATGTTGAAAAACATTCTCGGCTTCAGTTCCCCAATCTAATTTGTCTTTACATGTTAGCCGAGTTAATGGAGCTGTCACTTGTGAATAATTTTTAATAAATATTCGATAGAAGTTGGCAAATCCAAGAAAACATTGAACATCTCGCACTGTTTGAGGAGTTGACCAATCCAAGAAAACATTGAACATCTCGCACTGTTTGAGGAGTTGACCAATCCATGATATCTTGAATCTTCTTTAGGTCCATTAATAATCCTTTGTTGGAGATGATGTATCCGAGAAATTCCACTTGTGATTGATGGAATACGCATTTTTCTAACTTGGCATATAAACCGGCATCTCGTAGCTTTTGTAACACCAATTTTACGTGTTCTTTGTGTTCTTCCGTATTTTTGGAATAAATCAAAATGTCGTCAAGATAACATACAACAAATTGATCTAAAAACTCACAAAAGATATCATTCATTAAATGCTGAAAAATAGTTGGTGCATTTGTAAGTCCGAATGGCATAACATTGTATTCAAAATGCCCATATCTTGTTCGAAATGTTGTCTTCCATTCGTCCCCTTCTTTTACACAAACCAAGTTATATGTTCCATGAAGGTCGATCTTAGTATAGATCTTAGCTTGGCCCAATTGATCAAGAAGTCCAGATATCAATGGTAAAGGATATCGATTCTTTACTGTAAGCTTGTTTAAACCGCGATAGTCAATGCAAATTCGTAAAGAACCATCTTTTTTCTTCACAAAAAGTATTGGCGCTCCTGCTGGAGATTTGGAGTGTCGAAAAAAAAATTTTGCAAGGTTTTCGTCAATATACTCCCTTAATGCTGAAAGTTTGTTTTGCAATAGATTGTAGATTGGACCAAATGGTGGTTGAGCTCCATCTTGAAGATCGATAGCACAATCATATGGTCGATGTTTTGGTAATATATCAGCATTTTTCTTTTCAAATACATATTTGAATCCTTCATACTGAATTGGAATACTTGATGAAGTATTGTTATTTTCCTGTATTGGGGTTGCATAAACAATATATGAGTCACTTTCTTTTGCTGCTTTCATAAAAGCACGAGCTCCAATAAGTACTGGCTTGGTAGCTGAAGATGTTGAAGAACTTTTTGCTGAAGGGATTTTTAAAGAAAATGATAAATTTTGTGACTTCCAATCTATAGTCGGGTTATATTTTTCGAGCCAAGAAAATCCTAAAACTATAGGATTAGATGGGGTTTTGATAATATTGAATATAATGGTACTTTTATGTCCTTCAAATGAAACTTCTAAAGGTCTAGTTTCATGAGTGACATCTCCAGAAGATAAAGCTCGACCATCTATGGCTTCTACGTGTACAGGATTTGGTTTTTTAACTAAAGGAATCTTGTGATGTTTTGCAAATTCCTCGTTTAAAAAACAAGCTGAGGCTTCGGAATCTAATAGGGCATGAATCCGTAATTTTTTCTTAGGGCCTAGACGTAATGGTATGGTAAAGCAATGCGAGGGGTGGGAAGATAAATGAGGACCTGATTCTGTATTGAAAGAAGGCTCCAGCTACACGATCCCTATTGTGACTAAGCATCCTCGTTTTCCGATACATGTACAGCTCTTATCTTGAAAGGACGTTGTTTTTTCTTACGGCAATTAATAGCCTTGTGTCTAGGGCCTCCATAATATAAACATAAATCTTTGTCAAGACATCGTTGTTTTTCTTGTGGAGTAAGTGGTCCAAATCGTACTGCATCAATTTGCATATCTTCAGGGCCTTCTGAATGTGTACTTGTTATATGTGCAGTCTTGACTGTTGATGAAGCATTTGTTGGTGTTGGTGCATTCCACGATCATCGATCTTGACGTCTTTGAAATAGTCGATTATCGCATTTCACGACTTGGCTTATTGCTTCATTTAGTGGTTGAGGGTCAGAGAATGACAGCAGTAGGTCTTTAACATCGTCTCTTAAGCCCCATTGGAACTGACTCACAAGTGCTTCTTCGCCCCAATTAATGTCGCAAGCAAGTTGTCGAAATTCACATGCATATAATGAGGCTGAGCATGATCCTTGTCGCAAAGCACGGATCTTAGTTGTTGCCCATCGATTTTTATCGTGTTCTCCGAATGCCTCAGTGAAAGCTGCCAAAAATGTATCAAAATTGCTTAAGATAGGTGATCTTGTTTCAAATAGCGGCGCAAACCATGATAAGGCTTGTCCAGTGAGCAGAGTTCCAACTAAGCCCACTCGTGACTCATCTGTAGGATATCGTTGGGGTTGTAGAGCAATAATAAGTTGAACTTAATTTAGAAATCTCCGAAACTTTGAGCGAGTACCGTCGAATTTCTCCGGAAGACTAATCCTTGGTTCTTTTGTAGTCAAAACATTCTGATTGAGGCCTTGAACTGATGAACTTGTCCCTGAAGTAGAAGTGGACAATATGGATTGAGGAACTTCTACTGATCCTTGAGTAGAATTGATCTTTGTAGCAAAGTCTTCTAGAACATTTGTCCTCATAGACAACGATTCAATAGCCTTCAATGTGAGTTCTAATTTGGAGTCCGCTATATTAGCGTCTTCGCTTCTTGACATCTTAGTTCACTCGGCAAGGTTACTACTTAATTTGAAAAAATCAATTTAGAAATGGGTAATCCACAATCTCTAAATACTAAGGTAGTTTTCAAAAAAGGTGGTAGTCCGCTCACAATCAGGAGAACACCCTTTTTGCAAGTAAAAATGATATTAGTTTAGAGGAGGGTAATCTGCAACCTCTAAGCGCTTTCGTTATTTCAAGAAGAGGGGTAATCTACACTCTATCAAGAAAAATCAAGCTCTAATATTATTTTCACCCTTAGTTCTATCAATAATTAGCACAACAAGATTGAAACTAAACAAACTCTCTGTCCGTTTGCGAAGAAGTTCAAAACAAACTTTGCAAAGCAAAATTTGAAAAGTGAGTCTCGACAAATTGTAACGGACAGGCAAGATACAAGACAAGACAAGATACAGAACAAGGGAAGACGAGTTTTCAAGAACAAGACTTGATATTAACTCGAAGAGGTACAAGACGAGAGCGTAAACTAAGAACTATGATCAAAGAGATGTGTTGTCGAGACTGAGGACTACCTCAGCCTCGACCTCTATATATACTACTATCTGGACAGAGTAGGAGGCTCATCTAGAACTTCATAGAAGATTCTAGAACACTATGATAGCTTCCGGAACACTACGGAAGTTCCTAGAACACTATGGAAGCTTCCGGAACACTATGAAAGCTTCCGGAATACTATGGAAGCTTCTAGAATACTACGGAAGCTTCTAAAATACTATAGAACATACTTAAGAAGTTATTGCTAAGTTTAGAAGGTTCTAGAATGTCCGTGACAGTAGATGTACCCATAATCGATAAAATAAGCACATTTGGATATAATCTAGGGTAGTGTAAGGCAAAGTAAATATTTTCAAAGATGCATTGACAAAAATAGTAGGAATTGCAAAAAATTGGTAATTTTATCTCTTGAATTGAAATTACTATCAATTTTGAAAGACAAAAGTTGGGCTTGACCTATAACCAACATCTAGAATCATCCAATTTCTATCATTCAAGAATACTTTCCCATTAATTATTTCTTACATTTATGCTCGCTTAAGTGTCATTAACTTATTGGTCCAAGCCTTGAAAAGTACAAAGACACACATTCCAAGGAGAAAAGGGAAATTCATTCCAATCTTGTTTGGAATAGGGTACCCTATTTATTGTTGATGGGGCATGTGTTAGTAATGGGTACATCTACCTTAAAGTTTACTCAAAAAATGACAATGCTTTTCTTGTAATTATATTTAGAAGGAATTTTGAAATCTTCCTTTCAAAATTTATAAGAATTTATTTTTTATGATAGAATTGGTGAATTTTACTGTATATATGGAATCCAAAATTAAAAGTCTACAACTTTTGTTTATATATCATTTCCAAAATATTAATCTAAATAGCACTTTATGATGGTTTTTCCAAATCATCAATTTTAGAGATGACTCTAGACACTTAGGGTTATAATCTTAGGAATATCTTTTTTTCACATAGATATCAAAGCTCAAAAAGAATTCACCAAAAAATTATAAAATATATATATTCATGAAACCAAAATACACAAATTGAAACCTTCAATCATATTGTACAATTTCATTTGTAGCTTGAATTTTGTGGCCTAAGTTTTCTACCTTCATTTCATGATTTGGGGGGCATGGCTTCAATTGTATTGCTTCAAATTTCACAACTTTGGTCATGGCTTTGGACTTGACTATTTCTATCTAATACACTTTGCATTTGTCAATACAAGAAATCCATGTAAAAATATCACTCAAACCAATTCTTGAGTTTAAATTATCACTCAAATAATTTTATTATCTATCCATCGAGGGCAAAAATACTTTATTAATTCATTTGATTCCATCAAAATATTTTGAATAGATTGTACAACTTGGATCATTTCTATTTTATATTGAAGCCTTAAGGAAGCTTTTTTTTATATGCTTGTTTATAATGACAAAGTCAATTGTGATCACATTCACTCCTTTAAAAGCCTATAATTAATATTGAAATTTGAATATTATGCATGGATCTTGTATTTATTTTCTATTCTATTTTTATTTATCCCTTATATCCCATATTAAAGACAAATCTTCACCAACTTAAAAGTTGGTATCAAGTATTAGTCAACCTTGTTGTATAACATATCAATGGATGTAAAGATATTCATAACTTGAAGTTAAATCATAGATATATCTTAAATTGTTCCAAATAAACTATCATAAATTAGGTACTATCAATAAATACATGTATATATGTATCCTATTTTATTAAATTCAATTATTACTACAATATTTTATGTATCATCTTTTACTACTATTGTATTTGAAATTACTTATTTTGATCAATTTTACTACATGTTCTATAATTTCAAGGATGTTGATCATTCATAGATTAAGTTTTGAAGTTATGTATGTAGTATTTAAATTCTTCAAAAGGTTTATTATTGTTTGGAATATTTTTGAAATCTAATAATAAATAAATTTTATTTTCTATAATTTTATTTTATAAGTTAAATCATTTCTTCAAAACAATAATTGATTTTTATTTACAAAAAATAGTAGCAAGTTCAAATACAAGGCGTTTCAATAAAGTATATGTATGCATCTTATTTTTAGAACTATATAAAGTAGATCCTATCAAACAACTTCAAATGTAATCGGCCTTAAATCTATTTTAATTTTAAAAAGATTGATTAGAATTTCTAATACAATCATTATTTCAATTTTACATCACTACAAGAGAAAGGGATGTTTCAAGGGAATTTTTAAGTGTAATTCCAAAGAAAAGATTGTAGGTAATGACCTTTAAGACAGTTTTTAGAAAAAATTTACTATAAGTACATGTGTTTCTAGTAAATTTTTGCTAAAAGTAGCCTTAAAGGTCATTATTTATAATCTTGTTTCTAGGACTATACTTAAAAATTCACTTGAAACACCCCTTTCGCTTGTAGTGCATGTCAATAAAATATTGTATCACAAAGTGTTTCTCACAAGCATTATCACCTATTGATAGTTGTTGTTCAATATTGGCTAGTTATTTATATTGATAATAAATATATTGTAGAACCCCTTATTTTCTACTATGTCTTTTCTACCATATGTATGAACTTAAAATGTGTATATTTAAAATCAATTAAGCAGTCTAAGTTTTTGTATAATTTTCAAGCATAGGCAAAGCATAAAAAAATGGAGTTGAATTAGATGTAAGGTAGCTAATTGGATGATATACCACTCAAATTGGATGAAAAATAGTAAAAATATAATACTTTAGGTGATAAAAAAGAAGAATCTATCTAAAATTTAGCATTTGAAAAAAAACATCTTGTCATCTTGGCAAACATCACCTGATTAAAAGAACTTGGTTCTACCCTCATAGAATAAATGCTTCCCTCTAGTTTTTAGTTTTTAATCAATCAATCATTGAAATTATAGGATATCAAATATTGAAGTTAAAAGATAAAAGTCAATTGACTACACCTTTCACCTTAATTTTTTAATTGGATCAACTACAATATAATAAAAGTTGATACTTTAATGACCAAAAGAAAGAAGTGGTTAGGATTCACTTGTATAAAGATGTACAATGGGGTACCAATCAAAATGTCGTTTTCAAATTCGCAGTGAGAAAAATTTTAGTACTACCAACTTTGAAAGCCTCCCGAGAGCTCAAAAATTGGTATTTTACCATGAAATTTTTACCACAAAATCATCTTTAAGTTAATTATATGTGTGCTAAATTTCAAGGCCAAAATATTCACTGAAAAAAAGTTATTCAAAATCTCCCAACATGAGTAGTGGTGAGAAACTTTTCACTACTTTCAACTTTGACACCTTTGTAAGGATTGAGTTTTTCTTCTTTTGCCATGAAATTTTTGTCACAAGACAATCTCTATGTTTTTAATATGTCTAAAAAATTTCAAGGTAAAAAAATGTTTTTTAAAGAAGATATTTGAAATCTCCCAACAAGTGTAGTTTTGAGAAAATTTTCACAATTTCCAACTTTGACACCCTCCCAAGGGTTGAAAAATTGGTTTCTTACCATGAATTTTTTTTTGAAGTAATCTCTATGTTGATAATATGTGCTCCAAATTTCAAGTTCAAATGAATTACCAAAAAAAATATATACAGAATCTCCCAACATGTGTAGTTGAGAGGAAGAGTTTTTGAGCCCTTAGTATAGTGTTATTTTGTGGAGCAAAGTTTGACACGAATGTAAAAACTCAGCCTCACAACTACACATATTGAGAGATTTTGAATATCTTTTTTTGGGTAAGTGTTTTGAACTCTTTTTTTTTGGAAACAAATGAAACGAAATTTCATTGCCAGAAATAGAGATACAAGGCACCAGCCACAAGTGGCTTGGTGATGCAAAGAGACACAGGGACAACTAAAAGAAACAAACAAGACCAGACACAGGGGACAACCGGGGGCAACAATGGGCAGTCGCAGCGCAGAAGAGAGGCTGTGAGGCCTCTCACAATCAGCCGAGGCAGGAGCAAACCAGCGGTTGCGGCGCGAGAATTCAAGGGGGTTCAAAGACAAAGCCGTCGATGGGGCCAGTTCTTTTCCAGCTGGGCTGACCGTTCTCCAACGAAGCAAAGAAGTCGAATTTACATCTCCTCTTGGTGAAGGCGGCGAGTAGCTTTTTCTGGGAAGCGATTGACCGCTTTTTGTTGTTGTTGATGTTAGCCCATTCCGCGCGTCCATAGGCTACAAGCCCTTGCCAAATGTGCTGACAAAGGCGCTCGGGGGTCCACTCAACGTTGTTGAAGATTAGATCGTTTCTCTGCATCCAAATCGACCAGAGAGTTGTAGTCCTCATCTCAAGCCACAACTGTTTGATTGAGTTGAACTTTCTTGGGATGGCAATCGAGAAGATTCCTTGCCTCCATGAGAGAGGGCGCCACGGTCCGCGAGCGTCCCTGCCTGCCAATAGGGTGTTCAACAGATGCACCACCCAGTGCCATGCGAGCTGAGCTAAGCAGCATTCCTAGAAGCGATGAAGGATTGTCTCTTCAGAGTGCCTGGGACATACTGGACACCGGGTGTCAATTTCATTGCTGATCCTGCCATACCAGTGATTAACCGCTACTGCTTTGTACCAAATTAATCAAAGTAAACCTGCTTCTTTCTTGGCTCTCTCAAGGGGCCAGACCGTTCTCCATTTGAGCTGGAAATCATCGGGGAGTGAGCCTCCCCACTTCCTTGTGATTGGATTGAGTACTATGTACAGGCGTTTGAGGAGCTTGTGACCCAGGCTTGTTGTATACCCATGGAAGGGGATACCGTTACCATCAGCGTTCCATTCAAATTTATCTGGATCCCAATCTAAACTATCAACCCTCCCATAGAAGAATCGCACATGGGTTTTCTTCGGGCCTCTGAATGTGGTCGAAATTCTGATCTTGTAGAAGGAGCTCGAGAGAAATGGGTTGTTCACAGGAAGGTGACCCGTTTCATTGGCTAGGAGAATCCTGGCCATTGGAAGAACTGAAAAGCTGGGGGCCCTGAGATCATGAGGCCACGGGGAAGAGGGAGGGCCGAGGTTGATCACAATTTCTCCTGCGACTTGAATAACTACCTGGGGCACGAGGTCCTCAGGAGATATGAACCACCCTAGCCATTTGCCTCTAATTGCAGGTGGAGGGGCTCGAAATAGCAAGCTGCCCCACGTTCTTTGGAGCGTAATCATTGCTGCTCTCCACGCTCCGGATTCATCCGACTTTAGTCCGAACTTGTCGACTGCTTCTTCGAAGGTTAAGAGGCCTCCTGCCGATTGGACGTCGCGAACGTGGCGGAGGCCATGCCGATGGAGTTAAGCAGCTCTAGACTTTGAGAAACCAAGGCCGATTTGAGGTGTTGAGTGAGACCACCAAAATGATTCGGAGTTGACTTCTTTGGGCAGTTTTGGTCTCACCGGTCGAACTTCATGAAGTATCTTCTTCTATGCGGCGCCAATCTGATTCCAGATCGACGATCCCTTATGAGCCTGGAAGTGGCTCTGAGTGAAGTAATCAAGGCTGGGAGTCCACCTTTCGCGTGCATGCGGTTGGAAGAGACTCAGCCTGTGCTTGAGCAGGAAGTGAAGGTTTGATGAGCCTGGCTTGCAGGCCTTCACAATCCGTTTGGACATCAAGGCGACTAGCGCATCTCGGAGATTGACCATGTTAATACCTCCCTCCTCGTGCGATTGGCAGCATTGGAGCCACGCTACTTTAGCACGCGCTCGATGGAGGGATCCTAACCACATGAAGTTTTTTGAGATTGACGCCACCTTTCTTATCCTTGCTCTAGAGTCGTGTTTTGAACTTAAAATTTGGAACATATATTATCAACATAAATTTGATCTTATTCAAAAAATTTCATGTTAAATAGACAAATTTTCAGCCCTTGGGAGGGTGTCAAAGTTGGCAATAGTGAAAATTTTCTCACAACTACACATGTTAAGAGATTTTGTATATCTTTTTTTTCGGTAATTCATTTGAACTTGAAATTTGTAGCACATATTATCAACATAGAGATGACTTCACAAAAAAAAAATTCATGGTAAGAAACCAATTTTTCAGCCCTTGGGAGGGTGTCAAAGTTGGCAATTGTGAAAATTTTCTCAAAACTACACCTCTTGGGAGATTTCAAATATCTTCCTTAAAAAACATTTTTTTACCTTGAAATTTTTTACACATATTAAAAACATAGAGATTGTCTTATGAAAAAATTTCATGGCAAAAGAAAAAAAGCTCAATCCTTAGGAAGGTGTCAAAGTTGAAAGTAGTGAAAAGTTTCTCAACACTATTCATGTTGGGAGATTTTGAATAACTTTTTTTCAGTGAATCTTTTGGCCTTGAAATTTAGCATACATATAACTAACTTAAAGATGATTTTGTGGTAAGAATTTCATGGTAAAATATCAATTTTTGAGATCTCGGGAGGCTTTTCAAAGTTGGTAGTGCTGAAATTTTTCTCACTGCGAATTCGAAAACAACATTTTGATTGGTACCCCACTGTACATAAATTCATTTGAACCTCAACTTTTGCCCCTAAATAATTGATTTCTACATGTCTTATATGGATAGTCTAAGGATTAGTGTTATTTCAACATTGAAGATGAGTATTCTTTATAAGAGTAATAATGATGACCAATTGTTTGAAATGATAAAATTTCAAATATTATAATTTTGTGAATTCACAAATTTTTAAATGATAAAGTTATAAATTATTTAAAATTCTTAACTTATGCATTTGTAGATATACAATTTAAAAACAAATATTAATTAAAAGATTCATAAACTCATAAATTCTAGTAATGGCCTTGAATTTAGAATTAGTTTAGACTATTTTTTGAATGATACTTTGAAAATTATGTACTGACATATATATAGCCTACTACTTGTGATTTAAAGGTGGTTTTTGAGGCACCCAAACTAAAATGAAATGAAGATGGAACCAGAATGGTGGAAAAAAGCTAAAACAAAATAATGAAATTTTAAAGTAAGAAGACTAAATTGAAGCTCATAATGCCTTTTTGATTGAGAAATTTTTGAAAGGTTGTAAGAAACACAATGAAAAACTTTTAGATTCAATTAATTTACTAAACAAAGGACAATTTTTTAAAAATAAATCAATATAATATAAGAATTGAAAGGTTTTTGAACCAAACAATTGAATTTATTGTATTGACAACTACAAGGGCCACCTTGTAACCATGAGGTTTGTTTGAAGTCACAACTAAGATTATGGTAGAATGAAGTCTAATATGTGAGCATGAAAATCTAAGCATGCAAGCCTTGAGTATGTACAGTAGGGTACCAATCAAAATGTCGTTTTCGGATCCGCAGTGAGAAAAATTTCGGTACTGCCAACTTTGGAAGCCTCCTTTGAGCTCAAAAATTGGTATTTTATCACAAAATTTTTACTCAAGCATAATATTTAAGTTAAATATTTGTATGACAAATTTCAAGGCCAAAAGATTCACCAAAAAAAAGTTATTCAAAATCTACCAACATGGGTAGTGGTGAGAAACATTTCACTACTTTCAACTTTGACACCTTCCTAAGGATTGAGTTCTTTTTCTTTTTCCATGAAATTTTTGTCATGAAACAATATATATGTTTTTAATATGTATGAAAAATTTCAAGGTAAAAGAATTTTTTTTAAAGAAGATATTTGAAATCTCCCAACAAGTGTAGTTTTGAGAAAATTTTCACAATTTCCAACTTTGACACCCTCCCAAGGGCTGAAAAATTGGTTTCTTACCATGAATTTTCTTTTGTGAAGTCATATCTATGTTGGTAATATTTGCTCCAAATTTCAAGTTCAAATGAATTACCAAAAAAAAGATATACAAAATCTCCCAACATGTATAGTTGTGAGAAAATTTTCACTATTGCTGACTTTGACACCCTCCCAAGGGCTGAAAATTTGTCTATTTAACATGAATTTTTTTGAATAAGATCAACTTTATGTTGATAATATATGTTCCAAATTTCAAGTTCAAAACACTTACCCAAAAAAAGATATTCAAAATCCCTCAACATGTGTAGTTGTGAGGCTGAGTTTTTACATTCGTGTCAAACTTTGCTCCACAAAACAACACTATACTAAGGGCTCAAAAACTCCTCCTCACAACTACACATGTTGGGAGACTTTGTATATCTTTTTTTTGGTAATTCATTTGAACTTGAAATTTGGAGCACATATTATCAACATAGACTTGACTTCACAAAAGAAAATTCATGGTAAGAAACCAATTTTTCAGCCCTTGGGAGGGTGTCAAAGTTGGAAATTGTGAAAATTTTCTCAAAACTACACTTGTTGGGAGATTTCAAATATCTTCTTTAAAAAAAATTCTTTTACCTTGAAATTTTTTATACATATTAAAAACATATATATTGTTTCATGACAAAAATTTCATGGAAAAAGAAAAAGAACTCAATCCTTAGGAAGGTGTCAAAGTTGAAAGTAGTGAAATATTTCTCACCACTACCCATGTTGGTAGATTTTGAATAACTTTTTTTTGGTGAATCTTTTGGCCTTGAAATTTGGCATACAAATATTTAACTTAAATATTATGCTTGAGTAAAAATTTTGTGATAAAATACCAATTTTTGAGCTCAAAGGAGGCTTCCAAAGTTGGCAGTACCGAAATTTTTCTCACTGCGGATCCGAAAACGACATTTTGATTGGTACCCCACTGTATATAAGTAGATATTATACAACCATAGAAGGTGCTTATAATATAAACACCTATAATATAGGTATTTACAATAATAACAACATATATAAACTATAATTATAGAAGGTTTTTATATTGTAAGCACTTATACAATAGGTATATAGCCTTCTCAACACGTAGGCTTATAGGCTCACACTCTTAGGCTTACATAATAGCAACCCTCAAATGAAGTCATGGCAAAAATCAAAGGTGGTGTGTATAAACCTACAACAAAAATCATGGAATAGAAAGTTGCATGATTAAAATTATTGTTTAAAGATAATCTAATGTCTTTTCAAAGGTATTTGAAAGAACTAATTGCAAACTTTTATATCTAATTAATTTAGAATTTAAAAAAACACATATGAAAGCTAAAAATGGCCATTTTGCAAACATGGGTCCAAATCTATAGAAATTCCAAATGTTTTTTCAATTGAAGTATTTGAAAAGTAATTTGAAGGAACCAAAAGAAATCTTTGGGGTTCAATTAATTTCCAAAAAGAATGCCATATGAATTTGGATTGGAATTGGAATAAAAAAATGAATTGAAAAGCTCCACTTTGTACTCACAAGTTCTTATATTGACAAATATAGAGTTCATCACTTACTATTAGTCAACATGCACTTCCAAAGTCCAACATAAATGCATAATGAGTTTGAATGAAGTTTAGAGACTTTTGCCTTCAATGGTTTCTTGTGCCTATAATCATTTTTTCAAACTTCATTTTGTAAGTATTAATGATTGTGGTTTTTGTATTTATTTTTATGAGATGTGATTATGTGTTTTCTACTTGTTGAAAAAAATTTATATTGTTTTGGAAAAACATAAATTTCAAAATTATTAAAAACAATTCATACCAAAAGCCAATGATGCTCAAATTTTTTCAATATTTATAGTATAATGTCAAATATTATGGCAAATGTTTTATTTTCTACTCAAAACTTATTAGTTGGTTGTTACTAGTAGTATGGAAAGCAACAAAATCCTAGTTTTAAATTGAATATTGAAGACTTAAAATCTTTAAATGTTAGATTTTAAAACTCAAAATCTAAAAATTTGAAAATGTTTAGATATCTAAATCTATGATTTTGTATTTATTTCAATTTTTAAATCTTTTAAATTTGTAAAATTGTAATCTATCAATCTATCAATCTAGAAAATTGAAGATGTTTAATGATTAACTTTATTTAAGTTTCCAAACTCCTAAATTTAAACTACTATAGCAAATTTTGAAAGCAACCTTTGAAACCTTGCTAGTGACCATTTACAAGGGCCATTTTGAAACTACAAAGTGTCTTTGAAGCTACGATTAAATTAAAATCATGATTGGAATGATGGAATGAAGCCATGACAAAAATAATAGAATTTTGAAATTATATAACTAAATTCCATTAAAGAAAATTTTATGTCCTTTTAATTATAGGGTTGAAAAGTTTTTTGAGTGAACAATGCAAATCTTTGGGGTTCAATTGATTTTTGAAACAAAGAGTGGAATAATATTGAATTTAAAAAACAAATGGAAAAGTAGGAAGGTTTTTGGGGCAATGAGTGGGACATAGCTACAAAAATGGAAAAATATAGATTTTGCCATGTAATCATAGGAGTGAGATACAAAGCAAATTCAATGGCTTTTTAATTGAGAGAGTTGAAATTTTTCTTAGGCAACTAACAAAGCTTTAATCCCTAAAAGACCATTGTCCCTTTGAAGGACAAATGGGATTTCAAGCACATATTTATGGTCTCAATTTTTTCCTTGATTCTTTGAATTTTTTTTAAAGATAGAAAAATTGATTAGATTCATGAGAATATATATTTTTTCAATTGGTGCCCCAAAACAAAAATATTTCCCTAATAAGTTCAAAATAGGTGAGAGGGAGAAGTCCAAAAAATTTTAAAAATTTGAGTTTTAAGAATAATGATTTGTTTTTTTGTAGATTATAATTTTGTCTAAATGTGAAGCTTTGATTCATTCCATTTGGATTTGTTGTAAGAAAATTATAGACAATCTTGTTTTTTTATGTCAATTTGATCTTTGAAAAAATAACTTGTAGAATTCATTATTGAATGCAATTTATACAATTTAAAAAAGAAGAAGTTTGACATGGTTTGTTTTTCTTTCTAGAAAAATCCTACCATTGGAATTAGTGCATTTTAATTCTATTTTAGAGATATTATTAATTTAAATTTCCTTCTATGTTGTACCTACTTCTATTTAATAAATTTTTAAAGAATAAATATCAAATTTTATAGTATTTTTTTCCTAGACTCTAAACCCAATCCTCCACCACAAATATTTGAAGCTCAAAACTCTATAGTGCAAAAAACTAAAGTTAGGAAGGTTCAAAGTCAAATAATCTAGTCTTGCAATGTGTTGAAAAACTTGTTTTTCTCACTTCAAACACAAATATCTTGCAATCCATGTAGTCAAAGTTTTAGAAATTTTTTTCACACATTTTCATAATAATAAAGTGTAAGATCCTATGATTAAATGCTAAAAAAATAGTTTTCAAGTTTTTTACTCTTTGCTATCAAAATGACAGTTTTAAGTGTTTTTTCATAGAAAAAAGGCCTTGCTCCTTTAGGAATTAAAAAAAGTAAAACATGAGGTACATTATCTTTTACTTATTTTTTAATTAGACCGGTCTAATTTCTAACTTAAGATTTGAGATCTTCAAGGGTTTCTATATACATAAATATAGGATCCAATGTCAACAATTTGTCAACGTACACCTTCAAAGTTTACCATAGTAAATTCACAATGACCAAGCCTTCCATATATCAACAAACCTAAGACCCTTAAGCTCTAAAGGTGTTTGGTATAGATTGTGAATAATGTATTCTATTGCTTTTGTAGAAGTTTTGTATACACAACATTGTTTAAGTTGCTTATTTAGGTTTTCTTATGATGAGATTTTTACAACAAATTGTAGTAACAACTAAGTAGCAACACAAATTATCACCATTTTTTGAGTAATTTTGAGGTCTCAGAATTTTTTTGGTATAGTATGCACCTCGTAAAGGTGCCACATTTGGTTGTATTTTAATATTCAATAGAGCTTATAAGTGACATTTTAAAATTTTTGATATAGTTTTTTTCCTATAGCCTCTAGAAGGACTTAGCATAGCTAATTTATAATGTATAAGCCATAATTCTTAAGACCAAAAATACATGTCCCCTCAAGAATAGATACATGAGCCAAAATACATAAAATATTGACTTTTTATAGGCATAATTTCTATTTTTTTCCTGAATTTTTTTTCTTTCTATAGTAATTTAACTCCCATCTTTATTGACATAGTTGTAGAATCAAGTTTTTGCAAATTTATATAGTCCAACTACATTAAAATTGACTTGGATTCCAAATAGCAAGCATTTTTGGCCACAACATCCTAGAAGGGTAAAAAAATGACCCAGGTACTTCACTAGAGGTTACTTAAAAAACAATAGGAGATCTATTTTAAAGTACATTTTGAATGTTGAAATCAATAATTAAAAAAACTATTCAAATTAAGTCTATACCATCACTTTTTTGGAGTGCACCATACTACAATTATTATATTTTACAATGTAATGATTCCATTAGAGATTTTATTATTACTATTATTATTATTATTATTTGAACAATTGGAAATCCCCATTGTATTAAAAGTTACAGAAAAGAAAATAGCCTAGCTAACAACACTATAGTTGAGGCTAGAGAAGTGAATTGCGAACCCACCCTAATCTACTACCTATGTAAATATGCACTTAGGAGGCCTAATCTTGTTCCAAAAGATCTCTTTACTATCTTTTTTTTGAGATAGCATTGAATATTGAAGCCAAATCCATTCAAAATTTGACTAAAACTTCTCAACCAGATGAAGGTGATGTTGTACAATGGGGTACCAATCAAAATGTCGTTTTTGAATTCACAATGAGAAAATTTTCAAAATTGTCAACTTTCAAACCCTCTCGAGAGCTCAAAAATTGGTATTTTACAATGAAATTTTTACCACAGCATTATCTTTAAGTTAATTATATATATGACATATTTCAAGGCTAAAAGACTCACCAAAAAATTTTTATTCAAAATCTACCAACATGGGTAGTGGTGAGAAACATTTCACTACTTTCAACTTTGACACCTTCCTAAGGATTGAGTTGTTTTTTCTTTTGCCATGAAACATTTGTCATGAAACAATATCTATGTTTTTAATATGTATAAAAATTTCAAGGTAAATTTTTTTATTTAAGAAGATATTTGAAATCTCCCAAGAGGTGTAGTTTTGAGAAAATTTTCACAATTGCCAACTTTGATACCCTCCCAAGGGCTAGAAAATTGGTTTTTTACGATGAATTTTTTTTGTGAAGTCATCTCTATGTTGATAATATGTGCTCCGAATTTAAAATTCAAATGAATTACCAAAAAAAAGATATACAAAATCTCCCAACATGTGTAGTTGTGAGAAATTTTTTACTACTACCGACTTTGACACCCTCCCAAGGGCTGAAAATTTGTCTATTTAACATGAAATTTATTGAATAAGATCAACTTTATGTTGATAATATATGTTCCAAATTTTAAGTTCAAAACACTTACCCAAAAAAAGATATTCAAAATCTCTCAACATGTGTAGTTGTGAGGTTGAGTTTTTACATTTGTGTCAAACTTTGCTTTATAAAATAACACTATACTAAGGGCTCAAAAACTCCTCCTCACAACTACACAAGTTGGGAGATTTTGTATATCTTTTTTTTGGTAATTCATTTGAACTTGAAATTTGAAGAAAATATTATCAACATAAAGATGACTTCACAAAAAAAATTCATGGTAAGAAACCAATTTTCCAACCCTTGGGAGGGTGTCAAAGTTGGCAATTGTGAAAATTTTCTCAAAACTACACCTATTGGGAGATTTCAAATATCTTCTTAAAATTTATTTTTTTACCTTGAAGCTTTTTATACATTTTAAAAACATGGATATTGTTTCATGACAAATATTTCATGGCAAAAGAAGAAAAACTCAATCCTTAGGAAGGTGTCAAAGTTGAAAGTAGTGAAATTTTTTTCACCACTACCCATGTTGGTAGATTTTGAATAAATTTTTTTGGGTGAGTCTTTTGGCCTTGAAATATGGCATACATATAATTAACTTAAAGATGATGGTGTGGTAAAAATTTCATGGTAAAATACCAATTTTTGAGCTCTCGGGAGGCTTTCAAAGTTGGTAGTACTGAAATTTTTCTCACTACAAAATTGAAAACAACATTTTGATTGGTACCCCACTGTACATTTGTTTGCCCTTTCATTTGAGTAGCTCTACTAGCGTCTAGGAGGGCTTCCCATACTACCTACTAGAATTTTTCTTGTGATTAGGTACCTAGGATGAGTATGCAAACACTATACTATTACGATCTATCCAAATAATTTAAAATTCCTAACTTCTAAGAAGAGCATGCAAAGTTTTGACTTTGGCAAATCTACAACGAGATTTGTCAACAAAGATGCACTAAGTACTTGTAAGGTGCGTCTTAAGGACCTAACACTAGTTGTAGCCCTCGGATATGATAAATTATCAACTAGGCAAAGTTCCATGCCACCTTAGTGTTGGAATAGAAATAAAACATGTGGATTGGTGCTTCCTCTATATTTTCTAAGTACCAAATACATAGGATGTTGATTTTGAAAGAGATGTGAGCACTGAGCATTCATTAGTAGAAATTTTTTCCTATTTTGTTGTTTTGGTCGCGTTGATGATCAACAAATTTATGTTAATTAATAGAAATCTATTGATCATCAACGTGACCAAAACAATATAACTGGGCAAATTTTCTACTAGTGATTCCAAGAATTTACCACCACTACAATGTACCATATTGATGAAATGAATGTGACCATTAGTGAATTTAATTTCAATCCTTTGAAGGGCCATTTGACTTCATGCAAATAAAAAAATGGAAAAAAAATCAACCAAAATCTTATCATAGAGAATTTTACCAATTTGTGTAAATTTATGTGTCTTGTTGAATTGACAATTTTTTTTTAAAAATCCAAAAATTATATATATATATATATATGCACATCACCCAAAAGTCAACAACCTTTGACTAGGCTTAGATTCTCTCTGATGCCTAGTACATAATTAGTACATCTACATGACAAAGGGAAATTTAAACTAAAGAGACTTGTGGAAAGAATCAAATGTTGCAAGAATCACTAGTCTTATTTTCATTTACAATGAGGGTATATTCTCTTGTTGTCTAATATAACTTTTGAAGTACAAATCTAATGTCTAAACATGAAATTTCTATTGAACATGTCTAACTTTATAGTAATTATGTTTTTTTTCTTAGAAATTAAAAATCATTTTTGTTGAATTATTACATGTATGGTGCGGTTTAGGATTTTTACTACATTAGGAGTTGTAATCATCACTGCAAACAATACTTCCACTGTGAGCAATTTTGAACATTGAAGATGGTTCTAAGATCATTCTTTTTTTGAACCTCATCACCATTAATTTTTTCCAAATGCCCAATTTTCAGTTTTTTTATTAGAACAATTCCTATTTTTTACAAACTAATATGTGAAACTACAATGAAAATAATTATTTTTCATGAGATTTTGTACTTTTCAAATTCTCCTAAATAGAGAATTTTTTCTACACTTTTCTTTCCTAGGATACCTCTTTTTAAAGATGTGTACAATTGTAAAAAAAAATTTACCTTAAAAAAACTCTTTTTCAAATTATAAAATGTTTTTAAAGAAAATAAATAAGTGTTATTCAAAATGCTATGCCTTTTGCTTGATATTTCTTGCAATGACTTGAATCTATATGAGAAGCTTCAATTTTCCATTTGCAAATAGATAAAATAACAATCAATGTCTCATTTTGGATTGTGTAAACTTGTAGTTAAATTTTTTTTCTTGATAGGATCTATCATTGTATTATATCCTCAATGTTAAACTTTGAAACTAGTCTACTTGCTAGTTTAATCTATAAATGATTTTGGAACCCTAAACCACTATGTTCATATATGCGTAACTTAAGCTTAGGCCCTTAGCCAATATAATACTCCTAGATGGTTTTCAATTTCTATTATTTATGTAATTTGTTTGTATAAACTATTTGATATATAATGTCTATGTGTGTTGATTGTGTGGATTATATCCAAAAATAACTAAAGTGTATATGCCATATTGATCAATTCTAAAATCATGTATGAATTTTCTAAATACAATAGAAACATCTTTAAATGCTTCAAAATTTTGTCTTAACTATTATAGGGACAATAGAGTGTAAAAAAATAAGCAAAAAGTAGAAGCAAAAAGTAGAAGCAAAAAAGTACAAGAATGTGTCTACTGTAATAAAATAGCTAAATAATTCCTATAAAAAAATTCAATACACACATATATGGATTATAGTGGATATATAGAGAAGTATCCAAGGAAGACAAGTTCATCACCATCTAAAAGAAATTCATTTTGCAAAGTCTATCTAGAGTGATTGAGTGTATTCATTTGTATTTATTCATTAAAGATGTGATTAAAGGATTACATATCTAAAAATACTATTCATTTTACTAGAATATCTTGATTGTCAAAAAGATAAAAGCTTAATGTAGAATTGTTAAGGTCTTTGAGAAGATTCTACACCTTGTTTTCATGTATTATTAAACATATAAAACATTCTACACATTTCAAAAGTTGAAAATATTAAGTGCTTGTTCATACTACTAGATTTACTTTGTAAATACCCTTGAAGCTAAAGATGCTTCAACTTCCATTAGTTGCATCAAAGAACTCCCATTAATTTTTCTAATTAAAGATCTTGTGGTGGTTTTAGAAGACTTAGTGGTTCTTTTCTACCTTTCTCTACCTTATATATATGCCTTCTAATAGTCTTAAAAATTTCACCTTTTTCTTTGAAAATTTCAAATTATTCAAATTTTTTGAATAAAAAGTGAAATGATTCATATCAAATGTAATATATGCTCAAAATATATTCATGAATTTTATTTTTGTAAATTTATATTATATTGTGAAACATTATGGTGCACTTTTTTACCTTATCATTTTAAAATTAGAATATAAACACTCCATGATTATAGATTCAAATTTCAAATTGCTATAAACTATGGAATTTAAAAAAATTTCAAACTTTAAATTGAAGGTAAAATTAAATTTTGTGATATTTATTTTGATTATGACATTCAAATTTTTTTTAAAAGATTTTCATAGCTAAAAGGTGATTGCAAAAAATACTTGTACAATTTTGATGTTACACCTTGCATGTTGCTTTGGCAATGATGCTAGTTTGTGAGCTTAAAAGCAGGAGCTTGAGAGCTATGAGTATAAGTCTTGTGAACCTAGAGCATTAATTAAGAAAAACTTTGAAATTTTTTGGCCCAAAGAGAGAAAAGTGAAGTCATTTAAAAAAATTCTGTTTAAAGTAAAATTTCAGCCCTATGACTGAGGACCTATGATCATGGAAATGTGGTTAACAAATTTTAAAATTTCAAATCCTAGTATCTCCAGAGGGCCTCTTAATACCTTCCAAATTTTTTTGAGGTTCACAATCCCAAACCCAACAAGAGAGCTTTTGGTACCAAGAACGGTTTTATAGGGTGACAAAGTTGTAAAAAAAATTATTTATTTATTTATTTCAAATTTTTTTTTGCAACTCCATCACCCCATAATTGATCTCTCAATACCAAGAGAAGTATGTAAAGGGTGACAAAGTTGCAAAAAAAGTGAACTAATGACATAGTTTAGAAATAAAAAATTTGAAAAAATAAAAACATAAGTTTTGAGAGCTCTAAGCCCGTCTACCTCCTTGGGGCTTCTTAGTATCAAGAGGTTTTACTGAAGGTGATGGAGTTGTAAAAATAAATGAAAAAATGAAAATGAATTGAAAAAAAATTTGATTTTTTTTAAAGCCACAAATTTTAAATTCCACAAGGGCATTACTAGTTATAAAAATTCTAAATTCCTAAACCACAGTATTAGGTCCACATCCTAAAAATCACTAAAAATTTCACCAAAAACTAGAGGCTCATAGGCTCACAGGCTCACAGGCTCATACTTCTAGGTTCATGCTTTAAAGCTTACAAAATAGCACTCTCGGTTGCTTTGGCTATAATTTTTACATTTTTACTCCAAACAACTCAAGATTTATAGATTGAAAGCTCATGACTTTTTCACACCTTTTTTTTTTTTTCCAATTTTCAATTTTTTTACTATCCAATTAAAGCTACTATTTTTATGCTACACTTGCCAAATTTGAGGGATTTTAGAACTATCAAATACCCCAAAAGAAATTTAAAGTTGAAATTTGGATGAAATCAATGATTTGGTTTTTTTATTATATTTATAGCTATTGCCTAAGTAATTTTAAAAATAATTAATTTTATACTGTGTAGAAGTTTGTTAAATATTAAAATGAGTTTGTTTCTTCTTGCATTTTGAAACACGTGAAATATTATTTTGGTGGCTCTTTTAAGTGAATGACCATCTTGCATTTTAAATTATATAAAATACTATTTTGGTCATTGTTCTTTTGATGAATGACCATCTCTATAGAATTGCAAGAAATGACTTCTAAGAAAAATATACATCATTGATATTATTTTATAATCATGACATCAAAATATCTATTTTGTTGAGATTTTTCACTTTTCTAGGTTTCCTAAGTAGAGGATTTTTCTATGCTTTTATTTCCTTAGATATCTTCTTTTTAAAGTTGCAACTTGCAAATCCATTGTTTGTATTTTTTCAAAGAAATTCAAAATTATTTTTTTAATTTTAAAACATTATAGGAATTTTTTTTTATAGGTTTTCTACAAACGCAACAAAAAATATAGGTTTTTCTTGCAATCACCAAATCACCCTATAAGGCTATAATGCAAAGAAATATGACATTTGAAGGTTAATTTGATATAATATAGTATGTAGGTTTGTTATTTCTACATGTAATGAAATAAAAAATAGTATTTAGATAATTCATCTAAGGGTGAATGCAAGAAACATTGTGTATTTTTTCGATAGCGTTTTGGTACAATACCTTTTTTTCTAGGAGTACTTTAAAATTAGAAAAGAAATTTCTTAAAAAAGTAAAAAATACATTTCATGTATATACTTTTAAGAAGAAGGTATCCTAGGAAGAAAAGTATAAATTTTTTTAAAAAGTAGGTGAATTAGGAAAATGCAAAATCTCATGAAAATTGGTACTTTTACATTTTAATTTGTAAAAAATAGAATTTGTTTTAAAAAAAAATTAAAAATTGGCCATTTGAAAAGAATTGATGGTGATGAGATTTCACCAAAAGAATGATCTTAAAATTATCTTTGATATTCATGAATTGCGTACAACAAGAGTGTTGTTTGCAGTCTGCACTCATATGGAGGCTATAGAATAATATATTTTTAGATGCTCTTTGGTAGGCACATGTAATTTTGTATTGTGTAAATAGACCATGAAATTTTAGCTCTAAATCATTAAATTTGGATACTCCTAGCATAGTGAAAACCTCTAAACCACACATTGTGACAAATTACCAAAATTTACTATTAATTTTGAATATTTTTTTAATTTCACGGATCTAATCAATAATTCAACATCAAACTAGACATGATCTTCAATAATTATTTTATATTTTTAAGACTTAAGATTCAAAAATTATAGCAAGAAACAACAACATACCCTCATTTGAATTGTGACATCAAATAGGATCGGTGTTTTTTACATTCACTCCTAACACCATTATTTGAGTGCCCCCCTCTTTTCTCCACTGTCCAAAGAAATCTCTAGAACTTTCCTAAAATCATTCATAGGATATTTTTCTTGAAGATTTCCACAATTGATATTATACACAAAGAAATCCTTTTAAATGTGAAAATCTAAAACATCTTGTCCAGGTGTAGATTTCAGACATCTACATGCTGTTATGAGTTGCAACTTGGGATGGTGATGGAGATGGATAAAGCATAGAGCCACGTTACAGCTGAAAAACCAACAACCGGTTGTGTTTCCAGATTGAATGGCAAGCTCTCCGAACTTAAGGTCTCAAAAGAGTAAGTATCTTATCCAAATTTCAATCTATTTTGAAATCTTAAGGAAAATTGATTGACTTGTGAGGATTTTAATACAGGAATTTGTTTTTCCTGAACCCTGCACTTGAAATAGACCGTTGTTTACAATAGTGCAACACTGAAAAAGTGAAGGGATAACAAATTTTTCTACTGACCAATATCAAAATCATGATCCCGTGATCCAATATATTTTCTATTGAATTTATACTCTTTTATTTAAACACCAGCTCGTATGATTTCAGTCATTTGTACTGAAGAGGACTACAGGATTTCACCCTGAGCACCGTGGTGAAAATCACCAAACTCTGTTGAAGTCCACTACTACCAACTGTTAGTATTTAACGAAACTATCAGGAACGTACAGAACACCCAGCCAGAAACCAAAAACAGAAGCAAGTTCAAGCAACCGCACATATGAAGAGGTTGCATCACTGCCATGATAATCGCGACACAAGTAACGCAACCGTTACGAGACAATTGACAACATGCAAAAGCTTCTAACTACACACCACCCTTGCAATGGAACCTCCAAGCTAGGTAGGTCCCGTGCATGAGTGCATCCGCGCATACAATTATGTTGGTGTGATCGATCAGGACTATGTCGCTGTACTCGGGCGTTAAGAGAGCTGGATGGCACCGCGCGATGAAAGTAGAATGTACTCCAGTCGATCATTCAGAGATCGAAGGTGACGGAGTGGTAGTGGAATTGGGTGGCACTCTTCGTCCACAATTGCCTGAAATTCATTGATCGACACAATTCGGCTACAGTGCACGCCAGAGTCTCCGGTCCACACACCAGCACTCCCACTTCCGCCCCGCCGAAGTTGTCATGCAGGTCACGGACCTCACCCATCACCTCTGTGAACTCACACAACATCGGACGTAAGTTTCAATTAATAAAATGAGACATGAGCACGGCAATTAGTGCCCCTAATACGCGAATTCGTACGTACTGACACTAATCATGATAACCATCGCGTTGATATAGTCATGCATTAATTAGATCAGGCGAGAATGATATGCGATCGTAGATTAATCATACCAGTGAAGTTGGGGCGACTGCCGATGACAATGGTACTGCGGTCTAGAAGCGTTTCCAGGCGCCCGGTCTCCTCGATGTCAGTACCATGAAGTTTGTCTTGGACCATCTGAAGCTCGCGGCTTTGATCCGTCGCAGCAGATGATTTGGACCAGAACTTCGAACCAAGCTTCGCGCCGTACACAACCGCACCGCCGAAGATGATCACTGCGATGGCGATTGTGAGTAAGAACAGACTCACGTCGTAATAATTAGCAAGTACGTGAGTGTATTCCACTATGTCGGAGTTGGGAAGGTACACGTACACTCGGAACAACGCCGAAAACAGCGTAAGTCCGAGGCACGCGGCGGCTGTCACGCCTGCGAACAACATGAGATTGCTCCCACTGCCACCTTCCTCCACTCCTCTCCACGGACCCGTCTGAGCCGCGTTTTCGTCGCCAGTCGGAATTTCTACGAAGCCGCTGTTGTCCACACCTTCCTCTTGTAATTGAAAGCTGACCTCGTCCATGCCTTTGGGCACGACAGGTTCAGCACCAGGCTTCTCCGCGGTGAGGAAGATCTTGACGTTCACCCGAAACTCCGAGTCCCGGGACCCGTAGTTGGTGAAGATTCGAGCAGGGTCGCAGAACTGGTCTTTGAATGCATTCAGTTCGGATCGAGTTTTGACGCACCAAATCAAGTCCACTGTCGTCGGCAGCCCGACCTCGTCGCTCTGGTGTCGATAGAGAATGTCCATGATGATGGCCATGAACGGCGTCACGCCGATTCCGCCAGCCACCAGGAGCAGATGCTTGTAATCGAGGAAGTAGTTGGATTCATGGCCGTATGGACCTTCGGCGAACAGTTTCAGTGAGAACGGGCACTTTCCACCTGAACTCACTTGGCCGTGGGGGTTGGCTTTCTTCTCCTCGATGGCCTTACGAAGATTTTCCGTCCAGTCGCCGAGTGGTTTGATCAAGACCGACATGTACTTGGTGTCGTCCAGCGGCGTCGAGGCAGTGCTGAAAGGATGCCACTCCAATTTCGCCAAGTCGCGGAGGTTGACGAACATGAAGCTCAAGGGATTGTATGAGTTTCCCGGGGACACAGGAAGCTTCAACTCCACTATGCCAGTTGGGAGCACTCTGGCTTTGACCCCCTGGATGGACCTCCTCGACTGCAGGAAGCGCAGAAATCGGTCGATGAAAAATAGTAATGGCCCGGCGAGGAAATAGCCGGTCAGATAATTGCCCAAGTGATAAGCTGCAAATGCAAAGAAAATAATGTACAACTGGTGCACATTGTAGAAGAGGTTGAAGTGCCGCCTCCGGAACCACGCAAGAGACGTCGGCCACATGAAAAGGCCCGCGATAAGTGCTATTACACCTGCAAGATTGGAAATTCCCTCTTTCTGCCATTTCACAAACTGCAAACGACAGTAAGACACTTCCAGTCAGATATGTCGATCATTAGTTGGCCATAAATGCTGATCATTTGTTGGTCGAAAACTTTTCCGCAGAGGATACTGACATCGTCACGAAGCAGACCCCAGAACCCTGTGACCAACTGCCACCATCTAATCATAATCTACTAATACATGCGGATGGATTCAGGCCTTGACGAAGAGTGTATGCCACTCCTCGAGCCAGGAAACCGACTGAGTTCTCTACTCACTAGTATGCCTCTGATCTACAACGGTCCTACCTGGAAATTGCACCACAAAGCTCGTGCAGGCGTGCGCACCAATAAAGTTTGATATTGACAGACTTGGCTTCACTGCCCAAAGAATCGCAAGACAGATGCAATTATTTACACAAGCTTGGCGGGTTGCTTACCAAATGCGCTTCGTTCATGATACCATAAAAGATACCGTAACCAACACCGTGACCTAGGACGAGGATGAGCGTCAAGTGCCCGAGCCAAACATGATACTTGACAGCGTGCTCGAAAGGGATGTCAATCAACTTGAGGATTGGAGAGCCCCTTGTGACAGGCAGAAACAGCAGCGCGATAGGAATCATCGACACCCAGCCCAGTATCAGCGCTATGTACTCGAGTTTCATCATTGCACTGCAGCATTATATGATTCCCCAAACAGTAAGGTACCCAGATCAAGAACATAAACAGTGTAAAGAGATGAAAGAATTGCAGACATGCAGGGTTCAAACCAGGGTCCTTGTTTTGGCTTTCTAGTTTCGTCTGCCTGATTGCACCAGAAAAAAAAATTTGGCTAGAAAATGGCAAAAAAACATGAAGCTTTTCGCCAGAGAACTTTGTAATCATAAAAAAAATTCGAAGAAATCGCTAGATTGTGGATTAAAATAGAAGTATGTTCATGTGATATGTGATAATCTGATATTTCTATTCAATATGAGTATGAATGTTGAAATTTGGAGCACGATTATAACATTTTATATCGCCACTTCGGCACTTCATAAAAAAATGAAAAAATAGACCTGATTCAAACTGCTGATTTTGACCAAGTCGGAAGGCAAATTCTAACTCAGCGGTACGTGGGACTTACTCGGTGTATTTGGGATCGGTATTTCCGGTCTCTCCAGCATCGATGACTTTGAACCAGTCCATTGTATACTTCCAGGAATGCCACAAGACAACAAAGAACACCATGGCGAAGCCCACTATTTCCACGGCGTTCATCATGCCCATTGGCCCCCTCACCACCAGCGGCTGCGTAAACAAACCGTCCCACACCCGCCTGAGCCATCCGTTCCTTTGCTTCGATGCCTTCCTTCTGCAGTGAGCAAATTGATCAGCAGTGCGTGAGTCAAGTGTGTCATCTCCAAGCTTCAGTCATTCTCTATTACAGACTGAGAGAATCAGACTCATCAGTTTCAAGACTTCCCGAAACTTCAGAGTGAACTATTAACCGTGCAGCCGATTGAGAGAACAGCCCAAGGTTGAAAGTCACCTGGTGGGATAGGCTTTGTCAAGCTCAAGGGACACGCATGCTACAATTGCCAACACCAGAATTGGTGCTGAAAACCGAATTAAGGCTTGCCCTGCAGACCAAGCCAAAAAACAAACACATAAAATTTCAGTGTTAAAGTTTCGAAAGAGATGAAACAATTAAAGCACTGCACCATGGCTGTACTAGGTGCTTGCCGGATGCCGATGTCAAAGTATCGACGAGAAGGTCAATTTCATAATATTAACACGATCCAGCCATCCTGATCGTCAAATTTGTTTGACAATCTCACTGCACAAAGCTCTAATAACTTGAGCTGTTACTAAGTAGGATCGCCTTGGAATGCGCGAATCTCGCGAATGCGTGTCAACATGTAGAAATTGGCGTATCAATTCATGACATCAGGAGGACTTACAGCTGTGTATCGACAGTTTTCTTGCACGGACCGTGCTGTCAGCGATGAAGATTCTAAATTTATGGATTCGGGCATACTCTCAGGGAAAGGACGGTGCAAAAGGCACTGAGGGGCAACCTGGCCTCAGCACGCACGCACGTACTCAATCTAACATGGAATGATGACGTGAGTGAAACGGGAAAATTCCGAAAGTCCAAAGCTTCATATAGTGAAGTCCAACTTTCCAGCGCTCTGAAAACGTACTGCGACTGGTTGGTACAGATCGACCTGACCACTCTAGTGGAAACCGCCTGTTTCTAACATGATTATACAGTATACTGTATGAAAACCAACAGTCGGAAGTTGATTCAACGTGGTAGGTGGTTGAAACAGCACCCGACTGTTGGCTTCTTCATGCTGTCTCAGCAATTGGACAATGATTTCAGTCGGACATCTGACAATATATGCGCCAACCCAACTGAAATCTGTCAGTTCCATGAACATCAGAGTTTCTGAAGTCAGGAAACCAAGTCAATTGGAACAGCTAGCTTACCAGCCCCTCCCCATTGCTTGTTTTTTTCGAACGCGTAGTACATCTTGTCGGAGAACTTATAGCCAACCTTCTCATCAGGCATGCTGATCCATACGAAGGCGTAGAATGCTGTGATCAGCCACGCAAACCCCCACAGCAGGTACTTGACGGGCATCACCCATCTCGGTGTCCCGCTTGGAGATGAGAGACCGGACTTCATGGCGGCTGCTGTCATTGATGCGTCGATGTGAACTTCGAATCAATCTCGAGAGGAGAGGAGAGTCTCCGAACACGCAGTCCCAAGGTCAAGGACCTCTCAATTCCTGACCATATGGGCAAACCTTCGTGCTGAACTGCTGATCACTCACAAGTCAACAGTTAGCACCCCCTTCGAGAAGTAATCGCGCCGTACCAACCTTGTACTTCCAGGACTTAGATCGTACAGAGGATGTCATTTATACGTTTGCGTTCTCATTGACATTGGTCCCGAAATCAAATATTATTGAATTGAAAATATGCTTCGTGAGGTTTTACCGTGCAAGACGACGAGCATATACGACATATTTTGCATGAAATGATTCGCCAACTGAGCTACACTGCTACAAGGTACTTGAGGTCGGTATCTTAAGAATCTAAGTATCGAGATGATCCAAGTGGATGGAATCAAATTTCCGACCAGGTCCATGTCAACGTATAATTAATCGAATGGGGAATTAATTATCCACCACTTAATCCCTCTTGTTAATTACCGTATGGTGACTTTCGCTGAAATGGCGATACTCCTGTAGAATGGCGCATCATTCCAATAAAATCGTGCAGCATATCATTAAAATAGCACGGAATGCGTCAAAAATGGCAAAAAAATTACCGCCATCTTAATGAAATTCACCATCTGTGTACTGGGGAATTCTATCTGCACGTGCACCTTTCGATCTGATCCGATTGCAGCTCTGTGAATTTGTAAGCTTTACACTCTAACTCTTCATTCTGCTCCCTGGAAAAAAAAACAGTCTAGAATATGCCATCCACTTGCCTCAATTCCACTGATCAACGCCTGCAGCGCACTTATCACATATGCAAACTCATGTCACAGTGAAATTATAGTAGGGAATCCAGGCACGAGCTAGGTAACATTAGACTTATCAGAGCGATTTGCCTTCGCCGCAACGAGAGTCCGCAACGAGAGTCCGACACGACATCGGATTTGTGACGTGTGGCTGGGTGTGAAAATATCATCAGCAGCAGCCCCGTTCTATTCGCACCATTCCAGGCTTGTACAGCGCGTTTGCAGGAAGTAAATTGTACTGTAGTACTCAATAGATTCACAGGTGAATTGCACGTAGCCACATAACTCTGCCGAAAATGGGGACCATCAAATGGCCCCTTTCGATCCCTGCTGAGGATTTTTTGGGCTGTCCGCGACTCCGCGTCGTGCCGTGAACTTGTGAAGGATTTTTTGAGGGTCCAGGGGCGGGGTGGGCGAAGGTCCTCAGTTCTCTTCATTTTCTGGATGGAAATTTTCGTCTGTGCTCAGAAAAGAAACGAAAAATAAAACCACTGCCGAAACGACGGCGATCCGGTTCCTTGCGGTACCAATTTCCTCGCACCCTTGCAGGCGTGCAGTTGCAGGCAAACCCACCGTGACCGCAAACGAAGTCTCCCAGCGGCCCCGCAATCTTGTCCGTCAGAACGAGCTTGGACTTCGGATTGTAGCTCAAGTGGAAGGAATCCCACCAAGTCTGCGGCGCGAGTGCTGGATCGGGGACTCACGCGCTCCACACGACGAACTGCCGGGTCCGAGTGTGTCCAGGGCGGAGGCAAGCGAGGTGAACGCATGCTCTCGTCTGCCGTAGCGTTATGCTACGTTCCCATGCACGCACAGTGACTTTTGATTATATTTTATTTTTTAAGGATATTGTCACTGTAGCATATTGCGTTGGGTGTTGTGAAAGCGCAACGACGACCGCTTTCGTGCCTTGTGGAGTGCCTCGCAAGGCAAATGTGGGCTGCCCAAGTGGAGGTCTAGGTTGCTCTGTGTTGACCCTTGCGGGACTCCAAAGGCAACCCAGCGCTGGAAGGCCCGTAGTTTAGCACGTCAGGTGTTGCATTCGACATTTCCGCTGGGATGAATCGATCAGTAGCTCAGGAATGAGGAAACTGGAACTTCCAAATCTAGACATTCCGGCTTGGATCGAGGGTCCGGCCTTCAGGCTTCGATCAGGTTGGTGGTTTTGTCCACGTATGCATGCAGATTTTGATAATCGAATTGAATTTAGAAAGAACATAAACATACCCGATGCAAGGATGGTGAAGTGTACTATGTCATTAAAGACATTTTCATTGAAGAGGTCAGCGGTGTGATTCCGTAACCAATAATTGTGGCATGATCTGTAATTAAAGGTCTAGAATCTAGGACGTGTTTAGAATTATTGATTTAAGTTTCAATTTAGATGTTCACAAACTTTGGCTGGTGGCCTGGTGCCAATTAATCATCGAAATATTGCCAATTTTATGAAATTGATTTATTGCAATATTGCACTAAATATTAATGAGGGATAAACAAAATTGGGTGTCAAGAATTTATACACAATGGTAGTAATGCGGTCCCGTAGACTTTAGATATGCCTTTTTTTGCTCACAACTTTTGTATAGTATGTATTTTTTCTATGAAATTTGAAATAAAGGTACATGTAGTCATGTAATAATTTGACATTGAGTAATTTTTTTTAATTTAAAAAAAAACATTTTACTAAATATTTTTAAATTTTTCCTTATTGGATATCTAGTTATCTATCATTTTTTATTCTACTTTTGCCCATTTTGAAGAGTTTTACTATTTTAGTACTATTTTAAACTCAAAATTTTTAATTTGAAGGTGAAAATTGAAAATTGGGATACAAAGACTTCTATTACTATAATACTATTACACATGCTTGCAAAGAAATTTTCTAAAATAATAAAGTATCCACCTTCTACATGTGTTCAAAGTACACTACCTTTGTAGTTTGTGCATGTTTAAAGAACACAATTTTTTTTTCTTGAAGATACAAATGGGCAAGACAAATCACCTATAAATTAGAAAAATTAGATTCTTACAATTTATTTTTTTGAATTTCTTTACTATTTTTCAAAAATCAAACTCCAAAGACCAAAGTATCTATTTATTTATTTATTACTCTTTGAGTGAGCATAACTTTTAGTGATAAAGTTTTTTAGGCCTAAATTTTCACTCACATAATATTTAAAGAGATTTACAAATTATCCATATATTATTTCATTTAAAAAAAAAATTTAGAAGTTATAATATTGTAGTGTACTAGTATTCATGCCATTTTGAGACAAAAATGTTAAATGTTTATTACAAGTTGCAACAACTGCCTAGGCATTGTCATGTCATAAATTCTAATGTAGTCTATAGACTATGTGTAGGTTTCTAGTTCCATATAGAGTTAGATAGTTTTACTTGAGTCATTTTCTTTCATTTTTTAGTAAAAAACTAAAAAAGTCTTTAAAACTAACCATTCAAAATGAAAAGTCATAAAACACCTAACAAAAAGAAAAATTATTTAAAAAAAAAAAACAAGTAAATGGTGAATTTCATTAAAATGGAAATATTCCATTAGTTTGACACTTTTTATAGTTAAACCATGAAATATAAAATCTAAATCTATCATAGATTTTTGAAATCTATACATATTGTAGAGGGTCATTGCAAGAAAGACCTGTCGAAAAGCATAGCGTTTTGCACAATACTCATTTTTTTCTTTTGGAGTATTGTATAATTAGTAAATCCATTTCTAAAAAAAATAAAAAAAATATGTTTGATGTATATACCTTTAAGAAGAAAGTACCCTAGGAAGGAAAAGCATAGAAAAATTCTCTAAGTAGGAGAACTAGAAAAGTGCCAAATTTCATGAAATTCGTAACTTTCACTATAGTTTCATATTTTAATTTGTAAAAAATAGGGAAAGTAATTTTTCTTAAAACTAAAAGATTTCCATTTGGGAAGACTTTATAGTAAAGATATTTCACCAAAATAATGATCTAAAAACTATCTTGATTGTTCAAAAATGTGCGCACAAGGGAGGCCTGTTAGCACACATGTAGAGGAAAGAGAATTTTTTTAATTCCTTTGGTAGAAACATGCCTACCTAGTGTAGGAATAGACCCTACAAATATCAGCTCTAAATCATTAATTTAAAGTACTCCCTGGCAGTACTAAAAAACCCTAAACTATAAAGTATGACAAATTAAAGAAATTAGAATTTAAATATAAAATGATTTTTTAATTTTTTTGAAAAAAAAGGGTTTTGATTACTATCAAGTTAACCATCTCTAATAAAAATTTCAAGTTCAAACAATTAATTCTCTAAAAGTTATAGCTCATGACAACTCCGTCACTCAAAGTGTGACACCAAATAGTACAAGTCTTTCTTGCATTCACCCTACATGTCTAAAATCTATACCTGTCCAAGATGTTTCAAACCACATAGTCTGAAATCTAAATCTATCATAGATTTTTCAAATCTACATATATCTTCAATGTCTAAAAATCTATACTTGTCCTAGATATCAATTTTCAATTCAAACTGTGCAATCTAAAAAATGGCACATAGAATACCACCATTTTGACAAAATTTACTATATAATCTTTATACAATTGAAGACCAAAAGGTCCCAACATCATAATCCCTTAGGCTAACTTACTAATTTAAGAATATTTGCAAATAAAACATCTTCTGATTAAATGTGTTCTCTATTTCTCCCTAAGTTCCTTAGAAGTCAATATTACAACAAATACAACAAACATTCATTGGTGGATCACATCCCGCATTTTAAAAACCACGTGCAGCATAATATAGCATGGGTTTTATTGTTTCAAGGTAAAATTTATAAAGGATTTACAAATAAAGTAGGGGACTTTCAAAGTTAAAGATCCATTATAAGTAAAATAAGTAGCTAAAAAATCTCAAGTATGCAAGTTTTTTACATATAATTTAAGATTTTAAGGGCTAGAGATTATAATCTTGGAAATTGTATTTAGTAGGGTTAGTTTTATTTAGAGTTGGTTGTAGAAAGTAGTTAGAGTATAAAGGTGGTACATAATGTTTGCATAGTTGACTTTACAAAGTAGTTTGGCATTTAGCTGCATTTGCAAACCACTCTTCTACGGCATGTGAAAGACAATGCCTTTTGTTCTTTTGAGTGGTGTGTTCAAAATCGATTCTTGTTTAGAACCTATGGATGACATTTTCTCATTTTTCAAAGCATTGCAATTTCTGTAAATTGTGATTCTATTGTTTCCCTTTTGAGTTTTGATGAATTGTCAAATTGTGTTTTTATGCATTGCAGAAGTTCTTGTATATTCAATTTTTGGATTTTTGTGCACAAGTGGTAAAATTATCATATTGGTTCACTAGACTAAATTAGTAAATTCTATATACAAAAAAAAGATGTGACAATGGAAAAGAATATTGAGCCAAGTAAGCATCCCAATTTTTAATGCAAATTTCCTTAATCTTTTCTCTAACCTTCTTGTTTTTAAGTTTTTCTTCAATTCACTTTTTTCCTTTATAAAAAAAATACCCTAGAAAAAAATATTTTCACCTAAATAATATGAGTAAGTATAGGGTGCCATAGTATAGGACATTTTCACAAATTACATAATTATAGGGACCATTTATTCAAGTCTTTGAGGTAAATAGCCCCCCAAAAAATATCCCCTTGCCGCACGGGAGGGTATGAAACATACAAAGAGTGATCCACCCAAGCAAACATTACATGAATTTCACCCCTCATCCATCTAATAACTAGCAACATCGTGGTGGCATCCACCCAAACCTTCATCGCTGGATTCTTCTTCAACAACCTAATCGTACTTTCAAAAGCACAATGGTAGTTTTTGTGTCTCTTCTTTTGTTTCAACAATTGCAAGTTACTTGAAATCTATCATTGCTGCAACTTGTGTTGTAGTACATATACACATTTTGAGGCTATCAATTACCCTAAATTGCATGGTAGATTAGTACCTCATGAGGGATTGAATGGTATTAGAATAGTCCTAAACTTGAATCTACAAGTTCTCAATTTCGAAATGCACTTGAACTTGCTAGTTTTTAGTTTTGAAATGCACTTGACAAGAGGCAGTTGTGTTTGTAAACACTTTCATATAAAAGTTCTATTTGTTTTTGTATATGTATGTCATTGCATTCATCTTCTCTCAAATTCTCATTGCCTTAGAATATATGCTATAGAGTAGTTTATGCATTTTGTATTTGTTTGTTGCAAAATGGTGAAATGTATATTTAGTTTTGGTTTTTGAAATGGTCTACCGCTACAGCTTATTCTCAAAGAGAATTAGACATTTTCAAGGGATGACTTCTACTTTCAACATGTTTGTTTTCGCAATATATTGCAAGTCTTTTCAGTAATACTTACATTTTGAATATAGAAAAAATATAGGATGTCCAAAAATAGGCTCTTCAAGATTTTATAAAAAAAATAGGGTATAGAAAAATATGCACTAGTAGCATTTTATCTAATAATAGGGGGAGGGGAAATTTGGGAGGGAATGAATATCCTATTATCGCACATGGTTTTAACCCCTAAAAGACCAGTCTACTGAATTTGGCAACATAGTGATTTCGGGCAAGTACATATAAGTGGAGATTTCCATATTTTGGGCCCAAATTTTTATAGAAGGTGGGGACAAGGAATATCTTTCATATATACTAAAAATTAGGATATTTGAAAATACGAGTCAAAAGTTATGGCCTAATATGTTGTTGTTTTTTGTAACTGGGCAATTTGGGCAGATTGGAAAAAATCACTTTTTTTAGAAACGAAAATTTGAAATTAGTTTTCTTCATTGACATATGCATGGAAAGCTTTGAATCATTCCATTTTGATCAATGAGTCAAAAGTTATGAGGTTTTTTTTATTGCAGGCGATAATGGATTCTTTACTCTAAAATAAACTTTGAAGTCCTTTATTTTACTCAATTTTCAATACTTTTTGAAAAAAAAAAAAACATACGATGTAGATTGTTTATTACAACATTGCAACCATTGAAATTGTTATTTTTCAATTTCATTAATAAATTCTTAACAAAATTGTATTTTGAATCATTTGCTACTTCATTTTACTTATTATTTCTTTCCTATATGTTATCCTAGTTGGCCTCAATAATGAATCCTAAAAGGTAAAACTATTTTGGAATATTTTTCATATGATGTTTGCCACTTTGCCTTCTCAGGTGCAACTGCCCTATTTCCAGCAGAGTAAAAAAAAGATTTTTGAGCATTCAAATTGAAATATCTTACAATCTACACGATGAAAAACTCTGAAATTTTTTGCACATATTCACAAACCAATTTACTACAAGATCCTACAATTACAAATCTCAAAAAATGCTTTGAAAAAGAAATAAGAATTGCCACTAGAAATGGCAATTTTTGACCGTTTTTAGAATTAACCCCTAAACCCCTAACATCGTTTTCACCAAAAAAAATGCTCCAAAACTGCCATTTCTAATACAAGAGCAATTTTTTTTAAAACACATTTTTGACTCATGTAACCATAGGATCTTGTAGTAAGGTGGTTTGTAAACATGTGGAAAAAATTTCAGAAATTTCCACCATGTAGATTGCAAGATATAAGCATTTGAATTGACAAAAACTGTTTTTTTATCCCTGCGAAAATCTGGGCAGCTGCACTTCACAAGGTCACATTTGTGTGAAAAAAAATTCAAAATGGTGGTTACTCTTTGAATTCATACTTCAATGCAAGTTGGCTACATTCTCAAAAAATTTCAAACCATTTGGAATTGTACAACATATAGGAAAAAATAAGTAAGTAGAAAGAAGTAAAAAATGAGCCAAAATACTAAATTATGAACATTTTATTCATGGAATTGAAAATTTTCAATCCCAAGGGTTAAAATGTTGAAATAAACAATCTACACCTTTTTATTTGATTTTTTTCCAAAAATATGAAAAATTGAATTAAATGAAGAATTTCAAACTTTTTTTGTACTGTGGAGATTCTGTAACTGGCCGCAAACTACCCCAAACTCAAAATCTTCATAACTTTTGACTCATTGATCGGAATGGATTGATTCAAAGCTTCCCATGTCTGTATAAACCTGAAGAATCAACTTGAAATTTCACTTTTCAAAAAAAAAAAATTTTGAAAAAGTTTTTTCAGCTGCCCGGGCTGCCCGCCGAGCAAACAAAGTGACATATCATGCCATAACTTTTTATCCACAAAGTCAAAAGTTATGAAAATTTTTGGGCCTTAAAGCTACTCTTTGGACACACATTGTGTCAAAATTTCAAAGAAAAAAAATAAAAACTCCATCCGTAGTGAGCTGCCCAAAAAATCTATAATCTCAAAAAACGCTGTTTAGGGGTTTAGGGGTTAATATAGTCAAGGAATTTAAGGGGTTAAATTGTAAAGGGGACTTTACTCCCTGAGATTAAAGATCTCTTCCATTTATTTTTTGAAATCTTAAAAAAAAGCATTGCATTTGTTGAGATAAGATAACGATCCTAGTTAACTTAGGTTAAGTGAGACTTAGGATAAGATAAGAGTAGATCTCACTACTAGTGACACTACTAGTGATACTTCCTATATAAATGTATGATCATGTAACACTTATGATTATTACTTTGAGAACTTCTTATTTGCATTATATATTTTCTGTGTCTATGCTCTGCTTCCTTCGCAACACGTTATCAGCACGATTTGTCTCTCGTTTTGCTATTCTCTTTTTCTCTTTTCTTTTTTGCTATTGTCTTTAGCTACGATAGCTATGGCGGATAAGAAGTCAGCGCGGGAGAGTAGCTCCCGGATACAACCACTTTTGTTTGATGCTCTTGAAGCCGATGGTAGCAATTACATGGAGTGGAGTATAGATGTGAAAGCGTACTTTTATTCGGAGGAGTTGGACGATGCGATCGATGATGAACCAGAGGCGGATTTTCCAATGTCATCCAAGTGGAAAGCTTTGCTTGTTCTTCGCCGCCACCTTCACACCTCTCTTCGACAGCAATACATCCAAGTTGACAACCCGGCGGAGCTATGGCGTCAACTTCATGCTCGGTTTTATCATGAACGTACTATCTTTCTTCCCCAAGCTCGAAATGATTGGATTGCTCTTCGTGTTCTTGATTTCCCTGATTTCCTTTCCTTCAATGCTGAATTGCATTGTATTACTGCTCAACTTCGTCTTTGTGGAGATATGATTACAGATAGGGAGCTCATAGATAAAATCCTATCTACTTTTCCTCCGGCTTCTACCCTCTTAGCTCAGCAGTATAGGAATATGAAGTTTACGACACATTCCGAACTAATGTCTTATCTCTTGCTTGCTGAAAAACAGCAACAGCTTCTACTTAAAAACGTAGAAGCAAAACCCGCTCGAGAGGCTCACACTTCTGAGATCTCGAGGCAACAACCACGAGGAACAAGGAAACAACAACAACGGTTGCCAAATCGGCAACACCCTAGAGATAAGTCAAACTCTTATAGACCCTCCTCTAATAGAGTCTCTCGATACTCAGATCGTTTTTCTAATCGTGATTATCGCTCTTCTCAATTGAACGATAGATCTTCTGATAGAACCCTCGATAGGAAGTCATCTTTTTCATGTGACGATCGTACTTGTCACAAGTGTGGCCGTAAAGGGCATATTGCTCGATACTGATGCACTCCTGAGTACTACGTTAGTATGTACAAAGAGTTAGAGAAGTTTAGAAATGAAAAGAGAGAGGCTCATTCGCTCGACGCTCCTTCCTCTTCCAATGTAAATATCGAAAATTACATGGTGCATATCTCCAAAGAGTTAGCTCCTACAGATATAGCTCTTATCGATAGTGCCACGACACATACAATTCTTAGAGATCCAAAATATTTCACGTTTGCTAGCCGTGATAGAACTTGGCAGACTTGTGATATCGTCACAATTGCTGGAAGTCGGAACTTTCGGTTCCGAGAGGGCCAGGCAACTATAGTATTGCCTGGGGGGACCCCCCTCGTGTGTGAAAAAGCAATGTATGCCCCTGATGCCCCCCGGAGCCTGATCAGCTACCATGATTTACGGGCTAATAGGATGGATGTCTCCACTGCATTGGATGACCATAAAGAAGTATTGGAACTCAGGCAAGGTCAACAACTCCTTACCACCGCTAACGCAGGAGTTACTGGCCTATACGAGTTATTGATAAGCCCTCCTAAGGAGTCAGCTTTCCACTTCTCTACTTCGTAGGAGATGATGAAGAGTACCGGGAACTCAGGCAAGGCCGACAGTCCCTTGCCACTGCGAAAGCAGGAGTCGATGGACTAGTATGTGAGAGCAACTCTACTTTGATACCCCCCTCTACAGCTAAGACTGGATTGTGGCATAGTCGGTTGGGCCATCCAGGCACCACTATGTTGAGGAGGATGTTACCTTTGTTGGAAGGACACAATTTGTGCACCAGTGATGCTAACAAGGTTGGGAGCTGCGTGGCATGTTCACAAGGAAAGCTTATTAAGCGCCCTTCACATTGGAAGCTACCAACGGAACTCCCTCCTATGTTACATCGTCTACAAGGTGATGTATGCGGACCAATTACTCCATCTTCTGGACCATTTCGATATTTTCTTGTGCTTGTTGATGCTTCAGGCAAACACTCGGAGGTATCCCTGCTTAGCACCCAAAACATGGTGTTTTCAAAGCTTCTAGCTATGATTATTAAGTTTCGGACTCATCATCCGGACTATCCTATGAAGAGTTTGAGGATGGACAATGCCCAAGAATTTCGCTCTTATGCCTTTGAGGATTATTGTACTGCTAATGGGATTTCACTTACATACTCTGTCCCATATGAACATTCACAAAATGGATTGGCGGAGGCATATATCAAGAAGATTCAACTCATCACTCGGCCTTTATTGATCCATGCCAAGTTGCCTCCTACAATGTGGGGACATGCAGTTCTACATGCAGCTACATTACTCAAGTTTCGTCCTACCTTGCTCAATACTCAGTCTTCTTTCGAGTTAATATCTGGACGCGTCCCCAATGTTTTCCATTTTTATGTATTTGGCTGTAGAGTATGGATTCCAGTTTCTGAACCTCATAGGAAAACGATAGGTAGTCACCGTCAGGAAGGGATCTATGTTGGTTTTGATTCCCCTAGCATCATTCGATATGTTTCACCTTCATCAGGCACTCTCCTACATGCTAGATTTTCCAATTGTCATTTTGAAGAGTATAGTTTCCCTTCTCTACCCAATGTCAAGTCCCTTGCTTTAGATTTTTGGGCACTTGAAACCATCATTCAAAACCCTGACCCCCGCACAGCCTTAGCTGAGTCTGAGGTCAAGAAACTTATTCATTTACAATCCCTTGCAGACAAACTACCAGATGGCTTTAGTGATGGTCCCCGAATTACTCGAAATCCTCTCCCTGGCACAGGACTTATCCCCATTAGTGTCATTCCTTCTAAGCGTACGATTGATCCTACTGCTTCTATATCTAAGAAACCTCGCCCTCATCATGTCACCTTACATAGTGATGCACTTTTCTCACCTGATGATAATTCACAATTTTCTTCTTTCCCTAAAGATGGTTCATCCATGACCGCCTTTATTACTCGGATACTTAGTGATGATCCTGATCCACTCACGTTAGATGAAGCAAAATCTAGCCCTGACTGGCCAAAGTGGCAAGTTGCACTTGCTGCCGAATATTCTTCCCTTAGAAAACATGAAGTCTTTGGTCCTTTGTTGACCAACCTTCCTACTAAACCCATAGGATACAAGTTGATTTTTACTCGGAAACGTAATACCCAAGGACAAATAGTCCGATTCAAAGTACGATTAGTGGCTCAAGGATTCAATCAACGTCCTGGCATTGATTTTACCTTTACTTATTCTCCTGTTATGGATGCCACTACCTTTAGATATCTACTTGGCCTAGCTGTACAACATTCTTTGGAAACCACGCTTCTAGATGTTGTGACAGCTTACCTTTATGGAAATTTAGATGCCACAATTTATATAAGGCATCCTCCTGATTTCTTGCCTACGCCCCCTTCGGCTGATTCTTCGGGCAAGTATTCTGGCCTCAAGCTACAACGAGCTCTTTATGGATTAAAACAAGCAGGTCGCATGTGGTATAAACATTTGAGAGATTTCTTGCTATACCACAAGTTCCGGCACGACCCTACCCTTCTGTGTATATTCACTTTGAAGGATGCTTACGGATTTGTGATAATTGCCATTTATGTTGATGATCTCAACCTTATAGGTACGCCCTCCACTTGCCGCCAAACGGTAACATTACTAACAACTCATTTTGAAATGAAACTACTTGGCCGTACTTCTTTTTGTCTTGGTTTAGAGATTACACATTTGCCCAATGGAAGTATATTTCTTCACCAAACTGCGTATACTCAACGGTTGCTCAAGAATTTCAAGATGGACCAAGCAAATCCTTTATCTGCTCCCATGATCGGTTGAAACAAGACAAATGATGACCCATACCAACCTTGCGAGGAGGAAGAGGAGGTATATGATAGCAAACGGTACCTCACAGCAATCGGAGCTTTGTTATATTTATCTACATATACTCGACCAGATATATCATTTGCAACAAGTGTGTTAGCTCGGCATAGTCAGAGGCCCACGATGCGACATTGGAATGGAGTCAAACATTTGTTTAGGTATCTTCGCGGAACAGAAGACTTAGGACTTCATTATACAAAGACTGGACCATCAAATTTAGTTGGATATGCAGATGCTGGTTTCAAGTCAGATGAAAACACGGGCAAGTCCCAGACAGGTTATATCTTCCTACGTAACAACGCACCCATATCATGGAAGTCTGTGAAGCAAACAGTGACTGCAACATCAACCAACCATGCGGAGTTAATCGCATTCCATGAAGCGACAAGAGAAGTAGTTTAGTTGCGGACAATTGACAAGATCATTTCAGATCAATGTGAACTCAGCCACAATACACAACCAACAACGATTTTTGAAGATAATGCAGCATGTGTGGCGCAAGTTACAGGTGGATTCATCAAGGCTGATCGAACGAAGCACATTAGTCCACAAATCTTTGGATTTACCCAAGACCTTATTGAATCAGGAGAAATTGAAGTGAAGAAAGTTCAATCCTCCAACAATATTGTTGACATACTTACAAAGGCACTCCCTGCTTACACTCATAGACGATTGGTTCAAGAAGCTGGCATGAGATCTCTTCAAGATCTAGTTACACATTAGGTTACGCTCTTTTTCTTTCTGTGAGTTTTCCTTATAAAGGTTTTTGTCACAGTTAAGTTTTTTAATGAGGTAACCCAGGATCGAGGAGGAGTGTTGAGATAAGATAACGATCCTAGTTAACTTAGGTTAAGTGAGACTTAGGATAAGATAAGAGTAGATCTCACTACTAGTGACACTACTAGTGATACTTCCTATATAAATGTATGATCATGTAACACTTATGATTATTACTTTGAGAACTTCTTATTTGCATTATATATTTTCTGTGTCTATGCTCTGCTTCCTTCGCAACAGCATTTATGTATCATTTGTCACATTGATCTAAAATTAAAATAAAAGGTGTTAAAAAAAACATTTCATTTATGTAGCATTTGTCACATTGATCTAAAAATAAAATAAAAGGTGTTGAATCAATAAAGAATTTATTTTTGTAATTTATGTTACAATTCTTAAAGAATCTTGTCAATTTTGAATGATTTAATTGTCATGTTGATTGTTGTGAAAAACTCATTAAGTGTAGAGATTTAGGAGAAGAAATTTCCTATTCATTTTTCACAATTTTCAAAGAATAATTATAAGTCTCAATCACATATTATTTGTTACTTTGGTTTAAAAAATATATATATATAGGTTGGAGATTGAAGTAAGAACACACCCAATTATATTTTTAAATTGACCCAAGAAAAAATCTTCTCCTTGTGTATTATTTGTCTCTTTGAATTTAAAAATAAAATATAGGATAAAGATTGAAGTAAAAACATGCCCAATTATATTTTGTAATCTATAAAAAACCATCCTTTCTATATATTATTTTTGGTGTTTATTTCAAAATAAAAAATAAAGAGTGAATTTTCAAATAAAAACCTTCCTAATATTTCTTGGAATTTTGTTAGACTCCTTATAATCATGAATAATTTGTCACTTTGATTTTCTAAATAGAAGGTTAATGATGTTGATTTAAATAAGAACTTTGATTTTCATTTTTTCAATTTTTCATTACTTGTCACATTGATTTTGAAAATGAAAAATGAAGAACGGGCATTGAAGTAAGAACATGCTCATTTACATTTTGTAATCTTCAAAAATCATCCTATCCATGTATTATTGTATTATTTGTCACATTGATCTAATGATAAAAATTAAAGGTGGAGATTTTAATAAGACAACTTTGTTTATTTTAGACAACGATCTAAAAAAATCCTAATAATAAGTTATTTGTTACTTTGATTCTATAAATGAAGAAATGGAAATTTTTTTTAAGTACAACATCTCTTCCATTTATTTTTTAGAATCTTAAGAAAATCATCTTATTCATATATTGATAGTTACATTGATTAAAATAAAGGGTGGAAAATTATTTAAGAATTTTTCCTTGTAACATTTGCAATTTTCAAAGACTCAAGATTCTTAATTTTGAATAATTTATCATGTTGATTTTAGAAATAAAAAATAAAAGGTAGAAAATTCAGTAAAAACTTTCATATTTTTTTCCATTCTCAACAAATAATCCTATTCATGTATTACTTGCCACTTTGATCTAAAAATAAAATGTACATGAAAAATATTGAAGAAAAAAAAATCCAATTTATGTTTTGCAAAGAATAATCCTTCTCGTGCATTATTTGTATTATTTATCACATTGATTTGAAAACAAAAAAGGGTCAATATTTGAATTAAAAACTTCCTATTTATTTCTTGCAATTTTCCTATACTCCTTCTAATCATGAATTATTTGTCAATCAATTTTTAAAATAAAATTTAACAAGTAGAGATTTAAATTAGACTTCTTCATTTATATTTTGCAACTCTCAATGACACTCTACTCAAGTATTATTTCACATTGATGTTGATTCGAAAATTAAAAAAAAAGTGATGGAGAAATAAGTTAAAATTCTAGCTCTTATTTTTTGTAATTTTCCAATGGTCTTCCTAATTATGCTTTATTTTCCATATTGATTTTACAAATGAAAAGAAAAGAAAAATTAAATAAAGCCTTCACTTTCTACATTTGGTAATTTTCAAAGATTCTTGTTAGTTTAACCCTAAAAGGACTATTGTCTATTTGGTGAACAAATGGGATTTGGGGCACATACCTATAGTCTGAATCTATTATGTCATAATTTTTTGAAACTGTTTTTGAAGATAGAAAAACTAAATAGCTTTATGGAATTCAAAAAGAAATTAGTGCCCAAGAACAAAATTTATATCCAAATAAGCTCAAAATAGGGAGACCGGGCAACAAAAAGAATTCAAAATTTTGAATTAAATTTTTTTTTTCATAGATTATATTTTTGTCTATGTTTAAAGCTTTGATTCATTTCATTTTAATAAACTGTATGAAAGTTATAGACAATCTTGTTTTGGGGGCAATCTAAGCATCTTCTTAAAAAAATAACTTGTTTGATTCATTTTTTAATGCAATTTTCACAATTTTAAAAAAAAATTCTCAAAAGAAAAAGAAAAATTTAGAAAAATCTCACCATTGTGATTAGTGCATCATAATTCCATTTTAGAAATACTAATAATTTAGATTATCCTTCTATCTTATACCTACTTCTATTTAACAATTATTTTAAGAATGAAAATTAAGGGTTTTTCTTAGTTCATTTTTTTACCTAAACTCTCAACCAAATTTTCTACTATAAAGATTTAAAGCTAACAAGGTTCAAAGTCAAAAAGTTAACAAGGTTCAAAGTCAAAAATCTAGTCCCAAAATGTGTTGTAAAACTTGTTTCATTCACTTTAACCCCTAAAGGACCAGCTTGCTAAAAATGACAATATAGCAATTTTGAGCAGGTACATCTTACTAGAGATTTTTATATTTTGGCCTTTTGGGCCCACATTTTAATAGAAGGTGGGGAGGAGGAATATCTTTCATGTATACCAAAAATCATGACATTTGGAAATATAACTCAAAAGTTATGGCCTAATATGTGGATTTTTTTGTAAATGGGCAATTTGGGTACATTGGAAAAAATCAGTTTTTCTAAAAAAGAAAATTTGAAATTAGTTTTTATTACTATGTATGCATAAAAATCTTTGGATTATTCCATTTTGATCAATGAATCAAAAGTTATGAGGCATTTTTGTTTGCAAGCAGTTATGGATCTTCTATTCTAAAATAAGCTTTGAAGTCCTTTAATTAATCAATTTTCAATATTTTTTCAAAAAAATAAAACTATAGGATGTATATTTTTTATTACAATGTTATAATGATTGGAAAGGGAATATTTCAATTTCTTAAAGAAATTCTTAACAATTTTGTATTTTGAATCATTTGCTACTTCATTTTGCTTACTATTTTTTTCCTATATGTTGTACAATTCCAAACAATTTGAAAGTTTTTAGGTAACTATCCTACTTGACTTCAACACTGAATCCAAAGAGGTACAACCATTTTGGACCATTCTTTGTATGATTTTTGCCTTTTGAAGTGCAGGTTGTGCAGCTGCCCTATTTTCTACAAGGTGAATAAAATGATTTTTGAGCATTCAAACACTAATATCTTACCATCTACATGGTGAAAAATTCTAAAATTTTTTGCATGTGTTCTCAAACCGATTCACTACAAGATCCTTCAATTACAAATCTCACAAAATGTTTTGAAAAAGGAATTGGTATTGGTACTAAAAATGGCAATTTTTGACCATTTTTGGAGTAAACATAGTGAAAGAACTTATGGGGTGAAATATAGAGATCTTGAAATCTTTGCATCCAAAATTTTTGAAATTTTTGCCACACATTTTCATACTAATTAGGTGTAAGACCCTAAAATAAGAGGTTTAAGAAAAATTCAAATTTTATTACTCTTTGCTATAGAAATGGCAATTTTTAGTGTCTTTTTGGAAAAAAGGCCTTAGTTCTTTAGCAATTAATATTTTTAATTAAAAAAATTAAAAAATTAAAAAGGTACTTCTATTGTATTATTTGGAATGTGAAAAGAATCATCCTAAATGAATCATATATGTAACTAATTTCTACAATTTTTGAGTTTTTAGAAGAGATTGAATTTGAAGAAAATTGGATTTGAAAGAAATTGGAAGTTTTTTCTTATAGTTGTCTCTTCATCTACTCAAGTAGCCTCTTCACTTACATGCACCTCCAACTCCACCTACAATCATCCTTCTCCTACTTGCAATCATCCTTTCGTCATTTGTAGTTGCCCTCTTTAGGACCTACGGCCATCTTTTCTCTACTTGTGGTTGTCCTTTTCTCACTTGCACTTGCCCCTATTCATAGTCACGACCTCTTTTAGACTTGTAATTGCCTACCCCTTACTCACATGTACTTCAATTGTAGTGGCCCACCCCTTATCTACATGTCCCCTACTTGTAGTTGCCTCCAGTGATGTAGTTTGGGCTTTCTATATAGGAAATTTTTTTCTACCCGGTGGGCAAAAAAATCAAAGTCCAAAAGCCTTTTGTGATAGCATTATTGCATACACATAACACTTGTCATTTATGACATGCAATGCCAAACAAACAACTCAACACCAAAACCCAAAAATGTGTTCAACAAAACAATTTTGTTTACAAGATAATAACAAAGTCAAATTTTTGTGGTTTAAGTACTATTTATCTTTATTTTATTGGAATTCTAGAAATTATAAATATAGAATTCTAAACTATACAAAATTTAATGCACATGAAATTCTATGACTCTATGAGCACATTGTACATCTTATAATCTTAAAATTTTAAGATTCATTAGAAGAAATTTGAAAGCCTTTATTGGCACATCATGCAATGATATAATTGAAAACCTAAATATTTATGCAAAGATTTCATTTTTAGCACAATGTACATATTAAAATCTTGCATGAAATATACAACAATTGACCTTAATTCCTATGAAATTTTGGCAAGAAATTTTCTACACTAGAAACCATCTTCATACATTTAACCCCTAAAGGACTAAGCCTTTTTTCTGCCAAAAAACAGTGAAAATTGCCATTTCTATATAGCAAACAATAAAAAAAATTCAATTATTTTTTTTCACATTTAATCATAGGATCTTCTAAATCACTAGTATAAAGAATTTTGAAAAAAAATTCAGAATTTTTGACCGTATAGATTGCAAGACATTTGTGTTTAAAGTGTAAAAAACAAGTTTTTCAACACATTGTGGGATTGGATTTTTTGACTTTGAACATTTTTAATTAAAAATTTTTGCACTACAGATTTTTGAGATTTAAATTATTCTAGTGAAGAATAGAATTCAAAATCTAGGAGAAAAAAAAAGAAATCCAAAAAAACTTAATTTTCATTCTTAAGAAAATTGTTAAATAAAAGTAGCTACAAGATAGAAGGAAAATCTAGACTATTGATATCTTTTAGATGGAATTGAAATGCACTAATCCTAATGGTGAGATTGTTCTAGCAAGTGAAATAAATGATGCAAAAATAAAAAGTTTTGAAAAATTTGAAAAATTTCATTCAAAAAAGAATCCTACAAAATAAAAAATTCAAAAAGATCCTCTAACTACTCAAAAAATAAGAATGTCCATAACTTTCTCATAACAAATCCAAATGAAATGAATAAAAGCTTTCCAAATAGAAAAAATATATAATTTATAAGATTTTTTTTTTAATTGTAAATTTTTTTGTGTTGCTTGAACTACCCTCTCTCCCTTGTTTTGACCTTATTTGGGCATAACTTTTGTTCCCGAGCATCGATTTAAGAAAATTATATCCCCTCGATTTAAGAAAATTAAGAAAGATATTCAATTTTTCTATCTCCAAAAAAAGTTTCAAAAAATCAGGAAAAAATTTAAAGCAAAAAGGTACATGCCCAAAATCCCATTTGTCCTCCAAAGGGACAATGGACTTTTAGGGGTTAAAGATCATAATATAGTAACAAAAATATTGAAGAAAATAATTAGTGTTTATGATTGAGGAAAATAATACTTTGGAATGATAAGAATTGCCATGTGAATTCCCTAAGATCAATTACGATTGAAAAGAACCAAAAATTGTTTCTATACGGCCAATTCTTTGTTGGTCACAATGGTCAATGACAGTTTGAAGTTGGCACTTTGATTTCATTTCTTTTTTTTCATTTTTTCTTAGTTCTAGTTGAAATTCTAATAGAAAATTTGTAATAATATTATTCAAACTATAATGATTAGAAATCCCTACTTATTAATGATTTGTGCCTCTAGAAGGAAGTGGCTAAACTATTCTAATTCTTTACTTCTAGATTTGATCTAGTGTTTGAGATGTCAATTAGGTATCTAAGAGATATTAGAAGTGTAAGAGATAGCCTACATAACAATTGCAAGATTACTATTAGAGATTGAAATGCACTTGTAAGTGCATATAATGGATTTGGCTAAACATAAGTTTGTTAGTCTACAATAGAGAGTTCCCTTGGTTTTATATTTACATGTAGTTAGTCCAATTAGAAATCACCGTCAGGTTGTTTTTTTTTGGCTTTTTGGTACCATGTTGGACTTGGAAAAAAGTAATTTGGCTAAAAAACATTGCAAAAAACTTTAAATAATAAAAAATCATGGATGAAATCACCAAATTGTGTGTGATAATATAATTTTAGATATATATATATATATGAATATGATATTTTCTGTCCAATATGTAGATGAATTTTGAAATTTGGAACACTACTAAAACAATTTATATCCCCTCTTTGGCACTTCATTAAAAATGAAAAGAAATCTTGGTTACCATCTCAGCATTCAATTTGAAAGTTATATAAAGTTATATTTCATTTTTCATGTAACATTCAAATAAATATAAGGTAATAATTTGAGAAATATAAGGGATGGTGTGATTAACCCCTAAAGCCCTAAACTGCATTTTTTGGCTACACAGCAATTTTGGACAACTCACTATGAATGGAGTGTTTTTTTTTCTTTGAAATTTTCACACAGCATATTTCCAAGGAGTACCTTTAAGGCCCAACACTTTTCATAAATTTTAATTATATGGTTAGAAAATGATGACATAATATTAGTAGTTTTAATTACTTGGCAAGTAAACGAAGTAGCTAAAAAACTTCTTTAAAATTTATTTAACTTTAAAATTTAAAAATTGGAACAAGTTTATTGAATTTATATCTCTGTGGAAAGTTTTGAATCATTTCATTTTGATTAATGAGATGAAAGTTATGAAATATTTTAGTTTCAGGTAGTTTGCAAGTAGTCATAGAATCTCTACTCTACAAAAATTTTGAAATTCTTTATTTACTTCAATTTAAATTTTTTTTGGAAAACATTTGAAAATTATATGAAGATTTTTTATTGCAACATAACAACCATTAGGATTGATATTTCTCATTTCCATAAATAAATTGTTGACAATTTAGAATTTTGATTAATTTTCTACTTCTTTCTACTTACTATTTTTTTTCTATGTGTTGTACAAATCCAAATGATTTATAATTTTTTTAACATATAGACAACTTGAGTTGAAGAATGAATTAAAAAAGTAACCACCATTTTAGACATTTTTTCATGTGAACTTGACCTTGTGAAGTGCAACTGCCCAAGTTTTCATAAGGATCAAAAAAAGGATTTTTGTCGATTCAAATGCTAATATCTTGCAATCTATATGGTGTAAATTTATGAAATTTTCTCCACATTTTTTCAAACTAGTATACAACAAAATCTTATAGTTATATAAGGCAAAAAAATATTTTTTTTCTAAAATTTTGTACTTGTATTAGAAATTTCATTTTTGGAGCTTTTTTTTAGCAAAAATAAAATTTAGGATTTTAATAAAAAATTAGTTTATCCTCCATTCAAATTTCAATAAAAAATTTCCAATAAAATTTAAAGGTGATAATTTATTTATACCTTTTCATGAATAATATAGAGTAATAATATGAGCCTACACTTAGTATTTGGGAACTTATGAAAAATTACCTATAAAATTTTGTATTCTTTTTAATATAAAAGATGATTTTATAGGAAGTCAACCGCTTTAATCAACAATGAAAAATTCCTAGAAATCAATTAAGTTGTAATAAAATCCTTCTAGTTATTAGAATATATTTTTAGTGATAAAAATGTGCCTTAACGAGTGTCAAGGCATATTAGTTTAGATTAGTATGTAATTTGATATTTTTCATGAATTTAGGTGGAATTTAATCTCTAAAGGTTTTTGACTATATTTTCATCAAAAACACTCCAAAGTCCAAAATTACCATTTCCAGTACAAGAGCCAAATTTTAGGAGAAAAATCATTTTTGGATATACATAATTATAGGATCTAATAATGTACTAATTTGAGAAGATGTAGAAAAAATTTCAAAAATTTCCACCTCATAGATTACAAGATATTAGCATTTCAATTGGCAAAAATCATTTTTTTTGCCTTACAAAAAACTAGACAACTACACTTCACAAGATTACATTTGTTTAAAAAAATGTCTAAAATGTTTGTGCTTCTTTAAAGCAAGTTCTCTACATACTTGATGAATTTCAAATCATTTGGAATTATACAATAGGGGCATTGCAAGAAACACTTGCCATTTTTTCCATCATTAATAGTGAAAGTGGTCTTCTAGTCATCATCTGTAACATTTGAATAATAAATCCAATGACAAAAACAAAAAAAGATTATTCTAGATTTTTGGATTGTAATTGTATCCTTTATTTTTCAAAAATAAAATATCAATTTATATTTAAAAACCAATTCTATTAATTTGTCACACTATTGAAGTTAGGAATTTTGAATACAAATGAAGGGTTTAAACTAATGATTTTTAGCTGAAATTTTTGTGGTATATTCCTATATTAGGCATACACATTTCTACTAAAGGGCATCTAAAAATACATTATTTTAAATCCTCCATGTTCATGCAAATAGGCCTCCATTGTGTGTGCATTTCTTAACCTTTAAAGGTTTTTGACTATGTTTTCACCAAAACCGCTTCAAAATTGTCATTTTTTAGACAACTATCAAATTTTAAGAAAAAAAAAATTTTGGACAAAAATAACCGTAGGATATTTTAGATCACAAGTTTAAAAAGAGGTGGAAAAAATTTCAGCAATTTCCGCTGTGTAGATTGCAAGATAATAGTGTTTGAAGTGACAAAAATCCTTTTTTTACCACTGTGAAAATCCGGGCAGCTGCACTTCACAAGGTTACATTTGTATGAAAAAAAAGTTCAAATTGGTGGTTACTCTCTGGATTCATTCTTAAAGGCAAGTTGTCTATATGCATAAAAAATTTCAAATCATTTGGAGTTGTAAAACATAGAGGAAAAAAATAACAAGTACAAAGAAGTAGAAAATGAGCCAAAACACTAAATTGTAAACAATTTATTTATGGAATTGAAAAATTCTGATCCCAATGGTTAAAATATTTTAATAAAAGATCTTCACCTATTTCAATTATTTTTATCCAAAAATATTAATAATTGAATTAAATAAAGGATTTCAAACTTTTTTTGTAGTGTAGGAATTTTGTAACTAGCCACAAACTACCTCAAACTAAACCTCCTCATAACTTTTGACTCACTAATCCAAATGGAATGATTCAAAGATTCTTGCATACAAAAGATTCTAAATAAAATTTTTCAATTTTTCATTTTTTCAAAAAATTATTTTTAAAGAAGTTTTTTTATCTGCATAGGCTGCCCAAAGATCAAAGGAAATCACATATCATGCAATAACTTTTTGACTATGTAGTCAAATGTTATGAAACTTTTTGGACCTTAAAGCTACTCTTTGGGCACATGTTGTGTGAAAATTTCAAAGAAAAAGAATAAAAACTCCATTCGTAGTGAGCTGCCCAAAATCGCTATGTTGCCAAAAAACGCAGTTTGGTCCTCTAGGGGTTAACAGTGGAAATACTTTTGACCTCATTTTTTTAGTCAAATCTCATCAACATGAATTATTTTTAAATAAATAAAAATTAGTTTCTTTAAAGATTATTTATCCTATTTTGTACAAATTAAAATATCAAATTTTGTATTTTCTTTGATGTGTTTTTGGATATAGAATATTGGATAGAAACACTACAAAAAGATAAGTGTCTACAATGACTTGTCCACAATGACTAAGGTAGAACCACCTATTCCCGATCAAGGACCCATACCCAATCTATAGGATGTGGCTATTTCCAACCAAGGCTAGAAGAGATTTACAATGAAAGCTTAGAATGTACTTTTCCCCCATTTTCAAGGTTGGGACTAATAAGGTCATGACACATGTCCCAAAGTGTCATAAAATGTGTAGGAAGTATCGATTGGGAAAGTAATCTTGGCTATGATCCAAATTAGAAGACTCTAGACATTGGCTATAGGTTCGAAGCACTTTTTGGCTTCTAAAAATCATAGTAATTTCAGTCTTGGGAATAAAATTATGAAAAATTTGCAATCCCCATCTTTCTTATTTTGCTACATGGGAAAAATTTGCTTAGCCTTATATTCCTCATGATCTGTTCTAAAATTGCTTAAGTGATCGGATATAGCTGGTTCTACCTTATAACTTAACAATGATTGTTTTGCAGTCATTGTAAAGAAGAAATGACTACTATCCTTATTGTAGATGAGTCATTTATACCCTTGTTTTATTGTAGTAAAAGGGTATATATTGAGATTTTAATTTAAATATAAAAAATTAATTATAGTAAAATTAAAGAAACTAAATTTTTTTCATTTGTGAGGACTTAATGGTGATGATATCTGAACAAAAAAACAAGGTGAAAACCATTTCAAATGTATAGAAGTGTACACACAAAGGAGGCCTATTTGCATGAATCTGGATGATATAAAATAATGTATTTTTTGATGCCATTTGATACGGACATGTATGCCTATCATAGGTATGTACCATAAAAATTTCATCTAAAATTCATTAGTTTTTTCTACTCATTTGTATTCAAACCTTCTAAACTTGAGAGTGTGACAAATTAGAAAATTTGACTTTTGAATATAAATGATTTTTTTTTAATTTTGAAAATAAAGGATATAATTAATATTAAAAAAACCTAGAATAAGATTTTTTAATTTTTGACAATAGATTCATTATTCAAATTTGTTGCATTGGACAAATTTAGTTTTGAAAAACATTACAAAAATGATAGGTGTTTCTTGCAATGACTCAACATATAAGAAAAAAAACATTAAATAGAAAGAAATAGAGAATCATTTAGAATACTAAATTATTAAAAATTTATTTATAAACTTAAAAAATAAATTTCATTGATTACAATGTTGTAATAAACAATCTTTATCTAATATTTTTGTTTTTTTCTAAAAATATTATAATTGAATTAACTGAAAGACTTAAAAATTTGATATAGATAAAAAATCCATAACTATCTACAAACTATTTTAAACTAAAACTCATAACTTTCCAAGTATAAAAAACTATGAAAAAAAAAGTATTGGCTTGTAGTTATAACAACTCAAAATTTATAATTGAGGTACTTATGACTATTATACATCTTGTCAAATGTTTTGAAAATTTTCAAAAATGTTTTACTATTAATTATTAGTCCCCAATATTATGTCACACCTACCAACTTTTACTCAAGGGGTTCACTCCCTCTTATAATTCATGTATACCTAAACGAATCCCTTATTTAAAGGAGCCAAGGGGGGCTATTTACCTTGAAAAATTGATTAAAAGACATGATATTTTTTAAAATAAAGGTAAATGTTGATAATTAATAGCACCATATTAGTACTTATAATTCTTCCAAAAGAGCATTTTAAAATGGGGGATATTATTTATACTCCATTTTTTTTTATTAAACTCCCATTATTGTTATTGTTCCCCATTTTTTTTTAACTCCTATTATTATTCTTATTCTCCATTTTTTTCACTATCCCACATTATAATTCTTACAACCTATTTTTTTCTTGTCCCCTATTATGATTCTTACAACCCATTTTTTTGTATACCCCCATCTTGACCCCTATATATATTTTCAAACCTCATTTGTATATTCTTTAACCCTAAACCCCTCACTAAATCCCCATTATGATTTTGGCACCCCATTTTTTTGTATTGTCCCATTATTTTTTGAATGTATCCCTTTTTTGTTCTTATAGCCCCATGTATTTTCTTAAATCCCATTTTGTTCAACACACTCCATTATTTTCCATGTCACTGTAATTGCAAAAATTGCTCACCAATGTTCAAGCAATGTTCTAACACATGTGTTGAAAAAAAGAAGAGTAAAAAAAACAAAACATGATGAATGCCAAACAAACAATGGGAACAATACAAGAGTTCAAAATTTGTTTTCAATAACACATTCCAAGAGTCTAAAATTGTGAAATTTTCAATGTCTCATAGTCTCTGCAACACTAAAGGTATACATTACAAAATTGTGTAAAGACTTAAACACAAGTCCACTACAATAATTAAGAATCCAAGAAATGAAACACCCCCAAAAAATGTACATGTAGCTAGTGTTGCCAAATGAAATGTTGGCATCATTGCTTCTAAGACTTGTAGTTTAAGGTAACCATAGAACTCATAAAATTTGTAGTTAACAAAAACTACATTATGTTAGTGCTTCAAGTAAATACTGGAAACATTTCCAAAGATTTGATACTAACTGAAGCTACGGAATCCAATTTATACTTAACTTGATGAAAGACAATATAGGCTTCAAGAATTGCATCATAAACAAACAATATGAATGTAACATAGACAAACTAATCTGCTCTCCAGCAATAATTGGAAATCTTGAATTGAAATAAAAGAGGTGGATTGAAGAATCACTCACCAACATCTTGGTTGATGTGCAGGAGAGATCCAAGTTTGCTAGGTCACCTCACAATTCTACAAGTTTGGCCCTGAAATGCACAAAGTCATAGGCACCTCCAAAATGTCTCGAAGCTTTGCAAGGTGGACACTGCTCAAACACTAGGACAATGCCACTAAGTGAATCTCCTCATTTAGCAACGATTTAGGTAGCGATGAAGAATTTGCAAACAAGTGATAGTTGCAATCAAAAAAGACTTCATGATGGCTTCTTCAAAATTCCATGGCTTCATAGTAAATGGCCCCACTTCTAATTCAGTGTGCAAAGAGGTCACTATGAAAAAAATTAGAAACCCTAATTGCAATTTATGGATTCAATGTTGAACTTTGGTGAATTTCGGAGGTCAAAGGGGATTTAACTCTTTACGTTTGCAAAAGAAGTTGCAAGCATGCGTATCTTGCTTGTTTCTAAATTGAATTAGATTTTTTGCTTGTATTGTTTATGCTGGAATGCTCATAGGGATTGTTTGAAGGGAAAAAAAATCTGGAAACACTAGTTGCTTAGAGGGATTTTCCTAAGAAAAAAAATGGAAACCCTAGTTGTTCACAGTGATCCCTCTAAGAAAAAGAAATTGGAAATTGTAGTCACTCACAAAGATCCTTCCTAGGAAAAAAAATTTGAAAATCTTATTTGTTCAAGGATGACATAAAATATCCTAAACTGTTAATCCAATGTACAGGATTTAGTGTACAAGATGTGATCCTAAACCTAAATCAACTTTGTAGTCTGTGAACAAAGCATAGGAGACATATAATCTAGATAATTGCATCAAAGCAAGAAAAAAGAACGACCAAAAAGAATGAAGTTGGAATTCACCACAGCAGAACCTCAATAATGCCTGACCTTCACAACAAATTTTGATTTCACCTTTACTTGTTGGTCTATAAGCAACCTAAAACGAGAATCCTACACTCCATAGTGCCAGAAAGCCCAAACCCTAATTTTCCAAACAATGAATCTTTGGCATGCAAAGAGAAACCTTGAATTTGAAAATGTGCACCTAAACCCTGCAGCATGCATTTTTAGAGATGTTGGGATACCTTGGAATATTCTTTGCTATTTACAGCTTATTTACAAGTTGTCTTCCCTCACTACTAGAAAAAACACTGTCCATTTTATCATAGATTTTGCATAGTTGTGTTGATAGAAAGGGTTGGTTAGGATGGCTTGATTCAGACACTTTTTAGCATAAAACTATGTTGATTCGGACAAAGTACAAAGTACCAAAAAATCACCCAAAATTTTATTTATTTTCCATCCAAAAATATTTCTCTACTGCCCAAAAATTCCTGGACAATACAAAAGAAATTCAAAGTTCTGGCCTTCCCTGTGGACAGTCCCGCGAACAGGTACGCAGCCCCGGCAAGTGGGAAACCTAGACACGTGGGTAGCCCAGCATGAAGGAACCCCGAACAAGCAGGCTACCCCATCGGGGTTCGAACCTGGCACCTTCCATTCAGGAACTGAATCCCTTATCCACTACGTCACTAACTGAGTCCTTTGACACATGAGGGAGTTTTAGTATTATGTACTCATCTTCACTGTATTTTGGCAAAATCAGCCAACTTTGCAATCCATTTTCTCCTTCATCGTAAGTCTAAATTCTACAAAACTTGTTGGATTCACTAGATATTGAAGTCTAGTTTTAGTGGTAAAATTTTCAATTTCTTACAATATGTTTGGAGAATCTGAAAACCATTTTTGTAGAGGCCATTTGCTCGAAGTTAGTTCAATTCATTCATTTTCACTGTATTTTTGCAAAGTCAGCTAACTTTGCAAGCCATTTTCTCCTTTGTTGCAAGTCTAAATTCTATAAAACTTGTTGTGTTTAAAATATTTTAAAGTCTAGTTTTAGTGGTAAAATTTTCAATTTTCAATAACATGTTTGGAGAATCTGAAAACCAATTTTCTAGAAGAGGTTTGGACAAAGTTAGTTTAATTCATTCATTCCCATTGTATTTTTGCAGTCAGCCAAGTTTGCAAGCCATTTTCTCCTTCATTATAACTTTGATTTATATGAAATTTCTTGGATTCAATAGATATTAAATTCTAGTTTTAGTGGTAAAATTTACAATTTTTTATAACATGTTTGGAGAATCTGACAACCAATTTTCTAAAAGTGCTTTGGCCAAAACTTGGAATTAAATAGTTTCATTTTTGAGTAGTTTGAATTTAAAAGATTGAAATTTTACATTTTGAAAAGTTTGAAAAGTTGAAAATTTACATTTTGAATAGTTCAAAGACTAGAATTCATATTTTAATTTACTAGTGTTCCTTTGAAAGACAAAATGAATTTCAAGCAAGTTTGCATGATGACAATTTACAATGGAACTTTGACATATAATAAAAATCTTATTATATTTTTACAATTACAATTTTTATTTCAATTAGTGCTTGGGATAAAAGCTATACCACAATAAGCTCGAAACTAAATTTGGTAGGCAATACAAACCCTACAAATTGTCAAAATAATATTAAATTTTTTTTTACTTAAACATTGAGCTTTACATATATATATAGCTTTGATTCACTCTACCTTTTGTTGAAAAAATTATAAAGATTCTTAATTTACATGCCTTGAAGTATTTTAGTGATAAAATAACCTATAAGATTCATCAGTTACTGCAATTTTTTTTAAATCAAAATTTTATTTCAAGGTTAAATTATTTGCTATAACAATCTAGAATGTTTTAGCATATGATTTAGGACAAGTGAAGGGTGAATGCAAGAAACACTTGTACTATTTGTTGCGTTTTACTACAGTACTCATGACTTTTTCTGGAGTACTTTAAAATTAGAAAATTAATTTGAAAAAAATTTGAAAAATATGAACAATGTATAGACCTCTAAGATAAAGGTTTTCACCGAAGGAAATTGATAGAAAATTTCTCTAAGTAGGAGAATTTAAAAAGCTCCAAACCTCAAGAAAATACATACCTTCATGTTTTAATTCGGGAAAAATAGTAAAAATAAGTAAATACAAAAAATAAAAAGTGGCCATTTGCAACAATTCTATGGAGATGGTCATTCACCAAAAAAAACACCAAAATAATATTATATATGTTTCAAAATTCAAGCAGAAAGAAGCTCACTTTGTAGACTTCCACACCACATAAAAATAACTTTTTTCAAAATCCCTCATGTAGAGAGATGTAAATCTATTAGAAGACCATCTCATCCAAATTTCATCTCAAAATCATTAAAAAAAGGTACTCCTTAGTACTAAAAACCTCCAAATTCTCATTTGTGACATTTAATCACTAGTACTATTTTAGTATCAAAATATTTTTGAAAATTATGAAAAAATTATTTAAGGTGTATGATAGACATGAGTACCTTCTCTATAAATCTTGAGTCATTTCGAGAAAAAATGCAAAAGTTATGGCCAAAAAACAGATCAGCACTTAGCTTGTGACGGAAAATAGTACAAATGTTTCTTGCATTCACCCTGAAGTGCACAATCCTATAATTTGATTAAAAAAAATATTATTCATGGTTTCTTTGATGAGTGCACCAAAAATTGGAATATTTAATGTTTTGGTACAAAAATGTTGTTGATAATTTAGGGCTTGAAGAGCTCATATTCAAATAATAGAAAGTTTGAAATTGAATTGTAAATGGCTCAAAAGTTTAACTTTTTAAACTCAAAACTTAGAATTAAAATCAAATTAGAATTGAAACAAAAATATTTTGTAATATAAATTAGAAACTCAATGAAAATGTAAGTTTGAACTCTAATCAAACTATATTGTATTGAAAATTGAATAATAATTGGCTAATTGCATTAGAATTAGAATCTTCATCAAATCTGAATTATTTAGACTAAATTGAAACAACGTTTGAATTTTTCATTGAGTTATTTGAATCAAAGTTTTAATTAGAGTTGAATTTAATTAAAATTTTGATTAAATTTTAAGTTTGAATGATAATCATTGAATTTCATTAGAATTCAAATCAAATTTAAATTTAAATTAGATTTTCAAAAAATTTAATTGATTAAAATTCAAAATGGAAATTTATACTTTTTGGAAGATTCCAAATGATTTAAAAATATTTAAGAAGATTTTGTAAGTTTTTTTAAAGATTCAAATAGATTCCAATAATTATGAGAAGATTTCAATATACTTTACAAAATTTAATAGATTTAAAAAAAGATTCTAGTAATAAAGTTTTAATAGTTTTTTTGAAGATTTCTAAAAGTTTCTAAAAGATTTTTAAAGATTTTTAAAAATATTCTAAAAGGTTTCTGAGGGATTCTAAAGATTCTAATAGATTCCAAAAAGATTCTTAAAAGATTTTAAAATTTTCTAAAAATTTACTTTAATTTTAGTTGGAGTCTTTAATATGTGATGATTGTAATTTTAAATAAATAGAAATCAACAATTGTAGGCTATCTATGTTGATTAAATTCAACATTTTCACTTGATTGATCATTTTATATTTCAAATCAACAGAAATCTATGTTGTTAAGGCAATCTATGTTGATTGTCCAAACAAAATGGACAAATTTTCCATTTTAGCATAAATAATTGTTGAAATCAACATTAATCAACTCAATCTATGCAAAAACGGGCCCCCTTTTCTAGTAGTGCCTGGATTCCCATTACTACACTTTTAAACATTCATTCAGAAGTTTCCAATGTGAACTCTTACTTCTCATCTATTATAAAATTTGTAAGAGGCTATACCACTTGAATCTACAAATCAACGTTTCTGCCCCTTATTTTCTATGCTACTTTACATCTACCGATTTCATAAAACTCAGGTTTGTATTGTATGCTCTATTACTTATAATGATGTTTCACGATTATACATCACTCTATACTACATATAAATTTTTTACAAAATTTATCCAGAGTGAATATATTATACCCTATTTTTTATCGCACGTTGTTTCTATGATTTTTGCTAGTGAACCTCTTGAGAATTTTTATTTACTTTTTAACAAAATAGTACCAAAAAAAAAAGTAGCTAAAATTTGGAGGAGATGATCTTGTAGTACACTTTCAACTAACCTTTAGAGGATTTTCAAAAATAACTAATTAAATGTCATATAGAAGTTCACAAAGTAAGCTTCTTTTTGCTTGCATTGTAAAACATGTAAGAAATTATTTTGGTGGATTTTTTGGTAAATGACCATCTCTACAAGGTTTTTACAAATGTCCAATTTTTTTCTATATTTAAAATTTTTCCTATTTTTTATTAATCAAAACATTCAAGAAGTATTTATTTTTATGAGATTTGGCACTTTTCTAGTTTTCCTAAATCTTAGAGATTTTTTTAATGAATTTCCTTTGGTGATTACCTTCATCTTAAAGGTATATAGTATATACATTTTCCATATTTATAAATTTTTAAGAAAATTCCTAATTTCAAAGTATTCTAGAAAAGTCAAGAATATTGTTGCAAAATGCAACAAATAGTATAGGTGTTTTTTGCAACAACCCATTTGCAAGATTTTATTTGAAATTTAGTTTCTTTCTCAATTCAATTAAGCAAATTAATTTCAAAAAAATCACTTTTTTATTTTTTATATTTACATATATTTAGAAATCTTGAAAACATTCTTTTTAGAATAAGGGTTAAAGTCATGAGGAGATTTCATTTGTGAATATCTATTCAAAAATAAAATTCAAAAATCCATTTTTAATTAAATAATTAAGATTTTTGAAAAAATTGGAAATATAGAATGTAGATTTGTTTATTATAATGTCTATGGACATTTTGGCAACATAGCAATTTTGAATAGCTCATCACAAATGAGTTTTTTTTCCTTTGAAAACATATATCTAACCTATTTCATTTATGTTGAAAAACAAAACAAAACATGTACCTAAGGAATCCCTTTTAGGTACAACAATTTTCATAACTTTTAATCCTATGGTCAAATAGTTATTGTATAATATATGCAATTTAAAACAAAATTTTAGCAGTTTAGAAAGTCCAAAAAACTTCTTTAGAAATCACTTTTAAAAAAAATAAAAACTTAAATTAGTTCTTTAGATTTATATGAATATATGTACATAGTAAGCTTTGAATCATTCTTATTTTTTATTCGTGATATAAAAGTTAGTTTGCAAATAGTAAAACATTTAGAGATTTTATAACTAAAAACTCCTAATGGGTGAAAGCATGAAACACTAGTACTATTTTATGTCACATTTAAAGTTTTGGAGTTGCCATTGGCCATAACTTTTAAATCTTGAACCAAACTAACTTGAAACTTTAATTGGAGATGTCTAATATGACAAAAATCTAAATCCTCATTTTTCAGAAATTTTCAAAAATAATTTTAGAATTAAATTTCAATTAAGCTAATTTGTCACAATTTGCAGTTTAGGGGTTTTTAGTACTGGAGAGTATCCAAAATTAATGATATAAAGCTAAAACTTCTGTGGTCTATTTCCATACTAGGTAGACATGTTTCTACCAAAGGAAATTCAAAAAATCATTATTTTCTTTCTTCTACATGTGTGCTAACAGGCCTCCTTTGTGCACGCTTTTTTGAACATTCAAGATGATTTTGAGATCATTCTTTTGGTGAAATCTCTTCATCATAAAGTTCTCCCAAATGAAAAAATTTTAGCTTTAAAAAAAATCTTTTTCCTAATTTTTACAAATTAAAATGTCAAAGTACTTATTTTCATGAAATTTTTCACTTTTCTAGTTCTCCTACTTAAAGATTTTTTCTACACTTTTCCTTCCTACAATACCTTCTGAAGGTATATACATTGAAATTTTTTATTTTATTTATTTTTTAAATTATTTTTTTAATTATAGGTAATTGCAAGAATGACTAAGGTTGTCACATTAGACAAGTTATTATTCATTTCTTGTCCAATTGGACAAGAAATGAATAGTAACTAGTCCAATGTGACAACATTTTGAATGACTTAATGTTTTTGTCTCAAAATAGCCCAAGTACTACATTATTGTGACTTTTGGAATTAATTTTTTATTTAATGAAATAAAATATGGATAATCTGTAAAGCACTCTAAATAGTATGTGGATGAAAATTCTAACTTAGAAAAATTTATCTCTAAAAGTTATGCTCTCTCAAAGAGTGATGAAAAATACAAGAATATAGGTAGTTTGGAATTTGATTTTTAGAAAATAGTAAGAAAAAGAAAAAAAGAAAAAAAAATTCATTTTTTCTCACTTGAAATAGTTGAAAGTTCTTCTTTTAGCAGATTTCCATCTTCAAAAAGAATATTTTGTGATCTCTACAAGTGTACCTCAGTAGTACACTTTGAGCACATGTGGAAAGTGAATATTTTACTATTTTTAGAATTTTTTTTCACAAACTTGTGTAACTATAGTAGAAGTCTTTGTATCCCAATTTTTACCTTCAAATTTTCAATTTAGGGTTCAAAATAGTACTAAAAATCCTCAAAATAGTCTGGAAAATGGCCAAGATAGACATTCAATTGGGATCAATTTAAATATTGTAAACTAATCTTTAAGAATTTCCAAAAATTACACAATGTCTAAAACTATTGTTTGTACTTTGTACCTTCATTTCAAATTTCATAGAAAATGAACATAGGGTGAATGCAAGAAACACTTGTACTATTTTCTGTCACAAGCTAAATGCTGATCTGTTTTTTGGCCATAACTTTTGCATTTTTGCACGAAATGACTCAAGATTTCTAAAGAAGGTACTCATGTCTATTATACACCTTGCATAATTTTTTCATAATTTTCAAAAATAGTTTAATACTAAAATAGTACTAGTGATTAAATGTCACAAATGAGAATTTGGAGGTTTTTAGTACTAAGGAGTACCTTTTTTTAATGATTTTGAGATGAAATTTGGATGAGATGGTCTTCTAGTAGATTTACATCTCTCCACATGAGGGATTTTGAAAAAATTTATTTTTATGGGTGATTGCAAGAAACACTTGTCCTGTTTGGGTGTCCCCTTGCCCTTGGACAGGTGGTTTTTTACTCATAACTTTTGCGTCCTTTGTTTGTTTTTCATGAAACTTAGAATGAAGGTACATACAATAGTTATAGACATTGTGTGATTTTTTCAAAATTATTAAAATTATTTAACTATTTTTAAACTGCCCCCGATTGGATGTCTACCTTGGCCATTTTGGGGGTTTTTAGTCCTATTTTTGACCCAAAAAAGACAATGTGAAGCTGAAAATTGGTATACGAGGACATCTACTAAAGTTACAAAAATCTACCAAATATTTTTTTTAAATATTATACTGTCCGCCTTCCACATGTGCTCAAAGTGCACTCTCTTTGCACAGGTCTAGAGAACTAAATTAATTTTTCCCCATCATGAAATTTATAGAGATGGAGCATCTTTATGTCAGGAAAAATGGAATTTTTCATTTTTTTTTTTTCATTTTTTTTCATTTTTTAAGAATTAATTTCCAAGGTACCCATTTTCTTGCATTTTTCAACACTCTTTGACTAAAGCATAACTTTTAGAGATAAATTTTTTGAGGTCTGAATTTTTGAAGGCTTAAGTTTTTCAATGCTTTCTAAATTATCCACATTTTATTTCATTTAAAAAAAATTTATTTCAAAAGTCACAGGACTCCTCAATTTTGGCCGTTTTGAGCCAAAACCGGTAAGTGTTTCTTGCAACGACCCTTATGTGGTGTGGAAGTCTACAAAGTGAGCTTCTTTCTGCTTGAATTTTGAAACATATAAAATATTATTTCGGTGTTTTTTTTTGTGAATGACCATCTCCATAGAATTGTTGCAAATGGCCACTTTTTATTTTTTGTATTTAATTATTTTTACTATTTTTCCCGAATTAAAACATGAAGGTATGTATTTTCTTGAGGTTTGGAGCTTTTTAAATTCTCCTACTTAGAGAATTTTTCTATCAATTTCCTTTGGTGAAAACCTTTATCTTAGAGGTCTATACATTGTTCATATTTTTCAATTTTTTTTCAAATTAATTTTTTAATTTTAAAGTACTCCAGAAAAAGTCATGAGTACTGTAGTAAAACTCAACAAATAGTACAGGTGTTTCTTACATTCACCCCATACTATACAAAATTTATGAGCAAAAAAGCACATGTTCAAGGCCTAGGGGACAAGTCATTCTTGCAATCATCTTTATACAGTACTCCCCAAAAAATAATAAGAACTGTAGTCTGTAGGAAACACTACAGAAACTAGTTAGTCTTTCATGCTTTCACCCTAATAACTTTTATTTCATGAATCAAAATGGAATGATTTAAAACTTTCCATGTACATATAAATTATAAAAACCAATTTAAAAATTTTATTTTTCTAAAAAGTGATTTTTCAAGAAGTTTTCTAGACTATTTAGGCTATCAAAAGATCAAAAAAATCATGCATGATGTAATATTTTTCTACTATGAAGTCAAAAGTTGAAAAAATTGTTGAGATTTAAAGCTATTTTTCAAATATATGTTGTGCAAAAATTAAAAATAAATAAAAATCTATCATATAACCCATAGATCAAAAAAATCATATATATATCATATAATATTATAATAGCTTTTTCACCATGAAGTCAAAAGTTGAGAAAATTGTTGCATCTTCAAAGCTACTCTTCATTCTTCAAGCATATGTTGTGTGAAAATTTCAAAGAAAACTAAAATTACTTGTAGTGACTAGTGACCTGCCCAAAAACGTTATAGTGCCAAAAAAGCACTGCTTCATCCTGTAGGAGTGCCTGCCATTTTTAACAATCCAATATTTTCAGCCATTGTTTTCTTACCATTTTCTACTTCTCTAATCTCTTAGAATAGAGTAGAGTTCTCTTGGAATTTTTTGGTGGAATTTTTGAGGTATATTCCGAACTGGAGAGATATTCTTCGATCAAAAGTTATTAACGTTTTGCAAGAGTTGAAAATACTATTACATTCAAGCATCATGATCAGAATCTCTCTCTGCAAAACACTGAAGCGAGTAATTTGGGCTTTAAAAAATTGTAACAAACCCAGGCATCTTCAATTTGTACGTGCCGTTTGAGAATAGCTACCACTTATTCAAATCTACATGTAAAGCTTTGAGCTATTCAGGAACGGCAGTCTCAGCTCGAAATGAAAAAAAGGAACCGAACTTACGAAGATGATCCATCTCTGCCACGATAATCGTGACAACCTATTAAAAGACAGCGAACACGTCGCAAGCAACACAAAAATTTTCTTTCCACTTCATCCATGCCAATGGAACCTCCAAACTAGGTAGGTCCCACGCTGTACGCATATAATGTGTTGCTGTGATCGATCAGGACCATGTCGCTGTGCTCGGGAGATAAGAGAGCTGGATGGCAGCACGCGATGAAAGCAGAATGTACACCAGTCTATTCAGAGATCGAAGGTGACGGAGTGGTAGTGGAATTGGGTGGTACTCTTCGTCCACAATTGCCTGAAATTCATTGATCGACACAACTCGGCTACAGTGCACGCCAGAGTCTCCGGTCCACACACCAGCACTCCCACTTCCGCCCCGCCGAAGTTGTCATGCAGGTCACGGACCTCACCCATCACCTCTGCGAACACACACAGCATCAGAATTCGGACGTAAGCTAGTTTTAAGTAACAAAATAAGACATGCAGCAATGACATGATTCAGCACGAGAATTAGTGCCCCTAATACGCGAATTCGGATTGATACTAATCGTGATTACCACCGAGTTGATATATTCATGAGCGCATTAGATCAAGCGAGAATGATATGCGATCATGGATTAATCATACCAGTGAAGTTGGGGCGACTGCCGATGACAATGGTACTCCGATCTAGAAGCGTTTCCAGGCGCCCGGTCCCCTCGATGTCTGCACCAAGAGGTTTGTCTTGGACCGTCTGAAGCTCGTGACTTTGATCTGTCGCAGCAGATGATTTGGACCAGAACTTCGAACCAAGCTTCGCGCCGTACACAACCGCACCGCCGAAGATGATCACGGCGATGGCGATTGTGAGTAAGAACAGACTCACGTCGTAATAATTAGCAAGTTCATACGTGTACTCGACGATGTCGGAGTTGGGAAGGTACACGTACACTCGGAACAACGCCAAAAACAGCGTAAGTCCGAGGCACGCGGCGGCTGTCACGCCTGCGAACAACATGAGATTGCTCCCACTGCCACCTTCCTCCACTCCTCTCCACGGACCCGTCTGAGCCGCGTTTTCGTCGCCAGTCGGAATTTCCACGAAGCCGTTGTTATCCACACCTTTCTCTTGTAATTCCAAGCTGACCTCGTCTATGCCCTTGGGCACGACAGGTTCAGCATCAGGCTTCTCCGTGGTGAGGAAGATCTTGACGTTCACCCGAAACTCCGAGTCCCGGGACCCGTAGTTGGTGAAGATTCGTGCAGGGTCGCAGAACTGGTCTTTGAATGCATTCAGTTCGGAACGAGTTTTGACGCACCAAATCAAGTCCACTGTCGTCGGCAGCCCGACCTCGTCGCTCTGGTGTCGATAGAGAATGTCCATGATGATGGCCATGAACGGCGTCACGCCGATTCCGCCAGCCACCAGGAGCAGATGCTTGTAATCGAGGAAGTAGTTGGACTCATGGCCGTATGGACCTTCGGCGAACAGTTTCAGTGAGAACGGGCACTTTCCACCTGAACTCACTTGGCCGTGGGGGTTGGCTTTCTTCTCCTCGGTGGCCTTGCGAAGAGTTTCCGTCCAGTCGCCGAGTGGTTTGATCAAGACCGACATGTACTTGGTGTCGTCCAGCGGAGTCGAGGCAGTGCTGAAAGGATGCCACTCCAATTTCGCCGAGCCGCGAATGTTGAGGAACATGAAGCTCAAGGGATTGTACGAGTTTCCCGGGGACACGGGAAGCTTCAACTCCACTATGCCAGTTGGGAGCACTCTGGCTTCGACCGCCCGGATGGACCTCCTCGACTGCAGGAAGCGCAGAAATCGGTCGATGAAAAACAGAAATGGCCCGGCGAGGAAATAGCCAGTCAGCCAACCGCCAAGGTGATAAGCTGCAAATGCAAAGAAAATAATATACAACTGGTGCACGCTGAAGAAGAGGTTGAAGTGCCGCCGCCGGACCCACGCAAGAGATGTCGGCCACATGTAAAGGCCGGCGATAAGTGCTATTACTCCTGCAAGATTTGAAATTCCTGTTTTCTGCCATTTCACAAACTGCAAACCACGGTAGCGCACTTGCGGTTAGATTCGAATATTCGACCCAAAACGTATCCGCACACGATGCTACTGTCGTAAAGAAGCAGACCTCAAAACGCTGTCACCAACTGCCAGCAGCTAACCTACTTACACAAACTGATGGACCCATGCCTTGACGCAGTGTGTATGCCACTCCTCGAGCGAGGAAACCGAGTTCTGTACGTACTTACTAGAATGCCACTCATTTACAGTGTTCCTACTCGAAAATTGCACCAGAAGAACTCGTGCAGGCGTGCACACCAGTAGAATTTGATATCGACAGACTTGGCTTCACTGCCCAAAGAATCTCAAGACAGATGCAATTATTTACACAAGCTTGGCGGGTTGCTTACCATATGCGCTTCGTTCATGACACCGTAAAAGATACCGTAAGCAACACCGTGACTTAGGACGAGGATGAGCGTCAAGTGCCCGAGCCAAACATGATACTTGACAGCGTGCTCGAAAGGGATGTCAATCAACTTGAGGATTGGAGAGCCCCTTGTCACAGGCAGAAACAGCAGCGCAATAGGAATCATCGACACGTAGCCAAGCATCACCGCTATGTACTCGAATTTCATCATTGCACTGCAGCATTTCATGATTCCCAAACAGTCAGGTATAGTAGTCATGATTCCCAAATACCCAGATCAAGAACATAAATAGTGCAATTACATGGTTGCGTGCACAGAATTGCAGTCATGTAAGATTCGAAACTGTTGAATCTCACCGAGTCGAAAGGCAAACTCTAGCTCAGGCTGCTCAGCTGTATGTGACACTTACTTGGTATATTTGGGATCGGTGTTTCCGGTCTCTCCAGCATCGATGACCTTGAACCAGTCCATTGTATACTTCCAGAATAGCCACAAGACAACAAAGAGCACCATGGCGAAGCCCACTATTTCTATGGCGTTCATCATGCCCATTGGTCCCTTCACCACCAGCGGCTGCGTAAACAAACCGTCCCACACCCGCCTGAGCCATCCGTTCCTTTGCTTCGATGCCTTCCTTCTGCAGTGAGCAAATTGATGAGCAGTACGTGAGCCAGTGTGTCATCTCCAAACGTGACAGTCACTTTCTCTAATACAAACTGAGAAAATCAGACTCATCAGTTTCAGGACTTGGGAAACTTCATAATTAACTGTCAGTTGCACAACCGAGAGAGCAGGCTAAGGCGGAGCGTCACCTGGTGGGGTAGGCTTTGTCAAGTTCAAGAGACACGCAAGCGACAATTGCCAACACCAGAATTGGTGCTGAGTACAGAACCAAGGCCGACCCTGCAGACCGAGCCAGAGCACCAAATGTCAAATTTAGTTCAGTCCATGGTGAAAGCAATCCGAGGATCGAAAGAGTTGAATTAATGCACGGAAACATGGCTTTAACATCAGGGAGCGACGTCATATCATCGACAAAAATGTCAAGTTCGTTTCATTGGCAGTCATCCAGACTTCCAAATTCGTTTGACAATCTTACTGCTCAAAGCTCTTGAAACTCGAGCGGGCACTAGCAGCATAAACTAGTCTTCAAAGCGCCCGCCTTGGAAAGCGCCAAACTCGCAAAATTGTGCCAGCGTATAGAAATTGGCGTTCCAATTTCCATAACATCAGCAGGACTTACAGACCGTGAGCTTCTTGCACGGACCGTGCTGTCATCGATGAAGATTCCAATATCATGGATGCTGGCGTACTGCCAGGGAAAGGATGTTGAAGAAAGACTTCAGCAACCTGGCCTCAGCACGCACCGAGTCTATCATGGAATGGTCACGTGAGTGAAGGCGGCGTGTTGCGGTATCCACAAGTTCAAAACTGTGAAGTCCAGGACTGATCCTGGACCTGACCTGGATAGTGGAAACTGCCTATTCTAACGATACGTAATGTACAGTGTACTATCAGAGAACTAACAGTTGGAAGTTGATTCAACGTGGTAGGTGGTTGAAACAGCATCCGACTAATGGTTTCTTCACGTTGTCTTAACAATTACATGGTGATTATTTTCAGTCGGACAACTGAAAAGGTGCCAATTCAACTGAAATCTGTCAGTTCCATGAACATGAGGTTCTGGAATCAGGAAGCCAAGTCATTTGGAACAGCTAGCTTACCAGGCCCTCCCCACTGCTTGTTTTTTTCGAACGCGTAGTACACTTTGTCTCCGAACTTCTGGCCAACCCTCTCATCAGGCATGCTGATCCATACAAAGGCGTAGAATGCTGTGATCAGCCACGCAAACCCCCACAGCAGGTGCTTCACTGGCAACACCCATCTCGGTGTCCTGCTTGCAGATGAGAGACCGGACTTCATGACGGCTGCCATTGCTGCGTTGACTGGAAACCCGAACCAGTCTCCAGATGAGAGGAGAGTCTCCGAACAGGCAATCCCAAGGTCGCGTCGAGGACCTCTTATTTCCTCACCATATGTGCAAACCTTCGTGCTGTCCAGATCACGCACTAGTCAACACTAATTAAACGCTCCCGAAGAGAAGTAATCGCGCCGTACCAATCTTGTAGTACCTCGAAGTTCATCGAATAGAGGATGTCATCTATACGTTTGCTTTCTCGTTGGAGTTGATCCCCGAAATCAAATATTATTGTGTTGGAAATGCGCTTCGTGAGGCGCTTTTATACACGACACTCACATACGACATATTTTGCTTGAAATAATATGCCAACTTGGATACTTGAGGTCGGTATTTTAAGAATCTGAGGATCGAGATGAGCCAAGTGGATGGAATCAAATTTTCGGCCTGGTCCATGTCAACGTATAATCAAGTGGATTCCGTCTAATTAACCACCTCTTTAGTCACTCTCAATTACAGTGCAACAGAGAATTCTGTTAGCATGTGCACATTTCAATCTGATCCGATAACAGCTTTGTGAATTCGTAAACATACACTCCAGCCCTTCATTCGGCATTCTGAAAAGAAACCAATCTAGAATTGAATACGCCACACTTGCCAATTCCACTGATTCCACCCTTGTAACACATGCAGACTCACGTCACAGTGAAACAATAGTAGGACCCCATGCACGAGGTGAGGTTAGAGCGATTTGATCGACGGTGTACCTTTCGCCGCGACGAGATTCTTTCACGTACACCAGATTCGTAACTTGAGGCTGGGTGTGAAAACATTATCAGCAGCAGTCCGATTCGCTCCAATCCCTTTTGCTGCGCGTTTGTAGGATATAAAGTCCACTCAATAGATTCACAGGTGAATTGCATGTAGCCGCTGAACTCTGCGGAAAAGATGGTGACCCCGTCCCTTTTGTGCGCAATTGCAAGCACACGCGCAGTCGGCGAGCTCACACATGCAGACACAGGCTAACCAGCATCCACCGCTACGAAGTCTCCTAGCGGCGCAGCAATCGTGTCCGTCGGATCAAGCGTGGACTTTGTTTTATAGCTCAAGTGGAAGGAATCTCACCAAGTCTGTGGTGCGAGTGCTGGGTCGAGGCCTCATGCGCTCCACACGACGGACTGCCAGGGCGGAGCGTGTGCAGGGCGGAGGCAAGCGAGGTGAACGCACGCTCACGTCTGCCGCTGCGCAAGGCTATGATCCAATGCACCTACAGTGACCTTTTTTATTTTTTAAGGATATTGTTACTGTAGCATGTTACGTTGCGAGTTGTGAAAGCTCCTCGACGTCTGCTTTCACGTCCTACGGAGTGCCTCCCAAGGCAAATCCGGGCTGCACAAGTGGAGATCCAGATTGGTCTGTGTTGACCCTTGAGGAGCTCCAAAGGTAGTCCCTCGCCGGAATACCCGCACTCCTGCAATTCAAGTGCTGCAATCGGCATGAATTCGATCTGCTGGGATGCGGACTGTATATCGATGAATCGCTGAGGTAACTGGAACTTACAAATTAATGTTAGACATCCCAGCCTGCGTTGTTCAGGTTGGTGGTTTGGTCGACGTCCCGTCGTGTGTTCATTAATTTCTTGATTCTGTTGAAATTTCGGAAGGACGTCAAATCTCTGAAGGACAAAATTTCGGTGTGAGATGGGAAGTGGATCATGTCATTGGACTTATAACTTAAGGGTCGACAATAGTGTTACGTAGACAAATGACAATGTCAGAGAAAGTGGACTATGCTGATTTAAAGACATAATGAACATATTTGAATCTCGATCTTTGAAGAAGTCTGCTTCTGATTTCAGAAGCTCCTGCACGGAACCTTTTCATTTCCGTGGCACGAGACTGAAACGAGACTGAAACCCACGACCTTCGATCTATATCTGCTGTGTAACGGGCCTTGATCGATTGAACTTCTCCACGCAGCAATGCAAACAGTAAGGGAACTACACTACTGAGTTGGTGTGACTTATCTATGCCATTCACCGCTCACTATTAATTAGTGTGTGCGTGTGACACTAAGGAAACTGCACGAGTGCACGACCTTCATTCTGAACTTAATTGATCCCTTTCTAAAAGTGAATGTAGCTGACCCCTGCCTGTAGATCCTTGCATAAAATTTGCTGTCTTCATTCATGAGAGCCTCAGGTTGCTTTTGGGTACATGCATTTTGGGTCGAACGATAGTTTGTGTCAATATTCCACGTACGATAGTGCCATTTACAATGAGATATTCACTTTATCATGAGTAACTCTTGACATTGTGACCATAATCATAGCCATGGAATCTTGGTGCCCATGGCCCATGTGCACAAACTCACAAAGGTTTGATTGATAGTAGATACCAAGAATAAAGATTGATTAGATAGCATTTGATATAGTTCTATAAAGGTTTAATTAGTAAAATCCTTAGACCTAGCATCAATGTTGAATAATAGTTAAATTAGCAATGTTATTATCTATTGAGGTATGAATACTAGAGAACAATAGAAAGGTTTTAGAATAGTTATATCAAGAATTCAAGATAGGACAATGGCTAAGAAAACAAATTTATAAATGGATAGTATTGTGGTCATTGTCTCAATGCCTCAATAGTAATTTTGTCTACAATGCCATTGTATTGTAAAGTACAAGTATTTACATGGTGAATTTCATTAAATTGGCAATATTTCAAATGCCATTTTTAGATCGTGTGGTCTAAATTGAAAACTAACATCTAAGAGATGTATAGATTTTTAGACATCTCGGACATATATGGATTTTCAAAATCTAAGACAAATTTAAATTTTAGACCACGCGCTTTGAACTGTCATAAGTACCAAACTAATTGAATGCCGCCATGGCGCCATTTTAACAAAATTTTCCATTTACCAAATACCTATAATGAATGCTACGATGTTAAAAATCATTATATGATTAATTTGAATATTTTTGTTTCCACATGAATTGAACTTCATTGCAAAAATGCCAGGATTGAAAGTTGGACACTTTTAAAGGCTTAATTTTGAAGTTGCACATCTAAAAGTCCTAAATACCAAAATATTAAATTTAGTGAAAATTGGAAAAGATTATGAAAGGAAGATATGAGAAAGTTGTCAAAATGCCAAATTGCTAAAAGATTTTCAAATTATTTCTTCTTTAAATAGTTTTTACAATAATTTAAATTTTCATTTGAAGAAATCAAGATAAATAGTTAACCTCCAAAAAACTATCCTGCTAAATTTAGCAACATAATAATTTTTTTGGATTGTAGCCAAGTATGTGACTATATGTAGCTAGAAATTTCCATATTTAAGTCCAAACTTTAACAAAAGGTGTGGATAAGGAATATCTTCCATGTATGATTTTCTACCTAAACATAGTAATAATGTGATCAATAAGCATCATATGACACCTAATAAAGATGCCAAGATGTCTTAGAGACTAAACGTCAAATTAAATTTCAAATAAAACATCAAAAATTTAAGATTTTGACATATTAAAGTTTCATTTTAGTGAAGTGTCTCAATTTAATGAATACATATTATATTCAAAATTTAAGTTCATAATTTCAATGAAATTTTAATTTTTCTAAATTGCCCTCTAAGTCGTTGACAATTGTTTTATACAACAAGGTTGTCATGGAGATTCAGCATTTGTCTACTATGACAAACAATGTAGAACATTCTACACGACATTAAAACCCAAAATTGTGTTTTAGAAGACAACTTTGCTTTCATGTGCATTAAGATTCAAGACATTTGAAAATATGATTAAAAAATTATGGCCTAATATGTTCTTTATTTTGTGAATGAAAAATTTGGAAAAACAAAAAAATCACTTTTTCCAAAGACAAAAACTTGAAATTGATTTTCTAGATTATATACACACGGAAAGCTTTGAATCATTCAATAGTTTGATGATTGAGTCAAAAGTTATGACTTCAAAGTTTTTGTTTGACAGTAATTATACATTTTCTATTCTACAATAAACTTTGAAATCCTTCATTTTATTTAATTTTCAATATTTTTGTAAAAAATAAACCATGGGATGCAAAAAAAATTTATTATAAGTTTATAATAATGCAAGCATAGGAATTGGCATTTTTCAATTCCATCATTAACAATTTTAACAATTTTATATTTTGAATCATTTTCAATTTTTTTCTACTTACTATTTTTTTTCTATATATTATAGAATTTCAAATGATTTGGAATTTTTGAAGGTTGCTACTATATAAGCTTTAAAGTGCCAGTCCATGAGCCTAAAAGATTGTACACCTATAGTATAAGTGTCTATATTAAAGAAACCTTCTATGATAATAATGCATTTATATTATAAATACCTAAATTATAGGTGCTTATGTTACAAACACCTTCAATAATTATAATTTATTTATATATATGTGTGTACGTATGTACGTATGTATGTATGTATGTATGTATGTATGTATGTATGTATGTATGTATACACACACAACCAACTTGCCTTGAAGAATGAATCTAAATTAAGGACCATCAAAGAAAAGATTTATGTAAATTTAAAAGCTCATGTGTAGGTCAAATGACACCCAAAGGTATTGAAAAAAGAATTTGCCTTACTAAAATCTACAATATAATTTTCTTAAACTATTATTTTTAAGATTAAACTATTAATCATAGGTAGTTTAGTCGTTTTTAACTAGTACTTCAAGTCATACTAAGAGTAATATTTTCTTATTCATCAAAAAATAAAAAATTCTTTACTAAAGTTCCATTGAAGTCTTAACATCAACTTGTTAGGTTTTTCAATTGTAGAAATTGAGTTTAATTTTGGATGAATAATAATGTAATTGAATCCCCCCAAAATCACATGTATAAATAGTCACATCATTTAGTAGGCCATAAGAGGATTTCTGGCCCCCAAGAAGACTGTTTCAGGGGTGTTCCCAGAAACTGTTCCCACTGCTGCAGACCAGCCCCCTGCTGGTCTGAATTTTTGAATTTTGAAAAAAAAATTAAAATTATTTTTTTCCAAAAAATTTCAGAATGTTTAAAAAAGAAATAAAATGACTTAAAAAAATTTTTTTTTAGGAAAATATTTTTAAAATATTAAATAATTAATTAAAATAATTAATTAATTACTATTTTCTGACGTGGCAGTCGCTATACCACATCAGCACTGCGTTCCCAGAGTTCCCAATGCGTTCCCATCGTTTGGGAACTCGCAGTCTTGTAAACCAGCTGAAAATCCTCTTATGAAACAACACTTTTGCTACAAGCTGAATAATTTTTCATTTTCTATAATATTCATAAATAAAGAAATATGAAAAAAAATTTAATATAAAAAATAATCAAAATGAAGAATTTGAATTAAAATGTCTATATTATTCACCTCATGATCCCTATATAAACCATTTTTTGAATTGAATATTTAATTTATTAAAGAATAAATTAATAATTTGTCAAAAATCAATCAATTAATTAGAAAATTACATTATTTTGTGTCCAAGACTGAATCACTAAAAGTCCTTTTTAATAGTTGTATCTTTGAGAAGTACAAAAAATTTGAATAAAATAATTTTTTAAAGTGCTATGTTATAATACAAATACTAAATTTAGCCTTAGAGTTAGTGGTTTACATCTTTCTAAGGATTTTACCTAAAAAAAAAATTCCAACTTATGAAAAGGATGCATTGCAATGCTACTCATGTATGAATTTATTTAAAAAATGATAGCATTAAATTAATTTTGAGCTTTAAAAGTTTTAAAAAAGAACTCTAGAGTTAATCCTACAAAAATAATGATATTTTTACCTTTGAATGCCTACAATTTGACTCATTTTGCAATTGATGCAATGAAAAAAATTTCAATTTTTCCCACATGTTTTGAAGTCAATATACTACAAGATCCTATAGTGACATATGTCCAAAAATGTTACTATTTCCAAATTTTGATATTTGTACTACAAATGACAATTTTGGAATATTTTTAATGAAAACACTAATAGTCAAAGAACTCAAGAGATTAAAATTTTGAAAACTGTAATTTAGATAGTATTGAACCTAACATTATGCTACCTACTAATACAATATAGTTCATATGAATCTATAGAGTAGAGATAAATGTATAAATAGAACTTCAAACAATATAAAATAATATTAGCATTATAATGTATTCATTAAAGTGGGACTTTCAAAAGTCTCAAAGTTGCATCAGTTTAAGTCTAATTTAAACTCTTTTAATCTGTGTATAGGCTTAGACATATATATTCATAATATACCCAATTTATATACAAGGGTAGTTGCAAGAAACACTTTTTTTTTCCCCTTGGCCTTAGACAAGTGTTTCTTTGCTCATAACTTTTGCATCATATGTTCATTTTTTATAAAATTTGAAATGAAGGTACATGTAGTAGTTGTAAGCATTAAGTAATTTCTACCTATTTCTTTTCAATTATTTTATTATACTTAATTTTTTCAATTATTTTAATACATTTTACTACCTTGACCATTTTAAAAGGATTTTAGTATTGTTTTGGCTTTAAAATATGATATTAAAGGTCAAAAATAGAGATAAAGGACTTCTATTAAAATCATACAAGCCTACAAAGAGATTTTTGAAAAGTATTTTGAGAATCCACTTCCATATCATATACTTGCTTCTCGAAGTATAGTGGGATACCAATCAAAATGTTGTTTTCAAATTCGCAGTGATAAAAATTTCAGTACTGCCAACTTTGAAAGCCTCTTGAGAGCTCAAAAATTGGTATTTTACCACGAAAGTTTTACCACAACATAATTTTTAAGTTAATTATATGTATGCCAAATTTCAAGGCCAAAAGATTCACCAAAAATAAGTTATTCAAAATCTACCAACATGGGTAGTGGTGAGAAACATTTCACTACTTTGAACTTTGACACCTTCCTAAGGATTGAGTTTTTTTTTCTTTTTCCATGAAATTTCTTTCATGAAACAATCTCTATGTTTTTAATATGTATAAAAAATTTCAAGGTAAAAATTTTTCTTTTAAGAAGATATTTGAAATCTCCCAACATGTGTAGTTTTGAGAAAATTTTCATAATTGCCAACTTTGACACCCTCCCAAGGGCTGAAAATTTGGTTTCTTACCATGAATTTTTGTTTGTGAAGTCATCTCTATGTTGATAATGTGTGCTCCAAATTTCAAGTTCAAATGAATCACCAAAAAAAAGATATACAAAATCTCCCAACATTTGTAGTTGTGAGGAGGAGTTTTTGAGCCCCTAGTATAGTGTTATTTTGTGGAGCAAAGTTTGACATGAATGTAAAAACTCAACCTCACAACTACACATGTTGAGAGATTTTGAATAACTTTTTTTGGGTAAGTGTTTCGAATTTGAAATTTGGAACATATATTATCAACATAAATTTGATCTTATTCAAAAAAATTCATGTTAAATAGACAAATTTTCAGCCCTTGGGAGGGTGTCAAAGTTGGCAATAGTGAAAATTTTCTCACAACTACACATGTTGGGAGATTTTGTATATACTAAGTCTTTAAAAAGTATTCAATATTCAAGTGTAAAACTTAATTGTAAAATCATTTTGTTTATAAGATCATTGGTTGTTTTTAAACACATCTACTATTCTCAACATTCAATATGTTTTTTTAGAATGAAATCAACAAATTGGTCATTTTAAAACCATTAACCTTTGGTCCAAACTTGTAAAGATGAAAATTAAAATAATCTTGTGATTTTTTCAATAATCATTAGAATGGGATAAAACAAAGTTATATGGATATGTGTAAAACTTGGTGAATGGCTAGAAGTTACTCTTAAAATCACAAGCAAACCAACCGTGCAAGCAAAAATTTTAAACTGTAAAGTTATTAGAGTGTTGTCAAACTTGTCGAAAGCCTAAATTGAGCTCTGTCAACCTCTAGCAATTGACAAATATAGGAGAGGGCTCTAAAACCAACCCGTCATTTTCAACCATCCATTGGCTGTGAAATGGACACTTGGATTGGGGGAAAATGAACTATGGATTACAATGGAACTTGATTAGATTTGTTTTCACTTCTTCAATGGAAGGCTTAAGAGTCACACTCGGTTCATTCCTAACTAAGTGGCTAGGAGTGTACTAATTTAATTCAAAATAAGAATTCATTATTCAAAACTTTCTTATAAGTATTGAAAAATCTGAAATAATGACTAATTCAAGCATTCATTTCAAATTTAGAAAGGGACACTTTTAGAAACAATTTCTATTGCTATATACATGTTGCAATGCTAGTTTTTGAACTAGGCCTAGTTTTTTTTCAAACTATGCATGGATGGGTTTCCAAGGGCCTATGATCACAAATAAGGACCTATACCGAATTGTGTTTGAAAATTCATAAGTAATTCAATAATGCTTCAAAAAAAACAGAATGACTTGTATTAGATTCTTCATCTATTTGTCTTTGACTGAAACATAAGCTAAAAATATTTTCATCTCAAGAGATACATGAAAAAGGCACATTAGAGCTAAAATGGTTGCTTTTTGAGCCTCTTATCTTAAACTCTATACACGCCAACTTCTAAATCAACTTTAACCCCTAAAGGACCAAAGGGGGTTTAGGGAGACATTGTCAAAAATTGTAGTTTTTGTAGTATGCTATTCAAAAATGAAAATTGAAACTTTAAAAAACAAAAACTTCAACCACATTAAACTAAGGTGAAGTATTTAAATAGAGTGTGGAGAGAATTTTGATTCATTTGACCACATGGATTGAAAGATTATAATGAATGAAGTGAAGAAAAAAACTTTTTTTCATTCCTATCAAATAAGGTCAACACACTTCAAGCCTTGTTGGAGTAAATATTTTACTTTACAAAAAAATTGATATTTGACCATTTATAAATAAATGATGTTAGGTTCATTCATAAAAAAATTTAGAACAAAATATATATTCTAGTTTATTTTAAATCAATTTGCAATGCGAAGAGGTTAAGTTGATTAGCATTAAACGAGTCATTTTTTTGCATTGACAAAATATTTTATTTGAAATTCAAATAGTGAAAAGTTAGAAACAAATATGTGAATTATGTAGAAAAAATTTGAAATTTTTTGACTTCACATATTATAAGATAAGAAAACTTGAAGTTAGAAGAAATTTTTTTTTTTTAACCCCTAAAGGACCAAAGTGCCTTTTTTGGCAACATAGCAATTTTGGGCACGTACGTGTGACTAGAAATTTCCATTTTTTAAAACCAAACTTTAATAGAAGATGTAAACAAGGAGTATCTTTAAAGCCCAACCATTTTTGTGACTTTTGACTACATGGTTGAAAAGTTATTGCATGATATGTTGTTTGTTTATCAACTTGGGCAGTTTGGGCAGGTCAGAAAAAATCATTTTTTTTGGAAACAAAAATTTGAAATTGGTTTTATCAATTTACATGTTCATGGAAAGCTTTGAATCATTCCACTTGAATTAATGAATCAAAAGTTATGAAGAATCTTAGTTTGTAGGTAGTTTTGGATTCTCTACTCTAAAATAAACTTTGAAGTTTTTTATTTTACTCAATTTTTAATATTACTATAAATAAATAAAAACAATGGGTGTATATTGTTTATTACAACATTTGAACCGTTGGAATTGGCATTTTTCAATTTAATAAATAAATTGTTAACAATTTAGTATTTTGAATCATTCTCTACTTCTTTCTATTTACTATTTTTTTTGTACATGTTGTACAATTCCTATTCATTTGAAAATTTTCTAGCATGTAGCCAACTTGAATTGAAGAATGAATCCAAAGAGTAACAACCATTTTGAACATTTTTTCATACAAATGTGGCCTTCTGAAGTGCAGCTGCCCGGATTTTCGCAGTGGTAAAAAAAGGATTTTTGTAACTTCAAACACTAATATCTTCCAATCCAATCTACATGGCGAAACTTTCTGAAATTTTTTCTACATCTTCTTGAATTAGTGCACTAAAAGATCCTATAGTTACATTGTTTCAAAAAAGTTTTTTTCTAAAATTTGGTAGTTGTCCTATAAATGACAATTTTGGAGTAGTTTTGGTGAAAACATAGTCAAAAACCTTTAGGGGGTAAACCACCTCCAATATAGCTATTAAAGTTTAATTCTTATTAGAAGGCAATTAGAAGATTAAAATGTTTTTTTGGGGAACTATAATAAGTACTATTTTATTAGTTACATGCATATCAAATTTCAAAAGTTGATGAATTACATTACAAAAGACTCTTCAAAGATTCCTAAATGACCAAAGCTATCCAAAAAGTTTAGGATAGCATAACTTTTGATTTAGGTACCTGATTAGAAAAAAAATCAGATTTTCACTAAGGAGGTCTGTATTTGTACGATGTGTCCAAATTTCATGGACATCCAACGAAAATGACTTTGTAAGAATCTTCTTGAGATTTCTTGTATGCATTAAATGAGCACTTGATCCTTTAGGGGCTATGTAAACTGTAAGGGCATTATAATAATTACATTGTAATCATTGCATTCTGTACACATCATATTGATGTCTATAGAAGCCTATGGATTTATTACTCTGTTGAAAAAGTAATTAAAGTAGCCACTAAGAACATTAGATGAGTTGAAAAACACATTTGCCATGTATGGATTTTATGCTTATGAATTGAAATTCGAAATTTCAAATTCTTCAAATCTTTAAAAAAAAAATTTGATGAAATTTTTGAGATGATCTTCATTTTTTAATATGATATTTATAATAGGGAATATTATTAAATTTTAAAATCTAATTTAAATATGGATATTTTTGTAATCAAATTTTAGATATTAATTGGTCAAAGTACTAATATTAGAATGGAAAATTCAAAATTCAAAACTGTCAAGATAAATCAATTAACGACAAGTTAAAATCTAATCGGTGATTGATATATAGTTGAAATGCTTGCATGGTTCATTTCATTTTTCATTGCAGTGAGTTATTTATTTATTTAATTTTAAAATTTGTATTTTCAACAAATATGCACACTAAACTTAAAGTGCACCAATTTTTGTTCAAAAATTGGTTAACTGTACGATGCATTTGTCCAATATTGAACTTCTTCTAAATTTTAGGATTTTATTGGTTTTATTGTTTTAAGATTTATATTTAACCCCTAAAGGATTAAAGCCCCCTCGGGGGACACTTGGAATTTCGGGCAGGCTTGTGTGACTTGAATTTTTGCTATGATGTTTTGAACCTTTTTTTGAAGACAGGAAATCAGGTTAGCTTTCCAAAAATATAATTTTTATTTCAATTGGTGCTTGGAAGCAAAAGTTATGCCATTCTAAGTCCAAAAAGCAGTTTGGCGGCAGGAAAAAAAAACACAAAAAAAATTATTTTTTTATTTTTTATTTTTTTTCTCAAAGACTATGTTTTGTTCTACATCTGAAGCTTTGGTTCATTTTATTTGGACAAACAATGAGAAAGTTATGGACAATCTTGTATTTCGGGCAATCTAAACACCTTCTTCAAAAAAATAACTTATAGAATTCATTTTTGAATGCAATTTTTCAAATTTTTCAAATTTTCTTTTTTTATAGGGTTTAGGATTTTTGCAAGAACAAGCTCACCTTTGGGATCATGGTTTTTTAATTACATCTTAAAGTTATTAACAACTTAGTGTTTTGTTCAATCTTGTACCTACTTCTACTTAACAATTTTTTAATGAATGAAAATCAAGTAGTTTTTTTTTGAAATTTTTTCCCCTAATTCCAACTCAAATGTTCAACATAAAAAATTTTAACTTCATGGTCCATAGTGCAAAAAATTCAACAAATGGCAGTCAAAGTCATCTGAAATTGCAAGTCAAAGTTCAAAAAAACTTTTTTTTCCAACTTTGAATGCTAATATCTTCCAATCCGTATGGTCAAACTTCATGAAATTCTTACCACATAATTTTAGACAAGTAATTTACAAGATCCTATAGTTAGGTTTTAAGAAAATTATTTTCTTTTGTTTTTATGGGAAGAAGTAGCAAACATGGCAGTTTTGAGTGGTTTTCAAGCCAGAAAATGCCTCAGTCCTTTAGGGATTAAGGCTTTAAACCCTAAAGGACCAACCTCCTAAATTTGGGAGCATAGAAATATTGGATAGGTATGAGTTCATGATTGGAGATTTCCATATTTCTAGTCCAAATTTTTATAGAAGGTTGGAACTAGGAATATCTTTTATGTATATTACAAATCAGGACATTTAGAAATATGAGTCAAAAGTTATGGTTTAATGTGTTTCTTTTTTTTCGTAATCAGGCAGTTTTAGCAGATTGAAAAAATCACTTATTTCACAAACAAAAATTTGAAATTAATTTTCTTCAATATGTATATATAGAAAGCCTTAAATCATTCCATTTTGATCAATGAGTCAAAAATTATGAGGGTTTTTTGTTTGCAAGCAATTATGGATTCTCCACTTTAAAGTCCTTTATTTTACTCAATCTTCAATATTTTTTGAAAAAAAATAAAATCATAGGATGTAGATTATTTATTACAATATTGCAACCATTGGGATTGGCATTTTTCAATTTCATAAATAAATTCTTAACAATTTTATATTTTGAATGATTTAATACTTTTTTCTACTTACTATTTTCTTCCTATATATTGTAAAATTCCAAATAATTTGAAATTTTTTAGCAAATAACTTACTTAGCCTCAACAATGAATCCAAAGAAAGCCAACCAATTTGAACCATTTTTCATATGATTGTTGCCTTCTGCAATACACCTGCCCTATTTTTTGTAAGGTGAAAAAAATTATTTTTGAGCATTCAAACACTAATATCTTGCAATCTCCATGGTGGAAAACTCTGAAATTTTTTCTCATGTTCTCAAACCAATTTACTACAAGATCCTACAATTATAAATGTCAAAAAATATTTTTAAGAAATTGATATTGGTCCTAGAAATGGCAATTTTTGGTTGTTTTGGAGTATATATAAGTAGGGAACTTAAGGTCTCAAAATGACCTAGTTCTAAAAATATAAAAGTCTTGACCTTCTATACATTTTCAAATTGTACTACCTTTGTGCAAGTCAAAGCCGAGGTCAAAGCAAAGAACACAATTTTTTTCCAAAGATGCAAATGGTTGAAAAAGAGCATCTTTAAATTAGAAAAACTAATTTTTTTTCTTAAATTTCTATTTTCTAAACATCAAAATTTGTATCTATTTTTTAGCATTTTCCATCATTCTTTTCTTTTGTGCATAACTTTTATACAAAAAGTTTTACTAGGCATTAACTTCACACATATATTATTTTGAATTATTAACAAATTATCCATATTTTATTCAACTTTTACAATTTGTATTCCAAAAGTTTTTATTGAACTAGGTCATTTTGAGACAAAATTACTAGATGTTTTTAGCAATGATCCAACAACTACAAATGCCAACCTTTAGAGTGTACTATCTTATCATCACCCAATTGCTTTAGACAACAAATACATGCATTATATGCTACTCCATTGCTTTCTAATAGCAATGGAATCCATATCCAAGCTCAACAATTCAATTCAATCATTTCAACATTTTCCAATGCAAAGATCCTTCAATTCCATTTGCAATTCTCTGAATGTTCCTAGGAAATGAGCTTGTAAATTTAAATTTCATCTTCTAATATGCCCTTTTTCTACCAAAATTAATTTAATTATTCAAGAATAATCTATCACAATGAGAAATCAAAATATGGAATTTGTAGAGCTATAAGGGAATTTGCTCAAAATCCTATTCTCCTAACATTGTATACTCTAAATATGACTTACTCTAGACCTAAACTTGACCTGAGGTTTTAATTTTATGATCTCCTTCAAAACTTATAGAATTGAAAAGAAAAGAAATTAATGTACAAATGATCTCCAAATACAATTTGTAAAAACAATTGTATAATCCATTTTTCTATAAATTAACTTAAAAATATATAAAGAATCCCAAACCATGATTATTGCTTTTACATAATTCAAAACATTCTCCTTGTCAAACTTCAACTCCATTTTGCAAATATAAGCAAAAAGCTTCAACAAATCATTAGCTATATAATACTATATTTATCTTTTAGTTCTTTCATCTCAAAGATTCCAACATGCAACCTTCATTCCATCATTCTAGTCATGGCTTTAATTATAGTTGTAGCTTAAAGGCACCCCCTATAGAGACAAAGTGAACCTCGTATAGGGTGATTGCACCATAGTTGTTGTGTTTTGCAACAATATGTAAGACTTTTTTTGGAGTACTTTAAAATTAAAAAAACTAAATTTTAATATTTAAATAAATAAATTACATATATATATATATATATATATATATATATATATATATATATATATATATATTATATATACCTTTAAAATGAAGGTACCCAAAAATGTATAGAAAAAATTTCTAAGTAGGAGAATTCAAAAAGTACCTAACCTCAAGAAAATGGGTACTTTGATGTTAAATTAGTTGAAAATAGTAAAATAATTGAATATAAAAAAATTAAAAAAAATTTATTTGTAACAACTTTATAGAGATGGTCATTCACCAGAAAATCCACCAACATAACATTTTATATGTTTCAAAATACAAGCAAAAAGAAACTCACTTTGTAGACTTCCACACCACACAAAATTAATTAATTTTTAAAATCCTTTGTTTATTAGCTAATAGTCTACTAGAAGACCACTTCATCCAAATTTCATCTCAAAATTCTTTTTTTCGGGTACTAAATAGTACTAAAAACGTCTAAATTGGCAATTATGACATTCAATTGGGGTCTATTTTTGGATAGTATACTATTTTTGAAAATTATGAAAAAATTAGGTAAAGTGTATAATAGTCATGAGTAATTGAGTACCTTTCATATAAGTCGTGAGTCATTTGGAGCGAAAATGCAAAAGTTATGGCCAAAAAATAGTTTAGCATTTGAGGTGTGACAGAAAATAGTATAAGTGTTTCTTGCAATCACCTTATACATCTCTATACAAAAGCGTCCTTACTTTTCAAGTGTTATAAGTCTAAAAGAGAAAAAATCTCAAGTGTACAATCTTACAGTGTCGACATGTTGTAGATGATGTTAATCAAATTTCAAGTCATTTGACCATATAGATTGCAAGACTATAATGTTCCAGTATTGAAAAAAAATGCTAAGATTTTCCTAGAAACACACTTGGAGGTCAAATTTGATTTCTAAACCTACTCAAATGGAATCATTTATAACTGTGAAGTAATTCAAAATAAGCATACTATCACATTGGTGAAAGAAAACATCATTCAATTGATTTGTTGTATGTCTTGAATTGTTTTGAAATGTCTGAAAATAGTTGCAACAAACACAATTAAGGTTAAATATCCTTCTACTAAAATACCTCTCAATCACTCATTAGTTCTTGGATCAATATGAAATTTTAGCCACATCAACTAGACTAGTGTTCGCAACTTTTCCAACAAATTTGATAAAAAAATGGGTACTCTATGAAGAAGAAACAAGCCATCAAAGTTCACTATAATCCAAAAATGTCTGCATTTTAAACTTTAAATTGCTTTAGACATGGAAAACAACTTGGATTGATATAAAAACTTAGCAACAATAAGTAGACCCCATAGGAACATACTACAACAAATTTGACTGAAAACAAACATTGGATGATAAAAGGAGATATTAGGCCCCTAAGTTGTAGCCATCAAAATGAAGTTGTCAAGTGGTTGGCTTGCATTGATCCTAGTTCAAACTTGGAATTGCAAAAATGAGGCCATAGAATCAGAGAACACAAAAATTCCAAAAAATCACCATGTCAAGAAAAACTCATTTCAAATCCATTCCAACAATTTACTCAAAAAATGACAGTATTTTTGCTTGTAATTGAATTTTGAAGGAATTTTGAATTTTCCCTTTCAAGATTTATAGAAAATATTGGTGATAGCATTAGTGAATATGGTGACGTGGCTGAACTACAATAATGAACCATATGGATAGAATTAGAAACTCAAAGGCTCTACAACTTTGATTTGCATCCCAAATCCCAAATATTCTTCCAAATAGTACTTTATGATGGTTTTTCCAAAATTGTCAATTTTGAAGATGAGTCTCAACGCTTAGGGGTTAACTTATATTCCAAGGTTAGTGAATGTTTATTTGTTTTAAATAAAAATCATTTTTCCATTCTTGTGTTTTTGCAATGGTCGGGATAGGGATTTTTACCTATTGTAAGTTAGAGTTTTTCCGACTTCAATCAGTTGGATGCTAAGGGAGGAGGCTCGAAAACCGCTCAGGCTCCAAACCGCTCACCTTCTAAAATGTATATTTTTGGTACATGATACTTTTTAATCTTTACGGTAATGTACAACCAGTGAACATTTGAGGAGGTGGGCGGTTTTGGAGCCCTATGCCATATTGACTTCAGAAATTCATAACTAATTCTACAGAGCTCCAAAAAACATGAAACGACTTGGGTTCGATGCCTATTCAAGCTGTCTTTCAAGAAAAATTCACTGAAAAATATTTCAAGATGTTTGTCCTGCCCAAAATTCTGTTCCAGCACTTAGATGGTCGGTTTATGGACCTCCTCCCTTAGTGCTATTTACAGTAGAAATTGGATTTTTATTTTTATTTTTCCTGATTTGCCCGTAGTGATGCAGGTTGGCATTTAGACCAATGGGACTCTGCCACCAAGTTTCTTTTTTTGCAATGATGGCTTCGGGCAGATTCTTTAGTGACTGAGTGGTGCGCAAAGGAGACGGAGTTCTAATCTTTGACGAAGGGTTCAGAAATGGTGACGTGGCTGAACTACAATAATGAACCATACAGACCAATGAATTGGTGCCACGTGTGAGACTAGATATTATTTTTCGGCAAAGTGCAGTGACAAACGAAATTGAGTGTAGGGTATTTGAAAACTTTTTCGGTCCCAACCGTAGCATAAGCATCAATGAATAAAGTCCAAAAGTAGATATCGTATCCAAATGTTATAGTACACGACATACAAGACAATACTATATCATGGAAGTTTGAAGAAAAAAATTATTTGTGATAAGAAAAAAAAAATTAGTTTCAAACTTTCAAAATTAGCATATTGAAATGTTATAGTACACAACATACAATACAACACTATACTATGGAAGTTTGAAGAAAAAAATGATTTGTAATAAGGGCAAAAAATTAATTTCAAAATATCAAAATTAGACATATTTAACCCATGAAGGACCAAGGCCATTTTTCTTTCAAAAATCTTTCAAAATTGTCATTTCTGTTGCATTCACCTAAGAAAACAATTTTTTTTAAAGAATCTAACCATAGGATCTTGTATTTAACTTGACTGAGATCATGTGGTAAGAATTTCATGAAGTTTGATTGTACAGATTGAAAGATATGAACATTATATGTTGAAAAAACAAGTTTTTCTGAGTTGCAATCTACAATTACAAATGACTTTGACTACCATTTGTGAAAAAAGTTTTGCACTAAAGAATTTGAATTTATAATTTTTTGTGTTAAAGAATTGAGTTGAGAGTCAAGGAAAAAAATTTCACAAAAAAAGCACTTGAATACCATATTTTAAAATATTGTTAAGTAGAAGTAAGTTGAAGTTAAAAAACAAACTATATGGTTGATAGCTCTAAGATGAAATCAAAACACAATAATTCCATTGGTGAGATTGCTTTAGCAAATAAATGTAACCTTATTCAACAATTTTTTTGAAAAAATTGCATTCAGAAATGAATCCTATAAGTGATTTTTTAAAGAAGATGCTCGAGAAGATGTTTAGATTGTCCGAAAAATAAGATTGTCTTTAACATTCTCATTACTAGTCCAAATAGAATGAATCAAAGCTTTACATATAGAAAAAAAATGTATTATTTAAAAATAATAATTTAATTTAATTTTGACTTTTTGCAAAAAAATTTGTTGCTTGCCAAATGAAAATTTTGGCTTTTTGTCATGTAACTTTTGCTTCGGGCACCAATTGAAATAAAAATTACATTTCTACAAAGCTGATCATTTTTTCTATCTTATAAAAAAGTTTCAAAAAGTTTCACCAAAAATTGAAGTCATAGGAACTTACCTAAAATCCATTTTGTCTCATGAAGAGACAATGGTCTTTTAGGGGTTAAAATTCAATTTTGTATGTTATAATTTGAAACTATTTTATATTTTGTCAAATTTTTCATTGAACTCAAAAGAAAATTTTTATGCCTTGACATGTTGGTATACATTTATCATAGAATTTGACATATATATATATAAATGATGCTAGTTTATACAATATTTGAATATTTTAGAGGGAACTGAGAGTATAAAATTGCATTAGCCATTGTAAAGAGAGTATAGGTTGAAACATGAACTATTTTTGCATCCAAATTCTCCGTGTAGTAAGCAGTAACTGCCTCTTTTGAGCCCATTGCCCATTGTTACATCTTGATGTCCTTACATTTGAAATATTTGTAGAATAGGACAATGTATTCAATTTAAATATTAGAGCCCTATTATACATTCTTGACTTCAACTTTTTGGGACAAAGAACAACTTGCTCTTATTGATTCCAATAAATAAAATAAATTTTCAGTTTTTATAAAGGTTAGTGTAATTTCTAGTGGTTTTGAACTTTATGATGATATTGAAAATGGTAATTTGATTTTTTTTTGGATTTGTTAAATCAATTATGTCCGTTGTAAATTTAGTCTTTGTCCAAAAAAATCCAAAGATGCATCATAGGCTCTAATATATAAGTTGAATGCATTTTCCTATTCAACAACTCATTAATTAGAATAATATTCAATGGGCTGTGAGTTCTACTAGACAGATTTGAACAAATTGGGTAGCATTGCTACCAAAACCCACGTATACTCGTCCATTTTTGCAACTTTTGGAGAATGACTCGAAATCGCAAATGAACAATGGCATTGGGTCTAGAAGGCCATTTTTACCATAATGAATCCCCTATCTTCCATTTTTGTGTCCCAAAACTCTATGAAACCTAGTGTAGGCTAGATGCTAACTTGGGCCAAAAAACTAACTTTGAGAGTTCAATTTTTTTGTCAAAAATAACTTCACTAGGCTTCCAAGTAGATTCCAAATAAAGGAGGGGGGGGGGGGGAAAGGAAAGACCTAACATTGGTCTCATTCCGCCTCCGTATGCTCCCAATACGCCGGTCAACCCTGTTACTACCTTTTGAATGTGCCAGTTGTCAAAGAATCTCACCAGTTTGGATCCTTCTAACAATTGGAATGTCTTGAAACCCGTAGGGGTGCTTCATTAGCATAAAAAAATCTATCCTAATTCTTAGTGGGAATTTTATCGCACCCCAGGAATTTCCTATGAATTTTTGTCTGATGGAATCTACGGTTGACTATTTGGAAAAGCATTTTCTGACCATCAGAAAATTTTGGGACTTTTGGTGACCTCCTATGGGATCCTACAAAGTAAAGGTAGGTTCAAATCATTGACCTATATCTTTGGAAAAGGAAGATAAAAATTCTAGTCCCTTCAATTGAGTTTGGTAATTTGGGGATTTTCTCCACCAAAAGAATCTTGGGGGATCGATTTGATTATTGGATTTTTAAGCACTTCTATTCTTGGACCAGTGGATTTGATGATTAAATGTCCTCCGTCACCTTGTCTTGCATAGGTAACACTTGTATACATTGTACTTCATTGATACTACAAGGAGGTGGAATCCCTTCATTGATTCCTACTCTAAATTCAACCTAGGGCTCGCACGGAACAAATAGTAGGTTTAGTCACATGTGGGGGCTTATTACCCATTTCCCCCTCTTTCACTCTAACTCTCGGCTTCTAATCTTTTTTAGAGCGGTTGTGAGATTGTAACTACGTATAAATAGTACTCTAGATTGAATATTATATTGGCATGTAGCATGCTCATTTTGGTTCTACACTCTTTTTAGGGATTTTTTTCTATTTTTTCATGTTTAATTTTTTAGGAATAAAAAAAAGAACCAATGAGTCCTCGGTGACAAATTGGGGGCTCACAAACATGCACCACAATATCTATAGATTTTAACTTTAAAACATTGGTCAAATAATCAAAATATTTAGATAAAAAGAACACCTTATAAGTCCATCTCTACACTTAGCTTAATACAAATCTATGATGGTTGATAGTCTAAATTGATTTTGTATTAATAACATTTTAGTTCTAACTCAATTTACATTAGCTTTAAGTCTTTAATACAACTTCAACACTAAACAATTTTAACATGTGGAAGATTTTTACTAGTAGTAATATTCATATGATGCTTCTTCCTTTGATGTCCTATAGTTATGTGAATTTCATATTTAACAAAGTACATCATACTCTATTAAAATAATTAAATTTCTAAGAATAAAGGTATTTAACCTCTAAATGCCTAAGGCCTGTTTTGAGTTTCTTGAAATTTGTTCTTAGTTGAACAAAATGTCAACATTTTGATAAGTTGTATCAATTTTTTTTGAATTGTAATCATATAAATTCAAACTAGGCATGTTAGAGATCATTTAGGAAAAGAAAACACAACAATATCACTTATGGAGTAAGAGATTATAATGTTTGACCATGAGGGTGTTAAAATTGCAAAAGTAAAGTGAAGTCTTTCTATCCTCTTTTCAAAAGGCAAATCTAAAAAGTTGTTGACCAAAAAAACATGGGTTAAAGGGCCTAACATGCATAATTCCAATCAATTTATGGCTTCTCAAAATCTTTTCTAAAATTTTTGTAAATGAATTTTGAATGTGATTTTTTCTCAAAGATTTAGTGTATTTGGGGCTCATTTTTAAGAGCTCTCAACACTATGAAAAGTCAAGATTGCAATGGGTACTGTTGCACAAAATCTTGAATAGAAAAATCACTATTATTCATTTTCTAGATTTTTTTTTTGACACTAAAACTAGAATTTTAAAAGAACTTTCTTAAAATAAAAACTAATAAAAATAGAAATTTGGTTAGATTTTATTTAACTTTAAAGTTTTGCAAATACCAAATTCTGGTGCCTTGGGCATTTAGGGGTTAAATCAATTCAAAGAAGTTGTAAAATAAGAGATGTAGAGGTTAGAAATTGATATACAATGAATCATTCAACTTTATAAGTTGTTCAGAAAGAAGATAAAACATCAATTGTTTACTTAAATAGTTGAAACCTTATAGACACAACCATACATTCAAATTAATACCTCTCCAAAGTTATTCATTTGGAAACTTTCTATTGCATTTTGTATTTAAAGATTTGAACTAAATCAAAATACAAATCAATGAGCCAAAATTGACTTTCATGCAAGATGTCTGTGCATTATGGTGTACCAATTTTTTTGGTCATAAAGCACTACTATCCATTGTTTTAAGAATTTTGAAAGTTTATACTATTGGTATACATTGAATTTAGAATAGAAGCAAATTGGGTCTGTATATAATACATAATTACATTGAAAAAATTGGTGAAAAATATATACATGGACTAGATGAGGATATTTACTCAAAGGGTGCTTCATCATGGTACATCCTATACACTAAATTTAAAAATCTCATTGATAATAGTTGAAAAAAGAATTAGATCATTTTTTAGTATATATCATTTACTTTATAAGAATTTCGTTTTTCATATTAAAATTATTTTAGTGTCTTTTCACATTTTCACATTTAATTTTGATATTGAAAGTCTTTGATTGGATTCTTGAAATTTCAAAATGTGCATTTTTTTACCCTTTTTCTAAGTGCATTTTCAACAAATTATGAGGTGGTAAAATCCTTCAAATTTTAAAGAGGATCATTAGGTAATTGTAGAAAAATAGAGTAGATTTTCTAGTGTAAATTTTGGTGCAAATATGTATAATGTCTACTTGGTGCAAACTAGTGAAATTCAATACCATATTGCACATGATAGTGCAACCCATAAATTTGTCACTATTGTGCAAAATTACCTTGTACTATTTCATTCAATTTTCTTCCTATTTGAAATATGAATAAGAAGATTCTAATAACTTTGAAGATATCATAAATGAAAATGTACTATAAATTGTCAAGGTTTCCATTAGTCAAGTGGAATATATGTCACTTTTTCTTACTTGAATTTAGTTGAGTGAAGTCATTTGGTAGCTTGGTAGCTTCCTAACAACTTAGTTAGCATTCTACCTTATAATTAATTAAAGAAAAACAATTAGACAAACCAAAAATAAAAAATAAAAAAATAAAAAAATATGATTAAAATAAGTTAGGCATTTATCCAAATTTGCTCTTACAATTTTAGGGTGGTTGTTGCCCTATTTTCATCTAAGGTGTCTGCATTTATCTAGATCCTTGTCTTGACCTCCAAATCCTAAACTCTCTACCTTATGTGTAAGGTTTTTGTTATGTGTTGGATTTATTGCATGTGAGAGATATGTTTTGGTTTGTGAGTGATTGTTCTTTACAATAGTCACAAGAGTAAGGCAGAAAAAATTGCAATGTATTTTCATAGTTATTGGCAAATAAGAGATGCAAGATTATATGAAGAGAATACAATTTCTATCAATTAGCAATTGAGAGAGTGTATGAGAGAGAGAGTAGACAGTTCGTTACACCCCAAGACTAGGCATGTTCTAACACTGCTCGATTGCTTCATGGTTTTTACAAGACCGTAACTCAACTCCAATATCCAATCTATGCAGCGACTCCTCTATTGACTGGGCATGTTTGAAATAGTCATTTGTAATCCTATTTTGCTCCTTATGATCAAGTGGGCTATAGATCAGAGAAGTATCGACAAAAAACTACATTGGTGAGGATGAGTATGTATTGCATATTATGCAAACTAGTATAACATGTCGATTTAAAACACATACTAGTGTATTGTTTGAGGTTCCGAGTGGGTCCTCAATCCATATGGAGATTTCGTGGTGCCAGAGCATTTTGGAAAAAATACTGAGCTTTACAAAAAGCAGTTATCGATGTGCTCAGACACTTAAACCGGATAGCCTTACACACAATTACAAACGAAGCTAAATAACGACTAAGTAAATAGCGACCTAACCACTTTATAAGCCAGTTTTTGCAACTCATAAGCATTTTGAGCATAAGCAATCTCGTTTGTAGTCTCTGGAGCCATTCATTGAAGGAACTGCCTCACCTACGCCCATGCAAACAAACAAACAAAACGTGCGTTAGTTTACGTGTGTGAGGTGTTTTCAGCAAATTCCAGTTGTTATCCATGTCGCAACTCAAGCAAAAGAAAGTAAAACGAGCCTAGTTAGTAAAATGGTGTGATCCTATCCATCCTCGCTTCCATCTCTCATCAAGCAAAAAATCAGACCTTATTTGCCATTGGAGTGATCGTGGTGTTCGAACGCTACAGTATTCGTGGTCCCTAGCTTAGAGATAGGAAATCACAAATGTCGATCCCTTCTAGCCTGCCTCGAGTTCAGTTGTAGGATACTGCTTGAGCTAGTACCGAATGGTCTGGGTGTTCCACCAGAGTCTCCGTGTACCACCAACCTGCTACCAGAGACTGCTCAGTACTTGGCGTAGTGACTGGAATGATAATCGATCAGGTGGCTTTGAAGTCCCTTGAGCTTCCTGAGTTTCAGGCCTAGGGCCGCCACTTCGCAGGCTGGACAGTATCCAACTGTACTCATAACAACATGTAGTATCCGTTTGAGGGATATTGACCGAAGTAACAATGCTTGTCTCTGGTACTGTATGGTACTAGCTGTAGCCATGTTTATAGCTTCTTAATGGTTGTATCGTAATGCCTTATGATCTGGTAAAGATCTGCTTTATTGCAATCCTAATGGGGGCTCTGGCTTGATTCTACCCCATGATATAATTCCTCACTGGCAATTTCTGAACTAGCAGATCTTTGTGTTTTCACCTGACACAAAAGGTTGGTTGAGTCACGGCTCCACATGCCAAGTTTGAATTTTAGCATGTAGGATATAGCTTAAGAGTCTGAAGAAATGCAGATGATCGAAATTGTGATCAATTTGAGGATTGTAAAAAACTATCCACAATTTTACGATTTGAGAGAGAGAGAGAGAGAGAGAGAGAAAGATTAGATAAATACACCCAAATTCTGGGCATCGTCTAACTGTACCTAACTCATGTTTCACATTTTTCAGAATTACTTTGGAGACTACACAATCACCAAATCCCTGCCGATCATACACTTGTGGCTTGTGAGTAAATTCACGAAGCCATATGAACCAGGTGCTTTCGCAAGTCAGAGACCAGAGTACATCTAGTACAGTTTTGATGCTCCGTTAAGTTTGTAACAATCCACTAAATCGAATCATCACTTGATATCGGTTGTATAAACTGATTATAACTTGATCGATCTCTATGATCTCATATTCCGCACTCCCAGTTGTATCGATCATAAACTTGTAACATTTCCCGAAGCCTCGCTGGTGAGTACTAGCAAAGGCTGCTACATGTAACTATTGGTACTACGCAGGTGAAAATCATTGCAACATTGGAATGTGTAGATGTTAGTTCCCCTTGCTACTATAGAACAATAAGAATCAAGCGAAACAAACTTGAACACCACTTGACAAATTCCGGGCCTTCCCAAGCAATTGTTGAGGGAGCTGCCTCACCTGCACCCATGGCCACATACAAACACTAAGTCAGTTTATGGTCGTGTGCGAGGTGTCTTCAACAGCGCTCCAGTTGTTATCCATGTCGCAACAATAACATGTGAACATCAAAATTGTCAATTTTCTAGTGTAAGCAAGGTATCGATGATCTCTCTCTGTCTGTTCTCTCACTGCGTGCATCTAGAACCTTGCAGTTCCTTGCTGTCGTGAGCCCCTTCCTCCAGTAATCACACAAAATCTAGCTGATTGAGCTAGTCTATCGGTGTTCCCTTACGTTGTGTCGTAACATGTGCTACAGTTGCCTTAACGTCACTCCGACTGGGTTCACACGATGTCGTATCGCCCATTCACCTTCTCAGTCTGCAGGCCGAGTGGTGGAGTAACGACAGTTGCATACCAGCATTGCAAAATGGAGTTGGGTAATTGGGAGTTCCCAATTATTTGTGCCCTAACTTCGGTTGTGTTTTTGAAAAAACTTCAGCCGTCAGTTTGTGAGTTTTGGATGAACATCCAATTGTTTTGTCATAATTTTGGCTGTTAGCTTGTGATCTAGCCTGTTTTACCACCTGGATTCAGGTAATCAAGGCTTCAAACCTTTCTGGCAACATTAAATGAGCCTATCGTTGTCCTGTAGTGTTGGATCTTGGTTGTGAGCTACCAGCTCATTTCCCTGTGAATATTTTTTCCTCGTTTGAAAAATATTCTAGTATCAGTAATGTCTTTAAAACGGTATCAGGAGGGAGTTTGTGATCCATTAATCACCTAGAATATGATATAAGTCATTTCATCATGTATTGGGGTCTCGTATTCTACAGTATGTAATGAGAAAAATTGTGGAAATACATTCTATAATACTGCACTTTTTTTGAGAGAGAGAGAGAGAGGGGGGGGGAGGGGAGTCATCACCTTGTTTAGTCATGCACATTCTAAACAATTTATGGCAAGTTCAAGCATGTTGTAGTAGTTCCATTGCAAAATTATAAAGAGACCTAAGTATTCCATCTTTTCACTATCACTCATAAGCATATCAATTTTGTTATCCTATGTCATGTTAGGGTGGGAAGGTGGGAATATTATATCATGTGTTTTCCCAAGCAAAACAATTCACCAACATTTAGTTACTTTAATATTCCAAGTACCTAATGAAGTTCAACAAAATAAAATAATACATAAGTTTAATATAAAATTCATGAAGTGTATCTTGGAGATCTTTGAAGTAAGCTTAAAGCTTGAGGGTCTTAGCCTAACCTGCATCCATGTCCACAAAACAAACATGTTATGAGTTTTTGGTTGTGTGCAAGGTGTCTATAACCAAGGACCAATTGTTATCATTTTCACAAGTCTAAGAAATTTACTCAAAGAAAGATGGTGTTAATAAAAATGCCATTGAAGTATGTTGTCATCTATCATATCAAAAGCACATTTTTAGTTGTCATAGGATCTCTCAAAAATAGAAAACTAGAATGGTGTATGGTTACACTTGAGCTCTAAAGTTACTATAGTCTAACACATGACATGTGTACCAATAATTTCTAAAAATCCTATAGATTAGTTCCTCCCACCAATGCACTCATGTAAGACTCATAGATGCTCAGTACTAATGGTATTTGTTACTCAACCCAATCAGTAATTGTGATTTCCCCAATATTCATTTGAAGTAAATATCATAGGTAGTAAAGGTTATATGAGGTAGTTTTAAGTGGATACTTTGCCATTTTTTTCTAAGGAAATTGACATGTAGAAAGTATAAATAGTAGTTTATTGAAATACTATGTGTGCCGAGATGGATTAGTGGGTTACTATTTTCTTTGCGGTAAATGTATTGACATGTAGCACTCATATTTGGGAGGATGAGGCCTAGTGTTTGTTTTTAAAAATTTTAGGAATTTGGATGTGGGCTCCAATTGAAAAGAAAGTGGCAAAGGTTTGGCTCATGTCTTTTTTTTTGGTGCAAAAGTTGGCTCCAAGTAGGAGTTAAGTGTGAGTTTTGTGGCACCAAGGGAAAACCTTGAAAATCACATTTGGCAATTTCCATTTCCAAACTAGTGTATAATAAGATAACAAAATTTTTTACAATGCTGCAAAGAGGGCTATAATTCAATAGAAGACGGTGAAAAATGGACTACAATTAAATATGAGATAATGCAATGGTGGCTATATTGAGCATTTTTATGAAAAGAACTTCAATCCACATAAACAAAGGTGACTGAAATCTACTCAATAGTAGCTACATACATTGAACTAAAATACTTCTCTATGCTAGGAAAGCAAGGAGAAGACCTCCATACAAACAAATACACTCCGACGTCCAAGGAAGAAGACAATACAAGTAAAACTTTGAAAAAATATAACTTTAGAATGAGACCTATATACACACAAAAATACTTCGACATCCAAGTCAAAACACAACAAAATTGAAACTTTAAAAGAATTTAACTTTGAAAGAAGATATGCTCATACACAAAACCATTCCAACTTCCAAGTAAAAAAACAATGAGAATACCACATGATACCACATGAATCATGATCTTGCACTTAAGAATATATGATATACTCTACATAAGATACAAAATAAGTGAATAGACAAGGTAACATTTATCCATAAGTTTGAAAACTATAGGTTAGAAGTCAAATCCCTTCTATTGGGTTACACAACAATATGAGCACAAATTTTTTGCAATTCTAAACTTTGAAATGAACTAGACACTCTAAAACAAAAAAGTAATCTCAATAACTCCATTTGCTAGGAAAAGCCTAGCGGACTCTAGTGTACAAAAACTACAAGTGCAAAGACTTTATCTATTAAACTCAAGTCATCAAACTCAAGAAAGACTTCAACCTTGTAAAGACAACACCTATTCCAATGCTACACCATGACCCTATATTGGTAGTTATCTGTCTAATTGATCCATTGCATAAAATATTTCTCATAAGGAAATCTTTCAATGAGAAAACCTTCTATGCATGCATGCCAACTATTAAGCTAAGATGATCATCTTGGAACCAATTATGGAGCTTATCCTTCAAGAATGCAAGTGATGGAAAACACCATTTATATTCAAAATAGTCAAAGAGTGTTGGAACCAAGTGCTTGTTATCATCTTCCCTAATCCACTTCAACTCTCCATAGAACTTCTTTATTACATTGAGATGCTTTCCAAAACTCTATTTAGCATTGGTTTGCCTCCAATATTGAGGATACACAATGAAGGCATCTAATAGACCATGAGCGAAAAAATGACTATTGAGTTCGTCAATGAATCACTAGATATGACCTGCTTGCAAGCAAAGAAGACATGAGAATCCATGCAATTGCATATTGCCAAGAAAAATAAATGTGAAAGTAAAAAAAATGGATTGAATTTGAAATGACACACTTACTAGAGCATTCAATCTTCACACCATCAATGAAGGAATTCAAAGATTCCCAAATGATGATCACCTCTCATTCCTCGTAGGAAGGTCTTTGCCCAATGTACAGGAAGTGCCGATGGTTAGTTACAAGTTAGCTGGTTAATTTTGAGAATTTCCGAATGAAATAGAAATGTTTAGGAAGGGGTTCCGGAAGAAAAATCAAGGTATTTGGAAATGGACCGATTAGAGAAAAAAATGCTGGAAATTAGGCAAGCTACCCTAGGAGTATTTATGACAAATTACTGATTGAAAAATATTTTTCACAACAGGTAATCAACCAAGTGTATACTTTTTAGGAAATTTTTGTAATACTATGCGTAGTATTCTATTGTACTAACTACTAAGCTATAATATTAAGTTCCTAATAATCAAGTGTTCACAACTTAACAAGCATCCAAAATCATTAGCCTTAGGTGACTGAGTGCAATACTACCCTGCGCAATAATACAACACTACATGCCTTGGATTCTTGAAAATGTAAATTTAGAGTTACCGTTGCAACACTGGAGCCTTCTTTGTTGGAAATGAAGTCTGAACTCTGAAGTCTAAACCCTCAACCTTGGGCCCTCACTAATCGATGGTTGGCTGGCTCAACCATTGGCCGACTGGCCCGACTCTCGCTCGACACCTGTTAGTCCGTTGGATTTGTTGACGGGGTGATCGACACCTGTTAGTCCGTTGCTACGTCGCTCCACAGTCCGTCGCTTACAGTGATGCAGTCCGTTGCTCCACCAGTCCGTTGCTCCGCCGTTGTGTCCTCTTCATTGCGTGATCATTGGTTTTGGTTAGTGTGTAAACTATGAAGCAAGCTGAGCGCACAATTTGCAAATCTCCTTGGTGTATCACGCGCTTGGTGCATGACTACATGCTGCATTGTCCGTGTTTTGTAAGAGTTTGAATTTAGGGCGATCATCAAATTTCTTGGACACCTCTTCCGCTGCATCCTTGTGCAATCGGGCAACTTGTGAAATCGGTGCATCTGTGTGCGATCAAGCATTTAATCTCCTCTGCTGGCTTTGGAATTGAGAAATTAGGGTGGTTGACCACTTATTTCGCTAGCGGTGTTGGACTGAAGGAGGACTGAAGGAGGACTTGGCTTTCAAAAATTACTCCCTATTTTTTTGTCCTCTGTTTTGATTTGAATGTCATGAGCTTGACTTGTAGTTATTTGTGCAATGAACTTGCAAACTTGTTGCTATCCAATGCTTGAGGTCTTCATTGTGGCAGATTTGTTTTAATTTTGCAAACTGTTATTGTTGTTTTATAATGCTTGGGTGTGCATTGTGCTTCACTGGCAAATTCTCTCAATGGCAAAGAAGCATAAATCAATCCGGGACTCCTATTTTGGAAGATCACAGGAAGTGGATTCTTCAGATTTGCCATCTTCTGCAAGTGAAAATGTAAGATCAACTCACAGCCCAAGTATGGATCAACCAGACTTTTTTTAGGCTGAACTAATCAGATCTTTGTAGAAAGAGAAATGGGGCATTCAATTCGATTGGCTACACTTTCCTGCCTTGGAGAGCAAACTCTATTGCAAAGTTTTTAGAGACAAGGGAGGCTGCTCAATCTATGCAAAGGAGGAGTCAACATTTTTTAAGGTGAGTGCGTTTGTAGAGCATTCTCGTTCAAATGAGCATCGCAGACTTGCTTGGGCCAGCAATAGTGAAGAGAAAACCATGGAGAAAGCAATTTTGACTGGACAACGGGCTTGTGATGAGGCTCTACACACCTTGTTCCAAACTCCATATTTTATAGGGAAGCAATCTCTGTCTTCTGCAAAGTTCCCTACATTGTGTAAATTGTTGCTTTCTGTAAAAGCTCCCATCACAGCTAGCATGTACTATGATGAAAAAGCTTGCAGTGATTTTGTTTGGTGCATATCTGTAGTAATCCAAAAGAAAATTATTTGTAGGATTCAAAATTCTCCATTTTTTGGCATTGTGATTGATGAATCTACACGTGTAAGTGCTACTGGACATTGTGAGCCCTCGAGATGGAACTCAGGACTCTGGGTCCATTTTTTGCGATTAAATAGCGAAAATTAGCTAAAATATACAAGAAAAGGACATAAAAAGAGTGTTGAAGGAGTTTTTGTGTCAGTCTATGCCAAAATGGTGGAAAACCAACTTAGAAGGTGGAAAATTCCTAAATCTAGGAATTTGAATCATTCTAAGTCTCTTAAGTAAGTTTGTGTGAAGATTTAGTAGTTCCGAGATAAATGAGGAATCGAGAGTTAGTCAGTCCTAGTGTCTGTGTGTTCAAAATCAACCTTTTAAGGATGCACATGACATACTGACTTAGCCAAAAGAGTCTACTACGAGCCTAGAAGATTTACCAAGGCTCAAATTCAATTTTGGAACAAATTGAATTTAGAAGTAAAACAATTACAAATGACTTAGAGAATTGAAGTTTCACAAGATGAAAGATGGAGGATTGGAGATTGAAGACTACAGAAAGGTGTTCCAAGGGTAGGAGCATGCCAAGAGCAAACAAGAATTAAACAATTGACCAAGATTCCCGAGCATCGGGAATTAAATTGTCCAATTGGGCAAAGTAATTCCAAATTACTGAAATTAGACTAGTGCAAGGTCGCGTGGAACTTACACTAAGAATCTAGGAGTGACCTAGATGTTACCCAATTTATTTCGTATTTTTCCGAAATTCCACGTTGACTCCATGAGAAGTCAACCGCACATAGAAATGTTCGTAAATTCCTAGAAATTACGTATGATGCGGTAAAATCTCACTAAAAATTAGGATAAATTTTTGTGTGCTTAATAAGCTCCCAATCAAGTTTGAAGACATTCCGACATTCCCAACTACCAGAACCGGCATCGACATCAAATTTCACTGGAATTTACAATTTGGCGGCGGGTTGACTGGTGTATCAGGAGCGAATGATGTCCAATTGTCGCAAATAAGGAGTCATTCCTTACTCTCACGGACATTCCTAACAACCATGGCCTGACAGATTCATCAAAACGTGCAAATCCTAAAAGTTAGATTTTTTACTTTTAATTGGAGTTACCGTAATTCTAATTTGGGCGCGCAAACGGCCTAGGAGTGAGGGTTAAGGGGTCCTTGAGGCTAATTGGGGTCTTCTGAAGACAATGGCGCAGATGATTTTCCGTTTCAAGTTGTTCCCTAAAAGATAGAGAGGGTCAATTCGTAGTCTGACTTTTTAATTGTTAATTGCGGTTAATTAAGAGTGATTTTGGAAATATCTCTTGGAAAATCAAAGATTGGATTTGGTCAGGATCTCTTTCTTGCATAAAAATCCATCTTTGGGCTAAAGAAAGACAATTTTCAAAATGACTTTTGGTTAATTTGCAAAATATCTACGTAAATTAGGATTAATTCCAAAATATTTTGGGTTGAGATCTTAGATTTGATTTGACCAAGATTTCATTAGCCAAATGGGGATGTTTTTAGAAATTTCCACCATTAAATAAGTATTATTTTGGAATTACATTAGGGTAGTTTAGGGTAGGAAGTAATAAAGTGTTTTCACTGGCAATTACCGAGAGGGGCCCCAATCATGGGTATATAAGGGCACCCCTCGAGGTTGCTAGTACCCTTATTTCTCGCACTGACACTTCGTTCTTCTCTTTTGTTTGTGCCACCGGCGTGGTCAGGGCACTGCTTGGACCAAAGATTTTGGCCAAGTTTTAGTGTTTTTTTTGTCTGAATTTTGAAGGCTTAGGGCCCCTTCAATAAACTCTCATTGTTCATTCCGGTATTAAGAGGTTAAGCCTCAATTCCTGTCAACTACTAGTCCGTGGAAATTTCAAGCATCGAGCACCAAAGTTTGGTTTAAACACTGTCATGTGTATCCCCTTTGGTGGCAAAATCTTGAAATACTAAGAAATTTTAAGAATTTAAAGTGAAAGTTCGGTTAAACACTGTCATGTGTACCTCCTTTTGCAAATAAAACTCTTAAAATACCATTCGATAAATTCCCTATGGCGAAGCTTTGAACTTGATTTCACCACGAAAAAGCCACTAGGGAAAACAAGTCTATTCTTCATTCCAACACCACGTCATGGACTTGGATAAACGGGAATAAAGATAATCCCCAAAACCATCAAGAATCCAAAAGAGTGGAAGAAGTATAAAACCAACCACTCTTCGGTTATTCTCGTTTATGTTCAACCCATTTTTGTCTTGGAAAGATAATTGACAAGACTTTAAATTGGTAGAGTGTTAACCTTAGTCATTAGAGTCTTAATTTTGTTTTAACCCAAAATCCCAAAAAATTTAGTTATTTCAATTAGTTTGTTTTTTCTTGTGTTTTGCTTAGATTATAAGACCAAAATTTAGTTTAGATTAAGAGACCAACATTTCAATTTAGATTGAGTCCAGCCAAGCGCCGAATCGACCAACAGTCAGGGCTCCGAAGGCAGCCAGATCAACTAGCAGTCAGGGCTCCAAGGCGCCGAATTGACCAGCAGTCAAGGCTCCGAAGGCAGCCGGATCGACCAGCAGCCAGGGCTCCAAGGCGCTGGATCGACCAAACAGTCAAGGTTGAGGTGGAGGCCGAACCCCCGCAACCACTCACGCCTCGCCACGTGGCAGATGCGGTGGTGAGGTGGACGAGTCCGGAGGGGGCCAGGCGCCGGATCGACTAGTAGGCAGGGGCTTTAGGCCAGAGCGAAGGCTGGTCCAGGGACCAAGTGGGAGCTTGGAGAGGGAGTCCAGGGCCCTTCTCTCAAATTTTGGGAATCCCAAAACACAATCTACACTCAAAGTTGAGCTACAACTCAAGTGAGTAAACATCACTAACACTTCTCTCCCACTTTTGACATTGCAACTATTAGATTTTTGACAAAAAACAAAAGAGTTTCAAGGGCAAATCAAAGCTCATAATTTTGGTTATTCATCAAAAATCTAATATTTACAAAATCCGTCAACCGCCACTAATCAAGTCTCATCACTCAACCTCCATAGCCAACTCTTGTTGCAAAAAACTCAAAGTACAAGAGTGAGATGCCCGAAGAGATTAAGAGAGAACCAAGGTTGATCACCCACGTGAAGGATTTAACAATAAACAATTAATATTTGAAAGAACATTACTATTGAATTAGGATCTTTGACCTTTGGAATTTAAAACTAATATCCAAGGAATCTCACTATAGATTTGGTTCTTGTTCTTTAGGATTGTTCTTTGTTCTTTGGTAGTTAGTTATTAATTAGATTCCTAGAAGGTTTGGATTTTGTTGGTTTTGTTTTATTAGGCCTAATAAGCCAAAAAGAAACAAACAAATTGACAATTAATTTCTTTTAAAATTAAAGCCAATTCAAAAATTAATTAGATTTGAAAAGATTTGATGATAATTTTTGATTAAAAATATTTTAATAAGACAAAAGGGAAAAGACAAATTGACAACTAATTTCTTAAAGAATTAACAAGAATTCAAAATTAATTAGATTTGAAAAGATTTGATGATAAATTCTTATTCAAATAATTAATTTCATTTTGAAATTCAAATATTAACAAAAGAACAAAAGTAATAATAACAAAAACTAACAATTAAATTCCCATTGAATTTTAGAATAAGACCATTAACCCCTTAGATAGGCTAGGTTAATTTGTGGTATTTTTCATTACCAAAAAATTAGGAATAACAGGAAAATACGCAATTAATTTAGAACTATATTATCATTAGTTTTCTCTTTAGCCAAATTAAGGTTTATTCACCGACGATGTGAAGAATTATCATGAATTAGATGGAGAGTTGCGAGGATTTCAATGGTGAGGTCATGGGAGAGTACCTTCACATGATGATGTTCGATGATGGGACTATGGAGATCTACACGGAAGAGGTAAACCGAACCCATTTGATTTTTATTCTCATTGTTTTATTACTAAGTTTCTTTTTACCGAATGCTTGGAATTAAACTAGGGCACAATTTCATTTGATAAAATAGAATAGGATAGGATAGCTTAGTTGAATTTTATAATAAAATAGTTAGAGTCATAAACTCAATTTAGACTGACAACACTTAAAGACGTGACTAAAAGAGTTCTTTTCTTGGAAGGCTCTCTTTAAACACCCAACTAGAGAGAAAACTCAATTAGACACAGGACCCATGTGATAAATTTTTAGCTCGAGGGTGGAGTTAGAAGCACTCACAGACATATTGTCATGTTTGCCACAGTTCAAGTTTGTTGATGTTACAACTTTGGGCAACATTGTGTATACTGAGATATCTCAAATTCGAATGATGTTCATTGTTGATTCATGTGATTTGAATGTTGATGTCTTCAATGAATCCACTGGTTATCATGTTTTGCCTAATTATGGTCCTCATGGTGGATACTTGAGGAGGCTACAATCTCAGATGAGGGGATCTATGTTCCACAATTTTCAAATGATGCGTTCTAGGCTTAGCACTAACTTGGAGGAAACATTGACATTCTAAAAGAATTTTGCAGAGATTGTTTGTTCTGCCTTTGATATACGTTTCAGTGACAATGATTTAATCTCTTGTTTCAAGATTTTGAATCCAACTAATATGCCTTCAAAACAGGTGGGCTTGTAGAATTAGACACTTTGTTGGGCCATTATGGGGTGGACCGCTTATATAGGGGCTTCAAACTCCCTCTTCTTGTGGACCCTGTAGCATGTAAATGTGAGTTTCTGACCTTTAAACTTTAGTGCACTACAGAATAGAGTGATAAGAATTTTAGAGACTTGTGGGGCATGATCACTTGGAATCATGCTTTACAAGCACAATACCTTAACCTCCTCATTCTTGCAAAATTAGCTCATGTCCAGTGTGTTTCTACAATAACGTGTGAGCGTGCTTTCAGTGTACAGAATTTGATTAAAAATAGAATTAGAAACAGGTTGGGCAGCAAAAATCTTGAAGCAATGCTGCGAATTGCCTTGGAAGGGTCAGATGATGCCATAGAGGACATTATTAGTGATGTTGTCCCACTTTGGAAGAATGACAATAAATATTGTTTTTTATATGCTAACCCCTCTTCTTACTTGAATTCCCCTAATAGACTAGGTTTGAGTGATGCCACTTGTTCATTTAAGGTAGCTGATACTAACGGTAGTGGCACGTAGATCTCTTGATCTTCAATACTAACCAGCCTCTGGAAAATACTTAGACCCTTTTGGGGTCCTTGTATTTTTTGAAGGCTATATCCTTGGCCCTAAAATGGTAGGGGCTTTACTAGGTTCAATTCGTGCCATGCATGCCCAATTTTGCATGATGTATACATTTACAACAATGTAAGAGCAATTGTCGACCATTACAGTTTGTCACACAACAAAGCAATGCATTTTGTAGATTTTATTATAGCTTTTATTTTCTCTTGTACAAAAGAGTACATAAGCTTGGCCATAACCTATCCAACACTTGCACTCTAGTGCATAGAAGGATAGTTAGGAGTTTTTAGCAAATGGAACAAATTGAATTTTGACTCAAACTCTCCTTTCGGTTTACCAGTAGATAGAATTTGAAACATATTGCAAATTGTACTTGCTTTTGTTATACTTCTATCAAAGTGTAATTATTCATTTATTGCAAAACAGAGGTTGGACATTTGGTAGCATAGAGAAGTGAGTTCGATTTGTATATTTTATGTTGCCTATATTTATTAACAGTATCCCTCTTGGATGCCATAAGTCAAGGCTTCTTGCCTACCTTTGAATATACTTAACACTTGACCATACGAAGCCAATTGTCTACCATCAACATGATTTTGGCTCAAAGACACTTTGCACTCCACTCCATCTAAAATTTTTGAGTTAAATGACTTAAAGTTGTCATTAAGCTTTCCAAATCAAATGAAAGGCTAGAACTCCTCTTCCTCATCTATGTCGTCGCCTAACAGATCAGCATTTTTAACAAGACTATAAATGGCATTGAAATTTGCATTATCCACACTACGTACATAGGTAGGGGAATCATTAGAAACACACACAACCAGAATTGGAGGCTTTCAGCTGATAATGAGACAAGTCTTTGGCTTTGCTTGCACTCGGGGTGCTTTGACAACATTTGTATCCAGAGACAACATTTGTCTCTAAAGATACAAATGACGACAATCAGATTCAAAGAGGTCACAAAGAGCCACTATTTCTTTTGCTTATCAAAAGAGGCTTGTTCTTCAGCAAATCATAGAGATCTAGAGGACTAAGGTTCTCTAAATTTCTTGAAGTTGTATAGAAACTTTTGAGAGTGCCTTGATCCCTAGCCCTCTTCTTCCCTTATTCCTCCAAAAAAAATTATTTTTGCTTGTGCTTCTTCTCAACAGCTTCAACAATCTTTTGCATACAAATCTTTTTTTTAACTTTTGCAAAAGTGCCTTGGCTACAACCTTGCCTCCCAAAGTCCCAACTTCAAATTTGATGCAATATTGTGTAATCTAGAGTCAGATGTCTCAACCAATACCATCTTGACAAGAAATTAGCAACCAATCCAATCTAACTGAATGATGAGAAGAAATCCCTAAATCTGAAGTTTCTAACCAAATGACTCAAATTTCAAATCAAAAGTTTGAAATTCCAAACACAATAAAATCCTAAATCCACAAGCACTTTGCAACTTCAAACTAATGCATGAATTGCATGAGACTTCTCAACTTTTGACTATAGAGTGTGGACAAAAGCAATGGTTGATTTCATGATTGTAAAACGCAACAATATATTAAGCATGAATGAAACATTCCCCCAAATTGTAGAGCCAAAACAAAATTAACAAATCCAAAGGGAGATTTAGTATCACAAAATTTGTACTTGTGTAAGTCCCAAATTTGTCACCTAGGACTCACTATTCTTTTTTTAAAATTTTAAATATAGTGTATAAAATAGTACATAAAGCCCAAAAAAGAGTATAAAATCAAAATAGGTATATTGCATATCAATATAATATTTGGTCATATTTTCAGTGGTTTTATCTAATTAGGTGCAAATCCCGCTTATAAATAGGTTAGAAATCACTAAAACCTAAATAAAACCCATCTTTGGTAGATTTACCTAAGATAGCTCTATCTATTGTGCATGTGATGAAGTTGGATAAAATAGATCCAAGTGAACTTGGTGAAAACCTTAGAACCCAGTTCTCCAAATAGGTTTTAAGTTCCCAATCAAAATCCCATTTTTCGCAAAAAATCCATTGTTAACCTATATGTTTAGAAAATATGGCAACGGACTGAGGAAGAGAATCTATGGTTGAAGAACAATGTTTTTGGGTTAAGTTCACACTAGGAGCTGAACAATAAAATCGCTTCGCCAAGGTTCCTCTCCATGTGAAAGATTTTCCAAATCCTAGTAATTAAAGGATAGCACGGGATTTTACTCTCCTTTGACAATTGTGTAGAGCTTAGATTTAGGCTTACACATCTTTTGTGGGATTCTATGGGAGGTCCCTCAAAAAGGTTCAAAATTTTTTAATACCCAGAAGATGCCTCTCCAGACAGTCAAAAAACTTTAACCTCCAACGAGAAATTTCCATAAATTATTCAAATTGCGGTAAAATCTCACTAAAAGTTAGGGTAGATTTTTTTATGTTAATAAAAGTATCCAACAAGTTTCTAGATATTCTGATAGCTAGAAGTGTTCAAACTGAAGGGATCCTCGTCAAATTGACAAAATTAAAGATTATGGTGGAGGTTGATCGACGTTTCAGATGCTCTTAGACTTAGAATGGGGCTCAAATTAGGTCTTTTTTTACTCCTTTGTACCTACTAAATAACTAAAGATCCTAGAATAGTTATTTCTTACAAAAAGTCAAACTCCAAAAGTTGAATTTTTATCCTTTTTGGTAGTTAAGTTGGCACTAGGATTTGTTGAGTTTTGGCGAATGAAAAAGGGGTGGAGAATTTTTTGTATATTCTATACATGAATTTTTGAAACTAATGACATAGTTCATTTGTGAATTGGAATTAATCTCCAAAAGTTAAAAGATGATTCAATATAGAAAGTAAAAATTGTTTAAACTAGGATGAAAATCTTAAGTGATGAGATTACCGTACAAAAATGAGAAGAAGTGGGTGATTTTAAAAGAGTATGTATGGATATTGATTTCTCTCTCAAATTATCCCTAGTAGCCATCTTTTGGCATACCAACACATTAGTTTATTAATTTAGATTTTTTGACCAAGTTTAAGCTAAGATCCTTAAACGTATGTATATTAAAGCATTTCAAGATTTTATTTAGTGTTTTTGTTGAAACTTTGAAGAATCTTGGGGGCCCTTCAAATTTTGCCAATATTTTGTGTGTTTTGTTGGAGTTTTGGTATACTTGTTGGTGTTTCTTTTGAATTTTCTTGAGTTTTCAAATCTTGTACTAATCTTACATGATTTTTTACCTTGTAATTGGTGATGCTGCTTAGGAAAGGTCTCTAGTACTTATTCTTAAGTGTTTTGTTGAATTTTTGGAAGGTTTTCTACCACTTTGTACTAATTTTAGAGGATTTCTTTCCTTATGATTGGTGATGCCACTTAGGGAAGACCTCTAGTGTGTGGGTTTTTTCATATTTTGTGAACTAACCTTTGTTATACTAATGTATTGAAGTGTTTATAAGTTGTACTAAAATTTGCATTTACTTAAGTAGGAATTGATGTTGTATTAATCCGTTTATTTTTTTGTATTTTGGTTGTCCCATTTGGGATGGCGAAGCTTTGACCTTGTATGGTTTGAATTGTGTAGAATTTTTCTCATATTCAAAAATACGGCAAAACTTTGAACTCTTCCATTTTTTTTTAATATAATTAGGCCATTTGGCCTTAGTTAGCAAAAGTTTGGTTCACGTGTCATTTCTTTATGTTGGTATTTATTTAGAGCCAAAGTTAAGAGTATATTTAGATCTTCAAAAAGAGGTGATGGTATAGATTTGAATTTATAATCTTGTAGTAGAGGTTCAGATATTTTCAAAAACATAAAATACAAAGAAATCAAAGTTCAAATGAGTACCAAAAACATAAAATACAAATAAATTAGAGTTCAAATGAGTAAGATAAGAGCGAATGAAGTTTTAAATACTAATTAGCACATAAAACTTCATCCATGCATAATTTCTACTAGGAAGGTCTAAATTTCAAGTGTCACATCAACTTAGAAGGATCTTAGCCTCTATAAGTGAAAAGTATTATAAATTTAAAAATAGTAATATATCTAAAATCAATTTAAGAGCTAAAATATGTATAAGCCAAGGTTAAGAGTGTAGTCAGAGCATTAGAAGAAGGTTGTAGTATATATGTGAGTTTAGAATCTAAAAGAAGTTGAGAGATTTAAAAAAATATAAAATACAAAGAATTCCAAATTGATTTGAGTAAGCTATGAGCGAATGAAGTTTTAAGCATTAATTAGCAATTAGAACTTCATCCATCCATAATTTCCACTATAAAGGTCTGATTTGCAAGTTTTGCATCAATTTGAAAAGTTAAGCTTAGCTTTTGTAAGGAAATGATATTAAATTTTTTTAAATAATAATCTGTTATAAGTTAAACTGAGAGTTGAAGCACATTAAAGAAGAATTAGAAGATAAAGATAGAAATTATCAAACCAAAGTATAAAAACTAGCAACTTCTATCTCACCACTCTTATTCTCATTAACCTACACTATAATAAAAGAAGCAATTGCGTTCAAGGGCTCAAATTATAGAATGAAAGAATTGTAGTTGAAGGTTTTAGTTAGAGTTATACAAATCAATTGGAAAAGAAAAAGGAGAAGAAAATCTTAAAGATTTTCTTTCAATCACACTTGAGGATATGATAGATTAAGATAGGAAAATGAGTCTAGTCCTTTCTAGTCTATGTGCAAAGTTAGAAAAAGAATAGTTTTAATAATACAGAAAGAAAAAAAAAGAGTTAAGTAAAACATAGACTAGGAAGGACAAGCTGTAAGAATTTGCATTTTCAAGTGATGAACAAAAACTATAAAGAGATTTAAAAGATGAAAAATAAAGAAGGATGGAAAGATGTATATCACAATGCCAAAGAAGAACCACAAAATGAGATGAGTTTTTGAATTCTTCAGAAGTTATTGAATTTTAAAGTAGAACAATTATATTTAGGATTTCGAATTAGAAATACAAATCAAAGTAGGGAGCTCAAGTTTTTTTTTAGTTTCAGAGTTAGAATAATATAGAGTTACTCTATAGCTTTTCAAAAACATATTACACTTAGGATTTGAATCCAAAATAAGAAAAGTAGAGTTGGATGAAGTTTGGGTAGTAGAATGGATGAAAAGTAGATAGAAAGTCAAAAGTTAGAATAAGTTGAATGTAACTAGGAAAAGTAAAAATCCAAATGTCAGAGGTGAAAGAAAAATCTAATTTCAAATTACCAAGTAGGAGAAAAGTAGGAATGAAGTTTGAAATACCGATTAGCGGTCAAACTTCATCCACCCATAACTTTCACTAGGAAAGTCTGTTTGAGTTTAATTTTATATTTTTAGAGAGGAAAAAATTGATCTGTAAGGAAATTATGTTAGTTTTTGTCTAACCCTACCTCCACTAAAAATTTACAATGACCTTAATAGAGGCTGAAAGGGCCATTTAGATCAAGTTTGGATTAGTTTTAGGGGTAGTTTGTAGTTTGAACTACTAAGAAGATAGAGAAGATTCATTTCTTGGAAGGTGCAGTGAACTGAAGTTTAGACATTGAATAAAACAAAATTGAAAAATAAATTTAAGAACCTGGTTGTGTTAAGTTGATTACCAAAAGTGGGTAATTAATCGCTCACAACTTACAAAGTTCGGACATTCAAATTCTAAGGGTGCCACTTCAAGCTTCTAGCCCTCCAAGACCAATTTATGAACACAATGACTCTATAGCGCCCTAATGAAGCCATTATTTTGATTAGTTTAACTCCCAAAAACAAAGCAGACTAAGTCACTCATCCAATTGCAAAATGCTAGCGAAATTGTATCCTTGCAAGTAATATATCAAGCAATAAAAAGACAATGGTTGGAACGAGTGAGGTTATTCTATGCAATAAGTGCAACAAATGGAACAAGTGCTCCAATACAGGTGCAAAAGCCAATAGCCCTAATTGTAGCAACGGGATGAAGGCATGGACAAAGATGTGACAAGACATCTTCAAAAACTCCAAAATTTGTTTCATTTTCAGCAACAATAGATGACAACTTGTCAAACTGACAAGTACAGATGTGGTGACAAGAGCCCCACCCCAAACTAGACAAGTCAACTTCATCACCACTAAGGTCGGATCTCAAATGGAGATTTGGCTTTTGAAGTCCGTTTTACCTCCTGTTTTTTAATACACCTTGGTGCATAGGTAAAATATTTGAATAGCTTCAAATCGCCCAAAAATAATCCATTAATGAGGCCTATCATCAAGGTAGTCTACCAAAATATATTTAGGTTTTGGATGAATGGATGTTCTTTTCCATTTTGTATCCAAAGTAACCATGGACATACCTCGTGGGGAGTGTTTAGTTCATAGGAATTTGTAGACAAATTGGTTTTTTCGAAAAAAAATCTATTGGAAAAGGAAAAATTATCCCATTTATTGTGCCATTCCATTGTGTAGACTTGTTTGAGGCATTTACCTTACATATATTATATTCTAAATACATATTTGGAGACTTAGTGCCCTTCTTTCATTTGTTATGTCATAGAAAATTTGACCACAAGAGAGAGAGAGATTTTGGAAGGGGGGAACGTAGACAATAGTTTCCTAAAAAATTACGCACCCATTTAATTATTTATTTCATGAACCAAGTTACTACAAAGCTATGGTATCAATCTAAGAACCTTTTATCTATTATTTTTTAAATTTAGTGTCAAAATCAATTAAAAAATTGAATCCTCAAGGGTTAAATTAGATTAATAGGTTGTAGTGAGCTTCAATAAATATAAAATTCACTTATTTTTAGGAAAAAACAACGTGATTGTCAAAAATGGACTTAATGGATATTTCTATTACCTACTCAATTTGAAACTGTAGTTAATAATTTAATTTTATGGTTTAGATTGTTGGATCTAATAATTCAAGAATATTTGACTAAATAGTGCAATCACAATGAAAAAAATCCTAGTGAGTCACTTACTTTATTTGGAACATTTTGATTAATTTATTTTCCAAAAATATTAGGTTTGATAATTGATTTTTATTTATTTGTATATATATTATAAATGTCATACTTCATGCTTTAAATACTTATTACTAGACATCTCATTAGCATTGGTATTGACAAGTGTAGAGATTCTTTAATTTTGTCATTTTGTACTAAATTTTAGTCTCATGATAATAGCAAGTGAACTTATCCCTCCCAAAGCCATGGTGGTACAGTAGAGGTCATGATTTTTATTAGTGGATGTAGTGTCATGAATTTTGTATGGATTTGTTTATTTTGGTGCAATAGGAAGACTCAAATAAGTGATGCTAGTTTTTATTTCATTGATTTCTAATTCAAATGAAGTTACTTTTTGTACTTCCATAGTGAAACAAATTGTATATGTAAGAAGATTCAAAGAATCAAATTTTATTCTTATAACTATATTAGCTTTAGATTCACTTAGATTAACTATAAAAAGGAGGGTTTGGAGATTACAAGAACAATTATTGTTTTAGTTGCATAGGACATTTATGAGTGGTGTGAATTTGGAGACTTATACTTGTTGCATGGACAAGTCACTATTGGAATTGTAGTCATAAAGGAAAATGATGTTGTTTCTCATTTGAAAGCATACAATAGTTGGAACTAAATTGTTGATGCACATATTCTTTTTAGATTTTGAAATTCTAATCTCAATGGTTTAATTGTAGACTTAAAAATTTTAGATCTAGTTTTCTTGTTATATTTCAAAATTTCAAATAACGTCAATTAATCCCCAAAGGTTTTTTACTATGTTTTCACAAAAATGCTCCAAATTTGTGATTTCTAAATATAAGTATTAAATTTTAGATTTTTTTGACACATGTAACCATAGGAACTTGTAGTACATTGGTTTGGAAAGATGTGGATAAAAATTCAAAAAAAATTAGTATGTGGATTGCAAGATATTAGCATTTGAATCAATAAGTATCCATTTCTTAAACTTGCAAAAAATTGGACAATTGTACTTCAAATGATCACATTTGTATGAAAAAATGTTCAAAATAGTGGTTACTCTTCAAATTCTTTCTTCAAGGAAATGTTGAATTTCTTGAAAATTTCAAGTCATTTAGAATTGTACACTATGAAGGAAAAAATAGTAAATAGGAAGAAATAGAAAATAATTCAAAATGCTAAATTTTTAATAGTTTAATAGTTTGTTATTGTTAATAGTTTATTAACTTCATATAGTCATATCTTCCTTATTTAAAGTCAATTTTTAAAGTGTAATATGTTTTTGAAAACCTCTAATTCTAATTTACAAGCTTCTATTTTAAATCTTGGAAGAACACTAATCTCAACACTTTGACTTGAACTTGAACTTTGGTTTCTAGTTTTGAACTACTAATTTTGAAAATTAAAAACAAGGAGAATAAATAACAAACCACCTTAGGAGGGACATGATTTTGAAGGTTATTGATGATGCCTTTTAAATTTCAAGGCATTCACCATGGTTAGATACTTTGAGAATTTTTGTTCACCGTTTAATAATGATGTTTCAATACAAATTTGAATTTGATTTCTTCAACTTTCTTTTCATCCTATTCTATTTCTTTTCCTTCCACACTATTCTAACTTTATTATTGTATTCTAAAAGGTTAACCTTGGATCACTAGAAGAAAACTGCGTTGAATTCCATAAAAACGAGTCAGGTAGTTTTTGTTGAGTTCCATGTTCAAAACACAGTGGAAATGCAAAAAACGCAGGAAAATGCAGAAAATTGCGTTTTTTTGCGTTTCCACTGCATCTTGAACAAGGAACTCAACAAAAACTACGTGATGCGTTTTTATGGAATTCAACGCAGTTTTCTTCTAGTGGATATTGTTCCAAAATAATAATTAACCTTTGACAACCTACTACCTCTTCTTCAAGTCAATTATTATTCTATTAATATCTAAATTCTAATGTTTCTAATTCTTTTTCAAGGATTTCCACTAATTTTATCAAATTTTCAAGCTCCCTTTCAAATCCAAGTATGCTCTCCATTCTCACAAACACTTATTTTGGGAAATTCTATCTATTGAAGTTTGAAGGGATTGACAACTTATAAGAGTCTCTAAATTCTACTTTATCCTTCTCTTGGTTGAGTTTGTAGAAATTGAAGAGTTTTGAGTAAAATCAAGTTCTAAGTTCTCCTATTCTTGTCTTTCTTCTCCTTCTATTCTATTCTAATTTTTCTATAGCATAATTTCCTTTCCACTCTTCTTCCAACTTGTGAATTCATTTAATAAGCTTTGCTTTGTCCAATTTGAGAAACCAACTATGAATGGACAAAAATTCACCTCGGAAGCTTAGCCTTGGCACAATCTAGTTTTGGCTTGCTTGGCCCTAACGCACCCTAGTCTGACCTACTAGTGTAACCTATACATGTCGGCACCATTAGGCAAAGTAACTGGCTAGCTATCAAATAGGCCTAGCCTAATAGTGGAGAGTCTAGGAATGGAGGATAGGACTGTAGGTGTAGTTGAGGAAGTTATCTAGGGAGGATTGCTGATGGATTTATTTTTACTTATTTTATATTCCTTCTATACTAAACTATACTAATGCCACTAAGCTCTATTAATCAATATAAATAATTGGATAATGGCACTACACCAAATTGATGCCAAGATTTCAACTTGTGGCAAATCATATTATAGCTTAGAACTTAAAGACAAGACTTTACCTTGTTTTGAACTATAGATGGAGTTTAATTTTTGAAGCTAAAGCTTCATTGTGGTTTTGAAACCACTAAAATTCTAAGACAATTTCTAATAACCAAAGTCAAAGCTTTGTGGTCTCAAATGGGAGTATGGGACAAGTAAAATATAGAATAATGTAAGTGCTAGTACAAATATCAACTACCTTGTGCGTTAGTATAATGTATTAACATGAACTATAAAAACAAATACTTCTTAGTATAACTTTTGTTAGTACAAACATAACTCAAACTCAAGTACTAGAGGGCCCTCTAAGTAGCATCTTCCAAGGTACAAAGTGTGTGTGTGTCTCTAGGGTTACTACAATTGTTAGAAAATCAACAAAACTTTAAGAAATTGACCAAGTTAGTACACAAAAACTTCCACAAAATACAAAATAAGCTAGGAAAGTTTGAAGGGATGTTAAAGTCCTTTAAAACATATGCCAAAACACAAATTGGAGCTTGAAATAGTCCAAAACATGCATGTTTGCAACTTTAGCTCAAATGGTTTAAAAATCCACACAAATGAACCAATATGTTAGAATGCCAAAAAATGGCTTCAAAGGGGTGATAAGAGAGGAGAAAAGTTCCTTTAAATACTCTTCTAAGGGCACCTTCATTCTCTCATTTTGTTGTGGTAATCTTATCATTATGGATTTTCATCATAAATTATCAATTTTGACTTTCTACGTTAAACCAAAAATTTTAACTTTTAGAGAATGGTTTCAAATTACAAATGGATTGCACCATTAGCTTTAGTAGTAAATTTTTTGTGCATAAGACCCCCCTTCTTCTTTTCCATTGTGAAAAAGATAATGAAACCTAACACCAACTTAACCCTGTAAAGTAGTAAAGTCTCGACTTTTGGAGTTTAATTTTTTTGAAAAGAAGTAACTAAAGTAGATTACTTTGAAGGTCTAATGGAGTAAAAAAAGATCCCTTTTTGACCTAATTTTGATTTTGTATGCTTCCAAACCATCAATTGAATTCCATTGTAATCTTTAAATTTGCCTATAATTAAATAATCTTGCCAAGTCAAGCACTTTAAACTATTGGAATGTCTTGAAATTTGTTGAAGTGTCTCATTAATATAAAACAAGATATTCTAATTTTTAGTGAGATTTTATCTCAACTTGAATAATTTATAAGAATTTTTTCCATCGTAACTTTGTAAGTTAAAGTGGTTGACCATTTAGAAAAGCATCTTCTAAGTATTAGAAAATTATGAAACATTTTGTGGAACTTTTCATTGGATCCCACAAAAGATATGCAAGTCCATATTCTTAATGTGCACAATTGTCAATGACAAAATAAATCATGCTACTTGTTTTAATTATTGGATTCCAAAAACTCTTTCACATAGAAAAGAATCTTTGCAAAACAACTTTGTCAATGAGTTTCCAATGTGAATTCAACCTTAGAATATCATCCTCTTGCTATAGATTCCTTCTATTGATCCATTGTAAGTTTTTCCAACCTACAAGTTAACAATTGGAATTTCTACAAAATTTGGGAATTGAATGCGAACTTAAACCTATCCTTGGAACTCGACTCTAGAATTCCTACTAATTTATCTTAGACCGATTTCACCATTTAATGTCACATGCATGATAGATTAGGCGATTTTAGACAATTCTACTAAAAGTTGATAAATACTACAATTTTGTATTTTCTAACCTATTTACAAGAAGGATTTGGATCTACTTAAGTGAAAACACTCAAAATATGATCAAATGCTATATTAGAATGTAACATACCTATTTTCATTTTATACTCTTTTAGAGGCTTCTTGTACTATTTTCCACACTTAACCCCTATAAGTTATTGACTATGTTTTCACTAGAAATGCTCCAAAACTGCAATTTCTAATACAAGTGCAAAATTTTAGGAAAAGAAAATATTTTTTGACACATATAACTATAGGATCTTGTAGTAAGGTAGCTACTTTGAGAAGATGTGGAAAAAAATTCAGAAATTTTCAATGTGTAGACTACAAAATATCGACATTTGAATCGACAAAAATCATTTTCTTATCCCTACAAAAACCTAGACTTGTTCACATTGTTCACAAGGTCACATTTGTATGAAAAAATGTTCAAAGTGGTGGTTACTCTTTGGATTCATTCTTCAATGCAAGTTGGTTATATGCTCAAAAAATTTCGAATCATTTGAAATTGTGCAACATATAGGAAAAAGTAGTAAGTAGAAAGAAGTAGGAAATGCTTCAAAATACTAAATTGTAAACAATTTATTTATAAAAATTAAAAATGCCAATCCCAATGGTTGTATCATTGTAGTAAACTATCTGCACCCAATGTTTCAATTTTTTTTAATATTAAAAATTGAATTAAATAAAGAATTTCAAACTTTTTTTGTATAGTAGAGATTCTATAACTACCCACAAAATACCCCAAATTAAAACTCCTCATAACTTTTGACTCATTGATGAAAATGGAATGATTCAAAGCTTCCTACTTAGACAAAAACATAATTAACCAATTTCAAATTTTTATTTCTTAAGAAAATTTCTTTTGAAAAGTTTTTTATTTACCCAAGCTGCCAAAGATTAAAGAAAATTACATATCATGCCATAACTTTTTAACCACATAGTCAAAAGTTATGAAAATTGTTGGGCCTTAAAGGCACTCCTTTGAAACATGTTTTTTGAATAGTTCAAAGAAAAAGAATAAAGTCTCCATTTATAATGAGCTTCCCCGAATTGCTATGTTGCCAAAAATGCAATTCGGTCCTTTAGGGGTTAATTTTACAAAAAAGAGACTAAGACATAATAGCTTTTTGACAAGGCCTCATCTTTCCCAAACCTAACTATTTTGTAAGATAAAAATCAAGGTATGATCAAGTACAATAGGAAATAGTTTTAAACTTCCTTAATAAAAACCAAAAAGTGCTCAAATAACATACATAGAGTATAGATGCAAGTTTTTCCAAGATCACTCATATATTCCCAAGTGCTATCAAATCATATCCAAGTGAAAAAAAAGACAAAGACAAGAAGTTCCAGTGTTTGAAAAAGATTTGCTCCAAATACTCCCCAAACATAAGAGATTTTGACCTGAAGGCTCAACCTCACGTGTGCCCGTCCCAAACACAAAACAAACCAATGTGATGTCAGTGAGGATGAGGTGTCTTCAACTGAAAAACAAAATGCACAAGCCTAGTGACCTTTATCATTCTTGTGAGTAAGCTCAAGCTAGAAGTTCAAGAGTTGCAAATAAGAAAACACCACCAATCTAGAGTCAAGCGTCGCAGTGAGAGATAGAATGAGAGGTAAAGAAGCCACTATGTACTCATTGGTTAGTTTGAAAAAAGGAGGAAGAGCCCACAATATGGTTATAATGGAATTAATTAGGCCTCTTTTTTAATGAAATTAAGAATTTTAGCCAAATAATTAGTCACCCTAAGTAGATGGGTGGATGGTACATCCACCAAAAAAGTCTTATCATATTACACCATGTTTTATAAAGAAACATCACATATGGATGTATTGGTGTTAAATTTGTAAACTATAGTATGTCTTAGTGACATCGCCAATTTAAAATTTGAATTAAAAACTCAAGCTAAATGTAAGCATGGATGTGAAACCATACAAGAATCACACTTGTTTAAACCATAAAATTAAAATTAAAGGCTATTATTGGTGTAAAAGTAAACAAAATTGGAAATAAAAGTTGAGTTGCAATTTTTTAGGTTAAAAAATTAAACTTAAAATAAAATAAATTAAATTAAATTAAAGCAAGGTTACATTGGTCATAGCTTTTGAATTACTTTGTGTGAGTATTTTACCACACTAAGGTATGGAAACATAGGGCTTACTTTCAGATCTAATTTAGTTTTTAACCATAAAAAATTGTACAAGGTGAATTGTATGATGGCTAAAGAACAAGAACAAGAACAAGAATAGTGAATCCCACATGATGAAATGGTAGCTCACATTGATCTTCACATCTTTGCTCCCAAAATTCATTTGGAAAGTTGGGTGGTAACATTGATCAATAAGCTTTAGTGTTGTTAAAGTAGTCAACTATAATGCACTTTGTAGTTTTGGGATCCAACTTTGCTTGCAAATGTGAAAGATTTGGTGATTGATTGTAAAGTTTTTTGCCTTTTTTTGATAAAGTGTCATTGCAACATTTGCTCTTAGAACAAGAGTGCTTGGTAAAGTAGTTTGAAAATAAATAGAATTAGCCCAAAAAAACTTTGGTGTTTGAGCATGTGATTTTTTTTTTTGTTTAAAAAAAAATTTAGAATCATTTAAAGATTTAGATAATACTATAGGGCGGAAATAAGTGCAAAGATAACTATGTAATTGGGTAAAATGGACAATGCCCCACTTCCGGCTCACACCATTGCCTCAATCAGTCATTGATTATGTGAGGTAACATATCAATATCCAAGAACCTCAACAAAAGACCCCAAACAAACTCAACCCATGGTAAGGGAGAAACACCCATTTCCGTCCTTGTACCTATTCTTGGACCCTAGAGTACCACTAAGTCTGTCCATAAGCATTCATTAAAGCGTCCAACAAATGTTTATTTCTAATTTGCTAATGCAGCAGTAAGACATATGTATAGTTTTCATTCATTGACAACTGATTTCAGCAGGTGTTCAGTTCAAGGTACACCTATAGGACGGTTCCAGTGGTCTACGGAGCCCACACTTTGGAAATTTGTAGAAATTACATATTGATTCGGAAAAATTTGATTTTTTTTTAATATTCATGATTTTCACTCGCTAATACTGGAAAAATATCAGTTTTAGAAAACGCTGCCTCCAACTATGCTGAATTCCTTATTTGGACGGTTTTGGGTGTTTCCACTGTAAGATTTTTCATGAACTTTTAATTGGAGAGTTTGCCCACACATTTCACTACACTAGTGCACTCTACAGTTAGCCTCGACAAAGAACACAAGCAAAAAACTTAAGCTCCAAAAAGTACTTCATACAGCCTGAAATAGTACTCTGTACACTAAATGACTTCAGAATACCGGTACAGCCGAATGGCTCATGTATTCTGAAGGCCAACATTGTGAAGCCTTCCTCTGCCACCCCTGGTACAAACAGCAGTTCACTTTATGATTAACTAAAATATAGTACGGTGTATAATTTTTTGTGTCACCCAAATTGTCAACATAATTATGAATTTCCCGTCATGTGTTATGGACCGACCACAATATGGTCTTCTTGCAGATGGCCTGGCTGGCCACATGAACATGGACTCATAACCAGCTGTTTATTGTCAATAAGATGGGATTAAGATCATCTTCACCACTGAAGGGTTCGCTGAAAGGAGAGAAACAGCTCAAACAGCATCATGGGCTTCATTCCAATCAAAGCCCAACGGTGCTAGGTACAAGTGTTATTGTGTTGACTACCATGGCAAGCATCAATTTAGTGGCCTTGTTCTTCTCATCGTTTCTCAAACCTCCAAGGATGTAAGTTAAGCCCCTCGTCCCAGCATTGACCAGGACTCAATAATTAGGAGCATTTCACGCATTTTTTCCATTTTTTTGGAACCAAGCGCACAACAAACCAGGAGGAAACCTCTGGGGAAACCTCTGGGGAAGCAACTATTTAACCCATTTTCAGGGCATTATTTTGCAGTACAAAGTGGCCTTGTACTGTTAGTACTTCTCTCTTCTCACCATGGCGCAGTGCAAACCACAACACAACAATTATGAATTCGTTTAAAAGAGCTTTTTCAAGTCTACTATTCACACAATACACGGCTAGTACCATATATATAAAAATCACACAGATGTCATCCCAACACAGTTTGTACAATTATGTTCAAGATCTTTTGGCCACTATTCACTAGTACACGATGCCCTACCATATGTAAGTTAAATCACACCGATGTCATCTTCGTCCTGCGACTTGCTCTTCCATGCTCATCAGGATGGGGGTGCTCGGAATGCTCGCAAGGCTGAGTCAAATACTAGAGACAAAATGGCCGGAACACCGTTTGGGCCATGAGGGAGACCATGCCGTCGCTCAAGTGCGTGGTGACTGGGAGTGGAATGGGCACTCTCAGGTTTTGTAGTCATCTTTGGTAACCAACACTGGATTATTTTGTACACCTCCAGCTTTGTTTTGTTTTCAACGACAACCCAAGGCCACGCAAGTTGGGAATTAAATTGGCTTGCAAGCTGGATCACTTGACTCACGACTATCTTATAGCTAGGAATTCATAATACTACCGCTGCTGCTGCTGCACAAAAACTCTTTCCACGCAAGTCAGTGGTGGTATTCTCCATCACACTTAATTCTGACAAAAGGAAGTTGAAACTGATGGTCGGTGCATATGTTTTCTCCCACATGCTCTATAATTCGATACTTTACAATCATGATCACACCACCCACTTCCGTAAGTTACCACCTGTTGGAGTTAAGTTAACAGACTTAGAGTTGTTTGCCACTTATTATAAGGTTTGGAATGGGAAAATGTCGTGATTGATCCAGTGTCTGCAGGGTTGAAAATTTTCCAAAAAATGGGCCTGCAGAAGTCTGCAACTATGGTACTTTTCAGAGCAAGTGATTCAAAACTATATCTTTTACCCAGTCCTGCTTCTACAAGCTTTGAGCAAGTGCAAACTGTTGCAATTTTTGCCCCTCGAATTGCATCAATTCAACCAAAAATTTGATTTGAGCAATGGCATTGTATGGGTGTTTTCTGCATCCATTCCTCCCAAGCTTTGTTTGTTTGTACAGTACAGTATAGCACAGTTGAGTGCCTATGCTTGTAATGTTAGCATGAATCATAGATTAAAAAAAGTTCTAATTACCTTGTCACTCTCAATGTCTTGTTGCATATCCTCTGGCTCTTGTAGTCTGAACATTAAGTTATTTGTCACCACCAGCCATTAAATATAACTACAACATTCCGTCATTGAATTGCATCTTCCAGTGCTCAATTTACAAGATTCAGTTAAGTTGGTATCTGATGTGTCAATTCTATGAAATTCCAGGTACTGCAAATTCTCTCCTCTGATAAATAAGGTGTTCAGTTATTTGAAGAAGAGAAGATCTTTTGATTCTTGACTTGGCTTGACGTTTTTGGGCGAGCATTTGTCTATGCTGAAGTAAGCTTGGTTGAGCCGTACTTTTGAGTATCTTTCTTGCACCACAGAGACAACAGGCACAGACACAACAGGCACAAACTTCAACTCCAAAAGTTTGTGGATGCCTCTGCAGTATGGAATTTGGGATTTAGTCCAAGCAAAGCAACAATAGATGAGCCAAAGCAGGTCTTTGATTTTTCTTGCTGTTGCCTGAAGGGCAGGAGAGTCCCAATCACGGCTGGGTTGTATTTGGCTGCCGTGGGGACTGTGTTGGGAAAAAACAACCAATCACAGGGTGTAGGCACAGTTGAAGGTTTCAACTTCATTGAACCCTGGACTGCCGCCAGCACCATTTTGTGATGTTTGGATGACAGTTCACGATCCTAAGAAGAGAGTAGAAGCATTTTTTGGGTTTTTTAATTTTGACTTTTCATGTTGAGCTATAAAGAGTATTGAATTGAATTTTTAGTTTAACTAGTGTTTGTTTTCATGTAGTTGAGAAACAAGTAAAACAAACGGATGGCAAAATATGCCTATTTCAATGTATTTTGAGAAGTTGTTGTTTCTTTCTTTAAATCTGAAATTTGTCCACAAAAAATGATACTTTTTGAGTTTGAACTCAACTAACAAAATGAAGGTCATCTTCTCTAGTTTCTACTCCAATTGGAATTTTGGAAAAAATCGTAATATTGAGTATTTTATTGCAATTTGAAATTTGGATGTATTTTCAATGTCCATTGTATTTTAATTATATAATGGTACACAAATTGGATTCACATCATGATGTTTTCCACTATAATGTACATACACGGTGGAATTTTCAAATTTTTTGAAATAATTTTCTATATAATGTGATTTTTTCTTCACTTTTTCTTCAAAAATTCTCATAAAATCAATTTTCCTCAAGAAAATCTTTTTTTTTTTGAAATAGAGAAGTTATGTAATTTCATCTTTGAAAAATAAATATAAATTTTTTCATACATATCTAGTTCTAAATGGCAACAAACTGAGTGATGAGTAATAAGGCTTGAAATCAATGGTTATAGGTTTGTCCTTTAAGCGTTAACTTTTAGTCACATTGATTAGGAGAATATAAGCTCTTGCTCAAAAGAATTCAAAGTTACTGACTACACCAATGATACTAGTAAATGAGAATAGAGATGTGAGTCTACAAGTCTAGAACTTAGTCATAGACCAAATGTAAGTAGAATCATTTGAAGGTGTTTATAATATGTGTACTTTTAATATAGGTACACCATTATGTGGAAAAAGTCTATAACATAGGTACCCATAATATAGATATCTATAATTGTAGAAGGTGTTTATCATTAGAGAAAAATTGAAGGCTTTAGAGGGCCACTAGAAAGCCCTCAAATGACCCTAAACATTGCATTTTATTTTGCACTTCCATCAATTTTTTCTTTAGTATTGTTCACTTTACATTGGCATGTCAAATGATTGTCAATGTATAGGATGGCTCAAAATCTAAGTACTATAGGTGTGTTTTAACTATAATGCACTTTAATCCCAATTATTACGCTCTTGGTACCTTAGGTTTCAAAAAACCAACTTGGTAGGGAAAAAAAATGTCATTAATAGTCCTAAAACTATCTACCTTCAAGAATTAAAAAAAATTACCTTCATTGACATTTGGTGAGAAAGAAGTTGTTTTTATAAAGAAATCAATTGTCTTTCATGAATCCTCAAAGAGTGTGGGATGATTTGAAAATGTGAGTTTGACTCCTTATTGTCAAAATGCAAGGAATTTGCTCAAAATAGAATTTCAAATCTCATTTAGGTATAGTAGAATAGCTTTTTTTAAGAAACTTTGAACTAAAAAAAGTTAAAGAATCAAGCTAACTTTCATCTTTACAAATATTTTTGAGGTTTAAAGCCTCCTATCAAAGTTATGAATAAATTTTAGAGAGATATTGAAAGGGACATTTTGTTTGACATTTTCAATCATGATCCTCTTTGAATTTGGTTTATAATTTTTAATGGAAAGTTCTAGACCTCAAATGGATTTTGGTAGTTGGTCATATGTAATGAACTAATTTGGGTATTGGTATTGGTCATAAGTGTAGATAAGCTCATAGCATGAAAAAATGAAATTGGCCACCAAATTGGCCAAATTTGAATCCTTGAAAGAAACTATTGAAAATTGTGGAAGATCATGTTCATGATGAGTATGAGCCATAGAACATGGGGGCAAATTTCTAATGCAATGCAATGCGCATTGCAAGGAGTCCCCAAAGATGTGCTTAATCTTCATATTTCTACAATTTCTCATACAATGAATGTAGTATTTGATGCTCCAAATGGTAGCATGAGATGGAAGACACCATGCCAAAATAATCCAAATTGATGTAAGGTAGAGGGCTTAGTAATCGCCCATTTAAGGGCAGAAACTGAACTTTGGGGAGGTGAAACATCTTAAAATATTTGTCAATACATTTTTCTTGAAAGACAAGTGGAATTGACATTTAACCCAAGTTGTTTCATATTTTTTGGAGCTTTGTAGAATTAGTTATCAAATTTTGAAGTTGAAAGGGCATAGGGTTCTAAAATGGTGCCCTAACTAAAATGTACATTGTCAGTACACTATTGAAAGCTATGAAAAAGCAACATGTACAAATATTGTACATTTAAGGTAGGGCACCATTTTAGAACCCGCTCCATTTAAGAGCCTTCTACCTTATATTTTATACTTTTCTCTCTGCAATATACAACATGCTGTGAAAATAGTCTCTCTACGCTTTCAAAAGCACTTTACAGCTCTCAATTTCAGGAAATTTTGAATACAGCACTTCCAATTTCACAGTCTTTTCCAAGCTGGTTGGAGCTTGTAAATTCCCTGTCTGTATTGCAGCTGCTGGATACTGTACTGTACTGTACAAGATTGCGTTCCTTGGTTATCAAATGCATGTTTTCGTAGTGTGTCCCCTCCATTCCCCAAATCCAGTTCCTTCCAAAGTTCCAAGCCATGAAGTTTTGACATTGACCCACTGCACCCACTGGTGCCAAGTGTGGCAACTTCATACTTCATCCCTGTGGCAAGAAGCCATATCCAGGTGTTTTTTAAAGGCAATTAAATGCCCAATTTTCTTTAAAAAGAAGAAGTGGGCAGCTTCAATCCTGTAGAAAAAAAATGAGGGTAATTGTGTTAAGAAAAATGCCAGACTGTAATCATGGCCTTGCATATTGTTGCCACAATGGTTTCAAAACCTCATTTCATCAATCATGTAAATCTTGTATTTACAAAAATTGCATACAAAAATTACATACTGAAAATTGCATACTTGAAATAGGTTGTCCATCAGTTAAGCACCCAAATGAAGGAGCCAGACAGCTAAAAACCTTCTTGAAAGGAAGGCCACATAACCATTTGTCTGGAAAAAAAAAACACTGGCCATATCCATGGTATCAATCCAGCAATAAGATTTTGTCAGGGCAGACCTTGGAAATGGCGTTTTCCCATGCATGGCCATCTGAATATTGTTCAGGAATGTTCCCTCTTACTCACCTGCAGGTTCACCTGGTCAGCCCCCTCCAGAATTTGCTTGTGCTTCAATCCGCATTAAAAGACGCACATACCTTACCACCTACATTACATCATACAGCAACTAACTTACCTTACCTTACCTTACCTTAATCGGTAACTTAGTGTTAAGTTACTAACATCTGTACTGAAGGGAAGCTGATAATAAAGTAATTACCTATTTTTGTGGCCTTGACGCAAAGGTCCTTGTATCTTAACTGCTACGTACCTAGCTAGCTGGATGTGGTGCTTCCTTAATTCCATCCTTTTCTCAAAAGACGTGCCACTTTCGGAATAATGTAACGCTGCCTTTTGCCAATTACATGTAAGATATCTTCCTACCACGGAACTGAAAATCTATTCAGACTTGAATCTAGCTTCGTGGAGCCCTGGACTATTGCATTGTCCATCTTGACTGCGAAGTCTTCTGAAATTAATGCTGGGTCCGGCCATGATCCAGCTAGCTAGGCCAGGTTGCCATCTACAGACGTTTTTTGGGGGGGTTGCCGGGACAGTCTTTTATAAGTTGGTGCCCTTGCCTACGCTACCAGCCTAGCTACCAAATAACATATAAGCTTATCCCTGTCCAGCTGCTACTTAACGCATCCCTTTCTCAGATGCTCATGGATGGTTCCAGTCTTCCAGATGGGGTTCCAATCCAAGTAAACCCATTCTTTATTCTGTTTCCGCATCCCAAGGACCTACCTGAGGGTCTGGCCCCCCCTCCCTCCCTCCCTCCTCGGCTGCTGTGTATCACAATCAACAAATTAAGGCTCCTCTGTCTGCACCAAATCATTGTACTTCCTTCCGTGCCCATGCACTTTCATTGTCAAAGTGGTCGCCTTGACCAAATGATGAAATAAATCCAACTCTTCCTTCATGTTCACACAATGACAAATGACACAACCCCAGCCAGCCAGCCAGTTCCATGTTTCATGTGTTTTATGCACTGCCATCACTGGTTAACAAGGGTGGGAATTGGAGGAAATCAAATGGACAAGGAATGAATGTAACTTCATTCCTTGCTCAAGCTACCAGTAATTAGTGTTAAAAAAAAAATTCCCAAGCACAAGGACACTCAGGCTCCAGCCCTCCAGGGATAAGCTACATACTTCTGTACTGATTTCAATGCTTAAACATCACACCTGAGTGTCCGTAATTTAGAGCTTACCACTGTACGTAATATCTGACACATTGTAGAGAGCACTTCACTTGTGAACTATAGGAAGAGAATGGGAGACACAGAACCTCAATGAAGTACGTTTTCTGTAAAAGTGGCAAGCAAGTACTGGACAAGTGGACATGGAGGGCATGGTCGTATCTCATAATCTTGTCCTTTAATTATTAGCCAGGTGTCTTTCAATTTAAACGCTCCATGTGTATGATTGAACACGATCTAACCACTGAACGTACATGCTTGGTAAGGTGACAGTACATGTATCTACTTTGGTGGAATGAACATCATATCCTACCATCCCATGACTCAGCATGTTGTTTTCTCACAATGCAAAATAACTGCAGATCGAGAAGCTTGATTATCAAGCAAATAACAGAAGAGTCTAAGAATCAAATTCGTTAAATTGGTTGGCACCACTCTGGGCACGCAATCTTGAGACATTCTTTGAATATATTATCCAAAGCTGAGCTCAAAGATAAATGGCAGGACTGCAATATACATTTATGTTTGAGGGAGAGTGCCCTGAAAAGTGTCCCAAGTCGTGAAATTCCGCCAATTTCACAGGGGCTCGTATTCCGTTCCCGTTATTTAATTTCCCGGCAAGACCCACGTTTTCCGGTGTTTCCAGGATATTCCACACCCGGGAAAGTGGGTCTGGATCACCGGAAATTTTAACACCGGGACCTGTGTTTATCGAAATTGAAGTTCACATCTTCCCAGTTGAAGAGATATAAACTCGTTGTACAGTAAGAGACACAAAAATGAGAAGCTCAGGCGACTCTAATTAAGGTAGTACCCTGGTACCGCTCATTGCGGGCGTTGTGTTACGTTACAGTCCAAATCTATATTATTCACCCGTCGAATTGAAAGTAAATGCATTTCTCCGATCGATGATCAGCTGACTGCAGGAGCAGATTCCGGAACTAAGGTTCCTAGCTCCTGACTGTAGTCTCCGCTTTCCTAGCTCCGGTCCTCCCTTCCCTCGATCGGTCCCCTCCTTTCTGCCTGCAGCAGGCCTAGTGCAGTCGCTGGTCCTGGCTGCACCCAGCCTGCCTGCCGCCCCCAGATGCTCCAGAGCTCTCTAGCTGTGTGGTGCAGGCTCTATTGCCTTGGATCTCGAACTTAACTTATCAGTAGTGTAGTGTAGTGTAGCTGAAGATGAAGTCCAGGTCTAGCTAGCTAGCTGCTGTAGCCTGCGTAGCTTGCTTAGCTCGCTAGGGACCAAAGCCACAATGGGCGGTGCAGCCATCTTATCGATCATGATCACTCTTACAGCCCCCGGCCAGTTGATCCTTTCCTAGCTTGCAGCGCCATGCTTCCCCTCTGAACTGCTAAAAACAAGCAGCACTGGACTGCAAGCAGTCTCGAGTCTTTGCCTTTGACTCTCGGTATTGCGTCCCTTGGCACGTACCCTGCTCTGCAACATGTGCGCAGGGGGTACATTGCCGCATGCAGTCCAGTTCCACGAATTCTAGCTGCGCACTTCAGTTGGCACTTGGCAGTCAGAATGACGACTGGCATGTGTGTGACACTACTTTTGGAGTTTTGAATCTTTACTCTGATGGAGGCAACTCTTGAACCATTGAGAATATTCACATTCAAACTGAACAGCAGGGAGGAGCAGTTGCTTTTGTGTAAGAGCAAATTCAACTTTACTTTTCAAAAGGGAGCGTTAAAATTTGGGGGTAGTGCTGACAAGGTCTCGATCGTTACTTACTTTACGACTCCTCCCCAAATTTTAAGGATAGTTTACTGCTGTTGGAGGGCACCCACCCCAGTACGTCAGGAAAGCTAAGCTAGGGTGTCGTCGATCTTTTGTCAAAAGCAACTGAACCCAATCAATCAACTTCGAATTGCCGTCCATGGATCGGAGACTGAGGTTTTTTAGATGTCATAAGGAATTAAAATGCAATCAACTAAGCTAATGTACGAACTAGATGATGCACTGACTGAGTACATGCATCTAACCATGCGAGAGTCCTATTATTAATTTCTCCGTTGGGCTGAGTCAACATAAACTGGCTGTGCCGTGCCTCATTCCCAAATCGAACTTAATGAGTAACAGAATGTAAGCTTTCTTGAGGGAAAGTTGTCAGCTGAATCATGCCAAGGTCTCCACCATACCTTGCCCCCTACCATTCCTTCAATATTGCTGCAACCCCTCTGGCCGAGCACGTGACCCTTAACACCCACTTCGGGGGTGCGAGCAAACCGCTTCTTCTGCCGAAACTTCGATTGGGAATTCAGACTGATAAATTTTGCATTTTTGCACATTTTGCTGTGGTTTTTTCAAGCAAAACATCAATTTCGTTCGATTGGCGGTATTCCAACACTTCAGTGCCTCTCAGAGCGCGCGTTCGAGAACATAAATCCGTACCTGCCCCAAATTATATTATCGTTCTGTACATATGTATGTGTCACAACTTTCGGCGCCGGAATCGTGCCAATTTGACGAAATTGACGTTACCGAATTGATCGAGGTAAATGTAGAAAAATCACATTTGAGACCACTGATTCGTGGCCTTCAGACCTGCAATAAAACAGGATTTATTTTTATATATCTTGTATACTTACCTGATCAAAGTTGCTAGATGGATGGGGTGGGTACCACCGGCAGAGTTCCCAAGGTCGGCATTAATCTTTCGATCAGCCAGTGGGGTGGAGTGGAGTGGGTGCGCGGTTTGCTTTTGAACGAGTATACTCTGATTACTTGCAGAAGCCAGCCCTGCAAGAGGCCAACTGTTGGAGTGTAAGTGAGTGAGAGAGAAAGCAAAAGGCCCTGGCATGCGCTGGTGGGTTTCCATTCTGAGTAAGTCTTGGTGAACTTGCATGATGAATTGGTTTCTTTAGAATATTTTAGCAGATGATTCCGTGTCATCGATCAGATTGGACAGTACGTGACCAACAGACAAAAAAAATTTGGAGGCTCTCAAAAGCTAGCTTCCACCTGCAAAATATATCCTCCGGGGAAATTCTAGCGCAAGCTAACTGAAGACTAGCTAGCTTGTGCATGATTTTCGAAAAGACTGTATTATCCATGATTCCTTTGGATCGATTTAAACTTGGTTAGAATACACGCGTACCGCAAATGTTCGTAATATTTACTCTTTCACCTACTGGCCAGTAGATGGCCGGATCTGTGATTTGTTTTAGCATTCCAAATTGAGTAAAAGATCAGTCGAAGATGAGGTTCTCACGGTGTAAATGAATGAGAAGTTACCGCCTGCTGGTGTTTTCAGTAGTACTATCGATCGAGCCTGCGAGAGGTCTGAAAAATCGGTAGGTGCACCGAAGGTTGCACTTGCTATCTGTGTCCATGAGGCATGGAGATTATTAATTGAAAGTAGAGCTTCGTGACAAGAAATATCATGCCGAGAACGTCAATATCGTTAAATCGGAGGAAGTTCAATTAATACTCCGGCACCTTTCAGAACACCTGTTCTAGATCAAAATCCATACTGGCCCTAGATTTTAGATCTTCATGTTCATATGTCTATGAAATTTTTACTCCGGAATTGCGCCTTTCTAACGAAATTGAAGTTCGAGTCAATGGAATGGCCACGCTGCGGTGTTATTTAATTTCCACAGCATGGTTGTATTTTCTTCATGTTACCAGGCATAACCTCAATAGTTGGATTCTCTTTAATCAAGTTAGATCAACTGAAGACTGATAAGAAACCCACCACCATGACACTAAAGATTATGATATATAATCATGTTCTTCAAATCCAATTCTTCACTGCGAACACTGCAGAAATGGGATTTGAGCTTACAGTTGAACCATCTTCCCCCCAGTCTCTGTATCCGGACTAAACCGATCTTCTTCGGTACTTATAAAAATTAAGCTTTGGTAAACTCAAAAATGTAGACAGCCTGGACTCTAAAGTGGGAACTACGAAAATTGTTACAAGTTTACGCATCATTTCTGCCTTAATTCAACAGGTTTCACACAAGAGACGCTTCATTCACACAACCTCGAAAAGAAAGTCGAGTTCTTTTTGGCGAAAGAGATACTTACGGAAATAGTTATTGATAAAATGCAAAGTTCTTATATATAAAATCATTTGAATTTCAATAATGAAAAAACAGGTATATAATCACATCGAAACTTGCATCAATTCCATCTCGGTTTGCAATAGATTTTTCAAATTTCTTAAAGTCATTCTCGGCACGCTGTCATGATAATAGTTTATTACTCAAATCAGGGTTCAGGGAGAATGTGTATTGGGAAATCTAAATTGCCACAAAAATGAAATAAACTGATTGATTTTGACATTGCCCGAAGTTGAAGCACCCTCTGTTCACTCCAGCAACTGCCCCTGTAAATAAACTTCTAACTTTTCACCATTTTATAATTAGAACTAGAAATTTTTATCATTGGAAGTGCATCCCAAAGTACTTTGAATGGGTATAAGAAATCTCAAATTCTGACATCTATTTTATAATAGGGCTTTGCATACCTCTACACAACCATCAATGGTTGTTTTGCAAGTAAGAGATATTGATGATTTGATGCTTGTTTATTATTTATTTTATATAATTAAAATATATATATTGAAGCCAACGATTGAAGGAAGAGACAATTCAAACACAAAAACTCATACAAGGGTGGTTGCAAGAAAAGACCTTTCTAGCATCACATTGAAGAGGTCCGGTCCTATCTCCTACTAGAACTTTTGATTGTAAAACCCAATAAATGTGAAATTTTTATTGCAGGTGGCTAACTTTAATTTATTGTAATCATACCACTTATTTTTTAGAAATAAAAATTTTCATTTTGTATTTTAAATTCAATGTAAATAGTTTATTAGACTTTGCAGTTTAGGGTTTTTAGTACTATATAAAGAGTATTCAAATTCTATGATGAAGTCTTGAAATTTATTTGGCTCTATTTGCACACTTCACAAGAGTGCCTACTAAAGGGCACCTAAAAAAACATTATATTGCATTATATACATGCGTGCCAATAGTGGTGCTTTATGTGTGACATTCTAAACACTGAAGATGGTTTCAAGATCATTTTTTGATGAAATCTATTCACCTTGAAGTCTTCCAAAATTGACGATTCAATTTTTTTTTAGTTTTTTTCCTATTTTTTCCAAATTGAAATGTAAATGTTTGGGATAAACATACAAACTTTTATGAGATTTTAAGGTTTTCTAATTCTCTAAGGTAGGAATTTTTTCTATGCTTTCCCTTCATATGTTACCTTCTTCTTAAGGGTGTATACATTAAACAAAAAAAAAATTTAAAATTTAAAAAAAAAAATATATATATATATATGGGTCAAACCACACTGAAAGGTACCAAAGGCATTACTTTACTAGGACATGACAAGAGTCCTTTTTTTAAGTTTCAAAGCTTTGAATTACTTTGATGTTGTCATTTTAAAAAGAAAATAATAGATGGGTAGTATTGCAATGGATTCTTTTGATGATTTTGAAAAAAAAATTCATGAAAAAAATCCTTAAATAGATGTAAATCAGGCTAAATTTAGGAATTATTTTACAATATAACACTTAAGGAGGACTTTTTATCAAAAAAAATTATTCTTATCAAGTATATAGTTATAAAAAAAGATTTTATGAAAATGATTCTTAAACTAAAAATAGTATAATTTTTTAATCAATTAATTGATTATTAACAAAGTATTAATCTGTTCTAAGAACAAAATTAAACATTTAATTTCAAAAAATAATAATATAGAGACCTAGATGTCAATAATATATACACTTTTTGTTTTGATACAATCATCATTTGGATTATTTTATGTATTGAAAAAAAAATTCAAAAATTCTTACTTCTGAATATTATAGAAAATAAAAATATAATCAATTTGTATCAAAAATGTCCTTTTCTAATCTATCACATGAATATATACATATATAATTTTTTTGGATTCAATCACATTATAATTCATTAGAAATTAGACTCCTTTTTGTCCATTTAAAAAGCTGACGCATTGACAATTCAAGTATAATTGGATTTTTAGTAAAGAATTTTTCTTTTTTTAATGAATAAAATACTATTAGTCTTAACATGACTTGAAGCTCTAATCAAAAAGGACTAAATTATCTAAAATTAGTAGATTACCATTAGAAAACAATAGATTGAAAGAAGTTACATTGCAGATTTTGGTGTGTCTGACCCCTTTTGTCGTACAGTAGAGTGTGATTTGACCCATATATATATATATATTTATTTATTTATTTTCTAATTTTAAAGTACTACCAAAGAAAAAATGAGTACAAAAGAAAATGCTATGAAAATTGAGAAGTCTTTCTTGCAACCAACCAAAAATCCACATACAATTAATTTTTTTAATCCCCCCTTGATGTTGCCAACATTGTTGGGTGAATGCAAAAAACACTTAAAGCCATTTGTCACACTTTAGTTTTTGATTTGTTTTTTGCTTATAACTTTTGTATTCTAGCTCCAAATGATTCAAAATTTACAGGGAAGCTTCCTATAACCATTATTTAACTTCTCTAATTTTTGAGTATTTTTCAAAAATAATTTACTATTTTGAAACAGCTCCAAAATTTTCTCACAATAGGTGATTTAGGGTTTTAAGCACTATTTATCTCCAAAAAAACGATTTTTGAGCTGAAATTTGGAGAGGATGGTTTTTTAGTAGACTTATAGCTGTTGTTCAAAGGAATTTCAAAAATACTTCTTTTTATGTGGTATAGAAGTCTACAAAGAGAGCTCTTTTTTGCATTTTTTTTCCAAGGGTATAAAACACTATTTTGGTGAGTTTTTTGGTCAAATCTCATCACCAAAAAGTTTTCTCAAATGGACAATTTTTTTGATATTTTTTAAAAACATCCTATTGTTTACAAATTAAAATGTCAAAAGTTGTATTTTCTTCACTAGAGCTTTGAACATAGAATTCACATAGAATTTTGGTGAAGAAAATACAACTTTTGACATTTTAATTTGTAAAAAAAAAAGATATTAATTTAAAAAATATAAAAAAAATTGTCCATTTGAGAAAACTTTTTGGTGATGAGATTTGACCAAAAACTCACCAAAATAGAGTTTTACACCTTTGGAAAAAAATGCAAAAAAGAGCTCTCTTTGTAAACTTGTACACTACATAAAAATAAGTATTTTTGAAATTCCTTTGGATAGTAGCTATAAGTCTAGTAAGAAACCATTCCCTCCAAATTTCAGCTCAAAAATCATTTTTTTGGAGATAAATGGTGCTAAAAACCCTAAATCATCCATTGCGAGAAAATTTTGGGGCTGTTATTTTTGAAAAATACTCAAAAATTAGAAAAGGTATATAATGGTTATGAGTAGCTTCCCTGTAAGTTTTGAGTCATTTGGAGCTAGAATACAAAAGTTATAAGCAAAAAACAAATCAAAAACTAAAGTGTGACAAATGGCTTCAAGTGTTTCTTATTGCAGCCACCAATCAAAGGTCTTTTTAATCTCTATTTAAATAAACCTTCTCTAGTATATATATATATAATCAATATGGAAAATTTCGTTAAAATGGTGGTATTCCAAATGCCATTTTTTAGACTACACAATTTGAATTGAAAACTGACATTTAGGACAGGTATAGATTTTCAAACATGTAGGATGCATATAGATTTCAGAAATTTATAATTGGTTTAGATTGTAGACTATGCAGTCTGAATATTTTGGAGAGGTATAGATTTTAGACATCTACAAAGCATATAGATTTCAAAAATATATGATTGATTTAGATTTTAGACCATGCGATCTAAATTGTAAAAATTGTCAAATTAGTGAAATACCACCATTTTAACAAAAATTCGTCATCGATAGAAATATTGAAGTAAATGTTTGTTTTGTTTGTGATGTATATTGGAATTTTGGTAACCTTAGGGCTAATTCATGCAGCCTTAGAGTTGTCAAAAAACCCTTGGCAAGATTGTGTACACAAATCAAAGTTGAAATTTTTCAAATAATTGGCACAAAAAATTAATGAATTTCTAAATTTTACTACTAAATAAATTATACAGAAATTAGAAAATTAGTTGCATAGAGCCATCAAGCCATTAGAACATCATGCTACAAAAACATTTTGATTGCCATGACATGAACCAATATTTTTTATTTTTACATTTAAAAACTATATGCTAATACTTCTACTATTTTTGTGTGTCCAAAAACAATTTTAAAGAAAAAAAACAATACAAAATTTGATAACAAAGATGATATTAAATATCAATGCTACAAATGATTTGTATATTTTAAAATACTGAGAAATGGGTACAAAAGGAAATTCAATCCCTAAAGAACTAAAGAGACTACTATTGATTTTTTAAAAACTCTGGCAAGCCTTGTTGACTACATGATTTGGAATTTTTAAATGAAATATTTAGAATGAATGCTCATCATTCTATCTATGTGTAAAGTTTTGTTTCACGTTATTCTAATACATATAGCAAAAGAAAAAATGATGTTTTTTATTTCAATGTCCATTCAAGTAGCAAAAAATATATTCCAAAATTATATTAATTTCTTGGTTTGAATGGATTCATATCTTTTCAAAAAGATTTGAATAATTTAACTTTGAATAATGAAGTGAAAGTTCTTATGGATTCTTCTAATCATCTAAAGTCTAAATCTAGATATTATTGTATTTGATATAAAGATATTAAATTTATTGGGACAGTTTGTTGAGTGCCTTGCTGAGTGCACTATGGATGCATAAATTTGAAGCTCCATTGCTTTGTATTAGCATGATTAATTTTGCCAAGACTCATCAAACTTTTGTCTTTTATCTTGTTTCAATGGGCTCTATTTTGATTGTCCAATCTCCAAATAATATTTTGTTGTATATTTGTAGAAGAATTTCATGAACTTCCAATGATAATAGTAAAAGAATTTAATTTTATATGAAGCAAAAGATTGTAAGATAATTTAGCAATTTGATAGTTGGATTAATGGTGCTCTAAGAGCATCATATATAGGACATTCTAAATGACTCACTAAATATATTCTTATTTTTTGATTGGTGTAAAATTATAATTTTTAATTAGTATTATTAAAATTCAATCAAATTTTTCTATAAATACACACAATAAAATATTATTTAAAAATCGGACAAACAAAAAATAGTTCATTGAAGATAGAGCCCATTGAAAACTAGCTAAGAAAAAAAAATTATTGTGTCATGCTCAAGAAAGAAAATTCTTAGAAATGGCACAATAAATTGTTATTTATTATTTTTTTTCAAAAAAATTCTTTGATTTGCTATAACATATTCAATTTTATTTTTAGCGAGACTTCAATGGGATCTATTTCTTTTGTTTAATTTCCAAATAGCTTTTTGTTGTATCTATTTAAAGAAGAATTTGATATGCTTCCAATGACAATAATCACAAGTTCTAGTTTTATACCAAATAATGGATAAATATGTATTTAGTAAGTCATTGACAATGTTCCATTAATGATGCTCTAATGCCTCAAAATCTCAACTTTTACTTGTCCTCTACTAAACCTTTGACATACTTGAATTAAGCTTAGTATTCCTTTACATTAACCCACTCTATAAATTTTGGCCATCTCCATTCATCAATGAGGAGTATATTTCAAAAATAGGATATTTGAAATATTGTGAAGTAGAAACATCTACAACTGACTTTATACCTATTCATGCACAATAGATTTTCCTTCAAATGCCCCTACAAGCCTACACTTTCATTATAGTATTCCTCAAAAGTACAATTAAATTATTTTCTTACTTAACTATGATTAGTTGACTATTGATTTTTTGAGATTTGGTTTTAGAAAACTATATGACAATTTCAATGGCCTAAAGAGCTTCTACTTTGGAATTCATAAAAATTACATGTCATATGTAAAAAATTCTAATTTTTTATTGGAAAATTCATGATTTTCAATTGCTAATATTACAAAAATATTCTATGTAGAAAAAGGTGCCTCCATATATGTTAAATTGCTTCTATTGACAATTGTAGGTGTCTCCCCTATATATGCTAATGATTCTTGATCGACCAGAAATAGGGATATTAGGATTAACAAAAGGAATCCAATCAAAGATTTCTAAAGAATGTTTTATGGATTGGTGTGAGCAATCCTCACTCCACCCTTGAGCTAGAACCTAACACACGGGTTCCATGTCTAATTAAATACCAATTCCTCTTGGGTGTTCAAAGAGTGCCTTCCAAGCAATGAACTCTTTAACAATGTATGGTTTAATCCTAAAAATCACTAATTTCACTAATTTGTGATAATGGTTAGTAGTTTAAGGTTTTTTTTGTAAATTTTCTAAATCTAAATTTTAATCTAATACTCCAACTATTCTATTCTAATTAATTATAAGCTTCCCCAATTAATCTAATGTAAAGTCTAATTGATCACTAATTCTAAGCATTTGGCAAAATAAAACTGAACAACAAAACAATGAGAATAAAGATCAAGTAGGGTCGACTTACTTCTTCAACATAAATCTCCATCGTCTTGTCATCAAACATCATCATGTGTATGAAATTGCCGGCGATCTCCCCATTGAACTCATCTTGCCCGTCCATCTAAATTGAGTGATTGTTAGAAAGTTAGAAGTTGAGTTGTAATTTGAGTTTTTTTGGACTTGCACTCTTTGGCTCCAACACCCCATGCCTTAGACTCCCGACTCCCCAGCCCCAATCGAACCCCAACTCCTGACCCCAATCAAACCTCGGCTCTGGCCTTGCCACGTGGCGGGGCATAAGTGGCCCTACCTGCTCAATCTAGTCTTCAGTTTGTTGTCCGTTGGCTTAGTCCGCTAGCTTATAAACTTAGAATTTTGTTTTTTTATTTTTTCTAACACACTTAAATAATCAAACTAAGCAATTAAATCCTAAACTAAGGAGAGACCTAATCAATCTAATGTTTTTGGATTTTGAGTATTGTAAATTATCCTATCAATCTATAATATAGCACAAATAAAAGGGGAGAGTGTTTTCTTGTGGGGAGAGAGATAAGAAATAATAACTTGTTTTAGATTTGGAAGTTAAAAAACCTCTCAAATCCACACCTACCCCAAATCTAGTTAGACTAGAGTAGCTAGTCAACTGGATTTAATTTAAACTTTGGGTTTAATTTTGAATAATAATTCAAAATGGTTATTCAACCTTTTAGCTTGTAGGTGATTTTTGAGTGTATAAGGTTGTTAAGTCAAATCTTAAGGATACCTAGAGCTATAGCTCTGCTGTATAGGGGATATCATGTAATATTTTAAGAATTTTATTTACAAAAAGAGGTACACATGACAATGTTTAACCGAACTTTCACTTTAAATTTCCAAAATGTTTTAGTATTTCAAAATCTTGCATCCAAAGGAGGCACACATGATAGTGTTTAACCGAACTTTGGTAGTAAAACCTTAAAATTTCCACAAAGTGATGTCCAACAAGAGGTTGAGGTCAAGCCTTTAACATAAAAAATAAGAAAATAGAATCAATTGAAGGGACCCTAAGTCTTCAAAGTTCAACAATAAAACTCACAATAAACTTGACCAAAATCTTTGGTCCAAGTAGTACTCTGACCATGCCGATAGCACAGAATAAAAGTAGAAGAACAAAGTATCGGTGTACAAGAAACAAGGGTATTGGCAACCTTGAGGGGGGCCCTTATATACCCGTTTCCGGGCCCTCCCTGGTAAATTGTCAGTGAAAACACTTTGTTATTTTTTCCCTAATTTATCCTAAATGTAATTTCAAAATAATACTTGTTTAATGGTGGAAAACTCTAGAACTCTCCCCATTTAGCTAATAAAATCTTAGCCAAATCAAATCGAAGATCTTAACTCAAGATATTTTGAAATTAACCCTAATCTACCTAGATATTTTGCAAATTAACCAAAAGTTATTTTGCAAATTGTCTTTTTTTAGTCCAAAGATGGCTTTTTATGCAAGAAAGAGATCTTGACCAAATCCAATCTTTGATTTTCCAAAATATATTTTCAAATTCACTTTTAATTAACCATAATTAACATTAAAAAAGTCAAACTAAGAACTGACCCTCTCTATCTTTTAGAGAACAATTCAAAACTGAAATTCGTTTGCGCCATTGTCTTCAAAAGACCCCAATTAGTGAGAGGGACTCCTCACCCTTCACTCCTAAGCCATTTGAGAGTGTAAATTGGAATTATGGTAACTCTAATAAAAAGTTAAAAATCTAACTTTTGGAATTTGCACTTTTTGATGAATTTGTCAATCGAGAGTCCTTAGGAATGTCTTTAAAAGCAAGGAATGTCTCCTCATTCTCTCCAATCGGACATCATTTGCTCCTGGTACGCCGATCAATCCACCACTAAGTTGTAAATTCTCGTGAAATTCCATGTTAATGCTGGTTCTAGTAGTTGGGAATGTCAGAATGTCAGAATGTCTTCAAACTTGACAGGTCACTTCTTTAGCACACAAAAATCTAATCCAATTTTTAGTGAGATTTTAACGCAACATATGTAATTTCTAAGAATTTACAAATACGTTTGTTCGCAATTAACTTCCCATGGAGTCAACGAGGAATTCCAGAAAAATCCGAAATAATTTGGATAACATCTAGGACACTCCTAGATTCTAAGTATAAGTTCTACACTCACTTGCACTTGTTTATTTTTAGTAATTTGGACTTTGCCCAAATTGGGCAATTTAATTTCCGATATTTGGGAATCTTAGACAATTGCTTGATTCTAGTTGGCTCCTGACATGCTCCTATCCTTGATACACCTCTTTGTAGTCTTCAATTTTCAATTCCACCATCTTCAATATCTTGGTACTTCAACTCTCAAAGTTACATATAAAGGTTTTTACTTTTAAATCCAATTTACATTAGAATTGGATCTAGACTCTTGTAGACTCTCTAGACTTATAATAGACTTTGTTGGCTTAGCCAATAATTACAAAAGTTGCTTCTATTCAACTCCACTACACAAGTACAAGTTAACCCTTAAACACTCACAAATTAGTCTATAATTTTTTATACCCTAGAGTACAATGCAATATGCCTAGTAGTAAAGAGTTAAACTAAAAGCTTGACACTACACAAATTTCCACCTATTGATAACTTTTTGATTCTACAATTTTGTGCTTTTGCCCCACACATCCCATTGTTAATTAGTATTAATGAAAAGGCTTCAAGGGTCAAATGAGTGAGGTAATCAATCATTCATTCAAAATTTACCAACTTAGACCATAGTGTAGAAACAACATTAAGCTGACTATACAATTAATGAACAACAAAAAAGTTGATCAATGGATCCCATTAAGACCAAACATATTGTATTGTATAGAAACAATTTCCATTTCTAGCTTTGCTAAGCATTTAAAGGTTAAGAGGTAGACTCGGGTGGGTCAATTCCCGCATTTTAAAAACCACGTGAGACATAATATAGCATGGATTTTATTGTTTTAAGATAAAATTTATAAAGGATTTACAAATAAAGTAGGGGACTTTCAAAGTCAAAGATGCATTATAAGTAAAATAGGTAGCTAAAAAATCTCAAGTATTAAAAAAATTTATATATAATTTAAGGACTAGATATTAGGATCTTGAAAATTGTATTTAGTAGGGTCAGTTTTATTTAGAGTTGGTTGTACAAAGGAGTTAGAGTATAAAGGTGGTACATGACGTCTGCATAGCTAGTTGTTGTATTATATTGAGTAATAGACCTTGGATGGATGAAAATAGGGATGATAGAGATGTAGTTGAAGCTGTGTGGATGGACTTTGAGCTTCAAGTTAGGGTTATGTGAACTTTCCATTGCAATTTGTGTCTCATTTTTCAAAGCATTACAATTTCTATTGTTTTCCTTTCATGCATTGTCAAACTATGTTTTTCATACACTGTAGAAGTTCTTGTACATTCAATTTTAGGATTTTTGTGTATTGCAAGTGGTAAAATTATCATACTAGTTCACTTGACTAAATTCTATATACAAAAAGGGTGTGACAATGGAAAAGAATATTGAACAAAGTAAACATCTCAACTTTTCATGCAAATTTCCTTTATCTTCTCTCTAATCTTCTTGCTTTTAACTTTCTCTTCAATTCACTTTTTCTCCTTATAAAGAAAATACCCTACAAAAAAATACTTTCATCTACGTAATACAAGTAAGTAAAGGGTGCCATAATATAGGACATTTTCACAAATTATGTAATTATAGGGGACCATTTATTTGAGCCTTCGAGGTAAATAGCCCCCCCCCCCCCCCCCCCAAAATACCCCCTTGCCACAAGGGGGGTATGAAACATACAAAGAGTGACCCACCCGAGGAGGTAGAATGATGGTCCAAATTTAGCCCTCAAGCTCTTTATCAACAATTGAAATAGAAAAGTAGCTACTCATTATCTAAGGTTTGAAAAAAGAGCTTGAAATACAACACTATTTAGTTATTAGGTATTACAAACCATCTAATAATGTATAAAATAATACAAACAAAAGTTTAGTTTGCAATGAACCCACTCACCCCGTTTTTCAAAAATCAAGAGTTTTTTATCTCGTAAATAGCCCCCCCTCCCTTCTCCAACACTAATGATCTTGAAAAAATAAATGATATGGATATGGTTACTCTAAGATATGAATACTTTAAGATGTGGGTATGGATACGGATACTCTAAGATATGAATACTTTGAGATGTGGGTATGGATATGGATATAGAAGACAAATAAAGAATATGAATTTGGACAAGAAATACATACAAAATACATATGGAAATGCAATTAATTCATATTGATTACTCATCGCATTGATTCTAGAAAATAAAAGAGGAGAAGAGATTAACCAAACACTATGGTTTTGGGGTGAATTAACCAAAAAATAAAATGAATTAATTAAGCCTAATGGAAGAGGCAAGTGGGTAGTTACATTAAAAAATCATTTGAAATTGATTGTTTGAAAATCTTTGATTCACTATGGCCCCAAAAGAAGTAGCACACATCACATTTGGTTTGCCATTAGTTGCCCCCCTTCTCTCAAAAATCACAGGCCATTGATTTTTTTTAATAAATAACTCTCGTCTAGAATGCTATCAATTCTTCAAAAATTCACAAGTTGTTGATCTTTGAGATTTAATTTGGATCCGGGTATGTATATGAATACGAATATGCTATAGATATGAATAAGAAAAATGGATACTATACAGATACAAATATGATTTATGGTATCAGAATACAGATTTGGATATCCCATGTTGATTGTCATATTAACTTCCTTCAAAAAATTACAAGTAGGGGGGAGGTTAAAGATTTAGTTTTAATTGATATATTCTTTTTTTAAAAATTGGGGTAGGTGGGTAGGTGGTGGTGGGTAGTTTAAATTTTATTTAATTACTTAATTAATTAAAATTCTGAGTGCATAGTGACATTTTGTCACTATGCACTCAGAATTGGTAGTAACTGCCAAACTATCCACTTAAGAGATAGGGCACCTACTATCATGGGAATTGTTAATCTCAACTACAATAACTAGACAATTTGTAATTTTTCTAATTTTAGAAATATTTTTTAAAATTCTTAAAATTGAAATTTTTATTGCAACTACATATTGATTATATGTCAATTACTATAGTGTGAGTATTTATTTATCCACCTTTGATAAATGTACAAGCACAATGAGGCTTTTGTTTTATGTAGGTCTTTTGTACTAAGTGAGTGCCTAGGCATTGTCTATTGTATCTTCTAAGCAATGGATTTTTTCTAAGTGCCAAAATGTATACAAATTTGTCAAAGAGCCAAGAAAACCTAACCTTATAACAAAAAATAACTTAAACAGCCAACCTAATTAGATTGGCATAGTTTTTGTTCTTTTTATTGAAAATGGTGAAAATTTTAATTTAGTACCTTTTAGTTAAAATACACAACATCCTACTTTTTTTTTTTAAAACTCTCAAAGCAATCCAACCATTTAGCAAAAGATATGGCTAAATGAAGTTTAGCCTTTGGAATGACTATTTGAACTTCATCCACCTTTTTTCTCTAGCTCCTAATTTCAACTCAACTTGCAACTTGGGCTCTCTACTTGGGTTAGAAGTTACTTTCTAAGATGCAAGGTTGAACTTGGATGGATATTTTCTTGCAACTTTCATCCAACTCTTCATTAAACCTTCATCCTCTTGTAACTTACAAATTTTTGAGTCTTTTCTAAAGTTTGAACTATAATTAAAATCCTCTACATTTTTTCTAAAAATTTATAATTTTGATTTTTTTTACTAACTTTTTATGTTCTTAGTTTGGTCTCTTTGATTCTATATCTTTATGCAATGTTTGAAAGTTTACTACTTTTAGAATTTTTAACATTTTTTATTTGTGGAGTCTGATTCTAACTTTCTAAAATTCTATTATTTATGCTTTCCAAATGAAAGTTATCCATGGATGAAGTTTGACTATTAATTGGTTCCTCAAACTTTATTCACTATTTTTTCCTTATTTAAAAGTTGAAACTAACTATTGACTTCAATTTTGGCTTTTAGATTTTTACTAATTTCTTATGTCTTTTTCTTGATTTGAGTTGATAGATTTAGCTAAGATTCATTTACATTTAGTCTTAAACTTCATTCACTTATAACTCTCTTGTTTTAATTTTGATTTCTACATATTTGACATTTTTGAAAACCTCTAATTTTCCACTATAGGATTCTTAGTTCAAACTTGACCAAACACCTTGTCATAATGATTTGATTTGACCTTAGACCTTGTTCCTTATTAAAACTTGCTAAATAAATCATTTAAACTAAAAATGGAGGTTTAGCAATACACCTCAAAAATGTGCCTTGTCTTCCTAGTAGTGAAGTGCATCCTTATAGGCATCTACTTGTGCCATGTTTTTTTTCAAATTTTACTTACCACCATTAGAAGAAATCTGAGGGCATTACATGGCCATTTAAGATCTGTTCCCGAAACGGCTCCCAATGCTGATGGCCATTGTCAAGCCGGCTTTAATTACGTGCCAGGGTCACGACCACGTAGGATTCGAGTTCACAGGGCAGAAACTGCGTTTTCGCAATCCGGGAACCCGCACTCTCCTAATGCCCTCAAATTTCATCTAATGTATTGTTTATGAGTTTTTTTCTGTAACAAGTTTTTTGCAATTCCAACTTGTAACCAATTTTATCTTGAGCTTTATTTCTTCCTAAGCCTCTAATAGAATTTTTTGCCACCAACTTCTAAAAGTTTATTGACAATTGTGACATTTATTCTATTATCAACTACTTTATATGCCTTTTCTTATTAGCTAATCAAATTCATTTGAATACTTTCTTGATCTCTTGCTTGATCTATTTTCTCTTGGTAACTATCCAATCCTCTCAATCAATTCTTCATTCTACCATTTTTCCTTTGTCACTTGAGAATTTCTAGATTATTAGTGCAAGCAAGAGACTTGTCATATCGCCTTGCTTCTTTGATGTTTGTTTTCTATTAAATTGCATCGCTTACACCTTCTAACTATGAGACTTCCGTATTTAGAACTACCAATTTTGAGACCAATTTGTAGATAATTTTTTTGAGTTCCTTGGCCTTCAAGAACCTTTGTTCCAATTAGACTTTATTTTACCCACATAGTAACTTAGACCCCCAACTTGCCTCACGAACTAGAATTTCCCATCCATGGCCCTTGCCATGTGACATGGCACTAGAGGTTGAGATCTACTTGTTCATCCTCATCATTCACTCCCATCATCTTTTCAATCCCAGTCACATCTATAGTGGATATACCCAAAATTGCACAATGTCTTAAACTGCCACCTAAAAGAAGTCCAAAAAGAGTTTTTACTATTGGAAGAAGTTATTAATGACTCTTTGCCTGTATTCTCAAACATGCATGGGCGCTTTGAAGACATGTGTAGAGCTTCAAAGCTTATTGTTGAAGATGCCTTCAATTCTCAGAAGCATACTTGTTGCCAAGTGTTGTATTGGCCATACAACTTTCTTCAATTTATCTTCAATTTTCTAAGCAGTTTCCACCTCCCTCTTTGTCGCTTTTGCTAGCTTTGGTGTGCGACTTCTTCAATGACAACACTCCTTTTCACTATAGCCTACAAGTGCTTTCAATCACTTTATTGTCAAAACTTTCTACTCCTACTAAGTGTCAAATTTTGAAGAATCAAAAAATTTACCGCAGTTCCCTTTCTCTTTGTAGTTTTCTTTCATTTCTTCAATTCAATATTCACTATTGAACCTTGCAAATATTCACATCCCAATTCCTAATGCTTTGGGGTGCACTCATCTAATAGTAGATAAATGAGTTGATTGCGGAGCCTCCTAAGAAAATGCAAGAATGTTTTATTTGCAACACATAATAAAGTTAGCAAATTTTGAATTTATATTTGCAATCAAAGGCCCCCCAATCCCAAATTTGCTAAGGAGAGGTGTTAACAATGGAATTAGCATGGCACAAAATAGGGAGTCTTATTTTTTACTTTCACCCTTGGTTGTGCCTCCTACTATCGGCTTGTTAGACTCAATCCTTGTACCTGGTGGTTATTGAGGCTCAACTAAGCTTGAGGTACCAATTGTGGACCTCGCCTAATAGCCAACATGTAGAAGTGCCAATTTCTAGTCAAGGCCAAAACATATTTCCAACAAGACCTTGAATTGCATGTTTTTAGTCCTTTTGAGGCCAAGACTAATAAGGTAATGACACATGTCTAAATTAGTGAGCAGAAGAAGTGAACAAAAAGTAGTTATGGCATTATTGGAATTAGGAGACTCTAGATATTGGCTATTGGCATGAAGTACTTTTTGCTTCCCAAAATTCACTATAAATTCAATTTTGGGAATAAAATTCTGAAAGTTTTGCTATCCCTATATTTCTTATCTTCCTTCATGGGAAAAATTCCCACCACCTCATATTGTGCAAAATCTGCTCTGAAATTGCTTAATGGTCGGCTACTGGTGCTTCAACCTTACTGCTGCCTATTGCCCTTGTCATGGTTTGTGGATCGAGGGAATGTTGGCTGCTAGTTCTTAGCAAAGTTGAGAGATTTTGGATAATGAATTGGATGATACAAGTTGGATTTTTATTGGGGGATAAGGTTCCCTACTATTGAGGGTATGCCTAAAAACCCTCAATCACTATTTTAACTCCTTAAAATTTTTTATTGTGTTTTCACCAAAAATGCTTCAAAATTGCCATTTCTAGTACAAGTACCAACTTTTAGGGAAAAAAATATTTTTGGATACATGTAACTAAAGGATTTTGTAGTAAACTGGTTTGAGAAGATGTAGATAAAATTTCTAAAATTCTATCCTTGTAAATAGAAGGATATGAGTGTTTGGATTGACAAATATTCCTTTTTCTTAAACCTTGCAAAAGATCATGCAACTACACTTCAAATGGCCACATTTGTATGAAAAAATGTCTAAAATGGTGGTTACCCTTTGAATTTGTTCTTCAAACCAAATTGGCTACATGCTTGAAATTTTTTAGATCATTTGGAATTGTACAGTACAACATATAGGTAAGAAACAATAAATAGAAATAAATACAGTATGATCTAAAATATGAAATTGTCAACAATTTATTTATGAAATTGAAAAACATTAATTCCAATGGTTGTAATGTTGTAATAAACAACCTACACCAAATTTTTATATTTTTTTCAATAATATTAAAATTTGATTCAAATCAAGGATTTCAAGCCTTTTTTTTAGAGTAGAGATTCTATAACTACTTGTAAACTACCGCAAACTACCTCAAACTGAAACTCCTTAAATTTTTTGACTCATTGATCAAAATTTAATGATTAAAAGCTTTCTACTTAGATATAAATCTAAAATACCAATTTCAAAATTTTAATTCTTAAAAAAATAATTTTTAAGGAAGTTGGGTTTTTGCCGTGGTTGCCCACTAAGCAATGAAAACTACATATCATACAATTTAACTTTTTAACTAACTAGTCAAAAGTTATGAAAATTGTTGGGCCTCAAAGGTATTCTTTGAGAAAATGTTGTGTGAAAATTTTAAAGAAAAAGAGCAAAAAATCCATTTGTAGTTAGCTACCTAAAATTGCTATGTTGCCAAAAAACACAATTTAGTGCTTTCAAGGTTAATATGAATATTTGGACACTAACAATTTCATTTTAGTATATGTTTGTATACTACTTGTAAGACCAATGGTTTACTAATTTTTTTAGTAATAGTTTGGCTAATTTAAGACATATGGATTCAAAGCTTCAGTGTTGTTCTAACCAACTTCTAAATTCTAACAAACTTCAAGACTTTGGGTTCGAAGCTTTGTCATCTAATGGCAAATTACAAAAAAACAAAAACAAATTTGGACTAGATTAGCAAAACAGAATTTGGGAGGTGTAAAAAGCAAAAATGTATTAGTATAAAACTCAAACATACACGTGTTAATTCAAGACTTTGTTGGTACAACAATCTCATCAAAAACTCACATTAGAATCCCCCTAAAGCAACATAGCCATCAGAAAAAAGTTTCAAGCCAAAAATAAATAAAAATAAAAATAAAAATTTAAAATCATTAGAAACTAATTTAAAACTAAAATCCTATATTTGCTTTGCTACCAAAAGTCAAACGATCTTTCACAAGGCCTAGATTCTTTGTAATGCAAGGTACAATGTGGGAATACTCTACAACTAGTACAACCAAACAAATAAGTACAACAACTCAATAAAATTCAATAAAATATTTCAACAAAGTTTGTACACTAGGGTCCCAATCAAAATGGCATTTTTGAATTCACAGTGAAAGAAATTTTAGGGCTATCCACTCAAATAGCCTTCTGAGAGCTCAAAAGTTGATATATTTCCATACAACATCATCTCTAAGTTAATAACATGTGTAACAAATTTCAAAGCCAAAAGACATACACAAAAAAAGATATACAAAATCTACCAACATGTATAGTTGTGAGGATGAGTTTTTGAGCCCTTGGTATAGTGTCATTTTGTGAGTCAAAGTTTGACACGGATGTTAGAAATCATCCTCACATCTATACATGTTCTAAGATTTTGAATATCTTTTTTTAGTAATTTTTTTTCACTTGAAATTTAGCAAATATATTATTAACATGGAGATAATCTCATGATAAAAATTTCATTGTAAATAGACAATTTTTTAGCCCTTGGGAGGGTGTCAAAGTTGGCAATAGTAAAAATTCTCTTAAAGCTATACATGATGGGAGATTATATACATATTTTTTTGGTTAATCTTTTGAACTTGAAATCTAGAATACATGATATAAATATAGAGATGATTCCACAAAAAGAAAATCATGGTAAGAAACCAATTTTTTAGCCTTTAAAAAAGTGTCAAAGTTGGCAAATGCAAAAAAATTCTCAAAACTACACATGTTGGGAGATTTCAACTATCTTTTTTTGTATTAATCTTTTGACCTTGAAATTTTTTACACATATTGAAAACATAGAGGTTATTTCACAAAAAAAATTTCATGGAAAAAAAAAGAATTCAATCCTTGGGAGGGTGTCAAAGTTGAAAGTAGTGAAAAATTCACTGAAAAATACCAATTTTTGAGCTCTCATGAGGCTGTCTAAGTTGATAGCCCTAAAATTTCTTTCACTCTAAATTTAAAAACGCCATTTTGATTGGTACCCCACTATACACGAGTTTTGCACCATTAGATGAAATTTGAGGGCATTGGGAGACTATGATTTATTTTTAATTCCCAAACTGTGGAAACGTGCCACATCAGCAATCTGACGTGGTTGAGAGACTGCCACTTTAGAAAATATCCTATTTTTAAAATTTTAATTAAATTTAAAAAATATTATTATTTAATTAACTTTTAGGCTTATTAAAACTTTTTAGAATTTTTGGGACAAAAAATTTTAATTTTTTTCCTTCAAAAATTAAAAAATTTCAACCAATAGGACTAGATTGCAATTTCTGAATAGCATAATGAACATGCAAGGAAACAATCTTGAAACAAGCTTCTCTTGCCTTCAAATTTCTTCTCCAATATCTCATAAAAAAATGGCACTAACTATCAATCTACTCATAACATTCAGAAGCAAGGCTGGCATTGCCTTGGCTCTATAGTGATGGTGTGGAATATGCCACACCCAGTAGTGTTCGTAAGTAACTAATTGGTTGAGAGTGGAATATACCACACCATCACTGTAGAGGCATGACATGCTATTGAATGTTATGTTGAGCTTGATAATTTGCCTTAATATAGAAATGTAACTCTTACTTGCTTGAACATGTGGTGGACACCAACACTTAGCAAATGTCCATCACATATATCTCCAATGCATAGTAAAAGAAAGCATAAGAGGATTTTTGGGCCCCCAGGAGACCGTTTCAGGGGTGTTCCCCGAAATTGTTCCCACTACTGCAGACCAGCACCCTGCTGGTCTGAATTTTTGAATTTTGAAAAAAAAAAATTAAAAGTTTTTTTTTCAAAAAATTTCAGAATGTATTAAAGAGAAAAAAAATGATTTAAAGAAAAATAATTTTTTCAAAAAAATATTTTAAAAATATTCAATATTTAATTAAAATTAATAAAAAATCATTATTTTCTGACGTGGCAGTCGCTCGACCACATCAGCATTGCGTTCCCAGAGTTCCCAATGCGTTCCCAACGTTTGGGAACTCGCAGTCTAGTACAGGAGCTGAAAATCCTCTTATGTGTTCCCATATTTGGGTATAAGTATACTATGCCTAAACAATTTCAGCAAAATTGTATTGTACTTTTGAATAATAAGAGTACAAAATTATACTTTGTATACTTGATTTTAGGGTTGATGTTTATCATTAATGAGTGACTATTAAGGAGGAATTAAGTCTTGTAAATCAACCACAAGGTATATTAGAGGCTGATAGAAAGTGCTAGTGATATCCAAGGCCATGCATTTATGAGATGTTCCTTCAGAAAAAATAAAAAATGTATTGTGAGTCGTGTTTGTATTAAAAAATGAAATAAATAGGGTTGTGCGGACTCTATGTCTTTTGTAACATTACGTCCTAAATCCGGACGTCTAGACGTCCAGATGTCCTGACGCAACGGGCGCAACGGATGTTGGGTAAAAACGGCGGACGGCCTAATTACCATGGCGGATGGCGATTTTAGCAATGGACGGGCTGTCGAACGGCGAGTTTACTGGCGGGCGAGGAAGCGGGACAGACAGGGGGCAGATGGATTTGCGCAGACGGCGGGCGAACGGCGGGTATTTTGGCGGAAGGCGGGAGGACGGCCGGTTTTTTCGCAGACGCAATGCGGACGCGGCATGCGTAGACAGACGGCACGGCGAACGGGAGGACTGACTGGCGGACGGGCGGTCCGTTGGCGAACGGGACGGTAGAATGGGCAGACGGCAGACGGCAAACGACAACCACCTTCTTATTTTTCAGGCTTCAACCTCGGGTCTTAGGGGGCTCATAGTGTCCTTGAACATTCACATATTTTTTGTGATTGAGGTTCGTGTATCTACAATGTCCTAAGCGAATTTGGGAGATATGTTCAATTGTGACTAATGCCCTTTAAAGCATTAGTCACATTAGTCACAACTTAGTATATTCGCCACAATATTTGCATGGGCAACTAAAATTTTCTAAATTTTTCTATACATGCTTGGCATGATGAGGGACACGTACTTGCAAATTCTCAAAAGCAAAGGACACTTTTAGAATTTTATTCAATTTTTTGATGGATTTGGCTTACAACCCAAAAAGAAATAAAATTTGAGGTCACTCGTCCAACTTCAAATGTCAATATACTCCATTCGGATGCATTGGAAGTATTTGGGAATTTTCAGGAAAAATTGAAATTGAGAAGGATAGGAATTTGGGAGATATGTTCAATTGTGACTAATGTGACTAATGCTCTTTGGGGCATTAGTCACATTAGTCACAATTTAGTATATTTGCCACAACTTTTGCACGGGCAATTAAAATTTTCTAAATTTTTTTATACATGCTTGGCATGATGTGGGACACCTACTTGAAAATTTTCAAAATCAAAAGACACTTTTAGAATTTTGTGCAATTTTTTGATGGTTTTGACTTACAACCCAAAAAGAAATAAAATTCAAGGTCACTTGTCCAACTTCAAATGTCAATAAACTCCATTAGGATGCATTGGAAGTATTTGGGGATTTTCAGAAAAAATTGAAATAGAAAAGGCTAGGAATTTGGGAGATATGTTCAATTGTGACTAATGTGACTAATGCTCTTTGGGGCATTAGTCACATTAGTCACAATTTAGTATATTAGCCACAACTTTTTCATGGGCAATTGAAATTTTCTAAATTTTTCTATACATGCTAGGCATGATGTAGGACACCTACTTGCAAATTTTCAAAAGCAAAGGACACTTTTAGAATTTTGTACAATTTTTTGATGATTTTGACTTACAACCCAAAAAGAAATAAAATTTGAGGTCACTTGTCCAACTTCTAATGTCAATATGCTTCATTAGGATGCATTGGAAGTATTTGGAGATTTTCAAAAAAAATTGAAATAGAAAAGGCTAGAAATTTGGGAGATATGTTCAATTGTGACTAATGTGACTAATGCCCCAAAGGGCATTAGTCACATTAGTCACAATTTAGTATATTAGCCACAACTTTTGCATGGGCAACTAAAATTTTCTAAATTTTTTTATACATGCTCGGCATGATGTAGGACACATACTTACAAATTTTCAAAATGAAAAGACACTTTTAGAATTTTATTCAATTTTTTGATGTATTTGGCTTACAACCCAAAAAGAAATATAATTTGAGGTCACTTGTTCAACTTCAAATGTCAATGTTCTCCATTCGGATGCATTGGAAGTATTTGGGGATTTTCAGGAAAAATTGAAATTGAGAAGGCTAGGAATTTGGGAGATATGTTCAACTGTGACTAATGTGACTAATGCTCTTTGGGGCATTAGTCACATTAGTCACAATTTAGTATATTAGCCACAACTTCTGCATGGGCGACTAAAATTTTCTAAATTTTTTTATACATGCTTGACATGATGTGGGACACGTACTTGAAAATTTTCAAAATCAAAAGACACTTTTAGAATTTTATTCAATTTTTTGATGGATTTGGCTTACAACCCAAAAAGAAATAAAATTTGAGGTCACTTGTCCAACTTCAAATGTCAATAAACTCCATTAGGATGCATTGGAAGTATTTGGGGATTTTCAGAAAAAATTGAAATAGAAAAGGCTAGGAATTTGGGAGATATGTTCAATTGTGACTAATGTGACTAATGCTCTTTGGGGCATTAGTCACATTAGTCACAACTTAGTATATTAGCCACAACTTTTGCATGGGCATCTAAAATTTTCTAAATTTTTTTATACATGCTTGGCATGATGTAGGACACCTACTTGCAAATTTTCAAAAGCAAAGAACACTTTTAGAATTTTGTGCAATTTTTTGATGGTTTTGACTTACAACCCAAAAAGAAATAAAATTTGAGGTCACTTGTCCAACTTCTAATGTCAATATGCTTCATTAGGATGCATTGGAAGTATTGGGAGATTTTCAAAAAAATTGAAATAGAAAAGGCTAGAAATTTGGGAGATATGTTCAATTGTCGGACCTCCAGCATCTGCCTCGGGTCGTCCGACGACAGGCCTGTCCGCCTCGGAAATCGTCGACCGGACCTATCGTCTGACAGCCCCACTGTGCATCCGCCTTGCCGACTTTGCCGTCCACCCTACCGACTGCCATCCTGACTTCACCGTCCGCCCTTCCGATCGCTTGGTGTCCGCTCTTCAGCCCTGCCCGTCCGCCTTGCCGACCGACTAACCTCCGCCGAAGACCGCTTAGATTTCAAGTCCAAACCCAACATTGGATTCCACAAGTGAAAACTTGACATTGGATTCCAGAAGTCCAAACTCAACATTGGGTTCCCCAGAAGTCATATTTAAAGCTTGAACCCTTAAAGGACCGTCAATATACTTTCACCAAAAGCGCTCCAAAAGACCAAAATTGCCATTTCTAGTACAAGTACCAAAAATTTTGGAAAAAACTTTTTTTGACATATCTGACCGTAGGATATTGTGTTATATAGTATCAAAAGCATGTAGTAAAAATTTCAAACATTTCCACAGAGTGGATTGCAAGATATAAGCATTCAAATTAACTAAAATCATTTTTTTAACCCTGCAAAAAGCAAGGCAGGTGCACTTCACAAGCTCACATTTCTATGAAAAAATGACCTAAATGGTGGTGCTTCTTTGGATTTGTTTTCCTAGACAAGTTGGGCACATGCTTGAAAATTTTCAAATCATTTGGAATAGTACAACATATAGGAAAAAAATAGTAAGTATGTAGTAGTAGAGAATGATTAAACATACTAAATTATTTACAGTTGAAATATGGAATTGAAAATTTCCAATCCCAAATTCTCAATGGTCGAAAATTTGAAATGTTGTAATAATGTATCTACATCCTATGATTTTATTTTGTCCAAAAATATTGGAAATTGGGTAAGATAAAGGATTTCAAAGTTTATTTTAGAGTAGGAAATCCAAAACTGCCCAAAAACAAAAAATCCACATAACTTTTGACTCATTCATCAAAATGGAATGATTCAAAACTTCATGCATATACAAAATTCTAAAAAATCAATTTGTGGAATTCTTGTTTATGAAAAAAGTGATTTTCTCTTATTTGCATGAAATGCCCAGTTACGAAAAAAAATAACATATTAGGCTATAACTTTTGACTTGTATTTTCAAATGTCATGAAAATTTGGTGCATATGAAAGATCTTCCTCACCCCCACATTCTATTCAAATTTCAACCTCAGATCTGAAAATCCCCGCTCGAAGGTACTTGCCCAAAATTTCTATACATCCCAAAAAAACAGTGCGGTCTTTTAGGGGTTAAAATGGGAAGCGTTCGAAAAAGCATCCAATGTTCAATGTATGTGTGAAATTGAGTTTCATTCCGCACATTTAAAGAAAGTAAGTCCTAAACCCTACACCCTATCCAAATAGCATCGACGTCCACTTCTGTAGAGTGTAGACAAGCCCAAACCCTAAACCCTAAACCCAAGCTTCTTCATCATTTTTGCATTATGGGTGTCATATAAAATAATAAATAGTGAAAGTAAATTGATGAATGATCCAAGGATTCAACACATTATTAATTAAAAAAATGTATGCACCCTACTTTAATAGAGAAAACATATATTCTTTACATATTTCTAAATGCAAACCAGTAAGGGATAAAATTATTTGAAGTACGCTCCTTCATATTCACATTCATAGATTCACTTACACTCAAATGAAAGATTCTATAATTTTTCACATTTTCAAATATTTTTTCAAGTATAATTGCATCATTTTCAAATTTGACTCATCCTCTTATGCAATCTTGAATGTCATCATCTTCCAACTATAGAATTGTAGAAAGTATGGTGATACATTTTTCTAATTTGTTTAGAAATTGAAATATTAGGCCCTTACAAGTTACAACTTGAGAGTTGAGAATGTCTTGCAATAAAACATGGTTATAAATCTCTCCCTATATTGTTAACCCCTAAAGGACCAGGGCCATTTTTTGTTACAAACTACTCAGAACTGCCATTTTTGCTGCGTTCACTATAAGAAAACCAAAAAAATACTTTTCTTGGGATCTAACTGTAGGATCTTGTACTTTATTTATCTAGGATAATGTGGTAAAAATATCAGATGACTTTGATTGCCATTCGTGGAATTTTTTGGAACTATGGAGTATGGACCTTGAATTAAATTTTTTGAAGGAATTTGAAGAACTTAGAACTGAGTTGAAAGTCTAAGATAAAAATTTCAAGAAAAATAGGCTTGATTTTCATTATTCAAAAAATAGTTAAGTACAAGTAAGTCCAAGATTGAAAGAAAAACTAAATCATTAATAGCTCTAACATGGGATTGAAACACAATAATCTCAATGGTGAGATTGTTTTAGCTATTTTCAAACGCCCATCCCTTATTTTCAATATTTTGAGTTCATTGGATCATAACTGTTGTTCTTGGGCATCAATTGTGAAAAAAATTACATTCCATGGAAGTTAATCAACTTTTTTATCTTCTGAAGAAGTTTGTAAAAACGAGGATCAAATTGGAATTTCAGCCCGCAAGTACTAGCACAAATCACATGTTTCCCCTAAAGGGCCAAAAGTGAATGATCCTTTAGGATTTCAACTTTCAACTGGAATTCCATTAAATTTGAATATTCCTTTCTCATGGAAGGTGTGTTACTGTGTTTGGAACAATTTGAATTAGCTGAATTTCAACAATTGATATTGACAATTTCCAATATTTAAGACTAGTATCATTATAATTTCCTAGAATTACAAATTCTTTCAAAAGAGATTAATTTATGTCAAAATTGAAAAGGTACTACAGTAATATAAATCATTTCTCTCTATCAAGTCCTAAGGTGAATTTTGGATACATATAATTTGAACATTGAAACCTAAAGTCATAGTTATTCCATAAAGTGTTCAAATTCCCTGAAATGCATGCAAATCGCAAAGAGAATCTAGAATTTATTTTTGATTTTTGAGAAGATTCAACAAAAACTTAGATGGTTTTATAACCTAAACCATTGTAAATTGCTTACTCAATGAATTTCAAGAATTCAAGTGTCGATGTAGGTCTTTCAGGGTTTTAGGCCCCCCGCATGTCCGTCTGCTCTTCCGTCGGTGCCGCTGTCCGCCTATCCGCCTGTCCGTTGATGCGTCCACCCCCGACAGGTGCCGTCCACGTCGTCCGTCCCTTGCTGCATCCGCCCACCATCGCTGTCCATGCGATTAAGCGGGAACCGATTTCTGTCTGCTGGATTTGGCCGTCCGCCACGGTCCAGCCATCGGAGAGCATAAAAAGCGGGGCGGACGACTCATTTGGCCACAACTGTTTGCCTTCCAGAGTGGACGATCCAGTGCTCGATTTTAATTTGTGGCTCTGCACGCCCTTTTTGACGTTGTATGCAAATGGTCACTAGTAGAAAAATCAGTGTCCAAAGTAAGAAAAAAATGTTGATTTTTTTTGTTCATTTTTATGTTAATTAGGACGTGTTGATATGGACATTACATAGCACAAATATGTTGATTTGGACGTCCAAATCAACACTTTTGTGTGGTTTATCAACACAAAAGTGTTGATGAAGTAACTAGAAAGTGTTGATTTGGCAACAAAAATATGTTAATTTTCAACATTTTACTTTCATAAAGAAAATTAAAAATTTTAATCTAATGGCCTGATGCCACGTGGCAACCCCCAACATGCGGGCAAGGCCACCTAGGCAGCCACCTGTCAACTACACCAAGCGACCTTACCAAGTACACTAGGCCACCGCGCCACGTAGGCAAGCAACCAGTGGGGTTCGAACCCTCACCTCAGGGTTAGGTGGCCAAGGTCCTCAAACCAACAGACCATACAAATGGTCTCATGCTCACAAGCGGGTGTGTTTTCAATTTATTAACTTTCTCGATATTTTTTCATGTACAATGTAAAGACAGCAGACTTCAATGGCCGTTTTCACATGGTAAATTAACATTTCTCTTAAAACTTTGAACTAATAAAAGTTGGAAAATGAAGTAAACTTTCATCTCCAAAAATCCGTTTGCAATTTGGAGTCTTCAATTCAAAGTTATGGACAAAAATCAGAGAGGGTGTTTAAAAGTGTCAAAGGAAAATGGCCATTCCAACCTTTCTCTGAATTTGGTCCATAACTTTGAATTGAAGACTCCAAATTGCAAACGGATTTTTGAAGATGAAAGTTTACTTCATTTACCAACTTTTCTTAGTTCAAAGTTTTAAGAAATAAGTTAATTTACTATATGAAAACGGCCATTGAAGTCTGCTGAATTCTGTAAACACCGATTTGTGAATGATCAAGTTTAAAAAGAAAATTGTATGTACTATTACCTTCAAGCATGAATATGAAATATTTTTTTGAAGGTTCAAGTATAAATTTTGAACATATTTCTTCAATATATAATGAACACTTGCAAGTTAAAGAGTTGATATTCATTTTTTTGAATAAATTTTTTGGAAGATAAAACTTAAACAATTGGGAATTAAAAAATTAACCTCTAAATGACCAAATAGAATTTTTCTAACAATATAGAGATCTTAGGTAGCTCATTTTGGACAAAAATTCAATTTTTCTTCTCTAACCTCCAATGCCTAACAATGCTTTTTTAATTGAGGTTTTCAGTGGATTGTCCAATTTTCATGTTTTTTTTTGCACATGGACATGTTTGAAATTTTTAATTTTAACTATTAAAAAAGTGAAGGATACTTTGTCTTGTATGCATGAAATTAATTGTGGAAAAAACTAAGCACTGGATTTTTAAATTATAACAATTTACTAAGGATGATCAACTCTTTAAGGAAAAAAACACAATTTGTAGAGAAAAAAATTATAAAAAGGTAAATAATGATTTATTGCCCTCCAAAAAAACAATTTTAGAATCTAAGGCAAATGTATGGTTTTTTATTTTAAAAACTAAAATATTAAAAATTCTCCCAAGTTTGTAGACATTTTCAAGTAAAAGGAGTAAAAAGCCAAAATTGACCAAATATGGATCCTACAAAAAACTTTAAAATGATAAATGCATTATTTTTTTAAATTTAATAATTAATATCATTAGTATATTTTTTGGAACATCTCCAAAATTTTCGGAATCATTCTAATTATTTTTATACTCTTTATCACAACAAATTGGATTTAATATTTTTTAAATTGCTAAAAAGAAGACTTTGAATTTTTGTACTCCAGACCTAGTTTGATTGTGCAAAGTAGAGACTAGAAATGTTCAAAAGAAAATTTCCATCCATACTATTCCTTTCATTGTAAGCAAATTATATTTACTCCCTTTTCATTTTAGACTACATTTCTAAAATACATTTCTAAATACTTCCCATATAAATTGAAAATTTGAAAATTGAAGAATAGCGTCGAAATTAATATGAAACTTAACAAAGTGGAGATAGTTTTTTAAAGATTATTTCATTGTAAATTGAACAAACTTTGGAGGTTGTTAATTTTGGCATAGAAAAAAACTTAATTGAAAATATTTTGAACCAAAAAAAGGAAAGAATTCTAACAAAGTTTCATCTTCAAAAATCCGTTTGAGATTTGGAGATTTTACTCAAAAATTTTGGACAAAATTTAGAGAAAGGTTGGAAAATCATCACATTTGACATTTTGGACATTTTTTAACATCCTCTCTGAATCAGGAGATTAACATCCTCTCTGACATTTTGGACATTTTTTTAACATCTTCTCTGAAACTTTTGATTGGAGAATCAAAACTTAAAATGACTTGTTAGAGATGGAAGTTTTTTTGAATTTGCAACTTCTCTTAGTTTAGAAGTTTTTGCAAAAGATTCTTTAACTATACCAAAATGGCTTCCAAAGTCTTTTGAATTTATTAAAAAAACAATTTTCAACACTCCTCTGAAATTTGTCCATAACTTTTGATTGGAGATTTGAAATCTCAAGAAAATTATTGGAGATGAAAGTCAAATTTAATTCGACAACTTTTCTTAGTTGAAAGTTCTCTGAAAAATGTTTATTTACTATGTGTAAATGACCTCCAAAGTCTGATGTTTTTATTGAACACAGAAATCTAAATACTTAATTTTTTTTATAAAGACATTGTAATATAAAGATTTTAAGAGATTCTATAAGATTCCAAAAGATTCTAGAAGGTTCAAAAAGTGTTCAACAAAAATTTGTTGATTTTGTCACTTACTGTCCAAATCAACAAAAAAAATGTCACCCTTAACAAAAAAATATGAAATTGGACATTGCAGTACCCAAATCAACAGAAAATTAACATATTTCTATTGATTTGGACGTCATTTTCTACTAGTGGGTTGTGCTTCATTAATCATTACTAAAATGCTTAACAAACTCTAGTTGAAGCATTGGCAATTTCATTTCGTGCGTACTTGGAATGCCCTTGCAAAGACGGCCTGGAGAACGCGGGCGGTTTGGCACGCATCATCAATCGTAGAACCAGTACTTTCAACTGGCCTATTCCCAATGAACACTTTCGACGTTCGTATGAATAGATCAGCATGCTGCACGTGTACATTCGCTTTATAACATAGACTAAATATCATTCTATACTTAGGTATGCTCCTATATTATATATAGTACGTAGTATATATATGGAGCACCAATGTATGGCAACCCAAATGAAATCTAATATATTTTTTGAATTGCTCAAAGCATTTGAAAATTTAATCTACTAATGTTTATGATCTTTGATACTCGATAGGCAAACGTATTCCTGGGGGGGGAATGAGATCAATAGTATTTATTGTTGGTAGATGTTGTTGTGCACGTAGATACTTGATAAGGTTGTGTGACAATTTGCATGATGTATAAGGTCTAAGTAAGGTAGAAGTACCTATTAGCACCATGACTTGCAATCTGAGTATGTTAGGGTGAACTTCAAGAGAGGTATATATTTTGCAGAGGTGTACAAATGTTTCACAAATGAAATCCATCTCATCATCTCAAAAAATGCATAAGACATTCCATAAAATTGTAAAAAAATCCTAAATAAGCATACTAACGAATGAAATCAAACAAATCAACTCTATATTTATTTAATTATTAGTAAGAAGTTAAAACCATCAAAAAATTGCACAAAATTCTAAAACTGTCCTTTGCTTTTGAAAATTTGCAAGTAGGTGTCCCAAATCATGCCAAGCATGTATAAAAAAATTTAGAAAATTTCAATTGCCCATGCAAAAGTTGTGGCTAATATACTAAATTGTGACTAATGTGACTAATGCCCCAAAGAGCATTAGTCACATTAGTCACAATTGAGCATATCTCCCAAATTCCTAGCCTTCTCAATTTCAATTTTTTTTTTAAATCTCCAAATACTTCTAATGCATCCTAATGAAGCATATTGACATTCGAAGTGGGACAAGTGACCTTGAATTTTATTTCTTTTTGGGTTGTAAGTCAAAACTATCAAAAAATTGCACAAAATTCTAAAAGTGTCCTTTGCTTTTGAAAATTTGCAAGTAGTTGTCCAACATCATGCCAAGCATGTATAAAAGAATTTAGAAAATTTCAATTGCCCATGCAAAAGTTGTGTCAAATATACTAAATTGTGAGTAATGTGACTAATGCCCCAAAGGGCATTAGTCACAAATGACAAAATTCCTTTTGCGGGGCCCTGAAAAATTCATGGGAGTTTTAATTAAAATCATGATATGGACAAATTGTGATTCAAAAATGTCATTAACCCCAAAAGGACCCCCTAAATGCACTTCAAAATACTAAATACTTGTCCCCAAAGGAATGTCAAAAATCAAAATCTTCATCATTAATTTTTTTTAAGAAAACCAACTTGTTGATCTTTTTGTTAACTTGTTCAAGTAATCAAGTACATTGTTTTAAAATTTTATTGTAAATTTCCCCACCAATTGCAAGTTCAATGTGCCTAAAATTGCCCACTTTCTCAATTGTACACTACTTGTACATATTGCTTTTTGTAGCCTTCAGCAATGTACAATGGGTGTACATTGTAGGGGGTGGGCGTTTGCAAAGCCCTATGCCGTTTCAACTTCAAAAATTCATAACTAATTCCACAAAACTTCAAAAAATATGAAACAACTTGGGTTACATGCCAATTCCACTTGTCTTTCAAAGGCAATTTACTGGAAAATATTTTAAGGCGTTTCACCTCCCCAAAATTCAGTTTCAGCTCTTAAATGATCAATTTATTGACTTGTTACCTTATACGGTGAAAAGTTTTTAATTTTTTTTTCACACATTCTCATCAGGGTCGATGCGGACGGTAAGTTCTAGTCGCGGCGGACGCCATCACGGACGCGTGGTGGACGCGGTCGGTCGGAGCGGATGGCAAGATGCAGCCGCGGCAGACGGGATCGCGGTCGTGGCGGACGCCGCTAGTCGGAGCGGACGGCAAGACGCGGTCGCCGCGGACGTACACCACAACCGCAGTTCAGCCGTCGAAAACAGCGGACGCAGTGATGCACTCTAATCCGGACAATGTGGGCCGCTAGATGTGGCTGAGTGGCGGGCGACAAGTCGGACACTGGCGGTCGGGGCGGACGGCCAGCGAACAACAAGGCCATCCGCCTTAGTTTTTACCGGGCGGAATAAAACACGAAAAATGAAGTGTCACAAGACGTCCGCGGGGGGGCCGAACGTTGGACGCTGGACGTTCGGACGTCCGCACAGCCCTGGCAATAAACTATCTAACAAAGACTTAACTTTTTTCTTTATTTGACTTGAAGCCATTCTAAAACTAGTTTCTATTATCTAGAATCTTGAGTGTGATTGCAAAAAGATGGATTTTTTTAGTAGATATCCTTTATAAACCATAAATAACTACTTTATGAGATTTCTACCAAATATAAGATGTAAACATTAAATTGAGAGTAGAGTCCAAGACATTGTCCCTCCTTATCTTCTTTGCCAAAAATAATTTAGTACTTTGACTTTATATGAGCAAGATAATAGTACTTATATCTAAATTTGTGTTCTAAGACTAATTTTAAGAGTACAAATATCTCACCTCTAAAATTGATTATTCAAGAAATCAATGATGCCTATGGAATCTTTACATATATAATGTCTAGAATGACTAAAAAAATATGAAGAAAAAAGCTTCTAAGCTCAAGAAATAACAAGTATAAAGCCATCATATTTTACTAAAAAATGACATTGTGACTCAAAAAAGTACATGGTCTAGCATACTTACACCCATTTGAAAGCTTTTCATGCACATAAAAATATATTTTAGTGATACAATATTCTTCTAGATGGAATAATTATGTTATCAAAAAAATTTAAGTTTTTATTTATTTATAGTCATAACATATTACTATAGTTAATAGTATTCTGTATAAATATTATAAAGTCTTTATAATCTATTTCCTATGCACAAGAACAATGTTTTCATGCATAAAAAATCATTGAAATAACTAAAAATATAAGCCATGGGCAATTTTTCTCATTTATATTGAATTTGAGTATAGAGAGGTGAATTGAAAATAGTGGCAATGTTGCGTGGACATTCTCAATGTTCAGATTATTTTAAATTTTGTAAAAATACACTTTTTATAATAGCCAATAGTCCATTGACACTTTTCAATTAACCCCCAAATGACCAAGTAGTCACTAAATAACCAATTGGACATTTGAATTGGTTCCTACAAACTAAATTTCAAACAAATCTTTTTGGAAATTTGATACAAGGTAATTAATTTTTGGAATTTTCGACTTGGTGTGTAGATCAAAAGTTATGTTGTTTTAAGTATTTTGGGCAATTTGGTCAAGTAATGTAAAATCATCTTTTACTTTTGAAATTTTGCAAGCATGGAACTAATATAATGTAGGATGCAATTGTCAAACAAAAAAACTAAGTGTAGTGTAAAAATTTCAGTATAGGAGGAATGAAAAGTTTATTGATCCTATCATGTAAACATGTAAAAATTCTTGTAACTTCAAAAACTATAATCTTGAAATTTGTAGGGTCTTAAATTTTTTTTAATTCATTGCATTCCTATAGTAGTCTCACACACTTGAATTTTTTTACTTAAAACATTTTTAAAAATATCTTTTTGTTGTTGCCCGTAATAGAAGTAGTTTGTTGACAATGTAGCAAAAAGAAGCAACACAGTCTGTTTCCAATTTCCCTAACCCCCCTTCCTCATCGAATAATCAAGAGCCATTGGATTTGAAATCAAAAAAATCCCACCTCCCTCCAAGAAAAACCAACATCTGTCGGATACATATATTCAATACAAATATGGATATTGGATATGGATATTGAGTATGGTTACATCAATATGGATACTAAATACGAATACTGAATTTGGATATGGATATGGATACTAAATACAAATTTGGTAATGTAAATATGAATGTCATTCTCTTATCCCATATTGATTGTATAGAGGCCCACCCTCCCAAAATTATAAGGGAAGTAGGGGTGAGGAGGTGGGGGTGAGAGGGGACTCAAAATTAATAAAATTTTCATCTTTTAAATTTTCATATTTAAATCAGATTGGGGGGTGGTGGAAATAATTAAGATTTTAAAAATTTTGAGCTCATTGTGATAGTTGTTACACAATGACAATGACAATGACAATGAGCTCAAAAGAGACAATAACTGCTCTAGTAACAATACTTCCGTCTCAAAATGTACCCTAGCTAGTCCCTTCAGTGTTAATAAACCAATGCAATGAAAATACGATCCTATTCATGCCCTAGATAATAAAAATAGTTGAAATATTTTATTAAGTAAAAAGTGTTCTTGGGCATATAATCTTTTTTTAAAGTTGATGATGATGATTATAAGTAAGGGAGGAGGTTCTTAACCTTTGAATGTCACAAGGGATGTTTTTCAGACCTTGATTTTGGGAAATTGGGTTCATCAAACCTTATTATATTTGCATCTGTACGGTGGATTTCTCCAAAAGAAATGAGTCTAGATTGATGAGGTTGTTGGCTATAGATCTCTATGGTGAAGAATGCAATAATCAATTCAACTTCAAGTTATATTGTTTTTTTTAGAATGGTCCTACCTTTAGAGCTATTTGGTTGATAACACTTAGGGGTTAAATGGAGCAGTCATTAACCCTTTAGCAACATTGATGTCATTCTGTAGCATATGGCTGACTTCACATGGTCATAAGAAGGTCATAAGAAGACCATAACAGTAGTTTTTTCATTCACTTTTTTTGAATGACCTTTCATATTGAGTTGTAAAGAATCTCCAATTGAATTTTTAGTCTAACTCATGTTTGTTTTCATGTAGTTGAGCAGTAATTAGAGAAATTGGATGACAAAATTTGCCATCTTAGTGTATTTTGAGAAATTGAGTAAATCTAAAATTTCTCCTTGAAAATGACATTTTATAATTTTGAGCCAAACAAATGAAATGAAGATCCTCTACCCTAGTTTCTACTCTAATTGAAAATTTAGAAAAATTTGTAAAATTGAATATTTTATTACATTTTGAACTTTGGTTGCATTTCTAATGTCCATTGCATCCTAATTATAGAAGTACACGGGAATTGAGTTTCCAACATGATGTTTGTCACTATAGTGTACACACATGGTGAAATTTTCAGATTTTTTGAGATGATTTTCTAATTGATATGATTTTTTCTTCATTTTATCTTCAAAAAAATTCATAAAAATCAATTTTCCTCAAAAAAATCTAAATTTTTTGTGAAGTATAGAAGACATGTACTTTCATCCCTAAAAAATAAAATAAAATATTTTCATACATATCTACTTCCAAAATGGTAACAAACTAAGTGACGAGCAAGGAGGCTTCAAACTAGTGGTTATGGGTCCATCCTTTAAGGGTTAAGGATTGCCTAAGGATAGGCTATAGAAGCATGTAGAAGTGATTTAGAAAATGGCCAAGTTCTGGTGAGGTGGTTATATGTCATTACTAAGGAGCAGATTCAAGACAATTAGCATTCTATATGGAGTTACAGATTGCATAGTTTATCACTCATTAATAAGTCCTTCAATTGGCCATGACGAAATTAATATGATAGTAAGAAGCAACAATGTAAGAATCTCTCTTTGCTTTCCGAGTCACTGTAAAAATGTTTACAAAAGCTAGTGTAGTGAATTACATAGCGTGCTCTATTTTTGACACTCTTTTTGCACTTTCCAAAACTCTCATGAACATGCTGAGCCTAGTGTTAATTCATTTCTGAACTCATTCATTGCATTCTAAGGCATAGTTGAATTCATGACTGATGCAACCTATGTGCAACAATAGCACCCTAAGGACCCACCCCTCTGGAGAATCACAGTTTATTCAACATGACTCAAAAAATTACCAAAAAAAAGACTTTAATTATTTTCCATTTTTCTATGTATCCAAAAAAAATGAAAAGATTTGAGCGCATTGGTCTATCATAAGATGCATTTTTCTCCTTTGATGAGTGATTCATGAGCCTCCTCCTACATGCAGTTTGATTCAGTGCAAGCTGTTGCAAAGCCGAAACAAAGCGGCGGGGCAGGGGCGAAAATGAAGCTACGGCTTGGTCTCATCCAGGGCCTAAGTTTAATGGCAATTTCTTGGAGGCTTAAAAATGTGTTTTGGATCCTCTTTGAAGATTGTCTTTTTCTTAGTTTATTTTAGTTATTTTTTCTTAAAGTTTTTGGAGAACTTTGGTGAAGATTATACATATAAGGTAACTCAACCTATGGCAACATTACAAGAGAAAGGGGTGTTTTAAGTAATCCTAGAGATAAGATTTTAAGTAATGACTATTTTTAGGAGAATTTGAGTAAGAATTCACTAGAAATATATGTCTATCTAATAAAATTTCATTAAAAAGACAAGTATTTCTAGTATATTCTTACACAAAATCTCTTTAAAAGATTATTACTTAAAATCTTATCTCCATGACTATACTTAAAACACCCCTTTCTCTTGTAGTGTAGGTACAATTCTAAACATGTTTAGCAATCCCAAAAGGTTTTGTGGGGTACATATGTCTTGTAAAATGTACCGCACAAGAAGAAGTAGGAGCGCATTTGGCTTGTCTAAAGTTGTGCTTGTCATAGGTTGAGATGCCTTAGATAGATTCAGTGAGTGTCCAAGGATCTAGCCTCCAACCTCCCTATATACCACACTCTTTGATATATAATAATTTACAAATGGTTGAGTCCATCTAGAAGAAAGTGTTTGAGCAAGGTCAATGTAGTCACTTGATTGTTGAATTTTAGTTTTAGTAGTATGATGTATGATGTAAATGACTATTTTGTGTTATCCTCAAAGGACCAAAGAACAACTTTGGTACAAATTGGCCAAATTTTCCACTATTCATTTGATTGAAAATAAATGAAATATAATAATTTTTTTACTTTTAATTGTTAAAATTTGTAATAGACTACCATGAGAGTGTGTAGAAAAACTCAACAAATTTAAATGTACAAATTTAAAGATTTTAGGAATGGAAGTTAGAAGAAAAAAGGATTTATCCAACCCTGCCAAATAGGATTAATAGTCTTTAACTCCTCCTACATTGGGGTTTTTGCACCATGCATGGTGTTTTTATGTGAAAATTGTATCTTCTATTATATGAATTATATACCTTTGAAACTCTAAAGGTAGATGTATAACTTAGGAAAGTGTTTCCTAATTGCCTAAACTTAGACATTTTTAATACGCAACATAACTATTAATCCTAGAACTTGAGTAGAAAAAAAATAATACTCTTACCTACATGATACATACCTTTATCTTATGCTAATACTTAAAAAAAAAATCATTGAAAATTGACATCATAAGAATTTGAGTAAACTTTCAAATGGTTGTTCAATGACCTAAATTGGTTCTTCGGGGTTAAAAAATTGAATGATAAGATAATTGAAAAAGAAATATACCATATGAATCTTGATATACAATTTCATTTTACTTACTAAAACTAAGATACACACTCTACCTAAATATACTATGACCTCTATAAAAAAATAATAATATATACTAAGTTTTTAGTTTAGTGCATTTATGTCATTGATTTACATGCAAAAATCTTTTATCTTTCTATTGATTTATTATATATGGTTATATTTTAATCCCCAAACTTCCACGTGTTTTCCTTCTAAGATATAAGAAGGTTTGAAAAAGTTGACATAATTTCAATTTTTGGTACGATTATTTTTTAATCTTAACCACCTGAACCCAAAATTGTTTCTTATAGATAATACCGTTGTCTATGTAAAAGAATATGGTTTATTTTATTTGGATTATTGATGTGAAAGTTAAAAAAACATCTTAATTTGAAAGCAATCATTGTACCTTCAAGAAAATGAAAAATTGAGTCCATTTTGGAATTCAATTTTTGTGATTTAGATCAACAAAGTTCTTGAAGATTTAGATTATTTAGTGAAACAATCAAATTGTTGGTATTAGTGCATTTTACTTCTATCTTAGAACTAGGTACAATTTAGATTTTCCTTTCTTTTGAACTGACTTCTACTACATATTTTTTTACAAAATGAAAATCAATTTTTTGAAATGCCCCCCCTCCAAAAAAGAAATTTTCAACTCAATTCTTCAACATATATTCTTAAAATCAAGATATATAGTGCTGAAAATTTAAATCAAGAAGATTAAAAGTTTTTATAACCTAATCAATCAAGTTGCAAATAAAATGTTTTCTTCACTTCTAATGCAAATATTTTCTAATCAACATAATCAAAGATTTTGAAATTTCTTCCTCAATTTTTTGTACTTATCCTATGCAAGGTCCTATGGCTAGATATGCAAAAATTAAATTAACTACTAAAGCCCTATTATCCCCTATAGACACAATAAAATATGAGTAGGTTCCTCTAATTTTAATTTTTGTACAATTCTTTATTGTTTTTTGTTGAGATATAAATACACAATTTTCTTTTAGGAATATCATTTCTATTTCAATTGGTTCCCATGAGCAAAATTTATACCATCCTAAATACAATTTTAACTTACCATACAACAATAAAAATCTTCAAAAACTTCAAATTCAACTTCAAATTTCTTCTTGTAGACTATATATTTTTCTATGTGAAAAAATTATATTCATTTGTATTAGTGTGTTTCAAATTTTTTAAGCTATTAATGATTTAGATTTCTCTTCAATCTTATATTTACTTCCACTTAAATTTTTTTAAAGAATGAAAATGAAATTTTTTGGGGGGGAATTTTTCTCTTAACTTTTAACTCAATTTTTTCTTATAATCTTTTAAAATTCAAGTCTATTTTTCATGAATTTTATGCTAAGAAGATTCAAAGTCTTATGATCTAATCAAGCAAGTTGCCAGAACTCAATTTCTTCACATTAAACACAAATATCTTAAATATCTTACAATCTATATGGTCAAAATTTCTAAAATTACTCCCACATATGCTTACATTAGTTCAATGTATGTATCTATGTTTTAAATATATGATAATTAATTTTTAAAGATTTTTTTCTTTGCAATAAAAATGAAAATTATAACAAAAAAGGCCTAGGGACTATAGATGTCTTCAATTAATCCATATTACTTGGATAAAGTTTTTTTTATATAACATTCAATAGAAAGAAAAGTAGAATTGCCTTGCAAAAACCACTAGAAAATTTCTTTTCACTTGTCTACTTTCTAAGGTTAGTACCTCCAAAACCACTACTTTTTTCTCCAAAAATTATACTTGATGAATTCCCAATGGGATGTTTAAGTATTTAAAAACCATATTTTGGTTTTAAAAAGCTTTATGAGTCATCATTTTGTCAAAGTAAAAAAATTTAAGACAATGTTTTGCACTCTAATCTTTCTTGGATTTAAAATAATTTCAAACTCATTCTAAAGGTCAAAATTAAAGGAAAATTGGTGTTGAAGAGAAAACTGAAAGTTTATATAGGTTGTTACAAAACTAGCTTTCAATGATTCTCTCTAAAATTATGAAATAAGTAAATTTTTTCAATCTAATGCCCCAATCAAGAGCTAAGATGCATAAAGTATTATGGATAGTACAAGCAAGGCTTCAAGGAAAGTGTGCAATATTCCTCTTTTTCTTTTGAAGTTTGTCAAGTGTATAAAAGATATGATATTATAGGTAAATATAAAAAATGAACTATCTTGGAGTACAAAATAATCACGCCAATAAGAATTGAAGTCAATTGACTACCCCTTGAAAAGATGTTGCCATTCTTGGCCAATCCCTCCCCCCCCAAAAAAAAATCACAAACCATTGATTTTTTTAAAAATGCTCCCCCTCCCAAATGCCATCAATTTCTCATAAAATCACACATCATCGATCTTGGCAAGATTTAATCTCATCCATCTGAATTTGGTATACAAATATGGACATTGTATGTATATGGTATCAAGTATGGATATAGTAGAGATATTATGGAAAGTACATCTAAATGAGTGGATATAGATATGGATGCTGAGCATATATGGATATGGATATTGATACAATATGGAGTATAAATATGAATATTGATACAGTAGGGAATAAGGGATACGGGAGACATGATTGTTCGATATTCATTGTCTTATAAACTAGTTCTGAAATTTATAAAGAGAGCATAGGAAGGGAACATTGGGGGGTAAATAATTTTAATTAATTAATTTTTATTTATTTATTTTTGTAATCCCGGGCGGAGGGAGGCTAGGGGAATTTTTTTCTTAAATTAATTTTTTTTTGAAGGGGGATGAGTTAATCATTTTTTTTAAAATTTAAAATTCTTTTGGGTGAATAATGAGACCTCATGGTACCTTTGCCTCACTACCCTTTCAAAAGACAAGTCTTCAAAACTAAGACTATGTCATGTATTGTTGAATTCTTTTTTAATCTTCAAGTACTATGTTTCTTCAATCTACACGATCAAAAATTTTGTAAAAAAATTTACATACTTCCATAATAGTCTAGCACAATTTTATAAGTTTAGACTTTTCCAATTTTTTTCTTCTATCATAAATTGTGACTTTTTTTACAATTTTTACATGGGATGATTCAAAGCTTCTTAGGTATATATAAATCTAAAATATTAATTTGAAGTTTTTATTTTTGAAAGAAGTGATTTTTAAAGAAGGTTTTTGAGCTACTTGGGCTACCTATTATGCAATGAAAATCACATATCATACAATAATTGTTTTAATTATATAGTCAATAGTTATGAAAATTGTTGGACCTCAAAGCAACTCCTTGGGCACATGTTGTGTGAAAATTTTAAAGAAAAATCAAACAAATTCCATTTGTAGTGAGTTGCCCAAAATTGTTAAATTGCCAAAAAACACATTTTTTGCATTTAGGGATCTAAAGAATAGAAAAAGTGGTTTGAAAAAGAGAGTTGTTTAGCATTTGTTCTTTCATTGCAATGAATAAAGTGTAAGCAAGGTAATTACATTGCCTTAAATTAACCCCCAATATTCATGAGATATTTCTAGGGTTGATTTCAGAAACAACTATTTTCAACACTTTGAATATTCATAAGTTTATTCATGAGGTCTCCCAAAAATGCATTCTGAAATAATCTAAAATCCCCTTTGAACTACCAACAAGTAGTTTTCACATATAAGAATGAGAACCATTCTAAATCACTTATTTAGTTGATTTTATTAAAAGCGAAGTGCTCATCAAAGGTTCAAATGTGGATCATCTATACCTTAAGACAGGTAGTTTGTTTTGTTTGTTTGTTTGTTACATTGAGATCTCCCTAACCATGCGTCCCTTGGTCGCATGCTTAGTACCACCAAAAAGCTCTTGGCAAGGAAGAGTGCATGGGTTTGGTTTCATGGTGTTCCAACCTATGGTGTGAAAGTTATGGATTTTTGAGTTATTTTTGGTTTTAAAAAATTGAAAAATTACTTTTACTTTCAATTTGACTGTGGCAACAGCACAAGGCACACTAACATGGGTACACCCAAAATGGCACCTGACCTTAAAGCACTGTCTATAATGTGCATACATTTCCAAAATGAGTCATGTACCCAGACTGTAGATGGCACTTTCAGAAACAGACTTTGACCCCTAATAACTTTTGCATACGGTATCCAAATCCTTTGTTCTTTGGTAAGTTGGAACATGCTTTCACTCGCCAACAAGACAGTATAAAAATCTGAATAGCATGATAACAACACCTAGGCACAGTAAGAATAAGTGGAGCTTTTAGGTGTATCCACCTTAGTCTAACTTAACTTAGCAGTTCAGTCCACCATCTGCGTCCATAATTTTTTTTTTAATTTTAAAAATTCAAAATTGTTTTCCATTTATCAATGAATATTAATGTACCCACCCATTTCTCCTTCCCAGTAGCCACAACTTCTTTAATTGCTTGGGCATGGGACTGCTCTCCTTTGCAACTGGTGAAGATGAGTGCCAAATCAGGGAAGTTACTTTGTACAGATTTGGAGCTCCATCGTCCAAACAAGGTCACTCCTACTAAGCTCACGAACCTCCCTCGCCTGGGACACTTTGATGACTGAGCTTGCATTATAAGTGTTGTGTGGCTGGAACTCAAGTCCCTTTGTACCCAATAAGTTACATGGCTCTCCCTCCATTATGCCCTTTCTTCAACCTGTCTCTGGAGATTAATACTGGCCTCACTTCCCGGTGCGACCTCGCCCCAAACCCATCATTCAGTGCAGTAATTTCATGGGGAGTTACTTTGTACGAGTTGATCCTTTTTCCACATTGGAACTCACTCAATCCATCTCCTTCCCAAAATTCACCCCAAGTGCACAATTCACAACAATTGACGGACAATGGAGTGACTTAACTTAAATGCACACCCGACCCCACCCCACCCCTCCCCTCAGGCAGGGGCACCCATGTGATAATTCCTTCTGAAATACTCTCAATTGCTTTGACTGGGCAGCCTTTATTTCAATGTAAACTGTTGGAAAATAAGGGCATTTTCCCCAGCCTGGCTGAACAGGAAAGGAAAGGGGAAAAAAATGGGGGAAAAGAAAAGAAAAGGAAAGAAAAGCAGTTATTTTTACTGACTTGTTACATTACAGGCCTTCAGGCAGCCAAAAAAGCTGTTCACTGTAATTGTTCCCACTGCTGCAGACCAGCCCCCTGCTGGTCTGAATTTTTGAGGTTTTTTTCCCAAAAAACTTCAGAATGTATTAAAAAGCAAAAAAATGATTTAAATAAATATTTTATCAAAAAAAATTATTTTTAATTTTAATAATTATTTATAATTAATATTTTCTGACATGGCAGTCGCTCGACCACATGAGCATCGTGTTCTTTGAGTTCCCAATGCGTTCCCAGCATTTGGCAACTCACAGTCTTATAAACCAGCTAGAAATCCTCTTATGAGGGCACATTAGTATAGCAGCACTGAAGTCACAACTGAAGTCTCCTATTCTACAGTCCCAACATAAGTAGTACCCATTACCTTCCCCCAACGATCCTTGATATTTGGTTAGGATTTCATCCTTCCAGTAACTTAGGTACTGATCTAAAGAACCAATAATTTAACAAAGCGTACATAGTCAGTTGCTGTAACTTAGATGGAGGCTTGGTAACAGTATTCACAATATTTGCTAGAGAGGAATAATAAAGGCAATCCATCAATGTCACATTGGGGTGTTCTAATGACTGGGAGAAGGTTGGCACCCCTAAAATGCCTCTTTTGTCTTTGGGGACTACTTACTATTATTAGACTGGTTGGATTTTTATATTTTCTGTTGGCAAAATGAAGGAGGTTTTAATGCACAAATTAAAGAGTGCAGCATTTGGATACTGTATGCAAAAGTTTGGAAGGTTCAAAGTTTTTTTGGTAAAGGTTCTAAATTTGTTTTCTTCCACACATGTATGTATTGATTTTGGAGATGTATGTAGGGCAGCAATGTTAGTATGTGAGCATGAAGATGTGAGGTATCTATAGTATAGTTGCACCATAATTATAGAAAGTTTCTACTCTATAGATATGTATACAATAGCTATGTAGTCTTCTAGGCTCATAGGCTCAGACTTTTTAGGCTCACACAATAACAACCCTTGTATGTAGGGTGGTGATGGTTGTTGTCCGTTAGTGGTGCATTTGTTATCTACAAAATATATTATTACTAATAGATCTACACCAAAAATCACCTAAATAGCTAGCAACCAACTAGACATGTTGTTCTTTGCATTAGAATAAATTATACCTCTTGTGCAAAAAGTTAAGATAAAAAATCATCTAAATACGTAGTTGAGGAAGATGATTCCAACTATCACATAACTATAATTTTTGTTGGATCTTGTTGTCTATTGAAAGAAATTTTTTGATGTTCTTAACCTATTTTTGTTAATACAATACTTGTCAACTATGACTTTTCAAAATATGAATTCTCTATGTATCAAGAATCAATTCTAAATTGTGATATTTAGAAAATTTATATTTTAGACAAGACTCTAAATGAAAATGTTTGAGGAAAAAAGTTGAAATCAAGTGTACTTTTGAATTCACAAAGTAAGAATTTATTGCCAATAGACATTCAAATTGCTTTTGAATGACATTCTTGCTCTTAAAAGGATTCTTAAGCAAAAGATCAATTATCCTTCTTCTTTGCTCTACCTTTGCTCAATTTTCTTCTCTAGCCCTAATTGCTACAACAAACTAATAAAAAGACTTTGGGGACACAAGCTTAGCATTATAAGTTAGGGAGACCACAATGCACTAGGTGTCTTAATACATCCTTAACCCCTCATGGCCAAAGGGGACCAAAAGTGTCTTCACATATTCTTGCAATCCAATTCAAAGTGCTATAATTTTTTAATCTAATGTTTGAATTTGATAAAACTGGTGGAAAATTTGTGCATTTTAGTGTAAGTTTTGTTGTAAAATTTTTTAATTGATCTAAGATATAATGTTTTTTTGAAATCCATCCCAAGTTCATAAGTTCAATTTGAATTCACCAAAGTACATTATAATGGCTACAATTTAGGGGCTTGTATCATAAGAGGATTTCTAGCCATTTTAGAAGACTACGAGTTCCTGAATGCTGGAAATGTTGAAGGAATGTTGGGAACATTGTCACATTAGCATGTTAATGTGGTTGGGTGACTGCCACATCAGATAATATTAATTAATTAATCATATTATTTTCAAATATTTTAAAAACATTTTAAATAAATAATTTTAAATAATTTTTTTTCTTTTTAATACATTTTCAAAATTTTGGATTTTTTTTTAATTAAAAATTTTAGACCAGCAAGGGCTAGTTTGCAATAGTACAAATAGTTTCAAGGAACAGCCTTGAAAGGGTCTTCCAAGGGCCCAAAAATCCTCTTATGCTTGTCCATTCAATGTTTTTTTGCAATAATTTTTTTGGCTATCTTTTCCTTAAAGTCTAGTTATTGTGGTAAAATCTTCATGTCAATCCAAATTGTTTTGAATGTTTGGGAGCAATTCAAAGTTCAAAATTGAGACATTTTTAGATTATAGTGGATTTCACTCGCTTATTCCTTCTTCAAGTAGTACCCATTTTCAATTTTAAAAATATAGAAAAGTTGCACATACTAGTCTAGTTTGTGTAATTAAAATTTCTTATCAATCTAAGAAGTTATGAGAAAGTATTTTAGTAGAAGGAGGTTCATCCATAGATGTGTTTTTTGCAACTTTTTTTTTTTAACATTTCAAAATAATTCTATTGACACAATGACTCAATTGAATGATACTTTTGACTAGTGTATTGATTGGTTGGTTTTGAATCACTACAATTAAAAAAATTCATTTGATTAGGTTAAAAAATAGAATTTCACCTCCAAATGTGTTTTTGGAAAAATTTCAGCATCCTTTTTTAACACTAAAATAGTGTAATCTTGCAATCTATACAACCAAATGACTCCAAATTTGATTCGTGTCATCTACAATACATACACTACAAGATTATATGCTTGACATTTTCATACCTTGGTAACATTTAGACTAATAATATTTGAAAAGCAAGGATGTTGTTAGATACTTTTAGGCCTCAAGTGATGAGGGATGAGAGAGATGCTCCCACGTTTACTAAATCTACAAGTAATTATTCTCGAAGAAACAATTTTCAAACATCTATCCCCAATGGTTCTTTTACTCTTCCTAGCTTATGCATATGATATCCAATTGATACATTCATCAATGCATTGAAAATCTCTCCTAATTTATCATTTGCCCATGATAAATTTTTAATTTTAATTTTTAAATCATCACATTAAGAATAGTCTTTTTAATAGATAGTCAATCATGATTGCTACAACTACTTCCAAAATCCTATAAGTTAATACTTCTTCATTCAAGAATAACCTATTCAAAAATCCTAAATGCTTGTACAATTTCAATAAATAAAAGGGAAAACTTTCCTAAGTAAATTAGAAGCCTATAGACAAATTGACTACAAAGAAAACAAGTACATCTAATAGTTATAGGTCTTTGCACAAGACACACAAGATTTTCCTAGCTTGCAAACTAATGAAAATCCTATCAAAACAATGAAATAAAGGCACATCATGTCGCCATTGTAATATAGAAACCACATTCCTTTGCACAAATTTTCAAAGGCAATAGAAGCATTTCTACAATACACCATCAATACAAAGAAATGAAAAAACATGGATTCTTCCAGAAAGCAAAGCATAGGTGTAATCATGGGTGTGTAATAGTAATTGTGTAATCATTTAAACCCTAAATTGAACCATAACCTAAACCACATCACTCAAACACCCAATTGCTACCAAAATATTATTTCTTTTCAAAATCACTAGACTTATCTCATTCACCAAATCTATAATCAAAATGACATTGAAGTGTGCACGCCATCTATATGCAAAACAAAGAAACCAAACATAAAACCCCAATAAGAAGTTGTACAATAGAGTAGGCACAAGTACAAAGAAAAGAAGAAATCAACAAGAATAGCATTGCCTTAGGGGTTCTCTTCTTTGCCTACGACAAACTAGATTGTCAAAGTGCCATTGCCAATTCCAAGAAATGGGAGCAATCACCAAGGAATAGCAAACAAGTAAACAATTCTTTGTAAACACATTTGTGAGCCCTAAACCTAAAACTTAAGCAACCCAAATCTTCCTCTAAAGATCAATGGCTTGTCTTTTCTAGTTGCATGGAGCTCCATTCATGGTACTACAAGGTTCCTCATTTTCCCCATCAAGATTGATGGTGGAGCTTCAACACCATAGATTTTTTTGATAGAATTAACCCTTGAAGGACAAACTAGTGCCCGTGAAAATCATGCATTTTGATACCATGTGACATCATCTACTTTGAAAAAGCTAAAATACTCATTGGAAGTCAAAGTACTATAGAAGATCTTCCCTTTCCACCCCTAATACTGAGGATGAAAAGTTGCAATTTTGTCCTACAAGCAAAGAGTCTTTGTCATTCAAAGAATGCCAAATGTCCACAACGGCGTTCAAGGGTTAAATCAATGACATCGAGAGGGGTTTCCAATATATTCTTTGCAAATCAGCAGCTAAGGTTTACTTGAGTGGGAAAGGGGGCAGGCAAGGGAAATGGCAGCATCTTTTCAGTACATAGTATATAGTCAGTATATAGTCAATATATAGTCTAATAATAGGACCTGCGTGCAGTAGAATTGAGTGTCTAACCCTTCTGACCTTAACTGAAGCTCTAAAATAGTGTAGTGTAGCTGATAAGGGCAGAGAATATAAACTCAGCCACTGTAACTTAGTGATGGAGTCAGTATTGTCAACTCTGTGGCAGGGGGAGTAAAAAGTCCGCAGCACAGCAGGCACGGCAAGCTGTCTACGCTATGACTTACTGGGCTTGTAACATCTATTTCTTTTTCTTTCCCACAAACAAAAGGGACTTGTAACTGAACATTTTAAAATGCTCATACAGTAAGGTAAGGATACTTCATATGAGTGGGATGATGAGAAGCCTATCTTCCTGTAGCGAGAGCCAGGAGCCAGCCAGCATGTACTGTACAGAATACAAGGACAAGGGTACCTTACAGAAGGAAATGCCCCAACCTTACAACATCTGAGTGGCGGGCCCTGTCTTCAGCTGCTGGCATTCGGTTAGCAGACGGGGAGGGGGAGAACTTCAGGTTTTTACTGTGTGAACATTCTACTTGTGATGCGGCCCATGGTCATGAGTGGTGATTGGTCCATCCTTGGTTCTAAGTTACTCAATCACGTACCAAACCGGACACCTGCTGCCAGCAAATTTCACATTCCACTAGTGTGCCGTTGCCCCAGTCAAAATCAAAGTAAACGTCATTTTTGACTTTTTCAGTCCATAAAAACTTTGAATTTCAATAACTTTCTCACCTTTGGTTGGAATGCCGCAAAACCAAGCCCGTGCACCCCTTCTCGCCCAGAGCTTTCTAATGGTACGAAGCACGCAACTGGAGGACACACCAACCAGGAGATCTCAATGTGACAAACAAGCAAACAAATAAATAAACAAACAAAACAAAACAAACTACATGTCTGAAGGTATGGATCGTCCGCTCTTTGGGGTAAGGTAAGAGGTCCTATAACGGACCATCTAAGGCTGAAACTGAATTTCAAGGAGGTAAAACTTCTAGAAATATTTTTCAATAAATTTTCCTTGAAAGACAAGTAGAATTGACATCTAACCCAAGGCATTTCATATTTTTCTGAGCTTTGTGGAATTAGTTATAAAGTTCTAAAGTTGAAGTGCACAGGGCTCTAAAATGGAGCACCTCCTAAAATGCACACAATTTGTACATTGCTGAAGGCTATGAAAAAGCAACATGTACAAACTGTGTACATTTAAGGAAGTGCTTCATTTTAACACCCGCTCCATTTAAGGACCTCCTACCTTAGTAAGGGTTTTAAATGCAAACACTTGGGTTTGCACATGTAATTGTCAATTGTTGATTCTTCATTCAAATTGTTCTTTCAGGTAACTACATCTAAAATGGTGTAAATAAGCTATGTGGCATAATCCATATTTTATAGAAAATAAACAACAATTTTTGCACATTGCTGAAAGACTATGAATCAACATGTAAGTGGTTCTATAAGTTTTGGATGTATTGTGGATTAGTTACAAGTTTTTGAAGATGCAAGATGTAGGCACTACAAGAGAAAGGGGTGTTTTAAGTAGTGTCCTAGACATCACATCTTTTAAGTAATGTCTTTTGAGTAAGGTTTTAAGTAAAATTTTACTAAAAAGACTATCTTTTTAGTAAAATTCTACTTAAAACCTTACTTAAAAGACATTACTTAAAAGACGTGATGTCTAGGACACTACTTAAAACACCCCTTTCTCTTGTAGTGAGGATGCTCAAAGTGTCATGTAGTGATGCCAAAATGCATTAGATGTATATGAAGAATTGACACCGGTGTCGTGTTGTAAATTCATTCACTATGTAAAACTTTATGCTTATTGTTGAAGTAGAGGGTTTTTTTAGAGAACCTAATTCAACCTTATGGAGTAGGCTCTACCTTTTTTACCTCTACCAAACAATTATTTGGCTTTAATTTGTTTATTTCTATAAGATAAGATTAGAAAGCTACATAGGAGTTAAAGATAAGATGATAAGATTTGGCTTTTAGTTGAGTTAAAGTCTTAATCACTTACTAGGAGTTAAGTCCTTTTACTTTGATAGAAAATATGGGGGATATAATGAGGTAGAAAAAAACATATATCTAAGATACAAAAGAGAAGAGGAGAGAGGATCATTATGTGTTATAAAAACCAAATTTTGCTATGAAACATTTGGAGTTTTCTATGGAATTGTATATAGAGTTTGTTTGCTATGAATATTTGTGTGAATATATATTTCTAGATTTTTCATTGGTCTCAATCCATTCTAGTTGTAGCTAGGATCCTTAGCAAGAATTCTCTTATCCTGACACCGGTGTCAGGTAGAGGGGAGTGTGCTTAGGAAACATAAAGTATCTAGCTGCAACTAGGTTTGGTTTGGAAAATGAAGGACCTTGTATTTTATGCACCTTTATACATATAGATGCTCATAACTTCCTATAAGATGTCATATAAGCCATATAAAATATTACATGGTTATGTAACCCCATAATGTGTCATTTGAACTAAGTGAAATAACATAAATTTGAACAAAGTTGATTGCAAACCCTCACAAATCTTAAAAACTCCTCTTAAAAAAGTCCTAACACTAATAAGAGTGCTACAAGCTATCTATAACTCCAAATGAAAAGTGGGATATCTTTCTCAAAAGCTAACACAAAATCCTATAAACCCTATAAATTTCAACGAAAATTAAGATATTGACCAATTTTTACAACTACTCAAAGTTCTCACTTTCTAATTCAAAGGCAGCTCATCACTACTTTGCTTTCAAGTTCATAACTCTCAAAATACAACTCCAAATTAATTGTGTGATGTTTCTATAGAAAGTTAGCATAAAGATCTACAAAACCTACAAATCTCAGGTCAAATTAAAATATTATTCGACTTTTACAACCGCTCAAAGTCTACTCATTTCAAATGAAAGGCAACTCCTCACTACTTTACTCCTAAGCTTATAACTTTTTGATTCTAATTCCAAATCTAATGCATGATATCTTTTTGAAAATCTAACATCTCAATATACAACCTCATCAAATATCAAAAGAAAATACTTCCTCACCACATAGTTATGAGCCCTCAAAAGTTCAACCCTCACTCTCCATGGTAATCTTACCTCTCCCATTTCCTCAAGCATAATTTTTGCATAAAAACTCAAAATGGAGTGAGTGCTAAGGTTTTTGGAATCACAAAAATAAAATGAACAACCTTACAAATTTTCAAAGTGCAATCCCTATACAATGTACAATGACTCTCCAAAGTCCCGATGTCGTGGCGAGAAGTCTTACTAAGGGAAACCGCAGGGATCCTAGCTACAACTAGAATGGATTGAGACCAATTGAAAATCTAGAAATAAATATTCACACAAATATTCATAGCAAAATAGCTCTATATACAATTTCCATAGAAAACTCCAAATGTTTCATAGCAAAATTTGATTTTTAAACACATAATGATCCTCTCTCCTCTTCTCTTCTGTATCTCACATATATGTTTTTTTCTACCTCATTATAAGGAGGAAGAAGACCTTTACCCTCAATGCCCAAGGGGCGCAAATAGCGCCTTTCAAAGTTTTTAGTCAAATTCAAAGTGCTATACCTTTTCCATCTAATGTCCAAATTCAACAAAACCTGTTGGAAAAGTTGCGTAATGTCTTCTTGTTTTGTGTGGTTAAATATTCAGATTGATTCAAAACGTGATGATTTCTTAGCAAGCAATCAAAGTTTGCAGGTTCAATTTGAGTTCAGAAACTGCATTTTAGGGCTGCAACTTCAGGGGCTTGTTTCCCTTTCATCAAATGATCATTGTCAATAAAATTTGTTGGGTTTTGTTTCTCTTGAAGTCTATTTTGTGTGGTAAAATTTTTGTGTCAATTCAAGTTGTTTTGAATGTTTAGGAGCAATTCAAAGTTCAAAACCTTGCCATTTTTGAAATACAGTAAATTGTGACGACTTGTTTCTTCTTCATACATAGTCCATTTTCAATCAAATTTGTTGAAAAAGTTTCACATACTAGTCTACTTTGTGTGACTAAAGTTTCATATCAATCCAAGAAGTAATGAGTGACTGAGAAGCATTCTAGTAAATGGAGGTTCAACCTTAGATGTAGTTTTTGTAGTTTTTCTTGCTAATTTTTGACATTTCAAAGCTGTTTTGTAGACATAATGAGTTACTTGAGTGAGATTTTTTTACACCAATGTGTTTGTATACTAGTTTTAAATCACTTTGAAGTGTAAAGTTTTTTCATTTGAGTAGGTTTAGAAATCAAATTTCACTTCTGAATGTGTTTTTGGGAAAATTTCAGCATCCATTTTCAGCACTAAAACATTATAATCTTGCAATCTATGCGGTCAAATGACTCCAAATTTTGTACACGTCATCTACAACATGTCTACTACAAGATTGTACGGTTGAGATTTGTATGACTTAGTGACATTTAGATCTATAAGGCTTCAAAAGCTATGATGTTTTTGAACATGTTTTTGCCACGGGCCTTGAGGGGTTAACTACCACTTCCACTTTATCCCCCATATTTTCTATCAAAGTAAAAGGACTTAACTCCTAGTAAGTCATTAAGACTTTAACTCAACTAAAAGCCAAATCTTATCATCTTATCCTTAACTCCTATGTAGCTTTCTAATCTTATATTATAGAAACAAACAAATTAAAGCCAAATAATTGTCTGGTAGAAGTAAAAAAAGGTAGAACTTACTCCATAAGGTTGAATGAAGATCTCCAAAAAATCCTTTACTTCAACAATAAACACAAAGTTCTACATAGTGAATGAATTTACAACACGACACTGGCTCTCTCAAGTATACCAAGGAAAGGATGAAGAAGGGATCCCATCCTATTTACCACCTAGTCAAGTAGAGTTTGACCTCTAAAAAGTCACAAGAGCTTGAGTTCATCTATTGGCCTTCTCTTCTCCCCCATAATCCTATCCTTATTTCCTACATGGACTTCTAGTCCTTTTAAAAACCCTAAATGAAAGGTAAAACAAACTTCACCTTTCTTTTAAACAACTTTAAACTAAAACTAAAACCCTAAAATGACTTCAAATATTTAAAAAAATCAAATTAATGTCAAATAGTTGTTTAATAGAGGTAAAAAAGGTAGAGTCTATTCAATATGAATGGATTAGACTCTCCAAAAAAAATCCTCTACTTTAACAACAATCTAAATTTGTAAGTAGTGTATGCCTATACAATGTGACACCAATAGCATCAAAGCATGTCATAGGCAAGAAGTTAAAGCAATACAAAGTATACCAAAGTGTATATTGGTAAGGTTGCCACCTTAGTAGTATTATAAATAGAATTGAACACTACTCAAAATGGCCCTTTACTCCATCTTGCACTTGTCCTTGCAATGTACACTACTTGAAGTAACCTTCCTATTCATTTTCCCTTCAAAAATAGGAGTTGATTCTAAAGAATGATCCATAATAGGTGTAGTTACCTTAAAAGGTAGAAACACCAACAATCAAAATTATGCACTAGATTGTGAGAAATATGACGTGGTAGAAAATTTTCATTTAGGAAGATAGGAAATATGGAGTTGAAAATTTTTCAAATTTTTTTTCCCAAAATTGAAACTATTGTTAATTTTAGAAGTCAAAAAGTGCATTTGTTCAATGTCCAAAGTGTACAATCTTTCAATTTTGATCATTCCATACTACATTTTTTTCACTACCTCATCACATGTATCATTACTGTAATAGTTCCAAACTTGAAAAGAATAAAAAAACACATTCTAAGCTTTGGTTGGATATTATTCCATCCCTTGGTTGAAATTACTACATTCCTAAAAATTGGTTGTTGGGAGTGGTTGATAATTGGTACTTCTAGTTTAGACTCTTGATCATCTATTGATCATGTATGGTTTACTCTAGGCAATGCTCAATGAGGAGAGGATTGGTGTAAAAGGTGGGTTGAAGGTGGTTTGCCCTCCTTGTCAATCCACCTTTTCTAGCAATTTCCTTGTCATCGGGCATTGCCCCATAGAAAAAAAATGCCTCTAGTTCAATTGGTAGAGAGATTATTTCCTATAATCTCTTCTTGAGGTATAGAATTTGTGTTATAGTATTAAAGAATTTTCCATTCATATTTCATTCGTTTTGGGATGGGTGTTCACATTGGGCAATCTCATCATGATCAAGAATTTTAACAAAAAATAGTCATCCTTCATTAGGCTTTACCTTTTTCTACATCATGTTTTTGGTCAAAATTGTATCCACTTTAGAGATTGTCCTATACAAAAATCTAGACAACCTTGATACTATATGACATATTGGCACACAAAGTGAGTACACCAAAAATCACACCTTGACAATATGACCATCAAATGTCACTTTGTATACATCTCCAAAATCAATAAATATCTAAGTTGAAGAAACAATCTTAGAACATTTATTAAAAAAAACTTTGACCTTTTGTATTTTCTGCATACTATACTATATCCAAATGTTGGGTTCTTTAATGTGTGGGAACTTCCTTTCATATACCAACAAGAAAATATAAAAATTTGACCAACGTAATAATATCAACTAAGCATAGTAATAAGATATGGTAGTTTGGGGGTATCCACCTTAGAAAGTAGATAAGCAAGAAGAAATTTCCTCTTAGTCTTGGCAAGGCAATTCAATCTACTTTTCTTTTTGCTGAATGATTTGAAAAAAACAACCTCATCTAAATGATATGTATCTAAAGTTAAAAATATTTTTTTCATCTAATATCATGTAAAATTGACATTTCTTTTGCAAAGATTAAAAAAATTAATTCTACCTCCAAAATACCAAGGAGTTTTTTCATTAAAAAAAACACTCAAAATTGCCATATCTATTGCAAAAAGAAAAATCTTCAAAAATTGATTTTCATCTTTCTAAATATAGGATCTTGCACTAAATTAGTTAAAAAATTTGTAGAAGAAATTTTAGAAACTTTGACCATGAAGATTGTATGATATTTGAGCTTAAAATGAAATAAATTAAATTTATGCACCCAGCTTGATTGGATTCTAAGACTTTGAATATTTTAAGAATAAAATTCATAGATGATATATTAGAATTAAAATTTTTATTTTGAAGTAATGACTTCAAATTATAGAAGAAAAAAATAAATGAAAAAAAAATTAGTCAAAAAATGAATCCAATACATTATTTTCTCAAGAAGATACTATGATTGTTACAAAAAGCCTTCATAACTTTCACATCACTAACACAACTAGAACGATTCAATGTTTTTTTTTATATAGAAGACAACCAACCTATATGAAAAAAAAATTGTTCTTTAAAGTTTTGTAGATTTTTATTGTTGCATAGAAAGTTGAAATTGTGTTTAGGATGGCATATTTTTTGCTACTAGGCACCAATTGAAATTAAAAAAATGTTCTTAGGAAACAATTGTGTGTTTCTATCTTAACAAAAAAAAATTTAATTGTACAAACAATTGAGATCATGGGAATCTACTTGAACTTTATTTCTCTTTAGAGGGGACATAAGGACTTTAGGGGTCAATTTGATTTCTTACATATCTAACCATAGGATCTTGCATAAGACAAGTATAAGAATTTAAAAAAGAAATTTCAAATTTTTTGACTATATTGATTGCAAGATGTTTGCATTTGAAGTGAAGAAAACATTTTGACTTGCACCTGAATTGGTTAGGTTTTAGAAACTTTGAATCTTCTTGATTCAAAATTTTAGCACTATACATTTTGACTTTAAGAAAATTTATATTGAAGATTTGAGTAGACAATTTTAGAGAACAAAATTCAATAATTAAAACTTGATTTTCATTCTTTAAAAAAATATTAAATAGAAGTAAGCACAAGATTAAAGAATAACTAAATTTTAAATAGCTCTAAGATTGGACCAAAAATGTACTAATACCAACAATTGAATTGTTCCATTAAGTAATCAAAGCATTGTTGGTGAAATCTTGCTCTCAAGATTGTTTATGAAAATTATGAAAATTGAGTTCAAAAGTTGTCTCATTAATGTTTTATTTTCTTGAAAGATGATGTGATTGCCCTCAAAACAATTTTCTCTATAACTTTTCCATCACTAATCCAAAGCAAGTCTTTCCACGTAGACAATAATATTATATGTGTGAAACAACTTTTAAACCATGTAGTCAAAAGTTATGAAAATTGTTGCTCTTTGAAGCTAGTCCTCAACCACATGTTGTAAAAAAATTTCAAAGAAAAAAAGTGAAAATTCACTACCTAAATGAATGGCTGAAAATGCTATATTGCTTGCTAAATATCCTACTTGGTCCTTTAGGGATTGATCATTTGACATGAGATACCAAACTTGATAGCTATGTATAGTAGTTTGTAGAATCACTAGTAAAACATGGTTTGTGTAGAAGAGGAAAATGATTAAGAAACCACCCACCAATAGTCATCATGTAGGTCTTCTTATAAGTCATTTCCCTAAAGGCACTTGTGGCTTTGGCTTAGTGGCTTTGGCCTTGGCACACCAATGACAAGGTCATGAGTTCAAACCCAAGATTAGCAAGTTGCCTACTACCATAATCCACCCCATAATAGTGGTAGGAGGTCCATACATTGACCATCTAAGGGTTGGTACTGAATTTTGGAGAGGTAAAACATCTTGAAATATTTTTTGTAGTAAATTTTCCTTGAAATACAAGTGGAACAGGCATCTAACCCAAGTTGTTTCATATTTTTAAAGCTTTGTGGATTTAGTTACACATTTTTGAAGTTGAAAAAAGTGGTCATTTGTAGTCATCAAAAGTGGCCACATCCTTAAATGTGCAAATTTGGTACTTTGGAGGAAGCAAAATGCACCTTTCACTTTTAGTGCCCTGTTGGAGTTCAAGCCTCCTACCTTACCCTTGTTTTCATATGGAGACCTTAGAATTTAACCGAGGCATCAAGGGTGGAATTTGTCATGAAAATCGAGGTGGCTTACTTGATAAGTTAAGGTAGAAGGCACAAAAATCGCCCATCTAAGTGCTGAAGCTGAATTTTAGGGAGGTGAAACATCTTGAAATATTTTTCAGTATATTTTCCTTGAAAGACAAGTGGAATTGACATCTAACCCAAGTCATTTCATATTCTTTTTAGCTTTGTGAAATTAGTTATCAAATTTTGAAGTTGAAAGGGCATAGGGTTCTAAAATGGTGCCCTAGCTAAAATGTACACTGTCAATACACTATGAAAAAGCAACATATACAAGTACTATACATTTAAGGTAGGGCACCATTTAAGAACCCGCTCCATTAAATAGCCTTCTATCTTAGTTGAGCCATTCCCAACAAACATTTCATTCACGTTGATGTTTCAGACATTACATTTACAAATGTACCCTTTTCTTGGCCCTTCTCTCCAGTCCGTATGCAGACCTTATTTCTATGATTGCCTAGTAGAGCTATAAGGTAGGTACACCCAAAATGGCACCTGACCTTAAAGCGCCATCTACAATGTGCATACATTTTCGAAATCAGTCATGTACCTAGACTGTAGATGGCCATTTCAGAAACAGACTTTGACCGTTGATGACTTTTGCATATGGTATCCAAATCCTATGTTCTTTGGTGCGTTGGAACATGTTTTCACTCACCAACAAGACTATAAAAATCTGAAAAGTGTGGTGACAGGATCTAGGCACAGTAAGAATAAGTGGCCATTTTAGGTGTACCCACCTTAATTTCAAATTTGCTTGGACTTTGAGAGGACATACAGTAAGCTTGGTTTCCTCATCCTGGATGCAAATTTGACTGGGGTTCAGTTGCTCCATGAGACTTTGCCATCTCTTCTGCATCTTGTTTGTATTTTCTATAGCAAGAGCAAGTACAGTTCCATTCAGTCTGTACTAACCTACTTCGTATACAGTGTTTCCCAAATGTAAGTTAAACCCCCAGGCTGGCTTATTGACAATTTTTGTGCTCTGCCTGCCGGCAAGCCAGCCAGCCCAGGCAACTGAACTGCATCCGGCAAGGACTCTGATAACATGCAGCACAGCACTTGTAACGACAATGTAATGTGCTGATCATGCAAGCAACTGGTGAACAAGGAATTCTTGAAGCCTCACAGTGCACGTGCTTGACTTTCAGAGGCAGTGGTTGTTAGGTCTGGAAACCCCTGCCAGATAATCCCCCCTTCATTTGGGGGCAGGTTATATTACATAATTAGCACATTAACCCCTAAATGACGAGCCGGTAGCCGTGGAAATGAGGAATTTTGATACTGTGGGAATCATTGGTTCAAAAAATTCTAAAAGCACTCGTTGGAAGTCAAAGCACTATAGAAGATCTTCCTTTTCCACCCCTAATTCCGAGGATGAATGATTGCTATTTTGTCTTGCATAGAAAGATTCTCTCGTGTTCATTGACCACAAAATGGCTTCAACGTCGTTTAAGGGTTAAGGTAGAAGGCTCTTAAATGGAGTGGGTTCTAAAATGGTGCCCTATCATAAATGTATAGTATTTGTACATGTTGCTTTTTCATAGCCTTCAACAGTGTAATGACAGTGTGCATTTTAGCTAGGGCACCATTTTAGAGTTGTATGCCCTTTCAACTTCAAAATTTAGTAACTAATTCCGCGAAGTTCAAAAAAAATGAAATGACTTGGGTTAGACGTCAATTCCACTTGTCTTTCAAGAAAAATATATTGAAAAATATTTCAAGATGTTTCACCTCCCCAAAAATTTAGTTTCAGCCCTTAGATGAGTGATTACTGAGCCTTATATCCTTATGTAGGTTACCCATGTGATTGGGCATTATGCATTCTCCATCCATAGTTTTTCTTTTTGTTTATTCAAAGCTCCCGCATTTTTTAGTGGGTGATTTACACTAGCCAGTAATCCTGTAGTTGGAATTTTGCACAGAAAAATGTGTCTCCTTGTTGGACTTTGCCCTCCTCATCAACACATTCTTTTGTACAATTCCCTCTTCCACAAGCATAGCCCTATAACTAAGGTAGGAGGTCCATAAACCAACCATCTAAATTAAGGGTTGGAACTAAATTTTGGAGAGGTGAAACATCTTGAAATATTTTTTAGTAAATTTTCCTTGAAAGACAAGTGGAATAGGCATCTAATCCAAATTGTTTCATATTTCTTAGAGCTACGTGGAATTAGTTTTTAAAAAATTGAAGTTGAAAAAAAGTTTTCATTTGTGGTCATCAAAATCAACCACCTCCTAAAATGTGCAGATTTGATACATTGAAGAAAACAATTTGTACCTTTGCTTTTAATGCCCTATTGGAGCTTGAGCCTCCTACCTTATATGCCAAAAACCAAAGGTAGCAATTGACAAGGTAGGATAGCCTATTGTCACTACTTTGGTCATTGCACATATTGAGATTTTATCAAATTTATTATAAAAATAATAATTAGAAAAGGATGACAAATTAAGGAGTATTTCACATATCATTTTGGTCAACTCATTTATAGAAAAATTGATGAATTATTGGTGGTTAAAGCAAATTTGTATAGCTTTCCATTGCAAAGTATAGGAGGGGACTTTTCTTGTCATATTGGATGCTAATGCTTCATTTTCAACTCCTTTCCAATGGTAATCCAAAAGAATCCTTAAAGGTTGTAAGAAAAACAAGCAAATCCATCACCATATTTAAAAACTTCATAACTCCATCCTTTGAATTCATGACAACTCCAATATGTAGTCCAATTTCAACCCTTTGAGACCCTACTCTATACTCAACCTCTCTATTTGTGATGATACTAGAATGAAACTTGAAGTGAAATTGGATCAAACTTAAGGTGGAAAGTCTATAAAAGCAACTAAATTTTGAAGCATTCACTTATAGAAAGGTTCATATGGACAATGCAAAAAAAAACTTGCACTATTATTTGTCATTTGATGTAGGGCAATATGATTTTTGGCTATAACTTTGCTTTATGCCTCCAAAGAACCTCAAATTTGTAAGCAAAGTATTTAAAATTGTTGTACAAAATGATTTTTTTTTCATATAAGTAATAATTTACTACTTTTAAAATTTTCCCATTGGATGTCACAATTACTATTTTGGAGGTTTTTAATACTATTTTGTACTCTGAAAAAATTGAAGCTCAACATTGGGATTTTGACATCATTTACAAGGATGACATATATTGGCAAATCAACTATCCAAAAACATCTTGCACATGTGTTCAAAGTGTGCTACCTTACAAGTATCAACACGAGTAATTTTTTCATTAAGATGTGATGAGTTGATTAAAAGTTCTTTTGGGTTAAAAAAATAAATACTATTCACTTTTATTTTTTTATTATTTTTATCCTATAAATATAAAAACAACTTTCATCTATAAATTTTTAGTTCTTCTATTTTTTCTATCATGGGGTTGTATTTTTAGAGAATACTTTCTTAGGCCTAAATTTTTGGAAAGTATACTATTTTCAATTTTTTAATGATTTTTAGATTTTAAAATAAAATTCTTTCCCTTGTACATAAATCAAATGCAACAAATAGTACCATTAGAAGAGTTTTTGACCTCCGAGAGACTATTTCAAAGTTGATCCCTAAATCTATTCCCAATACAACAAACCATCCATTGCAAGTCTGAATTTTTAATTCAAAATGTTCAGAATGTATATTAAAAAATTAAAATTAAAATTAATTTTTTAAAATAATTAATTATTATTATCTAACATGGCAATAGTCCAACCACATCAGATTAATTAATGATGTGGAAGTATTTACAACATTTCCAATGTTCATGAACTCACAATCTTCCAAAGGCTCAAATCTCCCCTAATGAATTTTTTATAATCACCTATATTATTTTTCTTCACTGCAGTACAAATCGCATTTGTCATTGGACTAAAAAATATTGGAGCAAAGTTATTCAAACCTATAAGTCATCTTTTCAGACTTGAAAGAACTTTTGTCAAATTAGACGATGGTTTTAAATATGTAAAAGACAAGCATCCAAGGAGGTCACTATATTATAATTTAGGGAACCATAAGAATTATTAGGGGATTTAAAAGGGTTCAATAGACAATTATTATATTTATAGGATTTTAAAAAATTGAGAGTTTTTCAAGAATATTTTATTAATATTTTAAAAATCTAATTATACAATCTTTACTTTGAATGAATGACCCACTAAAGGTTTTGACTATGTTTTCACCAAATCCATTCCAAAACTATCATTTCTAGGACAGCTACCAAATTTTAGAAGAAGAAAAAAATATATTTTTGGGATAATGTAACTGTAGGATCTTTTGGTGAACTAGTTTGAGAAGATGTAAAAAAATTCAATAACTTCCACTGTGTAAATTGCAAGATAGTAGTGTTTGAAGTTAAAAAAATACTTTTTTTTACCATTGCAAAAATTCCGGGAAACTGCATTTGAGAAGGCCACATGGATTTGTATGTAAAGATGTTCAAAATGGTTGTAACTCTTTGGGTTCATTCTTCAATTCAAGTTGGCTATATGCTTGAAAATTTTCAAATCATTTGGAATTGTACAATATGTAGGAAAAAATAGTAAGTAGAAAGAAGTAGAAAATGATTCAAAATACTAAATTGTTAAGAATTTATATATTGAATTGAAAAATGTCAATCCCAATGGTGGTAATATTGTAATAAACATTCTACACCTAATATTTTTATTTTATTTTTTAAATATTAAAAATTGAATTAAATAAAGGACTTCAAAGTTTATTTTGGAATAGACATTCTATAACTTTCTACAAACTATCCTCAAACTACCCACAAACTAAAACTCCCATAAATTTCATCTCATTAATCAAAATGAAATGACTTAAAGGTACACATGTCTATATAAACCTAAAGGATGAATTTCAAATTTTTATTTTTTTGAAAAAGTAATTTTTAAAGAATTTTTTTTGAACTACCCACCAAAAAATGAATATCACATATCAGTAGCTTAGTCACAAATTATGAGAACTATTGGGTCTTAAAGATACTCCTCATGCACATGTTGTCTGAAAATTTCAAAGGAAAAAAATCCCTCCATCTATAGTGAATTGCCTAAAAATGCTATGTTGTCAAAAAAACACAATTTGGTCCTTCAAGGGTTAAAAACACTCTATCTTTGAATTTATGTAGTTCTCTAAGTGAATTCCAATTAATTCCTTAAGGACATGTATAGAATTGTCTACCACCTAAATTTAAGTCTAGCAAAATATCTATGATGGTTTGGAGTGGCTTCATAGGTTTTCACAAACTTTGAAGGTCCTTCAGTCATCATGCTTCACAATGAAAGAACAATGTCATATTTTGATTGTAACATTTACAAAGGCACATTGAGTAGTTTCTATATTATACACAATCAAATTGATGAGCTCAAACTTATGGAAGATGGTACTCCAATCCATTAAAGTAAATTTTTAGAGAAGTTCATGGTACAAAGAGCTTAATTTGGCCTCCTAATTTGCCAAATCTAAACTTCTTAGAAAAACTTGAATGGTAGTACTAGATGGTAGATAGTGTATAAAAGAAATTAATTCTTTTCATTTTTGAACATCTAAGAACATTTTTAAGTTCATTATTACAAGAAAATGGGAAAATAAATGACCTATTCACAATGATTGCATCAACAACAATGAATGCAAAATGACTACAAATTAAATGACTATTTTGCAGTCATTGTTGTCAGTGTAGTCATTGTGGACAAGTCATTTATACCCCCATTTTCTTGTATGAACTTTTAATTGAAGATGCATGGAAAGAAAATTTTGTGGAATTATTGTACCCTACTATACAATACCTTATAATAGTACAAGTGATTCTTGAGATAGCTAATGATTAGTGTTTTGGGAAACTTTCATTAGCTTTCAATACTTGCAAATTATTGTATCTTTCTATACAATATCCTAAAATAATATAAGTGATTCTTAAAAAAATATATATATATTCTTAAAAGTTTTCAATAGCACTTGATACTAGATTACAAGTCTCATGTTTGAAGTGGTTGAAATGATGGAAGCTAAGAGCTTGGCAACTATAAAGAAGGCCTTGCATCATAGTTATGAAGGGCGAACAAATTGCTTCTAGAACCCCAAACTTTGTAAGACAATTGTAACTCCAAAATTTCTTAGAGGTCCAAAAAAATTGTTTGAGTGTGATGTCTAGGTTCTCAAATATACTCTTGTCAAGGATTGATAGAAGACATTTAAAAATATTGTGGATAATTTGACATTAAATGTAAGGGCCAACAATGCCTAGACCACTTTGTACCTCATGGTTCATCCACATGTTGCGTGCTTGCTAATTTTTTGGCCAATTTTTTTGTGTTTTGGCTTCCAAATAATTCAAAATTCATAGAAAAAGTACTTATACTACTAAGGGAAGAGGCTTAAAATTTTCTCACGCTCTAAAATTGTCCACCTCTTCAAATGTACAGTGTTTGTCTATGGGTTTTTTTAATCTTTATAGGAATGTACAAACAATGTAAATTTAAGGGAGGGGAAAATTTTAAAGCCCTATGCCATTTCAACTTCAAAAATTCATAATTCATTTCACAAAGCTCCAAAAATTATGAAAGGACTTAGGTTAAATGCCATTTCTACTTTTCTTTCAAGGAAAATTTACTAAAAAATGTTTCAAGACGTTTCATTGCCCCATAATTTAGTTTCAACTCTTAAATGGGTGCTTTATGAACCTCCTCTTTTATTCACCTTGTCTGATTTTTGGGGAACTTTAAGAAAATGCTTAAAAGTAGCTCTCAATAATATATCATACTTGCCAATTTAGGGGATTTTAGCACTATGTAGTACCCCAAAAAACAAATTTTGGGCTGAAATTTGGAGAAAATGGTCTTCTAGTAGACTTATAGCTATTTTAAAAAAGAATTTCAAAAATAGTGAATTATATGTGGGGTAGAAGTCCACAAAGTGAGATCCTTTCTACTTCCATTTAGAAACATTTGAAATATTATTTTGGTGTTTTTTTGGTGAATGACCATCTCTATAGAATTGCTAATATGGAACCTATTTATTAATTTAATTAAAAAATTTCCCCTAGTTTTTAGCAATTAAAACATTGAAAAATCTATTTTCTTGGGATCTTATACTTTTCTACTTCTCCTAGTTAGAGAATTTTTTAATGAATTTCTTTCAATGATTACCTTCATCTTAAAGGTACATACATTGGCTGTATTTTTTAATTTAAAAAAAGGTGTTTCATGCAATTACCTTCGAGTATTATATTAAAAAAAATTATAGGGTCTTGTTGGTAGTCAAAAGGAGATATGTCTGTAAATGCATTTTTTGACACTATATGACTATATGAATGAACTATAAATTTTTGAATTGCTAAAATATATATGTTCCCAAATGAGATCATTAGGTTTGTATATGATTAGAGGTTGTACATTTTAGGCAAGAAATTTTTAGGAATTGGTTTTAAAAAAGGATCATAATCAGGCATCATAAATTTACTTCACATCATACCTAGTAATGAGGGTCAACATTTCTTGCCAGATAGTTAATCAAGGTTGGTAAAAGTGATTTGGGAATCACATTTAGAATTAATCAAAATTCTTTTTTAAGCTAAAAAATTCTGCATAATCAAGTTTTTTTTTTTTTGCTTTCTGATGCCAGATTGCACCACATAAAATAATTTGGCTAAAAAATGCCAAAAAACTTGGATGAAATTGCTAGACAACTTTGACATAAAAAATATTAGATGAAATCACCTAATTGTGGATGAAAACCATACTATACATCCAATAAGTGAATGAATGTTGCTATTTAGAGCACCACTATAACATTTTATATTGCCACTATGGCACTTCTTCAAAAAATTTAAAGACAAGCAAAAAAAACCTCAATTATAATGATAGGAACATTTATAGAGTCGATGGTGAATTTATTATTCTTACTAAGATTCGCAAGAGGCCCATTTTTTTTAATAATTTGACAACATGAAACCATTCATTTTCCGACTTGCTCTTGGAATAATTTCCCCAAGAAAATTCAATTTTTGTTTATTTTATTTTATTTTATTTGTTTGCTGAACCTTATAGCCGGCCGGGTACTTACTCCGGTAAGTTACTGTATGCTGAAATCCTCGCTGTACTTACGGGCGTGGCCAGTACAGTACAGTAGTGGCAGGGGACTTGATGGGCGGAGTTGGTTATACTTTTCAGAGGAGATAAAACATCCACAAGAAGCCAGGCTCCCTTAACTTACTGTAGGTAACTTTGGATTCAAGTAATAAGGGCTCGAGAATCTTTTACCGGGAGGACCCTGAGCGCTGTCTCCACTCATTAACGCATTCAGCAGGACGTTACATGCACTTGACTGCAATTGTAGGCCGACTGGCCGACGAATTCCTTGGGGCCGGGAAATCAACTTATTGTGGAGAATTGAGAGTTGTTTGAGGCTTTGAGCCTTTCAGGGGCATTTCACACTTATTTATTTATTTTTTATTTTATTTTATTTTATAAAAAATGATAAAAAATGGAATGGAATGGAATTTTATTGCTTAGTGAAAAATGCAGAGACATCATATAAGGTAGGTGGCTCGAAAAGCAACTTGGTTCTAAAAGCAATTTCTAATATAGAGGTACATTTGGCTTTCTTCAATGTACAAATAGTGTACATTTTAGCAGAGGGGTGCTTTATGAAACCATTGCATTTGAACTTCAAAAATTTGTAACTAATTCCACAAAGGTCCCAAAAATACGAAACAACTTGGGTTGGATGCCAATTCCATTTATCTGCCTAGGAAAATTTATTAAAAATTGTTTCTAATGACTTTAGCTTCCCCAAAAAAAGATATTCAAAATCTCTCAACATGTGTAGTTGTGAGGTTGAGTTTTTACATTCGTGTCAGACTTTGCTCCACAAAATAACACTATACTAAGGGCTCAAAAACTCCTCCTCACAACTACACATGTTGGGAGATTTTGTATATCTTTTTTTTGGTTATTCATTTGAATTTGAAATTTGTAGCACATATTATCAACATATGGATGACTTTACAAAAAAAAATTCATGGTAAGGAACCAATTTTTCAGCCCTTGGGTGAATGCAAGAAACACTTGTACTATTGGTTGCGTTTGGCTGATTTTTTCGGGAGCACTTTAAAATTAGAAAAATAATTTCTTAAAATTCTTAAAAATATGACTAATGTAAAGACCTTTAAGATGAAGAAAACCACCGAAGGAAATTTGTTAAAAAGATCTCTAAGTAGGAGAACTTGAAAAGTGCCAAACCTCAAGAAAATACATACTTTGATGTTTTAATTAGTAAAAAATAGAAATTTTTTTTAAAAAATAAAATAAAGATTTTCCATTTGCAAAAACTTTATAGAGATGGTTATTAATCAAAAAAATCACCAGAATCACTTTTTACATGTTTCCAAAAAAATGTAGAAGGAGGCTCACTTTGTGGACTTGTACACCATGTAAAAATAACTTTTTTTGAAATCCCTTTGGGTAAAAGCTACAAATCTACTAGAAGACCATCTCATCCAAATTTGAGCTCAAGATCATTAAAAAAAGGTACTCAATAGTACTAAAAACCTCCAAAATGGCATTTGTGACATTTAGTCACTAGTACTATTTAAATAGTAAATCATTTTTGAAAATTATGAAAAAATTACGTAAGTTTTATGATATTCATCAGTACCTTCCCTAGAAATTTCGAGTCATTTCAAGTTAAAATGCAAAAGTTATAGCCAAAAAACAGATCAGCACATGTCGTGTGACACAAAATAGTACAAGTGTTTCTTGCATTCACCCCCTTGTGAGGGTGTCAAAGTTGGCAATTGTAAAAAATTTCTCAAAACTACATCTGTTGGGAGATTTCAAATATCTTCTTAAAAAACACTTTTTTTACCTTGAAATTTTTTATACTTATTAAAAACATAGAGATTGTTTCATGACAAAAATTTCATGGCAAAAAAAAAACTCAATCCTTAGGAAGGTATCAAAGTTGAAAGTAGTGAAATGTTTCTCACCACTACCCATGTTGGTAGATTTTGAATAATTTTTTTTTGGTCAATTTTTTGGTCTTGAAATTTGGCATGCATATGATTAACTTAAAGATGATGCTGTGGTAAGAATTTCGTGGTAAAATACCAATTTTTGAGCTCTCGGGAGGCTTTCAAAGTTGATAGTACTGAAATTTTTTTCACTGCAAATTCGAAAACAACATTTTGATTGGTACACCACTGTACAATACCAATTGATTCATTATTCAAAGAAATTATACCTACATTTTATAGTTCATTGTAAATGAATGATATATATAAACACTACCATGATAAAGCTTTGAAACATTTGTTATCCAATTTATTAACATTTTAAAATTAATTTTGATATTAATATAGAATATTGAAATCTATGACATTTAAAATAATTAATCTCTTAAATTGAATGTTGAGAAAGTACACTTTGAAGTTGAAAACAATGAAGTATTAAATCTCAAATCTTAGTTGTTGCTTCTTGCAAGTAGAGTTGTATAGTGAGGTACCAATCAAAATGGCATTTTTGAATTTACAGTAAAAGGAATTTCAAGGCTACCAACTTTGACAGCCTCTCAAGAGCTCAAAAATTGATATTTTCCCATGAATTTCTTTACAACATATTCTCTAAGTTAATAACATGTGTGCCAAATTTCAAATCCCAAAGACTTACATAAAAAAGATATTCAAAATCTACCAATGTGTATAGGTGTGAAAAAAATTTCACTACTTTCAACTTTGACACACTCCCATTCTTCCCAAGGATTGAATTTTTTTTTCCATTAATTTTTTTTATAAAGTAACCTCTATGTTTTCAAATATGTGTAAAAATTTCAAGGTCGAAAGATAAATACAAAAAAGATATTCAAAATTTACCAATATGTGTAGTTTTGAAAAAATCTTCACAATTTCCAACTTTGACCCCCTCCCAAGAGGTGAAAAATTGTTTTTTTACCATGTTTTTATTTGTGGAATCATCTCTATGTTGATATATTAGATGTTTTTTCTGTCAATTAGAAGACTAAAAGTTCTTGACTATAGGAACATTGTGAGAACTCTACCACATATGTAATCTGACGTGGCATAGAGATTGGCTTATCAAATAATAATAATAAATTTTTTAAAATAAATTTAAATTTAAATAATTTGAATATATTATTTTATTATTTTTTATTCTAACTATTCAGACGGGCTTGAAATAGTCTTCTAATCCCTCAAAAAACATCTAATCATTAGAGGATATTGGAAGCCCATGAGTTATTTCGAGTTTCCAAACTGTACGAACATAAATTATCAAGAGTTTGACGTAGCTGAGAGAGTGTGACATTAAAAAAAATTATTCAATTTTAAATTTCTTAATATTTTTTAGAATTTTAGAATTTTTTTTCTTATTAAAAAAATCCAAAAAATCCAGCCAATAGGACTGACCTACAGTTTCTGAACAATATAGGAAACAGATTGAAAAACAACCTTGAAATGGGCTTCTATTGCCTTCAAATCCCTTCTAATGGTGGCTCATTACAAATGAATTTGCAAAATAAAATGAGCTTGCATTAACATTGTCCATAGCTCTTTATTAGAATCTCAAATTGACAGATGGATCTAAGAAGCTAAAAATAGCTTGATTTGTATTATTTTTGCTTTAATTTCTTTCTTGAAGTTGATTTCATATTCCTATGAAATCAAACCAATGGCTAATAGTGGTTGAAAAGTCAACTATTAGTAATTACAATTTAGCTAAATATTCCTCCAAAGCACTCATTTTTTTCTCCAATGGAATTGAAACGTTTGTAACCATTTGGATTGTTCATTCTTGTTCTCAATTAATCCTGCTATTTCTCTCCTACTGACAATTTTTAGAATTGGTACAATTCAAGGAGCCCACGGAGGTTTAATTGACAACTGTAAAGGCATGTCTTGATTGACTAGGCATCTGTGGACATAAGCAATTTGACCCTTGTTGAAAGATTTTTCTTCACAATCCAAGAATTTTTTTCCATTTTTTAAGAAACCATTGCATTAGGGGATTTTTGAGCTCATTGGAAGACTTCGGGTTCCTGGATTTGTGGGAACACAATTTCTGCCGTGTGAACAAGAATCCTATGTGGTTGAGAGAGTGCCACGTCATTTTAAAAAAATTTGAAATTCTTTTTGGGGATTTTTTTTCATATTTCAAGTCCCCCTAATTTTATTTTTGATTTATTTTTATTTTTGATAAATGCTGGCCTGATAGTAGCCAATAGTTACGGGAACAATTTCAGGGAACAACCTTGAAACGGCCCTTTGGAGGGCTCAAATCCCCTTTAATGGTATTTCTTCTATTTGGATAATATAGCATAATTATAGATGATTTTGAGTTTTTATTTTTTGAAACAAATGAACTAGAATTTCATTGCAAGAAATAAAATGCAAGACCAGCTAGCTACAAGTGGCTAGGGCAATAAAGGACAACAACCAATGAGACCAAGACAAGACAACAAAGAGTAGGTCGACAAATGGTGAGGGTATTGTTTGAAGAGAAGGGGATTGTGGAAAAAAATGCATCAATGAGGAGGGTGGAGCCTAACAAGGAGTCCCATTTTTTTCCCCACAATCCCTGACAACAAGGGCATTGCCTGACATAAACTATTGTCAAAAAATCAACAGAGCAAATGAAGATTCAAGATGAAAGTCACATATTGGATGAAAAGGTCATAATGCCTCATTATGGGAGCAAAATTGCGTAATCAAGCATTACAACATGATTGCATAGTAGAACCTGCTCAAAAATTCAAGAAGAGATTTCCTAAGAGTGGTTTACAAAGAGCAAAAACCACGACCATTCATAGCATTGACAAGGGCTGCAAGGCTATTCATGGCTAGCCATCCCCGGAAGACTCTTAAGGGGACAACAACCCTAGTATGTGAGCATAGAAGTGTAAGCCTGTGAGCCTTGAGCCTACGCATAAGTAAGTATCCTACACAATGGTGCTATTCTGTGAGCTTGTGAGCGTGAGCCTGTGAGCGTAGAGCAGGGATTCTCTGAGCATAGAGCTTAAAAATTTGAAGAAGCATTATAAAACTTAATTTCATTCATTAAAATTGATTCCATCTTAAAATTTGAATCAAAATTTTTTATTTCTAATAAATTTTAGTACCTATTTTTATAGACCTATTACCGTGGACCTATTATCGTGGTTATGTTGAGATTGGATAAAGATTCTAATTTTCAATCTTACTTAAAAGTATACATTACAAAAATGAAGAACTTAATTGATATGAAAGATGAATAAAGATGGAATTAAGTTAATATAAAGTATTGGTTGATCATTATCCTATAATAATGTAGATCTTTTTGAGGCCTAGGGAAAGGTACTAATGATTTTTATAGATGTATTATTATTACAATTGTTTAGATTTTAGAAAGAAAATTTGTTGATAAAAATCTTTGCTACACTAAATTTTATTTTGGTTGATCATGTCTTGGAGCATTATAAGTCTTCTCAAGGCCAATAGGAAGGCATCAATTATTCCCTCTTCATTTTTAAGTCAATTGACTTGTTTAAATTTTAGAATTTTTTTTGTTTATGTGGTTTCATTATATATGGAAAGAACTTAGTTGCACCAAATTTCATTCTGTTCATGAGTATCTTATAGTAGTGTAGGTCTTCTCAAAGGCCAATGTAGGCACCTACAATTTTGTCTTAATGTATCAATAATGGAACTTGTTAAGATTTAAAAAAAATTTGATTGATAGGGATTACTTTTGTAAAGAATGAACTTCGTTATATAAGATTATTGATTAGTTGACTCATTATCCTCTTGTTCATCCAATGAAGGGATTCATTTCTTCTTTCTTGATCCAATGGTTGTTTATTTATCATCTTGAAACAATACTTGTCAAGCTTTGCTAGATTTTTGTGAACACTCCCCTTGGTCTTGCTTCTTAGTACCCCTTGGCACTGAGAGGAGTCCCACGGCTCTGATAAAATTATTATTGAAAAAAAAAAAAAGTTTTTTTTTTTTGGTTGGTCGAGGGGAGTTCTAAAATTGCGGGGGGGGGGGGGGAGATTTTTTTTAATCAAGGCTGTGGGACCCCCTCGAAAAAAATGTTTTTTCTTGAACACCCCCCTTCCCCCCGCCTCAACATAGCTTTAAAAGTTTGAATCCTCTTAAAATGTAATTTGAAGACTAAAATTTCCTCTTATTTTGAAAACTTGTATGTTGTATTTTTATTAATTATATATATGCCAAATCTCACAAGTTGATGAGTTTTTTGCAAAAAATTCTCAAAAGAGTCCTAAATTGCCCAAGTTGCTTTAAAAGTGTAGGATATCATATATTTGATCTAGGCACCTAATTGTAAAAAAAAATAGTTTTTCACCAAGGAAGAAAATGATTAGAAATTGTATCCAAATTTCATGAACATCCAACCAAAAATGACTTTATAGGATCCTAATACCTAAAATTTCTTATGTATATTGAACAATCACTTGGTCCTTCAAGGGTTGAATTATTGTTTTGTGCTATTTTTTTTCTAGTCAAATGCATATTTATCAACCTTGTGTTATTTAAATTGAAAATTGACATTAATTTTTTTTATCTCATTAAAACATCAATACTTTTCAAGTTGTTTGGCTATTATTTTTGCTTTGTTGTATGATTTAGCATTATTTGAATTTTTCTAGTAAAAAAATTGAAGATTTGATGAAGAATTTATGACTTCATAGATTTATAGTTTTATACATTAAGAGATTTATAGAAATAAGATTTCACAAATTTAAGAGTTTGCATTTAATTTGATTACATAAGTTTAAATTTCTTTACAGAATAAAAATTCTTCTTTGATTTTGAATTCTTGAAGTATAAAAATTTGTACATGACTAAAAGTTGCCAATACATGAAATTTTTTATAATGTTTTACATTGTCAAAATTCGTCAAAATGTAGATTGCAAGTTTGTTTTGTGAATTGTCTTTTTAAAATGATCATTGCTACAATACATAGTTGAAAATCTTCCATTATTGTATATTACATTATTTTCTACAAAGATATATCAAACATTCCTAGGTCATTGTGTACATCAAATTTCATAATAAGACATAGCATATGCATAAGAAATGTAAGGCTAATGTGAATTGATTGACACATTAAATTGAGCCATTTGAATAAAAAAGATCACTCAATATACATGTATTGTATTGATCAATATATTTTCTAAGTGGATAGTCACTCAAAAGACTTGTTTTCATACAATTAATTCAAGCTTTCAAATTACTTTTTGTTTGATTACCCTCACCCTATAATAGTTCAACTAATGAATTTTGTGTCTAATCTTGTATTTTCCAAAATGAATTTGGTTTGTCAATCAATATAGGTTAATGTTGTTTTCATTTGTGTATGTAAGTATTTTTGATCATATATGTATCTTGTATCCATATCTTAAAGTATATGCATTTTCAAAGTATTCGTATCCTAGAGTATTGGTATTGGTATTATTTATTTTTCAAGATTAACAATGTTGAAGAGGGTGGGGGTATAGGATGCATTGCTCTTGTTTTTAAAAAATGGGTAGGTGGATTAATTGCAACTAGAAGTTTAGGATGCATCATCACAAGAAAAAAATTTGTTGTTTTTGACTCCAAATTTTCTATTAATGCTTTTCAAAATTTCCAAAATGAATATATATATATTTTTATAAAAGATACAATGTTATTTTCATGGTAATTTATATTATTTATGAAGAATTTAGATTTTTATAATTTTGTGTAACTTATATGCTTATTTGTAGCAATTTTAATTCTAGACAACTAATTCAAAACATATAGCATTTTGGGAATATTGAGATTGAATTGATGGTCAAAGTAAGCATGAAGAACACTATGATTTTGGGAGAAGGATTAAGTCATAAAAAATTAATCCACGAGTGGTCTAGAGGACTAGAAATATATTGGAGCTTCTATAAGTGCCACATATTTAGTAGGCTAACAAAAGTATTGGAGTCAAGTGCCAACTATGAACATGTAGAATAAGATTGTAGTAAAAATGGGAATAATATTCAACCCTTAAAGGATGGGCCTAAAGTGGATACACCCAAAAGCATCACAATTTGGTATTTTATCTAGTTACTATTATTAGGCTATTTAGATTTTTATATAGTCTTGTTGGCAAGCAAAGCGTCTTCCAAGTTCCAATGTACCAAAGAACATAGTATTTGGATACAATATGCAAAAGTTATTAAGGATCAAAGTTTGTTTCTAAAAGCACCATCTATAGTCTATATAGAGAACTAATTTTGCAAATTGTAGATGGCACTTTAAGGTCAATTGCACTTTTGGGCATACCTACTTTATAACCATCGATGCAAGAGCATCACTGCCCATTACCTAGTTTGTTGCAATTTTTGAACTAGATATGTATGAAAATCTTTATACTTATTTTTAGAGATGAAATTAAATGTGTTTATTACTTCCCAAAATTCATACACTTTTTTTAATTTTAGAATTGATTGTTTTGAGAACTTCTAGAAAAAGTGAAGAAAATTTATATGGAATGGAATTTTTTTTCAAAAAATCTGAAAATTTCACTATGGGTGTATATTACATTGACCAATATCATGGGGTATACTCAATTTCCGTACATTCTGTAAATAGAATACTGCAAACATTGAAAATATGTCCAAAGTTCATATTACAATAAAATATTCAATATTATGAATTTTTTCAAAATTCAAATTGGTATAGAAACTAGATTATCTTCATTGTGTTAGTTGGACTTGAATTCAAATAATGTCGTTTTTGTAAAGAAATTTCAGATTTAGAGCAAAGAGCAACAACTTCCTAAAATACACTTAAATAGCATATTTTGTGATCTATTTTTTTAACTAATTTCTCATTCATGTAAAGACAAATACTATCAAAACTACAAACTCAGTTAGGTATTCTTTATAATCCTTTATGAAAGGTCAAGAAGCAAAAAAATGGATGAAAAATTGCCTTCAATCTGTCACCAAATAACATCTAGTCATCCAAAAGCGAAGATTGAAATGGTATTGCTAGTATTAAGGATTAACCTCTAAAGGCTTTTGACTATGTTTTCACCAAAAATGCTCCAAAACTGTGATTTCTAACATAATTGCAAAATTTTAGAAAAATCTTTTTTGTTATAGATTTAACAATCTAAACCTTAAGACAAGTAGTTTGTTTTGTTTGTGTCATGACCCTTGTGACCCTTCAAACCTTGGATGAATAAATGCATTGATAGATAAACGAATGTATGATTGTGTCATGATCTTTACGTCATGACCTTTGATGGATGAATGCATTTATGGATCATGGACTAATTCATGATGAAATGTGCATTAGTGGATAAACAAGGATTGCCTGGAGATAGAGATTTTATTGTAGGCCTACCTAGAACTCCATCAAGGTATGATAGCATCTTTGTTGTAGTTGACCGATTAACAAAATCTGCTCGATTTATTCCTACAGTTACTACTATTACTACTTCTGGAGTAGCTGAATTATTTATGAAACATATTTTTGTGAATCATGGTTTACCTTCAGAGATAATAAGTGATAGAGATCGTAAGTTTATCAATGAATTTTGGTCATCACTTTTTAAGCTATGTGGAACAAAAATTCGTTTAAGTACAGCTTATCACCCTGAGACTGATGGTCAAACAGAACGAACTAATAGAACTCTTGAGGATATGCTTAGAATGTATGTTGGTAAAAGACAACACTCTTGGGATAAATGGCTACACTTAGTACAATTCTCTTATAACCATACGACTCATAGTAGTATTGGTGTTAGTCCATTTTTTGCATTGTACGGTCAAGAATGTAGGACTCCAATTTCTTTATCAACTCCTAACTCAAAGATTGAAAGTGTGAATCAAATGATAAGGGATATGAACGAAATCATTGAATCTGTAAAGTTGAGTATGAAAAGTGCTCAAGATAGAGCTAAATATTATGCTGATCAGAAACGAAGTCATCGTGAGTTTGTGGTTGGTGATAAAGTGTTTTTGAAAGTTACACCTAAAAGGTCAGGATTAAAGCTTGGAAAGTCAAGGAAGTTATCTCCTCGATTTTGTGGTCCATTTGAAATTAGCAAACGTATAGGACCTGTAGCTTATGAATTGAACTTGCCTTCCAATTGGAAAATTCACAATGTTTTCCATGTAAGTTTATTGAGGAAATATGTTTCTGATCCTAGCCATGTGCTACCTGAGCTTCCTAAAGTTGTTCCTGAAGGAACATTACTTGCTGAACCAGAAAGGATACTAAAAGTTGATATGCAGCATCTTCGGAATAAATCATTCCGAAGGCTATTGGTTAAATGGAAGGATTATCCTGAAGATGAAGCTTCTTGGGAAAGAGAGATGGATTTTCGGAAAGATTACCCTAGTTTTGTCATTGAGGACAATGACTAGTTTTGAGGGGGAGATTGTGTCATGACCCTTGTGACCCTTCAAACCTTGGATGGATAAATGCATTGATAGATAAACGAATGTATGATTGTGTCATGACCTTTGATGGATGAATGCATTTATGGATCATGGACTAATTCATGATGAAATGTGCATTAGTGGATAAACAGGGATTGCCCGGAGATAGAGATCTCCAGAGGGTGGATTTATGTAGTGGAGTTAGACAACTCCACTTGGATGACTAATGCACTGGAGTTAAACAACTCCCAGACAAGAAGAAGTATGTGGAACTTGGAGTTAGATAACTCCAAGTAGAAGATAAAGATTAGGACAAGATATGATTAAAAAAGGATAACTAGGACTTTTACTTTAATGGCTAATTTTGGATAGAAACAAGGTTAGAAAGCCAAAAGTAAGAAAAAGAAGTCCTAGTCTATATTAAGGACTTATAGTCTTATTTGATAGTATATAAGGCGGAGCTTGGGGGTGAGGAGATTATCTTATATAGATTGATCTCTCTCTATGGTCGGGTGGTTTGAGCTCCTTAGTATATTTTGTGTTCTTTATTTGAGTCTATTGTTGGAGGTCCGTAACAGTTTGTTTGTCACATTGAGATCTCCCAACTCGCATGTCCCCCAATTGTGTGCTTGGTATCGTTGAAAAGCTCTTTGGCAAGGAGGAGTGCACGGGCTTGGTTTTGTGGCATTCCGACTTATGGTAAGACTTATGGTTATTGAATTTCAAAGTTTTTATGGTTCTCAAAAATTAGGAAATTACTTTGACTTTAGTTCTAATTGTGGCATTGGTACAGGGCATACTAGTAGAATCTTGTATTAAGGTGGTTTGAAAAGATGTGGAAGAAATTTCAGAAATTTCCATTGTGTAAATTGCAAGATATTAACATTTGAATTGACAAAAGTCCTTTTTTAATCCGTATGAAAACCTAGGTAGCTACACTTTACAATGTCACATTTATATGAAAGAATGTTCAAAATGGTAGTTACTCTTTGAATTCACTCTTCAATGCAAGCTAGCTACATGCTCAAAAAATTTCAAATTGTTTTGAATTGTACAACATATAGGAAAAAAATAGTAAGTACAAAGAAGTAGAAAATATATCAAAATACTAAATTGTGAACAATTTATTCATGGAATTGAAAAATCCTATTCCCAATGGTTGAAATATTTTAATAAAAAATATTCACCCAATGTTTTAATTTTTTTTCAAAAATATTAAAAATTGAATTAAATAAAGGATTTCAATCTTTTTTGTGGAATAGAGATTCTATAATTACCCACAAACTACTCCAAACTAAAACTCCTCATGACTTTCATCTTATTAATTGAAATGGAATGATTCAAAGCTTTCCACATAAATATATATTTAATAAATCAATTTCAAATTTTTATTTCAAATGATTTAATTTAAGAAGTTTTTTAGCTGCTCGGTTTGCCCACCAAGTAAAGGAAACAACATTTCATGCCATTATTTTGTAGCCATGAAGTCAAAATTTATAAAAATTGTTGGGCCTTTAAGCTATTCCGCAAGGAAATTTTTTGTGAAAATTTCAAAGAAAAAAAATAAAAACTTCATTATAGGAGATTCATAAGAAAATTTGTCTTTCAATCTAAGGTAAGAAACTCTATTTGTGCAATTTGACTATTTGTGTTTTTCCATAGATACTTGGTATAAATAGATTGCATTTGAATACTTGAAATATATACCTATGATACAAAATGACACAAAACGGTGGCACTTTGTATTGAGGTACAAATAGTTTCAATTTCCTTAACCTCTAAAGGACTTGAGGTGTTTGAATATAAGTCTTGTTTTTTTGAATAGTTCTCAGAACAAGTATAATTCTTCAATTTTGTAGAATAATTTTGATGATTGCCATTGTTGAAGTGATAGAAGACTTATGTAGATTCCTATAAAAAAGAAGATTGACAAAATCACACAATTTTTGAAAAAATGCCACTATTGACAAGATTGATGAAAGACATTCAATTAGGTAGTACTTTGTAAATACACTAAAAAGGTGCAAATGAACTATAAGGAGCCAACTTCAATATAACCATTGCTTTTCTTGGATCATTATTAATTGTGTAGTTCAAACTTTTTTAGATTTCTTGAAAATAAAGATGCTCAATGTTTTATAAATGTTATAGTGTCATGATTTATTATTATATAGTCTATGATGTCATCATTAATTAAGTACAAAATCCCTCATGTAACCAATGTTTTATACTCTTTTGTTGACTTTTAAAGTAGATTGTTTCAAAAAACTTTTCTATTGAAAGTGATGATGTTTTGAACAGAATTTGTCATTCTTGATAACAATGAATAATTTTTAAAATTAATTGTGATTAAATCAATGAAGTTTTTGAATAGAACATTCCACTAAAATTTCAAAAGGGACTCCAAAAGGACTCTTCTCTCCGATGCTATTGGCTCCTAGTAGCTCATTTGGATCCAACACTATAAGAAACCCCTATCTTTGGTGGCTAGCCTTAATTTTTTATAACGGATTTTAGGTGATGTCAATGCTAACAACTCAAAAACTTTATGTCAACAAAATTGTCCAATGTAACATCAATGTTAACATAAAAATATTGGACTATCAACATTGATGTTACATTGGACATTTTTGTTGACATAAAGTTTTTGAGTTGTCAGCATTGACATCACCTAAAATCCATCATAAAAAATTAGGGCTTGTCACCCAAAACAGGGGTTTCTTATAGTGCAAAATAGAAATGTGGAAATTCGAATGCTCAAAAGTACTCTACAAACTCTGATTTTCTTTCTACATGTACATACTATCATGATATTGATGTGTAATTTTTTCAAATCTTTTTGAGGTGTAGAAAAAGTGTTATGAAGATGTCAAGGAATGGCCTAGAGTACCTTTTTCATTCTCAAAAAGTCACCAACAATTGCACACTTGGTCATTTCTTGATTGGATTGCACCAATGGGTTCAAGAAAAGAAATCATGTAGGATCTCTTTGTTCTTCACAAACTAATAGTAAGGTTGTCATTTCAAATTTTCTACAAATGTAGTTGTTGAAGTTGCATGGTGGCCTTATGATCCTTAAAAGATTATTGTCACACACATAATTTTTAAGTATTCCTAATCTTTGATTTAAATTCTTTTTTTAAAGGAATTCAAATTGTGTGAAAATGTGGGATGTGAGGTATATTTGAATATGATATAATAATACTTTCACTTATCAAACTATAACTTCTATTGTGTAAACATTTTTAATATGAAAATTTTGTTAATTCTACTCTTTAATTGCTCTCTGGTTTGAACCTTTTTCCCTTACATATTTGATTTTTGTGGATAAATTGAAATTATTGTAGATGGCATATATTATTGCAATTATTCTAGGAATAAATTAAAAGATTTAAATTCAAAATTAAAATTGAATTGACCAACAAAAAGCATGCAAGACTTCCAAAAAAATAAAGAGGTAAACCATATAAGCTCAATGAAGGAGAGTATTTTGCATTTGGAAATCTTAAAAGGAAACCTGAAAGTGGAAAGCTATATATATATAAATCTTTGACATACTTATCAATTTTTGAAGGTTAAGTTGTAGGAGGCATAAAGTAAATTTTAGATGAATCCAAAATCCATCTTGTGCATACTAACAAAATGCATTCATAATATTAAGGCTTTGAGGAAGGAAAAATGAAACTGAAAATAAATTCTACACATAACATATAATCATCCCTTACAAGGTTCCCCCTATATCATTGTAAATAAATCCATTCATGAAGATTGACACATTGAAAGATTGTTTTCAAACCCTTGCAATCTAATTAGGTACATTGGAGAAAAAATCGAGTTGATGAAGCCATTCACTATTGCCCACTTGCATGCCTAAAGAATTTTTCTTTTGGGCTAGCCATTGATTGACAAGGTTTTTCTTCCAAGACAATTTGCAATAAACAATCTTTGCATTGTTTGACTTCAAAAAATCACCCAAGGCAAAGTTTTTGTCTAAATCAAAAGTTTTTCTAGCTATGGAAAGACAACTTGACAAACAAAATAAAACACAAATATAGAACTTCTATATTTTGTTTGGATCCAAGCCCCCCTTTGAAGTTGGATAGTGATCATAGAATGGACAATTGGGAATTTATGGATTATAGACCAAAGGTAGTTTAGCTTAACAAAGTTATTAAGATGTATTATAATATATAATTTAAAGCTTATTGAAAACTAACAAACAATAGTTGTAAAATATTATTTATAGATTGTATTTGTATAGGAAGATTAACTACTATACAACAATATTTTTCCATAAAATTTGAAGCCAAAAAGTGAATAAAAGATTCTTATTGATTGTAGATTGAATAATTGTAATTTGTACAAGAATTTCTTGCTTTGAATTCAAATTAATGTATTTAGGGGGAATTTTTTTAAAAATTTTTTATTCAAATTTCTTTCGATTTAAAAATATACTTTTTGAATCCAAACCTACTAATAATTTTTGAATTGTGAATCTTTACAAAGAAAATTCCTTAAAATCTATACTATATAAATTTTAAAGAAACAATTTTAGGATATTCAATAAATTGATGGATGAATAAGTAATTGGGATGTGTTTGCATTCATCCACTCTTTAAATTTTGAAAGCAAGGTTGATCCTTATCTTCTAAAGAGGACCATTGTGTGTTCAATGGATAAATGGGATTTTGGATAGGTACCTATGCTTTAAGTTTATGTCATGATTTTTCAAATTTTTTTTGAAGATAAAAAAATGAATAGCTTAATGGAAATATAATTTTTTTCCTAGTTGGTGCCCAAGAATAAAAGTTATGCCTAAATAATCTACAAATTGGAGAGACTAGGAACAAATTTTAAAAAATTCAAATTTGATTTTTTTTCTTCAAATTTATATTCCCTACAGATTAAATTTTTGTCTCCATAGAAATATTTTATTCATTTCATTTGAATAAGTGGTGTGAAAGTTACGGACAATCTTGTTTTTTGGACAATCTAAGCATCTTCTTAAAAAAGTAGGATTCATTTTTTAATGCAATTTCTACAATTTTTTAGAAAAAAAGTTTTCCATGGTTTATTATGATTTCTAGAATAATATCACCATTGGAATTAGTGTATTTTAATTCCATCGTAGAGATATTAATAATTTAGATTCTCCTTCTATCTCATACCTACTTCTATTAAACAATTTTTTTAAGGATGAAAATTTAGTTTTTTTGAATTCTTTTCTTTTCTTTAGACTCTCAACTACATTTCATATTAGAAAAATTTAAAGCTCAAAATTCTATAGTGCAAAAAATTAAAGTTAAGAAGGTTCAAAGTCAATTAATCTAGTCTTGCAATGTGTTGAAAATTTTGTTTTTTCACTTTAAAGACAAATATTTTGCAATTCAAGTAGTCAAAATTTCTGAAATTTTTCCACATATTTTCATACTAGTTAGGTTTAAGATCTTATAGTTAGGTGTTAAAACAAAAAACAAAAAACTTTTCAAACTATTTTACTCTTTGCTATAGAAATGGCGGTTTTGAGTTTTGTTTTGTTTTGTAGACAAAAGGGGCCATTGGTCCTTTAGAAGTTTAAGGATTAATCATATATGTATTGCATTTTCTAACTTTAAAATTCAGTAGAATCTTTAAAATAATTGTATACAATGCTTGCAATTCTCATCAATAGAAACATTATAAAAAAAATATGATGCAATGCTTTCATTAAGGGGAGAAATTCAAACTTCTTTGAACTTTAAGATTGATTCTAATATCAAGTGACAAGAAACAAGAATCTCACCTTTTGGAACAATTGAAAGAAGCTTATTGTACTATTTTGAACATTATCATCTTACATGTACTAATGAATTAGGCTATGAAAATTAGTAGAAAAGTAGACATTTAAGTCAAGTGTAAGATAAGGTCAATAATTTCAATAGAAATGACAAATTTGACCTTTTTAACTTGTTTTCAACAAGTATTATTTTGTTGCAATTCTATTAAAAAAATAAAAAAAATTTACACATTAAATGCTTTGAAAAGAAAAATAACTTTTTTTTGCATATCAACAAACAAATTACATATTTTTCAATAAAAATTAATCTTGTTTCTATTTACATTTTAGAAAGTTTAAAACTCAAGTATCTTGCAAAACCAAATTATTGACAAAGTTTATAAATGGTATCTAAAATTGTTCATCCCCTTGAAAGCCTACTTCTAATTGATCTTTGTCATTAACTTCTTATTTGAAGTTCTAAAGCACTAACAAATTTTGGAATCCAAAAATTGATTTAATTTATCTCACTTAAATCTTTAAAAAAAATCTTACTTAAATGGGATTTGAAATTCTTGCTAAAATTCTAGAATTGAGTTTTTACTATGAATAATAAGACTTCACTTTGTATAGAATGATTGAAAACAATGAACATTAGTTTATTTTTACTAAAGAAAAGAAACAAGTAAAATCATAAATATATGAATATATGAACATATGAATACACAAATATATACATACATTTGTATATGTTTACAAAAAATATATATAAAATATAAATACATAAGTATACAAAATACAAAAATATTCAAAAATATAAATACAAATTCATACATACAAACACACACATATATAGCTCATACTAGTTTGTAGATTTAGGGGTGCTTCTGCACTTAAATCCAAACTTTTCACTTTGAGAAAGTCCTTTGAGCTCAATTATAAATTTATAATTTATAATTTAGACAAATAATAAGGTCTTGCCATTTCTCTAAGAAGAGACTCTTACCTCCATGGTTATAATTTTGGATCCTATGGCCACAATTCAAAAAGCATTGTAAGAATAATTACATATTTAGATTTTTTTTTGGTAGAACATATTTTAAAAATTTCAAAAAAGGCTTTAGACATAGAGGGCTAATCCTTCAAGATTCGTACCAAAGGTGGTAAAATTCAATTTAAAAATCAATAATAAATAATTGAACTTCATCCAAAATATCTTTATTATTGATTTGTATAGAACATTCTTTGTTTTTCCACACATATATTACAATATTGTCTTGAAGCTTCTTTTAAATGAATGAATTGCATCTTTAATGATGGCAATCATCATAAACCTCATGAGTAGTTGAGCTTTTATATAAGTTTTTTGAGACAAAAATCTATACAAAATGATCTCCATTTTTTCATGTTCCTTTTCTCTCTCATCCCAAGATGAACAAATTTAGGATCTTATGCAAAAATCATAAACCACTAACTAATCATATTAATATCATTGGTCAAAATTATACAAAACTTACTCTTTTAGCACCCTTGAATGTACTTTCATCCAATTTTGTACATCTTCCACTCAAACCTATTGATAACATTGACAATTTGTACAACAAATGTTAAGACTTCCATGAGTTCAATGTATTCTTCAATCCAATCATATCTATTAGGAGGCGCTACATCCAAATTTTTCAAAAATTTAGTTTTCTTTCCCCCTTGAAGAGATATAACATTCTTAACTTTTTATATATAAAGGGATCCTATATGAAGAGATTTCAAACCAAAAATCTTGCAATAAAAACAGGGATTCATATCTTGTATTGAATATCTTTGCATTGAGGGGCTAGATCTTTATTATATATTGCCAACCAAGTTTTCAAGAAGGATTGAGAAGAGTAGAGCTAAATGCAACCATACCCTCACTTGTTCTTTCTTGTGTCCCCTAAGCCTTGGACATGTGTTTTTTTGCTCAAAACTTTTGCATTGTCTGTCTGTTTTCTATAAAATTTGAAAAGAAGGTATATGTGGTAGTTGTAGACATTGTTTATTTTTCCTTCTATTTTTGATAATTAGTTTATTATTTAAAAAATTTCCCCAATTAGATGTCTACATTAGCCATTGTGAGGCTTTTAGTACTTTTTGCAACCCAAAAATGAAAATTTGAAGGTGAAAATTCGGATTCAAAAACTTCTATTGTAGTTACACAAGCTTATAAAGAAATTTTCTAAAAATAATAAAATATCTACCTTCCACACGTGCTCAAAGTGCACTACCTTTGCACATATAGAAAGGGTACAATTTTTTTTCTTGAAGATGCAAACGGGTATAAAGAAGCATCTTCAAATTAGGAAAATGAATTTTTTTAAGTTCATTTTTTAATAATTTAAAAAAAATCAATTCTTCAAAGTATATATTTTCTTGCATTTTTCATCACTTTTTGAGTGAGCATAACTTTTAGAGATAAATTTTTTAGGTTAGAATTTTCAGTCACATACAATTCATAATGCTTTACATATTATCAATATTTTATTTCACTTAACCCCTAAGGTTTTTTACTATGTTTCCACCAAAATCACTATAAGACTGCGTTTTCTAATACAAGTGCAATTTTTTTTTAAAAACATTTTCTTACATATTTAACCGTAGGATCTTGTATTTAGGTGGTTTGAAAAGATGTGGAAAAAATTTCAGAAACTTTCACCACGTAGATTGCAAGATATTAACATTTGAACTAGCAAAAATCCTTTTTTTATCCTTGCAAAAATCCGGGCAGCTACACTTCACAAGGTCACATTTGTATGAAAAAATACTCAAAATGATGGTTACTCTTTGAATTCATTTTACAATTCAAGTTGGCTATATTTTCAAAAAATTTCAAATCATTTGGAATTGTACAACATATAGGAAAAAAATAGTAAGTACAAAGAAGTAGAAAATGCTTGAAAATACTAAATTGTGAACAATTTATTTACAAAAATGAAAAATGACAATCCCAATGGTTAAAATATTGTAATAAGCAATCTTCACCCAATGTTTTAGTTTTTTTTCCAAAATATTAAAAATTTAATTAAATAAAGAATTTCAAACTTTTTTGTGGAGTAGAAATTCTATAACTACCCACAAACTACCCCAAACTAAGATTCCTTATAACTTTTGACTCATTTATCAAAATTGAATGATTCAAATCTTTCCATGTAGATAAAAATCTAATAAACCTATTTCAAATTTTTATTTCTTAAAAAAACAATTTTTAAAGAAGTTCTTTTTGCTGCCTAGGCTGCCAGTAGTTCAAAGGAAACACCATATCATGCCATAACTTTTAAACCATGTAGTCAAAAGTTATGAAAAATGTTGGGCCTTAAAGCTACTCCTTGAACACATGTTTTGTAAGAATTTCAAAGAAAAAAAATAAAAATTCCATTCGTAGTGAGTTGCCCGAAATTTTTATGTTGCCAAAAAACACAGTTCAAGGCTTTAGGGGTTAAAATAATTTATTCCAGAAGTCATAGTGTTGCATTACTCAAGCTATTTTGAGACAAAAATGTTAAGTATTTTTTGCAATGTCCCATCTAACATTCGAACAACTCATTGTATAAACAATAATGGTGGCATGTATAGTAAGCTTGATTTCAATAATACTATCCCACACATTGTTGAGTGTTGTTGGATATTCTACCTTACAATGGGGATTTGGGCAAGTAGAATCAATGAAGAGATTTGTAAAGCCCATGATAAGGCATTTGGCAAGTCATATTGTCTATGTGACCATGGTGGTGCTCTAACGATGTTACTAGTGATGTCATGGAGCAACAACACTAGTTTGTGAGCCTAAAACCACGAGCTTGAGAGCTGTGAGTGTAAGTCTTGTAAGCCCAGAGAATTAACCAAAAAAAACTTTGAATTTTTTAGGCCAAAAGAAAAAAAAATCATTTAAAAAAAGTCTACTTACAGTAAAATTTTAGTCCTATGACCGTGGAAGTGTGGTTAAGATATTTTAAATTTTCAAACCCTACTATCTCCAAAGGGCCTCTCAATACCTTCCAAAAATAATTTTGAAATTTTGAAATTTTTTGAGGTCCAAAGTTCAGAATCCAACAAGGGGTTTTCTAGGGTGATGGAGTCTTAAAAATAAATAAATAGATAAATTCCGACTTTATCACCCTCAAATTAATCTCTCAGTACCGAGAGAAGGGATTGAAGGGTGAAAAGTCACAGAAAAAGTGAACTAGTGCCATAGTTGCAAAAAAAACAAAAAATATTTGAAAAAATGAAAAAAAAACGTTTTGAGAGCTCCAAAGCCCTCTACCTCCAAAATCTCTCTTGATATCAAGAGGGATTTTGGAGAGTGATGGAATTGCAAAAATAAATTAAAAAATAGAAAAAGGATTGGAAAAAAAATTGAAAAAAAATTGAATTTTTTTTGAAAAAGAGAGTTTTGAAAGTCATGAATTTCAAATCCTACAAGGAGGTTACTAGCTTTAAAAATCCTATATTCTTAAAGCACAATAATAGGTTCGCATCCTAAAAATCACTAAAAATTTTACAAAAATTTTGGGCTCATAGGCTCACAAGCTCATAGGCTCACACTTGCAGACTCACAAAATAACACCCCCGTTCATGGAGTCATCTAAAGGAGGGCTCAAATTTTTGTTATTCTCAACCTCTTGACCCCTAAGCATGAATTTTAAGTATAACCAAAAATTTTAGGCCTCTGGAGGTGCTCTCTTGAAAGGGGAAAAAATCCAGTTTTGAAGAATACCCAGCTTTACCCTTCTCTATTGAAACAACGCCAAATTTTGAATTCTTTTGGGTGCAAATGAAAAGGAGAATTTCTTTGCAGAAATGAGCGTCTAAGAAGAAATGCCCCCCCCCCCTTCTTTATTTTCTTTATTCTCTTTATTTTCTTTTCGATCAAATGGGGTCCCTTAGTGAGCCCTTTTTCAAAGCCAACTGAACGTTGAATGTCAAAATCAGCCCCAAAGTTTAAGCTCCAGACCTTTTGCTGTTGTCGATCCAAGCGGGGCGCTCGGCATTGGACCCCCAGCCCTCCCGGCATATCCCGCTGACGTCACCCGTCCCCCGCCAGCGGCTGCCGGCACTCCCTCGTACGGGCAGCCCGAGCCCTCCACTTGCCACAGGCCAACGTGGCAGCCAAAAGGACAGGCGGCCCTCCACGGACTGCAGACACAGCACCAAGCGTCCAAGCGGTTCCAGTCTCCCAGATTCCACCAGAAGAAAACCGCAGGAAACCCAAAAGATCAAAAAAAAAAAAATTTGAAAATTTGAAAAAATTGGCGTATACTTTTTTTCTTGGGGAGGGGGAGGGGCTGGCTGTTGGAAGCCCGGAAATTACACCCTCGCCGTATTATGAGAGAATTACCCCCCAATTACAGGCGAAGGATAACATAATTATGATACCCAGCAAGGGGGCCGGGCCGGAGGCGGAAGCGCGGAGGCCTCAGCAGTCGGCGTCTTATAAGCCGCACCCGGCCGCGTCGCCAGCTCCGTCCCACGCAGTTTTCTAGCTCGCTCCAAACAACCACGCCCCCGCCCCGCCTCTTGCACTAATCGTCGTCATGGTGGATCCATCTAGATTCATACGTTTGTGAGCATCTCGAGTCAGTGGCGTTGCATCTCGCGCGGGCAGCATTAAGGTCCGGTTGCAGTAATCTAATCGTCCGCTAGCTAAGACGACGGACACAGCGAGATAGCGAGCGAGCGAGCGGGCTGGGTTGGCTTGCTGGGCGGGGGTGGCCATCATTATCATCTTGTTGGGCTCTCCTGCGCTGCTAGCTTGCCCTTGCCTTTGCAGCCCGTTGCTGCTGTCCTTACTCCCCTCGCCTTCTAGGTTTAATGGGTGCTCGCGCTCGCGCATCATTAGCCTGCGTCTTCTCCAGGAAAAAAGCTTAAAAGGGATCTAGCCTTGTAATGAATCGCACTGTCTGTCGCAGTCAGTCAGGCGCCTTGGTAATGAGCGTGCTGGTCGTCGTATTGCCTCTCTAGGATTGGACCCCGAGTGGTACGAGCCTGGTGGTTTGCTAACGGTGGCGGTGCAGACAGAGACTCGTGTCTTGAGAGTTTTTCCTTTTGACAACGGAGACGCAGGCACGCTAGCTAGCTAGCTAGCTAGACAGAGCGCTTGAGTGTGGAGCGAGCGCAGGCCAGGGATTTCGTTGTGAGCTGGGTGTAAGCTTTTCTCGGCATTATCGCGGCAGGGCACTCACGGCTCTGACTGGGGCGCGGGTTGCCTTTGCAGTGGGTTTCACGGCACTAGCTGAGCGCCACCTCAGTCTGACTCGGGTTTTATAGTCATCGAGCAAAAGAGACTCCTGGAACAGTACCGGTCGGTGTCGTATAGAGCCCGGCGTCTGATCCAATCTTGGCATTTCGTTTCCGCATTCACGTCCCTGTGCATTCAATCCACTAATTCCAGCACCAGCTTTCGGCCGGGACTTGATTCTGCACCACATTGCTGTCAATCGCGTTTGAATGCTTTGTAGATGTCTAGTGCCACGGCGAGATTCATGCTACCAGGCTCGACGCTGCCAATCTCGTCTATTTTTGGCAGATTGATGCTCCCTTAGCGTCGTTAGCCCCCATTGTAGTCGACTCAGCATAGATTTGTAGTGTTCATGTTCATGCCCGGCCGCACTAATTGTGAAGACCCCCAGTGCCGCATGAAGTGGAGGAGAGTCTTAGAACAGTCACAGCGAAGGTTTTGTAGGTTGAGAATCTGGAGCTTGGTTATTGTTAAGAGAAGAACCGGCAGCGAGTTTGGACAGTTCGTGCCACTTTATCGAAGATGCACTCGGATTTCCTGATCTTCACCTGAAACTTTGGATCAAATCGTTGGGCTAGAATTGGATTCCAAGCAGCAAGCGCGAGAGTTCATTCCAGCGCAGATCTTTTGAGTTTTGAGTTCTGGCAGCTTTCTTCGAAGCTTCATCTTGATGGCGGTGTAAGCATTGATCGGCTTGCAATTTAGATTCATCTCCAAAGGGCCTGAGGTACTTGCCATTGGCGGTGAAGACGAACTACTGAAGCATCACGCGTTCCGAGCATTACAATGGACGTGACGAGGCAGGGATTGCCAACGCTGAACCATTTGCTGCAGCACACGCTGCGCAGGCTGTGCACGGAGTCGCAATGGGTTTACGCTGTGTTCTGGCGCATCTTGCCTCGGAATTACCCTCCTCCACAGTGCGTCCCTTCTACACCCCCGTTCCTTGCAAGGATTCAGACTCTGGAACCAATTTCTTAGCAATGTCATGTTTTGTGTAGTCCACCAATACCTCGGGCGCATTCTCCACCAGTGTCCCCACCAATTGGCATGTATTCACACGGAGCAACAACCATTGTCGCTCGCCGTATATTGTCATCTGGCCGGGGTGTACGCTGTTTCAACTTTCCGTTACAATGCACATAAAACAATTAGAGCCTCTAGCTTAGTTTAATACTATTTCTGCTGATTGAATCTGGGACCCCATGGCCACAAGCTTCAGGAGCTCCAGCAAGATTTCAGATATAATCTGAGATTCCGATCTCCTCTGTCATAGTGCCCCGCTTGCGGCCTTTACTGGGCTAAGTTTCGGAAAGAGACCCTTTCAGAAGTTGCGAATCACGTGTCAGGAGATTTGGGTGATCTCGAATTGTCAATTAGTTTTGTCGCGTGTCTCGGGGTGCACTGATAACTCACACGCTTAGAGTTCTTTGTTTTTCTTTTTAGTCAACGACCAAGGAAGTTCCGCCCACTAGCTGCTACTGGTCGTTGGAGTAGAGCGAGTCTACCTTGTACAGCTAGCAATCCTTACTTGTAGCAATTATACAAACTGTTTCACTCACAAAATCGAGGCTCGTTGCTTGCAGATGGGACACCGAAGGCGGCATGATGGACAGATCCAAGGGTAACAAGCGCAACTGGTGAGTACTCTGGCACTCAAATGTCCTCACAACTTGCTATTGAAACGAATATGTTCGAATAGACTGAAGTGAATTTGGTTGGTGATCGATGTGCAGGATTCTGGTGTGGGAAGATGGCTTCTGCAACTTCTCAGCGTGCGCGGCGTGCGCCGTGAAAGACACCAGGGGGGGACCGCCTTTCTTTCATGGCACCCAACCAGCACCCCCACCCCAACGCGGTACCAGCAGCGACGATGAATCGGAAGCCATGAGTCCAGAACTTTTCTTCAAAATGTCTCACGAAGTCTACAACTACGGAGAAGGGTAAGTATTCCCTGATTAAGCTTTTAGCACACCGTCTTAGCGCTCCCAATTTGAAAATTATGCAATGCCGTCCGTTACCATGTGCTTCTGGGTACATGTCAGAGGATGAAGGTTAACAGAGTTTTTTTGTGGATTTATTGCGACAGGTTGATGGGTAAAGTCGCGGCGGACAGTAGCCACAAGTGGGTGTACCGAGAGCCGGTAGAGCATGAGATTAGCTTCCTCTCGCCGTGGCAGGGCTCCCTTGACCCTGTAAGTCCCTTTGTATTCCATGGCAAACTTTGGACGTTACATTTACATTTTATGGCTATGGCCATTGCGATAGTCTCATGCTGTGATTTAGGGTTTGACATGCAAGGACCGGATGTTGGTTGTTGCAGCATCCGCGCACATGGGAGGCGCAGTTCAAATCTGGCATCCAGACCATCGCCGTGGTAGCCGTGCAAGAAGGCGTGCTTCAGCTGGGATCTACCAAGAAGGTAGAGTGATGCATTTTGCTGTTTTTCCCGCTGTTCTGTTGATTCTCTCCTCATGAGATCACAAGTGCGAGCAAGTGCAAGCTCTTACAACATTACTATAGCACGCGTGAGGACAGATTTTGCGATGTCCAATGTTGTTCTGAGTGTGGTTCCAAGATGCTTTCCCCATTCGTCTGAATCGCAGCGTAATCTCGATGTGTGTTACTTTGATGATGGAGCAGATAATGGAGGACTTAAACTTCGTCTTGCTCATGCAAAGAAGGTTCAACTACCTTCAATCCATCCCGGGCGTGTTCGTGCCGCACCCCATGTCGTGCGCGGGGAAGCGTCGCAACGGGAGCTCCCCTCCCCCGGACCGCGGCCACTGGATGAGCGTGCCCGACGACACCCACCGCGGCGTCTGCAACCCGCATTTGACCGCGCGCTCCATCGACCAGTTCCTCTCCCCCCGCATCGGCCCCCAGCTCTGGCGCTCCTCCAGCGACACGACCGTGCTCGGTGTGAAGCGCCCCCAAGACTCGGAGCCCCTATCGCTCAGCTTCAGCTCCTTCATGGGCGACGGCGTGGGCTTCCACCACCGTCCCGAGTGTCCCTCCCCTCCGAAGTCGCTCAACACGGGCCACACCAGTCCCCAAGGCGGCGCTGCGAGCCCCACCTTGCCGCCCACCTTGCTCCCCTCCATGTCCAGCCTTCAAGCGCTCTTGTCCAAACTCCCGAGCGTGACGCCCACGGAGCGCGACACGGGCTTCGATTCGGGGACCTTCGTGAGCAACCACCGGCCGCCCGTCAGCCGGACCGTCGTGAAGCTCCCCACCGACGTCCCCCTCGAGAATGGAGTCCCCCATATGCACCAAAATCCCACGAAGACCGAGGCGGAGCCTCTGCAAGGCACGCTTGGCGTGACGGCCACCTCGAGCTCCCCGAGCTCCGGAAACTCCGATGTGGCCTCGGTGGAACACACCTCGGAAGACACGGAAGGAGGACAGCACACGGGCACCTCCCAGTGCAAAGACGCCAGCCAGAAGTTCAGTTCCTTTCTGGATACGTTTGACAACCTCGCGGATTTCGGTACGCTGCATGACTCGCTGGGCGAGAATGGAGACTCCTACACCTCGTTTCTGAGCGAAATTTACAGCTGATGATGCAATGTCTAGCTCTCTTTCGCCCAGCACCACCTGTACAATCCATCCACACAGACAGGAGCCGGGATCCACACAGACAGATGGGGATCCAAGGCTCCGCCAACCCCTATTCATGTAAGAAACAATCACTCTATTCAATTAACTGGTGCACTAATTCGGATATGCTGGAATGAATCCGCCGCTAACTCCAATGTTCATGAAGATCGGCGCTTGGTATTATTGCAATCGACGGTATTAGTAGAGGAGGATCCTGGGTAGGAAGACCTTTGCAAGGGGAGCATTACGGATCAATCCGCTCTTGTATTTGGTGCGACGTAGACATGGAACTCAGGATTTTGTTGTACAGCTTTTTAATTAGTCCGATAGTGGAGCCCGATCGACTGATTTCGTCCTGCTTTTTCCCCCTTCCCCCGAATGTGGGGTGTGCTTACCAATTTAGACGATTGAAAATTGGTCTTTTGTGCCGAAGGCTGACAGAGCACACTTCATTATTTTCTCTTCTTCTCCTTCTCCTTCCCCTCGCATTTCCTGTTGCCTTTTCTCTTTTCCAATTAATTTGAAGCTTGAATTTTGTGCCCATCTGACAAAGGAAAGGGTGACGGAAGTGATGCAATGCAACCGTCCATGTTGTTCAAGGGTCCATGTTGGTCGGGCAATGGCAGTCCGTGCATGTGGTGGTCTCCTAAAGCTTTCAGTCTGCTGTCTGGGTCTTTGGCTTAGATTCCCGGCATGGTTGGTCTGCGCGAGCGACTACATTGACCAGCATTACACGTTCTGGGTTTTAATCTTTTTTTAGTCCTTGGTTCAGAATTTCGAGACCAGTGTGGAGCTCCCCCCCTCCCTCCTGGCGAGCTTCCCTTCGTGATGAGTGACTTCGCCACCAGTGTGGCTCGCTCTTGGGCAATCCGTAGCGCGGCAGGGCTCCTCGGGAAACGGGAACTGAAGAGAGCCATGCCAGGCGGTTGTTAGATTGTGTTGGGGTGAATCAGAGGGGGGGAAGCCTTCTGAGGAGATTCGAAGGTAGATTTGAAAGGGCTTGTACTTGCGGGAAGATGGAGGGTGCAGTGCCATGCAACTGTGGTGGCTCTTGAGCCTAGAACTGAACATTATGAACTGCTGGAAAAAGAATCTGAACCCAGAATCATCAGCTTCCGTCCATCTCTTTCTCTCTCTCTCCATCTCTCTCTCACTGCGGTACTCTGGCCTGTAATTTTCTTTCTCAGCAAGCTGAAGCGGTAAAGCGCACTGACGTATCCTACACATGACGGAGATGACGGAGCACAAAAGTCTGCCATGCCTCTTCTGTATGAAAGAACTCCCAAGCTGGTCCTCGTTTCAGTCTGCAGAGAGGACTCTACTGAAGTGAGATACGGGTACATTCAGATGTGTGTCCAATATAAAAGTAAAAAATTTAAGTGATACTCCTATGTAGAGCAGGCTGCTGCTTCTGCTTCTGCTGCAGCTCGAACTTCGTATTGGTCGCAGTCGAGGATGCCCTTAAGAGAGAAGACAAAACCCCCAACCGACTTCAGGATACTGTATAATAACCCCTCACGCTGGCCGGGCTTCCGAGAACTGACAGGGCCCGAAATTACAGCTGATCTGAGATTTTTTTCATCTGGGCTTTTGTGTTACTGGTCCCCACCCCACCCCACCCCACCCCACCCCACCGCCTTAAATTGGCCTTTGTTAATACGCTTGTAAGTTAACAACAAACTTTTATGTTTAAATACACTGAAAAGGGCAGCTGCACCTGGTTCTTTTCTAACGAATAAAGCTATTCTGTGGGACGACCCACCTTCAGGCAATATGGAGCCCAGGGCCCAGGCATTCTAATTCAGTGGCATTTAGTGGCCGTAGCACCAAGATGAGGATATTGCCACACATTCTATTTGGGGAAGGAAGGCTCAAACTGGGATTGGCAACGGTTCATCAGAGCGAACTGAAAAGTTGTTAAAACCATTTGAAGCCTAGTTGGTGGGACGATGCTATCTTCGGCAACTACACTGTTCAGTCTTCTACTATTAGCTGGTCCTGTATGGGTTTCATTCAAGTCTTTTTCTCTGCTGAGGTGGCTATGCAAGTTAATCCAATTAGTGTCATTGCGAGAAACACTAATTGTTGCAGTTCTAGTAGTACAAACATTAATTTCCATTTTCTTTTGACTTCAAGCCTTCAAGCTAAAGAAGATGTTTCCTTCTTCTCCAACTACCCAACTACCCATTAGAGTTAATTCTAAGGTGGGCATACCCATACCCGTCTGTTTAAGAGGATAGGGAACCTCTGGAGCTCAAGAGAATTGGAAAACATATTGAAGAGATTAGCCTTCTTATAAGTAGTACAATATTAAAAAAAAATCCAGAAATTATTAATTCAACAAGTTTGTATTCGAGTAGAAAGTTAGCAAGCATAGGAACCTAGGAACAACTATATTCCACTGGTGGGGTTGACCTTCTACAGATTCTTATTTGAGCACTAGGATCTCAAACTTATTCAGTTATAAACACAACAACCGGTTGTTGTTGTGGCTTAGTTGCATGCGGAGGCAACCCCAAATTCAAGCAATTCCGGTACTATTTTAGTGGACCCAACTTCGACCACGTAAGCAACTACCATTATGAACCCTATCTATTTCCAAATCCGCCCTGACAATGCAGTAATACGTCCACTAACTTTCTCAAATTCATGTTCATTCAATCTGATTACCATCTTTAATACTGAATGCATGATTTTCAGATCTCAATTGCATAGTGGAAGGGCTTATTTTAGGGCTTGACATTGGAGACCAGGCGGTTTTAGATTTGCCTACCTTAAAGGTCATCCTTAGCCTATATGTTAGTTCATCAAAAGTGGTGGTGGTCTAAGATGGTACCTTTCTCCTTTTCAATTTGGATATATGAGATAGAAACTTGAACTTGTCATTCTTGAGGATCCAATCTAGATTAAATGTAGCCTTGTCTACCTATTCAAAATATATAAGGTTTTTTGTCTTTTGGGGGCCTCTTATAATCAATGCAATTCTCACTTGTTCAAAGATCCTGTGCAAATAGGTTGCAATGCCTTTGGCATCTAATAAATAGCTTAAGCATTGCATTTGGCAAAGTAGGGGAAACCCTATATTTGGTGGTTGTTTAGATAACTACCATATGAGAAGATTAAGAACAATCTTCTATGAGGTAAATTTTGAAACCAATCTTAAGTAGCAAAAATACACTTGACACAAATTCAATTATCCATATGGATATTAATTTTTCCATCAATTGATAAAATCACAAGTATTAAATGCTTTTGAAATTGTATATTTTGTTAAAATGAGTGTGGAAAACTCCTTCCATTTTTTTATAGGCATATCATATGAAATCTACAACATAGAATATAGTTTTCAAGGATAAAATTTTTAAAGTATTTTATATTTAAATAATTTCTTTAGTAAATAAATATCCAAGCTTTAAAAAATAATTTTGTAAATTTGAGGACTTTTTGTTTAATTTTGTGAGCATCATGGTCAAAGTCTAGCATATGAGTCAAACATAATGGTTGACAAGTTTAGTATAGAGTCAAAAGATGTTGAAGTCACATGTTTCAGAAACATTAATTGGATGAATGGCATAGGGATCATTGAAATATACACTAAGAGCAATTTGAGCCTTCATGTATAATTTTGGAAATTTTAGCATATCAAGTAGTGCCTATATGAAAATTAAATCTATTTATTGATAATTCATTGATTTTAATCACTTCAATCTTATTTAATTTTATTGTTCTTAGTAATCTAGATTGTGCTTTTTCTGAAACAAAGTCCAAGACCACTAGTATAGGGGATTTTAAATAGGAAGATTAAATAGTCTATCACTATGTGACTAAAGTCACTTTTCAAATAGATATGTCTTGTAATTTCATACTTATGGGAAAGGTATGTCACTCCATTGGATAGAGATAAAAGACACTCTTTATCATATTCCTAATTTTCATTCATTTTTGTAAATGCAAAAATACAATTATGCAATCATTGTCTTAGACTAGTGTTTTGTATAACAAACAAAGGCAAGCTTTTAGTTGTATACAAAATACAAAGCTCAAGGTACATTTGTAACTCTTTTTTTATACATAGGTTCGAGGCATAGGCTCACAATATTTGCTAAAAGCATCACTCTTTCATTTTACAAACTCCACTATGATTAGTACATACAACTTTATCAATCTATTGTAAGCTTCATAATTTTGCTTATTGCAATTCTCTATTATTTTGCTCAAAAGCAGTTTGGCTATTTGCTCCAAAAGAATCTAATTATCCAAGGCACTTCTAGTGTAGAAAATTGCTTAAAGTATGACAAAACTAAGCATCACTAAATCCTTTATGAAATTATATTTATAGCCTTTAGTTCAAGATTATAGTACTTTATGACATGATTGTTTAAAGCATCCACATTTTACCAAGTTGCACCAATTACCGGTATCTTCTATACATATTCTCTTCTTCTTATTGATGTCGTCATACTAATGGTACTTATAGCTTTTTCAAGTTATTAATTATGAAATAAAATTATCCAATCCCAAGATAAACTCACAATTCCATTCAAAGTAACAAATGTCTAGGATTTCAACACCACATAAGCATTTCAATCTTCTTACTCATTGAGTAAATTTGCACATTCAAATAAAAGCTTGAAGGCACGGGTTAATGTCTACCAATACAATGCTAAGGCTTACTCTCCAATCACACATATTAATTGCTTCAAGCACATATAATAACTCTCATTGTTTCAAAGCTTGCAGAAACCATTATATAATTTCAATCAATGACAATATACACACATGCATCAATGATGCTAGTATGTGAGTATGAAAATGTGAGCATGTGAATCTTAAGTATGTATATAGGTAAATATAAAGCAACCATTGAAAATAATTAAAATATAAACATCTATTATATAGATATTTATAACATAATTGCATTATAATTATTCTATACTATAAACACCTATACTATAGTTATATAGTCTTTTAGGCTCACATAATAGCAACATCCAGTAAGGCATAAATTACTTTATTAAAGTACCAATGCTTTCAATTAGCATAACATTTAGTAGCACACAATGCTACTCCCTTTCTCAAAACAAAATGATGTAGAATATATTACATCATTTCATTTGAAGGATAAAATGATGTAGTATATTTCAATTCCCCATCTATAACTACTAACACAAGTGACATTCCACATGAGCTTGTCAATATTGTGCATAAAGAGCAATGTTGAATGCAATGGAGCTTAAATAAGCATTGGAATTTTGAATTTAAAATATTGAACAAACATGACATAGATAACATGGAATTTAATCTTTGCTTTGATTTGCTTCATGTATCTTAATTTTTAGTGATTGAAAAGGAGAAGAGAAGCTCTAATTATACACATGGAGTGGTAGAAGGTAGAACAACCCATATGGGATTTGTAGTTTAAAAGTAGTGGTTTCTCAATTGTTCATAGTCAAGTCTAATAAAAGTAGGAATTGTATTAAAACTAGAATTTCAAACATCATTTAGGCATAGTAGATTAACTTATTGCAAAAAACTTTGAACTAAAAGAAAATTGTAAAATCAAGTTGAATTTTATCTCTACGAATCCGTTTTAGGTTTTGAGTTTCCACTCAAAAGATATGGACAAATTTCAAAGAGGATTTAAGAAAAAATAATCCCTTCCAACCCCTCTATGAAATTTGTTCATAACTTTTGATTGGAGGCTCAAAATTTCAAACAAATTTTGGGAGATAAAATTCAACTTGATTTTACAACTATTCTTAGTTCAATTTTTTTTTGCAATAAGTTAATCTACTATGCCTAATGAGGTTTGAAATTCTAGTTTTAACACAATTTCTACTTCTATTAGACTTCACTATGAATGGTTGAGAAACTACTACTTCTAAATTATAAATCCCACATGGGTTGTTATACCTGCTACCCCCCATGTATATATAAAAAGCTTATCTTCTCAAATGAAACCTAACATTCTGTGATTGATGGCAATTGTTTAACCCTTAAGTTCATTGACTATATATGTTTATTCTAAAATGGTCAAAAACTACCATTTCTAGTACCAATATAATTTTTTTTAAAACATTTTTTGAGATTTGTAACCGTAGGACTACTAGTAAATTGGTTTGAAAACATGAGTGGAAAAATTTCAAAGTTTTTCACCATGTAAATTGCAAGGCATTAGCATTTGAATGCTCAAAAATCATTTTTTTCACCTTGTAGAAAATAAGGTAGCTGCACTTTAGATGCAACAATCATTTGAAAAATTGTTCAAAACGGTTGTGCCAATTTGGATTCATTATTGAAGCCAAATAGGATACTTATTTAAAAAATTTCAAATTGTTTAGAATGTACAACATATAGGAAAAAAATAGTAAGTAAAGTGAAGTAACAAATAACTCAAAATACAAAATTGTTAAGAATTTTATTGTGGAATTGAAAAATGTCAATCCCAATGGTTAGAATGTTATAATAAACAATCTACATCCTACAATTATATTTTTTCATAAAATATTGAAAATTGAGTAAAATAAAGGACTTCAAACTTCTTTTACAGTGGAAAATCCATAATTGCGTGCAAACAAAAAAACCTCATAACTTTTGACTCATTGATCAAACTGGATTGATTCAAATCTTTCCATGCATACTTAAATAAATAAAACTAATTTCAAATTTTTCTTTTTGGAAAAATTGATTTTTTTCAATCTACTCGAATTGCCCAATTACAAAATACAAACAAACATATTAGGCCATATCTTTTGACTTGTATTTCCAAATGTCTCGATTTTTGTACATATAAAAGATGTTCCTCATCTCCACCTTCTATTAAAATTTGGGCTAAAAATTTGAAAATCTCCAATGACATGTACATGCCCAAAATTGCTATATTGCCAAATTTAGTAGGTTGGTCTTTAGGGGTTAAAGATTTCATTGATTTAAATATTCAATGGATTCTTAGGTCTTTGAAAAACCATCAATTTTCACAATTAGATGTTGTTTATATGCTTGGTCTTATTACTATTAGCAAAAAAATGGAAGACCCCATAAATGCATTGCCATTGTCTTGGTACTAAAGCCTATATTAATCCCTAAAGGATTGAGGCACATTTCTAGTAGATGATAGTGAAAAACAACCACTTTCTAGGGTAGTGAAAAAAAATGATTTAAATTTTTTTTAAGAATAATTCAATTTTACAAATTTGAACTAGATGTCTAGATTGCTATAGAAATGTGTGGAAAAAATTTCAAAAACTTTGACTACATGGATTAAAAGATAATAACATTCAAATTTAGAAGAAATTTTTTTTCTAACCTTGCTTGAGAGGGCCAACAATCTTTAATTCCTAGAATGAAAATTTTACACTATACAATGGATTTTTTTCTGAAATTTCTTTTTGCATCATATGAATTATGTACCTGCCAAATCTCAAAAGTAAAAAAAGTAGTTTTGTAAAAGCTGCTCAAAGTTGCCTAAGTTTAGGTCAGCATAACTTTTGATCTAGATAGTGGATTGGAAAAAAAATCAAATTTAAATGAAGGGGGCACATGTTTACACATTGTGTCCAAAATTCAAGAAAATTGAACCCAAAATGACTTTGTACGAACCTACCCAAGATTTCTTGCGTACATTAAATGAACACTTGGTTCCCTAGGGGTTAAGAATATGTGTATTAAATTTGTAAATGAAGAATGTATAGAAGAAAAGGCAATGTCTCTAAATGCTACCAAATGTCATTTATTTAGAGCAATATAAGTTCTAAACTTACTTCATAAAAACAAAATAATATAAAGATTGTAAACTTATTTTTATTTCAACATGTATTTGATTATAAAAAAAATATTTTATATATCATTAAATTCTGATGCATTTGAGTATTCTCTTTAACCCCTAAAGTCCCATTTGCCCTACAAGAGCCAAAATGCAACTTTGGATAGGCTTGTATAGACTCAATATTCATCGTAGTTTTTGAAACTTTTTGTAAAATTAGAAAATCATATGGGCTTTGTAGGAATATAGTTTTTATTTCAATTAGTGCTTGAGAGAAAAAGTTATGACACAATAGGCCCAAAATGGAGGTTGGCCCAATAGCCCTCCTAAAATTTTAAAAAGTCAATTTTTTTTTCTTAATTCTCCAAAATGTTACATTTTTGTGTACATGTAAAAACTTTTATACATTCTATTTGGACTATTGATGAAAGAATTATAGTCAATCTTGATTTTTTAGTCAATTCAAGCAACTTTCATTGAAAAATAACTTACAATATTCATTTTTGAATGCAATTTTTACAATTTTTTCTATAAAAATTGCCTAACAAGGTTATGCATGTTTGCTAGAACAATCTCACCATTTGGATTATAGTATTTCAATTCCATTTTAGAGCTAATTAAAATTTAGTTTTTTGTTCAATCTTAGACCTACTTCTATTTAACATTTTTTTAAAGAATGAAAATCAAGTGTGTTTTTAAAAAAAATTCTAGACTTTCAATTCAATTCTTCAACATACAAATTTTTAATTCAAAGTCTATAGTGTAAATTTTTTTTACAAGTGGTAATCAAAGTCATTTGAAATTGAAAGACAATGTTCAAAAAAACTTTTTTTCCAACCTTGAATGCTAATATCTTCCAATTTGTAAAATCAAACTTCATAAATTTTTACCACATGTTCTCAAACAAGTAAAGTAGAAGAGTTTATGGTTTGATTCTAAGTTTTTTTTTCTACTTTCTTGGATGAATATAGTAGAAATAGCAATTTTGAGTGATTTTTGGCAAAAAAAATGGCCTTGGGACTTTAGGAATTAAATTGTGGTAATTAAAGACATTAAAAATTGAATCTACAACTTTGATATATTATATTTAGAGTTAGCACAATCTATACCTAAAAGTTCTTCAATGCAAGTCCACCATTCCTTGTTTTCTTTTAGAATCATCATCTTTAACCCCTTACCGCCCAAGGTCCAACCATGCTTAAAAACTGCCAGCCTTTGCAAGTCTGAAAAGTCAAAATTAGAGTAAGGTATGAAGATCTCAACCGTACAATTTTGTAGTGTGCATGTTTTAGATGGTGTGGAACAAATTTGGGGTCATTTGACCGTATAGATTGAAAGATTATAATGTTTTAGTGTTCAAAAAAGGTGCTGAAATTTTCTTAAAAACACATTTGGAGGTGAAATTGGATTTCTAAACCAACTCAAATGAAAAAACATTAAACTACAAAGTGATTCAAAACCATAATATAAACACTGGGGTAGAAAAAAAATTCATAAAAATCACTCATTTTGTTTGAAAAATGGATTTGAAATGTCAAAAAACAGTGAAAAAAGATGAAAAAATCACAATTGTGGCTGAAGCTCCTTCTACCAAAATGCTTCTCAGTCACTCAAAACGTCTTCGATGGATCTGAAATTTTAGCCACACAAAATAGATTAGTAAGTGAAACTTTTCCAACAAATATTATTGAAAAGCAATCATGTATGAAGAAGTTATGAGCTGCCAAAGTTGACTGAAATGCAAAAATGTCTAGATTTTGAACTTCGAATTGCTCCCAAACATTCAAAACAACTTGGATTGGCATGAAAATTTTAGCACAATAACTAGACCTTGAGGGGAACAAATAAAAACAAATTTTATCAAAAAAAAAGATTTTATGAAAAAGATACAATCCCCCAAAGTTGCAGCAGTCACAATGCAGTGTGCTGCATCCAAATGAACCTATGAACTTTGAATGGCTCTCAAAAACTCAATATGTCTTATATTGATTTGAAATTTATTCTATAAGAACTAGATTAGAATGCGCAACTTTTCCAACAAGTTTCAATGAATTTGGACATTGGATGCAAAAGTTACAGCACTTTGAGTCTGACTCCATGGACACTTTTGGTCCTCTTGGGTGGTGAGGGGTTAAGTTAATGAGTGATGTGATTTGATAGCTTAGTCACATAAGTGCTTGTGGCAACTTCTTCTTTGTGGCTTTCACACATCCATATCTTTGTCATTGGCTCTTGTTGCCATGACTTATATTTGTTAGTTGGGGTAGACACTATTTTGATATTCTCATTATTGACACTTGTAGCAGATGTTGTCAAATTTTCATGATTAACAAAGCTTTCACTTGAAGCATTAGTGTATGTGATCTTTTTTTTGCATCACTATTAGTTAAAATATTAGCTATCTTGCCATCAATACTACCAGTAGAAGAAAAACATTGATTTGCAATCCCTTAAGGGACTAATCTTGTTGTCTTTAAATGTTTTAACAATGTTCACATCATCTTCTTTGGATTGAATAATTCAAGAAATATGCTATATTGATATTAAAATCAATAGTATTGAAGATTTTTGACCTTCAAATTGTATATAAGTTTGAAAAAATATTGCCTCAGTTCAATGATGATGATAAATCAAAGTTTGTTTATCCTCTACGTACATTGACGAGACAAAGTTTGTATGTGATATCCTATTCTTTTTATACTATGAACATTGATTTTACTTATATAAAAGATGATCTTAACTATTATTTCTAGTAAAGATAATAGTGAACTAGAGATATTTACTATTTAGGTTCATTTGAAGAGAGCACTACTCTCTAGTGCAAGACTTAGATGTGGTAGAAATTATACCATTTTCGTAAAAATATCCATGTGTCATCTTCCAAGTAGTTTAAAGTATAAGAGGTTTTTTCAGGGTGACAAGAGACTGTTTCAACCTTGTTCCCCAATCGGTGAACCAACCTCTGTTGGTCAGATTAAAAAATAATAAAAATTGAAAAAAATTTGAATTTTTAAACAAAATAATAATAATAAACTGAAAAAAATGAATTTAAAAATAAATAAAAATAAAAATAAATAAATAAATAATTTTAAATATATATATATATATATATATATATATATATATATATAATTATCTAATGTGGCAATCTCTCTGCCACATCAGATCATACGAGAACTTGCAGTCTCCCAATAAGGCCAGAAAACCTCTTATTTGATATGGCCCCTTGAGAATCTGACCTCCATAGACAATAATTGCTAATAGGATCACTTATAAATAAAGTACAATGCAAGTTAATCCTTGAATGCCACTCTAAACATTTGCCGTCTTTTGAATGACAAAGAATCTTACCTTGTAGGATAGAAGTGCATCTTTTCATCCTTGGGGGGTTCACTCCCTTATATATTTTGCATATACTTGCAATAATGACCTATTTAATGGGGGGGCTATCTATAAAATGACCTATTTATAATATGGAGGTGTTTTAGGGCATCCTATTTTACATATAATCTTATTTCTCACTTTTTAAGTACCCTATAGTAGATGTTATTTTTTGCAAATTTTATGTGGAATTAATATATTGGACCCTATTTTTTTTTTATCACATGTGGTTTCTTAAACTTTTGCTAGTGATCTCCCCGAGTTTTCATCCTTGGTATTAGCTCCTCACCGCCCGAGGGGACCAAAAGTGTCCTCACATAGTCTAGCATCCAACTTCAAAGTGTTGTAACTTTTGCATCTGATGTCCAAATTCAATAAAACTTGTTGGAAAAGTTGCACATAGAAGTCTAGTTTCTATGGTAAAATTTTCAGATCAATCCAAATTGTATTGAATTTTTGGAAACCAATCAAAGCTTGCAGGTTCAATTTGAGTTCACCAAACTTCATTTTAGGGTTGCAACTTTGGGGCTTGTATCTTTTTCTATTAAATGCTTGATTTCAATCAAATTTGTTGGATTTTGTTTGCCTTGAATTCTAGTTATTGTGGTAAAATTTTCATGTCAATCCAAGTTGTTTTGAATGTTTGGGAGCAATTTGAAGTTCAAAATCTTCCCATTTTTGGAGTGCATTGAACTTTGGTGACTTATAACTTCTTTTTACATGGTCTGTTTACAACAATTTTTGTTGAAAAGTTGAGCATACTAGTCTAGTTTTTGTGGTTCAATTTTCATATTAGTCCAAGAACTAATGAGTGACTAAGAAGCATTTTAGTAAAGAAAGGTTTAGCCATTGATGTGATTTTTTGCTACTTTTTTCACCGTTTTTTGACATTTCAAAACAATTTTGCAAACACAATGAGTCAATTTAATGATATTTTTTTCACTGAAGTGTTTTTCTTTTCTTTTTGAATAATTTTGTAGTTTAAAGTTTTATTTATTTGAGTAGGTTTAGAAATCAAATTTCACCTCTAAATGTGCTTTTAAGAAAATTTCAGCATCTTTTTTCAACATTAAAACATGGTTAGGGGTGGAAAGGGAAGATGTTCTATAGACTTCCAATGAGTATATTTGGCTTATTAAAAGGAAATGATGTCACACGGCATCAAAATGCATGATTTCCACGACCACCAGTCCATCCTTCAAAGGTTAAAAATTAGCACGCATTTGGGGTTCCTTCTACATTGTGTTCTGAACCCTTTTCCAATTTTTTCCTTCACGCTCATGTTTTAAGTTACTACGTGTTCATATTTTTGCAAGGGCAATAGTTGGTGCTCAAGATTCCTTAATCCTTAAACGATGCACACACCGATTTCTGGTCAATGAATGACTTCCAAATAGTCTACTGCATGAGAAAAACAAAGTTTTTCATCTAGTTTTTTTCAGTAGCAAAGTTATGATTGTGTGCAATCATGCAGTGCACTGAAAATCTTCAATCAGTGAACTCATATATTTACAAGAGCCCAAATTCTCAAAAGAAGGTGTCGCACTTACATTGCCCCTCTTGTAAATTACCTGCCAGACTACATCCTTTGTTGACTTGTGTTCCATTTCACATCTGCAATTGGGCTAGAGCTTAAGTGGTTTGCACAGAAATGGATATTGTTCATCGAGCCGCTGTTGCCCACGGTGACCCGCCTGTTGTTTAGGGGTTAAGCATGAGACCAAGACACAAGTCAATAGCTCACTTAGCTCAGGCACAAAATACTTTTAATAACGCTTGCTCAAAAATACTTGTTTGGAATAAACCATCTTCACAAACAAGGTTAGTTCTATTAGAAGCACAAAAGCGGATACAGGATTTAACTTAACCCCTAAGCACCACCGGCGCCAATTTTTGGCATTCGGCAAGCTTCATAGGGGCCCAAGAGGACCTGAACAATAGTTTTTTTTCTTCATTTTATTTTAGTGACCTTTCATGTTGAGTTGTGAAGAGTCTCCAATTGAGTTTTTAGTCTAACTAATGTTTGTTTTTATGTAGTTGAGAAGTAATTAGAGAAAACGGATGACAAAATTTGCCATTTTAGTGTATTTTGAGAAATTGACAAAATCTGAAATTTCTCCTTGAAAATGACATTTTCTGAGTTAGAGCCCAACTAATGAAATGAAGGTCCTCTCTTCTAGTTTCTACTCCAATTGAAATTTTGTAAGAATTTGTAAAAATGAATATTTTATTGCAGTTCGCACTTTGGCTGTATTTTTAATGTCCATTACTTTCTAATTATAGATGTACACGGTAAATTAGTTTACACCATGATGATTTTCACTGTAATGTTCGCACATGGTGAAATTTTCAGATTTTTTGAGGTTATTTTCTATTTGATGTGATTTTTCCTTCATTTTTCCTTCAAAAAATTCCAGAAAATACAAGTTTCCTCAAAAAAATCTGAAATTTCTGTGAATTACAGAGGACATGCAGTTTCATATCTGAAAAATAAAAATAAAAATTTTCATACACATCTGATTACAAAATGGCAACAAACTGAGTGGCAGAGAGTGCAGCCTGAAACCAGTGGTCATAGGCCCGGCGTTTCAGGGTTAAGCCACAGGAAGCTTGCGACTTGGCGATGACAGAAGGTCCATGGAACTGTACACGGAGCCCCAGGTGCAAGCTCTCAACGGGATATTGTCAGCAGATATTACCCGTGAAGCCCGGTCCTCCCCGACGGATGGCATTTGGACGCTTTCAAGTGATGTCAAATTGGCTACTGATGAAGGACTGCAAGTTTTCATCTTCTTTTTATGAGAGACTCTGAGTGTGCACTATTATTGGAAATCGAATTAAGAAAATCTCAAGAGTGCAGGAAGGAACCACTGAGAAAGTCCGGGACTATTTATAGTAAGGGAATTATTTTGAACACTTGATCTTGTCAGGTAATTGAGTTGCTGGAAGCTTTCAGCATTACCTTAATGTAGTGAATATGATAGTTGACTCTAGACAATTGTTTTGAGTGCATGTAGAGTGAGACACTGAAATTCGTATGAATTTCATCATTCGACATCAATGAGAGATTGCTGCAAGTTAGTCAGGTCTTGTCGTATTTGAGAGCAATTGTAAGTGAGCATTGGTACCTGGTTTTGTGAATTCTGCAGGGTCGCGCATGGTTTTAGGATTTAGGATTGCAGGGGAGAAGAGAGCTAGATTGTGTTGGAGGCTGCGGCAGCTAGTCGTAGCAGCATGCCATTGCTACCCAAGGTAACGAGGATTGGAGGAGCGCTCTACAGCGCTGGAAGTGCGGCCGTCACCGCCTACAAGGAGCAAAAGATTGAGCGAACTCCGATTGAAGATCATGGTAGTGGGGAGAAGAGATCAGACCAGCCATCGGGGGGGAAGGAGCCCGGGCAGCAGACCGAGCTGTACGAGATTCTGTCCTCTCTCATCCAAGGCGTGTACGCGGCCGATCGCGGCAAGGCAAATGCATCTCTCTTCTGGGAGGCTTTAGGGTTCGAGAAGGAAGCCTTGGAAGACGAAGCCGCGACCGATGAAGAAATCGCCGCCGTTGGGAACCCCTCTTGCAAAATTCGCTTAATGGTCTTCCGGCGGCGAGACGATGACAGAATGGCGTTGCCGAAATATGTGATCGCCATCCGGGGCACAAGAAAATACTGCCAGCGCGACATTCTGGCCGACCTGCAAATTCTCTGCGAAACCTTGCACCATAACCCGCTTTACGACATTGTGAAGACCATGACGAGACGGGTGGTGGAGAAGCACAGCCACGACATGGTATGCGTTGCGGGTCACTCCCTGGGAGCCGCGATCGGGCTCATCGTCACGCGGGAGCTCGCACTGGAAGACATGGCCGTAGAGACTCATCTCTTCAACCCGCCGTTCTTTTCCCTGGAAACCCTAATGGAGAAGTTCACCACCCTGGGCGCCAAAGGAATCGACAAGCTGAACCAGGCGTTCGGATCGCAGGAGCGACCATCCCACGGCCAGAGCTGTCGGGTGAGGAAACTCGTGCAGGCCAAGCAAGCGAAGCGCGACGCAGAGTTTCACGAGGCCATGGCTAAGGGGTTTACCAAACTAGGGAAATGGTCACCGTCTTTGTATGTGAATCCTTATGATACCATTTGCAACGGCTACATCCATTACTTCAGGAATCAGAATGTCTCCCTCGGAAGTAGGGACGCGCTAGCCATCTCCCTCACGGCGGGGCCCCTGCGACGGTTCTTGTCGCTCGACTCACACTCGTATCACTTGATCCCTGCGGCGCATCTGTGGATCAACCACAGGGGCGACAATGTGCTCAAGGCGCATCCTCTCGATCAATGGCACGAGCACCCCACCGTCGAGCTACTCCACGAGAAGCACGACTTGTTGGCAAATTTCGCTGCTTCCGAAAATCTCCTTCAGCAAAAGGAAGAATTTACGGATTCCCAGGCACATTGCTCGCCTCACTTGAAATCAATTTCTTCTTCACCTCACCGCACTGCCGCATCCAACCCGGCGACAGTCGCGAGCGGGGCAGTTGGGACTTGGGACGGGGTGTCAGCAGCGACGAGACGGCACGAGTGGGCTTAAGTGACTTGAGAAGTACCGGAAGTCAGGGATTCTTATACGTAGTACTCAATGGCCAAGCTGTTTTGTTCACATTGGAAGGACAATTTTTCAGTTTTTTGTTACAGTGAAATTTGAGCAGGTAGTTTGTTTATATTGGGAATGCATTGTTTTCATCTAATTTTTTGTGTACAGCTTGCTGGCTCTTACCGAAGGGGAGGAGGCTTTGCATGTAAGGAAGCTACATTTATGTGATGAAGCTTGATAAGACTCAACATTATGTATGGCTGTGCACCTACAACTTTGAGCTGCAACTTCAAACCAACACCATAGATGGAATTTTAATTTTGTTTCATGATCTATGCAATTTTGAAGCCACTTCAATGGAAGATTTTTGTTAAAGAGATGGATGATATGGGTAGATATTATGAGCAATTGGTAGATGAAAGATGTATTCATACCATGAGCTTCATAATAACTATTCTTTGTTTTTCGAAGGTGCCCTAATATTGCGCACTTCATTCTAAGCAAATCAGGTGTCCAGTGTCCACATTTAGGGGATGCACAATATTAGGACACCCTGCTATAAACTGACAGAGGGGAGTTAAAATTTTTTTTCCCAAGTCGTGGCTCTATTCATTGTCGTCTTCAGTGTTCCTCAGCATATTCGTTTTTTCGGATGATTGTTGCTGTTTGTACAGAAATCTCTTAGAAACTGAAAGAGTCTCACAATTCTATGTTTGAGAGTTTCTACACGATGCTTCAAGGTATTCCAGTCAATGGCAAGAAACAATCAGGAAATTGCCGTGTATTTTGCATTCCCCGTTTCTATCTTAACTTGTGCAAAGAATTCGTCCTGAAACTGAATTCAATCTCAGAGCTTTGAATGACACGATTTCGTACTATTCACAGAGAAAAGTCAAAGACCCTGGTGAAGGTAAAATCTGTATATGAAGATATGAAGCAAATTTGTAAGCATTCTCAGAAAGCTTTGAAACCAGATTTGATGCGTTGGACACAAAGTACCGTATTTCCAACATGCATCACTCTGAATCAACCAGTGCACGAGAAAGCGAGGGTAGAGTTTTAAAATTTCTTCGACATGCGTCAAGTTTCTATTATTAAACGAATCACCCCCACAATTAGCATACTTCACAAACAGAAATAGAATAAGAAGAATAACTCTAGTCCTAATTCAAGTAAGAATCCTACGACGAGCATGAATGAAGAGTTGCTGATCCTAAGTCGCCTGGACGCAGTCATACCCTTGGAGCCTCGTGCCTCTTTTTGCAATAGACTATCATAAACTTACACTACAGGGACGATCCAGAACCTAAATTGCAGTGGAAGGCAGGCGGATCACCTTGTATACACAACCATTTTGCAGGAATCAATGTATCTGTCAATGTACTGTACATCCTTTGCTCTTCCTTAATAAAAAGCAACAAAAGACGGTCATTACAAAAGTTTGTGGAACATTCAAAAACCAATATGAGATCTCTTTTAACCCCTAAATGTCCAAGGCACCAAAATCTGGTGTTTGCAAAACTTTGAAGTTAAATAAAACCTAACTAAGTTGCTATTTTTAGTAGTTGGTATTTTTGAAATGTTCTTTTAGAAGTCTATTTTCAATGTCAAAAATTCAATCTGAAAAATGAATGATGATAATTTTTCTATTCAAGATTTTGTGCAAGGATACCCATTGCAATCTTGACTCTCCGTAGTGTTGAGAGCTCTTGAAAATGAGCTTCAAATACACTAAATCTTGGAGAAAAGATCACATTCAAAATTCATTTACAAAAATTGTAGAGTAGATTTTGAGAAGCCATAAATTAATTGAAATTATGCATGTTAGGCTCTTTAAAGACATATTTTTTTGGTCACAAACTTTTCAGATTTGCCTTACGAAAAGAGGATAGAAAAACTTCACATCATTTTTGCAGTTTTAACACCCTCGTGGTCAAACATTATAATCTTTCACTCCATAAGTGCTATTGTTGTGTTTTCTTTTCCTATGCAATCTCTAACATGACTAGTTTGAATTTGTACGGTTACAATTTAAAAAAATTGATACAACTTATCACAATATTGGCATTTTGTTCAACTTACAGCAAATTCTAAGAAGCTCAAAATAGGCTTTGGGCATTTACGGGTTAACATGCGATGTCAGCCGCACGGATTATATAAATCACTTCAGCGCCTCTCTTCGTCGAGAGCCTTCAAACTCATCGTCAACAGCCTGCAGAAAATGAACAATTCAGACAAATGCCCATGCCTACATCTATGGTCCTACAGTATGAAATGAAACAATGCGTCCTTTAGTGATTCAGCCCCATTATATTTCACCAAAGGAATCCAAAAACTGTTCATCGATGCATTTTTAAATACCAAGGAGTTTTTCCAGCAATATTAGACTGTTTCAAGAACTTATAGACGAACTCATAAAAAAGGGTTGCCATGATTGAAAGGGAGGCCTCCCAATAGTCACAAAGCTCATAAGAGGCTTTCCCAAGACTCATACTAGGGAGACTTGGTGTGACTTCGCTGTGACCATAGAAAAATCTCCCAATAAATTATGGAGAAGATTCTCTTTATGGTGTTCACTAAATGGTTCTGAAACAATTTAATTCCATTGAAAAACTCTGTTATCATCCAAAGCGTTACACTTCAGTTGATTTTGCACAGGAACTTACGAAGCTGGAGGCACGGAGTCCGGCCTCATCACCATGTGAGCCCGGCTTGCATTTTGGGGGAGTCTCAAATGCTGCAAGTGCAAGTCGTTTCGTCAAGACTCCAACTTGAAAGTAGATATAGGGTGTGGCTGGAACATCCACATAGATGCCTGTCACTGGCAACCAGACGAAGAGCTGTTTTGTCTCGATTCCATCCAGGTTGCTGATGGAGCCGAACTTCAGCGTTCCAGTGATGTTTGGGCCGTAATATGCCAGCTATGAATATCAGGATACAACACACAGAATAATCGTTAGTAGGGATTATATACGAATCTATTGGCAATGCTGAGGCTAATTATTGAAAAAATGTGGCGAACAACTTCAGCTTCGTCTGTGCTCTGAGTCTAGGTGCACAAACCCTAATTTCTGTGGCTAAAAAAAATCAAGCATTGCGACCCCAGCAACACTAACGGTTACTCTTGCCTCTTTTTCATCAACTGCCGCGAGGGATTTCAGTTCACAATTTCCAAAAAGTCTCCAGAATACATACTTTGAAGCCATTTGGTCAATCCCAGAAAGAAGGACATCCATTTTCATAACTCAAAAAAAATTCAAGAGAGCAAGAAAGTTAGAATTGACAAACGAAACGGACTACCGAACTCTGGCCACAACGATACTAAATTAATGCAGTAGCAACCAGCGGCGAGACAGAACTGCGCGAGTGACATCTCAAGACCAGAAGGAAACGAACATAATTGTGCCTACACACGTCCAATGCGGGCATTGTAGCTTCTCAATCAATCCAACCTCCACAAAAAAATTAGCAAATCAAAATCCATTCAATTCCAATAAATAAAGAAAGGCAACAACACTCGATAGTTCGTGACCACACCACCTGCAAATTAACCCCAAGTTTCTTCCGTGAGACAAGAGATCGAGCATACCTGATCCTCGATCTGGGTGTAGCAAGGCGCCTCCAGTGTCACCAAGAAGTCGCCGTCCTTGCCAATAGAGTAGCTCTTCACGGAGCTCGGAAGCAGCCCCCCCGGCAGTCCGTTCTTCTCCAGCTCCTCCACCACGGATTCCGCCGCAATCGTGACTAACAGCGATGTCAGAATCACGAAGAGAAGCGCCGACTTCATCGCCAAAGCTCCAAAATTTCCGTTGCTGACGGAATGGCGATGAACGCTCTTGGTATTGTTGAGCGTTTTCGAGAATATTTTTGGCGATGGCCACACCAGGAACCAAGTTTGGCAGAGAAATAGCTGCAGGAAAAGTCCAGAGCTTACTCAGGGGAATCGAAGTCCTTTGGTCATTGTCACTAGGGTGGCCCGTGCCATTGCCACGGTCTAATTTTTTTAATGTATAGAAACTTCAAAATTCAATAACTTTCATGCTGGAGGTTAGAACACCCCCTCCTCGCCGAGGGCTTTCCGACGGTACCAAACACGCACCCGGGGGACTCACGGTCCGGGAGATCTCAACGTAACAAACAAACAAACATCCAAACAAACATCCAAACAAACAACGTATTTTTATAGGGGGATTCACATGACTTCCGTTGTATGAACTTCGATACGTTTCTACGGTAGAGTTTGAATGCATTGGCTTCCGAGTGTTTCTCGGACCTATGGATATGTGGCTTTTCTTTCAAGAAGGTTTAGAGTTTCCTGCCTCCTTTGTTTTGAAGACTTGAATTGAAGGAGGCCATATTTGAGTATGCAATTTTGAATACATAATCTTCGTATGTAATTTTTGTATATGTTGGCTTTGCATAGTAGATGAAATGAGATTTTTGAAACATTGTAACAATGATGTACAAAGCCATTACTGATGTTTGGCATTTTTTAACACATTTTTTTTTTCTACAAGTTTGAAACTGATCATTTTTTTGAGGAGATTAGGCATTTAAATACCTTAAAAAAAACTAGCACTTCCTTTGATTTCAAATTTTAGTAACTTTAAAATCTAAAATAAAATAATTCCAACTTTAGAAAAATTTAAACTTTATGCTTTCCTTAGACTTTGAGCTTCATTTTTAGCTCCAAAATGTCAAACTTCTATAAATTAAATTGTACATGAAGTTTATATAAAAGTTGAATAGACTAGAAGTTATGGTAAAGGTACCCATAATCAATCAAATAAGTACATTTGGACATTATCTAGGGTAGTATAAGGCAAATCAAATATTTTTAGAGGTGCATTGACATGAATGATATGGATTGCAAAAAATTTGGTAATTTCTCTCTTGAATTGAAATTGCTATGAATTTTGAAAGGCAAAAGTTGGGCTTTATTTAGAGTCATCCAATTCCTATCATTCAAGATATACTTTCCTACTCATTGCTTTCTATTTTCTTCACCACTTATGTGTCATTAGCTTATTGGTCTAAACCAAAACCCATTAAGGACCGGTCGACCACTTTTGGATTGATTTGAGGACTTTTTGTCTCCTATGATTTGTAGAACATTTGATCTCAAAAAACTTAGACAAGAACGCATTTAGAGTGTCTTTATGCGCATCTAACAAAACCAGTTTCAAGAGAAGGTGTGCAAAAATGAGTGAGTTGTGCTTGGCCAAACTTGAAATGGTCCAACCTTTCATATTGAAATTTTCAATGAAAAATGCATATTTTATGGAAAGGACAATTATGTGTGTGTTTGAAATAATAAATTGAAAGGTTTTGGTCAATTTCTAGACAATATATTCAAATCTATACCCAATTGTAGCAAACCCTAATTATAACCAATGCCAAAGGGTGTTTATGACACATCAATGTTTGAAGAGTAATTACAAAGACATGAACCGTTGGATCACTTTTATTTTTTGTGTGGTTGAAGGACTTAACCCATGGAACTCATTTATTCAATCCGATCTAGGATTACATCTTTTAAAAAGGTAGAAAATTGCACTTTTTAAGAATTGTGTTCAAAAACTACGTCTGCCCCCTAAATCAACCACGGTCCTTAATGGGTTAAAAAAATACAAAGACATACATTCCAAGGAGAAAATGGAAATCCGTTTCAATCTTAGTTGGAAATAAGGTACCCTATTGATTGTTGAAGGCCCCCTGGTTAGTAATGGGTACATCTACCATATATAAAAGTTGAATGAACTAGGGCACTAAATTCATACATTGAATGTCATGTAACAATGACAAAGGGTTTTTTTTTATTTGTTTTAATTTAGGATGATACAAGAACCTTTCCAAAATGGCAAGGGAATAATCGTGCAAACCTCCTTTATATCCTACCCAAAGGTCAAATTTGGCAAAAATTAAGTCAATTTTTTGGGAAAAAATGCCACATGTCATCTTACAAGTGGTTTGAAGTGATGTGGCTCCTTGAAATTTTGACATGGAAATTCAATTTCAACGCTTAGGTGCCAAATTAGACCTTTACATATGGTATTGACATTCAAATGATTTCCATCCAATATCTTGTTAGCATATTTGTTGACTTTAGTAGGAGGCTTTGAAACTTTCAATTGTACCTTTGAAAAACTATGTGTGAACAAAAACTTTCATTGCATGAATGTCTAATGACAGTGAATAAAGATTTTTTATTTGATGTATGCTATAATGATCTCAAGAAGTAAGAGGAGGCTTAGGAATGTGTATGTAGATTTCTTTCATATTAACATTTAGATGGTTATCATTCAATTTTTTGTGAACAAATTTGTTGGTTCTAGTGTGAGACTTTGAAATCTATTGACAAATGTTGCATATGAAGAAGTTTGAATAGAGCATTACCTTAAGAGCAAGCCACTACTACAAGGATAAAGTCTCTCTTAGCCTAGCTTCATGATAGTGGTACACTAAGGTTCTTGTAGAGTAGCTATTTCTTAGTGGTACATACACGTTAATCCTCAAAAGATAGAGTAGTGATCACGAAAATCAACCATTTTGGTATTGTGTGAATTTTTGGTTTAAAAAATTCAAAAGAATTTATTGGGAGTCAAAACATTATTATTAGAAGACCTCTCTTATTTGTACAAGAATATGAAGATGAATACTTGCACTTCCATCCTACACAAAAGGACTCTTTGTCATCTATTGGCCAAAAAACGATTACAATATTCTTATAGGGTGAAAGATTAAGTTTAAGTCATTTGAAACTTTTCACCACATATGCTCCGCTTTGTTGCTATTTTTTGTTATTTAAAAAAATAAAGAGTGCACTATGTGTTTTTTAATAATAGATTGAATGTAAAATATTTTATAATTATTAGTTATTTAAATTTTAAAAAATATTAACAAAAGAAGATGAATTGATATTTGTAAGTTATATGGTAATTCCTACCCAACACCCGACCCATCAAAACCAAACCAATGGTATAAATGGATGGTCAAAATGATATAGAGAAATTGATATATTTTTTAAATGCAAAAAGATAGTATTGAGAAATAAGAAGGTTGTATAAACATCTTCCAATAGTTTCTATAAGCCATACATTATAATACATCTCAAACACAATTTTTTAAATACTTTTGTATCACTTTTTTTCACTATAAGAAACCCACATTTTAGGTGACAATTCTAAATTTTTCTTGATGGATTTTGTTAGACATCAAATGTAGCAACCTCTGTTTTTACGTCAACATAAACGTTCAACATAACATCAATGTTGACATAAAAACACGGGTTGTTACATTTGATATTTAATAGAATCCGTCAAGAAAAATTTAGACTTATTACCTAAAATGTGGATTTCTTATAGTGTTTTGAGTTTGAATGTTTAAAAATAAAATCTTTATATTAAAACTTTGTTATATCTATTAATATTTGAAATCAATTAATGTAAAAAATGAATAACTTTTCATAACCATTCCATAAAAAATGGGGATGACATGATTGTACAGTGGGGGCCTAATCAAAATGGCATTTTGATATCTGTAGCAAAAATAATTTCAGCTCTATCAACTTTGATAGCCTCTTGAGACCTCAAAAATTAATAACTTTAATATAAATTTTTTTTACAACATCATATGTAAATAAATAACATACATGCCAAATTTCAAGACCAAAAGATTTACTTAAAAAAAGATATTCAAAATCTACCAACATGAGTATAGTAGTGAAAAAAATTTCACTACTTTCAACTTTGACACCCTCTTAAGGATTGAACTTTTTTTTTTGCCATGAAATTTTTGGCATGAAATAAACTTTATATTTTTAATATGTGTGAAAAATTTCAAAGTTTGAAGATTAATGTAAAAAAAGATATTTGAAATCTCCCAACATGTGTAGTTTTGAGAATTTTTTCACAATTGCCAACTTTGACACCCTCCCAAGGGCTAAGAAATTAGTTTTCTATCATGAATTTTTTTTGTGAAGTCATCTCTATGTTAATAATATGTTTTCTAAATTTCAAGTTCAAATGAATTACCAGAAAAAAGATATCCAAAATCTCCCAACATGAGTAGTTGAGAATATAATGTTTATTTCATGCCAAAAATTTAATGGCGAAAAAAAAATGCTCAATCCTTGAAAGGGTGTCAAAGTTGAAAGTAGTGAAATTTTTTCATTGCTATACATGTTGATAGATTTTGAATATCTTTTTCTATGTAAATATTTTGGCCTTGAAATTTATCATGCATGTTATTACTTTATAGATGATGTTGCAAAAAAAATTAATAGTAAAATATCAATTTTTGAGGTCTCAGGAAGTTGTCAGAGTTGGTAGAGCTAAAATTGTTTTCACTGCGGATCCCAAAACGCCATTTTGATTGGTACCCCACTGTACAATGATTTGTCTCCAAATAAACATTGGGCATGGTTCTTGTCACGACCCTTGTCACAATCTTTGATGGATGAATGCATTTATGAATGATCGTCAACTAATTCATGATGGAATGTGCACTAGTAGATAAGCAAAGATTGTTCGGAGATAGATATCTCCAAATGATGGATTTGTGCATTGGAATTAGACAATTCCAATTGGAAGACAAAGACAGTGAGTTGCCTAAAGATAAATGGATGCAAACAATGGACCTAAGTGGTACAACTTCACTTGGATTACTAGTACATTGGATGAACACAAGTGTGTTGGAACTTGGAGTTAGAATGATAAATCCAAGTAGAAGATGATGATTTAGAATAAGAAATAAGATATGATTGGAGAAGGGAACTACGACTTTTATTTTTATTAGTGTATGGTTCAAGATAGAACCTAAGATAGAAAGTAAAAGATAGAAGAGAACTTTAGTCTATTTTTAAGACTAATAGTCTTTAGTCTCCATTATATAAGGAAGCTCAAGGGTGAGGAGACTTTCTCTTGGGTGAGGAGACTTTCTCTTTGGAGATTGATCTCTCTCTATGGTTGGGTGGTTTGAGCTTTTGTGAAACAATTTGTCTATTAAGTATATTTTGTATTTGCAATTGGAGTCCATTGTGATTTAATGTTATAAATTATAGGAAGATTGTTACAATTCTTATTATTAAGTTCCCTTCATTACCAAAGTTGATGGAAAAATTCAATAAAATTTGTTAAAAAAGTTGTGCATACTAGTCTAATTTGTGGATTAAAATTTCTAGATCAATCCAAGATGTACAAATGTTTTGAAAGCCAATCGAAGTTAACAAATTCATTTTGAATTATTCCCAATTGCATTTTTATGTCTGTAGATTTGGAGGCTTGTAACTTTTTTATCCAAAGTTTGTATTCAATAAATTGATTGGGTTATCTTTTCCCTTAAAGTCCAGTAATTGTGGTCAAATTTTCATGTCAATCTAAGTTGTTTTGAATGTTTGAGAGCAATTTGAAGTTTAAAATGGGGATGTTTTTGGATTACAATGAACTTTGATGGCTTATTTCTTCTTCATATTGTGTTGTTTACAATTTTTTTTGAAAAGTTGTGTATACTAGTTTAGTTTGTGTACTTAACATGTCATGCCAATTAAAAAAGTTACGAGTGCCTAAAAAGCATTTCAATAGAGGAAGGTACAACCATAGATGTGTTTTTGCAACTTTTTTCCCAATTTTTTGACATTTCAAAAAAATTCTAGAGACACAATGAATCAATTGAATGATTTTTTTTCCACCAATGTCTTAGTTTAGTAGTTTTGTATCATGTTGGAGTTTAAATTTTTTGATTTGAGTAGGTTTAGAATTTCAATTTGACCTCCAAATGTGTTTCTAGAAAAATTTTAGCATCTTTTTTCAATACTAGAATATTATAGTCTTGCAATCTATATGGTCAAATGACTCCAAATTTGACTCATATCATCTATAAGATGTACACTACAAGATTGTACAATTGAAATTTTTATACCTTATATATTTTTAGACTCAAAACACTTGAAAAGCATCCTTACTTTTCAACACTTTTTGGACCTTAGACAATGAGGGATTAAACTATTTAATTTTTTTTTTCTAGATCTTATTAGAAATTAAAAGAAGATTTTAGTGCATCTTAGAAAGACACTTTATGAATAAGCAAAACATTATAAAAACTACTAATTCATAATAAGTCAAAATTGTGTAAAATTCTCAGAAATTCTAAGAAACTTGTCAATTCTATCATCAATTAATGCTCTTTTGCTTCTTTTATCAAGTCTTCTAGCATATATAGTAGGTCTTCAAAGTGTGTCTATATCTTTTGCATTAAGATCTTTTTGAAATTTTGCTTAGATTATTTTATTTTTGATTCAAGTGCTTTCTAAACTTATAGGATGATCAAATTAGTTTAGAAAACACACTTGCTATAGTTTGTTGACAAACCAAAATAATTGGATTAATTGTAGATTAGACTCTATATATGCACATTGCACATTGGCTTGAGTGAACATTTTTAGGTCTTTCTCCGTTGAACGCAACACATTGCAATCCCACCCATTTCGGAAAATCAAATGTCGAAGGCCAAAAAATCAATTCAGGTACTTTCCGAACTCACTTTTGGACCGTGGATTTGTTGGGCTTCCAATCGCAGCCACCCAAGTGTAAAGAAGTGCAAAGTTAGTAATGATTCTGCCGAACTCTTGACCGCCCAGCAATCGGGCTCCCTCGTTGGCGACACCAGCAGCAACCGGCTGTAGGGGGAGTTTCTGTCGTCCTCCCGCCGTCTTTCGTCGACGATATCTTTGGTTCTCGTTCGTCTGTCGATGAGAGGGGGCTTCGTCGTGGTGAAGAAGCCTTTTTGGGGAATCCCTCGCCCTCGCCATAGCCCGGCATTTCTAAGTTTCGGTTCCGCGCTCTTGTGTTTGCGAAATTTTTGCGGACAAGTTCGTTGGCATCCCGCGGAGCCTCTTTCGGCGACGTTGCTGGCCGTGCTTCGCTGAGTTGGAACGGGAGCGTGGTTTGATTTCGTTTTGATTGCAACATCCGTAGGGTTTGACTCCGGTGGGAGTTTTGCGGAGTGATTGTTTTTCTTTCCTGGATTGTGAAGAGCATGGCTGATGGCGACAGTTTCTGTCGTCATGTTGCGGCTTACGAAGTGCGGTGACGGACTTTCTGATTGAATGGGCTCCGTGCGTCAGTGAGGGACCAGAGTAGGGTTTTTGTTCTTTTAGTGTTTGTTTTTAGCTTCTGTGGACGAAGGGCAGGTCTGTGACGTCGCTTGTTGAAACACTAGGTGTTTGGGCCATTGTGAGCGGGGGTGATTGTATAGACGGAAATTCATGGAAGGTGAAGGGCAGTTGTGGCTTTCTTGAGGGTTGAGAAGCCTGCGAGTCTGTGATATTTTAGTTCAAGTAGCATTGAGAATACTAGGGTTTCGAAATTCTGGAGAATCAGGGATGAGCATAGGTGGAAATTCTATGGTGTTTAGAAGTGAATTGGAATTCCTAGGTTGAAGACCACAGTCTGCCGTCGGCTGAATCGCAGGTGGTTAAATGGCAAGTGAAACTGTGAAACTGGTTCAGGAACGTCAATTCAATCAAATGCCAATGAATTTCAGGGAATAGGAAAAATCGCAATTTTTCTTAAATTCATGCCTGGAATTGCTCCATGGTTTTTCTATCACAGTTGTGCCCTTGGGATTATTAGTACTTTCTGATGGCTGCATGAAAAACACGATTTTCAGCTGTCGATTGCTTCTCGATAATTGATAACATCTCCTGAGGAAGTTGACTCTAGCTATCAGGAATATTCAAAAGTAGGTTGCCAACGGGATACCCTATGCGTGGACAAGGTTGAGGTGGAGAGCAGTTCTTGTATACAAGGTGCTTGATTTTGGGGGCTAAGCGTTTGATGGGATCCTGTGCAACATATGGTTAAAAGGCATGCCAAAGGAAATTGAAGTTGGGAGTAAACGATGGTGGGGTTGGACAGACAGCATATTTTCCAGCCCGGGCTGTTGAGAGAGTCAGACTGCCGAGCTTGTGGCACGTCCTCCAAGGTTGCGGTCTGAAATCAGAGGCGGAAGCAGAGAGACTTTCCATCCCGCCCTTGGTCTTGCAGTTTTGAATCGCGGGGAATTTTACTGTCCCTGGATACTTCTAACCTGAACTGTGGATTTGGAGCGATCGCTTATGATCGGTTCAGCATCTCGCTCAAGTCACATGGAGTTCAATTACCTTCAGGTTCTGCACTTTTCCGTATGGCGGGTGCATGGTATAGTTAAACTTTGTTCTGTTTCTGTATTTACTAGAGGAGTTTATACTTCTCTAAGAATGTAGCGTGAAATACTACTTTACGGATGCTTGTGAAAAGTAGATCACTAATCTCGATACATTAGCTAGTCGAAGCTTATGTCTCGAACTGTAATGTGAAATTCTGGCTTCATTGAGTTTACCAGATACTGTGGGCTACATTACTTAGGATAGCCTTAGACGTCGTACCCAAACTGGTATTGGCTCATTGATTTTGATTACGTAATCATTTTGCTCCCAGTGTATGGGGTTCCCACTGGTCTTTTGATAATCCTTTTTCATGGAGCTTTACATTGAACATTTTTCCGTCTAACTTGTTGTGAGGGCGTGCGTGATAAATTTTCTATTGTAACAGGACTTGAATATTTTCTTTTTAGATGAGAGAATTGGTATTTCATCAAACCATGATGCGGTTACCATATTGTGGTACACCTATGAAAATCATATTGTGGTCAAGTTACTTTTATGAGTGTAGTTTATAGCTTAGGTTTGTCTTGGCTTTATTTTGAGAATCTAAGAAATTTCAAAGTTACGCGCTTCAGTGCTCATCATGCTGCTTCCCGAGCAGTTGTAGTTTCCTCTGTTGTCTGTGCGTGTCTGCCAATATATCTCTTTCTTGTCAGTGTTCTCCCTTCCTCTCGATGCTCTTGGTTTCACTCTTTTCGATATCTGGGTGACTTTCGCCAGACCCTTGGAGTGGTACGTGGCCTGATTGTCTTTTGTGTTGACAGAGAGTGAAGGTTTATCGACTGAATGATGAAGGCAAATGGGACGACAAAGGCACAGGTCACGTGTCAGTTGAATATCTCGAGGTAAATTCTTTGATCTATTCAACACGTTCAATATCGAGAATGTAACAAAATCTGGTTTCAATCACCCGACGTCCTCATAATGGTCAACCGAGTTTTTGTTGTTTTGGAATTACATGAGTGACATACAAAAACCTCTACGTATTCATGTGTAGGGCTTATTGGAATAAGTTAAAGGATTCGGGGTCTTCATTATTATCAATGTTTAGGTCTGGTAAGTCTTAAGAGATGACCGTGTCGTGACAATTGTGTCTTGGGTTGCTGCAGCGTTCTGATGCGGTGGGCTTGGTAGTCATCGACGAAGAGGACAATCAAACTCTTTTGGTCCATCGAATATCAGCTGATGATATCTACAGACGTCAAGAAGGTTAGTGGCTGTTTTGGGCATGACTTTGAGGTAGATCCTTCAGAACGTGGATTTTCCTTATCTGGTTTCGCTGTTAACATTTCGGGCCATACGGCTGTGCTAGCTCAACCTCTACTGGAAACTAATAGGGGTGGAAATTTTATCCATTTATGTACACTTTATTCCATCTAATGCCATCCTGAACTTTTAAACCTTAGTGATTAGTACACCACTTCCTTCAATTGAAGATATTTCTAAGTTTCGTTCTGCAAATGAGGACGTTGGGGCTGATATTCTATCATGTTGGAATTTTAGCTAAAGTGATATTAAACCTTGTTTGGATTTTTTTTTTGGTAGACTAAAATAATTTGAGAATTTTTTTGTTTCAGACACAATCGTATCATGGACAGATCCAGAAGTGGCTACAGATCTAGCCCTCAGTTTTCAAGAGACTATGGGCTGTACTTTCATTTGGTAATTTCGTTTTCGATGGGGTTCATCTTGGGTTCCTGTATGCGATCTTTCAAATGAAAACTGGTTTTGTTTTCTGAGCGAGCGGAGACTGTTGAGAACTGCTAACGAGGTGATAGTGATAGCAGTCACTATGTCTGGTTATTATTTGAGAGCCAACACGTCTGTTCTAATGTTTAACTCTGTCAGACATATTGGTATTGTCTACCTCCTGCTGAAGCTTTTTCCCTTCTTAATTTATGCAGGGACCAAATATGCAGTGTACAAAGATCTATACACTTCCCTTCTGTAGCTGGTATTATCTGTGAACATCGATCATGATTTGGTTGTCTGGTTTCTTAATGACATGTCTCGCACTATTTTATGCCTTGATACTTTTCTCCTTGGTAGTGTGTTGCTATTTCCTTTTTTAGTTTTGATGTGGAGTACATTTGATATATACTTTTGGTTCATTGAGTTTCATTGAGATGGTACGCTTTTGAGCTTTTCATAGATGAGATGCATTAAAGTCTTGTCTGATGGTGAAACAGGGTTAAATGGTTCTCTTCGTCCAGGTGGTGACGACTTGGAGCATTCTGGAACCTCTCAAGATGATGGTAAGCTAGTTTCTGTTACCAGAAGTCCTACTATAATCTCGCGATTAGCATGGTCGCTTTTCATCTGATTGCTAACATATAAATCCTAATATTTAAAACTTGGTGGTCAGTTTTTTATTCTTGCACAATCTCATATAAGAATTACCATTGATTCTTGTAATCAAGTATTTGTAACTGAGTCACTAGTAGGTCGATATATATAATAATGCATAATGTGCTATCTACTCGGGCGTGATTTCTAACAAAGCTCATTGTCTTGAAGGTGGTACTGAAGGATTTGAGCTCCCGCCAGTTGAACTTTCCACTCTCCCTCAGATTGCCAAGGTGTGCTTTAATAAATTTTGAGATACGGCAGAGTTTCTGATCCTTTGTTGCATTTATGATCACAGCATATGCCTCTCAAATGTTACACTATTGCACTAGTGCCTTGTAATAATCGTTGACCGTGAAGTCACTGGTGAAGGAGAGAGGGACGACTTTTCTGTGCGAGACTGTTAAGAAATCGATGAGAAATTATGAGCCATCATCAGAGATATTCTGTTTCAAATAGTAGTTGTCATTTTCGATTATAACTTTTCGATGTAATGCTGCCTGCAGGCTCTTGGAGAAGTTTCACCTCACGATAAAGATAGAGTGGCTTCCTTGGTTTTACTTGACGTAAGTTAGTTATTCATTTATTGATTTGAGAGCAAGAGCCTTGGTAGCTTGTTCCTCGTTTTAGTACATAGAAAAGTCATTTTCAGTCAAACGTTTCCAGAGAAATTATTGCATACGGGAAGGATGATTGTTCAGACTGGATGGGGCTATTTTGTGTCAGCAAAATTATATTCGCAGACTGGTGGAGTTATTTCGCACTTGTGAAGACTTGGAGAATAATGAAGGTCTTCAATTGTTGTTCAAAATCGTGAAGGGAATCAGTAAGTTGAATCACCCGTGTGTTCCTTAGTGTGAACTTCAAATTATTTCTGGTAATTCTGGTTTTTTGGTATTTGTTTTGTTGCAATTTTATGTTATGGCGTTTAAGCTGATTCCTTAAGGACACCTACTCTTCTTTGCAATTCTATTTGAGCTAATGTTTCGAATGCGCTGTATCTGCTTGCAGTCTCACTCAATGATGCACATATTTTTGACATCATCTTCAGCGATGAGTATATTATGGATATTGTTGGAGCCTTGGAACGTGAGTTCTTTTACTTCGCCTTCAATAGTCATTTTTCCTGTTACACCTCCTATTTCCATATGCTTAGGTGTATTTTATAGGTGAGTGCAAGTACGGACGTATTTGATGACGTCAATATCAGTCCAAGTGAATTACAGTGTCTCCGACGGGGTCCAGAGAATGCATCAAGAAACGGAATCTTTTTCAAATATCTGCATAAGATCAACTCTTAAAAGAGAACTAGATGGTATGTTAAGAGTGAACATTCTAAACTCGAAACTCACATGATGTCGGGTTCTGCATATGCTCGATTCTAGAATCTACACACTGAAACCGCTAATGATTCCTCGTAATATGAAGAGAGTCAATCCATGTAAGTTGCACAGGTTTGATCTCTATCTTACCAATACGCAGTGTCAACATAATCTGAAATCTTGGAAGTATGAGAGAAAGCCCTCTTTACGTTATTATTTTATTATTTTATTGATGAACACGTTTTATTTGTTACTAGCACGAAGAGATTGAAATGTGTTGTGTTGTAACAGATGATCCAGAACTGACCACACGCCAAAGTCACCGGACATACCTTACAGAGCAAGTTACTTTTAAGGAGGTAGGAACGCACTAGTAATGAGAGACGATGCTCAGTTCTTAACAATCTCTCAAACTTGCGATATTCATGAAATCTGTATCCTGGAAATGTATAGTGAAGAAGTATCCATATTTTCTGTGAAAGCAGATATGCGTTTGGGCAGTATACCTCTTCTCTCAGAAATGAGCAGATTGAAGACGTCATGATTGAAGTACAAGGTTAAAGGCTAGAAGCTTACGAAAGGGATGTCTCTTTTGTATACACAGGCTGTTCCCATTCGTGACCCGGCAATATTGTCAAAGATTCACCAGACATATCGTATTGGTTATATAAAGGTTAGTCACGGACATCACATCTTCTGAATTTGCGGAGCGTTCTCTTTCTCACTGGGCTTTTGTTGGAGGTGTTTTAATGGTATCAAACTGCCGACTACTTTTATACAGCATCTAAGAATGTCTTTAATATGCCTTCATTCTTTTGTCAAACTATTTCTGTGATTCACTTGTTTTGTACCAGCAAGGACGATGACAGTGCTTTTTTTACTCCAGCCTGTATTAGTTTCTAGAGGTCTATCATTGGTCGTTCTGGTTTTGATGCTCGCGAGACTTTGTAATAACTTAAGGATTCAGATTTCAGAACGTTTACTAGTTTGGCCAACCAATATTCTGTTTTTGAGTTTGTTTATATGGAACTAACATGGAGTTTCATGCGCAAAGGATGCAATTTTACCAAGGGTTCTGGATGACCAGACATTTGCTTCGATGAATTCCATTATTCTGCTCAACAATGTCTCAGTAAGTTCTTAAAGTCTTTGTAAGACGTTGGCAGGGATTCGCAAATTGATGTCATGCAAACGTCTTGTTTGCCAAATGGATTTGATTCTTGGTCTTTTCCGTTTTGTTTTCTTAATTGTATTATTCCGAGTAATTTTCACTGTATTTTCATTGTCGGTTATCTACAAACAGTCCATATGAGAATATTTTATTCCAAATACTGCTTTTGATGACATGTTTGTTGTTTTTAATATTTCCTCATGTATGTGCAAGCACTCCTTCTGGCACTTCTTGTTTACTTTTCAATTCTGAAATTGGGCATGGGAGAGAATTATTTTTGTGTTTTTACTCCAGCTCAAGTGGTCTATGAATTAGGGTTGATGTTTTGGTTGTGTTTTATGCACGTAGGTGGTGTCGTCTCTTCAGAAGGACTCGGCCTTCTTGTCGGAACTCTTTGCAAAACTACGGTCACCTGAAACACCAGAAAAAAACAGACGGGATTTGGTGAGTCTTCAGTACTGTTATCATGCTCACCGGTTGCTCTGGTCTCAGTTCATGTTGAGGCCAATCAAGATATTACGTGTCTTTTCTTCACCTGTTCTCACTTTTTGTCTTCTGGTTTAGGTGTTCTTTATCCAGGAGTTTTGTAATTTGAGTAAGCACCTTCACCCTGCAGTACGAAGTCAGCTCTTCAGGTACAGAATTTCGTTTGAAGTCCGCGCTCTACAGTGGTTTAATGTAAGATTCCATTTTTTCGATGCATTTTTATATGATTGTCCAGTCAACGGCTCTGATGGTCTAATCTCTATGACCTAGTAATCTTTTTGAATCAACTTAAATTTACAAATCTTTCTTCAGTTCTGTAAACGCTTGATAGCCTTTGGAAGGATTTTAAGGTTTTGCAGAATATCTTATGAACTTTGCTTTGCTTATCAGATGACTTGCTTAATTCAAACTTTTCTTTGCGTATGGCAGTGCCCTCGTCAAGGAAGGTTTGTTTGATATAGTTAGAGACATTCTCAAGGATGCTGAAGAAAGTGTTCGATTGAGCGGGTATTCCTCTTGATATTTTTTTCAGTTACCTCTGTGTGGTCTACTGTTTTGCACAGGATAAGCATATTATCTGAGAGGTGTTTCTTTTTTTTTTGCTCCGTCCAAGTTTAATGTGTTTTACCAACTGTGAGTACGTTCTTGAATTGTCTGTAAATTATATTCAGTTTTCTCTTGAGACAGAAAGCCGTTGTTGTTTTTCAATTCTAACTTTGTTGGCTACTGTATTTGGCAGGTGTGATATTTTGATCGTAATCTTGAACAATGACCCGACACTGCTGCGCTCCTTTTTGGTGCATCAAACTTCTCACGCTTTATTCAGTGACCTGGTACGTGTTGCTTTTAAATCATTATGAAACCACCTATTCATTGAAGCTCTATGTAGCCCGAGTTTGTTAGACCTTGTACAAATCTCATGTTTTACTTGAACTGCCAAATTCTTGATAGTGAGTTAACGACGGACCAATTGCACAACTATTGTAATCAATAATAATATACGACGTGCTTGAAATAGTGGACCAAGTGCTGAGCTGAGTAATTGTTGAACTGATGTAGTTCGTAATTTACAGGTTTCAGGCATGTTGACTCTAAGTGAAGGAGGACTTCAAGCACAACTTCTAGCAATCATGCGCATGCTTCTGGACTCTGAAACTATGGACGCCGTATGTGAATAATAATTGCCTCTGATCTCTTCATGGTCTTTTTTTCATTATCACTGTTTTGGCTTCTGTTGTTAGACCTTTGCTTGTTTTAATTTCATCGTTGCTCGGGGATGTTTTGTGCTATTTTACTCTGCTCCTTGGGATATGTTATTACCAGCTTGTAGCCGTCTTTTCCTACTTAAATACGTCGAATGGAGACTGTGTTCTGTACTTGCGATGTTCCTTCCATATCTTAGTATGATTCTGAAAGCGAAAACTTTTCTTCCTGCGAAGCTAACAGGAGGGCTGCTAAGGCAGTTACTGATTGATGGGTTTGGGTTTGGGTTTGGGTTTCAGCCACAAATTGAGAAAAGCCCTTTCTTGGAGATTTTTTATGAGAAGTACATGGATCAAATGGTCGAAGTCCTTACGAGTGACTCCCCACCTGAATCGGGGGTAGTAATGTCCTTTAAGGAATCTGACAATGATCCTGGAAATAAGAACAAACTACCTGTTTCGCCTGAAATTCTTGGGAATATCTGCGAGCTTCTGTGTTTCTGTGTCCAACATCATCGTTTCAGAATCAAGTGCGTGCAGAGTGAATCCGTTGCCTCTTCATAATTTATTCTTCGTTCTATCTTCCTCCAAATAGTCTCTACCTGGCTTTCTGTGCTTTCTATCTTTCCAGAATCATATGCTGAAAGAATTGTTTTGTTTGCAGGTATTATGTGATGAGGAAACATGTGGTGGAGAAAGTTTTGTCGTTGACACGCAGGAAGGAGAAGTACTTAGTCGTGGCAGCAGTGCGTTTTTTAAGGACGTGTATTTCTTTGAAGGTATGCAACTTTGAGCCGCTACTCCTTTTCCTTGCTCTGTGATGTTTGTTTTTAAGATGACATTTGATTGTTATCGAGGGCTTTTTTCTTGATCCCAGGATTTAATAAATTGATCTCTCAGAATGTGAGATACTGTGTCTCTGTTTGTTCTCATCATCATCATCAACTTAATGGAGTTTGGTCTTACGCTGTATTAACAATAAGATTGCATGTCGGAAATTTCTTTTATCGATCCTATTATTTGAGTTATTCAAGTTTGTGATCGCATTAATAACCGTTCCTATGCTTACAGGAGGAATTTTACCACCGATATATTGTAAAGCACAACTGTTTTGAACCTATTATTTCTGCCTTTGTGGCAAACGGGAACCGTTATAATCTTCTGAATTCAGCCGTATTAGAGCTCATAGATTATATCCGAAAGGTAAGTCTTATCAACATTCCCTTTCTATTTGTCTTAGTTTTGTAAGGTTTTACTTTGCATAAAGTGGAGGGAATTGCATTTCTAGACATCTCCTGATTATTTTCGGCAACAGCCTGCGTTAGGGTGTAGGATTCATGGATGGTTGCAAGCGTGGTTGGAAGAGTTCTGCTCATGAGTGTACTCATGTTGCTTGCAGGAGGGCATCAAGAGTCTGATTGTACACTTATTTGAAACTTACTCTTCGAAATTGGAGTCCATTGATTACGTGGACACATTTCAGGCTTTGAAATTGAAATATGATCAGGTGAATATGCGGTTGTATGATATACGTATATAGCCTGGTATATGGATGACCGTCTTGTGTCGTTTCAGAGGATGTTCTAAGCCGTTCGTTACCTTCAGAATGTCAAATGCATTTGGTGTAGGCCGTTTTGCTGTGTCCTTAGAAAAGTGTGCTTGGTGTTGACTGACTGAGAATTTTGTGAACCAGTTTGCGAGGCTTTGTTGCTTCAAATTATTGGTGAACAAAAAATTTAGATTTTAGAATCTTTTAGATATTCTGATTAAAAGGGTCCAAAAAAACTTGATGGTGGACTTTGATGGGTTCACATTTAGAATCATTTTTTCTAATGTTTGGAGATGATGCAGATGATGGAGCCTCCTTCCGGCTTTCCGGGAGGAACTATGATTAGCGGTGGGCTAGATCATGGTTCTCGAGGCATCCATGATAAACTCAACCATGTTGGCTTACCCGAAAGTCGTAAACGGAAAGATGATCGTGCTTTGGACAAAGATGAGGAGGATTATTTCAATGAGGATAGGTATGCATTGCGTTACAGCAAGTTTTTACATTGTTTGCAGATCATTTGAGTTGGTGTTTGGTTGAGCCTTAGCATAACACTTTTAGTCTCCGTGTTTATCCGCTGTAACTGTATGATATTTTGCATTTTATGTTATTTTCTGCCTTATCAGTCCATGAGATGAGTCATTTCTGTTCGCTTCTCACGCAGTGATGACGAGGAGGACACATCTACAGCTAAATTGAGGCCATCCTTAGAACTGAAATCAACCAATGCTGGATTGCTTAACAAAACCGGTTCTCCAGGCCAGCGATCTCTTAGGTGATTTGCTGGCATTATGTACATTCGAGTGGCTGTACTATTATATTAGTAGGGCATATGCCATTTCACTTGTTACACAGCAGCTTAGTGTATTCTATATTTTCTTGTGCACCACGTGAATACTGGGTGTTAAAATTTGACCTAGTGACCTCTTTTGACCAACTTTAAGTACCCTTTCCCAGCTTTTCCTAAACACTACTTTGCATAAAAAAATTTATAGCTAATGGCGCGTGACCATGATTTGTTTGTAGTGATGAGGAGGAGGATTCAGCATCGGCGAAACTGAGAACATCTACAGGTCAGCAATCACCGAAGGCAGTGATACTTATCAGCAAAAACATTGCAGTGGGCAATGCACCGTACAGGTCAGTTTTGTTGCAAATGTCTGATCTAACCGAACAGAGACTTTGATCGTTCATTCTTGCCATGTTTCATTACGATTTCACTTTGCTTTTAATTCTTTAGGAGATGTCATTTCTATAGTAGATGGGTCGGGAAGGCGACCCTAACCCCTAAATGCCCAAGGCGTTTTGGGGGCTTCCTGGAGAAAACACAACAATTTCGTGTACATTTTGAAAGTTTATTATGCTTGTCATGAGGGGTAAGAAAAATCGAAAGTGAATTGAAGTCTTTCAATCCTATTTCCACATGCCGTCTAAAATTGAGGTCATGAAAAAAAAGGAGGTTAAAGTACATAGTGTGTATATCTATAATCAATTTACGGCTTCTCAAAATATACTCTATAATCTTCTTGAATGAATTTCCAATGTGATTTTTTGGCTCAAGATTTCTAGTATATTTGAGGCTCATCTCAAGCGCCTCTAACACTAGAAAATCAAGATTTGCAATGGAAATCATTGCACAAAATCTTGTATAGAAAAATCACAAACAATTTTTTTCAAAATTGGATTTTTGATCCTTAAAATAATATACTTTTTGGTAAGATTTTTATTGAACTTCAAAGTTTTGTCAACACCAGAATTTGGTGTCTCGAGCATTTGTGGGTTACGTCTCTTCCGCACTTGGTGTCAGGAGTGGTGTTAGCAGTGACTTTAGCTGATGGGTTCTATATGAACCCCGTCCAGCCCAAAATAGGAAGTCCACGTTTAGAAATTCATAATAAAGATAATTTAACTTACAGTATGTCATCTTCTGTAGACACGACTTTGGAAATTTCACAGTTATCATTTTCTATAGACATTTGGGGTGAAGATTTGGGCTGGTTGTTCTCATCCTTGTGACTTTTCTAACCCCTGATTGTCTCTAGTGCTTGAATCTTATTAGATATATGTATCATGAGCTTGACGCCGACTTTACTTTAATTATGATAGGTGAAGTGGGCTTAAAAAAATTTCATCAGCCATTCATGGCCACTTAGGCATTAAGGTGCTAAAGATCTGTTATTTTTTCAGGGGTAACATGTTTGGCTTAGTAGATTATGAAGATGAGGAGGATGACGTTCCCGTGAATATGGGTAACAATGGAAAAGATGGAGGCGAGGTGTTGGAGAAAGAGTCTAATAGCCTGCTCACGTCAATCCCACTTTCAGATCCAATCTGGTCAAATTTAGAAGATGCATCAGCTGTCAAGCGGAAGTCACCTCCTGCAGCAGATTTGGAGCAGACTGATGCGGTTGTCTCAAAGAGACAGAAACCTGGAATTGGGCAAGCAACTGAACGCTCCAGCGATGTCAGAAATTTGACTAGCATTGATGATGCAGATGAACTAGCACCCTCTGGGCGGAATGCTGAGGTTCAAGAGTCAGCAGAACTGATGAGGAAGCATTCTCAAGGAATCACGTCCCCCGAAGGTCCTGTATCACGATCAGACAGTCCGAAGATATTCCCCTACGAGGAGCCAAATTCAGTAGAGCTTCCAGGAAACGGTGCTGTCATTGACCTGCGGACCTTAGATTCAGATTTGCATCCTGTCACAAAAGTAAACCATGTTGATGGAGACAGCGGTGGAGATGCTGGAACTGCTGGAAATCTCTTATGTGCAAATGGCAAAGCGAACACACTCCCACGAAGTGCGGATTGTTCATCGATGGTGGCTAATAATCTAGACAGGACTGCGAACGGCTCTGCAAACTCTGTAATTGTGAAAGCCAGTGGCCATGAAAGTGAATTCGCAGGACGTCATGAGGACCCAAGCCTGTGCAATGGGACACGCAGCTTGACCAGAGGTGTCGGTGGGAATGGTCCCGAGATTCGAGTCAATTCAGATGATACGTTGCTCAACATAACAGCAGTGGGACGCACAAGTGAAAACGGAGTAGGCAATGCCTGTGGGCAAGATTGCAATGGGACAGCAAATGATGGTGTAAAGAGGGAAGATCATGGAATTGGTTCCATCAAGGGTAATTCTGCTACTAGTGGTGTCACCCAGGAGCTCCCTAACGGCAACTTAGAAAGTGAAACTAAAAAACTGGCTAGCTTAAGTACCGATCTTCTGAGGCCTGTCACACCAACATCTCCAGGGCCCTTCACTGTTCGATAAGGTGGGCCAATTCTCTGCAGTTCTGCACCTCTCGTACATAGCTTCTCTTGAGCTTTATCTCAATTGTAATTGTCTTTTGTCTATTGGCGAGATTTTGTCCTTGCTACCAATTCTATCGTCACTTGCTCCTTTCTCTTCACAGCACCTGTTTAGACACGGCATGCTTGGGAGTGTTATTTTGGAGCGCACCATTACAGTTCTCAGATCAGGCTGGTTTTCCGGGGTTAGTCTAGCACCGATTATTAGGGCGGAGCTCATTGTAAGGAACCTCAATTGAACAATGATATCTGCGGTCTCTCGAGGCAGATTTGTTGTAACGATCTGGGTCAAAAATTAATATGCCTGCCAAACTGATTCTTCTGCTCTGCTTTTTTTTATCCGTCTTTGACATTGAGCTTCCGTAAGGAATAGAGGTGGGACAAATTTTAGTTTTACTTTACTGTGTTTCATCCACGTGCAAGATTTGCAAGCAATGGTAATTTAGTATGACATATATGGAGTCCATAGATTCCTTTCGTTCAATGAACGACTAGAAATAGTTGTCATTTCTTTCTTATTATATCTGATCCTGATCACCGGAACAGGGCCTCTATTGCCTTGACATCCAGAAGTGACCTTACATAGCAGTCCCACTTCAATAGTTTCACGTTGGCACAAATTGTGATTTATTGGACTCTTGTCTTCCAGTGTGTGCTTACTTCTATGAACTTCTAGCAATTACTTATGCTTACTTCTAGCAATTACACATATATAGACTGCAGCTTTTTTGAATGCAAGTATTTTGTCATGTACAAAAATAGAATTTGGAAGGGTGCCATATTTTTTCAGAATTTTATTATACAAATTGTATTTACTATGAATTTTTTAGTAGAAGATTCTCTTTGACCTATAATAGTGATATAGGATGATTGCTAAACCAAGGGCTAGATGCATTTATGAGAGCCTTACAACCAATTAGAATTGGGTTGCCATCTTCAACTTATAGATTTTGATGTATATATTTGTAGGCATTGAGAGTTGGTAAATTACAACCTTCTCTTTTGTTTTACCATACATTGGAGGAGTGATATCCATGTGAACATTGACCATTTTTGTAGAATGTTGTCAATTGTACACATGATTTAATATGGTTGTATAGTAGAGCATTTAGCGAAAGGTTTAATTTTGACTCTTTTTAAAGTCAATTAAAAAATGTGTTTAAAATGTTAAAGTTTCTTTAAGTCTTGACTTATGGGTGATTACAAGAAACACTTCATGTTTTTGGTTCAAAACGTTGTTTTTGAACATAGTACTGGTAGTACTACGCGATCCTAACAGTACAACGCGTTTGACACGTGCCTATAAATCTCAACCATCGATTTTGTGGGCCTGAAGATTTGGGCTGTTAGTATAGTACTATGCAATACTATGCAGTACTATAGAGTACTACAAGTACTTCACAGGCCACATGGAGTAAAAAATAGCAGAAAAAGGGTCTGTGGACATTTTTTATTTTTAATAATTCAAAAAAAAATTAAATTTTTTTAAAAAAAAGAAGCCATTTTTCTAAACAAAATTGCGCTCATATTGCAACAAAAAATTTCTCTAAATTTTTTTTCCCTCTTTGTAGCATTTGTACAAAGGAAGGTCAGTTTGACCCCATGTGGATAATAGACATTTTACTATTTTTATAAAAACTCATTGTCAATCCTTGAAATCATTAGATGAAATTTGAGTGCATTAGGAGACTGCAGGTTCTCGGACTGCAGGAACACAGTTTCTACCATACGAACTTGAATCCTACGTGGTCGTTACCTTGCCAAGTAATAAAAAAAAATTCAATTTTTTTGTGGACTTACTTTTATATTTCAGGACCCCCCATTTTTTTTATTTTTTTGTGATAAAAATCGGCCTGACAACGGACAGCGGCATTGGGAGCCGTTTCGGGAACAGACCTAAAACGGCCCTGTAATGCCTTCAAATTTCATCTAATGGTTAGTAGACCTCCAACTTGTCTAATTTGTGGCTTCAAATTTGTATTTTTGAGTCAAAAATAGGACTAAAAACCTCTAAAATGGCCAAGGTAGACAGCCAATCGGGGCAATTTTAAAATAGTAAAATAATTTTAAGAAAATTGAAAAAATTACACAACATATAAAACTTTTGTGTGCACCTTTATTCCAAATTTCAAGTTGATAGGGCAAAATATGCAAAATTTATGAGCAAAAAACTACCCATTGGAGGTCAAGGGGACAAGAAATAGGACAAGTGTTTCTTGCAATCACCCTTATCAATTCTAATTAACCACAAAATTCTTGAAAGTACAATCAAGTATTGAAAGCTTACAAATTGCCTTTTGGATCTATTTAAAGATTTGTACATAATATAGAACAAAATTGTCTTTTTTTGTCTTGGATAATTATCACTCAATTCTTACTTAACCCCTAAAGTTCTTTGACTATGTTTTTACCAAAAACCCTCCAAAACTGCCATTTCTAACACAAGTATCAAATATTTGGAAAATATTGTTTTTGGACACATATAACCGTAGGATCTTGTAGTATTCAGGTTTGAGAAGACGAGGAAAAAATTTCAAATTTTTTTACCATGTGGATTACAAGATATTAGTGTTTGAAGTTACAAAAATCCTTTTTTTATCACTATAAAAATATGGGCAGCTGCACTTTACAAGCTCACATTTGCATGAAAAGAGTCCAAAATGGTTGTGCTTCTTTGGATTCATTCTCCAAGGCAAGTTGGCTACATGCTCAAAAAATTTCAAATCATTTGGAATTGGACAACATATAGAAAAAAAAATAGTAAGTAAAAAGAAGTAGAGAATGATTCAAAATACTAAATTGTTAAAAAAAAATTGTGAAATTGAAACTTGCCAATCCCAACGGTTCAAATGTTGTAACAAACAACCTACACCCAATGTTTTTATTTTTTTCCAAAAATATTGAAAATTGAGTAAAATAAAGGACTTCAAAGTTTATTTTAGAGTAGGAAATCTATAACTACCCGCAAACTAAAACTGTTCATAACTTTTGACTCATTAGTCCAAATGGATTGATTCAAAGCTTTCCACGTATATATAAATCTATTAAACCAATTTCAAATTTTTATTTTCTGAAAAAGTGATTTTTTCTAATCTGCCCAAACTGCCCGAGTTGAGAAATAAACAACATATTATGCGATAACTTTTTAACCATGCAGTCAAAAGTCACGAAAATTGTTGGGCTTTAAAGATATTCCTCGTCCACACCTTCTATTAAAATTTGGTCCCAAAATATGGAAATCTCTAGCCACACGTACCTGCCCGAAATAGTTATGTTGCCTAACAAGGCATGTTGGTCCTTTAGGGGTTAACTCCAATTCAAGCATACCAAATTTCAATTTAGAAAAAGTAAAATATCATTTTTGGTGAATTTTTGAAGTCAATCTTTGAGGGTTTGCATAATATTTTATTGAAAAAAACCAGTGATGAATTTATTTGAATTGATTGCATAGATATGTAGGAAACATCCATATGTACATCTTTCATATTAAAAAACAACCCCTCAAGTAAGAAAAATATGACCAATGAAGAGTTCAATATAAGGCATTATATGACCAACCTTTGTAAAATAAATATTTTTGTCTTTTAATTAGATTTTGGTATTTGACCCTCACACTATTATTAAATTTCTACATTTCAATAGGGTAGTACAATTACTTTACCAAAATCTAGTTAAGATATAAAAATATCTATTTTACAAAGTTTGGTCATATGATACCTTACATTGATTTCTTTGTAGATCATATTTTTGTTTTTTAATGGGGTGTTTTTTAATACAAAAGATGTGCATATAGATGTTCCTTGCATACCTATGCAATTGAATTAAAAAAATTCATCAAGAGTTGTTTTCAATGAAATAATATATAAAACCATGAAAATTGACTTCAGAAATTGACCAAAAATGAAATTTTGGCCTTTTGAAACTGAAATTTGGTGGAATTGCATAGGGATGCAATAATAATTATGCTTACTAAAATATACTAATTATATTGTACATTGTAAGAAAAATGTGAAAGGCGCAAATAGCCACAATTTGTAAGGTTTTAGTACCCAACTATACATACTATTTTTTATTTATTTTTATTTTCTACTAGTCTACCAATAAAAATTACCCCCTCTATTCTACTAAAAACCTCCAAAAATCTTCCCCTTGGAAAATTAACTGTATTTTTAGTCATAGTGCTAGCAATATATGCATTCAAGAATGATAATCAAATTTTCATAGCGATGAAGTGGTCACTAAACACATTGTCAACACTAGTGTTTGAAGGAGCAATTCATACAATAACCTTAAAATGGGCAAGGCCAAGCTTGCAAATTTAAAGCTATGCTCCCATATTGTTTCACTTGCCTCTACAAGGTCGTTCAACACAAAAAAAACTCTTACTAAATGGTCAAAAATCAAGAAATAGAGGTTTTTAGTAGAACAAAGATTTTACCTAATTTAGAGCTTTTTAATGGAATAGAAGGAATATTTGTAATTGAGCTTAAACTTTGCTAGTGTACATTTGCCTATCATTTTTTTTATATGGTTCATTTCAAATGGTATAAATTGGGCATTACTAGAGATATTCTACTTTGACTTCAATGTAAATTAAAAACAAGGTAGGATAATATGTACATATTTAGGTTTATTAGATTGACAAAATTGATTCTACAATCAAATGGAAAATCAAAGAATTTTTCACATACATTTTAGTCAAATTGTTTTAAAGATTCATTATAGGTGATTATAGTAAAAACATACTATTTCTCATTTAGTGTTGTTCTCATCTATTTGAATGCTAATGTGGCTCTTCATTCCCTACATGTTCGCAATGGCAATCAAAAATGATTCTTTTAACCCCTAAAGGACTAAGAGAACACAATGTGTCATTGTGTCCTCTTCAAAGTTTTCAATGGTAATTTCTTGGAAGGGTGAAACAAATCTCAATATTTTGTAAACTAAGATCTTGTAGAAAAAGAAGTTTACATACTTTTTTCATTTTCTGATTGCATTTTGAATGTGAGAAGTAGTTAAAAATTCATTTAGGAAATGTAGTTGAGAATGTGGTCTAGTAGGAAAAAGGAGCAAAAATAATGTTTTTTCATGAAAAGAGTAGTAGAGATGGAAAAAAAAACATTTTCTAACACATTTTTATTCTATAATCCACACAAACAAAAAACATTTGAAAAAAAATTCAATTTTTTGTTTTTAACAATTTTAAAAATAAAAAGTTCAATCTAGTGTAATTAACAATACAAAATAATTAAAATGATTCCAAATTTTTTTGAGATGTTCCAAACAATATGATAATAACATTAGTTGTTGAATTTCAAAAATTTATCCATATATAAATTTTAAGAATTTTGTAGTATCCAATTTGCTTAGATTTGACTTTCTAGTCTTAATGTTTGAAAATGTGTACAAATTTGAGGGAGTTTTTTATTTTTCAAAATTTTTAATATAAAAATACTACATTTGCTTTGGAATCCAAATAAACTTTTCTAGGGGGTTAAAAAATCTTTATTCATCTTTTCATAAAAAAATTTCTCCAAAAACTACTTTTTTTGCCTATGAAGTTGATCATTAAAAATTGTTATAATCTAAAGATCTAACACTTAAAATTCTATACAATTAATTCTATGCATACTATATATATTAATCTTTATTTTTGTACGATTAAAATTAAAAAATTTAATTACATCTATGTGCAAAAAATATCAAAGTAGTAGAACTGATTGAAAACCTCCATTGTCAAAACCATGTTAGTCCTTTAGGAATTAAGATGGTTGAATAACTCTCAAATGAACCTTTAGCCAAGTGTAGAATTTTGTATAGTGTTGTTGCCATTGAATCCATATTACAACCATTTTCTAATCTAATTCTAGCCTTTTCTTTCTCATCTTCATCTATTGTAAGCTTGAATAGTGTTTTCACTACATTAGGATTCAACATAGTGCAATTGCACACTATGGTACACAATTGAGTGCCCAATATTACATCATGCACTCAAGGTGCATAAAATGCTTGATTTTCATTACTTTTGCACTAAACTTTCAACATTTGCATGAAAATTTATTAGAGTATTCTACTACTATTTGTCAATTCTAATATATAGTCTTCATCAAAACCATTTCAAGACAATTTTAATCTAATAATATACATCACATGCACATTTAAGAAAACAAGAAGTACAAGATTTGCCTTAAAAATTTATTTAAGGTTATAATCTTTAGAGTCAAATATTAAACTTTTAAAATACCTTAAAATGGTATGAATTTGAAAAACAAATCATTGCATTTGTAACTACATTTGTTACTTTCTTTCTAAAATGATTTAATTTGTTATTTAATTTTGCAAATTTAGTGTCAACAATGGAATGTCACAAAACACTTTCTAGGCTTAAAGTTATCAATTTTAAGCATGCAAATTTTTTAGATGGTCATGCGCTTTAGGTAGATTAGGTCTTCCAATGAAAGTATTCAACCTTTAGTTCAATTTGCATTTGACAGTTGATACTAGCATATTTTATATTTATCAAATCTCTACCATAGAATTCAAGCCTCCTAGAGAGAATTTGGATACAATACACTTAGTCTGGAATCCATATGGATCTAAATATCTTTATGTGTCAAAAAATTTAGTTGCATCAACACAATACACTCATCATTCTATTAGTAGATGTGACAATAATTAACCTCCAAAATCTTTTTCTCATTAAAATAACACTTAAAATTTCCATTTTCTTTGCAAAGAGAATTTTTTTAAATGCATTTTTGCATATCTAGCCATACGATTTTCCACTAAATTAGGATTAAAGTGTAGAAGATTTTTTTCAAAAATTTGACTACATAGATCGCAAGATAATTGCATTTTAAGTGAAGAAAAAGCTCATTCTTGCACTTTGCTAGCCTAGATTGTAAGGCCTTTGAATCTTCTTAACTTAAAATTTTTGAATCACTAATTTTGAATATCAAATTTTTAATGTTGAAAAATTGAGTGGAGAGCTCAAGATTTCTTTTCTTCAAAACACATTCTAGATTTTCATTCTTAAAGAAATCATTATGTCAAAATAGATGCAAGATATTGACATAGAAGGCAAAACTAAAATCATCAATAGTTTTAACATGAAATTCAAAAATATAGTAAGTTTAAGATTATCCCTTGAAGGTTTTGGCTATGTTTTCATCCAAAACTCTCCAAATTGCCATTTTTAGTACAAGAATCAACTTTTTAGAAAAAAACAAACATCTTTGGACACATGTAATTATAGGATCTTCTAGTAAACTGGTTTCCGAAGACTCCATATCTACCCGCAAACTAAAACTCCTCAAAACTTTCATCTCATGATTCCAAATGGAATGATTCAAAGTTTCCTAATATCTATATAAATCTAAAGAACTAGTTTCAAAGTTTTATTTCTAAAAACAGTGTTTTCTAAAGAAGTTTTTAAGCTACCCACTGAGCAACAAAAATCACATATTGTGCAATAACCTTTTTATTATGTAGTCAAAAGTTATGAAATTGTTGGGCCTTAAAGCTACTCCTTGGGCACATGTTGTCTGAAAATTTCAAAGAAAAACTTCCCCAAAAACTCCATTCATAGCGAGTTGCCCAAAATCACTATGTTGCCAAAAAACACAACTTGGTCCTTTAGGGGTTAAACAATTAGGTTGCCTTACCTTAAGAAAGTTGCTTCACAAGCCATCTAAGTCAAATTCTTGAATAGATGTTTGTATTTGTATACATTGAGATTCATGAGATCCCAAATACAACACTGCCTAATTCAAAAGTAGTGCATTTTTGTGTAAAAATGGTAAATATTTATACAATGTCAAATGTCATGACATTTGCATGAGGCAACCTAATTTCTCTATGTTGAATAGGCCGTTGCCATCTCTCATGTGATTTCAAGTACTTCTACAGTGTTGTATTTCCATGCAATAATGTTGTCCAGGGGTTTTTTTTAGGTGATAAAAAGACTAAAAGCACCAAAAAATTATCTTCTGCACCAAGCCTTTAGAAAAATTTGGAGGAAATTTTTTTTTAAATCGAGATGTAAATTTTCAATCACACCTTAGTAGCCACTACCTTGACAATGACTACTAGGATTTTCCACCCTGTCACCACCTATCCAAATGTTAATTCAACAACTTTTCATCTTTAGTCACCTAAAATATACCAAAGTTGCAGATATAGGTATAGATTGTAGCCACATATACAAGGGCACCTTCATCCTATCACTAGATTCTATCACTTCCTTTGAAGCTACAATTTTCTTGCTCTCAATTTTTCTTGGCTTTTCCTCCCAATTGCAATCTTTGAGGTTGCATTTTTGTTGTAGAAACCATTTAAAACTTCATGCACATGAATTAGGAAGGTATTGAACTTTGAAGCCCAAGTATATGAATGAGTTGTAGTTCATGTGCTTGAACTTGTGGGTTGTAGTTTTCATAATTCATGAGCATCCCATTTTGCACCACTCTTTGAAACATGGTTGCCCTATTTTACACCAATCTAAGAGCTCTAGTTGGTGAAAATGTTTTTTTATATTTTTGTTCTAAAGCCTTGTAGCTAACCCTAATTTCTAACTTGGAGCCAAATTTTGCACCAAAAGTAAATTTGAGTGTCGCCTAACCTCAACCACTTACTTTTCACCTGGAGCCCAAATCCAGATTCTCTTAACCCCTAAAGGACTAAAGTCCCCTCGGGGGACACTTGGAATTTCGGGCAGGCTTGTGTGACCTGAATTTTTGCTATGATTTTTTGAAACTTTTTTTGAAGATAGGAAATCAGGTTAGCTTTCCAAAAATATAATTTTTATTTCAATTGGTGCTTGGAAGCAAAAGTTATGCCATTCTAAGTCCAAAAAGCAGTTCGCCGGGCAGAAAAAAAAAACACAAAAAAAAATATTTTTTTATTTATTTATTTTTTCTCAAAGATTATGTTTTGTTCTACATCTGAAGCTTTGGTTCATGTTATTTGGACAAATAATGAGAAAGTTACGGACAATCTTGTATTTTGGGCAATCGAAGCAGCTTCTTCAAAAAATAACTTATAGAATTCATTTTCTAATGCAATTTTTCAAATTTTTCAAATTTTCTTTTTTGATAGGGTTTATAATGTTTGCAAGAACAAGATGACCTTTGTGATCATGGTTTTTCAATTACATCTTAAAGTTATTAACAACTTAGTGTTTTGTTCAATCTTGGACCTACTTCTACTTAACAATTTTTTAATGAATGAAAATTAAGTAGTTTTTTCTTGAAATTTTTTTTACTAATTCTCAACTCAAATGTTCAACATAAAAAATTTTAACTTCATGGTTCATAGTGCAAAAAAATTCAACAAATGGCAGTCAAAGTCATCTGAAATTGCAAGACAGAGTTCAAAAAAAAATTTATTTCCAACTTTGAATGCTAATATCTTCCAATTTGTATGGCCAAACTTCATGAAATTTTTACCACATGATTTCAGACAAGTAATTTACAAGATCCTACGGTTATATTTTAATTTAAAAAAATTCTTTTGTTTTTTTGGGAAGAAGTAGCAAACATGGCAGTTTTGAGTGGTTTTCAAGCCAGAAAATGCCTCAGTCCTTTAGGGGTTAAAATTAAAAACAACACCACTGCTGTTGTCCCAGCAGACCGAACCTGCAGATTGCTACGTGCATTTTGGTCTCCTAGGCTGAGGCATTAAAGAGCATTGCGTGTATACAATCGTGTGAACAGGGATGGCGTCACCATGGATGCAGCAAATTCATAGAGGCATTTTTTTGGACTTCAGGATTCTGCTATTCTGACTAGCCTGCTTGTGACAAAATTCATAGATGCATCTACTACATCCCCTCCCAAAGGATACTGCTGTGTCCGACTTTGCCCACGTTCGTAGCATCTTTCGTGTATTACTCGCCCATTGCAGGTTAATTTCAAGGAATCCGTATCAGAACTTTCTCACAATTGCGATACTCCAGACTAACAAGAGAAATAGAAGGTATACAGGAAAAAGTTGCCATGACTGCTTAAATCCAAGTCTGATAGTAAGAAAAACCCGACAATGCATAAATTTTACAAACGTTCTCACAAAGGATGATGTACAGTGTTCCGTTGCATGGCTTCTGATCTGGTCGTTCCTTCTGAAATCCAGGAGATGTTCGGGTTTAGTTCAGAAAGCCCGAGTGCAGACACAAGCAGACCTCTTCCAAGTTTCAAATCAAATTAAAGGCCACATGAGCCTCCTTCTAACTAGTGCTTTCTATGTAAGCCTGTCTAAAATTGCAGGCAAGTCCGCAGGTACAACGAAGCGAAGCATATGCATAGTTCAAATGGGAAATTCACCGGTGGAGTTTTGCAGTGACACATTGCAGGGCACATACTGCAAACCTATGAAAAAGGTGAAGACTAAAATGATTTACAGCTAGTTAAAGCTCAAGATGGGGCCGTCGCAGGTGGTGACCAGGCCCTGATCCAGTTACCGAGAACCTCCACGTTATTGCTCATGTCTTCTATGGTATTGCTCGGCAAGGCTCGTACTATTTCCGGCACATAATTCTCACGAGCCTCCTCCAAAAGTACTTGGAAAATTTCACATTCCATGTTGTTCTGAAGTTTAGGACCCGTGTATCCTCTGTTCATCCCACATGACAACAAGCAAGTTCAGTAATGGGGAAACATCATCGCAATAGCTGATGAAAACTGCATCTCAGAAGCACATTAAAGCCGCTATTAGAACTAAATTTAAAGTATCTGATGACACGGAGCATCGATTTCGGTTTAGAAACAAAAAGTACTTCAAAGCGTAACAGAAAAAATGAAAACTGCCATGAATTTCCTGAATCTCCTGTTTTAATGGACATTAGAAATCACACATGACCGCGCAAGACCAACACTCAAAATTTCATAGAAGAAACGTTACAAATTCCGAGACAGAGCCTTGCAGCGTTCTAAATTCACGACGTGTACGGAATACGTCAATTCTACCGTGTGGAAACCTAAAACAAACACAAACACAAAAAACGTACAAGCAATTGAAATCTTCAATCAGGTCATTTGCCCAAGCTTAGCAAACACACTGACCTGTTCGTGAGGCGCTCATACAGCACTCCGTTGTCCGTTTGCAACACCACGACAGCGTCAAACCAACGTTCCGGAAAAATGTCACAACTATGGTAGTCCACAAGATTGCCACCGGCCTTCACCATGTCCTCCATCTCGTCGATAAGCTGAACATCCATCATCAGATTTAATCAACAACACCAATTATCACAAAAGCTTCCCTCCCAATCCCAAACCAGACATTCTTCTCCACTTCCGGCAGATGAAGACCTGAACTCTCCGAAATCTCACCAAATCATCATTGACGATAAAGCATTCCAGCTCATCGTCCCAGCCGTCGTGAAGCGATTTCGATTTCACCAAGTCCCCACAATTGATGTGATTCAGCCCCACGGCGTCGGTCAATAAGGAGCAGGTGGAGGTCTTCCCCGTCCCAGGCGTCCCCGTGATCAGAATATTGGGCTTCGACCGCGCCATCTCGTCTCTTTCTTTCACGAATTTCCTCTCAACCTGTACTCACTGAAATTTTTTGCTTGGCAACACCTTCACGACGACGAAGACGACAATCTGCATGGATTGGGACGCCCCATCCTCGGTCCACTCCCGCAATCTGTGCGTGGATTCGACGCTCCCTTGCCCTAACCCTAATCCTGGCCTGGACAAGAAGCTGACTAATCAGATCAATCCTTTTCCAATTCCTTTTACTTTATCCCCAGTGAACTAAGGTAGAAACACCCATTTCCGTCCCTGTACCCATTCCTGAACCCTAGGTATCACTAAATTTGTCCATAAGCATTCATTAAAGTGTCCTATAAATGTTTAATTCTAATTTGCTGATGCAATTGTAAGACACATGTATAATTTTCATTCATTGATAGTTGATTTCAACATAGTTCAGTTCAAGGTACACCTTTAGGACAGTTCCAATGGTTTAAGGAGCCAATACTTTGAAAATTTATAAAAATTAAGGTAGAACCATCCATAACCGATCATTTAAGGTATTTTAGACATGATTTGGTGTAGTGCAAGGCAAAGCAAATATTCCTAGAGGTATGATGTAGAAATGATGTGGATTGCAAAAAAATTTGGTAATTTTATCACATGATTTGAAATTACTATGAATTTTGAAAGGCAAAAGTTGGGCTTGACCCATGACCAATATCTAGCTAAAGTCATCCAATTTTGCTCATCCAAGAATGACTTTTCCACTCATTGCTTCATACTTTCTTGTTGACTTATGTGTCATTAAGTTATTGGTCCTAACCTTAAAAAAGTACAAAACATGCTTTCCAAGGAAAAAATGGAAATCCATTCCAACCTTGGTTGGAAATATGGTACCCTATTGATTGGTTATGGGGTGGTGATTGGAAATGGGTGGTTCTACCTTACATACTGCATTTGAAAATTTTAATTTTTTTTTTGAATATTCATGATTTTCACTTGCTAATTCTATAAAAAAAAAAAAAATTATTTTTACAAAAAAATGCCTCCAACTATGTTGATTTCCTTAAATTGACGTTTTTGGGTGTTTCTTCTATAGGTCTAGAAAGTTTTCAATGCAATGCTTGTTCATTTGGTGGAAGGATTATTTCCTATACCAATAATTTCCTCCTTGCACGTGGCATTTGCAAACTCACTGATTGCGAAGTTTTGATCACATCATTCATCCATTTCTAAGGTAGAACCACTCATAACCGATAATTTAACCCTGTAACCCTGGTGTGGTTATTGAGTATCCGATGGATGATAGAAAATTCTTGCATGTAAAATAGAATTGTAATTGTTCATCCTTCAAATTTTGTGCAAAAAGGGGAAGTCTTGAATAGTAATTTGGTCTTGAATGAATACTTTTGAATTTTTTGAAGAAGATGATTTGCACGGTTTCAAAAACCATGATTTCCATGGACACCAACCCATTCTTACAAGGTTAAGGTATTCTAGACATGATTTGGGGTAGTGCCATGGAAAGCAAATATTTTTAGAGATGCAATGATAGAAATGACTAAGTAGAATTGCAAAAACTTTGGTAATTTTATCAGATGAATTGAAACTACTATGAATTTTGTAAGGCATAAAGTACTTTTGAAAGTGCTCTAGACCCATAGCCAATCTCTAAACTCTTCCAATTCCAATCATTCAAAAAAACACTTTTTCACTCACTGCTTTTTACTTTCTTGCTCACTGCTTTGGAACATGTGTCATGACATTTAGTCTCAACTTTGAAAAAGAGAAAAAAAACATTTTGGCCTTAGTCAAAAATAGGTCACTCTATAGGTTAGTTATGGGGCATTGGTTGGGAATGGCTAGTTCTACCTTAGATGGGCATTTATAATGGATAATCTCCTATTTATCAAGAATTTTATTAAAGTAAGGAATTCAAGAAATGCCCTCGACATCAACCTAGTTTTTGTTTTTAATTCTCTCTATCTTAATGATTTCCCTACACAAAATTACAAAATCCATAGATTGTCGTTATAATTGTGCATTGTTCTATTCTAAAATCATTGGTTCAAATGTTCAAACATTAGCACATAACTATTGAATTTTTCAACATAGGCTTATAACTTAATTAGGAATGTTGTTTATCAATGGACATTTCTCTATTTGAAATCCTAACTTGTAATAGTAAAATAGGTTACCTACTTGTGACATGACATTGTTTATTAAGCTAAGCCCTATAGATTATTGCCTAAATCATAGCCTTTATTCAGGAGAGCCTACTTGCCTAAGATTGATTTTTGATGCACTTATGAATTCAAATATCTTGAAAATTCATCCAAGTAGCATTGAATTTAATGTCACGTGAAAGAATTTGATGCCACTTGGGATCAATTATACTAAGTTGTTCATAAAATGAAGTACAAATTATGTAGTGTCATCACCACTTATTCATAAGGAAGGTTATCTTTCCAAATACCACAACATTATGTCTAGCATGATGTTTGAAACATCAATATGAGCTCATGTCTATCTTAAAAATAAATTATTGGAAAGTATATAGAAATACTACAAAAATATTCAAGCCCTTCTTATAAGAATTTCTAGTTTGTTAAATAAATGTCCAACAAGAGATTGTTTGACAAACATCCTATAATTATGACCAACCAAGCCAATACTGACAAGTTGTTTTTTTATAGTATATTGGTTAGGTTTTGAATGCACAACCATTGATTGTAACTATGAATTCAAATTGAACCTAGGCTGTTTTTTTCCTTTTCTAAATGAGGTTCTATAAACTTAAATTAACTCCAATCCAACTTTTTTTTTCTAGAAAGGAGGTTCAATTTCAAAAATAATGACAAATGTTCAAGAATGTTTAACTCTAGATTCTAAAGAAATGGCATAATTTGTATACACATACATATCTTCATATACATATTTGAATTTTTTGTACCATGGTTTTGTTATCTTAAATGTGTTTGGATGTATTTGGATGATTGCAATAAACTCTTTGTCCTATTTTTTTGTCCCCTTCGCTTTGGACAAGTGGATATTTGCTTATAAATTTTTAGTCATATGTGATTTTGCATAAAATTTGAAATGAAATTGCATATGATAGATGTATGCATTGAGTTTTGGGATTTTTTAATTTTTTTTCCAATTCAGTGTTCATTGTTTTTAAATCCTTTTCAATTAGATGTCTACAATCTACATTTGTCATTTGGGAAGGGGGTAGTACTATTTTTGACCCATGTATACCAATTCAAAGGTGAAAATTAAAAAATAAAGACTTCTACTAAAGTCACACAAGCCCATGAAGGAATTTTCTAAAAAAATAGTAAGAAATCCACCGTCCACATGTGGTCAAAGTGCACTACCTTTGCATAAGTGCAAAAAAGACAATTTTTTGTCCAAAGATGCAAATGGTTGAAAAAGAATAACTTTAAGTTAGAAAACATAGACAGTTTTAAATTTTTTTTAAATTTTTTTAATTATTTTCTAAAAATCAAACATCAAAGCCTCTATTTTCTATTGTTCCTTTTGGAGGCAAAATTCTTAGATATCAATTTTTCTAGGCTTAAATTTTTACACACAAAATTTTCTTTTGAATTTTTTTATAGATTATCCATATTTTATTTTATTTTGGATCGTGTATTTTTCTTTTTGATAGAGAGGTCAAGTCACTAGTGGTTACTTTAGAAACAATATGAAACCTACTATAGGGTACATTTCAAATGTTGGATGAATGCAAGAAACACTTGTACTATCTATTTGTTGCGTTTGCATGATTTTTTCAGGAGTACTTAAAATTTTTTTAAATAATTTTTGAAAAATTTAAAAAGTATGACTAATGTATACACTTTTAAGATGAAGAAAACCACCAAAGGAAATTTGTTAAAAAAATCTCTAACTAGGAGAACTTGAAAAGTACCAAATCTCAAGAAAATACATACTTTGATGTTTTAATTAGTAAAAAATAGGAATTTTTTAAATAAAATAAAATAAAAATTTCATATTTGCAAAAACTTTATGGAAATGGTCATTCACCAAAAAACTCACCAAAATCATTTTTTACAAGTTTCAAAATGCACGTAGAAGGAGGCTCACATTGTAGACTTCTACACCACATAAAAATAATAATTTAAAAATTCCTTAGACAAGTCTTCTAGAAGACCATGTCTTCTAAATTTTAGCTCAAAATTTGTTTTTTTGGGTGTTGAATAGTACTAAAAACCTCCAAATTGGCAAGTGTGACATTCAATTGGGGTCTATTTTTTAATAGTTGATTATTTTCAAGAATTACGAAAAAATTAGAAAATGTGTATAATAGTCATGAGTACCTTCCCTATAAATCTTGAGTCATTTAGAGTCAAAACATAAAAATTATGGCCAAAAAAAGATCAATACATATCTTGTGACACAAAATAGTACCAAAGTGTTTCTTGCATTCACCTTGCTTGAGTTAATAGTTTAAGAAATATTCAAGTTATTATATAGCTATAGTTTTTTGAAGCACACTGTATTACAATTACTATAAAATACACGGTATGAATGATCTATAGTACATTATTTGTAAATCTACAAAAAGGGTATCTCAAAGGGAAGGGAAGAACTTGCATGAAGAGCTTCCATTTTCTATAATTTGCAAATTGAAAAAATAATGAAAGTCTCGTTTTGGATTATTATCTATTTGTTTGCTTCAAGCCTCCAACTCACATCTTTGGCAAATGCTTTTAAAAGATTAATTGCATAAGTGAAGCTTGGCCAATATAATACTAGTCACTTGTGAGATTTTCAATCTTTGTATTTTTTTTCTCCTATAGTATATGTATGATTTATTTGTATGAAATTGTCAATTGTTTGATATATAATGTCTATATATATTAGAATGTATATGTTGCACTAATCAACCTTAAAACCACATTAAAATTTTTGAATTACAATAGGGACATATGTAATACCTCAAATGCCAAAAGAAATTTGAGTCCTCTAGAAGACTACAAGTTTTCAGACTATGGGAATGCAATTTTTGTTGCAAGAATGTAGAAACACAGTGAGTTGAAGTGGTTGAGAGGGTGACACATCATTAATTTAATTTTTTGAACTTTTTTGCATTTGTGGAGAATTTTTTTTTATAATTGTTTGGTAACTATGGGTTTAACAATAGCCAATAGTTTTGGGAACTATTTCAAGAATAGACCTGAAATGAGCTTCTAGAGGCCTCAAATTTCTCCTAATGTTTCAATTTCAACTACCACAGGGTGTACACTACAAAAAAACAAGGGTATAAATGACTACAAAAAATGATTGAAAATTAGTCATTTCGGACCAAAATGATTGAAAAATGACTGTAGGCCCTGCAATCATTGTGAACAAGTCATTCTTTAAATGACTACAATTCTATTATCACCACCCTTTTTAGCTTTGGATGAAAAATGAATGAGGAAGACAAGCAAATTTTCAAGAAAAGGAAGTCAACTGCCTATTTTCAAAGGAAATTTTTACAATGTGAAATTGTGGATGTTCAAGTCAACCAATTATGTAGTCATTTTGTAGTCGTGATACAATTTGGATGTTGCTGACATGGACGTTCACGTCAGCCAATTATGGAGTCATTTTGTAGTCAGGATATAGTTTAGGTGTTGCTCACATAGATGTCCACGTCAGAGTCATGTGTAAGTCATTTTGAAGTTGTGATGAAGGTTTTTTACTATTGAGATAGATTGCCATGTAGCAAATCATTCCATAGTCACTTTCAAGTGACTTGGATTTAAAATTCAAGTTACTCTCCAGAGACATCAAAAATCATTTTCTTGTCATTTTCAACTTGTGGCAATATGTGCAAAAAAGATTGTATTGACTATTGTACAAGGAGTAGTCATTCTACAGTCACATACAAATACATTTAAAGCTCCACAATGATACACCATACACCATATGCCATATATAATATATCATGTACAATACACCGTACACCATTTGCCATACATCATTTCAAAATCCACTTAGTATGCGGATATGAATAGATGAAATGACAAGCCTTTTATTGAAGAGGGATAGTGGTAGGCAAGACAAAGCTTTTAGGATATGTAAAAGACAAGGAATGTATTACAAGTAATATTTTTAACCTCATTGAGGCATAATAGACTAATTTTTTTCAAAAACTTTCAACTAATTAAAGTTGGGGAATCAATCTCACTTTCATCTCTAAAAATTTGTTTTAGATTTTAAGACTTTAACAAAAAATTATAAATAAATTTGCTAAAAGGTTTGGAAAGGATTGGCATAGGAAGAGTACTAGGCTCAAGCACCTATAAATTGACTTTCTCCAAACAAAGATGTATGTAACTATCTTTAAACCTCCTCACTTTATATAAAGAAAGTGTGACAATGAATGTACAGTGGGGTACCAATCAAAATGTCATTTGTGAATTCGCAGTGAGAAAAAGTTTAGTATTGCCAACTTTGAAAGCCTCCCGAGAGCTCAAAAATTGGTATTTTACCACGAAATTTCTTCTCCAGCATCATCTCTAAGTTAATTATATGCATGACAAATTTCAAGTCCAAAAGACTCACCAAAAAAAAGTTATTCAAAATCTACCAACATAGGTAATGGTGAGAAACATTTCACTACTTTCAACTTTGACACCTTCCTAAGGATTGAGTTTTTTTTCTTTTGCCATGAAATTTTTTTCATAAAGAAATCTCTATGTTTTTAATATGCATAAAAGATTTCAAGGTAAAATAAATTTGTTTTAAGAAGATATTTGAAATCTTCCAACAGGTGTAGTTTTGAAATTTTTTTCACAATTGCCAACTTTGACACCCTCCCAAGGGCTGAAAAATTGGTTTCTTACCATGAATATTTTTTTGTGAAGTTATCTCTATGTTGATAATATATTATTCAAATTTCAAGTTCAAATAGATTACCAAAAAAAAGATATACAAAATCTCCCAACATGTGTAGTTGTGAGGAGGAGTTTTTGAGCCCTTAGTAAAGTATTATTTTGTGGAGCAAAGTTTGACATGAATGTAAAAACTCAACCTCACAATTACACATGTTGAGAGATTTTGAATATCTTTTTTTGGGTAAGTGTTTTGAACTTGAAATTTGGAACATATATTATCAACATAAAGTTGATCTTATTAAAGAAATTTCATGTTAAATAGACAAATTTTCAGCCCTTGGGAGGGTGTCAAAGTCGGCAATAGTCGAAATTTTCTCACAACTACATATGTTGGGAGATTTTGTATATCTTTTTTTTGGTAATTTATTTGAACTTGAAATTTGAATAATATATTATCAACATAGAGATAACTTCACAAAAAAATATTCATGGTAAGAAACCAATTTTTCAGCCCTTGGGAGGGTGTCAAAGTTGGCAATTGTGAAAAAAATTTCAAAACTACACCTGTTGGAAGATTTCTTAAAACAAATTTATTTTACCTTGAAATTTTTTATGCATATTAAAAACATAGAGATTGTTTCATGACAAAAATTTCATGACAAAAGAAAAGAAACTCAATCCTTAGGAAGGTGTCAAAGTTGAAAGTAGTGAAATATTTCTCACCATTACCTATGTTGGTAGATTTTAAATAACTTTTTTTTGGTGAATCTTTTGGACTTGAAATTCGTCATGCATATAATTAACTTAAAGATGATGCTAGGGAAAAAAATTTGTGGTAAAATACCAATTTTTGAGCTCTCGGGAGGCTTTCAAAGTTGACAATACTAAACTTTTTCTCACTGCGAATTTAGAAACGACATTTTGATTGGTACCCCACTGTACAAGATTTTTGCAAATAACACAATGAATCATAGTGCACAAGGCATCAAAGTAGTAGTAGAGTAGCTATGTAGTAGTCTAAAATTTTTGAGTAGTCATTGGTAGTTCCAAGAAGTCATTTTGTAGTAAAACCAAAGTAGTAGTGGTGGTACTTACACAAGGAAAAAATAGGACTTAACAAATGTCATTGGATCCATCTAAATACCTGACTGTATGTTTATTGAGACATTTAGTAATTCAAATGTAAAGCATACGAAGTGTTCAAAAGTAGTGCGTTGACAATAGTACAAATTTTCAAAAGTCATTATTGGCATAATGGCATATAGATAGGAGTTTAAACAAATCATACAAATGGATCCTAAAGAAGAAAATTTTTTACTGCTAACAAAAACAAAGGCCACTTGCAAAGTTGCAATGCATCATTTCCAAAAAAGAAGACAAAAATATTCTATTGGGAAAAATGGGAAAAAAAAAATGAAGAAGATAAACAAGGAGTAGAAATATTGGAAAGACTAGAAGAAAAGTTATTAACTCAAAAAAGGTATTAGAGTATGAGTGTTAGAAAATCATAAATCAGATGAGTATATTTGCATCCTAATAATTTGAGAATGATTGTTGTCTATGTTAGCATATTGTCTTTACTACAAGAAAATGGGGGTATAAATTAAATGACTTGTCTACAATGACTACATCGGCAACAATGACTACAAAATGATTAGAAAATGACTATTTTGCAATCATTATTGTTGGTGCAGTCATTGTGAACAAGTCATTTATACCCCCATTTTCTTATAGTGCTTTTCCATCTTAGGAGCAAAATCTCTTAGCATGGCCCTACAAAAGACTTTGTAGTAATTCTTAAGTTGCATAGTAGTGAAGTGCAATTGCATCCTTGAAGAGCTCACTTAGTGTATCTATAATAGATCATGTGCAAACAAGTCATTTTTTGACTCCCTAAATATTTACTTTTCAATAAATTATAATTTCAATCTATAATTTTGAGCTTTGTCCAATAATAACTATAGAATTCTATTGCCAAAAAATTCACAACTTAAATAATGTATAAAATGATTTCTAGAATAAGTTGAGAAATGAACTAAAATGGCACAATTTTTCAACTCAAATATTTATTGAGGATACATTTAGATTACCATTGCATCAATAATCAAGAAAAATGAACTTTCAATAGAGAGTTATTTTCAGAATTAAAAAATAAATTTAGACCATTTTTTCTTGTATAAAATAGGGGTGTGAAATTATTTTTAGCTCTACAATGTATTTTTTTACTTCAAAAATTTGTAATCAATTATATTTGATAGATAAAAATATCAAAAATTCAAAACATAAACTTTCAAAGTAAGAAAATCTATTCATTTTTTTTTTAATTTGAATTTTTAGACACAAAGTAGAGGTTCTAAAATTTAATTGTCCATGACTTATTATAGATACTCTAAGTGAACTCCCTAGGATTGCATCCCAATAATTTGAGAATAATTGTTTTCTATGTCATGCCCATCTTTAGAGCAAAAAATTGCAACATGGCCCTACAAAAGACCTTGCGGTCATTTTAGAGTCACATAGTAGTAAAACATAGTTGCATTCTAATAGCCTTAGAACAATTCCCGTCCACGTCAACAAGCTGCCTTGTCCATCCTTGGCCTAAAATGTGGAGGTATGGCCTTTTTGTGACCCTTTAGTCATTTTTGAGTTGTGAAGTAGTGAAAGTAAGTTACAATCAATAACTATGTCATACTTGTTAATGACTCTAGTATCCACATTGAATTTTTCCTTCCTTTTGTGTTCTTGTTGATGACAATTTGATTGAAAAAATGTAGATGAATCTCGCGGTCCGTCATGTCTTCATCTACTAGTCACATTCATGACTACAAAATGACTTGGATTGTGCAAATTTAGCTGAGTTGGTACAATTATAGAGGTACTAGTCACTGTTCAGTCAAATCGAACATTTAGTCATTCTTGAGTCATCCCTCTACAATCATTTATATCCCTATTTTTTTGTAGTGTGTAGGAAAATGTGTGAAAAAGTTGAAATAGAATGAAACAATAGCTAAATAGTTCCTTAACTAAAAAAATATAGTGAAATACCCAAGAGCATCATTCTTCAATTTACAATTTTACATGGCAAAGCAACCCACAATTCCACAAAGCATTCTTATGTTTCAATTGATATCAAATTAGAACCTATGGATACATGATCATAGGAAGCATATGAAAAATTACATAAATCAAACACACAAGATATTCAAATGAGAAAATTGGATGTTGGAAATAGACCTAATTAGAAGCAAAATAAATAGCAAAAAGCAAAAAAATTATAAATTATGTCACTACAAATCTTGCTTAATCCCTAAATGCCCTAGGAGACCAGTAGTGTCTTCACTATTTAGAAGTTTAATTCGAAGTCCTATAACTTTTGCATACAATGTCCTAATTCAATAAAAGTTGGTAGAAAATATGCACTTTCTCTTTTTGTTTGTGTAGTAAAGTTTTTATATCAATCCAAGATGTAATGATTTTTTGGGAGTCAATAAAGTTTATAGATTCAATTTGAATTCACCAAATTGCAATTGATGGCTACAACTTTGGGGGCTTTTATCTCCATCCAATGCTTTTTCCATTAAAATTTGTCTTGTTTTATACTCCTATAGAAGTCTAGTTATTGTGGCCAAATTTTCATGACAATCCAAGTTGTTTTGAATGTTTGGGAGCGATTCAAAGTTTAAAAAACAAACATTTTTGGATTATGGTGAACTTTGGTGGCTTGATTCTTCTTCATACAATGTCCATTTCCAATCATTTTTTAGGATAAAAATTGGGGATACAAGTTTAGTTTGTGTAGCTAAAATTTCATATCAATCCAAGGAGTTATTCAGAGTGATTGAGGGTCATTGCAAGAAACACCTGTACTATTTTGTATCACACGTTGCATGCTGATGAGTTTTGTGGCCATAACATTTGTGTTTTAGCTCCAAATGACTCAAGATTTATAGGGAAGGTACTCATAACTATTATACACCTTCCTTGATTTTTTCATAATTTTCAAAAATAGTTTACTATCCAAAAATAGACCCCGATTGGATGTCACACTTGGCAGTTTAGGGGTTCTTAGTACCTGAGCTATACCTTTTTTTAATGATTTTGAGATGAAATTTGGATGAGATAGTCTTCTAGTATATTTCTAGCTCTCCAGGAAAGGATTTAAAAAAAAAGTTAATTTTGTGAGGTGTGGAGGTCTACAAAGTGAGCTCCCTTCTGCTTGTATTTTGAAACATATAAAATATTATTTTTGTGGGGTTTTTTTGTGAATGACCATCTCCATAAAGTTTTTGCAAATGGTCACTTTTTATTTTTTGAAAATACTTATTTTTACTATTTTTACCTAATTTTTGAATCAAAGTACCTATTTTCTTGAGATTTGGCACTTTTCAAGTTCTCCTACTTAGAGAATTTTTCTATCAATTTCCTTCGGTGAAAACCTTAATTTTAGAGGTATATACATTATTCCTATTTTTAAAATTTTCTTAAAATTAGTTTTCTAATTTTATAGTACTCCTGAAAAATTCATGAGTACTGTTGTAAAACGCAACAAATAGGACAGGTGTTTCTTGCAATGACCCTTGAAAAGCATTCTAGGCAAAGGAGGCTTAGCCCTAGATGTGTTTTTTGCAACTATTCATTGGCACTTCAAAGCCATTTTCCAAATATAATGAGTCAATCAATTGAATGATATCTTATTTCACCAATATGTTTGTATGCTAGTTTTGAAGCACTTTATAGTACAAAGTTTTTTCATTTGAATAGATCTAGAAATCAAATTTGACTTCCAAATGTTTTTAAAAAAAAAAATTCCACCATCCTTTTTCAATAGTAAAACATTACAAATTTATGAACTCTCAATGGATGTGGCCAAATGATTCCAAATTTAAATCATGTCATCTATAACACATACACTACAAGATTGTTTAGTTGAGATCTCCATACCTTAATGACATTTAACCCTATAACATTTCAAAAGTAGGGATGTTTTTAATTTTTGAAAGGCCTTGGGTCTTTAGGGGTTAAGAAATGAAAATCATGCAAATGCAAGTGGGCAGTGGAGTTAATTGTAAAAATTTTCCCAGTTGTAATAGTGGTGTTAGAAGAAGGTTTAACTAAGAATAGAACAAAAGAAACCTAGAACCAAACTCCATTAGACACCAATTTTGTACTTTTGGTGCTCCAAGAAGTTTCGTCATACAGTACGTGTTTTGCTCAAACTCCAGCGGCTCCTTATCCCTCATTGCACACACTATTCGTTTAACTCTAATGTTGTCCAAAACTATTTCAATTGTGACGGTTTTCTGACACGGACTTAATGTGACATCTTCTAAAAAACTGCAATAAGCAATTCAGCATTATTTAAAGCAATTTCGCATGAGAAGGCCGGGCTGGTGGACAGTGTTGAAAGAGTGTGATTGGATCCAGAATTCAAACGTCCAAAAAATGCACTTGCCGAATAATATATGCTATGAATTTGCTAGATTCAGGGTGTCTGACTTCAACCTGCTCCAGTCATTTAATTTCATCTATGAACTATCTGCCAGTGGGTCTTTCTTAGAATCAGCCTTGTCATGGCAGTTCTTGCCTTTCATACAGGCTTCCATAATTCCATCTCAATCTCTTCACTGTCTAGCGACTCGCAATAAATTGTGAGAAAGTTGTCTGATGTAGAATCTTGCAAACACTACAGACTAACTTACAGCAGTTAACGTCAGTGTAGCAACTTTTAAACATTGCTGATAATTAACTCTAAAACGTGCTTCTCAAATTCGACATCCGATGCAAAGTTACTATTAAAATATTGTCCACGTTTTCGAGGAAATATATTTGCTGAAAGGATTTGCATAATTATTTGGTAGAGTGAATGTTCCTGAAATTTTCCATTTTCTGGCTTCGGGAATGTCGCCAATGTAACGAAATTGACGTTACATGCTCCAAAAACGTACGTTATTTATAGCTAAAAACGTTTCCAAGCCCTTGAGATTCTGAAGGCGACATTAATCTGGTGCAGGAATTAAAGATGGTACGACGACGGGCAAAGCCGGACACACAACTAGCTAGCAGAGCAGCAGTACCGCTTGGGAGAATGGGAGGGGTACGTGGTAACAGATGCTAAGATCGAAAATGCTTGTCGTAAGTAGGCTTCAGAAATCAGAACTGAGAAGTCAAAAGCTAAGGCTGGCTAGATGCAACTCACTGCCGATCGAATAGTGCACCAGTCCTTAGCTAGATGAATGTTGAGCACTGCTCCATGATTAATTCATGGTGACGCCATGTCATCCCTGTTCCCGCGCAGGGTCTGATCGAGGTACAGTTGCAGAGAAGATCGAAGTACAGATCGAAAACACCGCATCATTTGGCAGAGCGCGAAAGACCAGCTCTATGATCGATGACGTACCACTCTTGGCTGTCTTGGTTCGGACATCTCGGCATTGTAGCCCCTGCCTGCGACCCGATGGAGGGGATCGATGAACTCGAGGATCGTGCGAAGGTGGAGCTCCATGTGTGACTGGGTCCTTCACGCCGGTCACAGATTCCCAAAACATAGAGACGCTAGCTGTGTACGTCTGGAAACAGCATCTCTTTTGAAGCTAGGGTACACGCAGCAGAGGCGACTTCAATCCTTGAACCCCAGTGACGCTTTGCTGACATTAATTCTAGTGTACGCCGTGAATACCCGCGTGAATAACGTATTATTTCTGGGTTGGGATTTCTACTGAAGTGCACTTCACCAAGCGTTGAGTTCTATTCTAATAAAGGCTCAGGAGTTCACACAAAAAATTTATAATTCCTTCCACCAAGCTTGCTGGAACAACTCAGGTACCCGAAAAGCATAGACGTGCTCCGTGGGATGGAGGTGTCCCACCACGTGCAGATATGGCTTTGCATATTAGCAGGTGCGAACGAATATCTTGTTGCATAAATTAAGACTTAGACTACAGTCATTTATTTAGTGCCCCAACAGCCTTTTCCTTGTCTCACTGATCCCTCCACACACCATTAGATAATCGGAGAAATCATGCGGCTGCACGTACTGTCGTCATATTAACACTCGACACTGTCCTCATCGATCTCTGTTGATGGAGAATTGTGTTAAAACTAAGGACATAGGTAAAGAAAAAACATGTGAGTTTCGATCAGTAGTCATGGGACAGGCGCGCGGACAGCTAACCCGTCCTTCAGATCCTGTCGAACACCATACAGTTAAGGAGCCTTGTAATTTTGAACTCCGTTTTGTCTTGAGTTCTCGTTGAAGGAAGCGTGGGAAGGAACTGAACTAAAATCCAAGATTGTGCAGATTTTGATGCTTGGTGGTCGGGCCTAGCTTTCCAAACCATGAAATTAAATTTTGGAATTTGGATGTTCTTTTTGTGTTCCAAATACACGAAACCGACTTTGAGCAACCAAGACAGATTTTGAGTCCGGCCTGGAAGTATGCATGTACGTACGTATATATTATGAACCGCGCGCTTGCCTTCGGGGTTTTGACCACATTCTCCAATGGAGGATAATGTCGAGGTATTTGAGTCGCCCTCCGTGGAAATTTGGCTTCCATTTATCCCTGAATTCATTCTTAACAACTCGTTGAATTTCAATTCAACAGGATTGAACTCCTCTACTGTAGCAATGCGGCTTGGCTTCCGATCCCATATACTGGACTGCACGCAAGGTGATCTGAGAAGGCAAACACCAACGCGGGAGTAGGCCTAGAATTATGCCAGAAACCAGAGTCTGTCACACAATTGTGTTAATTACCTTCGGAACAAAAAGGGATGCCGGGAATTCTTCCCGTTTAATTTCCCCACTGGAAACTCAAGAAGTATGAGCCCCCTGTGCAATTGCAGAGACGTCATGAATCAGAACTGTAATCAGTCTAAACGCAATCAGAAACTTCATATTTGGGCAGAAGCCAAACTCAAACGGAGCGACACTGGTTTACATGTGGTGCACCTGAATCACTTCTCAGGTATAAGTTACCAGTTGGGGATTTGGGAACGTAGTGTCCGTCTGCATCTTGGGGAATTTCAATAGTCAAAATCAGTCGAATCTGATCTAAAGTAGCTAGTACCTGTTGAGCCAGTCATTGGAACCAGTGCTAATCAGATTGCGCAGGGAATTCGTGGTGAGGAATTCTCCTCTCTCTTGGCCAGCCAGCGACATTAAGGTAGAACCACCTGTAACCGATCATTTCAGATGTTCGAAACATGATCTAGTGTAGTGCAAGCCACAGCAAATATTTTCAGAGGTGTAATGATAGAAATGATGGGGACTGCAAAAAATTTGGTAATTTTATCATATATATTGAAATTACGATGAATTTTGAAGGGCAAAAGGTGTTACCGACCCATTGCCAATTTGTAGACTCTTTCAATTATGATCATTGAAGAATTCCTTTCCTGTTCATTACTTCTTCCTTTCTTACTCACTAGTTTGGGACATGTGTTATGAATTTATTAGTCCCAACCTTGAAAAAGAAAAAACACATATTCCACGCTTTGGTTGGAAATTTGTCCTGGCAGCCTTACTAGAAATAAATGTAGTTTACAAATTGAGGATGGGGCATTGATTGGCTATGGGTGGTTCTACCTTAATCCTTAAACGCCAAGACAGACGTTTTTGCATTCAATGAATGACAAAGAATCTTCCCTTGTAGGACAAAAATATAAGTATTCATTTTTAGTATTAGGGGTGGAAAGGAGAGATCTTCTACAAGATTTTGACTTCCGATGAGTATATTTGGCTTATTCAAAGTAAATATCTCATACAATATCAAAATGCATGATTTCCACAACCACAAGTTTGTTGTTCAAGCCATTAGATGTTTTTTGGGAGATTAGAAGACTGTTTCAGGCCTGTTCCCATGCTGTGAACAGTCAGAATAAAATATAATAAAAAAATTTAAATAAAATTTATTTTTTTTGGAAAAAATTTTAATTTTTTAATTTTTTTAAATATTATTATCTGACGTGGCAGTCTCTCGACCACGTCAGATCGCAGATGTGGCAGTTCCCGACAGCGTTCCCACAATTGGGAACTCGCAGTCTTCTAAACTGCTGAAAAAACATCTAATGCTTCAAGGGTTCAAATAAGAACACCCATTATTGCCAATTTAAGCAATTATGGCGAATTTTGTTAAAATGGTGGTATTCCTTATGCCATTTTTAGACCGCATGGTTTGAACTGAAAATTTTCAGTTCAAACCATCTATGAATAGTGTAGATTTCAAACATCTAGGACACATGTAGATTTTTAAAATTTATGACACATTTAGATTTCAGATTGTGCGGTCGTATATGTAGATTTCAAAAATCTATGACAATTTTAGATTTCAGACTGCACAATCTGAATGACTGAACCGTCAAAAGTGTCAAACTAATGGAATATCGCCATTTTAACGAAATTCAACATAATTTCAACATAATTGGAGGCACTTTTTTCTAAAAATAATATTTAAGCAATATTAGCAATTGAAAATCATGAATTTAAAAAAACTACATAGAAAATTTTTGGACAAGATATTCAACTTCTAAAAAATTTCAAAATAGAACTCTCATTAGAGTGAAATTTAGCTCTAAAGAAGACTGCAAGTTTCTGGATTGTGGGGAACAAGGGAACTATATAGTAGCAAAATGTGATGTGGCCAAGACCTAGCCACATTTTTATTTTAAATTGGACTTTTTTTTGCATTTCAAGTCCAAGTTTTAAAAAAGAAATTGGCTAATTACTGGCTTGACAACAACCCAATGTTCTTTATCTATTTTAAAAACAATAAGGGGAACAAGCCTAAAATGGCCCTCCCTTGCCTCAAATCCCCTCTAATGCTAGGGCACCTAAATTTTCATTCTAGTAAATCTATTTTGATTCTCACTTCAAAATGTAACAAAATCAAAGCCTACCAACTATAGTTAAACATAAAGATGGATTCAAGGAATTTTTGAAGAAACTATAAGGGACTTCTAGTCTCAAATAATAGAGGCACTGAGGCATTGAAATTAATGGGTGTTCCTAACTTAACCCTTAAAGAACCAAGAGATTTTTTTTCTATCAAGAACCACTCAAAACTGTCATTTCTATTGTAAAGAGAAAAAAAACTTTAACTTTAATTTTAATTTTAATTTCATATCTAACTTTAAGATCTTATACTAGACTAGTATAAAAATTTGTGAAAAAAAATTTAGAAAATTTACTACATAGATTGCAAGATATTTGCATTTAAAATGAAGAAAATAAGTTTTTTTGAACCTTTCTCGATTATATTTTTAGCTTTTAAATCTTCTTGATTAAAAAATTTTGCACTAATAATTTCTTTTTTCTAATTTTTTTATTTAAGATCAAGTTGAAAATCTTCTGAAAAAATTCAAGAAAAAAATACTTAATTTTCAATTATTAAAAATTGTTGAGTAGAGTTAGATTCAAGATTAAAGCAAATACTAAATAGCCATTAGCTTCAAGATGGAAATAAATTACAATAATCCCAATGGTGAGGAAGAAAATTTAACCCTGGTCTGCAGCAGTGGGAACAATTTTGGGGAACACCCTTGAAACGGTCTTCTGGGGGCCCAAAAATCCTCTTATGTATAAACACCTTCAAATTATAGTTGCAATTATATATCTATAACTAGATTCAAGACGTGTATGCTTATGTATTTGCATTCATACACAATTACCATTATTGTCCATCTTACTAATGAGATTTGTGATGTTGTTTGATGAATTTGGAGTTGACATGCCTACCATTTAAGAAGTTGCTTGGCACTACTATTAGAGTTGGAGTAAAGAAATATTTTCAAAGGCAAGGGCTTTGAGCTCTTGATGGAAGAACACACTCTACACACTCATCAAGCTCTTCAACAAATGTAGGGCTTATATTAGAGGTGGATGGCCTAGTTAAATGAACCTCATCTAGGGATCAACAAATTTGTCTAAGGTTGGAGAAAATTGATGACACCTCTAGCAATTTGCAAGTAGGGACAATCAACAATGAAGGGGTTTCTAGTAGCACAATAAAGGATCCCATGACTATCAAGTAAATAGAATTCTATATATTCCACTCAATGTCAATGAAGTTTGTATGGAGCTATATAGCATTACAAATACATATTGTTGATTTTGTCCAAAAAATGAGTTATTTAGTGAATGCATTAGGGGGGATTTGAGGCTTCTAGTGGGCCGTTTTGGAATTGTTCCCCAAACTATTGGCCATTGTCAGGCCAACAATTACCAAAATAAAAAAATAAAAAATTGGAGGTCCTAAAATGTGAAAAAAAGTTAGGAACTCATAGTCTTCGAAAGGTCTCAAATCTCCCTTCATGACACTTGCACACAATGACAACAAAAAGAAAAATATACTTTTCCTTAATATCCATCTTAAAATACATAATTGCAAAGTCTCTAAAGTCTACTAATTTGTATATCAATGAAAGTAAAAATATTTGTGTTCATCTCCAAATTAGTGTATTGTTGTAAATTTGTAATTAGTTTCATTCAAATAGATATTCAAGTGTATATAGTGGTATAAAATGTTCCTTGTTTTTCCCAAAAAAATCTATTCATGTAATACTCAAAATGCACTTATGTATTGTACACTCACTTTTCTATACATGCATGGGTGGCACTTATAAACCTACATGACTTCTAAATGCAAGTGTATTTTTTAGCTCAACCTTTGCTAAATATTTCATTTTACACCAAATGAATCACTTACTTCCAATCATAAAAAAATCACATGTTTATTTTTTTATAAGTTTTTGTATTGCCTATTATTTGAGATTTTGACGCTTTAGAACCCAATTTCTAGTTCATGGGAATAAAAGGCTTAACAGAGTACTTACAAACTCAAACCTTTTTAATCTACTTTAAAAGACATTTTGAAATACCCTCATATACGTACACTTTCTTACTATCATTTCTTAGAATACAACATTAGGGGGGATTTGAAGCCTCTAGAAGCCTATTTTGGGATTGTTCCCATAATTGCTAGCCATTGTAAGCCTATCAACCAGCAATACTAAGAAAAAAAGATTGATCCTGAAATGTGAAAAAAATTCAAAAAAAATTGATGAGGTGGCACTCTCTCGACCACATCGAATCTGCGTTCCCATTTTCCAAAAACTTGTAGTCTTCAGGAGGCTTCAAATCTCCTCTAATGTCTAATGTGTCTCACATTCAAACTATTTGACCTATACTACAACCATATCCTAAGCAATTAAATTAAAGGAGGTAGAATGTATAAGGGAGAGGTAATGTCAAGATAACCTTATGGAGTTCCTTTATGTTTGTCAAACACTCAAACATGTTTGTAAAATGACTCAATTTGTAGTTCTTGTTTGTTGTCTTCTTGTACTCTAGTTTTTAATATCAAAATATTTAACTTTCCATTGGCCTCAATAACATTGAAGTAGAACTTCTAAGTACAATAGTCAAATTTCCTTCTCTAATTAAAGTGGGTACACCCAAAAGCACCAAAAATTGATATTGTACCTAATTACTATCATTAGGCTATTCAGATTTTTATATAGTCTTATTGATAAGTAAAAGCATGTTCCAATGCACCAAAGAATACAACATTTGGATACAATATGCAAAAGTTATTAAGAGTCAAAGTTTGTTTATGAAATTGCTCCATTCAAATAGGTACATAATTGATTTTGGAAATGTACATAGAGTATAGATGGCGCGTTAAGGTCACCTATGCTTTTGGATGTACCCACTATATACATTTGACCCACTCTAATTGATAAGGTTACTAGCAGGGAACATTGGCTTTGCAAAGAATTGTAGCCATATAGAATGAATTTAGTTCAAAGTAGAACCACTTATTTCCAACCAATACTCCATAGCCAACTTGTAGACTAATTTATTACCAACCAAGGCTAGAATGTGTTCTTTTCTCCTTTTCAAAGTTGGGACTAAAAGTTTATGACACATGTCCCAAAGTAGGAGGTAGTGAGAGATAAAGTAGTTTTTTGAATGATTGAAGTTGGAAGAGTCTAGAGATTGGTTATGTGTCTCAAGTACTTTTTGCCTTTCAAAATTCATATTAATCTCAATTCATGCAATAAAATTATCAAAGTTTTTGCAATCCCCATCACATCTTTCATTACACCTTTGAAATTATTTGCTTAGCTTTGCAATACACCAAATCATGTCTAAATTACCTTAAATGATCAGTTATCACTAGTTCCACCTAACAATGCTACCATCCGATTCAACTAGTTGTTGTTTTTGGAAACTTTTGAAGTCTAGTTTTAGAATCCAAAATCCAATTTTGAAAATGATTGATTATGATTATTCTATTCCACATTTTGTGCAAGGATGTCCATTGGAAGCTTGACTTTCTATAGTGGTGAGGGCTCTTGGAAATGAGCCTCAAATACACTAAAGCTTAGAAAAAAAAACATTAAAAATTCATTCCAAAAAATTGTAGTATAGATTTGAAAAGTCATAAATCAATTATATATGTTAGGCCCTTTAACCTCATATTTTTTTTATGACCAAGATTTTAGATTTGACATGTGAAAAGAAGATTAGAAGACTTCAATTCACTTTTGCAGTTTTAAAATCCTCATTATTAAATATTATAATCTTTTACTCCATAAGTGATATTGTTGTGTTTTCTTTTCCTAAGTGATCTCTAACATGTTGTTTGAATTTGTATGGTTACATAAAAAAATTTGACAGAGTTTATCAATATGTTGACTTTTTGTTCAATTCAGAGAAAATTCCTAAAACCTCAAAAAATACCTTGAGTATTTAGGTATTAACTTATACTTGCTGAATTTGGGGCTGAATACCTTATATCCTCCTTTAGCTAGCCATGCCATGCATGCATCGGATTATGGTGAATTTAATATCCTGTGCTAGATCTTCATTGCATCGAATTGAAGCAGAATTGGACTTTCAGATAGTGATATAATAAGTATACCATCTTTTGAGAGGATAGATGACACATTGTGCATTTGCATTAATTTGTTTGATTTTGATATTAACAACATTGTCTGATTTTAAAAACTACTCCCATATTTGTAATTTTTAGGGAGACTTCAGATGCAAACAATATGGGATATATTATTGAATCTATATCTGTAGCCTATCCATCTATTGTATTTCATATTTGTATTCATATCCGTATTATATATTCATACCATATCTAAACTTGATTTTTGATTCTTATATTCACATCCATATTTTGTATTTGTACTCATATTTGTATTTGTATTCTATATTAAATTGGATCAATGGTGATCAAGAAACGGAGGGGGGAGGGGATTTTTTCAATAAAACATCAACGGCTTTGGATTTTTTACAAAATGAGGGGGATTGTTAATTGAAAAAAAAAGGATGTTTGCAACTATGTGCCATCTTTTGAGAGGATAGTTCAGCACTCAATTTGTTGCCATTTGGAACTAGATAATTATGAAAAAAATTTAATTTATTTTTCAAAGATGAAATTACATGTCTTCTATACTTCATGAAAAGTTTAGATTTTTTTGAGAATTTTTGAAGAAAAAAGTGAAGAAAAATCACATCCAATAGAAAATTATTTTTAAAATTTTAAAATTTGACCATGTGTGTATATTATAGTGACAAACATCATGGTGTAAACTCAATTTGTGTGTCATTCTATAAATAGAATATAATAGACATTGAAAATATAGCCAAAGTTCAAAGTCATGAAATATTCAATGTTATAAATTTTTACAAAATTCCATTTGGAGTAGAAACTAGAATAGAACTAGGAATAGAATGATGACCTTTGTTTTGTTGGTTGGACTCAAATTCACAAAATGTCATTTTCAAGGAGAAAATTTAGATTTAGAGCAAGGAACAAAATACATTGAAATGGCAAATTTTGCCATTCATTTTTTTACTTACTTTTCAATCACGTTCAAAGGCAAACAATCTAGAAAGACTACAAACTCAATTAGGTGCTCTTTAAAACCCTCCATGAAAGGTCAATAAGCAAAAAATGGATTAAAAAATGCTTTTAGTTTCTCTCCAAATCACTTTCAGCTCATTGAAAGGTCTGAACTTGGAGCTAGCGGTGTTTAGGGGTTAAGATAGAACATCCCAGTAGGCCATTACTACATATATTTGCAATTTAGGTACTTTGAAAGAGCTATTTGTCAACTCCTATATTTTTTAGAGATTGAAAAGTTTGAGGGATGTCATTTGCTAAAAAAATGAAGACATTTTGATAAAAAGTGAATTTTTTATTATTTTTTCAAACTTGAAATAGTAAAGTATGAATAGTGTCTTACTGAAGCATTAGTAGCCCCTTATTAAAGTATAGGCTAACATGTCTACTACCCGCATGCATTGCCATCATGATGAAGGATTGCTAAAATTGTGGTAATAGATGGAATATTGACAGAAATGGGAAGATCTTGCAGGTGGTGAAATTCAATGGATTGTGGTATTGGGCAATTCTACCTTACATAACTTAAGCTAGACCAACCTATTACTACCCTGATTTGCAATCTAACTATCTTGGCAAGAAGGACACATATTTTTCACAGGTGTGCATGTTTCACAAATCAAACTTAAGTGGAATTATAATTTTCTTATCAAAATTGTAATTTTTGTGAATTTTTGAAGTGTTCAACCCTAAATTACAAAAGCGCCCATGACTAGGGTCATGAATACCCTAGTAACAACCTATAACCACCTTCTTATGTCCCTATAAGCATCTAGATATTCACCAATTGGCTACTGCCATGTTACCCTAAATGACATAAATGCACTAATTTTGTTAGATTTCTAGACACAATTGGCTCATTTTTGGGCAGATTTAGATGGTGGGATGGATGAAAATGGGGCCAAATTTAGGGTGATAGAAATGAGTTGAAGCCAGAATTAGGCTAGTACCTTAAGTAGTCTATGCTAGAGGCACAATGTGAAAGAACATGGACAGAACATAGAGCCAGTGAAATGAAACAAACTGTTGGGACTTGACATGCAATTAAAGAAGGACCTTCAATTTAAGGGAGGAGGTCCATAAATGGACCATCTAAGGGCTGGAACAGAATTTTGGGCAGGTCAAACATCTTGAAGTATTTTCCAGTGGATTTTTCTTGAAAGACAGCTTGAATAGGCATCTAACCCAAGTCGTTTCATATTTTTTGGAGCTCTGTAGAATTAGTTATGAATTTCTGAAGTCAATATGGCATAGGGCTCCAAAACCACACACACCCTCAAATGTTCACTGTTTGTACATTACTGTAAAGATCAAAAAGCATCATGTACCAGAAATATACATTTCAGAAGGTGAGCGGTTTTGGAGCCTAAGCAGTTTTGGAGCCTCCTCCCTTATATCTTGCGTTTTTATTATTCTTTTCTCTATTCCTACTTACATCACATTCAAATGTCATATGGTTGAATCAAACATCTACATTGGCTCAAAATTTGAATATTGGAGGTCCAATTCATTATTAAACACCTTGAAATCTAATGCACTTTTACTAAGTTGTCATAAAGAAAAAGAAAAAAGTTGAAAATTATCCATTTATCATCCACTACAAAAATTAATTTTGATGACAATGTTCATCATAAATCCTCAAAGGATATGAGATAATTTTAAGATGAGAGCTCATTTCCTCATAGTTAAGTCAAAACCAAAGAATTGTACTCAAAGTAGAATTTCAAACCTCATTTTAGTATAGTAGAATATATTTTTCTAAGAAAATTTGAACTAAATAAAGTTGATGTATCAAAAATTCAAAATAAGTGTTATCTCTAAAATCCTCTTGAGGTTTTGAAAGTCTTATTAAAAGTCATGGAAAAATTTCAAAGAAGAGCTAAAAGGGAATTTTTTTGACATTTTCAAATACATGGCAAATTTTGTTAAAATGGCAATATTCCTTATGACTTATATAGATCTCAAACATCTAGGCCATGTGTAGATTCCTAAAAATCTATGATCCATTTAGATATTAAATTGCATGATCTGAAACATCTTGGACTAGTATAGATTTTAGACATCTACAACACATGTAGATTTCAAAAATCTATGACAATTTTAGATTTCAGACCGCGTAGTCTGAATTGTCAAAAGTCTCAAACTAATGGAATACCGCCATTTTAACAAAATTTGCCATATACCCTCTATAAATTTTGTTCATAAATTTTTATTGGAGTCTCAATAAAAGTCTTAAAATCTTAAAATGATTTTTAGAAATAATACTTGTTTTCATTTTTCAACTCCATTTAACCCTTTAGTGACCGTGGTTGATTTGGAGGGCGGGCACAATTTTTATATACAATTCTTGAAAAGTCCCATATTGTGACTACTCCATGGATGTAATTCTAAATCAAATTGTATGAATTGGTTCTATAGGACATATCCTTGAACCAAACAAAAAATGAAAGTAATCCAATAGTTCACATCCTTGTAATTAATCTTCAAAGATTGATGTACGGCAAATAGCTTCTAACACTAGTGCTAGATATGGTTTGCCACAATTGGGCATAAATTTCACTAAATTCTCTAGAAGTCAATCCTAGACCTTCCAACTTGTTTTTTCACACATATAAGTAGTCATCTTTTACATTCATTATATATTTTTTGCAATATTTCACATGTGAAGGGTCGGCCAATTCAAGTTTGGACAAGTGTAGCTAATGCATTTTTGCACGCATTTCCTTCAAATTGGGCTTTGTTAGAAGCGTACAAAGACACTCTAATTGCGTTGTTATTTGGGTTTTTGAAATGAGATGTTTTATGAACAACAACAAACAAAAAGTCTAAAAATCAACCAAAAATTGATCAACTGGTCACTAAAGGGTTAATTCAGAATTTTAAAATAAATATTTTACAATACTTAAATTAGGTTTAAAACTCTACTTTGACTACAATTCTTTCATTTTGACTTAACTATAAATGGTTGAGTCCTTATTATTTCTAACTTAGTAACTTATATCTTACATAGGTTGTTTTACCTACCACTACCTTACTTGTATAAAGAGTTCTTCTTTTCATCTTTAAACACACCAAATTATATGGCTTTGGGCTTGAAGTTAGTTGCCAAAATTATAAAAGTTTATTCAACATCTTGGACTTTAAATATATTAATAATCTCAAATAGATTGAAGGTTGATTAGAAAATAGTACCTTTGTTGCATTTTGACTATTAAATAGCTTAACTACCTTTATGAAATTTAGTTGTTATAAGCTTCTAATTAGTACAATTCTATAGGACCAAGTGTGATGGAGACATCTTTAATTAAGGATGTCACTTCTTGGTGACCCTCTAGAGGCTTCTACTATGAGCAGTTGAGCTCTCATTTTGAAATTATCCCATACCTTTTGAAGATTCATAGTAAACAATTGATTTAATCATAAAAACAACTTCTTCGGATTCCTTCATTCTCACCAAATATCAATGAAGTAAGTCTTTTACATTGCCATCAAAATTAATTTTTTTTGGGAGATGATAAATGGACAATTTTCAACATTTTTTTTGACAACTTGGTAAAAATGCAAGGTGCATGAGATTTCAAGGTGTTTAATAATGAATTAATTAGTCCTCCAATATTTGGATTTTGAGCCACTCCACAGATTGATTCAACCACACATGACATTCTAATGTGATGTAAGTGGGAATACAAAGAAAATTAATAAAAATGCAAGATAAGACATATTGTTTGGAGTCCTTTGAAGGCTTTCTAGTGACCGTCCATAGGTATGATTTATTCTCAAATAACTATTCCAATGACCCATGAATGTTTCTCAAAGAGTAAAAGATTGCAAGGACTTCAAAATTAGGTGAATTCAATCTTCACCAAATTGCACTATCTAGATATTAAGCAATAATTGTCCAACATTCCTATTATTCAATTGCTCAACTTTTTTGTCAAAAACCAAAAGAGATAATTCTAAATTGATTTCTCTTCTTCTCCATTTTTCAAAAATTGTACAAACAAACTAAGAATTTTCAACATGCTTAAGAATAGATTTACACACATAAGAGCAACCTCACAACACCACAATCAAGCAACACTTTAAAGGTTTAGTGGCACTGATCTTCAATGTTAAAGGAATGTTCTCCATTGATTTGCTTCACCCTGTTGCTTGACTCTCTTGTTGTAGGGCTGCTCTGAGTGACTCTAAATTCTCATGAATAGAAAGTGTAGATTTTAGGTGAGAGTTTGTACAGGTCATACTTAGGTGCAGTTACATTATTCCCTTAGTAGGTGAGACAGTTACAGGTGCTAGAATATTCAGTAACACAGACTGCAATCAATCAAGCCCTCCAGGACGGAAGTTATCGGCTTCTGAAGATGTCTCTGTCAGTGAAGACTGAGGCTAAGCTTAGCTCCAGAAGGCAGACGCTTGCTCTCGAGTGTACGTATTCTTTTAAGCTGGCTTCTATCAGAGCAGAATTCTGTACACATCTTCAGCAGTGTGGTAGCTCAGTATCATCATGGTCGATATTTTTTGAGCTACACCCACAGATGCACTGAATGAGAATGCGTTAATTGATAAAACTTTGAGCAGGAATTCATTAATGATAAACTGCTCTCCGATCCCTGTCTACATTCTTGCTACTCAGATGATTGTAGTATACATTTAAGCTTCAATCAGTTGATAAAGAAATACATCCATTGCTCTTACATATATCTGCCAGGAACTCGATCGATTTGTCTGCACAAGATTGCATTTTAAGCATATTGTTGCGCAATTAGCAACAGTGAATATTGCTGAGTATGAACCTCTTTGATCAGTCTATGAATTGGTTCATTAATTAGTTAATTACGTTGATTAATTACAGCCATTTGTATTACAAATCTCACATCTGAAATGTATCGAAACGACGTAATCTAATTCACGGCCATCTTGAATTGTTTTCTCTGTTGTACTACCTCCATCCCACTAAAAAACTCCAGAAACATTCCTCTTAAAGGATTAACTATAATTTCAATCATAGTGCTACAAATATTTGCATTCAAGAACAAGTAAACCATCCCTTAAATCTATGCAAAATCTAAAGCTTAGGAGGAGTTGTTTAGGCACCAAAAATTCATATGGAAAGTGTGGTATTTGAGCACATTTTGTGAATACTATTAGCTATATCGTTTTAGATGATTTAAAATATGGTGGCAATAATGGGATTTTAGAAACATGTTCCCCAACCTATATATCCAAAAAAAAAAAATCTAGCTCACTTAATCAAAGTGGTCACTAAATGCATTATCAACATTATCTTTTGTGTAAAGAAGCAATTAGTATGAAGTGCTTGACATGGGCAAGACCAAGCTTGCAAGGCCAAAGGAACGCTCCAAGATTGTTTTACTTGCCCCCATGAGGTTTTTCAATACATCAAACATTTATGAAGTGGTTGAAATCAAGAAACGAAGCTTTTTAGTGGGACAAAAATTCTGCTTGATTTAAAGCTTTTTAGTGGGACGGAGGTAGTACTAAGTAGCATTGTTAGTAATTGACCGTGCAATCCATGCGCTGGATCAGCACAAGCCTCGGATGACAACATATCTCACACGAGCTTTTCATCTAGCTTAGCGTTCAGACACCTGCAATAATGTAACAAAAGTTTAAAGGATGGATTCTGTCCACTCATTCAAGGTTTCTGATGAAATGTAATTGTTAACGACTCAGTTCTGCAAGCGGCAAAAAAGGAGTTAACATTTTTTCTACTAGTAGTGGAAAATTGCATTATAAAACGATAGGTTGAAATTACCATCACAGCTTTATATCACATCTCACACCTGCAATAACGTACAAAAATCTATAATGCAGATTGTGTCCATTCACACAAAGTCTCGATTGACAATTACATTGCTTTCTGCACGAGATTGTCCTCAATTGTTTATATTTGGCCATGGGTCCATATCTCCAGTTGCAGGTCGATCTACTGTCTTGCAGTTCGTCTAAAACGCCACGCGGATTAATGACATTGATGACGTTTGAACATCCCCCACAAGAACCGGCCCTTGAATTCCGGGCGGCAATGTACCGATCTGCTGAATCCTACATAATCTTCACATTGGGACATAGTTTCTCTCATGTTCCGGTATGCTACCTCGAGTTTGAAATTTCTGTTCCACAGATCTCATGTAGTGAGAACTGAAATTTGAAAACAGTTGAGTTTTTCTGAAATTGAAGCTCTTGCTTCAGTTCCTAGAGTTTCTAATTAATTAGCCCGAGACAGGATGGGTACCTCCAGAGGTGTATTGGCGGAGGGGCTGTGCATGGGAGCTTTACTCGTTGTGATGTCAACCATTTCTGTAACGAGAGCCCAAGAGCTGACCACGGATTTCTACGACGAGGCATGCCCGTCCTTGTACTCCATCGTCCAGCAGCAGGTGAAGATTGCTGTGAAGGCGGAGAAACGAATGGCGGCTTCCTTAGTTCGCCTCCATTTCCATGACTGCTTTGTCTATGTGAGTACACGTACCTTCAGCTTGAAACTTTTTAGTTTTCCAATATTTGTAACTTGTTCATTTCTATGGTCATACGAATTAATTGCATCATCCCTCGGTCCTTATCTTACAGCATGAGTCGCCGCACATCAGTCGTTGTATCAGGGATAAGAGCACCATATTTTGCACTTGGAGGCTAGGATAGAATTCGTATATTAAATCAAGAAGGATATATATCCTGATCAACCATCCTAATGATCTTCGTCATCATGTTCTGGTGGTATATAATTCACACCAAAAATGTCCAGCACCAATACAAGATGCCCGAATTGAAATAAAATAGGTTTTCGAAATAGCCTTTGACTGTATTTCATCAACGGACATAATAATTGAATTGAAATGGGGTGAATTTTATTTTTATTTAGGTGGCGTTGAAGTCTCATATAACGATTGAACAAAACTGACCTTCAGTTATTCAATTCCTCGAGCTCTTGCCCTGTTGCATGAACGTCTCCATTGCGTTGCAAAAATCCGAAACATATTTCAAATTTTCAATTGTGAGCAGTAGAATTGAAAGCACTCCTAAAATTTGGCTTCATAGATACCGTATATATGTTTGGAGTATACAATTCGTCAGTTACACTCATGTGGTGTACGTTCTTGCTACTCGAGTTCGCCATCAATCGTGACCAGTTCAAGGCGAAACGAATATGTCGCTGTACGTCATTCACATCCTAAGCAACAGAAATGAGAGATCATCAGAAACCACGCATGTCACTTATTATTTCGTCGAACAGCTTCGAGGTCACTGCCTGCCAGGATCGAAGATTACGACGTGCTCAGTCTGACGATTGGAAGCTAAGACACACGTGCTGGGCCGACTGGTGATTAATTGTGCAGGGATGCGATGGGTCCCTGTTGCTGGACGATGCGCCCGGCATCACCACCGAGAAGAACATCGGCGGAAACAACAACTCCGCAAGAGGCTTCGAGGTGATCGACACCATCAAGAGCATACTGGAATGTGCTTGTCCGAACACCGTCTCCTGCGCTGACATTCTGGCCATCGCATCTCGTGACTCTGCTGTTGAGGTACGGGACAGTTCATTCGATCGATCATGCAGCTTAATTAATTAATTAATTCGTTTGTCTAAGATTATGGTTCCCGATATGGTCCCTGCAAGTGGTATTTAGTATTAGTTTACACGTTTTTTTTTTAATTAATCCTCAGTCGGAGGAACGAGAGTTTTTGCTTTGGCCAATTAATTGGTTGCTCCAGCCATGCACCCCATGTTCGTCTGAGTTTAATACATTGAAGGATGAATTTGGAAGGTTGGACTGACCGACTCGTATCCGGTGTACTTCGGCCGCCGCGACAGCTTGACCACCAACGCCTCTCTTGTCAACGCTTTTCTGCCAAACCCGGACATGAATTACACTGCGCTGAAAGAGAATTTTGCCAATGTTGGACTCAGCGAAACGGATCTCATAGCCCTCTCAGGTAACTCCTGTTGCTCATGCACTAGCTTTGTTCATTAATGAGGGATAATAATTATAGGCAAATTCATGTAGTCAGAAAAATTTAGCAAACTTAAAAATGTGCGACTCCTTCGATCAGAGAGTTTAATTAATTGGGTCCTTGCTTTCGAATTTTCAATCGCTGCTTGGATTGATCGTCCGGCCACTGCAGGTGCTCACACCATTGGCAGAGTCAGGTGCCAAATTATTACTGGCAGTACCATCTTTGACACCAACATCAGCGCTGACTACCGGGCGAAACTTGCCAAAGCTTGCGATCCCTTGATTGCAGATCCATTTCTCACTTTGCAGAACTTGGACCTGAAAACTCCAAATAAATTCGACAACAACTACTTCAAGAATTTGCGAAGGGCGGAGGGCATCCTCCCAAGCGACCAGACCCTGCAGAGCACTCCCGGCCTCAATGTGGACATAGTCAAGGACTACGCCCAAAACCAGGAGAATTTTTTCCGTGATTACGGGCTCAGCAGCATCAAGATGGGGAACATCAAGCCCCTCACCGGCAATCAAGGAGAAATCAGAAAGAATTGCCGAGTAGTGAACTCGGTGTCACCTCTCAATGTCGTCAAATTGCCGAGTCATCTGCATGTTGCCTACGAGTGACGACGTACACCCACTTGCGTACGCAGGGCAGCAATTGTACTTCCCAGCTTTCTTAATTATCGATTTGACCTAAGCACCCACTTGTTACGTACTACTGCAGCAGCTAGTCCAACTTAAGTGAGTTGGTGGATTTAGCTCAGTAGATCAATCAACAATATGGAAGCTCGATCGATCTAGACGGAACTAGCTGGGTGTCAATTTCTGCAGTCGGTGAAACTGGTGCTGCTGTGAACCTCACCCAGTGATCGACACCGCGTACTAAGGAATTCTCGGTGACTGTTGCCGTTCCCCAGCTGCAAGTCGTCATCTCAATGTTCAGCTAGTAATCGATGAATGTCCTGTCTATTGATGTTCAAATTTAACGCTTTCTAAAAACGTACTGCAGTCTAAACAATTTCTTCGAGTTTGTTTAAGACCTCAATGATGCCATGATTGCAATCTCTTTCATCATTTAATTTCCCTGAGCGGTCGAGTACGTAGAGCTGTCCTGACACCTGAGTAAGACATTTACGTGACTCGGGGGTGCATATATATACAGTATACAACGCATGCTTGAATAGTGCCGATTTTCTATGTACAATCTGCGTCAGATTGGAAGTCCTTATCATCTATTCAAATCGTTGATTTCTTCGATCCTTAACCCCTAAAGCCCTGAGCTGCGTTTTATGGCAACATAGAAATTTTGGGCAGCTCACTACGAATAGAGTTTATACTTTTTTCTTTGAAAATTTGATACAACATGTGTCCGAGGAGTAGCTTCAAGGCCCAACAATGTTTGTAACTTTTGACTACACAGTTAAAAAGTTATGGCATGATATGTTGTTTTGTTTGAAGTGAGGGCAGCCTGGGCAGCTGAAAAAACTTCTTTAAAAAAACTTTTTTTTCAAAAGTGAGATTTCAAATTGATTCTTTAGGTTTATACAGGAATGGGAATCTTTGAATCATTCCATTTGGATTAATGAGTCAAAAGTTGTGAGATTTTTTAGTTTGAGGTAGTTTCGGCTAGTTATAAAATCTGTACACTACAAAAAAAGTTTGAAATTCTTTATTTAATTCAATTTTCAATATTTTTGGATAAAAATAATTGCAATAGGTGAAGATTGTTTATTACAACATTTTAACCATTGGGATCAAAAAATTTCAATTCCATAAATAAATTGTGTACATTTTAGTGTTTTGGCTCATTTTCTACTTCTTTGTACTTGTTATTTTTTTCCTCTATGTTTTACAACTCCAAATGATTTGAATTTTTTTTTGCATATAGCCAACTTTCCTTTAAGAATGAATCCAGAGAGTAACCACCAATTTGAACTTTTTTTCTTACAAATGTAACCTTGTGAAGTGCAGCTGCCCGGATTTCCGCAGTGGTAAAAAAATGATTTTTGTCACTTCAAACACTAATATCTTGCAATCTACACGGCGAAAATTGCTGAAATTTTTTCCACATCTTTTTAATATTATGCTCTAAAAGATCCTACGGTTACTTTTGTCCCAAAATGTTTTTTTCCTAAAATTTGATAGTTGTCTAAAAAATGACAGTTTTGAAGCGGTTTTGGTGAAAACATAGTCAAAAACCTTTAGGGGTTAATGCCTCGAGGGACAATGGATTTGGGGCAAGTTTCTTCGAGCAGAATTCTTAGTAAATTTTTTTGAAATTTTCTTATAATATAAAAAAAATTGTTAGCTTTCTAGGAATAATCTTTACTTCTATTGGTGCTTGGGAGCAAAATTTATACCACAATGAAGCCCAAAAGTGAAATTGGCAAATAGAAAGACAAAATCCATAAAAATTTGAAATAAAATTTTAAAAATTTGTTTATCATATTTGTCTACATTCTATAAGCATGAAAAGATTTAACCCTTAAAAGACGGCATGTAACCACTAATTTTAAGCTTCAATGCCATCACTCAATTTGTTGCAAACTTGCAATTACTAAACTAGATATGTATAGATTTTGTGAAGAAATTTGAGATTTAGAGCAAGGACCCACTACTTCCCAAAATACATTAAAAGTAGGATATGTTGGGATCCAATTTTTTTTACTAATTTCTTTTTTCACATGAAAACAAACACTCACAAGACTACATAGTGAATTAGGTACTCTTCATAATCCTTTGTGAAAGGTCAAGAAAAAAAATGGATGAAAAATTATTTTCAATGTCCCTTTACACTAGTGCAAAGTCATCCAAACTCCACAAAATGGCGTTGCTAGCTTTACTAGGTTAAACCCTAAATGCCTAAGGCACCAAACTTTGGTTTTAACTATACTATGAAGTTAAATATAACCTAATAAAAATTTTATTTTTGGTAATTTAAAAAAATTATTTTACCATAAAAATTTCCGATTTCAAAAGTGATTTATTAAAAAATTTCTATTTAACCCCTAAGAGACCAATATGCCTTTTTTAGCAACATAGTGATTTTGGGCAGGTATATGTGACTAGAATTTTTGATGTTTTGGGACCAAACTTTAATAGAAGGTGTGAACAAGGAATATCTTTAAAGCTCAACAATTTTCGTGGCTTTTGACTTCATGGTTGAAAAGTTATTAGATGATATGTTGTTTGTTTTTCAACTCAAGCAGTTTGAGCAATTAAAAAAAAATCACTTTTTTTAGAATCAAAAATTTGAAATTGATTTTATAGATTTACATATACGTGGAAAACTTTGAATCATTCCATTTGGATTAATTAGTCAAAAGTTATGAAAAAATTTAGTTTGTGGGTAGTTATGAATTCTCTACTCTAAAATAAACTTTGAAGTCCTTTATTTTACTCAATTTTCAATATTTAAATAAATAAATAAAAACATTGGGTGTAGATTATTTATTACAACATTTGAACCATTGAGATTGGTATTTTTAAATACAATAAATAAATTGTTAACAATTTAGTATTTTGAATCATTCTCTACGTCTTTCTACAAACTATTTTTCACTAGAAGAAAATTGGGGCTTCTGCGAGTACAGTTAGCAATTAGTTTTGTAATTGCATTACATGTTTGCAACTAGGTGAGAATTTGAAGCTTGTAGTTGCAGTGGACAAGTTGCACTAGTTGCAATGTAGTTGCAAAATTGAAAAGATTGTTTTTCATCAAATAGCCTACGTGGAACTTCATTGATGAATTCTTTTGACGTAGAACTTGCTTTTGAGCAACTTGTTTGCAACTTGTGTGTGACTGCTTTGCAACTAGTTTACAAATCATTTGCAAAGTTTGCAACTTGTTTGTGACTACTTAGCAACTAGTTTGTGACTCGTAGATTTATAGATTTTCAATTTTTTTTTATCTTAATGATTGAAGATTTCAAAGATTTAATCTCAATGATTTGTAGATTTTAGAATTTCAAATCTAGATTTTTTTAGATTATCAAATTTGAATATTGATATTAAATAGATTTCACAAGTTTACCAAACTTTAAATTTCACAAGTTTTAAAATTTCTTATACTTTAAATATTTGTAGATTTCTATAGATTGTAAAAATCTACAAATTGTAGAAACCAACAATCTATAGAAATCTAAAAGTGTAGAAATATTACAATTGTAATATTAAACTTCATTACTTAAAGATGGTACAACTTACAATTCTTATCTATCCAATCTAATGGTACTCTTAACCATTGACATGGGACAATTGATATACAACTTGATCTAATTGTTTTTTAGTTGAATGTATTCTAATCATCTTCTAGTTGCATTCTAGTTATCTTCCAATTGCATTTTAGTCGTTTTCTAGTTGCATGTTAGTAGTTTTCTAAATAAAGTTTAGTGATTTTTTTTTTGAACTGTAGTTTCTTTCTAGTTGAATTTCAGACATTTTCTAGTTGCATCCTAGTTGCATCCTTGTTGCATTCTAGTTGCAAACTAGTTGCATTCTAGTTGAATTGTAGTCAAATTTAGATTATTTCCAATTGTAGTTTGATACACTGAACTCTACAAAACCTAAAAGTGGTCCATGTCAACAAATGTGATGAATCTTGGATGTAGAATACGTCACAAAAATTCTTTTGTTACATTCTTGTAACCCAAAATTACTACTTTGCAACTACATGCAACTCAAAACTTTAATCTACAACTACTTTCCAACTACTTTGCAACTACAATAGTGTAAACATTAAATTTGATGCAAATACAAAGGATTGTAGTTGCAAGGAAGTTGTGTAGGACACATAGTTGTATTTTAGTTGGTTGCGGTGGATGTGGTTTTCTTCTAGTGTTTTTCTATACATGTTGTACAATTTTAAATGATTTGAAAATTTTCAAGCATGTAGCCAACTTGGATTGAAGAATGAATCCAAAGAATTGCAACCATTTTGGACACTTTTTTAAACAAATGTGGCCTTCTAAAGTGCAGATGCCCAAATTTTCATAGTGGTAAAAAAAAGATTTTTTTAACTTCAAACACTAATATCTTGCAATCTACGTGGCTGAGATTTCTGAAATTTTTTTACATCTTTTCAAAATAGTGCACTAAATGATCCTATGGTTACATGTGTCAAAAAATGTTTCTTTTGGTGAAATTTGGTAGTTGTGTTAGAAATGACAATTTTGGAGTAGTTTTGGTGGAAACATAGTTGCAGTCCTTTAGGGGTTAAGATTTTGTATAATGGTGTCCATTCATTCCATTGTAGGCTTGACTTTTTTTTGTGTGGAGGGTTCTTCAATGAAAATGAGCCTCAATACACAAGATTTTGGAATAGAAATCATATTAAAAATTCATTTGAAATTTTTTTAGAATAGATTTTATAAAACCATAAATTAATTAGAGTTATAGATGTTGGTTCCTTAAGCTTTATATTTATTTGGTGACTAACTTTTATATTTGACATGTGAAATCATAAAAAGACTATGATAGAAGTGTATACAAAGGAGTCTATGTTTCTTGCAATGACCACCTTGTACAATTTTGTCACATGTTGTGTGTTGATTAGTTTTTTGGTCATAATTTTTTTCATTTTGGCTCCAAATGACTCAAAATTCATAGACAAGGTACTTATGACTATTATACACCTTGTCTAAATTTTTTTTAATTAATTTTTCAAGAAAAATTTACTATTTAAGAATAGCTCCCAATACTATATCACACTTATCAATTTAGGATTTTTTTTTTAGAATTAGTTATTTAGACTAAAATTTAAAAAAAATTGAGCTCAAATTAGAGAAGATGGTCATTTAGTAGACTTGTATCTATACTCTAACAAATTTTCTAAAAACACTAAATTGTATGTCGTATGGAAGTCTACAAGTGAGTTCTTTTTTGGTTGCATTTTGAAACATTTGAAATATTATTTTGGTGTTTCTTTTATTGAATGACCATCCTTGTACAATTGCTACAAATGGACAATTTTAATTTTTAATTTTTTTTTCTCTTTTTTATTAATCAAAACATTAGAACATCTATTTTTTGAGACTTAGTACTTTTTTAGTTCTCTTAAGTACTTAAAGATTTTTTCAAAAGAATTTCCTTCAATATTTACTATCATCCTAAAGGTGCATACATTGGCCATATTTTTAAATTTTTTAAGAATTTGATTTCCTAATTTTAAAGTACTCCTAAAAAAATCATAAATATTGTTTTGAAATTTAGGATATAGTATAGGTGTTTTGTGCAATCACCCCTAGTTTGAATTCTTATGGTTACATTAGAAAAAAAATTGGTACAACTTATCAAAATGTTGGCTTATTGTTCAATTTAGAGCAAATTCCTAGTATTTCAAAATTGGCTTCGGGCATTTAGAGGGTAGTTCATTCCATTTAGATTTGTTAAGTGAAAATTATAGAGCATCTTATTTAGCAAGCAATCAAAGCATATTCTTGAAAAAATAACACCCAAGATTTTTTTTGAACTCAATTTTTGTTGGTTTTTTAAACCAAAAGTCCCATAGCTAGGATGATTTTTAATTGTTGGCACTCTCACCATTGGAACTATTGTATTTTAATTCTATCTTAGAGTTATTAATGATTAAGTTTTTCCTCTATCATACACCTTCTCCAAATATGAAACTTTTGCAATATACATGTACAAAGACATTTGCATTAAAATGGCTTAGAAAATGGCTTTTGTGAAAATCATATCAAATAAAAAAGCCTAAAAAGTTAGATGAAGATCAAATTAAATAAAATGAGATGTAGAAAATTTTGGGTCGCATATTTATTAAAAGAAAAACACTTTACATTAATAGTAAATTTCAATAAAATATCAATATTCTAAGTGCCATTTTTAGACTATGCAATCTTAACTATAAAAGTAAGATCTAAGACCAATATATAGATTTCAAACATCTAGGACTAGTATAGATTTTAGATGGCATGGTCTAAATAATAAAAAATGGCAAAGTTGTAGAATTTTTGCCATTTTCAAATGAAACTTACTATATCGTATATAAAGAATTAAAACACCTATACATAATTTTCAAAAATCTATAGAATTTTTTTTCTCCGATTAAATAAAAGTTCATTCATAGTATAATATTTGTAATAAAAAAAATTTAATGCTATTATATTTTCCTAAGAAAATATTCATATCATATATATATAATTACATTTTTGAACTTTCTGTTAAAAACAATATAAGAGTTTTCCACATTAAAACAAATGAAATCCCTTAAGATTGAACAAAAATACCTTATGAGTGATTATAATTAGGATCACATAATATAGGAGTTGCATACATGGGACACTTTTTTCTACTTAACCCCTAAATTACCAAGGCATTTTCTGGCTCTGAAACCACTGAAAACTGCCATTTCTGCTGCAATCACTCAAGAAACCTAAAAAAACTTTTTTCTTAGAATCTAACCGTAGGATATTGTACTTCACTTGTCTCAAATCATGTGGTAAAAATTTCATGAAGTTTGACCATACGGATTGGAAGATATTAGCATTTGAAGTTGAAAAAAAAAGTTTTTTTCAACTGCGGCCTGCAATTTCAGGTGACTTTGACGGCCATTTGTGAATTTTTTTTGCACTACACACCATAAGGTTAAAATTTTTTATCTTGAACATTTGAGTTGAGAGTTGGGGAAAAAAATTTCAGAATTTCAAAACTTGATTTTCACATATAAATAAATTGTTAAATAGAAGTAGGTCCAAAGTTGAACAAAATACTAAATTGTTAATAGCCCTTAGATGGAATTAAAAAATCATAATCCCAACGGTGGGATTGTTCTTGAAAGCAAACTTAACCTTTTCAAAAAAAAAATTGAAAAAAATTGAAAATTGCATTCAAAAATGAATTCTATAAGTTGTTTTTTGAAGAAGATGCTTAGATTGCCCAAAAAACAAGATTGTCCATAACTTTTTCATTATTAGTCCAAATAGGATTAATCAAAGATTCAAATGTAGACAAAAACATAATATTTCAGAAAAAAAAATTGAAAAAAAAAATTTCATTTTTTTGTGGTTTTTTTTTTCTGCCCGCCGAACTACTTTTTTGACTTCGGATGGCAAAACTTCTGCTCCCGGGCACCGATTGAAAAAAAAATTATATTTTTAGAAAGCTGATGTGATTCCCTATCTTCAAAAAAAGTTTTAAAAAATCAGGTCAAAATTACAGGTCACACGAGCCTGCCCGAAATTCCAAGTGTCCCCCGAGGGGACTTTGGGACTTTAGAGGTTAATAAATATTTAAAGAATGAAAATCATATTTTTTTCCCTATATTCTCAAGTAAACTCAATGTTCATAATAAAAAAATTTCAATAAAAATTTTATAGTGCAAAATTTTCTTAAGTTTAAGAGATTCAAAGTCTTGCAAACTAGTTTGCCACAATGACAACAAAACAAATTTTTTTCATTTTGAAGGCATTTTCCTTGCATTCTATGAGGTCAAAAGGCTTGAAATTTTTTGCACACATTCTCATGTATTATATATTGCAAGATCTTATAGTTAGATATGAAATAAATACCATTCTATTTTTTTTCTCTTTGCACTAGAAATGGCAATTTTGAATGACTTTTCTTTTGAAAAAAGGCCATAGGACTTTAGGAATTAAGTCAGCAAATGATTCACAAGTTTGGACTTTTTGTAAACCACTACTAGCAACTTGACCCTTCCTTTGGTAGGTGGCTTCCAGTCTACAATCTAGCACATTTAGGTCGTAATGCATGATTAAGTTGGTTTGCTTGCGTAATTGGGTATTACAACTTTTTCATTTGGCATGCAAATTTCATCCTAAATGTTCATTCCAAATGTTCATATCTTGACCATGGTTTATGCCAAACAATGGCAATCTCATTGTCAAGCATTTCACAATATAAAGGGCCTTCTTATCATGCTCCACCCTCCTTGTTAGCCCTTTATATTGCAAAATCATTAGATGAAATTTGAGGCCTCTAAAGGGTTGTTTTGGGACTATTCTCGAAATAGTTTCTGAAACGGTTGGGTGCTGTCAGGCCAACATTTAAGAAAATAATTTTTAAAAATTTTTAATTAATTTTTTTAAAAAATGGCGTGGCACTGCCTCGGCCAGATGAGATTCCTGCAACTTTGTACTTTTCTGTGTTCCCAGACTGTGGGAACTTGTAGTCTCTTAGAGTCCCAAAATCTCTTCTAATGGCCCAATGACAAGAGCATTGCCCTAATTATACAAAATGGACACCTTACACCAGGCCTGACTGGTCAATCATTCAAAATTCGTTTAGTTGACAGTCACAATTTTCACCCTCTGAATGCAGTCAATTGCAAAACTACAGTGGAAACACCCAAAACCGTCCGAATAAGGAATTCAGCATAGTTGGAGGCAGCGTTTTCTAAAACTGATATTTTTCTAGCATTAGCGAGTGAAAATCATGAATATTCAAAAAAAAAATTAAATTTTTCGGAATCAGTATGTAATTTCTGTAAATTTTCAAAGTGTTGGCTCCCTAGACCACTGGAACCGTCCTATAGGTGTACCTTAAACCGTACACCTGCTGAAATCAGATGTCAGTGAATGAAAACTACACATGTGTCTTACAACTGCGTCAGCAAATTAGAATTAAACAGCTGTTGGACGCCTTAATGTATGCCTATGGACAGATTTAGTGACACTCTATGGCCCAAGAATAGGTACAGGGACGGAAATGGGTGTTTCTCCTTTAGAATGACGTTTTTCACCCAAACTGATTGAAACTTGAATGTACATGTCATCAAAGTATTTTAGACTGACTGAGTCTACAGAGACTCAACGTGATCTAGACATTTTGTACAGTTAGTACTGGAAACAATATTTGGCACAGAGCCATTGATACTGTATAAGTTACTGTATATTGTGTATAAGGCAGTGACTGACTATTTTGAGCTCATTGTCATTGTGACAAACTGTCATAATGAGCCCATTAATTAATTTTGTTTTCATTTACCAACTATCCCCTAATCCCCCCCAAACATTCAAAAATATTCAGATATTCAGAAATTCAGAAATATTTTAAATTGAATTTTTTCAGGACCTTCCACCTCCCCCTCCCCCTCTTTGTAATTTTGAGAATCAGGTGAGCTTACAATCAATATGGGATAAGTCTGTGTATTTTTAAGTACGTATGCATATGCATATGCGTATCTGCATACCTGTATATATATATATATATATATATATATATATATATATATATATATATATATATATATATGTGCGTATGTGTATGCATACTTGCACATGTATATTAATATGTGTTCGTATTCATATCCGTATCTATATATGCATATGCATATACATATGTATATCAGAGTTTTTTTAGATCAACAGTGGAGGGAGTGGTTTGTGATTTTTTTTCTCAAAATAATCAACGGCTCTTGGTTTTTAGGAGGGGGGGGCTGTTAATTAATGGAAAAAAAATTGTTCGCCATTTTTCATCACATTGTATAAGTTACTGTAATAAGTTAGCTAAACATGAATAACAAGTTATAGAGCATGGCTTGCAAGCCAGTGTCCTCGTGGAGTCCGTGTATGAAAGAGGATAAGAAAGCTCAATGAGATTCAGGTGAACCAGTTTTTGTTTTTCAAATTTACTTTTGGTGTAAAATTTGGCTCCAAGTTAGGAAATAGTGGAAGTTGTATGGCTTCTAAACAAAAATCCAAAAAACATATGAAAAGCTATTAAATTCATTACAGAATCCACCTTACAATTGTTGAAATGAAATTATTTTTTATAAGTAGAAATTGCAAATAACTCCAAATCAATAGTTATATGTTTGAATTTTCAATGGTGAATATCATGAAAACACTTTCCTCTTTCTATAAGAACCATTCTCAAAGCAAATGGATATGTACAATTTCTTAGATCTCAAATCAAGTGAAATTGCATAAAGCTAGGAAATGAAGTAAAATTGGCAAGCTTTACACTTCATTTATGGGACATGTATGCCTTTGAAGACCTCTCAATAATCAAATATGTACTTTTTTCAGTGAAAAATGAAAGTTTTCAATAATTAACCCTTAAAATTGGCCGAATTTTTCTTAAAAATTGTCAAAGAAATTTAACTGCTAGTTTAGAAATGGGCCTGAAATTTCACCTCAACCATATATGGTCGATTGGGCAGTTAGGGGTTAACCCTTAAAGGACGGGCCTATGACCACTGGTTGGAAGCCCGATTGCTGGTCACTCAATTTGATACCGTTTAGGAACCAATCAAGTATGAAATTTTTATTTTTTATTTTTCAGAGATGGAAGTACATGTCTTCTAAACTTTACAGAAATTTCAGATTTTTTTGAGGAAAATTTATTTTTATGAGATTTTTGGAAGAAAAAATGAAGAAAAAATCATAGAAAATAGAAAATTATCTCAAAAAATCTGAAAATTTCACGATGTGTATAAATTGTAGTGACAAACATCATGGTGTAAACTCAACTTCCGTGTACACCTATTTATAGGTTGCAGTGGACATTAAAAATGAAACCAAAATTCCAATTGCATTCAAATATTTAATTTTATATATTTTTCCAAAATTCCAATTGGAGTAGAAACTAGAAGATAAGACCTTCATTTCATTAGTTGGGCTCAAATTCAAAAAATGTCATTTTCAAGGATAAATTTCAGATTCAGTCAATTTCTCAAAATACACTAAAATGGCAAATTTTGCCATCCGTTTTCTCTAATTACTTCTCAACTACATGAAAACAATTAGTAGTTAGCCTAAAAACTCAATTGGAGACTCTTTACAATTGAACGTGAAAGGTCATTAAAAAAAAGTGGATGAAAAAACTAATGTTTAGGTATTCTACTGCCCCTGCGAAGTCATCCAATGTCAAAAAATGGCGCCGGCGGCGCTTAGGGGTTAAAGAAGACTTTGAAGATAATTCTTGATAAATACAAATTACTAAAAATAGCACCTTGATTAGTTTTTTCTTAACTTGAAAGTTTTGCAAGTTTTGCAAACACCAGATTTGGGTGCCTTGGGCATTTAGGGGTTGATCTATGGTGGGAAAATTATTCGATTTTGTACTCTGTGAGTTAGAGACAGTTTACTTATATTTTGACTGTAACAATGGCATGGGGCTCACTGGTAACATTTTGTAATGCCATTTTGACACTTCATAAAAAATGAAAATATAAAATATAAAAAAAACACTGAGTCAACTCCACAATCAACTAAGCTTGGCTCCACGCCTGCAACTCACCGGCTTATTCGAAAGTACTTTCTTCCAACTAGATTCTATCTCATTGGGGGTGACTCACAATCTTCTTCTTTTTTTTAATTCTGGGCTCTGCTGTAGCTGCAGCAGCTGAGTACAAGCATTTGATGGAGTACAAGTGGAGGGGAGTATGGCTTGTTGTCGTTTCTTCTGAAGCTAGAAAAGACTCCTTAGGTGTGATGTTCATAGTCAACGTTTGCCATCCAATCATGGATGACAAAGAATCCTTATGTATAAGATAGAAGTGCAATTATTCATCCTGAAAATTTTGAATGAAAAGGGGACTGAGATTGTCTACAATTCTTTGACTTTCAATGAGTGTTTTGGGACTTTTTTTAAATGATTAATTCCCATGGTATCAAATAGATGATTCTTACAGTCACCAATCTGTCATAATTTAAGGATTTGCATATCTTTTTTACTATAACATATATGAAGCATTCAATTTGGAATAATCTTGCATTTTAAAGTTTAATAAAATTATTCTCCATTGAGTTGCTTAGTTGGGCACAAATTCCTCATAAAGTCCTTGATGGTTACAATAGGTGTTTACAAGTTCCTAAGCACTAAGGTAGGAGCACTCATAATCATCAAAATGAACAATTCAATAGAGTTAAAGGTGTCTTTTTCTAGAAAAAATATTTTTATAGCATTAGCAACTAAAAATCATGAATTTTCAAAATTTGGACAAGGCATCTAATTTCTATTAATTTTCAAAGTAGAACTCACTAGGGCACCCTATACCGCACTCTAGTAATTCTACCTTAATTCTCACAACAAAATCTAAGAAATCCAGAGTTTACCAATCAAAATTAAGAATGGGTGATAGTTTTGAGGTACTCTTGAAGACAATTTAACAGCACTCTACTTGCCAGTTGTGGGTGTAGTAATGGTTATGGATGTTGCTACCTTAATGTATTGTTGGCATCAACAACAATTCTTGCTTTGAGATTTGATGATTCAATTAACTCTAAAAAGGTTAAAAGGCCTTAGAATTTTTCTATACAATTTACATTTAGGGGTGATTGCAAGAAACACCCATTGATTTTGTTGCGTTTGGCTGATTTTTTCTAGAGTACTTTAAAATTAGAAAATTATTATTTTTAAATTTAAAAAATACGACTTCTGTATACACCTTTAAGATGAAGGTACCCATGGAAGGGTTTGCATAGAAAGATTGTCTAAGTAGGAGAACTAGAAAAGTGCCAAGTCCTAAGAAAATACATACTTTGATGTTTTAAATAGGGGAAAATAGAAAAATTATGTAAATTCAAAAAATCAAAACTATTTATTTTCAACAACTTTATGGAGTGGGTCATTCATCAAAAAAATCACTAAAATAATACTATATAGGTTTCAAAATGCAAGCAGAAAGAAGCTCACTTTGTAGATTTCTACATGACATAAAAATTATTTTTTTCAAAATCCCTCAAGTGGAGAGCTGTAAGTCTACTAGAAGATCATCTCTCCCAAATTTCATCTCAAAATCATTAAAAAGAGGTACTCTATACAATACTAAAACCCCCTAAACTATTAAGTGTGACATTCAATTGGGCCATTGGGGTCTATTTTTGAATAGTAAAATATTTTCGAAAATTATGAAAAAAATTAAATAATATGTATGATATCTATGAGTACCTTCTCTATAAATCTTGAGTCATTTGGAGCCAAAATATAGAAGTTATGGTCAAAAAGTAAATGAGCACACTAGGTGTGATAGAAAATAGGACAAGTGTTTCTTGCAATTGCCTTTAGCTTCTTCAATTTTGATTTAATATGTGAATTGTGATGCATTGTAACTTACATATTGTCATGATCATTGAATTACTTTGTATTGAATAGTATTAAGTCAATATTTTTCTCATTAAATACCATTGTATTCATAATATATTATTCAATTGCAAAGGGCTTTGGATTCTTCTATTATTTTAAGATTAAGTTAGGGCATCATTCAACTTTAGAAGTGTGTTGATGTACTTGTAGTCCTAGATTGATCCATCACTTTGTGTTATAATTGTCTATAAGGATAGCTTGGTAGTTATTTAGAGATTTGAAAATATTGTTCTATTAATTTCTTCCCATTATCTTTTCTACCATGAATGTGCTTGGAGTTGTTTACCCCTAATAAGCATCTAACTACCTTCAATCCTTCATGACATACTATTGTAAGTCAAAGCTAAGAAAAGTGGATAGAGTAAAGCATTTGATTCCATCTCTCATAGATTGCCACAAACAAGGGACTAAATAAGGTCTATTTAACTTAGTGATGGTGAACAATTTCAATAAACACATAGAACTTTCCTTTGACTTCAATATCCTTACTCGTATGCAATATTATTTAGATTCATGCACTATTTTTAGAATGAAGGCCTTTCCTAAATTCTATAAATTGGTTGAAATTGCCATAATATAAGTTTTAATGTATATTGAGGATGAGTGGTACTTCAACTTTCTTGTTGTTTAAGAAAATAAGGTGTAGAATTCCTTAGACACTCGTTTGGAGTGTGTAGTTGGAATTTATTCATAGATACTCTTCTTATTGGAGACTTTTCCCTCTGAGATGATGCACATATCATGGCATATATGAAATGAGCAATTGGAGCAAATCTCTAATATAGGCTTTGATCTTAGTCTTTAGGCTAGAGTTATTTATTCATGAAGATTTGCATCTAAAGCTTGTTGTAGTTCTTATCTTAAAATGAATGAGCCTTTGCTTGGCCTACTGTTTCTATTAAGAACATAGATTTGTAAATGAATTTTTTATTTTCCTACTTCATGTTGAAGCTTGTACATTGCTAGTTTTCACTACTTACAATGTGAGATGTGGTGCCTAAGTCCATCCAAAGCAAACAATGAATTTGCCTAACTTTCCTTCATGAGAGAAAATCTAAAGCCAATAGAGGGCTCCTTCAACTACAATGAAATGTGCAATTAGAAGAAAAACCAGACCAAAAAGCAATCAGAGAATTTGTAAGGTGAGTAGTCAATTCATATACCCTGTCAAATTTTGGATTAAGAATGTATGTATATATATATATATATATATATATATATATATATATATATATATATATATATATATATAAAAAATTTTAATTCTCTGTAGTTGCACATTTCACTATAGTCGAAGGGACCCTCTACTGGCCTCAAATTTTTTCTCATGTCTAATGAATCTCACAAGTAGTAGAATATATAATCACTTTAAAGCAATTTTGACTTTTCTACATAAAAACAATGCCACCAAGTGCCGAAATTTGTCACTGATTCCAAGAAAATTGTACCAAATAGATAATGTAGACTATTGGCATCATGATTCATAGAAAAAAAAATTTGGCCCTTGCCATGTGGGCAACAGTAGGAATGACAAGTACACATAGTGAGTCATGAAAAGGATGGCGTGTTATTGTCGTCCAGTTTAAACCAAGGCCTTATCCCAAGCTCACATACAGTAGTACAATTCATGCAATTAATAATGTTATCATTGTGTCAAAAACAATCCCATGTGCTTTAAAATAACAATTAGTAGCAATTAAATTTACTATTTTGTACACGTCCTCTAGTGGCATGTGCCATAACGGAGCCCATGAAAAAGATGATGCCGTGTTTGTGTCCTCCACTATCATACAACTACAATTTTTTTCTCTCTCTAGTTTGACTCAAATGAAACAGAATTTCATTGCAAAAGAACCAGTTACAGACCACAAGCCATGCCACACATGGCCTGGCGGGGACCTCACCAGACAGTCAAGTCCTCCAGTAAGTTACAATCTGAATCCCCCTGCCAAGGGTGGAGCCTTCCCCGGGGATTAGTAGGAAATTTAATAAAGCAAAAAACCCCGGTAGTTACCTGTACAGTCAGGTCCAGCTCAATTACGAATTCTTGCATACACAGGGAACAAAACTTCACTGCTGCCAATTTTGACGCCCTCCCAAGGGCTGAAAAATTATTTTTTTAACATGAAATTTTTTTCACAAGATCCTCTCTATGTTAATAACACATGTGACAAATTTCAAGGTCAAAAAATTTACCAAAAAAAAATATTTAGAATCTACTAACATGTGTAGTTAAGAAAAAAACTTCACTACTATCAACTTTGACACCCTCCCAAAAATTGAAAAAAAAAAATTTGGCCATGAAATTTTGGTCATGAGATCACCTCTATGTTAATTATATGTGTCTTAAATTTCAGGTTCAAAAAATTTATTCCAAAAAAGATATTCGAAATCTACTACCATGTGTCAATATAAGGGACAATTTCACTATTGCCAACTTCGATGTACATATTGGTAGATTTCAAATATATTTTTTGTGTGAATCTTTTGAACTCAAAATTTATCTTACATGTTATCAACACAAAGATGATCTCATGAAAAAATTTTCATGGCCAAAACTTTTTTTTTCAATTTTTGGGAGGGTGTCAAAGTTGGTAGTAGTGAAAGTTTTTTCTTAACTACACATGTTAGTAGATTTTGAATATCTTTTTTTCGGTGAATCTTTTGGCCTTGAAATTTTCCACACATATAATCAACATGGAGATGATTTCATTCCAAAAATTTCATGCCAAAAGAAAAAGTTTTCAATCCTTGAGACATTGGCAAAGTTGACAGCAGTGAAAGCTTACAACTACACATGTTGATAGATTTTGCATATCTTTTTTTGGGTGAATCTTTTGGCCTTGAAATTTTCCACATATGTTACCAACTTAGAAATGATCTTGTACAAAAAATTTCATAGTAAAAAACTAATTTTTCAGCCCTTGAGAGGGTGTCAAAGTTGGCTGTAGTGAAATTTTCTTTAACTGTGACTGCAAAAATTTGTAATTGAGCTGGACCTGACTGTACATATGCACAAACTCACTGTATGCAAGTTACTCCAAGTTCTGTAGCTCACTAACTTAGCTCGACCTGAATTACAAGCAATCTCAGTTGCCAAGTCGGGCGGGGTGCAGTACCATGGACAGCAGTTACTCTGAATTTTCAATCTCCAACCTGCCAAAATGTTGCCGATCCATTACAGCAAGAATCCCGAAATTCCATGTGGAGTTGACAGGAGCTGCAAATTGATCACTTATTATATAACTAACGATATGATGTTGTGACTTCAGAGGCGACTTGGCACGCATTTTCCACGCTCCGTACGTACGTACAGTAGTCACTAGTACCCTACCACAAAGCAATTGCAAAGGAACGGCGTCTCTTAGAAATCTGCTTCATTGGTTTAAAAATAAATAAAATAAATTTGCGAGTGTCTGTTTAATCTGGCTGCACGTGCCTGCCACGGGATCTCTTAGTAGTAATCAACAAGAACAAACACCATCCAGCTGCAAATTGATACAATTAAGAACTCAGGGCTCCCGGGTATTAAATGAAGAGCCTCGGCTGGTAGTCTGGTACGAAGTGGACTCCAATTCATCTCTGCTGCAGGCGAAGGTTTCGTTACTCGAGCGAAGCGAGCTATGGCGAGAGAGGATGCGATGGGGCTGCGCAGTTTGGCGGTCTTGGTGTGGCTCTTGGTGGTGGCTTTCGAAGGAGCTGCAGGAACTCCCCTGTCACCGATTTTCTACGACAGGTCCTGCCCCAATATCTTCTCCGTCGTCAAGGCCGAAATCCAGAAGGCTGTCAAGGCGGAGAAGCGCATGGCTGCTTCCTTGGTCCGACTCCATTTCCACGACTGCTTCGTCAATGTAAGTGACTTTAATTTGACAATCCCTCAATTAAATGACGTGGAATCATCAATGTAAGTGAATTTGACAATGCCACAATTAAATGACGTGGAACCATTAGCAAAAATAGTGACATGTGACCAAGCAGTCTGTTTATTGAGTTTGTGATTCATGAGTTAGAACGAAACTGCACCGACGAGATAGTCTAACACTTTGGCTATGTCGGTGCGTGCGTTCCGATCGACAATTACCTTAAACTTGCTACAATTAAACCTCCTAGATTATCGAAATGCCATGCCAGCACAGCTAGATAATAGCTTGGTAGAGCCATGACATTGAAAAGGTGGGATTATCTGTGTTGATTTGTAGGGATGCGATGGATCGCTTTTGTTGGATGATTCGCCTACTATCAAGACCGAGAAGTTGTCACTGGCAAACAATGGGTCCGTCAGAGGCTTCGAGGTGATCGACAATATCAAGACCGCCTTGGAAAAAGCTTGTCCTAGGACCGTGTCGTGCGCGGATATCCTCGCCATCGCATCCCGTGACTCTGCTGTTGAGGTACTCCACTAATACTACTTTCACTCGCCATTTCCACAATCCATTACAAATAACATATCCCAGGGCCACATGTGCAGGCTTAATTTGAGACCGACTTCCAGACAGTCTAGCTATGTTAAAATCTGGGTTCAATGGTAATTGGATATGCGTCCAGACAGAAAATTTTTGCAACCGTGCAAGTTGTCTTTGTCATGATTCTCTATATACGAATTAGTGGGCTCACTAGCTGTATTCCCAAGACATACGGACTGACGTTTGAGAACTTATGAATTATAAATTAACGTTATGGCATTTATCCACTTTGCAGAGATGAACTTCTAATCAATTTTCCAGCCTTGTGGCATGGCCCTGCCTTCGATCTATCAGTCACTCTGAATTGAGTCATTTCAATGTCATAGTTCAATCCCCATTTCGAAGAACATATTTTGCAAGCTTGAGTTGGTGGGAAAAGAGAGATTTTTGTAGAGTTAGGAACATCTATCACTGTCTAGTATTCATGCTCCCAATATATGATCTTCGCTCTGTTCAGGTGGGATTGACAAAGCCGTATCAAGTTCTTTTTGGTCGTCGCGATAGTTTGACCGCCAGCCGTGAAGAAGCAGACTTAAGGCTTCCAGCACCAAACCTCACTTTGCCCTTGTTGAAAAAGAATTTCGCTTTCCAGGGCCTCGACGAACGAGATCTCATCGCTCTCTCAGGTAACTTACGCACCTTCAATTGAAGTGTACGTGTTCTGAACTGCTACTCTGTGGGCAGCGGGCACCTGTGTTTGCTCCGTGGAGAGAATCGTACTTATCTGTTGATGGTGTCACCTGCGCCCCGAAATACTGTGATGTTGTACACACGAATTAAGCGTGTTGAAGCGTTGATGTAATATATAATTCACAAAGAGCTTACAGTACATATTATTCCAACATCAAGCCAAATCTATTGTTCAACCTAGCTAGACAGCTCATAAATAGCTGAGGTTAGTACGTCCTAAGGTCCACAGGACCCCAAAGTGCAGATATCTTTGAATGATCTTCATTAGCTAGGTAGGACTTGACATTTATACATCTAATAAATAATACACTTGAGACTTAATAATTAGCAACCAGTTATTCCCGCTCGTGACGACTCATCAAGACTTTGGCGCCTTGCTAGCCAGCCTAAGTTGTCAATGCAAAGGTAAACAATTGATCTTTACGAATATCCTGGCGTTGTACGTGGTGCATGTACATTTTTTCCAGGGGCCCACACCATCGGCCGAGTCCATTGCTTTATCGTTCGACAATTCCTGAACGACACCGACACCAACGCGGACTTCAGGGCCAAACTGGAGAAGGCGTGTCCCGCCAACGGCGACCCACAGAAGCTGCAGAACCTGGACCATAAAACCCCGGACAAGTTCGACAACAACTACCACAAGAACTTGCGAAGGGGCGAGGGCATCCTCCGCAGCGACCAGACCCTGCAGAGCACTAAGGGGCACAATAGGGACATCGTCAAGGAGTTTGCCGAGAACGAGGAGAAATTCTTCGCCCAGTTCGCCATCAGTACTATCAAGATGGGGAACATCCGACCCCTCACTGGAAAACAAGGCGAAATCAGAAGGAATTGTCGGAAGGTGAACTCGCCGCCTAAGTCCGATGCTCTCATTGCCTACGAGTAGCGCGGCAAAATCCCAGGACAGGGGGATCGCAACCGGTTTAATTAATTTGCAGGCCGCTTCGTGGGTACACGGCTAATTGCACCAGTTGGAGGGGGAAACGTTAACGCCTTCAGTGAAATTGCGTGACTCATGCATTGCTCGGAGCGAATGTATGATCGAGTAGCTCGGACTTCCACCATACACGTCCGAAGTTAAGCTTATTAGTGTTTTCTAAGTGTTTTTCTAGCTGGCCTTGACGTCAGTTGCTGGAGCTCGTGCTTTCTTGTCAGTTGGCGATAAGCTCAAATCCTCATGCTTGTGAATTTCTCTACTTTCGCTGCATGTAATTGATGTGAAACTTTATATAGTTTATAAATCCGGAAAGGAGTACTATTGTTTTTGAGTATAACGTGTTTTCCGAGCGGACTGGCTATAATTGGGCGTATGCCAGTATTCCAGAAAGTATTCTAGAAGGTAAAGTTGGGCATTAGAGAAAGTTTAGACTCTCCATAAGGCCATCAAGGTTTGATGAGCCACTCTATATGGAGAGCCCTACAAAAATGAGCTGCAAGTACACTAGGTCTTGCAAAAAAATCACATTAGTAATTCATATAAAATATTTGTTGAGTAAATTTTGAAAAATCATAAATTGATTGGAATTATGCCATATAAGCACGTTAGTTTCTTTACCCTAATATTTTTTTGGAGATTTACTTTTTAGATCTGACATGTGCAAAGAAGATCAAAATTTGAAAGACTTCAAATGACTTATACAATTTTTAACACCTTCATGATCAAACATTATAATCTTTCAATCCTTAAGTGATATTGTTATATTTTCTTTTCCCAAATGATCTCTAACATGTCTAGTTTGATATTGAACAATTACTTCTTTTTTTTAATTGATAAAACTTATCAAAATGTTGACATTTTGTTCAATTGAAAGCAAATTCCTAGAAGTTCAAAAAAAGCCTTGGACAATGAGGGGTTAAAATTCATTTGTACTGTACATTGACACAAGGATTCAAACAATGCACAAATTCCTATTTAATCCGACCACCAGGAAAACTTATCAACCAGATCACTCCTAATCGAGTACAACCTTTGCACAACCCTAGCACCCCAGCTGGTAATGCTCTCGATGTGTGGCTAGATCAACAAATACAGCTAAAGCTGCGAGTGAGCCTTGAAAGATTCCTTCATACACAATATAGTCAAAAATTAAATGATTGAACATCACAATATAAGAGAAAAGGGAATATCCCTCCAACCCAAAAACCGATCATGAATTGTACGGCTTATTCAATCATATTTTTGACAGTGGAGCTTGTCGATGTCATCGACCCTCTTGCTAGCAGCACCCTAACTAGTTACAAATCAAGCTATGTCAACAATTTTCTTGGTACCCTGCTAGCCAGGCAGATAGAAGAGGTCAGGGAGCGACAGGGAATACCTGTGGAAGCACCATGTTGACGCTGGAACGTTTGTTGTGGACCTCGACGCGCAGGCGAACATTTGCGGGGTATCTTCCAACTGCCAACTGAACTCCCTAGTCCCTATCCCACCTTGGGTCAGTCTCTGTTCTTCTCGATTACCTGAAATGCCGGCCAAACGATGTACGATCAGTTGAGGGCGGGGTCACAAGAACCCCGGACAAGAACATGGCCACAGGACGCTCGGAACAGAGACAAGAGCCTTTCCGATCGAGATGGGAGAGAGTATTCCGATTAGAAACTCACCTGGGTTTAATTCTTGCTTCTCCCCACGGAAATGTACTTCAACATACGGGTGGGTATGATGTTTGCCTTCCACTTCCTAGCTGAAATTAAGCTAGGAATATTAACAGATAACAAGCCTCCGTTTGGAGATTTTCCCTCTGGGGCCCTTTGATCGAGTGCCTTCTATTTGATTTCCTCTACGGAGCTGACATTATTCTCCTGAAGCCAATGAAAGCAAGCTTTGGACACGAATCCCCAATGCACGCAGATCTCAACACAATTCTCAGACATCTTGATAACACAAAATTCGGCACTGGTCCGCCTCCCAACTATCACAAGAAAAGAATAAAACTCAGCTTTCTTGAAAGGCTTGAAAGATGATTCGAACGTAAGCTCGCTACGCTTCTGGGCGTCCTGTGGCCATGTTCTTGGCGTAGGATCCATATTCTTCAATTCACCAGATTTACAGTGTAAAGTTTAGGCTCAGCCGCCATCAATTCTTTCAACGGTGCTATTTGCATAGCCGTCTTCTCATGGGATCCAACCTGACATATGAGTCAATGGTAAGTTCTCATTGAGGTTAACCTAGCTGGTAGCGTCCTAATATAACCAAACGATGGGCATGCTCAGTTGACCAAAGAAGTTCAATGATTCTCTCAAAGCACAGTTGTACAAACTAAGTTCTACACAAGGTTAAAAACATAGCGCAGAGTACATGAAAGATCCGCAAGAGAAACTACAGGCCAGCCTTTTCAAACGTAGACTATCGTGATCGATCATACAATCTCCTTCATCATAGGCCTGTAACAAGACAGTGAAAATAGAACAATCAGCACGCAATCCACGCATGAGAATAAAATCCTTCATGCTCGTACCTTTTCCCAGTCAAAAATCCAGCTCCAGTGACTGTGACTTCGGATCCTGAACCGGAAGCTTAAAAGTCTCATTCCACACGGGGTTCAAGGTGCTCATCTTCGTCGTCGTTGTCTTGGCCAAAACAGTCTTTACTAACGGAATCTTCACACACGGATCAGCTTAGCCTAGTAAGGTACATGTACCCATAACTGATAAAATAAGTACATCTGGACATGATTTAGGATAGTGCAAGGCAAAGCAAATATTTTGAGAAGTGTAGATACAATGGGGATTGTAAATTTTTTTGTAATTTTATCCCTTGAATTGAAATTTTTATGAATTTTGAAAGACAAAAGTTAGGCTTGACCCATTACCAACATCTAGAGTCATCCAATTCCAATCATTCAAGAATTACTATCCCATTCATTGCTTCCTACTTTTGTGCTCACTATGTGTCATTAACTTATTGGTTCAAACCTTGAAAAAGTTACAAAGACATGCATTTCAAGGAGAAAATGGAAATCCATTCCATTCCAATTCCAATCTTGATTGGAAATAGCTAAGGCACCCCATTTATTGTTGATGGGACCAGTGGGTTTTTTTTTCATTTCTTATAAAGTGCCAAAGTGGCCATCTTTCATTTTATTGTCAAGTTCTAAATCTCAACAATCATTCATATATTGGATAGAAAATATCATATTATTGCATAACACATGTCTATCATTCTATTTTCATCCATTATTTGACAATTTCATCCAATACTTAAGAAAGTTTGAAATTTATTGACAATTTCATCCAAAATTTCACTATTTTTTTCTACAGGCTTGGTGCCAAGCCAAAAAATTAGGTACAATTTTGCACCAAATCACCAAACAAATAAGATTGGATGGGGCATGTGTTAGTAATGGGTAGATCAATCTACCTTAAATCCTTCTTCAACAGATTCTTAGCATGCATAATTTTCACCTCAACAATGCCTACGAGCGATGACAACGATGAACAAAGGATTTGAATACCAAGGATTTCAAAGGTCTTTGGCCACATGTTTCATGCTGATCAACGTCGCCATGAAAGCCAGTATCCTATGGCTGATACATGTTTGCCAGTAACAGAGTCTGACTTGCCGTTGGCCTTCGAGAGCGCAGATGTTCCCTGGAAGAACGCTGAAGTTCTCTCTGTCAAGAGTGTAAGCCTTTCCTGGAGATCCCATAATTACATCAGGCCCTCGGTTCAACTAAAAGAAAAATTTGGATGAAATCATTAGATTAAGGATGAAATTGCCAGATTAACCCTAGAGAGCTTCAAGATCCAATTTCTAGACAATGTGCAGATTGAAAATGAGATTTCTTCCTCATTACAGCTTGGATGAAAGTTATCCAAATTTATTTAGATAATTTATGGTGTTATGATTCTATCCAAGGGTTAGATTTGGTGTTAATAGAACACATATTTTTCTAAAATTACAAATGTAGAAGTCCGTTTAGTATTTGGTGTGCATTGACTCTAGTTCAAACTTGGAATTGCCAAAATGAGGTTATAGTCAAAATCTAAGAACGCAAAAATTTCAAAAAATCATGGTGTCAAGAGATCCTCATTTCAAATGATCCATTCCAACAAGATTTACTAAAACAATGACAATATTTTGCATGTAATTGAATTTTGAAGAAATTTTGAATTTTTCCTTTCAAAATTTATAGAATAATATTGGTGATAGCATTGGTGAAACTAACCATATGAATAGAATCTAAAGCTCTAATTCTAAAACTTTCATTTGCATCTCAGTTCCAAATTATTCCTCCCAATAGTACTTTATGATGAATTTTTTAAGATTGTCAATTCTGGAGATGCTTAGAAATTCAAGATGAAATCAAAACTATGGATACATACTATAAATGGATATGGATGAATGTTGAAATTCATAGCACCACTATAATAGTTATTATTGCCACCTTGTCACTTTCTTTTTTAAATGAAAAAAATAGTTACACATACCTCCAAAAAGATCACATGGCCACCAAAGTGGCTCTTGTATGCATCTACGGTAGAGCACCCCAAAACGTCCAAATAAGGAATTCAGCATAGTTGGAGGCATCTTTTTCTTTAAGTGATCTTTTTCTAGTATTAGCAAGTGAAAATCATGAATATTCAAAAAAAAGAAATAGAATTTTCAGACATTGTACATCTAATTTCTATGTTTTTTTTAAGTGATGGCTCCCTAGACCACTAAAAGTATGCAATAGATGCATCCAAAACTAAACCCTACAAAAATCAGCAAATCAGCACTCAGCCAACTAAATTTTCCTATGTGTCCTTCAATTGTGTCAACAAATTACAATCACACATGTGGCAAATACATTAATTGCACTCTAGGGACATATTTGAGTAACTCTACAGTCCATTGCAAGGTACATGGACAAGAATGGGTGTTTCTTCTTTACTTTTGTTGAAAATTTGAAATATATGAACCTCACTAATAGAATGTGAGTGACAAAGAGACCTTGAATGATTTTTTTCATTGAATACTTGATCTTATTAAGGGTAATCTAATAAGAAATGATCAACTGTTAGCAATTTTTGGAGAATTTAACCCTTAAAGGACGGACCTATCACCACTGGTTTAAAGCCTCCTTGCCCATCACTCAGTTTGTTACCATTTTGGAAGCAAATATGTTTGAAATTTTTTTTTAATTTCAGAGATGAAAGTACATGTCTTCTATAGTCCACAAAAAGTTTAGATTTTTTTGAGGAAAATTGATTTTTAGGAAACATTTTGAAGAAAAAGTGAAGAAAAAATCATATCAAATAGAAAATTATCTCAAAAAATCTGAAAAATTTACTATGTGTGTACATTATAGTGACAAACATCATAGTGGAAACTCAATTTCCATGTACTTATATAAATAGGATGCAATGGACATTAAAAATGCAACCAAAGTTTAAATGCAATAAAATATTCAATTTTACGAATTTTTCCAAAATTTCAATTGGAGTAGAAACTAGAGTAGAGGAACTTCATTTCATTAGTTGGGCTCAAACTCAAAAAATGTCATTTTCAAGGACAAATTTCAGATTCAATCAATTTCTTAAAATACACTAAAATGGCAAATTTTGCCATCCGTTTTCTCTAATTAGTTCTGAAGTAAATGAAAACAAACAATAGTTAGACTAAAAAATCAATTGGAGACTCTTTACAACTCAATGTGAAAGGTCATTAAAAAAAAGTGAATGAAAAAACTAGTGTTCAGGTTTTTTTCTACCCCTACCCCTGCGAAGTCATCCGAACGCTAAAAAATGGCACTAGCGCCGCTTAGGGGTTAACAAGAATGTAGGAGTATTGGGCTATCAAGGGGCAATTGCGCAACAGTATGAGCAAGGCTCAGTGTAAGAGCATCCCCACTCCTCACTCGGGAAAGTGGCCTAGCCAAGGACCACTTGACATGGCCAAAAGCTTGGCTAGGCCCAAGAAAAAAAAATCCCCCCACCCCAAACACAGGAACAAGTTCACCAACATGATTTTCTCCGGAAATTGAGGCACTTTCACTTGGGATCCATGTGTTTTCTTAATTGTAAAGCACCTCGGAACAAGGAAACAATACAAAAAGAAAGCCATCTTAAGTTGACTTGAGCCAAGCCGGGTGCACTGTATTTTGCCGTGTACACGGAAAATTCCACCATGGCTGGCCGTTTCCCAAGTCTTATTTTGCGTGCGGTGGGGAATTTCTTGCGCCCCCGGCCCGACCATATGCCCAGTTTGTGTCCTATCTTGCGCTGGAGTAGGGATGCTCTAACCTTGAGAGGCTGTGGGATCTCCAAGAACCGTGTAGGAAACTAAGTTAAATAACTGTATACAGTGGAAGTACCAAAAACCATCCTATTAAGGACTTCAACATAGTTGGATGTAGCTTTTTCTAAGAATGATATTTTCTAGTATTAGCAAGTGAAAATTATGAATATATTTTTTTAAATTAGATTTTTCAGATGTTGTATGTAATTTCTCTTATTTTTCAAAGTATTGGCTCCCTAGACCATTGAAACTGTACAACAAGTGCATCCAAAACTAAACTTACCTTGCTAAAATCAACAGTGAGCCAATCAGATACTAATATGTGTCCTTGAAATGCGTCATCCAATTAAAATCAAGCATGTGGCAAACACATTAAGGGAATACTATTGACACAATTGGGTGAATCTACAGTCCACTGCAAGGGACACGTTTGGGAATGGGTATATCTCCCTTAGTTTATAGTTTTAAATTTTTTTTTGACCCAATCTCTTGGACAAGTCAGCTCAATTCCACATATTATTTTTACACCTCATAATGATGTGAAAAAAAACATACATCAAAATAATGGTGATACATAAGGTGGGTACACCTAAAAGTGCCACTTTTTGGTATTGTGTCTAGTAACTATTACTGGTCTAATCAAATTTTCATATAGTCTTCTTAGCAAGTGAAAACACGTTCCAATGCACCAAAAAACATAGCATTGATTTTTCTTACTTTGATTGCATGGATATGTAGTGAACTTCTATGCACACATCTCTATTTCAACAAGCATCTTCCAAAAAGGTCTTACAATTTCCTATATTAATAGAGATTTTGGAGACAATGTCCTAATTTTGGAAAGTAGTTAGATATCTTTTTGTTGTAATTAGATTTTGGCAAGCCACTAATCATGTACCATCATTCTCAAATGTACATAATTAGCTATAGTGTGAGGATTTAATAGCAAAATCTAGTTAAAATATTAAGGTATCTATTTCTCAAAGTTTGGTCATACAATGCCTTACATTAAACCTCTTCCTAGACTATAATTTTATTACTTAATGGGATGTTTCTTAATATGATAGATGTACATGTAGATGTTTCCTACATATTTATGCAATAAAAAAATTCATTAATAATTTTTTTTGATAAAATATTATGTAAAAACATGAAAATGGATTTCAAAAGTTAACTAGAAATTGAAATTAGACATGCTTGATTGAAATTGCACAAGGATACAAAGAAAGAAAAAAGAAATTCCAATATTCTCTATACTATGCAATAAAAATTGGAAGGCTTCAAATTGGCAATTTGTAAATGAATTGGATGTGATTGTACAAAGTACCACCTAATTAAATATGTTTCATCAATCTTATTGGTGGTAGGATTTTTCCAAAAATTGATCAATTCCTTGATATTTTTTTTCATAGAAAAACTATGCAAGCCTTCTTTCTTTTTGAAAGGGGTAATCATCAAAATTATTCCATACAAATAATAAATACAAATGAAGAAAATTTATGCTTCTTAAAAAACTAGTGAAGAAAACAACATCTAGGTTTTTCAAACCCCTCTCATCCTTAAAGGTTTGATTCAATGTACTTTTTCAATTCTAAGTCTTTTGCACTTGAAGAGGCAAAAGCTTCTCCCTCTCCCACTACAAGAGAATGGGGTCTTTTAAGTAGTGTCCTAGACATCATGTCTTTTAAGTAATGTCTTTTAATGCGTCTTTTAAGCAAAATTTTACTAAAAAGACTGTCTTTTTAGTAAAATTTTGCTTAAAAGACGCATTAAAAGACATTACTTAAAAGATATGATGTCCAGGACACTACTTAAAAGACCCCATTCTCTTGTAGTGTCCACCAAAGGACTAGACACATTTCTATTGATTAGGGCATTTTAATTTGTATTATATACTTTAAATATTGTAATACAATTATCACATAAAGGATGAACTATACATGACATTCAAAAGTATGCATTGCCATTGCCTTGGCTCTATTGTAGATAGTGTGAAATATTCCACATCCAACAATACTTCACCAATAGCTAAGTAGACAAGTGGAGGCTCAATGTAATGAGTAAGGCACATAAAAGAAAGGTAAGGTGGGTACACCCAAAAGCGCCATGTTCCTAAAAGCGCCATCTACAGTGCACATACATTTCCGAAATCAGTCATGTTCACAGACTATAGATGGCGCTTTCAGAAACAAACTTTGGCTATTAATAACTTTTGCATATGGTATCCAAATCCTGTGTTCTTTGGTGCGTTGGAACATGCTTTCACTTGCCAACAAGACTACATAAAAATTTGAACTCATTAATAGCAGGAACTAGGCTCAGTATGAGAAAGTGGCGCTTTTGGGTGTACCTACCTTAGTGGATATGAAGGCTATTTAATCCCTCATTACCCAAGGGGACCAAAAGTATCCTCACATAGTCTAAAAGTTCAATTCAAAGTGTTGTAATTTTTGTATCCAATGTTCAAATTCAATAAAACCTTCTTCGTAATTAAGTTTGCATTTTCTCTTCTACATTGGAAAATAAAACTCTAAGATGAATCAAAGATGCATTGATTTTTTGGAAGCCATTCAAAATTCATTGGTTCAATTTGAGTTCACTAAAACTACATTTGATGGTTGTTTCTCCTTCATCCAATGTTTGTTTTCAATAAAATTTGTTGGATTGTGTTTCTTTTGAAGCTTAATTATTGTGTAAAAAATTCATTCTAATTCAAGGTATTCTAAATGCTTGTTAGAAATTCAAAGTTCAAAATCTAGACATTTTTGGATTATATGCATTGAACTTTGGTGACTTAGTTCTTCTTCAAATAGTTTCCATTTCTAATAATATTTTTTGAATAATTGCATATAGTAGTTTAGTTTGTATATATTCCCATAAAATTGTGAATGCTCCCAACTAGCTTGTATTTGAGAACACCCATTAAAATAAAATTTGAGTTCATATTGCCCCATCTAAGTTTTCAAGTATCTATAGGACAAATAATTGGTCTTTGACTCCTAAAGGCCCCATGAGCCCCAAGGTGTCCTCACAATCTAGAAGTGTGATTCAAAGTGTTGTAACGTTTGCATCCAATGTCCAAATTCAATCATTAAAATCTATTGGTAAATTTGCAATACTTTTTCTTGATTGTGTGTTTAAATTGTAAGATTGATCCAAGATGTATAGATTTTTTGAGAGCCAATCAAAGATCCTAGGTTCAATTTAGGTTTAGCAAACTGCATTTGATAGTTGTAACTTTGGAAGCTTGCACATTTTTCATCCTATGTTGATTTTGAATCAAATTTGTTGAATTATGTTTCCCTTAAAGACTAGTTGTTATGGTAAAAATTTCATGCCAATCTAAGTTGTTTTGAATGTTTGGGAGCAATTCAAAAAATAAGAACCAAACATATTTGGATTATCTTGGACTTTGGTAGCTTATTTCTTCATTTGGGGTTTGTTTATGGTAAAAAAATCAAAAAAGTTGTGCATAATATTCTATTTTGTGTAGTTGAAGTCTCATATCAATTCAAGAATTTGTGAATGATTGAAAAGCAATTTAGTAGAAGAAGGTTTTAGCCATAGATGTATTTTTTGCAACTATTTTTTGACATTTCAAATCCATTTTGCAGACACAATGATTAGTTCAATGATATTTCTTTTACCAATGTGTTTGTATATTGCTTTTCACACTACAAGAGAATGGGATCTTTTAAATAGTGTCCTAGACATCATGTCTTTTAAGTAATGTCTTTTAATGCATCTTTTAAGTAAAATTTTACTAAAAAGACATTCTTTTTAGTAAAATTATATTTAAAAGATGCATTAAAAAACATTACTTAAAAGACATGATGTTTAGGACACTATTTAAAAGACCCCATTCTCTTGTAGTGTGAAGCACTTCATAGTTTTAAGTTGTCTAGTTTGAGTAAGTTTTAAAATCCAATTTGACCTCCTAATGTGTTTTCATGAAAATTTCAGCATTGTTTTTCAACAATAAAACATTAAAATCTTTCAATTTATGTGGCCAAATGATTCCAAATTTGATTCATGTCATCTACAACATACATTATGAGATTATATGGTTAAAATTTACATACCTTGACAACAATGCGTTTTAAAGTATACCGTCAAAATTTGTCACCAATTGTAAGCAAATTGTGCCAAGTAGATAATATGGTCTATTGCCATTATGTTTCATTAAAAAGAAATTAAGCCCTTGCCATGTGGAAAATGGTAGGAATGATAACTATATGTAGCTAACTCGTCTGGCTTTTGCCCAAAACCAAATAAAAGAAGGGTTTGTTTCATTTGTGTCACAAAAAAAAAAAAAGGTTGGCGTCCATGAAAAGAATGCCATGTTTCAGGTGTGTGACTTGTGTCATCCAATACAAACGAATGCCTGATCCCAAGCTCATGAATAGACTATAGAATAGAGTTCATGCAATTAATTAAGCTATCATTATGTCAACTGAAACAATCACATGTGCATAGTGCATTAACTCTGAAGTGCTCCAATGTCCAATTTCTGAACAATATAAGTTAAGGGAGGAGGCTCAGAAACCGCTCATTTAAGGGAGAAACACCTATTCTTGAACCTGTTCCTTGCAGTGGATTGTAGACTGTAGACTCACCCAATTGTGTCAGCAGAGTTTCCTTAATGTGTTCACCACATGCTTGATTCTAATTGGATGACGTATTTTAAAGACACGTATAAATATCTGATTGGTTCACTTCACTGTTGATTTCAGTAGAGTTCAGTTCAAGATACACCTATAGGACGGTTCCAGTGGTCTAGGGACCCAACACTTTGAAAATTTATAGAAATTACATATTGTATCCGAATTTTTTATTTATTTTAATATTCATGATTTTCACTCACTAATACTAGAAAAATATCATTTTAAGAAAAATTTGCCTCCAACTATGCTGAATTCTTTATTTGGACAATTTAGAGTGCTTCCATTGTAAGGGTTGGTCCGCCTTTTTTATGTATTTTATTAGATGGAAATATTCTTAACTCATTTTTCAGTCAAATAAAAATAGATGAAGAATCTTACACAAGTCGTTTCATAATTTTCAGAGCATTTATGAATTACTTATGAATTTTTAAACACAATCTAGCATAGGGCCCTTTTTGTGATTAGTAGGCCTTGAAAACCCACTCATGTTTAGTTTGGAAAAGAATATGGCTTTGTTCAAAAACTAACATTGCAACATGTAAAAAGTAATCAAGATGGTTTCAAAATGTGATCATTTCTAAATTTGAATTGAATGCTTCAATCAATCATTATTTCATATTTTTAACATTTGTAAGAAGGTAGTTGGACTACCAATTCTTATTTTGAATAAAATTAATAATCACCTATTTGCTTAGTTAGGAATGAACCCACATTAGATGAAATTTGGCTCTGCAAGAGCCTGTTTCAGGCCAGTTCCCCATGTTGTTCCTACAACAGTGAGGGAACGGTTGACAACAATCAACCGACATAAATACAAAAAAAAATTTGAGCCAATGAAATTGGAAAAAAAGTTGAATTTTTTTTTTCAAAAAAAAATAAAATTTGACATAGTTGTCACTTGACCACATCAACTTACTGTTGATTTGCAATTCCCACAGTTCTGGATTGCATGGGAACTTGCAATCTTCTTTGGGCTAAAATTTCCTATAATGTTTTGGATCTTAAACCATCCATTGAAGAAGTAGAAATTAACGGTTAGCATGCTCAGATGTAATCAAGAGTTCATTTTTCCACAATCTCATATTCATTTTACAACCTCCTACCGGATAGTTCGAAAAGCCTACACCATTCTTGAGCCCTCTCCTATACAGAGTGTTCAAAAATCAAATTTCTTTTACATTACAACTTGGAAAAAAATCATTTTAATTTCTAGAGATTTTTTTTTCTTTTTGGCACAAATGGAACGGAATTTCATAGTAGGGAAAGAATACAAGACTTGCCAAGATACAAGTGGCTTAATAGGGAAATAGGACGCCCACTAAACTAACATACTCCCCACCTTCATAACAAAGCACACCATAGTTTTGTACAACAATGGTGCTAGCATATGAGCATGAAAGTATGAGCATGTGAGCCTTGAACATATACATAAGTATGTATCATGCAACCATTGAAGGTCTTTATAACATAAACACCTATAATATAGGTACTTGTAGCATATATACACTATTAATATAGAAGGTTACTGTAATATAGACACTTATATCATAGGTCTATAGTCTTTTAGGCTCATAGACTCACACCTTTATGCTCACATAATAGCAACCCTCTTAGCACAGTGATACCCCTCATAGCCAACCTAAAGATATTTAATGAAGTGTTGTCCTATTCAAGGGTTGGATTTAGTATTCTTAGATTACATTTTTTTTTCTTCTAAAATTACAAATCTAGAAGTATGTCAAGTAGTTGACCAAGAACAAATTGCATTGGCTCTAGTTCAAACTTGGAATTGCAAAAATGAGGTCTTAGAATCAAAGAACCAAAAAATTCCAAAAAATCCTTATGTCAAGAGAATCTCATTTCAAATCCATTCCAACGAAATTCACTTTTAAAAAAGACAATATTTTTCTTGTAATTTAATTTAGGAAGAAATTTCAATTTTCCTTTTCAAAATTTATAGAAAAGTATTGGTGATAACATTGGTGAATCTAGATGTATGGATAAAATCTACAACTTATTCAAACTCTACAACTTGTATTTGCATCTCAATTCCAAAAAATTCTTCCAAATACTACTTTATGATGATTTTTTCTTAAATTGTCAATTTTGGAGATGAGTCTGCATGATTAGGGGTAAAAATATGGAGTTACAACTAGTAGCAATTGAATTTAATAATTTGTCTTCTTGGGATACGTCATATGTACCATAACGGAGGTTACTGAGCCCATTCATGAAAAGAATGCCATATTTGTGTCCTCTAGTACAATTTGAACCCCCTTGTCTAAAGTAGAGCCTTCCCCAAGCGGTTTTGGAACTATCTTAAAAAAATCCAATAATTGTACATATGCATGAACATACTGTAAGGTGGGAGCTCCCAAAACCATTAATATAAGCAATTCAACATAGTAAGAGGTACCTTTTTCAAAAAATAATATTTTTGTAGTATTAGCAAGTAAAAATTATGAATATTCTTTTTTAATTAGATTTTTTGGATGTCATATGTAATTTCTATGATTTTTCAAAGTGCTAGCTACCTAAACCACTAAAACTATCACATAGGTGCATCCAAATTTGAACTTTGTGAAAATTAACTAATAGCAAATCAAAGTTAATCCCTAAAGCCTTGAACTGCATTTTTTGGCAATATAGAAATTTCGGGCAGCTCACTAAGAATAGAGTTTTTATTTTATTTTATTTTAAATTTTTACAGAACATGTGTTTAAGGATTAGCTTTAAGGTTCAACAGTTTTCATAACTTTTGACTACACAATTTAAAAGTTATGGCATGATATGTTGTTTCCTTTGAATTGTGGGCAGCCTGGGCAACAAAAGAAACTTCTTTAAAAATTGTTTTCTTAAGAAATAAAAATTTGAAATAGGTTTATTAGATTTTTAGCTATGATGAAAGCTTTAAATAATTCCACTTTGATAAATGAGTCAAAAGTTATAAGGTATCTCAATTTGGGGTAGTTTGTGGGTAGTTATAGAATTTCTACTCTACAAAAAAGTTTGAAATTCTTTATTTAATTCAATTTTTAATATTTAAAAAAAAACTAAAACATTGGGTGAAGATTTTTTATTACAATATTTTAACCATTAGGATTGTCATTTTTCATTTTTATAAATAAAGTGTTCACAATTTAGTATTTTCTTTCTACTTCTTTCTACTTATTATCTTTTTCCTATATGTTGTACAATTCCAAATGATTTGAAATTTTTTGACCATATAGCCAAATTGAATTGTAAAATGAATTAAAAGAGTAACCATCACTTTGAGTACTTTTTCATACAAATGTGACCTTGTGAAGTGCAGCTGCCCGGATTTTTGTAGGGATAAAAAAAGGATTTTTGCTAATTCAAATGTTAATATCTTGCAATCTACGCAATGAAAGTTTCTGAAAATTTTTCCACATCTTTTCAAACCACCTAACTACAAGATTCTATGGTTAAATATGCCAAAAAATGATTTTTTTTTTCAAAAGAAATTGCACTTGTACTAAAAATCACAGTTTTGTAGTGATTTTGGTGGAAGCATAATCAAAAACCTTTAGGGGTTAAGTATGTGTCTTTCAAATGCATCAACAAATCAATATTAACCCCAAAATGACCCTAGAATTTCCTGGGCTTCTAGAAATTTGCTCTAAATTAAACAAAAAGTCAACATTTTAATAAGTTGTATCAATTTTTTTAAAATTGTAACCGTATAAAATCAAACTAGACATGTTAGAGATCACATTAGAAAAGAAAACACAACAATATCTCTTACGGATTGAAAGATTATAATGTTTGATCATGAAGGTGTTAAAATTGTGAAAGTGATTTGAAGTCTTTTAATCCTTTTTTCACATGTTGAATCTAAAAAGTTGGTCACCAAAAATTATGATGTTAAAGATCCTAACATGCATAATCCCAATCAATTCATAGCTTGTCAAAATCTACTCTACATTTTTTTTAAATGAGTTTCTAATAAGATTTTTTCTCAAAGATCTAGTGTATTTGAGGCTCATTCTCAAGAGCCCTCAATACTACAAAAGTCAAGATTGCACTAGACACCGGTGCACAAAATCTTAAATAGAAAAATCACATTTGCACATTTTCAAAATCGGATTTTTGAAGCTAAAACTTAACTTCAAAAATATATTTTCAAAAATATAAACTACTAAAAATAATAATTTGGTAAGATTTTATTTAACTTCAAAAATTGGCCGAGGACACATTCTGTCCTCAGGGTCACTTTGGGGTTAAGCATTTGGTGGACACATTCCTCAAAATCTAAGGACACAATAAGATGAACCTAGGGACAAAGAATAAGAACAGGTGTGAAAATGAGTGTTTCTACCTTATGTAACTGGCTGCGGTCTTTGGTGCCTGTTGTCTGTCCGTTTGCTCTTTGTGTTTGTGTCTGTGCTTGTTTGTTTTCTCTTGTGCCTCGCCAGGCCACTTACTCCCCTTCAATGAATTCTTTTCATTTGTTTAAAAGAAAAACTCAAAAAAATTATATAACTGAAGTTACTTCAAATCCTGTAGTTAAGTTAGCTACACCTGTTTTACTACAGTAGCAATCTCATTTGCACACTCGACGTCGGGCAGCGTGCTGAACTACTGACAACAGATAAGCTTACTCTGAATTTCCAGGCTCCGACATGCAACGAGGGTCCCGAAATTCAATGCGGAGTGGACAGAAGCCGCAAATCACTTATTGTTATTGTAAGGTATACAATGCTGACACTTCAGAGACGACTCGGCACGCATTTTCCACGCTCCGTAGTCTCTACCCTGCCACAAAGCTATTGCAAAGCGGCCCTCCCTCTTTTTGAAATCTGCGAGAGTCTGCTAAATCTAGCTGCATGAACCTGCCACGGAATCCCTTAGTAGTAATCAACAAGTACAAACACCGTCCAGTTGCAAACTAATACAATTAAATAACTCAGGGCTCACGGGTATTAAATGAAGAGCCTCGGCTGGTAGTGTGGTACGAAGTGAGCTTCATCTCTGCTGCATACGAAGGTTTCGTTACTTGACTACTTGAGCGAAGCGAGCAATGGCGAGAGAGGATGCGATGAGGCTGCGCAGTTTGGCGGTCTTGGTGTGGCTCGTGGTGGTGGCTTTCGAAGGAGCTGCAGGAACTCAGCTGTCACCAACTTTCTATGACAAATCCTGCCCCAAAATCTTCTCCATCGTCAAGGCTGAAATCCAGAAGGCTGTCAAGGCGGAGAAGCGCATGGCTGCTTCCTTGGTCCGACTCCATTTCCACGACTGCTTCGTCAATGTAAGTGAATTTGACAATGCCTCAATCAATTGAATGACTTGGAACCAATAGCAAGCATGTGACCAAGCAGTCTGTTTATTGAGTTAGAACGAAACAGTACTGCCTAGCTGAAATAAACAATTTGGCCATGTCGCTGCGTGCGTTCGATCGACAATTGAACTTGCTTCAATTAAACTTCCCAGCTTATCGATCGAAATGCCTTGCCAGCGCAGGCTAGATACTAGCTTGGTTGCGCCACGACATTGAAAAGGTGGGATTATCTGTGTTGATTTGTAGGGATGCGATGGATCGCTTTTGTTGGATGATTCGCCTACTATCCAGACCGAGAAGTTGTCACTGGCAAACAACAGGTCCGTCAGAGGCTTTGAGGTGATCGACAGTATCAAGACCGCTCTGGAAAAAGCTTGCCCTAGGACCGTGTCGTGCGCGGATATTCTCGCCATCGCGTCCCGTGATTCTGCTGTTGAGGTACTCCTTTAATACTACTTTCACTCGCCATTTCCGCAATACATTACAAATCGCATATCCCAGGACCATATGTGCAAGCATAATTTGAGATCGACTGCCAGACAGTCTAGCTAAGTTAAAATCTGGGTTCAATGGTTATTGGATATGTGTCCAAACAGCTAATTGTTGCAACCGTTCCGTGCAAGTTGTCTTTGGCATGATTCTCTATTTACGAATTCCCAAGTTATACGGACTGACGGTTGAGAAACTCACAGCTAGTTTGAAGCTAGAACTTATGAATGATATATTAACTTATGGCATTTATGATTTATCCACTTTGCTGAGATGCACTGCTAATCAATTTTCCAGACCTGTGTGCGTGGCCCTGCCTTCGATCTATCAGTCACTCTGAATTGTGTCATTTCAATGTCGTAGTTAATTCCCCATTTCGAAGAACATATTTTGCAAGCTTGAGTTGGTGGGAAAAGAGAGATTTTTGTAGAGTTAGGAAACATCTATCACTGTCTAGTATTCATGCTCCCAAATTGATCTTCACTCTGTGCAGGTGGGATTGACAACGTCGTATCAAGTTCTTTTTGGTCGTCGCGACAGTTTGACCGCCAACCGTAGCGAAGCGGATTTAAGGCTTCCAGCTCCAACCGACAATTACACCGCGTTGAAAGACAATTTCGCTTTCCAGGGCCTCGACGAACGAGATCTCGTCGCCCTCTCAGGTACGCACCTTCAATTGAAGTGTGTTGTGGACTGCTACTCTGTAGGCACCTGTCTATGCTCCGTGGAGAGAATTTACAACAGTGTCTTACATATCTGTAGGTGGTGCACCCCCAAAATTTTGTGATGTACGTTGTACAGAAGAATAAACCATATTGATGTAACACTTTACAAAGAGCTTACTGTTTATATCATTCCAATATCAAGCCAAATCTATTGTTCAACCTAGCTAGTCAGCTCATAATTAGCTAAGGTTAGTACGTCCTAACTCCTAAGGTCCACAGGACCCCAAAGTGCAGATATCTTTGAATGATCTTCATTAGCTAAGGTAGGACTTGACATTTATACATCTGATGATATCCTTGAGCATTCCGAAACTTGAACATTTTCTAGCTAGACAGCCCATAATGTCGTGATTCACACCATACATGTTATATTAATGAAGTAACCCTAGCTGCTCCCACTCGTGACGACTCATCAAGGATTTAGCTCCTGGCTAGCTAGCCTAAGTTGTCAATGCAAAGTTAAACAATCTAGCTTTACGAATATCCTGGCGTTGTGGTGCATGTACATTTTTTCCAGGGGGCCACACCATCGGCCGAGTCCGATGCGGAATCGTTCGGCTCTTCCTGAACGACACCGACACCAACGCGGACTTCAGGTCCAAACTGGAGAAGGCGTGTCCCGCTAACGGCGACCCATTCGCGGTGCAGAACCTGGACACCAAAACCCCGGACAAGTTCGACAACAACTACCACAAGAACTTGCGGAGGGGCGAGGGCATCCTCCGCAGCGACCAGACCCTGCAGAGCACCCCGGGGAACAATGTGGCCATCGTCAAGGACTTTGCCGAGAACAAGGAGAACTTCTTCGCCCAGTTCGCCATCAGTACTATCAAGATGGGGAACATCCGACCCCTCACTGGAAAACAAGGCGAAATCAGAAAGAATTGCCGGGTGGTGAACTCGGATTCCGATGCTCTCATTGCGTACGAGTAGCGCGGCAAAATCCCAGGACAGGGGGATCGCAACCGGTATAATGAATTTGCCGGTCACTTAGTACAGGGGGCAATGCCTTCGATTCAATGCAATTGATCGAGTGACTCATGCATTGCTTGGAGCGAATGTATGATCGAGTAGCTCGGACTTCCACCATACACGTCCGAAGTTAAGTTTGATAGGGTTTTCTAAGTGTTTTTCTAGCTGGCCTAGACGTCAGGTGCTGGAGCTTGTGCTCCATAGTCATGCTCGTATTTAATTTTGTCTCTGCTTTCGCTGCATGTACTTGATGTAAAGCTTTATATTATGCATGTACAGCTATATATTATGTATAAATCTTGGAAGAGTATTCTTATTTATTATTATAACATGTAGAGTGGACTAGCTATTATTAGGCATAAGCCAGTATTTTAATAATGAATCAAGAAGCCTGTATGCCCTTCCTGCCTTGCAGACAAATCAATAGATTATACGGTGGAAGCATCCAAAACCGTCCAAATAAGGAATTCAACATAGTTGGAGGCAACTTTTTCTAAAAATGATATTTTTCTAGTGTTAGCAAGTGAAAATCATGAATATTAAAAAAAAATTACATTTTTCGAATACAATATGACATTAATTTCTATAAATTTTCAAAGTGTTGACTTCTTAGACCACAGGAATCGTCGTATAGGTGTACCTTGAACTGAGCTCTGTTGAAATTAGCAAGTGAACCAATCAGATATTTATATGTGTCCTTGAAATGTGTCAACCAATTAGAATCAAGCATGTGGTGAACACATTAGGGGAACTCTATGGACGCAATTGGGTGAGTCTACAATCCACTGCAAGGGACACGCTCGAGAATGGGTGTTTATCCCTTAGCGTACAGTACATTTGCACCATGTCGTCTTTGCGAACTGGACTTCAGTGTCTCGAGAGTTGAGTGTGTAAGCTTACCTCAACTTACATCCTAATCGAGGGCTGCAAGCCTTGTGCAGACCAGACAGCATCTCATCAGCTCGATTATGAGATGAAACGACAAAGGCGAGGTCGGTTAGTGTACTAGCTGCAGTGGGAATGCCAGGGTAGATATCCACAAGACTTCCAGTGAGTGTTTGCCAGGTGTCCCAGTCAGGTGTACACAGACAGAGAATATAAGTTCTAAGGTAGAACCACGTGTAACGGATCATTTAAGGTATCCTAGACATGATACAGTGTAGTGCTACGCAAAGCAATATTTTTAGAAGTGCTAAGAGCATCCCCACGCCTGGCACGGTGAAGAAGCCCGGCCAGGTGGGGATTGTAAAGCCGGCCCGCGCTTGTATTGTCAGGCTGCCCCACAGGAACTCAACTAAACTCACACAGGAGAGGAGAAAAATACGGAATCCCAGAAAATATTTTGGGCTACCATGAATGTGTATCCACATTCTTGTCAGACCTGAGGTCGGACCTCATGTGGTCAACTGGTTACGCCCTATCATCGTGGTGAACAAGAGCTTCTTGGAAGCCAGCATGGTGGGCCTCTTTCAAGTTTGAACCTCGAAAGCAACGCCAGACCACATACTGAGTCAGCCCGGCCACACTGCATTTGGCCGTCTCCCCGGGAAATTTGGCCGTGGCCGGTTGTTTGCTGAGTCCCCATTTGCGTGCCGTGGGGAAGTAATTCCATCCCAGCCCGGCCAGACACCCAGTTTGCGTCTCAAACTGGGCAGGCGTGGGGATGCTCTAAGGGAGAAACATCCATTCTCAAACCTGTCCCTTGTAGTGGACTATAGACTCACCCAAATGCGTTAGTAGAGTTCCCTTAATGTATTCACCACATGCTTGATTCTAATTGGTTGACGTATTTTAAGGATACATAAATATCTGATTGGCTCATTGCTAGTTTTAAAAAAGTTCAGTTTAGGGTACACTTATAGGATAATTCCAACGGTCTAGGGAGCCAATACTTCGAAAATTTATAGAAATTACATATTGTATCCGAAATTTTTTTTTTAATATTCATGATTTTTACTTGCTAATATTAGAAAAATATCATTTTTAGAAAAAATGCCTCCAACTATGCTGAATTCCTTATTTGGATGATTTTGGGTGCTTCCACCGTATGATAAATTAATGAGGATTGCAAAAACTTTGGTATTTTATCACATGAATTGAAATTATTATGAATTTTTGAAAGGCAAAAAGTGCATCAGACCCATTGCCAATTTGTGGACTTTTCTAGTTCTGATCACACAAAAAACTACTTTTTTACTGGGTGATTGCAAAAAACACTTGTCCTATTTGTTGCGTTTGGCTGATTTTTTCGGGAGTACTTTAAAATTAGAAAATTATTTTTTTTTAAATTTTAAAAATATGAATAGTGTATATACCTCTAAGATGAAGGTTTTCATTGAAGGAAATGGATAGAAAAATTCTCTAAGTAGGAGAACTTGAAAAGTGCCAAACCTCCAGAAAATACATGCCTTCATTTTTTAATTAGGGAAAAATAGTAAAAATAGATATTTTCAAAAAATAAAAAGTGTCCATTTGCAACAACTTTATGGAGATGTTCATTCACAAAAAAAACCCACCAAAATAATATTTTATATGTTTCAAAATACAAGCAGAAGGGAGCTCACTTTGTAGACCTCTACACCTCACAAAATTAACTTTTTTTTTAAATCCTTCTCTGGAAAGCTAGAAGTCTATTAGAAGACCATCTCGTCTAAATTTCATGTTAAAATCATTAAAAAAAGGTATAGCTCAGGTATTGAAAACCCCTAAACTGCCAAGTGTGACATCCAATTGGGGTCTATTTTTGGATAGTAAACTATTTTTGAAAATTATGAAAAAATTATGGAAGGTTTATGATAGTTATGAGTACCTTTTCTAAAAATCTTGAGTCAATCAGAGCTAAAACACAAAAGTTATGGCCAAAAAACAAATCAGAATGCGATGTGTGACACAAAATAGGACAGGTGTTTCTTGCAATCACCCTACTCACTCCTTTCTACTTTCTTGCACACTACTTTGGAATATGTGTCATGAACTTTTAGTCCCAACTTTGAAAAGGAGAAAAAAAAAACATTCTAATCTTGGTTGGAAATACATCCATTGACAAGTTGACTATTGGTGCTAGTTGGTTATGGATGATTCTACCTTAAGAAGATTACAAACTATTTTCAACCACTTAACTACTTAAGGAATTTAGTACAAGTTAATATAGAACCATCCATAACCGATCATTTAAGGAATTAAGGTATTCTAGACATGATCTAGTGTAGTATAAGGCAAAACAAATATTTTCAAAGGTACAATGATAGAAATGATAGGGATTGCAAAAACTTTAGTAACTTTATCATATGAATTGAAAATATAATGAATTTTGGAAGGCAAAAAATGCTCTAGAGCCATAGCCAATCCCTAAACTCTTCCAATTTCAATCATTGAAAAATTACTTTCCTACTCATTGCTTGATTTGCTTCCTATTTTCTTACTTGCAATGTTGGAACATGAGTCATGAATTTTTAGTCCCAACATTGAAAATGGAGGAAAAAAAACATTGTAGCCTTGGATGGAAATAAGTGAGTCTATGAGTTGGTTATAGGGTGTTGGATGGAAATGGGTGAACCTTCTACCTTAGTTCATCACTAGTTTCGGTGGGGGAATTTTTTTTTCTATGTGGAAAATAGATTTCAAACAAGCTTTAATTTTTTTTTCGATATCTTTGCCCAAAATCAAAATTATTGTGAATATTTTTAATTCACAAGATTCTATGAAATCAATTTCTATAGATATGTCTAATTCCAACCATTGGTTGAGCAAGAAATTTAGAGAAAATCAACAGTTTATAATTAATGCATAAAATATAATAGACCAATTACTTCTACTTGCTATGTTTAGAAATAAAACAACCTAGACTTTAGAAATAGGGGGTGATGAGAAATGAATAAGATGCCTTATTTTATGTCAACAAATTAGCATTTACACCTGTAAACACTACATTAATGAAACTCATTTAAAAGGTGTAAATATAAATAAAACACTAACAAAGCTTAAGGAGTTGTGGTACAATGAAATCATGTATTATTCAAAGATATTGGGGTCATAATACAATTCAATAATTGTAAGCCTTCAATATCTTTTTGTCCAAACTTCAATATAGTTTTGCATAATAATGCAGGATGTTAAAAGTCGGCCTATAAAGTGGGCCTTGTAGGGGGAATTCATCCCTTTGAAAGAAACACAAAAGTTTTTGATTTGCCATCGATTATAAAATTTGAAAATTTTGAATTCACATTTGAAATTACGGACTCCAAATAAGATACACGAGGTAAAAAACCATGTATGACCTACTAAGTTTGTATCACTACTTCAATCAACATATTTCTATGCTAACCTTACCTCTTCTACATCAAAGGATTGAATTGACTCTTAGCTTGAAAAGCTTCTTGAACTAATGAACATTGTTGGGTAGAGAAGCATTGCCTTGGGAAATGTAGGGCTTCTAGTTGCAACTAGATTTCATCCGGAATAAGAAGAACCATGTATTCAAATAAATTCATATGCATAATCATGAAGCCCCCATATGGTGCCATATAGTGCAAATAAAGTCTCACATGTCTATACAAAGATAATAGAAGTTGTACATAAATCACATAAATTAATTTTGAAGAAGTACCTAATACTAATATGAAAGCCACAATTGCTCTAAAATTCTAAACTAAAAGTGAAATATTTCTTTGAGAAATTAACTCAAATATATACAAACCCTCTAAGTTTCAATTCAAAATATGATATTGTTTAGTTTTTATAGCTAGTCAAAGTTTACTCTTTTCAACTCAACTATAACTCTCATATAAAAAATTCAAATTAATTGTGTGACATTTCTATAGAAATCTAACACAATTATCTTCATATCCTCTAAATTTCAACCCAAAATATTATATTTTCTAACTTCTATAGCTGGCAAAGTTCTCTCTCTTCAAATCAAAGGAGATCTCTTCATTCCTTCATGTCTAAGCTCATAACTTCCATTTTAACTCCAAACTAAGAGAATAGTAGCTCTTTGAAAATCGAACATTTTAATATATAATCAGACCATATTTCATAAGCAAAAGCTTCGTTGTCTAATAATTATGAGCTTTCAAAAATTGAACCCTTAAAAATTGTATCCTCAAACTCCATGCCAAATATCCCTCTCTCATTTCTTCAAGCATATCTTTCACATAAAGACTTCAAATTGAGTAAGCAATAGGTTTTCAAAATTACAAAAACAAGAAAAATATCTTCTCAAATTTTCATTACAAAACTCTTCATTTACAATACAAAATGGCTCTCCAAAGACACGGTTTTCCTTAACTAACTATGAGGAAGAGGAAACATAACATTTTTCTCATCTTCCATTCTATTCACTTGGGCAAGTAGATTTCAACCCTTAAAATGCCACACAAACTACAATTCATCTATTGGCTATCAGTGGTGCTAGTATATAAGCATAAAAGTTTGAGCATGCGGACCTTGAGTATATTTATAAAATAGATATCATACAACCATTGAAGGTATTTATAACATAAATATCTATATCTATAATATATATGTACTATTATCATAGAAATTTCTTATAATATAGGCAATTATTTCATAGGTGTATAGTCTTTTAAGCTCATGAGCTCACACTTCTAAGCTCACATATTAGCAACCCTCCATTGGCTATCCCTTTCCCCGATAACTCTATCCATATTCCCTATGTAGGCTTCTAATCCTTTAAGGAAATCCAAAAGAAAGGTAAAACAAGCTTCACCTTTCATTTCAAATTTTCAACAACTTCAAACACAAAATAAAGTTTTGAAATGTTTTTAAGTATAGAAATAAAAGAATGAATGTTAAATAATTTTCTACTAGAGGTAAAAAAAAGTAGAGTTCACTCCATTTGCATCTTAAAACTTTGATTCAACACACAAATAAGTATTTTTACATAGTAATCACATGTACAATGCAACAACATACTTACAAACTAGCTCCATTGCAACACCAATAAGACTATAAGACCTAGGTAAATTGTAGAGTGTAAGTCTACTACACTAAATAGTGAAATTAGATTGTTCTTCTTTGATTTCTTGACATTCCACATTGAAGTAAGAGGCTTTTATAGTGACCATTGAGAGTTGATCACCTTTATAGGAAAGCTAAGTTTTTTTAGACAATTTTCAACATAATTTTTGTAGGAAAAAAATTGAAATTGGTATTAATTACAAATTTTTGAAGTTGAAAAAAAATAGTCACCAGTAGTGATCAAAAGCGACCACCTCTTTAAATGTGTAGAGTTGGTACATTGAAGGAAGTAAAATGTACCTTTTAGTCATGTTCACTTTTAATGCCCAATCCAAGTTTGAACCCTTCGCCTTACATAGATATTTAGTGTTATTGTATAAGAATGCACTACTTTTAGATTCAGTGAATTAGTCATTGGTGTAGTTAGAACTCACAAACCTCTATGTGTACAAATGGAAGTATCTGTAGAAATATTTGTTGGCTCTAATGGCATATAGAGTTGCTTTTTTAGAGAACGGCAATGTAATTGTATCCTAAATCTAATTTCACTACAATAGAACCAAGGCATTTTTTAAACTGGCATCCTTCTTGTTGGCTTGATATATGGGCTTATTTTTGGAGGGACAAACAAACTATGGTTAGATTTCTAATAGATTTGGCAAAATTTTGCCATAAAGAAGCCCTAAATAGAACATCTCTAACTTGGCTCTCTATAAGCCCCAAACCCTCTGTAAGTCAACATGTCAAATTAATCCTGGATTGGGCCACATTACAAAGGTTATAAATAAATTTGACCCTTTTATAAGTCAATAAACCTCTATAAGCCAATGCATCAAAACTAGTCTTGGACTGATTGAGTTAAAGAGGTTTAATTGTATTTGGTGTAGTTAATTTTTACTGAAACAAATGAAATGGATTTAAGTGAGTCGACTAAGGTAGGAGGCTCAAACTCCAACCATGCTTTAGAAGTAAATATGCCTCAGAAGTACATTTTTCATTCTTCAATGTACAAAATCTGCACATTTCAAAAGGTGGTCACTTTTGATGATGACAAATGACGACTTTTTTTCAACTTCAAAAATTGTAACGATTTCCACAAAGCTTCAAAAAATATGAAACGACTCAGGTTAGATGCCTATTCTACTTGTCTTTCAAGGAAGATTTACTAAAATATATTCCAAGATGTTTCACCTCCCCAAAATTTAGTTCCAGTCCTTAAGGGAGAAACACCCATTCCCGAACTTGTCCCTTGCAGTGGACTATAGACTCACCCAAATGCGTCAATAGAGTTCCCTTAATGTGTTTGCCACATGCTTGATTCTAATTGGCTGACGCATTTCAAGGACACGTATAAATATCTAATTGGCTCACTGTTGATTTCATCAGAGTTCAATTCAGGGTACACCTATAGGATGGTTCTAGTGGTCCAGGGAGCCAACCCTTTGAAATTCTATAGAAATTACATACTATATCCGAAAAATGTAATTTTTTTTAATATTCATGATTTTCACTCACTAATACTAGAAAAATATCATTTTTAGAAAAAGCTGCCTCCAACTATGCTGAATTCCTTATTTGGACGGTTTTGGGTGCTTCTCCGTAGATGGTCAGTTTATGGACCTCCTATTGTACTGTCATACTGCATTGGTGCATGGGGATCATGGAATGGAAGGCCTTACAGTCCTTAGTGTTGTTGGTCCATACAATTGTCCCAAACATGCAATTTGCTACAGAGACAGAGACCTTGACAAAGAGCTTTAGATTCATGACACCTCTGGCCACAGTACGCAACAACTGACAACACTTTCTTTTTTTGGTATTTGTTACCTCTTATCATTTTACCCTCAATATCTGCTACCCCCATAAGTAAGTTACTCTAATGGTATATGTGTTAAGGAAAATCATGCTGCCTCAAAAAAATCCAAAAAATCCACAAGTAACTGAGTTAATTGGTAATTGTGAAGAGGATTTATAAAAGTTATGCTTTTTTCTTCAATGAAATCACCTCATTGAGTTTTAATTTAGATGAAAGTACGTGAGTGTATGAAAAGAATAAATTCTTGGATGAAATATAATTAGGTCCATCATGTAGTACAGAAATCATATTATAGTTGGCACTTATAGTATTGTATATAGCTTCAATTGTATTATCTTCACACATCATCCATTCCACATCATGTAAATAGTGCTTGCTATAACTCCATGATCAACCTCTTTGAGATTTTAACTTCAAGCTCCTTGCATGGCATCAACTTCTTTGTATTTTAGTGTTGTGAGGATTTAGCAATGTTATGATGTTGTAATAGATTTATCATTTAATGATTTAGAAAGGGTGGAAATTTAGGTTTACAATGGTAGAGGGCTTTGAATTTACTTTGGAGCAAAAAAAAGAGATTCTTTAGTATTTTCATCTTTTATTTATATAAGTGTTATTGTTTTAAATTCCAAAGTCACATAAATGTTTTTCATCTACGTGTTACAAATTGTCTATACTATCCCCAATAAATATTAAAGTATTAATACTACATACATCTTATAAATTAACTTGCTTAGATGTATTAATAGATATTGAAGGTGGATGGTAGACTTCCTTAGAGCATCTCCCCCATTACACAACCAAAATGGCACACTAAAGTAGTTTATTATTTCAATTTGTCGGACAATGTGTTATTTTAAAATTGAAAAATATTTTTTTCCCCCATTTGGCATATGCATTTAAACCAAATTGTGGGAAAAAAATGTCCCTAAGTAGTCCAATTGCCATCTACTATCCAAATTATATTTTTACTGGCAATGATAATGACTTCATTCATTGACATTTAGTGAGCATTGAGTTGTGATGAGAAGCTCTTTTTCCAAATAGGATAGTAGTAGGATTTTCAATGCATGTGGGATATGTGAATTGGAAGGAAAAGGATCTCCACCACTTAGTGAAAAGGGATAAAAAATAGTATTAAAATTCAAATTTTGTGTCTCATTTCGGTATAGTAGCAAATTTTTTTGAGAGAACTTCCAACCAAGAAAAGTTAGGCAATAAAGCAAAGTTTCCAAAACAAAAATCTGTTTGAGATTTCAAATCTACAAAATAAAGTTATGGACAACATTCAAATTGGATGTTTGAAGGAACATTTTTTTTGAGATGTTTTGAGATTCAAGGGATATTTTCTTTGAAATGTTTGAGATGTTTGAGATTCAAGGAACATTTTCTTTGAAGATCATTTTGATTGTCTTTGAGGATCTCAAATGTTTTGATTATTTTCTTTAAAAAATTTCTTTGATGAACATTTTTATTCAAAGAACATTTTTTTTGAGATATTCTCTGAGGTCTTTGAGATTTCAATGTCAAAGAAAACATTCCTTCAAACATCTAGTTTGAATTTTGTCCATAATTTTTTGTGTAGATTTGAAATGTTAAGTGGATTTTTGGGTTGGAAACTTTTCTTCATTTCCTAACTTTTCTTGGTTGGAAGTTTCTTAAAAATGTTTTGCTACTATGCCTAAATGAGGCACAAAATTTGAATTTTAATACTATTTTTAATCTCTCTTCACTAAGTAGTGGAGATCCTTTTCCTTCCAATTCACATATCCCTCATGCACTGAAAATCCTACCACTATCCTACTTGTAAAAAGAGCTTCTCATTGTAACTCCATGTTCACAAAATTAAATGGCTTTTGATTTGTAGCTAGTTACCTTCAATCATTAGAGTTTTCATTTGTTTTTTGTGAAGAAATTAAAAACAAATAGACAAATAAGACTTTAATGATTCACCTAGCTTCAAATTAAAAGACATTATTAAGCACTAGGGACTCTAAGTTGATTAATCAATTTAATCAATAAGACTCCATGATATTGGATATGAATAATAATTATCTTCATTGCATTTCTTTAGCAATGTCTTGCCATTTTTGTGAAGTAGTTAGATTCATCTAAAACTCAACTTCAAATGATTCCATAGGGCCAATGGTGATATGGATAATTGGGCAATTGCAAGAAACACTTGTCCTATTTTTTTGGTCACATCTAGTGTGCTTATTTGTTTTTTGACCATAACTTTTATATTTTGGCTCCAAATGACTCAAGATTTATAGAAAAGGTACTCATAACTATCATACACCTTTTCTAATTTTTTCCATAATTTTCAAAAACAATTTACTATCCAAAAATAGACCCCACTTGAATGTCACACTTGACAATTTCATTAAGAGGGATTTGAGGCCAGCAAAGGGCCGTTTCAGGACTGTTCCCAAAACAGGGTCTGGGAACGGCTGGCTGCTGATCAGCATTTTCAAAAAAAAAAAAAAAAAAATTTTTTTTTTGGGTCCTGAAATATGAAAAAAAGTCCAAAAAAAATTTCGGAAAAAAAAAGTCGATGATGTGGCAGTCGCTCGACCACGTCGGATTCCTACAGAACTGCGTTCCCAGACCCTGTTTTTGCGATTTCGGGTTGTGGGAACTCACAAGCTCCCATTGCCCTCAAATCCCTCTTAATGAGGGTTTTTTAATACTATGGAGTACCTTTTTCTAATGATTTTGAGATGAAATTTCGATGAGATGGTCTTCTAGTAGACTAACAGCTCCCCATTTGAGGGATTTTGAAAAAAATTATTTTTATGTTGTGTGGAAGTCCACAAAGTGAGCTTCTTTCTGCTTGCATTTTGAAACCTATAAAGTATTATTTTAGTGATTTTTTTAATGAATGACCATCTCTATGACGTTGTTGCAAATGGTCAGTTTTGATTTTTTGAATTTATATAATTTTTCTATTTTTTCCTAATTAAAATTTAGGAAATTTTTAATTTCAAATTATAAATATTAAGAAATTATAATAAGAAAATAAATTTGAACTATGTATGTATGAATCTATGTATAAGTAGTTTAGTATAGAAGGAAAATATCAAATTTCTTGAAAGAGGTGTTTTAATATAGAAAATTAATGAAGTTTGACCAAGCGAGAATATAGAATGTCTCTTGAAAGTTCAACCATTGTCCTTTGACTATAAGTTTAAGTGGATTCTTTGTACTTCATTAACGTACTCTTAAAAGGTCACTTCAAAGAGCTAATTTCATTTTGGAGGAAGCTAGACTTCATGAAACAATTTTCATAGTAAATTTTAATTAAATTTTTACAGATAAAAAAATGAATCGACATTCAAGCCAAGTTGTTATATATTTTTTGGACCTTTTTGGAATTAGTTATGAATTTTGATGTTAAAATGTAGTGGTTTCTAAAAGTGACCCCCTCCTAAAATGTACATTGTTCATACATTGAAGAAAGCAAAATTTACCTTTGTTTTAGAGGTTGCTTTTAGAGCTGGTTCGTTGCTTTCAAAGCACCCTACCTTAGTAAGAGTTCAACTACAACCTATTGACTGTAAGGTTAGATGGAATTTTGTACTTGATTACACTTGTGATGAAATCTTATCCTACATTCTAACTAAGTTGATTCACGATTGGTCCAAATTACTATCAAGTCATACAGAGAGTTGATTGCATCCCTTGAAATTGAATTTCAGATGAAACTGAATTCACTTTGAAGTGTAAAATGTATAGAATCCGCCTTCCTTAGGATGCTGTAACCTAATCATGCATTGGATGGTTGATTCCTTCGAAACAAATAGGGCACAATTTCATTGCTCTGTCAGAGGATATAATTGGTTAAACATTAGATTTTGTTCGATGATCTGAAATTCATGTTAACACCTCTTTGCCACTCTTTGTTAAGTGATTGGTTTCCTCTCCCGCTCCAGAGGTCAAACCATAAAAACGCATCTAAGTGAGAAGCTAATTTGCTCCAAAGGTTTCGCAATAACTTACCGACAAGTGAATACAAAATTCAGTGGAACTTGGTCGCAGTTTACAGGTCCCTCAATTAATATCGTCAGTGTTTAGTAAAGTTAGTCTTTGAAATGAACTTAGTCGTAACATTACTAACTTCGATGAAAATGCAAAGTTTTGTGGGATGGACAAAACATTCCTGCAAAACATTACCCTAAAACTCTCTGTTCAATGACTAAATCACTTTTGGGTGCTTCGGGACTGATAATCTGACTGCTGTAGATCGATCTTATTTGGGTAAGAGAAGAGGCCTTTCTCATGGATATAATGAGGCTAACCCTTACTAAACAGAACAAGAACTCTGATCGCTTTGAGGATCATCGAGAAACTAAGAGATATTTTGAGGCCCCACGTCAAAATTAGAGGGAGCTCGAGGCTCGCATCAAAATATGATTGTATGCACCTCTTTGTTGAAAGTACTAGACTCTACACTACATTATGAAAGTCTACATACATGTTGTATAATTCCAGAGGTATTGACTGCTTAAATTATACCTGAAAATATATGCAATTACAGTACATGACCAACTTATCATCTATCTGTTTTTTTTTAAACAAATGAAACGGAATTCTTTTGCAGGGCACAAAACAAGTCTACTGCCAAGGAACAACCAACCAAACAAGGACACGACGAGAACAACCAGACCAGCACAAAGACGCGGAAAATCCACAATTAAGCTTAATCCGGAGGAAAAGCACAGTGAGCTAGGGGCCGTGAGGGACCCGCCCGGGCGCGTCGAGGGCGGAGCATCAGGAATTATGATTCATCTTAATTTATAAGGGCAGTGTACGTGAATTAATGATGAATGTGTTAGAGATAGTTTTTGCGAACTACTCCGTAAGTAGCCAGGTCAAGGCATTTAAACAGCCGGGACAAGGCCGGCACATGAACCGACAACATGATTCATTACACGAACTCGCATATTGCTTCAGTTACAAGATCGCAACTGTTTAACGTTATCCCATTTTCCGGCGACGAATTCGTTCCTCTGCCAAAAACGTACGAGCTACTCGTTGAAGCTGTCAAGTGATGACACCATATGTACAGAGGGATGGTCTACTACATTAATTAACAATTTCGATCACGGCCATACCTACTGTAGTTAATCTATATTATTAAAAGTTATTAGCCGAAACTTACGACAACTTCCTTCGGTTCACAAATTAAACCATCATCCAAATCCTCTTCAAACCCGTCAATTTCGTCAATTTCGTTGCAGGGGTGCAATTCAGAGCGCCAAAATTGAAGCATTCAGCTTTGCAATGCCATAATTACGGGCTCGTAAAGACTTACGTTCCAGAGCGCTTGGGTTGACATTTTCAGTAAAACTCAGGCTGTGAAACTACACTCCAAAAAGAAAGTTGAACAGTCTATCATGATATTCATAATCAGACGGGGTCAATGCATCAGGTGAGTGCTCTCTTCCAATTGAATTTGTCACACTCAAATTCATCGCGCAACTTTGAAGCAGAGAATATGATCGACAGATCTTGTCGATCGACCCAGTAATAAACATCATCGTTTATAATTATAATTCCAATCAAAAGTCCATATTACATTCCACGTACGAAAGGCACTAGTGCGTGCGATTAAATTCTAGGGGGAAATGCAAGTGTCTGTTTCACTCACAGCTGCAACTTCATAAGTACGTGAACAGCAACCCTGGATCGAGGAAACATGTTGATCGATCCAGACGGGCAATGAAACTGAGCTGATGAGGAACTGAAGGACGACACGGTCTAGCTAGACACAAACGATGCAACAACTCGTGAAAGTGTAACGGCAAGATGGATGATGCTTGAACGCCAAATTGTAACAATTTCCAAATTACTCGTATTGGATGAGGTACGGCGGGTTGACCACTCGGCAATTCCTGCGCACCTGGCTCCTCGCGTTTCTGGGGGGTGGGATGTTCCCCATTTTGATGGAGCTTATGGCGAACTGGGCGAAGAACTTTTTCTGATTCTTCGCGAAGTCCTTCACCATGGCCTGATTGGGTCCCCTCGTGCTCAGGAGCGTCTGGTCACTGCGGATGGCTCCCTCGCCCCTTATCAAGTTCTTGTAGTAGCTGTTGTCGAACTTGTCCGGGGTTTTGTAGTCGAAATCCTGCGTCACGTTCCCCGGTCCTTTGGGTGGGCACAACGTTTCCAGTCGCTTGCGGAAGTCGGCGCTGGAGTCGGGGTCGTTGATGACTCCCGAAAAGTGGATGGCTGCGCAGGAGACTCTGCCGATTGTGTGAGCCCCGGAGAGCGCGATGAGATCGGTTTCGTCCAGACCCACGTTGGCGAAGTTCTCCTTCAGGGCGGCGAAGTGGAAGTTAGGCCCAGGCAGTTTGTCGTTGGCAAGGGTGATGTTGGAGGTCAAGCTGTCGCGGCGGCCTACGAACACGGCATACTCGGGGACCAACCCCACCTAGACATCAAATACACACAGGGGAAATCAGTTCACCTTATGATCACAGTGTCTGCAACATGCTAAAATTCTCCGTAAATCAATGCTGGAAACAAAGATTAGACACGTCAGAACACTAGTATAGATACTTGATAGTGTACGAACCCCTCCAGAGATCGAAACAGGGGAATTCAGTTCAACATATAGTCACTATGTCTGCAACAAGCTAGCTAGAATTTCTCAGATGTACTGCATCCACTGTCGTCAAGAATAGACAAGAAGTCCATGGTACTTACCTCGACAGCAGAGTCACGGTATGCGATGGCCAGAATATCGGCGCACGAGACGGTCCTGGGACAAGCTTTTTCCAGAGCTTTTTTGATGTTGTCGATCACCTCGAAGCCTCTCAGGGACTTCACGTTACCATTTGCGAATTTCTCGGACACGAACTCTGTTGAATTGTCCAACAGCACAGACCCGTCGCATCCCTACCGGCCATATCCCCACAGATGGATTAGCATTGTGCCTTTTCGCAAGACAGGCATTGGCGGAGTTTCAATTACACAAGAGCGCTAGCTAGCTAGCTTATTTGTTTGGTACCCACTCTAATCACGAAACTGCCACTTTCTAGGACTGCAACAGATTGATCTGATTGAAGAGCAGCACTGGAGCAACGTGGAGCCCCACATGCAAACCTCAACTGATCTGGAGTGACACCTAAGTATTTAAATTTGATCCACAATAGTAGTATTGAAACAGGGGTGCGCAATTCAATATGGATTCGATCAACGATCGAGTTAGTCGTCGTGTACGTATCCATAGATCAAATACGCTTCGTTCGGGGGATATGAGCTGCCGCTCGACACTCACATTGACGAAGCAGTCGTGGAAATGGAGTCGAACCAAGGACGCTGCCATGCGCTTCTCCGCTTTCACGGCCTTCTGGACTTCCGCCTTGACGATGGAGTAAACCTTGGGGCACGACAGGTCGTAGAAAGAGGTGGAGAGGCCATGGACAGCTCCCACATTGGCCATCGCCACCAGGACCATGAGGCTCAAAGCCATGAGAGCTCCAGCTCCGGAGGCACCCATCCTAGAGCTCGACGAGAACTGCAGCTAACTTCACGATGACCACGATTTGGAGGACCGCCAGTACTGTGGGAGCTCCAAGGACTGAACGTGAGCCCGGCACACTTCAATTCGAATCTGCTGCAGCTAAGTTGGTCGACTGTGCCTGGATGGAAACTGAGCAGATGTTTAATTTTATAGGGACCCGTTTACTGTTTGGTCAATGGACCAAGACCAAGGCATGCACGTGGACCAAATATTCGCCTACCATTCTGAAAGTCACAGTAAGTCATTTTCTTTTTATTTGATACGAAATTTCATTGCAAAAGAGCGATACAGAACCAGCAGCCTCAAGTGGCCGGTGAGGACAAGGACCAGGACAAAGTCGTCACGGGAAGTTTGAACTTTGAAGGCAGAGACTTGTGACGTGTAGGTTCTGTCGGAAGTTGAGAAGTTCGATCCAGTTTACTCCTAAATGCCGCCAGTTTGTGGCGTTTGGATGACCAGAACGTGTTTTGGAGAGAGTCTAAAAGCTTTTTTTTCATCCATTTTTTTTACCTTTCATGGAGGGTTATGAAGAGTACCTAATTGAGTTATATTCTTGATAGTGCTTGTCTTCACGAGAATGAGATGTAGGTAAAAAAACAGATGACAAAATTTGCAATTTTAGAGTATATTGCTCCTTGCTCTAAAATTTGAAATTTCTCCTTGAAAATGATATTTTTTGAGTTCAAGCCAAACTAACAAAATGAAGTTCATCAACTCTAATTTCTACTCCAATTGAAATTTTGGAAAAATTCATAGTATTGAATATTTTAAATTGTAATTTGAACTTTGGATGTATTCTCATTGTTCATTATAATCCAATCATAGAAGGATAGGAAATTGAGCTTACACCATGATGTTTTGTCAATTTCATTTACACACATGGTGAAAATTTCAGAATTTTTGAAATAACTTTCTATTTGATGCGATTTTTCTTCATTTTTTCTTCAAAATTTTTGATAAAAGAAAAATTTTCTCAAAAAAAATCTAAATTTTTTTAAGGTATAGAAGACACGTAATTTCATCTCTCTAAAATAAAAATAAATTTTTTCATACATATCTAGTTCTAAAATGGAAACAAGCTGATCTATGCTTGCCTCAACAAAATCTATTTGATGTCTTTGTTGAGGTAAATGCAAAATCTGTGTTATTTTGCATTTTTCAACACAATTTTTATGTTTGCCTCAACAAACACATCAAATACATTTTGTTGAGGCAAACATAGATTTCTTTTAGTATAAGACTGTGAGTGATGGACAATGAAGCTCAAAACCAGTGGTTGTAGATCGTTCCTGTAAAGGTTAAGCCATTAAAGTAGAGATACCCATAATCAATGACTAAAACAACTTTCAAGTAGATCATGAGCAATATGATGCAAGTAAAATTTTTGCCATGTAGGAAGATAGGAAATATAGGGACTACAAGTTTTTCAAAATTTTATTTCCAAACATGAAATTATTGTGAATTTTGGGAGCCAAAAAGTTGTTTAAACTAATAGCAAGCATCAAGAGTTGTCTTCTTCCAATCATAGACTAGGTACTTTTCCATTCATAAACTTCTTCCTACTTTTTTGCTGACTACTTTGGAACATGGGTCATGATTTTATTAGGCCCAACTTTGAAAAGGAAGAAAAAATACAATTGTAATTGTAATTGAAAATATATTCTAACCTTGGTTGGAAATAGTTGCACTTTATAGGTTGGACATGGGTCCTTGGTTATGAATAGGTTACTCTACCTCATCTTGGACTGCATGGATTTGAACTTCCGGACTATACCAAAATACAACTTGAATGGAATCTTTAAGCTCAAGGGTTGACCTAACATAGAGCTCGTGATTATCTCATTTCTTTAGACAGTATCACAACCTCTATTTCAATAGGGGGGTTTAGCAATTTCTCGTCAAATTGCACCAAAAAATGGGCCTTGCACCAAGCCCCATTGAATATAAACATTGAAATTTTGGATGGAATTGCTAAAAAAATTCAAATTAAAAAAAATTGGATGAAATTGCAAGATAATAGATGAACATGAAATTATAGATATGTGATATGTGCTAATATGATATTTTCCATCCAATAAATGGATAAATGTTGAAATTTGAAACACGATTGTAATATTTCATATCACTTTTTTGGCACTTCATAAAAAAATAAAAAATAAATTGCTTTGTTTCCTTAGCAAGCCCTAGTCAATAGAAGTAAAGGGCTCAAAGTATACTCAATGATAGCTTTGCATTCAAGCTATCTTGGAATATTACACAAAGGTGCATACAAAGTTTGGCAACTATGAAAAGGGTTCTATAATTAATAGAGCTTTCAAAGGGACCAAAAAATTAAAAGGACTTATTCTTGAAAACTATAAAATTTGATGTTTAAAACATGATGTACAAACCCCATATACTTCTATAACTATTGATGTATACTAAAAATAGATATTTATATAGAGTAAAATGTTGGTCAATTAGTATAGGTGCCCTTAGAACTACTACTTAGTGCAGGCCATTTTCTAATACTTCTCTATCACAAAATTATTTTGTGGTTTGAAAAAACTAGTTAAACTAAGCCTCAGTGATTGTAAAAAATAATGGTACATATACTTGCAATCTATAGAGATCTAAGACATTTTAAAACCTATGAATTCAAATGATAATGTTTCCAAAAAAAGTCAAATCTATTAAATATTAATATTTGAACTTTTGAAATCTAATCAAAAAAAAGAAAGATATGAAATTTTGAAGTCTACAAACCATTGAGATTAAAATTTTAAAAGCTACAAATTTACAAGATCTAGGTGGTAGTGAATGCCACATTGGCAACTATATCAAAAGAATATTTTAATGAAGTTCTTGTTAGGATATTGGATGAGAAATAAATCTATTATTCTTTGCGGAACCTACAATTTCAAAAGTGACTTGTCCTAAGCAATTGCAAGTCCCTACATTAGCACTAGTGGCTCCTTGAAGTTGCAAAACCTTCATTTTCTTCTAATGTGTCTTGCCCCTATATTCTAAAATATAATTTACTTGTTCATTCAGTAATTTCCAAAAATGATTTCTATAGGTAATCCTATAGTTCCACTAAATAGTTTGTAACTAATCTTTTGATGGAGCATAGCCCCTAAATGAAAGACAAACATTAAAGGACAATCATGGGTTTGATGTAGTGTAAATAATTAAATTCACCAAGTACTAATTAGGTAGTTTACTATCTTCATGAATATTTAGAGACTTAATAAGGTAGTAGTAGTTATGGTCTCAAGTCCAAAGACTCTTCTCATCTTGTACACACTCTCAAATTCTTTAGTAAAATCTCTTGTTTAAAATCATTGCATTAGCATTGTCACTATATAGTATCAAAGCAAGTTTCCATCTTTAATTGAATGTGGTAGCTTTACTTAGTAGTCATTGTCCAAAAGTGTGTAGTGCAACTCTTTTTTTTTCATAGACAATTGAAGCATCGCTAAAATGAGTATATTTTAAATCAATCAAACTTGTAGGCATTGCAAACTATAAGTCTACAACATCTAGAAATTCTACAACAAGAATACTCAATAGAAAGAAGATGCATGTAGGAACTAGTTATCTACAAGTTTTAAGCTAATGTTACCTTTGAAATTGTGGAATAAAAACTCTACCTAGATAGAAACAACCACATTGACAATCATTTGTTTGTCCTTTAGTGACAAGTCATTCCATTTGTTAGTGAGGTACCTACCCCATACAATGCTAGGACATTGTTAAAAGGATATATGAAACAATAGTATGACAAGACAATTAATTCTTCAAAAGCAAGTTTAACAATGCCTAACTCAATGAAGATGAAATAGCTATGATTACTTGATAGAGATTTAATTGAATCTTAAACAATTGACAAGTGTAAATTTCACTAAAATTGTCAAATTTGACCTAATGACAAGCATTCTATCTTCAATCTCATCTAAACGGGACTTGAAGGTCATGCAAGAAATTTAATTAAACTATTGTCGTCCATTACCATTCTTATCAAATTTGTCAAGCCTCATATTGAAGTCTTGAAGAGCTTTGAAGTTAGAAATAGGGCCAATAAAATATCAATGAATTTAGAGTGTTTTTTTGTTTTTAAAAAGACAGTGACCATTAAAAAACTTATTTAGAGTTTTTTATGTTGGAGACAATCAACATTCCTTTGTCAATTGGTCACCTTTGTTTCTATTAGTGCCTCCTTCATCTTCATTGTGTACTACCTCCATAGGAGTGTGTTCTAACTGTTCTTGAACTAACCTCTTCTTCAAACCATCTCTTAGGAGGTTCTAAATTGGATACTTAGGTGATGATTAGGGAATAGATTATTGATTATGTCATAGTACAATATGATTTGGTTCACTTCTCCAATGGTTTCTTGATAGCCATGGTGGCTCCATTTTAAACTAGGTAGTGAGGTGTCTATTAAATTTTTTCAAAATGAGAATTAGAAGCTCAACTACCTAGATATAAGTCCACTAGAAAATACCTTATTGATGCTAAAAATGTGAAATAATGATTGATTCAAGCATCCATTTAAGTTTTAGTATTGCTTACATTTTAGAACCTTCCCTATTTCATTTTGCATGACCTAGTGTTTATTTTTGGTAAAGCCATATCTTTTTTCTAAACCATGCGTGTATAGGTTCTACAAGGGCTATACTTAAAAAATAGATTTTTATAGCATATTTCTTTGTAAATTTGTAAGTAATTCAAAAATGCTCATAATAATGAAACAAGTTGTGGATGAATGCAAGAAACACTTGTACTATTTTGTGTCACATAACATGTGATGATCTCTTTTTGGTCATAACTTTTGTATTTTGACTTTAAATGATTTGAGATTTACAAAAATGTGCCCATGACTATTATAGAGCTTTCCTAATTTTTTCCTAATTTTTAAAAATAGTTTAAAAACTACTTAAAAATAGGCCCTAGTTGAATTTCATACTTGCCAATTTGAAGGGTTTAGTACTATATAGCACCCAAAACAACTAATTTTAAGCTAAGATTTGGAGGAAATGGTCTTCTAGTAGATTTATAGCTATTGTTCAAAGGAATTTTAAAAATACATATTTTTATGTGGTATAGAGGTCTACAAAGTGAACCTCCTTCTGAGTGCAATTTGAAACATACAAAAAATGATTTTGGTGAGTTTTTTGGCAAATGACCATCTCTATAAAGTTATTGCAAATTGGCCAATTTTTATTTTATTCTTAAATTTTTTTCCCTATTTTTTCCTAATTAAAACATCTAAATATGTATTTTCTTGAGGTTTGGCACTTTTCAAGTTCTCTTACTTAGAGATTTTTTTTATCAAAATTCTTTCTTCATTTTAAAGGTCTATACATTACTTATATTTTTTTTAATTTTAAAACTATTTTTCTAATTTTAAAGTACTCCCAAGAAAATAATGCAAACACAACACATAGTACAAGTGTTTCTTGCATTCACCCTTGTGTTAAATTCTACATCAATTAGTCTTCAAGTAAAAAAATAAGGAAAAATACTTTTGTGCATATGAAATCCATTAAAATGACCAACTAGCCCTTAGAAGGTCACTTTATGAGTACCCTTCCTTACCTTTGGGGAATAGAAACTCGTCTTCCTCAAAATGGCTTACACTTTTCGTAAATACCATTCTTTAAGGTAATATGTTCAAAAACTGCTCAAACTCTAAAATGGCCCACCTCTTTAAATGCACACTATTTGTACGTGTTGTTTCTTCATAGCCTTCAACAATGTAAAAATAGTATATATTTTAGGAGGTGGGCAATTTTAACACCCTATGATATTTCAACTTCAAAATTTTATTACTAATTCCACACAACTCTATAAAATAAGAAAGAACTTGGGTTAAATGTCCATTCTACTTGTCTTTCACAGAAATTTTACTAAATTTTTACAAGATGTTTCACTTCCCTAAAATTTAGTTCCAACCCATAGATGGTCCATTTGTGAACCTAATAAGGTAGTTTGCTCTTAGAGCGACTACCTAACTCATCATTGATAGTAATACATATTTTGAACAACAGGTCACTTATTTCTAGATAGGACTTCACATTTAGAACACAATTGCTTTTAGAGCAGCCTACCTTACCTTCCCTTATCACGTCCCTTCACACATTTTCTTTGAGTCCAAGCCAAAATTTTGGCTTCCCATAAATTAATACCACCGTTGTGATGATGAATCTGATGCAGGCTGACAGTTAAGTTAATCCTTTCCAAGCTCAAGATGTATGTCCAGTACCACTCATTCAACATTCCTTCCCAACATGTGTTCCACCTACCACTCATTCAACCGATTCATTCCCGACATGTGCTCCACATATATGCACACCAAGGAAGGGAGGAAGGATCGATCGAGGGGGAGAACTGTTTCTTGCTTTTGAAATTCGGCATTAGCGCGCGATCAGTACGTGCAGACACTTCGGCTATGACTTCAAATCCTAGGCAGCGTGTGCTTACTTGTGGTCAAGGAATAAGCTTAGTTACGTTGTTGCCATGTTGGATCGAAGAAACCACAAATAAAAACACGTACCATATTGGCAAGAATAGATATTTTAGGTGCAATAGAAAAGAATGTTGTAACCAGAGTAGGTGAACCCTATTGTCAATTGTGCCATTTCATAAATTGCAAACACCACTGCAACAACGTACCAGTGATTCAGTGTGTGCTGCTCAACTTGACAATCCATGATCGTGGCCGTGCTAAAAATTGGATAATGAAAACTTCTTTTTTTCTTCGTCTACAAGCTTTGTTTTGTCATCTGAACGCCAAAAGTTGGTAATTTGATGTACTTCTACACTCATGGATTGGACACCACATTGTTGTAATTAGATAGAAGAACCTAACATTCACCACTTGGGTCCCAATTCTGTCACCTACAAAGTAGTGACTCTAATTCCACCTTAGTTTGTTCATGGTTGAGGTGAGGATGAAACTTGAAAGAATTACGTGAATGGTGAAAATGGATGACAATAAGGGCTGTTTCACAATCCTCGATGGATGGTACGAGGCTTGTACAAAATGCTCAAAAATGCTCGTCTTCTGGCAACCAAAAAAGCAGGTGTCACATGCTTACTAAGTAGATGACACTTGGTTTTGGTAACCAGAGCGTTACATTTAAGAAGTTCTATACAAACATCTTTCATTACAGAAGCAGCAGCCACACAAACAAGCTCATATATAATTAGGAACAATAGGACAAGTACCGGTCGTGGTGCTTCTTTGACAAGAAGCTTTCCTTTGTGCTTCTCAATCTCTTTCCAACAAGCTTTTATAACTGTTTTCAATACCGCAATTCCAAGATTCTGCCACCCATAATGAAAACTCAGAAACCCGCCCCAGGGGTGGCACAAAGATTGCTCTACCAAAAACCTAAAAACATGCTCTTCGATGACTAACCATCAGGGAAATATAACTGCCACAAATATCAATGACTAAGAACCAATGACGAACTTTCCAACGAACATCAGCTTGCTTAGGAAGTGGATGTGGCAAAGCTAAATCCCCATTCAAAATATAGATAAAAGTTCTTATCGTGAAGAATAAGCGAAGGCTGCTGTAGGTAAGGTCAAAAAGCAGAAGCATGTATCCCAAACCCAGAAGCTTAATCTTCACAGAGCACTTTTCAGTTCCAGCAGACTCTAACTCTCTTATTGCATCCTGAAAAAAATGTACAGAAGAAAATGATTTAAGTGATATTTAGGAAGTCAATTGAATGCCATCAAGGTGAGATGAGTACCGGTAATAGACGATGCGGTTTCCTTATTAACAAAGACCATAAACGGCATTACAGAAACTTCACCATCAACCAACGCACAAATGTAGCAACATCGGCAGTGGAACTAGAAAACCAGAACCCTGATGTAACTGCAGCATTTGTATCACATTATGTACAAAACTTATTCCATCGGACTGAAAGCATTTCGGCTTTGTATCCGCTTGACTCTTCAGTGGCTAGCCTTCATCGATTAGCCTCTTAATATTCTTCATAAAAGCATCTTCACTGCTTCAGTCATTCCTGGCACTGTCTTGGTTACCTGTTTTATCAAAAGAAATACCCCAAAGCATTGGTATACTCCAAAAAAGGAATAGAACTTCACAAAGAAAACATTGTTTAGCACATTTATCATAAACTGTTGGACATTAATAAGTTGTGTCCGACTCGCCTCTTCTACTTCACCGTCCATTTCCTTCTCTTGGTGACGCCCATTAAGCATCGTACGGGGATCAGTGTCAAGTTGGAAACAAGTGACTTGAACACAGTGGCAACCGGGGTGGCAACCACCATTTAAGTCAGTCCCAACATAATTTGTCTGCACAGTAGAATAAATGAAAATGAAAAGATTGTTTAAAACCTGGAAAATCTACATCTGGGTCAAATTGTGAAGAAACAACTCGCTATTCAAGAAATTATATTAATGAACACTCAATAGTCACCACATGTCTTCACAAACCAGAAATGAGCACAATTGATGCGCAACTATCTTTGCATCCTGTTCGGAAAGCAATTCCTGAACAAGACCTAAGATGCTGAACTGAACCCACGACAATACCCACAACTCTGTGCTCACCTCAAAAATCATGCCCATAATTATAGTCAGGCAACATGATTGTAGGGGTCCTGTAGATAAAAGCACGTGATGAAGAGTCCGTCAATAATTCTTACAGACCTGTCGAAGAGTGCACAAAACTAATAATTGTAAACAGTTTCATAGCAGACTGAAAATAAGCATTCTTGGCTCAAAAGACTTTTTGATCTCGACCCTAGGTCAAAGTGACGATTCAAGAAACCTCAGTGAAACCATTGCAGAAATTCTCGCTCGTACACAACCTCCAAGTTAGTCATTCCATAGTGTCATCAACAATTCACATAAATGAAGGGCACCAAATTTCACTTATTGTAATCCTAAACCCTAAAAACCCTAAAACCCTAAACCACAACGCAACATCGTTCTCGGACACCGAGTGCTTACTTAGTTCTATATACTCCTTCTCCTTGTCCACTCTAAGAATCATGACGAGCAGTTGCGGTTCAACGTTAATCAAGCTACTGATACTTCGACGTGCAAGCTCCCAGAGCAGAATCATAACACTCAACATTATCGTATTCAAGGAGTGCCAATATAATGCTCCTCTTCTCGAAAATAGTTTTCACCTTCCATCCCAAAGAAATATAAACGAATTCTCCCCAAAAAAAAAACTTGCCAATAATCCAATTTCATAATCGTTTACAGAAAAGCACCTACATGACAAGGTGAGGCAACCAAACTCTCAAAGCCAGATCTGTTGGAACAATACCTCATGGATCCAAAGTGCAAACCTCCCTTCAGAATTTCTAACACAAAATTCCGTTGCTCTCTGTATATGTCCGTTAACGTTGGCACTGGTTTGACAATCTTTTCTGGATCCAACAAGTTTGCTATCTCCTCAAATGAAGCTTGCGCAGAGCGAAAGTAACCCAAAAATGAAGTGCAACCTCCGCAATGAAATGCAGGCTTTGATTTCAAGTTCAGAGTCGTAATTTTTTTCTGGGTAAGATGCATGACCTTCTACATGCATAAGCGTCGGTGTCATGGGATCTAAAGAGTGGACAATGTCCTTATTACTTCAAGTTTTGAAACAGCAAAGGCTCATTGGGTTTCAAGTTGCTTTTCCAGTTTCAGGGGTTGGAGGACAGTTGCTGCCGAGATTTAGAAAATTTTTAGGAAGAAATTGCAATTTTTTTGCCAGATTTTACAGAGAGTATAATGAAGTTTTGTTACAAATGATTGCTAGAAATTGCATTGTATCTTCCCAAATAACAAAACTTATCATGCAAAATTTTCCAGAATTCGTAGCTGAGGCTAAATTCTTGGAGCCACCCCAGCGAAGAACGAAAGATGGAAAACGAAGGGCTGCCTATGCTCTTTGCTTGGCTTCATTGCAGATCAATCCTAATATTTCAAATTGAAGTCTGATCACTCCAATTACTGCCATATCCAAGTTATGTATGTGTTTGTATTCCTCGAAACAGGCAAGCAATCATGCTCATTCTGGACAATTAATTGAACTGGATTCACTGTTTCCTTATGACACATTCCAAAACGAATTCTCACCAATTTTTAAAGCTTGATGTGGTCTTCTAAAATGAGGAATTGGTCAGGAAGTCAGAACTGCGAGTTTTCCCATTGTTGTGCACTCGTGCTCTTAAGGAACTGCTGAGCTTTGCAGACCAATTGAAAACTGCGAGGGACTTAATGGAATCCTTCAAACAGAATAGAATTGGAGACTAAAGCTTCGGTTGAGACCGTTTGCATCTGTTTCACCAAGAGGCTTGATTCACTGGGAGCCCGGATTCCAGATTTACACGGATTTTTCCTGACTTGGTTGAAATTCAATGCAAGCTGGTCCAGGTTCTCCACTCCTACCAACATCAGTCTTCAATGTGAACAGTGTGACGTAAATTACAGGGAAAGGTTTTTGAAAGAAACAGTTCTAAGCTCTACCGGCACAATCATGTGCTCAGTGAGGGCTCTTAATTTTTTCACTCACTGTTTTTGGGGTGATAAGTTAGTAAGTAAGGCCACAACTGTAGTTTTGCAAGACACAAATGCTCTACTAGGTACTTGAAAACCTCTCTTCATTCGTACTACTGTAGTTGACTGCACTTCGTTCTATCCGTTGAATTCTTTTGCTGTGCGGTTGGTAAAACAAGTTAAGGTGGACTCTCACTCTCAATTGCCAGTGGTGCTCAAGTCTATGAACGGTGATTGTGACTTGCATCAAGGAGCATAGGAATTCAAGATGAATGGATGGAGACTAAGGTGGGTACACCTAAAAGCGCCACTTATTCATATTGTGCCTAATTATTGTTATTAGCTTGTTCATATTTTTATGTAGTCTTGTTGGCAAGTGAAAGTATGTTCCAACGCACCAAAGAGCAGGTGATTTGGATATCATATGCAAAAGTTATCAACAGTCAAAGTTTGTTTCTGAAAGCACCATCTACAGTTTGTGAACATGACTAATTTTGAAAATGTATGTGCATTGTAGATGGCACTTTTAGGAACGTTAGACTTTTAGGTGTACCTACCTTACCGTGTGTTGGGGCCTTCACGAGCCCATGTTTGTCACAATTCATACAATAAAGCCAAGCTTGGTCTGTAGTCTTACAGACTAGTGTGATCAAGAGAATTCTACTAAGATGATTAATCTTGTAATGCCGCTACAGACACTAAGTGTGATGGATGATGGAGAATTCTTGCATGTAAGATACAACTGCAGTTGTTCATCTTTGGAATCTTGTACAAACAAGGGAAGTCATGAACAATAGTTTGGTCTCCAATGAATATTTTTAAATATTTTAAAGAAGATGATGGGTACGGTTTCAAAAAGCATGATTTCTACGGAGATTAATCTTTCCTTACAAGGTTAATCCTAGAAGGATGCCACAAACAATTAGTATTCGATGATTGACAAAGAATCTCTCTTTGTAGGACAGAAATGCAACTATTCATCCTCAATACTGGGGTGGAAAGGGGAGATCTAGTTTGTAGTACTTTGACTTCCAATGAATTAATTTGACTTATTCAAAGTAGATAATGTCACATGATATCAAAATGAAAAATTTCCATGACCACCAATCCATCTTTCAAGGGTTAAGGAGAAGGAAGAATTCTATTTAAATACAAAAGGAGGGTAAACCTAATTAGTCATAGGATGAGAGTCATCCACGGGGATGAACCCCTAAGAACTATCGTTAACTTGTAGTCAAGATGCTAACAACCATCAGTTCTAGTTACTTGTGTCACAATGCAATATATCTACACAAAATGTACATTTCAAGTTGTCAATGAATGAACTCTACTTATGTGGTGGCTATAAATTGATACAAATAGTTACATGGTACAAACAACAAATTATCAATAAGAAGATCTATGGAGAATTGGAATGTCAGACTCCAAAGAAAAAAACCACATGATCTATCTGTACCTTAAGATAGATAGTTTGTTTTGTTTTGTTTGTTTGTTTGTCACGTTGAGATATCTTGGCCTAAGCATCCTCCGGATGCATGCTTGGTACCATTAGAAAGCCCTTGGCAAGGATGGGTGCACAGGCTTGGTTTTGTGGTATTCCAACCTACAATGTGAAAGTTATTGAATTTCAAAATTTTATGGTTCTCAAAAATTAGAAAATTACTTTTTCTTTTAGTTCTGATTATGGCATCGACACAAGGCACACTAGTCTATTATATTAAGAAAGCAATATGAAAACCGTTGTCATGAACTAGCTTTTGTCACAAAGTTTGTCACATTTTCATCCTAGAAAAGTATTATCTTCTTATTGACATTGGCAATGAAAACCTAGAGTGTAACAAGCATTCCTGTGTACATGTTTCTCCTCCATAGAAACTTTAGAGATTGTAGTATACATGCAAGTAAGAGCACATGATGAATCTTTTGGAGTCATTTATAAGACATGTAGTTTGTTTTATTTTGTACATTGAGATCTCTTAAACCATATGTCCAATGGTTGCATGCTTGGTATTGTTGGAAAGATCTTGGCAAGGAGGGGTGCACAAGCTTGGTTTTGTGGAATTCCAACCTATGGTGTGAAAGTTATGGATTTTTGAGTATTTTTGGTTTTGAAAAATTAGAAAATTACTTTTACTTATATTTTGGTCACAATCTTGGTACCGTCAGAAAGCCCTTGACAAGGAGGGGTGCATGGACTTTGTGTTGTGGCATTCCAACTTAGGGTAAGAAAGTCATTGAATTTCAAAGTTTTTACATGCATTCAAAAATTAGATTTGACTGTGGCAATGGCATAGGATACACTACAGTACTGAGCAAATCATATTTGATAATGCTCGAGGAGGAAGGGATTGTGGAGAAAAAATGTGTCGATGAGGAGGGTGAGGTCTGAGAAGGAGGTGCACTCATATTTTTCTGCAATCCCCAACAATGAGGGTATTACCCAATGTAAATTACTGTTAGAAAATCAACAAAACACATGAATATTTGAGATGAAAGTCAGATGTTGGATGAAAAGGTCATAATGTCAATGCAAGAGAGTTCTCGTGTCGTGGCATGCTTCAATTGGTTAAGGAGAGGCAGATTAAGACTGATAATGCTCAGTGCTTGCCTTGTACAAATCTTCAGCAAGGTGGGTATGAAGTAGAGATTTCATTGGTATAGAAATGAGAGAAATCTAGGAGAAATCTCTTCCTCTACCAACCGATATTAACTCAGTAAGTGCAGATTCACGTACCTAACAAAATCTAAATCTAAATGGAAGAGACTATTACTGTTGTGGCATGCTTTGATTGGTTCAACAATTAAAGAAATAAAATTGACATTGACATTATGTCCGGTAACTGCAAAGCAGTCCAAGTTACCAAAAATAATCGCCGGTCAGTACCAACCTCGCTGCCCTGCGACTCGGTAGGTCCTAACCGGCGATTATTTTCGATAACTTGGCCTACTTTGCAGTTACCTGGTCCGTAATGCCCGATTATGAAGGCAAAACCCTATAATCAGGCATTACAACCTGATTGTGCTGCAGTACCTGTGTGGAAATTCAAGGGGAGATTTCCTGGCAGTGGTTTCTTTTTTCTTTTTTTCTTTTTTTTTCATCCAAAGGTCCAATTGAGACTGCAGTACCGTTGCAGTACCGTCCCAGTTCGGTTGGTGAAAAGATCGATGGATGGACTCGCCCTTCACAAGATCACATGCCGGCGAATCACGGCAAGAGCAGTACTCCAGTGGCAGGCAGGCCGGCAGCCACCGGTGGGTTGCCTGCGTGCTGGAGCTTTCACCAAGGACCGACTTCCATCGAAGTCAACTGACGCTCGGGTTAGGTTAGTTAGGGCCGGTTTATATTGGGCCTGGGGCCGGATGGAAGGTCGGCCGGATTGGCCTTCAATCGGGCCTTCAATCTGGCCCCAATTTTCCCATCCGGCCCCAATTAATATAAACCCCTTGGGCCGGACTCTAGGGCCCAATTTCTAATTCATGTGCTCTTGGATTTCCTCAATGCTCAATAAAATTAATTTTAAAATTTTTAAAAATCTTTAAAATATGCATGTTTATCTTTTCAAATCCTCTAATATTTATTGAAAAATAAACAAAAAAAACATTTGTTTCTTTTTAATTTATTTTCTTCCTATTTATTTTACTTCAATAATAAAAATATTATTTTCTTACAAACTTTTTACGTTGCAAATTAGTAGGAGGTGCTCCAAATCTAAATATCTAATGAGTCCATTCAAAGATGTGTAAGATGGACTACTAAAGAAAAAAACTCATTGAAATTTCATACAATCCTAGCACTAAAATAGCCATAGAAAGAACTCTTAGATGTTTAAAAGGGAAATGGAGGATTTAATGAGCTACTAATTTACAAAATTGATTTACGCGAAAATATATAATGACTTGGATTAAATGCCAAATTCGATTCTATTCTTTCTACAATTTTTTGGAAATTGCTTGAAAGAGTTCAACTTCCTTGAAAAGTCAATAAGATTTTAAACAGTAGCTTGAAAAGGAGACTACCATATTTTGCTTAAACTATTTTTGAATATAGAAATATTCAAATGCCGTGTTCTTTAGTCTATAAAAGCTTCTTTTCACATCTAAACGATGAAATAGAGAAATATGAACTATTTTTAATGGTAGCTTTTAGCAAGTAAACAATTAAATTTATTCAAATAGTTAAACAAATTTTAAGAAAAACAAACAATCATTTGAGGTTAATTGAATTTTTGAATTTTTGAAAAATTATTATCATGTTGTTATTATTAGAATTATTTAAATAATTATTTGAATTAGAGTTATTTAAATAATTATTTGAATTAGAATTATTTAAATAATTATTTGAATTAGAGTTATTTAAATAATTATTTGAATTAGAATTATTTAAATAATTATTTGAATTAAAACTATTTAAATAATTTTTGAATTAGAATTATTTAAATAATTATTTGAATTAGAATTATTTAAATAATTATTTGAATTAAAACTATTTAAATAATTATTTGAATTATAATTATTTAAATAATTATTTGAATTATAATTATTTAAATAATTATTTGAATTATAATTATTTAAATAATTATTTGAATTATAATTATTTAAATAATTATTTGAATTAAAACTATTTAAATAATTATTTGAATTAAAATGATTTAAATAATAAGTTGAACGTCATTAATCCCACAACCCCTCAAGCAAGAAAAAAGTCCAATTCAAGCCCTGGCAGCAAAGCGAAGAGTACCTCTGCGACAATTTTGAAGTGGCATATACAGAATTCAGACTGATGAAGGCGCTTATTATAATTATAAATAAAATAAAAAATAAATTCTATGAATCAATGGTTGGGATTTGTACAATCTAACGGAGGAGCCCAATTTGGTTCCAATCCGGCCCTAGAAGGGAGTTCCGGCCACCCCAAACCTCGTCCCAATTACTCCCTTGGGGCCGGATGGTTTGGCGCCAAAACCATGCCACCTAAGGCAACACGTAGGATGAGTTGTAGTTCCGGCCAGCCCCAAGTATAAACCCCTTGGGCTGGATTTGAAGAAATTGAGTGATCCTATTGGTTCAAACTTGGAGACTTCCGACCGGCCTTCAATCTGGCCCCAAGTATAAACCGCCCTTTAGTTGGGTACACTTAACTCTTGCGCGCCCAATGTGAATTCCAAAAATTGAGCAAGCTCAAGTTGGCCGTGCTAATTAAAAAATAAGATCCAAGAGATGTGACTGGTAAGATTGCAAGAAGGTTTCGAAGTGTATGGAATTTTTGAAAACCATACCTACCCGCAAACTAAAATTGCTCATAACTTTTGACTCCTTATTCCAAATGGGATGAAACAAAGCTTCCCATGTCTGTAAAAACTTAAAGAATCAATTTGAAATTTCACTTTCGAAAAAAAAATTATTTTGAAGAAGTTTTTTCAGCTGCCCGGGTTGCCCTCCGAGTAAAGAAAACAACATATCATGCCATAATTTTTTAACCACAACTACACATGTTGGGAGATTTTGTATATTTTCTTTTTGGTAATTCATTTGAACTAGAAATTTGGAGCACATATTATCAACATAGAGATGACTTCACCAAAAAAAAATTCATGGTAAGAAACCAATTTTTCAGAGCTTGGGAGGGTGTCAAAGTTGGCAATTGTGAAAATTTTCTCAAAACTACTCCTGTTGGGAGATTTCAAATATCTTCTTAAAAAGAACTTTCTTTACCTTGAAATTTTTTATACATATTAAAAACATGGATATTGTTTCATGACAAAAATTTCATGGCAAAAGAAAAAAAACTCAATCCTTAGGAAGATGTCAAAGTTGAAAGTAGTGAAATGTTTCTCACCACTACCCATGTTGGTAGATTTTGAACAACTTTTTTTCTGTGAATCTTTTGGCCTTGAAATTTGGCATACATATAATTAACTTAAAGATGATGTTGTGGTAAAAGTTTCGTGGTAAAATACCAATTTTTGAGCTCTCGGGAGGCTTTCAAAGTTGGCAGTACTGAAGTTTTTCTCATTGTGGATTCGAAAACAACATTTTGATTGGTACCCCACTGTACATACTATTTCACAATCTCCTACCTTAGAGATTAAGGTGGATACATCCAAAATTGCACCCTTTCTAAAATGGCCATCATCACTAGCTAAAACCACAATCATCACTCTATATACATTTCCAAAATAACTATGGATGGATGTAAAAAGAATTAAACAATTTTACATCTACCAAAAAGAACATTGATCCTTCATAACTTTTGCATACAAGATCCAAACGTCGCATTTTGTGGTGCATTAGGAACTCCTCTCACTTCCCTATAAGAAAATATGGAACTTTGATCAATTAAATAAAAATAGTAACTAGATACAATAGCAAAAAATGGTGGCTTGGAAGGCACATGTGATGAAAATTTGAAAATTTGAATTTATATTTGAAATTAGGCACTATAGAATAAACAAAAGCAGTTTTGGACTAGAAGATTGCACTAAATAGGGTATTTGATAATCATGTACATTCAAGGCCCTATTATATGAGGGCTATGCAAGTATATTTTGTGGATTACTATAGTGCTATCTTTACTTTGATTTCTAAATTTCTCTTATTTAATGTGCCCTATTTTTCAATTTGAAATCTCTCTTGCACTTTCTTTTATTTAAATGTACACTATGTTCATTATAAATAAAGCGAACAACCATGTTTGCTTAGAATCCATGCATACACAAACACTTGATGGGAAAATCGAGCAATGAAAATTGAGCATGTATAAAATGACATATATAACAAGAGGATCATTCATAGATTATACTATAAAATAATGCTAGTACATCTCAATTTAGGATCAAAAGGCAACATGGAAAAAATAGTGCATGTGTTAAGAAGTACAATACACAACATTTACAAGGTTATACTTTGCAAAGGATACTTTTGACAAGCCTATTGCAATTATAAAATTGAATTTTTTTTGCTAGGCTATTATTTAAAAGAATAGATAAATTTTAGTATTATTTTCCAACCCCCATTATTTTTGAATTTTAAATCCCCATTACGGTGATGCTAATTTACTTCCAAGAATTGTCTAAATTTTAGGACCAAAGTGATTCTATGGTAGTGGATAGATCTTTACTTGATGAAAAATCACAAGATTTTGTACCTTGGATCAATTAAGACTGTAAAATTGGCATTAGCCCAGAGAAATATCAAAAGAATCTTCTCAAATTGAATCATCAAATGCCTCTATGGCCAAGAAAATCTTGGGTGGGTCACTCTTTGTATATTTTATATCCCCCTGTGCGGCAAGGGGGTATTTTTGGGGGGGCTATTTACCATTTTACCTCAAAGGTTCAAATAAATGGTCCCCTATATTTACATAATTTGTGAAAATGTCCTATATTATGGCACCCTATACTTATTTATATTTCATAGGTGAAAGTATTTTTTTGTATGATATTTTCCTTATAAGGAGAAAAAGTGAATTGAAGAGAAAGTTAAAAGTAGGAAGATTAGAGAGAAGATAAAGGAAATTTGTATGAAAAGTTGAGATGTTTAATTACTTTGCTCAATATTCTTTTCCGTTGTCACATCCTTTTGTATATAGAATTTAGTCAAGTGAACTAGTATGACAATTTTACCACTTGCAATACACAAAAATCCAAAAATTGAATGTATAAGAACCTCTACAGTCTACAATGTATAAAAAACACAGTTTGACAATACATGAAAGGAAAACAATAGAATCATGGTTTATAGAAATTATAATGCTTTGAAAAGTGAGATACAAATTGCAATGGAAAGTTCACATAATCCTGACTTGAAACTCAAAGTCCATCCACACATCTTCAGCTACATCTCCATTGCCCCTATTTTCATCCATCCAAGGTCTATTACTCAATACAACACAACAACTAGCTAAGGAAACATCATGTATCACCTTTATATTCTAACTACTTTGTATAACCAACTATGCAAACATCATTTACCACCTTTATACTCTGACTCTTTTATTTGTACAACCAACTCTAAATACAATTGATCCTACTAAATACAATTTCCAAGATCCTAATCTCTAATCCTTAAATTATATGTAAAAAATTTTAATACTTGAGATTTTTTAGCTACCTATTTTATTTATAATGCATCTTTGACTTTGAAAGTCCCCTACTTTATTTGTAAATCCTTTATAAAATTTACCTTGAAACAATAAAGTCTATGCTATATTATGCCGCACATGGTTTTTAAAATGCGGGAAGTGACCCACCCGAGAAGAAAATAAAAGAAATGAAATCCAATTTGGTAAGGACAAGTTACAAAATATAAAAATATGTCACTCCACAATATGAGACATGTAAATGGCCCATGACCTTGCTTTTTCCAATGTTATAAGTCTAAATGTCACCAAAGTATAGAAAATCAAATGTCCAATATTGTAATTAGTGTACATATTGTAGATGATGTGAATTTAGAGTCATTTGGTCACATAGATTGCAAGATTATAATGTTTTAGTGTTGAAAAAGGATGCTAAAAATTTTCTAACAAACCATTGGAGGTGAAATTTTTTTTTTGAATCAACTCAAGTGAGAAAAACTTTAAACTATAAAGTACTTCAAAACCAACTTACAAATACATTGGTGAAAGATAGTATCATTTTACATGACTCATTGTGATTGCAAAATTGCTTTGGAGTGTCAAAAAGTTGCAAAAAACACATATAAGATTGAACCTCCTTCTACAAAAAATTCTTCTTTGACACTCATAATTTCTTGGATTGATATGAAATTTTAAACATACAAATAAGACTAGTTTGTGTAATTTTTCTAAATTTTTTTAAATTAAAAATAGACACTATACAAAGAAGAAACAAGCCATTGAATTTCATTGTAATCCAAAAATGTTTGGATTTTGAACTTCAAATGGCTCCCAAAAATTTGAATTGACATGAAACCTTTAACACAATAACTAGACTTCAAGGCAAATATAATCCAACAAATTTCATTGAAAACAAATGTTGGAAGAAGGAAATATAAGCCCCTAAGATTATAGCCATCCTAATGGAGTTTGTTTAACTCAAATTGAGCCACCAAACTTCAAATGGCTTCTTTAAAATTAGTACACATTGAAAATTTTACTGCACAAATTACATTGAATAGGGGTTTTAAAGGGACCAAAAAATTAAAGGGATTTATTCTAAAAAACTGTAGAAGTTTGGAACATGATGTATAGATCCTATACACTTCAATAACTATTAATGTACATTGAAGGTAGATGTTTGTATAGTGCAAAATGTTGGTTAGCTAGTATAGGTCCCTTTAACTCCTAAAGGACCATTGTCCCTTTGAGGGACAATTTGGAGTTCGGGCAGGTTCCGTAGACTTGAATTTTTGGTGAAACCTTTTGAAATTTTCTCACGAGATAGAAAAAGTGATTAGCTTTGTGGGAATGTAATTTTTATTTCAATTGGTGACTGGGAGCAAAAGTTATACCATAGAAAGCCCAAATTTTCGTTCGATGGGCAGAATTTTTCTTTTGCAAAAATTCAAAGTTTAATTTTTTAATTTTTTTCTAAAATAATATATTTTTGCCTACATGTGAAGGTTTGATTCATTCTATTTGGACTTATAATGAGAAAGTTATGGACAATCTTATTTCTCAGGCAATCTAAACAATTTCTCAAAAAATAACCTATAGGATTCATTTCTAAATGCAATTTTCACATTTAAAAAAAATAAATTGTTGGACAAGGTTATGTTTACTTGCTAGAACAATCTCACCATTGGAATTATTGTATTTCAATCCCACCTTAGAGTTATTAACCATTTAGTTTTTCTTTAAATCTTGGACCTACATCTACTTAACAATTTTTTAAAGAATGAAAATCAAGTGTTTTTTGTGTAAATTTTTTTTCTTAGAGTCTCAACTCAATTATTAAACAAATTTTTTTTTAATTCAAAGTCTATAGTGCAAAAAATTTCAACAAATGGCAATCAAAGTCATCTGAAATTGCAGTCCACAATTAAAAAATACTTGTATTTTCAACTTTGAATATTTATATCTTCTAATCTATACAGTCAAACTTCATGAAATTTTTACCACATGATCTCGATCAAGTTAAGTACAAGATCCTATGGTTAGATTCTTAAAAAATTCTTTTGTTTTGTTTTCTTGGATGAATGCAATAGAAATGGCAGTTTTGAGAGGTTTTTGATAGAAAAAAGGCCTTGGTCCTTTAGGGGTTAAAACCTCTATTCAATTTAGAAGACTAGAGAGTCTTTTGACACTAATAGCATCTCCAATCCACTATTGGGTGATTGCAAAAAACACCGGTCCTATTTCCCGTTACAATTAGAGTGACGTTGTTCTTTTCTGCTATAACTTTTGAATAAAAATATTTGAGAATATTAAACAATTATTGGACCTCTCTAACTTTATGGTTCTTACATCCCTTATTTTTCAAAAAAATTCAAAAATCATTTTATATTTAAAATTAATTTTTGTTAATTTGTCACAAATTGAGGTTTAGGGTCTTTTACTATGTTAGGAGTACCCAAATTTAATGATCTAAAGTTGAAATTTTCATGGTGAATTTGCATAGTAGAAAAGCATATTCCTACCAAAGGAAATCTAATAAAAATACATTATTTTATGTCCTCCACATGCATGCAAACAACACTCCTATTGTACGCAATTTCTGACCATTGATGATGGTGCTAAGATTATTTTTTTGGTGAAATCTCATCACCATAAACTCTTCCCAAATTGAAAAAATTTATATTTCAGAAAAAAAAACTTTTCCTATTTTTTACAAATTAAAATGTAAATACGCCCATTTTTCTAGTTCTCCTACTTAGAGAATTTTCCTAAGCTTTTCCTCCATAGAATACCTTCTTCTTTAAGGTGTATACATTGGACATAATTTTCATATTTTAAAAAAATTGTTTTTCTAATTAAATAGTACTCCTAAAGAAAAAAGGGGGAGTACTGTAAAATGCTACGGAAAATGGACGGTGTTTCTTGCAATGACCCTATTAGACGAAGTCCTTTGGTAATTGTGATTTGTCTAGGTCTTTATAGAGAGTGTATTTTCTTTCAACTAACTTTGAAGTTGTTTATTTTCATTTTCCAATGTCTAAATTTAAGTTTTTGTATATCAATTTAAAGTACTTTTGAATGCACTTCCAATGATAGAAAAATTCAAGCTCTAATTATGAACTAGTCAAAAATTAAAAGTTCATTTAGAGGAGCAAATTCGGGAGTGCATTGAAGATGCCCCAAGTTACTAAAATTCATAGAATTCTTTTCAAAGAAGTACACTACAATACATGCTTCATAAACAAACATATCCCACATAGTACTCCATACTTGGCCATGTTTAGGGTATGTTCTTGACCTCTCCCAACTAATTTGGGGTTCCTAAAGTAGCCAACCCATTTTCAATCACACACACACATACATTTCCAATCTATAGTCTACTTCCTTTCTGTGAAGTTGTGGTGTAGCTCCCGAAGCAATTGTTGCATACTAGAATTGGTTGTAAGGCTCTCATAAATGCAATCAGCTCTTGGGTGATTTTGCAATCAGCCTATGGTCAAAAATAATAAGGTCTATTACCATTATAGGTAAAAAAAAATCTTCTACTCAAAAATTCATAGTAATTACGCTTTATGTAATAAAATTCTAGAAAAATATGCTATCCTTCCAAACTCTATTTTTTTGTGCATGGGAAAAATTTTACAATAAAAAAGCTGCACTCTAACTATGGGTAAATGCTTAAGCGATTGGAAATAGGTCGGCTAGCTTCAGTTAATTGCAAATATGAATTCAGGATTTGCAAATTTTATCACATGTGGAAAATAGAACATTCCAGTGTTTTCCCTAGGGAACAAGCAAGGGTCAGTTCACCCCAGCCTGAAATGCAATCAATTCACCACTTTAGAATACCTAGGGGATAGATCTTTACATTTTTTTGGAGTAGATGGAATAACAAGAGTTTTTGCACCTTGGTGAGTTATTTGTAAAGTACCCTAAACTAGGGTTTAAACCCATGAGTTTTGTGAAAAAGTCGGTTGAGTTAAAAAAGTCGAAATAAAAGTGGGTATGAAACTTATTTTTCTATCAAAATGGTGCATAAAAAAGTTTGGTCCCCACTTTTGAAGTCGTGTGACATAAGTATCTTGCAAAAAAATTTGATGCTTCAACTATAGTTGCCTTCTCCACTTCAAAAAAAGTCATGCCCAAAGGGGGGGCGGGGGGGGGGGGGGACTTTACAAATAACTTATGTGTCAATCAAAATTGTAAAACACTGGTTGGCCCTAGCTAGCCAAAAAACAGGTAACGTAAAAAAAATCTCTCAAACTAAATCATCAGATGCCTGTAATGCCCAAGAAAAGAACTGAAATCAATCCCAATTTATTGAGGAGAAGTTCAGTCACTGATTACAAAATTAACACTCCACAATAGGCGACAAATTTTTGCATTTGTCTACTTTAGTAAACTAAAATTGGATTTTGGCACCGTGGATCAACAAGACTATAAAACTGGCCCTAGCAAAAGAACTTGCAACAAAATTCCCTCAAACTAAATCATTAGATGCCTATAATGGTCAAGAAAAGAAAAGAGATCAATTCCAATTTAGAAAAAGAAAAGTCACAAAATACAAATTAACCATGATTGCACAATAGGGGATTCATAGATCTTTGCATTTATCCACTCTTGTAAAAGTACTTGGAGTTTTGCACCATAAGTCAATCAAGACTATGAATTAGTCCTAGAAAAAGAAAAAAAGAAATCTCTAAAGATGAAATCATTTGATGCCTATAATGGCCAAGAAAAGAAACAAAAGCACGCCCAATTTAGTAAAGAGAAGTCATGAAATACAAAATTAACCACTCTACAATATGATAGATTGACCTTAATATTTACCCTTTACTTGCTTTGGCAAACAAAATTGGGCATGTGCAATTGTGGATTAATAAGACAATGCCTCCTTTCCCCCAAGCAAAAGCTTCCTTACACAAAATCAAGGATATTTTTTGGTTGATAACAAACAAAGAATCTTTCTATGTAAGACAAAAGTGGTGTTGTTTGTCTCTGAAGTTTTGTGCAAATAATAGAGATCTTGCTCAATAGTTTGACCTCTATTTAATCCTTAAACAAGTATTTATCTCCTTTGTAGACAAAATGGGTGTGAGTATGATCCTCTTGTCTCAATTTGTAGTGAATGATTTTGAAGTTTTCAAGGATGTGTAACTCTGCAAGAGCTTTGTAGATGCATCATTTTTATTATAATCTGTGTCTAGGAACAAGGATTATAGCACTATAAGAAAAAACAATAAATTGGCAAGCAACACAAAAAGAATCACAAAAATTCAAATTAAATTAAAAAAAATTCTCAAGTATCATATTTTTGTCTGCATGTGAAGCTTTTATATATCCTATTTAGATTAGTAATGAAAATGTTATAGACAATCTTAGTCTTTAAGCAATTTAAGCATCTTGAGTTCATGAAAAAGTAACTTATAGAATTCACTTTTGAATGTAATTTTTACAATTTTTCCAAACAAGTTCTTAGGCACAATTAGATTTATTTGGTAGAAAAATCTTACAATTGGGATTATTAGGATTCAATTCCATCTTACCCCCTAAATGCCCAAATATTTTCAAATGTGTTTTGACTATGAAAAAAGAACATTGTCTTGTAGTTATTTCCACAAAAGCAATTTTTTTTCCAAAATTTAGCCATTTAGATGTTTAAAGAGCTTCTTTGTTAGTATGAATACCAAACATGAGTGCAAAATTTTCCTAGGAGTGTGAGATTATACTAAGAAAACTTGTTTGTTTTTCATTTTTTGTAAGTTGTCTATTCCCTTGATGTTTCAAAAATTTGCATGTCAAAGTTTTAAAAAAATTTGAGGCAACATGAACAACTATAAAGAGTGTTTGCACACTAAAATGTACTTCCACAAAATTAATTTCACATGAAAAGCTATCAAATTCATTACACAATCCACCTTGAAACCTCACTTGAAACATGAAATGCAACTTTTTTAACCCCTTAAGTTCTTTGACATTTTTAGTACCAATATCAATTTTTTTTCTTAAAAACATTTTTTTGAGATTTGTAACCATAGGATCTTGTAGTAAATTGATTTGTGAACATGTGCAAGAAATTTCCGAGTTTTTCACCATGTAGATTGCAAGATATTTGTATTTGAATGTTCAAATTTTTTTTTTCACCCTATAGAAAACAAGGCAGTTGTACTTCAGAAGGCAAAAATCATGTGAAAAGTAGTCTGAAATGTTTGTGCTTCTTTGTGTTCATTATTTAGGCCAAGTAGGGTACTTGCCTAAAAATTTTCAAATTGTTTAGAATTGTACAACATATAGGAAAAAAATAATAAGTAAAAAGAAGTAGCATATGATTCAAAATGCAAAATTATTAAGAATTTAATTTTTGAAATTAAAAAATGCCAATCCCAATGGTAGCAATGTTATAATAAACAATCCACATCCTATGATTTTATTTTTTCAGAAAAATATTGAAAATTGACTAAAATAAAGGACTTCAAAGTTTATTTTAGAGTAGAGAATCAATAATTGCTTGCAAACAAAAAATCTCATAACTTTTGACTCATTGATCAAAATGGAATGATTCAAAGCTTTCCATGCATACATAAATGAAGAAGATTAGTTTTAAAAAAATTCCTAAAAAAAGTGATTTTTTTCAATTTGCTTATATTGCCCAATTATGAAAAAAATTAACATATTAGGCCATAACTTTTGACTTGTATTTCCAAATGTCTTGACTTTTAGTACACATCAAAGATATTCCTTGTCCCCACCTTCTACTAAAATTTGGGCCCAAAATATGAAATTATCCATTCACACATACTTGCCCAAAATTGCTATGTTGCCAATTTTTGCATGTTGGTCCTTTAAGGGTAAAGAATCTAAATTACAAATAGCTTCAAATCAACACTTGCATGTTTAAGTTTTCAATGGTGAAAATCATATAGATGTTTTACTCTTTCCATTAGGACCATTTCCAAAGAAAATGGATAAGTACAATTTTTTTAATCTCAAATTAAGTAAAATTAACAAAGTTTGTTCAAGCAAAAAAATGAAGTAAATATTGCAAGTATTACTCTTCTATAATGGTAATCTAGTATAAGGTCCTATGGTTAAATATGCATGAAAGAAAATAATATTAAAGGATTTTTTTTCCCTCTTTCCAATAGAAATGACAATTCTAAGTGATTTTTTTAATAGAAAAATGGCCTTGATGTTTTGGAGGTTAAAGTAGATGATGTCACCGGGACTTTCTTTTTCATTTTTCAAGAAGTGCCAAATTGGCAATATAAAATGTTGTATTGGTGCTCCAAATTTCAACATTCATCCACACATTGGATAGAAAATATTACATTTGTACATGCCACATGAGCATATTTTTATTTTCATCCATAATCTAGTGATTTCTTCCAAATTGCTTTATCAAGGCAAAGTTTTTTGGCAAAAATCTTCATAATGTTTTGCCATTTGTTAGCTAAATTATTTTTTCTAGAGCAATCTAGCACTAAAAAGCCAAAAAAGAAAGTCTTAGATATCAAACAATAGCAAAAGGGATGATTTCCATTGTCACTAGTTGGGCATTGAAGGATTAACCTTTAAACGTTGACAAGGATGTTTTGTGGCCAATGATTGGAAAAGAATCTTTCCTTGTGGGGGGTGATTGTAAGAAACACTTCATGTTTTTATCTCAAAAACATTGTATTTGGCCACAAGATTGGCAATACTACCAAATACTACTTGTCAGAAGTGCACTTGCAAATCTAAACCATTGATTCATGGCACTTGCAAATCTGGACCATTAATTTAGTACTATGCAATACTATAGACTACTACAAAATACTATAAAAGCCATTGGTAGTAGAAAATTACAGAAAAGGGGTTTGTGGACCTTTCCATTTTTAATAATTTTAAAAAAATTAAAAAAATTATTCTAAAAAACTCATTTTTGTAGACAAAATTGCACTCACATTGCAATAAAGAATTTCTCTAGGAAAAAATTGCCTTCCTTGTAGCCTTTGCACAAAAGAAAGGTCACTTTGACCCCATGTGCGCAATAAACACATTTCTATTTTCATAAAAACTCATTGTCAATCCTTGTAATGTTAGTAGACCTCCAACTTGTCTAATTTATCGCTTCAAATTCATATTTTTGAGTAAAACTTTCCAAAATGGCCAAAGGGTAGGTTCAAAATAATAAACTATTTAAAAAAAATTTAAAATATATTGAACGTCTAAAACTTTTGTGTATATCTTTATTCCAAATTTCAAGCCAAAAAGACAAAAGATGCAAAAGTTATGAACATAAAACTACCTATTGGAGGTCAAGGGGAGAAAAAAAAGGACAAGTGTTTCTTGTAATCACCTTAGGATACAAGTACAACTATTCATTTTCAATATTAAGGATGGAAAGGAGATATCTTTTATGGTATTTTGACTTCCAGTGAGTATATTTGGCTTATTCAAAGTAAATGATGTCACATGGTATCAAAATGCATGATTTTCACAACCAGCACTCTATCTTTGAGGGGTTAACCGTTGAAAGATACTATGGATTACTAGTGTGTGATGGATGACAAAAAATATTTCTTTGTCGGATAGAAGTGCAAACATTCATCCTCAGTGTTAGGGGTGGAAAAGGGAGATCTTCTACAGTCATTTGACTTCCAATGAGTATATTTGGCTTATTGAAAGTAGATAATGTCACATAATATCAAAATGCATGAGTCCTACAACTACCAATCCATCCTTCGAGGGTCAATTTTGTAAGACCCCAAATAAAAAGAATGCACCTATTAGTCCAATAATTAGAAAATTTAAGAGACTACCATGGTCATGGGGACCTGTGTCATTACAAGGTTAATCCATAAACGACATGAAGGTCATTTTCTAATCAATAAATAAGTAGAAATCTCTATGTATAGGACAAAAATGCAACTATATATCCTCGGAATTAGGGGTAGAAAGGGAAGATCTTCTATAGTGCTTTAACGTCCAACAAGAGCTTTTGGATTTTTTTAACCAATGATTCCCATGGTATCAAAATTCATGATTTCCGCAATCGTTGGCTCTTCGTTTAAGGATTAACCTTTAAACGTCAAAGTATCCAAAAAGTGGGTGCACCTTGGTCAAACTTCATTAGAACTTTCAATATAATTGTTTTTGGTATTTGATGTAAACTATGAAAATGAAGCTTAATAAGTTTTCTAAGTTTCATTTATGGTAAAAATTTGAGATTTTTTCAATATATATTATAAATGATAAGACTTTATTTCCACATTTATTACAATAATTACCAATTTAATTAATTACCTTTGAAAAATTACAAAAAATTACAATAATTTTATTTTTCCATCAATTTTTTTATTAAAATTCAAAATATGTAGAAAATAGCCAAATTTGACTTCAAGGTCTTTGTTGTGCTTGTTTTGGGTGCAAAAAATAAAATAATCAATTGAGAAATTTTCACACTAACTTCTATTCCTACTTGTACCTCTTGCAAAAATTTCAAATAAATTAAATTTTCTATTCCATTTCTACTTATTTATTTTCAATTTTTGCAAGTAAATTGATAACATTACTTTGTATAAATTTTTTACAAAGTAAATTGAAATTTTTTAGAGAGTTATACAATTCATACTTTAAAGTAATAAAAATATAGGATTGATATTTAAACACAATCTAGTAGGCTACATTCAGCTCAGATATAATGTTTGACCAATTGGAAATGGATCTACTTCTTTAAGGGAGAAACACCCATTTCCTTGCAATGCATTGTGGACTCATCCAATTGTGTTAGTAGAGTTCCCTTAATGTATTCGCCACATGCTTGATTCTAATTCGCTGAAGCATTTCAAGGATACGTATAAATATCTGATTGGCTCACTATTGATTTAGCAGGGTTCAGTTCTAGATGCACCTATTCCATAGTTTTAGTGGTCTAAGGAGCCAACACTTTGAAAAATAAGAGAAATTACATACAACATCCAAAAAATCTATTTTTTTTAATATTCATGATTTTCACTCACTAATACTAGAAAAATATCATTTTTAGAAAAAGATGCCTCCAACTATGCTGAATTCCTTATTTGGATGGTTTTGGGTCACTACAAGAAAATGGGGGTATAAATGACTTGTCCACAATGACTTCACCAACAACAATGACTGCAAAATGACTACAAAATGACTATTTTGCAGTCATTGTTGTCGGTGTAGTCATTGTGAACAAGTCATTTATACCCCCATTTTCTTGTAGTGGGTGCTTCCACTATAGGGGTTAACCCCTAAATGCTGGATCTCTAACCACTGTTTTCAGCCCTTGTGCCAACACACAGTTTGCTGCCATTTTGGGATTGAATATATACAAAAAAAATTTGTATTTATTTTTCAAAGATGATGTTACATCTCTTCTATACTTTCCAAAAAATTTAGATTTTTTGGAGGAAAATTAAATTTTTTGAGAATTTTTGAAGAAAAAGTGAAGAAAAATCATATCAAATAGAAAATTATCACAGAAAATCTTAGAATTTCACCATGTGTGTACATTTTAGAGGCAAACATCATGGGTGTAAACTAAATTTCTGTGTCATCCTATAATTACAATCCAGAAGACATTGAAAATACATCCAAAGTTCAAATTGCAATAAAATATTCAAAATAATGATTTTTTCCAAAATTTCAATTGGAGAAGAAACTAGAATAGATGACTTCCGTTTTGTTAGTTGGACTCAAACTCAAAAGTATCGTTTTTGTGGAGAAATTTTAGATTTAGAGCAAAGAGCAACAACTTTCCAAAATACACTGAAAATAGCATATTTTGTGATCCGTTTTTGGTACTAACTTCTCATTTACAAGAAGACAAACACTAGCAAGACTACAAACTCAAATTGGGTACTCTTCATAACCCTCTACAAAAAGGTCAACAAGGCAAAAAATGGATGAAAAAATGCTTTCAGTCGCTCTCTACATGATCTTTTGTTCATGCAAAAGCCACGAAATGGATGTTGCCGGCATTTCAGGGTTAACCCTTGAGCGTCAAACTGGTATCCATGTGAGCTGCCCGCCGGCAGGGACCTGAGATCGTAACCGCAGACAGGTGGAGAAACAGTTTTCCTTTAAGGGTTCAAAACTGGCAACGTCCACTTATCTTCCTGCCCTTCTCAAAATTGGATAATGGGCAGCAAGGCATCTAATGCCGTGTTCATGAGTTTCCGTGGAATTTTGTTACAATTAGCAATATCTAAAGAAGACAATGCATTGAATGCTTGCACTACTGGCTTCCCTTGTCGAAGAGCATCTTTTTTTTCTCATTTATCGAAAAAACGGATGAAAAATACATGTTTTACATCCACAGCCCCTGAATTTCGTCATCCATTGGACGCACGGTGTCCGGGTCGTCCTTTAAGGGTTAAACAACTTCTCCCCAACTGAATTCTCAGGCGCCCATGTGGCCAAGAAAAAAAACAAAAGCAGCCCCCATCGCCCCAATCCCCTCAATCCCCTATCGTGCCCGTGAGAACCGACCCCCACCAGTCCAGTCACGGCCATTTATGAGCTTCCGCTGAAACTCTGAAAAAGCGTGACATTCGCGACGGCGACGTCTTCGTCACGTTCGCGACGCTCGAACAGTCGAATGCGGCCCGGACGCTCGATGCGCATCTGCATTTACTACAACCGTCGCAAGCATTAGTTTATTACGAGCAAACTCGGCAGTCGCCAATCAAGTGCCCATCGCGCACTAATCCCAAGGAAAACTGAAGTCCATTCAGTCAGAGACGTGCTTGTCGCGTCCCCACGCGTGCCAACGTGTGTGGGCATGTCTCATCAGTTCAGTTTACTCACCTTGCCCAGAAATTCCAGTCCTTGCCGTTACCTCAATCCTTGCTCGTGACACTTTGGCAAGGGATCCACTTTCAGCTTGGGTTTACGTACTCATTAGTTTCGGTTTGGGTTCAGCGCTTCGGTCCTCGTTGCATTAGTCGGCAATCATCGCCGTTGATCGAGACCGCATGATTGTTAGAGTGCAAATTAATAAACCTATCTTTGGTTAGGTATATAGCTGGAGAGGTTGAGACTGGAGATTGTGTTGGGTGGGGCAAGGAACTGATTTCTTCAGGGTGGGGTCGTGAGAAATTGGAGCTATTGGAGTGGAGTGGAGTGGAGTGAGCTGGTGGGTTTTATGGTTGCGGAATTAGGAGTTGTTTCTGGCCTTTCTTTTAATTTCATGTTTTTGGGACAATTTCGTGTATGAGTGGCGCTTGTGAGTTTTTTTGTGGTTCTTGTAGCGGAATCGGGTTGTTTCTGGGCGTTTTTTTCGATTTCATGTGTGGGACAATGTGGTTGGAGACTTAGAGTCGGGGTTGCAGAGACTGACTGCAAGGGGTTCTTGATGTTTTGCAGAGTGCGACGTGATAGAGTTGACAGAGGATTGACGACGTGCGTGTTTTATGAGTGTAATGTCGAGACACGAGATGAGCTACTGTGTGTTTGCGACTGTAGTTCTTCTTGTTCACTCGCAGCTATGGATGGTGACTTCCGCGGCTGTTCTTGTTCCGCCGAAAGGATATAGGTATGTGAATAGCGCCTCAGATTCTCACGCTGCAAGCGAGCTCAAATGTTCTGGCCTGAGCTTGGAGAATTCTGTGATGCTCGTATAATTTACAAGAAACGGTTGGTGGTGGATTGTGTGCAGCGTGGGATTCACAGGGACGACACAGAATGGTTTGCAGAAGTATGCCTGTACGCGCGGCGAGTGGAGCAAGACTGGCGCGTCCGCCGATGTGTATGCCCCGGACGGTAGCAAGCTTGGAACGTACCGGTCCGTGTACGACCAGGCGACGCGGGAGAAGACGTATTACTGGAATGTCATCAACAGCGAAGGGACGTACTTCGAATCCGGGCAAGCCATCAGCGGTCTTCAAGGTAAACAATCTTGAATTCTAGGGTGTCAATGTAACTTTCTACTCCGCCTTGGAGTTTTGCTTGCGGCTCATACTCATTTTAGCATTTCCATGAGTACCTTAGCCAGCCCACAAGGTAACCCGAATCTTGAATTCTTGGATGTTACTGTTATCTTCTCTGTTTTCGAATTCTTGCTTAAGGCCCATGCTCATGTTACTTCCCATTTCCATGCGCAGCTTCGCCGTTGAGAGCTGTGGAAGTTCCCACTTCAGCGATTTCGGAGTATTTGGCCATTATCAAGGTGCATCGCTACGCAGGAGACGCCTCCCAAGTGGCGTTCGTATCCCTTACGGGCACCCAAGGCGGCTTGCCTCCTCGCGGTGAGCTGTGCTCTTCCCCCGGGGCGACGTGCAGCGTTCCGTTCAAGGGGAACTTCACCTTCTACAACCAAGACCGGCAACCGCCCACGGGGATTCCGGCGTCTCTGACACCGGAGGCGAAGTTCATGCAGGTGGTGTTCTTGGAAGGGAAAGTGCAGTACAAGTTCACAAGAAATGAGCAATGGCGTTACCGAGGCATGTTTGCCACAATCGCGGATGTTGCAGGGGGAAACTTGTTAGGGAAGTTTGGGACGGGGACGGAGGCGGACAAATATGGAAGCAAGCTTTACTTCCAGTTCAGCGATCCCAATGGGTTTTGGCTGGCGGGGCAGAAGGCGACCAAGCCTCTGCAAATTACGGCGGATGGGTTCCCATGGCACTTGCTGAAAATCACCTCCTCCGGGGGTACAGTGTAAGTCCTCTGCTCCTACAAAACACGTGGAAATGGGAAATTCGCAAAAACTGAAGGGTCGATTACTCTCAAACCCACCGTTCTGGGCTCCATTTTACCATGGTGTAGCCCATGTTTCTGCGAATTTCACGTCGATTCTCCTTCTTGTCCTTGATTTTGCCGGGGATTTTACTTCATCTCATGTTGTACTGTCAGTGATATTTCCTTCAAGTTGGATCAACTCCCAAGACACTGAACGTGACTGCCCTAGTTTTATGTTTTTGCAACGCTTGAATTCGTTTGCTTGTGGTGCAATTGTTAACGGTCGGTCCTTGTTATAACGGCAGATTTCCGGCTGGGAAGATTACATACGTGCTAATTGGTGGTACAATTGGAGGATTACCACCCAGAATTGCTGGCAGATCCCACGGCATGACATGGGGTTCTCCCTTCACAGCTCAATGCTACTTATACTCCGGATAAAAACAGGAGAATGTAATAATAAGTTAGGGTTTTGAGAGCCACCTTGCACAACTGGAGGTGCGTAAATAGTTAGTTCAATACCACACCACCCTCGTATCAATGTTATTTACATGGTGTCCATGCATTGGGAGTGCATCAGTAATCCCCCATAAACTTGTACAACTGAAAAGATTCAGATCTTGGGCAGGACCTGCCTCCAATGCATGGTAGAGCTGGATGGCCACAGGCGTAGTGTAGGAGCTGTCTGGGCGCGCGAGAGGGTAGGCAAAATAAAAGAAAGTGGTAAAAGCAAAATGGATCATTCTTCAGTTCCACGAATAAGTGGCTGCCGTATATATCGTAGCTTGTTGTCATTGTAAGTTTGTAACATTTTTCCTAGAATTTAGGATGATCGTGATATAGTCAATTGAGGTCAGTGTGGTTTTCTGTTTCTCCTCAATTGATCTTACACATACGTGTATTGGTCAATTTTTCATTGGCTTGTGCACTATGCTGTTGGCTCTCCTTTGTGGCAGTGCCCTTCAGTTTGTTTGTGGAGAGAAAAATTCCAACAGAAATTGAAGATTTTCCCATCCTGGGTCATGCAAAATGATGAGTCGAGGACTGACACTATATCCGTGTCAGGAGGGAGGCTGTGCACTACCAATGACTCTAAATCTTACTCGCAATAAAGGTCGCAGTGTATGTGAGGGTGTAAAATTGTAAATAGTTGTAAGTTATGTCTCATATCCTCATGCACCCAAGCATTTCTTTCTTTGCTGTTATATTCCCAAAATATGTACAGTACCCCACTGCCAGTGCAACTGCTTCTGGTTGGTAGTCTGAACCCTAAAATCACTTGGAAACTAAACCCTAATCTCCTCTATTCTTGTAGTTGTAGTGTTTTTGCTCTGCTTACCAAAGAAACTTGGGTTCGTAATTTTTGAAACTCTTGATTGATCATAGGATCCGACTTTGTGAAAGTAAAGCCTTGTTATATGGAATACAAGATGTCACCATGGAACATAAAAAAGCCTTGTTGTCACAGAAATAACAGGTGTCACCATTGACGGAGGTGCCGTCCAGCAATGTGAAGCTCGAGCATTGTTTCTAAATATCCCAGCCATGTGGCTCGAAAATCAGATATTCCTCACAAAAAGAAGATTAAGAATGTATCATGGGGCACTGACTTAAGCTTACTCCAATTCCATTGTAACTTAACTTAAGGTACCTGGGATCCCAATGAATTGATGAAACTCCATTTCTATCTGCGACGCCCACGTTTTACTGCTCCGGAGGACAGTGATTCTGAATTTCTGATTCAAGCGTGTTACAAAGTCTGTCAGGCCTGACTGGTTTGCGTCAAGTTCGACACTTCGACAGTGGTCTTGGAGTCTCTTGACTTGAGTCTTTCCTTCTTTTCTTTTTTCTTTTTCGAAACAAATGAAACGGAATTTTATTGTCAAAGACGGAAAAAGGACAAGCCACCAGCCACAACTTGACTTGAGTCTTGACAGTGAGTGCATCGTTGACGCTTTCGGTTGAGGCTGCAAATCTGCAATTGATTTAATTGGAGAAAGTGGCTGCTTTGCCATTACTGCTGAAGGATAGGGTTGCTCTCACTTCCCGCAAATCCGTCTTTGTCCATCAATGAGGTAGAACCACCCATAACCGATCATTTAAGGTGTTCTAGACATGATTTGGTGTAATACTGTAGTGCAAGGGAAAAGCAAATATTTTCAGAGATGCAATAATAAAAATGATGAGGATTGCAAAATTAAGGTAATTTTATTGAATGAAATGAAATTATTATGAATTTTGAAAGGCTAAAAGTGCACTAGACCTACATCCAATCTTTGGACTATTCTAATTTTGATCATTCGAAAAACTACTTCCCCACTAATTACCTCCTACTTTCTTGCACACTACTTTGAGACATGTGTCATGAATTTTGTAGTCCCAACTTTGAAAAGCAAGAAAAAGCAAACCATTTTAGCCTTGGTTGGAAACACATCAATCTTCAAGTTAGCTATGGGGTGTTGGTCAAGAATGTGTGGTTCTACCTTATTTTGTAGAATTTCAAAAGGATTGACTTTAGGCTTCTACACAAGGGATAGAATCTAAAAGTTTATTATATTTTGTTATTTTATTATTTTGCTTTTTAATTTTTATTCTTTAACAAATGAAACAAAATTTTGTTGCAAAGGGAAAAATACAAAGCCAACTAGCTACAAAAACCTTAAAGGTTGAGATCATCATGAAGTAGAAAAAAACTAGCGTCTCTACCAACATTTGGGATTTTTTTAGTTTTATTAGTTATTTTTCTTGAATTTCCATGTTGAATTGGTTTTTCAAGTATCAAATAGAGCATTTTTTCCACTATTTTTCACTAGATTTTTCCCAATGTTTTCAAACTACAATTGTTTTTTTACTTGATTACACTAGCTAACAATGAATTAGAAGTTTTCTATGAATATTGATCTTTAGTGGACCCTCAAAAACCAGGGAAGAATCAAAGAGTTTGATGAATGACATTTCAAGTTTCTTATAGAAACAAAGTCTACACATTTTCATCCAAGAATACAATTTTGTAGCTAATGATCATAGTGGCAAATTCATTGTTTCAAAATTAACTCGTAAAAGAGTGGAAGTTCTTTTTGAAAGGCAAAGCATTGTAAAGTTCAAAAGAAATACATTATAAAAACATTCTTAGAGAATATGTACGTCATATTATCAACTTTCTAAATACCAATTTGTGTCCAATTTGAGTAAGTTAGTGTAGAATTATGAGGTGACATGTGTGCTCAATTTCAACTAAGTTAGTAGAAAAATATTATTAATTATTATTATTAAACAAATTTTAATAAAATATAGTTAAGTTTTTGAAGAATATGAGGTTAAATTCCAAATTAATACACCTCATTGATTGTAAGTGGTTGCAAGCTTAAAGCCATTGTTTTGTAAACTAATTCTTTGTGCATACATGCACTCAATATGAACTCTTGTCAATTTGGCAATGTTTTGATTTATAAACCACTTTATAGTATTTGGTAGAGTATTATTACAATATTCAGAGGACTAAATTTTGGCCTTACTTAAATGATCCTTTAAACAAATTTTTTTTCTAAATTTTCAAATTTTCACAAGTAATCAATTAGGTTTTTTGATAACTTGTGTGTATGTGTATGCACAAATGTATGCATGTATATGGTAAATCACAATTTAATAGCTGATGTTTAAAAATCTTAAGAAACAATGAAAAGTAGTGCATTGTCACACAAAAACTAAAGCATTATAGCTAGCCTTTTATGGCACAATGGTGCTAGATTGCCTCAAAATAGATGTTTATTTTTTGTCAAATGAAAATAATATTTTATTTCCAAAAAAATTCATTCTAATAAAAATGTAGATGAAATTTCCAAATTTGGATGAAAAGATGCATGAATATAATTGAAAAGTGTTTTTGGTCCAAAAGATGGATGGGTGTAGAAATGCAATGCTTCTTCAAATTCTAAGTAATTGCCATCCTAGCACTTATGTACAAACTAAAAAAAAGTTGATTGTAATATGCAAAATTGCAAATGCCTTTGTAAGATATTTATATTGTAAAATTTGTTTTAAACTTTGGGAAAAAATAATTTTACTTGACATTGCATTCACATAGTTCTTCTTCCAAATCTTTTCTATCAAAATGTATGAGTCACACAACTAGCACAATTTGATGATTTAGTTGCGAATCCATGAAAAAAATAGAAGAAAATAAATTCAAATATATAATTTTTTTTATTGCACAATTTGCGTAAGTATGTTGAAAGCAAAAAGACCAAATTGGATGTAATTTTGTAGTTTAAATTATCTAAATTCTATAGTGTTTGACTTGCATTTAAGATATATTCTTATGTGCCATCTATATATAAATGTCCATCCATGTGATTGAATAATTGGCTTCCTAATTGCCTACTCCAAATTGATTATTGTTCTCTCAAACATCCAAATGTTTTGTAGGAGTTAAACTTCCCCTATCAAACTATTGGGAAGCAAACCGCACATTCTATTTGGTTAATTTGCTTTTGTCAGAAGAATGTACTTGGCCTATGACAAGAAGATAGATCCTCCATGGTTCTACATGTTTATCTTCACTGCAAGATATGATCTAGCACTAATTTGATCTAGAAATCTTGCACACACAAATGGCATCTACTATGCATAGCCATCCCAAGTGTTCTTTTTCACTTAACGTTCCAAGCAATTCTTGTTTAATTTCTAAAGTCCTTGTGCCAATCTCCTTCAGTAACAAAATGGTTATGGGCATAGTCCTACAGTTTATATATAGTTGTAATGTTCTAAACTACTTGTGAAAATAGAAAAATACACTTACTTTTGCAAATGTAATTTCTATTTCAATTGATACCTAAGAGAATTTTTTTTGATACAATAAGTCCAAATCATAGTTCAATGTACTATTTTAAAGAATATTTATTTCTCATATATTCTATTTTTATCTACTTGAAAAGCTTTGATTTATTTCATTTGGATCAGTCATGTGAACATTATCTTTTTTGACATTTTTGGACAAACAAAGCATGTTTTAGAAAACATAACTTATAAGATTCAATTTTGAATTCAATTCTTAGAATTTTTCAAAAACAAAGTTTAACAAGATTAAGACCTTTTGCAAGAACAATGTCATCAATGGTATTCAATTCCATATTAGAGTTATTAATGGTTTATTTATCCCTTTGATTTTGAACATACTCATCTTTTTTAATTTTTTAATGAGTGGAAATTAAGCGTGTCTTTTCAAAAAAAAAATCTAGATTCTTAATTTAGTTTTTTATCATTAAAAAATAGAAATTCAAAAGCAATAGTGCAAAAATTTAAACTAAGAAGGTTAAAGTAAAAAAATCTAGTCAAATAAGGTACAAAAAAGATTGTTTTCTTCACTTTAATTATGTAAAGACAATACAAACTAAAGTAGTTTGATGGATGAGAAAGGCATTGTGGGAGTTCTTAGGAAATAGATAGGTGTTTCAAGCTTGTTGCCTTTCTTGTTCTTGGGGCAATGAGGGAGTTGTTAATGTCATAATAAAATACTAATTTGTTTGTTTTTGAAATTAAAAAAAAATTCAAGTTTTTTATCAAAATAATTTTTTTATATTAAATATTTAATGTAGCCATGTCCTGACTACATTAGATTATGCTTTGGCACAATTTTTGAAGATTCCCATTGTTTAGAAATTTAGAGCCGTCTTATTTTGCCAAAAATCATACTAAAATTTATTAAATTGTGAGTTTTTTTCAAAGATTCCATACTTACTAGCAATCTAAAGTTCATGAATTTCATCTCATAAATCCATATAGAATGATTCAAAGCTTACCATGCCTATATAAATCTAAAGAACCAATTTCAAATTTTTATTTTTATTTTTTTAAAATTTGAAGAAGTTTTTTTGAGTTGAGGTTGCCCAATAAGTATCAAAAATGAATATTATGCAATAACTTTAAAATCATGTAGTCAAAAGTTATAAAAATTGTTGGTCCTTAAAGCTATTCTTTGGGCTCATGTTGTGTGAAAATTTCAAAGAAAAAAACAACAACTCCATTTGTACTAACTTGTCTAAAACTGCAATTTGGTCTTTTAGGGGTTAAATGCAAATATCTTGCAATCTTAGTCATCAAAGTTTCTTTAATTTCTTCTACAAATTTTGACACTAGCATAATACAAGACTTTATTGTTAAATATGCAAAAAAATGATTTTAAATCTTTCTTGCTCTTTGGAATAGAAACATCATTAGATGAAATCTGAGGGCATTACAAGGCCGTTTTGGGTCTGTTTCCGAAACGGCTTCCAATGCCGCAGACCCCTGTCAAGCCGACTTTTTATCGAAAAAAATAAATTGGGGTCCTGAAATATGAAAATAAGTCCAATTAAATTTTTTTATTTTATTACATGGCAGTGTCCCAACCACGTAGGATTCGAGTTTACAAGGTAGAAACTGCGTTCCCGCAGTCCGAGAACCCGCAGTCTCCTAATGCCCTCAAATTTCTTCTAATGTGTTTTTGAGTGACAATTGACAAAGAAGGCTTTGGAACTTTAGAGGTAAAATTTAAGTTCATGCTAACCAATATAAAATAATATGGTGCATTTTTTTCCCCATTGTATAGTTTCTTCATTATTATACTTGATTTTGCAAATAGTTTGATACAAAAATTATAATCTTTAAATGACAAATCAAACACCTTGGGCTTTGTTTCAATTTCATTTTTCATCTAAAGGGATTTTAGGATTTATTTGCAATGATTCAACATATTGGATCTACTTCAGTAGTAAGTAAGGCTTGTGAAGTTGACTACTCTAGTTTGCAAAACTACGACACATTTCATTGATCAATTGTATGTGCCTTAAAACTTAGGCAAGAAGCAAGCTCTCTGCCCCATTTCAAGGAAATTGTTGTTAACAAATAATCATGACACAAAAATTCATTCCAACAAAACTTCAATTTATTTTTGATATTTTTATAAATGATATAATTAATAAAAATAATTTAATAGTTATTAATATCTTTATTTTGTAGAAAGCTTATAATATACAACGTGTTTCTATTACATGCAACTCTAAATGCAACTCTAAATTCAAATTACATTCAAATAGTTTTTCATATAATTCAAATATAAAAATTGAAAATTTCAATATTTCTTTACAAAAATAGGTACTTCAATAATAAACTCTAATCTCAATGTATTTGTTTTGGATTGAATTGTTATGAAAGATTGACCTTAGGAAAAATAATGAATCAATTGGTATATTTTTACATTGACATTGAAATATCGCACTACAAGAGAAAGGGGTGTTTTAAGTGGGATTTTAAGTCAGAAAATGCATATTGAAAGGTAATGTACTTTAAGTAAAATTTACTTAAAATCATGTGTCTAGGACTTGCATTAAAATACCATGTTGAAAGGTCAACTCAATGAATTTTGCATGTCTTTTCAGCATTCTTAAAAGACAACATTAACTACAAAAATGAACTCTCTAAGAGACATTTTGCTTTGCAAAAATTTGTACATTTAAGAGAGCTGAATCAACAAAGACTTTTATTTGTTATAAGAAGTCTAAATCTATATATGATGAAATATAAATCTAAAAGAAAGCCCAAATCTATGAAAAAATGTAAATATACAAAAGAAAGTCTAAATCTATAAAAGAGATAAAAAACTATGAAAAAAGTTTAAATCTACAAAAGAAGACTAAATCTATGAAAGAAGTCTAAGTCTATGAACAATTCTGAATCTAAAATTCTAAATTTTGAGATCCAGCTGTAGCATGCTGTCTACTTGCGCAGATATTGTGACCACTCGTATTTCTAATTTGCAAAAGAACGCACAGTTTTCCTACACCCAAAGACTCTTGACATGATAAGCAAACAAAAGATTTCCGTATATACAATATACTCACAGTAAAAGAAAGTATCAAGATGCAAGGAAATAAAGAGCATTTCAAAAATACAGAGAATCTTGTCAATTTATTCACAAGTGTAGGGACTCAACTCCACCTTAGCAATGGAAGCTGCTATTGCAATGGCAGCCTGTGTCTTGTGTGAAAGCTCATGCAAACATTCTCAAAAGCTTGAATGCCAAGCAATATGGCTAGATCAATTCAAAGTTTAGGGTTTATGGTACTAAGAATTGTATAAGCCAGGTCTATGAATGGAAAATGGAAAATGGAATATGCTTACTTAGAGATTCGATCTAGGATTAAGAGAGGCCCTGTTTCACCAAAAAATTCACTAAAATAAGGCCCTGTTGTAGTCTATTATACGTACAACATCAATTCCAACTATTTTGTAAAATGGTAGACCACAAATAAGCTCAAACACATGTTAGATCGTACCTTGTTTCCTTCTTAGTCGAATTCTCCCAACCCAAAGAGTTTCCCATCTGCTTGCTTGCTTCCAAAACGAAGATCACTCGATTGAAGTCTCTCCAATTGACACTGGCGGCGATTCTGCACAACCCCCCACTCCACCCTCCCTTGCAACTTCGCTATCGCCATGGGCGGAACCCAAATTGCAAAAACTCCAAACAATCGATCTTAGTTACAAAAACCTAAGAATCTGCCAATTACTCCCAAGCTCTCTCCCTCTCTTTGTCTCTGCAAGTCAAGCTTCAGCTGCCACCTTCACAGTGGCAAGCAAAGTGCTGGCCCTATTGCTTGAAGAATGACAGAACTGAATTGCCTCCCCGCTTGGCCGGATCCCGAAGGCTGATGAGAATTTTCATACATAAGAGAAAAAAAGAACTGATTGCTTTACGCTACCTCATCAACTGCCGCCCGCCTCTCAGGGGGAAATCCTCAAGAAGTTAAGTACTAAAAAACAAACGAAGTCAACAATTAACAACAAGAAGGCAATGCACTTACCTGACAAAGTGTAAAAGGCGTGGCGATCATTGATGGTAAGACTTTCTGGATAAGTCCAACATACTGGTGGCTTGCACATGCACAACAAAATTGAAGAAAGGTTCCAAACAGAAAAAAGCAATCGAGTCTTACCAATACAAGTAGCCGCAGAGGAATAGCGACAAAGGTGATCAAAATAATAAAGATTTTTAAAGATAATGTCTTCCATGTGCTCAAAGTGCGGGAAGATTAATCTAGACATACCTTCATTGAACCTTGTCGCTCTGTGTCTGAATTCAGTCCTTGCAATTTGTACCAAAGGCTGGTGATTGCATGTAAAGCCCTGCCAAAAGAGAATCACGTTAAAGTCTTGTTTTGATGCCTCCAAAGCAAAACAGTTCCTTCCCTCGTTCCGGCCTGCATATAAAACCCTAATATTGTCAAAACTCCAATAAGCAATTCAATCATTCACAAGTCCCTTCCTCTATAGAAGGACAACATAATGACAATAAAAACACTTCACTTTCAAAGAGATACAAAAAGAGCTCACACTCACCGTAGCACCAGTCCAACTCTATCTACACTTTTCTCCTTCTGGCAACCTAGGTGCTCCTCGACAGGTTTTTTTCCTTCTTACACCTCCACCACTGCTGCATCAAGCCATCAATGCTCTCCACAAGCTCCCTCGATACTTTTAAAACTCTCAAAAATAATCCTTACACTCGGCATCACGAAACCTCAACTGAACGCGACAAATACTAAACCAAAAAAGTCAGATTATAACAAACAGTGCTTCCAACATTTCCAAAAAAAACCCAAAGAAGCTCTCAATCTTACCGCAATCTTTCCTTTACGCTCAAAAACAACAACATCAAGTTGAAATTCAACATCGGCTTGAACTAACCCTACCTCTCAAAAAATCACATGTTATGCTGTATGAGAACGAATGAGAGAGGGAGAGAATGGAGAGAAGAAGAGGATAAGGATGCGGAGGGATGAGAGGTAGAGTATAACTGCGCGAAGAAGAGCAGATATCCAAACAACCGCGCAACCGAAAATGACATGTTTTGACGCATTGCCATGACCAATCAGTACTCTGTTCCTCAATTCACTTATTTTCCCTTTTCAACGTGACCTTCTAGCACTATGAAGTGGTTTTAAATAATTTCTTACTGATCTCTCTTCCTTAAAATACCTACATCTCTTGTAGTGATCATTGCATGATTTAAATTTTTTGATATACTTCATAAAATTGGCATACAACTACTGTAATAATTTGTTCAATTAATTGGAGAAATTAGTGCCACTTTAAAATTAATGTTACCACAAATTTATTTATTTTAATAAAAATGATCATAATACAATAATGTTTTGAATTATACTAATGCAAAATAGAGTGGTTTTAATAAATTTTATATCACATATACTATTATGACAATTAGTGTAGAAAACATATTTAACATAATCCTTATTTTAAAGACTTTCAAGCTTTGACTTTATATAATTTAAACTTTTTGCACTAATAGGAACTGAAGTCTACTAAATTTTTTTTAGGTATATGGCAAGTCTCTTTTCACTTCAACTACTATAATCATGTAATCGGAGATATCAACATTCATAAAAAAATAAGTGTATGATAAGATCCACTAATTGAAAAGTATTTAATATGTATCTAAAAAAAGTTATTTTGTTTTCTGGGCACAAGTGATTTAAAAAAAAATTGCTACAATGAAGAGTAATAGATCAAATAAGCCAATATTTGCTAAACAAATGTTAAACAACTTTTTTTCTAGATTTTTTTTTTAATCTTTCTTTGCATTAGAATCCACTAATAGTTTTGTAATAATAAAGTTAATTGTAAAGTGTGTGCAATGAGGAACTAAGAGTTGAAGTATGAGAAAAACTTAAGAAGAAACTCCTTGAAGCACCAAAATTGGGATTTGGTGGAGTTTAGTATTGTATTTCTTTTGTACTTTATACTATTCATAGATTCATGTTTTGATTCTTCATCATCTATACCTCAAGACATGTTGTTTGTTTGCTTGTTTTGTTTGTTACGTTGAGATCTTTTGAACTATGCGTCTTCTAGTTACATTTTGGTACTATTGAAAAGCTCTTTACAAAGAGGGGTGCATGGGCTTTGTTTCATGGCATTCTAACTTATGGTGAGACAATTATTAAATTTCAAAGTTTTTTTGAATTGGAAAATTGAAAAAATACTTTTACTTTGATTTTGGCTATGACAATTGCACTCTTGGGGTAAATTGTCCCCTTGCACTCAGCCCACACCAAGTCATTCCAAGAAGGCAAGTAAAAATAAAAGCCCCCTATTTTGTGCCCAAGTAATTTACATAGTACACCTCTCCTAGCTAGCGTCTCAGCCTGTGATTGCAAATATGAATTCAGAAAATGCAATCATGCGTGGAAAATGCTAGTAACTTAACAGGGCACACTAGTTTGGATGAAAGTTATTAGTAATTCCCACCAACGGACGGTACTTTCCGACGTTTCAAGTTGGCGCAGTGTTCGAACTTCGAAGACACTGACTGCCATGGCACGGAACGTCAACACATGGATGGATGGATTCTGTCCATTCTTTCGGCCCCGCCGACCTGCATGAGAGTGTGTGCACGCATCCGTAGCACAGGTCCATCAACCAAACACGACAGCAAAAGTTCTTGACGGAGCTGCCGCCAAGCTTCGCCGCCCAGCAGGCCAGGCAGCCTCTTCTCTGCAAATAGAGTTGCCCATTCTGTGACCCACCCGAAGGCCAAATTAAGCTTCACAATCACGGACGGGAGTGAGCCGAGCGAGCTCCGCAGTCCCCAGGTCAGCGGATGTCTGCTCTCCCGTACGGAACCAACGTCCTCGATCATTCAGTCCTCCCAACGGAAGGGGAGCTGACACGCATGGCGTCCATTTTCTTCTCCGTCTGCAGCATCTGCACTCGGAACGTAACTTCAGGCGGATTTCCGCTTCTCAGGTTCACACCGTTGAAACTGAAGGTGGGCATTTCCAATGGTCGTGCAAAACAAGACATAACTTAGGCTAGCTGAGTGAAACTGCAGGTGCGGGGGCGGGGGTCGCCTCACTACTGTAGCTGGAAAAGCAACACGCCTTGATCATGGCGAGGCTTTCGGAGTCAGTTAGTCTCGTCAGCCGGAAGTCATTCAAGGGCACGAGATGAAAGTTCCAAACTGGCGGAAAAATTGAAGTAACAGAGAGAGAGAAAATAACTTGTTTTGAAGACGATGAACCTCGTGAGTCGTGAGGCATATAACACTGGTATAACTCCAGCCTACACCAATCCCTTGCTTGGAGATTGGGAACATTCACCTCCTCCCGAGATTTGTTGGGAGAGAATTCAGTTCAACCTTGCCACAGGACATTTCCAGCACCTCAACCATCCTTGCATTATTACAATCGAAATTGCCAATGCAAAAACTGAGAGGTTTAAACTCTTCGGGTATACGGTGAAGAGAGGATATGAACACGGAATGAGGAAGAAGGGTGAAAGGCCTACTGGAGTTCAGGATTGATTGAACCAGGGTTTATCAGAGCCGGAGGTCAAGCAAGCTTTCTCCTTACTGTGGCACAGCAGCAGTCACGGAAGCAGGCAATGTTTTTATGGTAGGTGCTCAACAAAGGAATTGTTACAGGGGAATGGCTCTCATGGAGAGCAAGGGCATCTGCAATGCAACACCTGTAAACAAGCTCTGGAAAGACAAATGGAGGGCCATTCCACGTGAGCTGCATAGTGCCGATTCAAATATGGAAGAAAATAACCCAATGCGAAAGCGGAAAGCCCGAACGTCAAATGGATTTTTTCGTATTCTAAAAAGAAAGAAAGAAAAGAATCTCCATTATAAAAGGACTTTTCATGAAGACATGGGAAAGTTGCATTGAAGAGCACACATTCCAATGCTTGACAATAATGATTATTCTCTAAAGGGCCAACTCCTAGGGCCCTCCATATATTGCAAATTTACCGATCCTGGGGATCCTATACCGGAGGCCTTGGAATTGAAGGCCCCAATAACGGTTGCATTGGAGCCCAAGTTTAAATAAAAAATTCTCTATACACGACATAGTGCCGATACAGGCGATGGTGCTGGAAGGATTGCAGATGCTCTAAGGAATGCTCAAGTGGGATGGGACTCCTGTCCATGTGCTTTGAAGACTATCCCTCATTTATTTTGAGAGTGTGAAGTCACCTAAGAGTTGTGGCGTAAGTATAATCTATAATTGGTGTCTGGTGTCGATGCACCCAACATCGACAACCTACATAAAGCATTTGTAGGGGGGGTAGAACTTTTGCCAATGGTAAACTTGGAAAATATGTATATGAATTCTAATCATGGAGTATCATGAGATCCATTTGAATTTGGCATCTCTAGACTCAAAGGTGCAACAAGAAACATTCAAATCAAAATGTTAGTACACAAGAATATTAGGTACAACTTGGACTTCTACTCTTCTTGTAGGAATGGCTCCTTGGAAGCAAATTCCTTTATTTATCAAGAACTAGGAAACACTTGTTAGTATTGGGAACTATTTTCTTGTGGAATGGACATTGTTCTTTTGTAATTCAAGAATTGGGATTTGGAACTTTACTGTTCCACCCACTTTCTGGTGTTCATTCAATTTTGAATGAGGGGCATGGCCCCTCCTTTAGCCTTCATGATTTGTACAACAAAAGAATTATCAATGCACTAGTCATTGGTTTCATCATTGGGTGGGTTGGTTGTATATAATCATACTTGTACAAGGATTTGATTGATATTGGTTGCATTTGTGCAACACATTTCAAATTTCTTGATTTATGCAAGGGTGTTGTAAGAAATATTTACCATTTTTGGCTAAAAATAGTTCAATGAATCTTGTGACTTTTGGAATAAATTCTTTTAATAAAATGAAATATGGATAATTTGAAGAAAAATGAAAATATTCTGTTTAGAGCTTAAAATTCAAACCTAAGAAAATTAAACTTAAAAAGTTATGCATAAAAAAGCACAATGAAAAATACAATGAAAACAGACACTTTAATGTTTGATTTTTGAAAATAGTAAATAGTTTTAAAAAATAAAAAAATAAATCTACTTTTTAAACTTAAAGATGCTCTTTTTCAACCATTTTCATCTCTGGGAAAAATAAATTGTGTTTTCTACACCTGTGCAAAGGTAGTACCTTTTCAATACATGTAGAAGTTGGACAATTTGCTATTTTTTGAAAATCTCTTTGTGCCAAAAAACAAATCAAAAACTAGGGTGTGACAAAACGCAACAAATAGTATAAGTGTTTCTTGCATTCATCTTTACTTTGGTTTTGAAAACTTGATGCAATTCCAAGATTTTCAGGGATTGTCCCGTTGAAATCATTGAAAGCCAACTCCTTGCCTACAATAACCAATATTTGACTTGAGGGCTTATATTTAAGTCCTAATAACGTGAAAAAATACAATACAAACGGTTTTCAAGTACCAAGTGTAACTTGCAAATTTTAGCTTCTAAAGGCCACCCACACTTAGTGAAAAATCAAATGAATTTGAAAGAGACAGAATAGGGTGTAAATAAAGATTTAATCTAGTCCACCAAAAAATGCCACCTTACCTCAATATAGCTAGCAATGGAGGCATTGCTAGAGCCACATGGTACTTTTAACCCAACCACTACTTTTAAGATCATAATCAAGATCAGATTTTGGCCACATGCATTTTTAGAGCATCTACAAGAAGAAACACAAATGACACAAACATAAATGGTCAACACAAAGGTAAAACAAAAAAATGGATCCAATTTCTCTAGATCTTTAGTTTGTTGATAATGAAATGCCAAATATAAAATTGCAATACAATCTACAATAACTAAAGCACACAAATTGGAGAACCTAATATGTTTGTAAACTACTAGGTATCACCTATAATTCAAGTGAAATTGAAATTGATAACCAAAGCAACCAGGTTGACTTTAGGGGAGTTGAAATTGAACAATCTGAAAGTGACCAAAAAAATCCATGTTGTAAGGATCCAAGGAATGATAAGGGTTTTTTGTTTGTCTTCCAAGTGAATGGCCATGGCGCATCACTTCCAATAATCAAAATAGACAAAATAATCCTCCCCAACTAAGGACAACCTCCCTCCACGTGGGCGCTTTATTCCCACCCTTGGAGGCTTGGAATAAAATATGCACAACCAAATTCTTTCACTATAAGAAATAGGTGCTTTTTTGGACATCTCAAAAAACTTGTGAAAATGTCACTTTGATAGGATACGAGTCAACACTGATGTCACCTAAAATCCGTCATAAAATACAAGCAAAAAATGTGCCAAAATTTCAGTTGATGTATTTGAATTTGAGGTTGTTTTTTTGGATTTCAAATAAAAAAGGGTCTTCCAAGCTTTACAAAAAGCTACATGTAGAGGGGTCTTGAATGCCACATAAGCTCTTTTCAAGACGAGCAGTGCTTTATAGGATAATTTTTCATCCGAAATCATTTTGACTAAAGTTGTAACGTAGATTTTGAAAAAAATAATGTGAACTCCAAATTGTGCTGACATGGCATGGTTTGTCGACACATTTTTGTGTCATTTGAAAATTTTAATGGTCTTCTTTGAGACGTCAAATTAAACATCATTTGGTACATACTCTATCTATAAGGCCAAGTTAGAAAAAGAATATTTAAAATAAAATTAAAAAAATGTAGAAATAAAAATTTTGAATTCAACAAAAATTGAAGAAAACTTACTATCTATCTTTTAGAGAATTTTTTATAGCAAAATAAATAAATAAATTCATCAAAAATTAATAAAAATAAAGGAGAGGGAGACTATACTTATATCCATTCTTAGTCTATGGTGAGACAAAAGATATGAGATAATTAAAATATGGAAATTTGACCATTAGAAATATTGACGCTTGTTTAAACATGTCAATTTTTTTTGGACATGTTGACATTTTTTTAAACATATAGATATTCTTTTAAACATCCTAATGTTGTTTTTGACATTTCACCTTAAATACAATTGTTCATTTGCATATCTAATATGGATTGTCTTTCTTCCTACCACTGCATTTGTATAAAGACCATTTGTTTTCATCTATTTTTATACATCAAAATCATCCATCCTGATTCTCTTTATTTTTACAAAACATGTAATGTGGTTGCCCTTTCCCTACATTTTTACTTTTGGTCAAAATTTTACCACTAACCATAAATTTTTTTACTAATTTATCTATAATCAAAATAAGCTTCTTGTTGATGTAGCGGTTTATATTTTTTTGGATGTCACAAAAAACATGAACTTATTTTTCTAAACATTATTAAAGACATGTCTGTCTACAGTGACATCTACTTGTTCACCAATTTATAAAAACATGGGAATAAATGACTTATCAACCGAGTTATTGTGGATAGTAGTGACTACAAAATGACTATTTTGTAACTTTTGTTGTCTACAATGACTCTATAGATGAGTCATTTATTCCCTTTTTTGTAGTATTAGCCGCACATGTTTTCCGTGAAATGACAAAAAACTTATACTTTTGTAGACATTTTTGCAAAATTTGTAACGTCTCACAAAACATGGTATATTTTTTTGAAAACAACACCAAAAACACAGTTTTCTTATAGTGTTATGAAAAATTACCAACATGTCTTTAGGTGTTTAACATGTTTTGGACTTAAGGACAATGATCAAAATTGTTAGATAGACTAATCATTAAGTTCCAATTGTACGGGTGAAAGAAACGGGTCAAACTAATGGTTGTTTAGGTTGGTTTCCTTTAGAATACCATTAATTTTAGGCATATTTAGAGGTTTTATTATTTATTGGTGTCAAAACAATGCCAAATACAAGATGTTATTAAACAAAAGAGGAACCTTTGTTGTTTTGTCCAATAATATAAAAATTTCTTAGTAGAAAACAATTTGAGAGTATATCACGATGTTAAAATGTAGAAAATGGGGCAGTGCATAAGATTGATAAAATTGGAAAAGTACATTGGCTACATGAAGCTATGTGTTTCTGATGTCAAAAATTGTAGAAACCTCATCATTAAATTACTATTAGATGTAAGGGCCAATACAATACAATACAATAAGGCAATACATGCCAACAAGACCAAAACAATTTGGCATAAAGGTTTGTGCAATGACGGATGTTGTTGTGAAATACATGTGGACTTTTTGAATTTATTGTGGAAAAGACTGTGAATATAATGCCTCACTTTCACGACCCATGTAACATTCACAATTTGTCGCCTAAAAAAGGAAAGGGATGTAGAATGTAAGGAGCAAAAGTGGTCTTGGATCTCACAAAAACTCTACATGGTCTAGGCCACATTGTCACAATGAATGGTTTTTTCACATTTGTAGAGTTATTTTTGCAATTATTGGACCATGGGACCATGGCAACAAGGACTTTGAAGTCAAATCACAAATATCTACCCAAGAAAATGAAGAACATAAAGATTACTAAGAAGGAAGACATGAGGTGGATGAATTTTTGCATATACATATCATGACAAATTTGTTGTGTTGTTTGGAAAGATAAAATACATATTCTGCTATTATCCATACATGTTAAGGCACATTCATGAGATTGTGAGGAAGACACTGTGTAGAGAAAGGGCAAAGGGGAAAAAAAGTATGTTCAAACAAGTCCAATGAACTTACAATATCAAAGAAATATGAGAGGTGTCGACAATTTCTTACCAACTTCAAGTGTATCATAGCACCTTAATAGGTGGTCACAAATGGTGGCACCGTCTCTTTCATTTTCTTTTAAACACGACCATTGTGAACCCTCGGACCATTCACAAGGACTTGAGTTTCAAATTCCTAATGGATCTTATGACCCATTTGTCGTTTCAAATGATATTGGCAAAAGAGTTGACTTTGAAATGGCCAAGTAGAAAGTGACAAGCTTTTGGAGTTTTGTCTCTCATGTAAGTGCAAGTCATGGACTGTGGTCTATGGGAGAAGACTAGGAAATTGTGCAAAGTTTGCAAGAAAAAAACTTCGTATATGTTCCAAGATGCACCTTTGTGAATACCCTTGCTATTGCACTAGTCACTGATCAGTGTGAAACCCGTCGAGGGGAGATTTTACTAATAAACACCGGAAGGCGGAAATACACCCGAAGGCGACGAAGGCAAGAGCACGCCCGGAGGCGGAGGGAACACACAAGGAAGAGCGCACCCGAAGGCAAGAAACGCCCAGAAGCCCGAAGACAATCAATAAAATAACCTAAAAACACCCGAAGGCAGGGGAGAGAGGAGAGGAGGGGGCACCAGTAGGCGGGGGAGGAGGGCAGGGTCACCCATGGGGCAGGATTGAGGCCCTAGTCACTGGTTAGTCACTGGTCTTAGCTACGGTGTTGGATCATCTTCTAGATGCCTTCCAGCTAATTTGGGGCTTTAGATTGCAAATATGAATTCAGAATTTGCAAAGCATTTCATGCATGGAAAATAAAAAATTTCAGTGTTTTCCCAAGTGACCGAGCGAGGGTCGATTCACCCCGGCCCTGTCAGGGAAGGGTTTATCATGAAACCCTAATCGCTCCATCAGTGCCCTGTTGCGGGAAGTGAAGGACTGTTCGCCGTAGCATTTTCAGCCGGTGGTTAGCGGTCATTTCTCTTACTAGTTGAGGGAGTCACCTGCTGGCGAACGAATTGCGGCAACTGCTTCATCAGGATGAAATGCATTGTACTTGGAAGACTCCAGACTTGTTCAACATTTCCGACGTTCAAAATTTCCAAGCAGGTGCTTCACTACCATTGCTCTTCGCCTTCATTTCTTCCGCTGTTGGCATTAATTGAGAAAGAGAACATAGCGAGGAAGGATTCGAAGATGACTGGAAATGCCTTGCCGAAGATGTTGACTGTGTGCTAAATAGTGGACGTGTTTTCCAGACAAGCGCCTTGTGAAAATGTTAGTGCCGTCTGCGCTGAGGAGAACTCGCTGGTATGGCTTCGTGACAGCTCGATACTGGGGACAATGGATGCTCAGATGTAGGGGGAGAATAAGTAGCCAACGCAGTCAGTGAATCTGTGGGAAACTTACTGAGCCATGAAAAAGGTACGTCAATTGGGCTTTTGCATTAGCGTTTGCAGTGTGATTGTCAGAATTAGTCAGCTTCGCTTCACCTTTACTGTGCAGGCAGCCACTTCTTGGGTTGCTGAGAGAGGAGGTACTTGAGTCACTCCAGCATGGCTCCATAATGACTTGTGCATTTTCTCCATTTTGTCTACAGTGCTTTTGGGAATCTGGAGAAACGTCATTCCAAATTCCACTAGTTCTTGATTGTTGTCATAGATTCCGAACTTTGACTGACGAACTTGGTTGCGGCAGTGGAGCGAAATATGTCGCTTCTTCTTCTGCAGTACGATGTGCTCTTTGTGAAGTTACGTGACTTGGAAGAATTTTTCGGTCTCTTCAATGAGAGCACCGTCCTCTTCATAGCGATGTGAGTCTTGTGTGTCTGAAATTCGACTTCAGCTCATGAAGCGGAACAGTCGGAAGAGAATTTCAGATCTTAATGTGAGTTCGGCAATGTCCATGGTCATTGTCATGTTCACGAGTAGATAGCAATGTACATTTCAGGGTAATGAGCTCCTGTGGTCTCATTCTGTACCTCAGTGAACGTAGTAATTGGTTGTGCTCTGCACTCCAGCGGTTTCAAATGGTGAGAGCAGTCATTGGTGCTCACCATGTCATCTTTTGTATTCTGGTTCCCCTCCTGTCGTTTTCCCAATTTTTTGTGTTATTTTACACATGTGGATCACTATCAAGGAGCTTGTAGAAACGTGGACATAACTTTCTTTTTCTCATCATGTGCACTGTATCGTATATGCAGGTCAATAAGAACATGACCTGGAAAGCGTGTGCAATAGAATGCTACGTGTCTTTAGGTATGATCGTTTCTGTTCATCACGCGGAGAGAATGCTGCAGCAAGAAAGTGATTTGTACCAAAGAGTTGGGATGCAAGCTCTGAACTTCCCATATAAATATAAGCTTTCAATTGAATTGAAGTAGAGTAATGTTCTGCTTCCACCTGTTACTAGTGCTTGTCTCAGTAGTTCTAACATGCTCGAGTAAACACAATTCGTAATCTTTGCAAAGTGGCGAATTACACAAAATAGCTGTTGTGTTACTGCTAGGAAGGAAGAAAGGGACGCCACTGACTGCGGACAATCGGCACATGTGGGCGGGACTGTAGCTACAGACTTGTTCGTTGATTCCACTGGTGATGGGACTGCCACCTCAGTTGGTGTCGTGGGATTTAGATTGTAGACAACAATTGCAGTGCAGGAGAGAGCAGAGAAGCTTTTTGTCGGTGCGTGGACTAGGTGGTGCACAGGTGAGTGAATTAAACGGTTGGATGACTTGTGACATGGGTTGGACTACTGTGGTCATGCTGACAACAAATGTGTCGAAATATGAGGTCTCCTTTACAGCAGTGTTTGATAAAGAGGTTGTCACATTTTTCCAAACGTAAGCGGATATGAACATGTTTGACCGAACCCTAAACCCCGGTATTGATGGGAAGAGCGCTTTGAATGGTACGAAGTTACTTATTAACAGAGTGTTGACGTTTGTGTACCCAGGATATTTGTGCAATCTCAGTCCTCAGGTCTCCATGGCCTATGTACCGTTCTTTATCCCTGCCCTTGTCCTCTCACATACGAGGCAGTGGACCAATCCGGTGTTCACCATTTTCATCAGTTTGGAAGAGATTACCTTCGAATTCCAATGCTTCTGGTATGTATCAGATGCCCATCGTCGCAGAAAGAGTTTGTCTCTCCTGGTGAGAATGTGACTGACATGGGTAAAGCATGTTGCGGTGGATTCAGGTGAACTACAGTCGGTTGAAGAACTTTGGAAAGAGTACTTTGCGGATCCTACGCAGTGGTGGGACAACAGAGCTGACAAGGTATGACTAGATAAAAGAAAGCAGATACAATACTCGGCTCAACAAGTGACGGGACGTTTCTTGCTTGTACAAGGTTATGTGCACTTGTGGGCACTTCGTAAAGCAACAAGTATGAAATTGCGTTGTTGAGTGGAGTGAACACTGCTCAGATCATTGCAGTGTCATCAACAAATATTCCTGGAATATTGATTGTTAGGTGCAAAATGAATACGAGACAGTTTTTTAGGATCTGATCGTGGGTTGTGGTGCCTACAGAGGAATTCTAGATCACCTGACTTTAGGCATAAGGTGGCAAGGAAAGCACTTTGGATATATGGCTGGTCAACTCCACCATGGGTGAAGGCAATGCTCAAGTTGACAACTGAAGGGAGAATGCAACCTCCTGTTGATTATCGCTCCAAAGATTCTCAAGACACAACACAAGGAGACAGGTAACTTTAGGAATTGAGTTGGCTACCTTGTCTAGTGACTAGAGTAGGTGCATCTAGAAATATGTGATTTTGGGTGAGTTCAAGAATTTTTGTGTGTGCAATATGCTTTGTTCTTCCTTCTGGTTATTGGGCACTGCACTTAAAGTGGAATGATTTGCAATGAATTGCTGTGTATGTGAGAGATATTAAGAATTCAAATGGATGGATGCAAATTTGTGGATGTTGAAATATGTGAGCACTGGGCATTAGTGGTCTTGCACCCTTTTACTGTGTATCAGTGTTCTTTCGAAGGGATTTCTATTTAAGACTCTATTGATGAATCAGGCTATCTAAGAGCTACAATGGAAGAGGATGCATTGTGCCTAGTACTGCAAGAGAGTCGAGGCATATTGTATCGGGTGGTGGCGGTGGTATGTCCTTGAAAACTGCAAGAAGCACGACTGAAGCAATTGGTATTTTGAAGAATGGACTAGAACAAGGCATGGCCATCGACTCGTTTATGTATGTTGAAGTTTTGAGACGGTGCTTGAAGGAGGAAAACCTTAATGTTAATGTCGCGAAGCAGGTTCACGACTACATCAACCGGAGTGGAATGGAGCAGAATACATATGTGGCAAACAACCTAGTGAGCGTGTATATCAGGTGTGGAGAATTGCAGGATGCTCTTGGAGTGTTTGATAAACTTGTGAACAAGAACGTGTTCAGTTGGACCATTATGATTGGAGGTTATGCAAAGCACAATCATGCTGAAAAAGCAATGGAACTTTTCAATCAAATGTGCCAAAAAGGGGTCCAGCCAACTGCATTTACTTTCTCGAGCATCCTGAAGGCATGTGCCGATCCATCAGCTTTGCAGTGGGGCAAAGAAGTTCATGCGTATGTAAGACATGCTGGGCTTGAATCAGATGTGCGTGTGGGCACTGCGCTTGTCCACATGTATGGAAAGTGTGGCAGTTTGGTTGATGCTCGGCTAGTCTTTAACAGGATGGACGATCGTGATGTGATGACGTGGACCGTGATGATTGGTGGACTTGCACAGCATGGATGTGGGCACGAAGCATATAAACTGCTTCTCCAAATGAAACAGGGAGGCCTCGAACCCAATGCATTCACTTATGCGAGCATTCTGAATGCATGTTCAAGCGCAGGGGCTTTGGAGTGGGTGAAGGAGGTTCACGGGCATGTCCTCAAAGCGGGACTTGAGTCGGATTTGCGTGTGGGCACTGCGCTTGTCCGCATGTATGGAGAGTGTGGCAGTTTGGTTGATGCTCGGCTAGTTTTCGACCGGATGGAGGATCGTGATGTGATCACGTGGACCGTGATGATTGGTGGACTTGCACAGCATGGATGTGGACACGAAGCATATGAACTGCTTCTCCAAATGAAACAGGGAGGCCTCGAACCCAATGCATTCACTTATGCGAGCATTCTGAATCCATGTTCAAGCGCAGGGGCTTTGGAGTGGGTGAAGGAGGTTCACGGGCATGTCCTCAAAGCGGGACTTGAGTCGGATTTGCGTGTGGGCAATGCGCTTGTCCACATGTATGGAGAGTGTGGCAGTTTGGTTGATGCTCGGCTAGTTTTCGACCGGATGGAGGATCGTGATGTGATCACGTGGACCGTGATGATTGGTGGACTTGCACAGCATGGGTGTGGGAGTGAAGCATGTGGACTACTTCTCCAAATGAAACAGGGAGGCCTCGAACCCAGTGCAATCACTTATGCGAGCATTCTGAATCCATGTTCAAGCGCAGGGGCTTTGGAGTGGGTGAAGGAGGTTCACAGACATGTCCTCAAAGCGGGACTTGAGTCGGATTTGCGTGTGGGCAATGCGCTTGTCCGCATGTATGGAGAGTGTGGCAGTTTGGTTGATGCTCGGCTAGTTTTCGACCGGATGGAGGATCGTGACGTAATCACTTGGAACGTGATGATTGGTGGACTTGCACAGCATGGGTGTGGGCACGAAGCATATGAACTGCTTCTCCAAATGAAACAGGAAGGCGTCGAACCCAATGCATTCACTTATGCGAGCATTCTGAATCCATGTTCAAGCGCAGGGGCTTTGGAGTGGGTGAAGGAGGTTCACGGGCATGTCCTCAAAGCGGGACTTGAGTCGGATTTGCGTGTGGGCAATGCGCTTGTCCACATGTTTGGAAAGTGTGGCAGTTTGGTTGATGCTCGGCTAGTTTTCGACCGGATGGAGGATCGTGATGTGATCACGTGGAACGTGATGATCGGTGGACTTGCACAGCATGGGTGTGGGCACGAAGCATATGAACTGCTTCTCCAAATGAAACAGGAAGGCCTCGAACCCAGTGCAATCACTTATGCGAGCATTCTGAATCCATGTTCAAGCGCAGGGGCTTTGGAGTGGGTGAAGGAGGTTCACGGGCATGTCCTCAAAGCGGGACTTGAGTCGGATTTGCGTGTGGGCAATGCGCTTGTCCACATGTTTGGAAAGTGTGGCAGTTTGGTTGATGCTCGGCTAGTTTTCGACCGGATGGAGGATCGTGATGTGATCACGTGGAACGTGATGATCGGTGGACTTGCACAGCATGGGTGTGGGAGTGAAGCATATGAACTGCTTCTCCAAATGAAACAGGAAGGCGTCGAACCCAATGCATTCACTTATGCGAGCATTCTGAATCCATGTTCAAGCGCAGGGGCTTTGGAGTGGGTGAAGGAGGTTCACGGGCATGTCCTCAAAGCGGGACTTGAGTCGGATTTGCGTGTGGGCAATGCGCTTGTCCACATGTATGGAGAGTGTGGCAGTTTGGTTGATGCTCGGCTAGTTTTCGACCGGATGGAGGATCGTGACGTAATCACTTGGAACGTGATGATTGGTGGACTTGCACAGCATGGATGTGGGCACGAAGCCCTGGAAGTGTTCAAAAATATGATTGCAGACGGTGTGGAGCCTAATGTGATCTCCTTCGTTGCAGTGTTGTCGGCCTGTAGTCATGCTGGCCTTGTGGATGAGGGTCGTAGACTTTTTCTCGCTATGACACAAGATGATGGCATCGAACCTAGTGTTGTCCTTTGTAACTGCATGGTGGATGTTCTTGCCCGAGCAGGACAATTGGAGGAAGCAAAGCTCTTGATTGGAAACATGCCAGTGGAACCAGATGGGGCAACGTGGGGAGCCTTGCTTGGTGCTTGTAGAACGTACGGTAATGTGGATTTGGGCAAACGTGCCGCTAATGAGCGTCTCAAGTTGGAACCGATGGATGCTTCTGCATACGTGCTTCTCTCGAATATCTATGCTGCAGCTGGCAAGTGGGAGGAGGTGTTGTGGGTGCGCACTATGATGCAGGAGAGAGGTATACGCAAGGAGCCAGGGCGTAGCTGGATTGAAGTTGATAACAAGGTCCATGACTTCGTCGTAGGGGATACGTCTCACTCAGAAGCGAAGGAGATCTATGCGGAGCTGAGGAGATTGAGTGAGAAAATTAAGGCCGAAGGCTACATTCCCGATACCCGGCTAGTGTTGCGGAACATTGAGGAGGAGGAGAAAGAACTTGCTCTTTGCTCCCATAGTGAGAAGTTGGCTATTGCTTATGGATTTCTGCGGACACCCTCTGGAGAGCCAATTCGGGTGTTCAAGAACCTTCGAGTGTGTTCAGATTGTCACACAGCAACGAAGTTTATCTCAAAGGTGATTGAACGAGAGATTGTTGTGAGGGATGCTAACCGCTTTCACCACTTCCAAAATGGTGTGTGTTCTTGTGGTGATTACTGGTGACGAGGTTGGCAATCTTGACCAATTGTAGCCTATGTTATTGTTTGGAGCTCTTCATTGGAATTTGTCATCATTTATGAATATGTTATGGTGTTGACCATTGATTGAAAACTATTGCGTTGGTTGGAAATGATTCCAGGTTCATGTTCATAGAGGTTGTCACCTCTTGCATTCTCTTCACCTATTTTATTTGTGAAGAGTAAGAAATCAAAGGTTGGCAAATTTAGCTATAGAAATGATTGTAGCACTACCATTCACCTTACATCCTTTTGTTGGCAACATCAAAATCTAAGGATTCTTTATTGAAAAGACTATTCACATGGAAATATAAATTGATTATTCGAAGTCCTTCCTTTGAAAAGAATACCATGTATGCTTTTATTTTTTTTCTGATAGTGAGTTTGTTTTGATTGCTTCAACTTTTGAGCTTATAATTAGGTAACTTGATTTTTGACTTGTGCCTTGATGTCAATTTTGGAAGTTAATCTCTACAAGACAAAGTACATTTGACAAAAGTTGTCAAAAGTTGTCATGTTTAAGTGCATTGAGAGAAAATACAATTGGAAAAATGTTCTATTTTGAAATTTACTTCTATGAAAGGGTACTAGATAGCTATTATGGAATGCAAAAAATTTCAACCCATAGATTGCAAGTTTATATATAAAAAGGATTTCTTTGGACTTTGCTTAATAGGGTTAGAAACCTTTAATTTCTCATGGAATGAGATTTTTGCACTTCTTACCATTGCCTATCATTTCATAATACTTATATACGTGCCAAATTTTAGAAATAGATGAGTTTTTTTCACCAATTACTCAAAGTTGCCTTTTTTGTAGTAGAAACTTTAAGCAACATAACTTTTAATTTAGGCACCTAATAGAAAATATATACATATCGTGATGAAGTTTATATAAGTCTACATCTTTGTTTCAAAACTTCACAGACATCCATTCTAAAATGACTTCTACAATACTAATCTAAAATTTCCATTGTCCCTCAAAGGGACAATGGACCTTAGGGATTAATATTGAAGCTAGGTGATTTAAGTGTGTGCAATGTATATCAATGTGACTATAAATGTAAGAATAATAAATAGTTTTTGATTTAGAATATACCTTTTACAATAATTTAGGATTGTTTATCATTTGGAAAAGACTGAGGGGAATTGAGGGGATTGAAAAAAAATTGATATGATAGATTACTGTGATGAATTAATGTAGTTTATTACTGTTATTAATTATTTTATTTAATTAATTTTTTAAATTAATATACATAATTATTTCAGCATTAATAAAAATATTACAAATTATTTTCATTTAAGTACACCTATATTTTATTTTCATTGGTGCATGTAATTTTCATGTATGTTTTAATTTTACTTTTTTTCCATGTGAACCTATGATCTAAATTGGAAATTTGCAAACACAATCATGCATGAGAAAGAAAAATAAACCACTCAATGTTAATAGAAATTATATTGATTATTGATAAATATCATTGATTAAAAAATTGTTAATGAAAATACTATTAATTATTTATTTTCAACTAGTGATTATTTTAGTGTTAAAAAAATTACTAGATATTAAGAGCGCGTTTTTTTGTACTAGTGACTTATAAGATTCTATGGTTAAATGTGAAAAAAAACATTTAAGTTTGTCTTTACTCTTTGTTATAGAAATGGTAGTTTTCAATGTTTTCTAGTAAAAAAAAAAGGACTTGGACATTTAGGAGTTAATTACAATCCATTAGCATGTATTTTATTCTTTTAATGTGTTTTTTTCATTTGAACCAATAATATGAATTAAAAATTTGCATATTATATTATTTATGAAAAACAAAAATATTTCAGCATTCATTTACATACTATTGATTGTTAATTAATATACTTAATTATTTCAGCATTAATAAAAACATTATTGTTAATTATTATTATTATCATTAATATTTAATATTTTTAATTAGAATGAATTATTATTTCAGTATTAATATAAATAATGAAAATTATAAATTAATATTACATATTTATAATTTTGGCAAATCAACATAATTACCCTAAACTCAACACCCTTACAAAGCTGAACACAATCACAAGAACTCAGCATATTTATTTAAGCATTTATAAATAAATTATTATTATTATAAAAAATATTTTGGCATTCTGTTTTTTCCAATCCCGTTGGGAGCCAAGCAAGGGGGCCATAAACCCATGCCCCAAGTTGCTGGCTTTGGGAATGTGATCAACAAAATTACTTTACACATCCGTTTCAATTAACTTACAAAAGGCAACAAAGGCAAGCGCAGTAACTTACTTGATGTATGTAGGAACCTGTAGTGAAATCCTGTTGTTGTCATTAGATGTTTTTTGGGAGATTAGAAGACTGTTTCAAGCCTGTTCCCAAGGCTGCGAACAGTCAGAATAAAATATAATAAAAAAATAAAAAAATAATTTTTAATTTTTTTAATATTATTATCTGACGTGGCAGTCGCTCGACCACGTCAGATCGCAGATGTGGCAGTTCCCGACAACATTCCCACAGTTGAGAACTCGCAGTCTTCTAAACTGCTGAAAAAACATCTAATGATTCCTAGTTTGGGGGGTACAGTGGAGGTCCAAGCCCTCCAGGTCTGTGTTTCAGCTCGAACATGGCTTGGAGGCTGGAGGGGGACTTGGATGTCCGACTGGAGGTCCAGCTCCCCCTTCCTCCTAGTGGAAAACGCCTAGAGTTCCAAGTTTTGGAGGTCTAGGCACTCAATGGGAATGGTCTCTCATGAGGGCTGCTTCTCATTGAAGGCCTAGACCTCTAGAACCTGGAGGTCCAGACCAGGACTTTTTTTTTCATTTTTGGAAAATAGCCACAGTGGCGACATAGAATGTTATGGGGATGCTCTAAATTGCAACATTCATCTATTTCTAGGATGTGTAGTATAATTTTCATCCAAAATTAGGCGAATTTATCTAATATTTTTCTTTATTTCAAAATTGTCTGGCAATTTCATCCAACTTTTTCAGCATTTTTTGGGTTGTTTTATAGCCAGATTATTTTTTCTGGTGCAAACTGGCACCAAAAAGCCAAAAAAAGAAGCCTTGGTCCAGACGGTTCGCATTAGGAGAAAAGGGGAGCTGGACCTCCAGGCCCCCTCCAGCCTCCAGGTGAAGCAAAATACAAAGCTGGAAGGACCAGACCCTGCTTGGACCCCACAAATTGGCACTATCCAACAAATGTGTAACTTGTAAGCAGTTATAAGCCACCAAATGTTGCAGCTTTACTCGGAAAACCAGTTTTTCAGCCAGGGGAAGAGGGGCGTTTAACCTTGAAACGTCTCAATCCTTTTTTGAATTTTTGTGCATTTTCGCTTATAGCTTTGTACAGATATATCATTTACCATAATTGAATGAATTTGGTCATTAAGGAAGGTTATCTTTTCTAGATTCAAGTGTTACATTTGATAAATGAGAAGTTAATTGGATGAAACAGTGCCTTGAAGCCCTGTGTTCATCGTCCAGAATATGGACGTCGGAGCGCTTCAGGGTTAAACCGCACTTCCTCCAGGCCCTGGAGGTCCAGAGGAGTGAAAGCCACCTCCCTCCAGCTCCCCATCCGGCCCCTGGACCTCCAGGGGCCTAATGAGAAACGGCCCTGAGTGGGTTTGTTTACTGTCGGCTGCAATCAAGCTCCCCTGCCTGCAAATATTGCGAAGTGGCGTGGTGAGCCCACAAAGTTAGGAGATTGGATAGCACGCCCACTTTCAAATACTGTAGCCATTTAGAATAGCCAGAGAGCCATCAATCTCGTGGAATGCACGTAATAATAGTCGGTCGTAGGTCGCAGCCCGCGCCAGCACTGGAGAGTTTTTCCAGCTTCACCGCCAGTTATCCTGCATTTCTCATGTTCAAGTATTCAACCGGTTTTCCACGTACCTAATCCTCCCATCACCTCTATTTATACCCAAATTTCAGACTTTCTGGAAAAGATTGGGTAGAGTTTCGCCCTGAAGTTTCAAAATTTCAACCATTTTTGCCCTTTTTTCATTTCACTAACCGCCGGCTCCCGACGGTTCTCCCCGATTATTGCCCGCGCTGATATACACCACGGAAACAAAGGATCTCTGACTTGGAATCCCTCACTCATGATTTCTATAAGGTGCAGCTAGAATCTGCTGAGATCATCAATTGAGAGCTGGGACGAGTTTGGGATGGGAGCTCGTCACAATCACTGGTAACTTCTTCAGCATTTCGAGAGGTTGAATTGCATTGCATGGTCGGTCGAAGAATGTGTGTGAGTGGACTGTTTAATTGTGTTCGGTGGTCATGAATTTGACCTAAAGCTAGAGGTGTAAGTTGCGGGATTTGTGGAAGTTGGAGTTTGTTGCAGTTGGAAAGAAGGAAGGGTTTCAAGATTCATGTCTTTGGTCTTTCGAATTGTTTGTTTTCAACATTATCATTGACGTTAACGAAGATCTAATACCAATGGTTTTCTGCAAAGTTGAAAAGCGTGCAAGAACGCAAACCAGGAGGTTTTTGTTTTGTGGTAATACGTGCTCATGAATGCTCATGTTTGGGGAGCCTGCAGATCCCTTTGTTTTGCAGAGTGAAGCTGATGCACAGGAAGAGCACCGGAAAAATGTCGAAAAACATCTTCCTTTTGTGTGTTGCCGCTGTGCTTCTTCAGTGGCAGCCATGGAGTGCTGTCTCTGCCCATCTGGTTCCTCCTAAAGGCTACAGGTACGTTGTCATAACACCTTCGCTTACTTAACACGAAATAGGACTTAGAAGTACAGGAGTTACGGTACGTGCTTCATCATCAAGGATGTGTTTTCAGCACAGGAAATATATGTAGTTAACTCGGAGGTTGCGTGCGGGACTGATAGAATTTCTGCATTTGTCTGGGCCTGACATATGATTTTTCAACGGATAACCTCCCTTTTTCCCCCTGAAACTCTGCTCTAGCTAGTGAGTTACTCACAACAGGCACTAACATAACATGTTGCAACACGGTGCAGCGTGGGTTTTAATGCAACGATAGCCAAAGGAACAATAAAATATGTCTGCAACCAAGGCACCTGGATCAGGTCCGGCTCCTCTGCAACCCTCAATGCCTCCGATGGTTCCGCCCTTGGCACCTACGGCTCGGTCATTCACCCTCTAACAAAGGCTGTAACTTACTACTGGACTCTCATCAACGAACTTGGCGACTACCATGAAACCGGACAAGCCAAGAGTGGCCTCCAAGGTAAGCACATTTCCATATAATGCTGAATCTGCGGCATGTTTTCAAATGTTTGAAAAGTTTTCAGTCCTCCGTCTCATGGTGGGTAGGAACCCCTTTTTTTGCTTTTATTTACAATAATCTATCGTAAATCCGAGATAGTGCGGGAAAAAAGATCCAATTGAACCTAACCATGGTTGCAGCAAGTTTGCAGCCAACTTTTGCAATGGTTCGCAGCTAACCATAATTTTTCCGGGCGAAGACCGCTAAAAAGTCATTGTAAACAACAGTTGATGATGTGTTGCACCTGCTACTTCCTGTTGTTAACAGCGATTTCCATGCAATCCAACCACCGAATCCCACTCTTTCTTCCTTGATCTCGCGCACTCAAACGCACCCACCCTTGCTTGCAGCCATTCCCGTGAAGACCGTGCGCACGTTCTCCCCCTCGACTTTGGAGTATCTCGCCATCGTGCGTGTGCACCGCGGCGCAGGAATGGGAGACCAAGTGGCCTTCGTCTCTCTCACGGGTACCAAAGGTGGCGTTCCGCCTGCCAAGAATTTGTGCAAGAAGTCTGGAACCGTAGCATCCGTGAAGTTCTCAGGAACGTTCAGCTTCTACACGCAAGATCGACAACCTCCAGCGGAGGTGCCTGTCTCCCTGACGCCGCCCGCGGCCGCGAATTTCCTGCAGGTGGTGTTTCTGCAAGGGATAGTGGTGTACAAATTCGCCAGGGGCAGGTGGAGGTACTTCGGCGTGTTCGCCAGGGTGTGGGATGTGGCCGGGGGCACGTGTTTGGGCAAGTTTGGGACGGTGAATCAGGCGGACAAGTTGGGGAGCAAGCTCTACTTTCGGTTCAATGAGCCGAATGGGTTCTGGATGTGGGGGCAGAACTGTGCAAGGCCGGTGAGCATGACGCCGGATGCGGTGCCGTGGCAGCTCATGAAGATCACCACTTCGGGAGGCGCCGAGTAAGTGACCCGGCAGTCCCGAGCTTTCTCTGCAGTTCAGTAGTGCAAGTAAATGCCCACAGTCGTCGGTGAAACAGCATGAAACAAAACAAAAACATCTACAGAAGCTTGAAATTACGGTTCTCTGTGAGATTCTGACAAGTTATCAGTGTAAATGATTTTGGACACGGTTGCATTAACTTGCTTTCGAGTAGCAACCTTAAACTTCCTTGCTCGTACTTCAATTTCCAAGTGAATATAACAGGTGCTATTTTGTGGTATGATGGCAGATCTTCATTAGGGAAGTACGCGTATGCTCTGCTGGGTGCGACCATGGGAGGGCTGGCACCTAAAATTGCTTCCAAAGCTTCTGGCACGACTTGGAATTCGGCCTTCACGGCGCAATGTTACTTGTACACTGAGTAGAGCATGTCAAATGAATTTCATTTGGGGGGAATGTGAGTACCCGAACAGTGATCGATGTTGTGTGTTTTACACTGTTTTCTGTTGACCGCAACTTCTGAAGGAAAGGAAGCAGGGTGCCTGATTGGTGCTCCTCCAAGGCCTGATTGAGCTGGATGGCCGCAGGCCTGGAGCTATTGTGGCAAGAAATAAGGGAATTTGATAGCTGGAACTGACCAAATGGTCATGTCACGTGCGGCTTTTGTCTTTTGTAATTTTTATTACAGTGAAGCAGCTTGCAATTAATTTTTCTTGAACATTACCTGATTTCAACGGTTGCTATGTTGAGTATCCGAGTGTCTATTGAACTGATTTTTTTTTTACTCTTCGGGTTGTTTGCGATGAATTCCAAAATCTGCATTTCTTTTGCTACATTAGGTACATAGAGCATTTTGTAAGTAAAAAAAATGGAGTACTTGCTTATTTTGATCCCATGGGTAGGTGGAATTTACATCGAACTCAAAAGTATTGAAGATAATTGTATTATTGAACACTGGGAATGAGGTTGCATACTGGTACATAGTACGTCTGATACCAATACATCTTGTTGCAACTAGGATCACAAAATTCCTGCTTAACGATGACGATGACTGTGACTGTACATTTGATTCCACCAATTCATACAAGCAGTAACCAATTATGGGTCTGAGAGTGTCAATACAGCGATTGCTAACGCAAACAGCTTTTGGGGAAACTTACAGTAAGACTGACCATCTGAAAAGTTGTGGCAAAAAGAATGGAATCTGAAGCAATCGAAGTTATTTATCCCCATTTGTTGAGGTGACTTCGGATCACATCTGCGTAGCGAGTGTTGATCGATTTAGGGGCGGCCATGGTCCTCAGTGATCCCTGATGTGGTCGTGTTTGGTTGTAGTATTGCTCTGCAGCCATCTGCGAGCAACAACCCCCTCACCACATAATTTTAGCGCTCGAATCATATTTGAAATATTGTACATTTATCTTCGATCTTTGTATTTTCTGTATTGTATTATTTTCCTAAATTTCTTTTTTTTTTGGAACCATATGGACAATTTCCATTGAATGAAGGAAATAGTGCATCGAACCCAAGAGAGCAAGTCTCCGGCGAAGACTTTTTTTCACCTAAATTTCATCGCACTAGTCCTGTGGGAAGGTTTTCTTCTGAAGAATGAAGTATTACTTTAGATGAATGAGATTTTAACTTGAAAAAGACATTGCCAAAGCACTTTGTTTATTGCATGGACATGGAACTTGCCGAAAGAGTGGTTAAGATTGCACTGTGGTTTTTTGGGTCAATTTCTTAAGGAAGCTCGCAAAACTAGCAATCTAGTAGTACTGAGTTTGGGGAGTTTTTCAACAGGTTAATCCACAAAGAAGGAGGATTTCTTACCAAATATTCCATTTTCATCACTAAACAGAAACTCACTGTCAGTGAGTTGGTGCAAGATCCATCTTTGAATTTGGTAAACAGTTGAAATTCCTTTTTACGTCTGACTTTGATAGATGCAAAATTGACTGTTAATTAAACTGGTGGTGCGTGTTCTCTTACTTTGCCTTCTGCAGAGCTGCCTGGATGAAAGAAAGTTTTTGTCCCCCGTCCCTCGTGCTGCACACATGCACAATCAACATAAATGAATAACTGAAACACGATAAATGAAAAACGAAGCAAGAGAGGTATGCTACCACTACCTGGGATTTGAGCTGGAAGAATATACACAATTCCACGGTATCAACATTTCCATCTTTCCAGCACAAATCCAGACCTAATCTATTATCAGTGGTTGAGAATGTTAACAGAACATTTAAAATCTGCATCAATTGCATTGTTACCGTTCGAAGGAAATGGAAAAATCAAAGCCAGGATAAACACCGAGGTGCTTCAAAGGATCAGCCTGGATGCATATAAATGCAGTAAGCTTCCCTCACCTGGAACGTGTTGCTGAAAAATTTAGGACCCAGTTTGCAAAGTGAAACATAAGAAGTAATAATTTACATCTCATAAATACGATGGTTGTCTTTATGAGAGAAATGAATTTGCAACGTGCGCAAGATTATGGGTAACTACTGTTGAATTGTTACAGATTCATTTCTCATTGACAATCTTTTGTATTTTTCAGCGCATAAGGACTCTCATTCATAACGCCAAGATCGATCATGTTACGAGGCTCCTGATCAACCAAAAGTTTCAAGATTCTATGAAATGGCTTCACATTTAGTCTCATAACTTTCTCAAGTCATTTAGCTTTCTGAGGTTTTCAAGACCATATGGTGATTTTGATTCCAAGGTGCCGGGATCTCGTTTCTAAAGAATGGTATGCTCTTATTAACGCATCATAAGCCCAAAAATTCAGCATGCCAAATATGAGAAAGGATTAAAATCGTCCAAGCCTATCAATATCATCGAGTTGCCTATCCCATGCTTCTTTAACACGCGTAAAGCCTTCTCGCTCGTAATTTTGATAATGTTTCCGAGGTGCTGAGGATCCATCAAAAGTCCGGAAACTCAAAATGGTTTCTGAAGAACTGTAAAGAAATGCACACCGGGACTTACGAATGAGACACCGCCTGCTCTATCAGTGTGCCGGTCCACTTTCTTAATCTCTTCCATCCATGGAGGCTTATACGCATACAAATCTGCAGCAATGCTTGGGTCTTCGAAAGCCACATTCCCTCCGTCAAACAGGTTCTTTGCCATGCCGCCATACGCCATTTCAAAGTTTTGTTTCAAGTCTCGACACCTTAATCGCTGGTGAAGCGGATCATTCGTGCTGGGAAGTTGCTGGGCAATCAAAGTGTTTTTGTTTTTTTTAATTCTCTGCAGCAGATGAATCTCTACTAACACTGAGCACACAAATCAGTTGGCACTATATCCGGACGGGCAAGCAACGCCAGATTAGTTGAGTCACATCCTTCAAAGGTTCCCAATCCTGGTGATGAAAGGATGCAGTTCTCTGTGTCATTTTGTCGCATTCAATCCCATGAACGCACAGAACTGAATGAGCGGTATTCACGTGGACCTCTCTAATGTCACAGACTCACAGCCGGCGCGTCAAGATTGCAGTTGCTTTTGTTACGTTGTGACTAAATTGTATTTGCATAGAAACTAAGGTACATTCACACTGAAATGGGATAATTATCTGAGAGGGTTGAGATTCGAGGGATTTACATTCAACTTCTTGCGACATAACATGGACTACAGCATGAAATTTGAACTGGGTGCAGCCATTTCCCAGGGTTAATAATTTGGTAATCAAAATAGGATGTTACAATAAAGTAGGGCTGGGTGTGTTGTCGCAAATACATTCACGAGCACCTACATGCGCGTTTCATCTACAACTGCCAGGCTAACCAGTACCATGTGAGACGAAGACTGTACTGTACAGCATGCCACTTTAAAAAAATGTTTATTAATCCATGTTTAATGATTCGCAGAACATCAATTTCTGTGAGGATTACAAAGAGGTATCAATACTGTACAATGTTTGGTCATCAGACCAAAGCCGCTCCATGAATCTCTCTGAACTCGAGTCAGTTTAACTGACTCAGTTATGTATATTGCAGAGACCAGAGAGCAGAACCTTTCAACAAATCTACCAATAAATCCTAAACTATCCCAACCATCTCATCTCTATCGTATCAATGATCACAGACCTCCAATATACAGAATCGATCCTTATTGCTGAACCTGACACTACGGAAGCCAAAACCTCTCCTAACTAACGAACTTACAGAGACTCCCGTTTGACAATGTGCCGTCTCTTCCAAAGCTCATACATGACCGTATGAAAAGCATCATACTCTTGCGGAGGCGCATGCCACTGGAAGTGTTTCCGAGCGTGCAGCACCTGGCTATGCAGCTCCGCGTACTGCTCCGGCGTCACCTCTTCCAACGTCTTCTTCAGCTGCGGGATGTCCAGAGACGACACGACTATGGAGAATTTGCGCCAGTCCAGAATGTCCTGGAAGGGCAGGTCGTAGTGGTTCGCGATCACCACGGGGACGCAGCCGTAGTACATCGCGTCGCCGAGGCGCGCGGTGTTCACCTCGTAGCCTTTGGCGTGCAGGCAGAACTTGGATGTGAGCAAGGCCTCGGAGTAGGGGTACGGGACGCGACCCTTGTGCACCAGAATCTTGTCGTCGGCAGACCATGTTTTCTTGAGGTCTTGGCGCACAGGAGAGTTGAGAGCGCCGGCGAAGAAAGCTAATCTCGTTCTGGAAAAACAGGTGCACAGAGATTTTTGGTGGTGAGGGATATATGCGGGGAGCAGTCCATCCACTAAAGAAATTGGGGGTTGATTTGCTTCTTATGCTACAACAGGAAAGTGAGAGATAGAACTGCAGAACTTTAAGGCTGGCGTGACTGACGCGCCCGTCGTGTTTCAGTAATTTGCTCTCTCATTACACCCGTGAAAACAGAATGACGGAAGGTAGACAATCCTATTACCACCCTGATTTGCAATCTGATTATCTTTGGGCCAACTCCAAGAAGGGCACATATTTCTTTTAGAGGTGTGCACTTGTTTCATGAGTCAAACCCCAAGTGGAATTATAATTTTTTAATCACAATTGTAATTTTATAAAAATTTGAATTGTTCAGCTTGAAATTACAAAAGCACCCACAGACTAGGGTCAAAACCACCTTTTTATGTATCTGTTGGCATTTAGGTATTCAATGATCACCTATTGACACATTACCCTTCATGATATTCATGCACTATTTCAGTAAAATTTCTAGATAGATTTGGCTTATTTCTAAATAGATTTGGATGCTTGAATGGATGAAAATGGGGCGAAATATAGGGTGACGGAATTGGGTTGGAGATGGAATGAGGTTGGTCTACCTTAGTGAGTTTTCAAGTAAAATGCAAACCCAAATAGAATAAATTTTCAAATTTGTGAAATAGAGTAGAATCAGAACTAGATACTACGAACAATATTAATTATGAGTCTCTAGGTTGCTTTTTAATTACAAATTTACTAACCCTAATCCATTCATAACATTACTTGGGCTTAATAAAAATTGGGGCTCTCTGTTGAGCATTTACGGTTCATTGCATGTGGACAAGGTAACCCTCTCATTGTGGGAGGCAGTCCTCAACCAGCTTAGTTTCTCGATAAAAATCAATGGAACTGACGTACGTCGTCGTGGATGAATCTCGTGGGATTGCCGACGAACTATTCTCGTGGCACGCGCACAGACACACTGAGATCGAGAGCAAGCAACTGAGGATGGCGCAGGAAATGCTCACCTCTGCGCAGTCAGTCCAATTTCTTTGGGTTCTTCTCCAAGGCGCGGCCAGATCTGCGGCACGGAAGCATCCTTGTGCGTGATGTACGAGGCCAGGAAGTAGCTGGCAGGGCAGAGCAGCTGAATGGCATTTTGTTTCACGACCGGCACTTTGTCCATGGCATTTCTTGCCACGGAGTGGCACGACAAGTAGAAGTGATCGGCGCCGTTGGTGCGGTTCCAGTAGCTCCATTGCGAGCGTACAGCATTCACGTACTTGGCACAAAAGTCTTGGAGGCCGCCGACGTCGATGCGCTTGTCCATGCGTGCTTTCGTGATGGACACCGGCATGAAGAAGAAGTCGGCCTTGGAGGGATCTTTAGTCACCATGCCGCTCGACATCAACGCTTGCTGGAAAAACTCCTCGCTTGCGTAGTTCCCGGAGGGCACCTGGCTCCGGGGCTCGAAGATCAAGTGGAACGGGTCCTTGCGGTCGTGAGGGTAGACGAAGATGCGCAAGCTGCGCTTCATTTCCGCGTAATCGGACTCGAAGATGCGACGCGAATGGTAGGGTCCGTTGTCTTCCTCTGAACCTGCAGAAGATGAAGAAGAACAAGCTAGGGTTTCAAAATCTGGGTTGATGGAAAACAGAGGGTAACTCATTCACGTTCTCACAAATTTTCGACGGAGGTCATGATTGCCTTACACTGCGGTTTTCTAATTCTGTTTCTATAGACTCTGTTCTTAATTTAGCTGCATGTAAATTCTCAAACAAAGATTGGAAACTTCTTCTTTTCCGACCCTGTTTTTTAAAGATTTTGTGCTGAAGCTGTACGTAGACATAGGAAAATTGAAAATCGATCAAATTGTTGCTGGATAAATAAAGGAGAACGAGAATACTTCGTTTCCCCTAAATCCGAAGGCAACCACAAACAGTACGCAAAAATGTCCTTCGATTGACATGCTACTGACCCGTCTTTGCAATATCTCCAGCAAGCCGTTCCAGGTACGCCACGGCGTCCGTCAATTTTCTCTTTCCTACCGTGCCTTCGTCCTCGTCCTCTGGACGCGCTATTGTTTCCTCAGAGTCGTCTTTCTCGTCGCCCTCCGCATAGGGCGGAGATTCGTTACTGATCTTTTCATCGTTGCCTGCTATTATCGCCATTTCTTCGCTAATCGTCTTCTCATCGTTCCATATTTCCTCCACCTCTGCCTTTTTCTCACCATCAACATCGTCTCGTATTCTACCTTCATTGACATCCTCGTTGCCATCAGCAACTTTTTCTTTGATCTCGAGCTCTGTCTCTAGCTCATCGTCCTCCTCATCACTCGCCTTCGCTTTCCGTCCCCATGTTCTCACGCCCATCTCGCTTTCCTTGATTCGCAAATTTTCACCGTGGACAGCAGCGTTCTTGCTGTGAGGCCCAACATAAGCATTTGTTGCTGTACCACTGAGGAGGTACATGAAGCACCACACCAGCCGACTTGCAAGAAGTAGAGCGCACATCATAGTCACAAGCAATAGAACTAAACCTCGTCCTGACTTCGAAGAAGAGACTCCTTGTGGACGCCTCCGAATTCGTCCTATTTGTGAAAACATCGAGCCAGCTTCCAGCAATCCCGGGTTCGTCATCTTGCCTGAGATATAAATTCCGCGTGTGTCTTCGCTTTGCAGGCCTGTTCAATTGATAAATCCTAGTTTGGCCGAACCTTCTACCTAAATATATTCAATTCTAAGAATCTCTCCGTAGCTCCCTACTTCGTCATGAAGTCGCTCATGTGCTGGCTGTCCATCTTCCGCCTACATGCAAGAAGTAGCAAGTTAGTCCCAAAACGTCGACAAAGCCACAGCGAAATACCTCCAGCAGGTCCAGCGGAATCATTAGCTGAAATTGAATCACTTGCGCTTGAACAAACAGAAGTTCGAGCAACAGAATCACATAGAGCAGACCACTGGAAAATCTAAAGATTATCAGTAAAGGAAGGTGGATCGTTATTGACGCAAGACACTGGCAAGCTGCAGTGGCCTACTCCGCTACACGTAATGAATTCGGCGCCGATAATTCATCACTCGGCAACACGAATGAAAGCATGACTCCAAACCTTGAAAGCTTCAGAGGAAACCAACTTAAAATTTGAGGGTTTCATCGCAACAAGAACCAAAATATCGGTTCCAACAAACAAATTAAGGTGGTGATCCGTCGCAGATACAATTCTCCAAACCTTGAAACAACAGCGCTGTCTCGTAGAACAATTTCAACAATTCGCTAAGATGTTAACCTTAGTCAAGTCAACCAATTCTTAGCCGTACATACCGCTCACAACCTCAAATCCGACCGTGATGAATCGAGAGTGACCTAGCTCCTCGTCAGGCAACCCATGCCACTGTACTTCGATCGAATCCCCCCCCAAAATTTTGATCGATCACACCACCGCCCCAAACCCTTCAATCCCAACAAAAAATTGCGACTGACTTCCAAGGCAGCTAGTAGTATCGATCATTTCCGGCTTACCTCTCTCCTTGCATCCCTTGTTGCCTGGTCCCATACCAAATAAAATTATGATCGACGTGACCCTTGCAGCTTCCACCACGTGAGCTAGAAGTGCTTCCGCACCAGCAGGTGCCGCAATCCCAGGAGTCCGTCGTCTTTGACTTGGTGATGGACTGCGATGCAAGAGATTCCGCGTGCCAAGGTGATCGATTGACGTTGAGGCTGATAACAGTAGGAGCTACGTACATGCACACGGTGGCTGTGCGCGAGGTCGAGTAGTACGTCGGGGACTGGGTTATGAGCTGCTAGCTGCTAAGCTGCAGCAGCTTCCTTTGGAAACAATTCAATAGGTAAGCTAGCTCCATCAGGCAGGGCCCAATAAACGTTGTCCACTCACGCAGACAGCACAAGCGCCTCCGCTTTCCCGTTCACCAAAAAATGGTCGCGTTCGTCCCGAGGATTCCATCACCCTGGTTCGTCACCAACGTGGCGAGCTCCTCCGATTTCACTCGCTGCATCAGATTGGTGGGGCTCATTCCGGCTCTGGGTGGGTACTGTACTGGCTGCTCATCATCCCACTCAGAAAGTGGAACCCCGGGCAGCACAAACTCCAAATCTTTCCGTCACATGCAAAAAAAAATTCACATGCACTTAAGGAAAACACAGGAACTTAAGCGGTGGGCACTTCCGAAATCGCCATCTGTACATCTCCTAAATCAATATGTACCTACGTAGAAGAAACAATTTTTGAACATCTACAGACAAATACTTTGACCCTCCTTAACCTTTGCATTCATCAGTGTTCAAATGTCGCGGTCATTGGTGCATTGAAACCTCCTTTCGCTTGCCAAACAAGAAAATATGGGATTTTGACCAATTTAATAATAAAAGAATATGCACAGTAGAAAAAAGTGGCGGTTTGGAAGGTGCCCACCTTACTACCTAAATTTGGCGATCTAATTTTGGAAACTCTGTATTCTTTTGTGTACTCAAACACGCAATGGTAAATTGTGGTTAAGGTCCTGTGTTTTCTCGAAAGCGAATGTGAAAAAGTTAGGAGTTACACACTCCCGGCATGTCGACTTCCTGGTTTGAGCACTAATTTCAGGCTTTAATTTCATGAGTTGAACTCAAGTTCATGCATTATTTGTAATCAAGGCATTTGGAATAGTGAAATTACGTAGTTGGGAGAAGTAAGAAAACACAAGCCAGAGCAACCATCAATCACAGTTTTGACACAGATTTTGACCATCATCGATTTCCGGTATTTGTCAAAAGTTTGGAGCTATGCTTGCACCCTTTTCCTGGTATGAGCAGTCTGTCAGTACTGTTTCATTGTATCCAGACAGACATGCCAAGGGCTTGATTCCAATTGTGCTCCAAAAACGAAATGATGGGGCTGCCCAGGGGATTCTTCGGATCTGCCCGCCCTTGGGGTCGCCGGCAATGGCGCAACGCAGCTCACCGGGCCTGTGCCCTCCACGTGCTCCTCAAAGCAGGAGGTATTGACCCGTTCTTACTAGCTACTGTGGGCATAAAATCGAGTTCAAGTTTTTTAATCAAATTTACATTTTTTTTAAGTATGAAAATTGAAAGCAGCTTTCTTTTCAAGTGGACACTCACGTTACAAGGATTCTTTCAGGGATCAATGGTGAAAAGGTTCATCACTTTTTGAATTTTGTGGAGTGAAACATGACTAAGTAACTGAAATATGACCAGCGCAAATATTTCTAAGTTTCACTCTAAAAGTCTCCAAGATAGTATGGAAATAATATAACACGTAGATATGTTTTGCACCTATAATTTTATACTTTATCCAAAAGCTTGATGAATTTGGAAATTGTTTAATTACAGTACTAATCCAAATGGTACTCCGTATTTAGGAATTGTCACAAATGAATCACTGAAACCACTACTGTAGTGTACCGCTGATTTGTCTCCTGTTTGTAAGCGTGTAAAATTAGTGTTGAACAGCTATAAAATTCTTTTTTGGGGTGTGTGTGCAAATTAGAACCTATTCTGGAATATTTCAGCCTACTGCACTGGTGAGTTCGATTACTTTACAAAGAGTGTGGCTTTGGTAAACTAGTGTCCCACGGGCGCCCAAATCATTGTACAGTACAGCATCAGCAGCACTTGCAATTGCTGATACTCATTCAGCAGTGAGGCAGGCCGGAAAAACTACGATGAGTATCCAATCCATGCCCAACAAGTTAGCTGCGACCACCTTTGGCGTGGGCAACATGCCGGTTTGCTTGCAGGCGGCCCACCTCGCACCTACTGCACTGTACAGCACTGCGTGCCTGGAGAAGTGATGCAATGTCCCAACCATCTGACGATGGATACCTTACCTTTAATTGGGGGTTCATCTACCGGGCCTTCAGTTGTGGGGGAAAGCCAGGAACTGACTGAAAGTGAGAATGAGTGAAGCCCTGGCCCAACGAAAGTCTTCCAAACCTCCGAATCTCAAGCGTTTTTTAAACGCAGAAAGAGCAGTAAAATTCCAAGCTTGGGGGAAAATCTTGGCCTGTATTTGAAAAAAACGGAAGCAGTTGCGCTGTCTAGAGGAGTGAGACCGAACGAAAGTCTTCCCCAATTCCAAATCTCCAGGTTTTGGGATGCTTAAAGAGCGGTAAAATTGCAAGCTTTGGGGAAATGTAGGACATATGCGAAGAAATTGGAACGATGGAGAAGCAGTTGCACTAGCTAGGGCGGGGTGGCAGACCTTAACTAGCTTCGTGACGCACTCGTCAAACGAAAGTCTCCGAATCTCAACCTGTTTTTGGACGCAAAGGAGCAGTGAAATTTCAAACTTTGGGGAAATCAGTCTTGGGTCATGTGGAAGGAAAACGAATGACGCCGGAACTACGTTACTGAAGGGGTTTCCGTCGCTAAGAAGTTGCAGACGGAAGCTTCGCTGTTCGGGAGACGGGACTTCAGTCGGGGGGCTTTCCATGGCAGTCAACAGCTCGCGGAGTGGAAACGACGACGACGCAGGGGGAGACCTTTTTTTCCTTGTGTTGACTCCGTCTTGGTCAATTTGAGTTTGCTCACCTGTCATCTACTGAAACCGAAAGCATTACAGTCAGTACTCTTCCAAGACATTTGAGTACGGGACTGCAGGGAGAGAGAAGGAACTCCAACCGCGGGGTTTTTCATGTTTTTTGGGTTCACAAATGGAATGAAACTCCTTTGCAAGAAGGAAGAAGGAACCAAACTGCCAGCCACAAACTCCAACCGCTTTCAATGGGGGCACCCATTAGAGGAGAGGGCTCCAAAACAATTTGGGCATTAAGGACCATCCTATAAGGTGGGTACACCTAAAAGTGCCACTTTTTGGTACTGTGCCTAGTAACTATTACTGATCTGATCAAATTTTCATATAGTCTTCTTGGCAAGTGAAAGCACATTCCAATGCACCAAAAAACACAGCATTTGGATACAGTATGCAAAAGTTATTAAGGTTCAAAGTTTGTTTCTAAAAGCGCTTCAGCCAAATAGGTACATAATGGAATTCAAAAATGTACAACAACTATAGATGGCACTTTTAAGTGAGGTGCAATTTTAGGTGTACCCACCTTAGATGGCAATGAAATGGACATGAGACGGTTCTTTAATTGACCTCTGTAATCATTGAATGAATCGAAGGAAAAAAGTATTGTCAATTGCAAGAGCCAATCAGTCTCTTTCCTTTCTCCATTTTTCATAGAAAATGCAAGTGAATGGTTTATGGAAGACCTAGGGTCATAAATAGGGACCTATGACACAACTTTCTTGAAAATTCATAACCAATTCAATAATGCTTCAAAAAATATGAAACGACTTGTTTTCAATTCCTCATCTATTTCTCTTTGACTGAAAAAAGAGCTAAAAATGTTCCCATCTAAGGAAATACATGAAAAAGGCAGATCAGCTTTGAAATGAGCGTTTCTTGAGCCTCTTGTGTTAATGAAGAAGGGTCTGTTCATGGTGATACTAAATCCTCCATTTGAAGTGGGCCGAACAAGGTAGGTTTTAAGTTCTCTAGGATAAATTTTTTTTTTAAACTCTATTTTGTGCTGTATTTAGGATGTGCTCTAGACCCCCATCAACTAATTTGGGGTCTATGATGGCAACTTATGTGCAAAAAATGAAAAATTCCTACATTTTCCCCTAAGGTAAATCCACCTTCTTGGGCATGCTTCAAATGGAGTATTTAGTGTCCTCCATTCATCCAAAGGTTCTACACTAGAGGACCAATACTTTTTAAGATTTTTACCCCCCCTAAGGATCTCAACCTTTTTCTTGTGGCCTTTTATCCATCAAATTAAAATATTCAAAACTATCTATTGCAAAGAACAAAAGAACTTTGAAATTTTGTTTTTTTTGTATATATGGCAAATTTTATTAAAATGGCAGTATTCCACATGCCATTTTTGAGAATGTGCATTCTGAACTAAGTACTAACATTTAGGACTAGTATAGATTTTCAAACATCTAGGACATATATAGATGTCAAAGATCTATGACAAATTTAGAATTCACTCCACATAGTTTGAAACATTTTGGGCTAGTATAGTTTTCAAAAATCTATGAGTGGTTTAGATTTCAAATTGTGCGGTTTGAACTATAAAAAGTGTCAAAGTAGGGTTGTTGCAAGAAATACTTACTGGTTTTGGCTCAAAATGGCTCAAAATCAGTGAGCCTTGTGAGTCTTGTGAGTCCTGTGACTTTTGGAATAAATTTTTTTTAAATTGAAAAAATATGGATAATTTGAAGAGCAATGAGAATATTATGTCTCTTGAAATTCAGACCTAAGAAATGTTTTCTCTAAATGTTATAAACAATGGAAAATACAATGAAAATAGCTCTATTTTCACTAATTTGGTAAAAATAGTAAAAAAATTCAAAAAATGAAAATGAAAAACTAATTTTTTCTCCAAGTAAAGGTCTTTCTTTTCCAACAAAATTCATCTTTGGAAAAACTAAATTTTATTCTCCACACTTGCACAAAGTCAGCCACTTTGACGACATGTGGAGGTTGAACAGTATAGTATTTTCAAAAAATCTCTTCGTGGTCTTGTGTAACTTTAGGTGAGGTCCTGGTATGCCAATTTTCAGATCAAAATTTTCATTTTTGGGTCAAAATAGGACTAAAACCCCCCCGAAATGGCCAAAGTAGACACCCAATTGGGGGCAGTTTTAAAATAGTAAACTAATTTTGAAAAAATTCAAAAAATTACACAAAATGCAAAACTTTTGTAGGCACCTTAATTTTAAGTTTCAAGTCAAATGAACAAAAGATGAAAAAGTTATAAGCAAAAAACTACCTCCTAAGGATCAAGGGGACAAAAAAAAGGACAAGTGTTTCTTGCAATCACCCAATAATGGAATGTTGCCAATTTAATGAAATTTTCCATATATCCATTCTAGGATTTTGCATTGTACTAGTAAGTATATGGCGAATTTCGTTAAATCGGTGAAATGCCATTAATTTGGCAATTTTTACACTTCAGACCACAAGGTCCAAAATGTAAACCTGTCATAGAAATCTGAAATTTATATATGTCATAAATGTCTGAAATCTATACATGTCCAAGATGTTTCAACCTGTGCAGTCTAAAATCTTAATACATCATAAATTTTGGAAATCTATACATATCTTAGATGTTTGAAAATCTATACATGTCCTAGATCTTAGCTTTTAGTTCGGACCGTTTGGTCTGAAAAATGGCACAGTGAATATGGCCATTTTATTGAAATTCGCCATGTATGAGAATGCATAGGAGGAATTTTAGAAACTTCAACCACTTAAATTGCAAGATATTTGTGTTTAAAGTGAAGAAAACAAGTTTCATTTGCACCTCACATGATTAGAATATAAGGCTTTGAATCTTCTTTAACTTAAAATTTTTGCTTTGAAGCTAGTAGGAATTTAAAAAAATTTATGATGAAGAATTGAGTTGAAAATCTAGGGAAAGAACATATAAAGAAAAACTCGATCTTCACTCTTCAAAAAATAGTTGGATAGAAGTACTTGGTATAAGATAAAAGGAAGAAATAAATCATTGATAGCTCTAAGATGGAATTGAAACACACTAATCTCAATGGTGAGATTGTCCTAGCAAGTGAATTGAACCAGCTTGTGAAACTTTTTTGTAAGAATATACTCTAAGGGTGATTTCCATAACAACACTACATGTTTGATGAATAACAAAGAATCCTTCTACATAATACAAAAGTCAATGCAAATGTTCATCCTTGAAATTTTGTATGAAATACTGAGTAGAGGTCTTGCACAATAGTTTGATCTCCAATTATTGCTTCTATGTTTTTTTTCTTAAGCAAATGATTCACTAGATACCAGAAAGGACAATTTCTTTGGTGACCAGCCTGACATTCTAGGGCTCATGTTTTCCTTCATAGGGCATGACTGGAAATCAGACTCAAATGAGGAACTTGCAATTGTAACCACCAACTTAATACACATGTCAAGCAACCAACAGCCGCCAGATCCCTTCAGAACAATTTTTATTTGACTGGCTAACGTATTGCAATAGCATTCTTCTTGCCTTGCCTTATACTTCGAGGATTGTACAATTGAAGCCGTGGCACTTTGGGGATGTTGTTGAATTTGTCCTCAAGCAATGCTTTGAAAAATATCAAAAGTTGTGTTATGCAATACAAATGAGACATGTTTGAAAAGCACTAGTAGCATGTGGGGCTCAACATTATTCCAACGAATGAATAATTAGGGAAGTGCAATATAGATTTGTTGTGATATGTGGTTGTAAAAATTGTGAGATTTTAAAGTGTGGGTATAGAAATAGAACTTCTTATACTACATTTCTCTCTAAGTGCATAATTGTCAATTATGGAGTTTGTAGGTGGGTCCAAGTTGAAGGACTTTTTTTAAATAGTACAGTAGTGTAGTTAGAGTCGTCATGAGTTACGTGGCCATTATTACCACTCTAAGTGCATAGTCCTGGTACCATGCACTAAGAGAGGTTCTACTTGTTTTTTAAACCAAGGTTTGTATAATATTATTAACCAATGTTGATGGGTTTGTTTTAATCTTCTTAAGACAGAAATATAAATAAGCTTTTTTAGGAAAATAATTTTTATTTCAATTAGCACATGAGAGCAAATTTTTTATCAAATAAGCTCAAAATAGAAGAAACCAAGCATTAAAAGAAATTCACAAAAATTTGAATTAATTTTTTTTGTTTCTCATAGATTACATTTTTGTCTACATAGAGAGCTTTAATTCATTCTATTTGGATAAGTGATGTAAAATCTATGGAACATCTAATTTGGGGGGACAATCATAGCAACTTCTTGATAAAATAATGTGTTCAATTTGTTTTTGAAATCAATTTTCATAATTTTCAAACAAAAAAATTTAACATGGTTTAGTTTCTTGCTAGAATAGTTTCACTATTTGGATTAGTATTTTTCAGATTCATCATAGAGATATTAATAATTTAGATTTTCCTTCAATCTTACACATGGGTGATTACAAGAAACACTTTTCTTTATTTTTGTCCCCTTGACCTCCAACATGTAGTTCTTTGCTCATAACTTTTGCACCTTTTGTCTTCTTGGCTTGAAATTTGAAGTGAAGGTGCACACAAAAGTTTCATATATTTTTTAATTTTTTCAATTTAAAAAAAATTAGTTTACTATTTTTAAACTCCCCTCATTGGGTGTCTACCTTGGCCATTTTGGAGGGATTTAGTCCTATTTTTGATCCAAAAATCGGAATTTGAAGCCACAAATTGGATAAGTTGGAGGTCTACTAATATTATAAGGATTGATGATGAGTTTTTATGAAAATAGAAACATGCTTATTGTACACATGGGGTCAAAGTGACCTTCCTTTTCGCAAAGGCTACAAAGAGGGAAAAAATTTCCTAGAGGAATTTTTTAATTGCAATGTGAATACTATCTTGTCTAAAAAAAATTAAATAATTTTTTGAATTTTTTTTTAGTTATTAAAAATGAAAAGGTCTGCAATCCCCTTTTCTACTATTTTGTGCTACTAGTGGCTTCTATAGTATTTTGTAGTAGTCTATAGGATTGCATAGTACTAACTAATAGTCCCAATCTACAAGCACCCAAAATCAATAGTTAAGATTTGCAAGCGCAATGCTGATGCACTGTACTATCAATATTGTACAATACAACCAATCTTGTGGCCAAAAATATTATTTTTGAACCCAAAACATGAAAAGTTTCTTGTAATCACCCATCTACTTCCAATAAATAATTTTCTTACAAATTAATTTTTTTCCTAAACCCTTAGCTCAATTCTTCTATAAAAATTAAACCTCAAAACTTTGTAGTATGAAAAATTTAAGTTCAAAAGGTTCAAAGTCAAATAATTTAGTCATGTAAGGCGCAAAAATAACTTAGTTTCTTTACTTTAAATGCAAATATCTTGCAATATATGTGGTCAAGCTTTGAAATTTATTCTATACATTTTCATATAGATTAGGGATAAGATCTTATAGTTATATGTGCAAAAAAAATCTCAAGTTTTTAACTTTTGGTATTAGAATTATTGGTTTCAGGTGTTTTTGATGAAAAAAAAGGCTATAGTCCTTCAAAGGTAAAACAAAATTCTTTTCAAGTCATTCAAATTTTAAGGGGGTATCTTAATCTTTAAAAGAGAGTGGTTTAGGTTGGTTATCAATGTTATGATGAATATCTTAATGTAAGCATTGTTTGAATTTCAACACCTCATTAAAGATTACCACTAGATGAAGCATGTTAATGAACAAGTTGACTTGTCAAGTTTGAGGTCAAGTTATGAGCACAAATACATTGATAATGAAAGTGTGATATGAAAGAGTTTTGTTTGTATCCAAATGGGATTCTTGAATTAAGTATTTAATAAGGAATATATTGAAAGAAATAATATATAATATTTAGAAATAGATATGTGAAATCCATTAGGCAAAAAAAAGGCCTCCAAGAGAGCTCTACTTTTGTACTAGCAACTAAATTCAACTACTAAAATTTTAGAAAAAAATTGCAAAATAGTGAGAAATAATGAAAAAATTAATTTAATTTTTTTTAGATGGATGTAGCTGACAATCTACCACATAGAATTGTAAAAAACAAATTAATAACTTTTTTAATTTAAAAAAAAATCTAATATTTTAAAATTTTGGCCAGCACTATTCACTATTGAATACAATTTCATAAAGAAAAGAGGCCTTCTAGAGGTCCCACTTTTTTGCCTAATGATATATATTTAATAGCTTTTGGATTAAAGACCTTCTAATAGCAAGACTTTCAATCTATAAATGTTCTCAATAATATCTCAGTCATATCAACCTATTCTAAGACCATGCAAAGAAATTATATAATTCTTCAAGCTTTTATAGTTGAAAAGAAGTTCTTGTCTAACTTGGATTTATTGTTTATTGTAATAGTTGGTTAATTTGTCTCTCTTTAGCATCATATACTAAGTATGAGCCTCTGCATCTAAATGCAAATTCAAATAAAATTTCCAAATTTTTCGTTTAAGTGATGAGTAATAAAGTCCATTCATTTTCCTTTTTAGAAAAATTATAACTTCACAATATACACCTTCAAGTGCCAAGTCCACTTTGAATGTTTGAGTATTATCTAGAGCAATTTTAATAAACTTTGCAATCAAAATTAGACAATAATCACTTTTTAGATAACCATGGTAATTCAGGCATTGTAATAAATTAAGGTGTGATATTAAGCAAGTAATATGAAAAACCATATATACTAAAAAAAAATAGGTCATATAGGCGTGCTTAGAAAGAAGATCTTAATACAAGTGTCAATATAGGATTGATTTCCTTTCAAAACTAGCACTACTATGTGATACTTGTAAATGAAGCACATTAAATTAAAAGTAATCAATGTATTAAGTGTAATTGTAGTCATTATTAGGATGATTTTTACTACTCAAATGTATAGAATTTTTTTTAAAGGAAATTATCTTGATAGATTTAATTTTCTTAAAGTAAGACAACCCAAAGAAGGATGAATTCTATGGCACTGCCTTTTATACAAAAAAATGAGAAATATCATTGTCCTCTTTTAGGCTAAATTTCTTTGAAAAATTTGTACTAAAATATGCAAACTTGAAGGAAAATCTCCAAGGAAAAGAATGTGATAAAATTTTCCACCGAAATTTGAATAAATTGTCAATTTCTCACATGCATTTTGACTTCTTATACTTGCATGCAAGGGATTTTGCCCATGCAAATCTATCACTTATAAAAATATTACTACACATATTTACAAATGTTTAAAAAGATTTGGTCTTATCTAGTATAGTATACTTTTGCTCTTTTTACTTACTAATATTGAATCTTTTTCTTTTGTGCCAAATTATCGCCAAAATTTCACTTGATTTTCAAATTTGCCTCCTTTGCACTAGAAAAAGGAAAAACAAAAGAAAAATAGATTCATGAAATAGCCAAAATCATTTCTAAGAAATACTCTATATTGAAATTTACCATTTTTTGTGGGTGAATTTTATTATTTTAGGTGATGGTGTGAATGGGTGGTGTTTGGATGATCAAAATTGGATTGTTGGTCTAAGCTACAATACTTGCACTGTCAAGGTCTATCATCTTGCATTGGCTAGAGGATTGACTCATAAATTGGTCATTTAAGAATTGGAATTCAATTTTGTAGAGTCAAAACTTTGCGAAATAATTTTCAGTAAATTTTCTTGAAGACTCTTGTTCCAAAAAGCAACATGTACAAAGAGTGTACATTTCAAAAAATGGGTGATTTTGGAGCTTGTCTGCTTTCAGAACTTCCTAATTACGGTCGAGGTGAATTGACCCCCTCGGTCAATCACTCCAAGTAATTCCAAGAGTGCAAATAAAACAAAAAGTCCCCTATTTTGCGCCTAACTAATTTACCTAATGCACTTCTCTAAATTGTTTAAGGGGCCTGTGATTGCAAATATGAATTCAAAATTTGCAAAAAAATTATTTGCAAGACATGAGAAATTCTAGCATTTTTCCAAGTGGCCGAGCGAGGGGGTTAGTTTACCCCGGCCCTAATTACGGTAACTTATTGCCCAGCTCATGGAAATGGGGTGCTTAGGGCAGTGTTTTTTTTGGGCCTCATGGGGCCAGACTCTAGTGCTGTACTATAGTCACAGTGGTTTAACCCTAGACCGCCCAAGGGGCCAAAAAGTGGCCTCTCATAAAATTCAAAGTGATGTAACTTTTGCATCCAATGTTCAAATTCAATGAAACTTGTTGGGAAATTTGCGCTTATTATTCTAGTTTGTGTGGTAAAATTTTCAGATCAATCTAAGAGGTGATGATTGTGTGGAAGGCAATCGAAGTTCACTGAGGTTCAATGTGATTCACCAAAGTGCACTTCATGGCTGCAACTTTGGGGGCTTGTATCTCCTCCATCCTATGTTTGATTTGAATAAAATTTGTTGGATTCTACTCCCCTTGAAGCCCAGTTATTGTGGTGAAATTTTCAAGTCAATCCAAGTTGTTTAGATTGTTTGGGAGCAATTCGAAATTCAAAATCCCACCATTTTGCAACTTCAGCGAACTTTGGCGGCTTGTATCTTCTTCATACAACATCCAATTCCAATAATTGTTTTGGGAAAGTTGCGCATATTAGTCTAGTTTGTGTCGCTAAAATTTCACATCAATCCAAGAAGTTCTCAATGACTAAGGTGCATTCTAGTAGAAGGAGGTTCAGCCCTAGATGTGTTTTTTGCAACTTTTCTTACCTATTTTTTGACATTTGCAAGCCATTTTGCAAACGCATTGAGTCAATTGAATGATATTTTTTTTCACCAATGTGTTTGTATGCTGATTTTGAATCACTTTGTAGTTTAAAGTTTTTTCATTTTCTTAGGTTTAGAAGTCAAATTTCACCTCTAAATGAGTTTTTAGGAAAATTTCAGCATTCTTTTTCAACACTAAAACATTTTAATCTTGCAATCTATGTGGTCAAATAACTTCAAATTTGATCCATGCCACCTACAACATGCTCACTACAAGATTGTACGGTTAAGATGTGTATTACTTAGTCACATTTAGATTTATAGCACTTCAAAAGCTACAATTTTTTTGAACCCAAAATGGCCGTGGGCCTTCTAGGGTTAAATCTGGAGGGAACATCCTCCATTCACTGCATGCTGTGTAGTTTGACTGAAAAAAAAACACTGGCTTGGGGTCCCGTTTCCGTTGCTGTTTCCCTGGCTAGTCTTCTGCCTCTGCCCTGGCCCCGGCTGCTGCTGTTGCTGCTTTTCTGAGGGAGTTTTAGTTGGTGAGCATCCAAATCCTTTCTTCATCGAATCCATGTGCTGGGGAGGTGCGGAATTTCGTGCAAAAGTTGCTGAAACAAAAGTCTGCAAAACTCAAATATTGTGAGAACCAACATCTAGTGCATGTTTATTCAATTGTTAATATTTTTAATTCTGTAAATGTGAATTTTCTGCAATTTTGGTGTACAACAATTTGGAATAATTTGTACCAACATGCCAAGGCAAAAAAACAAAAGTATTTTTGGAGTTCAAAAAAAAAACTGACAAAAAATAAAATAATTTCAAGTCATGGTGATCAAGGTGGTGATCAAAACCAAGTTTTAAACATGGCTAACTTTGAAACTAATTTTCTTCCAAATCACAACTCATTTTTTCTTCAAACGTCCATGGTAACGTGGAATTTGTCATACACTACTTACAACTTTCATGTATACACTTTTGGACTTTGTCCATTGACACTCATGCTATGGTTGTTTGAATGAAAACATTCAAATTTTGTACTCAATTTTGGCAATCATTGTATAATGCCTTTGAAGAACTCTCAAAATTCAAATATTTATCTTTTTTAGTGTAAAATAAATTTTTTCAATAGTCAACCTTCAATATTGAATGTTAAAGTTTCAAAATAGTCAAAGGAATTTAACTACCCGCATAGAAACAAGCTCGGAATTTTTGATTGAACATATATGGTCATTTGGGTACTTAAAGGTTAAATTACACCATTGTATTTGTGTCACATTTTAGTTGCACCTATTTTTACCACTCTATCAAATATGTACATGTCAAATTTTGAAAATGTGCACTTCTAGTGGTACATATTGGCACAATAGTCCAAATTAATTTGTGACTCAAACATGATGGTTTATCCTAACCCATTACGATGATCATGAACTACAAAATTTCCATTTACCATGATGAATATCTACATTCTTGGTCTCCAACAATCATTCATTAAATACTTTTCAATTCTCTAAGGCATTACAAGGATAACTTACAACATGATGGGAGCCTAGAAAGTGTCCATTGCATGATAGAGGATCCTTCTATATAAGACACAAGTGCAAATATTCATCCTTGGAATTTTTTAAGAAAAGGGCCGAGATCTTAGAGTGCTCTTTTGGATTTTTTAACCCTTGAAGGACGGACTGGTGGTTGTGAAAATCATGCATTTTGATACCATGTGACATCATCTACCTAAAATAAGCCTGAAATAAACTCATTGGAATTCACAAAACTCTAGAAGATCTCCCCTCTCCACCCCTAATAACGAGGATGAATAGTTGCACTTTTGTCCAACAAGGAAAGATTCTCTCATTCATCAGACACAAAATGTCCTTGGCGTCCTTTCTGGGTTGAGTAAATCATTCAGGATACCCAAAAGGATGATTTCCACAGTGACCAGCCCAGTGTTCCATGCTCCGGCCCCCTATTTCCACATCAACTGGAAGTAACATACTGTAATACAATTACCAGTTGACAAAAAATGGTTCGCAAATGTAAATATATGACAGAAATGTAAATCACCCCAGCATTTGCCTTTTATTCATCCCTGAAAGGATCCTCTTAACAGTCCAAAATTGTCAATAGTGGAACACTCAAAGTGCAACGACACCTTCAATTTGGCATCCACGGTTCCTCAATAGTGTACACTACTCTCAGAAACAAAACAAAACAAACTATTGCAATGCCTCCACAAACCCAAGCAAAGCGCTCACTTCGCGGTTCTCTGACGGATACTTAATAATTTGGCTACTGTTCTTTGGGAAAAAGAGGACAGTCGGATAGCTTTGAAGCTGAAGATTCTCCTTAGCGTATGTTTTCTGATCACCATCAGCATCGAACTTGCCAACCTGCTCCATTCAATTCCAAAGTCAACACTTGGCACAAAACCCTCTCACAAAAGCAGTGTAACCTCTTACGCTATTACTATATTTCCAGTTAATAGCAATTACGAGAACCTAAATGTCAAGTAACGTGATAACTCAATGTAAAGGAAAAGTAGTGTAGAGGAACTACTAAAGAAATAGATGTGAATTAGAAGAAGAGTCCTCTATGCTAGGTTCACATCTTTTGACACAATATCGAGCAGCCATGAATGCTATTGCCGCTTACCACAACATTTGAGCCCGCCAACTTGTCTGCAACAGCATTGTAGGAATCGTTCATAGCCTGAGAGAAGGGGCACCAGGAAGCGTATAACACAACTAGGGATGATTTTTCGCGCTTCTCTCCCTTTGCCAACGCTTCCATATCTTCACGAGCCAACGTGGTCACGTTCTCACCGGTGAAAAGATCAGCAGTTTCAACTTTCTCTCCTAAAGCACTAGAGGGCTCCGTCAGAGCATCGAGGTTACCCTGCAAATAAAAACGGAAAAACAGTTTCAGTTACACATATAAAGAATGAATCCTGAAAATTTTGTGGGTTTTACTTTGCCATCATCCGACTGAAGCCAAAGTCCACTTGAAAGCCGTACAAATTTTCAGACAACTTGGTTGTTGGACATGCAAGAAGGTCCAGCAACAACCCTAAATTTTGATTTTCCATACCTTGTGGAGACCACACTCCTTAGCCTTGGCATCTTCCCACCACCATCTACCTTCTCTCTCGTGTTGGCCTGGCAGTACAGCCCTTGTGCATGGCTCACACCCAATTGAGACGTAACCCTGCAACAAAGGATGTAAATCAGTGCAGAATTTCCATCCGACCGTAAAACTTAACTGATTGCACCCATTCAACTAGTGCTCATGGTGAGTGCAAGGATGGGGTAAACTATCTTCCAAAACGAAAGAGTAGACAAACCTTGAAGTGCAGCTCATTCACAGGAACGTCCATAGTGCGAAGGAAGGACCACACAGCGGTTCCCGAAACGTTTGACAGTGGATTCCACTTGATCAAACTTCCGGGACCCCCGTCCAAGCCCTCAAAAGCAGGATCCACCTGGTCACAACACAGAAATAACTGTAAGGATAAAGATATCGTACAGATTTCTAATAAGCTGGGCATGGATAGGGCAACATAATTCGCCAAAAAGGAATCTGAACTTTGGCTACTTTTTAAAGTTCCTGACACGAACATAAGACTTGGAAGAGTTTTCAAGAATTTCAGTTCCATAATCAATGCTAACTGTGCTAGTTGCGAAGTAGCAATTAGCACCTGAACAATTGGGACATTCGCACGTGTTCCAGGCGATTGATCTTTACGCTGTCCCGTAATCCAGGCCTTCAATCCCTTGAGCGCCCGACGCAGAGGTCGCACTTTCCGCACCCTGCAACACTCTTGATGTCCGTCTTCATAGAAGGAGAACAAGCCTTTGGCACGCACGAGCTCCTCCACCTCGGCCGCGTCAGGAAACATGTACTGAATATGAATGTTGTACCGTTTCTCCACTTCAGCAAACAAGCGGTAAGTCTCAGGGTTCAGCCTTCCAGTCTCCAAGCTGAACACCCGGAAGGGACGGCCAGTCAGATGCGCGTACTCGATCAAGGCTACGTCCTCAGCTCCACTGCAACCACCAAGCCACAACAATCAGCTGAAGTCGAGAAGCGCAAGCTCCACTCGCAAGCTGGATTGTCAATTCAAACTGAAGGACACAACGTCTAGGTTTTCCGACAAAGCGTCAACAAGACCCTCTAGTCGTTAAATCAAGCATATTCTTAGTACATAATCGAATAAGAAAGGAAATTTTAGAACACCCGTCTAATAAGATATCAGAAATCTCACAACGTCAAGTGGGCCTAACCTATCGAAAAAGAAAAAACCTGATTGGAAATGACTACAAGAACTCCCTAATCACTCAAGAGTACAGGATGAATTACTGTACTTGTCAATCTAGTTGAGGTAATTGGTCAATTGCGCTTGATTCGTACCTGAAAGCGATCGCAATATCGTCACCAAACATAGACAGGGCTTTGTCCATAATTTCCAACGGAGATGCGGAGTCTAAATCTTCCGCCAGCTTCGGGATGTCCGCAGTACTTTCCACAAGCTCTGCACACAAAAGTTTTCATTAAACATGAGCTCAACCCACTAATCGAAATCGGTCGTGATACAAGTTCAAATACCAGGAGCTCATAACCAAGTTCACATACCAGGAGCCGCAGTAGTCGGGGAAGCGATCCGCACTCTCCGCTTCTGCAACCTCTCACTACTCGTCGTCAAACCCAAGCTCCGCGATGCCCCTCCGCCGGACGACAATCCCCCAAGACGACCCCCATTCTGCCCTCTCAACCCTGAAAAATCCAACACTACTCAGCCTCCGAAACTTCACCAAATTCCATCGAATCAAAATCCCAACAAATTAAAATGAATGGGAGCGCACCCAATGCTACCGATTGCCGAGTCGAAGTGGACGCCACCGCCGCAGAGGAGGGCGCGCGAGCCGCGACCACGACCTCCAAGGATGCCACCTGAGCCATGTTTCCCCAATGCAGACCACCCCAAGTCCCCCAAACCTAAAAGAATGAAAGGATGAAAGAGTGGAAGAACGATCGCTCGAAAAGGCCTCAGCCTCTGAAGTGAATGCAGAGCTCAGTCGTCCCAGGCCGGTGAAGTGGAAGCGCAAGCCAATGTAGAGATTCCTCTATTTATGCATGGAGGATGAATCTGGACGGTGGAGCAACCGTTCTTATCAACGTTCGTAGTTCGGCAGTTCGAACTTTCGCACTGCAGGCACACTCCTGGTTTCGTCTTCTTCCTTGGGATTGCGCCTGCAGGTGCCCTGGCAGATTCCGATTCGGGACTCTCGAGGCCTGGCAGTGCGGCTGCGGACGCCATGGGGCGTCGCGGGGTCATCACCACGAAACTGCGGGCACGGGGATCTTTGGGAAGGTTTGTCTCATTATCCCTGAAAGGACGGGATTATGACCACGGATTTCAAGCCTCTTTTTTCTTTTCTACCGTTTTGCATACGAATAAAAAAATAGGCGGGTACTGCCTATTTTGAGCCTATTGTATTGTGAGAAAATGTTAACTTCAAAGTGTTATTTTATTAACTATCACATGTAGTACACATGGCAAACTGTGAGTGGTTGTTAATGTTTTTGAAGGAGTAGTGAACCTCCATCCTAACTACATGGCTATGAACTCAACTGATGTAATCTAGAAAAGCAAATTATTATGGAAGTCAAGGTCTCCACAAGCAACTGGAATAAACATAGGAGAGCACCAAACTTCAAGTTCTTTACTATCATTGCTTCCTTGCAAGTCAGCAAGGCATGTCCCATCTTTATCTGTATCATCAATGACAATGACGTTATCTTCCTCTTTTTGTTTTGTTAGGTTTAAGCATTTGAGTACATGCTTGTGTGACAATTTTAGCAAGAATACATATCATTGCTAGTGTTATATTATGCCTCCCATCTTGTTTTGCACTTGATTTTTGAGCTACACCTTTCAAGATCTGCAATGTAGACAACATTCTCCAATTTTGTTCAAAACAAACATATGTATTTGACATTGGTAAAGAATATGTGACATGTGAGGGATTAGTAATTCTCAAGCAACAAGATGTCTTGAATTGAAAGGGTCTTTAAAAATAATAATACATCTAAAATCTTGAAATCTCTACTGATGTCAGTGGAACTTGAATAATATAAAATTGAAGTAATTGTTGATATTAAAATGAGATTATCATTGAGAATTTGCATATTCATCCGTGATGTACTAAAACAAGCAATGCACACCCTAGTCAATCGTTTCAATTGATGGTTGTCTTGTTTTACAAATCGAGAATCTGATAAAATGATGGTGGTTGCCATGTCATATACATGTTAATGACTTTAGGCTTCACACAATAAATATTAATATTAAAGAAATCTCAAAATAATTGAATTAGAGGATAAAGTATATTAGCCTACAATAATTGCAAACACTTATATGTACAAACATGTTAATGTACAAGAATCATTAATTTACAAAGATAATAGATTGTATTGGTTCTTGTATTTCTGAAGCACTTTCGATTGTTGATAAAAATTGTTAAAATATGATTTATTGGATTTAAGGATACATAATCCTAAAGTATATACTTTAGAAGATAAGATGGCCCAAGTATTAACAGTAAAATCATTCTAATTTGTAAGCTATTAATTTCACAAAAGACCATTTTAGTACAGGCAAGGACAACCAAAACGGCAATTTAACTCACATTAGTAAATAAAGTTACTAGATGAATTCTAGGAAGGAATTAGTTAGGAAAAGTTAGTTAGGCAATTTTAGAAGGAATAGTCTTAGGACCTATTCCCAAGACCAAACGGTTAGGGTTAATTGAATTAGCCCCTATCACCGGGGGAAACTATATAAAGGGGCAATTTTCTCATTCATTTAATTAATCCAAGACAAAAGAACTTCAAGGCTCACAACAACTAAGACAAGAAACTTGAAGACAAAACCAAGCAAAGGAAATTCAAGATTAATTCAAGACATTCCCACGGACTAAAAGACAATAAAAAGACAACTTTCAAAGACCAATTCTTTTCAACAACGTAAAGACTTAAAGACCTAAACAATAAAGACCGATTAAAGAATTAATAATAAAGAATGAAAATTAGTTGTTCAAACATCAAGCAAAGATATCAAAGGCTTACATATGAATCCATCCTTAGTTATTGCAAATTTGTAATGCATAAAACTAGATCAGTGTAATTTAATGGTATGAAATAAATTTCTTTAACCAAGAAATTGTGTTTCAATACATCATATGAATGTAAATATATTGCTTGATTTACATGTATCAATTTCAAAAGCAAATGTAGTAGATGATATTGATGGGGTATTTTAAATTTTCTAAGTGCAATAATTTACTAAATTTTGAAATTCATTGAATATTTTATATAGCATATTACTTATATAATTAATTCTTTGAAAATTTTTGGTTAGTGTAAGTGCATGAGTTGAAACAAAAATAATATTGATTTAGCAAGTACTAAAGTCTATAGGGATTAAAGTTTAGTCTTAATGTCTCATTGTAGGTTTTTTTGTACAAACAATCAATAGTCAAAGCTATATATTGATAGAATAAAAAATTTAATACATTGAAAACTTAGTCTATAAACAATTTGTGTTATATACATATTATGCTTCTTTTTAGTTGATTGTGGCTTGTATAGAAAAAAGTCAATCCTTGGAGTTAGTCATTATTGTGGATGATTATTTAACAATTTAGTAACTTTTGAAATCTAAGGCTGGAGCGCATCTAAGATAGAACACATTGAAGACAAATTTGAATTTTCTCTTATTGTAGTCTTATAATGGCCGAGAAAAAGATGACCAGTATCACTAGACAAAGCTACAATAGTCCATTTACACTACATTTACATTTTCTAAAATAAATGCTTGATGAATATAGAGATAATTCAAATATTTGGTTTTTACCATATAAAATGATATAACACAAACAATTTATTTTTAATGATATCAATCAAAAATAACAAGATTAACCAATAATATACATATATTATAAATTAGTAGTAAACTTCATCTTTGAACAGATTTGGAAGTAGATACATCTTAACTTCTACCTTTTACTTCAAACAACAATAATTTTTTTGAAAACTACATCTTAATGTAATGGAATTAACCTTGATAAAGTTCCTAATGACAAACTATTAATCATTCCAACTAATGCATGTATGGAAAATACCTCTAGATTAAAGAACATTAGATCTCTTCTATTTGTCTTGTTTCTTTGTGTTCTTTAAACATTAATATCTCATTCTAAGGTAGTAGTTAGAGCAACAATTTTATTTTTTTTCCCTTTTTGTTTGTTTTTAGTAGGAATTGTTTATTGATTGAAGTAACAATGAAGACTAAGCTCTAAACTATAAGTTGTTAACATGATTGTAGTGGCACAAGTGGATTCCGTTAATATTGAAAATTTTAAAGACAATTGCAATTTAACTTTTGTTCCAAAATATCTCAATTATTGTACCATCTTGCTTCAAAAATGCCTTCAAATTTTGTAGAAATCAACTTTTGTACATGTAAAATCTTACAACAAAGTGTCATCATATCTAGTCTCTTTAATACACTTAATAGATTTTTGAGCCCAAAGCACTTGGCCCTTTTGTCAATCTTGTTCTATGTGTGGTTCTTTGATTGTAATCAATACTTTTGTTGTGCACTATAGTGCTCTTGATCCTATGTGATCTTCACTTCTTACAACAATCTTGGCTACATAGTATGATTTATAAGGATTTGATTGTGAGCCATAACAAAACATGCAAAGATTATAGTGCAAAGTTGTATTAGTTAAATTTCATCAATTTCACATGAAAACAAATTTGGATATTGCTGAACTTTGAGCTTAATGAAGAGTTGGAGATTGACATACACCACACCGCTACACATCAACTAATTTTCTTAAACAATGCATAAATGATTTTACCCAAAAAAATTCTCTCAAATTCTAAAGACTTTGATAACTTCAATTTGCAATTGAATCCTTGGAAAATACTAGGATTTAGTAATTACATTCAACAATTATAAATCTTGAATCAACAAATGCATTCCATGTATTACCTTGACTCTAATTTGTCACAACAAGAGATGTACACAAACAAGAATAACATTGGTTGAAGATCATCATATCACTTGCATGGTTCAATTTTGAATCTTTTTTAGTTGCTTGTAGGCCTCAATCCTCATCAAACATCTAGCATGGATTGTAAGCCCCAAAAATCATCATCAAAGTATTGAGATTAATAATAAAAAAAATTTAAGCATTTACTCAAGTGCAAGTGGGCTCAATGATAATCCAACCTTTTTGTTTATTGATTGAATCAAAATCATAGACTCAATAATGATGATGATAGATTGAATAAAAAATATTTGTTATGATTTCTCTCAACTCTCCTAGAAGCTAATGCTACCAACCTACAAATCGAACTTAAAATATACACTTGCAATATTCTCAACAAAACTTTACAAAATTGCTTTCTAGTCCCAATTGGACTTTGTTAATTGTTAGGATTAGAGTTGCTTATTGAGACGCTTCTTAATAGTCTCAACAATGACTCTAACTATCACAGATTTACAATTACCATCCCAATGCAAACTTCAAACTATTAGGAGCAAACATCCTAATTCTATAGATATTTGATTTTTGTCGAAGAGACAACACTAGCAATGATGGCTTTTTCATTATTTCTCTTGATAAACCTTCTTTGAGGTACCTTCATTGACAAATTAAAAAGAAGCCAATACAAAGTCATGATTTGGAATACATTTTCTATTCTTTTGGCTTTAGTCTCGACTTCAATTTATTATTTAAAACAACATTTGTTTGAAATGTCACTTTGGGCTACATCAACAATTTAAATTACCAATTTGACTTGAGATCTAACTTTATATTCTATGTACATTTTTAAAAATGAACTATCAATATAGGCAAATTATACTTTATTGAGTCTTTGATAATGTACATATATAATCTTTGTTGCCATCGAAAAAACTCCAAATTCATAAATAGCTAGAAAAAAATTCATGAGACTTAAAATCTAGTATATAAATCAAGTACATAGTAGGCTTCAAATCCATACAACTCTACATTCCAATTTTATTTGAATATTTTATTTCATTTATATGAAAAAAAATTCTTGATTTGCAATGTTGAAAATCATTCAATCAATAGAAAATAAGCCTAAAATGCTTATTATATGTCTAATCTAATTGAAATTAAATGTCAAATTATATTCAAATTAAATTTATTTATTTATATATTTTTAAAAATATACAAAATATATTCAGAAAGATTTAATCTAAATTTTGAGTGAATGTAGAAAAATTCAAAAAATGTTTGTTAAAATATTTAGAAAAACAATAGTAAGTTTATAGTACATTAAATATTTTATATACAAAAATGAGGCCAATCATTTATTAAGAACCTTTCAAAGGAACGAATATTTTAAGCATAAATATATGTTTTTCAATGATTCCATTTTCTAAGAAAAAAACTATAAAAAATTAGAAATAAATACATTTAAAACATAATGGTAATTTGTACTACTAATATATAGTGCAAGCTATTATCTTCTCAAATCCCAACACCATATTTTATGAAAAAGGAATCAGTCAATATTGTCATTTTCTATTACTAGGACCAAAACATTTGAAATTATTTTATCCAAGTCTAATTGTAGGGTCCTATATTGAACTTATGTAAAAATGTGTGGAAGAAATTTTTTTAAATTTGATTCCATAGATTGCAACTTTTTTGCATTTGAAGAAAAAAAAACTTTTTTTGGCACCTTGTGTGACTAGAATATAGGACTTCAAATCCTCTTAAGGCTTTTAATATTGCAATACAAAGTTTTGAAATACAATACCTCTATGGAAAAGAATTGAATTGAAAATAGAAAATAGAAAATAGAAAAAATTCATTATTAAAAAATTGTTAAGTAGAAGAAAATACAAGATAGAAAGAAAACTAAATCATTAATTGTTTTAATACCTAAAGGCTTAATAATTTTTTGCCAATGGTTGTTTTATTTTATAATTTTTTGCACATAGATGTGTTTGAATTTTTGGATTTAAATGGTACAAAGGTAAAGACTACTTTGTCTAATATGAATGAAAGTAATTGTGAAAAACATTAACTATTGGATTTTTGGTTTATAAAAATTTTAGATGATCAACTTATAGGCAAAAAAATATAGCTTTGGAGCATGAAAATTTATAAGTGGATGAGTAATTCTTTTTTACACACTTGTAAACTTTAAAAAAGTAATTTAAGGTAAATTTAATATTTTTTAATTTAAAAATAATTTAAAAAAAACTCTCTCAAATTTATATTACATTTTCAAGCAAATAGAGTAGAAAATCAAAATGAACCAAATTGGATCCTACAAAATTTTAAAATTTTAATATATACACCAATTTTTTTTAATTTAATAATTGATACTAGAAGCATATCATTCAAAGCATCTTCAAAAATGTGAAACCATTCTAATAAATTTGTATTCTCCATTGAACCTTATATTTTTTTAATTGCTAAAAATACAATTTTGAAATTATTTCCTCAAGGCCTAGTTTTTTTATGTAGACAAATTTCTTTTTCTAAGAAACATTTTTTTCTATGCCCACTACTCTTTTTATAATTTTATAATTTTATGTTCACTACCATTTTTCTAAATAAGACTACATTTCTTGAATAAACTATTAAATAATGTCCACATTGAAATTCTGACAATTAGAAAATGCAACTAGTTTGTCAATTTTTATTCTACAAGATCCTAGTTTACAAAATCTTGAGATTTTTCTTACCCTTTTGTGAATTTGCCATTGAAAATTTGAAGACAACACATTATATTTACTATTCGTTCTGAAATTAAGAAAAAATTGAATTATATTAATGCTAAAGAGAGATTGCTCCAATAAGCAAAGTTAACCTTATATAATTATTTTTTGAAAAAATTGACATTGAGCACAAAAACAAATCCAATATGTTATCTTCTTACAACTTAGATACTATAATTGTCCACAAAAAAAAGATCTATTAATAATTAGCACATCACAAATTCAAATAGAATGAATAAAAACCTTCTACATAGGAAACAAATATATATATTCTACAATAATCAAAATTTTAAATTTTTATTTCAATTTATTCTGGATTTTTTCTACTTGAAGAACTACATTGTGGGGCCTAACTTTTGCTTTCATTTGAAATAAAATTTATATTCCCAACAAGCTAATGTATCTTTTTGTTTTTAGAAAATTTCCAAAAAAAAATTATCAAAATTGAGGTTACACAAGCCTACCCAAAATCCCACGTGTCTTCCAATAAAAGTTTGGGATTTTAGGAATTATTAGAAACAAAAATATAAATTTTCTTCTCTAAATACTACTTTGTAGTTGCCAAAGCTTTGTTAACGATAGTTAGAAGGCTCTTCTAAATTTCATTTATTGTTCCAAATTTGTATTTTAATCCACCTAAATATTAGTTTGTAATTTTATACAAATTGAATTTTTTGTATTTTCAAAAATATGAATTTCAATTCATAAGAAAAAATCTACATAGAACAAAATTTAGCACTTTATAATTACAATATTATAAAATTGAATTTTCATCTCAATATTTATGCAACAAAAATGTAAAATAAAATATTAATTATGATTACAAATTTTAAATACTAATAATAGTAAAAATCTATGTCATCTAATAGTTATAAATACAAAATTCTTGAACAAAATATTTATAATTAATTTTATATTTTTAACACCAAAACTTAGATCTTTCTTCAAAAAATATTCTAGAATTAATTGGAATTGTTTGTAGCACATTAAAATGACTCAATCAAAGTGCCACCTAAGAAGATTAATAATAATTTATTAAATAAAATGGTAGAACCTAAAGTCTAAGAATTTTCAAATGTTGTATTATGATATTGAATTTTACAATAACTATTGGAAGAAATTAAAATTGATTTCATCATTATTTTGAAAAAAAATCAATTTAAATATGTCTTAGAGCCTTTTTGAACAATTTATGATCTTATGACCAATTTCTATCAGCTAGCAACCATAAAGAGTATAACCAAGAACATAATTGTATTGTTTGCAACAAGTTTCATGAAAGAAATTTCACTATCAATCAATATTTGAATTTTACCTCAAAAACAATTTCACATGTTGTATACATTGAATATTTGGTTTTGAATTATGTCATTTATAGTATTAATGCTAAGGTTCCACTAATGAAGAAGATGTATTTCATAAGAAACTTGAAGTACCTAATAGTCAAAGAATTATTTGCATTAAAATGTTGAATATTAAATAATTGGTTTGAATTTATATGATATTGAATACAAATATCTATTAAAAGATACATTCTATTTATTGTGATGCATGAAAGCTATGTAAATACCTCAATAAAGGTCTTTGAATGATGTATTGAAATTTGCATCAAAATTTTAAATTCCTGTATCATTGCTTCAAAATTACTTTGATTGAAAACAGTAGATAATTGATTGAACTCAAAATCGTCAATTGGATTCAGAAATTTCAATTAAAAAAATTATTATTAAATTCTATGATAATTTAAATGAAGTTAAACTTAAAATCTAATTACAAGGATTCTTTACATCTTAAGAGTTAAAATTGCATTTTCCAATATAAATGTAAATCTTGGTTTGGTGAGACTTTGATTTTGTAGATGTATATCAAATAATTTGTTGATTTTCAAATATTAGTGCATATATCAAAGTCAATGAGTGATCCCAATAATTCGTAAGAATCAAAGGATGTCTTCAAAATCAATTGCCTAAAGTATTATAAATAATAAAATATTGATGTTATATTGGCCATTGTTGGTGAAGCATGAAAGGAGGAGGAGGTTGAGGTCGTCCAATGGAATCAACCCTAGAGAGGAACAATTGCTACAATACAACATATAAATATAATTAGTCTAATATACTTAAAAAAAACAATTTAAAAAAATGCATTTCTTATTCATTAGTCCACTAAGTATCAAGAAAATAGTTTAAAAACATCGTACCGAGGAATTGTGAACGGATTGATGAGCAGGAGGATGTGAATCTATTTTTTGAATCTTGAAATTTGCCATTGATGGCAATGGTTGTTCAAATTGATAATTTCCCTATATCACAAAAAATTACTTAAAATCTCATCTACATAACAATCCAAAGATTTCAAATTGAGTTATATTAAAAAATTATTTTGGCCTTTGTTAGTTTTGTAGTATTGAATCAATTGTATGTAAAGGTTTTAAAATAACAATCTATTACTTCAAGATCTATAGGACATTTCTTTATGTCATCCTCCATCAAATCCTGTCACAAAAATCAATGGAAGAATCATTCTTTCAATTCATTGAAAATGTTTATGATAGAAATTTTGAGATTCAAAAGTTATTGTTAAAGTTTTTGCAAGTTGTAAGGTTAAATTCCAAAAATGTTAATTAATTTTATTATATCAAGTCTCATTCAAAATATTGAAATCCATCAAAAATATTACCAGAAATGATTACTATCTAAAAGTGTGCACAATTTCTTTAAGAAAAAAAGATATTAAAATATGTGTAACATATGTGATTTTATACATTAGCAAATTCAAAAAATTACCTTCTCTATTCTTAAAAACCTATTTTGTGCTTCCAAGTTTTCAAATGTTTTTAAGGAGTAAGATCCTTGTGAATTTTGCATCCTATTGTGGTTATTTAAGAGCCTTTGCAAGTTTGCAATTTGAAGATTAGCATTATCTTGTTCAATTGTAAGTTGTGCTAATTTTGACTCGGTTTCAACTAGGTTTCTTTGCAATCGGGTAATTTCCCTTGTTACTAGATCAATTGTTAAATGTGATTCTTGAACACTTTTCATCAAATTATCTTTATCTCTTTCAGCAGCAATAATTGTTTTATGAAGTTTTTGGCATTCTTTTTTAAGAGAAGTTATCTCTAAAATTAATTTCTCCCTTTCTTTTGCGCTTGTAATAAATTCTTTTGTTAAATTAGTAAATATTTCTTCAAATTTGTTGAACTTTTCTTTTGCATATGTTTTAAACTTAATTGAGTCTCTTTCTTTCTCATCCATTGAATGATCGCCCTTTGCATGTGGTTGATGCTCAACATTTGAATTTGTGTATGTAGAAAATTTCATATCTTTTAGTGATGAGATGGTTATAAAAAGATTGTCACATTCTTTTGAAAGTAATTCTATCGTGTGCTTCATGAATTCATTTTCTTCTATAACATTATCTCTATCCAAAAGAAGTTGATTATACTTCTTATCAAGAAGCATTAATTTTTTCTTTTGTGTCTCTATTTCTACACTAATAGTATCAATATGAGCTTGTTCAGGTTTTTTTAGTAATGTAGTAAGATTATCTCTTTCATTTGTAAGCTCATCTTTATTTTTCTTGAAGAGTTTCGGCTCTTTATTTGGTAACTCCAAGTCAACATTTAAAAAATTAGTAATTGAATATTTACATTCCTTCAAAAATTCTCCATCAAACTTATGTGTGGGTTCTATATTACAACATATTCCAATTTCAATCATATTAGGCATGCATATTTGTTGTTCATCATTCATTGATATCTTTGTTTTATTAAATGTAGAGGCTTGCAAATCAATATGTAGCTTTTTGTTTTCAAGAGTATGGGATTGTTGAATCAAAGAATCCTCATCACTATCTTTATGAATTTCTTTGTTAATTGCTTTTGACAACTGGTTTTTAATTGAGGTCAATTGAACCATTTCTTTACTAAATATCTTTTTCATTTCTTCATTTTCTTTTTTTATTGATGATATTTTTATTAGAAGATTCTTGCACTCATGAATGAAATGTTCTCTAGTTTGGACTAGAGAAACATTTTCTTCTTTCAAAAATATGTTTTCTTTGATTAAATTTTTATGTTGTTCATTTTTCATGTTTAAATCGCATTGAGCTTCACCTAAAGTATTTTCATAATTATTTAATGAAGTGCAATTTTTTCCTATGATTAATTCAAGTTTATTCTCAACATACTTTTTTTCTTCTTTAAGTAGGACAATTTCTGCAATGAGATTTTCATGGTCTTTCAAAAACAATATTTTTTCACATGTTGAAATAAACGTATCATTGGTATCTTTTTGAATACCATCAATACTTTCAATCTTAACAATTGTTTGTAATTGTTTTTCAAGTATCAAATTTTTATCTAATGGGCTATCTTGTTCTAGGGTAACAACTTCTTTGGCATGCACAACACAATTTTTTTCATGGGATAAAGAATCCAATTGTTTATTGAGTGATTCTATAGTGATAGAGTGATCTTCAAGCCTTTTGTGCAAACATTCTTTAGAAATGGCAAGTTGCTCTTTCTCTTTTGCAATGGTGGCAAGCAATGCTCTAAGTGAAAAAACTTCCAAGTTTAAATCTTGCTCAAATTGCTCAAATTTTTTAAACATTGTCTCCTTCTCTCCTTCAAGTTTTGTAATTGCAACAATTAAATTTTGTTGCTCATGCAAGAGTGATTGGTTTGCAAATGTGAGTTGATCCCTTTCTCCAATTAAATCATGCAATTGTTCATTCAAAAATTTCACTTTTGTTTCAAATTCATGAAGGTTTTGATTGGGAGTAGTCACTTCAATACAAGACTTTTTCTTTTCTTCACTTATTTGGATATTATTGTTTTCCTTTGATATAAAAGAACAGTCTACATAAAAATCAAACCAATTTATCATTTGTCATTTTTCAAGATCTGCATTTAAAATGATGTTTATATTTTTAAATTAAAATAATTTCTAGAAACTATTTGATTTTGAATACAATAAAAATAACCTTCTTTTGAATTTATTTGCTTCAAATATGATTTATAAATTTTTGTTTCATAATACTATTTGTTGAACCCACCTAGATTGTCTTCACATTTTGGTACTTGAATCAATCCACCATTGCAAGAACATGTATCTTTGTAGTGACTTTGAGCATTCTGTTCCATTTTGAGTTGTGAAACAATCAACAATAAAAAATCTCTTTCTTTTGTTATAGCCATGAGTTCATCATTATCCTTGTTCATTATTGGAGTTGTTTCTTTTCCAAGGTAATTTACTTTTTTAGTTTCAAGTTGAAGATCTTCTTTTATCATTACTTGTATTCCTTGTTCTAAGACATTTTTTGGGATAAAAAGATTAGATTGATTTGCATCTTCAATTGTCCACTTTGAAAATATTGACCCCTTCAAATGCCCTATGTATTCAACTATATTATTATTTATATTATCTTCTTCATTTTTCACCAAAATTTTATTTTCCTTAAGCTCTATTATTTCTTGTAATGCAAGGTTTACTTCTAGTGTAATGGATTCCATTTCTTTGGTAGCAAACTCACATTTTTTATCAAAACCATTCTTTGCTTTATACAATTCATCTCGAAGTTTTAATACTTGTACATGTATACCTTTTATTTCATTTTTTACTTTCAATTGTACATTATTTTTTGACTGCATTACTTCCCAAAGGTCATCTTCCATTTTCTTTTTCATCATGTCTTGTGCTTCTCTTGAATTCATTAGCTCAACTTCAAATTTTCTACATTTTTCTTCAAAATCATTACGCTCTTTTTGCCACAACTTTGTTTTCTTTATCAAATCATTATTTAAAAGTAGTAGTTCATGTTTCAGAGTTGCCACTTCCTTTGCATTGCTACTTTCTTCTACAACTTTGATTGATTGATTGCTTACTTGAAAAGGTATAGTTGTAATGTCACTTCCATCATCTAATTGAATCTTAAAGGAATATTCTTTTTCTTTTTCTAATTTTGTAATTTTTTCCTTCAATGAAGTGATGACTTTATCCCTTTCATCTACAACATTTGTAAATTGTTCTTTTTCTTTGATTGCTTTAGTGAGTTGTTCTTTGATTAAATCTTTTTCTTTAGATGCCTTACCAAGTTGATCTTTTAATGAAGAAGCTGCGGAATGAATTTGTTCAAGAGAAGATCTTCTTTTCAATTCATCAACTGTGACATTCAAATTTTGATTTTCATGTTGACATTGTAAAAGTACTTCATTGAGTTGATTTAGTTCTCTTCTCATAGATTTATTCATTTCAAGCAACTTATTTCTTTCACAAGTTTCACTTTCTAATTCTTCTTCTAGTGAATTGACCATGGACCGAAGATTCACAATATCTTGAGCAAGCAATACTTCAGCATCATTTCCATTCTCTTTGTAACCTTGATTTGAACATGGAAGTTCTTTTCGCAAACACTCAATACTTGCATTGAGTTGAAGATTTTGAACCTCAACACTACACAATTTCTTATGGGCGCTATCACGTTCTTGCAGCATCACTGCTTTTTCTGCTAAAAGAATTTCATATTCTTGGCGTGATAGAGTAACAATCTCTTGACCATTAGCTTTTATCTTAGGACCCAAACAAAGTTCATAGTTAGAAGCTTGTTGGTGCAACCTTTCAAAGAATGATGACTCCAATTCTACTATTTGTCGATTCAAATTATCAATAGATGATTGGTAGTCATTTCTCTCCTTTATTCTTTCAGCTTCTTTTTGCTCTTGATCCTTTTGTAAGCATTCATTGGATGTTTCCAATATTTCATAATTGTACTTTTGATCATTATACAATGTCAACAACCTTTCCTTCTCTCGGACAAGCTCTGCATTTTCAACCATGCTTGATAGATGATCTCTTCGAATACTTTCACATTCATTTTCTAATTCTTCTATTTTTATCTCAAAAGCTTTCATATCTCCTTGGAGAGCATCCCATTGCTTATCAAGTGCAATTTGATGATTTTGACATAGTTTCATGTTTTCTTGCTCTAAATTGGAAATCTTTTCTAAATATTCTTTGACATTGCAATACTCAATGTTAGTTGAGTATGAAGTCTTGTTTTCTTCTTCTACTTTGCTTTTGCTTTCATTAAGATTCTCAAACCCACATTCAAGAATATCCATCTTCAATTTATTTACATCATGGAACTCATTATTTTCAATACATTCGTCAAATTTTTCTTTAAACTTGCAAAAAGTATTGCAATCTTTTTCTAAGCAACTAATCCTTTGGCAAAGTCTTTCACATTCTTTTTCGAGATTAGTTTTACATTCACGTAAGTGTTTGCACTCCTCTTCATAACAATTGTTACTGTGGCATATACTTTGACATTCTTTATCAACAATTTCAATGTTTTCATGAAGGCTTTGATATTTTTCAAAATCTTTTGTATTAGAGTTCTTGACTTGGCATTCAAATTCATGAGCTTCAACCTTCATTTGATGGTTGTGCAAATCGTTGCATTCTACTTCAAGTGCTTCTCCCTTTTTTTTCCAATCTTGTAAATCTTCACACTCTTCCTCCAATTTTTGTGCCTTTTCTTTCCACTCTAATAATGCCATACACTCATTTTCAAGTGCATTCACTTGTATTTTCAACTCTGCTAGTGATTCTTTTAATGACACATTCTCAATAGCCAAAGTAATCTTGATTTTTCGTAGTTTATTCCTTTCTTGAGTCATATTAGACAATTCTTCTTCAAGATTTTGACCTTCACTTCCCCCCAATCCTTTGCAACCTTTTTCTGTTGCCTTGTCCAATTCATCTTCAAGGCGATGTTTTTCTTTTACCAAATCCTAAAGGTAACAACTTATTGCATCAAAGTTTGATTTCTTAAAAATGATGCTAATACTTCCTCAGCTTTAATTAAGAAATTTTTATTCATATAAATTGAGACTTATGACAATATAAATTATTTGTTAATTTTGACTTTCATTTATTCTTTTAATTTGTTTAATTTGGATTGTGATGGTAATAAAAGTAAAAATCAAAGATAAATACTTTTTTGGCATGTCGCAATAATTCATAATCGCCTTCTAATTTTTGTAATTTCTTTTCCCATTCTTGAACAATTAGAGATTCTTGGTGCCCTCCTTGTCTACCATCTGATTTCCACTTAGCTTCCTTCAAAAGTCTTCTATTTTCTTCTCGTAGATTTTTCAAGCTTTCTTGAAAATTTTCCATCTTTTTTTCTAAATCTTTTAATTGCAAATTCAATGTTGATTTTGCATGTTTTAACGAAGACACTTCCTGTTGTAATCTTGAATTATGATCTTGAAGACTTTTGTTTTCTTCTTCAAAAGCTTTCATTTTACAATGAAGTTCTTCTTTTTCAGATTTTATATTCTCTAATTGAGATGTCATTTCTTTTTCTGCCATGTGCATTTGACAATTATGACTTTTCAATGCCTGATGAATAGTTTTTCTTACATTGCTTATTTTAGACAATAGATTTTCATGTCCTTCAGTTAGCTTTGAAATAATTGATTTTGTATCTGGAATACCTTTGAATATGTTCAAATTTGTTATTTCAAGATTTTGAATGGGATTTTGTTTAACATTACTATCTAATAATTTAATCATCTCATCATCATTCTCAGTTGAAAAGGTACATTTATAATTATTGGGAATGAAACACTTCTCCAATGCTTCCTAATTAAAACAATGCAAAATTTTAATTACATTATTCCAAATTTAAATCTTTTGAAATATCTCAATAGATGAATTCATTATTTCTGATTTGATACTTTTTATACCTCTAAATAAATTTATGGTACTTCCATACTTTTCTACTAGAAACTACAAATTTGTTTTGAGACAACAAGAATACATTATACAATATAGTACAATAATATATATTATATTATAATATAATATAGTACAATATACAATAAAATATAATACAACATAATATCATATCAAAATAATTTTGGATGGTTTCAATTTTCAACCTCAAAGTTTTGCAAATCATTTGTTAATGCAACAATACTTTCAAAAGAAGTTGATTGTAGTGAATTGATTGTTGATATGGTTACTTCTACTTCACCTTCTAATTCATATAATGCTGCGGCCAAATTAGAACGTTGTTCTCTTTCACCTTCACTTTCTGCCTGAAATATTAATATTTAATAATGATTTTTGAGTAAATTTACATAAGAATTTATTATTTCCAATTATTTAAAAGTTTAAATTTTGAAATTGAATATCAATGTAAGACCTAGAATAATTTAAAGTAATAAAAATTAAACCATCAAATATTAGTGAGACTTTAGAATTTCACACCTCTAATCTACGTCTTTTTGCTACATTCTCCCGAAGCTTGCTTGTTGTTCGATTGAAATCATGACTAATCTTTTCAATTTTTTTCTTTAAATTATCACGTTCTTTGACCAAAGATTCAAAATCGATCATGTGATCATCATTATTCTTATTAATACTTGAATCTGATACAATCTTCTCTGGATGTTGCAACTAGAATAACATTCCAATTATTATACATTGTAATAGTAGTAGTTATAATAATATTACTAATAGTAGTAATAATAATAATAATTTCATTTGGATGATTTGAAGGGATATGCAATTTAGTTTCAAGCTTTTGTAGTTTTACAATTTTATTAGATTTTTATAATTTATTTATAATTTAAAATGGACATTTAACTATATTTAGATATAATATTAAATTTTTTTTTTAAAAAATTTAAAAAAATTTAAAAATAAATAAATAAATAAATATATATATATATATATATATATATATATATATATATATATATATATATATATATATATATATATATATATATTTATCATTCTAATAGATTGAAAATCAATCAAATATTGTGATTGTATAGTTTTGCAAATTTGTACATTTTTTTTCTAATTCTTCAATCTTCAATCTAGGATCATCATGTTTGAAGTTCTTAAAAATGATTACCTCTTGATTCTTTACATATTCATTGTCAATTAACTTGCCAAATTCACATTGAATTTCTTGATCTTTAGATATGATTTTATATTGTTCAAGTGCCTTCGCCAATTGATGTTCAAGTTCTATGATACGTTGTTTTGTTTTTGATGTCTCTTCTTCATTTATGATGTCACTAGATTTTATAATCAATTCATCACTTTCATTTGCAATGTTCTCTATCCATAATCTTCTAATTTCTTCTGCTTGGCTTGTAATTTGATTTTTTAATTCTAAAATGACTACTTCAAACTTTTTATTCTCTTGATTTTGCAAGTCTTTCTCTAATTCAATTTGCTTCTCTAAATCACTTTGCTTTGTTAAAAGCATATTACATCTCTCTTTTCCTTCTTCTTTTTCTTCCATTACTTTTTCTATGTTTTGTTTCAAAAATAATATCTTAGCAAGAGCTTGAGTACAAATTTTAGGCCATATTTCATTGCAATTTATTTGTTTTCTTGTATGAATTAGAGAATCTTCAACCTCACCTTGTTTTTCCATACCAATTAGTGAATCTTCAACCTCACCTTGTTTTTCCATACAAATTAATGAATCTTCAACCTCACCTTGTTTTTTCATACCAATTAGTAAATCTTCAGCCTCACTTTGTTTTTCCATACCAATTAGTGAATTTTCAACCTCACCTTGTTTTTCAAACCAATCATTTTTACAAAAATTTGAAGTATCTACATCATGTATAACTTGATGAAGTTTTTTCCACAAAATCATGTCTTTTAAATATGTCTTTTTCTTATGAATCTCATCTTCAATAATATTACATTGAGTAGAATTACTCACTTGCGAATGAGCCAATGATTCTACTATATTAGGCCGTATTTCAATCAAAATCTGAAGAATCAAATTTAATATATATAGATTAAATTAAATTAAATTAATAAAAATTAAAGAAGAGCTTTGAAGTCACTTTTTATTTTCTTAAAAATACATGGATAAAATATAAATTTTTATATTATTTCTTTGGTGGGAAAAAAATACAAATAGGTGTAAATAGTACCTATAAAGTATTATATATAAAATTTTAAAGCATAATTGGAAAAAAACATTATTCAATTGTTAAATATTTTATATATCCTATATAATATTTGTATTACTTTCCTTCCACTATACTCCCATAAATTAGCATGTACTCTTAAGTGTTCCTTTATTTTACAAAAGAGTGGTCCCTCAATATAAGAAATTCATGATCTTAATATTGAATACATATATAATTATTTCAAAATTTAACAAAAAAAACAATTAATTGTTAGTATATTCAACATACAGTATTGAAACATGAGAATTGTGATCATCTTATACTTACAGGTTCTTCTAACATTGTTGTAATAACAAGACGCCGTTTTTTAGGATTCTTGGCATTATCAGTACTTAAAAAATTTTGTTCCCAAGTCAAATATTCATCTTCATCTACAACTTTAGATGAAGGAAATGATATCAATTCATTTTCTTCCATAAGTGAAGAACTTTGCTCTTCTATTCTATAAAATTAGCAACTAATTTACACCTTAGATAGTAGAAATGTCCTTCATAAGACCGCAATTTTTTTTTTCTTTATTTTCTTCAAAAAACAATGATACAATCATTTACATTTGTAAAATCTTTAATTCCTTACAAGTTACAACTTCACCCACAAAACTATTGTATTATGTAAACTTAGTTATAATCCAAAATGTTAATTTAAAATGATCACATTTTTAAATTTAAATTTAAAGTTGAAATCTCATAGAATAGTTGATAAATTTGAAAAGTATTCAAAGTAGTTTTTGTAGAATCACTAAATTTACACAACAAAGCAATAATGTATAACATTGTAGTACTATTTAGAAATATAACACACCAAAGATTCAAATAGTTCCATTGAAACTAAATATAATTATAAATAACAAAAAATGTGGTGGAGAATACAATTGACACCATACTACACCAAAAATATATGATACAAAGTATAATTTTCTTAAGAGTCTAAAATCGTTTTGAAATAAAAATCTATTGACTAAAGGTTATAAATTAATTAAATTAAAATTTGAAAAAATAAATATATTTAAGTTCAATACAAGAAATCTAGCAATTTTATTTAATATTTAGGTTAGAAATCCATTCAAGTTATTTTTTAGAAAACAAATAGCAACTAAATAAATACTTTTTAAATTTATTATTTAAAAAACAAGAAAAATATGATCATATTAAAATTTTGATTCAATAATATATTCTAAATTATTAAATCAATTATTGACTTGTTAAATTTATTTTTATAATGATTGATATTATGTAATTCTTATTAATTTCAAAAATAAACCTTTGGTAGTTGATCAATATTTATATTTCATTTTATTTTACTTTAAATATAATTCGCTATATATCTTATCTTAATTAAGATGCAAAACAACATTTTAGCCTTTTTTTTCAACTAAAGGTTGCATTGGTGAAAATTGAGATCTAAATTTATAGATTATGCTAATCAATATGACCATATTCCATGAAAATAAAGAAATTACATCACGCTATTCCTCTTAAATAAAAAAATTGAATAAAATTCAAATAATTTTTTTTCAAATCCAAAAAAAATAACATTTTATCATTCATTCAATTGACCTAATGTTAGAAAGGAATGTTTAAAATAATTGATTCCCTTAAATACTTCAAAATTGTAACTTCAAATGTAAATTGATTCAATACCTTCTTCAATCATTAAAGAATATTTTATATCCATTTATATTCTCAAATAATGCATGCTAATTATTCTGAATCTATGGGTTCTAAGTTGGCATTTATTTGAGACTTAGTTTTTATTTATTTTTTCAAATTTTCACAATTGTGTAACTTGAAATATGTATATAATATATATCATATAAAGTATAAACTATTGCATCTATAGAAATTATAATGTTTAGTTGAATCCAAATTTATTTTCTTGGATATTCTTAAACCTTAAATCCACTATAAAAACAAACGATTAGTCAATAATATTAAATTAATAATTATATGATATGAACAAATAAAAATTCATTATCAATTCTAAAATAGATTCATATATATTTTTTTACCTTTTCAATTTTCCATCAAAGTCTTCATTCCAATGCATCCTCCAACTATATTTGAAAACTGGTCAATTAGTTGAATTTGTTAGAGCTCAAGGTATCAAAACTACAACAAATGTGTTTGAAAAATCACAAGTTTCAAACCTAAGAAAAAACAAGTTTGTACTACAATGCTATGTATAAAATAGAAAATTAAAAATAATCTCTTATTCATGTGAAAAAATCATAAATTTAAATTTAAATCAATTAATTAATTCTTCCCACTTTTTTTATCCAAAGGTGAAGCAAAGACCTAAAAAAATGAAGGTCTAATATGGCAAGGTTGTTTTAAAACCCAAAGCCCTAAATAATCAATAATTTTAATCAATGTTTAATAATTGAATTTAATCAATGTTTAATAATTGAATTTAATCAATGGAACTAACTATTATCCATACTTTCAAACAATATGTAATTTTAATGAAGTGAAATTCATTGAATTGTATCAAATTTTTTTTCTTCTTAAAGACCATATTATATCCAATTCATTGACAAATGCTGAAGACATGTAACCACCATCTTTGTATCACACTATCAATTGTTGATATTATTCTATGGATGATAGGCTCAGTGTGTTAAATAATAAATTTGATATTTATATTCTACAATAACTCTAGATATTGCTATAGATGAAAAGTGATTTATAAATGATTACAAATGAATATTATAGATGAAAGATTGAAATTTATCATTCAATTTTATTTTGAAATTTTATTGAATTTATTTGCATTGGATATTTCCTCATAAAAATAAAATGCTTTTGATTTTAATATAGAAAAAAAATTCTTAACCCATAAACCAAAAGAGATGTCTTTCAAGGATATTTTGATAAATAATAGCTCTTTGATCTTAATTTAAATTCAAATATAGAAAATATTTTATATTTTGAGTCCAACTACTAAAATAAAGTTAATCTACTGGAGTTCAAACCACTTCAATTCAAAAGTTCAAAAAATACATAAAGTTAATAATGTCATACCATTTAAAATTTAATTTATTTAATTTTGAATTGTAGAAAGATATGAAAATTTGGTTTCAACTATAATATTTCCTAAAAATATTGGAAATTTTATTCTTCCTCCTATTATGAATAACAACTGATTGAAGATTTTAGAATTTTTTTAGTTGATATAGTTGAAATTTCAACATTTTGAATACTTAAAATCTATTAATATAGAAATAATAGAACTTAAAACTTATATATCTTTTAATTTAATATATAAAATATAAAAGTTATAGTTTATAATTATTTGATTTATATATTAAAAATGAAATGATTAATTCTTCAAAGACCCCTAAACTATTATAGTTTTATCAAATTTGATATAATATCTTCAACAAATTTGCCAACCAAAGGTCTAATAAACTTTTGTCTTTTAATTTTTATTATTTGTAGATTTTTTGGTTCAATTTTCAATTTCAAATCTAATTAATAAAATTTAGCATTTTAAATTTTTTATAATTTATAAATTTATTCCAATTATGATTTATAGGTCAAAATTGATTTAATTGATCTCTTAGAGTGACTTGAAGCATTTATTTACTTACAAATAGGATCTACTTTGTAAGCATGGAATGTGTTTGAAGCCACCATCAAATTGAAGTCATGACTAGAATTGATGGAATAAAGTCCAAACTAAAATAACAAAAATTTTAAACCAATTCAAAAATAGTGGAATGAAACTAGGATAAAAATAATGGAATTAAGCTAAAACAAAAATATTGAATTCAAGCCAAGATGATAATAACTTAATGGAATTTCAAAGTCACACATCTAAAAATTGAAACTAACATTGTCTTTTCAATCAAGGGAATTGAACATTTTTTTGAGAATTCAAGGGAACCTATCAGAACTTTTGGGTTCAATTAATTTCCAAAATTATTTGGAAGCAACCAATAGAGTTTGGATCTTTGGAATTTTGTAATGATAAATATAGGATTCATCATCACCTAGAGGCCAACATTCATCTCCAAGAACAATGTAAAAAGTTTATAGTTGCTAAGACTTTCATATCAATTTAAGCCTCCATACTCAAAACTCAAAAAGATGAGCCTACAGACACTTTTGTAAACTTCATTCTGCAACTATCCAGCAATGTGATTGTTTGTATTCATATTTTAGAAAAACTAACAATTCATGTCCAATGCAATAAAATCTAAAAAAAAATAAAAAATCTAAAAGTTTATCCATATGTTTATATCATAGTCATAGTCATAGTATAGAGCATCATGGTGCAATACTTTATGGTATCATTTTAAAATTAGAAAACCGAAACTCCATAATCAATTGATTATGAGAAAACAAATGACTTCAAATTTGACATTTCACCAAAATCAAGTGCCTTAAGCATTTAGGCTTTGAATTCTTACATTCTAAGAAAACAAAAACAAAAATGAAAACAAAAAAATATGTATTCATGTTTGCAAATTGAAAATTTTATATTTAAAATGATTTATATATATTTTTTAAAAATTAAAAAATAATAATTTTAAAATTAAAAAATACTTATATTTAAAAAATATTTGAGTAATATGAATAGCAAAACAAGCTTTACAACTTTATATTTATCCAAAAGTATACTTTATAATGCAATTTTAGAATTAAAGGAGTTAGTATACATAGGCTTTGTTTGGAATATCATAGGCTGACTTACCTTATATTCTCATAGATTGGAAGTTGTAACTAGCAAAGTAGAAGTGATGATTCCTATTCCAAAGTCAGTAGATTGCAATAATGGCAAACTTAATTAAAATGGCGAAATTCCATTACTTTGACACTTTTTATAGGTTCACACCGCGCACATTTAGATCTAAATTTGTTATACATTTTTGAAATCTACATTAGTCCAAGATGTTTCGGACCGTGTAGTTTGAAATCTAAACTAGTCATAGATTTTAAAAATCTGTACGAATCTTAGATGCTTCAAAATCTATACCAATCCTAGATGTCAATTTCTAATTCAAACTACATGGTTTGAAAAATGGCATATGGAATATTGCCATTTTAACAAATTTTGCCATGATATTGGGTTTGTATAATTACTATTGAAAATTTGTAAAGACATTTGGTACCATCATGAAGACACTGAGTGGAAACAAGAGATATTATTCATTTCATGATGCAATTCACAAGGACAAAAACTCATTAGTCATTGTTTTGTACATTTAGTAGAGAACACATAAATGTCCAAAGGATGCTACACTATCTCTGGTGGTGGATGCTATGCAAAGAAACCCATTCTCACTATAGTTACTGCAAACAAACCACCTTCTCTTTGAACCCTGTCGCAATCCAAGCTGCCTCTACAATCATTCCAACCCCAAATCTCTCCGAGACATCCATTCCACTTACGCTCCTTCCTACCTGCCTAACAACCATAACATTCAGTAAACACCCCATATAGCGTTTCCCAAACACGTGCGGATCAAAAAGCCTCTGGTGTGACGTGGGACTACGAGAGAGCACTACAAATTCGAGGGGCTTTGATGTATCAATGTTTGTAGGCAGCACAATCCTACCCATCGTCGCAGATGGTGAAGTATTCGACAGAATTGCAAATATTGAATGAAACTTGCTGCCGTACACTCGGAATGGCTCCAACATGGTGCTCTTGTCTACTTGATCGCTCATCTTTCGGACCCTCAAAAATGCAGCGGTGGTGTAGAACAATAGCGTTCCTGGCGCAAGACTATCACCTTCTTGAACAAGCAGTGCACCAGGTGGAGTCGGAAACCCAAGGTATTTTACAGGGACATCAAGGTACGTCATTCTTTCCGGAGGGCGCACTGAAGAAATCCGCCTGGCTTGTCCATCCGGATCACCAATGACCCATTCATCCACCAAGGATCCTTTCTCGGATTGGTATGAACTGGGTTGGCCAGGGTGGTAAATGGACTCACTATCAATGTCAATATATACCACACCACCGATCCAACCCGCCCACGACCAACTTGGCGTGACCAACCCTTTCACAAAGCGGCGTTCATGTGCAGGTGCATCTAATGCCGGTTGCCATAGCATAGCATCTTCCAGCATAGACATCGGCATACCAAACAAAAATGCTTCCTTAGGGTCCAAGGGACTCTCTTCAAAGCCTCGTGAAAACACACTGGTAAGGGCAAAGACAGCATTGTAGATATCATCATCATTTGAAAGCTGCCGAATGCTATATGCATCAACTACCTTCATGAAAACATTGGCATAATTCTGGTACAGCTCCCTCACGTACTTGGAGCGTCGAAAGCGGACATAAATTCTAGGGCATGCCGTATGATCTTTTGCTGGATAATGCCCTGATGCCGTACAACTCTCTGCAATCATGTCCTCGCTAAACTCCTCACGCTCACACTCAAAATAGAGCTGCTCATTTGTGAAGAAAAGCCGTCGTCTTGACAACAAGTGCTCCTGAAATGTCCATCCACGCATGTTCCACTTCAACGTGGAGACAGTCTCACGGAGCGTCTTGAGCGGCACTGCCAAGTGCAATGACTGGATCTTTCTAATATGTTGTAGCTTTTGACGTGACCCCGGCTCCAGCCCAGGAAGCGGAGCTTGTGCTGAGTCTCCGCTAGCGGCAAAGATGGTCAGTGCTGCTGCACCATAGATCGTGTGCATTCCTGCAATCTGGATCCTCTTGTGGATAATATCGTCTTGAATAATACACAAAGCATCAACCCACAAATACCTTTCCTCTAGCTTTTGCACGAGCTTGATAGCATCCAAGATGGTTCTCGGTAACTCCACATTCTTCAGACTGTCCCTCTTATGCCGCTCAGCCACACTCTCTGAGAGAGTTTGATACTTCGGGCAAATATTTCCCCACACATAACTAAGAGCAATATACCTGCAGTTCCGAGGTGCGTCAACAACTGCCATGTGGACTACATCTATCATTTTCATGCCCTGCGGCAACTGCTCGACAACATCTTTCCAAACATCGGCACAAATTGGACCGTGTTCCTTCTCACAAATCCGGAGCCACTCTTTGATCCTTTTGATGCTAAACTCTGCTTCCACCCTTCGCCCATGAAACGCGCGTTCACGTCCAAACCTCTCTGCATCATCTTCCATCATCTGCAACTGCAACACGGGTGATATTTTCAATTTCGTTTGCATTTGAGTAATTGCCATTGTCCGAACGGCAACCAGATTGATGCGATGAGCGTATAACGTTTTCCGTTCATGTGGCAAATAGTGACCAGAGACAGCCCAGCCACAAGGTGATACAATGAGTTGGACTTGCACTGATGTAAGGTCTTCATTCGGGTGGAGGTCAAGACACCAACCGCAAGAAAACACAAGAGATATCAAGTGGCAGAGGCCACATGTGTCTCTGTTGGATAGAATTGTGGTGAGGGCACCAAGAATGACTGGAGGGTCCGTCCGCAACAAGCCTTCACGGAAGAATTGGTCTAACTCCAGCTTGCTACAAGTTTCACAGAGCGGCGAGTCATCTAGGAGTGGAGAGTTGTTGTCTCTGCTTCTACTGAAATATTTTCCTATCAGGTTACAAAGCATATCCATATAGTGTGAAAGAATTTCGTAAAGTGACCCCATTGTGACCTACACAGACCTTGGGTATTGATTTGGAGGCGGGGTAGATAAAAAACTGTAGGTACTGCGCCTGATGGAAACTTCCAAATCTGCTCGCTTGCAAATAGATTGACGATATCACAGCAGACTATAAAGGCCCTGCAACTACACAAGCAACACTGGTGAGTGTCTACGAGGTAAGACATACCTACAATGGGATGTGGATGGTGACAACAAATTTTGAAAAATAACAAGATGTTCAATGAAGTCGTATTTGACTATAGGATCAAACCAAGACTAGAATACCATCTAAATGATGATGCGCAAGTTAAAACATTCATCAGCTGGACAGGACGAACAAGGAAAGAACAAGAGTTTACTTGGATATTGAAACACAAGCTAACACTGACATATAACCAACCTTGGAGTTTATTCCATTTGCCTTTCTTAGCAATTTATCAAGGTTATTTAAAGCAGCAGTTAAGCTGAGAACCATACCTGGGCCCACGAGCGTTTAAATGTTAAGCGCTTTGCAGTGACCTTCACTATGTGTGATGGAGGCAACTACCACGGTTGTGTACTTCATTTGCAGCATGTACAACAGCAACAAAATCCTTGATTTGCACCATTGAATCGCAAACTTTGGAGATGGGCCCAAACTAACTATTCAAGCAAACAACATCAAATCAAATCGACACTTGCATTCAAAAAAACCTGACATTTCCATAGTAAGCCCTTCGTTCTTGATTAGGATGCAAAGACTAAATCTGTAAGAGTGAAACGACTTTGAATTTACATGAGAGTGGATTTTGAGAGCTACCATTGAGTTTTTCTTTGTGTGTCTCACTAGGATTCACTTCAGTAGTGTTGGTGCATCAATTTCTTCAATAAGCAGTGGTAGGTCACACACATGGATTACTGTGAGAAAGCTGCAACCCATCGACTAAGAGTATTGGGCAAGAAGAAACATGTTTTAAGAAGTGACGAAAAACACACAAGGCATCAACTAAATGGAGAAATAACATCACCACTAATGGCCAAAGGTATCCATGGCATAACCGTACTCCAAATGCAGTCAACAAAGATATGTCACAAAGGAGGGGAGGTTCTTTTCCAAAGATTGTATCAATTCAAATAGTGCGTAACATGACCAAGTACGGGGCCACTACACAATAAATGCAAGCTGAAGGAGGGCGAGGGATCACCTTCAATGAGCCAATCTTCAACTTCGCTTCCTCACCGATGTTGTCAGGTGCAATCTCCACATGTAATGACAAGCTGTGCTCGAAGCTGTGTAGGCAAATTTCAAGTAAATCCTACGGACCGTGTTTGTGAAAAGGTATTCCTTCTTGTTCAATAACTGTCAACACATCAACAATCGACATCTAGAGATCAACAACAAAACAAACTTGAAGAAAATTGGCATTATTGATACTCAAAATATCTGGCACCTACATTGTGAACTTATGACGGCCCTTTTTCTCAAATTCAAAAGTTCAAACCAAAATAATCCGACCATAGAGGATCCACCTCAAGGCAACCGAACATAAGTGAGGACCAAGAGATGATGGACACAGACTCACAGAGGATGCCCGCAGGCTTGCAACGCTTACAGCCTCTACTTGATCGTGGATAGCTACATCAATGATGTCAATGTCGGATTTCCATAAACTGCCTATTTCACAAAAGTGCAAGGCAAATTGGACACACACTGCATTTCCAAATAAGCTAATGAGCCTAGAAAACCAATGGCCTCCTAGTGTGTTGAATCCTTAAAAGCTAGCTGAGTTGATAATGTACATACAAACGAGTACACTGGGTTCTGTGAAGATTCTAGTGAAAACTCCAGAAATTGGAGGACATCACAAGGCTTAAGCTACTAAGAGATTGCCTGCCAGAGCTTCCATAGACTTCGCTCTTCCCTCAAGAAAGAGACTCACCACAACATGCAAACTGTAAGGCTCATGGACGTATGAGATGAGTCACCACAAGAGGGCAGTACTCTTAGCTCCCAGATCTGCGGCACATTGGAAAACACAACAATTAGGTGTTGATCCATAATTACAGCTTGGTGATCCCACCATCGAAATTGAAGACCCATCACAATTTCAACAAATATGAAAAAATCATTTGTACATATACACCGTGTTCAACAACTACTTTTCAATCACCAAATTCCCAAAAGAGAGCAGAAAAAGTCGTCAAATTTATCCACGTACCAGCAATCAAACTCGCAGCTACAATGACCGGAGATAATGACTGGAGCACCACAAGTGGCAGCAAATAGTATTTGAAAAATTGGAATCCTAACATCCAAATGCACTGTAACTCTTATCTATCCCCTGAAGTCAATGTCGAAAACACCCCACAGAATTCTGCACATCAGAATACTGATATCTCAAAATCCAAAACCAACGTAGCGAGAAGGACATGGCTCCAGCTCCAAATCGCAAGCATCACGTCTGAATTGCTTCCCAAATCGTGTCAAGGTGTCCGTGTGTATCGTCAAAAATGACGCTAGTGTCGCACTCAAGCAACAAGCAAGTCATGTGTCATTGGTGCCGTAATGATCCAAGTAGGCATGGTGCTCAAGCCGTGGAAGGCTCTTGTGCCAGAGAAATTCTGAAGCAAATCACATCACCTGTTTTAAACCGATACAAGATTACTCAATATTCTAATTTCAAAGTTCGGTGAGTCACTGCAACCCCACAACTTAACTCTTCAAAAACGCCCACACAGAGTGCAGGTGTCTGAAATATTAGTGATTGAAGCTGTTACAAAACTCACTGTAGAGCTCACTCATCTGGTGATCTCCTGCCACACGTAAAACTACTTCTGAAGCCTATTACTCCTCTGGATTTGCTACTCCATGTTGTCATTCTTGATCACTAGATTCAAAATTACAAGAAAACACTTAAATGCTGAGCAAATGGAGGAGATCAACTATTCATCAAGAGAGTTCAAGCCGTTGCACCCCTAAAATTTCCTACCTTATCCCAATCAGTTGCTTGAACCTGTTTGCAGTGCACCACTATCTTGAAACGTCACGATCACTGCACCCGTTACACACTCCATGATTAATGAACATGACTGTGAAACATATTCACAAGTACTCGACTTCTGCAACGTACAGTCATTCTCTACGATTTTTAGAGCGTGTTAAGTAGATCACCTTGTCCTTCAGATTTTGAGCAAAACTCGCCAAAGCTGATGATAGAAATGTATCAGCCATTGCTCCTGTGTAGGCTAACGTCAGCTTGATCTGCAAACCTATCCAGGATAAGAGACCTGTCTGCTGGTGGTAAACCCCATCACAAGGAGCATAATACTGTTCAAGAACTCACGTTTGAAACAATGCTGACTTGAGCTGACGCTCGAAGTGGAATTCTAGAAGTAGACACGTTTGAAGAGAAACTGTGCTAAGATTAACTAGTACTATCTAATTTCAGGATGCTAGTCACAAAATATTCTACGGAGTGACTCTAAACTGTTGATGTTGCTCAGCCCTAATTATGATGTTCTAAGAAATGGCCAATGAAAGGTCATGCCCTTGCCTCAGCGAGTACATGTTTTGTCGAGTTTGGAGGGAACCTCGGCGAGGGCATGAACTCTACACCTAACAAACAAGGAGTCACAGTACACCTACTTCTGTACTGCTGGGGAGAAATAACACCACCGAAGAGAAGCCTTGAGCGCAAACATACCTTAAAAGCCGACTCTCGATGAAGAAATCAATGCAAAAAACCCCACCTCCAGCAGTACGTTGACTCAAGATTCGGTTGCGCTATTCCCCTGTCGTGATGCTTTCTTCTATACCACCGTATCTAAGAAACTAACTTCATCCGTCATCAGCATGTCAGATCCATCTCAGTCTCTGTGTGCAAGGAGGTAGATGTGCTCGCAGAAACCCAAATGTCTTGTGCGCTAGCTTTTGCTCAAGCCACTGTTATTTGGCTTCCCTGGCTGGCACCAGAGGCGATTTTGCGTGGCACAAAACGACCCAAACTCCCCATCAGTGACCTAAATCTAATTACCTTCCTTATCGTTCCTTAAAGAAAAAGCAGATGGGTGTGCACTATCAAGATCAAAATTCCACTTTGCAACTACCAAATGCATTCCATTTTGGAAGAGTAACAACTCAACAATTGATCTCGTACAAAATTCTCAAGTCCTATTTGAAAGCAGATTTAAAGGGTCCCCACAATTCCAAGGTCAATCAGAAACGAGAAAGCAGCTACGCCTGGCACAGATAACTTGCTATCCAGCTGATCGTCATTGATCAGACAAAATGCTGTAAATATTAGAATCTTGCAAGTAGAAAGAAGTTCAAATCCACAATTTCAAGGAATTCTGTCCCTCTCGACAAATACATGCTCAAGGGGTAGTGGTACGTCCACCAAAGAAGGCGCATGCATCAAATTCCACCAGCGTAGCACGCAAGGAGAACTCGCTCCACTCAGTGAACATCAACAGATGCACAACTAGATCGATTCTTACCGGGCCTCGGAGAAGAAACAACGCCGTCACATGATTAGGGTTTGCAACAATCGGAACGGGAGGAAGAGACAGTGACGGAGGTTGAATAACGAAGTGGTTACGAGAAATGTGGTGCAAGGTGCGAGCAATTCGAGAAGACAATGCGAAGCAAGTCAAGTGGAGAGTTTGGGCTCCATTGGAGCTTGAACGACTCATCTTCAACAAAAATGGTGAACACTAGCTACCGACTAAACATCGGATTTCGTGTGGCCGACTTAATTTTTATATAGTTTCTTACTCAAGACCATAAGTTTTCTGTCATTAAATTCAGTAGCCTTCGTAGAGGCTGCCTTCTCCTCTCCTGAGTTCTACGTGCCGTAACCTACCGATGAAATCTCTTAAGTAAGTGAAATTTGACCAAGTCTGTAATTCATTGTGGAATCGTAGCGTCATGTATTGTACTGTACTGTACATCCTAATGATTACGCCTCTCCTCTTATTTATGATTATTCAGTTTCTCTTCGCTCAACTGAAGTCCTTGCGAGGGTGTTGAATGTCTTTCAGTCTTTTGTGCTTACAGCTGTAGGGCAGAATCTCTGAAAAATAAAATTGGAGAATATGAAGCGTAAGACATTTGGAATCACAATCAAGAATCGAACGAGTGGGAATGTTTTGTTTTTTCGTCAACTAGACTCCATTTGCGCACAGGATGTGTGTCTTTGTGCAAAATTCTCGACATCAATTTGAGTTTTTGGCATGATGGTTGTCCTCAATTTTCAATTGTCAGGAAATTCACCTAATCCTGCACCTCCCTCTGTCGCAAACTGAGATCCATCGCCATGGATTCTTGAGTTCCATTTGCTCTTTTAGCATACTAACTTACTTGGAAGTCAATTGAGCGTAGGATGTTTGCACACTTTGCAGTAATTTGCCCTTTTTTGGAACGATCGTCATCTTTGAATGAACTGCCTTTGAGTAAAAAATTCTCCTGATTCTGCGATCCTTCACCTGTTGCAAAGGTTGGGTACTTCCGGGCTAAAACTAGTAAAGAGTGCGTACATATCATGCAACTTGGGAAAATGATTTGGGAACCCCAAGAAGCCCCAATTTAGGAGAGTAGGAGACTCGTGATCGACCTCGTCCAGTAGAGCAGGATTGTCCGGATGATTTGCACTAAGCTTACGGTGGAAACACGTAAAACCGTCCAAATAAGGAATTCAGCGTAGTTGGAGGCATTTTTTTTGAAAATGATATTTTTCTAGTTTTAGTGAGTGAAAATCATGAATATTAAAAAAAATTATATTTTTTGGAATAAGTATGTAATTTCTATAAATTTTCAAAGTGTTGGCTCCCTAGACCACTAGAACCGTCCTATAGGTGGACCCTAAACTAAACTCTACTAAAATCAGCTATCAGTGAATGAAAATTATACATGTGTCCTATAGGTGTACCCTAAACTAAACTCTGCTAAAATCAGCTATCAGTGAATGAAAATTATACATGTGTCTTACAACTGCGTCAGTAAATTAGAATTAAACATTTGTCAGATACTTTAATGAATGCTTATGGACAGATTTAGTGACACTTTAGGGTTCAAGAATAGGTACAAGGATGGAAATGGGTGTTTCTCCCTTATACCTAAATGTTTATTCAATATGGTCAGTTCATTTTATTTTGTCGCGGGTAAAAACAATTTGGACACTCCAAGTTAGTTATTCATCAACTTTATTTGGCACTGATGCGAATTGTTTTGGAGAATACTATGTGACGTCTTCGTATTCATAATATTATAATATTACGCTTGGACAATTTGAACAGATTGTTTTAGTGGGAAGTTACTTCTCATCACTTTTATTCCTGTCGAGATATTTTCACATGTCGTTTGCTTTTATCATTTCACAAATTAAACCCAAGTGGAATTATAATTTTCCAATCAGAATTGTAATTCCTGTGAATTTTTGAAGTGTTTAGTCGTCAATTACAAAAGAGTCTATAAACTAGTGTCTATAACCAATTTAACCATACTTAGTTGCATGCTAGGGCTAGGGCAACCATTCAAAAACCTTAATTTTCACTAATTCCCATCTCTCAACCTAATTACAAGTGGTTTTTGGATTGATTCTAAACTCAATACTCTATTCTAAACCAAATGCTATATTGGCATGTCGCATGCCTATTTTAGTTCTAATTAAACTCTATTGGGGTTTTTTTCTATGTTTTTTTCTATTTAATTTTGCAATTTAAAAAAAATGATAAATTTTGGTTGCTAAATTGGAGGCTCAAACATTGGTAAAAATGGATGGTGTCCAAATAATAAAATATGGGATGAGAAAGAAGCCAAAAATGCTTGTTTACGAAATTGGTAGCTAATTGCTATCCATAAAAGCTATAAGTCTTAATCTCTATGATGTCATGTCTTTAAATTATGCTTTTAAAGCCCTATCTTCATAGTTTGCATCATGCGTACTACTAATCCATCTGCTTTTGGGTGATCCATAAAGCTTGAAATTCATCAAAAAACTTACATTTTTAATTAGTCAAAGCTTCTACTAGAATTCCAAAACAACTCAAAATGAATAATCTAGCCCTTCAATGGACTCAATGGCAATGCTACCAATTGAATCCAATTTGAAAGATGCTCAAATATCACCAATATGTATTTGTGTCATAGTGTTGCCTTACAAAGTCCAAACTTCATTTATAGTCCAAACCCATGATTGACATCGGTTGTAATTGAAGCATCAAGGATTAAATAATGCTTGCACAATTGCACTCTATTACACCCCGTGCATTTGGCCTCCAATTGTTAGACTTGCAATTACATACTTGTGACCAATAATGAATTTGAAACAAGCTATGAGTTCTTTGTATTTCAAAATACACTAAGTTCTTGTGTGCATGCATAATAAACTTCATTTTCTTCATAAAGTACTGATACTACCTTCTTATTGTTATAGAGTAGTACACTCAGAGCAAGTGAATCCCTATCTATATGAATTACTTTGCTCATTGTAGAATCTAATACTTTGTATTTCTTGTAGCCAACAATTTGCTATAATTAATTGTACAAGCTTCTTAGGGGTTTTATTGGATTCCATTGGCTCCTTGAATAGTTGGTGGTTTGTGATTAATAAAAATTTGTTGTCATAAAAATCTAGATATAGAGCTCACTTGATGAGTTGATGAAGGTGTTTGTTAGATTAATGATGAAGGTGTTTGTTAGGTAACAATTAAGGAATTAGTATACATGCATTTATCAACCAATTCCTCATGAGCTAGCATTCCCAACACAAGCAATGGTAATGTTGTCATGTATAGTCAATAGGTCCAATGCCTTCAATCACCAATATTGACATCTATAGAACCCTTCCGTTTGTGCCAACCTCCTCCCTATTTCCAAAAAATGTTGGAATAATTTTCTTTAAACAAAGTATGGGGTGCTTTTGTCACATAATAACATGAAATTCACAACTATTTATAGATACTACAAGATAGATAAAGATATTGTAAAAAAATACTTGTCAAAATAATTTGTAGCTTCCACCAACAAAAGTACTTTTAGAATATTGAAGCTATACTTTTGAAACACAAATCAAATGGGAGTAGAGTGGTAGGTCATTGATTTTATGCTTTTTAAGATAGTCATGACCCTCACCTAACTAGCAGTTTTGTATTTTTGGATTGAAAGTTCACATTAATTTTAGTTCTTATCAAATCAATACTATTCCACTTATGTTTCAGTCAATTAACTAATTCCTTCTCTGAAAAATACAGGCAACAATCATCACACAGCAAAAAATACCTAGATTGCAAATCTGGATGGAGTCATACGCTGTCCTACCTTAATGCGCCCCTACAGATGGCCAGAGGGAGCAGTACTACAAGCTGCAACTTTCTGTGAATATTCAAAATGAAAAAAACAAGATCTCGATCAAATTTATGTGTTTTTCAGATGATCTAAGCTTAAATCTAGTCCTAAAAACCTCAATATGAACCTCTGAAAGTAGACTACTGTGTTCTGTAAGACCCGAAATTCTTATTTTACACTCTGCCAGTTACGTCATGTACTCATCAGATCAGAGAAGGGGCGAAGATCCCGTCCTTATTCCAAGGACGTTCTCCAAAAGACTTTCCAGCCACGCTACGTTGCTTGACAATACCCCCATCAGCTCCTCTATACTCAGGGAAGTAGTCTAAAAAATCCTTTTCTCCAAGAGTGTTTACCCCATTAAACAGGAACTCACTTATGTATTTCTGCGCAATGCACCACACAAACGTATTCAAGTCAGAAATTCTGCACACAATGCATGCTGAGGTAAGGTAACTACACCTATTACAGACACTATCATAGCTAAGGTTTGCCGATTATATAAGATCCATTTCATCCTGACTTTAAAATCTTGGTGCCATCGTCTTCTAAGTCGCAATTAGGATTTGGGTTCTCTTGCCTTAGACGACTTAACTGCGAAGGTTAAGTGGTGTAAATTCTCATAATCCATCAGTGAGATCTCCAAGATTTTAGGATGTTAAAATTAGGAGACTGAAGACTTGGGTTCTCCTTGGATCCTATCTTAGAGTCTACATGACAATCAGGATAAGGAGGTTGAAGTAAAATAATAGACAAACTCTAGAGGAAAATTGAAGGAGCTTCTTGTATCTAGTTGATTATTCATTCAAGACATGAGAGATCTAGAATCTACTTAGCATTTCGTTCGAGAATGACGGGCATGCCTACAGTTTGTCCATTTACGGCACTAATTTAGACCAATTTCCAATGTCAGACACACGATGCTTCAGTGGGATTTTCTCACAAGTAAACAGGTACCTGTATTTTGCACTTAGTCCCACAAAGAACTCCAACAAATTCAGATACCATGACACTATTGCAAGGGAGTTTACCTCACACAGTTCCTCCCCATATAGACGCATCAAGATATACCTTCCAGGATCCTGCACACGGAAATTATTCAGTACACATTCAGGAGCAATACTCTGACGCTAGACAAAACAAAAGATTTGTCAATTTAGTTTGCAGGTATCATTGCCGTCTCGTAATGCTTGAGATAGATGAAAGTACCTTTGTAGCACGCCACGTCAAGTAGCGATGATGCGACTCTCGGTTATCAGCAATTTCCACTGCATCGTCGGATGGTTCTGCTTTCTCTGCCATGTCTAGCCAAGCCTGTACACATCCAATAGCCAGATCTCTTACGTATTCAAAATGAATAAACTTATCAAATAAGGTCGCAGCTGTGCGCTCTCCCCATTCCCCATTCTCCTATCTCGACATAACTTAGCCTCAGCAGAGTCCTCCACTTAGCGGCTTCAACTCACTCGTTGAAAGCCAATGCATTGAGCAAAATGGGAGACAACGGAGTTTACATGGAGAATACATTAGAGCATGTCATTTTTATGTTATCAAATAGGGATGAAGCGCAAGAGAATAGGGATGAAGTTTAGAATTCAATAACTTCACCGACATCTACTGCGATTAACTATAGTAACGAGAAGCGCCTTCAAAAAGTTCCACATTAGTGAGCTCCTTACATATTTCAGTCAGCCGTAAGTCCTAAAAACTTCTTTCCATTCGTCCAAAATGGTGACAGTAGTATTGGAGTCTTCAGTAACTAATAAAGGTTTGACTATAGGAGCTCGATCCCATACCGAATTTAAAATCGTTCTTCCGATGCGATCACAGCCAGGTCATGATCAAGACAATATATGACCACAAACTACAGGTCTCTAACCCTTCACAATTTCAACATTACATTGTGATTTACCACAATTTTAGCCTCGTGTTCCTTGCGTCCTGTCTTCTATGCAAGCTACATCATTACAATCAGGCCTTGTAGGAACAAATATTTTCTAATTCAAGGTTCAACTTAAGAGTGTGTGAAGGTGTACCGCAAGGTATTCTTTAAAAGCAGAGAACACAGTCCCTTGGATGACTTCACGACTTCCAGGCCTTGTCCACACCACAATCGGTGAGAAAAATTGGATCGACTCTGCTGTAAGTTTGTCACCCCATGGTAGCAACTGCTTTCACAGCAGAAAAAAACATCAATTCAATTACACCTCAACGTATCCATGCCTTCTAGCAAAATGAACTATAAAATGTCGACTTATATAAAATGCCGATCATGCTGTTCTCCACTGTATTCTTCCGTATACCCTTTTTAGAATATGCAGAGCTTTGATGATAGAAAAGATTTGATATTACCAGTAGTCAAAGCCAAGCATCATTGAAAACAACTCAGTTTCTTTTATTGTTTTCTCTTCAAAAGCTTTGCCTCGAAAAAGTACATATATCTCCTTATACATACTCATTGTTTCGATTCTCACTACTGTCAGGTTATTACCTCTGCATATTTATTACCAAGTGGGAATAAGCGAGAAAAATACTTGGCTTTGTAATCTGGCCTTTGCTCAGTATCGTACAAGGGATTCAAATCTCTACACACACAACCGAGTAGAGCACCAAGTTAAACGACTAGCAATTGGAGCTGGGTAAATCAACCGTCAACAGTAGCTACACATGTCGTGCACGTGTTGGAAGTCCGGACATTGCGTAAAACCACATTAAGACCGTAAAGGAGGGAAATCTCATTGTCGAACACAACTCCAAAAATCATCAAGGTACTGCACGTTTTCTTCTATATAGCAGTACTGTATCAATTGCAGCTATACAAGGGGGATCGCCTACTTACAGAACCACAATGCTCATCCTGGGAGTCGAGAAAAAATCAGCACAGAAGATTGGAAGGTCGTACTCAGGACGAGCACATATCGCCACATTCAACACCTGCACGCTATCAAACCTCGTCAGCTACAACCAAGACGGTTCTACTCACCGTGATCTAGAGATATAGCACTGCAAATCTTGACACAAAAAGAACAAACAAGGAGTCCAGAGGATAAAATTGTTCAAATGGGGATGACTTGTAACTACAAGGAGATTGATCTTGACAGAAGACTGAAGGTTACGATGAAAGCGATCTATGTAATACAATGATCATTGCCAACATCACATCCATGGGGTCTAATCTTCAGCATAAGACAGGGCACGATCGACTAAAACATCCCTATAAGAGACATAAACTGGAGCAAAATGTTTTCATATCCATAAAGCGACGGATATAAAACGCTGCTGAACGTGATGTGAGATTCCCTTCAAACTAGGGAGTGAGGAACTCGTAGAAGACCTGCATGTTTTCTCCACCATTTATAGTTGCACATCGAAAAAGACGCAGTTTTGAGGACTCAAAAGCCACATTCTTGATCACAGACTGTCCATCAATAGCCACCATGTCTCGAAATTCGTCCTGCCACGGTATCCCCAAAGCGAGTTCAGATGAGAATCATTTCCCCGAAAAGAGAAGCTAAAAAATACATCCGAGAACACTCTCTGCAGAACATTCCTTCAACTGTTCAACCTTATAACCTTTCCAAGCAGTAGATGCACTTCCGCAGCGTTGCAAGATAAAGTAGACCCATAAACCCTAGCCGGGAATGAGGACAACATTGACAGGATACAACACGCCGGCAAAGTGTCAAAATTCATAAGCACTAGATACAGAAACAATCAAGCTTGACATCCCAGGCAGTAAAGACAACCGAAGATTTCTGACTTGGCAAATTTACGCCTTGCTAAGTTGTAGTCCTCGTTCTCACGAACCTGTCACAAGCTTGAACGTCATCACAGAATTCCGCGTTTGTCATTATAACCTAACCTTATATGACTATCGTCACTTTCCAAATAATCAGTCAACAGATCACCCTTCGAACATCCCTTATTGCATTCTAGAGTAGAATGCAAATCTCCCTCTTGTTCAAATCACCAAGAATATTCCGACGGATTTGTGACTGAGTTGAAGCCCGAAGCCTGCAACTTAACCGAATCGATCTCACATGCCATGTCTTTGGAGGCTTGGATACGAATGGATTTCCTGCACGCTCTGTTTCAATTCCTTGTATCTCAACGCAGGGTTGAGAGGCACAGGGAAAATTTCTTTAAACATTCAGTCAGATGGCCCGTCGGATTGCCCGCCGCACGAACATGTCACGGCAGAAAATAGCTTCAGCTCCTTGTCTTGAAAGCTAAACTCTAAGAACGCATCGTGAACGCTTCGACCAAGAGACGCAAAATCAGAAAAAGATGTACCTGACAAGGAAGCGGGGATATATCTACGCGCTGCGACACCGCCTGAACAGCGTGCTCCAGAAACTTATCAAACAATCCCTCGTTGCCAGCACACCCAACATCCTTCCCGTCCAAGGCAGCACGCACGACAACACTTCTAGACCTAGTATGCACCCGCCTCTGAAACCACGCTCTCCCACATCCGCCTAACCTCCCGCGCTCCTCTGTCGCCGCAAACAAAGCCGCTCCACTACACGAGCTAATGCCATCCGAGCCCCAAACCGTCGTCCCGACTGTGTTCTGCTGGTGAAAATCGGATTTCTTCTCCACACCGGTTTGGAGGTGAGACCCAATGCCCCCCCAATGCGAGCTCATCAGAGCCATTGCTACTGCTGCTGCTTCGCCTCCGTGTGCATGAGAGAAATGAGTTTCCCAAATTAACTTTCTTCAGATATGACAATTCCAAACTAAAAAATCCCGGCTACATCTTCCACCGCAAACGCACACATCACCAACGACAAATCTCAATTCAGAAAAGCAATCGGCGGAGTTGCCTTCCAAAGCTAAAGCGGCTGGGTTCGGAGCCAGCCAGAGCCTGCCGCATCCAGGAAAATACTTTCATCCTCAGGACGACATCCATTGTACGGATGATATAGAGCTTGTATAGCCGCTTCAGAGGTTCTCATCTATGACCGTCTGTGCTGGATCTTTTGCTAGAGATCACGTATCACCGCACTAGATCTACGACCGTGATTCTCTGAGTCTGCGACCGTGGTCTCACCTATAACCGTCTTCCGCTTCTTGACCTTCTCTCCCTTCTTAAGAAACGCTTATGTTCTTGGTGGTGGCGAAGAAGGCGTTTCTGAAGTTGAAATGCTGGTTTATGGCGAGCGCGGAGATGATCGATTCTAGAATTAGACTGCCATTGAATATTTGCTTTCTGCTTCAGGCTTGAAAGGAAACGGATTGTCTTACTTAACCGTTTGTGCTTCCCGATTCTGTGGTCTCTTGTCTTTGATGAAGCGGGAAACGATCTTCAATCTTATGAAAAAGCATGTCAGGGTCGTATTTGATGTACTTAGATTGAAGGGAGTTCGAACTAATATTGGATTCTCTTGATGACCTGATATATATTTTCCTGCTCATTAGTTGTTGTGGTTCTCAACGTAGAAGATGTGAAGTTAAAAGTCGAAACTGGAATGAGGAAAAATGGAAGAGAGTGAAGCAGCAAACTCATGGAAAGAAATGTTCTTAAAAGCACTATCAAGTCTGAAAGGCCTTGAGAAAGAGATCACACTCAAGGATGGGGAGATTCAGTCACTAAAAAACCGAATCAAGATTTCGGAAATAGATCAGGCGATTCGGCCCCCTTCAGAACCTTCGGCAAGCATTTTGAACGAGATGAAGAACTTGAAGTCAAAGCTGATCGCAACGGAAGCTTGCTTACAAGAAGCCCTCAAACTTAACGTGAAGCTTGAGGTAAGCTGTGGCAATTTTGACTCCATCATAGTGATCCTTTTTAATTGAAGTGCTAGGCTTGGCTCTCAGATTTGTTAGATTTCTGCGTTGACTCACGATTTTGCGTTCATACGAAGCCATTCAGATTATTGATCTGCTTAGTGACTGTAAGGAAATGGGAAAGCTGCAAAGGGTTGATCCTCATTCCAGTGACCGTCTGTTCATATTAGGCAGATATTGTCAAATTAAATAGTCAGGCATAAAATACGAAATAGATTACAATCTAAATGTGTCACAAGTATCCTTGTTTTGGCACCTCATACATTATCCTTACCATCCGTGATTGTTCTTAACCGGTCTATCCATTTTATAGGAAGAGAGAATTATTGAAAGAGAGCAGCAAGGAGTTCTGAACTCCGCATTTGAGGGATTGAAGGCAGAAGTGAAGGCTGTTCTAACTACAACTGAGGCTTTCAAGGTAGAGGCTTTCCACAGCTTGCAAGCTTTGACAGTTGATATGCGAAGGTATCAAGTAAGCTTCACTGACCTACATTTGAAGGATCTTGTGTTACGTCCTTATAAAAGAGTGTCTTCCTCTTTTAGAGTATCTGTTTTAGAGAATCGTATAATTCGCTAGCTTGGAAGACTTTGACTCTATTTTAAAATGCTTGTCAAACCTGAAAAAATCACTATCCCCACATTCACGAGAATAATACAGTAGCATAACCAGTGCTTTGTTTGCTGCCATTCCTTAGCCAGAACCGTCCAACCCGGCCAAAGACTTTCCTCTAACCGGGGAAAATATCATTCTGGCGCACATGTAGGTGGATAGTCTGTTCAGTGTAACTGATACATTATTCTTATTATTTGGGAAACAGGCAGAATCAGATCAGAAATTAAAGAGTCTGAAGCTCAAAGTGAAGAAAATGGAGGATCTCCAGAATGTTCATACTGGAGTTCTGAGAACCATCGCTGCGGAGCAGGAGATTCTACGCTTGATCTGTATTGCAAGATCAGCCATGCAGCAAAACTCTGCAGCTTCTCTGCAGCATTTGGCAAAAATGGAGCACTTTTGTGGAAAAACAATTCAGAAGGCTCTGGAGCTGGTTGACTCAGGAGGGATTAAGATGCTGAGTACTAGCCATCAGGTTCAGCACTCCGTCAGTCGTGCATATATGAAATCAATTCTCTTTGCGAAGGATAAGTGATTTCAAGATAGTACAATCAAGTTTTATTATTGCATGCCGCAGAATGTCTTAGCCTCTTGGATAGGGAAGATGACGGATAGGTCCATGGTTGCATCATCTGTCGGAACTATGTTGTCCAACAGGTACCCGAGAGAATGGTGCAACTCGAGGGGATTGCAACGCAGCACAGGAATGAGCTCAGTGAAGCCGAGAAGAATTTGTTGGAATCCCTAGCTTCCCAGACAAATCTGAGGAGCCTTTCAGATGAAGAGAACAATGGCGCAAGTTTAGAATTTGATAACCCTCATTGTAATCAGGATCGACAAAAGACTCCAGTTAAGAGACACTCCATTTCTGGCATTGAGGCATCAGTCTCAGCAGGTGCTTCCACTCAGCAGGTACAAAAATGCATACTGTGAATGCAATCATTTGTGGTCTGATTGATTTCATGCCTGGTAACTGGAATGTCCGTATCCATCATTTTTTTGGTAGTGGAACAATTGAGAAAACACACAGAGGGATAGATTGGTTGACGTAGTGTATGCAAACAAGGGCCTGGACTGGGTAGAGAAAATACATTTCCGTGAAACAGATGATGACATGTCAATTATGTCTATTTCAAGCCCACATTTGTGGTCGAATGGCTCAAGAGTCATCATCTACTGTATACTCAATATGTCATATTTGTATGAGAAATATATGTGATCAGCATCCCATTTTAAAAACTGTATCATTTGATAGATTCACACGCCACCAAATGTGAATCAGGCTGTATTGAAGCAATCCCAAGAGCAAGCTAAACGGAAGCTGGAAATCCCAAAACAACAAAGCTTACGAGATGTGGTTGCTAGACGATCTCCTTTACCTTTTCCTACGCATCAAGAGAGGACCGAGGTATTCTTATTGAAGTTTTAAATCGAAGTGTCACAATTGCTCTATTATTATTTTGTTTCCTGCAGTTCACTTATAATCCATATGCCACAAATAAAGCACTTTATTGAGGACTTATCTTCTGGTGCAGGGTCAGCACTCGTGAATCTTGAAGAGCAAACAGCAGCTATTCTGCTTATTTGAGGAATGATCATTGCTCATAATAGGTTAACTTCAAACCTCAAACTGATTTGAAACTTCTATTTTCAAGAATTACCTTATTTCAAGTTCACTTCCAGAACTCAATGTAAGATTTTGCTGTTAGTTGGTGACCCCCAAAACACACGTGGCAGGTTCTGAGTGGAGAATAGGAGATGGTAATCCCTTGTTAACAAAAGTGAACCATGATTCTGAAGACAGGAATGACTATGGTGGAGCAATGTTAACTTGCGCTACTTTCAAGAGCAACTGGAATTCGAAAATTGAAAGTGGTCTTTTTTTATTTTGTGAAATTCTACGCGGATATTAAATTTTACTAGTCACCCCATATTGCAGTGGAATTGATAACCCATGAAGTTCAATTGCCGCCTCATACCATTTCGCGCATTTGGAGTCAGTGGTAAGCGACAGAATTGGTAGAAACACGATTCATATTTATAAGGCGAAGTCCAATTTTTGAAGCAGCTGTGTCGCTCCTCGAAATCCTTCGCCTTCTCTTCATTGTGAGCCCTTAAGACCTACCAAAATGGACATAAATGGACAGTGACATTGCCTGAGACAAAACATTGGATGACATAAGTTAAGGTAGGAGTACCTAAACATGACACTTATTATAGATGTAGCGATCTTAACCATTTAATGCCGATGTAGGCACTAAGTATCCAATGGATGACAAGAGGAATCTTGCATGTAAGACAAAGGTGTCATTGTTCATCCTTGAAATTCTATGCAAAAAGATGAAAGTCATAAGCAGTGATTTGGTCTCCAATGAACACTTTAATTTTTTTTGAATAGATGGTTCATAGTGATTTGGTCTCCAATGAATACTTTTGAATTTTTTTAAGTAGATGATTCATAGTGTTTCAGACTCCAATGAATACTTTTGAATTTTTTAGGGTAGATGATTTATAGTATTTCACACGAGATGATTTCCTCGGAGATTGGTTCATCTTTACAAGTTTGTTTGTTAGGAAATGAAAACAAATGCCAACTAAATTGTTTTGTGATTTTTTGCACGTACTACAAACACTAGACTTCCATTGAAGTGCACATGGATAATAGAAAAAATGAGACTCAAGAGATTGTATAGTACACACAAATTCACCACAAATTCAAATGTAACCATTGTGCGACTAGAATTCACAAAAATTAAAAAGTTGGTAGCTACAAATTCAAATGTAACCATTGTGTGACTAGAATGTAGGTAGTTTGTAGATCAAATCCCAACTACTAATGTCAATTAAAGTTGTTTAACCATGCCTCTCTACTCTCCTTCTGCTTGTGCCTTCCTTTAGGATAATTACTAGATGTTCTAAAACGACTGTTGTTATTTATAAGTACTTATTCCTACGTTAAAGCATTTAAAGTACCAAAATAGTAGTTTGACTCTTCCTTATCAATAGATAGCTTTGCAAATCCACCCTAAAAATGAACTCATATAGTCTAACCTCTTTTATTGATCATCAATAAAATGACAATGTAGAATATTTTATATTCTTGCTATAAGATAGGAAATAAAGTATTTATGGTATCATTGCAACTATATTATACTTGTCATATTTTCCAAAGTTATGCATACCTAAAATTGTTCCTTTTTCCACTTGCATCTGTAAACATGCTCAAAAAAAAATTATTGACATTTTATAAATCTCAAGATAGGGGATGCAATTGGAAAGGGACAATTTTGGATATATTTACCTTAGTAAAATATTTGGCACTACCTCTAATTAGATAACACGATTATAAAGGGATGATTTTAGTATAAATTCCTAGTAACCGACTATTTCTTATAAGTAATAAAAATTTAAAAATTTAAATTTAAGAGGATTTGAAGTTATTGTGACTTCTTATGAAAAGTATTAGAAAAAAACATAGGGTCGTTGCAAGAAACACCGTGCAAAAAGCGTAGCCTTTTCAAACGTAGTCTTTTTTTTTCAGGAGTACTTTAAAATTTTAAAAAAAAGTTTTAAAAAAAGTAAAAAATATGTTTCTTGTATAAACCTTTAAGAAGAAGGTACCCTAGAAAGGAAAGGCATAGGAAAAATCTCTAAGTAGGAAATCCAAAAAAGTGCAAAATCTCATGAAAATTAGTACTTCCACATTTTAATTTGTAAAAAATGGGAAAATCAATTTTAAGAAAAACTAAAAATTTTCCATTTGAGGAAAGTTGATTTTGATGAGATTTGCCTAAAAGAACAATCTTAGAACCATCATCAATGTTCAAAAATTGCGTACCACAGGAAAAAATTTGTACTCATATGGAGGACATAAAAAAATATATTTTTAGATTTTTATTTTGAATTTATAGGTTTTACACCTATGCAAATAGACCATGAAAGTTTCGTCTTCAAATCATTAAATTTAGACACTGTGAACGTAATGATAACCATAAACGTAATTTTGTGATAGCTCAACGAAAATGTTTTTTAAATATAAAATGATTTTTTTTTATTTCTAAAAAATAAAGGATCTAATAAACTTCAAGTTAGGTATGTTCAATAAAAACTTCATATTCATTGGACTTAATCTCCAAAAGTTATAGTGGAAAACAAAAAAGTGGTTCGCATTGTGACGCGAAATAGGACTAGTGTTTCTTGCAATGACTCCATATTAGTATATAAAATATGTTTTTAGCCTTTTACATACTTTTCCAAATATATTTACAATAGTGTTAAAAAGTTGTCGTGTATGTCCAACATTAGCATCATTTTAAATTTAGAAACTTTCAACTTCGAACTATAATAGAATATTTAATATTTTAAAAAATCTTAAATATACTACCATAGTAGAATCTAAATTCTAAAGCAATATCCTACCAAAGAAAGTAGAATCTAAATCCTAGAAGCAAAATAGACTTGCTTTAGTAGTCTACCAAGTAGATAAACCTTTGAAAACAATATTCTACCAAATCTAAGCTATCAATTTTGAATTTTAGAGGGCAACAATTCATAATTGTATACAATGCACTTGGTTCCTTTCCTAAATTGGAACATTAGTTCCACACCTTGTTGCAACTTCAAGTCCAAATATGGAATGACAATCAAACACTCAGACAATGACTTCAATCCTATAGGATCCTTTCCATCCAAATTGGATTAAGTAAAACAACATGATTGCAAACATCAATTACACCATTATTTTTTGAATGCCTTCAATCACATAATGATTTTTTGGCCTCTAAATGTCTTGAAAGGTCATATTGGACATTTAAGGGTTAGTATGCAAAAAAAATGTCAACATACTAATAATGAAATTCAATATTACATTTGTAGACTTTAAAATGCTATAAGGTTTTATTCTTGAAGAATATTTTTGCCAACTATGTTTATAGAGACCCCTTCTTCAAGTACAATTAATACATATCTTCTTTGTAAAATCTTCATATAGAATAATAAACTATGGCATTTTCAAATCTATTGGTCAAGTATTACTATCCCCTAAGAAGATGGGGAACACCCCTACCCAAATCCCTCTCCTTAATAGTGAAAAAAACCCGTTCATGCAATTAAAAGAAAACAAAAAAATTCCCTGATCGTTGATTGCTTTTGCCAATTTTCTATCACTCACCATTGATTGGATATGTCAATCATTGATCACTCATTGTTGATCATTCTAGGGTTTCTCTCTTATTTCTACTTGAAAACCTGTAAAGCATATACAAGCATGTAGTGGTAGTCTCTAAAGTATTGCAGCCTCTCAAAAGAACTCAAGATGATCATGTAAGAAGTGTGGTGTGGTGGTTGGGGTGAAGCATCCTCACCTTTGAGTTGGGGTGTTCCACCTCAATGCTTTTGTGTGATTTCAACCTCCCATGATTGTTGTGTGATCCAAAAGTATAAACGTGTAATTAAGCTTCTACTTGTCTTTTCTCTTTGGTACACACTTTTGGATTGTTTTAGCTAGATCACAAATTTTACAAAAATTGACTAGTTGATCATGCTAGTTGATCATACTCAATTTTGAATCTTAGAACACAACTCAAATCCTACATCTAGCAATTTGTTTTGCTATTGTTGGGGTTAATGGCTAGTAATCTTCTAAAGCCTTGCAATTGATCTTCTAAAGCCTTACTAGTGATCTTTAGATTTGGATTTCTGTGCAAATTGTAGCACTGCTAATATTAGGATTTCTTAATTTGATGAAAAGGTAGGAAGGTGCTTCATTAAATGGATAGAATTTTGTAGATTAGGATTTTAGATTGTTTTAGATTAGAGTTGATGGAATTTTCAAATATTTTTCTAAAGATACAATACAAGAAATTTTTAGAATGTTTCAATCATTCTTACTTTCATTCTCATGTTTCTGTTGCATTGTTTTAGCTTCACATGTTCTAGCTTCAAGTGCAACAACTTTATACTATCTACCCTCAAGATTTTTACTTCAAGTGGAAAAGATTATCACTTAGTGTGCAAAGCTCTAGGATGGATTATAGTGAGTTACAAAAAAATAAGTGCATAGCTTTATTGATTGTTGGGTTTGAATTCTAAAAGAAGGAAAATGTCAAGCTAGCTTGTAGGTAATTCAATTGATCCTATTTGCAATTTTAAAGTCCATAGTCAGAGATGGAGAGAGATTGATTTCACACATAAGTTATTGGGGCAAAATTCCTATGTTTCTTGCTTATAATACGTGAATTTAAATCATGGCATGGCATTTCATTTGAATGGAGCTCTCAATTGGCATTTGGAAATGAAATTCTATTTCAAGAAATTAAAAATAATTTGTTTTTTATAGAGATGCTTAAATTTTTTTTAATGGTTGTTTTCCAAAATTTGGCCTCCCAGAACCTTTGTATGACTATCCACCTATCCACCTAAAAGATAGGTTACAATAAATCTATTGGTCTACTATTACTAAATTTTATTATTAGTATGATGAGTGCTATCTTTAGTGCCTCATGTCAAAAATAGACAAATACAAATAGACATGTGACATATATCTCTTTAGATATGTTAAATCTAGACTCCAACTCTTTTGTTTCTACAAAACTTTCACCTATCAAAGTAGCAACATCTATAATTGTTAAAATAAACAATTCAATACAATTGGATGCACCTTTTTTCTAGGAAAAAATATTTTTGCAATATTAGCAATTGAAAATCATGAATTTACAAAGAAATAGAATTTTCAAATGAGGCATCAAATATCTATGAATTTTCAAAGTAGAACTCCCTAGGGTTAGCAAATGGGGAGTTAACATGGTGACTCGATTTTTTGCTATTCTTTTCGCATATCATTCAATAGTTCACCATTGTCATTTCATTGTTGCCTAAGTTTAATTATCTAATTGGCTAGAAAACCCAATTTCTTTTTAGCATTTTGGTCATTTTCTTTTAAGTTTGCAAAAGCATTTGGCATGAAAAGACACAAATAAAATACAACTTACAATTCAAATATTAATTTCAAGTCATTTATTTGCACACTACCATATTGGATGGCAAATTTGGCATAAATTTATTAGGAAAAAAGGTTGTAGTTTTTAGGCTAATTCTAGGACTATATAGCCAAATTTGAAGGTAAATGAAAATATAGTTGACTATAAATTCAAAAAAATTCAATTACAATCAATTGAATCAAAGACAAATCTACCATTTGACCATTTACTAATACTAAGAAATTTTTTGATGGGAAATTGAAAAAATTACTTCATTGAAAAGAAGTAGTAGAAAAGACTTTTTAAAATGAATTCAATTTTTTGTCATGAATTGTCAAAGGATATGGACAAAATGAAGATGAGATAGCTTGACCACTCATTGTCAAAGACGCAAGAATTATGCTAAAAATAGAATTTTAGACCTCATTTTAGTATAGTAGAGTATCTTTTTTCAAAAAACTTTGAACTCAAAAGTTGGAGAATCAAGTTGACATAAGAAGGGATTTAAGGGAAAATAAAGTTGTTCTAGCCTTATTTCTCTTGAAATGCAAAAAATAATCCAATTTTTTTAAATCAATGATGTGGTACACTCTTGGCCATGTTAGCGAAGCCCATTTTTGCGTTTCTATGGCAAATTTTGCGTTCCCATAGTTCAGGAACTCATAGTCTCCTTTGGCTTTGAAATATCTTCTAATGGTTTTATTTCCAAAAATACGTTTGAGGATTTAAGACTCCAATTACATGTTATGGTCAATTTTCAAAGAGGAATTGGAAGGGACATTTTTTTTTTACATTTTCAAATACTCATTCTGATTTTGTCTATAACTTTAATTTGAAGTCTCAAAACCTCAAACAAATTTTTGTAGATAAAACTTATCTTCATTAACCAACTTTTTTTATCCAAAGTTTTTTGAAAAAATTTATTCTACTATGCTTAAATGAGGTCTAAAATTCTACTTCTACACAATTCTTGTTTTTTACTTGATTGTGAGTGATTGAGCTTCTCCTAATACTATTTTATATAACCCTCATGGGTTGTTTTATCTCCTACCACCCACTTATAAAAAGAGGTGTCTTCTCCTTTAACTTCATTCCAAGATAGAGGCCGAAGATTCAAAATGAGACAATTCATAGACATTTACTTCTCTTAAAGTTAAAGTTGGATGTATTTTTGAGATCCTCAACTAGGAACCAATAGGTGTAGTTATGAGATCATTAAAATCCACTTTTATAAAATGTCGGAAGGATGATTTCACTTTCATAAGTGGTTCATTACCTATACTCTTAGTTTCTCATTTGGTTATACGACTCGAAATGCTAAAATTAAATTAGTAATTTAGTGATTTCATTCAGCTGATTTTCAATTGTTTGCCAAATTTCTCTATCCATTGCCTAGGGCACCCTATGCGACACTCTAGTAAAGTTGCCTTGATTCTCACATCAAAATCTAAAAAATAGAGATGGTTTCAAGGTACTTTCGGAGACAATTTAAATCTATAATGCCAATGCCATTCTATGGCATTTGGATGATTTTGCAATAGTGTTGAAGGAGATTGGAAGGAATTTTTCATCCATTTCTTTTTTCTTCACCTTTCAGAAAGGATTTTGAAGAGTACCTAATTCACTTTGTAGTCTTGTAAGTGTTTGTTTTTTCATGAAAAAGAAATTAGTTAAAATAACGGATCCCAACATATGCTACTTCTAGTGTATTTTTGGGAAGTTGGGACTCCTCTAAATCTGAAATTTCTTCACAAAAATGATATTTTTGAATTCGAGCCCAACTAACAAAATGAAGGTCATCTTCTGTACTTTGAGCTCCAATTGGAATTTTGAAAAAATTCATTATATTGAATATATTATTGCAATTTGAACTTTCAATATATTTTTGATGCCTTTTATGGAATGACATGGGATTTGAGTTTATGATTTTTCTTCACTTTTTCTTAAAAAATTCTCATGAAAATCAGTTTTGGTCAAAAATATCTAAAATTTTCATGAAGTGAAGAAGACATATAATTTAGCTTCTTCTCTGAAAAATAAAAAATAAAAAGATTTCGTACATATCTAGTTCTAAAACTGAGTGACGGGCATTGAGGCTCAAAATCAGTGGTTATAGGTCCGGTGTTTCAGGGATAAGGTACCTCTAGTGTCAAAGAATGGATTATGGATGCTTCTACCATAGAGAGATTGAGAGTTTTCCAATCTGCTAAACCAACTCTTATCTTGTGTTTACTAACATCACTGGTCGGAACCGGAGCCATATTCCAAAACTTGTACATGACACCCAAATAAAATCCTGAAGCTGGGAGGGCGAAGTCGATTGCTCCACTTCAGAGCTCCGGAATTTCTCTCCAATGCATTTTCCCTAGTCTGAGAAACCTAAACCTTCCAACTGTCTGGTTACGAACATTCTAAAATATCCAAGCAAAAGTGGAATACGAAAATAAGAAAAGAGCAGCCAACATCATGAAACTCGCACAGTGAAGCGGATGTAATCACAACAAAAAGGAAAAACAGAGCAAGAGCAACCTGCAACGAGAAACTTAGAATCGAGATCCAGTTACGAAGTGAACATCCATTAAATGTGAACTCCACTAAGCTAAAGGTGAAGAAACTGACCTATGGCCGTATGCACACAACTTGTGCATAACTAAATGTCTGAAAACTAAGAGTCCATGCGAAAACCTAATCAGACGGTATTGAAGTTACAAAAAATCTAGAATCGGCTCCCTACCCTCGACAAGCTAACCATGCGACCACTGGCGTCTGCAGCTTGTTGGCCGCGGTTGACGCCCCCGGAAGCTGGCCCTGTCTGATAAGGCGTCCTCCCAACGCTGCTGTACGCGTCCTGGTAGCGGGTGCTCTGGTACCCGGTATTGTAACCCCGCCCTCCTTGCCCACCGCGGTTGTAGTTGTTGTACCCTCCACCCTGGTTGTCCCTGCTGCCGCGACCCCCTCCTTGGTTCTCACGCCCCCCACGCCCGCCGCGACCCCCCCGGAAGCCCCCACCACCACGTCCTCCTCCGAAGTCTCCCCCGCGCCTCCCACCTGCTGCGTCTGCGTAGTCCTGACCCTCCTTGTTCCGTCGCCCCATCCCCTCCACCCCGCCTCCTCCCGTGCGAGCGTCGAAGGCCTTCTCGTTGCTCTCCACCAGCACGTTCAACTTCTCCGCAAACTGCGACGCTAGCGCCTGCAGACGCGTCGGCTCCACGTTGTGCGTCACGATGCACCGCGTCGGCTGGTCCCAGCTGGCGTGCAGCTCCTCCGCGATCATCATCTTGCTCACGATGCTGTGCACCTGGGCCTCCGGCAATCCGAACATCAACATCAGCTGGTCCAGGCTCAGGGAATCGAAGTAGGGCGAGTACGTGAAGATGTAAGTCCGCAGAGCCTCCTCCTGCATCTTGCCCTGCAGCATTTCCATGATGGCTTCCCGCTGCCCCAGCAGCTTCCACACGTCCATGCTCTGGATCACCTCCACGGCCTTCTTCCATTCGCCCTTGCTCAGCGACCGCGTCGCTGTCATCACGTGGTCGCGCACGTTCTCCGGAGGACCCGTGAACGTCTGCCTCTCGTTGATGTCAAGCAGCCTTCGGAAGGGCTTGCTCACCACCTTCCGCTTCATGTCGTGCACGCTGGACGCCATGTTCGGCACCTCCAACAGCATTGCCGTGATCAGGTGCACGGCCTCCAGGAGCTCCAGGTTGATGTGCATGTGGAACGGCATCTGCCGACGCCGCTCCAGTTTCTCCTGCTCCGGGTTCTTCTCGTGGTACCGGCTCTGCGACACCCCCTGCGCCAGCAGCTCCTTCACCCGCCCGCCCGCGTACAGCTCCGACAGACAATTGTGAGCCTCCGTCACCATAGAATCCCGGAATGCACATAGACCCAGCTGCGCCATCGCTCTGTTGAACAGGATCTGTGTCGAGATGTCCATGTTCATCACGGAGTCCTGAAGATGGCTCATCAGCAGCAGGTCCCGCGCGATGAAAAACTCCCCAGAAATGGCATGCTGGTAAATGTCGCACAGCATTGCCCGAGCCTTGGTCCGCTCATCTCCGTGCTTGTAAATCAGCGTCACAAGGTCATCCATCAGTTTTCTATTCACACTTGGGAAAGAAGCCTTTCGGGGAACGATCTCTGGGGTCGCCACAAATGCCGTTGTCCCCTTTGCCTCGGTCGACGCCTTGGCCGCAGCCTCCCCATCCTTCTCCTCGCCCTCATCGTCTCCAGCAGCCTCCGCCCCTCCGCCTCCAGAACGGTTCTGCTGCTCGGAAAGCCTCCTCATGGCTTCATACACCTCCTGCGGCTTGTAGTACACGTGCTCCACCCGCCTCAGAGACACCCGAGCGGCAGCTCGCATGTCGCCCAGTCTCTCGACGTACTGCTGCACGTTCTGAGCCAATGCCATGAACAAGGGCTCGTCCCTCAGACGCTCCACGTAATCCTTCGTGTGCGGGTCGATACACTGAAGGCTCTTGAACAGCTCGTCGTCACACCGCTCCAGAAAGGCCACGACATTGCCCCACACATGAATCGGCCCCTCAAAATCGGCTCCTTTCTCCGTCTCGTTTTCCACTTCCGGCTCCGATGTCTCATCCATGATGATATTGGGGTACTGCGCTAGAATGTCCAGAATCGACAACACGTTCTGCACGCACTTCTTCCACACGGCGATCGGCATGTGCGTGCTCAGGCTGGGGTTCACGTCGAACTGCGCCGAAACCACATGCACCATCACCTCCAGCTTCTGGGCGGGCGTCTTCGCACACCGAGAAAGGTACGACAGCTGCTCCACCTGCTCCGCACGATCCGTGCCCTTCCGCCCACGCTGTACGATGATCTCCTTCAGCTTCTTGTCCACCATCTCCCAGGAAATCTGCCCGGGGTCCAGCTTCGGAAACATCTCCTTCGGCTTCTTCTCGGCAGACGTCCAGCCTCCTCCATCGTCCTGCTCCTCGTCCTCACCCTCCACGTCCGAGTGCAGCGTGTGTTCCACAATATCATCATCGCTGAATTCGTCTCCCGTCTCCTCGTCGTCCTCCTCTTCCACCTCCACCTCAGATTCCGGATTCGCCCTGAATTTCTCGATGTCAGCCTCGAACAGCTTGTTGTTTTTCTTCAGCTTCTGTTTCATGTAATTCAATGACCTGGCATTGCTCGGGCTCATCTTCTTCTTCGCCTCCTTGTTCGTCAGAGACGAGTTCAAAAAATCCTCCAGCATCACCAGCGCCTTGATGTAAATGCGGGGTGCAGTCGCCGACTCCGTCACTCTATTCACCTTCTCCAGCTGCTTATTCAGTCGCTCGAAGCTCTCTTGCAGCTGCACCCAGTCGTTGATCTTCATGTGATTCTTCATCTGCTCTGTGGTCTGCGCCAGCTCGTCATACCGCTTATCCTTGGCAGACCGAACCTGTCGCGGACCCTGGTCCTCCGACTCATCGCTGTCTGTGTCGCCCTGCAAGTACTTGGAGGGGCCACCTACCACGGGGATTTCATCCTCGACTTCCGATACCTCCGACTCATCGCTGTCCGTATCACTCTGAATAACGCAATCGCAAACATTCAACTTAGTGCCAACCCTAATTACTCAACCCTAAAGCCGCACAGCGTCTTTGCTACTCACTCACGCCTCATTCACTCAGTGTGTCTTCACAGAACCATACAGAACCTCTCAGCACAGAACCTCTCAAACTCTCATTGCCATACCCCTCCCAGTAGGAACGATATCCATTCACGGACAATATGAATTCAATACACGCCACGCAGAGCCACCAAGAATCACCGCAAACGATACCATAAGAATCTACGTAATCCCGTGGGCAGTGAAACAATTCGATACAGAGCCGAGATGAAAATAGAAAAAACCGAGAACGAAGAGCATCGGATGGAAAAAAAGAAGGATTCGAGGTTTAACTTACATTGTGACCCCAGAAACGGGACGCCATGTTGCTGCCGCGGAGCAACACTAGCGACGTCGAAGGAGAAGGCCAAGCAAGGAAAGCTCCTCGCCGGTCGCCGTGGCTGGGAATTCGAAGAGCTGGGGCAGAAGGGAAGGGGCTGTGAGAGCTGCGAGCTGCTTCGCAACGCAGCTGAAAGGGAGAAGAGCCTGGCGCGCAAACCCTAATATCAGCCGAGGCTTCCACCGAATCACGTTTCAATTTCCATTTGAGGATCTCGTTCAAGACCTCGACAACAGAACTTGAAGGTCAGATTTCGGCATAAATTAAGTCAATTTTGCACATGTTGTTTTGTGAATGGTCTGACGTGACCTGGACCTCTGAGAATCTGATGTGGAAATTCAATTTGGACGTGCAAGTGTCAAAGCAAGCCATCATGTATAGAATTCACTGTTCTTAATAACATTATTAACAAGCTTAAAACCAAAAGTTGTAACGGTATATGAAGATCAAGATTCCACAAGGTTGCGTCAAAATTGAATCTGCACATCACATTTTTAGAGATCTATTTCAATCTAAATCAATTACAAGATGACATTTGACATTTTGGGGATTAAAAGTAAGTAGTTTTTGTTGAATCTGACCATATGCTATCACCATATATTTTTCTATAAATTTTGGAAGGAAAAATTCAAAGTTCTTTCTAAATTCAATGACTAGCAAAATATTGTCATTTTTTGAGTAAATTTTGTTGGAAAGGATTTGAAATGAGGTACTCTTGACATGGTCATTTTTTCAAAATTTGTGTGTTCTTTGATTCTATAACCTCATTTTTGCACTTTCAAGTTTGAACTAGAGTTAACCGCTTCACATACTTCCACATTTGTAATTTTACAAAAATACATCCTCTAATAACACCAAAACCAACCCTTCGATATGACCACAATTCATAAAATATGACCACAATTCATAAGTATAAGAAATTAGGATGACTTTCACCCAGGCAAGCTGAAAGTGGACATCGGAGTAGTGCAGGGTTAAATTGCAAGAATTTTGTGATTAAAAATGAGAACTTCCAACACTCAATAGTAAAAATCTAGTCATTGAAAAAACCAAAAAGTAGTTGCACTCTCTTCACGGTTATGTGCAAGGTTGATTACAGAAATGTCTCTGATTAAAAGATGAGAACTTGCAACACTCAATAGTGCTTTTTCACAGAAATTTGCTTGGATTAAGGTGAACCCAGTTAGTACTGTATTAATTTCGGTAGTAAGTTATGACCCATCAATAACTTAATGCAAGTGCAAAGCACCCTCATCTAAGCTTAGTTCATTGCCAGCTTATATAATCTTCTTTAAACAAATATGCACGTTCTTTTGACTGTAAAGAATTTATTCACTTAAATTCTTCACTCAGAGCATCCCCATGCCACAGCCTTCAAACAGGGGCGTTAAATGAGTTTTGACATGGGATCATGGTTGGTGAAAGTGCTTCATGCCCCATGCCAACACTCCAAATAGACTCACTAAACACATCCCCCAAGTAAAAAAACTACCTGTCAGGCCAAGTGTTGGGCCTCCATGCTCCCAATGGCTGAAAATTCTGTGAAAGTGTGCCAGATTGAAGAAATCGAGATTTAGTGAGCCACGTTGAAGAAACACAACAATAGAGTGTGGTTGTTACTTTGAAGTTTCTGCTGGGTAAATATTTGCTTTGAAGTGCCTGGCATAGGGCAGTTCACAGGGCAAACACTCCATATAATGAATTTGGAGCCCTTTGAAGAGCAGGCATGGGGATGCTCTCAGGCCATTGCTGTTCAGAAATAGAAAGTACAAAACCCACAGAAGCTCACAGCAAAGTTGTCTTTACATGGACATAGGCATTCACTGTGAGTTAAGACAAATTTTCAAAAAGCATGCTCCCAAGCTTGAGATTGACCAAAACAGAAAATCAAATCCTTCAATTTCTGTTACAGAATTGCAGTGTACTGTACTTGGGCAGTGTGACACCATGCTCCGAGTGTTGGCAAAAGACAAAAACAAAAACGAAACAAAAAGGTTTGTAAGAGATCTTTGTACAGTTTGCACTCTAGGTACCAAAATTAAAAGAACTCAACAACCCTTGTCTGGATACATTTGTGCAAACACTAGTTCGAAAAGTCTGGATAATTACACAACTAGCATGTTCACAAATGGTGAGTCCCTTTTCTGTGTCCTCCTCTCATAGCTACTACGAACTCAGCAAAAGAACATGGAGTATTCTGGCTTCAGTTTCACTTCTGGAAGAGCCTGGATTGGTTTTGCAGGACGCCCTTCTCCACTCCTCACCGAGGAGGAAGTATCTGATCCTCCCCACGTGTCCACCAGTTTCCTGTATCTTTGAGCTACGACATGGGCATACGCTGCTGGTGCCGCTGCAGGTAACAACAAATGATCTCGTATCAGAGAACAGGAAAATTATATAGTAACCGAGATTTCATGTTTTTTCAAACGTCCAATTCCATTGATTTTACTGTGAAATTATGATTTACATCGGGTGATTGCAAATGTTGATCAAACAGAAGGTGAAAACTCATGGAGCCCATTCATGAAAAGAACATGTTCTGTGTATTTACTTTGATGAGTACATGGACTACTGTATAGAAAACTAACTCAATAGGGCAATCAAACACTAACGTGTACAAAGAGAGTGTTCTAAAATACTTACCCATAGAAATCGAGGTGGAACAGCGGCCAAACCTATGCAAATCACATCCAATATAGTCAGCGAATATCAAGGATACTTACAACAATGGAAGAATGTAAAACAGAAACGCACACGCAGAGAGAAACTTTGTCAATTCAATTGGGCAGTTTTAGTGATGAGAAACACTTACGTGTAGCAGAGATTGTTTGTTAAACCCTGAATATCATCAGGGCTTAACTTGTTTTCATTGACAAGCACATGGTAGTGCGTTGGACGAGAAGTCCCCTGGACAGCACATCCAGGTTCAATCAACCAGCAAAATGAAAAAAGACACCTAAAATAAAAGAACAATCGAACATTGCAGGGAAAAAAGTTTTGAGAACTGCCAAAGGAAGGGGAAAAAGGGATTACAATTAGGCCAGCTTGGCTAACGAGGAAGAAGTCATAATTGTGTGGATGGCAGATGTCCTTGTCCACCACAGTACCTGCACACGCACACACCAGTACAGCATTTCAAATGCAAGTTTGGTTTGTAATCCTAATAGCAAACCTCTCACTCTTCAATAATATTAACATAGACTTGCAACGATTTTCACATTTTGAATGCAAGTCTAATTTGAAGTTAAAAGGGATGTGACCAATACCCGGCATGACATTTCCATTGCGCAATTGGTTATCACGTCCCTGTGGAAAGAAACGCGTGTTGTGTCTCTTTTGAGCAACTATGAACGTGATTCCAGGATTGTAATCCTCTTGAATATCTCTGCATGCCTGTCGCAACAAAAGAATGTCATATGAGACCTATCAAGATATATATTCTGAGAAACACAACATTCGACTTAAAACTTCCAAAGGATAATTAAGCGAAGGGACTGAATCAAACATACCCTCTTGAATGCAATCACCTCTTTCTCCAAGCATTCAGCAAATTGACTCTCACTCACGCCATCTCTGAATGTGCAATTACACTCAATCAAATACACTTACGTAGGAACATTCACAGGTGCAATTGGAATAGTCGTTAAATAAAACCAGGTGATCATCTTAAAACATTTTCAACTTCATTGTTTAGCTGATGATTGAACAGGATACATTTCAAAGACAAGAAACATCCAACTTCACCGTCTCAAGTGAAGAATGTACATCAAAATACGTTTCAAAGACAAGCAATATCAAATTTCATTACTAAAGAGGGGGTGATAGTACCTGTACACAATAATTTGGGTGGGTTTGCGTACAGGAGTTGTGCATGTTCTATGATACTCAAGAAGCAACTCCCTGCAAGTATCGACGTAAAGCAAAATCGAAATTAGTCATGACATTTTAGGATTTGCAAGAAAAGAAAAATACAAACCAGAGTGAAAAAGCAACTTACTTGACCATCCCGCCCTTCCCTTCAACATGAAGTCCTTCGATCATCTCCATCTTCGACGGCTGCGTTCTAGCCCGAGTGGCGTAGTGAAATACATGAGGCCAATTCTTGGTCGCAACCACTGCTGCAATGGAAGGGGTGTCCTCTCCAGTCGAACCGTGCGAGACATCCATCCCAAAGATGATGGTGGATGGAGCAAGAAATGAGGTCATCCTGGCGGTCAATGGGGAGTTGAAACCTCCCATCTGTGAACAAATCCCAACAACCAGAGCACAAGAAAAAAGTCAATATTACAGTAGTAAACATACTATATAAAGCTCGTGTTGAAGTAAACGCAAACAAAAGCAATCACGTAATTTAATTGGATGTTATATGAACAAGTTTTGAATTTCAAACATTTCTTCATAGGGTGAGTAATACTGGGATAAGGCTTACTTACCTTCAAATTGATCTTCAAAGCCAGGTTTCCTAAGTACTGCGGATTAAGCTGGCGTGGCTTAATCATGCACTGGGAAATGACTCCAATCTTCGTCTCACAAAACCTCTTGAATTGAACTGCCACAGCCCATCAGGAAACATGTCAGAAATCTCAAGAATTTAACCCATAAAGGAACCAGAGGACTACATTGAGCTTCATGATTTTTTATAACTTTAGAGTGGACCATATGAGGACTTTCTTTCCTTCAATTTTAACGTGCTCTTTGACGAACTGATTTTGGTGACGTAAAAGGTGTCCAAATCTAAATTGTAATTTTCACAATGTCGTCAACCAAGTTTGGTCATTCTAAAACAAAGAATTTACATGGGTCCAAGATAGTCCTGTGGGAGAGGGAAGAGAGATGTGTACCGTAGAGAGCGGCGTTGGAGTTGTCTGTTGGTAGTATAACCAGGATGAAAATGGGCCTGTACTTTTTCAGGGCCATGCACATCTGCTCTACACGTCTTTCAGGTGGGAGGTGTTGAGCACTGTGTGGCTCTTTCTCCACCCCTGCTGGCTCCTTCATTTTCTGAAATAAAATGCGAAAGAGTTGTGAGTACAAACACAAGATGAAAGGATTTCATAAAATCAAAAAACAAACTGTGGGCGAAAGGGAGGGCTTAAGGGTTTTAGGGTTTAAGGATGAGGGTTCTGTACAATTCCTTGACGATTGCAGGACTCCGCCAATTGACTTCCAATGCGATCCCCGTCATTGACGCGACCATCAAAGACAGCCACAGCCCAGGAAACAATTTCAACTCCCTTGTTGACCGCCTGCAAACAATGGTCAGTATGACTAGTTTCAGTTTCAATTTTTTTTATCATTATGTTTTATTTCAAATTTCCTCGAAATAGAATTTGGTATTATTGTGACTAGTTTTAAACATAGGAAGTTTGGGAGCAATAAAACGAAAGAACTAGGGGCAAATCTAGCGTACCTTGTTGCTGTAGTTCCAACGACCGTCGCGAGGTTCCTCAGTCCTCCCATTTCCAAATTGAAGCTATCCACACAAAAAGTCATTAAAACATCAACTTATTTGTGAAAGCACACATGAAGCACAAATTCTGATCAAAACATATATGCACAAACATGGTCATCAAAGATGTGAAAGTAGTTGGATGGCCGTTTGTCCCTCGAGCTTCAATTACCCAAGTTAGAAATACAATGGAAGTAATATGAAGGTGAAATGGGACAACTTCATACATAACATTGTACACTAAAAACGAATTTGGTGTACACAATTTGATACACAAGGTCAAAACCAAGGGAGTCAAAACGACTAAGTGGATACCTGGGGAGGAGGTAGCATTCTTCCTTGAATAGCAGCCAGATTCTTGTCAAAAGTCAGCCCAAATTCCTTTATCAATTTGTCGGAGTTGTAATTGCTGATCTCCATAGCCTGTAGATGAAATCACAGTTGTTGAAATCAAAGTTTCCTTTGTTAAGAGAAAAAAAAACGGCTTAACAAAACCACCCAATTTGTTTCATCAATTTACCTTTTCACAAATATCCTGCCTCTCTTTAGGACCCTGCTTGCAAGCAGCAATCTGAGCAGTCCTTTGCTTAGTGGACAGAGATTTTGTGTACCGCTGCCCTTCCATGATCTTGCACAGCTGCGATCAAAGCAAAACAACAACAAAGTGAAATGAGAACACAACTAAAAGAGTCAAATGCAAGAAAAAAATATCCAAATCCAAATCCAGAGAACTGGGAATTAGATATTACCTCAATAGGTATGAAAGTCGGCTTCTTTTTGTTTCCAACATCCAGTGCTGGAAGGTCTGGGTATTTCAAATTGTACGAGTACACTTCGAAATAGTAAGCCTCCACCGACACTTCCTCTTCTCGTACATTGCCTTCACCATCTTTGACCCTCTTCGTAAACCTGTGCCATCATCAGAAAGTTACAAACAAGTAACAAAAAGCCATCAAAAATTCAAGTCAAAAGCAGGGGAAAACACAGGTTTTCAAAGTCTCACTTGAGATCTCGAATGGGTCGGTCGCTGAAGCCCCCAATTTTGTGTGTTCGAGACACTTGCATGTGCGTGGTCTCGATCCTGACCCCTTTTAGAATACCTTTGGCTTTATGCCAATCTCTATCCTGCAAGTCGTAGAGGTCTCTCACACCGAACCTGTCCCTGAGAAACTCCTCTACATGGACAGGCTTAAGTACTGTCGTCAACGTTATATCTGATACATAAAACATAGATGTTAGTGCACAGGTTCTAGTGACAAAGTGATAAAAAAATCTATTACAAAGTCAACTATTACAACATTTAAAAGGATGAGTGGACTAACCCAGATTGAGCGTCATCCCCAATCCAGTTGGCCTCACGCTAGAGTGATACCCTCTCCAACCCTGAACTCCTTCGCCCAGTTCAACAACTGGGCCCAACTGCGGATGAAAAAAATTATCCCGCACAAGGAGATAGCCTCTGCACGGAATTAACTCAAAATTAAATACAGGAGGTAGACGTTAAGCCTTATCATAAAAAACTTGACGAAAGTGTGATTCATGAACTACGAGTTTAAAAAGGAAACTAAAAGCCAAAAGAAGTGAAAACTGGGCCTAATATTTTGTAGGCAATTTTGAGTTAAGGCACATGGGAACTACCTATTGTCCCAGTTTAGTTCTCTTCTGACCAACACATGCAATAATGTTCACTAATCCTGGTGATGTAAAATTTGAACCTGTCCGAATTTCATTTTTCACAATATGATTAGTCAAACTAGTCGATTATTGAACCATAAAAATTTTACATCAATACACATACCTCTCGGAAGCACTTTCTCGCAGCACAATGTCCAAAACACGGAGGGCATCCAAGGCTCGTTTCTCCTGCTCTTCACTGCACTTGCCCATCACGCCCTTCATCATCTCTTCAATGGCCTTCATACGTATCTTGGCCGCAAATTCAATGGTCACCTTGAAATCTCTCCCCCTGGACACCGTCTTCCTCCGCTTCATAACAGCCTCTTCGCCTGGACTGTCTGCATGACACAACGAAGTTCAGTGCTAGATTAGCAAGTTATGATACATTAGCTACTTAAGATATAGTAGCAAAATATGATACATACATAGCTGGTTAGATTTGACAGTGAAATTTGTTTTGTTTTTTCTCCTTACCTGGAGGTGGGCTATTGTTGGTTGGACTGTCGCCAGGTCTGCTGCCCCGGTCGCCAGGTCGGAATGAAGGCCCTTTGTGGTCATCCAGAAAGACGGGAAACTCTTTGGTGTTGAATGACAAGCTGCCGCTGGTGAACAACGACTTCTCTCCATCGTATGCTCCTTGTTTCCCACCACACTCCGCCTGACCAAAAGTCTCACGAAGCTTCTTCATGATGTCTCGGCACACCTTCTTGTTTGTCACGGGGGGTTCAATCGTCACCTACAATAGCAACAATAGGAACAACACAACAACCAAGCTCCATCTGTAAGGATACTAAAGCCGGAAGGTACGTGAGGCCTGGTACCAACAACAACTCATCTCTTCCAAAAGCTCCAATCGACCCTCTATTTAGCAACCATCGGGTGTCAGCACGAGTCCGCGAAGTGTCTATGGCTGCCACTGATATTTGAAATTCTATACCATCCTTTGAATAGTGGTCTCCACCCTCCTACTTTGAACTATTCATAAGAAATACATTGAAAATCGGCTGCAAGCTTCAGAGAGTTTGGCTCTTGCACCAAAGTGATGCTCTCCAGTGCGCACTAATTAGTGAAAGCACACTCCTACATTGATTGGTTAAAATGTTTACAAAAGAAGGAAAGAGTATCCTCTACCTTACATCCTGAAGAATCATAAGAAAAAACACAAAACAAATGGGGGCTCACATTGTATTGGTAAACGTCGTCCCACTTCACCAGCTTGGCCCTGAAGTGGTTGACGCAGACTTGCACGGCTCTACCATTCCTCCCGAACCCAGATCGAGTTGCTTTCGGAAGCGCAGGAACTTCTGCGCGTGAAACTAAGGCAGTGCTGCCATGGCCTCCGTTTGGGCCTCCATTTAAACCCCCACTTGGACCCCCATTCGGACCATTTCTGCCATTATTGCCTCCGTTGTGTCCAGCAGAAGAGCCTGCCACGGCTCCTCCACCTTCTCCGTATCCACCAATCTTGGTTGGCATGGCTCCGTGAGGAATTGGTGGTGGAGGAGGCAGAGCCGCTTCCGAAAGACCACTGTCCGACGTCGCCATAGCCTGGTCCTCCGGGCTTCCGTCCATTGCAGGGTGCGATGAGTGCCCACGAATTATTACACTAAACTGCAAAATCAACAGCAAATCCCGAAGGAGATCACTTTCAAGAACGCAGCTCATGAAGAAACAAGCAAGAAAACATCGTCACCATGGTCACCACTTCAAAACAAGAATGGAAATGACAGCGGAAAATGAAGAAATATCGGCAGTACTGCAAACACACAGAGTCACCAGCAAATTCAAAACGAAAGTTTCGGGGACATCATTCACAACGATTGCGCTTACGAATTCGGGTGGAATGATACTCAGGTGACACGCACCCAAGTTTGGGTTCTATGGAGAATACTTCATGGGGTGGCGCAACCCGTACAGCACTCAAAACTGCAAACCAAACTTTCAACAACAAATCGACAAGCCAAACTACCACTAAATTCAACGCAAATGTGGCAACAATCAGACAAGCGTGGACGGACACGAAGTTAAGCTTCACTCCACCAGCATTCACGAAACCAAAAATCGATCTCCCAGAAAGCACAAACGAATGCACCCCGAGCTCCGAAATCTCAGCATCACCATAACAGCCAGTAGCAACCGGAATACGCAACAACAACAGCAGCAACACTTCACAGTACACGAATAGATGGCAGCAGCAGCACTGTTCACCAAATCCAACCAGGAGCATGCATAAAAAAAATGCTTCTAATAGCTGCAATTCTTCCCAAATCGCTGCCAATTAAGCCCTGATGAAAACCCAAGCGCACATGGGAACGAAAAGAAAAGGAGCGGATTGCACATACCCAACCAACCGACAAGCCGCTAAAACTGGCACCTTGTGTGGGAGTGGGAGTCAACCCGAAGTGCCAAGAGCTCGAGAACCCAGCGCAACCAAATTTGAAATGCAACCTGAAGGGCTTGAGAAGCAAGCGCCAAAGAAAGAAAGGCAAATGCAGATTGTGGGGGAAGCTGGCTGGGCTACTTGTACCTGTTTGTCCAGTGAAGAGAGTAAGTTATGGTAAAGCTTTGTATCTTGGCATGAAAATCTGCGCTTGAGTGATGAGTTAGAGAGAGAAGAGAGAGAAGGCTGCCTGGCGCAGACAATGGATTGAAGTGAGTGGGACTTTCGTCGCTGGAAGGCGGGCCATGCTTTCGTGTCCGCCGTGCCACTTCATCATCAGCCATCAGGGTCTGTTATGGGGGGGCCACTCCTTCACTCCCTTTCACTCCCATCAGCCGCAGCACCCTAATTACACATCGCCACTGGGATTAATCATATGACTACGCTTGCAGTCTGTCAGCTTCCCTCCTTGGCCATCATCTTAGGAGGGTAGCTAGGCACGTTAATAGCTAGAATTGGGGGACATTCCAAAATTTATTCCTTTGTTGCAAGGCTGTGGATCAGTGATCTCAGAACAGATTCAAGGTTTTTAGTCAAATGTTCATTTTTGGAAGATTTTTAAAATTTATACATAGGGCATGAAAAAATTAAGTAGAAAATGAGCGAATTTTAGCCAGTTTTGGGATCACTATTGTAGATAGCATCCTTTGGGGGGGGGGGGGGGGTAGAAAGTGCTAGGATGGTGATCATTTATAATTTGGTGAAGCGTTGTATTTCTACATCTTATCATTTTTTGGACAAAAAACACTTTTCTACCATATTTAATATACTTTTTCTTCCAAATTTGGCAATTTCATTTGTACTTTTAATAGACATGAAAATTTTATGGTGGAAAAAGAGTACTTTCATCTAGCGAAAAGTAAATATTTATTTGGAAATGGTGCAATTTGGCACCATGGTGCCTAAGAAAAGGGATGGTGGATAGTGAGAAGAGAGGTTTTCAGACAATTGTTTTCAAACTATTTCTTATTTAATCCTCCCATTAGGCTTGGTTAATGCCCCGTTGGGCTTAGTTATCCCTCCTCCCATTGGACTTGATTAACCTTCCAATCTTGTTAATTTCAAAAGTCATTGGCTTAGCTACAAATATGGGTTAATTCCATTTTTGTATACATTTCCGCAAGCCATAAAATATCATACGTATTTCTGGTCCTATATTTGTGTTCAACAGATTGTAATTAGCAATTCAAATGCCATGGATCTCACATTCAATAGGCACAATGCCAATGCACTCAAAAGAGGCTGACACCTCTTGGTTTGCATTAGTTCTCACTCCCTTCTCTTGAAAAAATCACAAGCCATCAATTTAACCCCTAAAGGACCAACATGCCTTTTTTGGCAACATAACTATTTCGGGTAGGTACGTGTGACTAGAGATTTCCATATTATGGGACCAAATTTTAATAGAAGGTGTGGACGAGGAATATCTTTAAAGCCTGACAATTTTCGTGACTTTTGACTGCGTGGTTAAAAAGTTATCACATTATATGTTGTTTATTTCTCAACTCGGGCAGTTTGGGCAGATCAGAAAAAATCACTTTTTTCGAAAATAAAAATTTGAAATTGGTTTTATATATTTATATATATGTGGAAAGCTTTGAATCATTCCATTTGGACTAATGAGTCAAAAGTTATGAAGAGTTTTAGTTTGCGGGTAGTTATAGATTCCCTACTCTAAAAAAAACTTCGAAGTCCTTTATTTTACTCAATTTTCAATATTTTTGGAAAAAAATAAAAACATTGGGTGTAGGTTGTTTATTACAACATTTGAACCATTGGGATTGGCAAGTTTCAATTTCACAAATAAATTTTTAACAATTTAGTATTTTGAATCATTCTCTACTTCTTTCTACTTACTATTTTTTTTGTACATGTTGTACAATTCCAAATGATTTGAAAATTTTCAAGAATGTAGCCAACTTGAATTGAAGAATGAATCCAAAGAGTAACAACCATTTTGAAAAAAAATTCATACAAATGTGGCCCTCTGAATCACAGCTGCCCGGATTTTCGCAGTGGTAAAAAAAGGACTTTTGCAACTTCAAACACTAATATCTTGCAATCTACACGGCAAAACTTTCTGAATTTTTTTTTACATATTCTTGAACTAGTAAAATAAAAGATCCTACGGTTACATTATTCCAAAAATATTTTTTTTATAAAATTTGATAGTTGTCCTAGAAATGACAGTTTTGGAGTAGTTTTGGTGAAAGCATAGTCAAAGAACTTTAGGGGTTAAAGAAAAAAAATGTTTCCCCTCCTAAATGCCATTGATTTCTCAAAAAATCACAAGCCATTGATTTAGGGAAAAAAATGCTTCCCCCTTCTTAAATGCCATTGATTTCTCAAAAAAGTCACAAGCCGTTGATCTTTGTGAGATTTAATTTGAGCCATCAAAATATAAATTCTGAATATAACACCAAATATAGATATGAATACATATATGTATATCAAACATATATCAAATATATATGGCATACAAATACAGATATATGGAACCCCACATTGAATATTGAATATGGATAAGGTATATAGACATATATCCCATACTCATTGTATAGAACCCCACTCTTTTTAAATTATAAGAGGAAGTGGTGTGTGTGTGTGTATTTAATAAAATTTTAATATTAAAATTTTTCCAATAAAATCATATTTTAAAATTTTAAAAATTTTGAGTGCATTGTGTATGACAGTATGTCACAATGGGCAATGGGCTCAAAAGAGGCAGTTCTTGCCTACTCCTCAAAAAACAACATTGATAGGCAAGAATTTTGTTTTTTTCAAAACCATTCAATGGCTGCTATTTCTTCAAATTGGAGGGGGTAATTCCATACCACATAACATTCTGTAGCTGGTTCACAGGCTGCCTCGTAGTAGACAGAATGATGTGGAATATTCCACATCATTATGTCTAAATCAGTAACTATTGTTTTGAAATCTGATTAGTCCGGGCAGCTTGTTAGCATCTGTAGCTTTTGAAATTGAGGAAATGAATAAGTTGTTTGATGTGCAGTGAGTAGGTGACCCGCCTCCGTTGGAATGGTGTCAGTGCTTTGACATCATTGGATGGCTAGGAAGTCGGTAGGTGAAGGTTTTTTTTGGGTTTTTTTTTCCTTTTTTTCTTTCATTCAAAAATGGAACTGCTTGAAGATCAGATCAGCTAGTAGCCAAGCGAGGTACTACAAATTGCTCTAATGGGAAAAAAAATTCCCACCGAACTTGTCAAGGATAGGATTTTGGAATGAACTTTCGAGAGACCAAAGGGAGTCCTTCTATGGGCTATTGAATGTTATGCATGTTGCACCTTTTAAGTGGAGTTTAAAGGACATTTTTTTATTGGGGTTTGATATGCTAATAACCCTAAGTACAGAGCATAATGAAAGTAGATTACTTTTGAACTTTTATTGTATAAAAAAAACTAGTTTGTTTGTGCCATAGCCACAATTTATAAAAATAAAAATAAAATATTTCTTTGGTTTTTAATTTATGAAAAAATTCAAAATTTGATATTGTTTTTGCCATTAGTTAGAACACCACAAAGCAAAGCTAGTGCCATAAGAGGATTTCTAGCTAGTTTATGAGACTGCAAGTTCCCAAACGCTAGGAACGCATTGGGAACGTTGGGAACGTGATGCTGATGTGGTCGAGCGACTGCCATGTCAGAAATTATTAATTAATTATTAATTTTAATGAAATATTAATTATTTTTAAAATATTTTTTTGAAAAAAAAATTAAACCATTTTTTTGCTTTTTAAAATATTCTGAAATTTTTTGGAAAAAGAAATTTAATTTTTTTTTCAAAATTCAAAAATTCAGACCAGCAAGGAGCTAGTCTGCAGGAATGGAAATAGTTTCAGGGAATACCCCTAAAACAGTCTTCTGGGGCCATAAATCCTCTTATGATCCTTCCTTGCTAAACACTTTCTAACATTATCATAAATACAAATAAGAAATGCACTATCCAAAGACATAATTAGATATAGTTATATAAAGTGAATGAACTAAAAATAGAAATTAAGATCACCATTGAAGATAACTAATTGAAAATCCTCAAAATTACTAATATTATAATTAATTCTTACAAACCATTTCTTTCTTCTTTCTATTGATATTTTATATGAATATTTTTGAAACTTCCTTAATTAATATGAATTGAATAAAAGAAAATGGACTATTCACAACATCCATCATCATCCTCCCATTGGATGGTATAGTAGTCAATAATAAAGAACCATTCAGAATTTATATTTGCCCTTTTGTTTTTTTCATTAAGAGGGATTTGAAGGCAAAGAAGAGTTCTTTTAAGGTTGTTCTTTGTATTGCCCAAAAATTGTGAACGAGCCCATAATGGTTGAATTCTTTGAATTTTTGAATTTTTGAAAATTCCAAAGAGTGATTAGAAACTTAAAATTTTTTTAATCCTAAAAAATATATTAAAAAAACAATTAAAATCATTTTTTAAAATTAATATTTCTTGACATAGCAATCTCTCAACCATATCAAACTATTGATGTGGTACATTCCCATAGACTAGGAACTCAAAATAAATCACACTCTCCTAGTGTTCAAAAATCCTTTCTAATGTTAAAAATTTATGAAGATTTCACACATATATATATATATATATATATATATATATTTTTTTTTTTTTTTTTTTTTTTAAATTTATTTATTGTAATCAACACATGTAATGTTCTTCATTCAAAGTAGTAGGAAAAATTATTAAAATTATACTTTCTACAACATGATCATCAAAATGGTCATTTTAAATCCATATACCCTTAATCTTCAAAGAATTAATGTCCAAATTCCTTCTCATATTTATGCGTAGTTTTAGAAATTAATGCATTGCTTTGAATGAATTAGAAGTTATTTGGACAAAACAATATAAAAAAAGCCCTCTATTCACAATCTTAAATATCGGCTTCAAAATCCTTAGGTGTTAAAGATTTGGATTAATGAAGTCTTAATTCCTAAAGTCTGAGCCAAGTGCCACAATGGCTTATGAACTAATTCTAAAGATATTTAAAACAATAGCTATAAAAGTTTGTAAATTAGCAATTAGTAACAAGAAGAATCAATTCTTCACAGTGAAGTAGTGGATTTTGGATTAAGCAATAGTGAGAATTTTAATAAATGAAGTGGAATTAAATGGATAAATGGAAAAGTCATGAGTAAAAAATGAGCAATTAGAAAAGTTTGGCAAATGGTGCAATTGAAAGAATAAAGAAACAAAATATTAACCCCCAAAGGACCAACTTGCTAAATTTAGCAGCATGCCAATTTTGAGAAGGTACATGGGATTGAAGATTTTTATATTTCAATCCCAAATTTTAATAGAAAGTAGGGATAAGGAATATCTTTCATATATACTGAAAATTAGGACATTTGGAAATATGAGTCAAAAGTTATGGCCTTATATGTTACTTCTTTTGTAAATAGGCAATTTGGGCAAATTGAAAAAAATCAATTTTTCAAATAAAATAAAATTGAAATTGGTTTTCTTCATTTATATATTGTTGGAAAGCTTTGAATCATTCCATTTTGATCAATGAGTCAAAAGTTATGAGGAGTTTTTGTTTGTAGGTAGTTATGGAGTTTTACTCTAAAATAAACTTTGAAGTTCTTTTTTTTAATCAATTCTCAATATTTTTGAAAAAAAAATCATAGGATGTAGATTGTTTATTACAACATTACAACCATTGTGATTGACATTTTTTAATTCCACAAATAAATTCTTAACAATTTTGTATTTTGAATCCTTTGCTATTTCTCTCTACTTAATATTATTTTGTCCTATATGTTGTACGATTCCAAATGATCTAGAGCTTTTTAAAGCAAGTATCCTACTTAGCCTCAACAATGAATCCAAAAAAGCACAACCATTTTGAACTATTTTTCATATGATTATCACCTTTTGAAGTATAGCTACTTTATTTTCCATAAGGTAAAAAAATTATTTTGAGCATTTAAACACTAATATCTTGCAATCTACATGGTTGAATTCTTTTTTAAATTCCACATGTTCTCAAACCATTTAACTACAAGACCTCATGGTTACAAGTTTCAAAACATGTTTTAAGATGAAACTAGTATGAGTAGTAGAAATGACATTCTTGACCATTTTTGGAGTAAACATAGTCAAAAAAAATTTGAGGTTAAGACTAGGAACTAGCATTAGGAAGTGAACCAACAATAGAAAGAGTACTTAGGTAGATGAAGAGAAGAAAGATGAGGACTAGGACAAGGATGAAGACTAGTATTTAAGATTTAGAGGACTCTCATTTTCTTTTTCTTTCTTTCCCTAGCAACTTGGTGTTAAGCCAATTCTTGTATGCAAAATCTTTGAATAGTGAGATATTTAGGTATTGAAAAGTAAAGGAGTTCTAGGTCTTAATGTAAACTTTTCAAAAATGTAAGTTTCGCCCTATATGGAACAATTAATAAAGATTTGACAAATTGTGAAGAAGACATGGCTAAATTTTGAGTAAATGTTAGATCTTGACTTTAGTATTTCAGAAGCTTGGGTGCATACTAGTAAGCAATAACAAAGACAAAGAAGTCATTTTACTACGAGGGTGTTGACTACCAAGTGCATTTAAGACTTCCAATTTTGAAGGAGAAGATTGGAAGAACTATGAAGGGATGATGTTGAATTTTGGGGGGATGTTAGGTCTTGAAGTTAGCTTTGTAGAAAACCTATGCACACTAGATGGCAAGCAAGAGTGAAGACATGAAGGTCGTTTTACTATACAAGGGGCAAATGCCTTCTCGGTTGTGAATTAAATATGTTGTTTAACTTGAGAAAAACATTTTTTGTAATGAAATGAAGGCTTGGGGAAGATTACTCATAGTCTTTAAGTGCCTATAGACATGCTTGGTTAATGCATTGGTTGGGAGATTAGGTAGTTTATGATTCACTTGCATATTCTACAAGGTAGTGTTTAAAAATAATAATATATAGCTACTACTTAGAGAATCAACTCTTTGGAGGTTTACTTGGGTCACATCTTCTACCAACCCTTTTCTAATGGAATTTTTAGTCATCATCGTGAAAATACCTCATAGCCCCCTTCAAAATAAATCCTTGAAAAAAATTAATTTGGATCCATATGTAGATATAAATATGGCATATAATAGATAAAAATATAAATATAATTATAATAGATAGAGATATGTATACAAATATAGTGGTTATAAATATTGATATAGATATAGAAACATATTCTATAATCTTTATTATAAAAGTAGAGATATATGAAAAATATAAGAAGATCTCAAATATGAACAAACTTAGGTCTTGGGAAACCCAAGTGAATAGGAGGGACATCTTTATAAGGTCTTTCCTATCTATTTTATTAAAATCACAAACTTTACAACACTTATTGTAAAATACAAAATATAATTGATAAGATAGAGGTCCCTTCCATCATGTCATCAAACCATATAGTCACCTCAATATTTTTTAATTACCTTTGAAAATCATTTTTTTATAAATCAAATATAGATCAAATCAAGGTCAATATATGGTAAAATTCTCAATAGAATAAAATATCAAGTAACAAAACATTAAGCAACTAGCCACAAGCTAAATCCTACATGCAATATGATTTAAAAGCCTATAACATCAAATGTTACAAATTGAGGTGAGCTGCTAAATGAGAGGTGTTTTCATCTTACAATATAGCTTGTTATTACAATCACAATAGAAAAATAAATAAATAAATTCAAATTATAACACAATAAAAATGAACAACAAACCATATTAGTTTAATAAATTGTGAACTACAAAGGACTTGTGAAGATGCCATTTCTAATTTCTTCACTCAAAACACCCGTAATCACTTCCAAACTATTTGTTGGGACCTACCAACAAAACAACTTGTATGAGTTGGAAAATGTGTTCTACTACATATTTGTATTGTCCACAAGCCTCCATCTATTGCATAGTTTAGCCATGACTAGATTTCAATTATACATTGGCATCCAATGAGGCAAAAGAAATTGGTCAAATCCAACAACCTTATCTAAGAACCTCTAGTAGTTGATCCTACTTCGAACTCCACCATCAAATATTAAATTAAATTCACCTATGCGAACTTCAAGTTTATTTTCAATAAAATCTAAGTAGTTGACCCTACTTCAAACTTCAAGTTGCCATCCATTAACATGCTATTGTTCAACAATTTATGTCACTTCACAAGTTCACATGGTTAGACATTATATTTGCATTGGCATACAATCATTCTAATGATGGATATTGATAGAATTGGTTGAGTCAAGCACCCTTGTATCAAAATTTGACCCCAAATGGTTGAGTATAATTCAAACTCCACTACCTATGATTCAATTAGGTCCACTTATTCAAATTCCAAGCCACCATCTATTAATATGGCATGGTTTAGCCATACGATGTCATACCATCAATTGACATGGCTTGACTTTAAAATATCTATTGGCATCTAAAGACAGAAATGGTATTAGTCAAATCATACAAATTGGTGCAATGATGTATCCTTTGTGGTTGAGCGTAATTCAAATTAGTTCCATAACTTATTATAATTGCATCAGACAATAGTGATATAATTATGGCCATGATGCCCATGATAAACAAGGTATTAGATGAAAGGGAAGGTAGAAGCGGCCTACATGACAAGGATTTAAAGTAGTAAGTACTTGAATTCTAAACCTACACCAACTAAATTACTAAAGTAAATAGCTTCTAAGAACAAGCTACTAATTTACTTATGTATGTATGTAAATATAAAGAATACAACTCTCTCATAAAAAGATATAGTATATAATTGTTTTTTCCAATGAGGTCCGTATGAGTATGAAGCTTTTTTTTGGCAAGATGAAGAAATCCCTTAAAATTGGGCTAGTAGGGAGGGGTATGGACCCTAGACACCTCTAAACAATACATCCTTCTCAAGTTTTTAGTCAGATTTAGGTGAAATGGCCTTAAATGAAGAAGGGGCAACACCCCTAAATCATTCAATTTTGTGTATTAAATTTCTTTAAATAATCCTAGGATATATTTTCCAAAGTAAAGAAACCTCCTCAACTTAAATCTTACTCAAATTGACCATTAGGGCACAAAAAGGGTCCAAATTAAGTCCTAAAAATGAATTACAACACACTTTCTACAAACCCATGATTCATGCACAATTGACTCTTTCTATTTTTCAAGCAATTACTATTTATGCCAAAATTTCCATCAAATTCAAAATTGGAGACTCCAAAATGGATGAATTTGGATCTTAAAAAGGAATTCCAACACATTACATTCACCTAAAATCCTGAAATTTTACTTGCATTAACATTCAAGTTAACCACCATCAACATGCATCTATGAGCATAAAATTCCAAGCTCCTTCAAATTGTATTTTAATTTCCCACCCTAACTATTCCATACAAACCAAATGAAACCATGCAATCCAAGTTGAAAGATAAGGTATTTGTAATTAACATTATATTTGATTATAGCATTACAAAGTACATTGTAAAAAAAGTTGAAATGACCTAAACAACCCAAGACAATTCATTGTAGCCATGGCATTGAACCACCTCTCACTAGAACGGCTTCTACCACCTCATTAAAGCTCCAAATAGAGCAACAATAAGCATATTAGAAAGATATCTTTAAGTTATACCATTGCTTCAAAATTCATCTCCATCTACTAAACTAATCTCCAACTATATCCCACCAAATTTAGCAATCCCCAATTAAAATTGCAACTAACTTTCTCTCACAAAATCACTAGCCTTCACTTTGTCTATGCTCCAAATCAAGAGAACTATAGCTTTTTGAGAAGCTAATTCTCCAAGCTACAACTTCCATAAATTTCAGCTCTACTTGCATTGCCAATCTTCCACAATTGCTTGCTAGAGCTAGCAACTCCTTCCAATTTTGAAAACCATAATTCCCTTCCATCATTCTCAAGTCAATCATCCATTTGACCTCCAAAACCTACACTCTTCAACCAATTGCTCTCACAAACATGTAAACCTACTTGACAAATTGGCTACTTTTAGTCCTAATCCATTGTATCATCATCTTCACCAAACTCTCAATATACATCATGGACATATAAATTGAGAGAGAGAGAGAGAGAGCTCTTGAAGCCCTAATTTTTAAAACCCTATAACCAAAAGCCCATACATAATTATTGTTCATAACTACTTTCACCCACCCCTAATTTATTTTTATTTTCTAATTTAGTGAAAAATGTGCCAAATTAGTGTGCTACTTTATTATAAATCTACTAGTTTAGTAAAAACTCCCAAAATTATTATAAAAGCCTCTAAGTTACTAAAAAAAATTCCTATTTTAGTATTTTTCTTACTATTTTAGTTTTCTTTTTAACATTTTAGTATTCTAGTAGTAATTTTGATTGTATTCATTTTTTGTATTTTCATATTTATTATTTTTTGTGATTTTCAATTTACTTTTAGTTACATTTTCTACTTCTAGTCTTTTATTCTTAGTTCATTTTTTAATTTTGTTCATATTATATTTCTTTGGTTTGCAATTTGATTCTAGTTTTATTTTCTATTTATTATAGTTTGTTTTGGTTTTTGTTTGGCATTGTTTGTATTTGTTAGATCTTTGGTTTCCTATTTAATTCAAATTTTATTTTTCTAATTAGAAGTATTTTGGTTTCCATTTTAGCATCTTTGTGCCAATAGCTTAATTTGGTTACTCTACAAAATCTTGCTTAAAATCTTTTTAGTTTTAAATATTTATTTTTTCCTTACCATTTTCCAAACTTTTTGCCCTAATTTTCCCATGTTTTTACTCCTATATACTATAAAACTCCCTAACTAATTAATGGTTGTAATTAAATTCAAAGTACTAAAAATTTTGGACTTAAAAATTCACTTATGTTGTTTTTATTTTATTTTAGAGAGTGAATCAATTTAGTGGTTTATAATTAGTCTAAATTAATTTTTGCAAGACTAAAGGTTAAATTTAGCAAGACTAAAGGTTTTGGGGTTTGGAGCTTAGTATTTAGGGTCTAGGATCTATAGAGTGACTATGCACTCATTAAAACAATGCCTAAATGACCATGAATTCCAATTAATCAATCCGTGTATATTTATACTACCCTTGAATTATTTTTTCTTGAACTCTCAACAACCACTCACAATGAACATTCTTTGAAGTATTTAAGCTTGAAAAAATCACATGAAATTTAGTTTCTGTCTACATTAACCCTTCAAGTTCCAAGTCCTTTTTGGATTCAAAAACATCATTTTAAAAAATATCATAAGTCTAAATGTCTAAAATATGGAAATGCCAACATACTATCTTGTAGTGTATGTGTTGTAGATGATATGAATCAAAGGACTTTAAATTTAATATATAAATACATAGGTGAAAGAAATATCATTCATTTGACTTATTGTGTCTATAAAATGGCTTTTGAAATGTAAGAAAATAGCAAAAAAAGTTGCAAAAAATACATGCATGGCTAAACTACCTTCTTCTAAAATGCCTTTGATTTACTCATTTAATTTCTTGAATTGATATGAAATTTTAACCACACAAACTAGACTAGTATGCACAACTCTCTAAGAAAAATATTGGAAATAGACATTGTATGAAGAAGAAATAAGTCACCAAAGTTCACTATAATTCAAAAATATTTAGATTTTGAACTTTGAATTGTTTACAAACTTTCCAAACAATTTGGAATGATATGAAAATTTTCCCACAACAACTAAACTTCAAAGGGAACATAATCCAAAACTTTATTGACAAAAAAACATTATATAAAGAAGATACAAGTCCACAAAGTTATAGCCATCAAATTACAATTTTGTAAATTCAAATTTCAGAACTCGTACACTTTGAATGGCTTCTAAAACATCAAAGTACCTTGGATTAATTTCAAAGTTTTACCACATAAACTAGAAGAGAAAACAAATTTTCCAACAAGTTTTATTGAATTTGGACATTGGATGCAAAAGTTAATTGGACTTTTAAACTATCTGAGGACACTTTTGGTACCTTTGGGTATTGAAGGGTTAAGATTTTTCTAATGTGAGGAGTTTTAGTTTGGGATAGGTATGGTTTTTAGTGACTCCATATTTACCCACAAACTAAGACTCCTCATAACTTTCCTCTCATTATTCAAAATGGAATGATTCAAAGCTTTTCATGTACTTATAAATCTAAAAAATCAATTTCAATTTTTTATTTTTTCAAAAAGCAATTTTTCGAGAAGTTTTTTGAACTACTCGGGTTGCCCAAAGGTAAAAGAAATTCACATATCTTGCAATAACTTTTTGACCATTGAATCAAAACTTATGAAAATTGTTGCATTTTAAAGCTACTCTTTGGACACATGATGTGTGAAAATTTCAAAGAAAAAATATTAAGACTCCCTTTGTAGTGAGCTGTCTAAAATCGCCATGTTGCCAAAATACATAGCTCACTCCAATGAGAACACTTGCTCCCCAAGGAGTATAAGTGCAAAGCCATCCTAAGGTTCCTCTATTACTCCATACATTGAGATTTCAATAGAATAGATCTAATTCATAGAAATGAAGTGAAGTGCATTGTGGACATCATTCCTATTTATATTTTGTAACTTAGTAGTTGAATGAAAACATTGTTGAATTAGCCTTATTAATTCTTAGCCCCCCCTCATATCCATCACTATGTTGATAGGATCTTTGGTTGAATTAATCTTTGTCGATTTGGTCTATTAATGTGATTCTAAAGCACAACGAGTAAGACAAAATGTTTCATGGATTGGACAAAATTTGCAAAATAAATACAAAATGGTCATGAAATAGTCATAAACCCCAAGACTAATCACAGAACAAATTGCAATCCAATCCAGTGGAGTAAAGAAGTTTACCCAAATTGTTTCTTTTTGTATTTGGTTATGTTAGTTGATTGATCTAAAGTTAAAAAATAAAATCTTAAATAAATAACCAAAAGACCAAGCATCAAATTCAAACCAAGATTTGGCAACAATAATCTAATCAATAAACCAAATCAACATACATTTTGTTGTAACCAAGGGGAGACTTTGGGACTCACATGCTACTACTTCAATTTGTGATGTGTAAATTTGTTGCTTTAAGATTACAAATGACAAATGAGTCATAGCTTTGTTAATTATAATGCTTGAGTCTTATTGTCTCAAAATGTAAAATAGACTTAGCTTCAGCTGTGACACTTCAATTGAGTCACCTCATTATTTTTGGTTTTATACTATAAACCTCAAAATTGAAATCTACATTTATTAGTACAAATAATGTTTATGAGTATTTGAAAAATTTAAAACTGCGATAAATCCAACCTAATAGTCATTGGTAGAATAGTAGACAACTTTTCTTTCAAGGTCTATCAATGTGAGTATACATAGAATCCTTCAAAATCCAAAAGAAAAGTAAAAACGATATTTATTTTGTATTTCAATAACTTAATCATACTTAAAATAAATCATGAAACTATCTCAAAATATAATAAAATAAGATATTGGGACCCCATTGTCAACAAATGAAGGTAGAAAAAACCTCATGAAGGCAAAACCAAATTCCAAATTTCCAAACTTGATTGGTTGATTGGTTGAATCTTTGCCACTTCATCTAGTGCAAGTTCAAGCCCTTCTTGGCTTGTCAAGAAACACATAGGTAGCTCATGGTTTGGCATTGCTAGGAAGATAATAGAAGAAAGTTAGCTTATTAAAGCCTTCTTCATTGAACCAAAATCTTACAAATTATACCTTAACTATGTATACCACACTCCATTGCTTTATACTAATGAAAGAAAGGAACTTCCAAATACACCTTTTCATATAATTCCCCTTGGTTATATCCTTGCATATATCTTTACCATAGCACCTACATCTACAAAAACAAACTAGTATGTCCAAACATATTATATCTCCTTATCACTCCACTTCAATTTCTTCCGACAACCTCTCCATCTATAGGACACATTTAATACTTTTGAATTTACACATTAAATGACATATGTACAATAATCTATACAATGCAAAATCACCAAATACCAATCACCAAACAATACCATCAAAATAGAGGATGGAATATTCAACCACTATTTGTTATCAACACATACAAGAGCCCAAGGCACTATATACACTTCATCAATAGAAGTGCTTGCACATACATTCCAAATACCTAGGCTTGCAACAAAAACAACACCAATACACTACCATTCAAATTGCTATAAAGTACTCCACATACATACTCCTCAACAAATGAAAAATGGAAAACAACCAACAACCAACAACCCTCATCCAATTGTCTATTCCACCCTAATATGTGCTCACCTAATACATTTGCCAACCTTCAAAAAATCAAACTACAAAATTTCACACTCTCAATAAATACATACAACTCACTACAACACAAGCAATACAAGCCTAATGCTTTGAGAACCTCTAGATAGCATATAGCCTCTCTTAACCCTTAAAGGACTAACCTATAACCATTGATTTCAAGCTTGGTTGCTTATCACTTAGTTTGTTGCTATTTTGGAACTAGGTAAGCATGAAATTTTTTAATTTATTTTTCAAAGACAAAACTACATGTCTTCTCTACTTTACAGAAAACTTAGATTTTTTTGAGGAAAATTGATTTTTCTGAGAATTTTTGAAGAGAAAGTGAAGAAAAAATCATATCGATTAGAAATTATCTCAAAAAATCTGAAATTTTCACCACGCATGTACACTACAGTGACAAACATCATGTTGTAAACTCAATTTCCATATACTTCTATAAATAGAATGCAGTGGACATTGAAAATCCACCTAAACTTCAAATTGCAATGAAATATTAAATATTATGATTTTTTACAAAATTCCAATTGGAGTAGAAACTAGAATAGAGGACCTTCATTTCATTAGTTGGGCTCAAACTCAAAAAATATCATTTTCTTGGAGAAATTTCAGATTTACCCAATTTCTCAAAATACACTAGAATGGCAAATTTTGCATCCATTTTCTTCATTTACTTCTCAACTACATGAAGACAAACATTAGCTAAACTAAAAACTCACTTGAATACTCTTTGTAACTCAACATGAAAGGTCTTTAAAAAAAAGTGGATGAAAAAACTACTATTAACCTCTTCTTGATAACCTCTTCTTCCAACCCAAGACCAAGGGTTTTTTTTCCTAGCAATTTGGTACAGAATTGCACCACAAATTTTGACCTAGCACCAAGCCTATAGAAAATAGTGAAAATTTGGATGAAATCACCAATAAACTTCAAATCTTTTAAAAATACTCAATGAAAATAGAATGATAGATATGTATTATGCACCAATATGATATTTTCTATCCAATATATGGATGAATGTTGAGATTTGGAGCTCCACAGTAAAATGAAGTATCACCACTTTGGCACTTCATAAGATATGAAAAAAAAACCCTGCCCTGGACTGTTATCCAAACGCCACAAAATGGCGCTGGCGGCAGTCCAGGGTTAACCAAGGTAAGTAAAATTGGGGTCACTTGCATAAGCACCTGCGACTATCCATGGGACACAATATGAACAGATTTTTTAATCTTCTAAAAAGGGTTGTAGTTATTTAACTCTTCGAAAATTTTCAAGAATCTTCAAGAACGACGAAATTCAGGTTGAATGTGTTGCTGTAATGGGCCCCCTTCCTAACTGATTGAAATCGGTAAAATGTCCGGAATAGGACTTCCTGCTTCATCCATCTCTCCAAAAAGTGCCGCCTAAGTTAGAGTGGTCAGCCTCAAGTCCACATCGCATTCATGCATGGCGGAGGTGTTACATTGCATCATGATACACAAAGATTTAATAATACATTCTAACATGGTCCACAGGATTAGAAGGCAGTGGATACAACAGCATCTATATTCACATCTGTTACCCCTCCTGATTTTCTTCTATCTCGACGATGAATCTTGCTTTCCAGCGGCCGTGGTCCTACTAACTTATGGTTGACAGGTGCATCACAGGCTTCACATACTCTTAACACTTCATCGTAGACAGAGCATGGTATTTGTAATCCTAAGTCCCGCATTTTGATGTAATATGAAGTAGCAAGTTGCCATTGACCACTATTTGCCAGCGCTCTAATTACCTACAAAAATAAAACAGCATAAAAATGGTTAATAGCCAATAGTCGTACAGAATGCACGAAGTGTTGGAACTGAGCGCTGGAAAGGGTTGCTTTCTGTTCCAAAACACTTCAAAGCGGAAGATGATAACAGTTCTGATTTCCGTCTCTTCCATTCCAGCACGCATGCTTGTATAATTCGAAGCCTAACTCGGCTTAATTGACCCCACCGTCCTGAATCCAGTGAAGCACATGAAAAGACCGAATGTCGACACTCAAAATGCCAGATGACGAAGTTAAGTATGTGGGTGTTACTAACCTGGGAATAAGTGATAATATCTGGTTCGATACAAGAAGCCTCCATCAGCTGCAACCACTTTACGGCACTTTGTCCATCACTAACCCGTGCACAAACTGTAATCATGGCGTTGTAGGTCACAACAGTAAGCCCCATACCGCTACGTTGCATCTCCTCGAATAAGTCTACTGCCTCGTTATAATTTCCTGCTTTCCCCCGCACCGTAATCATGGTCGTATAAGCATATTCGTTTGGTTTCATACCTACCTTGAGCATGTGTTCCCAAACCTGGCAAAAATGTAAGAGAAAGGCCATCAGATAGCCGTCAAACTGGGTTGCTTTCATCCTCCTGATTGAAGTTTTCAAGCATTCTGCTATGCACGATGCAGACATGCAGATGAGCACTGACAGGGATGAGACGACTTCACAGGCGAACCAGACAATGCTCGCTAGTGCTAAGACCACGCCAACAAACATTGAAATGTTCTGAGCACTAGAGATCACTGATAAGACTTATATTGTGCGCTCTCATGTCACTCATGCACAATTCACAACTGATAATGCCCTCTTCGAAGCTTTAAGACATAGTGACGACGATAACATACCTGCTCCGCTTTGTCCGTTAAGTCCCCTTTCTCAAGAGCGCTTAGCAAGGCGCCATATGACAATACTCCTGGTTTCTGTCCATGGGCTATCATTTTCTGGAAGACTTCAATGGCAGAAGCAGGTTCATGCGCTCTCCCGCATGCAATCAGAGCAGCATTCCACGCAAACGAATCCGGTTGAATACCCTTTTCTTGCATCTTGTTCAGCAGCTGCAACGCCCACTTCCATATCCCCCGCTTGCTAGCCGAATTTAGCAAAATCTGGAAATGAGATAGAAGCAATCGATGCGTAGTCTCGTCTGGAGGCGGTCCCACACTCATCATGTTTTCATAAACCTCAAGGGCAGCCCACCATTTCTTCCCTTTTCCTAAAACCCTAATGATATGATTACAAAGCGAAGCAGTCAAGTAAAACCCTTGAGCCCGCATGTTGAAGTAGAGCCACTTCACAGGGTAGTAATCCATCTCCCGCTGCCCGCACGCACGAATCAAGTCCTTACACATCTTCTCAGGCAAGTGGATTTCTGCCGTTTGCATTCTAGCAAACAGAGGCCCTAACTCTTTAATAGAGCTTGCATCGCTACACAACCAACCCCATATCCGACGATAACACAACTGCACTACAAAGACAGCAAGCTCCTGTCGCTGCTCCTTCTCTCGTTTCAGCTCTGGACGCTCACGCGCGATGCCACTTCGTTCCTGTTGCAATAAATCTCTATACAAATCCAGCACACGCTCGTAATCCCCACTCCGGGCTAGAGCCTGGATCATCGTCCAATACGTAAACAGGTCAGGAACCATCCCTGACACTTTTATATTGTCGTAAACTTTCAGAGCTTTGTCGTACCGCCCTTGCAGGTCGTACATACTAATCACCGTGTTGTAAGTCACGATATCGCAGGAAACGCCATTCTCTCGCATTTCTTCTAATATGGTGACCGCCAGGTCGTAGCACCGATTCGCTTTCAACACTCCTAACAATGAATTATAGGTGTACACATTTGGTCGCTCATCCCGACTCTGCAACCAGCGAAGCAGGGCCACCGCAGCTTGCGGTTTCTTTTCCATACCTAATTTTTGCATGACAGTAGTGAAAATCGAGCTTGGAAATTCTAAATCCCCTAGTATAATCCCCACAGCTTCAGGACTCTGCACGCGGCGAAGGGCCCACGTTAGAGCCCTCACAACTGGCGTACATTCCCTGTCTGTCTCTATCCGACTCTGCGTTTCCTGCTGTATACGCCGCAACAAGGTCTCTTTGCTCTTCGTACTCATCTGATGACCAATTTTTTTCTCAGGCACCTCACTCTCGTAAGATACGATGCTCCCGAGCACTTCAGAGGCGTACACTGGCTGTGAACGCAAAGATTTGATTTCAAAGCTTGTGGAATGCAAGCCGCAGCTGTAAAAACACTTCGACTGGAGCAACTTCGGTCCAAATTGGCAAGCAAACATGGAATTCAATGAGGATGCACAGAAATGCATGCTGTGGTAGACCGACGAAGCCATAATTCCTCGTCGTCTCAGCAAATAAGGAAATGCATAAATGTTACCAGGCTCTGTGAAACTCCCACGACCTCAAAGATCAACCCTAGAAACGAGAACCTCCGATAGAGCCCATTCGCTTCCAAATGGCTGTTTCCCCAATTCCCAACGCGTGCCCCTCTTCACCATCCTCTTCATTCTCAGCAAAACCCCACACCGTCTACTGAACGCACGGAGAATAGACAATGAAAGGAAACCTCCGCCATGTTCAATGTGCATCTGCAAATCACTCGCACTGAAAGAGAAAAGCATCCTGCGTGTCTGCAACTCCCTATCCACCAAGTCACTCCAGGGTTGGTGGCCATCAAAGAATAGCCGGGGTGAACGGAGGACGGGCCGTTCTACAATCGAAGGTGGGCCTAGCAGAGTGGAATTACCTCGAGGGAAAACGCAAGAATTTTTTATTTTTTGCAAGTAATTTTTATTTTTCTAAAATTCTGAGTTCATATTTGCAATCAGAGATCCCAAAATAGGGGGTGTCACAGCTCCTCAAAGAAACTCAATTTCTCAGTGAAATCCAAGTTGGTGAGATTTTTCAGGAGCCAATGAAAACTGCCGTAGAATGGAGGAGCCGTGACACCCCTTTCTGCTATTCGCAACGATTCCACAAGAATTTCTGGGCTAGCACAACTGGGTTGGGAGCTTTGATACTTGCGCCAAGTCGAGGGCTTCAAGAAATTCCGTGAGAAATTTTTCAAAAATGTCGTTTCTTCACCCGCAGAGGAGAAGAAATGGCACTCCGTATTCTCTGAGAATTTCACGTCCACCTTTCACTCCCAGTGTACCACATACTCTTTCTCACGGAATTCTAAGGACTTCGGAAGTGTTGTGACACCTCCTAATGTTTGAGGCCAGGTTCAGTAGACATGGCTCAAAGTAGAGTTTTTTTAATTTTTTTTTCACTATCATCCTACAAAACCCAAAATTTATCCAATTGGGTCCACCTTCAATGATAGGATTTAATGTCTTATGGGATGGATTGACCCTTCACTCATCTCTAAGGAAAAACATTGAAATTTTTTACTTAACACACATGACATAACATTGTTAACTATTGTTGGGGGGTCACTTTTGCTTCTGGCAAAAGCAAGAACTTCCCAACAATGCAACTTCCCAAGTCACAATACCCATTAGCCAATTACATTGGTATAATAGTAGTTTGCAACACTTGTCTCTTTACAAAGCCAGTAGCTTACGAGGGATGAGTGAAGGGGGACAAGTGAGGCTAGTTCACCCCTACCAAAGCAATGGTTGGACAATGCATGTGAATAGGGATAAAACAAATGAAGGAAGTAAAATTTCTTAGTACTAAAAAAATTTGCCTAATGAAAATGTCATCCCTTCATGTCATCATTCTTTATATGAGAATAATTGGGAAGTTACCACTATTTTATTGAAATTGATGTCACTTACAATAGAAAATAGTCCTATGTATTAACTTTAAAACCATTATTATTTTTCTAAAAAATATTCATCATAGGAAAGCGATTGATTACGATAATTGAAATTCTTCACCTCCATTAGAGATTTAAAATGGATCATAGTCATAGTGATGAAATTGATACCTCCAATTATATAACACTTTAGCTTCTAGGGCATTGATTTGAAGTAGAAAATAGAGCTCATTAGTGTTATATACGGAGTATAAAAAAGGAAAACTACCTCAATAACATCATAACACTAGAAGAAAAGCAAGTTGTAGTGAACAAAAACTGTGGGCCAGATTTTGTTGACAACATGTTTGTAAACACAAAATTTGCATTTACAAACGTGCCATCAATAAAATTTGGCCCATAGTTTTTGTTCACTGCAACTTGCTTTTCTTCTAGTGTAGTGGTAGACACCCAATTCTAACTTACAATCTCTCCATCATTGTTGGATTTTCTAAATTAAAAAAAAATAGTCATTATTTTATAAACTCAAAGTCAATAATAGTTTCTTTATCACCAATAGAGACATATGATGTTTTGCAACTATACTTCCAAACAACTCAAATAGAAACCTTCATAAGAAAAAATTGATTCTATAAAAAATAGCTTGAATACCTCAAACATAATCCTTAGTGTTCTCAAAAATTTCAATAAATGGAAAGAAAATACAAAGAATTTTTTGTATGAAGCATTAAATTTAATTGATTACATTCGGTTTGTTGATATTGGCCAATTTTTGCACAATCTATAGCTTCACCTTTAGCGTGCATCATCCAAATTCTTTGCCAACTTATTCAACTCATTCTAAAAGCTTGAATAATGGTCACTTCCATACATCAAAATCATAAATTTTTTAATCTCATTTGAAAATTTACTAATTTTGGGCAAGTGAAATCCAACCTAATTCTATCATCATGTATAAGTAGGGTACATTTCAAACCAAAAAACTAGTGAAGTAATTGTACATGGTAAGAAAATTAGATTATGTTGTAGATTGGTCAACCTTAGTGCTTTGCCATTGGTCAAAGAAAAATAAGGAATTGACCTCACATTGCTTCAACCACAAATAAATGTAAAATTTTGTCCTCCAAAGAAACTACTAAAAGATGCAAGCTATTAAGAAGCAATTTGCTTTGGATTTACAAGTGTTTCATCTTTGAAGGAGAAAGAATTTGAAGCATTGTTTCATGTTTTATACCTTGTCGAAAATATTGAGACTTATTACTATCCTAGCCTCACTACAAGAAAAAGGGGTGTTTTAAGTAGTGTCCTAGACATCATGTCTTTTAAGTAATGTCTTTTAAGTAAGGTTTTAAGTAAAATTTTACTAAAAAGACTGTCTTTTTAGTAAAATTTTACTTAAAACCTTACTTAAAAGACATTACTTAAAAGACATGATGTCTAGGACACTACTTAAAACACCCCTTTCTCTTGTAGTGCCTAGATGATCAAATTAGAAAGTTTGAATTCATATAGGAATATGCATAAGAGGATTTCTTGGCCTTCCAAAGACCACAAGTTCCCAGAGTGTGGGAATTTGCTAAATTCTACTACATAAGTAGTCTGATGTGGCGAAACAATTGTCATGTCTTATAATATTTAATTAATTTTATAATTTGTTTTTTCAAATTTTTGATTGACCTTTTTTAATTTTTAATTTTTACATTATTTTTACATTATTTTTACATTATTTTTTAGTTTGACCAATAGCAATTGGTTCACATTATGGATAATGGGCTTAAAATAGTATTTTAATGCCTTCAAAACTCTTCTTATGAGACTTTGAATTATTATGGAGCTAGGGCATAAATTAGAAAACCAATGACCTCAAAAAGAGGAAGCATTTTTATAGTGATCTCTAAAAAATGGACTTTTTCTACCTTTTATGGAATGTACTTTAAACAATCTCTTCCAACTCGAAGAATTACTATAATGTTTTGTCAATAGAATACAAGGATAGGAAAGTAGAAAAAGAATAGGTAAAGGTGGTATCACCTAAAATCAACAAAATTTGCATGACAATCATTGTTGAGTGTTGAGGGGATTCCATCTTTTAATCCCTCAAGTTCCAAGACCCTTTTTTAATCAAAATTGTTATTTCTATTCCAATGAAAAGAAAAGCATTACAAATTGATTATTTAAATATCCAATATGGGATCTTGCACTAGGTTAGTATAGAATAATTATGTAGAAGAAATTTTAGAAACCTTCATTGCATGCATTGCTAGAAAATTTCATTTCAAGTAAAAAAAATACACTTTTGGGGATCCTTGACAAATAGATGATAGGACTTTCAATCTTCTTAGTTTTTATTGTTGTGCTAAAAAACTTTAGGTAAAAAAACTTTAGGTGAAAAAACTTTATATTGGAATATTGAGTTGAGAATTTAGGGTTGAATATTCAAGAAATTTTTTTATAATTTTTATCCTTTCAAATTTTGTTAAATAGAAGTAGATACTAGATAGAAGAAAAAACCAAATCATTAATTGCTCTAATATAGAATTGAAACACTCATATCAACAATGAGATTGCCCTGAAAAACAAATTAAACCTTGTACATCCTAATTTTTTTTAAATTGTAAAAATTGAGACAAAACAAACTAACTTTGTACATTATTTTTTCAAAAAATGGAATGATTACCACCACAAAGCTCTTCAACTTCACCAGGAACTTCACATGATAAATCTAGGGTCGTTGCAAGAAATACTTACCGGTTTTGTCTCAAAATGGCCTATTTCCATGAGTCATGTGACTTTTGGAATAATTTATTTAAATAAAATAAAATACAGATAATTTGAAGAGCAATAAGAATAATATGTCTCTTAAAATTCAGACCCAAGAAAATTTACCTCTAAAAGTTATGCACAAAAAAGGACAATGGAAAATACAATGAAAATAGACCTTTTTTCTTTGAGTTTTTAAAAATAGTAAAAAAATTTAAGGATTTTAAATTTTTAAAAAAATCTATTTTAAAGATGCTCTTCTCCAACAATTTTCATCTTTAGGAAAAATAAATTGTATTCTCTACACTTGCACAAAGGCAGTGTACTTTGAACACATATAGAAGTTGGACAATATAATGTTTTCTAAAAATATCTTATGGATGTGTATAACTTTAGTAGAGGTCCTTGGATTCCAATTTTTAAATCAAAATTTGCATTCTTGGGTCAAAAATAGGATTAAAACCCCCCAAAATAGCCAAGGTAGACACCCAATTGGGGGCACTTTAAAAATAATAAAATAATTTTTAAAACATTGAAAAAATTACACAACATGTAAAACTTTTGTGTGCACTTTTATTTTAAATTTCAAGTCAAACGAACAAAAGAAGAAAAAATTATGAGCAAACAACTACATGGTAAAAGTCAAGGGGACAAAAGAAAGGACAAGTGTTTCTTGCAATCACCCTTCAAATGGAATGAATAAAAGTTCTCTATATAGACAAATGTATAATCTCCAAGGAAAAAAAATAATAATTTGTTTTCATATTTGTTGTTCCTGTGCCAAATTATTTATTTCTTGTCACCATTTAGAATTAAAAAAGTTACATTCCAGTTATCTAAAGTGTTATTCAATCTTCACAAAAAAACTAGAAAAAAATGTCAATACATTGGTTTTGATAGAAAAATCTCAATATTTTTTGATTAATTTTTAGTTTTAAATACATATTATTTTTGGTTGTTTTAAGTATTAAATCTACATCTTGATTTTAGAAAATTTCTTTTCAACATTATATAATATCATTGTTTTTTGCAATATTGACATGGAATATAAGAAAATTCTTCATTGTGATGTTCTATTTGTAGCAATGTTTTTTTAGACAATTTAATGACCAATAGTCTCCAAAAAAAAGTAGGCAACTTCAAGCTTATTGTAAAAATAAAAAGATAAATGAGTTAAAAATGCAAAACTATAATCATGACCCTACACACCACTACCACAATGTTTCCGAGACTTCATTTAATTTGTTGTGTAAGGTAAAACAATCCATTGTAGTCACAATTTGGAGTCTACTTTCATGCCATTGCTGAAATTTAAAAAAAAAATTCTTATAAAAATACAAGTGCAAGAAATAGTGAAAGCAATTAAAATGATATTTTTCAGATATTAAAGTATTCATTTTTTATTAATTTCTGCAATGATCTATCCAAGAAAATTTGTAATGTACCCTATAACCAACAAAAATTGTTTCCAATATGCTCATCTTAATGGCCTAAAGTAGTCACAATAATTTCTAATGTGAAAGGCCATGAAAAGTGACTTTCTATGTCAATAATTTGCATTGAAAAAGTAGGTTGTTCCTAATGAGGTCCATCATGGATCATTTGACTACAATGGATTGTTTTACTTTAAAGCCAATACATATAAAAATTACATATTTAAAATTGTATATTTGAAATTGGCTTCCTCCAAATGAAAGAGCCAAAAAACTCAAAACCTTCTTGAAAGAAAGGCCACATGACCATTGGTCCATAATTTTTTATTTTATTTATGGACAATGTCTAAACCCTGGTGTATCTTTAAAAGGCTCACATGGAGGATAGAATACTAGGTACTATAGGAGAGGGCTCTAAAACAGAGCGGGCATTTTCAACCATCCAGTAGGGGCTCTAAAATGGACATGTGAACTTTGGAAAAATGAACTTTGGATTACAATGGAGCTTCATGAGATTTGTTTTAATTTCTTCAATGGATGGTTTAACCCTTAAGCGTCGCTGGTCTCTGGGCACAGTGGGAAGCAAACGAAAACCTGGAGGTGTTCAAAGCTTGCTGAAATCACAATCGCGGCATGGGGAAAGGAATTCACCGCATGATCTTGGGAGTAGTTCTCTATCTAGTTGATGGATCGATGTAGGAGTTGCTTGGGTGGAGGCGTTCCACAGATCATGAGGTTTGACCACGAAGTTTTCGACGTTGACTCGCATGGGCAGGCTGTGCTCCACTCACGTTACCTCGAATTCAACGGCCCTCCACGCTCTGAGAAATTCACAGAAAATCTCCATCATGAAGGCAAGCATTGTAGCAGTCTGGGAGAATTCATAACAAATTCAAAGACGTCTTCAACGCTCTGAAATGCACCTTGCAATGACGACATGGTCATGCTTCAGTTCAAAATTAGCTTCAGCGACATCGAACCTGCTGAGTTGTAAGGAGGGCGAACTAAAACTTGTCGTCACTGCCCGGACTGCCCACGTGATCGGAAAAATTAGCCACCGTTTGTCATGGACGTCGAAGACAAAACATATGACAACAGCTGCTGCGTTCCGTGCATCGACTGAGTGTGTCAGTCGCGAGAAAGATTTCCAAGAATTCATGGGATGCTGTCAGAAGAATGTAGCGAGGGACTTATCCACTGATAGAGGTCAGCCAACGGAATGTACTGTGAAGTGCTAGGCGGTTCAAATTCTCGGCGAGGCACTCCTCTGCGACTAAACTGAACCAGAATTGAACTTTCTCATGCTCATGGACTAAATTGATCCTGCCGATACTTGCACACAGATTTCACAATTTCCAAATACTTCACTTCACGATTTCATAAACCTTCACAGGACGTTCAGAATACAAAATTGTCGCCATCGACACAAGTGCTCGATATTGTGTTGGAAACCGTACATGAGAAATACTACTATCAAGTCCTATAATAACGTCTTCTTGCATATTTGCATGTTCTAAATACTGAAGATATCCTGCACTCTATACAAACAATTCATCTACTACAAGGCAAGAACCTCTTCATGATGATGCTATACTGCCGAAACTTTGCCGCAACTACTACCAGCTTGGAATTATCGACACTATCATAGTATCATACTAACGTCGACATTCAAAATTTCAGCTCCGCGACAAACCTTAGCGGTGACTCCGCTATAATCTGCCATCATGTGGAACTAGTAAGCACGGACATGTTCTCCTGAGCCCATCTGCATTCTTCTAAAATTTTGCTTCATGATTGTCATCAGCGAACCTCCTCTGCATGCGGTCCATGAACCTCTTTCATCGGTTTCTTGCATTAGGTACGAAGATTATAATGGCTTACCTGAAAGCATTCGCCAGCATGTAGGTTTATTCCACCGCACTATGGGCACACCAGATTAGTGCGTGAAGAGCCATGACAGAAATGGCACTTGCGACGCCTGCCACTTCTGACCAAACCATGTACACCTGCTTCGACCAATCGAAATTGCGAGACTGCAGCTCGTTGCAACCTCCACGGCCTGCTCAACTCATCCGTGAGTTGAAATTGGAACATCATATGAGATGGACAGTCCTTCCCCAACTCCTGTGCCGCCACTTTGTTTAAAATAAAACAATTCACAACCGATGTGTCCACCAGGAAAAAAAATACCTTGTGCCACCACTTGTGGCTCTTGGTTTGACAAGAGTAGCTGCCACGAAGTTGATCCGCAACGTCGACGCCTCGCATGAAATCTGTGTACGCTCGGTGTATTGGTGAAGTCTCTAAATCTGTCACTACCCCTTCTATTCGTTTGGGTACTGTTGGCCACTCATCCTCTACAGCGGGAATAGGTGGAAAGAAAGTGGAAAGCATGCTGACAGCCTTTCTATCGACAAACACCACCGATGCTATTTGCCTGTTCGCATGCATTCGCCACAGGAGGGTGCCCTTCGGCTCCTTTGACAAATCCTTCAAGTCATGAAAGCAATGCGGCAATCCAATCCGATTACTACGTACGGTCCCTACGCCGTAGGTTCCCAGTGCACGCAGTTCCATGAGTAATTTAACAGATGTGACAAAGTTATCTGTGCATACGATGTGTGACATGCCGTGGAGACCCTCCGTAAGTTGCAAAACTACGGCATGTGCGGTCTTCACATTAGCAGTGGAGCCTCCAGTCTGCCCATCTCGGAATTGTGAACCAGTGAATATTTGGAAGTCGTAGATGTACTTCTCCCGCGCGTCTGCAATGCACCAGACCTTCACTCCCCATCGCGTAGGTTTTCGAGGCATGTACTGACGAACTGGACAGTATTTGCCTTTGTACGGGACCATTGTTTCATCGACGGTTACCTCCTGATGTAAATGCCAGTTCATCTTGAAGCGGCTTTTCAATTCGTTCACCAACCATCTCATCTTACGGAGTCGATCAAACTCTGCATCATCAGTTGCTGGCGGTGGCAGACTGTCATCAGCCACGTGAATGCACTTGGTGATATCTTCGTATCTCTTGCACGTCATTATGGAAGAGATATTGGGGCAGTAGAGAAATTGATTTCGACGACTCCAGTAACTGCGATGGTTGGGCAGTCTCTTAATGCCCATCAACAAATTCACTGCCAAGAAGGCCTTCAATTCTGGCTTTTCCAATGGCCACCACTCCCTCCCGCCAACCAACGTACTTCTTCCCTCCTCTACATGGCCAACATAGCGATTACTATCTATGCAAATCCGTTGGAGTGTTCCATCACTCCAAAATCGGTTGAACAAGGCAGCCTTTGCAGGCATTCTAAATATCGGAAAGCTTGGGCCTGGAGTTGGACCACCAAACGATGGTGCTTCGTCACCGTAGGTGGACTGCTCCATCATCCAGTTGCTGTCAGCAAAAGTTAGAAAGAATGCCCGTCGAGCGGCCGCTGCCGATATGTGTCCCGACTGCCGTGGAGGACGACGGCGGGCAGTAGACCTCGTTGTGCCACCCGCAGCCACTGGTGTCGATGCTGAAGCCGCGCCTGGCAAAGTTGAAGAACTCTCGTTGTGACCTCCGACATCTGCGGGCGCACGCCTCTGAGCGTTACGATTGCCCTCGTGAGAGCGAGTGGCACTTTGTATGACAATCACAGACTGTCGTGGAGGTCGGGTGTTTGACGTCTCCACATTGGGCACTTCTTCGACGAGCACCGCATGCACTGGTGGCACGTTGTTGACATTGTCATTCGGTGGTGCCACTTCTGCAGATGCTACATCGTCCTCGAGGAAGACAGTAGGGGCAAATGGCGAAGGCAGTTCTGGACCACCAAGTTCGAGGCTGACATTTTTGGAGGTTGTGTGTAGGTGGTCCACTTCGTGGATGTCCTCAACAAAATTAGCCCAAGATTGCCAGCAGTCTTCTCCATCACCATCGTCAACTTCTTCATCAGAGATAATGTTTGGAGTTTGCAAGGACACAGAATTTGGGAAGGACGGCGCTGTGTCGAGTGGTATGTCAGTCAATGGTGCATAGCCTCCAGAGATGAAGATGTCGATGTCGTCAATTTGCTCCTCGCATGCATTATCATGTTGGCAGGGTTGTACGATGTCAATGTAATCGATGTCATCACAGCGCACATGCACCTCTCATCCATCATCAAGAACCAGGACATGACAAAGTTGGCTGCTTCCGCTATAAATGTATGAGTGAATGATGAGTCCAAGAAGCCACTGTCGAGAACGTGTTGCACCGTCCCGACCATCGGAGCGAGAGACAACAGGACACCGGATGCGAACTGGTATGGGCGTTGCCGTTGCTGCTTGAGGATGCTGATCAAAATGAATGACTCTCACCATCCAACGCTGACCCTGCCAGGTCAGGCAATTGCAAGTGCCGTTGAAGAGGACAGGATTGGAAAAGGGAGTTGGGACGACCGTCGGAATGGAGAGCGGTGCTTTGTCAGACTTGGCCAAGTCACCTGCACATCCTGAGGAATCACAAGGTACGACTTGTTCGTCACCACCTTCATCGTCTTTGTCGTTGTCACGTGCAGCAGGCTTGCGTTTTCGAGTGCCCTCAAGCGCTAGCGTTGCTTGGGAGTTTGAATCCCCTGTAGCACCACTCTGACTCATACTACGCGCCTGGTACTGGACTCTTAACTGACCAGCAGAGGCAGTGGACGTTGATTTCTTCATGCTTGAAGATATTGTCCGTTATAGTACTACAAGTTGTGCGAACTTCTGGAAAGAACTGCGGCACTCACTGTGAAGAGTTAGCGATGAGAACACAGTGTCGGCAAACGCAGGGACAACAGTCGGAGTCTGGCCCCAACTGAAAACGCAACAAATGGTTGACCTCTTCAGAAAAACCTTGCGGATGACCCTCCGGTATTCTTTCTCTCCAATTCAAAATCCGCGCGTAGTGATGTCGGAAGAGGAATCGTAAACCTCGGGGAGTGTCTCTCTTCTTGATTCCTTTCTTTACAGACTTCCTCAGTAATTGTCGTTTATCCAAGAGAGCGAAAATTTGTCGTGTCTGTGTGGTGCTGGCCTCAAGTGATGTGCACCAAGACATGATTGTGTTGCAAATCCCTGTTGACACTGGTGCTTCCTGCTCACCCCGAGACATGGTCGCAGCCATGACGGAGAGCAGACATTCTGAAACCACAGAGCAGACGATGGAATGAGCATATAGTCGGGACTGTGTTTGCAATGAGGTAGGGCAGAATAGTCACTGCTCAAACTACACATGTTCATGGAACTAAAAGAATACGTGAAGAAGGTGGCGGAAATCAGTCATGGATAGAAAAAAATATAACTACTGTACGTGCATGGGCATGGCCGTCTGTGCAGGTCTAACGAATGCATGAGGAAGACTAGTGAAACTGATAGGAAGAGGACATGAAATGAAGGACGGCAAGCAATAGTTTTCATGCACGAGGTGGACACTGCACGAAGAAACGGGGAGGAATGAAACACGTACCTGCGCAGTTGGTGTCGATGCTGCAAGTCGGCTAGCTGCAGCGGCGGCGACGAAGACGACGTTCAACTGAGGAACAATTGCGATGATGAAATGAAGAAACGATCAACTTGTCAAGTGCAGTGCATGGCGCTTTGCAAGTGAGATTTGAAAGGAATATGAGTACTGGAGCTATTCACGAGGGTCACGGAAGATGAACTGTGGGAAATTGATAATGCACTACTGGAAAGAAGTGTTAGCGGAATGCTAAAATCAGATTAGGAGAAGTTTGCATCAAGAGAGAGGAAGTACTAATTGTGGTAAGAACAGGTGTTTCATGAGAGATTTTCAGTACGTTTTTATTGTCATTGGAGGAGTGCTTTGCAAGGTGTCCAATATTAGAGTTATGAATGTTCACGCCGTCAAAATGTTAATTTTTTTATTAAAACGACCATGCTGACAATGGTAGGGATTTGGCTTTGCTGCTGTAGCTGAAGTTATGCATGTCATGACTCGATGCAGGTACTTTGTGTTGCATTGCTAGTAGCAGAAGAAATTAGCGGTTTCTCATGTTCATAAGGAAAGTAGCAGCACTAATTACTTCACCACGATCATAGGTATGAGTCACAGATACTGTAGTTCCAAATTGAGTTCACAGAAGGTATTGCCGCCTTTGTATATAATTTATTGTGCACAATTGAGATATTGTTGAGTTCAAGTTGCTCCTCGTATGCCGCGTAAGAACAGTCTTCAATTCTTGTCCGGAGAGCACTGTAGAAGACGAAGCACTATTTCCCTCGAGGCCAACTCCAGCTGGATGAGTCAGAAATGGGAGGACCCCAGCTGACGTCATTCACATGCCCGTCGTTGCTTGGCCCGCAGGCATGGTCTGGCACTCCGAAATTTATGTTCTGCCCTAACTTTACTACTTAGGCACCTCTTTTTTTGCCGATTCCTACACCTCTTGGCACCTCCTAATTTCTCAAAAAATAGGAAAATCGTTCCAGACCTTTGCAATTGCCACATTGTGTAGAGAACTTTATCCCTTGCCTTCTCGAAAATCGATGGATGAAAAACTTTGTCTGAGACTGAGTTATGTACAGTCTCTTCTGTGCGTCGTCCAGAAAACGGACGTTGGCGCGCTTAAGGGTTAAGAGCCACACTTGGTTCATTCCTAACTAAGTGGCTAGGTGTCTACTAATTTAATTCAAAATTAGAATTCCTTGTTCAACTACCTTCTTACAAGTTTTGAAAAATATGAAATAATGATTAAATCAAGCATTCATTTCAAATTTAGGAAGGGACACTTTTAGAAACCATTTCAATTACTTTACACATGTTGCAATGCTAGATTCTAAAAAGGCCTGATTTGTTTTCAAACTATGCATGGATGGGTTTCCAAGGGCCTATGATCACATATAGGGACCTAGATCAGATTGTATTTGAAAATTCATAACTAATTCAATAATGCTTCAAAAAATATGAAACAACTTGTGTTAGATTCCTCATCTATTTTTCTTTCATTGAAAAATGAACTAAAAATATTTTCATATAAGAAAAAACACGAAAAAGGTACATCATCGCTTAGATGGTCACTTTTTGAGCCTCCTTACATTATACAATGTGACGAAAAGTGGCAGTCATTGCTATTTGATTAATTTTCCTATCCCTCCTTATCAGAAAAATTGACAGCCGTTGGATTTGACTTAAAAAAAATTCCACCCCCCTTCCAAGAAAAATCAACAACCGTCGAATATTGATACAGATATCGGATACAAATACCAGATACAATACCAGATACAAATATGGATAGTGAATACAAATATTGAATACAAATATTGGATATGGATACGGATACAGATACTAATACTAGTACTAAATACATGTACCTATATTTAAAATCAAATACTAATATTATATACGGATACGGTATACGATGGTATATGGGATATCATTTATCCTATATCCTTTGTCTCCTATCCCACCCTCTGAGAATTATAAGAGGGGCTGGGGAGAGGGTGGATTTACAAGTTAAAAAAATTTAAAAATAAAGAATAAAATATTTATATCAAATTGGGAGGGGGGTTAAAAAGTTTAATATTTAAAATTTAATGTTTAAATCATTAAATCAGATTGGGAGGGGGAGGTGCTAAATTTTAAAATTTAAATTTTTTTACAATTTTTGTGCTCATTGTGATATAGTTTGTCACAATGACAATGACAATGAGCTCAAAAGAGGCAGTCACTGCCTCACAACAATCCATTGCCCTTGAAGGCATACTCTATGGATACTTGAGCAAAGACAAATGATGGCTCAAATATGTCAATAAGAACAAAAAATTTGAACTCTACCAGATTCAACATTGCCAAATGTAGATATGCTGATATCAAGTGTTTTTTTCATTTATTTTAAAAAGAAGTGCCACAGTAGTGATATGCATAACATTTAGTAGCAAGAAAGCAGATTGCCTCATTCTCGATAGAATGATGTGGAATATTCCACATCATTCTGTCACAATCAGTAACTACTGATTTGCATTCTCATTTGTACAGGCAAGCTTGTTAGGGTATGCAGGTTCTGAAATTGAGTTGGGCATGCCTAATTGGATGTTAATTGTCTTTGAGATGAGTTAATTTAGTTCAGTGAACTAATATTCAGCCTGCTACCATGGCTTCAGTGAAACTGAAATTTCAAACCAAACTTGTCAGGGATGGAATTCTTCAATTTACTTCCGGGAGAGCAAAAGGCAATCTGCTCTCTTACTACTGAATGTTATGTGAAATGTCATAGCAGTGCTTTAAATTTCAGCATCCATCTACATATTAGAAAAGAAATTCACATTAGTATAAATCACATGTCTATAATTATGTTTTCATCCACAATTTGGCAATTTCATCAAAGTTTTTTTTAATAATTTGAAGTTTTCTAGCACTAAACCTCAATTTTTGGCCTCCTTTTAGCCAAATATTTTTTTGGTGCAATAAAGCACTAGAAAACCACAAAAGAAAGACTTGGTTGATATACAAACACAATAAAATGCATGCGAGATTAAAATGAGAAAATAGCTCTCTAGATTGAATTCCAATAACTAAAGAAGGATGAAGTAGTAGCAATCCATTGTTCTATTAGCACCACGAAATTTATGGTATGAAAGGTGAGTATACTAACAAAAATTATCAAGCCATGGCTATTTTACATATGATTGTTGCAAGGAGAGTTAGTAAGGTAGCAACACCCATAACTGTCAAAATAAGGAATTTCAGCATAGTTAGAAGTAGTTTGCCCTAAAAAAAAATATTTTCACAATATTAGCAATTGAAAATCATGAATTTTTAAAAAAATTAGAATTTTTGGATAAAATATCAAATTTTTGTGAATTTTCGAAGTAGAACTCTCTAGGGCACCCTAAACTACACTATAGTAAAGTTGTCTTGATTCTTACACCAAAATCTAAAAAAATCGGACCCCACCAACTACAATCAAGCATTAGCATGGTTTCAAGGTACATCTGAAAATACTTTAAGATAACGCTACTATCAGTAATTGGGTGCATTAACAGTTATGGATGGTGCTACCTTATATGAACCAAAAATCAATAAGCTCAAAATCCTAAAAGTTTATATTAAAGACACCTTCTATAATTATAAGTGTTTATGTTTTAGGTATCTATATTACAAACTTATTCTATATTACAATGTACCTATGTTATATGTATAAATGTTATAAACACCTTCAAATGATTACAGATACATACCTAAGACTAGATTAAAGGCTCATACTTAGACTCACATCTTTATGCTTACACACTAGCATCGTTGATTGTATTGTCATTGCTCATCATACGGTTGCTTGTGGAAGTAAAGAAGGAGCGAATGCTAGTTACTAAGATTTATTTGATTGGAAATTCTTTGTCTGCATAACATTCAGTAGCAAGAAGAGACTCTGCCTTTTCTACCAAGCAGGCAGAGTCATCCACGAATTTCAAGCTGAAACTCTGACACGTTGCTGCTTTGCCTTGCTACTGAATAAAAGTTACTGATTTGGTGTGGAATATCCCACACCATTTCATCCTTTTGGATGGAATGATGTGGGATATTCCACACCATTCCCTCCTTGGGAAGGCAGCCCTGCAGAGTGCTACTGAATGTTATGTGAATGTGCGTGTGATGCCACTTTCTTCCAAAGCAAAACTGTTATTACAAATAATACAAGGGAGTTATTTGATTGTTTGGAATTTGATGTCTGGAAAGACCGTCTTTACTTACAAACTCAGTCAAGTTCTCAAGATCCAGAATAGCCTTCTTTTCTTAGTTACATCTTTTAGTATCAATGTCAAACTTTCTTGATATTCATCTTCCTTTTTTATTTTAATTCCAGCCCCCCTATTCGTGCTAGGATGTCCTAATTTATTTGAAGGAATTTTTTTGTAATTCTTACTTCATGCAATAAGATTCTTTTCTAAAATGTCTTGAAATTACCAATCTCTTCCGTCTTAACCCCTAAAGTTCTTTGACTATGTTTTCACCAAAACCCCTCCAAAACTGCCATTTCTAATACAAGTACCAAATATTCAAAAAATATTGCTTTTGGACACATACAACCATAGGATCTTGTAGTATTCAGGTTTGAGAAGACAAGGTAAAAATTTCAGAAATTTTTACTGTGTGGATTACAAGATATAAGTGTTTGAAGTTACAAAAATCCTTTTTTTATCAATGCAAAAATCCGGGCAGCTGCACTTTACAAGCTCACATTTGAATGAAAAAGAGTCCAAAATGGTAGTGCTTCTTTGGATTCATTCTCCAAGGCAAGTTGGCTACATGCTCGAAAAATTTCAACTCATTTGGAATTGGAAAACATATAGAAAAAAAATAGTAAGTAAAAAAAAGTAGAGAATGATTCAAAATACTAAATTGTTAAGAATTTATTTGTGAAATTGAAACTTGCCAATCCCAATGGTTCAAATGTTGTAATAAGAAACCTATACCCAATGTTTTTATTTTTTTCCAAAAATATTGAAAATTGAGTAAAATAAAGGACTTCAAAGTTTATTTTAGAGTAGGGAATCTATAACTACCCGCAAACTAAATCTCTTCATAACTTTTGACTCATTATTTCAAATGGAATGATTCAAATCTTTTCACGTATATATAAATCTATAAAACCAATTTCAAATTTTTATTTTCTAAAGAAGTGAATTTTTCAAGTTGAGAAATAAACAACATATCATGTGATAACTTTTTAACCATGCAGTCAAAAGTCACAAAAATTGTGGAGCTTTAAAGATATTCCTCAACCACACCTTCTATTAAAATTTGGTCCCAAAATATGAAAATCTCTAGTCACATGTACCAGACCAAAATAGTTATGTTGCCAAAAAAGGCATGTTGGTCCTTTAGGGATTAAGGTAGTCTACTCTAAAAGCAACTATGTTCTAAATGCGACCTCTATCTAGGAATGATTGCCATGTTGTTTGAAATATGTACTATAGTCAATGATGAGTTAGGTGGACTTAAGTGATCGCTTTTAGAACAAACTACCTTACAATTCATCTAGAGTCATCATCAAGTAGGTTAAGTATTTACGCCATTATTAGTTGCCTCTCTTGTTAATTACTTTACCTATTACTTTTTGCCTTAGATTTGCCAAAAAATTCTCAATCACTTGATGCTCTTAGAAAGCAACATTCTCTTTGTTTCTACCCACCAACCACGAGAGGTTTTGAGGGAAACAATAGACAATAACCACATAGGATATAGACTAAACCAAACACATTCATTTTTTCCTCCTCTATCATTTGTCAATATGCTAATGTAGCAAGTTCCTAGAGTCTAGAAACAATCTAAGAATTTGATAGAATTCACAAGCTTCTATAGCCACAAAATTTCTTCTAATGCTCCTTCTATAGAGATTTCAATGTTTGGGTGACAAATGCCTAAATTTTATAAAATGGATATCCCGGGGAGATTACTCGGGATTTTTAGAAAACTACGTGAGTTAAAAGATAGGGTCTATTTAATTCAAAGGGGATAAATTTTATATATATGTAGAACTACTATAGGGTTCTTGAAATGTCACATATCCTATTATATATAAAGTAGGCTATGTATAAACATCATTTAGTAGGAATTTTTATTAATAAATTAGCCTTTACAAATAGGGTTCATATAAAAAGTTTGTAGTACAATGAGTCTAGATGTAAACAAACTTTTTTAATTGAATGATAAAACTTACACAATTTAGTAAATCTAAGGATGTTTTTCAAGAGATTTGTTGTTATCATCAAATAATTCTAGCCTATACATACAAATATTTCCTTGAGTATACCAATTATGTAACAGCATGTAAGAATCTATTGTTCTAAGACAAAAGAATTGAGCTATAAATTTACAATGAGGTTGTACTATGGAGATTTGTGTTCATACAAAGTATCCATTAAGAAATTGGTGTAGAGTGTGCAACATTTGTATGGAATCTTTTCTATACTTTGATACTACAAACTCTAGATTTGCCTCAACTACTTGAACATATACTTGTAAATGTGTAGAATCATCTTCTTTTTACTAGTATTTAATAAACACTCTTTTATTTTTTGATTCTAAATTCAAAACCATTGTAAATGCATATGTAAAAATAAAATACATAGTGTCTATATTGAAATAGAGGTCATATTCTTGGGTTAATCTACAATGTTTTTAGAGTGTCAATTTCTCATGTTGTTCATGTTATATTATTAGTATTGGTGTTTTTCTTAGTTTTAGTATCATAACTATATTTAATGTTTTTATGATGTTTATTATTCACTATATTAGGTTGTTTAGAATACATGGCATAGAATTTAGAATATTTAAAACTATTGTTGCAATTTACATTTTTATTTGTCATTTGAAATTGTACTAAAATAGTGTATATGTAAGACACTACTTATATAGTGTGTTGTAAATGGATATGAAAAATTTAGACATATAAATTTTGTATATAAGATAGCCTAACTATAAAAACCAAATGATTGAATTTATATGTAAAAATACGGTCATTTTAATTACTAAAATGAAGGTAAATAGCCCTATGTTAAATACCCTCTTAACTTAGGTGTATGCTTAAAATTACAAGGAGTGATCTCCCCGGGATGGATATCTATTTATTTTAATTAGATATTTTTATTTGATCTTCTTATCATAACTAATTTTGTACATTTGAGCATAATGGTACAATTACTTTGCCAAAGTTTAGTTAAAATATAGGGATATTTCTTTTATATAATTTAGGCATTGTCATCTCAATATTGAAATCTCTATAGAAGAAATTTTGGAACTTTTGGAGGGATGCTTCTTGAAGGAAAGGTGTATATACATTTAGGCAATTGATTAAAAAAAATTATCATCAATGTTTTTCAATCAATTATCATATAAAATATGAATATTAAATGAAACAATTCACCAAAATTGAAGTTTTATTTTTTTGAAATTGGAATTTGGTAGGCATTTTGTAAGAACTAAACATTAATTATGCAAGAAGAAAAATACCAATTATATTATGTATTATGCACCAAAATTTTTGAATGGTCCAATAGGCAATTTGAAAGATTATTAGACTTTATTGTATTATAAATCCCTTTGTCTACACCTCTAAGTTGTAACATCTCATAACACATTGTCAATCCAAGTTACAAGACTATGACCACCTTCACTTGCCAAACTTGTCATCTTCAAATTTTCCTCTTAATTTGGAAGGGCCTTCAATTTCCTTGTCCTTCACCCTTGCTCACCAAATACAATCTACCAATAGTCAAGTGACTACTCATCAAGGAGATTAAAGGATAAAATTGGAGATGAATAATGATATTTAAAGCCATTTTATAACATGCTAGAATTGAGTCTCAAGAGAATATTGTAAAGGCCCCATAGCACTTCTCATCCACATTTTAAGACTATTACAGCTATAGTATGTGAGTGTGGCAATGCTCTAACCCCTTGCATGCTAAGGTAGACAATCAATTTTTAATCACATACACCCTCCCATTTCTACTACCTAGGTTGTTCTATTTTTGATGACTTGTAGTATATATTATACTTTATGTAAAGCAAGACCAATAGGAGCTATGAAAGTATACATTGACATTGAAAGCATAAAAATGATTGCAACATGTACATTGAAAGCCACAATTATCACTTATATTGATTTTATATCCAACCTATGGTTAAAAATAGAATGACCTATGTAACAAGAATAGGTTTAACGGAATCTTCACCAAAAGAAATCAAGATTATTTTGTTTTTTAGGAGGGAATGTACAAGAAATTTCAAATCCTTCTGAAATCTATTTCACTGCGCAGGAAAAATATTTCCCTTACCAAACCCATCCTGCAGATATGCTCAATTCCTCAATTCCTTAGGTGGTTGGAAATGGGTCGTAAGATTTTACATGACACGAACAAGCAAACCTGGCTATGGCCGCAACGACCAAGACGAGCTTCCGTGCAATTCTATATGCTCAAGGCCTCTGTCATCATAGACTGGTAACATTGTGAGCTCGATGCCGATGGTGCTCTCTGAATTCTTGATTCTCGAGCAAGCTACTTCGTTACATCAATCGAATGGTTTCTATACTCACGTCTGATCTCATGTGGTCTGTTTCAGGAAAAAAAATTCACCGCAGTAGCCATACCTACCATCACGATGATGATTCCATTAAATACTGCTCAACTTCCTGGTAATGGAAGTCACAATCTGTGACTCAGCATTTTGTTTGATGAACAAAACTCGATCAGGGCCAACGAAGTAGAAGTCGCGGAAAAAATCTGTTAACAGAGTCACAATCAGAGGGTGAGCATTTACATCTTTGATTGAATATCATGTGTATGCAAGTCCAGATTCAAATGGGAATTCGTGTATACTCTTCAAGAACCTCAAATGTTACTAACATCGTTTGTTATTTTTGTGGAGAATTCACAGCATTCTAGAGCAGAGCATTGATGCGAATCAACAATCTGTAGGGGATCGCCATTGCTCTGTTGCCTGCATATCCATGATTCCAAATAAAACTGTCTCATACTGTGAGTCGTCCTGAACCTCCGACAGAGTACCGGTAAACTTGAGCCATCGGGCTGGGAATCATTGTGCTCTCATATCTGTGAGGATTGTGACTTGTTTTTCTATGCCCATGGAGATCTCCTGAAGAATTGTGCGAGATCAAGAGCTAATTGGAGTGGCAGCCACGGGGCAGAGGTGAGCACATCATTGCGCATTTCAATCAGTGCTCTTTCGATTGCTGCGTGGTGTCGTTCGAATTTGACTTTGGAAGGCTACAGCGGTGTCGGAAGCATAGAAACTCAATTGCTCGGGTAACAATGGCCAGGTGCCGGAACTCTTTTATTTGAGTGTGGAGGTGCACGCGATTAATAGCAGAGTTTTTTTTAATAGATCTTAGGTTTTCTTTTCCTTTTGTCCCTTGGATAGGAACCCTGGCTGTCAACAAATGGGGAATATCCCTGGTGCGGAATCTTGCACATTCTTTCTGAGACTTAAGTTCGAGAGTAGAGGGAGTCCAGAAGCTTAAGGCATGGTTTCTGTTCGTCTTCATTCTATCTGTCATCACTCTGTGCAAGTTGAGCTGCTGGAACCCTCCTACTTTTTGAAATAGAGTGTAAAGTACACGGAGGCGAGCTGGAGTGAGTCTCCCCTGTCCTTAACTGTGCCTGACACTCACATGTTTCACAGGTTTGGCTTACCTTTCAGAGTACTCCAAACGACGCTGTTCTCACCAAACGTAAAGATGGAGGTATTAAGAATCGTGGTTCAGAGGTCTAAAAGCACAATGTAGCGTAATCAAGCGAATATGTGCTTCAGTGCTTGGTAGCCGACCAAAGAACCAAGGAGCTTGTCCTCTTGTTGAGGAAGACTTTAACATTACTTTGGCATATTGTGGAGAGTCTAATTAGCAGTTGCTGATAATTGCTTCGTGCTGATTGCTCTTGTATAATGGATGCTTTTGTCAAGTAAATAACCGTTGTGTTCCATGTGGTGAAGAAGTTGTAAGGATATATTGCGCTTTGCGTAGGTGCAGTTCTTCGAAATGATGAAGTACATAGAGACGAATGATGAGGTCTAGTGGCGCAGGCGTCCAGAGGTGCTCATGTGCCTTGACTGACTTGCAGCCACTCACGATTGCGCACTGACGCGACTCTGCAGCTAGCGAGAGTATGACATGATATATATGATCGGCAGTTACAGTTGTACGTACAGCTGCGTTAAGCAGGAGCTGTAATCATCGAGCTCTTCGCTGTGAGTATCCCCTGCATGTTGTCTCGCATGTTACAATTCTGCTACTAACGACAACAAGAGTCTGACTTAAGTCACCAGGCGGACTCTGGCGGAGTATTATTACCCTTTGTACTCGCCACTTCCGTCGGAGATTTTCTGGCTGCGTGTCCGTTGCTTCTTAATGTCGAGATCTCGAGAGCTTAGTCCCATTTTTCAAGCCATCCCTCTCATTTTTCACGCGAACTTTCCTTCAGCCCGTAGGCTGCACGAATCGTTTCCATACGCAATTTTTAATTCTAGATTTGGTATGGAGTTGAGAGTTGCACACAGATGTTTTAGTATTCAGATGTTACAGCGGTGCCGTTCTCGTTGATGTCCCTGTATTCGGTTATTGTGGTACAGGAGCATCTCAATCCGTCTCGCTTACCACCTCCCCGCTCCTTTGCTGTTTCTATTTTATTGATGCAGTTGAAGTAGCAGTTCTTTGTTACTGCAGATTCGTTCATACTATCACAAAACGCTCCCCTGGACTTCGTCCTCTCATGACATTGCTTGAGCTATCGTTTTTGCTCGAGCAGTCGCCATAGTGTTTCTTTTGCCGTTTCCGATGGAATTATGCATTCAGCAGGCGCTAACTTGCTGTGCGCAAGGCTGTCATGAGCGATTTAGCTCTCTGACGGACACGAGAAAGATTTTTAAGACGGATTTTGAACAGCGAATCGTATGCTATGTGCATCATAGTATGCAGCGCAGGTGGTGAGCATCCGAGGTCATTACCTCCGTCAACCGACTTCCATTTCAAGGTGTTGACAGAAGCTGAAAAAGCTCACTAAATTAGGGCACTGAACACAGAAGTGTGAACAAGGTGGAGTTTGAGAGTAGTTTTGGTGAATATGTCGGCCGCAATGATTTGCTCTCCTCCATCACGAGTTTCGCAGACGCGTGAGAATGATCCGGAATCGCCTTCTTTAGGAAAACGGCCAGGGCCGTGGCCAGCTGGCGACGGCCATAGCTACAACCCTCGCGCTACCTCAGGCTCCTGGGCTCGACGCACAGGCTTCAAGGGCATGGAACGAGGGACTAGCAATGGCAGTGATATTGAAATCAACCTGTCCGATGGTACTCACATCCCGAAACCTTCTATTCTCTCTGCCGAACAGCCACCTGCTATGCGAGATCTCGAATCAGGAGCACGAAATGGTGCTAATAATGGAGTGCATGCCAATGGAAAGAAAGAAAGCAATGAAAAGGAAGAAGCTCCCCTGAGATTAGCAGCTGTTCGAGGACCTCCGGCATATTTCAATCCAGTGAAGTCTAAGACTGCTGATTCAGGTGTGAGCCAGAACAACAGTGGACAGCTACGCATTGAGCCTCTTAGACTATACAACGACCAGGACGATGCCATGTCGCAATCGCAGGATGGCGATGACCATATGATAATGTCGAAGCACTTGCACATGGAGTATGAGCTTCGGGAGAATCCGGGTCTCGGTAAGTTTCCTCAGGAGTTTTCCTTTTTCTTCCAAGTTTGTAAATGGTATTCAGAGCTGAAGAGGACAGCCTGAATTTAAAGCTTCGAATAGAAGTAGATATATACGGTACCGGAAACGGAATATTGGAGGCCAATATATTCCAGATCCCAAGTGTATTGTCTGTATTGAGATGTGCGCCATAGGCTGAGGTAGAAATCACCGATAACAAGCTACCTTCCGTTGAACAGCGGATACTGTTGGTGCAGATTAGGTCTAGTGTAGTTCATCACCTCCCGATGATATATGGAACGGTCTTGTGAATTGCATGACGCACAAGTGTGGTCATAAGTTATAACGTCCAACTTGCCATTAGGATCAACATACTCTACACAATCTCACCCTAAAAACGTGGTACACACTCCAATTTAAATTAACTGTTAAAATCTGCAAAGTCGAAATGATAATCCTTAAAAGAAAAATGGATTTCTAAGAAATGATGTGGCATCTAACTTGTTACTTTTAACTTTCAGTTGTGCTCTTGATTTTAAAATTATTTTCTGGATTCGTGTGCAGTTCCATTGATCTTCTACGGCATTCAACATTACTTCTCCATTGTTGGCTCCCTCGTTTTGATTCCTCTTATCATTGTACCTGCAATGGGTGGGACTCCTGTGAGTGACCCACGATCGACTCAGATTGCACCGATCATTTAACATTTCTTCTTAGCTTGAGTGTGCTACTCAATTGAGAAAATTGAGATGATTTTGGGACTGATTTTCATTAATGTTTTGTAGGAAGACACTTCCAAAGTTGTGTCAAGCATGTTAATGGTGTCTGGACTCTCTACTCTACTGCACACATCCTTTGGCTCAAGATTGCCACTGGTTCAGGGAGCATCCTTTGTTTACCTCGCCCCAGCATTTGCTATCATCTTTTCCTCTGAGTATGCAAACTCATCGAAAGACGTAAGCAACCTCTCCCAGGTGCATTCTGATATTTCTTTTAATGCATGTGATCAATGATCAAGTATGTTATTAGCTGGGTGTTAATTCCTGTTTCGTGATATTTTTCTTGAAAGTCTGTTCCCAATCTACCATTTGAAGTTGTTATAAATCTTTCACAATATTTTTGTCTGCCTGTCAAAATGGATTTATAATTGTAGTACAATGAACGAAGAGCTGTGGTGCTATTTCTGTGCAGAGGTTTAAGACAACAATGAGGGAATTGCAAGGTGCAATAATCGTCGGCTCCGTATTCCAATCCATTTTAGGTTACAGTGGAGCTATGTCAGTTCTTCTGAGGTACTTGAACACAAACTAATCTTCTCTAGTTTAACAGAATCGCAAGACTTGCTATCAAACCTCGCTCCTGTTCGATTGTTTTTGAATGAACACTGCGGTCATACAAAACTTGAGAATATCGGATCCTTATTTGATCTCGCTTCCCGTTAGCCTGCCAGGTTGTGTCCAAATCCGCAAGTGCAATTGGAAATAACAGTCTGGAAGAGTCCCCAAGCCATTACTAAGATTTTGCAAAACGAAAAAGAATTGGTTCTCTTTAGCGAAAAAATCACTAGACTCTACTCTTTTAGTCTCCCTTGCATGTAGTCTGGACTTGAACTCCCCAGAAGCCCGAACATATTGTTGCCACACGTTTATGATATGAGTTGATCTGTTGATGCCTAATTTTCATGTCATGCACTGACTTGGGAAGAAAGGATGTAGGGTCAATGATTTTGAATTAACAGGTGGTCTGGATTCCAAAGCGCAGAGTAATCAATCCCGTGGTTGTTGCGCCCACAGTAGCAGCTGTGGGACTCGCCTTCTTTTCCTACGGAATTCCAGTAGTTGGCACGTGCGTGGAGATTGGCATTCCACAGATTCTGTTGCTGGTGCTCTTTTCCTTGGTGAGTTGTTGAGCTTCACAGTGGTTGCCATCACTTTTTAAGAAGCTCTGCCTATATCCTTCATACCAAATAGACTGGATAGGTCAGGTATGAAGGAGTTTCTAATTCCTGCTCTCCTTAAACGTCTTAAATGAGAAAAGAATACCTTCTGAGCATCAGCGAGTCCTTTGACTACGTGACAGGGAAGACTTGAATTCCTTGAACATAATGTATTGATCAAATACCTTCCTTTTTCACCAATGGCCCTGAGCGTAATGGCCCTGAGTGTTCGGTGTGCAGTACCTTCGCAAGATCAGTGTCTTTGGTCATCGAATTTTCCAAGTTTACGCTGTAAGTGACGTCTCTCCTCTGATTCTGATTGATAAAACTTCATCTATTATTTTTAAAAAATGATTCCACTGATGCACTCAAAGTACTAGCTTAGGTGCCATATCGAAGGTTTCGCAAACCTTCGATATGAGCCGATATAGCTTTTCTTGAATCTGAGAGTGTCATCCCAAACTTGCCATCCAGAGTGACCTTATCTCAATTTATTGTGAACGTGAACCTCGCAGGTATCTCTGGCACTCGCATTGACCTGGGCATATGCCTTCCTGCTTACGGAGTCGAAAGCGTATACCTACTCTGGGTGTAGTTTCAGTCAACGAGGAAACACGACAGAGAAACTCACTCCAGAATGTAAGCAGCACATGTCAACCATGCTCAATTGCAGAACTGACGTATCGAACGCCATGTCAACTTCACCGTGGTTCCGTGTCCCGTATCCATTCCAATGGGGAGTTCCAACATTTCATTGGCAAACAGCAGCGGTCATGTGGGTAGCATCGCTTATTGCTTCAGTTGACTCGGTCAGTAACCTTCCCCGAGCCTTGTTCTTCCATAATTTCTATTTAATAAGCACTCGACTCAGTCAGAGTATCTCTGCCGATCCTCACTCGGGTCTTCACTGCAAGGATTAATTGAAGAGCTAATTTTGCAGGTGGGCACTTATCATGCCTCCTCTCTTTTGGTTGCGTCAAGAGCACCTACTCCTGGAGTGGTTAGTCGGAGCATAGGTTTGGAGGGCTTGACGAGCATATTAGCCGGGTTCTGGGGTACTGGTTCCGGAGCAACCACCTTAACAGAAAATGTGCACACAATTGCAGTAACCAAGATGGGAAGCCGCCGTGGAGTGGAATTTGGAGCTGGCATCCTGATAGTGCTTTCTCTTGTTGGTACAGTATTTCGTCTCCAAATTGGAGAGGACTCATTTGTTTTTAATTGTCATTGAGTTTAATAACAGGAAACGCTTCTTGAATAATATTGCGGATAACACGTTGACCCATTGTGTAAATAAGTCAAGGGTATGTTTCTGTTTTACTCTACGCAAAGTAGACGTTGTGCAATTTCATCCAGCATACAATTACCAGAAAGGTCCTTGAGTTTCTGTAGCATTATTTCCACATTACATGACTTCTTGCACGCTAAATGGTAACCGCCATCATCATATTTTTTTTCAAATTCAATTTCATAATAGTCTCATGACTTTCATACTAGAGTCCTCAATGGAATAAACACGTAATGGATTCTCCCGAGGCTTGAAGTTGTAATGGTATTCGTAATAGTTTAAGATTTGGTCTCCGGGGATCTGAAGGTTTAGGCACGGCAGTCACAAGTGGATCTTTTCTTGTAGTAGCGCCATGACATACTTTCTGTACTGATTGGACCAATATTGAATGTGCAGGAAAAATTTCAGGGTTTATAGCATCACTGCCACATGTGATTGTGGCAGCTCTTCTGGTGTTCATGTGGGCAATGCAAGCTGCCATGGGATTCTCCAACCTGCGATACAGCGAAACTGGCAGCTCCCGAAATGTATTGATTATGGGATTATCCTTGTTTTTAGCTCTTTCAATACCATCCTACTTCCAGCAGTATGACAGCCCTTCAAGATCGAAACTGCCTATCTATTTCCAACCATACAACGTTGCTGTTCACGGTCCCTTCCATACCAGTTCTAAGCATGTAAGCTATCACAGCCATTGACTTTCCCCAAGGCATCTGACTACTTGCTATGAAAAGATATCTAAATAACTTCAGAATCAAGAATTTAAACAGTGATGAGAAGTATCTAAATGAATTGAGTCGCTTATACCCCCTTATTATATTTTGACAGGCGAACTTTGCACTCAACACCATATTCTCCCTTCACATGGTAGTTGCATTTTTGGTGGCATTCATTCTAGACAACACAGTGCCAGGTAGTCGACAAGAACGCGGCCTCTACGTTTGGAGCAAAGGCAGGACTGCTCGAAATGAGTCTGCAATGGTCAAAGACTATGGATTGCCATTCGGTCTGAGTAAGTTTTTTAGGTGGGCCATATGGGTAGGCTTGTAATCTCTCGATTCCTATGTGTCGAAATAAATCATTCTGCTAAATGCGACACCGACTAACACATCCAGTAAGAAGAACCTCCATCTCGTCTGTGGCCAACGCAATTCAAGAGTCCGTTCCTTCAAGAGTAACTTACAACTCGACCTCTTCACTCAATAGCTTTCAAACTCCTTTGCAATGGGAAGTTCCGGGGCATTGTCATTCACGCTTGCATTCAAAGTATATCATATTCTCAAGTGAATTTTGAATAGGTACACAACCAGTAACTACCGCTCATTTCAGGTTTGATGCCTTCAGCTCATATAAATGATTTGAACAAAAATGATCTGAACGGCAAAGCGCTAAGCTATCAAATCCGGTCAGATGAGGAAGAGACTCAGGCTAGCGAATGACGGCTAGCTACAAAATATTAAGTGATCCTCGCTAGCTAGATGTGAGAGATCAATTGGGTTGCTGCCAATTGATTTATCACCTCCAATTCACTGTCTGTCTGTGCTAACCTTGTATGTTTTAACTTAATTACTCGCTGATCATATGAGCAGTTCTAATCACTCTAAACACTGGACCCCATTCCCTGCATCTGTGTGGGTTGATTTGAGAGATCAATCCCCTTGTAAATGTTTGGAGTGGCATATGTCCAGTACTTGTCTGACTTCAATAGCTGCAAGTCCAACAGAGAACTCTACGTTAAAAGCTCCATAGTGGTGTCTTTGCCCCAAATAACGACATCCCTCACATTCTCCATTAGAAGTATTTACACATAGCTTTCAATAAAATTAGACTGTTTCAGGTATATTTTGGACATGGGGAGGTTTGCCTATGCATTATGGGGTGGTGTGAGGCCTCCATATATTAATTGGTGTGACAACAGGGAAATGATGTGTAAAAACTCTAATTCTACTACAAACATGGATATTAGGATGCCAATTTCATTTTAATAGAAATAGAGTGATACAATGTGCCAATTGATTGAAACACTCCATTACACAAAACTCTTAAAATTGGTGTAAATCTAAATTAAATAGCACTTGCCTTGAAAAGCATCAACATTGGGAATTAAATATCCATTGACACACTCAAGTTAATAGTTTACAATTAGATTTCCAACAATTGTCATTGATTACCTTCACTTGAAGTTGCAAAAACTCGACATAGTGAACGGCTTCATCAAGCATAGTTACTATATCCACCTGCTTTGAACAAAGCAAATTAGTTGAAGATTAGAATTCTTCTACAACAAACCTTTAGAAATTCACCACACAATGTATCAATCCTATACTATGACCACTAGAAAATGAAATTTGGCAATTCAATTGTCACTATTGCTAACCTTTGTTCCATTTGGAACTAAGTGTTGTAAGGTCTTCAAGCGCTCATTGATTTTCTCCCTTCTATGCTGCATAATCCATATAACCAAGTTACAAAATTGGAATTCTTTTGCTATTCAAGAAAGTAAACACAATTTTAGTAAAATCAGACTATTTGACAAAAAATTGAACATCATTAAAGGAAGTTTTAAATTGAAAATGCTTTAACTAGGTTAAGATTCCATCATTTTCAACCTTCAAAATGAACCTAGATAGTGTCAAACTTATATATAATGGTAAGAACCTTTGAGTCATGAAGAGAGTTCTTTCAAAAAATGATCTAACTCTACTTGAAACCTTAAAAAAATTTATCCATTCTAAAAATAAAAGACACATCAATTGTCATGATTATAAAAATGGTAGGTTTAAAAGTCCAAAATAGTGACTATCTTCAAAGTTCTATGAGTTAGGACATATAGAAATGTGTGATTCCCAAAACATATATGTGCCAATTTCCTAAGATTTTGCCTCTTCAACAAACATGAAGACATGCACATTTTATTTGAGTGAAATTGAATGATTAGTAACTATTATAACATATAGATTTCACAATCTTCAATCATAAACAATTGCTTGACAACCAATTTGTATTGATTAAATTGATTAAACTTATTACATTCATACAATATCCTATTAAATTGTACACATACAAATTAAATTTTTTGAAAAATTATATGCAAAAACAAACAAATTCATAAGCCTTAAAGACACTAATCTTATCACAAATTTTATTACTCTCAATGACAAAACAATCTTGAATTGGAATGTTAGGAAGATCTTCTATAATGTCACTTGAAATGCAATAATTCCATGTATAGTAAATTAGTGATCTACAATCTATGGATAAACTTAATTTCAAGAATTTTGAAAATGAGAAAACACAATGCATGAGAAGAAAACTATCCCCAAGCCTTAAAAAAAATAAAGTTTTATTGAAAAAATCATCAAATTTCTCCAAATCACCTAATTTTTCTTGTGGAGGTATGATTGCCTAAGTAGACGAATATATTTTGAAATTGTATTAATTTCATAGAAGTTCTTTCATTGCACATGAGCAATTGAGTTGTGCTTGAGCTATGCATGTGGTGGTTAATTCACTAAAATCACATTACCTTAACTTTGAAAAAAATTTGAGGCCAAAAACTGATTCATGCTGTTGACTTTCAAACTCAGACTATAAAATGAAGAATGTACCTATTGGTCTACAAATGGAATCATTTTTGGCAAAGCAGCCTCTTCATCCTTTTGGAGTTCAGTTATAGTTGTGTAATTGCACATATTTTCACCAGCTATTTTAATTTTGTAGTGACACTTACACTACTCCGTATTTTGGTAATTGTAATCGCAGGTGACTGTAATTTAGCGCCCACACTAAAAAAAAACGGACGTGACTCTAATCAGTGCAGTCAGTGAGTGACGAGCTTACTCTGGCGTACACGCTCTGCGGATCCGTCGCGGACCCGCGCCGCGCTCGCGGCTTGCCGTTCGTGTTCAGCGCCGGCCCCATGGCGAATAGCTCCATCGCCTGCGACGCCGACGACGAAATGGAAGAAGACGACGGCGCCCCACTCGTAGCCCAAACTCCCCCAGACCTACAAGAAGAAGAATCCACGACCCTCCGCATTCCATTAGCAATCGCGAAATCCTCACGACTATCCTGATTCCGCCACATCATCGTTCCCGCGAGTTCATCTGCAACGTGCGACCGCTTCGACGCCGGCACATTCCAAAATTCATCGCCACCACGTCGATTCTGCTTGCGAGGTTCTCCTCCAAGAGACGTGACGGTAAACTGCTCGGAGGGTTCGATCGTCACGGAGCGTTGATGGTCCTCTGCGGTCCGAACAAAGTCCAGCAGCTGCTGGGACCTCGTGGACGGCAACTCAGGGACCCGATCTGGTGCCCTGTCTGGTGTCGAGGTTGGAATCCATCCGATGGAAGAAGTTTGATTCGTTTGGGGTGACAACACGAGAACGGGATTCATCTCGCTGTGTTGGTCGGCGAAACCGGAGAAAAGCTCGAGTTTTTTGCTACTTTGGTGCGCTTGGCCGAAACCAGTGACGGTGTCTCTCATTGGACTACTGTCGTCCTCGTCGTGGAACAGTTGAATGGTCGTCGATCCTGGCCAAGGAGTGGTGTCCCATTTCATGAACTCAAGGGACTCAGGGACTGTCTGCGCCCACTGTGAAGCTTTCCACTGCGAGGTCTGATCGTCGCGTTTTGGCAAGGGGTACGGGATTCCAGTGAAATAAGTCGAGGCTTTTGAGACAGGTTCTCCGAAGGACACTGTCGTAGCTTCAGAGTCCGAGTGGTCCAGCTGGTGCAGGAAGGTGGTGTTGTCATCGGAGGTTTGGGGGTGGACTGCGAGCGGGTGGAAGCTGGAAAGCAGGTTGCAGAGCATGTCGGAATGGTGATGGAAGCGCGAGGAGGAGGTGGTGGGGGTTGTGAGCTCGGGGAGCACGGCGATGCTGCTGATGGACGCGTCGTCGGCGGTGCTGCCGGAAGGGTGCGAGCTCCAGCCTTCCCACATCATCACCTCGCAGGAGCTTGCAACGGCTGCCGATGTGGATGCTGTCGTGGTGGTAGTGGCCGTCGTCGTCTCCTCTGCTGACAATCCCGACGACTCCAAGCTCGAGTTTAGATCTGCCATTCGTCTAGCCTGTGTTCTTGTTTGATTGATCTAGCCGACGATTACAGTTGACTGGTGATTTAATTTCACGGCTGCATGTACCTGCACCTGCCACAATTACAACAATTCGTAACCATGATTAGTTCACCAAAACTCACAGACACTAGATTTTCTAAGCCTTCAATCCAACTTGAAGTCGACCCTGGCCTCAACAAATACTGACAGTCCCCTCAGTCCGATAATAGCTAATTGAACTTAATTACAACTCTGTGCAAAACTGCAAATGGTTTTACACCGGGTAATCGAGAATCTCAATGAGCTTCAACTTGCTTGATGCCATGCTTACTCGTCTGCTCAGACAGGCATTATTTTCAACCATCTCTAGCTCGCTAGCTAGCTAGCTCCCACTTAATTTTCTCAGGCGCTTCAAGTACCGTTGTTCATGAGTCATGAATTAATGACACGTACAACTCGATCTTTCTTCGAGTATTCCGTTGAGTCGAGCTTGTGAGAAAACTGAAACTGCATCACTAGCTAGCCAGTATTGTAGCTCGGACATAACATTTGCGGATCGTGACAATGCGCGCCGACTATACCAGTCGCAAGGATTTAGCAGGATTGGAATGGAAAACCTTGACGATGATCGATCCTACTAGTAACTCACTGATAGATAGAGGGTAGGATCGAATCGGTAAGTTACTAGTAGGACAATTGCCAAGGTTTTCCATTGAACATAATCCTACTAATCCCGGGATAACCTTTAAATAAAGAGTTATGAAGATAGTTTCCAATTGCAATTTGTAGAAAACGGCTGAGTTCCTGTGAGTTATCACTACGCCATCATGCAAGTTTCAGATCAATTCTAGAACTTTTGATACTCGATCTGGATACGAGGTGAAAAGTGACGAACTGCAAGATTTAGTTAAACACACTCAGGAGCTTATCATGATTGAGGGTCTAGTTCTAATTAAACTACCCAGAAGCCGGACGTGGTTCATGAGGGGCTTCAGAAGCTAGCTATCCCGGAACTGCCGAAATATCCAAGGTTTGGAAGCTTGTCTTGGGCGAGTGTGTCAGTATCAAGAGAACCACACGAACAAATGGGACTTTATCAACGTACCAGCCTGCTGTGTGAAGAACAAGATGAGCTCTCCCAACTGTGAAATCATCAGGAGAATTTATCCATGCAAGCCGGAAAGAGAGAGACCGAGGTTGATTCGATTCGACCAACATGCCAGGCGCTACTACCGGTTTGCTGTCCCTCCATCACGTACGACCTCCAAACCGACCAGAAACGCACCGACTCGCAAACAAGTTCCGTAGTGACGCCGGTGTATCGATAGATGCCTCCGTAGAACTAATCTGATCACGGCTAGCTAACACCGACTCTTCGCCTTCTACCACTGCACGAGGGTACGTACCAGCGTCAGCGCATCAATCACCGCTTAAAGATCTGGAAGACACCGACTCGAAACTAATCTAGTCTACTGAGCTAGCTAGAGTCCCCTCCACCGTACGTCTCCCGGCCGGCACAGTGAACCCAAATCGCCAACCGAAGCACTCCCGCCACTCCTGCGCTACCTAGATATTGTGCTCGCGTGCTAGAAACTACGTGCTAGCCAGCCAGAGAATCGTCATCTGAAATGATACTCCTGGAATTCACATGCACCCGGCTGCTAAATCTCTGCAACTTCCAGACCACGCGCTCGATCGACGGTAGGATGCCCAGACCGGTCAGACTAGCCGGTCTGTATTGTCCCGTGCAACAAGTCGTCCGCAGAGAATACTACTGTCACAGAGAGCTAGTACTGCCAAATGGGCCACAGTGCAGTTGCAGCGAGTCAGTAGCCGAAGAAAACGCCAGGCGAGTAGGCTCCACCAGCGCAGTAACGGAGCGGGAAACTCGATGGCAAGCGGAGTGTGTCGAGCTAGCCGCACGAGGAGACGACGAGGAAGATCCCCTGGCAATTGATGATTCTAGCGTCGTCGTCGTCGTCGTCGTCCTCGTCGTGGTCACTGCAAGGCAGGCAAACAATAGCAAGCGGAGGAGCTCTATTGTGGCTGGCTGTGTAGTAGCCTGGCTTGGTTTGGCAAGGCTGGCTACTAGAGTCGAGTAGACTAGACTGGGGAAGACGAAGCTGGTCGGCGTAGGGGTGCCTGGGCGACTATAAAAAGCTCTCGGGGGGCACGGGGCGCGGGGAGGGCGGACCATCCGCTGGGTCGTACAAACCAGAGTTGGCAGACGTGCGAAGCTCTGTCTGCATTCATTTCCGAGCAGGCCCAGCCGTGCACCTCATTTCCACGTACTGCGCAGTCACTGTATCCTGAGCGCTCGGGATTCTCCGAAAGGGGGTGTGGCTTGCTTTGCTCCTACCGCCTCGTCCGCTTCGGTTCCACTTACACGCTAAATTTCACACTGATCTGCAATATCCGGAATGGACGGAGTGGCGTAATTGTTGGGTTGCAGAGGTGAAACTCAAGGAAACCGGAATCGAAGCTAAGCTCGCTCTCTGCTTGCGGCTGAATGCGAACTGAACGGACGACTCTGCTAGCTTGTACTTACGCAACACAATCATTGATGAGATGCTCTCGGTTTCCAGAATCACTCGATCAGAGCGAGTGAGTGACGCCTAGTTCCTTTTTATGTTCATCATCCTGAGTTGCTCGATGCCTGCTGGATGCCTGGCGAGGATTTTATTTTTAATTTTCGGCCAAAGGTAGCGAAACTTGCGGGTTGGAGTGGAGTGATGACGGAAGCTGTTCGCGTTCATATAATAATATGGAGATTACGAAGGGAACGTCAGTTACTGATGTCATCCTACTTCTCCTACTTGGAAAAAATACAATAAAATTGATGAGTCTTAGTCCATTCAAACTTGGAGTATGTTTTGCAGAATTTTTTTAAGAAAATCCAACATCACAACTTAGAAAAAATCACCATGTGCAAATGAACTCTTCGAAAGCATGTTACAAAAACCAACTTTTAGTGCTTCTGGCCTTTTAAAGTGTATTTAAATTCTATTCGCAAAAGGCATGGGTATGTTTATTTTGAAGAACTTAAACATTCATAGCTTATTCATATGCTGTCCAAGAAACGCTCACTTGTAGAAACTTGGATTTCATTCGAATTCTCAAAAGTCAAAACGTGGTGAAACTCAGTGCAGTTTAGATTGTTGAATCCCTAAATTAGTGAGAAGCCCATGTAGAATTCTCCATTCTTAGGGCATGCTACATTGCTATTGTAAAGCAAAAATAGAACTTACTTTTGAAAATTCTTTTAGGATATTATTTTTATATATATATATATATATATATATATATATATATATATATATATATATATATATATATATATATATATATATATATAAAAATTACTAGCTTTGTAGCATACTAATTTGTTTCCAATTAGAATAAAAAATAGTTAAATTTTGAGGTGGAATGTAATTCCAATTTCGATAATGCTACTAAAAATATTTATTTATTTTATTTACTTATTAAAATCCAACCATAACATCATATATTCATATAGCTAATTAGCTAATTCATTAGAATATATTGTATCAAAAAATTTAAGTGACAAAGTTTAGTGATTGTAAGATATTTTATGTTTACCTTTAAATTCTTTTTAAAAAAAAGATTTATCATCACTTTCATTTATAGAGTTCAAATTTCAAATTTTTAGGAAAAGGTTGTACAAGTTGATGAACTGCCTTAAAATTTTGTTGAAAATTCATGAAAAATAATTGAGAAAAAAGGAACTCAAATATAAAAAGTTGTTAACCCCTAAATGCCCAAAGCACCCAAATGTGGTGTTGAAGAAACTTTGAAGTTAAACAAAACCTTATCAAATTTCTATTTTTAATAGTTTATATTTTTGGAAGATTCTTTTTGAAGTCTAATTTGAACATCAATAATCTAATTTTGAAAATGAATGATTGTGATTTTTCTATTCAAGATTTAGTGCAAGGGCACCCATTGCAATCTTGGCATTCCCTAGTGTTAAGGACTCCTGGAAATGAGCCTCAAATACACTGGATCTTAGAGAAAAATCACACTAAAAATTCATTAAAAAAATTGTAGAGTAGATTTTGAAAAGCCATAAATTGATTGGGGTTATGCTTGTTAGGCCCTTCAACCTCATATTTTTTTGGTGACCAACTTTTTAGATTTGACATACAAAAAGAGAGCTCAAAGATTTTCATAGTTTTTACACCCTCTTGATCAAACATTATAATCTTTCAATCCATAAGTGATATTGTTGTGTTTTCTTTTCCTATGTCATCTCTAACATGTCTACTTTGAATTTGTGCAGTTACAATTCAAAAAAAATAGATTCAACTTATCAAAATGTTGGATTTTTGTTCAATTTAAAGAGCAAATTCCAAAAAACTCAAAATAAGCCTTGGGCATTTAGGGATTAAAGTTGTCCAACTTGCCAATGTTGAAAATAAAAGGACAAAATTGGACATTACTATGCCACCACTAATCTGAATTCTATAAAAATTTGTCTTAATCCTTGACTTCTTGTGTGCATGTACATGCAAAAGTTCAACTATTGGATCAAAAAATTGAAAAATCATTTCCTACAAATCCTACCCAAAATTAATATAAGATCCTAAAACACCAATCAATCATTTAGTAGTTAATAACAAGAATGTTGCTCAAATTTATTTTTTAAACAATTTCAACCCCAAGAGGATTAAGGGCCCTACTTTGGATTTTTTGAAGAAAAAAAAATAGTTAGGTACTATTGATTATTTGACTTCATAATTTGCAACTTTTGCATGAAATTTTGAAATAGGCACTAATCATCCTAAATTCCAAATCTTCCAAAATGTAAACATGTAAACAATTTAAATTAGCAATAATTGTTGGATAAACATTGTAAACAATGACTCATAAGTCATATCCATATCATATGGTTAGATTTGTTATTGGAGGAATATCCAACATTTATTGATACAATTTGAAACCAAAAATTTAAATTTTTTCCATGAATTGATCAAATGTAATTTTACATTATTCCTTTTGCTATGAGTTTAAGATGTTGACTTCTAACTACATTTGTATTTATTAGATTTTTATATTTGAAGAAGTTACATAAATTGAATTATGACAATTTTTGGAGTTCAAGAGTTTATTTTTTGAAATGCAACATGCTTTCTTTTTTATTGAATTATAGAATATTTGCAAAGAGTGGTCGAGAGAGTGGTTTTGAAAATCCACTCAAAATGAAATTGTTAGGAAATACTTGCAAGAAATAGATGAATGGAATGACACAATAAGGTAGATGCACCCATTATTGACACACGCCCCATCAACAATAGATAAAGTATCATATTCCAACCAAGATTGGAATACATTTTCGTTTCCTCCTTGAAATGTGTATCTTTGTACTTTTTCAAGGTTTGAACCAATAAGTGAATGACACATAAGTGAATACAAAAGTAGGAAGTAATTAGTGGAAAAGTAATTCTTGAATGATCAGAATTGGATGACTCTAGATGTTGGCTAGAGGTCAAGCCCAACTTTTGCCTTTCAAAATTCATAGCAATTTGAATTCAAGAAATAAAATTACCAATTTTTTTCAATCCCCATTACTTTTGTCAATGCACCTTTGGAAATATTTGTTTTGCCTTGTACTATCCTAGATCATGTCCAGATGTGCTTATTTTATCAATTATAGGAACATCTAACTTAGAACATAATAAAGACAAGAAAAAAAATTGGTAGCTTGGAGCCTTGGAAAACTCAAAGGTAATGAATTGCATTACAATTTGAGTTGAATTATACAAATGAAATTTCCATTTAAACTATGTTGAAACCAATACAACTTAAATCTTGATATAACTATGTTGACAACAACACAATTGAATTAAAATTGACACATACTTTTATTATAGACCATATACATTTGTATTAGTGTATTAGTATATGTGTATATTAAGTTGACCATGGTATTCCAAATCTAGAGAATTTGCACTTTTAGCAAAACTTTAAACGGGAAGGTTGAAGTTAAAGCATTAAAATGAGGATCACTTATTTTAAGTTGTTAAAAAATATTCCTATCACATGTGAGGTAAAAACAATTTTTTTCTTGTTCTAAACACATGAGATATTTTTATTACATTTGACTTAATAAATTAAAGTGTAATGCAAGAATTATGTCAATCCCAAAAGGATCATTGTTGCTTAGAGAGACAAATTGAATACCATTATCTTAATTTTTGATATAATTATTTTAAAAATTTAAGATATTAAGATATATTAGATAAAAGAATATTTCATTTATAAATCAATTAACAACCATTAGCAAAAGTTATGCCATCTAAAGAACATACACTAAAGTCTTGGCAACCAATAAAAAATATTAAAAACTCAAAATAAACCTTTTAATCATTAGATTTGTATAAAATATAATTTTTTGTAAATCAAAAGCTTTAAATCATTATATTTGGATCATTATGAATCTAAATTTTTTCATAAATTCTTATTTAGGAAGCAATCAAATCATTTCCTTGGAAAAATATAATAAAGGATTCCTTTTTGAACTCAATATATTCAAACGATATTTTTTTATCAAAAGACTTTGTACAATTTAAATTTCTTACTAGAGTAACCTTTGCATAAGGATTTACTTGTTTTAATTTCATCTTAAAGTTATTAACAATTTAGATTTCCTATCCATTTTGTACCTACTTTAACCTAATTGTTTTCAAAGAATGAAAATTAGGTGCTTCTAGAAATTAAAAAATATCCCTACACTCTCAACTCATTTCTTTGTGGTAAACACTTTTTAGCTTAGTTCCTAAAGAAAAGCCCAATTTTTTAATAAGTTTATCAAGGATTTTAAACATTATGATCATACAAAGTCAAACTAGATATACTATGGATTACATAGCCCCAAAAGAAATACATCATTATCACTCATGCATTGAAAGATTGTATTTTTTGATAAAGAGGGTATAAAAGTGATTTGATATCTTTCAATCTTCTTTTTACATATAAAATCTACAGTCATGATAAAATATTAGATTCAAGTACAAATTATACATAAATTATCATCTAAATATGTCTTCTCAAAATGTATTCTACATTTTCTTTTAAATAAATTTTTTAAATGCAAGTTTTTTCTATTATTCAATGTATTTGAATGCACATCTTCAAGAGCCTCTAAGCTTAATACTAAAAAGTCAAGATCTCCAATGGATATTCTTGCATAAAATCTTCAATAGAAAAATTGTAAATATATTTTTTAAAATTGAACTTTTCAAGCTTAAACCCTTAAACATTCTTATACACCTTGAACCCTAGATCCTAAACCCTAGATCCTAAAGATGTTATCCATCTTTATATTTGTAGATTCTTATATTAGCTCTCTTATATTTATATGGTACATATTCAAGGCTTTGGATTTTTGAAATCTCTTCTAAACATTCTCATATTTGTTTAAAGCAAGATCCTACAATTGTGTATGCCAAAAAATTGTTTTTTAATATTATTTTTTGCAATAGGAATGACAATTTGGAGTGATTTTTGACAAAAATGAGAAGTTTGGATGATCTTTCAATGTCAAGTGGAGCAAGATAAAAGCATTTTAAAAAGTTATGGATTAATTTTATTAGATTGTATATAATAATACCTACCCAAAAATATTTGAACTATTCAACTCTTAATAATGAAGTGAAAGTTAGGAAGAATTCTATCTTATAGACAATGAAGGTAGAAAAAACAAATAAAGTTGAATTTTGAAATCAATTTTTAAAATAGAAATAAAAATAAAGCATACCAATTGTTTACTAAAAATATTCTTACCATTGGGATTAATAATTATCAATTTCTTATAAAAGTTATTAGTGTTTTATATTTTTCATTCATTTAGCACCACCTTATATTCCATAATTTTCTTAAAGATGAATATAGAATCTTTTTGTTTGATTTTTTTATACATATTCTCAAACCACTTCAATATATTGACTACATTCCACAAGTTATGGGACATACATGTTTTTTCCTAAACGTGTTGAAAGACAAACTGTGCATTTTGGAAGGGATATCAAAATATGTGCACTTCGATTTTCTATATTATCAACATATCTCTTGGAATATCTACAAAAGAACTTCAACCATTCCTTTTACATATAGACCCTATCCAATACTTATATCCCCTCCCCCCTTCCTAGATTACATTTCTTAAACAAAATTTTCAATATTTTTCACATTAAAATTTTGAAAATCCAAAAATGCAAAATGTATGTCAACTCGTCATTCTAAAAGAGCGGAAGGTAGGAAGCTCAATATCCACTCAAGCTTTGAAATTGCCCACTTCTTCAAATGTACATTGTTTCTACATGTTGCTTTTTCATCTTTACGTGAATGTACAAACAATGTACACTTAAAGAGGTGGGCAATTTTACAGCCCTACACCATTTTGACTTCAAAAATTCATAACTAATTCTACAAAGCTCCCAAAAAAATGAAATGACTTGGATTAAATGCCAATTCCTCTTGTCTTCCAAGGAAAATTCATTGAATTTTTTTTTAGAAATTTTGACTTCTCCAAAATTCAATTTCAGCTCTCAAATAAGAACTTCATAGACCTCTTACCCTTACTACTTACAAAATATTGAGATTTATTTCGTCCACCTAAAATTTGTCATTGAAAATTTGTAGATGACACATTTTGCCCTCTTACGCCTCAAAGGGTTATGAGAATGGGACCTAACAAAAGTGTCCCATTTCGAAGATGGCAACCCATTTCTAATCACCCCCGTTTTCAATTAATTGTTTTCTTTCCATGAAGTTATCGTGTAGTTTCCAAAGCAATTGTGGCACATTATGATTGGTTGCAAGGCTCTCATAAATGCAACTAGCCCTTGGTTGGTTTTGCAATCAGCCTATATCACCATTATAGGTCAAAGAGAATCTTCTACAAAAAAATTCATAGTAATTACAATTTGTGTAATAAAATTCTGAAAAAATATGGCATCCTTCCAAATCCTATTTCTGTACATGGAAAAAAAATTGCATTCAAAAAAGTTGTAGAATACATATGTGTCATTGCTTAAGTGGTTGGAAATGAGTGAAATACTCTCCATGGTCATCTACTCATTTGCCCAATTGAAGGAATGGAGAAAGGGGCAATTGGGCATGTCCTTAAACCGCCCAATAAATTTTCCATGCCTTGCCCCAACTGCCGTGATTAATAAGTGAACATTGTCGCGATAAATTTTAAAAAATGAGCTGAATAAATGAACAAAAATAGTCTTCCAAAATTGAAGACTCAAACAGTCTTGTGGTAACTGAAGTTGAGTGTCTATCTTACGCGGTGTTCCCCACAACATTCACATTCAAACCATAAGTTAAGTTATATTGCTGAGAAATGGCAACGTTGGTTTCATTCATTTGTGCCCCCTTTTTTTCAAAAACAGAAGTAAATATCGGCATTGATGTCCGCATTTACTTTCAGGGCATCTGTATTCTCAGCAAATAATTGAGCCATATCATTGAAAAAGTAAAAAAAAGTAAAAAAAATTACAAGGAGACAAAGGGAACTGGAGACTGAACTAATGTTGGGGACATGATTCATGTTCATGCCAAAGTCTCCTAAAATTCATTGAAGATCCCACTTGGCACATAGTCGTGCATATCAATGCAAGGTATAAGTTATATGGCGTGAGGACCTTGTGGGAGGGGATTGAATTTCGTTTTCCTTGCAATGTCAAGTTTGTGTCATTTTGTCTTACCCCATTTTTTTCATGCCTCAGTAAAAAGGTACAAAGCGTGATGGTCCAATTCAACACGCAGGTTCCAAAATTGAATATTCATGAATATTCAGATTTTCAAACGTTTACATCACCGCACACTATTCACACCATTCACAAGACGACATGTGGCACTTTTCTTCAAAAATGACATAATTTGTGCTAAATTAGACCTTTATGTAGGATAGCCCTTTCACCTAATCATTATTACAAAAACAATATTACCTCACATGTATAGGATATCCGACCCATTTCCAACCACTTAAGCAATTCTGCATATTTCAAGTGCAAATTTTTTGGATGTAAAATTTTTCCCAAATAGAGAAATAGAGTTTAAAAAGATTGTATATTTTTTCAATATTTTATCACACAAAATATAATTACTGTGCATTTTTTACTCAAAGATTCTCTATAACTTGTAATAGTGATATAGACCTTTCTATTTCTGACCGTGGGTTGATTGCAAAATCTAACAAGGGCTGATTGCATTTATAAGAGCCTTACAACCAATCATAATGTGCCACAACTACTCCAAGCTTTGTGCCACAACTTCATAGAAAGGAAAGAGTCTATAGATTGGAAACAGGGGGTGGTTGGAAATGGGTTGGATATTCTACCTTAAGACAAGTAATTTATTCCGTTTTGTTTTGTTTTGTTTTGTTTGTCACGTTGAGATCTCCCGGACCATGTGTCCCCCAGTCATGCGCTTGGTACCACCGGAAAGCTCTGAGCGAGGAAGGGTGCATGGGCTTGGTTTCGTAGTGTTCCAACTTGCAGTGTAAAAGTTATTGATCTTTTAGTTATTTTTGGTTCTCAAAATTTTGAAAATTACTTTTACTTTGATTTGGATTGTGGCAACAGCACAAGGCACACTAGTGAATAATGAAGTTAGAGAGAAACTTTTGTAGCACACATAACTGAGTGTATAATCCTTCCTCATATTGGGAAGGTAGTAACTCAAGCTTTGCTAAATACCTAGGGGAATTAACCAACTAATTCAGGGATTGGAGGTGGATGAAGAGCCATATCATACAATATTGTTCAATGGAGGAGTTTTTTTGCAAGGATGCAAAAGGGACCTCTACCTTACTCATAAACAATGTTATACAAGTTCAAGTTGAAAAACAAGTTTTGTATCAAGTTAACATTCCAATAACTTAATTCTTAATAGACATTCACTTGCTTAGAAGGCAATCCAAAGGGGAATCAAAAATCTCTTTTAAACAAAAAAGACATATTTTAGTTTGTTCACACTTTGTACATTTAAAGCATTCATGGTGAATATTGCTTTAACTTTGCAACCTAGATGCACTGCTTAGCAAGCCTTATTTGCTATTGAAGTAAGCTACATTCCCCCCCCCCAAAAGAAATCTAAAAGCCACTTTTTTATTAGCATCTTTCTCAAAACTGAACTTGAAGGCTTGTCTTGTCATTTACCCCCTCATGGACCAAGTGTACATAATGTGTCCTCTTCAAATTTTCAATTGCCACTTCTTGGTAGGATAAAATAAATCTCAATATTTTGGAAACTAAGATATTATAAAATAACAAATTCACATATTTATCACATTTTTCAATTTTCATTATTTGAATATGAAAGTATTTCAAATTTTAATTAGGAAATGTAATCTAATAGAAAAAGGAGCAAATGTAATGTTTTGCCAATGAAAAGAGTAGTAAGGATGGATAAAAACATATTCTTGGACATTTCTAGTCTTTACTTTACACAAATAAACAAGGCCTAGAGAATTTATGTTAAATTTATATTTTAATCAATTTCTTAAAAATTGAATTTAATATGATTGAGAATACAAAATATTTAGAATGATTCCATATTTTTTCTAAGATAATCCAAACAATATGATGATAATATTTAATTATTAAATTTCAAGAAAATTTTGCATGTATCATTTTCTTAAAGTTTTGTAGGATCCAATTTGGTCAATTTTGGCTTTCTACTCCTTCAATTTGAAAATAAGTACAAATTTAAGAGAGTTTTTTATTTCCAAACTTTTAAAATAAAAAATTCTACATTGCCCTTAGATTCCAAGACATTATTGGGGATAGTAATCCTAGTAAAAGAAAATTATTCATTGTTCAATGAATTTTCTTCTCTAAAAGTTGCATTTCTGCCCATGAAGTTGATCATTTAAATTTGTTATAATCTCAATATTAAACAACTAAAATCTAACCTCAATTAATTCAATGCATACTAAGCAAAGTAGTCTTTACCTTTGTACTGCTAAAATTAAAAATTTCAAGCACATCCATGAGCCAAAAAATATAAAAGTGAGACACAATGCCTTAAAAAGAACTCCATTGTCAAAAAGTCATTGAGCCTTGAGGGGTTAAAGGTTACATTAATACAAATCCTGCTTCCACACTTGCGTTTTTTGCGTTTTTCCTCCGTACCCTTGGCGCTCTGCATTGGCAATTGTTTGGAGGGAGCAAGGCGTGCAGCCGTATAAGTTAAGCTTAGGCCAAGTTCCTCTGACAAGGGCAATGGATCACCCCCAAAAATTGCTGCTGTGAACTGTACAAACGCCAGCTGAAAATTGTGGTCTGGGCTAAGAGGGGCTGATAGTTTGGAGTGCATCTTGCATCCCAACTTCAAACACATCAATTTCCTTCCTCAGAGCATCCGCACTGGCTTCGTTTTTGCCCCATGGAAAGATGGGCATCACGGAAAGACGGGCATCAGACACGGCGAAGTGATCTCGGCATGGCACTCGAGAATGTCAGAGCGCCACGATGCTGAAGTGGGGCAAATTTGTTTCCACTTGAATCTCGGTGCCACCCAACCATTCGTTGGTGACGTTGAAATACTGCACTAAAATTGGTAAATAGTGTTAGGTGATAATAAGTATTGTTCCCTATTTTTTACCCCCAACATTATTTTTCAACTTATGTGTAAATAGTGTTGGGGCACTTAATTGCTGCCATAAAAATTTGTCCCTTCCCTGCAAAATTGTAATTTTTGCCTCCTACCGAGAAAATTTGTCCCTTTCCAGAAAAACTATAATTTTTGCCTCCCACCACGAAAATCTATCCCTTCCCTGCAAAACTGTAATTTTTGCCTCCTGCCATGAAAATTTGTCCCTTTCCTAGAAAACTGTAATTTACTATAGAGCTAAAATAGTGTTAGAATGGGTAAATAGTCTTTTAACACTAACCTCGCTAATCACAATTAGTGTTATCTCAGCAAATTAGTGTTGCCAACACTATTTACCAATTTTAGTGTAGTATTCAACGCCTACACTGTCTTGAAGGTCGTGCTCTATACCTGGAAGATTGTGCCCTTTGATATACCGCACCACAGCCAGGGTTCACCGTTTGGCCGTCTCCTCCCCATTTTTGGCCTTGTAGTGCCTCCCGTGGAAGCAAAGATTGTGGCTGGGCACGACCAGTCACCGAGTTTGTATCATATCTTGTGGCCCGTAGGAATGCTCTCACAACCCCCCAAATGGTAGTTAGTGGAAGCATCCAACACCGTCAATAAAGAAGGAGGCTCGAAAACCACTCAGAGCATCCCCACCGCAATGCAAGATATGATGCAAACTGGGTATTTGGTCGGGATGGGTGATGTCTAGTGAGTACCCCACGGCATGTAAAATAGGGCTCAAGAAAAGGCTAAGCCCCGCCAAATTTATTGAGGAGACAAGGAAATGTTGAGCCTTCACCAAGGCCAGGAAGGGGGGGTGATTGCACTTTCACCCGATATTGAGGTATAGGACTCTTGCCGACCATCCAATTTTATTTTATTTTATATGAAATGCTTACAAACAATTTCAAATACAGTAATAGAGACTTTTATTGTCCCCCAAAAGATGAAAAAAGAAACTCATCTTGGTTTGAATTTCCAAATGAATAGTGGAGCTCAAGTGCTATCATTCTCTTGGGGTGGAGGGAGGTGTCCCATATGGATTGGGACACCTCCCTCCACCCCAGGAGAATGATAGTGAGCTCCACTTCATATAGAAGGGTATGAGTTTGTATTGGAGCAATATTCCTTGGGGTGAAGGGAAGTGCCCCAATCCATGTAGGATATAAGGATTTGAACTAGTTTGAGCTTGGAGTTCAAATTTTGGTTCTAAAAAATTAGAAAATTACTTTTACTTATATTTTGGTTGCAATCTTGGTACCATTGGAAATCCCTTGGCAAGGAGACGGTGCACGGGCTTGGTTTTGTGGCCTTTGAACCTACGGTGTGAAATGATTGAATTTCAAAGTTTTTATGCATTCAATAATTAGAAAATTACTTTTACTTTGATTTTGACCGTAGCAATGGCACAGGGCACACTAGTATATATTGAAAAACTAATGGCTTAGAATCACCTTTAACAATCTATTGTCAATTTTCTTCAAGAAAATTTGAACCCCCTTCTTTTGTTGTTGATCTTCAAAAACAAGTATAATATATAAACTTACAATTACCTAAGACTCATATGGATTACAATATAGAAAATATAGATGGATACTGTGTATGGATTATTCATGCCTTAAGATACGATTGTTTTGTTTTGTTTTGTTTATTTGTTTGTGTCATGTTGAGATCTCTTGGACCATGGGTCTCTAAGTAACATTTTTGGTATTGTTGGAAAGTTCTTGGTAGAGAAAGGTGCACAAGCTTTATTCTGTGGCATTCCAACCTATGGTGTGAAAGTTATGGTTTTTTGAGTTATTTTTGGATCTTGAATAATGTTAAATTATTGTAAATTGTTTATCTTTTGGACTATATGTCACTTGGTACCATCATGAAGTTGTCAACAAAGTAGGATGTACAAGCTTTGTTTTACAGTGATCCAACCTACGGTGTGAAAGTTATTTAATTTCAAAATTTTCATGGATTAAAAAATTCAAAAAATACTTCTATATTGATTTTGACTATGGCAATGGCACACTAGTCTATACTTTAAGATACGATGTTTCTTGTTCTTTGTTTTTCATGTTGAAATCTTGTATCCGTTGGTTTTATTTATGGTACAGTTAGAAAGTTCTTCGTACAAGTTTGGTTTTGGGCATTCTTACTTATAATGAAAAAGTTATTGAATTTCAAAGTTTTATGGATTAAAAAATGTAAAAAATCACTTTTACTTTGATTTTGACTATGACAATGGCACATGGCACACTAGTTAGTATGACACAACATATAGACACAAGTATTAATGGGTCGTGGCAAGAAACACTTACCGGTTTTGTCTCAAAATGGCTCAAAATGAGTGAGTCCTGTGAGTCCTGTGACCCTTTGAAATAGTTTTTTTTTAATTGAAAAAAATATAGATAATTTGAATAGAAATGAGAATATCATGTCTCTTGAAATTCAGACCTAAGAAATTTTTTCTCTAAATGTTATAGACAAAGGAAAATACAATGAAAATAGCTCTTTTTCACTAATTTGGTAAAAATAGTAAAAAAATTCAAAAAATGAAAATGAGAATTTTTTTTTTCTCCAAGTAAAGTTCTTTCTTTTCCAACAAATTTCATATTTGGAAAAAATTAATTCTATTCTCTACACTTGCGCAAAGTCAGCCACTTTGACAACATGTGGAGGTTGAAAAATATATTATTTTCAAAAAATCTCTTCGTGGTATTGTGTAACTTTAGGTGAGATCCTTGCATGCCAATTTTCAGCTCAAAATTTTCATTTTTGGGTCAAAAATAGGACTAAAACCCCCCAAAATGGCCATGGTATACACCCAATTGGGGGCAGTTTAAAAATAGTAAATTAATTTTGAAAAAATTAAAAAAATTACACAAAATGTAAAACTTTTGTAGTCACCTTCATTTCAATTTTCAAGTCAAATGAACAAAAGATGAAAAAGTTATGAGCAAAAAACTACCTCCTAAAGGTCAAGGGGACAAAAAAAGGACAAGTGTTTCTTGCCAAAGCCCTAATATGGAATAAGGAATACTAATACTAACAACTTGCACAATGTAAATATTCCATATCAATTGTAGTTACAATTGCTTCCAAAAAATATAGAGTGGAGGTGGATTGTCAATTACAGAGTATTTCATAAGTAATGATGAATTCATTTCACAAGTAAGAAGAAGTGTTAGTTTGTTCACAATGGGGCAATAGGGGCACAGGTTTGTACCACAATATTTATTTAAGCTTGAACAATGAAATGATGAAGAATTAAATTTAGCAAAACCATAAGTTATATACGTGTAGAAATAAAATTGAAATCTGTATTTATATTACTTTAGAGTATTTCTTTTTAGAATGATTCTTTTCTAAAGACTTCAATCAAATATCTATTTCAATATCAAATCACAATATATACAAACCTATCAATATATACTCAAGGTATATAGTTTGTGAAGATAATTATATGGAAATGGTTATTTAATATGATCTAAACTATTCATTCCAAGGATATAATATTCAACAACACCAATTGTTATATAGTCGTCATGTTGTCGTATCCATGGTATGCAATGATGGCATTGTTTAGTTAGGCATGCCATTCCTCATACTCATAAATTGTCCACCTATACTAAATTTTGATGTGTGTGTATATATATATATATATATATATATATATATATATATATATATATATATATATATATATATATACATATACACACATACATACATATATAGGCGTAAATATACAACAACAAAAAATATATAAATTGATAAGTTTTGAAGACCTAAAGTTTTAAAATCTTATGTGGCAAAGTGTAAAAATTAGTGTATTACAATCTATGTGGTTATGAGTAAATTTCAAAATTTTTTGCACAATTTTTTACTTGTCTAATTTGAAATCATATAGCTATTCAATTCAAAATTCATTTTATTTCATTTTAATTGCAATGGAAATGACACTTGTAGAATTTTTGATACATCTTAATCATGAAACTTTAAAGATTAGTCTATTGAAAATATGTGACTAAAATGGAAGATGAGGTTTAATTCAATACAATGCAATGATGGCTATGGTAGGAGAAGTGGAAATTCAAATAAACATATTGCTAGAGAATTTAGTGTCCATAACCAAACTTGTTACCAAATTTTCACTTAGACAAATACATTTGCTTTAGAATGCACTATATTTCACAAAATTTAAAATCCACTAATGTTCTAACATAAATTTACAAAGTATCCTCAAAAAATCTAGAATAATTTCTTAGATATCTAAACTTGTAAATGATATAATAAATTATTTATCAATTCCTAAAGTCTTAAGGCCTTTATTTCATCAAAAACTATTAAAAACATCATTTCTATTGCAAAGTGTACAGTACAAAAACTTAAAAGTTTTCTTTTTCAATATTTAATGAAAGGATCTTCTATTAGGCTAGTATAAAAATGTGTGTATTTTTTTTAAGCTAAGAAAATCAAATTGCACATTATTTTCTTTTTAAAGTAAATAAATAAATTTAATTTGCACATTGTGTAACTAGATTATAAAGACTTTGAGCCTTCTTGGCTTAAAATGTTTGCACTTCTAGTATTGATTTTTTTTTAAATTATTGAAGAATTGAGTTGAAAATCTAGTGAAAAGAAATTCAAAGAAACAACTTAAACTTCTAGTTTTGAGTAATTGTTTAGTAAAAATAGATACAAGGTTGAAGGAAATAATGAAGTGTTAATAGCTCTAAGATGGAATTGAGACAATACTCCAAATGTGATGAGTTTATTCTAGAAAATGTATTGAATTTTATGGAAATTTTTTGTTTCTAAAATTGTCAAATTTGAAATTCTAAAGAAATCCACTAAATTATTTTTTTAAGAGGATGCAATGATTGCTTGTAAAATGAGAAGATCCATTACTTCCACATCACTTATCCAAATGGAATAAATATAAGGAAATGTAGACAAAAACATAATCTACAAAAAACAAATCATAAACAATTTTATTTAAAGACTTTTTTAACTGCTAGGCAAATCTATTTTGTAATTAGGATAGCATAACTTGGTTCTTAGGCAATAATTGGAATAAGAATTAAGCTTATAGAAAGCTTATGTATTTTTATGATTTTTTTAGAGGTTTCCAAACATTGTGCTAAAATTGTGATTATAGGAACCTTCTTAAACCTTCCCATGAGGGAATATTTGGAACTTTAGAGGTCAGTACATATGTAGACATGATCACATTTATTCATTACATAATAAATTGTAAATCTCTATTTCTATATGATTGTTAAATAAAAATAAAATAATGCTTTTGTGCAAGCTACTATTGACATTTTTGTGTTAAAATGCATTTTGGTGGGATTTTGATAAATTGAAACATGCTTGAAGTAAATGCATATCGAACTTGAGGTGAAAGATAATTTTTGAAAAATCAAGGCAACTTGAACTATATGACTACCTTTAGAAAATCCCCAAGTGTTAAAAAATATGAAATATACATAAAAAAAAGTGTTTTGCCACAATGGGACTTGCACCCTAATTGTACAGATTCCATTGATAGTGATTGATATACTAATCAAACATTTGATTATAAGTCTTTAGAATTAGAAGGACTTGATTTCTTATGATCATATCATTTTAAATTTTCATTAATTTTTGGCTTTGATGTTCAAAACCTTAGATTAATATTTTAGGATTTCAAACATCACGTATTTTGCTTTTTAGTTTTTTCAAATATGCATATTTATTGAATAATAAGATGTGATTTTTCTTTGAATTATTTATAAAGGTTGGGCATTAGGAATAGCAATGAAGAGTGAAAAACTCTAATGCAAAATTGGTTTATAAAAAAAAATTGGGGATGCAAAACTATGCATTTCTAAACACCTCAAGTATTATGCATACCATTGCATACAAATTTCCGTGAATAAGTTGTTATAAGTACTAGATTTTAATACTTATAAAATATTGTGGATTGCAAGATGCTAAATCAGTCCTACGAAGGCGCGATAGAGAAGTAGAACGCAGCTCCAATAAAGTAAAACTCATTTTACTAGAGGTTGATTGAGGTTTGGGGTTTATGTTTTTTTTGGTTTTTTTGGTTGTGTTTGGGTATCCTAAGACTAATTCGGGGTCTCTGGTGCCAAATATGAACTCAGAATTTGAAATAAAAAATTGATGCAAAAAATAAAAAATTTAGTGTTTACCCTGTGGTAAACTCAGGGACTTTGTGGGACTAATTTAACGTCACGCTTGTGGGTCAATAAAAACATATTTTTATTGATTATAAGATAATACTGTAATACATTCACAAAGTCTACTAATGACAGTAGAAATTTTTTTAAATAGACACTTGGATTACATTTAAATGCCTATCTCAACACCGGATATCAGCATATCTCACTCCATATTTAATTTTTTTTAGCATTTAGTATTGCTGCAGTACAAATTTCTGCTTGTTAGCTTGTTTGCTGCGGATGATGACAAATGGACAGCCATAAATACCCAAGTGGACGAAAAGTTAAATTTAACCATTTGAAATTCTACTGAAAGTTACCCACTTGCAGTGGTTACGTGGCTGGTAGGCTACCCATTTACACCAGTTGTCGATCATTTAAGCAATTCTGCAGCACACGGTGAGCAGTATGAAGTGGTGAAAATTTTCCCCACTTGATCAAGATAGCAAATATGGGGACACAAATTTCTTCAAAATTTGCATCCTGAGATTGAAATTGCTGTGAATTTTGGGAGTCAAGAAGTGCACTTGGTCCATAACCAAAGTCTAGAGTCTTCTAGTTCTGATCATTTCATAACTGCTTTCTGTTCGCTTCTCTTTCTCACTACTTTGGGGCATGCATCATGACCTTACTAGTCTCAACCTCAAAAAGAACTAAAAAATGCAATTCAAATTCTGGTCGGAAATCTGATACGGCATTGATTGGAAATACTGCACCCCTATAGGTTGGGTGTTGGGCGTGGTTGACAATTGGCGCCTCAACCTTATCTTGTAGGTTAAATCTTTATGGTTCTATCCTACACAAAAGTTAGATTCTACAAAAAATACATCATTTTTGTAAAAACAAACAAACACATGCTACATGTCATCTTGTGAATGGTATGAGGTGATGTGAATCCCTAAGAATTTGACATGGAAAATAAATTTTAACACCCAAGTGTCAAATCAAACCTTCAAGCATGGTGTATCAATTTCCACATGATCTAAAGATCCCTTCAATAAAACAAAGAAGCTTTTTTCTAAAAATTAAATGAATAAAGTCATTTAAATTAACATTATTTCAAATTTAAGAAAATCAAAGACTTCTATAGTACAAGCAAGAATTCAAGATTGTGATCAAATGGGTACACCCAAAATCACACCTTATCTAAAGCCACCACCATCACTCCATGTACATCTCCATAATCAATATGTACAAACAGTGAAGAAACAATTTTAGAAAAACTAAGGTAAGAGGTCCTATAATGGACCATCTAAGGGCTGAAACAGGATTTCAGGGAGGTAAAACTTCTAGAAATACTTTTCAATAAATTTTCCTTGACAGACAAGTAGAATTGACATCTAACCCAAGTTGTTTCATATTTTTCTAATCTTTTTTGAATTAGTTATCAAATTTTGAAATTGAAAGGGCATAGGGCCCTAAAATGGTGCCCTAGCTAAAATGTACACTGTCATACACTGCTGAAGGCTATGAAAAAGCAACATGTAGGGTGAATGCAAGAAACACTTGTACTATTTTGTCTCACACGGCATATGCTGATCTGTTTTTTGGCCATAACTTTTGCATTTTAACTTGAAATGATTTGAAATTTTTAGGAATGGTACTCATGACTATCATACACCTTATTTAATTTTTTTCATAATTTTCAAAAATGATTTACTATTTAAATAGTACTAGTGATTGAATGTCACAAATGCCGTTTTGGAGGTTTTTAGTACTATTGAGTACCTTTGTTTTTTAATGATTTTGAGATTGAATTTGGATTTAATGGTCTTCTAGTAAACTTGTAGCTTTCACCCAGAGGGATTTCAAAAAAAACTATTTTTACATGGTGTACAAGTCCACAAAGTGAGCCTCCTTCTACATTTTTTTAGAAACATGTAAAAAGTGATTTTGGTGATTTTTTTGATTAATAACCATCTCTATAAAGTTTTTTCAAATGGCCAATTTTTATTTTTTATTTTTTATTTTTTACGAATTAAAACATCAAAGTATGTATTTTCTTGAGGTTTGGCACTTTTCAAGTTCTTCTACTTAGAGATTTTCTTAACAAATTTCCTTTGGTGGTTTTCTTCATCTTAAAGGTCTTTACATTAATCATATTTTTTAAATCTAAAAAAAATTATTTTTCTAATTTTAAAGTGCTCCTGAAAAAATCAGCCAAACGCAACAAATAGTACAAGTGTTTCTTGCATTCACCCTGTACAAGTACTATACATTTAAGATAGGGCACCATTTTAGAACCTGCTCCATTTAAGAGCCTTTTACCTTACCACCAAAAACTTTGACCCTTTGTAACTTTTGCGTGCGATATTGAAATGTCAATTTCTTTGATGCATTGGAGCCTCCTTTGAGTTGTCAAGAAGAGAAAATGGTATGCAAAATGTGACCAGTCTTACTAGTACCAAAACACAGTAGCAAAAAGGGTGGGCTTGGGGGGACCCACTTGAGACCCATTAGAAGCAAGTTCCCTCAATTCCATACAGCCACACAATTGCCGCAGTACATCCCACTGTCTGGAATTGAAATTGAGACACACACAACCTTGCAGTGCCATAGCACAACCAAACTATTCATTTATTATAGGTCAAAACTGTACTTGATTTCAGACAAATTTGTACACTATTAGGTGCCCCTTTTGAAGCCATGTGAAATTGTAAAATCTGAAGATTTTATTACAATTCAAGACCCCACAACAAGGTTCACAAGGCAATGGCAATGACTCAAGTTGAAGGAACCATTAATTTCTCCTTCTAGAAATGAATTTTGAACCATATATTAATTGCGCAAGTATAAAATATCGTTTTTTATTTGTGTGGTTAATAGTATGTTAGAAGAATAGAGGGTTACTAGTATGTGAATTTATGAGCATAAAAGACTATATACTTGTGATATAAGTCTCTATAATAGTAACTCTCAATGATTATAGTGTATATATGTTGTAAATATCTGTACTATAGGTGTTTATATTATTAGTACCTTCTATGGTTGTATTATATTTACTTATATACACACACTCAAGATTCACATGCTCACATTTTCATGCTCACATACTAGCACAATTGGTGGAAGATGGGCAAGAGTTATATTGTTGTTATTAACACTTAAAGGACTAAAATGACCATTGATTGTACTTGCATAATATTGCATAGGTGTATATGAAGTCATTTGTTAAGAAAAAAATTTCAAATTTTGACACAAGGTGTGAATACATAACCCTTTAGTGGAAATGTAATTTTTTTTTATCAAGCACCTAAATCAAAAGTTATATATTCTTGGGATAGACTAGCCAACTTTTGGATAGCATTTGCAAAACTCCTCCTATAGTTTCAACATTTGGTGTATAGAACATGATGTAAAATGCAAATGTGAAAATATCAACCGTGTATAATATAAAAATCTCACTTTAGGAGGAGTTGAAGTTTGTTAATCCTAGTGAACAAGATTTTTAAAAATACATATTTTCTTCTAGTTTCAAACATTATAAGTTTTTCAATTTGTGTAATTAAAATTTCTTCACACATTCTTATATTACTCTAGTGCAAAATTTGTACAATTAAATTTTGAAAAAAAAATGTTTTTTATTTTTTCTCATTGCCTTGAAAAGTGACACTTTTTTACAATTTTGCATGAAATATGCCTTAGTCCTCTAGGTGTTAAAAGGAAAATAGAAAAATAGGAAAAAATAATAATTCACGGCTCATAAAGAGATACAAGGAACTATGACTATGACTATGAAGGATTAATGTTTATCAAGATCTTGTTTGAAATCTCATATTAAAATGCATAATATAAGGTAGAAGTACCCAAACACGGCAATTGTTTTAGACTGATAGATCTTGATGGTAGCTACAAAATAAAATGATGTGTGATTATTAGGAAATAGTTCAAAAAACCAACAAAATTTATTTTGTATTCGTCCAAATTTGTATGAATATAATATACATTTTTTAAAGAAACTATGTAGATACAACTATTGTGAATACTTAACTAATACCAAAGTGGACGCGGAAGCACTTTAAAGCAACACACTCTAACCTTGGATTCTGTACAAGTGATTGGCCACTTCTTAAAAGAGTGACAATTTCTTGGAAGAGTAACAACTTCTTGAAACCTCACTTGTCTACTTTAGAACCCCACATGTTTTTTTGGAGCCCACCCATGTTTAGAATTGGTTCTTTTCTAGGTGTCTGAGAACAACTAGTGTTACATTTGTGTTTCTACTTTAGTAAGAGCATGCTATTGAATGGCCATGATTCACATATAGCAAAGATTCATTAACCACTTAGAGCCCACATGCATTATTAATTAAATGGAGTAGAATGCTTAAATGGACTAGAATAACTACTGTCAAGTTATAAATCTAAGTTAATGGTTTTGTAATTGTTCACTGTCTAGCTTTGAAATTCCAAATCTAGACAATGAACAAATAAATTCCAAAGGCATCTTTGACCACATAACCTCTAATTCATCCAAATCAATGCTTGACATTTGAAAAACCACACTATTTTGTATGATTAATTTGATGAAATTGAGATAAATAATGTATAAATATAAAGATATAAGCAAAAAAGTTAAAATTTAAAAAAAAGATTTAAGTGCCAAGGGATAAATCTATCCATTTTTATTTCTATTTGTAGAATTCTAAAGTTATTATTTTTACAAGGTTTAATATTAGTGATATTTTATCTTATATTTTGTACAAGAATGCTAATTTGGATGGAAAATAAATAAGTAATGTAGTATGAATATGATTTTATTGACTACTATAAGAAATTGTATACTATAATTAAAAATTATTATTATTTTATCTCTCAAAATCTCATACATGTTACTCCTAAATTGTCTTAGACTACTTCAATCCAAATGAAGATTACATTAGGATATCAAAATTAATAAAATAGATTTCACATCATGATAGATGATTTACATTAAATTCTAATTTTACTATGGTCTTTTACACCAAAAGTCTACTCTTGGTAGTGACTATTGTTGTTATTGAACTTTTAATTTGTAAGCTATTACATGAGCTCCTTTTAATATATGTATAATATCCAAAAGTTTTTGCCCAACTTCATATCTTTAATGGAAATTTATAATAGAGTTGTGATCAAATTGAACCAACAACTCTCAAAACATGTCTCATCAATATTTTGTACCATTGCAAATGAATTTGACTACTTAAATATGGCCTTGATTGTAATTTGGAAAGCCTTGATTATTCCATTTGGATTAGTAACATGAAAGTTATGGAGGTTCTTGTTTTGTACAAAATTATTGCATCTTTTTGAGAAAATAATGTAATGTATCTTTTTTTAACTCAATTTTCACAATTGTGCAAATCCAAAAAGCATTAGATGAGATTCTAGGCTTGAACAAGATTGCGAGTTCTTTGACAAAGGGGAATAGTGACCCCAAAAAAAAAAAAAAAAAGTAAAAAATTTTCAACTATTTGAACTCTAAGGCTTGAATAGTGCAAAATAGTCCATTGAAATTATAAAAGAATAGTTTTTTACAAATGAATGGAAACTTTACCACATTAGATATTTAATGTCATTAGGACACTATCACATTAGATGATATTATTTAATTAAATTTAAAATATTTTTGAATAATTTAATTAATATATTATTTTTCTAAATTTATTTATTTATTTTAAATACACTATCATTTTAAAATTATTTCATCCTCTAACCAATAGTACATTAATTCATAGTTCAAAAACAACCTTGGTTCATAGCCTTTCCATGGCCTCATTTCTAATCTAATGAATATGATCTCTAGAATATAAGTCTCTATTTCAAGGTAGTTTCAAAAAAGACTTGCCTACTTTAGTAGTGTTTTGGTAGTTTCTTCAAGAATACATTAAATTAATATAAATAAAATTTTAAAAATTAAAAACTTGACCAATGTTATACCTTAAAAAATAAGAAATTATTACCTTATTTTTAAAAAATAAGTTATTACCTTAAAAATTACCTTAAAAAATTCTTTAAGTATAATAACTTGAAAAGTGTACAAACTCAATAAAATAGGTATGTTGATATTTTAATTTGTAAAAATAGGAAGAGAAAATTACAAAAATATTGAATATCAACAATTTGTGAGGACTTAGTAGTGATGAAATATCACTAAAAGAATGAGTTTGAAACCTTCTTCAATGCTCAAAAGTGCATGCACTCCTATTTGTATGAATGTAACTCAAAGCATAGAGGGCATAAAATAATATATTTTTATATGTCCCTTGTTAGAAACATGCCCATTTGTTGTGCATGTAGACCACAAAGATTTGAGCTCTATATCTTTTTTGGATACTCCCAAGTACTAATCCCTGCTCTATTTTTAAACCTCAAAATACACTAAATTGAAAAGTTTTAATTTAAAAAATAAATTGAATTTTTTATAATTAATAAAATAAAAAATATGATTACAATAAAGACAACCATCTCTTATAGAAATTTTAAGTTCAACAATTTTAGGCTTCAAAAGTTATAGCAAGTGACAAGTCCATCACTCTCAATGTAATTCCCAAAGGACCAGTCTTTTTTGAATTATCCAAATAAAATTAATTATTATATTTTTTAGAATACATTTTAATTTATTTATTGTGAAATTGAAATTAAAAATTACTTATTAACATTTACAACAATTATTTGAAAAATCAATGATGTGACTTGAACTAGGAGCTTTATGTGTTAATACAAGAACATTATGTATTAGAAGTGATTTTCTATATGATTTTGATATGAAATCAAAACTTTGAAAATTCATACTTTATTCATATAGAGAATCTAACATATATAAACTTAAAAAATATTTTTTTATTTTTTTATTTTTTTTATTTTTAGAAAGCTTCAACAAAATTCAAGTCTATGCTAAGACTTCTTGATTAACATGAGACTTACGTCAATTAACCTTATAGAATTGCTACTAGAAAATCCCACCATAGTCTCAAATGGTTTTGTGCTAAACCTTTATTATAACCGATCCAAATTATATTAAAACTAGCAAAGTTATGCCTCTTTTGAAGTCTCTAATAAATTTTATTTATTTTATTAAAATACTTATATTTTGCACTTTGAAAGAATTTTATTCTTTCTATTATTTGAAATATGATTAGTGTAATTACAAAAATCATTAATAAGAATCAAATTGGATCTTTGACCCTTGACCATTGGTTGCTTTAAACTATTGCTTTCTCTAAAGTATTTAGTATGGACTAGAGAAAGAGGATAATTGTTAATATTTTGGTAGAGGGATTAGAATGTGATAGATAGTAATAGTGTTATAATTGTTTGAATAAAAGATGAAATATGAGAGGATTATAGCAAAGGGACACTTTGTTTTTTCACTCTTGCCTTTGTCCTTCAATTTTATCTTGAATGTTTGAAAATATGACAATTTTGTAACTTGAAGGTTTGTATTTGTTGTATGTCAATGATAATAGTAGCAAATGAAAGTTGTTTATGGTCAATGTGTGTTCCTAATTGATCTATTCCTTGAGTGTTGTTTATATATGCACAACAAAGTTATTTTGTAAAGTCTAACTCTAGTTTCCATGTTGAATTTTATCTTTCATTTGTTGTAAAATAGCACATTTGATTATTGATAGTGCCCATTTTAGCTTTCTAGACTAGTTTGTGTATTTTAAGTTCTAACTCTAGTTTCCATTTGTTGTTTTTGAAGCCTTGTCGTAATTTTAGGATTGACCCGGGTATAATATAAGCTTCACCTACCTCACATTTCATCTACAAATAGTTGATGGAATTAGAAAAATGGCACTTTTAGATTCAATTGTTTCATTAAGTTGATCAATTTCATCAAATTGGTCTCAAGGGACAATACATACATTCAAATTTGAACATTGAATGAATTCAAGCACATTCCAAGTATATAAAGATTTTTTAATTCCATCTAAATGTGAATAGACTGTTGCACTAGTTCTCTTCCATTTTTATAGTGTATATTCTTAGAGCTTATACTTGTAAATATTCTATAGTTCAAAGGCACAAAGTATATTTGACCTCAAAAACTAATTATTTCAATCCAAAAATTGTCCTTCCAAAAATAGCTTGGATAAATAAATAACATAAAAATCTCAAAACATCACCATAATTAATCATTAACATTGCAAACTCAAAGAAAAAGATCTTATTAGAACTTCAAATATTTAATCTACAATAAATTTTAGAAATAACTTATTTTAATCTTAGGTTTCAAATTTTGATGAACAATATTGGTTAGTGTAGCAAATAATCTAAAAATATGGATATAATCTATAAATCACATTTTACAACTTTTGTTTTAAATTGAGTTTTAGATTGCATTCTTCTAAGTTGCATTTTACAACATATTTTTATAATTCTAGGAATTTGATCTTCAAGAGGTTAAAATTTAAGATACTACTTTGGATCAACGGAAAGCAATGTGGATGAAACATTTTTCTAAAACACAACTCATTGTTTAAAATATGGACTTTACAGTTCAACCTAGGAGAATTTTTTTCAATAGAATAGAATGTCTAAGGTGATAACCCTAGGAATGAAAGAGAATATTACATAAGAGAAGATATTGCTTCCTAGGGGAATTTTTTTTCAATACAATAGAATGTCTATAAGGTAATAGTCCTAGGAATGGAGGAGAATATTACATAAGAGAAGATATTGCTTTAGAGAGGGATTGTGGCATAGCCCTAGGAATAGAGGAGAATATTATATAATAGAGTATATTACTTTAGAAAGGGATTGTAACATTCATGATGTATGCAAATGATGTGTGCAGATTTTTTTAGTAGGCTACAATTTCACTACTCTCTTTGACCAGAGTTACATTCATGAGAGTAACATTTAGATTTCAAATTCAATGAAATTTTTTTCTCTTTTTTCACTTATTTAGCAGATCTACAATGTGTCTTGGCCATGACCAAAGGAATAGTATCACTTTAGAGAGATTCTTGAGGTTTTTGGCTTACAAAAGTTCAATTTATAGAAGTTCTTCTGTAACGGACATGTGATACTGGGTTGCAAACTTGCAATAACGAGAGTCTGCAACAATATTCTGACTACCAACACAGAATTGACATCGAAACATCAAGTTCTTGTCTTACACTTCAGTGAGTAGTAGACCAAACTTCACCAGAATTTTCCAGCCTTCAAGTCCCGATGGAAAATTGTTAAACTGCCTCAAGAAGGGACCGGGAGCATCAAAGTACTTTTTTTGGGACACATCAAAGTACTTTCAATCCAAAACGCCATAAGTTAAGAGCAGGCAGAATCAGTTATCATCACGTGTACATGTCATTAAACACCTGGGGTCACTCGGCAGGTTAACTGTTGAGAATCACATTCAAAAACAAATCATTGCTCATAGTTGCACTTTAAACTTTCAACACTGACAGATGCTGCAAGAAACTCCAAATATGGCAACGAAGAAAATAGCAGTCCATGTCTAAATACCAATAACAATGATGCCTGCATTCTGCAATAGCTAAGAACCTGAAATTCTTTCCCAGTTGAGAGGAGATTCACACGTCTCCACTCTCCACTATGATGGAAACCCAAAAGCAAAAGGTTCAAAAGTCTGACATTCACTATCCATGGTGCTCAACGAGTGGCCTTTCTTCCGAGCTTTTGGTAGAGCTACTGTGTTGTAGGAATTATGAATTTTTTGAGTCTCCAAACGCATTCATCTCTAGAGACACCTGGGGAGATATTCGAGGAGAGTTGGAATGGTCAAGACACGCTCACAGAATGGAAAAAGAAAATAAACAAAACCGCAGCATTGAGTGTAGGAGTCTTGTCTCCGCAAACTAACATGAACTCGATCACTTCACTTTCAAAGAAAAGCGATCCCTATGTTTGGTAGAAAAAATAAGTTGACCATATTAGTTCGAGAACGAAAAATTCACAGTATTTCTAGGACCATCTACTCCTTAGCCAGCGCTATGACATTGAAATTCACCGACTCCGGGTTGCGAGCTACAAAGTCCTGAACCACCTTCACAGAATCCTGCACATCACGAGTAAAGAATTTCAGATAAAAGCACAAGATTGAACCAAAAAAATAGACAAGACTGAACAACTAGATCAAGCTTCCGAGCATTTCTTGTGGAGGAGAAAAGACCTTGAGCAATGTCTCCTGTGAAGAAGGTCCATGAAAAATAGGTTGCTTCTTCCTACCATCGAGCTCATACAGGCCTCCTGCATAACAGAGTGGTGAAAAAAATGAGTTTTATGATGCACAAAGGACAATAGAACAGCTTTTTCCGTAAAATGGATTGTTCCAAGAACTAGCAAGACAGCATCGCAAAGAGATCTTCACCATGGTCCCAGGTGACCATCCAAAGGCCGATCCATGATACAAGAAAATATTTGTTCCCGGTCAGTGGGGAACCACAGGAAGACCTCCCCATGAATCATGGCGAAGATCCTCTTTGTGATGTCTACAGTCTCTAAAACAAAATTCTGAGAACCCTGCTGCATGAAGGCTACTTGAAACCCAACAAAACAACAATGAAAGTTCTTCCACAAACTTCAACACTAACTTAGCACAGCAACATAGAATGTCAAACTACAGGTCAAATCAATGAACGAATTGTGCAGTGTACGTACCATCAACACACACGAAGCACACGAAATGAAGATCCACGGGGCTTGAGATATCAGGAGGCTGCAAAATCCCACATTTGAAAATATTTAAGTTCAATTAGGCTCGACGTCATCCATCCTTGGAATGAGCCTATTAATTACACAAAAGGAAAATTGCTAGGTATTTTAACAAAATGATACACCTCAAGTTTTGGATATACAGCTTCAATGAGCAAAGAGTAAGGGAGAACCTGAGGAAACATATTCACAATACTCGCAGTCTAAAATTGGACTCATAATGACTATTTCAAAGTCTGCAAACAATGTGGCACAAAAGATGAAGACGGGAGCCAGTTTAGAATTTACCGCAGTATCACCACCACACGCAGCCACTGAATGCGCATCCTCCAACTCCGTGTCTGTCTCAAGAAAGTGCGCTTTCTGTATTCACAAGGGCTATACGTCAGTCCTCATGCACGATATCCAAAATTCAGGCAGTAGAGGATCAGTATTCTATAAGGAATGGGAGGCGATGAAGTCCTATTCGAAGTATAGACGATCCTAGTGCATTCATTAAAAACTAAGGTCAATGAGATTAACCCCTCGGGAACCCCTTTATAAAAAGTATTTGATTAGACCTTATGAAGGAATGCAAAGCGGCCTTATCCCAACCCTAAATGCTGAACTCCAGGGTCTGTGATTTATGAAGGTCTTCGAAGAACCCCTGAAGCGTGGATTGGGGTATTCACAGCATGGAGGAAGAATCCCTATAGAACACTGAATTTCCTCCAGTTCCTATACAATAGAACTAGTCGCTGAATTTAAGCTCATAACGTATCAAATGCCCAAAGCAATATGAAGCATCGAACTTGCTCTTGAATCAGAAACCTATATAATAGAGTATGCACCAGAGAATATAAAATATACCACAGAAACCTACACCTTCCGTCCCAAACAAGCCTAATACACAACATGAGCACTCGAAAGAGTAACAGACCTCATCTGGAGACATCGGAGACGTTTTCTTGACAAAGCGCTGCAGATAAGAGCCTTCAGCTGCAAGCAAAAAATAGCCAGACAATTGAATTTAGGCAACTAGATACCATTTCAAGCCAAATGAGTGCACATCTGTGTTTCATAGCGTTCTGACACCAAAGTCACAAAGACAGGGTGCATCACGAATGTATACCAAGGTCAACTTGCGAGGCTACGTTGCCGACGGCGTGAAGCAGGCCAATCGTACCACAAGCGTTCCCCACGGTTTGCTTCATGTAATAAACGTTCTCACTCACCTGACATGACCGATCTCTTGTCAGCAATTGTATTAGAAGCTCAAAACTCACGAAGCATCGCATTATGAAAGGAATTTCAGTGTGCCGAAAACAAATGGTAGGTGACGAAGGTCTTACTTTCTGTCCTGCCTCCGCAATCTTGGTCTGCTCTGCCGAGCTCGCCTCCTCAGACTGCCAAGGGTTGCTATGAGAAAAAAAGGTGCACATTGCCCGAGAAACAATTGATTGCGATGCATACCAGGACATAGATCATGGATAAAAAAAACACAAATTCAATTGATCATATTGTGATGAATGTAATTCAGATGGGGTCAGTTGCTAAATCGCAGAAAAAAGTATAGAGATAAATTTGGGCTTCTAGGGTTAACTGAAAAAGTCAATAACTCCCGAAATTTCGAAATTAGGTTAAACACATACCTCTTTGGTGATGGGGAACAGTAGGAGCACCGCAAGCACAGGGGTTGGCACCATGGCCAAAAGGTCGTCATCAAATCCAAACACATCGTGACAACCAGCATCGGTAGGAAACCCCAACCCGTGCAAAAACTGCGAACACCATCAATTCACCTCATCAACATGAGTTCCCAGCAAAACAACAAACCTAAAAATCCAATTGACATCCTACGCCTATTCGTTCCAAAAACAAGTACCAATCCATATACAAGTGCAGTTCTCTCCCAAGCAACAATCGCCCACAAAACGAGCGTGACGAACCGAGGATCCCTTCCAACTCAAGCACGAGCAGCTATGGAATAGTCATCAACAATGCAGGAAACCAATCCCCTCTCCACTATTCTATTGACAAACCTTTCCCAGCAACAATCCCAAGCAACCAAACAAGCCTTCCGTCCATCCAACACTCAAATTGAGCAACACCCGAGACATGGGAGAACGCAAGAGGGGACCTGGTTCATGACGTCGGGGTTGGCTTCCAAGGGCAGCCATCGCTTCTTCTTAGTGACGTCGCCCATGCTGTCTGTCCGACCGATCGCCGCAAACGCGAACGCAAAAATGAAGAAGAAAAGCAAAGTCTTGCAAGGTGGGGAACAGAAGAAACTGGGGAGGAAGACGAGAGGGGTGGTAGCAGCAATTTGAAGAGGATGGAGACTATGGGGAGCAATGGGCAGCTATGGATGGAAGCGGCGGAGATCAATAGACAGACAGACAAAATGGAATGAAGGTGCATGCGTTGTGGGCAAGGAAGAAGGGAAAGTAAAGGCGTGTTTACACTTGGGGTTAGTGAAGTTACTAGTAGATAGGATAGAATTCCTTTTCCAATGAGAATTTTTGTTTCAGTTTCTATTGTGTCAATGCTAACTAGTGTGCCCTGTGCCATAGCCACAGTCAAAATCAAAGTAAAAGTAATTTTCTAATTTGTGTATAAATGTATAAAAACTTTGAAATTCAATAACTTTTACACTATAGGTCTTAAGGCCACAAAACCAAGCTTGTGTATTCTTCTTTGTTAAGGGCTTTCAGATGGTACCGAGATTGTGACCAAAATATAGGTAAAAATAATTTTATAATTTTATAAAACCAAAAATAATTTCAAAATCCACAACTTTCTCAATGTAGATCCAAATGCCACAAAACCAAGCCTGTGCACCCTTCCTTGCCTAGAGCTTTTCAATGGTACCAAGAACGCAATTAGGGGACGTATGGTGCAAGAGATCTCAACGCAACAACCAAAACAAAACAAAACAAACAATATGTCTTAAGGTATAGATTATATCAAAGAGGGTTTGATGGATTGACATATATGAAGCTTTGACCAATAGCAGTGGGCAACAACATGAAATAAATTAAATAATATAAATAATAAGTAAGAATTGATATCTCTTACTTGCAATCACCACCAGATATGTAAAGCAACACAAAGTCTTGGTGTTTTTTAAAAAGATTTTATTTAACTCAATTTTATAAATTGAATTTCAAGAAATTTTATTTTCAAAAATTTAAGCACTTCTTTAAATGAATGAAGAATTGTTTGGATAAGACCTTATTTTCTCCAAAGCAATTATTCATCATTAGAAATATAGATATTAGGACGCTTAGAAAATTAGAATAAATTTTGGCTACATTTGGACTTTGATGACTTTGGTCAAACCACTCCTAATTCCAAGTGTGAATGTACATTAAGGTTTGAATGGAGAGAAAAGTCTTGGATGTGCTACTAATAATAATGAAAATCATAGAGAGGAGATACTTGGATGTGCTACCAATAATAATGAAAATCTTGAAACCATAGTACCAAAAATCTTACCATGTCATGCCCAAATTTTCTTAACATGCAAATTCAAATATTGAGACAATCTTCAATATACAAACTCAAATATTGAGGCAATCTTCAATAAGGTAGAACCACCTATAACTGATCATTTAAGGTATTCTAAACATGATTTGAGGGTAGTGCAAGGTAAGTTAAAGCAAACATTTTCATAGGTACAGTAAGAAATGATGGAGATTGCAAGAACCTTGGTAATTTTGTTACATAAATTGAAATTACTATGAATTTTGAAAGGCAAAAAGTATTGTGAACCTATAGCCAATTTCTAAACTTTTCTAATTGTGATCATTCAAAAAACTACTTCCTTCCTCCCTCCTTCTTACTTTCTTGCTCACTATTTTGGGACAGATGTCATGAACTTTTAGTCCCAATCTTGAAAAGGAGAAAAAAAACCATTCTAGCGCGCCTTGGTTGGAAATAAGTCAATCTATAGTTTAGCTATGGGGCATTGGTTAGGAATGGGTGTATCTACCTTATATTTCTTTAAACCTAATAGAACTTATGTCAAACCACTCCAAATCAAATTATTGTAGTTGTAGGGTAAATTTGACAATAAAAAATGATTCTAATATTAAATGATCATATCTTTTCTGGAAAATTATTATTAAAAAAATAATACTGAAAATAGAATCATGTAAAATTTTTCTATTCATAGAATACGTCAATATTTATTTCTTGGAAATTTTCCATGATTTTTTACAAAGGTTTAAACCTTGCTTTCTATATTTAATAGTAAGTCTATCCTTCAATGGTCACCAATCCATTTCTTTGATGATGAATGTTGTAAAAGTTTGTTTGGTTAACTTAATACTCATTGACAATGCTTTAAGAAAAAATCATGGGGTCATTGCAAGAAAGGGTGAACGATTTCCTAATCACAATTGAAACCATTATCTTGTTGTTTGCTATAACTTTTGAAGCACAAGTCCAATGAAAATGAAATTTTTATTGAACATGTCTAACTTTATAGTAATCATATCCCTTATTTTTTAGAAATTAATAAAAAAATCATTTATATTTAAAAACTATTTTTGTTAATTTGTCACAAGTTGAGGTTTAGGGGTTTTCACTATGTTATCAGTCCCCAAATTTAATGATCTAAAGATCAAAATTTCATGGTCTATTTGTATAGTAGGAAAAGATGTATCTACCAAAGGAAATTTGAAAATATATTATTCTATATCCTCCACATGAGTACAAAGAGTACTCTCATTGCACTCAATTTTTGAACATTGATGATAATTTTTAGATCATTCTTTTGGTGAAATCTCATCACCATCAACTCTTTCCAAATGAACAATTTTTAGTTTTAAAATGTAAAATTACAGTGATAGTGACTATTTTCATGAGATTTTGCACTTTTCTAGTTCACCTATTTAGAGAATTTTTCTATACTTTTCCTTCTTAGGATACCATCTTTTGAAAAATAAATAAATAAATATATATATATATATATATATATATATGTATGTATATAATATAATTTTCACTTAAAAAAATTATTTTTAAAATTTTAAAGTACTCCCTAAGGAAAAAATGAGTACTGTAAAAAACACTACGCTTTTTGAACATCCTTTCTTGCAATCACCCCATAGACTAAAGTTGAATTATCCATCTTTGCCCCCTCCAATCTTGTGAAATAGGAAATTCATGAAGAATTTCAAATTTGACTTTAAACCATCATTGTAAGAAGTATTAAAGTTTACATTGTACATAGTGTAACATGGTTGTAATGTAATAGAGCCTTTATTGAATGACTTTGGATCTTTGCAATCTTAATTGCTACCTCTTTAGGGTTTGAAAACCCTAGTTGCTTCTTCTTTTGACTCTTTTTCGTTATTTCTTATTGCCTCCTAATTCTTATTGCTTGTTGCTTCTTATTACCTTTTTTTTTAAAAAAAAATTCTTATCATTAGTTAGTTCTTTCTTTTTGTTGCTTTTCAATACTTGTCACCTTTTGTCTATTGTTTATTCTATAATCATCGATGATTTTTCTTCTTATTCTCTATGATTTTTAGAGATACAATGGCTTTGACTTTTTTTATTTTAAATGCAAAAATATAAAACCGATTGTTGCTAAGGGAGCAGCTACTAAAACCAATGTCTTTATTTGTTTTTTTAGACCAATACTTAAGTAGCTTTTCTTTTTAGAACTTGATTTTGAGTTTCTTAGCCCCTTCTTTTTAGGACTTGAATTGGAAGAGGCCAATGTTGAATATGCAATTTTTGTATATATTAGCTCTACGCAACATATGAAACGAGGTTCTAGAAACATTGTAGTAGTAGTGTGCTAGGCCATGATTACATTGAGGCATTTTCAAACACATTTTACCCTCTTTTTTCTATAGACTTGAAGCTTGTCCATTTTTTTGAGGCAATTGGACATTAAATTGCCTTAGAAGAACACTATCCAAAACCATCATGTTTCTAATTGTACCTTCTATTTTTGGATGGAAAGGATTCATTTGATGTCTCAAAATCTCCACAAGTGCACAAGAGCAATAACGATGGGAGTTGAAGAGTTCTTTGAGGCAATGAATGGAAGTTGAAGCATTTTGTACTTCAAGGGTGGTGGATTAAGGGGAATTTAGTAGCATTGGTAGGTACCATATACTTTCAATTTTGAAAATTTATAGAATATTGTGGAAGTGTAAGAAAATACAAGACAACTTTGGGGTTAGATTTCTCTGAAGGAGGTTAATGAGTTCACATCATTTTGACCACCAACCTATCGAGGCCAAAACAAGTAGTAGGTTTAGGGGGGTCTACCTTACTTTCAAATTTGATACCATTTGCAAATTAGCTAGAGAGGTTGATCCCCTTATATTTCTTTGTGCTTTATTTGTGGAGAAAACACTAAATTTTTTTATTTGGTGTTCGAGATAATACTATACACATAGGTCTACTTTGGCAAGTTCATACCAATATAGTTTACTTTTCTCAATTTGACAATTTGGCAAAGTAGATAGGAATTTTTTTTTGTTGTCACTTTGTGAGGACACTCCTAGTTTTGGATCGATTCTTTCTATCCATGTGTAAATGTATCGTTTTTTCTCTCTCAAGAACAATTTTTTCAAATTTTTATTAGAAATAGATGAAAATAATCTTCCAAATTTTAACATCTTCCAAATTTTCTCGAATTATTTACAAAACTGACCAAAGGTAGTATGCTCTAGAAGCAAGTACTGTTCTAAAAGCGATCATGCCATAGGGAGACATTTTGGTTTCTACAATATACTAGAAGTGTATATTTTAGTAAGTGGTTGCTTTTAGTGACCACTATGTTTGAACTTTAAAAATTCATAACTAATTCTACACAGGTCCAAAAAAGATGAAACGACTTGGGTTAGATGCCAATTCCATTTTCCTTCTTATGAAAATTTACTGAAAATTGATTCAAGGAGTGTAGTTTCCCTAGAAAGGCAATCAGCTCTTAAATGGTCGCTTTTAGAGCATACTACTTTACACGTACAATATTTGCAAGTTCTCAACTCAGATTTGCAATGAAAGGTCCCAAATGAGCTAGGAGAGAGAGGTGAAGAAATGCAAAATTTACGTGGCCGAGAATAGGGGATAACTTTTGCTTGTAACTTACCCGTTGGTTGGGTCAATAAGGGAGTCCATCCTCCCGGCCTTGCGAATCAGGCCCTTCCACCCTTTTCCTACCAACTTCCAATTCGGACACATGATGGGCACATGATGGACGCGACAGGCCGGTACCTCAGTGTCCTCAGCGTCGCCCGTGCACTGCGTCCCCGCGGGGGCTCTGCCAGCGCTCGCCAGCACTTGAGAGTTGAGGCCCTGCCTGAACCCTGAACCCACGACGAACGCCGACTCCTCTCTGCCGCTCGGCCTGATCGTCTCTTTCGCTCTGTCTCTCCTGCACATCCTTAGCAAAATTCTAGTGTTCCGTTTATCCTACTGAGCTTGAGTTATATTCCTCAACGGAGGGAATCCTGCGCAATTCCCCCGCCTGCCCTCCGTCTTTCTAATTCCATCGCCATCCACGAAGTTCAGCATCTCGCCACGCATCGTGCAGGACTGCAGGGCTCTCCCTGCCTGTCTGGAGTGGAGGGGGAGCATCCCAACAGTGTAGGACCTGTGTCCCATGTGCCTGAGCCGGCGAGGGGAGGTTGAGCTGGGACTGCCCTCATCTGGACTCTCACTGGTCCCACACCCTACGGCACCTGGAAGTTCCTGCCCTGCCATAGACAGGAACCTATGGCGGCCACACCCACTCCTCGAGTCACTTGAAGGCAGGAAGTAGGAGGCTTCGGTCACTCGGGGAGGGGCTGAGGGGGGAGAGTTGCAGGGCAGAGAGCTTTGCAAGATTGGAGATTAGGAGGAACTTCGAGTGGATTCAAGAGGGTAGGAAAGCTTGGGATCTGGGGTTTCTGCAGGGGGAGGATTGGGGAAGAGAAAGGGATTTCGATGGCGGGGGATCCGCAGGGCGAAGATCCGTACGCTTTGCGCCCAGATTGTACCGACTCCACGCCACATCGATTTCGTGTTAAGGTGCGGTTGTGGTCTCGAGCTGCGCTTGGGTGTGGGTTTGGAGTCTTTATGTTGGCGAGCTTTGAAGCTTGCGGGGATAGCATTCATGTCGGGGACCCTTTTGTAGCTTGACCGTAGAAAGAGCTTTTCGTCTCGGGTTGGGTTGCTGCAATCAACCGGGGTGTTGACCCGTAGAGATTGTCATGTTCACCAAATTCGCAGCATTGTCCTTTAGTGGAAATTTGCATTGTCGTTTCCTCGTTGCTATGCAGTAATCAATCTCGTATCTTTTGAGCAGGATGATCCGTTAGGGTAACGAAAATGAAAGATCGTTTGCGAGTAATTTATTGTTTTTTGAATCCATGAGTTGCTGTGATATCGAGGGTTCAGAGATGCCGTGGAATCCATGTGTTGATATTTCGTACTCTGAGAGCGAATGTTTTCCAAATTCTAGGTCAAAAATATCTATTCAACCATTTGAGTGTGAGGTTTTCCGGAGACGTCTCTACTCTTCTTCGACATGTTCTTGCTGGGCAGATTCTGCAGAAACTGCGCAACTCTATTTCCACTTGTTTGTGATTTTTTGCCCGTGAGATTGCCTTGTGTGTCGAGATTCTGGTGATTGAGGGGATGGATCTGCTTCACTGGGATGGCAGGCCGGGAAGACGCTAAGCCCTAGGGCATGGTACGGAGCTTTCAACGAGCAGGGTCAGCTGAAACTGGACAAGGTTCTCAAGCGCATTCGGCGAGGGGTGAGGGTTTTTTCATGAACTCCTGGAAAGGAAGGGTTTAAAGAACTTGGAGGTTTAGGTTCAAGCTGCTTTACGAATCTGTTTTAGTTCTACGTTGTTGAGGCCTAGGAGCCTCCATTTGGTTCTAGGGCTTAGTTTTCTGTAATCTTGTCCACAGGGTGTGGATCCATCCATACGGGCGGAAGTGTGGGAGTTTCTGGTGGGTTGTTATGGTCCGCACAGCACAGCACAAGAACGGGATGCCATCCGATCAGCTCGCAGGTAATTTTCAACTTCCTGAAAGGATACATTATGCGTATGTTCCATGTTGGGTGAAGGTTTATCATACTAGGATTCTCTTCTGCTGCTTTGGCGATTGTTGTACCAGTTTGCATTGTGCTATTCTGTATTTAGCCGGAAAAATTAACCCTGTACTGCCTTATTCGTTCAAATTTCTCTTAGAGCGGAACACCGGGTATAAAAGCCTTGCTAGCTTCATTTGAACCCTAGCCATCGAGCTTCAATCAGTCTCTGCGACCAGAATACTGAAATTCAGAACATGGGTAGTGACTGGTTAGAAGTCATTCAAATCTTATTAACAAGCTATCCCTTCCAAGATTTGACCCAGATATGAGCAAGAAACCTCAGAAACAGAACCTGTTGGCTCTCTACAGACTGCTATCTTATTTGCTTTGCACCTTTAAATGGTTGCTATGATCACGATACTATGAGTTTGGAGGCTAGTATTGCTCATTAGAAGCGCAAATTCAGTATCTTGCAACTAGGTATTTTTTGAAGCATTGATTGGGAATTGAGCTCATATTCTCAATGTGAAATTGTGAATGCAATTATTGATTCCCGGGGCGTTTTTGTAACCGGGCATTCTGGTTTTAAGCTGATGAGAGCGTTTCTTTTATACAGAGAGCAGTATGCCAAGCTCAAAACCGAATGTCGGGCCATGGATGATATGATTGGCAGTGGTCAGATTGCAACTGCGCCGCGAATTAATGAAGATGGCAGTCCAGTCGAGGAGTATCATGGTGGAGAAATTTCGGGTGCGGACGAGAGCAGGAGCTACCGAAATGGTACCTATTGTCAAACTCTTCCAAGCGCAAATTCTTTTGGCTTGTAGTGCCTTCGTTTGTATGAATTTTGATTTATACGGGATATACGTGATGCATTGACAGGAAATGGACTCGTAAATGGAGCACATCAAGAGACTTCAAAGCCTCCTTTTGAAAAGCAAGATGAGAAGGCGATACAGTGGAGATTGAATCTTCATCAGATTGGTTTGTAACGATGCCCTTCCAGCTAGTGAAATTAGCTTGCGCTAGATTATAGGAGCCTGAAGTGTCTGCCAGTTGAACCACATCTCCTTTTGGGGTTTCCTTTGAGAGTCTCTGATGCTCACAAGATGCTGTGGAATGCAATTTTGACTGTTTTTTTGGGGTTTATTTTCCCTCCTTACCTCGTTAAAAAAATGTCTGAATTTTAGAGCTGCGGCTGTATGCAGGGTTGGATGTAGTCCGCACAGACAGGATGCTGCAATTTTATGCATCCCAGGAGCATATGTCAAAACTGTGGGACATTCTAGCTGTCTATTGTTGGTTGGATCCTGCTATCGGATACTGCCAAGGTGAGAACTTAAATCTCTTCATTCTTATTGCGGGAAATGACATACTGTCCTTGACCATTGGCTGGTCCTCGGAACTGAGTTAATTTTCGTACAACATTTGATACAGAAAAGAGGGTTTTTAGTACAATTTTATTGTTTCAGGAACTTTTAGATATCATCATGAAGAGAACCTTTGCCATGACTCACGGGAAGGTCTCTTTGAATTCTCAATGATCATATGCAAGCCTCCTTGTGTATCACGGGGAGCCTTTGGTATGACCTCTGTGATCATGAATCACGGCGAAGATTCTCTGTACGACACTGAGCAAGAGTTCCTGAAACAGTCTAATTTTTCTGGAAACCGTCTTGAAAAATTACTTGTGTCGCAAGCACACTTAGGGGTGTGACGGTGACTGGATGCAAGAACCCTGATTTTGAGGCATTTCTAGTGTTTTCTAGAATGTCTGCGCACTTTATGATTGAGCTTGTTGTTAACTTGTTTCAGGCATGAGCGACTTCTGTTCTCCGCTAGCTTTGATGTTCTCTGATGAAGCTGATGCGTTTTGGTGTTTCGAGCGCATCATGAGCCGTGTGGTACATTGCTATCCTCAGACCTTGCACACAATACACTTCCTTCTGCAATGGACAGAATTAAATGCACTGTTGTGAGGATGTCTACATGTTCTGCAATCTGATCGGCGAACGGCACTGGAGCATACGTCCAACTGATTTTTATGTCATATTGTGTGCAAAGCGCGACAATTTCAGTTGTACAGATAAAGAAGTTGGTGTTCAAAAACAACTAAGCGTATTGGCAACTCTATTGAAGGTTTTAGATCCCAAGCTTCACCAACATATTGGTACGGCAATTTTCTCTTCTGCTGCTTCCTTAGATTGAGGTTAGAATACTTTGATAATATTTATTCTCTTGCATTATTATTATTATTTATTCTCTTGCATTAGTTTGAAGCAACGCATGACAGTATACTTAAAGCAGTTCGAGACGAGTGTTTCGTTCGTTTCGTGAGGACATGTGTTGGTTCTCTCGTCACCACGTTGCATCTAAATTATTTTTTGAGCAGTTCACTGTAACTGTTAACCCTGAAGCGCTCCGACGTCTATATTCTGGACGATGAACAGAGGGCTTCAAGGCACTGTTTCATCCAATTAACTTCGCATTTATCAAATGTAACACTTGAATCTAGAAAAGACAACCTTCCTTAATGACCAAATTCATTAAATTCTGGTAAATGATATATCTGTACAAAGCCATAAGCGAAAATGTGCAAAAATTCTAAAAAGGATTGAGACGTTTCAGGGTTAAATGGCCCAAATGGCCCAAAGTGTTGACTTCCATATCAACAGGAGTTGAACTTTAGGAAGCTTCAAGCATGGGAACAAAATGAACCAATAGAAAGCAGAAGAAATCGTGCACTACATGTTTTAGCGATAGAAACATGGTTTGAAAGTTTGTTTAATCAACTATTAGCTTCACCAGTGATTTTTTTAATTTTAACTTGGGCTCTTAAGGTTAAATGGAGTTGATTGATGCCTTGCAAAGGAGTCTTTGTTTGGGAAGTTTTTATGTAAGCAGGTATCAGTAGGTCTCTCAGCGATGACTATTAAGCGCTGTCATAACCAATTAGAAAGAAGGATGACATGAAGTCGACGTGGACTAAAAAGAATGTGTTTTTCGACTTTGTAAATGTGTGGCAGATTCAATAGGAGGAGGAAATTACATTTTTGCTTTTCGCATGATCATGGTTCTTTTTCGGCGAGAGTTTTCTTTCGTTGACACTCTTTACTTATGGGAGGTACGGTTCACTAATCATGTCTCAATTTCGTTTTTTCTCGCTAATCCCAAATGAAACAGGATCGTAAGTCCAAAGAACTTGGTCCTACGAGCTACATCCCAAGTAGGAATACTCCGAACTTAGATCATTGACATGCACAGTTGTATTTTTTTCTCGTGTATCTGTTCTTTAGCACCTTTGGTAAGATTCAAAGTACGTGGTTTATAGACTTGTATTCACTGTTTCTCTCTGCTCTTTTTTTTCAGATGATGTGGGCGTTGGAGTATACTCCTTTGTCAATACAAGAAGTGAGCACCACTAGAAGCTGGAGTTTCAGACGCAAGTTCAAAGGGAGAGGGAAGTACGAAGCGCAGAATGAGAAATATGGAGCCTCGAGAATGCCAGGCGGAAATGCTCCCTTATCCCTGTTCTGTGCAGTGGCTATATTCGAAATGCAGCGTCACCGACTACTCAAAGAGACTCAAGGATTAGACGAAGTGTTGAAGGTCAGTGCTCATTAATCTCATGTTAACTCCCGAGTGCCCAATCCAAAGTAGGGTTTCCTCTTTTTTGGAAGTAAATAATATCATCAATTTTGCTTCCTAAACATGTATATTTAACCCTTATAGAATGTAGGGCATGGTTTCTTCTTTCTGTTGATACATTTGCAACCGAAGATTGATTTCAACTTCTATTGATATTGAAGTGCCTACTTTCACCCATTTATGCACCTATGGGTGAGTACAGCACTCCCAAATTTGGAGCAAAACTAGCTTATTCTCCCTCTTTTTTATCTGGATATTTCAGTACTAAAACTGGTCAATATCACCTACATGACTCCTGCGGTTTTTCACTTCTACTGATTTTGCAGTTGCTGAATGACATCACTGGGAAGGTTGATCCCAAGAAAGCATGCAAAGCAGCTTTGAAGCTTCACAGTAAATACCTTCGCAGGGTCAGTGTATTTTCCTCTCCATACCTTGTTTCTCGTGGCAAATGTTACGTAAAATGATGCTTTTACACCTTCTTACGTGAGTTTTTCAAGTATCTCCTCTCTGATCAAAATTTCGTTCTGCATAATTAGAAAGGCTTGTCCGTTTTGCAGGTGAGAAGACAAACAAGATGACTTGAGATTCATCCTAATACTTCCCCATTTGAGCATAATTTATTGTCAGTAGATTTATTTGGTAGCTTCACAAGTGGCTTGACTGATTAGAGAGCTAGGCTGAAGGTCAAATGCCATTCTGATCATTATTATACGTGATTTCACGACAAATTAAATATACGTATTCCTCTTATAAGACCAGATTACTAAGTTTGCCTTGGTTAGGTATGTCAAGGTACTTCGTTCGTGTAATAGTAGTGAAATTGGTAATGCAAGTTTGAAGAACCCACTTTCATATTTTTGCTGATCACTGCCTTGCTGCGTCGTGAAATTTTGTGAACTGTGTCGTGTACCGATTTGTCTCATGTGACTTTCATCCACTGCTGCTGAAAAAGAGGGCTGAGAGTAATAATTCCATCGTTCCCAGACCTTGGCTTGCTACGTTGGTTCCCAAGTTCATAATCTGACAAAAATTCAACTTGGGGCCTCTTACAATTGCATGTAAGATTGAGTTGGATGAGTTTAGGAGTACCTTAAAGCACCATCTGTACATTTCCAAAATCAGTCATCTACACAGACGGTACTTTCAGTAACAAACTTTGACCCTTAATAACTTTTGCATACTGTATCCAAATGCTGTGTTTTTTGGTGCATTAGAATGTGCTTTCACTTGCCAACAAGACTATTAAAATTTGAGTAACCTGATAATAGTAACTAGGCACAATACCAATTTGTGGTGCTTTTGGGTGTACCCACCTTAGTTTCTCAATCTGTGGGTACCTTTGAAATCTTTCTATTTTGAAAATGTTGAATACTAATGTTGTTGGTTCCTAGGTATAACAAGAAAATTAAGGTCCTGTGGAAAAAGCTGTAACCTTTTCAATTTGAGTTCACATAGGTTTGAGCTATTGTGAGAAAACATCACAATAAGAACCTTTTTCATTGGCTATTTTCTTTGAACCAGCAGAAGATTATTAGCCCACATACTTGAGCCAACTACATGTGGCCCTCTTATAGTATCTAAAAAAATGCTATTCTTGACATTCACTTTTCAGGCAGTTATCATGGTCACCTGGCCTCTTACCACAACAGGAACAAGTGCACACAAGCCATAAAAAGATCACACCCATTTGACAGGTAATTGACTTTTCGATTAGCCTTGGAGAATGCAATCTATAGATACATATACATAATTTATAGTTTTGGGGGTTACTGTGTTAACAAGTCCACCACAATGCAAGGTAGTGGCAAGGTCTTATTCTAGGTTTTCCTAGCATGAACATAGTCTCCACAATCTTTGCAACCTCTGCAATCTTCTGCATTTTGGAAGACTCCTTCAGAGCCCGAATCTGTTTACCATCCCTCAGAAAATGTTGATGATTTAGTACAACTCCATGTTTTGGAAAGAATTCCTCCATGTTCCATAAAATGCACTAATTTCACAGACGTATCAGCCTGGGATGTAAGGTCGGTGCACTAATCTATGTGGAAAAAAGGATGGCAAATTTATGCTACAAGTGATTGGGACAACCCACGATAGCTTTTCATGTTCAAATTAGTACTTACAGTTCACTTTTAATGGGCCCTTTGATGGAGCATTCATTTAGCGCTGCATCACTGTTGTCATAAGATTTCAACAAGTTTCAGATGTTGGGGCTGCTAGACAAGTACCTTAAACCTTGAGTGCCCACTGCCCAGATCATGTTCACCAAAATCTAGACCCTCTTGCACTCATTTCAATCAAACTATCATTACAAACAAGATCCACAAAATCTAACTGTATCAATTGGTAGTGAAGATAGCCTTAGAGCAACAAAGAAATGGGAAAATGATTTGACTGGACTATTGAAAAGATTATAAAAGTCAACACAAGGCAAATTGGAGAGGCTACATTTTTTTTTGAAAGACATGGACAATTTCCATTGCAAGGGAAAGAGAGGCCACATTTGAGGTGCTTGGGTGCTCAGGGGTTAAGTTATTCCAAAATTTAGGGGACAACATTCACGGAATTAATTAGGGATGTTGTTTTGCGGATTAGTGAATACCGGTGTGAGTGTCACCGGACTTCTTCAAGATGCCATCTCCTGAAGCCTTGGTTGCATCTGTGGCTTTGGTCTTGTCCCAATTGTCACCCTTGCTGGCCTGCAACCAATACCACCAATATAGTTCATTTCTATTAGAAGCTTAGAACCCATTTCCAACCACTTAAGGAATTCAACATAGCTCTTGGTTGAGTTGGGGGGGGGGGGGGGGGGGAGGTGTCCCTCTGTGAGGAAATAGATTTAAGATGGATTTTGAAAAAATTTCATATTTTTTTAACAAAAACCAAAATTATTGTGATTTTTTTGTTGAAATTCTATTAAATCTATTCATGATATATAGTATGTATGTCTAATTTTGACCATAGGTTGGAAAATCATGAGACTCGTAATGCATCATAATGGAACACTTACTCCCACCTCCTATCCTCAAAAATAGAACAACCTAGATTCTAAAAATGGAGGGTGATCGGAAAGAGGTTAGCTACTTTATCACCCAAAAATTTATCAACCATATGACTTATTACTTGTCTCATACCACAATACAATATTGATATACAATATGGATATGGATACACAAACATTACCCAATGTTTTTTTTGGAATCATTTATTTATATGTATAATTTTTTCAAAATTGTGAAAAACAAGGGTCATGTAAGACATGGGACATGTGTGCATTTTAAGATCTATCTCCAAAGAACAAATGAGGTTTTGTCTATGTCCTATGGATGAAAAAACCAAATGTAGATGAAGAAGTTGTATAGGGAGAACTTACTATTTCCTATTGTCTCATATTATTCTTGTTCATTGGAAACTAGCTAATTAAAAACCTAATTTCATAGAACCCTCATGGAGTTAGATTGATTCTATCATTTTGAGAATGAAACATTTGGCTTCTTCATCCATGGAACAAAAGACTTCCATTCACTCCATAGTAGAACTTTAAATAAAATGGCACCCTAGATTGACTAGTAATATTCATTGCTTGGCTTGGCTAGCATACACATGTCATGAATGCAAATGACCCTTCCTAATGTAATAAACCTCCCTAATGTTAAGTGTCAACCTAATCCAAGTCTAATTCTTCATAGAATTTCTACCATATTGTGCAAATTTTGTAATCATTTTTCATCAAATTATGAATTATCACATAGAACACATTCCAAACACCCAAAAAGTATTAGATGAAATTTCATCTCTACTATTAATGTCTAGCTATAATTCTTGTAGTCATCAAACTCAAGTGAGACATGAGACTTTGGCATGAGACACAAGAGATATCACATAATGTAGATTGACTCTCAAATCATTCTATAAAAAAATATATATATATTTTTAGAAAATGGTCATATTTGGTATATTGGTGGAATTCCGTGAAATTGATGCCAATGGTAAAGTCCTATAACTAGGGACTAGTGTACTTTTGAGTTACCCAATTAAAACCTCACATTATTAGTTGAACCTCAAATTTGTTCCCTTTAATTTTTTTTATAGTTCTTGACACTATGAACTTCTTATGTTTGAAGTAATGAAATTTTTCATGTTGAAAAATGTGCCCATGAAATTTGGTAATGTCATAAAAAAAAAGGACTTTTATTGAGTATGTCCTAAATTACTATGAATGGGAATCTTATTTTGCAAAATTAAACTCAATAACAAGTTCTTTGGCTAATAAGCCATTGTCTTCATAAGACAAAACTTTACCCAATTTGGCAACTAGGATATTTTCTTTATATACTTCAAGAATACAAATGCTTTAAGGAGAGTTTGCTTTCAATCATCTTTGCAATCAATTTGTCACATTATATCATTGCATCATAGCATAATCCAATATTGCATTTGATATCAAAGTAACAAATATTAACAAGAGTGACTCACTTGTTGGGCATGATCCTTGTCTCCACAAGAGTCACAATCCTTCTGCAAAACAACAAGTAATTAAAAGCTCTAAAACATCAACTATAATCCCAAATTAAAATCATAAACTCAAAACTCCATTTGATGCATATCAATCAAATTGACAAGTGACTCATTTCACAAATTTGATTACCTGCACTGAGTCCTTGCCAACTCCTGACATATTGACAATTTTTGGATAAAAGTAAAAAGATAAAAAAAATCACTAGAAACAATGAATACTACCAAATTCAAATTCTTGCAATTGAATTGTAGCGTGAAAATCAAAGCTTCAAGAAATAGAAAAGAAGGTAGGGCATCTTCTAGATCTCAAATCAAAATGATGGAGATTTGAACTTGTGCCCATTCACTCCATCTATGTAATCCAAGAATGAAGTTGTTCTTTCAAATCTAGTTTCCTATCATGTTTGACCTTTAGAACCAATGTCCATGTGTTCTTACTATTTAGTCTCCAATTGCAATTAGCCTATCAATTTTTGTTTTGATTCATCTTGTATTTAATTCCTACATATCATTTCATTCCTTGATTATCTAGTTCTACGTTTTGTCTATTATGCATCATAGTTTGGTTTAGCCTTTTGACCCTCAAGGCCTAATAAATTTTTGACAATGGAGATTTTCAATGAATTGTCTTGCTTTAATTTCTTCACATATAGATGTGTTTAAATTTTTAATTATACCTGTATAAAAGTAAATACTACTTTGTCTTGTATGCATTGAATTAATTGTAGAAAATATTGACCATGGAATCCTTAGATTATAACAATTTTTGGTGATCAACTTTATAGGCAAAAAATGCAACTTTGGGGGATGTAAAATTATAAGAAAATGATTAATGCTCATTTACCCCCTCCAAAAATATTATTTGGGAACCTAAAGCAAACTTAGTATTCTTTTATTTTAAAAAATGAGGAAAAAAAAGCACTTGCAAATTTGTATACATTTTCAAACAAAAGGAGTAGAAAACAAAAATTGACAAAATTGGATCCTACAAAATTTTACAAATTTACATATATGTTAGTTTTTGAAATTTAACAATTGATATTGTTAGCATATTATTTTGAATACCTTCGAAAAATATAGAATTATTTTAACTATTTTGTATTTATAATTACATTAGCTTAAACCTTATATTTTCAATATTGCTAAAAATACAAACTGAAAAAGATTTTCTAGATCTATTGTAGTTAATTTGTGTAGAGTAAAGAGTAGAAATGTCCAATAATATGTTTCTTTCCATCCCTATTACTCCCTTCATTCAAAAAAGATTTTTTTTCCTCCCTTTTCTATTAGACTACATTTACTAAATAAAATTTAAAATTCTTCTCACATTCAAATTTTGATATACTTGTCACATTCAAATTTTGAACAATGAATGAATGCAAATACATTCAAAGTATAAAAAAATGCATCTTTTATTATAATTTTTGAAATATGATAGAAGTGAGAATATTTACACCTTCATTGGTGCTTGTGTGTGGGACAAATTAGTAGAAGGTTCATAGAAGTAAAGGTTTGCAAGTCCAATATTAAAGAGAAAACTAAATCTTCTATTTGAAATAGGCTGAGGAAGGTGGATATATTTTGAAGGAAAATATAGGAATTTTTTAATTTTTGCACACAATTCTTATTGTTGCAAATTTTGAATTCATATTTACAACCATAGACCCCAAATTAGCTAAGGGAGGTCTAGAATATACTCTAAACAATAGGAGGCTTTTTCTTTTTTACTTTTAGTCTAGAGAATCCAAAATTAACCTATTGGGGCTTCTTCAAATGAAGGATTTTGTATCCTGCCAATATTATAGTAGTATGTCATCAAACCAACCCTCTTCTTCGAATCATCTTCTAGGAGGCTTTGAAATGGATATGTACTGATCAAGGGATGGACTAATGATTTTGTCAAAATATAATAAGGTTGGTTTAAGAGCCATGGTGGGTTCATCACCAATTAAATAGATAGATGTTCATTAAGTTTTTTCAAAATAAAAATTGGCAGCCCAACTACCTTCTTACATATAGTAAAAACTTTAAAATCTAAATTGACTAAAGCTTCTATTTAAGTTTTAATAAAGGTCACATTTGGGAACCTTCTCTATTACTTTGGCATACGCCAATGCTTGTATATGGTAAAGCCATATCTTTTACACACCATCTATTTGTGGGTTTTGCAAAGGCTACAAGTTAGAAGTAGGTCTCTACGACAAATTTCTTTGAAAATTCATAACTAATTCATATATGCTTCAAAAAATATGAAACCACTTCTATTACATTCTCACTTATATTAGATTCTGCACTTATCTTTCTTAAAATGAAAAATAAAGAAAAATACTTCCAAACATTTGAAAACCATCAAAAAGGCCAACTAATAGTCTTATAAGTCTCTTTAAGAGCCCTCTACCAAATGATTTCCCCTTCTCGTTCCCTCCATGTTCCCTACGTGTCCCTTCCGTGTTCCCGTCGTGTTCCTTGTGCTCGGACGTTCCGCCAAATGTGGAAGTCCGGCGAGTTTGAACTTCGGCAACGGCCATGGCTATGGCGATCCTCGATTCGGTCGGCCAACATTGCTTACTGCGATTTCAGTTCTTGTTCATGTTTCTTTCGAAAAATGTGTATTTCCGCTGTTTTGTTTGTTCTGGTCTTTAATTAGCCTTTTAATCACTTTTCAATAGAATTTCGCATAGCAGATTTTCTATCAATGAGGAGCTCCTTTGTACAATGCGTGACAGCTGAGGGAGATTTGTGCGGGACTTATTTTCCGCGATTATTTTGAATGAAGTGGTCTACAATGACGATTCTGCTTGACTTGTGGTCTTCCACGTTTTCATTGATGTTCTTGATCTGAGATCGAATCCTCCTTGTTGTAGTAGGCCTAGGTCAAATTGTGACTTCATTCACAAATGGCGTCTCAGAGGTTGCCTAGCACATCGACTTTGGCTACTGCCTGGTGCAATGAATTAAATCAATACTGTTCAGAGCTTCAGAAAAGCTGTACGTCCCTGCACGCCATTGTTCAACGAAAGCCGGAACCTGAATCGGAAGGTGAGAAGATAATTTGTTTCTATGAATAAACGATGAATGATGTGAGAATGTGATCACTTTTCAATTTGCTATCGGTCAGAAGGCTTACCCTGAGAATCTGTTTTCTTCTTAGTTCTTGCACTTGGGAGAGTGAGCCGAATTTAATCACAGCATTTGGTATTGCTTTTTGTAAGGTCACGGTCTCTGTTTCCTCTTCAGGAGTTTTCTAAAATGTAGTTGTTGATGGACTTGCTAGAGAACGGATCCACGGTTCAAGAACTGGCTCTCACACCAACTGTCGCCAATTCTTTCAGATAGGTTAGATAGAGGTTTTAAAATTTTGTCTTCGCCTTTGGCAAAGTTGCTGCATACAATAATTGTAAATCAACAACTCATTTCTGCTTCATTTGATTTAATCTATTTCATTGCACTGTTCATCATGATCAGCAAGCAACCTCTCATCATTCGAAAGTGAGATAGTAATGCTGTTACGGTTGTGTATATCATCTGATCAGGTGGCAAATTCCATCTTTTTATAGAAGAACTGAATGATGATGTCTCTTCTGCTCTGGCGGAGCTACAACAATTAGAGGAGAGAACAACAGACACACTATCATTTGAGGAGCTTATAGTGCACTGCGATGCTTTGTATAAATCGAATGAGGACGGCATCCGCAAATTGGAACTCCAACTGCAGCAGTATGGTTACTCGCCAGGTACTATTCACATGGTAATTAACTTTGAATTATGTGGAATGAATGTTGCAATTTTAGAGATAAATGGAGGGCCGAATACTATCAACTTATAGTGCTATCCAGCGGTTTGATTAGCGTTTTAAGTTCACTTCTGAGTTGGAACGGTTGCATTGACGTCCCCTACGTATATTGCAGCTTTGAGACGGGATCAATAGTGACAATGGTGTCTTCCGTTGAGCCTAAGGACATTCTGGTTTTTTTGCAGTGGAAGCACCCAAGTGTATTGGCGAGGTTATGGAGGATCCCTCACACAAGGAAATTGAAACAGATTCTCAAAAGTCAGTCGAGACAATTTCTCCACCAAGACCTGGGGCTACTGCATCTTCAACCAATGACTATGAAGCATCTGTTGTAACTCCCATGTCTCTCTCACATGAAACCAGGACTGTGAAAAAAGACGCTGAGTACAGCCCTTTGTATCCTCACATAATATTTTCCTGTGTAATGCATGAAATGTTTATGATTTAATTCCTTACTAAACGATGTCTTGTGGAGATTGCTAGTTTCATTGTTGATTATTGTTCCTAAGCTGAGAGCAGATTTAGCGACCTTGGAGACCTTGGGAATCTGGAAAGCCTTGGTATTTCTGCAACCAGTCTCTCTGCGTTGGCTGGTCAAGGTGAGTGGAATGTTTTCAAATTAATATTTTAGCGCTGTACTACGCTTTACTTTGTTACTGCTATATGCAAGTCTCAAGGATAGAATGAAGCAAGTTAAGACAGGGTTCAAACTGACGCAAGCGTATGCAGTTCATCTGGAACATCTCATACTACTTTCATGGTAGTCTTCACCGATTGTAGTGTTCAGTAAGAAATGACACTTGTATATAATATTCTGACGATGTATCCTGGACCTTTTCAGAGGAACCTGGGGAGGGGTCTGGTTCTGTTCACCCACCACAATATAAACTGACATTTGCAGAACCGCCGCCAAGGGAAGATTCCAAGATGAGCTCAAAGTAATCCTCTTTCTACCGAATGATGTGATTGTATTGTTCAGAGCCTTTTCCAACATTTAAAAGTTGTACAAGGGCATAAGGTCCTCATAATGCAATGATGCCCTCACTACACGCGTCGTGGACTGTTGCTGGTTCTGGACTGATTTTTTTTGTTTCCTTGTCCAAGAGCAATCGATGGACTGAGGTAACTCTTTCTTTTTTGGAAGATGCTAAATTTTCTTGACGTTTCTGTGAAACCATTGCAGATGGGCGAGGGCTGAGGAGGAGGATAGTTTAAAGACAAAGTACGGCAGTCACTGGAATTCCGAAGCAGAAGTAAAACTTCCACCACCTCCTAGTATAACGACTACAAAATTTGGGTCAACGTATGAAAATGATGATAGGCACCTCGAACCAGTTGTCTTTGATAAATTTGGAAGCGAGTACGGTATTGGAACTAAGAATTCAGCACCAACTGGTACTACTTCTAAAAAAGGTTTCTTCCCCCAACCGATATGTAGTTTCAATTCTGACTCTGAGCATAACATCTTGAGTACACGATGACGGCAATACCCTCTAGTGAAAAGTTTGGGTGTTTTATCAACCGTTTTATCTCACAGTTTAATTGAGCCTGACACTTTATTTGTTGGTCAACAACTCTTTAGTAGGAAGATTGTAGATTTCTCCACTGAAGTAACCGTCATGTGTTATGTGATTCAGATGTGCCTGTGCAATGCTTAGAAACCAAGAAAGTGGCATTGTTAGATGAAGTGACGAGTGCACAATACGACAACGCTCCCATATGGATTAAGCTTCAGGTTTCAATGCAGGTCGTGCCGAACTTTATCCTCCAGTACTTATCTTCAATGTGCTGTTGTTTTGCAAGCGTATCTGAGAGTATGCATCTTGGTGTGTCTTTGTAACATTTTTGCTCTTGGTCATTTTTGTAGTTGGAGTTTGATCTTTGCAATCACTTGGGTTCATTTCCTCTTCAAATCACCCGTGGTTCCTGACGCTCTCATATGGCTCTCATATTCTATCAGGAACTTAACAGTGCAGTCACCAAAATCAATGAGTTAATAAAGCAGCGTGGCATGGGGGAACAGCACGCCAACCAATTTGTTCTTGATCAAGAAGATATTCAAGCTCTTGGACTAGGTACTCACTTCAACCATTTCTTATTCATGTTTCTTTTTTGCGTGACCGGACGATGCTCATAAGCAAGAATCACTTCGCAGTGAATAGCGGTGTCTGAAGCAAAAAGTTGCGGCTATAGCACTCTAGGCTTGGAACGGTAGGCGATTGCACCAAATCCTCACTTTTTTGGCGGCAAATATGCTCAATTCTAGAATAGATAGATAGATAGATGAAATGATCTAACCTATTGCAGACTGACTAAATTGATTCTTTCATCTTCACTTTTTTTGCAGGGTCTAAAGCAATAGCATGGTTTTTAATTAACGTGGATAAGCTTGTAACTCAAAATGCTAACGGCGTGACTACTTACCGAATACGTGTTTGAGGGCTGTAAGACTTTTGTGACTCGGAAATTACCGTAGAGCTGTTGAGTTAGAAGTGACTGGCAAAAAAGGGTGATACAATAAAGACATAGTATTGGAATTGGAAGGAGGTCAAAGGAGCATTCAGCAGAATTCATTGGCGACCAAGCTTGGTGTTCATCTCTGATGACCCGAGGGTCTGTACTCTGTAGTGGAACTGAACGAGGAAGTGGGGGTTAGTAAACAGAGTGAAGGAAAGGGAGGAAATTAGGGCATGGGACTGCGCACTATTCTGTTCGTGAGAATACGGTTGGGTTGATACTGGAGGCCTAATACGGCAGAACTTCTGGAGGTTGGCTGGTGTTTTGGAGACGAGGTCTAATAATCAAGACAAAGTGAGGTAGGAATATTTGTGGCATCTTTTAAGTCGTTCTCCTCTTTGACTCAACAACTGTGGCGGGATTTTAAAACCCCAAAATCTCTGTTCAAAACTCAAACGTGTAGGTGTATACATAAGCACTAATGGTAGTCCTGCCTGTCTCAAGGCTATATTACCTTCGGAGACCTGGTGTTCAAATTTCTGGATGTTAAGGTAGGCACTTAGGGGTTTAAAACTTTTTCCGTAATTTGTCGCATATAAGAGGCATGTGTTTGCAGATGTGGAATCCAGTATTACCGTTCCTGTCAGCAAGTAAATCTTTGGTGACGCTTCCTACCATTGTTTTGTCACAAAGTCATGCTTCTCACCTGGAACCCCATTCCCTCAGAGAGTCAGGCACTGCAACACCTGCTTCTCAACCAGAACAAGGAAATACGCAAAATGCATGTACTGTGCCGGCAGAGTAGCATGGGACGTAGCATGATGTAATCATGTAACACTTACACCAAGTGCTGCTTGGAAAATGTTCGAAGCAAATCCCTGACCTAGAGTTCGAGATCGCCTCTCAGCATCTGCATGGTAATCGCACTTCAGTTTAAATCATCAAAATGAATAACAAGGAGAGCAAGGGTACGGACACAAGCCTGTGTTGCCACTCCCGGCCAATTTCGATAAGTTGGGCTTCGAATACCAATAGATTTGTACTAGAAGTATGAAAGGCAATCGTCATGTCAGATATATAGTGGGTACACCCAAAAGTGCCATCTACAGTTCATGTACATTTCCAAAATCAGTTATGACCTTAAAGTGCCATCTACAGTCTGTTTACAATTCAAAAATCAGTTATGTACACACACAGTAGATGGCACTTTCAGAAACAAACTTTGACCCTTTGTAACTTTTGCTTACTATATCCAAATAGTAACTAGGCACAGTACCAATTTCTGGTGCTTTTGGATGTACCCACCTTAACTAGGAAATGTTAAGGGCATAGAAGAATGCACCACAGAATCTGAAAAGTCGGCACCTTTCCGACACTTCGAGTAACCAGCTGTGTTTGCACTTGTGAGAGATATCGCGATGATGGTGATAACGAAGTAGTCGAAATTGAATCTGATAATGGCAATGATTGCAAGGGCTATCCACGCTGCACTCTGCCAATGATACAAAAAGAAACGTCCCAAGTTAGTACTACGTAATGTATATTTCACTAACTGCAGCTTAATTCTTAATACAATCAATGCTATGATAAGATTTAGAATAATAGTAGACATCTCAAATGGGTGGAGCGTCCAATGTGCAGTACGTTATATGTGACTACAGTATGTGCATCTGGCAGAAGTAGTAAAGATAATTAGAAGTGTTTTTTCTCCTTAGGCTATTACACACGTTTTGCCTATATGTATGTGATCAAAATCATAAAAATACCTGCAGGGTGGAAGAACAAGTGTTTAACAATTTCGTAAATGAGAGGTAAAATATTCATCTCTTTAAAAAATTGAATCCGAGTATACACTTAACTAGTTTCTCTTTCTTAGATTTGAACTTATACTCTTATTTTTCTTGTCAAAAAAATTGATATTAGGGGTACTTTTTCATTGGGTCTCGCACGTCTTATCATGAATTCTATTAAAGAGAGCAACTGAGTTATCTCAAGCAGAATGATATGGAAAATGATATGATGTGTGAATGCTAATTAAACGACATAGAAATTGGAGAGAATATGATTCAGATCCAGCGCATGTAGTAAGATGCTGCTTAGTAATCTCAAGACAGACGCAGAGGAATATTGACGAAGTACAATGGCGAAAGAGAAACCCACATTCATGTAAAGAGGCCACCAAAATATCCACGAGTCGTTTCTGTTGACGCGATCCAACGCCTGCAGTCAACACAAACAGGTTTGTTTGTCCTCTCAAACAGCACAACGGAGCTTGCATGGAATAATTTAGCCGAGTACGTGTCTCTTCGATACCCATGCTCTACATCTAATCTCGTTGTAAGATGAGTGCAATGATATGTTGATATTCATCTTTGAACTCTGCGAGTGAAAGCTAAAATAAAAAGACCTGCTGATCAAGCGACTCAAATTTCCAGGTGCTCGCCCCTCGCTCGTCTACGTCGTTCCACCATCTCAACCCTACCAACAGCCTCCCAGTGACGTTCTTCACGGTCCAGAAATCAATTGCAAGCAATGCGATCGTGACGACAAAATTAATCACATAGCTCGCAGAAAAGAGTCCGCAAAGGAGGTATGTTAAAATGGCAGCCACCTGCACAAAAGTATATATGTGACTGTGGATAATCCAGTAATTTCTGCATAACTATACATCGATAAGAAGAAGAAATGTTGAACAAAGTAGCTAACCTTGAATGCGCAGTGAAAGAATGCAGCAACTGGATGCGCGTAAGTCACATTCCTGTTTTCTGTCTGTTCACAAAACATGGCGTGCTAATTATTAGTTAATTTCAATATTTCCAATACCGTTTCTTCAAGCTTAAGTAAAACCCCATGTTGCAATATTCTCAGAGGCTCCGTGCGAACAGCGAAAGACAAAAAGGCAAAGACATGCCATTCGCAAATCAAGTCACTCCTTCATCAGTCCGACCTAACGGAGATCATTTCACGCAGGAACAAGTCGTCACCGTGTTCTGAGGCAACATTGCTGTCTGTGATCCCATACTCGCTCACGTTAAACAGACTCCGCGTCAGTCCGCCATGGGATTAATCACCATCTCCAATGTCGAGTCAAGTATTCATTCCCAACAAACCCAAGATTGCTCTATCAATTGCTCCGCGTTTAGGATACGAGTAGACTTGACAGCGTTTTCTTGCATATGCCATGGAAAAAATAATGCCTTCCCCTGCAATTCCGGCCAGTCAGGACCTCCGAGCTTCGCATGGTCAGAAACACGCATTGAGGTCGAATTTTCTCGAGATCCAAATCAGAAAACACAGAAATGCCAGTTCCACGAATTTGACGAACAGCAATCGGACATTCGAGGCAGTGAATCTTCCCTGCGCACTGGGTTTTTCTCTCTGCTCTATTTCAATACAACAATTTTCAGATCCCTCGGATGTAAATGTTGGCATCTAATCCGACTTGATAATAACATCAATCGTTCGCAACTCCCGGCGACAATCTGCAAACGACTGCCTCGCAAACAGGAAGTGGCCATAGCCAATATTGGAGTGTGGATGGTCTATTGTGAACTAAATTGCCTCTGACCTAATACTGCCATCTCTAGAGTCTACAGTGACTTCAAAAACTGAGTCTATGTTTGGTTTTGTTTCACTCTATGCACCATATGTTGAATCTAAGTGGACAAAATTCAAATGAACAAACATGGATATTATAGTATCCTTTGTGTACTACAATCCACAAAAAATTCAAAGCAAAAAAGCAATTATGGTTTGGAAGTAAATGAATTCCAAAGCTAACCACCCTATAGACTCAGTTTTTGAGGCTAGATTCATAACTCACTCCAAAAATTGCGTAAGATTTTTTTTTGAGCCTTGATGATTTGAATATTTTTTTGCATGTTATAATACACCATTTAAGACCCACTTCCATTGGTATTTTAAAAAGTTGACATGCATATGAGTCAAAAAAATTATATATATAGCAAAAAATGTAGATAATTTGAATTTGAATGGAAATTTAAGATTTTTAATTAATCAAAGACTTCAAATGTCCATTACAATCATAGAAGATCTATAGGTTGCACTTTGAGTTGTTGTTGCATGTGTTTTAAATAGTTTTGACAATATTTGTTATAATACATAATTAATACAAAACATTATTATTTATATTTAGCAACCAAAACAATTTTTTTTATTGCAATCTTTGTAAATCCAAAGCATTAGTTTGTAAGGGTTGTATATAGTACATTTTTTTTGGATTGCAAGTGATTTTAAATTAAATGACAACAACATAGTGATGTCAAAACATTAACGATATGTCAAATAAGCATTTTTATTACAATCTATTAATGTAATGATGCATTAAATGCATATAGTTACTATATTATAGAATAATAAAACTACCTATGACAAAATATTGACAAATGAATTTAATAAAAATGCTTATTTGACATATCGTTAATGTTTTGACATCACTATGTTGTTGTCATTTAATTTAAAATCACTTGCAATCCAAAAAAATGTGCTATATACAACCCTTACAAACTAATGCTTTGGATTTACAAAGATTGCAATAAAAAAAATTGTTTTGGTTGCTAAATATAAATAATAATGTTTTGTATTAATTATGTATTATAACAAATATTGTCAAAACTATTTAAAACACATGCAACAACAACTCAAAGTGCAACCTATAGATCTTCTATGATTGTAATGGACATTTGAAGTCTTTGATTAATTAAAAATCTTAAATTTCCATTCAAATTCAAATTATCTACATTTTTTGCTATATATATAATTTTTTTGACTCATATGCATGTCAACTTTTTAAAATACCAATGGAAGTGGGTCTTAAATGGTGTATTATAACATGCAAAAAAATATTCAAATCATCAAGGCTCAAAAAAAAATCTTACGCAATTTTTGGAGTGAGTTATGAATCTAGCCTCAAAAACTGAGTCTATAGGGTGGTTAGCTTTGGAATTCATTTACTTCCAAACCATAATTGCTTTTTGCTTTGAATTTTTTGTGGATTGTAGTACACAAAGGATACTATAATATCCATGTTTGTTCATTTGAATTTTGTCCACTTAGATTCAACATATGGTGCATAGAGTGAAACCAAACCAAACGTAGACTTAGTTTTTGAAGTCACTGTAGACTTGATACTTCTCCAAAATCAATTACACTAATGTACCCTGTGCTGTGCCACAATCAAAACTAAAGTAAAAGTAATTTCCTAATTTTTTAATCCATTAAAACTTTGAAATTCAATAACTTTCTTGCCACAAATCGGAATGCCATCAAACAAAGCTCGTGCACCCCTTCTTGCCAAGAGCTTTCTGACGGCACCAAGCATGCGCCTAGAGGACGCACGATCCGGGAGATCTCAACATGAAAAACAAAACAAAATAAACTATCTCTCTTAAGATATAGATACCTATGTGGAAAAAACACTTTTAAAAACAAACTTTGACAATAGGGGTGTCAAAGGGAGGAATAATTGAGAATAGTAGAAGATAAACACAACACCAAACTCCTTCGGACCTCAATTTTGATGCTCTAAGGAGTTTTGTAATGAGTTTTTTTTCAAACTGTGACTCCTAGTCCCCATTGCACCCACTTTCGATTAACTCTATTGTATCCAAATGTCCTTTTCATTGGTGCATTGGAACGTGTTTTTACTTAATTGCCAATGAAACAATATGAAAATACAAAAATATGAAAAAATAAACAACCTAATAATATTAACAAGGCACAATACTAGTTTGGGGTGGTTTTGGATGTATCCACCTTAATGGACCAAAAAATTGTGGCAAGTTCAATTGTCAAATAGGACCATTGGAAAAACAATGACTCAAATTGTTTGTCTATAAGTGTTGATAAGCATTTAACGTAACTTAGTGGGAGACAATGAATTAATTCACTAGAAGAAAGTGAAGCTTTTAACGTGACTTCAACACAATTTAAATGATGTTTTGCATTGACTACAACGCAAATTTGCAAATTTGGCATTATAGTCAATGCAAAACATCATCTGGATTGTATTGAAGTCACATTAAAAGCTTCAAACTTTCTTCTAGTGATTGTTAAATTGTGATTGAGTAGTAATATGAATAAACAAATCATTGTTTAATAGATCAATTTGTAAGAGAATGGTCCATCGAGTCATATTGAATTAAATTGACAAGGATTTACATAAATCTTTCAAATATCCAAATATGTAAAAAAAAAGTAAATAGAAAGCAAAATAATTTTTTAAAATTTAAAGTCATTTTATATGAATTATTATGTAGCAGTAGGTTTTATTATTCATTCATTTTCAAAAATAGCATGTTAAATGGAAAGAACTTCTACAAATCAAACATTGGATTTAAATTGATCAAATTAGTATGAAAATGCAATTTTTGAATATTTTTAGGATAAATTAGTATTGGCAAATTTGAATTTTTAATTAGGATGGGTACTTATATTCATTATATGTATTGTAGTCCATTTTGTTTTTCATTTTGCTAATGCTATTGTAGACCAATAGCAGGTCTGACTTGAATTATTCCAAAGTCAGCAAGAACCAAATTAACATCTAAAGGGCCAATCTATTATTTTCAGCAATATAACAATTTTGTGTACGTCGCTACAAATGAAATATTTCTTTTTCTTTGAAAATCATAGATTGTAGATTGTTTATTATAATATTACAACCTTTCGCATTGGTATTTTTCAATTCCATAACTAAATTCTTAAACAATGTAGTATTTTAAATCATTCACTACTTTTTCTATATACTATATTTTCCCTATATGTTGTACAATTCCAAATGATGTGAATTTTTCAAGCATGTAGCCAACTTGCCTTGAAAAATGAATTCAAAGGAATACCATCATTTTCAACATTTTTGTCAATTCAAATGTTGATGTCTTTGCAATTTACACAATGGAAATTTCTTAAATTTTTTCTACATATTTTCAAACTAGTATAATATAAGTTCCTACTCTTGTGTGTGTCCAAATATTTTTTTCCTAAAATTTGGCACTTATACTAGAAATGATAGTCTTCGAGCATTTTTGGTGAAAACATGGTCAACGAACTTTTAGAGTTAAACAAAAGATTTGGTTTAGTATATGAGAAATATATATATATATATATATATATATATTTATTTATTTATTTATTTATTGATAGGGTAGCAAAATTTTCATATAATCACACTTGAAAATGAAAGGCTAAATGACTTAACTTTTGAAATTCAAGAGTAATTAACCCCTAAAGGTTTTTGACTATGTTTTTACCAAAATTGCTTTAAAACTATCATTTTTTAGACCACTACCAGATTTTGAGGAAAAAATATTTTTAGACAAAAGTAATCATAGTATATTTTAGAACACAAGTTTAAGAAGATGTGGAAAAGGTTTTAGCAATTTTTGCCATGTAGATTGCAAGATATTAGTATTTGAAGTGACGAAAATCATTTTTTTACCATTGCAAAAATCCGGGCAGCTGCACTTCACAAGACCATATTTGTATAGAAAAATGTCCAAAATGATTGTAACTCTTTGGATTCATTTTTCAAGTGAAGTTGACTACATGCTTGAAAATTTTTAGATCATTTGGAATTGTACAACATATAGGAAAAAAATAGTAAGTAAAAAGAAGTAAAAAATGAGCCAAAATACTAAATTACTAATAATTTATTTATAGAGTTAAAAGAAGACAATACCAATGGTTGTAATGTTGTGTTAAATACTATACACCCAACATTTTTATTTTTTTCAAAAATATTAAAAATTGAATTAAATAAAGAATTTCAAATTTTTTTTGTAGTATAGAGATTCTATAATTAGCTGCAAACTACCTCAAACTAAAAATCCTCATAACTTTTGACTCATTAATCAAAATGGAATGATTCAAAGCTTTCCACTTAGATAAAAATCAAAGAAACTAATTCCAATTTTTTATTTCTTAAAAAATTAATTTTTAAAGAAGTTTTTTTTGCTGCCTGGGCTGCCTGCCAATCAAACAAAACAACATATCATGTCATAACTTTTTAACCATGTATTCAAAAGTTATGAAAATTGTTGGGCCTTAAAGCTACTCTTGGGGCACATGTTGTGTGAAAATTTCAAAGAAAAAAATAAAAACTCCATCCATAGTGAGCTGTCCAAAATTGCTATGTTGCCAAAAGACATAATTTGGTCCTTTAGGGGTTAAGGGAGGAGCACCAAAAAATGTCATAGCCTTTAGTAGACAAATGATGATGTTTTGGGAGTAGGATTGTTAGCCTTTTGAAGAAAAAAAGAAAGCACAAGTTGTTGTAAGATTAATCTTTTAAAAATTCATACAAAATTAATTAAAATTATAGATTTTCAACATTGAAAGTTGAGGGTATGAATCCATGCAACAATTATAATAAATGTCTCTTAAACAAGGCCCCTTAAAGTATAAAAGGAATCAACACTCATTATTCCCTCCATAAACTCTTCTATACCCATAGATTACCTTTGAGAGCTTGTAGTATGATTAGGATTACAAATATAGGTGAAACTTTTGAGATTTGAGTGGTTATATTATAGGGTACCTATAAAATATTTTTGTTTACTTGAGGCTCAAATTTAGGTGGGCAATAGGGCTTTTTTATTGGCTAGAAAATTTTGCACTATTAAAAAATCTTTGATGAAATCACTAGATTGTAGATGAAAATAGAAATATGTTCATGTGGTATGTGATAATGTAATATTTTCTATCCAATATGTGGATGAATGTTGAAATTTGGAGCATTGTTGTAATATTTTATATCACCACTTTCGCTCTTCATAACAAATGAAAAAAAACAAAAAAAAACTTAGTGGGCATTCTATTGGCTTGTGGCATGTTTAAGTGGATGTCTCTTAAAAATAGATGTAATGTTGTCCAACACTTGACAACACGGGTTGAAATTTTTCTAGTTTGTATCAATTGTATGGTCAATTTTCAGATCTTTAATTTTGATGCATAAATGTACAAATTTGCTTCCTTACCAAAGTATCAAGGTTGTTCTCTTGAACACATTTGAACGCTTTTGGGAATTTGGTTTTGGGTTGTTTATCTAATGTTGCATGTCATATATGCCCATGTTAGAAAATATTGTAGCCATGTTATGGAATAATGTGATTGCTTTAAATGGTTTGAGATTACCACTAAGGGAGAAACATCCATTTTTGAACATGTCCCTTGTAATGGATTGTAGACTCATACAATTACGTTAGTAGAATTCCCTTAATGTGTTTGCTACATGCTTGATTCTAATTGGATGATGCATTTCAAGTACACATATAAATATCTAATTGGCTTATTGCTCATTTTAGTAGGTTTAGTTTTGGGTGCACCTATTGCACAATTTCACTAGTCGAGGGAGCGAACACTTTATAAAACAAGAAAAACTACATACAACATTTGAAAAATCTATTTTTTTAAGTATTCATGATTTTCACTCACTAATACTAGAAAAATATCATTTTTAGAAAAAGATGTCTCTAACTATGCTGAATTCCTCATTTGAACGGTTTTGGATGCTTCCACCTTATTGGTACACTTTTTGATGGTTCTAGGGTAGTCTTACAACTAATTTGGGTCAATTGGGCACTACACTTCAAAAATTCATAACAAATTCAAACTTTGTCCCAAAAAAATTTAGTAGCTCTCTCTATTTCTCAAGTTTGTTTTTATAAGAAAAATAATTTAAATTTTTTCAAAAATGCAAACATGTCAAACCAATCATTCTGCCTTGCATAGGTTGGTTTACCTTATCCAACTGAACAACTAAAAAACGTCTTGAAAGAGTTCCCAAACAACATTAGAAGAATTTTGAACCTTCAAAGAGGCCCTTAGGAATTGACATGCAAAGCTATTTATTCAAGATTAGAGATGATAGCCTAAGTATATAATATGTGTCACTACCTTGTGTGAATATTTGTTAAATACCTATGAATTTGTCAAAATAAAGAATTTACTTATAATACCAAGGACTTGAATGACAAAAAGTGTCTAATGTCTTATTGTCCAATAAGATGCATTTCAATGTGCAAACATCATGAACATGAAGTACCCATGATCTTTTAAAAATAAAAAGGTTCATTCATAGTACCAAAGATTGAAGAGCCATTTGTACTTAGTTGCACTAAATTTGTTCTTTTTTATATAAAATAATCCCTCAATGTACTCAAAATTTAAATGATAAGAAATACCTAGTGTCCTATTGTCCAATAAAAGGCATATACTTTTGTAAACATCATGATGTCAAAAATGGGTCGAAATAGGGAAAAGAAATTGTACCTTCCTTGACAAGTACACATTTAAATCCAATTAAGGTCTTCAATTGAGGCCATTCTAGAGGCCTCTTTGAGGGTTCAAAAATCCTCGAAGGAGATCTCGAAGGAGATCCCAGAAGCAAGGTCTTGAAAGAGATCCCCAAATTAGGACGGGATTCGTCACCTCGTTGCCCAAGATAGTTTTAGGGTTAGCTCAACTTCTGTTTCTGTGCTTGGCGATTCTGCTATCTCTCTGACTCTTCCGTCCTGAGCCATCTCTTCAATCTCTCGCCTCGGCGTGCGTTCACCAGCCTACGCGATCGGCCTTTCTTTTTGTTATCGGCCGCGCTGCTCCGCGGCGACAACATGGCGTCCCGTTTCTGGGGTAATGTAAGTTCCGGATCATTGTTGTTGTGTTTGCAGTGCCATTCATTCTAGGGTTCTTTTGATCGTCTTCTCGGCCTTGTATCGTCTGCTTGGACTGCCCCCGGTATTACGCATCTTTGCAAGAAATTTTTTATGGGTGTTGTTTTCGATTATGATGAGTGACTGTGCTCGACGTGCATCCCATTCATGTATGTATTTCACTTCTACTGGGATGGGTATGGACATGAGAGCGTGAGTGTTTTTTTTTGGTGGAGAGCATACTGAGAGAACGGTCGTTTCCAATGAGTGGAGAAGACGCTGTGTGGCTTTAGAGTTGAGTAATTAGGGTTGGCACTGAGTTGAATGTTTGCGATTGAATTGGGCAGAGCGATAGCGACAGCGAAGACGAGGAGGGGGTGTCCGAACATGAGGATGAGGTGGGAGAGGCGGGAGCCATCGCTTCCAGGTACTTGCGGGGGCGAGGCGACTCGGACAGTGATGAGTCGGAGGACCAGGGTCCGCGACAGGTTCGGTCTGCCAAGGATAAGCGGTATGACGAACTGGCGCAGACCACGGAGCAGATGAAGAATTACATGAATATCAACGACTGGGTGCAGCTGCAAGAGAGTTTCGAGCGACTGAATAAGCAGCTGGAGAAGGTGAATAGAGTGACGGAGTCGGCGACTGCACCCCGCATTTACATCAAGGCGCTGGTGATGCTGGAGGATTTTTTGAACTCGACTCTGACGAACAAGGAGGCGAAGAAGAAGATGAGCCCGAGCAATGCCAGGTCATTGAATTACATGAAACAGAAGCTGAAGAAAAACAACAAGCTGTTCGAGTCTGACATCGAGAAATTCAGGGCGAATCCGGAATCTGAGGTGGAGGTGGAAGAGGAGGACGACGAGGAGACGGGAGACGAATTCAGCGATGATGATATTGTGGAACACACGCTGCACTCGGACGTGGAGGGTGAGGACGAGGAGCAGGACGATGGAGGAGGCTGGACGTCTGCCGAGAAGAAGCCGAAGGAGATGTTTCCGAAGATGGACCCCGGGCAGATTTCGTGGGAGATGGTGGACAGGAAGCTGAAAGAGATCATCGTACAGCGTGGGCGGAAGGGCACGGATCGTGCGGAGCAGGTGGAGCAGCTGTCGTACCTTTCTCGGTGTGCGAAGACGCCCGCCCAGAAGCTGGAGGTGATGGTGCATGTGGTTTCGGCGCAGTTCGACGTGAACCCCAGCTTGAGCACGCACATGCCGATCGCCGTGTGGAAGAAGTGCGTGCAGAACGTGTTGTCGATTCTGGACATTCTGGCGCAGTACCCGAACATCATCATGGATGAGACATCGGAGCCGGAGGTAGAGAACGAGACGGAGAAAGGAGCCGATTTTGAGGGGCCGATTCATGTGTGGGGCAATGTCGTGGCCTTTCTGGAGCGGTGTGACGACGAGCTGTTCAAGAGCCTTCAGTGTATCGACCCGCACACGAAGGATTACGTGGAGCGTCTGAGGGACGAGCCCTTGTTCATGGCATTGGCTCAGAACGTGCAGCAGTACGTCGAGAGACTGGGCGACATGCGAGCTGCCGCTCGGGTGTCTCTGAGGCGGGTGGAGCACGTGTACTACAAGCCGCAGGAGGTGTATGAAGCCATGAGGAGGCTTTCCGAGCAGCAGAACCGTTCTGGAGGCGGAGGGGCGGAGGCTGCTGGAGACGATGAGGGCGAGGAGAAGGATGGGGAGGCTGCGGCCAAGGCGTCGACCGAGGCAAAGGGGACAACGGCATTTGTGGCGACCCCAGAGATCGTTCCCCGAAAGGCTTCTTTCCCAAGTGTGAATAGAAAACTGATGGATGACCTTGTGACGCTGATTTACAAGCACGGAGATGAGCGGACCAAGGCTCGGGCAATGCTGTGCGACATTTACCAGCATGCCATTTCTGGGGAGTTTTTCATCGCGCGGGACCTGCTGCTGATGAGCCATCTTCAGGACTCCGTGATGAACATGGACATCTCGACACAGATCCTGTTCAACAGAGCGATGGCGCAGCTGGGTCTATGTGCATTCCGGGATTCTATGGTGACGGAGGCTCACAATTGTCTGTCGGAGCTGTACGCGGGCGGGCGGGTGAAGGAGCTGCTGGCGCAGGGGGTGTCGCAGAGCCGGTACCACGAGAAGAACCCGGAGCAGGAGAAACTGGAGCGGCGTCGGCAGATGCCGTTCCACATGCACATCAACCTGGAGCTCCTGGAGGCCGTGCACCTGATCACGGCAATGCTGTTGGAGGTGCCGAACATGGCGTCCAGCGTGCACGACATGAAGCGGAAGGTGGTGAGCAAGCCCTTCCGAAGGCTGCTTGACATCAACGAGAGGCAGACGTTCACGGGTCCTCCGGAGAACGTGCGCGACCACGTGATGACAGCGACGCGGTCGCTGAGCAAGGGCGAATGGAAGAAGGCCGTGGAGGTGATCCAGAGCATGGACGTGTGGAAGCTGCTGGGGCAGCGGGAAGCCATCATGGAAATGCTGCAGGGCAAGATGCAGGAGGAGGCTCTGCGGACTTACATCTTCACGTACTCGCCCTACTTCGATTCCCTGAGCCTGGACCAGCTGATGTTGATGTTCGGATTGCCGGAGGCCCAGGTGCACAGCATCGTGAGCAAGATGATGATCGCGGAGGAGCTGCACGCCAGCTGGGACCAGCCGACGCGGTGCATCGTGACGCACAACGTGGAGCCGACGCGTCTGCAGGCGCTGGCGTCGCAGTTTGCGGAGAAGCTGAACGTGCTGGTGGAGAGCAACGAGAAGGCCTTCGACGCTCGCACGGGAGGAGGCGGGGTGGAGGGGATGGGGCGACGGAACAAGGAGGGTCAGGACTACGCAGACGCAGCAGGTGGGAGGCGCGGGGGAGACTTCGGAGGAGGACGTGGTGGTGGGGGCTTCCGGGGGGGTCGCGGCGGGCGTGGGGGGCGTGAGAACCAAGGAGGGGGTCGCGGCAGCAGGGACAACCAGGGTGGAGGGTACAACAACTACAACCGCGGTGGGCAAGGAGGGCGGGGTTACAATACCGGATACCAGAGCACCCGCTACCAGGACGCGTACAGCAGCGTTGGGAGGACGCCTTATCAGACAGGGCCAGCTTCCGGGGGCGTCAACCGCGGCCAACAAGCTGCAGACGCCAGTGGTCGCATGGTTAGCTTGTCGAGGGTAGGGAGCCGATTCTAGACTTTTTGTAACTTCAATACCGTCTGATTAGGTTTTGTAGTGGACCCTGCTTACTTTTGAGGCGTATAGTTATACACTGGTGTTGTGTATACGGCTGTAGGTCCTGATAATTGTTGAGTTTCTTCACCGTTTTCTCAATGTAGTTTACATTCGTGGAATGATCTGAGTTTACCAGAGTGTTTGGTTCTGGTAATGAGAATGGTGAAGATGAGTTTTAAAGTATGTAGGGATTGTTGTGGAATTGTGGCTTGCGGATGCAAATTCGAGAGCTAATGTCAATTGTAGTTTGTTCATATAGGAAGAACCGTCCAGATCCGTTTACTAGAGTGTCCATATTCTTTTGCCATCAGTTCATTTTTTGTGCGTAGGTTATTACTTTGATTATGAAAGTGATTACTTGCATCGGATTGGCCCTGAGATTCAAGATCAGATGGTATAGCAATACCATCTGCTTGTGCATGATCACCTCCAGATGCCAAACATTGAGGGTAAGATTTATTGGCTCTCCACCGAACGTGAGGAGGCTTTGCATGGACAGATGCAACATGTGAGGAAGTTCGAGTAGAACGTCGGTTACTCGGAAGGCGAGCCAGTGTGACGGACGGTTTCTCTTCAAGCATAGCTGCTTGTTTTGAGACTAGTCTCGTTCCACCAAATTGGCAATCAACTACAGACTTAAGCAAAGTGACTAATTCGTTTGGAAGAAAAAGAATTTCTTTGCATGAGAAGGTAAAATATGTCAGTTTCCCAGGAAATCTTCAGATTCATGTGGTTTGTGGGAAACCAGAAAGATATTGTGAAATTGTTAACTATGGGCCTTGAGAGAACTTATGGCATAGCTTGGCAAAGGTGCAGAAGAATTTGCCATACGAGTTGGTAGCGTATTGCAGACTATTTGTGATATGGAAACTATGACTGATGTGAATGAGAATCGGGGATTTTCTGGTTACACTATGTGATCACCCTTCAGGTACACTCACCTGTAACATGAAAATATCACAATTTGCAATCTAAGGTAAAAGGTCCTTAAAGCACTCCTTAATTTTCACTTGGGGGAGGCTAGACTTCTTGAATTATTTTTAGTAAATTTTCCTTGAAGATAAATGGAATTGGCATCTAACCTAGGTAGTTTCATATTTTTTGGAGCTTTGTAGAATTAGTTATGAATTTTTTGAATTCAAAACACAGTGTTCACTAGAAGCATCCACCTTATTGAAATGTACAAATATCAAAAGCAATGTTTTGGACATCTTCTCCTTCTACTCAAAAGAATTTTGCATAGTAAAAAATAAATTGGCATTTTTTGTCTTCCATAATAGCATTCAATTCTAATGTAATCCAAATTACATAATAATTGATTAAAAAATAAGTGATAAATTTTTATAATTTTATTGGATAGATACATAGGAAACATTCATACACACATCTTTCATGGCATTAACCCCAAAAGGTTTTCGACTATGTTTTCATAAAAAAAAGCTCCAAATCTACCATTTCTAATATAAGTATCAAATTTTTGAATAAAAGACATTGTTGGACACATGTAACCATAGAATCTTGTAACAAGCTAGTTTGAAAAGATGTGGAAAAAAATTCAGAAATTTCCACTTTGTAAATTGCAAGATATTAGCATTTGAATTGAAAAAATCCCTTTTGGAGGGGCCTACAAAAAACTAGGCAGCTACACTTGAAAAGGTGACATTTGTCTGAAAAAATGTTTATATTGGTGCTTCTTTGGATTCATTCTTCAAGGAAAGTTGGCTTTATGCTTGAAATTTTTTTGATCATTTGGAATTTTACCAACATGTAGGAAAAATAGTAAGTAGAAAGAACTAGACAAAATGATTCAAAATACTAAATTGTTAACAATTTATTTATGGAATTGAAGAATACCAATCCCATTGGTTGAAATGCTATAATAAAAAATCTACACCTTTTAAAAAAAATCCCCCAAATATTGAAAATTGAATTAAGTAAAGGACTTCAAAATTTATCTTAGAATAGAGATTTGATAACTTTTCCCGAACTACTTGCAAATCAAAACTATCATAAATTTCATCTCATTAATCAAAATTGAATTATTCAAATCTTCCTACAGATGTATAAATACAGAAAACCAATTTCCAATTTAATTTTTTTTAATTTTTTTTAATTTGAAGAAGTTATTTTAGTTATCTAGGTTGCCCACCAAGCAATGAAAATTACATATCTTACAACAACTTCTTAATCATATAGTCAAAATTTATGAAAATTGTGGGGCTTTAAATCTACTCATCAAGCATATGTTTTGTGAAAATTTCAAAGAAAAAACAAAAAAGATTCCCTTACAATGAATTGCCCAAAATTGCTATACTTCCAAAAACATAGTTTAAAGCTTTAGGGGTTTAAGAAATACCTCTTTAAGTAACAAAAATATGATTTGTGAAGAATTTTGTGTGATTTTATCATGTGACCTTTATGAAATAGAAATTTCTACATTTTAACAAGATTTTGGCAAAATAATTGTTCCAATGTACTCAAAGGTAAGAAATTTGTTACAATGTAAAGGTCGTAAGAATTTAGATTGCATGAATTAAATGTTGATTGTGATAGACAAAAAATGTCAATTCTATTTAATAATATATATATGATTCTTTGAATGGTACAATGGGCCATTTGAGATATTATACTACATAATCCTCTATTATACCTATACATGAAAGGATGCTTTTAGAGCCCAAGCACTTTATGAACCTCCACCCTTATACAATTTATTCAAGAATTAGCTTTCTTACAATATATAGATTTGGGAGTATATAATGGTGATATGATACATTAGGGCAATCAAAATTGAGAGGCTATGGGATTGAGGGGCCAAACTTTGTTGAGAGTCCAAAGAAATGGGCAAAAAATTGGCAATAAAATATAGGAATTGAAGATGTAGTGGGCCATAGTGTAAATCCTCCAAAGGCCAAGTCCAAAGTTGAAATTCTAGACAATGTACTCCTGTGGCCTCTCAATTTAGATGGTGTTAGTAGGAAGCTTCTAATGCCAAGCCCAAAGTCTAAATCTTGATACCAATGCAATTGAATCAATGAGATCTTGTCTTGACAAAAATTTGATGGCGTCTCAACCATAATTTGGATCTCCAATTTTGGTTCACCCATACTTCTTTTGAAAGCCCATCGCATGTAGGTAGTTGTTAGTATGAAGAGTTAAGAGGCCAAGTTCTTGGATTTTCTTAAGTGTAATTAGTGGAAACCTGGATCTCCACTTTTGACTATGATGTAAAGTACCTCTAATAAGCATTAATTCCATGGTTACATTTGTCTCCATTTAGAATTTTACATCAAATACAAATTTGCAATAAACTAATTACAATTTAACTCCTTTCATTACAAGAAAAATGGAGCCTCAAGAAGGCTCCCAAATTTGAACAAAAAAAACAAAAATAGACACTCCTAGCTACTTAGATTGCAATTATTATATTTTTATTTTTATTTTTTTCAATTTAAAAAAAAATTGGAATTTCTTATATGAAGTCTAATAGATGAAAGTACTATTGGTGAAGTTTTCTATTAGATGTTTTTTGAGACCTTCAAAAGATTGTTTCAAGGTTGTTATCTTGAATTTGTTCTCTATACTATATATCACCACTTTTGGTTTGAATAGTTAAATTTTTTTAAATTAAAAAATTAAAACTAAAAAAATACTTTAAAATTATTTAACAATAAAAATAAAAAAATTATTTAATTAATATTATATAATGTGACATTCTCTTGCCCACATCAAATTGCTTATGTGGCACAATTCTCAAAGTTTCTACAATATAGGAACTCACAATCTTCCAAAGGCCTCCAAAACATCCACTTGATTTCAAAATATGTCTTTGGTACCAAGATCTTGTCTTTTGGATTTGTATCCCTTAACCCCTAGAGCCTTAAATTGTAGTTTTTGGCAATACAACAATTTCAAACAACTCACTATAGATGGATGGACTTTTGTCTTTAAAATTCTTGCACAACATGTGCCTATGGAGCATCTTTAAGGCTAAAATTTTTTCATAATTTTTAACTTCATGGTTAAAAAATTATTGTATTATAAGTGGTTTTCATTAATTGGTAGGCAATCCAGGCCGATCAAAAAAGTTCCTTCAAAAACACTTTTTTAAGAAATCAAAGTTTGAGATTAGTGTATGAAATTTATATGTACATAGAAATTTTTGAATCACTTGATTTTGATTAATGAGATGAAAGTTATGAGGAGTTTTAGTTTGTGTGTAATTTGCAGGTAGTTATAGAATCTCTACATTAAAATAAACTTCAAATGATGTCCTTATTTTATTCATTTTTTAATATTTTTGGAAAAAAATAAAAATATTAAATGTAGGTTTTTTATTGCAACATTACAACCATTGGAATTGGTATTCTTCAATTCTATAAATAAATTGTTAATAATTTAGTGTTTTGAATCATTTTCTACTTTCTCCTACTTACTCTTTCTTCCTATATGTTGTATAAATCCAAATGATTTGAAAAAATTTCAAACATGTAGCTAACTTGCTTTGAAAAATGAATCTAAGGAATAACCACCATTTTGGACATTTTTGCATACAAATGTAACCATCTAAAGTGTTATTGCCCAGATTTTTGCAAGGTAAAAAAATGAATATTTGTCAATTCAAATACTAATATCTTGCAATCTACACAATAAAAAAATTTGAAATGTTTTTCAAATCTTCTTAAACCAACTTACTATAAGATTCTATGGTTACATATGTTCTAAAATGTTTGTTTTTTCTAAAATTTGGTAGTTGTATTAGACATTTCAAAACGTTTTTGGTAAGAGCATACTTAGTCAAAAACCTTTAAGGGTTAAATAGTTTCTTTTTGAAAAAGCATTGGGCATGACTTTAAAGGATCAACCATTGAAGTTGTGTTTTGGTAAAATGAAAGTACATTTTGAGTACTTTTCTAGCTTCACATGTATCATGATTTTTTCATGAAGAGATTTTCGTTTCACCTGGTTTGTTGAAAGAGCTTAGGCTGTCCATTACTCCATATTTAGTATAGAAAAAGAATATTTGACATGATCTACTCTAATTTACAATTTTTTTTCTTATTCAATGGATGAAACTTCAAATGAAAGTACATTCAATACATTTAAGTGTATGATTATGACTATATTGATTTGTTCTATTGGTGTGAGTTACAAAATGCATTTCTATATATTTATAACAACTTATAGGAAAGAATATTTTTATAAATGATATTTGTGAAAATAATTCTATATCATGGATAACACATATAATGCTAACTTTATTCACCTTCCTTGTAAAAATATGTAAAACACATGTAAATTCATTTTACTACACAGATCTAGAACAAATCAGTGCACTTGGAAAGATAGAATGGGTTTTCAATTAAGTTAAGTACTTAAGTCCATATAGTGCCTTAGGATTTTGGCAATAAGAGAGGAAGTGACCCTAGAAAGCATTCAATTTATAAGGTACAAGGTAGGTCCCCCTGACCACTTCTTTTTCCTACTATTCTAATTATTTGATCTTAGATGAATCAAATTTTCATTGATTTTTTTGTTCGCTAGTGAAAGAAAAGTCCAATACACTAAAGAATGTAACACTTAGATACCATATGCAAAAATTTATGAAGGGTGAAATTTTTTTTTATGGAAGTTCTAAAATTATTTCTTCCACATAGGTACATGTTGATTTTTGAGATGTACACATAGGGACCAAAAAATTAAAGGGAATTATTTTCAAAAACTATAGATGTTTGAAATATGATGTATAATCCCTACACACTTCAATAAATATTGATGTACAATAGAGGTAGATATCTACATAGTATTAAATGTTGATTAATTAGAATGAATCCCCTAAAACCCCTATTCAATGTACCTTACTCTACTAGACAACAAATGGATTCTAATTAATTTTGCTAGGATCAGTGGCCTTTCTTTTCTATTGGGCACCATGAAAATAGAATCCAAAGTATAAAATAGTAAAAATATTCATAGACTCAATGAATGGCACTTGATGTTGTTTTTTGGTTTTTTTTTAGACAAATGGGTACGTGACTTTTTCAAGAAGGTTTTGAGTTGTTTGGCTTCCTCACTTAGGAAGCTTTAATTGATGAACAACCTATTTTGACTATACAATTTTTTAGTATGTAAAGTTTGTATGCAATTTTTGTATATATTAGGCTTGCATGAGTTATTTTATTTTATTTTTTTAACAAATGGGAGAACCCACTGTTTGCATGAGGTTTTGAAAGCATTGTGGTAATAGTGTGATTACAGTCTGACATTTTTTTAACACATTTGAATTATTTGTAAAGTCCCCTCTACTTTGGGCATGATTTTTTTTGGAAGTTGAGAAGGCAACTATAGTTGAAGTGTCAAAATTTTTTGCAAGATACTTATGTCACACGACTTCAAAAGTGGGGACCAAACTTTTTTAAGCACCATTTTGATGGAAAATAAATTTCATACCCACTTTTATTTCAACCTTTTTAACTCAACTAGCTTTTTCACAAAACTCATGGGTTTAAATCCCAATTTAGTGTACTTTATTAATAACTCAATTCACCTTCATTTTTTTCTATAGGCTTGAAGCTGCCCATTTTCTGGGAGGAAATTGAGCATTTAAATGCCTAAAAAAACCCCTAGTGGCACTCCTTCCAATGTATTTGACTCTTTGCTGTGGTTTCAGGATCCTCCAGGAATATTGGCGGGGATACCTCTATTAACCCTTGAGCGTCGGACTGGTATCCGTGTGAGCTGCCCGCCGGCAGGGACCTGAGATCGTAACACCAGACCGGTGGAGAAACAGTTTTCCTGACGAGCACGCAGAGGAAAAGGGAAAGTGGAGCTGGGCAGCCCAGCAAATGCTCTTGGGCAACAATGCTAATGTCCACTATTTTTGGGCTCTTATTCAGAACTAGCAACGTCCACTTATCTTCCTGCCCTTCTCAAAATTGGATAATGGGCAGCAAGGCATCTAATGCCGTGTTCATGAGTTTCCGTGGAATTTTGTTACAATTAACAATATCTAAAGAAGACAATGCATTGAATGCTTGCACTGCTGGCTTTCCTTGTCGAATAGCATCTTTTTTTTCTCATTAATTGAAAAAACGGATGAAAAATACATTTTTTACACCCACAGCTACTGAATTTCGTCATCCATCGGACGCACAGCGTCCGCGTCGTCCTTTAAGGGTTAAGGTGGCCTTGTAGGCTACAATGAGTATAACAATTCCCTGAGAAGGGACACACCCAAGTCTTATCACTTAACCTTGAAGCGTCTCAATCCTTTTTTGAATTTTTGGTCATTTTTGCTTATAGCTTTGTACAGATATATCATTTACAGGAATGAAATAAATTTGGTCATTAAAGGAAGGTTGCCTTTTCTAGACTTAAGTGTTACATTTGATAAATGAGAAGTTAATTGGATGAAATAGTGCCTTGAAGCCCAATGTTCATCGTCCAGAATATGGACGTCGGAGCACTTCAAGGTTAATTACCCTCTCTGCAAATAAAAAAGTAATAATAATAATAATAGAATAAATATAAATAAAAATAAAAACTAATTCACCCACGCACAGCACCTCTCAAAAACTAAAACACTTTATGATATAACTCAAAAACCGCCCACCTTCCCAAATGCACACTGTTTGTACATGTTTTTTTTCCCATTTTTATAGGAATGCACAAATTGTGTACATTTGAGAGGGTGGTTGGTTTTAGAGTCTTGTGTCAATTTGATTTCAAAAATTGATAACTAATTCTAAAAAGCTCCAAAGAATATGAAGCAACTTGGGATAGATGCTGATTCCACTTGTCTTTCAAGGAAAATTCATTGTAAAATATTTTGTGGTATTTCACTCCTCCAAAATTCACTTTGAGCTCTTAGATGGGCACTTTGTAGACCTCCTCCCTCAAGTAGGATAATTATATGGAATGCATATGGATTTTGATACCTTCACACCTAAAGGACCATGGTAAGGACCATTGTCCATTTGGTGGATTTTGGATTTTGGTATAGTCTAAATTTATGCTATAATTTTTTGAAACTTTTTTCTTAGTTGGTGCCCAAGAATAAGAATTATGCCTGTATAAGCTCAAATTATAGGAGACCTAGTACTCTGGCAACAAAAAAAAATTGAAATTTTGAAATAAATTTTTTTCTCATATATTAAATTCTTGTCTATGTAGAAAGATTCATTTCAATTGAATAAGATGTGTGAAAGTTATGCACAATTTTGTATTTTGAGCAATTTAAGCATCTAATTATTTGAAAAAATAACTTGTAGGATTTTTTCCTAGATGCAATTTTTATAATTTAAAAGAAAAAGTTCTTCATGCTTTAGTTTGCCTTCTAGAACAATCTCACCATTTGGATTAGTGCATTTTAATTCCATCTTAAAGATATTAGTAATTTAGATTTCCCTTCTATCTCATACCTACTTCTATTTAATACTTCTTTTTAGGAATGAAAATTATTATTTTTTAAATCCTTTTTTTTCTGTGGACTCTCAAATAAAAGTTTAAATATAAAGATTTAAAGTTCAAAATTCTATAATGAAAAAAATCAAAGTTAAGAGGGTTCAAAGTCAAATAATCTAATCCTTTAATGTGCTGGAAAACTTGTTTCTTTCACTTTAAATGCAAATTTCTTGTAATCTCCACGATAAAAAATTTAGAAGTTTTTTCCGCACATTTTTGTACTATTTAGGTGTAAGATGCTATAGTTAAATGTTAAGAGAAACAATTTTCAAATTATTTTACTCTTTGCTATAGAAACGATAGTTTTGAGTTTGTTTTTTGGAGGAAAAAAATGCCTTAAATTGGTCATGTAGCCTCAGTTAAGTTAGGTTGTTTTGATTTGTTTTGTAGCACTTAGACCTACAATGTGAAAGTTATTAAATTTCAAAGCTCTTATGATTAGGGAAAAAAACATTACTTTGACTTTCATTTTGTTATATTGTGAAAATTGTTTAGGGTACATTTGTCCATACTTTAAGTTAGGTTGTTTGTTTGTTTTGTTTATTACAAAGAGATCTTTGAATTGTGTTTTTTGGTACTGTCAAAAAGCTTTCTATGATGAAGGGTGCACAAGCTTTGTTTTGTTGCACTTGGACTTACAATGTGAAAGTATTGATTTTTGAGTTATTCTTGGATCTTAAATTATCCTAATTTATAGATCTTTTGGATTGTATGTTATCCAATTTCATTCTTGAATGGTACCTTTAAAAAGTTCTATGCAAGGAAGGGGACATGGATTTGGTTCTTGGTATTTGGTCCTAATGTATGAAAATGATTGATTTTTGAGGTATCTTTGGATCGTAAATTATCCTACATTATGGATCTTTTGAATTGTGTCCAACTTGGCTACATTCATAGTATAATTAGAAAGCTTTGAGCAAAGAAGGGTAAATGGAATTTTTTTTCATGGCATTTAGACCTACAATGTGAAAGTTATGGATTTTTGAATTATTATAGAATAAAAATTTGAATTAAATTATTTTTTTACTTTGTATCAATAGCACCATGCTATACTAGTGATGTACAAAATATCCATACCTTAAGTTAGGTTGTTCATTTGTTTTGTTTAGTACAACAAGATTTGTAGGACCATGCCTCCTCCAATTGTTGTCTTAGTACCATAAAAAAATTGTAAAAAGGGGTGCATAGGCTTTGATTTGTAGTGTTTTGACTAAATTATAGCAGAAGATACATTGAATTTTGAAGCTTTTATGAATTAAAAAATTAAAAAATCACTTTTGGTTCATTTTACAATAGTATGGCAATGACATAGGGCATACTAGTCTATACCTTAAAATGAGTTTGTTTTGTTTTTTTGTTATTGTGACATCTTTGGAATCATTTATCTTCCAATCTCATTCTTCCTACCATAAAATATCACCCTCCAAAAAGGGACACATGGGCTTTGTTTTCTAGCATTTGGACCTATGGTTTGAAAGATATTGAATTTTGAATGTTTGAAAAATTAGAATATTACTTTTACTTGTATTTTGGCTATAGCAATGGGATAGGACAAACTAGTCTTGTATCTATACCTAAATTTAGTAAGGCTATATTTGTTTTGTTTGTTTGTTATAGTGAGATATCCAAGACCATATGTCCTTTGGGTCACATTCTTAGTATTGGTAGAAAGCTCTTGTAAATAGGGGTGCATAGACTTTGTTTTGTGGTGTTAGGACCTATGGTGTGAAAGTTATAGAATTTCATATTGTATGCATGAATTAGGTTTTTAGTTACCAACAATAAATAGTGAAAGCCACTCAATAATTTTTGACATTTTATAATATGTACTCCATAAATATTTATTATTATTGCACAAGGATGCCATAATTTTCATCAACCCAAAACCATGTGTAACATAAATTGGGTGCACCAATTGAAGTTTAAAGAATTGCATGTGCCTCCCTATGGGCAAGCACTAAATCATGAGACAATTTTTCTAGATAAGACAACCTCATTCACTACTAAGTTTGTGTAGGAGCCAAACTCATAAGTAGCCTCTTTTTTATTCTTTCTTCCAATTTTCACTTGAGTGACTATAAATTTAAATGAGACTATCAATTTTTGGCAAACAATTTGTAGTTACAATAGGATTTGAGTAGATTTACATTAAATTTTCAACAAGAGGTTATATAAATCTTTTGCTAAATAATCATGTTTTTTCCTTCTACATTTTAATACCAAATATAGAAACTTTGATGGACTAAAAAATTTAGATGAGAAGATAGTACCTACAAAAATTCCCAAGATCAGAAGCTTGGGTTTGCAATTAAAGCAAATCAACAAATTTGGGAGTAGGCAAGGGAGGGAATTTGGGTATTTCTTGAGTCTAAATAACTTTTGGCCACATTGTGTATAGGTAGTAACTGCCTCTTTTGAGCTCATTATCATTGTCATTGTGTGTGACAAACATAGGGCTTTAAAATTTTAAAATTTTAAAATTTGATTTCATTGTAAAAATTTTAACCCCTTAAGGACCATTGTCCCTTCGGGGGACAAATGCAATTTTGGGCAGGTACCTATAGGCTCAATTTTTGTCCTAATTTTCTGAAACTTTTTTTGGAGATAGAAAAATTGAATATCTTCGTGGGGATATAATTTTTTTTCCAATCGGTGCATGGAACAAAAGTTATGCCCACATAACAAGGTTTTTTTTTCTGGCGATTTATCGCCAGCTTCCTGCTCTGGCTCACCACTAGTCGTGGCTCCCTCCCAATATTGGCCTATGGTGGGAGGCCATAGAGGGCTTTACTGTAGATGAACAGTACCAAAAAAACAAAACTGCCACATAAGCTCAAAATAGGGGATGGCGGGCAGTTCGGGCACCAAAGAAAATTTTTGAATTTTTTTGTTTTGAATTTGTTTTCTTATAGATTATATTTTTTTCTATCTAGGAAGCTTTGATTCATTTTATTTGGATTTGTTATGAGAAAGTTATAGACATTCTTGTTTTTCGGGCAATTCTAGCATTTTCTTGAAAAAAATAACTTGTAGGATTCATTTGTGGATGCAATTGTTGCAATTTTTCAAAAAAACAAATTTTGCATGGTTTAGTTTACTTGCTAGAACAATCTCACCATTAAGATTAGTGCATTTTAATTCCATCTAAAAGATATTAATATTTCAGATTTTCCTTCTCTCTTGTACCTACTTCTACTTAACAATTTTTTTAAGAATGATAATTAAGTTTTTTTGGATTTCTTTTTTTCCCCTACATTCTCAACTCAATTATCCACTATAAATAATTAAAGCTCCAAACTCTTTAGTGTAAAATTTTTAAGTTTAAAATGTTCAAAGTCAAAAAATCCAGTCCCGCAATGTGTTGAGAAACTTGGTTTTCCCACTTTAAATGCAAGTATCTTGCAATCTGTCTAGTCAAAAGCTCTGAAATCTTTTCCACACTATCTTAGACTAGTGAGGTATAAGATCCTACGGTTAGATGTGAAAAAAAATTAATTAAAATTTTGGTGTACTCTTTGCTATAGAATAGGTAGTTTCGGGGGCTATTGGGCAAAAAACAGGGCTTGGACCTTTAGGGGTTAATATTAAAATTTTGTTAAACACACATACTTACTCTATCCCTTCTTATACTTTTGAGAAGGTGGGTTCCAAACAATCTATATGGGATATACATTCATATATCATATCCATATTTAATATTTAGTATGGGATTCTATACATTTGTATCTATATTTTGTATCTATATTTAGTATGTGTAGGTCGTATTTGTATTCATATTTAGTATCCAATTATTTGTGTACAATATTCAAGTATTCATATTTGGTATTGTATTTTGAATTTGTATTTGGATGACTCAGATAAAATCTTACAAAAATCAACGGCTTGTGATTTTTTTGAGAGAGGGGGGCGGAACTAATACAAACTAGGAGGTGATAGCCTCTTTTGAATGCATTGGCATTGTAACTCGCACAAGGGTTGATATATGAAGAAAACAATGGAACTTATCATTAATCATAGATAATCAAATTTGAAAAATTTGAATTCGTAATTGGAATCAAACCCCCCAAATGAGCACAATGAGGCCCAAGAAATGCAAATTACCAAACACAAAATAGGTACTTGATTTTTTTAAATCATTCTCAAGTAGTCAAAATTTAAATTTAAAATTGCTCTGTATGTTTATTTTGGCAATGTATCATCTAAACAACATATAAATTCTAAGATATTTTTTAGCAACATTTTGCTTATTCCTTCTAGTATTTTTTTATACACAATATTGCACCATTTAGCTACAAACTAAGAAAGTTGGCTATTTTTTGTGAAGGAATTCTTAGTTTTGGGGGGTCAAAATTATAGTCAATTGTTATATTTCAAGATAAATAGTCAAATTAAACCTACACAAAATAGTGAAACTAGATTGCCTTAACAATTAGGTTGCCTTCTACAAAGAGGTTACTTTACGAGCCATCAAAGTCAACAAATATTTCTAAAAATATTTTGAATTGTATACATTGAAGTTCACAAGTCTCAATTACAACATACCTAATTCAAAAGTGGTAGTGTATTCTTCTACAATAATTGAAGATATCTAGAATCAAATGTTAAAAAATTAGTGTGCATAAGTATCACCTAGTTTTAATATAGGTATCATCTAAGTACTCAATGAGTAGCTAGTTAAATCTCCAAAATGATTATAATAAAAAGATTCCATCCAAGTACAAGCTATAGATTCCCCAGATCCATCTATAGTTTACGTTAGACTCTTACTTTTGTTTATTATAGTGAAATCTCCCAAGTTATGGATTGTCCAATCATATTTTTGATACCTCTGAAATGCACTAAATGAATAAGTGTGTATAGACTTTATTTCTTGGCATTTAAAACTATTGTGAAAAAGTTATGAGATTTTGAAGTTCTTATGAATTAAATAATTAAAAAAATAACTTTTACTTTTATTTTGGTTGTGGCAACAACACATCGCCCACTACTATAGTCCAAATTAATCTTTATAATAAACTAAATAACTTTCCGAAGTAGATCATACTTGCAATAAAAATAAATAAAAATTAGCTGGGTAGACTTTGAAAAGGACCCTAGACATGGCACAAAAGAAGGAACTTTTTTTACTTTTATCCAAATAATTCAAAATTTACCTTGTTGCGCCCACCTTCGAAGGCAGGATTTTCCATCCTATGATTACAGTGGAAACACCCAAAACCGTCCAAATAAGGAATTCAGCATAGTTGGAGGCATCTTTTTCTTTAAATGATATTTTTCTAGTATTAACGAGTGAAAATCATGAATATTCAAAAAAAAAATCGAAATCAGTTTGTAATTCCTATAAATTTTCAAAGTGTTGGCTCTCTAGACTACTGGAACTGTCCTATAGATGTACCCTAAACTGAACTCTGCTGAAACCAATTGTCAGTGAATGAAAATTATACATGTGTCTTACAGCTGCGTCAGCATATTAGAATTAAACATTTGTCAGACACTTTAATGAACGCTTATGGACAGATTTAGTGATACACTAGGGTCCAGGAATAGGTCCAGGGACGGAAATGGGTGTTTCTCCCTTAATATAAGTTCGTTGAAAAGAAAAGAGGTCCACGAAATGTGGACTGAGCTTAGACGAAGAAGAAAACCGACTTCCGAACCCCTTCTGCCGACCGACGGCATCAAAGCAAGAATCAGGCGCCTGTGCATTGACTTATTCACATAGGCTTGCGCCATCTGGAACTTACTTTACTTGCAGCCCGTGAACCCGTCCAATGCAAAGTAACTTATTCCTTACGGCAAAGTTTTACCTTTGTCCAACTGATTTTACCCTACTTTGTGCAATCATTTGGAAATAACTGAAAGGTTGTCTTTTTAAAATTTAAGGATTACTTTGGATGAGTGGCAAAGTATTGAGGCAAACTAAGTACTGCCTAGAAGCACTTTAAGGTTGGTAGATTTTAGATATCTTTTTTGTGTGAAACTTTTGAATTTGAGATTTGGCACACACAATATCAACATAGAGATGTTTTCATTAAAAGAAATTCATGGCAAGAAAAGTTTTTTCAATCTTTAGGAGTGTCAGGCAATGTTGCGAGTAGTGCAATTGTCCCTACAATGATGCATGTTGGTTGATTTTGAATATCTTTTCTTGTGTAAATATTTTGACTTTGAAATTCAATATACATATTATCAACATAGATTTGATTTCATGACAAAATTTTCATGACAAAGAAAAAAAAAATGCAATCCTTGGGAGGGTGGCAAAGCTAGTAGCAATGAAATTTTTCACACAACTACACATGTTGGTAGACTTTGAATATCTTTTTTTGTGTAGAATTTATGGCCTTCAAATTTGTCACACATACAATGAAACATAAAAATGATGTTGTGCCAAAAAGGTATATGGTCAAAAATCAACTTTTCAACCCCTAGGAGGCTATCAAAGTTGGGAGATGTGAAATTTCCTTCCCTGCAAATGCAAAAATGCCATTTTGAATGCCACCATACAATTCCAAATCATTAGAAAAAAAATTTAAGCATGTAGACAACTTGTCTTCAAGAATGAATCCAAAGAAGAACCACCATTTTGGATTTTTTTCCATACAAATGTGACCTTGTGAAGTGTAGTTGCTTGTTTTTTTTGTAGGCTAGAAAAACAATTTTTGTCAATTAAAATGCTAATATCTTGCAATCTATGTGGTGAAAATTTCTGAATTTTTTCCCACATATTTTCAAACCATCATATTACAAGATCTTATGTCCAAAAATAATTTCTTTTTCTAATTTTTTGTACTTGTACTAGAAATGACAGTTTTGAAACATTTGTGGTAAAAACATATATAGTCAAAAACCTATACAAGTTAAGGTAGGAGGTGCATAAAGCAATCGTTTAAAATTTGATTTCAATTTGGAGGAATTTTAAACCCCATGAATCATTTTTCAATAAATTTTTCTAAAAGAAAATGGATACTGCATCTATAAAAAGTTATTTCATATTGGTTGGATTTTTGATGAATTAGTTACAAATTTTGAAGTTGGAATCATGTAAGATTCTAAAACTGTTTACAACTTAACATGTTACCTATTGGCACATTGAAGAATGCAATATATATCTTTCTATAGAAATATACTTTAAACGTTAGAAGATAGAGGCACATTTTGGACGCACATTGTAAAAGATAGCTATTTTTTAGGATTGTGAGAAAAAAGATGAAATATTTTTTTTCAAATTTTAATTGTACAAAATTTATACTAAAGTACTATATGAATGTTTGAAAAAATAATAGAAATCTACCAAATTTCAAAGTTCTAATTGAAATTTTGTGCATACTACTTAAAGCTACCTATGTTGCTTGAAAGTTTAAGGCAATATAATTTTTTATCCAAACTAATCATGTTCACACCTTGTGTTAAAATTTGAAGAATATCCATTAAAAAATGACTTCATGATAAACCAATTTTATATCGCCAGTTTATATTCAATATTCATTGGCCAATTCTTTACAATGGTGAATCTACTAAGTCTAAACTCGTACAATGACCAACTATCATCACCAATGGCAAGGGCCAACATCCTAACTGTTACTTAGGTAATATGATTAATTGACTAATTTGAAAAGGAAGCAAGGATAAAACCTTGGAATAGAGTAGGAATATAAGAAGCTCAATACCTTGAGATGCTTGTACAAGATACCCTTAACTCAAATGATTGCCGAGACATTATATCACTTAAGATCATCTAATCAAACAATGGTCTTCCTCATGATGGGAAGTTCATTATACTTAGCAAGATGCCTAACTTAAAGGGATTTTTTAGTTACCTCAAGAATGCTAAGGAGCCTTATAAGACAAATTTTGTTCACTCTAGGAATCCCCTTTTTCAAAGATAACAAAGGAGCCTTTGCCCCCTTCTCATTGGTAAACAATTGTGGTTGCATGTGTCGTCCCCTTATCATATGGAAGCTCCACTTTTTTTAGGTTATTTTTAAATATTTGGCTCCACTATAAAGAAGCTCCATTTAGAATTTTCAATTTCCTCACCGGCAGAAGTTCGAAGGCCCAGCTGCCAGAGTCAAGGAGACCAAAGGCTTCAAAAACATAGGTGGACGGTTTCGTGTCCCGAATGCACGGAGGAACCTGCACGCCACAGCATTATGGCACCTCCACATTCATTGAACCTGGTCCCCGGCCCCCGCTGACGGACCGCGGCGGGAGCTTCTCCATCAGCGGGCACCACCGCGGTCGTCCACGGGGCCTCCCTCCAGTCCTCCGTCAGGCCCCACCTCCCCAGCTGCCTGGAGTTTCTTTTTCCGTTTCTTCTCAGCTTCCGAGCCTGGTTCGACCCTGTTTCTGCTGCGTGCGAAGCTGCCGAGGTCGCCGCGCAGGGCTGCGGAGGGGGAACGTTCGAGGAGGTCGCGCGCTGGAACACAGATTTGGAGGTGCATAAACGTATGGGAGCCCGGTCTTGAGAGCAAATTTCGCTACTGTACAGGTTGTGTCAGCCGAACGGCGGAGGCGCTGGATTGTATTTCACTTACGCGCAAGTTTTTTAGTTTTTGAATAATTCGGTCGACATTGGAAGCTGCTTTTGTTATTCGTGGTGGCGGAGTGGGGAGCAAGGTTGTCATTTCGTTTGTGGTTTCCTTGACGTATACGAGTAAACTTTTTTCTTCCGTCTGTGAAAGTCGGAATGCCGTGTATTTGACTGGCATTGAAATGCAGTTGAGGCGAGAGGGAAGGGAGCTTCTTCATTTGGTTCTCTGTTGAGGTCGAAGTCCACGACGTGCGCATTTTCTATGTAGCTGTGTACGTTGAGAGAGTGTGGTAGGACGAGTGTGCTTCGTTTTTCAGTAGTGTTTGCTGCACTTGTGGCTGTAGAAATTGTCTGCTTTCTCAACAGATATCCTCTGTTTTGAGTTGTTTCTGAAAACACAGTGGGGCTCTCTTGCTGTAGGATAGTGAACGATTGTTGTCCAGCCGTCAGAAAGGTGCAGGTCCTGCTATTTTTAAATCGTGATCAGAGAAGGATCTTGTTGTAGAGTGCTGGACACTGCGCCTTCGATTACTCAACTTTAAGTCTCCACTTCTTCTTCTACTACTTCTCAGTGAAGCTTCTCTGTTGCTTCTAGTACGTGAGTCCTCTTCATATTCAAGCATGTTTTACGGTTGGGAAGATTTTAGAAGAGACCACGGGAGCTCGGGACAGGTCTCGGAGGCAAGCGTACCGTTAGTTGGCGATACAATGGAGATTATTTCAGATTTGCAGAAGCAAATCGAGGTGATGAGGGTGGATGCTCATTCTAAGGATGACAATATCGTGAAGTTGCAACGAGATCTTGAGTCTACGACTGTAGCGTTGCGAGCTGAACAAGGGAAGCACTCGGAGACGATAGCACGCAACAAAGAACTTGAGAGGGAGCTGGCGCAACGGATTATGCTCGAGGAAAGTCTTGTGAAGCAGTTGGAGGATCAAGACGACAAGCACGACAGGGCAATGGCCGAGTTGAAGAACCGGAACGAGAGCGAGATTCAGAGATTGGTGTCTCTAGTTGGAATTCTATCTGATGCAGAGGAAAGGCTGGTGTCACAGCTTGGAGAGCTTGAAGCGGAAGCCATCGAGCACAGTCGACACCTCAATGCAGAAATTGGTTCGCTGTCATTATCTCTAGCAAGGAAAGAGCAGGAGCTCACATCCTCTCAGGCTGATCTTGAAACCATGCGCCAAAGAAAGATGTCTCTGAAGGAATTGGAAGTGATGGATCTTGCAGCACAGTTATCGAAATCCACTCATGAGTGCGACATAATGAGGTTGAAAACAGAGTCATTGCAGGAGGAGATTGAGAAGGTGAAAATGGAGGCTGGAAATCTGCAGCAAGAATTAGCTTTGTCGAAATTGATTAGCTCCTGGCGGCAGAATGAGAACAAGACGGTACAAGAGGAGAAGATCCGAGTGAAGCGGGCTCAACTCTGCAGATCTGAGAGCTTGAGTCTCGCCAAGCAGCCAAGGACACTATATGGAGACTTTCAATGTGGAGCAATATGAGCTCCTACCACACATCCTCCCGACTCCTGCTTCACCGTGACTTCGATTTTCACGTGGCAGGGGTCTGTATGATCCCCAAACCGATTCGCCTGCGTGAGGAAAGGAGGCAATCTGTCTGCAGTTGTGTCTGCGAACTCTGCATGTGACTCCAAGCAAGTATTGAATTGCTGGGCGAGGTGCTGTGACCAATTTTACACGTTTCACATCACTTATTGGTGATGACGGAAGTCCTTGTTGAAAAGATATTATTTAAGTTTTGCCTGTTCATTTTCGTTTATGAACGCTTCAATTAGAGAAAGTAGACAAACAGCCTTCCATTGTGTTAGTAGTGTACAGGAGCGTGGGAACTACAGGCTGAAGAACTAACTTACTCAAAGTTGCTTGCTGGCAACTGCAATCCCCTTGCAAGGGTGATATGAGAAATATTATATTGTACAGACAAGTGTTGGAATTATCGTGATTTGTATGTACAAATTGAGATTTTAACTCACCTAAGATGGGAAAAGAATTTCCTGGTCATTGAGCCTTTAATCTCTCATGCCTCTGCTTTTGTGTTTTGTGTTTGCCATAAATATTTCCTGATGATCCTGGGCCTCCGCCTTGGCATCTATGGTAGGGATGCATTACGGAATCATCTCAATAAGGGGTGACCCACTGTAGTAATACCATGGTACACATAACTTGACCCTTGAAGGATGAACCCTGGTGACCATGGTGATTATGAAATGATACATTTTGATACTCATGCAAGAAAATCCAGAAGTGCTCATTGCAAGTCAAAGTATTGTAAAAATTTTTGCATTTCCACACAAAATTCCAAGGATGAAGGGTTGTTCTTTCAACCCATAGCAAAAGATTCTCTATCATCTATTGGATGTTTGGTGTCTACGTCAATGTTCAAGGGGTAAATTTAGTTCAAATCAAGATTTTTTTTAGGCACTTAAATGCCCAATTTCCTTTTATAAAAAGGGGGTGGGGGGTGGGGGGTGGGGCAACTTCAAGCCTATAGAAAAAAAAAGGACAAATGTGTTAGAAAATGCTAGACTAAAATTATGGCCCTATACACCATTGCCACACACACAATGTATTGAAAAGAGGCAAGTCAACATGTCCTATCTAACCATTTCCTTCCCTCTCTAAAAATTGAAAGTTGTTGATTTTTGTTTAAAAAAAATTGGCTCCCCTACAATGCCATTGATCTTAAAAAGAAACTTGGGATATGAATATGGATATAAGGTATCATACGATATAGATTTGATATGATACAGATTTGGATACAAATACTACTATAGATAGAGAATATTATACGATATGGATACAATGCGAATACTATAAGGCTGGATAGTCAAACCTTCACAAGGCCAAACTTTTCTAGAGAATGAAAAGGTGATTTTTGAAAACAAGAGCCAATGAAATCTTGTGTGTGGTGGAGAAGGTGTGATAGTCCTTTAGAAGGTAATAAGTAAGGAGATTTGATCCATGGAGAATGAATTTTTACAAGTTCTAGTGAAGTTGGTATGAACAATACAAAGGGGTGAAATCAGTCACTAAGGGTTGAAAATTGGGAGCACCAGATGAAAAATTAGCGAGTGAATCCTTCTTGACATGGGTGAATGCAAGAAACACTTGTATTGTTTAGCATCACACGACGTGTGTTGATAAGTTTTTTGGCTATAATTTTTGTGTTTTGACTCTAAATGAATCAAGATTTATTGAGAAGGTACTCATGACTATTGTACACCTTACCAAATTTTTTGGTAATTTTTAAAAACAATTAATACTACTAGAAGATGGGGGGGTTTGCAATGTTTATTTGCCACGTTTGGGGCACTTTTCCTTTCCAAATCTTGCGGTTTTAGCAATATCTCGGAAAGGAAAAGTGCCAATTTTTAACGGACGTTCTTTAGAGCAACGTTTTAGCAATGTTTAGTATGAGAGCTTTGGATTTATGCGTTCCCAATGCACCTCCTATTTCACCGTCCTTACAATAGATTCACGAGTCGACTTGGAACAATTCCAGATGCTGCTCAGTACTTTCGGGTTCTCAGAAATAGACTTATAAGGTAGGTACACCCAAAATGGCACCTGAACTTAAAGCGCTCTGTACAACGTGCATAGATTTTCAAAATCAGTCATGTACCCAGAATGTAGATGGCGCTTTTAGAAACACACTTTGACTGTTAATAACTTTTGCATACGGTATCCAAATCCACTGTTCTTTGGTGCGTTGGAACATACTTTCACTCACCAACAAGACTGTAAAAAAATTTGAACAACATAATAACAGGAACCAGGCACAGTAGAAAAACTGGCGCTTTTGGGTGTACCTACCTTATTTAGTGTGGAACAGTGAATGGGCAGGTGTTTCGACCTCAAATCTTGCGGAGAATGTTGACGAAACCAATTTAGGATTCCTTTTTCAGAATTTCCTCCACTTGGGAGCCACTTTCCGCCTCCCGCCTTGGAATGATTTACCTTGCAGGACAAAATTATGTTTGACTTTCACTTCAGAAGTGAAATTAAAATAGAAATAAACTTCTTGACTGGGGGTTGCGAGAACTGAACTGGATGAGTTGGGAGCCTTCCACTCAACAGCTTTGTTTGTGATATGTTATGCCCCTGCTGGATGGCAATCTGGCTGATGGCTTGTCTGTAGGTTGAGTATTTGTTTAGTTAGGACTAGGGTGCCCTGGGCCATTTCCATAGCCGAAATAAAAGTGAAACTAACTTTGGAATTCTAGAATAAAAAATAACTTTGGAATTCAATAACTTTCACATTGTTGGTGTAAATTCCACAAAACCATGCCTGAGCATTTGTTCTTGTCGATCCCTTTTTGACGGTTCTAAGAACACTATCAAGGGACGCATTATTTGGGAGATTTCAATGTAACAAACAAAACAAAAGAAAACAAACAACCTATCTTAAAGATATAGATGGATTCTCTCTTATAAATTAGTGAATGATATAAAATAATTCTTTTTTAACTTTTGAATTTTTTGAAAAGTGCTATGTTTGTTTATTTGTACTAGACTTTGTCCTCTAGTTCAATGAAGTTAATTTTCATTGAATGGAAGTTATCCATGTGTTTCAAGAAAAACAAAATAAATTAAAATAAACCTAAGAAATTACATCAAATGCATCCAAAATATGGAATACAAAGAATTCACGGGTTTTATAATTAAAAAGCTTAATTCAATTTTTAATCAAAATTTGCCACCAAACAAAATATTAGATAAAGCTTTTCATGTCAAATAAAAATTATAGTTGCTACAAGAAATTACTAAAACAATACATCAAAACAGAACCTTCAATTATTGAGTTTTTGAAGAGAAAGGAACATAGAGATGATAGTTGTATTTTTAGATTTTTTTAATTATAGGAAAAAATATTGTGTTTTATTTTGTTTTTTATAGTATCTTTCAAAATCAAAATTGATGAATACATATGAGAATATGAAATACATATAAATTTTTTAAATAAGAAAAATAACACTAAATATTTTCAATAAAAGAAGTTAGAAAAACAAAGTATTGTCTATAGGTCTTCTGTAGTCTTGGTTTAGGCTCTTGCTCTTATCATTAATGTTCTTTAAAATTTTTAGAATATTCTTTTCAATGACTTCTTGCATTTTTAATAGTCAAAGACAATTCAATACTTTAAATTGAAGTTCTTACACTACAATACACTATTGTAAAACGTCATTTCTTTCCTTATGAAGTTCCAAATTGCAAATCCTTGTTCATTGAACACAAATTTCATAGAGTATTAGGCGGATTAATAAACTCTAAATATAGCACATTCTATAAAGTATAAGAAAACCAAACTTTGAATTAGAATGAAATAAATAGAAATAGAAAACCACCAAATCCATTGATTTGGTAAATCTCAAATGTTTTAGGCTAAGAGTTGGAAATATATATATAGTCAAAAATTAAGAATTTTAAGTACATTGAATTCATTTTTTAAAGTATTTTCTTAAAGGTAGACATATGCACAAATTTATTAATATACATACATATGGATATGCAAATTGATCATCAATTGAAGTCCTTTGTTTTATTATTGGATGGTAAGTTATATCCTCTCTTCTTTTGCCTTTTAATTATATATATATATATATATATATATATATATATATATATATATATATATATATATATATGTTTTCATTGAAATCATTATGATAATTAATGCAACTTTCATACTCTATAATATCATTCATAACAACAATTAATAAACTAGCTTCTCAAATGCATTCCATTGAAAAAAGAAGGTTGTGCTTGCATACAATGTATACATGAATGTTGTCTGCTCCTTCAAAAACCAAGAGGATACAATATTCAATGGTAAACATTCTATAGCAAATTCTTCATAGGATGAAACCAAATCTCATTATTTTGGTGCTCAAAGACATCTTATAGAGTAAAAAATTTACACACTTGTTGCAATTTAAGAAGTATCTACAGATTCATTTAAGAAATGTAGTCTCATAGAAGAAGAAGAAGCAAATATAATGATTTTCCAATTAAAAGAATAGTAAAAGTAGATAAAATATAGTAATGGACATTTTTAATCTTTTTTTTCTAATGCATACACCTATAAGATGGAGGTAGCCACCAAACGAAAATCATAGAAAAATTTCCTAAGTAGGAAAACTAAAAAAGTGCCAAATATCAAGAAATAAGATATTTAAATGTTTTAGTTGATAAAAAATAGGAAAGAAAATTAAGAATTAAGAATTAAAACTGTCCATTTTCTCTGACAACATAGTGATAATCATCCTCTCAAAATAACACCAAAATTATTTTATACATGTTTCAAAATGCAAGTTTGAAGAGGCTCTTTTTGTGAACTTCTACAAAACATTTAATTAATAATTCTAAAAATCCTTTGTATAATGCTTACAAGTTTATTAGAACGCTATCTTCTCCAAATTTTAGCTTTAAATTCATTAATTTGAGTACTCAATTGTATTGAAAATCAATTTCTTATTCTTCATATATTATAATAAAACATTACTACTTTTGCCTTGTATTATAAGATTTTTTGGGGAGGGGGGGATAAAAAAAGCCTTATTCATGTTATTCAAAATTTTATCCTCTAAAAGCTCTATTCTTTGCTTATATAGTTCATCATCAATCTTGTTATAATCTAAAAAACTATATAGTGTAGTAATAGAAATAATTACATATACACTCAAAAACAAAAAGTATAATAAACAATCTCTTTTTCCTCATAATGAAATGACAAAAACAATTTATAATATTTTGTCAAGATATTCACATTTGACAATACATACATATATACACTCATATATATATTGACTCTCATTAACTATTGACATCAATATTATAATGAAAAGGTTCCTCTACTCTATAATTTCATTGACAATGATAATTGATTAAGAAGCTCATGAAGTGCAATATGTAGAAAAAAATGAGGATGTTTATGGGAAAAATATGTAAATTACTGAATTGCTTGTGCCCCTCTACAGTTCAATACATCCTACCTTTTTTGTGGAAAATTTAATGATTTTTTTTGTTTTTACTAGTAATAGATAATAACATGCACATAGAAAATTTGAAAAATAATAATAGGTCAAAATTGTTAGCAATTGGCAAGAATTTCACTTTATCATTCATAATATGATAAACAATAACATAATTCAATGTACAAATTCAAAAAACAATAACTACTACTCTTCATTTTTTTTACTCACATATTGAAAGGTGAGCTATAGAAACACTTATTGAACACAAAAGATACACACAATGCCAAAAACCTAGAAAACAAAATGCCATGTGGATTTCAAAAACAAAATGCAAAAGTACAACCATATTGTCATCACTCCTTGTCACTCTCTGAATACCCAATGGCATCAACCAATACATCTGTATCTTCCAATTCTGAATTTGAAAAGTGATTCTCTCCTATAAAGTTTTCTCCTATGTACCTTTCAAACCTCTCTCTTGGGCGTAAGCTTGGTTCATGAACTGGTTCTTCTTCATGGACTTCAAATTCAAACGTGTCTTCTTCTTGCCCATCACAGATGAACACTTCTTCATTCTCATCACTAAAGGCTACGGATTCAAGTTCATCATTGTTTTCCATAGGCCTCAAGTGAAATGCTTGAACATCATAATTTCCCTCATCATCTTCTACCGATACATTTTCTTGTTCTTCTTCACCCACCGCATTCATTTCCTTTTTATATAGAACCCTCTTGGTTCTAGCTTCATATTTAACAACCAAATGCCAACCTATATTGAGCCTATCTTGAACATAAAAAACTTGGTCTACATCCAATGGATAAACAAAGGGTTCATGTGTAGCCAAGTGAGATGGTATAATGTTGCTTGTGTGTACTCGCATAAATTTGCATTCGTCCACCAAAACTCTAGGATTTCCTCGAGGTGTTTTTTTGCTATCATACTAATCACCTTTCAATAATATTGTTGTGAAAGATGTGAACTTCACTTCAATGATATTGTGGATTTTTCCATAATACTCCATAGTGCAAGACTCTCCATTCTCGTCAAGGTCATAGAAGGAACATGCAATACTTGTAAACAAAGAACCCCTTTAAAGTGATTACAATTTGTAGGAAAAAAAACTATAAATATAAAATAAATCTACGATAGTTAGATTGATATTCAAATACACCTTTTTATTCAAATATCTATTCTATGTATGCATTCATTGACATAATAGGGATACAACATTTTTAATTTTAATTTTTCTTTATGCGAAATAAAAAAACAAAAATGATAGTACTATGATCACGGACAACTTTACACATAGAAAATCAACAAACAATAATCATTGGAAAAGGTTAGAAAATCACCCCTATACATTTCATGTGTAGGGGTGAATTGAACAATGCATATGTAATTAATACCTTTCATATTTATAAGAGTACATTGTCATTGCAAAATTAATCATTCATTTAATTTTTAGCAAATTATTACCTAGGACATTGTTGATTTCTTATGGACTATAATACACTACCACTTAAATATGAAGGTCTTACTATTACCTGAATCTTGAGTTTTCTTCCCAACACCTCGAGTAACCACTCTAAAGTACTTCCCTGCCACCCACATGTTTGCAAAGAACTTCACTTTTGGATGAGGGCCTAGTACAATATTGTATTCACGATTGGATATCTTTTCACCTGAACTAATTTGACTTCTCAATTGTGCATGGACCCATTCACCGAAGTCCACTTCATTGTTTGTGACTTCCGAAGCATAGCGTACTCTCCATTGTGACATGCAAGGGTCGTTCTTGAGTACAAAGTTGTGCACCTAGGTCAAAAAAATCCTCCCTACGGAATCTCTATCAAGGCGTCGCATTTTGTATGTTTTGGGCAAAACTATTTCTGATAAAAGTGGGTCATCTTGTATCCTCCACAATTGAGGGACCTGGGGCGATGATCTAGTTGTGTATTCTGTGGTGTAATGCACGGCTTCTGACAAAATATACCCCTCAACTATAGAACCCTCAGGATGAGCTTTTTGTCAAACCTAATTTTTTAGGTTTTTCATGTATCGTTCCAAGAAGTACATCCAACGACTTGCTATAGGACCACACAACTCTACTTCTTCAACCAAATGCCAGATCAAGTGCACTTGGATGTCAAAAAAACTTTGGGGGAGATTCTTCTCCATATTGCACATCAATTCCGATGCCATTATCTTCATCCTAGAAACTTCTGAAATTTTAATTTCTTTGCGACATATCCATCGAAATAACTCACCCAACCGATATACAATGCTTCGTAGTCCTTCATGTAGAGCATCTCTAATTGCTACAGGTAGCAAATCATGTAGTAGGTTGTGGTAGTCATGAGTTTTTATACCCTTGATTTTGTTGTCTACAAATTTACATTCAAAAGAAGATCCATAACTTTTTGGAGTCTTTGTAGTGCATAGCACATCAATAACATCAGAAAACTCAGTTTTAGTAAAAATCCAAGGTGCTCGTGGTGGGATACTATTGGACTCAATCCACATATCCTTCCTGATTCCTATATTCTTCATTTCAAATCTCTGTGCTTCTGAATCAACCTTTGTACCCTTTGCATTTGTCAATGTTTTAAGAAGAGATGAACAAACATTCTTTTCTATATGCATTGGATCAAGAAGATGTCGTATTTTAAGCTCCTGCACATACCAATGCAATGTAAGATTAAAAAAACATGGTATAAAATAAATAATTTTATGTAATATAATATTTCTTATTGAATAGTTTTTATATATAACAAATATTGTGCTAATGGGATATTCTCATGGTTGTCTAAATTATTGCACATGCAACATTTAACACCCAATATTCAAGGTCGTACATCTTTGATAGTCTTGTCATGCCACTCTTTTGAAGTTGTAAATTTCTAGTTTGAACTTTTTCCCACTGAGCTAACCAATCCCAACCATCCATTCTTGGAGGTGGCTTGTTTGTAGGCTCCATTTGTCCATTGAATTGATTAGCAAATTTGTTTGACCTCCAAGGATGCCCCTTTGGTAAATATCTTCGATAACCATGATAGATGATTTTGTCTAACTCCTTGGCAGAATAGGAATTCACATGGTCAGGCCTACAAACAGGACATGCAAAAAAACTCTGTGTTTGTAATGATGATGCAATACCATAACCTGGAAAATCATGCATTGTCCACATGAGAATGGCCTTAATCGTAAAAGACTCTTTGGTATTTGCATCAAAAGATTCTGCTCCAACTCTCCACAATTGATTTAGTTCATCAATGATGGAAACTATGTATATGTTCATATCTTTGACCTTCCTCTTTCCTGCACAAGTATGAATGATGTTACCAAGAATACTCTCAAAAACTATTAATTAAATCATAAGCATATATATTATGAAGAGTCATTTAAGAATCAAATCTTCAATCATTGTCATTATAAAATGTGATTGAATTTAGTGTTTATAAGTGATATAAGAATGAATTATGTGTACATATGCATCACAAATTAGATTAGAAGATTGCAATGGATTTAGGGTCTATGTAAAAAATTAAAGATAATTTTTTTTTCAATATCCCACTTGGAATAATTGCAGCAAGAATAAAAAAGGACGCTTTGATGGCTAGCCAAGGTGGTAAATTGTAGCATGTTAGTACAATGGGCCAAATAGAATATGCTGTAGAATTGTTGCCAAATGGATTGACTCCATCCATGGTCATTCCTAAAAATATGTTACGTGGATTTTGGAGGAATTCCCATCTTCTCAAAGCAAATTTCCACGCAGGTGAGTCTGCTGGACCTATCATAATATCGTCTTCGCTTTTGTGGTCATGGTGCCATGTCATCAGCTTTGAAATACTAGAGCAACGAAACATTGCTTGCAAGCGAGGAGTAATAGGGAAGTAATGCATCTTTTGTAACCATCCACATTCAAAGAACGGTGTGTCAGAAACCATTAAGTATCAACAATATGAAAAAAATTAACAACATGCAGTTTCAATAAAAATCACAAGGACAAATTACCTTTCGTGGCACGCTTTTGCTCAATGTGTCTTCTTGATATCGCGAGAGGTTACATTGTGGGCACATTTGAAGGTCTTCATTCTCTTTATAGTATAGAATGCCATCACATGGACAAGAATGTATTGTCTTGTAGTCTAAGCCAAGTTCTGTTATAACTTTTTTGGCTTCTACTCTTGTCTTAGGCATTTTGGATTCCAAAGTAGGATCAATTATATGGTCTACAATGATCCCAAAAAATTCGTCCATACAAACATTGCTCACAGTATGGCGAGCTTGTACTTTCAGAAATTGTAAAATTATAGACAAACAGTTAGACCGACAACCAACGTATAGTGGTGTAGATGCTTTTTTTGCCAAATAGTTCAAACCATCGTCTTGTATGTCAACCACTTCCTCATTCAATGGCTGAATGTCCATGCCAAGTCTATCCAATAAAAAGTCTGCAACAACATCTGGATGTTCTGGAATGTCTTCATAATCCATATGGTCTTCTTGTAGAATGTCCTCTTCAAGAACTTCACCTGTTCTTTGGAGATTTGGAGATGATACCTTTTCTGGACTTTTTGGAAGTCCAACATGATATTGAGCCTATACTAAGTAAATTTAATACAATATATATGGTACAACATATTCAAGATTTTTTCTATATAAATTTTACAAAACAAATCCAAATATGATGGTTAAAACATTCCATCATGTATATAAAATTATAATTTTGAAGAAAATAATTTTTACTAAAAATCTTAAAGTTTTCTTCGGGTGATTTTGTTTCAATACACATAGTTATCAATGAAATGACTTTCAAAAACATAACTTATATTGTTGGTTATCAAATGAAAGAATAATGATATTCCATCAAACCTATTATATTATCTTATTAGCATAAAGAACTTCAAAAAATCTTGATAAATGACCAAACCATAAAGTCCTAAACCCTTAATCCCTTCATCCCCATAGGGGACAATGGAACTTTAGAAGTTAATTCTAAACTCTTAAGGTAACCAAGGAATTTGTAAGGTTAAATACCACCTTAAAATATATTTAATTCACAATGCCAATAAATACTTCATAAGCTTCAAACCATAATTTATGTAATCATTATTTGATACAAATGATTTAATCTAAGAAAGAATGAAAAGCCTTTTGCAATTGTATAGTATAGTGTGAAGATGGTGGTATTTGATTAGACTTCCTTTCCACTAATACTTCCTCATAACTTAAATAATGTAAGTGGTAGGTAAAAAGCAACATATCACATTTATATATTAGACTACAATTGAAGATTCTAAGGTTAAATATTGGTCAAATTGAGGGTTCCTAAAGATCTTTTAAAGACTACAAAATAATAATAGTTCAACAAAAGATACATAAATATTCACCTCATATCGACCACATATGTTGTATTTCTCAATGTGACGGGCAATGATTGTTGATGATCGCACTGTAGGCTTGTATTTCTCCCCGCATTTTGTACATGGGCATATGTTATATGATTGTGCTTCATTTTCTGTTGCTAAAGAGTTCTCTTCTCGGGAATCTTTCTTTCGTCTCCTTCTCCGTGGTCTTGGTCTAAAAGCCTCTTCATTATTGACTTCTTCTACTATGTTGGACCTCCGCAATGCAGAGTAATTATGGGGCTTCCGCGGCATTCTATAAAGAAGACAATGCTATGGTGGAATTAATAAATTAGTAATTTTATATAAATGAAGTTGGAGAATATTATTCTTGCAACAAGATAATTAAGTGTTTGTGGACTGAATGTTCCCATTATGTATACTAAATCCTAGAAATGTCTACACGTAAATAAAAAGATAAAAGGCTAAATGAAGATGCAAAAGAAAGTAATTCAGAATTTCATGATATCTTAGCATACCCACATGTAAATGGATGAAGTACACTCAAGTGTCCATGATGGTCACAATTACTCCTGGCATTTGGGTATAATTAAAAAATACAACAATTGAGCCTACATTCAATGATTCTATTGTATCCAAAACAAAGAGTGAATCCTAAATACATGTACTGCATTGAAATCTCATGTATGTATGTATGTATGTATATATATGTATATATATGTATATAAATAAGTGTCAAAAAATAGTTTTAATAACTACAACAGCTATTGTGATGTTGAATGGATTTAATTCATTACTATAGTATTTTCTTTAAAAAAAAATTTTAATTCAGTTTATTAGATTACACTATAATTATGATTTAGTAATTTTTCTAGTGGTTTCTAACCATGATGGTCACAATTAATGTCAATCTTTATGTACAATTGAAAAGATAAGGCAAAAATCTTCCAAAATCTTTGTGATATTCCCTAGTCACTTTCCAATGAAATTGATGCATTGAAATTAGCATTTTAGGTATAATGATGACATTTATTTATTAGCAAAAAATATATTCATCATTCTATTGATAGTCAATATTTGGGTACTGTTCAATGTTTCATGGATTGAAGAGAAAACTAAAATATAAGAAGTACTTCACAATATAACTTGCTTTCCAATAACAAATTAGAACGAACCCTTTAGTGAGCGCACCATGGCACTAGTATATAAAAATTTGAACATCTGAACAACATGATGATAGGAACTAGGCACAGTAAGAATAAGTGGCCATTTTAGGTGTACCCACCTTAGTGCTTGCCTTTTGGTATGATGTGAATGGATGATAATTAATATAATTTATGTCGACTGAAACTCTGCTTTCATCTAAGAAGCCCGAAAACATAACCCTGACATGCCAAATTTGAAGTAGCCGTTTCTGCGGCCATAGCGCCAGATTCAAATATTTGTAGAGAAAGCGCTTGCCGTGGTGGGAGGGAACCCTGGAAGGCTTGTCAAGAAATGTATCAGAAGCTGTTGCAATCCGGAAAACAATGGAAAGGCGATCCGGTGCAGCCAACGAAGTAATCAAGAGATCTGTCGCAAGATTCCACACTCTGAGGTTGACGGAGGGTTTCAGGGTAATGAGCTCCACCCAACAGAGTTGTTGGAGGTCAGATTTGTTGGAAGTACTAGCTTACGGTGTTGCAGGATTGATGGATGCATTTGCTTAGGTGTATTGCATTGACATAGTAATTCTTGTTCAGAATAGTAACTCTTGTTATTTCACCGCAGTTGATCTGCGCTTGTCTCAAGCTTGGTGGTGATGACTTTCGAAAACTAGAATTGAAGCGAGAGCGATCGAGTTGCTTCTTCTAGCTAATCTCTACAATTGCAAAGCAGGTTGCTCTGTGTTTCAGCAATGTTGTTGCGAGGATTGTCGTCGAAAGAGCAATGTACAGACTAATCTTCTTCTCTTCTTGGAACTGTTGTACTGTAGATATATATCTTCTTGCTTCTGCTTTTTGCCTGCCAGTCGTTAACGTTGCTTTGTCTGCTTTCTCCTCAAGAAGAGAAGTCTTTGAGACGGAGTTGTGGCGCAGCCCTGGGGGGAGCACTCCCATTTTTTTTTATTGTTAACGTGCGATCAAATGAAGGGGTATTATAATTACCTTGCACCTAAAATTTAGAAATTTTTTCAAAGTAAAATAGCATCAAAAGAATGGGAAAAAAGATTTATAAATAATGAAGGGTATAGAAAAATACTCAAATTTGGGTTAATTTTTTATGTACAATAGCATTGCCAAAAAGAAAAAACAAGAACAAGAACACTAAATACACCTGCTGGACCTTGCTACTCTGGAAAGATCCCAAGAAATTTACTAGATCCCAAGTAATAACTTACTATGTGTTCATAACTTACAGAAGGAACCCAATACTGTGTTTTAATTGGTATTCTCTTGTACTGGTCGTGGATCAATAAATGTTGATGAAGGTCGAAACCTGCCATCAACCTAACGTTTTCTTTCCACACAGACAATTTCATAATTGCGCAATAGATTTAGGGTTGTGTTGGGATGCGGCTATGGTATTACTGGAATGTGGTTTTGTTGATGCTAGCATGCGGCTATGGATATTTTGATGTGTTGGATTGTAGGCTTCTAAAGTGGATTAGGCAATTGTAGGGTTTTACTAGATTCAAGCAATTGCAGGCTTGTTGATTCATCATGTCCACATTTTTTTCCCAATTGCAACTCGGATTGTTGTTCAGTAGCAGGATTCTAAAGTGCAATTGTAGGGTCCTACAATTTTTTGGGAAGTTTTAGGCTTATAGATATGAGATTTTTAGTAATTTAGCTGACAATTATAGCACGAACTATAGACCCTAAACTCCTCCTTCATTGGATTTTTCTGTAAGTACTTTGCAATTGGAATGTGTTTATAAACACATACCTGAACCCTAAACATGTTGTAAGGTGCCATTTCTTTCCAACACTTGTATCTGTTGTAGAATGTGTTGTGAGATTTTTGTATTGAAATATTTGTGTGGTATGTTTGTTTGGTATAGGAAGAATTGTAGATCATGAACTTAGAATGCTCAACACTAAACCCTTAACCCTCATTTTATTCTCACTGCCTAAACCTAAACCTTAGAACCCTATACATGTGTAAATTATCAATCCAAAACTCTGTATTTATAAGTAATATAGCATACAATTAATTATAGTAAATTTCTATTTAAAATGAAAGATAGGGTATCTTAAATTATCATACTTTAGAAATTTAGATAATATAGGTGTATAATAATTCTAAGAATTTACCTACATAGCCCTCACTTTAATAGGGCTTGAACGCACGTGATCCTCAAACATTACAAGTAGTGCTCCCCCCGGGGGCGCAGCCGCAATCGTAGGTTCTTCTTGCGATGGGGCGGTCTTTAGCGACAACAACGTCGGGTGGGAAATTGGCATCAACGAAGGTAGAGTGAAGTGAAATTTGGTAAGTGCCAAACTCAATTGTTTTGAATTTCCATCTCTACATAGAAATGCTTCCTAAACCGCAGCCTTCAAACCCTAGCAGAAGATGTTGCGTAGGTTTTGGATTACGTGCTTTGTCATGCACAACCTTCCTTCTCGTCTGCATTGCTTCATTCTTTGAGATAGCAAATCTACGATCCTCGTCTAAAGGCCCCTCCAAAAGAATTGATCTCGCGGTTCAAACTTCTTTCCTCTCAGCTGATAACCTTGCTTTCGGTGATTTCTGTCTTCAAAAGAAGCTAATCAGATGAACTTGCAACGCAAGCAAAGTAGCAGATCTTTGTGGCACAGGGGCGATCATCGACTGCAAAATCGACTAAAATAGAGGCGGATTAGCGACAGTCTGGTAAGTGCTTGAACTCAATTTTTTTTCATTAACAAGATTGAAAAGAAATGCTCCTAAAATGCAGTTTAGAAATCTTTGGAAAAGACGTTGTAGATGTTGAATGAAAGTATTATGTGAATGAATTCTCACATGTAAATAAGTCATTGTTGTATTGTCTGATTAATTAGGTTCACTGATGAATGAACTTCAAAACAGGAGGTTGCTCACTAAATAATTGTTGCCTTGCCTGTAATGCCATATAGATGTTGTAGTGAATTCGTGTAGTTGAGTTGTAGTTGCTGAAGTGAAGCTCTAAGAGTTTGTCACAGTTGAACAACCAAGTGAAATGAAAATGAGTTTTGTTTAGATAGAACAGAGAAACCCTCTTTCTCAATAAAGGAATGTAATAGGTAAAAAAACAAATACTACATTTCCTAGCCAAAGTTGATTGATGGGCAATTGTTCCTTTTTGTGTGTCGTTTATCCAAATGCTCCCATACCTTAGTGTTTTCACGGGTCTTGAAAATTCTGTGACGGATTTACAGTGTTACAAAGTCTAAAGCATTGATTAATTAGCACAATTGTTTTCTTGAAAATTTCAATTGACTTCTGCAGCAAACTTGGTCAATTTTGCCTTTGAAGGTTCTTGATGTAGAATAAAACAACTATTGTACACCAAAGTTGGGGATTACCTTCTCATTGTAGTGGATGTCTTCGCTTTGGTGCCATGATTATTCTTGCAGGTTTGAAGACATTGCAAATTAGAAAAAAACAAAGTGTCCCAAGGCTGGAGGAAGAAAACTGGTAGCACAGATGAATGTCCTTGGAGTGAAACGGAAAAGAATTTCTGCTACCAGATTTGCAAGAGGGCCTGTGTATCTTGGACAAAGTCCAAATAGAAAAAAGAAGTCACTATTTCAGTTTTTTTCTCCTTTACCGAAATCTAAATCGAAGAGATTAAGGGAAGCAGCCAACGAAGTAAGAAGGGAGATTCCAGAACCAGTTACCAAATTTCAGCAAGATGTTGCGGACCCAGTGTCAGACCAAGAGTGTCGTGCTTCTGAGCATGTGTTGGCAGTAGATGCGGCCCCACAAGCAGGTGTTAAAGGGAGATTGATATTAGATGGAAATTCCTCTGTTTTGCCTTGTACCGTGCAAATAGAGCAAGTGATAGTGAACCCCCTCATCAGAGCTCGACAAATTCTAGATTTTCCAGTTACTGCACCGCAGTCACAAGTTGTAGACCCCTTTCTGCAAAGTGCAGAATACAAATCTCCGCTTCTTGAAAGGCTGCAAACAACAGAGATGGAGTTGGTAAATGTGGAGTCCTTCACACTAGAGACCACAACACCTAAAGAAGTTGAAAGTAACTTGAATGTTGCAGCAACCTTGGTGAAACCCTTCGAGTCTATTAAAGGGGTTGAAAGTAATTTGAATGTTGGAGTGCCCTCGGTGAAACCCTTCAAGTCTATCAATAGTGGCTTTGTAGCAAATGGAGGCAGCAATGGTATCGTTTTGAACCCTAGTGTAGCAGATGATTATGACAATGAATTTTCAGTGAGGAATGCTCTAGAGAATGACCTAAATTCAGAAGAATATGGAAGAGGGCAACAAATTCGATGTGGATCTTCAGAGCAACTTAAGCTAATTTATTCAAGAGAGACTTTCGAACGCCTATTGATGCTTATACCTTCTCACAGACGTCAAGAATTTCTAACAACACATCCCTTGCTACCACTCCAAAACACGCTTTTAAGAAAGTCAATTGAGTTTGATACTGTGGGAGTAGCAAATCCAGAGTAGGTTGAGGTTTTTGGATAAGGGTTTGAAAACCTGGTGGCCTCTCCAAATTCCCAGACAGCCCTTTTTTCTTCAACGTAGGCCACAAGTATTGAGAAGGAAAATGTGGTCATTGAAGAAACATTCAAGAAGACTATGCAGAAGCTCGTGAGAGATGAAAAAAAATACAAGAAGAAGCAGGCTCAGAAACACACAAAGAAAAACAAAGCTAAAGACCTAGTGGGGAAGGGACTGCTTGAGATAGCGGCAGCAACTTCAAAGCCTCTATTGACCCTTGGCCATTGTGAGTCCCCGATTCGTCACCGGGGACTCACAGGTTCTTTTTTCGAATTCCTACATAATCTAAGGCATAATTAGGCTCGTAAAACCCACAAAAGGGCATTAAACCGGTATTGGCATTACACATACCAATGTGCCATTTGGTCATTAGAGGGGGTTTAGGATAGTTTGCATCCAAAACGGACCTTGTCTTAGCTAAATAGATACCAAACTGATAGTGATGTGCAGGATTAGGGTAAGAAGCCTAAAAAGGCCCTGTCCAGGCTAGGAAGTCCTCATGGGGGAATCTAGAAGGAATCCCCCACTCCCTATAGCATCGAAGAGAATACGGGCGGAATACTAACCTTGAAATGCAGGTATCGGGCGATTTCCTAATTTTAGGAGCACGTAGTGGGGATGTAGATTTGCATCCAAGAGGGGGGATCCCATAGGTGGTCCGCTCTAAAGTTTGGAAATTTTCCGACATTGTTTGGATATTTTCCCAGACGGTCAATCGCGGTGGACTTTGGGTGGGAATTCGAAAGAATATCCCAAAGTGCCGTAAAATCCCACTAAAAATCCGGTAAGGCGGTCTCACACCAATGGAATGCTTCCCCAAGTTTCAAGACAGATTGATAGTTGGAAGATCCCGAATCGGCGACATTCCTCCCCAACTAACAATTTAAATGACGGAAGCTGTAGTTGACCGGCGTACCGGGGTCATACGACACCGGATCGAGGCCTACTTGGGGTCTATTCCTACCCCCCTCTATCTACTTAAGAGATTGGTGAAGGTTTGGGGTTTAGAATTGCCAAACTCCAAAAGTTGGGAATTTATCCCAACTTTAATCCCAGCTTACACCAAGATTCTTTGAGAATTAGGACATAGTTTCAGGGGTTAAGGGTTCTCTATGGCTAATTATGGCCTTCCGGACCCAATGGCGCAATCCGTTTGCCATTCGGAGCTAAAGTCCAAAAGTTAGCCTTTTGGGAACAGCACATAGAGGAGAAATTGGGGTTTAAGGCCCCCCAATGCTTTTTTGGGGAGTTTGAGCCCCAATGGCCGTGGGGAACGTGTAGGGAACGCGTGGGGAACTCCGGGCACATGTGGGAGCAAGTATCACCTCAAAAAGTTAGTGGAGGTGGCTCCAAGTGCTTGGTGTAAGTAATTTCAAATTAAGTAGGTGGGAACACATGGGAACTTCTCCCATGTGAGAACTTGTAGATTTTGGGGAAGGTAAATTAGGTGGTTTTGCAAGTTCTTGTAAGGTTAGGTAAGATTTGAATTTCTCAATTCAAATTGTGTAGATTTTAGGTGGATAGTTAGATTTGGGATTGGTAAACATGTACGGACCTCCTAAATTCCCTCATCTAGTTATTCTTAGTAGATTAAGGGGGGGTTGCTCCCTTTTGAGTATAAAAGGGGCGGCATTCTCTTCTCATTCTCTCTCTTTTCTCACTCCTACCCATTTAAGGGAGGAAGACTATTGGGCCTGAGTTATGCCGGAATTCCTTTGGCTTTTGATGCCAAAGGAGCCTTTGATGGTCTTTTGGGGTTGTTGCACCCTTGGTAAGTGTGGTTTGTGCTTGGGGACTTGAGACCCCCCCAAGTTGGTGGAATTTTATGCAATTTGATCTTGGTTCACTCTTGTATTGTGTCACTATTGAGAGGTGTTGTGGGAGAGAACTAGGGAGGAATCGAGGGGTTACTAAGGAGGTGACTTTGAGAGTATGTTGCATCTTGTGTTCACTCTCTTTTCCCTCTTCTCTTGGTCACGGAGTTAATCTAGTCCCATAGGGGACGGCGAAGCTTTGACTATTAGCCTTTGCAAATTGTGTGTTCACCCTCTTCTCCCTCTTCTCTTGGTCACGGGGTTAATCTAGTCCCATAGGGGACGGCGAAGCTATGAACCCCCACCACCCTTAGAAACTAGAAGTCTTAGCCACGTGTCAAAACACTTCACACTCACGACGAAGCTTTGAACCCCCTAAGTCTTAGCGAGGTGTCAAATAACCTTCCCCTTGAGTTAGAATCAACGTTTAGTGTCCAACACGGTTGGCACTAAGTCAACGTTTAGTGTCCAACACGGTTGGCACTAAGTCAACGTTCAGCATCCAACAACCATTGGATTAAAACCCTTGGGCCGCATTAGCTTGTCTTGTTTAAAGGAACCTCCTAGTCCTACTTGAAAACCAAAAAAAACAAAGTTTGTTTCCAAACTCCAGCGCTGGAGCCCAACCAGCCAGCCAACCGGATCCCGCGGCCGGGTACCTCAACAGGGTCCGCGGTCGGGTACCGCAGCAGGGTCCATAGCCGAGCCAACAGTCGGGGAGCCTTGGGGTCGGGGGTCCAGGGGCTTTGGGGAGTTCGGGGGTCCAGGGGGTCCTTAGGCAAAAAATTAGTAGAAGTTAGTTGGGTTAAAAGAATAATCTAGAAATTAGTTGGTTTAGGGGATAGTCTAGAGATTAGTTGGTTTAAGGAGTAGTCCGAATTAGTTGAACTAGGAAATAGTTTAAACACTAGTAGGGTGGGGAGGTAGTTTGAGAAAAAGACCTATTTGTAAAAAAACACCCGGAAGGGGATAATTAAAAGAGCTGGGGCCAAGACATGGCAATGATGGACGTGGCGTGGAGTGAAGAGGACCGGACATGGGGGACACACGGAACGGAGGTGGGCCTCTAAACCTTCCTTTGATTTAAATTAATTGATGCAATAGGGAATTAGTTAGTAGGAAAAGGTTAACATCTCAAGTGAGATTAAGGTCCGGCGATTAGCAACCACGAATAGGAAGACAACCATAACTAGAAGAGAAGTAAAATAATGAATACACAAACATAGAATGAAATACATAGAGTAGACAAATACAAATACATAGAGTAAAAGGATACATAGAGTAGACGAATACAACTACATAGAGTAGAAGAGTACAAATACGTAGAGTAGAAGAATACATAGAGTAGAAGAGTACAAATACGTAGAGTAGAAGAAGACGTAGAGTAGAATAAAGCAAAGACAGATATGTAGAGTAGGTCAAATACCAAGATGTAGATTAAATTAAAACCAAGACAAATACGTAGCGTAGAATAAAGCGAAGACAAATACGTAGGGTAGGTCAAATACCAAGACGTAGAAGAATACAAGTACGTAGAGTAGATTAGAACAAAGACGAATACATAGAATAGATCAACACAAGGGCAAATATGTAGAGATGGGGTAGAAAATGCCATGCATAGAGTAGAGTCAACCAAAGGCAACACATGGGAGTACGATAGGAGGAACAACCCCCTAGATGGGGTAGAAGGAAGCAATTAGAAGTAGGACAAGAGGACGAAACAAGTACACACCTAGGATAGTTAGGAATAACCAACTCATGCGTTAGGATAATTAGAATAGCAAAAGATCCATTGCTTGGAAGGCACAGTGGGTTTGACACTTAGACACCCGTAGGAGTAGTTTTGTAAACAAGAGCCTGATTGTGATCGCTTAATTCCAAGGGTGGGAATGAAGCGCCCACAGCCATCTAATTACAAGTGTCACGGGTCTCAACTTTGCTAGGCAGCCGCTTATGAAAAGAGATGTGAAACAGTCCAGTGGTGTCTCGTCAGGCATGCCATCCTCATTTGCTACGAAGAATTTACTTGGGGAAGGGAATTTGGCTGCTATTTTGAGTAGTTGGGATACAATTGAAGAGATTCCACCTTTCGAGGTCAATTCACTCACGGCACCCATCGGAGAGTTTTAGGAGCACATGAGGCGATATGCATTCAGCAAGCGTCATTTGAGTTCCCATGGCATGTGGATTGGAACAAGCAATTTCCGGAACTAAAAACAAGATTCACATTGAAACTAAGGAAGATTTATCCAAGGCTTTGGGATTCGAAGAGTATTCTCTGAGCAATTGGAGCCAATTTAAGGGAACGACTGAAGAGAAAGTTTGAGAGGGCCAAGAAAATTAGCCAAGTATCACAACCTCATGGTTGCTCAAAAGGTTCTTGGATGATCATTTACAAATCCACTAAAGATGAGAAGAAGCAGAAGAAAGCAAAGTTGTGTAGAGAAGCTGCTGACTTGCGATTCCAAGACCAAGGGCCTACCCATTGTTGTAGGCCACGAGGAGTGAGAGGATTGTATGACCGATTTGTAAGTACTTTGAACCCTTTCACTTCTTGATGATTGAAATTCCCAATTATGTGGTGATTGTGGAAAATTATATAATTGACAATATTGCTTCACTGATTCTTTGATATGGTGAAATTTAGAGGTGCCATAAAGATTTTAGGCTTAACCCTAAAATTGACAAATTCCAGTGTTTATTACATGTTGTACCTCTCATGTCATTCTAATTGAATTGTACCCTATTTTATAAAATTGTAATTAGATTTAGGATTTTTTATTTATTCTCAGTGATTGCTTTAGAGATAGGATGCACTACTTATTTCCTACGATAGTGGTCAAAGCTAAAATCACTTTTAGAAGAAGAAAAAAATCCAGATGAATCCAAGGTCTGTACACCCTTGGTTGGTTGTTTAGGTGTCATTATACTTCATTGAATTTTAAAGGTACTTCATTTAAAAAATTTAGATGTAGAAATACATGAAGAAATAAAGTAAATATTGGAATTAGTTTGCCGGTCATAGATAATGCACAACTTCATATACTATATAGACAATTATGTACAATATGTAGACAATTATTTCTGTTGCTACTTCTTAACCAGTTCTTGTTGTAATTGGGACTTGTAAACCTCCATGTGTATAAATTAAAGAATTCATATAGATATTTGTTGACTATAATGGCTTGTATTGCAAAAGGAATGGACCTTCACTATTTTGGTTAGGCATATGTTGTTGAATATTATTGTGTAGGTCCATTAATTTTTACAGAATAATTTAGAACTGATTCACCAAGTGTCGGAAATGCTCATGACTTTGATTGTAGCTGGCTTGTCCATTGGACTGAGTGTGATAATCATATTGGTTCCATATTTGAAATTTAGAAACAGTTTAATTGTTTAATGTTGCAAATCAAAATTGGATTGCAATTTGCTTCAATGATTGAGCAGAAGGGGGTATTGATTTCTTGAATTTTAGGTCTCCATGAAAAACAATTTTAAAATTTAATATTCAAGATGCCAACTGAATTTCATGTTGTGTTTTAACAGTTATGAAAGGTTTGAAGTGACATTGTAAGTGATGGAACTTCTAATATGCAACTTTTGTATGTGCTTTTCATAAGTTTGTTTTCATTGTGTGTTCTTTGTTGTTGTAGGTCGATTTTTTCAACAAACCACCAACAAATGAGGAGTTGGAATTTGGGAAGATGAAAGGGTGGACAAATTTAAAAAAGAAGATGGAAAAAGTCTTGGACGTGCTACCTTCGATTCAAGGCAAATCAATCAGCCCACTACCGAGTCCACCAATTGATCCTATCACCACAGTTCCAAAGGGCGAGTATCTTGTGAAAAATCCATCAATCTCTAGCGCTTGTACCTTGAGTGCTTCAAGTAGTTCAGACAACTTTGAAAATTCGAGTAGTGACAGTGATACCTCTTTGTCAGAATCGGAGGAAGAGTAGCACCATTCCAACGTTACAACTGCATGGTATGGTTGATTCCTTCATTCACTGGTTTTATGCTCGGTTGAATAATTCCACATGTAGCCATTCTACTTAATGGGCTGACAATAGGAAGATATTATCCTCTCATTTTGTTGCTCTTTCATTCAGAGAGGATCCATTTCCTTTACAGTTTACAACCTTTGAATAGAAATCTTTTCACTTTTTCAGCTTACATAGATATGTAACTTCATATAAATTAGAATTTAGTAATCATCAGTAAAATTTATGTTATCAAAAGTTTTGGTGACTTTCATATTCTTGAGTCTAACTACAAGCCAGGTTGTAAATGTGTTAGATCTTGACTGAATATGCGTTGACATTGCTTGTTTCTTTCCATTAAACAGTTTTAGATGAGTGCCATACATTCAAATTCGTCCATTCCTTCCATTTATGTTCTCATTAATGTACACTTCATGGAATTTAGTCATCTACTTTTTAGGGTTTGTGAGTTTTACAATTTGTTAATGCGATTTTGAAATTCATAACATTTAGATTGCCTTCTAGAATGCTTTGATGGAAGGCAATGCAGGTCATGACACAGAAGCATTAGAAGTTAATGTATGCTCTACACTTTGCAAAATCCAATGGCAAAAGTTACCTCCACTGATTCGCCCCTTTCATTTCAATAAATATTATGATTGCATCGTAATTGGGAATAAAAATGTATTTCTTAAAAATCAAGAATTCTCTTTGGTGAAGCACCTGAAATTCTGGACCTTTCCAATGCAATGGATCTCTCCATTTGTTCCAAAAAATAAAATAAAATAAAATAAAATAAAATAAAATTTTGGACCTTTTTCACTACGACGGAGATCAAAATTAGATCTCAGTTACTGAAAATAAACCTACAGTTGTCAATAGTATTGAAGGTAGTTGACCACAATCAAAATAGAATGACGGTGGAAAAAACAACTATGGAAGACTTTAATATTAGATGCACTATATGTCTATATTTGATGGTGGCAAACGGTGGCAAACATTCTATGGACCCACCAACTAACTACTTTCAGGAGAGTGGAGTCCAAACAAGCATCATGCAAACTCACAGGAGGCATTCCCAAACATATCTTATAACGTGGCAAGATGCAGGTTCCAAAACGTGGATAATTCTAAGCAACACTTGGGAATCCACTAAAAGCACGGTTGGGAGGCCCACTCTTGTCGAGGTTAGCAGTGTAGTATGCAACGTCTCCAGCCATGCAAAAGGACCTCAGTTCTAGTAGTGTAACTATTTAAAAATAACCCCCGATTGAATGTCACCCTGCTAATTTGGAGAATTTTAGTACTATTTAGTTCTCCATCTTAAAGGTATATACATTAGTCATATTTTTTAATTTTTAAAATTTTATGTTCAAAATTTTAAAGTACTCTTAGAAAAATCATGCAAACACAACAAATAGTACAAGTGTTTCTTGCATTGACCCACACCACTTATTCATGTTCAAAGCATAATAAGGGATGTTGTGAATGATTCACAAAACAAGTATATTCCTTTAAGTAGATTGTTGGATTTACTATTGAGGAGTTGCTACATCAAAAATCTTTGGAGAAGTTTGGAGTAGTGAAGAAGGTATGACTACCCCTAATATGGATTTGAATATGGACTTGGACTTTGGGATATATGCCATATCAAATGTCAGATCCCATCCCACCTAAGAATGACAAATGACAATGACAATGAGCTCAAAAGAGGCAATAATCCATTTCCACAATGCTTTATAATCTTCATTTCATCTATCATGTAAAGCCAATACATTAAAAAATTGCATGCAAAAATTAAATATTCGTAATTGCATATTCAAAATTGACCTCTTTCATTTACAACCCCACTTATGAAGAAGACAGAAAATGGCTTAACCCCTAAACCCCTAAACAGCGTTTTTTGAGATTATAGATTTTTTGGGCAGCTCACTACGGATGGAGTTTTTATTTTTTTTCTTTGAAATTTTGATACAATGTGTGTCCAAGGAGTAGCTTTAAGGCCCAACAATTTTCATAACTTTTGACTTTGTGGATAAAAAGTTATGGCATGATATGTTACTTTGTTTGCTCGGCGGGCAGCCCGGGCAGCTGAAAAAACTTTTTCAAAAAAACTTTTTTTTGAAAAGTGAAATTTCAAATCGTTTCTTTAGGTTTATACAGACATGTGAAGCTTTGAATCAATCCATTCCGATCAATGAGTCAAAAGTTATGAAGATTTTAAGTTTGGGGTAGTTTGCGGCCAGTTACAGAATCTGCACAGCACAAAAAAAGTTTGAAATTCTTCATTTAATTCAATTTTTCATATTTTTGAAAAAAAAATAAAAATAAAAGGTGTAGATTGTTTATTTCAACATTTTAACCATTGGGATTGAAAATGTTCAATTCCATGAATAAAATGTTCACAATTTAGTATTTTGGCTCATTTTTTACTTCTTTCTACTTACTTATTTTTTCCTATATGTTGTACAATTCCAAATGGTTTGAAATTTTTTGAGAATGTAGCCAACTTACATTGAAGTAAGAATTCAAAGAGTAACCACCATTTTGAATTTTTTTTCACACAAATGTGACCTTGTGAAGTGCAGCTGCCCGGATTTTCGCAGGGATAAAAAAACAGTTTTTGTCAATTCAAATGCTTATATCTTGCAATCTACATGATGGAAATTTCTGAAATTTTTTCCACATGTTTACAAACCACCTTACTACAAGATCCTACGGTTACATGAGTCAAAAATGTGTTTTAAAAAAAAAATTGCTCTTGTATTAGAAATGGCAGTTTTGGAGCAATTTTTTTTTGGTGAAAACGCTGTTAGGGGTTTAGGGGTTAAAACTCTCTCGGAAGAAGGCCACATAACCATTTGTCGAAAAACAAAAACAAAAACTTGTTTAGATGCATTTCTTACAATTTTCATGGATACTATTAATTCTTCTTATAAACCAAAACTAGAATGAAGTCTGTGGCTTTGTAGCATTTGTCACTCACCAAAAAGGTTTCATTGGGAAAACATTTGGATATTATAAAGATTCAACTAGCAAGAGTGAATGAAAGAAAAATCGTGTTTGCACTTGGTGTTAGAAAGTGTTGTTATTGGGGGTCTTAGGAATGAATTTAGACCTACATGTGGACAAGATTCACTTTGCAAACAATATCCTAACACTATGGTAAGTGCTAACATACCTTTACATTCAATTTTTCCAAAATGATATTGATGGGTAATCAATGGAGGCTACAATAAAAATACAAGGATGGGGCTTACATTTGGCTAGTTTATGAAATTTGATTGTCAAACCACAAATTGAAAGAAATATGTACCAAATAGTTTGAAAGGGGGTGCAATTCAAATCTAATATCAAATCTAATCGTTGTGTCCACAATTTTATATCTTGAAAATTTATAGTGCTCTTGCACTGTGTAGGAAGAACACGGATACATTGTCTTGAAGAGTAATTATTGTCATTACGTTGGGAACATTATGTGTCTTGCTATCTCTAGTTGGCATGACTATAGGGTGATTGCAAGAAACACTTCACATTTTTGTCTCAAAAACACAGTTTTTGGCTACAGAACTAGTTGTATTGTGCGATACTACCAGTACTGTGCGTTAGTAGTGTGCCTGACAATCATAACCATTGAATCAAGGCACCTACAAATCTGGACTGTCTGTCAATACTATATAATACTATAGACTACTACAAAGTACTACAGAGACCAGAAATTGATAGCAGAAAATAGTGGCCAATGGACCTTTTCATTTTAGTAATTAAAAAATTATTATTAAATTATTAAATTTTTTTTTGTTTTTTTGGACAAGATTGTGCTTACATTGCAATAAAAAAATTCTCTAGGAAATTTTTTCCCTCTTCATAGCCTTTGTACCTAAGAAGGTCACTTTGACCCCATGTGTACAATAGATATGTTGCTGATTTCATAAAAACTCATCACCAATACTTGTAATGTTAGTAGACCTCCAACTTGTCTATTATGTGGCTTCAAATTCGGATTTTTGGGTCAAAAATAGGACTAAAACCCCCCAAAATGGCCAAAGTAGACATCCAATTGGAGGTAGGTTAAAAATAGTAAACTAATTTTAAAAATTTTGAAAAAATTATTCAACATCTAAAACTTTTATGTGCACCTTCATTCCAAATTTCAAGACAAAAGAATAAAATATGCAAAATTTATGTGCAAAAAACTACCTGTTGGAGGTCAAGGGGACAAAAAATAAGACAAGTGTTTCTTGTAATCACCCTATACCTCTAGCTCACTACATCCTTGACCTACCAACAATAACTAAGCCTCTAATGACTTCAATGTGTGTCCAATGTACTATAGACTCAATATAAATCCATCATCGAAAAACTAAAAATTGTCAAAAATTACATTGACATTCAGAAAATTAGTGGCTTTTGATGATATTGACAATGATGATGGATTTTTTTGGAATTTTTTGGATGAATTATATGCATCATGAACTCTAGTCTTTGAACACAAAAGTTGAATTTAAAAATGCATTATACAATTGTAAAATATAAATTGTACACATTGCCTAATTCAACAAAAAAATTCAAATACAAGGGCATTTAGATGTAACAATGGTCTATTTTGCAACATATACTCTCTTTACAATGGCTAATGAAATCCCATGCTCTCAATTCCAAAAAAAAACTCAAACTTTGTGAGAACCAACATCATTTGCATGCTTGTTAAATTGTGAATATTTTAAATTCTATAAATGTGAATTTCCTTCAATTTTTGTATATAACAATAAAAAATGATGTATACCAACATGTTAAGGCACAAAAAGTTTTTTTTGAGTTTTAAGAAAAAATTGACAAAAGATAAAGTAAAGCCAAACCATGTTGAATAAAACTGAGTTTTAGATTTAACAAACTTTTGAATTAATTTTCTTTCAATTCATAACTAATTTTTTCTTCAAACTTCCCTGGTAATGTGTCGTATTTTGTGCTCTACACTTTTGAATTTTATCCATTAATGCTTATGGTATGGTTGTTTGAATGAAAACATTTCACATTTGTACTCTATTTCATTTGTCATTGTACCTCCAAAGTTTAAATTGATTAAAGTTTTGATTTTATAGGGCTATTCAAATAGTCTTAGAAGGTGAGATTTACTCCATTGATTATTAAGTACTTGTACTTATATGAAGGCAAAAAGAAAAGACCAATTGAAAACTTGAATCTTAAAGATGTCTAACATTTGTATTACTTTTAGCATTTTAACAATTTTTGAAGAATTGTGAGTTTAAGGAGATGCATTAGAGAAAATTGAAAAGCTATTTTAATTAATGACAAAAATTTAATAAGGTTTTTAACCTCTAAAGTTTTGTGACTATATATATATATTGTTGAAAATTAGCCTTCAAAAAGCAAAATTTGAGATTGGAAGTGCTACTTTGTAAAAATTAGTGTTTTTTACAATCCAACCAATCAATGTATGACTTAACTTATCTATGTATATATTTTAATAATTTCATGTAATTTTAAGTATTAGATTGTGAGATGATAATGCCCAAATCTAATTCAAAGTTTTCTTCAAGGGTATAGCTAACTTCAACTTTGTGCTTTGAAATTCAATATTTTTTTGTAAATAAAAATGCACTTGATTAAAGGTTGTTTTCATACAAACATCTAAGTCTAGTGTCCTACCAAATTTCACTAAAAGATCACATGAGTTGATTTTTTTCTAAAAAACTATTAGTAGAAAGACACATTGGATTGAAAAAAAATTGTTTAAAACTTATTAATTGAATAGAAAAAAATTCAATCCCAAAGGCATAAATGTTGTAGTAATAAATTCACACCCTATAGAATGATTTCCTTAAGGAAATAATGAAAATTGATCTAAAAAGTGAACATCAAATGTTCGACCCATCAGTAGATGCCTAACGTGCCTACAATACAAAAAGTCCTCATATCTTTCATCTCAATTTGGGAGTGCTACCATATCAGTGTAGAATTTTTGAACCCTTGAGCCTAGTAGTCTATATTGTAGACACCTTCTATGATTATAGGTGTTTATATTGTAGATACCTATGCTATGAACTCTTTCTATATTATAGTACTTATACCTTTACAATAACAATATATATTATAAACACTTGAAATAGTTGTAGGTACATATCTACAATCAACTAATCAAGATGACATGTGTGCACTTATGTACTAGCATCAATCATCAAAATAAAATCAATCTAATGAAATCAAGTTTCTTGTAGGTGTACACATGATCCTTTCAAACCATATTACAAAAAAGTTTTTAAAAAAGTCAATAAATTATTTAACCACTGAATGCCTAAGGCAACAAAATATGGTGTCTGCAAAACTTTGAAGTTAAATAAAATCTAACCAAGTTGCTATTTTTCATAGTTTATATTGTTGGAAACTTCTTTTTGAGGTCTACTTTAAGCATCAAAAATCTGATCTTGAAAACGATTGATTATGATTTTTCTATTCAAAAAAGAGAACAAGGGCATCCACTGCAATCTTGACTTTTTGTAGTGTTCAGGGCTCTTGGAAATGAGCCTCAAGTACACTACATCTTGGAGAAAAAAACACATTAGAAATTCATTTTAGAAAATTATAGAGTAGATTTTGAGAAGCCACAAATTGGTTGGAGTTGTGCACGTTAGGCCCTTTAACCTCATATTTTTTTTGGTGACCAACTTTTTAGGTTTGACATGTGAAAAGAGGATTGAAATTCTATAGTTTACTTTTGCACTCTTAACACCTTCATAATCAAAAATTATAATTTTTGGGCAATTGCAAGAAACACTTGTCCTATTTTTTGTCACACCTAATGTGCTGATTTGTTTTTTGGCCATAACCTCTATGTTTTGGCTCCAAATGACTCAAGATTTATAGAAAAGGTACTCATAACTATCATACACTTTCCCTAATTTTTTCATAATTTTCAAAAATAGTTTACTATCCAAAAATAGACCCCAATTGAATGTCACACTCAGCAGTTTAGGCATAAGAGGTTTTTTCAGGTGTTTGAGAGACTGTTTCAGCCCTGTTCCCCCAGTCTGTAAACCCATCAGATTAAATAATAATAATAAAAAAAAATTTAAATTTTAAAAATTTTAAAAATTTTAAAAATATTTGTTTTTGAAAAAAATTATTAAAATATTAATATCTGATGTGGCAGTCTCTTGGCCACATCAGATCGCCTTTGTAGCAGCTTTTAGGGAGTTTCAACGAGTTCCCACAGTCCGGGAACTCGCGGTCTTCTATACAAGCTGAAAAACTTCTTATGGGGGTTTTGTCACTAAGGAGTACCTTTTTTTAAATGATTTTGAGATGAAATTTGGATGAAATGGTCTTCTAGTAGACTTACAGCTCTCCACGTGAGGGATTTTGAAAAAAGTTATTTTATGTCTTGTGGAAGTCCACAAAGTAAGCTTCTTTTTGCTTGCATTTTGAAAACCATAAAGTATTATTTTAATGATTTTTTTGATGAATGACCATCTCCATAAAGTTTTTGCAGATGGACAATTTTGATTTTGTGAATTTACATAATTTTTCTATTTTTTCCTAATTAAAACATCAAGGTATATATTTTCTTAGGACTTGGCACTTTTCTAGTTCTCCATCTTAGACAATTCTTTTGTGCAATTCCTTCTATGGGTACCTTCATCTTAAGGTGTATACATAAGTCATATTTTTTTAATTTAAAAAAAATTAATTTTCTAATTTTAAAGTACTCCTGAAAAAATCAGCCAAACATAACAAAATCAACAAGTGTTTCTTGCAATCACTCTTTCAATCCATAACTTGTGATATTATTGTGTTTTCTTTTCCTAAATAATCTCTAACTTATGATCTTGTTTAAATTTGTATAGTTACATTTTTTTTTAAACTTGATAAAGCTTATCAAAATGTTGTCTTTTTGTTTAATTTAGAGCAAATTCCTAGAAGCTCAAAAAAGGCCTTGGGTATTAAAGGGTTAAAAGGATTTTTCAATTTAATTTTTATCTCTCCGATCTCAGTTTTCAATTGGAAACCAACTTATAACTTGCAGGCTTTAGGTTTCCACATTAGAGAAAATTTGGACTCTCCCAAAGGTTACTGAGAAGTGCCAAAATGACCCAAGATTACCATTATTTGGCATGACAAAAAAATTTCCCCTATAGCTATGGTGCACCAAGTGTCATCTACACAGAAGTGTAGCCAAATGTCAAAGCCTTGGTACATGAACACTTGTGTTCAGTTGGAAGAAAGTTGTAGAAAATTGACATATTCTAATTAACAGAAAAGATATTCATACAAAATAAATCGCAATTTCGTCAAAGATCTTGTATTTTTTCCAGCTTAGGTGGGCTCTCCATATAGAGTGGCTTGTCAAACCTTGGCACCCTTATGGAGAGTCCAGATTTTCTGTAACGATAGTTCTAAGACGCTGGCCGGCCTCTTCCTTTCACTGGCTCTTTCACGCCGGCTCTTTCATGCTGACTCTTTCATGCCGACTCTTTCATGCCGACTCTTTCATGCCGACTCTTTCATGCCGACTCTTTCATGCCGGCTCTTTGATTGACTTACGGCAGTTTAGTTTTCATCTTCCCAGATGACATAGTGTGGAATGCTTCTTCCCATGCTTTGCATGCCGGCTCTTTGATTTAGTTTTCATCTTCCCATGCTTTGCACGAACCTATCAATCAGCGCATACCTTGAATGATCTCCCGTCTTTCTTCAGTAAGAGATTTGTTTCTGGCAGAACGAGGCATTGAAATTCACACGAGACTGATGCTCTTTTGTCGATCGATCAATACTGCCCCGCTTCTACTTGCACTGTAATTAATCACATTCAAGAAGGTTCCGATCATTTTCACTAGCTTCCCTTCCCCATGTGTTCGATCAAATCAGCGTTACTTTTCCCGTTGAATTGTCCTCACAAAGATCTTGCAACAATTCCTTCATCCTTGGGAGACAGCGACAGTGAGACCACGATGGATTTGTACGTCATTATACTGAGTCCCTGTTTTCCCCCAGTTGATCAATCAACTGGTACAAATTCAATCCTCCAATGCATCAGTTTCGTGTGCACGACTTCCTTGGTACAATTTGAAGCCCGGCCTCAAACTTGATGATCACGTGAGGTACAATCAGTGGGTCCAAGAACAGCTTCAATCGCAAAATAATTCGATTTGTGTGATCTTGCACGATAAGTTAACGGGTCATTGCAAGAAACACCGTCCAAAAAGTGTAGTGTTTTTACAGTACTCTTTTTTTTCCTTTGGGAGGGCTTGAAAATTAGAAAAACAATTTTTAAAAATAATAAAAAAAATATGTTTCATGTACATATCTTTAAGAAGAAGGTACCCTAGAAAGGAAAATTATAGGAAAAATCTCTAAGTAGGAGAACTAGAAAAGTGCAAAATCTCATGAAAATTGGTACTTTTACATTTTAATTTGTAAAAAATAGGAAAATCAATTTTAAAAAAAAAAATTGGCCATTCTTAAAGAGTTGATTTTGATGAGATTTCACCAAAAGAACAATCTTAGAACCATCTTCAATGTTCAAAAATTATGTGCAACGGAAAAAAATTTGCACTCATGTGGAGGACATGAAATAACATATTTTTGGGTTTCATTCAAAAGTTATAAGTTTTACACCTATATGTATAGACCATGAAAGTTTGTTTATAAATCATTAAATTTGGGCACTCATAACGTAGTGATTTTTGTAAACTACAAATTGTGACGCTCAACAAAAATGATTTTTAAATATAAATTGTTTTTTTTTATTTCTGAAAAATAAGGGATCTAATAACCTTCAAGTTAGGTATGTTCAATAAAAATTTCATGTTCATTGGACTTAATCTCCAAAAGTTATAGTAGATAACAAAAAGTGGTTCTCATTGTGACATGAAATAGGACCGGTGTTTCTTGCAATGACCCTAACCCATTAAGGACCAGGTCGATGACTGCAAATGAATATCTAGTTGAAAATGATATGTTTTCATTAGCAGCTGAAGTGACTACTAATGAAAACCTATCATTTTCACCTAAAGTCATCAACCTGGTCCTTAATGGATTAAGGCCGGTATGCACACCTTTCCACTATAAGAGATTGGTGCGTTTTCAGTAGAGGATAGTAGTAAAGTATTCTTCAAAAGACCAACAGATTATTAGAAGGTCATTCTCGGAAGTGAAACCAGAAACATTTAGTGAGACAGTACTAAAGAGTCACACGGAGGTACTGAAAAACGGTTATTCAGTCACCGAAAGCTATGAACGTTCATTGAGACACTGTTCCATTACTTAAAAGTCATGTTGGCGCATGGAGCGCACGCACTGTGGAGTCTAGGTAAATGAAGAGCGTATGCCAGAGTAATTCTCAGTTCATCTGAAGTTCCCGGAATTTTCGTTTTCCGTTTTTTACTGCGCCCTTTTCATTGAGTAACGGAGAAACCATTTCCGAGAACCTTCACCGAAATAACTGTTTTTCAGGGGGTGTTCCAAATGTTGTTCTACGTCTGCAGCAACGTCTTCCCACAGGACTGAGGTCACTCAAATTCAATTCACTGTGTAATTGGTTACAATGACACTACAAGAACGCTTAAAATTTTCATTAATTCAGGACTCACACTCTCACAAGTGAGCGTGAGGTGCAGACACCTTGAACAACGTCCACTTCTCTGTTCTTTTGAATCTTCTAAGTCACTGACTGAACTGCAATCTCCTATTCATAATGAAACTACAATATACTAGTCCAGAAGATTGTATTCACGATGCCCCTCGTTCACCTAGTACACAGCTGCGGTCTATGGCTTCCTGTCCGACTTCACCAAAGTGAAATTCACAGTCCTGCCGAGCTTCCTCCATCGACCTCCACATTCACGATTATGCTCATTCCTCCCCGCTTCGTTCGCACACACTAGTCACAGTCACAGGATGTTCCTCTCAACCTTCTACAATGAATTCCCCGAAAGTGGACTGCTTGCAAACACTTCTAGGATTCTAACTCTGAGAACGTGGTAAGACCTTGTTATCTCATCCAGAAGACCTTTTCACAGACCTCTGCTGCAAGAATACTTCAAACGCCTAGTTCTCTACACAGTGATCCATTTTCAGAATCTGAATTCCATTTCACATACTTCACTAACAAATAATGAAAACTACTCACAAACATGGGTCTCAGGGACTCTACATACGTCCACCACTACCGCTGACAAATATTCATGACGTCTATTAATGAGCATGCGGTGCCATGACGTCACCCTGGAAGTTTTACTAAGCATGAACCGATACAGAAAATCTGAATGTGCATCCAACTGATCACTACCTCCACACTTAGCACAACAAAATCAGCAACTGCCCAACAGCACATACCTCTGCTTTGTTCCGCTGCCTCTTCTTTGAATCTGTAGTGCTAAATTTGACGGTATCACCCTCCCCCTTCCCTTCACGCCGCTACCTCCATCCTAAGTTTTTTCGAATCCTGCATTCCAGTGACCTCATACTGTAAGTTCTTCCGTGCATGGACACTTCAAAAAACGCTAGGATGAAATCCCCTCCGTAAACCTCACTACCTCAACTACTCGCACCCGTCATTTTTTTTTAAATGCTACCGTATGACTTCAAGGACGACCACCTCCCAACCTCCTCGTCTCTTGTTAGTGACTTGCAATTCGAACTTCCTCTCTACGCATCGTACACTACAATGCGTACTACATTCATAATACAAACGTTTAGTTGAGCCACTGACCCTCCTACGCGCAAACACGAATGGTTCGCATTCACATGTGGACAACCGTTTCACATGAAATTATAGTATCCTCATCCTCACTTGATTAAACCTACGTCAATGCCTATAGAACTGCAGGAATCTGTCCAACACCGCATCCTCCTCAACTATGTCCCCTCTCCATTGTTCTCCACTGAAACAACCTTTGAAGTAGGTCTCTCCACGACAAGAACACGATCGTCGTCACATGATTTACTCCACACGTGAAGACTGCTTCCCTTCATCTGCTGCTCCTATACTACCTTCAACTGCCTCCTCTACATGCTCGGACGACTGAATTCTTCCCGGAATTTTTTATCTGAATCTGCCTTGTCCGTCCGGTCTTCAAAACGAAAGTGACAGATTAACAACGACTTATGCACAGCTTGTCCCCTGTCCTACTTCAACGTTTTCAAATTCCGAGATACCATAGACCGACCACAGCCCACAGGCCTTCATGCTATGCGTCTTGTACTTCAAATTCTGTCCCCAACTTCACGTCAACTTCATTTTCCTCCGCCACAGGACGTGTCATGTCCAAATCATACACATGCAGACTTGGACAAGAGCGGTTGTCGTCCTCCTCCATTTAGATACTGCGTGCACTCGAACTTGGAAGCCATGCACTCTATTCTCTTATAACAAATGCTAATGCCTACAACCATTTCATGAAAGTTATCTTCCAATAACAAAGTCACGGCCACTCCCACAAGTGAATATGTACACTACTCTCAAAAACCCGAAGGCCCTCTAGACTGGAAAACACATGCCTTACCACTCTCACTGAAAGCAGAGAACATAGACATCACCGGGAAGTCATCATGATTCCCAACATACAATGAACTCAAAAGTAAGCGACATAAGTCTACCAATGCCACGCAACAGTTATCACTCCACGAAGGCTAAGTAAACAATACCTGACATGAACACCTTGTTTCCTCAAGCAGAAGTGCCTTCACTTCCCACCTGCAGCTCCCCAATTCCTGCACATACCAACACATTGTTATAAACTGAAGACCGTTGACAAATAACAAAGTAACTGATGTTACAAATGAACAAAGCATCTGCCGTCCCGATCCTATTCAGGAAAGACTACGAAAGTGCCCTTCAAATTCACCTGAACAAGAACTTCTCAGCGCTCACTACTAGCAGCCTCCTCCGTACACTCACAGATGTCGGAGACACTTGAGCAGTATAGACTTTACATCAACGGACTACCGCAATTTCCAAACACTGAGACTTTTAACGACAAAGCTATCTCACAATCTTCTGAGCCGCCTGCCACACACTTCCACTGAACTCAACACACTCAGCGCTCATCAATCACCAGCGTCCTCCCGGCCCTTCCATTTCCTGTGGACCACTTCCTATCCCCTCAAATTCAAAAAATATGACAGGCCACACTCCCGTCCACTTCAACAACACCACGGCTTTGAGAAGCACACTACACAAAGTACGTCTTAAATTTGCTTACTTCGAATACACATGTCTCAGTCACTTCTCATTGTCCCGGCAATCCCTTCCTCCCTTAGAATTGCCGAAGTCACCGATTCCTACCCTTCTTCGTCCCACTGGTTCTGAATTAAGTCAACACCCACTCTTACCTCACTTCCAAGTCCTCCCTTTTTTTTGAGTCATTCTGGATAGACACTTTGCAGTCATCATGCACTGATATCAAGTCCGATAAATGGCATGCACCCAGATGGGAAAAAACAAAAAAATGACATAAGACCGGCAGTGTCCAATGAACAACACAAATTCACCAAGAAGCTACATCTTACCTTTCTCTTCATGAACTCCACTTCAATTCTTAGAAGCTGCACAGAGCACAGCCCATAGAGAAAGAATTCTATTTCGTCCTTCCTCAAATTTTTCTACAAAGTCCACGAACAGGAGATACTTCACCGCATCTGTCTTAGTCGCGATTGGAACTTTTCATATTTGGCAGTACATGCTCAAACTCTGTCCGACTCCTCATCGAAGAGTGTATCCACTTCCGAACTCTCCTCTTCCAAATCTTCAGTGCTTGACCGCAATAGAGCTTCTGAAAGCACGAAGTCTTGTTCACTTACATGTTGCTATTGATTTTGGGAGCTTCGGTTTACATCTTCACTGTCGGAATCACTTCCTGTTCCTTGCAACTGTATGTCCGAATCCGCTTCTTCCCTATCCAGTAGGGGACCACACCGATTGACATCTCTCTCTTGAAAAACATGAACTGACCTAGGCTCTGTGTGCAATACGATACACCAGTCGGGGTCCTCTGAGCATGTGGAATAAAAAACCTGGGAAGCCTGGAGCGGAAAAACAAAAGAGTTGGAGGACCTCCTCATCCGCCTTGTGAACTTCAACAACGTGAAGCCATCACTGTCTCTCTTCATAGAAGGGTGAGGACCTCTCCAAATAGGCGACACCCAGTCGCACAAAAATAGGACAGGCTTAAGTCGCCCATAATCAAGTTCAATGATTTCCACTAGCTTCCCGTAATATGTTACTGTACCAGATACTGGATTTGAATCTGAAACTCTGCTACGCTGCAATGTCTCGCATGTCGTGGAGATTCCCAAGTCTACTGTTTGCAAATTCCGCTCTGCATTCCAGATACGGAAACTGTTGCCGTAAGCCTTCATTGACCTGAATGATTTCACTCGCATTCTTGGAGGCATGCATAAGTTCACTACATCATCAGGGAAACGCTGCTCTCCTGCTTCCACCGTACTCTGCAACCACTTCGCGAATTCTGGGAGAAGATTCAATTCTGCAGGATAGTTCAGACGACGTCTTTGTCGTGGATGCACTCCTCGCCTGTAAGACTCCCTAGCGTTCTTAACCTCCCTCACGAAACGTCCATGAGTTCTACACATCGAACAAAAACTAATCAGCTCTTACGAATACAACACCTACAACTACGCGCAACACCGAGGGCTGTCTACAACTCTGATCGCAGCAGTAATATGCACGGAACTGAAGTTCAACAAATAAAAAATTTCAAAGAAGCTACACAAAGAAAACAGTAAGAAAGTGAACGCAGGACACGCACTGTCTCAAATCATCCAAGCAACTCGAGTTCTCAAGCACATAAGAATGTGCCCATGCACACTCTTCAGTAGAAAGGTTGCGCACTTGATACGCTGTGCACAGAACTTCTCCATAGTCACCCATCTCTTCTTCCGCATCCCAAACCCTTCTCTGCGTGGAATCACACTCCAATATATATTCGGTAGATAAACCAAGTCCAACTTCCATAGCGGTTCCACTGGCCATGCACCCTTCAGGCCGTGCCTTGTTCCATACGTAAGACTTCATGTACTTCATGTACCTTTCTAGAGGGTACATCCACCTGTTCTGAGCTGGGCCACACAAGTGCAACTCCTCGACCAAATGAATTGGCAAATGCATCATAGAATCAAAGAAAGAGGGTGGGAAAATCCTCTCAAATGAACACAAGGTCACCGCCACCTCGACATCCAATTTCTCCAGCATTGCTGGAATAAGTGTTTTCAAACAAATGTGCTGAAAAACATGACTTAACTGTAAAATTGGCTTCATTATGCGGCTTGGCAATAAACCCCGTAAACAAACTGGAATGAGTTGCTGAAGAAGAACATGGTAATCGTGACTCTTCAAACCATGGAGAGTTCCGTCTTTATCTATCTTGGACTTGAAATTCGACATATAACATGTTGGCATTTTCAAATCACGAAGCCTCTCAATGAATTTTTTCTTATTCTGTGTGGACAAAACGTACGGAGCAGGAGGAACGACAAATCCGGTGTGCGGTGCTCTTGCCTCCCGCACATGCAGTGTTCTCTTGCAACCAGCCTCCTTCATGTCGTTTCTAACTGAAACACCGTCTTTCATTCCCACCAACGTTGTGAAGAGATTTTCCGCAACATTCTTCTCACAATGCATGACATCTAGCACGTGCCTCACAAGGAGTTTCTGCACAATATCAATGAAAACGTCTTAAATTTCTGAGAAAAAATAAGAATAACGAAGACCCCTATGCAGCAAAAACAATTCACATTTACTGACCACCGAGAACCCACTTCGACTGCAATGCATACGTAGAGAAAGCCGTACCGAATTTTGAATCGTGAAACAAGAGTCGAAGGATTAAAGAATGAAGTCAGTTACGTCCCAGTATGGCAGAGTGAATAAAACAGAGTGTCGTTTAACACCATGAATTCTGATTGGGTCGTTCTCCCCTCCCGCAGATCCACCAGCGTCCAACCATCCCTGGCGCGCCTCACCCCTCCTCCGATGTTGTACGCCTGAAACTCTCCAGGGCTTGTGACGGTGTTCCTCTCTCCCATTAAAAGCATCAGTCATTCTTCTGAAAGGATGGTTCACAGGTAAATACCGTCTATGTCCTTGGAAAATATTTTTCCTCAAACTCTTGGAGAATCTGGACTCCACTTGAGGTCCACATATGGGACATCCTCTATAACCCTTCGTGGCACATCCCGAAATTAGACCATACGCAGGGTAATCATGTATGGTCCATAATAGCATTGCACGAAGTTTAAATTTGCTAGGGTGCACTGGATCTAACATATCTACTGTCGGGACACCATCCCAAAGCAAAAGCAATTCATCTACTAGTGGTTCCAGATAAACATCTACGTTCGTGGACTTCACAGACTCTTTTCCAGGTATCAATAGAGATAGCATGACGAAGAAACGTTTGCTGACCATCCAATCGGGCAAATTATAGTTGAGAAGGAAAACGGGCCACGTTGAATGCCTACTGGACTTGCCTGCAAAAGGGTTCATTCCGTCTAAGGCTAGGCCAAGTTTTATATTTCTACCTTCATCAAAAAACGCCCTATCAATTTTCTTGACTTCCTTCCAAGCAGGACTATCAAGAGCTGATCTCATCTTCCCATCAGTGGACGGATTCCTCTCATGCCACCTCATTAAGGAAGCAATGTCACGGCAGCGGTACATTCTGAGTAGCCTCGGAATTAATGGAAAGTGCCTTAGCACTTTCACAGGGATAGTTGTGCTGCCAGGAACATACCGAGACATACTACACTGAGGGCATTCACTCAAACCCGCTCTGTCTTTCCAAAACAACGTGCATCTATTACGGCACACATGAATGGTGGAGAAGGATAATCCTAAACGATCAATTAAAGTGCGAGCTTCATGCCGAGTTCTTGGTAATTCATTCGAAGAAGGAAGTACATCTAATCTGAGGAATGCAAACAGCTCGTTCATGAATGAATTGCTGACATTGTGCAGATGTGCTAAATTCATTAGCACAAGTGCACAGGCCAAGGCAGAGATCTTCGATCCTTCGTACAGAGGTACCTGACTTCGCTTGAGCCACTCTTGCATGTCAGGGTTCTCTGAATCCGCTTCTTCTGCCGCATCTCCGCCATGACCATCTCCGTCATCTTCGTGGTCTTCAGAGAATGTCTGCCTTCGGTCATCAACACGTTCGAACCATTCAGAAGTGAGTCGTTCAAAGTCGAAGCCTTCATCAAACGTGGTAGCTTCAGGCATTTCGTCGTTTTCATTCCCCGGAATGTCAGACACATTATCGTCTTCCATATTCAAATTCGTCCCATCACTGTCCTCAGGTTGTAAAACCACACAGAAACAGAGCTTAAAAAACAGGGATGATTGCATAAAAACGAAGTGGACATAAGTTGAATATAAGAAAACCAGTGGGGACATATCGTGCAGGTAAATAGTACTGCCACTACTGAAATACTGAGAACAGACAGCCTCGAGTTCAATGACGGTATGCTATCTTGAAGATTTCATTTTTTGGCGAGCTTCCAGGGTACAGAAAGAAGTACTATTTTCCGAACTGAAAGGAGTGAGAGGGTGCTTGTCCACGAAAGAATACTGTGTTAGCAAATAACATGTACTTCGTGGATCATTTTCTGGAAATGCCTCCGTGATTTTGTTTCACAGGAAGACACATAGCGCTTGATTCCTTGTAGTTTTACATGATGAAGGCTGGTTTCTGTTGTCATCATCGTAAGTGAGAGTCGTCTGCACTTGAGGAGGCACAGAAACCCTTCAAAAACGAGAGGAGTTTATCGTACTGGTTTTAGGGTGAAAGTTGTCGTGGTTCAGCTCCAGCAAGTAGAAATTTTCACACAGAGCGAGTGCACATATAGGACTTGAAGGACGGAGACAGGCGGTCTAACGTGACAGACATTAATTTTAGCATACCTTGGACTAGTGAACACTCACGTTGTAACTGTGAAACCTAGGTCTTAACAGGGCATCGTCACAGGTGACCGTTGCGAGTTCGCCATTGAGCGTCAAGGAAGCCAGGGGAAGTCACGAAAACCTATAAGGATGAGACGGGTGAGTTCGCGATGCATAATGACTTCCTCCATACTTCAGTTCAAGCATTCATGTGGACGTCATTTGCGGCTATTACTTCAGCACTTGTGAAGTCCGAAGTTCGGAGACAAAGAATCAGTTCACGCTTACTACAACTCACAAGGTAACGGTGCGTTTCCTCAAACCCTAAGCGGCTTTCACATTTTTCTACAGTGTTCTCTGCTGAACTTGTGGAACCCTCCAATACTCTATACTTCCTTTGTAGGTCACTCAGTCAGCTGAAACGCATAGGATTAAGTAAAAAAAATTTGTAAAGAAGAGGAAAAGGTAGGGGGTTACGTACCAGCATTTAGTGCGTGAGATTGGGATCTCGTCCGTGTCGTTTTAAGTGTGCTTCTATCGTGACACGAAAAACCGATCGCCCTCCACCCTTGCAAACATTGCAGGGACATTTATAGCTTCCCAATTTCCTTTCGTTGGCTCTAGAGCGCTCCAGTGCATTGAGAGTATTCGCCAAAACCGAGAAGCGTGCGTCCCCGCTTTCTATTTTGGAAATCGAAACCTTGACGTCGGTGTACTATGTTTTTGCAAACAGAGAAGAAGATAAAGAGGGTCGAGAAAGAGTTATGTGGAACTGAACTTCTCCACGGAGAGGAGTGCCGTCGTCGCGGCATCAAAAAGCGGGTAGTTTTTCCTTCCCTGAAGTGTCATACCGTTTACATTAAAATAACCCTAGAAAGTCATTTAGCGTGTGTATCGTAGGGAGTCACTGAAGCTTGTCACTGTTACGTGCACACATACGTTGTTGTCAGGTCCTGAATCCTTCACAAGTTCGCGGAAGTTTCCATGCGAACCGCAAGGAGCTTCCATTTTTAGAGAGGCATCGACATATTCGATTCTTCTGTGATAGAACACGTAAAATGGAAGTGCTTAAGCTTCTGGGCTGCAAAGAATATTTGAGGAAGCAGTGGGCGTCTAGTACATGCTCTGTTACAGTCTGTGATCTGTTTTTGAAGGAAATTCTTGCTTCGAAGAAGCCAGTGGTCTGTTGAGTTGGTGGGCGCACATTATTTTTTAAAAGTGTGTGGCATATACAGAATGGCATCAGCAGAGCAATGTTCGGCATACGAGGAGATGCGAAACAAGAACGTCGAAAGGAACAGAAATATGATGAAGGCTCTCGGTTTACTTCTAGAGAGGTGCGTTCAGTACGGATGCTTTGAAATTTCTAAGTCTGTCGTATTTCAAAGAATGTTGGGCAGTATTTGGACTGAGTGTCTTCCCATTAAGTAGTACTCCTCCTTGTCAATGTAGTTGTGCATTGCCTTGACAAGTGAGTGTAACTTTGTTGAGGATTTGCATGTTCAGCGACGTTAGCCGGCTTAGATATGTGAAGTCCTGTCCGTTTTCCTACGAAACGGACGCTCAAGTCTTCGTGCAGGCTTGTTGTAAGCGTTTCTCTATGTAGATTTGTAGTACATGCACAGCGAATATGCAGGCACTTGTTTCTCGATGTGAGTACCAAGTAAGCTAGAATACATACGTACAAGAGAGTCTCGGAGGGCCCACTGGCAGTGTCACCTGTCTAGGACTATTTTCCCTACATTGTACATGTAGGTTCACTTTGTGGGCGACTAAAGAAAGCAGCCGCCTGGGAGTTGCTATTCCATTATTGTTTGGAGGTAACTTCACTAAGATTAGTCTGTCCTGTGCATGGCATGAATCGGAGGTCAAGAATTAGTGGTCCCTGAGGAATAGCAGTGCATAAAGTACTCTGATTTTCCATTGAGTTTCTGAATTTCATCATACCTGACGTGGAGGATGATGACAAATACCGAATATTTCAATTAATGCAGGAGACTGCTGTATACAGTGACGATGTAACCAAATTTAGACCTACGAGTGAAGTCAATGTGAGCGTCCAGGTCGTTCTGAAATGTGGAGGTCGTTGTTTTGCATGAGCGGCAGTGAACCTGACGTGCGGATTTCGGCGAGACAGTTGAAATCGAGGAATTCTGTACCCCGGAAACAGATTGCACGTCGAAGTGGACGTGTTGCTGCATTTCAGAAGTCAACATTTGCAAACACTACAGAGAACCGGAGGTGCAAGTCGACATCTCTAGAGAAGTCAGTTGCGGGTCGAAGGGCAGGGCAGTCCACTGAATTCAAGAGGACCGACAGTCATCATCGCTTGTCTGCCGAAACAGAGGTTACTTCCTCACCCTTTTTCAAGTTCGTCTTTTCATTAGAGTGAGGTTCAGTAGCTCCCTGCATGCTTGGTATCTGAAGTTTGAAAACGTAGTTTGGAGCAGTTTATAAATGAACTCTGTACTTCCCAGCAGGCACGTATGAGGAGTGACGACATGGACGTCAACAAGAATTTTGATGGTTACAGTACAGATGTTTCCGTCGACAATATGTACGCTGTGAAGATCGATATCAATGGTGCGAAGACTAAACATGTCGTGGAGGATGTTCAAGAGAAGCATGTCGAGGCAAACAAGGATGAAAACATATCTGCGGCAGTGAGCTCGGAGTCCGTGCAGGCGCAAGTCGCAACTGCTTTTGGTAATCAATTTCAGGAAATGATATTTCGGGCGTTGATGCAGTCCACCAGAGCTTTAAGCGGTCTACCCGTTGTTGTTCACCGTGACTCCGAAGTTATGTCCTTGGGAAATGCGGCTGTGGGCTTGGACGGAGTTGACCCACCGAAAACTTGGAGTGACCGCACTTACAACATAGTGAAAGCGAGGCGAAGAAGGGAGACACACATGACGAGGACGTCAGCAGGCGAGGGTTCCGATTCTCAGAAGGATTTACCTATTCCAGAGAATGAAACGGCACAACAACGGGCCGTGAGGACTCGGAGGCTCAACCGCCTGAGAACGAAAAACAGAAAAGCGTTCAAGAAACGTCCTTATGTTTTGCATGTGGACGGTATGGCAAAAGCTAAAGGAATCCACAAGCAAGTGTGGCGGGCTGCAGTACGTGGCCTTTGTGGACGCCTTGATCCCACGATGGACAACATTAACCACCATCCAAGGCACGTGGTTGATAGTATGTGGCAGTCTTTGCAGAAAGAGTGGGAGTTCGAGGGGTTCTCGCACAGGGCTAGGGAGATGTTCGAGAGGTCTGCCACAAAGTTCATGTGGAATCGGAAAATGTAGCTGAAGTATAAGTGTCAGAAAATTGTAGACAACTCCAAACCAGACGACGTGAATGGAATTCACTGGAAGAAGATAATCGATGTCACAAAGAAAGGAACGAAGGCCAACGTTTCTGAAGAGGTGGATGGCTGCAGTTCGAAGGGTAAAGAAGTAGTCGCTGTGGACGTGGAGGACCCGGTGGAATCCGACGTGGAGAAACGAGTGAGTTGTTCCAGAATGGGTTCAACGTGTTTTGAAATATTGAAATTGAATGTGCTGTAACTTAACTTTGTGGTCATGGAAAGCTTTAATTGTTTGGAGAAGGGAATCGAAGATATATCCACTTGTAGAGTGTGACTACGCATTATGAAGCAGTGCAGGAGGCAGAGTAGGTGCAGGGTAAGCTGTTATACTTACAAAAATTGACGTCACCACTGTCGTGGACTTCATCGATAGAGATGTATAGAATGAGGACTGCCTTAAGAGGGTGGTGGGCGGTGAACGTCTTCGATGTTAATTTTAAGTGCAGGTGTACTGCGTACGAAACGTGGGTCTGTGGTCTGGAAATGCTGTCTTAACTTGGCATCGTCATTTGCAGAGTAATACGCTTATTTGCATGCTTTCGCAGGAAGCCAGTGAATTCGTCGGCGCTACTGTCACCGGAGGTACAAGTCGTGGGACAGGGAATTCGCAGTCGCAAGCTGAGGATGTGGACGACCGAATTCGTAGTTTACAGAGGGAACTACTACGCCTCCAGAAGTCACGTCAGGTGAAAGTCGTCACACATGTTCAGTCTTGGAACTCTGTGAAGAGTGCAGACGATGTGTCTGTGGTGTTTTAATTGTTCTTGCAAAGTGTGTGCTCATGGGAATTTGGAGGACTAAGTAGTCCTGGACGAGGATGTATGTCGTCAGTGAAAGTGTGTTTTGAATGCATGTGCTACGAATCATGTAGAACAGTTAGAGACTGACGGACGGTAGTGTGCTCCCTATCTATGGTTGTAGGATCATTTATGTCTCATGGAAGTGGCACATGTTACTGGAAAAGGTCATGTTCATTGCCTAAGGTATTTGGAAATGTGCAGGGAGGTTTTCATGGAGGGGAGACTGAGGAAGACAATGGAGTGCATGATCATTTGTCGCGTCGGGATGGGTCAGTGGTGCACGAAGGTATTGGTTGATGTTGCTGCCTCTGTGCCACATATGTTGTCTTCGTTAAGTAATTCAGATGTTCTGTGGGAGATGCTGGGATGCCGTTTTCATTTTTTGTTCAGTATTTCATTGAAATCCTTTGTCTTGAAGCGGAGTCGTTGTATCAATGAGTGACATGTTAGTATAGGAGTAAGGAAATGGGCAGTTCAAGTCCACATGTCCATTTCGTGGTGAATGGTCCTGATGTCTTGTTGTAGATGTTTTTTCACGAACATGTTATTTGAATTCGCAATGTTATTTTTTGAATGTGTTCAGAAGTAAGGGTTTTTCATTAAAGTGGGAGTGCTCGAAGTGGGTTATTTAATGTACGTAGTTCTAGAAGGATAGAACGCTGCAGTGCTTTGTCATGAATTTTGTTAAGCGTTCTGAAGGTCTCATAATGCAGAGGACAGGATTGCCGAACATAACGTGTACATTATGTTAATTGAATTCCTAAAGGAGAACTGGCGTTAATTTGGAATGTGATTTTCTTTTCGTGGACTACTATGTATTTGTTCATGTCGTCAGGTAGGGTGATACCCACGGTGACGTCAGTCACTTGTTGAAAACAGTTTGTAGGGAGAACTGAAATAAAGAAGTGGTAGGTCAATGTAAGAGCAGCGTCAAAGAATGAAGTAGCACTGTTGTGGGAGTGCTCTGTCTCTATGATTGTCGAATCCAGGCAGAGTAACAGTATCATCGTGGTCTTAGAAGTTGGTGGCTTGATAAGGGAGCCCCTGAACAGCGTGATTGTGACTTTGAACTGAACTTAGGACTAGTATGCAGTAGTGCGTTAGTGATTTCAGTTCCAAGAAATGGACATGGATGGCGCTATCAGAATGAGGTAATGTTGACCTACGAGGCAGATACCGTAATCATGGTTGACATGTTTTGGAACGTTATGGCACTGCGGCATTATAGTGTGTCAACATGTGTCTGGCAAACAAGGTTGGATAGAGCTGAATGCTTAGAGGAGAAGGATCAGACAGTGAATGTTAAAAGAGAGTCGGAGCACGATGTGCTGCGTCAATGGTGCATGCATTGCACCAGCGCAGTGTGTGTAAGGGTATGAGTTTGGTGGCTTCATTGATTGAAGTATTCCGATTCATGATTTCATTTGCACAGGTGTACCCAGTCAACGTTTTGTGAATGTGTGAGAAGAACTAAAAACCGCATTACTTTCCTAATTTTTTTGGCATGGGTGGTTTGCTTCCTGAAATTGCTCTTCGTCATGATTGTCCTCCTTTTCATGTCATGATTACTAAAGCGACATAGATGAGGGAGTCAGGGGTGATGTAACAAATGGCAGTGCAGGAAAGAAGATCCATAAGCGTTTTTTGGAATGCAAAGTGCTTCCCAAGTGGAGTACTATCATTGGGTGAACTTGAGAATTAGTGGAATAATTGTAGTGTTTGAAGAGTAGGAGTCCAGCAGTATTTAGTGAACACCAAATCAGTTTTTGAATTGGAGAATATGACTATGGAATAACTCTGCAATGCGCATGTGATAGTCATATATGAAGGGGGGCAGGTGAAATTGCTAGAGAATCTAACGTGGCAAATAATGTCCCCTCTGTATTAATTCCCTCTGTTCACGTTTCCTGGCAGCGTCGAAGGACATGAAGGAGAATGTGGAACCACGTAATGTGAACGTTCTATTACTGGAAAACCTAAGGAACGACGACAACGTGAATGACGAGGAGAAACAGAAGCAGAATTTGGTGTGGAAGGGAAAAGAGAAGATTTTGGATGTGGGAGATGGTGATACAAGAGTACGCGCTGAGGAGTCGCGTTTGAGCATGGAGGAAACTAAGGTGCCCTTCTTGTTCCCGTTATCTTCGAATTCATATGAGTTTGATGAATGCAGATTGCATGGATTGTTCTAGGGAATTACCACGTCAACGTAGTGAGTGCACGAAATTCTTCTCAAATAAATGTATGGTTCAGCGGACGGGATTTCTTGATGTTTCAATGAAAAATGTTTATGGACATTCGTGGGAATGGTTTGAAGAATTGGTTAGATATGCCTTGTTATGTTGTTGGGCAGGCACTAGAAAAGGATAGTGTTCACTGCGTACAAAAGCAGGGGAGACTGAATTCTTTGAAGTCAGTTCAGGAATTATTCAATAGTAGTACTCATGAGGGCCGAAGACCATCTTGAAGGGTTATCCGTAGTAAATGTCGGAGTGCATGACAATTCTCTCGACTGTGTCTGTTTATTACATGTCGCTCGATTCTCATGTCGTATATGAAACTGACTTCTTTTCAACAATTTCCTGCAGATGAACTGTGGCGATGTTGTTCGAGTATTTGCTTACACAGCGAGGAAGAAAGAGGAGATTGATAAAGCTATTGTTATGGGTTTGGCTGGTTCTAAATTCGCAAAGAAAGTGATTCCGAAAGCCTGGAGGAGCATCAAAGTGACATCCTACACGTCCAGCGAGGCGTCCAAAATTTGTCCGTTTCCACCCGGATGGGCCGAGCAGTTGAAGAGCAAGACCGTGAAGGACGTGAGCACACGAATAATCATGTGGCCAGACATGCTTCTGCAGAGTCTTTGAGAGCTATCAATGTAGTGACATGCATTTCATGTGTGCCTCGGCGTTGATGACGTAGGGAGAGGAAAGTGTAGAAGGTCCTCATTCAGTGTCTTTAATTGAGAAGGGAATGACTGAACATGTCGTGACGCTACTGCGTTTATATGTATTTTGTTATATAGTTTTCTCGGTGTGCTAGCATGTTAGTGAACCTGTGAAACTGCTGCGCGTGACAGTAATAGAGCAGATGCTTAGAAATGAGAGTGTGTATGACATGGACCATTCGAGAGGAAGGTCATTTGAATAAAAAGAAGTCGCTAAACCGCGTCTTCAAATTTCTTGGAATCGTTGGATTGAACACGTGCAAGCTGGAATGGTAATCGTAAACCAGGTGGAATATTTGTATGAATTGCTCGTGGTTTCCCTGCCGTTCATCTCCGACCATGTCAGGCGGCCATGTGTTGAAATCTAATGGGAAGTTCAGGAGTCCAATTGCAACGCAAGTAAATCCAGGCGAAGCCCTACGAGTGTGGAATCCGATGTTGTTTTTCTCACGAACTTAAAAGTCACAGACATTGCCGCTGGAATGACAGTCACTGACCTTTCAACCTTGTATATTAATGCAAGTCCTAGACACATGTTTTTAAGCATATATGACTAAAATGACATGACCTTTCAATATGGTTTTTTGGCTTTAAATTCCTACTTAAATCACCCCTTTTTCTTGTAGTGTTCCTTGTCACTAAATACAACTGAACGTCATTACTATTATGAAGTTTACTTCAGTTTTTTCTATTGGATCGCATTGCCAAACTGAAATTAAGAGGATTCCAATGCACTTCAGCATGCACAGTATTTGGATCCCGATTTGGATATGAATAAGTTTCAAAATATTGTCTAAATCCATTACCCGGGGTGGCAACTCCTGTATTATATGCAGGGATGACCGTTTTGAGAAGAGCAAAAAAAACTGAATATATCAATTTTAATAATTTATTATAACATTAAAAGAGTTTTTTATAACACTTTTCCAATGAGGAGCTAGGACTGAGATTTTTAATAATTTATGCTATGCTTAACAAATTTAGACTATTGATGTAATTTTGAACTATTTAAATTGCAAAAAATCAAGAAATTTCCTAATGTTGAAAGACATAGACTTTATGATTTACATAAATGGCAAATTTTATTAAAATGGCCATATTCCATTTGCCATTTTCAAACTGCATGGTCTAAACCATCTAGCACATGTATAGATTTTAAAGTGTACAATCTAAACTATAAAAGTACTACAAGTTGTACAACAATTTCCATTTTATCAAAATTCTCCGTGAGAATCTCATAAAGATTTGTATCTAATATAAACAATACATCCAAAACATTGTGAAATTTTGTATGTATTTCCAAACTTTTTTAAATTATTATTTCTAAACTTTATTAGTCTTTCATGGTTTTCACAATTCCATTCACAACTTTGTGAAGATGGATGTTTCAAGTAGTTTGGCAATAGAAGTGCACCAATTTAACTCTAAAACCATATATACAACATTATTTCATCAAGTACACATATCATAAATTTGAAACATGTGATAAATTAAAGATGATGAAATTCAAAACATAACACATTGTGACATTTATGACATTGAAAGCATAGTGCTATGACAAAAAGACCATTAAAATAATGATAGTAAAAACTTCTTCATTAAAATTTAATTTGATCAAGTGGAAAGCTAACTCCAAATGTTAAAAATCTTGGGTCATAAATAGTTGAGGTAACAATGCAATCTAACCTTTGGCATTTAGAATCCTAGCCATCATAAATAGTTGAGGTTATAATGACATCTAACCCCTAGCATTATAAGAAGATTTTTTAAGAAGAATAAATAAGAAACAAGAAAATCTAATAATTTGAAAAAAAAGCTAGCCAAGGGGTTTGATTGGTGCCCCCCATTTGAGAAATCCTTTGTATAATAAGTTCTTAAAATGTCTTTTGAATGCCAAAAACTATTATGATTGATATAAAAATTATACCATTCAATTCTTCTCAATGTATGGCGAATTTCGTTAAAATGGCGGTATTCCACTAATTTGACACTTTTGACAGTTCAGACCGCACGATCTGAAATCTACACCTGTCATAGATTTTTGAAATCTATATGTGTTGTGGATTTGTGAAATCCATACCTATCCAAGACATTTCAAACCACGCGTCCTGAAATCTAAATCTGACATAGATTTTGAAAATCTATATATGTCATAGATGTCTGAAAATCTATACCTGTCTTAGATATCACTTTTCAGTTTAGATTGCATAGTCTAAAAAATGGCATTTGGAATACTGCCATTTTAATGAAATTGGCCATATGTCTTCTTTCTTGCTATATGCCTAAAACTTACATGATAAAAAAAATTGCACCCTTCTTGTATATTAGAAAAAGTTAAGAAAGCACTTGTATTGGCATTGGGAGTTGCCACCTGGAGATCCATTATGAGGCTCTGAAAGACTCTCAAGTTTTAACTGATTGTGAACATCTTGTGAAATCAATACCTGAATATTTGTATGTAGGTATCACATTTAAGGTAGTGTTGATCATGGGTGTACTGTACATACATGAGTTCCCTTGAAACCGATCCTACCTCTTAACCGCTATCAAGAGTCAAGTTACCTTTGTTTTCCAGATGCAACCTCTTCGTGTTGGCCTTAGTCCGGTAGGTGGAACGTCCACGAACCATATTTCATTAGTGCAGGTATCTTTCAACTTTGAAGGAGGGTTAGCTCAATTCGATCTCTCACTCTCTTGGCCATTTTTGTTCGTACCAGAAACGTTTTATCCGTACTACAGTGCGAAAGAGCAGTCCGTTTGGAAGATCCCGCATGATATATCTTGCGAATTTCAACACCTGTGAACTCTACTAGAAATATTTAAAGATCGAAGTATGCTAAGATTGATTCATTGATTTCTAGAAACCATGGGGAGAAACATGACTTACGGTACTGGTTTTGAGATCGAAGCAGCCGTTGTGTAGAATTCAGATTATATCGATCTTCCTACCGTCTGTCTGATCAATCAATGACGGAGTGACCCACTGAAGGAAGAAGAGACAAATTAAGACAAGAATGTCTGCCAGGGAATTGTTCATTATAATTTCCTCTGTACGGTACAGAAAATTTTTGCACATGATCGAGGAGGAATCTATTTTCTAACCGTCCAGCAGCTTTAAAACTGGAGAATATGTTTTCAACTGTCTTAAGCTTCGAAGGTCTTCCTCAGATCAGAGTCCTCCCCCCAGCCAAACGATGCTCACAGAATAATTTTCGTTCATCTTCACATGGGACTTACTCAGTTTACTGGGCTCTGCAGATTGCAAAAAACAACGAGTTTGCTGCCTTTGCCTCTGGAATGGAACACGCCTTTTTTGCAAATGGAAAGAATAAGGTTCTTTGAATTAGGTCGAATACAAAAACAGCAGGGTGGCTAGGAAGCAAAAGGCATGGAATTGAGGATGGTATACAGTACTGTACAGTACCCGGCAACTCTGAATCGTCCCCCCAGTTTGGCATCCCGATTTTTTTGGTTTAGTATAGAATGAAAATGACATTTTTTGTTTTGCATTATAAACATTCAATTCTTATGTGAATCCAATCAAATATACCAAATTTGAATTTCAAAAAAGCAAAATTCTATTTTTGGTGAATTATTTCATTAAAAATTCATAGTTTTACATGATAATTGATTTTTAAAAAGTGGTGATGAATTTTGTAAATTTGATTGCATAGATAAGTAGAAAACATCCATATGCACATTGTTTCTTTAGAATGCATCTCCAAAAAGTTTTAGAATTTCCTCACAATGGTTTTAAAGGTTGAAGTAACAATGTCCAAATTTTGAAAAATAGATATTTTGATGTTATAATTAGATTTTTCTATTTGACCTTCACATTGAGACTGATTTTGTGCATTTGACCATGAAGGTATAATTGCCTTACCAAAATCAAATTACAATGAAGAAATATCTATTTTTCAAAATTTGAACATTATAACCCTAATTTTTGAAACTATTTTGAGGAAATCCTAAATATTTTTTGGAGATGCTTATTGAAAGAAAGATGTGCGTATATGTATTTCTTTCATATTGTTGCAATCAAATTTTTAAAACTCATCATCAATATTTTTCAATGAATTATTATGTAAAATCATTCAAATTTAATGAAACAATTCACCAAAAATGGAGTTTTGTTTTTTTGGAATACAAATTTGGTATATATTATTGAAATTGCATAATACTTGAATGTTAATAACACCACACGAAAAATGTTAATAATATCATACATTCTACAATTTTCTTTGGAGTGGCAAAATTGGGGGGACGATTGAGAGTTGCCGGGTACTGTATTGGACAAGGAGCAGTTAACGTTTTTAGACAACTTATTCCCAAGATTATGCACAATTTGCAACCCCTCCAACTATCTCAAAAAGAATCTCTTCAAAATTATCACCAGCCCTTATCCACGACAAAATTGCCTGATTTCCAATGAGTTCCTTAGGTGGAGTGTGATGAGTGTTAGATACTATGTCTTTTAAGGCAATTCCACCTAATTTTGACCTATTTGCAGAACTATCATATCTAGAGTCTTGCATAAAATGTAAGCCTTCTTCAACAAGAAGAATGATCTAATCTAGAGTTGACTTTGGATATACTTTAGTATTTTCAAGGCTTTGAAATTTCATAATTTAATAGTCAAAATCAAGTAAAATTCTTGATCCTTCATGGACACCTCTACCTTCACCTCTACTTCTATCAAATTGGGTCATGACTCATGAGAGATTGATTCAGTCTTCCAAGCAAAAATCGTATTCCGTTATGTAGGGTTTCTGAGATCTTGGAACAGTCTAGATTTCGGATTCCCATCCCTAGAGCCATGGCACCCCTGTGGATGAAACGTTATCTCATCCATTTTCATCCAAGCAAATTTTCACGGAAGAACGGAGGGCACGAGTGGATAATGCGCTCCCCAGCCTAAGATTTCCTCCCTCCTCTCTAATTCTCGTCAAATTGCAGCTGGTTTCTGTGCACAATTGCAGGCATTCACTGATTCCTCGCTGGGTTTGCTCAATTGCGCTTGCTTGAGCTTCCCTCAGCGCGAATGGCAGCAGCAGCGATGGCGCAAGCCGCCCGCGTGAGCGCCCCTCCGTCGAGTTTGGGCGCCGCGAGCTCCATTTCTCGAACAGGCGAGTTTCAATCCGCCGCGCGCGTTCACTTCTCTTTCAAGGCGGCCCCTGCGAGACGAACGACGTTGTTCGCCGTGCGCGCCGCAGTGTTGGATGTAGAGAAGCTGGATCGTCTCGTCACGGAGGTCGAGGGATTGACGTTGGAAGAAGCGAGAGCCTTTACGGACAAGCTCCAGGAGCGTCTCGGTGTGAGCGCTTCCTCTTTTGCGCCTGCAGCTGGCGGAGCAGCCACTGGAGCGCCTGCAGAAGCCGCGCCTGCAGTGGAGGAGAAGACGGAGTTTGATTTGGTGCTGGAAGAAGTTCCTTCCACTGCGAGAATTGCTGTTATTAAGGTGGTGAGGACGTTGACGGCGTTGGGGTTGAAGGAGGCGAAAGACATGATTGAGGGCTTGCCGAAGAAGGTGAAGGAGGGTGTGAGCAAGGAGGACGCGGAGGAGGCGTTGAAGACGTTGGAAGGTGCGGGGGCCAAGTGCAGCATCAAGTGAGAAGGACTGGCAAAGCTTTTAGGGTTTGTTTATCTAAATCACCTTGGGAGACCCTCTTTGCAGTGGAAATTTGGGTCCTTTTTCGTGTTTGTTAGGGATAAACCCCCGTTCTTGGGATTTATGCATATATGGATGGTATCGCTTAGGTTTCTGGTAGAAAATTACTTGTCGATGCTACAATGTCACATATTTTTTGGGAATGGGAAGAGGAGGAGCACAATGCACGCAGGAAGAGTTTGATGTACTCTAGGGATTGCAGTCAGTGAATTATGTCTTGCATTTTTGAATTGCTCAATGGAGTCCATTGTAGGTCATGTTTCAAGTGAGAATCGTAGAAGCGACCTGCCTTTTTGATGTTTTGTATCAGAACCTTAACGAAGCCCATTTCGGTAGGGTGGCATTCATTGGATAATGGTTTTATCTCATGGCGTGTTCTTATTTGACGCTATGGTGTCCTCTCCTTGAACCTTTGGATTGAACAGGAATCGATCATTAGGTTAAGCTCAGTAATATGAAAGTGCAGCCTTTTTAAGGCGTAGAATCCTTCATATAGTGACTGAGGCCAACTGTAAGGTAAGAATTCCTCGCAAGGAACGAAGTACTGTGAAATTAAAGCCTTGTTAATAAAACAAAACACGCTGAGATACTGCTGCATCTGGTTGTACCGCCGGACTTGCTGACCAGTTTGCTTTTCAGGTTTTATTATAGCATTTTCAGAACAGAAGGTGGTGATGTCTTCAGAATTTTGGATGTGTTCTCTGACATATACGATAATGCGCTTTGGGGACTTCTCTACAACAAAATGCGGACTAACTGCTGACTCTCTCATATGAGTTCCATGTTCTACTAGAGTGTGTCCGAATTCCGGACCAGAATACGAAAGCCTTCCTGAGTGCACTTCTCTTACTAACATTTAGGTCTATTTTGACAAAGATGATACTCTGAGATGGTTATGTGATCAGTTGATTGGGAATGTCTTTTGATATGGACTTGATTGGAATTCGCAATCTTCGTTCAATTCGTTGGTGTGAGGCAAGTCTTGAACTTCACCACATTGAGGATATATTTCCTTCGACGGAATTTTGAAGGTTGGGAGAAGTTTTGTGATCCTTCATAGACTCCTCTACTTGCATTTTGGGTCTGGGGGGGCAGATTGGGTCATGGAGAGATTCCTTTCTCCTGTTATTTGCGTTTTTTTATCGTAATTTTGTGATCAACTTTATCATTGGTGTAAACTTCAATGACCCTCAAAATATGGGAGATTGGTAGTGCTCTGAGATTGGGAAATTCCAATTTTTTTGGAAGGCCATTGATTTTGTACCCATAGATGATCAATTGTTTGGGTACCTGTAAGCCCTTGATTTTGTACCTATGGATGATCAATTGCTGGGTTTGCAGAAGTAGGCTAAAAACTTGGAAGTAATAGGGAACTGAAAACTAGTGATAATTGAAATTTCTCAATAATCGAACTCCTTTATAGAATGAGGGCCGTTTTCAATCTCGTCATAAGGTTGTAGTGAACAACTTACCATGAGGTTCACCAATGTTGTATAGAAGCAAAGTCACTTCTATGGTGACCAAAAAAGGGGGGGGGGAATAGAATTATAGATATGAATTATGTGCTTGCTAATAAGATATTTTTTATCCAATATGTGGATGAATGTTGAATTTGGAGTGCCATCATAACATTTAATATTGCCACTTTGGCACTTCATAAAAAATCAAAGAACAAAAAATCTTTGAGTATAATGAATTAATAGGGATAGTCACACCTTCTTCATCCCATTTTCAATCTTGAAATAATGAAGACATGATGCTTTTTTGTTGGCTCTCCATGACTTGCAAAGGTCCCATTCTCTAAAGGTTGAGAATGGACATTCTTATCTAGAGGTAAAGAATGGGCATGAAGTAGATTTGCTAAAGAATTTTTCATTTGGTGTTCATTCTAAGCATGCCACTTTCATCTTAATTGCACTACCAACATCAATTCACCTTTGATTCATCACTACAAGGTTTGTTGTTGTATGGAGTGCACATTCAAGTTGGTCAAATGTAACAACAAAGATTGTATTGAAAGTGAAGGTGATACTTTTGCTAGAGGTAGCCTAAAATCACAGGAATTAGCAAATGAACTCCTAGAGTTTTGTCACATGACTCCCATCTAGTGCACTTTGGACTATCTTTACAGTATACTTCCCTAAAATTATCATTGCTTCAATACACAAAGAAATCATCCATTGCAATGAGGGTCATAAATCTATGAAAAATTATTACATCAATCCACTAGTACACAGGTGAATACTTCTTTTGAGTTTCCGTTCTCATTCTCCACACAATACAAAAAGTGTCACACCTTTATGAATAACGACTCCCTATAGGTTTCCCTTTTCATTCTACAACTTCTTGTTCTTCATAGAAGTTTCATTTTTGAAAAAGGTGTGACCATGTAACTACCCCTAATGTTTTGCCAACCATTCAAATTGGGCCTTATAGTGACCAACTTACATGAGCTTCACCCAATGTTGAGATACAAAGTTACTTCTATAGATAAGAAAATGATGAATCAATTCTCTCCCTTGATATATAATTTTTTCTAATTATTTATTACATTTTTGCAATGTTTCATTGTAATTAGTTAATGTCATTGTATATAACATAACACACCTATTCTCACCAATTAAAAGCCCTTGGGCTTGATATTTCATTTCATATGTCAACATTCAAAATCATTTACTTCATATCTTATCACTTAAAGTTGAACTTGACTATTCTTCATTCCTTATGGAAATTGTACAATTAGTACTATATGATTTCTAAACCCTTTGAGGTTTTATAATCTTTAATTTAATCATTGTAAAATTTTGAACCAATATTTATACATGAAAAGTGGAGTTGAAAGTGGAATTAAAAATGAAACTAAATGTTAATAGTTCCTACCTATTGATCACAGTATGTAATAATGCAATGATTGCGTACAAAGTAATTTGTTAAAAATTGCTTGTACAGTACTATACTTTTCTTCGTTATAAACTTAGATGCATTACACAATGCATTCAAAAGAAGCTATCACCTCCTTGTTTGCAGTAGTTCCGCCCCCCTCTCTTGAAAAATCACAAGCCAATGATTTAAGGGGGGGGAGGGGAATGCTTCCCCTCCAAAATGCCATCCATTTCTCAAAAAATCACAAGTGGTTGATCTTTGTGAGATTTAATCTGAGTTGTCCAAATAAGCTGTCCAAATACAATATCAAATATGGATATGGATACTTGAATACTAAATATGGATATAGATACAACATATACATACCAATTAGATATATAGCATATGGATACATCATACAAATATAGATGACGTTTTCATTATCCCATCCTGAGTGTATGGAACCCCATCCTCTCAAAATTATAAGGGGGGTGGGGTGGATGTGTAAAATCAAATCAAATTAAAAAAATTTATTAAATTTTTTATAATGAAATCAAATTTTAAATTTTTGATTCCATTGAGTGACAATTTGTATCATGCTTTACACCTTAATGTGATTTTTTATTTGTATCAAAATCCTTCATGTATGTATCAAAGAACCCCTTCAAAGGTGTCGAAGTCTTTTCCAACTAAATCAAAATTAACATGTGGACTACATTGAATATTCATATGAACTCTTTTAGGTGTACATATCATAAAGCATTGCATTCAAAGGGTCACATAAATAATCAAAGTAGATGAAATCAAAACTAATCTATTATGAATGCATTTTACACTTTTTGAGAAAGAGGATCTTGTATGTTGTTTTTTCATTTTTGGTGGAAGGGGAATTGAAATGAATTGTTGTAACTATGATAGTCATTTTGTTCTTAGAATTTTCCTCAATTTGAGACTCTTATGTTTATTTGGCATGCTAACATTGCCAAAAAAATATTTGACATACATGTGATTGCTTTATATATATGTATTTAACAACCAAATTTGTATTCATATTTGTATTGCTATTCATCCCTTTGAAACAATGCTATGAAATTGTGTTTTTTTCCATTTAATTTGGGAGGGATCGTGGTGGTTAATTGAATGGATTGCCTTGACTTTTTTGAGACAATAATATCAAGACTTAGCCTACTAAATCTATATTCACTCTCTTTTTTCCAAAATTGATCAATTTACTATTTATAAGATGTATTTGATGTGCAAGTTGGTTTGTAAATAAGAAATTGGAGGGGACCATTAAATATAAATGTGAAATTAAGGTAGGAGCACCCAATGGCATTGGTGTACCTAATGGCACGAGTTTGTATACATGATTGTCATTTCAAAATTTAAATGTAGGTAGACTATAGATAATTTTCTTAATAATCTAAATAATAAATTATCTATAATCTACCTACATTTATGTTATGGGATCAATGCATTATACAAAAACTGTCGCCATTAGGTAAATTAGATGTTCCTACCTTATAGCAAGTCAATTATAGCATGCAGTGATGTAGCATGTATTATTGTACGAACTTCTTTAGTATATTGCTTTAAGTGGATTCTAGTTCAAGGGGAAGTTTTTTATGTCCTATTGAATAGAGACAAATGTAAAAACCTTTCTTGTATTTTCAAGTAGTCAAAGTTTTTAATTTGGAACCTCTACTAGTTTATTTAGAGTCTTTGATTTAGAATATAGAAGTATTAACTTAAATGCTCCTACTTTTTCTTCAAGGTAAATCATTGGGAGAAGTCCCCCCTTCCTTCCAAGAATATTCCAACATAGCTTTCACTATAACAAAACATGGTAAAAAGAATTGCACTCAAAATTGAGTGCATTTCTTTTGCCATGGTCTTGTGGAAGACAACTATACACACAATTGGCTTGCACACAACCGTGGCAAAAAGAAATGCATTCAATTTTGAGTGCAATTCTTTCTACCATGTTTTGTTATGGTTATTGTACAACAAATAATTGTGCATCCCTTACAAAATTTGTAATAGAAGACATCATTTTTTGTAGATATTTGGAGAGTGATAGATTTTTTCAAATCTATGAGGCTTTACAACTAAACCTCTTGTTCAACCAATGTATATTATTATTTTGTTTCACTATAAGTGGACTCTTTTTCAAGGATGCAAATACTAATAAAAATGTTATAGAAACAAAAAAAATATGTTTAGAGTCAATGACACAAAATGACAAGTGTCATAAATGTCAATGTATTTGTCAAGTATTGAAATAGTTTAGGCTAATTTTTTTACTACTATTACAAATAATATCAATAAGAGAGTTATGGATTTGAATGGCATCATGTGTAAAGATCATAACTGAATTCTTTGGGATTGTGTAAATCAATTGTATGTATTATAAACTTTAGTCTTTGTACAAGAAATCTAAACCTATTTGGTTATAACCAAATTCAAGTTGAACAAGTTGTCCTACACAACAATTATTTCAAATGCAAGGGCATTAAGATGTAACAATGGTTCATATTGCAACCTATACTCACCCTAAAATGGCTAAAGCAATTCACTACTCTCAATTCCTTAAAAAATTCAAATATCATGAGTACCAACATGATTTGCATGTTTGTCAAATTTAAAATATTTTAAATTCTACAAATGTCAACTTCCTTCAATTTTTGTGTACAACAAATTGAGATGATGTGTACCAAAATGTCAAGGAACAAAGGTGATTTTTTTAGTTTTAAGAAAAAAAATAGACAAAATATGAAGTAATTCCAAACTATGGTAAATGAGATTGGGTTTTAGACATGACTAATTTTAAAACTAATTTTCTTTCAAATTGCAACTAATTTATTCTTCAAGCTTTTGTAGTAATGTATTATATGTTGCATACAACAACTTATATATATACTTTTGGACTTTTGCATTGTATTAATGCTTATGATATGACTGTTTGAATGAAAAAGTTTCAAGTTTGTACTTAATTTTTTTATCATTGTAAATATCATTATTTTTTAACTATAAGGTGTGTACACCTAAAAGCGCCACTTCTTGGTATTGTGCCTAGTTGCTATTACTAGTCTATTCAAATTTTTATATACTATATGTCTTCATATACTGTTAGCCTTCTTGTCAAGTGAAAACACATTCTAATTCACCAAAGAATGCAGCATTTGGATACAAAATGCAAAAGTTATTGAGGTTCAAAGTTTGCTTCTAAAAGCAATCTAGCCAAATAGGTACATAATGGAATTCTGAAATGTACATCAATTGTGGATTGAAATGTTTTGTTACAAAGGCTATTTAGCTATTATTTCACAATAGAGATGTCATTATTTTTTTCTATTCCTTCTTTTTGCCCATTTTCCTACACCATAAGGTTATATGGTAGTTGAAATTAAAATTTGAGACATCTAGACATGTCCCTATTGTAATTCAAAAAATTGTATGTGGCTTTAGGGTTGATCAAAATATACATTGTAGCTCTTGTTGTATACAACCTACAACAAAAGCACATTAATATACAAACACTATATATCAAGCAATTTATAAGGCAAGAGGTCCATAAAATGCCCACTAAAGAGCTAAAACTAAATTTTGGTGAAGTAAAACTTCTTGAAATATTTTTCAGTAAAATATCTTGGAAAGACAAGTGGGATTGGCATCTAATTCAAATCATTTCATATTTTTTGGAATTTTGTGGACTTGTTTGTAAAATTAATCACAAAAAGTTGAAATTGAAATAGCCGACATAGGGCTCTAAAATTGCCCACTTCATCAAATGTACATTATTTGTACATTGTTGAAGGCTATAGATCGTACTCCTCCTAAATTGGGGACATTCACGTAAGTGGTTGGTTTGATGGCCGTTGTTGGCCCTCAAGCTTTGTAATGAGGTTTAAAAGAAAAATTGATATTGGTCTTAGAAAACAAAAAGTTATTTTTGCCAGGGTTGGTCCCTTCATTTTTGTGTACTGTTTTTTCTATCAATGGTAATTGTCCATGTGTTTAAAAAATATTGTACTAGATCCCTATGGGAATTTGTGGAAAAAATTTCAAAAACTTTGATGTCAAGGATTGAAATATTATAGTGTTTGAAGTTAGAAAAATAAGTTTTTTTCTTCTAAACTTGCTCAATAGAGCTAGAAGACTTTAAAGCCCTCCTAGACTAAGATTTTTACACTACACATGGCTATTTGTCTAGACATTTGCATTGTCTATCATATAATTTATATACCTATAGAATTTCAAAATTTTATGAGGAGTGATGTGTACACTACTCAGAGCTATCCTAGTTGACTCAAAAGTTTAGGATAGCATAACTATCTATTTGGGCACTCAATCAGAAAAAATATATATTTCCACTCAATAGATGTATGTTTACACTTTGTGTCACAATTTGAAGAACATTTGTTGAAAAATGACTTCATATGCACATATTCAATATAACATGCGTACATTTAGTAGTCATTTGACTCTTTTGGGATGTGAACCTTTTATCGCATGAGCTCCAAGTGGGTCTAAAAGCATCTTTGCTTTTCAAGCCTTATAAGTTTAACCCCTAAAGGACCAAACTGCGTTTTTTGGCAACATAGCAATTTTGGGCAGCTCACTACAAATGGAGTTTTTATTCTTTTTCTTTGAAATTTTCACAATACATGTGCCCAAGGAGTAGCTTTAAGGTCCAACAAGTTTCATAGCATTTGACTACATAGTCAAAAAGTTATTGCATGATATGTGATTTCCTTTAATCTCTGGGCAGCCTGGGCAGATAAAAAACTTCTTTAAAAATAATATTCTGAAAAAATGAAATATTGAAATATTTTATTTAGAATTTTTTGTATGCAAGAATCTTTGGATCATTCCATTTGGATTAGTGAGTCAAAAGTTATGAGGAGGTTTAGTTTGAGGTAGTTTGTAGCTAGTTACAAAATTCCTACACTACAAAAAAAGTTTGAAATCCTTTATTTAATTCAATTTTTAATATTTTTAGATAAAAATAATTGAAATAGGTGAAGATTGTTTATTACAACATTTTAACCATTGGGATCAGAATTTTTCAATTCCATAAATAAATTGTTTACAATTTAGTGTTTTGGCTCATTTTCTACTTCTTTGTACTTGTTAATTTTTTCCTCTATGTTTTACAACTCCAAATGATTTGAATTTTTTTTTGCATATAGCCAACTTGCCTTTAAGAATGAATCCAGAGAGTAACCACCAATTTGAACTTCTTTTCATACAAATGTAACCTTGTGAAGTGCAGCTGCCCGGATTTCCACAGTGGTAAAAAAAGGATTTTTGTCACTTCAAACACTAATATCTTGCAGTCTACACGGCAAAAATTGTTGAAATTTTTTACACATATTTTTAAACTTGTGCTCTAAAAGATCCTACGGTTACTTTTGTCCAAAAATATTTTTTTCTTAAAATTTGGTAGTTATCTAAAAAATGACAGTTTTGAAGCGGTTTTAGTGAAAACGTAGTCAAAAACCTTTAGGGGTTAAATGTCACTAAGATATGAAAATCTCAACCATACAATCTTGTAGAGTGCATGTTGTAGATGAGATGGATTAAATTTGGAGTCATTTGGTTGGATAGATTGCAAAATCATAATGTTTTAGTGTTGAAAAAGATGCCAAAATTTTCCTTAAAACACATTTTGACGTGAAACTTGAATCCTTAACCTATTCAAATGAACAAAATTTAATCTAGAAAGTGATTCAAAACCAACATACAAACACATTGGTGAAAAAAATTTCATTCAAAGGCTTTGAATTGTTTGCAAAATGACTTTGAAATGTCAAAAAAATAGCAAAAAAGGATGCAAAAAACACATTTATGATTACACCTCTTTGTACTAAAATGCTTCTCAATCACTCATAACTTTTTGGATTGATATGAAATTTTAGTCACACAAACTAGACTAGAATGCACAACTTTTCCAACAAAAATGATTAGAAACAAACATTGTAGGAAGACAAAACAAGCCAACAAAGTTCATTGTAATCCAAAAATGGCTAGCTTTTTAACTTTGAATAGCTTCCAAAAATTCAAAACTACTTGAATTGCCATGAAAATTTGACCACAATAACTAAACTTTTAGAGGAACATAATCCAACACATTTTATTGAAAACATACATAGGATGAAGGAGATACAACCCCCAAAAGTTGTAGCCATCAACAACAATTTGGTGAACTCAAAATGAACATGTGAACTTCAATTGGCTCCCAAAACATTTGAACACCTTGGATTAATCTAAAATTATTACCTCACAAACTAAACTAATATGCGCAACTTTATCAACAAGTTTTATTGAATTCAGACATTAAATACAAAAGTTACAACACTTTGAATTGGATTGGTAGACTATGTGAGGACAATTTCGTCCCCTTAGGCAATGAAGGGTTAACTTGATTGACCATGGGTGGTTCTACCTTATTCAATTAATATGCCACCTTATAATTCCTGAATATTTCATTAGATGCCACATTTAATTATTTTTCGAATTATTCTTTTTCTAATGAATCCTGATCCTAACATAGGATACCAACAATAATACTAAGAATACCGATTTGATTGACATCATATGCCAAAGATATTTACAAACAGTGCCACTTGTAAAGTGGTCTACGGGTCAATAAATACAGATATTATTGTAGGCTACAGTTACCGGGATTCCTCTTTCCTATACTACAGTCCCAGTGTACCCTCCCTGCCAAAGTGGGTGATAATCCATCTGCAAGAAGTTGGTGTTTGTCATTTTTGTCCCAAAGGTGCAATTCATGCGGCATGAGTGGCAGAACAAGATTGGAACAAACTTCCAGATAAGTACCACCGTTGCTTTGAATTTCAAAAAAGAAAGAAAGAATTTTTTAAATTTTTTAAAATTCCAGATAAGTGCTGTAGTACCAAGAGGGCGTGTCTATAACGTATTCTTTGGTTTCATTTTCAACAAAATTATTATGCCTTTTGAAGGGCCCTGAGTCTTCTGCCACTCTGCTCCGGTCGTTCACTAGAACAAGCTCGCATTTCGAAACAGATTCTTTGTAACTGATGCAGCAGCCATCATGCATTCATGCATGTGGTATCCGCAAGGTGGGCGCAAGGTGGGCACCCTCCAAAACCGCCACTTTTTTCTTGCTAATGTGCTAGTTAAGTTAGTTACTCCGTACTATTAATAGATTGATCAGATTTTCATATGGAGTATTTTATCTTGTTAGCAAGTAGAAAGGAGGTTCCAATGCACAAAAGAATGCGACATTTTGATATTGTATGCAAAAGTTGTGAAGGCTCAAAGTTTCTTTTGGCAAAAGTTTTGGAACTGTTTGGTTTCTTTCTATGACATTGGTGGTGAGCTTCCTTCTCTCCCTATTATAAGAGGTATAATGTGCTCTTGGATACCTTCGTTGCAATTGAATTATATTCAATGGCTACTCTTGACGTAACATGTGGTAGATTTGTTAGAATGTGAGAGGACTATTCTTGTAAAGTAACAAGTCACAACGTTGGGAACCTCTGTTTTGGAGGGAGAGCAAAAGAGAGCCCCTCAACATTGGTGAACAATGTTATGTAATACAAGTAGAGTATACTTGCCAATCACCGCACACACAAAATTCAAATCCTTCTCCACATAAATATATAGACTTGCATGTTTTTGAAATTTGGCATGATTATTGAATGTGATGTTAAGGTTCACCTTCAAAAAACATAATGCAAAAAAATTCCTTCCTACAAATTTTACTGCAACTTCAAGGGAATGAAGTTGAAATCTAGTTAAAAATTCTTTGCATCCCTTCCTCGCACAATGTGTGGTCATTAGGTGGTGATACAAAATTTGGTTTCCATTACAATTGAATTGGTCGTTGAATTGGGTAGTTAACCTTTGAACGACGAGGAGGACGTCTAGTGAACGATGGATGATGAAAATTTCATTTGCAGTGTATCCCAAGACCGTTTTTCATCCTTTTTTTTCAACACGATTGTGGAGGTGTGCTGCATCGCACAAAGCAGAAAATAGTATCGTCGACTTCTTATATATTTTAAAGCATCAGCAGATTCATATACACGGTTCTGAGGTGCATGCTGCCTTCCTTTCAATTTACAATGAGGATAGCTCAGCTTCAAATTTTCATTTGCACCGCTCCTTGATCATGAAAACTGTTTCTCATGTGGTCTACTGCTATAGTCTTCAGATCCATGTTGACGGGCAGCTTCCACGGGGACCAGTCCGTCGTTCAAGGGTTAATATTCAATAGTTGGAAGGGTTTAGTATTTTGGTTTTTGGGTTTGTGCGATAAATGGTTAATTTATTCTACATGTTGATTTTGGAGATGCACTTAACAAAGTGATTATGGTGGTTTGGGATCATTGGCACATTTGTAGGTGTCCATCTTCTAAAGTAAACACCTTCATTCCCATGCATCCAAGCCAATTGGGAACAAGCCCATTATGGACAGAATTATGTTAGTGGTGTACATTCAATTTTTGAAATGTACACCACTATTAAAATTGTTCCTAATTGACCTAAAATGGGTTTGTTTAGCATGCATGTTATCCTTTTTTTTCCTTCAAAGAAACGGTGACCATTGCATATGTTGTCCTTCTTGCTTTGAAAAAATGCTTTTGAGACCATTGAATCAGTTTCACAGACTATTTGTGTGATTTGGCATCTGGTCACAACAACCCATGTGGGCACAAACTCCCACAGAAATGGCAACTCAGTGGACAAAGGGGGCTTGAGTGTGCATATCACCGTATCAAAATAGTTGCTGGGAAATGCTTTTTGGATATTACCGCACCTCCTCCTTTGCAGCAGGGAATATTGTTTCCATTGCAAGTAACCGCCGTGGTCATTTTTTGGTTGATGAACAAGAGAGGATCTTTCTAGGCAGGGCATAGAAATCAGCAACTATCCATTCGTGGCATCTTTTGTAGAAAGAGGATGTCTCGTACAATCCATTTGCGGCATCTTTTGTGGAAAGAGGATGTCTTGTACAATAGTTTGACTTCCAATGAGTGCATTTGAAATTTTATAAACCAACTACTCACACAATGCCAAATGGGATGATTTTCACGGTCTAGGCAGGACATAGAAATCAGCAACTATCCATTCGCAGCATCTTTTGTGGAAAGAGGATGTCTTGTACAATAGTTTGACTTCCAATAAGTGCATTTGGAATTTTATAAATCAACTACTCATGCAATGCCAAATGGAATGATTTTCACGATCATCAGCCCATCGTTTGAAGGTTATTTCAATTCTCAAGTAGTACAAATTGCAATGCAAAGTAGGGTCACAAACTACTAACTTCTTTTCTATATCTCTAAAGTATAAGGTAGACCACCTTATCTTTGTCATCTACCTATTTCTACCATCTAACTTATGGCTCCATCTTTACAATACCTTAGAATTAATCCAAATCTAACAAAAATCAAAGTCTTAACGACAACAAGAGTAACGTGTTGGTCCTTCATTAATAGATATTTAAGTGCTAGTATGTACTTGGAATGGAAGTCGTAAGGTGTTTATAGGGTGCTTATGACTCCAATAATGAACAATTTTGTAATTTTACCATAGACCATTGTAGAAATTTATAGAATTGTAAAAAAAAACTATAATTCTATTTGGGATTGATTTGTGAAACAAGTGCACATGTAGCATTGCACGGTGTATGCCATACATAGTATAAAAATTGATTTGTGAAACAAGTGCAAATGGATTTTGCACACATTTGCAAAATATGTGCCCATCCTAGTTTGGGCCCCAAGGTACTTAGATTCCAAATATACACCTAAAATCATCACTAGTCACAACTAATTAAATATGGTTATTATTACTAAACATGAACATTGCAATTAAATCTTAGTGGCAAGTAAAAGAAGATTTCAATACAATTTTGCAATTATTATTTGGACACTATATGGATAAATTCCAAATTTTAATTCAAAGTACATTCTCCATCTAAATGTACTCAAAATAGTGAATAGTAGGTTTTCATAGACTTTCATGTTTTCATTGCATACATCTTGTATCATCAATATCTAAAATAAAGTAACGCTCTGGTTGGTTCAAATGTAGGTACTACAAGTAGGGCAATGTTGTATATAGGTGTATAAACTTTAGTGACATTTGTGTAGGAATATGGATTCAACATGGAAAAAAAACATTTTGAAGGAAAAAAAAATAGTAAATAATAATATGACTTTAGAATGCATCATTGCCATTTGAAGGAGTCAACAATACAAAAACTAATTATTTCTTGTCAAAATTGTAGTCCACTTGTTAAAAAAATAAATTACAACTTTTCACAAGCTTGAATTCAGTAAGGTAAAAGCACCATTTCCAACCTTGCATCCTAAATCAATCTTGGAAATATGAAGATTCAAGTAGTTTAACCCTTGAAGGACCAAAGTGCATTTTTTGGCAACATGGTAATTTTATGCAGCTCATTATGAATGGAGTTTTTATTTTTTTTCCTTGAATTTTTCATACAAAATGTGTCCAAGGAGTATCTTTAAGGCCCAACAATTTTCTTAACTTTTGACCACATGGTTAAAAAGTTATGGCATAATATGTGATTTTGTTTGATCTTTGGGCAGTTCAGGCAGATAAAAAAACTTTAAAAAAAATAAAAACTTGAAATTTGTTTATTAGATTTTTGTCTAAGTGGGAAGCTTTGAATCATTCCATTTTGATCAATGAGTCAAAAGTTATGAGGAGTTTTAGTTTGGAATAGTTTAGAGGTAGTTATAGAATCTTTATTCTACAAAAAAAGTTTGAAATTTTTATTTAATTCAATTTTTAATATTTTTGAAAGAAAATTGAATCATTGGGTGAAGATAGTTTACTAATATATTACAACCATTGGGATTGGCATTTTTAATTTTTATAAATAAATTGTTCACAATTTAGTATTTTGAAGCATTTTCTACTTCTTTCTACTTACTATTTTTTCCCTATATGTTGTACAATTCCAAATGATATGAAATATTTTGAGCATATAACCAACTTGCATTGAAAAATGAATTCAAAGAGTAACCACCGTTTTGAACATTTTTTCATACAAATGTGACCTTGTGAAGTGCAACTGCCTGAGTTTTTTTTCAGGGATTAAAAAATGATTTTTGTCAATTCAAATGATAATATCTTGCAATCTACATGGTGGAAATTTCTGAAAAATTTTCCACATCTTTTCAAACTACCTTACTACAAGATCCTATAGTTACATGTGTCAAAAAATGTTTCTTTTTGAAAATTTTACACTTGTATAAGAAATTGCAATTTTAGAGCGTTTTTTGTGAAAACATAGTCAAAAAACTTTAGGAGTTAATATATACTATTTGCATACATGAATGTTGAAAACTTTTGGGATTACATCATCTAGTTGAATTTCCAAAACTCATTATATATTTAGAAAATAACCAATTTTTACATTGAAAGCCTTTGATTTTCAATAACAAATGTACCAAGACTAACGTTGTATGATAATTTCAACACAAAGACTCTATAAATTACTTGAAGTATTAATTATAAGTGCTTCCACCTCAATTTATATTCTTAAAGATGTTATTCCAATAGGAAGATGTGACACATTGGTCAAGCATCCCAATATCTTCCTTCACTTTTATTAAGCCCTTAACAATCAAAGGAGATATTTTCTTCCTTCTCTATTTTCTAAAAAATTGTCAATAAATTCCATTTTTTGGTGTATTGACCAAAATTTGGTTTCAAAAATATCTAAATAAATTTTACCACGCATCACTAAAAGAAGGATTCATGGAATTACTTTAATATTTCAATCGTTTGTATATACTAATTTCAACCATTTACAAAAACTTCAAACCTCCGTTTGTTATATAAGGTATTCTAGCAAACATGACTCAAACTCTCAAAGGTGCATTTTGTTTTCTTCAATCTGCCTTTAGTTTATGTTTTAGAAGGTGGTTGCTTTTAGTCATCACGGCTTTTCAACTTCAGAAATTTGTAACCAATTCCATCAAGGTCCAACAAATATGAAACAATTTGGATTAGATGCCAATTCTATTTTTATTCTTATGAAAACTTACTAAAAATTATTTTAGCTTCCCCCCAAAGGCAATCCAATCCTAAATAGTCACAGTAAGAAGAAACTACCTTCTAAGTCTTTAAAGAACACTCGAGAAGAATACACCTCTCCATGACTAAAGTAGTCACCAAAATTGGCTTAAATTATTGGAGTGATAGGTCTATTCTTTGTTTCTATAAGTAAACATTAATGTCATCCATCAACCATTTTTTTCCCCCAACATTAGTTAATCCTTAAATGCTAGGCTCACAATTGTAGAAGTCATCCCTTTTCTTTTTAGTATTATATAACATCATTTACTTTAAAAAAAAATACAAAAGTGCTCATTGGAGGTGAAACCATTGTACATGATCTCCCTTTTTGTACAAACTTCTAAAGATGGACAATTGCACTTCTATACTACATACAAAGATTCTTTATCATTCATTGGCTTTTAATGGACATAACATTGTTTAACCTTTATATGATGCCACAAACATTTAGTGTCTAATGATTGATAAGGCATTCTCCTATACAAAATAAATTAGGGGGGAAAATAGAAATCTTCTATATTATTGTGACTTCAAATGAATTTTCTTTTTTTTATAACCCCTAAATGCTGAAGGCACCAAAATTTGGTGTTTGCAAAATTTTGAATTTAAATAAAACCTAATCAAGTTGCTATTTTTGATAGTTTGTATATTTTAAAACTTATTTTTGAAGTCTAATTTAAGTATCAAAAATACAATCTTGAAAATGATTGATTATGATTTTCTATTCAAGGATGTCCATTGCATTCTTGACTTTCCATTCTATTGAGGGCTCTTGGAAATGAGCCTCATTCCACTAGATCTTGGAAAAAAAACACTTTAGAAATTCATTAAAAAAAACTATAGAATAGATTTTGAGAAGCCATATATTAATTGAGGTTATGCATGTTAGGCCCTTTAACCTTATATTTTTTGTTGACCAACTTCTAAGATTTAACATGTGAAAAGAGTATCAAAAGACTTCAACTCGCTTTTACACTTTTAACCCCTAAAGGACCAAGCCTTGTTTTCTGCCCCAAAACACTAAAAACTGCCAATTTTATAGCAAAAGAGTAAAAAAATATTTTAATTAATTTTTTCACATCTAACCGTAGGATCTTATACCTCACTAGTCTAAGATAGTGTGGAAAAAAATTCAGAATTTTTGACCACACAGATTGCAAGATACTTGCATTTAAAGTGGGAAAAACAAGTTTTTCAGCACATTGCGGGACTGGATTTTTCGACTTTGAACATTTTTAACTTAAAAAATTTTGCACTAAAGAGTTTTGAGCTTTAATTATTTATAGTGAAAAATTGAGTTGAGAATCTAGGAAAAAATAAATAAATTCAAAAAAACTTAATTTTCATTCTTAAAAAAAATGTTAAGTAGAAGTAGGTATGAGATAGAAGGAAAATCTAAAATATTAATATCTTTTAAATGGAATTAAAATGCACTAATCCTAATGGTGAGATTGTTCTAGCAAGTAAGGTAAACCATGAAAAATTTATTTTTTTGAAAAATTGCAAAAATTGCATCCAGAAATGAATCCTACAAGTTATTTTTTTCAAGAAAATGCTCTAATTGCCCGAAAAACAAGAATGTCCATAACTTTCTCATAACAAATCCAAATAAAATGAATCAATGCTTCCTAGATAGGCAAAAATATAATCTATAAGAAAAAAAATTCAAAAAAAAAAATTCAAAATTTTTCTTTGCTGCCCGAACTGCCCGCCGTCCCCTGTTTTGAGCTTATTTGGGCATAACTTTTGTTCCCGGGCACCGATTGAAAAAAAAATTATATCCCCATGAAGATATTCAATTTTTCTATCTCCAAAAAAAGTTTCAAAAAATTAGGACAAAAATTCAGCCCGTAGGTACCTGCCCGAAATTGCATTTGTCCCCCGAAGGGACAATGGTCCTTTAGGGGTTAACACCCTCGTGATCTAACATTATAATCTTTCAATCCATAGGTGACATTGTTTTTTGTTTTCTTTCCTAAGTGATCTCAAACATGTCTAAGGTAGCAATAAATAGGGCACCCTACTTCCAACCGAGATTGGAATGGAATTTTATTCATTCCTTGAAATGTTTCTCTTTGTACTTTTTCAAGGTTTGGACCAATAAGAAAATGGCACATAATAGAGTACAAAAGTAGGAAGCAATAAGTGGGATAGTAGTTTATGAACAATCGGAATTGGATGACTCTAAATGTTGGCCATGGATTAAGCCCAACTCTAGCCTTTGAAAATCTACAATAATTTCAATTCAAGAGATAAATTACGAACTCTTTTGCAATCCCCATCATATATATCAATGCACCTCTGAAAATATTTGTTGTGCTTTACATTGTCCTAGATCATGTCAAAATGTGCTTATTTTATCGGTTATGGGTACATCTACCTTAGTTTGATTTTGTATGGTTACATTTCAAAAAAATTGATAAAGCATATAAAAATATTGGCTTTTTGTTTAAGGTCAGTACACCCAAAAGCCCCATGTTCCTAAAAGCATCATCTCATTAGAAGAAATTTGAGGGCAATGGAGGATTGTTTTTAGGTTTGTTCCCGAAATGGTTCCCGATATTGCTGGCCGCTGTCAACCAACATTAACCCAAAATAAAATATAAAATAAAAATAAAAATTTGGGTCTTGAAATATGAAAAAAATCCAAAATTTTATTTTTATTTTTTGTTAATGACGTGGTAGCCTCTTGACCATATAGGATTCCTATTCCCACGATAGAAACTATGTCCCTGCATTCCAGGAACCCGCAGTCTTCCAATGCCCTCAAATTTCATCTAATGACAGTGCACATACATTTTCAAAATAAGTCATCTTCACATATAGTAGATGGCACTTTCAGAAATAGACTTTGACCATTAATAACTTTTGCATACGGTATCCAAATCCTATGTTCTTTGGTGCATTGGAACATGCTTTCACTTGTCAACAAGATTGCATGAAAATCTGAACAAGCTAATAACAATAACTACAGTGGAAACACCCAAAACAGTTCAAATAAGGAATTCAACATAGTTGGAGGCAACGTTTTCTAAAAATGATATTTTTCTAGTATTAGCGAGTGAAAATCATGAATATTAAAAGAAAATTAGATTTTTCAGATACAATATGCAATTTCTACAAATTTTCAAAGTGTTGTCTCCCTAGACCTGTGGAACGTCTTGTAGGTGCCCCAAAATTGAACCCTTCAAAAATTAGCACTCAACCAACCAAATTTCTCCATGTGTCCTTCAGTTGTGTTAGCAAATTACAATCATACATGTGGCAGCAAATACATTAAGGGAAGTCTACTGATGCATTCGGGTGAATCTACAGTCCACTGCAAGGAACAAGTGTGGGAATGGGTGTTTTGTCCTTAGGCACAATATGAATAAGTGGCACTTTTGGGTGTATCCACCTCAGAGCAAATTCATGGAAGCCCCAAACTGAGCCTTGGGCATTTCATGCGTAATCCCAATGATTCCCTGAGTTTCAGAAAGGATGGTATCCACAGTGCCCCCCGCTTTGTTCTAGGGTTTCGCAGACCTTTCGCGGACCCTTTTGCAGACTGCAGTGAGTCAGAGTGCGCAGTTTTTGAACAGACCAAGGTCCCCTCGTACGTACCACGTGCAGCAGCGTCCAGTGCCAATTTGCCATGAAATCACATGGCTCAAACTTTGGGGAACTTGTCCAGGCCTCTCCAAACGGGAGAAAAAACAAGCCGATCCACAGTACACCCAACCAAACTACGCCTATGTTATGATAAAGTGAAGGTCGAGAACCTGAGGTCACTCCAAAGTTCAACCCTGACATCTGAGCAGCAGGGAGGGAGGGAGAGATTGCAGCACTAACTTCCCCCCAAAACAAAACCAATAAACATAAAAAGCCTATCATCGCCTGCCACAAAAGATGCCTCCGTTCGTCCTTCCTGAACTTTTGCAGCACCATTTGTTAGTGTGGCAAGCGGAGCACCAGCTGTGAGAGGGAGTGCCAAATGGGCAACATGGAGGGAAGGTGGGTTCCCCCTCAACCGCCACTTTTTTTGGAGGTGGGGTGGGTTTTTGGAACAAATGAAATGGTTTTGTGGTGTGTGTTTTTTAAAACACGTGGATGATTTTTATTGATAGAAGTGAAAGGATAGGGATCAAAGGAACAAGTGTTGGACGACGAATGACTGAAATGGGGTGTCATTGCAAAGGATAGAATACAACATCCACAACCACAAGTGAGTGGCTTTGTAGGACAAATAAAAACGAATTGCCACTTTTTTGCACAGCTGTGCCTTGCTACAGGTAGTAGCACCGTCTATTTATCATTGATTTCCTCTTTCGTAAGTGAAAGGAGGCGGGTCCCAACACATCAAAGAAACTGACCAGAATTTTTATTCATTTCCTACGCATGATAAAATCTGCAACTTTTGAATTCATACTTGCAAATGAAGGCTCCAATTTTGCTAGGAAGAGTGCACAAGGTAAATCAGGGAAGCACAAAAGAGAGGGCTTTTTATCTTCAGGTTGTGTGCTCTAAAAGCGAGCGCTGTTCTAAAAGGGATCATGACACAGGGGTACATTTTGTTTTTTGCAATGTACTAATGGTGTATATTTCAACAGGTGGTCACTCTTACTGCATTTGAACTTTAGAAATTCATAACTAATTCTACACAGGTCCAAAAAAGATGAAACAACTTGGGTTAAATGCCAATTCCATTTTCCTTCCTATGAAAATTGACTGAAAATTGAATCAAGGAGTTTAGCTTCCCCTTAAAGGCAATCACCTCTGAAATGGTCACTTTTAGAGCATACTACCTTACATGCACCTCTGGAATTACTTGAAGTGTATGAGTGAGGAGGCCAGTTCACCCCGACCTCAAAGAACGCCACAGTTGAACACTGTACACAAAAGTTACAAAGGGTCAAAGTTTGTTTTTCGGTAGCAGTTCTAGAACCGTTTCTTCCTCCCACTTGCTGCGTAAGGTACGAACCTGATTTGGGAGATGTGCATAGCATACCGAGTGTGATCCGTTAATGGCGGTTTGAGGCGGGGTACAAGTTTGGGTGTCGTCCACGCACCTTCCTGGAAGCACATGGAAATCGTGTCTGACTCATGCTTCCCATCACCTCCAAATGGACAGAGCACAGTCACCCATTGGGTGTTTTAAATCAGGCTGCCACCTGGCAGTTTGCATCTGGTCCTACTTAATTTTCTCTTTTTTTTGTGGTGGTGGTGGTGGTGGGGGGGCAGAAGGGGGCGGAGGAGCTTGCAGGACACTGTTAGGAGCCGACCCATTTCTTTTTCTTTTTTTTGAAACAAATGGAATTCCATTGTAAAACACGAGTACAAAGCAGCCAAGCCTAACAGGTTGGACAAAGGGAGGAGGAGAGAGGAGAGAAACTGCATAAAGAGACAAGGATTAGGTCCGTGTCTGGTCCAAACTATACTATCACCTACTTTAGTAGCAAGCCGACCCATTTCCAACCACTTAAGCCGTTACGCGTATTCCCAGTGCAAGTTTTCAAATGCGGGATTTTTCCCATGTATAGAAATAGAGTTTGGAAGGATTGGGAAGGGGAGGTGATTAAAAAAATATAGAGTAGGTTGGCTTTTCTCAATCCATTCTACAAAGTAGAGTCCACAAGGTCAAATTTGTGTTTTTCTGAAAATGAAAGTAAAAAACTAAACTATTTTGTGTTGTGTTTAGGATATGTTCTTATCCCCTTGAATGTTTGAATCCATTCTACAAAGTAGAGTGCACAATGTAAAATTTGTGTTTTTTGAAAATGAAAATAAAAAACTAAACTATTTTGTGTCGTATTTAGGATCTGTTCTTATCCCCTTGAGTGTCCCCTTGAAGGTAATTTGGGGTCTTTGAATGCAATTATGAACTTCAAATTTGCAAATTCTATCATACATAATTTTTTTTAATTCAATATTTCCTCCCTAGATAAGTCTAACCTACTTAACTACTATATATAATGGATTTAGTGCCTTCTTTAGGCTTTGTAATGATAGAAGCGACATTCATGAGCTACAGTATATGAATCTAAAAGCGGCACTCTCCAAAGTTTCAAGTTTCAAATCTATGACTAGTACAAATAGGTGATACAATTAGGAAATTGTCACTTTTAGGTGTACATACTTGACCTTGCTCAAAAAACAAGCCATCACTCCAGGAATAAGGTATACAACTTGTTTTGAACAAAGGGTCCTCTTTGTACAATATAGGTAGACTTATTTATATGAATAAAGGTGACTTGATTTCATTCATTGGACTTTTTCCACATGTAGGAGTGGTGATTGCCTTGATTAGAAATTTGTTAGTTACTATATCACATGGAACAGCTAGGAAAATCTAAAGAACTGTAGGAAAACCTAAGGGACTCTAGGAAATAATTTTTACTTCTTTTATATTTGTTGTTTTGTAGGTCACCACAACCAATTTTTAGTTATATCCTTTTCAAAAATAGGTTTGCTTACAAATTAAAATAAGTGAGATTGTAATCTACACTTCTTTAGTTCCTACTAATTCCAAACTTGATGGAAAATTAGCAAAAAACATTGTGCATCCTTCATTATTTCTATTCCTTATTTGGAAAAAATTACCCCACCACCACCAATGCTCAACTAGACATATGCCAAAACACTGAACATTTTTAGAAATAGGTTGTATGCCTTAAAATCTCTTGTAGTCTACTATATATTTTCTTCAAGTTTAAACTTATTGCAATTTATAATATCAATAAGTTGCAAGTGGAAAGTTTGACACTTTCTTATTGAAAAACTAAATAAAATGGAAAAAATAGGTTTAAGATTCATTTTCATATTAAAAATATTTAAAAATTCCTTTATTGTATCGAAACTTTCAATTGTATGTTTTTTTTACACAACATCATAATATCTTTTAATATTTGAAATATGGTGAGTAATTCTTTATCTTTATAGATATAAGGTGGTAGTAAATACAATAAACCATGGAGCAAATATGTGAATTAGGAGCTACAAGAATTTAATTGTAAAGAATTGTAAAGGTAAATATATAATTGTATTCATAGCTAAACCTCAACTTCCGCCTCAACTTTAGCTATAAAACCAACTCGTGATTGAGAGATTCCAACTAACCCCTAATTGCTCAAGGCTTTTTTTGAGTTTCTAGAAATTTGCTCTAAATTGAACAAAAAGTTAACATTTTGCAATGCTTTATCAAATTTTTTGTCATGTAACCGTACAAATTCAAACTAGACATATTTGAGATCACCTAGGAAAAGAGAACATAACAATATCATCTATGGATTGAAAGATATTAATGTTTTATCATGATAGTGTTAAAACTGCAAAAGTCTTTTGATACTCTTTTTACATGTCAAATCTTAAAAGTTGGTCAATAAAATAATATGAGGTTCAAGGGCCTAATGTGCATAACCCCAATTAATTTATGGCTTCTCAAAATTTACTCAATTTTTTTTTTCAAATGAATTTCTAATGTGTTTTTCTCTCCAAGATCTAGTGTATTTGAGACTCATTTCTAAGAGCTCTTAGCGAGCAACGAAAAGCGAAGATTGCAATAAGTTTAAACCTATTTTTTCCATTTTATTTAGTTTTTCAATAGAAACCTATAGGGTTGTACAAAATCTTGAATAGAAAAATCATAATCAATCATTTTAAACATCCAATTTTTGATGCTAAAACTAGAATTCAAAAAGACGTTTCAAAAATACAAACTACTAAAAATAGCACTTTAATTAGGTTTTATTTAACTTCAAAGTTTTGCAAACACTAGATTTGGGCACCTTAGGCATTTAGGGGTTAAGAGTTATTGACAAAGTTCATTGAGTATGATTGTATGAAAATGTTCCTAGTAATTCTTCTTGAGAACCTTGTCCATTTATTTTTATTGGAGACTTCAAATCATAAATAAATTTTTGGAGCTAAAAATCACCTTGACCTCTAACATTTTTTTGGCAAATAAATTTTGCAAGAAGATTGTTTACAATGTTTGAATAAGGTTGAGGTTTGGTTGTGAATACATTGAAAATATTGTCTTTTAACTATGACTATGAGATATTGATGGCTTCAAATTTTTCCATATCCTTGGAGGATTGATGAAGGACAATGACTTTCATTACAAAAGTGACCTCTTCACCCTACCTACTTGCATTTTATCATTGAAACACCATTTAAATTTTATTTTTTAAAATTTCAATATTAAGTGGTGCTTGTGGTAAAAATATATCATTGATATTTGATGGGTATGGGTACATGTGCAAAGAAAACTTGGATGGACCTTGATATTTATATTAGAGTCACAAATAGTGAAATTTCCATAATAGCAAGTCATAAAAAGAATTCTTCACCCTCCAATAATTGCACAAATGAGTGGTGCACTGGCTCTGCATCCACTGGCGTACATACCAGCACCTATTATGTGAGGAACAAAATCATTAAAATTGAAACTTTTGAATAAGTGACATACTGTTGACATTGATAAGTACCTGTTGATCTATATTTTAACATTTTCATCACCTGTAGGCACTCCTCAGTCCTTCTAAAAGCTTCCCAAATTCTTCCTACAAAGACTGCAAATTAGCCAAATTAAGGGAGGAAGGGCAAAGGTCTATAAAAAGTCCATCTAAGGGCTGAAATTGAATTTTGGGGAGGTGAAACTTCTTGAATTATTTTTCAGAAAATTTTCCTTGAAAGACAAATGAAATCGGCATGTAACCCAAGTTGTTTCACATTTTTTGGAGCTATGTGGAATTAGTTATGAAAATTTGAAGTCGAATGGTGTAGGGCTCTAAAATTGCCCACTTTTTCGAATGTACATTATTTGTACATTCTTGTAAGGATGAAAAAGCAGCATGTACAAATAGTGTACATTTGAGAAAGTGGGCAGTTTAAGAGCCTATGCGGTTTCTAAGTCTTTTCTCTTAGGAAAGCTTTTAATGGAACTAAGGGATTAGTTATTGTGAAAACATAATGAAAATTTCAAAAATTAGAAATATAGGATATCAAACTCACTTTCTTGTTAAAAAGTTTTTAGAAAGAATTTTGGAACCAAATTCTTTACCACTTGTGGGACTTAAATACTAAAAGAAGAAAGTTTTTTTTCACTACTTGTAAAAAGTGTTGCATAACCTAGTTCATTGATGCAATAAGGTAACTTTGCCTATCATAGGCAAAGTGCTAGCCAATCCATCACAAGCAAAAATATTGTAGTGAAGTACATTTTAGATTTGTGTAACTATGTGCACCATTAATACAATTTTTATTGTGATGGGTTGGATGCAAGGTTTTTTTTGGCCATCTATTACTTTGTTGGCTTTACTGTATTAGTAGAAATGTAGCAGGACAGTACTACAAAGGTCAAAATTTGTTAGACCAAGTGATACTTTGCTCAAAAGAAAACCCTTGGTTGGATGGCATTTGGCTCTTCTTGGCCTTACATCTATACCTTAAGATGTGATGTTTGCTTCTTTGTTTTGTTTTGGTTTTCATATTGAGATCTATTAGACTGTGTGTCCCTCGGTCGTGTGTTTGGTACCCTCAAAAAGCCCTCAAGAAGGAAAGGTGTACGGGCTTTGTTTCATGACATTCTGACCTACACAAGAAACATTCTGGATTTTTGAGTAATTTTTGGTTCTAAAAAATTAGAAAAGTATTGTTTCTTTGATTTTGGTTGTGGCAACAACATAGGACACACTAGTCTTAATGGATTTGAAATAGGGAGTCCAAGGATGTCTTGTCACATTTGTATGATTTTCCTTTCTTAGGCATAATTTTCCATGATTTTTCTAAATTTTTTAATCATTTATTTAATTTAATTTTAATGAGGTTTATTTTGATTGTCTCAAGTCCAAATCTAAATTTTCTTGTATCTAATTTACATATTTTTTGATGTACTTTTGAAGAACACTACCACCAAGTTCTAATTGCACATCAATCATTGTAAAAATTATTCTATTTCTCACACCTGTCTGGCCTTTGGCATGTGCACACTGAGGGCTCCAAACCCCCATGTAAACCCCATCATTCGTCCAACGTACATACGGTACTTGATTTGCAGATGATTTGCAGGTTTTTTCCATCCCATGAAAGTAACATGTGACCTGACCTCCCTAACTTTAATAACAGCAAGAGCCATCACCAACAAAATATTTCAGTGTCAAGGTTTTACATAATAGTGTGAACAGTTTTTGTACAATACGGTGGAAGCACCCAAAACTGTCCAAATAAGGAATTCAGCATAGTTGGAGGCAACTTTTTCTGAAAATGATATTTTTCTAGTATTAGTGAGTGAAAATCATGAATATTAAAAAAAAATTAGATTTTTCGGATGTTGTATGTAATTTTTCTGATTTTTCAAAGTGTTGGCTCCCTAGACCACTGAAACTGTGCAATAGGTGCACCCAAAACTAAACCCTGCTAAAATCAACAGTGAGCCAATCAAATATTTATAAGTGTCCTTAAAATGCATCAACCAATTTGAATCAAGCATGCGGCGAACACATTTAGGGAACTCTACTGATGTAATTTAGTGAGTCTACAATCCATTGCAAGGAATATATTCAAGAATGGATGTTTCTCCCTTACTATATGAGGTAAGAGACACATGTTCTTTATGTGTGATACAATGAAGGTGAAAACACCCAAAATGATCAAAATAGGCAATTCAACATAATTGGATTAGAGGGGATTTGAAGGCAAGGGAAAGCTATTTTAAGGTTGTTTACCTGTCCATTTCAAGGCTTTTTTTGACTAGTGTCCCCCCTGTTGGCCTCACTATAGTGGCCAGATTTTGGAGGGACTAACCAATAGAGGTCATAATTTTGACAAACTGGCGAAATTTCACCAGAAAAAAAGCCTTGGTCCATTTTTGTGTTGTATAGAAATTGTGAACTAGCTTATAATGACTAAATTTTGAATTTTTGAAAAAAAATTAATTTTTTTACCCCAAAAATCCGAAAAGTGTTATGAATCCTATAATTGATTTTTTTTTAAAATTAAATTTTTTTTTTTTGATGCAATAGTCTCTTGACTATGTTAAACTAGTGTTCCCACAATTCAAGAACTCAAAACAACTCAAGGTCTTCCAATGCCCTCAAATCCCTTCTAATGAGTGGAAGCAATTTTTCCTTTAAGAAAAATATTTTTGAAGTATCACCAATTAACAATTGTGAATTTTCAAAGTCAAATCTTCTACTCAAATCTAGAGAGTCAACAATCACTTAATTGCAGTTAAGTAAGGGAATGGTTCAATAATAATTTTGGAGACACTTTCTATAGAAGTCTATTTGTCAAGAATGGGTAGAAGGATGTTTTTGGATGTTTTTATCTTAGTGATATGTTGTCTTAGATGTATGTTCAATGAGCCAAAATTTTATCAAGCATGGATAAATGATATACAAAGTCAAGGCAATTAAGGTCATTTTTTTCTTGCAAAGTTTGTATTTAATAGAAATGTATGAAACTAGTTGCTTGTACATCCTTTGTGTGCAAGTAGACCCTCCTAAATATGATTTGTATCTATGCTTTGCATTTGAGATTCATTGAGCACAAACCTACCACCAATTTCACCTACATCAACCTATTTTGGCTCAATGAATTGTCTACACAACTAAGGCTTGTATTTATAAATATTCAAGCACACCTCTAAATCATTTTAGTTTTTGTGAATCTTGTCACAATGACAATGAAGTAAGTTGCATCACTTTGAATACATACTTTCTAGAATGGAGAGATAAAAGATCCTTCCCTACAGTCATAGTATAAAGAATTTTGCCATATAAAATGCTACAATTCATGGTCAAACTTTAATCCAAGATTTTTTATGATGAAATGAACTTCAATTCATTTGAAGCAAAGAATTCACTCTTTAAAGGTCAAGCCGTTGTTTTGAAGACTCCACAACTCTTGAATTATTGTGAAGGATCCATGAGTAGTGAATTTTTTTATTGACTTAATTTTCTTAAAGGTAAAATTTTAGAAGAATTTTCATCCAAAATCAATTTCTAGATTTAAAAAAGAAATTTTTGATCACCATTGTTAGATGATGAATGTTAAAATCCATACATAAAGTTAGGTTGGATTAGTTAGTTTTGTTTTGTTTGATACTATGAAATCTTCAAAATTGTGTACCTCCTATTACAATTATTCTTTGCACTATTAGAAAAAACTTTGTAAGGAAAGGTATACACACATTATTTGGTGGCATGTCAATCTATGGTGTAAAAGTTATTGAAATTTAAAGTTTTTATAATTTATTATAATTTAAAAAATATAAATATAAATATATTTTTATTTAATTAATGAAATAATATAAAATAAAATATTTTGAAACAAATAAACAAATTCCATTGATAAAGAAAAAATATATTGTAGTTCTAGAAGAACAAATCCTTTGGTGACATTTTAAAAAAAGAAAAATTCAAATAGTAAAACTCAAAAGGAAATGAAAGAAACTAGTATCACGAGCCTTTCATGAGAAGCTCTCCATTTTGAATTGAATTTTGCCTTTATTATGGTTGTGGCAACATCACAAAGCACCCTAGTATCAATACCTTAAGACAAGTAGTTTGTTTTGTTTGTCATGTTGAGATCTTCGAGACCATGTGTCTTGTGTTTGTGTGCTTGGTACCATTAGAAAGCTCTTGGTGAGGAGGGATGCACGGGCTTGGCTTCGTGGCATTCCAATATATAGTGTGAAAGTTATGGATTTTTGAGTTATTTTTGGTTCTAAAAATTTTACTTTGATTTTGGTATCGATCTTGGTACTATCAAAAAGCCCTTAGTGAAGAGGGGTGCATCGACTTTGTTTTATGGCATTTGTATTTACGGTGAGAAAATTATTAAATTTCAAAATTTTTATAGGCATTCAGAAATTAGATTTGACTATGGCAATGGCATAGGGCACACTAGAATAAATCAAGTCATCGAAATTGACTAATTACATATACACGTTTCTTCATGTATGAAGAAACATATATATTTTAATCCCAAAAATGGTTGCACGATCAATTCTTTTGCGCCACTCATGAGGAATTCTCAAATCCATATGATGAAAATCGTCCACGACTTAAAAAAAAAATTAAAAAAATTCATACGATAACCACTGCCCATAATTTATGCAAAAGAAACGTGGAAATATCGCAAAAAGAGAAGCAAAAGGACGAAGAGATAAGCACCGGAGCTGACACGTGGATAAGAACAAAGGAAGTAGGAACTACGAAACTGTCGGACACGAGAAAAGTTTAGGGTTTGGTGGCCCAAACGCCACGAGCCAAAAAAGCCATGCCAGAGGGGGTGCTGCGTGCCTGCGTTCCATAGCAAGATGCAGCCTGCAGTCGAATCCGAGAGAGAGAGAGGAGTGTAAGCTTCGAATTGTTGTATAAAGAAGACGGAAGGAAGGAAGAAAGAAGCGTTAAGTTATTAGTAACCGTACGAAGGAGAATTGAATAGGCTAGGTGTGGGTTCACTGGGTTGTGCAACCGGGAATCAAACCGTGTGGATTCCGAGCATCTGTCAGAGATCTCGTTCATCATCAGGAAGTCCGCTTCGTCGGCCGGAGAGGAGAACTGATGAAATGAGATAAGAGTGAAGTTGCAGCAAGTGACAAGGGGCCTGGCAGGCGGCGCCATGCGGCAGGCTTTGCTACAGTGGAGGCATAATTCGATGCAGCTGCCCTGCAATTCCGTCCCTGCATTGCATTTAAACGCCTCGGTTGGTCCGATTCTGATCTCTTTCTCTCTCGCCGCTTCCACTCTCACCTCTGAGAGAGCGGAGTGTCATTCAGCTCCCTTCTTTCGCGGACATTGCTTTGATCAGTTGCGCTGCCGGAGGAATCGGGAGGTTCTCGATCGTCTATGCTCTGTTTTCGGTGTGAACAGGCCTGCTTCGGCCGTTGTTGACCACGCCGGACGTATTATTGGTTTCTGGCAGCGTCGCCCTTGGAAGAGACGAAACGCGGTTGCTGCTTTGATCGCTAACGGCTGTACGGATCCAGGTACCGTGGGCGCTTGCCTTGAGTGACTGTCTGGTTGTGGTCTTGTGTCTGAGGAATGGGAAGCTGTGCCTCATCGTTGCGGTCGATCGTGATCTGCATTGAAATTTGTTGCGATGTGCGTAATGCCGTGAGTTTTTGAGTTCTGCTTAAGATCAATGCCGGTGCGATCACTTTGATGCTGTTTTTTTTGACCCTGAGGCATCGCTTATGGGACTACCGAGAGTTTAGAGCCTTGCCTGATCCCTGTTGCTTAAATTGTTTTCTTTAACTCGGGGGGGGGGGGGGTGGGGGGGGTGTGGCGATTCGAAAAAGCGGGTGCACGATTGGTTAGTCACCGTCAGGAGTGCCTTGCTCAATTTGAGGCGCTGTTGGTGGTGTTGTAGCATCGACTTTTGTGTACGCTGCTTAAATTTAAACTCTGTTCAGAAAGACTTGTGACTTGCTCAAGTTCATTAAAGGCGTCTTGACTCTGCAGTTCTCTTACTCTCCAGGTGTTTAGAAGCATGTTTTGTCTTCTGCAACTCTCGTCCTACTCGTATGACGTTGAGATCGCAGTTTGGCTCGTGTTTCTGTGTAGGTTGCGACACGGCTATGACCGTGTATCCTTCAGTTCGTTTTAGAGCACTAATCAAATGAAAGATCAAGAACCATCTAGTAGAGCTGTAGTCTGGTATCGTGAAAGTCAAATCATCAGTTGAAGAATGTCATAAGCATGTATATAGAGTCTGCATATAGAGTCTTTGGTGTTAAGCTCTTACACAATTCCTCGGTATTTAACTTCTCAGCTTGCGACAAGTTGTCGCATGATTTCCTGTCTGCTGATTTGTCTCGATTCTGAGTCACTTTTTGCTGGAGTTAGAAAGTCTTGTAAAGGTTTCTAGTCAAGGGAGAGGTGATGGTAACTCATCGTAGGTTGCCGGTAGAGGCTTGTTCATATCCAGTAATTTGAGATCTTTGAAGACGATAAATCTGAGATTATCTGTGGTCTAATGAAATTGGCTTATAACTATTCTTATTGAATTTGCAGGTTTGTGCTACCAGAGCAAGTTTCACTTACCAAGACGTGCCAGAGTGAACCTTGCCAAGGCTCTGTCGATTGACGCGCCTACCGAGAGGATGGCGTCCCCGTCGGTGACACCTGTGTGGTTGGCGATAGTTGAGAAGTCAGTGTTTCGTTTCGACGACTCGGAAAGTGCTAGGAAGGAAGCGGCGCCGTCTCTTTCTTTTGAGAATCCGCGGTTGCGTGAGGAAGAGATTGATACGTCATCTTTCCAGAATTATGAACCCCAATTTATCCCGGTTTTCCAGTCTGACGGTGCAAATCAACTTGTTACCATGAAGGTGAGTGCTACCTATATGTTCAACTTGTGACTACATAACATGCTTTTTTTGGTTTGGTTCCACTGAAGGTTTGGGCTTCAATTTTTGACCTTCCAGTAGCCTTCGAAACTTTTCACTTTCAGAACGGCAATGAGACAACTGAATGACGTCAAGACGACGACGGATTTTCATTAAGCAGCACTCCTCGAATTTTTGAATCATTTTGAAATTCTTTGTCATGAATTCGTAACTGTGTGATCCTGTCATACAGCTTCCGACAGGAACATCTTTTTACGGCACCGGTGAAGTAGGTGGATCCACGGAGCGTACCGGCAAGCGGGTGAGTTCCTTCTCTTCTACAGTATTTGCTTTCATTGATTGTTGCGTTTTTTCTTCACAATTATGTTTTTGGCTCGGTGCTCTTCAAGTGAAGCACCTTATTCTCCCTTCCTTGGGTGTCTGGTTGACGTGCATCTTCTCTACAGATTTATTCATGGAATACAGACGCATGGGGTTACAACCAGAACACCACCTCTTTGTATCAGTCCCATCCATGGGTGTTCTCAATACTCCCGAATGGTCAGGCCTTTGGAGTGTTGGCTGATACCACTGGGCGTTGTGAGGTGAGTTTTGAGATTATCTTGTTCTCATCACCCATCCTGTCACCATATTCACTTTGCACTTGTCTTTTGACCTGCTACTTACTTTTTTGGAGTTCACTAAGCTCCTGCAAGGTTGGTAACTTGATTCTTCAATATTGCAGATTGATTTGAGGAAAGAAGGAATCATCAGAATCGTGGCTCAAGCTCCGCTTCCAGTAATCACGTTCGGACCATTTCCTACGCCTGGAGAACTTCTGACTTCACTTGCGCATGCCACTGGTATGTTATTCTAAGTCATCTGCAGTTTCAAAATGAATATTTTTGGGTCAAGGATTGTCTTTAGGTTCATGGCAATGACTGCTCTAAATCCTCGCTGATGTTTTTTTTTGTGGCAGGTACCATGCAAATGCCTCCAAAGTGGGCACTTGGCTATCAACAATGTAGATGGAGTTATGAAACAGCTGCTAGAGTTTCAGAGGTATCTTGTTGGAGTTCCTAGGTGTTGTGTATATTTTTAATGTATTCTGCCTTTGAATTTGGTTTTGAGGGAATCTTTAAATAAAACAGATTGAAAAGTGATCTGAGAAGTATTTTGACAGCAATTGACTTGTCATTTCATGCTCTCTTCAGGTGGCTGCAACTTTTCGGGAAAAGAACATTCCATGTGATGTGATCTGGATGGATATCGATTACATGCAAGACTTCAAGTGCTTTACGTTTGACAAGGTATGTTGCACTGTCAATTATAACGCATTCAAGGGATGAGCTCAACAGAAATTATAACAAGGTTCAGGACCGACTTGTAACAGTTTTATTAGATATTCCAATTGTTAGAACGAGTTATATTGAATTTATTCCTGGTCGTTTGCAGGTTGCTTTTCCACAGCCGAAGGAACTCTCGGATGAATTGCACAGTAAGGGCTTCAAAGGCGTTTGGATGCTTGACCCTGGGCTCAAGGTTGAGAAGGGCTATCCTTCCTATGACAGCGGATGTGAGGAAGATGTGTGGATACAGACTCCAGATGGCAAACCTTATGTTGGTATGTATGACATTCTTTGGGATCAATAAATTTAGGCAATGTTTTTTTAATAGACTTGTACCTTGTATACATGCAACGTTGCGTTTACCTTCCAAATCGTAAAATCATGAACAACCTGCTTTGAACGTTATGCAATATTCTGAGTGACTTGTTTAGACCTGTCAGTAATGGTTGTGTTAACGTACTCTGACTCAACGCTATTACTTTTTGATACACTTTCTCAGGTGAATGCTGGCCGGGACCAGTCCATTTCCCTGATTTCACGAATAAGAAGACGCGAACGTGGTGGGCGAAAATGGTGAAGGATTTTGTTGCCGTAGGTGTGGATGGTATATGGAATGATATGAATGAGCCAGCTGTATTCAAGGTTAGAACTTGACTTCTCTTCTGAATTCTGTCAGTAGCGTCTGGTGAATATCAGTCTCAATCTGTGTGGCAATTAGTCGTTCCTCTTTGATTATGCGATGATGCCATCGAGTTTTATCTTGTTGCGGTGCTAAGTGATTTGTTTAGTTCTCCTTGTACAGAGTTGACCATTATTCATTTTCAATGCTTTGTTGGGAAATGTGTTCTGATAGGAATTCTGTGGTTTACAGACTGTGTCCAAGACCATGCCCGAGACAAACATTCATCGGGGCGATGAGGAAGTCGGGGGCAAACAGAGCCATGCACACTACCATAACGTAAGTGTTGAACATTTTGAGGGAATTACGAATGATTTTCCATTTTTCTTAACACCTGAAGCTTGAAGGATTCCAGGTTTGAAAAGAACCAATTCAGTTGATCATATTGTGAAGAATTCAATTCATACAAGGCTATATTTTATGTTACAAGAATAAGTAAAGCAGTTCCTGTGTTGGTCAAAAAATAAATTAAATTGAACAAAGAAAGGTTTACAAATGACGTTCTTAAACTGGCTTTAAAATTCAATAGGCCAATATTAGACAACCTGTTCCTTTAGGGGTTAAGTGATGCTGGCGGGGTTTCCTTGCAGGCTAAGTATCAGTAGTGATTTGTTTTTTCTAATCAATGACTTTGTAAGCCATTTCAAAAGTTGATTTGTTTTGAACTAAAGGTATCTATTTATTGTGTCTGCGCAGGTCTATGGTATGTTTCAGGCAAGGTCAACATATGAAGGTATGCTGCTGGCAAATGAGAACAAGAGACCATTTGTGTTGACCAGGGCAGCATTCATTGGTTCTCATAGATATGCAGCGACTTGGACTGGTGATAACATCGCTAATTGGGAGCACCTTGGCATGAGCATCCCCATGGCACTCAACCTGGTATGTTCCAGTCCCGTTATTTCTTAAATTGGTACTTGTGGATGTAGGTTACAATAAATATGCTACTCGAATTTTGAACATGGCCTTATTAAAGATTTAAAAGATCGGGCGTTTTCTGACATGTGAAACTCTTTGATTGTGGTGTCGCACTGTGCAGGCTTCTTATGCCACATTGTGCAGGGCTTATTTTTGCGTCATATTTCTTATGTCATGTTTTGCAGGGCTTGAGTGGTCAGTCCTTCTCTGGTCCGGATATTGGTGGATTTGCTGGAGATTCTACGCCCAAATTGTTTGCACGGTGGATGGGGCTAGGAGCTATGATGCCTTTCGCCAGGGGGCATTCTGAGCAGGGAACTATTGATCAGGAACCTTGGTCCTTTGGTCCTGAGGTATATTACGATCTGAACTGATATTCTTGCATCATTCAGTTGTAGATGTTATCATAATTTCTTGTGATACATTTTCTGTAACTCTTGCTGAATGAACCTGATGATTGTTACTGACTTCTAGGTGGAAGAGCTCACTAGATTCGCTTTGAATAGGCGATATCAACTTTTGCCACATTTTTATACTCTCTTCTACAAGGCACACACCACTGGAGTACCTGTGATGACTCCCGTATTCTTTGCTGGTATGTTACTGTGATATTTATCATTTGTCACTTCTCAGACTGTTAATCTAATTTGATATTTTATTACTTGGTTTCTTTACTGAAATGCCTTGATATTTGTATTACTGTTATTACTGCATTTTGCAACACTCACGTTTGTATGTTTGAACAGATCCAACTGATGTGACGCTTCGAAAAATTGATGACAGCTTCCTGATCGGTTCAATTCTAGTCAAAACTTGGTAAATTCTAAATCTTACTCAAAATTTTGGTTCTACATACGATTTTGTGCGTTTCATTTCTTTGCTTTCAGTTTATTTCTCGAGGTTCTTTCAGTTTTTTCATGTCTTGTTATGCGTGCAGAAATTGTCGGTTTGCAAGTCTTTGTATATTGCACTGAAATTGTGTACCTTCGTGCAGGCCCACACCAAAGAAACGAAATTCTAACGAGAATTTTGTTTTTCCGAAGGGAATCTGGCAGCGGTTCCACTTCAATGATGATCATCCGGTATTCTTCGCAGCATTTAGCAATATATGGTTATCCATTTCAGGGTTTTATTTATTTGCTTGGGCTGTTTGGGCATTGACCAAACGTGCTTGATTGTTGCCTCTTTCTTTGTGGACATAATTCATCTCTGTGAAAGATGTGACAGCAGCGCTGATGTGTTGTCGGGATTCGTTACAGGAATTACCGCTGCTTTTTTTGAAGGGTGGTGCTATCGTTCCAACTGGGCCGGTCATTCAGCATGTTGGTGAAATTAGCCCTAGTGACACAGTCACACTTTTGATTGCTCTTGATGATACAGGTAATGCCTTCCGATTTCGTTTTGTGAGCGATTGATCAAGTGTTTTTCCTTTCTTATTGGAGTGGCTTAGTTTTCCTTGCTGTCCTGCTTTCTTACCCCGTGTTCTGCCCTTATCAGGAAAGGCAAAAGGCGACTTGTATGAAGATGATGGTGAAGGTTTCGGTTACAAGAATGGTGATTACCTGATTACACACTATGAAGCGGAGACGATATCGGCTCCAGTTGGAGAAGTTGTGATCCGCATCGCGTCTGTTGAAGGTCACCGTAAAAGGCCAAAGCGCACCCTTCATGTGCGTCTTCTGGTCGGTGAAAATGTCCAGGTATTTTAAGGAACTTCAAACTTTGCAAAAGGCTTTGTTCTTGTCAGTATTGATACTCACAAATACTGTGCTGAGTGACTAGATTGTTCGAACTGTGTAACAAATTATGTATTTTTGCAGGTGGAGGGTGAATGTCTTGATGGAGATGAGCTCAGAATCAAATTGCTTCCGGAGGAGGATATCACCAAGAAGGTTGTTTCGAAGCGTGAAGATGAGGATACTCATTTAGGTTTGTATCTTCTTCCCGTGTAGTTGATTCTTAAGTCTCTTATGAGGTAAATTGCAATATTGTGACGGGAACATTCAACAAGCTCCCCAGCATGTTGACAGTTAGGAAACTAACTTAGTGAAGTCTTCATTACAGGACGGATCCAGAGCCTATTGGACATGGTTTTTGAAGAACATCACCCAATTATGGGAGTGGGTGCTGTCCAAATGCCAGAAGACCTTGAGAAAGGAGATGTGCTTCTGAAGTTGTTGCCTTTCAATGGGGGTCGGATAGCGTCAATGATTCACAAGCCGTCAGGGTATGAATGGATGGAAGAGGGAATGAAAAACGGTGGTTATGAGGAGTTCAGTGGCACCGAATTCCGATCTTCAGGCTGGAACGAAGAATACAAAGTTGTGAAGTATGTGCCATTGAATCTGTCTCATGAGTTCTATTTCACTGCGTATATGTCTTTTTCATTGTGCTATTTGCTTTAAAATCTGAATTGTACAGTTGAAAATAAGTATGATGAATATGCAGTGCTGCTTAGCTGTTCGAATCATAAATGTTGTGTATTTATGCAGGCGAGAACGTGGGGGAGGTTATGAAGCCATTGGGTTGGAAGGGGATATTGGTGGTGGATTAGTGCTAGCTCGAGAAGTCTTCCTCACTGAGGACTCGCAAAAGACTGTGAGAGTCAATTCCAGCATTGTGGCTCGGTCAGTGGGTGCTGGCTCTGGAGGTTTCTCCAGGCTTGTCTGTCTGCGCATTCACCCTGTGTTTAAGATAGTGCACCCAATGTACTCCTCCATCCACTACACTGCTGTTGATGGGAAGCTGCATGAGCTGAAACCCAGCCTGGAGTTCGGAGAATATTCAATCAGGGGTACCGACAGACCAAACGGTAAAAGCCACGCACGATTCCAACTGATTGTATCTAGAATGAACGTTGCTGTTGCCAATTAGTTTCATTTCTCTATTATACAGGTCCCTTGTCTGTTAGTGGCAGAGATTCACATTTCTGACTGTATTGAGAACTTGCGCAGGCGAGTGGAGACTGTTGGATCATCAAACTGGACTCGGAGTTGTCAACCGATTCAATGTCAACGAAGTAGCAGTGTGTCATGTGAAGTGGGGCCCTGGATCTGTAGCGCTTGAGCTATGGTCTGAGGAACGGCCTGTTTCGAAGGATACTCCCTTATGCGTCTCACATGAGTACGATCTCATTGACGTTCATCATAACGAGTAAATTACTGCTCTATTAGCCTGGATAGTTGTATCTACTGCAATGTCTATCAAGACACCGAACTGGGTACGTTGGCTTACACATTAAGGACGATTATATTGCAGAATAACAGCAGGTTACAGTTGGTGTGTAATACTTGTAGGAATGTAGAATGCTGCCGCTAGTTGATATTTGCCCATTCAAGGCCATTTGTCAGTTATTGGTTATTCGAATTAGAAGCTAAACCTCCATTGAAGAGGTAGAGAATTCTTTGGGTTAGAGTTACCCCGCACTCGCCATGGAAGTGCGTCATTTTTGTTCCAGCTTCTGTCAAGAAGGTTAGACGACGTCTTCGAAGGGCGCCAGCCGGCATGAGGCGAATTGCGCTCTGGGTTGGAGAATGCTGTAAGCTGATTCCAAATTTCTGTCTGTAGGACAGAATGTTATTCATTTGCTGATGGAGATGAATGAAATCTCTATCCCTCTGTCTTTGGAACTATTCATGAATTTCCATATTTTTTAAAATCCTTGTTCATTATTACGTCAGCTCTGGACTTTCGTCCTTTACGCCTCAGTGCCTCACTCAAATTGTTTCTTGTTCTCTACATATTTCTTACAAATGTCCTCGAAGTTGCCTCATTGCAGTGTCCAAGAAATGGACTAGTTTATGACTTCGTTAATCAGGCCAGGTTACGAAGCGAACTAAATGTTTAAGACCCACGGATTTATGGTGACTTGTGGTTTATTCATGACATGGTTTCCTTTGCTTTCCATCACTTGACATAATCTCAATGCGTGCAACTTGTCCTTTTGTTTTGAATCTCAAAATGTTTACACAAGAATCAACGGATGAAAATTCTAGACTTTCTGGGGCTCTTTTTGTTTCCCTAACATGGAACTTCACTGCCAATCAGACCCAGTCACTTCGCAAAACTTGTTTTCATTAGGGGTAGTCACGGCTCTTCCAAGAACCGTTTTTTTTTGAAGTTGGAGTAATCAGCGAGGCAAAAGTGCAGCCAATCATAAGCTGTTCCGTGTGTTCGCAATGATTCCACAAGAATTTTTGGCTCCCATAGTTGCGATGGGAGCTCCAATACTTGTGCCAAGTTGAGGACTTCAAGAAACTATGTGAGAAATTTTTCGAAAATGTTATTTCTTTACCCGCAGAGGAGAAGAAACAGCACTTCGATTTCTCTGAGAATTTCATGTCCGCCTTTTGCTCCCGGTGCACCATGTGCTCTTTCTCACGGAATTCTGAAGACTTCGGAAGTCTTGTGACAACCCCTATTGAGTACTAGTGTGCCCTGTGCCCTATGTTGTTGTCAGCCAATCACTAGGATGTGAAAAATAATAGCTAAGCCCTCCTTAAAAATCTCCTCAAATGTAAGGAATAGTAATTTTCTAATTCCTAACACTTTGAAATTCAATATTTTTACTCTACTAACTTTGAAATGTCCAAAGCTTTTTTCAAGCTTTAAGGAAATTTTTTAAAATTGAGCAAGAAGCCAACATTTTGATAAGTTGTATGGAGTATCAATTCTTTTTAAATTACAATTGTACAAATTCAAACTACACTTAGTGATCATATAGGAAAAGAGAATACAACAATATCACTTATGGTTTGAAAGATTATAATGTTTGATCATGAGGGTGTTAAAATTACAAAAGTAATTTTAAATCTTTTAATTCTCTTTTCACTTATCAAATCTAAAAAAATTGGATACAAAAAGAAATGAAGTTAAAGGATTTAACATGCAAGATCCCAATCAATTTATAGCTTCTCAAAATCTATTTTAGTGCTCAAAAAAAAAAAAAAAAATCTATTCTAGATTTTTTTAAAATAAATTTCTAATGTGATTTTTTCTCCAAAATTTAAAATATTTGGGGCTCATTTCTAGGAGCCCTCAATACTATGGAAAGTAAAAATTGCAATAGACACCCTTATATATAATCTTGTATAGAAAAATCATGATCACTTGTTTTTGTAATTGGATTTTAGATGCTAAAACTTCAAAAAGAATTTTTTTCAAAAATATAAAATACTAAAAATAGCAACTTGGTTAGGTTTTATTTAACTTTTCAAAGTATTGTTAACAACAAAATTTGGTGCCTTCAGCATTTAGGGGTTAATAGCTCTAATTACTATAAAATAAAGCCTATGCTCCCTTCCTTGAGGAAAGCTTTTCAATAGTACAAAGAATATCACTATTTGAGGAAATGTCTAAAAGACCTTTAATTATAGGATAATTTAAGATCTAGTAATTAATAAAAAAATGCATAACTTTTTAAAACTTTTACTTTGTAGGTTTGAATGTCATTAAACAAAGTCTAGGCACCTTTCTCGATGAGGGATTTCCAACAATACCAAAAATACAACTGCAAGATGTATAATCCAGGAGATCCATCAAATTAAGAAACAAAACAAATACCCTACTATTCAAGCTATGGATAATGAACTATGGAGTCTACACTCTAACCCCTAAAGTCCCCAAGTTTTAAGCCAAAGTACATCATTTGTTCTATAAAATACAAGTATCTTTTTATACAAATATATCTAAAAAACTCACCATTCATATTTGAGTAATAATGTGATATAACCTGTCTTTTTGGTCCATAGTGAGGCAAAGGTATCCACCCAAAAGACAAATTGTTAAAGTTTTTTAACAAAAATAATAAATCCCTGCCTCCAGTTTAAAAGTTAATTAATTAATTAAAATGAATTCCCTTCCCTTCCTCCCCTCCCCCCTACTTGTAATTTTCAAGCTACAATTCTCTTTGTTTGACAATATTTTTTTCTCCCTTTTCAAAAGGTCTAACTAAAGGAAGAGGTCTGTGAAGCGCCCATGGGAGGTAAAATTTCTAGAACTATTTTTCAATAAATTGTCCTTGAAAGACAAGAAGAATTAGCATCTAACGCAAGTCATTTCATATTTTTAGAGCTATGTGGAATTAGATATGAAAATTTGAAGTTGAAATGGCATAGGGCTCTAAAACCACCCACCTTCTTGAAAGTACATTGTTTGTACATTCTTGTGAAGATGAAAAAGAAGCATGTACAATCAATGTACATTTGAGAAGGTGAGTGGTTTTAGACTATGAGCAATTTTTGAACCTCCTCCTCCCTTATAGCAACTCCGGCCAATGCAAATCTATTGGAGATATGGAGAGAAAAGCCATGGGGAACTATTTATTGGAACTTAGAAGGAGAGCTGAGCCTGCCAAAAGCCATTTTGCTCGTCGTTTGCCCCTAAACGATGAGCCGGTGGCCGTGGAATTGAGGAATTTTGATACCGTGGGAATCATTGGTTCAAAAAAAATCTAAAAACACATGTTGGAAGTCAAAGCACTGTAGAAGATCTTCCTTTTGCACCCCTAATTCCGAGGATGAATGATTGCAATTTTGTCCTATATAGAAAGATTCCCTGAAATTCATCGACCAAAAAATGGCTTCGGCGTTGTTTAAGGGTTAACTCTCAGAACCCCCATCAGTTTGTTTTGTGGCAAATTTTGGCCACTTTGATAGGTTTGAGCTTGTCAAACTCCTTCCCTCTAGAATTGCGCCAGCGCTGTGAAGGCTTGTGGCAGTTTACTGTTAAAAAAACAACACGTGCTCTGTGTGCCCCAAGTCCCCAACCTTTCTCTGTGGTAGCCCTCCCTGTGAAGCTGGCTTCCTTCCATGGTGGCTATAAATCAGACACACTTCTTCCGGATGATTTTGTCTGCCACGAGTTTTACTTAGCATGTGCATCAACCGGCCCTTCATTAGCAGCCAGTTCGGTCCAGCAGATGTTTTTCACGTTGTAACGCTCGAGCCAGCACTTGTAAGTGTTCGAGATGGAGGCCGTCACCACCCAGTGGCAGAGAATCGAAGCTCACTTCCTGACGCTCCCCAACATCCCACAGCCATTCCTCAACCCCGGCGCCACTGAAGAGGAAATCGCCGCAGCGGAGGCTGCAACCGGCGGCTTCCCCTTCCCGGAAGATTTCCGCTCCTCCCTCCAACGTCACAACGGCCAGGCGACGTTCCACGTTCTCCTTGGAATTGGGGCCCTCCTGTCCACGCAGGAGATTGTGGACCAGTGGAGCGTCTGGCAGGAGCTTCTGGACGCTGGGACGTTTGAGGACTTCGACGAGGAAGTCTGTTCGGACGGGGACCACGTGAAGGCCAAGTGGTGGAACCCCCGCTGGATCCCGATTACGCACGACGGCGGGGGCGATCATGATTGTCTTGACATGGATCCCGGGGAGGCGGGCACGGTGGGGCAGATTGTGCAGATGTGGCACGACGACGGGGCTCGACCGCTGCAAGCCAAGAGTTTCTTGGCTTGGTTGACGGAGTGTGCGGACAAATTAGAGGACGGGAGATTGGTTTGGGAGGACGAGGAGGGGTTTAGGTTCGTGGATGCCAAAGGTGGGGGAGCACAAGATGATTGAGATCTGCATCTGGACGGAATGTCGCCTCACGAGTGGCGCAAGAGACAAAAACTCAAATGGGGTTTCGAAGAGTTTTGCAATGTTCGGGCGAACTCGAGCTAGGTTGAATGTGGTCACCACGGGGCAGGCAAATTCGCAGACATTCGCCCTTGTGCACTGGTGAGGTAGCATCGATTGCTGTTGATGGGTTATTTCGCTTATGAAGGATTGGATTTCTGGAAGGCAAGGAAGTCCAATCTCAAGTCCTTCCTTGTAAGTGTGAAGTCGGTCTCTCGAACTCCTCGCTCTGACTTGAACTCCTCGCTCTGCCGATCACAGCACCCCGGACTCGATATTGCAAGGGAGAAATCCGAAATGGAGATCGACAAATGTCCTTTTATGTCCAAATTCCAGTTCCTTGTGTCCCATTGTATGTATTATTATTGGACAGTGACTCTGGAATTCTTCGAAAGTTCCATTCTTGTCGTACCAGGCTAGTGTGTCCTATTCGATCATCACTAGACATTGGCCATGGAATTCTTGAAAGACTCCGTTGATTGACATTTCGGATTGACATTTCTGATTTAAGTTCAATAGAATATATGGATTCTTGTGAACACATTGAGACTTCAGAACAACCAAGAGATCCGAAGTTGGATGCAATTCAAACGATGTTGGTAAATGTCTTTGCAACTTTGTAATGAAATTCCTTTGGCACATGGAGAAAACTGTCAGAACTTGATTTTCATTGAGATTACGAGACAGAAGAATCGGCTCTGCGATGTTGCACTACCCCCTTGAATGAGTGAAGGGTGAAGTTGGGCTTGCATTCGCACTCAGGTTGGTTAGTGAGCTCGGGTAAGCACAAGGTACATTATTAGGAGCCAGGATCGACCGATGAGGATGCTGCTTCCTCTTCCCACAGGCAGCCATCTCTTTCTCCGTTTCATCAATTTTTTCTGTGTGGCTTCCAGAATTTGGTTGAGCAACAGGAAGCTTAAATGAACCACTGCTTTGCTTAACCCCTAAATGCCCAAGGCACCCAAATGTGGTGTCGCACAAACTTTGAAGTTGAATAAAACCTTATCAAATTTCTATTTTTAGGAGTTTATATTTTTGGAAGATTCTTTTTGAAGTCTAGTTTTAGAATCAATAATCTGATTTTGAAAATGAATGATTATGATTTTTCTATTCAAGATTTAGTGTCAGGGTACCCATTGCAATCTTGACATTCCGTAGTGTTAAGGACTCTTGGAAATGAGCCTCAAATACACTAGATCTTAGAGAAAAAAAATCACACTAAAAATTCATTTAAAAAAATTGTAGAGTAGATTTTGAGAAGCCATAAATTGATTGGGGTTATGCTTGTTAGGCCCTTCAACCTCATATTTTTTTGGTGACCAACTTTTTAGATTTGACATGCAAAAAGAGAGCTCAAAGATTTTCATAGTTTTTACACCCTCATGATCAAACATTATAATTTTTCAATCCATAGGTAATATTGTTTTCTTTTCTTTTCCTATGTCATCTGTAATATGTCTACTTTGAATTTGTACGATTACAATTTTAAAAAAATGATTCAACTTATCAAAATGTTGGCTTTTTGTTCAATTTAAAGAAAATTTCAAGAAGCTCAAAATAGGCCTTGGATATTTAGGGGTTAATTGTTTTGATACTATGGAAGTTACAATACATTTCTGACAATTGTCACAAAGTTTCTTCAAATTTGTTAAAAAACTCAATATTCCTTGAAATCTGGAGATATTTAAGCGTAGCCCTGAGAGAATGGCAACATTACATTCAGTAGCAGACTGTCACACTGCCACCCAGTGGATGAAATGGTGTGGAATATCCTACACCATTCCATCTAGCACCAATGGTATTCCACACCAATCAGTAACTAAAGTTGCAACTCCAAGAAATGTCAGATGAAAATTAAGTGATGGGGACTTCACCAAAGGGAAGGCAGTCCTTTCATGGGCTACTGAATGTTATGAACACAAAAGACTCCCTCCTCTCTGACCAACAATTTCTTGCCAGTGCTCAACCTAAACCTTCAGTTGGGCAGCCAAGTGTTCGCTACTCATTAGGACATTTGCCCTTTCAGCACCTGCAATCTCGGACTGACCAGCACACAAGAAACGTCATTTCCACATACTTAGGAGTGAATCTATCAAATATGACATGGTAATATTTGTTGAAAAGACATTTTTCAGTAGAATCCTTCAATGCATTTTTCAGGCTGGGGTGAAGTGACCCCTTGCTCCACCACTTGGAAAAACGCTGAAATTTTTTATTTTCCACACATGATAAAATTTGCAAGTTTTGATTTCACATTTGCAATCAGAGACCTCAAATTAGTTAGGAGCTATCTACTAGGTAAATTAATCAAGTACAAAATAGGGGGCTTTTATTTTTACTTGCACCCTTGGAATGACTTGGTGTGGGTGAGTGAGGAGGCCAATTCACCCAAACCATTTTTCAAGGCTCACTATTGTAACTTAGCGTTGCTTGCGACTTGCCCAAACCCTCTCTTGTGAAGTTAGCCGATGGGAACCTTCACTATAAAGCTACCGTACATGGTGAGCTTAAATCCGATATACAAAATCGGGAACCTTCACCTTGAAGCTACCATATATGGTGAGCTTAAATCCAATATACTAAATTTGGATGGTCATGTTTACCACTAACTCATGGTTATTAATAATGAGTGATACCGTCGGAGGCTGACTCTATAAAACCAATCCTTCTTGTATTCCTTTGATTTTCATTTCTCATATAATTTATTCTTTTTTTAATATTTCATTTGTATACTAGTCATATTATCCATGAATTATCCACAACAATTGACAAATTTTTGTAGTTTGTGACTTGCAAGTTTTAGTATCATTGACTTCAATTAGCAACTCTATAGTTTAGGGTTTGAGGAGCTTGTAGTTCTTGCACTTGCAATAGTTTCCTAAGAAAAAAAAGTGTTGCCTACTTTTATTTGTTGCAATGCTTAAAATAAATTTTGAAGCTAGATATTTACTTCTCAATTCAACATTTTTGCCAAATGGATTTGTCATTCTAACTTCAAATTTCACCAAAAAATTGGTGTAATAAATAATTTTAGAGCTACCTTGACTTTGAAACAAGGAAGTTTAGAAAAATCACTAGCCTTCACTATGAAGCTACCGTCCATGGTGAGCTTAAATCTAATATACTAAATTTGGATGATCATTTCTAACACTAACTCATGGTTATTAGTAATGAGTGATATCGACGAAGGTCAATTTTGTGAAACTGACCCTTCTTGAGTTCTTGTAGACCCTATCCACTCTTATAGGTGTTCTAACTTCTAATGTTGTAATACATGTGTAAGCACTTGTAAGTGATCTTACTGATGGAAGCTTTGACGACTCACAGGAGAAGATGGAGATGCACTTACAAATGCTCCCCTAGATTAAGCAATTGTTTCTCAACCCAAGAGCTATGGATGAAAATTTAATGTGCAAAAATATATCTCAGCACTTTCCAAACATAATCCTTGTCCACACTAACCTTGGATTGTCCTAAAAGAAAAAAAATATGACCAAAAAAATTTAATTATAAAATATGACTCACGAGTCATTACAAAATATGATTAAATTAAAAATATGACTAAGTGCTTTCTAAACATGTTCACTACTAAAATTTTCTCTAGGTTGCCCCCAAAGAAAAATAAATTATTATTACTACAGAGATATGATTGCAAAATATGACTAAAGAAAATATGACAGTCACATATGATTGGACTTTGCCAAACATATTCCCTATAAAATATTTTGGCATTTTAAATGGCTATATACTATACACCTATGAAATATAAGGCCAAAATATGACTAGCAATCATACTTGTAGTCGGGTTCTTTTTCCAAACTATTGACCTTCAAGAATACAAGTACAAGTACTCACTAGTGATCTTCAGTCATATTTTTTGAGTCATAAAATATATATATTTTTATAGTGTATTAAATGTATAGGAGAGCAATTATGAGTTGTTTATAGGGTGTTTATGACTATACTTTGAATGGATTTGTAATTTCAAGAGAAAGCATGTCAATAATTTATAGAAATTACTAATTAACTAGAAATGTATAATTCCAATTGAATTTGGGCTTTGAAAATATGAAAATAAAACCTTTGTAAAATTAGGGCCCCTTTTGGAATTGGCCCCAAGGTAGTTAAGGTAGACCAAACTAAGGCATGTCAACTCTATAATGTACACATTTATAGAACCACCAATTACAATTTTCCATTATTCCATGGTAGATTTTATCTTGTAAATGAGGTTAGGACTTTATTTGCTTGAGGTGATACAATGACCACTATGGACAGGTTTTTTTTTATGGTTTTGGAGTAGTCTAAAGACTGTTTTAGGCCAATTGGGTAGTACACTTAAAAAATTTGTAAGAAATTCTTACTTCGTCATAGAATTAAAATTTCAGGGCCAACCATTCTAATCATGGAGTTGGCCTAGAACTGCTGTTTAGGGTTTCAATTGGGTCCCCTCCTGGTGGGGAGGGGAAGAGGGTTGCGCCTGCCAAGGAGGTAGTGCAAGACCAAGGCGACGCGCGCGGGGCCGGGCAGCAAGCTGCCGGATGGCCCCGCTCCCGAGAAAAATTAGATTAATATCATGGGGACCGATGGCCCCCGTATCAGATATTAAACTGATAAGAACAGATACTACACTTGATCTTAGCCAAAAGGCCGAGAAAGGTATACCTCTACACTCTTCTCCTGGCCTTCTTATATTCCACAGCCCCTGACCCCGACTCCAATCCTTATGGGATAAATAACACACTACCCCCCCTACCAAGTCTCTCCTTCCCCCCTCTCTTGCGAGCTTTTGGTGACGAGAACTCATTTTTTCTAAGCTAGCCCGCCCATCCAATCCCACCACACTGAACTCTTTGTCGCTCCAAGCTGCAAAACATGCATCCATCGCCACCTTCCTGCTGCAGGGAAATTGCTGTTCACCGTACGCCCAAAGTCCCGTTCGTCAGTTCCCAAACAATAAACATATGTTCGATTGGCACACTGTGAATTCGAAGTAGCAGACAAAGTGCCAACGCCGAGAATATCACTACTGTCACGTCGAGTCTGCCACCGTTTTCTCTCTACATCATTCAAGCTACGGCCATGTCACTTCAGTTGCTCGCCAGTACGATGAAGGTCCTACTGTATCCAATTGAAACTCCACTCAAGGTGCCCGCCCAGGCACTAGCCAGTGGCTTCCTGCATTGAGTCGCCAAGACATCCAGTTTCTCTGTGCACATTTCGCTTGATGGAAATCTGCCTGGGGGCACCGCCGAAGGTCTGCACTGATGAAGCGATACGTTCTTGAGGCTGAGTGTGCCTCTCGGAACAAACATCTTTCTTTTATGTGCTTGGTCGCGGCTACAGAAGAGGAAAGTGGGTTCTTTCACATACTGCTCCGCAAGTATGTTGCTCAGTCGTACGACTTATCTAATGCAGAAATAACGGAATCACTAGGAATGCAAGGAACCTACGCTATTGGCTTCATACTGCTCTTCAGCACATGACGGAAAAGGGAGTCCACGGTGTACAGGAAAACCATGAGAAACATGACGACTACAAGCGTTAGAAGCGCCATCTTCACCTGTAAAGCACGCACATACACAGGGGGCACGGTCAGTGCGCAGGAGACCATCTGAAAAGGACAGTTTCAATTCGGGGTCCACTAAGCTTACAGATGGACGGAGAAATCAAATTCAGCAATAGTTCACACCGCAAGAAGTCATGGAAAGGATCAAGATAGGAGGAAAGCTAGTTTTTTTTCTTACAGTACTCTTCACCGATGGCCATTCGATGTACTTAATCTGCCCTGGCTGTGTCCACAAAAATAGTAAAGCGCCTTTGATACCACTGCAAAGACAATGAATTAGCACAAAACAACATTAGACATACGTGAGAGTGAAGTGCATCTGCTGCAACATGCATGTCAAGCAAAACCCTAAGGAAATTCTTGGACAGGAATGCACAAACCTGTGCCATGATTTGAAAACCCATAGCCAAACAGGATCCTCGTTCAAGTATTCTTTCAGCTCTTCCTTATTCAAAGCCTCCGGCTGAAAAAGTTTCGCCCAGTCCTCTTCCCTGTAAGCTCTCGTGCTTGTGGTGCGAAACCTAACCCTTTCCTGTCCACCACGTAAAAATCCTCCACCTCGCGACGACAATCCGGAAATTGAAAGTCTGGCTCTAATTTCGTTCCGTCTTCCATTGCTGTTCCAGTTGAGAAAACAGGTACTAGATAAACCCTCAGGAGAAACCCAAGATGGAACCGGAGACAGTCCTTTTCTCGTATGTGTGGAAGGATCACACCGATGCAAAGAAGAAGAACTGACTCTCAAATCTTTAGGGCTAGGGTGGAGCTTTAATTGATACATGGGATAATCACTGCTGCAGTGTATTGTTGGCTCGCGGCTGTGAAACTCTAAAACTCCGAAAGCAGTCACACAGCTCTAGTCTGCAAATAACGCATGCAATTTCTCCATCAGTACCCCTACTACCAACAGTAACATCTCTTGATTTTCGCCTGGTTGTGTCTGAATTCGCAACCGACGAACCTACGAATTTTCAAGAGTGGTCACAACCCACCCGCTCTGCCTCATATGGCAAAGAAAAGAAAACCCTAAACAGCAACCCAAGTCGTGCACACCCAAATTCTTTCTTCCGCCTGAGAAAACAGGATATGCACACAGCGCATCTGAGATTCACACATTTGCATTGCCATTCCCAAGTCCAAGCTTCACAGTCAAAATTGACTTCAACATGTGCTCTACACACAGCCACACAGCTGCTCACCAGAAATATTAGGGGTAGTCACGGCTCCTTCGAGCACCCAGATTTCGCAGAAAAATGACAGAAAACAGGGTCCAATCAGGAGTCGTGAATCGTGAAGGAGCTGTGACACCCCTTTCGAGTGCAGTGAGTGTGTAGAATCGGAATCGTGCGAGATCGGCAACTCCGACGGTGCGATGGACAGCTTCCGGTAACAACTTCGCTCGCTAACGGTTCTTCACACCGCTTATTCACCTCCGGAGTAGAATAAGCGACGCGGTGAAGTCTTCGCCGTCGAAGAATATTCCGTCGCATGCCGTCTCGCAAGAGCCAACCCTACCCTGCCACGACGAAAAACGGTGGCGAAGTTCGGCTCGGAGGAAGAGCCGTGACTACCCTTATTGTCCAGTGTCCAGTTAGGGTATGTTCCCACTTGCTGTTAGTGAAATTTTAGGTGCATTTATAGGGGGCGTGGTTAGACAGAATGTCCCTACTGAGCCTCTTTCGGGGGCAGGGATGGGATGCGGGCAGATCAAGGGGCTGCTCCTCATACTTCTGAGGACCCATCGATCTCCTTCCAATTTCTGTTTAAATTTGATTTTTCCAACAAAGTAGATGAGAATGCTATAGAACACAAGATTTTCAAGAAGAAAATTGAAGTAATGATGTGGGTTTTGTGTCACAAGTTCACTTAAGCCTCACAACCAATCTTGGATTGAAGTGGGAGAGAAGAGAAACTCTTTATACTAGTGGAGTAGTGGTGGGTGAAACAAACCATGTGGGGTATGTGATTTAGGAGAAAAAAGAGCTCCTCCATTCATGGTTGTGGAAATGCAGGAATTGTGATAAAAGTCAAATTTTAGACCTCATTTAAAAATATTATATTGTATTTTTTCAAAAACCTTCAAACTAAGAAAAGTTGGGGAATCAAGTGAAATTTTACTTCCAAAAATCCGTTTGATATTTCAATACTCCACCTAAAAGTTATGGACAAATTTCAGAGGAAGTGTTCAAAAATGTCCCCAAAATGTCCTTTCCACACACACCTCTAGAATTTGTCTAGAACTCTTACGTGAGGCTTCAAAATCTCAAGTGGATTTTTAGAGATAAATGTTAGCTTGTTTCTCCCACTTCTTTTAGTTCTATTGTTTTTTAAAGAAGCTATAATGCAATGCCCAAATGAAGTCTAAAATTCAACTTCAAGCACAGTTCTTACATTTCTACTTAACCATTAGCAGCTTCATTTTTTATGAACAAAATTGAAAAGTGTTGAGTGTTGTACAATCTTAGAGGTGTAGAATTTCCTATTTGAGTAAGTGAATCCAATTGTGATCCTTTTCTTAAAGTGATAGTCTTTACAAATTTCTATCTAATTTGTACGATATTGTTATAGGAACACTAATTTTTTAGTATTGTGAAAATTCATAATTTATTCATGTGTAAAAAAGATGCATTTTGGAGATTTTAGAGTATTCTACTCACTTCCACTAAAATCCTAAAAGAGTTTGGTAGTTTCTTTATACAAACAATGTGTAATTGCATATTCAATCATATATACGCATAGTTACTTTATGAGAATCTAAGTAGTGATGTTTTTATTTTCAACTCTTCATTGTGTGTGTGTGTATATATATATATCTGTGTGTAATGTATAAGTTTTGTCAATCATAACAAACTTTCATTCAAGCAATGAAATAAAAATTGTACTTTTCAAGTACTTGAAAGTTATGTGTTTTTTAATTGATTTGACAAATACTAATCATTAAAGATATTAAAAGCTTGATATGAATATTTTCTAAATATAAATTTGAACATCAAACAAAGTAAGAATGTCAAAAAAATCGTACAATGTTACATATTATTAATAGCACATGTAGATGTGGTCTACATTGATAATACTGCACCACTAACATTGTACCATACTCAACACTTCTCAATTTTATTTATAGAAAATGAAGCCATTCATGGTTACACCTCAAATTTTGCTTCACCTTTATTTCATTGTTGTTTCAACATTTGGTGCATTAGTGCACTTTTTCAAAGATGTTGCCACAACTAAAAATTAGTCTAATGTTATTTGAAACAACAATGGAACATTTTACCATGTTTACATAGTGGTTAAATGTATAACAAAAGTTAAATTGTTTTAACATCATGTCATCAATAGACAATTAAATTTGAAATTAATACATATTTCATACCTTCTCATAAGAAGTTCTATTTTTTGTAAGATACCTTCTATGTGATAAGAGCTCTAACATGCTTTAACGTCCTATTGAACAAAAAGGGTTATTGTATGTACAATATGCTCTTCATACAAATCCAATAAATAAATAAATCTATACTTGCATCACAATACAATATTCAAATCCAATCTAATTAGCTTGAGAGAGGAAATAGTTTCTTTTTGCATTCTCAAGTAATTGGAATTTTGGATATTGACAAGTTTCTTTTATCATCATCAATTTATCATCAAGTGCTTGCAATACATAAGGGGTGAACAATTGGCATAAGATATTCACCAACATTTCTAAAATTTGAATGTTGTTTTGATGTACACTATCAACATCAATTGAAAGGTATGAATTATAAAAGGGTATTATTCCCTCATTAAAACCCCAAAGTACTCTTTGTTACAATTTTGAGAACAACTTTATTTCAAAAGAATTAAAATTTGACAACATTGTTGAATTAACATTTCAACATTTCAACTTGAGAGTATGAATCCATTAAAATTGAACAAGCCCTTACAAACACATAATGAGGTGACCACTTTTTTTTATAAGTCTTGAGAAACCCTTGTAGAAGATAATTTTTAAGAATTCAACCGTCAACAATTGTTGATCCAATATTCTACACCACCATATTGAAAATATGAAACAATACCTTTGAATAATTGTTGATCCAACATTCCTACATCACCATATTCAAATTATTGACACAATATCTTTGATTCACAACGTTGATTCAATATAACTTGTGACATTGCTTAGACAACCTTAAGTGTCTACTTTGTATTTGTCATGTTGTTTCAATAATGGTGAAATATTGATTTAAAGTTCTTAAAAATTTGAGATGTAACTAGAAACACAAGAATTATGCTTGAAGTTGAATTTTAGACTTCATTTGGGCATTGCATTATAGCTTCTTTAAAAAACAATAGAACTAAAAGAAGTGGGAGAAACAAGCTAACATTTATCTCTAAAAATCCACTTGAGATTTTGAAGCCTCACGTAAGAGTTCTAGACAAATTCTAGAGGTGTGTGTGGAAAGGACATTTTGGGGACATTTTTGAACACCTCCTCTGAAATTTGTCCATAACTTTTAGGTGGAGTATTGAAATATCAAACGGATTTTTGGAAGTAAAATTTCACTTGATTCCCCAACTTTTCTTAGTTTGAAGGTTTTTGAAAAAATATAATATAATATTTTTAAATGAGGTCTAAAATTTGACTTTTATCACAATTCCTGCATTTCCACAACCATGAATGGAGGAGCTCTTTTTTCTCCTAAATCACATACCCCACATGGTTTGTTTCACCCACCACTACTCCACTAGTATAAAGAGTTTCTCTTCTCTCCCACTTCAATCCAAGATTGGTTGTGAGGCTTAAGTGAACTTGTGACACAAAACCCACATCATTACTTCAATTTTCTTCTTGAAAATCTTGTGTTCTATAGCATTCTCATCTACTTTGTTGGAAAAATCAAATTTAAACAGAAATTGGAAGGAGATTGATGGGTCCTCAGAAGTATGAGGAGCAGCCCCTTGATCTGCCCGCATCCCATCCCTGCCCCCGAAAGAGGCTCAGTAGGGACATTCTGTCTAACCACGCCCCCTGTAAATGCACCTAAAATTTCACTAACAGCAAGTGGGAACATACCCTTATCGTAACAGCCCCTTCCGTTACCAAATACTTCGCAACGAGAAAACCTGCAAACATCTGCACATACATTTGACGAAACACAATGAGAGACTACGAGTAAAAAGGGATGGATGAACAGAGGATGAAGGAGCCTTCTGAGCTTTTCAGTTCCTCAGTCCTGAATGGTGTTCGAACTTCGAACTTTCGCTTTGGGCGGGGTAAAGTTCTTAGTGGCACTTGCAGAAACCTGCTTGCTGAAATTCCTTGCTGAACTTCTAGGAAATTCCTTACAGACTTTTTAGGAAATTCCTTGATATAGTTTTCCGAAGGATGTATTTGGACTTTTTTGGGCGACACTGTAGGTCTTGGTATGTTGCTTGAAGCTTGAGCGCAGCATTACGGACGTGTTGACACTGACGTTGCCGCCGTCGCTGCGGTTCAAGCTTCTTGCAACAGGGTTTCATACACTGCTGCTTTTGCCGCTGTGACTCCCTTCCAGCTCGCTCATGGTGATTTTCGTATTGTGTTTTCATGCATTCTAAGACGTTAAGGACTCATGTTCTGCATTTGGTTTGTACTTTTCGAACCAGGTTGTGATTTCAGATGCAAATGTTAGCATTGAATTTGTCAAGATGATGATTATCTATTGAGAGGTTTCCGTTTGCAGAAGCGCACATTACAGTTGAGGAAGCGCGGGTGGTGTTGAAGTTAGTGCCGCGAGCTTCCAGCGATCACATTGGCATTGGTGGTCCTGAGAATGAGAAGCTTGCTTGGCGTTCTATCAAACTGAACACGATTGAACCTGCACATAAAAAAACTTGCTGCGGACAGGTACGGCAGCTTTGCTCTTGCTCCGCCCTATTCCAGTCAAACTGAACCTCTAATCCAGTCAGATTACTTCGAGTTAATGAACACTAATCGCTATCTACACGAAGTTGCTCCCAAATAATACAGATAGACTACCGTAGACCATTACTCCCAATTTGCGAGAATTTGAGACCTACGATAGACTACAGGGCTCTCTACCATTCCTATCAAGATAGCCACAAAGGCTAGTTTAACCTGCAGAGAATCCGAGGAGGAAGCTTAGCAAACAATATAAATTCAATACTGAACTTCGTTGCCTTCAAGAAATCCAGGTCTGCTCAGGAGTGTTAGTGCCATCTACGAACATGCCTCTCCGGCGGGTGAGAAACCATCCAAGAGTGCGTCTTCTGTTACGTCAAGCCCTCTTCTTCGGCAAGGAAGCACTCTTCGTCGTCGTCCCAAGCTAAGCTGCCGTCCTCCAATCGGTTAGCGCAGACCGTGAGCCAAGCGAAGAAGCTGGGCGCGTTCAACAGCCGAGTCCCCTCTTCATGCCACACTTGAATGATCGTCCCTTCCTCCCCGGGATCCACGTCGAGGCAGTCGAAGTCGCCACCGCCGTCTTGCGTGATGGGGATCCAGCGAGGGTGTCACCATGCGTCCTTGATGCCAGCGATGGGTAGCATTCGTCGTCGCGGTCCAAAAACACGCCGTCATCCAGGAGCTCCTTCCAGGCACTCCAATCGAAGTGCCTAGTCATATTTTTGCAAATTAAATTCTTCACCAGCAAAGCGATTGACACGATGATATGACATTGAATACAATTTCATTGATGACGTTCTTCATTAAAAGTGCAGACACTTCCATATTTCAGTGAGCTCTTTGGATAAATCCCCCGCCAAGAATCTTGTCCACTTCTACACTACCTGTTGCAATTCTCTTCCTTCCCTTCTCACAAATGAGCAGATCCCACGCTGTCGTTGAAGCTGAAAAGGTAAGGAAAGTTTAGAAATTGGCGGCAGCACGGAATGTATCTTCACGAACCAAGTGCAAGAAAATTGCAAGATCGAAAGAGTCCAATGGAAGGGAGAAAGGTCATAAAGAGAAGAATGAATACCGGCAAGAGGTGGTCTTCGCGAGGGAGTTTCTAACATGTGCGAGAATTTATGGGGTGAGTATTTCAAGAGAACAAAATTGAGATAATTGATTAACACGGATAGCTAGATACTAGCAAAACTAAGTTGCCTCCATTTCCTCGAAGAACCAATAGACGGTGAATATCAATCTGACCTAGATCATAGAGTTTATAATACAAAAACCTGTGAAACAATTGCCTGTCATGTGGTATCACATATCGTCGACCTAAACAGCACACACACATGCACTGTACAACAGTTCACTACAGTAATCCAAACCATGTCGGTGAACATGAGATAGTACCTGCTACAGCAGCCAATCATTCCATTGCATACTGCATCTCTACCCTTACTAGATTTATGCACTATGCAGAAGGGAACTCATGCTGGTCTAGGAACATGAGGAGACCTATAATCCCAAGCCCAAAACTTGGAAATTAACTGGAGATACTTTTGCGGTGGAAAATACCATATTGGAGCACACTGGTCACATAAATCCGCAACTCCCTCAATCTGCTTATGTGATTTGAGAGCAAGGATGAAACTCCCGGCCTCAGCATTGAAAATTTACTTCGACACAGATTCCTCCAGATCCTCAACAACATGTTTTAATGCCGGAACTCTGATCGCTAACGTTTTATAGAGCCTTGTATAACGTGCCCTTGTGCCATCAGCAGTCCTCGCCATAGCCAACTGGCAAAAGGACTCCGGAAGATGGGATATAGCCTGCCGGATGTCATCTACTGACAACCCACTCAAAGCAGAAGGTATTGGAACAACAGCAACTATCTCTTTCCCGTTCTTTTCTTGCATTTTAGCCTGCGCCTTCACAACAAGCTCTAAGTTTGATGTTGCCCCACACTTGATCACAAACGGGATTGCAGACCCATTGTTGAACTGCAAGACGCTCCATTGAATGACTTCACTGTCAACTCCGTTGTTCATTCCGTCGTCCCACTGTGCCAAATCGCCGGATCCGTCAAGTTCATCCATCGTGCGAGATTTTGAGTGTTGCACACCAGGGACCTCTGGTTGTTCTTCGAGTGACTTCACACAAAAAAAATTGCCATCAGCGCCGTGTTCGGCAGACCGAGGAGAAACCTTGTCAGACGGATTGTGCTACGCTTGCAATACTATCCTACCTTCTGCTGGTTTGGGAATTATACAAAACCAACTACCCCAAAAATTCTCTGTAAATTTCAAATCATCAACAACTTGTATCGAGAACAAGATTTTAATAGATAGGTTCACAAATTGTTGTATTGAGCGATAAAGTGCTTACTTCAACGAAGTTTCTGGCGTTCATTAAACATTTTTGTGCACAGGGATGGTCGATGGATAGAAGTGCGCTCATGCGCTCCTCAAGAGCATCAAGACGCCCAAAGTAACTCAACTTTTTGTTTGCTGTAGTTGCATTTTGAAGAGCGTCTTTGCGAATTTCCTGAGTAACACCAGCAACAAAAGTGACGTATCAGCAAAAGTGAGTGTATCAGCTACAGTGAAAAGGAAAAACTATTATTGCCAGATAGCTCCGTGCTAACATAGTGCGAACCCTGATGATAACAGCCCACAAATATTATTGAGGTAGAAAATAATTGCACCTCAGCCTGTTTGAAAATGTCCTCAAGGGTTATAAGTGATGCCACTCGAGCATCCTCTGAATCCGTAGATGGATTCCGAGTTGGTGAGGTACTCCCTTCCTTCGTAAGTAGAGCCACATTAGTACGCTTCTCCGTCAAGACCTGTCGAGAACGCACTCCATGTAAGAGGTCTACATCGTCGCCACCTTCAACGTGTGTACTAACACAGAAAGCCAAACCAGTCAAAAGAACAAGAGTAGAATTTCAACATTTGAGTGAGTGGTGTAATAGCCAGTTCTTAAAACTCCCGACGAGAACTAGGACAAAATATATTTATCAGGACGATTACTCCGCGTTTCAGACAATATCGATACAGGAACGCAAGAAAAGAGAAGCACCATATTCCACGATCGAAGAAATTTTATTCCCTATGTCATCCCACAAACAAAGCAATCAATAGCAGTCAGCATCGGACCTTGCGACGTTTGTGCTCGACAGATTCTAAAGCTGACCGTAGCTTCGTCACCTGACCCGCATCCTCAGCTTCCTCGGTTGCCAACGTGGCTGCCACATCCTGAAAAATCCACCATCATATCTTAGGAGCGTCAAGTAACAATATATCACATATATGAGAGGGGTACTACATACATCAACATGTCCGATTACAAGTTACGTCAAAACGAACTTACAGAGGATTGGCTTCTAGCTGCTCGGCATCCTTTGTCAAATGGTCATAAAAAAGTACTTACCTTCAAGTGCTGGAGCTGGCGAGAATAGGCCATCTTAGTGTAGTCAGATAAAAGTTGACCTAAAGCATCGGTACTTGGCTTCGCGGGAACCCCAAGGCCGGACATCCATCCATCTAGAATAGCTGTAGAGAGCAGCTCCAAATGACTTGTTACTCCACCTATCGTTTCTCCAGCAGTCAGAGACAAGAAGTCGAAATTCTCAGCAAGCCATCCTCGAATCTGACGCTGCAACTCCCCTGAAGTAACAGACAAGACAATGGACAATTTCTTAGTGATCAGTTAAGGGTAGAAGAGCTTCAAACATTCGACCATGCATTATGATCATACCTTGAATATGGCTTCTGAGAAAACCACCCAACTCACAAGGGAAGATCAAATACAAAACTTTCTCAAGATATTTCACGATGACCTTGCTGAGATAAACAGAAAGGGTATAATTATACCAACACAGCACACTAACACTTAACATGATGAAATAGACCGTCTTACCAGCCGGTGTGTGCACGAAGAGTGAAGCAAGCGACTTGTTTCCAACTGCAAAAGCTCGAGCTTCTTCTGTTGTTTCTTTTAACTTCCCTCCAGTCACATGAGGCCGTCCGATATCCTAAATAGACGAACAAACAAACAGACCTAAATTGTAGTATTTGTTGAAGCAGATAAGTAAATACTACGAAGGCACCAATTCAAGAGGTCATTAGACGAGAACCTAACAAGGGGACTCCACTAAAAGCAGGTCATACTGGCAAGATTAAATTCCACATTCTTGATAACATCTTTCATAAAACAGTCGTTTAACAGATTTTGACCTGGAATAATGAGCTAAATAAGTGTATCTAACAAAAACAAGCCTGAGCAATTAGAAAATAACCATCTAGTCAAATAGAAACCTGTTCATTTCCCATTAGCTTGGAAACGAGGGAAGAAAACTTCGAACGTTTCTCTTGTCTGAGATTAACTCTAAATCCATGCCCGTAATCCTCTACGTCTCTGCTCCGAGGCGATCGCTGAGGACTGCTTCCAACACTTGAATTACGACTGCTGCGCCCACTACCTGATCCTGCTTTCTCCAGGAACCTTTCAACAGGCGGAACCTACAAAAATCATCACAGACGTTAAAAACTCCCTTGTATTTAAAGTGTAAATGACGAACAATTCTAATAAATTAAAAATGCAATAGGCTGACCTCAATTGATCTATTCCAATCTCTTCATGGCCTAAAACAACCAGTAGAGTTTCAATGACAAGGCTATGACTCCACATGCAGCATACAGCAAACACTAGCCATGAAACTACAAATGCGCAAGAGATTTGTATCCCTCTCTCATGTACCTTCAGGGATTGTAACTCCGATGCCCTGGACAAAAGAGATCGAATATAAAGGATCCGCACGCGTGAAACAAGCATGGTGTCCATTGCCGTTCGATCCTCCATTCTGCGAATGAAGAGAAACACAGCTCCTTGAATCTCTGCAAGCATTTCATGCTCACGAGATGCTCCAGCCTTGATTACAGCTGCCAAAACCTGCCAATCCACAACAACTTAGTTCACAGTCTCAGATTCAGCGAAATTGCAAAACACGCTCAATAATTTACGACAGAGGAATAAAGAACCTAATAATATACAACACCTTAAATGCACAGGATTGTTGACCAACTTAGCGTCATTCTAGCGTTAAATTCCAGGGTTACGTATATGTACTTGAAGAACAGATCAATCAGACACAGTAAGCAAAGCCATAGACCGTTCATGTCTATATGACTACAGTATTGATGACTTGAATACGAAAGGAGCAATACCAGCATCAGAAGCTTATTGGCGCCATCAGCAACGGCTCCATCAGTCTCATAATGATCTGGATTGAAATCCATCAAAGCAGCTGTCAAATATTCTCCTGCTGGAGTTGTCTTTGCTTGCTCACCCGAACCATACTTGAGCAGTGCAACAGCACCAGAACCTCCTGGGGAGGTTGGTAGCCCAGTTGATGACTTCCTCATACTACTGGTTGATCGCATATCTGGAGATGCTGGCACTCCGCCACCACTTCATGAAGCACATAGCAAACACAGTTTCTCAGATTAGTTCGAAAAATAACAGAGTCAAAAGAGTAACAAAGTAAAAAAATAACTAACTCAATGCAAGTCCAAGTCACATCAAGAATACGACAGAATGTAAGCCTTAATCACATTGAGGATGAAGGTAATTACATTAAGCTTCAAATTAATATTCAAAGTTTACAAACCTTGAAAAGCCGCCGTCTAAGCTGAATTCCTCCATACCCCTTGACTCCACGCGTTGAGAAATCTAATTATGGCAATAAGCATAAAATTGATCAAGGTCTAACCATTTTCTATCAGATATATAAGCTGAAAAGATTTGAAAATCACAGGATCTAAGAAAACAATTATTGATAGTGAGTTTGTACAAAAGGAAGAACTACAAATATCAAAAATTGCACTTCATCCTCAGTGGAACTTGAGTTGTGAAGATATAAAGGGACTTAAATTGAAATGTCCCAAAATCACTTAACCAAGTGGATCAAGTAGGTGTTCAACGACAAAAAGCAGTAAACATGTCAGACGAACTGATGTGGCACCTTTGGAGTGGCTGAATGTCTTGGAGATCTAGTAACAATCGTGGCATTCCTATCATTCTCTTGATTTGACCTCTGAAAATGGCAAGTACAAACAAGAAGGTCCGTATGAGAATCCCAACAAGACTAATATTCGAAGAACACAAAACTTGAAAAGATACCGTCTAAGCTCAATTCCTCCATACACCATGACTCCACGCGTTGTAAAATCTAATTATAATAGTAAAAAATATATACATATCCCTTTTTGTCATATAAATATGCTCATAACTTTTAAAAAGTCACTGGATCTATGAAATACGAAGAAGCAATAACTACGAGAGTTTGTGCAATAGAAAGAACATATGAAATATTTCAATGATTTAATCCTCAATGGAACTTGAGTTACAATGATTTAAAGGGACATAAGTTGCGATGAAATCTAATAAATTAACCATGTAGATCAAGTAGATGCTCATTAACGCAAAGCAGTGAAACATGTCAGGTGAATTGATGTGGCACCTTTGGAGTGGTTGAAACTCTTGGCGAGCTAGCGCGTTGTGGAATCTAATTATGGCAATAATCAAACAGTTGATCACCGTCGTACCTTTTAGTCATATGAATATGTTGAATACTTTTTAAAACACAGGTTCTAAGAAAAAACAAGTAGCAATGATTAAATGAGTTTAGGCAAAAGGCAAAACTACAGATATCATTCATCTTCAATAAAACTTCAGTTGCGATGCCCAAAAATCACTTAACCAAGCGAATCAAGAAGATAATCAACGACAAAAAGCAGTGAAACATGTCAGACGAACTGAAGTGGCACCTTTGGAGTGGCTGAATGTCTTGGAGATCTAGCAACAACTGTGGCATTCCTATCAGTCTCTTGATTTGACCTCTGAAAATGGCCAGTACAAACAAGAAGGTCCGTATGAGAATCTCAACAAGACTAATATTCGAAGAACACAAAACTTGAAAAGATACCGTCTAAGCTCAATTCCTCCATATACCTTGACTCCACCCGTTGTGGAATCTAATTATGGCAATCAACAAAAAGGTATAATCAATTTCGGTCATGCAAGTATGCTGAATAGATTTGAAAACCATAGGATGTAAGTTTGTACAGCAGGAAGAACTACAGCTACGCCAAATTGCACTTCATCCTCAATGGAACTTAAGTTGCGATGTCTTAAAATAACATAACCACGTGGATTAACTAGAAAATCAATGACGCAAAGCAGTGAAACATAGTGAATTGATGAGGCACCTTTGGAGTGGCTGGAACTCTTGGCGAGCTAGCAACATTCATGGAAACTCTTGGCGAGCTAGGAACAGTGATGGCAGTCCTATCTGTGAGTCGTTCAAAGAGCTTCTCATTCTCCTGATGTAACCTCTGAAATGGCAAGTAAAACAAGATTATCCACACGAGAAACTCAATAAGCCATCGTATACTGAAATTAAATTTATCTAGCATATAGAATAAACAAGTCATGGAGACCAATAACGAACCTCAATTAGCTCGTCTCGTTTAGACAGTTCCTCTTCAAGTTTCTGATTTATGTCCAAAGCATTTTCAAGATCATCACGAAATCTCCGCAGCTCTGCAGAATTGTCTGGCCGAGCAGGCAGTGTTCTAGCGGCAGCCACTCTGGCTTCGTTCAATTGCTGTTCTAGAACCTGCACCCTCACCTGCTCACCAATTCCAAATATCAAGATGTATCCTATGATTTAACTCTTCGGCACCTTCATTTAATCTGTTTGAGACAACTACGTGGACAACTCTAAGTCTGGCAAGATTGGTTAATTCTTGCCACAGTTCGGCAATAAATCAGACCAGACAGCTCAGAGCCAGTACCGCATCAAATCAAGAGTAATTACGTTCACAAAAATACAAAATAGGTGTCTCTAAAAATCACATCTCGTTATCCTAATTTGCAGATCAAAACACTAAATGCTTGCAACTTCTTGTCTCATATTACAGATACAAGTATTAAGCCAACATTCTAACTATGATGCCCAACTCACTTCAAGTGCTTCTACCCTTGCTCCACGCTCCTTTAATTGTGCCTGATATTGCTCTTCTCGTGTTGTGAACAGTGATAGCTGTGATTTCAAGCTTCCATGTTGATCTTTATCCCTGTTTTTCTGCTCGTTCAATCTATCGTTCTCCACCTATCAAGAAAAGACAAAATTAAACAACTCAAAAAGAAAATGCGTAATAACCATTAATGACAAATCTGGTACTCGTCAGAATACTTTTGTAGAAGTGTCGACCAATAACTCAGAGCATTCAACAACTTGCTCACAGTGCTTAAGCAGCAAATAAATTCAGTTCATCCTGTGTTACTGATGTCCTCGGTACCAAGATACCTGGAAGAGTAATCCTAAACCAATGCTCAAATCACATGGTGCATGACCCTGATTTCGTCCGATGATTTTCCACCCGTTCATCATGTGCATTCCAATCCACTTAAAAGTAAGAACCACCACCAAAGTATACCTGCAGCTTGTCACTACATGCTTCATGGCTAGTGAGATCAGCTTGTAGAGAGCTTGCCAACTTCCATGCCTTCTGAACCTCTCCAAATAGCAGTAAGCACTGGTCATCTGCTTCCTTCAAAGTACGTCTTAACTGCATCACTTCGCCTTGGGCCTCAGTTGCCTCTTTCTCCTTTTCATATAATTCTCTGCGAGCTTCACTTGCCTGATCACGATATATATAACACAGGAAGAAGCAACCACACCGTAAGAACGGAGACTTCAAGGACTATAACGAAAGAAAACCGGTTCAGCAAACAACAAAATCGAAGACAAACCGTCCATGACAATCATGGATTTTGCCCCAATAGCCTCACAACGAAGGCAGTATAAGAGTGGCTCACAGAGCAGCTGACTTATACAATACAGTGAAAGACGTCAGTCTCAAAGATTACAAATGATATCAAGTGGATAAAGCCAGTCTCACCGACATGACAGCAAAAGGAATATACGCAAATAGAGGGACCGAAAGGTTAATCGAGGATAAACATTACCACGTCTCTCCACTTTTTGATAGTATCCCGATTTCCAAGACTGATCTCCACATTCCGAGCGCGAGATGCAAAATTCAAAGTTGCAATAGTTTCTTGTACATCCGCAATACTAGGACTAACATTTACAATAAGAACTGACTTAGAGTCTCCTCCTGCAATTTGAACAATAAAGTTAGATTGGGTCTCTAAACCAATACATTGCTACTAACTCATTCTACAGTTGGTGTCGGGTACAACTGAAACTCTCAATCAATTTGAACTGTAAAGGTCAAAAATTACTTACCAAGGGAATCAGCAAGAAGCTGTGTCAGCTTCGAATGATCATAGGGGACATGATCTTTCTTTGCGCTCAGTGCTGAAAATACATCACCCAGACTGCAGACAAGATGAATGTCAGAACATTCATCTTTCTCTCTTCTTTCATTTCTAGGATTAAAATGTACTCACTTGACAAATTTTTTTGATCAGAAATGCCAAATTGTAGCCTGCCATCGACGGAAAGAAATGAGCCAGTTTCTCTCAAAAGTGGATCATACACCTAAAAGCATAAGGAACTTCGATAAAACTACATTTCATGGTAAAAAACTTGGATCTAACTCAACAGAGGCCCTGACAGTTATATACAAAAATGTAGCCAATGCTAACAGATGTAAAATCTTTCAACAAATTGATAATTGTCTTTTCATGCACTTCGGTATACATAAGACTGAAGCTTACGCAGACAGGGATTTGTTTATGTGTAATGACTCCGTCAAGCGATCTCCGTTAGCGTCTGCCTTGTTGAGGCGCTCACTACCAGCCAAATCCACCATTGATAGCTTACTATACTGTTCTTCCCCAGTTAAAGAATCTGAGTTGTGGATATGAATTGTCACCACCCTGGACATCCCAAGACGGATATCAGGACATTGTCGATAAGGAGTCCTAAAACAATTATAGTGCAAGTGTGTCTAGATCGCCAAATCTCCAGAGCAGTGCTCAGCAAAGGAGTTCATACGACGGCAGATGCATCATCCACCAAACAGAGAAATCAATAAAGATTACGAAAATGGAATACAACTGATTTACCTGACTGACTTTGCAAGAAACAGATAGCGCTCAACTAGTATACTGGGTGACTAGTCAATGAGTAAAACAATGAGACAAACGATCACGGATGCCAGATGTAACACATACAAGTGTGAGCGGTTACTACGATCGGACTTGACTCCATCCACATTCGCTCGCATCTGGCTGCCAAACTTCAATAATCGAGCAAATCCAGATGGGCTTTCTATGTGTTCGTCGACCAGCTCCAAACCATGCTCTGGTCCGCCAAGAAGAACTACTGAGGCACCCTTATTGTCTGGAGTCTTTAGGAGATCACGGACCTGCCAAAGACACAATATTCAAGACAATGAGCCGTCCAGAATAATATTCGAATATCTTACAGGAATCTGAAAACGATCCAATTTGTATAGGTCTACACAAATCGTCAAAAACAAACTTCGACCAGTTGCCTACCTGTTCATTGTAAAGCTCGAACATAGTGACAAAGAATGACGTATTCGAAGTTGGCGTTGCCTCGGTGTTCACCAGATCAAAGAGCTCTTCAAAAGCTCGGTAATAGAAACCCCGGTCGTGACTTGGTCCTTCCTGTTCAAAGCCTCAACTCATGTGAGTAATGCTACCAGATTCAAAAATTAACAGAAGGGGCATTCGTACTCTTAAAAAACACTGATGATTGTACTGGCACTTGCTATCACAGACAATCATTATTTGCATGACGAAATAACCCAATCTTCCACTCTTTATCCCGCACATTCTTCACTTCAATAACCACTTTCAGAAGTTGCCAGTAATCAACAAGGATAAATGCAGGGCCTAAGAGAGCATTCCACCATACAACATGGAATACACAGAATTCACTGGAATTGACCGGTTCCCTACGATAAGTTCAAAGATAAGTAAACGCTGCAAGATCCGTTAACACCAACGATCCTATTTTGGTATCAGTTTCAAATGCCAAGCCAAACTTCATATTGTCACGAAAATATACAGCATTAATTCGCCCAAGCGAGCTACTGCGGATCAATACTTAACCAATGAAAGACCAACAAACAATGCCAAACAGACATACCATGGAGTAAGTTTTTCCTGATCCTGTTTGGCCATAAGCAAAGATAGACACATTATAACCATCCAACGCAGACTGTACAAGAGGCTGGAGGTCTTGGAAAATTTCGCCTGCGACAAAGAATGGCAACCGTTTTTCTCAGATCTTCCCAATACTTCTTCTGAGGTAAATGGTTCATGTCAAATCAGTGAATGACCACTGGCCGCAGGAGGTTAGCTTCATGACCATATCATCTAAAAATCGCACTTATTCAATTCTCACCCCAACCCTATCCTGAATACCAACCGACCACACTGTCACCGTCCCTGTAGACGATAAGATGAGTGAAAGAGAGACCTTGAGAGATATGGGGCCCATAAATGCGATCCAATTCGAAATCCTTGTTAGGAGCAGCAGTGACATTTGAATTGAGCCGAAGCGTGAAGTCATCAGGATAAGATGTAGAAGGAGGACCTTCGTCTTCAAACTGTGGTCTTGCCCGGCCGTAGACTCTAACATTTCCTGCACCCCAGAAAGGAATGTAAAGTTCTTGCAGCTCAAGGAACTTCATAGGGTATCGATTGCCTGCTGCGATGTAGTCTTTCCTGACATAACGAAGTCGATATTCCGGAACATGATCAACTATGTGAAAATTAAGAGTATTATCAAACTCATACAATGAGACATCAATTTTTCAACTGACACAAGGAGTACCCAGCGAAATCACCTTTCACAGAGACTAGTTCATTAAAAAGTTTCTTCTTTTCGAGCTTCAATGGTGTCACTCGCGACTCTGAATCCAAAGCTACTTCGTCTGCACGAAAAAGGAACATACAGAAATCAATGGAAGCGAATACATGAGAGCTTGTCATTCTGCAATTCATACCGTGACGCATCAGGACATGTTTTGGCACTTATAGCAAACGATTTCTTGACCTGAAAGGCAGCAACTAGTCGCTTTCATCTGTAACGTATAAATCAGTCCTCAAGAGACCTCCGTTGTAGTCTCACACAGTAGGATAAAACAAGAATGTCCTAGACCCTCAGAGATTTTAGGACCAATGGGTGGACCATCTGCTCAAACCTTAGTCCATCCACAACAATGGCCTGTTCATAGTAGGTCACTATTCAGTGCAATCATAACCAATAGAGAAAAGGTAGATGCATATCTCAATAAACACGCAGAAAATCAAGGTTTGAGAAGAAGTAGAGACGAAGCAAGAAGGTAGCCACCTAAACGGCGAGCTTTCTCGGCAAGAACTCCCAAATATCGAGTAACCCTTTCAATTTTAGCGTTTGAATACTCCTGTAAGTCACTAGCCTCTTGCCGGAGCTCTATACACTCCTCCCGTGCACTCTGCACACATGTGCAATATCAGTACCATAAACAAAAATAGCATAGTTAGCAACAAGGAGAATTGGTGTAAGGATGCTTGCGGAGTAACATTTGGCAATGCGGTATAAATGGTGGTACACTCTCTGCTCGCCGACTACAAAGCTATTGCACACCACTATTTCCAAAACTCTGGTGCCCACGACCCAGACAAAAACCACAAGAAGAACTACCTAAATCTCCGGAAAATTTCGTCTTCTCAAAGAATCCAACTACACTATTTCAAAGGCAAATTCTAACTGAATGGTGAAGCAGTACACCAATGAAATCTTTGGTGAGCCTCAGTAACAATTAATGCAAGACGCAAAAATATTGTCTTCCTAGTCTTCCCCAAAATATTCGCGGCGTGATCAAAGTCGCGACCCTGCCCCTCTGCTCACACCACTGCCCAAACCCGAAATGTACGGACTCCTCAGCTACTGAACAGTCTTAACTACAAAGTCCACTGATGCCCTCAAATGCGCTCCAGTGCACAAAGAGTGTGCCTTAGATGAGTTCCAATATCGCTAACAAGTCGTGATATTTCGAACTACAGAGAACCCAAACAGTCTGTATAGTGAAAAAGAGTAATCGAAATTCAGGCCGCTATAGGAAGAATGAACCCTCTCCACGTCAGCATTAATTGCGATGTACTGATCAAATCCGCAGGAACCCCGTTTGCACTACGAAACCACCACGCGCAAATACATTTGTAGATGCATGCAAGAAAGGTAAAGGAACATTGATGAAATAGTTTCACTTGGCTCTTCTGGTCTAAGGTCGATTTGAGCAATCCAAAGTCATATATTGAAAGGAGAAAGAGAGGGGGGCAGGGAAAACAGATAAGCTAAAAATGCTCCGAAACTCACAGAAATGCGGTCCTGGACTTTCAAAACCTTGCTCGTGAATGTAGGAGACTGCAAGGGTTTCTGCCTGGGTGTATCTGGGAATTGTGCAGCAGACATAGAATGCCGTCTCCCCATCATGGGAGACTGCGGCACTCTCCCTCCTCTGGAAGGTGATTGTGGCACATATACAGGAGCCTCGTGCCGACTGGGTTCAGCTTCAGTCTCATACTGTCTATAAGATGGTAACCCCCAGCCCCACGAATTCCGCACTCCTGCATCCCCCATTTATGTTTCCACACTTTCTCCACCGCACATACAGCAATTCAAATACTTCGGATCTCCGCTCCAACCGATACTTCTTAAATTCACCAAGAAGTGGGCGAAATGTAGAGTATCAAATATAATTCAAGTGCTCCAAAACTGAGACGCGAACACTAAGCACTTCTTTATCATCCTAGGCCACAATCGGAGTGACCTAACTCTCTATCCCGGTCTCAAACCAAAATGACTTCCGAATTCTCGTTCCAGGCTACGAGCTGGCCTCCTCAAACTCGTCCCCTCACATTCACGAAACGGCAATTCTTGCCTCTCAATCAAACCTCCAAGAACCCCTCACCCCCAACGGTACAGATCCGGAGCTGCGAATTAATCACAACTCCTCCGCAATAGACTTTTGCCGCTCGCCCTGTCAACCACACAAAAACAACGCCCGAGCCTCCCACCGCTTCGACTCCATCCCGCACGAGCGCCAACTCCACAACAACAACCTAAAGCTTCGACACGACGACCTCCTCCACTACTACCTTCGCCCGTCACACCAAGTTCTGCACTCCACACCTCCTCTGTTCTCCGCTCCCCCAAGGCCGACACTCCAAGACCAGACCGAAACGTTCAAATTAAAAGGTGACGAAATCTACAAAGTCGGGCTACAAGGTGTTTAGATGCGGGGAAAAGGAGTAACACCTAGAGGATGATGAATGGCTTCAAATGAGGGAATCGAGAAAGCCTTTGCAGACATATATCCAAAGCAAACCGGAAAGCAGAGGGCAAGAAGACGACGACGGGAAGTGAGAGTGGAGTGACGAAGAACTGAAGGAGGCTGTCATCCAAATTGCGTCTTGCACAGACAGAAGGGAGAGGGAGAGGGAGAGAGAGCGGGAGAGGGAAAGCTGCGATGGCGATGGCGGGCTGGAGACTACTGGCGGGGCTGCGATGAAGACCAGATGTGGACAGAAACACTCGCGCGCAGCTCGGCACCCGGAGAGAAGGGAATAGTTTAACGCTATTGCGCCCAGTCTAACTGGACCCTAGTGCGTGTGTTTCAAATTTCTCCGAAGAGGGGCAGTTCTCACCTGAAGGGAGCTCACCTTGGCACTGATGAGTAATCAAATCCTTTACCCTAGAAGGACGGGCTGTTCACCTTGGAAACCGGAGGACACTAAGGGCCGCTTTACACCTAGAGGTCAGGCCAATTCCTCTCGAAGACGACTTTATAAAATTTCAGCCCGTTTTTTGTTGGAGGTCGACCTAAACTATTCATTATATTAAGATTATAAATGGGGTCAATTCTTCTATATGTAAAGGTCCTGAATCAAATTTGTTGAAAAAAAAACATTTTATAAGATAAATTTTTATAATTGAAATCTGACATTGGCCCCTAGGCTAAGAATTGGCCTACCATTTTTGGTGCACCTAATTCAGCAAGCTTGGGCCATACTCCGGCCATGTTAAATCGTTTCTTTTTAAAATAAAAAATTTTGACCACCAAATTAGCCTGGCGTCTCAATGTAAAGGAATTTCAATCTATCACGAGTAAAGATTCTTGGCCTTTGACAAAGCAAATTGGCCTAGCCTCTCACCGTAAAGCAGATCTAAATCCTCCATTCGAAGTAGGCCTAGCAAGGTGGATTTACCTCAAGGGAAATGGAGGAATTTTTTGTTTTGGGCACATAATTTTATTTGTAAATTTTGAATTCTTATTTACAATCAAGGACTCCAAATGAATGAGAAATTATTAAATACAAAAATGTCAGCTTTTAGAGTTAGAGATGACTAAATACGAAATTGATTATATCACACACAATATTTTTGAACCCCCAAGCACTATGATTTTTTGCCCAACTACATAGATTAATTCCTTAATCTGAAGTTTGAATTGCACAAGATCTCCTCGTACTAACTAGGTTGGGGTAATTAATTGAGTTTGTATATAAATTCATTTAAGAAGGTTTAAACATTTCAACAATACAATTGAAAAAACAAATAAGAGTTAAAAACTCTTGAGTGATTATAGTGTTTCAGTTGAAAAGTAAATCGAATTATCCAAAGGTTTGTTGTTTCAAATTTAACCCTTTAAAAGAATCCAATAGAAGGAGATTTTTCCGTACAAATTTTTTGAATATAGCTAGGGTAACAATCAATGATGTTGTATCAACAGATAAAACTCAATGAAAGATGGAAAATTGAATGAAAATACTAAAAGTGGATGAAATTTTGTCATTAGGATGGAAAAATGGCAATAAGATATCATAGTTTTCATCTAAGTTTAGCATTTCTAAAAATAATTGCTTCCATGCGACAAAGCAACTAAACTAATCAAACATGCTAACTAATGAAAGGTTGCCTAGGGTAAAAAATGTAAAGTAGATTTGGAGCTTATGAAGACAAACAATTAACATATTGAGAAAAAATCTTTAAAAGTTTATCTTCGTTCTTGCGAGTTATTGTTTCCTTCATTTTTTTTATCTCTAAGGTAGAACCGCCCATAAGCAATCAACACCCCATAACCAACCTATCAATGGATGCATTTCCAACCAAGGCTAGAATGGATTTTTTTTCTACTTTTCAAAGTTGAGACTAAAAGTTCACGGCACACGTCTCAAAGTAGTGTGCAAGAAAGTAGAAAAGAGTGAGTAAAAAAGTGTTTTTTTAACGTAAATGGAATTAGAAGAGTTCACAGGTTGGCAATGGGTCCAGTGCACCTTTTGCCTTTTTAAATTTATAGAAATTTCAATTCATAAGATAAAATTCTCAAAGCTTTTGCAATCCCCATCATTTCTATCATTGCACCTCTCAAAATATGTGCTTTACCTTGCACTGCACCAGAGGATGTCTAGAATACCTTAAGTGATTGGTTATAGGTGATTCTACCTTACATGAACTGATTCAAAAAAACCTTACACAAAGTCCATGAAGTACAAATGATCAAGTTCATCTCATCATTGAAGACAACAGACAAAAGTGTTTTTTTTTCAGCATACTTGAATGTACTTCATCCATCAAACATTCTTCAAACCGTTCGTCATCATCCACACAAGACTAGTCGTCTGATCTCTTAGCGGTTTCATATGATCTCAAGTTTGTTGCTTCAACCTGTGCTTGCAACCCAGAGCCTGCAAGTTCTGTAGAGTAACCATATCCAGACAAAAGCTTAACTTATTAGGGTTGGAGGCACTGCAATTGGGTGAAGTGGAAAGGGAAAGGGAAATGATGTGCAACAGCAGGACTGGATTTACCTCAGGGGAAAGCACAGGAATTTTTCATTTTTCGCACATAATTTCTTTTTTGCAAATTCTGCAGAACATTGTTAATTGGCTCGGTTCTCTCCCCTGCAATGGAGGTATGATGTGATGTGATCCTAAATACCCAAAAATGAATTAGGTTATAATATGAATTGAACTATTGGTTGGCTAGTTGAAATGTTTAGATGAGGTTGTGTTTGCAGATTGAATTTGTAAAGAGTGGGTATGTATAGTGTTCAGCGAGTTCAAGTGGTTAAACCTCTAACGCATATATTTTAAATCAATTGTACCATGGGAAATTTCAACGCTAGGGGCTCTCTAATTCCACGGGAACACAAGGGACCCCTCCAAGACTGGTTAACAATGTCATGTTTAATTTCAGGGCTTTTTCTTCATATTTGAAGAAGTGTTATAGTGGCGATATAAAATGTTATAGTGGTATTCCAAATTACAACATTCATCCACTTATTGGATGTATGGTAAGATTTTCATCCACAATCAAGCAATTTCATCTAATATTCTTTTTAATTTCAAAGTTATATGGCAATTTCATCCAAGTTTTTTGACATTTGTTGTAGTGTGTTTGAGCCAGATTATTTTTTCAAGTGCATTCTGGCACTACAAAGCCCAAAAAAAACCCTTGCTCAATTCATATTTGCAATCAAAGACCCCAAATTAAGGTAGGTACACCCAAAAAAGCCATGTTCCTAAAAGCGCCATCTACAGTGCACATACATTTCCAAAATCAGTCATGTTCAGAGGTTGTAGATGGTGCTTTCAGAAACAGACTTTGACCGTTAATAACTTATGCATACGGTATCCAAATCCTATGTTCTTTGGTGCATTGGAACATGCTTTTACTTGCCAACAAGATTGCATAAAAATTTGAACTAGCTAATAACAGGAACTAGGCACAGTATGAATAAGTGGCGCTTTTGGGTGTACCTACCTTAAAAAGGAGAGGTCTGGAACATACCCTGAACACAGCACAAAATTATTCTTTTTTACTTTTTACCTTGGAGAATCCAAAATTTACCCTGCCGGGCCCACTTCAAATGGAGGCCACTTTAGCGTGCCACTTGAAGCCAAAATCCAGCGCAGCCGGGATGCACAACCCTCACTTTGTCTACAATAACATAGATGCCTTGCTTTTTCCAATGGGACAGGGCCGACTGGGGAGTAAGTTACCCATCTTGCAGGCCATTTTCATCATTTAGATTCCTGGATTTCTGCTTTCTGGCTTTTCCTCCCGTGATCATGCTCCCAGCTTTTGACAACCGACTGAATGGAATGGACATCAGTTATGACTCAATACCAATAAACTTACCAGTGGAGAAGGAGACAGTTATTAGTACTTTTTTTCCCCTTTTTTCCTTTTTCTTTTTTAAACAAATGAAATGGGGTTTTTTTGTTTCTTTTTGAAACACATGGACGATTTCCATTGCAAGGGGAAAAAGTGCAAAGAACCAAGGGCGAGTGCCCCGGCAGATGACCAATTTTTTGTTTTTTAAAATGAAATGGGTTTCATTGCAAAAAAGTAGAATACAAACCTGCCAGCCACAGTTATTAGTACTTCACTGCAATTTGTTGCCAAGCGGAACTACCAGAAAATGTACGGCGGGAGAATTTAAGTGTTTTTAGTATTTCTTTTTCATACTTAAAGGAAGACTATCTTGTGCCGGGCACCACAGCCCAAAGAATCTTGCATGATGTTTTAGGACATGGGCATGAGTAAATTGAATAGATGTAGCAACTAAATACCCTTCCGTCTATTTCACTAAAAACCTCCAAATCAGATACAAATTTGGTTCCACCAAAAAGTTTTTTGTCTTGATTTCGACCATTTAAGATAAGAGGCTCAAAAAACAATCATTTAACCCCTAACTGCCCAATCGACCATATATGATTGATCTAAAATTTCAGGCCCATTTTTGAATGGGTAGTTAAATTCCTGTGATCGTTTTAAAAAAAATTCGAGCAGTTTTAAGAGTTAACTATTGAAAACTTTCATTTTTCACTGAAAAAAGTACATATTTGATTATTGAGAGGTCTTCAAAGGCATACATGTACCATTAGTGAAGTATAAAGCTTGCCAATTTTACTTCATTTCTTAGCTTTATGCAATTTCACTTGATTTGAGATCTAAGAAATTGTACATATCCATTTTCTTTGAGGATGGTTCCAATAGAAAGAGGAAAGTGTTTTCATAATATTCACCATTGAAAATTTAAACATACAACTATTAATTTGGAGTTATTTGCAATTTCTACATATAAAAAATAATTGCATTTCAACAATTGTAAGGTGGATTGTGTAATGAATTTAATAGCTTTTCATGTGAAATTAAGTTTTTTAGAAGTGCATTTTAGTGTACTAACACTCTTTATAGTTGTTTATGTCATCTCCAATCCCCAAAAAATTTATATGCAAATTTGAGAAACATTGTGGAAAAAGGCAATATACTAAATATAGAAAATGTACTCTTCTCTTGTTATAATCTCACAACTCCTATACAATTTTGTACTCAAAATTTGTGTACTTACTAATAAACAAGCTCTTTAAACATCTATGTGGTCAAATTTTGGAAAAAAGTCAATTTGCTTCACTAGGGATGACTACAAGCTCATGCACTTTTTTCACAATCAAAACACACTTGAAAGGGCTTGGGCATTTAGGGATTAAGCGTTGATGTGCCTTTTTCATGTATTTTCCGAGAAGGAAATATTTTTAGTTTATTTTCCAGCCAAAGAGAAATAGATGGGGAATCAAACACAAGTTGTTTCATATTTTTTGAAGCATTATTGAATTAGTTATGAATTTTCAAACACAATCTAATATAGGTCCCTATTTGTGATCATAGGCCCTTAGAAACCCATCTATGCATAGTTTGAAAAAAGACTAGGGCTTGTTCAAAAACTAGCATTGCAACATGTATAAAGCAATAGAAATGGTTTCTAAAAGCGTCCCTTTCTGAATCTGAAATGAATGCTTGAATTAATCATTATTTCAGATTTTTTTTAATACTTATAAGAAAGGTAATTGAACAACAAATTTTTATTTTGAATTAAATTAGTAAACACCTAGCCACTTAGTTAGAAATGAACCAAGTGTGGCTCTTAAACCATCCATTGAAGAAGTAAAAACAAATCTTATCAAGGTCCATTGTAATGCACAATTCATTTTCCCACAATTCAAGTGTCCATTTCATAGCCCCTACTCGATGGATGAAAATGCCCGTTCAATTTTAGAGCCTTCTTCTATAGTAATTGTTTGTTGTGTTGAATGACCTTGTAGGGGCAAGTGAAACAATTTGGGAGCATTCCTTTAGAGCATCTCCTACAACCCTCCAATATTTTTTCTCCTCTAATTTTTGGATGATAAGCTATCAATTCTAGTGTACGTCAAGCTTGACCTTTACTTTCTTCCTCCAAATAAGCCATATTTGAAGGGATTGCTAACCCCTCTATAGTCTATGTGCTATATATTCTTTTGGGATTAGCGAATTGTTGTAATAAATGATAGGGTCCTTATTGCTTTTGCAAGTTTATTGACTTGTGATTGGTTGAAAGTATATTTTAGTGGGTTGTATTGTTGGGGATGCAAGGGACCATCCCCTCTAAGGGCCACTTCACACTATGGCCGAAGGTTGAGAGTCCATCGGTTTCCACCAATCAAATTTCAAGAAACCATGAGTTCGGACTCTCGACCCTTCATACTACGCAGCACAATCCAAAGTCCATCAAAATTTGATGTCCCCAAAAGTGCCTACATGGCAACCAAATGCTTACATGGCGACGAACTCTCGACTACAGTTTGGGTCGAGCAAAAATGGAGACCCAAACTCTAGTTGAGAGGCCGTGGGAGTTTTTTCATTAAAAATCAGAATCTAATAAGATCTTAATCATTAGATTGGCATAGGTTTGGACTTTGGGCTTGGCCATGGGCCGCTTCACACTATGGCTGTCTAAGTTGAGAGGCCGTGGGAGTTCATTTTCAAGGGTTAAGACTTTTTTGGACTTGGCCTTTGGAGACTTCATACTATGGCCATCCAAGTTGAGAGGCCGTGGAAGTTCATTTTCAAGGGTTTGGACTTTGGACTTGGCCTTTGGAGGCTTCACACTATGACCAGCCAAAGGCTTTAAATCCTATTTTTTTTATTGCCTTTTAATAGCCCATTTCTTCGGACTCTCGCCAAAGTTTGGATCACTCACTCCCACGGCCTCTCAACTTGGTCGGCCATAGTGTGAAGCAGCCCTAAATTGGACATAGCTCAATTGAAGGGGCTAAAATAATTGGAGGGGTGTAGGATCTCAGATTTTCAAGCTTGGCCTTGCCCATATGAAGGACATTGTACTATTTGCCCACTTTAACAATGGTGTTGATGATGTATTTAGTGACCACTTTGATACAATGAAAATTTGATCATAAAGTGAACTAGTTTTCTTTACTATCAATATTTAGGTTAGAGAACATGTTTCTAAAATCCTAGTGTTGCCACCACCTTTTAAACAATCTAAAATGACTAAGCTAGTAGCATTTACAAATTATGTTCAAATATCTTACTTTGCATATGGATTTGGGATGTCTAAATGATAACACTGATAGGGATCTTATATAGATCTAAAAGATAGGTTACTTGTTCTTGAATGCATGTATTGCTTGTACTATGATTAAAAATACAAGGTGATTACAAAAAACACTTCACGTTTTTGCCATTGGATTGGCATTAACATGCAATACTATCAATATAATGTGTCAACAACATTTCCACTGATCTAAACCATTGATTTATGGCACTTGCAAATCTAAACCATTGATTCAGTACTATATAATACTATGCAATATTGTAGACTACTATGAAGAACTATAGAGGCCACTTAGAGTTTTAAAAAAATAGTAGAAAAGGGGTATGTCAACCTTTTCATTTTTAGTAATTCAAAAAAAAATTTAAATCTATTTTGTTAGAGAATATAGAACTCACGTTGCACTAAAGAATTTATATAGTAAATTTTTTCCTTCTTCATAATGTTGGCACAAAAGAAGGTCAATTTGACCCCATGTGCACAACTAACATGTTTCTATTTTCATAAAAATTTATCATCAATCCTTGTAATGTTAGTAGACTTCCAAGATGTCTAATATGTGGCTTCAAATTCACATATTTTTGGTCAAAAATAGGACTAAAATCCCCCCAAAATGGCCAAGGTAGACACCTAATGGAGGCAATTTAAAAATAATAAACTAAAAACTTTATATGTAAAAAACTTACTCAATGTTTGCAACTATTGTATGTACCTTCATTCCAAATTTCATGCAAAATGGACAAAAGATGCAAAAGTTATTAGTAAACAACCACTTGTCGCAAGTTAAGGGGATAAAAAAAAGGACAAGTGTTTCTTGCAATCAACTTACAGTTACTCTCTAAAGGGGAAGATTTTTGAAGATTTTTAGTAGAACAAAGGGAGTAAATGAGAGTTGTTAGAATAGTGAGGCAAAAAAATAATGGGAATTTTGGGCTCATGTTGTAACTTAAGTCATTCATTGCTACTCTCTACATGGGCAATGTCTTTTGATTTCACATGATTCAACCTCTTGATCAAACAATTTCTCTTGTGCTAATGAAGAGATTGTAAATTTGTTACTCTAATGTATTATATATGGTCTTTTTGCAAGTACAAATACAACATACATGACCAATCAAGAATCCATTGACTATGGAATCGACAATTTTGATTATACTAATGTAGAAATGTTGTAGCCTGGATTGAGAGGTCCTTCAACTATGTAATGACCAAGGGCTTATATATATATTTAAAAAATACTCAAAATTGTCATTTCTATTGCAAAGAATAAAATATTCAAAAATTATTATTTTTAGACATCTAATCATAGGATCTTACACCTAACTAGCATGAAAATGTTTTGAATAAATTTCAAGAATTTTGATCACACAAATTCAATTCATCTCCCAAAGGAACAATGGTCCTTTAAGAATTAAGCATTAATGTTTTGGAAAATAGAGTTGTTTTAGACATGTTTTAGACATGTAGACATTGTTTCTAATAGTCTACTTTGAACACAATTATTGTTTTTAATATTTCATATGAAAAATTATACTTCCTACCACTACACTTGTATAAAGTGTTGTTCTTTTTTCATCCATAATGTACATCCATCCATTTCTTTATTTTTGAAAAGCATGCCACATTGCTACCCTTCCCAATGTTTTATATTTGGTCAATGTTTTACTTCAATCCATAGTAACTTTCATTAACTTGCATAGAATTAAATTGAAACCCGTTGCCAATGTGGTAGATCTATATTTCCTTGGACATTGAATAAAAAATAACTATATTCATTTTGATGCCTTTGGAATATTACCTTTATATAGAACATCAACTCATTTTCCTTGTGACATCCAAATGCTTTTTGGAATATCCATTTTAGTTTTGTCTCTGATGATTGCAATCTCATCTTCATCATCTTGTTTTGAAAAACATGCATATTTGCTACTTCCAAATAAAGGTCGGTTCTTATAGTAAAACATTGCAACTTCAAGAAGGGTTGTATAGAATACACAACAAAATCTAATTTCATCCAACAATGCACAATATATACCCTTTGACTTCATCCAAATTTGTCCAACATACCTTTGAAAGCAAAGTCTAAAGAATACAATAAAGTTGTCTATTATAGCCTAGAGGCCTCAATGTCAAACAAACAAGCCAACTACTCTTTTTCTTCTTCTAGACATTATAGCTCCATCTCTTGATAAGAGCATGTTGTACTAGAAAGTAGACTTGTAGTTTTCCAAAGAAGATGAGTAAGATTCAATGCAAAATAGGGAGTGACTTGGACTACACATTGTGCATTTCGCATCCCACCTCAAACATTGCTTCATGTTGTATCCATCATGGGGGCACATGCATGGAAGTGCCTTGATGACAAGAAGTTCACTTTGTTTCCCAAGACTAGCAATAACAACCATCATCTTGGGGCTTCAATATCTACTTGAAAATTTATAAAGCAAAGAAAAAAACTAAATAATTATCATCACTTTGAACTATATTTCTACTATCTTCAAGAATAAATTATTAGAATTGTTAGTAGGTTATCATTTGTAATATGGGGAGGAACAAAACCTTAACCAACTTATTTGATCTTTCTATTTAATATGGTGAACTTTATCAAAATAGTGGTATTCCATTTGCCATTTTTCATATTACATAGTCTAAGTAAAATTTGACAACTAGGACAAATACAGATTTTCACACATCTAGGACTCATATAGATTTCAAATATCTATAATAGATTAGATTTCAAAGTGCACAGCTTGAAACATTGTAGACTAGTATAGATTTTAGACACCTATGACACATATAGATTTCAAGATCTACGATAGACTTAAACTTCAGATTGCATGCTTGAATTGTAAAAAATGTCAAAATAATGAAATGTCACCAATTTGATGAAATTCGCTACTAATGCGATGAATGGTATGAAGATTCAAGTCAATTCAAATATTTTGGATAAAGAATGTCATCAAATGAAAAAGTAAAAGACTTTAAATTTAGAAAGAGTACTAGATATTTAGTAAACTTTTTTACTATTAGGCGTAATTTTTTTCTTATTATAGTACAAGAAGTACAAGTTTTTAATTTTGAATGAATATGAGCCTCAAGAATCTTCATCAATTTTCTTATTATATATTTGTTTTTATAATGTTGTTGTAGATGAATGAATATGCAAAAAATCAATACAAAAAATATATAGTGTATAAAGGCCATGCAAACTATTTGATGCAACATTTGTAACTTCACTTACCTCTACTTGTTTGTGTCTTTTGATCCATGACTTTAGGCATAGATTCAACCTTGGTTTTATTTTTTGAGCTTCATTTGATGACATTGGTTGTCTCTATATCTACTTTGTGCACCGTATTAGTGTCAATAAAAAGCATATATAGATATTGACATATAAAATTGAAAATATTAAATCAACCAATTTTGATTTAGAGTTTGTCATGGGAATATTGACTTTTTAATTTGTATTTGGTCCATTCAAAATATTTATAATTTCATTGTATAAAAAGTAAATTATTCTAACATTGTAGAAAAATCTCAATGATAATGTTAGAAGTAAAAATATTAAAATCTTGATGCAAAACAAAGAATTTCTGCAAGCACAATGAATTAATAATGCAAGTGAGAGCAGAGTTAATGATTTTGTAAGTGAAGATAGTCATTCACGCAATTTGGAATTGCTCTAAAGACTAAAACAAAAACGAATTATCAATTGACCATTCCTTAGCGGAACATGAGATTAATTTAGGACCATAACTATAGACGAATTCAAATTCACGAAACAACACTATTAGAAAATGAATGTTTTATGACTACAAAATATGACTGCAATGAGTTATAAAATTTCAAAATATGACACGCCAAAATCACTATAGATGACGCAAAACATGACTAGGTCTAGTCATTATTGACAAGTTGTATTAGACATGAGTTATATTAGTAGGCATATATAATTGGGGGTATAATTAGCTATAATTAATCATTTTTTTGCCAATGTAGCATATTTGTTGACTTTCCTTGGAGACTCGACTTTCTCTTGATTTGCTCAAGTAGAGAGAAAAATCCTATGTAGCATATGACTCCATGTAGTCATATTTTTGGTTGATGTGGCATATGATAGCATGAAGTCATACTTTGACTAACCCAAATATGACTCCATGTAGTGATATTTTTGACTGTTGTGGCGTATGACTACATAGAGTCATACTTTGGCTGACATGGCATATGACTTTGTATAGTCATATTTTCTAATGATGTGAAAGGTGGCTCTTGTAAGTTATATTTTTGATGTTGTAGAAAATGACTTGTAAGTCATATTTTTAGTCGATGTAAGAAATAATTCATGTGAATCATGTTTTTTTGCTAATTTCAAAAATGATCCTTGTGAATCACATTTTTTGTTGATGTGAAATATGACTCATGTGAGTCATATTTTTGAATGATGTGGTAGTTCATATGGAATGCTATTAATATTTTATGATTGAATGTAATAATATCTTTAAAAATTTAAAGTTACATTTATTGCATAATTGTGAGTGTAATCTCACTACAACTAGTCATATTTTTACTAAGATATATTGTGAAATATTACTGAAGCAAGTGATATTTTGGATAAGGGAGGGTTAAATTTTTTTAATTGTATACATAATTTGTAAACGAGATGATTGACGATTAAGATAGCTTCTATCATAAACTACAATTACACTTTCTATACATTCTATATAGATATGAATTATTGTTGTTATGCATCAAGTGAACAAGATTCAATAGCTAAGTAAAAAAGTCTATTCAATTGAAGATGAGTACATATGATTTTTGAGATGTACAAGAGTCAATCATAATAGAAAGTGAAATGCAAAAAAGAATGTATCTCTTGTTAATGACATTTATTAGTTACTAATACAAAACATATCATAATGACTCATTATAAATGTACAATTTTGCGTGCTTATAGGACCTAAATTCCTTACAAAAATGTGAACATGTTGCCTCTTTAGTGTTGCAAGTATCTTCCAATAACTTCATTCAACCTTAAGTGCCCATACATACAATCAAGAAGGTTAATTTCTAATGAATGAATAATATAGCTCAACTTTTAAAATTTTAAGGTAATACAAAATATGTAACACAAGTTTAAGGTAAGAAAAATTCATTATGACTATATCTCTAAAAATTGCAAATAAATAAGAAAAAACCCAGCAACGGTGATATAGGGACCAATTAGCAAAAAGTAGCAAGTGCTAAGAACTAACAACAAGAAAGACATAATTGAATGCAAAAAAATGAAACAAAAGCAAGAATAAACAAGAATTAAGAATTCAAGATACAACAAGAAATATAAGTTGAGATACAATAAAATATAACAAATAATAATAAGCAGAAACTAAGATGCAACATGAAAACTAAAGAAACTAAAGCAAGAATTAAAGAAACAAGAGGAATATGGAAGCAACAAGCAACAAGTGAAAATAAGAAAAAAAAAACAACAATAAGCAAGAACTAAAAGGTAACAAGGCAAAACTATTAAAAAAGAGCAACAACTAAGAAGCAACAAGAAGCAACAAGGATTAAGAACTAAGAATAAAAAAGAAGTAAGAGCTGAAACGCAACAAGAAGCAATGAAAGAGAAGCAAAAGTAGTCAAATGTTCCTTTTAGAAGGGCTAACTCAAACAATGGTAGCTAAAGTTTCAGAATCCTAAATTAGTGGTGGCTACAAAGAAGTGGCAGTTAGGGTTTAAACACCCTAGTTATGTTATTTGCCCCAGTCATGCACATGATTTATTCTAATCGTGTGACTTGCTCCAATTATACACATAATTTGTTCTAGTTGTATGACTTAACATACGTATGCAACTAACCAAATGTGGCTATACATTACAACCTAGTTAATTGAACAATCAAATTTGATTCAAAATGGATACATGTTGATACTCCAACTTCACAAATGTTTGAAGGGAGGCTGCAAGACTTTAAGCAACCATAGTTATAGAATGAAAAAGATATCAAAGTACATGTTACGTGATTGTCAATGTCTTTAAGCTCATGCACAAAGTGTGGGAAAGCAAAGGTATTTAATACAATTACTAATTAAAAACATTATTGGAGTAAAAAAAAGGATTGTGCTTTTGCACTCTTTATCCTTTTAAGAACATTCAAATTCCTATCTTTTAACCTCTAAAGGACTGTAACTATGTTTCCACTAAAACTACTCCAAAACTGTCATTTTTAGGACAACTACCAAATTTCACAAAAGAAAACATTTTTTTGACACATATAACCATAGGATCTTTTAGTGCATTACTTTGAAAAGATGTAGAAAAAATTTCAGAAATTTTCGCTATGTAGATTGCAAGATATTAGTGTTTGAAGTTACAAAAATCCTTTTTTTACCCCTGCAAAAATCCGGGCAGCTACACTTTAGAAAGCCACATTTGTATAAAAAATTGTCCAAAATGGTTGCAACTCCTTGGATTCATTCTCCAATTCAAGTTGGCTAAATGCGTGAAAATTTTCAAATCATTTGGAATTGTACAACATGTGTACAGTCGCTACAGCGGTCCCAGCCGTTCCTGGCTTATTTTTCCCTGCCGGTCTCCCTCCCACGACATTCATCAGTTCCCCGGGCGATCGGACGTGTATGCTCGGCCTTCACTCATCGAAAGCAAATCATGTGGACTTTGAGGTATTTTAGGTAGTGAGGGTCTCCAAGGGATCTGGAGATGGTCTTCTTTGGAGGAACGGGTGCAACGGGAGCCACACGCTGGTCGGGAGTTTGGATCCTCAGTTGTCTCGGGGGTGGGGGTGGACACCAACAGATCCTATGATCCTGTTGAATGTTGATTCCCTTTGGACCAAACAGGCCACAGTACTGTGACCAGGGATTTTGTTGAAGTTACATCAATCTGTAGAAACGGGACGGAACGTGCCAAACGCAGATGAAAAATCGAAAATTATTCCGTCATTCTGAACGAAGAGTACTTATACATTAGTTCATGCAATAAAAAACGATTAATTAGTTCAGTTGTCCCTACAGTAGAATACTATGTAAGAAGCAATCGACGATTTCTTCGGTGAACTGAAAATCGGGGAATCCAGTTCAGTAATCCAGTCCAGTAATTATATCGCCGGCTCACTGTTCCCCCCGTCCCCCGAAATTAGAACTTCGTCTTGCTTTGGAGCGAAATGTCAGTCGCTCCAAAAACACCCACCCACTGGGCCCTCGTGCTGCAGAAAACCAGCAATGGCCGGTGAACTCTACTATCCGTCCGTCTACGACGAGTACTCCGTAATACTCCGTAATAATAATAAGTTCCGGCCTCACTCAGAGGCGTTTCCCATGGGGGACCTGGACCTCCAGGAGGGGTCCAGCCTCCAGGTCCTGCGACCCCCGCCCGCCTCGCACGACCTGGAGGCTGGACCCCTCCTGGACGTCCAGGCCCCCCATGGGAACCGGCCCTCAGCGAGTCGATCTCCTTCGGTTGGTGCCAGCTCCACACAGCAGCAAGTTGGGATTTGGCCTACAGTAGAAAACAAACTACTGTACAGTACTGCACGCACGCAAGCCTTTCCGTTTCTACTCGCCAGGTCGAAGGACCGACGAGTGGGGACCGACGGAGATTCCCGCCGTGCGCAAAGCGCGGAGCCGAGAATGGATTGTTGTTTTCAACGTCGTTCGATGGTCCCAGGTGGCGGTGACAGACAGTTGGGCACAGCTCACCCGGCGAGGAAGAAGATAAAAAGTTCCAAGTTGTAAGGTACCCTCCCTATCTGGAGCGAAACCTGGCATTCTCTTGCTGGGTCCCAGCTGCTGGGCCGTCCAAGGCAACTGAAGCACTGCATACAGTAGTGTAGATTATATTATCCTTCAACCGATGTCCGTCGCTTTGCTCAGTCAGGATCAATGGGCCCAGGCTGCTACTGTAGCTTACCGGAAGTTAACTAAAGTTGCACACAGTGAACTATCAGGGCTGGCCCCCTCGCTCGGCCACTCCAAGTAGTTTCAGGGGTGCAAGTAAAGCAAAAAGCCCCCTATTTTGTGCTTATCTAATTTACATTAGACAATCTTCCTAGCTAATTTGGGGCCTCTGATTGCAAATATGAATTCAGAATTTGAAAAAAATGAAAAATTCCAGCGTTTTCCCAAGTGGCCGAGCGAGGGGTCAGTGACTCAGGCCCCCCACCACGAGAAAGAGAAGTTGTTAGCTTACCTGGCCAGTTACTGTAACGTTACTGTAAGAATCAGGAGTGAGCCTTATCCACAACTGGACCACTGGACTATCCATTTTGAGAGTCAGTTCAAGAGTAAGTTCCCAACAATTCATCTCTTGAGAGATTTACCTCACTTGCAACAAATAGCCATGATGGCATAATACCCAACGCGAAGGTAAGAGTCGGCAAAAATTAAGTCAGTTCTGGAGAAAAGTGACATGCGTCCTCTTGTAAGTGGTCCGAAGTGATGTAGCCCCTCTGAATTTGACGTGGAAATTCAATTTCAGCACTTAGCTGCCAAATTAGACCTTTATGGACAGCATTTGAATAGTCACTAATTTCAACTGAGCACAGTCACTATTGTAGTACAAGATAATATATTGAAAACCAATGGTGACAAATTTTCAAGATTCAATCGCAAAGCCGTGTAGGGAACATCTATACAGACATCTTCCCAAATTAGAAAGAATATCAATGGAACTCCTCCCAAAACTTGAATATTCTACATCCCATTATTTTGGATAACACAGATGCTAAGAAATTTTGCATATCTTCTTGATTTATCTTTGGAAAACTATGCATTTGATTTGTACCTCCTCAAATCTACATTGAGAAACATTCAAACATTCAAATTCTTGTATTGTTAGAAAGTGGCAACATTCTAGAATGCCACTCTTAGTTACCATGATCAAAACCTGAATCTTACCAAAAGAAACTGAGGAGTTGTGCAATTTACAAGTGGAATACGATTCAAAATGGATAAAACGAACAACTTTTGAGACGATTGAAGCATATTTGACATTAGCAAAGTGGAGAAAATCATATTTACCATGAGTTACGAATGGGTACTCCACACTTCCGGTACATCACGCATGGCTCATTCCAAGACATCGCCTTCGCCAAGAACTTGCAGTAATGCAGCCAACACTAAACAGCAAATAAACAGAGTGCAGCTTACAAGTCCAGCGCTCGCTTTGACTCATTCTGCTTGGCTCTTCAGAACTCTCCAGAACTTGAAACAAAAGTATCATTGCAGAAGCTCCTTCACATTCCTTATCATCACCGACCTCATTTGCTGAAAGGGGGTGGTCGGAGAATGAAATGCTCAGTTTCAGCGGGGTCTGAAGTTGAGAGCTGTACTTTTCAAGTTAAGGAGGGATGCCAATCGAAAAAATAATACAAATGGAATTGGACAACGTGGCAAGTAGTGCAAAGCAAGGTGGATTAGGAGAGAATGGATACAGGATCACGCAGAGTAGGCTTGGTGTCATCTGGTACAACCCTAAAAAGCGGTTTGCCAGAGCTTTCTACCCATTTCTCCGTGTGGGCTTTCCATTCCCATCCCGTCTGGCCAGAGCTTGAAGGGGCTGGGGCGTCGCGCATGTTGTTGGAATCCATCTGCACTCGGCAGAATTACTCAGGTCAGATGCGCTTACAATACAAGCAAACCTCTTAATATGACACCCTCTAATATGACAATCTTCTTAATGGAACAGATTCTTCACGGATAAGCATCACAAATTCAATACTCTCTCTGTACTGTAACTATCACACTCCCAAATCCAACACGAAGCAGCATTCAATTATGATAATATGGAGTTGAACAAATGTAGAAGGGTTCTTGAATTTTAGAGATTAGGGTTTCGCAGACTCTTCAAGGCAGATTTTCAACTCTCCATATTACTCACAACCGAACAAGCGATCATTAGATCTCAAAGAGAATCCCGAGAGCTTTCCAAAAAACCTAAGTTCATCTCCTGAACTTGAAGCATTTGATCTGCTCCTTGTTTTGCTGCAGAGAGTTTTGAGCAAATTCCCAGTTTCTTACTCAAATTTCCGACCTAGAGCTTTAGGCCACGTATCACTATCGCAAAAGGGCAGTAGTTGATTACAAGGCCAGACACCCAGACAGAGCTCGAAACTGCACCATGAGGAGAGTTGAGACCGAACAAAACCCTAAGTCTAAAGATGAAATGTTGCAAAGCTCTGCACATAATGAGTTGAGAAATCCAAACCGCAGGAGTCATTCAATTATGCCGACTCAAAAAATGAAGAACGAGCACAACTAAGAAGTACATCCTGTCTGTTCCTCGTTGATGTCCAACGTCTTATCAAAAGCGTTGGGTAAAAAATCTGACCTGATTGCCGCCCGTACTCTAAAGCAATTCCAATAAATCCTTGTCCAAATGCACACAGTCCAAATATATAAAGCTAGTTGATTTTGTTTACAACAGTAAGCAACACTGGCAAGTAAAATAAAAGGAAGCATGCTCGGGTGTTTATTGGACGCTTTTCGATTAAAATACATTAATCACAGTTGCACAATCGTAGTCTAAGCTCAGCTAATGATCCAAAATGAAACAGTAAAAAGGGAATTCAAGTATAGAAAGAAGACAGTGCGCAAGAACTAACATCACGAGTACACCAACAACACGAAGAACTCAACAACTGCACATGAATATACTTACAAGCCACGCGAAACACAGGTAATTCACAACAGCAATACCAATGATTTCGAGCTTAATGAGAAGGACCTGACTTCAAATCAGCCCTAAGTAATCACAAAAAATTTGCCACCGACGACACGAGGAAGAAACCCTTGGATTACGAATAACCCTCCATTCTACCACAGCAATTTCTTCGCGAGAGCTTCAACGAGACAGAAATGAAATGAGATGAAACTGACCAAATCTTGCAAGCAAATGTGACATACCCGCAAACGCTTTTGAGCATTCACCGGAGCTCAAGAGTGTTTTGTTCCCTTACAATTACGCTGCTGCCTTGCCTTGCCTGCCCGATCTGCCAGACAATACTCTCCCGTCTCCTTTGCCTGGAGGATTCTCTTGCTCGGGAGCTTGAGTTTCACTGTCATGTTCGCTATCGGCTTAAGACTTATAAGTGGAAAAGTGGGGAAATTGAGTTAACCCTTAAAGGACGGACCTATAACCACTGGTTTCACGCCTCATTGTCCGTCGCTCAGTTTGTTGCCGTTTTGGAACTAGATATTTATGAAAAATTTTATATTTGTTTTTCAAAGGTGAAACTAGTTACATGTCTTTTGTATTTCACAAAAAAAACTTAGATTTTTTGAAGGAAAATTGATTTTTGTGAGAATTTTTGAAGAAAAAGTGTAGAAAAATCACATCAAATAGAAAACTATTCCAAAACATCTTAAAATTTCACCATGTGTGTACATTGTAGTGACAAATATGATGGTGTAAACTCAATTTTCGTATCATTCTAAAATTAGAATACAATAGACATTGAAAATACATCCAAAGTCTAAATTGCAATAAAATATGCAATGTTACAAATTTTTCCAAAATTCCAATTGGAGTAGAAACAAGAGTAGATGACCTTCATTGCGTTAGTTGGGTTCAAACTCAAAAATATCATTTTCAAGGAGAAATTTCAGATTTAGAGCAAGGAGCAACAACTTCCTAAAATGTACTAAAATAACAAATTTTGCCATCCGTTTTTTTACTTAGTTCTCATTCATGTGAAGACAAACTCAGTAGATGTTTTTTGGGAGATTAGAAGACTGTTCAAGCCAGTTTCCAATGCTGTGAATAGTCAAAATAAAATATAATTTTAAAAAAATCAAAATTAAAAAAAAACTTATATTATTATCTGACATGGCAGTCTCTCGACCACATTTGATCGTAGATGTGGCAGTTCCCAACAGTGTTCCCACAGTGGGGAACTCGTAGTCTTCTAAACTACAAAAAAAACATCTAATGCTAGCAAGACTATACACTCAATTAGCTGCTCTTCATAACCCTTCATGAAAGATGAACAAACAAAAAATGGATGAAAAAACACTTTTAATCTCTTTCTAGATCACTTCTTGGTCATCTAAACGTCATAAATTGGCACTACCAATGCTAAGGGGTTAAAGTTGTGTAGCCACCTAATTTTTAGTGCTTGGAACCAATGTTTTTCCACCAAAACACCATCACAAAAGTAACAATGTGATATGCAAGAAAATTAGAACTTACAATTTTAATATAAAGCCTTCAAGCCCAATTGGTGGCCCAAATTAAGAATCTAAGCACTCCTAGAAGTTGATTGTGGTAGTTTTGAAATTGAGACAACTATTGGACTTCAACATAGAGTAGTCCAAGTTGACCCAACAATAAACAATTTGTATAGAGCCCTATTGATACCTTCTAATATCCATTTAAATAATATTATTTGCTTCAAATTAAGTTAGAAGAATTGCTTGAATAAACAATTGAGTATGGTTTAGGACATGATTTTGGATAAGCACTAAAAATGTATATATTTTCTACATACCTACAATATCAGCAATTACACAAAGTTGAACATGAGTCTATTAGATCAACTACTACCAATATACCCAACATTCTATTTTCCAAACCGAATTGCCCCTCATTTCATTAATTCCTCAATTATATTTGTATACATGTATAGCAAGTATTTATATTTTCCTACACATATTCACACACTTACTATTCATTCAAAAAAGTAAATATTGTCCATGTATTCATTCCTCACATGTAGAAAGTGCCCCAAAAATTGCATTTGGTTGACTAGATTCTCTAGATTTTGGTTTTGTGACCAAGTTATGTAATGATTTTCCCAACACTTCTACTTTGAAAGTTCTTAGTAATTACATGTATTAACCAATTTTAAAAAAGATATTCATGATTTTTAATTGCTAATACTAAAAAAATGTTTTTTTCTAAGAAAAGTGCCTGCAACTATGCTAAATCGTTTCTGTTGACGAATTTGGCTGCTTTCACCTTAGTTGGATTTAATTCAATCATGCCCAAGTGAGGGCCTCAAAAGAACACCATAACAACAAAGGGCAAAGTTATGAGAAATAAATGTGCTTTCCATATCAAATGCTCGGGTACCCGACTCTAGGAAAAAAACGGATAGAGACAATGGATATTGTACAGGATGATTTGTCCAAACAGGTGATCTCATACTAAATTCTGCAGCCAAGGCTGGCATTGAATTCACAATACGAAATAATACTATTAGAAAATGAGTGAGTACTACCGGTATGTATCAGTATAAATTCCACAGTTTGGTATCTATTCTCAAATCATCCCAGTTTTTGAAAACCGAGGTCTTCCAAACCATTGTACATGACAGGGGACAAGTGACATATCCCTCTGCACAAAAAACGTAGAGATACAAAGCTTGAATAAATAAAGGCCAATGGAGCTAAATTTAATCAAAGGTCTCCCAATCTGTGTTGTGAGGGACAGAGGCTGGCGGGGGTGCACTTAGACTGCCAAAGCCATTATCAAATGTTTCCCAATTGGTTGTCACTACCACATTGGGTTCACTTGCAGGAGGTTCAGGCTGCATTCTTAAGCCTCTCAGGCCATCGATTGTTTCCACCAAATTCTGAATCCTCTTGACCTGCATATTGAACCAAGCTTATCAATTTAGTATAACTGTAACGCGACTACAAAACTGACGTCATCAAACAGGTGGTCCGATCTTGACAGGCATAGGGAGATCCGAGCAAGTAAGAAATAGATGTGACCAAGTAGGCACAGTAGAAATGCACGCAACATGAAAAAAAAATACGGACATCGTGGGGAAGAAAAATTCCAGGTCACTTTGAAAACGTACGTGAACGTTCTCAACAGAAATACGTTGAACCCTAAATTGGCCAATTCAAAAATACGAAGTCCAATTGGAAGCAAATAGTCGATTTTGGTAAGGTTCAAAATATATTTCTGTTGTTCAATAAACTGGGAGTCATTTTTCTTTCTGTTGATACATTGGTTATCTTGAAGCCTACCGAAATGATCTGTTTCAAATCCCAATAGATACAGAAGCGGATACTTTTGGCCATCTGTGACCAGGAATAAGACATACCTCTGTCCGCCTTAGTGCTTTCGCATCCCCATCTGCTTCGATACTATCGAGCTTCAGCAACTGCCTCATCAACATTTCACTAACACCCAGCATCTCCTGGTCTGCTGGTTTATTTCCACTCTTAACTGCAGCCTGAAAAGCTGTCACCTGACCGGAACAGATAGATCGATCAACACAAAATCCATAAAAACAACATTAGAGCCAAGAACTCGTCGTAGTAACGAGCTCCATTACAACACTAGTGAAAGCGCCATACTAAGCAGCAGATATGTATTACTTTTAAATGACTTAATTCAAATGCAAACAAGGCGGAATGGGATATAGCGTATCCGATCAGCAATTCACTGAATAATTCTACAATTACCCACAAAATTAACGGCGTCAACAGAGTCTGAAAATATCAAGCACACCTGCGAGGCCCAATTGTCAACCTCTCCTCCGATTTTAGCAATGACTTGACAAGTCTGTGCAATGCGCTCCAACCTACGCTGCTCTTGAATCCTCTTCTCCCGAGCTGCTGGATCCTCCACAAGGATAAGCTTTGCCTTGTCCTTCACCCCTGCTAAGTGAAGAGGCTCACCATCCTCCTTCTCTTTGCCTCTAAAAAGTAGCCGCATTTCAGACGGCTGCAGACCCGTGTCTCCAATTAGCATCCTCTTCACATCACCTTCACCCAATTTTCAACACGATTAATCGCCGTTGAAGGCAGCAACCATTATCTAAGAACAAAACATTTACACAATGTTGTCGAATCTACAACTAACTAAGAGACCCGAGATTGTTGCATATATCCAGCTTTGAATCGTACTGACCATTTAACATCAAAATTTACCATTTAAGATGCACTCTATAAATTTTCGTAAATTTCTTTAAAAACATGACCGTCAGTATTCTCATGTGCGCGAATGCAAACAACTTCAAGAAGGACATGATTCTGTTCGCTGCACCAAAAAGAAATTGCAACACAGTACCCTGTACTACGAACAGTAAACAAAAAACACATGGATATAAGTTTCCACCAGACAATGCTCCCACGTTGGAAGTTTCCACCAGACTAGATTACCTAGCTTATAACTTAGTCCCTGACACTATTCATGCTATAAACGACAGTCTAGACAACATGCTCACTAATTGTCGCACTCAAACAGCATAGTAAAGATCCAAGACAATGTAAGACAACATCAAAACCCTAATCTTTAAATCTGATCAAGTTCTAACTAAAAACAATACTAATACCCCTTGGAAGAAATATAAGTAACCTAACTTCCTCCCTAGTAAGTACTAATCTAGTCGCAACTACATACATTGGTGCTAATTTCCAACTAAGGAGAAAGAATCTGAACAGTGGATATAAGCAATTGTTCATACAGAACATTGCAGTAACATATTCAGGAATCAAAACCTACTAAGGAAGAGTATCACAGCATCCTTTCTACACCATCCATTCCGCTGCAAAAGCAAATCAATGGAAACAATGGAAAGTGCCTCTGGATGAAAAATAAATGTTAAATACACTGTTGCAGTGCACACAAACCAGTCTATGTTTGGCGATAGAGCAATAGACCTACCGAAAGTCGCATGCGCGGAAACACTGACATCATGACCAAAGAGACCATGAGACACCTTGATTTTAATAAGAGGTCCTGTAGCTATAGCTGCATCAGGATCTCTCTTTTGCACAAGCATCCCTCCAGGCCGCATCTCCCACTCAATAGGCTCTGCAGCTTCCTGAGCGCTACCAGTCATAACACCCTTCGAATTTGGCCGACTCATCTCTCTCTTGCCACCGCCAAAACGCCAGATCCTCTTCCACGACTTCCCCGTCCACCACCAAACACAGACTCACCGCGGACTCCGTATCCCAAACAAATACACAAACACAAAAAAAACAAAAAACGCAGCAAGAAAACAGCCCGTCGCTTCAAAAAGAAAATCCTTTTAAAAGAAAATCCTCCACAGATCGCAGCATCACATCACATCACAAGAAAATCACAGTCCTTCCTTCCCTCAGACTCTGACAAACTCTATCTCAGCCGCCAAGGAGCCGATTCAATCCGTTTGGGGCTTGAAAAAGAGCGTGTGAGCACCGCTACCAACACAAAACATCAAGCAATCCGTGCTCCTCACTCCGCCTTCGGAAGATGCAACTGCAGCATTGGAAAACCGCGATCTGCAAAGGGCAGCTCGTCGTCCTTGGGAGGCCTTGAAAAGGAACAGGGGAAGTGACAAAACTCTAAAAACCCTGCGCCTAAGTCATCCGGATCTGAAATCCACCGATTTGTTGATTTGTGCCAGATCTAGTATTCTCGTTCAAATTTAACGTAATCACATGTTAGCTGGTCGGTATATTACGCTGAATGTCTCTGAGACGCAGATTCTGTGGTTCAGAACTTGCACGTGGCAAGCTCCTAGTAATCACGGCGATGGCATAGCCTATTATTGGTGGGGTGGGAGCCACACTCAGTGATGGTGAAAAGTGGCCTTTTATTTCTTTTTTACTATTTGTTGCATTGAGGCCCTATTTCCACTCGGGTGGTCCTAATTTTTGTTGGCTTTTTTTCATAACTAAACGCAATGTACAGTTCCCAATGTGAAGGTCTGATTTGGCATAAATTACGTCATTTGGGGAAAAATTGCCACATGCCACTACGAGATTGGTGCAAAGTGATGATGAACTTTCAAAATGTGATGTGGAAATTCTATTTTGGCACCTCTATGCCAAATGTAACCCTCTTGAAGGAGATTTAGCATGTATTTATTTAAGGGTTGGCATATTAACTACAAATATGTTTAACTGAAAAAGTTTCCTGGCCATTTTTCCATCAAATTCCACTCAAAAAGTACCATTTCTATTGTGAAGTACAACAAATTTTAGAGTTTTTCTTTGGCATATTTAACTATAGAAACTTGCACTAGACTAATATAAGAATGTATAGAAAAAGTTTCAAAAACTTTGACTACAGGATTGTAAGATATTTGCACTTGAAGTGAAGAGAAGAAAATGAAGAGTGAATATAGAATCTATGAGCCCATAAGCCTAAGAATCTATATTATAGACACCTTTTATAGTTGTAGATGCCCATATTAAAGGTACTTATATTATAGGTTCTTTCCATAATATAGTATATATGTATTATAAATATGTATATTATAAACATCTTCAAATGGTTGTAGGTACATACTTACAACTAGATTCAAGGTTCATAGGCATAGACAACTTCGTGTGTGAGCACTAATATCATTGTAAAGAAAAATAATATTTTATTCTTTGCCTACCTAAATTTGATTGCTTCAAAACTTCTTAGCTTAAAATTTTTGTTCTAGCTATCAATATTTCATTTTTAAATTTTTACTTTGAAGAATTAAATTGAATGTCTAAGTTTTTTTCTTAAGAAGAAACAAACTTAATTTTTGTTCTTTAAGAAGTTGTCAAGTAGAAGCAAGTACAAGATTGAAGGAAAAACAAAATTGTTAATAGCTTTAAAATTGATTTGAAGTACAATAATCTTAATAGTGAGACTGTTCTAATAAGCAACTAAATGCTTTCATACTTCTTTTTTTAAATTGTTAAAATTGAGTTCAAAAATGAACCCTACAAATTATTTTTTCAAGAATTTACTTTGATAATATAAAATACAAGATTTTACACAACTTTCTTGTCACTAGTCTAGAGAGATAGAGTCAAATCTTTTTATATAGGAAAAATATTTTCTATAAAAAATAAAAAAATTTACTTTTTTTTTACTTTTTGTGATTTTTTTTGTATTGACAAATGAATCTATTTTTGTTTTAGATTTTGACTTTTTAGATTTTTGTTTTAGATTCATCTCCAAAAAAAGGTTTAAAAAATTACAACAAAAATTAAGATTATAGAAACCATTCTAGAATCCATCTGGCCTCCAAAAGGGCAATGGTACTTGTAGGAGTTAAAGTATTGGTTATAAATTTATCCAAAATCAACCCTACATTCTCAATTCAAATGGTCTAAATATCAACCAAGAATCTAGATGGATCGGTTGTAGAAATAAGGTCAATTTTAAGTATACATAATTTTATTACAAAGTGAAGCACTTGATCAATACAACTTCAAATGTCTACTTTAAAAGATGATAACTTCTAGTCTGATAAATTCACAATGTTAGTAAAAAATATATTAGATGTGATTGATTTGTACCATGTCTATCATTCCTTGTGGTCGGGGGGGTCAATGTGTTAAAAAACTAAAGATATAGATGCAAACAACAACTATTTCATAGGGGGGTATTACTTGTAATTCTAAATTGACATAAATATACAATATGATAATTTAGATTAAATTTTTTTCTATTACAATTTTTGTTCTACATCAATTTTTGAACACATACATAGAATCAATGTAGGTTAAAGTGAATTTCATATTAAAAAATAATCTCTATAAATCACGTAAAAACAATACAAACTTTCACTTTGAAATTATAGTCATATCATGAAATACAATGTACAAAGTATTTGAACAATCATAATAGTATGAAATAGAATGTTCTCATTGTGCCAAGTTAGAAATAGGAATTGTATTAAAAGTAGGACTTCAGACCTTATTCAGGCATAGTAGAATGTATTTTTGTAAAAGCCTTTGAACTAAAGCTAGTTAGATTATTAATTGAAGTTTTATTCTAAAAAATCCATTTTATATTTCAAGTTTCCAATCAAAAGTTTTGGAATTTCAAAGAGGTGTTTGAAATTATTCTTTTTATATTTTTCCAAATTTTCTCTTTGAAATTTGTCCATAACTTTTGATTGACAGCTTTAAATGTCAAACGGATTTTTGGAATTGAAACTCTATTTTATATTTTAACTAGTCTTAGTTCAAAGTTTTTGTAAAAATACATCCTTCTATGCCTAATTGATGTCTAAAATCTTAGTTTTAACACCAAATCATAGGTTTCTAACTTGACAATGAGCTCTCCTAACTTCAAAAATGCACATATCTCACATGGATTAGCCGTGCTCCTACCTCCATATGTGTATATATAGAGCTCCATTCCCCATTTACTTCACAATTACAATTGGTTCATATACTTTTGAAAATAATAAAAAGAGAAAATTTATTAATTCAAAAATATTCATCAAAACATTTATCATTCATCCAATAAAATTTCATCTAAATTTTTTTTGGCCATTATTTCAATTATTTTACTAAATCTCTGGATAATAAAATAATATTTTTTTGAATTAAGTGATGTCTCCAAAAATATCCACAGTGACAAAGGAGTGGAAAAAAAAAGACTTGCTGATGTGTATTCATGTCCGAATCTACAAAAAAATTGACAGAATTTTGTCAATTGGATGTCCGAATCAGGGTCTCCTAATCTATAAAAGAATTGACAAAATTCTGTCACTTTTTTTTGTCAATTAGGACACAGTTTTCTCTTGTAGTGAATTGATATACAAACAATTACAATAAGCATTCGAATTCTTTGCCTGATCCTTGCAAACCCTAAACAGAATTCAAATATGAATTTGAAATCTCTCAAGCAAATTCAAAAAACCTCTGCCATTGTAAACAAAAACCCTAACGTTCAAAAAAATTCACTGAACACCAATTGCCCACTCACCTTGCTACTTAGTTACTAATTGAACTGATAGAAGTGCTTAGCCAGTGAAAATATCATTCATTCATGGGGTCATTCATTCAAATTTAAATTTTCTTATGTAACAAGTACATGGAATTCTAGTCAACCCTTAGTAAACTATAAATTCTGACACTTTTGTGAATTCAGTGTATAGCTGATGGATTTGTACTATATTAAGTATACTATGGAAAGTTGAAGTTTTTGAAAGTGAATTCTAGATGGGCTAGTCAAGAAAAAATAAATTGATAAAATTTTGTATTTTTATACATCCTTCATTATTTCTAAAGTCTAAAAGCCCATTATATGGATGCTAATTTACTTTGAATAATTGTATAAAATTTAGGTTCAAGGCAATTATAATAATCCTTTATGAGTACACTCCCTGGGCATTTTTGATACCCTATAGTATAAAAAAACAAATTCAAATTTTTACCTCAAATGCTTTTTAGGCACTCTATCATTTGTTCGCATGTAGTTTTCTATAGTTAACATTCACTGCCCCCCAGGAGCTTGTGGCTTTAGTGAATATTTTAGGGACTTGAAGTTGGTTTTTATTGGATTCAATACAATGCAATCCACACTTTTTCATATTATCTCAAATACTATAATTTTCATCAAACATTTACCTAACTGTCATTTAATCTTCATCCATTTTGCCTATGGTTTCATATAATTTCATAAAACTCCCGCCAAACATATATACTAATTCGATTACATTCATCTAAAATTATCCTAATGGATGCAAGGAAATCTCAGACTAAGGTTACTAAGGCCATATTATGGTTAGGCACAAGTTATAATAAGTCTATCATGGACCAAAAATTCTTAAAATGTACATATTGAATGTGGTATAAAATTTACATTACAAGATTTTTTTGGCTCATGTAATGGGTATATCCAAAGTTATATTTGTAATAGAGTTGGTTACCATATTTAATTCAAAAACTCCTTGCTCTATTGAAACTCTCATATTAAAAGAATAACTTGTGTAGCAAGTTATTTTAGGATTTTTTGCAAAATCTAAAATTTTATTCACTTATATAGAAATTGTCACTATACAAATTAATTCACTTAAAGCACCTTGCAATAATAATTTTAAACCTACATAAATTTGGGAATTCCACAAATTCTTGAGCTTATGTACTAATATAGGAGTTCAAAAGTTTTATATAAAATTTGGTGTATACTATTTTCATACTAATTCAAATTGTGAGATTGTCATTCAAGTTTCACTAGTATTCATCCAATTAAAATTTTTCATTCATCTAATATTCTACGCAAGTCTCAAGCAACATTCATTTTATACTCATCCAAATAATGTAAAGAGCCTTTACTCTTATTGAACCATTTTTATGTGACTAATGAAATGAAAGTTATAACTAGTTTCTTTATATGCAATGGACTTTCCATTTGTTCAAAAAATTACAAGGAATTTCATTTGGCATGCAATGGATGCAGAAAACATTGATACAAAGGTATTTTTCAATAAAAACAATAGCATAGGATATCTATTGCTTATTTGAACATTAGCACCAATTCTTCTATTTATTTTTTTGACAAAGTGCCACACTAGCCATTATTTGGTGAAGCATCATAATTTTACATCCATCCATCTTTTTGACCAAAAAACAATTATTATTTATATTGATGCACTTTTCATCCAAATTTGGCGATTTCATCTATGTTTTGAATAGAAATGAAAAACTTGTAGCAAGAAAAGATTACTTTTATTTGACAAAAGTAGACATTTATTTCAAAATGGTGCATTATGGCACCATGGTACTAAAAAAAACGGGGTTGATTCTTGCCAATAGGATTGACAATCCTCAATTCCACATAAAAATTATTCACAATTTGGGATTTTCTTTCATAATGTATCATTTTCTACTTCATTACTTACTAATAAAATGTTCCTTTATTGAATAGGGTGATACCAATGTATTTTGTTCTATGGCTTGCACACTTCCCTCCCTAAATTTTGATTGACCATCTCCACAAATTACACACACATAGATTTGCCAACAATGCACCCATTTTGCTACAAATACCAAATACTCCCTCTATCCTACTCATAGCTTCCAAAAATCTTTTTCTTTAGGGATTAATTGTGTTTTCAATCGTAGTGCCGCCAATACATGCATGTGAAAATAAGTAACCTATCCCTTAGATCTATGCGAAATCTTGAGCTTCGGTGTTGCCATTTAGGCATACAAATTTTATGTCGAAAGTATGATTTTTGAACACATTCCGTGAATGATGCCAATTCTATCATATTAGTTCATTTAAAAGGTGGTGGCAACAATGGGATGCTAGAAACATGTTGCACAACCTAAATATCTACAATATGAAAATGGGGCCCACTTTACAATCAAAGTTACATGGCATTGAAGTAGTCACTCAATGCATCATCAATACTACTAGCTAAAGAAGTAATTAAGACAAAGTGCCTCATACAAGCAAAACCAAACTTGCAAGACTAAAGAAATGCTCTATAATTGTTTCACTAATCCCCACAAGATCATTCTATACAACAAACCCTTCCTCAATGTTCAAAATCAAGAAAGGAATTTCTAACCTTGTAAAGATGTCGCAAACCAAAATGGTCCAATGAATGACAAGGAATTCTCCATGTAGGATAGAAGTGCAATCACTCATCATTAGTTTTAAGAGTGGAAATTTGAGATCTTCTATAGTTCTTTGACTTCAAATGAATTTTTTTGAGTATTTTTATTACCAATGATTCCCACGGTTTTAGAAATGATGAATTCCACATGGAACCCCACATCCTTCCAAGGTTAAGTGGGACAGAAATTTTGCTTGATTTGAAGGTTATAGTGGGACAAAGTGCAAAGTAACTTGCTCCTATCTCATTCCAACACCTAAACGAACAAGACCCATTGAGCAAAAGTACTGTGAAGAATATAATCTCGACCGCACAACCACTAACAATCTTCAAGCCAAAATACTGCAACATTTAAGATATTCAGAACAGTAAACCCAACCAAAGTATCATGACAAGCTTTGGTTGACCACATTGCACAGCAAACGACTCGAAAGGAAAGTAAATTAAGCTTTTTCACAAACTCCAAGGTTGCATACAGAACAAGAAAACTCATTGCACGCGAGTTTATGTACAGTACTTGCTAGAATTATTGATCCTTCTTCGTGGGGGCCAGTCAAGTACTTCATCACCATCTCAGTATGGTACAAGACATCTGCCAACAGACTGATGTTAGGCTTCTGCATCTCAGTCAAAAGACGGAGTCATCGATCAGCGAGGTTCATCTCTATTGGAGTAGCCATCAATCGCCAGCTACATTTTACCATATCATCGTGTAAATAACCTCGAGTGGCCTCTTGTGAAGCAAGAATGTAGGGTTCGGGAAGGGAATGCAGAACCTTCGAGCGCTTCCAGATCTTGCATTCAAGCAACTTCGGAGAAGAAGAAGAAGAAGAAGAAGAAGCAGCAGCAGCAGAAGGTCATCGTAATCCTCCGAACTGGGTGAAGTGGTCTTGGGCAAGGAGCGCCTTCAAGAATGTAATGTACTGCTCCCTGCAACTCCGATACTGCTACAAAATGGTTGTCGAAGCCATTGAAGATGATACAATTGATGTCTGTCTGTCTACAGGGCAAATCGGTTTCCGCTGACGTTCAATTCAAGTTCATGTTGAGAGCAAAAGGGGTGATTGTGATGGCTCACTTCAGATCTTTCAATGAGTGGCATAGTATCGTGATCTGACCATCTCGTACCATCACATCTTCATCGAGCTCCAGCACCTTCCGTCGCAGAACTTCCACTTCCGCGCTCAGTTTCAGTGCCTCTCGGCCCATCTGCTCGGCTTCCAGCGACAAGGTGTCTCGCTCTTTTGACAGTCGTGGGAGAACGTCTTTCAGCTTCGTCAGTTCCTTGACGTGATCATCCACATCGACTTGTAGGTTCTTGATCCTCTCTTTCTGCTCTTCACACTGTGAATAAAACACAAGGATTTCAACTGCGTGAGAAGATTAGAAATTCAAATCAGGGTTGCCATAGTGACCCCGGATGCCCAGAGGAATGTCAACTTGCGGAAGGAACCATATTCATGCTAAGTTGCCGAGTCAACGAAACCGTGTCGAGTTTTCTTTGGTTGGGAAGACAGGGTTATAAATGCATGATATTGGGTTTACTGTGATCCCTAGGTACATTTCCAAATAATCTTAGTTCCGGAGTACAAATTTGCAGTAAGTCCGGCTCAAGTCTGACTCTCGAACATTACCTATCCATTGATCCTACTAAACGTTGAAGGGGAAGGCGGAATGAAAGAAAATGGGGAATACCTGGTGCTCAAAAGTGGTGGCTCTATGACTTGCCTCACCCAAGAGGCGCTGCAATTTCTTCACTTCAGCTTCTAACCAATCTCGCCGATCCTCAAGCGCGGAGACTTCATCATTCCGTTGCTCCAATTCAGCCTCCTTTGAGCTCAACTTCTCTTCCAGGATCTTGCACTTCAAATCCTGAGCTCGAATCTCTTGCTTCCACTTGAAGGCTTGCTCTTTTAACTGCAACAAAGGATCTCGAGTCATAATACTTCACTAAGTTTATTCTTAAATATCAATTTCTACGGTATCACTTACTCAGTTCTATCACCAAACCCTTCAGACAGAACATGAACCCACTTCAACACCTACTTTAAATTATCACTTTCACACTCTACTATGTCACAACAAAAGACAAAACAATTTGATGATGAGTTCAATGAAGGAAAGCACCTTCCAAAACTCTAAAACCCCGAGTACTTGTTAATGCCACTTTTGCATGCAATGATACAGGACTCCATAATCGCATACATTAGGGCGCCTCGGCTGTCACATTAAAAAAAAAATGATGTACAACATTTCAAATAATCATCTCCATTACGGAGACAGGATTGGACGAGAATTCTTACCACACTGAGCTCCTGCTCACAAATCCTCCTGCCTTCAGCTTCGGTAGAACTCAGAACCCTCAGGTCTTGAACTTCGTTTTCCTTACTGTGGTATAGTCGCACCAACTCTTCATTCCGAGTAGAAAGGCGCATGATGCGAAGTTTCTGAGATTCCACTGCATTGCCTGCGACTGCAAGATTATGCTCTAGACCACGAATAATATCATCTTGCTTCCCAATTTCATACTTCATACCCAATAGCTGCGATTCTTGGACTTGAAGTTGATCTGTAGCCTCGGGTCTTGCATGGTAAGCAGTCAAGTGCCTTGAATCCTATCAAAAGGAGAACAAACGAATCTATTGATGAGGACAAACTACAGTGGAAGAAAACAGTTTAAAATTCAAGTAAATCTGCCAGGACTTCATTAACCCTAAGTCCCCCAAAGAAGAAGGATAAAAAAATATAATTTCCCGTCCTACACGGCTCAAATCATCCCAAAAGAACACAAATCGGCCCTGCCGTCGTTTCAGGGTTAAGAGTCTCCATACCTGTGAACCGGAATCTCCCTCGAAACCTTGAGCACAATCTGTAGCTTGCAACATCTTCGACGGTTCTTCGGCGGAGTCTTCCTGCCCATAGTCACGACGCTGCCGTCTATGTTCCCGCAATTCGTGAATCACTTCTTCGGCATTTCTTAAAGCCTTTCGCATTTCCTCTTTTTCCTTAACAGCAAGACGCAGCTTCACAGATAAAATGTTATTGTCATCTTGAAGTTCACCAGTTTGACTCTCAAGTCGGTCCAATTCAGTATGAATCTCTTCCATACTTCTTGTGGGTCTCCCTTGAGCATCCATAACATCCTGTGGGTCTCCCTGGAGACCCTGCATTTCAGACCTTAAGGCGGCCTCTAAGCTGCTTAACCTAGAGAGCTCTCGTTGCAAATTACTGGGTTTTCGGCTCCCAGTGCTCATATGATCCTCCAATCGCCCATCTTGAAAACTTTGCTGTAGTGTGCTCATCCGCTTCTCGTAACCACCACAAGGCGGTGGAAATCTCTCGAGTACTTTTTGAAGATTGTGAGTTTCAGACTCTTTGTCAGCATATGCTTGGTGAAGTGCGTTCAACTCGGCTTCGGCTTGCTCCGCTTGAGAGCGATACAAGTCAAATTGCGATTCTAGCTCCTTGAGCTTTCCCCTCGAAGTTACGTCCCTGGACAACAAAGTGGAGATCTCTTTCTGCATGTAAGAATTCTCTTCCTGTAGACTAACCACCCTTTTCCTCAAATCCCGGTCCTCAGACCGCAGTCTGTCCAGCTTCACAGCCCAAGCTGATTCTCTTCGCCTGATTTCCTCCTCTAATTTGTTCTGCATTTCAACTTTCTCTTTCTCCATCACTTTCGCATAGGCATCCATCTCGCGCTTCATCAGCGCAAAGACTTTCCTCGCGGCAGATTGTTCAGATATCCTCCGCCTTAGCTCAGATGCCGCTTCAAGAGCCAAGAACTTCTTTTCCTCGTGCATCCTTCGAAGCCGTTGCTGTACTGCCGCGATACTATCACTGCTTCGCGTTCTATCGCTGGATTGGAGTTCGTTCAAGCAAAATTTCCGGTCATCTAACATAGCTTGCTCCTCATCTAGCATTTCCAGTCTTTCACATGTTGCTTTGGCTTTCATCTCAAGATCGTCGTTCACGCCCTCACCCTGTTGCTTCATGCCATCTAACCAACTCTTCAACATATCAATCTCCTCGTCTCGAGGGGCAGTTTCCGTCCTCCTGTCAACCCGAAAAGATGATATCTGCGATTTCTCATTGAAATCAGCGTAAATACTGCTCTGATCCAACGCTTGCTCCGGCTTGCAGTGAAGAGAGTAAGCTTCTGGCCTGTGGTCGATGCATTTGCCACCGCTACCATCAACAGAGGAAAATCCAGATACTTCTCTGCTCTTCGAGCGAGGCGTCGGCAATTTCGAATCTACCTTGTTCTTTGAAGACTTCGAGCCACCACGAATGGCTTTAGCAAGCCTCTCTGCAACAGCGCGGGCACTGAGGTACTTGGCTGGCGTACTCTGCTTTCCTCTGGGAGACTGAGGATTTGGGGAATTCGATTCAGACTTTGATACTGTGCGAATATTAGAGAGGCAATTGATGTTGGGTGGAGAATGGAAAGTCACATTTGCTGAGGCAACATCCACAGTATCTTTGGATTTCTCTTCACTAGGCTTGAAATTTGGCAGAGACTCTGAAACACGCTCAAAGTGCAAGGCTCGTGCTGTACCTACAGGAAAAGGGTCCTCGCCGTCGTCACCAGGCCTCGCTCTCGAGACACTGTTAGATCTAGACGACGGCGCTGTCCTAACAACCATGCTACGCCCACGAGGAGTACTGCAAACAGTTCATGACACGACACGGTCATGTCAGACTTCAGATAAGCAAAATTGAGAGCTTTTCCACAACGAAGCGTAATTGTAACTTAGGCCATAAGAATCCACAAGGCTTGGTCTCGACAACATTCCACGGCCTCCCTCAACACACAACTCGGAAACTCGCCAAGACGGAAACCCTAGGAACCTGAACTGCAAAAATTAATGTCATGGCCGAGAAGGATAATGGCTCACGCTGAATTTGACATAAAAGGTTTTGCCCGGGGTTGAGCATGAGTGTCGAGCTGGCTTTGTATAAATTCCATCTGACTGCCCAAAGACATCCTCCTCCTCCTCTCCGACGCGCGAGCTTCTTTCGAAGCCTCTTGAGATCCAAACACAGACTGCTGAGTCTGGGCATCCTGCTTGCTCGTCACTTTAGACTTCTCGTATGCTTTGTCGTACTCCTGTAAATCAAGAACCTCTTGTCGGAGCTTTGTAAACTCCTCCCGCGAGCTCTGATCACACAAGTAAAATATTAATACCACAACTGAACCGTAGCAATACAGACTAGAAGGGAATTTCGTGAAGGATGCGCGCTCGAGCAAGGACACTTGGAAGATCCACCTCAAAGACAACACTCCCTCGGTCTCAAAATAAATCCGTGGGTTTCTAGTGGGAAACTGTGAGAGTGACAAGGATTTAATTTGATACAGGGAATACGTCGTATACATACTGGTCAAATGCTTATTACTGCAACACTTTACGCCACCCAGCGCCCCGGGTATCTCCAATACCTCGAATGCCAACAGCACTATTACGAAAAACATTTACTTTCGGTGTAACACAGAACGCACCTTAACATTATGTCACCTTTAAAACAATATATTATGGTCCGTCACGAAATCTATCAAATAGGCTGTTTGTGAAGTGTCCTATCTGAATTTCTACACAGCGTCATCAACAACACCCACTCCAACAACTGCCCAGACACACAAGATACACTGCTAAGATAGTTTCCTGTATTGTTCTAACGGACCCACTTACTTCAATTCGATTTCAAGGAGGGCCCCCTGCAAGAGTTTCGACAAGGTTGACGAGTCACAATAAGTGACGTCAGGTGGCGATTGGGGTCCTACATAAGAACAAATAAAGCCCAGGTGATAAAGGAAAGGCAGAGCATTTTCCTTCACCATGGTGATATGATAATGTGATATGGATAGAACCTCCAGAATTCAACTGCTGTAGAGGTGACTAACAAGCAAAGCGTATACGCTGCTACCGCTACAAATAAGGTATGTAAACACGAGCAAGAGCGATGGTAATTAAAAAATGGCATGCTTGTAGCATTTGCCAAACAGTCCGGAACAATTGGTAGAAATAAGAAAGAACTAGGGCTTGTGTTCTGTAACTCACAGTTATGCGGTCTCGCGCCTTTGATACTTCGCTGAAGCTGGTCGCAGAAAGCATCTTTCTTTGATCGAGACTTCCGGCGAGATTCACGGTAGACGCAGACTGTCGTCTCCCAACCGCAGAGGGCGTCTGTGGCACGAACACAGGCGCCTCACATCTTTTAATCTCATCTTCGGGCTGATACTGCCTGGACGACAATAATCCCTTCCCCCACGAATTCCGCACTCCCTTTGTATCCGTCATTTCTCTACACACGAATCCTCCACTGAACCTAAACGTAATGTACAATTGCACAATCCTTTCAGAATCGCTCCCCTCACGAGCTGAACGCCTCAACAGCAGCCCTCCCCCCTGCACGTGCCCGAGAAGAACGCATACTCCTTATGTCCAAAGCTTCGTGCACCAACCCGAGCTTCAAGAATCTCACTGGAAATACCGAGGCGAAAGGGTTGACAAATCTTCAGCTCGTAATCAAAATGCATTCGCAACTAAATTGCGTTCCGTCCTTCAACGGAATGAATGTGGCATACTGAACTCCCACCGACAGAATCCTGTCTCTAAACCCCGTCACCTCAAGGCAAAATTCGACATTGGCCGCCCACTGAAGCATGCCTGCTCTCCCAATTCTCAAACCTTGCTGTAGAAGCCTCCAGAACTGATTATACCACAACCAACGCTCTCTACAGCGTTTCACTAATTCCGGCACAATATTAACACTACACTCCTCGAATTCACAAACAGAGCACTTCTCCAATATACAAGACCGCACACGCACTCCAGCAATCTTGACACTTGCGGATGAAGCTTCCAGAATGGGTCAGACACTACGTGCACTACCCAGAACGCCGCACCTCACTAATTTTCTTACAAATTTCTGCACAAATTGACACGATAGAGTACAAAACTCAGGCAGGGTCTGCTCTTCCGACACCGCAGATACTCTCCTGGCCTACAACCCTCCGAAATTCATGGACTTCTTCTCAAGAGTCAGAAGAAGGGAAACAAGCTATCCACTACGAGCTCCTTGCAAACCTCGCTTGGGAGCGAACCTTGACACTTGCTGTTTGACTCGGCAAAGTCAGGGGTGGAGAATCGAGCTAAACAGTGCATCAAACGGACACAATTGGAGATGACCAATTCTGTGGAGATCAGTGATACTGCGAGAGCCGCGAGCAAGGGAAGCGGGGGTAAGTTCAGCTCGGCGGCCAGGCAACAGCTTCTTCTGGACTCTGGGGGAGTGAGGGTCTTCGTCACAGCTCAACCGCCGTCGCCAAGACTCCCCCAAGTCCCAAGACTCGCGAGTCCCGAGACTCGGCCTCGGGTCCCGTTGGTCAGTACTGTACTAGAGATGGCAGGTTGGTAAGTACAGTAGGTCGATAGGGCTGTCCCTCGTCGGCATTTATTCAGCCGAAGTTTAGGAGAAGAAGAACGACTCCAACCTACTTTTGAGGCAGGAGTTTAGGGCTCTTGTAGTCTTATATGAGTTGTACAGTGGAAATACCCAAAACCGTCCAAATAAGGAATTCAGCATATTTGGAGGTAAGGTTTTCTGAAAATGATATTTTTCTAGTATTAGTGAGTGAAAATCATGAATATTCAAAAAAAAATTAGATTTTTCGGATACAGTATGTAATTTCTACAAATTTTCAAAGTGTTGGCTCCCTAGACCTATGGAACCGTCTTGTAGGTGCCCTCAAAACTGAACCCTGCGAAAATCAGCACTTAGCCAACCAAATTTCCCTATGTGTCCTTCAGTTGTGTCAACAAATTACAATCATACATGTGGCAAACACATTAAGGGAAGTCTATTGACACATTTGGGTGAATCTACAATCCACTGTAAGGAATAGGTGCGGGAATGGGGTTTTTGCCCTTAAGGATAGTCTACTCTAAAAGCGACCATTTTAAGAGCTGATTGCCTTTGGGGGAACCTAAATTCCTTAAATAAATTTTCAATAAATTTTCATAGGAAGGAAAATGGAATTGGCATAATGGCATCTAATCCAAGTTGTTTCATCTTTTTTGAATTTGTGTAGAATTAGTTATAAATTTTTAAAGTTCAAACGCAGTGGCCACTAAAAACGCCCACTTGCTAAAATATATTCCACTAGTACATTGCAAAAAACAAAATATATTACTTTGTCATGATTGCTTTTAGAACAGCGCACGCTTTTAGAACATACTACCTATGCCTAACAACTGAAGGTAACCTTACTGAAGTCAACCTAAAAATATCTTTCCCCTTTGTTTCATTTGTTTAAAATATATATTAAAAAATGCAAAACCCAAAGAAGCAATTCAACATGGTTCTCATTATTACGTTGAGAAAGTTTCGTGGGATCTTATTGGTAGACAAAAGGAATTTTGGATGCAATTCATATACATTTTCTTGAACACATGAATAAATTGTGACTTTTCAAAGGGTAGGAAACCATTAAAGGATTTTTGAGGCCTTCTAAAGACCATGAGTTCATACATTGTGAGAACTTTGGGAACTTTACTGGATAAGTAATTTGACATGGGTGAGAGACTATTACATTAGATAATAATGTTTTGTTTTTTATATTAGATTTTTCATGTTTTTGTTTTTTTAATTTTTTGATTTTTTTAATTATGGTTCACAACATTATTGAAATAGTACCGTAGTACCTTCAAATCTTTTCTAGTGATGTGATTAAAATCTCCTTAGACTCTAATGAATAGTGGGACTACATTTTACATAAAAATCTTTAGAAGTCCACTTTAGAAAGGAATTGATTTTAGGTTTAGTTATCAAACTTAATTTTTTATTTAGGATTTTCAATTCAATGTCCATTATGAAAGAAATTTAAGTGATTTATTGTCAAAAATTGCCCTCATCCAAACATCAATAGCAAGGGATTAAGAGTTTCAAGTTTTTAAGGGTGATTTTTTTGTCAAATTTATTTGAACCATAGTTGAAGATTCTCCAAATCTTTTTTTATTACAGTGATTTTTGCAAACAAAATGAGTTACAATAGCTTTAAATAGCACAAATCATCTTGCACTCAATTGAACAATTGAGATGAACCTAAGAACATTGCATTGTTTTATAGGTGTGCATATGTTTAAGCAATACCGTAAGGTCCTTTTAAGTTTGTTAGGGAAGAATATTCTTTCTATAAAAAGACACAAGTAATAATATTATATTTTAAGAGTGATCAATTTGACCTAGCCCTCTATAGTGATAAGAGTACATTCAAACCTTTGTTTTCCATGTTGGATGCTTTATGATTTCACATCTTTATTGGCAAAGCCCTCCTACTTCTTGTTTTCAACCATTGCACACCAAATGTGTTTCAAAAAAAGTAAATTGAACAATCACAAGTAGAATATTTGGGGTGAATGACTAAATGTAGATTAAGTAGGCTTATCATTGATATGATTATATGGAAAGCCAAGTATGGAGAATATGTGAGACTATCTTTCATTCATTTTGACCATTTACTAAATCTATAATATACAAAAGGAATGATGTTCTTAATTAGATCCTATACACCTAATTTTTGCATACAAAATCTATTGAAGAACTAACAATCTATTCTAATATTTTCAAAACATGATGTTTTCATTTTAATATTTAGAAAATGGATTGTTCTTTCTATAGGCTACCTTTTTAGAGCTCTTTTGATGTTTTATTTAAATTCTTGCATATATAAAATCTAGTATTTTCATTTGAAAGTTTGTGATTTTTGAATTTTTTTTTAAAATCAACTAATTTAGAGATAGGACAAGGAAAAAAATTAAAAATTAAAAATGCTATGCTATGATTTTCCTTCAAACCGTAATTTATTTTGCCTCAAAAACTTTGGATGTATATTATTTTCTCTAATAAGTTCTTTTAGGAATGTAAGCTATATATAGTACATTCAAGCCAATTTTGAAAATAATTAGAGAAAATATGAAAAATGTCTAAAATTTGAAAAATTGTACAACTATTTCTGAAAATTTGAGAAAAATTCATTGTTGTCAATTTTGAATATAAAAAAAAAATCCTTTTCTAATTTTTTTATTTTAAAAAGAACACATTTAAGCATGAATAGAAAAACTAAATCCATTTTATTAAAGAAATTTCAAAAGTAAGAAAAAAAATTTGAATAAAAAAACTTGGAGGATTGACATGTTGAAAGCCAAAAAAATCAATTCAAAGTGTTCAATTCTCAAAATTCCAAATCTACATTATTTTGATACTTGGGTGCCAAATGTGACATGAATGTACAATTACTTGTGATCACCATTATAAAACTTTTCCTTCAACCCTAAATCCTATAAAACCCTATTTCAAATAAACCCAAATTTTATGATCTAATATTAAAAAATGAAAAGAGAGTTAAAAAGTAGTGTGTTTTGCCCATGTATGAATGAACTCCTTAGACCTTATGCAGTCTAACTAAGCCCAATTCCACTTACACAAAAAAAAACTTTTGGTTGGAGCCCAACCAAATAGAGTATTTTGATTAGAACTTTTGATTAATACTATAGTTAAGGTAAGTCTACCTATGATAGACCAAATGCCATATGGACCATCATAGACAAAATTGTTCTCGTAGTGTAGGTGCAAACATTTTGAAATGTGCTCCATATTTTTGCATGGATGGATTCAATGGCATTTTGCTTGTCATAGGTAGACTTACCTTAAGGGAGAAACACCCATTTCCGTCCTTGTACCTATTCTTAGACCCTAGAGTACCACTAAATTTTCCATAAGCATTCATTAAAGTGTTCGACAAATGTTTAATTCTAATTTGTTGATGCAGTTGTAAGACACATGTATAGTTTTCATTCACTGACAACTGATTTGAGCAAGTGTTCAGTTAAAGGTACACCTATAGGACAGTTCTAGTGGTCTAGGGAGCCAACACTTCGGAAATTTATAGAAATTACATACTGATTCCAAAAAATTTGATTTTTTTTTAATATTCATGATTTTCACTCGCTAATACTGGAAACATATCAATTTTAGAAAACACTGCCTCCAACTATGCCGAATTCCTTATTTGGACGGTTTTGGGTGTTTCCACTGTAGCTATAGTATTAACCAAAAGTTCCAATCCAAGCACTCCATTTTGTTGGGCTCCAACCCAAGGATTTTTTGCGGGTGGAAACAGGCCCAGTTCCCAGTTGGCATTCTGTTGACTTCCATGTCGAGACAACCCCTCTCCGTCCCTGCAATGCGCAAACACACAGTTCCCGTGCAAAACCCCGACTGCCAAAAGCCTCTTCCGAGTGTGGCTGAGAGAGAGGATCGTGGCTTTCGGAATGGATCAATTCATGCTCAAGATCCTAATCTTAGTGCTTGCAAACGATAACTTATTATTTACTGAAAGCAGGTGACAGACGGCCAGGGTGAATTGACCCCCTTATTGCCCCGCCGGGGCAAACCCAGGAATTCTTTATTTTTTGCAAATTTTAGTTTTTGCAAATTCTGAGTTCATATATGGAATCAAAGGCTCTCTATTAGCTAGGAGGTGTGAAGAAAATCTGAAATATACGGCACAAAATAGGGGGCAATTTAGTCAACCTACTGTTGAATGGGGCAAAAAGGGGGTCAGTTCTCCTTGCTCGTAACGAATAGCCAGGGTGAATTGACCCCTTACTGACCCACCGGGGTAAACCCTAAATTTTTTTATTTCTTGCAAATTTTATTTTTTGCAAATTCTGAATTCATATATGGAATCAAAGGCCCTCAATTAGCTGGTAGGCTTGAAGAAAATCCAAAATATACGGTACAAAATAGGGAGAAATTTAGTCAACCTACTATTGAATGGGGCAATAAAGGGGTCAGTTCTCCCTGCCCGTGACGGACGGACGTTCTGGAGCAATAAGCTTTACTCTTGGCTCTTAAACATTCATCTTCCATATTAGAGGTGGGAAGGGGAGATCTTTTGTAGGATTTTGACTTCGAATGAGTACATTTGGCTTACTCACAGTAGATGATGACAAATGGTATCAAAATGCATGATTTCTATAGCCACCACTCTGTCCTTCAAGGGGCAAGGTAGAATCACCTATTTCTAACTAAGGACTCAATTTGTAGGATGTAGCTATTTTCAACTGAAGCTTGGAATGTGTTTTTCTTTTTCTTTTTTCAAGATTGGGATTAGGTTCTTTTTTTGCACTGTCGTAGTACACTATGCAAAGAATGGAGTGAGGATGGTCCCTCCAAATTAAAACCATTGTGATTGAGCCATGACATTGGAGTCTGGCTCTAAGAAGCAAGAAAAAACAACCTTGCTTCAAACTAATAAGGTTATGACACATGTTCCAAAGTGTCATGAAGTATGTAGAAAGTACCAAGTGGGAAAGTAGTGTCAACTATGATCTAAATTGGAAGACTTTAGACATTGGCTATAGGTTCTAAGCATTTTTTTATTTTCAAAATTTATAATAATGTCAATTTTGGGAATAAAATTACGAAAAATTTACAATCTTAATACTTCTTATCTCTCTACAAGAGAAAAATTTGCATAGCCTAGTATTGCTCATGATCTAAAGCGCTTATTGTAAGTGATCACATACAAGTGATTCTACTTGAATCCAGGAACACCGTTGGTGCCATGGGCCAGTAGAGGGGCTCAACAATAGTTTTTTCACCTATATTTCTTTGAAAGACCTTTTATGTTGAGTTACGAAGAGTCTCCAATTGAGTGTGTAGTCTAAGTAATGTTTGTTTTCATGTAAGGTAGAAATAACTTTGGAAAACGGATAGCAAAATTTTCCATTTTAGTGTGTTTTGAGAAATTGAGAAAATTTGAAATTTCTCCTTGAAAATGACATTTTTTGAGTTTGAGCCCAACTAATGAAACGAAGGTCTTTTCTTCTACTTTCTACTCCAATTGAAATTTTGGAAAAATTTGTGAAATTGAATATTTTATTGCAATTTGAATTTTAGCTACATTTTTAATGTCCACTGCAACCTATAAATAAGTGTACATGGAAGTTGAGTTTACACCATGGTATTTGTCACTACAATTTACACACATCGTGAAGTTTTTCAGTTTTTTTGAGATAATTTTCTGTTTTCTATGATTCTTTCTTCAAAAAATCTCATAAAAATCAATTTTCCTCAAAAAAAGATCTAAAATTTCTGCGAAGTGCAGAAGACTCCATGTTCTTCCATCTCTGAAAAATAAAATGAAAAAATTTCATACTTGATTGGTTCCTCAACGGTATCAAATTGAGTGACCAGCCAGGGGCTTCCAACCAGTGGTTAACTTTGTTGCTGGGTGTCCACAAAGATGATAAGGTAACTAACTTGTTATACGGAGGTTCCCCAATTAAAGTAAGTTAAGTTCAGCCCTGCGACAAGCGGAATCTCATGCACATTGGAAAGCCACTTTAATTAATGGCCGCGTTATCTCCTTTCCACCCGGCCCTCGTGAGTCGACCACCGAAGCCTAGCCAAGTGGACGGAAGGACTGCTGCCATTTGGAACCGTCTCTCGAAACTCCGTCCGTCACCTTAACTTACTTCGGACGCAAGACAGGCCCGTGAGTCGGGCCGGTAGCAAAAGAGCTAGCAGACAAGAAGCTCCCACTGAATGTGTTGCCCGACTTGGTGAGCGGAGAAGGAGGGTTTGAAGTTTCACTGATATTGGTGGACAAGCCCATTGGTGAAGCTTGATCGAACTTCAAGGGAATCGTTACGTGTGCTTTTCTTACTCCCCACCTACCAGGTCCGCATAGAAGTGTCATCACCCACTATTCACTATAGCTCTCACTGACAAGTTCTACCGGCCCGGTTCACATGGAAGTTGGCCTTTAGACGGACCCATAATAGATAAAATAAGCACATCTCGACAACCAGGGTGAACTGACCCCCTCGCTCCACCGCTTGGGAAAACCCTGGAGTTTTTTATTTTTTGCAAATAACTTTTTCTGCAAATTCTGAATTCATATTTGCAATCAAAGGCCCCAAATTTGCTAGAAGGTGTTTACAAGGTAAACTAGATAAGCACAATATAGGGTTTTTTTTGTTTTACTTGCACCCCTGGAATTACTTGGAGTGGTCAAGCGAGGGGGCTAGTTCACGCTAATCATCTCGACATGATCTAATAAGAGTATCAACATCCATTCACTACAAAGCAAGACTGAAAACATTATGGACTACTAATCTTCCTTGTTAGAGGGAAATCAATGGTCTACAATGTTTATAGTATTGCTTTGTAGTGAATGGGTGACAATACTTTAAGAGCCCGTTTCCATTGGGGCTTGGATGTCCAGGCCCTAGACGGTCCAGGTCCTTTCCATTGACTAAAAAGGGGGGTTGAACCTCCTATCGGATGTCTAGGTCCCCTCCAACCTCCAAGCATTGCTAACTTAAAATTCGGACCTGGAAAGACTGGACCCCATGCTTGCCCCCCCCCCCCCTCATTCTAGTAATATAATTGTTAAGTCTTACTATAGGACCCTACTCTACATTACAACCATTCCAAAATTAGTAAACTCTTGTGCTATGGCCTTTCCAGGCCTTGGAGGTCCGGCTTCTAATGAAAAGCTAGTCCTCCTTTCTAACCCATCCAACCCTCCATCCAAGAATTGGACGTCCAGCTCCTAATGGAAACTAGCTCTAAGGTTGAACCACCCATACCTAATTACTTAACTCCTAAGCATCAAGACTCATTTGTAGAATTAGTGGTTTTGAAAAAAATATCTTAAAGTATTATTTGGAAGAATATTTTGGAATTGAAATGCAATTCAAAGTTTTAGAGTTTGAGTTTTAGATTCTGTCTATATGGTTACATTTACCAATGTTATTACCAATATTTTTCTATAGATTTTGAAAGGAAAAACTTGAAATTTCTTTTGAATTCAATTGCAAGCATCATTTTTTAGGGTGTAAATTTTGTTAGAATGGATTTGAAATGAGGTTCTCTTTTTATAATGATTTTTTGAAAGTTTTGTTTTTCTTGATTCTATGACCTCATTTTTGCAATTCCAAGCTTGAACTAGGGTCAATGCAATTCCAAGTTTGAACTAGAGTCAATGCAAGTCAACCACTTGACAAAACTTTTATATTTGTAATTTTAGAAAAAATTGTATTCTAGTAATACGAAATCCAACCCTTAGGTGGTACAACAACTTCATAAAATATCTCCCAAAACTAGGATGACTTTCATCCAAATTATAGTGAGAAAGAAATCTAAATTTCAATGTGTAAATCATCCTAAAAGTCAATGTTGGTGTCTTCTAGGAATTTAACCCCGAAAAGACAATTGTCCCCTTGGAAAACAAAATGGATTTTAGGCAAGTTCTTTTGGCTTCAATTTTTGGTGAAATCTTTTGAAACTTTCTCATCAAATAGAAAAATTGATAAGCTTCATGAAAATATAATTTTTATTTCAATTGATGACTAGGAGCAAAAATTATACTACAAAAGGCCCAAATTTTCATTTGGCGGGTGTTAAATTTTTTTGGCAAAAAGTCAAAAGTAAATTATTTTTTTTTCTGCAATATAATATTTTTGCCTATATGTGATGCTTTGATTCATTCTATTTGGACTTATAATGAGAAAGTTATGGACAATCTTGTTTTTTGGGTAGTCTAAACATCTTCTTGAAAAAATAATTTATAGGATTCAATTATGAATTTAATTTTGACAATTTAAAAGAAAAAAAATTGTTGGACAAGGTTACATTTACATGTTAGAACAATCTTACTCTTGGGATTATTGTATTATTTCAATTCCATCTTAGAACTATTAATCATTTTATTTTATTTTTTATTTTGAACCTCCTTCTACATAATAGTTTTTAAAGAATAGAAATTAAGGGGAGGTTTTGTGATATTTTTTACCTAGACTCTCAACTCAATTCTTTAACACAAAAAATTCAAGTTCTAAAGTTCAAGAGTCAGAATAGCCTTTGGTGGATTCAATAAGGCTTTCAATTCTATATGAGTAGGACAACCTACATCAATGGAGTATCTCAACCACATTTTTATATTAAAATAAATAAATTTGAAGTCCTCAAAAGTTAAATAATTTTTTTGGAATCAAGAATATGCATTCTATATTTTCACAAGTTTTGGCCCAAAAAAGTGTTGCTCAAAAAATTAAAAATCTTGAAAATGATTGTTGTAGAAGTTGATGTATACAAAATTCTAGTACTCCTTTGTCTTGTACTTATTTCAATGGATTTTGACTAGGTAAATGTTTGCGTTTAATATGCAAAACCATAAGGATTTTCTTTCATTGCTCATCCAATGAACTATTTGTAGAAGAAAAAAGAAATCTTTTAGGGTTAACAATCATGGTAGAAATGCAAATTTTAGTTTTGCCATTAAAATGTTTTTATAGATTTAAGCATTTTCTTGCATTTTTCATCTAAAAGATTGGAATAGGCTCATGTAAGCAGGTGCAATCTATGCTCTTAGCCCTCTATAAGATAAAAAGTCGATTATAGACATTTTATCATCCTATCTAGCAAATAGGAATGTAGACTAAATTACAGTCATGCATGCATTTAACTTAAGCCATTATTTCTAAATAATTGGAACTGCAAAAGGATAGACAATAGGTGTATCAATGCTTTGAGTGATAGTTGATAGTTGTTCTCACGTGAATCGAAGGAGGTCTGGCATAAGACACACTCTTATAAATAAGCGGCCTTTATGTCATTTGTGTAATATAACACGGTTGTTGTATATTCTTGGCGCACAAGAATAACCTCCAATATAGACACAAGATGCAATTATTGCGCCACTAACTTTGAAGAAACCCCATTCCATAGATTCTACGCCTCCCCCAAAGCTCAAGAGATTTGGGACTACACCCAATCCATTTTATTACGTATCTTGGATAAAACCTCCCCAACTGGTTCCCACATCCATTTTAACTTCATGCAATGGTCTAGTCAACATCTACAATCTGCTCAAGAAACCTAGGCCAAATTCGACCAACAATGGCTTCACTCCCCCGATCTTGTACATAGGATTAATAACATAGTTGTCTGAACCAAACTTGGCTGTCCACTTTGCTCATTCCATTAGCTTTTCTTTTTTTGATTTTCTTTTTTTTTGCTCTTATCTCTTCATTGACTAGCCTTTAGGCTAGGCTGTTTTTCTCCTTTGCATAGTGTTCTTTTTTAATGCAATGGGGTCTCTTATTTGTTCAAAAGAAAAGAAAAGTTGTTAATAAACACAAATAAGAACTTCTACCTTCTAAGTGTGAAACTATTGCAAAAAGAGACTATTTCATAACGCAATATTGTTTAATTTTAAGAGAGAACTATAACCATTTTTTGTGAGAAAATGGATGTGATTATGGGTGGTTTAGATCTATTAGTTGAGCAAGTGACTCTGGTAGACCATTTGGTCAACAAACTTCAAAATCATAACAAATTCATATCTTTTTAGAAAAATACAATTCATATATTTAAATTAGGTTGTTTATGTGTTTGTTTGTTGTAGTGAGATCTCTTGATCTGTTTGCCCTTCGATTGCAATCTTGATATTGTCAAAAAACTTTCGCCAATGAGAGGTGCATGGGCTTTGTTTCGTGGTGTTCCTTTTGTGGTGTTCCGACCAGGGTCCGGCAAGAACTGGTGGCTAAGGTAGGAGGTTCATAAACCGCTCATCTAAGAGCTGAAGCTGAATTTTGGGGAGGTAGAACTTCTTAAAATATTTTTCAGTAAATTTTCCTTGAAAGGCAAGAGAAATTGGCATCTAACCCAAGTTGTTTCATATTTTTTGAAGCTTTGTAGAATTAGTTATGAATTTCTGAAGTTGCAGAAAAGTGCATTTTTGTGGGCTCTAAAACCGCCCACCTCCTCAAATGCACACCACTTGTACATTGGAAAGTGTAAAATGTACCTCTAGAGCCTGATTGGTTTTAGAACCTGCTCCATTTTAGGACCTCCTACCTTAGTTCAAGATCACCCGGATGAATTTGAGAAAAAACCGTTTGCAAATGAAAGAAGGGAAAAGAAACTGGTGAAAAATCAGCAAAATTTTCTATTTTGAGTTAAAAACAGAGTAAACTACTGGAACTCCATACTTAAAAAACTGGTTCATTTTGGGAATAGGAGGAAGATAGCTGGTAACTTAGAACCCAAAATATTTCCCGGACCCTGATTCGGACTGGCAATTCTACCATCCCAAGGGTGAGGCCATCTCATTTATTTAGGCGAAACCAATTTTTGGATGATTCCTCCATATTCCACGTGTGAAATTGTGAATGGGTGTCCTAAGATCTGCTAAAAATTAAGTTCCTCCCAGTCAGGACTCGGAATCAATTGAAGCCAGCCAGTCTTCAGTAATCAGTCTCCGGAATTCCCTTTAATTGTATTGTATTAATGAAAAGGAATTCTAATTTACTGGGAACCTGCATTTGTGGAACTTGTTATTGATGGAGGACACCGTTAGGTAGGGGACAGGGGTACCTATACCCAATATTTCAGCCTATAGGATGTAGGGAATTCATTGTGAAATTCAGCTCTATACATGTGTCATAATAAGGATGATGAAGAATGGGAAAAAAAATCTTTAAAAATTGAACATTTCTTCAATATAAATGTGGATTTTTCATTTGAATCCATTCCAATTTTGTAGACTCACCTATTACAGTTAGCTTTTGCACTTCTTCCTGAACAAGAAAAGAAGAAAGATGAATGGGAAGTAGGTACAAACTAACCATCTTTTCCAATAAATAATGCATTTAAGTGTTGTCCACAATAGATCAACCTATAAAGCCATTACATGAGAGTTGTCCGAAGTAGGTACTTTTGCCTTAAATCCTCCATTCAAAGTGAGCTAGCTCATATACCTTGGACATAATGTTTTTGCAAATTTTGAATTGATATTTGCAATGAAAGACCTTCTCTTAGGAAAAGAGAGATCTTAACCATACCCATAGCAAAGCACGAAACAGGGTTTCTTTTTTACCCTGTGTTATTGATAGTTAATAAAATTAGCTGGATTTGGTAGTTTACTCTTCACTTAGTTCGTCAACAAAAAACTCATGGGAACAGAACTTAATTCTAGTTGTGAAACCGTTAAAATAACGGGCAGCAAATAGTTAAGTTAACTAGGACGTTCCGTTGCCAGGGTATCTAACGACTCCTGATTCCTGAATGAATATGGCTTGTAAGAGACAGGATTAACTTGTCTTAATTCTACTTACTGTAATCACAAGGATAACTGGACTTTTAATTAATTTTGTCACCAGTCTGGCTACACTAATTCAAAATTACTCTTTACTAAATGAAATTCCTCTTTCTCGAGCCGCGAGTTCAGTTTGCTTTTTGCAGTGGTGTAATTGGTTATTAACGTTAACGTATTTTAAATCTTTTGTTGACGGAAGGAGCATCTTGTACTCTTGCAACTTATGGCGGACGGATCATCCCTCCCTCCCTCCACCCAAACTGAAAGTCTCCCCCCCTGGCCACTTGTGGCGGGGGTTTGTATTCTCCTTCTTTGCAATGAAAGTCCCTTTCATTTGTGCCAAAAAAAAACAAAAAAAAACCCTGAAAGTCTCCAGTTCCCAATGAAAGTTTGAACTTCAAATTCATCCTAAATATGTAATTTCCCGGATTTTGCTAAAGCAGGGTTGGTGCTGAGTGAGTGGGCGGTTGTAAATTGTCCCAAAATAACACCAATCATATCTTGTTTGAATTTTCAATGGTGTTCCCATTTGTTCAAATTTTTAAAAAAAATTCAATGTTGAAAGCAACAGGAAATTTATTATCTCAAACAAAGCTCCTCTTTGAAGAATTGAATTAATGAATTTAATGACCAGTACACACTTGGCTACAACTTAACTTTGATAGGTTTTTGACTATGTTTTTCCCACTTGCAATAGAACTTGTTTCTTTTGTGTTAAAAAAAAAAAAAAAGACTACGTTTTCACAGACAATGTTCCAAAACTATCATTTTTGTTACAAGTACAAAATAATTTATTAAAAAGAAACATTTTTTGACACATATTGTAACTACAAGATCTTGTAGTATGCTAGTTTAAGGAGATGTCAAAAAAGTATTAGAAATTTTGATCTTTGAGGATTGCAAGATATTATTTAGCATGAGAATTGATTAAAAAAAATTTATTGGCCTTGCAAGAAATGAGGCAGTTGCTCTTCACAAGCTCACATTTGTGTGAAAAAATGTTCGAAATAGATGTAACTCTTTGGATTCATTCTTCAAGGCAAGTTAACTAGATGCTTGAAAAATGTTAGATCATTTGGAATTGCACAACATATTGGAAAAATTAGTAAGTACAAAAAAATAGAGTAATTCAAAATATTAAATTCTTTACAATTTGTTTATAGAATTGAAAAAATCCAATCCCAATGTTTGTAATGTTGTAATAAACAATCTTCATCCAATGTTTTTTTTTAAAATATTAAAAATTGAGTCAAAGTATTAAACCGATGACTTCAGAGTTTATTCTAGAATAATGATTCCATTATTGCCTTCAAACTAAAACTCCTTGTATCTTTTGTTTCATTAATAATCAAAATGTAATTATTCAAATCTTTAAATGTAAATACTCCTTGTATCTTTGTTTCATTAATAATCAAAATGTAATTATTCAAAGCTTTAAATGTAAATACAAATCTAGAGAACCAATTTCAAACTTTTATTTATCAAAAAATTGATTTTTTCAAAAAAGAATTGAATTGCCCATATATGCTTGCTAAACACTGAAAATTACATATCCTACAATAACTTTATAAATATGTAGTCAAAAATTATAAAAATTGTCAGGCCTAAAAAAGTTGCTTCTTGGAAAAATGTTGTGTCAAAATTTTTAAGAAAAATAATAAAATCCCTAGTTACAAGTATTTGTCCAAAGTTTCTATATTGCCAAAAAACACAATTTGGTCCTTTAACCCCTAAAAGCCCATTGTCCCCTTGGGGGACAATTTGGAGTTTATGCAGGTTCCGATGACCTCAATTTTTAGTAAAACTTTTTGAAAATTTCTCATAAGATAAGAAAACTGATTAGCTTTGTGGAAATATAATTTTTATTTCAATTGGTGCCCGAGAGCAAAAGTTATACTACAAAAGCCCAAATTTAAATTTTGCAGGTAGAAAAATAAATCCACAAAAACTTGAAATTAAAATTTTAAATTTTTTTATCTTGTAGATTATATTTTTGTCTATATGTGAAGCTTTGATTCATTCCATGTAGATCAATTATGTGAAAGTTATGAACAATCTTGTTTTTTGAGCAGTTTGAGCATCTTCTTGAAAAAATAACTTATAGGATTCATTTTTTAATGCAATTTTCACATTTTTTCAAAAGAAATTGCATGAAAAGGTTAAATTTTCTTGCTAGAACAATCTCACCATTGGGATTATTGTGTTTCAATTCCATCTTAGAGCTATTAACGACTTCATTTTTCTTTCAATCTTAGACCTACTTCTATTTAATAATTTTTCAAAGAATGAAAATCAAGCACTTAAAAAATAAATTTACTAGAATTTCAACTCAATTCTTAATGACATGAAATTTTTAATTCAAAGTGTATAGTTCAAAAAAATCAACAAATGGCAATCAAAGTCATTTGAAATTGCAAGACAATGCTTAAAAAAAACTATGCCGTTTTCCAACTTTGAATGCTCATATCTTCCAATCAATAGAATCAAACTTCATGAAATTTTTACCACATGATCTCAGACAAACAAAGTTCAAGATCTTATGGGTAGATTATGTAAAAACACTTTTTTTTGTTCTTTTGGATGAATGCAACAAAAATGGCAATTTTGAGTGGTTTTCGACAAAAAATGGCCTTGGGCATTTAGGGGTTAAGGTTTAACAAATATCAATAAATGAACCATTTTGGTGTGTAGGAAGATCATCACTAATGGTTGAAAGGACCTAGGCCATTTATAAAGAGAAATCGTGAAAATTTGTCATTTTTCAATGCATTGCCCAAAATTAAATTTTAACTTCAATTATACAAAAATTTTAGTAGACTACTATGACAACAAATTGAATAATTTTCAACCCATTTGATTGCATGGATTGTAAGATTATTTTAATGTTTGGAGTAAGAATTTTTTTCATTCCTACAAATAGGAATCAATAAACTTTGAACTCTCTAGGAATAAAGTTTTTGTTCTTGATGAATTTGAGTTTCTAGCTCCAACCATTGATTTTTAAATATTTTAGGGTATATTCTCGTAAAAAAAATTTTTTAATTATACGCTTCCACTCACTCTAATTTAATTTGTAATGTAAAGTGGTTAAGTGAACTAGCAACACCTTATTCATTTTTCTATGATTTTTTGTGCCATGAGAATTTTTTATCAATTTGAAATCTAAATGGTGAAAAGTTAGAGGCACACCTTTGGAATAAGTAGGAAAATTTTCAAGAATTTAAGACCTCTCAAATTGCAAGATAATAGAGCTTGAAGTTAATAGAAAATATTTTTATTTTTCAAAACTGCTAGGCCAATATACCTAACAAAGTTTGTCTCTTTTGAGAAATCATTGTGATTTGAGAACTAAAATTTGTATTTTTTTTACACTTTTTATCCATACTATATTTGTTGTATACATGTGAAATTTCAAAAATCATTGAGGATTTCAACAACAAATGTTTATATTGAATAAAACATTTTGGACAATATAACTTTTGATTTGGGCATGCAATTTGAAAAGAAATGATTTTACCTCTAAAATAGTACATGTTTACAACTTGTGTCAAATTTCATAAACATCTAACCCAAGTTAACTTTGTATGGACACTACCAAAGTTATGAAGTGTTTGCTAGATGAACACTTGGTTGTTTAGGAATTAAAGGGATCAATAACAACATTATTGGAATGGGAGGCATGAGATTGCTAAATGACTTGCTCCAATGAATCCATACCATTAAGTGAATTGCACAAAAGTATTTTAAATGAGAGCCACTTTATATCAAATTTTGTGTGGATGTTGAAGCCTTCAACCTACTTATAGGGGTGTGAATACCATAAATAGTTTGTGGACCTTGAATGTATATGATCTTGTCATTTTAAGGCATAAAATACAACTTCAAAGATCATGTCTTATTTTTTAAAATTAAGAAAATGAGATATCTACTTTAAAGCTACATTTAAAAAAAAATGATGAGGGCGTGTATGTTGTAATCAATTAATCCTTAAACAATTTAATGTCTACATTCAAAATGATAAATGGAAGGCTTGTAGGTGTTGTGTAATCCAACTAACTTCTCATTCATCCAACGTAGTATTCAAATCTTAAAAAGATAGCCTTGCTTCATGACCACTTCCATGAAATTGCAATAAATGATATTTTTGTACAAAGTTATAAACGAAAAAAGAAAAGAAAAAAAAAATGTATTTTAGGGCTAAGGTTCTTTAACCATTTATGGTACTCCTTCCTCATTGCCCTAATACCACCACAATGGCGAAGACCAAAGCAAACAGTGCATTCAATATCAAGAATTTTTTGGCTAACGAGGAGCAACAACTTTTATGCAGTGATCTCCATCAAGGCTTTCTTTTAATTTTTGAAGAAGTACTATAGTGGTGATATAAAATGTTATAGTGGTGTTCCAAATTGCAATGTACATTCATCTACTTATTGAAAGTATAGTATGGTTTTCATCTACAATTAGGTGATTTCATGTTATATTTTTGTTATTTCAAAGTTGTCTAGTGATTTCATCCAATTTTTTTGGGGGGGGGGGGGGGGGTGTTCGGCATTTTTAAGCCAAATTATTTTGTCTGGTGTAATCTGGCACCAGAACGCCAAACAAAAAGCCCATATTTCGCAGGCCCTTGTCAACGCAATGGCTATCATTTGGAGATCAAGTTCCTAGGCACAATCTGTAGAAAAAGATCGCTAGGCGGGTTGAGAAACCGACACGATCGTTGGGAAGCAAGTGGGAAATTGTTGTTTGGTTACCAGGAATCTGAAACCTCGCTTGTAAACATTTTGAAGCACACTCGTGATATGTACAGAGTCAAGAACCTGAAGTAGAAGCTCTTTCTGTTCTCGTGTTGCTGGACAATTGTTGAAGGAGATACCGATGGGTATGAGGGACGGGCCACAGGTGATTCAAAAGAGGCTTGCAGTGATTCAAAAGAGGCCTCCACTTCCACATCCAAATGAAGAAGACTCGTGTCACGCCAGAGAGCGCAGTGGAAGACGCTAAGGGCAGGGGTACGACACTTCGGATGTGGAAGAGATGTCGTCGGTCAACAAATGCTGTGTCAGACCATCGGGTTGCAAAACCGCGAAGGATGAACAACGAGCAACCAAGACGAAAGAGGGTTGCTTGCGGGTCCAAGCAAAGGCAACTTCAGACATGGCTTTTGCGAATCTCTCGATCAGAAAACGCAAAGTCTCTGAGAACTGAGGAAGCCGCGATGAGCCTTTTCAGCATGCCGGACACTACCAACCTCGACGTTAGGCCCGAGAATTCTTCAAGCTTTGCCGTGAACAAAAGTTCCTCTAATTGCGTCGCCTGATGGTTGCTGAACGAGAGGACGAAGCCCATACACAAGTTACGTTGAAGAAGCTCCAGGCGGAAGAGGACTCAAAAAAGTCACAGGCATTGCGCAATGACAAGCTTCCCAAACATGTAGTCGATGTGGTGGAACTTCTGGCGGATGAAGACTTCGAGAGGACGACCGTAGAGCCGCTTCTGCCTCTTGTTGTCACCGTTGTAGGGAAGGCACAGTCGCTCTCTGACTCCTGAAAGTAGCCCAATCCGTGTAAAGAGTCCATCTTAATTTCGAGCCCCCCAATTTGTGATTGCAAGCACTGCATGAAGCAATACCCTCTTACGTGTTTGCCATTGAACAACAAGGAATTTCATGCCGAATTTGTGTTTTCCGTTTGTGAATTCCCACTTTCGGACTATCTAGTCCCTGCCAGTTGTAATGGTCATGGAAACTTCAACGCCAATCGTATCTACTTCAACATGAATCGTGACCAATTCGGAACAAGCTCTGCTTAAACAGACTCGCGATTAGGGTTTGCACAACGGTGGGTAGTTTTTGTTAAACCAGGAGTCCCAAGCAAATACCAATGTCCATCATCAGGTCATGTCAGTGGATTTCGTAGTGCTACAGATTCCGCAGTGTAATTGGATCCACTTGTTTCCATTGGTAAAGTCTTGGTTATTGCAACCTAGCGTCTGTTTCTTTCAATCTGTGCTAAATTTCCATGATAGTATCGTAACTATGTGAATTGTGTGATAGTTTTTTTCTGATTTTCAATTGGCCCATTTGGGTTCCACTGGTGCTCATACTGATCATCGGCTTGTGGAAATCGATCATGGCTGTGTGCAAATTCATAATGGTTGTATAGAAATCGTTGTGCTTGTTTGTGCGTGGGTTGGGTCGTTATTGAAGTTTTGAATTTGAAGTTTTGCAGGTTCAGTTCAAAACTTCTGTACAAACATGGTTGTAGCGGATTTCTGTGTTTCGAGGAATTCCTGAAGAAGATGCTTGTTGGATCGAGTAGTCTCTACATTTGCTGAAGCTGCAAGACATCCAATGCAGTTCAAAAAAATTCTTAATATTTTAGTGATTCAATTGTGTGAAGCAATGCTGGATTAGATCAATGTAGCCGGTAATACTTTGGAAGACATTGAAACCAACACAATGCTTTGAATTTTATCGACTGTTTGAATTCATGATTTGGCATTAAAAAGGTCGTGATTGCTCCAAGCACCTGTAATTGTACAATACTGTACAGTACAGTTCTAGATGTCATCCTCTTTTAGTTGCCAAAGATGCTTGATGAGGTCAGTGTGCAGACCACAGTGAGCTCCAAATTTTCAATGGTGGAGCTCATCAGCCCTTTTTTTTCCGGCACCATGGGGCCAGATTGCACCATTTCAAAATAAATGTCTTTTTTTCACCAGATAAAAGTAATCTTTTTTCACCAGGAAATTTTCAAGTTTCTTTAAAATATGGATGAAGTTGCCAAATTTGGATGAAAAGTGTATGAATATGATGGAAAAGTGTTTTTAAGTCGAAAAGATGGATGAATGTAGAAATACAATGCTTCACCAAATTTGAAGTGATAGCCATCTTGCCACTTTCTCAAAAAGTAAAAAGAAAGGCTGGAGCTCATTAAACGAGTGAGCATGTCCCAAATGGCTTCCACAACCCCACTAAAAAAAATGGACCCCAAATCCAAATTCCTTTGTCTTGAATGATTATATCACATTGAGTAGGTTGATGTCTTGTAGTGTTTGAGTGTCATTGGTTCGACATGTTCTTCACAATTTCCCAAAGTGCTTGAAATACACTAAAGCAAGGCTTCCTTTTTTGGTAGCCTTTTCTTGGCAAATTTTATTTAGACTGCACCCAAAAGTAACTTGTGGCAAAATGCAAGTGTTGAAAAAATGGTCCCAAACACTCCTAGAATATGACATTCAGATCAACAAAAAATCAACAAGTTTTTGTTAAATTCTATTGATTTAGGTACTAGTGTTGATGGCTTTTGTTGATTTTATACAAATGAATAGAAATGTAACATTGTTTTTCTTAATGAATTGTATAATGATGAAATTAACAAAAGTATGTTGAATGTTTTTGGAATCTTTTGGAATTTTTTTGGGATCTTTCTAGAATCTTCTAAAAAAACTATTAAAATCCTCTAAGAATCCATTAGAATCCATTGGAATTTGATAGAATCTATTAGAGATTTTTGAATTTTTTTGACAAGTAGAGTATCAAATCGAAATTTCATTCAAATATTCCATATAATATTCTACAATTTTCAATTTGATTTTGAACTTGATTAGAATTCTAATGAAATTCAAAATCTATATCAAATTTCAAGTTTTCAATTGTATAATATTAAAACATGAATAGTTTCAAATTCAAATTGAACTATTCAATAAAAGTATTCAAATTTCAAATATTTAATTTCTTTAATTTTATTACATATTTGAAACCATGTCATAGCCATTTCTAAAATTTGAATCATATATCCAAAATACACTACAATCATTATCTATTTACATATCTATACATCTATATCTATGTCTTTTTTTCTATATTTTTCCTTTTCCTTCTTTGTATATATAAATTCAACTATAGGATATAGTTTGATCTTGTGTTGTTCAAGAATTTCAAAGGAAAAAAAACAATAAATTACATTTGCAAATACATGAAGAAGAATACCAGAAAACTTTGGATTCTAAGTTTTAAATTACTAAAATATAGATAGTAACCATCCACCTCCTAGCAAAATGCTTGCCAATTTTTTTGAACATGTTCAATTTTATTAAAACTTTCACCACTAGAACTAAATTGAAATTATAAAAAAATTTAATTATTTTTGTTGAAAAATTTGACCTTTACATTTTTTGATTTTAACTAGAATTGTATGTGTGCATTCTACTTGAAAATGATGTTTACTTTAATAAGAAATAGACAAATTCCTTTTAAGTTTTGGTACTATGTTTACATTAAATTTTAGTTGATTGAATATCAATTGATAAAATGGTTACCAAATTTTTTGTTCATTCTAATAATTGAACAACCAAATTCATTGAAAAGAATTCTAATAATTCTTCTCCCATGTTGACTTAGAAGAGTTTGAAATGTTTTTTGTTCATTATTGAAAAATCTTTTAAACCAATTCTAAATGATGAGGAGATCCATTCTGAAATAGGCAAAACTTGAATTAAGAAGCTACATTTTTCCTTCAAATTGTATTCAAATACCAATCTTACTGTATATGTTTCCAATCTAACACTACAAATTGTCTGTCTTCACAAGACTTTTTACTTTTTTCTATGTAAAATGTCATAATTATAGTTTTTTGTGAATAAATATGAGAGTGAATTTGTAAATAGTTCAATAATAGTTCAAAAATCTTTATATTTATTTAAAAACTATAAGTAGCAATAGGGATTACCATAGGTGTAGGGCAGCTTCGCCCTCTACCTTGGCAAATATTTATTTAATTTGAAAAAGTAGTGTTCGACATCCAAAAAAGGGTTTATTTGAAATTTGACTTTTTGAATAAATAATTAATTGTAATTTCACCCTTTAAGCTATGTTGACTAGCTTAGCTCAAGTATTCATTTTACACATGAGTCTCTCACTTGGCTACATGAACCACTTGTTTTACTACACGATAGAGAAAACAAACTACTTATACAAGTGGGGTGGTAGGAGCTAAGACAATCCATGTCAGTGGGATATGTAAGTGAGGAATTGTAAGAGCTCTACCACTCATAGTCAATTCAAAAGTAGGAATTGTGTTCAAAACAAAATTTCACATTTCATTTTAGGCATAGTAGAATAACTTTTTTCAAAAACATTTGAATTAAAAAAAGTTACTTAATCAAGATAAGTTTCATTTCCAAAAATCCCTTTGATATTTTAAGACTCCAATTAAAATTTATGGACAAAGTTCATAAAAGTGTTGGAAGGAACATTAATTTTGACATTTTCAAACATCCTCTTGAATTTTCTACTTTTTCAACAAATTATTTTTATATTTACTGAAAGATTTGACTTTTCTTCACCAAAATTTCCAAAAAATTTCACTATTGAATTTTTTGAATTAATAAATGGCAAGTTGCCCTACACCTACGGTAGTGTAAACATTTTCAAAATACTTTTTTCATACACCTAAACACCTATAGTATTGAACTCTAAGACAAATTTTACTACAAAATTATATTTATCCTATTATACAATTGATATATGCAAGCTCTATGTTTTGAATTAGAAAAAGTGTGTTTTTTTGCTTAAAAGAATTTTTTATAAATAAATGAAAGGACTATAAATTTTTTAAGAAAAAGATGAAATCAAGTTTATTTCAATTAGAATATACAATTGAATGATCTAGTGTTTTAACCATACAAAATATTCAAAATGGAAATTTAATTTAATAATTTGAATTTGAAAAACATTTTACAAAAAGAAGATTTGAATGGAAACATAGAGGATGGTGTAAGAAGAGTTCTAACATTCAAAGCTTGCAATTGCACCAATTCTTTGAGTTCTTTGTTTTTCAAAAAATTTAAATGATATTGCATTTGAACTCTTCAAGCTTCATTTTCTAAATTTATAATGCATACCAAAATAAAATATTTTAAATTTATAGTGAAATTTGTCTTCTTTAAACAATGGCATTTTAAAAAAATTCATCATTTACAAAAATTTCATATTTAAAAAAAAGAAACTGACTTTGGAGGCCATTTAGGCCTAGAAAATCATGTGTTTTAAGAAATTTTGAATTAAGAAAAGTTGAAAAATGAAGTTAAATTTCATTGAAAAAGGATTTGTTTGTGATTCAACTTTTCAATCAAAAGTTATAGACAAAAATAAGAGGCAGTGTTTGAAGGAGTTTTTTTTTAAATTTATAAACACTACCTCTTATTTTTGTCTATAACTTTGATTGGAAAGTTGAAATCACAAACGGATTTGTTTTCTAGTGAAAGTGAACTTCATTTTCCAACTTTTCTTAGTCTAAGTTTTTCTTAAAACATGGTTTACTATGACTAAATGGCCTCCAAAGTTTATTGTTTTCTCAAAGTAATTGAAAAGTTGTCGAAAAAGTGTACAATTATATTTTCTATAAATTTAGATGCCAAGTAGTTTTGAATTTGGTTTGGGGGTTGTATCCTTTGGGCCACTTTCACAAGGTCTTGAGTTCAAACCCCATGGGCTACTTGTATGTGGCAGTCAATTGTCCGCATGGTAATTGACCGCCATGTAGGTGTTGATTCCCCATGTGGAATATTCAATTATTTTCAATTAAAAAAAATTAAATTTTTTGCAATTGAATTTTTTTTTTTGAAATTGTTAAAGGTTTAACAAGTTTTTGTTAATTTTGAAAAAGATTTTGTTGACAGGAACAAGTTTTTGTTCATTTCATAACAAGTTTCTATCAAACATTGTCCAAATCAACACATCCAAATTAACAACTACATTAACATAAAAAACCAACACTTTTTTGTACTTTTGAATATTGAATTTTATACTAGTGATGATCTTCTCATAGACAGGGAGTTATGCTAAAGCACTAGGAATCTTTGGTAGAGCCTATCGCAAAGATATGTACACGGACAAATGGAGAATGTTTGTAGTGAGTATCATAGGATGGCAGTTCTGTTGGAAAGGGGAGTGGCTCTACTTGAGCTTGCGAGTTTGCTAGTTGAGCTATTTGGTCTTACAGTGAAGGAAAGCCTTAGCAAGTAGTCAGATTAATAACTATAGAGCTCAAGTGAGCAAAATTATAAGCAATGCTATAACAGTTCCAAGTACCAAGTGATCTGACATTGCGGTCACTTAAAATGAGCAATAAGCTTACAATTTTGCTAAGCTTTCAAAAATGAAGGACTATACATTATTGGCTATTTTATAGACTATCTAATTTAGAATTAAGTTGCCATTAGTCACTATATATGTTGATTAAAGAATAAAGTTGTTAATTTAGAATAATCTTACAATGTTAAGTTGTAGAGACTACATGGAGTAGGACTTAATTGAGATGAATAAATTTGTGATATTAAATAATATTTTGGATCATACAAATGTTGCTCCAAATTAGATTTCTAAATCTTTATGACATGGGCTTTATGAAATGTGCTCAAAAGTCCAATCAATGATGAGCTTCTAATCTTGTCAATGTAATGGACAACCTCAAAGCTACCATTCAAAAATTATGACAAACTTTCAAATGCATGCATTTGACATTCAAATTTTCATTCAATAAAATCTAAAACTTAGCATAATCACTTGCAAAAATTTGTGTCCGCCACAACCAACTGAAATGCAACTATGTATCCTATGCAATTGCCTTGCAACTACAACCCTCTGTATTTGCACCAAATTTGACAAACTTTCAAATGCATGCATTTGACATTCATATTGTGATTTTATAAAACCCAAAACTTAGCATGATCACTTGTAGAAATTTGGATCCGCCACAACTGACTGAAATGCAACTGTGTCCTATGCAACTGCCTTGCAACTACAAGCCTTTGTATTTGCACCAAATTTGATGTATATACTATTGTAGTCACAAAATAGTCGCAAAATAGTTGTAGATTGAAGTTTCAAGTTGCATGTAGGTTTAGATTGAAATTTTGGGTTACAAGAATGTAACAAAAGAAATAGTGTGAGATATTTACATCCTATATTCATCATAGTTAATTGTCAACATGGACAAGTTTACGTCATGTAGAATTCAATGTGTCAAACTACAGTTGCATACAATCTCAATTCAACTAGAGTACAATTAGACTGCAATTAGAAAATGTCTAAAATTCAACTAGAAAGGAACTACAATTCAACAAAAAATCACTTGACTTTAAGTAGAGAGCTACTAGCATGCAACTAAAAATCAACTAGAATGCAACTAGAAGACAACTTGAACCAAGTTTTATATCAATTGTCCCATACTAGTTGTCAAGAGTACCATTAGATTGAACACATAGGAATTGTAAGTTATAGAGTCTTTATGTAATGAAGTTTGATGACACAATTTTAATATTTCTACACTTTGTAGATTTCTACAACTTGTAGATATTTACAGTCTATAGAAATCTACAAATATTTAAAGTATAAGAAATTTTAGAACTTGAATATTTTAAAGTTTCATAAACTAGTGAAATCTATTTAATGTAAATCTTTGGATTTGATCATCTAAAAATAGCTAAATTTAAGATTCTAAAATCTACAAATCACTGGGATTAACTTTCAAAATCTTCAAGTTGTTGAGATTAAAATTTGAAAATCTATAAATCTACAAGTCGCAAACCAGTCGCAAACTAGTTGCACAAAAGCAAGTTCCACATGAGACAAGTTCATCAATGAAGTTCTACATAGGTTGTCTGATGTAAAACAATCTTCTCCACTATTGCAACTACATTGCAACTACTACGACTTTTGGATGGTAAATTTTCCACTGGTGAAAATGTGAAATTAAGGGTTTCTTCATAACTACTTTACAATTAAAGGTTAGGGTGCCAAAAGTGCTTCTAAAGTGCCTCATGGTGGATGTTGGGACTAAAGGCCTACTTTACATCCTTGCACACTACCTCTTGCATTTTGGTCAATCTGGGGTTATCTTTTCTCCTTAGGCCAAATGAATTGTTTGCACAAATCACCTCTATTGTGAGTGGATACTTCATGTAGGAGATAATATTGAAGGTAGATATGTCCATTCATTTAGAAAGACAAATCATGAGCGTCATGCCTTTAAGAGTCTTACTACTGTAGATGACAGGTTCAAGACATTAATTTCATTGTTGCCTCCACCTAACTTAGAAAATGAGTACCATATCTATAGTGGCTAGTTTGCTATGGCCTCTAAAATCATAGAATGGTGTTTTTTTTTGCCAAGTTGCTAGCAATTCTTCCACATCTAATGCATGCAATCAAGAGATCCAAACATTATGAAAAAATTACATTGGGCAATGTATCCATTTGCCTTTATCTAATGGTGGTGGTTTCAAAATTTGGCTTCAAAGCACCACCAAATGGCATGTATAGAGCATTTTATTGCCTTTTAAGCAATGCTCTTTGATCTCCAAAACAATAGTATTTTTAAATTACATCAACAACTATGCTATAGACAAGCATGCAAATGGTAGTAGTCTATTTTAATAGAAGAGATAAGCCGAGCTTGCTAATAGCATCTCTTTTCTAGATAAAATAAAAACAAAAAATACACACCACATCTACTCTTCAACCCCCTAAATGCAAAAACTATGGTTTTTTTTGGCAATATAGCAATTTATCAACAAAAAAATTTGACAAATCTTTTTTGACATAATAATAGGATTATCAACACTAAAAACATTAGAGTCTTTGAAAAATTTGAAGGCTAAACAATCTAGAAGAATGATCATGGGGATGTAAGAACTGAAAGACTGTGATGCAATTCATAGGAAGACCTGGCCTCTAATCACCTAGTTATGTATTCTTACTTGCAAGATCCTTACCACATCAAGAACTTCAAGGTATGTGAATATGGTGCCATGATGGTGCATTGAGATGCGATCAAGTAAATTTGGTGCCAACCCCCATACCAATTGAGTATCAAGAAAATGACACCTATATTGTCAAAATGTAGCCTTTGGTGTCAAAATAGCACCAAAATAGTCTGGCCCTACTTTTTTGATGCATAAGGGCAAAACACCCATTCCCGCACCTGATTCTTGCAGTGAACTGTAGATTCACCCAAATGCGTTAGTAGACTTCCCTTAATGTATTCGCCACATGTATGATTGTAATTTGCTGACACAACTGAAGGACACATAGGGAAATTTGGTTGGATGAGTGTTGATTTTTGCAAGGCTCAGTTTTTGGGGCACCTACAGGACGGTTCCACAGGTCTAGGGAGCCAACACTTTGAAAATTTGTAGAAATTACATCTTGTATCCAAAAAATCTATTTTTTTTAATATTCATGATTTTCACTTGCTAATACTAGAAAAATATCATTTTTAGAAAACGTTGCCTCCAACTATGCTGAATTCCTTATTTGGACGTTTTTGGGTGTTTCCACTGTATGTCATTATCTATTTAAAAGAAATGGTTCACCTATTTGATAATTCCAAAGAAATGAATGTGAAAGTCTCTAATTGACCAACCAACTTGCCATTTCCCCATTGCACTCCTTGTGATTTAAGTCCACAAATCACTGAAATGCCTATCTAACTTATCAAATAATCCTTGTTCAATCTCTTTTCATGGTTACTGGCCATCAAGAAATACCTAGTTTCTAGTTTAGTGAAAATTTCTGGTAAAAAGTAATCTCAGAACCTGGAAACCTCAATAGCCCAAGATCAAGCATGATGAATGAGCAGAGAATACTCATACTGGATTTATCACCATTTGTTGCTAAGTTTCTTAGTAATATAAAGTAATGTCTACACTAAATAGTGGAATTAGGTTGCCCTTCACTAATTTTTCACACTATTTGGGGTAGAAGTTCCACACTACAGTATATAAATATTTATAGATACTACATAAAAATGCACTACTTTTGAATTAGTTATTGGTATAGTTCTAACTTGCAAACCTTCATGTGTATAGATAGAAGTGTTTTTAGGAATATTATTGACTTTCATGGTTTGTATGGTGACTTTCTTAGAGTGAGGCAATCTAATTGTAAAGACAACCTAATTTCTTTTTAGTGTAGTTAGAGTCAAATAATATGCAATTTAACCCTTTAGTGACTGAGGTTGATTTAGAGGGTGAGCGCAATTTTCGAATACAATTTTGACAAAGTGAAATTTTGTGGCCGCTGTAAAAATGAAATCCTAGATTGGATCCTATCAATTGGTTCCATAGGGAAGATACTTGAACCAAACAAAAAATGAAAGTGATCCAACGGTGCACATGCTTGTAAATAATCTTTAAAGATTAATATGTTGTAAAAGAGCCTTCAGCATTGGTGCTACTGTATATATGATCTGCCACAATTGGGCATAAATTTTAATAAATGCTCCAAAAATCAATCAAAAACCTTCCAGCTAGTTCTTTCACGCATGTAAGTAATCATCCCTTCCATTAAATATGTATTTCTTCATGATATTTCACTTGTGAAGGTTTGGGACATTTAAGTTTGGATAAGCATAGCTAATGCATTTTTGCACACACAGTCTTGAAATTGGTTTTGTTTGGAGCATATGAAGATATATACTCTAATTGCATTGTTCCCGAGGTTTTTTGAAATCAAATGTTTTGTGAACAGTGTCAAACAAAAAGTCCCCAAATCAACCAAAAAGTGGTCGACTGGCGGGGCACTAAAGGGTTAAATAATAGTCCTTGCACAAAGAAGGATTTATTCACAATGTTATCAATGGCTTGCAAAGACAAACAGGGTGACACAATGACAAAAAACTTGTCAGGCAAGATGTGATCAGATTGTATGTAACACAGTCAGGAACAAATTAAAGACCTTTTTCACAATATAATCACATATATTAGCAAAAATATGGAGAAGCCAATGGGAACTAATGGCATGAGCTTCACCGTAACTTAGTTTGAGCAAGTTTGTGACCTCCACCTTCTTCCTCTTTCTCTGAAAACCATAGCTGCTTCCATTGGCACACTACTGCAACAGCACCCATCTTTGCAATCTCTGCATGCAATGTAGAGTGCATTGCTGAAAGACAACCAACATCCATGTAAGTAAGGTAGGTACACCCAAAGCGCCACTTTCTCATACTGAGCCTAGTTCCTGCTATTAATCAGTTCAAATTTTTATGTAGTCTTGTTGGCAAGTGAAAGCATGTTCCAACGCACCAAAGAACGAAGAATTTGGATACCGTATGCAAAAGTTATTAACGGTCAAAGTCTGTTTCTGAAAGCGCCATCTACAGTCTGTGAACATGACTGATTTCGAAAATGTATGTGCACTGTAGATGGCACTTTTAGGAACAGGGCGCTTTTGGGTGTACCCACCTTAGCTGACCAATTGCGGGTTTTTCTACTTAAGACCATAAGCAATTCCAACACATTAGCAATTAAAAAATAGTAGATCATTCAATGTTCATAGAAGTTAGATCTGCATGCAAAAATTAAGGTAGAAGGCTCTTAAATGGAGCGGGTTCTAAAGTGGTGCCCTATCTTAAATGTACAGTATTTGTACATGTTTCTTTTTCATAGTCTTTAGCAGTGTACTGACAGTGTACATTTTAGCTAGGGCACCATTTTAGAGCCCTATGTCTTTCAACTTCAAATTTTGATAACTTATTCAAAAAAGCTCAGAAAAATATGAAACGACTTGGGTAGATGTCAATTCTACTTGTCTTTCAAGAAAAATTTACTGAAAAATATTTCTAGAAGATTTACCTCCCTGAAATTTTGTTTCAGCCCTTAGATGGTCCATTATAAGACCTCTTACCTTAGACTGATTTCAAGAAGTTTTCATAAAGAATCTGACCATGCAGAGGCAAGATAGGCACAATTCATAGAAGCCTCACTATGATCCTCTATGATTCTCTAATTACAAGATCTTTATGTAAACTTGTAAAACATTTAACCCCTAAGCGACGCTGGCGCCATTTTTTGGCATTTGGATGACTTCGCAGAGGCAACAGAGGACTGAATTGTAGTTTTTTCATCCACTTTTTTTTTAATGACTTTTCACGTTCAGTTGTAAAGAGTCTCCAATTGAGTTTTTAGTCTAACTACTATTTGTTTTTATGTAGTTGAGAAGTAATTAGAGAAAACGGATGGCAAAATTTACCATTTCAGTGTATTTTGAGAAATTGACTGAATCTGAAATTTCTCCTTGAAAATGACGTTTTTTGAGTTTGAGCCCAACTAATGAAATGAAGGTCTTTTCTTCTAGTTTTTACTCCAATTGGAATTTTGGAAAAAAATATAAAATTGAATATTTTATTGCAATTTGAATTTTGGCTGCATTTCTAATGTCCATTGCAACCTATAAATAGGTGTACACGGAAGTTGAGTTTACACCATGATGTTTGTCACTACAATTTACACACATCGTGAAATTTTCAGATTTTTTGAGATAAGTTTCTATTTTCTATGATTTTTTCTTCATTTTTTCTTCAAAAAATCTCATAAAAATCAATTTTCCTCAAAAAAATCTGAAATTTCTGTGCAGTGCAGAAGACATGTACTTCCATCTCTGAAATTTTTAAAAAAAAAATTTCATACTTGATTGGTTCGTGAACAGTATCAAATTGAGTGACCAGTATCAAATTGAGTGACCAGTAAGGAGGCTTCCAACTAGTCATAGGCCTGTCCTTTAAGGGTTAAACCATACACGATTGAGGCCATTTTTTGTGGTAAAAAACACTCAAAACTGCCATTTTTGTTGTGCTCATCCATGAAAACATCATGAATGAACATTTTTTTAGAATCTAACCATGGGATCTTGTACTTAACTTGTTTTAGATCACATGGTCAAAATTTCATGAAGTTTGATGGTATAGATTGAAAGGTATGAGCAATCAAAGTTATTTTTCCAAAAAAGATGCTAAAATTGCCCCCAAAACAACATTGTCTATAACTTTCTCATTACTAGTCCAAATAGAATGAATCAAAGCTTCAAATGTAAACAAAAATATATTATTTTAAGAAAAAAAATTATAATTGAAATCTTATCTTTTTACTAAAAAAATTTGATTGCTTGCTGAGTTTAATTTTGAACTTTTGGTATTATAAGTTTTTGTTCCGGGCACCAATTGAAATAAAAATAATATTCCTACTAAGCTAATCAATTTTTCTATCTTATGAGAAAGTTTCAAGAACTTTCACCAGGAATTGAGGTTATAGGAATGTGCCCAAAATCCATTTTGTCTACCAAAGAGACAACAATCCTTTAGGAATTAAATAAAAAACTTTCCAATGAAATTAGTGGAGTCCCTCCATGATTTACCTCCTGAACTTCCATCTCCTTCATTGCACAAACCTCTCTCTGATTTATGTCCAAAGCTTACTAAAAAGTATCCCCTCTCTCCTACTAAAAAACTCTAAAAGCCTTTTTCACAAGAGATTAACTATATTTTTAGTAATTATGTTAAACTACCAAAAATATATGCATTAAATAACAAATTATCCATCCCTCAAATCTATGCAAAATTCTTAGCAAAGGGGCTATTGTTAAGGCACCGCAAATCCATTTGAAATGTATCATATTTGAACATAGTTTACAAATGTTACCGATTTTATCATTCTAAATGATTTAAAGGTTGGTGGCAACAATGGGATTCTAAAAACATGTTCTCCAACCTCAATATTTGCAATGTGGAAACCTAGCCTACTTCATGAACAAATTTTCATAGCACCCAAGAAGACATTAAATCCATCATCAAGACCATTGTTTGAAGAAGCAACAAGTACAAGATGCCTTGTATGGACAAGGCTTCTTAAGCTTCTTAGGTCGCAAGAATGTTCTGAGATTGTTTCACTTGCTTCCATGACATCATTCAACACTGCAAACACCTTTTCATTGGTCAAAATCAAGAAACAAAGCTATTCAGTGGAATGAAAATTGTGCCTCATTTGGAGGTTCTTGGTAGGACAAAGGAAGTACAATGTTAGTATTTTTTTCCTAAAAACACGAGTAAAGGTGGTTTTGTGTCAATGAGGACAACCAACAGTTTTGAATATTATATGATAAAAGCTCAATGCAAAACTTTCCATAGAAAACCAAGAATCTCTTATTGTGACGAAAAGTGGTGTACCACCCAGGTCAATTAATTAGCCTCCCTTCCCTTCTCAATAAATTTCCAAGCCATTGATTTTTAAAAAAAAGAAGCTTTTTCTTTGTAATCATCGTTGATTTCTCAAAAATTTCCAAGCCATTGATTATGTAAGATTTAATCTAAACCGTTCAAGTACAGATACGAATACACTACATATACGATATGGATTATATGGATACGGTCCTAATATGATCCAGATACGAATAGAAATACAAATACAAATACAAATAAAGGATTACATGTCCCATAATGTTTGTCAATTAGTTGGTTTCAAAAAATTATAAGAAGAGAGGGGAGGGGGGGGGGGGGAGGGAAATGAAGATTTAAAAATTAAAAATTAAATTTTTTTTTGGGTGCACAGTGATCATGCACCCAAAAAAAATTTTAACTTTTAAATTTTAAACTCTTGGGCCTGTAAAAACATACCTAGTGTACTAAATCCAAATTAAAATTAAATTTTTTTCAGAATTGGTAGTTATTGCCATTTTTTGGTACATTGTTCACACAACAATGTACCAAAAAGTGGCAGTAACTGCCAATTCCATTCTTCATCAACACCCCCACTTCCTTCTGTCCCCTTGGTTGATGCCTTCATGCTTCAAAAGTTTGGATCATCATTCTCAGAACAATGATTTCAACTTCTAATGGTTGTTTTTGGCCTAAAATCATCATAAATGGCCCAAATCTAAGGGAACAAAGTAAAATAGCAAACAAATTTTTTTTAACCCCGAAATGCCTAAGGCCTTTTTTGAGCCCCTAGGAATTTGATCTAAATTGAACAAAAAAAACACATTTGGATAAGCATTATCATTTAAAAAAATGTAATTATATGAATTCAAACTAGACATTTTAATGATCACTTAGGAAAAGAAAATCCAACAATATCACTTATGGATTGAAAGATTATAATGTTTAATCAAGAGGGTGTTAAAACTGCAAAAGTAAGTTGAAGTCTTTCAATCCTCTTTTCACATGTCAAATCTATGAAGTTGGTAACTAAAGAATATGAGGTAAAAGGGCTTAACATGCATAACCTCAATCAATTTATGGTTTCTCAAAATTTACTCTACAATTTTTTCAAATGAATTTCTAATGTGTTTTTTTCTCCAAGATCTAGTGTATTTGAGGCTCATTTTCAAGAGCCTTCAATACTACAAAAAGTGAAGATTACAATGAACACCCTTGCACAAAATCTTGAATAGAAAAGTCTTAGTCAACCATTTTCAAAATTGGGGTTTTGATGCTAAAACTAGACTTTGAAAAGAAGTTTTCAAAAATACAAACTACTAAAAATAATAACTTAGGTAGATTTTATTTAACTTCAAAGCACATGATTTGGGGGCCTTGGGCTTTTGGGGGGTTAAAACGGTTTTCTTCTATCGTTAACCTCTCATTGTCTTAAAGGACAAAAAATATCCTCTCAAAGTTAGACAATCCAATTCAAAATGCTATAATTTTTGCAACCAATGTCCATATTCAATCAAATTTGTTGGAAAAGTTGTGCATACTAGTTTGAGTGGTAAAATTTTTATACCAATCCAAGATGTATTGATTTTTGAGAGCCAATCCGGGAGCCAATCAAAGTTCACAAGTTCAATTTGAGTTCATTAAACTACAATTGATGGCTGCAACTTTAGGGACTTGTATCTCCTTCATCTAAAGTTTGTTTTCAATTAAATTTGTTGAATTATGTTCATCTAGAAGTTTACTTATTGTGGTCAAATTTTCATGACAATCCAAGTTGTTTTGAATGTTTGGGAGCAATTAGAAGTTTAAAAACTAAACATTTTTGGATTAAAGTGAACTTTAGCAGCTTGTTTCTTCTTCATACAATGTCCATTTCTAATATTCATTTTGAAAAGTTATAAATTCTATCTATTTTTTGTCGCTAAAATTTTCCACCAATCCAAGAAATTATGATTGATTGAGAAGCATTTTAGTAGAAGGGGGTTCAATCATAGCTGTGTTTTTTTCACCCTTTTTTTGCCATTTTTAAAATCATTTCAAAGTCATTTTGCAAACATTATAAGTTAAGTGGATGATATTTTTTTCACCAATGTGTTTGTATTTTGATTTTAATTTAAAAGTTTTGTCATTTGAATAGGTTTAGAAATCAACTTTTTCCTTCAAATGTGTTTTTAGGAAAATTTCAGCATTTTTTTTCAATATTAAAACATTATACTATTGCAATTTATATGACCAAATGATTCCAAATTTGATTAACATCATCTACAAGACTACAACATACTTACTACAAGATTATATAGCTAAGATTTCCATATCTTAGTGACATCCAAGTTTTGATAAGTTGTATCAATTTAAAAAAAATTGTAACCATACAAATTCAAATTAGACATATTAGGGATTGCATAGGAAAAAAATACAACAATATCACTTATGGTGTAAAAGATTATAGTGTTTGACCATAAGAGTGTTAAAATTGCAAAAGTGATGAGAAGTCTTTCTATCCTTCTTTTGCAAGTCAAATCTAAAAACTTGATGACCAAAAAAATATAAAGTTAAATGGCCTAACATGCATAACTCCAATCAATTTATGGCTTCTCAAAATCTACTCTACAATTTTTGTAAATGAATTTTGAATGTGATTTTTTTTCCAAGATCTAGTGTATTTGAGGCTCATTTTCAAGAGTTCTCAACACCACAGAAAGTCAAGATTGCAATGGGTACCCTAGCACAAAACCTTGAATAGAAAAATCACTATCATTTGTTTTCCAAATTGTATTTTTGACATTCAAAACCAGACTTCAAAAAGAACTTTTCAGAAATTCAAACTACAAAAAATAACAATTTGGCTAGGTTTTATTTAACTTCAAAGTTTTGCAAACACCAAATTTTGGTGCCTTGGACATTTAGGGGTTAACAAAGTCGAAGGCCCCCTCCCCAAAAGGAAGGTGGCCTTCTCCTACTAGATAGCTCATATGCAACTAAAAAGCCTATAATTGATCTAAAGTTTGCCTAAGTTATGGAAGAAAATCATTAACCCTGATATGCATGGCCTATAACCACTACTGTAGTCTCAGGCCTCAATATCCTTCATTCAAATCGTTGCCATTTTTGAAGTAGATATGTATGAAAAATTTTATATTTATTTTTCAGAGATGAAGCTACATGTCTTCTATACTTCACCCATAAATTAGATCTTTTTAGAGGAAAATTGATTTTTTTGAGAATATTTGAAGGAAAAATGAAGAAAAAATCACATCAAATAGTAAAATTATTCCAAAAAATCTGAATTTTTTTCCATGTGTGTACATCATAGTGACAAACATCATAGTGTAAACTCAATTTCCGCACCTTTCTATACTTAGAATACATTGGACATTGAAAGTACATCCAAAATTCAAACTGCAATAAAATACTCAATATTATGAATTTTTCAAAAATTCTAATTGGATTAGAAACTAGAATACATGGCCTTCATTTTGTTAGTTGGGATAAAACTCAAAAAATGTCATTTTCAAAGAGAAATTTCAGATTTAGAGCAAGGAGCAAGATACACTGAAATAGTAAAATTTGCCATCTATTTTTTTTACGTACTTCACGTGAAGACAACTGAAACAATAGCAAGAGTAAAAACTCAATTAAGTGCTCTTTATAACCCTCCATGAAAGATCAACAAACAAAAAATGGAGTAAAAAACGCTTTCAATCTCTAGAGAAACTGTAGTTGGTCCAAATGCTACAGAGTGGCATGGGCAGTGTTTAGGGGTTAAAGTTCCTTGAATTGAAGCGTTGAACATTATTTGAATATATTTTATGTGTGAAATGGAAATGGAGTGATGGTCTGATCATTGATGAGAAAGGATAAGAGCATCCCCATGGCACCACCCACCAAGAGGCTCGGCCTGGCAATGCATAGCGGATAGGGGAAATGTCGCCAGGGCGTGTGGAGCCAGAGAGACCCACCGCAAGACGTGGGAAGGCACCCACAACAGGGGACAACCATGGCTCCCAAGAAGGTGCAGGTTGCCACGTTGCTCTATAGGCTTTGTGACTTCTAAGGTAGGGGCGGGTCCCTCTTGTTGCTTCTCTTTCTTCAATGAAACTCTCAATTTGGTCACAGAGGAGCTCAAAATTGGGAGTTCAGAGTTGCCCTAAGTGAAGCTGGAGGAACGTTGTATTTTTTGAGCAATAAAGTTTGAAATTTTTTTTAAGGCATGGTGGAGAGTGTAGCGCAAAGTAGGATCAGTCGTGAAGGCAACTACTTTTTCCTTTGCAGTGGGAGTGCAATGGCAGAAAGAAGTTGCAGGTTGAAGAAGGTGATAAATTTCATATGGAGGTCTAGTTGAATTATTGAAGCTCTGCTGGCAAGTGCTCTTGAACTTTTGCTTTGAGGGCATGTTTTGTACATCGAATATTGCATAGCAACATGGTGTTTTTTTTGTTGCAAACTTGTTGAAATTGCTTTGGATGTGGAACTCAGCTGAAGTAAGCAATTCTTGTACATGATGTTTGATAACTTCAGAGTTAATTAAGTCCCTAGCATTTCTAGTATCGTGGAGAAATTGTTAGAGAATATGGATAGAAGAATTTGTAAGCATAGACTTGTTTTAGTAGAACTTGATTGCAAACGTTTTTGCTGTGCATAGTGCTAGTTGTATGAAAAAACATATTGCATCTCATCAACACTTGTTCGTTAAATATTGTGTCCTGCATTTCCTTAGAATGGAATGCCTGACATGCCAGAAATATGTCATATGATATTTGTGCAGAACACTGTAAGTCTTTGTGTGAAGTCGAATTAGGGAAGAAAAAGTATCAGTGCGACATGCTCTACAAATAGATCCTATGTTGACTACTACATTTGTGCCAATGAAAGTACTTTCTATGCATGGAAAGTGCTTTCTCTTTGAGAATCAAATGTATAAGTCCTAAGCATGGTGTGCTTAAGAATTACATTAATGTTCAAACATTCTTTTTAAGATATTCATTGGCTTGTGAAGAACTTTATATTCAAGTGATTAATGTATGATATCATGGCATAAGTGTTGCAAGTATACAATGAAGTCATTAGAACTAGTTTTATACAATTGCAAAGTTGAATGACTACATGAATAGTATCCTATTAAATGTTTATCCTTGTTCTATTTTTTAATCAACTTCTGAAATTACCGCTTCTATAAATAGAACTTGTATAAAGTTGATAAATTTAAATTATTTTTTGTTGAGTACTTCATGATGTGATAATGAATTGATTTTGTCTAGGGACGGGGACTTCAAGAGGTTCATTGGTTTCTTGAGAACAAAGTACAAAAGCTTGTAATGTACGATACCATCCTATAAGTGTAGAAAGCACACTATGAAGGCTTGAAGAGGTATATTGGCTTTTCAAAAACTTAGCACTAGAGCTATTAATTTACAAGAGCATCCTAGAAGGGTTGCAACTACAGAATGAAGGCCTCCGAATAGTTTCCATACAATTGCTTCATTAGAGGACAACATGAATAACATCCTATTTAATCTTTTGCTTCGTAGAATGTGGATCAACATATGAAATAACGACATCCACAAATAGGATCTTCATTTGTCATTTCAACTATCAATTTTTTTTAATGGAGGCACATAATTATGAACATATAAATATATTCAATGGTTTCACATAATCTCTTTACACTTATATTTAGGAATAATTATGGTCCACATCCTGTATGTTTGAAGAACTCATAGTATATGGTTGGAACTCTAATCTACGTGGCTTTCTAATGATCAAGTGTTTTCTTCGAAAGACATTGAACACCAAGCTCATGACTGATGAGGATTTTTGAAGCCATTGTCACAGGTGAATGCACGAAACACTTGTACTATTTGTTGCGTTTTTCTGGGTTGACCGCTTTCAGATGGCTCTAACTTTTGAATAAAAAAATAATTACCCAAAATAAAAAAATACTTCCTAGATATCATGACTCACATTATTATCCTTATTTTTTACAAATTTAAAAAAATCATTTGATATTTAAAATTCAATTTTGTTAATTTGTCACACTTTGACATTGTGGGGTTTTTAGTACTATTTAGAACCCAAAAAAACGAATTTTGAGCTGTATAATTGAGTGGATATTCTATTAGTAGACTTATAGCTTATCTCCAAAGGAATTTTAAAAATAGTCATTTTTTTGATGTGTAGAAGTCCACAAAGAGACCTTCTTTCTACTTTCTTTTTGAAACATATAAAACATTTTTTTGGTGATTTTCTTGGTCAAGCCTTATCACCAAAAAGTCTTCTCAAATGGACAATTTTTAGATTTCATTAAATTTGTTTTTTCTATTTAAAAAAAATTAAAATGTTGAAGTTGTATTTTTCTTCACTAGAATTTTGGACATAGAACACATAGAATTCCGGTGAAGAAAATACATACTTCAATGTTTTAATTAATAAAAAATAAAAAACATTTTTTAAAATTAAAAAAAAATTGGCCATTTGAGAAGACTTTTTGGTGATAAGGCTTGACCAAGAAAATCACCAAAAAAATGTTTTACACGTTTCAAAAAGCAAGCAGAAAAAAGGTCTCTTTGTAGACTTCTACACCACATGAAAATGACTATTTTTGAAATTCCTTTTGAGATAAGCTATAATTCTACTAAGAAAACATCCTCTCAAAATTTCAGCTCAAAATTCATTTTTTTGGGTTCTAAATAGTACTAAAAACCCCTAAATTGGAATATGTGACAAAAAATCGGGGGCTATTTAAAAATAGTAAAATATTTTTTTTAAATCCTCAAAAATTCTGAATGATGTATAATAGTTATGAGTACCCATTTTTAAAAATTTGAATCATTTGGAGCTAAAAAACAAAAGTTATGGCTAAAAAACTAGTCACCACAAAACATGATGCAACACAGCAGTACAAGTGTTTCATGCAATCACCCTCACATACAATATAATTTAAAGGGTTCTTTGTTGTTCAAGCCTATTGTGGTAAGATTTTAATATTCCTTTCTACCCACTACAGCATACTTAGCCATAAAGTTCTACATATAGGGCGATGATAAATGAGCACTATGGGTTCCAGTTATTGCTTTCATTTCTCTTTGAAAGGTATAATTTCACTTTTTGGTGTTCTCTTCAAGGATTTTTCTCCATCCCTTTTTCTGTACAAATCACATTTTCTCTCTAATGTAGATGTTCACTTCAATGTATTTCTCTTTTATTAGTTGTTATACATTTCCTAAAAGGTAGAGCTTAGATGAATTGGGTGACCACTCTATTTTATTTCTACTATGTCATGGTTTTGATTTGAGGAAAACTACCTTCAATTAACAAAGAGTAACTCTTCACTTTGGATTGTGACATGATTTGCAGTGGACATAGAGTGTGCTCTATTTGAAGTATGGCATCTTGGAAAGAGAGATTTGCAGCCCAACAAGAGCTATTACATGAAGATGATGTCGTTGAAGACATGATTTTCAGTTCTTTTTTACGTCAAATCAAAAATACTGGGAGCTCTAGCAATGGTCCAACTCTTGGAGGATCACGACCAGGTTGACATGGCAATTTTGATAGAGAGAAGGAAGATGGTCATGCTCGACTATTCGCCGATTATTTCTCTGAGAACCTTGTCTATGAACCATCAAATCATCAATGTTTCGACGGCACTTCCGAATGCGGCGGGAATTATTTCTGACTATTATGGCGGGGGTCTGTGAGCATGACAGGTACTTCTTCCAGAAACATGATACACTCGGGAAATTGGGTTTGTCTTCATTGCAGAAATGCATTGTAGTACTACGCATGTTGGCATACGGTGTGACTGTTGATGCAGTTGACGAATACTTCAAGCTAGCAGAGGCTACCACTATGGAGACAATGAAACGCTTCTGCAAAGCTGTCCGTGCTAAATTTGGATTGTACTACTTGAGGCAACCCACTCGAGCTGATTAGGAAAAACAACTGGAAAGTAATGCAGCACAAGGTTGGCCTGGAATGTTCGCTTCTATTGACTATATGCACTACGAATGGAAAATTGTCCAATGGCCTAGCAAGGGGATTATGGTAATCGAGATGGCTACAAATCCATTATTTTAGAAGTAGTGGCTAATCGCAGTCTCCACATTTGGCATGCCTTTTTCGGGATTCCTGGTGCCAACAATGATCTAAATGTTCTAGACCTTAGCCCTTTGGTGCGCAACATGTTAACGGGCGAAGGCCACAACATGTATTTTGTTGTAAACGGAGTCTAGTACTATCGGTACTATCTTTTGGCAGATGGCATTTATCCTCCGTGGTCTTGCTTTGTTCAAACATTGCATGCTCTAGACGATGCCAAACAGTCATATTTCGCTAGAAAACAAGAAAGTGCCCACACAGATGTTGAATGTTGCTTCGATGTACTACAAGTGCGTTCTGCCATCATCCAAAACCCGTGCAGACAATGGAGTCTGGAATGCATTACAGACATTATATTGGCATGCTGCATTTTACACAATATGATATTGGAAGATGAAGAAAATGAAGGTCTAGACACTACAACAAAACATGGTAAAAAAACCCGCGTAGGAACTTCCAAAGTGGTTTTTTTTGCCATGTTTTGTTGTAGTGAGAGTTGCCATCCCATAGTCATAGAGTTTTGCTTGTGTGCCGCGACTTCATATACGATCAATTAGTAATGGGCACTTTTCAAATTGAAAATGAAGACGCATATTACAGCTTGCACGGAGACTTGATTGAGCACTTGTGGGCAATGAAGGGAGCTACCATAGAGACTTGATAATGTGCAGTATACAACGAATATTTTTGCAAGTATTTTACTCAATTAACTGTTCTTCTCATAAAAATAGTGAGTACCTTCTCGTACAAACAATATTCACCTATCCAATGCAATGTCATCTATGAAGTTTCAATCCATCCATAAGGGAAAAGGCTCCTTAATCGCTCAAGTAAGGGCTACATCTCGTAAGACCTAAAAAATTTGTGTTCACTTTCCAATGAAAGAAGAATGGATGAGGAATCTAATAGAAGTCGTGTCATTTTCTTAAAGCATTTGTGAATTAGTTATGAATTTTCGAACTTCTGTCATTCTCTTAAAGCATTATTGAATGAATTATAAATTTTCAAACTTTTGTCATTTTTTTAACCATCATTAAAGTATCTCTGAATTTTCAAACTCAATGTCGTGTCTTTTTTTGTAAAGCACTATTGAATTAGTTATGAATTTTCAAATTCAATCCACTGTCATTTTCTATTACACATTATTGAATTACTTATGAATTTCCAAACTCAATGTAGTGTCATTTTTTATTAAGCATTACTGAATTAGTTTTGAATTTTCAAACTCAATCTGGTGTGCATCTCAGAGGCCCTTGTAAATCCATCCATGCACAGTTAGGGAATAAAAAGGGCTTCTTAAAAAACAAGCTTTCGAACATGTGTTAAGTAAGGTAAAAGGCTCAAAAAGCAAGCATCTAAGGGCTGAAATTGAATTTTGGGGAGGTGAAACATTTTGAAATATTTTTCAATATATTTTCCTCTATAGACAAGTGGAATTGTCATCTAATTCAAGTTGTTTCATATTTTTTTGAATCTTTTTGAATTAGTTATGAAATTGTGAAGTTGAAAGGGCATGGGGCTCTAAAATGGAGCCCTATCTAAAATGTACACTATCACTACACCGTTGAAGGCTATGAAAAGGCAATATGTACAAATTCAATACATTTAAGGGAGGGCACCATTTTAGAATCCGCTCGCTGTTTGAGCCTTCTACTATAATTGAAATGTTCTTTACATCTCTCCACTTCAAAAATTGAAATGAATGCTTCATTTATCATTATTTCACATTTTCCAATACTTGAAAATCCGTACTAGATGCTTCAAAATGCCCAATCAGTTAGAGAACCCTGTCATTCAGCTCATCTGTTGTAATCAACAAACGTTTTCTCCTCCACTGCATTGGGCCTAATAGCACCATTTCAAAATCAATGACTTCTTCTGATTACATGTATGTTATGTTTTGTCACCATCTATATCCCTTTTCTCTTTACAAAATGGATGAAGTCCAAAAGTTCGATTGAAGAGGTTTATAACTGAGATGCAAAAGTGTTTCTCAGTCCTATAGATGCATGCCCATAGAAATACAATGCTACACCAAATATACAGTGAATGCCATTTTACTAGTTTCTAAGAAATTGGAAAAGAAAAAGAGCTAGTACTCAGTGTAGGTGCAAGTGTCGATACTGTCATTGACTACATGAGGTCGGTCCTTCTTTGACATAGTTCTCCAGAACATCGCAGACACGATGACAGAGTGGAATCATGAACTTCAACATAGGAGAGTGGATGCTTTGAAATTCTTCATGACAAGTGAACTATGTACATGTAATGTTGCAAGAGACCTACAAGAGAACATATTTGCCTACTACAACAGACCACACTTGAAGAACGACTCTTCACATGCGGACATACGATTACTGTACATAAAGTGACGAAGCCCCATCAGGGGCTGCAAACTTAGTACATGACTCTTATACATGGAAATATAGCCTTCGACATATGCAACAGTACTTTGAAGACAGTCACTTGCATTCTTGAAAGAGGACTAAGAAATATATGAAGATATTGAGAGTAAGGATTGACGCCCATAGTCGATGGTGAATTCCAAGGAAGGGATAGAACTCATGCTTCAAAAAAAGCTATATTCATATCTAAAGAGACATTGCGGCCATTAACACATCCCTGGGAATTTTCGAAGTTGCCCGACTCCACAATATGTCTACCATACCTATTCTCAATTGTTGTGACATGGTAGTCATCTTCAATGTGCATTTCATTGGTATTGCCATCCAGTGGGACCACGTTGTCGTGTATACCAAAGTTCATGTCACCTAAGCCTGGCCTTACAACATTCTGTAAGTCACCAAGCACTCCCTCTGTAGTTTTGTCCTCCTCCTCATGCATGTCTCCCTGTAGCTGGGACGGCCTGTAGTTTAGGTACAGATCGCCATCAAAGGATAGCGTTGGGATAGAAGACCGCCCTACTCCTCAAAGTGCACACGATAGCACGTGAGTATTGTCACATAGAGGCGAAAAGGAATCTACATGAAACCTATAGCAATACAAGCTATAATAACGCATGGCTAATCTAATGTGTTGTGAAAGCGAGCAAGGCAATTCATGACCTATGGGAAGTCTTACCAGCTTGCAACAGAGACATGCATTTCAATGCCGCTAGGGGAGGGGTGAAATTGAAATTCGAGTTCTGTAGCAATTGCAGCACTGCATCGCAGATTGCATGTGGCAAATCCATACTCTCAAGCACAAATGGAGAGGACATGAACATTCACAGCAATTGCTGACAACATGAGAAGTGATAGTGTTCAATTACCTTGAGGAGCTTCATAGTAGTCTTTGTCTTCATCATTCGATGGGCTGCCTCTCACTCTTCGCACTGCTTCGTTGATTCTGCATTGGAGCACTTCGGGGGTCTCCACAGAGATTGGTGGGGGGCAGTTTCTTACATTAGCTTTGGCCCTCTCCTCCTCTGCCATGATGACTTGGAGCTTCTTTATTCCCGTAGTTGGCGCAGCTTCAAGTATTTCGCCCCTGTGTTAGAAATCTTGCCATCATGTGTATGAGTCATTAGCGTGAAAATGTATTGATCCTCAATAAGCAGTGTTTTCTTCAAAGTGGCCTTGGCCATGGCTTTTGTTACTAAAGCTCAAGTCTTTGTTTCACTATCTGCAGCTGAAGTCTGCTGCCGTTGAAGTTTGGCACGCTTCGAGCCTGTAGGTCAGCTTCTTTGGAAACCCGATGAAGATCCCCCTCCGCCATTATTACTACTAGTCGGTTCCACAAAAGTGCTGTTAGATTCCAAAGGAGCCTCTTTTCGTTTCATAGTTTTAGCAATATTTTTTTCTTGTATAGGCCCTAAATTCCAACAGGGGATATCCTTTACAAGGTGCCAAACATGCAAGTATGTGAACTTAGCGTTCTTTGGACTCTTGAATCTGTACAATTCCAATGCTTTTCTCTCCACGTCTTTTGTATTAGCACCACTGTCATTCAGATTTGGACACTGCTACAGCACACCTATGTACTTTGAAACATCATGTTTGATGTGACCCCATTTTATCTCCAAGGATTGCATGGGTCGGTATTGCAATGGTCGACATTCGTTGTAATGCTTGCAAATTCGTTTCCAGAATGGTGCTACTTTCTGTCCATTGCCGGTTATAGAGTCTTGTGAAATACTAATGACACTTTGTGTCAGTTGCCGCTCTTCATCCGCCATAAAATTCTTCCCTTTTGTGGATTTGTCCCTCTGTTGTGTCACTGTTTCTTGTACTTCACTACCAATATTGTCCTGTGAACAAAATAATGGCACTCATTGAGAAGAGGAACGAACAAAAGTAGTAGTAGCAGAATTTAGCAAACACTAAACAAAGGAGGTAGTTCAACGTTCTGCACTTAGAAGGGGGTCAATCTCTTCAAACACTACAAGAAACCTATGTTTTAGATGACGGATTTTAGGCGACATCCAATGATGCAACCCGTGTTTTTATGTCCAAACTAATGTCCGCCATAACATTAAGATGTCATGGCGGACATTAGTTTGGACATAAAAACATGGGTTGCATCATTGGATGTCATCTAAAATTTGTCATCTAAAACACAAGTTTCTTATAGTGAAAATTGATGACATAACATCGTTCATATAGGTCTATCGTCCTCAACAAGTCTACCTCAAACATTGTTTACCTTACAATAAGCGGAGATAATTGAGGCTGTGAGGACCACGAGGACATACGTCATCTCTGTCAATATGAAGGGATGGTGTCAATTATAAAACCAAAATGGAATTTCAAGAGGGTCTAAAGGAAATTGACATAATTCACAAAAGTCAAGACTACATCGCACTGACGACATAAGCGGACGCATAGACCTTCATTTCAGTTTTTGGAACTCTGTTCGACTTAAGGAACGTCATTTTTGCATGCCAATGTCCTTGTATAAAAAACAAGGAATTAAAAATTTATACCCAAACATTAGCAGGATAAGTGGCTCCAGAAGCCAAAATGCACATGTGTACATTAACATGCTGAAGAACGAAATCTAGAAAGAACTAAAAGCAATATTTATGTAGAATGACCAGGACTTCGAGAGGAAAACAAAGAAGATGGCAGAATTGGCATTTTCAAAGACTAATCCGCATGAAACCCTAATTTCCGAAGTATGCAAACAGAATTTCCACACCGTTGCCATCAGTCAATGCAATGCCAGCAAATGGATACATTTTTTGCAAATGAAATTCACCACGAAGGCTTCCCATTGTAGCGGCACTATGATGAATTACAAAAAAATGACAACTAGAATGAACAAGAAACCCTAATTTGCATAAGATGAAAAACTTGATTTGTAACCCATGCAGGTACTATTGCGGTCGACAGCACTTGTCGACCTTGACTTTGGGAGTTTGCACCTGCTCTCCCCTTGCCACCTATTTATTGGCGGACCCTGTGGTGCTGCTATAGTGCTGCCACAAGTTCCACCGACGCCTTCCGATTGCCCTGTGCCAATACACCCGCTACGCCCTCGGCCTCGACCTTTGCTGCCACTTCGACTCGCACGCCCATCATGCCCTCTTGGTGCTTGCGATTCAGCGGTCACAAAATCTTAAAACGGCCCTTCCTCTGCTGGACGATGTTAGGGAGGATTGCTCCCAGCTACTATAGTAAATCTCCTGCCCTCGCTCACCGCTACTTGTTGCCGTCCTACACGATCTATATTTTCTCCGTCTTCCCCAGTGAATCGCAAGTTGTCTTCTGAAGCAAACCCTTGGGTGCTTTCGATTGAGTGCACTTGAAAATTAGATTGTCCTAAACCCTGACTTCTTGCACGATTGAAATCACTGAGAAAATTGTCATTCAATCTACCTCCATGAACAACTCCTCGCCTTGCAGCCATCTTTGATAACGTTGCTAGAGATGATTTCAACGTATAGACAGAGTCCAAAATACTATGTCAACAGACGCGAATTGTACCTTATAACATGTGCCAGAGTGCATACCGCACCAAGCGTTTCACTCGCCATTTTGCCGCCCCCAATCCAAATTCGGCCGTCCTCGACCATTTTGCAGTGTACAATATGTGTGCCATGGAGAAGTGCGACCTACCCAGCTCGGTCAAATACCTAGTTTGGGCCTTTGGCCGGGCAGTTGTGGAAAACTGGGGATGCTCTAAGCAATACATAAGCTTACATTCATATTCTACAAGTGTTGACCCCTAAATGTCCAAGCTTTTCTAAGTGTGTTTTGATTGTGAAAGAAGAGCATTGACTTATAGTTATACCCAATGAAGCAAACTTTTTTTTTCCAAATCTAACCGTACAGATGTTTATAAATTTATAGAGCTCGTTTATTAGTATACACACCAATTTTGAGTGCAAAAATTTTATAGGAGTTGTGAGATTATACCAAGAAAAATGAACATTTTCTATTTTTGATATATTATCTTTACTAATAATGTTTTAAAAATTTGCATTTAAAAGTTTTTTGGGATTGGAGATAACATGAACATAACTATAGTTATAAAGGCAACTAGGATTAAGATTAGAATCCCTTGAACTAATAGTAGAGGAGGAGAGTTATTTATTTTATCTTTTCTTAGTATATAGTACACACCCCTATTGGATATATGAACTTTCTTCTTGCTTGCTTTGGTTTTGCATCTTTTGATAGTTTTGTTTCATCTTTTATTCTCAATACATTATCAATAAGCTCTTTTAACAACTTAACTTTTTGGTTTTGTTTTAAGGGAGGCTATGAATATGCTCTTCTTACCTTTTATCTTAAATCTTATTACAAATCAATATTTTATTAATTTCAATTTTGTTTCTAGAGGAGGTTTGGCAACTTCTTAAGTTGGCTTTTGCCATATTCCCCCCAAAGCTCTATCTCTTCCCCAATCAATGTCATTCTTCCCTTTAATTCTACTTTTTGCCTTTAATGTAACTTTGACCTAGCTTTTTTCCCCTACTACATTAGATTTTTTATTTTTATCTCCTATTTTCATAATATTCACTAGAAGAAACTTTGCCAAAACTGCGTTTTTTTCAACATAACCATATCAAGTAGGTTATGTTGAAAACTGCGTTGTAAACATAGTATAAACGCAGAAAAATGCAAAATCTAAAAATTGGCCATTTGAGAAGACTTCTTCATGATGAGGTTTGACTAAAAAAATGAGTTCAAAACTATTTTTAATGTTTAGAAGTGTGCGTGCAAGGGAGGCCTATTTGCACTCATGTAGAGGTTACAAAATAATGTTTTTTTTAGTGCGCTTTGGTAGGGGCATGTCTACCTACTATAAGAACATACCACAGAAATTTCAACTAAAAATCATAAATTTTAACCACTCATCCGAATAAAAAACTCCCAATCTTGAAAGTGTGACATATTAACAATAATAACTTTTAAATATAAAATGATTTTTTAAATTTTTTGAAAAATATAGAATATCATTGGCATCCTAAACTCTAGAAATATTTTTGTTGGTTTGGGCATTGGATTCATCAATCAAAAGTTATAGCATCAAACAAGAGCCACTTTTTGCAAAGTGCTCAAAAGTGGTCGGTCTTTCTTGAACTCACCCACTTCATCTTGAATCTCTTAGGTTAGCTTTCATTAGGGGGGGTCACGGCACTTCCGAAGTCCTCAAAATTCTTTGAGAAAGAGTACGTGGTGCACTGGGAGCAAAAGGTGGATGCGAAATTCTTCGAGAAAACGGAGTGCCATTTCTTCTCCTCCGCAGGTGAAGAAACGGCGTTTTTGAAAAATTTCTTGAAATTTTTTTTGAAGTCCTCGACTTGGCGCAAGTATCAGAGCTCCCAACCCAGCTGTGTTAGCCAGAAATTCTTGTGGAATCGTTGCGAACAGCAAAAAGGGGGATCACGGCTCCTCCACTCTACAGCAGTTTTCATTGGCTCCCGAAAAATCTCACCAACTTGGGTTTCCCTGAGAAATTGAGTTTCTCTGAGGGGCCGTGACACCCCCTATTTCATTGATTCTAATGAAACCAAATCAAAATAAGGTTAGTCACACCTTCTCTACTACACGCCAATTCTTTAAAAAGTGGAGATGTAGTAGCTTCCTATTGGCTTCCTATTCGGTCTTTGTAGTAGAATTTATTTTGTCTACAAAATTCTTCTCAACACCCATTATTGTCCTTTGGACGTGAACTATGGGCGTAAAGAAGATTTCACAAGCAATTTTTTTGATTTGGTACTCTGTAGTTTCATGTATTTGGTGCCAACTTCACTGTTGTTGTTTTTAGAGCTTGTGGTGGCACAAGCTTGCATCTAACTAATTCTCCAGTTTCATTCACCAAACTCAATACACCAAAAAGCACGGTTGCTAGTATGTGAGTATAGAAATTGTGAGCCTAGGAGCCTATAATTCTATACACTTATAATATAGGTGTCTATATTATAGATACCTCAATGGTTATAGTGTATCTATGCTCTAAATACCTATGTTATAGGTGTTTTTGTTATAAACACCTTCAATGAGTGTAGGATACTTACTTATACTTAAGCTCCAAGGCTTATAGGCTCACATTTCTATGCTCACATACTAACATTATTGCACTGGAAAGGGATATCATTTTTTCTTCACATAGAATTGTTCTCCATTGGCTCTTGTTTTCTCCCACCACTACAACAGAAAGGGGTGTTTTAAGTATAGTCCTAATAGTATAGTCTTTTAAATAATGACCTTTAAGTAAGCTTTTTAATAAAAATTTATTGAAAAGATTGCCTTTTCAGTAAAATTGTACTAAAAACCTTACTTAAAGGTCATTACTTTAAAAACTATACTACTAAGACTATACTTAAAACAACCCTTTTTCTTGTAGTGCACTAACTTCTTATTTTTGCTTGATGAAAAAGGTGTGACTATCTCTAATAGTGAAATTTCAAAATGAATTTTTCTTAATAATTTATTTGATTTAAATGATTAGAGGGGCAACAAACCACACCACACTTCAATGATCCCAACATTGGTGGATGGTGACCAAGAAGACAAGTGGAGTTTGAAAAGACAGAGATTCAAGCTTTAAAATAACCTAATGGTGTTACTTGTGCCAATTTTATGACTACTTGAGAAAGCCTTATTGGAAAAGGTTCTATTATATGTTTTATAAATCAAAGAAAATTGTTCATTTTGTTAAAAGATAAATAAAATTCTTTTAAGTATATATATTAATGTACACATCCAAAGTGAATACATTAGCTAGGTCAGCATCCAAAGATGCCATATCACCAATATTTAAATTATGTATTAATATAGTTTGGTTACTTTTGTTGATTGATGTTTAGAAGATTACCAAATCAAATAAGCAAAATATTTATTGGTTCAAATCAAAAAAATTGTATTGATTGTCTATTGATTAGGATTCTTTTTTTAGGATTGATAGAGACTTTAGAAATCCAAAAGAATTCCTAGAAATTTTTTAAAAGAAAAAAAGGATCACTCGAGGCATTTAGTTCCCAACCAGAATCTACTAGAAAGAATAAAGGAGAAGAAAATATCAAATCGTTTCTTAAAATGTTAAAAAAAACTCTGTCTACAATCTTCAAAACATATGAAGATCCTAAGAATCAAAAAATATTTACTAAATAATTCTTCAAATGATAAGAAAAGAAGATGAAGGCATCTCCTTCTAATTGTCAAAAATTGCCAACATAAAAAGGGTGTTCTTATTTAAACCTCTATCTTTTTTTTTTCTTATAAAGTTTAATTATGGAAAAATACAAAGCATACCTATAGAAAAGAAATGTAGTTAGGTAGTATCTTCCACTTCAATTTAAGGTTGCGATAGACAAAAAGTCACCTATTCAAGGTTGCCCACTTTAGAAGTGTTTTGGGGCCTTTGGAAAACTATTTTAGGGTTGTTCCCTACAATTGTTCTCAATGCCTAAAACTAATAGTGGTTGGTTTGATTTTTCAAATTTAATTTAATTAAAAAATATAATAAAAAGGTAAAGAATGTTTATAAATTTTAAAATGTTTAAAAATTGAATAATCAATCAATCAATTAATTTTGACACGATAGTCTCTTGACTACATTAGATTGTTGATATACAAGTGTTCTTAGCATCCAAAAACTCACAATCTTGTAGGGGCTTCAAATCTCCTTTAATGAAACAAGTGGTTGTCCACTTGAAGTTGCCCTCAACCCAAATTTTCCTATAAAATACAAAGCATAGCAATTTTTGAAGAAAAAGAAAGCAATAGCTCACACCTCCACTTATAGACATCCAAGACAAGAAGTTGCCTACTTGTGATCATCTTAGACCTAAAATTGCCAATAGAATAAAAAAACACATCCATTTTCTTGGAGAAAGGGATGGCATTAGCTCCTATGTCTACTCAAGATTGCCTTGAATAAAAGGTTGCCTATTTGAAGTCACTATGAACCTCAAGTCACCTAGAAATACAAAGTATAGTCATTTTGGAAAAAACAAACAAACTATTAGCTTCCACCTCCATCTAAAGATCTCTACCTCTACTCAAGGTCACCTTAGACCTAAAGTTGCCCATCAAATTCAAGGCATAGCCATTTGGGACTTTGGGAGAGAAAAAGAAGCTCTCTCCTCAATATGAAGTCAAGCTCCTTCTTCTACATGAAGTCACCCTAGATATGAGGTCTTCCATTTACGATCACCCTACACAAAAGGTTGACCATCAAAGGCTACCTAAGACAAGAAGTTGCTCACCCAAGGTCACCATAGACCGAAAGAATCATTTTGACAATGGATTTATTAATAAAAATTACTACGGTGTATTGTAAAATGTTAACCATATATGAAAAAATTAGGGGAAGGCAACCACCTAACATGCTTTGTGAAAAAAGGGAGAATGGATGGTTGCGTAGCATAGATGAAAAGAGACAGTCTTTATGCAAGTGAGATGATAGAAAGAAAAATAATTCATATGAGATGTATAAAGCAACAAGTGTGTTCAATGTAAAATATCTTAAACAACATCTAAACATCTGAAACAATGTACCAAATGGTCAAATTGCCATATGCTAATTATTCCATATCTTTTGTTTCACCATGGACAAATAATGGATATTTAAATATGACCTCTATACCCTTCATTTTCACTAATTTTCAATGAAGTAATTCCTTCAATTTGCCATAAAAATTCTCTTAATGGCAAATGGTAAATTTTATTCAATTCTTATTAAATTCAATAATTTTCTTTTCTTTTCTTCTTAAAATAATTTTAAATATTTATTTTTTGTTGATCTTGCCATATAGATAGGATATGCACCAATTGATGTTTCAAAAAATGGGTGATTGCAAGAAACACTTGTCCTTTTTTTTGTCCCCTTGACCTTTAAGAGGTAGTTTTTTTTATCATAACTTTTGAATCTTTTGTTCATTTGACTTGAAACTTGAAATAAAGGTGCCTACAAAAGTTTTACATTTTGTGTAATTTTTTCAATTTTTTCAAAATTATTTTACTATTTTTAAACTGCCTCCAATTGGATGTCTCATTTGGCCATTTTGGGGGGTTTTAGTCCTATTTTTGACCCAAAAATGCAAATTTTGAGCTGAAAATTGGCATGCAAGGACCTCACCTAAAGTTACACAAGGCAACAAAGATATTTTTTTGAAAATACTATACTTTTCAACCTCCACATGTCGCCAAAGTGGATGACTTTGCACAAGTGTAGAGAATAGAATTAATTTTTTCCAAAGATGAAACTTGTTGGAAAAGAAATACTTTTACTTGGAGAAAAAATGGATCTTTCATTTTCATGTTTTGAAATTTTTTACTATTTTTACCAAATTAGTGAAAAAAGAGCTATTTTCATTGTATTTTCCATTGTCTATAACATTTAGAGAAAAAAAATTCGTAGGTCTGAATGTCAAGAGACATGATATTCTCATTGCTCTTCAAATTATCCATATTCTTTTCAATTTAAAAAAAATTTATTTCAAAGGGTCACAGGACTCACATGACTCACTGATTTTGAGTCATTTTGAGACAAAACCGGTAAGTGTTTCTTGCAACGACCCAAATGTCTAATTTGACATTTGAAAAAACAACATTAAAATTTTCAAACAACATGAACATGTGCTAATAAAGCATGCCACATCTATATAATTTGGAATCCATGTCATCACAATTCAAGGATTGACGTCAAAAATTAAAGGATTCACATCAAGTTTTTTTCCAAAATTCATGGTATAGCCCTAGCCAAGATAGTATTGGATGAGAATTTGTCACACGTGGACACTTATGTGGTATTCAAGACCCCTCCGCATGTTGTCCTTTATAAAGCTTGCAAGCCCATATTTCATTAAACATTAAAAATAACAAGCTAAAATCAAGTACAATAGATGAGATCTTAGAACATTTGTTGTCTATCCTTTATAATGGATTTTAGGTGACATTTGACAAATCAAATGATCCAAAACTTGTTAAAGCAAATGTTTTGACACATTTTTTTAAATGTTCACAAAAATGTAGGTTTTTTACACTATATAGCCTAGACTAACCTATAGTCATCTCAAAATAACAAAGTGTAGCTAATTTTTTAGGAAAAAGAAGGAAAAAACTTAGTTAAACCTACTTGAAAATGCCAATTTGATGGTCAAAATTTGGAAGTATATGCTTCTATCAAAGGTATGTAAGTTGATAGAGAGATTTTCTAAAAATATTGAAGGGACTACCTTCTACATGTGTTCAAAGTATTCTATCTTGAAACAAGTGTGGAAAACACAAATTTTTTTTTCTCAAAGATACAAATGGTTGAAAAAGAGTAACTTCAAGTTAGAAAACTAATCAATTTTTATTTTATTCTTTTGAATATTTTTTTCCTATTTCTTGGAAGTCAAACATTAGAATATCCATTTTCCTGTTTTTTTCCATCACTATTTTTGTCAATATATACTTTTAGAGATAAATTTTTCTAGCGCTGATTTTTATAGAAATATTGTATTTAATGAATTTCAATTTATCCATATTTTTTATTTGATTTGTAAAAAACATATTCCAAAAATTAGAATATTCATTGAAATAAATTATTATGATACAAAAATGGAGGTGTTTCTTACAATGATCCATAAATAATGGTGATTTGAGGAAGAGCTTCCCATATTACTTAAGACAATTTTCAAAGATTCATCCTATTCATATACTACTTGTGATGTAGATATAAAAAAATACTAACTAATTAATGAAGATTTATAAGAATTTTTCAATTCTTTGGCAAAAAAAACAACCTAGAGTTGGCCAACAAGGAGTGTAAAAAATCCTAAACTAATTGCCTTTCAAACAATAGACATCTATAATGTTGTTTTTTGGTAAATTTTTAATTGAGTGACTTTAAGTTAAAAATGGGCACATCCCTAAATCACCCACATATGTCTCTTAAAATTACAAAATAACCTTAAAACATTTTTGAAGAGGTTAAAACAATCTCCTATCGAGACTTAAATCTTTATGAAATTGGCAATTTTGGCCTTGAAAATGAACTTCAACCCACCACAACCCACTAAAATCCTATCTCAATCCATACATTCATACCATGTACCTCACCAAAGTTCTTAGATCCAATCATTAATACATTCACCTATTCATTTTAGTCAATTAACCCCTAAAGCCCTGAACAACATTTTTTGAGATTATAAACTTTTTGGGCAGCTCACTACGGATGGAGTTTTTATTTGTTTTCTTTGAAATTTTGATACAATGTGTGCCCGAGGAGTAGCTTTAAGGCCCGACAATTTTCATAACTTTTGACTTCACGGTTAAAAAGTTATGGCAGGATATGTTGTTTTCTTTACTCGGGGGGCAGTCCGGGCAGCTGAAAAAACTTCTTCAAAAAAACTTTTTTTTTAAAATGAAATTTCAAATTGGTTCTTTAGGTTTATACAGACATGGGAAGCTTTGAATCAATCCATTTCGATCAATGAGTCAAAAGTTATGAAGATTTTGAGTTTAGGGTAGTTTGCGACCAGTTACAGAATCTCTATAGTACAAAAAAAGTTTGAAATTCTTCATTTAATTCAATTTTTCATATTTTTGGAAAAAAATAAAAACAAAAGGTGTAGATTGTTTATTACAACATTTTAACCATTGGGATTGAAAATTCTCACTTCCATGAATAAAATGTTCACAATTTAGTATTTTGGCTCATTTTTTACTTCTTTCTACTTACTTATTTTTTCCTATATGTTGCGCAATTCCAAATGGTTTGAAATTTTTTGAGAATGTAGCCAACTTGCATTGAAGTATGAATTCAAAGAGTACCCACCATTCTGAATTTTTTTTCACACAAATGTGACCTTGTGAAGTGCAGCTGTCCGGATTTTCGCAGGGATAAAAAAACAATTTTTGTCAATTCAAATGCTTATATCTTGCAATCTACATGGTGTAAATTTCTGAAATTTTTTCCACATGTTTACAAACCACCTTACTACAAGATCCTACGGTTATATGAGTAAAAAATGTGTTTTAAAAAGAAATTGCACTTGTATTAGAAATGGCAGTTTTGGAGCATTTTTGGTGAAAACATAGTCAAAAACCTTTAGGGGTTAATCTTTTACTCCCCATTGATCATTCAATCACCCCAATCTTGATTTTTACCCAATTTGGAAAGCACTTCCATGCTTGTCTTAAACCCCCCCAAATTACCCCTCTATTCATGCACCATTTGCTCCATTTGTGGGCATCCCAATCATACAATTTGACTTGAAGTGCAATTTTGGGAGGAATTCGGTGCCACTTCTTCCCAAAACTCCACCCTTGACTTCCCCTTCCCCTTCCCCACAAGTCATAAATTCATCCAACTACTCCATCAGCATCATGGCACGGCAAAGTCTACCGGTATTATACCGGTATTGTAATCGAGTACTGGACTTAATATTCCGTGTAGCTCCAACCAACATCCCGCAGTAGGATACAACTGAAGAAACCAGTCGCCGCTAGGGGTTGAACTTCTCCATCCAGCCTTTCTCCACGCCTGCCCTCGCTCACCAGTCTTCCTCCTTGCCTAAAACCATAGCCATGTCGTTTCCTTCCTCGTCAGTCCGTCGGATTCTCGAATCCTCGAATTCGCAAATCCTCGGTCTGACAAGTGGGAACTGGACCCTCGTCGATCGGGTTTGGTAGTTCGCAGGGAATCCTGCTCTACCCTTTGCGGGTCGCCCTTGATTCAGTTCAGCCCTGCTGAAAAATGCTCTCGTTTATTATTCCTTGAGCTCCGATCCGGCGTTGAATTTCTTGGCTCTCGATCAGTCCTTCTGTGCCAAGCAAAGCATTCAGTTGTATACTCAAGCGATGGTTTTCCTCACGCTAGGAGGGAAGGTATTATGCTTGGCTAGATGCCGGGGAGGGAGGGAGTTATCCGATCCGGTAGTAATTCTAGGATTGAGGTTGGAGGAGGATTATGCCATGATACAAAGATAATTTTGTTAACTGCATGGAAGGGTCTCTTTTTCAAGGCTGCAGAAGCCGGGGACCCCCTCCTCCCTCATTGGGAAGCCGCGGCATGGGCTCAGCGTGAATTCTCCGCCGGATTCTTGGGGTTCTTTGATCCTCGGGTCGGTGCAGCTCCGTCTCTAGATCTTCTAGACTTGCTTTCGCAAACGCCCGCGCCGAACACTGCTCCCGATTCTCTGCTCCCGATTCATGATTCGGTGTTGCTTGTGCTGCAGCGCTCCTCTGCTGGGAATCTCCCTCTTGATTCATGTCGTAAAAGCAGGCTTTGGATGGCGCCTACCTGCTGTCTAAAGCATTTCCCAACTTACTACTCCACCAACAACCAATAACTTAAATTCACCACATCAAGCTGGGATACGAGCGAGACGCAAGTCCCATGGGCACGTTACAGGTTTGCCGACTGTAGCTGCCGTGATTTTCTTGGTTGAAGTCTGATCTCCTGGCATGGCCTCGTGGTCAGAGCTCGATTTGTTACATTCTTTAAAAGCCGTGACACGTACACTTTGGGCTTCTGACTCAGTCGTCCCATCTTCCTTTCGGGTTTTTTTCCAAATACACCCTGCATCTCCAACTGTCCCCAATTCACACCCAAGTCAAAGTTTCCACCATCCCAACATTGCCAACAAGCCGGCTGATTTCCAAAACTCTATCTTTCACCCCGATTTTGCTCATAAAAACAAGTGAACCTACTTGACAAGTACTCTGTAGTTCTTAACTTTAAGCTTAATTCATTGCGATACATTTCCTAGCATTTTTGTTTCATTTCTTCGTACAAATATTTGAAGAGCTCCCCAAACACATCATGCATGCAAAAATCAGAAGAGAGAACTCCATACCCTAATTTTGCTACATCCAACTCCCTAATGCACTAATTTGCATAACTACTTTCAACCTACTCTAATTTACTATTAATAGGCTAATTTGATGTAAGACACACCAAACTAATATAAATTACTCTAAATTACTATTGATGTGCTAGTTTAGTGTAAATTGCATTGACTTTGTACAAAAAACCCTAACACACTATAAAAATCCCTAAAATATTGTCAAAATTTCTATTTTAGTGTTTCTTTCATTATTTAGTGTTTTCATCATAGATTATTCTAATATTCTAGTGCTAGTTTTAGTTTTACTAATTTTTTTGTGATTTTTCCTATTTATTATTTTTTAAGATCTCCAATTTAGTTCTTGTTTCAGTTCCTACTTTTAGTCGGCTTTTTTCTTAATACATTTTTGCATTTTTGTAGTTTTTATTTTTACAACTTACAATTTAATTTTAGTTTGCACATGTAGCCTTTTTCTATTTTAATTTTTTTCTATTTAATTCTAAATTCATTTTGTTACATATTAGCATTATACCTTTCATTTTGTCAACATTTTTTTTCATTGTCTAATACTCTAATTTGGTTACTTTACCAAATTTGGCTCAAAATATTTTTAGTTTTAAATTCCCTATTTATTTTCTAGGATTTTTTTTCTCATTTTCCTAATTGTATATTTTAGATTGTAAAGATATAAGTGATGATTAAAGTAAAGAATTTTCCTTTCAATCTATAAATATTTTCAAAGAATCTATATAATAATAAATCATTTGTTGTATTCATTTTGAGATTTAAAACTAAATGGTGAATCTGTCTATCTAAATAAGAACTTCTCTATTTTTTTAAAACTTTCAAAAATCCTTATAAAAAATTATTTATTGCTTAGATTTAATAAATGATAATTAAAAGTAGGGTGATTGCAAGAAACACTAGCCCTATTTTCCATCACAATTGGAGTGACTTTGTTATTTTTTGCTATAACTTTTGAATCCAAAAATCTAAAAACATGAAATAATTAGTGGACCTCTCTAACTTGATGATTTTCACATCCTTCATTTTTTAGAAATGAAGAAAAATCATTTCATATTAAAGATTCATTTTTAAAAATTTGTCACAAACTAAGGTTAAGGGTTTCTTACGACATTAGAAGTCCCCAAATTTAATGATCTAAAGTTGAAATTTTCATAGCACATTTGTATAGTAGGAATGCATATTCCGACCATTTGAAAGGAATCTAAAAATACATTATTTTTTGTCTTCCACATGTCTACAAATAACACTCCTATTGTATGCAATTTTTGAATATTGATGATGGTGCTAAGATTATTTTTCTATTTTTTTTAAATAAAAATGAAAATACACTCTTTTTCATGAGATTTTTCACTTTTCTAATTCTCCTACCTAGAGAATTTCCCTAAGCTTTTCCTTTATCAATAGGGTACCTTCTTCATTAAGGTGTATACATTGGACATATTTTTCATGTTTAAAAAAAACAAAAATTCTAATTAAATAGTACACCTAGAAAAAAAAGTGTCCAACTCCAAAATACTACAAAAAATGGATGGCGTTTTTTGCAATGATCCAATAGAGATTTTAGCAATATAGCAATTTTAGGCAACTTATTAAGACTGTAAATCTGTAATTGTTTGTTTTTAAAAAATTTCATACTGCATGTAGACATAACTTTTATTATTTGTGACTACATGGCGAATTTCTTTAAAATGGCGGTATTCCATTAGTTTGATATTTTTGACAATTTAGATCGGGCAGTCTAAAATCTAAAATTGTCATAGATTTTTGAAATCTACCTTTATCCAAGATATTTCAGACCGCGCGGTCTGAAATCTAAACATGTCATAGATTTTTTAAAAGTACATGCGTCCTAGATGTCAATTTTCAGTTAAACTGTGCGGTCTGAAAAATGGCATAAGGAATACCGCCGTTTTAACAAAATTGGCCATCTACGTAAAAATGACATATAGAATCATGGCAATTTGCAAAGACTTACCAATATTGTGTAGTGTTTGTTTCTTTGACTTTAAAATAAAAAATGAAGAGTGGACATTCATATAACAAAGTTTGATTAAAAAAATAATATTTTTTTTTATCAATTTTTTTCACTTTGGACTTTTAAGGGCATTAGTGTAGATTTGGGCGGCCCTACAAAAGCCCAAACTTTTCTCTAATGGATTTTGTAGTCAATAATCTTGAAATTGGTGGAATAAGGTCCTTTGATATGGTGTTGTAAGAAGTTGATTTCAATTTTACACAATGATTATTACAAACTATAATTACTCCTCTATAAGAGGATTAGATAATTTACCGACATCTTGACAAAATTGAGCACCGACTTGTAGGATCAATTTTGTAAACATGGCTTCCTTCTCATATATATACACATAAAGGCCTTACGTACATGACTAGTATAGATTTGTATTGTAGAATAGATTTTTTTTATTTTCAAAGGTAACAAAAATACTAAATACCAACAAACTGCCAATTTAATGAAATTGACCTCAATCCTCTTCAATTCTTACATAGATAGCAAAACTAAGTTGCCCCACACTAATTTCTAGACATTTTACACTACAATAGTGTTTACTGTTACAAGAATGCACTACTTTTGAATCAGTTATAATGGGATTCATGTTTACAAACTAATGGAAATATCTGTACACGTATTTTGCTGACTTTGATGGCTTGTCAAGTAACCTTCTCGGGGTAAGTTTCAAAATTTAGTGTAGTAAATCAGTCGTCACTAATCAAGCAACTGACTCACAGACACACTAATCTGAGATCATTGCTGGCCAATAAGCTTAAATCAATGCAAATCTCCACATTGCCATAGCGCAATTCATGCACGGCGCCTCCAACTTGGGGTCTCCTGCTCGCCGACGCGCACTTGCGACAATTCCATCGCATGCTGCATGTCGTCTTTCCCAATCTGACGATTTGGCAACTCGGTTTCTCCTTCTGCACGAGTGGACATCAGAATCAGGATTAAATCTGCTTCACACTGTAGCTAGCCGAGTCTACTAATTATAGAAGTGAAATCAGTATAAATCAGCAGAAATGCCTGAAAATGAAGGTACCGTACTGGTAGATCCAGCAGCGGAGAAACCAAATCCAAGTAGTCCAGAGACCCAATTCCACAGAGCAACTGTGAGATCGATTCCATAATTCCACCATGGAATTGGGTTTACATATGGACTCTTTGGATTCCTCTGGTGTGGTCTCATGCAAACGGACAAGATGGCATTAACTGCCGTCCAGGACAATTTTATTAGCAGCGGACGTACGCATTTTACAAGTGTAGATTCAGTAAGGTGTGTACACGGATTGATGCAAACCTTGAGATCGATTAGCCCGAGTAATAAGCCTGCAGCAGCGGCGGCAGCACGCCGAACTCACCGACAACGCGCGCTTGCTTCCACTTCGGCAGTCTGTCTCTCTCAATCTTGCACGCTACCGACTTTCGCTTCTTGTACAGATCCTCTTCCGGTCTCTTGTACTCTGACATCAGAATCTGCCTCGCAATGTAGCTGTGCGTGTCCACTTTTGACGTGAACTGCCTGCCACGCACCCTTAACAGTCGCGAAGGACGAATCTGTGGCGCCGGTGCTGCAGGTGGTGTGAGGGGTTGCGGTGGAGATGATGTTGCAGGGGTTGGTGGTGGTGGCGCTGGTTGAGTGAGTTTGCAGTTGGAAGAGCTGCGGCTGGTGACGGAGGTTTCGGGTGCTACAGGGAGCGACTGCGGATCCGTGAACGCCGTGGTGGCGCGCAAGGGGAAATTGAGAAGTGCCCGGGAACCTCGAAGGCGAAGTGCGGCGACGTCGTAAGCCATGGCGGCCTCCTCGGCGGTGTCGAACGTCCCCAACCACACGCGCGCGCCATGATTCCCTGGGTCGCGAATCTCCGCCGCGAATTTGCCCCAGGGACGTTGCCGCACACCGCGGAAATGAGTTGCCGGCGGGGAGGAATATGAACAGTGCACGGATTGCGCAGTCGAAACTTCCACCTCCAGATCGTCCACCGAGAGTGCTCGCGGGTACTCAAGCAACCCGTCGTCCTCGAGAGACAACACGTTCTCCTGCTGGTATACGCCTGGCAAGTCGTCATCGAAGTACTGGGAGTGACGACGACCGCTCATGCAAGAAACCCAATTCTCCTCCGTATTCGAGCATTCAAGCTCCATTGCCAACTCCTTCTCAATCTCCAGGTCCGCCATCCTCCCGCCAAATGCCTCCGAAGTCTCCGCGCTCGCTTGCGTCCCGTGACTCCCGTCAGTTGCAGAACTCGTCTCAACCTCCACGTTTCCCGTCACGACGCTGGCAGCTTCGAACTCGTCGACCTCATTATTCATGGCCACGGCGTCGCTCAACTGCTCCAAACTGAACCCAAATTGCGCAACATCGGATTCGTCTACGTGAATATCACGTGAAAACGGTTCCTTCACGTGTGATTCGTGCTGACTCTGGAACAAGTACTGGTTCAAGCTCCCGAGCGTTTGCGCTTGCTGGCTTCTTGTTCGCGGTGAGTCCTCCCCACAGTCTCGCATGAGTGCCCAGAAACTCGTACTTGCTAGATCCCACGTCTTCAGGTCCACACCCACAGGCTCTCGCAAACGGTCCCGTCCCACCATGACGTCCAAGACGACGCTGCAGTCTGCCTTCCTCTCCATGAATTCTAAACCACTCATCCTAGATTTACTGATATCATGCATATATGCGCTCACAGATTAAGTGTGCGATTGCAGCTCCCCTAACATTCATGAAATCAATGGAAATTTATCATGCAGTGTGTGTAAGCATACATCTACCGACTACACTGTTCGATCAATCTCACGTATACAGTATGCGCTGGAAAGTAAATGACAGTTTATGAAACTTCCATGGTCGATCAATTGACTTGAACGGTGTACGTACGAACTCTGTGTGCACATCTTTGAGAGATTTAGACTCTAGACGGCAGAGGCGCACGTACGAGGGGGTGGGTTTATCGATCCGTAACGTCGGAGTCCACTGTCCAAGGACAGAATATATATAGGGCAATCGCTCAGGGGGAAAGAATTTTAAAAAAACTGGAAAGAGTTTTTTAAAAGCTGACTGACGAGGATGTCAAAGGAGGAGATTGCGTGATGTAAACACCTGTCCCAAAATGGATGAAATGTGTGATCAGTGAATGAAAATCTGTAATCAGATTTCACATGGCAGGAAGACTCACTCTCGATTACGGGAAATAATCTGTTCGCCTTTTGAAAGGAACATTTCTTAAGCAGGGGCTTAGAGCACCGCCACTATGAGACAAGCTCTAGTCCCTTTCAAAGCCATATGGTGGGCTTCGTTCTTCGGGAGCTTTTCGCTTAGGCAACAACATCTGTCATTGTGTCCTGCTCAACAAGAACGGTGTCAAGCCAAACCCCTTGAAACTAGCTAATATTCTTTCCGTTTATTCTTTTCCCCCTTCCGATTCCTGAATCTCTTGAGAGAATCACAACCCAAAAGTGAACTCATTATTAGGCGCAGGAAAAAGTGGCCTCGCAATGTTTTAAAAAACAAAATGGTTTAAAAAAGTGGCCGCGCTCTGCAAGTTGAAAGCCCCGGAGGATGTTTTTTCCTGAGCTCGCTTGGGGCAACAAGTGTCAGCGCCGTGACTACGGTCAGCGAAACTCTTGAATGACGATGGAGTTCCTCAGTTGCCACTCATATTAGGAGCATGTGGTACAAATTGACGAACGGTCGGTCTGAGACTGGCTGTGCATGGCGGGGTGGGGAACGAAGTTAGGGTCGATGATCTAAGCTTAGACCAGTGAGGGTCGTGTTCAGTCATACGGGAATTTACTTGGTAGCATCCTGCGCAGACGACATTGAGAGCAGCCGACCCATTTCCAACAACTTAAGGGAGAAACACCCATTTCCGTCCCTGTACCTATTCCTGCTCCCTAGAGTGTCACTAAATCTGTCCATAAGCGTTCATTAAAGTGTTTGACAAATGTTTAACTCTAATCTGCTGACGCAGTTGTAAGACACATGTATAATTTTCATTCACTGACAACTGATTTCAGCAGAGTTCAGTTTAGGGTACACCTATAGGACGGTTCTAATGGTCTAGGGAGCCAACTCTTTGAAAATTTGTAGAAATTACTTACTAATTCCGAAAATTTTAATTTTTTTTTGAATATTCATGATTTTCTCTCGCTAATTATACTAGAAAAATATCAGTTTTAGAAAAAGATGCCTCCAACCATGCTGAATCTCTTATTCGGACGTTTTTGGATGTTTCCACTATAACCCCTGAACGTCACAAGGGATGTTTTTTGGATGTTGAGGATTTGGATATCATGTTGATCAGATGTTATAATTTCAATATCCCCATGATAAGTTTTCTTAAAAGTTGCACAATCACATTCATCAACCAGTTGATTTCAAAATCCAACAGTAAAGTCTTGAACAATCAAGGGGATTTCAAATTATTCCATTTTTCCTATCAAGCTCCTCACTTTTTACTATTTTTCCTGTGACGTTTAGGGGTTAAGGAATTAAGTACTACAGTATTTGATAACCGATGAGCAGTGGTAGCGGCAAGTAGGTTATCAGACATAACTGGTTGTTTACTTTTCAATTACAACCTTTGATCTTCATGATTCAAGGGTGTACTAGGAAGTAAGTTGAGAAGAACGAAGGTTATGAGTTTTAACTTGTGATGGTGATGGTGATAGGTAGTCCATAGAATAGAGCCACGTTAGCATTGAAAAAGTCAACAACTGATTATGTTCAGTAAATCTAGTGCGCCAATTTCTTGACTGTGGAAAGGTTTCCATATGTGGAAGTAGAGTTTGGAAGGATTCCTATCTAACCTAATTGGGTCATTTAGATCTTCCTAACCATAGGTTGTAAGCAAAATCAATCAACAGGGTCGTTGCAAGAAATACTTACCGGTTTTGGCTCAAAATGGTTCAAAATCAATGAGTCTTATGAGTCCTATGACCCTTTGAAATAAAAAAAATTTAAATTGAAAAAAATATGGATAATTTGAAGAGCAATGAGAATATTATGTCTCTTGAAATTCAGACCCAAGAAATTTTTTCTCTAAATGTTATAAACAATGGAAAATACAATGAAAATAGCTCTTTTTTCACTAATTTGGTAAAAATAGTAAAAAAATTCAAAAAATGAAAATGAAAAATGCATTTTTTTCTTCAAGTAAAGGTCTTTCTTTTCCAACATAATTTCATCTTTGGAAAAAATAAATTCTATTCTCTACACTTGCGCAAAGTCAGCTACTTTGATGACATGTGGAGGTTGAACAGTATAGTATTTTCAAAAAATCTCTTCATGGTCTTGTGTAACTTTAGGTGAGGTCCTTGCATGCCAATTTTCAGCTCAAAATTTGCATTTTTGGGTCAAAAATAGGACTAAAAACCCCCAAAATGGATAAGGTAGACAGCCAAATGGGGGGCAGTTCAAAAATAGTAAACTAATTTTTAAGGAATTGAAAAAATTACACAACATACGAAACTTTTGTGTGCACCTTCATTCCAAATTTCAAGTTGATAGGGCAAACTATGCAAAAGTTATGAACAAAAAACTACATGTTGGAGGTCAAGGGGACAAAAAATAGGACAAGTGTTTCTTGCAATCACCCAAAAGTTGGTTGTGATATTGAGAGACTTGTATCCCATTAGAAGAGATTTGGAGAAATAGATGGTTGTTTCAAGCCCCTTTCCCATGTTGTTCCAAGAGTACTAAGGGAATGGCTAAATCCTATCAACCATCTTAAATACCTAAAAGAATTTTAATTTGAAAAATTGTTTGTGAAATTGAAAAAAAAATTGAATTTTTAGAAAATAAATAAATTCAAAATCTAACGTGGTCGTCTTTTAATCACATCAAATTTCAAAACTAATGCAGTTTTCCACTGTGCAGGAACTAATAGTCTTCTATGGAGCCAAATCTCCTCTAATGCAATCATAATGCACTTCAAGAATTGCGCCATAACTATCAAGGGTTCTTTTGGTGGGAGGGAAGAATTTTGCTAGATCTATCAAAGATCTGACCACCATTCATTTGTCCCTTCCAAATTGACGTGTGCGGTGAGGCCAATAAAAAAAACACTAGTCCAAAAAAAATGCCCCAATAATTATCACTATACATCTTTGTGTGAACAAGAAAAGAAGAGTCTAAACTAAAGAATTGGAGGGTTGATGAGAAATGGGTCACCATCCTCTACATGTAATTGAAGTATAGCAACCTAAATGACTAGTTTACTTTTTTGACATTCTTCAATTTTTAAAATAAAAAATTCTATACATAGATAACTATGAGAAATTTGGATAACAATTGACATTTTATGTTTTTGACAAAAGATGAATTTATTATGAATTTTTGAAGTGTGATGTCCAATTGATATAAAAGAGTCTTTAGACTACCCTCTAACCAACAAAAAGTGTATCACTGTGACAATGTCCATCTTATTCACCTAAAGCACCCACAATACTTCTTAACATACCCACAATATAAAGGTAAAATAAAATCACCTCAATTATATCATGAATTTATACAAAATAGATGAAAGTTTCCATTGCACTCACTACTTATTCTATTAACATCATCCAAGACATTGATGCGGCCACTAACTCAACTTATTCTAGTCCAAATCTCATTTATTGGAGGAATCCTATCATAGATTGATGTAAGATTATAATGGGTTAATCCCTAAGTGCTTTTGATGGATGATTTGCACATCATAGACTAGTTTACCTCATAGAGTTGATTGTAAAAAACACCAAAAGAATTTTCAATCACATGTAGTGTTATACTCATTGCACTTTCTTTAATACAAATTTTAAAAATCACTCAACTCTAACCTATTCCCCCTCCCTTCTCAAATCAAACTAACTTTTTTAGAATCTTCTTTCTTAGCTAGTTTAGAATCTTTATAACAAGGAAGACTTTTACAAAGGATCTTACAAAGGTGTGCAACTAATCTAAATGTCACTTAGACAAGCTTTTCACATCCCAGTGTAAGACTCTAAAGAAACAAACTTTTTGTACTCCAACTTTTTAGGGTTTAGGATTATTTTCTAAAGGTTTAACTTATTGGTATATTTAATAAAGATTATCATGGTAATTTTTGATGCTTACAAATGATTATATTTACTACTAGATGAATTGATGCTTACTAAATGATGCATAATGTGATCCTTCTAAAACATTTGACACAACTTATTAATCTTAGGTTTTATTTACATTCCAAAATATATACTATAGTAGAATTCCAACCAACATTAAATAATTGACACCTCAAGAATGATCTATATAGTATCGTGAACATGAATTCCATATAATAGTAATATTCTATGTATCATTTTGGCATCAATATTACTTTATGACAAATTATTTATTTACTTGGATGCAAGTTGCTAATCAAACTTTTAGAGCAATATTTACAAGTTTCTTCATTGGTCAAAAATTTCAATGAAATTAAGTAACTTCATATAAAATTGTTCTAAAAATAAAGCAATGCATTTGTTTTATTGTGTCAAAGTTAGATTTTTGATTACTTCAGAGTTCATCCTATTTTGGATATTTTCAAATTTTCTATTCTATAATTAATTATTGAAAAACAAGAATTTTATCTAGGGTGCTTTATTCTACCAACGTACAAATTGCATTTCATCTACAACGCTATGCACCATTATGCTAGGATTTCCAACCCATTCTGCCACTCTCTCCTTTCTTCTTGAATCATTTCATATAATTCAGTGTATTAGTTATTTTCAATCCACTCTACCATTTCAATGGAATTATTAAAAATTAACAAAATTGACATGCATTCTAAAAGGGCCATTTTATGTGCTCTTTTTTATACTAGTATATTATTTACTAGCACCTAATACCGAGGTTCATTAGCAGGCCATACAAATTTTTTATAGAATCTATTCAGAAGTTGGTGAAAAGAAGAAGAATTTGATTCTAATGGTCGGTGAGAAGATTAGCAAACTTTTATACATGTATAACTTAATTGACCATGCAAACCTTGAAGAGAAGGCATATGGAATTCTTTGACTTCTACATGCATGTGTGCAACAGAAAAATCAAATTGTTGGTTAGCATTATATTAATTAAGTGAAGGCTTATGAAAAATGCTCAAAGAGAATTTTTTTTTTCAATTTTCCAAAAATATATTTTAAACAACAGATGTGAACTTGAAGAGTGATGTTCAACCTTGCAAAGCTATTTCAAACATGTATTAATTTCTTCATGCTCAGTCACATGGAACTTCGTCAAAGACATTTCTCTATCTTGCCACATCATTCAGTCAAGTTTGCTTGTTTTGTACGCTTGCTAGGTAAGGTAGGAGGTCCATAAACTGACCATCTAAGGCTGGAACTGAATTTTGGGGAGATGAAAAATCTTGAAATATTTTCCAGTGAATTTTCTTTGAAAGACAGCTAGAATAGGTATCTAACTGAAGTTGTTTCATATATTTTTGAAGCTTTGTGGAATTAGTTATGAATTTTTTAAGTCAATGTAGCATAGGGCTCCAAAACTGCCCACCCCCTCAAATGTATACAATTTGTACATTACTATAAAGATCAAAAAGTAACATGTACCAAAGATGTACATTTGGGAAGGTGAGTAATTTTAGAGCCTAAGTGGTTTTAGAGACTCTTACCTTATGACTTATTAAGTTTAGTTTGTCTTGGGCATAAAAAGTTAAGTTCTATTTTCAAAGGAGGAAATATCTTAAGACTAAATTCTAATGGACTATTGTGTATCATAAAGTCTTAACCCCTAAATGCCCAAGGTCTATTTTGAGCTTCTTGGAATTTGTTCTAAGTTGAATAAAATGCCAACATTTAGATAAGTTGTATGGGTCATTGCAAGAAACACTGGTCCTATTTCATGTCACAATGAGAACCACTTTTTTGTTGTTTACTATAACTTTTGGAGAATAAGTTCAGTGAACATGAAATTTTTATTGAACATACCTAACTTGAAGGTTATTAGATCCCTTATTTTTCAGAAATTAAAAAAAATCATTTTATATTTTAAAAACATTTTCGTTGAGTGTCACAAAATTACGTTTATGGTTATCATTACGTTCGCAGTGTCTAAATTTAATGATTTGAAGACGAAACTTTCATAGTCTATTTGCATGGGTGTAAAACCTATAAATTCCAAATAAAGATCTAAAAATATGTTTTTTTATGTCCTCTACATGAGTACAAATTTTTTCCCGTGGCACGCAATTTTTGAACATTGATGATGGTTCTAAGATCGTTCTTTTGGTCAAATCTCATCAAAATCAACTTTCCTCAAATGGAAAATTTTTAGTTTTTTTTAAAATTGATTTTCCTATTTTTTACAAATAAAAATGTGGAAGTACTAAATTTCATGAGATTTTGTACTTTTCTGGATTTCCTACTTAGAGATTTTTCCTATGCCTTTCCTTTCTAGGGTACCTTATTCTTAAAGGTTTATACATGAAACATATTTTTCACCTTTTTTAAAACTTGTTTTTCTAATTTTAAAGTACTCCCGGAAAAAAAAAGACTACGTTCAAAAACGCTACACTTTTTGGTCGGTGTTTCTTGCAACGACCCGTATCAATTTTTTAAAATTGTAACTGTACAAATTCAAACAAGACATGTTAGAGATTGCATAGAAAAAGAAAACACAACAATATCACTTATGGAGTGAAAGATTATAATGTTTGACCATAAAGGTGTTCAAACTACAAAAGTGATGTGAAGTTTTTCTATCCTCTTTTTGCAAGTTAAATCTAAAAAGTTGGTAACCAAAAAAATATGAGGTGAAAGGGCCTAACATGCATGCCATCAATTTATGACTTTTCAAAATCTACTCTACAATTTTTGTAAATGAATTTTGAATGTGATCTTTTCTCCAAGATCTAGTGTATTTGAGGCTCATTTTCAAAAGCTCTTAACACTACGGAAAGTCAAGATTGCAAGGGATACCCTTGCACAAAATCTTGTATAGAAAAATCACTATCATTCATTTTTCAGATCGTATTTTTGACACTAAAACTAGACTTTTAGAAGAACTTTTCAAAAATACAAATTACTAAAAATAGCAACTTGGTTAGGATTTTATTTAACTTCAAAGTTTTGTAAGCACTAGATTTTTGGGCTTTGGGCACTTAGGGGTTAAAAGTGGGCACACAGTCAAACACTCTTAAGCTTTTAGTTAAATATTGTACATGTAGGTCAGTTTCATAAATACCTTGGAAAAATTTGGAAGATGTCAAAATTTGGAAAATTATTTACAAGTATTTCTAAAATTGAAAAAGTTGTTCTTGAAAAAAATTAGAGAAAAGAACACATTTATAGATGAATAGAAAGAATTAATCCAAAATTAGGAACATCTTTACAAAGGGCCGAAAAAATTTTAAAATCTTGTGTGTCGGTGGAATTGCAAAAAGTAAAATATTTCCGCATGAACCTACCCAAACTAACTTACAAGTATGATAATGTTTATGCATGATAAACCCCTAAGGTTGACATACTAGTATTAGATCATTTAAGCAATTTTGCAGCAGATCATGAGCAGTATGAAGTGGTGGAAATTATTCCCACTTAGGAAGATAGGAAATATGGAGATAGAAATTTATTTTCAAAATTGGAATTACTATGAATTTTGGGAGCTTGAAAGTGCAATTCATCCATAGACAATGTCTAGAGTGTTCCAATTTTAATCATTTTAGAATTACTTTTGTACTTACTTCTTCCTACTTTCTTCATCACTACTATGGGAAATGTGTCCAAGGACGCTAATATGTGAGCATGAAAGAGTGAGCCTATGAGCCTTGAGCCTAAGTATAAGTAAGTATCCTACAGTCATTGAAGGTGTTTATAATATAAACACCTATAATATAGGTGTTTTCAACATAAATACACTATAACCATTGAGGTGTCTATAATATAAACACCTATATTATAGGTGTATAGAATTTTAGGCTCATAGGCTCACACTTTCTATACTCACATACTAGCAACCATGAAAACGTGTCATAACCTTGTGAGTCCCACCTTTAAAAAAGACCAAAATAAACATTCTAGCTTTGGTTAGAATTACTACATGTATTCTTGCAAGTTGTGTATAGGGCGTGGTTGAAAATTGGTCTCTCTACTTTAAACATCTAGAGTGTTCTCTAGAATTAATAATTTGGAAAAAAGAAAACATCATCACGTATTCTTTGGAAGAATGCTTTGGAATTCATATGCAAAATTTTTTTGTTAGAGTTTGAGACATGCACTTAGATTCACCCATGTTTACTTATCACCAATATTTTTTTAATAAAAAATTATAAAAGGAAAATTTCAAAATTCCTTCTAAATTCAATTGCAAGGAAACTATTTTCATTTTTTGAATAAAATTTGTTGGAATGCATTTGAAATGAGGTTCATTTTATAAAATGATTTTTGAAATTTTTATGTTTTTTAAATCTCATTAGAGGAGTTTTCGGCCTCTTAGAGGGCTGTGAGTTCCCCAGGCTGGGAACTCACCGAAACTGTCCGAAACTGTACCGCTGTACCTGCGTCGACGTGGCCGAGCGACTGCCACGTCGACTTTCGACGAAAAAATAAAATAAAATAATTTTTTTTTACTTGGTTTATCATTTTAAGAATTTAATTTATTTTTTTATTTTTTTATTTTTTTTCAAAAAAAAAAATCTGACATCGGGGGCTGGGGGAACGGGGCCGGGAACAGCCCCGAAACGGCCCTCCAGCCCCCCCAAAACTCCTCTAATGATGACTTCATTTTTGCAAATCTAGTTTTAAACTAGAGTGAATGCTATTTTGCCTTGGTCAACTACTTAATGTAATTCCATGTTTGCAATTTTGGAAAAATCTATACTCTAGTAACACTATATCTAACCATTAGATGGGATAACAACTTGAATAAAGTACCTCCACAAATTAAGATGACTTTCATCCAAGCAGTAATGAGAAATAAACAAGCATATGAATTTCTTCATTATCGACAATTTGGATATCGGGTCCTCAAATATTAAGAAAGGAATACCATAAATAGTTAACCTCTAAAGCCTTGAGGTGCGTTTTTTGGCATTATAAATTTTTTGGGCGGCTCACTACAAATGGATTTTTTATTTTTTTTCCTGAAATTTTCACACAAGATGTGCCCAAGTAGTAGCTTTAAGGCCCAACAATTTTCATAACTTTTGACTTTATGGCATGATATGTTGTTTTCTTTACTCAGAGGGCAGCCCGGGCAGCTAAAAAAACTTCTTTAGAAAAACTTTTTTTTCAAAAGTGAAATTTCAAATTGATTCTTTAGGTTTTTACAGACATGGGAAGCTTTGTTTCATCCCATTTGGATTAAGGAGTCAAAAGTTACGAGCAATTTTAGTTTGCAAGTAGGTATGGTTTTCAAAAATTCCATACCTACCCGCAAACTAAAATTACTCATAACTTTTGACTCCTTAATCCAGACGAGATGAATAAAGCTTCCTGTGTCTATAAAAACCTAAAGAATCAATTTGAAATTTCACTTTTGAAAAAAAAGTTTTTCTAAAGAAGTTTTTTCAGCTGCACGGGCTGCCCTCTGAGTAAAGAAAACGACATATCATGCCATAACTTTTTATCCACAAAGTCAAAAGTTACGAAAATTGTTGGGCCTCAAAGCTACTCCTTGGGCACATCTTGTGTAAAAATTTCAATGAAAAAAAAAAAAAAACTCCATTCGTAGTGAGCCGCCCAAAAAATTTATAATGCCAAAAAACGCACCTCAGGGCTTTAGGGGTTAAAACAAGTATTATAGCCTATAAAATATAGAGAATTCCTTGAGAAATTGAACTCAATGTGTGCAAAAAAACAAGGATGATGAAGAATGAAAAACAAACAAAAAACATTTCTTCAAGAATGAATATTTTTTCAGTATTAATGTAGATCCTTTGTCTAAACCCTATACTTGTCTCATAGATTCATATAAAACAACTATCTTTAGAACTTGTTCCTAATCAAGTATGAACCAATCAAGCATGATCAAATTAAATATTTTTCAAAGATAACCATTGTTGGTTCTAAGACACCCTATTCTACCTAGAGCAGGGACATTATTATTAGTATTCCTAGGCTCATTGGCTTTTGGACAAGTTGGCAAAAGTTATGCCACTCTCAACCTAAAATGGAGTTTTGCAACACCAAAAAATCACAAAAAGTCAAAATAGAATTTTCATAGTTTTTTCTCATAGAATTTCTTTTCTAAATAGAAAGGTTTGATTTATTCTATTTGAATTAGTGATTAGAAAGTTATCATAGATCTATCTCTTTTTTTAGAAAGCTACAAACAACCTTTTCAAATAAATAACTTATAGGATTCATTTTCAAACTCAATTTCTATAATTTTTCAAAAAATTCTATTCAATTCTATTTAATTCACTTGCTAGAACAATCTTACCATTGGGATTGGTGTGTTTAAATTCCATCTTAGAGCTAAAGAATCCTACAACCTAAAGGCTTTTACAACCATTTTATGGTCATTGCCCAACTTAACCCCTAAAGGTTTTTGACTAGGTATCTTTTCACCAAAAACACTCTAAAACTACTATTTCTAATACAAGCACCAATTTTTAGAAAAAAAACATTTTTAGACACATGTAACTATAATATCTCATAGCAACAATGCAAGTATGTGAATATGAAAGTGTGAGCATGTGAACCTTGAGTATATATGGGTCATTGCAAGAAAGGGTGTTCAAAAAGTGTAGTGTTTTCAATAGTACTCCTGTTTTTTTCAAGAGTACTTTAAAATTAAAAATAATTTTTTTTAATAAAAAATATGTTATATATATATATATATATATATATATATATATCTTTAAGAAGAAGGTACCCTAAGAAGAAAAAGTATAGAAATTTTTTCTAAGTAGGTGAACTAGAAAAGTGCAAAATCTCATAAAAAAGTTTTGTCACTGTAATTTCACATTTTAATTTAGAGAAAATAGGGAAAGGAATTTTCTTAAAACTAAAAATTGTCCATTTAGGAAGTTGATATTGATGACATTTCACCAAAGAAAAATATCCAAGAACCATCTTCAATATTCAAAAATTGCACGCAATGGAAGTGTTGTTTGTACTCATGTGGAGGATTTAAAATGATGTATTTTTGGATTTCTATTGGTAGATACAAGTTTTTCTATTATTCAAGTAGACCATGAAAGTTTCAAGACCAAATATTTAAATTAGAGGCTCGTAACGTAGTGAAAACCCCTAAACCTCAACTTGTGACAAATTAATAAAAATAGTTTTTAAATATAAAATTATTTTTATTAATTTCTAAAAAATAAGAGATGTGGTAACTATAAAGTTATAAATCTTTGATAAAAATTTCATGTTCATTCGACTTGTGCTTCAAAAGTTATTGCAGACAATGAGAGAATATGTCTAATTGTGACAACAAATAGTACCACCCTTTGTTGCAATGACCCATATATAAGTGGATATGATGCAGCCATTGAAGGTGTTTATAACATAAACACCTATAATATAAGTACTTATAGCATATATATTCACTATTATCATAGAAGATTACTATAATATAGGCACTTAAATCATAGGTGTATAGTCTTCTAAGCTCATAGGCTCACACTTCTAAGCTCTTATAATAGCAACCCTCTATCTTATAGTAAGCTGGTTAAAAAAGATGTGGAAAAAATTTCAGAAATTTCTATTGTGTAGATTGCAAGATATTAGCATTTGAATTGACAAATATCAAAGCAATGAAAACTACTTATGATACAATAACTTTGTAACCATGAAGTCAAAAGTTATGAAAATGGTAGTTTGAGGCTTCAAGGGTTTATGGGTTGCTTAATTAGATCCTATAAATAATTTTCTTGAGACTTCATATTTTCCATCAAGGTATCTATCAACATTAAACCCTCTAGTTGGGAAAAAATTCCATCTTAGGTGATTTTTCAAAATCAAACACTTCAAGGACTTAATACTCAATGAAGTTCTTGTTGGAGAAGTTATTTCAAGGAAAAACATTCTATAGGTAGTACAAGTGAGCAAAGGCTAATTAATTAGTTTGTAGTTCTTGTTTTTCTACTGTACTACAAGATCTGTAGATTAGATATGCTAATTTTTTTTAAAGTTTTGATCTTTGCAATATAAATGACAATTTTGAGTGTTTTTTGATGAAAAAAAAGGCCTTGGGATTCTTAAGGGTTGAAAGGAGCAGTGTTGTGAAAATTCACCGATACCATGTAATAAAATTGGATTTTATAAATCAATTGTCTAAGAATCATCTATGAATTGAGTGCTAGTGTGGATTAAGAGTCTAATTGTGCATGGCAAGAGTAGTGGTGAGAGGCGTGATAAAGTAAAGCCACCCATCCTTGACTAGTGTCCTGTAGCCAACTTATAGACTAAGTTATTTCCAATGAAGGCTAGAATATGTATTTTTCTCCTTTTTAAGGTTAGAACTAATAAGTTAATGACACATGGTCCAAAGTAGGAAGCAAGAAAGTAGAAAGCAATGAGTAGGAAAGTAGTTCTTGAGTAATCAAAATTGGAAGAGTCTTGAGTACTATTTGCCTTTCAAAAGCCATAGTAATTTCAATTTAAGCAAAAAAATTACCAAAGTTTTTGCAATCCCCATCATTTCTATCATTGCACTTTGAAGATATTTGCTTTGCTTTGCACTAAAATAGTCTACTCTAAAAGTATCCATTTAAGCCTTTCTAAGTCATCATTGATAGTAATACATATTTCAAACATGTCACTTGTTCCTAGATAAGGGTCACATTTAGAACACACTTGCTTTTAGAGTAGACTACCTTGGAGTATTTCCAATGTAGCCTGTTGATAGGCATGGGATCAGTGCAAACAAGGATTGTAATGTTCTTGTGCAAATGATTGAGCCCCAATGCAACCGCTACAACCAAAGTCATTTTGGAGGACTTGGCATATGAGAGGCCCTGCTCAGTATTTTGACGCAATTTGTTGTGCATAGAACAACACTCTCGAAGCTCAGATTCTTACACAATTCACCTCAAATATACTGAGATGTCACTAAAAAGGTAGAGATATACATTAAAAAATTAAAAAAAAACTATGGTGTTGTATCAGTGTATAGGGTCCAGTGTTGTTGTTTTTGCACTGTATATGAATAGTGAAAAGCCTTATGTGCCCTCCTACGAAAGGGCAATATTTAGAGGGGGCCACAAACAACGGTGAATCAGATTTGGAATCTGGCGATAAATTGCTTGAAAAAAACACCTTGACAGCATGCACAAGTAGTAAGCTGGCAAGAGGCCCAGACTGCTTCCTGATCTTGCATGGTAAAAAGTGCCTGGTCATTTGGAGTCGTCCCTAGGAAAGGCAAAAAAATAATGTATAGAAGTTTTTAAATGAAGCAATGTCTGTGTAGTCAGAGAATGTGTAGTCAGAGAATGTGTGGTCAGAGAATGTGCTTGGTCTCTGACTCTTGACAAGGTGACTACTAGTGATACAATGATTGGTTTTTACTTCCATTGTTGGTGAAAATAACCTTCTAAAAAATAATAATTTCTGCAATAGTAGTGGCTCCATGCTGAGAGGATGTGCTTCCACATGCACAATTTCCATCTAACGTGGAGACTACTCTAGATTTTTTTAAACAAATAAAATGGAAGACTACTCCAGTTTTGATTACATGAGGACACCATTAGGACTTTTATATGCACTGTGCACCTCTACCTTGGTTACTTCTTGGACAAGGTGACTACTTGCTCTATTAAAAGCCATGTTGCAATTGAGAATTTCTGCAACCTTTGAGCAATAACAGATATCTATACACTTTTATTTCATTAAACTGTAGTTTATTCATTATGGCTCAGAAAATTCTGATATTACTTGCATTAGAATTGCTCTTTACTTCTCTGTCCACTGAAATCAAGCAAACCGTATTAACTTGCATACTATCTTTTGCAAAGGTCTCTCTGTCCTTACAGGGATGCTTTATGAGCCTCCTATCATACATACACATGTTTCTGATACTTTGTTGTGCTTGCTCCCATCTCCCCTTTGGGAATGCTCTTAACCCCTAAAAGCCCAAGGGGTTAGGACAAAACACAAATGTGCTATAAAATATAAGAATTACAACTTTTCTGAAGTTAGTATCAAAGAAGATAATGTAAAGCACAACAAGTAGAAAGTATCCATACAGTCAAAGTAACAAAAATGTTTTTGGATTATTTTTAAATGAATTTTGAAGATATAACTTCAAAAATTCACCAAAAATACAATTTCTATTTTTAGGATTTGAAATTTTTTTTGATTGGTCAAAATTGTGTTTTTTTATTGATTTATAGAAAAATGCAAAATATTCAACCTCTAAAAGCCCAAGGGATTAAGACAAAATACAAATGTGTTATAAAATATAAGCTTTACAACTTTTTTGAAGTTAGCATCAAAGAAGATAATGTAAAGCACAAAAAGTAGAAAGTATACATATGATCAAAATTTTAAAAATATTTATAGATTCTCTTCAAATGAATTTTGAAGATATAACTTCAAAAATTCACCAAAAATACAATTTCTATTTTTATGATTTGAAATTTTTTTTGATTGGTCAAAATTATGGTTTTTATTGACTTGTAAAAAAATAAAAAGTATTTACTAATGAGAGCATCAGTAATTCCCCCAAATAGTAAGTTTTTCAATACTAAGCAATTTTAGACACTTTGTACTATTTCTCCTTTTTTTTGCTATAACTTTTGTTTGACCGTACTGATCTTAGTTTTGAATATCAATGTTGAAAGAAAACCCAATTTTTTCAAAACTGAAAAAAAAAATTTTGAAAAAAGTTTTTTTTTTACTCGAAAATTCTGCCCGAAGTTAGGCAGCGACCAGAAAATGGTCGCTTGAGCGCTTAGGGGTTAAGTTACACCAGATCATGTCTAGAATTGCTTATTTAATCAGTTATGGGTGACTTCACCTTATTATATTACTTCCTTTGTCTCAAAATAAATACATGTTATCTAGTGAAAAACTGTGGAAATAAGTTACCACAAGTTTATTTTGAGACAGAGGGAGTACCATCCAACATCCAATGGCCAGGAAGTACAAATAGAAGCTGTGTGTTGGCTTGTGTTGCAGACTACATTGTCTAGTCAGGTCCTTTGGACTTTGGACTGATGAGACAGTGAAATTCCTTTTTGGAGTCCAATGAACTTGAAAAAGACAGACCCTATGACCATGGAGAGAACTTGAAAAAAAATTTGAAAAAAAATAAAATTTGCTCTGTACACTTCCTTCTTGCAATTACATGCTTTATAGAAATGCAAATAAAATTAGATTTTTTCATGAAAATCTGAAATTAACGTAAAAGCTTTGAAGAGAAACTGAAGAAAATTCATATCAAATGCAAATATGCTTAAAATTTTTGAAGCTCATTAAATGTTTTTTAGTCCCACAGGAGACTAATTCAGGGCTATTCCCTCAAACTATTCCTTATACAGTGGGGTACCAATGAAAATGTCGTTTTTGAATTCGCAGTGAGAAAAATTTGAGTACTGCCCACTTTGAAAGCCTCCCAAGAGCTCAAAAATTGGTATTTTACCACAAAAGTTTTACCACAGCATCATCTTTAAGTTGATTATTTGTATAAAAAATTTCAAGGCCAAAAGATTTACCAAAAAAAATTTATTCAAGATTTACCAACATGGGTAGTGGTGAGAAACATTTCACTACTTTCAACTTTGACACCTTCGTAAAAATTGAGTTTTTTTCTTTTTCCATGAAATTTTTGTCATGAAACAATCTCTATGTTTTTAATATGTATAAAAAATTTCAAGGTAAAAAAAAGTTTTTTTAAGAAGATATTTGAAATCTCCCAACAAGTGTAGTTTTGAGAAAATTTTCACAATTGCCAACTTTGACACCCTCCCAAGGGCTGAAAAATTGGTTTCTTACCATGAATTTTTTTTTGTGAAGTCATCTCTATGTTGGTAATATGTGCTCTAAATTTCAAGTTCAAATGATTTACCAAAAAAAAGATATACAAAATCTCCGAACATATGTAGTTGTGAGAAATTTTCACTATTGCCGACTTTGACACCCTCCCAAGGGCTAAAAATTTGTTTATTTAACATGAATTTTTTTGAATAAGATGAAATTTATGTTGATAATATACATTCTAAATTTCAATTTCAAAACGCATACCCAAAAAAGACATTTAAAATCTCTCAACATGTGTAGTTGTGAGGTTGAGTTTTTACATTTGTGTCAAACTTTGCTCCACAAAATAACACTATACTAAGGGCTCAAAAACTCCTCCTCACAACTACACATGTTGGGAGATTTTGTATATCTTTTTTTTGGTAAATCATTTGAACTTGAAATTTAGAGCACATATTACCAACATAGAGATGACTTCACAAAAAAACATTCATGGTAAGAAACCAATTTTTCAGCCCTTGGGAGGGTGTCAAAGTTGGCAATTGTGAAAATTTTCTCAAAACTACACTTGTTGGGAGATTTCAAATATCTTCTTAAAAAAACTTTTTTTTACCTTGAAATTTTTTATACATATTAAAAACATAGAGATTGTTTCATGACAAAAATTTCATGGAAAAAGAAAAAAAACTCAATCTTTACGAAGGTGTCAAAGTTGAAAGTAGTGAAATGTTTCTCACCACTACCCATGTTGGTAAATCTTGAATAACTTTTTTTTGGTAAATCTTTTGGCCTTGAAATTTTTTATACAAATAATCGACTTAAAGATGATGCTGTGGTAATACTTTTGTGGTAAAATACCAATTTTTGAGCTCTTGGGAGGCTTTCAAAGTGGGAAATACTAAAAAATTTCTCACTGCGAATTCAAAAACGACATTTTGATTGGTAACCCATTGGGTTCATTCTTGACTATGTGGATAGGTGTCTCCTGATTATATTAAAAATAAGGATTGATTATTGAACTATCTTCTGTCAAGTGATAAAAAAAATCTGAAAGAATGATTTATTCAAACATCCATTTCAGTTTTTGAAAGGGACGCATTTAGAAACAAATTAGATCACTTTTGACATGTTACACCGCTAGTTTTTGAACCAAGCCAGATTTTTTTTCAAAACTTCGCATGTATGGGTTTGCAAGGCCTACTGATCACCACTATGGGACCTATATATGACAGACTATGTTTGAAAATTCATAACTAATTCAATAATGCTTTAAAAATTATGAAACAACTTGTGTTAGAATCCTCAGCTATTTCTCCTTGACTGAAAAATGAATTAAAAATATTCCAGTCCAAGGAAATATATGAAAAGAGGGAACCAACCCTTAAATGGTCGCTTTTTGAGCCTCTTACCATAGGCACAGTATGAATAAGTGGCACTTTTGGGTGTACCTACCTTATCCCCTTCATTTGGCCCCTTCAAAAATGTTGAAGTTTTTTATTTTCCACCCATGATAAAATATACAAACTTAATAATGGGACTATTTTAGTGAAATTGTACATGTTTGAAACATGATTGACAAAAAAACCCTTTACTAACTATTGATGTACATTATAATACTTGTCAACTCTCAATCATCCCCCCAATTTTGGCATTCAAAAGAAAACTGCAGAATGTATTATATTATTAATATTTTTGCGTGGTGTAATTAACATTCACATATTATGCAATTTCAATGAAGCATACCAAATTTAGGTTCCAGAAAACCAAAACCCCATTTCTGGTAAATTGTTTCATTGAATTTTAATGATTTTATACAATAATTCATTGAAAAACATGGATGATGAGTTTTTAAAAGTCTATTGTGGTAATGTAGGAAACATCTATATGCATTTCTTTCCTTCAATAAGCATCTCCAAAAAGTATTCAAATTTCCTCACAACAATTTTAAAAGTTAGGTTTATAATGACCAAATTTTGAAAAATAGATGTTTCTTCATTGTAATTTGATTTTGGCAAAGCGACTTTACCTTCATGGTCAAATGTATAAAATTAGTCACAATGTGAAAGTCAAATATCAAAATATAATTATAACATAGAAATATCTTTTTTTTTTCAAAATTTGGACATTGTCATCCTAACCTTTGAAATTGTTGTGAGGAAATTTGAAAACTTTTTGGAGATGCTTTCTAAAGAAAAAATGTACATATGGATGTTTTCAACTTATCTATGCAATCAAACTTACAAATTCATCACCAATGATTTTTAATCAATTATCATCTAAAACTATGAATTTTAAATGAAATAATTCACAAAGAATGAAATTTTGGTTTTAAAATATTCAAATTTGATATGTCTGATTGGAATTACATAAGAATTGAATGTTAATAATGCAAGACAAAATGTGCCATTTATATTCTATAGTATGCAAAATTCTTTGGAATGGCAATGGAGGGGAGGGGAGGGGAGTGAAAGTTGTCGAGTCCTATACAACAAAGGGAGATGTTTATATAGTATAGAATGTCCATTAATTAATATGGGTCCCCTTAAGACCCCTATTTAGTGTAGGTAGGATGTAAGAGATAAATTTTTCAAGCACAAAATAGGGTCTTCTTTTATTTACTTGCACCGATGGAATGACTTGGAGGGCGAAACTAGGGGCAAATTCATACCCAACCAAAATGAGGTACTTTCAAGTTTGACTACACATCCTTTGAGGAGTTTATATTCATATAATACTCCATAGTAAACGTGAAAGCCATTCAAGTCCACCCAAGCACGAGTTCAGGAGTACCCCCACTTTGCATTGGTTCAATTCATACAGATCCACAATGAACAATTCCTTCTCACCTAACTCAATTCTAAGTTACTAAGCCACGTGCTGACGTGCCTCCAGGTGCTTGGTCTAACTTAGCTGTAGTAGCTGAAGAGCAAGGCACTGGATGTCAACCAGGGGCTTTTTTATATTTTTATGTTTTTTTCAATTTTTTATGAAGTGTTCAAGTGTTGAAATTTTGAACCGCACTATAATATAAATTTAAATATAGTGCGGTTCAAAATTTCAACACTAATTTGTAAACCGAATAGAAAATATCACATTAACCCCAAAGTGACAAAGGGGACAGAAAAGTGTCCTCATACAGTTTCAAGTTCACTTCAAAGTGTTGTAACTTTTGCATCCAAGGTCCAAATTCAATCAAACTTTTTGGAAAAGTTGCATTCTCCCCTTTAGTTTGTGTGGTAAAATTTAGACATCAATCCAAGATGTATTGATTTCTTGGAAGCCAATGAAAGTTCACAACTTCAATTTGACTTCACCAAACTACATTTTAGGGCTGCAACTTCAGGGCCTTGTATCTCCTTCATCCATTGCTCATTTTCAATAAAATTTGTGGGATTTTGTTCTCCTTGAAGTATAGTTGTTGTCGTAAAGTTTTCATGCCAATCCAAGTTGTTTTGAATGTTTAGGAGCAATTCGAAGTTCAAAATCCTGCCATTATTGGTGTACAATGAACTTTGGCGGCTTGTTTCTTCTTCATATAGAGTCCATTTTCAATAATTCTTTTTAGAAAAGTTGTGTATACTAGTCAAGTTTGTGTGGCTAAAATTTCAAGTTAATCCAAAAATTAATGAGTGAATGAGAAGCATTCTAGTAGAAAGAGGTTCAGCTTTAGATGTGTTTTTTGCAATTTTTTTAATGAGTTTTTGACATTTCAAAGCTGTTTTGTAAACACAATGGGTCAATTGAATGAAATTTTTTTCACCAATGTGTTTATATACTAGTTTTGAATCATTTTGTAGTGTAAATTTTTTCATTTGAGTAGGTTTAGAAATCAAATTTCACCTCCAAATGTGTTTTTGGGAAAATTTTAGCATCCATTTTCAACACTAAAACATTATGATCTTGCAATCTATGCGGTCAAATGACTTCAAATTTTGTACATGTCATCTACAACATGTACACAACAAGATTGTACGGTTGAGATTTGTATAATTTAAAGACATTTAGATCCATAAAGCTTCAAAAGCAATGATGTTTTTAAACCCCACAAATTGAATGTCACTTGAGTACATATCATATGTCCATTATTCTGTTTTCATCCACAGCCTAGTGGATTCATTCAAGGTTTTTTGTGGGTTTAAAAAAAATCAAAGTTCTATGGCAAAAAACTTTTCAGTTGTCATTATTTAGCCAAATCTTTTTCTTAATAGAGAATTTCATCCATTTCCAACCACTTAAATAATTACATATATGTAGTGTAAATTTTTTGAAAGCAACTTTTTTTTCATATATAGAAATAGAATTTGGAACGATGCCATATTTTTTCAGAATTTTATTACACAAATTGTAATTACTATGAATTTTTTGGTAGAAGATTCTCTATGACCTATAATGGTAATATAGGCTGATTGCAAAACCAACCAAGGACTAGTTGTATTTATGAGAGCCTTGCAACCAATCATAATGTGCCACAATTGCTTTGGGAACTCCACTATAACTTCACGGAAAAAAAACAGTCTATTGATTGGAAATGGGGGTTGATCATAAATGGGTTGCCATCTTCTAATGAAATTGTCAAAAAAATAGCAGTATTAAAAAAAGTCTATCTTTCAAATTTCATTCATTTTTTTAGAGTTTGTAACAATAGGATCTTATTCTTGAATCTTGACAAGTATTAGGGTCACATATAATAGATTTTGGGTGTGAAGACAATGTATTTGTAAAAGGTTTTGGGCAAGCTTATTCAAAATTTTGACAGACTAACCTTGTTTAGCTTTTGAGGCCTATAACTCAAAATTACTCTTCAAGGAAGATTTAGGAACTTTGAACTTTAATTAAGGCCTCCAGTTAGGAAGAAGCATGCAAATGTTCAAAGCAAAATGATGTTGCCTTCTTTGTCCTTGAGTTGAAGCCTAAAAACAAAAAATAAAACTTAATTTTTCTCAATCATTGGATCTTAATAAAAATTAGATTTCATAGAAGTTTGTTTGCGTAATCTCAACAAAAAATTGAATTAGTATAATCAAAATTTGATACTTCATTTTTAATGCCCTAAATTTTCAAAATCTATTTTGTCTTACAAAGAGCTTTATATTAGAAGTTAAGAATATGATTTTGAAAGTGTTCATACTGAAATTTACAAGACAAAGAAGGGGGGAAGTAGATTAGGTAAGATATTAATAGTCGAGCATCAAAATATTTTGAGACTACTGGGATTGCATTTCTCTCAAGTTTGCTAAGGGGTGTTTCACACTACGTCTGTCCAAGTCGAGAGGCCGTCGATTCCACCAATTAGATTTTAGAAACCATGATTTTCACCAATTAGATTTGAGAAAACCATGGCCTCTCAACTTGGACGATCATAGTGTGAAACACCTGTAATAATCTAATGAGTTTGGGGGAAACCAATCAATTGTTGTAGATAGTAAGATCCCCTCAAATGTTGTTTATACATATTTCTACCTACATACTTTTGGATATATTTCACAAAGAATGTTATTATAGAGGGTCTTTAGATCAAATTTAGACCTCATTTTGGGTTAGATTCTCATGCAAACATCACCCCTGACTCCAAATGCAAAGAGCCCATATCCATTGTCTTAAGCATTGGCTGACAATGTGAATCTACGGTGGTGATGTTTGCAATGTGAATGTGGTATACAAGTAGGTCTAAATTCGTTTGTAACATGCTAAGCGGGTGGACATCCATATTTTGGGCAACGCACAAAAGTCAAGCAGTGGATGGATCTCCGAGGCAGTTTTGTTTTTTCATCCATCCATCCATTTTTGGACTGGTAGCTGCAGTAGTTCTCTGATGGGAATGCGGAAGACCTCCCCCAGATACAACCCTAACTTATATTTTGGGGAAATGGTGGAGGCTCAAAGGTGCCAGGCAATGCTCAAATTTTCGGAAGCCCATTCCCAATTGCTGGCCACTTTCTGAAAAAGTGGGGTTTTTTAGAGCATCCTGGCCTGCCCCTTGAATAGCCCCCCTCTTACACCAATGGCTGCGTCTACGATAGTGAGGGTATGCAAAAATACAAAGTGTAGGCACTAAGTTAAGGCAAATCTTTTTTTTTCTTTTTTTTCTTTTTTTTGGAACAATTGGGGGAATTAAGGCAAATCTTGATGCGTGTGCGGGGGAACATGCCACCACCATGAGAAGTCCTCAGAAGACCTTGTCCAAGCATTGCTCTGTAGTCCGAGACCCCTGCAACATTCACTTGATCCAAATCCTTTATTTTATGTGCTCAGGGAGTAAGTAAGAGCATCCCCACCACACGGGTCAGAATTTGGCTCAAAATCAGGCCCTTTGCAGGGCAGAGAATTATAACCCATGCCGGCCAGAGTTGGAGAGCCCCACTGCTGAATAGTGCAAACAACCCTCCAAATGGAATTTTATTATTTTTAAACAAGTTTCTCAGTTTATTTTGGCTTCAATTAAAGCCCAAAAACATTGGTCTTTTTTTCTTTGAGGTCTCATTTCTTTTCATTGAAGAGATCTCAAAATATTTTGAATTTGCAATGGGGCAAGACTCCTTATATCCCCATGGGGTGGAGGGAGGTGCTCCAACCCATGTGGGATATATGAATTCCAACTTGTTGAAACTAAAATTTGAATTTTGAAATTTCAAATTTTTTTCATTCAAAAATGAAAAAAATTTGGAATTTCAAAATTCAAATTTTAGTTTCAACAAATTGGAATTCATATATCCCACATGGGTTGGAGCACCTCCCTCCACCCCATGGGGATATAAGGAGCCTTGCTCCATTGCATACTCACTTCTTCCTACAAACACTTCATAGTGAATGTAGGGAGGCATGAGTTTCTATGAGAAATGGAATTCCCTACATCCTCCTGGGGTGGAGGGAAGAGTCTCAATCCATGTGGGATAAAAGGGACTATGAACTCATTTTTTTTGAGATAAGAATTGTCTCATTTTTGTTCATGAAATTGCTTGTAAGCATTTCATTTTTGGGAAAAGAATTTGAAATTGGAAGGTTAGCAGGGTTTGTACCTCGATTTCGGGGTCAAAAGTGCAGTCAAACTTCCTTTCGGCCCCTGGGTAAAACTCAATATTTTCCCGTCTGCCCAGTAAATTTGGCCGCGCCCGGCCATATTTTGAGTCTGATTTTGCGTGGGGTGGGGTACAGATAGTTGGCTGACCCGGCCAAATACCCAGTTTGAGCCAAATTCTGAGCTGCAGTGGGGATGGTCTAAGGAGTTACGACCCTCCCTTAGTGCATATCCGGAAATTGCCGCCTAAATGTGGTAGCCCAAGGTAGCAAATTTCCCGATATGCACAAAGGGAGGGTTGTAATTTGAGTTAAACGCACCGAGTTTCTTTTTTTTCCTGTTGAAATTTGTAAAAAAATGTTTTTTGGAAAGAAATCTTTAAGATCTGCAATAGTACAATGCATCGTTACAGTGCTGCACTTTCCCAAGTATTGTATTGTAATGCGTTATTGCATCAATTATTTAGAATGAGACTGGAAACCCAAGTGCTTAAGGTTATTATAAGTGTAGTTGGGACATCTTGCATAGCATAGCAAAGCTGACCTTCTTGCCTTAATTTGTTATTAGCATGGGCAGTGTTGATCTGAGCTTCTGGGGAGTGGGGCAGTGTGATTGTGATAATTAGTGTTATTTTGTCTTGGTCATACTAACTTATCAGTGTCACTCTGCACTAACTTAGAGCATCCCCAACGCATGGCTCAGAATCTGACTCATAATAGGGTCTTTGGAGGGCTCTCCAACTCTGGCCAGGCCGGGTGTTATTCGTTTGCCCCACTGCTGAACAGTGCAAGCAACCCGCCAAAAGAGAATTTTTTTAAAAATCAAGTTTTCCAATTTTTTTTATTTCATTTTGAAGCCAAAGAACATTGGCTTTTTTAAATGTTCTTTGAGATCTCACTCTCCTTGCTTGAGGAGATCTCTAAGTAATTTGAAAGTGCACTAGGACAAGGGTCCTTATATCCCCATGGGGTGGAGGGAGGTGCTCCAACCCATGTGGGATATAAGGATTTGAACTAGTTTGAACTAAGAATTCAAATTTTTAATTTTGAAAAATTTTAATTTTAATTTTCAAAATTCAAAATTTTAATTCTTAGTTCAAACTAGTTCAAATCCTTATATCCCACATGGGTTGGAGCACCTCCCTCCACCCCATGGGGATATAAGGAGCCTTGTTCCATTGTAAACTCACATCATCTTACAACCACATGAAGTGGAAGTAGGAAGGCATGAGTTTCTATGGGAGGTGGAGCTCACTACATCCTCTTGAGGTGTAGGGAGGAGTCCCAATCCATGTGGGACAAAAGAGTTGAAACTCTCTTTTGTCCCACATGGATTGGGACTCTTCCCTACACCTCTAGAGGATATAGTGAGCTTTATTTTTTGTGAAAAACTGAAGCCAAGATGAAAAATGAATTCCATGAAATTGCTTTTAAGCATTTCATATAAATTTTTTTTTAATTGGATGGTTAGTTCGGGTCTGTACCTCGATATCGGGGCCAAAAGTACAGTCAAACTCCCTTCCGGGCCCTGCCTTGCACCCCCAAATTTTCCGTCTGCTCAGTAAATTTGGCCGTGCCCGGCCATATTTTGAGTTTTATTTTGCGTGCAGTGGGGTACAGAGAGTTGGCTGACCCGGCGAAATGCCCAGTTTGAGCCATATTTTGAGCTGCGTTGGGGATGCTCTTACCCGAGGAAGCCGGACTTTCTTGTCTGTTGTTTTCAAGGACCACTGCTTGCAAGATCATCATTTCAATCAGAGGAAGACCAGTTTCCCCGGTTTGTCACTTTAGTGATGTACTGGACTACCACCTCTTCAGTTCCTGAGTAATTTTCATCATTTCTTGACGTAGGACGCTAAACCTGTCCCACAAAGTGTGACCAGTGGGCTGGATTTACCCCAGGAGTAAATGCTGAATTCGTTTTTTCTACACAAATTTCTTTTTGCAAATTCTGAATTCATACTTGCAATCAGAGACCCCTAATTACCTATGGGGTTGAGAACGTACCCAGCAACACGGCACATAAAAAAGGGGGTTTCTTTACTTTTACCCCACATAACATGAGTTTTACCCAGCTGGACCCACTTTGTGGGATGGATTTCACGCCCTGCATTTTTGACACCCACACAGCGGGTTTAAAATGAAGTTGCAAGCACATGGATGGCCCTGCCCATGGTGGTCAAACAGTATAATCTTCATCTTTGCATCAATGAAGCATTTGAAGCCATTCATTTTTCTTTTGCAGTCTGGTGACACTGGAAGTGAAGATCATGCTGTTTCATTTGTTTCCAATTTCATTTGTTTAAGAAAATAAAATAAAATCATGCAGTTTACTTGTATCCTGCACCAGTCATGAAGCCATCCTACGGCCTCAAACACTTGCACGTTTCTGCACCACTTCCGGGCCCCTCAATGACTTAGTCCGCTAAGAGCATCTCCATGCCTGCACGCCAAAGGGCTGGAAATGGATAATATAGAGTGTTTGCCCTGTGAAACTGCCCCATGCCAGGCACTCCAAACAAAATATTTAGCCAACAAAAACTTCAAAGTAACAATCACATTCAACTGTTGTGTTTCTTTCCCGTGGCTCATTAAATCTTGATTTCCTCAATCCGGCACAGTCTCAAAGAATTTTTAGCCATTCGGAGCTTGGAGGCCCAAGACACCTTGCACCTGGCTTGATAAAGGTAGTTTTTTGACTTGGGAGATGTGTTTAGTGAGTGAATTAAGAGTGTAGGCATGGGGCATGAAGCACCTTCACTAACCATGAACCCATGTCAAACCCCACTTGACGCCCCTGCTTGAGGGGTCTGGCATGGGGATGCTCTAAAGGATTAACTAAGGTAGTAGTATCCATAACCCTTTAGTGCACCCAATTACTGATAATAGAGTGTCTTAAAATGTTGTCAGATGTGCCTTGAAACCACATAACATTCAGTAGCAGGAGAGTAGACTACCTCATTCTCGACAGAATGATGTAGAATATTCCACATCATTGCATCCAAATGGATGAAATGATGTGAAATATTCCACATCATTTCGTCACAATCAGTAACTACTTATTTGCATTCTCATTTGTGCAGGCAGGCTTGTCAGGGTATGCAGGTTCTGAAATGTAGTTGGGCATACTTAGTTGGATGTTAACCCCTAAATGCCCAAGCCTTTTCAAGTGTGTTTTGACTATGAATAAAGTGCATGGACTTGTAGTCATCCCTAGTGAAGCAAATTGATTTTTTTTCAAAATCTAACCGCATAGATGTTTAAAGAGCTTGTTTATTAGTAAGTACACAAATTTTGAGTACAAAATTGCATTGGAGTTGTGAGATTATAACGAGAGAAGAGTGCATTTTCTATATTTAGTATGCTGCCTTTTCCCACAATGTTTCTCAAATTTGCATATAAATTTTTGGGGGGATTTGAGGTGACATGAACAACTACAAAAAGTGTTAGCACATTAAAATGCACTTCTAAAAAACTTAATTTCACATGAAAAGCTATTAAATTCATTACACAATCCACCTTGCAATTGTTGAAATGCAATTATTTTCATAAGTAGAAATTGAAAAAAACTCCAAATCAATAGTTATATGTTTAAATTTTCAATGGTGAATATCATGAAAATACTTTCCTCTTTCCATTGGGACCATTTTCAAAGCAAATGGATATGTACAATTTTTTAGATCTCAAATTAAGTGAAATTGCATAAAGCTAGGAAATGAAGTAAAATTGGCAAGCTTTACACTTCACTTTTAGTACATGTATGCCTTTGAAGACCTCTCAATAATCAAATATGTACTTTTTTCAGTGAAAAATGAAAGTTTTCAATAGTTAACCCTTAAAACTGCCCGAAATTTTTTTAAAAACGGGCATAGGAATTTAACTGCCCATTCAGAAATGAGCCTGAAATTTCAGATCGACCATATATGGTCGATGGGGCAGTTAGGGGTTAATTGTCTCTGAGGCGAGTTAATTCAGTTGAGTGAACTAATATTTAGCCTGCTATCAGGGCTTCAGTAAAACTGAAATTTCAAACCAAACTTGTCAGGGATGGAATTCTTCAATTTACTTCCAAGAGAGTAAAAGGCAGACTACTCTCCTGCTACTGAATGTTATGCATGCCAATGCTTGATTGTAGTTGGTGGGGTCTTATTTTTTTAGATTTTGGTGTGAGAATCAAGGCAACTTTACTAGAGTGTGGTTTAGGGTGCCCTACAGAGTTTTACTTTGAAAATTCATAGAAATTTGATACTTTATCCAAAAAATTTAATTTTTTCTTGAAAATTTATGATTTTCAATTGCTAACACCATAACATTCAATAGCCCATAGAAGTACTGCCCTTCCCTTTGTGAAGTCCCCATCACCTAATTTCATCTGACATTTCTGGAAGTTTGCAACTTTAGTTACTGAATGGTGTGGAGTATTCCACACCATTTCATCCGCTGGGAAGCAGTGTGACAAGCTGCTACTGAATGTTATGACAGAAAAAATATTTCTTCTAGAAAAAAATGCCTCTAACTATGCTGAAATTCCTTATTTTGACGGTTATGGATGCTGCTACCTTAGACCTTATTTTTATGGCAATGTCATTCTGTTTCATTTGTTTCCAAAAAATAAAATAGAAGGTTAACAAATGTAGTTTATAATTTGCAGATGTGGTTATTAGAGGCCAATCTAGGCATTCTCAGTCTAGGTCAGGTGTCTCTTCAATGGATTAGGCAGCAGATGACTTTCTTGCTCACGGAATAATGAGTTGATACCCGACACCCGGCCCCCCAGAAAAGGTCCTCTGCTGTGATTGCATCTCCCCAAAAAAATTCAATCCAGGCAGGCCACTTGGGGCTGGTGGGCCTCGGATTTCGCCCTTGGCAGTGTGAAAAAGAAATTCGGTTTCCTTTCTTTTAAGGAAAAAAAAAGTAACTTAAAAAACAAACAAAACCACAATCATTGGCATCAGACTTTTATGTATACAATGGCAATAAGTTAAGTCTCGAAAATCTACCAACATCTACTGTGCGGCATGACCTTCATAAACATTATTATCATGTGAGAGTCAAATGATCGACGACCTTGTCCATTTATCTAAAATAAAAATAAAAATAGATCGACGACCTTGTCCGTTTGTTTGAAATAAAAATGAAAATTGATCGACGATCACGGTTCTTTCCGGGGATGTGGACCTTGGACTAGGTCCTTCCCTTTGACAAAAGTGTTAGAATTACCCTCATTGGGAGAACAAAGTTTTGGTTTGGAGTCTTTGTGCTACACTCCCGCTACACTCCCGAACAAATCTTAGGGACTCGAATAAAGTGCTATTAGTTATTTTGAGAAAATTAGGTGAATTAAAAGATAGGGTACATTTTATTCAAAGGAGGGTGAGGGGAAATTTTCTATAATATCTAGGGCTACTCTAAGGTTCAAGAAATGCTACCCACTCTAATATATATAAATTAGGGTATGCAAAATCATCATGTAGTAGTATTTTTTGTTCAAAAAGGAGCCTTGACAAATAGGGGGTGTACAAATTGAATGATCGTAGTACAAAAAGTATAGATGCCAATAGAATACTTCATATGGTTGATAAAATGAACATGGCCAAAAAATCTACAAGGAAGGATTGTTGACTGAAATTGTACCACGTTATTAGTAGTGTAAATATTAAGAAAATACAAACTACGTGTAAATGTGGGACATTGACCACGAGTGGTATAAACTGTCACATTGCAAAAATTGGGAGGTTGACCTTAGTGAGTTCAATGTGATGGAAATTGGATGACATGAGGATAGAGTTCATAGTTCATTTAATCCCTATAGACTTTTGACTATGTTTTCACCAAAAATGCTCTAATAATGCAATTTCTATTAAAAATACAAAATTCTATAATTTATTTTTGGAAAATAAAACCTTAGGATCTTGTAGTAAGGTGGTTTGAAAAATTTCAAAAATTTCCACTATGTAGATTGCAAGATATTAACATTTGAATTGACAAATATCGTTTTTTTTTAATGCCAATTCCAAGGGTCATAATATTGTAATAAAAAATCTACACCCCATATTTTGATTTTTTTTTCAAAAATATTAAAAATGGAATCAAATAAAGGATTTCAAACTTTTTTTTTTGTAAAATAGAGATTCTATAACTCCCCACAAACTACTCCAAACTAAAACTCCTCATAACTTTCAACTCAATAATCAAAATGGAATGATTCCAAGCTTTTCATATAGATATAAATCTAATACATTAGTTTCTAATTTTTATTTCTTAAAAAAATAATCTTTAAAGAAGCTTTTTTATCTACCTAGGTTACCCACCAAGTATAGAAAAACGACATATCATGCCATAATTTTTTAACCATGTAGTCAAAAGTTATGGAAATTGTTGGGCTTTAAAGCTACTCCTTGAAAAAATGTTTTGTGAAAATTTCAAAGAAAAAGAAAAAGAACTCCATTTGTAATGAGTTGCCCAAGATCACTATGTTGCCAAAAAAACGCAATTAGGAGTTTAGGAGTTAACTCCCAAGTGTACAATGAACCATATATAGTCAATTTGAAGTTTAGGGCTCATTTCCATATAGGTAGTTGAATTCCTTTGACCATTTGAAATATTTTGGAGGGGCAATTTTAACGGATAACTATAGAAAACTTTTATTTTTCATTTAAAAAAGTAAAGATTTGATTCTTGAAAGGTCTTCAAAGGCATACATGTACCATGAGTGGTAAAATGAAGCTTGAGAATTTTACTTCATTTTGTAGCTTGACTATAGTTTGCCAATTTCATTTCATTTGATATCTAAAAACTGTACAATACTTATTCGTTTGCTTTGAAAATGACCCCAATGGAACATGTAAAGTGTTTTTAGGATTTTCACCATTGAAAATTTAACCCCTTAAATTCCTCGACTATGTATATTCCAAAAGTGGTCAAAAACTACCATTTCTAGTACCAATACCAATTTCTCATAGAAAACATTTTTTGAGATTTGCAACCAGAGGATCTTGTAGTAAATTAGTTTGTGAACATGCGGAAAAAATTTCAAAGTTTTTTGCCATGTAGATTGCAAGAAGTAGTGTTTGAATGCTCAAAAATAATTTTTTTCACCTTGTGGAAAACAAGGCAGCAACTCTTTAGCAGGTAACAATCATATGAAAAATTGTTCGAAATGGTTGTCCTTTGGATTCATTGTTGAGGCCAAGTAGGGTACTTGCCTAAAAAATTTCAAATTATTTGGAATTATACAACATATAGGAAAAAAATAGTAAGTAGAAGGAAGTAGTAAATGATTCAGAATACTAAATTGTTAAAAATTTCATTAAACAATTGAAAAATGTCAATCTCAATGGTTTCAATGCTATAATAAATAATCTGCATCCCATGTTTTTATTTTTTTGGAAAAAAAATTGAAAATTGAGTCAAATAAAAGACTTCAAAGTTAATTTTAGAGTAGGGAATCCATAGTTGACTGCAAACAAAAAATCTTCATAACTTTTGACTTGTTGATCAAAATGAAATGATTCAAAGCTTTCCATGCATACATAAATGAAAAAATCAATTTCAAATTTTAGTTTAAAATTTTTTTTTTTTTTAATCTACATGAACTTCCCAGTTACAAAAAATAGTAACATATTAGGCGACAACTTCTTACTTTTATTTCCAAATGTCTTAAATTTAAGTACATTTGAAAGATATTCCTCCTCTCCATATTCTACTAAAAATTCGGCCTGAAGTATGGAAATATCCACTCACACATACTTGCCCAAAATTGCTATGTTGCTAGATATAGCAAGGTGGCCTTTCTAGGGTTAAACTTACAAGTGTTGATTTGCAATTTTTACTTTTGAAAAAAAATTGCATTTCAACAATTTCAAGGTGGATTGTGTAATGAGTTTGATAGTTTTTAATGTGAAATTAAATTTTTTAGAATTTCATTTTAGTGCACTAATACTCTTCATAGTTGTTCATGTCACCTCCAATCCCAAAAAACTTTAATATGCAAATCTTTGAAATATTGTGGAAAAAAAATATTGAAAATAGAAAATATACATTTTTTGGATTATAATCATTCACAACTCCTAAACAATTTTGCACTCAAAATTAATAAACATACTAATAAGAAAGCTCTTTAACCCTTTAGTGACCGGTTGACTGGTTTTTGGTTGATTTTTGAACTTTTTGTCTACTATTGTTCATAGAACATCTCATTTCAAAAAACCTAGAGAACAACGCAATTAGAGTGTCTTTGTAAGCTCCTAACAAAGCCAATTTCAAGGAAATGAGTGCAAAAATGCATTAGCTACACTTGTCCAACCTTGAATTGCCCGACCCTTCACATGTGAAATATTGCAATAAAATATATAATGAATGTAAAAGATGACTACTTGTATGTGTGAAAGAACTAGTTGGATGGTTTAGGATTGATTTCTAGAGCATTTAGTGAAATTTATGCCCAATTGTGGCAAATTATATTTAGCACCAATGCTAGAAGTTGTTTGTAGCACATCAATCTTTGAAGATTATTTTCAAGGATGTGAACCATTGGATCACTTTTATTTTTTTTGTCTAGTTCAAGGATTTGTCCTATAGAACCTATTCATATAATTTGATTTAGAATTACATCCATAGAGTGTTCACAAAATGGGACTTTTCAATAAACGTATATAGAAATTCTGCCTGCCTCCCAAATCAACCACGGTCACTAAAGGATTAAACATCTATATGGTTAGATTTTGAAAAATAAACAATTTATTTTATTTGGGATAACTAGAAAGTTAATGCTCTTTTTTTCATAGTCAAGACACATTTGGAAAGGCTTGGACATATATGGGTTAAAGTTCAATTTTTGAAGCCATATGTTTTAAGACCCAATCAACCATTTTCTCAATTTTTTACCTCTATTTCAAGTTTTCCATCCTCAAATTTTTTAAAATAAAAATTATCTCTCAAAAGTAGATTGCACTGTAAATCCAATTGTGGGAGTTTCATCAAATCAGTATAGGATAAGAGAAAGGGGTGTTTTAAGTATAATCCTAATAGTATAGTCTTTTAAGTAATGACCTTTAAATAAAGTTTTTAGTAAATTTTTACAAAAGAACAATCTTTTGTGTAAAGGTTTACTATAAACTTTACGTAAAGGTCATTACTTAAAAGACTATACTACTAGGGGGTCAAATCATACTCTAATGTATCACAAAAGGGATCAGACATACCAAAATTTGCAATGTAACTTCTTTCAATCTATTGTTTTCTAATGCTTATCTACTAATTTTAGATAATTTAGTCATTTTTTATTAAAGCTTCAAGTCATGTTAAGACTAATAGTATTTTATTCATGAAAAAAAAAATTCTTTACTAAAAATCCAATTGTAGTTTAATTGTCAATGTATCAGTTTTTTCAATGGACAAAAAGGAGTCTAATTTTTAATGAATAATAATGTGATTGAATCCAAAAAAATCATATATGTATATATTCATATGATAGAGTGGAAAAGGACACTTTTGACACAAATTGATTATATTTTGATTTTCTATAATATTCAAAAGTAAGAATTTTTGAACGTTTTTTTCAATACATAAAATAATCCAAATGATGATTGTGTCAAAAGAAAAGTGTATATATTATTGACATCTAGGTCTCTATATAATCTTTTTTTATAATTAAATGTTTAAATTTGTTTTTAGGAAAAATCAACATTTTGTCAATAATCAATTAATTGATTGACAAACTATATTTTTTTTAGTCAAAGAATCGTTTTCATAAAATCCTTTTTTGTAATTGTATACTTGATAAAAATTAAAAAAATTGATAAAAAAAATTCTTTTCAAATTTCAAGTGCTATATTGTAAGAAAAATTCTAAATTTAGCCTGATTTACATCCATTTAAGGATTTTTTACATGGATTTTTCTTTCAAAATCATCAAAGGAATCCATTGCAATATTATCCATATATTATTTTATTTTTAAAATGACAACATCAAAGTAATTTAAAGCTTTAAAACTTCAAACAAAGACTCTAGTCCTGTCCTAGTAAAGTAATACATTTGGTACCTTTGAGTGTAGTTTGACTCTAGGACTATACTACTAGGACTATACTTAAAACATCATTTTTTCTTGTAGTGAATTCCAAGTTAAATTATACCTCATGAAAACTTTCAAAGTTAAGTGGTGTAGTGTAGTTTATAGCTCATTGTTTTGGATTTGGTTTAGGCATGGAATGAAAAGTCAACCAACCAATGTGATTCTTGCCCAACTCAAAAAGTTGAGACCCCCCTCAAAAATAGTCACTACAAGAGAAAGGGGTATTTTAAGTGGGATTTTTAGTCAAAAAATGCATATTGAAAGGTCATGTACTTTAAGTAAAATTTGCTTAAAATCATGTGTCTAGGACTTGCATTATTATACCTTACTCAAATGCTAATTTCATGAATTTGACATGTCTTTTCAACATTCTTAAAAGACAACATTAACCAAAAAACAAAATCTTCTCTAGGAGACATTCAACTTTGTAAGAATTTGTACATTTGAGAGAGCCAAATCAACAAAAAAATTTATTTCTTACAAGAAGTCCAAACGTACATATGATAAAGTCTAAATATAGCACTTGGGGGGAGGCAGGGCCCTCCCATGACGAGAGGCCCTTGGGGGGAGGCCTCCCACTATACAACAATACCCTGAGTAAGGTGAAACACAAAATGATTCAGAACTTGATCAGTGATCATGGTTTCTCAGGTGATCTTTTTCCTCAAAACAAAAAGGCATTTCAATTCAGAGATCCAAATCTTGAAGTATTTTATACATGACCTTCCCAAACCACATGTGAAACTCTTTACTTCACGATCATAAAGAGGCTATACAACAACTGGTTAAAACCCAAGCAATCATCCAAGCAACTGGCAACGGTGTACTCAAAAGAAACAAATTACCTTTCCCCATCCTTGACACGACTTCCCTCTTCAACCTAGAAAAGATGAGAGCAAGCGTAGACAGCCTGCATTGATCAGGCTTCTTCAACAACTTTGCGGAGTACTGCACCCAAACACCAACCATCAGCCAATTGTATAGGGCAAGCACTATGAGAAAATAGCCAATTTCCATGCGCACGCTCTTCCTACATTGGAGCTATGAATTATATTGAGAGATAAACTTCCAAAATGGGACTTTCCAAGGGCATTAGTGCGAATGGTTTCACAATCAAGGAGTTGTTTCACAATTAGGGATCAATTAAGTTCCCGTTTGTGAAACCCATGCACAAGAAGGAAAATAAGAATTCTTGCAAAATGAGCTGCTTCGCATCCTTCCCCTTTCCAAAGTGCAAAAGAGGTGCGGCAGCCCGTCCATTGGAAGTATTGCAAGTGTGATTTGAAAGAAAGTAAGTAAGTTTGATTCAGTTAGCAAAAGGATCACTTACAGTTGTCGGTCGTTCAGTCCCTAGTTGAACCATCCCAGCGCATAAATGATGTCACCCATCCAAGTGTAGGAATACACCACTTAGGAGAACGAACCCCAAGCGCGGCCCAAGTAAACTTGTCCTGTGCCTGTAATGTAGTAGTTTTGGAAGGAGAAGCCTGTGTTGTCGCTGGTGTTCTGACGCTTCTGGGCGGTCATGGCTCCCCACATTGTTGGCATCACATTCAGCTCACAATTCTGCACCAGGCCAGAATTCATTACTTTTATCCCATTGGTCATGTGAGAAGTTCAAGCTACTACATTAATTACTTCATCACAGTTGTAGGATTATATCTACGGAGTTTCACTTAAATGGAATCAGACAACCATTAACAAGTTAATTCCAACTAAATTGGGTATACTACTCAGTTGAAATAGTTGTACGATTTTCAATTAGTGCAACAGTTTCAGGGTCAAATATAATTGCTTACGGACAAGGCACAGTCACAAGATTTCGTACCTGGAAAGTCATGTTGCGAGTGAGGAAGAAATTCATCTGCATCAGTGCCAAGTTCAACGCATCCTGCGCTTTGTCCACCAGCGCCCAGATCGGAGATTGCGATGTTGTTGTAGCCGCTCCTCTTCCCTGCTGCGTCACGGGAAGCACTCGAAGGCGATATAGCTCAAACCCTAGCTCCACAAGGTCGTACAATAAGAAGCTATCTCGCACCAAAAATACTCTCAAACAAATAAACTTCCGATGAAATTTGCAATGCCTATCACAGATACATAACACTGCATCAGAGCACGATAGAGAAAAACGCTAGCACCAAACACTGCACGGGAACAAGCGAGAGAGAGAGAGAGAGCAGTGGAGAGAATAAGAGATAAGGAGGCAACGGGATTAGAGGTAGAAAATTGTTTGAAGAGTGTCCAAACAACTGTGCGACCGAAAATGGCACGTTTCCATACTTTGGCATGACCGATCAGCACTTTGTTCCTCAATTTACATAATTCCCACTTTTCAGTGTGACCTTCCAGCAATATGAAGCACTTTTAAGTAATTTCTTACTAATCTCTCTTCCTTAAAATACCCACATCTCTTGTAGTGAGTAGATCCAAGAAGTTCAAGGAAAAGACAAGTTCTCTATTCTTTTTTTACCGACACTACTCTCATTTTTGTCACTAGAGTGCATTACAAGCTTAAGTGCAAGCTAGAATATGAATTAAAAAAATGTTGGGAATGTTGTGAAATTTTGCATGTTCATTTTCAACCCTCTTATCTTTTGCAAAGCACAAAAAGGATATCATTTCAAAATATTCTTACAAAAATATGCTCCTTCAAAGTACAATGTCTTATATTTCTATTGACCCAAATAAAATAGCATTTGAAATGAGACACCCCCCCCCCCCCCCTTTTTTTTTGAGAAATAGGGGCAACAAAATTTGAACCTTCTTGGAATAAAATCTGTGACCTAAATGAGGATTTTGATCATTCATAAGTACATGATATTATTTTCATTTATGAAAAAATTTAGAAGCAAATATGAAGTTTAGTTTAAGTACTCTAATTCAACTTGCAATTTAAGGAAGTGAAGAGAATTGTGATACACTAGTCATTATTTGATGATTTCTTGTGCCATGAGGTAATTTATTTATTTTATTTGTAATCCAAATGGTTAAGAATTAGAAACAAATATTTGAAATAGATGGGAAAATTTTTAAGATCTTTGACCATACAAATTGTAAGATAATAGGACTTGAAGTTGGAAGAAAATGATTTTTCTTGAAGTTGTCCAGAGATTTCTAATAAGGTTTGTTTCTTCTTAGGAATTGATTTGAGAACTAAATTTCTTTTCACAGCTATATGCTACATTTTATTAGTTATAGAGATGCCTAATTTCAAAAGTTGATTCATAGTAATTTTGCCAAAAGATGCTCAAATTGTCCAAGTTGCTAAAAAAATATATAAGGCAATATAATTAATGATTTGCGCATTCAATTGAAAAAAATTATATTACTACTAAAAGGATTGTAAGAATTCCAATGCCCACTCTTGGCAAGTAAATAGAACACAAGTAGGTTTCAAATTTTGAATAGAAATTTGTACTACTTGGATGCCTAAATGTAGGTCCATTTTGCCTTTTAAGCAATTGATTTTTTCTATATATTAAAGTTGTCCTAACTTGCAAAATATTATACAAAATCCTCACTTCAAACACAAATTTTAGTCAAATGGTTGAACTAATGAAACCTTTGTCACTTGAATAAAAAAAATTTAGAGATTAAATCGTTAGTAGGCCTAGATTAGAGACTATGTTATGCATTCTCAAATAATGTAAAATTCATGAAAATTCAAGAATCTTAGCAGGAGTTATGTATGGATGAAGTTTAATATTTGGTATAGAAATTCATATTCATCCATCATTTTTCAATGGTTGTCTACATTCAATTTGACTTGGAATTTTTCCTAAGATCTTAGTTTGATCTCTACTTTTTAATTCTTAAGTTTAGTCTTGGATGGAAAAAACTCTTCTTAGCTTTATTCATTTCTTCATTCATCATCTTCTAAGTTATTAATTTAACCTCTACCTTTCCTTAAGGTATTGAATTACTTCTATTTAGTTATTATTTTTAGAATTTTGGCCTTTCTGAGTGAAATTCACTATGAAGCAAACTTCACTTCCACAATTGGATCAAGGAAGAGTATCTGGGACCTCTTATCTAACATACCTTCAAGCAATGGATTCCTATGAAGTGATGCAACAAATTTGTGTATAGATGACACTAATTTGGAAAGAACAGTCTTTGTTTTTTCTCCCAAAACACCCTCTTAACCATCTCCCATCATCAAATTGAGCCAAAGATTAGAAAGCATTATTCTGAGGGAAAAATTCACCTTACATGTACAAATTAAGGCCTAAAACAGCCCAAATTGGGTCCTCTCATATAATTTTAGCACATCCTCATGTGATCAACACTTCAATTGCTATGAATTGTCCTACATTTATCTCTTCCATGTGGTGTCCTCCATTCAATGTTGAGGAATTCTCCTTTTCTAAAACTCAAAATGTTCCTCTCATTTTAAATGAAAATTGCAAGCATTCAATGACAATTCGGCAAAATTATATCAAAAACCTTCAATTGGGCTTCTTCCAAGGAGCAGCAGACTTCCTATCGAAAAAATAGTTGCCAAAGCTTTGTCAAAGCTTTAAATGGTGTAAGAATAGTCCTATTGGAAAGATAACTTCTTCATCTCTTTATACTCAAAATTTTAGATCATTGTGCATCACAAATCTTCCACAATCGGCCTCCAAAATTGCAACTCTAAAATCTTATAGTAGCAGACTTCTTGCCACAAAAACCACCGCCACTACCACATCCAAGTTTCAACTTAGGCAAGATTAGTCATTTTTGGAGTTGACTTGAAGGCGCAGCTTCCCTCTAATTTTCAGCTCTAAATCTTAAATTAATTGTCTCCAAAAGCTTATCAAATTTGGCAATTTTTTTAGTCTTTTAAACCCTAACTCTCCATTTTCTTGAAACCAACTTCTCATGTGACCTTGGTAGTCTGGATTTTCCCCATTTCCTTTTATGTAATGATAAAAATCTACACAACAAATTATCCTACCTTTCCCCCCTACACATTCTATTTCATAGTCTACTACTTTTCTTGCATTTTCACTTTCAATTCTCCTCCTACCCTTAAAAACACCAACACCAACACATCAAACACACAAAAGTTGAGAGATAGGAGCATGAGAGAGCTTCAAAACCTAAAACTCTCCTAACCCAAATTCAATGAAAAATTTAGCTTCATGACATTCATCTACCACTAACTTAATTTGAAAAGACCATTTTTGGGGGTAAGAAACACCAAATTATTGCAAATTGTGCTAGTTTATTTGAAACTGCCTAAATTATTGTTAAAGCCTCTAAGTTACTGCAAAATCCTATTTTAGTGTTTCTCTCATTACTTTAGTGTTTTCAAGTGATTGCAAGAAACACTTGTCCTATTTTGTGTCACACCTTATATGCTGACTTGTTTTTTGGCTATAACTTCTATGTTTTGGCTCCAATTGACTCGGAATTTGTAGGAAAGGTAGTCATGACTATCATAAAACTTTTATAATTTTTTCATAATTTAAAAAAATATTTTATTATCCAAAAATAGACCCCAATTGAATGTCACATTAGCTAGTTTGGAGGTTCTTAGTACTATTGAGTATCCAAAAAACGAATTTTGAGCTAAAATTTGGATGAGATGGTCTTCTAATAGACTTGTAGCTTTTTAGGATAAGAATTTTTTTTAAGTTATTTTTATGTGGTGTGGAAGTCTACAAAGTGAGCTTCTTTATGCTTGCATTTTGAAACATATAAAGTATTATTTTAGTAACTTTTTTGATGAATGACTGTCTCCATAATGTGGCTAGTTTTGATTTTGTGAATTTAATTTATTTTTCTATTTTTTCCTAATTAAAACATTGAAGTATGTATTTTCTTGAGACTTGGTACTTTTCAAGTTCTCCTACTTAGAGAAATTTTCTATACATTTCCTTCCCTAGGTACCTTCATCTTAAAGGATTATGTATTAGTCATATTTTTCAAAAAATTTCAAATTAATTTTTTTATTTTAAATTACTTCCCAAAAATTCATAAAAATGCAACAAAATTGACAGGTGTTTCTTGCAATCACCCTTTCTTCCTTGTTCTAATAGTCTAGTAGTAGTTTTGATTCTACTCACTTGTTTTTTATTTCTTGTATTTATTATTTTTTGTTATTTTCAATTTACATTTAGTTCATATTTTACTTCTAGTCTTTTGTTAAATTTTTTTTTTCTATTTTTCATATCATATTTTTTTGTTTGCAACTTGATTCTAGTTTTATTTTCTACTTGCAATGGCTTGTTTTCATTTATTTTTTTGCATTTATGGTTTTTATTTTGTCATCATTTCTCCATTAGCCTAATTTGGTTGTTCTAATAATCTTACGTATCATCTTTTTAGTTTTAAATCCCTATTTTTTCCTAGGATTTCTCCTAATTTTTTTCTAATTGCATATTTGAGATTTTCACCCTAACCTCCCAAAGTTCCCATTGCTATCTAGTAGAAGACTCCCTAATTGATAATTGTAGTTTGATTTAGGGAGCTAATACTTCTAAACTTAAAAGTTTATGGAAATTATTTATATTTTCCGCAATCTAAATAGTGAATCAATATGGTGGTTTACAACCTTGGATTTTTAAAGAGTTTGGTTTGAACTATCCAAAATGCTAAGTTTCTTCAAATTTGAACTTTGCTAGTGAAAGTTATTGATGGATGAAATTTGACTGCTAAATAGTACTTCAAACTTCAATGTTCACTTGTTACATTCAATGTCTATTTTATATTAATTTTGAACTTCACTTCTTTGGTTTGGATCCTTAATACTACCATGGTTTCCATCCTTGTCTTTTTTCAATGAAAATGATTGAGTTTCATTCAATTTGATTCCTAAACTTCACCCACTTATATCTTACATATTTGAACTCTATGTTCTAAGTATGTTATGTTTTTTAAAACTATTAGACACTATTAAACACTATCATTTGTATGTCATTTAGGGATTAAACATTGGATACCTTGAATTTTGAGTTTAATAATATTTAATGCTTGGTTGAATGTTGTCATGTTTACCTATATTAGGAATTAAGATTCTAAGAAAATTATTATTTCTTCTTGTGCCAAGTTATTGCCTAAGGTCGCTCTTGTATAGCAAAGCTTTGACCTTGGATTTTTAAAATTTTAAGACTTAGAATTCTACACTTCAAGTCTTGGGTATTTAAAGAGCAATTGGTTCTTAGGTGGTTTCTTTTGCATTGAATCTATGTGTGAAAAATTCCCATTACCTTTTATCCAACTTATTTCTTGTCCTTTCTATGTTTTTTAGTTAGATTTGTGTTGTGGGAGAAAAATCCCAAATAAGATTATCCGAAAACATTCAAGTCAGACTACACTAGAGAGTGATTGAAAAACTTCTTAAGAAAATTCAATAAAAATTATTTAGATGTTAGTCTTATTCAATCCTTAAGTGCTAGTTTTTATTATTTGTTGTTTATTTGTTTTTATTCTGTTTCTAAAAGTTCAAAAACCAAATTCCAACACCAAATTGGCCACCTAGGGCCAGCCACTCAAGAGAAGCTATCAGTAGTCGACGAACATAGCCAACAATTAGATGAATAGAACCAAAATCAAACAAATGGAGTCAATATGACTGTGACCAATCATGCCACAGTACGTGGCTAGTCCATTGGCGGGCCAATGAGTCATAGAAGAAAGTTACAATGAATCTTTATTGAGAAGCTAGAGAACGTGAAGTTTAGTTGAAAGGCTAGAGTATGAAGTTCATTGGAAAGCTAACCATATAGAGCAACTCAATCAATACAAACTCACATTTGATTGAAAAACTTATTTTTGAGAAGTTGGAAAATGTAGTTATGAAGTTTGGAACCAATTTGAATGAACTTTTCTAATTTTAATTAAAAATGGAAGAGGATTAGAGATAACAATTAGGAGGTCAAAGCCAAGTCTAGGTAGTGTGTAAGGATGTGGAGTAAGCCTTTAGTCCCAATGCCTACTATGAGGCACTTTTGAAGCACTTTTTGCACCCTAATCCTTTATTGTAAAGTAGTCATGATGAAACCCTTGATTTCACTAATTGGAAAACTTAGCGTCCAAACGTTGCAATAGTTGCAATGTAGCTGCAAAAGTTGACAAGATTGTTTTTCATTGGACAACCTATGTAGAACTTCATTGATGAACTCTCTTGACGTGGTACTTGTTTTTGAGAAACTGATGTGTGACTAGTTTGCAGCTTGTTTGCAACTAGTTTCCAACAGGTTTGCAATTTGTAGATTTATAGATTTTCAAATTTTAATCTTAACAACTTATAGATTTTAGAAAGTTTTGCAAATCAAAACTAGTTTTAGGAATAAAGAATGTCAAGCACTACATTCACACTCTCATCATTGTGATGTGATTTTATCACATAATAAAAGGTGAAGAAAGCTCCTAAAGAAGCCTAAAGAACTTCACAAATATGATAATAGTGAGGTCTATATTATTCTTGAACATTTGCATATTAGGAAGAAGTCTATAACGGAATTGCCTCTCAATTCATCACATGGGAGTGTCAATTTGAAAAATATGAGTCTTGAAAATCCACATAGAAAATATAGGCAAATAAGTCCCTCAACCAAGGTGTTAGGTATTTTTTCACTTAAACTTTATTTTTTCCATAAAGCACCTTTAGTGTAGGGGTTCATCCAAGGATAAGCCAACGTAGTCTATCGTATATGTGTTTAATGTCACTTTTTCAAGTAGATGTAAGTAATATGTAAACTAATTTCAAACAACATACCAAAAAATATATTTTTGTTCTTTTTCTCTTTCTTTCCCCATCCTTATTCCCAGGTTTTCACAATTTGGTGGACAATCCATTATTACTAATGTAGATACAATGTTATAAGAGTCCCAGTCCTATATAGTATTCTGGGGTGGGCAACACATCTTGGGCAACACGTCTTATACATGGATGCAACCTATGACCTAATCATATATATACAAGATAATACTTTTATATTAAAGTGTGCAAATAATTCGTTAATTAATACCTTTTTATGTGTTGGGGCAACAGAGCCAGTAATTGCTCTTTATGAGCTTTTCAAATTTATGTGCAAAATGCCTACATGTGGCAGTCTCAGTAGGCAACATGTCTAGTATGCAAAGTATGAAATATTTAGGACAAAGTACCAGATTCTTGGTCTTTGAGCTTTCTCCTTTCTTCTAAGATTGGGCTACAAGTCTTAGGGCAACAAGTCCAAAATCACAGAATAAGACGTTCCTAAAACATACACAAATATTTATCAAACATAAAGGAAACTAATTCCACAAATTTCGTCCAATTCTAAAATACCAATTCTAAAATACAAAATTTATTTTAAAAGTTGTGGGACTTATAGTTGCTCACAACCCTGGCACCTAGACCCAAACTAGGGTATGGCCTAAGGGCCGTTCAAAAAAAATTTGAGCCTTTATTTTAATTTGTTTTATTGTTGGTCAACTAATTAGGTCAAATCAACCAAATTTATATCCAGAACCATAGTTACAAACTTCAAATTCCCAAAACAGGTCTTGAAACCCTGAAATTTCAATTTAAATGGCCAGAAGACCTAAAACTGTGGAAATCAGTCCTATAACCATGGACCGTATCCTAAGACCGTAGTTGATAACTGGGCAACAGATCAAGGTATTGAGATCACGAATGATCGCTAGGACAACAAGTCTGAACAAGACTAATTTTGGAAGGCAATAGATCGGAATTTTTTTGAAATCCCTAATTCGATCGTGGACTGCTGTAGCGACGGTCTAGCTTCCAATTGTCACCGAATTGCACAAATTTTTAATCATCTTCTCGCTCCAATGTTGCGAAGTAGTTCAACCCTGCTTGGCTCCGATTCCCAACTGCCAAGCTATCAAAAATTCTCCTCCACAACTACACCTTGGTCAACCCAACGCATACGATGAGCTTCTCCGGCTTCAATCTGCAACCAGTGCCTCCTCCGATCGAAAAATTTCTCCTCTGATGCTTCCACCTACCGACTTTCAATAGCTCCTCCCTCACCGATTGAATCACCGCTCAACCAAGCCACCACTCCGATCAGGTTACTCGGACAGACATCAAATTTCTCCTATGGCCGCAGGCTACAATTCAGATCGAACCAATTTGATCTCTGAAATTTACGGCGGTTTTCGGCGGATTCATTCAAGCTCAATGATTCACAAATTGAAATTCACAAATCGAAACTCCAAAACTCAAACTCTCGGATCAGACCAATCTCCTCTGCGCATGTTTCTCGTGCTTCACCATCGCCATCTCCCGATCACAACTCCAATTTGTGAATTTTGATGAGGAAACACAAATTTGCAATTTCGAAATCATCCACTACCAGACTGCAAGCTCTTTGCGGCAATCAATCCTCCTTTCCCGATTCTCTTGATCGCCGCATCCTATACACTTTTTCACTTTCTCCAGCAACAATCCAACGCTATTGCTGAAGACGCCTTTGACAACTAGACCTCTGATCATTGCGGCTTCAATCACCGATTGTAGTTGAACTCCAGGTGCTGAATCCCAACAATTAGCGTTGATTCCAATCGCTTCCAGTCCAGCGCCACCAAAATTCACAAATAGACTCCGCCTACTAAAGATTAGAACTTTAAATCGCCTCAAAAGAATTCTGAAATTTCAGTCACTAAACATCAAAATTTCACAATCACACTCTCAAGAGTCACGATACAAAATGCTTCGCAATCACACAAACACAAATTTGCACAGAAAGAGCTTCAATTAAAAATTGCAAAAATTACAATGACGAGTGCTTCTTCCTGAATGCATTGTGTCAAAAAAATTTCAATTTTTGTGTCTTTAAAAGTCAGAAAGAAGGCTCACGCCCCTTCCAATCTTTTTTTTCCTCGTTTTTCATCCAATTTGATGCCTCATTCATCCTTTTAGCAGCTCTTGGAATTTTCCGTCCATCTACGTGGTTTTCATCCATTTGGTACTTCATCCATCCAAACTACCCCATTTACACCGCATAAAGTCTAAAATCTACTTTTTGCTTTTCTACACACTTTTACATACTTTTTCTATACTTTTTCTATTTGAAAATTACTTTTCTATGTATTTACTAAAAAAAATGTAAAAGTACATTACTTTATAATATTTCTATACTACACAAGGTACTCAAAGTATAATTGCAAGCAAGTCCTATCTTATTTGGCATCCCATTTATAGTAATAGAGTTGTTTTCCTCTAGAATTTTTGAAGGTAGAACTTGGTGAATTTGAAATTTTTATTGGAAAATTAATGGCTAACTTCATTGTAATCATATTCTATAGTTTTTAGAAACTAAGAGAATCATTTTATATTTATAATTCAATTTTGCTAACTTGTCATTCATCAAGGTTTTGGGGTTTTCAATATTGGAGAGTATCTAAGATTAATGATTTAGAGTTAGAATAATAATAGTGTATTGGCAAAATAGAGAGACATGTGCCTATCAACAAAAATATAAAAATACATTATTTTATGGCCTCCACGTGTGTGCAAACATGACTCCCTTGCACAAGCAATTTTAGGCATTGAAGATGGTTGTGACTTCATTTTTGGGTGAAATCTGATTACCATCAAATCTGATCACCATCAAATCTTCATGAACTACTAATTTTTAGTTCATTTTTACTCATAATTTTCTATTTATTATTAGTTTATACCTCATAGTATCTACTATCAGTGACAAACTATCTTTTTTTTAAATACTATTGTTTTACTACTTGCAAGTAGTTGTAGTATTCAAAATGGTACTTTTTGTCATAGATTTTTTTGTATCAACTATTGAGATTGATCTATTTCATAGTACTACTAGTGCAAAAATTACAATATTGGCAAAATTCTATATAAATTAATAAGTCTTTCTTACAACCATCCAAAAGCACCACCAAAGCCTAATCCAAGGCCCAAGCTTTAGACTAAGGTCAACCAAGCTCTATGATGCTCTATAACATCTCCCATCAACGCTCTTGAGCTTTGTCACTTTGAGATTGATGAAAAATCCATGCTATATTTTTTATTTGATAAATGACATAGGAAAGAAATATGTTACATGTTTATTAGATAAATTAGATAAGCTTGAGTCAATACGTATATTTTTCCTTGTAGTTTTGAGATGACAAATGATATAGGAAACAAATATGTTACATGTTATTGGATAACTTGGAATCAATATTTACATTGTATTTTGTACTTTATATGACAAATGACATAGGAAACAAATATGTTACATGTTTATTAGATAACTTAGATAACTTTGAGTCAATATTTATATTGTATCTTGTACTTTTATATGACAAATGACATAGGAAACAAATATGTTACATAATTTTTAGATAACTTAGATAAACTTGAGTCAATATGCATATTGTACATTGAACTTTTTGTGTAATAAATGACATAGGAAGCAAATATGTTATTGTTTATTAAATTACTTAGATAATCTTGAGTTAATCATTAGATTTTTTTTGTTGTTTAGGAGATTGCTAGTTCTTGACTGTGGGAATGCTAGGGAACTTTGCCACATATGTGATTTGATGTGGCCGAGAGACTACCATATTAGATATAATATTATAAAAATATATTTTTTCCAATTTAAATTATTTTTTTTATTTTTTTATTTTTTTATTCTAACTGTTCACAACATTGGAAATGGGCCTAAAACAGTCTCTTAATTCCCCCAAAATCATCTAATGATGCATATTGTACATTGTGAAACTAAAGAAAATCTTCTTGAATAGGTGTAAAAAAAGGCGTACATGTGTAACTTGTGTAAAAAATACATATGAGCAAAGTTTTTTTTAATTTTCTACCATTTGTTGTGTGAATAAAGATCAAATATTACAATAGATTTAGAGACATAAACCTACATCAAATATTAAAAAGAAATTCCAACAAGAATATGTGTAGGTAAAAATATCAAAGAATAAATATAAAATCTGAAAACATACAAGATAAGCTAATTTTTGCTCTACAAAAGAGGAATCCAAGAGTGAAAATGTAAAAAGAAGAAAATGGATTTTTACTTAACCCCTAAGCGCTCAAACGACCATTTTATGGTTGCTGCCCAACTTCGGGCAGCATTTTCGGGCAAAAAAAAAATTTCAAATTTTTTTTTTTCAAAATTTCAAAATATTGGATTGTGTTTCAACATTTGCATTCAAAACTAAAATCTATACGGTCAAACAAAAGTTATAGCAAAAGAAAGGAGAAATAGTACAAAGTGTCTAAAATTGCTTAGTGTTGAAAAACTTACTATTTGGGGGAAGTATTGATGCTCTCATTAATAAATATTTTTTATTTTTTAACAAATAAATAAAAAACACAATTTTGTCCAATAAAAAGAATTCAAATCCTAAAAATAGAAATTGTATTTTTGGTGAATTTTTTAAATTATATCTTCAAAATTCATTTGAAGAGAATCTATAAATATTTTTTAAATTTTGATCGTATGGATACTTTCTACGTTTTGTGCTTTACATTATCTTCTTTGATGGTAACTTCAAAAAAATTGTAAAGCTTATATTTTATAACACATTTGTATTTTGTCTTAATCCCTTGGGCTTTTAGAGGTTGAATATTTTTCATTTTTTTTATAAATCAATAAAAAACACAATTTTGACCAATCAAAAAAAATTTCAAATCCTAAAAATAAAAATTGTATTTTTGGTGAATTTTTGAAGTTATATCTTCAAAATTCATTTAAAAATAATCTAAAAGTATTTTTTTTAATTTTGACTGTATGGATACTTTCTACTTCTTGTGCTTTACACTATCTTCTTTGATACTAACTTCAAAAGAGTTGTAATGCTTATATTTTATAACACATTTGTGTTTTGTCCTAACCCCTTGGGCTTTTAGGGATTAAAGTCAAACATCATAGCTAGGCAAATTTCAACCACAAATTCTTTCATTTTCAAAATACCTACAAAGCTCAATTTGACAAAGAATTCCAATCAAAGAAACTCTTCCAATGAATATCCCAAATGGACAAACCTCAAATAGTCCTAAAAGCAACTATCACCCCCACACATTTAGACCTTAAATAGGTTATTTTTTTGTTTGATTTACTAACATCTAATAACCTATGAGTCCATGGTCACCTTTTATAGTATCATTGGAAAGCTCTTTGCCCAGAGGGGGACATTGCATTAGGTAAAATTTGAGGACTCTAAAAGACTGTGGATTTCAAAACTGTGGGAGCACTGAAACTGCCATGGGAACACGTTTCACAGTTGTGGGAACATAGAAATTGTGCAATCTAACGTTGTTGAGACTGTGCCAAATCATCAAAAAAAAATTGAAATTCTTTTGGACTTTTTTCACATTTTGGGACCTTCCAATTTTATTTTTTTTTTGGGGGGGGGGAAGAGGGACTTCCTAGCCGCTATGTCGGGAACTGTTTTGGGAACAAACCCGAAACGACCCTCCCAAGGCCTCAAATCTCATCTAATGGACTTTTTGTGATGTTTGAACCTTTGGTGTGAAAGATATGGATTTTTGAATTATTTTGAATTTAAATAATTGAATCAAATTATCTTTCATTTTAGAAAGAGTATAACTTTCATATCACATGTTCAAACACTACAAAACAAAGCCATTGCTTTTCTTTGTCTACAATGCTTTCTATTTGTATCAAAAATGCAATCTCTCACACCTCAACAAATTGAAGGGTGTACAAACTTCATTTTGTGGTATTCTCATTTATGATAGAAGAAATATTAAATTTTTAAAGTCTTAAGAAAATATGAATTAAGTATTGTGAATTAATAAATTAGAAAATTATTTTTATGGCAATGAAACAAAGTATACTATCTCTTGTTACAATTATAAGAGCCGTGCCTTGCTTCCTCTCCGCCCCCAAATCCCCCATCATTGGATCAAATGAAAAAATCCAATTACAATCTTTTCCTACTATTGATCTTGAAAAATAAATAATATAGATACAAATACTATGGTATATGAATACTATATAATATAGATATTTTAACATATAGATTCAAGTATAGATATAGAAAATAGGTGCAGATATGGCATATGGGTACAACCAAAGAGCACATTAAAAAAACAATTAATACATATTAATTGCCTTACAAAATTAATTTTGGAAAATATGACAATGGATTTGGAGGAAGAATTAGCCAAGCCAGGGGGGGGGGGAGAAGGATAAATAAAATAACTCTTCAATAAGCTAGGGTAGTTTCAAAGAAGACTAACTACACAAAATAATATTGTTTTGAAAATAACATCCATTTGATGTAGTGTAATATTTGATGCCACACCATATGATATGTTCCATATTTTATTTTCAACATAATTGGACTAAACATTTGAACATATAAATATGAAATGAAGTATAAGTGAATGCCAATGAATTATCAATTATACTAATTTGATTGTAGAAAGTCTTAGCAAAACTAAAGGTAAAAAATGAAGTTAGATGGATTCAACTACTGTGGTGAATTAATCTTGAAGTGCTCAAATAAAAGACACTAAGATCAATTTCATTAAATTATACACCAATAATAAATAACAACAATTCTTTCAGAATGTATATCTATGGAATATACTTTCTTCTTTGATCCATAGTTGATACACTTTAAACAATTATCAACCTTTATCCCTTCTACTTGATTTAACTTAAAAATCCAAGTACCATCTATCCTTACATTTCCTTATAGAGATATTTTTGTCTTGGTATCACTATGACTTGGTTCTCAAGCTTCAAATATAGGCAAGGTAAATAGAATTTCTTAATGTATATAAGAACCTTAGAAATACTAGGTTGAAGTTCTTACTTCTACACACAATTCTCTTTCAAGTTATGTCAATGAAAATTAATTGGATGAAAATCCAGTTTTTAAACCATTGGCATTATTGTACATGAAGGTCTTTGATTTGGCACTATAATTTTGAAATTGAATTCCCATATCAAATTCTTAAGGATCCATGTCACCTCACACCAATCACAAGATGACATGTAGCACTTTTATACAAAAGAATGACTTAATTATTTTTGGATCTGACCTTCACATAAGGTATTCAGTGTTTTTTTTATTCATTTCTTATACAGTGTCAAAGTGGAGATACTTCATTTTATTGTGTTGCTTCAAATTTCAACATTCATCCATATATTAGATAGAAAATATCATATTAGCACATAATACATATATGTCATCCTATTTTCATCCATTATTTGGTGATTTCATCCAATAGTTTTAAAAAATTTGAAATTTATTGGCGATTTCATTTGTTTATTTTCTGTAGGATGGATGGTTGAGCATTCAGGAAAATAAACAAATAGGATTGCTCCAAATCGCCCAAAAAAACCCCACTAAGGGTATTGTCTGCAGGATGGATGGTTGAGCATTCAGGAATGACCTCTTTATTAACAAAAAGTAAAATTTGAATCTTTTTTTAATTCAACTTTTTCAATGCCTTAGGAGAAGTCGGAGGTGCAGCGGAGAGTTGTCGGATCGAAGTCGATGCGAGATCAAAACCATCGCTCTGAGCCCCGTGTCGACAGACAATTTTGTGGCATTTCTTCTTCAAACCGAAAGGCTGGACCCCGTGGGATTTTTCGCGATCAAATATTTGTAGTTTCTGCAGAGCAAGAACTTTCCATTTTCTCTCTGAGAGAAATGATCCATGGGCGTCATCGTACGTGAAACACCTTCATTCATTCACCGTGCATGTATCGAGACACTTGTTCCAATACATTTTGGATAAATCAAGGATAATTTGTGGATGGACGTGAAAATTGTCGCTCTTCTTCGGTTTCTGAGTCAGGTTTCTAGCTAAACTTGCGCAGGCATTGTTGAATTGTTCATCTTTTTGTTTGCTGTTGTTGTTTTGATTTGCAGCGATTCGGGAATGTGTCGCGTTAGAAGGATGCTGCGAGAACGATTAATGGCGTGCTTCAATTGATTGCGATGAGTATTTCTGCGGTGGAGTTTGAAATTGTGAATGCGGATATTCGAATGTAGTGTCAGATTTGTGCAGAGGAGTTGAAGAGTTTGAAGCTTTGCAACCAACTGATGACTAGATTGACCTGCAAATCTCAGGTCTCAGGGAGTTGTTTATTGCTTTATTGTTTTCTTGTGCTATTGTGATTGCGGTATATCGCGCCGCAATGATCCTGTTAGAAGGATTCATGGCGTGCTTCAATTTACTGTGATTAGGTTTTGCGAAGATGTACTTTAAAGGCGAATTCTCGAATGCGATGATCAATTTTTGCAGGGGATTTGAAGGATTTGAAGACTTGCTTCAGGATTTGAAGAATCAGAGTAGACAGAAAGAAATGGTGTAAGCAGTGCTACTAATTGAGATGACGCTTCTCCTCGCACACAATCATCGTCTTTCATATCCGAGATACTATTCCGCGCTGCAGCATCGCAGCATCAGCAGCTCCTCGCAGCCGGCAGTATTGAACTTGGTAAATCGTCCCCCCGCGTTTCGCTGCTGTGCGGCTCGTTTTGACAATGGAGGATTCGAAGACCGTGACGTCGTGGCTGCAAATGATCCTCCTCCTCCGCAGGTGAAAAATTCCGGTGCTTCTAATCAAAATCATATCGCCATGGCGAACTCTGCACCGGATGTGGGAAAGGCTTCCGGGGCGCCAGCATGGATCGCGGTTACAGAGGGCAAAATTGAGAGGGTATGACTCAAATCTCCTTCGAGAAGATGGCGAAGAGGATTCCTTCGAAATCCCTAAAAGTGTTATATTATGACGGAGTGCTTTCTTTTGTGCAGGCCATCTTTAATTTTCGGTTCCTCACTCTGATGGCGATTGCCGGTTCGCTTGTAGGTTCCCTCCTTTGCTTCCTCAAGGTCACAATCTCAACCGAGTTGCTATCTTTGCCGTTCTTGCCGTTTGCTGAAATGGAAATTCACATTGATGGACAAATTACAGTACATTCTTAAAATTCCATGTTCAATCTGACCTAAGGAAGAGGGTACCATTGCATCATTTTAAAGTTTTTAGCCAATCAACCCATTCAAGCCCTCTGCATCTAATAGAAACTAGTCGTACTTCTGTAGTCAAAGTCTGCAACAACAGTCCCCTTGGATATTTTCGTTTGAAAGTTGTCAACAAACTATTATTCCATGTTAATTTGTTGATCTTTACATATTTGGAAACTTGAATCACAGCAAGGTCTTTTATAGGAATCAACCAAAATTTAGGAGTGATTTTGAAGGATCAGTATAAGATGATAAAGAGATCACTTCAATTACATGATCCAAATTTGTTGAGGTCAGATTTTTATCACTTTGAACGAATGAATGTCTTGTGCAGTGCAATTTCAGAGCCGGAAGTTGTAGATCAGAATGGTATTTACTTAGTAACAATAGACAAGCCCATTTCCATGTAAACATAAGTGACCACAAACATTCTGGCAAAGTCATGTTTACACAACTTGCTAATTGAAAGCCAGCCAAGTGTATTGGAAATGAAGAGTTGCTATTAGTAACAAGGATCAGGGCCTTAACATCAATCTGAGTGGAAGCCGAAATGTTATTATGCAGGGGACCGGATTTGTATGTGAATCATTCATTGCGTACTTCAGAATGTGTGTGAATGGATTGCACTCGGGGAAGGTAATACTTCGACTTGTTGAGGCTGTCGGTAAGCACTTTGAACGCTTACAAGTGACTTTCAAGTTGATGTTTTAATTTCAAGATTAGGTTTAGCGTCTACAGTTTGCAGCTTCCTCGTACTTAGATACTTATTGTAACCTAATGTGTGAAATGCCGGAAATTAGATGTGTACCTCGTTGGAACCGTGATGCTGATATTCGGAATGGGCCTCTACGGACTCTTCATAAGCAACGAGACGAAGGAGGGACAGCAGGATCGTGCATTGAAGAATACAACACTTTTCGGGATGTTTGCACTCAAGGTAAGCAAAAACTGTATTCCAAAGCTTCAGAAGTGGAAGGTAGAGGAAACTCCTTACGTCACGTTTAAGCATTGAGCGTATGTTGAAGTTTGATTTTGGGAGAGATCACTTCGAGAACAAGAGCCGAATCTGTTGAGATCAGTTTTCCATTTCTACGTACAAATTTCTCATGCAATTTCAAAGTGGGAAGTTTTAGATCACCGTTCCTGACAGTAGACAAACTCAGTTTCATTGAAAGATTAATGGTCATAGAAATTTAGATAATTTATGTTTACATCACATTACGATAAGTTCGGCACTGCCACCAACGTAGCCGCAGAGCATTTGTAACCAACCTCCACAAGCTAATCTTCTATTATTTTGTTCATGAAACAGTCTCGACCACTCTGGATGCAGATCACGACATTGGACACACTGAAGACAAAGCTTGGGCATGTCATTGTCATGATTTTTCTTGTGAAGCTTTTTGAGAAGAGCAAGACAGTACACATTGCCAGCTCCGTGGACTTACTATACTACTCCATCTCCATTTTCTTGTCATCTGCCTCGCTCTATGTGTTACACTGTTTACATGCATCCAAACACATGCAAGCAAAAACTAGTGTTGGTGAGTAGTCTTTTGGAATCTTAAAATTGTCAATATGCCCATATTTAGTTGGTAACTTTCATTAGACAAATTACTTGCCCATTTTCAGTTTGTAGACAACAATACGTTGTCTTTACCTTCTTTCAGTCTCATCTTCTTCAGTATATGATAACTATACCAAACCACTTTGCTCAGCTTCTCAGGCAAATCCAGCATTTCAACTGATTGAATCACTTCCTTGTGAATGTCATCCTGGGCTCAGTATGCAACCAGGCGAACACATTAAGAACTATGAGAACCATAAATTATTGACATTTGTTTCTAAATTGTCTTACCTATTCTAATTCAATGTTTGCTTAACCCCTGAAGGACCATTGTTCCCTTGGGAGACAAAATGGATTTTGGGCAAGTTCCCATGACCTCAATTTCTACTCAAACTTTTTGAAACTTTCTCATAGGATAGAGAAACTTAATATTAGCTTTGTGGGATATTTTGTACTATTTCAATTGGCACCGAAGAGCAGAAGTTATGCTATCTTAAACATAATTTACATGTCACTATACAAATAAAGAAATCCACAAAAACTTGTGATTCAATTTTTTTTAAAATTTCCTTATTGATAACATTTTTGTCTACACTTGATTCATTCCATTTGGATCATTGATGTGAAAGCTATGAACAAATAATCTTGTTTTTTAGGCAATTTGAGCATCTTTTTGGAAAAAAAAAAAAAAAAAGATTCATTTCTCTATGCAATTTTCATAATTTAAAAAAAAATTGTTTAATAGGGTTGTATGTGCTTGCAATAACAATCTCATCATTGAGATGATAGTGTTCAATCACATCTTAGAGCTACTAATGATTTATTCAAAAAAAAATTCCCTAGACTCACAATTCGATTTTTCAACACTAAAATGTTTTAACTTCAAAGTCTATAGTGCAAAAGAATTGTACAAATGATGGTCAAAGTCATCTTAAATTTCGGCCAATAATTTGAAAAAAATTATTTTTCCAACTTTCAGTGCAAATATCTTCCAATTTGTAAAGTCAAACTTCATGAAATTCTTACCACATGATCTTAGACAAGTAATATACAAGGTTTTATTTTTTTCCTAAGACGAATGTTGCAAAATGGTAGTTTTGAGTGTTTTTTGGCAAAAAAATGGCCATGGTCCTTCAAAGGTTAGCTCCTAAAATCTATCATTGACCAAATGGGAATTTTTCATATGGAAGCAAGCTCCTCTATAAATGCAATTCTTGGTGGTATTTTCTAAAATATTTATATAGAATCAAGACTTCTTTTAGCTTTCTAACAGCCATTGCATAAAAGGAAGAAGTTGCAATTAGAGTTTTATCAATAAAAAATTTTAGTGGAAAATTCAAATTTTCTTCTACGATTAGTTGTGGATTGAAATTCTTATTAAATAAGTTCATATCACAAAAAAAATTGTAGTTGTTCCATTTTAATGAATGACATAGAAGATTCAAGAGATTAGATTATGTGGGTAGTTATAGCATGTCCTCCTAAATCAACTTGACTTATTACAACTTTTCAAGTGTATAAAGGTGCATAAAGTGTAGATGGTTTTCTACAACATTTTAACCATTGGACTTGGCTTATTTTGATTGTATCTTAGATTTACTAGCAATTTTCTATTGTTTTACTAATGATTAATGGTTCTTTGAAAGGATGAAAATGAGGTTATTCTTTCTATAATTTTTCCTTAGATTCTTAATTCAATTTTCTACCATAATATTAAATTCATCATGTATAGTAGAAGATCAAAAAATCCTAAAAAAGTTTCAAAGACAAATCTTCACCTTTGGAAATAATTTGAAAAAAAGAATACCTTATTTTATGACTTTGAGTATTATGATATTAGAGATGCCAAAGAATAGGGTTCTAAAAGTTGGTGGAGAATAAACATTCAAGTTAGGTGGAAGATCCCTACAATTATAACTTATTTAGAAGCTAGAAAAATCACAAATTTGAATACTCCAATTGGTTTTCAATATGTATTGTTCTTTAGTAGGTTTGCTTAGTACCCTCAATTAAAAGAACTTTAGAGGTTAATCATTCTTGGATATGGTCAATAGAGGGCTTTAATTGAAGGAGGTCAATTTTGAGTATGTAATTTTTGTATATATTAGCTTTGTGTGACGAATGAAATGAGGTTTTGAAAGCATTTTGGCAACAATGTAGAGGGCCATGATTATAGTCTAGCATATTTTTACACATTTACCTTCATTTTTTTTTATAGGCTTGAAGTTGTTCACTTCTTTTTGAAGAAATTGGGAATTTAATTCCATAAAAAAAACCTTGCTTTGAACTTTAAGCACTCTAGATTTAGACTTTGAAACTTTCAAATACTTTGGAGCTAGATAAAAACAATTGACATTGTTTAAATTAAATTTTTAGCTCTCACTTCCTCTCACTCATTCTCTAGCCTCTTTGAATTCTCTCTCTACTTTTTGAAATTCCAATTAATGATAAATTTTGCACTTTGCCCTACATATTCCTAACATTTGGATGTTAGGGGGATTTGCAATGGCTTAAAGTCATGAGATCCCACACAAAGCAATTGATTGGAAATTATTAGTATTTTGTGGCTTGACTTCAAACAACAAATACTCCTTTTGAATAAGCCTTAGGGAAGTTTTCTTCAACAAAGAGTTGTAAAATCCCACACCAAAAACTTAGGAGGATTAGTACTAAAGAAATGCAAGAATATAACCAAAAGTTAGTTCAAATATTTCAACACATCAATAAAAAAAACAAGTTATAGCAAAGAGACCCCTACGTCCTTTGTAACAAGTTCAAAAAACACAAGAAAGTTTTGAAAACAAAGAAAAAATACTTGAAAATGCAAGAAATCAAAGGTTTTTAGCAAATCACCAGAAATCTCAACAATATGGTTGCATTTGGTCCAAACAAGAGAATGAAGAAAGGCGTGCAAAGTTAGGAGAGGGGGGTGAATTCACGAAACACTTGTACTATTTGTTGCGTTTTTTTTTGGCTTGCTTAATATGGCTCTAACTTTTGAATAATAAACTCAATGCAAAAAACAAAAAAACTATTTCTAGATATCTTGATTGAAAATGTTACTCTTATTTTTCGAAAATTTTAAAAAATCATTTCATATTTAAAATCCAATTTTATTAATTTCTCACAAATTCCATTGAATGGAGTTTTTAGTACTATTTTGAACCCAAAAAAACGAATTTTAAAGTGAAATTTTGAGAGGATGGTCTTTTAGTATATTTTTAGCTATCCCCAAAAGGAATTTTCAAAATAGTTAATTTTGTCTGGTGTAGAAGTCCACAAAAGGGCATTTTTGCTACCTATTTGTAGTTTGCTTTTTGAAACTTATAAAACAAAATTTTGGTATTTTTTTTGTTCAAATCCCATCACCAAGAAGTCTTCTCAAATGGAAAATTTTTAGATTTTCTTAAAATTGTTTTTTCTATTTTTTACAAATTAAAATGTCAAAGTTGTATTTTTCTTCACTGGGTGAAGAAAATAGATACTTCAATGTTTAACTTAATAAAAAATAGAGATTATTTTTTAAAATATTAAAAAAAAATTTCCATTTGAGAAGACTTTTTGGTGATGAGATTTGCAAAAAAAAAATACCAAAATTATGTTTTATAAGTTTCAAAAAGCAAACACCACAAAGGCATCAAAAATGTCCCTTTGTGGACTTCTACACCACACAAAATTAACTATTTTGAAAATTCCTTTTGGGAATAGCTACAAATATACTAAAAGACCATCCTCTCAAAATTTCACCTTAAAATTCGTTTTTTTGGGTTCAAAATAGTACTAAAAACTCCATTCTATGGAATTTGTGACAAAATATCGAGGGCTATTTAAAAATAGTAAAATATTTTTGAAAAATATTCAAAAATTATTAAAGATGTAGAATAGTTATGAGTGAGCTCTCTATAAATTTAGAGTCATTTGGAGCTAAAACACAAAAGTTATAGCCAAAAAACTAGTCCTCAAAAACTTAAAGTGAAAATAGTACAAGTGTTTCGTGAATTCACCCATGGGAGGCTTTTTATACATTCAAGGGCCTCCTCTCCCTTCAAATTACCTAACAATCTAACCTATAGAGAACTAAAAATTAACTTTTAAAATTGTATCCTACTATTAAGACCGCTTTAACTTTTAGAAAAATGCTCCAATCATCAAATGGATTGCCCCATTGTCTTTTAAAGCCCCAAATTATCCCAAGTGATCTCAAATCTCTTACTTTGAGGCCATTTTGCAAGCACAAGCCAGTGATTTGCAAACTAATGAAATAGGTATAAAATCCAAATATTAGATTTTCTTTTTCAAAAGTTTTAACTAGCCAAGGGTGTTTGGAAAATAGATTCAAGAAAGTAGGGAAAGAGTCCAAGTTGACTTGATTTGGACATTGCATGCTCATAGAACACCAATCAACTCATTGAATATTTTAGAAATCTATTAAAATTTGTTATTACCACTGGTTTTGGTACTTGTTGATGCAAGAATGTCTTAAAGTTTGACAAGGCACTTACTTATGCTAAGACAATCTATCCTGATTTTTAGTGGGATTTTACTACTAAATGGATAAAATCTATAAATATTTCAATTCTAATAAAGATAGAATAACATATTAGCTTTCAAATTTTTAAAAAAAATTTCAATTGATTCATGGGAGAAAAAGTTGTTGGCTTATTGCATGGAACTCCCAAATTTTAGTTCCTCAAGTAAAAAAAAGCCTCAAAAAAATTTATTATAAATTTTTTTAAATTTTTTCATTTAGACTGTATTTTTATTTAGTTGAAAATCTTTGATTTATTCCATTTGAATTTGTTATCCAAAAGTTATGGACAATCTTATTTTTTAAGCAATTGGAACATCTTCTTGAAAAAATAACTTGTAGTATTCCTTTCTAAACTTATGTTTCACATTTTTTTTAAGAGATTCACAAGGTTTATATCTCTTGCTAGAACAATCTTGCTATGAAATCAATGTATTTCAATTTGATCTTGGACCTATTAACAAATTAGTTTTCCATTCAATTTTGAACCTACTTCTACTTAACAATTATTTAATGACTAAAAACTAAGTATGTAGTTTTTATCTTAATTTTTTTTCCTAGACTTTCATATCAATCCTTCATCACGTAAATTCAAAATGATGAAATAAAAAAAATTTAGTTAAGAAGGTTCATAGCTGAGTAATGTGGTAGAATAAGGTGCAAAAAAACTTGATTCCTTTGCTTTAAATACAAATATCTTGCAATCTGCTTAGTCAAAGTTTTTGAAATTTCTTCCATACATTCTTACATTAGTCTCATACAAGATCCTACAATTAGATATATAGAAGGAAAATAATAGACTTTAAAAAAAAAATTAATCTTTGCTTTAGAAATGGTAAGTTTGAGTGTTTTTTGATGTAAAAAAGGCCACAAGTCCTTAGGGGTTAACTTTTTATTTGTTATATTTTTAGAAGTTTGCAACATGAATGTCTTTGATATTTTTTGATGATTTGGAATAATGTAGGAGGCTTAAACTCTGAGAGGGCATTTAGAACCAAACATGGCTTAGAGGTACATTTTGATTTCTGCAATATTCCAAAATGTACAAATTGTGTACATTATAGGTGGTGGTCGCTTTTAGAGCCCTATGGCTTTCAACTTCAAATTTTCATAACTAATTCCACAAAGATCCAAAAAATATGAAACAACTTGAATTGGATGTCATTTCCTCTTGTCTTTCAAAGAAAATTTATTGAAAAATATTTCAAGATGTTTCCCTCCCCGAAATTCAGCTTCAGTGCTTAGACTGTCGCTTTATGGACCTCCTACCTTATGCAGCATGAATTTTTTTGTTTTTTTGGCTCACTTTCTAAATAATTTCCAAAATTCGCTGGAGTCCACCCTTGTTTCAATGTACTGTTTCCTTTATCAATGGAAATTGTCCATTTGTTTAAAATAATAATAATAATAATTTCCAAAACTTTCCATTTCAAAATTTTTTTTTTTTTTAATTTGCCAACCGTGGTACAGTAGCAGGGATACAGTATAGGTGCGCATATCTTAGGTACCCTTGTCAGAAGCGAACTTTTTCCAACCATTTGAATTTGCATACAAATCTCAGACGTCCAATTGTTGAACACTTTCTTCCTCCGATGAAGGTGGGGCACCCAGTCAGGCAGTCACTTCCAAGGACGGAGGCAGATGAACAGTTTTCTTCTGATGAAAGTGAGGCACTCTCTTCCAAACGACGGAATCTCAGCATGATCTTAAAACTATCAGAAAAATTCTTTGGCAAGGAGGAAAAGTTTCGGATCTCAAGCTTAATTACGGCACACACTGAGAGATGAGGCATAGCTGCTGCCTGACAAAGTTGTAGACGAGAGACTACTCCATTGGTGACGATTCTAGTTATTGGATCCAAAGTCCGATGTTCCTCGATCGGCCGCACATCTTTCAATCTCAACTTGCTGGAATTTTTAATTGCGTCTTTCATCATTTTCGTTCGAGGATTCGATTGATGGGCGCTTCTCAAGTGCAAAGCTCAAACTGGACTTGCGTGTAATTAAGCCGTGGAGTTTTGAATCGGAGTTTAGGGGTTCAAGGAGCTTGGTGAATCCAACGAAGCGCGAAGTGTTGTAGGTCTATCGCACAAGCCTGTCGTGATTTTGGATGATTACTTTTTTACTTGGATCTGGTCAATTTGAGGGGTTTTGGGGGGTGCTTAGGAGCTTCATGTGGGGGGATTCAGGACACCATGAGGCTCCGGGAGTTTGAAATGAAGAAGCTAAGGCTTTAGTAAAGCGTATGGATTTGGGGTTCTTCGTGTGGTAGAGATTGGTGTCCCGAATTGACGGTGAAGTCGAATCACGCAGTTTACGTAACCTTCCGTAGCTGAGACTGTGTATATGTGCACGCAACGCCATCTTCGTTGGCTTGTACTATACCCTGTCAGAACAGTAGTAACGCTTCAGTGGCATTGGAATCCAGGTCGCGTCTCTCTAGCTCTATGAGGGCTTTGGAGGGCTGTGCAAATTTCAGAAGTCTAGGGTTTCGAATTTGGAATCAGTGGGAAATTTCTTCTGCCATTTTTACTTCGACGACCTCTACTTTTCGAAATTTTGTGCTGTTTGTTCGCGACTATTGAGGTGGTAGGGATCAGCGTTTGATATTAGAGTACATCGCTTTCTCGAAGCGGTGAGTTGTGGTGTAGCTTTATGGGACTAACAGTGATGTTGAGCGGAAAACTTTCGAAAACGCTGAAAATGGATCTTCTACGTCTAGGCACATCCAACTAAAGAAACATTTGCAGGTCAAATTGAAAGCTGGAAACGCTCTCCGTTTCTATTGCCCTCTCTTTTGATGAACTCCATTTCCATTCTCATTTGCTTCTTGTTTCCCTTGTGCAGATCAATTTTTCGTCATGGCGGATGAGAGCGTCGTGTTACGCAGAGTTATACCTTCTGACAATAGCTGCCTATTCAATGCTGTTGGGTGAGTTCAATACTTTCCGAAGTGCGGTGTTAGGGTTTGCCTTCAGTCGTCTAGCTTGTCTGTGACTTTCAATGTTAGTGGCGAGCGAAGATTTACGCGTTAAGTGATTGACGGTTCGTGCTTATTTGAGATATCCTTGAGTTTGTCTCAAAGTGGGGTGCTGACCCTGTGGCAGTAGAAAAAGTAGGGATCGATTTAAAATTCTTCAACAAATTGGTGGATTTGATTTGATTTACAGATCTGGAAAGCCTCTTTTTTAGTCAAGTTTTCTGTATTTTAAGAATGGGGTTGATACCTAAGTTGAAGGAGAATTCCACTCTATTCAAATTTGTGAATATTTGTTGGCGTGTTACCAATTAGGGCATGACAGGATTAGCCCGTGGAGTTTTTAACAAGATGTGTTGTGCTGGCAGGTACGTTATGGACAAGGACAAACTTAGGGCGAAAGAGCTGCGGCAGGTAAGAGTTGGTGCAACTCCTGGAAAAGAACTAGGTTTTTAAGTGAGGCATTGGCCGTGGTCCGAAGTCTGATTAGGCTTTTCATGCAGGGCAGGAGATGACCTAATGATAATCTTGTGATATAATGTGACGATTGTGTGGCTGGAATTATTTTGAAAGGTTATTGCAGCTGCTGTAATGAGCGATCCGGCAACTTATACTGAAGCCATTCTGGGTAAACCCAACCAAGAGTATGTGGAGTGGATCTCTAAGCCAGACAAATGGGGAGGTAATCTTCGAACTTCAGTTTTTATTGACGCAGTCGTGCTAATGACAGGTGCCATATTCTAGCTTTGAATTGTCCAAAAAAACATTGCTTACGAATAAGCAATTAATGATCATCAGAGTCGAGGCTATCTAGTGTAGAAATATTAAGTCATTCTTGTTTTGGATGATGTACCCTGTTTACTAAAGATTTATCCAAGGTCTGCGTCTGTCATTCGCGTGCCTTAAGTCACCAAACACTACCAGCTAGGCGCACTAAACTTCCAAGTGCCACGAGCGCTAAAATGTTTTATGTAGCACTTTTGACAGATTCATATGGGTACTTTCTTGTGTTCGATTTTATTCAGTTTTTGACCGACACATGCAATGTTCTTCATTAATCCTGGTGATATAAAATTTAGCCTTGTCTGCTTTGTATTGTACACAGAAGGATCAATTAAATTGGCCATTTTAAAACCATGAAATATCTGCCTTTTGGGGTTAAACCTCAACTTTGTGTGCCTTTTCCAGGTGCAATCGAGCTTGCCATTCTTACTGACTTCTACGGTCGTGAAATCGCGGCTTATGACATCCAAACCAAACGGTGTGATTTGTATGGCCAGGTAAAGAGGTGTGTTGTGATGGGCATGCTGGTGGACCTCTTTTAGATGCTGCTTAATCACTCTCATTATTTTGTTATTATCTGCGGCTTGTCAATTGGCGTTCTTTCCTCAGGCTAACGTTCATTGACGCTCAGAATTGCGATTTTTTTTTCTCTATTTTATAATATTCTAGAATTACCACAGATCTGAGGTTTTCTATCGAAAGTCTAAACGTTGAGGTGATTAGGGGAAAGGCTACACCGAGCGGGTGATGCTGATATATGATGGCCTGCACTACGACGCTCTAGGGGTAAGATTGTTTCTGCTGAAGCTTTCTTTCCTAAATTCGTTTGGTTTTCTTTAACCCCTAAAGTTCCAAGGCCATTTTTATGCCAGAAAACACTCAAAACTGCCATTTTTGTTGCGTTCATCCCCAAAAGAAAGAAAACATTTTTCTTAGAATCTAACTGTAAAATCTTGTACTCCACTTGTCTTATATTATGTGATAAATATTTCATGAAGTTTGACTGTATAGATTGGAAGATATTAGCATTCAAAGTTGGAAAAAGAATGTTTTTTGAACATTGTATTACAATTTCAGATGACTTTGACTGCCATTTGTGAAAAGCTTTTGCACTATAGACTTTGAATTTAAAAAAATTTATGTTGAAAAATTGAGTCAAAATTATAGGAAAAAAATTTCAAAGAAAAATCACATGATCTTCATTCTTTAAAAAATTGTTAAATAGAAGTTGGTCTAACATTGACAAAAAAAAATTTTAAATAGCTCTTAGATGGAATTGAAACACATAAATCCAAATAGTGAGATTGTTCTAGAAATCATACTTAACCTTGCCACACAATTTTTTTTTTAAAATTGTAAAAATTGCATTGTAAAATGAATCCTATATATTATTTTTCAGAGAAGTAGCTGAGATTGCCCAAAAGACAATAACTTTTTTATCACTTGTCCAAATAGAATGAATCAAAGCTTCACATATATACAAAAATGTAATATTTTAGGAAATTTTTTAAAATTAATTGTTTTGACTTTTCGTGATTTTTTTGGGCTGCCTGCGGACCTCCATTTTCAGCTTTTTGTGCCATAACTTTTGCTCTCAGACTTTGATTGAAATAAAAATTATATTCCCAGAGAGCCAATGTAATTTACTACCTTCACAAGAAGTTTCAAAAAATTATAATGAATATTGAGACTGTACGAGCCTACCCGAAGTTGCATTGGCCCCCGTAGGGCCAGTGGGACTTTAGGGTTTAACCCAGTTGGCCGCTGCATTGAAAAGTTTCTCTGAACGTGACTGTATAAGGATTTGAATTTTTTCGCTGTTCATGGCGATGGTTTGTTTTGGATACAGTTGGCCCCATTTCCAGATGCACCAGAGGAAGTGGATCAGACTATCTTCTCTATAGATAAGTTTGGCAACATTGGCAGTCCTTCGCGTCTGGCTGAGAGAGTGGTGGAAGAAGCTCACAGGTAGAATCCTCATCACTCCTGTGTATTTCGTATGATGCCTTTTCGCAGATTTCAGCACAGGGTAGCTGTGACTTATGAGACTTACGGTATCTCTCTTTTTTCAAATTGGTAACCTGATATTGGACGTTCAGCCGGTTCTCAAAAATCGCATCATTATTTTGACAAATACGTGAATCAACATTTGTCCTATCAACATCTTGTTACGCTCAATCTGACACACCTTTGGAACACTGGAAAGATAAGATTTTTAATAAATTAGCTTCTTATCCTCATTGAGCTATTCTGCTATTACGATCATCACCAACAGCCTCTAATTTGTGTTTTACTTGTGGCTTTCAGGGCACGCAACTTTACGGATACAGGAAACTTCACTTTACGGTGTGGCGTGTGTCAAAAAGGAGTCGTTGGTCAGGCGGTAAGTCATTCTCGACCCAATGAATCACCCCAATTTGTTCTTGAATTCATGCAAGTTAAAGATTCATGCACTAGACTGAATAAACTTGACAAAACCATCTTTGGTTTTGCTGGCAATCAATAGCTCTAGTTGCGCATTCTCTTACAATCTCTAGCCTTCAATGTAATATGACACCTGATTTGGGGAGGATAATGCAGGAAGCAATGGAGCATGCCAAAGCTACAGGCCACTTCAATTTCCAAGAGTATCGTTAGTCTGTCCCCAACACTTTCTCGCTCCGAATGGATTGCAGACTAATCAAATTAGAGTATCAGAGGTTGTGATTTGTACTGCCAGATTTTTCTATTTCTTGATTGTGAATCTAAAATATTGTCTCCAAAATGCTTGCTTACTTGCCCCAGCATAAGTTGGACTAGTTTTCAAGTCTTGCCTCCCTCTGTTCTCTGAACTGTATCGCCTCCTGTTGAGGACCCTCTTGGCAGTTGTGTAAGTTACGTTAAATTGCAAAATAAATCCAGTTGATGGTGATGCAGCTTTGGAACCCATTTCTGACCATTTAAGCAATTGGGCATACTTGGAGTGCAGATAGCGGATATGTTGAGGGGAAATTTTTTCCCATGTAGAGAAATAGGTTTGAAAAGGATTTCATATTTTTTCAGAATTTTATTTCCCACAACAAAGTTATCATGAATTTTCTAGGTGAAGATTTTGTGCATACCATACTAGTCATACAAGTCATTTTAATTTTCCAACCATGGGCTAGTTGTAAAATCAAGAGTGCTTCATTGCTATGTGTCACCTTACCAAGTGGGAGTATTGTTCCCAATTATAATGCGTCACAAGTGATTGAAAATAGACCACCCTACCTGGCAAGAGTGGGGGTTGATCAAGAGTGGATTGCCTCCTACAAACATCAACCCCCCTTTTGTAAGGTTCCTTCAATCCTAAACAACAATAGCTATTGCTACCCCTACTACTAGTTAAACCATTTAAATCCTAAACTTCATTTGAAGGTACTTCAATTCCTAGCACCATGAATTTTTGAAGATTTAAATAGATATTTGAATTGAAAAATCCAAACTATCTAAAGAAAAATCTACCTACACTAATCTCTAGCATTTGTTGTACATGATAATGTAGGAAAACAATGGAACCTATTATTTCATTATTAGATGATCAAATTTTGAAGACTTGATGTTTGGTCATAAATCCCTAATTGTCTAAGAGATGTAAAAAAATCATACAAAATTAACTAGTTACAATATTGGGGTGGATTTCTAGCAATTATTTGACAAATTGAATAATTTGAAGTTTAGCCTTGGCTTGTGATAAATGCTAGGGTGTGGTTTTGAGTTGAGGTCTTTATAAATGGGAGTTGGTTAGCATGTGAGATTGTATGTTGGAGCAAAACTTCTTAACTCCTACTCCAACCTTTTAGTGATCATTACCCATTATTGGACAATCTTTTTGGGCAATGCTTTTAGAGGGGGCTTGTATCACTTTACATTTCTAAAATAGTGCAATGTTTTGATGTCCAAAATTGCTTTAAAATACCTGTTCCAAAACAAGACTAGAATCTTTCATCTATATTTATTTAATAATGAATTAAATTGTAGGGTCCTTTGGTTAACCCTTAAAGGATCAAGTAATTGTTAAATGTACACAAGTGATCTCTAGTAGTTATGTATGAAGTCAATTTTGGTCAAATGTTCATGAAATTGATACAAGATATGCATATATATATATATATATATATATATATATATATATATATATATATATATATATATATATATATATATATATATATATATATAGCAAAAATATATCTTTTTCTAATTAGGTACCTAGTTCAAAAGTTATGTTGCCTTGAAGTTTATATTCTCATAACTTTCACTTCATTATTTGGAATTGAATTGTTTAGATGTTTTTGAATTGGCATCAATCTATTATAAATTAAAAGAAATTCATCAATAGTTTTTTAGAATATACACTTAGCTCCCTCGTTTGACATTGAAATAAAGGTTATTTAAGACTCATAAATTTTGCAACAAAGTCACTAGAGCCTATTTGAGTTCTCAAAAAAATCAAAGTAAACTCCTTAGTTCTTTTTAGGGGTTAGAATAGGTGTATTTCACATTGAAATTGCTACTGGCTAATTTTTTATAAATAAAAAAATTCAAAGTATGCAATACTACTTAAGTCTTAAAAATTAGTAGTAGTATAAAGTAATGATGTTTTCATGATAAAAGATTTCACTATATTTTGCTACCAATGTAAGATGAAGGTATGCTAGTTGTTATAGAAATTTATACATTGTTTTCATGACAAATTTTCAAAATGATGATGTTTAAATTTTCTTTTTCCGAAATTTAACTATACAAATATTTTCTATTGATAATACTCAATGTAATCCTTTATAACAAGTAACTTAAAAAATTAGTAAAACACATATGTTATAGCACATCTAAGTTTTTTCTAGGACCCTTAGTCATCAAGCAATTTAGTGACATAGTTTACTTTTTGACATTACTTTTCAATACTACATATAAGTAGCGTTAGATGTTTTTCAACCTTATAGAAGATTGTTTTAAGGTTGTTCTTTAAAATTGTTCCTTGCATAGTGAATCAACTCCTAGTTTGAATTTTTGAAAGAAAAAATTGAAAAAGAATTAGATATTTTTTTTAGAATGTATATACAAATTGAAAACTGATTTTTTTTAATTCAATAAATTATTTTAAAAATATTTAGTAATTAATTAAAAAGATTAATTGATTAGTGTTATTTGACATGATAGTTTCTCGACCACGTTAGATTGCCTACGTGGCAGAGTTCTCACAGCTTAGGAATCTACAATCTTCTAAATGCCTGAAAACATTTGATGAATAGAAAGTGTAATTATTTCTTTGCTAATTGCCTAGTTGTCCCTATTTTTAATGCCAAATACTATTCCAATTTATTGTGAACTTTAATAATTCTTAGAGGATACAATTGTGTATTTTTTTTTCATTGTATTAAACTTGAATCTCCCTTAAAATTATAAATATATTTGTAAATTCCTTAATCTAATTATTCTAAATCATAATGTTTTTACTTACTTTATAATATTGAACACCTACAATATCTAAAGTTTTTTGTTAAAATGAATTTGTTTTAGTGTCTTTGTAGTGTTGAGTTCTTTAAGCCATTTCAAATTTTCAGTGATATTCATATTTTTTGTCATTGTAGTATACATGACTAATGTTTTAAATTGATCCATTAACAAGCTAATTCTTAGGAAGTGCAACTTTTATGCTATGATTATAGTTATAAAGATGAACATGATGAAAAAATAATTATAGAGCCTTTAAAGGATTTATACTAATCAACTTAGCAAGTAAAAGCTTAGTTGATGCATGATCTATCAATATTTTAAATTGAAGTCTATAGTTTCTAGAAATTATATTAGTTTTCATTAATAATATTTTATTTTACATCATTATTTAATGGCTTTGGGAATTTTCTATAGCTTTGAAATACTATATATACAATGACAAACTATATTGTATACACTTTGCATGTACTCATCTTCAACATACAATCAATAACAATTCAAAGACTCTTCTTAAGATTTGAAAATTAGACATGATACCGCACAAACTTGTAAAAATACATGCAAAGTTATACATTACACAAATAGCAATAAAATACTTACTCCATCTTGTAATAAATCTGCAATTTCCTAGAAATGGTTAGATTAATGTGAAAGTTGTTTCTATTTTCAAGAAATTGCAAAGATATTATAGCTTTTACTGAATTCCATTAAGTGTGAAAGAATAGAAGTCAAAGGTGAAGCAGCACATATTGAAAACAAGCAACAAAAGTGACAAATTTTTTCCCTTTTGGGAATTGCTCTAGTGGTATTAATTTTGGTCATTCTTCGAGCAATGTTGGTGGAGTAATGTTCAATGATGTCTTTTGTATTCAATTCAAGTAATGTCTTGTGATTCAACATCAAGAAATTTTCAACAAAAAATTTGTTAGTAGCAGTTTTTATATAGTTTTGGGTTGAATTCTTCACCTTTGTGTTTTGATTCCTTTGATCCTTTTGCAAGGATTGAACTCTTCTTTAGTCTTTGGAGTGTGACATCTATAGTTTCTTTTGCTTTAGAGTGTTCAAGGGCAATTGCAAGAAACACTTGTCCTATTTTCTGTCATACCTAGTGAGCTGATTTGCTTTTTGGCCATAACTTTTATTTTTTGGCTCCAAATGACTCAAGATTCATAGGAAAGATACTCATAGGTACCATACACATTCTCTAATTTTTTTCATAATTTTCAAAAATAATTTGATTTCAAAATAGTATTAGTGATTGAATGTCACACTTGGCAGTTTAGGGGTATTTAGTCACTAAGGAGTACCTTTTTTTAATGATTTTGAGATGAAATTTGGATGGAATGGTCTTCTAGTAGACTTACATCTCTCCACATGAGGGATTTTGAAAAAAGTTATTTTTATGTCGTGTAGAAGTCCACAAAGTGAGCTTCCTTCTGGTTGCATTTTTAAACATATAAAGTATTATTTTAGTGATTTTTTTTATTAATGAACATCTCCATAGAGTTCTTGAAAATGGAGACTTTTCATTTTTTGTATTTACTTATTTTTACTAATTTTCCCAAATTAAAACATAAAGGTATGTATTTTCTTGAGGTTTGGCGCTTTTTAAGTTCTCCTACTTAGAGAATTTTTCTATCAATTTCCTTCAGTGAAAACCTTCATCTTAGAGGTGTATACATTATTCATATTTTTCAATTTTTTTCAAATTAATTTCTAATTTTAAATACTCCAGAAAAAATCACAAGTATTGTAGTAAAATGCAACAAATAGGACAAGTGTTTCTTGCAATCACCCTCAAATTAGCTTCAATTGTTGTCCATCAAGTTGTAAAGAGCCAATTTCAAATTTAATTTGAGACAAGTATATTTGGAAACCCTGGATTTATTATGGGACAGAGGGAGTATGATACAAAGCTAAATGAAAAAATGTACATAGGTACTAAGTTTTGTTCAAGTTCATTATAAAACCTTCAATTATTGGTCTGGTCTAGTAGCCCATATTCTTCAACACAACAACAATTCTTTTTAGCATGCTTTCATAAAACACCATGCAATCTTCTTCAATGAAATTATCATACATACAAGACGCATGCATAATTTACAATTCTTGAATATCTTTTGGAGGTGTTGTAAATTTACTCAAGCCCAATGGTTGTCTCAGGAACAAAAGCATTAAGCTTTGGTGTAGCTTTGGAGTGGTGTGTCAATACAAAAATTTATTGCTTCTATTGATTTCCATGAATAGTGCATCTAAAAAAAGATTTTGCTAGGAAGTGTAATTGAGAGACAAAGAGACTGGTGTCCAAAGCTTCTTATAGACCATGAGAACATGCATTGGATTAGTCTCATTTTGAAAGTTGATGGAACAAAAGCATTAAGCTTTGGTGTAGCTTTGGGATTGAAATACAATAAGCCCAATGGTAAGATTGTTCTAGCAAGAAAGCGTAACCTTATTAAACAATTTTTTTTTTTAAATTGTGAAAATTGCATTCAAAGATGAATCCTAAGAATTATTTTTTCAAGGAGATGTTTAGATTGCCTGAAAAACAAGATTGTTGACAACTTTCTCATTATAAGTCCAAATATATTGAATCAACGCTTCACATGTACAAAAATATATTATTTCAGAATAAGAAATTTAATTTAATTTTTACTCTTTGTTAAGAAAATTTGTTGCCACCAAATGAAAATTAGGACTTTTTATAGTATAACTTTTGCTTTCAAGCACAATTGAAATAAAAATTACATTTCCACAAAGCGTATCAATTTTTCTATGTGATGAAAAAGTTTCAAAAGGTTTCATCAAAAATTGAAGTCATAGAAACCTACCCAAAATCCATTTTGTCCTCCAAGGGAATAACGTTCCTTTAGAGGTTAAAAATCCTAATTCTGTTTACTTTTTGGTTTCACATTGATGAACTAAACTATTTAAATTTATGCTTTGATCATGTAATATGTATATCTATGACTTCAATGGTTGGAAATGGGTGCTATAGTTGGTTTTGTTTGAAACATGATACATAGTTTTGATCCTAACTAAAGAGAATATTCCAAGACCATTCTTGTAATATATTGTGTCTACTTTTCATTTAAGTTTTTACAACACCAATGTTACAAAAGGCTTTAGCATTCAATCATACCATATTGCACTGGATGGTTGCTTAAATAGTAGCACTTTCAACCTTCCTTTTTTAAAGCATAAATGAAGCTTTTGTCAATGCAATACATACTCCATTTCATCCAATTAAATTGACTCATCTATCCCTTGAAAAAAGATGTCTCCCTCCTTTGGCCCTTCATTAAATTAAATTAAACACTTGATTTGCCCACCCATCTTCCAAAATCAAACTCAAGAAAACTTTGATACATATACAATACATAAAATATAGAGAATACACATGAGTACCCGCATGAGTATCAATGATATATAGAATATAGATTTTTGATGCTGAACATTGACATGATACAACCTATGGATATATGTATGGAACATGGATTTACAGTTGTAAATTCCATATCAATTGCATTTCAATATTTTTAGAATATTCTATAGATACTAGCACAGTAGCACAAAAATGTTGCGATGGCACATTATTCAACTTGGAAGAATTTGGACTAGATATCCAATCAAAGTCTTACAAAATTGGATGAAAAACATTTGGGATGATAGGATGAAACATTCAAAATGAAAATGTGACCATATTTGTAACATGAGAGGGATTATCAAGCCACTATGCACTTAATATGATATAATAGATGGAGTGACATTCTAGCACTATGGCGAATTTCGTTAAAATGGCGGTATTTCATTAGTTTGGCACTTTTGACAGTTTAGACCACGCGGTCTAAAATCTAAAATTGTCATAGATTTTTGAAATCTAGATGTGTGTTGTAGATGTTTGAAATCTACACTTGTCCAAAATGTTTGAAATTGTGCAATCTAAAATCTAAAATTGTTATAGATTTTGAAATCTTCATGGGTCCTAGATGCTTGAAATCTATGCCCTTCGTAGATGTTAGTTTTCAGTTTAGACCGTGCAGTCTGAAAATGGCATAAGGAATACTGCCATTTTAACGAAATTCACCATCACTATATAAAATAGTGAAATTAAGTTGCCCTTCTTTAATTTCTTGACATTTGACACTATAATTATAATATTTAGTGATATTGTACAAGAATGCACTACTTTTGAATTGATAAGTGTTGTAATTGGGACTCATGAACTACTAAGTGTATAAATGGAAGCATTGGTAGATATATTTGTCGACTTTGATGGCTTGTAGAATAAGCTTAACTTTCTTTGGGTAAGGCAACCTCATTGTCAAGGCAACCTCATTGTCAAGATAACCTCATTGTCAAGGCAACTCCTAATTTCACGGCTATTCTGTGTACTTATCACCTCAAAAGGGACACTCAGGCACATTACTTCAATTCCTCTGAGTACTGACCCAATTGCCTTGAACTGCAAGCCGAGCAAAACACCAACATGCAAGTGATCGACTGCGTATTGTGGGTTACAACCCACAAGTTAGGGCCCATAATTGGAGCTTGCAAGTTTTGAAAAACTGTGATCCTTGGCTTTGAAGTTGCTCCATCCATGTCCGTGATTTCTTCTGCAAATCAGTGTTGAATTGGCAAGGGATACCAGTGTGGCATTTGTAAGGCATGCACTTGAATGTTTAGCATAGATCGATACTTACGCCGGATTGAATAATCACCGCGCAGCAATCCCTTGAGTCAGATTCATATGAAACCCTCAAGTCCAAGTTGCGTAAGCGTAGTTCTGACATTCTGAGTACTCTCATTCAACAAATTATAAGTTATGAATCGAGTATTCAGTTGAAATAATACATTATTACAATTGGTTGAATCACTTGAATGAAACGTTGAGTTTTTCCTTGCAAGGGCATATTAATTGAGTCCCGCGTCCTGGACTCCTGGTGGCCTCCCATGCCCAGCTTGTGGACTTCAGGGTCATGTCAGGGTTTGAATGACTGACCCTCTGAAACGCATTATTGATTCTCCAAAAGAGGCTGAGTTTTCCATTTTAAGAAGTTGAATTGAGGAATGAGTCCTCTTGCAGAGTTGCAGTCCTCCAATCCGCTTGTCTCCAAAAATTCCTCCACAGTCTCCCTGTTGAACAGGGGATGGCCTGTATCCACCCTCACTCCGACTACTGTTCATGAGTCTGCTGAAAATGATATCCAGTTGAATTAATGTTATTAGGGAAGATACAGTGGAACTTGCTGAGTGACAAAACTTCTTTCCTTCACACAAACAAACAAACAAACAAAGGCGGAGCAGAGCTTGTGAGCAACTTCCGAAACGATCGACGTAGACAACTGGGACACACGATTAGCTAGATTCTACCTCCGTCCCGAAATCAGAGACCCCCGCTCCCTGCCCCGAAATCAGAGACTCTACCTCCGTCCTGAAATTGGAGATACAGTACCTCCTTCCCAAAACGATTGTCCACAACCCGGATACCCGGTCTGTAGGGCATTGCGAGGCATTTTAAATGTTTCGATACGCTGGACTTGAGTAAATCACAGCACAACAATCTCTGGTGGAAGTCAGATTCATATTCAACTCGCTTGATCAAGTCCAGAAGTTGCCCAGAAGCTGCAAAAGCGTAGCAATTTCGATTCTGATTCTCATTCAATAAATTCTAAGTTACGAATAGAATCTTCAGTTGAGATATATTAATGAAAATTGGTTTCATGAATTTGAATGTAACATACAGTCGAGTTTTTTCTCGAGAGGGCATATATTAAGTGAATACGGAGTCGCGCGTCCCGGCCTGTCCAGCTTGTGGACTTCAGTGTCGGGATTTGAAAGACTTCAGTGTCGGGATTTGAAAGAATTCCGTGTCGGGGTTTGAAAGAATTCAATCTGTGGAACTCATTTTGTTCTTCAAATAGACCCACTTGACGGAGCCGTTTCCCCCTTGGATGTTGAATCGAGGATTCAGTCGCACTCACTGACGACAGTCCTGTGTCATCAAACATTACTCCGGTCTCCCTGTCGAACAAAAAATGATATCCACTCTTACGACTACTGTTCATGATTCCGCTGAAAATGATACCCAGTTGAATTGATTTTACCATGGAAGAAACATTGAAACCTGCTTGGTGAGCACATCTTCTTTCCTTCACACAGACAAAACAAAGCGGAGCAGAGCTTATGAGTAACTTTCGAAACAACATGGACAACACGGACATAACCGGTTGTACATTTTTCAATCGTAATTTTTGATCGTCATGATTCAAGATGTATGTAGGAAGTAAGTTGAAAGGAAAGACAGTTATGAGTTATAACTTGTAATAGTAATGATGATGGGTCCAATGACTTGGTAACGTGTTGTGTTAGTGTTGAAAAATGAACAACCAGTTATAATTAGATACTACCTCCATTTTCAAATTAGAGACTAAGGGAGGAGGTCCCTAAAGCACCCACCTAAGAGCTGAAACTCAATTTTGAGGGAGGTGAAATGTCTTGAAATATTTTTCAGTTAGTTTTTCTCCAAAGATAAGTGGAATTGGCATCTAACCCAAATTGTTTCAAATTTTTTGGAACTTTGTGGGATTAGTTATGAATTTTTGAAGCTCAAGTGTCATAGGCCACTAAAACCATCTACCTCCTCAAGTATACACTACTTGTACATTTTTGTAAAGATGGAAAAACAACATGTCGTCGATTTAATTGTTTCATTGAGAGAAAGTATTCTAAGTTCTTATGATCAAAAATAACTCGTATCTAGTTTGGAGACCCTTCGAAGTAAATTCTCTAGTCTTGAAATGCTAAAACTACATTTAGTAATTCTTTGTCATAAATATCATTATTTTGGTTTGTGGATGACATCTTAGTCTAGCTTCTAAATGCATAAGGATGCAAGTATCCATCTGTGCCATATTGTGACAAAATCCCCCCTATGGCTACATTGGAAGCATTAGTTTCAATTGTAAAAGGTTTTTCAAAACTGGGATGGAGTAGTACTGGGTCATTGCAAGAAATACCATCCATTTTTTGTAGCATTTTGGAAATGGACGCTTTTTCCTTTGGGAATACTATTTAATTAGAAAATCAATTTTTTAAAAATATAAAAAATATGTCCAATGTATATGCCTTAAAGAAAAAGGTATCCTATAATGGAAAAACTTAGGAAAATTTTCTAAGTAGGAGAACTAGAAAAGTGGAAAATCTCATCAAAATGGGCATATTTACATTTAAATTTGTAAAAAATAGGAAAAGTTATTTTTCTTAAATTTGAAAATTGTCCATTTGGGAAGAGTTGATGGTCATGACATTTCACCAAAAAAATAATCTCAACTCCATCATTAATGGTCAGAAATTGAGTGCAATGGGAGTGTTGTTTGCATGCATGTGGAGGACATAAAGTAATGTATTTTTAGATTTCCTTTGGGGGTGATTGCAAGAAACACTTGTCCTATTTTGTGTCACACGACGTGTGCTGATCTGTTTTTTGGCCATAACTTTTGTGTTTTGGCTCCAATTGACTCAAGATTTGTAGGAAAGGTACTCATAACTATCATAAACCTTCCGTAATTTTTTCATAATTTTCAAAAATAATTTACTATCCAAAAATAGACCCCGATTGGATGTCACACTTGGTAGTTTAGGGTTTTTTAGTACTACATGGAGTACCTTTTTTTAATGATTTTAAGATGAAATTTGGATGAGATGGTCTTCTAATAGACTTCTAGCTCTCCAGGGAAGGATTTTTAAAAATAGTTAATTTTATGTGGTGTGGAGGTCTACAAAGTGAACTCCCTTCTGCTTGTATTTTGAAATATATAAAATATTATTTTGGTGGGTTTTTTTGTGAATGACCATCTCCTTAAAGTTTTTGCAAATGGACACTTTTTATTTTTTGAAAATATCTATTTTTACTATTTTTCCCTAATTAAAACATGAAGGTATGTATTTTCTGGAGGTTTGGCACTTTTCAAGTTCTCCTACTTAGAGAATTTTTCTATCCATTTCCTTCAGTGAAAACCTTCATCTTAGAAGTATATACACTATTCATATTTTTCAAATTTTTTTCAAATTAATTTTCTAATTTTAAAGTACTCCCGAAAAAATCAGCCAAATGCAACAAAATCGACAGGTGTTTCTTGCAATCACCCTTGGGTGAGAATGGGTTACCTTCATACAACAACAAATTCAAATTGTTTTCCAAGCGGCCATCCCACATTTGATTTAACAAATTTTGGATCAAGCGATCGCGGTTCCATAAAGTTCTAGTTTCTTCCAATGACTCTAACAGGGGAGGTGATCAAATATCAAGAGGAGCGCAAAGGCATCGAGAATTTGATGTTGGTGGAAGAAAGTCGAAGGTGGCTAAGCCTAAAAGATTCTCGGGGAAGAAAGGCAATGAAGTATATTGTTGATTAGCGCAAATTGTGATTAGTACTTTGAGGTAAGCTCCACACCTATGGCTCTGATGTTGATAAGGTAGCCTATGTACTTTTGTACATGACAAGAATCGCGCAGATTTAGGCCATGCCCCTTCTTCAAGCACTCGATGAAGATTATAAGCATGCTTTATTGGGTGACTATAATGCTTTTTGAGATGCAATTATAGCAATCTATGGTGACCTTGATTGTCGAAGCAATGCGGAAGATTGTATAAAGCGGCTCAAATAAACCGGTTTGGTGGCGGCTTACATTTCAACTTTCAATAAGTATGTAGCCCAATTTGATTGGAATGAGTCTAACTTGGTAGCGTGTTTTCGAGGAGGACTTAAGGACAAGATATTGGATTTCGTGGCAACGGCAGAGACCTAACTACGCCAGCTTCATGAGTGGATGGCGATGGCATCCCGAATTGATGAGAGACTATGGGACCAATGTCAAAATCGACATTCATTGTCAGATCCCATCGATTCCAGACCCTCCACCTCCAATAATCAAGATATGGCAGGACAATTCCAACTAAGCTATGGCAACTTGGGGCTAGTACCAATGGAGTTGGGGGCAATACAAGTATCCACTGCCTTAGCAAAAATGACAACATAGTGGTTAAAATATCAACGATAGGATTGATGTTGGGTTGTGGAGAGATGGGTTGTGTGTATGCCAAGTGTCCAATAAATCCCTCCAAACCAATGTCAATCGCAGCTACCGAGGTAATAGAAAGTACAACATCAAGAAAAGGCGGGGCCTAGAACTGAACGGGATGGTTTAGTACCCGGGCACCATCCAAAGTGGAGCTGCGTCCATAATCAAGGAATGTTTGTGTGAAGGAATGAGGGTGGTTCAAGCACAACTTAATCCACAACAAGGTCCATTCTTTATGAATTTGTCATTCGAAGAAGTTGAAAAATCTTTAGGCCATAAAGAAGTCAGACCAGATCCATTTTGCTTACGTGCAACCATCAATCCTAGGGTCATTGCAAGAAACACCGGTCCTATTTCACGTCACACTGCGAACCACTTTTTTGTTTTCGACTATAACTTTTGGAGATTAAGTCCAATGAACATGAAATTTTTATTGAACATACCTAACTTGAATCTTATTAGATCCCTTATTTTTTAGAAATTAAAAAAAGTCATTTTATATTTAAAAAACATTTTTGTTGACTTGTCACATAAATACGTTTATGGTTACCATTACGTTCGCAATGTCTAAATTAAATGATTTGAAAACGAAACTTTCATGGTCTATTTGCATAGGTGCAAAACCTACAAATTCCAAAAAAAAAAATCTAAAAATATATTTTTTTATGTCCTCCATATGAGTACAAATTTTTTTTGGCACGCAATTTTTGAACAATGATGATGGTTTTAAGATTGTTCTTTTGGTCAAATCTCATCAAAATCAACTTTCCTCAAATGGCCAATTTTTAGTTTTTCCTAAAATTAATTTTCCTATTTTTTACAAATTTAAATGTAGAAGTACTAATTTTCATGAGATTTTGCACTTTTCTGGATTTCCTACTTAGAGATTTTTCCTATGCCTTTCCTTTCTAGGGTACCTTCTTCTTAAAGGTTTATACATGAAACATATTTTTCACTTTTTTTAAAACTTGTTTTTCTAATTTTAAAGTACTCCCGGAAAAAAAAAAGTACTATTGAAAACGCTACGCTTTTTGGTCGGTGTTTCTTGCAACGACCCCCTAATTCTCATCTAATCCAAGATGCTGAGGTGAACTTGGTAGTAGCTTCTGCATTGGTGGAATTTGGTGCCACTAGGATATTTATGCACGAGAAATCTGCTCAAAAATGCAATGCCACATTACAATTGAAACAGGTACTACAAGAAGTTCAAGTGATAGACAAAAGAATTATCAACTTGGGTGTTATAACTCATAAAGCATCAATTTAGCTTGCCATTGGAGGACATCAAGAAACATTGATAGTGGATATTACCAACATAGGTTGATTCTCAATTATTTTTGGTACACCTTGATTTACTCGACATAATCCAATGATATACTAGTTTCAACAATGACTCATTTTTTACTCTTTGTACTGCTAGGGCAATTGCATAGGGGATCAAAGAGCAAATAGTGAAGCTCTAGGTGTGAGAGAGTTCCTTTCTGACAACGCTGGAGTCGAGCCGATCGAGGAAAGGAACGAAAGACAAGTTGAAATCACAGCTCAGGCTTCAAAGAATCAATAGGGCTATTGGCCTTCTCCGTGGCATAAGATTGGGGTCGCCAAGTTGGGGTCCCTTCAACAGGCAAATACCATCACTAAGCCATAATGGTTGGTGGGATTATAGGCATCTCGACATGCTTTTGTTTTAGCGGTAGCCTTTCAGTTGTCAGCCAAGGACGTCAAAATATATGCCATGGAAGTCTCTGAGTATATGGAGTCAAAGGATGTTTCATTTCCAACGGAATACAACGATTTATATACAGTTTTTAGTGAAGAAGCTTCAAATGAACTCCCAAATCATAGTACATCGGACATAAAGATTGAGTTTAAAGTAGGACAGGAACCGTGAAACACCGAATTGCGACCGATGTTTTTGGTGGAGTTGGAAGAACTTCATAGGTATTTGGAAGAGAATTTGGGAAAGGGGTGGATACGGCGCTTTAAATCCCCAGTCTCGACACCCATTGTATTCACACAGAAAAAAGATGGCTCCATCAGAGTTTGCGTGGATTATTGAAACCTTAATTAGGTGACAATAAGAAACTGCTACCCCTTGCCACTTATACTAAAGCTCACCAATTGATTGGTAGGTGCTACTATCTTTACTAAATTGGATGTGCAACAAGCTTATCATTGCAAGCGCATGGCTTTGGGGCATGAATTCAAGACAGATTTCAAAACTCGATATGGATTCTTTGAATATTTAGTAATGTCCTTTGGGCTAACAAACGCACCCGCTTAGCTTAGTTCCAATCTTTAATGCAAAGTATCTTCAACAACTTCTTAGATATTTCCATGGTAATCTAGATGAGATCTTCATTTTTTCAAAAATTTAGAAGACCATCAACAAGTAGTGCGGGAGGTACTATAATGATTATCAAAAAAATGGACTTTATGCAAAAGAGTCTAAATGTGAGTTCCATCGCTAGTTAGTGGAATTTTAAGGAATGATTGTGTCATCAAAAGATCTTGAAATGTGCCAGGACAAAGTGCAAACTATCAAAGAATGGCCTATTCCAAAGTTAGTTAAGGAAATTCAATCATTTTGAGGATTTGCAAATTTCTATCGCCAATTTATATGTGATTATTCAAAAATTGCAATGCCGCTTACAACATTAATACACAAAGATAAAAAAATTCAATGGACAAGGGAGGCAAATTTGACATTCAAAGAAATTCGCTCTTGGTTTCTCCAAGCCCCAGTAGGGTAATTGCAAGAAAGGGTCGTTGCAAGAAACACCATCCATTTTCCATAGCGTTTTGGAAATGGACGATGTTTTCTTTGGAAGTACTATTTAATTAGAAAATCAATTAAAAAAATATGAAAAATATATCTAATGTATAAACCTTAAAGAAGAAGGTATCCTATGAAGGAAAAGCTTAGGAAAATTCTCCAAGTAGGAGAATTAGAAAAGTGGAAAATCTCATGAAAATGGGCGGATTTACATTTTAATTTGTAAAAAATAGGAAAAGTTATTTTTCTTGAATCTAAAAATGTTCCATTTCGAAAGAATTGATGGTGATGACATTTCACCAAAAAAATAATCTCAGATCTATTATCAATGGTCAGAAATCGCGTGCAATGGGAGTGATGTTTGCACGCATGTGGAGGACATAAAATAATGTATTTTTAGATTACCTTTGATAAAAATATGCTTTCCTACTATGCAAATGCACCATGAAAATTTCAACTTTAGATCATTAAATTTGGATACTCCTAACGTAGTAAAAACCCCTAAACCTCAGTTTGTAACAAATTAACAAAAAATAATTTTAAATATAAAATGATTTTTTTTAATTTCTGAAAAATAAGGGATGTAAAAATCATCAAGTTAGAGAGGTCTTATAATTATTTCATATTCTCAAATATTTTAATTCAAAAGTTATAGCAAAAAAGAACAACGTCACTCCAATTGTGATGGGAAATAGGACCGGTGTTTTTTGCAATCACCCGAAACACTGGTCCTATTTCCTGTCACAATTGGAATGACATTGTTCTTTTTTGCTATCACTTTTGAATTAAAAGATTCAAGAATATGAAATAATTAGTAGACTTCTCTAACTTGATGGTTCTTACATCCCTTATTTTTCAGAAATTAAAATAAAACATTTATATTTAAAATTTTCTTTTGTTAATTTGTCACAAACTGAGGTTTAGGAATTTTTACTACATTAGGAGCCCCCAAATTTAATGATCTAGAGTTGAAATTTTCATGGTCTATTTGCATTATACAAAAGTATATTCCTACCCACCCTGTCCACCAACAGCACGCCACCGGCCTCTCCATCCAAATTGTCCTGATCTATATAGAACCTGATTAGCTACTCCGCTCAATCCATTATTGCACTACCACATTCGGCACCCTTCACGAAATCAAATTCAAAGAGGCATAATTATATGATTAAGTAGACCAAGGGAACCTCATTCAAGACCCACGAATGTAGTGGGAAAACATGACACATGGGAATCTTTCCATTATATTCTGAACAAATATTCCATAATCAAATTGAATGAATTGCCCTCCTACCCATAACTCAAGAATTTTGAATCAACCCAATTGACCTTCGGATCATGTCAACTCATCAAAAACAAGTGTGAGAATTGTAGCCTCTGCACATCGTAAGTGCCTATGGAATCTCCTTTGCCAAAAATTAACGTTCTCCCGATCCCCTCGACTGGTGCATTGGAACCTCTTTCCCCAAAACTTCGAGTGGTACATTAGAAACTTTTTCCCCGAAACTCTGTCTAGCCCATCGGACCTCATCTACTTCCCCAAAGCCACATACTGACGCATTGCATGCATTGACAATACTTTCCCTCATCCAAAGTTCCACGACTCCGATCCCCCAGACTGGCATGTCAAGATCTAGCAACCCCTTTCAAAGCAAAGATAGAGTCAAGTATGCGACATTATGTTAGGATTCTCACACCTCAAATGTCAATGCTCTAATCGAAGCAATTCAGAAAGATGCACATCAACCTATGCAATCTCAATTACAACCAAACATGGAGATCATGCAAATCAAGCTCATACTTAATTGAACTACATCAGACTATTGCAAAGATACTACGAAGCCATGCAAGCTAAGTCAGATGAACATACTTGTATTCATTAAAAATGTCGCGTGAGAGACAACCCCTCTCCTGCGATTCTTATAGGAGATGAAGACTAACCGTCTTAACTACAACTATTCCCACCTATTGGAAACTAGTGCATAACACTACAATTTTGTGGAGTTTTTTTATGCCAATTTTAGTGATCATATTGTAAAAAGAATAATTAATCCCTCAGCATTCAAACTCATCCCGAGAATTCAAGATTTTCAAAAAATCATCATAAATTACTATTTGGAAGAATATTTTGAAATTGAGATGCAATCAAAAGTTGTAGAGTTTGAGTTTCAAATTCTATCTGTATAGATAAATTCACCATTGCTATCACTAGTATTTATCTATAAATTTTGAAATTCAAAATTCAAAATTCCTTCAAAATTCAATTACAAAAAATATTGTCATTTTTTTGAGGATTCTTTTTGAAATGGATTTAAAATGACGTTCTCTCAATATAGTGATTTTTTGGAATTTTTGTATTCTTTGATTCTATAGTTTTTTTTTTGCAATTCTAGATTTGAACTAGAGTCAATTCAATTTTGGCTTGGTCAACCACTTGACATACATATACATTTGTAATTTTAGAAAAATATGTATCCTAATAACACCAAATCCAACCCTTAGATAGGACAACAACTTCATAAAGTATCTTTAGAAATTAGGATGATTTTCATCCAAGCTATAATGAAAACAAATTCTGATTTTCAATGTATACATTGTTTAGAAATTGAGCATCAAAGGGCTTCAAGATTAAAAAAAGGTTCCAAATTTTTTATCACTAGAATCAATGAAGAACATTGCATACATTTGTTGCAACCTAAAAAAATTAGCCATAAAATGATACAAATGAATGAAGCACAATCCTTCTTTGGAACAAGGTGGAGAGCAAACAAAGGATCATAGAGTACTTTCCAAACATGAGCAATTTCAAATTGCAATGAATCATTGTGTTCAAGTCAATTGGAAGAATACTCACATATCATGCTTTAGGTTTTCATTGTAATTCCTAATGAAACATAAGAGGATTTGGAGGTCCCATGGAAGACTGTTTCTATAAGAGGATTTCCAGCTGGTTTATAAGACTATAAGTTCCCAAACACTGGGAATGTGATGATGATGTAATTGAGCAATTGCCATGTCAGAAAATATTAATTATATATTATTTTTAATTATTATTTTTTTTAAATCATTTTTTTTCTTTTTAATACATTATGAAGTTCTTTTGAAAAAAAATTTAATTTTTTTTTTCAAAATTCAAAAATTCAGACCAACAAGGGGCTAGTCTACAGCAGTGGGAACAGTTTCAAGGAACACCCCTAAAACGGTCTTCTGGGGGCCCACAAATCCTCTTATGAATATTGTTCCCTAAAACTATTCCCACTGTTGTAGACCAGCCCTTGCTGGTCTGAATTTTTGAATTTCAAGAATAATTTAATTTAATTTAATTTAAAAATTCATTAAAAAGAAAGAAAATTATTTTTGAAAAAATATTTTTTTTCCAAAAATATTTAATAATTAATTAATTAGTATTTTTTGACATAGCAATCGCCCGACCACATTAGCATGTTGATGTGTCAACATTTCCAATGTCCCCACAACGCTCCTAGCATTTGGGAACTTGCAATCTTTTAAAACGGCTAGAAATCCTCTTATGTAATTGCATGCTTTTTTTCCAAAGCAAAATTGTGACGGATTTTGTGACATGAACTATAATAAAGGTTGCAACATTGTATACTTAATGTAATAGTTGTAAAGTGGATCAAATAAGTGATGAATCAAACATGTGATCAATCATAACATTTTGGAAGGCCTTCAAAATCTTTCTACAATGTTGACCCAACTCTTTTAATCTTAGTAAAAGTAAGGTTCTGGAGCAACAATCTATAGTGCCAAGCTTAAGCTTTGGGCACCAATTATGGCTTGCTTTTTGAAGACCTCTTTTTCTACTAGAGGGAAAGTTTTTTTATAATTTTAGTAGAAAATTTAACCTTCACACAACAAGCTAAGTCCCTTGGATTTGATTTTGAGAGAATTGTTGACAAAAAATGTTTTATTTTTGAAATGTTTCAAACTTCTAGAGTCTAGAAGCACTTTAGTACTCAATATGTTTTTTAAAGTACTACATTTAGGATGCAATTTCAAAGCTTCATTCACTATTAAGTTTTTACATGCTCAGACCACACAAACTTTGGACAAAAAAAACAAATCCATATTTTGCTTCAAAGAGATTCTTCATTCCTCTTTGACCACTGTCTAGGCAAGTGAATGTAATTTAAGGATTAAATTCTACTACATAGTGTGTTGCTTCTTATGAGAACTATACTTAAAACACACCATGTTCTAGTATTATCATTCACTTTGTTCAATACATTCTAAGCTTTATTTTTTTTTGTGAAAGGAACTTGAATTTTTGGCAATATATATCAATCTTTGTAATTGTATTTATAGCTCAAGAAAGTCTCTGGAAACTAGAACTAAGAAAAATTATGGTCAAAGGCACTCATGAATACAAACTAAAAGTTTTGTAAACAAGAATATTTTGTTCGATGTTAACATTGACTTGATTCAAACTCCCTATGAAAGAATTACAACATTCTTATAAGTGTAAGACTACTTTATCTACACCAAATAGTAGTAAATATATAGAGAATGCTTTTGATATACTCTAATTTCATTTATTTCATCTTAAAAAAGCAAGACTTATCACATGATAGTTAGCCCAAAAAGATACAATTACTTGATAAGTTGGTGCGTGTTTGGTTTCTACACAACTTTTCCTTAACCCCTCAAGGCCAAAGGCCATTTTGGGTTTAAAAACATCATTTCTTTTCAAGCTTTATAAGTCTACATGTTTCCAAGGTATTAAAATCTCAACCATACAATCTTCTAGTGTGCATGTTGTAGATGACATGGATAAAATTTAGAGTCATTTTGCCAATAGATTGCAAGATTATAATTTTTTAATATTGAAAAAAGATGCTAAATTTTTCTTAAAAACACATTTGGAGGTGAAATTTTATTTCTAAACCTACTCAAATGAAAAAACTTTTAACTAAAAAGTGCTTCAAAATCAACAAGCAAAGACATTGGTGAAAAAATGTCATTCAATTGAATAATTGTTTTTGCAAAATGACTTTGAAATGTCAAAACAAAGAAAAGAAAAAAAGCCATTAGAAGAAATTTGAGGGCATTAGGAGACTGCGGGTTCCCGGACTGCGGGAACGCAGTTTCTGCCCTGTGAACCCGAATCCTACGTGGTCGGGACACTGCCACGTAATATATATATTTTTTTTTTTTCAAAATTTTTTTTTTGAACTTATTTTCATATTTCAGGACCCCCAAAAAAAAAAAAAAAAAAAAATTTTAATTTTTTTTTCCATAAAAATCGGCCTGACGAGGATCTGCGGCATTGGGAGCCGTTTCGGGAACAGACCCGAAACGGTCTCCTAATGCCCTCAGATTTCATCTAATGAATGAACACATCTATAATTGAATCTCCTACTAAAATGCTTCTCAGTCACATTTAATGTCTTGTATTGATATGAAATTTTAGCCATACAAATTAGACTAAAATGTGCAACTTTCTCAAAAAGAATTATTAAAAATGGACACTATATGAAGAAGAAACAAGCTGTTGAAATTCATTGCAATCCAAAAATGTCTAGTTTAGTTTTTGAGCTTTGAATCGCTCCCAAACATTCAAAACAACTTGGATTGCCATGGAAATTTGATCACAATAACTAGAATTCTAGAGGAATATAAACCAACAAATTTGATTGAAAACAAACATTGAATGAAGGAGATACAAGCCACAAAAGTTGAAGCCATCAACTACAATTTGGTGAATTCAAATTGAACCTATGAGCTTCTAAAAAATTTGTACATCTTGCATTGATTTGAAAATTTTACCACACAAACTAGACTAAGATGTGCAACTTTTACAACAAGTTTTTATTGAATTTGGACATTGGATGCAAAAGTTACAACACTTTGAATTGAACTTCTACACTAAGGTAAGAGGCTCAGAAAGCGACCATCTAAGTGTTGATGTGCCTTTTTCGTGTATCTCAAGATATGGAAATATTTTTAGCTTATTTTTCAGTGAAAGAAAAATAGATGAGGAATGTAAAACAAGTCGTTTCATATTTTTTGAATCATTATTGAATTAGTTATGAATTTTCAAACACAATCTGCTATAGGTCCCTATATGTGATCATAGGCCCTTGGAAACCCATCTATGCATAGTTTGAAAAAAAACTAGGCCTTGTTCAAAAACTAACATTGCAAAATGTATAAAGCAATGGAAATGGTTTCTAAAAGCATCCCTTTCTAAATCTGAAATGAATGCTTGAATTAGTCATTATTTCAGAATTTTTAGTACTTGTAAGAAGGTAGTTGAACAATAAATTTTTATTTTGAATTAAATCAGTAGACACCTAGCCACTTAGTTAGGAATGAACCTAGTGTGGCTCTTAAACCATTCATTGAAGAAGTAAAGAGAGATCTAATAATGGAGAAACATCCATTCCTATCCATGTACCTTGCAATGGACTGTAGAGTAACTCAAATATGTCCCTAGAGTGCAGTTAATGTATTTGCCACATGTCTGATTGTAATTTGTTGACACAATTGAAGGACACATAGGAAAATCTGGTTGGCTAAAGTGTTGATTTCCTCAAGGTTCAGTTTTGGGTGCACTTATTGCACTTTTTCAATGGTCTAGGGAGCCATCACTTCAAAAAAATATAGAAATTACATACAATGTCTGAAAATTCTATTTCTTTTTTTGAATATTCATGGTTTTTACTTTCTAATACTACAAAATATCAATTTTAGGAAAATCTCCCTCCAACTATACTGAATTCCTTATTTGGACGTTTTTGGGTGAATCCACCATAAGTTCTATTGTAATCCACAGTTCATTTTCCCCTGGTTCAAGTGTCCATTTCGCAGCCCCTACTGGATGGTTGAAAATGCCTGGTCGGTTTTAGAACCCTCTCCTAAGGTAGGTACACCCAAAAGTGCCACGTTCCTAAAAAGCGCCATCTACAGTGTGCATACATTTCCAAAATCAGTCATGTTCACAGACTGTAAATGGCGCTTTCAGAAACAGACTTTGACTGTTAATAACTTTTGCATACGGTAGTCAAATCCTACATTCTTTGATGCGTTGGAATGTGCTTTCACTTGCCAACAAGACTGTATGAAAATCTGAACAGCCTAATCACAGTAACTAGGTGCAGTATGAATAAGTGGTGCTTTTAGGTGTACCCACCTTATATATGTGCAGTCACTTTGAGGCCCCTTGGACATTGAAGAGTTAAAAGTCATTCCTAGTACACATTCCTAGCATTGTTCACCACTCCGGCAGGTGTCCCTACCATTTGAAAGCCAGTTTCAAACATCTAAGGAGGCATAATATCTTCCCAGCATGGGCGGGAGGACCATTGCTTGGTTACGATTGTCGGTATTCTTGGTTTAAAATTTGAAGTCCTTCCATCTCATCATTATTTCCCTTGAAAAGTTATTTGTTGCACACATTTACACCTCAGTCAATTTGTAGCTTTGGGGGTAAAATTTTGAAGTCCACCCATCTCATCATGAGTTTTTTTTCCCCAACTCAAACATTCCAATAGGAAATGATTCAGTCAACATCAAAATTTCATCTGTAACGTACGTGCTGAGATCATCCCCACGTAGCCAAATGCAGTCTCATTTCCATTTATACTGTCTACACTTGGTTTCATTTGTCTCCATTGAGCACCATAGTCTTTTTTAACAATGCTATTCCTGAATGGCATCAATCATCGATGAAAAAGAAGTAAATTTTTTTTAAGATGAATGGTTCTTGGAAATTAAAATAATTTTTTTCGTGGAATCCAAGAAAAATTCAAACATAACAGGAAGTCCAAAGTGTCGGAAAACAGACATGCGCAACTTGATTCTGTAGTGACATGTTGGACACCTCAATGGGGATGTCACCTTTGGCCCAAAAGTAAATAAAAGTTTTTGAAGCCCAAATGGTGTAGGAAATTAGTAAAGTCACTTAGATGAATCCAAAGAAAATTTAAACATGTAGATAGTCAAAAATGTTGAAAAAATATTTGTACAACCTTATCCTACGACATGCTTACAAAATAACTCGGAATATGTTGGAAAAGATATATGTGTAACTTGATTCTATAACACGTCCATTAGATAATGCGAAATATGTTGGAAAAGATACTTGTTTAATTTGATTCCATGACAAGTCCACGAAATAACACGAAATATGTTCCAATAGATAATTGTTCAATTTGATCTTATGAAAAGTCTACCAAAAGTCTACCAAGATAATATGATATATGTTGGAAAAGATACTTGTTTAATTTGATCCCATCACAAGTCCACCAAATAACATAAAATATGTTGGAAAAGATCCCATCACAAGTCCATCAAGTAATATGAAATAAAATTTTCAATTTCTATAAATGTATAGTTTAAGTAAGCACATTATGAAAAGTAATAAGTTCATTGAAAGTTGTGACTATGACTTTCATTTGCAATGAAGAAAATTGCTCAATTTCCAAGATTATTTGAAGGCTTGATAAAAGTTAAGAAAGAATACTTAATAATTGCCAAATAACTTATTGATTAAAAAAACAAATTGCAAGGCCAATCCTTTAATTTTAATTAATTATTTGGCTAAAAAGTCTTGAAGGTGACCTTCAGCTACAATAAGCTAATAATTATATGGTCTAACAATATTGTTAGGTTTCTTAAGTAAGATAGTAAGTAATATATATAACCTATTTTTGGGTTGGATAGTGAGGTGTCCACCTAAAAGACAAACCATTAAAACTTTAACAAAAATAATATATCCCCACCCCCACCCCTCTCCACCCTGATTTTTAAGAAAATTAATTAATTAAAATTAATTTCCTCCCCCCCCCCTTTGTAATTTAGAGCACCTAGTTAGTTTGATCATCAATATGGGACAATTCAAAATTCCATATCCTATATCCGTATCCACTCCTACATCCATATTCATACCCATATTCACTATGTAGAATTCATACCATAACAAGTATCTACATTTAATACCATACCATATCCATATTTTTTATTTGTATAGTATCCATGTCCATATTTTGAATTGGTATTAAGACAGCTCAAAATAAATCTCACAAAAATCAACAGCTTCCAATCTTTTGATAAATCCATAGCATTTTAGAGAGGAAGAATTTTATTTTATTTAAAAAATAAATAGCCTATGATTTTTGGTGTGTGTGCGAGGAAACTAATGGCAAACCAAGAGGTGGTGCCATCTCTTCAGTGCATGGTTGCATCCAATTATGTCATTCTTTTAGTCATACCATTTATTTTTTGGCCTTGAATGATCACCTAGAGTGACCTCAAAATCATCATTAGTTTCAAGAGCAACCAATGAGAGGAGATTCTTGTGGCAACAATGGAAATTGCAAGCGTTTTGTCTTTCAAGGTAACAAATCTTCCAAATCGTATTTTGTGTATAGAATGGAGCTTTGCAAGAAATTAAATCTTGAACAATTTAGTATTAGACTAGAACAATTTCTTTGTCATGAGGCCCTCAAGATTCTTTTTGTAATTTTATTATTCATTATTACCACAAACAAGAAATAAGTCAAGTAATATATCTCTTTGTAAATAATCCAAAATATTAACCCTTGAACGACCAAGCTATGTTTATTGACAACATAGATATTTTGGGAAGGTTTGTGTGACTAGAAAATTCTATATTTTGGGCCCAAACTTTAATAGAAAGTATAGACAAGGAATATCTTTAAGGCCCAAATTTTTTATTAAATTTTGACTATAGGGCTGAAAAGTTATTATATAATATATTGTTTCTTTCTCAACTTAGGTAGTCTAGGCAGATTAAAAAAATTATGTTTTTTAGAGTCAAAAATTTGAAATTGATTTTCTAGATTCATGTATACATGCATAAGAGGATTTCTGGCCCCCAAGAAGACTATTTCAGGGGCGTTCCTAGAAACTGTTCCCATTGCTACAAACCAACCCCCTGCTGGTCTGAATTTTTGAATTTTGAAAAAAAATAATTAATTAATTTAAAAAAAATTCAGAATGTTTAAAAAAGAAAGAAAATGATTTTTAAAAATATTATCTTTTTCAATAAAATATCTTTAAAATATTAATTAATTAATTAGTATTTTCTAACGTGGCAATCACTTGACTACATCAACACTGCGTTCCCAATGCGTTTTCATCATTTGGGAACTTGCAGTCTTGTAAACTAGGTGAAAATCTTCATATGAAAAGTTTTGAATCATTCTATTTTGATTGATGAGCCAAAAGTTATTAAGAGTTTTAGTTTGGAGGTAGTTATGAATTTTCTATTCTAAAATAAACTTTAAAGTCCCTGATTTAACTCAATTTTCAATTTTCTTGAAAAAAATAAAAAACAAAACACATTAGGTATGGATTGTTTATTACATAACTTAAACCATTGGAATTGGCATTTATCAATTTCATAACAAAATTCTTGACAATTTAGTATTTTAAATGATTTTTTATTTCTTTCTACTATTTTTTTCCTATATGTTGTACAATTCCAAATGATCTAAAATTTTTAAGCATATAGCCAACTTGCCTTGAAGAATGAATCCAAAAAGGCACTACCATTTTGAACATTTTTTCATACAAATTAATGTGAGCTTTTGAAGTAAAGCTGCCTAGATTTTTGCACAGCCAAATAAATTTTTTTAGTCAATTTGAAAAATAATATCTTGCAATCCACAGGATAGAAATTTTAAAAAGAATTCCACATCTTTCAAAACCAGCATACTATAAAATCCTATGGTTACATGTGTTTAAAACCTTTTTTTCAAAAATTTGGTACTTGTATTAGAAATGGCAATTTTGGAGCATTTTTGGCAAAAACATAGTCAAGGAACTTTAGGGGTTAAAGTGGATATTTCTAGAATTGATGACTATGTGTAATAGCTGAATTTACATGAAATTCAAATTAAATAATTATGAATTTGTATGATTTTCAACAACATATCAGTTGCCCACATGTATCATATTTTTCTAAGATGAAATGTGAAAAAGGAAGAGAGGAGACGTCAATGATACACTCCAACACTTGATGTGTGGTGAAGTATATTGTCTCCGTAGGATATAGAATAACAAGGTGGAAGCTTGAATGCTTATAAAACTAGTTTGGTAAAAAATGACAAATGGTCACATGACATGTGAACTCCTAAAGGACTAGGCATTCAAATGTTGAATGATGAATGAATGAACACATTCCAAGTGTACAAGAATGGGTTTTTGCATTCATTGATTTCCATAGAGATTCTCGTGTTAGTTCTTTTAACATTTGCATAGTATAGATTTTGAAGATTTTGTTTTGTAAAGATTCTATTATTCAATAGGTTTTAGTGGGTTTGGCCTTAGAAAAAAACCCTTTCCAATTCAAAAAGAGACACCTTGTATATAAAAGTGAAATAAAAATCTTGAAAAATTACTATGACTAGAATTCAAAATTTTGAGCTTAACAAAAAAAATTCTTACAGAAATTACTAATATTCAATCTACAATTACCTTTAGAATTTTTTTTCACATTTGGTTTCATATTTGTATACTAGTTGATTTAACTATATAACCAATGTGGTTTACAAATCATATTTTAAAACTATTGTTTGAGAAGTATCATCAAAGTATTATTTTGAACTATATTTTATAATAGACCTTCACAATTTTGGAAAATTGGACTTATCTTCGGATAAAATAGGGGTTAAATATTATGCATACAAAAGCAATATATGTCACACTTCAACATTGTATAAATCATTATGAAAACATTGTATTCTAGATCTCTTCAAATAGCCAATTGAAGGACTGTAGTTAATAGTTGTTTGATCTTGATATACTAATGTAGTAAGAATGTACATTAGATGTTTTTTGAGGGGTCAAGAAGACTGCGAGTTATCACAGCAGGGAACAGGTTCGGCGAGGTTCGGCAAGGCGGTCTGACGTGGCCGAGAGACTGCCACGTCATCGACCAAAAAAAAAAAAAAAAAAAAAAAAAAATTGTATTTGAAGACTAAAAAATGTTTTTGTTTTGTTTTGTTTTTTTTGAAAAAAAAAATTCTGACAGCAGGCCGCTCCCCTCGCTGCGGGGAACAGCTGCGGGGGAACAGCACTGGAACAGTCTTCTGCAGGGGTCAAAAAACATCTAATGTGATTTTAAGAAACTATCACAAAATTTGTTCATACTATATAGAAAAGGCTAAGGGTCATTGTAAGAAAGACTAATTGTTTTTGCATACTTTTGCAAGATTGTGTATACTTTAGTCCATATAACTTTTGAATAATGAATCCAATGCTAAAACAAAAAAAAAACTAGATGTTTATTGTAATTGTATTCCTTTTTTTTTTTAAATTCATTTTACATTAAAAATTCAATTTTGTTAATTTGCAACACTTTTGGATTTAAGGTTTTTGAATACAAATGAGTGGTTTAAACTAATGCTTTTCAACTAGATTTTTGTGGTATATTCTCATCAAAGGTGAACATGTTTTTAACAAAGGGCATTTAAAAATACATTATTTTATGTCCTCACCATTTGTGTAAATAGGCTTCCCTTGCGTGCATATTTCTAAAGAATAGAAATGGTTTTGACCCTTTTTTTTGTCAAGTCTCATCACCATCAAGTCCTCACAAATGGCCAATTTTTAAATATCCTTGAAAATTGAACTTCCTATTTTTTACAAATTAAAACATCAAAGTTTGTGATGGTAAATACACTTCTTTTAGTGCAATACCCATACTATGACATCTTGGAGGACGGAAGTTGTTGATGACTTTCGTTTTTGCCATGACAATGAAGTAGTGAAAGACTATACTCCGTAGAGACGTGTTGGTCTATTGAAAGTGTTGAAATAATCACAAAGAATCCTCCTTCTTTGTAAGATTGTCTCATCACTATCAAGTCTTCACAGATGGCCAATTTTTAAACATCCTTGAAAATTGAACTTCCTATTTTTTATAAATTAAAACATCAAAGTTTGTGACACTAAATACACTTCTTTTAGTGCAATCCCCATGCTATCGCATCTTGGAAGACGAAAGTTATTGGTGACTTCTGTTTTTGCAATGACAATGAAGTAGTGAAAGACTTTATACAATAGCAATGCATTAGCCTATTGAAAGTGTCAAATGGATGGCAAAGTATCCTCCTTCTATGTAAGATAGTCGCATCACCATCAAGTGCTCACAAATGGCCAATTTTCAATTTCTTTGAAAATTGAACTTCCTATTTTTTACAAATTAAAACATCAAAGTTTGACACTAAATACACTTCTTTTAGTGCAATCCCCATGCTATCGCATCTTGGAAGATGAAAGTTATTGGTGACTTCTGTTTTTGCAATGACAATGAAGTAGTGAAAGACTTTATACAATAGCAACGCATTAGCCTATTGAAAGTATCAAACAAATGACAAGGTATCCTCCTTCTATGTAAGATAGTCGCATCACCATCAAGTGCTCACAAATGGCCAATTTTCAATTTCTTTGAAAATTGAACTTCCTATTTTTTACAAATTAAAACATTGAAGTTTGTGACACTAAATGCACTTCTTTTAGTGCAATACCCATGTTGTCACATCTTGGAGGATGAAAGTTGTTGATGACTTCCGTTTTTGCAATGACAATGAAGTAGTGAAAGACTTTACACAATTGGCCTATCGAAAAAGTCTAATGGATGCCGAAGGAGGCCAAAGGAATCCCTCCTTCTGTGTACGATACTATTGAAGCTAGTGTATTCATCCTTTGAATTTTGTATGAAAAGACAAAATCTTGCACAGAAGTCAAAGGGTCAACATCTACACCTTTGTCTTACATACAATAGAAAGATTCTTTGTCATCTATCCAACACTTTCAAATTGCCACGTCATCACAGGTCGGATGCCTTCGGTTCAGTAGCAAAGCTGAAGAGAGGATTTCAAACTCTCTCCCTGCCTTTATATTTAGAAAGTGAGAAGCAAACGTTTTCCTTACATATCCTTGTGCAACCATTGGTCAATTATTGAGAGGACAGGCTCCAAATTATTTAGGATCACCGCAATATTAGCATGATCAAATATGGTTCAATTTCAATGGAATATTGTCCATGTGTTTCAAGGGGAAAAAAAAATACAGTTCAATTGAAAAAAGAAATCCTTGAACTAAACTTTAAAAAAATACACCTGCTATGGAATATGGTATATGTAAATAGAGTAATTCTTTGCTTGTACTGTAGAGCTCTTTGACTTGGGGACGAGCTAAACAAAAGGCGATTTTAGTATTGTGACGTGTTGGGTTGTGATTGATTGAAAATGGAATCCCAATGTGGTGGAGTAACTTCAGTTACGTAGAAATTGTCAGTCAGATTAAGTTAGATTTTTAATTTTTGGCCACAGACTGACTGAAATAGAATTTAATTGAAAAAAGAGGGAAAAATAAATTAACCCCTAAATGTATTTGACTATGTTTTGCCAAAAACACTCCAAAACTGCCACTTCTAGTACAACACCAAAATCTTTTTTTTAAAACATCTTAAGACAAATGTAACCATAGGATCTTATAGTAAACTAGTTTGAGAATATGTGGAAAAAATTTCAGAAATTTCTACCGTATAGATTGCAAGATAATAGTGTTTGAATTGTCAAAACTACTTTTTTTGTCCCTGCAAAAATCCGGGCAGCTGCACTTCAGTAGCTCACTTTTGTATGAAAAAAAGTCCAAAATGGTTGTTACTCTTTTGATTCATTCTTTTAGTCAAGTTAGCTACATGCCTCAAAAATTTCAAATCATTTGGAGTTGTACAACATGCAGAAAACAATTAGTAAGTAGAAAGAGGTAGAAAATGAATCAAAATATTAAAATAGTAATAAATAATTTTTTAAATTGAAAATTTCCAATCCCAATGGCTGTAATGTTGTAATAGACAATCTTCACTTAATGTGTTTATTTTTTTTTCAAAAATATTAAAAATTGAGTAAAATAATGGACTTCAAAGTTTATTTTGGAGTAGAGATTCCATAACTTCCCACAAACTACTTTCAAACTAAAACTCCCATAACTTTCATTTCACAAATCAAAATGGAATAATTAAAAGCTTTCCAAGTAGACAAAAATCTAAAGAACAAATTTCAAATTTCAAATTTTAGAAAAAGTGATTTTTGAAGAAGTTTTTTCAGCTGCTCGGATTGCCCGCCGAGCAAAAGAAATCACATATCATGCAATAAATTTTTATTCATGTTGTCAAAAGTTATGAAAATTGTTGGGCCTTAAAGATACTCCTTGGACACACATTGTGTGAAAATTTCAAAGAAAAAAAATAAAAACTCCATTCATAGTGAGCTGCCCAAAATTGCTATGTTGCCAAAAAACGCAGTTTGGGCGTTTAGGGGTTAAAAGAAAGAGAGAAAGAGAGAAAGAAAGGAAGGAGGATGTTAAATGCTACCATTGAAGGTGGGCCCAATAGGCTAGATTTATTTTTAGCACAATTTTTTTTGCAAATTCTGAATTCATATTTGCAATCAAAGATCCCCAACTAGATAGGAGAGATTCAGAATATACGCAAGACACAACACAAAATAGTTTTGTTTTTTTCACTTTTATCCCAGATAATCCAAAATTACCCTGCTAGGCCCACCTTCGATGGTAGGTTTAACATCTTGCATTGGATTGCTCTTTGAAAAATTTGGATAAATGAAGTAAGTTATCAACCATAAGGAATATTGAAGTTATGGAAGAGAAGAAGTGAGTGCCAATTATAAATTTTTTTGGGCCGGTTTATATTGGGCCTGGGGCTGGATGGAAGGTCAGCCGGATTTGCCTTCAATCCGGCCTTCAATCTGGCCCTAATTTTCCCATCCGGCCCTTGTTAGTATAAACCCCTTGGGCCTTATTCTAGGGCCCAATTTCTAATTCATGAGCTCTTGGATTTTCTCAATGCTCAATAAAATCAATTAAGAATTTTTTTTTAAAAACTTAAAAATATGTGTGTTTATCTTTTCTCTTCTTCTAATCTTTATTGAAAAATAAACAAAAAAATATTTGTTTTAGTTTCTCTATTTTCTTCCTATTTATTTTACTTCCAAATTCCAAAATAAAAATATTTTTTTTCTACAAATTTTTTACCTTACAAATTAGTGGGAGGTGGTGCAAATCTAATGAGACCATTCAAAGATGTATAAGATGGACTATCAAGGAAAAAAATTCATTGAAATTTCATACAATCTAGCACTAGAATAGCTATAGAAAGAGGTGGGGAAAGAGGTTTCTGATGTTTAAAAGGAAGATGGAGGATTTGATGTGCTACTAATTTACAAAATTGATTTACACTAAAATATAAAATGACTTGAATTAAATGCCAAATTCAACTTTATTCTTCCTACAATTTTTTGAAAATTGTGTGAAGGAGCTCAACTTCTTTGAAAAATCAAGAAGATCTTAAATGGTAGCTTGAAAAGTAGACTACCATATTTTTCTAAAACTATTTTGAATCATAAAAATATAATACACTATCCAAATGTTGCGTTCTTTGGTCTATAGGAAATTCCTTTCACTTCCCAACAATGAAATAGAGAAATATGAACTATTTTTAATGGTAACTTTTAGCAATTAAACAATTAAATTTATTCAAATTGTTAAATATAATATTTTTTTAATTTAACCATTTGAGATTTTTTATTTATTATTTTTTTAAAATTATTATGTTATTATTATGAAGATTAAAAGTATTTAAATAATTATTTGAACTATAAATATTTGAACAATTATTTGAATTAAAATTATTAAAATAATCATTTAAATTAAAAAATTATTGAAAATGATTGAAATTAATAATTATTTGAATTAAAATTCATACTCCTTGCATTACTAACCTACCAAATAGAACCAGTGAATAATCATCACAAGCAGCATGTAACTATGCAAGCAAAACATACTGTAGAAACAAAAAGACACTTTAAGATAAATAAGGAAGAGAAAAATAGAGATTTTAAGAAAACAAAAGTGAAGTTTAAAAAATTGAAGGTAGAGATTTCTTTGATTCAATGGAAGAGCCCAATCCGACCCTAGATGGGAGTTCCAGCCACCCCAAACCTTGTCCCGATTACTTCCTTGGGGCCGGATGATTTGGCACCAAAACCATGCCACCTAAGATGACACGTAGGATGAGTCATAGTTCCGGCCGGCCCCAAGTATAAACCTCTTGGGCCGGATTTGGAGAAATTGAGTGATCCTATTGGTTCAAACTTGGAGTGTTCCGGCCGGCCTTCAATCTGGCCCCAAGTATAAATCCTACCCAATAATATTCAGCATCCATTTTGAAATTATGGAAATAGACATAATTGAGCAATGGAGTGAATAAGTAATATGGGATGTTCATCAAGTTGTTACCAAGACAACACACAACAACAAAAACAGAATATCACAATTCAAGTTTGGGCCGGCAACAGGCTACAATGAAATAATGCCACAATTCACCAGAAAAAAATAATAATAATAATAATGCCACAATTATAATGGGGATGATTTTATAGAAATTTATCATATGTGATCTAAGTTATCTGTAAATGTTATATGGGTGTAACCTGTCTTTTGAGTGGGTAGGGTAGTGAGGCATGCCTCACTACCCACCCAAAAGAATTTTAAATTAAGAAAATAAATCATTAACTCACCCCTCACCTCCCACCCCCTTCACAAACAAACAAACAAATTTTTAATTTTAAAATTTGCATTCACCCCACCCCACCTTTTGTATTTTTCAGAAGGCAATGTGATTGACAATCAATATGAGATTTTATCCATATATAATATTTCACTATTGTATCCATATTCCATATTCATTGTTTTATTCATATCTATATTTTGTATTTGTATCCATATCTATGTTTGGATGGCTCAAATTAAATCTCATGAGATCAATGGCTTGTGATTTTTTGAGAAATCAATGGTGATTTCGAAGGTCACCATTTTTTTAATAAAAACTATCAATGGCCTATACATTTTTACAGAGGAGGAGGGAGGGGGCAAATGCAAACCAAGGTGGTGCATCTGTTGAGAGGATTAGTGACTGCCTCTTTTGAACTCATCATCATTGTCATTGTGACAAACTGTGTCACAATGAGCTCAAAAACTCAAAAAATTTAAAAATATAATTACTTCCCCCCCTCCCAATCTAATTTAAATATGAATTTTTTAAACTTTTGAAACCCCCCTCCCCTCCCGGGGGTCAGGAAAATTAATCAAATAGGTTGTTATCTTGGGAGTAGATACAATTTCACTAGTACGCTTCAGAATACTGAAGCCCAACTAGTGGGAGGCTAGGGTGAATTGACCCCCTCACTTAGTCCCTCAGGAAAATGTTGAAATTTTTATTTTCCACACATGAAAAAATTTGCAAACTTTGAATTCAAATTTGCAAGATTTCAGAGGCCTCAAATTGTTGTAGCTAGAAGGGGGTGTACATGGTAAATTAAATAAGCACAAAATAGGGTCTTTTTTTTACTTGCACCCCTAGGATGACTTAAAGGTGAAAAGTGAGGGGCCAATTCACCTTGACCCGAAACGGAATAAGGTAAACCTCTAATGAAATGCAAATCTCCAATGACATGCTCCTATGGTACCCATAAAGAGGCTTATATCTATCTGTGACAAACCATTTTTAATAAATGGATTTAGGACTAAGGTAAAATAGCCTATCATGGTTAGAATTCCTAGTTTATCTTTGTACCATTGTTTAAAATTTCTAACCCCCCCCCCCAATAGAGAAAATTGTAGCAAGAGCAAACAAAAAAAATCATATTTTTTCAACAACATATGAATTTGTTATAAATTTTTGAAGTAATATGCTCCAAAGAGTTTATTGACTATGCCAAAACCAACATGCCACTATACCCATAATGCTCACCTTATTCTTCTAAAGTAGTCATAATATATATTCTAATGTTGAAGGCCTTCACCATTAAACATTAATAAAGATGTTTTGTGGCTGATGAATGACAAAAAATCTTTCCTTGTAGGATAGAAGTGCAACTATTTATCCTTGGTATTAGAGGTGGAAAGGGGGGATCTTTAATAAAACTTTGACTTCTAAAGAGTATATTTGGCCTATTCAAAGTAGACGATGTCACACAATATCAAAATATATAATTTCTATAACCACCAATCCGTCCTTCAAGAATTAAAGAGCCTCTTCCTACAATGATTTATACAAATATAGTTGGATGTTCCTAATGAAGTTTATTATAAGTCTGTTAGTATTGGGTAAGGCATTGATTATGGTCATTCTTTAGATGTCAATTATAGATCATTTGACCATTATGGGTTGTTCTAGCATACATTAGGTTCATTTGTGGCCATAATCAACATGTTGGAAGATAGTTATAGAGTTATTAGTGATTGTCACAATACAATAATACCTTTTTAGTGTAAACCTTTTATGAAAAGTTATTTTTGTATTCTTTCATGTCATAGCCATGTTAGAAAATCTTGTAGCTAAGTTGGAAAATCTTGTGATCGCTTTAGGTGGTAAGGTGACTATTATGAAATATTTTTTACCAGTTTTGAAGTAGTCTCAATAGTCTCTTTTGGGCCAATCTAGCAACACACTTCAAAAAGTTGTAAAAATTCATACTTTGTTTAAGAAATTAATTTCAATTGCTTTCTTCATTTCTTGCATTTGTCTCTATATAGAAAAAAATAGAATATTTTTGAAAATTTCATAAAACCAAACCACTCATTCTAATTGTCATACGTAGGTTTACCTTAGTAAATACATGGTTTCTATTTAAGAGCATTTCCAATCAACTCTACCAATTAGTATTCCTTCAAATAAAACTCTTAACTTTTTGCAAGTTTATAAATTAATTAGAATTAGAGTTTGTTTCTTAATCATTGAAGCATATCCCTAAGTACTTTGAAAAGGAAAAAATCCCTACAAATTTAGACATGAGACACAAGACTAGACAATAAAAACTAACAATTGAAAAGTTAGCTTAAAGACCAAAAAAACATAGAAGAGGTGGCATATCATGGTCACTAAAGTTTGCAAATTATTCTCAAAGAAGCAACCTTCTTAATTTTGTTGGCATGCATGTGCATGAGTGAGGCACTTTAGGAGGCTATAGACTATTTTAGGTCCCTAGAATTTTAGGAACCCTTCAATTAAATTAATTTTTTAATTTGTGATATTATTGATGATCCTATTAATAATAATAATTATAATACTTACAATTAGAACATTTCAAGAACTTTTTCATTTATAAAGTCTAGAAATTTTCAAACTCATACATGTTTACATATTATAAAAATGTGCAAAACAATTAAATATTCACCTAAGAAATGACTCTACATCCAATCAAAACTAAATATTATCTTTTAGCACAATCATATATATTATTTGCAACAATAAAAATTGAAAAGCATAAGTAAATGGAAGAATGCTTCCAAAACCTCAAAGCCATCTTCCTTGATCAAGATGAACATTAGATATTTTTTGGGGCCTCTAGAAGACTATGAGTTCCCAGACTATGGAACCCCTTTGGAAACACTAGGAATGCTTCCACGTAAGCAATCTCAGGTGGTCGAGAGACTCCTATGTCAAATGATATTATTAATTATTTTTAAAACATAATTATTAATTAAAAAATAAATTATTAACTTTAAAAAAACATTTAATGATGATAGACCTATAGAATAATGCAATTTGTTTTTAGCATAAGAGCTCTTCATGGTAAAACACAAAAAGAAGAAAAAAGATCTAGAAGGACAATGTTGGAGCAAAGGAGAGCAATACAATCATCCAAACTAAGGTGGGAGAAGGAAAAGACTAAAACTCAAGCTAACACACTCTAAATTCCTAAATTAGTGAGGAAAAAATTGAAAACAATTAACCACATGTGAGGATTCAATGGTGTAACCAAATTGTAGTAGGAAAAACAAAATACTAAACTTTGGGCTTCCACTTGATATCCTAAATAGTTAAACTACATCCTTATTTAAGTCTACAAAATAATAAATACACCTCTATCCAAGGTTTGTATAGTCACCATAATATCAAAATGTATTCTAATTTGATTTTAAAAAAAGAGTCCTAATGTCAAGAAAATCATTTGCTGTTTTTTGAGGAATTAGAAGATTGTTTCACGCTCATTCCCAATGCTAAAAACAATTAAAAAACAATTAATATTTTTAAAATTAAAATTAAAATTAAAAAATTAAAAAAAAAATGACATGGAAGTCTCTTGGCCACATTAGATTGCATGTGAAGTAGTTCCCATAGCGTTCCCATAGTTGGGAACTTGCAGTCTTCTAACTAGCTAAAAAAACATCTAATGTGGCCATTTACTAAAATGTCCTAGGCTAATTTAATTTATGTATCTAAAATGAAAAATTAAACAATATATAGAACAATTCATATTTAGTCCACAAACCATAGAACATTAATAAAGAATTTTCTTAGAAATCTATTCCTAACAAATGTAAAAGAACTAAAATAGGAATCCACAAACATTTAGATAAATGAATCAACCAAGACTTTGTATGTTTAGGACATCTGTATGTTTATTTCGATGTTTTAAGTTAAAAAATCTAAGTGTTAAGATTATAATATAGTATTTATATGATTTTTTTAAATTAAATATTTTAATAAAATGATTTATGTCAATATCAAAAGTTTGGAAACAAAGATACTATGGCAAAATAACTTTGTCCCCTTGACCTCAAATAATTGAAAGAAGTGACTTATTGCTTATAACTTTGCATTGTTTGTTTGTGTTCTATGAAATTTGAAGTAAAGGTACATGTAATAATTGAAAATGTTGTATATTTTTTTGGATTTTTTAAAAATTATTTCATTACTCTTAAACAATCTTGAAGTGGATGTCTATGTTAGCCATTTTGGAAAGGAGGGAGTGTAGTATTATTTTGACTCAAAAATAAGAATTTGAAACTTGAAATTGAGATACTAGGATTTCAACTAAAATTACACAATTCTACAAGAAATTAAAAAAAAATAATAAAATGTCTACCTTTCACATATGCTCAAAGTGTGCTTAGTGCACTACCTTTGTTTAAGTGTAGAGAACATAATTTTATTTTTTCAAAGATGAAAATGATTGAGAAGAAGTCTATTACTCTTTGATTGTATATGAAATTTTAAGATAAATTTTTATAGGATAGCAAAATTGATTAGAATGGTAGTATTCTACATGCCATTTTTAGACTATAGTGTCTAAACTAAAGATTGACATGTACAATAGGTATGGACTCTTTAGACATGGGTGATTGCAAGAAACAACTATCAATTTGGTTGTATTTTCATGATTTTTTTGGAAGACTTACTTTGGAACTAGAAATATAATTTTAAAAAAGTATAAAAAATATAAAAATATGACTAATGTATATATACCTTTAAGACAAAGGTAACCACCAAAGGAAATAAATAGAAAAATTCTCTAAGTAGGAGAATTAGAAAAGTCCCAAATCTCAAGAAAATACATATTTTGATGTTTTATTTAAGAAAAAAAAGGAAAAAAAAAAAAAAATAGTTCGTTTGCAACAACTTTATAGAGATGGACATTTACCAAAAAACTCACCAAAATCATTTTTAACATGTTTCAAAATACAAGTAGAAAGAGGCTCATTTAGTCAACTTCTACACCATATAAAAATAATTATTTTAAAAGTTCCCTTGGCCAAGTACTACAAGTCTATTAAAAGACATTTTCTTCCAAATTTCAAGTCAAAATTTGTTTTTTTGGGTGCTAAAGAGTACTAAAACCTTCCAAAAGTCCAAATTGACAATTGTGATATTAAAGTGGAGTCTATTTTTGGATAATTAACTACTTAAAAATAATTAAAAAAAAATAGACAAGGTATATAAGGGTGTTTGAGTTCAAGAAAGATTGATCCTATTTCACATCACGATCAAAGTGATAATGTTATTTTTGGCAATAACTTTTGATGCATGAATCCTATAAGTTTGAAATTTTTATTGGGAATGCCTAACTTGATGTTAATCAGATCCCTTATTTTTGAAAAAAATTATAATTAATTTTATAATTAATTTAAATTTAGCTAATTTGTCACAATTAGAAGTTTCAGGGTTTTTACTACATTAGGAGTATCCAAATTTAATGATTTAGAGCTCAAAATTTCATGGTCTATTTGCATAGTAGGAAATCATGTATCCACCAAAGAAAATTTGAAAATATATTATTTTATGCCCTCCACATGAGTACAAACAACACTTCCATTGCACGCAATTTTTTAACATTGAAGATGGTTTTTAGATATTTCTTTTGGTGAAATCTAATCATCATCAACTATTTCCTAATGGCCAATTTTTAGTTTCTCAAAAAGTTTCTTTTCCTATTTTTTTACAAATTAAAATGTCAAAGTGCCTCTTTTCATAAGATTTTGCACTTTTCTAGTTCACCTACTTAGGAAATTTTCCTACAGTTTTTCTTCTTAAGATATCTTCTTCTTCAAGAAATATACATTAAGCATATTTTTCATATTTTTTAAAATTGTTTTTTATTTTTAAAGTACTCCCAAAAAATCAGGAGTACTATGGCCAAAGTGTACAAAAACCGGTCGGTCTTTTTGAGCTCACCCGTAATATTATATCTTTCCTATAAATCTTCAATCATTTGGAGCAAAAACACAAAAGTTATGGTCAAAAAATAGATCAACATGCATTGTATGACCCAAAATAGTAAAGATGTTTTTTGTAATCATTCACATCCAAGACAAATATAGATTTAAAAAATCTGTAACAATTTAAGATTTTGGATTGTACAATTTGAAACATTGAGGATAGGTGCAGATCTTAGATATCTAGGACAAGTTGAGGGACAAGTATAGATCTCGAAAATCTATGACCTATTTAGATTAGACAAATGAATTTTTTCTATTCCATTCTATCATTAAAATAGACCACGTGGCCCCTTTATTTATACAACCTTATCACTTCTCCCAAATAACAAAAACTACAAGTTCCCTCCAACATTATTTGCAAACACAACCTTATTACTTCTCCCAAATATAAAAAAATCACGAGTTCCTTCCTTCATTTGTAATTAAGGACAAGCTTCTATTGTCAAGATTCTTTCAATGGCCACAGTTCTTACAAGATTTTGATCATGTATGTCACAACACAACATCACTTACCAAGTTGGAGGGCGTCAAATTGGGTGCCAAGTTTGGGGTACCAAGTTTGGTATTAGAGAAATTTTGAACCCTCAAAGAGGCCCTTAGAAACTGACAAGCAAAGATATTTATTGAAGGCTAGAGATAATAGCCTTAGTACACAATATGTGTCGCTACCTTATGTGAATATTCATCAAGTACTTATGAATTTGTTAAATAAAAAATTTCCTTATTGTACCAAAGGACTTGAATGTCAAAAGGTTACCTATTGTTCTATTGTCCAATAAGAGGTATTTCATGGTGCGAAAATCATGAGCATGAAGTAACAATAATCTTGTTAAAAAAAAAGTCTCACTCATTGTCAAAAAAACACATGAGCCATTAGTACTTAACCCCTCAACACCCAAGTGGCGCAAATAGCACCTTTCAAAGTTTTCAGTCAAATTCAAAGTGCTATAACTTTTGCACCTAATGTCTAAATTCAACAAAATGTATTGGGCAAGTTGTGTGTTGTCTTCTAGTTTGTGTGGTAAAATTTTCAGATTGTTTAAAACGTGATGATTTTTTGGCAGCCAATCAAAGTTTGCACGTGCAATTTGAGTTCAGAAACTGCATTTTAGGGTTGCAACTTTGGAGGCTTGTTTCTCTTTCATCAAATGATCATTTTCAATAAAAAAATTTCTGGTTTTTGTTTCCCTTGAAGCCTACTTTGAGTGGTAAAATTTTCGTGTCAATTCAAGTTGTTTTGAATGTTTGGGAGCAATTCAAAGTTCAAAATCCTGCCATTTTTGGAACATAGTAAACTTTGACGGCTTGTTTCTTTTTCAATCAAATTTGTTGGAAAAGTTGCACATACTAGTCTACTTTCTGTGACTAAAGTTTCATGTCAATCCAAGAAGTAATGAGTGATTGAGAAGCGTTCTAGTAAATGGAGGTTTAGCCTTAGATGTAGTTTTTGTAGTTTTTCTTGCTAATTTTTGACATTTCAAAGCTATTTTGTAGACACAATGAGTTAATTGAGTGAATTTTTTTTCACCAATGTGTTTGTAAACTTGTTTTGAATCACTTAGCGTAAAGTTTTTTCATTTGAGTAAGTTTAGAAATCAAATTTCACCTCCAAATGTGTTTTTGGAAAAATTTCAGCATCCATTTTCAGCACTAAAACATCATATTCTTGCAATCTATGCGGTCAAATGACTCCAAATTTTGTACATGTCATCTAAAACATCTCTACTACAAGATTGTACTGTTGAGATTTGTATAGTTTAATGACATTTAGATCTATAAGGCTTCAAAAGCTATGATGTTTTTGAACATGTTTTTATCATAGGCCTTGAGGGGTTAATTGCACCAAATTTGTCCTTCTCCAAATAAAATAATCCCTTAATGTACTTAAAATTTGAATGACAAAAAGTACCTAATGTCCCATTATCCAATAAAAAAACATATACCTTTATAAACATCATGATGTCAAAATGGGTGAAAATAGGGGAAAAAAATTGTTCTTTCTTTGATAAGTACTCATTTAAATCCAATTGAGGACCCCAATTGAGGCCATTTTAGAGGCATCTTTGAAGGTTCAAAATTTCTCTAATGCGGTACCAACTTGGTTCTTAGAGAGAAGGACGGTTCGATCATGTATGTCATAAAAGTTACTGGCAAAAGTGTAGGGTCACTTTTGCTCCCCTGGAAAGCGCCTAGCCAATCAATAATTCCTTACAACTTTTGAGTCATTTAATGACACTAACATTGCAACTTTCTGTATAACGATCTTATGCTGTCTTTTAACTTTTTGACATATTACTCACTGACCCCACCATGCTCTCTTCAAATGGCCTGGCGTTTGTAACTTTATACTTGCAAGTTGCAATAAAGTTCTTCCTATTTGTGTCTCGAATAACTATTCCACACAAGCTTCTGTTTTTGTTTTGTTTTAAATGATAAATAAATCATTATTTGTCTATACGTCTCTCCTTTTCTCTAAAGACACATACCTCTACTGTCTGTAAATACCATATAATTGCTATGGCTACGTCCCTGGGCGGTATGTGAAAAGAAAAACGAACATTTTCAGTTACATTCAAGCTTGACAAAGTACCGAGTTCTTCGGTGGTGAAGTACTGCTGTGCAGTACAGTGCAGTAGTCCGTCTTTCACGCGCCTGCAATCTCGAGTCCCGACTGTACTCTGTACGTTGAATGCACAGTAACTACTGGAAGTTATACGTCATAAACATAGCCGCGCATTCATTCATCTTCAAAATGCCGACAGTCCTCCAGTTGCAAAAAAAATAGAGGCTCCAAACTTTGGAAAACGTGCCAAATAACTGATGTACGATCTTCAACTGAACCTGGAATTGCAGACAACGAATGAGTTAAGCTTATCTTAAGATCAACAAGCATCTCGGAAGTAAACAAAGCATACTCCAAGATAGTTACTTATCAGTTACTCTAACTTATCACAAATCTCGAGGCGAACGCAGACCTTCCTCACTAACTTCCCGCACTTTCGAACATCACGCTCTGAGAACAATCCCCGAGCTGATTGGATGCGGGATTCGACTTCTTCCACGTGTTCTGTTCTAAACACCTGTGACATTATAGAGATCACAGCGAGGAGTGTCTGGCTCATTCACGAGAACACGCAATTTCCGATGAAATTCCATTTCCATTACTGAAACTAATGATCAATCACTCGTGCCCATAGCAACAGAGAAGCTGACGGGAAAGTTCCCTTAAAAAACGTTAATGTAAGACCACGACCCCGGGGAGCGTCCGTCCCTTCGTCATCTTTCAACGCCGACCCCACCAGAGGATACAGTCAACTGAAGAGCAGTTGACAATTCATTTGCAGACTTGCAGTAGACTTTTATATTTACGCAACATGTAAAGAATAAAATAATAATAATTTGACACTTTGACTCTTGGAATCTTGGATACATTGCAAGTCGTCGGGTTGATATTAAAACGAGTGGAACAGCACATTGACGGTAGACCTAGACGGAATCACCCAGTGGGGCAGCACTAGAGTATGCTCCAAATATGAAAGGGTACTGTACTTGAAAGAGAGCCTGTCACAACCCAGGTGTCGAAAGCTTACCATGATTTGCTCTATGAAAAGAGACTGAAAACTCTGAACCTCACCGAAAACTGCGTTTAACTTAATTTCCATGTGTAAACTCGCTTAAAGCTTACAAGCCGCCGTGGAACCAAGTTTGGTCATTCCTGCGGCGTGTAAGTGAAGTGTTGGAGAGACTTCGTGCGACAGCTGGGTTGTGACGCAGGACGCTAAATCCTCCGTTCGAAGTGGGCCCAGCAGGGTAAATTTGGGTTCTCCGGGGTGAAAGTGGAAAAAGTCCCCTATTTTGAGCCATGTCTCCGAGCTTCTCCATCTACGACGGCATTACTGATTGCAAATATGAATTCAGAATTTGCAAAAAAATTTAGTTGCAGAAAACAAAAAATTCCTGCGTTTCTGGGTGACTGCAACTGCGGTTGGTTCTGACCAGGCCGATCACTAAGTTAGCACGCTTCTCCGCGCACGCCGGGGTGCTGGTTTGAATCAGTCACACATGTGACGTTCTCAGTTCCACTAATTTGCAGGATGTGAGGGATCGACTAGCTTTAGGAGTGCACTGATGAGACTAGCTACAGTAGATGGGAAGGTTGTACTGTTGTGCACAGGCTTGGCCGGTTAAGACTAGTACTCCGTAAGTAGTTCCGATCCAGGATGGATGGCGGCTGAGTGAGAAACTGGTTAATTTCGATCGAGTTTCTCTGTGAGAATTCATCGACGGCCAGTACGAGATCATCCCACCGCTATCACGCAGGCCAGCTGCCGTGTGCAAGTACGTAACCAGATCCAGCCGCTTGCGGAATTGACCGGCGCGCTCGAGGGTATATATGAGGGCTGGGTTTGAGAGCGAACGATAACTTAGTACTGACTTGTGTAAGTGATCTTACGCTCTAGCTCTTTCACCATCAGTGACTATCACTCCTCCTGAACCTTGTGAGCTAGATCGAGCTTGAAGTGTAATAAATCATTTCTGACATGCGAGGAGTGATCGAAGGGGCGAGCGTACTTGATTACAGTGGTGGAGTTGGAGATCTGAAGAGTTGGAGCTCGGCAAAGTCTGTGATTTGCTAGACACTATGACCATCATTCCGGGTAACCTGCCTCCCACCTCGCACACGCTGCAACGAGGCAAGATAGAGGAGTTTCGACACTATCTGCTGGAGGAGGACGACGTCGACACATACTTCCCGGAGGATCAGTTCCAGCTGAACCGACTCTGCGGAGATGGGGATGAGTTCAGCGCCGAGGCGTTCTTCAACAACCTGGCGTCGCCGAAATTCCCTGCAGGGCTGCCAGTGTGGTCGTCCGACGAGTTTTACGAAAGCCCTGATGAGAGTGATTGGAGCGACCCCGGATCGGAGAATCGGAATGGGTGGAACAGGAACTTGCATTTCGCTGGTGAATCTTACTCAGGAAGATCGATCACGAGCTTCCAGGCGCCTGCGGTGGCCGAAAATCTGAGCTCCTCGAACGATTTTGAAAAGAGCAGGTTCCAGGAGACCACTGTTTTGGATCAAGACGATCAAGGTTGGATTCAGTCCACCTGGAATCGTGGCTGTGCTAGTCCGGATGTGTTCCAGATTTGCTCACTCAAGGATGGGGCTGGAGAGGAGGAAGAGCGAGAGTCTGAGGTGCCGACATCGACGTCAGGCGGAGCAGGTGCGAGATGTGCACCAACGGTGGAGGTGAATCAGAAGCGCAGCCGCGCATTTAGCTTTCGGGGCGTGAGGAGGAGACCGTGGGGGAAATTTGCAGCAGAAATTCGAGATTCTTCCCAAAATGGTGCTCGAATATGGCTCGGGACTTACAGCACGGCTGAAGAAGCTGCTGTGGCTTACGATCACGGTAATGCCTCGCAATCTTACGAATCACTACTCTCCTTACACACCTTACAAGCTAGCTCAGCATGTGTTTTGTCGATCAGTAATGGATTATGTAGCTCAAATTTCATTTTGTGGCGCTATGTCTAGAAATATGGTGTCTCAGCGCCAGAATTGTGAAATCCATGTGCATAGAGATGTTTAAACTAGGACAGACAAGTGACAGTGAAGTACCAAAGTCTTGAAATTTCTTCATTGTAACAAATGTGAGGTTAAAATGCTTTTGAAATGCGAGTAGTTGAGCTGACTCTCTGTTTCATAATCCATTGCAGCGGCTTTCGAGCTTCGGGGTTGCAAGGCACTTCTGAACTTCCCCTTGAACGCGCACATCTACTCTGCGGCTCTCGCAGCGAAGACAAGCACCACAGGAATGAAACCATTCAGTGCACCCAAATTATCGGCATCTGATCAGAGAACGTCTACAAAGCCAGCAGCCGGGGTGAACTCTCCCGAGACGAAGACTTCAACTTCGAAAGCCAAAGCCGTGGTGCCAAAACTCAAGCTTCCGAACAGCGCCAGCACGTCCGGCCTGAGCGAGCCTTGGGACCTCATCAATCACCCAGAAGTCACCGTGAATCCCGCTCGCACTCCAATCATGGGCCTCACTCCCGAGATGCAGTTCCAGGCCGCCATGTTGCAGAGAGCTGCTCAACTTTGCCAAATGTCGTCGTACATGCAGCTCTTCACTGGGATGGTGCCCGGCATGGTGCAGCCCCAACAACAGCGGAGTTCCTTCTCTTTCCTGGAAGAGCAGGCCGCCTTGCTCAACGCCATGCACCCAGAGCCTCTTCCTGCTGTGGGATTCAAGCGATCTCGCTCCGTGGATCACTTGGACGAGAATTCGCAGAAAATGTTCAGAACGATGAGTTCTGCTCGGAGATGCAGCTCCGGTTCCCTGTTTTGATCAACCCTTCAAGAAGCTTTGGAGCTTCAAAGAACAATTTTTGGCAAATTTTCAGTCTGAGGAGAACACGGCAAATCCACCCTGCGCGCACTACAGTTTCGTTTGGCTTGAGTGCTCCCCTGGACTGGGATTTTACCCCTTTTTTCAAGTCACAGCATTGTATGATGATGCATACGGAGTCATTCCCCCTTGGAAGTAAGTTAGCCACGCTTGTGTACTGAATGGCGGTCTCCGACGGTGGGATGAATCAACCAGCCTCCCACAAGGCCGCCGGCTATTTACCGTAGTCCAGCTGGTCATTGGTGAAAGACATCCACGATTAAGGCTGTCGGTCATCTCACTGCTTGCTGCACGCAGCGCTTCTGTTTGTGGATGACCAAGTGGCTTAGGATACACAAGCATGGCGAGATGTGAATATCACTGGAGAACAATTTTGGGGGATCCATAGAAGCTAAGTAGTTATTAGTGTACTCATCTGGTCCTTTGTATTATATTAACATTGGGATTGAGGTCCCTTGTCTCAGTTGAGGTACTGGATTATGTACCCAAAAGAAAAACAGATTCCATTAACCCCTAAATGCCCAAGGCACCCAAATGTGGTGTCATCTAAACTTTGAAGTTAAATAAAACCAAATTTCTATTTCTATATTTTTGGAAGATTCTTTTTGAAGTCTAGTTTCAGCATCAATCATCTGATTTTGAAATTTGAAAATGAATGATTATGATTTTTCTATTAACGATTTAATGCAAGGGTACCCATTGCAATCTTGACATTCCATAGTGTTAAGGACTCTTGAAAATGAGCCTCAAATACACTAGATCTTAGAGAAAAAATCACACCAAAAATTCATTTAAGAAAATTGTAGAGTAGATTTTGAGAAGCCATAAATTGATTGGGGTTATGCTTGTTAGGCCCTTCAACCTCATATTTTTTCGGTGTCCAAATTTTTAGATTTGACACGCAAAAAGAGAGCTCAAAGATTTTCATAGTTTTTATACCATCATGATCAAACATTATAATCTTTCAATCCATAAGTGATATTGTTGTGTTTTCTTTTCCTACATCATCTCTAACATGTCTACTTTGAATTTGTACGGTTACAATTAAAAAAAATTGATTCAACTTATCAAAATGTTGGATTTTTGTTCAGTTTAGAGCAAATTCCAAAAACTCAAAATAGGCCTTGGACATTTAGGGGTTAATTATTTGGTGCTGGGCTGAGATACACCAGAGACCGGTTACTGAACATAATTGCACTAGAAGATTGTAAGAACATGCCATGTCATAGCAAAATAATTGCAGGTCAGTTGATTGCCTGATCCTGTTGCAGTTACCGGACATATCCGAACAATTTGAGACATTTGATATCTCTCAACTGAAACTGAGGTGGAAAAGGTGAATTATAACAACGAATATTATAGGTCTATTCCCACCCGGCGTTTGCAAACAACTGTCTTAAAACATATTACTCTTCCCTAGTTCTATGAGGGTGCTAGATTTGTTGAAATAGCTTGTGAAAAGGTTCATAACATTCAGTAACCCATGGAAGGACTGCCTTTCCCTTGGTGAAGTCCCCATCACCTAATTTCATCTGACATTTTTTGGAGTTGCAACTTTAGTTACTGAATGGTGTGGAATACCATTGGTGCTGGATGGAATGGTGTGGGATATTCCACACCATTTCATCCAATGGGAGGTAGTGTGACAGTCTGCTACTAAATGTTATGTTGCTCGTGAACGTTCGGCAAAATTAGAACTTCTAAATTTTGATGATATTTATCTTATGTTCACGTAGGGACTCAGGCACTGATTTGTTGAACCTGAAAATTCCAGTATTTTTTTTTCTCGCTTCAACTATAACTAGTGTGCCCTGTGCTGTTGCCACAGTAAAAAGCAAAGTAAAAAATAATTTTCTAATTTTTCAATGTATAAAAACTTTGAAATTCAATAATTTTCACATTGTAAGTGAGAACGCCGCAAAACAAAGCCCGTGCACTCCTCTATGCCGAGGGCTTAGGGCTATCTAATGGTTCCAAGACAGTTTCAAGCATGCAACCAAGGCATGGGTGATTGCACGAAACACGTGTACTATTTGTTGTGTTTTGTCACACCTTAGTTTCTGATTTGTTTTTTGGCCATAACTTTTGTGTTTTACCTCCAAATGACTCAAAATTTATAGGAAAGATACTCATATACATTATATATCTAACCTAATTTTTGAGGATTTTTCAAAAATAGTTTACTATTTTTTAGGCAGCCTTGATAATTTCTCACAATGGGTGATTTAGGGTTTTTTAGTACCATGATTTGAATCCAAAAAAACGAATTTTGAGCTGGTATTTTGAGAGGATGGTCTCTTAGAAGACTTATAGGTATTGTCCAAAGGAATTTTTAAAATATTTATTTTTATGTGGTGTAGAAGTGTAGTGAAAAGTGTACAAAGGGAGCTTCTTTCTACATTTTTTTCCAAAGGTATAAAACATTATTTTGGTGAGCTTTTTGGTCAAATTTCATTACCAAAAAGTCTTCTCAAATGCAAAAATTTTAGATTTTTTTTCAAGAAAATCCTATTTTTTACGAATTAAAATGTCAAAAGTGGTATTTTCTTCACTAGACCTTTGGACATAAAATTCCATAGAATTCCAGTGAAGAAAATACCATTTCTGACATTTTAATTTGCAAAAAAATAGGATTTTTTTCAAAAAAAATATTTAAAAATTGTCTATTTGAGAAGACTTTTTGGTGATGAGATTTGACTAAAAAAACTCACCAATATAATGTTTTATACATTTGGAAAAAAAATGTAGAAATAAACTCTCTATGTGCACTTCTAAACCACACAAAAATAAATATTTTTAAAATTCTTTTAGACAGTACATTGAAAAAGATATTTAGTGTTGGATTACATTTAGTGTAATTAATACCCTACCCCATACAACACTGAATCTTAACTTTAGAGGAATTAGAGTAGTGTTAAACTTGAATGCGCCGCCTCTGGCTTCTCTTTCCTTTTGTCATCTCCTTCCCTAGCCTTACTTTGCCTTTCCGACTTCATTTGCCTACTTTGCCCCTCGTATCGTCTCCGCACACACATTCTTGATTCCAAGTCACTCTCACTTTCTCTTCCTCTGCTCCTCCGCTCTTTTCCTCCGATGGAGACTCTATGACTATGGTCATTAGAATCTCTGGGGGGTGTCGGTCAATGATTGAAGCCCCCATGCTCATTTTTACTAATTCCAATAGCAATTATCCTATTTAAGGCCTAGAAGACAATATTCTAAGGGTAGGCTACAAAATCCAACTTAAAGGCTGGATGGACCAAGCCCTTTTTGCTAAATTCTTTATTGAATCCAAGCCTTCTAAGCCAATGTTCATGGCCACACAAAAGTCATTTGGGTTGACAATTGTACCGGCCATAATATGACCCCAAGGTTAACGGTTGTTTTGAAAGCAAAACATGCCAGTTTTAGGTATTTACCACTGTGTTCTACACATTTGTATCAACTAGCAAACACATCTATCATCTCCAAGGTCAAGGACGCTTGGACCAAGCAATGGAAAGCAAAGAAGGTTGAGCTCATTACAACCAATGCTTGGCAAAATACTCCTCAAGCTGATGGGCAATGGTTAGGAAAACTCACAAACGTAAGTAAAAGATTTCTCCTACAGCTAGCTACATATAGTGTTGAAGATGTAAATAAAGAGGTAGATTGTAATAATATGTCATATGCTAGGAAATCTATAATTAGATCAATATGGCTTTGAGTGTTGATGGCACTTGGAGTGTCAATCAATTGTTTCTACATTTGCAGAAAATTATAGCCAAGCATGAAGTATACTTTTGAGACCAACAAGTTTCTACCCAAGTATGAAATTTGTATTCTTTTATTATATCTATATATTAATTTCTTTTTCCTTATTTGATGTTCAAAGACTTTCTCCATTATAAATGTTTTCTACATTTTCTACTCCTTCCATCATTTTTCATGTCTTCAATCTTTTCCTTTGCAAATTTCATTTTTTAATATGTTCTAACACTAAATGTAAACCTCTTCATATTTCAGATTTATCATAGAATACTTATATTGTTAGAAATTAAATTTAATATTACTTACTTTAGTAAGGTTAATGATATTTAGTGTCATGGTTTGTAAATAGTGTTGATAACACTAAATATACTTTTTAGTGTAGCTATAAGTCTACTAAGAGACCATCCTCTCCAAATTCCAGCTCAAAATTGTTTTTTTGGGGATTCCAAATAGTTCTAAAATCCCCTAAATCACTCATTGTGAGAAATTATCGGGGATATTTAAAAATAGTAAATCATTTTTGAAAAATACTCAAAAATTATTTTAGGTATATAATGTATATGAATAGCTTTCCTACAAATTTTGAGTCATTTGGAGGTAAAATGAAAAAGTTATGGCCAAAAAACAAATCAAAAACTAAGGTGTGACAAAATGCCTTAAGTGTTTTGTGCAATCACCCATGCATAGTCTAGGAGATCTCAACATGAGTATGCTTGTGACAAACAAACAAAACAAAACAAAACAAAACAACACTAGTAGAAACCCCCGTTTAATGTAATAAGGCCTAATTTTTCTTGACGGATTTTGCTAGGCATCAAAAGTAACAACCCGTGTTTTTATGTCAACAAAAACGTTCAACACAACATCGATGCTGACATAAAAACACGGGTTATTACTTTTGATGCCTAGCAAAATTCGTCAAGAAAAATAAAGCCTTGTCACATTAAACGGGTTTTTCTACTAGTGCAAACACCTTGTCTTAAAGTATACATTGTCATCTTGTACTATCTAATTCACTTGCAGCATTACAAATGTGAATTTTCACCTGAACAACCTTTCTATATCCTCTAACCTTCAAATCTAGGAGGCTTCAATTGAATTGAAATTTGCTCTATTTGATTTGGATTTACACCATCTTGCTTTGCTTTCAAGCACTTCTCAAGCCTGGGATGGACATATACAAGGGGTGTCACACCTTCACGGAGAATGGCTTTCCAATGGCTTGTCTTTTCACTCCACAACTTTTCATTCTTCATGGAAGTTTCTTTCTAGGAGAAGGTGTAACAATCCCCACTAAAAAATGGCCACAAAGTTGCAACAATCCATAGTACTCCCTTGAGATCTTCATTTTCTAAAGATTCATTTGTTAGAGATTGAATTGCTTTAGGAAACCTAATACAAATATCATCACTATCTCCAAAACTAACTAAAGGTGCATACCCCTTCAATTTTAACCCTTAAATGACCTTAATTGATGCTCATGTCCCCAAATAGTTGATCTCGTGGCCGATGGATGACTTGATTGTTCACTATGGAAACAAAGAATGCACCCATTCATCCAATAATTTAATCATTTTGGTGACTACCTTGATCATGGGGGTTGTGTCCTTCAAGAATTTAAACATTGCCACCTTATGCTTCAGCTTCACTCAGTGAATACGAAGCAACACATGTAGAAACATGAATTAACTATGAACTAACAGTGACTGATAAGGCCTACCGTAAGGTCAGGTGCAGTAATCCCAGAACTAGTTTATAGAATTTAGTATAATATGCTACCTAGTTTAGGGGATTTAGTGCAATTTGCTACCTTCAAGATAAATAAGCATCAACTTTGGAGATCTTGAGAGAAAGTGGCATTAAAAAATTAGACAAGAAAGGATTTTGCAAGTTGTAAAGGATAATGGAGGGTACTAATACCTATAACTAACTACAGAGATGCTAATTCCAATATAGAGTAAGTAACAAATTGGCTATCAAATTCTATTGATTGTTGAAATCTTAGCTAAAATTTAATTTTTTCAAGGATTTTTTCCTATAGAGATTTAGCTACTAAAACTTTTTAGTAGCAATGGAGCAAATTTAGCCAGTTTTGTGAACGCTGGCCAGGTGGGAACATACGTTATGAGCAAAGTTAAATGCAGACTGAGCTCATTCAAAATGTACAGCGTGCATTTGTGAAGATTCTTGTATGGAAACAGTCTTGCTTATTCATGATCAACGGTTTCCAAGTGAGACGAAATTGCATCGAAATATGTCATAAAGTCATAAAGTGTTAATAGTTGTAGAACTTGCGGTGGAAATTCTGTACTTCAATGTTTCGGGAACTCGTTTCCTGTTTCATTCAATGCAAAGTTGCAACGACCTCTCCAAATGTGAATCACGGCATCGTGTTGGATCGTTCAAGTACGTATATGATGCACTACGGATGAAATTCCTGCCACGTACTGCCCAGTGGATAGTTCATGTACCTCCTTCTCAAAGTGCAATCACAGTCAGGTGTGTCGAGACGGTGAGTCCTCTTGCAACTGAAGGAAGAAGCCAGTTCAACCAAACAAATTGAGCGTGAAGTTCCGCCCCCCACATCTCGTCTGCATTTGTGCCAGGAAGAACTGTCTTCTTGTATTCTTTTAGTTTGAGAGCTCTACACATGAATAGAGTTTGTTCCATACTGTGCAAGTAGCCGGTGAAGCAAGTAGATTAGGGCTAAGATATGAACATAAATTTTTTGCTCACTTAGATCTTGAAATGTTGGTTTTCAACAATTTCATTTTCATTTCTGCACACTTACAAGGGTATCAACTAGTGCAGTGGTGAATTTCATAGACTTGGTGGTGGGTTTTTTTGCAATATTTGACACATTTCATGCCATTTCAATGAAATGCTATGTCTTTTTGGACGTGTTCAATGTCATTTTAATGGAATCAACTATGCCATTTTATAGGAATATCACCATTTAAAAGGAAATCACCATTGCATAGCATTCTTGAACTTTAGGATTAGGTTCTCCAACCTCCCATAAATTGAAATCTACTTTACTCATGAAACTATAGAAAGGACATCCAAACCTTTGTGTTCAAGAATGTGATGGTGTGATTCATTTGGTAATATAGTCTAATAATGCACATTACTTAAATGTCACTCAAGTTGAAAATATCAAATTTTACATTGAAAGGAATGTCAATTCTTCTTTAACCCCTGAGCGCCCAGCCCATGTTCACCAAAATGCAAACTCTTTGGAACTCATTCCACTCAAACAATCATTTAAAATACAATCTACAATTTTTGACCGTAGCGATTGGTAGTAGAGAGAGGCTTATAGCTCCATGTGGAAGGACCAATGATTTCACTGTACCATTGAGAAAATTATAACGGTCAAACAAGGACAACCTTTCAAGTCAAAGAGGCCATATTTTGGCCTCTTGGGCGCTCAGGGGTTAAGTGGTGCAATTTCGACACCAAAAACTATGACATATATGTGTATAAAGGTTTAGCACCTAGGAACACCAATTCTACAAAAATCATAGTAATTTTTTGTTTTTTATTTTGAAAGGTAACAAGGTTAGTAATAGAATACCATCAATTTAATGAAATTGACCATAATGACAACTTTTCCATTGTCTATTTTGGCACATGTACACTAGTTTCTTGGACCAATAGATATACAAATTACTCCATCCTTCTAATAAATTCCAAATTGATAATAGTGTATGCACGACTAACAAGCTTTTGTCTATTGATTTCAATCGTGGAGCAAGTGATGTAGAACAAAGGGAGTAGATGCATGCAAGTGATTTGAAGTCCACATTGCTTGCTCAACAATCACAATCAATAAATGGAGCACTATAATGGTACATTCACTATTGGTATGATTTGAAGGTTTTCAGTGGAACGGTGGGAGTAATACACAAATTGCTTTTCATCCACAACATCATGTAGCGCTAAGATAAGATTTCCACCCGATCCTTCCCTAAATCATTTCATCTGCCTCCATTTTGTTGGTGCCATTTTAATTAATGGATTTGGGTGAGAATAAGTGGATAAGTGCCCAAGGTGCCCAAATCTGGTATTTGCAAAACTTTGAAGTTAAAGAAAACATGACAAATTTCAATAAAATGACCATATTCACTGTGCCATTTTTTGGACTGTGTGGTCTAAGCTAAAAGCTAACATCTAGGATATATATAGGTTTTCAAACATCTAAGACATGTATAGATTTCCAAAATCTATGATGTATTTAGATTTCAAACTACACGTTTTGAAACATCTTGGACATGTATAGATTTGAGACATCTACAATACATATAAATTTCAAATTTCTATGACAGGTTTAGATCCGAATTGTAAAACATTAGGGGATTTTTGAGGCCATTGGAAGACTACGGGAACTTAGTTTTTGCCGCGTGAATAAGAATCCTACGTGGTTGAAAGAGTGCCATGTCATTAATTCTTTTTTTTTGAAAAAAAATTCTTTTAGGCTTTTTTTCATATTTCAAATCCCCCCCCCTCCAATTTTTTTATTTATTTTTTGGGTAAATGCTGGCCTGATAGACTTAGCCATCAGTTACGAGAACAGTTTCGGGGAATAGCCCCAAAATGGCCCTTTAGAAGCCTCAAATCCCCTCTAATGAATTGCCAAATTAATGGCATTTCACCGATTTAACAAAATTCGCCATAAACCTTACCAAATTACTATTTTTAATAGTTTGTATTTTTAAAGAATTCTTTTCAAAGTCTACTTTAAGCATCAAAAACCTAACATTAGAAGAATTTTGAAGGTGTTGGAAGACTATAGGACGGTTCTCATATTGCGGGAACACAAAAATGGAATGAGTTGACATGGTTGAGAGAGTTCCATGTTATTAAATTTTTTTAAATTTCTATTTTTTTTTGCATTTTAGGACCCCCAATTTTTTTTAAATTAAATTTTTTTTAATTGTTTGATAATTGTTGGCTTGACAATGACCAACAATTTTTGGAAATATTTTAGGAATAACCTTGAAACATTCTTCCAATGCTCTCAAAACTCTTCTAATGTCTTGAAAATGATTGACTATGATTTTTCTATTCAAGATTTTGTGCATGGATATCCATTGCAATCTTGACTTTCTTTAGTGTTGAGGGCTCTTAGAAATGAGCCTCAAATACACTAAGTCTTGGAGAAAAAATCACATTAGAAATTCATTTTAAAAATGGTAGAGTAGACTATAAGAAGCCATAAATTGATTGAGATTATGCATGTTAAACCCTTTCACGGCTCATATTTTTTTAGTCACCAACTTCTTAGATTTGGCTAGTGAAAAGAGGATTGAAAGGCTTCACATCATTTTTTGCAATTTTAATACTGTCATGATCAAACATTATAATCTTTCAATCCATAAGTGATTTTGTTGTGTTTTCTTTTCCTAAATGATCTCTAACATGTCTAGTTTGAATTTGTACAATTACTTTTCAAGAAAAATTTAACAAAGCTCATCATAAATTTGACTTTTTGTTCACTTTATAGCAAATTCCTAGAAGCTCAGAAAAGACCTTGCGCATTTAAGGTTAAAGAAACCGACGTTCTTCAGAGAGTCCAATGCTCCACGCACAGCAGAAATCTGCCACTGTCTGTGTGCATCTGTCACGCGCCTCAGTTCGCTGTACCGCCATGAGGGGTACCGGCATGGCGTGGCAAACGCCATTGTATGTAAGTCTTACGTCGCACTGCGTAGGTCTTGCGGTGCACACACGGTTACCTGTAATTGCGATGTTGAAGAGTTGAGCGAGCGGTTACAGTTCAACTGAACCTCCGCACGCGAGCGAGGGGGTTCAATTGACTCCGGCGGTGCCATCCTCCGTGGCCTAGCTCTCCAAGCCCTTGCTAACTCTGTTGACTTAGAAGGCAGTTCCTCTAGTGCAGAAGAATTTCCTGGATTCAGCTACCGAATATTCGATCGATCTAGGCTCGGGAAAACCTCAAGTACGCAAGTTGATGAATTGAAATGAAAAATATCTAAGAATACGTAGTCCCGAATTCTCCTGGCACAGATATTCAATTATTAGAACAACCCATGTTGCATTATAATTCCTGTATTCAAATACTATAAGTTCAATGTACCCATGTTGCAACTGGCTTGGCGGACTTGCTAGCTACGTATTCTCAGATACTTCTTCCTCAGCTTGCGTACTTGATCGAGTTTTCCGAGCCAGTTCAATACGAACTCTGTTGACCCCAACTCCAGCTAAGTTAGCAGCTAGTCTAGGAAAGTAAGAGCGCAGAAAATTCTCAACGTAAAGCCAGGTTGACTATGACAGTTCGACTTGGAAAAATTGATTTGTGATCATGAATCATTTCAATCAATTAGAATTACGAGGGGAACACGCAATTGAGTTCATGGAGTGATTACGTTATTGCATGCCACTCACTGAATCATACGACAAGTCGCGTGCAGGCTCATTGTCTGCACAGGACCTGCTCTGTCAAGCGAATTCCTTTCACAGACTCTAGACTAAATCTAATGCACCGATTGTCAGAGTGTGGATTCGATTCATTGGTAGTCATTAGGTCTCCATTCGATCGAACTGCAAACACTAGATTGATTTATGCTTTTTCTGCACACACAAGACTTTCGCCATGGCAATTGGTAACTAGATTATCAAACTCTGGTTACAGCAAGGGCATTACTTCCTGCTTCTTCCGTGGTCAAACCTGAGTTATGATTGCAAAACCAACTTTTAACTCTAAGTACCCTTTCCCGGTGACTTCAAATTCAAAGCGCTCTCAGTAGTTGGCAGTAAGATCTCAACTGTCTGGGCCCTACAAATCACTGATCCTTCAGGAGGGTCAGGTTAATTTGGCATGAATTAAGCAGTTCTGTTGAAAAGTGCCATGTGTCATCTTGTGATTGGTTTAGGGAGACATGGACGTTTCAAAATGGGATGGGATTCAAATTCAATTTTGGTACTTTGCGTAAAACGACCCACATGAGGAATCATTCACAAATTCTTGTTTTTTTTACTCTAAGACAATACAAACATGGGAAATTTCGTTAAAATGGCGCCATTTCGTTAAATTGGCGCTTTTGAGCAGTTTAGACTGCGCGGTCTGAACCGTTTTTTTCTATCCTAGGATCTACACCTATACTAGATTTTGGAAATCTACAACTCTCCTAGATTTCTGAAATCTATACCAATCCTAGATTTTTTAGATTGTTTGGTCTAATATCTATGCTTGTCATAGATTTCAGAAATCTAAAAGTGTCCTAGATATTAGCAATGTATACTTGTCCTAGATGTCAAGGTGTGAAAATGGCATGTGGAATACCGCCATTTTAACGAAATTCCCCATAAACACAAATTTTTAGAATTAATTGAATTTTAGAATTAACATTTTGTGAGGATGTGTGTTCTCTTTTGCAAAAGGATAGAGAGGAAATGTCAACTACTCACTTAATAACTAAGTGAATCAATAACCTTCTATCTATATTTTTGTCCCTAACCAATGCCAGATTGCAATCAATATTAGATTAACAACCATATCCCATATCCCATACATATATTTGTATGTCATATTATATCTATATTCCATCTAGCACATCCATATTCTACTATCAGTTTATATCCCATATCTTAAACCAATTAATTTCACTTTGTCATGCCACTTCAATATTCCATATTAGAAATCCATAAATTATTCTGTACATCATTCCCACATTTGTTTTGTATGTATTTCATGTATAATGTGCATATCAAATTTATTTATTTATTTTTTGTGGGGGGGGGGAGAGGGTTGGCATTTGGCAAATTGGGTGTTTTATTTTATGTTTTTTATTCAGTCAGGGGTTGGCAGGGAGGATTTTGAGAGGATTCAGAAGAATCACACTGTTGTGTTGAAGAGGGGCCTACTATTTTCAACCTCGGGAGACAGATTTTCACATTCTCCAGTAACTTAATTGATGGCACTTCTTTTCAGAGGATAGGAGGATAGTAGTAAGGTAGGGGGCTGTAAAAGCGACCCTTTACCAGCTGATTTGCATTTTGGGGAAGCTAAATTCCTTAAAAACAATTTTTAGTAAATTTTCGTGGTAAGAAAAATGGAATTGTCATCTAACCCAAGTCGTTTTATATTTTTTGGACCTTCGTGGAATTAGTTATGAATTTTTGAAGTTGAAAACATGGTGGTTTCTAAAAGCGACCCCCTCGTGAAATGTACACTTCTGATACATGTTAGAGGCAAAATCTACCAGATTGCTTTTAGAGACAGGGTTGCAATTACAGCCCCTTACCTTAACTTGAGAGTATCTGTCTATGCCAACTCAAATAATTTTTTATTTCTACTACCAATTGGTGGTTTTTAAGCAAAAGTTTTTTCTTCAAGCTTAACCCTTGAAAGACGGATTGGTGGCCGTGGAAATCATGCATTTTGATATCGTGTGACATCACCTACTTTGAAAAAGCCAAATATATTCATTGGAAGTCAAAGTACTATAAAAGATCTTTCCTTTCTACCTCAATACTAAGGATGAAAAATTGCATTTTTGTCCTAGAAGGAATGATTCTTTGACATTCAAAGGACGCCAAACGTCTGCACTCTGCAGTGACATTTACGGGTTAAGGAAGTAGCCTCCTCATCAATTTCTGGTGAATGTGAAAATCTATCTCATGAAGTTGAAAATAGTAGGTCAATCTTCAATACAATAGTGTGATCCTTTCTTCATTTTATTCACTACTAATTGTCTTTTTATATCACATTAGATGAGATTTGAGGCCTCAAGAAGGCTGTTTCAAGTCTATTCCTGTAATAGTTCCCAAAATAGTTCTTGAAGAGTCATTGCAAGAAAGGGCATTCAAAGCGTAGCATTTTTTACAATGCTCTTGTTTTCTTTGGGAGTACTTTAAAATTAGAAAAATAATTATATATATATAAGAAGAAGAAGGTACCCTAAGAAGGAAAAGTATAGAAATTTTTTTCTAAGTAGGTGAACTAGGAAAGTGCAAAATCTCATGAAAATAGTTTTGTCATTGTAATTTCACATTTTAATTTATAGAAAATAGAGAAAGGAATTTTTCTTAAAACTAAAAATTTTCCATTTAGGAAGAGCTGATATTGATGACATTTCACCCAAAAAAAGATCCAAGAACCATTTTCAATGTTCAAAAATTACCCACAACAGAAGTGCTATATGTACCTATGTGGAGGACTTAAAATAATGTATTTTTAGATTTTTTTTTTGGTAGATACAAGTTTTTCTATTATGCAAGTAGACCATGAAAGTTTCAACTCCAAATATTTAAATTTAGGGGCTCATAATGTAGTGAAAACCCCTAAACCTCAACTTGTGCTAAATTAACAAAAATAGTTTTTAAATATAAAATGATTTTTATTAATTTATAAAAAATAATATATGTAATAAATATAAAGTTAGACATCTTTAGTAAAAATTTCATGTTCATTCGACTTGTGCTTCAAAAGTTATTGCAGACAATGAGAGAGTATGTCCAATTGTGACAATAAATAGTACCACCCTTTCTTGCAATGACCTTGAAATTACTAGCCACTATCAAGCCAAATTTTTTTCTTAAAAAATAAATAAATTTTTGTCCTGAAATGCAAAAAAAAGTTTAAAAAAAAAAAAAAAAAAATTAATGATGTAGCACAATCTTAGCCACATCAACTTCCATTGTTTTTGCATTCTCCACAGGAGTTACTAAGTTCTCATAGTTTAATAACTCATAGTCTTCCGGAGGCTTCAAATCTCATCTAATGTTGTACAAGTGTTGTAAGTGGGTGTTAGAAGCACTGTTAGCAATGTGTATCTTATGCATTCCTAAGGTAACTACACCTAAAATTGCACATATAAGCAATTTAGTCTAGTTCCTATCATCATTATATTGGAATTTTTTTGTAGGATTGTGTTGGTAGTCAAAAAGGGATTTTAGATTCTCTTAGAACACATTTTTGGAACACTATATGAATAAACTACAAAATTTCAAAGTGCTGAAAATAAGTATTCTTAATACAAAGGTGATTGCAATAAACATTTGTCCTTTTTTGTCCCCTTGACTTTACTAGGTAGTTTTTGCTCATAACTTTTTCATCTTTTGTTCGTTTGACTTGAAATTTGGAATGAAGGTGCACACAAAAGTTTTATATGTTGTGTATTTTTTTTAATTTTAAATTATTTTACTATTTAAAAACTACCCCCAATTGGGTGTCTACCTCAACCATTTGGGGGGGGGGGGGGTAGTCCTATTTTTGACCCAAAAATGAAATTTTTCATTTGAAAATTGGTATGCAAGGACCTCTACTAAATTTATACAAGTCTAGAAGATATTTTTTGAAAATATTATATTGTCCAACTTCCACATGTGCTCAAAGTGCATTGCCTTTGTACAAGTGTGGAGAATACAATTTATTTTTTCCAAAGATGAAAATTGTTGGAGAAGAGCATCTTTAAGTTAGAAAAAAATGAGTTTTTAAATTTTATTTTTTTGAATTTTTTTACTATTTTTAAAAAATCAAAGAAAAAAGTGTCTATTTTCACTGTATTTTCCATTGTCCTTTTTATGTGCATAACTTTTAGAGGTGAATTTTCTTAGGTCTGAATTTTAAGAGGCATAATATTCTCATTTCTCTTCAAATTATCAATATTTTATTCTATTTAAAAAAAATTATTCCAAAAGTCATAGGACTCATGGAAATAGGCCATTTTGAGACAAAACCAATAAGTGTTTCTTGCAACAACCAACCAATCATAGATTCTCATAAATAGTAGGATTATGTTTTAGGCAAGAATTTATATTGACTGTGAAAATGAACATGTAGTTACCTTAAAATTCATGCTAACAATAAGATGAAACCTACTTGAAGAACACTTGACGCTTAAGATATTATGCTTTCAATAGTCAAGTCCAATCCTAACATTGGGCTGGAGGGTGGTTGCAAGAAAGGCCTCCCGTTTTTTGTCTTGTTTTGAAATAGTACTCATTTTTTTTCGGGAGTACTTTAAAAATAGAAAAAAAAAAAATTTTAATAAAAAATATGCTCAATGTATATTTCTTGAAGAAGAAGGTACCCTATGAAGGAAAAGTGAAGGAAAATTTTTTAAGTAGGTGAACTAGACAAGTACAAAATATCATGAAAATGAGCACTTTTGCATTTTTTTTTGTAATAATTTATAAAAAATAAGAAAGAGACATTTAAAAAAAAAGTAAAAATTGGAAATTTGAGAAGGACTAATAATGATTACATTTCTTCAAGAAAATTATTTTGAAACCATTTTTGATGTTCAGAATTCTGTGCGCAAGGGGCCCCTATTTGCATCAATGTAGAGGACATACAATAATGTTTTTTAAAAATCTTTTTGGTCAACTTATAAATCTTTAGTGTATAAATAGACCGTACAAATTTCAAGTCTATGCCATTAATTTTGGATACTCCACAGTACTAAAAAACCCTAAATTGCAAAGTGTGACAAATTAGGTAAATTAAAATTTAATTAGAAAATGTTTTTTGGAAATTTTTGAAAAATAATAAATTTCTTTACTATCAAGTTGGCCATCTTCAATAAAAATTTCAAGTACATTGACTTAATTCCCCAAAACTTATAGCCAATGGCATGAAAGTCACTTGGATTGTGACGCCAAATAGTACAGCCCTTTCTTGCAATCACCCTGGATGGTTTGACATCTATTTTTACTAAAATTTGATTAAATCATGTCATTTTCACTATCCTTTGATTCACTACATTGAATAGGTTTTTTTAAAGGACTAAAGAATTAAAGGGACTTATCATAGAAAACTATAGATGTTTTAATGAAATATGATGTACAACCCCTAAATACTTCAATAACTATTGATATACAACAAAAGTAGATATTAATATAGTGTAAAATGTTGATTAATTAGTATAGGACTATAGATCTTCTTAATATCCCTATTCAGTGTACATAAATAAAATAAACCAACTTATGATATACAAAAGATCCACTAACCAATCTTTTCTATAGTATAGAAGACTACAAAGTGAGCCTCTTTATGCTTTTATTTTCAAACTTGTAAAAAATGAATTTGGTGAATTTTTTGGTGAATGGCCATCTCTATAAAGTTGTTCTAAATGGACAATTTTTATTTTTATTTATTTTTAAAAATTCCTATTTTTTCTTAATTAGAACATCAAAGTATGTCTTTTCTTGAGATTTGGTACTTTTCTATTTCTCATACTTAAAGAATTTTTCTATACATTTCCTTTGGCAATTACCTTTGTCTTAAAGGTGTATACATTAGTCAAATTTTTAAAATTTAAAAAGAAATTATAATTTTAAAGTACACTTGAAAAAATCATGAAAATGGTGCAACCAAATCAACATGTGTTTCTTGCAATCACTTTGAGTGACTACAAAAATAACTCAATTTTTGGAAGTCAATTCATCACATGAAGTGACTTCTTTAGGCCCTCATGTTGCGACTATATTTGAAAACACTGTGATTGCTTTATATGAGATGACCAATATGAATACACTTACTGATGATTTTGCAGTAGTTGAGAGATTTTTTTTGGAATAGTAGGGTAAGGTAGATGTACCCATTACTACCACATGGCACATGCCCCATTAACAACAAATAGGGTACCATATTCCAAACAAGATTGGAATGGATATTCGTTTTCTCCTTGGAATGTATGTCTTTGTACTTTTTCAAGATTTGGACCAATAAGTTAATGACACATAAGTAAGCATAAATGTAAGAAGTAATTAGTGGAAAAGTATTCTTGAAGGATGGAAATTGGATGACTTTAAATGTTAGTTATAGGTCAAGTCCAACTTTTGCCTTTCAAAATCCATAGTAATTTCAATTCAAGAGATAAAATTACCAATTCTTTTGCAATCCCCATTATTTTTGTCAATGCACTTGTGAAAATATTTGTTTGGCCTTGCACTACCCTCGATTATATCCAAATGTGCTTATTTTATCAGTTATGGGTACATCTACCTTAGCACACTTCAAAAATTCACAACAAATTCATACTTTGTCAAAAAATTAAGATTTCAATTGCTCTCCCAATTTCTCCCTTTCTCCCAGTCATAACATTCAGTAGCCCATAGAAGGACTACCTTTCCCCTTGTGAAGTCCCCATCACCTAATTCCATTGACATTTCTTGAAGTTTGCAACTTTAGTTACTGAATGGTGTGAAATATTCCACACCATGTCATCCACTGGGAGGCAGTGTGACAGGCTGGTACTGAATGGTATGGTTGTCTTGATGTAACCTTGAAAGCGTCAACAACAAACAGCAATGGCAACAAGGCAAATTAGTCAATCTGTTTGTCTTATTAGGCTGGTTTACACTTCCAGTCGTCTCTGCTTCCAAGTCCCTCGCCTTGCTGCAATTAGAAATGACGGACCAGATTGGTAGAAACTTCAAAGCATCGGGTTGTAGGTACAGTTCGATCACGTCTCCTGCTGCAGGTTGAATCATTAATTAAGTTAGGTGCTGAATTTCTTGTCACTGATTGAAAGTTGTTTGTTATCATATGCGCGACCTAATCAAGCTAACAAACTACCAAACCCTAAGCTAGTGCCTAATCATTGGTTCTGTTGAATTGGCGGAAGTCAGAACACCGACGTCCCAATTGCCGCACTCTGACTTGGGAGCGTTGATTTATGAAAAAGCCATCATTCTATGATCTTGCCGCACAATTTCATGTCTACTGTATCGCTCCCCCACGATGGTCTCAATGTCAAAACCTTCAGTGCCAAAAATTAGGACTTTCAAGTGCTCAGATGCGTTGAATTGTGGAGGAAAAAGACACTTTAGATCTAGACCCTTTCTCTACAGTGCCTCGCTCTCCAGTAACGTGATCGACACACTGCACTCATGGCCGTAAATTTCTTACAAGTTAGCGTATTGTAACGTCGAACCGAGCTTCGGCAGTCAAGGATGTTACTGTAATTAAGTTATATGGGTTTCTAATTATATTGTCCAACTGGAACCTTGTCAATCCAGAGCCACACGAGCAATGTAGATTGCAGATTGCAGATGAGTGAAATTCCTGACCTCCCGTCTCGATCAGCACAGGGAGCTCATATTGGGTTCCCGGTGATTATTCCCGGTTTGTTTCCGGTGAGTCTCATATTTCCCTGTGTATGAGTCGTTGCGACATGTGTCCAAATTTCCCGTAAATAGTAAAGTTTTTACAGGTGTTAACTTTTAAAGTTCAGTGGGAAATGTGAGACTCAGTGGGAATTAACACCGGGAACCCAATATGAGATCCCTGTGCAGATGGTTGCTTCAAACGGATTCAATTCAGGACTACCCTTTTTCTAATGCACCAATTATGCGAAACTGCGCCGATTGAAGTAATAAACATGCATGATCGATCGTCGAGGTTGTTGATTCCCATTCATCTTCGACCTAGCTAGCTTTTCTGTGCAGATCAAAGGTCGATTTCTAGCTCACATCAGACCTTGCAAGTTGGAAAGACCAGTCATGAAAAATGATTCAATCGGCAGTGCAATATTTGTCAGAAAGTCAGTAACATCCGAATCAGGTCAACCGGCTGTTCACTTGTCGGAGACGGAAGCTCCAACTGATAGATGGGAAATTTCGTTAAATTGGCGGTATTCCATACAATATGCATTTTCTCCATTCATTTCCCTCTTTAGCTCTAAAGTCTAGGAGAGGTATAGATTTCAGACCGCGCAATCTAAAAGTAAATGTGCCAAGTTTGTGGACTATTGTCATTTTAAATAAAATTTGGTTTTGTTAGGTAATGTGATTACTTACCGTCAATTCTCATGATCCCATTTATACCAACTAACTAGTACAATGCCTCAAAGTCCAAGTTTTGAGGTAACCATGTCACTCTCTTGGTATCTAGTTAGAAATTGAAGAAGATTCTAGCCTTCTATTCTATGCAATCCCATTGATCAATCAAAATAGTCAAACTGCCATACATATATATATGGAAGGTAATTGATCAATGAAACAATTTTAAATTATTATGTCCAATAATCTTTGCAAGTCTCATAACCTTCAAAGTTTAAAGTTATAATTATTGAAATGTTTTTGATATATGTACTTTCAAATGTTATGTTCACTAGATGTTCCAATAGCTATGATTTACATCTTAATTGTAGCAAAAGTATGAAGTGATGCAATCACATGCAATATATATACATAATCATATACTAAGAAAGAAAGTGTTCAAATTGGATTATTGAGGTAGAAGGTCTCTAATGATTTCAAAATAGTTGGCATTTATTGGCTAAGATTCAATTAATGTGGTAAATCTTAGGATGACTCTTTTAGATAATCATTGTAGACAATGATGGAAGGAGTCAATTGTATTTGAGTAGGATTGACTAGAATAATAATAGTCTCTTTCTGGGTCATTGCAAGAAACACCTGTACTATTTTGTGTCACACGTTGCATGCTGATCAATTTTTTGGCCATAACTTTTGTATTTTAGCTCCAAATGATTCAAGATTTATAGGGAAGGTACTCATAACTATTATACACCTTCCTTGATTTTTTCATAATTTTCAAAAATATTTTACTATCCAAAAATAGACCTCAATTGGATGTCACACTTGGTAGTTTAGGGATTTTTAGTACCTGAGCTATACCTTTTTTTTAATGATTTTGAGATGAAATTTGGATGAGATGGTCTTCTAGTAGATTTCTAGCTCTCCAGGAAAGGATTTAAAAAAAAAGTTAAGTTTGTGAGGTGTGGAGGTCTACAAAGTGAGCTCCCTTCTGCTTGTATTTTGAAACATATAAAATATTATTTTGGTGGGTTTTTTTGTGAATGACCATCTCCATAAAGTTGTTGCAAATGGTCACTTTTTATTTTTTGAAAATATTTATTTTTACTATTTTTCCCTAATTTTTGAATCAAAGTACCTATTTTCTTGAGATTTGGCACTTTTCAAGTTCTCCTACTTAGAGAATTTTTCTATCAATTTCCTTCAGTGAAAACCTTCATTTTAGAGGTATGTACATTATTCCTATTTTTTTTTTAAATTTAAAATTAGTTTTTTAATTTTATAGTACTCCTGAAAAATTCATGAGTACTATTGTAAAACGCAACAAATAGGACATGTGTTTCTTGCAATGACCCTTCTATTGTTTACAATAAGAAGCTATATGGTCAATATCATTAAAGTGGTGGTATTCTACATGCCATCTTTCAAACCGTAGAGTTTAAACTATAATAGTGACATCTTGGACTAATATAGATTTTGTACATTTAGAACATCTTTAGATTTTAGATTTTATAGTCTAAACCATCTGTGACATGTCTAGATTTTAGACATCTAGAAAAAGTCTAGATTCTTGATATTTAGATTTCAAATTGTACAATCTAAACCTTAAAAGTGCAAAAGTTGTGGAATGTCCCACCATTTAAATGGAGTATTTCCATTTTAATGAAATTTATGATCTATAAAAGTTTTATCTATGTATTCTTAGACATAAATACATTATTTTTTAATCTTGAGTTTACTAAAAAAAATTAGAATATAATTTTTTTTTCCTATAATTATTTAGGATTTTTTTACAATAAATTGACTTTACAAAATGTATATGCAAATGACTAAAAAATTGAATTAGACATTCTTATACTTGGCCATTAGGCCATGTGCAATTGTGCATTGACTATATTCACAATTGTTTTCAAAATAGTTTATATTCAAAACTATAGTACCCTTGATTTTCTCAAGAAAGTATTTTATCAAGTCAATTTTATAGTACTACTTTTGTATATGCAATATATTTGGTGGGAATTTTCAATCCCTTTATTTGAATACATATAATATAGTATAAATACTTTCTTCATCTTAAACCCTAAATACCTAAGGCACCAAAATCTAGTGTTTACAAAATTTTGAAGTTAAATAAAACCTAATCAAGTTGCTATTTTTAATAGTTTATATTTTTGAAATTTTTTTTGAAGTCTAGTTTCAGTGTCAAAAATCCGATTTGAAAAATGAATGATAGTGATTTTCAATTCAAGATTTTGTACGATGGTATCCATTGCAATCTTGACTTTCTGTAGTATTGAGAGCTCTTGAAAATGAGCCCCAAATACAAGATTTTGGAGAAAAAATCACATTAAAAATTCATTTACACAAATTGTGGAGTAGATTTTGAGAAGCCATAAATTGATTGGAGTTATGTGTATTAGGCCCTTTAACCTCATATTTTTTTGATCACCAAGTTTTCAGATTTGACAAAGAGCATAGATCCGCAAAAAGGTTTCAAATTTCCACTCAAATTCCAAATTTTGTAGAAACCCCAATTATTAATTTGCAGGTTGGAATCACACAAAAAGTTTTATGATTTTTTGGAACTCAAAAGATGCCTTTTTGAACAATCAACCGCTTAAACTTTTAATGAATTTTTTTAGAAATTATCCAAATTGTGGTAAAAGCTCACAATAAAATGTGAGTAGTGTTTTCATATTAAAAAGATGCTACACCAAGTTTCAGGACATTCTAATAGCCAAAAGTGCCTAAATTGGTGAGATTTTCTAAATATTGGTAAATTTAAAAATTATAATGGAGTTTGAGTGGCACTTTGGGAGCATGTGAAATTGGAATGAGGTCAAAGTGTAGCCTTTTCTAACTCCCCAATACTTGCTTAAGAGCCTAGACTAATTACTTTCATAGAAAAGTCAAACTTCAAAAGTTGAGATTTACCACTTTACAGGGTTTAGTTGGCATTAGCTTTCATTGCATTTTCACGATGAAGGGAGAGGGAAAGTTTTAGCCTACAGATGGCCTTCTAAAGCCAATGGTACAATTTGTTTGTGATTTGGAGTCCTTCTCTAGAAGTTAAAGTTTTGGTTCATCGTAGAAAGTCAAAATTGATCATTTGAGATGAAAATCCTAAATGATAAGATTATCATAAGGAAATAAGAGAAGGTGGGAGACCTTGGGAGAGTATTTAAGGTCACTTTTCCTTTCTTCTCACCCTTTTGTAGCCATTTTTTGGCATTTTAACATGTTGGTTTATTTGTATAGCTATTTTTGAGCTATAGTTGCAAACATGTGAGTTTTTGGAGCATTTCAAGCTCCATTGTTTTGCTTTTACAAGCTTTGAAGGACTTTGGCATCCCTTCAAACCTTATTAACTTATTTTGTATCTTGTGATAATTTTTGTACATTAATTTTGGCCATTTTGTTGAAGTTCAATTGATTTTCTAACATTTGTAGTAATCCTAAAGACCACCCTCCTCCCTACCTTGGTGATGCTGCTTAGGAGGGCCTTTAATGCTTGATATTGAGATATTTTTGTATTAATAGATATCTACTAATGTGTGTTTGTACACATAGTTCATACTAATATTTTATAGTAACAAACGTGGTAGTTTGGTAGTTGTATTACCACTTCTATTGTCCCATATTTTACTTCTCCCATGTGGAATGGCAAAGCTTTGATTTTGAATTTTTTAAGTGGATGGAGTTTATTGTATTTTCAAAAAAATAACGCAACCTTAAATCTATAGTCTTGGAAAATTAAAAAAAAATAGTGTATTTTGCCATCTCACCAAATTTAGCTTCAAAAATCTTATTTTATAGTCCAAATTTAGTGTCAAGACTGTTAGTGACAAAGAATTCCGTGAAGTGAAGACATAGATTCCTAAGAAAAATCAAACCTCCAAATAGTGACTTCTATCAATAATCTTGGATTAACGCCAAACCTTTCAAATTATGCCTTAGTATTTCTTTTAAAATTTAGATCTTTGAAAAGACAATTGTGGTGCTCTAAGGTCTCAAAAATGCTAAATTAAATGTTAGAAAGATTTTAAATTCATCAAAAAATACAAAGGCCTAAAAATAAGAATCAAGTAAGGCTAAGCCAAAGTAGCTAGAGCCAAGTTGAGAGCCTTCAAGCCAAGCAAGAACCATTCACTTGGAGTTGGACCATTCACCAAGCACTACTCAAGCCACCACCTGTCGCCTAGTCACGTGCTTATGACGGGGTCCTAGCCAACGACAACATGCTATGTGGGAGGAGCCAATTAGGCGAGCTAGGCTATATGTTGAGCCAGTGACGAGCTGCTAGGATTGATCAAGCTACATGTGATTGAATACTCAACTTGCCATCAGCCAATTGCTTGACCATAATTTACTTTTTAGATGTTGGTTTGAAGTTCAATCTTGACTCAAAAAACTAAAACTTAATAAAAAAATTAGTTTGCTTCAAAAGATTATGTTTTAGAGTAAAATTGACAATAGATTAGTACAGTGAAGAGTTAAAGGGGGAAATAGAATAGAATAGCCCTCACTCAACATCCTTTCATTGTCAAAATTTACACTTTGAAAGAAAGGTAAGGACTTCAAACGAGGAAGAATCTTAAATTATCTCTCACAATTCAAGAGTAGAACTTTCACAAGTCATTCTCCAAATGGAAGGGATGAAGAAGCAAATTGCAATTTGAAAGGAAGATTGGGAAGTTGATAGTATTATTGAAACCTTTGAAAAACAAGTATCTAGAATCATTTGAAATTGTGTTAATATAATAATTGAAGTGTATATATAGTTAATAAAACGTAAAGTTGAAAAAATTATTGTATAATATCTAAAGCCAACTTTCGAAATACAATAATGAAGTTAGAATAGGGTGGAAGTGAAAGTAGTAAAGGTCAAGTTCAAACTTGAATTGAAACCTCAATTTCAAGTGATGAACAAAAACTCTCAAAGCAATCAATCGTAGCAAATGCATTGAAGTAGAAAGGCATCATCAACAACCTTCAAGATGATGCCCGTCCTAACATAAGTTGTTAATTACTTTCCTTTCTTTTAATTTTCAAAGTTAGCCATTCAAAACTTTTAACTGAATTTCAAATTTAAGTTAGAGTATTAAAAATAGTTTTTTTCAAGTTTTGAATTTAGAAGTTCATAGATTAAGTTAAGAGGTTTCTAAAAACATATCATGCTTAGAAAATATACTAAAAGCAAGAAAGCCTAAACTTAGATTTTAGGTAGAAATCAATACTCTTATCACATTTCTAGTTTTGTTCAATTTCAAGTCATTTTGAATTAGGAAGCTAGGAAAAAGATGTGGATGAAATTTAATGAACCAAAGAGCAGTTATTTGCCTATAACTTTGGCTAAGAAGTCACCTAGGGTCAAATTTTATTTTTTTAGAAATGGAAAAAAATCCTCTATAATTTGATATTATTAATTTTAGTTTTGCATTTTTACCTTTCTTAAAAAAAAACACACACAATGGCCTAGTTCATTTGGATAATTACCTTACTATTTCTATTTTAAATTGTATTGTAGGTTTTTTTTTGTACATTTGAGTAAATTTAGGCAGCATCAAAAGATTCATTGCTTAGAAAGCACAATAGACCACGTTTAAGCATCGAATAGCTTAAAAAATTAGCATGAAGAAAGAACATTGTTGTGCATAGTTAATTACCAAAGATGAATAAACAAATGCTCATAACCAATAATAACTCCAATCACTTAACCCGTGAAGGACTGAGGCCATTTTTCTATCAAAACCACTTAAAATTGTCATTTTTGTTGTATTCATTCATGAAAACAAAACAAAACAAAATTTTACAATCAAGTTGTAGGATATTGTATTTAACTTGTTTGAAATCATGTTGTAAAAATTTCACAATCAAGTTGTAGGATATTGTATTTAACTTGTTTGAAATCATGTTGTAAAAATTTCACAAAGGTTAACCATATACATTGAAAGATATGAGCAATCAAAATTATTTTTTCAAAAAGATGCTAAAAATGCCTAAATAACAATATCGTCTATACCTTCCTCATTATTAATCCAAATAGAATGATTTGAAGCTTTAAATGTAGACAAAAATATATGATTTTCGAAGGGAAAAAAATTAATTTTGTCTTTTCGCAAAATTTTGTTTGATGTCTATTGAGTTTAGTTTTGGACTTTTTGTATTATAACTTTTGTTTTTAAGGTACCAATTAATGTAAAAAGTATATTTCTACAAAACTAATTAGTTTTTTCTATTTTATGAGAATTTTTAAAAAAAATTCACCAAAAGTTGAAGTCATAGGAACTTGAAATCCATTTTATTCCTTAAGGGAACAATAGTCCTTTAAGGGTTAGATTAGAGATTCATTCAAAAAATTAAATTGAAGTTGCTTATACCCAAGATTATATCTCCATTAGCTTTTGAAGTTTCCATTTGTCTTTTATAGTGCATACAAAACATTGAATATGCACTCCAATAACTACAAGCACATTCAAAATACACTCATGATGCCCAAACTACTACATTTTTCTACATTCCGTTAATATCTATCTCTATCACTATAAGAAACTCGTGTTTTAGGTGGCAAGTTCTAATTTTTTATGACGGATTTTAGATGATGTCAATATTGACAACCCAAAAAATTTATGTCAACAAAAATGTCCAATGTAACATTAATGTTAACATAAAAACATTGGATCATCAACATTGATGTTACATTGGACATTTTTGTTGACATAAATTTTTTGGGTTGTCAACATTGACATCACCTAAAATCCGTCATAAAAAATTAGGGCTTGTCACCAAAGATAGGGGTTTCTTATAGTGTATTCTATTATAATATTGCACCCTCTAGTGTCTCTAATATTTGTACAAATGACCATGTCAAATCTTTTGGTTTTCCTCTATAAACTACATGTGTGTCTAGGTTGTACAAATTCAATCCTATGATTGAAGACAATAGGGGTAGAGAAGTATATTGCCAATAGAAATCATATAATTTAAGCAATCCAACTAGGACTACTAGTGGCACTTAAGTAAGGGTTTTGGATCCCATTTTAGATTAGTGGACCTTGCCATTGGAAATTTTTACAAATATTAGAGGTCAAAAAACATTGGATAATAAATTTTTCATCAATAATCTTTAGAAATTTACATGTAGTTTTACTTAAAATAATAAAAATTTATGAATTATTGACCAAAAAATTTGTAAAAAAATTTGCAATTATAGAGTGAATATTTTTCAATTTTAGAATCATATAATTAAAAAATATACTGTGATGTTTTTTTACACTATGTTACAATTTGATGGAGAGATTTTCAAATTTTTTGAGCATATATTGCATTTGGTATGAATTGTTTCAACTTTTATTTCAAAATCCATAGTAATCTCATAATGTGAAATCTTTACAACTAATAGAGGATGCATAATCATGTGATTCATATCTTTGGAAAGAAAATATAAGAATTATATTTATATATATATATATATATATATATATATATATATATATATATATATATAGGTATGTACAAATTGAAGTTTGAAATAATATTTAAAAAACAACATGGAAGTCTTAGCATCTATGAATACCTTAAGTTGAATTTCAATTGCTAGCAGTAGATGTTGATCTTTGCATTTGTCTATATACAATTCCCACAAACTCCTATGATTGTAAAACAAATCCTTCAATTATCATAGTTTTTTGAATCCAAATTTCAATCAAATTAGTTTAATAGCCTTAGGTTTAGAAACTAATTGAACTCAAAGGTTCCCATTCATTTCTACAAAGAAAATTCAACTTCTACAATTGGAGAGACCCCCTCAATTCTCTAGAGATCCACACCCATGATGTTGCAAAGTAGATACTTTTCAACTCTCCTATTTTTCTTTTTAAATTTCCAAATTCTTCAAGGCTCTTGTTTTAGAAATTAAAATCAAACCTTAAAGTTTTCCAATTGTTTCCTCAAAAATCTTCAATTACCTCAATTAGTAAGACAATTCATATTGCAGCTTCAGTTATTGTCATGTAACTTTGAAAATCCATTAATTTTGTTGCAACATCAAAATCCCATTGGTTTCATTTTGCCTGAATTCTACCATTTTACTTCAAATGGGCCCCATGGTTACAAAATGAACCGTAGATTTGTCTACATGCAAACTCCAAAAGACACTCTAAAAATTGTCAAAACAAACTAAGGGTTACAACAAGATTTTCTTAATTCAAATTAATTTCAGATTTATAACTATTGAATGTTGATTTTCTAATTTTCAAGTGATAATTGTAAAAATTTGCACTATGATGTTTTACACTACATTATAAAACTACAAAAGAAAATTCTAGATGTTAAAGCATTACTAGTATTTGATATGAAGTGCTTTATTTTTTATTCAAAAAATTCATAGTAATTTCAAATTTTCCATAAAAATATGAAAACTACAACTAATAAAAGGCATGTTATCATATTTCATAAAAAAAAAATTAAAAGAAAAAGAAAATTCATAGATATTTGCAAATGAAGTTTGAAAAAGTGATAGCAAACTCATCTTTTGATCTTTCAAGGGTGAGAAGATACAATGTGTGTTCTTCAAATTTTCAATGGCAAATTTTCTATAGGTTTCAACACATTTCAATACTTTGTAAAGTAAGATCATTTAGATTTAAAAGTAAACATATTTGTTGCATTTTCCAATTTTTAAAATTTTAACTTGAAAAATATTTAAAAATTTATTTTGGAAATGTAGTCTTATAGGAAAAGGAAACAAACATATTTATTTATTTTTAAACCAAACATACCTTTTTTATACAATGAAAGAAATGGTGGGATGGGGGAAAAAAATTCTTCAACATTTTTTTGTCTTTGGTCTATACAAACAAATTGGGTCTAAATTTTTTTTCCAATAATTAAAAAATACAAGGTTCAACCTACTGTGATAAAAAAACAATATAATAAGCATGATTACAATTTTTTCTTAAAGATGTTTCAAAAAATATTCTAATAACATCAATCATTAAAATAGAAAAATTCACTCATTTATAAATTATTTAAAATTTTGTAGAATCCAATTTAGTTAGTTTTGACTTTCTACTCCTTGTGTTCAAAAATGTGTATGAATTTGAGAGGGGATTTTATTTCTCATTTTTGAAGATTCAAAAATATGGAATTTTCCTTGGATACAAATTAAATTTTTTTTAGGAGGGGGATACAAAAGCATACTAATTCATAGATCTTCTTATATTTCTTCTTCCCCAAAAGTAGCTCCCAAAGTAATTTTTTGCCTAAACGTATATATAAAATTGATTCAATCTAAATTCTAAAAATCCAATGATCAATATTTTTTATAGTTAATTCTATGCATACTAGACAAAGTAGTCTTTATTTTGGTATGGCTAAATTAAAAGTTTCAAGCACATCCATATGTAAGAAAATATTAAAAAAAAACAATTAATTGAAATCCTTTATTGTCAAGAAGTTTTTAGGCCTTGAAGGGTTAAAGGTTTTAGATCTCTAAACTTCACTTTAAATAGAAGTCTTGGCAATTCTAGACTCATTATATATGGTGGACTTTGAAGGTTTCTATTGACCAATACTAATATTGGACTCTATAGCTATCAATTCAAAAACGTCAAAAATCTTCACCCCATTGGTTGATTCAAATAACTTTCAACTCTCATTTTATTTGTTTTAAAAGTATAAATTCCTTTGGATTTTGTTTTGTAAATTAATTGAATTCCAAGATTTTTTATCGGTTTCTCCAAAATCTTTTGAACAACCTCAATGGAAAATATACTATATATAGGATTCAATTTTAGTCTTATAAATTTGAAATTCTAATATTATTATTATTATTATGATCATCATCATCATCATCTTGATTTCATTCCATTATGTTTGTCTTGACTTCATTCCACCATTATCAACTTAGAGTCATTTCACAATTAAAGCTTCATTTAGTCATTTTGGTCATGGCTTCAATCTAGTAGTTGTAACTTCAAAAGCACCCTATGGTAGCAAAGTGGAGTCTACACATGGTAGTACAAAATCTCTAAAGGTCACCTCAAAATTGTCCAACAAGTTTGACCTATAAAGGTCATCATTAGAAGAACAACAAATGTTCATAGTAGAAAAAATAGCACTTTTACGTACACCTATCTTAACTCTTAATTGACCAAGTCTTTCTAAGTGCCTTTCTTCTTTGAAAAAAGACTACATGCTTACAATCACCTCCAATAAAGTATATTTATTTATATAAAATATAACTATAAAGTTGTTTAAGAGCTTACTTATTAGTATGTATACCAATTTTGAGTGTAAAAAAGCATATATAAGAGTTATGAGATTATAACAAGAAAACTATGCATATCCTCTTTTTAATATATTTTTTCTTCCTACAATTTTTTTTTGGAACAAATGGAAATAACCATTGCATTAAAAAAAAGTGACACAAAACAACCGCCAAGCTCGAGAGTTGGCACTGAAGAGAATAAGAACAAAGTAAGAATAGAAGCAACTAGGAAAACCAAAAACCTAAGTAAAAGAGCATTGTTGAGGTCCCTTCTCGTTCCAAAGAACTGAAGATCCGATTCTACATGCTAGTATAGGAGATTACATCCATATATTATCAAATCTATCCCAAATGGAATCTACAAGTTGCGGATGTTGTCAAGAAGAAAGTTGGGCTTTGATAAGTGTAGCCCGGCCATAGTTTAGTAATGCATTCCATAAGGTTTGTTGGATAAGTTCTAAAGGCCATCTATTTTGAGAAAATACCAAACTATTACAAGAAATCCATATTAGCCATAGAGCAGATCCTCTTAGAAGTGACCAAATTGTTTGAAGACGATAGAAGCGATGGGTTATGGTAGAATTGAAAACACATTAGGCAATGTCAAACTTAGTGTGTGGTCCTAGCACTGGCTGAATAGATTGGGCATACTCCTACATTTCTTACGCATGAGAGTATACAAAAAAACAATGTATAGGAGTTTCTTTAAGGCCTAAATCACAACAATTGCAAATAGCGTCTATATCCAGGGCAATGTGGGCTCTCCAAAAGTGAACTGCAACTGCCTTATGCTAGACAGACCATATAAATGCCGAGTCTTTCTAAGATCTAGCCTTGTGCCAAACGTCCTTCCATTGAGGTATAAATGAAGGAGGCAAGGTGTCATGCCATTTTGATAAAATCATGGTCTTGGGTTGTTGGTTTCCTACAATGTTTGAGAAATTTGTATATGAAAGTATTTTTGGGATTGAAGGTGACATGAACAACTAAAAATTGTGTAAGCTCATGTAAGTGTACTTCTACAAATGACTTTAAAGTTCACATGAAGAGTTCAAACTCATTACACAATCCACCTCACAATTCTTGAATGCAATTTTTTTATAAGTAGAAATCACAAATAAATCCAAATCAACACTTGCATGTTGAAATGTTCAATGGTAAAAATCATGAAAATACTAAGTTACACTTACAATTGAGACCATTTTCAAAACAAATAGTGGCAAGCTTTACTCAAAGTATTGTTTTTTAGATCTCAAATCAAGTGCAAAAAGCAAACTTTATTCAAAGTTGGTAAATGAAGTAAAATTGAAGAGCTTTATCATTCCACTAATGGTACATATATGCTTCTAAGGACTTCTCAAAAATCAAATATTTACCTTTTTCACTGAAAAATAAAAATTTCTGATAATCAATCTCCAAAATAAATTTAAATGATTCAAAAAATTAACTACTTACATAGAATTGAGATTGAAATTTTAGATTGACCATACATATAGTTGGTTGCATAGTAGGGGGTTAAAATGGTGACAAGACCTAGTAAAATTGGAGTTTCACCACTAGAAAAATTTAAAAAAAAAAAAATGTAACACTAATAGTGCCCTACCAAAACAACAAAACAAAAATTTTATTTTTATTTTTAATAGCAATACTCTAATTAGTCTTTCCTATAATTAATAAACCAAAGGATTGTTGGCACCAACACACAAAAGAATGGAAGTTGCCTTCAAGAACCAATGACCATTCATAGTACTCAAAAATCTTGAGTTGGTTCACTTGGCTTAGTTAAATTTAAATGGATGTTAATGAATTTTTGACACAAGATGTGAGCATGTATATCCTTTCTAAGAATATGACTTTTTTTTCAATTGGGTGCCAAGATAAATTATGCTCTTTGAAAAAATTTAAGCAAAATGGGTAATTTAGAAATCCTTAGCTAAACTCCACATATATAAATTTGAAATTTGGCAAGTATATAACAAAGATGATACAAGATGTAATAATTGTCAAAGAAATCAAACCATATGTAGTGCAAAAATCTCACCCTAGGAGTAGTGAAAGTCTTAGTTGACCCTATCAAGTAAGTTGAGAAAAAACTTATTCTTCTAATTTTAAATGCTATAATCTTCCAATCTATCTAGTCAAATTTTTTGAAGTTTTTTCTATACTTTCTCATAGTAGTATAGCACAAATTTGTATGATTGAACTTCAAAAAACAAATTCTTTTTTCTTTACTTTGCTTTTTTCTTTACCCCTCCAAATGGCAATATAAACAATTTCTGCTCAAAATGTGTTCTCACCCATTTAGAGATTAAAGATGGTTCCAATTGACAAGGAACATGCTATTCAACATGAACAATATAAACCGTGAAGCTCTATCCTAAGTAAAGAACAATAATATTTTATTGATCATATATAAGACCCTACATCTACACTCCAAACTAGGATTTTTTTAAAGGCAATTAAATGCCCAATTTCCTCAAAACAAAAAGGGGCAACTTCAAGTCTATAGAAAAAAATGAGGGTAAATGTGAAAAAAATGCTAGATAGAAATAATAGTCTTCTTTATCATTGCCAACATGCTTCTAAAACCTCATTTCATTTATCATACAAAGCCAAAACTGCATATAAAAATTACATATTCAAAATTGTATACTCGAAATTTGGCCTCCTTCAATTAAATCCCCTAAGTTAAGGAGCCAGTCAACGTTAAAACCTTCTTGAAAAGAAAGCCACATCACCATTTGTCCAAAAACCAAAAAGAAAACCCTGCTCCAAACCACAGTGTGAATGGGGTTGTAGATATGATTTGGAATCTGAGATTTAGAAACCAGAGTCGATGTCATGGTCTCTGTCCACAAGACACAACCAATAAACGTGCTTGTTCAGCAGCCTTCGTCAACCTCTCCAAATCCCGTACAAATCTGGAAGTCCACTGCGCATCCCCCAAAGTGTTGTAACGTGATATCCATCATTCAACGTTGCAGAAGTGCAGGACATACCGACCGCACAAGTCTGTACAAAATGCGGCTATGGATCCATCACATGAAATTAGCTCTTGAAAAGCTTCTCACATAGGCCTGGCTATTCATACTTAGTAACGTGCTAAGTAAGTAGCATCCATTTGACATTCTAATGATCTTGGATTACTTCTTTGCAGATCATGTGCTACTCAACGATGCCGGTGGTAACTAGACTAGCTAAGCTATGGTACAATTCGTTGTTCACACGCTGGAGAGAGCAAAAGGAATATTTTGCAAGATGGGTTTTTCGTCAACTGAAGTAGAGTACGCCTCCAGCATCAGGAATTCGATGTTATGCAAGGTGGAACAGAAATACGTACTTAAATCTTGCGCTTGATACAGTAGTGGAAACATTGTCGACGTCGTCGACGAAGAAAATGACCATGAAGAGATGCTGGCAACTAGGCTGCTTAATTTCCCTTACTTCCCTAGGCATTATTCTCCCTGTTGAATATGGTTACACTAGGGATAGCTAGCAAGGGAATACATCATTGTGTGATAACAGATAGATAAGTACAAATTTCTAGCTGTTGAGCTCACTTTCTTCCTGTGGATTGAGGAAGAACTGCAAATCCATCGCCCATGTGGTCAAAGGGGAATCTGCTGATTTTGTAGCACACTTTCAAAAGGAAAACAATTGAAAAGGTTGCTCCAACTTATCGCTTCGCGCTATGAAAAAACTTCTTGCGGGACAAACAAAAGTTTATTTGTACCGGACCCAGCTTTCACATCAGCTTGTTTGGTGGTAAATTGGCGTGAAATAGAACTAAGGTATCATATTGAGTAGTACCGGACAACCAGCTCCAGCTGAAAAGATACGACGGAACAATTCAATATTTACCAATGATAGCATTGCATAGAATCTCCTTCTATTCAAATTTCGAAAGTTCACTGTACATTCGGAAACAATTCACACGAAATGTAGAATTCCACGTGTAGGTGAACCTGCCATTCTAGAAGATTGGAACGCCTGCGACGTTACTTTTCTTCATTCATTTAAGGTCCAACAACATTCGCTCCAGAGTAAGATATCGGTTTTCGATTGATTTGCAGAAGCCCACATGTGAACTTCAAGATACACCGTACAAATCGGTACAGATCTCAAACACTAAACATGCTACACATTCACCCCCGCATAATAGTCACAACGCGGAGAAAATGACATTCGTTACAGTACGTGAGTACAAATTCACAAAACATCACATTTCGTTCTGCCAACAATCATAGAAACAACATATCAAAAACTTGTTTGGGAATAAGAGACTTTCACTTGGAACATGAACCAACTCATTCACTTATACATGAGACCTCACCAAAGCCACACGAAAAAAATTGCTTCGGCATATTGATCGCACCACAGGCAAATAATTTCAAAAAAGTTCACGATCTAGCTCCCGGGGGTGAAGTTGGTGGCGTAAGCCCACGCGTTGTTGGCCACGGGGTCAGCCAAGTGGTCGCTCAAGTTCTCCAACGGGCCCTTGCCGGTCACGATCGCCTGAACGAAGAAGCCGAACACCGAGAACATAGCCAGACGACCGTTCTTCAGCTCCTTCACCTTCAACTCAGCGAACGTGTCGGGGTCGTCAGCCAAACCCAATGGGTCGAAGCTGCCGCCGGGGTAGATGGGGTCCGTCACTTCACCCAAAGGGCCACCGGCGACACGGTACGCCTCCACGGCTCCCATCAAGATCACCTGAGAAGCCCAGATGGCCAAGATGCTCTGGGCGTGGATAAGGCTGGGGTTGCCCAAGTAGTCCAAACCGCCGCTCGCGAAGATCTGGGAGCCGGCCTTGAACCACACAGCCTCTCCGAACTTGGTGCCATTCTTGGCGAGCAGCTCCGGGGTGACGATGCCCAAAGCTCCGAGCATGGCCCAGCGGGCGTGGATGACCTCGAGCTCCCTGTTGCGAGCGAATGTCTCGGGGTCCGCCGAGAGTCCTGCGGTGTCCCATCCGTAGTCTCCAGCGAACTCACCATTCAGGTACGACGGTGTGTTCTCGGAGAATGGGCCCAAGAACTTCGGGCGGTCAGCGCCATACCTGCGTGGGAGAATACAAAAGTGTCAATGCTTCGTGCGACTGGAGCAATGCCAATGCCATTGAGGTCTCACCGACGAGCACATTCAGCAATCGCGCATTCAACCGCAAACCACATTGTAATGCAAGCAGAAACTTACACGCGAATTTTCCCACATCTATTAATTAAATATATATGATCCTAGCTCGCGTCAAACAAAAACCTCAAACCATAAATGTCTAGAAACGCGCAAAGTCCCGACGAGAGCCAGCCCGCAGAAGGCTCACCAGATGCTGTCGGAGGCCTTGGCACCCGTCTTGCGCATGGTGACGCGGGCATCGCTGGTGCCCACCTGGCGGACGAGCTCGTTCACGGGCTTGAGCACACTCTGCCCAGCCAGAGCCGTGGAGTGCATGGCGGTCGCGGCGGCCATGGCTGCAGAATTGCTCTGTGATTGACGCTAGGAACTTCAATTGCGAGGAATGCTGACAACTGAGGAAGTGAGGCAGTTTATTGTCTAATGCGGGACTCATGGCCTATCCACAATAATACGGTATTGGCTGAAAGAAGCGATGTTTAGGAAAAGCGCTCATTGGATAAGGTAGACTGAGTTGTTGAGACATTTCCAAATGAACTGGATGAACTCCATCGGGGCCTGAGTTTGATGAGATCAGCTCAACATTGCTAGAAAAAAACTCGTTCCTCTCAAGAGCAAAATGTGTGGCAGCTTGTCCGGAAAGAAAAACTACGGTATCTTTGTTAATGTAACACCATTTTCTTTACAGAACGTAGACATAAGATTCACCTGAAATAGATCAAGTAGATTAAAATTTTTTTTCATCAAATCATAATGTGGTTGCCATGTCAAATTGAACTTATGGCCACCGGTTCAATTAGGTTTAGGGTTAAGATGTTTCCTTGGACATTCTTTTTATGAACTTGTGTATGGAAGTGGCATTTTATGGCTTTTAGTATTCTAAGCTTCATGTCTAGGGCAACAAGATTTATCACAATGTTGTGTCTCTTGTTTTTCTGAGTGTACCAATTTAGGGCCGCTCTGCAATTGGTATCAATCTAAGTGAGAACACTCTGTAAAGCCAATGTTCCTAATTACTCTGTAATTTCGGAACTCATTCTTGGCCACGGTTGCGCGTAGCTCGAGTCCAAACCTGCTTTCGGCGGACGGCTCAGAACCATTACTTTCAGATTTTTTCTGCGACTATTTCCTATTCCAGGAACTTCGAACGTCTCTAATGCGCTGTACAGCTTGATTTATTTCGGAATATCCAGCTCTCACGAGCCAATGCTTCGGTGCTTGTGACACGAGAATCTCTATGTTGTCAGACGGTTTAATGATTCAAATCATGTCAACATTGTCGCTCCGCATGATTGTGAAGGTAGATTCAGAATCTGGTTTCTACAGTCTAGATTCAGAGTTGAGTGAATCCTGTTATGGTTTGGTTTTGTGAAAGAATTCATTCAGCACTGTAGTCCACTGTCCTGCAGTAGTTTAAGAGTTGAGCAATACTGGATTCAGAGTAATTTTGGAATGACTCCAACTTTGGGAGGCAAAAGTGCTGGATGATAGAGCGGGTCAGCTCAGCCTCTGAGACCCGCCTGAGTCTCCTAGTAAAACCGTTCCTTCTGTTTCGTAATTGCTTAATCCTGTATTTTTAAAGCTCTCCTCACTATTTGGGTATCCAGTTCCAAATACGAACTCACAATTTCCTTGGGTGGTAACTACTAAATTCCAGACTGAAGACAACGATCTAAATTGAAATCGTGATGCTCAAAGGAACCATAATCTCCAAAAATTCCAAAATTTTTAACTCGACTTGGAAAAAGAGAGAATTAACCCAAACTTCTTTGCGAATGACTCTTAAAATCTCACCACAGGATAGTGCGAGTGACTTATAACTGAAATCCCAGATGATAACAAAAGATTGAGCGAGAGAAAATAGGACTATAACCCCCATATTGTTGTAACACTTATGGAGAGCAGCTCATTTCTGGCTGAGATTGAATCACGAGGGTTGAGGAAGAACCTGCTGATCGAGCGCCAGTGAAATACAACAAATCCCTGTTATCTGTTTCGGCATTTTCAAGGTCTTTGCGCTTTTCACTGATCCTTCAGAATCTCAAATCAGTGATGGGTTATACTCGGTCCAAGGAAAAACTATTTAGAGGGGTAAATTTTTCCCCATCGGCAGCTTCTGCAGCAAGGATATTGAAATCTTACCCCAATCTTTTATCATCACAAGCTTCGCTCTGGAACCGGATCTAAAACAGAGTGAAAGGATACCATATTCATTCAATTGACAGTGTCAACAGCGTCAACAGCTATTAAGTTTGTGTAATAGTCAAACGCGACACGTATTGAAATCGAGAGCACTGATTTTCCAGAAATTCCTTCGGGGTTTGTGATTGTCTTTCTGATCCATCAGCAGTACTCGTCGGGATTGTTTCAGCACCAATAACTAAGGATTTCAGAGATACTGAAAACATAATTAGAGGTATGCTCGAGTGCACTCACAAGGCAGCTCCGATGCATTCCTGACGCATTGGACAAACAGCAACCGTCTTTAACTGGCTCATCAGCGTCGACCCAATGTTCACATGATGATGCTACATTACACATTGACGATGTCACTGAGCACATGATTCATCAATACAACATAGCATCAGAACTTTCATACAAAATAAACGATAGGGACGATCATGTATGCGTAGCGACAAAAATCATTTAATTCCAATTAGGAACCTCCACAAGAACAATAAATGGACATCGAATGGAAACGTCGCTGACTACAATTGACAAGATGATTCTAACTTTCGCTATCGGTTCGACAAATAAAGAATCTAGCTCCCGGGGGTGAAGTTGGTGGCGTAAGCCCACGCGTTGTTGGCCACGGGGTCAGCCAAGTGGTCGCTCAAGTTCTCCAACGGGCCCTTGCCCGTCACGATCGCCTGAACGAAGAAGCCGAACACCGAGAACATAGCCAGACGACCGTTCTTCAGCTCCTTCACCTTCAACTCAGCGAACGTGTCGGGGTCGTCAGCTAAACCCAATGGGTCGAAGCTGCCGCCGGGGTAGATGGGGTCCGTCACTTCACCCAAAGGGCCACCGGCGACACGGTACGCCTCCACGGCTCCCATCAAGATCACCTGAGAAGCCCAGATGGCCAAGATGCTCTGGGCGTGGATAAGGCTGGGATTGCCCAAGTAGTCCAAACCCCCGCTCGCGAAGATCTGGGAGCCGGCCTTGAACCACACAGCCTCTCCGAACTTGGTGCCATTCTTGGCGAGCAGCTCCGGGGTGACGATGCCCAAAGCTCCGAGCATGGCCCAGCGGGCGTGGATGACCTCGAGCTCCCTGTTGCGAGCGAATGTCTCGGGGTCCGCCGAGAGTCCTGCGGTGTCCCATCCGTAGTCTCCAGCGAACTCACCATTCAGGTACGACGGTGTGTTCTCGGAGAATGGGCCCAAGAACTTCGGGCGGTCAGCGCCATACCTGCGAGATTGGAAGCCCTAAAGTCAGTGCATTGGACTCAAACAATTCGCCGTAGAATTACTTCAGGCGTGCACATCACAGTACAGAACTCCTGTCGACATTGTAATCTCTCGACATGTTAAGGTAAACTAAATTATTCTCGAAACATTTATCTTGCAATGGCAATCAATCACAAGATGAACTCTATTATTCAATTCGTAAAGTCGGAACAAATGCACAAACACTGGGCTGAGCAACAAAAATGTAACGTTGACATTGGCATACGGAAACTGAGAATGAGGTATACTCACCAGACGCTGTTGGAAGACTTGGCAGCAGTCTTGCGCATGGAAATGCGAGCGTTGCTGGTGCCCACCTGGCGGACGAGCTCGTTCACTGGCTTGAGCAGACTCTGCCCAGCCAAAGTCGTAGAGTGCATGGCAGTTGCGGCGGCCATAGCTACCAAACAGATCTCACAAGCACAGGGCCACAGGCTACCAACTTAGCTTGCACAGAGGTACTGGATGCCAGAGTCTTGAGAATGGGATAAGATTTGTGAACGCACACTATATAATCAGTTGCGGCATCCACCGAGTGGCAATGGACGAAAGGAGAGAGACGATGAAAGAGCGCTGATAGGATAAGGCTGCATGCCGCATTCAAGACTTCGATACCGTCTCCGATTCAGGTGGCTCATTCCGGATCTCTCTCCTGGCCACAGAAACTGGTTTGCTGTGTTAACCGAGAGTCGGACTGATTTGAACGGATACGCCCATTACGCCGATATCGTGCAGAGGGAGCTTATTGATGGCAGAGCCGCTACTTTAGAAACCACCGAAGCGGGGCATTGAGTACTACTGCAGTGCGTCTTTTTGACAAGTGGATCAAAACGTTTTTACTGGTCAGAAGTAAGAATGTCCTTTTAGAGAAGGGGTATTTCAGCATGAGGCCAAAAAAATGGGATATGTTCTGAATGTCTGCTGCAAAATGCGGGGAACGCCACCAGACGGTCAAGAAAATTCAATGGGCTGACCAGGAGCCGCTTGGACTTGTTAGCTTGAAAACTTGAACGATTTCAGCTGAAATTCAGAAGCAGTTAGTCTGGTCTGACATTCAATCTTCTTCTACAGTGCACATCTGAAGGTTAGTGGGACCTGTTAACAATTGCTCGCTCTGGAATCTTATCCGTCGGTCCGTCCTGCTGGACCTTCATGCACTATAAGAGTTGACAAATGTTAGCCATCGATCGAGATTCGAGAACCTAGAATTTGAATATCTTTATAAGATACGGAGAGTTTTTCTCTGAAGCTTTCTGTAGTGTAGCTTATATCCCTGCACAGTAGGTGCATGCACCAATCCAGTATGAAGTGGAAAGTGGAAACCTGTGGAATGATTATCAGCATGCAATGTCCAGAAGTGTCCACATGCCTGCACGCTGCAACCCGATGCGGTGCTTGTTCAGCACGTGCAAGGCACATCACAATTCGGCAACTGTAGTCAGAGATAATGTAATTTACCATTGAGAGTAGGGGCCGGTTTGCGACCAAAGTAGGGTCACTTACTGGGAATTCTTTTGCAATGAATGGGTATTCCCTTTCATATTTTCCCTCTTTACCTCAACTGCGCTGTCATTGAGCAAATCTCTGCTGCCATTCCCACATTCCCTCATGCCATTCGAAACATAGCACTAATTTCCCACAGAAACATATATTCTCTACGCTGCTGCATAAATACCCTGATTGCCAGATAGTGGAAAAAAAGTTACAGCACCACATTTACAGCTCTTGAATTTCACATTTCGGGCACGTTAAGGTCAGAACATAGCAACAACATTTCGTTGAAACCCAACTACCGGTAGTCGAAAGGCAGCAGCGGGATCCATTTGAATTGGCTTCATACATCAAGATGAAACTTAAATCGACAGTGTCTGCAACCTGATGCAGACTGAGCGACTTTCATACATGTTATATCGTCCAAATCGAGAGAATAAGCGGATTTCACAAGGTGTTTATCGACTTCCTCACTCTCAAACTATTCGAGGTAAGCCGTACGTAACATTCAGGACAATCCTCTCCACATCATTTGCGGAGGTTGAGTAACCAAGTAACAACGACGGATCAGTTGAAACTTGCAATTCCTTCGAGATTGCGAGAGAACGGTAATGCTAAACAGGGTAGAACTTCTCCACGGCAAGAGTCGAAAGGTATACGGCGCTTACAGTAACGCTTACAGTAACGCCGAACCCAAGCAAGGCTAGGAACACGATGTAAGCAAAATAGATCAAATATGTCAGCAAGCTGGAATTTGTTCAAACCAATCTCTACAGGCCATTCAAAGACATGCAACGGATATGACCAGACAAACCAACGGATAGAAAACCAAGTTTATTTACGCGAGATCTCGAAGGAGACCCCGGTGTAACTCATTCAATCCAACACGGGCTGATACAAGCTCTGAGTCCCGATGACAGTAGTTTCAACAAATTAGCGCAAAATCTAGCTTCCGGGGGTGAAGTTGGTGGCGTAAGCCCACGCGTTGTTGGCCACGGGGTCAGCCAAGTGGTCGCTCAAGTTCTCAATTGGGCCCTTGCCTGTCACGATCGCCTGAACGAAGAAGCCGAACACCGAGAACATAGCCAGACGACCGTTCTTCAGCTCCTTCACTTTCAACTCAGCGAACGCTTCGGGGTCGTCAGCCAAACCCAACGGGTCGAAGCTGCCGCCGGGGTAGATGGGGTCCGTCACTTCACCCAAAGGGCCACCGGCGACACGGTACGCCTCCACGGCTCCCATCAAGATCACCTGAGAAGCCCAGATGGCCAAGATGCTCTGGGCGTGGATAAGGCTGGGGTTGCCCAAGTAGTCCAAACCGCCGCTCGCGAAGATCTGGGAGCCGGCCTTGAACCACACAGCCTCTCCGAACTTGGTGCCGTTCTTGGCGAGCAGCTCCGGGGTGACGATGCCCAAAGCTCCGAGCATGGCCCAGCGGGCGTGGATGACCTCGAGCTCCCTGTTGCGTGCGAAGGTCTCAGGATCCGCCGAGAGTCCGGCGGTGTCCCATCCGTAGTCTCCAGCGAACTCACCATTCAGGTACGACGGTGTGTTATCGGAGAATGGGCCCAAGAACTTCAGGCGGTCAGGGCCATACCTATAGCAAAATCAACGAAGAATTCAGATCCACAATCGACTCGCCCAAGTGCACAAAACAAAGAACTCCACAGAAATCGACAAATTACAAAGAAACCTTCGGATCCAATCCACACCAACGCACAACCTATCACTAATGCACAAAACTGGCAAGAATGAACTGAATGAGCACAATGTGTACCAGATGCTGTCGCTAGACGACCTCCTGCCGCTAGTCGTGCCGGCCCTGCCACCAGTCGTGCCCGCCCTGCCGCTGGTCGTGCCGGCCCTGCCGCCGGTCGTGCGCATGGTGATGCGCGCATCGCTAACGCCCACCTCGCGAGCGAGCTCATTCACGGGCTGGAGCAAGCTCTGGCCTGCCAAAGCACTGGACGCGCAGGCGGTCGCGGCGGCCATGGCTACTCGATCTCTAAGGAGCGAAATGTGCAATGGAAACGAAGACAGATGCAAGGAATGTGGAAATCGTGGAGACAACTGCAATTCAGTTTGTGAAGCAAGGTCGAGGAGGAAACTGGCCTTCGACTCCGAGAGAAGGGAGGACTTATAAATTCACGGGCGTTGTACGATCGGATAGCCTTTGGGCAAATCTCGATCATGGTGACAATTGGACCGGGGGCTCTGATTGGTGGCGGCGGGGATGTGGCGGGGAGGGTGTGCAACCAAATTGCAGGAAAAGATTGGCCAAGGTGGATTCGTGCCCAGCCTTGGGAACAGAGTGTTCTCTTGAAGTACGATTACTGGCTGCTCCTTTTGTAACAAGGCCTTCTAGTAAATGAGCACTGCCAAGGAAAAATTACTCGGTTCACATACATCACTAGGAGAAAAGATAGTCAACTGTAAAAGCCAAGCTAATCCCAAGAAATTCCGACGATTGAAGATATCCTTATTGCAGATTTTCAGCAACGTGTAACTGAGGTTCAGGCTGTTCATAATACCCACAAGGGTCATATCCATAAGATTCCGCACCCTGAATCCAAAGAATCTCCACTTAAAAATCTCCTACACACGAAACGGAGGCCGGAAAAAGAAAAGCAAGATAGAGTCAAAACGGATTTTCATGGCCATTACGAAAACCCAGATAAGCTTAATTGTGCAAAAACAGTGAGAGTTTTGAGGACGTTCATCACAAAAATTATGTACCGTACAGCTGCACACCATTTAGAGATGCTTTGAGAAACAAGCGCATGACGCTCTCGACATGTCAAACCATCAACTGACAGCCACAGTTGTTTTCAAGGTGAGGTCTGAATATCTTTGCTATTCAACAACCTCGATTCTTCTAGGCTTGTCCGCTGGCCTAAGGCAAAGTTGACTGACACCGGACTTGAGCCATCGGAATCAGGCACACTCACCTCAGGTCATCGAGACCATTAGGATCCATAACGAACTTCTCGAGAAGAATAGGAATTTGCATTGCTCTATTTCCTGGAGGTACTGAAAAAAACACATTCCTCAGGTACAGAATTCAACTATATTCTAGGCACTTATTTTTAGGCACTTATTTTTGGGCACCATCCCAAGAACAAAATAATACCTATTCAGCCCTAAGTGAGGGCAGGCCAGTCAACCAGCTCCAGCTCAAACGCAGGCAATGCAGATCAGGAACAAAGTCAATTCCACACCCAAGCCAAAAGTTGAGTCTACAAGGACAAAATTTTGAACAAAGGCTAAAACACTGAAAGCTCAGAATCAACAGGATTGTGCAATGAGCACTAATTTCCAGCATCACACTCCGTATCTTACAAAGCCTCCCTTTAATCAAGAGCTCAAGAGGCTTGCGATTGGTACCAAATTTGTGGGATTGTTCCTCACAAACGTATCTTCCAATTGCATCTACCCAAAGTAAATTACAGACAACCTGTTCTTGGATTGCTATCCTTTAATCTTACCAAAATCGTTGTTGCACAACCGACCTGATTGCCACTGGCTCGTCAAGCTATAAGCCACGTTAGCCAGGAGACTTTCCTCCATGACTACAATCACGAGACCTGAGAGAAGGGCATGGAAACAGGCCGGGAGAATGACATTACCTCAAGGAGACACGATGCATAGAGTTGGTACGGTCATCCCTTGAGTTCTTGCAAGATCACAATTAATCCATTGATGACCGCAGAATGCCCTCCGCCATGCTCCTGAAAAAATTTAAAAATTTAGGGTTCCAAATACTAGGTTACAGAGGGCCCTCATCTCATAGATCAACGCTTCCATTTTCTGTGATGCCGTTCAAGAGCTTCTCCTCTTTGCTGCGTCCATCTTTCCCTGTCCTGGTGCTCACGGGCAGCAATGGTCCAGCCTGGTGGCGCTCCATAACCCCTGCATCGGCCAAGCGGCGATCGACGAAGAAGAACACAAGGTACACGACGAACCACGCCACCACGATGTCCACCGAGTAATGCTTGTGGGAGGCGATGATGAGCAGACTGAGCGCCACCATCACCAAAAACGCCACAACCTTGATCCACTGGCGTGTCCCGTACTTATTATAGGCGTGAAAGAATGTCAGCGCGAACGTCATGTGCGAGGAGAAGATGAGATCCCCGCAGCCGTAAATCACCCCATACGGAAAATTCAAAAGCAAAACCTCTTTCAAGCTTTGCGGAGGCGGCAAGGTGGCCGTGGGCATCCCCTCGTGGCAGTGATAATTCGGGCCGGGCAATTGCGTCACCATGAACGAACTCATTCGTAAAAACTGGCAGATCACTAGGCACATCAAAACGCGCACCCACAAACTCGCCGTGTAGAATCGCTTGCTGTACAGCACGAACGGGTGGAACGACCACACCACGAAAGAAACGAAAACCATCGTGAAGAGCCACTCGCTAATGTGCGCGTTCAATTTCCCAAGCTCGGGTAGGTACTGGAATCCCACGTCGTGTAGTAGCGGTCCCGGATGGTGTTGGTAATGCGCGATGCGAGCGCCCACACCATGCAAATACTGAAAGAGCGCGCATCCCACGAGCAGCTTCTTATTCTCCCAAACCAGCGGCCACTCCACGGAAACCTCCATCAGGATTCGCTTCCATAATTTCGACACCTCGCGCGTCACCGAAGTCGGCAATCCCGTCACCCCCATCATCATCCCCACTCGCCACAGCCACAAGCGCCCCGAAACCCTAACTCAAGCACATCGCTGTTACGACATGCATGCCAAGCTGCCAAATTCAGGGGCGAAATTTCATTTCCCACCAAGAACGCGTGCGAGCTCAAAACCCTAATTGATTGAAGACATCCCCTCGTTCCCCTCCGCAGCTGAAATTGAGCGGTGAAGCGCACATGCAGGCGAAACTGTTGTTGGAGGAGGTGAAAGCGAAGAGAGGCGCACGAGGATTGGTGATCATGGAGGAACTTGCGAAATTGTTGTTGCGAGGCCGGCGTCGGGCGAGTCTCCGTCGCGAGCACGGCGCACACGAAAGAGCCAGTGTAGGGAGTATCTCTTCACTACGTTACCGGTCGCCTTGGCCGCGGCTAGTCGCGGCAGCTCACGGCGCATGGATGGATGAAAAAAAGCCGAAGAAGACGGATGAAACCTTTCACTACTGTTGAAGAAAGGCCGGTAAAGAAAGAAGGAAAGAAAGAAGAAGAGTAAATTAATCAAGGTAACAACAAAGAAATAAAATCTATATTCAAGTAACACAAAGTGCAATTGAAGTGTCTTTAAAATAAATCAGCTAATGTACACTCTATACAATATAGATGAATTGTAGCAAAAGTGACATTCTTTAAATATTTCAAAACCAACTCTACTATCAAAGCTATTACAAATATAAAACATTTATTAATTTATATTTCATTTAATTTTGAAAATTTGTAGGTCAAAAGTACTTTGAAATTCTACCACATGTATTGGTTTCAACTGTGTAAAACTTTCAAAGTATATAATCATACCTTTCACAACTTTGAAACTATAACAACCATTTAATAATTGGGTTGAATACAAAGTTTTAGAGTTACAACAAGAATTTGGGATGGAGGCAAAGTTTTAAGTGCAATCATGTGCAACTTTGCAGGGTGGAATTAATGTCTTCAATGGCAAAAGGACCATTGGTTCTAGTTTCAAACAGAACAATTATAGGTCTTGGTTAAGAACCTATATTGGTACTAGATGGCCTTTTAATTTTTGGAAGGACATAATTCTATTTTTAGGGATACAATAACCAATGTAATGCAAGAGTAGAATTATGCAATACCTATCAATCAATGATTCTCATGACTATTCCAAAAGACCAAAACCATAAATGTGCAAGAGTTATCAACTTCCCAATAAATCCTACAACTGTTATCAACTTCCCAATAAATCCTACAACTATAGAAGAGGACAAGAGTATGTAACACAAAGAACTCAAAGACGATTTTTAATCATCTAGTACAAAGCCTAACCATTAATCCCTAACTACTTGAGCAACCATATATGGTTGCTTCACAATTTTAGGCTCAAATCTAAATGGGCATTTAAATTCCTTTGACCATTTCAAATTTTTTTGGGGGGCAATTTTTAGGTTTAACTATTAAAAACTTTCAATTTTCTCAAGAAAAAGGAAAAATTTGATAATCGAGGGGTCTTCAAAGGCATATATGTAACATTAGTGGAGAGTAAAGCTTGCCAATTTTACTTCATTTTCTAGTTTTGTGCACAACTTGCCAATTTCATTTGATTTGAGGTTTAAGAAATTGTACTTATATATCCAAATGCTTTGAAAATGGTCCCAATAGAAAGAGTAAAGTGTTTTTATGATTTTCATTATTGAAAATTTAAACATGCAAGTGTTGATTTGAAGATATTTGTAATTTCTAGTCATTGAAAAAAATTGTATTTCAACAATTGCAAGGTGGATTGTGTAATGAATTTGATATCTTTTCAAGTGAAATTAAGTTTTTTGAAAGTACATTTTAGTGTGCTAACACTATTTGTAGTTGTTCATGTCACGATTAATACCAAAAATCTTTAATATATACAAATTTCCAAAACATCTTGGGGAAGGGCAATATACTACTAATAAAAATATATACATTTCTCGTATTATAATTTCACAACTCTTTTGCAATTTTGCACTCAAAATTGGTTTGCATACTAATATGCAAGCTCTTATAACATCTATGCAATTGAATTTTGAAAAAAGAAAAATTTGCTTCATTAGAGATTACTAGAAGCCATTGGTCTTTTTCCATTAAAAAAACACACTTGCCAAGGCTTATGTGGCATTTAAGTAAACTTGCATAGTGAATATGATTGTAGGATCAAACTTGAATTTTGACATAGTTCTTGACTTTAAATCTTTTGAATGGCTTGATTATATATAAAAAAATGTAACATCAACAATCTAGCTACTTCTCCCACTTAATATTTTTCCAAAATTATAAAAATTTTGTTTTCTGTACGTAATACTTTGAAAGGAGCATCTTGAAAGCTTAAAATAATTCACCTTTGAACTTTCCTATTGAATTTCTCTTAGTGAGAGCTCAAAAAGTACACCAATTTACACCATGATGATTACCACTATATCATCTATATTTCTACTAAAGTTTCATATTATTTAAAGAATTTTTGTAGTACTATTATTTTATAAAAAAAATTTATGTAAATTATATAAATATCATTTTATTATTTTTAATTATGAAAAAATGAGGTTAGCTTTTGGATACATATTATAACTATCTCTTGAAGTTGATTTGAAGAAATCTAAAATATTCTAGGAACCACCAAAAAAACCTAGAAGTTATTAGAATGCTTCGAGTAGCCACATCCACCATTTGGACAAGGCATTAGAAGGTTTCAAGAAGCTATACAAAGTATTATAGATGTAATCTAAGATATTAGGTAGATACACCTAACCTTCTAAGAAACTTTGACTTTTATATACTACCATATACATTCACACCAACTTGTAGGGTATAGAATGGTCCTATAACACAAAATTATGTATGGAGGTCCAAATTGTATGGTATGGGTTGATCCTAACACTCCAACTATCTTAACTAACTCCAAATTTATAGATAAAGTTGAAACCATACAAAAAAAGAAAGGTATTATATAGAGGTTTCAAACATTGTTGAAGTTGATGCAAGATGTTTGTCTATGACATTTGTCTCCAAGGTGGTCAATTGAAAATGATAAGACTTTACGATCACTAGTTACATTCTTTGTTTCCATTGTTGCCTTGAAAATCATTCTTCAAATACTTTGAGTCCTCAAAGGCCATAGGTTTAGGGTAGTACAATAAATTTTGGTAGCTTTTATAATAGACTAGAGTAACCTTACCAATGACTGTATAGGCCAACTTTAAATACGTTTTTAAACTAAAACAATGAATAGAACACTATGAAATTTGGTATGCTTTTTCACTAGCATGTGATGATTTAACTGCAAAAAACAAAATGCAAAAAGAATTTTCAAAACAAATCTTATCACAATGCAAAGGCAATGCATTTGAAACTTGTAAAAGAAATGTTGATAGCCAATGACTGCACAGTGCAATGTGCGGTCTTAGCATCTAGCACGTTCTCATCCGTTTCCAAAGATGATTGTAGGTAGATGTATTGTACATCACTAATTTTCCGTTTATAGATGATAGATTGTTGAACGAACAACCTTAAGCTAGGGTTTCCAAGGTGGTAGCTTGGTACTTGGCGCCTTAGGTTTCCCTTCAAGCTCCACCACTTCGCTTCACTTCCACCTCCCTCTTTATTGCTTGTCTTTGTGGAACATTCTCCACCACATACCATTGCTCATTGCTAAGCGAGTGGTTTGCCACCAAGCGACATTAGGTTTAGACAAGAAAGCAATTTTTGTTTGGTTTGTGTATGTTCAAGGTAATACACATTGTTGTTTGTTGCATAGATAAACACCAATTAACCAAAGCTAGCTCCTCTATTTGAGTCAAGTAGATTGGATGTCCTACTCTCTTGGATGTAGTCTTTTTCTTCTTCCAATCTTGGATACTAGAGGATGGAATGCCATAGAACTCTCCTACTTGCCTAATTGTCATGCTCTTAGCTTCCACTACAACAACTACTAAAAAGATGTCTCTCTCTATCCACTAACCCCTCTTTCCACACTTCTTTCTAAATCTTGCAAGTTGTTGTAATACTATAGGGTCACTCTTCCTCTTTGGGATTGCAACATTTGTTTGTACTAATTGCCAAACTCTTGGAAGTGGAGGCCTCATCTAGACAAGCAATACGAGAATGCACTGTAAGTCATGTACCTTTGTTATTGAAGCCTAGCTCTCTTAATTCTTTGAAGTTGCTTGATTGAAGAGAAATTATTCTTGCTCCGCAAGTACAAGGAATGGATCCTCCCTCCACATAGCTCTTGATTTGCAACTAAGAAAGACTTCTTGAAAACACTGCATTGGTGCTTTGTTAAATGGTTCTTTCGTTCTTGAAATCGTTGAAGCGTACATCCAAAAATTATTCATCCTAATGGTGTCCGAATTGTTCCCAGATGTTCACAAAGTTCCCACCTATGCGCCTATACGGTGAGTGTGGTATTTGGGAAGGTCGTTGCCTAGTAATTAGCCATATCTGCTCAATGGCGGGCCTAGTCTAAATTAGAATTTGTTGCAATGAAACAACACCAAAAAGGTTTCTTTAAGCTACAAGTGGCACTATAAAATTTCATTGATGAGATGTTTGAATGTCACTAGGGTTTAGCAAGAACAAATGAATGAAAAATTAAGCATTGCATTGAGAGCATGAAGAATGACACAATTTCCATTTAACCTTGAACTCCTAAAGGCATGACAACTTCTTAACCCCTAAAAGCCTAAGGGGTTAGGACAAAACACAAATGTGTTATAAAATATAAGTGTTACAACTTTTTTGAAGTTATTATCAAAGAAAATAATGTAAAGCACAAAAAGTAGAAAGTATCTATACAGTCAAAGTAAAAAAAATATTTTTAGATTATTTTTAAATGAATTTTGAAGATATAACTTCAAAAATTCACCAAAAATACAATTTCTATTTTTAGAATTTGAAATTTTTTTTTGATTGGTCAAAATTGTGTTTCTTATTGATTCATAAAAAAATGCAAAATATTCAACCTCTAAAAGCCGAAGAGATTAAGACAAAATACAAATGTGTTATAAAATATAAGCTTTACAACATTTTTGAAGGTAGCATCGAAGAAGATAATGTAAAGCACAAAAAGTAGAAAGTACCCATATGATCAAAATTTAAAAAATATTTATAGATTCTCTTCAAATGAATTTTGAAGATATAACTTCAAAAATTCACCAAAAATACAATTTCTATTTTTATGATTTGAAATTTTTTTTGATTGGTCAAAGTTGTGGTTTTTATTGATTTGTTAAAAAATAAAAAGTATTTACTAATGAGAGCATTAGTACTTCCCCCAAATAGTAAGTTTTTCAACACTAAGCAATTTTCGACACTTTGTACTATTTCTCCTTTGTTTTGCTATAACTTTTGTTTGACCGTACTGATCTTAGTTTTGAATATCAATATTGAAAGAAAACCCAATTTTTTTCAAAACTGAAAAAAAAAAATTTGAAAATTTTTTTTTTTTTGCCCGAAAATTCTGTCCGAAGTCAGGCAGCGACCAGAAAATGGTCATTTGAGCGCTTAGGGGTTAACAATAGAGTTTTTAATTAGTTGTCCCACTTTATATTTTTTTGCACCTAAATGTGCTTGAAATTTTAATTTTAACTATAAAAATGTAAAAACTATTTTGTTTAGTATGCATTGAATTAATTGTGGAAAATATTAACCATTGCTTTTTTATATTATATCAACTTTAGATCATAAACTTATGGCAAAATATACAACTTTAAGAGAAAAAAATATGTGAAAAGATGATTTTCAATCAGAAGTCAACAAGAAGCAAAAATTAAAGCATATGTATGCTTCAATTTTTGAAATTCAATCGTTGATATTATCAACATATCTTTTAAAACATTCTTCAGAAAGAATTTCAAACATTCCTTTACTTAAATCCTATCCAAAATTTATGCGAGTCTTCCTTTTCTAGAAGACTACATTTTCTAAATAAAATTTCAATACTTCTTACAACCACTAACAAAATTAAGTATAAATATGAAATGTTTTCATTCGGCAAACAAGCATATCATAAGTGTGAATGGACAAAGTTCAAAATAAATTGCAAAATTTCTAGTCTACACTTTACTACACATTAGTATAGAAGTTGAAAATTAGCCATATCTAAAACTCGATTTTGTTGATGATGAATTAGAATTACTTTATCTTTTGTCAAATTTTTTTTAAAACTTCAAAAAAGTATTTTGTGCCTTGGTATCTTGGTACATATCATTTCAAATTGTTGTATGCAAAAATTGAAAGAATTTTTCATTTTATAGTATTTCAAATATCAACAATTTGACAAACATACAAATGATGTTGGTTCTCAAAATACTCGAGTTTTTTTTTTTTGAATTGAGAGCATGGGATTGTATTAGCCATTGTGTAGAAATAATATGTTGTATGGACCATGATTGCTCCATCTTAATGCCTAAGTTACATTTGAAATATTTGTTAAATGGGACAATGCATTCAATTTACATTTTACAACCATATAATGCATATTTAGGTGCAATTTTTTTGTATGAAGTCTTGGGTTTATAATGCACATATTTGTAAAAAAAAGTTAAAAAAATTAAATTATCATTGTTGATATTACCAAAAATTTGTCAATTTGATAAAGTGTAATATTGGCACATTGACAGTTTTAAGCATATTACTCTATAAGAACTTCATTTTCAAAAAACACTCAAAATTGCAATTTCTATTGCAAAGTGCAAAAAGTTTTTTTGAAAAAATTTGCATATCTAACTGTAGGATTTGGCACTCAATTAGTTTGAAACTGTATGGAAAAAATTTCATAAGCCTTCACATCATACATTGTGAAATACTAATCTTGAAGTAAAAAATATATTTTTTCTTTAACCTTATCTAATTAGTTTTAACTGAAGGGGAGTGGTCCCATTTTTTTTTGGGAAATGTGCAATCAATTGAAGGGTTATTATAATTACATTATTCTTAAATTTTAGAGATCAATTGGAAGTAAATTAACATCATTGTAATGGATTGAAGGCTTTATAAATAATAAAAGATAAGAGTTAATAATGAGTTCTATCTTTTTTTTAAATTTCTACAGTAGCCTTGCCAAAGAAATTATAAAAAATTTAGAAGTACTTGTGAGTACTATGTGTTAAATGTGTACACAATAGCTTTGTAAATAGTATCCGAAGTGAGATCCAATGTTTGTTTTATCTAAATACTACAATTAGTGCATTGTGATAATTAGCGTATAGAATGTAATCATTGGAGGATAACAAAAATTGCAATGGATTAGAAGATGGATGATAGAACCTGCAATTTAGACTTGGGTGTTTGCTAAGTTTGTGGGTTTAGGGTTTAATTGTTCACTTGCATTGAATTTGGTTGTAAGGATGGTTGTAAGCTACAATAGGAATATTATAGGTGTGCAAAAAGGTTTAGGATTTGTTTTTTCAAGAAGAAGCTTAAAGTTTAGGGTTTGAAACAAGAAAGAAGGTTTGGAATAGATAGTTGTATAGACTAATTTGTACTTGAATCTTATTTTAATTTTAAAATATTTAGTTTTTTGATCCATTTCCAGTTTCGAATTAGTTTATTTTTGCAACTAGGTGTTTGAATTTCCCAATTCTATCATCTTTTGTAAACATAGTTTTCAAAGATAAATTTCCTTGAGACCCTACTAAGTGTTTGATTTTTTTTGTTATTATTCTATATTAATAATGAAATTAGGGTACACAAAATTGATGCAAATTTTTTTTGAATTGAATATAGGATATATGAAAGAAGAAACATTTAGAAATTTAGGTATATATAGCCCTATCAAAATTCACAAAATTTACCTACATTGCCCCTATATAATAGGAGTTTGGTCACATGATATTAACAACTACCCTATGTAATGCACCCCCTAAGAATTTTAAGACTTTGAACCTTTTGTTTACTTAAAATTTTTGACCAATAGATATTAAACGAAAGATTTTATATATTGAAGAATTGATTTAGATGTCTTTTGAAAATAATTTACAAGAAAAAAAGTTTGATTTTCATTCTTAAGAAAATTGTTACTAAGAAATAGGTACAAAATAGAATGTAAAAGTAAATTATTCATAGCTCTTGGATGGAATTGAAATATACTAATTTCAACAATGAGATTGTTTTAGAAAAAAACTAAACCATATGGAACTTCTTCTCTAAAGAATTGAGAAAATTGAATTCAAAAATGAATCTGATATGTTTTTTTTGGAAGATGTTATGATTGCTTTAAAAAACAAGATTCTCCATTACTTTCTTATCATTAGAACCAATAAATGAATATGAACTCTCCAAGGACATTTCTATGGAAAAAAAATTCAAAATTTTAATTGAGTTTGTGCAATTTTTCTATACTACCTAGCTCGGGTGGGTCACTTCCCGCATTTTAGAAACCACGTGCGGCATAATATAGCATAGATTTAATTGTTTCAAGGTAAAATTTATAAAGGATTTACAAATAAAGTAGGGAACTTTCAAAGTCGAAGATGCATTATAAATAAAATAGGTAGCTAAAAAATCTCAAGTATTAAAAAATTTTACATATAATTTAAGGACTAGAGATTAGGATCTTGGAAATTGTATTTAGTAGGGTCAATTTTATTTAGAGCTGGTTGTACAAAGTAGTCAAAGTATAAAGGTGGTACACGATGTTTGTATAGCTAGATGTACAAAGTAGTTAGTATATAAAGGTAATATACAATGTTTGCATAGCTAATACATTCAATTTTTGGATTTTTGTATATTGCAAGTGGTAAAATTGTCATACTAGTTCACTTGACTAAATTTTAAATACAAAAAATGAGCGTGACAATGGAAAAAAATATTGAGCCAAATAAACATTCCAACTTTTCATGCAAATTTCCTTAATCTTCCTTCTAACCTTCTTGCTTTTAACTTTCTCTTTGATTCACTTTTTTCCCTTATAAAGAAAATATCCTAGAAAAAAATACTTTCACCTACATTATATAAGTAAGTATAGGGTGCGATAATATAGGACATTTTCACAAATTATGTAAATATAGGGGACCATTTATTCGAGCCTTTGAGGTAAATAGCCCCCCCAAAAATACCCCCTTGCCGCACGGGGGGGGGGTAGGAAACATACAAAGAGTGATCCACCCGAGCTACCTAGTAGCCTCTATTTTGAGTTTTAGATAAAACAATATATGCTCTTTAGTACCAATTGAAAAAATAATAGTTTGCTAAAAAACTAATGAATTTTTCTAATATTCAAAAAATTTATTCAAAAAATTATGCCAAAAGTTACAAAAAAATTCAATGAAAAATTATAGAATAAATTTTAAAAAGGAATAAATTATTTATAGTTACACATGTTATGTCTTTTAACCTCCAACTTTTTTCATGACATCAATTTTAGATTTGACATTTAAAAAGAGAATTGAAAAACTTGAACCCATGTTCAAGTTTTTAAATTGGCCCCTTGTGGTCAAATATTATAATTTTAATATTTGGATGTGATACTATAATTACGGTTTCATTTCTTAAGTAATTCAAAAACCTTCTAGTTTGATACTGTGCAATTACAATTTAAAAAGTTAAATTTATCAAAACTTTGGCTTTTGTTTTGCTTGCAACAAATTCTAAAAGGCTCAAAAAGGTCTTTGGTAATTAGGGGTTAAAGATCAAGGTTACTTTTAATGTCCAAAATAGTGAAGATGTATTACAAAATTTAACTTGGGTGAATTTTATAATAAAGTCAATTGAATTTTGGGTTTGTAGCATACAATCTACAAATCAATTAGATTTGTTAATATAGTAATTAACATTCATCAATAAAAGTTTGCACAAAATATAAATAAAGAAAAAAAATTATAAAAAATTATTTTTAATTTTTATAAGAATTTTTCTCTTGAAGTTTAAAATTTAAGACCTAATTATGATTTTTGAGATTTTTTAAACTTATTTATTCAAATCTAGTTCGGGGGGAAGTTTTTGAAATTGCCTAACAAATTTATTTTGTGAGGTGAAATACACTTGTATCTTTTCTACTATTAATAGAATGATTGCAAGCCCAAAGTCTTGAAAATCTATATTGTAAAATGATTGAAAACTAAGACAAGTGAGTCTATAGCATTTACTAGATGCATAATGAAAACAAGATTTTTGTATTTTGGACATATATGTGTTCATCTATTGTTCAAAATTTGAACTTTATTTTTGTGGGATTGGAGTAGGTGATATTCTAAAACCAAAAGAGATATTCAAACCTCTCTATTCAATATACATTTCTATAATCCTTCATTTCCAATTAGGTTACAAGATCATTAGATGTTTTGGGAGGTCTTTAGAAGACTAAGGGTTCCTAGACTATGGGAATGCATCAAGAACTCTAGGAATTGTAGCACATAAGCAATCTAATGTGGCCAAGACATTGCTACATCAAATAATATTAATTATTTTATTTTATTTTTTAAATCAATTTTTAATTCTTTGAAACAATCTGAAATTTTTGAAAAAAAAATAATTTCTTTTTTTAAAATAAAAAAATCAGACCAATAGTAGTTGGTTGACTACACAAGGAATAGTTTCAAAAAACAATCCCCAAATAGTCTCTTAAATCCTTGTAAGAACATCTAATGCTATAATTGTCCAAATTAGATATTGAGCATGATTATTTTTGTTGAATTGTAAAAGTCATGTTGAATCTTGTTGATAGTCAAATAAGAATTGAAGATTTCGTTAATTAAAATACAATTTTTGGAAACTAAATGAATAAATTATGATCTTAGAAAGTATTCAAAGTATTTGTACCTAAAATTGAGCTTGAGTAGAGGTTGAACATTTTAGGCAAGACTATATTGAGTTTGGTTGATTAGAATCATTTTACATCTTGTATGATTGAAAGCAAATACGTTAACCCCTAAAAAACTAGTCTACTAAATTTAGGTGCATTTGACTAGAGATTTCAATATTTTGAGCCCAAATTTTTATAGAAGATGTAAATGACGAATATCTTCTATGAACACTAAAATTTAAGACATTTGGATATGGAAGATATTCCTCATCCACACATTCTATTAAGATATAATATTTTGGGCCCTCGAGGAGATTACTCATAGTTTCTAGAAAACTACGTGAGTTAAAAGATAGAATCTATTTAATTCAAAGGGGATAAATTTTATATAATATGTAGGGCTAATATAGGGTCCTTGAAATTCCACATATCCAATTATATATAAATTAGGCTATATAAAAACATTATTTAGTAGGAATTTTTATAATGAATTAGCCTTTATAAATAGGGTCTATATAATTTTTTGTAATACAATGAGTATAAATAAACACAATTTTTTTAAGTGAATGATAAAACCTACACAATCTAACAAATAATTGTAGCCTATACATACAAATCATTCCGTAAATATGCCAACTATGTGACAACATATAAGAATCTATTGTTCTAAGATAAAAGAGTTGAACTATAAATTTACAATGAAGTTCTACTATGGGGATTTGTGTTCACATGAAGTACCTATTAAGAAATTATTGTAGGGTTTGGATACCGTCACTTCCATGTGGCTATGATTGCTAAGAATATTGGCATTGTTGTTGCACCAATGCACCACTGATTTTCAACTTAAATAATTGCAAATGCATATATATATATAGAGAGAGAGAGAAAATTAAAAAATAAATAAATAAATAAATAAAATTTATAAAAAATAAATAAATAAATTTAAAAAATAAAATTATATATATATATATATATACATATATATAGTCTCTATATTACAGTAGAGGTCATATTCAAGTGTTAATCTACGTTGTTTTTTGGGTGTTAATTTCCCATGTTGATGTTATATTGCTTGGATAGGTGTTTTTCTTAGTTTTAGCAGGATAACTTTGTTTAATGTTTTTATGATGTTGTTTGTTATTCACCATATCAGGTTGTTTAGAATATATGGTATAGAATTTAGAAATATTTAAAACTAATGTTGCATTTCATACTTTTATTTTTCATTTGAAATTGTACTACAATGCAAGTAGTGCATATATATATATATATATATATAAGTGTACATGTATGATACTAGTTTTATGACACTAGGTTTATAGTGTCTATTGTATATAGGTATGAAAAAATTAGACATGTAAGTTTTATATAAGATAGCCAAACTGTAAAAATAATATGAATGAATTTATAAAAAATTATAGGATATTAAAAATATACCCTTGGTATCTTTATAAGTGAAAATACAATCATTTTAATTATTATAATGAAGGTAAATAGCCCCATATTAAATATCTTGTTCACACACATGTATACTAAAAATGACAAGGAGTGATCTCCCCAGGTTTAGGCCACAACTTTTGAATCATTCTATTTTGATCAATGAGTCAAAAGTTGTCAATAATTTTAGTTTGTAGACAATCATGGATTTTCTATTTTAAAATAAATTGTGAGGCCCTTTATTTTATTCAATTTTCAATATTTTTTGAAAAAATAAAATCATATAACTTAGATTGTTTATTACAACATGGCAACTATTGGAATTGGTGTTTTTTTAATTTTATAAATAAATTCTTAACAATTTTGTACTTTGATTCATTTGCTATTTCTTTCTATAAACTATTTTTTCCCTATATGTTGTATAATTTCAAATTTTTTAGACAAGTATCCTACTTGGCTTGAACAATGAATTCAAAGAAGTACCATCATTTAGACCATTTTTCATATGATTGTGTGATTATCACCTTTTGAAGTGCAACTGCCTTATTTTTCTTAGGGATCCAAAATTTTATTTTTGAGCATTCAAATGGTAATACATTGCAATCTATAGGGTAGGAAGCTCTTAAAAAAATTCACATGTTCCAAATTCAGTTTACTACAAGATCCTATAGTTACAACTTTCAAAAAAAGTTAAAAAAACAAATTCAATATTAGTTCTAAAAATGGTAGTTTTTGACTATTTTTGGTGTAAAAATAGTCAAAGAACTTAAGGGATTAAATGTCTAATCACAAAATAACTTCAAAACATCTAGGTATGAAATTACACTTGCGAAAACATATTACAAAATCTCTTTTGTTTGCATTAGGGGATTTATTCACAACTCTATATATTAGTATAGTTTATAATCTTCACTAGATTGACACAACTATTTGCATCAAAAAGTTTGTATGTTAGATGAAATATCATTAATTCATCCAAATATATGTAAATTCATCAATGTTATCATATTTTGATTTTCTTAGTAGGAAGGTGATTGCTAAAACTTCATCCAATCAAAATTGGAGATTATTTCAAGAAAGATATTCCAATTATTTTCTCAAACCCATTAAGGTAAATTGACTAGACAACTTCCTAATGCAAACATCTAGAAAATTGCGTACCTAGAAAACCATCTATTATAGTCTTACATCAACCCATAGCAAACTTTCTCTTGAAGTGAGATCAGGACATCAATAGGTTTGTTAGTGACCAAAATCAATGTAAGTTTTGGATGATAGTGATGGAGTTATTAGTGACTACTTGAAATATTTCTATCTTTCTAGTGTAAATTTATTTCAAGAACTAACTCCTTAATTCCTTATGTCATGGCAATGTTAGAAAATATTGTAGTCATATTAGAAAATATTGCAACAATTTTAGGTGGTCTAACGACTATTATGAGTATACTTTTTGATGGTAGCTTGGAGTAGTCTAGAGATTGTTTGGGACCAATTGGACAACACACTAAAAAAATTTGTAACAAATTTGTACTTTGACCAAAAAAAATTTAATTTCAATTGCTCTTTCAATTTCTCATGCTAGTCTTTATATGAAAAAAAAACTTTAATTTTAAAATGTCAATAAGGCAAACAAGCCATTTTGCCTGTCTTAACCCCTAAATGCCCAAGGCCTATTTTGAGTGACTTGGAATTTGTTCTAAATTGAACAAAGTGCCAACATTTTGATAGTTTGTATCAACTTTTTAATAATTTTAATTGTACCAATTCAAACTAGACATGTTAGAGATCTCATAGGAAAAGAAAACACAACAATATAACTTATAGAGTGAAAGATTATAATTATTGACCATGAGGGTGTTAAAATTGCAAAAAACTTCCAACCCTCTTTTCACAAGTTGAATTAAAAAAAATGGTGACCAAAAAAATATGACTTTAAAGAGCCTAACATGTATAACCCCTATCAACTTATGGCTTCTTAAAATCTTCACAATAGTTTTTAAAAATGAATTTTCAATTGATTTTTGATCCAAGATCTAGTGTATTTGAGGCTCATTTCCAAGAGTTCTCAACACCACGGGAAGTCAAGATTGCAACAAAATCTTCAATAGAAAAATCATTATTAATTATTTTCAAGATCGGATTTTTGATGCTAAAACCAAGCTTCTCAAAGAACTTTCCAAAAATATTAAACTACTAAAAATAGCAACTTGGTTAAGTTTTGTTTGACTTCAGAGTTTTGCAAACACTAGATTTTGGTGCCTTGGGCACTTAGGTTAAGACCGGTTTACCTTACTCTGCAAACAAGTCGAGGCCTTGAGTGGGTGACCAAGTGATGTTACTCCCTGAACGAGGAGAGAGAACGCGGTGATGCTCATCGCGCAGATCAGATCGAGGTGATAGTCGTCTGATACCCTCTGGACAATTGAGGATCACATGATACCCGTCCCGCTGTCTCGCCTAGGTATAGTTTGATCGAATTGGGCTTCAGGATTTTCGGGATCTCGAATCGGGAAGCCGAAGCAGATCGAAATGTCGAATGACACCTGAATCAGCAAAGTCTTCGGTCAAGTGAAAGCACGGGAGGCGAGTGGTCATCGCCTGCACTTCTCCAAATTCCCCGCAGCAGCTTGACGGCCGAGCTTGCTGCTCGTGCACTGCTTAAATCGGTTTCCCTCCTCGATTGCGGAAATCCTCTTCTCTCTCTATGACAAGCATGGCGATCGTGCCTAGCCAGGTGCAAGAATTGCTCGTGGACGAGGAGAAGGTCACTCATCATGTCCTGCTTGATAAAATTCAATTCATCCCTGACTTGTTTTGGTTCAAATTCATCTCATGTAGTCAGTTTCGTTGATCAATTGATGTCTCATCCTAGTTATTTGATTGATTTAGAGCGGTCCGAGAGCTATGTGCTCTGAAGAAATTCTTTAATCTCCATAGCTAAGAGCTTGCGGAAGTTAGATTCCGTTCAGCTTCACAGGCAGGTCGACTGTGCCTGGTTTATTGCTCGTTGGTGGGATGAAGATCATCAGGTCCTGCTTCGTGCATTTGAATTCGTCCCTGGTTATGGTCTAAATTAATCTCATGTTCCGCTAGTGAATGGCCAATTGATAATTCGTTTCTGTTTTAGACTTTAGAGCGATTCCACATCGCGTGAATGGCTGTCTGCACTTAGAGAATCCTTAATTCGGCTCTCACTTGCAGTACGCGCTTGTGAAAATTCCTTGTTCTGCATCGTATATCCGTCACAATACAATGTCCATGCATGCTAAGAATTTCTCGTGGACGAGGAGGTTATTATGTCCTGTCTCGTAATTACCAGTTCACCTCTTAAATCTATTCGCCCATGGCTCCTATGGCATGGATATATATTCCGAAGCATCCATTTCGATCATCGAATGACGTCTCACTTCTTGATTGAATTTTATTTGAGCAATTCTTGAGCGCTTGAGTAGCTGCGTAAACTTCGGAATTCTCCAGTCCGTGTCGTTGATAACTGAGGAGAATCATATGATTGTCCTGAAGATCGAGAGACAAACGAGCTAAGCAGTTATCGTGAAGCCATGAGCGCAGGAGCTGAGTGGAAAAGGTTATCATGAAATTATGAGCGCGGTAGCTATGGTAAATGCGAGTGATAAGTACAGAAGCTTACCGATCTTGAGGCTCTGATATCCAGTGCTTGGAGGACTCAGAGGACGGAGATTTTCCTTTTGTCTTTGCTTGATGGCATATGCTTAATTGGCGTTTCTCGTTACTGGAACTCGTGGAATGGCGTGCTCAAGTCGTAATGACTCTGTTTTCCGAAGTCGTGAGGAGAAAAAGACAGTGCAGACTAGTTAGGTTAATTTGGCACACTAGTCGCCTCTATGAGATCTCTTTGCAGATGTTCCGGCAATGCTCAGATGAAAGTGGTAGGCACGTGCATGCGAGTGAATAGATTGAGTGCCAATCGAAGTTATCTAGGTACTAAATGATTGACGTGTTCTGTAGGCCTCGGAGATTCGTTCTCTTCTTCGAAGTCAGGGCATGGAGCACCTCCTTGGAGGTTAGCTGGTTGCAAATAAGCACGACCTCTTCTTCCTGTAAAATCTACTTATCAGCATTAGGATTATTGAGTGGACAGTTCATCTCATTATTCTGTGATTTCCGTTGGTCTTCTGGTGGTCCTAAGCTAGCACTAAGAAGCGAGAAGCGAGAGCGCATTGATAGAAAATTTAGGTTTCAGGTATCAGCTCAGCTGCTTCGCTCCTGTATATATACACGCTTGCCATCGTTGCGAGCCACAGTTGCTGACGATCGCTAGGATCTGCGCAGATCCAGAGCACTCAATAGATTGCATGCGCTTACTTTTCCAGTATGAAGCGGACGGACACGTCAGCAACCTGAGGTTTCATTCTCACTCTTAAACCTGTAATTTCCTACGCTAACTACTCCTTATGCATTGAAATGTGACGGCATTGTAGTTTACAGTTATCGTGTACAAAATTTTGTGGCATTTGGGCATAGCAAGAGTAATCTGAAGTGTCCTCTAACAATGACAGTGTCTTGCCGAATTTGTCGAGTGACGCCGAGATTGTAATGTGACTCGCATTGGTGTGTCCACTCGGAATTTCTGTACATCTAATCTCAATACATTAGAAATTGTAGTAGTATCCAAGAAATTCGATCTAGTCTCCCTGAGTTCTGAAGTCTTTAAGATAGAGCTAGCTATTTGCAATGATTGAACTCTGAACTTTAGTGCCAATTGGAACACCATCCCTAGGTTCATTCGAGGGTCGGACTCAGTAGCATTAGATTTTCATGAATCACTCCGGGAATAATCCTCGATCCGTCACCTTACAGACCTCGAGGCTCAACGCGTTTTGCTGAGCTAGGTTTCTCAGAAATTAATTCGCCCTGCTGAGACATATTCTGCAACATGATGCTCTCTAATACGTGCAAGAATTTTTTGGCAACTTGGCACGAATCGCTTATGATCCATCATAATTTTCGATTATCTTTATCTTATACTATTATGGCATTGAATAGATTTCTCAAAGTAATTTGTTCTCGTGTGTCAAGAGTGTGAAGCTATGGCGGACTTTTGAATCTGCAGGTCAAGTTCGCTGATACTTTCGAAATCTGAGGCGACGTGCCGGTACTACACAATGCCAGGAGGGTGTGTTCGTGGAGAGAAATGCCAGTTCTCTCATCCTGCCGCGGAGTTTATGTCACTGGAGATGGGGCAATCATTCATTCCCAAGCATGTTGGAGGCACGAAGGTCCATATCTGTTTTCATTCCATTGGAGAGCACTTCTTTACCCCAGAATTCTAGATCGAATGAGAGACGAATTTCTTAAGTAATATTCTGAAAGTTGAATATCCTAAAGTACTCATTAACACTTGCTGTCTGGTCGCTCGATATTTTTCTGCCAAGCTTGGCAAATTCTTCGTCAGTCGCTTAAATCTATGCTACTGAGCTTACAATTTTGGTAATATGCTTATGGCAAAGTGAAATTGACAATTCAAGCACTTCTACGACCTTGCATATACAGCGTATTGGCGCAGAGGACTTGGGGAAGAAAATCTTCGTGGGAGGATTGTCACCTTCTGTAGAATCTGGTGAGCGCTATCGCAATTTCAATTTCGTGAAATAATGTTGCAACCAACGATAAATATCGAAGCGAATTTAGAACCGGAAACAGAAGTATGATTACCGGTAATTCCCATCCTAAACGAACATATCTTCGGTTGCCTTATCTGTTTCAAGAGCGCGACAATTCGGTACGGTACAAGAAATCTAATTTTCAGAGACTCTGTCATGAATAGGGATACTGTATTAGCCAGACACGCCAATTCGTAGATTATGCCAATCTACCATGTTTTAGGGCCCGCTCCATGTCATAATGAGTAACGTAACTATTGCCACCTGCTTGATTTGACGCGCTAAGTAATAACGTACAGTTCATTGGTCTATCATCCAACCGTACTAGTTGCCCTGTGCAATGAATTAGACCTGCTGCGTCTGGCGCTCAATCTTCACTTTTCTTGAATTCTTTTGCTTTCGCTCGATCGGATCAAGCGGAGGTCGGCTTAGTTCATTAGCGTTTAGGTAGGAAGTGTCGATTGTCGATCAGCGAGGTGCTTTTCCTATGCGCTCACACTTTTTTAAATTATTGATAGAAATTTCGAGAGTGAAAGAGGGACTTCAGTAGATTTTTTATTTTGTTCGAACTCGTTAATAGTCACAGAGAGCTTCTCGCTCTGACTGTGCCCGTGCTTGGATGTGTAGATGACTTGCGGGAGTTCTTCGAGGTAAACTACGGACCAGTTTTGGACGCTGTAGTCATTGGGAGCCAGGCAGGTGATCAAATGCAATCTCGTGGATTTGGGTTTGTCACGTTCAAGCACGCAGCGTCGGTCTCGGCTGCAGTGGAGGCCCACTATATTAACATTTATGGAAAGAAGGTATGTGGGACGGAGTTATTACAGACGATGGCTCCGGAGAAGTTGCAGAATTGTACTGCTTGGAAGATGCACCACTGAAGAAGCTTGAATTTCATTAGTAGCTTGTGCTGAGATGTTTTTTCCCTCTTAACTCACCTTTGCATTTCTTTTCCTTGCAGGTGGAAATTAAGGGTGCAGTTCCTCGTTTCGAATTGCCGGTACTAGAAGTGTCAAGAGTTGACTCTCATACTCACTCCGACATAGCAATGACTGGGAACAAAATATTGGATTTCAACGAAGCAGAGGTGCTCGAAGTAGCGACACCAGGATCACTTTGTCTGCCAAAGAATGAACTCCCGCCGTGCAATCAGACGAGCTTGTTGGCCGAACCCCAGCAGACCAGCTCTTCGGAAAGTACGCCTTCCTGTTTGAGTGGCTTTCCTTCAACAGGAGTGTGCAACGTCTCTGGTGATTCAAATTTACAATCTTCAATTCGAGAGGTGCCGCCGGAAAATGCTTTATCGTCGTTTGGATGTCCTTCAGCAAATGTATCCAGCGTCTCTCGTGATCGCTCTGTTTCACAATCCGTCATGCGAGGGGCCTCATCCAATACTGTGCTCGGAAGGAAGCCGACGTGGTTGAACACTTTCAAGGAGTGGCTTCCGCAATTCCTGTCGAGAGTCTCTATGCGACTGAAGGATGGAGAATGGTATCCACTATCTTCTCTCAAAGGAGATTACAGAGCAATCTGCGGTTTGGAGCTCGATCATGCCTCATTAGGGTTCGAGAAGCTCAGTGACTTTGTTCGGTCATTCCCGGAGCTCTGCAGAATGAAGATTGTCCCTGTGGGCAGAGGACCTGCCACTCATATGGTTCTACTTCCGCCTATAAATCGAAACATCCCCTCAGCAGCTGGTCGGCGAAACCTTCCAAACATTACAACCCGTTCCTTAGTGGACGGTACACGCTCATACGCAGAGGTCGCCTGCCACGGTTCAGCTGCTAGACTGGGCAGGTCTGATGCGGCACCGCCCTCTAACGCTGCTTTCTGTACAAGCGGTTCGAATCTTGTTCATCAAGGAAAGCATGCAGGAGCTCCAGCACCACCAGGAGGAATGACCTCTTCGACTGACCATCAGCCAGCTTTCTCTTATGGCCTTCATCAGGGCCTGTCGTTGAGGGGACACGGACCCAGTGCTGCAGTAGCAGGCGACAATGCAGACCTGAAAGCAACGTGTGACGGGCCACCGAAAACTTCGTCGACCTATTGTGACGGACATAGCCGGAGTGGATTAAGCAGCGGAACCCCAATGACCTCTCACTCGAGCTCCTCCAGTAGATGCCGATCAGCCAGTGAGGATCCATTGGTGCGAGCAGATGACACGGAAACTCTGTGTATTGGTGAGACGAGTTCTTCGGACATCAATTCTGGACTAGCCAAAGAGGACGTGGCTCTGTTACTAGAGCTGATATCACGGCTGAAGATGACGGGAAAAGAACATGCGCCGCCTGCCCATAACGCAGCAACAGGCTCCTGGCCTGCTCCTGTGACGATGCACGAAGCACCACCAGGGCAGTATTCACAGAAGTCGTCTATGAATGTGGACATTGAAAGGGAGAGATCCATCTACTCCCCACTGATCGAGAAGGAACCAAAGACACCGACGCGCGAAAGCAGTCCTCCTCCTACCCCTTTTAATCATCCTTTCGCTGGATTTCTTTCAGAAATCCTCCCCCCTTCAGGCATGTGGGGACAAGACCCAAAGAGGACGAAGGTGGGTGGCTATGGCGTTCAGGGCAGCGGAACTGAGACTTACAACTCCGCATGTCAGCTTTACGAGGTATAACGTCAGCCCCGAACACGATTTCCCCTGAATCTGTATAAGCTGTTTAGTGGGTGATGTTTCACCTGACTCGGAGCTTTGGATGCTTACTAGTCACGAATGGCTTGCAAGTAACAGGGAGTATTCTGTCATGCACTGAGCATTAGTTTTTCATTTCCGAGTACTAATTGAGGGGCCTGTGATTACCTTGCTCCAAAGCCAAACGTTCTCAGTTGTTCTACCGTCTGTTTGGCCAGGATTTTCCTCAGAGTAACGAATCGAATTACGGCACACCCAGTGGATACTTCTCTGCTTCATCGAGCCCAGTTCCAGGCTTTAATTCAAAGATGGTTGGAAGATGTGAGATGTGCTTTGAGAGACAAGCTTTGTGGGTTGCGGTTCCATGCGGTCACCACAACATGTGCTCCTTTTGCAAGATTAAGCTGCGGCAAGGAAATGAAGACAATGCCCAGTGCTTCGTCTGCAACGGATCTGTGGAGCGTTGGATTGCGCTTCACTAATGTAGAGAAGACAATCCTCACGGTCCGTTCCCCATTGGAAGTCATCAAGGAGAAGGAATGCCCATTCGAAGACTCTTATCACCGCACTTTGGGGTAGTTACTAGTGAATGTCGCAAGCAGCGCTTTAGATTTTTTCCGGGTGGCTTGCATGAGGTGTCCGCCGCGATAAATTCACAGCTGCACCAACATTGTCACCAGTTGCTTCGATAGTTTGTTGGACTCTTGCTGAATGTGGAGTAGCGCTTTCTAGCCTCGAACAATGGTTCAGGCTGGTAGTTTTGGAGCTCAGAGTTCCAGCTCGCAAGCCAAAAGCAGTTTTGATATGGAGTTCGATCAATCGACTCCTTGCATTTAGGTGGCAATAGACGTGGTACTTTCGGAAAGTAGGAATTAGTGTCACTCAGCATCGTTCGTGACTGTTTTCAAGTTTTTCTCGTCTCCCAATGACAGTCTAGATGAAGTCTATAAACTGAAGACCCCTTTTTGAAACTTAATTAGTAGGTGTACTGGGAAGCATGGCGTTCAAATAAGTTGAGGTGGTTACAAACTTCGTAGCTTTTTCTCTGTTCTGGTGTTGCCCATGGTAGCTGGGAGATACACATAGTGTCCGCTGGACCAATGAATCGGCAATTCCAATTGTTTGCTCTGCGATGAAGGTTGGTGTAGTATGATTTGTCTGTTTCTGCAGTTGACTACAGGAATCCCTCGACTCGACTTAAGCCAGTGCAGGGCAATCCTGAGCATCACTTCAATCTCTCTGACTGGAAGGTTTCTGTGCCATTTCCTGATGAATGGACCTGATTCGCAGTTTTCAGTATTCGAGGAAGAAGGTAGGAAATCACAACTTTCTCAGTGTCACCAGCTCTGTGGGGTTGCTGCAGTTTCTGACCACTTGCCCAAGTTTTGTTTTGGGGGCCTTACCAGAGCAGTAGACAATCCGATGACCTCAGGTTTGCAATGAAAAGACTAGGTAGCCCAGAATGCTCATCTAAATTTAGGTGAGGTGGATAGTCTCCGGGCCCTCGATCTCTCACACTCGGAATGATGATAAGTTAACAGTACATCATGTGCAGATTGGATGTCTTACTACCCAATCGTTGATTATTTACAATTATGCAGGATCTTGATTAGATGTGAGTTTTTGCCTCACCTTTGAGTATTAAAGCTATACTGAGACTGAGGTTGCACTGGATTCATGCTTTAATATCTCTCTGAGAAGCCAATGATAACTGGTAAGGTAAAAGCAAGAATACTCAGATTAATTGTTTCATACATAGACAAATGTGAGGAATGAAGAGTGCAATTCAAAATTCAAATTTTTTTTTCTTTGACATAGTATGACTTCTTATGAATTTTTGAAGTGTGATGTTCAATTGGCCCAATTGAGTCTCTAGATTACCCCAAAATTTTAAAAAAAAGTGTATGCATAATGGTCATCCTACCAATTAAGAGAATCACAATATTTCCTAACATGGCCACATCATATATTAATGTGCCCACAACATGATAGAATTTGAAAAATCACTTCTTCTAATGAATCTACACTAAAAGGTAGAAGTTTTCCAAGTTGTCACTAATTATTCCATCATTATCACCAAAGGTCATTATTACTAAAGGCATTGATTCTAGCCACTAATCAAATTGAACCTAATGTAATCCAAATCTCATTTATTCTGAAAAGTTTGTCATAGGTTGATGTAAGACTCTATTGGGGCATTTCCTAAGTGCTTGCTATAAGTGGTTTGTTTGTCATAGGTGGTTTACCTTTTAGCCATTCCTAAGTGCCTATCATAGGGCATGTGGCTTAAAAATTTGTAACACTTGGATTGTAGGTTTACTATGTTGCTTTCAATCTCTCCACAAATGATTTTTAATTTATTTTATTATTCTCCATCAAAGATTTGTGACTCTTTAACAAACAATTCTAATTTGTTTATTAGTCTCCAACAAAAATTTATAAGCCAAATTTACTTTATTGCATTGCTAAAAAAAATTTGTAAGCCAACTTCTACATTCTCTTTAAACAGTTCTAATTTCCTTTATCACTTTCTAATAAAAATTTGTAAGCTAGATTTACCTTACTACTTTTGCTAACAAAAATTTATAAGCCAACTTTCTCATTCTCTCCAAATGATTCTAAATTGTTTTTATCCCTCTCTTGTGAACATTGGGATTATAGTAGTTGCAATGATACATGTTCAACCTACACAAAGAAAGATATTGGATGTCAAAACTATTTTTGTTACTAGTATTGTAAAGTGTTATGTATATTAAAGATGTCACTTGTTAGCATATTTGTATGCCAATTCTATAAAGTATACGTAAGAAAATGTTAATCACTCAAATGAATTACACTTGCCCAATATGATTCTTGAAATCTAATTCATTTTGAAATAAAAAATTGCATACATCTAATCCTTTAAGGCCTATAGTCAGTAACTGTTCAAAATAGAAGTTTTCAATGAATCGTCAAACTTTGATGTTGTTTTACACATGGTGTCTCTATAAAAATATACTACTTTGTCTAGTATGGATCAAATTAATTTTTGAAAATATTTTTTAAATTATAAAAATCTTGGATGATTAGCAATATAGGTAAAAAGTGGAGATTGATGAAAGAAAAATTAAAAGAAGATAAATGATGTTTTTTTCCCTTCAAAATAATCTTAGGCAAATGCAGCATTTTTTTATTTTGAAAAATGAAAAATAAAAAACTCTCTTAAATTTGTATATATTTTCAAACCAAAAGAATACTAGAAAGCCAAAACTAAACAAATTAGATTGTATAGAGTTTTTTTAAATATATACATGCATGAAGTTTTGAAATTTAACAATTCATATCATTAGCATATTGTTTGGAAACATCTTCAAAAAAGTTAGAACTCATTCTAATTATATTATGTTCTTAATTACACTAGATTGAACCTTGTATTCTTAAAATTGCTAAAAATAAACATTTGAAAAAAATTCTTGAGCCCTCATTTGTTTGTATAGAATAAAAATTAGAAATGTCAAAGAGAATGCTTTTTTTCAATCCCTACTATCCCTTTCATAGGAGAATGATTATGCTTACTGCTTTTTTTTGTAAGACTAGTCAATAATTACTACATAGTACATACTTCTACTACAAACTAGAATGGATCTTGTTGCAATGCATAAACATCAAAAGAGTAAATCAAACTTCAAGGTTTCATAGTTAAATTTGTGGATGCCATTAAGGTTGGATAAAAATAAAAAAATAAAAAAATTGCAAGAACATCAAAAGAATAAATCAAATTTCAAAGTTTCATGGAGAAAATGTATAGGTGCCATTAGGCTTAAGGGAGGCAAACCATATTGACCACTTAAGCAATTGTTTATACCTACAATGCAAAATTAATATGTTGAAGGGAAAAAAAAATTCATCTATAGAAATAGATTTGAAACATTCTATATTTTCTTAGGATTTCATCTTTCAAAAAAAAATTATTATGAATTTTCTAAGTGAAAATTCTGTTCATTCCATACCAATCATATGTGTCATCCTATTTCCAGTTAAAGATTGATTGTAAAAGTGATTGGGCTTCATTTATATGGTAGAAAAATTGGAGCACCAATCAAGAGTGCTTTGTTGCCATATACTACCTTACCAAGCAAGAATGTTGTTTACAATTATAATGTATCAAAACTAATAAAAAAATAGACCACCCTAGCCTACCAAAATGGGGGATGGTTAAGAATGGGTTGCCTCCTATAGACAAGAATAAAATGAACAAAAAAAATGTAGATGCCAATGTGTGATATATAAAACTATGACATAGTTTACATTTAATATATAAGAGATCACACAAAGAATACTAAACTCTATACTAAAAGTAATCACACAACATCATAGTGAAGCAAACTAATAGAAAAGATTCCCTTGACTTAGAAAATCAATGGTATAAAACATTTAAAGGACAATTATGACATGTTGCAAGGCTCCTCTAAAAACAACTCTTTAGCTCCACTGTGAAACAACATTGTAAATATTTTGCACCATTGATCTTCCTCGACAAGGGGGATCAATGGTGCAAAATGTTTACAATGTACCAGTGAATGAAGGTTACTTGAAGGTGTGGGCTACGCTCCCATGAAGACATGGCATACACATGAACCCCCAGCCAGGAGGTCCCATCGACGACAATTACCTCATCGTCACTCAACGAGATGAAACTAGCAGACTGTACAATCGGCTTCAAGTCAGACAACACAGACAAGTGAAGATGTTCACTCATTTCCCACCCTGTGGTCTCACTCCAGTGCTTACGGGGAAGTTTTTTACCTTAAGTTGTTTCAGCAAGTTCTCTTGTTGTTCATAATCGCACATAGGGCGGCCATGAGTCAAAATGTGGAGTAAGGTACAGAATTGGACATGTTTACGCTTGTACTCACCCTCCAGGCCTCTTTGGAGTTGATCGGCCACCGTCGCTCTCTTTTGTCCCACCTAGAGCTTCACGTATTGGAGATGTTGGCAATCCGCTTTCACAAACACATCACCTTTCTTCAAATGTGCAAATGGAACACTGTCCTCCCGGCAAACCCGCTTCCCCTCGTGGTTCTCCAAATTATCGACCTTTGGAACCAGCAGCTTCCGCCTCCCCGAAATGGAAGTGCAGCTGCAACAGATGCCTCTTGTAATATCACCGGCCGCGTTGAACTCGCCCTCAGCCCAGGCGAATTTGCATGCCCAGACTTCTTGCCACCTTCGCGTGATTGTGCTGGATGCCGTTTTGGTGCGTTTCCGCCCGCCCGTAGCACCCTTAGCCGGTTTTTTGGCCAATTGTTGCCCATTGCCATCACTCCCAAGATCAATGATCGGAGAGACAACGGTCACATCAGACCCTGCAAGCTTAAGAGCCGCAGGATCAATCCCAAGTTGCGAGGAGCGCGTCTCCATAACGTGGGTGATCTCCACCTCCACCTCCACGCTTGGGCCTTTGTCTTCGCCCAGCTTCGCGTTTGTGTTTGGGACCAAGTATTTGCCCACCCTGTTCACGTTTCGGCTCAATCCAAACGTCTTTACCCGAAAATTTTTGGGCAATCTCAAATGCGGTGCCATCCTGCACCCCAACCACCTGAAGCCCACAACACCCAAAGCAACGTGCACAGAAAAGAAATTGACAACAAAAATCAAAAGCAGGAACAACACAAGAACCACCGTTTGGAAACTGCAATCCTGCACCAAAACCAGCCCACCCCAAGCCCACCCCAAGCCTACAAGCTTGCAGTCCTATACATCCAACACCCAAAGACCATCATCAACAAAGCGTAGCTAAAAAAATGGAAACAAAAGCAAATGCAAGAGGGCAATTAGCGATACAAACACAGTGAAGGAATTACAAACTAGAGGCTTCGACCACGATTGCCCAAGAGCACAACTCAAATGCACAACTCCAACACCAATTGCACAATAGTAGTTCTCAATTGCACAGGTATGGAAGACACACTGAGAGAAGAGCACCAACAGCACAAAATCAAGCGTGGCGAAGAGAAAACGAACACCCATTTTATATCGGATCATGGCACCATTTGATCACCTCAACGCGCCTCCAATTCTAGACTACTGTTAATGCAAGAGTCAGGGACCCAGAGCATCTAATCCCCAAAGTGTCCAAGAATTTGACACCAAGAGGAAAGTGGCATTGGCAAGATGGCGCTTGAAGATTGAAGAAAATGCATTCCCAGTTTCAAATTGAGGAGCGAGTGAGCGACATGACGGCTTTCCCAGGTAAGGAGGGAAACCAAATTTGAAGCACAACGTTATCATGGAAGGATCCAAAGATTGCAATCAGTGCAGGAGTTAATGCGCGCTCTGAGAGAGCCAGAGAGGAATCATACAGTAAATGCTATCGGGGGGATGCTCAAGGAGAGAGATGAGCTATCCCCCTAGTGATCACCAAAACCCTCACTCTAAACCCCAAGCTAATCTGGGCCCTCAGATCTCGCAGTACCTGCGATCTGCAGCCGTCCGATCTGGCAGGTGTGGACTAATCCTTGCCACCAGATGAAGCCGCCCGACTCCCAAATCGACGGTTCAGATCGCGGGAAGGCGACTGCTTGAGTTTCGGGTACAAAATGTACGCTACACCTGGATGCACAAAATCTACGTAATGGCGAGTTTCTCCGACGGCCTTTCGGGATTCTAGCTCAAAATCTTTCTCAGAGCTTTAATTTTCCAATATACTTGTAGCAGCAAGATTTGGTTGGTAGAAATCCTGCAAAAATTAGCCAGTTTGGTGAATGGTGATCATTGAATTTTTTTTAGTAATGCAACGGGTATTTTTATAACTCCCTAATAGATACCCGTTCCCGTATACCCACTAGCTATCTTGCCTAGGTATTCGATTCGATGATCTAAATTGAAGTTAAGGACTGAGGCGGTGGTCATCGCCTTCCCTTCTCGTTTTGCATTTGGTGCGTTCGTTCTTGGAGCCTGCTTTCTTGTTGCTGCAACTAGCTGTAGCGGAGTCGTCTTCTTCAAAAATGTCCTCAAAAACGGACCCATGGATCATAGGGACCGTAGTAGCCGTTGTAGTGTTTTTTGTCACTAGACTGCTTTGGCTCGTCATTCAACGGCCGGTCATCCACTTCTTGCATCGCCACGCACCTAGTTTGGTGCAATCGCCTCCCGGAAGTCCCACTCGTCGTGATCGCAATCTTTTTCGTGAGTGTCTTAATGAGTACCGAAATGTCATGCTGCTCATTGCATCGCGGGTTGCAAGAAATGATCCTTCATCAGCTTCAGAGCTGCCAAGAAGAAACCCCGTTGTAACAGCCCCTCCGCCATCGTCCACTCCAGATGCCTCCGCTGCCGCCACTCCGCCAGCCCCGACAACCGTGGAACCATCGTCCAACGACACAGACTTACCAGTCTGAAGAGAGAGAGGTAAGTAAAAAGATCGCACATATTCGATTCTTGAATCTCGATTCGTCCTGGTTATAGTTTACATTACTTTTTTATTCCGCTAGGTGTGCGGATAATTCTCTCATTAGAGCGATTCCATGTACATCTCGGTGCTGCATTTATGCTCAGATTTCTTTATGCTATGCTGTGAATGCCAAGAGAGGCAGGGCGGGGGCGCGAAGCCCCTTCACATAAAAGCAAAAACGAATGACATTAAAGAATCAGGAAGATTAAACTTCCAAACATAAGCTCCAGGGTGACAGAAGACGGGGGCCCATAAGGCCTCAAATCGCTTCTTAACAGATTTAAGTTTCTCTCTATTCCTAATCCTAGCGCTGAAGTCCTGTCTAATCACCATCCTGGCGTGAATCACTGAGATCCACGCGGCTTGAATAACCCTCTTCGCGCTGAAGTCCAGGGTGCAATACTTCGCATTACACCTCTCGATCCAGATATGCCACATGACGAAAGACCTTAGCAGGTCCCAGGGCTGAAAGTCGTATACATACTTGTCAAGTTTGAAAGAGCTGCTCTTGCTAATTCTCCCCAAAAGAGCGTCCTGGAAGCTCCTGATTCTTGGAATGTCCCAAACCGTGCCCAATCTATCAATTCTCCCCCACAACTCCTTGGCGAATTTGCATTCCCAAAATAAGTGAGCAGCAGTTTCCATATGGTGTCCGCAACTCGGACAACTGTGCGCAGCCATCTGGACTCTCCACGACAGCCACTCTCCCGTAACAATACCCCGATTCAGAGTCTGCCACATCAACATGGCTGGTTTCCTGGGTCTCGATGCATGCTACATTAGCCTGTAAATATTTCTTCTCTGCTCCCGATTTAAACCCTGTCTAATGAGCTCCTGCATCCCAGTAGATGTCTCCTCTTTCCCTTGTAACCCAACCGTATATCCTCTCCTGACCGTATACCCAAAGAAAGGAGCTTGATTAATTCTACCAGTTTTCCCCTAGCTCCATTCTCCTGGGTCCCACTGCAGGTTTCTCAACTGCTCGTTTTGAAAATGCCACACTGTATCTGGATTCTCCAGTGGGGTTTGGGGGTTGCAATCATAAAAGGATCACTTCCCTGAGTCCCACTGAACCACCCTAATCTCAATCTGCTCCCCGTCTGGTGGCTGGTCCTGACCTTCGCTCCTGTAGAGTCTCTCAGAACCGGGTTTTTTTATAAAAACTACAGTAGTGAGCCTGGTTTTGGCCTGTCTTCTTTTTAAGAAAAACCCGAGCGTCGTTTTCTATCATAACCCATTCTACTTCTCTTTGTTTTGGGAATGCCCTAGGCTCCCATGGGATGTGTGAAATGGCTATTCTCCTTTTCTCGGCCCTCTTCTCCGTGACTGCTCCTGCTCTAGGCAGTCTGGCCTGGATCCTTTCTACCGAAATCCAGTCCTCCCCTTCGAGATCCCACAAATCTCCTACTTTATTTATCCCGCTTCTGGCCCAAAGGTGTAATCCTTTATTCGGGCCTCTCCCCAACGGCATGTTTTCGTCTTCCAACAGCATTGGATTGCCAAACAATGGCTGTCTAAAGACCTCACTGAGTATTTCGGGGTTTTTCTGAATCAGATTCCCCCGAATCGCTATGAATGCCTTGATACAGGCCTGGACTAACGTTGAGTGATTTTCTCGTTTGATGCCTTTGCTGAATAGCAGCCAGGCATAAGATCTGTGCCATTTGGCATCACCTAATGGCTTACCCTGTTCTAAACGATGACGCAAAAGACTCTTCCAAGGTTCCTCTCCCGGGGCTAAACATCTCACCGTTAATTTAGCCAATAAAGCTTGTGTTTGTAAAAAGGGATCTATCAGACCTAATCCTCCCTCTTCCACCGGGAGTATGCACGTGGACCATCTGACTCTAGCTGCTGTCCTACCGTTTTCTTTCCCCGTCCACAAATATTGGGTGATGAGCGAGCGAATTTTGTCACACATTCTGGGTGTGATACTGCAGCATGCTGCTATATACTAGCAAGTCGCAAGGAGGACCTGATTGCAAATCAGCACTCTCCCGGCCTGTGAAACTGTTTTGGCTGCCCATGAACGGAGCTTTGCCTTAAGCGAGTCCAATAATGGGACCGTATTTGCGTCCTTGGGCAGGTGAAAACCCACCATAGGACCTAAATATCTGACACCTATTCCCTCTGGGACCCATTTGAGACCCATTTCCTTACCCCACTCGAAGTTCCTTTTCTTTTTAGAAGCCCAAATTGCGGCCGTTTTCTCCCAACTGACCCGTGAACCCAAAGCCAAGCAAAATAAATCTAAAACTCTGGCAACCCGACTCAGGTTGCTCTCTATCCCGATCAGATAAAAGGAAGCATCATCTGCAAATGACGCATCCCGTACGGTTTTTCCATTCGGGAGTCTGAATCCCTGAACTCCGTAATGCGAATCCTCAAGCATAAAGCCGAGTGTATCGAAGGCTAATATGAATAAATACGGTGCGAGGGGACAGCCCTGTCGCACCGACCTTTGCAGATCAAACTCCTCTCCCAATTCTCCATTAACCACTACTGTCGAAGAGGGATTCTAATACATCGACATCACTCCCTTAATAAAGGTCGGATCAAATCCCCTTTTTTCTAAGACTGCCTTCAAAAAGGGCCATGAAATTCTATCATAGGCTTTCTCAAAATCTAACAATAAAAGAACTAAGTCCTGTCCCGACTCTTCCGCATAATGTATGGCCTCTTGGGCTTAAAAAATGTTATCTATTATGCAGCGTCCCCTCACAAATCCTGTCTGTGAAGGTCTAATTATGTCTGGAAGTATTTTTTGAATTCTCCTTGCCAGTATCTTGGCCACTAGTTTGTAAAACGAGGATAATAGAGTAATCGGTCTGAAGTTTTTAATTAACGTGGCATCCCCCCCTTTTGGGATCAGAGCTATGATACCTCTGTTGTGCGACTTTGAGAGTACTCCCGTCTTCAGAACCTCCCTAGTGGCTGCCAGCAGGTCCGCTTCGATCTCTTCCGAACAGTTCTTGTAAAAATCTGTGGGGATCTTTATGTTATGCTGCATGCATGCTTAGAATTTTCGTGGACGAGTAGGTTATTATGTCCTACCTCGTTTACCTCTGAAATTCTGTATGCTGATCTCCCTTCTTGAATAGCTGCTGCGTGAACTTCATTAAAATTCTCCAGTCCGTGTCGTTGATAACTGACGAGAAACATATGTCGATTGCTCAACTTACCGATCTTACTGAGCTTACTGAGGCTTTGTACATATATCTAGTGCTTGGACGGAGGTTCCTGTTGTATTGCTTGATAAATACCGCTTGACTAGCAGGTATCGGAGATTTGTTAGGGCATGGATCACCTCCGAGTGTACTCCTTGGAAGATGCACCATCGAGTGGATTTGCTTCATCAAGCCCACCTTGCGCGTTTTCTACCCCGACTCTTTTCGCAGTTTTGGAGCTTAGAGTTCCAGCTCGCAAGCCAAAAGCAGTTCGAGTGGCCTGGACATACAACAGTGCCCGTGGTACTTTCGGAAAGTAGGAATTAGTGTCACTCAGCATCGTTCGTGACTGTTTTCAAGTTTTTCTCGGCTCCCAATGATAGTCTAGATGAAGTCTCTGAATTGAAGACCCCTTTTTGAAACTTAATTAGTAGATGTATTGGGAAGCATGGTGTTCAAATAAGTTGTAAACTTCGTTGCTTTTTCTCTGTTCTGGTGATACACTGAGTGTCAGCTAGACCAATGAATCGGCAATTCCAATTGTTTGCTCTGCGATGAAGGTTGGTCTAGTAGGATTTGTCTGTTTCTGCAGTTGACTACAGGAATCCCTCGACTTGACTTAAGCCAGTGTATGGCAATCCTGAGCATCACTTCAATCTCTCTGTCTAGAAGTTGTCGATGCCACTGGAGAGAAGAGCTGGCTTAAGCTAGTATTAGGACAGCATTAGAAATAATGGCGACTTTAAATTTTATGAGCTTCAATCCCGTCTAACTTTATGGCGTGCTTGGGATTCGTATTGAAAAGAAACAGAGAAACGACTAGATAACAAATAAAAAAACGAAAGGCACCCACGACAGGGTCAACATCGACTCACCCCAACCCACTCCCCAATCCACTCACGCCACTCAGTGAGCTTGAGCTTAGCACTTATGAGTTGTACAATGCACTGAAAGAATTAATTTTTAAGGAAGCCTTCTTTGCTACCCAAATTGCCCGCTAAGTAAAGAAAGTGACATACTATGCCATAACTTTTTTACCATATAGTCAAAAGCTATGAAAATTATCAGGACTTGAAGCTATTCCTTGGGCGCATATTAAGTGAAAATTTTTAAAATATAAAATAAAATATCTGTTTGTAGTGAATTGCCCAAAATTGCAATGTTGCCAAAAAATATAGTTTGAGTGTTTAGGGGTTAATGTTAGAAATTTATGAAGATTTCACATAGGGATTCATCTATATTTGTTTTGAAAAAATTACCCTAACCAATTTATGTAGTATACTTCATTCAAAGTAGTAGGAATTTTTTTTAAAAATTATGCACCACATAATCATCAAAATGGTCATTTAAAACTTGTATATCCTTAATCTTCAAAGAAATAATATCCAAATTCCTTCTCATATTTACACATAATTTTGCTTATATTATTGAACAAATATATTATAGACCTCAAATTGATCAACCAAATCACAAAATAAGTTCTATTTTAGAAGTTAATGCATCACTTTGAATGAATGAGGAGTTATTTGGACAAAACAATATTGAAAAATCACTCTATTCACAATCTTGAATATGGGCTTCAAAATCCTAAGGTGTTAAAGATTTGGATTAATGAAGTCTTAATCCCTAAAGTCTCCAAGTTCCAAGTGTGTGAGCCAAGTGCCACAATGGTTTATGAACTAATTCTAAAGATATTTAAAATAATAGCTATAAAAGGTTGGAAGTTAGCAACTCATCTATAACAAAAAGAATCAACTCTTGACAATAAAGTAGTGGATTTTGGAATAGGCAATAGTGAGAATTTTAGGACAATGATGTGGAATTAAATGGATAAATGAAAAAGTGCTAATAAAAAGAAAGAAATTAGAAAAGTTAGACAAATAGTGCAATTGAAAGAATTAAGAAACAAAATATTAACCCCTAAAGGATCGTGTTGCTATATTTACAAACATATCAACTTTAGATAGGTACATGTAATTGAAGATTTTTATATTATACTCCCTTGCTTGGTAGTTTAGGGGTTTTAGTACATGAGCTATACCTTTTTTTTAATGATTTTAACATGAAATTTGGATGAGATGCTCTTCTAGCAATGACGCTAAATTGTGAGCCTAAAAGCGTGAGCCTGAGAGCTGTGAGCGTACATTATGCAAGCCCAGATATTTAGTTGAAGTAAATAGTAATTTTTTTCAATATTCCAAAAAAAATTCAATGGACTTCTGATCTAAGGTGACCCAAGTAGTATACATGTACCCCCAGTTCACTGGTTTAGGGTGTGACAAAGATCCTATAACCGTGGACCTATAACCGTGGACTTTGAACCATGGGTTTAGGGTTTAGGGTTTATTAACATATACTACTTCATGTACACCTTTTATTTAAGATTTTTTCCTATGATTTAGAATTGAAGACGAAGAATGTGGGGCGATTGCAATGTCAAACAGTACGTTGATTGAATATAAGACTGGATTTAAAAAAGCTCCCAAGCACTGTTTTTGCTTCTATGAAAGAGTGACCCTCGATTTCAGGTTGATGGCCTCATTAACTAATCATAAATTGTTGGATTCGTATGGCATAAAATACGGAGAATAGGAGATTGACATATATTGGTTTAGGGTTCTTGAGCGATTTGAAAGCAAGTACATAATTGATACAGTAATCTGTGGTTCAAAACAATTCATTATAAATTTATCATACAATTTGAGGTCAAGGATTAGGGTTAGGAGGTTACAACAAAATGGCATAAGAGTTTTAGAAAAATAAAGGTAGTCACTGCAGAGAAAGATATATTCCTTGAAGATTCAGTACAAATGAAGGCCTACAAAGACTTCATGAGGAACAAATAGTCATCCTCAATAGGTGTAGTGGGTGCTACATACAATCATGGATGGCGTAGAGTTATCTAATAATCCGGTATAGATGTGCTGAATGCTAGTACTACTGAATTAGGCCTTTATTTTTATCATTCTTGCTTTCTCTAGTAGTGTCATAATCTCATCCATGCTAAAGCTAGGGGCATGAATGAACTTGTCCTTCTTTGGGTCAACCTTGCACAAATAACGGAAAATATAATATAAATGTTTGCAGTTAACATACTTCCCTCTCTTGCCGATGGATGCAGACAACATACCAATGAAGTACAAGCAAGTGCAAGCTGGGAAATTTGAAATAGTAACACGATATACCATGTGATGAGGTTCTACACCAGACTGTAAAGTGATAACAACTCCAAGTCCTGGATAAGGGAGGATGTTCACTCCAAGGATATTGCCCGTGACATTTCTTGCACTCTCCCATTGATTTTGATGATCATTAGTGGGTGCCTTGTCATTCCTCCGAATGTTTTTTCCATTTTGAATACATGGAGGCTTGTCGCAGTGAGCTGCCTTTGAGTAGTTCCATTCCAAAACCTCGAAAAGTTTGGAAGATGTGAACAAGCAACGCGGAGACAGTGATGGGCGCTCCTGAAGGCGAAATCCAGCTTCTTGAAAAAGTATAATCTCATGAGAAGTCAGACTTGTACCCAACATCACAGGCCAGATTTCAGGGAGTTGAAGGCGACTAAGGACATGAGACCTCCTAGGTCCCATAACGCAACGTTGAATGTCATCTGGGCAAAACCAGAACTCATCTGTTTCAACATTCATACCTTTGTACTCGCGTATCTGGCCTGTATACATTGGTGCTGCTACAGCTTTAGAACCTCGAACTATGGACATCTTGCACTTCACCTCCGTCTGCGCTTGAATGGCATGGCACTTCCTCTTGGACTTTACAGAAATGCGAGCAATGTGCCACTGTGAAGGGTCACAATCCGTCTCCAAAACGTGCATGACATGAAGAAATGCTGGATCTCCTTCATTTGTAGATGCATTCAGAGCAGTGCCAGATTTCAATTGTACTCTAGGGTGAGAGAAATTGACCTTATCTGGGTGGTGAGAATCACCTTCAGCCCCAATAGGCTCATCATGCTTGCGCTTTGTGGAGCCAAAGACTTCCTCTCCTTCTAAATGGGGTATACGTGTACACAGTTCCTCCACACCAGGCATACTGCACAACGCATCAGTAATCTTCTTCCCGTCCATTGATGCTACTGCTCGCTTTAACTTCAGATCATGTCGGGACGGTCCAATTCCAGAAGGTCCACCATTCAGGTACACGCGATAATTAGTCATTTGCATAAATACTCGAATCCAGTCGTCACAAGTGGCAACATATAAGTCGGTACCACGTTTCCCAGATGCTTGAAGCCACTTGTTGTGTATTGTTTCCGATAGGTTGCAGGATGGAATATCCGCTTCTTCGTCTGCTGACAAACTCTGGAAGTACAGTGATAGGATATGTTAATAAAAGTGAGAAATGAGAATAATATAACAAATCCTCAATAGCCATTTTAAAGAAGGGACAGTCATTCACCAAATACCATGAAAGAACTGTCCTAAGATATCCAAGATACTTTTGACTATTAATACAGAAAGAACCAAATCCGGCTAGGACATACAAGTGTTTTCATTTAGACCTGTGGTTTAAGTGGGGGCCAAGGCCGCGACATCAATCAATCACCAGTGGATCACGGACCCTTTCCATAAGATGAGAGGTTGTATATTGGCTACGAAATGGGAAACCGCAATCCTACAGTGAAGGCCTCTCGGTGGCGAGATAGGATTCAGAGGACGATCCCAGTTGCAACTGAGGGGTAAGTTCACTCAGTAGGAATAGTTCATATGTGAAAATCTTGAAACTAAGGCTGTGATGAAGACAACATGGACTTTGTAAAAGAAGAAATAAAAAAATGAAAATACTTACTGTCTCCATGAATCCACCCCATTGGCGATAACGGAAGTGCCAAAAAGCTAACCATAGCTCTAGCTCTCTCAGGGACTCTTCAGAGGCTGCATCGGACGAATACCACCATGCCTTGATTTGAAGATACTTGCTCTCCGCTTTGTCTAGAGTCTTTGCATCTTTGTAATCTCTACAAAGCCTCACGTGTTGCACTTGCATATCTCTCTTGATGAGTCGCTCCGTGTGTTGTTTCAAAGAAGTTGCCCAGTGGAAAAGACATGTGCGTTCTCTATCAACCATTTTGATGGATGCATCACCAGACCCATAAACGATCCTAACAGCATTCCAATTTGCTTGAGCACTATCTGCCATGAAGCCTTTGAAGTTGGGATTGTCCAAGCCATTTTTCTCCATAACTTGATTTAAGCATCTCCACATAATGGCCTAGCCCTCCGTGTCCTCGGATTGCATGTCGCAAACCGCTATAGTCATCACCTTGCAATAAATCAAATCATAAACATGGCAAGTGATTGTGGTCCATCCTTTGATACGCTTAACATGGTCAAACATAAGCCAACAATTTGCTAGATCCCCACTTGCTTGCATGCGCTTCACAAGATCGACTCCACTGCCAGGGCCATCCACTAGCATCTTGAAGAGGTAAACTTTCTCTTGTCCTTGTCCGAGAAATACACTGTCATGAATGAACTCGATCTTGGCCTGCTTCTTCATTGCAAGTAAGCGGTCGATCTCACCTCCCCCGCTGCCATTGCTTCGAAAGGAGGCAATGATGTTCCGAACGTTTGGAGAACTTAAGACCTGGAACTTGTCCATCACTGCATCCAAGTCAGGCCCCTTCAACATTTCTTTCGGAGAATCACCTGAATGAACCAAAAACGTATCCAGGAATTCCTTGCTAGCAGCTAAAGCTATTGCGGAGGATTTAGCTGTAGGAGTTTTTGCGACTTCCTTTTCTAGAAGGCCAGAAATGGTGTCTACTGAATCTCGACAAAGACCATCTGGAACCGGGTGGTTATGATTGCCTAGGTGAATGCAAGCCCGGGTCATATGAGATGATCCTATGACATAGTAGATCCTAGCGTCACAGAAACTGACACAGGTAGGTGAAGCTTTACAAATTCTACACACTAATGTAGAATCTCGTGGTGGTATTGACCCTACGAGAAACGGAGTACTAGTATTACCCATCCACTCAGTCTCGTTTTTCTTTGAACACCTAGATATGTAATCGCAAGATGTGTTTGTACAAATAAGGTGACCAACGCATGAAGACTTCCTAAATTTTAGTCCAAGGTTGTTGTGAATGTTTGAGGTCATCGTGCGACACCACGTATGACCATCATATCGTTTGTCCATGCCAGTCATACTCTTAGAAGAGCTGGACAAGGGTAATGAACGACAAGGTGGCAATTCTAGAACAATATCACCGTCAAATGATGTAGGAAGAAATGGAATTGCCTTACGCTCAATCGAATCAAAATCTATCTGAGCTAGCTCGTTTTTGCACCCTCGAATATTACGTAGCTTTTTCAGAGATTCTATAACACTAGAACTGCCTTGCTCTTGTGGATACAACGGCGGCCGAGAAAATACTGAACTACCAGCACTACTATCTCGCATACCAACGGATTGAGATGTGCCAAGGTGGACAGAAGTCCCAACCGTTTCTGATTCAGATGCAGGGCTGTTATACTTCTTTGGGACTTCCTCTGAATCACTAGACAACTCAACAACAGGACAAGAGAAACTTCCTTCATCATCCTTTGATGAAGGAAGACCGTAATGAAGAGAAGAGGGCAAGAGTCCATTGGGCTCTATCTTGACGGCTCGCAACGTAGTAATAGAGGCTGCGTCGGGCACAGACACTGGCGTCAAAACTTCTGTTGAAGCAACCATGACATCTGATGCTAATCCATATGCCCTATAACGACCTGCACCTAAGCTCCAAAAAGGTCCGTCATCATTTCTAATTCTGCGGATAAGAATCGAGTGGATAAGCGTCCCAGATTCAGAAAGTATCTCTTCCTCCACATAGATAGAAGACTCAACAAAACCATATCGCACATGAAGCAGGTGACTTGAAACTTCTGCTAGACCAGAGGAGTCAAGACAAAGAAGAAGAGGGACCTCGTGCCCATTTGCTCTGATTGAGGCCATCGCATGAACACAGTATTGGAAAATGAAAAGTGAAAGCTGTCTCCGTTGTGATGCATCATGACTTTAAGCAGACGCTGTCTTGTTTAGAAGTCATGAAATTGTAGTATTTTTAAAAATAATTCAATTGTAGAACGCCAATAAGGAAATCAGGTAAAAATGACGTTAAGTGGATCAAATTCCCATGAAAAAAACATTGATGAGTACTAAAGAACGGAATAATATCATGTTTCGAAATCTTGTTATATTGCGCTTGTCAGTCCAAGATGTGCTTACAGTCCACATAATCTTTTTGAGTTTCAACTTCCAGTAGGCAACCTAACTTTTCATAATGGACACAGGTACCTGTATAGACAATTTGATTTACCTAGGACAAAATCACATCTTGTAAATCCATAGTAAATACAAATGCAGAGAAGAATCTGATAATATTTTGCCACCTAGAAATTCAGAAGTACAACATATAAGTAACTGAAATATATATAGTATGATCATAATGGATAGACTAATCCGTTGCAAAGTGCTCAGGAATTAAGAATCAGAAATCCATGAACATCAGTCCTTTTTTAAAGGAATGACCAATAAATTCATTTGTGAAATACCATAACAATGGTGACTTTCGAATCTACACCCAAATCCACTTCTAGCGTAAATATAGGATCAAATGAAATCGGAAGTTCAAAAATTGAAACCAGAGATACTAAGATACTAACGGACAACGTCAACCTGTAGACATATAAATTATGATTTCACACTATGGAATAATTCATTTTTGAGATAGGAGGTAAGCGTTAGAGTAGACATGTATCCATCTATAAGTCAGGAGTTATTCAATACTTGGGTGAATTCAGTTTTCATAGAGACGCCAAATTATGGTTGAATCCATTCCCGAATGTAGTAGGAAGTCTGTAAGTAAGAAAAGAAAGAGGGGGATGAGTCGATGCTTTAGTAGTTTGAAGTCCTTGAGAATGTCTCGTGAAAACCGACGCAGACATTTTGAAATTGCTCAGTCATCACCGAATGAGGGAGAAGATATGAATAGGATGCCGGAAGATACTTATACAGATGGAGTCAATGAGAATGGTGGACTACCTCGCCCAAGTATTGACACAAAATTACTTGCGCACATCCAGGAGAAGAACGTCAACAGAACTCAACCATGCAATGTAAGTTCCTGTACTCACCAAACCCAATGCATGGTATTCCATGTATGCAAGGTTTGTTTCATTCTATTGCACACCGATTCAATTCAATATATCTTCCAAATTTCCAATTACATAGGTGTTAAAACTATCTTCAAATCAATTCAAATACTATGATATTCTTTTTTAATATTCGAGAATATTTATTTTTTTTGAAATTAAAAAAAAAAAAAAAAAATGACCCCCGCCGGCCTGAGCCCAGCAGGATCTCGATTAAGGTTTCCTTGGCAGAGGCCGGCGCGAACAGGCCCCCGACGAACCTCTCTCCCTCCCACCGCGGCACTTTGCGTGCACCCTCTGGAGAGGTTGTTGCTACCCAGCTCGAGATTTCGAATCTCCTTCGCGTGATCTCATTGTCCTCTTGGTGTGAATTTTGATTGTATAGACCTCTGCATTCCCACAATCAATTTACTTCTCAAAATACTGATTCCTCATTTGTGATTGCATTCCTCCGATTTGGATTTCATTTTACTGGTTTTGTTGCAAATTCTTCTAATGAAACAATCTCGTGGTTTCAGATTGTTCGGGTAGAATCAATGGAGACTCGAAGCGGGGCGATTGTGAGGACGGAAGCCACCGCCGTGCGCCACAAAGAGAATGATCCACTTGATCTCGAGGTACGAAAATGAGACCTATACTCTTGAATGTTTGGTTTGTTTCTTGCATTTGGGGTGGGCAATCACACCCCACCCCCAGATGGCCGCACGCCCCCGGGCTCTCTCGCCACCGAGAGCCCACCTGAGGGGGGCCGCGGCCAAGATTTTTTTTTCAAAACTGAGTACCTGTTCTCGATTTGGGGTGGGCAATCACACCCCACCCTCCAGACTACCGCGCGCCCCCGGGCTCTCTCGCCACCGAGAGCCCACCTGAGGGGGGCCGCGGCCAAGATTTTTTTTTCAAAACTGAGTACCTGTTCTCGTTTTGGGGTGGGCAATCACACCCCACCCCCCAGACTGCCGCGCGCCCTCGGGCTCTCTCGCCACCGAGAGCCCACCTGAGGGGGGCCGCGGCCAAGATTTTTTTTTCAAAACTGAGTACCTGTTCTTGATTTGGGGTGGGCAATCACACCCCACCCCCCAGACTGCCGCGCGCCCCCGGGCTCTCTCGCCACTGAGAGCCCACCTAAGGGGGGCCGCGGCCAAGATTTTTTTTTCAAAACTGAATACCTGTTCTCGTTTTGGGGTGGGCAATCACACCCCACCCCCCAGACTGTCGCGCGCCCCCGGGCTCTCTCGCCACTGAGAGCCCACCTGAGGGGGGCCGCGGCAAGAGAATTTTTTATAAAACTGTATTCCTGTTCTTGTTCGGGGTGGGCAATCACACCCCACCCCCAGACTGCCGCGCGCCCCCGGGCTCTCTCGCCACCGAGAGCCCATGATAGGGGGGCCGCGGCAAGAGAATTTTTTTATAAAACTGTATTCCTGTTCTTGTTCGGGGTGGACAATCACACCCCACCCCCAGACTGCCGCGCACCCCCGGGCTCTCTCGCCACCGAGAGCCCGCGTGAGGGGGGCCGCTGCCAAAGAATTTTTTTTGAAAAACTGTATTCCTGTTCCTGTTTCGGGGTGGGCAATCACACCCCACCCCCAGACTGCCGCGCACCCCCGGGCTCTCTCGCCACTGAGAGCCCATGACAGGGGGGCCGCGGCCAAGTTTTTTTTTTCAAAACTGAGTACCTAATCTTCGTTTTGGGGTGGGCAATCACACCCCACCCCCATACGGCCGCGCACCCCCGGGCTCTCTCGCCACCGAGAGCCCGCCTGAGGGGGGCCACGGCCAAAGATATTTTTTGAAAAACTGTATTCCTGTTCCTGTTTCGGGGTGGGCAATCACACCCCATCCCCACTCGGCCGCGCGCCCCCGGGCTCTCTCGCCACCGAGAGCCCACGTGAGGGGGGCCGCGGCCAAAGATTTTCTTTGAAAAACTGTATTCCTGTTCCTGTTTTGGGGTGGGCAATCACACCCCACCCCCACACGGCCGCGCGCCCCCGGGCTCTCTCGCCACCGAGAGCCCGCTTGAGAGGGGCCGCGGCTATGATTTTTTATAAAAACTGTATTCCTGTTCTTGTTCGGGGTGGGCAATCACACCCCATCCCAAGAAGGTCTTTATATGTATTCGAATTGTGCTAAAATCCATCTATATTCCTACTGCCTGATCAGGTGGATGATATGCGTGTTACATCCCTACATCCGTCCTCTTCCGACGTGGTAGTTGAAGTTACTAAGGACCATAGTGTTCCAATTCTTTCAATACCGAATCCTGAGGCTGTCGTAGGAGATTCTCATGGGCAGGGCGTTCCTTCGAGTTCACTACCGGTCACCACCTCGGAGGATGAAGACCAAATTCGAAGATCCCAGAACGTTGATTCAATATCAACAATTGCTAGTATGAGAATTTTTCATCATCATCTCTCCCGAATGGCAATTCCTTTATGTCGTATGGTCCCCATGCCAATGGTTCGGCCCACCTTGAATTGTGATGTGGATGAGTTGGAGACAAAGTATGTTCACGGGTACGAAGATGGAGCAAGAGTATTTTATGTTTCTGTCTCAAACGACGAGGGTGAGGTTGGTGTATTTTCTGAGGATGAGAAGCTTCAATGGGGACCGATTTGGAATTCAGTGAATGCTGAATTCAACAAGGAGCTCCGCAGTTACATTGAGTTGCAGCACTTGGTCGATGCCAAGTTCTACATTTGCAATGGCAACCGTAGGTATGCTGCTTGGATGCGGCATATCAAAAGGCTTCACGGTGGAGAAGCAAAGTGGCACGTTCGAGTGGACTCAATCGTCTTGGACACGAAGGATAGGCTTGGGACAGCAATGCAAGTCATGCATGATGTGAACAAGTGAGTTCTCTTTTCTAATTACCACTTGTTTGTATGGAGATATCTTTTGACCTTTTGGAATGCTTATAGTGTGTTTGTTTGTGAAGGCACACGAAGAATTCATTTGTGAAGACAAACCTTGTCCACACACTCTATCGTGTTCGTAAGTATGGAACCATGTCCATTGAGAAGTTTGCGGAGCTCTTGAGCCCAGAGGAAGTTAAACTTTGCGGCGGCCACGCCCAAAGGAAGACTTGGTATACGATGCCCCTGGATGTATTCACCACATTCATTTTTCAGGTTTGACAATGTAAACTTTGTCCTCTTGGTTTGTAATTCAGTTTCGAAGGATATTTTGTTTTATTTGTTGATTTTGTCATAACATTCGAATTGCTCATGAACTCTTTCTTGTTTTGGCAACAAGAAATATCTCTTGCATCAGATGCTGCAGTTCGCAAGTATCAAGAGGAGACTGCCCCAGAAGATGTATGTAGTGCTGGTATTACAAATGCTATGAGGAGTGCTACTAAGGATGCCACAGACAAGCTTTATAAAAAACTTTCTAAGATTGTGTCCGTTGCTAATCCAGCATTGGGAGATGACTGGTTGAAAGAGGTGCGTCATTATAGCTTTACAATTCTTGTCATCATCTTTGCTACCTTATGTTCAATTCTACTCTCTTATGTCTTGTTTTATGCTTGCAGATTGAGAGGCACTAGAGTTTGTATAGTGTCCAGGAGTTGACGCTTGACAAGCTTCAACTTATTGCTACTGCCAATGCTAGCCCACAACACAAGGTGAAGTGGCTGAAGTGGATAAACTCATCCGCTCCTACTTGTGAAGCTCGTCGAGTTCCACCCCGACCAGCTAATGACGATAAGATTGGATCTTTCTTATCGAAGGCGGTATGGTTTGCAGGGGTAAGTATGGATGTGCATTTCATTTCTTATGCTTTTATTTAAAACGCTTAGTAAGGATGACTTGCCTAGATGTGCTGATATGATTCCCATTTGTGTGTAGTTGGAGGATGCAGCTCTTGAGTTGTATGACACCATCCTCAAGTCTGACAACATCCAAGTTAACATGGACGTGCCCGTTGAGCCAATGTCTCTTTCTGACTACATCAAGTCTTGGAGGATGAAGTTGTGGGAGCACTCATATCCCGGAGTTTTCAAAGGTGCTGAGGCATTCAAGAAATCTAAGTCCTTTAAAGACTATAAGGGCTCCCTTCTTGTCGTGAGACGGGTCTTATATAGGTAGTTCTTTCACTTCCTTTTGATTTGCACCTTCGGTTATTTACCTTAGTTCTTAGGAGGAATTTGGAATGTCGGCAATGACTTTGGAATGTAATGTACATATTGACATAACTCATGATCACAAAAGCATCATTCTTTATTGCTTCCATCACGTGTTCTCATTGATGTCTCATTTTTTTTTACCTTCACCAAGATTTAGTATGAGCATAATATGGTTGTTAATTTCATGATTTGTATTTTTCTTTGGTATTCACTTGTGTTGTGTTTTACTTCTTCAGATACTTTACATTTGAATTATATGGGAAGCAAGCTATCTCCAAGTCAGATTTGCCCCCATTCTTACGCACGTGGCGTGACTCGACATCATCCGATTGTATGTTTTCACCCACTCAATTGAAGTTTTGGCCAGTTGGCCATCTTCAACTTGGTGCGTGGTACTTGGATTGTAGCAAGGGATTTACAGCACCTGAAGAACTAGCGCTCTTCCAAAATATCAAGGATTCTATTGTTGTGGTGTCGGAGGTTGATGAGTTCTCTAGATTGGAAGGTGAGGCTCGTGACAAGGCCATCAAGAAGCGGGAGTTGGAGAATAAGAAGAAAGGGGAGCAGTGGGAGGCGGCCAAGAAGAAGCTAGAAGACACCGAGGTGCGAAAGAGAGAGAGATTGTCTGAGAAAGCGAAGAGCGACACTAAGGAGAAGAGGAAGGGGAAGAAACGCAAGGCAGAGGCTACTCCAGTGGAGCATGTGACAAGTGATGGGGCCGCTAATCCCACTTCCTCGGGATTCTCGCTTACAAAATCTCAGATGAAACAGGGCAATTTGACTTTGGCTCCGGTTGCGGTTGTGGATGCCAATGTGGATGAATGCATTCTAAATGAATCTCTCACCAATTTGCTTGGTTCAGATGATGGCCCTATCCCCGCTTCATTCACGACGGTTCTCTCCCTTCTGGAAAAGGTAATTCTCTATGTAGTCAATGCTTTGAAATATGAACATGTTGTTTCTTTATAGTATAAGGGTGAGTGTGGAAAAATTCTTTGTGTTGGTCTTGAACTTGTATGAATTTATTAATAAAAGTGTCCCTTGTTTTCTCTTATCTGCAGCATGCTTTGGACAAGGATCGTTTCTTCGATGGTGTTGTTACTAAGCAGGCCTTAGTTGATCTCATTATAGTAGATGTTCTTGAGGGCTTACCTGTCCCTAACATCTCTATTCCGCCATCCTCTGTTCCAAATTGGAACAGCTTTTCAGAAGAGTGGCTACAGACAATCTTTGATTTCGCATAGAACTACCTCCATGATGGTGGTGGCCTTGTTCTCATGTACTCTCTAAGTCGTGAGATTCGATCTTATATTTTGGATTTCTCTCAAAAGTATGGATTTACATCGAAAATGGAGTGGATGGTGTGGAACAGACTACGTCTTACCAATCCACTAGACCATTCTTCCACGATATGTTCTTCTGGTCTTTTCAAATTGATTTTTTTTTCCATCTTGAAAATGTTACATTGATTCTAATGTACTGAATTGGATTTGCAGACTGTGCGCTTCAAAATGAACTTGTATGTGAAGTCTGAGAAGTCCCGCTTTGCATTTCATCATGTTCCAGCGCACTAGGCCATCGACCTTGACATTGGCAGAGATGATCTTGTTCTAAATTGTTGTGAGAAAGAGGATTTGGCAATGAATGGTACCATTCCATGGCGTGGTTCTCGTGAAAAGGCACGATCATTCATGCAAATGATCATTGAGGGAACTACCTCGCCTAGTAACATCATCATGGATTGCACAGCCTCTACAGGTTTTATTCTTTACTCTTTATCACTTGATTTAGTGTTTTAACACATGTCTTTGGCATTTGAACTTTGAACTTCATGTCTCATTTCTTTTAATGTGTTTGGGCTTTTGCAGGAGCAAGCATCTACGCTTGTCGAGCTACTGGCCGCCACATTGTAGCGTTGGAGGAGGATAAGAGCATTTTTGATGCAGTTTTAGCTCCACTCATACGCCCCATTTCAGCTCCAGAGCCAACTCCACAAAGCTCTACACCTATCCCAATTGCTGACGATGAGGACGTGGTACCAATTCGTCAGTTGCAGAAGACTTCGCGCTTCAGTAAGTAAGTTCTTTTTTTTCAATACTTTGAGAATGTGAGTTTCCAGTGTTTTGTATCTGACATTTGGTGTCATGATTTTGTAGGCAGGCAGCCGAAATGAAGATGCAGACATCCCGACCATTCTTTGCTAAACCGACGTTTTTCCCTAGCCCTCCTAAACCTTTTTTGTTACCCGTGTATGTTGAGGCAGTAGCCACGCACTCTCAGACCATAGATACTCAACCATCTTTTAAATCTCGTAGAACGGATCCACGAGTATCATTGTTTGTAGATGAGTCTGCTATAGAGTCAGACAGTGAGCTATCGATGAGTGGTGAGAGCTCTACATCAGGGTCTTCTAGTAGTACCTAGACCCACCTAGACTCTCTGATTTTGAACCCACTATACTCGTATATGATATTTTGTGTTGGTATCTACTTGCTTCTATCAGCCATCACTGTACTGAATGTATATCTACTATTTTCTTACTTCTAAACCCTTTCTATGCCCTTTGTTGGACTTTGGTGTTCTAAATTCATTTGTTTCCTATTTATAAACCACCCTAAAACTTTTTCCACGGTCTTAGGCCCCACTTTTAAAAATTCCAAAAAAAGTTGAGAAATTCCTAGGCTCGCAAGCTCTTAGGCTCTTGGGCTCATGCTCCCGAGCTTGCAATATAGCAACCCCGCTCTTCTAGTAGACTTCTAGCTCTCTAGGGAATGATTTTAAAAACAAGTTAATTTTGTGAGGTGTGGAAGTCTACACAGTGAGTTCCCTTCTGCTTGTATTTTGAAACATATAAAATATTATTTCGGTGGGTTTTTTTGTGAATAAACATCTCCATAAAGTTGTTGCAAATGGACACTTTTTATTTTTTGAAAATATCTACTTTTACTATTTTTACCTAATTAAAACATGAAGGTATGTATTTTTTGGAGGTTTGGCACTTTTCAAGTTCTCCTACTTAGAGAATGTTTATATCCATTTCCTTCCGCAAAAACCTTCATTGTAGAGGTATATACGCTATTCATATTTTTCAAATTTTTTTAAAATTAGTTTTCTAATTTTAAAGTACTCCCGAAAAAATCAGCCAAACGCAACAAATAGGACAGGTGTTTCTTGCAATCACCCATAACCCTATCCAAATTCTATATATGACCTCCTAAAGTTTCAATCTTTAGAATTGAAGGCAAGAGATTCTTCTTTACTTCAACAGTCACAACTCACTCATATGGACTGTAAATAGGAATACAAGACAAATTATAGTTTTATGGAAAGTTAGAAATGTTTCAAGCAATTTTTCAAATTTTCATTGCAAATAAAAGACTATCTATTTTGCATGTTCAATTGAAGTCTTAGCCTTTTCTCATAGAAGAAGATAAACTTTCTTCTATTCAAACTAGCACAATTTTTAAATGTCAATTTTGAATTAAACAAGTGAAAAAAATTTAGAAATAGAATTCCATGATACACAATTTTTCTAATTTTCATTATCAAATTCTCATAATACAATACACAATGGCAATGGCCTCTCAAACATTTGACCTTTTCAACAACATTTAAAAAAATATATATATTGCCTCTTTTTTCCCTCCACCTTACCTCCTACCTTAATCATACAAGTTAAGTACTAATTTCTCCATATTTTGACCATAGGGCTCTTTCATTTTTCATTTGTCTTATGTTTTCACCATTAAACTAATTTTATATCCTTAGCTAGAAGATAAATCACCCAAAAGTTATTAGAAGGTAAACTATTTGTATATTTCCGTTCTACAACTTTTTACATACAAATTAAAGAAGGAAATACTTCAAATATAGAATAAAAAACACTAGGAACTTATTTATGCCTAGTAGAGGTAAAAAAATAGAGCTTCAATCCATGTATCATTCCATTTACAAGAACTTAAGAATGCATTTGATGTTAGCTGCGACATAATGTATAAGATTTGCTTTTATTAAAAGAATGATTGGTTCTTTAAGCTATCATTGGTGACTACAACCCCCCTTAAGTGGCAATGAAAGATCCAACGGCAATAGAAGTTGTTCCGGTGGTTGCAACAACAAAAATTCAAATTCACGCTCAATTGGAAAAACCCTCTAGTCTAACATACTATAATCTAAAATGAAAAATGAATAAAAACAACATGAAAAACAATGAAGCTCTTGAATGAAACCTCTTCTTCATAGTTTGTTTGTCATGGCAATGAAAAGGGGTCACCGTGAAGCCACTTCAAATAATGTCATTTCTCCTACTACTTTACAATAATCGATTTTAAAAAAAATCATGTATATATATATATATACACATCTGCGGCACGACACCACATTTAGGTAAAAAAAAAATTCTAAAACCAAAATTTAGGAAATCAATACTCAACAAACATCACTTAAATGTTGGGGTGACTAATTGACACTATTGGAAGACACTTTAATAGTCTTCAAAGAACCAAAGTCATTTCTTTACGTCAAAAAACACTCAAAACTACCATTTTTATTGCAATCACATTTAAAATCATTTTTTTATACATCTATTTGTAGGATATGGACTTTATTGGTGTAAGATTGGATGATTAAAATTTCATGAAGTTTGACCATATAGATAAGAAATTATTAGCATTCAAAGTGAGGAAAAAAAAATTTAACACTAATTTGCAATTTCAATTGACTTTGACCGCCATTTGTGGGAAATGTTTGCACTATAGACTTGAATGGAAAAATTTTGTTTTGAAGAATTGAGTTGAAAGTGTAAGATTTTGAAAAAAAAATGAAAAAAAGAATTGACAATAAATTTTCATTATTTAAAAAATTGTGAAGTAAAGTAGTAGAATTGAGATTCAAACAAAAACTAAATTGTTTATAGCTCTAAGATGGGATTGGAATACAAATAATTTCCAAGTGGTGAGATCGTTTTGGAAAACAAAACATCAAATTCTCAAACACTTTTTTCTAGAAAAGTATGAAAATTGCATTTAGAAATGCCAATCCGATGAGTTATTATTTTTAAAAGATACTTAGATTGCCCTTAAAACAAGATTATTCATAACTTTCACATCAATAATCTAAATGAAATGAATCAAAGCTTCACATGTAGACAAAAATATAGTCTACAAGTATTAATTTCAAATTATGAGAAAACTTATATTTGTACACCAAATAAAATTTGGCCTTTTGTAGTATTAATTTTTTTTTGTGCACTAATTAAAATATAAACTACACTCCTACGAAGATAATGAAATTTTATATGTTTAAGAAAGTTGCAAGTAGTTTCATAAAAGGATTGAGGTTATAGGAGCTTACCAAAATTTATTTTATCATCTAGAGGAAAATGGTCCTTTAGGGGTTAAGGAAAGTCTATTGGACACAAGTAGATATAGCAAGGATGGTATCGGGTGTTTACATCTTGATTCAAGAAGGGCCTCAAAAATATCTTGTGGTAATATAATATATCATGAATATATTGGATTTGATTCAAAAAAACATTAAACAATATTTTCAATTCAAAATAAAATAATGATTATGATAGTATATAAATAATAATGTATTACAATTCATATATTTGAATTACAATTGAAGAATTATAAGGCTATATATAGGTTTTTGGTATCAATATAGAGAGACCCCAAAGGCCTTCTAAGGATGAACCTAATAGTATGATGCCATTTCTTGGTGGTTTGATGACTTTGCATCAAATGGTAAGGATGGACATTGAAAGCAATTTTTCATCCATTTTTTTTTCCTTGACCTCCTATGAAGGATTATAAAGTGTACCTAATTCACTTTGTAGTTTTATGAGTATTTGTTTTCATGTGAACAAGAAATTAGTAAAAAACGGATCATAAAATATATATGCTATTTTGAGTGTATTTTGGAAAGTTGTGGCTCCTTATTGTTAATCTAAAGTTTCTTCACAAACATGATATTTTTTTGAATTTGAGCCCAACTAAAAAAAGAAGGTTATATATTCTACTTTCAAATCCAATTGAAATTTTGCAAAAAATTGTAATATTGAGTATTTTATTGCAATTTGAACTTTTGATATATTTTTGATGTCTTCTGAATTCTAATTATGGAATGACACAAGATTTAAGTTTATACCATGATCCTTGTCCGAATAATTTTCACCCATATTGTAGTTTTTAGATTTTTTGAAATAATTTTCTATTTGATGTGATTTTTTTCACTTTTTCTTTTAAAATTCTCGTAGAGATCACTTTTTGTCAAAAAAATCTAAATTTTTTGTAAAGTAAAGAAGATATGTAGTTTCATCTTTGAAAAATAAATATATAAAATTTCATACATGTATAGTTCAAAAATAGCAACAAATTGAGGGATAGCATTGAAGCTTAAAATCAGTGGTTATAGGCCCGTCCTTTAAGGGTTAATGACATTTACAAGTATTCTCTCCAACATAACATTCAGTAGCATGTCATGCCTCTTCAATGATGGTGAGGCATATTCTACACCCAACCAATCAGCTATTGATGAATACTGTTGGGTGTGGCATATTCATCACCATCACTGGAGTGCCAAGGCAATGCCAACCTTGCTACTCAATGTTACATTGTGTGAATTGTACCTAAACATTTCTAGAAGATGAGGAATAATAATTAGTTACATCCAGGACTACAAAGGTCTCCTTTGAAAGCATGCAAAATGTGTTTTTTACCCACCTAAAGAAATTATTAACTCCCTCTCCTCACTTCCTTTCCAAACAAACAAAAATTTAATTTTTAAAATTTGCATCTCCTCACCTCTTCTAATCCTCAAAAGCCAATGTGATTGACAATCCATATGGGATTTTACTCGTATCCTTACTCAGTATATATATTTAATATTATATATATATATATATATATATATTGTATTATATATATATTTTGTATTATATAAGTATTTATATATATATATATATATATATATATATATATATATATATATATTCAATACTATATATGTATCCATATCTAATATTTCAATATTATATATATATTCAATATTTGTATTTGTATCTGTATCTATATTTGGATGTCTAAGATTAAATCTCACAAGATCAGTGGCTTCTGTTTTTTTGAGAAATTGACGGTGATTTTGAAGGTCACCATTTTTTTTTAAACTATCAACAACCTATAAATTTTTGGAGAAGGGGAGGGGGAGGGGGAGGGTGTGCAAATGCAAACTAGAGTGGGTCACATCTTTTCAGAGGATAGTGTTGGGGACTTCAAAAGGGTGATTAGAAATGAAAACCCAATAAAAATATTGTTGTCAATATGATTGGAAAACAAATTTTAAATTGATATTGCAAAGGGAACCATATTGAAAGCATTTGTTGAACTTAAGGGATGCAAGTGTGGCATTTCTGATGGTTTGTCATAAGGGAGAAACACCCATTCACGGACATGTCCCTTGCAGTAAACTGTAGACTCATCCAATTGCGTCATTAGAGTTTCCTTAATGTATTCGCCACATGCTTGATTCTAATTGGCTAGCTCATTTCAATTACACATATAAATATCTGATTGGTTCGCTACTCATTTTAGTAAGTTTTAGTTTTGGGTGCATCTATTATACAGTTTTAGTGGTCTAGAGAGCCAACACTTTGGAAAATTAGAGAAATTACATACAACATCCGAAAAATCCAATTTTTTTAATACTCATGATTTTTACTTGCTAATATTAGAAAAATATTATTTTTAGAAAAAATTGGCTCCAACTTATTTTTGAAGATTTTAGGTGCTTCCATTGCAAGCACATTTTGAGTTATAGCAAATTGATAACAAGGAGGTCTAAAATCGGACATGGTAGTTTGCGGTTGGTAACTTGGGATTGTTGGTGTCAAACCGTAAAATTTTGTTGGGATTTGAGTGGCACATTATGCATGGCTAGATTTTTTAGAATTGTTTTTGTAATTTTGAATTATAGTATATTTGGTTGGTTGTGTGCAAAATTTAGTCCACCCCCCCAAACTTGATAGTTATCAACTACATGTGATTTAGCCAATCTACACAACCAGTAAATACTTTAGAGCTTCTTTGGTCACTACTAATATTTTTCTCTAAAGGCAACACCTTCAAATCCGGCTATTCTTATAGACTTGAATTTTAAAAATTTGTTTTGAAGAATGGAGTTGAAAGTGTAAGATTGCTTTTTTTTAAAAAGAAAAGAAGTGTCAAAAACAATAGATTTTCATCAAAATATGAATTATCAAAAAACAAAAAAATAGACATGAAAGGAGATTTAAGAAGGGCAACACCATGAGATTTGTAACAATTACAAATGACATACCAATGGTTGTGGCAACAATACATGGCATACTAGCAATTGTACCAAATCATAAGTGACATGTTTATGAAACTTTCCATCTATATTTAAGCTTGATGTCTCGTAAAGCATGAGAGCCTTTATTTTGAATACATTTGCTATCAATTATTTTAAGAAACTAATAATGTATACAAAAGAAGCATGGAAATAGAGTCTTGAATATCCTATTTTACTTCCAACAAGATTCAATAAAGATTTAGAAAATGTAACAATAGGACCAATCATGTTCAAATTATTTGGTCAATTATTTGGATAGTTAACTTAATGCATATCTAGTGACAATATTGAATTTCTTATTGTTGGTTCCACCTTGTATCAATTATGACATGACTAATTCTCCATTTTGCTAAGTATTGTAAAACATGATGATCACCACAACTAGTTTCCAAAGTTTCTAAGTTAGTGAATGATATCATTAACCCCTAAAGGTTTTTGACTATGTTTTCACCAAAAATGCTCCAAAACTGCCATTTCTAATACAAGTGCAACTCTTTTTTTGAAAACACATTTTAACTCATGTAACTATAGGATCTTGTAGTAAGGTGGTTTGTAAACATGTGGAAAAAATTTCAGAAATTTCCACCGTGTAGATTGCAAGATATAAGCATTTGAATTGACAAAAATTGTTTTTTTATCCCTGCAAAAATCCGGGCAGTTGTACTTCACAAGGTCACATTTGTGTGAAAAAAAATTCAAAATGGTGGTTACTCTTTGAATTCATACTTCAATGCAAGTTGGATACATTCTCAAGAAAATTCAAACCATTTGGAATTGTACAACATATAGGAAAAAATAAGTAAGTAGAAAGAAGTAAAAAATGAGCCAAAATACTAAATTTTGGACATTTTATTCATGGAATTGAAAATTTTCAATCCCAATGGCTAAAATGTTGTAATAAACAATCTATACCTTCTATTTTTATTTTTTTCCAAAAATATGAAAAATTGAATTAAATGAAGAATTTCAAACTTTTTTTTGTAGTGTAGAGATTCTATACCTAGCCGCAAACTACCCCAAACTCAAAATCTTTATAACTTTTGACTCATTGATCAGAATGGATTGATTCAAAGCTTCACATGTCTATATAAACCTAAAGAACCAATTTGAAATTTCAGTTTAGAAAAAAAAAAATTTGAAGAAGTTTTTTCAGCTGCCTGGGGTGCCCACCAAATAAAGAAAACAACATATCATGACATAACTTTTTAACCATGAAGTCAAAAGTTATGAAAATTGTTGGGCCTTAAAGCTACTCCTTGGGAACACATTGTATCAAAATTTCAAAGAAAATAAAAATAAAAACTCCATCCGTAGTGAGCTGCCCAAAAAATTTATAATCTCAAAAAACACTATTCAGGGCTTTAGGGGTTAATTGGCCCAAATGAGTCTCTAGATTACGCCCCAAAAAATTTTAAAAAGTGTATGTATAATGGTCATCCTACCAATTAAAAGAATCACAATATTTCTTAACATGGCTACATCATTTATTAATATGCCCACAACATGATAGAATTTGAAAAATCACTTCTTCTAATGAATCTACACTAAAAGTTAGAAGTTTCCCAAGTTGTCACTAATTATTCCATCATTATCACCAAAGGTCATTATTACTAAAGACATTGATTCTAGCCACTAATCAAATTGAACCTAATGTAATCCAAATCTCATTTACTTTAAAAAGTTTGTCATAGTTTGATGTAAGACTCTATTGGGACATTTCCTAAGTACTTGCTATAAGTGGTTTGTTTGTTATAGGTGGTTTACCTTTTAGCCATTCCTAAATGCCTATCATGGGGCATGTGGCTTAAAAAATTGTAACAGGTGGATTGTAGGTTTACTATGTTGCTTTCAATCTCCCTACAAATGATTTTTAATTTTTTTTATTATTCTCCATCAGAGATTTTTGACTCTTTAACAAACAATTATAATTTGTTTATTAGTCTCCAACAAAAATTTATAAGCCAAATTTACTTTATTGCATGGCTAAAAAAATTTGTAAGCCAACTTCTACATTCTCTTTAGACAGTTCTAATTTCCTTTATCACTTTCTAATAAAAATTTGTAAGATAGATTTACCTTACTACTTTTGCTAACAAAAATTTATAAGCCAACTTTCTCATTCTCTCCAAATGACTCTAATTTGTTTTATCATTGTCCAACAAAAATTTCTAAGCCAAGTTTACGTTTTGCTAACAAAAATTTGTAAGTCAACTTCTACATTTTTTTTAGACAATTCTATTTTATTTTATCACTTTCCAACAAAAATTTGGAAGCTAACTTCTACATTTTCTTCAAGTGATTCTAAATTGCTTTATCCCTCTCTTGTGGACATTGGGGTTATAGTGGTTGCAATGACACATGTTCAACCTACACAAAGAAGGATATTGGATGTCAAAACTATTTTTGTTATAAGTATTGTAAAGTGTTATGTATATTAAAGATGTCACTTGTTAGCATATTTGTATGCCAATTCTATAAAGTATAAATAAGAAAATGTTTATCACTCAAATGAGTTAACCTTGCCCAATATAGTTCTTGAAATCTAATTCATTTTAAAATAAGATGTTGCATACCTCTAATCCTTTACGGCCTACAATAGTAACTGTTCAAAATAGAAGTTTTCAATGAATTGTCAAACTTTGATGTTGTTTTGCACATGGTGTCTCTATAAAAGTATACTACTTTGTCTAATATGGATCAAATTAATTTTTAAAAATATTTTTTAAATTATAAAAATTTTGGATGATTAGCAATATAGGCAAAAAGTGGAGATTGATGAAAGAAAAATTAAAAGAAGATAGATTAAAAACTCTCTTAACCCCTAAAGGTTTTTGACTATATTTTTACCGAAACAGCTTCAAAAATGTCATTTTTAGACAACTATCGAATTTTTAGAAAAAAACATTTTTTAACAAAAGTAAGTGTAGGATCTCTTACAGCACAAATTTAAGAAGATGTGGAAAAAATTTCACCAATTTCCACTGAGTAGATTGCAAGACATTAGTGTTTGAAGTGACAAAAATCATATTTTGACCACTACGAAAATTTGGGCAGCTACACTTCAGAAGACCATATTTGTGTGGAAAAATGTCCAAAATGATTGTAACTCTTTGAATTAATTTTTTAAGTGAAGTTTTCTACATTCTTGAAAATTTTCAGATCATTTGAAATTGTACAACATATAGGAAAAATAGTAAGTAGAAAGAAGTAGAAAATGAGCCAAAATACTAAATTATTAACAATTTATTTATAGAGTTAAAAAAAGACAACCCCAATGGTTGTAATGTTGTGTTAAGCAATATACACCCAATGTTTTTATTTTTTTCAAAAATATTAAAAATTGAATTAAATAAAAAATTTCAAACTTTTTTTGTAGTGTAGAGATTTTATAACTAGCCAAAACTACCTCAAACTAAAAATCTTCACAACTTTTGACTCATTAATCAAAATGGAATGGTTCAAATATTTCCACTTAGATAAAAATTAAATAAATCAATTTCAAATTTTAATTTCTTAAAAAAGTAATTTTTGAAGAAGTTTTTTTGTTGCCTAGGTTGCCCACCGAGTAGAAAAATTACATATTAGCCAATAACTTTTTCACTATGTAGTCAAAAGTTATGAAAATTGTTGGGCCTTAAAGCTACTCTTTAGGCACATCTTGTGTAAGAATTTCAAAGAAAAAAAATCAAAAACTCCTTGTGTAATGAGCTGCCCAAAATTGCTATGTTGCCAAAAAAAGCAGTTTGGTCCTTTAGGGGTTAAATTTGTGTATATTTTCAAATAAAAAACAACTAGAAAGCCAAAACTAAACAAATTAGATTGTACAAAATATTAAAAAATGTATACGTGCATCAAGTTTTGAAATTTAACAATTCATATCATTAGCATACTGTTTGGAAACATCTTCAAAAAAGTTAGAACTCATTCTAATCATATTATGTTCTTAATTACACTATATTGAACCTTGTATTCTTAAAATTGCTAAAAATAAACATTTGAAAAAAATTCTTGAGCCCTCATTTGTTTGTGTAGAATAAAAACTAGAAATGTCAAAGAGAATGCTTTTTTTCAATCCCTACTATTCCTTTCATAGGAGAATGATTATGCTTGCTCCCTTTTTTTGTAAGACTACATTTTCAATATAAAAATTTTAAGTTTAAATACTTCTTACATTGAAATTTTGAAAATTGAAAAGACAACAAGTATGTCAATTCATTAATCACTATAAGATCTGCCTTTATAAAATGTAGAGATTTGTTTCACCTTATTATGTATTTGCCATTTAAAATTTGAAGAGGATACATTGTATCTTCATAGGGCTTGAAGGTTTGACGAGGGTTTGGATTAGTAGTTGTAATTTTCAAATAGGCTATTATTAATCTGGAAAAGTTTATGAAATTGTGAAGATATAGAATGCAATTAAATAGATAGTTGGATCCTCTATTGCATCAATCAATAGTCATCAATGAAGTTTAATATCAAAAAAAAATTATTGCCATTTTGATGTAAGTGATTTTTATAAGATTTGATGTTCCACTATTTTGAAAATCTAAATGCTAATTTTGATGATTTTTAAAAATATTCCTCAAAAGGACCATCATCATAACCACATAATTTTGGTTCAAATGTAGTCAATAATTACTACATACTTCTACTACAAACTAGGATGGATCTTGTTGCAATGCATAAACATCAAAAGAGTAAATCAAACTTCAAGATTTCATGGAGAAATTTGTGGATGCCATTAAGGTTGGACAAAAATAAACAAATGAAAAAATTCCAAGAACATCAAAAGAATAAATCAAATTTCAAAGTTTCATGGAGAAAATGTATAAGTGCCATTAGGGTTAAGGGAGGCAAACCATTTTGACCGCTTAAGCAATTGATTATACCTACAATGCAAATATGTTGAATGGAAAAAAAATTTATGCATAGAAATAGATTTGAAACATTCTATATTTTCTTAGGATTTCATCTTTCAAAATAAAATTATGATGAATTTTCTAAGTGAAGATTCTATTCATTCCATACTAATCATATAGGTCATCCTATTTCCAGTTAAAGATTGATTGTAAAAGTGATTGTGCTTTATTTATATGGTAGAAAAATTGTATCACCAATCAAGAGTGCTTTGTTGCCATATACCACCTTACCAAGCAAGAATGTTGTTTACAATTATAAAGTATCAAAACTAATAAAATATAGACCACCCTAGTCGACTAAAATGGAGGATGGTTAAGAATGGGTGGCCTCCTATAGACAAGAATAAAATGAACAAAAAAAATGTAGATGCCAATGTGTGATATATAAAATTGTGACATAGTTTGCATTTAATATATAAGAGATCACACAAAGAATACTAAACTCTATACTAAAGGTAATTGCACAAAATCATAGTGAAGCAAACCAATGAAAAAGATTCCTTTGACTTAGAAAATCAATGATATAGAACATTTAGAGGACAATTATAACATGTTGCTCTAAAGCTCCTCTAAGAACAACTCTTTAGCTACACTGTGAAACAACATTGTAAAAATTTTGCACCATTGATCTTCCTCTGACAAGGGAGATCAATGGTGCAAAATGTTTACAGTGGGTCTGCTCTTTCACTTCTCCCATTGCGGCCCTCGTTCCCATACCGGTGAATGAAGGTTACTTGATGGGGCCCGCTCAATCCACCTGGGTAGGGCTCAGTCCACCTGGGCGAGATGAGCTGGCGGAGTCCCCGCATTGGAACTGGTCTTCAGATGCTCGCTTCGTGGGTTTCAGTTCCTTTGCTGCCAGCTTCTCGTATGCTGAGTTTGATTTCCTCGCAGAATTTTCTGCTACAGGTTATTTCGCTGCTTTCAGGTCGGTAGAACATTCGCGACGCAGCAGATCGACTTTCGTTTTTTCGGGGTTTTTTTTCGGAGTTTTTTTCGAATTTTCTTTTCCTGGGGGTAATTCTCTTCGAAGGAAGTTTCAAGTTACACGAGTGAGAGCGAGCGGCAGTCGGTGTATCTGTGGTCGGAGCCTTTGTGCATATCTATTTTTTACATGATTTGAGTGTGGGAGAAGACCGGATTGAGTAGGGAAATGAGAACGCTGCTCAAGTTGCTGTGAGTTAAGGATGCCACTCCCGACGTCTTCCCCCAAACCCTCTCATTACGCATCACCGGTCAAGCTTGAGACAAATTCGAGAGGAACAGCGTCCTCGCCCCCGCCGAGCAGCAGTAAGAAGGAGCGGCGGCACAAGAAGAAGCATCAGCACTCTTCGGGAAAGCAACGGTCTGAAACTCCGTTGACGTGGAAAGAGAAGCTCTTTCAGGTCGCTGCAATCTTCCTCACTGCTGTGGTCGTGTACAAATTGACTCTTACTGGTGTGAGATGGCTGGAGGAGACTCGCCGGCCATTCTGTGATGACCTGCAGGATCCCGTGCGAGGTGAGCGCTTATGTCCTCTTTGAGCCTTTTTTCTAAGTAGCGGTTGATCATATTATACTCCGAGTATTCGCTCAGTTCGATACCAGGGACTTTCTTTGCGTTTTAAATTTTACTAAGGGGACTAGCAAGATTTAGGGTTTGCGTGCGTTGACTTCATTCTGATCACCGCAAATTTGCAGCAGACGAGGACTTTGAGAAATAATAATGTTGCTTTTCGTTTCTATGTGGCATAGACTCTGGCACTTGTGTCTTGTATATGGCTGTGACTTTGTTTTGAGAGGAATTGACGTATTTGACCTGCTTTCGATCGTCACATCTAAGGGCTTCTTGACGGCACTTTGGGAACAAGTTCTGCTAACCCTTTAGCAACGGTGGCGTGAATTGCAGTAATTGTTTTGTTAAGCCTTGCTTCGCTTTGATCTTTAACATTTATCACTATCTCCCTTGGTCTGGAACCATCGGAGCATTCATACTTCCTGTACTGACTTCAGAGTGTCCAGTTTCCCGTTTTGAAGTGCATGATAACCGACGGAATGTTGTAGTTTTGCATTTCAACTGCACTGATCCATAGTTCTACCGACAATATTTCGGATGAAGTAGAGGACTACGGAATTTTAGGACGTTGTATGAGAAACGGTAACATTAATGCCGATTTCGACACTTATCACTGTTCTAATTTGTCCGGGAGAAAATTCACCATTTCTGAGTTCATGGAAGGGGATTCTGTTCATCACGGCTCTGGCCTTTCGTTTTCTCACAGCCCGGGAGAAAAATGAAGTTTTAAGTGAGTGAACAGAGGCTGACCTCCTTTGTGATGTTTCCTCACATAGATGGTCTCGAGTGCAGATAACTGCAGACTTTGCCCTGAGAATGGAATTTGTCGGGATGGAGACTTTCGCTGCATTCCAGGTTTTCGTCGCCAAGGCGCTCGATGTGTCCCTGACAAACAGATTGATCGAAATGCCCAAAATCTGGTAACCCCTCTCGTGTACTGTCTGCAACCCTGCCAGTATGGGAGTTTTAGGCTCTGCATGCTTTGTACACACAGATATGTTCGCAAATCTTTGATTGGCGTTTGGAAGTAAGTGAACACGAGAAACTAATGAGAGTATGCTGCTATTATGTAGGCAGAATTTGTGCAGAGCAAAGTGTGCGGGATTTCAGGCGAGTCCCTTTGTAGATCGGATGTAACCACATGGGTAATCCTGAAAAACCTAACTCTTGAAAAGACTGTTTTCTATTTTATCAGCTGTGGAGTAGGTCACGGAGATTTAGGGAAGTACTTGTTTATTGACCTAGATGTATCCCACGCCTCATTTTCTTGTCAAAGTGATGCTAGGTCTTCCTAGATGTTCTGATTCTTCCAGGATGAAGCTAGGAGCGCTGACTATTTTGAACATGACAGGTGCAAGAACAAGAACTCTGGGATACTTCCAAGGAAGACGACTTGGGGCTAGATGCTGAGAGTGTGTGGTTGGTTCGCGAGAAGGCATTGCAACTTGTGCGTGACAAACTCAACATCCGCATAGATGATTTTGGGTTTGAACTGCTGCCCTGATAGCTTCACTAGCAGCAGTAGCTCTGAAGGGTTCATTTTTTCTGTAGTTTCTTTGTGTTGAACTGTTGATCATGTTACTGCAGTGTTCCTGTTACTGTTCGCGATGATTACGGTCTTTTCCTATTAGTTTTCAATCCTTTTTGTGGACTTGCTCAGAGTGCAAGTAATCTTCGGAGTGCAGTGCGATTCATTTATCTGGTAAAAGGCATTGTCAGGACTCTTGTTTAGTCCATGGAACACGTAGCATGGCCGAACTGAGCAGGGAATACGGCGGGTTGCTACAGGTTGAAAGAGTTTGAATGTCCGTTTGCACTGGCAGTGACGTATCAGCCTATTGGATGTCGGCTCAGGAAGGGCATCAAAGCCAACATATATGGCATACTTCTGAGTACTTTTATTGTATGTGTCCTCCTCGCACCTCTTAGTCAGTTTAGCAGAAGCTTGTTCTGTTCTAGGGTATACCATTGAGCTACTTACAAACAGGATGGATTGGGGTTTTGAATCATTGATCCTATTATTCGAATGTGAGGCAGATTTTCAAATTTTGGCAACTTATTTTTGTTGCTGTGTGATGTCTTGGTTCATGCAGGTGGTTTTTGCAGTGGTTTATATTCTCAGAAACCTGGAGTACAGAACGCTTGCGACTCGAGCTGAAGAGCTCTATATACAGGTGACGAACCCTTTCTGTGCGTCATTTCTCCTGTCTACCATAGTTATTGGCCTCAGGTCTCCCTTAGGTTTGTGCGGTTGTTCATGGGATTGTCCGAGCCATTTACACTGGAGATCAGTTTCCGCCGTGGTTGTTCGTTGATGGCGTTTATAGGCTGTTGGTAAGTACAGTTTGCTGGATGCTTGCACTTTACATCGCTTTTCTGTTTCTTTACCCATCGGTTAATGATTGTTATGAAATGATGCACCAGAAAAAGACTTCTAAGGTGATGATCTGGACCTTTTTGTGTTGCATCTTCAATGAAACCTTTTCGTGCTCATGTCAGTACGTAAACCAGGATTCTTGCTGTGCCAACGCAGGTCTGTGAGGTTCTTGAAGAGAGGGCTGGGGGGGCTTCGGGAGAAACGAAGTGGGTAGTGTCTTCCAGGTTAAGAGATCACTTACTTCTTCCAAGCGAGCGAAAAGTAACAGCACTTTGGAAGGAGGTACAGTACGCACGTAATGCCAATGGTGTCGTGTCTATCCGCTTGACGAAGTCGTAAATGTCGATCCACTATTGAAGAGTGTGACTTAGACTTTCCTTGTTTGACTTGTTCAGGTGGAGAGATTGGTGCAAGAAGATTCTCGAATCGACCAGTACCCGAAGCTTGTGAATGGAGATTCCCGCGTGGTGTGGGAGTGGCAAGGTAATATCGTGTGTAGACATTACACTATCGAAATAATTTCACTGTTTATTGGGGTGTTCAGATTATCATTTGTTCAGATGAACATTTTTCTCTACGCTAACTTGTTTTTTCACCTCACATGGTTTCCTCATTAACAGGAGAAGGAACTTTGCGGACTCCAACGAAAGACATGAAGCGATCAACAAGGATTTGACATTTCCTAATATACTTCCTGCGGTTCCAGAGAATTTATTATGTAATGACCTATTGAGTTTTATGGACATGCCAGCATGTTTCTCAATGGGTTCTTGTAATATAGTTGTATGGACATCAATGAGTCTTTAAATCGCTTTATACATTGTTTCTTTCTCACATGTCGATGTTGACCCTGTCGTGGGTGCCTTTCGTTTTTTTATTTGTTATCTGGTCGTTTCTCTGTCTCTTTTCAATACGAATCCCAAGCACGCCATAAAGTTAGACGAGATTGAAGCTCATAAAATTTCAAGTCGACATTATTTCTAATGCTGTTTGTTGCATCACAATTCTTCCTTTTTCTGTACTGTACAACTGTAGTGAGCTAGTGATGGTCTGTCTTATGATTGTTGAAGGACCAAGGTCCAAGAGTAGAGTCTTAAAGCAAACAAATTGTGTGAGCTAGGGAGACAAATCTACCTCGTCCTTTGAAGAAACATGCTTTCCTAATACTAGCTTAAGCCGGCTCTTCTCTCCAGTGGCATCGACAACTTCCAGACAGAGAGATTGAACTGATGCTCAGGATTGCCATACACTGGCTTAAGTCAAGTCGAGGGATTCCTGTAGTCAACTGCAGAAACAGACAAATCATACTAGACCAACCTTCATCGCAGAGCAAACAATTGAAATTGCCGATTCATTGGTCCAGCTGACACTCAGTGTATCTTCCAGCTACCATGGGCAACACCAGAACAGAGAAAAAGCTACGAAGTTTGTAACCACCTCAACTTATTTGAACGCCATGCTTCCCAGTACACCTACTAATTAAGTTTCAAAAAGGGGTCTTCAGTTTATAGACTTCATCTAGACTGTCATTGGGAGACGAGAAAAACTTGAAAACAGTCACGAACGATGCTGAGTGACACTAATTCCTACTTTCCGAAAGTACCACGTCTATTGCCACCTAAATGCAAGGAGTCGATTGATCGAACTCCATATCAAAACTGCTTTTGGCTTGCGAGCTGGAACTCTGAGCTCCAAAACTACCAGCCTGAACCATTGTTCGAGGCTAGAAAGCGCTACTCCACATTCAGCAAGAGTCCAACAAACTATCGAAGCAACTGGTGACAATGTTGGTGCAGCTGTGAATTTATCGCGGCGGACATCTCATGCAAGCCACCCGGAAAAAATCTAAAGTGCTGCTTGCGGACATTCACTAGTAACTACCCCAAAGTGCGGTGATAAGAGTCTTCGAATGGGCATTCCTTCTCCTTGATGACTTCCAATGGGGAACGGACCGTGAGGATTGTCTTCTCTACATTAGTGAAGCGCAATCCAACGCTCCACAGATCCGTTGCAGACGAAGCACTGGGCATTGTCTTCATTTCCTTGCCGCAGCTTAATCTTGCAAAAGGAGCACATGTTGTGGTGACCGCATGGAACCGCAACCCACAAAGCTTGTCTCTCAAAGCACATCTCACATCTTCCAACCATCTTTGAATTAAGAGAAGTATCCACTGGGTGTGCCGTAATTCGATTCGTTACTCTGAGGAAAATCCTGGCCAAACAGACGGTAGAACAACTGAGAACGTTTGGCTTTGGAGCAAGGTAATCACAGGCGCCTCAATTAATACTCGGAAATGAAAAACTAATGCTCAGTGCATGACAGAATACTCCCTGTTACTTGCAAGCCATTCGTGACTAGCAAGCATCCAAATCTCCGAGTCAGGTGAAACATCACCCACTAAACAGCTTATACAGATTCAGGGGAAATCGTGTTCGGGGCTGACGTTATACCTCGTAAAGCTGACATGCGGAGTTGTAAGTCTCAGTTCCGCTGCCCTGAACGCCATAGCCACCCACCTTCGTCCTCTTTGGGTCTTGTCCCCACATGCCTGAAGGGGGGAGGATTTCTGAAAGAAATCCAGCGAAAGGATGATTAAAAGGGGTAGGAGGAGGACTGCTTTCGCGCGTCGGTGTCTTTGGTTCCTTCTCGATCAATGGGGAGTAGATGGATCTCTCCCTTTCGATGTCCACATTCATAGACGACTTCTGTGAATACTGCCCTGGTGGTGCTTCGTGCATCGTCACAGGAGCAGGCCAGGAGCCTGTTGCTGCGTGATGGGCAGGCGGCGCATGTTCTTTTCCCGTCATCTTCAGCCGTGATATCAGCTCTAGTAACAGAGCCACGTCCTCTTTGGCTAGTCCAGAATTGATGTCCGAAGAACTCGTCTCACCAATACACAGGGTTTCCGTGTCATCTGCTCGCACCAATGGATCCTCACTGGCTGATCGGCATCTACTGGAGGAGCTCGAGTGAGAGGTCATTGGGGTTCCGCTGCTCAATCCACTCCGGCTATGTGCGTCACAATAGGTCGACGAAGTTTTCGGTGGCCCGTCACACGTTGCTTTCAGGTCTGCATTGTCGCCTGCTACTGCAGCACTGGGTCCGTGTCCCCTCAACGACAGGCCCTGATGAAGGCCATAAGAGAAAGCTGGCTGATGGTCAGTCGAAGAGGTCATTCCTCCTGGTGGTGCTGGAGCTCCTGCATGCTTTCCTTGATGAACAAGATTCGAACCGCTTGTACAGAAAGCAGCGTTAGAGGGCGGTGCCGCATCAGACCTGCCCAGTCTAGCAGCTGAACCGTGGCAGGCGACCTCTGCGTATGAGCGTGTACCGTCCACTAAGGAACGGGTTGTAATGTTTGGAAGGTTTCGCCGACCAGCTGCTGAGGGGATGTTTCGATTTATAGGCGGAAGTAGAACCATATGAGTGGCAGGTCCTCTGCCCACAGGGACAATCTTCATTCTGCAGAGCTCTGGGAATGATCGAACAAAGTCGTTGAGCTTCTCGATTCCTAATGAGGCACGATCGAACTCGAAACCGCAGATTGCTCTGTAATCTCCTTTGAGAGAAGATAGTGGATACCACTTTCCATCCTTCAGTCGCATAGACTCTCGACAGGAATTGCGGAAGCCACTCCTTGAAAGTGTTCAACCACGTCGGCTTTCTTCCGAGCACAGTATTGGATGAGGCCCCTCGCATGACGGATTGTGAAACAGAGCGATCACGAGAGACGCTGGATACATTTGCTGAAGGGCATCCAAACGAAGATGCTGTCATTGTGAGAAGACAGTTAAGCATACTGTTACTATGCATGCTCAAATACCACAGAGTTTTCTACAGGATGAGTGTAATTTATAATACAGTAACATTTTAATGCATAAAGAGTAGTTAGCGTAGGGAATTGCAGGTCTAGGAATGAGAATGAAACCTCAGGTTGCTGGCGTGTCCGTCCGCGTCATACTGGAAAAGTGAGCGCATGCGATCTATTGAGGAGTGCACTGGATCTGCGCAGATCCTAGTGATCGTCAGCAACTGCGGCTCGCAACGATGGCAAGATGATATACATACAGGGGCGAAGCAGCTGAGCTGAGCCTGAAACCTCTGTTTCCTATCGATGCTTTCTCGCGTCTCGCTTCTTCTTGCTAGCTTAGGACCACCAGAAGACCAACGGAAAGTCAGAAAATAATGAGGTGAACTGTCCACTCGAGAATCCTAAGTAGAATTCGCAGGAAGAAGAGGTCGTGCTTGTTTGCGACCAGCTAACCTGCATGCCGTGATTTCCAAGAAAAGAACGATAACCGAAGTTTACGCAGCTATTCAAGCGCTCAAGAATTGCTCAAGTAAATTTCAATCAAGAAATGAGACGTCATTTGATGAACGAAATGGATGCTTCGGAAGATTTGTCCATACCATAGAAGCCGTGGACGAATAGATTTAAGAGGCTAACTACGAAGCAGGACAGGATGACCTCCTCGTTCACGAGAAATTCTTAGCATGCATGATGGACATTGTATTGTGACGGATATACGATGCAGAACAAAGAATTTCCACAGGCGCGTAATGCGAGTGAGAGCCGAATTAAGGATTCTCTAATAAAGTGCAGACAGCCATTCACGCGATGTGGAATCGCTCCAGAGACTAAAACAGAAATGAATCATCGATTGATCATTGAGTAGCGGAGCATGAGATTGTTTGAAATGCAAGAAGCAGAACCTGGTGATTTTCTTCTCTCCTACGCTAGGGTTGCTACTACGCAATCGCAAGAGCCGCTCTCTGTAATCGCCGAACGCCGCTTCAAAAATCTCACAGTGGCCGGCGGTATAAGGTGGGTACACCTAAAACCGCCACTTTTGGATATTGTGCCTAGGAACTATTACTGGTCTGATCAAATTTTTATATAGTCTTCTTGGCAAGTGAAAGCTTGTTCCAATGCACCAAAAAATGCAGCATTTGGATACAATATCCAAAAGTTATTAAGGTTCAAAGTCTGTTTCTAAAAGCGCTCCAATCAAATAGGTATATAATGGAATTCAGAAATGTACAGCAACTATAGATGGCGCTTTTAGGTGAGGTGCAATTTTGGGTGTACCCACCTTAATCCATACACAAATCTTCTTAACAGAGAACCTATCACAAAACCTGTGAGAACAAGGAATGTTGGACAAACGCTCATCATATTTGCTAAGGTAAAATGTCAAGAAATTAGTGAAGGGCAACCTAATTCCAATATTTAGTATAAGGTAACCCAACCTATGACAAGCACATTCCTAGACATGCCTATTGCAATTCCAAAAATTCTTGCGGTATACATTTGTTTTGTAAAGCATACTACACAAGATGATGTGGGACTACATTTAGCCTTGTCCAAATTTGTGCCTATTATAGATTCATGGGCTAAGTTTCTTTACTTATCTATAGAGTAATGGCTTTGAGACAAAATATTTGGAATATTTTGCATAAAATAATCTTTGATTTTTAATGGATGCAATCTTTACAAATCCCCATTTAAAAAAGAAATAGGATGACATTGCTTAGGTTGGGTGATTCAACATATTTGGATAAATTTCTGATATTTTAACTAATACATATGTTCTTTGGTGAACAAAGTTGTGCCAACCTAGTGAAAGTGTAAGTTAAACTACTTTATAGAACTAAGAATTAATTCCTTGATACAAACCAAATGAGTTATGAAATGCAATTACACAAGTGTTTGTCCAACTTGCTACCAAGATGTTTTGCAATTATTTCTTAATTAGATATTTCAATTCAAGTCATATGATTTCAATCTTCTTTGTCATTATTCTAATCAACCAAAGTAAGTATAGTCTTGCCTAAATGCACAGCTCTTATTCATCCTTAATTTTAGATATACAAACTTTTAACACTTTGTAATTTCATAGTTTATTAGTAAATATTGATTTTCGTGATAGATCTAACCCCATAGATATTATTTATGAATATTTTATAAATATGGGACTTATGAGTTATACACAAAATACACCTAAGTATGGAGGTTGTGACTTGACAAAAAGTCAATAGTACAAAAATGTTTTCCAAAGTAATACTTGGATTTATTGGATTGAATATTGATATGTGAATATTTGATTCACTTGTCTACATATTAGCAAAGTTTCAAGACATTTAGGATGAGTATCCATCATTTATGATAGGTCAAAGCTAGCTACGACAATTTTTATATTGTGGTGAGAATTATACAATAGACATTTGAGATAATAGAATTTGAAAATAGATTTAGGATCATTTAGAGGCAAGAAGGATATTAAAAGAGTAATATATGTAAATCATTTTCACAGGAAGGTCTAAATCCATGCTATTCCAAACCTACATACACAACTCTGCAACACCATAAAAAAAACCTTAATAAGGGTGCGGGTCGATAATAAATTATGTAGCATTCGAATTGGTAAAGCAAAATATTGAAATCCAAAATCTTAATAGGCAACTAAAATTTGAAAATGGATTGAGGAGAAAAATTGAAACTTCAAGTCTAGACATCAACATATAAGTCTTCAAAGCTTCTTTCACTCCAACTCCAACTCCAATCCCTTGCGTAAATTTTGAATTGATGCCATTGTTGCTTCAAAAGTCAAATTGAAATGAGTGATAGTTTTTTTTTAAAGTTCACTCAAACTTCTAGGATTTTTTTAAATTTATTTCAATTCATTATATAACTCTATCCAAATTCTATATATGACCTCCTAAAGTTTCAATCTTTAGAATTGAAGGCAAGAGATTCTTCTTTACTTCAACAGTCACAACTCACTCATATGGACTGTAAATAGGAATACAAGACAAATTATAGTTTTATGGAAAGTTAGAAATGTTTCACGCAATTTTTCAAAGTTTCATTGCAAATAAAAGAACTATCCATTTTGCATGTTTAGTCGAAGTCTCATCCTTTTCTCATAGAAGGAGACAAACTTTCTTCTATTCAAACTAGCACAATTCTTAAATGCCAATTTTGAATCAAATAAGTGAAAAAAAATTAGAATTAGAATTCCATGATACACAATTTTTAAATTTTCATTATCAAATTCTCATAATACAATACATAATAGCCTTTCAAACATTTGACCTTCTCAACAACATCTTTAAAAAAGAAATGAATATGGGTGAATTCACGAAACACTTGAACTATTTTCTGTCACACGGCATGTGCTGATCTGGTTTTTGGCCATAACTTTTGTGTTTTGACTCAAAATGACTCGAAATTCATAGAGAAGGTACTCATGACTGTTATACACCTTACATAATTTTTTCATAATTTTCAAAAATATTTAAAGATTAAAACAGTACTAGTGATTGAATGTCACATTTGGCAGTTTAGGGGTTTTTAGTCACTAAGGAGTACCTTTTTTTCATGATTTTGAGCTCAAATTTGGACGAATTGGTCTTCTATTAGACTTCTAGCTTTCTACAAAAGGGATTTTTGAAGAAGTTATTTTTGTGTGGTGTACAAGTCCGCAAAGTGGACCTTCTTCTATGTTTTTTTGGAAACATGTAAAAAACGATTTTGGTGATTTTTTTGATGAATAACCATCTCCATAAAGTTTTTTCAAATGGACAATTTTTATTTTATTTTTAAAAAAATATTCCTATTTTTTACTAATTAAAACATCAAAGTATGTATTTTCTTGAGGTTTGGCAAATCTCAAGTTCTCCTACTTAGAGATTTTTTTAACAAATTTCTTTTGGTGGTTTTCTTCATCTTAAAGGTTTTTACATTAATCATATTTTTTTCTTAAATTTAAAATTATTTATCTAATTTTGAAGTACTCCCAAAGAAAATCAGCAAAACGCAACAAATAGTACAAGTGTTTCGTGAATTCACCCATATTGCCTCTTTTTTCCTTCCACCTTACGTCCTACATTAATCACACAAGTTAAGTAGTAATTTCTCCATATTTTGACCATATGGCTCTTCTATCTTCCATTCGTCTTATATTTTCACCATTAAACTAATTTTATATCCTTAGCTAGAAGATAAATCACCCCAAAGTTATTAGAAGGTAAACTATTTGTATATCTCCGTTCTACAACTTTTTACATACAAATTAAAGAAGGAAATACTTCAAATATAGAATAAAAAACACTAGGAACTTATTTATGCCTAATAGAGGTAAAAAATAGAGCTTCAATCCAAATATCATTCTATTTACAAGAATATAAGAATGCATTTGATGTTAGCTGTGACATAATGTACATGATTTGCTTTTATTAAAAGATTGATTGACTCTTTAAACTACCATTGGTGACTGCAACTCCCCTTAACCCCTAAAGGACCAACATGCCTTTTTTGGCAACATAGCGATTTTAGGCAAGTACATGTGGCTAGAGATTTCCATATTTTGGAACCAAACTTTAATAGAAGGTGTAGACAAGGAGTATCTTCAAAGTCCAACAATTTTCGTGACTTTTGACTACATGGTTGAAAAGTTATCGCATAAAATGTTGTTTGTTTCTCAACTCAGGCAGTTTGGGCAGATTAAAAAAATCACTTTCTTGGGAAATAAAAATTTGAAATTGGTTTTATAGATTTATATATATATGGAAAGATTTGAATCATTCCATTTGGATTAATGAGTCAAAAGTTATGAAGAATTTTAGTTTGCAAGTAGTTATAGATCATCTCCTCTAAAATAAACTTTGAAGTCCTTTATTTTATTCAATTTTTAATATTTTTGAAAAAACAAACAAACATTGGGTGCATATTATTTATTACAACATTTGAACCATTGGGATTGGCATTTTTCAATTTAATAAATAAACTGTTATCATTTTTGTATTTTGAATCATTCTCTACTTCTTTCTACTTACTATTTTTTTGTACATGTACAATTCCAAATGATATGAAAATTTTCAAGCATGTAGCCAACTTGAATTGGAAAATGAATTCAAAGAATTGCAACCATTTTGGACATTTTTTCATACAAATGTGGCCTTTTGAAGTGTAGTTGCCCGGATTTTTGCAGTGGAAAAAAAATGATCTTTGTAACTTCAAACACTAATATCTTGCAATCTACATGGCGGAAATTTTTGAAATTTTTTCTACATCTTCCCAAACTAGTGCACTAAAAGATCCTATAGTTATATGTGTCAAAAAATGTTTTTTTCTAAAATTTGGTAGTTGTCCTAGAAATGACAGTTTTGGAACAATTTTGGTGAAAACATAGTTGCGGTCCTTTAGGGGTTAAGTGGCAATGAAAGATCCAACGGTAATAGAAGTTGTTCTAGTAGTTGCAACAACAAAAACTCAAATTCATGCTCAATTGACATTCTTCATCTTAAAACTTGAAAAAACCCTCTAGTCTAACAAACTATAATCTAAATGTAAAACAAATAAAAACAACATGAAAAACAATGAAGCTCTTGAATGGACCCCCTTTATAGTTTGTTTGTCATGGCAATGAAAAGGAGTCACCGTGAAGCCACTTTGAATAATGTCATTTCTCTTACTACTTTACAATAATCAATTTTTTTTAAATTATGTATATATATATATATATATATATATATATATATATATATATATATATGTATATATATATATATATATAATGTCTGCATTTGCAGCATGACACCACATTTAGATAAATCGTTTTTTTCTAAAACCAAAATTTAGGAAATCAATACTCAACAAAGAACACTTAAGTGTTGGGGTGACTTAATGACACTATTGGAGGACACTTTAATAGTCTTCAAAGAACCAAAGCCATTTTCTTTACGTCAAAAAACACTCAAAACTTCCATTTTTATTGCATTCACATTTTAAATCATTTTTTTTATAAACCTATATGTAGGATATAGACTTTATTGGTATGAGATTGGATGATCAAAACTTCATGAAGTTTGACTATATAGATAAGAAATTATCAGCATTCAAATTTAGAAGAAAAAGAATTTTTTAACACTAGCTTGCAATTTCAATTGACTTTGACCACCATTTATGGAAAATGTTTGCACTAGAGACTTGAATTGAGAAATTTTGTTTTGAAGAATTCAGTTGAAAGTGTTATATTTTGAAAAAATAAATGAGAGAAAAAAAATTGACAAAAAATTTTCATTATTTAAAAAATGGTGAAGTAAAGTAGTAGAATCAAGATTAAAACAAAAACTAAATTGTTTATAGCTCTAAGATGGGATTGAAATACAAATCATTTCCAAGTGGTGAGATTGTTCTGGAAAACAAAACATCAAATTTTCAAATATTTTTTTCTAGAGAAGTATGAAAATTGCATTTAGAAATGCCAATCCGATGAGTTATTTTCTTAAAAAGATACTTAGATTGCCCTTAAAACAAGATTATTCATAACTTTCACATCAATAATCTAAATGAAACGAATCAAAGCTTCACATGTAGACAAAAATATAGTCTATGAGTATTAATTTCAAATTATGAGAAAACTTATACTTGTACACCAAATAAAATTTGGCCTTTTGTAGTATAAATTTTTTTTGTGCACTAATTAAAATATAAACTACACTTCTACAAAGCTAATGAAATTTTGTATGTTTAAGAAAGTTGAAAGTAGTTTCATAAAAGAATTGAGGTTATAGAAGCTTACCAAAATTTATTTTATCATCTAGAAGAAAATGGTCCTTTAGGGGTTAAGGATAGTCTATTGGACACAAATAGATATAGTAGGGGTGATATTGGGTGTTTACACCTTGATTCAAGAAGGGCCTCAAAAATCCTTTGTGGCAATATAGTATATCATGAATGTATTGGTATTTGATTCAAAAAAACATTAAACAAATATTTTCAATTCAAAATAAAATAATGATCATGATAGTATGTAAATAACAATGTATTACAATTCATATATTTGAATTATAATTGAAGAATTATAAGGCTAAATACAGGTTGTTGGTATCAATATAGAAAGACTCCAAAGGACTTCTAAGGATGAACCTAATAGCACCGGCAATGTCATTTCTTGGCGGTTGGATGACTTCATTTCCTGGCGGTAAGGACGGGCATTGAAAGCAATTTTTCATCCATTTCTTTTCCCTTGACCTCCCATGAAGGATTATAAAGAGTAACTAATTCACTTTGTAGTGTTATGATTGTTTGTTTTCATGTGAATGAGAAATTAGTAAAAAAATGGATCATAAAATATATATATATATATATATATGCTATTTTGAGTGTATTTTGGAAAGTTGTGTCTCCTTATTGTTAATCTAAAATTTCCTTACAAACGTGATATTTTTTGAATTTGAGCCCAACTAAGAAAAAGAAGGTCATATATTCTAGTTTCAGATCCAATTGGGATTTTGCAAAAAATTGTAATATTGAATATTTTATTACAATTTGAACTTTGGATATATTGATGATGTCTTCTAAACTCTAATTATGGAATGACACAAGATTTAAGTTTACACCATGATGCTTGTCCCTATAATTTTCACCCATGTTGTAGTTTTCAGATTTTTTGAAATAATTTTTTATTTGGTATGATATTTTTTCCAATTTTTCTTTAAAAATTCTCATAGAGATCACTTTTTGTCAAAAAAATCTAAATTTCTTGTGAAGTAAAGAAGATATGTAGCTTCATCTTTGAAAAATAAATATATAAAATTTCATACATATATAGTTCAAAAATGGCAACAAATTGAGTGATAGCATTGAGGCTTAAAATCAATGGTTATAGGCCCATCCTTTAAGGGTTAATAACATTTACAATTATTCTCTCCAACATAACATTTAGTAGCATGTCATGCCTCTTCAGTGATGGTGAGGCATATTCCACACCCAACCAATTAGTTATTGATGAACACTGTTGGATGTGGCATATTCATCACCATCACTGTAGAGCCAAGGCAATGCCAACCTTGCTACTCAATGTTATGAAGCACTTCATTGTGTGAATTGTGCCTAAGCATTTCTAGAAGATGAAGAATAATAATTAGTTACATCCAAGACTACAAAGATCTCCTTGGAAAGCATGCAAAATGTGTTTTTCCACCCCCACTCACAAACCGGCTCTAATGAAAGCTAGCATCACCCAAACTGACATTTCCATGGTTGCATGACATCAACCTTTTTTTTCCGGCACCATGGGGCTAGATTGCACCATTTCAAAATAAATGTCTTTTTTTCGCCAAATCAAAATAATCTTTTTTCACCAGAAGTTTTTCAATTCTCTTTAAAATATGGATGAAGTTGCCAAATTTGGATGAAAAAATGTATGAATATGATGAAAAAGTATTTTTTAAGTCCAAAAGACAAATTAATTTAGAAATACATTGCTTCACCAAATTTGAAGTGATTGCCATCTTGGCACTTTCTCAAAAAGTAAGAAAAAAGAGCAACATGACATTAAGTTTGGAGAAATACACTAAATTATATAATGTACCCTTTCATCAAAATAAAAGTTATTGAAAAAAACATTAGGAGAGGGCTCTAAACCAAGCGGGCATTTTCAACCATCCAGTAGGGGCTCTAAAATGGATAGTGTGAACTTTGAAAAATGAACTCTGAATTACAATGGAGGTTGATGAGATTCGTTTTTACTTCTTCAATAGATGGTTTAAGAATCACACTTGGTTCATTCCTAACTAAGTGGCTAGGTGTCTACTAATTTAATTCAAAAAAAGGATTCATTGTTCAACTATCTTGTTACATGTATTGAAAAATCTGAAATAATGATTAAATCAAGCATTCATTTCAGATTTAGAAAGGGACACTTTCAGAATCCATTTCAATTACTTTACATATGCTGCAATGCTAGTTTTTGAACAAGGCCTAATTTTTTTTCAAACTATGCATGGATGGGTTTCCAAGGGCCTATGATCACATGTAAGGACCTAGACCAGATTGTGTTCAAAAATTCATAACTAATTCAATAATGCTTCAAAAAATGTGAAACAATTTGTGTTAGATTCCTCGTCTATTTTTCTTTCACTGAAAAATAAACTAGAAATATTTTCATATAAGGAAATACTCAAAAAAGGCACACCACCGCTTAGATGGTCACTTTTTGAGCCTCTTACCTTAGTAAAAAAAGTAGTAAAAAATGAATACCCCATACACTAACACAAATTAAACATTAAGTTGGGTTACAAAGAACTTGAGCTTCTGGGCTACGATATAGTACATTGTTGCTCATACAGTGACATGCCAGACATTTTGTACAACAATGATTTTGGGGTTCCCATAACTTCCCATTCCTATCTCTACCTCACATCATGTCTCCACCATCCTTTCCATCATTTTGTCCATCCTGCACGGGCATGCAAGTCTACACATGGATCATTTCAGAAATTAAAGAAGAAGAAGAAGAAGATGGTACTTCAAGTGGATCCATGTTGGGGAATTCAAAAGGGTGATTAGAAATGAAAACTCAATAAAAATATTGCTATCAATATGATTGCAAAATATATTTCAAATTGATATTGCAAAGGGAATCATATTGAAAGCATTTGTTGAATTAACCCCTAATATCCCATTGTTCCCTTGGGGGACAATTTGGAGTTCGGGCAGGTTTCATAGACTTCAATTTTTAATGAATCTTCCTAAAATTTTCTCATAAAATAGGAAAACTGATTAAGGTGGGTACTCCTAAAATTGCACCTCATCTAAAAGTGTCATCTATAGTTACTATACATTTCTGAATTCCATTATGTACCTATTTGGCTGGAGCGCTTTTAAAAACAGACTTTGAACCTTAATAACTTTTGCATACTATATCCAAATGCTGCATTCTTTAGTGCATTGGAACGTGCTTTCACTTGTCAAGAAGACTATATGAAAATTTGATTAGACCAGTAATAGTTACTAGGCACAGTACCAAAAAGTGGCACTTTTAGGTGTACCCACTTTAGCTTTGTGGGAATACAATTTTTATTTCAATTGGTGCCCAGGAGCAAAAGTTATACCACAAAAAGCATGGATTTTAACTCGGCAGGCAGAAAAATAAATCCACAAAAACTTGAAATTTTTTATTTATTTTTTATCTTATAGATTATATTTTTGTCTACATGTGAAGCTTTGATTCATTCCATTTGGATTAGTTATGTGAAAGTTATGAACAATCTTGTTTTTGGGCAGTTTTTGAAAAAATAACTTATAGGGTTCATTTCTGAATGCAATTTTCAGAATTTTTCAAAAAAAAAATTCTTGACAAGGTTAAATTTTCTTACTAGAACAATCTTACCATTGGAATTGTTGTGTTTCAATTCCATCCTAGAGCTATTAATGATTTAGTTTTTCTTTCAATCTTGGACCTACCTCTACTTAATAATTTTTTAAGGAATGAAATCAAGCATTTTTCTTAAAAAAAATTTTCCTAGAATTTCAACTCAATTCTTAAATACAATTTTAAGAAAATTCAAAGTCTATAGTGTGAGAAAAAATTTTAAATGGCAATCAAAGTCATCTGAAATTATAGGATAGTGTTTTAAAAAAATTATGTTTTCCAACTTTAAATGCTCATATCTTCCAATCTATATGGTCAAACTTCATGAAATTTTTACCACATGATTTTAGACAAACAAAGTAGAAGATCATATGGTCAGATTCTATAAAAATATTTTTTTTTGTTCTTTTGGATGAACGCAGGAAAAATGGCAGTTTTGAGTGGTTTTTGATAGAAAAATGGCCTTGGGCCTTTGGGGGTTAAGGGATGCAAGTGTGGCATTTCTGATGGTTTGTCATAAGGGAGAAACATCCATTCTCGGACATGTCCCTTGTAGTGAATTGTAGACTCATCCAATTGCGTCATTAGAGTTTCCTTAATGTGTTTGCCACATGCTTGATTCTAATTGGCTGGCTCATTTCAAGGACACATATAAATATTTGATTGGCTCACTGCTCATTTTAGGAGGTTTAGTTTTGGGTGCACCTATTGCACAATTTTAGTGGTCTAGGGAGCCAACACTTTGAAAAATTAGAGAAATTACATACAACATCCGAAAAATCTAATTTTTTTAATATACATGATTTTCACTTGCTAATATTAGAAAAATATTATTTTTAGAAAAAATTGCCTCCAACTTATTTTTGACGATTTTAGGTGCTTCCATTGCAAGCACATTTTGAGTTAGAGCAAATTGATAACAAGGAGGTCCAAAATCGGACATGATAGTTTGTGGTTGGTAATTTGGGATTGTTGGTGTCAAAGCATAAAATTTTGTTGGGATTTGAGTGGCACATTATGCATGGCTAGACTTTTTAGAATTGTTTTTGTAATTTTGAATTATAGTATATTTGGTTGGTTGTTGTAGATAACCTAATAGGATTTTTTCTTTAGTTTTTTGTGCGGATTTTTGGGGTTAATTTTGTGTTTTTGAAGGATTTTTAGGGAATTTATGCACTAATTGGATGATTTTGTATCTTTTTTACCAATTGGGAGTGTAGATTTTGAACCAATTTTGTTGTGTAAATTCTATTTGAATGTGATAGAGTCTGCCGAGTGGGATAATTCGAGGTTATTGTGGGTCAGGTCAGAACCCAGTTGGTGAATTTCTTTTGTGTCCAAGTCGGATTTTCATTTGTCTAATCGGAGAAGTTGGAGGCAAGGCCACTTGTCAGTTCCAACTGGGTTTATTTAGCTGGCAATTAGGTTGTGTTTCCAATTCGGTTAGTGTTGGGTGGTTAGGCTTCAAGTCGGGGCAGTTTTGGTAACTATTTTTAAATTCCTATTTGTTTGTGATTTTCAATTTGGTTGTCACCCAGTGTTGAATGTGTCCGCTGCGAGTCCTAGCCTATCGTGCTGCGTATTTGTGTTTGTTTGTGTGTTTTTCCAAGTGAAAAATTGTGTGTTAATGTGTGTGTGAGTCTATGTCCAAGTCGGGGAATTGGAGCAGGTGGTGGAAGTGATTCCTATTTTGGAATAATCAAAAGAATTATTACCAATTAGGAAACTGTATAGGAATTGGGGGACAGGAGTGCATTGTAGAATTTTGAGTCCACAATTCGGTTTATTGACTATGATGGAAGCAATTAGGGAATCAGTGATATATGAGGAAGTTAAATTTGTAACATGATTCCAAATAGGAGATTGAGAAATCAGGAGTTTAGTTGATGAGAAAGAAAACAATAGTTGGAAACAATGATAATGTTAATGGTGATTTGTCACCAAATCGGAATTAATATCACGCTATATGGAGCTAATTTGAAGCTAATGGGAAGTGATTTGAGTTCCTGTGTATGAATGTATGCTGAATTAATTTCCAATTGGGTTATAAAGCTGAATGTTGTGAATGAAATTCAATTTGGGAAATTTATGTGACAGTTGTTTGGAGAAACAATTTGGATGTTGTGTATGTATGTAGGAATGTTATGGCATGAATATCAAATGGGAATTAATCTGATGTGATGGAAAAATAATTTGGAGTGATGCTGGTTGGTTATGGTAGCTGAGAGTACCAAGTTGGTGAAATGCAGAGTGTTGAGTGATTACAATTGAAAGAAAAATCAACTTGGATTTAATGGGAAGGCTGACTTCCTAATCGGGTTTAAGCTGAAATCAATTACCGATTAGGATTAAGATCGAGTTGATCTGAGAAGAATGAGTGAAAAAAATTTAATTAATAAAAAAAAAATAAGAAGAGAAATTACACACCAATTTGTATAAACGTGTGTACCTGATGTGGTGAAATTAAGTTATGAAATATAAGGGTGCAAAATTTGTAGGCCTCATTGGATTTAGTGTGTCGTTGTAATAATGTTTTTGGTGATAGAGTTTCAAATTGGATTAATCTATTAGCATAGATTTCCTACTTGACCATCTCCCTTGGAACGAACTTATTATACTAATAGGGTAATTTCCGAAAATGTCATTATCCTTCTTCAACAGTTGTGTGCAAAATTTAGTCCCCACCCACCTTGATAGTTATCAACTACATGTGATTTAGCCAATCTACACAACCGGTCAATACTTTAGAGCTTCTTTGGTCACTACTAGTGTTTTTCTCTAGAGGCAACACCTTCAAATCCGTCTATTCTTATAGACTTGAATTTTAAAAATTTGTTTTGAAGAATGGAGATGAAAGTATAAGATTGTTTTTTTAAAAAAGAAAAGAAGTGTCGAAAACAATAGATTTTCATCAAAATATGGATCATCAAAGAACAAAAAAATGGACATGAAAAGAGATTTAAGAAGGGCAACACCATGAGATTTGTGACAATTACAAATGACATACCAATGGTTGTGGCAACAACACATGGCATACTAGCAATTGTACCAAATCATGAGTGACATGTTTATAAAACTTTCCATCTATATTTATGCTTGATCTCTGATAAAGCATGAGAGCCTTTATTTTGAATACATTTGCTATCAATTATTTTAAGAAACTAATAATGTATACAAAAGAAGCATGGAAATAGAGTCTTGAATACCCTATTTTACTTCGAACAAGATTCAATAAAAATTTAGGAAATGTAACAATAGGACCAATCATGCTCAAATGCTTATTTGGTCAATTATTTGGATAGTTAATTTAATGCATATCTAGTGACAATATTGAATTTCTTATTGTTGGTTCCACCTTGTACCAATTATGACATGACTAGTTCTCCATTTTGCTAAGTATTGTATAACATGATGATCACCACGACTAGTTTCCAAAGTTTCTAAGTTAGTGAATGATGTCATTAACTATTTTTGAATTCAACCTAGTTTTCTCTCCATGTCTATTGAACTTCAAATTTTGAAATTTCTCTTCCTAGCCAATTTTTGAAGCATGACAATTTATAATTATTGCACACACAATATTGAAATGTTAGGTTCTTGTCATGATATTGACTAATCATCTACTAGATGGTGGTCAAATTGAGTTTCTAACTTGGTTGAAATGTTCTAAAGGCCTCTATAAATAAATGAGGGAATCAAAATCCATTTATCATTCATTTGTATTCAAGAGGTTGGAATAGAAATTGCGCCCAAATGTAGAGTGGAATTTGCTTTGATAACCATGATTTGCCATCTCTAGTATAATTTTTTGTCTCTTGGCTAGCTTTGAAGAGCTTTATTTCATTGTTAAATGTTCAAATGTAAAATTTCTTGAATTTATTCAAAGTACTTTGGGATGTGCTTCCAATAGTAAATATTTGTCCTCTAAGTCACCCCTTGGGCAAGTCCTACAACTTTTGCATCTTATTTGTTGGGTTGGTTACATTGGTTGGTGACTTGGTGGTTGAAGTAGACAAACCTTCACTTTGAACATTTCATTGGACATGTCTCCCATTTGAGCTCAAGTAGAGATACCTAAACTTGTTAAAATGAGCAATTGAATATAGTTGGAGGCACCTTTTTTTACAAAAATATTTTTGTAGTATTATCATTGAAGAGTGCAAATTTTATAAGCAATTAGAATTTTTGGATAAAGAATCTATGAATTTCAACGTTTAATTCCCTATAACCCTTTTTACCGCACTTAGATAAATTGGTTTTATTCTAAAACTAATCTTTAGAAAATTAATACTCAACAAACAACACTAAAGTATTGGGGCCACTTAATGACACTACTAGAGGACTCTTTGATAGTCTTGAAAGAACCAAAGCCATTTTTTTTGCATCAAAAAACACTCACAACTAGACAAACAAATAGATTTTTATTATTTAGAAAATTGTTAAGTAGAATAGTAGGTTCAAGATTAAAAGAAAAACTAAATTGTTTGTAGCTCAAAGATGGGATTAAAACACAATAATCTCCAAATGGTGAGATTATTCTAGAAAACCAAATTCTACTTATCAAACATTTTTCTTAGAAAAATTATGAAAATTGCACTTAGAAATGAATCCTTTAAAAAAAAGCTTTCAAAAAGATGCTTAGATTGCCCTTAAAATAAGATTGTTCATAACTTTGACATTAGTAATCCAAAAGAAATGAATCAAACTTTCACATGTAGACAAAAATATAGTCTATAAGTAAAATAATTCAATTCAATTTAATTTTAAGTTTTGAAGAAATTTATATTTGATCATCCAAAGGACAATGGTCCTTTAGGGGTTAAGGGAAGTCTATTGTACATGAGTGGATATAGTAGGGATGGTATTGGGTGTTTACACCTTGACCCAAGAAGGACTTGAAAGCCTTTAGTGGCTATATAGTATCATTAGAGGGGATTTGAGGCCAACATGAGACTATGAGTTCCCAATGCAATGAATACAGGAATTTGCCGTAGAAATGCAAAACTGGCTTCTGCTGACGTGGTCGAGAGTGTGCCACATTACCAATTTTTTTTTAAAAAAAATTTTGGGACTAATTTTTGCATTTCAGGACAAATTCTTTTTTTGAAAAAAAAAAGAAAATTAATTGTTGACCTGACAGTATTGGGAACAATTCTAGGAACAAGGCTTTTGCAGTCTCCTATTGGCCTTGAATCCCCTCTAATGATCATGAATACATTGGCATTTGATCAGAAAAAACATGAACCAAACACTTTTCAATACAAAATAAATTAATGATCATGATAGTATGTAAATGAAAATGTATCACAATTCATATATTCAAATCACAATTGAAGACTTATTAGGCTAAATATAGTTTATTGGTATCAATATAGAGAATCTCCACACATGCTTTGTAAGGGTTGATGACCTTTACAAATGTTTTCTCCAAGCGCTTCATTGTGTGAATTGTGCTTGAGCATTTCTAGAAGCAAGACGTTAAATCAGTCCTATAAAAGCGTGACAGAGGGGCAAAATGTGGCTCCAGGAGGGTAAAACTCATTTTACTAGGGGATGATTGAAGTTTGGGGTTTATATTTTTTTTGGTTTTTTTGGTTGTGTTGGGGACACCCTAGGTTAATTTAGGGTCTCTAATGCCAAATATGAACTCAGATTTGAACAAAAGAATTTATGCAAAAAATAAAAATTTCACCGTTTTCCTTGTGGTAAACTCAAGGACTTCGTGGGACTGATTTAACGTCATGCTTTCTGGAAGATGAAGAATAATAGTTAGTTACATCCAGGAACTATCCCAAACAGACTCTTCATTCACACTGCTCAATTATGACTAGCATTACTCTTCTTCTTAGTTCTTACTTCCAAGACTAAGTTATAATCACTAGAAGAAACCCCTGTTTTAGGTGACGAGCCCTAATTTTTTATGACGGATTTTAGGTGATGTCAATGCTGACAACTCAAAAACTTTATGTCAACAAAAATGTCCAATGTAACATCAATGTTGATAGTCCAATGTTTTTATGTTAACATTGATGTTACATTAGACATTTTTGTTGACATAAAGTTTTTGAGTTGTCAGCATTGACATCACCTAAAATCCGTTATAAAAAATTAAGGCTCACCACCAAAGACAGGGGTTTCTTATAGTGAATATATGATTACAGGGGTCAGTTTCCTTCAGCGATCCCAAAACGGTTTTAGAGGAATTCGCTTGAAAGCTTTTCCTGTGTAAAAAGGGAGCTATACCCACGAATATTTTATTTTTTTGGAAAAAACAGAGGGATAAATTCATTATATGAAAGTTGCTTTTTCACTACAACTTTTTTTTGTTGTATTGCACAAGTTGCAATTCTTCAATAATTTTGGGAGTGCATTATTGGCTATATGAGGTGTTCTACAAGTGCTTCACTTGCTAAGTGCCTGCAGCAAATGTCTTAAATTTTGCAACTTTGGAATAACAATGCTGTACATTATGAAATCAAACATTCTTTGGAAAAATTAATATGAAGACTCAAGAGTAAACTTAGACAAAACAAGTGCACAATTGACAAAGTAATTCACTAACAAGGGAGTTGAACCCTTCTTGCATTTGCAAGACTGCCCAAAATGCAGTGTTAGTATCCCTGCACACCACCAAACAAGCCACATTAGATTAAAAAATTTTCAATTCCCCACCCAAAAAAGTAAGCTCCGTTGTCCACTTCCGCAGCTCGCAAATGCACCACTTCAGTGCTTTCCAAGCCGAAAAAGACTTGGCAGAAAACTCTCGTAGGCCCACCACTCCCACTAGCACTCGAACTGCCATGAAATCGTGAACTTCACTGTGACACACCTCTAGCAGCCTATCCAGGTATCAAGGAATCTAATTTGAGCGGCTAAGATGGCAAAATCTCATGAAAACTAAGAATAAATGAATTGGCAAGTGCAAATTGAGGATACTACTAAGCTGGAATCACAAATCGCCTTGTCGGCTGGCCTTGCAAGCTGATTTCCAAGAATTTATAGCTTCCTTGTAAGGAAAATTCTCAAGGGAAAAGAAGCTCTGACCAAATATGTGCACAACAAGCGGAAGATGCTTTCCTAATCTATTCCTATGGCATGATTTCAGGAACTTAAGGTTAGAGAAACAACGCTCGTCCTCAATAGAGCCCAAGACCAAACAACAGCCTATTTCTTCTAGTTTAAAGTACTCTGGAATCAAGAAAGTCAAGTGCCGTGACTGGGAAAGCTTCCGCTAGAGCTGTATCACAGAATTCACATTAGAAATGGCCCCACATGTTGCATCACAGTTGGCCTGCATGGTCACTTTGAACAAACCCTGTTGCAAATCTAATTTAGAGGCTGAAAGCATCTCGGAGGCAACAAAAGACTGCCCAGGATTGTTCGCGTTTTTAGCGTGACCATAAAATGCTTTCAAAACACCTAGGTGGTGGGCAAAACTGGCCTCGGCATCTTGTTGATGCCAGTATTGCGGGTAAATAATCCCGAAGGCATCTAAAAGCTCATGTTGTGGAAATCGGCGATCAAATTCCTGGCACAAGGACTGCGCAATGTCTGCAATCACCCAAAAGATCAGCCATCGCTCTGATTTGAAGATCAAAACATAGCATCAAAACAGTAATCCGAAATGAAACCAATTTACCGTTGCCGGCTTGCCGCTGCCTCGTTCAGCAGGCAGTCCCACACTCCCACATTCCCACCAAACAAATTTACAAAATTTAACATGAAATGAGAAGACTAAACCACACATCTGGAGAACAGAAATGACCCAAAAAAAATGGAAGCAAAACGCCCTCAAAGAAGCTCTACACTTACAAAAGACTTCAAAAAAAAATAGGAAACTATATGAATACCAGTACAAGTCCCAAACTTACAAAACATAATTTAAAGACAAAAAAAATTGGGAGTTGATAAGCTGAATCTGAAAACTGAAAACAATAACAAAAAAAAATGGAAATGGATTGAAGAGCAATACTTGAGAATTGGCGCTCCACACTATCCTAAACCCGATTGAAAACTTCTTGTGTAACAAAGGTGTGCATTCCAGTTTGCTTGTCATGATTGCAAGCAAACACCATAGTCACATTCAAATCGAAGCACAAGTTACAGATTCCGGAGCCTCCAAGGATCTCCTTCCACTACAATAGAAGGTCGTTGGACTGGAGAGCCACCAAATCGCTGTAGAGAGGGAAATCCTTCTTTTGAAAAGAAGTAGCCGGCTCAATGAACATCCAGGCAAGCTCTGATTGGCAAAGTTTAACTGCCTGCAAGAAATCGCAAATAAAAATGTCTCGTTCTTGAGACAACTTCATCAAGTTGTGGACTGTATTCAATAGTGGAGTGAAACATGCCAGGGACAAGTGGACAACAACACTTCTATGTCAGAGAGGCACTCAAACAAATCGGCAGCCCCAAGCACGGCTTTCTGCCCAGGACCAGAAGTGAGATCAACTCCCACTTTCACAAGGAGAGCCTTGTATTCAGACAAAACTCGCAGTGCAGGACTTCTCATAGAAATCCACCTAGTTTCCACATTGCGCAACATCTTGTTGCCCTTAGTTTCCATGAGATTTGCAAACTTAACCAACTCAACATGTCTCTTGTTGCTGCGGCAAAAGAACGAGTACAGAGACTGAAAAAGCCTCTCAAGCTTGGACACCATGGGATACTTGGACATTGTCTCAACCACAAGGTTCACCCTGTGACTGACACAACTAGATCCAAGTGAAAATGGTGCCCATTTGTCTCAGATTTGGGTTACTACACCCATTTTGGATCCCTAGAAAGCATTGACACCATCAGAACCAAAACTGACGAGCTTACTAGCAATCTCAGCATGAGTGAGACCTCCCTCTTCAATGAGAGCATGCATTATAATGTTAGTGAGATTATCAGATGTAGCTCCATCAACTATGTAAGACAAATGTAACAAGTGCAGTGCTCTGGACCAATTGTCCACCACGTAAACGTGAACACCGACCCAACTCGTGGAATCAATCGCAGTCACCTCGTCAGCACTAATCGAAATAAAGCGAGCTGACTGCACTACCTGCTTCAAAGCGGCAAGCACAACAGCATGCAAATGCTCGGACATCTCCCAGCTAGTAGACTTCGACCAGTGCTTTGAAGGCATATTCTTCAATTTCAAATGCCTAAACAAGTACTACTGACTTTGAAAATCCACCATTGGACGACCATGGGAGAGAAGTTGGAACAAGGTTGAAAATTGTACTCCCTTCCTCTTACACTCGCCCTCCTCCCCAGCCGTCAATTGTTGAGCCACAGTCGACGCAAGCTTGCGAGAAGCCCAAAGTTTGCAGTGCTTGGCATGCTTGCAGTCAAGTGAGTAGTATGTATTGCCTTTCTTCAGATCCGGCAGCGGTACACCATCTTCCAAATACAGGCGCTTCCCTTCATGCTTTTCCAGATTGTCAAGTTTAGGAACAATCACCTTCTTCCTCCCCATTATCGTGGTGCAACTTTGGCTGATAACACCAATGAGGTGACTGTCGGAATTGAACTCGCCCTCCGCCCATGCAAACTTACAAGCCCACTTCTCCTGCCACTTCTGGGTAAGGGAAGGCGCATCAAGCTTTCGCCGCTTCTGCATGACGGGGGCTTGCCGTTTGCTCCTCTTCCCCATGCCCCCAACCTCCTCATCACTCTCAAATGGAATGACAACCACATTAGGACGCAGCGGGGATGTCACAATGTAGGTGGCTCGCGGATCACAATACGAGACAACGACTACAAGAGGCAAGTTTCAGAAACATGGGTCAACTAGCGCTCATCCTCCACCAAACAATTCTCTAGAGGGATCAAAGCAGAAGGTCCAGGAGCGACGTATTTCCCAACACCATTTGAATTTCGGCTCGAATCGAAGCAATGCACCCTGAAATTCTCAGGGAGCTTAAGTCATGGCGCCATAGAACACAATCCTGCACAAACACAGAACCCCCCCTTCCACACGTACCACAAAAAACAAAAACAACAGAAGTTCAAAGCGCTCCAATAGATCAGGAGCCCTGCACAAAATCCTAGGGGAGGACACTTCCGGTTTTTTAATAACCTACGTGCGGCAGAATATAGGGTACATTTAAATAATCTTAGGTAAAATTTATAAGAAATTTATATATAAAATAGGGGACATTAAAAAGGCAAAGTGTTTTTAAAATAAAATAGGGATGATAATATGGCTGATTTTTTCGCTTTATGGTAAAATAGGGGCTCTTTTAATGTTGCCAAGTAATAATTACAAGTAATTGACACTATAAGAAACTCGTGTATTCTGTGTCGTCAAAACAAAAACATGTCATGTTTTTAAAAAACGCAACAGCACTCGCAGGATTTTATTAGATGTCACTGGAAATATTGCATGTTTTTCGTGCAATATGGATATGTCCACTGAGACAGGGATGTTTTTTTGGACATCACATAGAACATGGTAAGATTTTTTCAAACATCCAAAAAAACATAGATGGCCACGTCAGCAAAGAGTTCATTCTAATTTTTTTAAATTAATTAAAAAATTTATGGTCTATAGTAAAAATTGATCACAAGTGAAAAATTTAGAAAAAGGGCACCCACGTGGCATGTTTTGCAAAAAAAAGGGGAATGGATGGATGATTTGGATGCATAATATGAATGAAAACAAGTGGTCTTTATACTAGTTCAGTGGTGGGAGGAGAGACAATCGATATGGGATATGCAAAAATAATGTTGAGATGTTCAAGAAAACATCTTGATGTTTGAAATGACGTGACATGTCTCAAATGACATCAACATATTCAATTGTCAAGTTGCCATTTTCTCAAATCCCATATCTTTTGTCTCACCTAAGGCTGAGAAAGGATATAAGTATAGGCTTTTCTTCCTTCATTTTCATTAACTTTAAATGAAGTAATCTTTTCATTTCACCATCAAAAATTCTCAAAAAGGTAAGTGGTAAGTTTTTTAATTTTTTTAATTTTATAATTTAATTTTTTTGTTTTGTTTTATTTTTTATTTTAATATTATTTATTTTCTAACTTGGATTTGTAGATACAATGTACTAACTAACGTTTAATTTGACGTCTTAAGAAACACCATTACAATTTTCAGGTGACCCAAAAGTGTGCTGACAAAGCATGCCACATCAACATAATTTGGAGTCCACATCAGCATAATTTGGGGTCCACGTCAGCATAATTTGGAGTCCACGTCAGCATAATTTGGGGGTCCACGTCACAAAAAACATGGATGAGGCAATGGATGAAAAAAAATCATAGGTGGCACTGCCCGCCAAAAAATTGTTGATGTCGACCTTTCCGCACTGCCAAATGGCACTATTTGGATCCCTCAAATTAACATGTCTTGAAGGATGTCCAAAAAAAAAAGAACGTGTTTTCCGTTTTTTCCACCATGTTTTTTACTTGTCCATTTTGACGGATTTTAGGAGATATTGTGTTTGACACAAAAATCGCATTTTTTTGGACGTCCCAAAATTCGATGTTTTCTTATAGTGTGATAACCCCCCTAAAAATACCCCACCGCCGCACGTGGATCCCCCAAATATACAAGAAGTGTCCTCCCCGGGACAAAACCCCACCCGAAAAACAGGAGTTAGCTGTTGGAGAGATGAAGACTCAACTCGGAATTTAGGAGCAATCAAGAGCAATTGGGCAATCAGGCAATTGGGAGCAATTGAGAGGTCACAAGAGCGATCAGGAGCAAGCATGACCGATCGGAACTCAGAAGGAAACAGAGCGATTAGAAACAAGTAAGAACGATCAGGAGCAAGCAAACAAGGCAATTGAAATTAACGCGATGCAAGAAGGAGTAAGGGGGAGATTATATTGTGGAACAATTGCCATCTTGCCGTCGATGTCTCGTACTTCCTGAATCGCGAAGAAATGCCAAATTGCCAACAGCTCCCTGCTCGTGCCAATTTTGGACTTCTGGCACAGCCATCAATCACTAGTAGAATCCTTTGTTTATCTAGACATGGGTTGTCTAACTTCACGCTATTTACCTAGATGTTCAATGTAGCAACTTCATGTTTTTTTGTCAACATTGACGTCCACTGTAACATCTTCAATGACAAAAAAACATGAGGTTTCTACATTGAACGTCTAGGTAAACATCGTCAAGTTAGACAACCCATGTCTAGATAAACAAGGGGTTCTTCTAGTGAATCCACCATTTTCCAATTGCAGTGAATGCAAGGGAGACAATCAAGAAGCGCCTCCAAAATTTTCACTGGAGATTGGAAGTGGTGACGCGTACATTCGGCTGAAGGCGCCAAAACCCCAAAATCAAACGAGGCAAATATGCCGTTTTCAAAAAACATTAGTGATCGGAATTGCCACATTGAAGAACCCAATTGCAAGGCCCAAGCCAGAGAGAACAAGTGCCAATTTGCTAGAGCGCACCAGCTGCCAAATGCTGAAAAACCTGAGCAAGTGCAGGACTGCAGGTTGCAAATGCGTCTTGCAGGGAGGAGAAGCACAAGCTATAGGAGCGTGCTTGCACTATAAGAAACTTGTGTTTTAGATGATGAATTTTAGGTGACATTCAATGATGCAACCCGTGTTTTTATATCCAAATTAATGTCCGCCATAACATCAAGATGTTATGGCGGACATTAGTTTGGACATAAAAACATGGGTTGTGTAATTGGATGTCACCTAAAATCCGTCATTTAAAACATAGGTTTCTTATAGTGTTGGTGGAGAAGACACCAAAACCCTGACTGCGATTTCGACGGCTGGGATGTGGCCGCAGGGCTACGATCTAGACGGTCGTGGAGCTGCCATGCCACCACGGATGACAAACCCTAGCACATGAATGCTCCCCCCCTTGGGTGAAATTTTTTTTTTGCTAGCAACTGAAATTTTGCCGAGACATTTTGGCTCAAATCTTCAAATTGAATTTTTTTTTAAAACAAAGATTTAGCTCTCCATTTTTTTTTGTTGATTTTTGGCGCAATTTAGCTAGTTTTAAGATCCCTGGTCTCCTTTGAAAGCATGCAAAAAGTGTTTTTCCACCCCCACTCACAAATTGAGTGTCACTCATGAAAGCTAGCATCACCCAAACTGACATTTCCACGCCTGCATGACATCATGAAGTTTGCAAAAATTCACTCAATTACTATACAATGTATTCTTCCATCAAGAAGAAAATTATTTTTAAGAAAATATTGAAAAGACTAGTAAAAAATAAATACTCCCCCCAACCCACTCACGCCACACAGTGCTTGAGCTTCTGGGCTAACTTATTGTAAGTTATGGGGGCATTCCTTTGTTGTTGCTCATACAGTGACATGCCAGATGTTTTGTACAACAATGATTTGTGGGTTCCCATAATTTCCTCACATCACATCTCCACCACTCATCCTTTCCATTATAATTCTGTCCATTCTTTACGTGGCATTTTGCATGCAAGTCTACACATGGATCATTTTAGAAAAGAAGAAAAAGAAGAAGATGGTAACTTAATTCAAGTGGATCTGTGTTGGAGGACTTCAAAAGGGTGATTAGAAATGAAAACCCAATAAAAATATTGCTATCAATATGATTGCAAAACAAATTTTAAATTGATATTGCAAAGGAAACCATAAGGTAGATGGCTCTAAAAGCGACACTTTAAGACTGTTGGGCCTTTGTGATGGATTTCAGATGCCCTACAGTGGAATGTAGTCCTTCAATTTCCAAGGCACTGTTCATTTAGAATAAATGTTAATTCCTAAAGGCCACTAGCACCATTCTCTAGCATTTGGATGACCACAAGAGTCTCTAATACTATAAGAAACTCATGTTTTAGATGACGGATTTTAGGTGACATCTAATGTAGCAACTCATGTTTTTATGTCAAGAATGATGTCCGCTATAACATCTTAATGTTATGGCGGACATCATTCTTGACATAAAAACATGAGTTGCTACATTAGATGTCACCTAAAATCCGTCTTCTAAAACATGAGTTTCTTATAGTATAAAAGAGACTAAAAGCGTTGTTTCATTCTTTTTTAGCTTGTTGACTGTCTTTGTCTTCTCGTGAGCCCAACTAACAAAATGAAGGCCATGTACTCTAGTTTCTAATCCAATTGGAATATTTGAAAAATTCATAATGTTGAATATTGTGGACTGAATTATATTTTTCATTTTGACCAATTGGTAGTTTTTGAGGTTATTCTTGTAGTTTGCCAATTGGTAGCATACTTATAGAGGCTATACAGATCGACTCTAGAACTATACGGTGTATTTGCCAATTGGGTATTTCCAATGTGATTCAGAGAGGCATTTTCTCAATGATTCCGATTGGCGGTTCTAGCTGGTAGGCCAGCTGGTGGTTATGTAGCCCGTTTTTACAATTGGTTTTTCAGTTGACCTTGAGAGAGACAGGCGCTCCTTCCAATCGGTGGAAGTAAAACAATTGTGAATTTTTGTATTTTCGGAGCTGAAGTAATTTAGTGAATGGATTTGCCAATTGTGTGTGTTTATGTGTGATTGTGTGTACTGTGTGTGTGTGAGTCCAATTGGAGTTTCTGTGTGTGTGTTCTATGATTGTATACCGATTGGGTGTTGTATGAGGTTCTGTGTGCTGTGTGTGGATAATGGCCGATTGGATTTTAATTGATTATATGTGTATGAGTTGAATACAATATCGATTGGAAAATTGACTTGTAAAATCAGCAATACCAATTGGATATGAAGTTGATCTGTGATGAAGAATACCGATTGGAGTTTAATGGATAGACTGTTATAGAATACCAATTGGAGAAATAGTGTGTATTGAATATATAACCAATGAGTGGGTAATTTGTGTGATTACCAATTGTGATAGACTGAGATAATTTGAGCAATTGGAATAGCTTTAATAATGGAGAGAAAATTAATAATAATTATAAAAGCATAATTGAGAGCATGTATTTTAAATAGAAAACCGATTGTGAATGTTATGTATGAATAACCGATTGGAGGAAACTATGAATTAAATTGAATACCAATTGAGAATGTTGTAAAGAACTAGAGTGGAATTGTAAAATTAGAGAGAACAATTGGAATTATAAATGGTGCAATTGAAATAATTAAATAGAAAACGATAGGGATTTAATTCGAAACTATGTTGAGTGATGAAGAATGAGAGAAACCGATTGTTAAAAATAATGAGCCTGTGTCTATGGTGCTGGAGCCAATCGGTGATGCTGGAGTGCTGCAAAGAAGACCAATCGGGAGAAAGGGAGCAAAGCTGGAAGCCAATTGGAAAAGCAGAAAGATATAAAACCGATTGACTAAGATAAGCGGGACTTAACCGATTGGATTTTGATATGATAGGGACTATAATTATTTTCACAATCTTGCAATTGGTAATTTCCTTTGGGTTAAATTTTATAAATCAATTGGGATAGTTTACCTCCTAGCGTTCGAATCTTATAAAAAGGTTTATTTTTAGAAGAGATTAAAAATACTTCTACAAATATTGTATTGCAATTTGAATTATGAATGTATTTTCAATGTCGATTGTATACCAATTACAGATAGATACGAAAATTGAATTTACACCGGGATGTTTATCACTATAATGTCCACACGTGGTGAAAATTTCAGATTTTTTGGAATAATTTTCTATTTGATGTGGATTTTTTCTTCATATTTCCTTTAAAAAATTTCAAAAAAATCAATTTTCCTCTAAAAATTTTTTTAAAAAAAATACAGAAGACATATAGCTTAATCTCTGAAAAGTAAATATAAAAAATTTCATACATATCTACTTCAAAAATGGCAATGACCTTGATGACGGGCATTGAGACAAAACTAGTGGTTATAGGTCCCGCATTTCAAGGTCGTAGGCTCATTTTGAGTTAGAGCAAATTGATTGCAGGGAGGTCTAAAATTGGACATGATAGTTTGTGTCATAGGCTCATTTTGAGTTAGAGCAAATTGATTGCAGGGAGGTCTAAAATTGGACATGATAGTTTGTGTTTACTGACTAGGAATTGCTGGGGTCAAAACCATAAAATTTTATTGGGATTTGAGTGGCACAGCATGCATGGCCAGACTTTTTAGAATTGTTTTCGTAATTTTGAATTATATTTGGTCAGTTGTGTGCAAAATTATTCTCTAAATGCTTTGGGCACCCAAAATCTAGTGTTTGCAAAACTTTAAAGTTAACCCTAGAGTGACCTTGAGTTTTCTTTAGCTTTAAGGAATTTACTCTACATTGAATAAAATGTCAACGTTTTGATAAGTTGTTCCAATTTTTTTTGAATTGTAACCGTACAAATTCAAACTAGACGTGTTAGAGATTACATAGGAAAAGAAAATACAACAATATCAATTATAGATTGAAAGATTACAATGTTTGATTACGGAGGTGTTAAAACAGTAAATTAAAATGATTTGAAGTCTTTCAGTCCTCTTTTCACATGTCAAATCTAAAAAAATTTGGTCACCAAAAAAATACAAGGTTAAACGGCCTAACATGCACAACCCAATCAATTTATGGCCTCTCAAAATCTACTCTACAATTTTCTTAAATGAATTTTGAATGTGATTTTTTCTCCAAGATCTAGTGTATTTGAGACTCATTTCCAAGAGCCCTCAACATTACAAAAAGTCAAGATTGCAATGAACAGCCTTGTACAAAATCTTGAATTAAAAAACCATGATCATTCACTTTCAAAATTGGATTTTTGATGCTAAAATTAGACTTATAAAGGAATCTTCCAAAAATATAAACTTCTAAAAATAATAATTTGGATAGGTTTTATTTAGCTTCTAAAAATGCTTGAGGACAAATTTTGTCCTCTTCAATGTCATTCTAGGGTTAAATAAAACCTGACTAAGTTGCTATTTTGAGCAGTTTATATTTTGGGAAAGTTCTTTATGAAGTCTAGTTTAAGTGCCAAAAATATAAATCAGAAAATGAATGATGGTGATTTTTCTATTCAAGATTTTGTGCAAGGGTACCCATTGCAATATTGACTTCTGTGGTGGCGAGAGCTCTTGAAAATGAGCCTCAAATACACTAGATCTTGGCAAAAAAATCACATTCAAAATTCACTTACAAAAATTGTAGAGTAGATTTTGAGAAGCCATAAATTGATTGGAGTTATGCATGTTAAGCCCTTTAACCTCATATTTTCTGGTCACCAACTTTTTAGATTTGACTTGTGAAAAGACAATAGAAAAACTTTAGATAAATTTTGTAGTTTTAACATCCTTATCATCAAAACATTATAATCTTTCACTACATAAGTGATATTTTCGAGGGTTTTTTCCTATGCAATTTTTAACATGTTTGGTTTGAATTTTTATAGTTACAATTTTTTTTAAATTGATACAATCTATCAAAATGTTGGCATTTTGTTCAATTGAGAACAGATTCCAAGGAACTCAAAACAAGCCTTGGACATTTAAGGGTAAAGTTCCCCCTTCTACTACTTCATGGTTATCAACTACAAGCGATTTAGCTAATTTGTGCAACCAGTCGGTACTTTAGAGCTTCTTTGATCACTACCAGTGTTTTTCTCTAAAGACAATGCCTTTCAACTTTTTTTTTCCAGCACTATAGGGCTAGATTGCACCATTTCAAAATGAATGTCTTTTTCTCACTAGATAGTAGTAATCTTCTTTTGCTAGAAATTTTCCAGTTCTCTTGAAAATATGGATAAAGTCGCCAAATTTGGATGAAAAAGAGCATGAATATGATGGAAAAGTGTTTTTAGGTCCAAAAGATGAATGAATGTTGAAATACAATGTTTTACCAAATTCAAAGTGATCACCGTCTTGGCACTTTTTCAAAAAGTAAAAAAAAAAAGCGTTGATGCCTTCAAATCCGTCTACCTTGTTGTTGATGCATCATTCTAAGTCAAAACTTTGGCAAATCAATCAAAAGGGCATGGCCTATACTTGGTTGAATGTTTGAATGCTTGCCCTAAGTACTCTGCTTGCCAGCATTCTCGAACTAGCCACCACAATGGAGAAAAGTGCCATTTTCTTTTGCCTTGTACATAGGATGCAAATTGCCACAAATTTCACTGGTTAAATGTTGATTGACCACATCCCTACACAAAAATAGTAGGGCCACTTTAAATCAACCTAGCTACTTTGGCTAGATTTATTCACAATCTCCGGCATCAATGATTCTTGCCGTTAGGATGCAAAAGCACCAACATTAGCTTGTCCAACCAATGACACTAATATGTGAGCATAGAAGTGTGAGTCTATGAGTCTTGAGCCTAAATATAAGTAATTATCTTACACTCATTGAAGGTGTTTATAACATAAACACCTATAATATAGTTGTTTAGAATATAGATACACTATAACCATTGAGATGTCTATAATACAGACACCTATACTATAGGTGTATAGAATTCTAGACTCATAGGCTCACACTTTCTATGCTCACATGCTAGCAACCGTGCTTGTCCAATTGTAGGTGGTGAGGGATTAAAGGTCCAAACACTACATTTTTTTGGCAACATAGCAACTTTGGACAGCTCACTACAAAAGGAGTTTTCATTTTTTTTCTTTGAAATTTTCACATAACCTAGACCCAAGGAGTAGCTTTAAAGTGCAAAAATTTTATAATAATTATTTACTACATGATTAAAGAGTTATTGCATGATATGTCATTTTCATCATTTGGAGGGCAACCTAGGCAACTTCTCATATTTCTTTAAAGATCACTTTTTTAAGATTTAAAAATTTGAAATTGATTCTCTAAATTATATGTACATAAGAAGCTTTGAATCATTCCATTTTGATGAATGGGATGAAAGTTATGAGGAGTCTTAGTTTGTGAGTAGGTATAAAGTCTATGAAAACCATACCTATCATAAACTAAGACTCCTCATAACTTTCATCTCATTCATCAAAATGGAATGATTCGAAGCTTCCTATGGACATACAATTTAGAGAATCAATTTTGAATTTTTAATCTTAAAAAGGTGATTTTTAAAGAAGTTTTATGTGCAACCTGAGTTACCTGCTAAATGATGAAAATGAAATATCATGCAATAACTCTTTAATCATATAGTCAAAAGTTATGAAAATTGTTGGGCCTTGAAGCTACTCCTTGGGTACATGTTGTGAAAAATTTCAATGGTAAAAAATAAAAACTCCTTCTGTAGTAAGCTGCCTAAAATTGCTATGTTGCCAAAAAATGGTGTTTGAACCTTTAGAAGTTAATTGTGCCTCCTTTTAAAATTCAATTACTAAAAATACTTGTCTAAAATGTACAACCTTTATTCATGAGAATCTAGGGTTGTTTATAACTAGGTTTCACCTATTTTCAACACTTTGAAAATTCATAGTTTGATCATATCGAGACTAAAATGTGCACAAGTAGAAAAATATAGAATACTCTTTTGACATTCAACAAGATGTAAAAAAGAAAAAAATTTCATAATAGTAGCATCATTCAATTCTATATTTAGACACAATTAGATGTAGTTATCACATGACTTCTAAATATATGGCAAATTTTGTTAAAATGGCAGTATTCCATATGCCATTTTTTAGTCCGCATGGTTTGAACTATGGTTTGGTATTAATTTTGTAATATTTTGAACATAATTGATATTTTCTTAAATATAAATTCAACATAGATCTATTTCACCTACGGTAGATTTGTATTAGTGCTAAGAGAAAAAGAAAAACAAATTTGTACTAGGTTTTGGTTGGCAAGATTGAAGAAACATTGTGTCAGGATCCCAAGTCAAGTTTTAAAGGACTTGCTCCCTATGACATGAAATGTGTGTAAATTTTTTTTTTCATGCTAATCCCTATAACCATTAATCCCTAACTACCCAATCGACCATATATGGTCGATCTGAAATTTGAGGCCCATTTTTGAATGGGCAGTTAAATTCCTTTGACTGTTTTTAAAAAAAAATTCGGGCAGTTTTAAGGGTTATCTATTGAAAACTTTCATTTTTCACTATAAAAAGTACATATTTGATTATTGAGAGGTCTTCAAAGGCATACATGTACCATAAGTGAAGTGTAAAGCTTGCCAATTTTACTTCATTTCCTAGTTTTATGCAATTTCACTTGATTTGAGATCTAAGAAATTGTACATATCCATTTGCTTTGAGAATGGTTCCAATGGAAAGAAGAAAGTGTTTTCATGATATTCACCATTGAAAATTTAAACATACAACTATTGATTTGGGATTATTTTCAATTTCTACTTATAAAAAATAATTGCATTTCAACAATTGCAAGGTAGATTGTGTAATTAATTTAATAGCTTTTCATGTGAAATTAAGTTATTTAGAAATGCATTTTAGTGTGCTAACACTCTTTGTAGTTGTTTATGTCACCTCCAATCCCCCAAAAAATTTATATGCAAATTTGAGAAACATTGTGGGAAAAGGCAATGTACTAAATATAGAAAATGTACTCTTCTCTTGTTATAATCTTACAACTCCTATGCAATTTTGTACTCAAAATTTGAATACTTACTAATAAACAAGCTCTTTAAACATCTATGCGGTTAGATTTTGGAAAAAAATCAATTTGCTTCTCTAGGGATGACTACAAGCTCATGCACTTTTTTCATAGTCAAAACACACTTGAAAAGGCTTGGGCATTTAAAGGTTAACCCCTAGAGACCTATTGTATCCTAATGGGACAAATGGATTTTGGGCAAGTTTCTATAATTTCAAATTTTGGTAGAACTTTTTGAAACTTTTCTATACTTAAATATAATAAATTTTTTATCTTTTGGGGAATATAATTTTTTACTTCAATTGGTGCCTAAGTAGGAGCAAATTTTATACCATCATAAGCCTAGAATTCAAATTGGTGGGCAAAAACAAAAACTTGAAATAAAAAATTTAGAAATTTATTTCCCATATATTATATTTTTTTTTCTACATGGAAAGATTTGATTCATTTCCATTAGATTTGTGATATGAAAATTATGGAGCATCTTGTTTTATGAATATTAAAGCATTTGTTAAGAAAATAATGTACAAGATTTGTTTTTGAGTTCAATTTTCACATTTATCCAAAAAATATTTTCTAAAGAAGGGATATGTGATTGAGAAAATAATATCACCATTGAAATTAGTGTGTTTTAGTTCCATCCTACAACTACTAATTAGTAGTAAACCTACGTTTTAGGTAACAAACCCCAATTTTCTTAAATGGATTTTAGGTAATGTCAATGTTTACAACTCAATGTTTTTATGTCAACAAAACATCCAACATAACATCAATGATGACATAAGAACATTGAGTTGTAAACATTGACATCACCTAAAATCTGTTTAAAAAAATTAGGATTTGTTACCTAAAACGAGTGTCTTATAATGTAATGATTTGTTTTTTCTCTGTATCACTTATTTTCTTCTATTTAAATTTTTTTTGAAGAATGAAAATTACATTATTTTTTATACTTCTATTTTTTTTAATATCTTCAGCTCATATTTTCATAGTAAAAAATTCTTAATTGGAATTTACAATGAAAATTTTTATAAGTTAAGAAAATTCAAAGTCTCATAAACTAGTTTTCTACGATGTCAAAGAACATTATCTCTTGACTTTGAATGCATTTATCTTACAACCTATGTGGTCAAATTGAATGAAAAAATTTCCACATATATTTATATTAGTCTACTACAAGATTCTATGGTTAGATATTTAAAAAATGCTATTTTAATTTTTTTTTCTTTGCACTAGAAATGGCAATTTTGACTAGATTTTGACAAAAGAAAAAGAAGCCTGAAGACTATAAGGATTAAAGTTAATGCTTATCTTAAAAAATTACTATGAACAACCTTATATAGTTATAAAATTTGCCCTATTGCCTTGTCTAGATTCCCTTTACGTAATATTTCTCATGCCATATGGTATATTAAATATAGTCTTCAGAACCTTTATTTGAGAGTTTTTCTTTTCATGTAGTATACATATTTTTCTATAGAAAAGGCATTTTCTTCTTCATAAAAGACAATTTAATACTATGATGAATGAATTTGTAATACTATTCACTACAAAAGTACTTGAGCAACTTCCAAAAAATAAATTTGTGTGGCAAATTAATCCTATAAGGCCATTATAGACACTAAGAATCCAAAGGATGATAGGAGATTCTTCCATGTAAGACAAAAGTACAATAATTCATTATTAAAATTTTATATAAGAAGGGGAGGTCTTGCATAGTAGCTTAGCTTCCACATAGTACTTTTGATACTTTTTGAAGTATCATAGATGATTTGCAATGTATAAAAGAGGATGATTTCCACAATGACTAGCCTGTCCCTTGACTTCTAATGAGTACTTTTGATTTTTTTTAAACTAAACGATTTGTAATGTATGAGAAAGGGTGATTTGTATAGTGACCAACCCTTCCTTCTAGGGTTAATGAGTCTTGGGTGAAGTCATCCAAAGGATGTTTTGTGTCCACAGAGTTAGAGCATCACCACGGTGACTCGCCAAAGGGAGCGTCCGCACTTAGTGGCTGAGCCCGGTCATGAACTGCTCCCTACCGCAGATGGAGAAGCTTGAAAAGTGAGTGGCCTTGGCCAAATTTACCAAGTGCCCAACCAAATCGCGTATCCCAAACCTTACTTGGCATAGCATCAATAAATACAAAAAGGTAAGAATCAAATCACATTGGCCAAGAAATCTGAATCCCCATATAAGAGGTAGAACTACTTGTTCCCAATTACTTAAGCAATTTTAGGACAAATCATGAGGAGTATGAAGCTCTACAGATTTTTCCCATTTAGAAAGATAGGAAATATGAGGATTGCGATTTTTTCATAATTTTATCCCCAAAACTGAAATTACTATGTTTTATAGAAGCCAAAAAGTGCTTTGAACCTAGAGCCAATGTCTAAAGTCTTCCAATTCATATCATAGCCAAAACTACTTTCCTACTTCGTACTTCCCACACACTTTATGACACTTTGGAACATGTGTCATGACCTTATTAGTCCCAACCTTGAAAATGGGAAAAAAAATACATTCCAAGCTTTGATTGGAAATCTTTTCTAGCCTTAGTTGGAAATAGTCGCATCCTATAGGTTGGGGTTGAGTCCTTGATCAAGAATAGGTGGTTCTACCTTACACAATCACGTTGACATGTACTTGTTTAGCCTTATAAAAAAATTTATATACAATTCGTCATCAATGAAGAGCTATTTTGGAGTGTTTTTTAATATTGTATTCAAACTCCCATGCATTGCCATGTCCAAATGCCGTGACAGACGTGGGGCGGGGAACGCAACTTGGAAATGGAGCTCTGGCAGTAAGTTACATGCCATGCCAAACCTTGCTTGGCGTCCCTTCTTGGCGGGTCAGCCGTGGGGATGCCCCTACCCTGCAACCCCATCTGGAGCATGCCAGGTCTAAACTTTGCTGCTCCGGCGGTTCCAATTTATTGCACAGAACAGGATATGGAATTCGTACTTTCATGAAAGCATCCACATGAATTTTTTCCATTTTTTTCTGTCATTTCATTTATGAAAGAAGAATTACTTAAACTGTCAGACCGGTCAGGTAAGTTACGACAGTAGTGAATTGGACGCTTGGGAACGATTTCCTTGAACGTGATGGCGACGAAAAGACCGAAACGGATGAATGTCGTTCACAACCGCTGGATGATATTCCCGAATTGAATGCGTTGGTAGAAGCGTCCGCACCGGAGGACACGACCATATGCTGAAAGAAAAGCTGAGAGCCCTGGCGTGGAGAACCCCGCCACACCAGGGGACGCAGAGCAGAGCACCAGTCACTCCGCTTCTGGGTGTGCTCCCGCGGCGTCTCCGCACTTCTTTCTGTGCATTGGTCACGCTTCTTTTGAGCTTTTCTGCTGCTCAGCCGGTGGCTGATTTGGTGTTTTTATGTGGAGATTTGCGTGTGATTTGTGTTTGATTGGAAGCTTTTGGTGAGAGTCGTGTTTTCGATCGAGAGAGATGATTCCGTTTTTGAGTATCAGTGAGGCGGCTAGAGCTTTGGGGAGAGATTTGACGTTTTGGGAGAGGTTGTGGTGGAACCAGACTCACAATGTGAGTGATTACACGTTGTATTGCCTCAACATCGTGTTCCTGTTTTTCATCTTCTCTGTCGCGCCGTTGCCATACGTGCTGCTGGATGTGTGGAAGGTGCGGAGCGCGGAAAAGTACAAAGTGCAGCCTGGGGTGCACAATGAGCCCGCGGAGACTTGGCGGTGTTACAAGGTGGTGATGTGGTCGTTTTTCACGATTGTCGGGCCACTGCAGTTTTGCTCCTTTCCGGCCGTGAGGTTTATTAACGTCCGATTCGGTCTGCCGCTGCCGACGCTCACGGAGGCGTTTTTGCAACTGGCGTTGTACACGATTGTGGAAGATTTTGGGAATTACTGGTTGCACCGGTGGATGCACCAGGGTTGGTGGTACGACAACGTGCATCACGTGCACCATGAGTTCGAGACCCCGATGAGCTTCGCGGCGCCATATGCCCACTGGGCCGAAATTGTGATTCTAGGGCTTCCGACCTTTGCGGGACCAGCAATGGCACCCGGCCATATCGTCACCTTCTGGACTTGGATTGCGATGCGGCAGTTGGAGGCTCTCGAGACGCACAGTGGATACGATTTTCCTTGGAATCCGACGCGCTTCATTCCGTTCTACGGAGGGTCCGAGTACCACGATTATCATCACTTTGTTGGTGGGAAGAGCCAGAGCAATTTTGCCTCAGTGTTCACTTATTGCGATACGGTTTACGGCACGAACAAGGGGTACCGCTTCATGAAGGATGTGCACAGGAAAGAGGCGATCGTCAAAGGCAAGGAACAGCAGATGAGAGAGAACGGGTGGCTGCAGACGGATGACCTGAAATCTATTCCTGCGTCATTGTCCAGGGATGTTAAAGCGTCATGATCTCTTCACTTAGAAAAGTGTCTTGCTTTTCTACTAGTTGAATTCTAGCCCGAATATCTGGTGAGTCAAGGAAGCTTTTCGCACGATCTGCATCAGAATATCAATGTAACTGATGTTCCACGGAAGACGCAGTGATGGAAGAGTATTGGCATTGACACCTTTTGAGAACATTTGGACAATTGAAGCATGCACTAAGTTCTGCCCCTACCTCAACGACTATCATGTTCGACCTCTTACTGTCAGGATCGGTTCCGGAGCAGTATACAGATATCCAGGTGCAGACATGTCCTTAGTAGTTTTACGACTGTCTATGAATTTATTGTAACTTAGCATGCAGAGCGCTTTTTAAAAGTATTCATGCATTCAATAGCTTGTTCATTGTTATCCTTATATCAAAGTGTATTTAGGGTTTTTTCATAATTTTTAATCTTTTTAATGCCACCACAATCCCCAATTGAGAAAGAATCGATCATTTTCACCGTAAATGATCGGCCGGTCTTTAGTCTAGTGGCTGCTCTACTTTTGCTTGTACTTCTATAAATCTTGGTGACAATGACAGGTTATCGCTTTTGCCACCACATATACCAGAGCATGTTCCCAATATGCCCAGTGTAGGTTGTGAGCCTGCATGGGGGTCAACCTCTGAAGAGGACATTTAGATCTACCAGTAGTTTTCTGCTTGAGAGCATAATCTGCAGTGTAGCTACGCTCTAGGGTTTCACATTTGGATCCGTTTGTTGTTGCATTAGTGATAATTAGCGTTGGTTTCTTGTAGTTCTACTGACTTGTTGTCTTCCTTGTCCCAGTCCAGTGGATCTCTCAGCAATTATCATGTGCATGAACATTTCAGATTTCTGCTCAAATTACCTGAGCTTTTAATATATTGTGACTCTTTTATTCAAATGTTCAAAGTATCATTCTGGCTTCCCTTCAGATGTCTTCAGGTTCTCTCCTTAACGTGACTTGGACCCCTCTGCTCTGTTCGGGCATCTTTCTTCTTTATTGATGCATGTATGTTTTCATGACCGTCGCCTTTGTGTTTTTTTGCTGTAGATGAAATTGGCAGATGCCGAAAGTCACTTCGAATCTGGAAATTCATCGTGGTGTAGATTTGAGTGATCAACTGTGTTCTTTGTCATGACGTAGAGAGTTCGATTGAATGTTTGGATAGGGAGATGTGCATTAATTTCAAATTCATTGAGAGTCCCGTTTATTTTTGGCTTAAGAGTTTCTCCCGCCCGTCCTCCTTGGACGTTCCTTCCGAGACAGGGCAAGTCTTTTTGTGCATTGTTATGGTAAAGCACTGCAATTTTTAGCCCCCGGCCTTTAAGTTACATTTGGAGCTGTCCCTGGAAGTAGCTGCAGGAAACAGGGATGATCAGGAATGGCTCCTCTGGTGGCCTTTTCGTATGAGAGGTGCTGAACTGCTGATAGGTGCACTACACGCTCCCCAAAACTACGCTTTTTCTGATCTCTCTTTCTTGGTGGCTGAAGAAGATTTTTTATAAGAAGTAAGGGAGGAGGTCCATAAACCAACCATCTAAGGGCTGGAACAGAATTTTGGGCAGGTCAGACATCTTGAAATATTTTTCAGAGAATTTTCCTTGAAAGACAGCTTGAATAGTCATGTAACCCAAGTCGTTTCATATTTTTTGGAGCTCTCTAGAATTAGTTATCAAATTCTGAAGTTGAAAGGGCATAGGGCTCTAAAATGGTGCCCTAGCTAAAATGTACACTGTCAGTACACTGCTGAAGGCTATGAAAATGCAACATGTACAAGATTTGTACATTTAAGATAGGGCACCATTTTAGAACCCGCTCCATTCAAGAGCCTCCTCCTATAAAGAGAAATGAGAAAGGATTTCTCTTCACCACCGCCTATCTGACATTGGTACTATATCTGACATGGGTAATTTTTGAAGTTACATATGTTACATAAGAGCATCTCCACCCATTCATGGGATATAGGGATGGGAAAATGGGTTTTCCTGAGCCCTCCATGTCTCGGGCTTCTCTTGGCCGGGGAGACATCCCAACCATTCCTGTCTTGACAACACGGGCAAAGAGTTGAATCACATGTTTTCATGCGGTTGCTTTAATTGTTGGTTGTCAGGGTTGTTGATCTTTGGGAACTAGGGGAAAAAATACTATATTGAGATAAATTCAAGACAAGTTGTAAGTTTCAATTTGCTTGAGAATTGAAGATCCATAGAACGCACTTCTAGGTCTAAATCCACTTTTGAATCTACATCCAAACATTGGAAATCTATTTGTTCTAAAAATTTTAAATATTGAGTCAAAAAGTTAATCCAACAAGTAATTTCTTAAAAACAATCACATTGTAATCTACTCCAAAACAAGATGCTCTATAAGCTGCATCACTAATTTAAATGGAATGAATGAAAGCTATATAGACCAAAAAAAAAAAATCTTTAAGAGACTAATAGATTAATCATTCAAATATTAGAAGTTGTAAAAATTTAATTCAAAATAAAAAATTAAACATAGAAAGTGTGCTTGAGGTGTGTTTGAGGTAGACCTCAAGTACACCTCAATCACACTTTTATTTTTTACATTAAATTTAGTTTAAAGTAGAAAAAGAAACAATCTATTGAGGTAGACTTTAGATCAATACAAAAAATAAAAGAATGTGTTGAAGTAGGCTAGAGGTAATGTAAAAGAGTATTGAAGTGAAGAAAAAGATTATATTGAGGTAAAGTACAAAAATTTATTGAAGTAAAATTGAAGCAAAGTAAAATTGTGTATTGAAGTATATATGAGATGCACCTAAAGCACACTTTTTATTCTTACATAGAAGTTGATTTTTAAAAATAAAAAATAAATGTATTGCCATGTGCTTGAGGTGTGCTTGAGGTCCACCTCAAGTACACTTCAAGCCCAATTTGATAAAAGAAAAAGAAAAAGAAATTAAATTCCAAATTCAATGGGGAATAAATTCTTGTACTTGAGGTGGACCTCAAGTACACTTGAAGCACAATTCAACACAGCTTTTTTTTCTTAAAATTCAAATTCAACGAGAAATAAAATATATATTGAGATGTTCTTGAATTGTGCTTGAGGTAGACCTCAAGTACACTTGAAGCATAATTCAACACAATTTATTTTTCTTAAAATTCAAATTCAATGAGAAATAAAATATATATTAAGTTGTGCTTGTCAAGCACTCCTTAATTACAACTCAACAAAAAATTTGATTTCCTAATAGAATTTGAATTTATAAAAAAAATTGTGATCAATGGTACTTTAGTTGTGCTTTAGTTGTATTTGGAAGCTAACATGTTATTAAACCTTCTTGGTCAACTCGCTTGGAGGGGACAGGAACTTGTGGTTTCTAGAGAGGTTTTTGGCGTGACCAGCTTCATTTCCTCCTAGGGCAGGTCATTGGTGGCGCATGTTTGGGAGGCCAGGCCCACCCTTGCCCGGGGTGGTCTCCTTTCTAGTGAATGGGTGGAAATGCTTTAAGGTGAGAGCACCCAAAAACGTCAATAAAGTGATGCAGCATAGTTGGAGGTACCTTTTCCAAAAAATAACATTTTTGTAGTGTTAGCAAGTGAAAATCATGAATATTCAAAAAACCAATATTTGGATCTAGCATGTAATTTCTATGATTTTTTCAAAGTGCACGTTGCGTAGAGGTATGTAATTTTTATGAGTTTTCAAAGGATAGGTTACCTAGACCACCCAAATTGTCACATAGGTGCATCCGAATGTGAACTTTGTACAAATTAGCAATCGACAAATTAGAGGTAAGTATGTGTCTTTCAAATGCATCAATGAATTAGAGTTGAGCAATTAGAAGACACATTAAGCAAAGTCTAGACACACAATCAGGTATAGTCTATGGTATAGGAATGGAAACAAGTGCATAAATGGGTGTTTCTATGTTATGCATGATTAATAAGGTAACTACACCTAAAAGTAAATGAATAATCTATGTTGTAATCAATGTGCAACATTTTGAAAATGAACAATGAACAACATTTTTTGCACACCGGTTGAGGACTATGGCTCAAAATGCAAGTGATTCTATAATTTTTAGACACATAATGAATTAGTTGCAAATTTTTGAAGATGCAAGGTGTAGGGAGCTAAAGTGTCATGTAGGTGATGCCAAAATGCATTTGATGTGCATGAAAAAAAGATAGTAGTTGTATTGAAACATCCTATAGAGGAGAAGTTAAAACAATACAAAGTGTATTTAAAATTGACCACTTGTAAGGTTGCCACCTCCATAGTATTAGAAATAGAAATGCATACTATTTGAAATAGCCCCCAATCCTACTTTATGCTTGTCCTTGCAATGCACACCATTTGGGGGACACCCTCCCTTTTGGGGGTACCCTTCCAAAATAGGGTTTGATTTTGAAAAGTGGTGTAGTTACTGTAGATTGTTCCATTCTTATTTAGGATAGTTTCCATTACTATATTATACGATCTTGTTGGTAGTCAAAAAAGGATTGTAGATTCTCTTAGAATGCATTTTTTGAACACTTTGAGAATAAACTACACATTTTTAAAGTGCTATAAATAATATTTAGGGCAACCAACTATAGACTCTTATGAATAGTGGAAGCTAGATATTTTAGGAAAAAAATCTAGACTATGTGGTTTTAGGCAATGAGCGAAATTAGGTGTAGTTACCTTATAACTTCAATGAGGTATTAGCCTAGAACCAAAGGAGAATATCACATTAGAAAGGCTACTATTTTAAAAAGGGACTATGACATTTATCCACCAAAGTAACATGTAGATTCTAAATTGAATGAAAGCTTTTTCATTTATTTTTTTATATTTTGTACATTTTAACTGATGCATCCAAAGAAGGATTGAAGAATGAATATCACTTTACAATGCACTACTTTTGAATTAGGTGGTTATTGGCTAGTAAAAGTTCACTTTATGGAAGTTCTATTGTATTACATTTGAATTTAGTTTTATTATTCTACACCAACATTTTTACAACATACAATGACAAAGAGTTAAAGTAGATTGAATATAGATTTGAAACTTTTAAATCTTGGAGGGGAGACTAGCAGTGCAGCATAAAATGGTACGAGATAAAAAATAGGGTCAATTGAATTCATTGAAGGTAAAATTTATACTTTTGGTAGATCTACCATAGCATTGGTAATATATTCTTAGGGTGATTATAAATAAATATGGTATAGTAAAATACCTTCATTTTTGAATATAGTAGAAAAAAATTAGTAGATTCAATTTTTTAACCCCTAAAGGACAGAGGCACATTTTGGACAAAAATTGTCAAAAATTGCCACTATCTAGGGCAATGGAAAAAATGGAAACAAATTATTTTTATTCAAGTTTCAACCATACAAATTTGAACTAGCCTACTATAGAAATGTGTGGAAAAAATTTCAGAAACTTTGACGATATGGATTAAAAGATTATAACATTCAAAGCTAGAAAAAAAAGATTTTTTTTACCTTGCTCAATAGGGACAACAACCTTTAACTCCTTCTAGAATGAGAATTTTACACTGCATACGCTTAGTTTTTCTTATATTTGCATCTTACATCATGTAAATTTTTCATACCTGCCAAATTTTAGAAGTAATGAAGGAGTTTTGCAAAAGCTATTTGAAGTTGCCTAAGCTACTCAAAAAGTTCAGGGCATCATAATTTTTGATTTGGGCACCTAATTGGAAAAAAATTAGATTTTTGTGAAGAGGATATATGTTAACACATTGTATTCGAATTTCAAGAACATCCAACCAAAAATGACTTTGTATGAACCTACCTGAGATCATTTCTTGCGTACGTTCAATGGTCATGTGGTCCTTTAGAGGTTAATGAGGGGTTAAGAGAAAAAAAATAGAAAAGTTATCCTGATTTTGAATTAAAATGAAGCGCCTAATGACAATTAGAAATTGGAAATCCAAGATTCCAAGCTATCTTCTAATCTAGCGTATTCTTTGTCTAGTGCTTGGTACTTCATTAGGGCTGTGTTGAATTCTATTCCCCAATAGTAATGTGATTGAGCAAATTACAAAGTCTACATACTAGTAATAACACTTGTAATTGTTACGTTTTTAGATATATTAATTTTTTATTAATTTTTTTTACTTCCTTTAATGTATGGAATTTTTTTTAATAGAATATTATCTCCTAGCTACACATGCTTTATAGAATATGTAGCAAGAATGTGTGGGAAGAAGATGAGGTAGGAGTACATTGGCGCTCACATTCTCATAACAGTAGGGCTCGTGGGGTACTTCTGTTTGTAAATACAATTTCTAATATACAAGTTTTATAAGTTTGTATATTGTATATTTGAATGTGGTGTTTCTCTTTGAACTTGATGTTGCACTTGTTTTTGTTTGTCTATGACGTGTTTGAAAGTGCTAGGCTATTTAGAAAAGGATTTCAAAGGAAGGTTCTATGTTGTAATTGTGAGCTTTGTTATATTAGGGTTCCTTCAGGGGACAATCATGTAATTAACGTATATGTATAGTTCTTGATCATGGCCCTTTTGAATGGTAGTGTGCATTGCATCTTCTTATATATGGAATGCATTGGAATGCTACAAGTACATGTGCTTGGTCTTGGAGTGTTCATGATCTTTGCAAATATCTATAAATGTAAAACGTATTTTAAAAAATGAGGTGTGAAAATTAGTCCCTCCAAAACTTTACCAAAAAAATAGTCTTGAAAAATACACACATGTAGTTTTTTTTCTACCTATAGGGAGGGAAAAAAATTGGAAGGAGATAAATACCCCCCTCCTCCCCCCATTAAATACCTTGTTATTGCACATTGTTATAAAAACATATAGGGTGCAACCTATGCAACATATAACACATTTGTATAAAAGTTTGAAGAAAAAGATAGTTTTTTTTAAAGCAAATTAATTTCAAAGTTAATCATGTCTAAAACTTAGTTTTATTCGCCATCACCTTCTATTGTGCCATTTTTTTCTTAAACCTCCCCCCAAAACTTATTTTTACCTTGACATGTGGTATATATCATTCCACATCATTTGTTGTACACCAAAATTGAAGGAAGTTGAAAGAAATTAAAGCTAAAAATAAAAAATTACCTATATTTTGTAGTTTCTTATTCAGTGTCCTACATATCTCACCTACTAATTTGGGGTTGTTCAATCCAAATTGGAATTTAAACTTTCCCAAATTTTATCTTGGGTAACAACTAGAAAATAAAGAATCCCAATGATTTTACAAGGGTTGAAATTGCAAACTTCAAATGACCACTTTAGCATACTTAACATCCTATATGACTCCTCAAAAAATTCTATTGACTAGCCTAGAACCGCAAGCTTGCTATCAAGAAAGTAACCACAAATTGCATCAATATTGTTTCAATGGGTTCACATTTTGGTATGTGTCCTTAATATACATCAATGAATTAGAGTCAAACATTTGGCAAACACATTATTTAACTGCAATCTAGGGACAATTTCGAATGAGTCTAGGTTCCACTGCAAGGTAAAAGGACAATTTGGGTGACTGTTTCTTCTTTAAGGGAAGAGGCTCGAAACCGATCAGGCTCCAAAATCGCTCACGTTCTGAAATGTATATTTCTGGTAAATGACGTTTTTTGATCTTTATAGTAATGTACAAACAATGAACATTTGAGGGGGTGGGCGCTTTTGGAGCCCTATGCCATATTGACTTCAGAAATTCATAACTAACTCTACAGACCTCCAAAAAATATGAAACAACTTGGGTTAGATGCCTATTTAAGCTATCTTTCAATAAAAATTCACTGGAAAATACTTCAAGATGTGAGACCTGCCCAAAATTCTGTTCCAGCCCTTAGATGGTCAGTTTATGGACCTCCTCCTTTAAAGATTTGAAAGCATACTGTTGCAGTACTAAAACAATACTACAACAATCTAGTTTCAATGGAAAGCATTTTTTTCACTGAAACTCTGTTGGTGCAACGTAACTTTTGTACTGTAATAGTACTTTTTCAATGCTCTATGGTGAACCCATTGAAACAGTACTCCAATATTACTGAGGCCAAGGGAGAGGCTTTTCCCCGCCGGCCCTGCTGCACAGAATGTAGTCAGTGTACGGCTTTTGATGCCGTTTTCATTTCTGTGGGGCCGTCGGTCCTTTCAGGGTCAGTTCAGTTACTGCAGGGGGTCTGAGTTTCGCAGGGCCGTGTCCAGGCCAGGCGTTGCGGCCCTCAAATGCCTGGAGCGGCTTCCCAGCTCCTGGCCATGCAAGGGGTTCTGAGTTTGCAGGGCCCCCCTTTATCTCTGCATGGCCAGGAGCTGGGAAGCCGCTCCAGCTCGGCTTCGTAACCCCTGCAGAAGTCTCACAGCAGGCGCGACTCCCACGGCCGGGAAACCGACCGACGCCGGGGAGCTTCCTCTCAAGGCCAGGCAGCTGGCGCAGCTCGAACTTTCCATAGTAGCGATTTCGTCCCTCTTCTGCTGTTGGCCTGTTGTGGCTTGCTGCTCGTGCTCCATCTGCTGGCATGCACGTGCCCGCCCGTGTTGGCCCGGAGCCTCATTCCACTTCAGTTGAGGGGAAACAGCCCATTACGGATTAAGGTGGGTACACCCAAAAGCGCCCTGTTCCTAAAAGCGCCATCTACAGCGTACATACATTTCCGAAATCAGTCATGTTCACAGACTGTAGATGGCGCTTTCAGAAACAGACTTTGACTATTAATAACTTTTGCATACGGTATCCAAATCCTGCGTTCTTTGGTGAGTTGAAACATGCTTTCACTTGCCAACAAGACTACATAAAAATTTGAACTAATTAATAGCAGGAACTAGGCTCAATATGAATAAGTGGATTTTTGGGTGTACCTACCTTAACTTAAATGGGAGGGCTTATGTCATTGTTGAAATTTTCTAATTTTTTCCCCACGTACAATGACTCACAAAAGTTGTTGGCCGCCCTAAAAATAGCTCTCATAAATTGAAAAATTAAAATTATAAAGTGAAATTTGAACATGTTATAATACATAAGGGAATCTACCTTCATGAAGAATTTCACTTTAAATAAACTATTTTAAGACATATTTTTATTTGAATGAAATTTCTATGGAAATAAAAACTTTTTTGTGAGAAGTCAAAATGTCTCATTTTTTTAATAGGAAGAATGTACATCTTGACTTGAATCACATGTTACAAGTTCCATGAATTTGGAATTTTTATTCATTAAGATCTTATTGACTGAAATTTGACCCTAAAATTTTGAAATTTTTATTTTTTACTCCATAAATTGCAAAAAATAAAAATAAAAATACATATAGTTATTTGATGTTATTTTGTATTTTTATTTTATTTTATTGTAATTTATGGAATAAGAAATAAAAATTTCAAAATTTTAGGGTCAAATTTCAGTCAATAAGATCTTAATGAATAAAAATTCCAAATTCATGGAACTTATAACATGTGACTCAAGTCAAGATGTACATTCTTCCTATTAAAAAAATGAGACATTTTGACTTCTCACAAAAAAGTTTTTATTTTCATAGAAATTTCATTCAAATAAAAATATTTTTTAAAATAGTCTATTTAAAGTGAAATTCTTCATGAAGGTAGATTCCCTTATGTATTATAACATGTTCAAATTTCACTTTATAATTTTAATTTTTCAATTTATGAGAGCTATTTTTAGGGCGGCCAACAACTTTTGTGAATCACTGTAAAGTCAAGTGATAGAAATGACAAGAGCAGTTGAATTTTTTTTGGATAAAGTGCAAATTTGTTATGAATTTTTGAAGGTGGGTAGCCCATCATGGCCTAGAAGAGTTTGTAGACTGCTCCAAAACCAACCAAAATTGTATCCTTAATGTTCATCTCGCTCACTTATTGCAATCACAATATTTTTTTAACATAGAAGACCTAAAAGAAGTCACTTCTTACAATGAATCAACACTAAAAAGTTGTAAGTTCCTATTGTGGTTACTAATCACTCTATTTAGTTATCTAAAACATTGATTCTAGCCCAAATATCATTCACTAAAAGAAAATCATAATGGGATCATTCTTAGGAGTCTACAATGGGTAAAAAGTCCGCAATGGGCTATTTTACCTTATAGTAGAGGGACCCATTCCTAAGTGGCGCCCCATTGGCATTCAATAGGGTACTGTAATTCCAACTAAAGTTTGAAACAAATTTTCATTTTTCCTTGAAGTGTGTATTTTGGTACTTTTTAAGGTTTAAACCTATAAATTCATGACACATAAGTGAGCAAGAAAGTAGGAATCAATCAGTAGAAAAGTAGTTTTTGAATGATAGGAATTAAAAGACTCCAAGTGTCGGTCAATTGCCAAGTCCAACTTTTTTGCCTTTCAAAATTTATAGTAATTTCAATTCAAGGGAAAAAATTATAATTTTTTTTGCAATCCCCATCATTTCTATCAATGAACTTGTTAAAATATTTGATATGCCTTGCACTACCCTAGATCATGTTCAAATGTGCTTATTTTATGGTTTATGGGTCCCTCTACCATAAGGACTTAAGGTATTTGTTGTTCTGATTGAAAAAAAAAATTCTAGTTAGGCTTGTTTTTGGAATTCAGGCTTCTTTGAAATTAGGGGTAGTCACAACTCTTGCGAGAAGCGGATTTCTTTGAAATCAGAGAAATCAGCGAGACAAAAGTGGAGCCAATCATCAGCCATTCCACGTGAAGGAGGTGTGACACCCCTTTCTGCCGTTGGGAACAATTCTCCAGAGATTTCAGGTGGGAACTTTGCTACTTGCGAGGAGAAAAAACGGCACTCCAAATTATCTGAGAATTTCAGCTCACGGTGCACCAGCGCACGCCACATGGTCTTTCTCAGGGAATGCGAAGGGCTTCCGAGGTGCTGTGACAACCCCTGTGCCGAACTTAATCAAATGAAATTTTCGAAACCTGGCGAGGTTCAGCGAACGTTCGGGTTGTCGACATTTTGGTTGTCGCCAGGCCTCCCACGTCTCCCAGTGAGTGAATCGCGCGCCGTGGAGGCCACTGCATAAGTACAGGCAGGCAGCAGTGCGGAAATTGCTCCAGTCGGGCTCATTCATCATGTTAATTTGTCAGTTGTTAGGAAAATGGCAGTCGAGAGAAATTGCTTTTCAGGGAAAATTGCGTTTCTGGGAAATTGGATTCCGGTGAAATTACATTTTGGAGGAATTGCGTCTTATGGAAATTGCATTTTAGAGAAATTTGAAGACAGAGAGGAGAGAGACTGTTCATGAACTCATTTAGTGACAGAATAATCACTTGTTAGAAGGTGGATTGGCTCTCTAAGTAGTGTACAATACAGTACTGTAGATAACTGGTGAGGATGGCGAGGGGCCCTCGCGTCCGCTCTCCTTGTAGAGCAAGCTGGTGAGTTCGCTTGCCATGCCGAGCTAGAGCGCACTATAAAACAAAACAATGAAGAAGGAAAGTCCGTAGCAATGCCCTAATTGCTACGTGCTCTTATTTCTTTGCCTTGAGTACTCTGCCTGTGCCTCTGGTGTATATTTGCACGTCCGCGCGACAGCTTGAGAGTCATTTAATTGTCCTCGAGCTCTCACTTGTTGCATGTGTGTTGCTTCTCATGCATTCCACTCCGCACGCTTTGTGCTGAATTTCTTCGCTTGAAATTTTGCGTTAGTTTGATGTTGTCAGTTAATTGCTCGTTAAGCTTTCTTGACGACTTGTGAGTTGAAGTGCCTGTGTTAGAATATGTCTAGAGGAATTTATGTGGATGAATTGAATTGAGTTGGAGCGGTAGAGTGGTGGAAGAGAAAGTTTGCGAGAGGTAGCGCGTGATTGAATGTTTTGAGCTGTTTGACAGTTAGAGGAGTTTGAATTTTTGAATTTTGGAGGATTTTTTGGTAGTGGAAGTAAGGATTGAGGGAATCTTCGGTGGAGGAAGAGATTCCCGGTTTCGATTTTTTGTCATTTCACAATAGTTTTCACGTTGCTGCGAGAAGTTATCCGGCGAGGTGAGATGGTGCGGAATAAGCCTTCCGGCGACGCTTTCGGCAGCAACCGACGATCACCGACGCTCGTGAGACGGCGTCGAGATGAAATCAACGCCGCAAGGGATGCTGCTACCAATCGGGACACTGCGCCGACGAAGCTCCGCCCACGCAGCACGTCTCCCATGGCCAGGTGAACATGAGCTGATTGACCTCTGTTCTGTCTGTAGACAACAAATCCAGTAGTCGAATTTTTTTTCAGAAGTTTTGATCACGTCATATGGGGACACTTTGACTTAATTTTCGATCTACACATGCAATGTTCTTCACTGATGTTGGTGATATAAAATTTCGCCTTGCACTTGAATTATGTTTTTCACACTATGATCAGTCCTTTAGCAGTTGAGCGTGGAGAGCTTTTATTGTAGTTTTGTAGATGAAATCATTATCTGTTTTGTTCATCCTCCATCTGATAGAGATTACAGTACATTGTGTATTATGAGGCGAGTCTGATTTCGGTAGGTGGTGGTTCGGAGGTTTGTCCATTTGAGCTGGAGGAAGAGTATTTTGGTTTGGGGGGAGGGTTACTACAATGCAACACAACATTTGTGTGCATCATAAGTCAGAGTCAATGTCGAATTTCATGATTCCGTTGTACTCATTTGAATTATTTATTGGTGCAGAGGCACGACGGGACCGGCAGAAGTCTCAGTGGAGAAAAAGGTATCTTATAAAAAAAATTCTACAGCAAATATTGGAATCATTTTTCCTGCGCTTGCTCACATGTTGACTTTGTTCTCTTGAGTGTTTGCGTTCTTCAGCAGGTCTGGCTATAAGTTATATCCAGAGGGGCTTTCTTTGACCCTGCTGCGAATGTGCAGTTAGGTTTGCACCGTGAAAGAGTAATGAATTGATTGATTATAAAACGTTTTCGAGTCTCACTTGGTAGTATGTAACGTGGTTTCGCTGATCGTTATGTTTTTCTTGTAATGCATTGACAGAATGGTTTTTTCGAGATCAAGGGACACATGAGCATGGCCGTGGATCCAGATATTACGTATGGAATCCTTACAGATTATGAGAAAAATCCTGATATCTTCAAAACGGTGTCTAAAGTTGAAGTGGAGAATAATGACAAGGGAAAATTCGTTACGCAGCACGCGCATTGGAACATGATGTTTTTGTCGGGAACATTTGATATGAAAATGAAAGTAGAAGAGGATCCTAGCAGGAAATCGGTCTCGTATAAGTTGTGAGTTTCACTGACCTTCGCAGTACACGTCATATCATTTCACTGAATTTTGTTTCTTGTGAGAGTTCTTGCAGTATGTGACAGACTTTGAAAGGTTATGGTTGCAACATCAGGTGTTCAATTTATTTTTACGTCTACAGTACAAGATAAAATACCTTGCCGCACATTTGCCTTGATTTTCTAAGTTTTTTTTTTCCTATGTTATGTCTTTTACCTTCAATGATGATTTATTTGTTGACAGTGGTTTCGCTGATTTTTCGTGGTTGTAGGAATGAGCCTGGATTTTTGAAAGTGTTCAATGGCTACTGGGGTGTAGAGCCACGAATGGTGAATGGCAAATCGATGGGTTGCAATGTGGTGGTTACACAGGAGGTTTTGCCATCAATGCTGCCACCGGGTCCATTAGGTACTGCTTACATATGAAAAATGCATTTGTGGTAAAAGAGGCTTTGCAGCGTGCGATTTCAGCTCCCTTAGAAAATTGAAGCTGTGAATCAACTCCAATTTAAAAGAATGTATAGGTGTATAAACATTGCCCAATCTAAAACCTCGAATTATATCTTACGTAATACTGCTTTGGCAGAGGACATTGTCCGAAGCGAGAAATGGGATTTCAACTTCAATTTGGTATTTTCAATCCTTTTGAACTTCTAGTACCGCTACTACAAATTGTACGACCATTCAAATTAGATCCAGAGTTATTGACATCTTTGTTGTACGGATTTCAATTGTGCAGCTTCGTACGTGTCGCACATACTAGGCAACCAGGTGAGAGCAGTTTTGCAGGATCTTTCTGTAGAAGCTGAAAGGGTGCAGCAGATTAGACGCGTCTCCGCAAAATGAATATTTCTTCGAAAGTTGCTGTGTACACAAGTGTGCAACTAGAATTTTGAACGAGTGACGCGGTCGTCAGCATCCAGACAAAACTGCCTGCCAAATTCGTCGAGCATTTACACTCGTTGACGAGGAAGTAACTTCATCCGATGTGGTGACAGTGAAATTGTTTTGTAGAAACAAAAATCTTCTCTTGTAAAACAATTAGCAAATACCTGGAATTTATTTTAGAACTGTAACAAATTTTCCATATATCTTTTCACTTCTTCAGCACTTCATCTCTCAACGCTATTCCTAGGTAGGGAGCTGTAAAAGCGACCCTTTACCAGCTGATTTGCATTTTGGGGAAGCTAAACTCCTCAAAACAATTTTTAGTAAATTTTCATGGTAAGAAAAGTGGAATTGGCATCTAACCGAAGTCATTTCATATTTTTTGGACCTTCATGGAATTAGTTATAAATTTTTGAAGTTGAAAACACAGTGGTTTCTAAAAGCAACCCCTCTTGAAATGTTCACTTCTGGTACATGTTAGAGGCAAAATCTACCAGATTGCTTTGAGAGACAGGGTCACAATTACAGCCCCCTACCTTATCCAATATCATGTATGCAGTCATTGATTGGTCAACACCTTTTAAATCTTGCAAACCATTCCCTGTAACTAACTTACAAGTTAAATGTTTACATCATGTACTTGGGAATAACCGCCCAATAATGTACATATTCTAATCACGCAGGACTTCATCAAGATGTTGAATCACTGTCCTGTTGTTTACTTTGAATGAAGCAGACGGGCTGCAACATTGAACTGCCCCAGTAGACCCTGCCACCCAACTCACACCGGTTCTTTCTTTCTTGGTGACAACTGTGGAAGGAAAAAAATCTGTTCACCATCCCCGTTCAAACTCATTGAAAGGTGGCATCGTTACAAAAGAAATTTTTGTGATCGTCTTGATAACCCTGTTTATAGGTGACCCTCTTCCTTGTATGGTTGACACGATCTCTCAAGAACTGCACATAGCTGCTCTTGAGTGTAATGCTCTGTTAGCTCAATCTGCAGATGATAGTCAAATCCAATAGTCAATCTTCAAATCCAGTTTTATGTAGCTCAAGAATAACGGTTCAAGTATAAAATTAATTATAATCAGAAAATATTGCTTGTTTGTAGCCAATTGAGAATCATAATTTTCCAAAACAAATTTTATTCCTGAACCCTCACTCCTCCCATGAAGTGCGAAGATACCTCTCGCAAAGTAAATCTAGTTCCGAGATTAATTCCTAAGACTTTGCAAACAGCACTCTTAAGACCAAGTGCCAGCACACCTTTGGAGCATGAAGCAGGTATCTCCGAGCAGAAAAAGGAAAGGAAAACGTTCTTAACACTATCTCATGCAATTATTGTGTGTTATAAAAATCATGGGCCATATAAGCTTAGAATCTTCATAATCTGGAGATGTCTTCAAAATTTGGAGACACTACAACCCCCACAGTATAATTGACACCACTGATTCCTCCCCCACAGTAAGTGCACAGAAAAAGGGAAAAGATGGTCTAGAGCAATTCAAACAAAGAATGTCGTCTCTCACCTTTACAATTACAATGAGAGTAATGGCGCCCATGACGGTGGAGGTATTGGAGTGCTGAACCTCCAAACGAAGCTCTTGCAGAGCCATCATCATCTGCGCAAGGGCATACGAGTCTTTCAAGCCGCTGATACGAATCATGGCCTCTTGGCCCAGCATGTGCACGGAGATGCTGGGTTTGGTTCCACTAGAGACTGGTGTGCTGGTGGCACTCCCTTGTGGCCTTCTGCTTAAGACATCTTTCGCGGAGTGGTTGATGGAGCCCCTGCCAATGGAGAGCGACTCCTGGGACCTGTCACTTGACGCTATCACGTGACTTTTCAAGTCCTTGATTTGACCCTCTGCTAATTGCAGCTTGCTCTGCAGCTCGTTAATGTACGCAATGGCGTCCCCCAACAAGGATGCTTTGTCCATCTGTCGTCAAACATCCAAACTTCAGTTCAACAAGCTAGAAAACTAATCGAGCAGAGCAATGGTACATGGAAAGAGCATTGTAGTTTCCTAGTAGAAATTCCCGAGGAATTTAAGAAAATCTAGCTACGATAAAAATTGGCAGCGTTTACTATAGAGACTACCTGAAATGGCGTTACGATTCACTTGGTTTACAGGACATTTCAACAAGTGGATGTGAACTAGTGTCCCGACTGTGATTTTCATAATTAGCTCTAGTTTGCTACGAACACTGCAAAATGTGCCAAAAATTCAAAGCTTGTGGACACAAGAATAGTTGACAGTCAAGGATACTATTAAACTACACCATTCATTTTAAATAGCGAGAGACACACTACTTGTTTTATATCACATTGTTCTATGTGATGTAAAACAACTAGTGGTATTGCAGCAATAGAACTAAAAGGGTGCGGCACTCTAGGAATCGTTCACGAACTCTTTTGAAAAGAAAGAAAAAAAGAGGAGGGAAAGGAAGAGCGCTCACTTTGGAGACGTTAGGCACCACAGCTCGCAAAGCATAAAAGCGCTGATTGAGCTTTTCTCTTCGTTGCCTTTCGGCCTGCACATGGCTCAAAGGCTCCTCCCTGTCATTAGCAGGCTTCCGACCCCGCTTGCGAGGAGGTTTCGTACCCACAGTCAGACTGAACTCCACGGCGCTGCTCTCCTTGAAGGAGATTTCAGCTTCTGATTCTTGGCAATCATGTTCTGACTGATCAAAGCTGGAGCGCCCACTTGCACTGACTGGGGGCCCTGAAATGGTAATCTGTTGTTGCTTCGGAGGTTTAGAAACAGGAATAATAGGCTTCTCAGCCACAGGCTTCGTTGAAGCGCCAGGAACACGCACCTTCTCTTCTTGCACTGGACGCTTCATCCCCATAAAATCTGAAGAATTTAAGACCTGGCTAAAATTGCCCCCAACGGGAGGGTACGAGTACGAAGGGGGTCCATGTGAAGGTCTCTGCACTTCATAGGCTACTCTATCAACACTTGGAAATTTCACTTCTGGCACCCTGCTCTTACTTACTAGACTTGTGGCAGAAAGTGGAAGCTTCTCTTCCTGACTGGGTGGCCTATAATACGTACGTGATGGACCCTGATCCTTCTCCATAGTGTTAACTGATACTACGTCGTTCACTTGCAAGTCTTCTGACTGCGGCCACAGATAGTCTAAGTTATCGAAGCTTGTACTTGCCATTGAAGAACCTGAAACATTCCTAACTGTGTTATAGAGTGGTTCTTGATCTTTACCCAGTCCAGAGCCTCTACTGACTGCGCTTGGGCTGGACCTCGTGTTCAAGGACACAATGCTTGGACTAGGTGGGAAAAACGTCGCATCACTGTCGACAAGCAAGGACTGTGCCATGACTTGACTTCGACTTGCTCCCCACGATGGCTCGTCAAAGGCCAGCTTAATACTGCGCACAACTTCCGGGTTTTGCCTTATCTGCAAAAGCAAAAGGTGTGTTAGCAGGTGCTACATCTGTAATAAAGCAAAGAGACCTTGAATATCATAATCCATAATGGATCAGGAGAAATTTCCAAAAGGAGATTCGGCCATTTGGAACTTGGCCCGTGACATACGAACTGATCCTCATATTGCGCAAAAGAGGTTCCAAAACTATGAACTCACTTGAAGATTTGTCTAGACTCACCAGATCTGTCGATCCTAGCTCGACAACACCATCCTTTGTTGGAACACAAACAATTGTCTGCAGGTACAAGAAAACCTTACGGATAAGAGTCTGATACACAAATCGGGACCCTACTGCAAAAACCTCGTGCAAAAGATGCACTCTGGCTAAATTAGATGACAATTCCATATAACTGCAAAAGCTTACACCAGAGAAACTAATATCACAAAACACCCCTCATGACTAAATCTGAGGCAGAAAATGCTCAAGTCCTGTCCATACCTGAATGCCGGCCATCTGCATTCGATGAAGAGGTATAAAAGATAAAACAAAGCCACCAACCAGAAGCTAATCAGTCCAAAACCTTTCTTTGCATCTTATTCTGTAAATTTTTACTCTGGTATAATTATTCCATCCTGCAGAAACTACTCATGATAGAAGTAAGGTATCAGTAGAGTTCTAGGACAGCAAGCCGGAATGAAACTTTCTGTACAGTGAACAGAGTGAGAGTTGAGAATCGAGTCTAAACAAAAGGAAGATAGTTTTCAATAAAATCAGACTATTTCAGAAACTATTAGACAGCATCACCAAGAGAATATTTGCCATGGTTCAGGGGAAGGTCACAGTATCATACTGGCTCTTGACAAATGCAGTAAGACCTAACTTACGGGAAAAGTACAACTTCACACTACACTAAGAAGGAGAATCGTAAAGTCGTACCTTGGCCAAATGAGCTCGAGTGCAGATATGGGTGGGGGCCTTGTTTGCCTCAGTGAGCCAAACTGGACTATCAGTTGCTAATGCTTGACCCGGGGTCCTGCATTATTATGTGCTCGCAGTGAGGAAGTTGAAATTGGAGATACCCTCTACAGATTAGTGGCTTCAGTACTCCAAGCTCTAAAAAGGGCGATAAAGAAGCCCTGGCATCAATAGCAATCAAAAGACAATAGAAAGGAGTTAAGACTTGCAATGCTTACCCCACCCCATGGGCAAATGAGTGTGACATCGAGACTAGGTAAAACCATTCTGTATCTGTTACATAGTCACTTATGTCTTCTTCAGAATTGCTCACAAGAGCCTGCAACTCCCTCAACACTTTTCGCCTCAGCTGCTGATCCTCTTCACTCACTCCCTGTTCCATGCGCTTTGTATCAGGAACCTCATTCTCCTTGGGACCCTTGAAGTACCCATCTCCCCAACCCAACATACTGTCACAGCCAAAACCGCGGCGTTAAAACCCTTGCCACGGAACTCCATACAAACACTAATAGTTTAGAATTAGGGATTGCTTTTGGTGTCTAAAGTCGGTTAATCCCCCACTTGTCATGTGAAACTGGACAGAATTTTTTTTTTAAATAAATAAAACTTCCAACGTTGCAAATGCCGTAAGTGCTCCGTCCTTGAAGCGACTTTGCAAGAACACCAGCACAGCAAGGAAGGGGAGACTTTAACCCTCAATTGCCCAAGGTAGATTAGAAAGTTCACTTTGAAAAGGCAATAGTCGATCAAAATGAGTTCAAAAGCATCAGAGACTAATAAGTAATATTTCTACTCCTCAAAAATGAAGAGCATCATTTCTCCTTCGTTATTGATACATTTTGTTCCTTCCTTGGAGGTTCCTAATTAATTCATTTCGACATTATGGAAACAGTCATAAATGACAATTTGGGCACTTGTGGGTTAAGGGGAGAGCGGTCGGACCACCGAGAACATTCATATCCTTCCCATTTCTTATGAATTTGAAGCTAAAGCTCTGCCCACACCAACCAATTAGCAATTTCAGCTAGCCTAATTTTGTTACTAATGTCCACAATAACTACGATGTGCCAGGTAGAAAATCGGTGCAAACTCCGGTTAACTAACATGTAATGAAATTACATTCATTACCACCATTTTGGAAAAGTAAACTAACTGCACCTATGCCAATATTGTGAAATACAAAATTCATCCACACCAACCACGTAGCAGCATTTTGTTAACTTGAAAACCTAACTCCATATCAGTTACAATGCGAGTGCAGGCGCACAATAAGGGATCACAGTAGCATTCCCCAAGTTCGTTAAAAGAAATCTTGCGTGGCGGAAATTGGTCAGCACGCAGAACCTGGAAAAACGAACTCGCTGAAGAATTCGTCATCAGTCAAGAGGGGGTTTATACTCTCAGCGAACTCGCTGAAGAATCTGAGGGGTACTGTGACTCCCCTAACAACGTAGGAGGCTTAAAAATCATCCAAGTTCTACACTAGTCAAAATGAACACATGGAATACTATTGAATTCTTTAGTTTACATATACTCTACATTTAAGGGGAGGAACGCAGTTAGAGCCCTAAACACTTTGTACTTTGAAGAAATCATATCTAATTTACTAATCATCCAAATTTTATGATTCAACAGCGTCGCACTCTACTACACTACGCAAATTTTTCCACAGCCGCTGGTTTCCTCTAAGATTAATCGCTTACCAAACCTCCTACCTACCTTAGATCAGGTTCGGTAGCTTCCAAATAAGCCGTAACCCCCCACTGAGATAATTGATGCTATTTAGTTGACGCGGATGGGGCCTAAAATAAATTGAGAAGAAGAGTTGGTGGCTACACAAGTTATCAGAATGGATGGAGTTGAATCACAACTACGATAGAGCGTCAGTTCGAAGCATATTAACGGATATAGGAGTGTTTTCCCCCCGAGAGTATTGTGGAGAGGTCTTTTAGGTACAAGAGTAAAAAAATCCTTTGGATCAAATTCTAATCCCTAAGTACCAGATTACTATTCATCCTCCAGAAGAATCTTCATTCCGTATCAAGACACCTTATTTTGTCCATAAAGACATCATCTTGGCTCCTAAGAATTCATGTTACAAAGGAATTTCTTAAGCTACCATTCAGAGTGAGGGGGTGTAGATCACTATTGAGGAAGCAACAAACAACCTGATTTCCACTTAAAGATTAGTGCCTACGAACATTTACCGAAGGCAGGCTTACGCCACTTGCTATTAGAAGGCTAACTAAACGTATCGGAAGAGATGAACTGTTCACGGGGGGATCAGGGTCCGGACAGTTTTCAGGGCTCTCACAGTTTTCGTATCCCACGCCTTACTCACAAGCACAGGGTTGATTCTAGTATACATCCCGGTTTAAGGAATTCTAAAGGAAGTTGAAACTGTAGGGGCGGAATGAGAGAGAGAGAGAGAGAGAGTCGTTTCTTCCTTTCACTTGCTTGCTTAAGCTTGAAGAGCTTGAAAGAGGAATTAGAATAGGAAGGGAGGGGCTTACAGCTCGCCTGTAGGAGACGTAGAGAGCTGCCAGAAAATGCCGTACGTCCAATTCTCCGGCGACTCTTCCACCAGCGAGTGCAGCCTGCGCAGCAACAGCGTCTCACTCAACTCCAGCCCCTTGTCGTTCCCCAGATGCTCCTCCTGCGCAGATCCCCCATTCGTGTCGTTGTGGAAGCTCGACGGGATCCCGTACGTCGCCGGACCCATGAACGCCTCGATCATGGCCGAGTCTCCCATGTCCCAGAAGCTCGGCACTGGCGTCTCCATCATCATGGATTTCCTAAAAACTCCCCAAAACCTCACTCACACCTTTACCCTAACAAACTATTCAACCAATCTTCCCTGAACCACATCTCGCATTCCCCGACTACACCAATCTCACAAACCCTAGCCAAGAAACTTTGAAGTCGCGCATCTCCGTTCTCTCGTCTCGTCGGTTAGTGTCAATATCTCTCCCCTCCCCTCCCCTCCCCCAACTTAAATATCTGGCCGAAACCGAATCCTCAACCCTTGCGGCATCCCTTTCTACGAGATTGGAGCGCATCTCTTCCACGCCTACCGAAAAAAAATAAAAATCTTCCCACGGCGATCTCCATAGTTTCTCGCATCCCTGCGTAGCAATCTCACAATCTCTACAGAAGAAAACAATTTAAAATTCTCTTAAGGAATTTGTCGAACGTTGGAACCTCCAAACCCTAGGCGAGCACCTTCAGAAATGCAACCTCCACCACATCTCGAGCAATCTTCGTCCACTACGAATCGTTTCCATCGCGATGAAATGCAAATGCGGCGTTGTTGAATGTCGGATGGCGCCGTGAAAGCGCGCGAGACTGCTGCAGCGCGGATTCCGTGACAGGTCAAACGCAGATCTTGGATTGTAAACAATAATCCGGTGAGCACTCACCTGCTGCGGCGCTTTCGTCGCCTGCTTGGGCTCGTGCGCTGTGGACATGGTCTTCCGGTGTATCTACGTATCCATATCGTATACAGTATATATACCGTCTGTCATATTTGTACATCTCTGGATGCACCTTGTTTGTTTGTTTGTTTGTTTGTTTGTTTGTTTGTTTTTGAAACAAATTGCCAAAGAAATATCTGCACGCGCCTGGGATACCGGCAAACAGTGGCGAGGAATTTAGAGCTGACAATTTTGGTGAAGGAAGTCTGCTCTTAAGTGTAAAAGCACCCATGCTGACAAAAGGTACATTTTTGCTTTCTTCAATGTACCAACGGTGTACATTCCAAGGGCTGGTTGTTTGTAAAGATCCCTCACCACTACATTTCAACCCCCAAGACTTCGTTACTAAATTCACAAAGGTTCAAAAAATATGAAACAACTTGAATTACTATATATTCTGATGCCATTTACCTTCCTACAAAAATTTATTGAAAATTGTTTCAAGGAGTTTAGCTCCACCACTACCACCACCAAGGCAATAAGCTCCTAAATTACATGAGGCATGTCAAAAGAGGAATCCAAAGAAGGAACTTTGACACCCTACTACACTATGAGAATAAAAAAAAGTTTCAAAGTAAAAACAACAATGATCTCAAAATTGGCAGTTCTTTCTTTTGAATTTCAAGAAAAATTATTATAATTTCACTATTTATAATGCCTTAGGTGTTTACTTTGAAAATGTACAAAAAATCAAAAGTTAATAAATTGCTCCAATATACATCAATGATGTCCCTAATGATTTAGCCAATGCATGTCTTTAAAATCTTACTTAACCATTTAAGTTAAGGAAAAAGGGTACAAAATCTAGAATATGTGGTACAATAGAATCTCTCTAAATTGGCCTTCTCTAAGCCAATAAACCTTGCAAGCCAATGTTGTGAAACTAGTTCTAAGTTAGATGACATTACAAAAGTTATGACAACATTTGACCTTCTCTTAGAAGCCAATAAACCTCTATAAACCAATGTGTCAAATGAGTCTTGGACCTGTGGGGTGAGAGAGGTTATTCTCTAGATTTAACCTTCAAAGGACTTACCAACTAGTAGTTAACCCTTAGAAGACAAAGCTATGTTTTTTGGCAATATAGAAATTTTGGACAAGTACATGTGACTAGAGATTTTATTATTTTTCTTTGAAATTTCCACACAATATGCACAAGAGGAATATCTTTAAGTCCCAACAACTTTCATAACCTTTGACTACACAAATAAAAATTTATTGTATGATATGTGGTTTTTTTCATTAGTCAAGCAATTTCAGTAGATCTAAAAAATACCTTTTTTCATAAACAAAAATTCGAAATTGGTTTTCTAGATTTATACATATGTAGAAAGCTTTGAATTATGTCATTTTGATTTATGAGATGAAAATTATGAGGAGTTTTAGTTTTTGGATAATTAGAGATTCTTTCCTCTCTGAAATAAATTTGGAAGTCTTTTATTTTATTCAATTCTCAATATTTTTTGAAAAAAAACAAAAACAATAGGTATAGATTGTTTATTACAACATTATAAATACTAGGATTGACATGTTTCAATTTCATAAGTAAGCATGCTATTTTTGTGTATTTGAGGAAGTTGTTGCTCCTTGCTCTAAATCTGAAATTTTCTCTACAAAAGTGTTATTTTTTGAATTTGAGCCCAACTAACAAAATAAAATTCCTCTATTCTAGTTTGCACTCCAATTTGAATTTTGAAAAAAAATTGTAGTATTGAATATTTGATTGTATTTTGAATTTGGATGTATTTTCAATGTCTACTATATTCTTATTATAGGATGACAAAAAGATTGAGTTTGCACCATAATGTTTGTCAGTATAATATATAGCCATGGTGAAGTTTTAAGATTTTTTGAAGTAATTTTCCATTTGATGTGATTTTTCTTCACTTTTTCTTCGAAAATTCCCCCCAAAATCAATTCTCCACCAAAAAAATCATAAAGAAGTGTAGAAGACATGTAACTGAATTCACCTTTGAAAAATAAATATAATAATTTTCATACATATCTAGTTTTAAAAATGGCAACAAATTGAGTGATGGACAATGATGCTTGAAATTAGTGGTTATAGGTCCACCTTATAAGGATTAGGAATTAACTAAATAATATAAGATTCCCATACAAATATGCACATTAGTTGTGCCTACAATTTCCTTGAAAGTCATCCATTTCATACTTACTTTCAATCCTTGACATCCCTATTCATCTATGTGCGACTACCAAGAACATGTACTTCAAACACCAATACAAGATATATGATGGTTATGTCATGTACTTTGCATATAGTATTCATATAAGAGAATGCATACAAATATATTCAAACCAAATGAATGTGTTTGTCCATATGAAATTGTGTATCAATACAAATATTACAAGTGAATACAATTGTGTTGTATATTAATCTATTATACTAAGTACAAATGGTCACAACCCCTCACAATCCAATGTCACAAAAACAATCACGTTTTCATCCAAAATATTTTTCATCCAATCCATTTTCTCCTAAGTTCAATCAATCCCCCTATGAAGATACGTTGTTTGTTTGTTTGTTTGTTACGTTGAGATCTCCCGGACCGTGAGTCCCCCGGGTGCGTGTTTAGTACCGTCAGAAAGCCCTCGGCGAGGAGGGGTGCACCGGCTTTGATTCATGGTGTTCCAACCTACGGCATGAAAGTTATTGAATTTTGAAGTTTCTATACATTAAAAAAATTAGACCGTGGCAACGGCATGGGCCACCCTAGTGTTACACTGCAATAGGTCTGTGGTTGTTTATTATAGTAAATACAAATTATCACGTGATTTGTCACGATCCATAATCACACACATGGTCACATTTTCATCCCAAATACTTCATCTGGAATGTTTTCATCCAATCCATATTCTCTTAATCTTCAATTCACGTTACATTGCAACAAGTCTGTGCTATTATACGTACAATTATGCTTGGTGTTTTTTAGGTGAAATGAAATCGTGACACACATGCCAGTATGCCACTATTCACTATTCATTGTCATCGTGTCAGACTTGCAAGAGTATCTCTATTGATTCAGAGATCCTCGCATGTGAAAATGTATATTTCGGCGTACATGTATTTAGTACTCCGTATGTGAATACTGAATGTAAATCCCCTTTATTTGAGAAGGAGACTGAGAGAGGTGAGCAATATTTGAGCGATATTTCATTCAAAAATTGAGGGAATATTAGGCAACACATTCTCCCATATGAAGTGGATGAAAGTGTAGATTTGCAACACATTCTCAAAGACAATATCATTTTTAAAGGATGAATATGTGTGTTTTTGGATGAATAATGGAGGTCCCATCCTCATTTGGTATGTTTAATCCATTTATATAGATTTAAACAAGTGCATCACTCGGAGGAAGATGATCACTTTGTACATTACCCCCCAAAGTAAGCTTATATAAACCCAAATCCCAGAGTGAAAATTTGTCTAGATGAGGCTGAAGTCAAGGCTTATTGGGAGTGCATTTTCACTGTAAAATGATATAAAAAAAATTGGAAGCAAATGTTTGGAAAGATGTTCTTCCTTTTTGAGTGGATGAAATCACTAAATTATTGGTAGCAAATCTATGGACAAAATCACTCTATTTTTGGATGAATAAATGTTTTTTATGCATGTCCTTGAAGTTTTTTGAATTTTCATGGGATCTTCATAAGGTAGAAGCACCCAAATTGAACACCAATCGTTCATGGACACTTAGAAAAGAACTTAAATCCAAATGCAAGTGAACCCGAAGGAGACATGTGGGATCCTAAAGTAGACAAGTGTGGTTCCAAGAAGTTGTCACTCTTCCTAGAAATGGCCAATGACCTCCATGGGATTCGAAGTTAGAGTTTGTCACCTTTGGGTGTTTTCATGCCCACTTTGGTGTTAGTTCAGTGCCTACAGTAGGTACATCTACACAATTGTTTTCAAAATTTCATATTAAATTCATACAAGCTCCAAAAAAATATGAACCTACTTTTTCTGGTTTCCTAGACTATTTCCCAACAGATGCACACAATCTTTCTCTCCGTGCACCCTTGAGATTAAGAGATCCAGGGTAAAATAAGTGTCCAATTTAGGTGCTTCTACCTTAGCTTCATCACTCCATTGAAGGTCACTGTTTTGCACTGCCCACAATATAAGCTTATTGAATGGGAAAAAATAGCCCGGGTGAGGTGGAGCATGAGAGGAGCGTGAGGTGTACCCCCAGTCACTGATTCAGTCACGGTGGAGCACATGGGCTGCTGGCTGGGCTTCGAGCCTTTTGAGGTCTGCAACCTTTAATTTTAAAGGACTTTTCCTGGCAGTGACGACACAGGTGACGAAACCTGATGACGTAAGCTAACTTAACCGGTAGAAGGCGGTGGAAGGCGGTGGAAGGAAAGAAAGACTGACTGAATGTGCGCACTTTGATGCCAGTGAGGGCATGACTTGTTTTTACCCTTTCAGGTCATCCTCAGGTCATCCTCAATGCACTCTAGAATTTGTCTTGTCAAGTACTCCCTCTTGTCTGTCCCACTAAAAGCCTCCAAATCGGGCAGAATTTCTGTCCCACTAAAAACTTTCGTTTCTGAGCACTGTGTAAATGTTTGTTGTGTTGAATGACCTCGTGGGGCAAGTGAAACAATTTAGAAGCATTCATAAGGCCTTGCAAGCTTGGCCTTGCCCATATGAAGCAACTTGTACTAATTGCTTTCTTAAATAGTAGTGTCAATGATGCATTTAGTACCTACTTTGGCACTATGAAAATTTGATCATAAAGTAGGTCAAGTTTTGTTATTGCAATCACTTGGGGAATATGTTTCCCAAATCCCATTGTTGCCATGACCCTTTATAAACCATCTAAAATAACAAAGTTGGTAGCATTTGCAAACTATATTCAAATATCATTTGGGTGCCTAAATGATAGCATCTAAGCTAAAGATTTTGCATAGTTCTAAGGGATGGATTACTTGTTCTTGAATGTATATATTGTTGGCACTATGACTATAAATACAAGTAATTCCTTGACAAATTGATTTTTGGAGGTTATTAGTTAGAGGTCGGCATTATAATGTAACTACTCATTATATTCATCGACTAAATGGGTCAATTTGTTTTTGGACAACCATTTCTTAGACTTAAGAATGTAAAAAGTCACTTGAACTTGGAAATAAGAGAATAAGAGAATAAAGTTACCTATGAAGTAGTATATTCAAATTTAGAAGAGGTTTTGTTGTTGAGTTTATAAAAAAATTCAAAGTGTGGGTAGGCCGCTAGCTGAGGAGAAGAATCAAAGAGTTATCGAATAGAGCCAATGAGGTTGGATTCATTTTTCGATTGATTTTTGTTCAAGTCAAGTGATTATTGTCCAAATCAATAGAAAAGTGAATCAAATCAACTTGACCAAATTTTTTTTAAATGCATTTTTTGTTAGTGTGTTTATTCATTTAATGCCAAAGAGTGAAAGTTATACCACAAGAAAAGTAAATTTCAATAGAGTAGGTAGAAAAATAAATCTACAAAACTTGAAATTATATTTTAAATTTCTTTCTCTAATAGATTATAATTTTGTCTACATTTGAAGCTTTGATTCATCCCGTGATTCATTCCATTGAATAAATGATGTGAGTATTGTAAACAATTCTATTTATTAGGTATCTTGAGCATCTTCTTGAAAAAATAACTCAAAGGATTCAAATTTAAATGCAATTTTCAAAAAAATTCTAAGAAAATTGTTTGACAAGGTTAACTTTTCTTGCTATAACAATCTCATTGTTGGGGTTGTATTTTAATCCCATCTTAGAACTATGAATGAGTTATTTTTTCTTTTAATGATGAACCTACTTCTACTATACAATTTTTTATAGAATGAAAATCAAGTGTGTTTTTTTGCAAATTTTTTCTTAGAATTTCAACTCAATTTTCAAAACCAATTTTCTAAAGTTCATAGTCTTTAGTGCAAAAAAATTCCACAAATTGCAGTCAAAGTCATTTAAAATTGTAGGCAAGTACTCAAGAATTTTTTTTTCCAACTTTGAATGCTAATATCTTAGAATTTGTATACTCAAACCTCATGAGATTTTTACCACACAATCTTAACCCCTAAGCATCTAGACTCATTTCCAAAATTGACAGTTTTGAAAAAATCATATAAAGTACTATTGGGAAGAATAATTCCGAACTGAGATGCAAATGAAAGTTGTAGTGTTTGAGTTTTAGATTCTATCCGTATGCTTACATTCACCAATGCTATCACCAATATTTTTCTATAAAGTTTGAAAGAAAAGATCAAAAGTCTTTCTAAATTCAATTACAAGCAAAATATTGTCATTTTCTGAGTCAATTTTCTTGGAATGGATTTGAAATGTAATGTGATTCTCTAGACAAAATAATTTTTTGAAAATTTTATATTCTTTGATTCTATGAGCTCATTTTTGTAACTTTGGAATCAATGTATAACTCATGATAAATCACAAATAAAAGAGAAGCAAAAAATCTTACAAGCCATGTGTGCGAAAACTAATTGGGTACAAAAACCAATTGAGTAAACTTATGTTTGGGGCAATTTGTCGACCGACCTTTGGGTGTGCCATGTACCGCAACCTGATCTTGTTTTCTGGATTACATCATGGTCCATACACTGAACTCCACCATGTGATTCCTACAAACAGCTATGTAGTCGATTAACGGCCTGCGGCATTTCTCTATGAGAAATTTTAACGAAATGCAGGCTGATCCCAAAATGAAACTTATTGCATTCAGTTCACAGCGAAATTCTTGGAAAATTTACTGGAAATTGTTTGGAACGGGTTCTTGAGCTGGTAAATGGTCGCTTTGTGGACCTCTTTCCTTATCGCTTCTGCAAAATTCTGTGGTAGACTCAATCCAGTTGCTCCAGAATTTCACATGCAATTTGGTTTGAAGGCTGTGAACAGTTGACCATGACGAAAATGTTGTTTCCTGCCATCTCTTCCAATGCAGCCATTGCGTCATTGAATTCCAAGCTGCTCGCAGCACCGTTGTTGCGCAACTTCGTTTGCAACAGCAGCAGCGGGAGCTTGCGGAGAAGGAAGCTGGATTGGAGCTCGTCTCAAACTTGTGCCGTGCCTGTTGTAAAGAGTAATTTGACCATTGAAACGCAAGTGGTAGTGAAGGGCATGAGGAAACCCGCGGCGCCCGTGTTGCTGCTCGACGTCATGGGCACTCTTGTTCGCGACCCTTTCTATGAAGACATTCCGGCTTTTTTTGGGTAACGATCGACGTCTGTTTCCTCTTTACAAATTCTCTACATAATGTGTGAAATTGGTTCTGAATTGCGAAATGTTCACACGGATTTTGTATCCCAAAGATTTCAATTTAGGGCTTACGATGATTGAGAATGTCGATGTTCTTTGGGTAACGATCGATTTCTTCTTCTCCGTTTTCAGATTCGCTACGGTATGTGAGTAAAGTGGTATCCGAATCGTGAGTTGTCCTGACCGTATTGGTTTCCCAGAGAGTTTGGGATTTTAAATTTAGGGTCTAGAGTTTGAGGAGGAGATGTTCCGGCTTCTTTGGGTAACGATCGATTTCCGTTTCTCCGTTATCAAATTCGCTAAGGGAGAGGCACCCAATGGCGCACCTGTACCCAATGCCGTCAGTTTCTACAGCATACAATCATTGCACATAGTAAACAGAGCTTATTAATTGTTGACCGCACTGTTAAGCCATGTATGAATTAAGTTCTGAAATGACACCCTTTCCTAGAAAGGGACGCCATTGGGTGCAGGGACGGTTTTAGATACCTCTCCCGTACTGTATGCGAGAGAATTGTTTCTGAAGTGTGAAGTGACCAGTCCCGAGAAGGTATTCCACGCATTTGAGAGATTTTCAATTTAGGCTTTCAATTTCAATTCCAATTTAGGATTTTAGGGTTGGAGGGTGACGGTCATGTTTACTTTTATCCGTTTGCAGAATGACGATGAAGGAGCTTCTGGCTGCGAAGCACCCAACGGCGTGGATAGAGTTTGAATGCGGTCTATTGACTGAGGAGGACCTAGCCAAGAAATTCTTTGCTGATGGACGAGTTTTTGACATCCAGGGTTAACATCGATCTTGCCACCAGTCCTTTGAATCGCACAATTTAGTATGACAATTCGGTATGACAATTTCCTGGTGATCCTGACCTTGTTATGTGGATGATGATGTCCAGGGTTGAAGGAATGTATGCGTAAGGGATACATTTACTTGGAAGGTGTGGAGGAGCTTTTGCAGCGGCTGCTTTCTGCCGGTTTCACCATGCACGCATTCTCCAACTATCCTTGCTGGTACACCATGATTGAGGACAAGCTACACCTCTCCAACTTCTTGCCGTGGACTTTCCTTTCCTGCCATATGGGTATGACTGCTCGTCACCTTAACCTCGATGCAGCTCATGTGCTACCTATGATTTGGAAAGCGAGTTTCTGGTTATATCTCATAATCTTGTTCTTTTGAAGTTAGGTTTAGCTCATCTTGAAACCTTAATTGAGCAAGATTATATGATTCTCATTGAGTTTATTTCTGGGGCTAGTTTGTAGCATAGTTGACCTGGAGGAGGTACTTCAACGTACTGTAGAGTGTCGTCCTCATGTCCGATGCTTTGAAAACCCCTGAAGAGGAAGATCATTGATTTTTGCTTCAGGGTGACCCTCGTATATCACAAACCCTGCAAAGTGAAGCGAATAGGGTTTATGAGAAGGTCAGAATGGCCGCCAGGTTGTGTAGATAATGTGAAAGTGGAGCCCAGTTATGGATAAAGTACATGTCTATCAGATGTCTGCAGTAGCATTTTCCAGAAACTTCCAAGTTAAATTGATTTTGTGATGTTATTCCAACTGTTCGCAGGGTTGAGGAAGCCTGAATTGGAGATATATCTTGAGGCTGTTCGCCAGCTAAAGCTTGACCCATCAAGTTGCGTTTTCGTTGATGACAGGTGAGAAACTGGAGACTGTCTGGGTGTTGTTGCTCTCAACTCTGTTTCTTTTTTTGGAATGTTCTGATCGCATTAGATTCTGATTTAATCTTTAATACTGTTATAAAATTTCTGGTTGCAGACGTAAAAATGTGGAAGCTGCAATTGCTGTGGGAATGAGAGGCATTGTGTTTCAGAACGCCAAACAGTTGGAAGAAGAGCTTGTTGCATTGGGCTGTTCTTTGTGAATACCATAATCATGTGCTTGAGTACAAATCTGCTAATCATTCTTGGATGTTACGAGATGAAATAGTGTAGAGTAGATACTTTGAGTCAATGATTCTTATGCTGGTGCAATTGCACCGTTGTATATCAGTGTTTTCTGTGAAGGAGATAGTCTTAGTGTTGGATGCAATTTAGCTAAATTTTTGGAAGTGCAGTTGCTCATACAGAAAGACTGCATCTGCTTTATGTGGATTAGGTAGCGCAAGCTGAATACGGTATTTGAACTCCGAGTTGAAGCAACTCACGTTCATTATATAAAAGAAGAGAATATTGTTAAGGTTATGAGTGTGATTATTTATGGATTACTTGTTCTGAGCATGTACAAAACATGAAATTGTTCCATTGATTAGGAAAACTTATGGATTGGGGCCATTTAAAACTTGACGAGGTAGTTGGAGGTCGCTCATAAAAGTGATTCAATCACAACAAATTAGCAATCTCAACATTGAAATATTCGGAACAAGCTCCTCAACAATAAGCAGAAGGCATGTGCTACTATGTATCAGACATGTACATTTCAAACTTTAAAATGTTCAATATTGTTATGTAATGGTACAAATAGTCATGAGCTACAAACAGCAAGTCTTTAGGCAAGCTGATACAAACAAATTTTCTTAAGGTAGGTAGGTTATGTAGTGTTTTTTAGGCCCAAAATTTCTTGAAAATGCTTCTACCCTGAGCAAGGCTAAATGTTTCATCTATACTTATTTATTTAGCAAATTCCAATGTAGGATCCTTTAGTTAACAAGCTGATTTTTTTTAAAAGTAAGTGAATTTTTTTAGGCCAGAAATTGCTTCAAAATACTTGTACCCAAAGCAAGGCTAAATATATTTGTTCATTTATATTTGTTCATTTGATAAATCAAGTGTAGGATCCTTTAGTTACTTGTTAAAATATTCACTCCTAGAATTTCAGAGTAAAAAACCTTACCAATTGCAAGATCATAATACTTGCATTTCACACAGTAGTATTCCAACATGGTTAGGTTTCATCTTTCAAAAATTTTACTCAAAAATGTGAATATCCTACAACTTGCAATTCTCTATAATATATTGAAGATATAAGCCAAGAATACCTTTAAAAATCTTTCAACAAAAAAAATTTAATCATCCATGAAAAAATAGGTATACGTAAATAGGTATACATAAAAATAGATAGGGAGAAAGACATAGAGTATGATTAAAAAAATACTAAATTGTTATGAATTTAGTTGTAGAATTGAAAAATTCCAATTCTAATGGTTGTAAGGTTGTAAAAAAACAATCTATATTTTATTTTATTTTTTTCAAAAAAATATTGAAAATCAAATTCAACAAGGACTTCAAATTTTTTTCTAGAAGAGAGATTATACAACTATTTGCAAACTGAAATTCTTCATAGCTTTAATTGAAATGGAATGACTTATAGCTTTTTTTCTATACATAAAATCTAGAGAACCAAGTTCAAATTTTATCTCTTAAAAAATTTGAACTAGGAATTCATTCTAGATTATCTATGTTGTCTATATTAGAAAAGAAACTATGTATCATAAAATAACTTTTTCACCATGTTGTGAAAAAGCTATGAAAATTGTTGTGCCTTTAAACTACTCCTTAACCACATGTTGTTTAAGAATTCTAGAGAAAAAAATGAATATTACATTCATAAATACATGACCTAAAATGCTATATCGCCTAAAAAAAATTATTTGGTCATTTAGGGAATAAAAAGTCACCCATTTACAATCAACAAGTGTCATCTAAGAACATGATTCGTAAGAAATGAGATACTCTTAGGTTCTCATTATTATAGTCAACGTTGCTTCTGTGCGCACCAGCCTTAGTTATCCTTGAATTTTTTTCTCATATTTAAAAGACATTTTTTCCTTGTTCATATCAATTTTTTACTTGAAATTTGATTTAGGTTCTATGATAAAGCCACCCATAACCAATCAATTAAGCAATTCTAGACAAGATCTAGTGTAGTACAAGGCAAAGTAAATATTTTCAAAGGTGCCATCATCAAAATTACGGGAATTGTAAAAGCTTTGGTAATGTTGTTGCTTGAAATGAAATTAATATGACTTTTGAAAAGCAAATAGTCCACTGGACCTATTGATAGCTAATCTTAAAAGTCTTCCAATTCCAATAATTCAAAAACTACTTTCCTTCTCATTACTTCCGACTTTCATGATGAATTTGGAAAATACTATCCAAAATTTGAGTGAAAAGGGGAAGAAAAAAGTTTTATAGGTAGCTTATAATTGTGTTCCTTGTGACAAGGAATGTTTTCCTCAAGCATGTGTTAATCTTCAAAATTTCTCAAATCATTTAAAATGTAAGTGTGAATTATAAAAGAGTACGCATGAGCTTGCTCTTTTCACAAATAGTAAAGCCTAAAAGTTTGTTGAGGAACAAGGTTTCAACTAGAATCTTTATAATTGAGATGAAAAACACAATGAAGGTATACTCTTTAATTTTTGTAATTTTGAGTAGGAAGATGATTTAGTTATTGATGCAAGTTACTTATCCAATAATTGATTTTTGAATTGGTGAAAATACTTGCATTTAAATTTTCTTAATATCCCATACTTCAAGTTGCTAGACCATTTTTTTGCTTTGCGGTTTGAGATGTTGGACAATCTTTTGTGGCAGAGCAAAACTTGTGATTATAAAGAAAAGTTTGGGGTTGTAGATACCATTGGCAACATATTTAATGGTGGAAAACATTCCCAAGTTAAAAGCGCAAGCACTTCAAGTAGGTCAATTCAATCTAATACACAAGCATGGATGGCATAGGCGGGGGCAAAAGATGTTGCAATCAACAAGATATATTATCCTACATCTTAAGTGCCTTGTATTCTTGATGTTCCTAAATCAAACACGGTTGTATTCTATTAAAAGAATTAGGTATCATGGGCTTTATGAGAATAACCTAAAAATTGGAAAAAATAATTATGATATTTCATCATTAAAATGTGATTTGCAAAATGATGAAGATTGGTATATTGATTCAAATTATAAAAATTCTTTTTAGAATAAAACCAAAGAAGTTGTTGAAATAGAGAAACCTTTTAGCGTATAAATTGTATGTTTTTTTTTCTTGTAGCAAGTGTTCTTTAGTCCCTAATATTCCAAATTTTTAGAAACAAGTGATGAGGCTCAACTCAAATCATCAACACTTGAATCTCCCAAGAGAAGAGTTGTTGCCAAGTGAATCTTGAATATTTGCAAGGAAATAAACTAATAAACTCTTGTAGAGAATGAAAAATAGATATAAATAACAACTTGATCAAGTTTTCCTTTTAAAAACCAACCTTACTCAAGCACCCATGATTGTTATACGTCCAAAAATTACTTGTCCAAAAAATTGAGATTTGTTGTTAAAGAAGGAGATGGATTAATTATTCCTTTGTGTATCAAATGTATGTTTTTTTGAAGAAAGAAAAACTTTTATATTATTTCTTAATTGATATGGCCAAGAATTGAGCCAATCAATGCTTTGAGTATGAACCCCCCCTATTCATTAAATGTATGAAGTCTTAGCTAGTATTGGAGGTTCTTTAGTTTACTTTTTTATGAGTTAAAAACTATGTGCACCAATTTTTACTCTTATGATCCCAAGGCTATTTTCCAGCCAAAAATCACTCAAAATTGCCATTTCCGTTGCGCTCATCCAAAAAAAAAAAAAAAAAAAAAAAAATTTCTTAGAATCTAACCGTAAGATCTTGTACTTCACTTGTTTGAGATCCCGTAGTAAAAATTTCATGAAGTTCAACCCTGTAGATTGGAAGAAATTAGCATTCAAGGTTGGAAAAAATAGATTTTTTGGAACATTGTACTACAATTTTAGATGTCTTTGACTACAATTTGTTAAAAAAAAATTGCACTATAGACTTTGAATTGAAAATAATTCTATATTGAAGAATTGAATCAAAATTCTAGGAAAAAATTTCAAAAAAGAACAACAACTTAGTTTTCATTCTTTAAAAAATTGTTAAGTGAAAGTAGATTTAAGATTGAATGAAAAACTAAATTGTAAATAGCTCTAAGATGGAATTGAAATGCATAAATCCAAATTGTGAGATTGTTTTAGAAAGCATATTTAACCTTGTTACACAATTTTTTTTTGAAAAATTGCAAAAATTGCATTAGAAAATGAATCCCAATGTTATTTTTAAAAGAAGTTGCTTAGATTGCCCAATAAACAAGATTGTTCATAACTTTCTCATTAGTAGTCCAAATAGAATGAATCACAGCTTCATATGTACACATAAATGTAATATTTTAGAAAAAAAATTAATTTATTTTGACTTTTTGTCACTTTGGGGGGGTTGCTCACCAACCTCCATTTTTAGCTTATTGTGCCATAACTTTTGCTCTAGGGCTTTGATTGAAATAAAAGTCACATTCCTAAGAAGCTTATGTAATTTCCTAGATTCCAAAAAAAATTTAGAAAATTAAGGTTAGTATTGAGACTATACAAGCCTACCTAAAGTTACATTTTGGCCCCTATAGGACTAATGGGACTCTAAGGATTAAATACTACAACTATTGATTTAAAAAATAATGGTTTTATTTAAATTATAATTTTTTAAAATTATATAGCTTCTATTCTTAAAACTTGTAAAAATGATTTATATGTGGTTGGTCCAATACCAATAGAATGTAGTGAAAATGAAACTAAGACAATTCAATTCATTTGGCAACATGAAACTGTTGATTAGATAATATAAATGGGATTTGTGGTCTCAAACGTACCTCCATATGCATTTGAAACATATTTGTGATTTTGATCCTAACCATCAATTTCCATATTTGATTCAATAAAAATAAATTTCAAAAATTACAAAATTCAAACTATGTGTTGTACTCATTGGCAACCCACTTTTAAAAGGCATGCATAGATTGGCTAATAAAATCTTAATAATATGTAATAAATTTGACTCTCAAGCTCTAGGAATGCAATGGAATTATGTAAAAAATCTCCACAAAAAATACATTGAGCATGTGATTGTTGGTCCATCAATTGGACATGGTTCTCATGGGAATAGTAGAAGACAAAATGAATGTTAGAGAGTGTGTCAAGGTGAACTCATGGAATTGAGTGTCCTTATTTTCTTACAAAATCTAAAATGATTGAAAAATTGACCCATAATCATGAATCAAGGTCCACCTCATGTGGAAAAAAGAATTGAAAAATCCTCTTTTATCTAGTACACATAATTTCTTTTGGATAAGTACTTGGCTCATAAAAATCATCTATTTCTAGTATTTGAAGTATTCTCCAAATAGGAACACGGCCTATTGAAAGATGACATCAACATAAAAGAAAAACAAATTTTCCTTGTTTTGCAATGCTTGGCCTTCCTTAAAGTGAGGGCATGTTTGGAATGCCTTGACAAAGAGATAATGTATTCTAGTGAATATTTGCAAGAGCCATGTCAAAGGTATTATTCTTCACTTGGAAGCAATTTTGGTCCTTTCTTGAAATTTTCTATAGTAAGCAATCTTTGCTTGAAAGGGTCAAATAGGCATCATTTGTTGTTCATATATTATGTTTAGATAGTGCATACATTTGTAACAATGAATTTGGGCACAATTTGAAAGATAATTGGATGAGTGAAGAATGTATGACAAATTGTATTATAGCAAGTTGTGCAAGTGTGTATTATATTATGATGGTGAGGTATTTTTTTCACATCTCCCAATTGAATTAGGTACGGTTGAATTTGACTATTGTAAAGATTATTTTTTCACTTTTAGGCCAACAAGTTTGTAACAAATGCAATTTTTTTGTTGGTGAAGCTACTGAACACATTATTAGAATAGAGAAGATTAAACATGAGAAGAATGGTCCCTTCAAGTTTGCTAATTTAAGATGTTGTAAAAACTTGTGGTTAGACAGAAATTCATGTATTGTTGATTTAGATGTTGATTTTTTGGATTAAAATTTTGTGACAAATGCTAAACTTCAAGTGGCATGAAAAGTTGGTTTCTTAATGGCAAAGGACAAGGCAAAGTATGTTGTAATGGAAGAGGTATTACAATCCTTTGATAAGTAAGATGATCCATCGGCTTTTTCTTCTGATGCTTTTTGATCAAGATACTATTTCATTGGCTAATGAAGAAATAGAAGATGAAGAAATCATAAATCACTAAAAAATGCTTGTAGTCTAGGTTTTGTTTATTTTTCCCAAACCCAAGACTGTAGTATAGGAATTGAACATTTAAAGAATGGTCAAATAGTCTAATGTATTGTGGCTAAAGTCACTTGTATCTTAAATTAAAAGGAAATATACTAACCAATCTCACATAATAAAACAATTTGTTGGGAAATTTTGGGAGTTCACTTTTATTCCCAGGGGTTTAATTTATTGGTTTGTCTTTAATAATGTTATGCATGCATGAATGTTGTCCCAATACAATCTAGTATTCTAAGTGAATATTAGCAATTTGTCAAGAAAATGTAGCAATTTGTCTTATGCATGCCCTATTCAACCTAATCATTACAACAAGTTATATAATATATAAGTATTTATAATAGTAGTGGACAAGATTCCTTAATTATTGGTTAAATTTTTTTTACTTTGGTAATTGGTCTAATCACTACTTAGCTAGCCTAATTACCAATTTAGATGAGTATCAAATTGGTTGTAGTCCTAAGGCAACTTGTTTTTAGTTAATGCAATGGGTATGAGTGTGTTATACAAGTAATATTCATATCCTTCATTGCTTACTAGCAAAAAACTTGTCAAACAATTAGTACAAAACTAGAGACTCAATCAACCACTCTTTTTTTCACTTTTATACTTAAGTAATTTGTTCACTAAATTAGTTGCACGGCCCTCCACAAGGAATGGGCTCAGTCAAATTGTCAAAGTTATCCATCCTATTATTGTCCAAATACTTCTATAATGGCACATCTAAAAATTACACAATTTGCCTCTTCTTTAACTCAAAACACTCACCGTGAATCACAATTTAATCCACCCGTCAATTTGTAAGACTTTATAGTCAATTGTTGAACCACAAAGCAAATAACAACAAGGCAATAAGTTTCTCTTAGACCAAAACACACAGTAACTTTACAATTTGTCCTTTCTTTGGATATTACAAACGCCATGACAAATAAACATAAACAAATATTTCACCAGAAATTTAACAACATGCATCCATGCATTACAAGGATATTTTTAATTAAGTATTTCTAATATTTATAAGCTTGAAAATTGATAATTTGCTATTTTATGGTATTCACTATCAAAAACCAATATGAATTATAAACAATTGACTATAACTTAAATTAAAATTCCTAATTTGTTATTCCGGCAATTCGTCAATTGGCCCACATTTAAGTGATATCTCATTGACAATTCTCTTCAACAATTTTAGTCCCACAGACACATGGCTATTAAACCGGTTATTACACCGATTTTTCTAATTTGAATTTGTTTCATAACCCAATTTTTAATAAATTTTTGATTGATAACCTTTAGATTAATCAAGTCAACTAAATTATGACATTCCAAAGGCAAATTGTCATATAAGCTTACCTTGACAACTTGATTTGCATCTACTTTGACATTGTTCCAAACTCCAACCCTTGTTTGATGGCTTCTTCAATTTGTCACGTGAATCTCTAGCAATTTGTCTCTAGTCAATTCATCACAACTTCTTGCCAATTGTTCCAAATTCAAACTAGACAACCTAACTAAGATTGTTGAACCACTCTTACAAATTGCCTCACCAATTTGCTCTCAATTCATACAAAAACAATCACTAAATTTACTATAAATTCCAATATAAATTGACACAATGACACAAGAACTTTAATTACATGCATAAATAATTATTCACATGTCTTATACATGCAACAAAATTCAATTACTTTGACATTTGATAATCTCACAACAACCACAATTTTTCATTAATTATTCCAAGAGATAAGTCAATTTTCTTATATCAATTCACTTCACAACATCAATAATATTGACAATTTGTCTTAAATAAAATTCTACAAGCTTGGTTTGATCTTTGAACTAGCGAATACAATGACAAGTCAATTGGCCAAATACACAAGACCAAGACACATAAACACAACAAGAGAACAATTTATCACAATGAAGACACAATCACTAGATTGATAATTCAAGTTGACAAAGCATCACAAACAAATTGTCACAACTTAGAAAATAAATCCAATCACTGGGTATAAAAATACAACAAGTTTGCAAAGACAAATTGAATCACTTGAAGGAGTTTAGGAGGTAAAAAAATTAGCAAATTGATTACAAAAGATAACTAAAAAAGCAAGAGAGAAAGAAAGAGGGAGAGAATGGCAAATTGTTAGCCTATGTCTATAGCCCAAAAGATGACCATTTGCTTGAAAGTTGAAGCGCTCTTACTCATTAGAAGAAATATGAGGGCATTATAGGGCTATTTTGGGTCTGTTCCCGAAACGGCTCCCAATGCCGTTGGCCGCTGTAGGCCGACTTTAGTCTCTCACTCTCTCAAACTGTAAATTGGCGGATTGAAAATAAACAATCTTCAACTATTATAGTTCCAATTATCGACATTCTTCAGTTCCTTATCTATTCTCAGCATGTCAAAACTCAAACATGCTATGAGATCTACGACTCATCTAAGCATCTGTGATTGGAGAAAATGCAAAGTTCTACCAGATCAGTTATTGACAACAAGAAGCTATAATCTAGGCTTAAATTACATCAGAGACCTTATTACAATGCAATAATACGGATCTTTGCCAGATCATTAGGAATTACCACACAGGGTGAATGCAAGAAGCACCTGTACTATTTGTTGCATTTTACTACAGTATTCATGACTTTTTCTGGAGTACTTTAAAATTAGAAAATTCATTTGAAATTTTTTTGAAAAATATGAACAATGTATAGACCTCTAAGATGAAGGTTTTCATCAAAGGAAATTGATAGAAAAATTCTCTAAGTAGGAGAATTAAAAAAGCACAAACCTCAAGAAAATACATATCTTCATGTTTTAATTTGGGAAAAATAGTAAAAATAAGTAAATTCAAAAAATAAAAAGTGTTTATTTGAAACAATTCTATGGAGATGGTCATTCACCAAAAAAAAATACCAAAATAATATTTCATATGTTTGAAAATTCAAGTAAAAAGAAGCTCACTTTGTAGACTTCTACACCACACAAAAATAACTTTTTTCAAAATTCCTCATGTGGAGAGATGTAAATCTACTAGAAGACCATTTCATCCAAATTTCATCTCAAAATCATTAAAAAAAGGTACTCCTTAGTACTGAAAACCTCCAAATTCTCATTTGTGACATTTAATCACTACTACTATTTTAGTATTAAAATATTATTGAAAATTATGAAAAACTTGTGTAAGGTGTATGATAGACATGAGTACCTTCTCTAGAAATCTTGAGTCATTTCAAACAAAAATGCAAAAGTTATGGCCAAAAAACAGATCAACACTTAGCTTGTGACGAAAAATAGTACAAGTGTTTCTTGCATTCACCCCGCAGTCATTATGTGGCTATAAACAGACCTATAGCCATCTGGTATACAAAGTACCAGAAACAAGTATAATTACTTGGATTAATACTCCTCAACGGATATGACAGGGAGTTATGAGCCTCACTGGACGTTTCCAGCAAGCATCAAAGTGGCGGCTCCAAAACTGAAACCCAAGAAGCTCAAGGGACCACGAGTCACCAAAGTGAATTCTATTACGATTGTTAGCTTACCAAGCTCAAGAGGTGGGTTTTGGCATGTTGGTGTTTTGAATGGAGTGATCCTACACCCCAGACCATTCGGTGTTGGTTTCAGCAACTAACAGCAACTGATCTCGGAGCAGACTGGAGAGGATCGACATCCACGATTCGCAAACCCTCCGCTGAGGTTCACAAAAATTGCCACACTAGCATACTACGGTCACAAGGATGGCAAATAAGGTCTGATTTTTGTTTTTTTGAGAGAAGGAGAACGGAATGGATAACGTGATATGCAATGACTAACCAAGCTCATTTTACTTTCTTGTGATTATGTTGTGACACGGATAACAACTGGAAGCTGCTGAAGACACCTCACACACGTAGACTAATACACGTTTCGTCTGTTTGTTTGCATGGGCGTAGGTGAGGCAACTCCCTCAACAAACGGTCCCTGAAATTACAGATGAGATTTTTCTATGCGTATCACTAGCAATATTGTTTTGAAATCGGTTCTTTAAACGTTTGTAGTCATAACCTTAAGTTTCTGATTTAGCTTATTTGCTCATAAGAACTCCGACTGAGTTGATCCAAAACTCAACCGAGTAGAGCCAGGGGTACCATGTATGCAGTAGGACCACGAAAAAACAGTATGATCGTACTAGTATCGATAATCAGGTCTGCGTGAAACTCCAATGATGTAAGTCAATTGCATGACTAGCCTCCAGTAGAATTGAGTCCACCTCTCAGGACCAGTTGCAAATGGCTTACAATATCAAAATACTCATACCTCTCCGATTGTCAGATTAACTGATTGTAGTCAGATGTTCACACACGCACATGGGGTGAGTGCGATCAATCGAGAAAGCGACGTAAAATGTCGAAGTTAAAAAACGAGTTGTACATGCAATATGATGTCTGAGTATGACAAATAGAATTTGTACTGTTAGAACATGCCCAATCATGGGGTGTTAAAAGAAGTCTTCTTTCTCTCTCTCCCTCTCTCTCTCCTGTCCAATTGGAATTTTCTTAAAAAGAAATTCTCATGGTACAAACTGACAAAACTCACATCCAACAAGTACCAAGACAAATATAGTCTAATACTTGGATATAACTAAACGATGTAAGACCTCAAGAAGAAGGTATCAGCAAGGATTGAACAATAATTGCTGGGGGGATAAAAAATGACAGACTACCACAGACAAATTAAGGAATAAAGATGTCTGAGGGTACCATGACAAGAATGGAAGTACAAAACTGATGTTGGTCAGGACCAGCTAAGTCAAGAAGTATGTTCCTAATTACGAAGGAGCGTCATTTTTTTTAAAAAGACCCCAAGTAAATTTAAGGTGCAGTAGAATAGCTATGAAGCTAACTGAACACCTGGAAATGTACCACAGAGAACTAGATGGGGAAATGAATGCCGCCATTTGGAGGCAGAGTTGCAAACAACAACCTAATAACTGAGATGAAGTTTAATGAGAAGCTGAACTCAAGACAACTTCTCTCTAGCTAACGTTCCTGTGAGTAACGGGGAGCCTGCGGCAGCTAAGTTTGATGCAAGATCGGTAGCAAACTTGCAAGCAGGGTGTTACAGAAGAGTAAAAGGATCGGAGCCCATAGGTTCTTGATATCACGTACTGTAGCAGTGACTTTCTTGAGGCATCGACATGGGTGAAAAGGTCAGATAGAGATGGATAGAGGACATAATGCATGCGTTCTTAGGTTCTTACTAATGGATCAATCTAGCTAGTGATTGCGAAAAGGATAACAACTGGTCGTTGTGTTGAAGACACCTTGCATACGTCATGATTATAACTAATGTTCTGGTTGAGGCATGGGTGCAGGTGAGGCACAGACCCTCAATTGCTAGTTTTTGCAGATCCAACAGGAAGAAGCTCACGTTGAACTCATGATGGGAAATCTTGCCCATCAATCACGTTGGTTCACTTGGTTGATCAATTTCTCATTATGGAAGTTCCTATTAGTAGGAAAAGAGATGTTTAGTCTTGAAATTAGTATGCATGCGATTTCAAGAGCAATGCGATAATGCTAGGAAAATAACTGGTATAGGAGCATAAGCGATTGACTAGTATGTAGCTTGAGAGTCAAGCATATTAGGTCAAAATGAGGGGTAATCAAAAAGCTGATCAGTCCTGCATGAGACCACGAGAGTAGCAGGATAAAAGGTAAACAAGAGCTTTGTGAACAAGGTTCACAGTTAAGTAATCGTACGTAAGCAAGTAATAGGAGCATGAATATTGACTCCTAATGGGATTAGCATAACACTCACAGTGTTAAGCGAGATCAATTGTAATGAGATAGATCTGCAAACTATCCCTCGATCAATCCTGATCAGGAAAATCGATGTGGAAAGCAAATCGACATAGTAGATCAGATGACGTGAAAACGCTTGACAAATGCTGGAACATGGATGTGGTTCAAAAATGAATAGAAACTACCCTGACGGGGTGGTGACTCATCTTCTCTCTCTCTCTCTCTCTCTCTCTCGGGTCCTGAAATATGAAAATAAGTCTAAAAAAAATTTTGAATTTTTATTTATTATGTGGCAAGGTTGCGACCACATAGGATTCGAATTCACAGGGCAAAAACTGCATTCCCGCAGTTTGGGAACCTACAGTTTCCTAATGCCCTCAAATTTCATCTAATGAGTCAATTTGTCACTATTAAAATCCTACACATGTATGTCTCTTTAAATATATTACAACAATTAGCCTCTAATTCTTGATGAGTGTAAAGATGGTTCAACAAATTGCCTCTATTCTCATTATACAAGAAAATTAGACAAAAATGAAAAAATTGGGTTACTTTTAATGTTGCATTGGATAATGTGTCTTTTGATAAATGAAGTTGCAAATATTGTTAGATCTACATTGCTTGGTGTCAAATAAGAGTTCATAAGTGATGCATGTGGTGCTAATATGAATGAAGTCAATTCATTTGTAGATGTCCCAAATAAAAAATTTGTATACAAAATGAAAGTTATCTCAAAAATGAATGTTCATGAACCTAATAAACTTCCCCTTGATAGACTAAGGCATATCTATCATGCTCACGTTAAAAATCGACTTTTCTTTAGGATCTAAAAGTGGTAATGTTAATGTTTACTAAAAGAAAGTGAATACATATATGACTACACATGAATGACTTTGTATTTAGTATAAATCCAAAATGCATGTTGCTATATAATTGCACCAACTTAGTATCTACTATAGTGTTCGAGGGGAGGACACTTCCCGTGTTTGGAGAACTCACGTGCGGCAGAAAAAGTAATACAAGTAATACACTTTAAAATTTAATTTTTTTTCCAAAAAAAAATTATGAGTAGATTGTGCTACTTTAAATTTTTATATTTTGAATTATTGATATTTTTTTATGATAATAGTAATTAGTTATAAATTTTTTAAGAAAAAAGATACATTGTAAATCTGAAAATAACTTTTACACCCCTATATTACCTAAGAAAAAAAAATTTGAAAAATGAAAAAAAAAAATTCTATAGAATAGCTTTCTATTGAAAGTTTATTTTGAGTTGAATATTGATGCAATAGTCATCATCATGTGATCTCTATAAATATTTTAGTTGAAAAACATGTCATTTTAGTTCATTTTTCAACCCTTCCTAGACAACACATCTTGTGTTATTTGGAATTGAAATTTTTGGTAATAGAAACCTTTAGTCATTGTCAAACAAAGTTCAAAATTGTAGGATGAAATTATAGTTCATTCCAAAGTATTACCTAGTCAAAGTTTTCTTCCGCCGCATGTGGATTCTCCAAACATACAAGGAGTGTCCTCCCCTTGATAGTGTTAGAGGTGTTTTCCAATTGTTACTGTGATTGGAAGATGAAGAGGTAACAATATACAAGATTCATTTGTAATGTTTTGTTGACAAACTATTTGACATTCTAATGTGGAAAATTGAAAAATTCAAGGTATAGAATGTAGTCAGTTATAAGTAGAGCATAATCATACCTTAAAACCATGGTTTACTTCAGTGCAATTAGAAAAATGACTTATTCTTACTTACATGCGTCTTTTGGGAAGTTTCTTGTTATTGACGTGGATGCTTGTTTGCTAACATGTTTGCATGCATGGCAAGGCCACATTACTTTCTTACCATTGCACTAAATAGAAAAAAGAAATCATAGTCAAATATGAATAGAATGTAATTGTGCTTTGTTCTAGTATTTACTACAATGCAATTCAAAATGACTAGGGATTGATTTATGCATTGCTTCCCAAAAACTAGTTCCAAGAATGCTACCAATAGTACCAAATGATGCGTTGACAAGAGCTCAAATGGGAATTACTTTCATCCATGGATTCCCATTCTTTCAGTCAAGCTTTGACCAATGTCAACTTTAAAAGTACAATGTGCATACACAAAATCCATGTCCAAATCAATGACTTGTCTACAACTCTAAGTTTTGGTAGAATGACTTAGGGTTTTGTTTCTTTAACTAGAAAGCATCTCTACAAATATGAAAAAGTCACATCCTAACACCAAATGTCACGTATAGGGTTTTCTCTACCACGTCACATCTAAATGGACATTAGACCAACTAGACATCAAGATCCAATTTGAATGTCTATTTGGATTAAAATGAATAAAAAATTCTTAAATGGCTTCAATGGCACATTGACAACATGGCCATCTAGTTGGCAGACATACTATTTGGTTGATGGACAAGCCCACTTTTACACACATGACTAAAAGTGAGCCCAACATACCATTGTACAAACATTGTCAATACTCCAAAATGAATAAAAAATGACTAGCAACATCATTATTCACATCAAATGTAGATTGAAACATCATTTACTAACTAGGCGGACATGATGTAAGCCTTTGCAAAGTCATTGTCTACTTTAGATGTGCCAAATCAATTGCTAACAATGTGAATAAATTTCTGGAAATCGTCATAGCTTTAATTATTACACATTTAAGAAATATAGCTTACAATTTTATGGGTTCTTTAAATGATTTTCTTTAGTATTTCTTGATGAAGTGTTCTCTTTCAACTAGCATTTGTAGTTCTCGAACTTTTTTCTTCTTCAAGGTAAATTTGAGGTTGTAATGAAATGCTAGTTCTTGCATATTTGATGGCACTAAATTTGCCTCTTCTTTAACCCATTAAGGACCGTGGTTGATTTAGGGGGCGGACGTAGTTTTCGAACACAATTCTCAAAAAGTGCAATTTTCTACCTTTTTAAAAGATGTAATCCTAGATTTGATTGAATAAATGAGTTCCATGGGTTAAGTCTTTGAACCACACAAAAAATAAAAGTGATCCAACGGTTCATGTCTTTGTAATTATTCTTCAAACATTGATGTGTCATAAACACCCTTTGGCACTAGTTATAATTAGGGTTTGCTACAATTGGGTATAGATTTGAATATATTGTCTGAAAATTGACAAAATCCTTTCAATTTATTATTTCAAACACACACATAATTGTCCTTTCCATAAAATATACATTTCATTGAAAATTTCAATATGAAAGGTTGGACCATTTCAAGTTTGGCCAAGCACAACTCACTCATTTTTGCAAACATTTTCTTGGAATTGGTTTTGTTAAATGCGCATGAAGACACTCTATATGCATTCTTCTTTAAGTTTTTTGAGATCAAATGTTCTACAAAATATAAGAGACAAAAAGTCCTCAAATCAACCCAAAAGTGGTCGACCGGTCCTTAATGGGTTAACACAATCCGGTGCTCAGATGCTTACATAGATTGGCTCCAAATTTAGTGCCATCAAACATAGACAAAATTAATGATCTAAATCTGAAATTTTTGTGGCCTATTCCCATACTAGGTAGGCATGTTTCTACCGAAGTAAATCTCAAAAATCATTATTCTCTTTCCTCTACATGTGTGCAAATAGGCCTCCCTTGCACGCATACTTTTGAACATTTAAGATGGTTTTGAGATCATTCTTTTGGTGAAATCTCTTCATCATAAAGTTCTCCCAAATTGACAATTTATAGTTTTTATAAAAATTATTTTTCCTCTTTTTTACAAATTAAAATATCAAAGTACCTATTTTCATGAAAATTTGCACTTTTCTAGTTCTCCTATTTAGAGGATTTTCCTACATTTTTCCTTCCTAGGGTACCTTCTTCTTAGAGGTATATACATAAAACATTTTTTTTACATTTTTTTAAAATTGTTTTTCTAATTATATAGTACTCCCAAAAATTTCAACAGTATTGTGGAAAATGCTATATAAATCGGTCGGTTTTTCTTGCAATGACCCATACATCCAATAAGGGGATGAATGTTGCAATTTGGAGCACCAGTTTAACATTTTATATTGCCACTATGGCACTTCTTCAAAAATGAAAAAAAAGCCTTGTTGATTACACTCTCCAAGGATTCTTACAACATAACTGCTTTGGAAACTGCGATTTCAAAATTTGTGATGACTTAATGTGTCCTAGTCGGTGATGGGAGGAACTCAAATGCAATTAATTATTTGACTAGATAAGTTGATTTTGTTAGTCGTTCCATCTTAGGTGAATAGAATAATTCCATTTCCAAACAAAAAGAGCCTCAAACAAAAACTTCCTAGAAATTGATCCTTTGTGGTACAAATGGACTCAAATTATGGCTAGGGTCCAACTTGACTAAGAGAATGAACATGAAGTACTATTTGTACATTAGGTTATGAAGTTTTTATTGCATAAGTGTAAGTAGGGTCCCATCATTAATGTCCACCTCGTCATTAATTTCAATCCTGTCATCAAATATTAAAGTAGAGAATCTATATTATAAGAACTTTCTATTTTAGGTGACAAATTTTAGGTGACATTTAATATAACAAACCATAATTTAATGTCAATAATAACATATGCCATAACATCTTGATATTATGGAAAACATTAAGAGACAAATTTTAAGTAACATTCAATTTAACAATTTGTGATTTTATTTCACTGACCATAACATGAAGATATTACAATGGATATTGTCATTGACATAAAAATACAAGTTATTAGATTGGATGTCATCTAAAATCTATCACTAAAAACACAGATTTCTTTTAGTGCTATTGTATTGCAATGACATTATTTGAAACTTTTAAACCAATGTGTAGAAGTGCCAATATTGAGAGATTAGTTACGGACAGTTCTTGAGGCATTAACTTACAACCAAATTTTTTTAGATTAAGTTTGGGAGAATGAAGAGCATTAATAGTGATAGAAATCCCCATTTCCATTCAAAGATTAGAGGCCATAGACATTTAATTCCAAGGCATGATGACAACTAGATTGCAAATTGAAGAACAACCAAGTGTATAAATAATTGAATTGTTGTTGACAGAGCTCAATAGTTCAGTATAGAAGACAAGATCAAGTCCCCAACAGTTCTTGCATTCTCTACCTTATTCCGATAGTGATTAATCATTGTTGCTCCCCAACAGTATCATCCAGAAGACGCACACAAATCTTGAATGGAATGGAAAACTTTGAAGCTCAAAGAATTGCATCCCCTAGAGTAGTTATTAAAAGGAATTGGGATAACAATCTACTGCTTCAACTTGGAAATTTCGGTGTTCTTGGTGTTTTTGGCCTCAGCAAAGTAGGGTGAGCAGACATGATGACGGCCAAATACTCTGGATTTCGTTTCAGGAAGCCACTAAATTCCTCCCAGCTGATTTTCCCATCATGATTTAGATCTAGTGTGTCAAAAAGTTTCAATACCTGCAAATCAACCAGCGAAAAAGAATGTTATTCATGAACAAGTAGCGATTCACTAAAATTTAGAAGAAAAACAAGGAATTGTAGGGCGTCACAATTAGTAGCTCCCCTAACATATCAGCGAGTTTCGAAACCCTGAACCCCATCGACATCCTAATCCTGAATCCATTTCCGGCAAACTTGCTATCAAAATGTTAAGGTAACTTCCATGACAACCCCTAAACTGGCGAAGAGAACTAGCAGCATGATAGACCATGGGGCTATTTTAGCATATCTACCGTTATTGGGGGCAGCTCAGGGAAGATGGCAAGCAAACTTCTCTCCACCTCGTCACGGGAAAGGGTGCCATCACCATTCACATCACAAGCTTTGAACGCAGCCTCCATTGTACTTGCAAATGACGTGTGGGTAGACACAAACGCTAGCCCAGCCAAAAACTGCTCATACATAGTAATTTACTTCAGAACTTTGGTTTGTAGCTGAACTGATCTTTAAAAAATACATATACAGTACACTTAAGGAGACTTATACGCTCGCTCACTAGTGGAAAGTATGCCATGTTTCAACCTGAGAGTCCACCCAACTTGACTGGAATTAGTCATTAATGATCTGTTCCAGTTGAGTTCGTTGTACTCTCACGTTGGAATCGCAAATGGCCTCCCGGAATGTTGAGATCCTACTGATATAACTCTGCAACATAAAAACCGTTTGAAATAGAATTAGTTGACGACGGCAGCAGGGGTTTCCTTTACATACCTCTCGAAAGTTGATATTGCCGTGCCCATCCTTATCAAAAAGATGGAACACCTGTTTAGTAACTTCAGAGTTTGGAAGGTCAAGCGCTGTAAGGAATTCATCATACGTAACGAAACCACTGCAATAACAACAAACGTAGTCACAGGTCAGTGTAGGGACGCACATGAAACTAACAACCCGTATGCTATTAGTTGCTAGTCAACATCCATAATTGTACTTCACCATGAGCAACGCGAGATGCAGAGCGAGGAAGCACTGACCAATTTCTTGAGGACATAAAACACAAGTGAAAATCCTGTCCTATTCGAGTCAGAAAGTCCATCTGTTCGAAATGATCACTTCTGCAAGGACATTCAAAACCGATTGCAAATTCCATTTGAAGTACCTATGTTTAACATCCATAGCACTGAACTTGGTCAAATAGTTCTGGGCTGTGGCATAGTCCAGCTGAAATAGCTTCTCCATGCGCGCAAACTCAACCAACGAACTTCCAGTAGGCTGCTTAAGCTTCTGTGCAGCCAGCGATAATTTGATATCCAGAAAGGTATGCTCTGTGCACACGACACCTAATGCTTTGGCCATCTCGCTGCGCACCCTATTGGCAAAATCATGGGGATTTTTCATCTCCTTCACTGTTGGCACCATCACCGGTAGATACTCCACCTGAACAGATTACCACCGGAGAAAACAGTGATTACTATCATTTAACTATTGGAAATGAAACAGTCAAATAGTCCTGGGCTGTGGCGTAGTTATCACATCATGTTCCAACCAGGGAGTCCATCCAACTACACTAGAATTGGTCACTAATGACCAATTCCAATCACGTTGTGTCATTACACGGATTACACAATTCATGGCAATTCTAAGACATGTTTGAGCATATGCAATTCTCTGTCCATGCCCAAAGTGGGAGTTGCAGATTTAGAAACTGACAATGTTATTGCTTAGTTGAGGGGGTGAGGTAATTAATACCTCCATGAAATTGACGAACTGGGTCATGAGCTGGAACAGAATGATCAGTGGACTTCCTTGGTCACACCAACATGGATTCACATACTTGTGAGGGTATTTGATGACCATGGGCTGCACAGGCAGACCCGGCGAGAAGGCTCCCGTTTTGAAAGAGATTATTGCTTTTCCATTGGTGGTGGTGGCTTCTGGAAACAACATGACGTGCGGCCATTTATTGTCCATAGCCCTTCGCCGAATGTTCCCCGCTGCATGATGCCTAGACTCAGCGGATACTCTGTCCACCGGTATAATCTGTCCAATTCAAAAGTCAGCAATCCACTTCCTAACAAAAATCAATTCAAAGTCAGTCAATACTCCACATCCCTAGCAAATTCAGTTCAAGGTCAGCACTCTTGTTCTCCAACTTTCACCAAAGCTACACATGGGATGTGAAAATTGCACATTCAAAAAATCATGTTTTAAGAGTAGGCTATGAGTCTCAAAGGATTGGCAATCTTCAGTCCCCTTGCCATGCACTTTTTTGAAGTTCATACTAAGAATTGTAGGAGATGGGCTATCACCAGGGCCTTCACCTTGCAACATTTTTTCCCAAAGTGCAAAACTAGTCTGCACATGGCATGTGCAATTTCAACGAAAGTAGTGTCTAAGGTCATAGATTCTATTTGTAACACTATGTATCAATAGTGTAAATTTCAAATGGTCAAATGCACCCTATTGGTACATAATGGTGCAAATAGTCACACAACACAACTAGGGTCTCTTCGCTAATTGATATACAAATCCAGTTCAAGATACAACAGACATGGACGGGTGCGGGTGACGTACTTGCAGAGCCTGTAAAAACATGCCAACAACGAGCATCTCCACATTCTCCTTGGCCGTCACAAGAACAGGCAAGTGCCGGTAAAACACAAAGATGGGGTCGACGAAGCCAATATGATTCGACACAATAACGGGCGCCACTGAACGATGAGCAGGCCTCCCCTTGACAGAAATGTAATAATACCCCATAGTGAACATCACGACTCTAGCTCCCAACCTCGCAGGCCACAAAAGAAACCTTCGCCACGGATGGAAAGGCTTGAACAAAGGCTCAGAGACGCCAATCAATGCGAGTTTGATGAACAAGTAGCCCAAGGCCATGAGTGTCAACATGGCCCCCACTCGCAGGAGGAATAAAGGAAAGAGGAGAATGGACTTGAGCCTTTGGATGGGGCTCCAGTTGCTGGACTCGTGGAAAGGGTTCACCAGGGGATCTCCTATTGCTGGTCGCTCGCCCAAAGGAAACTCTGGAAGAATCTTTGGGTCATACTCGTCATCATCTGAAGAGTCGAAATCCTCTGTTGGATTCGCCATGGTTCTGGAGCTCATTCACATTCTCCTACAACCATGACAACCATGTGTTCAGTAAGCTATTGAAGAATTTTCAAACAACATCATAAGGAGACTGATCATGGAGAAGAACTTCTCAGCGCGTGTGCATTCTATGTAAGTGTAAACGGCTTCGCTAAAGGACCTATACAAGCACAAAAATTGGAGATACACATACAGTAGAGTCCATGCATGATTAATATATACACACATAGAACTATTAACTTTGAGATCATGGGGAAACAAGACAAGCTGTTACTGCAATTCATGGAGATTACAGGAATGTTCCCTTGAATTACCTTTTTGTACCTACTTGCAAAGGAACTATCCAATTTATTTGATACATAGCTTCTCAACGAATTCAATTATGTGAATGGAAATTTCACTTCATGATTGACCTACTGAATTACTGTTTCCCCATAATTGACGTTCCAAAAACACTGAAACGTCTAGTTTACATGAAACCCTGCTAATGGACCTCTGCAACATGAGGAGAATCCCTGTCAATCAATAGTAGGACGCAAAACCTAAAACGAGACGCATCACCTAAAGGCAGAACCAAGAGACTTCCATTTCCTATTTCCAGGGAAGAATACACCCCATAAACAAAGCTCAGACGAAAATTGGAAAACCTTCACAACACCCAGCGATTCACCAAAACACGTCAAAAGCTCAATCCTTCGCAAAACCCTTCAATTCCACTGCCACAATTCGAACACAACCACAAACAATGCAACGAAAGCAGTGATCGAGAACAAGAACACCGACAGAACCCGAAAGGGCCCTCTAAAATTCAAAATCTCGCAATCCCAACCAAATTTCACCCGAATAACCTCAAATTTCACCCACACGAAGGTTTAAAAGAGAGAATCTCACCGATTGTCCTTGAATACGATTCCTAAAGCAAGAATGAGTTCTGAAAACGTCAGAGATTCAAAAAAGTTGGGTGATCACTGGAGCTTGCAGCAGTACCATTCCAAAGATGATCTCGATTCTACTACTGCTTTGCAAATCAGAGAAAAAAAGAATCGCATCATGGAAATGATGTCTGCGATGAAATCCAATGATTTTTGAGGTGTGTGGATTGTTTGGTTGCTGACAATTTCCTACCCATGGTGCCGAGTTTTGCTGCCGGACGGATTCGGCCGTGTCCGCTGAACGAGGCAAAGGCGGGATCCAGGATTGGATGAATGTGGGATGAGGGGAGGGAAAATGGAGTGGGGAGAGGATGAATGTCGGTGTGGACAATTGACGGGATCAATCTGGGTCGGTGTTGTATGTATATTTTTCACAACACCTACAAGACTTGACTTGTAAATGAATACCAACCTCAAAGCTTTAAATAGCCCATCCTAATTGGCAAAAATAAAGTAAAATAAAAGTTAACTTCTATACTTCTAGATAAAATAAAAATTAACTTCTACTTGAAGTGCCACTTAAAGTGAGTCTTGAAAGAGCTTAAGGTTTCCAAAGTAGATTAAATTGCATCCATTTTGCATTTTGTCACATGTCATATAGCAATTATTGTGTAAATGAAGATTGCAACATTGAATAGTTGGAGTGGCATAAACCCACATCAAATAGAAAAGCAAAATCCAATCAAGAATAAAGAATAATAACACTCTCAAGTGCCGCCTTAGCTTTCAATGTTGCACTGACAAGCAACTTGGACTGCTTAATAGATGTATGCAATGGGATTCAAATATAATGATGAAACAACGGTCAACGGTTGGTAGGTACAAAAGTGAGTTTATTGTAGCATCACAAGATAATGCAGGCCAAGTGCAAATTTTAACCCCATGATGTGAGTGATTTTAACTTCACCCTTTGAATCAAATCTTACTATACAAGTTCGGATGGCAATTTGTAAAATAAATCTTAAAAGTTTTAAAATTTAAGCAAAAAATCAACTTCCAAAAAACGGACAATCTATTTGTATTATTCTATAATCTAAAATTAAATTAAATAACTCAAAGCACGCTAATTGTAAGAAATTCAAAGCATTGGACTATTGCTAAATTTAAAAATGAAACCTAAGTCAAATTCAAATCTGAACTAGCCTAACTTTTAAAGCACATTTTTTCCTTTCTAAAATAGTAAAATTATCTAAAATTGGATTTTCCTTGCAAAAGATATTCAAAGATAAAATTGAAACTCTAAGTAGCTTAAGAAAATTCATCCACTAAATACTAGTAGAAAATTAATGCAAATATAGTTTGAATTTTGGATATGACCTCTTAATTATTTTGATCTATCAAATAATACTTATTTTCTTAATTTTAATTTGAAATGGTCAACATCATCTAAAGCTGGTTTACAACTTCATCCACTCTTAACATACTAAAAAATGAATTAGTTTTTTGGAAGTGAATAATGGTTCTAGAATTACTAAAGATTCCCTAAGAAATTTAAAAATTAAAATATGCCTCGGTTTCTTTCTAAATATTCTTTAAAATTGTCTCCCAATCTCATCTAATTTGAATTTCCTACTCTAAAATTACTATATTTAAGAACTTCATATCTTTAAATGGAAGAACAAGAAATTATCTTCCTATCTTGGTAGAGAACTAAAATAATAAATTCCTAATAAAAAAGTTATCAATGGATGCAATGCTTTTGAAAAATTGATAGAATTAAACTTCATCCACTAATTACTTTTGGTTTGAGCGAGCAATGGGACTTTGGATTAGACCTGAAGATTCTAAATCCTACCAAGATCTTTATATCCCTTTTGGATTCCTTTGGATGAAATTATTAAGTTTTCATCCAAATTAACATACAAAATTCATTTGTTCATAACTTTCTTAATTTTTGGTTATTTTTTAAATATAATATTTTTTCGGAAACCTCCAAGGACTACCTACAATGTTGCAAATTTTAATCATAAATCTAAAACTCCTAATCTGACCTAAAGGTTAGCTTTAATATTAAAATTATAAATTATAAAAATTAAAAGAAATTAAAGAAAATGTTGAATTGATATACTTCTTATTCAAGGGACTCTACTTTACCATATATATACTATTGGTTTGATGCATGACTAGTTTTGGGTTGCTTACATCAGATGTTTGCATCAAGTTAGGGACAAATTTTTAAGCAAATCCAATATAGCACTTAACATGTACCATGCCTACTAGTGAAGGTTGACCCCCCAAAGGAGTGTAATTTAAGCTTTCAAGATGTTGTCTTCAAAGAGACGAACACATTACAGTTCTAATGTTTTCAAAACAAATTTGAAATGGAATACTAAGTAGAACATTCAAGCTATATTTTCTTTGTAAAGCTTAATCTTTAAAGGATAGATCCATGACCATAAATTTCAAGCCTTGCTACCAATCACTCAATTTACTTCCATTTTGCAACTACACTAGATATGAATGAAAATGATTATAGTTACTTTTAAAAGATGAAATTACATGTCTTCTTTATTCACAAATTTTTTAGATATTTTTTGTGAGAATTATTTCTTTTTAGAATTTGTGAAGAAAAAGTGAAGGAAAATCACATCATATAGAAAATCATTTCAAATCATTGGAAAATTTTACCATGTGAGTAAATTACTACAAAGAGCATTATGGTGTGAATTTGATTTCTATGTCATTCTATAATTAGAATACAATAAACATTGAAAATACATTCAAAGTTCAAATTGCAATAAAATATTCAATATTGGAAATTTTCAAAATCAAATTGGAATAGAAACCAGAGTAGATGATCTTGATTTTGTCACTTGGACTCAAACTCAATATCATATGTGAAGTTCAAATTTAGAGCAAGGAGCAAACAACTTCCTAAAATACACTAAAATAGCATAATTTATGAACCGTTTTTCTTACTAACCATTCACATGAAGACAAATATTGGCAATACTACAAATTCAATTAAATACTCTTTGTACACCACCAAAGAATAATATGGATGAAAAATGCTTACAATTTCTATATATATTGTCACATTGTCATCCAAATGCTACAAAATGGCTTTGGCAATGTTCTTGGGTTAAAAAATTTAAAACCAAAAACTACATGAAACTTAGGTTTGAATTTCAAGATATGCCTCAAATTTCACAATCATATAGAAAGGGAATGGTAACTTCACCCCGTTGGATACACTAATGGAATATTTAAAAATTGGATTATATGATGTGCAAACACCAAAATTGAAAGAGTCGATATTTTACAGGGAGTAGTTTTTTTAGGAAAACAAGGTGGATACACCCAAAAGCAGAATTGACTTTAATGAGTCATATATAGTCTCTTTGTCTATGTATATATATTTTTAAAATCAAATATGTAAGTAAATTCTAGATGGCACTTTCAGAAACTAACTTTGACCCTTAATAGCTTTTACATATTGTATTGAAATGCTATTAATGTTCTTCAGTGCATTGAAGCGATGTCGTGCTGCAAATGCAGACAATATGTAAAAATATGTACATCTATATACTTTAAGTAGATTTTGACATTTGTAACGTAACAAATAAGATAGCTTCAAGGTGACGCCTTCTCTTTGTTGTTACAGGCAACTATAAAGAGAAGGATTTGTTCGAGAGTTTATCACATTTGATTTGAATTTTCTTTGTTGTTCATATTAGATTATACTATGTCAAATTTGACCGGGGGGGGGGGGGAGTCCCAAGATGAAGAATCTCAACCAGAGTGTGAATTTAAATTTTCTTTATTGCAACTGCTAGATCAGCCACAACTGTCACTAGGTCTTTTATTGCTATATAGGCGGCCAGAAGACAAAGCTGGACCATCGCGGCCATCAAAACAAAACTCGTGTGGAGAATCGATGACACGGCAATTTTCAACATGATACTCGAGCATTGGTGATTCTATTGCAGGTTGGATGCGTTGAGCCCGACAACCGTGAAGTTACATTTGAAAGATGTTTTGAAGGTTTAATCGATAAACAACATTATAGCATGGTGAGGTCTATCGAAGGGATTCATGGTCACGAACAATGGTTAGAAGGGCCAGTCAACCTTTTAATTAAGGCAGATCGTGCCGATTATGTTGCTGCTACCGTCAAACGCATCTTTAAGTTCTTGCAGATGGAGTGATATTTTTATGGGACCTCTAAGTTTTTTTTTATCTCTAATAGATGTATGTTGAGTTTTAGTTCTTCATTCCATACTTGGAGTGATTTTCTATAATAAATTTGTGTTTGTGAAGTAGTTGGAGGGAAATATTCAAATGGTTCACCTTCCAAGTAATCTTGAAGTGAATTTCCTTTAAAGATAAAGATAAAGAAATAGTTGTAAGGCTAAATAAGTACTCAATTATTGTTAGAGGAGTTTTGGGAGTGAATTAGAGGCTGACCCCACTTGTTTGTGTGATTAGAGTGAAGATAGAGTGGAGAAAAAGGGATACTATTCATCTTGTCTTTCATTGTGAGTTTAGGAGGGACTCGAATGTTTGAGGAGCCATTGTATTGTGAGTTTGAAGAAGTTTGAAATGAAATTTGAAGGACTTGTGTATCATGGTGTTTTGTTTCTAAATTGATCTCATTTGCTTGATTTGGAGTTGTGAGCTGAGAGTTGTTTTTGTTTGAGTGGAAGGAGGTCTACTGCCTTTCATGAGGGAAGGCTGAGACTTCAACTGACCATAATAGACAGACAGTTACTTGGCTTGTAGTGAAATTTACAGAAAGTGTATAAAATTGAGTTAACTTTTTAGAAAGATATCATTCATTTTATTTGAAGTTTGTATAAGTGAGTTGTGAGTGTAGAAGTGAAGGAGGGTCTGTTACCTTTCTTTTCTTAAGGCCGAAACTTTGGATGGCCATTGAAGTTGGACAGAGTTTTAGAATTACTTGAAATTTGAAGGAGAAGGAGAAGTTTATGTTAAATTTTAAAAAATCTATTACTTAGCTCATTTGGATGTATGAAGTAGCGGTGGCACTCTCCCAAAATTTAGCTTGAGAATTGGAGTTGCAGTTGCAGTTGCAGTTGGAGGAGTTTTGAAGACTTGTGTGTTTGTGTGTGTGACTTGTGGCTTTGTAATCTTTGTTGTTGTGGTCAGCTTTGATAAAACCAACGCTAGCTTCATTTTGTGTCATGGAGGACGAAGTGGGATTAATAGCCCACATGGTCGAGACTTACTTGTTCTTACGGTGAAGTTTGTTTCTTAAAGCTGGTCATCGAGAGTTTGAAAGTTTAGGATCTAATCTCTTGGACGGCTCAGCTCGTGGTCTGGCCGTCCTGTTTTACCCATCCGAAGATTTGTTTCTTATCACACACCCTTACCCTGGCCCTTTAGTACCCACACATGATAGGCCAACAAAATACCAAGTAAAGATTCAAGCAAAGATTCGAGTTTCAAGACATCATGTTGATACTCAACAACTTGCAGCCAGACATCTTGTGTGTTCCCTAAGCGCACTCCTCTCAACACAACAACGTGCTTTCACTTGCCAACAAGACTATATGAAACACCCTAATAATAATAACTAGACACAATACCAATATGTGGCTCTTTTGAGTGCACCCGCTTTATATGTTTGTTGAATGTTTAGCTTTTCATAATTGAATTACAACGTAAATACCTCACTTCTATGCTTTCATCCTTTTTCTTTTTTGAAAACAGACGATGACCATTAAAAAACAAAAGGAAAGCAAAACAATCAATCCTTATCATCTTTTGTTTTGTTTGTTTTTTGTTTGTTCTTTGCTGTTGATACAATTGAATAGAAAAATGAATTGTAAGAAGAAGATAGGACCTCCGTCTGAGCTTGCCTAGTGTCTGTTGATTTAATTAAAGGGAGCCTTCAGTTGGTCAATAAGTTAATGTTCAAATGCTTTTTTACAATGAAATTTCATTTCATTTGTGTAAAAAAAAATTAAATTAAATGTTCAAATGCTTTCAGATGGCATAACATTCAGTAGCTTGAGTAAGGGCTACCTTTCTTCTCCAAAGCCCCAACTAAACAGAGTTCATCCTTGCAGTCAGAAAGGAAAGAAGGTAGGAATTAGTTTATAGTAACTTACTTGAAATGGTGCATGTCAGCTTGCCTTGGGAGCACAATCTATTAGCACAAGTTATTGTACCATGGCAACAAGCCATTGGATCAGCTTGATTTACTTTGTTAAATGCTAAGTCAGTTATAGGCAACTGAAGAAGCAAGGGACTGCCCAACCTTAAACTCTGAAATCAGTAGTTACTGATATGGTCCGATATATTCCGCACCATATCATCTTTTGAATGAAATGATGTAGAATATTCCGCACCATTCCATCCACATGAAGGCAGGTTTGCTTAATGCTATTAAATGTTATGGGACATTCAGACATCCTCTGTTGTATTTTTTGTTTTTCCAAAACAAAAGAAATGAGATCTGTTGTGTTTTTTTTATCTCCATTCAGTAAGCTTGTCAGTCAGTTGCAACTGGATCTTTTGTTTAGATTTGTAGCCCGCCCGCCTAAGTTGGTGCCTATGTTACCTGTCTGAGATTCCTTAGATTTGGAGTTCAGACTTCTCGAGGTGGAAGATGTGTTTTACGGTAAAATTAAAGATCAAATGAGGATCATTCCTTTAACTTAGTTGCATTCAATTTCATTGTTGATAACATTCTGAGCTGTTGTGCACTGCATAAGGTAGGACTATAATAGGAGATTCTAAAAGCGAGCAGGCTTTAAAATGGAGCACCTATTTAAGTGTAAATTATTTGTACATGTTGCTTTTTTATAGTCTTCAACAATGTACAAACTATGTACATTTTATAGGGGGTGCTCCATTTTAAAACACTGTGCCACTTCAACTTTGAAATTTTATAACTAATTCATAGAAATTTTCAAAAGATATGAATGACTTGGGTTAGATGTCCATTGCACTTGTCTTTTACATAACAATTATTGAAAAATATTCCAAGTTGATTTGCTTCCCCAAAATTTAGTTTAAGCCCTTCGATGCTCCATTTATGAACCTCCTACCTTAACTCGGACTAAGAAGACAAGGTGTACAATTGTCAAAATTGTGTAATAAGGTAAAGGTGGGTACCCCCAAACCTACCACTTTTAGCTATTGTGCCTTGTTACTATTATTAAATTGATTGAATTTTTTTCTTGAATGCGCGGACAATTTCTAGATTGATTGAACTTTCATATTTTCTTATTAGTAAGTGAAAGAAGGTTCCATTGCACCCAAGAACGCAACATTTGAATACAATATGCAAAAGATATGAAGGAACAAAGTTTGGTTCTAATATTTTTTCTTCTACATAGGTACATAATTGATTTTTGGATATGTATACAAAGTGAAGATGTGCGTTAAAAATTAGTGGTGCATTTTTCGGGTACTAATCTTAATTATATCTAATATCATCCAAATAAGCATCCAAGCATGGTTCAAAATCATTGAGAGACAAATTAGGTAGATGAATATGTATTAAAAGGTCTATTTATTCAAGTTCTTTTAGCTTCTTCTACATGGAAATCAATGCATTCTCATGAACAATAGTTAGACTTTGGTATTTAAACTATAGAATCAAATTGAGACTTTTGCATTAGACTTTGACTAGAGGGTTGCAATAGTGTTTTGTGTCCTAAATTAACAAAAATATATAATACTTACTCTTTGAATGTCAATCCAAGTAGTAAGCAAGGATAGTCATGGCATAAGACAACTATCCAAGTTGCTTGAGAATGTAATGATGAGGATGTAATGTGATGTTGAAAGCCTATTTATTGCCCTTATTTTGTCATTGCAAAAACTCGGGTTCATTAGATTTACAATGTTTTTACAAAAGGATGATTGTTTAAGACGTACTCTTCAAATAAATTGGTCAACTTGTTTTTATTGAAAACAATACAATTATATAAGTGATCAAAGTAGAAACTTTGTGGTTTTGTATTGTAGACTACATATAGGGAATATTCTCATCTTTTGGGCTCTGGTATCTCCTACTCTAATACAAGGATAGTCAAAATATCACTAAAACACAATTTAATTAAAATAAGTGATAAGTGAATCTCTTGCTATATGTATTAACCTCACAACTCCCATACAACAGTGAGATATAGTTAACTTACCAATCACCGCACAAACAAACTTCAAGTACTTCTTTAAAATAAAAGAGTGGCTTGAATGCTCTAAAATTTGGTATGATTTATCTTAGAGTTATCTTCAAAAAACAGGAATGTGAAAAGGAATGTTTAAACAAATTTTATATCAATAGTAAGTGTAGACTCAAATTTTTGAATCTTTTTGCTTAATTGGCCTAGCTAGTGTAAATAGAAAACAAAATTAGTCTATTTCCCTTGATAGTGTGATAAATGGTAAGAAATCATGTATGAAAGCTTAAAAGACTATTTGAAGATTTCTAATGGGCTAATAGACTTAAATTCAAAAGCGGGTCAAATAGGTAGTTAGAAGTTAAGAATTGAAAGGATGTGTTTTTCCAATTCTTTCCTTCCTTTTAAACTATATCACAATGAGGCTACTTGCATTCAGTCACTCCCACTCTCTCGGTTTTCTTAGTTTTGTGATTGCTTTTGTACTATGTCAATTCTATCAATATAATATACTTTTGCAATTTGTCTTGTATTCCAACCTCACGGGTAGTGAGTGTTGTTAATCTCTTGTGAGTCTAATTGTTTATGTAAATTAATTAGGAGGTCATCCTATTAATTCTTGTGTGATTTATTTGTGCTTAGACTTGAGATTGTTTGACAATTGAATTGTGATTCAATGAGTCTATCAATTTGAGTAGGGTGTGTATGTATTTGTGAGAGAGTTGTCTAATTGGTGGGTAGCCACTTTAATTGTGATCTAATTCAGCCAAATTATCTTGAGCTAATTGTAAGAAATCTAATTAGTGTGTCTAATTGTCTAAGAGAGTATTTTAGATTTTTGTCTAATTGATTGATGGGAGGTTATCCCAAGTTAATGTATGCTTAATTGTTTGTTATTTGTGACTGACTGGGTATCTTGGAAATTGTGAATTCATTGTTGAAGTTTGAGGATTCAATCAATTCAACTGAATGTGTGTTTAATTTAATGTAAGCTTATGCTATTCTTTGATTAAGTCAATTCAGAGTTTGCAAATAGAATTTAATGAGTAAAGATATGCTCATTCAATTTGCTTGTTGATTCAAGAGAGGATGTTGGATGTTGGAAGTGAATTGACGATGTTTTGAATTTTTACTGAGAGAATTGGTGAATATATTTCAATTGTGAGTATTAATATCTGGGTGAGAAACTAATTCCCTTTGTTTTGCAAAAGCTGAATTTAATATTTCAATATTACAAATTGATTATTGATTTTTGTAATTTTGAATATTAATTTCCACTTCTCAATTAATCAGACAAATATGTAAATAGTGAGAAAATGGTTTGAAAAAGAATATTTTTAAGTCAATTTGTGCAAATAAATATCAATCAATTTGCAAATGATCTCACCATGAGAAATTAAATTAATTAATATATCTTCAACTGGACTTTATTAAATTATAAAAATCTAATTATCAAAATTTATTAAATACAACCTAATTGGAAATTCATAAATGATTAACTAATAAAGATGGAAGGAATTGAAAATCATAGTTGAATAATTTAAAGCATGAGGAATTCCACAAATTAAATTGATAATATTTGAGTATATAGAATCAATTTACCATAGCAAGGAAAATTGATTATCGAATGAATAAATTTAATAAGTCAAATTAATCATATGTTTCAAAGAACATGTCTATGATCAATTGACTTTGCCGAAGCCGTTTCAAAGAAAGTCATATTGGAAGAGAAAGATGGAATTGGAGTGGTAGGTGAAAAGATAAAGGTCAAATTGAATAGATGAGTATTCAATCTTTTCATACTTTGCATATGGACAAATTGTTCGTAAATACTGGCTTGATATTTGCATTTAATTTAGCAAATAGGCTAAATAATATAGAACTGTGTAGACTACATATGATAAAAGAAAATGGAAATAATGAAGGAATTATTTATCTAAAATTTTAATTGTATTTGAAATATATAACTTGGCATTTTGATTAAGTTGATAGAGCATGCATTGGCAAATTGACCACCCTAAGCCGAATTGACAAGAATATTTGACACGAACCAACCACTAGACAGGACTATGACAACATTCATTAGATCTTGTATAATAGCATTTGGTAATGGACTATGAAAAATTGATATGAGAATGGATTTTGTTATTTATTCCCCAAATTAGCACATAAAACGACTTACATAAGTATCCAAAACCCAAAAACAAGTGACCCTATGTCACGAACGTGCCATACCGGACTTCATCCACACTCTACGGATTCCCGTGAGACCTATAATGGTATAGTTTAGTGGTTAATAGTTTAGAGTAACTTCTAGAAGGTTCAAGAACCTTCGACTACTATCTAGAACCTTCCACTAGTTTTCGGAAGCTTCCACAAACTTCCGTATAGTTCTTGTAGTTTTTGAAAGCTTCCACAAACTCTCGGAAGCTTCCATACGAGTCTAGATGCCTCCGGAAGCTTCCATAAGCTTCCGGAAGGTCCATAGGTGCTTCCTAAGGTCTCTAGGACCTTACGCCGGAAGTTTCCATAAATCTAGTATAAGTGGGTGCACTTAAGGTAACATGAGCCACGGACGACGTGCTTTGGGTCTTTTTTTGAGTCCTTTTTGGAATATTTTGTAGAATATTTCATTCAAAAATGTCTTCAATTGCATTGAAAATAATTCAAAATATATTCAATTGAAATATTGATGGCAAATTCTATTCAAAAGTTCAAAAATTTCAATAAAAAGGTTTGTTATTCATCAAATAAAGCACATCACTAAGGAGTACAAAAGACTGGTTACAGTACCTTTGTAAGTCCTTTTGATGTCCTATTTTTAGTTAGAATGCATTCATATTTTGACACATAATATGTCTATATATATAAAACATTGACACATAATTTTTTTTCATTCTTTTGAATATTTTTAGTTGTTATAATGAAGATTCCATAGAAAAAAGCACTGGTTACGAGAATAGTGGCTCATGTTACCTCAAGTGCACCCAAGTAGAGAGTTGAGGGTCGTTGCTCCTCACTCTCTTCAACACCAGTTGTACCCCAGTCTTGTATTGACTTCCTGTTATCAATACATCTTCTAATTCTCTCACTTTGAGTTGTAGTTTGAATCACTTATGAGGAATCCCCTCACTTCTAGTCCAATCTTGTCCTTGTTGAGGTTTCCTCTCAATCCTGATCTTGGTTCCGTTCAAGAGTTGCCATCCGCAACAGTTTGAAGAGAGTACTTTCTTAGTCCTTCTTGATATCAGAGTCTACTCTTGGAAGATAGAGTGTAGATTACCCCTCTTCTCTAGCGAGTCGAGACATTAGAGCAAAATTCGGGTCTCTAGATGCCTAAGTTGGCTCCTCTATTTTCTAGCTTGGAAATTGCTGAAAATGTCACCTTGCACATTACCAACGTGGAGTATAAGGTGATGACATCAGATTAGGCAGCCGTTGCCACCAATGGGAGCAAAGTATTGGAAACAATATTTTAATGGTGTACCATTGTCCCCTGTCCTGTGTGTAGAGTTATAAAACAAATTTCAATTGGCAGTACCAAACGCAGGACTAGTCCTGCAATAAAATAGTTGCCAACATACAATATTCAATTGCAAACGTTCATTGCAGTTAGTAGTTGAGGTACCAACAGGGACCTGTCGGTACACCCAACGTACGCACGATTGTTGCCACCTAGACCAAACTTTGCCTCCCCGTTGCCAACTCGGCCCATGCCACCTTGTTTCCATTGGACCACAGACTTGATGGCAACGTCTGAAAATGACTATATATTGGTAATTTATGCTTTTCCAAAAATCAAACAATTCATTTCCAAGGCAAAAGTATCAAGCATGTAGAGACCCCAATTTTGCTCTAATGCGTCTTAGAGGTTGTGGATTACCCACTTCTAAGCTGGTATTTCTCTTACAGTCATCTTACATGAGAGATAGTATATGGACTTGAATCGTCTTCCTATTTCTTCAAGTCCAATTGCTCTAGAAGTACAATTCCTCTTTAGACCAAAGACTGAACTCAGAGATATCATCGTTCAATATAGAAGCGAGGAGTTCTATCTAAATTTTTTGAGGTCCTCACTTCCGGTAATCATCCCAAGAGTACACGACGCGAAGATCTGCTACTTTATTTATTTGTGAGCCGCTAAGCGTATCAAATTCAAGATGGGTGACATTCCCAACTAGGGCATAAATTTGACACCCTGGGGGGGGTATTTTGCCTTCAAAGGTATCCCTAGACACCCAAATCTCAAACAGGGTGTCCCCGAGGACACCCAAAATTTTTACAAGGGTGTCCTTTTGACACCCAAAAATTCTGTAGAGTGTCCCCCGTACCCACGGCCCCACCCCTGGATTCTGAGCCGCACTGCCGCAGACTGGAGTGTTGGACAAGGGCCGGGGCTGGGGCGCCGGGCCTAAACTGGCTCCCACAATCCTGCCACTCCGCGGCTCCGCCAGCCCTACGGCTGGCCGCTGGGGCCGCCTGGGCGGGCCGCAGGACCTAAACCGCAGCCCTGCTGCCCCGCAGGCCCGCACAGGCGGCACAAGCAGTGCCGCACTGCTCCGCAGGCCCGCAACGCTGCAGCAGTGCCGCATTGTCTGGCCCTGCTGCGTAGGCCTGCGACTCCAGGAGCTGAGGAGTGAGGAGCCCGTACGCCGTACAGCACATGGGAGACAAGGGTCAAGGGGTATGCATTTTATTATAATTTAGTATTGTATTTGTGTCTTTTTTTCTTTGTGCTTGTTCTTCTCATGCTTTCTTTGGTGTGAAAATGTGTGAGTGAGGGTATGTGGGAGTGCCTTTGGATATGGTTGTGATGATTTTTAGTGACAAGTGTTTGCAATTGGTGTCAATTGATGAGTGAATAGGTGCGTGGGTTTGGAAGAATGTTGTGTGTGAGATTGTAAGAAGGAAGTCTTGATGAGGTTCTTTTAAGCTTCAAATTTCAAGGTTTGTTTTGTGAAGTTTTCATTTCAAGTTTTGTTTAAACCACTTCATTCAAAGCTATATTTTTTGCATTGCATTTGAATTCATGTTTTCAGCATTTTATTGGAAGTTATGTTCAAATTGTTAACCTTCTTGTGTGTACATTATAGAGAGGGCTAAGATTATGGAGAAGGGTAAGAGGAAGGAGAAGCAAGCAACCCTTGCAGGGTTCATTAAGAGACCTCGAGTGGATTTGAATGTTGGATCCAGTGAGGTGGATGGAGACAATGTGGAGATTCCCAAGGACAATGACCAAGTGGAGGAGGAGAATGCTAGGGTCCTTCAAGGGTGTGCCAATTATGAAACTCTACCGGAGGAGCAAGCACTTATGGATATTTTGGATCATGAGGCAAATATGGGAGGACAAGGGAGTATGAAATCAAGAAATTATAGAGGTGAATGGAAATTCAAGTACCCTTGGGTAAGAGCTATTGATGTTTTGGGACAAACTCGATTGAAATGTATTTTTTGTGAAAAATTTAGAGCAAGTGGACCTTGGGGGGTTGGAAAAGGATCAGTGAATTTACAGAACTCTGGATTGCTCAAACACAACTTGAGCAACCAACATATCTATGCTCGTACTAGATGGTTGGGTTTGCAAGGAAAAATTGCAAAATCTATGGAAGCACATTTGGAAGAGGTATTGGACTCTAACAAGGTTAAAATCATTTCTTGCATGAAAATGATTTATTTCTTGGCTTCTTGTAGCATGCCTATATCTTTTTTTCCAAATCTTGTGAAGTTTGGAAGATTCATGGATATGCCAAATGTTAGTGCAGTAGATGACTACGGAAGCTATGCAAATGCAATGTCTGGGAGGGAATTTCTACTAGCCATTGCTAGTGTCCTTGAAAACAAACTCACTGAGGAAGTTACAAATTCTCCATTTTTTTCTATTATGGTGGATGAATCCATCGACAGGGCTTTGGAGTCACATTTGATTACTTATGTCACTTATTTGGAAAATGATGGTATTGGCCAACCCAAAACCGAATTCCTTAACCTTGGAGGCATTCCAGATGGTACAACAGCATCCATATTTGAAGCGTGGAAGAAGACTAGAATCAAATATGATTTGGATCAAACACGCCTTGTTGAACTTGCTACAGATGGGGCTGCAACTATGGTTGGAGTGCACGAAGGTTTTACAACAAAATTGAAGAGGGAGGTATTACATTTGTTCAGAACACATTGCATAGTCCATAGGGAAGCACTAGCTTCCAAAGATGCTATGGAAGAAATCAGCCCTCTAGCCTCAGTGGAGAAGTTATCGAATAGATTATATGGATGGATTGGGAAGTCGTTTCTAAGAAACGAAGCATTGCAAGGGTTGCTGACTGTCATAGATATTGGGCGATTGAAAGTTTTGCATGTTCACAATGTACGGTGGTTGTCTATGGGCCAAGTAATGGAACGAATGGCATCAATTATGCCGGCTATATTATCGCTTTTTGGTGGCCCAAGTGGATGTGGAGAATTATATCATGAGTTCCGTTGTTTTTCGGTTCTCTTTTTTATTCATCTTTTGGCAGATGTACTTGGAGAGTTGAATATATTGAACAAGATTTTTCAGAAAGAGAACTTGGATTTGACCGAGATTGGAGAAGCCATAGAGATTACAACACGGTCTTTGTCAAGAAAATTTTTGGTGGATGAAGATGAGGAGTTTGGTGCAGATACAAAATTTGTGGCACATTTCTTGGACATTTCTCGAGGTGGTCAAATTCAGTTCCGAGACTCCATAGGAGTTGTGCATTCACATATATTGCATTATGCACCATTGCCCCATGCAGTTGAATTTGGTGGTGATGGCACCTTACACGGGTGTAGAGTGATTGCACATGCTTATGTGCTCAAAGTGTTAGAGTCATTGTGACAACGATTTCCAGATTTGAAGATCTTCAATGCAGCTAAGCTATTTAGCCCCATTTCTTTTTCAGCAGATTTGACACTTCTTCACCGAAATGCTTCTTTATGGCTTAAAGGTTTTATTGAGCACTTCTGTACCAATGGAGGGAATTTTCTTGATGAGCGTGGTTTAAAATCCGAGCTTCAAGGTTTTTTGGATACTCTTCAAATTTCATGTGGTGGTTTGAAAATGCACCAAGCTTGGATGGTGTACTCTTCCAATTTGGACTATATTGGAAGATATCCTCACATGTCCAAGCTGTGGCAAAGTATTCTTGTAATTCCTGCTAGCACAGCTTCTTGTGAGAGGGGATTTTCTACTCAAAATCATATTAAGTCTAATTTACGTTCTAGTTTAGTATTGGAGACTTTGGAAGTAGAAATGAGAGTTGCAATGGCAAAAATTCCTATAGAAGCCATTGACTTTGAACAAGTTTGGGTGAAATGGTGTGCCATGAAAGGTCGCCGCTTGTAGGTTTGTTTTCTTTTGTACGCTATGATATATAGTGACTCTTTTCATTTGTAACAAAAAATTTATATTGATATTACAAAATTTTCAAAATTGAGAATATTCTAACTAACCAAAAAAAATGTATGGAAAATTAGGGACACCCAAAAATTGGACAAGGGTGTCCTTTTGACACCCAAAATTTTGACTAGGGTGTCCCCTAGAAATTTGGCTAGGGTGTCAAATTTATGCCCTGTTCCCAACCTCCAAATGCACGATGTGATTGCCATACTGCAACAACTACAACAAGAGAATGCTCACCTACGAAATGCCATGGAGCAACTCCAAGCTATTCATACTCCAATTCAAGTTTCAGCTCCTGCACCAAATCCAGTCCCGCAAGCGATATAAGCGCCAAAAGAACCTCGAATAAGTCTGCCAGAGAAGTTTGACGGAGATCGGACGAAACTTCGAGATTTTGTCAATCAAGTTCAACTTATCTTCCGTCTTCAACCACACAGATACTCAACAAAAGAAACAAAAATTGGACTCATTGGAACTCTGCTCGCTGGAACTGCATTATCTTGATTTTCGTCATTATTGGAGAAGGATTATTCGCTTCTCGCAAACCTTGATCAATTCTTGGAAGAATTCAGCAGAACGTTAGGAGAAAGAGATCGAACCCTTATAGCAACAACAAAACTTTGGACGCTACAACAACAATCGCGCCCAGCTTCAACATACGTTGTAGAATTCCAACAACTTCCTTGTGACCTCAATTGGAACAATACGGCTCTCATCACCATGTTTCGATGGGAATTCCGTGACGATATCAAAACCTTGTTGAATTTGCCTAAACCAACAACGTTGTCAAAAGCCATTACTCAAGCAATCGACTGCGACAACCGACTGTTCGAGCAACGACAAGAGTGACGATTGCTCTTCGGATCATATCGAGCAGATTACGTAGCTCCAGTCCACCAAATATCTTCGAGTACTTCCACCACAGAGCCTATGCAAATCGACACTTCGAGGGTTAAGAAGTTAACCGAAGAAGAGAAAGAGCAACGTCGTAGGGAGCACTTGTGTTTATATTGTGGAAGCAAGGACCACGCCGTAAAGAACTGCCCTATGAAAATTCAAGGACCAAAGGCATACAAATTTCGGAGCACGTCAAATAGTTTGGAGACAAGACACGAAGAAAACGAGTCGGAAAACGACAACAACCAGCCACATTAGGGACTGTGTGGCTGACAAGTGTTGCCACGTCATCAAGTCCTATTTTATCTTCTGAACCTTCTTGTTGTTTTAATATCCCACTTAAAATAGATTTTCATCTACATAGCACAAAGGTTAAAGCCTTGTTAGATTCGGGAGCCTCTCTTTGCTTCATTGATAGAGACCTTGTAAAACGTCATAATCTTCCTATAGTCCGTAAAAAATACCCTGTGGCGGTAGAGGTTATCGATGGTAGACCCTTGATTTCAGGAGATGTCACTCACAAAACTAAACCCTTAAACATTATCTTAGAAGGGCACCGAAGTACTATCATATTCAATATTATTAGTTCTCCTTCTAATCCTCTCGTCTTAGGCCTCTCTTGGTTAGAAATGATCAATCCGGATATAGATTGGAAAAAACGAAAGCTAACATATCAAACCGTAGTTTCTCATATTTCGTCTAAATATCCTAGAACTATTCCAAATCCACGTACTCTCCAAATCCAAGAGTCCAAGGTTAAATTTCCGTTGATGGTGCCCGAGCGTTTCTGAGAACCGCCAAGAAAGGAAATATATTTGCAATTTATGCAACCTCAACATCTCAACCCATTCAAGAATCAACCAAATTACCAGCAGAATACGAGGATTATCAAGACGTATTTGAAAAGAAGAACGCTGATATACTTCCTCAACATCGACCGTATGATTGTAGCATCGAACTCCAAGAAGGTGCGCAACCTCCATTTGGTCCAATCTACAATCTTTCCCAAAACGATCTTGCTGCATTACGAGATTACCTTGATGAAAATCTGGCAAAGAACTTCATCCGACATTCTAAGTCACCTGCTGGAGCTCCCATCCTATTTGTCAAGAAGAAAAATGGCTCCCTTCAGATGTGCGTGGACTATCGTGGACTAAACAAGGTCACAATCAAGAACCGATATCAATTGCCTCTTATTTCAGGACTTCTTGACCAACTTGGGCAAGCAAAGATTTACACCAAGATCGATCTTCATGGAGTGTACAACCTAGTATATATCAAAGAAGGTGACGAATGGAAGACAACGTTCCGAATTAGGTATGGACACTTTGAATACAATGTCATGTCTTTTAGTCTTACCAACGCACCTGTCATCTTCCAATACTTGATGAATGACGTATTCTGAGAGTTTCTAGATGATTTTGTTGTCTGTTATCTCGACGACATATTGATTTTTTCCAAGAACGAAGAAGATCACATCAACCATGTTCGACTAGTATTGGAGAAGCTACGCACTGCTGGACTATATGCCAAGATGGAGAAGTGCGTCTTCCACCAACCTCAAGTCGAATTCTTGGGCTATATCACATCTGGAGAGGGTTTATCCATGAATCCAAAGAAGATTCAAACAGTCATCGATTGGAAGAAACCGACTACCGTTCGAGACGTACAATGTTTCCTCGGTTTTGCAAACTTCTACCGAATCTTCATCCAAAACTATTCCAAGATTGCTGCTCCGTTGACCCGATTGACTTACAAAGACAAGCTCGAGTGGAATGATGAAGCAGACCAAACATTTGAAGCCCTGAAGAAGGCGTTACAACATCACCTATTTTGACGCATCTTGACTTTCAAAAACCGTTCTTCTTAGAAACGGATGCTTCTGACTTTGCCCTTGGAGCGGTCCTTTCACAACCTGACCAAGACGGACGCCTCCATCCTGTCGCGTTTCATTTGCGAAAATTTACTGCTGTTGAGATCAATTATGAGATACATGACAAGGAGCTCTTAGCCATTGTCGACTCGTTTCAAGAATGGCGTCATTTTCTCGAAGGAGCTCAAAATCCAGTCACGGTCTACACCGATCACAAGAACCTTGAGTACTTCATGTCTACCAAAGTATTGAATCGACGACAAGCCCGTTGGAGTATTTTGCTTTCGCGCTTCAACTTTGTCATCACGTATCGTCCCGGTTCCCAGCAAATCCGGTCCGACGCTCTTTCCCGACGAGCGTACCTTGCACCCAAGGAAGGAGATGCAGCTTACGACCAACAAAAGACTACCCTTATCAAGCCTCAACAACTTTAGCTGAAGACCGTGCGCACCACAACTTCGGTGGATGCATCTTTTCTTCAAGATATTCGAGTAAGTTTACAATCCGATCCATTGGCCTTGAAATTCAAGAACAATGCTGACATCTCCAGTTCTGAAGAATTTCCAAGTCCGGACTCTCAAGTCCCTAATTCAGAGGTTATAGATTCGGAATCCGCTAATCAAACTACTTCCAATTCACGGATTCCCGAATCGCGCGAACCCCCCTGAAATGATGTTGACCCAAGATTCTAGTTCCGAGATGGGCTGTTATACTACCAGAGCTTACTTTATTACCCTGAAGGCCCATGTCAACTCTGAGTGCTCCAATCTCGACACGACTTTCTATCGGTGGGACACTTTGGTTACAACAAGACCATGGAGCTGATATCCAAAGACTTTTGGTGGCCACAAATGTAAAAAATCGTAAAAGACTACGTCACAACATGTGAAGATCCAAGATCCCTCGTCATCGACCATACGGGTTACTTCAACCGCTACCGATTCCAGAAATCCCATGGACATCCATATCCATGGACTTCATTGTGGACCTTCCACTGTCCAAGACCTTTGATTCTATCTTCGTTGTTGTTGACCGGCTCACCAAGATGGCACACTTCATTTCATGCCACAAGACTGTAACCGGCGAAGAAACAACAAGACTATTTGTAGATAACATTTACAAACTTCATGGCTTACCTAACGACATCATCTTTGATCGCGAAACGCAATTCACATTCAAGTTCTGGCAGTCTCTATTCAAGATTCTAAGCGTCAAGATCAAGTTATCTTCATCATACCATCCTCAGACCGATGGCCAAACCGAGCGCGTCAATCAAGTATTGGAGCAGTACCTGCGATGTACCATCAACTACCATCAAGATAATTGTGTGGACTTGTTGCCGCTTGCCGAGTTTGCTAACAACAATATGTTACAAGGGTCTACCCAACAGACTCCCTTCTTTGCAAACTACGGTCATCACCCAAGATTTGATCAATTCAACTTGAACATTTCTGAAAATCCAACTGCTATGGATCTTGCTACCTGATTATCTGATATTCAGAAGCAGATGAAGCAGATCCTCATCGAAGCTCAAGAACATCAGAAAGCCAACGCAGACAAATTTCGCAAGGAACATCCTAAGATCTCAATTGGAGACAAGGTATGGCTACTCCGTCGGAATTTGAAGACTCGATGTCCATCTGACAAACTCAACTATCGCCGCCTTGGACCATTTCTAGTGGTCAAATAAATCAACAAGGTGGCCTACCGATTGGAGTTATCCGCTTCTATGAAGATCCATCATGTGTTTCACGTCTTTCTCTTCGAGCCGTATAAGGAGTCAACACTACCAGACAGGGTTCAAGAACCCTCCCCCACCGATAGAAATTGAAGGTGATGAAGAATTTGAAGTCTTGGAGATTCTTGACTCTCGCATTCACCGTCGACGACTCGAATATCTTGTGCATTGGCAGGGCTATGACGTCATCAAAAGGACCTGGAAACCTGCTTCAAACCTTGAGAATGCCCTTGAAATGATTCAAGAGTTCCATCGACAATATCCTCAAAAACCAATAAACGTTTGAGTTCAAAGCGTCTGAACCGCCACCAACACCAATTTTCATAAGTTACCTTGGTGCAGGTGTAGATATAGGGACTTTGAATTAAAACGGTGGTGGTATCAACAAAGCGACAATGCACTTGTCTAACTCAGTTTTGCGGGGACAGGCCTTCGAATTCACGTCGACTGAAAATGATGTAAGGATCGCAATCGCCATCTTGCCGATGTCTCGTATTACCAACTGGACGGTCTTATACCAGTCCGCAACACCCGCCTACTATTCCTGATCAACTGATCTACTGTTCCTACCGCCGCCCGCCGTCTTCAAAACATTCTTTACCACTAACGGTTCTCCGACAACCGTAACAGTATTCCGTACGCCGCCTTCCACCGCCAGCATCGACATTCGATTTAACGGTTTTCCGTAGCCTGTACATTCTTTTCTTTTGTCTGGTCCACGTAAATCCCACGTGAACATTCTCTTTTCTAGCTTTGTTATTGGTCCACAGGGGAACTTGTTTCTTACAGGGAGGGTGATGTCATGGACGTGCCATACCAGACTTCATCCACATTCTACGGATTCCCGTGAGACCTATAATGGTATAGTTTAGCGGTTAATAGTTTAAAGTAACTTCTAGAAGGTTCTAGAACCTTCGACTATTATCTAGAACCTTCCAATAGTTTTCGGAAGCTTCCACAAACTTCCGGAAGCTTCCATACGAGTCTAGATGCCTCCGGAAGCTTCCATAAGCTTCCGAAAGGTTCCGCTTGACCTTCTTAGATTCCGGAAGCTTCCATAAGCTTCCGGAAGGTCCCATAGGTGCTTCCTAAGGTCTCTAGGACCTTACTCCGGAAGTTTTCATAAATCTAGTATAAGTAGAGAGTTGAGGGTCATTGCTCCTCACTCTCTTCAACACCAGTTGTACCCCAGTCTTGTATCGACTTCCTGTTATCAATACATCTTCTAGTTCTGTCACTTTGAGTTGTAGTTTGAGTCACTTGTGAGGAATCCCCTCACTTCTAGTCCAATCTTGTCTTTGTTGAGGTTTCCTCTCAATCTTGATCTTAGTTCCGTCCAAGAGTAGCCGTCCGCAAAGTGCGTAGTCATTCACAAAAGTATAGTCCTGCAGCATTCTGAAAGTTCTTATTGTGTGCAATTGTTTGTGTGGTAATTGTACATGTTGTTGTCCAGTGATTAGATTTATCTGCTAAATGGTGGGCTTACCCTAGTTTGTTTTTGAAATTAAATACAACTTTCATTTCTTTTGAATGATAGAGAATGAAATTAAATATTACAATAAAGATTGCAGTTGGGCTTTGGTACTTTTGGGCTATTACAAATTACATTAATCATCGTAAATATTATAAAATTGAACAAGGACAATACAAAACAAAGTCTAAATAGTGCAAATATCAATGTTGAATACAAAAGGCATACTAATGTTCAAAAAGTTTAAGAGCTTTAGTAACAATTATCCTACACTCAAGTATTTTTTCATGTACCTACCCTAGTCATTGACTTTGTTTTTTATATTGAGATTCACCAATTCACTATATTTTAAGGTGAGAACACCCAAAATCATCCCTAATACAAAATTCATGGACAAATTTATACCAAGAACAAAGACATTAATTATATAGATTCTCACTAAATGAACATTAGACCTTGATGATAGTGTACAGAACATCTCTGTTAAGCAATTTGAAAATTTATAACTTCTTCAAACTATATCCAAATAATGCATTCTAGATTGAGTTTACATTTTTTTTCACTTGTCAATAAAATCCAATGAAAATAAATCTTGTCATATAAGGTGAAGCCCTCTATATTTGACTGGTGGCCCCATAACCAACTTATAGGTTGACTTATTTCCAACTAAGGTTGAATTTTTTTTCCTTTTCAAGATTGGAATTGATAAATTTATGACACCCAAAGTAGTCAACAAGAATGTAGGAAGTTGTGAGTGGGAAAATAGTTATTGAATGATTAGAATTGGAAAAATTTAGAGGGCTATGAATTTGGAGTACTTTTGCCTTCTAAAGTTTATAGTGATTTCAATTCAAGCAATAAATTAACAAAGATTTTTCAATCTCCATCATTTCAATCATTGTACCTCTAAAAATATTTGCCTTACCTTGCACTATGCTAGATCATGTCCATAATTGCTTATTTAAATGGTTATAGGTGGCTTCAACTTACTTGTGAATAATAAGTATGCTCAGTTGTAGATATTGGTGATTATAGGTGCACATACCTTAGCCATTGGGTTTTTTTTCCTTTCTTGCTTATAGTAAGGTATCCATTACTAATACACAACCCATCAACAATAAAAGGGTACCCAATTCCAACCAAGATTGGATTGGATTTCTATTTTTTTCTTTGGAATGCGTGCCTTTGTGTTTTTTCAAGGTTGGGACCAATAAGTTAATGGCATGTAAGTGAGCATGAAAGTAGGAAGTAATTAGTGGGAAAATAGTTCTTGAATTATCTAAACTAGATGATTCTAGATGTTGGTAATAGATCAAGTCCAACTTTTGACCCTCAAAATTCATAGTAATTTTAATTCAAATTATCAAATTTATTGCAATCTCCATTAAGGTAGAAATACTTGTAATGGATAACTTAAGCATTTTAGCATGTAAGGTACGGAAAATTCACTATGAAATTGAGCTCAATGTGTGCAAACATAAGGATGAGGAACAATGCAGAAAGAAAGGATTTTTTCCTCAAAAATGAATATTTTATTTAATATAAATTTAGATTTTTCAGTTGGACCCATTCCGATTTCATACACTCACCTATTATGGTTAGCTTTGGTACTTCTCCCTATGCAATAAAGGAAGAGAGATGATTAGAAAAGAAGGTACAAACATAGATGCATCCAAATGTTGTCCACAATAGGTCACCCTATGAAGCCATTAAAAGAGGTTCAGTGTCTGAAATAGGTACTCATACCTTATTTTCTATCAATTGAGTTATTTGTAAAGCCCCCCCCCTCACACTTTGGGCATGCCTTTTTTGGAGGTTGAAAAGGCAACTATAGTTGAAGTGTCAAACTTTTTTGCAAGATACTTATGTCACACGACTTCAAAAGTGGGGACCAAACTTTTTTAGGCACCATTTTGATGGAAAAATAAGTTTCATACCCACCTTTATTTCGACTTTTTTAACTCAACCGGCTTTTTCACAAAACTCATGGGTTTAAACCCCGGTTTAATGTACTTTACAAATAACTCAAATGCACCTTTGAAATTTTTCTGGCTTTGCCTTGCACTAAGATAGAAGGCTCTTAAACGGAGCGGGTTCTAAAATGGTGCCCTATCTTAAATGTAGAGTAGTTGTACATGTTTCTTTTTCATAGCCTTCAGCAGTGTACTGACAATGTACATTGTAGCTAGGGCACCATTTTACAGCCCTATGCCCTTTCAACTTCAAAATTTTATAATTAATTCAAAAAATCTCAGAAAAAATATGAAACGACTTGGGTTAGATGTCAATTCTACTTGTTTTTCGAGGAAATTTTACTGAAAAATATTTCTAGAGGTTTTACCTCCCTGAAATTCTGTTTCAGCCCTTAGATGGTCCACTATACGACCTCTTACCTTACCTTACCCTAGATCATGTCCAAATGCGCTTATTTGATCAGTTATGAGTATACCTGACTACCGTATATTGGGAGTACAGGCCGCCCCTGGACTGCAAGAACCTGCTGCTAGTTGCCCAGCCGCATGAGCTTGCCCTGAGCTTGATTAGCGGCCATGGGACGGCCTACTGATCGTCGGTCTTCACGAAATCTAAGTACTGTAGATCCAACCCTGATCCTAGATTTCCTGGAAATCCAATAACTCAGTTCCTACTGTAACTGAAAATCGCTCATTTAATACTCATTCGAGCCGAAACTGACTGACTGGATCCTCACAAATTCCCACCTGGACAAGGGAATTAAGTTCGTTCTTGACAACCACTGAAGTCCGGCCACCTCCAGCTTCGAAAACCAGATCAACGGAGTATTAATCTCGAGAGGTAACTTAACTTACTGGCAGCAATTTTTAGTTCAAATGATCATCTTAGCCATTACTTTTGCTCACCACGCCAGCAATTAAAGCTTAGTAGTTGCACTGATTTGATTTGTTGGAATACAGTAAGGGAGAAACACCCATTTCCGTCCCTGCACCTGTTCCTGGACCCTAGAGTACCACTAAAGTAGAACCACCTATACCCGATCACTTAAGCAATTCTAGAACAGATCATGAGGAATATGAGGCTAAGCAAATTTTTCTCATGTAGCAAGATAAGAAAGATGGAGATTGCAAATTTTTCATAATTTTATTTTCAAAACTGAAATTATTATGATTTTTAGAAGCCAAAAAGTGCTTTGAACCCATAGCCAATATCTAGTGTCTTCTAATTTAGATCATAGCCAAGACTACTTTTCTAATCGGTACTTTCCACACTTTATGACACTTTGGGACATGTGTCATGACCTTATTAGTCCCAATCTTGAAAATGGAGAAAAGGTACATTCCAAGCTTTGATTGAAAATCTCTTCTAGCCTTAGTTGGAAATAGCCACATCCTATAGATTGGATATGGGTCCTTGATCGGGAATAGGTGGTTCTACCTTAAATCTGTCCATAAGCATTCATTAAAGCGTCCGATAAATGTTTAATTCTAATTTGCTCACGCAGTTGTAAGACACATGTATAGTTTTCATTCACTGACAACTGATTTCAGCAGGTGTTCAGTTAAAGGTACACCTATAGGACGGTTGCAGTGGTATGGGGAGCCAACACTTTGGAAATTTATAGAAATTACATACTGATTTCGATTTTCTTTTTAATATTCATGATTTTCACTTGCTAATACTAGAAAAATGTCATTTTTAGAAAAAGATGCCTCTAACTATGCTGAATTCCTTGAATGGACGGTTTTGGGTGTTTCCACTATAGTGCATGTGACGCTATTTTGAATTTGTTGCTTGGTTCACTTCTTCTGCCCTAAACAAAGCATGAAAATTCTCGTAACATTTAGTAGCATTGGATGGCACCAACCCTTTTTTTCTCGTCATCATGTGGCCAGATTGCACTATTTCAAAATAATGTCTTTTTTTCGCTAGATAAAAGTAATCTTTTTTTGCCAGAAATTTTCCAATTTTCTATAAAATATGGATGAAGTTGTCAAATTTGAATGAAAAAGTGTTTTTAAGTCCAAAAGATGGATGAATGTAAAAATACACTGCTTCACCAAATTTGAAGTGGTTGCCATCTTGGCACTTTCTAAAAAAATAAAAAAGGGCTCGATGGCACTACCTGGATTCTACAATGGAGGGTGTGGAATATCCTACACCAAACAGTGGTTCATTGGCAACTATTGAACTAGTGAAGGATGGAGAGGCTGTTGAATGTGGAATATGTGCCTACTATAGATAAGGTAGAGGGCTCGAAAACAGTTCGGGCATTAAGAACCGCCCCTATAACTGGTTGTAGAATGGACATGATGCAGTTTATAAATTGACCTTACGAGTCATTGAATGAAGTGAAGGAAAAAGCATTCTTTATCGCAAGAGCCAATCATTGTCTTTGCTTTCTCCATTTTTCTTTAGAATTGCAAGTGAACAGTATATGAAGGACCTAGGAACATAAATAGGGACCTACAACACATCTCCTTTGAAAATTCATAAGTAATTCAATACTGTTTCAAAAAATATGAAACCACTTGGGCTAGATTTTCCATCAATTTTTCTTGGTCTGAAAAATGAGCTAAAAATGTTCCCATCTAAAGAAATACTGCAAAAATGCAAACCAGCCCTTAGATGAGCGGTTTCTGAGCCTTCTACCTTAGAAGGCACTGTCATAATATATCACTGAATGTTATGACCACTAATTTGGAGATCGAGTTGATATGCAAATCTTTCCAACTAATTCATTACCTTTTCACTTGACCATTAGTATTGTAGCATATAATTGTGTAAACAACATTGGCAAGCTAAGGTTGAAGCACCCATTACCAACCACACCCAACACCCAACTTGTAGGAATGTAGTGTTTCTAATGTAGGCCAAAACAAATTTCCAATGAGATTGGATTACATTTTTTTTTTTACCTTTTTTGAGGTTGAAATTAATAAGGTTATGATACATGTCTCAAATTGGTGAGCAAAGGAATAAGAAAGTAGTAGATGGATAAATAATTCTTGAATGATGAGAATTAGATAACTACACTAAAATTGGTAAATAGTGTTGGCAATACTAATTTGCTGAGATAACACTAATTGTGATTAGCAAGGTTAGTGTTAGAAGATTATTTACCCATTCTAACACTATTTTAGCTCTAAAGTAAATTACGGTTTTCTAGAAAAGGGACAGATTTTCATGGTGGGAGGCAAAATTTGCAGTTTTCTAGGAAAAGGATAGATTTTCGCAGCGGGAGGCAAAAATTACAGTTTTACAAGGAAGGGACAGATTTTTGCGATGGGAGGCAAAAATTACAATTTTGTAAGGAAGGGATGGATTTTTATGGCAAGGGGCAAAAATTACAATTTTGCAAGGAAGGGACAGATTTTTATGGCAACAATTAAGTACCCCAACACTATTTACACATAAGTTGAAAAATAGTGTTGGGAGTAAAAAACAGGGAACAACACTAATTATCATCCAACACTATTTACCAATTTTAGTGAAAAGACATTGGCTTTGCATAAAATGCACTTTTTGCCTCCCAAATTCACAGTAATATCAATTTCCAGAAAATAATTCTAAGAAAATTTCTACCTCCATATTACCTATCTGCCTACATGGGAAATTTTCCACCACCTCAGACTGAGCATAGATTTCTAAAAATGATCGGTTACTGGTGCCTCAACCTTAGATCTAAACAGTCAAGCACGGTAGTGTGGAACAGGCATGGCTGAAGATCAGGCCCACCGACCAAAACAGTAAAATAAAGGACATGTACTAGCTGGAGCAAAAGATAAGGCAGCGAACTTATTCAACTGTCGTTTTCAACTGCTCTCATTATTCTCAATCTTCGGTATTTTGGTATCATTCCTACTTTGACAAGAAATCATTTTCTACATCCTTGATGAAAAGGAATGTGTTTCAATATTGAAATCGATTACTAGCTTTCGAAGTACACTTTCTACTTTGAGTTGAGGCACTTCAAGATTATTCCATCATTTCAGATCATGCCTTCCTAAAACTCGACTCGATCAAACCCAAGATCCAGCAGCACCGACTAATACATCGAGAATCAAATGATAAACGAGAAGCATTACGAAGGGTTTGAAATCTCGCCATAGAAATGCACATGACACAAGGAGGATTTCTCAAAGTTCCAAGAAATCAAGAAACCTTAAGATCTACGGAGTATTTAACACATCTAAGCCACCCTACCAAATAAACGTATAGTTCGAGAAGACCCCAAAGAACTTAGTTACTGAAGATAGCTTTAGGTAACTCTCTGAAAAGCCCCCTCCCCTCCCCTCCTAATATATTACCGGTATAGCAAAGCCAGATAAAAGCAAACTCTGGATATGTAATGTAGAGAGTGGCACAATTTGCAATTTCAGCCACGCGACTTGCCGTTTCTTCCCAAATCAGGCCCTCCGCGGATCTCATCTCAAAGTAGTAGGCCCTCCGAAGAACTTTCAAATAGCGTTGCCCAAATCACCTCCATGCTGAAGGCACAGGTCCAGAATTCTGACGCCCCTATTCAGTGTCACTCCATTCTTATACAAAAGATACTAGAAATGCAATAGGCTTCTGTACATATGAAAATTTCGATTTCCTATCACGGGTCATTAAATGTACAACGGCACAAAATAGGACTTCACAGCACCATCTTCACAGACTGGTTGACTATCACCAACATGTTTACCATTTAGCAGATCCAAAGATGTCAGAGGGAGTTATAATGCCAATTTCAACCTGAGATCCAAGGACTCTTCCATTTTTCTTCCAGTTGGCCTGTGGCAATGCTCAGGCAAGACACCAGAAGATAATGAAGGGAAACTGTAGCTGAGGCGTGCACGTGTTGTTGGTCCCTCACCACTAATGAACTCGTTGCATGGAGAAGAGGAGCGGGATCTCGATTGCTGCACCCAGAAAGTTCATCTTAGTTCGCATGAACTAAAATCTTCAAGGACTAATCCGTCCAAATCCTATTTTACAAATTGAATCAGACAGATGCAACCTCACAAGACAAATAAATTGGCATGCTTCTTCATGCTCCCATCAGTTTCAATAGGTTCCTTGAGATTTATATTCCCGAACTTCTGAAGGGTAACTTCCAGCCAAGTCACCTTTATACACGCTTCGTTTCAGGACATCTACAATTTTTCTCACCCTACACATTTTCTACAACTTCGTTCTTTTGCAGAAGTGCGAATGAAGTGGATCCTACTAGTGAGGGGAAGAGTATAACCTGTGTCTGCCTTGGAGTGCACATGAGAAGCTGCAGAACGTCGAGACCTTCTTTGGAATATATATCTTCTCTGATTGCTTTAGGTGCCATCACTTCTTGACTATTTACTTCCGCTTCATGCTGAGGACTGCCAGGATAACTTGAAAGTCCAAGAGTAAGAAAATCACCCGACCTCCGATGGTTGGACCCAGTCAATAGCTGAATTTCTTTACACGCTCGATTCTCGTCCCAAGTTCCACACTTTCTAATCTTAAAAGGACGAGGCGAGCAGTCTTCCGATGCGACCCTGCAATATTGAACAAACTACGTAATGAATCATCTATATATAGTGTGCACCTCGAAGAGGACACCCACAGGAAAATAAACAGGGGCAACTACCACGAAAGGAAATACCTATTCCAATTCCCACAGAATGCAACAAGAAATCACCCTCGTCAACATGAACTTTACGAACGTATATAATTCGGCAAATCTTGTAATATGGCAGACAGTATCGTAACCAAGTGGTTCTGAAGGTAACAAACCGTGTGATGCCCTCAGAATGGTGTGCCTCAATGGCACTCTTTTGACCAAGAGCTACACTCGCGCTACCACAGTTCTTGTCTGCTGCATCAATCTCACCAGTGAGAGCATTGAGATCCAGACTGTTGGAATGAAGTAGTTTACGTGTGCTCTCATGGAGAGCCTGCCACGGTTGTTTCCACCCACACGACTGTCCATACAGTCACCACCACCGATTAAGAAACCCAATGAAGCTCATTGCTTGAAATAAATCGCGTCTAGAAAGTCATGTTTGAATGCACGAAAAGCAATTGACCTGCAAATCGTGACTCGGTCGAAATCCTAAGCATTGCACTAGCAGGCGGTTAGAAAATATAAAATGACAGGAGCGTTGGACGATAAAGGCAGACCTTGTTTAGGGCAGACCAAGAGGGGTTGCTAGAAAAGCTTTGGACAGAAGAGAGCTCCTTAGGTTCGCAATTTGCTGTAACGCCCGCCTGCTTCCCAAGATCCATAATTCCAGCGTTCAAATTGCAAACTTGAGATTCCGTCACTTGTCAGCACTAAAATCAAGCGATTATGAAGCAAAGAAGAAAGGACGATATGAAGTAAACGACCATGACTTAGACCTCGGAAAGTTCCTTTAGCCACTTAGAATGAACTTGTACCGCATACCATTCACATGCTTTATATTATTAATCAAAGTGGACTGAATTTTCATGCCAGTGCACACAGAGAGAACGGACTGTATCGGTCAAGAAATTGAAGTCTGCAAGCAAACACCTCGTAGTTTTCAAGTAGCTAATTACTTATATCCCCTTCCAAATACACATTATCAGGAATTTAATCTATGCAACAGATTGGCATTACAAATCAAGTATTCGAATCAGTCACAAATAAGAAGCATCAACGTCTTACAGTACCACAGGCAGGAAAAGAGAGGGGAGAGACGCACCATCACAGGTTCATTGGTGCTTTCTCGTGGATGGCGACCTACATTTGCAGGACCTGAAGAAGATTCGAAACATTGTAGGTTGGTCAAAGTGAATATCGGTGCCCCTGCACCAGCCTTCACGAATACTGGGAGAAGCTTGGCATTGATCATCCCGACCTCCATTGCACCTTTGTTAGACGCAGGGGAAAACCCGTGCGGCAGAGCCTCATAGTCCAGTTCTGTCGACGATCGCTTCTCGTCACCTATTTCCGCGTTGGATGGATGACTGTCGACTGGGCTTGCCCGGCTCAGCAGAGCACTGGAAAAGAAGGACGGCTTCCTGACGCTAGAGTTTGGAGAAGAAGCGACACACGCCAGGGCACAAGGTGCTCGCCTGGTGGGTGACCCGTCAGTGCCAAAATAATTGATACTGGAGGGAGATGCATGCACATTATTTCCCGGCTGCGGGTCATTGCAAAGAGAAGGCATCTCATAGTCATCTTTACGGCGAGGCAGCATGATGGAAACACGAGGACCCCGTTCGTGCCGGGAGTATGATACTGATCTGGAATGGTCAGTAGACGCTAACGACATGAACGTCCGAAATACATCCCCGTCCATGGCAGCTTTCCCAACATGCCTATGATCATCTCTGGCGAGATACTCCGCCAGCTTGTCAGGTGGTCCAAAACGACCATTCCCAAACGCCAGGGCACTGCCGCGACCGTGGGTAAGATGGTGGGAGATAGCACCTTTAATATGGCGGAAGTACGTGGCCCCATTCTGATTTTGATCTGTGAACCCCAGGGACGGTAAGGTCTGCAACGACGCAATACATGCAGCTTCTTGCTTGCTCTGTTCCTGCAACCTCAGCTTCTCCAGCTGTGCTACTCCCAGACCTCGCTGTGGTAGCTTCTTCTGCCCCGCCTTTCCCTTTCTTGCCCTGCTCCGTCCCTCCCCCGATGCTTTCTGTTGTCCTTCCTGGCCCAGCGCCTTCTCATTGTGCGGCCACGCACACTCCGCCAGCTTCTCCACATCGGCAGGCTCGGAAGAACGCATCACAAGTGTTGCCATCAACGTAATCCGTCTCTCACACAAACATATTTCTTTGGTTGAAGTCTACTTAGACTCCCCTGTCTCACACAACCGCGATACTACACCTCGCTCGACCTTCTAACCCCTTTGCTATCCAGGGAGCACGCAACAAACTCCACAGACACAATTCTGGCCAAGGCTACAAGTGGTGAAGCAACCGGTGCAAGATCGACTCATCCCTCGAACAGCCCTAGAGCATCATCCGAAAATCAGACACTCAGCATTTCCTCCTCCACCAAGAACCAAATCCAACAGTGCTTTCTCACACTCCCCGCAGCTGCCACGTACCGAACAACATCATCCACTCAACCATGATGTCAGTATCTCACCATTACAATAACAATCCTCAGACTCATAGCATCAATTACTGTAAAAATAGCACACAGCATCAATTACCACACGAAACAGAACACATCCGTTTCAAGTAAGTCTGAACCTAGCAACTAAAAAAAAAATAGTGTAAAATCAAATCCTAACAACTTTGATTAAACCATGCGATCTTAACTAATAAACATTCATTCTACCAAGTGAATGACTGTTGTCAATCAAGGAAACAGTTAACTGAAAACGACGAAGAAATCCATCTTCGCATGCATACTGTTGTTTCCCGGTCTGCAAGCAAGCCATGAACTAGCATGCGCTTCAGATCGACTAAGTTATCTAAGCACAACAAATGAGTGAACGTGAATTTTGAGACTCTACCTGCCGATGTGCTATCTTGACGTGCTCGCTTCCTTGTTGTCCTTAAAGAAAACGCCGAGCGCATGCCTATTAAACCAAATGTATGACGGCACGTCGCACAATCACAACGCGGCAAGTGATCAAGTGATCAGTACGGATACATAATACACGTCAACTCTCAAGCTAAGGCCAGCTAGCGCAAGGCCAGCTGAGGTCAACTCCCGTCTCCAGCCAGTATCGCCGCCTTTCTTACAAATCCAAAAATCTTAAGGATGCTCCAGCGACAAACCACAGCAAAGGAAAGCAAAGGATGTGATATAATAATCTGCGCAAGCTCGTCGCGCGTTCTCTGCGATCACTAGGCCTAATTGGAAACGGAGAAGCTCGGGGAGATGCGGGTTGCAATGCGGTGCTTCGTGTGTCTACGCCTGGAATTGAAGAAGCGTGCTGGCGGGGGAGTGAGGAGAGGAAGAGAGGGCAACAACGGGAAAGGCAGCCTGCTGCAAAAGACAGCCATAGCTGGGTAGCTCTTCGCAAAGAAAGGGACGATGGGAGCAGACCTCTGAGAGAGAAAGAGACGGGGTTCAGCGGCATACAGACTAGTAACTTACGGTTGTACTAGTATTTGATTTTCTTTACGGATCTTTTTTCCAATACCATGAATGTAAATTTTTTTAAAGAATCCAGCAATGTGTCTTTTTGAACTTCCCCCTATGAAGATACGTTGTTTGTTTGTTTGGATGTTTGTTTATTACGTTGAGATCTCTTGGACCGTGAGTCCTTTGGGTGCGTGTTTGGTACCGTTGGAAAGCCCTCGGCGAGGAGGGGTGCATGGGCTTTGATTCATGGTGTTCCATCCTACGGCATGAAAGTTATTGAATTTTGAAGTTTCTATACATTAAAAAAATTAGACCGTAGCAACAACACAGGCCACCCTAGTTTTGAACTAAAATTGCAAGACGCTAAATCCTACCATCGAAGGTGGGCCCAGCAGGATAAACTTGTATTATGCGGGGATAAAAGTAAAAGGCCCCTATTTGGGGCCATGTTTTGGGGTATGTTCTTCACTCCACCTTGCTAATTTGGGGTCTTTGATTGCAATTATGAATTCAGAATTTGCAAAAAAAAATTGTGCAAAAAATTTAAAAATTAAACATTTATCCCTATGGTTAATCGAGCTTGTTGGGCCCACCTTTGATGGTAGGATTTAACATCCTTCACAAAAATTTGATTTACCACACCCTTTACTAGAGTTTTCAGCTAAGGTAGGAAGTCATATAATGGAGCATCTAAGCTTTGCAACTAATGGGGGGAGGGGGGAAGATGAAACATCTTGAAATATTTATCAGTAAATTTTACTTTAAGCCCTAAAGCCCTGAGCTGCGTTTTTTGGCAACATAGAAATTTCGGGCAGCTCACTACGAATAGAGTTTATACTTTTTTTCTTTGAAAATTTGATACAACATGTGTCCGAGGAGTAGCTTCAAGGCCCAACAATTTTGTAACTTTTGACTACACGGTTAGAAAGTTATGGCATGATATGTCGTTTTGTTTGAAGTGAGGGCAGCCTGGGCAGCTGAAAAAACTTCTTTAAAAAAACTTTTTTTTCAAAAGTGAAATTTCAAATTGATTCTTTAGGTTTATACAGGAATGGAAATCTTTGAATCATTCCATTTAGATTAATGAGTCAAAAGTTATGAGGTTTTTTAGTTTGAGGTAGTTTTGGCTAGTTATAAAATCTCTACACTACAAAAAAAGTTTGAAATTTTGTATTTAATTCAATTTTCAATATTTTTGAAAAAAAACAAAAAAATTTGGTGTATATTGTTTAACACAACATTACAACCATTTGGATTGTCTTCTTTTAACTTTATAAATAAATTGTTAATAATTTAGTATTTTGGCTCATTTTCTACTTCTTTCTACTTACTATTTTTTTCCTATATGTTTCACAATTCCAAATGATCTGAAAATTTTCAAGCATGTAGCCAACTTCACTTGAAAAATGAATCCAAGGAGTTACAATCATTTTGGACATTTTTCCACACAAATATGGTCTTCTGAAGTGCAGCTGCCCGGATTTCCGCAGTGGTAAAAAACTGATTTTTGTCACTTTAAACACTAATATCTTGCAATCTACACAGCAAAAATTTCTGAAATTTTTTCCACATATTCTTAAACTTTCTCTCTAAAAGATCCTATGGTTAATTTTGTCAAAAAATGTTTTTTTTTTAAATTTGATAATTGTCTAAGAAATGACAGTTTTGAAGCGGTTTTGGTGAAAACATAGAGGTTAGGGGTTTAGGGGTTAAAGATAAGTGGGATTAAAATCTAAGACATCATTTCATATTTTTTGGAGCTTTATGGAATTAGTTATAGACTTTTGAAGTTGAATTGGCATAGAGCTCTAAAATGGTGCAAGTCCTAAAATGTACACAGTTTTAAACATTGATGAAGGCTATTAAAAAGCAACATGTACAAACTATGTACATTTAAGAAGGAGCTCTATTTTAGAGCCTGCTCACTTTTAGAACCTCCTACCTTATAGGGAACTTCATGAGACAATTTTTAATCTTTTTGTAATCATCCAAGTTTGAAAACATAAAGGTTCTTAAAAACAATTCAAATAATAAGAAAATTATGTCCTCAAAGACCACATGTTCAAATTTTGAACAATAGATTAACACAAATATGTATAGTTTCAATTTTAACATCCTTCTACTTGTTTGTAGATAATTTTTAGTTTTATATTTTCTTATATTTGTACTAACTGGATTTCCAAAACTTTATTTTGCAAATACTTATATTTTGAAGGGTGTGAGGATGTTCAATTCAGAAAGCTATTTTTTGATTCAAAATGAACCTCCAATACAACATAAATAAATAAGTAAAATAGAAAATTTTAAATTTTTATCATGATTTAAACTTAATAACATCTCAGACTAAAGGAAGCATTTATTTTGCAAGGTGAAAGAATTTAATTTATGATTCATTTTAGAATGAACCATTAATTTTTGGCTTTAATCTACAAATCATTGTTTGATACAATAACAAATCTAATACTATAGATATATTCTAAGTATCATATGTTATCACTTTTGTTTAAAAGTCACCATTAAATTATCATTACAAGTTGCATTATATTATATAACTTTTTTATTGGGGGAATTTGGACTAACTTTGATCATAAAGGACAAACTTCAACACTTTAAGAGTCTTGAAATGTATTTCTTAGTTTTTGAGGTTGGTTCCTACAATATCAAATTTAATTCTAATTTTTTGAAGCTTTACAAAAGGGATAGTAAATGTTTTAACTCCATGGGAAAATAAATTGGTGTGTATAAGGGACTTATAAGCACAAAGCAACAAAAAAAATTCTCTCTCTATTTTGTCTCATAGATCATTTTTATGTTTATGCAATAAACTTGAATTCAATCCACTTATATTAATGATGTGAAAGTTATAAAGACTCTTGCTTTGTGGGCAATCATAGCATGGCTTCCTAAAAAATAATAAATACTCCCTCTATCTAACTAAAAGCTTTCAAAATTCTTCCTACAAAGACTGTAAATCAACCTAATTTGGAAGCTTTTAGTAGGATAGAGGGAGTATAATTTGCTCATGAAGTCATTTTTCACAATTTCTCAAAACAAAAGGTTTCATACAATGCCAATTTATTCTACAACAATCTTACCATTAGGTTTGATATGCTTCAATTTAAAAACTAGTAACAATTTAATGATTCCCTTCTACCTTGAATCTATTTCAATGTACTCAACACTCTTCTTGAAATTGTTTGTTTTTAAAATTATTTATTTTTTTGAGATTATTAACTTCGTTCTTTACAATATAAGTTAAATCTTCAAAACTTTGCAAATGTTAAAATGATTGTATCAGTATAACATGTACAGCCCCCCATTTATATATTTATGACATCCTCTCATTAGACAAAGAGAGACATAATATTTTGATAATGTAAAGTCGTTTAAAAGTTACAAATCCATCCTTTCATGACCTTTGTAATTGAGCATGGTTCATCAAGATTGAATCACTAAAGCGACTCAACCATGGAAATGATGTTTGATGATGCAAAAATAAAATTTATGAGAAATACCATCCCTTACCACTTCCATGACTAGATCTAATATTTCTCTCAACAAGAGTGTATTTTCACACTACCTAATCGTACTTATTTTTGAAGTTGAGTATATGAATCGGTATACACATGAGTATACTATACTCTTGCTCCACACGTAATGTACCAATACAACCCTGCTAGTAAGTAGTAACATACTACCTACCTACTGTAGTGAGTAGTAACGGCAGTGACGCAGTGTACTCATCCTGTGATGGAGACTCGCTTTACTTTATTATTCCAGTCTTTTCTATCACTGATTATTTCCAAATCACCAAATACTTGCCCCTCCTTACTTCTGGATCCTGTACTCCAATTGCAGGATCCGGGGTAAATTTAAAATTTGAAGGTTACTAATGAATACTATCTTTGAGAATAATTGCAGTTAGAGAACTTGGAGAACTGGCTGGTACAGTAACAGTAAAGGTGAGTCAGCTTCCGTTTTATTTGTGTAAAAAAAAAAACCCGGAATACCTAAAAAAAAAACATACAGTGGAAACACCCAAAACCGTCCATATAAGGAATTTAGCATAGTTGGAGACATCCTTTTCTGAGAATGATATTTTTCTAGTATTAGCGAGTGAAAATTATGAATATTAAAAAAAAATTAAATTTTTTGGAATCAATATGTTATTTCTATAAATTTTCAAAGTGTTGGCTCCCTAGACCACTAGAACCGTCCTATAGGTGTATCCTAAATTGAATTCTATTGAAATAAGTTGTCAATGAATAAAAATTATACATGTGTCTTACAACTACGTCATCAAATTATAATTAAACATTTGTCAGACACTTTAATGAACGCTTATGGACAGATTTAGTGATACTTCAGGGTTTAGGAATAGGTCCAGGGACGGAAATGGGTGTTTCCCTCTTAGAACTAAGTTAATTCAAGCCATAAACATTGTGATCGGATTTAAGAATTTAAGGTAGAAGTATCCATTCCCGACCAGGGCCCCATACCCATGGAGCTATTTCCAACCAAGGTTAAAACATATTTTCAACCAAAGTTTGGAATGCATTTTTTCCTCCATTTCAAAAGTTGGGCCCAATAAGAACACAACATATGTCCCAAATTAGTGAACAAAAAAGTAGGAAGTGGTGAGCAAGAAAGTACTTGGACTATGATTGGAATTCGAAGAGTTTAGACATTGGCTAATAGTTCAAACAACTTTTTGGCTTCCAAAAATTACAGTAATTTCAATGTTGGGAATAAAATTTTGAAAAAATTTGCACTCTTTGTATTTCCTATCTTCCTACTTGGAAAATTTTTCACTTCCCTCATACTCCTCACAATCTACTTGAAGATCGCTTAAGTGATTGACTTAAGTGATTGACTACCTTAGTTGTCTTCATGTCATTATTGAATTTTTTTCCCACACATAAAGACAAGTGTGGAAATCAATAATAACAATTGAAATTACTACTTTTTTCCAACAAAGTGTAAATTTATTGTAAATTTTCAAGTGTTTTGGCCATTATGGCCCAAAAGAGTTCCCGAACTACTCTAAGATTGACAAAAATTGTATTCATAATGCTCTAGCTTCATCCACCTACAACAAAGACAATATTTTTTTAACATAGAGGGCCTAAAAATGTCGCTTTCTACAATGTATTTGGATTGAATAGATAGAAGTTACTAATGAAATCACTAATTACTTTATTGTTGTCATATAAGACATTAGATGAGGCTAAAATCTCACTTATTGAAAAAAGATGCATTTGGATCATCCTATAGGTGTCTTCTAATGGATCACTTAAAATAAATAGGGTGTTCCACCTTATATGGCAGTGGGGGAGTTGCTAGTACTTTTTTTCGTTAAGTAAAATATGGCATTATGAAAATTTTGTTCAAACTTCAAACCAAAAATATACGAAATTAGCATTGCAAAGGATTGAAAAAATCACTAATTATAGGGATCCACTCAAGATTGATATTAATCCTAGAAGGATGTCAACCAAATAGATGACTTTCAAGATTACTATAGAAATGAAATATACACATATATATTGGTCCAAAAATTGGACTATATTTGGCCAAGTTCAAAAGAGTGTTAAAGAAGGAATTCATATTATCCAAGATTGTGTTAATTTTTGGCACCCCATGATTACCTAATTTTCTAAGTTGCCTCAATTTTTGACATGCTAGAAGTAATTCTAAGGGTGATCTCAAAAAACACCTACCAATTTTGTAGTATTTTAATTTTGTAATACTATCCCTTATTTTTCAAAAAAATTTAAATCATTTTACATTTGAAAGTGAGTTTTGTTAACTTGTCACAATTTGACATTTAAGGTTTGTCATACTATTGAGCAATCTAAATTAATAATTTTGAGCTAAAATTTATATGGTATACTCTCTTAGAAGAAACATATGTTTCCACCAAAGGGAATTTAACAATACATTATTTTATACCTTTCACATTTGTGCAAATAGGCCTCCCTTGTACATGCACTTCTAAACATCAGAGATGGTTTTCACCTAATTTTCTTCATCAAATCTCATCACTAAGAAGTCTTCCCAAATGGGCATTTTTTATTTTTGTTGAATTTTTTAAAATTTTTTACAAATTAAAATGTCAAAGTACGTGTTTTCTTGGCCTCATTCTTATTATACTAAATTTCATCACATTGTCAATTTTTTGGTGATATCTACAATGAAAAAAAATTTAATTTTTTCTTACAAACCTATATATCATGAACTCAAGTTTGCATACAAAAAATTGCACCTAAAAATAATTTATATGCTATAAATTAGAAATTGATTTCATTGTTCTATTTGACAAATATTTCAAATGCAAGGGCATTAAGATGAGACAATGGTCTATATTACAACCTATAGTCTCTATACAATGCCTAGTATATTTTCATACTCTCAATTCTCCCCCCAAAAAACTCAAATATTATGTAAATCAACATCATTTGTTTGTTTGTCAAATTTTTAACATTTTAAATACCATTAAACATAAATTTAGTTCAATTTTTGCATAAAACTATTTGAAACAATGTATACCAATATGCCAAGGCACAAAAAGTTTTCTTTGAGTTTTAAGAAAAAAATAAGATAAACAAGATAAAGTATTTCCAATTTATAGTCAATAAAACCAAGTTTTGAACATGGCTAACTTTCAAAATTAATTTCCTTTCAAATCACAACTAATTTTTTCTTCAATCTTTTACAACAATGTGGAGTATGTTGTACACTACAACTTTCATATATATACTTTTTGACTTTGTCCATTGATGATCATAGTATGGTTGTTTGGATGAAAACATTTAAGATGATTACTTAGTTTTATTAGTCACTATAACAAAAAAATTATTAAAAAAATTAATTGAATCATTTTTCAACAATGCTGTCAAATTTTGTGAATCTAAAAGTACCTAGCATTTTGAACGCCCCTAGACCTTGGAAATTATTATACTTTGGAAAAAACAATTTTAGAGAAAAGAAATATTAGCTATAAGAAAAAGACTTCATAAAATTCAAACTTTTAAAAGTCATTAAAACGTCTTTTGGCAAACAATCAATACATGTCTACACAACAAGACTATGATTTCTTCAAAGTTTAGTAAACCCCCCCTTAGAATCAAAGTCCCTTGTATGAATTTGAATACTTAAGACATCTTTAAAAAGTCCTTGAAAAATATGTTGACAACAAATTTATCACACTTCTATATTTTCCACTTTCATGTAATGCTATAAAAATCATTCAACAATATAGTCATATTTATCATGAAGCTTAAGACCCTAAAATGAACTTTTCTTTTCTTTTCTAATTTTTAAAGTATATCCTACACACATTTGAAAATTGGTTGAGTGTAGTTTTTGCCATTGTGACACGGTCTTGAGCCTCTGAACCCTGCATTCACCCCAATAGCTTAAAAAATATAAGAATCTTAAACTACAAAACTTCAAGGTCCTTTAACCTTTCATTGCCTAGAGTCCAAACATGCTTAAAAGCATTGTTGCTTTTCAAGCATTATAAGTCTACATACATGTCACTAAGGTATACAAATCTCAATTGTAGAATCTTATAGTGTACATATTGTAAAATGGCATGGATCAAACTTGGAGTCATTTGATCACGTAGATTGCAAGATTATAATACATTAGTGTTGAAAAAAGATGTAAAACTTTTCCTTGAAAACACATTTAGAGGTGAGATTTCATTTCTAAACCTACTCAAATAAATTAAAAAAAAATTAAACTAGAAAGTAATTCAAAACCAACATACAAACACATTGGTGAAAAAAATATCATACAATTGACTCATTGTGATTGTAAAATGACTTTGGAATGTGGAATCCAAAAATGTTTAGTTTTTGAACTTTGAATTGCTCCCAAACACTCAAAACAACTTGGATTGCCATGAAAACTTGACTATACTAACTAGACTTTTAGAAAAATGTAACCCAACAAATTTGATTACAAACAAACTTTGTAAATACAAACCGTCAAAGTTGTAGGCATCAATTGCAACTTGGTGAACCCAAATTGAACTTGTGAACTTTGATTGGCTCCCAAAACATCTAAACAACTTGGATTGATCTAAAAATTTTACCACACAAACTAGACTAGTATGTATAGCGTTTTCAACAAGTTTTGTTGAATTTGGACATCAGATTCAAAATGTATGACACTTTGAATTCAACTAACAAACTATGTGAGGACACTTTCTGTCCCCTTTGGTAATGAGGGTGAACACTACATTTTTCATTGAACCCTCAATATATTACTAGTTTGGTTTTGCTAGAGAACCCTTCCCGCCATGCAAATATATGCATGATGAATATACCTTATCCTACATATTTCTAATATTTTTCAAATATTTGTGATTATTGAATGTTCTATATTAGTTATTTCTTATTTTTATTGCATAATCATAACCCCCATTTTTTTAATAAATATTACCTCACATGAATTGATGACACCCTATATTTGTTCTTATAGGGGAAGAAAATTCCCACATAGAGTGCACGGTGAAGGACAAAGTAACTTGGTGGTAGGTCTCCTCCTTTCAAGGTGAAAAGCATCTCAAACTCGTAAAAGTAACTTTGGGGTCAGTCCTTTGGATCTGTTTCATCAAACATGACGGGTGGTTCTTCAACAAATGAATGAGCCTTCTATGCATCTGCCAAATAATTTGACAAAGTTTGGATCAGCCCAAGACAAGTAATAATCCAGACTTGGCCACTGCTGTGTCGGTTTGATGAACCCCTAAATGCGCAAGGCCCACTAGAATCTAGTGTTTGCAAAACTTTGAAGTTAAATAAAACCTAACCAAGTTGTTATTTTTAGTGGTTTCAATTTTTGAAAAGTTCTTTTAGAAGTTTAGTTTGAGTGTCAAAAATCCAATCTGGCAAATGAATGATAGTGATTTTTCTATACAAGATTTTGTGCAAGGGTACCCATTGCAATCTTGACTTTCCATAGTGTTGAGAGCTCTTGAAAATGAGCCTCAAATACATTAGATCTTGGAGAAAAAATCACATTCAAAATTCATTTACAAAAATTGTAGAATAGATTTTGAAAAGCCATAAATTGATTGGAGTTGTGCATGTTAGGCTTGTTAACCTCATATTTTTTTGGTTACCAACTTTTTAGATATGACTTGCTAAAAGTGGATAGAAAGACTTCACATCACTTTTGCATTTTTAACACCTTCATGGTCAAACATTATAATCTTTCACTCCATCAGTGATATTGTTGTGTTTTCTTTTCCTATGCAATCTCCAACACGTCTAATTTGAATTTGTACGATTACAATTCAAACAAAATTGATACAACTTATCAAAATGTTAGCATTTCGGTCAACTTAGAGCAAATTCGGCAAGAAGCTTGAAAGAAGCCTTGGGCATTTAGGGGTTAACTTGTTAGTATACTGTATGATCCATTTTCTTCTTCACAGTCATTGGTTTTGATGTATGATTTATCAAGTGCAATGGTATCAGTATGATTGATCCATTTTGTTTTAAAAATAAACAAGCATCATGAGTGTCAATATTACATAAATAAATAAGTAAACAAGCAAACTAACGAACTCCTAATAAAAGTATTGGAGGAATGGCAGACTGTTGGAGATCTTTGCTCAATGGCAGCATAGATAAGGTGTACGACCTGTTTGTGTGTCTGACAATGTTAAGCATTTTAACATATGTATGATTAAGAGATGGGCTAGGACTCTAGGAGGAGGAACATTTTTCTTCGGTGAGGGAATATAGGTAGGAGGTCCATAGACTGACCATCTAAGGGCTGGAACTGAATTTTGGGGAGGTGAAATATTTTGAAAAAAAATTCAGTGAATTTTTCTTGAAAGACAACTAGAATAGGCATATAACCCAAGTCGTTTCATATGTTTTGGAGTTTTTTTGAATTAGTTATGAATTTTTCAAGTCAATATGGCATAGGGCTAAAAAATCGCCCACCTCCTCAAATGTACATTGTTTGTACATTATTGTATACATTAAAAAGCATCATTTATCAACGATGTACATTTGGGAAGGTGAGTGGTTTTGGAGCCTCCTACCTTAAGTTAGAAATAATGAAGACTACACTATTCTTTGCTAACTTTTCATCAAGCTTGGAATTAGTAAAAATTTAAGGAAGTATAGACTTCAATCCAACTTGTTCTTGATGTATAAGGTAGGAGGTTCATAAATGGAGCATCTAAAGTCAAGAGCTGAATTTTAGGGAGGTGAAACATCTTGAAATATTTTTCACTTAGTTTTCATTAGAAGACAAGTGGAATTGAAATCTATCCCAAGTTGTTTCATAATTTTTTTGAGCTTTATAGAATTAGTTATAAAATTATGAAGTTGAAGGGCATATCGCTCTAAAAGGGAGCACCTCCTAACATCTATATAATTTGTACATTGTTGAAGGCTAAAGAAAAAAAAAGGTACAAATAGTGTACATTTAAAGAGGTGCTCCACTTTCAAGCCTACCCACTTTTAGAAACCTCCTACCTCAAGTGAATCCAATATCAAGAAACACAAAATTGAAAATTAACCGTGGTGGCATACAATACAAAGAATACAAGAAGTTACAAAATCAACATGTCATAGTTTTATATCTTCATGATAAGAAGAGTCTTTGTTGCCATTACCATTACTAATGCAAATCCATTTATAGTAATATCTCAACAATCAAATTTTCAATCAAGAAAGCTATCATTTCTATCTATAGAAAAATTGACACCTCAACAATACATCATCTAATTTTGTTTACCTTGAATGAGTGAATGTCTACATCATATTTTCCTCATTGATTTCATGAAAATATGTCGGTCTCTAGTCAGGAACATATCATACATTTTAGACTTTGCACTCTTAACAATGATACAATATATACACTCTAGATAAATGATTTCCCTATCATCAAATTGCCAAAAAAATTGTTGAACCTTTCTAGAATTGTTGGGATTGGAAAGAAGATTCTAGACTGTTTTGTAATACATTTCTTTATATTGTATAATCAAACTATTAATTTTGATCAAAGCATTGAAATTTAGTGAAATTCAAATTGATCCTAGGTTTTTATGAATAGAGTTTGTACATTTTAGGCAAAAATATGTAGCTCAATGTTTTCAAAAGGGGTCACAATTTGTAGTAAATTATCTTAATCCTTTAGTGCTCTAAAGCTTCATTGAGGATTATAAATATAGTCCTTGTAGGCAATGTCTTGTCCAAATAACTTCTCATTCATCAAAAATAATACTAGAGTCTATAAAAGAAAACCTTCTTTCAAACCAATTTTATGAAAATGGAATAAATGATGTATTTGTACAAAGATATTATCAAAAATGCGAACAATTCCAATAAGGGATTCAAGCTTTATGCAATTAATTACAATCTCTAAGATCAAATCCTCTCATATCATTGTCATTGTTATAAAATAAAATTTTATTCTCCCCATTCCATAGTAGGAGGTGTATTTCTTCTTGAAATAGCGGGGATGCTATTTTGTGAGCCTGCAAGCGTGAGCCTATGAACATGTGAGTTTGTGAGCCTAGAATTTTTGATGAAAGTTTTAGTGATTTTGAGGGCATAGACCTATTACCGTGCTTTAAGAATTTTGGAATTTTATACCTAGTATCCCCCTCATGGGATTTCAAATTTGTGACTTTCAAATTTTTATTTATTTTTTAATTTCAAATTTTTTCAAATTTTTTTTCAATCCTTTTTTATTTTTCAAATTTTTTTTGCAACTCCATCACCCTCCAAAATCCCTCTTGATATTGAAAGGGGTTTGGAGGTAGAGGCCTTTGGAGATCTCAAAACTTTTTTTTTCATTTTTTTTCAATTTTTTTTCCGACTATGTTACTAGTTCATTTTTGTTGCGACTTTTCACCCTCGAAAACCTTCTCTCGGTACCGAGAGATCAATTTCAAGGTGATAAAGTCAGAAAAAACAAATAAACAAAACAAACAAACCTTTTTTTTTTTCCACAACTCCATCACCCTCAAAAACCCCTTGTTAGATTCTAGATTTTGAACCTCAAAAAGAAATTCAAAAATTCAAATTTTTTTTGGAAGGTATTGAGAGGCCCTTTAGAGATAGTAGGGTTTGAAATTTTAAAATACATTAACCACATTTCCACGGTCATAGGTCCACGGTCATAAAGCTGAAATCTTATTATAAATAGATTTTTTTTAAATGACTTCGCTTTTTTTTTCTCTTGGCTTAAAAAATTCATAGTTTTTTTTGGTTAGTTCTTTGGGCTCACAAAACCTACACTCATTGCTCGCAAGCTCATGCTTTTAGGCTCACAAACTAGCGTCATTGATTATGGATGGAATTTTTTTTTTCTTTGAAATTTTCACACAATGTGTACCCAAGAAGTAGCTCTAAGGTCCAAGAATTTTCATTATTTTTTACTACATGGTTAAAAATTTATTGCATGATATGTGATTTTCTTGGATATTTGGACAGCTTGAGTAACCCAAAATTTTCTTTGAAAATCACTTTTAAAAAAAATGAAAAATTGAAACTAATTCTTTAAATTTATATAAACATGAGAAGCTTTGAATCATTATATATGATTGATGAGATGAAAGTTACAAGGAGTTTAATCCCTAAAGGACCAACATGCTAAATTTGGCTACATAGCAATTTGAGGTAGGTACGTGTAAATGGAGATTCCTATGTTTCACACCAAAAATTTAAAAGATCATGGGACGAGGAATATCTTTCACCTGTACTAAAAATCAATGCATTTGGAAACATGAGTAAAATGTTATTGCCTAATATGTTGTTCTTTTTCATAAATTTTGATCAATTAGTCAACATTTATGAGGATTTTTTGTTTGCAACAAATCATGCATTCTCTACTCTAATATAACCTTTGAAGTCTTTTATTTTACCAAATTTTTAATATATTGCAAGAAAAATAAAATCATAGAATGTAAATTATTTATTACAACATTACAACCATTAGTATTGGAATTTTTCAATTCCTTAAAGAAATTCTTAACAATTTTATATTTTCGATCATTTGCTATTTTTTTCTATTTACTATTTTTTTCCTGTATATTGTGCAATTCCAAATAATTTGAAATTTTTAGGTAATACACAACTTGGCCTCAACAATGAATCCAAATAAGCACAACCATCTTAACCCCTAAAGGCCCAAGGCCATTTTCTGTCAAAAACCACTCAAAACTGCCATTTTTGTTGCATTCGTCCAAAAGAATAAAAGAAAGTGTTTTTATAGAATCTGACCATAGGATCTTCTACTTTGTTTGTTTGAAATCATGTGGTAAAAGTTTCATGAAGTTTGTCCATATAAGGTAGGTACACCCAAAAAGCGCCACTTATTCATACTGTGCCTAGTTCTTGTTATTAGCTAGTTCAGATTTTTATACAGTCTTGTTGGCAAGTGAAAGCATGTTCCAACGCACCAAAGAACGCAGGATTTGGATACTATATGCAAAAGTTATTAACGGTCAAAGGCAGTTTCTGAAAGCGCCATCTACAGCCGTTGAACATGACTGATTTTGGAAATGTATGTGCACTAGGGATGGCACTTTTAGGAACTAAGCGCTTTTGGATGTACCTACCTTAGATTGGAAGATATGAGCATTCAAAGTTGGAAAACATAGTTTTTTTAAACACTATCCTACAATTTCAAATGATTTTGATTGCCACTTGTTGAATTTTTTTACACTATGGACTTTGAATTTTCTTAAATTGTGTTTAAAAATTGAGTTGAAAGTCTACAAAATTTTTTTTAAAAAAAATGCTTGATTTTCATTCCTTAAAAAATTATTAAATAGAGGTAGGTCCAAGATTGAAAGAAAAATTAAATCATTAATAGCTCTAAGATGGAATTGAAACACAAAAATACCAAAGGTGAGATTGTTCTAGAAAGCAAATTTAACCTTGTCAAGAATTTTTTTTTTAAATTGTGAAAATTGTATTCAGAAATGAACCCTATAAGCTATTTTTTCAAAAACTGCTCGAAAACAAGATTGTTCAAAACTTTCACATAACTAATCCAAATGGAATGAATCAAAGCTTCACTCGTAGACAAAAATACAATCTATAAGATTAACCCCTAAGTTCCCAAGGCATTTTCTGGCTCTGAAACCACTGAAAACTGCCATTTCTGCTGCAATCACTCAAGAAACCTAAAAAAACTTTTTTTTCTTAGAATCTAACCGTAGGATCTTATACTTCACTTGTCTCAAATCATGTGGTAAAAATTTCATGAAGTTTGACCGTACGGATTGGAAGATATTAGCATTTGAAGTTGAATTTTTTTTTTTTTTTCAATTGCGGCCTGCAATTTCAGGTGATTTTGATGGCCATTTGTGGATTTTTTTTGCACTACACACCATAAGGTTAAAATTTTTTATCTTGAACATTTGAGTTGAGAGTTGGGGAAAAAAATTTTAGAATGTCAAAACTTGATTTTCACATATAAAAAAATTGTTAAATAGAAGTAGGTCCAAAGTTGAACAAAATACTAAATTGTTAATAGCCCTTAGATGGAATTAAGAAATCATAATCCCAACAGTGGGATTGTTCTTGAAAACAAACTCAACCTTGTCAAAAAAAAATTGAAAAAAATTGAAAATTGCATTCAAAAATGAATTCTATAAGTTGTTTTTTGAAGAAGATGCTTAAATTGCCCGAAAAACAAGATTGTCCATAACTTTTTCATTATTAGTCCAAATAGGATGAATCAAAGCTTCAAATGTAGACAAAAACATAATCTTTCAGGAAAAAAATTGAAAAAAAAATTTCATTTTTTTGTGGTTTTTTTTTCTGCCTGCCAAACTGTTTTTTTGACTTCGGATGGCAAAACTTCTGCTCCCAGGCACCGATTGAAAAATATATATATATTTTTAGAAAGCTGATGTGATTTCCTATCTTCAAAAAAAGTTTCAAAAAATCAGGTCAAAATTTCAAGTCACACAAGCCTGCCTGAAATCCCAAGTGTCCCCCGAGGGGACTTTGGGACTTCAGGGGTTAAAAAATTTTAAATTTTAATTTCAAGTTTTTGTGGATTTATTTTTCTGCCTGCCGAGTAAAAATCCGTGCTTTTTGTGGTATAACTTTTGCTCCCGGGCACCAATTGAAATAAAAATTATTTTCCCACAAAGGAAATCAATTTTCCTATCTTATGAGAAAGTTTCAAGAAGATTAATTAAAAATTGAGGTCTACAGAACCTACCCGAACTTCAATTGTCCCCTGAGGAGACAATGGGCTTTTAGGAATTAAACCATTTTTATATGATTGTTGCATGCTGAAGAGCAAACACCTTGTGGTTTGTAGGGTGAAAAAATTCATTTTTGAGCATTTAAAAGCTTATATCTTGCAATCTACAAGGTGGAAATCTCTAAAAAGTTTTCCACATGTTTTCAAAACAATTTACTACAAGATCCTATGGTTACAAATCCTAGAAAAAAAATTCGAGGATTGATACTAGAAATGGCAATTTTTGATTGTTTTTGAAGCAAACATAGTCAATGAACTTAAGGGATTAAGTTTGTAGGTAGGTATGGTTTTTAGAGACTTTTGTACTTATCCACAAACTTAAATTCTTCATAAATATCATTTCATTAATTTTAATAGAATGATTCAAAACTTCTCATGTACAATTAAATCTAAAGAATTAGTTTCAAATTTTTATTTTCCTTAAAAATGATTTTTAAATAAGTTTTTGGATTACCTAAGCTTACCAAATATCAAAGAAAATTCACATATCACGCGATAAGTTTTTAAGCATGTAGTCAAAAAAATGAAAATTATTAGGCCTTATAGTTACTCCTTGGGAGCATGTTGGGTGAAAATTTCAAAAGAAACCCAACTAAAACCCCCAAAGAACCAAGCTCCATTTTTTTTACAACATAGCAATTTGGGACAGTTCACTGTGGATGGAGTAGTATTCAATTTAGACATCAAAATTTTGTAGAAAAAACTTAAAGATAAATTTTAAGTTTGAAAATTAAGCTGATATAGGCAAGATGTCACATAAACAATCCAATTGAAGTGATGGTGCCCTCCCCCCAATACATCAATAATGTTATGCCTTTTGCAAGAATTGCTAGGAAATGTATCCCTATGTATTCAAAACTTCACTCTACAAAGTGACCATTACATTTTCAATAGTCACAAGTATACTAATTTATGATATTATTTAGTGATTGTGCTAGTTAAAATTTAAATGAGTGTCACTACAAAATAAATTTTGTACAAATGATTACTTTGCAATAATATTTTAATTTGCACTAAATTAGAATAGAGTGACATTTCCAAAAGAAACCCTGGATTACAAATGTCATTACAATTCCATGTGGCTACATGGAATGCCAAACTCATGATTACAATGATTTTATATGGTAATTTGAGCCCCCAATTTTCATTGAAACATAGAAATAGATTGGTGGGTTTTTTTTGTCTTTTGACTTCCATTGTAATTTTTGAGGCCCTTTTCTATACACATATACATTACATTACTAACGAGGATACACCTAATATTTCACCCTACCTAAAACCACCACCATATTTCTACATACATCCCTAAAATCAATATGTACATAAGATGAAGAAACGACTTTAGAACATTAACCAAAATAATCTTTGACCCTTTACAACTTTTTTAAATAGAATCCCAATGTCACATATTTGGGTGCATATGACCTTCTTTTTTCTTATTGATAAGAAAATACAAAAATTTGACCATTTTCAATGATTGTTTATAGGTATAATAGCAAAAAATGGTAGTTTAGGAGGTACCCATGTTATGACATTTTGATGGTTGCAATCAATATAGAATTTGAGTAAATTTGTGTCCATTTTTTAGACACACTAACTAAGTTACATTCCACCATATGAAAATAACTTAGTTGCCACCACATGCACATATTAAAGAGTTCAAATATCTAGTTCAAGGTGTTTCATTTAGCATCATTGTCCCTTATCTATTGCTCAATGTCAACAAATCCTAAGCAATCAATTAGGTTAGAGCATTTCTTGGATCCTTCCAATTATCTCAGCCCCTTTAATTGAGATCTATTCAATTTAGAGGCAATGGTCACTTGTATCTTCAACAATACAATTCACTAAAATATACTTCCAACCAATTACAAGTCAAAGAACTTGCAAAAGCAATAAGGTTACTATCATTTATTATGACAACTTGTTAGTCCCAAGAGAATATGTTGCATGTAGAGGGGTTAATAATCCCTTCAAATATGACTTATTTGGAGGGGAGAAAGAGAAGGTCAAGCTTGATATACACTGGAAATCATTGCTTATCATCCAAAAGTTAGAGGTCATGAGATACTTGGAGGGCTGCAATAGATGCTCTTAGAAATGAAGGGAAAAAGTAGAGGAGGCTCCGACCGGAATAAACTAGAGTTAATTGTAAAGGAACTTCTAGTTTGAAATAGGGGTGTCAATTGGAGATATAATTGAAAATAGTAGGAAAGAAAGACAACATCAAATTCCTTTAGAGTTTGGACCTTAGCATTGGTTCTTCAAGGAGTTTTGTCCTAAGTCTTTCCCAAGCTTTGGCTCTTGGTCCCCCATTGCACCTACTTTATGATTATTTCTAATGTCCTTGTCCAAGCCCCAAATCCATTGAATTTCAATATGAATAACTATCTTGATACAATATCCTATATGTAGGTCAATTTTCGGCAAATTCATGCTAAAATATTTTACTTTTTGTAATTCAACAATTATGGCGAATTTTGTTAAAATGGCGGTATTCCAAATGCCATTTTTCAGACCGCGTGGTTTGAACTAAAAACTGACATCTAGGACAGGTATAGATTTTTAGAAATCTAGGACACATAAATATTTTCAAAATCTATGATAGATTTAGATTTTAGATTGCACGGTCTGAAATATCTTGGATTGGTATAGATTTTAGACATCTATGACACATATAGATTTCAGAAATCTATAATAGTTTTACATTTCAAACTATGCAGTCTCAACTATCGCAAGTGTCAACCAATGGAATACCGTTGTTTTAACGAAATTCGCCATAATTCCACAAACACATAGGAATTTTCTTAATTTTTGGCACTTTATGATGATAGTCGTAATTTTGGATTGATTATTTCTATTCATGCGTAATGTGTTTTCTTTTTCTATTTTTTCTTAAGAACAATTTTTTCAAATCTTCAGAAATAGTTGTAAATAATTTTCTAAATTTCGGCATCTTCCCAATTTTACGAGTTAATTACAAAACTGACCTTCACGTTGCTCCCCAACTGAACATGTGATAACTTACCAGGCGGACCAATAAACCCTTCTCTGTCTAATTTAGTTGTAGCCTGTCATGGTGGCTCTCCCACTGAGCCATTCCTGTGGCTGTAGTTTTACCTTTTATTTACTGCACTGAATTCTGTATCTGTATTGGAGAAATTACATAAGGTAGGTACATCCAAAAGCGCCACTTATTCATACTGAGCTTAGTTCCTGCTATTAATTAGTTCAAATTTTTATGTAGTCTTGTTGGCAAGTGAAAGCGTGTTCCAACGCACCAAAGAACGTAGGATTTGGATACCATATGCAAAAGTTATTAATAGTCAAAGTCTGTTTCTGAAAGCACCATCTACAGTCTCTGAACATGACTGATTTCGGAAATGTATGTGCACTGTAGATGGTGCTTTTAGGAACAAAGCGCTTTTGGGTGTACCCACCTTAACTGAGGTAAAAGATCCATTAATGGAGCATCTAAGGTCTGGAACTGAATTTTCGGGAGGTGAAACATCTTGAAATATTTTTTGGTAAATCTTACTTCTTGAAATATTTTTACTTAAAAAGATATTTTTCAAGAAAATCGTACTTGAAAAGACAAGGGGAATTGACATCTAACCCAAGTCATTTCATATTTTTGAGAGCTTTGTAGAATTAGGTATACAATTTTGAAGTTGAAACAATACAAGGCTCTAAATTGGAGTTCTTTCTAAAATATACACTATTCGTACATTAGTATGAAGGCTATGAAAAAAGAATATGTACAAATTGTTTACATTTAAAAAGGTACTCCATTTCAAAACCTTTAGTTAGCGCTTATAGAACCTTCATGGTTTTCAAACTCCATTCCTATCCACGAACTAAAACTCCTTGTACCTTTCATCTCATTGATCAAAATGGAGTGATTCAAAGCTTTCTACATATAGAAAGAGAGAGAGAGAGAATTGATTTCTATTTTTTTCTTAAGAAAGTAATTTTTGAAGAAGTTTTTTAAGCTACCTCAACTACCCACTAAGCAACAAAAATCACATATCATACAATAATTTTATAATCATGGGGGCAAAAGTTATAAAATTGTTGGGTTTTAGAGGTACTCCTTGGAGTCCTTGGGCACATATGAATGTGTGAAAATTTTGAAGAAAAAATAAAAGCTATATTTGTAGTGAGTTGCCTAAAATTGCTTTCTTGCCAAAAAAAACATAGTTTGATCAAGAAGGTGCAAAACTTGTGAAAGTGATTGAAAGTCTTTCCAATCTCTTTTTTCCAAGCCAAAAATCTTAAATTGCAATTGTGGACAAAAAAATATGGAGTTGAAGGACATAATATGCATAACTGCAATCAATTTGTGGCTTTTCAAAATCTACTTTATGATTTTTTAAGTGAGCTTTAAAAGAAGTCCCAAGATCTAATGTATTTGAGGTTCATCTTCACGGGTTTCTGACACAAAAAAATCAAGGTTTGCAATGAACATTCTTGCAAGCACTATTGCACAAAATCTTCAATAGAAAATTGCAAGGAAGGTTTGTTTTTCAAAATTGGATTTTTGATGCTTAAAATAGACCTTATTGGATATTCAAGTAAAAAGATCCATCCAAAATAGTAATTTAGTAAGTTCTTGTTTAACCCCTAAAGCCCTGAGCTGCGTTTTTTGGCAACATAGAAATTTTGGGCAACTCACTACGAATGGAGTTTTTACTTTTTCTTCTTTGAAATTTTGATACAACATGTGTCTGAGGAGTAGCTTCAAGATCCAACAATTTTCATAACATTTGACTACACAATTAAAAAGTTATGGCATGATATGTCATTTTGTTTGAAGTGAGGGCAGCCTGGGCAGTTGAAAAAACTTCTTTAAAAAACTCCATACCTACCTGCAAACTAAAATTTCTCATAACTTTTGACTCCTAAATCCAAATGGAATAATTCAAAGCTTTCCATGTCTGTAAAAAACTAGAGGATCAATTTGAAATTTCACTTTCGAAAAAAAAGTGTTTTTAAAGAAGTTTTTTCAGCTGCCCAAGCTGCCCTCACTTCAAACAAAATGACATATCATGCCATAATTTTTTAATTGTGTAGTCAAATATTACGAAATTTGTTGGGTCTTGAAGCTACTCCTTAGATACATGTTGTATCAAAATTTCAAAGAAGAAAAGTAAAAACTCTGTTTGTAGTGAGCTGCCCAAAATTTCTATGTTGCCAAAAAACGCAGCTCAGGGCTTTAGGGGTTAACCCATAAATGCCCAAGCCTTTTCAAGTGTGTTTGACTATGAAAAAAGTGCATGGGCTTGTAGTCATCCCTAGTGAAGCAAATTGATTTTTTCCAAAATTTAATTGCATAGATGTTTAAAGAGATTGTTTATTAGTAGGTATACAAATTTTGAGCACAAAATTGCTTAGAAGTTGTGAGATTGTAACAAGAGAAGAGTATATTTTCTATATTTAGTATGCTACCTTTTCCCACAATGTTTCTCAACTTTGCATATAAATTTTGGGGGGATTGGAGGTGACATGAACAACTACAAAGAGTGTTAGCACACTAAAATGCACTTCTAAAAAACTTCATTTCACATGAAAAGCTATAAAATTAATTACAAAATCCACCTTACAATTGTTGAAATGCAATTATTTTTTATAAGTAGAAATTGAAAATAACTCAAAATTAATAAATGTATGTTTAAATTTTCAATGGTGAATATCATGAAAATACTTTCTTCTTTCTTTTGGAATCATTCTCAAAGCAAATGGATATCTACAATTTTTTAGATCTCAAATCAAGTGAAATTGCATAAAGCTAGGAAATGAAGTAAAATTGGCAAGCTTTACACTTCACTTATGGAACATGTATGCCTTTGAAGACCTCTTAGTAATCAAATATATACTTTTCTCAGTGAAAAATGAAAGTTTTCAATAGTTGATACTCAAAATTGCCTAGATTTTTTTTAAACACTCAAAGGAATTTTATTGCCCGTTAAAAAATGGGTCTAAAATTTCACCTCGACCATATATAGTCAATTGGGAAGTTAGGGGTTAATTTCAAAGTTTAGTAGGCACTAAAATGTGGTGCCACGGGCATTTAAAGCTTAAAAAAGGGTTTTAAGGATCATGCAACTTCTATTTGGTTGCAAGAGGATGAAAAAGGAAAACATAGTGAAATTGCTCATGAATTTGGTTTTAAATTATGATGAAAAAATGCATACATAAAATTAAACTTAATTGGAATAAGTTGAATATGATTTGAATTAGTAATATTAGATCTAGAAGCCTCACATATCTATCAAAATAAATCATATTTCATTACAATAATGTACAAGATGTTTAGGTGAAAGAAAAAAAACTCAATATTTATATAGAAAGTCTTCATAGTATGTGGATAACTCATTTTCGAGGGATTACAATATATAGGAATGGAATGCAAGATGGCACCTTCATTTGCATAAAGACATTTAGAGTATACAAAAAGCAACAATTTGATGTATATGTAGCTCAAAAAATGTATAATTGATCATATAAGTAAGTGCATGTTTTTTGATCATTTTTTGTCATGATCAAGATTTAGAATAATTCAAACCATATAGATATGGTCTACTGGATCAATTTTCAAATTTATCATGGTTTAGGGAATATTTTTTATAACAATTCAATACACACATTTCAAATTTTCCGTTTTTTTAAGTACCCTCGATTAGAATTTTTGATCTACACTTTTAATTCCACAGTTGTTGGAAACCCCTTCCAATCCTCTGTCTATGTGCATGTGGCTTCTCATGAAATTTGTTCAAATACATAGACAATTATAAATAATGTGGGGTTATCTCAAGAAGACAATAAGTTCTATCTTGGATATTCATTGGATGAACAAACACATATTATTATCTCTAAATCTTAACATTGGATGTTGACCTTATTTTTGTTGAAGGCAAACAACCAAGTAGACAACCATGTTTTCTATCCATCTATATGATTGAATTTCTGAAATTGAGCCTATTTTTCTTCTCATAAGTTGCTCATTTTTGAAGCTTTGGATTCAAGGTGGTCTTTATATTATGTTTTTGCATGTCTAACTATAGGATCTAACAATAGAATAGTGTAAAACATGCATAATTCTTATTGATAAAATTTGACTATACAAAATATAAGATAATCTCATTCAAAGTGAAGAATCATGGTTTTATAGAGCCATGGAAAATTAATTTTATAAAAAATTCTCTTAAATTTAGTTCTTAAGGACCAAACATTTGAATTTTAATCCCTAAATGCCCAAGCCTTTCAAGTGTGTTTTGACTATGAAAAAAGTGCATTGGCTTGTAGTCATCCCTAATGAAGCAATTTTATTTTTTCCAAAACATAGCCATATATATGTATAAAGAGCTAGTTTATTAGTAAGTATACAAATTTTGAGTACAAAATTGCATAAGTTGTGAGATTATAAATTGCTAATTTTATGAATGTTAGTGTAATTTTTGGCAATTTTTAGTTTTTTTATGAATTGACAATGATGATGTAATTTTATTGAAATTCTTGGATGAATCACATGCATCATGAACTTTGTTCTTAAAACACAAAAATTTAATCCAAAAATGCATCATATAATTGTAAAATATAAAGTTTACACATTGCTCAATTCAACAAATATATCAAATGCAAGAGCATTTAGATATAACAATGGTCCATGTTGCAAGTCTGCAACCTATACTATCTTTACAATGTCTAATTCAATCTCATGCTATCAATTAAAATTCAAATACAGTGGAAACACCCAAAAACGTCCAAATAAGGAATTTAGCATAGTTGGAGGTAGTGTTTTCTAAAACTAATATTTTTCTAGTATTAGCAAGTGAAAATCATGAATATTAAAAAAATCAAAATTTTCGGAATCAGTATGTAATTTCTATAAATTTCCAAAGTGTTGGCTCCCTAAACCACTGGAACCGTCCTATAGGTGTACTTTAAACTGAACACTTGCTGAAATCAGTTGTTAGTGAATGAAAACTATATATGTGTCTTACAACTGGGTCAACAAATTAGAATTAAACATTTGTCACACGCTTTAATGAATGCTTATGGACAGATTTAGTGGTACTCTACGGTCCAAGAATAGGTACGGGGACGGAAATGGGTGTTTCTCCCTTATTGTAAGAACGTACGGACACCATTTGCATGTTTGTTAAATTGTTAATATTTTTAATTCTATAAATATTAATTTCTTTCAATTTTTGTATACAACAATTTGAAATGATGTGTACCAATATATCGAGGTAGAAACTTCTTTTTTTGAATTTTAAGAAAAAATTGACAAGAGATAAAGTAATGACAAATCATGTTGAACAAAATCAAGTTTTAAACATGGCTAACTTTGAAATCAATTTTATTTCAAATCACAACTAATTAATTTTTTCTTCAAACTTCCGTGGTAACATGTGGAATGCTGTACTCCACAACTTTTATACATAAACTTCTAGATTTTCATCAATTTACATTTACGATACGGTTGTTTGAATGAAAATGTTTTACATTTGTACTCGGTTCCATTTGTCATTGTAGATATAACTGATATTCTACTCCATTTCATTTGTATCAATGGCCAAGCTGGATATGGTAATGATTTGTATACTCATAATCCATGCCAATCCATTGTTATTACTTTGATCATTTGTGGCCTTGCTGCTAAAAAGCATAATCGCATAAAAATAAAATTTTGGCTTTACAAGCATAGTTTTTAATCACCAAATTCCATCAAGGAAAGTCTTTGACAAAAAAATTCAATAAAATAGGAAAATCAAGGAAAATATAAGGTAGGAAAAAGCCTTTATACTAGGTTTTCAACAAATTTGAGACAAAGAATTGGAGATAACAAAAATATGAATGAAAAGTTCACTACATTGTGCCACCTTATTTTCCATTTTGGAATCAAGAAAACATAACATTTAGTAGCATTGGGTAGCTCTGCTTTCTTGAAGGTGTGGAATATTTGACACCCCAACAGTGTTTCATCTGTAACTACTAAAGTGAGTGGACGTGTGGAGGATGGGTAGGTTGTTGGGTGTGGAATATGCCATATCCTTCACTGTAAAAAAAAAGGCAGAGCTACAATGTGCTATTGAATGTTACTAATAGTGATAAAGTCAAGAATTAAAAACAAAAAAGATTTAGATATTTAGACAATTTGCAATATATACAATGAAGTTGTTTGCAAACTCAATGGGATGGTGCAAGGTCATTGCAAGAAACACTAGCCATTTTGCATAGTGTTTTTTAAAATTGATTTTAGAAAACACTGTGATTTTTAAATGTTGAATCCAATGCCCAATATATATATATATATATATATAATTTATTATTTTTATTATTTTTTCTAAATAACTTTATTGTAATTCTATCCATTATTTTTCAAAAAAACTGAAAATTTAATTTATATTTAAGATTCAATATTGTTAATTTGTCACACATTCAGATTTAGTTTTTTTGACTACGAAAAGTGGTCTAAATTAACTATTTTTTGCTGAAATTTTGTGGCATATTCCTAAAGTAGGTGGACAAGTTCCTATCAAAGGGAATCTAAAAACATATTATTCTATGTCCTCCATGTTTTTACAAGTAGGCTCCCTTGTACATGTGGTTCCAATTAATAATACATTAATGGTTTTGACCTCATCTTTTTGGTCAAATCTCAACACCATCAAGTCTTTACAAATGAAGAATTTTTAATTTCTTTAATTTCACTATTTTTAATTTATCATAGATTAAAACCTCAAGATACCCCTTTTCTAACCAAACTTGCATGTCCAAAAATATGTCACAAAAAACACATTTTTTGATGTTTTAATTTGCAAGAAATAGGAAAAATTATCTTTAAAGAAACTAAAAAATTCCCATTTGTAAGGACTTAATAATGATGAAATTTGACCAAAAAACTTAGGTTAAAACCATTTTAATAATTAAAATTGTACACACAAGGGGGCCTACTTGCATGAAAATGGAGGACATAGAATAATGTATTTTTAGATGCTGTTTGATAGGAATGTGTCTACCTACTATTGAAATATATGACAAAAAATTTAGCTAAAAATAATTAATTTAGACTACTTTTTATAATCAAACACCCTTAATCCAAGAATGTGACAATTTATCAAAATCTACTTTTAAATATATAAAATGATTTTTAATTTTAAAAAAAAGGGGATACAATAATAGTAAACATAGCTTGAAATTTTTTAATTTTTTGTTGAATTTATCATTCAAAAGTTGTAGAAGATGACAAGAGAACCACTCTCATTGTAATGGAAAAAACTGCCAATGTTTCTTGCAATGACCCTCCATCCATGCATCAAAATTTTTACCATACTACATTAGAAAGAATACCATACTTTGTCTTTTTTCATCATCATTTTATTCCTTCTAACCTTGAATTCTTGCACCCTATTTACCAAACAAAGTATTGAAAGTAGTGGAAGGGTATTGTCAAAGAACTTCTACAATGTTCAATTGTAGAGGTGTAAATAGAAGCTCAAGCTGGTATTGACGCAATCATCAACTATTCAAAAAAATTGTTTATGCTTTGTAGCCAATTTAAGAAGGTGCCGATATTCTTTGCTATCTTGACTCTTGATGGAGATGTTATGTTGAGTCATACACAATTGTAAGTGAAGTAAAGAGATCATTACAACGCTATGTTGCTCAATATTGTATCTAGTGGTTAAAGTGAACAAGTGATATTTCTATTATAGATGATAGAATTTTAGAAATGTTATTTCTTTTAAGAAATGAATATTTGTATTTATAGGCAAATGAGATTTTCCAAACCTAATTAATTATTTGGCATATAATGTTGAACTTGACGCCATTGAGTATTGAATGCTAACATTTTACTATTGATAGCCATGTATTGGATCCTTCTTGGCAATGCTAATAGAACACATTTATTATAAAGGTGTATTATAGTTTGTAAATACTTTCAAAATCAACATATGATGCATACTTATGTGAGTTGATATCCAAAAAGCAAGTCAAAAAAATATTCAATAGACATGTCTTGAAGACATTGTAAGTGATCTTGGCATTCAAAGTAATGGTTTGAATATCTATTACATTTTTTCTTTTCCATATGACACATAAGTATGTTACTACCCAAGGTTCCAGAGGCTTTTAATACAATTACAATCATTCTAAAAGCTTCCTTACTAATTTAGCTTCAATAAAAATAAAAGTGACCTTTATAATGAAAATTGTTCTTTACATTTCCTATTAGAATTAGGAAATTCTACATTACAGCCTTATACATAGTTGACTTCATATGCTAAAGGATTATTTTTGTTTTAGTATACAAAAGATTTAAATCATGCATCTAAACCAAACTACTCCAAGAAATATTGTTTAAACAACATAATATTGATTTATAGAATATCAATTTATTTATTTAAGTTAGTATTTTTTTTGTTTTTTTTGTTATGGTAAGATCTCAAAAATTGTACATAAGATCCTCAAAATGCCTTTCAAACTTAAATTTTCCAAATTTTTGGATGTTTGATATATTTTTGAAAAAATTTATATTGATGTTTTAAAATTTTGATAAGAATAGATATTAATTGGTACACATTATGTCAAGTAACATCAAAGATGTTGAAAACATCTCCACTGCATAGAGTGGAAAAAGGCTTAGCCAAGGAGTGCATTTGAAGGTGGTTGGGGAGTACGGAGGGAGGTTGTTCCACTCCTCAACTTCAGAAACCAAATGGGAGAGGGGGACCAACATGGCCTCCAAGATGAAAGGTGATGTGGGATGAGGTGGCTGGGCCCTTTTTGTTGTTGTCATTATGAGAAAGGCCTACCGTGTGTCAATAGTAACTCAAAAACTGCACAAATGCACATACCAAACACTCTCCAATTCTCCATTTGCTTGGCAAATTTAGCCATGTCTAGGCACATATTGAGCTTTATTTTGCGTATGGTGGGGAATTCCACGTGGTTGGCCCCAGCCAAATGCTCAGATTGCGCCATTTGTTGAGCTGTGCTAGAGATGCTAAGGCTTGAAAAAAAAGAATTAGAAAGTTTTGAGTGATTTTAGAAAGATCTTGAAAATCTAAGTACATGTAAAAAGTCAACTAAAAAATTGGTCTCAAGCAAAGAGTCATGTTTTGGATGTGCCATAGTAATCAAGCCACCCCAACTTTTAGAATCATTCTTTCCTAAATACCTTGTTTCTCATATGAAGTAATTATTGCTTCATCTTGGTCTCAAATGTTGTCATTGTGATAAATCGTCACACAATGACAATGAGCCAAAAATTGAGTTGAAAACCAAATTCAAACTAAATGACCGCCTACCTCTACCTTCTACTCCCCATATTTATATTTTTTAAATTATAGATGGAAGTCCGTTCAATATGGCATATATAGAATGTATACATTATATGTCTAATTTACATATGTATTTCATATTTGTATTAAGATTGGCAACAAAGGAGGGAAGTCCAAATTTTTGCACTTCAACATCAACAACTTAGGTTTTCTAAGACAAGTTTTATTCAATGGCCCCTTGGGGTGCATTAAATTTTTCTAAATCCGATCCAATAGCTATGGATTTTTGAAGGGAAAGGCCAAGTATTTATTAATCAAAAGGCTATGAGCACCTCTTTTTGCCTCATTGTCATTGTCATTGTCACTGTATCTCTATTCCACTAAAATGGGATCTTTCTAAAATTCATGAATAATGCTATAATTTTCATCACTTTTGTTCTATGCACTATAATTTGAAGTCTATTGTTTTAAGGTAGCCTTTGATTTTGAGGTCTCATTACAATTGTGCAAAAGTCAAAATGGATACAAACTTATTTTGCCTTGTCACATTTAATATAATGAAATGATATAAAGTTAATTCAATGACAATTTAATGAAATTAGAATTAGGGTTGAAAAGATTAAAGTTGGATTGAAAAGTCACAATTATTTAAGATCAGTTAATGCCACCATTTAGATCTCGATTTAGATTCTATACAAAGCAAGAAGTTCATCAATTTTGAGAGATGCTTTTGGATTAACATTGTACTTGTGTAGGAATTAATGGAGTCACATTAACATTCAAATATATAAATTTAGTCCCCGTATTGGAACATCAAACATTAGAAGAAATTTTTGTTCATTAGAAGCCATTGAATTCCTTGTTGTTCCAACTAATTCCCTCCCATTCCTTGAATATTCCTTGACTATGGAAACTCGCCACACTGATTTGTTGACAATGCCGAGACCATGCCACATCACATCATGTTAATTCATTAATTCATTATATTTAATATTTTAAAAAATAATCATTTTTAAATTTTCAAACTTTTAAAAAATAATAATTAATTTTTCAAAAATTAAAAAAAATTATACATCATATGCTAATCCATTGTTTAGAGACAACAGAGGGAGCATGAAGGGGAAGAGCCCCTAACCAACCCTTTGATGCCTCAAGTTTCATCTAATGAAGGGAAAGCTTTACAATTTTGCTTTGACCACCCATAATTAGGATCTTCTTCATTCAAGAATGAGTTGACCAAATTCATGTGAGAAAGTATTGGATTTTCTATTTTCTTTATTAAAAAAAAAGTAAATCCTATTAACCCATAGAAAGACTACAAAGATTAAAAAGAATTCATAAACAACTCTAAAAAAAATCATAGAAATGAAAAAAATAAAAAACCATTCAACTAAGAATATTATAATTATTCTTTAAATGGACACAAAAAATTCATAAACAACTCTCATGGAAATGAAAAAACACCTATTCAACTAGGAATATTATAAATTTTTTTGGCTATATTGATGAGAGAGTTGTGTCCTTCCAAGGTTAAACTAAATATGCACAACAACCAATAAACCATTCCATCATAGGGGTAACTTTTTTCTTTATGAACTCAAATACCTGCTTCCACCGCTATCATTTTTTTGGGGGGGGGGAGGTCATTTTTTAAAGACCATTTCTTCCATGCTTTTTCTTTTTCTTTTTTCTTTTTCCCTTTACTCCTGGTTGCTAGACATGCCCCATCAGATGTTGATGGGATGAAGTAGAAAATCTTTTTGGATCAGTGAAAAATCAAAGAGAAATCTGCAGTGGGCCGGGGAGGGGGCAGAAAATTCCTGGGACTGAGGGAGGGAGGCTCATTTTCAATTGCTGGCTGGTACACAACTTGACACAACTGCTGGCCATGGACAGTACTCCTCTTCATTGACACATCAATCATGGACTTTCCATGACAGTCAGCCCTCAACTTCGTGCCCCCTTGCAAGTGAGAACAGGGACAATTGTGGGCTGGCTTCTTTTCTTCAAACATTGGTCACCAATATTGATGTTTTATTCTCTTGAAAAAAGAAGGGGTATTGAGTGATTTTATTGAAACTCTTTTTCTCATTTGAATGCCAATGCAGGCATGTGGTACCATATTCAGCAGGAAAGACAATTTCTTGCGAGATGAAATTACCAAATTTAAGGCTATTTTTTTTTACTCTTTAACTTTTTGTTCTCAAACAAATGAAATGGAGAAATTTAAGGTTCAAAAGAGAAACACCCAATACCGTGAACCTCAGACTCATCCAAAACCGTCCTTAGACTGTAGTAAATTTGTTCTCTAAATGTTTGATTATAATTTGTTGACACAATTAAAGGACACATCCCAAAATTTGATTGGCTTACTGTTGATTTTAGCAGTGTTCACATTTGAGGGCATGCATTGAATAGTTTCAGTCGTCTAAGAGCATCCCCATGCATGCACGCCAAAGGACTGAAAAATGGTAATGTAGCGTGTTTGCCATGTGAAACTACCCCATGTCAGGCACTCCAAACAAAAAATATAGCCAGCAAACACTTTAAAGTAACAATGGCACTGAACTTTTGTGTTTGTTCCTCGTGGCTCACTATATCTTGATTTTCACAATTCTGGCACACTTTTAGGGAATGTTCAGCCATTCGGAGCTCGAAGGCCCAACACTTGGCCTGACATCTTTCACCTAAGGTGGGTACACCTAAAAGCGCCACTTACTCTTATTGTGCCTAGTTCTTGTTATCATACTATTCAGATTCTTATAGAGTCTTGTTGGCGAGTGAAAGCATGTTCCAACCCACCAAAGAACAAAGGATTTATGTACCATATGCAAAAGTTATTAACAATCAAAGTTTGTTTCTAAAAGCGCCATCTACACTATGAGTACATGACTGATTTTGGAAATGTATGCACATTGTAAATGGCACTTTAAGTCAGGTGCCATTTTGGTTGTACCTACCTTAGCTTCATAAAAGTAATTCTTTGGCTTGGGATCGAGACTTGTTTAGTGAGTGAATTAAGAGTGTAGGCATGGGGCATGAAGCACCTTCATTAGCCATCAGCCCATGTCAAACCCCATTTGACACCCCTACTTGAGGGGTCTAGCATGGGGATGCTCTAATAAGCAAACACTTAAAAAAATTATAGACATTACATATGACATCCAAAAAATCTAATTTTTTTTCTTTCTATATTCATGATTTTCACTCACTAATACTAGAGAAATATTGTTTTTAGAAGAAACTGCCTCCAACTAAGTTGTGCTGAATTCCTTGTGGGTGTTTCCACCGTATGTTAGGCTGGCCTGATACCAGATTCTTCAATTTGCCAACTGAAAATTGTCTGAGATCTCCACAACAAATTTATGGCAACTCTCTTGCAATACGAGCTGGTATCTATTGACAGACATGTTGCACACAATGTCAGTCAGATGCACTTGCCTCCACTTCTTTCAGTGAACTGGGAGGCCTTGGCATTTCATTAGGGGTAGTCACGGCTCCTTCGAGCACCCAGATTTCGCAAAAGAATGAGCGAAAACAGGGTCCAATCAGGAGTCGATTAGCATGAAGGAGCTGTGACACCCCTTTCGGGCGTGGTGAGTGTGTAGAATTGGAATCGTGCGAGATCGGCAACTCCGACGGTGCGATCGGCAGCTTCCGGTAACAACTTCGCTCGCTAACGGTTCTTCACACCGCTTATTCACCTCCGGAGTAGAATAAGCGACGCGGCGAAGTCTTTGCCGTTGAAGAATATTCCGTCGCATGCCGTCTCGCAAGAGCCAACTCGCAGCTGCCACGACAAAAAACGGTGGCGAAGTTCGGCAAGGAGGAAGAGCCGTGACTACCCTTATTTATTGGGTTGGATCCCTGCATATAAGTTATTGGTCTATTTATCTATTATGTGTCCAAGGAAATGATAGTATTGCATAAAAAAGAAGTACAAAATGCGAATAGTAGGTGGCTCGGTGGAAACAACACTCCAATAGACTCTTTCACTGATGCTGGTTGTACAATTAGAGCTAACCCCAAACTGCCCAATCGACCATATATGGTTGATCTGAAATTTCAAGCCCATTTCGGAATGGGCAGTTAAATTCCTTTGACCGTTTAAAAAAAAATCAGGTAGTTTTAAGTGTCAACTATTGAAAACTTTCATTTTCACTGGAAAAAAGTATATTTTTGATTATTGAGAGGTCTTCAAAGGCATACATGTTCCATAAGTGAAGTGTAAAGCTTGCCAATTTTACTTCATTTCCTAGATTTATGCAATTTCACTTGATTTGAGATCTAAGAAATTGTACATATCCATTTGCTTTGAGAATGGTTCCAATGGAAAGAGAAAAGTGTTTTCATGATATTCACCATTGAAAATTTAATCATACAACTATTGGTTTGGTATTATTTTCAATTTCTACTTATAAAGAATAATTGCATTTCAATAATTGCAAGGTGGATTGTGTAATGAATTTTATAGCTTTTCATGTGAAATTAAGTTTTTTAGAAGTGCATATTAGTGTGCTAACACTCTTTGTAGTTGTTTATGTTACCTCCAATCCCCTCAAAAATTTATATGCAAATTTGAGAAACATTGTGGAAAATGCAATACACTAAATATAGAAAATGTACTCTTTTCTCGTTATAATCTCACGACTCTTATGCAATTTTGTACTAAAAATTTGTGTGCTTACTAATAAACAAACTCTTTAAACATCTATGCAATTAGATTTTGGGAACAAAATCAATTTGCTTCACTAGAAATGACTACAAGCTCATGCACTTTTTTCATAGTCAAAACACACTTGAAAAGGCTTGGGCATTTAGGGGTTAAGTTCTTCTTCTTCTTCACAAAGATGTGCAAAATCTACTACAATGAAGTTTTGAACACTTTATTAGGAAGATCCAATGAACTAAAGTAGGAGATTCTCAAAGCAAGCAGACTCTAAAGTAGAGCACCTTATGAAAGTGCACACTATTTATACATGTTGCTTTTTCATAGCCTTCAACAATGTACAAAGTGTTTACATTCTAGGAGGTGCTCCATTTTAGAGTCTTGTGCCACTTCAACTTCAAAATTTTATAATTAATTCTACCAAGCTCTAAAAAAACATGAAACAACTAGGATTAGATGTCAATTCTATTTTTCATTAAGAGAAAATTTATTGAAAAATATTTCAAGATTATTCACTTCCCCAAAATTTAGTTGCAATCCTTAGATGCTCCATTCAAGGACCTCCTATCTTACAATATTTGAGTATATATCAAGTTATCAACTAAAATTATTGTGCATCATTTTGAAGGAAAAGAGAAGAAATTTGTATTAAATATAAAATGCACTAGAAAATCTACCAGATGCATTTATTATATTAAGGAACACCATAGTCTAAACCAAATTTCAATATCATTCTATATTTGAAACGTCAAAAAATCTATAAATACTTTTTCTAAAAATTGAAGTGACTACAACAAAGACATGGTCAAAGATTTCATCACAAAAGCTTCACTATTCCTATTAATGAAATTTTAATACTACAATATTATATACACTTTATATCCATCTCATCATAAAAAAAAGGTAGGTAATTGCAATTGCAAAGTATAACACACCTATTCAAAGACAATCTATCTTTTTTTAATGCCTTGTAGCAACCCCAAATGGGCCAAATTTTTTTTAGAATAGTCATTTTTGGATTGCCAAATGCAAAGTGTCACTTGAACCTAGTATTATTTTAAGGAATATAAAGTTAGCTATAAAGTAGTGTATTCAAATTTGGAGAAGATTCACTATTGAATTTACAAAAAGAATTCAAAGCATGGTTGGTTTAGGAAAAATGAATCAAAGACTCATTGGATAGGGAACAATGGCCAATGAGGTGGAGGCACGTGTTTTAATCTCCTCTTGGTGAGTATTTTGCAACAACCACAAAAAGACACATCTTGATTTGAGCTATTTTTCAATCTTCTTTTTCTATTGTGTGTATGTTTTGCATTCTTCCACTCTACCATCTTCAATCTTTAATTTAGGCTCCAAATTTGTCACAAATCTTCCATTTATTTGATAATTTCTAAAATTTAGCAATGAAGTGGTTACCATTGCAAGCTCATTTTTTCACTCATTTTTTGTCCTAAAAATACAAGACTTGTTTCTATGCATGTGGAACTTGGTTACCTTCAAAATGAGCGTAGAATGACAACGTTCCAAAATGTTATGTGCCCTAAAGAATTAGTCTAAACATGATTTCAAATACACCAAAACATCAACTTTCTTGTTATACCCTTTATTGTTATATATTGATTTCCTAATCTATGACTTGGATTGAAACTAAACTTTGTAGAGATGACAAAGACTTGGCTTTCTATAAGATCATAATTAATTTTGCCTAACAATAACTCATCTTACTTTGAAATTCAATTCTTTGTAACTTACAAAATCAAGATCCAAAGCATTTGGAAAATAAATGAAGAATTCAAGGACTAATGCTTTAAAAAAATAGAATCTCCATGTAGACCATGTCTCCTTTTTCTAAATCATTGCATATTAAATGAGTAGATTGACCTTCATTTTAAAATAACTATAATTTTTTTAATCTTGAGTTTTTAGAATTGTATATTGTAAGTGGTATTCTTGGATGTAGTCAACCTTTTGACTAACAAATCAAGGTAGATTTTGGAACCGGCATAGTTGTAAGTATATAGTGCTAAGTTTTTTTTGAAGCATTTGCAAATTTGCGTTTCGATTATGTTTTGGAATGAATGCAACCTATAATTTGCTTTGTAAGTTTTTTTTTGAATAAAAATATGTACATTTGCCTATATAAAGTGATTATTTCTTTTTTTGTGATATTCCATTCAATTGATGAGGCTAATATTAGTTACGTGCTCAAATTTTGAGATTTAATTGAAAGGTTCACAAAAGAAATGTAATGGAGAGAAATGGAGAGGCCTTGCAAGATATATATGTAGGAAACATGTAAATACAATGGCCTAGCTATTAACTTTCTAAATATTAACCCCTCAAGGACTAGATTGCTATATTTGGCAACATAGCAATTTTGTGTAGATACATGTGATTAGAGATTTTCATGTTTTTGGCCCAAACTTTAATAGAAAGTGTGAATGAGGATTATCTTTCAAGTGCATAAAAAGTAATGACATTTGAAAATATGAATCAAAAGCTGTAACCAAACATGTTTGATTTCTAGTAAATGAAGATTGTTCAAGTAGATTAGAAAATCTCCTTTTTTAGAATTTTTTTTCTTCTTAATTGTCTTTTTAGATTTGTATAAATATGGATAACTTTTGATTATTCCATTTTCATGAACGAATCAAAAGTAATGAGTAGGCAACTATAGATTCTGTACAAGAAAACAAACTTTAGAATCCTTTATTTTATTCAATCTTCAATATTTATAAAATAAAATAAAAACATAGGATATTGATTGCTTGTTACTCCGTTAGTCCATTACAACCATCGATATTGGCATTTTTATTTTTGTGACTAAATTCTTAATAATTCAATATTTTCAATCATTTTCTATTTTTTACTTCTTATATTTTTCCTATATGTTCTACAATTTTAAATGACTTTATTTTGCAAGGCCTAAAAAAGGATTTTTGTGAATTCAAATGCACATGTTTTGAAATTTATGTTGCGGAATTTTTTTGAAAATTCCACATGTTTTCAAGTCAAAATTCTACAAGGTACCACAATTACATGTGTCAATTTTTTTTTTCCAAAAATTTGGTACTTATACTAGAAATGATAGCTTTAAAGTACTTTTAGTGAAAACATAGTCAAGGAACTTAAGAGGTTAGTCATGCTAGAACTTCTTGCATGACTTTGTTTTTTGTGCAATAATTAACCTTTAATAATGTTAGGGCTATTTTTCAACCAAAATTATGACAAAATACAATTTTCTAGTGCATTTCAAGAAAAATTAAATTTTAAAAATTGAAATTAAATGGCTTAAAGTTGTGTTAGACTAGTAGTATTACAAATATATGTCAAAAAAAAAATCAAAACTTTGATAATGTAGATCACAAGATTACCACACTTTAAGTTTATCTTGTTTTTCTATCTTTTTTGAAAGTTTAACAAAATTTGACTCTTCTTGTAGTGCACTAGATATTCTAATGTTTTTGAGCCATTGCATAATAGAGTAGTATAAGCATCCTACTTACTCTATAACATTGAGTAGACTTCATGTTTTATATATTTTCTCTTTGCACCATGCTTATCACATTGAAACTCTACTTGTCCATTTAGCTACAAATAGGTGTCTAGATAGGTGTGAAATAGTCCACACTATTTAGTATCAGTAGTGGATGTGGAATATTACACACCATCATTTGTGGAGTCAAAGTAGTGACAATGCATGCTAAGTTATTAAACATTATGCCAATTTGAAACTTTTTTCCATTGAATATTGGTATATAATATGAAAATAAGATGATCCCCTATATAAGTTGAAAATTGCCAATAAATGAAATGTATCAATTCTACAAGCAAATTTTATAAATTCTAAATATTTTATTGAAAAAATTCCATGTAATGTGTAAAAACATATATATGATGATCCAATTGAGGATTGATATTGTTGACCGTCAATGTTTACACTAGCATGTTCATGATTCCATGAGATTTTGCAAACCAAAAATTTGATACCACCATGAGGCAAGGAAAAAACAAACAGTTAGACATATGATGGATTCCACAACTGGAATCTATGTTGTTTTTGAATACCCCAGGTGACGAAAAAATATTCAAAACCTTTTTCTTTTTGTAAGACTTTTGTAACCATTCACTACAGAAAAAGAAATAAAAAAAAGTTGTAATGTAAACTACGATTGATTGAAAATAGAAGAGCCTATACTATGGAAATGGAGGGTGGTCAAGAATGGGTTGCCTACTCTAGAGGTTCATCCAAGGTCTGACATTTCTTCAAAAGTGTAAAGACAAAATTATGTTTTGTCATCCATTTAATTTTTGTACTAGTGTATACCACTACAAGAGAAAGGGGTGTTTTAAGTAGTGTCCTAGACATGACGTCTTTTAAGTAATGTCTTTTAAGTAAGGTTTTAAGTAAAATTTTGCTAAAAAGACTGCCTTTTTAGTAAAATTTTACTTAAAAGACATTACTTAAAAGACGTCATGTCTAGGACACTACTTAAAACACCCCTTTCTCTTGTAGTGGTATACACTATAACAAAACATGGTTTGAAAAAATTGTAGTCAAAATGGACTATGATTTTTTTGCCATGGTTTTGTGCATGCGGGTGTAGTAGATAGTCAATGTTTTTTGCAATTTTCTACTACAATTTTTGGAATTTTAGGGCATGTAATATACCATTGTCCATTGGAAAGGTATTTTGAAAAATGGATATAAATATGACCTCTCTATCTTTCATTCTCATTAATTTTTGACAAACTAATTTCTTCATTTTTCGATCAAAACTTCTCTTGATGGTAGATGGTAATTAAGCTTTTTCTAATTCTTGTTGAATTCAACAATTTAAAAATTATTATTTTAAATTATTATTATTTTGTTTGGTCTTGCTTTTTGGATAGGATCTTTTTCAATTGATGTCTCAAAAACGTCTAATTTGACATGTCAAAAAGCAACTTTCAAAATTTCCAAATGACATAAAAGTATACTAACAAGGCATGCTACATCACACTACAAGAGAAAGGGGTGTTTTAAGTGGGATTTTAAGTCAAAAAATGCATATTGAAAGGTCATGTACTTTAAGTAAAATTTGCTTAAAATCATGTGTCTAGGACTTGCATTAAAATACCTTGATGAAAGCTCAATTTAATGAATTTGGCATGTCTTTTCAGCATTCTTAAAAGACAACTCAAACTAGAAACAAAATCTTCTATAGGAGACATTCTACTTTGTAAAAATTTATACATTTTAGAGAGCCAAAATCACCAAGAAATTTTATTTCTTACAAGAAGTCCAAATGTACATATGATGAAGTCTAAATCTATGAAAATTCCAAATCTATGAAAAAAAATCCAAAATCTACGAAAAAAATCTGAAATCTAATAACAAATCTAAATCTATTAAGGAAACAAAAATCTAAGGAAAAATCAGAACACGCCTTCTCAGGGGTCATGTAGAGAATATCAGTCTCCCCATCCTCAGCTCGTCCTTGCACAGTTCCGTCTGTTTGAGAACTGCACATATACTCCGCACGAATGCCTCGTTTCTGTAGACTTGCCACCTAAAATCAACATCGTCATATTCGTGTTTCAGAGCTCCAAAATTCTGACCTTCAATTGTCTAAAGCTCTCGAAACCAGGACCAGAATAGATCAAAGGCGTCAATCAAGCAAGTAAAGTTGCACCAATCTCATTGAAATGCACCATTCTATCCAATATGGGGTTCAACCCCCAACAATTGTATGACATTGATGAATAATTCCCATTAGTACCATTTGCAGAAATTGGTTTGACGCACACTTCTAAGGACGGGAGTCTGAAAGTGAGGATATCTCACCTGATCCTCCATGAGACTAAAGAGAGGACTGATAACAATGGCAGTCTTCTTCATGATCAAAGCCGGGAGCTGATAACTGAAGAAGTCAGATGCAAACCAATTAGCAGTTGCAAGTGCAGCAGGTATCAAAGGCTCTCAACAAATTAAGTGCGTTTTCCAGCATCATATCAGCAGCAGCCAAATGACACAATCGGGCATAAAAGAAATGGGCTACCTATTGTGCAGCTACATGTCGATTGTATCAAGGAGTTCAAGAATCCTTCTTAGAATCAGTTCATGATTTCATGCTTCCCAATGGCTAAGTTTTCCAAATACCAGCAACTCAACTTAATACTGACCAAAAATTTCATCATGGACATGCACAGGCCGGGTTGACTAAAAGTTGAAAATAGAACACCCAATCAGACAAGACCGACGAATGAAATCAGGAACTCGGACGGGAGATTGATCCGTACGAGGTCATTTACCAAATTGACTTTCCTCCGGCCGACGCCCAAAGCACCAAACAGTCTCTTCCTTGTAGAATCTCTACAACGACCTCCTCCTGCAAAGGCCGAAAAATCGAAAATCCAAAGAATTTCTGCTCATCACAGACAATCTAGGTGAGACGTCGATCAATTGTGCAACAATTAATCAATCAATCAATCAATCAATCAATCAGTTTTTTTCGAAATGCATCTGAAGAAGCTGGTGTGCAATAAGAAGCAAATGCTTGAAAAGAAAATTGGGTATCACCTACCTCCAGAACGTGCTCCATGACTGAGTGCGGCCAAATGACTGCGTCGTTGTCGTGATGAAAAGTATTGCGCAAATCCTAAAGGCTCTGCGAGCTTGAAGAACCTGTCCAGTTCTTCTCTCTTGCTCTCCCGGCCTGAGTAGTCTTCCATTGTCGTCAACGTACCTCAGAGCTCTATGTTGAACAAGAGCTACAGCATTCTCATGCTTGGAGATGATTGATCGAAGCAATCACAGCGTACTAAGCTTCAGTTGCTGTCACAGGAGATGTTTACAATCTGCATTCGCACGTTATAATTATGTTGAACAGCAAGAGAGAAGCTCATGTCTTGCAGAGAACACACTTTTCTGTGCATAATACAACACCATTTTGTTTCACAAACACACTTACTCGATCCGGCCATTGGGACCGGTTTAGGAGCAGGAGGTGTCTCAACACCTGATCCAATCGCTTTAAGCTTGTCAATCTTTGCTTTCTGCGCATGCCGTCGATTTGGAACCAGTTCCAAACCTGTTCAAACCCAGAGTAATGCGTCCAGCACCAACGTCAGGTTAAACGCACAAGTGGATAAATCACAATGAATGGAACACATGGCTCTGAATTACAAAGGCAAAAAGAAATAAATACGGATCGAGGTCGATTGCAGCAAAACAATAGACAAAGATAAAGGAAAGCAAACCTGCTTCCATTGAACTTCTCTTCCATTACACTCAGAGGAATTAGTAAACTTTTCCGCAAGACCTTCAACAATATAGATTATCCAATGTCACATTCTTTGGTCCATTGAAATTGTCTTTCATTTTTCAACAAGCGAATTAATAAATAAAAATCGACCCACTTCCAACAGACGTCGGATACATATTCAAGAACCAGAGCACATGCCAGAGATGATATCAACACGGTCCTCCAACGCACCTTCGGATCATGTCCACATGCTCAGCGTTCGTGTACAACGAGTTGTCCGGTCGGGGGCTTTTGCCAAAGCCAAGCACATCCACAGCGAACAAGCGATGCGACGATCGCACTTCCTTCGACAAACGGGGCAACACCGTGTCCACCCAGAACGATGACGACGATAGAAACCCATGAAGGAAGATCACATTGTTCACGGCTGATGCCGCATCCAAGTCCTCACCATTGCGTAGAGCGAAATCTGCATACCAGGACGGTTGGTAAACCCTAAAGCATTCACGGTTCTGAAACCACCAATTTAATCGATCATGTTTGCAAAATAGGGTCAAGTTTTATATCCCTCGAATCAGTGCAGAACATTGCATGTGTTGGTTAAAAAAAATTGAAAATTGAACAAAAGAAAACCTCACATGACCTTACGCAAACTTAGGGTGTAAAACCCTCCGCTGAAAACTCCCAAAAGCCAACCTTATAATTAAACTCTGTCGAGAGGACAATGAGAAACACGCCCTTGATAAAAACCATGACCGTAAAGGAGTTTCTCTTGATTATGAAAAATACAATTCAGGCCGGGTCACAGTGCATATAACCAGAATCAGTGAAGAGTTCAAAATAATTAAACTTGAACAATCAAGATCAGAATATGACTACGAGCTGGAGTTGCCCCACTACTTGCATCCAGGGCTTTCTCCATATCTGCAACCTGAAATTGCCCAAACAGCATAAGCATTGTAGGGTCTAGACAGCATAAGCATAATCTGTCCAAAAGTGCAAAAGCCTATTTCAAAACAGAATCGTGAACCATAGAAATTCCGTATAACGAGGGTGAGCAAGCGCAACTAAAGAATTGAAATTATGAACGCCTGAGAAAAAGAAAAAACTTGACATTTTCTGCTTAGGTGGTAAACCGGGTAAAGAGAGCGACGGGATCCTGAATGCCGTTCTGTTGCAGCAGATTGGCGCCCACGCCGGGCGTGATGCGGGTCGTCATGGGAAAGCGCACGCATAGTGGCCGCGGAGGAAGACCACCCCGTCGGACTCCTCACATGCGGCACCATCTTCACCAACAACACCAAAAACCGCAACGAGGATAGCAACAACTGAATGGAGACGATGCAGAGCAAGCAGAGGTTCTTGCAGAGACGAAGTTATGCAGCGTGCCCTAGAAGAAAAGAATGGAGCAATGCGGCAAGCCCTCGACGACAAGAACATATGCTTTTTTCTATTTTTACGCCGAACACACCGCTTGCTCACTACAGGAAAACAGTCTACATGCCGCTCAGTGACCGAAAAGAACGTTTTCGAGAACATTTATATGACTTTTAAGAATTTATAACTGAATGTACACGACTCCACTTCCCAAGTTGACTTTCCAGTACTTTCAATGTCTTTTCAATATTTTCTTACTATTATCTCCTACTAAAAACACCCACATCTCTTGTAGTGTCATCATTGTTTATTTCTATGTCACTTTTCCCACCACCATGTCAAGTTCTATGATAGGTGCCACATGATAAATGCGTTGGATGAAAAAAGTTATCAAGCATTTACATGGCATACACATGTCACATTTTGGAGAGTTTGGAAGACCATATTTTTGTAATGTTAACCCCTAAGGACCAAACTGCGTTTTTTGGCAATACAACGATTTTGAGCAACTCACTACAAATGGAGTTGTATTTTTTTTTCTTTGAAATTTTGACACAACATGTGTCCAAGGAGTAGCTTCAAGGCCCAACAATTTTTATAACTTTTGATTACAAGGTTAAGAAGTTATGGCATGATATGTTGTTTTGTTTGAACTTGGGGCAGCCCGGGCAGCTGAAAAAACTTCTTCAAATTTTATTTTTTTCAAAAGTAAAATTTCAAATTGATGCTTTAGGTTTTGATAGACATGGGAAGCTTTGATTCATTCCATTTGGATTAAGGAGTCAAAAGTTATGAGGAATTTTAGTTTGCGGATAGGTATGGAGATTTTCTACACTTTTCCTTCCTAGGGTACCTTCTCCTTAAAGGTGTGTGCAATAAAAATTTAATTTATTTTTATTTTTGATAAATTTTTAAACTATAAAGTACTTCTGGGGAAAAAAAAAGTATAATGCTAAAATGCTACAAAAACAACGAGGGGTCTCATGCAATCACCTTGTATTGCAGGCCAAATTGTAGCTGAAATTCTACAACTCACTATGTTTTTCACATGCCCCTTCCCTTGATATAGAGCTCCACCTACCATATTTGTAATTATATACATGAGTATATGCAATTGAGTAGACCCAAACTTGCTACTGTAGCTTGCCACTCCCCTCCAGCTCCTCTCTTTAAGATTCCATAGAAGGTACAAAAAATAAAATAAAAAATCCACAAAAAATTCCATCAATCTAAGAACATTAATACCATTATATTAATAGAAGTCTATTCAATTATCTTCCTTTATTTTAACTTAATGAAGTGTCCTTTAGTCTATTCATCAAATAACTAGACTTCAGGTTGTTTAATTCTTCCAAAGGTGGTCGTATGATTATTTGTTCTATTGGTTTCTTCTCAAACTTGTTGGTTTTATAGATAATGGAGATTTTTTGTAAGTAAAATTAGGTATTGCAAAGTTTTCCATACCAAGACAAATGAGAGAACAAGGGAGAGCAATTGACATTTTGTTTTTTTCACAAAGAATGAATTTTCTTTTTGAGCTTTGAAATGTGATGCCTAATCAGCCTAAAACAACCTTTATATTACTCCAAAACCATTAAAAAGTGTATCCAAGATGGTAATTTTATTCACTTTGAGTAGTCGCAATATTTCCTAATATGGCCACAACATGAAGGCTAGAAAAGTCAATTTCTCTAATGAATTTAAGCTCAAAAGGTCAAAGTTCCTATTAGAATCACTAATCATTCCATCATTATCATGGAAGACATTGATTGTGGCCACTAACTCAACTTAAAGTATCCAAAATCTCATTTATTGAAAAAATTCTATCATAATATACTTTATGGCTTTGACAATTCATACTATAGGTGCGTGCGATTTTTCCTTAACCCCTTGTGGGCGCTTTATTCCCACCCTCGGAATAAAGTGTACACAACCGGGTTCTATTATTTTTGTTAATAATTCCTAGTGGGTGTCTGACCTACGTGTAATCCAGTTACGCCTTCCAAGCAATGGATCTTTCTAATTTCCTACTCCTAATCGGCCGCTTGCAATTTCTAGGTTGAAATAACTTTACTCTAAGGTTTGGTTGAATTTAGCTACCACAACTCAACTAGGTATTACCAAATGATATTCAAAAGTCAAGCAGATTGGGTTAACTTTGTAGAACTCGTCTTGTTCTTTCCAATTTGTTAAAGAACCTATAATAAATGCTAATTCTCTACTAAATAATTGTGGATGAAGTTTGGATATTTAACCTTTTAAACTTCATCCGTTGACTGCGGATGTTCTAACTATCAAAATTGGATAAGTATTTTTAATTATTTTCTATTTTTTAATACCTATGGGAGTCCAGAGTTTCACTTGATTTGGTCAATCTTATTTGACTTTCATACAAATGAGCAAGTTTTAGCTAAAATTTTGTTCTATTCTAACTTCTTCGCCGGTTGATCAAATTCAAAGTAGATGTAGGTTTTTTTGGTTCTAAGGTGTCTTTTATAGGATTCTATCTCTAATTTGCGCTTCGGTTGTCTTTTAATCTCATTAATGTATTACTTGACAAATTTTGACTACTTTGGTTAAACATTGGAATAGGTCATTTGAGTCAAAAGAGGAATAATTTTATCCTTTCAAAAGTAAAAACCTCAATATTTGACCTTAGAGTAAAAGTGTTTTTTATGATAAATTTTGACTGTTGACTGGTTCATCAAAATTTTACCTTGTTAAACTCTTTTTTTAATCTAAATGGTCAAATTCTTTTGGGTTTATCCTTTTACATTCCCTAGTTTATCAAAGTCAATTTTCACTAATTATTCTTTGGATAAAATTATCATAAGTAAATTTTGACCGTTATCCAATCCACCAAAATTTATCTATCAATTACTTTTCTTTGGAATTGCTTATGGCTTTTAACTTTCTACTTCTACTTCTAATCAAAAGTCTAACATTCAAAAATCTATATTCCTTATTGATTCTATCTTGTTTAATTTTTAATGACTTTGTGGGCTTTGGGTAGCTTTCTAAATTAGTGACTAATGGCTAAATTCTATGTTTAAGGAAATTGTGGAAAACATGAGAACAAAGGGGATTTTCAAAGACTAACCTCCATCATGACGACTTCAAGTTCTTCGTGTGATTCCATAAATTCTCCACGTTGCGCTTGCTCTACCTCCATCTTGACGTTCTCATATTTGAATATGGTGTTTGTTACATTCTTAAATATTTTTAAATGAAGTATTTTCCTTCAAAGCCTCATTCTTCTCTTTTAACTTCTTTTTGTAGTTTTTTTAATCTTTTGAGCTCCTTCTTTTTCTTTTAAATGGCCTCCAAGGTCAACCTATAAAATATTCTAATATAATCTAATTTTTTAAATTAATCACTAAATGGTCTTAAAAGTCAATTTCACTATAACTAAGGTTTTCCAACTTTTATCTAATTTGGCAAACCTCTAAACTTCTCAAAGTCAAACTATTCTTTTATTTGTTTTTTTCTATTTGTCTCTAATCTAAAATATCCGTAGTTAGAGAAGTCAACTTATTCTATGGTCATTTTCCGCACCACCTAACTTCCTTTTTCTTCTTTTCCAATTGCTTAAGCCTTCACTCCAACTCCTTCATTCACACTTGTGCACTTGAACTTGATTGTGCTTGACCTTCCACTAGCTTATGGTTGCTCAACTAAATTTGTGTACACTCTTTGTTTAGACCCTGGTATGCTAAGCACCTTCTGTATTTGACTTTGGGATACCTGCTCTGGCCTATCAACTTGGTTAGGAGGCTCCAAATGTTATTAGGTTTGTGAGAGTGAGGTCAACCCTCAATTGACTAGATTAGGTTTGATCCTACTGGTGCTTCACCCCTCAGCTCTTTCTCTCTGGCCTCTAGCTGTTTGAATTAATTTGAGAATTTTTGGAGTTCTGACTCACAAGGTTTTTTTTATAGACTTCCCTCACTTTGATACTCTTGGCTTAACTTCAAGTTTTGGAATTTAAAGATCAAACTCCAGAGCTACAGACTTTCTCCAAAAAAATCACACCAAATAGTAGTAATTTTTCAAAAAAAAACAAAATGAGACCTCTTGGGGTATCCTCCCGTTGGTTTCCACAATTTGATGTGGTATGATCAGCTAAGACCATGCATGGCCAAAGTTTAGGCTAATCAGCTTATACTATGGTGGCTTAATCAACCTGTATTGAGGCTTTCAACCGCTTGTTGAACCGTATAAGGCAGTCAATCGATGCTGGATCGTGGGGGCCGTGTTGGGCTGGGCTAGCTTGGCGGCCGATACTAGTTGCTCTCCTAGCCCTGGTTGGTCTGATGTTGGAATTTGAACTCACACTTAAATCCAGCAGTTACTAGCCATGGGTATAATTAAATTTTGAAGTCTCCTTAACCCCTAAAGGACCAAGGCCTTTTTTCTGTCAAAAACCTCTCAAAACTGCCATTTCTGTTGCATTCATCCAAGAAAACAAAAAAATTTCTTTTTTAAGAATCTAACCATAGGATCTTGTACTTAACTTGATTGAAATCAAGTGGTAAAAATTTCATGAAGTTTGACCGTACAGATTGGAAGATATGAGCATTCAAAGTTGGAAATACAAGTTTTTTTGAACTGTGGTTTGCAATTTCAGATGACTTTGACTAGAATTTGTATTAAAAAATTGCACTATAGACTTTGAATTTATAATTTTTTGTATTAATAAATTGAGTTGAGAGTCTAGGAAAAAAATTTCACACAAAAAACACTTGATTTTCATTCTTTAAAAAATTGTTAAGTAGATGTAGGTCCCAGATTGAAAGAAAAACTAAATGGTTAATAACTCTAAGATGGGATTGAAATACAATAATTCCAATAGTGAGATTGTTTTAGAAAGTAAATATAACCTTGTCTAACAATTTCTTTTGAAAAATTGTGAAAATTGCATTCAAAAATGAATCCTATAAGTTATTTTTTCAAGAAATTGTTTAGATTGCCCGAAAAACAAGATTGTCCATAACTTTCTCATTATAAGTCCAAATAGAGTGAATCAAAGCTTCACATGTAGGCAAAAATATATTATTTTAGAAAAAAAAATTAATTTTTTTTTTTGACATTTTGCAAAAAAAAAATTCTGCTCGCCGAATGAAAATTTGGGCTTTTTGTGGTATAACTTTTGCTCCCGGTCACCAATTGAAATAAAAATTATATTCCCATGAAGCTAATCAGTTTTCCTATCTTATGATAAAGTTTCAAAAATATTCATTAAAAATTGAGGTCTACGGAACCTGCTCGAACTCCAAATTGTCTCCCGAGGGGACAATGGTCCTCTAGGGGTTAAGGGATCCTTTTACACAAGAACAAATTGGAAAATTAGTATGAGCAAGTTTAAGGCTTTGCCGTCTAGGGGTTTTAGGCCCAAATTTTGAAATGAAATTGATGGAAAAAATCACAAAGTTCCTAGAATTTTGGCAATAGCTTCGCCGTATTCACTACAAGAGGGAAGGGTGATTTAAGTTGGATTTTAAGGCAAGAAAACCATATTGAAAGGTCATGTCTTTTTATTAATATGTGCTTAAAAGCATGTGTCTAGGACTTGCATTAATATACATCATTGAAAGGTCAATGGCTGTCTTTCCAGTAGATGCATCTGCGACTTTTAAGCTCAACAGAAGATGCGTCTTTTACTACAAGTTACTTGCATCTCCATTTGTTATTTATAACGTTCATTTACATTTAAACACATGGCAGCATGCCTTGTGTGCCGAAGATCATCCTTGGAGACCATTCAGCCTATTGCTGTGAAAATTAGGGCTCCAAAAGGGAGTAATTCAAGCATCCACGTGTTTGGTCCAAACAGTGCATGAAGTGGAAATATATAACGATGCCACTTTTATTTATTTAATACACCTACCTTTTGGATGGTGTTTTAAGCACACATAGTCATTTATTTCCATCAGTGCAAGCACTGATGAACACAACAGGTCAACAGTCTACCTGAGTGAAGGACAGCCCTTCTCATGCACTGAACTATATCTCCTTGTACATATCAATATCCTTGTCAAATTGTATTACTTTCCATGACAATTGAGAAATCTGAGACTCATGATTCTACACATTCGTTTTCTTACTGTATAAACACCAATAAAAGACATGTAAGCATTTCAACAGAAATGACACATCTCAAAGACTCCTAAGAAGCATATTTGACCATAGTATGATTCTATTGTTTACTTCCTTCACGGTTTTAGTCTTCAATTGCTTCGGCCACCCTGGTAGAAAGGGACAAATTTTCGTGCCTCTAGTGTATGATGCTCCTTCATGAGTTTAGGATCACTTTTTTGGCAAACTTCGAACCCACCAAGCCCATGATAATACCTTTCCCAATCTCTTCTTTAACTCCACCGGTGTAAGCAAATACTCTGATAAGGTCACCGCACTCCATCTGCATGACGCAATGCACGCCATGTTCACTTCAAAGCCTACGATACAAGCTCATTTCACAAAACTAATAAACATGACAGTTTTGACTTTCACTGTCGACGAATTGTATAGCAAAGAGCCTTGATGTTGACGTCTCTACCCCGTCTCAAAAAAGATTAATGAATGATCTGCACATTATTTAAAGAAATGAGTGCCTCTTCCACTTTCACACGGTCAAGATGCACAGGGTACAATGAATTAAACTAAAACCACAGGATGAGCGCGTGCTGAGCAAGACATTAAATTCTTGAAGTTCATTACAATAACATTATCGTGAAAAAGAAAGGCAAAGTTAGTCTTCTTCTTCCTACAGCTTCATCAAGCACGTCTTCCAGAAGGAAATGCACAAGAAAACCTCAATCACATGAACAGTGTAACATACTACTTCCATACAACAATAATCAATACAAATAGAACGCTAGGTGAGTCTCACCTCACTCTTTGGCGTCCACGAACTAACTTCTCGGGTCCCTATGCTGTGCACTGTCAACCAAACTCTCTTCGAATAATATCGCTTTTCTGACCATGAATATCGAATTTCATTGCATACATCTATTCAAAGAGACATCTGTGTCGTATCTATCTAACTTCTCCGTCTCATCCATGTTGTTGTTACTTGGATGTACCTGCAAAATATGAGGCATCTTTTGCCAAAGTTAGAGAAAATGAATTCCGAGGTCGTAAGAATGGGGCAATGAAGCACCATGTTCATATTATTCTCAATTCATGAAAAAACTTAGAAAAATAGTAGCAAATTACCTCCTCTACCGTCATCGGTATTGCCGCTGAAACGTTTCTCTTCAAGGTCGCAGACTTGCCTTGCCTTTTGACAGAATTGCTCCTTCTCATTACACTTGTAATACTACTTTCAGAAACACCACTAGAGACACAGTACGGTTTTATGATTTGAACTATATATCCTTTCGTTTCGTTGTGGCTTGCTTCACTATTCAGAAAAAGTCTTCGCAGTTTTTTGTGAACGAAAGGATGCTTCTCTTGATCACTTTCGCCCCTATGTACATTGCACCTTCGTAGTGAATGATAGAGAATGTTACTAAAATAGCCATGACTATGAATAGAGTTTGATACTAGTTCACTTCACTCCGCAGACTTCTGCATTTAATGATAACTTCTGAAGTCAACCAAATCCTCCACGTCAGCTACACATAAAATTCCAAATTCCAAGCTACTTGTACGCATATTCAAGGACAACCACCCCCAATCCTCCGATATCTCATAATGTGCCACGACTTGTCTAATTTTGTTTCTATCCTCTGACTGCTGCGATATAATGCTACCTCTCAAGCGCCTGCGCTTAAAAATCCAATGCACTCTCAAGATACCTACTCTATGGAAACTTCACTCTCACAAAAGGTGTTGTTCTCTTCAGATTCTGTTTTTTGTCATCATTTGAATTACCAATTTGTCCGGGAATTTGTCTCACACAAGTGCTCAGCTCCTACCTCTATGCAGTGCATGCAAAATACAACGAGCTCTGCAAGAGCCTCCTATTTACCAAAACATTCTTATATATGCAAGTTCAACAAAGATGTAACTAGCTAAATTCGGTGTCCACTCACAGATGAGTGCATGCTAAGAAATTGACAATGCAAGGGTATAAGTGCATGGATAAGAAGTAGATATGAAGAAATAGAGTAAAAGATTCCATTTTTTTAAGATGGATAATATTGTGGACTATGATTAGGAGGTTTCAATGTTATTCACAGAGGAGAACAATGAGAAGAAAAGAAAAAGGTGCAATCAAGGACCAAGTAGGAACCAAACAAAGACTCTTAATATAAGCACCATGACAATGGTCTATTGGGAGATTGATGTATCACTTGCGATAGTTGATCTCCCCGAATGTTGGGTGTCTTCACTTTGTCTTCCACCGACGTCTTTTGAACGCATGTTCAAATGAAGAAATAACTAGTACGTGTTACGAAGAAGCTATGCAATTTAATGACAAAGAAAGTGCATCGATGTTGCTACAGTTGATGTTGATGTCGTACAAGTGACTTACCATAGATTGAGAACTGAATTTTTTTAATGAGGTAGGCCTACCTTCTGAATTTTATTCTTGCTCTTGCTCGCTCCTGGGGTTTCCTCACTTTGGTCCGTTCCTTGTTCAGTCTTGCCCTCGGCACTGTGTGTTCTCCTCTCACCCTGTCCCCTAGGGCATGTACCCACCTCCGGGCGTTATTCTCAGTAAAGTTCCACCCTTGGAGGATTTCTCCCACCTTCTGAATTTTATTGTAGTTGTGAGTAGCCTCTGTGGATGACAACATTATGAAAATTGCTCTTTGATTATTATTGAATTTCCCACTGAGCTACTTGTACTGTTAATGGGGGGAACTCTACAGACTGAAACATGGGTTTGTTTCTCTTTGGCTGTAATAATAGCACGTAGCATGAATGCAACATAGTGAGCACACTCAGTGCTCTCTCAGCGGATAACTCCTCCAACGCTTTCATGTTAGATAAGAGGCTCAAAAAGCGACCATCTAAGCGCTGATGTGTCTTTTTCGTGTATCTCCTAATATGGAAATATTTTTATTTTATTTTTCAATGAAAGAGAAGTAGATGAGGAATCTAACACAAGTCGTTTCATATTTTTTGAAGCAATATTGAATTAGTTATGAATTTTCAAACACAATCTACTATAGGTCCCTATTTGTGATCATAGGACCTTGGAAATCCACCCATGCATAGTTTGAAAAAAAAATAGGCCTTGTTCAAAAACTAACATTGCAATATGTATAAAGCAATGGAAATGGTTTCTAAAAGCATCCCTTTCTAAATCTGAAATGAATGCTTGAATTAGCCATTATTTCAAAAAAATTAGTACTTGTAAAAAGATAGTTGAACAATAAATTTTTATTTTGAATCAAATTAATAGACACCTAGCCACTTAGGTATGAATAAACCTAGTGTGGCTCTTAAACCATCCATTGAAGAAATAAAGACAGATTTAATCAAGTTCTATTGTAATCCACAATTCATTTTCCCCCGATTCAAGTGTCCATTTCATAGCCCCTACTGGATGGTTGAAAATGCCCACTTGGTTTTAGAGTCTTCTCCTATAATCGTTTTATATTTTAAAGGTTCAACAAACCGGGATATCACCACTGAATGTACAGAGGTTGCAGTGAATCATTCAATCATGAATTTCATCCACTCCCATGGCTACCTTTTGTACGACGTGAATAAGAAACAATGAAGAAAGTAAAAGAACACCCAACTGCATTCTAGCAGACAAGTTACCATCTCAGATGTCGCTTTATCTTTTTTTAGAGAGCACAGGGACCCTGCCACATAAGAGTAATCGCTGCTCATTGCTGGAAAATGGTCTAAATGTACGTGCAGAACTTCAAGTGACCAAAAATTCCATTTTGCAGTAGGTTTCCATGACTCTCAAGAATGTGGAACTGAATGTACGTGACTCCACTTCCCAGATTGACCTTCCAAACATTTTAGAGTCTTTTCAGCAATTGCTTACTAATATCCCCTATTGAAAACACCCACATCTCTTGTAGTGTATTAGAGGTATTGGCCTCCAATTCTAGGATGATTTTGCCAGAGCTCTATTCACTTAAGGACTAAAAAGAAGTGTGGATCCTACCCAAACTTCCACAATACAACAACAACCTCAATTATACGTTTAAGCTTTGGAGAATCCTCGATAAGCCAATCCAAGCTGTGAATCCCTTGTCAAAAAACTTAAATCGAATAATTTTGGCATCAAAGCTTCAAAATAAGAATACTAATGAAATGATTAAGCACTCCAAAGGTACCTCAATGTCCTTTGTAGGGGCTTACAACAAGAACTTAAAATGTAATGGATATTCAAGTGTATAAAAAAAAAGTTTGGAGAATACCAAAAACTTAGCAAGGTAGTCACTTGTAACGTGGATTTGCAAAATGAAAAGATGTTTGAATAGAGAATGAGGAATATCGATGTAAGGGGTATGTGTGTATAAGAGGTTTTGAAATGAGAGGAAGGGGAGGCCTTTTATACATTTCCAAGGCCTCCTCCCCCCTCAAGTTACGTTCTAATCTATCTAAGAAAAAACCAAATTAACGTTTAAAAATCTATTCTATTGTTGTGACTATTCTAACTTTTGAAGAAATGGTCCCATCACCAAACAGACAACACCCTTATCTTTAAAAGACCCCAATTAGCCTAAGTGAACCCCAGTCCCTTACTCTTAGACCCCAATTGCGCTCAAAAGCTAACAATTACTATCCAGTGAAAAGGGTAGAAAATCTATCTTTTGGAATTGATTTTTACAAAGAGTTTTGACTAGCAAGGGTTGTTGGGAAGGTCCAAGAATTCTAGAAAAGAGTCTAATTTGACTCAAATCGAACACTGTATGCCCCTCGTATGCCGGTCAATCCACAAAGATTTTAGTAAAACCATGAAAAGCTGTCGCCACTGCCGGTTCTAGTACTTCCCAAAGTCAGAATGTCTTGAAATTTGGCAAGGCGCTTATTTATACTAAAACATAATATCCTAATTTTTAGTAGGATCTTACCATCACCGTGGAATTTTCTATGAATTTCCCATTTTCGGCAAAAGTGGTTGACTTTCCATGGAGTCATTTCCGTAATTTAGAAAATTACAAAACTTTTAGGGGATCTTCTAGGAAGCCCTTTGAAGACAAGTGCAAAGTTTTGCTAAAAACCCACACTGTCTAAATAAAGTAGAAATTGTACTATAGCGAAATTAATTCCTTCGGGGAGGAATCATTCCCGTACAAGGGAATCTCCACAGGTTAGCTTTGCCGTGATGTTCTTGGGCGACTATCAAAATCCCATGGTTTCCAGTTAGACCAATCCTGCAAGGACCCTTCTTAACAATTCCAATAAGGACCATCTTGGTGCTTTTGCACTAATTTGTCTCCCGAATATGAATTAGTGCAATCTCTTGGTATCTGCTTAATATCATATCTAATCATCTAATAAGACGTAGAATTTGGCTCTAAGGAGTCTTTTAAGGTACTCCAGAATAATTGTAACCAATTCCTCGTAATTATAGGGAATTGTATTAATCCTACTTTGAACTTTCTTTTTTGTTGATTTTTAACCATAATAACCCTAAATATGAGCAATAAGCAAAAATAATAATAATAATAATCTGAGGCCTGAGTGACAATGACAGGATTCACACCCCTGAAGTTCTTTGACTATGTTTTCACCAAAACCCCTCCAAAACTACCATTTCTAACAAAAGTACCAAATATTCAAAAAATCTTGCTTTTGGACACATAAACCCATAGAATCTTGTAGTATTCTAGTTTGAAAAGACAAGGAAAAAATTTTAGAAATTTTCACCGTGTGGATTACAAGATATTAGCATTTGAAGTTACAAAAATTCTTTTTTTATCATTGCGCAAATCTGGGAAGCTACACTTTACAAGCTCACATTTGCATGAAAAAGAGTCCAAAATGGTAGTGCTTTGAATTTATTCTCCAAGGCAAGTTGGCTACATGCTCAAAAAATTTCAAATCATTTGGAATTGGACAACATATAGAAAAAAAATAGTATGTAAAAAGAAGTAAAGAATGATTCAAAATACTAAATTGTTAAAAATTGATTTGTGAAATTGAAAAATGCCAATCCCAATGGTTCAAATGTTGTAATAAACAATCTACACCCAATGTTTTTATTTTTTTCCAAAAATATTGAAAATTGAGTAAAATAAAGGACTTCAAAGTTTATTTTAGAGTAGGAAATCTATAACTACCCGCAAACTAAAACTCTTCATAACTTTTGACTCATTAGTCCAAATGGAATGATTCAAAGCTTTCCACGTGCATATAAATCTATAAAACCAATTTCAAATTTTTATTTTCTTAAAAAGTGATTTTTTCTGATCTACCCAAATTGCCTGAGTTGAGAAATAAACAACATATTATGCGATAATTTTTTAACCATGCAGTCACAAGTCATGAAAATTGTTGGGCTTGAAATAGTTATGTTGCCAGAAAAGGCATGTTGGTCCTTTAGGGGTTAAGATTAGATTAAATACTAAGTTTAGGCCCAATTTTTGTACCTTTGTTACAAATGGCATGGACCTAACAACAACTTCAGCTACAAATTGTCTAGTTGTGTTAACATTAGATATGGAACAAAGAGACTAGTTCAATATTTCTTGAATGTGACTTATTTCTAATCAACAGGTCAATTTTACAGAATGCCACTCATTTCCAATGATTAATTCAATTTATCCAGAATGCCACCCATTTATAGTGAGTAACTCATATTTGCCAGGATGCCATTCATCTCCAGTGAGTAAATCAAGTATTTCCACCAATGCATGTTTTGGGGCACGCAAAAGTGGTTGTTGACTTGAAGAACTAAACTTAGTGACTACTTGAAATGATCTTTGTTGGTCAAGAATATGTTGAATGCATGCTTGAAGTTTGTAGATGTCATTTGTGTTCGGATTGAGCGTAATAACTACATCAATGTCCTGCATTGCCTCTAAATATCTACCAAGTATACACTTAACTAAAGCACGTTCATGCAAGATTATGGATTGGTGCCCTCTTGTGTTGAGATGAACAAGGTTGTAGTCTTCGAGTGCACCCTCAAAGTCCCCAAGTAAAAATCGGATACCTCCTCGAACTCCAATATGTGTATGAATATGTGAGTCACTTGGATTTCGATGAATGACTTCATTCAAAATTTGCAATCCTTTTTGCCAACATTCCAGATAATGCTTGTCCTTGATGAAATTCAAGTGAGAATGGAGGGATGGAGGACCAACACACTTGATGGTTTTGGATGCTATTTGCTCTTGCAAGTAGAAGAACACTTCTTCCCTCATATTGAACAACTCAATCTTTGACAAACCCTCCCAATGTTCAACATTGAATTGAAGTTGTTTGGAGTCAAATTGTTGAATATTAAGATTAAATTGTTGAAGATCAAATTCCAGCTCTTGACAATTTGTTGTACATTTGGGTTGACAATCTCTAGCTCCAAACAACAATGGTTGGAGCATCTCCTTTGCAAAGTTTGAGGTACGTAGCCTTGGAGTTGAATCAACTTCTATTGCAATGTTCTTTTTGGAGGGAGGAAGGATAAAGCTAAACTCACTCCTCGCAATGAGTGTCACTCCATCAACCACAACAGCTCTAGAAGCATAGATGAGTGCATCTTTTCCTAGAACACCAAGTTCCCTCACAGGCAAGTAGAATTCTTGAATGCAGCTGGTAGTACTTTGAGTTGCTGGACCAACACTTTGAAGAATTTTGCTAGTTTGCCCAGTCCCAACTATAACTTGGCAACCATTCAAATGTGATCCACGCATTATGATGCCCGTCTTTCCATTTTGCCACTTTGACTCTATAGTTGATGGCGCATCAAGTATTTGTAATAAGTCTCTTTTAACTTTGCCAACATTATAGTACATAATTGTCCGTGATCCAAATTGAAAAGTGCATCTATTCTCTATTTGTATACAATTCTCAACAAGTTCAAGAATCTCAATAGGCAATTGCACAGGGTCGAATGGACTTAATATGAAAATTGATGTCTCAAGAATTATTGAGGACTCTATTGAGGACTTTATCTCATTTACTTTTTTTGAAGCATGCCTTTCAAACACCTCCTTATTAAGACAAATGACAACTTTAGAAGTGCCCTTAGGAAAATATGATATAACATCCATGGTGTAATGTTTGAGAGGATGTGGACGTTGCATTTGAATATCAAGTGTGGCATGTGCACCAAGATTAGGCGGTGGATGTACACGTGAATTCATCACTCTTGTGAATACCTTGAATTTTCAAAGTTCTTTCAATGGTGATCTTTTGCCTTTGTGCGTGGGACAAATATCAATTGTCGAAGCTATTTCACTTGGAATGCTTGAGTGAAATCTAGATACAAAAAGCCAAATTCTATGGCTAACAAATCCCAAAAGATGGTTGCTTCAAGACCAATAACAAAAAAAACCAACTAGTACAAGAAACTGTATGTTGAATAGATTATAATTTGTATTAGACATGTAATGATCAAACAACGACTAATAAACTAGAAATTATATCTTTTGCCAAGTGATTACATAGAAGTTCTTAACACATGCAAGGCAAACTATCTCTCACTCTATGAAAGGACAATCCAAGAATGATTATGTAAGAAAATGTAAATATGCATATACATATATTTACAACACCTACAAGACTTGACTTAGAAATGAATGCCAAATCAAGGGAGCCTCAAAGCTTTAAATAGCCCATTCTAATTGGCAAAAATAAAATAAAATAAAAGTTGACTTCTATACTTCTACATAAAATAAAAGTTAACTTCTACTTGAAGTTAACATGTTGTCACATTTGATGCCATGTCATACAACAACTATTGTATAAAATTGAAGATTGCAACATTGAATAGTTGGAGTGGCATAAACCCACATCAAATAGATAAACAAAATCCAAACAAAGATATAGAATAATAACACTCTCAAGTACCCCCCTTAGCTTTCAATGTTGCACTAACAAGCAACTTGGACTACTTAATAGATGTATGCAATGGAATTCAAATATAATGATGAAACAACTATACACTATTTCACCACATCTTAGTTAAGGTCATGGGTTGGTTGGTAGGTACAAAAGTGAGTTCATTGTAGCATGACAAGAGAATGTCCGCCAAATGCAAATTTTAACCCCATAATGTGACTGATTTTAATTTCACCCCTTGAGTCAAATCTTACTACATAGGTTCAGATAGCAATTTGTAAAATAAATCTTAAGAGTTTTAAAATTTAAGAAAAAAATCACCTTCAAAAAAATGAACAATCTAATTGTATTATTCTATAACCTAAAACAAAATTAAATAACTCAAAGCATGCTAATTGTAAGAAATTCAAAGCATTGGACTATTGCTAAACTTAAAAACAAAACCTAAGCCAAACTAAAATCTAAACTAGTCTAATTTGTAGAGCACATTTTTTCCTTTCTAAAATAGTAAAATAATCTAAAATTGGAATTTCCCAGCAAAAGATATTCAAAGATAAAATTGAAACTCTAAGTAGCTTAAAAATTCATCCACTAAATACTAATAGCAAATTAATGCAAATGTACTTTGAATTTTGGATATGACTGTGGGCGCTTCATTCCCACCCTTGGAATTAAGCGATCACAACCAGGCTCTGGTCCTAACGATCCTATTACCTACGGGTGTCTAAGCGTCAATCCATTGTGCCTTCCAAGCAATGGATCTTCACTAGCCTACCTACTCGACCAAGGGTTTGCTTCGTTCGCTTGTCCTACTTCTAATTGTTCATCACTCTATGTGTTTCGTTCTCTTGTCCTACTTCTAATTGCCCCTTACTCTATACGGTTTGTTCTCTTGTCCTACTTCTATGTTCCTTGCTCTATGTGGTTCATTCTCTTGTCCTACTTCTACGTGGTTGGATTTGTTTTGGCCTACTTACGTATGGTATTTCCTACCTTAGCTCTATGTCTTCGTATCTTTATCCTACTCTACATAGTTGTCTTGTTCTACTTCTACTTTACATATTTTAATTGAATACCTCTACTCTACGTATTTGTCTTGATCTACTTCTACTTTACGTATTTTTATGGAGTACCTCTACTTTACGTATTTCAATTAAATACTTCTACTTTACATAGTGGTCTTGTTCTACTTCCACTCTACGTATTTTAATTAACTACCTCTACTCTACGTATTTGTCTCCTTTTGCTTGTTCATTTTAACTCGTGGTTGTTCCTTTACTTCAATTCCTACTTGCTAATCACGGGTTCCTAATTATGGCTTTTTCGTGGCTTCTAATTCTAATTTCTCGCTTACTCTAGTCAATTGCACTTAAATAAAGAAAGGATTGGGTTAAGGTTTAGGAACCCACCTCCAGTGTGTACGTGGCGACCTCTCCTAGCTCCCCGGCGTCCCACGCCATGTCCACCATAGCCATCCTTCAGCTCCGATTGGCCTCAATTCCGTCCTTTTAATTATCCCCTTCCGGGTGGGTTTACAAATGAGCCTCCTTCCGGCCGTTTTATGTTCCCACTATTTCCTAAACTACATTCCCAAACCACCCTTGTGGTTGGGTCTTTGCTTTTTCAACCTATACTATCCCCTAAGTGTATTTTTCCTAACCCCAACTATACTGTCCCTTAAGTGTATTTTCCCTAACCCCAACTAGTTTTCCGTGAGAAGAAAGCCCCAAGCCCGAACCCCTAGAACCCCAAGCCCGAACCCCTGGACCCCGCCCCGATACCCCTGAGGCCCGGCGGTCTGCTGTGGCCCCCGATTGGGGAGGCCCGGCGGGTCTGCTGCGGCCCCGATGGGGAGCCCGGCTGGCTGCTGCGGCGCCCGACTAGGGGGAGCCCGGCTGGTCTGGCTGAGCGCTTGGCTGAGCGCTGGCTGGGCTGGCTGGTTTCTTATTTTTTACAACTTTTGCCTAACAACTAGCCACACTCTTGAAGAAACCACTTTAACCAAACCTAACTAAATTAAATGTCCACACAAAGGGTTCACCCCAAGGGTGGGTCCCTACCTATCCTTTTAAGAAAGCTACTACTCTATTGTTGGATGCTAAACGTTGCATTAGTGCCCAACGTGCTGGACACTAAACGTTGAGACTAGCTCAAAGATGGCCTCCTTTGACACCCCGCTAAGACTTAGGGGGTCTAAAGCTTCGTCGTGAGGGGAGGTGTTTGACACGTGACTAAGACTTCCTATTGCTTTAGAGGTGAAGGGGGGCCATAGCTTCACCGTCCCCTATGGGACAAGCTTACCCTTGTGCACAATAGAAGAGGGAGGTGAGAAGTAACAAGTGCCTACTTAAGCATGACGGTCAAAGCTTCGCCGTCCCCTATGGGACTAGCTCAACCTTGTGCACAAGAGAGGAGGGAGAAAAGGAGGGTACAAGTTTGCAACATACGCTCTAAGTCACCTCCCAAGTCACCCCTCGGTTCCTTACAAGCCTCTCCCACAACAACATTCACTTGCCTTACAATGCAAAAGGTAACCCAACATCAATTAACAAAAGTTCCCACACAACTTGGGGGGGCCTCAAGTTGCCAAGTAAAAACCACAAGAACCAAGGGTGCAACAACCCCCAAACTATCAAAGGCTCATTTGGCATCAAAAGCCAAAGGAAATCCGGCATAACCCGGGCCCAATAGTGCTCCTCCCTTAAATGGGTAGGAGTGAGAGAGAGAGAGAATGAGAGGAGAATGCCGCCCCTTTTATACTCAAAAGGGAGCACCCCCCCCCTTAATCTACTAAGAATAACTAGATGAGGGAATTTAGGAGGTCCGTACATGTTTACCCATCCCAAATCTAATTATCTACCTAAAATCTACACAATTTGAATTGAGAAATTCAAATCTTACCTAACCTTACAAGAACTTGCAAAACCGTCTAATTTACCTTCCCCAAAATCTACAAGTTCTCACATGGGAGAAGTTCCCATGTATTCCCACCTACTTAATTTGAAATTACTTACACCAAAGCACATGAGCCACCTCCACTAACTTTTTGAGGTGGTACTTGCTCCCACATGTGCCCGGAGTTCCCCACACGTTCTCTACGCGTTCCCCACGGCTAATGGGGCCCAAACTCCCCAAAAAAGCATTGTGGGGCCTAAAACCCCCATTTCTTCTCCATGTGCTGTCCCCAAAAGGCTAACTTTTGGATTTTAGCTCCAAATGGCAAACGGATTGCGCCATTGGCTCCGGAAGGGCATAATTAGCCTAAAGAAAATCCCTTACCCCTTACACTATGTCCAAATTCTCGAGGAATCTTAGTGTAAGCTGAGATCAAAGTTGGGATAAATTCCCAACTTTTGGAGTTTAGCAATTTCGGACCCCAAACCTTCACCAATCTTCTAAGTAGAGGGAGGGGGTATGAATAGACCCAAGATAGGCTTCGTTCCGATGTCGTATGGCCCCGGTACGCCCGTCAACTGCCGCTTTCGTCATTTAATTTGTTAGTTGGGGAGGAATGTCGCCGATTCGGGATCTTCCAACTATCGTTTTGTCTTGAAACTTGGGGAAGCGCTCCGTTGGTGTGAGACCGCCTCGCCGGATTTTTAGTGGGATTTTACCGCACTTTGGGATATTCTTTCGAATTCCCACCCAAAGTCCACCGCGGTTGACCGTCTAGGAAAATATCCAAACAATGTCGGAAAATTCCCAAACTTTAGAGGGGACCACCCATGGGATCCCCCCACTTGGATGCAAATCTGCATCCCCACTGCGTGCTCCTAGAATTAGAAAATCGCCTGGTACCTGCATTTCAAGGTTAGTATTTCGTCCGTATTCTCTTCAATGCTATGGGGAGTGGGGGATTCCTCCTAGATCCCCCTATGAGGACTTCCTAGCCTAGACAGGGCCTTCTTAGGCTTCTTACCCTAATTCTGCACATCTCTATCAGTTTGGCATCTATTTAGCTAAGACCAGGCCCATTTTGGATGTAAACTATCCCAAATCCCACCTAAGGACCAAATGGCACATTGGTATGTGTAATGCCAATATAGGTTTAATGCCCTTTTGTGGGTGTTATAAGCCTAATTACGCCTTAGTTTACGTATAAATTCGAAAAAAGAACCCGTGAGTCCCCGGTGACAAATCGGGGACTCACAATGACCTCTTAATTATTTTGACTTATCAAATACTACTCATTTTCCTAATTTTAATTTGAAATGGACAACTTCATCTAAAGTTGGTTCTCAACTTCATCCACTCAGAACATACTAAAAAATGAATTAGTTTTCTGGAAGTGTGAAATGGTTCTAGAATCTACTAAAGTTTTCCTAAGGAATTTCTATGTGTACAAACATAAGGATGAGGAACAATGCAGAGAAAAATAATTTTTTTCTTCAAAAATGGATATTTTATTCAATATAAATTTAGATTTTCCATCAAGATCCATTCCAATTTTATACACTCTCCTCATTATGGTTAGCTTTGGTACTTGTCCTTATATATTAAAGTAAGAGAGATGATTAGAAGAGAAGGTACAAATAGAGATGTACCTAAATGTTGTCCACAACAAGTGAGCCTATAAAGCAATTAACCCTAGACCACCTAGTAGGAGTCGGCTTTCCCTACACGCTATGGAACTTGTGAGTGAAGAATGAAATCACATATGGTAGGATGCTCAAAAACTGTGCGTGTTCTTGCAATCGTTCAGTAGGGGGCTATGAAATTGACTCTTGACACTAGAGAAAAAAACTATGGATTAATTTGGAGCACGATAGATTTCATTTACACTTCTTCAGAGGATAGTCTTAGAGCTACAAGGGGTTCATTTTTAACTAAGTGAATAGGTGTCTATTAATTTTATTCAAAATAAAATTTTGTTGTTGAACTACCTTCTTTCAAATAATAAAAAATCTGAAATAATGATGAATTCAATCATTCATTTCAGTTTTAGAAAGAAACGCATTTAAAAACCATATCAATTACTTTTGACATGTTGCAATGCTAGTTTTTAAACAAAGCCTGATTTTTTTCAAAACTTGGCATGCATGGGTTTCCAAGGGCCTACTGGTCACAATTAGAGCCCTATGGCAGATTGTGTTTGAAAATTCATAACTAATTCAATAATGCTTCAAAAAAATGAAACAACTTGTGTTAGATTCATCCTCTATTTTTCTTTGAAACCAGCTAAAAGTATTTCCATCAAAGCAAATACATGAAAAAGGCATATCAGTTGTTAACCCCTAAAGGACCATGGCCTTTTTTCAATCCAAAACCACTCAAAACTGCCATTTCTACTCCATCAATCCATGAAAAACAAAAAAGAACAAATTTTTAGAATTTAACTATAGGATCTTGTACTTCACTTAACTAAGATCATGTGGTGAAATTTTCATGAAGTTTGACTGTATAGATAGGAAGATATGAGCATTCAAAATTGGGAAACACAGTTTTCTTAAACTCTAGTTTGCAACTTGAAATGACTTTGTCCTCCATTTACGTAATTTTTTTGCACTACAAACCTTGAATTAAAATTTTTTTTTCTATTAAGAAATTGAGCTAAGAGCTTAGGAAAAAAATTCACAAAATAAAGACTTTTTTTTCATTCTTTAAAAAATTGTCAAGTAGATGTAGGTCCAAGATTGAAAGAAAAACTAAATTGCAAATATCTCATAGATGGAATTGAAACACAATAATCCCAATGGTGAGATAGTTCTAGCAAACAACATCAACCTTGTCCAACAATTTGTTTTGAAAAATTGTGAAAATTGCATTCACAAATGAATCCTATAAGTTATTTTTTCAAGAAGACCCTTAGATTGCCCGAAAAACAAGATTGTTCATAACTTTCACATTACTAATCCAAATGGAATGAATCAAAGCTTAACTTGTAGACAAAAACAAAATCTATGAGAAAAAAAATTAAGTTTTTAATTTTGAAGTTTAGGTAGATTTTTTTTTCTGCCCGGCGACATGAAAATTATGTTTAAGATGGCATAACTTTTGCTCCCGGTCACCAATTGAAAAAAATAATAATATTCCCCCAGAGCTAATCATTTTTTCTATCTCATGTGAAAATTTGAAGAAAATTCATTAAAAATTGAAATCACAAGTACTTGCCCGAATTCTTGAAGTCCCCCGAGGGGACTTGTGGTCCTTTAGGGGTTAAATGAGCAGTTTTTGAGCATACTACCATAGCGCCAACCGGGTGAAATTACCTAAATTTGGAGTTGGGGGTGCTAATGAAGTCATAGACGATGGGAAATCCACAAGAAAAGTGAACATTGAACTTCCAGATTAGTACATTAAGGCATCAGAAGTCATTGAAACTGCTCACTGACACCAATGTTTTTGAAGAATCGCAGTCCAATTGTAGACAGCAGGGACCGAGATCTTCATCTATGGATTACATTGAAACAACGAAAGGGACTTGGTGTACAAGAAATTGGCATGAGATTCTGCAAAACAGCACAACGAGGAGAATTTTGAAAACCACACCTACTTGCAAACTAAAACTCCTTATAACTTTTGACTCCTCAATCCAAATAGAATGATTCAAAGTTTCTCATGTTTGTATAAACCTAAAGAATCAATTTGAAATTTCACTTTTCAAAAAAAGTTTTTTAAAGAATATTTTTTTGCTGCCCGGGCTTCCCGATGTTCAAACAAAACAACATATCATGTCATAACTTCTTAACTATGTAATCAAAAGTTATAAAAATTGTTGGGCCTTGAAGCTACTCCTTGGACACATGTTGTGTCAAAATTTCAAAGAAAAAAAATAAAAACTCCATTTGTAGTGAATTGCCCGAAATTGCTATGTTGCCAAAAAATGCACTCAAAGCTTTAAGGGCTAGACTTCAATGAATGTGTTTTCCAATTGTTTGGTTATAATTTGCCAACACAATCAAAGGACACATCCCAAAATCTGGTTGACTTACTGTTGATTTTAGCAGCGTTCAGATTTGAAGGCATCTATTGAATAATTTCAGTCATCTAAGGAGCCAACTCTTTGAAAAATTATAGACATTACATATGACATTCAAAAAATCTAATTTTTTTTGCTTTCTGTATTCATGATTTTCACTCACTAATACTAATACTAGAGAAATATTGTCTTTACAAAAAAACTGCCTCCAACTAAGTTGTGCTGAATTCCTTGTGGGTGTTTCCACCGTATGTTAGGCTGGCTTGGTACAGATTCTTCAATGTGCCAACTGAACATTGTCGGAGATCTCCATAACAAATTTATGGTAACCCCATGTTGCACACAATGTCCGATGTCAGTCAGATGCACTTGCCTCCAATTCTATCAGTGAACTGGGAGGCCTTGGCATTAAAGTTATTGGGTTGGGTCTCAGCATCTAAGTTATTGATCTATTATGTGTCCAAGGAAATGATAGAAGAACTACAGTAGCAAGACGTTAAATCAGGCACGATGTTAAATCCTGTAATTGAAACTGACGTGGCGCAGCTGAATTTACCCCAGGGTAAACACTGAATTTTTTTATTTTTTTCAAATTCAGAATTCATATTTGGATTCGGAGACCCCAAGTTAGCGAAGATGGACCTTGACACAACCAAAAAAATAAAAAAACATAAACCCCAAAATCCTTATCAACCCATGATAAAACAAGTTTTACGTGCGGGGGGTCGATTTACTTGCACCACATTAGGTTCGTTTACAAGATTTAATGTCTTGCTTAAATCAGTCCCAGGAAGGTGCGACAGAGGGGTAGAACATGGCTCGAATAGGATAAAACTCATTTTATTAGGGTTTGATTGAGGTTTGGGGTTTATGTTTTTGTTGGGGTTTTGGGTTGTGTTTGACTTGCCCTAGATTAATTCGGGGTCTCTGATGCCAAATATGAACTCATAATTTTTTTTTAAATTTATGCAAAAAATAAAAAAATTCAGTGTTTACCTTGTGGTAAACTCAGGGACTTTGTGGGACTGATTTAACGTCACGGGAAGAACTATACTCAAAGAGATATATTTTTTAACAAATGAAACATAATTATATTATATAAAAAATAAAAAAATCATTGCATAAAACAAAAGTACAAGATGTGAATAGTAGGTGGCTTGGTGGAAACAACACCCCAATAGACTCTTTCATTGATGCTGGTCATACAATTAGAGTTACTCTTCTTCAGAAAGATGTGGTGCAAAATCTGTTGCAATGAAGTTTTGAACACTTTATTAGGAAGATCCAATGAACTAAGGTAGGAGGTTCTAAAAGCAAGCAGGCTCTAAAGTAGACCACTTCTTTAACCCCTAAACGACGTAGAGGCCATATTCTAGTCGATGAACAAAACATGCCCACCGAGGCTGTCTTTTCCGTGTGAGCCGGATTGATTGTTTTCTTCCCTTTTGGGTTTTTAATGGTCACCCTTGTTTTAAGAAAAAAACAAAAACAAAAACATAATCTTTCTGTATAGGAGAGAAATGTAGTTATTCATCCTCGAAATTAGGGATAGAAAGGAAAGATCTTGTACAATGCTTTGACTTCCAACGAGAGCATTTGAATTTTTTGGAACCAATGATTCCCATGATATCAAAATTCATGATTTTCATGGACATTGGCTTGTCGTTTAGGGGTTTAAGATACACTATATGTTGCTTTTTGATAGCCTTCAACAATGTACAAAGTGTTTACATTCTTGGAAGTGCTCCATTTTAGAGCCTTGTGTCACTTCAATATCAATTTTTTTAAATTAATTCTACCAAGCTTTAAAAAATATGAAACAACTTGGATTAGATGTCAATTCCACTTTTCTTTTAAAGAAAATGTATTAAAAACTATTTCAAGATGTTTCGCTTCCTCAAAATTCAATTTTAACCTTTAGATACTCCATTTAAGGACCTCCTATCTTACAATATTTGAATATATCAATTGAAATTATTGTGTATCATTTTGAAGGAAAAAGAAATAAATTCATATCAAATACAAAATGCACTAGAAAATCTATCAGATGCATTTATTATATTAAGGAATACCATAGTCTAAACCAAATTTCAATATCATTCTATATTTGAAACATCTAAAAATCTATAAATACTTTTTCCAAAAATTGAAGTGACTACAACAAGGGCATGGTCAAAGATTTCATCACAAAAGCTTCATTATTCCTATTAATAAAATTTTAGTATTACAATATTATATTACACTTTGTGTCCATCAAAATATTTAATTTAAAAGATGCATTAAAAGACATTATTTAAAAGACATGATGTCTAGGACACTATTTAAAAGGCCCCATTTTCTTGTAGTGATCTCATCATAAAAAGGTAGGTAATTGCAATTGCAAAATATAATATGCTTATTCAAAGATAATCCACACTTTTTAACACCTTGCAACAACCCAAAATGGGCAAATTCATTTTAAGAATAGTCAATTTTGGATTACCAAATGTAAAGAGTCACTTGAACTTGGTATTATTTTAAAGAATATAAAGGTAGCTATAAAGTAGTATATTCAAATTTGGAGAAGATTCACTATTGAATTTACAAAAAGAATTTAAAGCATGGTTGTTATAGGGAAATGAATCAAAGAGTCATTGGATAGGGAACCATGGCCAATGAGGTGGAGGCATGTGTTTTTATCTCTTCTTGATGAGTGTTTGGCAACAACCACTAGAATACCCATCTTGTACTTGGATTTGAGCTATTTTTCAATCTTCTTTTTCTATAGTGTATATGTTTTGCATTCTTCCACTCTACCATCTTCAATCTTCAATTTTGGCTCCAAATTTGTCACAAATCTTTCATTTAAATGATCATTTCTAAAATTTAATAATGAAATGGTTACTATTGCACGATCATTTTTTTTTACTCATTTTTGGTCCTAAAAATACAAGGTTTGTTTCCATGCATGTGGAACTTGGTTACCTTCAAAATGAGCGTAGAATGACAACGTTCCAAAATGTTATGTGTCCTAAAAGAGTTAGTCAAAGCACGATGTTAAATACACCAAAATTTTGACTTTCTTATTATACCCTTTACTTTTATATTATAATTTTGTAATCTATGAGTTGGATTGAAACTAAACTTTATAGAGATGACAAAGACTTCACATCTTGTAAGATCCTACAATTAATTTTGCCTAAAAATGACTCATCTTACTTTGAAATTCAATTCTTCGTAACTTACAAAATCAAGATATAAGGCATCTTGAAAATAAATGAAGAATTCAAAGGTTAATATTTTTTTTTAAATAGAATCTCCATGGAGACCATATCTCATTTTCTCTACATGATTGCATGGGTGCCTAGATTAACCTTCATTTTAAAAGAACTATTATTTTTTATCTTGAGTTATTAGAATTGTATATCTTAAGTGGTATTCTTGGATATAATCAACCTTTTCACTAACAAATCAAGGTAGATTTTGGAACCATAGTTGTAAGTATATAGTGCTAAGTATTTTTTGGATGCATTTGTAAATTTGTATTTCGATTATGTTTAGGAATGCATGAAAGCCATAATGGTTGCTTTGAAAGTTGTTGTTTTGAATAAAAATATGTACATTTGCCTATCTAAAGTCTATTGTGATTGTTGCTTTTGTTCAGTAATATTCCATTCAATTGATGAAGCTAATGTTAGTTATGTGTTCAAACTTTGTGATTCAATTGAAAGGATTATAAACGTAATATAATGTCAATAAATGGAGAGGCTTTGCAAGATAAATATATAGGAAACATGTAAAAACATTGGCCTAGGTAACAAATTATTACAATATTAACCCTTCAAAGACTAGCTTGCTATATTTGGCAATATAGCAATTTTATGTAGGGACATGTGATTAGAGATTTTCATGTTTCAGGCCCAAGCTTTAATAGATGGTATGGATGAGGAATATCTTTCAAGTGCACAAAAAGTTATGAAATTTGAAAATATGAATAAAAAGTCATGACCTAGTATGTTATTTTTTTGTTGTAAATGGAGAGTCCAAGTGGATTAGAAAAATCACCTTTTTAAGAAAAAAAAACACTTTTAATTGTCTTTTTAGATTTGTGTAAACATAGATAACTTTTAATTACTCCATTTTCACAAACGAGTCAAAAGTTATGAGGAATTTTAGCTTGTACGCAAATTATGTATTTTGTAAGCTAAACTTTAGAGTTCTTTATTTTACTCAATTTTCAATATATTTTGAAAAAAAATTATAGGTTGTTAATTTTTTATTACTCAGTTACAACTTACAACATTACAACCATTGAAATTGGCATTTTCATTTTTGTGACTAAATTCTTAACAATTCAATATTTTCAATCATTCTCTACTTCCTACATCTTATTTTTTTCCTTATATGTTCGACAATTCCAAATGACTTTGTTTTGCAAGGCCTAAAAAAGGATTTTTGTGAAATTAAAAGCATATATCTTGTAATTTATGTTATTAAATTTTTAAAATAAAGATTCACATGTTTTCAAGTCAAAATTCTACAAAATTCTACAATTATATGTGTCAAAAATGTTTTTTTTTTCTTTCAAAAATTTGGTATTTACACTAGAAATGACAATTTTAGAGTATTTTTAGTGAAAACATAGTGAAGGAGCTTAAAAAGTTAGTAATGCTTAAAGATTCTTGCATGACTAGGCAATAATTATCCCATAATAATGTTAGGGCTATTTTTCAACCAAAATTATGACAAAATACAATTTTCTAGTGCATTTCAAGCAAAACTAAAAATTAAAAATTGAAAGTAAACTGCATAAAATTGCATTAGACTAGTTGTATTACAAATGTGTCACAAAAAAAATCAAAACTTTAATGATATAAACAATAAGATTACAACACTTGAAGTTTATTTTGTTATTCTAGCTTTTTTGATACATTAGGAAAATTATGAACCCAAGGAATGCCCCTGAGTTTTGGTAGTGCAAGCCTAATTCAAGTGGCCTAGATTGCCCTATAGTCTTGTCCTTCAACTTGACTTGAAACATCAATATCTTGTGTGATGTACATATTTGCTAGGACATGTCAATCCAAAAAATATATTGGGAAACAGATACAATGCGTACTTCACAAGTTATAAAATATTTAATCATGCTTCAAACTTCTCTTGTTGTACACAATGCATAGGCTCTTCAATTAAATACAAGCTAGCATGGTACCACAAGTCACTTTCATGATGAAGTAGAGCAACTCTCGGCCAATGGGAGTAGAGTTTCATGTTCCAAGCCATCATGATTGTTAGCATTCATCTTGAGCAGAAATAGGGGAATTGTCTTGGTCAATAAATATTGAAGTACAATTAAAACAATTAATTGGGGTCTTGAGATTTCATTTTAAGGGGCACTCTTTGGGTTCATAATTTTCCTAATGAGTTTAACAAAATTTGACTCTTCTTGTAGTGCACTAGATATTCTAATGTTTTTGAGCCATTGCATAATAGAGTAGTATAAGCATTCTACTTACTCTATAATGTTGAGTAGACTTCATGTTTTATATATTTTCTCTTTGCACCATGCTTATCACATTGAAACTCTACTTGTCCATTTAGCTACAAATAGGTGTCTAGATAGGTGTGAAATAGTCCACACTATTTAGTGTCAGTAGTGGATGTGGAATATTACACACCATCATTTGTGGAGTCAAAGTAGTGACAATGCATGCTAAGTTATTAAACATTATGCCAATTTGAAACTTTTTTTCATTGAATATTGGTATATAATATGAAAATAAGAGGATCCCCTATATAAGTTGAAAATATAAGTTGAAAATTGCCAATAAATAAAATGTATTAATTCTACAAGCAAATTTTATAAATTCTAAATATTTTATTGAAAAAATTCCCTGTAATGTATAAAAACATATATATGATGATCCAATTGAGGATTGATATTGTTGACCGTCAATGTTTACACTAGCATGCTCATGATTCCAAAAGATTTTGCAAACCAAAAATTTGATACCACCATGAGGCAAGGAAAAAATAGAAACTTAGACATATGATGGATTCCAAAAGTTGAATCTATGTTGTTTTTGAATACCCTAGGTGACATAAAAAAATTCAAAAACTTTTTCTTTTTGTAAAACTTTTATTGGATTTTGTTATAAGCTAAAAGAGGATTTTAATTTCTGTTAAAATTTCTTTTTGGAAATTGTATAAATAAACTATGAATTTTAAAAGTGCTGAAACATATATTATTTAAAACCAACCATAGACTCTCAAAAATAGTGGGAATACATTGTAGACAAGACTATAGAGTGTGTAGTTTTAGAAAACAATTGAATTCCATTGTAGGTACCCTACTTCCACATCATCAGACCATTGTGTGTACTGTCCCGTTCATCTACCATTGCTTCATACGTGCTAGTAGCCCTAATCCTTGCAATACTTTCCTAATTGTTGCAACAATTAACCCTCAAACGTCTAAATCCTTTTTTGAATTTTTGCACATTTTCGCTTAAAGCTTTGTACAGATATATCATTTACCAAAATTTAATGAATTTGGTCATTAAGGAAGGTTGTCTTTTCTAGATTCAGGTGTTATATTTGATAAATGAAAAGTTAATTGGATGAAACAGTGCCTCTGTTCATCATCTAGAATATGGACGTCGAAGGGCTTCAGGGTTAAAGAAGGAACACTCTTCCATCAGAGAAATTTCGAACCATCCCCGAAGCAAGCTCTAAATTAAGGTGGGTACACCTAAAATGGCCACTTATTCTTACTATGCCTAGTTCCTGTCATCATGCTGTTCAGATTTTTATATAGTCTTGTTGGCAAGTGAAAACATGTTCTAATACACCAAAGAACATAGGATTTGGATACCATATGCAAAATTTATTAATAATCAAAATCTATTTCTAAAATGGCCATCTATAGTCTGGGTACATGATTGATTTTGGAAATGTATGCACGTTGTAGATGGCACTTTAAGGTCAGGTGCCATTTTGGGTGTACCTACCTTAGACTTCTCCATCTTGACTCCTAAATCTTAACACTTAAAGTTAATGGACAACTTCAATGGACAAGGATGCTATTTCAACCAATCACCTTTGAAATTCTTTTGTCCGAGGGCTTGTATGAATGGGGTGCTAGGCATAGTCAGAAAAAGGATTCAAGGATGACACTGAGTGCCCCCAACACAATGTGCATTGAATCGTCCAAAGTGTCTGCTCCATCACCAACTCAATTGCTGATGGCTTTGTGATCCTATCCTAAAGGTGAATGAAAAAGAGGGTGAAGTCCAATTCCATCATGGAGCAAATCATTGTCATCTTGGGTGGAAAGGCTCAGTGACCAACAAAAGAGCAAATGGCCACAAAGACTTTGTAAACAAGGCACTCAAACTTCATGTTGCATGTCAGGGACACTCACTAACATACAAGAAGGAGGATTTGGAAACAGACTCAGTTCCAAAGCCTGGCTGAATTGATTTGGAAGTGGACATATGCATGCATGAGCTTTGGGAAATGGACTTAAAGACAAATGGTCGGGCATGGGCTCATTTGGGTGTTAAGAAGAGGGTGTTTAACCCTTAAACGTCGAAGAGGACGTTTTGCGTCCGCAGAATGAGAGAGAATCTTCCCTTGTAGAATAGAAGTGCAACTATTGGTCCTCGGTTTTAGGGGTGGAAAGGGGAAATGTTTTACAGGGCTTTGACTTCCAATGAATATATTTGGCTTTTCCAAAGTAGATGATGTCACACGGAATCAAAATGCATGATTTCCACGGTCACCAGTCCGTCGTTCAAGGGTTAAGTATTAGATAACCAATGAGCCACACTAGCAATAAATAGGTTCTTGAACATAACCTGTTGTACATTTTTCAATGACAACCTTTGGTCTTTATGATCCAAAGGTGGAGGATGCAAGTTGAAAGGAAAGACTGAAGGTTATGAGTAACAACTTGTCATTGCAATGGTGATGGGTGGCCAATTGGATGGTGCTACATTAGTGTTGAAAAGCCAATAATTAGTTCATGATATCTTGCTCTGAAAGTAACACTTTGAAGGGGTGGTTTGCCATTTTCATGGGCTTTTGTGGATGGGAAGATTTTCAGTTCATTTTTCAAACAAAGGAAATTAGACAAGATATATAACACTAGTGATTTTGAATTTTTAAGAAGTATTATTGAAAAACTTATAAATATTTAAGGAATTGTGTCATTGGCACTAATTTCAGATAGCAAGTCTTTCAAATTTGTATATTGGAAACTTGTAAAGAGATATGAGGAAACCAAGGAGAATGATTTGGCTCTTGCAATAAATAACACTTTATCCTTGACTCCCACTCAATGGCTAGAAAGGTCGATTTAACCCTTAAAGCACCAAAGTATGTTTTTTGGCAACATGAAATTTTTGGGCACCTTACTACAAATGGAATTTTGGATTTCCTTCTTTAAAAAACTTTTGACTACATGGTTTAAGAGGTAATGAAATACGTTTTGTTTTTTTGTTTTTTTTTAAACTTGGCAATTTGGGTAGATAAAAAATTCAACTTGCTTAACCCTTTAGGGCCTAAGGAGCCCCAAGCAACTTCTTGAATTCTTCTATAATCAAATTTTCATATTAAAATTTTATGATTTAATTTAAATTATTATTTTTCTACAAATAAGAATTTACATCTTCTATCTAATGTGATTTTTAATTTATTTTTGGAAAAAAAATGAAATTTATATGATTTAAAAAAATTTATGCCTTTGAAAAATCATAGTAATTACAAAAAAGATCAATTTCCCATGAAATTTTTATTGAAAATAGAGTTCATTATATTGAACACTATGGTGGAGTTGTCATACACAAATAAATTCAATAGAGAAACATGTTCCACAATGCATTTTGAAACTCTAAAATTCCCAACTTCAAATTGCAATAGACAAATCATCACTGCTCCAAATTTGATGGCCAATGGCTCATTGGAAGCGGAATACCCGTGCCCTCACATCTTGTTCATACCCCAAGAGGAACTAAGGCCAAGAGAGTATTCCAATTCCCAAAATTCAATTTAAAAGAACCAAAATTGGTTTGCTAGGCCCTAAAGGGTTAAAGTCAAAATTTGAAATTGGTTTTTAAAATTTATATATATGTAGAAAGCTTTGAATCATTCCATTTTGATTAATGAGATGAAAGTTGTGAGGAGTTTTAGTTTGCGGGTTATTATGAATTTTCTAATGGCTAAAATAAACTTCAAAGATCCTTTATTTACCTCGATTTTCAACATTTTTTGAAAAACATAAAATCATAGGATGTAGATTATTAATTACAAAATTACAACCATAGGGATTTATATTTTTCAAACTTCATAACTAAATTCTCAATAATTTAGTATTATGAATCATTCTCTATTTTATCTTATTTACTATTAATTTCTTATATGTTATACAATTCTAAATGATTTGAAAGTTTTGAAGCATATAGCCGTGAAGAATTAATCCAAAGAAGCACTACCAAAATGGACACTTTCATTAGGAGGGATTTGAGGGTTCCAACGGGCCGTTTCAGGAATGTTCCCGAAACTGGTTTGGGGAACGATTGGTAGTTGTCGGGCCAGAATTTCTCAATAAATAAATAAATTGGAGTCCTGAAATATGAAAAAAATTTTAAAAAAAAATTCAAGAAAAAAAAGAGTTAATGACGTGGCAGTCGCTTGACTACGTAGGATTCCCTGCTGAACTGTGTTCCCGTGGTAGATTACAGGATTTCGGGCTGTGGAAACTCGCAGGCTCCTAGAGCCTTCAAATCTCTCCTAATGTGACTTAAATGTGACCTTGTGAAGTGCAATTGCCTTGTTCTTTTCAAGGCTGAAAAAAAGGATTTTCATCAATTTAGATGCTAATATCTTGTAATCCATACTATGAAAATTTGTAGAAATTTCTAAATTTCTTTTCACATCTTTTCAAACCGGCACACTATGAGATACTATATTTATATAAAGTTAAATTTTTTTCTTTTTTCTAAAATTTGATATTTGTACTAGAAATAGTAGTTTTAGAATGTTTTTGGTGATAATATAGTCAAAGAGTTGTAGGGATTAAGGACACTTCAAACTTATCCTAGAGTTAATTATAGGATTGGTTTAAACAAGGTAGTCACTTTTGAAACAAACAACCTAGTAAAGATCTTAGGAATGAATTGATATGTGCATTTTGACTAGTAGATTTTCTTTGCTAATATTACCCTTGACATCAAGTTGGACATTGCCTTCTAAAGATATCATTGTCTTTTGGCTTACTTTCTGCAGCTTGAGATATGCAACAAATTTGACACAAATTCAAGTTTTGATAGGATCCATGTATTTGAGTGAAAATATTATGGATAGAGTTTGTTTTTATGAATAGATGTGTAAAGCTTAAATCAATTGAGCTATCTCCAACAAATGTTTCAATTTCTTCAACCTATTTGTCATAATTACTCCAGACTTCATTTACTTGAAGTAAGAAAAACTAGAGCTTCATTGATTTCATTAATCTAAAGAATGTACTTGAGGATGGATTTTGACTTAGAAGAGTCAAATTTGAATTTCTAACTTTGATTTTTAGAGGTTCTTGTCATATTGAATCAACCATAGGAAGACAAATGATATTCTTTGATTGAAATCCCCCACTTCATATATGTTGAATCTTGACCCTCATGTTGTACACCATTGCCAAGAAATAATTTTGACACTTTGGTATCAAAATAAGTGAACTCTAGATTCCATATATGTTCCTTTTGATTTGATGACCAATCAATAAGTGACACTTGACACTTTTGCTTCATAATTGCATTAATTTGTTGATACTAGAATATAATGCGCCATCAATTGTAAGCAGTAGTAAGGAATTTTTACTTATTTACTTATTTATTTTCATTGATTTGGAACAATGCAAAATAGACTTTATAGGAGTATTGCAATTGTTTGCATCTATATTAATGGAAAGAATATTTGTGGCCTCCTATGCCCTCTATTTTTTTAATCAATTTTCAATGAAATACCACTAAAAACACTCACAGGGCACTTAGTATGGTAGTTGACCCCCTTTGGGTCCCCCCTTTCCATAGTTTGTATTGTTTTATTTTCAAGCATAAGAAATGAGAGTAAGTGCTCCATTATAATGCATTATGAGTTGTTGATTTCATTAAAATTTCTTGATGAATTTTTAATCGGCCTATGGTTGGAATTAGATATACCAATATATCTAGAATAGATTTTACAAAAATATTAACTAAAAAATTCATAGTAGTTTTAATTTTGGGTGAAAATTTAAAAAAAATTAAAATCCGTTTGAAATATTTTTTCCCACATGAAATCCCCCCCCCCCCCACCCCCACCCCAAATCTAGCCAAGCTAGGAGCTATGTTGAATTCCTTAACCCTAAATTACTGGTGACGCCATTTTGTGGCTTTTCATGCATAGAAGATCATGTGGAGAGCAATTGAAAGCGTTTTTTCATCCATTTTTGCTTTGTTGACCTTTCATGGGGGGCATGAAGAGTACCCAATTGAGTTTGTAGTCTTGCTAGTGTTTGTCTTCTCATGAATGAGAAGTAAGTAAAAAAATTGGATCACAAAATGTGCTATTTTCAGTGTATTTTGGGAAGTTGTTTCTCCTTGCTCTAAATCTGAAATTTCTCCACAAAAACGATATTTTTTGAGTTTGAGCCCAAATAACAAAATAAAGGTCATCTATTCTAATTTCTTCTCCAATTAGAATTTTGGAAAAATCATAATTTTGAATATTTTATTGCAAGGATTGTAATTATAGAATGACACGGAAATTCAATTAATATAATGATGTTTGCCACTAAAATGTACACACATGGTGAAATTCTAAGATTTTTTGAGATAGTTTTCTATTTGATATGATTTTTCTTCACTTTTTCTTCCAAAATTCTCAGAAAAATCATTTTTCCTCCAAAAAATCTAAATTTTTTGAAAAGTACAGAAGTGATGTAAGGTCATCTCTGAAAAATTAATACAAAACATTTTCATATGTATTCATTCAGTCCCCAAATGGCAGCAAACTGTGTGTTGGCACATGGGCTGAAAACAGAGGTTACAGGTCCGGCGTTTAAGGGTTAATTGGTTGGAAATGGGTTGTAAGCTTCGGTCTAGTGAAAATCCTCCAACCTACTAAGATGGAGAACTTCCGCTGATTTCCTTGCAGTGAGTGAGTATTTTGCCCAACCCTGTAGGTGTACTGTCCCGTACAACTGGCCCCCACAAATGTATCATTGCTGGTTGACAGTTTTGGGTCATCAGTTGAGCTGAACTTCCAGGCTGCTTCCTCCTCCTCCACGGCTTACTTGCTCACTTGCAAACAGCATCTAAGGTGGTACACCCAATTGCTACTGTGCCTGGTTACTATTATTAGGCTATTCTCATTTTCATGTAGTCGTGTTGGCAAGTGAAAGCATGTTCCAATGCACCAAAGAATACAACATTTGGATACAGTATGCAAAAGTTATAAAAGGTTAAAGTTTGTTTTTGAAAGTGTCATCTACAGACTATATACAGAACTGATTTTGGAAATGTACACATATTGTAGATGGTGCTTCAAGGTCAATTGCATTTTTAGGTGTACCCGCCTTACATCTATCTGTATTATATGGAATATTGAATACACATAGCTATGCAATCTGTCAAGACCCATCGTCATGCAATCTGTCACGATTCATTGTCACAAATATGGTCATATTTTCATCCCCAAATATTTCATCCTTTCATCCCAAATGTAATTTATCTGGTTTTGTAAGACTTTGACCAACTATATAAGGTAGGTACACCCAAAAAAACCCTGTTCCTAAAAGCGTCATCTACAATGCACATACATTTCCGAAATCATTCATGTTCACAGACTGTAGATGGCACTTTTAGAAACTAACTTTGACTGTTAATAACTTTTGCATACGGTATCCAAATCCTGCGTTCTTTGGTGCGTTGGAACATGCTTTCACTTGCCAACAAGACTACATAAAAATTTGAACTCATTAATAGCAGGAACTAGGCTCAGTATGAATAAGTGGTGCTTTTGGATGTACCTACCTTAGTCCATATTTTCCTAAGTTCCATGTCAGGTCTGAGTGTGCTAACTTAGGACAACTTAACTTCACTTATTGTTGGTTCCTATTCTCTCTCAGACTGACTGACTGATTTCCAGCTCAATCTCAGTCTTCTGCTTTCTTGCTTTCTTTCTTGCTTTCCCTCCTTTCCATGCCATTGGAATGGGACCTCAGGCCCACTGAATAAGTCAGAAAAACTTTTGGCCGGGTTTCCACATGAGCTAGCTGCCACAAACAAACATGGTGTGCAAGAGGATTGACGTACAAAAGCAGGCTGCAACAAGACCGAGCCGGTCTGCCATGGGAATGGAGTGGTCGGGGATATAAGACGCAGCCACTTAGATATAGCTAGCTAGCTAGACCTCTCCATCGGGGCGCAGCGGATATAATTTCAAGCCTTCCTTTAGATTTGGGTTTTCCAAAGACGGGCACATGCATGCACAAGCCCCGTGGACAGTATTGTATTTGTCGTGGAACAAACTCAAGTCTGTGGACTTCATCAATCACTGCTAGCTAGTGATACCCTTGTCAGACATTCAAACCAGGGGGACTGAATGTAAGATTGAATGTAAGGTAGGTACACCCAAAAGCGCCAGTTTCTCTAATGTGCCTAGTTCCTGTTATTATGTTGTTCGAATTTTTTTACAGTCTTGTTGGTGAGTGAAAGCATGTTCCAACGCACCAAAGAACAGTGGATTTGGATACCGTATGCAAAAGTTATTAACAGTCAACGTGTGTTTCTGAAAGCGCCATCTACAGTCTGGGTACATGGCTGATTTTGAAAATCTATGCACGTTGTACAGAGCGCTTTAAGGTCAGGAGCCATTTTGAGTGTACCTACCTTAAGGTAGAACCACCCACAACCAACCGGCACCCCATAGCCAACTTGTTGATGGATGTATTTTGAACCAAGGCTGGAATGGGTTTTTTTCCTCCTTTTCAAAGTTAGGACTAAAAGGTCATGGCACATGTCCCAAAGTAAGGTAGCTAGAGGTACCCATAGTCAATCATTTAAACAATTTTCAAGCAGATCGTGAGCAATATGAGGCAATGAAATTTTTGCCAAGTAGGAAGATAGGAAATATGGGGAGTGTAAAATTTTCAGAATTTTGTTCCCAAAATTGAAATTACTGTGATTTTTGGAAGCCAAAAAGTTGTTTGGTCTAATAGCCAATGTCTAGAGTCTTCCAATTCCAATGATTAGACTAAGTGTTTTTCCGCTCACTACTTCCTACTTTCTTGCTCACTAATTTGAGACATGTCTCATGATCTTATTGGGCCCAACCTTGAAATGGAAGAAAAAATGCATTTCAAGCTTTAGTTGGAAATGTGTTCTAGCCTTGGTTGGAAATCGTTCCATTCTACATGATGGAGATGGATCCTTGGTGAGGAATGGGTACCTTTACCTTACCAAAGCAATGTATAAGAAAGTAGAAAGGAGTGAGTTAAAAAGTATTTTTTTTAACTGATTGGAATTAGAAAAGTACACATATTGGTTATAGGTCCGACACACTCTTTATGGTCAGTTTCTTTAAAATGGCGATATTCCAATAAAGTGGCATGACATTCCATTAAAATGGCACATTTTCTTCCTCTACCACTAAGCCTCTATGTCAAAATGGTACACAAAATATGTCAAAATGACACTTGAAATTTGTCAAAGTGGCACATGGAAAATGTCAAAATGGCATTGGAATTTGTCAAAATGGCACTCGGAATACCACCATTTTAACGAAATTGACCATCTTTGCCTTTCAAAATTCATAATGATTTCAATTCATGCAATAAAATTACCAAAGTTTTTGCAATCCCCATCATTTCTATCATTGCACCTCTAAAAAATATTTTCTTTGCATTGCACTACACTAGATCATGTTTAGTGAATAGCTTAAGAGATCAGTGATGGATGGTTCTACCTTATTTGACTGAATGTTAAGATTATTTGAAATTGACATTTTAGAAACTACTAGCTACTATTGTAGTACAATAGAACCTCTCTTAGTAAACCTTCTTTAGGGTGGTAAACCTTTGTAATTCAATGTGTCAGACCAGTCCCAAATTGAGACAAATTACAAAGGATGTGAGTAAATTTGACCCTCCCTAAGTGAATAAACCTTTGTAACTCAATATGTTAGACTCAACTAGGACTCATTGAGTTAGAAAGGTTCTACTCCACATTGTTCACACCAGTTAGGGTGAATTAAAGGCAAAACACCCATTCCCGCACCTATTCCTTCCAGTGGACCATAGATTCACCCAAATATGTCCCTAGAATGTAGTTAATGTGTTTGCCACATGTGTGATTGTAATTTGTTGACACAGTTGAATGACACATAAGAAAATCTGGTTGGCTCAGAGCTGATTTTTGCAGGGTTGAGTTTTGGGGGCACCTACAGGACGGTTCCACAGGTCTAGGGAGCCAACACTTTGAAAATTTGTAGAAATTACATACTATGTCCGAAAAATCTAATTTTTTTTTGAATATTCATGATTTTCACTCGATAATACTACAAAATATCATTATTAGAAAACTTTGCCTCCAACTATGCTCAATTCCTTATTTGGACGGTTTTGGGTGTTTCCACTGTACCCCATTATAAAATAAATGGGAGCAAACCCATTGCAGGCCAAATTTTAGTGATGGTGTACATTCAGGTTCAAGTTCTTAACTGTACACCACCAATACAATTTGACCCAACCCGCAATGGGTGTGCTCCCATTTGGTCCGTAATGGGATGATTTACCTTAGTTTCTTCATCTGGATCCCTGCCTGCCCCGGCCACCCTTGTTGGCAATCAAACAATCCAAACTGACAGATCCTACTCCTTCCTTCCAACTGCTTCCCCAGCCTGACTGACACTGTTGTTCTCTTTGCTGGCACCTTGGCCATGAAGCGAACTTCATTGGAAGCCAAGCCCAAGCCCAAGCCATTGCATGTGGATTCCTCTTGTTCTCAGAGAGTCTGACTGACAGAGAAGCCAAGCCAAGCGTTACCTGAAAGCTTAATCAAAGTAGCTTGAAGCCCAGTTTCTGTGATCCAGGAGGGTCTTTGCTTGGTTGCCCTCAGTGTTTGTCTCGTTGCGTCCCATGGTTTGGTTCCATCTGTTTATTGTCTGAAAATCTTAAAAATCGTTGCAGGGGCTGTGCCTCTGGTTCGCTGTACTGTTTCCCTTTATGAATGGAAATTGTCCACGTGTTTCAAAAAACAAGTAAGGTAAATTCAAGCTTAATTGAGGTCAGGTCAGTTAAGCAAATTTCATGCCCGAGCAGCTTTTCTGACAGACTTTTCGATAATTTGACACTGGTGTGTTTGTGTGTGCGAGCGTGGCATCCCTCCATCATCTTGCTGCATGGCTGGCTGGCTGGATCAATGCTGCTGAGCAGTGCAGCTAAGCCAGGCCAGGGGATCATGTATTGTCTTGTCTTGTCCTGGAGTCCAGGATGATGAAGACCCAACCTGACAATGATGAGATATGGGATCTGCAATCAAGCATTTCCCAGCTTCGTTGCCCATCATGGCCATAAGTAATGGAGGAAAAAAAACATTAAAATTTCAAAATTAAAATTAAAACCCACCCTGGCTTCCTGGCTTGCTAACTTGGCTACTCTTGAAGTCGGTTTCCCTAACGTAGAGGGAGGGCACACACCATTCCTTTCAACAGGGGCACTAACTTAACTTAGCTTTGTTGCAACTGGTAACTCTTCTTTCAGCAGGGGCATTGTGCTGGCCATGGATTGTTGCAGAGGAGGCCTGGCATTGACAGAAGCTAAGCTGCATGTGAGGAAGTGTGAGGAAAAGCAAACCAGGGTTACAAGGGCTTGGCCTAAGGTAGAACCATCTATACCCGATCACTTAAGCAATTCGAACAGATCATGAGGAATATGAGGCTAAGCAAAATTTTTCCATGTAGCAAGATAAGAAAGATGGGGATTGCAATTTTTTCATAATTTTATTCCCAAAACTGAAATTACTATGATTTTTAGAAGCCAAAAAGTGATTCGAACCCATAGCCAATGTTTAGAGTCTTCTAATTTGGATCATAGCCGAGACTCTACTTTCCCAATCGGTACTTCCTACACACTTTATGACACTTTATGACATGTGTCATGACCTTATTAGTCCCAACCTTGAAAATGAGGGAAAAGTACATTCTAAGCTTTCATTGTAAATCTCTTCAATCTAGCCTTGGTTGGAAATAACCACATCCTATAGGTTGGGTATGGGTCCTTGATCGGGAATAGGTGGTTCTACCTTATTACTGGGGGAGTTAGTTGTTTCCTTGTAGAATCATAACTAGTTGTTGACTTTTCAACACTAACGTGGTTCCATCCCATTGGCAACTCATCACCATTGCCAAGACAAGTTGGGACTCATAACCTTTTTTTCTTTGAACTTGCCTTCCTATACCCTTGGATTGTGAAGATCACTAAAGGTTGTGATTGAAAAATATACAATTGGTTATGTTTGATAACCTATTTGTTCTTAATATGGCTCATCAATGATCTAATACTTAATTTACTAGCCACTTCTCAATCATTAAGTTCCAACAAGCATGCCCTATATTGTATGTATTAAGTTGTGGCAAGTAGCAAGTTAATGTGACCCACAACAATGATATCTAAGGAGAGATTGTAAACCACATATAGACTTCAAACCTAAAGTCCAAACATATCTGAAAGCATCTTTGCTTTTCAAGCCTTATAAGTCTAAATGTCAATAAGGTATGAAAAACTCAATCATACAATCTTATAGTGTGCATGTTGTAGATGACGTGAATCAAATTTGGACTCATTTGGCCATATAGATTGCAAGATTATGATGTTTTAGTGTTGATAAACAAGTTGAAATTTTCCTAAAAACACATTTGAAGGTGGAATTTGATTTCTAAATCTACTCAAATGAAAAAACTTTACTCTAAAAAGTGATTTGAAATCAACATACATGCACATTGGTGAAAAAAGATGTCATTCACATGACTCAATGTGTTTGCACAATTGTTTTGAAATGTAAGAAAATAGTGAAAAAGTCGCAAAAAACACATTTGTTGCTGAACCTCCCTCTTCTAAAACACTTCTCAGTCCCTCATAACTTCTTAGATTGAAATGAAATTTTAACCACAAAAACTATACTAGTATGCACAAATTTTCCAAAAGAAATAAACTAGAAATGGACACTGTATGAAGAAGAAACAAGCTGTTGAAGTTCATTGTGATCCAAAAATGTTTGGATTTTGAACTTTGAATTGCTCCCAAACATTCAAAACAACAAGGATTGTCATGAAAATTTAACCACAATAACTAGACTTCTAAAGGAACATGACACAACAAATTTTTATTGAAAACAAACATTGGATAGAGGAGATACAAGCCCCGAAGTTGCAGCCATCAATTGAACCTACGAACTTTGATTGGCTCCCAAAGCATTTGTACATCTTGGATTGATCTGAAAATTTTACCACACAAACTGGACTAGCATGCACAACTTTTCCAACAAGTTTTTATTGAATTTGAACATCGAATGCAAGAGTTACAGCACTTTGAATCGGACTGCCAGACTATGTGAGGACACTTTTCGTCTCTTTCGGCGAAAGAGTTGCGGGAGAGACATTACATGTTAGGTCGATTAATTTGGTTACAGGTTTTAGAACAAAGTCCCATACAAGATGACATACTAGACCATAACCTTCCCCATCGATTACTCCATGACAAGGAAAAGGATATTCGGATGGAGTTTATTCATTACAACTCACATTCAACAAAATTATCACTACATGATTGAACTGAGAGTTCCGTTGCCGACATAAGAGATATCAATAGCAGTTCTCCAATCAAACCTCATTAGCTCCACAGTGTACACTTGCCCTCAATTTTGTGAATTGTTAAGGCCCAACTCCCAAAGGTGAAGCCATTTATACTAACGCATATAAAACTTCATCTTCTTCGCATGACGTTCATGACACGGTTGAAGATTGCCATAACTTAACAGACAGATTCTCTGCTGAAGGGCGTATCTAATGTTTATTTTGGTAATGATCTTCTACCCCATCAATATAACCACACCAATTGGCTTGCTCAAGCAATTTGAAAACCCTCGGCCAGATATGGGCTACAGCTATTTACGCCCGTGACTACATTTGGCGATGGAGTGAAACCACCAAGTCACGCAGAAGACGAGCATACTGACACCCCCAAAGCAGAAAAAAACTGTGAAGAGCAAGGTGCCGAAGTTGTGTGGACTTACTTGGGCAAGGACTGTCTCAGGAAGGCTGGAGCAAGGCCTTGAAGACTTCCAGCCTCTCCACAGCTGCCAGTGCCTGCTTGGCGTCGTGGAGGTCGAAGACTTGGCTGACGATGAGCTCCCAAGGGAGGCTGTCCGCGTGCTTGGTCATGAACTGGACGCCTCGGTAGAAGTGGCTGAAGTCGGAGCCCCAGCAGCCCTTGACCGTGAGGTGCTTGCGGTTGATCATGTGGTGAGGGTTCAAAGGAACATCGCCGTTGTCGGTGTACTGCCCCACCACAACGTAAGTGCCTCCGTCACGACACAGCAGCAGACCCTCCGTGACGGCCTCAGGGCGCCCTGTGGCCTCGATCACCACGTCGCCGAGGTGGCCGCTGGTGAGCTCTTGCACCACTGCTAGCCGTTTCCCTGGGTCCCGAAACTACAAAATAGAACATCATAAAAACAATATTCACGATAATAAGCATTTGTCAGATACAAACATTATCGCCTGGCATCAACAGAAATCGAGTTAATCTGCGACTGGAAGATTGGAGCCCAAGTTCATCATCTCCTGTTGTGGAATTCACTTGGAACGTGGGCTTGCGCATATTCAACCCACTTTAACCCGTAAGTGCTTAAATGGACAAAAGTGGCCACTTCCACAACTCTGAGTTGCAGTAATTCATTAAGGAAGATCCATGGAAGGTAACAGAATACACCAGTAGAAAGAAGAAACGTACCATGTCCTACCGTACATTTTTTTCGAATGATAGAAATGCGTTTTGGAAGGAAATGTTATCAGCAATATTAGCTTTCAAATGTACTTCTATTTTTAGTTTGGGTACTTCGAGTTTAAGACGATCACTGAAGAACTCAAGGTCAATGAATACGTTAGCTTTCTGTGATGTCAGGTCTCTTGACGCAATTTGAAGAATAGGAACGTGGTTCTCCAGGTGAATGAATTCAACGACAATTCGGAAGATCTGTTGGGTTCCAGATCAAGCCCCTGTTTTCAGATTTGAGCAGCTGTGGAGATTTCAGTTTTTGTGGTCAGCACTACCGTACATTATCCTAATAGTGAGACTGGCAGACGCCTTAAGACCAAGGACCACCATTAAGTGATAGTGCTGGAAACAAACCTCCTCAATGTTGATAGTGTGGTCGATGCCGAATTCCTTTACAACCTTGAGTCTGTGTGCAGGAGCTCCCACCACTATGACCTGCACACCTCACATGAAAACCAAGAGGATGAGCGTAAAGAGATGGTGAAGAAGTGATTCCCAATGTAGCTTACACAGAAACAATGAGCATTGACGACACAAAGTTTCAAAATTAAAACAAATTTGAGGATGCAATTGCTAACCTGAAGAGCTCCACTAAGTCGAGCTAAAATGGCTGCCAAAAGCCCAACAGGACCTGAACCCTGGACGATCACTCGATCCATGAGCCGAATATTGGCTCGGTCAACTGCATGCAATGCTGTAGGTAGCCTACATCGCAAAACTTGTTAATCCACACCTATCTTTCAGAGGATAGCCTACACATTGTGATTATAAATTGCTACAGATGTCACCAGATTAACAACCGGCAAGACAAGACAAAGCTCGAGTAATAAATAAACAAATCTGAACCAAAAAAAATCCCCATAATACCTACTCAAAACTGTTCAAGAAACATGAGGCTCATTTTTCGCTTCCTAATCCTTTAGGGATTAAAGAACGATAGCACAGATTGGTAGCAGGTTTGGACTAATACCCGCAGCCGCCTGCCATGAAGACCCTTGCTGGCAATGCTTGAGGGAGTCGAATGATCTTCGTGTTTGGAGGAAGGTATATGAAGGAGGACCAGCCACCTAACAAGCCTTGAATGCTGCACGGGTCAGCATTGCAGGTGATGCCAAGAACTCGCCTTCGCGGACACCTTGTTGTTTGCTTGTCCACCTGAAATTCACCAGCAACAGTTATGCTCGTGCCAGTTTCTATGCAGACTCGTAACGATATCATCACAGGCTCAAGTAACGATTCGAAGCTACTTCTGATGCAGCATTCCCCTCGTCCATTTCCCCTTGAGCTGGAGTACAACATATTCAGGACATACACGGTGGAAAATGTCCCAAAATTGCCACATCCAAGGTTTTGAATCAACACCAAAGGGAGGGAATGTACTCGGACATGTAGTACCTCGTAGATTCAGTTCAGTTCCGCATGTTATTTATTGCGGGAGTCAATATCAACTCTGCCATATATTGTTTTCTAACTCCTGCCATATTCAGAGGCCCAACAGTTGGCCTCATGTTATTTTTAGTAGTTATGCAGTCCTGTTAATTTGTTCAATTAAATTTTGTTTAGCACCGATACATACTATGTTCTTCACCGAATCTGGTGATACAAACATGGCCTCATCTGAATTGAGGAATTGAATTTGCCATTTTCAAACCGTGGACCGATGCTAAAAGTGAGACGGTCTGGAGAAAGGAAACGAAGGCACACCAAACAGGTCACGCAAGAGTTGCACGTATCGATCACGTCCAGATAGGTCACAATATCTCCTTGCTCAATCTGCACAAGTCTCCCATCAAACAATCCATAAGGATCAAAATTTTGAAAGACTGAAGCTTTGTGAATCCTTCACAACTTCACTCATTCAAGAACCAAGTAAGGCAGTGGATAATCTATGAGAGGAGTGAATGTCACTTAAAAGAAATAGTTCGAATCTAATGAATCTGACATGTATAGCAACTGCAGGGCAAAATTTCACTCACCCTTTACTGGCATCCTATGAGCAAAACTTTGAAAACTCCGCAGTTCTTCAAACATATCCAAACAGCATATTCAAATGTGTGGGAATCCTCTCGAGAGAAGAGCCACATAAAAAAAAATCCCATTCCGACAAAGTAAGCCAAAGCAGATGAGCTACGGGGAATGCACTCCCTACATCAATTAAAAGACCATCAGTTCTTTGCTTCTACCATATTTTCAATTCAATGATCCTTTACATGCCTACATTGAGTTTCCAAAGAATTTTAGACATCCACACGAGAATACCAACACATCCAGCATATGAAACGACTGTTTATATTTGCGATAACATGAGTTTTAGGGCGGTTGCAAACCTGGGAGCCCTCGACGTCTGTGATGAAACCAGCTATGGCATACACTCGACCAACTGCAACATGACCTGGGATGATAGGATATGGCACCGTGTCAAGGCGACCATGTTGGAGATGCACGTCCGTTCCGCAAACTTCACCCAAAACCATCTGCAGGAGCACGGAGCCTGGCGCCATTGACGACAGTTTCAGTTGCTTCTCAGCGACCACATTGACAGAACCATCCGAGTTCAGCACCACACAAGTATTGCTGATTGTGGATTCCTGTATATCCAGAAACACAGCACTACGATGAGCTTTGAATTCCGTGAAGAATGACAGACATTTGGAATTGAAAGTTGGGCATACACTAAGAAGCAAAATGTTGGCTCTACTGTTCTCAGGCTAGTAGTTGTGAGCAAATCTCTTGAGGAATTGCAGGATTACACAGCGAAGGTCCTCCTCAAGTGGAGAGCACCTGTCCCAAACCCTAATCTCTACTAAAGAGCTCCTTGTGTGGATCTCAGACTTTGTTGAATGCCATGCAATTAATGATGAAGCACTTCAACCGTGAACGGGAATGTATATGACAAACTTGGCGAAGTACTTCAACCCTGATTGTCCTCAACCCTAATTGTGTTATACAATTCTCCGACGGAGATAATTACATTTCCTTGAATTGAAAGACTTTTCACCGATGCAACTCTTCACCATTGTTCATTGCTCAGCACACAGAAGCCAAAATTGGCGTCTTCAAACAAGACTTACAGCTGAATGTTTGGATTGGCTACTCCGCGGTTCATCAACAGCCTACCTCACCACGCATTCACCAAAGTTTGCAACCCACTAAAGTGACACTCTGCAGCTCATTGTTGCCCACAAGTTGACTGTCTCAAGCTTCAATTTCACCGACTTGCCACGATATTCAATTCATTATTGATTGCACTGCAGCTAACATAAATTCATCTCCTAGACGGGAAAAAATTCATTCTTTCCGAGGGTAAAAACCTGGGATCCCCCCAAATGCACAAGTGCAGACATAATTGAGATTAGAAGCAGGGAACCCACCATCTGGGACGACGTCGGAGCTGGCTCTTGGGTAATCCCCATGGAGAGTGAGTTTCAGGAATCAAGGAAGAAGAATTTCATCTAGCACTGTCTCTGACGCTGGCTTGCCATCCTCCCAATGCACGTTTCCCGAGGTGGAGTAATGAAATTTCATAGTCGGTCGTCTTATACCCTAATCGTCCTCGTCAGGCCATGGCCATATGCTGCCTCCAGAAGGAATATACCCATACTCCACCCTGCCAAAATGCTGTACCTACGTTTGGACCCAAAAGCATCACAAAACTTTACACACCGAGATGTTGATGATACAATACAAGATGTACACAGTCAAAACTAGAGTTAGTGAGACTTTACTGCCACTCTTGTAGAGAACACTTTGAAAGTTCATAACTCGTTTAAAATGGTGCATTCTAAAATCCATTGGAACTCTTTTTCTGTTGCAATGAAATTAATTTGTATGAATAATTGTAACTATGCTCAGTTGTAATTAGGTGCATTTAGAGGTGCGCATACTTCACTTCTTTTGTCACACTCAATTGAAATCCACAATGGTTCAACATGAGTCCTGTCAATACAAGAGAATCCATGAATAGTACCTGATTGAGTGGCCTCTTGTTGTGAATTTGACCAATGAAACTGATCATGAATTACAGGTCCAGTGGGTGAGTTTAGATTGGGGCCCAAAATGCAGATTGTACAACCTCTGCAAACTGTATCACATGTACAATTGTTTTGCTCAGACCCCAAATCTCACAACTTCTTCTACCTTCAGCTAGAATCATTGCTCTTGACCTTCGCTTCGTGTAACATATAGCTCCGGCCTTACTTTGTAAAGGGTTTAGGGTTCAGTGTGTACATTTAGAATAATGTTAATTGTCCATCAAAGATGTGGATTGGAATTTAGCTTGGGACCTCCAACTCACTTCTCCACTGCATGGGTTTTCCTGTAAAACGAGTTCCGTTTCTTTTTTGTTTCAATGAAATGGCTCATGTTGCTTAAACAGATTGCTGACTAACATCCTGTTTGCATCTAGGGGAGTGTAAAACTGATTCAACTTTAACACTCCAGAAGCTTTACGAGATTCTTTCGACCCCCAAATGCATTCTCAATATAGTGATGATGCATAACTAGTTTTTGCTTCAGTGAAATTGATGGACGCATCAGATGGAAATTCTAAGGAGACATGATTTTCTTTTAAACTATTTTGAAAATACATGTCCGTGACTGATACAATGCGGCACCAGAGACCAAGCTACGGTTTTCAGTTTGTTTTGGTTGCAATAAAGTCAGTGAGGTTTGGAGATGGGGATTTCAAACTGATCAGTTCCTGAAAAACGAAACTTACCCTGTAAAGCCGGACTAATCTCTGTGGAAATCATCCTTTCAGAAACAGTGCAAATCATCTACTTCGAAAAAAAAAAAAATACTCATTGGAGGGTGTACTACTATGCAAGACCTCCTCTTTTTGCACAAAATTCGAAGGTTGAACAATTGCATTTTTGTCTTACATGCAAGAATTCTTTGTCATCCATTGGACACTTAATGTTTGTTTTGGGTTAAGTGAGGCAACAAGGGGAATTGAAGCTCTAGTCAATCAACCTTATGAGCAATCTTCAGCTATGAAATTTCACAATTGGTCACCTTGTTAGAGACTTTGGAATGTCGGGACTTAGGACCAGTGAATCTATAAAGGCCAAGTTAATTCTTTGAGAACCACACCTATTATAAAGGTACTTTGCCAAAAATGATTTGATTTTTTGACACATATGGTAGAAATACAAAATTGTCAATACAAGCAATTCAACATAATTGGAGGTACCTTTTATATACCAAAAATATTTTGTAGTATTACCAATTGAAAATCATGGATTTTAGAAAAATTTCATTTTTTGGATAAGACATGTAATTTCTAAAAAATTTCAAAGTGATAGGTCATTAGATTGGTCACTAAAATTGTCATATATGTGAACCTAAAACTAAAATTTAAGAAAATCATTAATAAACTACTGACAATTAAGGGAAGGGAGAATTTCATGACACTTCAAAAGGACACTTTAACCCCTTAAGTTCCTTGACTATGTTTATTCTAAAAATGGTCAAAAACTACCATTTCTAGTATCATTACCAATTTATTTTTAAATTTATTTTTTGAGATTTGTACTCATAGGATCTGATAGTAAATTAGTTTGTGAACATGTACAAAAAAATTTAGAGTTTTTAACCATATAGATTGCAAGATATTTACATTTGAATGCTCAAAACATCTCCACAATGTTTCTTGCTATAAAAGTAACTTGCCCATTAGGATTGACATATTTTGATTCTATGAAATTAGAACCATCAACAATATAATTTTTCTTCTATTTTATACATACCTCAACTCAATAATGTTTTAAAGAGGGTGAATGCAAGAAACACTTGTACTATTTTGTGTCACACGGCATGTGCTGATCTGTTTTTTGGCCATAACTTTTGCATTTTAACTTGAAATGACTCAAAATTTCTAGAGAAGGTACTGATGACTATCATAAACCTTAAGTAATTTTTTCATAATTTTCAAAAATGATTTACTATTTAAATAGTACTAGTGATTGAATGTCACAAATGCCATTTTGGAGGTTTTTAGTACTATTGGGTCGTTGCAAGAAACATTGTGCAAAAAGCGTAGCGTTTTCAAATGTACTTTTTTTTTCCGGGAGTACTTTAAAATTAAAAAAAAAAGTTTTAAAAAAAGTGAAAAATATGTTTCATGTATAAATCTTTAAGAAGAAGGTACCTTAAAAAGGAAAGGCATAGGAAAAATCTCTAAGTAGGAAATCCAGAAAAGTCCAAAATCTCATGAAAATTAGTACTTCCACATTTTAATTTGTAAAAAAATAGGAAAATCAATTTTAAGAAAAACTAAAAATTGACCATTTGAGGAAAGTTGATTTTGATGAGATTTGACCAAAAGAACGATCTTAGAACCATCATCAATGTTCAAAAATTGCGTGCTAGGGGAAAAAATTTGTACTCATGTGGAGGACATAAAAAAACATATTTTTAGATTTTTATTTGGAATTTATAGGTTTTACACCTATGCAAATAGACCATGAAAGTTTTGTCTTCAAATCATTAAATTTAGACATTGCGAACGTAATGATAACCATAAACGTAATTTTGTGACAGCTCAATGAAAATGTTTTTTAAATATAAAATGATTTTTTTTAATTTTTGAAAAATATTTTATCTAATAAAATTCAAGTTAGGTATGTTCAATAAAAATTTCATGTTCATTGGACTTCATCTCCAAAAGTTATAGTGGAAAACAAAAAAGTGGTTCGTGTTGTATCGTGAAATAGGACCGGTGTTTCTTGCAATGACCCTATTGAGTACCTTTTTTTAATCATTTTGAGCTCAAATTTGGATTTAATGGTCTTCTAGTAGACTTGTAGCTTTCACGTAGAGGGATTTCAAAAAAAGTTATTTTTACATGGTGTACAAGTCCACAAAGTGAACCTCCTTCTACATTTTTTTGGAAACATGTGAAAAGTGATTTTGGTGATTTTTTGATTAATAACCATCTCTATAAAGTTTTTGCAAATGCAAAATTTTTATTTTATTTTTAAAATATTTTTTCTATTTTTTACTAATTAAAACATCAAAGTATGTATTTTCTTGAGGTTTGGCACTTTTCAAGTTCTCCTACTTAGAGATTTTCTTAACAAATTTCCTTCAGTGGTTTTCTTCATCTTAAAGGTCTTTACATTAGTCATATTTTTTAAATTTCTTAAAATTTTATTTTTCTAATTTTAAAGTGCTCCCAAAAAAATCAGCCAAATGCAACAAATAGTACAAGTGTTTCTTGCATTCATCCAAGATGATTTTAAAATTTTCTTTCTAAATTTTTACCTCAATTTTCTATAGTAGAGATTCAAACCTCAAAATTTTGTAGTGAAAAAAATTATCTTGAAATTTTTTGTGGCTTCCTATAATTATGTTCACACCCTGATTGCATTGAGAATGATTACTGACTTTGAATTATTTCTAATATTAAAATAAAAATGACCAAAATGGATATACTTGGTCCTAAAGGGTTAAGGTATAAGACTAGTGTGCCTTGTGGCGATGCCACAACCAAAATAAATGTTAAAGTATATTTTTAATTCTCTAAAATAAAAAATAATTAAAAAATCCATTATTTTTTCATCATAAGTCAAAATGTTTGAAAACAAAAGCTTGTGCACTCCTCCTCTCTAAGGGCTTTCCAACAATATCAAGAACATAATCAAGAGATGTTAAGTTTGGAAGATATAAATTTAACAAAACAAACAAACAAATAAACAAACAAACATCCTAATGTGCCCTGTGTTGTTGCTACAACCAAAACAAAAGTAAAAATAATTTTCCAATTTTCTAGAACAAAAAATAAGTAAAAAATTCATAACTTTAACATCATAGATCCAAACACCACAAACTAACAAAGTCTGTGCACCCCTCTTCAACAAGAGCTTTCTAATGATACGAAGAATGAGATGAAGAATGTCATTAAGGGATGGATGGTCCAAGAGATTTCAATGTAACAAACAAAAAACAACAAATAAAGAACCTATTTGAAACTAAGAGATGTGTGTGTGAAGGATGGATGGATGAATATAACCCAAAGGATCTATATAGTATTATAGTTAAATTGAAATAACATATTTTCTAATCCTATAGACTATAGTTGATTGCCACATCATCAACAACTAATGGAAGAATCCCAAAAATTTACGCTGACATAAGGTTGACTCACCAATAAGTAACCATGCCTAATACTCAACCTATAGGGGTACAATATTTCCAATCAAGGCAAGGACAAATCTCTAATTAGAGCTTGAATTGCACTTTTTGGTCCTTTTTGAGGTTGAGACTAATTTAAGGTTATGACACATGTTCCATATTAGTAAGAGTAGGTAGGAGGAAGTGGTGGGTGACAAAGTAATTCTTGAATGATTATTAATAGAAGACTCTAGACTTTGACTACTAGTAAAATCTCGGGGAGATTACTTAGAGTAACCTTTAGACACCACGTGTGTTAAAAATTTTGGACCCCCTATTTTTTTTCTAAAATTTAAATAAAAATAAAAAATAAAAAATATGAGAGTATTCCCCTACATTGAAAGTTTATAACTCGAATTATTGATATTTTTATGTGTTGATTATAATTAGTTACAAATTTTTGAAGTAAACAAATACACTGTAGAGCTAGAAATAACTTTCACACCACTATTTTATATAAGAAAAAATCGTCTAAAAAATAAATAAAAAATTGCTAAAAATAAATTTTCATTGAAATTTTATTTTTCTTGAATATTGATGCCATGGTCATTTAAATGCATTCTCTATAAATGTTTGAGTTGAAAAACATGCCAATATAGTTCATTTTTCAACCCACTCTAGAAATCATTTCATATGTTATTTGATTTCAAAATCTTTGGCAATAGAAACTTAGTCATTATTAAGTACATTTCAAAATTATAGATTGAAATCATAGTTTATAAAAAAGTATATGGTAATATGGGGGGTCAAAAAATCACTTTAACACATGTAGTTTGTTTTTGATACACTAAGTGATCTCCCCGAGAGTAAAATATACTATATGATTCCCAAACTTCATAGTAATTTAAATTTTGGGATTAAAATTCTGAAATATTTTCTATCTCCAAATTTCTTATCCGCTTTCTGATCTTTTTCCAAGATGAAAATTTCCACCACCTTATGCTAATACTGTACATGAAGGTTTGATTTGGCACTTAGGTATCAAAATAGTTTCATTTTCACGTGCAAACGGTTTTAGACAATTGAAATATTGGTGTTAGTGTTTCAGCATTTTGGCATCCAAATCATTATGTTTCCAGCAACTACTAGGTTTTTTGGTTTTGGAAAACTTGTCATGTGGGGCTTAAAGCGTAATGTAGGTTTTCAGAAATATTCCAAAATTTAAACAATATGGAAGAGAAATTTTTGCAATATTTGAACATTTCACTTATAATATTCTGGACATTCAAACATTGCACAAAAATACTTAATTTATGTATGAATCTGACCTTCACGTAGGGTATGCACAACCTGCTCCGAAATGATCGGTTACTGGTGCCTCAACCTTACAGCACTGGTGCAACACGTACTGTCGGCACCAGAGTAGCCGAAGAAGCTGGCCGACCCACCAACTCCAAGCCAGCTTCCGCCCCAGGTTCCGATTCACTGTGTCTTCCGTCGACGTTTCGGAGTGACGTACGCGGCATTTTCCGCAAGGCGATTGCTGCAGACTGAAATGTCTGTACACTTCTATACTGTACACTACCGACTTCCTTCAAATTACGGAGTATATAGAATATGCGGCCGACCAACGAAGTTAAGGGCGGATTCCATGCATCATGAATCGGGTCACATGCATTGTGCAAAATCAACCAAGTGCTGCAAAATCCAAACTAAGGGACCTGTTTTCAGATCTCTCCCAATTAAGCCGAAACAGGAACAGTGCTCTTGACATCTTCCTCTTCCATGTGGCGAACTTATCTGATGATCGGTAAGATCAATTATTTGATCGTCGCAGACTTTTCTGCGGGATTCTTTCTAGCTGGTGACCGTGACTTTGCCAGCATAGAGAATGGTATAAGTTATTAAGTTAGTAGTTGCTTCCTCTCGAGCTCCTGGCAAGTTTGGCTTCAATTCATTCTTTCGAGCTCAGCATTTGCTATACGAGTCCCAGCACAGGCAGTTTAGGACATTCGGGAGGACATTATAGATCTGTTCAGTCATTTGAAGTCAAGAGATAGATCAAGATCATGCATCTTACTTGCAAAGAGCTCTTCTTATATGTGTACTTCTTGTGGATGTTAGAAGGTTCCGAAGTTTTAGGCCGTCGAGTGATTCACTGACTTTGTTTCTGGCATTTTCTCTGAGTTTACAACTTGCTTGAATTGGGTGGTACCCACCGAATCCTCTCGAGGGATTGAAGGTGAGTCTGTAAGATCGAAAGGAGATATCGTTCACCGATGATTGAGGCTGATCGAAACACTGGAGAAATTCAAAATGTCCAGTTTTGAAGAATTCCGTACGATCAATGTCCAGAGATGGGTAGAGTGGGATAAATGCGAATACAGTACTAGGACTGAGTGTGCACACTCAAGGACACTTTTGTCTAATTTCCACTGTGGATTTTCTGCATTAAATTCGAATTGAACTTCCCGGTACGTGAGGGAAGAGGGCTTCCCCTGTTCGGAACACAAATGATCAAACATGACTAATCCACGGTGTTTTGTGGTCTTAGTTTATTTTTTCGTCCCTACAGGCTGTCTGAAACCCTTACCATATATTTAGACTTCCCATGAAAGGTATGCCTGATAAGGTTGCGAGCTCTCAGTGGGTCTTTCATCAGTGCTTGCTAAACCACGAAGTTCTCTGTGGCGCTAATTTAGGAAGCCATGTCTCCCAAAAGTTATGAACTGTTCAATATATGGTTTCCTGCACTAGTTGGGGCTCTTGTTATCGGTCTTCTCGTAGCTGCCCTTTGGGAATTTGTTAGGCACAAATTCTGGCTATTTGTACACAGATTTCGCCCAAGCATCCTCGAAGAAGTGGGCTTAGATAATCGACATCAGTCTCGTGCAGAGGCGGAAGATCACCACAGAGAGATAATTGAAAAGATGAACATATTCGCAAGAGTGTTGAATCTGCTCGTATCACCGAAGTCGTCAAACTTTGGTGCTACTACCGCATTTGACGTTGAAGCGCAAACAGAAATCCATCCACACCATGCTACACCTGTAATTCGCATGACTGGGACAAGTGCCGTTCAGGGGACGTACTCCATTAGTAGGTCTTTTGAGAATCATTTGCACCCCGGAGAGACAATCCAAGGCATGGATTGCAGGCCCATTAACATCATTTTCACATCCTACTTTCCTGATGGCACGTCCAAAGATGTCACCCGTCCTGCCAAGAGGTTGTATAGAAGGCATGCAAATGGGCCAGTGAAACGGATGAAGTCCTCAATTATCCTGCAAGCGTCAATTGTCATGGATCCATGGGTGCTTGCTGAGATTGTTGAACTTGCAAAGCTTTGCATGCAAAAAGAAAACAAATGTGTTTTTCAGCTTGGAAATTGGGCAATTCTGTATTACAGCGGTAAGACCTTATGAACTTACGAACGTTGGCCTCTTGTTGGATGAATGTTACTTAATCATTCTATGTATAGTTCTCATTGATTACCTTGAGTTATTAAGGATGTACTTTAGCTTGACGTTAGTTTACAATTTAAAGAGAGTAGAGTCTAAAGGAGATAGATGCAGTGTTAGACACGATGGAGCTCCTGTGTGCTATTGTGTGCTATTGTTGTTGTAAAAGACTCACTATTTTATACATTCTGTGTATGTGTTTCTATTCACTTGTGTCAAGTTGCAATAGAGTTCCGATAATTTTATCACCTCTCGATATTGTTCGCAGCTTCTGAAGAGCTTGTGTAATTCTTATGAGTCCCAATTGTGTAGAGTTCTTGACTATGAGTCCCAATTGTGTATTATTTATGCACTTTCGGTGCTAGTTGGTGTATATGTTCTATGCATTTGATCTTATACTACCAATGCTTGAATGCAGCTGGCAAAGTTCAAATGCACTTATTGAAGGAAGGTGATGTGCCAGTGAACGTTGAGGCAAGATGGCAAGATGGAAGTAAGTGAATCAAGAGTTTGGCGTCCAAATTTTGCAGGGATCGGTTGTGTGCATCCTCGTTTAGTGGTGTCTTTTTAAAAATTCTTTAATTATCAATGGTTCTCTCTAGCGATTCTTGTGGGTTGAAGTGGAATTTACCATCAACTTTAAGTGTTCTTGGTGGACAAAGAAAGCTAACATGAGAAGTGTCTTCTTATGATGTTTTGTCCATTCAGAGACAGGCATCACAATGCGTGGATTGCATTTGACGGGGTCGCAAGTCAAAGTTGGGACTAAGCGAACCAGCAAAATTCTTCGAAGTGCTGGTCCACCAACTCAGGTTATCTTCAGCAGCTCCAATAGTTTTCTCAAGCAGATGCATGACAATGACATGAGTAATTCCTGTTGAGAAAGACATGAAATAACATACGTAGCAGCCACCTGAGTCACTTTTATTGATGTCTAGCGGCACTTACATCATTCAATTCCACTTATTGCTATCTATGTGCATATCAGGGAGTTGGAGGTTTTGACGAACTGCACTTGCGTGCTGGGGAATTTGACGTTCCAGGAGAAGATTCACTCATCTATGCCTCCAAAGTTGTTGTGGTTGATGGGGTCTCACTCATTGTGAGAAGTGAAGCTTCTTTTATTCTTCCTCCACCAGAAAAGAATGCCCTAATAGGTTTGTCACATCTTCCGTAGCATTATCTTGTGCTTCGTTTACCTTTTGAAGTTAGCTATGGGTGATTGCAAGAAAGGGCTGTCCTTTTTGGCGTCACAATGGAAGTGACTTTTGTGCCATTGGTTATAATTTTTGGGGTATTAATCCAATGTACTTGAAATTTTTATTGAAGATGTCCAACTTGATATTAAAGAAATTCCTCATTTTTCAAAAATTTCCAAAAAATATTTTCTAATTAAATTTTAATTTACCTAATTTGTCACACTTGCAGTTTAGGGGTTTTTAGTACTGTGGAGTATCCAAAATTAATGATGTAGACTTGAAATTTGTGTGGTCTATTTATGCCCTAAAGATTTATGAGTTGACCAAAAGTATTTCTTAAAAACATTATTTTATGTCCTCTACATTGATGCAAATAGAGGCCCCTTGCGCATACAATTCTGAACATCAAAAATGGTTTCAAAATAATTCTTTTGGTGAAATCTCATCATCATCAATCCTTCCCAAATTGCCAATTTTTAGTTTTTTTTAAAATTGATTTTCCTATTTTTTACAAATTAAAATGTGAAAGTACCCCTTTTTCTGAGAATTTGCACTTTTCTAGTTCACCTAGTTAGAAAATTTTCCTACACTTTTCCTTCACATGGGACCTTCTTCGTAAAGGTATATGCACCAAACATATTTTTCACATTTTTTTAAAATTATTTTTCTAATTAAACAGTACTCCCAAAGGAAAAACACAAACGAGACAAAAAGTGAGAGGCCTTTCTTGCAACTACCCCTATAGAACCTCACTTGATATAAATGTACTCTGAGACAATTCTGATTGTGTTGTGTGTTCTTAAAACTCGAAGTCCGCAGTTTTAATGGAAAATATTGAGAATGAGTAGCAAGTAGTATATGAGTAGGTCACTAGACGGTTGAATATGAGAAGTGCGATTTGGACGTGCTCATCTTACTTTGTACGTATTTAGTTTGCTTTTTGGTTTTGGAATGATTACTTTCAAGGTACTTATCTTCCGACATTGCTTTAATATATCAGAGTCTGTTTGGACTCAATGGCTTCAATTCTCGAACTCTGCCAAAAAGATGCTCCTCTCAATGTTTGGATCTGAAGATTTCCAACCTCAATGTGCACCAAACCGGTAGGTCTTCTGGTGGATAAATTCAATGGCTGATGAGTTCATATGCTTCTAAGCAATTGCATAAGAGGAAAGTTAGCCACTCATTTTAAATTCATGGGATGACATGAGATTGATGTATAGATTCTTGAGCAAAATGTTGGATTCTGCGCTTTGCATGCTTATGAATGATGTTTCGATGTCAGCTTGTAGAAACCATCAGAAATCAATCATGATTAATGTGCTATGTGTGTATTGCAGCCTAGAGTCGGAATTTGATCCCGAGCAACTTGAACTCACTGCTGAACATTGGAAGGGGTACGTATGTCTGTGCCAGTTGCAATTAGTTAGAACACGAGATGCTTGATGTAGAACATTCTTTCAATGTCATGAGAAGCTCCACTAACAACAGAATTTACGTGGGCAAGTTTATTCTACCTGCATCTTTGCAAAGAAACTCTAGGATCAACCAGGTTCTAAGCACTAAATTATCAACTTGCTTGCAGTTTGTCAGAGATTGAGTTGCTCAATACGAGGAAGGAAGTGTTCCTCTATCTGCAGGAGCAAAGAGCATCCGGAATCATTGAACGTGCTGGTCCTCCATCCCCCCACTCTCACTTGCTTTTTGTCAAGGACGAGCATTACTTGGAATGTTGGCAGGAAGGACTGCAAATTTTGAATGAAGTCATTCATCGGAGTTCAAATAACTCACATTCTCATGCTCACATCAGGTACGGCATATCTTAAACTCTAAATCTCGTCGTCTTTTGATGATGCTTTTTGACACTCCTGAGCGTGTCTCGACTTACCGAACCCGAACTTGTATCTGGGATTCGCAGAGTTCGAGGAGGTATCCATTTCTTACTTGGGGACTATGAGAGTGCACTACAAGACTACGACCTTGCTCTTCTCAACAAGGGAGGGCACCAACCCACAGTCCTGCTTGATCGAGCTTTAGTCAATTGTATGCTTGGCAGATATTTAGAGGCCATGCAGGATGTTGTTGCAGTTATTACACTCAACCGGAATGTGAACGACATCTGCGAACTTCAGGCATGCATTCAGCAGATTATTGACCAACAGAGATTTTTCCAAATAGTGGCACAGTCTGGTCCTTCATGTCAGCGACCAGTGGAGCCTGACCAAGAAAAAACAATGGTGAAAATGTAAGATATTCCGCAGTGGGGTCCTTGCCTTAGCAATCCTTTAAGTGGAGGTAGTACTCTGTTTTTCAATCCAATGCCTGTTTTTTGAGGTGGAGGATACGAATTAATGTAACTCATTAAACCTCTTTGTTTGTTTGAAAGCGCAGACCTGACTTACTCACTGGGGACGAGTGGGGGCCTGTCGAGATTGGATCTCTTCGCCCCATATCAGACTCTGGCACTGCTGGAGGTTCGGCATCTGATCCTTTATCAAAACGTGCGACTAAGTTTGGTTGATTGGTTACATTTTGTTACCATTTTATGGACATGACATCATGGTGTTTTGAGATTCGCTAGTGGATTTGTCATCAATGAATGCATGTTAGAATGTTGGTTGGTTTCAGGATTGATCAAAGCAAATTTTTACATTTCATTTTGAAGTTTAGGATTTCAAATTCCATGCATTATTCATCTCAGTATGTGTTTTTATTTTGAATCTTTGGATTTGACTGCTGTGTACCACGTAGAAGCTTTGTTTGTGGTGTCTGACCGTATCCTTTGGAAACTGGGACTAGCATGTATGAAGTAAGGCAATCACCTTACAATGTTCAGCAAACCTGATGAGTCTTATCGTGGTTGCAAACATTGGAATGTATTCAGCTCTTCTTTTTATGTCAGACGAGATCCTAATGGAGTCTTTTTTGTTGGAGTTCATTCCTTCAGATCATGGTGCATGGGAGATGGTCATGGAGCCCATTCCACAAGTCCGCCAAGCCTTAGAGATCATTGAGCATGTCTGCACAATATCCAGCATTGTGCATCTGAACAAGCACCAGTGCAAGCGCCTTGCCGATCGTTTCAGTGCCATCGGTGAAGGATTGAAGGACCTGGGGTGGGATGAAAGCTTCAATGTTGGAAATGCTTCTGATGGTAGAAACCATGAGGACTATCCTGCTTTTGATGAGCTTCTCACTGTGCTACGAAAAGGAGAGGCTCTTGTATCGTCCTATATTAGTTTTAAGGGAATCATCAGTGTAGTTAGCCGCACAGAGAACCGAGAATCATTCAAGGAAATTCATGAGGAGCTGGACACCTTGAAGGCGCAATTTGACTTCGAGAACTTTTCCGAGCTTGGGCGAGTAAAAGACTTTGAATCATCCTCAGGAGTAGAGAGGACAAATGCGCTGGCAGAGGATGCTGACCAGGATTTAATGGAGATGGTTACGGACATGCCTCTAATCGAAGAGTCGAGCAACATATCGAGAATGGACATTGCGAAAGCTTTCCAGGTGTTGCTGGAGAAGAGGTACCTTCGGACAAGTCCATGGGACGAGTTGCCCAGTTATCTTCGAATTGATCCGACTGCTATCGAGATCGAGGGCCTTGTGCTAAACAGGAAGGGAGATACAACAAACGAGTTGGGTGGGCCTGTCGTTCATTGTTGCAAGTGGATGGGTTTTGACTTTGCTGCCGAGGTGTTCAAGTCTGCTTCAATTGATGTGACTGATTGGAACAACAAGCAGCTGTTGATGGAGATTGTTTCTTTAGCAAATTTGCGGCACCCTCATATTGTCCGGCTGGTAGGGTTTGGGCAAGATATACAACAGAGTGTTTTCGTGATGGAGTTGATGGATTCTGATTTGCGAAACTTCATGACAAAGAAGTTGGAGTCTTTCCCGAGACCGAAACCACGGCCTTTCAAGCGTCCTGAAGAACTGGATATCATAACCCAGATTGCGAAGGGCATGCATTACATGCACACACAGCAATATGCGCATAGGAATCTGAAGTGCTCGAACATTCTGGTGAAAAAATTCGACGATTATCTTAATGTGAAGATTGCTGACTTTGGGAGCTTTCAGAAACTTGACAAAGTTTGTGATGCGGAGGCGTTTAAACGAGCAAGTCAGACGAGGCGGCCCCGATGGATGGCACCCGAGGTTATTCATCATTATGGTGGGAAGGAGCTTCCCAGCGAGTTGCTGAAGAAAAGCGACGTCTATAGCTTCTCGATGACTTGCTATGAAGTTATAACAGGAAAATACCCTTTCGATGAATGGAAAGAGGACGATCTAGTGAGGCACATCTATGCAGGCGTGAGGCCGGATCTCCCTGACGATTTGGATGAGGATCTCGAGGGGCTTATAAAAAAGTGTTGGGATCACGACCCAAAGAAGCGCCCGAATTTTGGTGAAATTATCTGCTTTTTGAATTACATCAGATCCAAGAAGCCTGTTGTTGTGTGGAACAGATTTTCTAATCAAGACATAGGTTGCCTCATGAAGAAGATTCCCAAAGTTCATGGAGCCTTCACTGGAGTCCTGGGGCTGGTACGGCAAGGCAAGGAACAATTTTCTGTTCCATGGTTTGACTCAAGTCTGTGGGGCATGAAGGGCGATGGTGGGTTTCAGCGAAGTGACAGTGCTCTTTCAGTACCCGAGCATTTCCGAATTCCGCCGGACATGCTTGACAGAGTGCGACGCCTTGGGCAGGGGCCTTCTGCTACTGTGTTCGAGGTAACCTGGCTGGGCTGCTCGTTTGCAGAGAAGGTGTTCCATACTAAAACTTTAAACGTCCGAGCTCTGCAGCAAGAAGTAGACTTACTGAGCAATTTAAGTCGCCATCCTTGCATAGCCCAGATGGTTGGGTTGTCAGTGGATTCCAATCAACGGTGCTCCATTGTGATGGAGCTCATGGATGGCAATTTGTATGACTTGATTCAATCTCGAATGAGGAAAAGGACCCCAGTTACAGCGGAGGAGAAAGGGCTTCTGGAAGGCGAGGTAGTGCCTTTTGACCTCCATGAAGTCTTGCCCATGGTCAACAAGATTGCATTGGGAATGGCATTTCTTCACTCCAAGGGCGTGGTGCATCGAGGCTTGAAGCCCAGTAATGTGCTGGTGAAGGGACTTGCCGGGAGCATCGAAGTGAAGTTGGGGGACTTCGGTATGGTGCTACGTGAGCCTAAAAGGCAAGGACATGGCTCCGACTTGGGTATTGGCACTCAGCGCTGGCGGGCGCCAGAAATGTTTGGCAGCTCCGACTTGGGTATTGGCACTCAGCACTGGCGGGCGCCAGAAATGTTTGGCAGCTCCAACTTGGGTATTGGCACTCACCGCTGGCGGGCGCCAGAAATGTTTGGCAGTTCGAAGAAGCCCGACTTCAAGCCAGCTGACGTCAGTTCGAAGAAGCTCGACTGGAAGGCAGCTGACGTCTATAGTTTTGCCATGACATGCTATGAACTTCTTACAGGGAATGAACCGTTCTCGAATCTACGACGTTGTGGATATACTACTGTGATTGAAGGGGAAAGACCAACGCTTCCTGCTCTGCTGCATCCAGGGCTGAAGACGCTTGTTCAGCAATGTTGGCATGGAGATCCTGTTAAGAGACCCAATTTCACAGAGATTTGTGAAGAACTCCAGAAGATTCGGTAGTCATTAAGCGATCTCCCTCAAAGGCCCGACATCGCTTTTAGGTCTTCTCGGAGAAGTCACCACGTTTGTTCTTCTGGTGAGCTTCATGACTTCCTTTCGACGTCTCAAACTCTGTCAAGACAATCCGTCTAGCTAGAACTATACCCAGCACTCTCACTTCTCATATTTTACGGACACACACTGATAGACTGCACTAATTCAGAACAGGTTGACTTTGCTGAATTAGTGTCACACACTATTAGGACAAAATCAGTGTAGCGTTGAATCAAAATGTTTGCAACTTGAACAATCGTAAGGATTTGTAGTGGGATCATTCAGCTTGTTTCAATTCGTAGAATGTGAGACCAACTAAAATATTATAGTCAATTTCGGTCTTAAGAACAAATCTTAGAATGAAGTCACAGCCGCACAAGGAGGTCAGTGGGTGTGCTATATACAATAGATGGATATCCAGACTAATATGAGATAGGTAAGCCCACCAATTCAAGTGATACTAGCCTGGTAATGATACGTTGTAATGATAATAGTGCAGATACCAAGCACGCATCACATATAGTTGGGCTAACTCTGATTTCAACCTGGGTTAACCTGGGATTGAACTCTCTGATGTCACTGGCAGGTAAATATTTAAAGCAGGAAATTCAGAGCTAATAAGACTACAAGTCTGAATTTTTTTGAGTGATATAATTATACTAATATGATTCAACATTCGTATCTAGTACTAACTACCTGTACTTGCTCCCTGCCGATGCATTCCTAACCCACTGCAACAGCTTCAAATAAGATAAACGGCTCATTAGTTCTCTTAGTTGCTGTTTCAGTAGAGCACCCTCTGACCTGAGACAGTGGTGAAAGTAAATGGTCACAGTCTTTATAATGTTGATTTTCATGCACCAAACTTGTCACATTGAAGTACAGGTAATCTAAAAATTATGGATACTAAGGACTCGTGTATTTCTGAGTCCCAAGACGAGTGCTTGGAAAAGTGCCAACTCTTGAGATCTCTTCATTACAACAATTTAAAGGAATCGAGTGATTAGAGCATTTGAGCAATTGTTTACTTACTGTGATTATCTGGTCTATTGTATTTTGCAGCTTCAATTCCAAGCCCGCAGAGCAGCGCCTCCCCCTTTTTTTGGCATATTGGGCCAGATAGCACAAAATTAGTGTGCGGAAAATAGTAGGAATTTTTTTGAAACAAAATTAAAACGTCGCCAGTTGGCCTCTTCAGCTTGGGCGCAGGTCGCCCAACAGCGCCATGAATGCAAGGGCAAACCCTAGAATGAGCATACCAGCGAACGAGAAGCCTGAGACCTGGCGTCCGACGCAGCCACTGAGAGCACCTGAAGTCTATAGAGTGCTTCCCACCGACTCTGAGATATTCGACTTTGGTAGAGATTCGCCAGTAGATTCGTCATCAATGAATGCATGTTAGAATGTTGGTTGGTTACAGGTTTGATCATAGCAAATTGTACAGTTCATTTTGAAGTTTAGGTTTTAGGATTTCATACATTATTTATCTCAGTATGTGAGGATCATTTGGATGTTGGCTTTGTGCCACACTCTTTACATGTGTAGTGGGAATTTTGCTTGTTGTATGAAATCCAGAGAATTAATCCAAGACTTATTTTGAACATGGTTTGGTCATTTTGATGCAAGGATTTGTATATATGTTCTGTGCTAGTCGTTCTATCTGCCTTCAATGAGTACATGGAAACTAGTCTCCAGTCTTCAGCTGACCGCAATGTAATGTTTTCGATTGTTTTGTGATACGACATGCACGATTTTATCTAAATAGGACGAAATCTCTGTTTGAGGGGTGCTACGAAATTAGTAGACGAGTTCAGTGATACTGTTTATTGTTATGTTGATCGACTGCCTGAGATTAGACGAACGAAGAATTGCTGCACGATATGGAGGCTATGGATGATGAAAACTGACTGAGGAATTCTATAATGCAGATGCGTGGAACTCTGTCGACAACTTCCAGTACCACAATGGAGTTGAGGAGGCTGTGTCCGAAGTTTTGAGATCTTCCGATACTCGTCGAATCTCTGAGGAATGGAACCAAAACGACGAAACACAAGAGTTGAAGATTGAGAATGGATGGCCGGTGGCCGTGAAGAGGGCCAGTTATCATGACCTGAGCAGATCAGCAATCTTACAAGAGTCAGCCATGCTAGCGAGTCTAAGGCATCTCGATGTCTGCAAATATACGAAATTTTCCGTATCACATATTTTTGCAATGGAGCTAATGGAGGATGATCTTCGTTCCATCATCGACTCCCGTCTCAATGGACTTCGGGAAGGGTCAACTCCCTTCACATGGCCTGAGGTCGATGACATCGTGCTCCTAATTGCTGAGGCCACGGCGTTCTTGCATGGCCACAACGTCGCCCACCGCGACCCCAAATTCTAGAACATCCTGTGCACACACTTGCGGAGTCAGGCTCTGCATTTCGACCAGAGCATTACTACTCGGTGGAACTTGCCGACTTTGGACGACCAAGAGTCGAATTAAGTCTGCAGATGCGGAGAGGCTCATGGCTGGCGCCAGTCGTGAAGAGGCGCCTGAGATGCTCGAAGTGCGTGAGTACCAGTTTAAGGCAGGTGTGTGTTCTTTTTGCTACGAGATTCTCTCAGGGATGCTATTCGAGGAGTCCCAACACGAAGGCTTGAGCCTGCACGCCAGAGGTTCCTTAGACAATCTCATCCTATGAGACGTTTCTGAAGCCTTGAAGAAACTCGAAAGTAGGGGTGGAATGATCTCGCTCAGTATGGGTGGCATCGAAAGTGCCAAGAGTACGGGAAAGCTTTTTCTAGCAGGAGTCACTTCGAAGTCTGCACCACACAAATGAAGGTAAGGGAGTCGGCTCTAAAATGGAACGGGCATTAAGAATGGACCCTATAAAAGGTTGTAAAATGGACAATTGGTGGTTCTTAAATGAACCTCCACATTCATTGAATGAATCAAGAAAAGATGCATTGGGAATAGTGAGAGCCAATCATGCTCTTTGCTTTTCCATCTTTCTTTAGAAATTGCAAGTGAACCATTCATGGAAGACCTAGAGACATAAAATAGGGACCTACGGCACATCTCCTTTGAAAATTCATAACTAATTCAAAAATGCGTCAAAAATTATGAAACCACTTGTGTTAGATTCCTCTTCAATTTCTCTTTCTCTGAAAAATGGACTAAAAATATTTCCATTCAAGTAAATACATGAAAAAAGGGGACCAGCCCTTAGATGCTCCATTACAGAGCCGACTACCTTAATGATCAGAATTTTGGACTGGACCACATATGACCTTGGACTTGTGCCAATTCACCTTCTCATGCTTACTGGACACGGTGTACACTTGCATCCAAAGAGAGGTTTCTCTGTCTATCATTTTACCTTCACATGAGGTTGGTATTAAACTCACCAGTGCATGTCAAGTCCTTAAAATCCACGTTCTGTCGAAGGGGCTGGCTACGAAGCCACAGATTATCGTCTGGAAAGTTTCCAACAGTTTCTCGCAACACATCACTCCTATATGAGATGGAAGGCTGAAGATCGAGGTTCGTTTCCAGGTCCCTCCCAGATTCCGTCAACAGTGGCACAGAACCTACCGACATCCATTGGGGTTCCGACGAAGCTTGCTTGGTTTTATGCCCGTTGCATTGTACATCTGCAGCGACTTGAAAAGTGTTTATATCGTCTGAAATGTAGTTCTTACCACTGTTGGTATCCCGTAATTCAAGTGAAGTCGCCTTGTCCGCGCTTGTGTTGTGAAAACGGTGTTCAGGTATCCATGCTGAAGAGGGCATCTGAGTGAGTGACGACAGCTGGTGATCTCGCGCCTTCACCAATGCCTGCTTTTCAAGAAATGGTAATAATGCCACAAACAATTCACCTCATGTCAAGAAATTGCAATCTACTTCAAGTAAATCTTCCTCCCAATTCTACGCAACAATATCAATTCAAAGACAATGATTTAGCTCCACTAGAAGCTCACTTCATATCTAGATTCAAGATGCATTTCTCTCAATTAGGCTATTTGCAACGATAAACATTAACAATGTCATAATCTATTTGTTACTGGAACAAAAATGGTACACATCACAACATGAGGGGAGTCCAATCTCACAGCTTGCCGTGAAGATGTTTTCTTTGGTTCAGAACTTCCGATTAGATTAAAAGGTGTTGAGCATTCTGCTGGTGACTTGAGTGGACTTGATGTAAGCTTGCTATTCTCAATATCAACATCAAGATTGAGTTTCTGACGTTTTCCACCCTTGTGTCTTAAAGAAGAACGCCAACAAAAGATTGTGTGTAGATTATTGTACCATCCTTCATACTTCTTTTTCAATGGTGTTGCCAATTTCAAACCTCGCTTTTCATCCTCCGATATCTCACAAAATTTCTTACCAGTCTCCTCACAGTAGGCATATAAATCCTTGTAAGCCTTCAATAAAGTGTCAAACCGATTTTGACATTGTTCTTTAGACCTAAGAGGTCCACCGTTGTTCTTTAGGTTAATTGCTTCAGCAATGAGATCCCAATGCATAGCACCCAACTTCCCATTGCAAAAATGGCCTCCATCAACCATGCATTGAAGCAATATTGAGGTCTCTATTTCTTTCCATTTCTTGCTCTTAGTTTCCTTTGCAAGTTTAGATGGAACTTGACGTTGACATCTTTGAGAACCCACCAATCTAATATTGTCTTGATGCTTAGGTTGAGTATCAAAGAGATTGTCATCTTGGACTTCTACCATTCCACCCAATTTGAAGATGAGGCCTTGAATATAATTGCGTTTATCAAAAACCTCCATTTTGAAGTTTTGTCTAGTAAAGTTTGCACCCCTTCCACTTGATGAAAAAATCAAACCTTGTGATGACAACTTAGAGAGAAACACTTCAATATAATGTAAGACATACAAACCACAATCATAGTTGTTGTCTTGTTGTGGAACCTACAAAACACAAGCTCACAATGAAAGTTTCATTATACAAGCTCTCATTCAAATTGTAAGAATTAAAAAAAAAAAAAAAAATCATGCCTCCACTACACACTTCTATTTATGTCACAAATATACAAGGCATTAGAATTCATACCTTAGTTTGGACATACTTCATTTGAAACAATGAATGTAATATATCCATATTATCTAACTTTCCACGCATGCTTTCTGCTCTCATTCTATCCACCCATGCTTGTAATACATAACTACACATGGCAATTAATACCCACATTCACCACATGTAGCAACAACCATTTGTTAGTCAATAAAAAATTTGTTGCAAATCACAAAATAAACATTCCTATTCCATTTACAGGCACAACCACCCCTTCATGCAATGGAGTTATTGTAGCATAGGATGTCAATATAGGTCTGTGGATCAAGCATTACTAAGTGACAACCATGAAGTAGTGACCACTTTAAATGTAGTAATATTTAAAATTTTCCAAAAACTTAAAAAATATAACTCATAGAAACACTTGCATAACACTAGAACAAATAACCATCTACATCTCATTGCAATATCTGAAAACTCACAAATAACCATCTGCATCTCATTGCAATATCTATCCAAAAACTCACCTTCGGACTTGACCTTCAAAGTGCTCATGTTTCCCTTCAATTGGGTCCAAATGAAGTATACAAGGAGGGCTCTTCCTTTCAACTATCAAGAAACAAGCAATTACATAAGATAAATAAACATTCCAGAGGGATACATCAAAAGCATCAAAAGCATCCTCAAAAGTACGACCTTACCATGTGAACTTGGATTCACGTTCTTCAGATGACAAAGGACAATGAGGCTCCAATGCGAACTGTCATTCAAAAACGCATGGATCGTTGAAAAATGTGAGAGCCTAAATTACCTCCTTTGCACGATATATATGCATTTGATGCTCTCACTATTATTCTCTATATAGGCAAGACCATTAATTTCAAATTGAATGTTGATAACCACCTGAACCAAACACATTTCTGAAATAAAAGTCTCTCAAAAAAAAATGCAACCAGCACTTTAAAATATGACCACCACCTTTCAATGATCGGTATGAAAACATAGTCCTTCTCAAATAAGTTCACACCCGCAGTCCACATTCGTAATTGCTCATAATCGACCTTGCACTCATCAATGCCCGTGGATGAACTTTTCTCTAAGAGCTTTGTGAAAAAAAAGCTGTTGAAGAAATGAAATTCATTTCGATTCTCAGGAGAAATTGATTTTTCTTTCAAGTACCTGCAATAATCGCAGTCAATATGTAAAATTATGCCAAGAAAAAATTCATCCACGGGCAATGATGAGAGCAAGGTTGGAATAAAATCAATCGTAAATCGAAAGTAGCCACCCCGTCAATTATCAAGTTACGCAAACAAAGGATTTACTTACCTTATATAAAAGTCGACTGTGTTGTCAGTCAGAAACTTCCCGGGTTGTAGACTCGCAAGATCTCTAGCAGTCATGGTCACAGCATCATGTTCACCTTCTGGGAATGTAAACAAATCATCTGCAGCAAAAGTCACAGAGCACTCAATAAACCAAACAGTTAAAGTCCTCGAAGGTTTTTTCTTGAATTTTAATCGGTGTTATGCACTAAAATATTGATAAGATGGCAAATTGACAAAAGCAATTAGGAAAATCACCGTCACCAATCCTAGCTTTTAAGATCACGTCCCTCGTGTCCTCAGAAGGGCAGAACAGACCCGGGACTTGATCCTCAACACAGTCGCGGAGTCCAGTGGATGATCCCGCGCCAAGTTGAGAATCTCGGCTACTCCGCGCTTCACATCCATCTTGCCTGACAGAGAAAAATCATTTCCCCATAACGCACACTTCTGAGCTCCAAGCACATTATGTATAACAGCCCAATTTTATACAAGTCCCACAGTTCTCATATTTCTGTACCTGAAAGACACAGTAGAGCGGTGTAAGGGTTGAAAACCCGGAGGAGGTTGGCGATGGAGGCTGTTCGAGAAAGAGGGTACACTTGGTTCAAGGACAGAACTGGGTGCTTGCCCTTGGAATTCATACCTCCGTGGAATTCCAAAGGTCGGGTGCGGGAGCATTGTGTCGGACGTGCCTGGATCACCCATCATCTATTACATAGTAGCTAAAAAATCTGCAACTAAGACAACACCCCATCCTGTTAGAGCAATTTGTGAACTGTAGTTGCACTCACTACCTAGATCTCCAAGCCGAGCCACAGTCAGTTTGAAGCAAAGGTGCAAGTCCTTAAACCCCAAAAACCCTCTTCAGAAAAAAACTCAAGCCAACTACGACAGAAATATATACGCATGTACAGAAGATCATACCCTATCTGAGTGAGAATTTTAAGTCGAGAATTGAAAAATAGGGTGTACCAATACGAATTAGTACCAGCTAGAGCATTAGACAGGAATCAGGGCAAACGGGTTCAACGAAGTGCACAGAAGTTGGGTACTCGCCTGGAGCCCCGATAAAGCTCTGCAACCACACGCCAACGCAAGAATCAACAGCAAGAACAAGGCTACGGCACCTCTCCATGGGCATACAAGAGAGGAAATCATACGTTCAAGTGATCCACAGTCCACAACTGGAACACCAGATATCAAGCATGCCCCTCACATCTAGCTAGCTGCTCGGGTAAATGCCACAGCACATTGAAAAAGTGACAGCGATTCATATGTTGGCTAGATATCGCCAGTTGTTGAAAAAAGCTACAAGCTTGTAGAAGCTTAAGGAGAAAAATGATATTGTTAAGACAGAATTCAGTCAAAAAATCGCTGAAACTTCGATGTAAATTGCCAAATATTGTGTGGCAGCTACGAAAATAACAGAAATTTCATGCAAAACTCGCGAGTGGTAGCCTCAGCCAAATTCTTGAAGACCTATAGCGAAAGACAAAATTGAAAATTGAAAAATGTAACATTGTAAACATTACCTGACCTGTGCCGTCCAGCTGTCAAAGTGGAACTGCTGTGCCTTGAAGGGAGTATCTTACTCGGCAGGAAGCAGAAGTGCAGGTCCCTAATCTAACCTTCTTCCCTCAATAAAGAAACACCGAGCCAACTAACAAACAAACAAACGAAGTGCATTGGAGTGAGTACCCAGTTGGAGAAGTAAATGGCCTCAAGGCAGGAATAAGAGGCAAAATTTGAGAAGTTTCACCGACCTGCACACAAGACCGGAACACATCCTGAGCATATAAGTGAAGCCTGCGTTCGAATCAGAGGAGAAACAACAAGGCGATGACTCATCTGAGCAAGGGTTTAGAACAAGAACAGCAAGGATATCAATAGAAAGAGCCAGAACGAGACGATGGCTTAACGTAGCAAGAGGTACCGTGACAACAAAAGCAACCGCGAGGAAAGACATAATTACGCGAACACACAGCAAGAACAACACGGCTGTGGCTCGCCGAGAGAGACATCGGAGCACAAGGCAAGATCGGAGATCGTAGCATGAAGTAACTTGAAACTGCGCGCAAGGGGTATTTATCTACGCAGTTACTAAGGAGAGAAGGACCTCCAAATCTTATCTACCCCAAAAATGAAATGCAGTGTTACCACACTATTTGATTTGAAAGTGCCATACTGTAAGTTTTTACTCTTGATGAAGGTATGGTCCTCAAAGGACGGGACCCGACATCGGAGCTTCTGCACTGTCCCATTTTGCCCCCGAATCCCGCAGCCGACCTCCGCACGCCACCAGTTCAAGAGTCTCCGACGTCGGAAGCCTCCTGTAAGTTGAAAAATCCACCACCTTCATGATTTAACTTTGCACGGCAATGAACTGCAGAATTGAAGCACGCTACTTCCGTTGTCGGAAGCCTCCTGTAAGTTAAAACGGACTCCAGACTCCACATTCCGGTGGCGCCTCCGTTCAAAACGCCGCACGCCCGGCTTCTTCCAAGCTGCGACATCGGAGCCTCTAATGAATATTCTCGATAATAATAATTTAATAAACATGCCTACAGTAGGTACATGAAGAGTCTGTCGGAGGTAGTTTGACTACTATTTGTGAGGGCGATATAAGTGTCACGTAAAATATTAGTGTCACCACAAATTACTTTTTGGGTGAAACTGGGTTCAATACAGGTAACATTTCAACTCGCACTACCGTACATGGTCAGTTTTGTAAATACCTAGGCAAATTTTGGATCATGTCTGAAATTTCAAAAAATTCTACAACTATTTCTGAAAACCTGAAAAAATTTGAAGGGAAAATTTGAGAAAATTTCAACTATTTCTGAAAATAAGAAAAAAATCAGGAAAACCAAATGGATTGCCGAATTGCCAAAATGTGAAAATTAAATTATTTCAACTATAAGTTGCCAAATCAGACCTAAACGTATAGTAATTCCAAACTATGACTTTGGTATATGAAGGTGACATGCACAATGCGGATTAATTAGTGTAGTCACCTCAAAAACATATAAGGTAGAAGCACCCATTAATTTTAATGTACTCATTGTTTGATACAAGAGTTTTGTTAAAAGTGTCCCCAAAAGTACTTTGAAATCATCCCCATGCTAAATTGTGCCCCATGCTTAACTGTGGTTGGTATGCTCTAATTTTTTTTTAAATTTTGGTGTGAAAATCAAGGCAGCTTTCCAAGGAGTGCAAATTTATGTGCCCAAGTGAGTCCTACCTTGAAAATTCATAGAAAGGAGATGCCTTATCCAAAAATTCTAATTTATTTTTGAAAATTCATCATTTTTAGTTGCTAATACTCTAAAAATATTGTTTTTAGAAAAAGGTGACTTCAAATATGGTGAGATTGCTTAAATCGGATGTTATGGGTGCTCCTAGCTTGTGGTTAGCAAGGTAGAGACTTGAATCTTGTCATACAAGTCAAGGCCAACTTAAGGGAACAAAACCCCAGGTTTTGCATCTAAAAATGTCCACAAGGACTCCAACCTGATGCAATCCACTAGATGAGGGGGGTGCGACTGAGGTCCATTACCTTTGATAACTCCGGATGCTCGTAGCTCCTGAAGATACTGGAGCACCTCCTTCCTTCCTGTAATCAACTTCACTGCAAGTGAAATTTGGAAGTTAGTGTTTAAAACCTGTTCAGTGGGGAGATTTCTTCTCAAGAATGCAGGTAGAACAGTGGTGGAGTGTCTGTGTCCTAATCATTATCAATGACATGCTTCTCTTCTATCGGGGATCCTATCTTGAATCTAATCGCAAATGGTCAGCTAGTTCCTCGTCCAGTGCTCAACAATGAGTTCAAGATGCTCGTGATCGAATCTCAACTCTGACCTGCAGCTGAAACCTAGCACACCGACAATCATGGGATGAAAACTAAAAACCTTCAAAGGACTGCCACCAAGACACGGATAACGAGACCCCTAACCAGTGCAGGAAACCGTATTGAACTCTTCGGATGACATAGCTTCTTAAGAATCACAAAAGACTTCTTGGTGCTGGTCACGAGCGACGATCGTAGTACCTTAAGAGGCATAACTTTCTCAAGAATCTCATTGTAGTTTTTCACTAAAAATCTCCCGGTGCTAGTCACAAGAACACATTGAGGGGTGAAATTGCACTGGGAATCACGAGAGTCCAACTGCCATAGATAGTGCCATAGATAGTGGCAATTGAAGGTCAGTAGTAGTTTAAGCTTGTTCTAACTTTTATATCAGTGGCGGCTTTGACCCTGGCTTTTGTGAGACTTTCACAATGGTGGAATCCAGAAATGCTTCCTCTCAGTGCCGACGGATTTCTCAAAGCAGAAATTATAGAACGAAGAAAAAAAAACAGAGATATTTTACATGACTAAACCAATTTAGGTTTATCATTTCAAAAAGTAGGTTTAACTCAACCAACGACACTAGCTGGAGATTTACCCATAACCACCTGTGCTCACCTCGAGTGTGCCCAAATGGAACTCCGTTCAGCTCTGAAGAAACACCCTGATTTGAGAAGAGATGGAAAGATGTTATAAATATAAAGAATAGGGCACGAAGAATGAGACGGTACTACACAAAGAAAGAGAATAACTAACTCCGTGTCAGGAAATATCGCCACCTATAAGTTCTCATCATCCCCAAACCCTAACTCGGAAAAAGGACGTTCTGCAATCGCACAACAACTTGTCAAGTTACAGTGGCATTTGTCACAAGTGGTCTTACTGATTGTACATCAAAATGAAAACTGCAAATTGATGCAATGCAAAGTCATTCCAAAAAGAATTCAATGCGAATCGAGGAATTCAAAGCCAGAGCGCTTTTCAAAGCTATGTTTCGTGACATTAAACGATTGTGAATGTTTGCACATCACAGCAGGTCTTGGGGTTTTAGAGCAATGGATAGCTGTTAACCTTGGACGTCCTTGCCGTCAGTAATGGAACCTGCAGTTCTATTAAACTCGACTATCTGCATCATGCATGGCGTGGGCTGATGGGATAGGGCCCCGTGACAATGTGGCCATGTTGGAGATGCACATCCGTTCCGCACACTTCACCCCAAAAATACTTCTGCAGGAGCATGAAGCCTGGTGCCACTGGCGAAGCTTCAGCTCCTTATCAGAGACCACATTAACAGAACCATCCGAGTTCAACACTACGAAGGGATTGCTCGATGTGGATTTCTGCATAACCAGAATGGCAGCACTCCCTTCAGCATTCATCGTGGAGAATGACACACATCTGGGAATTCAGAACGAGTTCGACCAAATAGTACTCCGAATTGGAATGCACAGGTATTCTCGCAAGTAATTGTTGTAAGAAAAATCAGTTGGAGAAAAAGAATGCGTATCATACTGTGAAGGTACGCCTGAAGAGTGCACCTGGGCCAAACCCTATTCTTTGATGAGGGGCCCAATGCGTCATATTACAGCTGAGTGTTGCTGAAAAGGTAACTGTCAAGAGCTTCAATTCTTGCCTTGCTAGGTCAAGTCACCATCGATCGCACTGCAGCTAATAGACAATCATCTCCCAGGAACCCTGGAAGATATCAATAGTCAACTTTTTCGCAGAGAAATCCTCGAATCTCCTGAAAATCACGAGTGAAAACAGTAGAAATGAGAGGAGTAGAGCGCCCACCAACTGCGGCACAAGGGGATCTATCATCAGTAGAGAGAGAATGCATTTTGATGTCACAGAAAACTTGTAAAGCTTCAGGAAGGTCACACAATTTCGTCTAGAAACATTTCTTCAAAAAGAGACATTCCTCTCGGTGCAAACGGGAAAGGTAGTCTGAGATTTTCTTTGCACATGGGCAATTTCATTGCAAGAAGCAACACGTGCCTCCGAAGCCTAAACCCACAGAGAACCAGCCGGATTTGCGAACCTAAATGACAATCATAAACAGTTTGATCGTTTTCTAAACATAGAAAATCACGAAAATCACCTCATTTTCATCTCAGGTCAAGTCTGGACCGGCGCAAGTAAAAAAAGAGCTCCCTATTTTGTGCTCGACTAATTTACCTTGATCACCCCTCCTTTCTAATTTGTGGCCTCTGATTGCAAACAAGAATGCAAATTTTGTCATGCGTGAAAAATAAAAAACTTCAGCGTTTTGCCGAGGGGCCGAGCGAGGGAGTCAGTTCACCCCGACCCAGAAGCAGATGGCAGCCGAAAGCCCAAGTTCCCAAACAAAGCAAGGCATAAAAGTCCAAGCTAAATATGAAGTCAACACCAAGGATCAACGATTCCAGTGGATGGGAGTCTGAGAAACGCAAACATACATCATTGAGTACTGTAAATCCTCAAACCAGATATCCTGGAGCGGTTTTGTTGCAAAAGACCTTGGAGAGTCAGAATGAGATCGAATTGGGTTCGCTAAATCCCATATAGTTAATGGCATTTCGTGCTTGGAATAACTTTAACTCGATGTAAGTTATGAACCAGAGCGTCTTCTAGGACCTTGGAGGTCATACTTTTTCAAAAGGAATCTCCAATCCTTGATGTAGTCGAGGATCACTCTCATTTAATTTGGATGTTCCACCTTGCTCCTGCAGGGCTTTCTTCCAAGCAACCGACGTAGGGCTCTAGAACCATGTCTGGAAAGTCCGACTCCGAATGAACATCCACGTTGAGTACGTCAGAGCTATTGAAGGACGGCATATTTTCACACCAGTGAGTCGCTGGGTCGACACTGGAAGTTGGGTTGAAGAATTGGCCTCCAAAGCTGTCACGTTGATCAAAGGCTGGAATGATTTGTTCACTAGGGGTATCATCGAAACTGGCCACGTAATCTCTGCACTCGCGCTTGACAAAGTGTGCGACTTGCTTGAACATGGAGGTGTCGGTCAAGTCCGCGAGGACTAGTTGAGGAGGGATTTGCCTCGAGTACGCCTCGAGCTTCTCACACGGGAGGTTGAGTGCGCGTTTCTTCTTGCACTTCAGGAGCTTGCGGGCTAAATCGACAGCTCGAGCTGCAGCTTGCTCGGTGTCAAACGTGCCCAGCCACACTTTCTTGTCCACGGCCTTCCATTCTGCCACTCGGATCTCTGCCACACAGATCTCTGCCACCCAACTCCGCAGATCCGGTCGGAAGCGCACCCCGTAGTATTTACGGGGAGAAGGAGACCACCAGCTAGATCTTGGCGGTGTCCGAGGCGGCGTCTGAGGTTTGTTGTTCGCCGGTATGCTCTCTCTGAGGTCTGTCTTTGCTTTATTGCCACTGTACAATGCACACCATACGTCAATTTTTTCATCAAAACAAAAATCACCCAGTTCACCAACATAAGCACAACTAATCGCTAAGGAACTACCACGAAAACCAGTTATTTGATTGGAAAAAATGTATACTACCTCCACTTTAAGGATTACTAAGGCAAGGACCCCAATGCAGGATATCTTACATTTCCACCACAGAATTGTCTTGGTCAGGCAGAAGAAATTGCTGACATAGAGGACCAGACTGATTGATTATTGGGAATGCACTCTGCAGGTCGAGAATCTGCTGAATGCGTGCCTGAAGTTCCTGGATGCCATTCACGTTTGGGCTGAGTGTAGTAACTGCAACGTCTTGCATAGCTTCTGAATATCTACCAAGCATACACTTGACTAAAGCACGATCAAGGAGTACAGTGGATCGGTGTCCTCCCATTTTGAGAGAAAGGTCGAGGTCTCGTAGTGCATTCTCAAACTCCCCAAGTAAGAACTTGATATTTCCTCGAACACTGCAAATCCCAAATCAAGTTCGGGTTTGGTAAGTCATAATGAACTCTCGAGTGCTAAAAGGAATCATGTAAAAACGGCGAGTTTGAGACTTGAAGATACCATTTATTCGATGTACCTGATATGTGTATGAGAATGTGAGTCGTTTGAATTCCGACAGATGAATTCATTCATAACTTGTAGTCCTTCTTGCCAATATTTCAAGTAACGCTCGTCCCTGAAGAAAACCAAGTGAGAGTCTAGGGATGGAGGACCAGCACGTCCAACGATTCCGGTTGCTTGTGGGTCCTGGAGACAGCGGAGCACCTCCTTCCTGTAATCGAGCAACTCAATCTCCGACACACTGCAAGTGAAATTGATAAGTCAGTGAAGAGTCTGTTCGGTCCTGAAGTCTCTTCTCAAGAATGAAGGTAGAACATAGTTAAGTATCTGTGTCCTATAATGATGAGCTTCTCGTGATATCATTATCAATCTCTCCGTCAAGTATCCCATCTTGTAACTAATCGCAAAAGTCACTTACCCGTTCCAATGTTCAGCAATGAGTTCAAGATGCTCGTGATCAGATTTCAAGTTCTCTGACCTGCAGCAGAAACATGCATAGCGCACTGACAATCATGGGATAAACAATTTCCAATTACAATTTGCACACGTTTGACTTTGAAACCTGTTACTTCTGAATACAAACTTAAATGGAAAGAAAACATGTACTTCATTTTGCTAAATTTGCTGACTCAGTTTTCAAGCGAAATTAAATATATATGCTCGATCAATCCTCTGTAAGCATATGCAACCAATAAATTCATTCACAAAATGACCTACAGATTAGGTGTAGTTTCGGGTTGGTGATCTTCAGTTTGAAGAAAAAAATTGATGATCCCCTTTGCAGAACTTGAGATGCGTTGCAATTGACCGCACAAAGTCTCTGAAATACCCCAAAATGTGACATTAGCACCCATTCAGGAAATTTCCAGCTGCAAAAATGTCAAAAATTCCCAAATGCTATGGAAGATGTGACAAACCTATCAGGGCGAATGTTCCTCGAGGAGGAAGGATAAAACTGGCCTCACTTCTCACTAAAAGAGAGATTCCATCAGCGTCAACAAGTTTGGAAGCATAGATGAATGATTCTTCTCCTGGAAAGTCCACCTCCTCGGTAGGCAAGTGGAGTTCGTCTAGGTCACCAGCTCCCTATATGCACAGAGACAGACATCACTAGAAGTGACTCAAGTTACAGATACAGAAGTTACGCATGCCCTTGCAAAGCAGTGAAGTTGAACATGTTTAAGAGAACACAAAGAATCAAAATGCCTACAGTAGATCATGCATCATCATCCTCGTGAGAAAATGATGGGAGATGCTGGAGATCACCTGAATTGCTGGACCATCACTTCTAAGAATAGTGCGAGTATGTTTTGTTGCTACTTTGACCTGGGCCCCGTTCAGATACAATCCACGCATTGTGATGTCTGTCCCTGAACAGAAAAATAAACCACGATGCCATCTCTCTAAGCCTTATTTGTAATCAAGAGCAAGAGCTCGTGGTAAACCAATCATTCTTCCAACAAGAAATGTTTCTGGCACCAAATTTACATTGGCATTCAAGCATTTCAGGAGAAATCAATTAAATTTTATGCCAGTGCACCGACACACCACTCTATTCATTATAAACGTGATTTTTGACTCGAGACAATTAGGTAATTCTCAGAGTGAAGAGTAAAGAGTTACTCACTTCCAGGTTGCCACCTTGCCTCAACGTTCACTGGCACGTCGCCTTCCTTCAGTATGTGAAGATGGACTTCGCCAACTGCATTCAAGCAATGAAACTTTGAGATTGGGGATATATTAAAAAGAACCCCATACACCACATACAGATTATTTCATATTTGTTTGCATACCATCCATTGCAGAGATAAGCAACAGAGAATGCATACTCCAGCCAGAACCTAGAATTCATATTTAGAACTGCACAGCATGTCTTACCGTTATAATAGAGGATTGCCCAATTCCCAAGTTGAAAAACGCATCTGTTATCTTCAAGTATACAATTTCTCGCCAGTTCTCCGATCTTAGAAAGCACACATGGCTCAATAGGCATCGGTGCCTGAAGGATTATGGACGACCTCCACCTTTTCACTGTCCCTTTTGCTTACCTTTTGAAAAATTTCTTGGTTGGACGGATCACAACACTAGGCGTGTCATCAGGAAAGTAAGCGGTCGCCGTGAAGGTTATGGGAGTACCGGCATATGCAGGATTATTTACTGTCTGCGATTCTAAATCAAACGTGCATATTACACCACAGTTGGACGACCCAGAAGAGCTGGAACACTGGGCGGCCCCTGCCATGGACTGCTTGACTGGTAATAAAGCTCTTGTTATCTGTGTTGAGAGGGCGGAGAGCATGTCAGTTACCTCCCGCTGCTTCTCTTCCACTTCAGCACGAGATAGACAGGAATTTTCTAATCCCACTTCTTTAAGAACGCCAGGCCAAATCCTGGAAGCAAAACACCAGGTTTTGCGTCTAAGAACGTCCCAAAGTGCGGCCACCAAGAGACCAACAACGAGACCCCCAACTAGTGCAGGGAACCATATATTGAACCCTTCGGTATTCATAGTTCATAAAGGTCACAAAACACTTCTCGGTGTTCCAGACACTGATTAAGAGCGAAGACCTTAGAACCTCACCAGGCATAACAATTGTAGGAACGCCATTGTACTTTTCCCTAAAAAATTCCCAGTGCCAAGTCATATGGAAGCTAGGAGCTGAATAATTGGATTTGTCATGGTTACTATCATGGTTGTCATTAAACATGACTGTAACCGTGTTCCATACAAGTGTAGTCCCGTTTTAAAATCATCTTTCTCTCAAAGACTACCTTACCTTCATGACCAGAATTTGTTAAGTATGACCCCAGTATGTTCTCGACCTCGGCACTGACAGCTTAAAAACGGCTCAATCATCGAAATGAAACTTGCTAGCTCCTAAAAATCCACGTGAAATGACAGGAGGAAAGGACCTCGCAAGAACAGATACACCTCTAACTCTTGAACCTAGGGAACTAAATATAAAACTTCCCAAGACCACTCCGCTTGAAATGAATGAGGAGGACTAAAACGACCTTGCAACGTATGTACACTTCCACAGGGGCCACTTCAGCCCAAGCGACACGAACATTTCCCAATGCGCCCCCACACACACACGCACACGCACAGTGACCCGAAAGATTCCAGCTTAAAGCTCTCTACGCGAATAAAATGTTCAAAACAAATAATCTAGCCTGCAATTGCTCATACTGGTTCGGGGGTCAGTAATATAATTGTTACGGTTCAGGATTTCGCTGCCCCTCCATAATTACCGTTACTGTGAGGGAAGGTAGCCATGTGAACTTCCGAGCCCATTTTTGGCCAATTTCATCTTCACCAGATGCACATGACCACGAAGTAACCGAGCTGCTCCTCTACACAACAATTTTGCCACAGAATTGTCTGTAAGCCGGGACACTACTCATTGGCCTGCCGACAAACTTGAAGTTAATTCTAAAATAAAATGGATGTTCATTTTATTCGTGGAAGAGTCGTGGTCATCTGAAAGAGCTACTGTACCTATTACACTCAACCCTCTCTAATGTTGACTGTGTTTTGGGAGACAGGGATGAATCTAAGAAATGATGCCATGAGTACGTGCTGAAGCAGTGTCGACTTTAAGGATAATTCTGTTACCCTTTCCGTTGACCTCTGGTCAAGCAATAGAAATCATTCTAGTCCCTAAAAAATTGAAATTAGTCGGCAGCCTAGGGACCATAGTCTGTACAGACATTACCGAGGCAATCGATTTACTGTACACTATTGTACAAACTCTCTCGTAATTCAGCGGTTACCGATTCCTTTGCAGAAGCTCCCACGTCACCTTGAAATCGTGTGAAAATGATACAGAGGAACTTGGGCAGAAGGTCAGTCGGGACTTGGTAAGGATAAGTAAGAATATGGATACAGTGCTATGCCAGTGTTAAATATAGTTTCTTTTAGGAGGCCGGCGAGAGTTAAGAATTCACTTGTATGCCTACATTGGACGAATTCGCATAACGTGTATGTTGACATGATCCTACTCATTGCACAATGAAATTATTCATATGGCTTAGCTTGTGTCAGTTAGTACCACTGCAGATCGCCCTTACTCTAGGCAGCAGCTCTTGTGGTTATCCCCCCTCCAACCACGATTCTATTGATTTGTGCTACCGGAAGAAAAAAAAAGGAGAAGTAAACAATCGCTACAGAAGCATCTAGGAACCCGGGGATGCAGCAAGTAATCTGCTCAGTGCTCGCTTCTATTACGAGATTATTTCAAATTACAACGAAGAAATCGAACAGAAACCCGCAATTTTACTATTGATTTATCGCATCAAGCAGTTAAGAGCTCTAAATGGATCACCAACATAAGGTGGAGCCTCACATGTTATGTTTCCCTGATAAATTCTCAATCTATATCTCATTCCAAAACCATCCCTCTTAATCAATTTGCAAAATTATCTACTGCATCCACGCTGAAACTCTATTCACGACTTAATTACCTTCAATTGCATCACTACCGCTCATCCGTGGGTCTCATCGACAGATATTGACAACCCTGGAAGGATAGTCAATTATGTGTCCACCACCCTTGCCCACCTAGCTGGAGTCAGACCAGCAGCAACTCCATTCAGTTCTGTAGTCACGCCCTAATTGGAGACTAGATCGAAAGAGTCAGTCACCAAATTCAACACAATCTTCTAGAACATTGCGCAATTGAACGCTGAAATAGATACAACACACAAAAAGATATCATCTACAGCTCACAAAACTAGGTCCATGCTGGGATATTTCTGCTTGTGACCTATCGACTAAACCCTAAACCCCGTGATTCAGCTTTGTATAATACGGTCACTTATGCACAAGCACCAACACCAGAAATGAACATTCGCATATGTATCAGTGACAGACAAACGCGGAAGGGTTATAAAAGACACATACATCGTGCGAGACACCAAGGGATTGAACAGAAAAAAGAAAGGATTCATCACAACAGGATCAATAGTCTAGACATGGTGAGTGAAGGAAATTCTATTACCTCGATCAAATGCACGGAGCTTTGGTTGTCAGGAGATGTCGCTACAGATGAACCATCTCCGGCAAACTTTGATATCCTCAAAGCACAGACTACAACCTAGACCACGTAATTCAGCTGCGTGCAACACAGGAACAAACACAGTCAAGCACAAACGTATACCAGAACTAACCATTCGCAAATATGGCAGTGATAGCCAAATGTGGCGAAATTTTAGACGGATACTTCCATCATGCAAAACACAAAGCGAATGGACAGATGAAATAAAGGACTCATCACAACAAGATTGACAGTCACGACATGACGAACTCCTTGAGATCATAATCCTAATTACCTCGATCATATGCACGAAGCTTTGGTCGCAGACTAGTTGCAGTGCTTTCTGCTTGCTCCCTATAATCCAGAGTGAATTCCAGGACGCTGGGTACTCGTTCAGCCATACCCGCCATGAATTGCAAATGAAGCAATGCCAAAGTCACCCGGTTCTCTCTCTTAATTGTAAAATTGCAGCACGTGAATTGGAATTTCTGTCAAGTTGCAACGCACGAAAAGCAAATGTATGGCAGTTTGGGAAAATATAGGAGAACGTCCATGTCTCGCCCTAAACCTCTTTGAGCAGCTGCGAGAGGAGAAATGGGCTCAAACTGCGTACACTGTGATTGCATAAACTGCTACAGCGGAATTTGAAGAAACTGCTCAGTCCGGTGTGAAGCTAGTGTCATTATGTGGCATTTGGATGACAGTCCACGGTCATAAGAAGAGATTAGAAGTAGTTTTTTCATCCACTTTTTTGTATTTTGAGTAATAAAGAATATCTAATTGAAGTTTTAGTCTAACTAATGTTTGTTTTCATATAGCTGAGAAGTAAGTAGAAAAAATGGATGGCAAAATATGCCATTTCAATGTATTTTGAGAAATTGAGTAAATCTGAAATTTCTTCACAAAAATGATATTTTTTGAATTTAAGCCCAACTAATGAATTGAAGGTCCTCTACTCTAATTTCTACTCCAATTGGAATTTTGAAAAAAAATTGAATATTGAATATTTTATTGTAGTTTGAACTTTGGATGCATTTTCAATGTCCACTGCATTTTGAGATAATTTTCTATTAGTTATGATTTTTTTTCTTCACTTTTTCTTCAAAAATTCTCATAGAAATCAATTTTCCTCAAAAAAATCTAAATATTCTGTGAAGTAGAGGAGACATGTAATTTCATCTCTAAAAAATAAATTTAAAATTTTTCATACATACCTAGTTCCAAATGGCAGCAAAGTGAGTGATGAGCAACAAAGCTTGAAATCAATGGTTTTAGGTCCGTCCTTTAAGGGTCAAGGGAAGTTGTCTTTTGAATATTCTATTATAATTTTGAAGTTATTGGGTTAGCATTGCCAAGAAGCATTTTGTTCATCATTGAGATCATAGACTTCTGAACGCTTTAGAAGTAATCTATAGTAGAAACAAAATAACTTCACTAATGGCACAATTCAATGTGCTTGGACAATTAAAAATATATATACATTATTGATAAGAGACAAAATATTTGACAACATTTTTTGTTTAAGTGTGATTGAGTGTTGAAGAAAAAATTAGATAGCTTTGTAAGCATGGTTTTTGAAAAACCTATATGTTTTCTTTCATCATTTAGATTTTGGACTTTTAAACACTAACCTTAAGGGGAAAACTATCATAGTAACAAATTAATTCCACTAAGGGCATACTTCTATGCACCAAAACAATTGGAAAAAAATTATCAATAAAAGACAAAGTATTCAACAAAAAATTTGTTTAATTAAATGCTTTTTGAAAATGATATACACATTTTAAAGAATTTTTATTGAATGACATATTTGCCAAATGAGGAAATTCATATGATTTTGATGTACAATAGAAAGTTATATTCTATTTCGCAACTTGTTTTTATCTAAGATTATAATCATAGGAGAAACTTCAAATTGGTTTTTCAATATACACCATTGAATAGAAATTGTTGAGAATCTTTCAATTGCTATGATATTTTGTATGAACAAGTTAGATTAAAACTAAGCTTATAAATCTCTACTCAAGAACTAAAAGCACATTATTCTAAATAATATTTATATGCTTGAGATTACTTTCATTGACAACAAAACAATCATATTCCTCCACTCATATCTATCCAAATTACATAGAAACAAATGACAATTGTATTTAGTGTCAACATTGGTGAAGGCATTATCAACTTTGATAATCATCTTAGTATGAGATTTTGGTCTTTTGCAAACATTGGTAGCACATAGAAGTGTATTCTCGTATCAAGCAAAAACAACCTTGGCCACTATACTCCCATCCAATCTCAATTCCTTGATGTAGAAATTTCATGTCTCTCAAAGATAAGTTATGCCCCCTTGGGAAGAATGTTCTTCACGATAAAGTTTGTGACCACATATTCAAAATTCCCTATTTTAAATAGTTTATCTTGCCACTAATTAAGAATGATTTTCATTCTTTTATTTATATCTTCCAAAGATGAATTCTCGTGTCTTCTATAAGTTATCAAATCTTTTAAGACCTGGTAGTAAAGATTAGAAATTAACCATTCAATTTTGAAGGGAAGTAACAATGCTTAAATATGGATAAAGATTTCAATACATTTGTATATTATAGTTAAGAGCATTATAATGTGAATCAATTTTTTTCATTAAATAATTAGAAACAAAATTCACAACTTCTAAATTCATACTGCACCTCATTTTAAGAAATACTTCAAATATTTCAAATAGAAAATAACTAAACTTAGGAAGATTTATTTTTATATCTTCAATCAAGAACAAATATAATAATTTTGAATGGTAATATGAAGTTTTTAGAAAGAAAAAAATAACAATATCTTTAATATAATAGAAATATCATCAACAAAAATTGTATACCAAGATATTAGATGAGTGCATTTGGTTTTCTAAATGAATATAAAAAATAATTATTTTACTATTCAAAGTTAACGTAATGCACGAAGGAAAAATTCCTATAAAATGTTAATTAGGAAGGAGTTCATCCTTTTTGGTCCCAAGGTAGTTGGGTCCAAAATAAGAATATTGAGGGAATTTTTTAGATCATTGGACATGTTTAGAAAAAACAAACTAAGTAGATGTAAGAGTATCCCCACTATACAAAGCGGAAAAAGGCTTAGCTAGGGAATGCAATTGGAGGTGGCTAGGGAGTATCAAGGGAGGTTGTCCCACTCCTTGACTTAAGAAATCAAACAAAAGAGAGGGACCAACACGGACTCCAAGATGAAAGGTGATGTGGGATGAGGTGGCCGGGCCTTTTTTGTTGTTGTCATTATAAGAAAGGCCCACCGTGCATCAATAGTACCTCGAAAGCCGCACAAATGCATATTCTGAGCACTCTTTAATTTCACGTTTGCTCAGCAAATTTAACGATGCCCGGGCATATATTGAGCCTTATTTTGGGTGTGGTGGGGAATTCCGTGCGGCCAAGCCCAACCAAATGCCCAAATTGTACCATTTGTTGAGCTGTGCTGGAGATACTCTAAACAATTTCACTATAGAAAATGGAAGAGCATGTGATGGACATGGTGCAAGTAAAAATGATCATGATTCATTATTTGAATTGTGAAATTCTAATCAAGATGAGCACATGAATAGGTTTTGTTTGTAATGTACAAAAAAGTGTGAAATAAAATACCTTTAAATAGCCATAAAGAGAAAAAGGCAAGAATATAAAGTTTTGGATTATGAACACATAGTGATAATGTTGTTAGAAAGAATTGACAACCACATGTGAATATATACATCTACTACATAAGAAAATAGTTATGAGCTTTATATATGAAACAAATCAATTTTAGGTTAAAAAAATATCTCATAGAGAATGCTTATAAGTTCTTGAATGCAACATTCTTCATTCATCAAAGCTTACAATAATAGAAATATAGGATGCAAGTACCACATCAAGAAGTAATAGATACAAAAATGTTATAAAATCCTACAAAACTTTGATAATACTAGTCAATACTTTGAGAGTGGTCAAAATTTTATTGTACAAAGACGGAGACACAATATTTATTTCAAACCCTATTCTATCAAGGATTACTATTGTGTGAGCCTACAATTGTGAGCCTATGAGCCAAGAAGACTACATACTTCTGTTATAGGTGTCTATATTATAAAAATCTTCTATAACTATAGTGTAATTATGTTATAATTACCTATATTATAGGTATTTAAAATATAATTATACACCTTCAATAGTTGTAGGAAATTTACATATACATACACCCAAGGCTCACAATAGTGCTCACATTTTCATGCTCAGACATTGGCATCGTTGGATGTTCCCCTTAAGGACACACATGGCTTGTACATCTCACATCTCTTACACTTCTTTTTATGTATTCTACAATGACTCTCAAACATGGTCATGCATTTTCTAGATGGGATTATTAACCCCTAAAGGTTTTTGACTATGTTTTCACCAAAAATGCTCCCAAACTGCCATTTCTAATACAAGTGCAATTTTTTTTAAAACACATTTTTGACTCATGTAACCGTAGGATCTTGTATTAAGGTGGTTTGTAAACATGTGGAAAAAATTTCAGAAATTTCCACCGTGTAGATTGCAAGATATAAGCATTTGAATTGACAAAAATTGTTTTTTTATCCCTGCGAAAATCCGGGCAGCTGCACTTCACAAGGTCACATTTGTGTGAAAAAAAATTCAAGATGGTGGTTACTCTTTGAATTCATACTTCAATGCAAGTTGGCTACATTCTCAAAAAAATTCAAACCATTTGGAATTGTACAACATATAAGAAAAAATAAGTAAGTAGAAAGAAGTAAAAAATGAGCCAAAATACTAAATTGTGAACATTTTATTCATGGAATTGAAAATTTTCAATCCCAATGGTTAAAATGTTGTAATAAACAATCTACACCTTCTGTTTTTAATTTTTTCCAAAAATATGAAAAATTGAATTAAATGAAGAATTTCAAACTTTTTGGTACTATAGAGATTCTGTAACTGGCCACAAACTACCCCAAACTCAAAATCTTCATAACTTTTGACTCATTGATCAGAATGGATTGATTCAAAGCTTCCCATGCCTCTATAAACCTAAAGAACCTATTTGAAATTTCACTTTTAAGAAAAAAGTTTTTTTGAAGAAGTTTTTTCAGCTGCCCGGTCTGCCCGCCGAGTAAAGAAAACAACATATCCTGCCATAACTTTTTAACCATGAAGTCAAAAGTTATGAAAATTGTTGGGCCTTAAAGCTACTCCTTGGGCACACATTGTATCAAAATTTCAAAAATAAAAAATAAAAACTCCATCTATAGTGAGCTACCCAAAAAATTTATAATCTCAAAAAACGTTGTTCAGGGCTTTAGGGGTTAACATGCAAACAACGTTCTACGGAAATAATGAGGGATGTCCCTTCCCAATTAGACTCTAAGTTCGTATTGAATTCTTACTCATTCACATAGCACACAATCATGCAAACACTTTCAGGTCTTGTGGGAACCCAAGGGTTAATCCCTAAGTGTTACAAATCAAACAATTCTAAAGATGGGACCATTCTAAAAAAAGCAACATAACTTGAATTTGAATTCATTATTACATTCCTCACCATACAAATTTATAGCCAACCACCTCATCAATCTAGACTCATTTCTTTGGGGAAAATCCACCATATGGATGCAAACATTATAAGGTTTGATGAACCTAGTCTCTGATAATCAAAGGTCTGAAAAACATCACCTGTGACATTCAAGGGTTAACTATCTAATGATTAGACCTACAACAATCAACGGGTTTTTTTTGGCGATTTATCACCAGCTTCCCACTCTTGCTCATTAGTGTTCGTGGCTCCCTCCCAATATTGACATATGGTGGGAGGCCACAGGAGGCTTTACTATTCATCTAGTACCAAAAAAATACCGCTGATGACAACACAACTGAAAATATTTGCATCAAATTTTATTTTCTTGCAAAGACAGAAGAATGATCTTTGAAGGTACGTGTTGGAGTCAATTTTTGCAATTACTGAATTGTAGTTCAAGGTGCATGGAGAGGTCTCTTCAAATGTGGGGTGCTACTGAAGCTCCTGTGAATACATAATTAAAGCCTTGTACATACAGAAAGCCTTGTACGCCTTGGCATCAAGGTATGTATTTTGCATAAAAAGTGTACACATGATTGTGATGTATACCTACCCCAAAAGCAACACCTGCTGTATACTATACCGTAAACATTACGTAAGTAGAGAATGGACAACTTATTGGATCTGTCAATCAATTGACAGCAACCTGCTTGACGTATACCTGGTGACAGGGAAGGGTACTTCACTTACTGTGAATAAGAAGAAAACTCATGTGCAAATCTCCAATGGAAAGGAAAATCCTCCCCCCACATTAAATGACAATTCTCTCTCCCTCCCTTATTATGGGGTCTTAAATTTTGTGTGGGGTAAGTTAGAACTGGAGTTTCCACTAAAATATACATACCCACAAACCCAGCAACTTACACATCTTATCAGGGCTGTCAACACACGTCATTTCAAACAACAGATTGAAGGCTCAGAAATTAATCCAAATGCTGCTGGCTGTTGCCTAAAATGACCCATGATTCCATCTCGTCACACTGCACAGGCTATCATAAAACCTCAAATCAAAGCCTCTCAATTAACTTATTGCAATTTGAAGGGATTGAACGATGATTTAACTGCAAAGTGGTAATCTTATTTAAGACCAGTGTTTACACCTCCAACATGATTTCTTGAACCATATGTATGCATGCTGATGAAATGAATGGGGGGTGTTTCCCATCAGAAAGTAGTTATCAAGTACTTGGAAGAGTACAAGATTATGCAGATTCATTTCTCAGGTTGTCAGCCCTGTGTCTCCATCAATCGTTCCGCAGCAGCCACAGAGCATTTTAGTTTTGAGTTCCAGTACCAAAACAACTGAGCAAACCAACTTAGGAGTACCTCAAAAACCGAGCTAACTTAAGCTTATTCCTTGGTTCAAATGAAGAGAGATTTTCAGTTCATTCTACGAGTTGAGGTAGCACAACCCCTTTCCAATCAGCCCCCCACTTCTAAACTTAGATGTTCCATTTCCAAGCAAGCATAGGGCATGGGACCATTATGATGCATTGTGAGTTGTTGATTTCTTTAGCATTTCTTTACCAGCCTACAATTAAAATTGGACATATTGATGTATCAAGAATAGGTTTCAAAAATGTTAACAAAAAAAATTCATAGTAATTTTGGTTTCAGGTGAAAAAAGATTTTTTTAAAATTTCAAATCCATCTCAAATCTATTTTGTGAGAGAGGCAAAAAAAAATTCCCCCACCAAACTCAACCGGAAGCTATGCTGAATTCCTTAAGTGATTGGAAATGGGTTCAAAGCTTCTAATCAATTAATTTTGGAGTACCGAGGAAGTGGAATTTTTCAGACTGTGAGCAGGGGGATAAGTTAAATTTTCTCACTTGGGTCAGGCTTTTCCGTGGTTGTGGTTGCTGTCACCCAGAAGTGAGGATAATACTCCAACATCACACTAGGCTGTTGCAGTAAGCTTAGGAGTGTGGAAGAGTTGTACTTTGTCCTGGGAGTCTGATTCTGTACATTGGTTTGATCCACCTAAAGCTGAGCTTAAGCCAAACCTGGCCGGGACCCAACATGAGATGTTGAAGCCTCAATTTTTGTTTCATTTGTTTTATTAAAAACAAAAACAAAAAAACAAAAAAACAAAAAAACAAAAACTCAATTTCCTGCCATTAATCAGATTACCTGCAGTGCTTCCATCCCCGTACTATCATTAGTTAAATTAATCATGCTCTGAAATCCATAGTGAGAGAGCCTGCGCACTGAGGGAGTGAGGAGAATTTCAGGACGGAGGGACGGAGGGAGTGGGGGCCATTTCAGTTCTGAGCAGGTGAGTGTGAAGGCCAAGCAAGGGAAAAAGAATGGAGTAAGGAATTGTCAGATGTACGTTACTCTACAACACAAGCTTCTCACATGGCTCATAACACAGCTCCTGAAATTATAATTTTTGTGTTCAAGTTATGTTTCCAACACTCCCAAATGCAGCATGGATGGGATGAAGAATGTCAGAATTCCATCTATAGGTGAGGTATCCTACTAATGTAGCCAACATAGCCAACACTATTGTCACTGGAAATCTATAAATTCTAGTTTGATTGCTTCATAAGAGTTTTTTCTGGGGTATTGAGGGACTGTTTTAGCCTCGTTCCCATTCTGTGAACTAGCCACTGCTGGTCAGAATTTTTTTTGAAATTTTAAAATAATATTTTTAAAATTAAAAATAATATTTAAAAATAAATAAAATATTATTATTTGATGTGACAGTCTCTGTGCCACATCAGATCAGCTGCTAGGACAGTTTTTAGCGAGTTCCCATAGTCCGAGAACTCGCAGTCTCTCAACATGGTAAGAAAACCTCTTATGATGATAGAGATATGAGAGAAGATGTATTTTTCTTTGGGGCATATATAACTTCAAATGGAGTTAATAGGAAGTGATTTCATATTTTTTTTCCAAGTAAGTGTAATTTCTAAAAATTTGGAAGCGTAGTGAGAAAATGCATGAGCACCACTTAGCTCCTTTAAATTGAAAGAGTGGAGCAATGTTCGGGAAGTTTTTTGAGTTTTACTAGCTATTTTCCTTTAATTCCCAAATTGAACCACTTTTTCAAGTACTATGTCCAGTTATTTTTTTTATTTTGTATGCAAAATCATGTTTTAAAGATTTTTTCATTGGTTTTTGGCTAGTGTTTTTAAATTGCAATTGGTTTTTTTTCCAATTTGACCACCTAACTTTGAACTAGCTATTGGTTCTTTCTAGACATTGGAGTGGAGAATTGATAATAATCATGTCCCATATTAAAGCAAACATGATCCAAAATGATAGTTGCCGTGCCAAGAGTTCATTATGGCCACTTTCTTTGGCAGGAAGTTGCTATATAAATTTCATTGCTTTGAAAAGCAACATTGCAGAGTCTATTGCTACCAATCATACCTTTGATTCTACCCCCATTCTCATCCCAATTTGAACACAAACAACCTAATTTCTCATTATTCAAAATGGACAACTGTAGGTTGATTTGGTAGTAGAATTAAAGCTTCCTGGAGGGTGGGGGGGAAAATAGTTAAATTGTACTAACATGCCATAAAAACATGTTGGTTGAGCAAAGTGGAAAAAATCCCCAAGGTGCACTTGATATCACATGGATACATAAAAGGGGACATAAAAAGGGGTATTTTTTGGGGACAACAATGAATTATATAAAATACCTATTACAAGGCTATGGTGTTTTTTTGTTTTTGTTTTTGTCCATAACAATGTACATATTTTTCCACTATCAAATATGGAACACTAGCAATAAATTTATAATATACATAGGCAAAAAATGTTGTAAAGTAAAATTAAAGTTACCATATCTCATGTAATTTTTTTCTTTATAATATTTTTCATTATATTCATTATTTGTCTATCTATCATTCTTGATCACTAATCCAAATAAAAATATAATTGTTTTCATATCAAAATTTTAAGTAGCTCAATAACATTATATAAGTTGATTGACAACAAAATGAAAATTAGACATAGAAACAACAATTTTGATAGCAACAAATTATCAATAACATTCATAGTTGGAAGATATTAATAAATTGCACCTAATGAATGAATAAATGTTTACTAATTCATTAAAGATAACTAAATTTTTTACAAACATTGATGCCTTGTTTTTACATTTTCATTTTTCTCATAAACACATCATGAGGTATTATTTATTAAGAGATGGTATATAATAATTGTTATTCACTATCTAAATATTTGTAACACAATCTACTTTTTATTACCAAAAAAATGTCTAAAGTAAAGGCCAGTGAATGTATAAAATAGAATGTTGTAGAATGTTTGTACTACGATCAACTATAGAATATCAATGTTTACAATTTTTGTTTTTTACTTTGAAGGATTGTTACTAAATTAGATATAAATGATTTTCCTTCCCTAAAGAACTTGCTACTTATAGAATACTGAATTGTCTTTAAAGTCATTTCAAGATTAATCCCTTAGCTCTCCAAAGTTCATATTCAAAAATGATGAAAAAAATGCTTTATGCCAATGTTTTGTTCCATTATTGTCTCTATTAGCCAATACAATGTTAGAATCTTTAATAGATGACCTTATTTGTTAGCAATATGATACTATTGAGGTAAATGCAAATATACAAATGAATAATAAAAGACAAAATGTACAAGTAATATAAGGAAAATTGTTTTCACCCTAATAAAAGAGAATTGGAACTTCTTGTATGTCCTAGGATTTTTCTAGGGCAAAGACAAATTTTGTATACACCACCTTAACTCTAAAGAACATTGCAAATTTGTGGGTCATTTTAAAAGTCAAACCTAAATTTTCACATACTTCTTGATTTAAAATCTTTTAAGCCTAACAAAAAAACAAAGAAATCCAATAATCTACTTTTTATTCCAATTGATTTTTTCCAATAAATTTTAAATTATAATTTTTGTGAAATTTAGAAGATAAAATATTGAAATCTTCAAAGACACTACTTTTGAACTTTATCTACCAAATTTCTTTTGGTGCAAGCTTAAAGTGTACACCAATTACACTGCTATATTTATCACTACAATCCTTGAATTTTTTAATTTATACTATTTTTATTAGTGTATAATCACTTTGGTTCTTACAATGAGCTATTAAAAAAATCATAGAAATTTTATTACAATGTTTTAAATTACATCTCTCTTTCTCTAAATTACTACATGTGAAATGTTAAATGTTTGAAATGTGCATTTTAACCCCTAAAGTTTTCTAACTATGTTTTCACCAAAACCGCTTCAAAACTGTCATTTCTTAGACAACTACCAAATTTTAAGAAAAAAACATTTTTGGACAAAAGTGACTATAGGATCTTTTAGAGAACAATCTTAAAAAGATGTGGAAAAAATTTCAGCAATTTTTTGCCATGTAGATTGCAAGATGTTAGTACTTGAAGTGACAAAAATCATTTTCTTACCACTGCGGAAATCTGGGCAGCTGCACTTCAGAAGACCATTTTTGTGTGGAAAAATGTCCAAAATGATTGTAATTCTTCGGATTCATTTTTCAATTGAAGTTGGCTACATGCTTGAAAATTTTTAGATCATTTGGAATCATATAACATATAGGAAAAAAATAGTAAGTAGAAAGAAGTAGAAAATGAGCCAAAATACTAAATTATTAACAATTTATTTATAGAGTTAAAAGAGGAAAATCCCAATGGTTGTAATGTTGTGTTAAACAATATACACTCAATGTTTTTTTGTTTTTTTCAAAATATTAAAAATTGAATTAAATAAAGAATTTCAAACTTTTTTTTGTAGTATAGAGATTCTATAACTAGCCGAAACTACCTCAAAGTAAAAATCCTCATAACTTTTGATTCATTAATGAAAATGGAATGATTCAAAGCTTTACACTTAAATAAAAATCAAAGAAACCAATTTCAAATTTTAATTTTTCAGAAAAGTGATTTTTAAAGAAGTTTTTTTTTCTGCCAAGCTGCTCGGCGAGTAGAGAAAACAACATATCATGTCATAACTTTTCAACTATGTAGTCAACAGTTATGAAAATTGTTGGACCTTAAAGCTACTTCTTAGGCACATGTTGTGTAAGAATTTCAAAGAAAAAAAACAAATACTCCATCCACAATGAGCTACTCAAAATCGCTATGTTGCTAAAAAATGCAGTTTGGTCCTTTAGGGGTTAATATAGAAAAAAAAGTAATATTTAACCATGCCCACATATGATATGTCTTTGAAGGTCAAAGAGTTTATCTAATAACTTAAGGTAAAACCACCTATTTTTGACCAAGGATCCATATCCAATCAACAAAATACAATTATTTTCAACCAAGGCTAGAAGAAATTAACAATCAAAGCTTGAAATGTATTTTTTCTTCCTTTTCAAGGTTGGGACTAGTAAGGTTGTGATACATGTCCCAATGTGTCATAAAATATACTAAAAGTATCAATTGGAAAAGTAGTCTTTTGAATGATTGGAATTGGAAGAGTCTAGATTTAATTGGTTATAGGTTCAAAGCACTTTTAGCTTCTAAAAATCATAGTAATTTCAATTTTGGAAACAAAATTATGAAAACTTTTCAATCTCCATATTTCCTATCTTTCTACACAAGAAAATTTTACATTGCTTCATACTCTTCATGATTTGTTCCAAAATTGCTTAAGTGATAGGATGTACTAGGTGGTTCTACATTAATAAGGTTATAACACATGTCCCAAAGTGTCATAAAGTGTGCTCGAAATACCAATTGGAAAAATAGTCTCAATTATGTTCCAAATTGGAAGACTCTAGACATTTGCTTTGGATTAGAAGCACCTCTTGGCTACCAAAATTCATAGTATTTTCAATCTAGGGAATAAAATTTCAAAAAATTTACAATTCCAATATTTCTTATATTTTGACAACAAAACTATTTGCATTGCCTTGTATTGCTCAAGATATGTTCTAGAATCACTTATGTGATTAAATATAGGTGTTTCTACTTTACATGCAATTTAAACATTCATGGCAATAAAAACAAAGGTATTTGCTAATCTCAATTTTACATCATAAAGTGTCAATTTGAATGTCATCACATGATGAATAAAATATTAAATTTAACTTGGCTAATTGAGAACATATCTTCTTCAATACTAGCTACCCAAATTTGATATGTAGCCAAATTAGGTGAAAGTATTTTGAGCCCTTTTAAATTATCTCCAAGCACTCGGTCATATTAGGATGTCAAGGATAAATATGACAAATTTATATTAAGTCTATCTTTTCTCCTATTTGACTTGTTGTTGGCCAATTCCATGTTTATGATATGCATTTGGTACTTAATAGGCGAAGATAATAATAAGAAATCTAGCCAAATTAAGATCTAAATTACAATAAGTAGATTTTGGCCAAATAAGAGGGGGTTATGACCTACTATAATTAATACTTTATATGACATTTAAAAGATACTCTATGTTTTTGTTTGGTCAAACTTCACTACACTAAAGATGATATTTAGTGTTTAGTGACATTTAGTGTTTTTACCCCCCTACTAGTTACAACACTAAATCTAAACTTGTCCACAATTAGTGTTAGACTTGAATGCGCTGCCTTCTCCTTCCCTGGAATTGCTTGGGTTATGAACTTGATTGCGCCACCTTCTTCTATCCTGGCTTTCCTTGCTTTCTCGCCTTTGCTGCGCCTCTCCGAATTTAGTTCAGTTCAGCCCAAGTTGAGAGATCTTCAGCAGTTCAGATTTCAACCCGAGTTCAGATTTCAGCTCGAGTTCCTTGCTGCCCTTGTTGCCGCGACTATCGGGCTTTTTTTGGGGGAGGGGGGTATAGTTCGCCGTTCCCACCCACTCGGCACATTTCAAATTTGCCGTCTCGACACATCTGTTCCTTCACCGCTCCATTTTCAAGTCCTCGCATCTTCTCACCAACAGGTCAATTTCAGGTATTAGCGACACCATTGCAATCGTCTTGTTGTCCTCTACATTATATAAAAAATTGTTTTTTTTTGTCGACATTTTTTGATTTTTTTCATGTTGTGGCTCAGGCTCATGGCGGAAATCCCCCGACGTCTCCAGCAAGTTTCCACCATTGCCACGCGAAAGCGGATCATCACGTGGATGGTGCAAAACGAATCAATCCATGGTCTCCATGGTCTGTACAACCGCACCATCCATGCTTTCCCCGAGCATTTTCGAGGTCAATGAAGCTCCAATTTGATGCGTGCATCACGTTGGTGGGCACTCCATCATCGATATTGCAACGAAGGAGAAGAGCCCCAAGAGCTTCCACCAATTTCATGCACCCACAGCCGATCTGGAGGACAAAAACAGCTCCCTACAAAGGCAGCACCCGGGCGTGGTCACAAACGCTCCAAATGGGTACAGTGGCTCTACTCGCTCTTACTTGATGTATTCGAGCATTTCAAAAAAATTGGTGTGAAATTCTCTCCCCGTTTGCTAATTGAGTCAGCAAAAACGATCATAATGGACCCTACATCCCTTTATATAGCCCTATCCATAGATCCTAAGGACAATGTTTTATTGCTTGAAAAACTCACCCACTATTGGATCCAGCAATTCATGCATGTCCAAACCATTGTCCTCTTATCTCAAAGAGGTCGTCTCACTTGCAGTCCTGAAAAAGAGATGCAAGTTGCATACCATCTAGGAGTCTTAAATCGAGGATTTGAGGATGGCACCTTTGATGAAAATCTAATAGAGGATATAGAAAAAACCCATTTTGTTCTAAACATGGACAACGGTAGAACATTAGGCTTCCGTGGTGACACAACTGTCAAATATGCCAAGGTAGTATCGAGTGGAGATTCAATGACAATGGTCATTAGAATCTCAGGGGGGGCGACGATCCATGATCGAAGCTCCTATGTTGATATTTACAAATCCGAACAGTAGTTATCCAATTCGAGGATTGGATGACAACATCCCAAGGGTATGTTATCGTACAGGTCCTAAAGGGTGGATGGATCAAACTCTATTTTCAGATTATTTTGAAGAACCACGAGCCTTCCAATCTGATGTCCATGGCCGCTCAAAATTTATTTGGGTAGATAATTGTACCGGTCATAATATGACCCCAAGACTTACCACTGTTTTGGAAGCCAAAATGCCATCTTGAAATACTTGCCACCTTGTTCGACCCACCTTTGCCAACCAGTAGACAAGTTCATTATTTCTAATGTGAAAGATGCATGGACCAAAAGATGGGAGGCAAAGAAAACAGACTTAATAGCATCAAATGCTTGGCAGAATGCACCTCGAGAAATCCGGGTAAGAGGTTTTTCTTACAGTTAGCTGCTAATTTTGTTGAAGATGTCAACCAGGAACTTGATTGTGACAATATCAGCTATGCTAGAAAAGCCATGATCAGATCTGGTATGTCTTTAGCTCTAGATGGCAGTTGGAGTGTGGAACAACTTTTCCCACATTTGTAGAAGATAGTAGGAAAATATGGGCAGATTTTTCTAGGGCAGCATGTGCCTCCAAGAATCTAAAATTTGTACTTTCATGATTTTCAGAAATTACAATGTACATTCCATCTTCTTTATATTATAAACCATTCTTTCATTGATAATGCTTGTTGTATACTTTTATTAATCACTTCTAACTTCCTATGCTTTGAATGTTATTGTTTTACATGTATTTCCTGAATTTTCTAAATTCACAAACACTAAATTCAAACATATAACTTTTTGGCAAGTCTCTCAAATCACCGTAGTTCACATTTAGTGTTTGAATTGACATTTAATGTTACTTACTTTCATAGGGTAATTGGCTTTTAGTGTATGCCTTTGTATTTAGTGTACAAGACACTAAATATCATCATTAGTGTAGTTTTCTCCTTTAGAATGTATGCAATAAAATTTGCATACACATAAATCTACATCCAAAAATTAATTTTATTTTTTATAATGAAATTAATATGAATTTTTAAATGAAATACTTTGCAAAAATTATAATAATTACAAAAATGATTATAATAGTATAAAAGTTTTAAGCTAAATTGGAGAGAATGGCAATAAACACCATGGTGTAATTAGTGCACTCTTTAAGTTCATACTAAGAGAAATTCAATAGAAAAGTTTAATAGTGGTGTATTTGAAGCTTTGAAGATGCTATCTTCAAAGTGTCACAAAAATTATAATTTCAAATGAAAATGTAGTGACATGTGTATTATTGTAGCTATGCTATTTTAGTTAGACTTAAAAACATTTAAAATTAGGATCAATGTGAAATTCAAGTTTGACTCTAAAACTATACACCTTTGACAAGTTTGTCCTTAACCCCTGTTAAAGACCCAAGTGACCATTTTCTTATAACCTTTTTCAACAAACCATTCTAAAATTTTGAAAATTTGAAAATTTAAATTATTTCTACAAAATAGGTTGAGTTATGAATCCAATGTTGGGCTACAATTTCATTGAATTCCATTCTAAACTTCACCTTCTAGAATTGTTTTTAAAAATTGAGTAGTAAGGTGTAGTTTATAGCTCATATTTTTAGATTAAATGTTTGCATGGCCTGAAAAGCCAACCAAGCAATGTAATTGTTGTCTACTTCAAAAAAGGGCACATTGAAGGAGCTCAAGGAGAAAACAATTAGTGTCTCCATTGTTGTTTTTCTTACAAACTTCATTTTCATTTCAATGACCACCATGCGCAATAAGCTCCATTCAAACTTGCAAAATAACAAGAATATTGTACAATTTTAGATGAGCTCTCTCAACTTTCTTGTTTTCATTGAGCACAAAAGTCATCATTTCAAAATGTTCTCACTAATATACACTCCTTCAATATGTGTTGCCCTATTTTTTATTGACCAAAATAAAATTCCAAACTTAAATATCTATCAAACTATGTGGTCAAAGTTGTTTAGGTGCTCACTTTCAATGTAAACTATAAGATCCAACAATTACATTCTATTCAATCTCAAAAAACAATGAACAAAGAAATTGCTCAAGTTCTTGGTAGTTTTGGCACAATTTGTAAATACCCCATTAAGGGTTAAGACCAATTGAAGCATCTACACCTTTGTCCTTGAGAGTTTGTTTTTTTTTTTGAAAAAGGGCAGTGACCATTAAAAACCAAAAGGAAAAGAAAACAATCAATCCGGCTCATGCAAGATATACAACCTCAGAGGGAGGTTGATAGTGAGGTGCCACTTGGGCTTGTGAAAAGTGCCTGCACTGAAAACCTCATTTTTACACCAATTGTTTAGAAACACTTGGGCAATGAAGCCTTGTCTATCCTCACTACATGTCCTTGAGAGGTTTAATACTTGTCAAATATGGATGATAATTGCTCTGGTCCCTTCAAATCATTCTCCTTATTTCCAGCTTAGTTTTAACACATCAAGCTCAATTGAGTGTTTTCAGAACACGTTTGGTGAGCCGTTGTGGAGACAAGAAAATTGAGTGCTCTTCCAAACCTAGGGATCAAATTTGAGCATGTCAAGCTCCACAAATAAGGATGCAGATGCTCTGTAGTCTCAACATTAAAACCTACGTTATGCAGTTGGAAGTTTGTAACATTATGAGCAGTAAAAGCAAAGGCCGTTGCTGGGAGAATGTCAATTTGAATGCAGCTTCGGGATGAACCTCCCTATGTTAATAGCACAAGCCTGAGTGGCACCTTAGCCTCAGCCTCCCTTTGAGGCTGAACATTTCATGTGAACTAGATTGATTGTTTCTTTCTTTTTTTGGAAAAATGGCAGTGACCATTGAAAAACCAAAAAAGGAAGGAGAACAATCAATCCGGCTCAAGTGGAAAATTCAGCCTTGGAGGGAGGCTGAGGGAGAGGTGCCACTCATGCTTGTGAAGGGTACCAGAGCAAAAGACCTCATTTTTGCGATTGATTGTTATCTTTGCTTTGGGTTTTATAACCCTTAAACACCGCTGCAAACATTAAGTGACCTATGGATGACAAAGAAAATTCTTGCATGTAAGACGGAACTCCAATTGTTTATCCTTGGAATCTTGCACGAAAAGGGGAGGCATGAACATTAGTTTCGTCTCCAATGGGTGTTTTTAAATAAATTCCATTACAAGGCAAAGAGTACAAAGCAGCCAAGCCAAACCGGCTGGACAAAAGTGCAGTTTTTAAATATTTTAAAGTAGATGATTCCCACAGTTCCCCAGAGCATGATTTCCACAGAGACCAGTCCATCCTTCAGTTACAGTATTACTTGTCACCGTCCTTTTTTTCCAAAAAGAAAAAGTTACCTGCAGCCCTGGGTTCACCCCTTATTTTTTGGGGGTGCCACCAATGGCATGGCAACGAATACTGGGTCGAAGGCGGCAGCCACAAGTGGCCTGGGGAGGGAACCAACTGCAGCCCTAACTTGGGCTCCGCGATTCAATCGCTGTCTCGGACGGAGAACTGGAGAAGTGCGTGAAGGACGACGACGGAGTGCAGGAGCCGCCTTTGGCCCCGCCTGGCCATTCAATAAAGAAAGAAAGCAAAAAGCTCGCTTCGTTGCAGGCAGGACTGCGCTGGTCCGAGTGAGGGCGGCCTGAGGAGCTGCCGATCGAGGGGCCGGACGCCCGGACGGACGGACTGAGGGAGTGACGACGAGGACAACGTACACTATGTTAACAACTTCTGTAATTAATGGAACTTGAACTGCAGCAGCAGCGTCCGTCACGCACAACTCCCCAAAGCTCCTCCAATTAAAGGAAAAGGGGAACTGGGCAGAGCAGTAATGAGGGGAATCATGGATCAAGTGCTCTAATGGAGCATTAAAGAAATGATGGTTTCATTCAGTTCTGACTCTGATTTGTCAGGCACCCAAGGACTGGAGATTATTATATACCCAGTTTAGTCGATGACCGACCGACCGACGGCCGGACGGCGGGACCCCCAATTTATTTCGACTGGGAGGGAAGGAAGGATTACGAAGAAAATTGATTAGTTTGGGGGATCCTCTTTTTTAGAGTTAACCGAACTCACTTTTCTGTGCCGGCGCCATTTCCTTCACAGCCAGCTCATAATCATAATCACAGCTGGCGGGTCTTTCTCTACGAACTTATACTGAAGAGAGTTCAGAGTTAATAAGTGAGTGAGTGCAAATGGAACTTAGAGTATAAAAAATGGTATTTGGTTGTAGTGTAGTGTGAGAAGAGATGATTCAATCGTAGGTGGGTGCATGGCACCTGCTTTCAGTAACTTAGGGTTGTTTCACACAATGGCCGTCCAAGTCGAGAGGCCATGGTTTTCTCAAATCTGATTGGTGAAAATCATGGTTTCTAAAATCTGATTGGTGGAATCAACGGCCTCTCGACTTAGACGGCTGTAGTGTGAAACCTCCCTTAAGTTGAGGGGACAAGGCGACAAGCTACTAGGGTATGCAACTGGAGTATGTGGTAGAGGGACCCATAACCGATCAAATAAGCAGTGCAAGGCAAAGCAAATATTTTTCAGAGGTATATACACAGAAATGAAGGGAATTGCAAAAGAATTGGTAATTTTATCTCTTGATTTGAAATTATTATGAATTTTGAAAGGCAAAAGTTGGGCTTGACCTATGACTAACATCTTGAGTCATCCAACTTAAATCATTCAAGAACTACTTTCCCATTCATTGTTTCCTACTTTCTTGCTCACTTATGTGTTATGAACTTATTGGTTCAAACCTTGAAAAGTACAAAAACATGCATACTAAGGGAAAAAAGGAAATTTTGTTCAACCTTGATTGAAAATACGGTTCCCTATTGATTAGAGATGAGGTGTTGGTTAGTAATGGGTCCTTCTACTATATCTTCTTCTTTAAGATGTTTGATTAAAACAATAGTTTTGTGGTTGATCTCAATAGAAAAAAATGTACTAGAATAAACCAACTTTACAATATAGAAGTATCACCTAGCAAAATGAGAGGGTTTCCAAATTCAAACTTGAATGAAAACTTGTTAAATCTTATGCAAATCCCTTTCTTGGCTACTTTTCTAGATTCTCAACAAGTCTGACCTAATACATTCTAGCAATTTGGGGTACCCAAACATATAGTGTTTGTGATTTGTAAACACAACTTAGTTAGAGCATCTCTATTCTTTTACTAAGGGAGTCTCTAACCAAGCTACTGCAAAGCTTGTCCATCAAAAAACACCCCATGGCAAACAAAGAAGTTCTAAAAGTCAATTTAGTCCATTGCAAATAAACACTAAACTTTCCATTTCGATGTGCCTGTCCATCTTTTCAGCGAGCTTGGATGTTGTTTGTTTGACAATGTGTTTTGTGACATTTCTTGAAAATTATTGAAATTACATCAATTCCCATCAAAGAGAATGCAAAGCTCATGGAGATACAAAGAGAAAGGGTGGGAACCTATTTCGTTGGTGGAGCATGGGAGGAGAGTTGAGCTTGCAAAAAGCCGATTGAGAAGGTGGTTTCCCAGTGAAACAGTGTGGAGATGCTCTTACAATGTGTGACGAATGTGCCACAAATGTGGCTGGCATGCTTGTATCAATGTATCATATTTTGATGGCAATGTAATCCCGTTTCATTTGTTAAAAAAAAAATTAAAAAAAGGTGGCACAATCGACAGCAGCATCTCAAGTGTGTAGGATATTGCAGAAAGTCGTTATCAAGAAGGTCGTATTAAAGAAAAGAGGTCAGTGTGTAAGGTAAACATGATAATATTCTTGCCATGGGCGGGGAACCCAATCCCTGCCTGCCTTTGCGAAAAGAAAGGAGAAAAAAAGGGGGATTCAAATTCGTGCTCACACACACGGCGCAGCTGCGCAGGTTCAGTTCGTGACAATCTTCATGATCAGTTAAACCCTTATGCCCGCCTCCTCGGGTGGGGCTCCTATTTAAGCTAAGCTAAGCTTAACTAGCTGGCTTAGCTAGCTACGCTTAAAGCTGCGTCTGGCTTGGCTTGCTTGGCTTGGGCTTGGCATGCTCGTTTCTTCACTCCCTGCAAGCGAGTAAAAGAGGTGTAGTGTGTCAGACTCTACCATACCTGAATCCCAGTATGATCCTTCAAGTTCACTCCAGCCGACAGAAGCTGTAAGCTACTGGAGCTTTCGTTTCAGCTCAGCTCACGCACGATCGACCTTTAGCAACATTCGGTTTCGCACCTCCACTTCAGTATGAATCAGGTAGCCAGAGCTCTAGCTACTCAGACACTTTCTACGAGTGATTTGCATTGCTTGCTAGCTACAGTAGCTAGTTTGCAGTGGCAGCAGCAGCCATGATCGTAACGGTGATTTCAGATTCTTGAGTGTTTGGCAGTCAGAGCTTCGTATGATTCACAGCCCACGGCAAGTCAGAAGGTTTCTGTTAGGGCATCCCCAATCCATGAGCGGAAACTGGGACAGTACCAGAATTTCCCAGTAGAGCGACGTGTTCTGGGAAGTGACCTTTTTGAAAAAAAATTGAGCCAATGCAAAGCCGGCAATCCACACTTCAAATGTACTTTTCCGCTTTACAGAAGTAATAAATAACTGTTCCAAGTTGAGAAAAGGGAAGGCTCAATTTCTTGGTACACATTACAATGCTTGAAAAGGTAAGGCAATTATGATTTTCCTTGTTGTGAACTAAATTGTGAGCTCATCATATTTGGCCAACTTGTTGAGTTTGGGATAGAGAATAGCCGAAATAAAGAGCAACCAATAACTTACCAGTTGCATGGGTGTGTGTTTTGTGGGAGTTGCCCTGTCATTATGGCATTGGGCGCGGTGGTTTCCAGTTGGATTGGGGCTTGCTCTTACCAACTGATTTCTGCATAATTGGCCACGTATCATTCACTCTAACTAAGGCGCTTGCAAGGTTAACCCCTAGCTAGCTAATAACTTGCTTTATTCTCGATCTGTGGCGAACGTTGCGTCTGTACGTTGTGCAGTGTCCCTTGAGGAGAGAGAGAGAAAGAGATCCAAAGACGGCAGCTGGCGTGGCTTGTGTGAGCTTTCTCGTAGTACTGGATTGCTTGCCAATCTTTTGCTTGATGAGTGCGGGTTGTACTGGCTGGGCGTGCCGGAGTGGTTTAGCTAGCTTGCCGGCGATGACTTTCGGGCCCTGAAGCTTAAGCTGCATTACATTCCAGGGGTGCTGGTCAAGCCAATGCAGCTGGAGCTGCCGTCTGGATTACGGCGGAGGCCAGCGCACGCCATTGTCTCCATCTGTCGGGGCTGATGATCACATTGGACGGAACAAGCAAGCGGCAAGGAGACACGATCATGATGGTGGCTGCTCGCTTTAGATCACTTGCGGAATGAGCTACAGCGATCCTCAACTTTTGAGTCCCGCGTCTGTGATAGAGCTGATAGAGGAGCGGCAATGGTGATCGAGGCACAGTTTGATTTCTGAGCCATCGATCAGATGTTGCATGTTTCTGGCATTGTGTGCTGCGGCTTGGATCCCACGTCTTGAATCGATTGCCAAGATGATGGGTTCTTGAGCTCCAGATATTCAAATTCATTCATACATCACTGCGACAGCGTGTGCTCGACACATTGTCGGTGGCATTCGATCATTTTCTTCACGTCAGTGCACGTACGAGGTTGCTCTTATCGTTGCGGATGTGAAGTTGCTGCGATGGCGATCTGCTGGACCTTTGCTTTGGTGCTGGTGCTCACACTGATTGCGCTAATCGCCCCCTCTCAACCCCTTTTCCAACCCCCACCAGGTTTATGCTCGTCACTCGCTCTTCCTCGTCGTGTACATCCTCAAGCGTGGGTGTGGCTAGCTTCAGATATGGAAGCTAATCCGCACGCTTAGTTCGCTACTGTAGCTGCACAACGAAATTGGCTTCTCTTTGGATTAGAAATGAATGTGCGTTTTGAGTGATTGATGGGTTCGCTCCAGTTATGAAAAGTGATCGATTGAGTGAGCCTCGTCTGTCTAGTTAGCTGCAGAGTGAAATTGTCTGCTCTTGGAACTAGAAATGAATAATGTGTGTTTCGAAAGCTCTGGATTGGTTGAAAATGTTGTCAGCCTGGGTTGCTTTGCAGCGGATACACATCGCATGTACCCAAGCGTCGTCACCTCCAAAGCCGCAATCCACCACCCAATTCCAGTTCCTGTAAGTTCGTGAGATGTTTGCCCACTTCGGATATGAATTTACAGTAGAGCGTGGATGCAACCATGGTTCGATGAGCAAATTTTATTTATTTGAGCGAGTTCCAACTTGTTCGCGCAGGGCGTGGGTGTGGAGCGAAGCTGGAACGTCCTTGTAGGTCGACGCGGGCGCTTTCGTCGACTATTCCAAGACAGCGACCAAGTTGTCTGCGACGCGCAGCTCAATTGCCAGAGGAAGAACACAACCGAGAGATCTCAAACTCGCACAATTCTCGACAACTATCGGCTTCCTCCGAAGCATTCGACGCACTTTCAGTCGGACAGGATGGTGCCCTCGGGACCCAATCCTTTGCACAACAGCAACAGGTCGCAGGTCATCTTTCCATAAGATTGGAATCTTCTGGCTATGTCGAGTTTGAGAATATTTTTGCAGAAATCAGAATCGGATGGAGACTGACAGAGGAAGCGAATTGAATGCAGCAATTATTGGAAGAAATCGTCGTTTTCCCAGTCGGATCGATGAAAGGCCGGCCGACTTTAGAATAGAGTCTCGGGGAGCAACCCACGACAATGATCGATCATCGTAAATGTAAATATTGAGTCTGTGCCACTCATTCATCAATGATATTTTTTGGGGTAAAATTGCTGACACCAATGTATGCGCTGCCGAGGTTCAATGTCTCTTCCATGGCAGGTTCATTGAGTGCTCAACGTACTACTCATTGCTGGGATGATTTGTTTGTTTGTTTTTCAGTGTGAGGGACGTCATTGCTAGCTTCTGTAAAGCATCTATCCAGTCTCTGTAACCGGGAGTCGATCTTGAGAAGGGCACGAGGCATAATGCCACGCCGTTTATTGAATTTGATTGGAACCTCCAGGTCTGCTTGATTGATCAGAGGTTTCACTTCGAGTGGTGTTGAATTCTACCATACTGTTGGAGGATAGAGATTGTGGTGTTTTTTCAGGAGATTTATGCAAATGTCATGGATTTTTTCCATGTTTTTTCTCATAGATGGGTTATTCAATGCCCTAAGCAATTAAAGCAATTATTACTAATGGTTCTGACCCGTGAAGATTAGCCCCTGGAAAATTGGCACATAAGTTAACTGGAGAGTGTTGAGAGATGTGTTTGGCACTTCGCAGCAGCAAAGATCTATCATCCTGCTTCATGTCGGTTCTCAATGTATTGACCTAAAACGAGACTCATCGTAATGCCAGCCGTCTCGAACCTTGAGTTCACTGTTCGCAAAACATTATTTTAATGACTGCAAAACATTGTTTCCTTGCATACAGTAGACAAAGGATGTGAAGATGCAAGTAGGCCGGAAACATGATCTTCAATTCGAATGTTATTTTTGGGTGCCAATTTTCCAACACAGAGAGCTCGGCATGATGGTTAGTTTCTGCCATGGTACCAGCCACCATTGAATCCATCTGTTGATTGCAAAATTTGTGGCTGATTGATCATTCTCCGCACTTCTGTCCATGTCCCAGGTGAGTCAGGTTATGAGTACTCATAATCAGAAGAAGCAGAGCCAAATCAGTCTTAAGATCTTCATAAACAAAACGTAGAGTATGTTACGGTCGTTCCTACTGCAATCCTTGTAAAAAATAATCATCATGCCTTTCTTCCTAAAAATGATTGAGGTCTACGATCTCAGATACTCTGCATGTCCAGACCTCCGTTCTAGTGGTCCGATCAATGTTCTCAAATGTGGTTTCACTAAACAAAACTTCTACCACGGAACTCTGATTTTAGCTACCCAAATCCGCATTGCTGGATTTGAATTTTTATCACAGGTACGGTAGCAGTGATTTAGCAACTTCAAAGGCTATTTTAAATTTGCATTAATTTGAGACCTCTCCCTGGTGGTTACCGTAGCTTACAACTGATCCAAGGTACGATCGAGCTCCATGTTATCATCTACTGGCCTGCAGATTCTGGTCAGTCTTGCTTGCAGCTTTCTCCAAAGCTGTGGTCAAAACATTCCTTCTTTGACTGCACACAATGATGCTCCACTGAAGGTTGGAAAGAATGGTTCATGACGTCGGTTCTTGGCTTGGGAGGGATCATACTGAAGGGATTTGGTTTCAGTACTGCCTGGCACTCTGTGCAGGAGAAAGAAGATTTCTTTTCCAGTAGTGGCATGGCCGACAGTCTGAAAAAGCTTTCTCCAAATCCCGCGACCTGGGCCGCAGTCGGTTCACGATTGTTCGAAAAATTGTGATGAGATGACTACCAGACAGCATCATATGGTAATCTGCATAAGGTGATGAAGGCCCCGGGGCTGAAAGTGTCGTTGAAAGGCCTGATCTAGCCTTTTTGAAGGTTTTCCACACCTCCAAGAATTTCTTGTGAAAGATATTAACTCGTAAATGTGAAAGATATTAACACCAGAATTTGGTGATTTGAAAACTTTGAAGCTAAATAAAACCTAATCAAGTTGCTATTTTTAGTAGTTTATATTTTTGAATTATTCTTTTTGAAGTTTAGGGTAAGCATCAAAAACCTAATAGTGAATATGATTGGTTATGATTTTTCTATTCAAGATTTTGTGCAAGGGTATCCATTGCAATCTTGACTTTCTACAGTTTCAAGGGTTCTTGGAAATGAGCCTCAAATACATTAGATCTTGGATACAAAATCACATTAGAAATTCATTTAAAAAAAATTGTAGAATAGATTTTGAAAAGTTACAAATTGATTGGGGTTATGCATCTTAGGCCCTTCAACCTCATATTTTTTTTGTGATCAACTTTTTACATTTGACATGTGAAAATAGGATCGAAAGACTTCAAGTCACTTTTACAATTTTAACACCCTCATGATCAAACATTATAACATTTCAATCCATAAGTGATAATGTTGTGTTTTCTTGACCTAAGTGATTTCTAACATGTCTAGCTTGAATTTGTACGGTTATAATTTTAAGAAATTTGATAAAAACATGCCTAAATTTAGTTTTTTGTTCAATTTAAAGCATATTCCAAGAAGCTCAAAAAAAGGCTTGGGCATTTAGAGATTGAATGGAAGTTGCATTCAACTCACTTATATTATTTGGGACTCTTGTGGAATTAGTTATGAATTTTTGAAGTTAGAATGACATAAGGTTCTAATAAAGTCCCTAGAAGTGTTCACTTGGCACATTGAAGTAAGGTGGGTACACCCAAAATCGTTAATTACAAATTAGGTTGTAGGTAATTTAAGGTTTATGTAGTGAATAGTTAATACATGAATGTAAAGACCCAAGGGGTGCACTCCATGTGTCTATAATAGACCACGTGTGAACAAATTTAGGACACCCTATTTTATATCCTAATATTTTTTTTTCCAAAAAAAAAATGAATAGATTTTCCTACTTTGAAAGTTTATGTTTTGAATTATTGGTATTTTTTATGTTAATAATTATTAGTTACAAATTTTTGAAGAAAAAACATACACTATAAATCCGAAAATAACTTTCACACCACTACTTTATATAAGAAAAAAAATTTGAAAAATGAAAAAAAAATTCTATAGAATAGCTTTCTATTGAAAGTTTATTTTAGTTGAATATTGATGCAATGGTCATCTTCATGTGATCTCTATAAATATTTTAGTTGAAAAAATTCCATTTTAGTTCATTTTTCAACCTTTTCTAGACTATATATTACATGTTATTTGGGATTGAAATTTTTGGCAATAGAAACCTATAAACCATAAGAGGATTTCTAGCCGGTTTAGAAGATTGTGAATTTTCAAACGTTGGGAATGCTAGGGAACTCTAGGGACATTATGCTGATGTGGTTAAGTGACTGCCATGTCAGAATATATTAATTAATTATTAAATTTTTTTAAAATATTTTCTTGAAAAACAAATTATTTTTTAAAAATATTTTTAAAAGTATTTTCTTGCTTTTTAATACATTCCGAAGGTTTTTGGAAAAAATATTAATTAATTCAAAAATTCAGACTAGCAAGGGGCTGGTCTGCGACAGTGGGAAAAATTTCATGGAACAACCCTGAAACGGACTTCCAAGGGTCCAAAAATCCTCTTACGCATTATCAAACAAAATTCAAAATTTTAGGTTAAAATTATAGTTTATTAGAAAATATTACAAGATTGTATATTCACTTGTTTGCATGTGGTCTACTATACATACATAGAGTGCACCCCCCCAGATATAAAGAAATGTGTAGAAAAGGAAGAAATGCACAAGGAATATTCTGATTTTGGCAAATATAAGACCATAATAGGGGTACAAAGTTTTGGAAGTAGAGTGCTTGAAATGACTCATAGGGTGTGTTGAAAATGAGTAGTCATGTAGAGAAGGTCCCCCTCATAAGGTGCTAGAAGGGAAAAAAAATAGAGCTACGATCATGTGTTTAACCTTGAAAAATCAAATGCAAGCTCATAAACCAATAAGTGGTAAATTTTTTTGTTAGGGATCAATGAAAATTGTCTATATACTTCAAAGAAAAGAGACATAAGAAAAAATTGTTAGAGGCACAAATCATCATGTGATGTGAGTTTAGAAGCTTGTCACCAAAACCAAAATTGCCAATGCTTCTTTGAAGAACCACCATATCTCATTCATTGATAGTTTTCAATAGATACTTACATCTTTGGGGGCTTATTTTAGGGTGTGTTTTATTGCATTAATCAATTTTGGGGGTACCCACTATAAACAATATACTAGAGCCTTGCATTAGCAAGCGACTATGGAGCTGTAGTTGGTTTGATTAAGACTTCATACCTTGTACCTAAAATTGTCTAAATAACTCTTGTTCATTAGGGATATGTAATAGATATCTAGGAATGATTCATATGCATTCCCTAATTGTATTGAAGCAAGATTAAAGTATTGTGCAATTTTAGGAAGCATTGTGAATTAATTATAAATTTTCAATGGTGAAGGTTTTAGAAGGTTGTAGGTGTAATCTAGGTGAATTTGACATCAATCAAATTTTTATTCAATAGGATGATTTCTAATATCAAACATTCCCTAACAAAAAACTTAACTTGAAAAGAAATTTGTACAATTTTTTCCTTTGTAAAGTCAACACCTGGTTTGCACTATTGCAATTGAATTCAATCATTATGTAATAATTCTTCTAAGTCCATTGGGTCATAGCGTAAGAGGACTTTTGGGTCATTTAAAAGACTACAAGTTCTTGGACTATGGGAACTTGCTGAATTCTACTATATAAGTGGGCTGACATGGCCAAGTGGTTGCCATCTTAGATAATATATTTAATTAATTTTTTAATATTTTTAATCCACCTTTAAACTACAAATTTTTTTTTACATTTAAGGAGGATGGTACAATTACTTTGCCAAAATGTAGTTAATATAAAGAAATATCTATTCTATAAAATTTGCTTATACAAAAACCTCACATTGAATTCTTTATAAATCATTTTTCTACTACTTAATGGGGTGTTTTTTTATTATGAAAGATGTGCATATGGAAACCTCTAACATATCTATACAATTAAATCTTAAAAAACTCATTATCAATGTTTTTTAATCAATTATTATGTAAAACCATAAATTTTAAGCAAAACAATTTACAAAGGATTATAGAGTTTTGCTTTTGGAAAACTCAAATTTGGTATGCTTAATTGGAATTGAGCTAAATTTGAACATTTATTAACCCCTAAAGCTCCAAAGTGCGTTTTTTGGCATTATAAATTTTTTGGGCAGTTTACTACAAATGAAATTATTATTTTTTTGGCTGAAATTTTTACACAAGATGTGCCTTAGGAGTAGCTTTAAGGCCCAACAATTTTTGTAACTTTTGACTTTGTAGTTAAAAAGTTATGGCATGATATGTTGTTTTCTTTACTTGGAGAGCATCTCGGGCAGCTGAAAAAACTTCTTTAAAATTTCTTTTTTCAAAAGTGAAATTTCAAATTGATTCTTTAGGTTTTTACAGACATGTGAAGCTTTGTTTCATCCCATTTGGATTAAGGAGTCAAAAGTTATGAGCAATTTTAGTTTGCGGGTAGGTATGGTTTTCAAAAATTCCATACCTACCCGCAAACTAAAATTCCTCATAACTTTTGACTCCTTAATCCAAATGGGATGAAACAAAGCTTTCTATTTTTGTAAAAACCTAAAGAATCAATCTGGGATTCACTTTTGAAGAAAATAAAATCTTAAAGAAGTTTTTTCAGCTGCCCGGGCTGCTCTCCAAGTAAAGAAAACAACATATCATGCCATAACTTTTTAACCACAAAGTCAAAAGTTATGATAATTGTTGGGACTTAAAGCTACTCCTCGGGCACATCTTGTGTAAAAATTTCAGCCCAAAAAAACAGAAACTCCATTTGTATTGAGCTGCCCAAAAAATTTATAATGCCAAAAAATGCACCTTAGGGCTTTAGGGGTTAAGCAAAAAAAGAACAACAATTATATTCCATAGAATGCAAGAATTTATTTTGAATGGAAGAATAGGATTTCCTTACTAGTGCTTGAGGACATTGTATAATGTAAGTTTTTTCAACTCAACATTCTCAAATTGGCATTTGTTAAATGCAACAAACTTTAGAAGCCATTTCAATATAGTAGAACAACTTTCTTTCAAAAACTTTATAGGAAATTTCGTTAAAATGGCGCCATTTCGTTAAATTGGCGCTTTTGAGCAGTTTAGACTGCGCGGTTTGAACCATTTTTTCTATCCTAGGATCTACACCTGTACTAGATTTTGGAAATCTACAACTCTCCTAGATTTCTGAAATCTATACCAATCCTAGATTTTTTAGATTGTTTGGTCTAATATCTATGCTTGTCATAGATTTCAGAAATCTAAAAGTGTCCTAGATATTAGCAATGTATACTTGTCCTAGATGTCAAGGTGTGAAAATGGCATGTAGAATACCGCCATTTTAACGAAATTCCCCATCTTTGGGCTAAAAAAAGTTGGTTATTCAAACTAAATTTGATCTCCAATTTTTTTTTTGATTTAAAAATTCCAATAAAAATTTATTCACAAAATTCAAAAAGAGGTACCAAGGAACATTTTTTAACATTTACAAACACCTTCTATAAATTTTATCCATAAATTTTGATTGGAGACTTGAAATGATAAACAAATTTTTGGAGATAGAATTTAGATTTATTTTACAACTTCTCTTGGTTCAAATTTTTTGAAAATTTTTAGTTTACTATGCCAAAATGGCCACCAAAGTCTATTAAGTTTACAACACAATGAATTGTAAATGAATAATTTAAAAAATAATTCCATTATATACAAAAAATTCTACTTGTACTAATTTAAAATTTCCCAAATAAAAATAAGACTCATTTAAAAAATATTTTCAGTCAAAAACTCAGAATGAACAACAAGTCTTTTTTTTGTTGATTTGAATATTTTACAATCTAAATCAAGGAAAAATTTGTGACTATTTTGTTAACTTGTGCCAAATCAACAAAAAATTAGAAAAATAGTCTATACAATATTCACTTCAATAAAAAATTTACCAATTTTTTGTTGTTGATTTGGACATCATTTTCTAAATAGATTTTTAGCTTTCAATTAGCTATTGAAATGAGGAGTGAAGCAATTTTTACCTTCTAACTTTGAGATTTTGGAGGATTGTAACTCCACTTAGGAGATTAGAATAGAGTCATGGGAAGAAATACATGACAAATGGATGAAATATTGTCTATGACATGTAGTACAAGTAGAAATCTACCTATTTAGATGGAAAAGGTGGAGGATGAAAGGTAATCTACTCCTTCCTCCATTCAATAGTAATTTAAGATTCTATAGTATATTTGGATAGTCATAGACATGAAAGTATTATGGAGTATAAGTTTTGTAATGAAAATTTGGGAAGATGTTTTCTTCAATGTGATATTAGAAAGTTGTATTTTTTTAAATTTGGAGTTTGTATATGAAAGTTATGGTTGATGGGATGAAGAAAAGTTTACTTCCATAGAATTCAAGGGCAAAAATTTTGAATGCTCATAACAATTCAAATAGGAAGTATCTATTGTTGAGATTTTGGTGTTTTTATTTTTGAGATTTTCAATTGTTAGTTCCTTAAAAAGTTTTGAAACTCTTAGTTTGGTATTCCTATATGTAGATTATGCTTGTTGAGGCAAACAAACATTAGATGCTACGAAATTCAAGTTAGGCAAAGATTTTGATTTCTCATAGAAGTTTTGTTAGAAGGTACTTTAGTTTTAAAATTTGGTGTGAATGTATAATGAACTGCAATTTTTTTGAAAAACTACTGAATTTTTTTTTTGAGTTTAGGAATGAAATCTATATATAATAAGAAGAAAGGAGATGATACTCTTTACAATTATATAGGCCTTTTGATAAAGAACTCTAGGAAAACCTTTAGAAATAGGAAACCAAAATCTCCATCAATTTAAATTATATAGCATGGCAATTATAGGGCTAATTATAAAGCCTACTACAGTACTTAGAAACCTTATATCAAATTGGAACACTTATATTCCACATTGCTAAACAAATTCTACAACCCTATCATGATAAAGGCCTTGCCTAAGATAGGGTTTTTTTGTGGTGAAGTTTATGTTGGTTTTTTGCACTAGGATGTTTATCAGCATTGGTTGGCATACAATAAGACATGGTGAGATTCATGTCAACAAATAAAATTCTATTTTTAGATGGCTTGGATGGCTTGTCCGTCAATACGACGGATAGATTGTCCATCTAGATGGATAAGTCATCTTCAAAAATCTACATCTAATTAGATCATATAGTATGGTAGATAGAAGGCCAATTAAAATATCTATTACAATACTAATATAGAAACTATGTATTGAATTGGCTTGTCTCTATTCTGCTTTGCTAAACAAATTGCATGACTTTTCACTAGAGGTCACAATAGATAGTAGACAACTTAACAAATTCCAAAGCCATATCATTTCATCACCCAAGCTATAAGAAGTGTCATCTCTCATGTGCTAGTCACATTCTCCTATTTCTACTACACCCTTGGCTCCAATTTCACAAACTCTATCCAACTTAATCAAATGCATAATTTGTCGCCTTCTTTTATTGCATTACCTTTATTGCTTCTTGCTTCTAAACCGACTTTTAATGTATCCACTCTTTGTGAAGCAATAGTGGAAATTCTAAATTCTTTGTGGTTGTCTAAATTAGCTTGATATAATATTTGCGGATAACATTTGGAGATACGAAACTAAAATTTGTGTCTAATTAGATTGTATAGTGTGGTGGATCTAAAGCTAATTACAAGGACTACTTCAATAGTTAGAAACCATATAATTATCAAATTAGCCCTCTTTATTCTGCTTTTGTTGAACAAATTGCATTTTTTTGCATTTGATGTCATGACAAACGGCTTGCCCTAAATAGGATTTTCTATGCTAATGATGACGTTGGCTTTTGCATCTAGATGTCTCTCAATATTGGTTGGCACATGTCTATATGTGTTAGGATTTATGTAATTAAAAAAAAATTCTTTATTTTGGCAACCTTGATGGCCTATCCATCAATTGGATGAATACACCATTAATCTTGGTAGATAAGTCATCCACAAAAATCTATGTCTAATTAGATTTATAGTTGTGTGGACATAAGGCTCATTATAAGATCCATTGCAATAATTACTTGGAAACCATATATTCAATTAGTCCATGGATAATTGTGCGTTATAATCATTGCCCCCTCTTTGATGCATTAACAAGTACAACTAGTACAAATTGTTTAATTGTAGGTAGGTTGCATATTCCAACATTTTTTGTAGGTCCACTAACAAATGACCCACAAATTTTAAGGCATCAATGGTTGCCAATGCTTTGGTGTTGGTTGCTAAATTTGATATTTTTGTTACAACAAAAGATAGATACATCTCAAAAACACTAGTTGATGTTGAAGCATAGAAATATGGTATTTCTTTACTACTATTGTGAAGAGTAATAAAGCATTGCATTTGCAAGAACTGGAAATAGAAGCTAAAAACCTTAATTACTCCTCTACCTTCTTGTGTAAAGGTTTTTATTTGCAATGCATATTAATTTCATTTTAGTTTTTTCCCTTGTTGTTTGATTTGATTGAAGAACTTGTAGGAGTAGAAGAAGTTCTCAACTTGTCAACTATATATTGTAGGTGCAATAATGTTATACACACCTCTTAGTATTGATGAGCTTCTTGCTTCTTCTTTATTGAAATCTAGGATTTTGAAATGGTTTTTTCTCAAGCATAGTATGAAATCATCATTGGCATTGTGTTTGAATGTAGTTTCCAAATGAATGCAATTATTCAAAAGCATAATGTTTAGATGTAGTTGTATCTTTTGAGTTGCATGTACAATGGACATTTAATATTTTAGGCAAGCTTATCCTCTGTACAATGGCAAGAATGGAGCTAGTTGAATTTCATGACATTCTAGATTTGTAAAACCATTTCTACATACATAAGCTCATCTCCTTATGCATCATCAATTCATATATTGGTTTTTGTTGTACTACAATAGTTGTATTTTTAGACATTGAATGGCAACATTGGTCTATGAAAGGAACGTTTTATTGTGGTAGATTGCAAAATGACTAGAATGCCATTCTTTACTTCCAAGGGTGTATGCTATAGTAAGTGTAAATGGTATTCATGTTATAGAGATGTTGAAATACATTTAGTTCAAAATTGTAGTATTTGTAGTGTTTGTACTTACATATTATACTTATAAATGGTACTTACATTTGTACTAATCAATTGTCATAGAAAAATAATAATTAATTTACAATTATACTTCCAATAAGAATAACTAAATATATAATATTTTAAACAATAGATGTAGAACTTAGTGTACATTAAATTGAACATTTTGTATTGATAGTAGTACAAACTATACTTTGAATAGTGCACATGGTACAATGAGTGCATAAAGAATGTCAATTGTAGGATAGCTTGCACTAACAAATATACACTTTTTATTCATCTGTCACTTATTTTTTTCATCTCATAAGTTGAATCTCATCACTTGTTGATGGCATTTATTATTTTGCAAAACTTCATGTAGCAAACTTCTTATCGTATTGTGATCGTTGGGGTTGTTTCTGCAATACTAGCATATTTGTTGATGAATTTGGGAGTATGTAGATAAATAATGGTTAGTTCTTTCAACTTTACTAATTCTTGTAGTAATAAAATTTGTTTTGATATAATAGATGATTTGTCACAATGGTGTGTTCAAAAATCTATTTGAATTCCTTGAATTTTCTTTGTAGGATGATCCATTCTTTTCATTTTGCTTGAGCTTTGTTCACAATAGACTTGTATGGAAAAGGTTTCTTAAAGATTGTATTGGTGATGGGACATATTTTCATTCTAAGTATTAGTATATGCTTGCCAAGTCATATTCACCTATTTATCTATTGGTTTAAGGGTATTTTTACATCGGTTTTTACATATAGTTTGGTTTTGCAAGTTCTTTAAGGTAGGCATAGACTATATGGTACTTCTTCAATGATTGATAAGTATGCGCAATACACATACAATTTAGTGCATGCAAAAAATTGTTAGTTTGTTGTATTTTTTTTATACAACCTCAAACAACTTGTAATAGTGTTTGTTCATGGAGTGCATGTCTATTTTTCTAGGGTAGGACACTTCCCGTTTTTTAATAACCTACATTTAAATAATCTCAGGTAAAATTTATAAAACATTTACATATAAATTAGGGGACATTAAAAAGGCAAAGTGTTTTTAAAATAAAATAGGGATGATAATATGGCTGATTTTTCCGCTTTATCGTAAAATAGGGGCTCTTTTAATATTGCCAAGTAATGATTACAAGTAATTGATAGCCCCCCTAAAAATATCCCACCGCTGCATGTGGGTCCCCCAAATACACAAGAAGTGTCCTCCCCGGGCTATTTTTAAGCCTTTACTAAATCCATGCATTGTATGCAATCACTTCTTTAGTTCATCAATAAATATACTTCATTTCATGTAATAGAATTTTCAACAAAGAACTACCCATTTTTTGGATATAAGTTGTTGATTACAAATTTACACTAAACAATGTATATGCAAATATATGCCACATCCAACTACTTCTAGACAAAATGTTATGAGATCTCTAAATAAGTATATCATGAGATCTTTGCATGTTTGCATAGATCTCTAGATGTTTTGGATTATCTCTCCATATTTTGTATTATCTTCGGATGACAATTTTTTTTCTTGATGATCTATATAAATTTGGATTTTCAAAAGTCTAGAAGTAGTTAAATGTGGCATATATACATTATCTACAAGCCAATGATCTAATTGCAATTTACAACACACATGATACTAAACATTCTTATCCTATGTAATTTTAAGCAAAATTTACAAATTGTACAAGTATGGCAATGTCTTCTATATACACTTTTTGCCATTAATTGGCTTATTGCTAGCATATTAGCATGTTGTCTTTCGATATTGATGCCTTCTTGCTAGAAGAAGCCCGTATTTTTTATGATACATTTTTGTAATTTTTGCTTCTTTTGTGTTACATTTGATGTAATTATAACTAACATCTTGATGTTATATTTGATGTTATTATTAACATAAAAATTGGTGGATGTCTCAAAAATGTGTCAAAAATTATACAGATTTCTTTTAGTGTCTACAACTACCAGGAATATAAACATGTGTTGGATATATATTTGGACATATGAAACCATTGTGAATATTGCATTGTAACAACAGTTTTAGAAATGCCAAATATCCATCCACCACTAGTTAATTCATGCAAGGTCACTAATCAAATTAAATACTCCACAATACAACCTACAACATCATTACACATGATAGCAAACAATTGGTGATATGTAATTGGTGATGCAATTGATGTCGCAAAATATTGGTGATGTGATGAATTAGAAGTTGTTAATTTTTATTAGATATTTTTTAAGGCCTTTAAAAAATTGTGTATTCCCAAATTGTGGAAATGCATTGGAAATGCCAGGAACTATGCCATGTAAGCAATCTGACATGTTTGAGAGATTGCCTTGTTAGATAATATTTATTAATTATTTTAAAAATTAATTCTTAAATATTTATTTTGAAAAAAAATTTAAAATCAGTTTTTACTTCTTTTATACTTTCTGAAAATTTTCAAATTATGATTTTTTTTTAATTCTAAAAATCAGACTGGTTGACTACATAGGGAACAAATTCAAAGAACAACCCCAAAATAATTTTGAAGAACCTTGAAAAAACATCTAATGTGTGTTATAGTAGAGATTACCATCACACTTACAATGGAAGGGAACATTAGCTTCTATAGCATTGACATTCAGTGTTTCAAAGCTATAGCCATAATTCCAAGTCAACTCTTTCAACAATGAAATGTGTACTTGGGCAAAGAAAGCCATTAGAAGAAATTTGAGGGCATTAGGAGACTGCAGGTTCCCGGACTGCGGGAACGTAGTTTCTGCCCTGTGAACCCGAATCCTACGTGGTCGGGACACTGCCACGTAATATTTTTTTTTTTTTTTCAAAATTTTTTTTTGGACTTATTTTCATATTTCAGGACCCAAAAAAAAATTTTTTTTTTTTTTTTTTTTTTTTTTCCATAAAAATCGGCCTGACAAGGATCTGCGGCATTGGGAGCCGTTTCGGGAACAGACCCGAAACGGTCTCCTAATGCCCTCAGATTTCATCTAATGTATATGCTAGAGTCTTGGGTCAATGTAAGTTACTTTGATGGGCACATCAATAACATTTGTCTCTTCACATTTTAGAAACAAATGACTATGTATAATGAAATTTGAAGCACCACAAGCACCATCAATTTGTATAGAATTCATCACAACACATAAAGTTCATAATCACAAGATACAACTTATTGCACATACTTGTAATTTTAGAAATCTACTAACATTTTTTTAAAATATTGCCTTCTATGCATATTACCACATCATCATTTACCACCTACTAAAATTTTCAATTAGCATCAAGTACTAGTATATACACCTTTGATTTCTCTAATTTTGCAAAAGCATACCATTGCATGAGCTTTACATTTGTTATGATCTTTCCTACATATTCAAAGACAAAAGTTTCTTTCTAGATGTATTTCTTTTTCTTGCAATCCCAAATCCTTCTCTTTAAACTAGAAAACCTCTATGGGAATGCATAACCTTTTTTGGACCATTCTATTGCTTCAAGAACTACGTACTATAGGTGCAAGAGTCATTGCAATCTTGAAGGAGGACCTTATTGGTTCTACCATGGCATGCATGAGCTTACTTTTAACAACATTGTATATTGCAAAATACTTCTCTTCCATTAGCACCTACCAAATGTACAAACTAGTATATAGTCATTGTACAAGATACATGTTTGTACATAGAAGAGTAGAATTTTATGATTGTATAGGTATTAAAAAAATAAAAATAGAGTGCAATGAAATGATGTTTTCTTCTCAATACAAGCAAATTTATATGTTGGTTTAGGATGGAACTTTGTAGATGACCTCATTTTTCATATGCACAAAAAAAATTTCATCCCACTACATGCATGTCTATGTTGATTATACTCATTATATTGGCAAGACGTTGGGAGGTCCATTTTTACTTTAGCCAAATTCTTAGATGCAACCATAAATATCTTAGAGCAAAGATAAGAAGTATAAATAGGGATCTTGACCTATGTTTCTTCCTTGAATTTTTCCTACATTGTAGAAAACTTACATCAAATATCTATACAAAACAAAAACGCATATTTGGCTATTCTAATAATTGTGAAAATACAAAGACTTTAAGAATGGACCCAATTTAACAAAGGTTTAGGGAACATACCCAAACATTGGTTGTCTTGCAGTCAACTTGTATTACTACAATCTTCACAACAAATATAGAAGGAATCACCATAGCCCTATACAACAATTTCTCACTCTCTTTGCAAGTAATTGAAGTGAAAGAGAGCACCTCCATTCTACATTCCAATACACAATACTATGAACCTAGTATGCAATGTACTTTGGTGGATATGTTGCAAAAATATGAAAACAACAAAAATTGTTTGAAAAATTCAAAAAGCATACACAATTCACTATAAGAAACATGTGTTTTTTGCCACGTTAGAAAAAACATGAAAATACGTCACTGTTGACATGATTTTGATCAACATTGATGTCACCTAAAATCCATTATAAAAGACAAGCAAAAAACGTGCCAAAATTTCATGTGATGTGTAAAAATTTGGCTTTTTTTTTTTTTGACGTAAGATAAAACAAGGTCTTGCAAGCTTTGCAAAAGGCACATGTGGAGGGGTCTTAAGTGCTACACAAGCTCTTTTTGGGATGGGTAGTGCCACATGGGACAATTTTTCATCCAACACCATTTTGACCAAGGTTGTGACGTGAACTTGGGAAAAAAGTGATGTGGACCCCAAATTAAGCCAACGTGGACCCCAATTATATTGACGTGGCATGCTTTGTCAACATATTTTTGAAATTTTGAAATTTGAAATAATGTTTTTTGAGACATCAAATTAGATGTTTTTTGAAACATCAATTGTTACATACATGGGGAATTTCGTGAAAATGGCGGTATTCCACATGCCATTTTCACACCTTGACATCTAGGACAAGTATACATTGCTAATATCTAGGACACTTTTAGATTTCTGAAATCTATGACAAGCATAGATATTAGACCAAACAATCTAAAAAATCTAGGATTGGTATAGATTTCAGAAATCTAGGAGAGTTGTAGATTTCCAAAATCTAGTACAGGTGTAGATCCTAGGATAGAAAAAACGGTTCAGACCGCGCAGTCTAAACTGCTCAAAAGTGCCAATTTAACGAAATGGCACCATTTTAACGAAATTTCCTATATACCCCATCCATAAGGCAAAATGAACAAAAAAAATTAATTAAAAAAAAAATGAACAAAATTTTTTATTAAATTCAACAAGAATTGAAGAAAACTTACCATCTACCATTATGAAATTTTTTGATGGCAAAATGAAGGAATTACTTCATTTTAAGTTAATGAGAATGAAGGGGAGAGTCTATGTATTTATATCCTTTCCTAGCCCAAGGTGAGACAAAAGATATGGGATTCTAAATATGGCACTTTGACCATTGAAGAGATTGAACATGTTGATATCATTTTAGACATATACATGTTTTTTCAAACATATATATGTTGTTTCAGACATCTTGACATTGTTTTTGACATTTCACATTAAATACAATTCTTGACTTTCATATCCCATATAGATTGTTTCTCTTCCTACCATTACACTAGTATAAAGACCAGTTGTTTTCATCCATCTTATACATTCAAGTCATCCATCCATTCCCTTTTTTTTGAAAAAACATACCATGTGGCTATTTTTTCCAATTTTTTTCACTTATAGGCAATATTTTACTACTGACCACAATAATTTAAAAAAAAATTCTATAATCAAAATGGACTTCTTGCTGACGTGGCAATCTATTTTTTTTTGGATGTTACAAAAAAGCATAAACTTGTTTTTTTAAACATCATTATAAACAAGTTTGTTGATGGTAATGTCTACTTGTTTTCTAATTTTGCTATATATGTTTTTTAAGACATCACATCAAATTTTCACTTTTTCACTACTTGACACGGGACATCCCAAAAAACATGACATGTTTTTCTATTAACAACACCAAAAACGCAGTTTTCTTATAGTGATTGTTATTGTTGCAAGCCAAAGGTACTATTAGAGCTAATGATGTTGCTGCTTTTGGTTCTTGTTGGTTAATTGGGGCTAGATTCCTTCTCTCTACTACTATCATTTTTCATTATTCCTTTTCATTGCCACCTAAGTATTCATATGGAAAAATTCCATCTCCCTCTTTCTTCATCTCAAAAACCAAGCCCTACACTAGAATACAATGTACTGAAAAGTAACAACCAGGGTTTTGCCATTAATTAACAGGCCCCCTCTCTTCAAAAAATTGTGAGCCGTTGGATTGGGGGGAAAAAATTGCACCCCCCCTTCAAAGAATTTTTTACAGCCGTTGGATCAAATACAAATACGACTGAATGTATATACGATAGAATACAAATACAAATACGACTAATATGTACACTTATGAATATGAATACAAATACAAATATGTCTACAAATACATCTGCTATGTATACGACTTAAATACAAATACGTCTGAATATGAATACGAATATAGTTGGATGTGTATACAGGTGTACACTAGATTTGTTCCATATTGTTTGGAGTCCTCCCCCCCTCCAAAAATTACAAGAGGGGAGGGAGGGGGGGTCCTAAATTTAAAAAATTTAAATTAAATTTTCTTTACAAATCTGGGTACATTGTTACACAATGTACCCAGAAGTGGCAGTAACTGCCATACACAATACAATCTTCAACATAAGAACAAGTTGTAATCTTATTGAATAAATCATATTATATATCTTATTCCTGTACAAAAATATAAATATGATACCAATGAATTAGAGATTATAATAGTAAAGGTAAAGTTTTGGGCAATTTGTACATATACATAGTACAAATTATACAACCTAAGTGAGAGCAAAAATGTACTGGAATATGACAATGATTGCTTCAATACTAACAACATGAAACCTACATATATTATAGTATAACAAAAAAAACACTAAACATGAAGTAGAAATCACAGAAACCAAGAATACATGTAGGTAATGATGTACTAAAAATATTATAAAATTGTACAAACTTTAGATACCAAAACACTACTAGAAAAGGGGGCCAAAATTAATATAATTTCTATTGAATTGTATTGCTAGTAATTGTTCACATTGTAAAATGCTAGTTTTTGATGACTCATATAGATATTCAACATAGATTGCCTCAATGTGTTATTTGAAAATGTTATTTGAAAAATGTTTGGTGCATGAGCCTAAGATCAATTGCCACATCATAAAACTAGTATTATTATTACTACAACTATGACTATTATCAATTACAAAAGAATTATTATTATTCAATTTTTTGCCATGTAGCCTACTTCATAGGTGAGATATACTACACAAGTAGGGATGCCCATCATCAAACCTACACATGCCACATGGATAGGGCTACCACATCAACAACCAACATGTTTGTACCAAAAAAATGAATTAAAATTTTGAAAGTAGATTTTGCACTTAAAATCTTAAATATAAAAAATTCAACATTATATTCAAGAAAATTCAACATAATTAGGAATGGAACTTTGAATGTTACTTACCATGGTGTTCAAAGAAAAGTGAAGACAAGCCCATTATAGAAAGAGGGTGGTAGGAAGTAAGGTAACTTATGTGAGCCTTGTGATAGTTGGGATGCTAAAAATGGATGTCTAATTCCTCACATGCATGCAAAGAAAACTATTTACAGCATGGATTGTTTAAATTAGTTAGACTTACTATCATATTAATACTGGTTCAAATAGACATTTTACAAAACTATAAATATGTGTAAGGCATTTTTGGAATTATACCAAAGTCATTATTCTATGAATCCTTGTTAATTGTATAAGAATGTTGTCTCAAAGAAGTGGTAGTTACTAAAGGAACCATTAGGACTACTAAAATATGTTGAACAAACAATTGTAACAAATTGGAGAGCTGTTCAAGTTGTATCGAAGTACGTTTACAAAGAAATATCGACGATATATAGAAGGCCTAGGGTCGGAGTACTGTAGCTACAGTACCGGATGAATGAATCCAAAGAATGAATCTAAGTAATTGATCTGCTCATCTATTGTATGTGTTTATTGTACTATACATGTTGTTGAGCGTAATGTTCAACACTCCCCCTCACTCACGACCTGTTTCTAGGAGCACGATCGACGAGACTCCGCCTCCCTCATAGATTTTGAAGATGTCACGCGTTCTTCATTTTGTTGTTGATATAAGCCACGGACTTCATAGACACGTCAAAGATTATTCACTGGTGAGTATTTTGATCATGTCTTGTAAATACAAATAGTTTGAGAAATGAAGACAATTAACTATGTTGTGTATTGCAGGTGGGGTTGATTGTTGCATGGGTTTGGTTGATGGCATTCATAGTTTGGAGATTGTGTGACAAAGTTCTTGAGGGATACGGGTTCATCCTATGGTGCATACATGAACATCCTGATAGTGCCGAGGGAGGTAGGGTGGTTTCATCTACTCCAGATGGTGACAATCTCCGAGGTAGTGGTCTAGCAGAGAGCAGTAGCGCGAGTAGTGATATAGGTGATGTACTCTGGAGAGATTATTTTGAGAACTCAACAGACTAGTGGAACAATATATTGACGAGACGAAATCCTAGAGCACTTGATTTTAAGCAAAAGAGAACTAGATAGTCACTGTAGATAGATAGTTGGGCAACACCTAACTAGGTACGAGAGAAATTTGAGAGCTAAAAGTGAGAGGGATTATTCCAACGTTGTGTCTGTCTGTGATGAAAGCTGTGTAAGGCAGCGGTTTAGTTAAGAAATCTGCCTGTTGTATCCTAGTAGGAATATGACTTACTTCTGAGGTTCCAACTTTTGAAGCTTTTCTAATAAAATGATGTTGTATATCTATGTGCTTTGTTCTAGAGTGCATGGCAGGATTCTCAACGAGTTTAATGCAGGATTGATTATTACTAAAGAAATTTGTGGGTTCTAGTTTGTTGAGGCCTAGTTCTGTCAATATTCTTCAAAAATATATAATATCTTTTGCGGCGTCAGTGAGCACACGGTATTTAGCTTCTGTGCTCGATAAGGAAATTGTAGGTTGAAGTTTGCTCGACCAATAGATACTTGAATCGCCCAACTTGTGAAGGATTCAAGAAGTTGATCTTCGTGAATCCATATCTCGACCCCAATCAACATCTACATAGGTGTGGTAGTCGGTTGTGTTGTCTACAGGAAAGAAAGTCCTATAATCGATAGTGTCGCTTAAATATCGTAGTATTTTCTTAGCAGCTTTAAGATGGGTGATTTCAGGCGTGTCCATGTATCAAGAGACACAATTCACTACATATGATATATCTGGCCGAGTGTGAGATAAGTAGAGGGGAGAGATCCAACAAGAAATCAATATGTAATAGTGTCTGCTCGTCTTGTGCCCATTTCTTTTTAGAATTGAAGTTTTGGGTCAAATGGAATGTTAGTAGGATTGCAATCTTCAAGGTCAAATTTTTGTAATAATTGTTTAATATATCCTCATTGTCCAATAAAGATTCCATTTTGTTGTTTGTGAATTTCAACGCCTAAGTAGTCAGTAGCTTCCCTGAGATCTATCATTTCGAAAGCCTTATGTAGTTCAAGCTTCTATCTCGCAATTTCTAAGTGGTCATTGCCTATAATAAGCAGGTCATCTACATACAATAGTAAAATAGTCAATTTTCCATCCTTCCTTGAGAAATACAAGTTTGGATCATTTTAGCTGTGGATTAATCCTTGAGTAAGTAACCATGCATTGATATGTTTATACCATGCTTTTGGTGCTTGCTTGAGCCCATACAATGCCTTGTTAACTTTGCACACTTTGGTTGAGCCACCTATTGATGGAAAACCTTCAAGTATTTCCATAAAAACTTTCTCAATAAGTGTGCCATTTAAAAACGCAGTGATAACATCCATCTGCAAAAGCAGCCATCAATATTGAGCAGCTAATGCAAATATAAGTAAAATGGTCGACCATCGTACAACAGGAGCAAAAATGTCGTTGTAATCTATGCCTTCCTTTTGTTGGAATCCTTTTGCAACAATTTGTGCTTTGAGTTTGTTGATGTTCTCTTGCATGTTCATCTTTATTCTAAATATCCATTTTCCCATGATAGGAGTCTTTCCTTTTGGCTGATCAACAATACTCAAGGTTTGATTTTTCATGATCGAGTTGATTTTGATATCAATAGCTTGTTTCCAATCTTTGCTTTGAATTGTGGTTTGAAAATCAATGGGTTCCTCTAAAAGTTTGGAGACTAATGTCGAGAAGTCTCAGAGTTTTATAGATGGTTTTTGAATTCGGCTAAGGTATCGACGTTGAGCTCATCCGATGGTTCTATCAACTAGTAGAGGTCGACTTTGAATTGTGGGTGAGCTTGGCTGGTTTGGTAGGTAGTGGGTGAGACTTTCTAAATTGTTATTTAGAGTAGGGGTTAAGCTAGTTCTCGGACTAGGGGGCAAGCTAACGTTGGGACTCTGACCTGGTTGCGATGTGTCATTGTGTCGACACCCTCGTTTGTGTCTATTTTTGGGATGGATGGAGTTTCTACTATGTAGGAAATTTTGATGGGTGGTGTAATTGGGACGTCAAAATTAGCAGAAGCAGGAATTTGTACAGTATTGTCAATATGATTAGAATCTACTAGGTATTTATAGCCTACTTTGGTTTCATCAAAAATAATGTCTCTATTGATTATTACCTTTCTGCAAGTTGGATCATAAATGCGATAGGCCTTAGTTTCCTTATCAAATCCTAAAAACAAACATTTTTGTGTTTTGATTTGAAGCTTATGACGGCTGTCTTTAGGTACATGAACGTAAGCAAGGCATCCAAAAATTTTGAGATTTGAAATATTAGGTTTTGTACCTTTAAATCTTGCCTCGAGAGTCTTTTTATGATTAGCTCTTGTTGGGCTACGATTAATTAGATAGGTAGCTATAGCAACAACTTCGGTCCACAAGAAAAGTGGCAATTGGAAATCATGCAACATGCTTTGAGCGCATTCTAAAATTGTTCTATTTCGCCTTTCCGATACTCCATTTTGTTGAGGCGTATTTGCTTGTGTAAGTTCCCCTCATATTCCATTGATAGAGCAATATTTATTGAACTCTTTTGATAAATATTCACTTCTATGATTTGAGCGAAGCACTTGTAGTTTATTTCTAGTTATAACTTCAATTTGTTCCTTGAATGCACAAAATTTTGAGAAAGTATCACTTTTATGTTTTAAAAAATACGTCCATGACTTTCGTGAAAAATCGTTAGTAAAAGTAAGAATAAAACGCGAACCTCCCAAGGAAGGTTGCAGCATAGGTCCCATAATATCAGTACAAATTTTCTGACTAGATTTTCCTGCCCTTGGAAATCATTCCCTGTGTTGTCTTCCTGCTAAGCAACAATGACATATTTTCTTTCGATAGTCTATTTGTGGTAATCCGACTACGACAGCTGAGTGAGACAAGTATTACATACTCTCATGACTTAGATGGCCCATCCAACAATGCCATAGCGTTGATATATTTGAATGATCTGTGGCTAAGGCATGATTGATGGGTTTGAAACAATAGAGACCATCAAAGAGTCATGATGCCCAAATGCAACAACTTGGTCATGATTATTCACAATCCAACAATTATGACTAGAAAATATAACTCAATATCCTCATTCAATGATAGCTCCAACTGAAATAAGATTTTTTTTCATGCTAGAAACATAGTGAACATCTTTAAGCTTTATTTTGCCAGAATTTGTTCGTACTGTTGCGGTACCAGAACTTTTGACAAGGTGAGACTCTCCCCCGCCAGTTTGGATATCATTAATTTGTACTCCAAATGTACTTGGTTGTGGATCTAGTTTCTTATAATCTGTTGCTACGTGACCAGATGCTCCACTGTCTAAATACCATGATCCATTTTCCCAATGATAATATGGAGTATAATATGGATGATAGTATTGTTGTACTATCTGAAATTCAAAAAACCCAGTGGAATTTACAAAGCCCATACCTCAAGGAGTAGCATTCTTTTAATTGGGTTGTGAGTTGCGAGGTGATCTGCAATCTTGAGATAGATGTTTTGGTTTTTGACAATTATAACATGTACCCGGTGGTCAGAATGGTGGATAATACCCTCAAAGAAGAAAACTTCGACTAGGAAAGTTGCCTCGTCCTTTGAAGGCTGTCGGCCGTCTGGCACCTTGTCCTTGATTTGTTGTTGGAGGTTGTTGGACCGATGCTTGCTTGGTGAAGTTTGTTGTTATGGAAAACCTGGCCTTTGATGGCTGTCAATGCTCCGTGGGTTCGATTTCGTATCACAACCGCTCCTTCTGCCTTAGCTTCCACACTTGTGTGAGACAACTCCGATGAGCTCAGCATTAGCCGGTTCCTGCAAGGTCGGCTCAAGCTCTTAGTGAGGAGAAGACATCTCCGAGCAAGATCTTGTGAAAGCGAAAGACAACGGAGTATCAATGATTCAAGAAACGTGGTTCCTCAATGTGCGATCCTTCTAATTACAATATGTTGCGTGAGGGACAACCCCCCCTCACTGGGATTAAGTATCATTCTCCTTGTCTCACCCTAACCGCCGTAACTACCCATGTTGGTCTCCTACGTCTAGCGATACGACGAAGTCGTAACATTACCCCCCCTTAAGGTCATGCAATTTCCTTATGTCCTAATCCGTTTGGTCCTGGTGCGTCGAGGTAGAGCTTGTGAAATTCCTTGACAATGTCTAGGGCGTTTTTCAAATTCTCAGAAGGTTACCATGAATTTTGGTCACGGCCATATCCCTCCTATTCCACAAAATATTGAAGCTTCCTTCCACGGCCAATTCTTCTGGAATCAAGGATTTTATGAACCTCCCACTCAATGTCTCTGTCGGGGGTAATAATTGCAGGAGGTGGTTGAAGCCGGCGTCCCGTGATTGTGTCTTGACGATACCTTTCAAGTAATGACACATGGAATACATCATGAATTCGAAGTGACTTAGGTAGCTTTAATCGATAAACCAAATCTGACATTTTCACCACCACTGGAAATGGACCTAGAAAACGTACAGCCAAAGTTTTTGATGGAGCTGTGGTGGCTATATTGTCATGGCGGAGCAATACTTTGTCGCCAATGTTGAAAGAAGGTTGCTTTTGAACGCCTTGATCATAATTTCGTTTAGCTTGGTCATTAGCAATTTTAATGAGGGTTTTGACTTCCTCATGTATTTCTTGTAGTTGTCGAATCCTCTGTTCTGTTGTCGGAACCGTTGATGTTGTGGGGGTTGTGATTGATAGCATAGGGTTGTATCCATAAGTGGCAAAGAAAGGCGAATATCCTATGGCTGAGTGCAATGAATTATTATATGCAAACTCGGCTGTAAGTAAGAGTTCTGACCAATCATTTTGTCTTCTTGTAGTAAACATACGCAAATATTGCTCCAACGTTTGGTTGACTCTTTCCGTTTGCCCGTCTGATTGTAGATGAAAAGCCGTAGTTGGACAAAGTTGAATACGAAGGAGTTCATAGAGTCGTCTCATAAATTTGGACACAAAAACTGGCCCCCGATCCGATATCACTTGTTCTGGTGTACCGTGATGTTTCCAAATATTTTGAAGGTATAGCGTGGCGGTTCACTACCAGACATGTGGGTATCTTCAAGTAGACAGATTAGTAAGGAATTCGTTAAATTCCCTTTTTCTTCTGGGAAGGTTGCTTTCTACAGTGAAAATGAGTATAACAAGCACCCCTGTGCTTATTTGACAAGCGAACTTCAGAAATGACGACTTCTGTGGTCACTTCTGTAGTGGTATTCCTTTCGGATGTTTCTGAGTAATTCTTAGCAGACAAAAATAACAATATGATTTCAGTTTCCCCGTTTTTATTTTTCAATATTCAGGAACTCGTGAAATTTTGATGGAATCACTATTCTTGGGAAGACTACACCTGCCTTTTCTACTAGGTCCCACACGGTGAAAGCCTGGGCAGTGAAAAGAAGGGTCTTTGTAAGTTCTTCGAAAAAGGTGTACATAGACATGGTATTCGATCAGCGTTATCCTTCTGAGTTCCTTCCTTGCTCTAGTCACGGAATCCTCCGAAAGCGACATTTACAAATAACAGGGACCAGTAAAACAAATTTCCCACCACTCAATCCCGCTCCACGGCATCGCAAGACGGCCGTTTTCACCCTCCACCTCTACTGCAAGAATGCTCAGTTCCGTCACTACACAAGCACTTTATGAATTCTGCATTGACCAGGTTCCTGGCGCAAGTGCTCTCTTTCATACAGAAGTATGCTGAAATTAACCATTCTGTAATTGAAAATCAAAGGACATCTAAGTCTCCGAAAGCAATCGTACATACAAACTGATTGTTTGCTCGTGAGTCCTACGAACTCATTGGAGGCTGCACATGCTTGAGGATGGACTACTGCACCTCCACTGCAAACAATGAACCGTGACAATTACACATGAAATTATTTGGAACAGGACGGTGCACCCTCTCAGCCCACCTACCTCGAATGTATATGTCGGCTATAGTGCACAGTAGCACACATGGCAGTTCTCACCTACGTTTCACGACATTGCAAACTAAGACACTGCCGGGCATGCAACTTCTAATTCATCTGCGCTTCCACATACTTCTAATTAAGGAAACCATGATTGGCAGTCAACAATGTCATCACACCTGAAGTAATGTCAGAAAAGAATATGCAAGTGCGACCTTCATTTGAATTATCCAAAACAGTTTACATGCCCACGTAAGGTTATGAATCGCATGACTGCTACCTACATTACTGTACTTCACGGTTTAGCTCCTCATGCATTGCAGAATCATGCAGCCTGTGTCCCGCATACCAGTTCCGCAAAAGCTTTTCCTCTTCAACTTCTCTCTGCTTAGCCGTCCATTTCCCAATGCGTTTTCATTAGAAACGCATGCTCCACCTGGAGAAGACTCTGAAAGCAATACTGCGTACCAGTCAAAGGAAGATCATGGTCGCTTTATGATTCTCCACTTCCGTGGGCACTTAGTCTCCATCGACTTTGGGCTTCTAACAACCTGTATAAATTCAAAAACATTCCTTTACTGTCCCTCCTCACCTATAATCGACCTTGTCACTTACACTGTCAACTATAATCATTTTCAGAGAAAGATTTGACACACACACTGCTCACATGCCGTTACCAATTCTACCTTGCGCTGGTAAATTACTGTAATCAAGCTGTACCTGCCAAATTCGACTCCAACAACATTCCCTCCACCACTTCTACAATATCCCATGCTCTCATTCCTAGAATCTTACTCAAACTGAAAACGACTTCCCAAAATCCAGTCCCTCCGTCTCCGAGTTCATTCCAATGTGACATACAGCAGATGCTCAGGAAGGTACTTACCCTTACTAGTTCATGACGACATCAATTACAACTGTCGCACTTCCTCGCTACCATAGCCACCGACATCTCTCATGTCTAAAGTCGGACGAGGGTTCTGCCACATCCAAAAACATTGGTATTTGTCAGAAATTTAAATCCATCACTTGGTGCGTCCTCTAAACCTCTGTGAAGACTACAAAATTTCACTACTTCCACTCGCTTCACTGTTGCAAGATTACCAATCAATTCTTCAGGCTGCACTTGCTACATGTCCATGAGCTTCCTCAAACTTCACCTGATAATGATTAGCCTTGCCAAAAAACTAAGAAGAACACTAATAACATGACCTCCTCTATCGATCACGCCCACTACATGTCTGTAAGATATGTAATAGTGAAAGACATGCCATTTCCCACTCTCATACAAGTAATATAAATGAAATGAACACGTTATCATGGATATGTGACTGAAGTCTGCATTGTAAATTCGGAGGTAATTCTTTCGAGGTTCAAGGTCACTCACTCAAATGTAAGCTCTTCGCAGGTGGCTTCCACGTCGAACACCTGGAAACCCGCATGCATGCAATTCCTAAAAACATACTTGTAATCATAATTTACATCTCACTAGGACGCTTCCTGTCTCTTTCAAATAACTTACGTATTACGACTTCTCAACCTTGAGTGATGTTGCGCACAGAATCCCCATTGACCTTTTAAAAGAAGTCTTCCATGCGGTTTTCTCTCGTGCACACAGCTAAATTAAGATTCGCAAGGCTCAGACATCTCTCCCAGCGGCTGCACCCAGACTTCACTGTTTCCGGTTTCTTAATAAACTTCAACTACTTTGTGAAGTGTCAACTACGTCCATGCACTCCATCAGTCCCTCTTCAGTAGCCTCATGAACAACAGTTTTTCCCTCCACCGATTCATTCTATTGGTGCACAAAACATCTCCACAAATGATACGCACCCCGCCTGCTCTGACACGAAAACACAACATGCTGCCGCTAAATGCAGCGTCGTATTCAACGACATACTCTTCTCTACGAAAGCACTCATTGCCCTTGGAATCCTGCACAAGAAGTTCAATGCATAGTTCCAATACAAAGTAATTATACTGTTCACTTCTCTTTGTATGTCTGCTTAAATCTCGTTCTCTACGCATTCTCTTACGATACCATGAGAGTTTCTAAATCGGCAAAATTGCACAGTGCTTGAAACAGAATAGACGCTCTGTCTTACCTGACATTATGAAGAATCTCGAACACAGAACATTTCCACATACGTCAAAAACTCCCATGTAAGGTTATCTCGACTACCACAAATTTTCCTGCAAGACAGCATAAAATAAAAGTTCTTCGTCAATTCATAACTGAACACTACTTTCTGAAGTGGACATTCGTAATAGAAAATAAATCAAGGTCTGCCTACGAATTTGAAAAAACACTATACATTTCTAGAGTTCCTGCTCTTGACGTGTATTCCTCGTCCTTTTCATTTCTGCTCTACCCACTCACAGTGTAGGTCTCCTTCAACAATAGGGTACTTAACATTCTATAATAATTACATCTGAAAAATGCATGCATTAAATTAACACAGTCCAGTGAGTCTACATTCTGAATGTCACCTTCCCGTTCCCGTTCTTATCTTCATCTTGGACCATTGAAAACTTCCCCATTCAGTATGGAAGTGAAGGACGTTGAAATCACCCAAAGGAAATCCAGCTCCCCAGTAGGCACTGCACTAGCGAGGCCTCCAAACTCTGCAAAATCCTGCAGAGCACTTTAACTTCCACTGGACGGGAAAAACATCTTCTCCTGTAGACTTCCTTTCCAAATGTTTAAATGCAGAAACAATTCCCTCCGACAGTGCAACCTCTTCAAACAAAACTATTCATCCTCCCCGGTAAAGGAAAACCATTTGATTCGGCATTTTCAACAGTCGACGTACCTGGATATCAGTATGGCCTTTATAGCCAGTCTTTTGCAATGTCCAACACGACGTGCACTACCTATCCAATTTTGACCCTCGAGAATTCACAAAGTCGACTATACTATCGATCTTTGGAATCTCCATCCACGGCCCTGCTAACGGTCTAGCACATGCCGTTTAGTCATTCACTTACTTTGAGTCAAGAATGCATCTTCCTTCATGAACACGACCCTAAAAACGTCATTATAACATGGAATAATATTACTTCAGCCTTCTTAGTTAAAACAACAACACTGAAATATGTGAAACACTTTACTTAAAGACTGAGGACTTCCTCCCCTTGAATACGTTTTTCATGTCCTCCTCATCTTCCCTCAGGGTAAGTGAGCTTCCTATCCACTATCGTGTACTGCATAACTACTTCCACGGGTTTCCCTCATCAAACTAGAAACACAGTACATGTTACTACGACTGTCAAGCTCCAGACTCACATCTGCCAATTCCACTTCGTATAATTTTGTGGTCCACAAAAACTCCTATCTCTCATAAAGCATACACACGCAGACATGTCGTCATTGAAAACAAGAAGCACATCAGAATGACTTACTTCAATTTAAATACCCCCCTCTGGTCACAATTCATTCACTGAACTCAGAAATGAAACACTCACTACAAGTATACATTCTAGACTCATTCCCATTCGACTCCAACGCCATGTCCTTCCGTTTCGAGAATATTTTCATCGTCTGATTCTTCATCTTCTGACTCCAGCGTTCGCTGTTCCACTGCAGCATTAGCTATAACGTAGTCCTCGTCTGTTATATGCTGCCCCAACATATCATTCCTCTCGCTAACACTGTCACCAGTCATTTCGTCGACTTCATCTGACTCATCGACCGTAAATTCATTTTCCCTGTCAACTAGGGAAGGAGGGACTCCGACGTCTACCTCTTCGTAGACGCGGCTTGACCTGGAGTCAGTGTGCAAAACTACTGACCAATCTGGTTCATCGGAGGAGTCACAGAAAAATATTTGTGACGCCTGAAGAGGAAAAACGAAAGAGTTCAAAGACCTCCGCATGACTCGGTTCAAGTTCACTAAAGTGAAGCCGTACTTGTCCTTCCTCACGCATGCGCTGGGACCTCTTAAAATAGGTGCTACCCAATCGCACAGAAGAAGAATGGGTTTCAGTCTTCCGTAATCGAGCTCCAATATCTCAATTACTTGTCCGTAGTATGTAACTTGACCAGCTACTAGATTTGCATCCAGTGCTCCACTACGTTGCATGGTTTCACAAGTTACAGTCACTCCACAATCCGAAGTCACCAAGTTCTTTTCTGCACTGTGAACACGGAAGTGTTTTCCATATGCGGTCATTGACTTGAACAATCGACACTTCAAACTTGGTGGCAACGATAAATCAACTACATCGTCTTCGAAACTTTCAAAACCCGACGACACAGTAATTTCCAACCAATTTGGAAAATCAGGAATGAGGTTCAGATGCAAAGGATACTGCATCCTCCTACGCTGCCTCAGATGTACTCCTTGTCTGTAAAGTGCTCTTGCGTTTATGATCTCTGCAGAAAGACGCTGATGCCTCCTGCAATGACAAATCCTCGTTAGTACTTACTGCTATATAAGTGCAAATTGAAATAAACGCTATAAAATTCGCTTCATTAAAACTTCATGCCCAACAAAGGTCACCAACAGCACAGAAATCTCTTTTCATGGAAGCGCATGAAATTAATAAAAAACAAAACTCCCGAAAGAATACAAAGATGGAAACGAACTCTCTCAGCTCATCCAAGCAACTGGAATTATTGAAGACGCACAGGTGGGCCCAATCACGCTCCTCCATCGACAGAGTTCTGCTCTTGAACGAAGTGCTAAGAACCTCGCCACTGACTTCTAGTTCCTCTTCCCCATCCCAAACCCTTCGGCGTGTTGACTCACACTCGAGAATGTACTCAGTAGATAAACCCAAACCGACTTCCATAGCTGTTCCAGTTGCCATACAACCCTCTGGCCTAGCCTTGTTTCTTACATAAGATTTCATGTACTTCATGTACCTTTCAAAAGGGTACATCCATCGATTGTGAACCGGCCCGCATAGTTCAAGCTCTTCCACTAAGTGCACAGGTGAATGTGTCATTGGATCAAAAAAAGATGGTGGAAATTCTCGCTCTAGCATTGACATTGTGATTGCGACTTGTTCATTTAAGGACTTCATTTTTGAAGGATCAACAACCTTCACACAAATCATTTTTAAAATGTCACTCAATTGCAATACAGCTTTCATTACTCGATCAGGTAGCAAACCTCTCAAGCAAACGGGTAGAATTTGCTGAAGTAGAACGTGGTGGTCGTGGCTCTTTAAGCCATGCACTGTTCCGTCAACGTCCACTCTGCCCTTCAAGTTTGACATGTATCCAGACGGAGTCCTCAAATTCCGTAGCTTGTTAATGAGTTTTCTTTTCTTTTCTCTTGATAGTATGTATGGAGAATCAAGTACATGAAAACCTGAAAGAGGAGGAATAGCTCTTTGGATGTGCAATCGTCTCTTGCAGCCAACTTTCATATCATTCCGCATAGGTGGACCGTCTTTCATTCCCATCAAAGTACTTAGAAGGTTCTCTGCTATGTTTTTTTTACAATGCATCGCGTCTAAAACATGCCTAACGAAGAGCTTCTATACAAAACAAACATACCACGAAAAAAATTTAGAAAAATATAGAACAAATACTGCATTTTCAGCATTATTTACGTATGCATCCTCAGGGAAAAAGGGGTCACCATGAAATTAAAGTGAGATTACAACGGACAACCATATTGAACTTCAGATATGCACATGCACCATGACTGTTTACTTCTCAATGGAAAACTGAGTTCTTCTATAGTGCGTTTTCAAAATCCAAACATGTCAAGGCAGACATGAAAAATAAAACAAAAACGTTGTGCTCAAATTAAAACAGGAATATGCAAAGAAAAGAACTAAAGCATGTAATGACACACCTCCCAATAAGGCAAAGTAAACAGGAGAGATAGCCGCTTCACTCCGTTCCTCCTTACAGGGTCATTTTCTGTCCCTGCGACCCCACCAGCATTCAACCACCTCTGCCTTGCTTCACCCCATCTCCTCTGTTGCATTCCCAAAACTCTCGGGGGTCTTCCACCGTGCTCTTCTTTGCCGTTGAAGGAGTCCTTCATATATTTGTACGGGTGATTACGAGGTAAGTAACGACGATGTCCTTGGAAAATGTTTTTCCTTAAACTTCTTGAGAACCTGGAATCCACGTTCGGGCCACAGATCGGGCATCCTCGATAACCTTTTGTCGTACATCCTGAGAGTAATCCATAAGCTGGATAATCGTGGATGGTCCACAAGAGCATTGCTCTTAGAGTAAACGAACTCTGACGAGGACTGTCGGACATGTCCACGGCGGGTACACCTTTCCACAACACCAGCAACTCGTCCACCAGGGGTTCAAGGTAAACATCAATGTTCTCTGACCTAACAGATTGTTTCCCAGGTATAATTAGTGATAACATCACAAAGAATCTCTTGGTCACCATCCACCCAGGCAAGTTGTAGTTCACCAAAAAAACTGGCCACGTGGAATACCGAGTTGATTTATCTGCAAATGGGTTCATACCATCCAGTGCCAAACCAAGTTTCACATTCCTGCTATCTTTAAAGAAGTTGTTGTCAATTTCACTCACAGATTTCCAAGGTGCATTGTCTAGTGGTGAGCGCACTTTGCCATCAGTGGAACCATTCTTTTCGTGCCACTTCATGAGGGCTGCTATGTCTCTACAGCGATACATCTTCAGAAGTCTAGGTATTAATGGAAAGTGTCTGAGAACCTTAATAGGTATGGAAGTGCTCCCTGGTACATATCTCGAGGATTTGCAGTGTGGGCATTCGGAGAGACCAATTCTGTCTTTCCAGAAAAGAACGCAGCCATTGCGGCATGCGTGAATGGTATTAAAAGATAATCCTAGTCTGTCAATGAACCGACGAGCTTCATACTGGTTCTTTGGTAATCCATTGGAAGGAGGTAGAATATCCAAACGTAAGAATGAGAGCAACTCATCCATGAAGGAGTTGCTCACGTTATGGAGGTGAGCCAGATTCATTAATACGAGTACACAAGCGAGCGTTGAGATTTTTGAATCACGATACAGTGGTACCTGACTTTGTTTGAGCCATTCTTCAATATGAGGGTCTGGTTCTGAGTCGTAATTGTCTGATGTTTCCTCGGTTTCGTTTCTATCCCTAGCATCAGTGAATCCTTCTCTCCTACTGTCAACCCTCTCGAACCATTCAGCTGTGAGTCGTTGGAAGTCGAAGCCTTCGTCAAAGGCTTCATGCGCAGTGAAAGTTCTCTCCTCCTCGTGACGAAGTGGTTCTTCATTATTTTCGCTGTCGTTCCATTCGAAGTTGTCTGAATCCTCTGGCTGCATGGAAGAAAACAAAGTTTTCAAAATCAGAAGGACTTACGAATTTTTCAGTGTGGAAGTTGACAGGGACTAACTGTGAAGTAGTTTGACGTACATGTAGACTTCTAGAAATTAAAACAGAGTTTGCCATTCTTATTTTGGAATCACAGTCGACAAACTCATATTCTAGGAGAGGCGTAGACTTCGTTCCCAAAGACGAACTGAGCAAAAGACTTGATGTTCTGTTTTGGAGGAATTTCAAAACAACAGAACGATGGAAGTAAATTAGTCTTCAACGGCAGCTAAGTCCTACACAACTCATGGCAGAGAATAGAATGTCGGTTTCTGTGAGAGAATGAGCACGTCCGCATAGAAGTATTCCCCTATGCATATCATCTTTAAGAGTAACTCTCTGTTCACTTCATTAGGGATGAAGTTGTAGAAAAACCTCCCAGATTACTATCCAACAAAGGTATTTCAGTCCCTACTTGTAGAAAGAAAGGGTTAGGAACAACAAACTAATAATAACTTCAAAGAAAGTGAAGACAGAACTCACCAGCATGGAATGCGTCAAGGCTGGGTCTCTTCTGTTCCTCCGCAAGTGTCTTTCTATTGTCCGTCTAAGAATTGGACGACCGCCGCCTTTGCAGTCTGTGCAAGGACATTTGTAATTGTCTAGGAGTCTTCCGTTCGCTCTGGCCCTTTCTAGTGCATTCAGAGCCATAGCGAGAGGTGAGAATCTAGCGTCTCCATTGCGGGTAGTGGCTTCCATGGTGATGACGAGAGGACTAAGAGTAGGAGTGCGTTCGTGGAAGCATTTGCAGGGAAGAGTTGGAACGAAGTTTTAGGGTTCTGTGTTTGCTGAATCGAGAGTATGGAAGGGCAATAGGGTTTTGTAATCGAAATCAGAAATGATGAGCTGTCGTACATCCTGTGTGGGCTTGCGGGGCGGTCCTCTTCATATCTGGGTTATGAACTGAAGCGGGTATTAGGCATCCGCGGACGTCAATATACTATTTCCGGAGGTTCTGCAAGATCGCTTGAGTGGTCACTATATGAAGAGAGTCCCGTGACAGGAAGAGTTTCTATGAGGTCAACCACCAAATTGATGACGCTAAGCGCTCCGGGAAGAAGTGCAACTGAGGCTTACCAATCTGAGTGCACGCATCACGAGGTTCGTGTCTGTATTGGTTGTCAGTCCCTCTCTTACACCTGGTAGTTGATAGTCCGCGAGGAAGTGTTAGGAGTTTCCTTTCCACGATGCACTGAGTCTCACATGTATACGTTCTGATGTGGAAGTGCAAAAACTCTTGTGAATACAGAAAGAAGTTTAAAATTATAGCTTCCAAAGGACTGAATGCATACGAGGAACTACGGCAAGCAAATGTGAGACGAAACGAGGAGTGCCTAAGAATGCTTGGCTTACTTCAGCCCAGGTTAATTTTCTTTCCAAACTGGTTGATACTGAGTGCAATTTGTTCTTCTTAGGGGAGTCTAAAATAAAATGAAGCATGTCGCAGTTGTTGCTAAGCCTTCATGTACAATCGTTTCGGTAGTACTTAATGTTTCAATATGACAAAGCCCAAGGTCGGCTGAGAGCGGAGGTAGCGACTGCGGCTATAATGATCTGTGAACGGAATGCAGAGCAATTCTGTGGACAAGTGTGAGTTGATTGTGTGCATCCATGTCATTCACTAGAATTCAGAGCGAGAAGAAGGTAAAAGAACATGTACTACCTTTCTTTGTCGAACATCAAACAATTATGAAAGAAATTGATATTCTTTAACCACAGTAAGGCCTGTAAGGTTCATCCAATGGAGTGCGGAATTAGGCTTTCCCGGAGAGAGGATTAGCATTGGCGGCCGCCACTTTTTGTGGTTTGACATGTGCTACTTAAATGCTGCAAGTTCAATTTTAGGAAAAGTGGTTACCATGTCAGATAAATCTCCGTGGACCTCTGTAGCACAGGACTCGGTAGTTTTTAAGTCACAGGAAAATGACACAGTTTCTGCACGAGGAATTGACATGGCAAAAGTAGAGAAGGCAGGGAAGTGCGTGTAAATTGACGGCGGAAGAATATAGAGGTTCTATTTTTGGCTGCCTAAATTAAGTGTTGCGAAGGGGGCAATGAAGGAAGTGGCCGATCCTTTTGTTTTGGCCAGTTGCGAGGAACAGCAAGGTAGAAGCTGCGGAAGACGTCAACAGAGTTCCTCAACTTCAAGAGAAGCAAGGACAGGACTTCGAAGGAGTCAGAGAATTGTGGGCTTGATGCAACCATTGCAAGGTGACAACACCAGTGTTCATACTCACGTGGATGTGAATTCTGCAATGCCATCATCGTCAGAAGCTGTTCAACATTGTTGGGCCATCAAGAACGTCGTGCACGAGGAGGAAAGAAAGACCAGCCAAAGAAAGGTAACATACATTACGCAAGTCATGTTCAAGTGAAACATTTTTTTCAAACTGTGTGTTTTGTTGTGCCACAAAACGTCGTTCGCTTTGTCCTTCGGAGGAAGTTCATGCCCAGTCCACTGAGACGACGGTATCTTTGACAGGTATTACCGAATTGGATGAGTGAGGAAGTGGACAGAGTTAGCAATATGGAAGAAGGCTACTCCAGCGACCAATCTTCGGATAGTTTTGACGACATGCATGTCGATGTTGACGAAGCCTTGAAGGAGGAGAACACTGTAACCGCTGTAGGGTCGGAGTATCCAGAAGTTAAGCAGGCTTTTTCAACTGCAGTATTGAACGTGGACACGACGAGCAGTCAATCTGTAGCAGTGTTTGGTACACAATTGCATGAAATTCTAATGAGGGAAGTAATGCAGTCGGCGGCAGTACTTCTGGGACCGAGTGCTTCTGTTTTCTCTAGAGGGGAAGGAGCTTCGACTGGTACCCCTCTGCTGTGCACACAACCTTATTCTCCTCCTACCACATGGAAAGAATCGGCTTTCAACAAAGCAGAAGTTCGGAGGACAAGTAAACCGAAGATGATGAGAACCTCAGCAGGAGAGAACTCCGATTCACAGGTGGATGTACAAGTTCCTGAGAATGAAACACCACAGTAAAAGTCACTGAGGGCACGGAGGTTGAATAGGTTGCGAATCAGGAGGGCGAAGGAGTTAAGCAATAATCGAAGAGCTCTCAAAATGCTTCCCAATGTTATTCACGTGGACGGAAGTGGGAAAGCCAAAGGGATTCACAAGCATCAGTGGCGAGCTGCAGTGCGTGGACAATGTGGACGCTTGGATCCAAGTATGGACAACATAAACCACCATCCCAAACAAGTCGTCAACAGTATTTGGCAAGCTCTGGAGAAAGAGTGGGAGTTTCAAAGCTTCACACATAGGGCAAGGGAGATGTTTGAGCGCTCTGCCACCAAGTTCATGAGGAACCGTAAAATGCAATTAAAATACAAGTCCCAGAAAACGCCGGATGGGAAGAAACCGGATGATGTCAGCAAATATCACTGGTCGAAGATAGTGGACCTTGCGAAGAAGTCACCGAGAGAGTCGACGTCCTCAATCTCCACACTAAGTACATTAAAGGGGAAAGAGATTGTACCCACTACTGTTCAAGGAAGCGGATCAGCACCACTTCAGTTACTGGTACGTTTCTATAAATTCAGGAAGTAGTGATCGCTATGTGTTTATGGAAATGGGTTTTGCTTACAAGAAATTGAGGTCCCCACTGAGTAATATGTGTATTTTCGAAGAACTGTCGTTGAGAACCAGGCCTCAATTCATGTGAAGCTGATTTTATTCATGTTGCTGATATTGCGGTTGTCTTTTGGTTTTTCCATTCGTAAATGCACTAGTACTGTGGAGTTCAAGGAAGATACGAAGTACTTAAAGATTGCAGCGTACGAAGACAGTGAACTTCGCGTTCCTGTAGCTTCTGCAAGTGACAGGAGTATGCACTTCGCATTTTATTTAATTTTTTTAGTGAGGAGTATGTTATGTGTTACGCAATGTTCTTCTTTTATTGTGAACAATGGAGTGAAGAACAAACAGAGGATGGTACAATTAATCGAGGAGAACATAAGGACGATGTGGTCTTCGGGAATGACGAAGTGGATGCTAAGATTCGGAGTTTGCAAAGTGAGTTGCTGAGGCTCCAGAAAGCAAGAAAGGTAATGCTGTCTATTATCTGCGAATTGCATTCAGTTCAGGTAGAGGGCAGTGCATAACAAGTTTGTCCTATTGAATTCGAGAAATTCGTGAGTTCGTTTGCGAAGTTGCTGACATCGTCATTGAGTAATCTTGTATTGAACTGTCCATGACTGATTTGACATTGTTGTATGCCTCTGCCGTTTTGTACGGTGGACGGAATGCATTGCACTAGGAGGTTCTCAGGTATAGAAGAGGGATTCCTCGAAATTCAGGTGAACCTGTGAATTAAATAGTTATAAATTTGCCTTGCAGGGAAATGTTGACATTGAAGACGTAGTCACCGTGGGTGTATCCAGTGCAGCAGCGGAACATGATTCAGACAGTGTCTTCGGAAAAGGTAATAAGTAACCGTGACACAAGAAGTCCTGCTGAAGTCGTCAATGCAATTATGGTTCCCGGATTGGGTATATGTAACCAACTTAAGTTGAACGGAAATTACTTGAGAATTTCTATGATTGCATTTCCAGTATTTATTAGAGAAAGGAAAATTGTGCTATTGAGGGTGGTAAGCGAATTCATGTATATGGTGGATGCAGTACATTAAGAATGAGGAACAAGTCGATGTGATTTTCTTTTTGAACAACTGAATTTGAATGGGGTAGCCCTTTGTATGGCATCTCATAAATTACTGCAATTGTAATGGAGCACGTAATGGAAAGTAAAGCGTTCCTGTGAGGACAACAACGGTAAGAAGTGGGCGGGTATTGTGGTCATTCTGTCACATTCCTGGCATACCGAACTGTCGTAGAGTAGTCGGGTGTAAGTTTTCTTTATAAATGCATGATGAACCGTAGGAATTGGAGTTATTATTTGGCTTTTAGGTAATAAAACTTTCTGTAGAAGTAATTCACTGAATTCCTGTATTCGCATGTAAGAGTAGCACCGAGTTCAGTGCATGCGTGTTCATAGTTCATACGGGTACAAAGGTTGGCTGACTTGGATGAGAAGGTTGTTAATTGATGAATAAAGGAAGCAAGCTGTGCATTATTTTATGTACGGGTAGATGAGAAATTGAAGCGTAAGTCTTCTGCCAATTGCAGATGGAATGAAAGAGAATTCGAGGCCAACCAATTGGGCTCACGAAGTGTCAATTGGACAGTGTCCGTGGCCACAATTGAAGAGCCGGGAGTCGACAGGACCAGAGAAGAGTGTGGTCGCTGTTGAAGCGAAAGAGAAGTTGTCGATGTTTCAGGACTTCCCAAAATGTGAAGAAGTTGAATCAGCAGAGGATGATCGTGAATCGCAGGTGAGTGTTTCTTGTGATTGCAGTCGGAAGTCTGTAATGTTGTTCGTGCATTGCTTCGTTCGACTTAGTATAGTAGGTTATTGTTCGATAAGTGAGAATGACATATGTCACTTGCTATAGCTAACGTGAAGAGCATGGCTGTTAGTCACTGTGATTTTGTTATGGCATAAGCGATGTCCGTTTCAGGTTCAGGAGTGACGATACCACTGCAGCGGGTAGTGTTTTGTTATTTTGATTGCATGTTCGTAACATTAAGTGAACGAATGTGTACCTCGTATGCTGTCCCTACGAAGTAGCTGGTGGACCACAGCGTTCAGAATGCGAAGAGAGTAATTAGAGCGTCGATTGTTTTCTTTGATGACTTTGATGTAGGAACTGAAACTTATTCTACAATTAAAAACTGCACTGTATGAAGAATGATGTACGTCTCGTCGAAGTGTTGGAACTGATCTGTGGTGAGATGGACCCAATGTCACTGATGCAGATGCAATGCGGTGATGTTGTTCGTCTCTTCGCTCAAGTGAATGGAACTGAGAAGGAGATTGCGAAAGGAATTGTGATGGATTTGGCTGGCTCTAAATTTGCAAAGAAAGTCATTCCTCAAGGATGGCGTAGCGTGAAAGTCACAACGTACACATGCTATGCTGGTGGTGTGCCTTGTCCGTATCCGAATGCGTGGACCGAGAAAATGAAGCAACAGTCCGTAAAGGAATCAAGCGGCCGAAGTATTGTCTGGCCTGATTCGCTTCTGCAGACGTTGCTGCCGAGTTGACTGCAGCCGAACCGAAGCAAAGGTTGACGGAATTCGAATTTCAAGACTCAGAATGCCTTCACTGAGGGAAACGGTCAGGGAATGATCGAGTGGAAACAAAGGAAGGCAATGTACAGTAGTATGACACCGTAATCTCGTAACAGTTTCTATGCAATTCAGTGTTTCAATTTTCCTTCTCATAACTGAGATGTTGTTCCATACAACATAGACAAGCTTTATCATCAGTGGAGACCCACTTTCTCTTGTATTTAGAGAAATCCTTGTCAATAAATAAAATTCCATGTTTTGAAAAGCATAAAATGGTTCCTGTTTCACAAGATTCCATTGTTCCTATGAAGACATGTGGCTTTCTGTGATGAAGAAGGAGCAGAAACTTCTATGCAGGAACAGACTAGTGATTCCAATGTTCCAAAAGGTCAGTGCAATGAAAAACCGCCAAGTGCCAAGAAGAGAAAGCAACTCAGGAAATTACCATACGTGAATTGGCAGAAGGAATGACGGGAACAAAAAATTCGCTTACCCCAATCCATAATAAGTGATTTAAATCTGTGCTAAAAGGACATCCTTGGTCTTATCAAGCCAGTGCATTCAGGCATGTCCTAGACTGAAGTTTTTCAGCACTTTCGACTGAAAGTACAGAACATTCCAGTATGCAGTTTCGGGCTTAATATTTCGTTTAAAGAACCAGCTTCCCTTGTAGTGGTTCCATTAGAGTCAATGGTTTCATTCGTGGGAATGAAATGGGCAAGCTTTGTATTTTTATCCACTACAACCATAATGGAATCGTAACCTTTATTCTTTGGCAGTTTGACAATGAAGTCATTGGATATCCGTTTCCAAGGGGAATCCGCGGCTGGAATCGGTTGCAATAACCCGTGTCGTGGATGATGAGTTGGTTTAGAGCGTTAACATAAATCACAGCCGTCGACATATCTATGAACATAGCGTCTTATAGTAGGCCAGTAAAAATTCCTGGCAACGAGGTCTAATGTTTTAGCTCTTCCCTGATGTCCTGCTGCGGGTGCGTCATGTCTTGATCTTAATATTTGTTGTTGAAGTTCGTCGTCATGTGGTACAAAAATTTTATCATGAAAATAGAGAATGCCATTTGATAATTTGTATGCTTAGAATCGATGCACTAGAAGAAAACCATGTTAAAATTGCTGAAAACACGTCATGTGGTTTGTGTTGAGTCCCTGTTTCAGAACACAGTGAAAATGCAGTGAAAACACAAAAAAACGCAGAAAAAGCATTTTTCTGCGTTTTTTTGTGTTTTCACTGCATTTTCACTGCGTTCTGAAACAGGGACTCAACACAAACCACATGACGTGTTTTCAGCAATTTTAACATGGTTTTCTTCTAGTGATGGCGGGCATCAACTGGAGCCTTTTGTGGACCATTCTTAAAAAATGCTACTATTGGCTGTAGGGTTTCATCCTTGGTTGCGGCTATTTTAATGTTCTCCATGAGGTTAGCATCAGTGAAAACTGGTTCATATGATTCCAGCATTGCTAGTTTGAGTAGTGGACTTGATACCTCATAATCTTCTTTTGTAGTATCAGTGCGTCGTGAGAGCATGTCTACTCTTCCATTGAGTGATCCAGGTCTATGTTGAATTTCAAAGTTGAATCTAGAAAGCAACTTGGACCACCGAGCCTGATGTCGATTAAGTTGTTTTGTTGTTAAGAAATACTCGAGGTTTTTGTGGTCAGAAATTACTCGAATTTGATGCGGTGAACCTTCAAGATATACCGGCCAATCTTGAAACGCCAATACAATGCTTAACAATTCTTTGTCATAGATGTCATAATTTTGTTCTGCCGGCGACATCTTTGAGCTTCGGTATGCGCACGGATGTAAATGTCCGTCGTCTCCTCGTTGTGATAAAATTCCCCCGGTTGCCATATCTGATGCATCCGTTTCAACTACAAAAGGATGGTTGAAGTTGGGATGAAGTAATACCGGAGGTTGTAAAAATCGAGATCGAAGCTCCTTGAATGCATTATCAGTTTGAGGTGTCCACTCAAATTTGTGGTCCTTTCTGGTCAACATTGTGAGCAGAACTGCAATTCTTGAATAATTATAGATGAAGCGGCGGTAAAAATTCACGAATCCCAAGAAAGCTTGAACTTCTTTTATTGTTGTTGGTGTAGGCCATTCTTGAATTGCGTGGACCTTATCCTTGCACATTTCTAATCCTTTTGAGGTTACAATCATGCCCAAAAATTCCATTGACTGACAATAAAATTGACATTTTGAGACCTTCGCATATAGCCCATGTTGTTGTAGTCGACGGAGGACTTCTCGCACCACTGTTTGATGTTCTTCTAAGTTTTTGGAAAATATCAAAATGTTGTCCAAATAAATGACCACTAAAATATCAAGAAGGTCTCCAAAAATACTTTGCATAAGCGCTTGAAATTGAGCTGGTGCATTCGTTAATCCGAATGGCATAACTAGATATTCAAATAAACCATACCTAGTTTTAAAAGCTGTTTTAAATTCATGTCCTTGTGCCATTCGTATTCTATGATATGCTTGCCTTATGTCCAACTTGGTGAAGATGGTGGCTCCAACTAACCGATCAGTGAGCTTAGGGATCAAAGGTAATGGGTATCGATTTCTTACCGTTACTTTGTTAAGATTTCTATAATCCACACAAACTCTGATGGAGCCATCTTTTTTCGAGAGAACACGATTGGTGCTGAGATTGGGGATTTGGATTGCCGAATCCAACCCTTCTCCAAGTTTTCGTCAAGGTATCACCGTAGTTCTTCCAATTCCACTGGTGACATCGGTTGTAATCCCATGTTGCGAGGTTCTTGTCCCTCCTTAAATTCAATTTTCATATCTGCTGGACTATGATTTGGAAGCTCGTTAGACGCTTCCTCACTAAAAGCCCCTTGTAAGTCTCGATATTCAAAACGAATTTGCTCTTCAATTGATTTAACCTCATCATTGTTTAATAAATCTGACACCTCCAAAGCATAGAGCTCCGCATGTTTCACAAACAATCGGAATGCTGTAGCTGAGACCATTGCAAACTTTGGTGCCTCTAATTTAATTCCCACCTTACTTGCTTGTAATGTTGGTTTGGGAGATCCGGCGCCATTTTGCACTCTTTCCTTACTTGGAATGCGTTGATGATTGCTGCCCTTGCGATCCCCATTAGGCCGCTGCAAGCAAGTCTGTCGACAGTAATTTGAATCAAATGTCACTTCCTTCTAGCCCCACCGAATAGTGGGATTATGAAATCCTAACCAAGGCATTCCCAAAACGCAGGAATACCTTCCCGTGTTTGTTATGTCGGCAATAAGCAACTCTTGATGGCAATCAATATCCAAGTTCAAAATAGCTTCATGAGTAATAAGACCGGAATTAATTCTTTGGCTGTCAATTACTCTTACTTCTCTTGGATGGGCCTTGAGCTTGATTTCCGCCTGACATTCGCGGGCAAATTGAGGATGCACAAAGATCCCCGTTGCCCCAGAGTCCACAAGGCTACAAGCTTCACCAAATTGATTTTGCACTCTAAAGTTAAGTGCGATTCAAGAGTAGTCATAGCTCGTAGATATAGAGGTAACCTTGACGCCTCTTGCTCTTCAGAACTATTGATTGCCTCTTCTTTCCATATCTCCTCACCATCATGTTGGTACAAATTGTCATCCTCCAAGCTCAAAGGTAACTCTGAACTTGCCCCGATCCCTACCACATTCCATCCCCAGGTGTTCACCACTGCCGTTTGAACCGGCCCTAGGTACTGAGAAAGTGCACTCAGTCCCGGGCTTTGTCTTTTCCCGAGCTCGACGGTTCCTCATTTGTCATCTTTAATGCAAAGATGGACAAAGGTTTGGAAGAGTTGGTCAGGCATTTGGCTCGAACATGCCCCACCTGTCCACAACCCCAGCATTTACCTTGTCGTTGGTATTCAAGGCGCTCAGCAGCCGTCTTTGCTAGCGCTGTTGTCACATGCACCGCATCAAGCTCCATTGGGGTGGGACCGGAATCTCCCTATGGCACTGGAGCATGTATGCTACGATCTCGTAAATTGGAGATGGGTAACGAAGGACGTCAGTTTTGACGTCGTGACCACAATCGCTCATCAATTCGAGTTGCCATGGCCATCCAATCGCGAAGAGTGCACGGTTGGGTGTCGGCCGTTGCTATTGAATCCAAAATTTCGTCCTTGAGTCCTGTACGAAATCTCACCACCAAACTTGACTCGTTCCAATCCACTTGTGCCGCATGCTCATTGAAAGTAGAGATATAGGTCGACACCGATCCTGTTTGCCGAATCCTCCCCAAGCGATCTTCAGCATTACCCCGCCGATCCATATCCCCATAAACGGAAATTACCACATCTCGAAACCCATCGTAATTATGCAATAAATCATGAGGGCGTCCCTCATCAAGTGCTTGAAGTATAGGCATTGCCCAATTTTGTACTGCCCCCACCATATAGGAAAGAGCATAAGCAATTTTATCTTCATCACAATGATAAGTTCGTGGCTTACCTCTGAAAACCAACCGAAGCTGAGCAAACCACTTGTATACTTCACCGCCCTTCTTGCCAAAGAATTTATCAGGTGCTGCTACTTTAAGCTCTTTACTTTCAAATCCCAAATTATCAAAACCATCCCCTCCTCGATGAGTTCGATCATCCTCCCTTCTTGGAATTGAAGAAGATGCAAGATTTTGCAACGTAATTGTTTGTTCTGAAATTTGCTGAATAAGATGTGGCATGGCTTCCCGAAACACAGATTGTATTTGTTGCTGAATGAATGCTGCCAAGTCAGGCCCCATCCCTTCCGTTATTAGAGGACCTGCCTCACCTCCAGACCCTTCTCGATCCATGATGATGCAACAGTGACAATGGAAAGTAACCGAACTCCCAGATCCACTAAAGTTGCCCCGTCAAATGGTTGCTGCGGGTGCTTTCTGACGCCGCGGCTCGCCCTCCGAGAACCTACTGTTGAGGCGGGGGTTCGGTGGAGCTTCGCCAGGGAAGGAAGTGTAAGGCCCTCCACGCCGGAACTCTGCAGGTATGTGCCAGGCAGCCAGGAGGCGACCAATTGACCCCGATGTTTTGTAATTTTAATTAATTAATTAATTTTTATTTTATTTTTTTAAAATTATTTCTTAAAACTCCGCAGCCTGCATGCTTAACAGCTCTGGAAACAACACAAAATGTGGTTTCTTGACTTCACGATACGTGCTGACGAAGCGTGGACATCAATGACGCAACATAATGTTACGGAGAACTTGGCCTTTGATGGCTGTCGACGCTCCGTGGGTTTGGTTTCGTATCACAACCGCTCCTTCTGCCTTAGCTTCCACACTTGTGTGAGACAACTCCGATGAGCTCAGCATTAGCCGGTTCCTGCAAGGTCGGCTCAAGCTCTTAGTGAGGAGAAGACATCTCCGAGCAAGATCTTGTGAAAGCAAAAGACAACGGAGTATCAATGATTCCAGAAACTTGGTTCCTCAACGTGCGATCCTTCTAATTACAATATGTTGCGTGAGGGACAATCCCCCCTCACTAGAATTAAGTATCATTCTCCTTGTCTCACCCTAACCGCCGTAACTACCCATGTTGGTCTCCTACGTCCAGCGATACGACGAAGTCGTAACACTTGTTGCAAGAGCATCTGTATCACCGAGTTGTTGATCTTGATGCTAACGTCTATGGGATTCCAAAAGCAAGCTGGCACTGAGTCTTTCAAAGCTCATTGACTCGTTGAGATGCAAGAGAGTCTAAACGGTGCTCTCATATGATCTGGGCAGTTCGTTGAGGATGATCTGGTTCACATTTCGATTTGATAATTTTTCACCCATGATATTGAGTTTGTTCTTTAGATCCCTTGCTTGCTCGAGATATTCTTCAATGGATCCTCCTTCCCTCATTTTTAGCATCTGCAACTAGCTCATGAGTGCCAACACTTGTGATTAATCTCCAGATTGAAATTGATCTCTAAGACTCTAAGAGCTTTCTAAGCGAGTACTAGATCAGAAAACTCTGCAATTAAATCAAGAAGGTTGTCAGATATTGATAGAATGATTAATATATATGCCAATATCTTTTTCTTCTTGAGTTGTGCCTCTGTTAGAGATTCTTCGTCGATAGTAACTGAAAACACTATGTGGGTCTGCTCACTCTCTGCAATAGCCCACTGATTTTCAACACTCAATATGGCTTTCATCTTGAGAGCCCAAATATAGTAATTTGACATTCCCTTTAATCTGTCACCATCTCTAATCATAATGCTTGAACTCTCTGTCGTGCTCTCTACCTTGTTTTCTCTCTGACTTCTTCCAAAAAAATGTGCACTTTAGGAGCAGTGCTTCACTAAGGTTCTCTCTCCTTCTCTAATTGCTTTGATTTTGGCTAACCTCGCAATCTATCTGCTAACTTCTACCATAGCTTTGATACTATGTTGAACAAACAATCGTAACAATCGTAACGAGTTGTTCAAGTTGTACCGAAGTACGTTTACAAAGAAATATCGACAATATATACAAGGCCAAGGGTCGGAGTACTGTAACTACAGTACTGGATGAATGAATCCAAAGAATGAATCTAAGTAATTGATCTATACATCTATTGTATTTGTTTGTCGTACTATACATGTTGTTGAGCGTAATGTTCAACAAAATAATTAAAACAATGTACAGATTGTCCATGTTATTTTTCTATATGTAAGTAGTGGTATAGTTTATTTCAAAACATTTGCACTAAAGTGTTTAAAGTCATATTTATCCACTATAAAAAATTGTGAATTCTAAGTTGTAATGGCTAATTCATGCATTAGAAACGACATTTATTATTTTAAAAAGGAATTATTTTCTCACTCTAAAGGTATACAAAGATAGGCCCCAAATGATATTTACATTTCTTCATAACAAGTTTTTAATCAATATTATATTATTTCTATTGAAGAATTAGGACTTTAATTAAATCTTGGGCAATAACCTAGGAATTAATGCACTAAAATTGTGCCCTTAACCTTGATTAGGCCTATATGGGATATATAAATGAAGATTAGTAGGAGCACAATCGATCAAAATTAAGTCAAAAATAAAAATTATAGTTAAAATAGAAATTCAAACCTCATTTAGGCATAGTAGAATTACTTTTTCAAGTGATTGCAAGAACCACTTGGTAGTTTGGTTGCGTTTTGATTTTGGAGTGCTATAACTTTTGAAGTATGAATCCAATGCCAAAACAAAATAAAAATTTGTTTTTAAATATCTTTATGAAAATTGTATCCCTTATTTGTTAGAAAATTTTAAAAATCATTTTATATTTTAAAGTTAATTTTGTTAATTTGTCACACTTTGACATAGAGGTTTTTTTATAATATTGAGCAATTAAAATTAATGAATTTAGGCTGAAATTTCTATGGTATATTTTTCTAGTAGGTAGATATATTTCTACAAAAGGGAATCTCAAAATACATTATTTTATATCCTCCACATTTGTGCAAACATGCCTCCCTTGCCCGTTCAATTGCAAATATTAGAAATGGTTTTGACCTCATTTTTTTGGTCAAATATCATCACCAAAAAGTCTTTCCAAATGAACAGTTTTTACTTTTGTTGAATTTTTTTTCTATTTTCTACAAATTAATATGTTGAAGCATGTATTTTCTAGGACATTGTTTTGGACCAATGATGTTAGCGTGTGAGCATGAACATTGTATACAAGTAAATATACTACCACCTTTGAAGGTATTTATAGTAAAAATATCTATAATATAGGTACCTATAGTATAAATATACTCTTATTATAAAAGGTTTCTATAGTATGAGCACCTATTCTATAGGTGCATCATCTTTTAAGCTCATAAGCTTACATTTCTATGCTCATATACTAGCAACCATGTTTTTTGGACATAGAAACTTGTTCCAAAAAATACTTTCAAACTTTATTTTGGCATAGTAGAATAGTTTTTTCAAAAAAATTTGAACTTAAAAAAGTTGTGTAATCAAGCTAAATCTTATCTTAGAAAATTCAATTGAGATTTTAAGCCTCTAATCAAAAGTTATGAACAAATTTTAAAGAGGTCATTTGAAATTGTCAAAGAAAATGCCCCTTCCAATTCCTATCTAAAATTTGTCTTCAACTTTTGATTGGAGGCTTGAAATCTCAAATAGAAATCTAGATATAAAAGTTGTTCTTTCACTAACTTATGAATTCTTAAGTGTTTTGTTTTGATTGTACTAATCTTAGAATTAGTCCCCTTCTATACCTTGGTGATGCTTCTAAATAATTTTTGGATTAGATAAACTACAAGAAAAAGGGGCCCTAATCAACTCAAGATGAAGTAATTTGTGTTGAATGTAAAAAAAATGGAATTTTGTGTTTTAATCTTGTAATCTGTAAAATAAAATCTAGGTAAAATATCAAACTTCATATAGTACAATATTTTTTTCAAAAAACTTTGAACTAAGAAAAGGTGGAAAATCAAATCAAGTTTCATTTTCAAAAATCCATTTGACATTTCAAGTCTCCAATAAATAGTTATAAATAAATTTCAGAGAGGGGTTGGAGGAAATAGTTTTTTTGACAATTAAATTTTTTTTTTAAATTTGTCTATAACTTTTGATTAGAGACTTAAAATGTCAAACAAATTTTTGAAAATGAAACTTAGTTTGATTTTCTACCTTTTTATAATTCAAATTTTTTTGAAATTTTTTATTATACTATGACTAAATGAGGTTTGAGATTATACTTTTAACACAATTCTCAATCAATAGGAAATTTCGTTAAAATGGCGCCATTTCGTTAAATTGGCGCTTTTGAGCAGTTTAGGCTGTGCGGTCTAAACCGTTTTTTCTATCCTAGGATCTACACCTGTACTAGATTTTGGAAATCTACAACTCTCCTAGATTTCTGAAATCTATACCAATCCTAGATTTTTTAGATTGTTTGGTCTAATATCTATGCTTGTCATAGATTTCAGAAATCTAAAAGTGTCATAGATATTAGCAATGTATACTTGTCCTAGATGTCAAGGTGTGAAAATGGCATGTGGAATACCGCCATTTTAACGAAATTCCCCATATCATGACTTAATTATAAGTAGTTGAGTTCCTACTCATTTTAATTTATGCATCCCATATGGTTTGTTCTACCTCCTACCATCCCACTTGTATAAAGAGATTGTCATCTCTCCTCACTAGCAATGGTGCTAGTATGTGAGCATGAAAGTGTGAGCATGTGAGCCGTGAGTATATATATAAGTATATATGTGCAATCATTGAAGGTGTTTGTAATATAAACACTTATAATATAGGTGCTTATAGCATATATATACTATTAACATAGAAAGTTACTATAATATAGACACCTATATCATAGGTGTATAGTCTTCTAGACTCATAGGCTCATGCTTTTATGCTCCCATAATAACAACCCTCTCCTCACTATCACTAATCTATGTGGCATTCAAAGCTGAAGAATTGTCTTGATCTCCATTACATTACCTTGAATATTGTTGTGGTAAAAGAATTTGCTTTAGGAAAATACTAGACTTTTAATGATAGCAACAACATATTCTACACAATAGGCCTTGCCAAAAGATTCATTGGACCTTCCAACTAATGTTGGTGCCTATGATTCCATTTGATAAGTCTAACCATACAATAGTGTTAATTGTCATGTAGATCCTTGAAACACCCCTTTAAATGTTACTTTTTGACTACTAGACTCAACACATTCAACTTACAATAAGATCCCCAATCCACAAGTGTCAAGTTGAAGGTTCCCATGCCATCTTGTCTCCACTAGAGATTGCTTTAATAGACGAGAGAGTGAAGCTTCACCTTGTACACACTCATGCAACAATGTTAAATTCAACAACAACAAATGTTGGCGTGGTAGTTGCGACAGAGAAAAGTTGAATTCGGTCTCTAGTTGAGGTTCTTCATCTTGAGACTTGGAAAAAACCCTCTAGTTCAAAATATTAAATTTCAAAATTCAAAACAAAGAAAAATACACCAATTTGATGAAGCTCTTGAATGGTTGCTTCTTCTTTATATTTTGCTTATAATGTCAATGAGAAGGCGTCACCTTATAGCTACTTCAAATGATGTCATCATCTTCCAATATTTTATTATAGCTAAAATCCAATCAAATAATATATAAATTAATATTTTTATATAATGCCAACATTTGTAATGTAGTTGACTATCGTTGTTTTCCATCACCTATGGCAATGAGAAGTTAAGACCATTGTAATATGTGGATTGTCTACATTGTAGAGGTTGGCATCATTGCACAAAGTTGGTTACAATTCATTTATGACTAGCAAGTCAATTCTACCTCCAAAAGTCTCTTTTATTTATGATGGTCTTAGGGCCAAGGTTACTCTTCATCTTCTACTTCATAGTTTAGTTGTTGACATTTTGAGTTCTTTAAAAACTCATTCATTTACCTAATTTTTTTTAAAAGAATGAAAATTTCAAGAATTAATAACTTTCAAGAGATATTTCTACACTTTAGGCACTTTTATAATTTCTCTAATTTAATTATTAGACAACTCTCAAAACAAATAATTATAGCATAAATTGCCATTGAAGTAGTATATTGTAATGCATGGTGGTACATTTGGGTGTAAAATCATTCTAGAAATAAAAACAAATATTGTAGGAAAAAATAATCTCAGATATAATATTTTTGGAATTGAAAAAAATTAAAAGAATTTATAGGATTTGGCAATAACTAATTTATATACAAAAATCAATGACTATACTAGTGTGAATAATGTCAATGTAGTTTTTTGTGAATCACATTGTAGGGCTCCTTCCATCTCAAGTTTATTGTGTAGATTCATGCAATCTTAACCCCTAAGTACTTTGGAGTCCAAATTTGGGATGATGGACAAAGTGCTTGTAATGTTTTGTTTAAACAAATTCTCATCCATCCAAAGTAATACTTGAAACTTCAAAAGAACAAAAGCTATATAAGGAAAGAGATGCAAAAATTTCTAAGAGGATTCAAGTGTTAAGAACCATAGAGGCTTTTTAAAAAAAAATGTAAGGCCAGATGATTGCTTAGAGCTTTCATAGTGGCGAATCTTTAAATTTTATTCTCTTGTTGGCAAGACACGTACCATGAAGTGTAGTTAAGTCACAACAAATTGAATGATCTATTTCATTAATCACTTACATTCTATCATCTATAATGTGATCTAAAATTAATTCTTTCAAATGTTTCTATTGATTCCATCCACATTCTTTTCTTAACATTAGAACATTGCAATAGACACTATTCAATGGATGACTTCACTTGAGACTATAAAATGGAAAAAGAAACATTTTTTCATTCAATATTTTTTATAGAAGTTCCTTTAGTATATATTTTTGGAACAATATTGTAGATTCCTTCATTGTGGGATTATTGGCTTTTCTAATTAATGAAGAAGATGCTTGATTCATGGATCACCTTTGTTGTGTAGTTTGGCTATTTCTTGCCATTTTTTCTTAATGTGAATTTTAGCCATAAAAATGAATTTTTTTGAACTTGAATTCAACTCATGAAATGAAGTTTATCAAGTATAGTTTTTTTTACTCCAATTGGATATTCTGAATTTTTTTGAAATTTTAATATTTTATAGTGATAAGACCTTAAAGTTCTAAAAGACCAAATTGCATTTTTGGGCAATATGGCAATTTTGGGTAGTTCACTATGGATGGAGTTTTGTATCATTTTTTTTGAAATTTTCATACAACATGTACCCAAGGAGTAGCTTTAAGGCCCAATAATTTTCATAACTTTTGGATACATGGTTAGAAAATTTAGTGCATGATATGTCATTTTCATTGCTCAGCAAGTAGTCCGGGTAGCTCAAAATACTTTAAAAAAAAAAGTTTTGAGTAATTTCAAAATTTCCCCCCAAAATTTGAAATTTTTTATAACTCACACTCTTACAGTAGACATATGCCGGATTTTGTTTCTGGAAAATAACTATGTAAGTTTGCATTCATATCTAAAAAGTCTTAGTTGCAAAATGGCAGCAAACAGAGTGAAGCTTGCCGTCGTCGTTCTAGGGTTTATTTTCTATAGCCAGCCATGACTGGTATCCCTACAGGTTAGATTTTGGCTAGAATTTGCCTTTAATTTGAAGGCTGCTAGTGCGATCGGATTCAAATTTCGAACACCGCCCCCGCCCCTCCTCTTTCCGCTTCTTTTCCACCTTCCGCTCACTTCGCTCTCATCAATTTTCTTTCAGGTAATGTCAACGCGAAATCCGAGATTTTGCAGGGATGTGGTAGCATTAGCAGATTATTGATCAGGTCGTCTGTGACCTAAAATCGTCATTTGATTTCGCTGTGTTTGGATTTGTCATAGCTACGAGTGAGTGAGTCTGCCTTGCGCTGCTCGATTCTTGAGGTTTTCTGTTTCTAAGGGTTTTCGGGTTCGGAAAGCATCAGCATTGCGTCTTGACAGTATTTGAAGTTTTTTAAGAATAATTTGAGAATTTTCTGTTTTAGCTTTGAATATTGTAATTAAAAGGTCGTGCTTGGTGGCTACGTTTGAAGGAGCGTGGCGGATTTCTCTGTTTGTCGCAGTGAAAGTTCTCAATTCTGTGTTTTTTAGGGCACGGTTTGCCGGAGTGCTGGTGGTCGCTTTTGGAGGGTCGTGTATTTGATGGTTACTTAGTAAGCTGACCGATTGGATTCTGAGTGCGCCCAATGCATCCCCCTCTTACCTTGCACAAGCACCCGGCCTGTGCTGAGGTACTATTTTCTACTGAGATCTGGCTTATGTGTGACTATTTTAATTTGTTACGGTGCAAATGAACCTCGGTAGCTGGATTGGAGAGCTGGCGTTATAAACACTTGTGATCTTGTTCACCTTTCCTCTGCTCCTTACGTATGACTTTCTACTTGTGCTTTTTCTACCCCTGAAATGTCTCCATTTTGGATAAGATGCTGAAATACGTATTTCTTGAACTGTATGCTCCCTTTCGCTTTGGAGGATCTGACTCCAGGACTCCAGGATCTGTCTTCTTGTAAGTGATAAGTGGATATTGGCTGTGGTGTCGCAGCTGATCGTGAATTTTAAGAAGTGCCATGCCGATCACCCCGTTCAGAAATTCTTTGGAGCGTGCAATGACCTGAAAATTCAGTTGGACAATTGTTTTCGTGAAGAGGTCAGACTTGAAATTGTGCTCTTCTGTACGATCTCGGGATTTCAGTATTGAAGGAGATTGGATAGATTGTGTCGTACTCATGTGGAAACTACTTGAGTGTGAGGTTTGGCTGCAATCGTGGATTTCAATGTGAGGAGGTAATTTCTCATTGTCTTTTCCTTGTCATGTGGCCTCTTTATCTGCAGAAACAAGTGAGGCGCAAGGCCAATTTTGAGGCAAGCAAGCAGTTTAAGGAAAAGCTCAGGGCTAGTAAAGCCTCTAATTTTACCTCCGAATCTTCTACTCCATCTCCAGCATAATTTGGTGATTTGAAGGGGTGTCATTCGGAAGGAAAATTGTTCAGATTCTACTTGGACATGGAGTCTGTGACGTCTGATGCAAATGATTTTACCTCAGACAAGGTGCCTGAGGCTAAGGTACCAGAGGCCTCTTCATCGTTTGGTTTGGAGAAGCGAGCCGTGAGTAGGAAACCTCGCATCATTTTGGCGGCAAGTGGCAGTGTAGCGGCAATCAAGTTTGGGATTCTTGCTGATAGCCTATCCGACTGGGCGGAAGTAAGAGCAGTGGCTACGAAACCTTCTTTGCATTTTATCGACCAAAAAGGCCTGCCGGCCAGTGTGAAGCTGTATACTGATGATGATGAGTGGTCAAGCTGGAACAAAATTGGAGACGATGTGCTCCACATAGAGCTACGCAAATGGGCCGATGCCATGCTCATTGCACCTCTCTCTGCAAATACGCTTGCGAAGGTAGGAAGAATCGGCCATGTACATTTTTCTTTTCTTTTTCTTTCCTTGCAGCCTGATTGTTCATGAGTATTGTTTCTGGACCCTGCCCTTATAGAACACGAATACCCGTAACTAGATCTAACTCTTCCAGCAATTGGCAGGTTGCAGGAGGTTTATGTGATAATCTTCTCACCTGCATTGTGCGCGCTTGGGATTTTTCAAAGCCTATGTTTGTTGCACCTGCAATGAACACATTTATGTGGACGAGCCCTTTTACTCTCCGTCACTTATTAGCACTGGAAGATCTTGGTGTCACGGTCATCTCACCAATTTCCAAGAAGCTGGCATGTGGAGATACCGGGAATGGTGCCATGGCGGAGCCTGCAACTATTGACTCTGCTATGAGGTTGTCAATATTGACATCTGAACCCGTTGTTCAGTTGCTTCCTGCACCGCCGCATACCATCTGAGTGTTTGCCATATCTTTTCGAGAGTGTATTTCCAAATACGTTTCAGTAGCGATGGTGATCAACGTTTTTCTGTTGGAAATCTCAAGTATGAATTTACGTAGGTGTGACCAACCAAGAGTTGCTTTGGTGGGTCAGGATTAGGGTTTTATGTAGAATCTATAGCAGGTCAGCATAGTTGTTTTATTTGTCGAAGATTCTTTGTTTTACCGGTTTTGCATACTTCATGCATGGACCTTCATTTTTTCGTGTCACAACTTTACAATCGTCGTTCTCCCCTATGCCTCATGTCGTTCTCTCGTTCACATGAGTTGTGAACCTGCATTACCGAAGCCAGAGGAAATTTAATGGATGAAAGGTAAATTCCAATTTGTCATCTGATATTTCCTGGACATGTCTTTCATAAATAATTCGTTTGGTCGAGATCCATCATTTTGCGAATTTGACTGACCTAGCGGTGGCAAATATTTATCGCTGGGACAGCAGAACTGATAGCGCTGACTCAGTATGTGGTAATGGGAAGCACGTGCCCGCAGGTTCTGTGGCCTTTTTTCACTTGAGGCTCGAAGAGTGTGCATGTTGCAATCAACGACATGTTTTGCAAAAATGTGCTTCCAGCATAACTGACGATGGCTGTGGCAGTGCAAACTTTCCATCCGGTGCTTGCAGTTACGGTAGCATGTGTGTTAGCAAATCAATGTCTATTCGTTGACGAGGGCCATCTTCATTCGGCTAGCTTGTGAGTGTGCTGAAAGCCTCATTAGTGCAAAATATCTGTCCATATCTGATGTACAACTCGTGCACCTTCTGTCCAGGTTGTGCTGCGGCTTGGTGAGCCCTTGTTAAGCATTCTCGAAATCTGAGTCTGATGATCCGAAGGGGTTGTCCAACACCTCACAAGCACAGATACGGTGCATCTGACAACTTATCATTTGTACATTAAGTACACATGGATAGCTATTCTTCTAATCAGGCTAGATGTGCTATACAGTGCCAAAAATCTCCTGAGAAGATCCTGACAGAATATTAAAAACCTGCTCTAACGCCTTCAAGATGACCTTCGAGCAGATGACTGATTCGTCTTCTTTTTAACAGCGTCGGCTTCAAACTTCTGTCTCAGCAATCTCAGGGAGATTAGGCGGCCTAGCATTAAGATTTTGAAGAGCTTTGGTCATCTCAGACATGAAGCTATTCCATTGTGAGTCTTCTGCCACTGCAACGGGCGCAGGCGATGGGTCCTTCTGTCCATTTGAGACAAGCGCAGTTGTTGGCTTCTTCACAGCTTCGCCAGTTAATGACTTCTCGTGAGCTTCGGCATTTGTTGCCTCGATTCCAGTCTGAAAGAGAAGTTCCCTTCGCTTTACCACGTTTGGCTTTATCTTTGGCTTCCTTTTCTGTTTCTCCGAAGTCTGCATGTTTTGGGGACCTAAAAGAGGAACGACAGAAGTGACCGTGCGATATGTAGCCTTCCCAGAGCTAGGAAATTGAATGGTTTGGTTCCTCTTTTTCCTCTTTTTCGATTTTTGTCCTGGTTTACGGCTTCTTTGTTCTTCTTGAGCTTCACATTCCCTTTCAGATTCTGGTTTAATACTTGAGGGTGATGGTGAACGTGGATGCTGACGTGCATTGGCTTCAGTAGCATCTTCACCTCGGCTTACGAGCTGCTCCCAAGGAGCGATCTCATCAGACATGGATTTATGTGATTTATTGCGAGCACTGCCTGGGGCACTTCCACCGGATCCAGAATTTTTATAACGCAGTGTCTCTCGCGGGGTTTTACGTGTGGTGCACAAAGGTGTCCGAACACCATCAGGGACAGATTTTGGCCTTGAGATTGAGGACTCACTCTTGTGTTTTGTCAAATTGTGACCTTGTTTGAACCTTGAATCCTTCTGATTATTAGACATTCTTTGGCAGGTAAACTCATGTTCTGAGTCCAGCGCTCTCCGTGCTATGAAGCTTTGCGTCGGATTCGCTTGTCTAAACATTCTTGGTGTGCCGACCAAGGGCTTGAGAATCTGTTCAGTTGCAGATTTTGGCCTCACCGGTAGTTTATTAATCTCGACAACGACTCCGGAACTGCTGCAGACTGGTCTGAGGTCTACTGTCTCGCTTAAGGTCTTCTTTCTCTGAGAGACGCTGCCCGTGACTTGTTTCTTACGGACATACTTGGGCTTTGCAAGAATGCTTTTCCTGTATTTGTCAATTGTCGACCCCCGGAAGTTGGGATCAATCATTTGCGAGGATGTACCGCAAGCTTCCTTTGGGGAAATAAGGCATGGAATGCTCTTAGCAGCAGCAATAACATCATCTGCAGAATGTGTTATAGTCGATACTCCTTGCTTGTTGTCCCGAAGGTCGACTAACTGTAGCACTCTCCTGTCTTTCATGACTGCCGCAAATGTCTTGGCCCCTTCTCGTGTCAGTTGATTGCACTGCAAATGCAAAGCTTCACCCCATGTTGCACAGCAATTAATATGCATCATTTGATGAGTCCTTGTGCTAAGGTGAGGTGTATCTTGATATCGTAAAAGCGACAAAGGATTCTAATTCAGGATGTGGCGGTAATTTAAATTCTCTGGCCTGTTAAGATTATTACTCTATAAACCTGTTTATTAGGAACGTCCAAGTAGTAACTATCCAGCTATGGGTTTATGCGAGTACTCATGGGAGGCTCACACAAGAAAATAACAGATTTGGAAATCAATTTTCTTCACAAAGTTCTAGGTTTTATGCTCCCTACCTGAGAGTGGTGCCTCTCCGTACAGAATTGGGCAAAGCTCGTCAGCAAGATCATCCGTGAACTGATTGTATGAAAGATCAAGAGATCTGAGTCCCAGAGCGCCATCAACGATGTCCTTGGATGGAACGCAGGTACTGTGACACATTCCAGATTGCCGTAAACTTGTTTGCCAATCGGAATGTTTTTGATTACTAACATTATTCTGCATCCACGCCACTTCTTTCATGGTGAGTATTTTTAGGGCCATCAGATTTTTCTTTATGAGTTTCGAAATTTATATTCCTTTATAGCAGTACAGTACAGTACAGTAGAGGTTGATAAGGTCAAACCCTCGAGTTAATGAAGGTATAGATTTGTGTTTGAGTAACTCAGTCAGGTTTTTAAAGGTCATTGAATGAGATCCCTGCCTAGTTCCTATGATCTTTGCCTCCATCTGTTTCTCACTAGTTCCAATGTAGACTCTGAAGTTGCAAAAAACTTTACTATTGCATTTTCAAAGTCGAGATATGTCGCAGTAAGTATTCAAACCTCCACAGATATTGGAGGTGCCCACTTCCCTTGGAGTGGAAATTGCTTTGAACTCCACTCTTGACTAGTTTTCTGTGCCCTCTGCAGCTTCTGTCGACATACCAAAGCTTGCTCAGGACTCAACTGGCCAGGATTGTGCTCTTCCTCCGGCTTTGCTCGTCCACCCTTTGGGCTTCCCTGTTTGCACTCATCACAACTTAAGTGAGATGCACTATCATTAAGGTAATTGCAAGCTTGAGTAAGGCTCGTATATTTGAAGTGTCGCATTTTCACCATAGTATCGTTAAATTTGACCATCGGATGAGAAGCAATAGCATACAAGGAGCATTGACTAACCTTAACGATGTTGACGACATATGGTACGCTCAGATCAGTTAGTCCACATCCTGACAAGTTCAAAGTGTTCAAAGGGACACATTCTCGGAGGCTTCTCGCCTGCACCACTTTTCATTCGGAAAGATTTGTTGTGTTACATAGAGACAAGTGCACCCTTGCTGATATGAACAGCGCCTATCTATCTTGAGCAGAAGATGCATATCATGCAGGAGACTTGAATTAACACGAGTGTCTTGGGGACCTTACCAGAATCTGGAATCTAGTGTCTCCGAGCCCACTGTTGGCGAAGGATAATCGTCGTAAAGTTTTCGTGGAACCTGCAAGACCACCTTGCATTGTGTTCAGAAGGAAGTCAAGCTAGCTTGCACAATTCGCGAGTTTGTCAACGCCAACCTCATGGCAACTGGACAAACGATCATGGCTTCTGACTAGAACGACCGAATTGCTTCTGAAGTCTCATCGAGTCCTCATTAATTCGACTACTTACTGAATCAATTTGCAAAATTCTGACTCAGTGGAGTAAGACTTGGACAGAGTAGGTCCTACTCGTTGCTTACAGAGGGCATCGGCGAGTAGTTTAAGTTCTCGATTCCACAACCGCAATCCGAGTTCCAGTTGCTGCAGCCAGCTCGCAACAGCTTGCGCTAAGGCCCTGTTGTAGCCATCATATTGCTCATGGTGAATACTAGTTTGTACAGGGGACACCTGCTTCGTTGCTAGCGAGGCAAGATCTGGTATACCTCTTGTGATGTGATAGAGAATTTGGATCGGAGAGTTCTTTTTAAGCCCTAATCGACCACCCAAGAATGAAAGCAATTTCTTACAATTCTAAGTAATTACCTACGATTAATGTGCAATTGAGATATCAGAGGAAACAAAACGCGAGGGAACGGAGAGGGCTCACCTTGAGAGATGCAAGCAAGTCTGAGTGGTCTTTCGATCCAGCAAGGTGAAACGATTGTTAACTGATTATCACAAAACCCACAACTCCGTTAGAACAGCGCAGAACGTCCTAGATTGCTTTTCGACTGCTTACAGTCTGAATTTGAAAGTAACATGTTGGAATTCCTTCTGCAGATCTGGGATAATGTATTCGAGACGTTGCACATCGGACATCGGACATGGTCATCATGCTTGCATCTCTCACTAGGGCTTCAGAAGGCAATCTTCATGGTCGTACGAAAGGAATGGACGTCGGAGAGACAAAGAGGTGACAACGGAGAGCCCGCGTTGAGAGTGGAAAGCTCATCAAAGAAAACAGAAGAAAGTATTACCATCGCGTGAATCGTGTGCTGTGACAAATAAGCGCAGGCTGGTGATGACTGGAGTCCTGATTCTGTCAGCCACTGCAATCAACTCCTCAAGCGAGAGGTCCTTCAAATTCCTCTGTACATCAAATTCGCCTCTGGGATGACTATCAAGAAAAACACATCAGGTAGCGGAATAGGGTGTGGTGGTACATTTTCTTGTTAGGGTCATAATATGTCTACAACTCGTCGTGGAATTCACTTTCTCGTTTCATGGAGAAAATACTTTGCTTACAGCGTTGCTTTGGATGTGAGGTTCTGCGACAATTCGTTCCTCAACATCCGCGGGTTGCACTGATAATGCTCAATTGAATGAGAAACCCCAAAAGCAATACGTCGATTGAATACATATAAAAAACCCTGAAGTAATTGGCAGCTTGAAGGACAATTTTCTCACCTCGAGCAATTTGACATGCGCTGTTTTCCTTGGCACCTGGGCAGTATGTTGGGAGCTGCTTTTCTGCGGGCTCCTCTGAAGTTCCGCCATATTTCGAACAAAAGGCACTGTAATTTCAGCAGTACCTATTGGTCACAAAAGAAACCACGAGACATTGCGAGCAAAAGTTTTGGCAACAGAGACTCTGCAGCGAATCCCGAGGTAAATCATCGCTTTCTACACGGCTATGACATTATCCCTGGCACCCTAATGCACATCAATGTCCACTTTTTCAGCGCTCCCTCATCCAGGTAGTCCTCGTGAGTCTAGTTGACGAAACGTGTAGCCTACAATGCGTAACGGTGACTTCATAACCATTCCGGATTGCCTGACCCAGCCGAAAGCTTATGATGAACAATCTCTGGGATCTTCGGTACTAGAGATAAGCCCCTGTTCACGACTTTCTCTAACTGAAGACGTCCCGCTTTGAATGGGAGCCAACTTGCATTCCTGGGGATAGGAGGACAACCCTCTCAAATTGCAATCTCTGCACGGATAAACAGGCTTCACAATGCACTTTGACATGTGGAAATTCTACGATCATATTGAACAAACATTAGAGATTCTTGGGATTTACAGGGAATGGGCAATTACAGAGTGTAAGAGGGTTGAGTGGGCGATCAGAAATTTCTGGACCAACCCAACTTCTTAGGGTTATGCAAGGTCGGTGAGGGTCATTTTCCCACCTTAACTGAGAGGCAACAGGTTTACCTACGAATTCCACCTCGTATCTTAAGTATATTCATAATGTAATTACGTATGGTGTTCATATTGTACGATGACGACCAGCAAGGCGTTGAGTAATGAGTATGTTAAATGTAATCAGGTCCTCAGTCCTGTGATAATTGACTGATGAGACCCTGCTGATCAAGAGATAGGATTAACCTCCACTACGGCCAGGATCTGGCAGAAACAGCTTGAATCTCAATCTTCTTCTGCCAACGCTATTCCGTTACTCGGCACGGTGCAGCTACTCTCCCGTCCATGCATGCACTTTTCAGTTATTCGTTGAAGGAGGAGCGTTCACTAAACGTATGATACCGGTAAGAACTAATCTTGAACAACCCAGAATATCTGTAAATCCGTTGATGCCCAGTTTGTTTTATTCTTGGCTGAATATTGCTAGTTGCTCTGAGCCCCATTGTCGAATCTCAGTGGTCCGCTTCATCGCAGGCGCTTGAAAGATCGAGCAACCTGTGTCCCTAATTTGATCTTTGTCTTCATCTTGAAAGACAGAGTACGAAGAAACTCTCTTGGATTTCCTGGTCAGTCTGACAAGATATTACAGTACTTATGCAAATGTTAGGGTTCTGCATGCAATTAGTTGCATTTTTTGTAATGTTCATGCAGCAGCTTTCGAGAGTGTTTCAGTGATTTTCATTCGATTTGTGTAGGGTGGTGAGCAATACCCTAAGGAGGTTGAGATTTAGGGTTATAATGAGTGGAGAGAGCCGGAATGTTGGTCATGGTGGGATGTAATTATGACTTTGATGCCTTTGATTCTGCAATGCAAGAAACTTTAGATTCTCGGTTCTTGCTCTATTCTGCACCAAAAGTGCAGAATTTCCTTGCGCATTTTGGGCAGTAGGTCCATGAATTTCGGACTTGAGAAATTTAACATGAATGAGTCTACCTAATCCTCCAAATCGATCTACCAATGCTCATTGCAGTCAGTCGCAGACCTTCGTGAGTCCTAATTAATTTATCCTGCTTTAATAGGAAAGGTTGAATCAAACTTATTATGTAATGGTGGCAGCAAACACACTCCCAAATTTAGAGATACTTTGACAAGGGGTCTGTTTCTGCAGCTTCGCGCAAACGCTTGGAAGTCCAATGAGGTGGGAAAATCATGACGCTGAGGAGGAGAAGCAGGAACAGGTGTACATCGGAAGGTCTCTGATTGGGTCAGGCAATCCTTTTACTCTCATGCCCACCCCCGCCAGCCCCATTACCCACACTCAGTACGTTCTTTCTCCATTCACATAATCGTTATCCCTCCTAACCTCCTTAAAGAGAACTTGAGAAACAAGAGTATGTCATATCCCGTAATCAAAGTATAATATATCTCAGAACATGAAATCGGCTTAAATTGTTGCGTTGTAAAAGTTGTAAGAAATTATGAATAATTTGAATAAAAACCCCTACTCTATCGATAATAAAGGTAGTGAAATTAAATTGAATCACCAAAAATGTAGACAATAACTCCATGAGGACTTGAGAAAGTCCGTCTGATTCCCCCCCCCCCCCCCCCCCCCCCTCTTTCTTTGATAGTTTTCTTTTCCAGAGGAGATTAAAATTTGGTAAAAATCTGGGTCCTGAATTGCTGAGTCCTTCGACCTTGTTCTCAGTGAAAGTCCTAGGCCAAGGTTTTCTTGTTGGGAGGATAAATCCGTGAACTCCCCGTGACTGATACACAGGCAGCCATATGTGACGGGCACATCTGTGTTGGGCTTGAAGTACAAAGATGGAGTTCTCATAGCTGCCGATACTGCTGGTAAGCACACCTGAAATTAACTTTTCTTTGGTTATCATGCCATTTTCCGGGATTTTCAAGAGTACCACGTCTTCACGGCCTTCTGTCTGTCGTGTTGAGTCTTGAATAATTACACATAGAAGAAATTCTAGTGAGCTCCAAAGGCATATGATCCCCCAAGACTCTTAATTCCAAGTATTCACTTGAGCACCACCATTCAAGACATTTGTTTGTATGACAGATATACTTGTCGCAAATAATACCTCGATAGCACACTCATAGCATTTTAAAATTCAAGTGTATGTTATGGACATCTCACGAGAAGACGAAATCTCTCTTTGCGGATTCTTTTAGAGGGATTTTAATTGCATTGTCTATTGACACCTCTCTAATTAGGTCCAATTTTTGTTGGAGCCAATGGGATCCTACCCGAACTGTTCGCAATGTTTTGTTCTGAAATTTTGATAAGGTTCTGACTTTTGATACATGGATAGTCGACTACTTAGGAACTGAATGGAACTCAGAGACCAAATCTGCAAATTTTTCTTTCTAATGCCTGTGGTCTCTGGTGGATTTGGAACACAGGATCATATGGGTCAACGACTCGGTACAAAAGTTTAGAGCGGTTGAAGGCTGTGAGCAATAACACGCTGCTTGGAGCCACTGGTGAAATAAGTGATTTCCAAGCTATCACTCAACTTCTTGACAGACTCATGTACTGAATCGGAACTCACTGTAATTGTACAGTACATAATGAAATGTTTGATATGACGATCCCATGAAGAACATTCTTGAATTGAATTTCGGTTATTGGAACAATTTTTATGTGTTGTGATTGATTAAACTTCGAGTGAAGCCACTATTGTAAGTGCCAGAGTCATTTGCTGAAGACCCTCCGACTAAATTAGTGCAATTGTGACTGATGACAGAGTAACTGATGCAATGTGGGATGATGGAAATATCTTGGGGCCATTGGACATACACAATTTCCTCACTCGTGTCATGTACAATCGCCGCAACAAGTTTGATCCTCTCTGGAATAGCCTTATCCTTGGCGGCGTCAAGAATGGCGTTAAATATCTGGGATCTGTAAGTGGACCTCAAACAATTTTTTATTTATTTAACTAGTTTGTCAATAATCAGATAGCATACACAAATATTGAACAAAAGAAACTTTTTGTGATTCTTATTTGGTACATATGAAGAGAGAGATAGCGTCACTACTTCTACAATCCTGGAAAATGCAGGAAGGCTATGACAAAGTAGACCTCGCGAGCCACTCTCAAGATTACCAACTTCTTGACAGACTCATGTGGCAGCTTAACAGAAGATCCTCAAGGTTCTAGAGATTCAAAAATGTTCAAAATGTGTTGTGTGGATGCTAACTGGTGATCTACAATACAGGTGAACATGATCGGAGTACACTACGTGGATCAGCACATTGCAACTGGGTTCGGTATCCACTTGGCACAGCCCATTTTTCGCAGCGAGTGGAAGGAGAACATGACACTTGCAGAAGGAAAAAAGCTGCTTGAAAAGGCCCTGCTGGTTTTGTTCTACCGTGATCGTACAGCCATCAACAAGATCCAGGTACTCAATCCGGAACAGGTTATTTGATTTAAGATCGTTCAAATCGGTTAATTACGAGCAGAAACAATAGAAAATAATGATTTTGGTGTCATTGACACTAATTGTCAAGTACAGTAAATGTCAATATATTTGTCTAGTATTGTAATTAGTTTAAGCTAATAGTTTATTACTACTACAAATATTGCTAATAACAGAGAAGCGGATTTCGATGACATCATTTGTAAAGATGTTTACAAGTAGTGCCACCTGGAAAGTAATCTACAAGACATTTTATACTATATGACACTAAATACTGTTTGTAGTGTACTAAAGTACTTAAGCAACTCCAATTTACCAGGTAGCAAACATCACTGAGGATGCCGTTCATATTTCACGGCCATACGCCTTGAAACCGACTTGGAACTTGAAAGCCTTCAAAAACCCAACGGCCTCTGCTGCTGGCTCATGGTGATTCGATCAGGACAAGCTGGCTTCCTGAACCCAGTCCATTATAAATTAAAGATTTAAGCTTAAATGGTGTGCTTAGTTCAGTCCACTGCCTTCAAGTTGTTGAAGGACTTTCCATCTTTTGAAAACATTCAAACCTGCCGAGTGCCCTGCCTTCTGCCTGTCGATAAGGATCTCAGTGTGAACATGTCAACTTAGCAGAATACTAGTTGATCGGTCATTAATCCTTTACCTCCCAGGTACTGGTCTTCATATCCATGTAGCTAGCTGGAGGGAGTTCAATTACGAGGAGTTGCGCCAGTCGGACACCGTGCCCATTCTTGGGTGGGGACACAGGCGGAAGAATTCTAGAGCGTGGTATTGGGTTCACGTTTGTGGTCAGCAGGAGAAAATGATGCGCATCATTTGTGCAAAGAATCTAATTCTACATTGTAACTAACGACGTCCCATGGCACGCTTTTTGTACTTTTTCACAGGGTAGTTCCGTAGTTACCAGGAGTTCGCCCCTAGGTTGTATCGACAAGGAGTGGACAGTCAGGGTTATTATTTTAATTATAAAATTGTCCTCAGATTTCTTGATCTTAACGGATGCACGGTGCAGGCTCTCCCTTCCACTAATGACCCCGTTGTTAGGGGAGGGTGAAAGATGGGGTGGTAGTAGTTAATTGACAAAATTCCAACACCAACCAATCTGCATCGATGAGATCAGTAGAACTCGGATCCCATCCATGGACCTCTTTATAGATAATTGTGCTCGTTTCTGCATGCTGAGACTCACTTGCTCCTGAAAGTAGTGATCGACTACAGTATCCTTGGTGGTGGTCGATGTGGTTCAGGAAGCTTGGCTTGATCGATCTTTCCATGCCAATGGATCACAGCAACAACCCAGTGTCGCCGATCCACGAGAATGGCGAAGTGACTGGAGTAATTCCAGTTGAGGCTTCCAAGCCCATTCTTGATGAAGCCCAAGACTTCGACGCCTCCAAGAAGCCGCCTTTTACACTCGGTCAGATCCGGGCTGCCATTCCGCAGCACTGCTGGGAGCGCAGCATGTCTCATTCCTTCAGTTACGTCCTCAAGGACGTCGCCATTGTGCTCACGCTCTCCACCATTGCTGCTTACCTCGACTCGTGGCTTTTGTGGCCTCTCTACTGGTTTGCCCAAGGGACCATGTTCTGGGCTCTTTTCGTGCTGGGCCACGACTGCGGCCACGGCAGCTTCTCCAGCGACAAGACGGTGAACCTCGTCGTGGGCCATGCCGTGCACTCCTTCATCCTGGTGCCCTACCACGGCTGGCGCATCAGCCACCGGACGCACCACGCCAACCACGGCCACGTCGAGAACGACGAGTCGTGGTACCCCATGACGGAGAGCATCTACAACACCGTCGACCTCCTCATCAAGTTTGGGCGCACGCAGTTCCCGCTGCCGCTCTTTGCGTACCCTGCTTACCTCTGGGTGCGCAGTCCCGGCAAGACGGGCACGCATTACCTCCCGAGTAGCGCCGTGTTCCAGAGGAGCGAGTGGGGTCAAGTGACCGCCTCCACGGCATGCTGGCTGGCTATGGTGGCTGTTTTGACATCAGTTGGGAACCACTTCGGCTTCTTGTGGCTGCTCAAGCTCTACTTGGTGCCCTATCTCGTGAATGTGGCGTGGCTGGACGCGGTGACGTATCTGCATCACCATGGCTACCAGAAGAAGGTGCCATGGTACCGTGGCCAGGAGTGGAACTACATGCGAGGCGGCTTGTCCACCATTGATCGGGACTACGGGTGGTTCAACAAAGTGCACCATGACATCGGCACGCATGTGGTGCATCACCTGTTTCCGACGATTCCGCATTACCATTTGTGTGAGGCCACGGAGGTGGTGAAGCCTTTGTTGGGGGAGTATTACCGGGAGCCCCAGAGGTCGGGGATTGTGCCTGTGCACCTCGTTCCCATCTTGCTCAAGAGCTTCAAGGAGGATCACTTCGTCGCTGATGATGGCGACATTGTGTTTTATCAGACGGATCGGAAAAGCCTGTGAGCGAATTCGGCGGACACATCTGAGTGTGGAAAGCGTATCGAGTCGACCTTCTTGTAAAAGGGGTATGAACCTTTCGGCGTTGGCTGCAGAAAATCTTGAATTTAAATTCACCGTTCACTGCATTGGAGTAGATAGCCTTGCCCACCATCCGTAGTCAAATAATCGAAGAAGTAGTCAGAAATTAACAGTAGCAAGACGAATTGCAAGGTCGGGCACGGGAGCTTGTGCACGACACAGAAGTGCATATTATCACTGATTGAAGATTATACTGCAAGTGCTTTGAATCCATGATCTGTACTTCATTTCCGGTATACTGTACGAGTGACAATTCTACCAATCTTGCACTGGTCCCTTGATCTTTCCAACCTATTTCCATTTTGATCCGTGCTAGCTGAAAGTCAGTGGTCCGTGGTAGTTTCTAGCTCGGTACGAATACAATATTGCTCTGTTTCTAGGTCGCGGAAAGAGTTGAAGGATGTAACTTACTTAGTAACGAACGTGGAATATAGAGAATAACTCCTTAGATTGTAGTTGTACCCACTTGTATGCCTTGGTTTCTCAGGTTTGGTTCTAATATAATTACTTGACGTCGATTTCCCAGGCTGCCATTTGCGAGCTACTGAGAAGCAAATCTCGAGAAAGGACGAGATTCGTTCGATTTCCATGTTTACAGCTTGAGTTCGGTCCACCGTGGCACTGTGTTTTCTCCAGGGTCCCAGTAATGTAGTGTTTTTAGTGGCATATCAATATAATAGTAGGATTTATAATCAACACCACTCGATCACACCCACCAGAGTACGTGACTTTTTCCTCCCTCAGTCTCTGTAAGTGACTTCTCTCTAGCAATTACAGTATGCCTTAAAATTAAGGATGCCTATTTTTATTTTCGTCTGCTTGCAATCCTGTATTACTTCGGACGCAAAACTAGCTTTATCAACCACGATAATTTTAAGCATTTTCTTCTTAGCAAGGATTCCTGACCTTCGTAAATATTCCAACTGAATCTACGTTCTGTAAATGTCCGATTCTTAGTGGGGAATGGGGTGATGGAAACACAGGTCGAATACAATTATTCTTCGACGAATTCCTGCTCAGAATCGATTGAATATCAGACAGTTGACTGCATTGAAGTTACTCGTTGTTCACCAATTCAAGGCTAATACTGGTAAGTTGATTCTAAAACATAGAATTCCTAGACTTCTCCAGGTACAAACACTTATTGCTTGTTTGTCCTGTCCTGTCCTACTGTGAGCCCTTTCTCCTTGATTTCCTGTATCTGATTCTTTCTTCGCGAGTCCTGTGTAATGTTCAAATGTGACATGGTTGTGTTCAGATAACTTAGTGTTTTCCTTCGAAGCATAAGTGTAGGCCACTTCTTCATGATTTTTCAAGGCATTCCGTATGTCTGTATGTTTAACCCTTAAACACAAACAAACATTTAGTATCCCATGAATGATAGAGAATCTTTTGATGGAGGACAAAAGTGCAAATATTCATCCTCAAAATGTTGTGTGGAAAGGGTAGATGGGTGATTGCAAGAAACACTTGTACTATTTTGCATCACATGACTTGTGTTGATCTATTTTTTGGCCATTACTTTTGTATTTTGACTCTAAATGATTCAAGATTTATAGGAATGGTACTCATGACTATTGTACACCTTGCCTAAATTTTTGGTAATTTTTAAAATAGTTAACTATTTAAAACTAAACTCCAATTTTATGTGACACTTGCCAATTTGGAGGTTTTTAGTACTATTTAGCACCCAAAAAAACAAATTTTGAGCTGAAATTAGGAAGAGATGATCTTCTAATAGACATATAGCTAATGGCCAAAAAAAAAAATTTAATAATTATTTTTATATGGTATAGAAGTTCACAAAGTGAGCCTCCTTCTACATCCATTTTGAAACATGTAAAAAATGATTCTGGTGAGTTTTTTGGTGAAAGGCCATCTCTATAAAGTTGTTGCAAATGGAGATTTTTTTTTTAATTCCTATTTTTTCCTAATTAAAACATCAAAATATGTAATTTCTTGAGATTTGACACTTTTCTAGTTCTTCAACTTAGAGAATTTTCTAACAAATTTCCCTTAGTGATTTTCTTCATCTTAAGGGTATATACGTTAGTCATATTTTTAAAATTTTCTTTAAATTATTTTTCTAATTTTAAAGTACTCCCAAAAAATCACAAAAACACAACAAATAGAACAAGTGCGTAGTCTAACTTTTTTATCTTTAGAGCTACTTTTTCATTTTTTTTGTAAACTTTATATACATATATATATATATCATTCTATTTCTAGTATATAGTGGAAATAGAACTATATTTTACCATATAAGTGTGAAATGGGTTAAGTAAGTAGTAATTAGGGGAAGAAATTAGTAATTGGAAAAGATAAAGAAAAAGCAATAAAGATAAAGAAAAAAAAAAGATAAGGAAAAGAAGACAAGGAGAAAGATGGGATTGCGGGTGTGATTGGGAGCGGTGCCTGCGTAGTCTTCCCGCTTCCGATCACCCCCTCCTCCTGCTTTTTAAACTCTCTCTCTCTCCAATTCTTCTCACCTGAAGTGCCGATTGTAGAATTTTTCCTAGTGCCGTAATCCTTGCGCATGTAATAAAATCAAAATTATTAATTTGAGTGCAGCAACTTTGAATTTGTGTGTGCACTGTGTTGTAATTCCTTGGATTCTGAGGGAATTGTGAGTCCTGAATGGGACGTTTGTGAAACATAGATTGAATCGGCGCTGAGTAGCAGAGCTGTGGTGGGGAAGATTGCATATTCGGGGAAGGCTGTAGGGCGGAAAGCGGACATCGAAGAAGAAGAAGCGCGTCCCATTTGTCAGGTGGTTGAGTCAGAGGCACTCAAATTCAGAGTGCGGGAGCAAAGAAGTGGATTCCATAACATTGATTGGAAAGGCAGATTGTGAGAAGAGCTATCGCCATCACTAGATTTAGGAAACCAGCCACGTGAATTTTCTGGAGAGGGTTCGAGTGACCAACCGGGTGATTGCAGCGACCAGCGCTCAGGACTGAGGGGCACCCGATTCGGTGAAGGTCATCGCCTTGTGCAGGTCAGTGAGATTTCGGTGAAAATCTTGATTTGAACGTTAAAAGCAGTCATTGCACACTGAATAGTCGACAACAAGGAGTCAGATTCGCCGAGGGAGATTGGATGTTGGATCTAGAAGAGACTGCCGCGATGACGACCTCGACGGGAAGGATTTGGAGAAAATCTTGAGGGTAAATTCAGTGATTGATTCGGCAGCATTTGGGAGATTTTTGGAAACCAATTGATCAAGCACACTGGAAGGTTGTAATTACTTGACAGATTTGTCTGATTTCAAAACGACAAGTCCGAATTCAATAGTTTGTGAGTGGCAATTGAAATTAGGGATTCGGGAATGTTGATAATTGATAATTGAATTGAAATTGGGAAGTTGGTGTGATCACACGAGATCACCAAGGCAGCATGATTGTAATTCAATAGAAATCGATCGAAAAATTGCGTCGCCGAAGTTCAGTGAAGGCAGCCTGTAGCGCCGACCAGTTCGACGAGCAGACTCGGCGTTGAGACGAAGGCGACGACAAGACAGCGCAAGACTTCGGCAGACATCAGGTTGGGCTGGAAATCGAGATCCGGCAACCTGACGGGTTGAAGTCCGCCGGTCTAGCTAGTCCAAATATCGCACGAATATCAGCCAGGGTATAGGGCGGGGTACCAACTGATGTACGGGTAAAGGGCTTCAGACATGGGCATAGCCAGGTATCAAACCAGATACCACGGTTATGGGATATAAAAGTATAAAACTTTGGCATTTTGATTAATTATTTGACCAACAAAAAACAAATTAAAATAAAGGTCAAAAATTTTCGAACGGCCATACCCCTGGTTTGCAATTGATCCATTTGAGAGTCAGAATTAGGAGTTAGGAATTCATTATTTGTTTTGCATCAATGTTATTAGAGTGTTGTATTGAAAATTGCATATACATGTTGTAAGTTTGGATTTTGTGTATTGCAGATAGTTGCTAACCCTTGATATTGGCCATATTGTCCTAGAGCCTTGGTGTGACTTATTGTAAGCCTTTCCAAACCCTTAATTCTAATTTGTTTTGAAATATTGAATACATATATTTGTACTATTTTCAAAGTACTATAGTGGGCTGTACTAAAGTCTAAGTCCTGCATTGCATCCATACACAAGTCAATCCACATTGAACTATTGTCCCAGAACTATTGTCACAAGCCCTAGAACACTAGATAGGACAGAGACGTACATGTTGAGTCTCTTTCATTTTATAATGGACGGATGAATGTTTTCCTAGGTTTTAGTGGGATTAAGGGTGAATAAGACTCTAGGTTTTGCAAATTTGTACATTGTGACCTTTGAACACATTACGCTAGCCTTACATAGTTCATTCCCTAGTGTTCGAACTCAGATTTAGTTGAATAAGATTAGATTCCGAAAAATATACTACAAAGTGTTTCTTGCAATCACAAATTTTCTATTGTAGTTTGACTTTCAATGAGTGCTTTTGGATTTTTTTGAACCAATGATTCTTTTGGTATCTAAATGGATGATTTCCACAGTCACCAATCCATCTTTTTTTTGCAGAGTCAATGTTTGCAACTACAACATGTACCTTTGTTTCAAATTTTATGTAAAAATTAAAATAAAATATAAAAGTTATAAGAAAAAAATGCTTATCCAAATCAAGGGATAAGAAGACAAGAAGTAGGACAAGAATTTCTTGCAATCACCTTATTGATTCTTTTCATTCTAGCCTAGATTTTGTTAACAATTTTTTGGTCAACATTTCTTTTGATTTAAAAAAAATAAATTTAATTGTTCATTTAACATCTTTCTTGTTTTTAGAATGACTTGAAATCTTTGGGTCATTTTCTAATACAAAGAAGATATTGTTGTCATATTTCTTAAATACTATTGCAAAATAATATAATAGATTTGTAGTATCATTTAGCCATATATTCTATAAAACATGAGAATTTTTTTTCTATCACATTATCTTCTCATAAAAAAGAAATTTTAATTATTGAAGTTGTTTGATAAGTTAGTTTGGTAATTATTAAAAAATTAAATTATCACAAGTTAATGGAAAGCCCTATTTACATCTTCTAAGACAACAATCCTTTATCAAACTATATTTTCACTTTGAATAGATGTGATTTAATTTTTAATAAGATATCTTATGTTTGAAGTACATTTCTAATTCATGTAGTCTTTTAACTACCAGTATTTTTCATTTAGATTTTTACATTGCTTACAAAAACATACATAATTCAAAAGTGGTTCCCAATTATGATGTAATTGTGTAAGTATGAAAACACAAGCATGTGAATTATTCTTGAATACATCATGTATAGGTAGATATTTTACAATTATTGAAGGTACTTCTAAAATAAACACTTATAATATTGGTACCAATAACAAAGTTACATTATATATAATTTTTGAAAACTTGTTGTTTTTAGTATAATGCGTTTAGTTAACTACAATTTTACAAATCCAAATGCACATTTTATTTTAGATCCTTCAAAACTTCTTAAAGTCTTATTCTATTCAACTTTGTAGCTTACAATGGAAGATTTCATAATGAAATAGTGCATAAAATTCAATTTTGGTTATTTCAATTTTATATAGTACTCCTTCCATCCCAAAATAAACTTGAAGGTTTCATATATACTTGAGGTAAATTAAATTCGAAATTGGATTTCCTTAACTTAATGGACAACAACTAAAGCTAATTTGAATACCCTAAAGCAAAAGAATATGCACAACTAAAGATGATACAACAACTTGATCATTGCAAATTAAACCAAAACACAACGTCTAACAAACCAAAAGTGAAGAATTCTATCTACAATTGTACAAAAATTGCTATTAACAAAACTCTTGTTGAGAATTTCTTGGAATTGAATTATAAAACATTGTTGGAATTTAATATAGTAGACATCAATAGATGTCACTTTACCAATGTACGTTGCTCCAAAATTATAAAATTAATACCACTTAAGTAGTTTTAAACACAACAATAAAATTTCTATGTCAAAGCTTGTTTTCAACATGCACTACTTCATTATTGACTTCCATTTTTTTGCACCTAGTGAAGCTTAGTAGAAGCTATACTAACTACACAATCCCTTAAAAATAGGAGCAACTCATATATTAATCTAGCCATTTTTAGGATACCCCAGATTTATTTTGGAACAAAAGTAGTATTTCATTAAAAATTATAATTTTGATTGAATATATGTAAATCATTTAAAATTGATTGTTTTTAAAGTTGATTTCACTTGTCCAAAGGATGTGTACAAGATGGCAAATGAATGCATAATAAGAACTACGAATAATGAATATTGATGACATGAATAATCAAAATTATAAATGAAATAAAATATGACAAAGATTTACCATTGGTTTATAAGTATAATATATATTATTTAGTATAAGACGATATCACAAAAATTGAGAAAATTTCTTCAATGGCCATAATGATGTATCATAGTAGTCTTATTATTAATCATATACAACTAAAATTGGACAATGTTTAAAATATAGCAATTGAATTTCTTATAATTGTAGAAGGTTGAAGTGAATTGATCAATTTACTACATCCATGCCTTAATGTCAATGTCCTTGTATTAGCATTATACAACAAACACCTATTTATCATATTTATTGTTTATATTCATTAGGAGATGCTATTGAAAACAAGTTTGCTTTTAGTTTTATAAGAACCCAGGGAAATTAGAAACTTTTCAAATTGTACAGATATATTATGAAATGCAATTTAGAATAGTGTTTTAATGACCACTTTCTAACAAAAGTTAGAAAACATAACCCAAATGATTTGAACATTTGGACCTTTAACCTAAGAAGGACAAAGTATAATTATAACCATAGAATCTTCTTGAATATCTATTGTTTTGTTTCAGCTATATTGCAACTAAATTTGAATGGTAGTTATTTAATTAAATTTTTTAGGAATGAAATCACATGTCTTCTATAAGTTATAAATTCTTTAGATTTATTGTTAAATTACCATGATTTTGTAAATAAAATTCATATTTAATTTGGAATTAATCCAAAAAATCTGAATTTTTTTCCATTTGTGCAAATTATAGTTAAAATTTTTATTGTGTAGACAAAATCATATGTTTTTTTACAAATAGAAGATTGATAGATCATAGTAATAGGCCCCATGTTCAAATTCCAATAATTTTTTCAATTATAGGAAAATTTCAATTTTCAATTGAAATAAGACCTTTACTTAAATATACTTCATTTCATTAGTTGGGCTCAAATTCCATAAAGATCATTTTCTTATCTCAAATTCATATCAAAAGCAAAAAGGTAAGAGTTGCCAAATACATTAGAAAGACATTTTGTGATTTATGGCATACGCACTTGATTTAATAAATAAAAATGCATGTCACTTATGATTATGTTCTGTATTATTGTTTACTAGAAAAGAATAAGGATCACATAGGAAGAGATACGACATGAAAATAAGTTGTCTTAGTTTGTCTAGCAACTTCTAATTGTCAATTAGAAGTCTAGTTTTGCCTTTATAAGCATTCTAAGGTTAAGAAGTTTATTTTGTAACAATATACCAGGCCTAAAAGTGTCCAATGGATGATGGATCTAGAGAGTAATCCATCTATGTAAAATAGAAATGCAATATTTACCTTTGGACTTTAGTATGAAAGGTTTCTCTTGAATAATATAATTTGACCTCTAATAAGTGTTTTTAGGTGTTTTAAGCAAATGGTTGACACTACACCTAAAAGAATGATTTCCATAGTGACTAGTTTAGCATTTTAGGCAATAGAACAAATTTTAGGCTTTCGAAGGGCTACTTTTGTGCATACAAATGTGCAATGGTTGAAATTATTAAACCAAATAAATTTGTATAGAATCTTGCTAGTGAAAGTCAATTTGTAAGTCCTATTAAATTTTTGATTAAAATCTTATTTATTATTAAAAAATTTAGAATATATGTATATATATATATATATATAATTTTGTTCTATAGTATTTGTACATTTGCAGAAAGTGAAATAGCTATTTACAAGGCCTATATTTTTTGTAATAGTTGATTGTTGAAGAACATTGAGGACCCAAGGTGTCCAATGCATGACTTCATTGTTCAGTGTGAAATAAAGAATGCACCTACTAGTCTAATAATCAAAGCATTTTAATAACTACTTTGGTTCAGGGGGCTTTGCCCTTCAAGTGTTAATTTTTGAAGGACATAGTGGATGTTTTTTGTTCTTTGGGTGATTCAAGTTGAAAACATTGAAATTCCATGAATTTCAATATTTGATAGCAATATAAACATTAGGCCCAAAACCATGATTTGTTTAATTCCAATTTTAGAATGACACAATAACTTTGGTTTTATCATGATGTTATACACTATAATATACACTAGTCTGGTATGTGATGTTGTTATAGTCAAAACTGAAGTGAAAGTAATTTTTTATTTTTTTAGAACCAAAAATAAGTCAAAAATCCATAACCAATTGTCAACTTTTCAATGCTAACATGGCTCTATGCCATGGACTATCTTCCATCATCACCATCACAAGTTGCAACTTATAATCTTCTTTCCTTTCAACTTGCTTCCTACACCCTTGGATCATGAAGATCAAAGGTTGTAATTGAAAAATGAACAACTGGTTATATTTGATTACCTACTTGCCACTATTGTAGCTTGTTGGTTATTTAATACATAACTTTCTCATTGTGAGTGGGAATGCCATGAACCAAAGTCCTTGCACCCTTCCTCACCAAGTGCTTTCTGCCAGTACCAAACACGCGACTTGGGGACACACAGTCCAAGAGATCTCAATGTGACAAACAAACAAACAAATCAAAATAAAACAAATAGCTTGTCTTAAGCTATAACTTAAGATTCATGGTGAAAACCTCAAATTCTTTTACATTCTACATTTGATATGAATTTTCTTCATTTTTTCTTATAGAATTGAAAGTGATTTCAAATTTTCTGAAAAAAATTTGAAAAATTTACAACTTGTAATATGAAATCATCTCTGAAAAATAAACATAAATTTTTCTTTCATATCTGGTTGCTGCAAACAGAGTGACGGGCAGTGTGAGGCTTGAAATCAGAGGCCATAGGCCCCTGCTTTAGGTTTGCAAGCACATCGACGTTCCCAAGTCCCGATCCAGCCCCGTTCTCGGCGGCGAACCCTAAACCCAGCGGCAAGTCTCCTTACTCTTTCTTTTCGCTTACAGCGGTTCCCTGGAGCATTGCGTCGCAGCAGGAGCTTGACGTTGCCGCCACCATGGTAATCCTCGTTCTGCGCTTTGAAACCTCACCTCGCTGTACCGGAATGAAATTTTTGAGCAAGTAGATTTTTCGTTGGGGGTGAATTGCAGTAGTCAGGGCTGGGCATCGTGATTTGAGTATTGAACGACCGTGGCACTCCTCAAGATCGTTTGCTTCTTTGAATGGGAGGCATCAGGAATGCGATTTGTTGACAAGAGAGTTTGCGAAGGAGGACGGGGATCTTTCTGTCTACCTGCTCGGTTGTCAGGATTGCTTATGCTTTAGGTTCGTGGTCTTTGTGAACAGGTGAACGTTCCGAAGACGAAGAAGTCCTTCTGCCCGGGAAAGGCATGCAAGAAGCACACCCTTCACAAGGTGACGCAGTACAAGAAGGGCAAGGATAGCTTGTACGCCCAAGGTATCACCTCGATTTTATTGTAATTTGTTTATGCCATGAGTCGACACAAACTCGATTAAGGTTTCGCATGGTCTTTGGAGGTTCAGAGGGTTTGATGGCCTGATTATTTACTGTATTGGTTATTCGTAGTATTTGTTGGGTTGTCTAAAGGATCTGCCCCTCAATTGTCACCTTGGTTACTATTGGAGGGAGTTCGGGAAGCAGAACTTAGGTTAGGGTTTCAGATAGGGTTTGCTGCTTCAATGTGCCCAACGTCTAGAGTGCCGCAAATTCTTGAAATTGGCCGGGATTTTATGACAGGAAAGAGGCGTTATGACAGGAAGCAGTCAGGTTACGGTGGTCAGACTAAGCCCGTTTTCCACAAGAAGGTGAGCTGAGCCTACTCTACCCTGTCGCAACTATGTTATGATTTTCTCTCGCACTAAAATTAACTTGAGTCTCATTGGTAATCAATGTTGGGGATCGTGGTATTGGTAATTTAATGTCTGCAGGCTAAGACCACAAAGAAGATTGTGCTCAGATTGCAGTGCCAGTCTTGCAAGCATGTGACACAACATCCCATCAAGGTAATCATTTCTTACAATTTATCCCTTCACTCGTCCGCTCATTGCCTTCACCTTTGCGATTGTTTTTCTGGGAGAGTTTTCTGGCTATTTTCACAAGTTTCCTCCATGGGTTTTTGGTTGCGACGTTTTTGCTGTTTTGGTCTAAGATATAATGTTATGTACTGCAGCGCTGCAAGCATTTCGAGATTGGAGGAGACAAGAAGGGCAAGGGTACCCAGCTCTTCTAGGCAATTCGCTTGGTCCGTCTAGCTGCTGAGACGTGGAGAATTTGAATTGGACTTCAGTTTGTATCTCATTTCCTTAATCCACGTCTGGGATTTGGTTGAACTTTTGGTGTTCATCTTTACGGATGTTAATCATTTTCACTCCTATTCCTCTGGAGTGGGACAATTGGTTTATTCTGTGTGGTTGAAGACCTTATCTATACTATATTTGTCATGAGTGTCTGGTTCCAGGTTAGATCCTTGTCTTCGTCACAGTGATGACGTGATGGTAGGACCTCAGTCAAACTTGCAAAAGCTAGCATTTCATTTCTGATGTCCAAAATGCCAACTCAAACCCAAATTTTAAGCTGGACTATCATGTCATGAATTTTCAGATTGTCTTTGCACATGTGACAGCGACACCACGACAGCCTGCTGGTTTGCATTTATGATGTCTAAATACGAAGAGCTCACACAGTGGACCAGATGTGTGTTCTCCTTTGTTCAGTATCTGAAATACTTACCAACTCATGCAATGTTTTAGCTTATTCTGGTGATACTGTATATAGGGACATCTGTAGTAGTGGCATCCTCACGCAGGAGTTAAATCCTACCAACCAAGGTAGGTACAGCAGGGTGGATTTTGGTTCTCCGGTGTAAAAGTGAAAAATAAATAAACCGCATTTTGTGCCGTGTAAGGGTATGTTATAGTCCTCTCCTAGCTAATTTGGGATCTCTGTTTGCAAATATGAAATCAAAATTTCCTTTAGTTTAGGACTAATGCTGACTATTGATTGCGTGTGCGGGTGGGTGTTTGTATTTTATTTCTCTTGCAGTAAAGGTTTCCTTTATTTATGTCAAAAAAAATAAAAAATAAAAAATTCCCCTCACAGTAAAGGCTCCCATTATTTGTGTAAAAATAAAAAAATTCAAAATTTGCAAGAAAATATATTTGCAAAAAATTAATATTCATGTGTTTTTCTTGTGGTTATTCAACTTTGTTGGTAGGATTTATCCCTCAATTGTGTTGATGTCCAACTTTTGGATGATCTATAGATTGAAATCCAAATTTCTTTCTCATTACAGCTTGGATGAAAGTCATTCTAATTTTTAGAGATACTTTATGAAGTAGTGTCCATTCCAAGGGGTAGATTTAGTGTTACTAGAGCACATATTTTTCTTAAATTACAAATGTTGAAGTATGTTGGAGTATGTAAGTGGTTGATTTGAGGGTTGATTCTAGTTCAAACTTGGAATTGCAAAAATGAGGTCATATATTTAAAAAAACACAAAAATTTGGAAAAATCACCATGTTTAGAGAATTTCATTTCAAGTTTATTCTAAGAAAATTTACTCAAAAAATGTCAATGTTTTTCTTGTACTTGAATTTAAAAGGAATTTTGAATTTAACCCCTAAAGGCCCAACATGCATTTTTTGGGTGTATAGAAATTTTGGGCAGGTACGTGTGATTGGAAATTTGAATATTTTGGGCTGAAATTTTAATAGAAGGTGGGGGTGAGGAATATCTTCATGTATACCAAATTTCATGACATTTGGAAATATGAGTCAAAAGTTATGGCCTAATATGTTGCTTTTTTTCATAACTGGGCAGTCCGGGCAGATCAGAAAAAATCACTTTTTTCAAAAATAAAAATTTTAAACTAGTTTTCTACATTTATATACAAGTGGAAAGCTTTGAATCATTCCATTTCAATCAAAGAGTCAAAAGTTATGAGGTTTTTTTGTTTGCGGGCAGTTATGGATTCTCTACTATTAAAAAAACTTTGAAGTCATTTATTTCACTCAATTTTCAATATTTTTGGAAAAAAATAAAATCCTAGGATTGAGATTGATTGTTACAACATTACAACCATTGGGATTGGCATTTTTTAATTCCACAATTAAATTCTTAACAATTTAGTGTTATGAATCATTCACTACTTCTTTCTACTTACTATTTTTTTCCTATATGTTGTACAATTCCAAATGATGTGAAATTTTTTGAGCATATCCCCATCTTGTTTAGGAAACTGAATTCAAAGAAGCACCACCATTTTCAACATTTTTTCTTTGAGAAGTGAGCATGTGAAGTGCAGCTGTCCGGTTTTTTGCAGGATTGAAAAAATGGTTTTGGTGAATTTGAATGCTTATATCTTTTGATCCACATGGTGGAATTTTCTGAAATTCTTACCACATGTTGTTTAGACATTATACTACGAGATCCTACGGTTACATATGTCAAAAATTGTTTTTTTCAAGAAAATTGGTAGTTGTACTAGAAATGACAGTTTTGGAGCATTTTTGGTGAATACATAGTCATGGAACTTTAGGGGTTAAAAGGAATTTTGAATTTTTCCTTTCAAAATTTGGTGATAGCATAGGTGAATCTAATGGTATGGATAGAATCTATAAGTCAAAATTGTATAATTTTACTTAGTATTTCAATTCCAAAATATTCTTCCAAATGGTACTTTTTGATGATTATTCTGAAACCATCAATTCTATAGATGAGTCTAGACACTTAGGGGTTAACATCTAGTTGTACTTATGTTGTCATTGTAGGAAGGAAGAGCGGATGAGTACTCCTTGATTCACCCTTCTAACAAACAAACAAAAAGACATGCATCCTATCTATTGTGTGTTTAGTGCTAATTATTTTTTATTTTTAATATAACCAAAAGACTTTAACCAATATTAGGGATTATCCCTTCATATTTATCCTACATAGTGCTATGTGCTTGATTATTGTAGCTATACACCAAACAACTTTTTAATATGTAGGATTCTAGGGCTACAATATTATTATTATATGAGAAGGCAATGGATAAGGTGATGGACAATTGCATCAAAGGTTGTTTGGCCATTCTCCTTGCAATGGCCTTGATGTTGTTGCTACAACCTACTCCTATATATAAGTTGGTCCTCTTTGAATGATATTTATCAAATATAATATATTGAATTGTCATTTTGAACCTTTAATTCTTGGTACTTCGGAGATTAAACAATACTTTAGCGTTAGTGAAGTGTTCACTAGATATTTAAATAATGCTCATGGTAATTACATTTAAAATTACATGAATAAATTTTGTGGCATAATTAATATGCTTTGAAAATGAACAATTTAAGGAAATTGGTAAAGGACTATGAATCAAATGCAAGTGGTTCTATCAATTTTAGAAGCATAGTGAATTAGTTACTAATTTTCAAAGATGCAAGGTCTACAAAACCAAAATTGTTAGTTAGATGATGCCAAAAAACATTTGATGTACATCAAAAAATGACACTAGTTGTCTAGTTGTATCTAACATATTGTAAAGAAGAAAATAAAATAGAAGTGTATCAAAAATCAACCACTTGCAAGATCACTACTTCCACAATATTGTCATTATCAAAATTGGCCTCCAATTCCACCTTACATTTGTCTTTCTAATACTCATCATTAGTGGTAAAGCCTCCCTCTTCAAATTCCTTTAAAAAATAAAGGTTGGTTTTTAAGAGTTATCAATTTTAGTTGTGGTTCCCTTACTAGGTTTGTACTTATAACATGGCCCTATAAATGATATTGAATGTTTGTGAAAGTGACTAATTGTGGCTTTGATTTGTATTTCCCAATAAGACTAGCTCAACTAATTTTACCCTATAAGTAAGGACCCATGACCACTAAAGTCTTATTTCATTTTCCATTACTTTGTTTGTTGCAATTTTCCAACTTAGATATGAATGAAAAATCTCACATTCATTAACTTTTTAGAGATGAAATACTACAAGTTGTAAAATTTTCAATTTTTTTAGGAAAAATCAAGAAAATTCACAACAAATACAAAATATACTCAAAAAAATAAAAATTTCACCAGAGGTGTATAATATAGTATATGACATTATATACAAATCCAAATTATCTTGTCATTGTATAATTAGAAATCAGCAAACCATGGTTATAGGCCCAAAGTTCATATTGCTTCAAAACATTGAAATTTATGGTTATTTCAAAATTCCCAATTGGAGTAGAAAAAACAATGAATAAGTTTCATTTCATTAATTCGGCTCAAGTTTTTTAAATGCCATTTTCATGACTAAAATTTATATAAGGAAAAAACAATAAGATATGGCCCAAAGCCCCCAAAACACTTTTGACTAGGATTTTTTTTAAAATTAAGCATCTTTTTCTTTCAAAAAGTCAAGAACATCATAATGAAGGCCCGGAGGTGCACTCCCTGTTTCTTTGATGTTGATGTGCGAACTAATGGAAGGTAATTTTAATTGCTTTGGACCTAAATTTTATACAATTATTCAAAGTAAATAAACTAGCATCCATATAATGGGCTTTTAGACTTTAAAAATAATGAAGGGTATACAAAAATACAAAATTTATTGACTTTTTTTTTAAAGTAGCCCCATCAAACACTACCGGAGTTCCCATCAAAACCTAGACAAAATGAACAGACTCCTGTGGGTTCCAACACGAGAACGCTTTGTACTAATAAAATTCAGTGACCAGAACCAATTCAACAGTTCTCTCTTGTTCTAGTATACACTCCCTGATTGTTCATTGCAATTACATGGGAAGCTTCATGGGTGTTACAAAAGGAACAACTCCTTTCCATTGAATAGTAAATTTTAGGTGCAGGATTTTACCTTCATTGATAGTAATTATTACATGCATTTCTGAAGAAAATCTGTTTACTTTCTATCACTGAATTTTCATCATACAATTTTAACTTCACCGCGGTAAATATTTACATCAAAATGTAGGGGGCAGTGATGACTACGAACCAGTGCAGCATCCACAGCTTGGAAAAAAAGGGCCTCCTGCATTAGTGCAATGATGGAGGGATGCATTATTTCAAACATTTACAGTGTTGTCATGCATCTCTCACTAGTTCAGCAACTTCATCTACAGGAAGCAAGTCTATAAAGAAGACTTCCTACATGTACTAACTGCCTTCACTAATTTGAATTTCATCTACAGTACTTGCATCCTAGGAGCCAATTCTAAGAATGCCACAGCATCACTTCTAAGCCATTGCTGCACTGCAGAAACTAACATCCGACCCTTCTTTTTTAAATTCTCCAAAAGTTTGCTTCAAGTACGTCTCGCTGCACCAGACAGTGACACATTTCGAGGTGAGCATCAAATAGCATCATTCAAAGAATCAATATTGGCATAATTCCTAGTCGACAACCTGCACCCTCTCACACTACCTGAAATGTTCCTCAATACATAAGAGCCCATTGAGCAAAAACTGTTTTCCCTCTAACAAATTCAATGACAACAGCAGGAGGTCTTTATATGAGGAACTGTAAAATTTGACACAATATTGTTCATATCAGAGAAGCCACAAAGTTTATCTCTAAAGAAATGGAACCTGCACTATAAAACAATTGCTACACCAGCCTTCCTTTAAGCATTCACAAGATATTTCAGAAGTTCATAGAGACATACTAAGCCATCTACCGTTTCCTGACGTCTTTTTTTATGGTGCTCATAGCTTTCTGCTATTGGGGGGAATTGATTTCAGTCCTTCACTCTCACTATTCCTTCACCTCTGCACTCCCTCAGAAGGTGATTAGAACTTCGAAGAAATGCTTCGAAAACGTACAACAGCAACGGACACCTTCAGAAACAGAAATGACGCCATTGAATGCCTACTGAAACTGTGAAGTACAGACAACATCAAGTACTTCTACTTCTCATCTTAGGATGATCTTGCAGGTCTATTGCAAGCAATATTGGCTCATGAAACAAATTATGAACACTCTCTTATTATGTACTGTGACATTTCCATACCTCCTGAAGATTTCATGAAGTCAAGGACTTACATTGACAACTTACCACTAATTCTGAGGGGTGCCATTTTCCCTTCGCTTCATATGAAGCCTCACAAGCTCTCCCAACGTCAAGTCACTTGTAAACATCGCTTACACAGTCGTCCACACTTAATTGAACTCCTGTAAAAAAACCTCATCTGCATCCTCTAGGAACCTGCTTCTTCTTGGAAATCACTTTCATTCATATTCGACCTCTTTGCCCCTTTCACTTCCAGCGGGCCTCTACCTGTACACGTCTAATTCAAACATAAGAAATTCATGCTTCAATACACACCACTGTCATTGGAACTTCTCTTTATAATTGCAACTTCGCTTTTCCTTTGTAGCAAGTCCACTTCTTATCATTTCTCACTTCCACAAAAACGTTGTGACAACTTACAACTGCTGACAGCAATAAATTATTTTCTTCCGCTATCCACATCAGCACACGCATAGAATGAAAATGGATAAGCACATCAACGTTAATAAGTTCTATAAATCGTAACCACCACTGAAGTACTTACAAATATTGTGGACGTTTTCAATGTTGCATTAGTTGGAGTTTGACGAGTCCCCCAAATCACGATCGAAGAGTTCATCATCCCTACTTCTTTGCTGGAAAACATCTTCCCTTCGAACTTCAGTCGCTATTAGTGGTCGGTTAGGAACGTCCTCTGAAATGATTTCAGGAGGACGAAGACCCTCAAAGTCGTCATCCCTACCTCTTGCAAAAATAAATGACGTCTCGCTTTCGTCACTCAAGTTATCTACTCGCTTAGCTCAAACATCTGGTCTGAGTACAACTCTCCAGCCTGGCGATTCAATTGCATCACTATAGAAAACCTGCTGGCAATGTTTAGGGAAGGCAAAGGACTCTTTCCCAAAGCGCTGACAAGATTGAAAGTTCGCAAGGGTGAAACCCCACTTGTCCTTCTTCACGGTTGCATTTGGACCACGATATTGAGCTCTTACCCACCGGCAGACAAAGACAACAACGCATGTCCGTCTGTAATCAAGCTCTACTATTTCCTCTAATTCCCCAATGTATTCTACGTCTGCTTCAATGACATTGCGATCCCTGGCACTAGACCTCCACGGCCTTCTAAAAGTGGCGGCAATGCCCGAGTCCTGACATGCTAATGTCCTCTCATAACTTGACACACGGAAATGGGAGCCAAATGCCCATATGCTCCTGAATTTCTTGCACTTGAAATCAGGTGGAACTGAAATGTCCATTACTACATCTGGCACTTCAATCCCTGCCATTGTTGCAGCCTCAACGTAATCCTCTAACCACTTAGCAAAAGACGGAAACTCACATAAATTTCTTGGGTAGGGGGTTGGTCTCCTGCCAGTCCTTTGTGGATGTCTTCTACGCCAAATTCTCCTTTCCTCATCCCTGTTCGATTTTAGGTCCTTGTACAGTCTGCAAGAAATAATTCAAGGCATCAGAATAAGTCCTCCTCACAGTGCAGATTGCACTTATAGACATTATCCATTCCTTCCACTTCCCTCTGTTCACTAGAAAATTTTACTTCTATTACGACCACATTGTACTCTGGGTACAGATAACACATGATCAATGCCAGCTTATCGAAACACTGGACCGTGCATGAGCTCTTCCGGTTTCCCGGCCTCATCACAGAATATGAAAAAAGAACAACTGCGGGCAACGACTACATCTCAGCATCTTCGCTACATCCACTGCATACATCACCACTGTCACACCATAAGCACGACTCCTCACTTCTTTCCTGCTAAGTTGACCTCCATTCCCCTCATCCCTATACACATTTCACTTATTCATTTGGTTAGGGAACAAATTAAAATCAAGTATTCTTTGATTTGTAACATGCACTTACCAGGTCACATACTGTTTCCCCTGCCTTTTCTTCTTCACTTTCAAAAATAAATGACAAGAATAGAAGCCACACTATGAGGTTGCAATGTTAGTCTCACTAGACTGTCATGAGGAGCCTTGCTGACATGTACTGTACACTGTTCTCAACAGGGCCATTGTTGACTATCAAGGTCCTCGCTAACACTTCAAGAACACACTATTTTGGCAAAAATTGTCTCACCAGAAACTATATGTCAGTTCCATTGGAAGCTGTGAATGGCTTCTTGTTCACTTAGGCTCTCAATCATAGGTATAGCTTGAAGACCACGAAACTAATGCTCGACCAAATTACTGAACCTTTTATCTTGACAGTTCTTGTCTATGTGCAGAGATGAAACACTTACTCACGGTACTCTTCACAAAACCTGGATGTGTCTATGACGAAATTGTGGAACAGGTCTCTGCGCTCTTCAGTTAGTGTCCTTGAAATACCACGCCCTTCCAAAATTTCATCTGTCATTCTTGGATCTTCTTCAGAGTCCCAGACCCTTGCGGAAGTTGAGCTATAATTCAACATGTACTCGGTGACATAGCCCGCAGCTTCCTCGATCTCATAACTTGCTGCCATGCTGCCTTCGGGTTTCGCAAGGTTCCTCACAAAACCTTTGATCCTTTATAGTAACGCTCAAATGGGTACATCCAACGATTTTGTACCGGGCCGCATAGGAAAAGCTCCTGCACTATGTGGTATGGCAAATGCAACATAATATTGAATGCAGTAGGCGGCAGTTGTTTCTCTAGTAATACCATTGTCTCCGCTACATCTTCTAGTAGCTGATTCTTTGAATCCTTGCTAATGACCTTTTCGCAAACTCTTTGAAAAATCCTACTCAATCTAATAATAGCACACGCTAATTCTTGGTTCTTTATGTTTCGAACACAGAGAGGAAGGATCTGCTGCATTATGATATGGAAATCATGAGATTTCAGTCCTCGGAGCTTTCCCTTCTCTATTTTCTGCTTAATGTTGGATACGTACCCACTTGGTGTTTTCAAATTCTTCAATGTTTGCAGAAAAATGGCCTTATCAGCTGCTGAGAGTACGTACTCAGCATCTGGCATGAAATACTTCTTGCTCCCGGGAGACGTCTCTTGAAGCCAAAGATGACTACGTAGTTCCCGCTCTTCCAAATCAAGCCTAACTGCTGCTGTGTCATTCTCTCCTAATAGAAACTTCAATAAAGCCTCGCAAATGTTTTTCTCACAATGCATCACATCTAGTGTGTGTCTGCAAGGAAGATCCTGCAACCATAACAGACACATGGGTCATTCGCTTGCGCTTCAATCATTTCAAGTGGGGTCCTAGCAGAACTGAACAACTCCTGACTATGTTAGTAACGCGTCCCCGCTTTAATACTTACCTTTCCATGACTGAACCCCATACGACATGGCAATTGACATAATTCCAGTACCTCACTATACAGTCAACTGCAGTCCTCGAAGTTCATGCCGCATGAATCCACTTCTCGAAGTGGAAGTCATACATTGAAAAGTGTTCACACAAACACTTTTGATTTCTTCCCAGATTATACTCTGGATACAATCCTAACCTCACTCTCAAGTATGACCCACAGACCTGGGAAGAAATGTGCACGCTGTAATGCTATTGACATCATCTCACATGCATACGAACACTAGATTCCTTTACTAAAACTTTGTCTTCATGTGGTCACTTAATACTGCATGTACTACAACTTCGATTTCATTCCTTAGTAAAATCTCACTCTGCATGCCAATGCAAACTACAAGTATGCAGAGGCCAACGCTTCAGCAGTTCCATCTGAACTCTACCACCGTCACTTCTTCCACTGACATTGCAACTCAGTGCAACTAGCACTGCATACTTCAATTCAAAACTGCAAATCAAGAAGATAGCACAGCGTAGTAATCATCAATTCTGTATTTCTTCATAAGGCTCACACACCCCTATGTCTCTATTCGTTCTTCAGGCAATTCGATTCGCTTCAACCAGCGACTACTGACGACATCTACGACACCATTACCAGCATTGAATAGTGCGAAGACTTGGACTGCAGTCCAGTACTTCGATTTCGTCAACAACTAATTCCTACGTGACAGTCTTCGAAAATAAAACACTACTGCAATCACTGAACTAAAAAGGAAAATACACCGCTTCCTTCTCTTTCATTTCAAGAGCAGTCCACGTAACTGTAAGGGCTATCACCGCGTCTTTACATACATGTCTCTTGACATTCTACTTCTCAGAAGATTCTGTTCACAGTAGACATTGAAGTGCTACCACACTGTGCAAATGCAATAGTTTTTCCTCAGTTTCAATTACCAGACTGCCCCTTTCATTGTTCCTTACTAGTCTACAGATGCTCTAATAGTTCTGAATCCTCATTCACCATGTACTCGAAGGAACAAAGGCATGTTACCATGCTCTCCTGTTTCCACGAAAACACTGAACTGCAAGAAAAATGTAAAAGGGAAGAGTACCTTCCTAGTAAACTGGACATCTCTACACTCTTGAAAACAAAACCACTGAAATGAAAATGCATTGTCTGCAACTCCTGTACCCGCTGCAACAACACAATCTAGCGTACTCAAATCTACACAGAGCACACTGAACAGGACGTCACGTTCCACAGTATAGTATCCACGGTTCTCTGTTCAAGTTTATCACCGAACTAGTACTTCATTAAGTAGAGTTCCAAATCTTAAGAACCTAGTAACATACTAACTAATGACACAATCGCCTAGCCCGTCTTCATTCATACAATGCATATCAGTTCAAAACATTCCCCATAAGCAATAGATTTTGCCTCAGAAATTCACTTACCGCCCAATACGGAAGCCAGAAAAAAATGCTAACCCGTTTGATGCCATGCCTCTTCACTAGGTCGCCCTCTGATTCCTCTACCCCTCCTTCACGAAGATACTTCTCTCGCTCTAGACCATTGGCGTAGATTTCGTGTCCACTGCGACGTTGGGGTATTGGAGCCCTCTCCGCTTTTCCATTGAAGGCTCTTCTGGCACTTCTGAATTGGTGTTGAGCATGTAAGAAACGACGGCCCCCAAGATAAAACATCTTCCGTAAAATACTGGAATGTTCAGCACATGTTTCCGAACCACACAATGGACACCCTCTGTATCCCTTGGTCTGCTGACCAGAAAGTAGTCCATACCCTAGAAAATCATGAACCAACCACAGTAGCACTGCCCGCAAAGTGAATCGTCTGCTTCCACTAGGTTTTGACACATCAATTGCAGGAATGCCTTCCCAAAGCTCCAACAAGTCTTCCACCAATGGCTCCAGGTAAGTGTCCATGACATCTGCTGCTGGTGCATGTGGACCTGGTACTAGGAGGACGAGCTTCAAGAAAAACTTTTTGCTGGTCATCCAAGGAAGTAAGTTATATATGGCAACAAGGAAGGGCCACACAGAGTGCTTACTTGATTGGTTCCCGTAGGGATTTACCCCGTCACCTACTAAACCTATTTGGAGGTTTGTCGGGACAGCTGCAAAGTCAGGATACTTTTCGTTTATGTGTCTCCACTGCTCTCCATCTACAATAGATTTCATGAAGGGCTCCTTCGACTTGTTTTTCCCATGAAATGTCATCATTTCCGCAATCTTGGGGCATTTAAACATGCGCCGCAGTTGCTCTGTTATTGAGAAGTACCTCAGAACTTTGCATGGAATACTGGTGGACCCCTCCACATACCTAGATTTCCTACAACTAGGATGCGGACAAGCTACCAAATCCTTCTTATCTCCTCGAAACAGTACATGCCCGTCGGGGCAGCAATGGATGGCTTCGTGCTTCAATCCAAGCTTCATCACCATTCGCCTTGCCTCATAAGAAGTGCGTGGCAGACAATTCGACTTCGGCAGCAAATCCTGGGAAAGGAATTTCAGCAGTTCATCCAAGAAGGTATATGGAATGGAGAACAAGCTACACATTGTGATTAGGACGATGGCCACTTCTAGACGATTCAATCTGTAGCCTTCATAAATTTATTCTTGTGACTCTCGCACCAACTCCTCATAATCAGCACCATGCATGTCAAAGTCTTCGCCTGCTTCGAATTCATTGTCATGGGTTTCTTGGGCTCGCTGCATACTGTCGTGCAGGTTGTCCACGCGTGCAAAAGCATCATTGATAGCACCAGCCACATCTATGTTTGTTCTCTCTGGCCACACGAATTCTGCAGATCCTCTTCCATCATTTTCCCTTCCATGGAAGTAATCTTCTCCTTCCATTCCCTCATCTGTTGGCCCTCTTATGCCCTGTCCGTCTTCTGTCTGCATGAAACCTTCGTTACTAACATCTTTGAGCATTCACAAGTAATAAGGTTGCTTCCTTGATTTGCAGTGCCTCCAATACAAAAGCGCAACAAAATAATACAAGAACTTGCATCGCAATGCAAATAAGAAACAACATTCGAATTCAGTCCGTGAATAGCTCACCAGAACTGGATACTGCAAATACGGATCTCTACCACGCTGCCGATGATGTCTGGCAACCGTGTCTACCTTGAGAATTCTTGATCCACGACAATCTTTACATGCACATGCATATTCTGCTAATCCTTGTCTGGTAGCAATCGATCTCTCGATGTGATATGCTGAAGACAGTCTACTCCTCCACGCCATGCTTGGTCTGTAGCTTCTCTCTTTTGTGGAACAGCTGATGGTCGATTCACCCTGAAGAACAGGCTGCTAGAAGAAAAAATGTGTGGCAATGCGTTAGTCACATTCTCCGTTCACGTACAAGAAAGACTTACAGTGAACCAGAGCATGATGGAAGCTTTGTACATATACTTGTATTCTTAGTAGAAGTGTAGAACATGAACCACTTTCGCATTAGTATACGGAAATGAACCGAACATTGTACTACTTCTGTTATGGTCGTTGACACAGTAGACATGAAATGATTATGCAGCATCAAAAAAGCGTAAACAGTTTCATAGACATCTTTGCACACATTTAATGCTCTCTGTTATTTCAAATCCAAGCACCCTGCTGCGCTAAATGAAGTGCGATGTCAAACGATTTATTGGATGTACATTGAACTCTGCAGTATTATGAACAAAACCGAGGCATGAGGTTTGGGGAACTTATCCTTTAATTCAATTCGCACCTGAGAAGCAGTCACGCAAACGAAAATCCCCTTCCCTAGCAAAGAAATATATACTTCGTACTTTTGGCACGACAAACAGCCTCTCTCAAGTCCTAGTCGAATTCTTCTTGCTACATCTGTGGCTGACGAAGCACTGGTTCTACAAGTTTGCAAATACTAACTTCAGTAATTAAGGAATTATGGCCCCATGTACTGAATACAGGGAAAAAGCATTTGTTGCCTTCTTATTCTGCCACTATCTTCATATACTAAAAAGCAAAAGGATTCATCACTATAACATTGATTCTTGCTTACAATTAGGCGACATGAACTCACATCGACCAAAAAGTTCTTCGATGCTCACAAGTCTGTTCCCCTTCTCACATAAAGTGCAATATGCATACATTGAAAATAATATTTTGAAGACATGAAAACAAAAGAACGTTCACATTAAAAATAAATATGTACAGAACGGGAACTCCGCAGACGGTGTCCGAATTCCTTGAATCCAGTTTCAGCAAACCCTCTAGTACGTAAAGTTGGGACCAAACAAACTATTATTGGACTACATCTTCACTCCTAGTCTGTGTATACTCCTACCATATACCTATGCTACCGCCCTCTAAGCATCTTACGGAAATTCAAGCATTTCCGATACTCTGCAGTTACAGCTTGTGATGCACCAACATTGTTTGGACACACGACTCCAGCGTATGGGCCGTAACTGTCCATTGCAAGACCACTGAACACAACATCTTGCTCCATGCGGAGTGGCCAAGGCAACCCTCCCTAGTGTCCACGTCTTAGAACTAACATTCTTTAAGTTCTCTGCACTATGCTCTATCAACCACTCTAGCATTACTTGGAGCACTTCATGGCCGAGTTCGTACATACTGTTGCTGTTCCCTTTCCTCTGAAACGGCAGTGTTTCTTAGAAAATTGCAATTTCACGGATACCATGTTTTGCACGCTGTCATGTTCAATAGTTTAGGGGAGCTTAAGCCTACAAAGCACTGACAAATAATGAATAAGTGCAGATTGACCTTTTTCGAAGACTTGTAGGGAAGGCGTTTCATGACAATGGAGGAAGCAAGACTATTTTCTTCACTTCCACTTCCACGAAACCTGTGGAGAACATGATTAGGAACTACTTTTACATGAAAGAGTACTATGCCTAGCAGATGATGCAACTCCCGTACAGTACGTTCCATTTTTAACTTAAAGGACTCAACAGTGTCTCCTGCTGTGCTGACGGGCTAACGAGTTGGTTGCTACTAATTATACTGTAATTGCATTGTAAAGTTCAACAATAATAAACTATTGGAAGTGAACTATGACATTATCATGTTTGCCTTAAGAGAAAAGAGGGAGCTTAGAATCGTACCTTCGCCGAGGAAATGTGTGTTTGTAAGTGCTGCAGCTCAAATCGTGCATTGAAGTTGTCTCACAATTTCTTCACGTCAAAAGGAATAGCGGAAGCTGATGTTGTCTTTCAGAAGAGAGACTACATAAGCAACTTCAATTAGCACCAGCTGACGATGACAGTGCTCTCTTTTCTTGTGTCATTGTCCCCATTCAAAATGAAGACGGCAGTAATGTCTTCCATTCCAAGGTCTAAGCGAACATGAGAAAAGTAAACAGCACTAGAAGTTCTTACGTGCAACCACTAGTCAAACAGAACGTCTGAAATGTGCAAGCGCTAGTGGAATAGGTTTGAAATTCTGTGCGCAGTCTCGAATGCATGAACGGTTGGCAAGTATGGATATTGATACAATGAAGAGAAGTGCACAGCCATAAATTCGAGACGCAGTCATAGTTTCCATTCAAAATTGGGCATTGGAATAAGAAGCAGAGGTAGACATGAAACTCCAAGCTCTCTTACACATGCTTTGCAGAAGTCTAGAAGTGCAACCCTATTTCTTGCTGAAAAATTGACCCTCCTTCTTGAACGGCTATCCAATGACTCTTCCAAAAGTTTGCCTGAAATGCAGATACTTAATACAAAAGCAGGTCAGCTTTACGTCCAGAGAACGACCTAGAGAGAGAAGGTAGAGTTTGTTGTCTGCAATTACAAAACATTAAGGGAATGACGTGAGTTCCTGCTGCAGTGCCCAATGGAGCAAGTATTATGGCATGGGCGAAAGAAAGCACTGCAGCTGCAGTGCTCACAACAAACTACCAGAATACTATTGTAGAATGTACATCAATGCAGCAACGAGGGATGAGTGGCTTCGTTTGAGATGGCAGAAGATGTTGATACCATGGATGCTGCAAGAGGAATTCTATAAAAAATTACTTTCGCTGAGGCTGGCAAAGCTCTCTACCCTTCATTTAGATGACCAATTACACGGAAGTACGAAGGACGCACTCTTAGTGACAATTGAGAAGATTTTGCCTTTTATGTACAGAACTTGCACACCCTGAGACCTTCCTAGGAACTCTTACTTAGTATGACGAATTGAACGCAGACGTGTTTGTCGAATGCAAACTCACAACAATTTCAGTGCAAGTCGACATAATCTACTTGAGTCCTACAAATACTGTAGTACGTGTTGTAGAAATATGGATTGGTCCATCGAATTTGGAAATCACTGCTGAATTCATGGAAATTAGAGCCTCATGATGCCGAAGACTGTGAAAGCCACACCTGGGATAGCGTAATTGCACTTTCAGAGTCTGCTGTGAAAGAGTGTCATGGGAAATTTAGAGAAACGTCAGTGACATACCTTCATGCGTTGAGTCATTGACAGGGAGAGTTTGGTCCGTGACGGCTGTACACAGAGGACCTTCATAAAAGACAGCATGTGTTCCCGAGATGCAAAGGACAGCGCATGTGTTTGCGACGATCCTTTCTGGCATCGTTTGAGAGGACCGCTTCCTTCCATGGTTGCATTGTTTGACAGGTGCTCCTCCACGCATGAACCTGCTTGCTAATTGTGGAGAAATCGCCCGCAAGTTTTGCAACACAAGCATTTGGATATCAGTGGACTACAAAATGGCAGAAGTAACTTCCTTCTACATGAAGCGCCTACTCACGATATAGGGAAAGGAAGGCTTACTGAAGCGCTTGTGTGTTGAGCAGAATATCTGGAGGTCTTCCTTCCACCATCGTTTTTTGCTTCACCTGTAATTGCCATGAATAATCTCTCTATCGGAAAAAATCCGGGCTCCAAGAACGTGTCACAATTGACGATGGCTCTGGAACTTTTGGCAGTCCGCGCCTCTCGGACTTAAGTGCCCATAAATTCTTTGGCTGTGCGAAGAGCTAAAATTGTTTACAGAAGTGGAGGAGTACACGTTTTTCATTGCGTGAAGCACGGTGCTTGCAGTTCTACGAAAAAACAAACTCACACTTGCACTCCCTAAATAGGTTTCCAGTCTCTTGACTACTGCGTCCTCCTCTCAGGTGAAGCCCCTGTCATAAAAAAAGTAGGGTTTTGGAAAACTGTATTAAGGCACAACTCCCGGCGCACTCCATTCACCTCGTCTGAACGGATGAAATCCTTCCAAATTCATCCTATTCCTCCGCTGCATTTCTCATTCGTCACTGATGTGTAAAGTTTGCGTAGAAGTTCCACACACACTTCGAGAGCTCCCAATTCGTAATGTTTTTGAGGCGGCTTCCTCAAAATTAATGCATTGCATACATCTTTGTAATCGGCATTACTACGTTTAAGCCTTCGAGGTGACACTCACGCAGTTGATGAGCTCAGGTGCATGCCGCGTGCGCGCTTCAGATCGGGCGGTGGAAGACACGCATTACACCAAGATGGAACAGAGTAGACGAAAGTGAGGTTCACATGGAATAACGCGAGTTCAATAATCCTGTACAGAGGACAATGAAAGAGAGAGCGGTGCAGGACTTGCATAATCAATCGCGACCATAGCGCTGTTAGTGGCAGATCAAGGTGGACTAGGGTGTGCACAACGAAATGCCAGACGGCTTGCATGCGAAATAAAAGCGACGCTCCGAGGAATGGTACGCGTTATTAGGGGAGACAACGACATTGCTATAGAACAGGTGATGAAGATTACGTGGACAAGAGCAAGATAGAGTCGTCATCCTCTCAATCCAAAGCTAAGACAAGGAAGAAGGCATTGAAGAGAAATGTGTACAAAGTAAGAGGGACTTATATACCGGTGACCGTGATCGCATTCACAAAGAGAAGTTCGATTCGAAAGAACAATTGGAGATGGGCTTGCGGTGTACACAGACGGTCTGAGTTCTGTGTGTAGAGATCGTGAGAAGGAGCAGTGCTGCTCGGCAAAATTGAAAACAACGGAACGACAGCAATTGCGAACGAAAGGCAGGAGGTACGTGTGCTTCCTCTCTCACAATGTCATTAACCTTTTCCGTGATTGAAGAGCTTCTTGTTTGCGCTGACTGCTCTGTCTCTATTTTTTTGAACTACTACTACTGCATGTTCATGTCCGCTTTCCAAACCGAAACTGCCTTGTATTTTTGGATGTGGTTTAATTGCACTGTGTTGACGGATATCCAAGAACTCGTAGACTACATGTTGTTCAGTTAGAAACGGAGGTCAAAGAGGAAGGAGGGCTCTGGTGGGTTTTTCTTGAGTTGGTTATGTGAATGTCTACTCAGGAATGCGGAAAAAGACTGAGACTTCCTCCTCCTAAATAGTACTACGTAATATTTAGGAAAAGGACATTGAGGAAGTAGTGGAAAGTGTCGTTGAAGTAGATTGTTTTTTTTTTTATTCACCCCTGTGAAAGAATAGTACTGTCAGTTGATTCCATTACAGTGTCATTGTGTCGTTCAGTAGCGTTAGGAGCAAAGACTTAGTCGGAGTGGAAGTCGAACTGGAAAATGAAGAGGACCCGGTTTGCCCTTGGCTGAATTCAGTGCATGTCCTTCAACTAGACTTGTAGTATTCTTGGGACCTGCTGTTGTTGTTCGTAGAGAGAAATATGTATAGCAGCTTCACGTGTGACAGTGTAATGAATAATTGTTCACCTAATGTGCAGACGTTAGAAGTATTTGGGAATTGTTATGGAATTTATATAATTCAGTAGACATTGGAGTGTTTGCAAGTGCCATTGTCAGTTTCTTAAGAAAGAGCCTTTCATACAAACTGTGTAGTGCTAGGTACGGTAGTGTTTTTTTGGTTGTACGCTTCAGTTGAATAGCAAACAGTGCCACGCTGACTATACAGGGAGACACGAATATGGGAAGACATTTCACTCGTACACAGAGAATGTGCAGGAGAGAGAGGACGCGGTCAAGTATGATTGGCCGTGAAGTGTGGCTATGTAGTGAGGTAGTTGTTTTAAGTGCTACTGTAATGTGTTCTTGAAATGCTAATTAAATGACTCCACGGTTGATGTCATTTTCCTTGGTAATCATCTTTGGGAAGATGTTAATGAACTTCCAAATGTATTAAGTTTGGGTGAAGTTGTATTGTCACAGTACAAGTCCATGAGTTCAAAGACATGCATGACTTAGCAGTACAAGTTGTAGCGAAACATAAATATGACTTCCTTTGATGTGTGTAGCTATTCTATTGAAGGAATTGGTTCTCACAGTCGACTCTAAAGAATTTGGCAGAATTGTTGAAATAGTGTCCTTGAGCGTTACGATGTGTAGGGAGTTCCTTTTTCTCTCAGAGGCTCTTCTATGGTACTGAAAAGTGAACTGAGACGTTTGTAGACTGCATTGGAGTTAGTAAGGCAAAGTGAGCAATGAAGGACTGCATTGAGGAGGATCGTGAGAAGCAGGGGTTTGAGACTTGGAGCGCAAGTCAGAAGTCCAGAAGGAAACAGAAATCAACGAACACAGTACTGATAGAGGAGTGTGGACATGAAAAGGAGGTGTCCGCCACGAATATCCGTTGCCCGACCCCTCAGTCGTCAGGGAAGAATACAAATATTTGGCGTCCGGCTACGAAAGAACTGTCAAAAAGGAAACGTGGAAGTAGACCAAGCAGGCGATCAGAACCAGATGGAAGCATTGTCATCTCCGAGAAAGAGTATCACCTGCTCTTGAGTTTGAAGCAGAAGTCAACAGCGGTGGCGACGGGAATTGTCCATCATGGTGAGAATGTTGGCAACTACGATTTTGTTAAGTCAAAGTCAAAGTCCCAGTGAATTGAAGTAGCATGCATGTACATATGAAGAAGTTAAGACGGAGATTCCTCTGAGTAATTCAAGGTTTAATGTAGTCGATGTATTCTGAGGAGCGGTGTACACGACCACTTGTCGAAGTGGCGATCGTGCATGACTTTATACTCTGGTGCGACTAGAAAAAAAGCAACAGTGAGGCTTTCAAAGTTCATGGAAGATTCAAATGAGGAGGGAGTATGCCAGAAGCATGGAGCATGGTTAAGAGGGACTTGTAAACAGTACTGAAGACAACCTACGTATGTTGAGGTTGATTCCTTTAGTGAACAATAGCAGTAGCATTCATTTTTTTTTTTCTTGTCATTGGAAAATCTGACAATATTTTATAGAGGAGAAAAGGTATCTTGGCAGAGTTAGTGAGCTAGAGTATGGAAGGAATGTGAAGGAATACATAATTAAGTTGAAAGGAATGTCGAAGTCTTTACTTCCTACAGAGATGCTATTACAGTGCTTACTGGATTGGGTAGTGTACGGCAGTGATTGCAAAGCTAACTATCTTTTGTTGATTTTGTACTAAATGTTTAAATACACTTTGTATAAATTTTGAAAAATATTCTGGAAATGAACATTTGGCTAACAACCCTGAATTTGTTCTTACATCACTGTTGTAGGGGAAGTCATAATTCCAGTATGAAATATGTTGTGGACACACTATACAGATAAGAAAGCAACATCGGAGGTAGGGGATGACGGAGCCACATCAAAGGATCGCAGGACGTATGTTCAAGTAGGGCAGCGTTTCAAGAAACGCTTAGGGAGTCCGACAGCCTTGCTGAACGCCAGTGAATTGTACGACAACACACTTACACTTGGCAAGAAGAAGGACGAGAGCTTGGAGGGAACATCACCTACGGATGACGAAGACCATGGAGAAGGGAGACAGAGGGAGGGGAAGCAGATAAAGGCAGCATCACCTAATGCATTAGAGGAATATGCATCCGACAGTGACTTTCAGTCAATTCCGAAGGTGCTTTGCTGACTGAACTTATAACTGGAATTGGAAAAACAAGCACTGGCATGGGATAATGACTTTGTAAAAAGAAAAGTTGAAATAGTGTAACGAAGCCAGCAGGAGGAATTTCGGGGAGCATGATGACATAGTTTGCACGAACTTGTGCCTTCGCATGTGTCATGAGATATATATATTAAAAAAATTTCCTAATGACAGTGAAATTCTGTATTACAGAGACGGCCTGCAAGTGGACACAGAGTAGGAACTTCCGTGCAGCATAGGCAACAAAATGCTTCCATGAAAACAGCGGGTGAAAATGGAACTTCGTATGGAAGGTTACAAGGTCCATATTCAATAGAAGAAAGAGGTAATGGTAGTGACGAAAACCGACTACATTTGCCATGGAAGGAACTGCCACCGAGGAAGACTGGATTGCCGGAATTACTCATTGAGTATCCAAGTGCAGAAGATATAGATACTGAGTGGGAGGAAGGACCTTCTAAGAAGAAAGTATTCTTTCCATTCGAGAAGGTGGAGACACTGGACGTCTTAGATGTTCAGGGAGTGGGGGCGTCGGTACAGAATGAGTCACCGAGCGATGGGGATGACGACTTTCAAGAAAGAGCACCTCATACTCATCGTGATGGTAAATTAGTTATGAAGCCGGTCTTCACAGAGTCAAATGCTCGGACTAATAGGAAACGAAGAAAGGCTGACCGAGATTTAGCCATGCAGAAGAGGGAGGCGAGAGGAAAAAAACCATTCTATATAATGGTAAACACTATAGGCTCTCCATATGGTGATGGCCTTGCAGCTTGGAGGGCAGAAGTGAATAAGCTATCACGTGCTTTGGATCCTTCTATTCGAGACATCCGACAGCAACCACATCAGAAAATCGAGATACTGAAGAAGAGACTGACGGACAAATTTGACTACAGTGGTGTAATTTCTCATAAGTATTTGTTACCTCTACTAGGTCAGAAAGTGTCCGGAAGGAGGAATGAATTGATGAATGCCATTAGGGCTGGAAGAGATCGACCTTCTGGAGTGGACAAGGAAGCATGGCGGAGATTGGAATGTATATCTAGGAGTCCAAACTTTGAGAGGAAGTCAGCGGCAATGAGGTATGCAAACGCATGTAGACACACTGTAGGGCGGACCGGGCCAGGAGGGGAAATAGGGGTGCGTGCTTCACTGAAGGAGGTCCTACGTAGATCACCTGACCCTGAAGAGGTTCAAGCAGAGATGACACGGGATAAGGGTTATGGAGGCAAGAAGAGGAAGACAAAAAACGTGGCGATGCATGGAAAAATAGAACCACAGGGTAGTGAAGTAATTAGAAGAAGCATTGTCACGAACTCTCAAACACAGGAGGAGTTGCTACCCAAAGATTTGGCCGCCGTTGCACAAGATAAAGAAGGAAGTGGTCCAGGAGAAGGAATGAAGGATGCATCATCAAATCAGGCTGAACTTATAAGAAGAATGCTAAATGAAATAGAGATGTTGAAGAAGAAGGTGGAGGGTAGTGTTTCGCACACGAGTTCGCTGCAAGCAGAAGCGGCAGATCATTCAGCAACTGCAAGAACTCCAACATGAGCATGTGCGCATGTAACTGAAGAGTTGAGGTGATTGTACTAATTATCATTCTTGCATCATTTGGTATTTTTTGGCTGCGAGAGCAGTGGTTGTAGATTTACAAAGCATATGATGAATTGAAATTCTAGAGGCTTGAAATAAGGTTTGTCCTCCTTCTGGATAAGGAGAGAAACGAATGCATGACTGATGTGGATTCGGTCTAATGTAGGCATGAAATAGTAATAGGCTGGTATTTTTTTTGGGGTGGCTCTATATCTTGCGAAAGAGAAGGATGCTTAGACCTCAGTCGTCGCTGTCCTGTTCTGTAGAATTGATCGAAAGTGGAAGCGGGGAAGTACTATCTAGAAGTGTCTTTGAATTAAAGGTTGTTGATGTAGGCGAAATCAGTGTAAGGCCAAATTTATTTAAGAACTCAACAAGCATATGCAGAGGAGGTGAAGAAGACCCAAAACCCAGACATGTAGCCTTCACAGGATTTTAAAGTACGTGAGAGGTTTGAATCGGCCAATGAAAGCAAGGTAGTGTGATATGATGATGCATTGACTGCGAATAGTCCACTGAAATATTGCATGAAAAGTAGAAAAGAATTTTGAAGGATGGCTTTGGAAAATTACGAACTAAATTGAAATGTGTTTGTGTAATTGTGCAGGCCAAGCTCAATTCATGAAGGGAAGCGTTATTCATGAAAAGGAATCCGACTGTGTTCATGAAGAACAATGAGCACGATGAATCTACAAGCAGAGGTATTGATGCCACATATTGAGGTTGTAGAACTCATTGGAGAGCGAAAAATAGTTTTGGAGTAGTCAATACTGGAACAGATAGAGTAGAACATGCTCATAGCATGAGGTGACCACTGTATTGAAGTCGTTTAGTATACGAAGATTAGGAAGCGAAGCTAGAGGAAGTGGATGTTGCTAGTGACTGTCTGTAAATTCCATGAACCCATCCTCCAATTTCTGTTGTAGCGGCAGATTGGGAGAAATTCTTGATGTAATATAATAAAGAGGTCTGTGGTGGGTTCTGCAATTATTAAATAACGAGTGACGGTTGTTGCAAGGATCGTCATGTATGTCTCTTTCTAAGCAGAAGTTGATTGATTTTAATGGAAGGAGCACTATTGGAATAAAATCTGGGACACCGTATTTGCAAGTACCTACTTCCCTGAGTATGAAGATGGAATGGCATTCAAAAATGGTGCACCAGTGCTGTGATACATGAAGCCGTAATTATAATACGACCTGAATGGCACTCAAGCGCACGTGGAAACTGCAACCGTGAAAATAGGAAAATATTCCAAGAGGCTATAATTAGAAGGCAAAGGAATTACAAAGAGAGGAAGCAGTTACAAGTGTCTACACAATATTCGGCAATACTAGATAAATTTGGACGAAAATGAAATACCCATCAGTAAATGTCATTGAAAAAAGTAAAATTCATGTATCCATGTGGACACGCCGCAGTGGACAGTACTGCCGTGTGTATTTGCGTAACAGGCCCAGAACCTAGATGAAGTTAATAGAATTCTCTTGATTTATCATTGGAACCAAGAGTTCCTAACCAAGAGAAAGAACCTACACATTTTTGTTGATTTTGTCTTCTCCTGGAACCCATTCCTCTAGTAGTGAAAATTCCCCCCAAATTACTTAAACTTTCCATAATATACTTAGTATAGTATAAATTCATAAGTTGTACACTGAATTTGCAAAGGTATAAGAATTTATGGTTTACTAAGGATCAACTTAAATCCCATGTGCTTGTTGAACATGCAAATTTAAATGTGGATGAATGAACCGGCGAATGAATGATATTTTCACTCACTAGGTACTTCCGTCACTTCAACCAGTGATTGAGTGGCGAGGTGAGTGGGTGATTGGGGTTCAATGAAGTTTTTTGAACGTTAGGGTTTTTGTTTACATTGGCAATTTTGGGAATTTTCTTGAGAGATTTAAAATTTGTATTTTCAATTGTTGTGATTTTGTGTTATTGTAAATCTAATTTTCAAACATGAAAATGAAAATGAAAATGGAAAAAACTAACAATTTTGAGTACATAGTGGCAAACATGCACTAAAATCAATTTAGAAACGAAAAACAAAATTTATTTCCTAGGCCTACTTGGCAACATCACAAATGCCCTCAAAAGAAATGTGAAGCTAGAAATTTCAAATTTCAAACTTGGATTTGGGTCATAGGGGGTGCTAGCTTGACACTCTCTTCAAACAAAAAAAACTAGTGAAAACCAGAAAGAAGTAAACTACCAAAAGAACCTCGAATTGACAAATGATCATCTCAAGTTGTTTGTCTAAAGCACATGGAAAATACTGATGGACATACTAGATTGACAGTGAAAAAACATTCTCTTCGCTCAATGATCATGAATTCAAATTGCTAACAAGGGAACAAGAGCATTGACACACCAACATTACTTGACCTGCCTTTTAAGGATAAAGAGATCTTACTTGCAAAAGCTTGTTAATAACCATAGCTAGAAGCAAAGGAACAAGAGGATGCAACTACTTCAGCAATACTATTCATTAAAAATGTACTCAGCTAAACTCTAAATAAATAAATTGAAGAAAAAAAAATGTTTTCCATGCTCTAGACTCACTTGAAGTCATCCACTAAACACTAAATGTGCATAGTAGAGGTACAAGGTTAATTAGCTTTGTTCATCTAGTCATGTCTGAAATTGTTAAGGAGATATTGTGACTTACCTTGGACAATCTAAAATGGATGGCTATAGCCATCAAGTTTGCATTAGCTACAGTAATTTATCCTAATAGTGAGGAGGAAATTAGCATCATCTTAAAAATTAGTGTCACCATCTCACAACAAAAGATTCAAAAGAAGCTATAAAAAACTTATGATAGAAGATACTATTCCCAGTACATTCAACATTGTAGCATATGTAAATGTATGATTCTTTGGAAGCATATGCAAAAATGATAACAAATATTTGGATATGAAAGAAAAATAAGATGAAATCACTATGAATGACTTTTTTATGCAAACATTTAAATTAGAAAGTAGTAGAGCATTGTAGAATGGACATGGAGAAAAGGGGTTTTTCTTGAAAGCTGGGGGTAATGCACATGTCATAGACATTTTTGGTCCAATGGATGACAAAAAATACTTTTATATAGGACAAATGTGCAACTAATCATCTTCAAAATCTTATGTGAAAAAGAGACATTTTCTTCAATTATAGTTTGATTTCCAGTGAGTTTTTTTGGATTTTTCTTAAGTAGATGATTCATTCTATAGCAAAAAGGATGATTTCCAATTTTCCATAGTCACTAATCTATCTTGTAAGGATTAACTAAGTCATTCCTACATCGCATCCACATTAAAAGCTCCTTCAAAAACATTGATCCTTGCTACACCATCCATCCTTACAATAGCTCTACCTATATTAAGAAAAAAAACTGCCATGGCACCTTGTGCAACTTTTGTAAATGGACATGCTCCCATTTTCTTGCCTCTTCCACTCTCATATATTTTGCACAAAACATATATAGTATAGAATCCTCAAAGCTTCTTTCAATTGCAACAAGATCCTACTAAAATTAATTGGATGATGTCAAGTATTAATTCTATGTGCTCTTGAAATCCACAAGATTATCATTAATGTTAATTAATTATCCAGCAACTTGACTTAGTTATTTTTTTCCATTTATAGAAACATTTTACTAATAGAACTCAATTTGCATGCAGAAAAGGCAATTTCTATCCATATTTTATATTAATTTTAAATCATGTTTTCTCCAATATAAAATTGACACCAATGAGAATGTTTGAAGTTAAAGATGTTCAAAAATGTCATAGAGAAATAACTCCAACCACTCGAAGTTGTTGGCATACATGAAGAATTTGTTCATTTAGGGTTTAATATTGAGTGACACCTTGACTATGTACTTTTATAAGAAAGAAGTCTTTAAGCTAACTAATTTAATTTGAGAAAAGATGGAGGGTAGTTGGAGAGTTGGATCATTCACTAGAACATATTTAGGGTCAAATTAGAGGTGGTTGTTAGAGTATTATTTGTTTTTAAGATAATTCACATATATTGCACTATAAGAAACCTATGTTTTAAATGATGGATTTTAGGTGACATCCAATGATGCAACCCGTGTTTTTATGTCCAAACTAACGTCCTCCATAACATCAATCCTCTCTTCATTCTACTACATGGCTCCTTCATAGAAAAAGGATTTCTCAGCTGTATTTTCAAAACTAAAGGAAAAGCATTTGAAGGTTCCATGGAGTGCAATCCATGTTTTTCCTTTAGTTTTGAAAATACAGCAGAGAAATCCTTTTTCTATGAAGGAGCCATGTAGTAGAATGAAGAGAGGATTGATTTAAGAAAAGATAGGTGAAAAGAATAACTAAGAAAGTAAAGAAAAGAATAAAAGCATATATGATGAAAATCAAAGAATTAGAATATAATTGAAAATGATAGAAGTTGGTGTTTATATACCTGAGATGTAGCAGTTAAAGTAAAAGTAAAATGAATGATAAAATTAAAATTAAAGTAAAGGCGACGTGAATGGTTAAAATAAACTTAAAGTGAAAGTGAAGTAAATGGTTAAAATATACTTGAATTGAAAGTGAAGTAAATGGTTAAAATAAACTTAAAGTAAAAGTGAAAAGGTAAGCCCAGAAGGTATTGACCCATTGCGAAATATTTCATTATGTTTTATACTAAATTAAAATTGTTATCAATTTTATTGCAAAAGTTGAAAACAAATAAGTAATGTAATAAGTCAAGTGATAGTGATGTTTTTAACCCTTAAAGGTTCAGGCATCCAAGAAGTGGGTGTACCTTGGTTAACTTCAATTGTAACTTTCAAAATAAGTATGTTTGGAGTTTGATGTAAACTAAGAAAATGAAGCTTCCCAAGTTTTCTCTTTACACCATTTTGAAATTTTGAAAAATGTCAAAAATTGAAAGGGTTATTGCAATCGGAAGCACTAGAGGCTAAAATCTACATCCACCTGTTTGCAAACGATTCTTAGGGAATAAATTATCTTTTCTATTTTCAAATCACTTGCTTCTTTTTTAATATTGTGCCTATACAATAAGCGTATTCTTTGAAAATAGCATCTTGAAAACTCTCATTGCATGCACACATTATATTTTGGATACATAAAGACGATATAGATTGTGTTACTAATGAAATTAGAGCCTATGTCCTAGCAATTTATGATGAAATTGAGAAAGTTTTTGTTGAACCTGAAGATGAGACTGAGAAGAGGTTATTTGAATTAGTGAAGAAGGAGCAGTTACACACTTGCAAGGTGAGCAAGTGCTTTAAAAATAAGAAGAAGTGCAAATATGGATTTCCGTTTGAGAATAATCCAAATTTTGAGGCTAAGGTAAATGTGTACACCAAACGATGGGAATATTATAGACCAAGGCATTGTGATCGAAATGTTGTACCCTATCATGCAACTTTATTATTGATATGGGGAGCACACATCAATATTCAAATAATCACGTCTTCATATTGGTCCTTTTATTTGTTGAAGTATATAATGAAAAGTGAACCACTTGGATCTGTGAAGTTCAATACAAATAATTTGAAACGCTTGGGATTAGAGAATGTGTCTGAAATTGAGATGGAACTTATTGCAGCCACAATTCTAGCAAAGCCTGTAACGCCATGTGAAGCAGCTCTTACTTGTCTTCAAATTCCAATTGTTAGAAAAAGTGAGCAAGTTGTGTATATTGATTCAAAGCCACCCGAAGCACGTTCAAGGTCTATAAACACTAAATCAATGATGCTCTCGCTACATCCTATTGATCACTACATGGGTAGACCTATTGAATTTGAAAGTTACAATTTCAAGGATTATTATAAGGCTTTTGAAGTGGTGAAAGACCAAGTACACTCGAAAAACTGTTGTTGGAAGAGATGAATTTGGAAATGATTTGTATTCTAATAATAGAGTAATTTGCTTTACTGACTACAATCCAGTGAGAGACATAGAAGCTTTTTTTTATAATATACTTCTCCAACACATTGCCTTTAGGAACGAAGATGAATTGTATTCACCAAGGAATGGAAACCAATCATATGTTTTGGAGTGTAAGATTAGAGGCTATCTTTCAAATTTAGAATCATTACAGGACTATGTCTTTCAATATGCCCAAAGAAATCTATATGATGATAGTAAACAAGAATGTTTGATAGATAACCTTCTTGAAAAGTATCCCTATTTAGATCCCGATTATGTTGGAGCATTACAAGTAAACGATGTGAGGGAGAATATTGAAATGACTAGAACAATTGAGCAAAATTGTTTTAATCACAATTTTAAAGAAGAAATGAAGTCAGCTATATTAACCAATGAACAACAACATATTTTTGATAAAATAAGCAAGTCATTGAAGGGCATTCATTTTCTAGAAGGCACACCTTGTAGTGGGAAGAGTTTCTTCATCAAATACTTTACAAATTATTTGCAAGGCTTAGGAAAGAAGGTGCTATTATCTGGAACAACAACTGCAGCAGCAAGGCGATTGTCTAGTGCAGCAACTACAGTTCATACACATTTTGGAATTCCAATTCGTGGTTACTTGTATACTCTTCGGCAACCTAATGTCACTTTGCAAAGGTTGAAAGAAGCTGATATTTTCATCATTGATGAGATGAGTATGATGACAAGTAATGTCTTGAATGCTATTTATTCATGGGTTAAGCAAAGCGTTGATGGAGCTAAAGATCCATTTGAATCTAAGCTTCTGTTGCTAGTGGGAGACATGGCTCAATTACCTCCAATATGCCATCACTTCGTTGAGGATGCTGATAGTATCTGCAAATTGTGTTTTTTAGAAAACTCTCCATTCTGGTCAACTGGAGAGCATTGGACGTTGAAGGCATCTATACGACATAGCAAAGATCCTATGTATTTAGAATTTCTAAATATAATACGTGATAGAAAGCCAACCCAAGAAGAAATCGACTTTCATTTAGGTGATTGCTTTGTAGATGAGGAAGAAATTCTTGCAACCCTTGATAATCAAACAACGGTTTTGTGTACGCATAGAAGAGATGTTGATAAATATAACGACACTATGATTTCTAAGCTATTTGATCATAGTGATGTGTTTGAAGTTCCTATTGTCTCTAATGCATTTGACGTTGAAGAATTAGATGATTGGATTAATGATCCCAAATTCAATGAATTAAAAAAGGCAGCCATAGGTGCTCTTGTTATGGTATTGGAGAATATTAATATCGAGAGAGGAATAATCAATGGGGCAATGGGTACAATTGAAGCCATTCATCTAAAAGAAGGGACACACATAGAAGCAATCACAATTCGTATGTTGGAATCGGGCTTGCAAGTGAAATTGAAGAGGAAGAGAACAAAGTTTAACTACACATATAAAGGGAAATATTTCAAATCTACATTTCCGTTGGCATTGGCATATGCCATCACTGGACATAAAGCTCAAGGCGCTACAGTTGCAACAAAAGTTGTTATTGATATTCGTGATGCTTTTACACCGGGACTAACCTATGTCTTGTTGTCTAGAGTCACAAAACAAAAGTACGTTATATTACCTAGGAAGCTCACTGTAGAAGACTTTAATCCAGTGAAAAGGAAAAAATATAGTTGAAATATATTTTTAACCCTTGAACAACAGACTAGTGGCCGTGGATATCATGAATGCATCTCAAAATTGTGGGACATCACCTACTTTAAAGTAGCCAAATATACTTATTGGAAGTTAAAGTACTGTAGAAGATATTTATTTTATGTCCACCCCTAATTCTAAGGATGAATAGTTGTACTTCTGTCCTATAAGGGAAGATTCTTTGTCATTCATTGGATGCAAAACGTCTACCTTAGCCTTTGAGGGTTAAAAAATCTTAAAACTCACTTGGACGATTTCTTTTGAAATCATGAAAAATGTGATTGCTTTAAAAAAAATGAATGACATGATTGTCAATCTATTGTTTTTATATTTTGTTTTGTAACCACTTCATTTACTGATCAAGCTTGCTTGTAGCTTAAAAATCAACTTATAGTGAACTTCCTCATAGTTAGAAATAGATCAATTACAATTAAGACAAAAATGTTACAAATAGTTTTGTCATAAAAACTATTCTTTTGAAAAATTTGAATTTGAAATATTTAACTGGTATGGAATTTGGGTTTCCTTAAAAAAACGTGTAGGCCCTAGACTCTAAACACTTGAAGCGTAACTTAGAGTTGCAGCTTGGACTCTTGGATTGGAGTGAGTGGGCAATAGAAAACCAGTGGAAGGCTGCCACGACGTGGGAGACCGATGCCTGGGCCAGGGGTGGTAGCAGACGCATCGATCATGTTGGGTTTCCAAGTCTGTAGCTTCGATAGGTGTCCAATTCCTGCAGGGATTTCACACAATTTGGGACCACTGTCTCCGTTGTTTGAACGAGAGGGAGAATTTGATGAACTCAGCTTCAAAATGCGGAGTTTCATTTGACGATGTCTCTTCTGACTTCCGTTCACTTAAATTCAAATATGTAGCTTTTGTCAATGTAATCTAGAGTCAATAAACTTAGGGAAGGGATACGGTACTCGAACTTGTGATGGCAAATTCATCTTTAGAGTACCTTCAATTTCCAAAGGAAAATGGCTGAGCAAAATATTGCTAACTGTTGATTGATGTGGAATTAGAACTATTAGTAACATTACTAGAAGTGCATCAAAGCTCACATAAAATTAAGGAAATTTGGATTTGAAAAGTGACAAAAATATTATAGAGGTTATGAGAAATTAGAAATAGGGAGTTCTTGCACATAAAATTTCAAAGAACTCGTCGAAATTCATACTACATATGATCTTCAATCACGAAATAATTTCACCAGTGAAACCCAAGACGTCTAAATCCTGAGTGCGAGCAAACTAAAAATCATAATATCAATTATAAAAATCATCAACAAATGATGGTCACTCCTCACAAATATCTATACCATGGATTGCTCTACTGGAGATTATGTGGACTGTTCAAAACAATCATCCACTTGGTGGATAGCTTTGAGCATTTAGAGGATAATGTCTAAAACATTGACCTCTCGTCACAGTCAACAAGCAGGTATACCTCAATACCGGCAAGATCTTGCAGCTTCTGGGAATTAGCCTCTTCCCAAGTGAAAATGTGTGCAAAGGCAGAAACAAAGCACAACCCGGCCTTGATTCCACGTAGTAGCTTCCAGAAATCTTGAGAAAATCGCACAAATCCCCCATGAGCTCTCGGAAGAGAAGAGAACACAACTTTTCATTGCGAAGTCCCAAATTCGACAAGCACTATCATCTAATACGACACATATGCACCATTCAAATCCGTACTTGGCTTGTGGGCTTCAGGTAGTACCTGTGTAGAATCACAAGAATACATAAAACCATTTGATGACCTGCTTTGTGATGAACGTAGATGGAGCTACTTGTCAAAGATAAATAATTGACAATGTAGGGCGAGGCAAGTCTAGTGGTGTGGCATTGACTACTAATTAAATGCCCAAATGTTCAAAACTGAGTTGGCCGCTATCATGTCTAGAGTTGAAATATATGATTTGGAAAACATCAAGGTAACAGAATGTACCAACAGTAGCTATAATCAACTATTAGCTTCCAAAATTCTTCTGTTTTAACTAGGTACTTATTAGGGGTTCATTTAGCGTGCGTTGCCAGGACAATCAGCCCAAAGACAAAAACTAGCAAATTCTCTATACGACATACGATTGTCTTTGGGTCAAGGGACAAAACAACCTGTCTACGCTCTGTGTGAAGCCCCCCAAATGGCAGACATGACTCAACCAAGACTACAAGTACAACGAGTTGGCAGATTAGCAACAAATCTGCGATGTCAAGCTTAACAAACATTCCTAAAAAGTCTCTAAACAATCAGGTAGTGCAGAAAAGAATACCAGCGAAGCAAAGTAGGCTTGAAAACTGAAACAGCAGAGCATCCGAGTCGCTACAGAGAGATAATAATTCCAATATCACGAAATACTGATAAGAGTTCCAACTGATTGCAGAGGGATCTTTGTGTCGGCACCCGCTCGCTTGCTTGGAATCAAATCCTTCTGGTGGGCAGAATTCCAAGGACTGCCATCTCTAACGTACACTACAAGAAAATGAGTGTTTTATGACTGCGAAATATGACTGCAGTGAGTCACAAAATTCAAGAATGTGACTCAAGCAAAAATCATTGTAGATGAGCGGAATGTGACTGAGATGAGTCATGGTCGAGTCATTCACTTTCAGTCATGTGACTGGTGAGTCATATTTGCAGTCATATGGATTTGAGAGTATAATAAACCATTTTTAGATGTATTTTACCAACATGGCGTATATGTTGACTTTCCTTGGAGGTTTGACATTTTCATTAGCTGCCCGGGCAAAATAAAAAAATCTTGCGTGGAATGTGACTCGGCTTAGTTATATTTTTGATGACATGGATTGTGACTGTGGTGAGTCATAATTTGAGTGATATGGAATATGACTGCAACAAGTCATATTCTTAGTGACATGGAATATAACTATAGTGAGTCATTTTTTGAGTGATATGATATATGACTGCAGCAAGTCATATTCTAAGTCATTTTTTTTAATGATATGGAATATGACTGTAGTGAGTAATATTTTCAATCATATTTTAAGTGATTTGGAATATGATTGCAATGAGTCAATTTTGAGTCATATTTTAAGTGATATGGAATATGACTGTAATGAGTCATATTTTGAATGATGAAATATGATTGCGGCAAGTCATATTTTGAGTAATATCGGATATGACTACAATGAGTCATATTTTGGCTTATATAGAATATGACTGTAATATTAGATGTTTTTTGGGAGATTAGAAGACTGTTTCAGGCCTGTTCCCAAGGTTGCGAACAGTCAGAATAAAATATAATAAAAAAATAAAAAAATAAATTTTTTTCGAAAAAAAAATAATTTTTTAATTTTTTTAATATTATTTTCTGACGTGGCAGTCTCTCGACCACGTCAGATCGCAAATATGGCAGTTCCCGACAGCGTTCCCACAGTTGGGAACTCGTAGTCTTCTAAACTGCTGAAAAAACATCTAATGTGAGTCACTCTGTTGTTCAAGTTAGTTTTAGAAGAACAACAACACAAATACACCAATATAATAATTAAAACTTTAAAAAACAAAACAAAAAAGAAGAAACAAAACTTAGAAAGCAACAACTTAACAACAACTAAAATACAACAACATAACAATTAGATCTTCAAAAAACAAAAAACAAGAGTTAGGAAGTAACAACTCACCACCACCACCAAACCTTCAAAAAACACAAGAAGGAGGAAGAAACAAGAGTTAGGAAGCAACAACTCACCGCCACCACCAAATCTTTAAAAACACAAGGAGGAAGAAACAAGAGTTAGAAAGCAACAACTCACCACCACCACCAAAGAACTACTACTAAAACCTCAAAAAACAAAAGAAGGAGGAAGAAACAAGAGTAGAAAGCAACAACTCACCACCAACAACAACAATACAAGAAGGAAGAAGAAACAAGAGTTGAAAGCAACAACTCACCAACAACAACAAACAATTACTACTAAAACTTCACAAAACAAAAGAAGGAAGAAGAAACAAGAGTTAGAAAGCAACAACTCACCATCATCACCACCAACAACAACAACAAACAACAAACAATTACTACTAAAATTTCAAAAAACAAAAGAAAAAACAAGAAACAAGAGGTAGAAAACTACAAAGAAGAAAGAAGATGAAGCACATGAAGTGGCGGCTAGGGTTTCAAAGCCCTAAAAAAGTGACGGCTAGGATTTTAAAACCCTAAAAAATGGCAGCTAGGGTTTTAAAACCCTAAAAATGATGACTGAACCTAGTGATACAATTGCATTTGTGACTAAAACTAGTAATATAATTACATATATGACTGTATATTGTAATGTGATGTCATATGTGACTAAAACTAGTAATATAATTACATATATGACTACTTAGAGTAATGTAATTTAATATATGATTGAATCTTATTATACAATTGCCTATACAACTACATGTAATTATGTTATTGCAAAAAAGATTGAATGTAATTATTAGTACTAAAATATGACTCCATGTAGTGTGTTGTTTTGCATGTTTTTGATGAACTCACATGCTTCATGGTTGTATAATATAAAAAACATGAAGATGATATGTCAGTTTGTAAATATGAACGTCGACAATATAGGCGTAAAAAACAAAAAAAATAGATACAATATTTAACGAAATTGTATGATGAGGAGTTCCACATTTGGTTTTCAAAGACAGTGTTCTGTGCTATGAAAGACGGGATTGAAGAAATGGAAGAAGATGTGGGAATTTTGATGTTATCTCCATCACATCAAGCCAAGTTATATCGTTCTATGTATGCATTTAAAAATCACATTTGTATTCAAAATTGTGAGAAACAATTGACAAGAATGGATTCAAGAGTAGCTGAAACTTTTTGACAATTATGTCGAGCAAATGTAAAGGATAGGAACATGAAGGCTTTAGAATTAGAGTTCGTGGGGGGGTGGAAGAGATCTTATTTGTAAATTACGCAAACTTTGAGGTAGTAGTGCTATATTCAGTATATTGCAATTGGGTGGTTGCAAATAAAAAGGAGGATGGGGCTACCATAAAGTGTGATGAGTATGGATTCACTAGTGTGAATTTTCAAAAATTGATCCTTTACTCGACACAATCATTTGTTTTTTCTCTACACATTGAATACGTATTCTTTATACTAGACAAGGGCAAGAGTGGATGGAAAGTTGTACTTCAAAAGGAACCAAGAGGTGTTCAATTATTCTCTGCACATCAAGAAACACCTGAAGTGCAATGCATATCCTTGGGAAAGACAACAAATTTTCATGGATTGGGAGCCACAGACTTATACAAAGATCTTCTTCTAAAGATACCCTTGTATGAAGCAGTGGAAGTAGAAGCCGATGTGGTTGCAACTACATTACAACGTCTCAAGCAAGATGACATAATTGTGAATGACTTATAGTACAACGAAGCTGATTTAGAATGAGTTTCTCTGTATGATAAAGAACAATACATCCAAAATGGTCTTCAATAATTCATATAGAGGATTCTATGCAACAATGTTTTTGGTATATAACGCAAAAGGACAGAATGTAAGTATGTTTGTCTTGGATGAATGGCGCCATTGCAATATACTATACTTCTTGTACAGTCTTTCTACATATAAAGAAGAGATGATGTCACATCCTTTTAGCTTCAATTGTTCTCGAAGCAAATTAGAGAATCAGCTTAATTTTTTTTTAAATTATTGCCTTCATGTGTGAAGCACTTTTTGTTTTGTATGTGTCTTTAGCAAATGTATATGTTAATGAACTTCAAAATGAAACTGTTGTGAGGAACGAAACCATATTTCAAGGGTTAAGAGACATTCAAAGTATTCAAAAGCTTTCCAATGTCCACCACCCCTTCCAATGGAGTAGGCAAGAAAAAAGTCCATTTGCAAACTTATATTTGCAATGCCTTCTTCCTTTAGGAACAACCTTGTCTCATTAGTACATTGAAATATGTAATTTAAGGAATTTGAATACAAATATGTGGTCATTCTAGCCTAATTGTTTCGCACATATTTTATAATAGATGAAGCTTAAAAAAAATTCAGTGCATGCAAGAAATGAAGTCATATTTACATCAAAAGAAATGATCCTTATGGCTAAAATACAAAAGGTTTACCTACATTTGAGCATATCTTCCATGTGTGGCCCAAAAACTGAAAATTCTTTACTATCAAGAAAGGGTGATTGAAAATATGACTGCACAATGTGACTGAGAAAAAAATATGACTAAATACTTTTGGGGCCCAAATTGCACTTGGGCTACCCCCCAAAAAATAATTGTAATAGTTGTATAAATATGACTGCAAAATATGACTATTTAAAAAATATGACTACATAATGTGACTGAGGAAAAAATACGACTGGGTACTTTTGGAGCCCAAATTGCACTTGGGCTGCCCCCCCCCAAAAAAATTGTAATAATTATACAAATATGACTACAAAATATGACTGGAGAAAAATATGACTGGCAAATATGACTAGGCGTTCTTGAAATACGTTCCCAAAAGTTCCCTATGAAGTGTTTTGCCATTCTCAATGGATATATACTATACGGCCATGAAGTATAAAACAAAAATGTGACTAGCAGTCATATTTGCAGTCATTTTTTTTCCCAAAGTTTTCAATTACCAAAATATGACTGCGAGCAGTCACCAGTCATCCCCAATCATATTTTTGCAATCATTAAATGCTCATATTCTAGTAGTGGTAATAGTGCATGGGATATCGCCCAACCTCCAATTCTTCTACTGCGGGTTCATGAGCAGGTTTTGATTCTTCCTTGCAACGAGATTCGACATCTTCAAGTAAGAGTTCTCTTCTGTTGGAAGTCCCGTTAGGTATTCTTGTATCTGCAACAGTCACGTTTCTAGTCTTTGACATGCGTCGATTCTGCGGCTGAACACCTGCTACCCACCCCTTTGCAATCCACTACGGCTTCACATACCCTGGGGCAACTTCTACTTCATAAGGAGTCAACAAAGGTCCAGGAAACGCTTCTCCCCAGTCGATTCACAGCCTAGGGCAAGCAATTTGCTCAAGCTTCGCAGGAGAAAGCTCTGAAACTAGAAAAGTGATGAACAGAATTCGTCGGGCCTTTAGCCGCTTCTCCAGATGCTTCAAAATCTGAGGGTTGCCTTGCCGCTTCTCGAGTACTTTGTCACATGTGACAGATCACAAAACTAAAGGCATGAATTTTTAAACGTACAGAATTTACCTCCACGACAAACTCTATTGGTGAAAAGATTTGTGTGGCAAACCAAAGTAACTGAGCTTCTCCTGCTAAGAGGAAAATCTTGTGCACTCCACCAGAAATACACTTGGAAGCCTGGGTCGACTTTAGATTCCAAAACGGTGCCTAAATCATCAGAACGATTAGGAATTCGAAAGCTGACCTTGTTTCAAGAGAGACGAAGTCGCTTTATATCGCCAAATTGATTGAAGAAATATGTCAAAACGAATCAAAAAGAGTTGTCAAAATTAGAGGTGACATACTTCTTCCGAAAACACCGGAGCTCTAGGGCATAGGGTCTGGTCTGAAACCTTCAGATCTCAAAAGAGTGGAGTTCTTTCTCTTCAGCAATACCAATATCATCACCACCCAGGAGCTCTGGAGTAGTTTCCCCCATTTCATGAGGTGCTCTGTGTGGGCGCTTTATTCCCACCCTTGGAATAAAGTGTACACAACCGGGCTCAGTTCTATGAAGTCTAGTTCCTAGTGGGTGTCTACCTACGTTTGGTCCAATTCTGCCTTCCAAGCAATGGATCTTCTAACCGCTACTCCTACTTCTTTCCTAGAATTAATTGCTTGAGGGTTTTTTCCTTACTTGCCTAAAAGATTTTGGGTAATGATGGTTAACTTTTCTCCTAACTTAGCACTGTATGATACTTGTATGGTTCTCTCAGTCTAATTATTCTAGCTTCTATATTTTATTGATTGAGGCACAAATGGGTCCATTCAATGCATGTTTTTCGACTGATGATGGTTCAGAATTGATATCCTAATTTCTAGTTGATTGGTAATATTTTCTAATCTTGACTAAGCTTTTACTCTTGTTGGATTTTACCATCTAAATGCTTTTACCTATCTTTAATGTGTTTGGTTTAATCCTAATTGTGGAGTGAATCCCAACTTCTAAATTCTAGTTACTTGGAAATAATGGAAAAGAGGGTTTTACAGACTTACGGTAATCATGTTGACTTCAAAGTCTTCATGTCCATCGAATAACTCCTCCTGGTGCATGAGTTCTACTTCCATTCCGTTGATTTGCGCGTAATTATGGTATGTGGTGTGCCCTTCCGACTTTTGAAGCTTTTGGTCCTTCCTTTTTCATTGGAGTGTCTCTTTTTCTTTCCAATTTCCCTTCTTTTCTTTCGGGTGAGGTTCCAAAGTCAACCTATAAAAAATCCTAATAAAATCTAAACTCTTATTACTAACTAAATGGTCCCAAAGTCAAACTTTCCTACAACTAAGCCTTTCTAAACTTTTCTCAAAATTGGCAACCTTCTAAATGGTTCCTAAGTCAAACTATTCTTCTTCTTGTCTTTTCTATTTGTTTTTTGCCAAACTAAAATATGGTTTCCAAAGTCAAAATGGCTCAAGATTCCATCATCTCTCTCCTTCCCTTCTTTCTAAACAACAATTGAGGTTCACTTTCTTATGATTCTAGAGTTTGAGGATTGTGAGAGAGTTGTGAGAGACTTTGAGTGAGTTGGTGTTGGAACTAGATTGTGTTTTGCAGGTTCAGAGTCTCAAAATTTGGGGAGCCTGGTTGCTGGAGGTCTAGTAGGGCTGATTTTGAAGTCTAGTTGCAAATCCAAGTTCTGGATGCTGGTGGGTGAGGCAGGTGGCCTTCCAAAGGTAGCAGCCTGGTCAACTCAGTTTGATTCAGATTTTGAGCTTGTTAGCCGGGTTCAGCCCCTTGGTCAACTCAGTTTGACTCAGAGTTTGAGCTTGTTAGCCTGTTCAGTCTCTTCTGGGTGAACCCAGCTTTGGTGTTCAAACTCAATTTTCTAAATAATAGAACTCTGGACCTTGGATGAGTAGAAGGCTGGTCAACTCAGTTTGACTTTCCTAATTTTGTATTTGGACTGCCTAACGACTTCCTTTCTAGAACTCAAAATTCTATACTTCGAATCTCTCAATGTTTGCAATGACTGGGCCGGTTGGAGGATCAATCGGTTTCCTTTTTATATTTTGTCTCTAATTTCAAACAAAAGAATTCCTAACTTGCCTCTCTAAGCTTGACACATGTTCCTTACTTTCATGCTTCAACTTGAAATCAAGAAAAATAGTTTTCTTGTGAAAACTTTGTCTAATGTGGATGGTGAGGCATGTATGGTTACCTCCCTTGGGTCCAGAGCCTGTTGGCCTGGCCTGAATGGGCTTCAATTAATAACGAACTGTCAGAGCCTGATGCCGAGAGGTTGGCTGCCGGAGCCTAGCTGCCGGACTGGCCGCTGGGCCTGGTGCCGGGGCCTGGCTGCTGGTGGCTGGCTGCTGGTTTCTAAAACAAACCGCTTCTGGTTAATTTGGCAGTTGTTTGCCAAATCTTAAACAAAACCATAGGGTCTCCTTCGGGGACCCCTGAGACAAACACAAATTGGAATAATTTAAGCTAAGGCTAAGAATCCCAATTTCTCACAACTTTACCTTTTTGAAGGTTGTTGTTACAAAACAAGTTCCAGGATGAAAGCTTTGCCGTCTTGGAGGATTTGACCTCAAATTCTGGCAAAATTTCGCAAGAGCCGTGCTAGGAATTAGTTTTCTGGGGTTGTATCAACTCCAAAAATTCTCACTTGGATCACAATGCAATGGCTAGGCCTGAGGGGGATTCTCAATAAACCAATCCAGGTTGTAAATCCGCCCGAAGAGACTAGTCACAAGGAATTATGATATCACAATGTGCAAAAGACTATAAACTCCACGTGAACTCAAACAGTTAGCAATGATGCACTAATGAATTTCAAACACCACAAAGTTGTTCAAAAATACTCTATCAAAACACAAGTATAAAGGCCTTGAAGTGTACCAACAAGGTTGGTGAAGCTCTTGACCCTTGAATACCAAAGAAATCAAAGACTTGTAGTTGGTGTAGACTAAGAGAATGGAATGAGAATGGTATTGAAAGTAGTGTAGAATGATTGGAAAATGGCTATGGTTTTCAATTGATATTGATGCGGTATATGCGTATTGAGTTGATAATGGTGTGAAGTGAGGGGAGGGGGAGGCCTTTTATACGTTTCCAAGGCCTCCTCCCCCCTCAAATTACTTGCTAAGTAATCTAAAAAAATCAACTTTAACCTTTAAAAATCTACACTACTGCTGTGATTACTCTATCTTTTGGAGAAATAGTCCGATCGCCAAACGGACAACGCCAATGGCTTCAGAAGCCCCAAATTGGTCTAGGGAAACCCCTACCCCTTACTTCCAGAACCTAATTGAGCTCAAAAGCTAACATTTATGAACCGGTAAAAAGGGTGGAAAATCCATCTTTTGGAATTGATTTTTCCCAAAGGTTTTGACTAGCCAGGGTTGTCGGGAAGGTCCAAGAATGTTGGAAAAGAGTCTAAGTTGACTCAAATCGGACACTGTATGCTCCCCAAACGCCGGTCAATTTACCAAGATTTTGGTAAAATCCTAGAAAGTCGTTGCCGCCACTGGTTCTGGTGCTTGCCGCTGTCAGAATGTCTTGAAATTTGGCGGGACGCTTATTTATGCTAAAACATGCTATCCTAATTTTTAGTGGGATTTTACCATCACCGTGGAATTTTCTACGAATTTCCAATTGCCGGTGAAAGCAGTTGACTTCCTATGGAGTCATTTCTGTAATCCAGAAAATCACGAAACTTTTAGGGGATCTTCTAGGAATCCCTTTTATGACAAGTGCAAAGTTCTACTAAAAACATACACTGTCTAATTAAAGTAGAAATTGTACTAGGGTGGAATTAATTCCTCCGGGGAGGAATCATTCCCGTAAGGGAATCTCCACGAGTTGAGTTAATTTCCCCGGGGAGGAATCATTCACGTATAAGGGAATCTTCATGAATCGGCTTCGCTGTGACGCTCTTGAGTGACTACTGGAATCTCGTGACCTCCACTTAGCCAAATTCCGCTAAGATTCTTCCTGAGAAGTCCAATAGGGCTTGTATTGACATTCTTGCACTAAGTTGTCTTCTGACTATTAGTTCATGCTATCTCCTGGTAAGCATGTAATATCATTCCTAATCACCTGATAAGATGTAGAACTTGACTCTAAAGAGTCCTTTAAGGCACTTTGGCGTAATTCTAACCAATTCCGTATTCCCACCGAGGATTGTATCAATCCTACTACAAACACTCTTTTTAGTTGATTTTTAACCATAATGACCCTAAATATGAGCAGTAAGCGGAAAAAAAAAATCCGAGGCCTGAGTGACAATGACGGGGCTCACACTCTGCTGACAGAAAAAGACGAAGATCCAGCTTCAGAAGCCTGCAAATACCATAACCCTTATGCTTACGATATCGACCAATATTAGGGGCCAAAGATAACCTCCAAACACATGATCACATTGGAATACCGTGAAGGAGATCACAAACAAGACACATATGCGCGGACTAAGGTAGAGGATACTAAAATCTATAAGGAACCGGACCTCATCTCATATACTGACCCCTGTTACCAATAGCTACTCATTTATTCATACACTTGGTTGGATTAGCATTCGATTATTCAATTAGCAAGTCTGGTGAAAGTATGACCTAGTTAAATGTCTATAGCCGTTGATCTTTGAATGGAAATAGGGTTATCTACTATCCCTTGAATAATGGTCCACAACCCTCCCACTTTGCATAAGTAATTCGAACATAGTGATAAAAATTCAATGTCAAGAGAGTGTGGCTTGTGTACCCTAGGTAATCTCTCTACAGCTCAATAGTAATCTTCCAAAAATCACACTCCGAAATATTGATTAAATTGTTAAAGAGACGCAAATAGTAATCTCCATATTATTAGCATGCAGCTGAAACGAAAGCTCCTTACCTCATCGACAGACAATCTTGCGCGTGATATGGTGTCATCCCGGAGCAATTTCTGCAAAACCTGTGAGAAGCATCCAAAGAAGTTCTAAAACAGGGAACGGCAATAAAGAAGCTTGGCTCTTGGTACAGACCCTATGCAAAAAAGACAAGGGTAAAGAGAGGCTTGCAACATCTTTCACTCCCAGAAACCCTAAACCCTCCCAAAAACCGCTTATCGTGAAGAGAAGTTTTGAACCTTTGGAAACGGTGACTCCACAAAGTAGCGATTCTTCTGAAGCACAAGCTTAACTTTGCCATAATTGGGTGTGGAGCCCCGGATAAAATCGATGATTTCCTTGGGAAGATTGGTCTTCGACAACCGATCTAACACAGTGATAATAGTTTCGGTTTCAAGCCCGACCGAAACGGCTGCATAGAGCGAGTGCGGCATCAAATTGTACTCGTGCATCGACTCAGGCCTGCAAACGGGCTCCGCAATAGCAATGAGGAAGTCATACATCTACTTGTACAAATTGGAGAACGTTTCCAAAAAGATGCGAAAATCGGCACACACACCACAATTGTCGATTGGGATGGTCGGGCTTCAGTTCTAACTTCGTAAAATCCTGGCGTTGGATTTCTTCGACTTCATCGGGATCATCTCCGGGATCCAGCATTAATGCTGCTGCGTCAACAACAATAAATCCTCCACCACTCTGTGGGCGCTTTATTCCCACCCTTGGAATAAAGTGTACACAACCAGGTTCTACTAGTTTGTGATGATTTCTAATGAGTGTCTAACCTACGTGTAATCCAATTACGCCTTCCAAGCAATGGATCTTTCTAATTTCCTACTCCTAATTGATCTCCTTGCAATTGCTAGGGTGAAATGTCTTTACTTTTAGTTTTGATTGAATTTGGCTAAGTCTTTTTGGTTGTTTTCTAGTTCTTAATGTGAAGGGAGTCTAACTTCACTTGATTTGGTCAATCCTTTTTGACCTTCGTGCGAGTGAGCGGATTTTGTCTAAGTATGCGTTCTATTCTAGCTTCTTTGCTGTTTAATCGAATTCAAAGTGGTTGTGGTTTTTTCTGTTCTAAGATATCTTTTATCTAATCCTAATTTGTATCTAGGCTATCTCTTAATCTCAACAATGGGTCACCTCATTGATTCTAACTATTTGGGTCAACCCAGAAATAGGTAATTGGAGTAAAAGGGGATAATTTTATCCCTTTTCAACGTAAAAAACCTCAATACTCAACCTTAGAGTAAAGGCAAATTCCTATGATAAATCTTGACTGTTGACTAGTTTACCGAAATTTATCTTTCGATTACTTTTCTTCGGAATTGCTTCCGATTTTCACCTTTACTTCTACTTCTAATCAAATGTCTAACATTCCAAAATCTAGTTTTTTTGGTAATTTTTTTCCTTTTGATGACCTTGGATTTGGGTAATTCTAGGTTTGTATTACTTTTTGATTTGGTGAATAATGGCTAAAGTCTATGTTAGAGAAATTGGAAAAAATGAGAAAAAAGGGTTTTTCAGAAACTAACCTCCATCATGATGGCTTCGAGGTCTTCGTGTGATTCCATGAATTCTCCCGTTGTGCTTGATCCATCTCCAGCTTGATCCTTTGGTTTTTTGGTTGAATACCTTTGAATGGGGTTTTCCCTTCAAAATCTCTTTCCTTCCTTCAACTTTGTTTTTGTAGCTTTCTTTATCTTTTGAGCTCCTTCCTTCTCTTTAAAATGGTCCCAAGGTCAACTTTATAAAATATCCTAGTATAATCTAACTTTTGAAATTAATCGCTAATGGTCTTAAAAGTCAACTTCAAGACAACTAAGCTTTTTTCTAACTTTCTCTAATTTGGAACTATTCTAGAGTGTCTCTAAGTCAATTGATTCTTTTGTTTTCATTTTTTATTGTTTGACTTCCTAACAATTCTAAACTATGTTTCTAAAGTCAAAGTTCAACTATAGTTTAACGGTCAAATACGGGATACTATGTCTAACTCTCTCTATACTACTAATCTCTCCTTCCAAACTTGCTCTTGCATACTTGTGACTTCGAATTTGAGTGAGATCAATTTGTGGCTTCTGTATTTCCAAGCACCTAATGCATCAAGTGAACTCAGACTATTTGAAGGTTCTGTTAAGCTGAGAGGTGGCCAGATGGAGATGAAGGTGGTGGGTGAGGCCTGGTCAACAAGGGTTGACCCAACCATTGGCCTTCTGAGGTCTGACTCATGTTTCCTCCTGGTATGCTAATTTGGGTTGCTGGTATACTGAATTGGAGCTCCCTCTCTGGTATGCTGATTTGGGTTGCCTGGCTGAATTGGAGCTCCCTCTCTGATGTTTAATTTTTGGAACTCTCACCCTTCCCACTCTGACCTGGAGTTCTCACACTAGTTCACTCAGTCCTGACTTTGTCTACAACTCGAAATTCTTACACTAGTTCACCCTCAGACTTTTCCAAGCTAATTTATCCTTTTATTCACTGAAGTTTCCTCAAACTGGGTGCAATTTGGGAGTTCCTTCTTCCTTGATTACTAGCCTTTTCCCACTCACTAATTGGTTGTCCAATTTAATTGATCCTGGACCTTGAGGTTTTTCCAAATCAGTCTTCCTGATGGTGATGTATGTGAGAAAATTGGCCGACCCCCCTCAGTCAAGCAACCGACTGAGTGAGCTGGGGGGTCGGAAAGGGTGTGAGCTGATATGACGAGCAGCCAACGTGGCCTCTGACTGCCTACTAGCTGTGGCCAGACTACTGGCCTCGGTTGGGCTGTTGTTTGGACTACTGGCTATTGCCTGAACTACTGGTTTCGTTCTAAAATTCGGCTAACACCCAATCTTGGTATTCTCAAGCCACTATTAGGTCTCCTTAATGGGGACCCTTTCAATCAAAACCAAACCGGAGTTGTCTATAATTCTTTAACATAAATGGGAGGCTAAACTAAAGGGAAAAAAGGACTCTGTTTTCTAAGGAAATCTTTTGTAGGGGTGCGAAGCTTCGCCGTACTAGGATGATTCCGCCAGGGCTCCGCTTACTCTAAGAGCCAAAAAGAAGTGTGGATCCTATTCAACTTCCTTGGTGCAATAAGGACCCAAATCACCCGTTTAAGCTTAGGGGGATCCTCGATAAGCCAATCCAGGCTGTGAATCCCTTGTCAAAAGACTTAAATCAAATAGTTTAGGTATCAATCTTTAGAATAAAATGCTAATGGAAAATCAAGTGTGTCAAAGGACAAGAGTGGCGGATACCAAACTTGCAAGATAATCACTTGTCATGTGGACTTGAGACAATGATAGAGATGATGGAATGGATGCAAGTGGGATAAGAAAGGTTTTGAAAAGAGGTTTGATAATGAAAAAGAGTTTTTTTGAAAATGAAATGGAGTTTTGATAAAAGAGTTGTCAATGAATTAGAGGTGTAAGAGGTGTGGAATGAGGGGAGGGGGAGGCCTTTTATACATTTCCAAGGCCTCCTCCCCCCTCAAGTTACGAACTAAACTACCAAAGAAAATCCAAATTAACGTTTTAAAGATCTACCCTACTGCTGTGGCTACTCTAACTTTTGGAGAAATGGTCCGATCGCCAAACGGATAGCCCCATTAGCTCCAGAAGACCCAAACTAATCTTGAGAAACCCCTACCCCCTTACTCTCGGAGCCTAAATGCTCTTCAAAGCTAACATTTATGAACCGGTAAAAAGGGTGGAAAATCTATCTTTTGGAATTGATTTTTCCCAAAGGTTTTGACTAGCCAGGGTTGTCAGGAAGGTCCAAAAAAGTTGGAAAAGAGTCTAAGTTGACCCGAATCGGACTCCGTATGCTCCCCGTGCGCCGGTCAACTCGCAAGAGTTTTGGTAAAACCATCAAAACTTGTTTCCGCTGCCGGTTCTGGTACTTGTTGATGTCAAAATGTCTTGAAATTTGGCACAACACTTATTTATGCTAAAACATACTATCCTAATTTTTAGTGGGATTTTACCATCACCGTGAAATTTTCTATGAATTTCCAATTGCCGGTAAAAGTGGTTGACTTCCCATGGAGTCATTTCCGTAATCCAAAAAATTACGAAACTTTTAGGGGATCTTTTAGGAATCCCCCTAATGACAAGTGCAAAGTTTTTCTAGAAACACACATTATCTAAATAAAGTAGAAATTGCACTATAGCAGAATTAATTCCTCCGGGGAGGAATCATTCTCGTACAAGGGAATCTCCACCAGTTGGCTTCGTCGTGACGCTCGTAGGAGACTGTCGGACCCCCGTGATTGCCAATCGGAATCCAATCTTCCGGGAACCCTCGTCAAGTATTTTGATAATGCCTGCCTTAATGCTTTTGCGCTAAGTCGCATCTCGAGTATTTGCTAGTGCAATCTTCCGTTAATCGCGTAATATCATGTCTAATCTCCTGATAAGTTGTAGAAATTGGCTCTAAGGAGTCTTTTAACATGCTCTGGAATAATTATACCCATTTCTCCATCATTAGCGGGAATTGTATCAATCCTATTTTGAGCACTCTTTTTAATTGATTTTTAACCATAATGACCCTAAGTATGAGCAATAAGTGAAAAAAGAAAAATCCGAGGTCTAAGTGACAATGACGGGACTCACACACTCAAAACCCTAAATCCGTGCTCTAAACCCTAACGAGGATCCGAATCACGCTCAGGAAGTTTGGAATTCTCGACCTAACCTCGCGGAATAGCCTAATTTTGCAAGCTTTTCAATTCAACACTCGTAGCCAAAGCTCCATTAACACTATTCATTCCAAAAAACAGAAAACCCTCACACCTAAACCCAAATTGCAATCCCTCCACGTCTCAAACGAGGGAGCAATTGAGAGATCACTAAAAGACGCAATCGCAGTACAGAAGAATTGAGCTCAATCAAATTCAATCGACGAGAATCGAAAATGAGAGAGAAAAAGAAGGAATTTAGAAGCGCAAATTGAGCACCTGTGTTTGAATCCATCTTGCGTCGCTTGCTCCTCTCATCAGAAACGACGTGCTTCTCCCGACTGCTCATCTCTCTCAAAGCTCCAACTCTTACCACCAACGCCAGACGGAAGCAGGTCTGAATGGCAAAAGTTCCCTGTTCCCCTTGGTAGACGCAGCTCCAGTGAATGGAGCGTAAGTGTCTACCAAGGGGCCTATAAAAAATATTCAACCTCTAAAAGCCCAAGGGATTAAGTCAAATACAAATGTGTTATAAAATATAAACTTTACAACCTTTTTGAAGTTAGCATCAAAGAAGATAATGTAAAGCACAAAAAGTAGAAAGTATCCATATGATCAAAATTAAAAAAATATTTATAGATTCTCTTCAAATGAATTTTGAAGATACAACTTCAAAAATTCACCAAAAATATAATTTCTATTTTTAGGATTTGAAATTTTTTTTGAATGGCCAAAATTTTGGTTTTTATTGATTTGTTGAAAAATAAAAAATACTTATTAATGAGAGCATCAATACTTCCTTCAAATAGTAAGTTTTCCAACACTAAGCAATTTTAGACACTTTGTGCTATTTCTCCTTGTTTTTGCTATAACTTTTGTTTGACCATATAGATCTTAGTTTTGAATGAAAATGTTGAAACACAATCCAATATTTTGAAGAGAAAAAAAATGAAATTGAAAAAAGTTTTTTTTTTGCCCAAAAATGCTACCCGAAGTTGGACAGCGACCATAAAATGGTCACTTGAGTACTTAGGGGTTAAACCCCGGTTTAGGGTACTTTACAAATAACTCAATTGTGATGGATTATTTTTAGCAAATGAAAGGAAGCTCTAATGCACAAAAAAGTCAATCACTTAGTAAGCTATCAAAAGATCATTACACATAAAGAATTAGGTTTAGTATAGTTCTATTAGATTAAGGTCTATCTAACTATCTATTGACATGATGTCTATTGAACTTGATGTTTGAAGTGTTATCAAGAAATTGAATCCAATCCAAAAGTGTACAAAATTGTAACCATGAATTCAAGAATCCTCACTAGAACCATTTTTTAACACAAGTAAAAGACATTGATATAGGTAGCCCATGCTCAAGCCCATGTGAAGATGTAGTCTTATTTATTCCATTTATATTTTGCAGTGCAATTGGGTTGTCTAGCTAATTTGTGATAGAAAGGACTTAGATGAAGAATTCAACATGTTGTATAATTCTTCCTCTAGGCCCATTGCTTAAGGAATTTTGTAGATGATGTCTCATCATTCTAGCTTAGGGGTCCGCTTTAAAGAACCTCATAAATCACAAACCTCGTAAGTGAATTAGATTAACCCCTAAAGGTTTTTTACTATGTTTTCACCAAAAATGTTCCAAAACTGCCATTTCTAATACAAGTGCAATTATTTTCTTAAAAACATATTTTTGACTCATATAACCATAGGATCTTGTAGTAAGGTGGTTTGTAAACATGTTGAAAAAATTTCAGAAATTTCCACCATATAGATTGCAAGATATAAGCATTTGAATTGACAAAAATTGTTTTTTTATCCTTGCAAAAATCCGGGTAACTGCACTTCACAAGGTCACATTTGTGTGAAAAAAAATTCAAAATGGTGGTTAGTCTTTGAATTCATACTTCAATGCAAGTTGGCTACATTCTCAAAAAATTTCAAACCATTTGGAATTGTACAACATATAGGAAAAAATAAGTAGAAAGAAGTAAAAAATGAGCCAAAATACTAAGTTGTAAACATTTTATTCATGGAATTGAAAATTTTCAATCCCAATGGTTAAAATGTTGTAATAAACAATCTACACCTTTTATTTTTATTTTTTTCCAAAAATATGAAAAATTGAATTAAATGAAGAATTTCAAACTTTTTTTGTACTGTAGAGATTTTGTAACTGGCTGCAAACTACCCCAAACTCAAAATCTTCATAACTTTTGACTCATTGATTGGAATGGATTGATTCAAAGCTTCACATGTCTGTATAAACCTAAAGAACCAATTTGGAATTTTACTTTTTAAAAAAGAGTTTTTTTGAAGAAGTTTTTTCAGCTGCCCGGGCTACCCGCCGAGTAAAGAAAACAACATATCCTCCCATAACTTTTTAACCGTGAAGTCAAAAGTTATGAAAATTGTTGGGCCTTAAAGCTACTCCTTGGGCACACATTGTATCAAAATTTCAAAGAAAAAAATAAAAAACTCCATCCGTAGTGAGCTGCCCAAAAAATTTATAATCTCAAAAAACGATGTTCAGGGCTTTAGGGGTTAAGTTGATTATGGCCATCTTACATAGTTTCTTATATTTTATTCTACAAAACAGGTTGATCTAATGAATGATTTTTTTGTACATATTCAACAACATTTGTATATATATATTCCAATACATATACACTTTGCATATTCCAACACATATGTACAATTTTTGTACATATTTAACAATTTTTGCATTTGTATTCCATAGAGGTAGTATTGGGTTCAATTTGAATTCCATTGATTCTACATTCTATTGGGCAAGGTGCATGTGTAATGGTTGTAAATGCATGGACTTCAACTTGTATGTACAAATTTTCATTGTATAACTTCGAGCTAATCAATCAAGATCATAATCTCCATAAGAAGAATATAGATTGGATTGTTGATAGGAATTATTTTGTGCACTTGTGTATCTAGAGCTAGATAAAGTCTTAGCTTGAATTCACTATATATTCATTTGTGCAACTCTGTGTATTGTGAGTTGAAGTTTTAACAAATGATAGTAGACTCTTGGGGTGAAATTTTGAAATATTGATCAATTTGAATACTACAATTGCAATTTTGTTTGATAAAGTTCTAATGCATTTTTTTGTGTTGACGATGGTAAAAGCCTACAACTCTATCTGTTTGAGGCACACTTACTCCAAGATCTGTATATTTATTCTTACCACTTTAGTTCTAATCCAAGGTGAAAATGGGAATCCTTCTAATTTTTTTTGAAATCATATCTCTTAAATTTTCATTGGAGCACAAGCATCTCAAGGTATTACTACTTGACAAGCAACACATGTTATTACTTCAATATAAAAGTATTTACAAAAGACAATTTTTCCATATCAAAGAAGGAAAAGCATCACTCAAATTCATGAAACCTACATCGAGATAATCATAACTACAAACCATGTGGAAATAATTCCTTACTCTTACTTTCAATGTCCACTTTCTACTCTTGAGAATAGCTAGCTAAAGATGTATTATGTTTTTTTTGTACTATGCATCATATGGATTTTAAATTTGTCTAGGTTACTACATAGCTAGCTTCTAACAACTTCCATCTTTAGAATTTAGAATTTATTCATTGTGCCTCTGAACCTTATACAACCACTCACATTTATTTTGGCTTCATACACAATTCCCAATATTCTAAAGTTGTTCTTCATTTTCTATTGCATGTCCATTCCTTCAAAGCTTGATAATATTAATACTTAACACCTAAAGGTTTTTGACTATATTTCCACCAAAATCACTACAAAATCATGATTTCTAGTATAAGTGCAATTTTTTTGAAAAAAAACATTTTTTGACATATTTAATCGTAGGATCTTGTAGTTAGGTGGTTTGAAAAGACGTGGAAAAAATTTCAAAAACTTTGACCGTGTAGATTGCAAGATATCAACATTTGAACCAACAAAAATCCTTTTTTCATCCTTGCTAAAATGTGGGCAACTGCACTTCACAAGGTCACATTTGTATGAAAAAATACTCAAAATTATGGTTACTCTTTGAATTCATTTTACAACTCAAGTTGGATATATGGTCAAAAAATTTCAAATCATTTGGAATTGTACAACACATAGGAAAAAATAGTAAGTAGAAAGAAGTAGAAAATGCTTGAAAATACTACATTGTGAACAATTTATTTATAAAAATGAAAAACAACAATCTCAATGGTTAAAATATTGTAATAAACAATTCTCACCCAATGTTTTAGGTTTTTTTCAAAAATATTAAAAATTGAATTAAATAAAGAATTTCTAAATTTTTTGTGTAGTAGAAATTCTATAACTACCCACAAACTACCACAAACTGAGATTCCTTATAACTTTTGACTCATTTATCAAAATGGAATGATTCAAAGGTTTACATATAGATAAAAATCTAATAAATTTATTTCAAATTTTTAATTCTTAAATAAACAATTCGTAAAGAAGTTTTTTTTGCTACCCACAATGCCCACAATTCAAAGGAAAGAATATATCATGCCATAACTTCTAAGCTGTGTAGTCAAATGTTATGAAAATTGTTGGGCCTTAAAGCTACTCCTTGAACACATGTTCTATAAAAATTTCAAAGAAAAAAAACAAAAAAAACTCCATTTGTAGTGAGTTGCCCGAAATTTCTATGTTGCCAAAAAACACAGTTCAGGGCTTTAGGGGTTAATTATCTTCTTTCAATTTTGTTAGATGAACTGTAAAGGGCATTTTCTCATCTTTCTTTTTATGTTTAAAAAATCTTATTTAACACCCAATTGAATTGAAACATATGGATTTTTATCCAACTAACTGTAGCAATCATAGACCTTTATCATTAAAAGAGATAACGAAAAATAGTAGGCGGTTTCAAGCCAATTCCCATATTGTACCTATAGCAATGAAGAAACAACTGACTATTGTCAACTGTCATACATATTTAAAAAAATTCTTTCAAATATTTTTTAAGAAAAACATAAATTTGACATAGTAGTCTTCTACTTCATCAATTTTCTACAGTCGTATAGTTCTCAATGTTCTCCACTATGCATGAACTCGTAGTCTTGTTTGGAGCCAAATCTCCTTTGAAGTTTAGATGATTACAGTACACATGGAATAAAAAAACATTTAGAAAATTACTATCATTGTCATTATCATTATATATACAATTATTATATATATATATATATATATATATATATATATATATATATATATTTCATTTTTTCTCACATAGTCTTATAGAGTCTTGAGAAATTTTGTTTTGTAAAGATTTATTGATATGTATAAGCAAAAAACAAGAAATTATAGACTGAATGGCTTTAACATTTAAGCATCTACCTAACCTTTTGGGCTAAGGACTTGATCTAGCTTCTTCATATCTGCAATTGAAGTAGCTTTTATCAATGCAAAGCTTCTTTGATTACATCTATTTGTAAGGTAGTCGGCTCTAAAATGGAGCGGGCATTAAGAATGGACCCTATAAAAGGTTGTAAAATGAACAATAGGTGGTTTTTAAATGGACCTCCACATTCATTGAATGAATTAAGGAAAAGTGCATCGGGAATAGTGAGAGCCAATCATATTCTTTGCTTTTTCATCTTTCTTTAGAAATTGCAAGTGAACCATTCATGGAAGACCTAGAGACATAAAATAGGGAACTACAACACATCTCCTTTGAAAATTCATAACTAATTTAAAAATGCTTCAAAAATTATGAAACTACTTGTGTTAGATTCCTCATCAATTTTTCTTTCTCTGAAAAATGGGCTAAAAATATTTCCATTCAAGAAAATACATGAAAAAAGGGGACCAGCCCTTAGATGCTCCATTATAGAGCCGACTACCTTACTACAAGTGAAGTGTAAAACTAGTGTGATGCATCTATAAGATTAGTATCACTATAAACTTCCTTTCTATGAAAATCAGTGGATTTTTATAACATTTTAGCTTATAATAATTTGAAATAGTGAGAATTGGGTAGATTAGTATCACTACAATTACAATGACAAATCAATGAAGTCCCATTTAGTCCAAAGCCAACCAAAATTAACTACAAGTAAAATACTTAGTTTATAGCTTGTTGACTTGGGATATTGTCCAATGAGATATTGTGAATTTCATTAAAATAGAACCACTCAACTTATTTTGCACTCATTAGGGAAGATTTGAGGGCAAGAAAGGACTATTCCAAGGCTCTTCCCTTGCTTGTTCACTATGTTGTTTAGGAACTACAAACTAGCCATTCTTGTCTAATTTCTTTTACTTAATTTTCTAAAAATAATTTAAAACTAAAAATTATATTAAATTATTTTCTTAAGTAAGACCTTTAACTAATTAAATAATTAAATAAATATGTAATGTAGTAGTATCTTCGCCATGTTAGATTGTTGATATAGCACTGTTTTTAGAGTTTCTACATTTCAAAAACTCGCAATCTTATAATGCTATCAAATCTCCTCTAATATTTATAGTTTAGGCTATGCATTTTGAAATCTATTTTTTTAGATGGTTTATAATCTATATTGGTCTTAGATGTCATTTTTATGGTTTAGACTATACAATTTGAGATTGGCATAAAAAATATTATTATTTTAATGAAATTCACCATAGATATTTACTCTTTCTCCATCTTAAATTCCTTTGATTGTGACTATGTATAAATCATAGGCATCTTATTTCCTAAAAGAGAAGCACCTTATTTCCTAGAAGACCCTTCGGAACTGACAAAGAGGTACTAGAAAGGGCCGAAGTGATTGCCCATTTGCCCCCTTGCTCTGCCCCTCGGAAAAACCATTGAAATTTTTTATTTTTCACATTTGATAAAATTCGCTAATTTTGAATTCATACTATTTATGATCAAAGGCTCCAAATTAGCTAGGTGGGGATGTACAAGATATATTAATCAAACTCAAAACAAAGGGCTTTTTCTTTTATTTACACCTTTGGAATGACTTGGAGGGTTCAATTCACCTGACTAGGGTTTTATTTTCATTTTTCATGAAGTGCCACAATGACAATATAAATTGCTACTATGGTGCTCCAAATTTCAACATTCATCCACATACCATATTGGATCATTAGAGGAGATTCGAGGGCAACGGGAGACTGTGAGTTCCCAAAGCAGTGAACGCAGGAATCTGCCGCAGGAATGCGGAACTGGTCTCTACTGACGTGGTCGAGAGTGTGCCACGTCACCGATTTCTTTTTGAATTTTTTTTTGGACTTCTTTTTGCATTTCAAGACGAAAATTTTTTTTTTTGAAAAAAAATTAATTAATTAATTACTGATCGGGAACAATTCGGGGAACAGGGCTTTCGCAGTCTCCTGTTGCCCTTGAATCTCCTCTAATGAGAAAATATCACATTAGTAAAGTACATATCTCATGAACATACTTTTGTTTTCATCCACAATCTGGATATTTCATCCAATTTTTCTTTTATCAATGCAAAGCTTTTTGGCAAAAAACTTCATGATATTTTACCATTTTTAAGGTGCAATATTTTTTTTGGGTGTAATCTGGCACTAGAAAGCCAAAATAAAAAGCCCTTACCCCGACCCTAGAAACTCTGCTTGAGTGCCCTGAATCGATTCGTTCAATCTCCCAAGAAACTAAAAAAAATAAGGGACTGAGAGTAATATTTGTTGCGCAACTGCTTCGCGACTTCCTACTGTTGTTGTCATCTCCGGGATGAGACTAGAACTGTACTGAAAAGGACGAAAAATAGACGTACGACGGAAGTAGTGTACTGAAGGACGGATTCCTATCATATCGGCGGGGATTCCGTCCTTCCATATTTGGAGTCCACATCCAGAAATCCCGCCGTCCACTCACAGGATTTCCCTTGTTTAGGCTGTAGGCCCTATCCTTTTTACTGGGGGCAGGGAGAACTGACCCCCTCGCTCGGCCACTCGGGTAAAACGCTGTAATTTTTTATTTTTCACACAAATTTTTTTTTGCAAATTTTGAATTCATATTTGCGATCAAAGACTGCTAATTATCTCCGGGTGAAGAAAATAGGGGTGATCACGTCCAAAACTACAGGGCTTTTTGTTTTGATTGCCCCTCTGGTAAAACAAGGTAAGGCCGATCCACCCGGATCCTCGCTAGACCACTTATTTAAGATGCTGTAATTTTTTTTTTCACACAGATTCTTTTCGCAAATTTTGAATTCCTATTTGTGATCGGAGACCCCAAATTAGATGGGGGTGAAGAAAATAGAGGTGATCATGGCTCAAACTAGGGGGCTTTTTGTTTTGATTGCATCTCTAGTAAAACATGGTAAGGCCGAGCGAGGGGGCTAATCCACCTGGATTCCATAAGCAATCGTTCGATGGACGTGTTTCTAACCAAGGTTAGAATGTTTTTTTTCTCCTTTTTAAAGTTGGGATTAAAAGTTCGTGGCACATGTCCCAAAGTAGTAACTGTAGTATGCAAGAAAGTAGGCAAGAGTGAATGAAAAAGTAGCTTTTTGTGTGATTGAAAGTAGAAGAGTCCACAGATTGGCAATTACTCTATTGCACGTTTTACCTTTTCAAACTCATAGAAATTTCAATTTATGCGATGAAATTACCAAAGTTTTGCAATTCCCATCATTTCTATCATTACACCTCTAAAAATATTTGCTTTGCCTTGATCATATTTAGAATACCTTCAATGATTGGTTATAGGTGATTCTACCTTTAATACATAGATTATGATCAAAACATCATTTGTAAGGTGATAATAACCAAAACTATGATACCAAAACCAAAGATTCTAAAGCAACTCATTACAATGGAGGCATATCTTTCAAGAAAAACACCTTTGTGGTATTAGTAATTGAAAATTATGAATTGAAAAAATAAAAAAATTTGGACAACATATGTGCAAGTCAAATTCAACAACTTGCTGCCAAAATATTTTACCTTTAAAATTTTGATGGTTCAACAACTTGCTTTCCTTTTCTTAGCTTTTGGCACTTTATTTTTCCTAGTTTTTTAACACTCTCAATTTTGAATTAATTTTTTCTACTCATGTGTAAATGTGTTACATCTTTCTAAATTTTCTCAAGAATAATTTTTGGATATTCAAATTGGCAAGAATGAAAATTTTCAACTTTTCAAAAAATGGTTCCACAATTTTTGAAATTTTGGACATGTTTCAAATTTTCTCTACTTATTTCCAAAACTCACCTACACACATGGTTAGTAAGACATATAATTATTGCAAATTTTCAAAGCTTCTAAGTCCTTTGACCTTTGAAATTGTCACATAGCTTGATCTATAAACTAAAATCTAAACAATCAAACAATAGTCAACCAATCACAATTAATTAAATGCAATTGTGGAGACTTTTTTATGTCTATTCATGAAGAATGGATATAGGAAAGTCTTTGGGTGTTTAGACCTTAGTGGCTCTCATTAATTTTCAAACACTTCAAGAATGTCATAGCTCATAATTTGATTGAAAAATTAAATTTCCTAAATTAAATTTTCAATATATTGGAGTACATGCAACACTTTTGTATAAAATGATCTTTCAAAATTGTATATTTGTTATTGATTTTTTAAACTCAATCAAATTTATTAGTGAAAAAAACTTTTAATACATGTAAAAAAGAAATTCTAAATTGTTTAGCAAATCAAACAAGATTTTTTTTCAAAATTTTGTAGAATAAATATAAAGGTGATTGCAAGAAACATCTACCAATTTTGTTGTGTTTTCAATACTATTCATGATTTTTTTTAAATACTTTAAAATTAGAAAACCAATTTTTAAATCTTTAAAAAAAATATAAATAATGTATACATCTTTAAAACAAAGGTAACTAGTGAAGGAAATTTATAGGAAATTTCTCTAAGTAGGAGAACTAGAAAAGTGCCAAATCTCAAGAAAGTAGGTACTTGTATGTTTAAATTAGTTTAAAATAGTAAAAATAAGCAAATAAGCAAATAAAAATTAGCCATTTGTGACAATTCTATAGAGATGGTTATTCACCAAAAAAACCCATCAAAATGATATTTTATATGTTTCAAAATGCAAGCAAAAAGAGGCTCACTTTGTAGACCTTCACACAATATAAGATCAATTATTTTTAAAAATCTTTGGCCATTAGCTATAAGTATGCTTGAAGACCATATCCTCAAAATTTCAGCTCAAAATTTGTTTTTTGGATACTATGTAGTATTTAAAACCTCCAAATTGGCAAGCGTGACATTCCGCATGACATTAAATTGGGGTCTATTTTTGGATAGTAAATTATTTTTGAAAATTATGAAAAAATTAGGCTAGATGTATAATAGTCATGAGTACCTTGCTCATAAATCTTGAATCATTTGGAGTCAAATACAAAAGTTATGACCCCAAAAGAGATTAACATGCAAAGTGTGACTCCAAAAAGGACATGTATTTCTTACAATCACTCCCATGAGTTTTCTAATTTCATTGACTGAAATATGATCTCAAATAGTTTTATTTTTAATGATTCACTCCAAAATTCTCCAAAAAAATTATGGAAACAATATATAATTATTTTACACATTTTTCAAATCTTTAGCATTTTATTTTGGAGATTTTTGGAGTAAATTGTACAAATGAAAACATTTGAAGTCATATTTGGGTTATCTAGTAAACCTCTTTATGTCCAAGGCACCAAAATCCAGTGTTTGCAAAACTTTGAAGTTAAATAAAACCTTATCAAGTTTCTAATTTAAATAGTCTCTATTTGTGGAAACTTTTGTTTTTTGAAAATCTAGTTTTAGAATCAAAAATCCAATTTTGAAAATCACTGACTATGATGTTTCTATTCAAGATTTTGTGCAAGGACATCCATTGCAATCTTGACTTTCTATAGGTCAAGGGCTCTTGGAAATAAGCCTCAAATACACTAGAGCTTGGAGAGATAGCTACATTAAAAATTCTTTAAAAAAATGGTAGATTACATTTTGGAAAGTTATAAATTGATTGGAGTTATGCGTGAAAAGAGGATTGAAAGACTTCAAGTTACTTTTGTAGTTTTGACACTTCCATAATCAAACACTATAATTTTTCAATCTATAACTAATATTGTTGTGTTTTCTTTTCTTGCCTAATCTTTGACATGTTTACTTTGAATTTGTACTATTACATTAAAAAAAAATTGATAAAACTTTTTAAAAGTTGACTTTTTGTTCAATTTAGAGCAAACTCCTAGAGGCTCAAAAAAAGGCCTTGAGTATTTTGGGATTAAGTGGTTGGAAATGGGTGAGCTATACTGGATAATGAAACTAAGTTGCCTTAACAATTAGATTGTCTTATTCAAAGAAAATCACTCTACAAGCCATCAAAATCAATAATTGTAAATTCTATAAATACTTCTATTTGTACACATCGAGGTTTTATGAATTTCAACTATACCAATAACTAATTCAAAAGTAGTTCATTCTTATATAGTTGCAACAAATAATTATATAGTACGGAATGCCAAGAAATCAATGAGAAACAACCTAATTTCACTCTTTAGTGTACCTTAATTCTAGAAACACAAGCTGGTTGCTATGGAAATCATATTATTGCAATAGTGCAAATCTTTTACTATAAAAAAATAAAAAATATTGGAAACTAAACTATTCATTAGATGAAATTTGAGGGCATTAGAAGACTACGGGTTCGCAGTTTCTACCCTGTGAACTCGAATCCTACATGGTTACGACCCTGCCACGTTATTTTTATTTTTTGAACTTGTTTTCATATTTTAGGACCCAAATTCTTTTTTTGGATTAAAGCCGGCTTGACAACGGTCACTGGCATTGGGAGCTGTTTTGGGAACAGACCCAAAACGGCCCTGTAATGCCCTCAAATTTCTTCTAACGATTCACAAGGCATGACTTTCCTTTTTTTCACAAAATTCTAAAGCTGAACAATTGCACTTCTATCTTACATGCAAAAATTCATTGTTATTGATTAGACACTAATTGTCTACAATGTCCTTTTAGGGGTGATTGTAAAAAAAAACTTCATGTTTTTAGCTTAAAAACGTTGTTTTTGGACATAGTACTAGCAATACTATTTGATCCTGACAATATAGTGCGTGTGATGTACACCTACAAATTTCAATTGTTGATTTTGGGCACCTATAGATCTAGGCTGTCAGTTCAGTACCATGTATTACTTTGCAGTATTACAGTTTAGACTACTACAAAATACTTCACAAGCCACAAAGAGCAGAAAATAGCAGAAAAGGGTATGTGGACCTTTTTATTTTTAATAATTAAAAAAATCAAATTTTTAAAAAAAAAATCCATTATTCTAAACAAAATTGTGCTTATATTGCAACAAAAAATTCTTCTAAATTTGTTTCCCCTTTTTATAGTGTTTGTGCAAAGAAGGTCACTTTGACCCTATGTGGACAATAAACATTTTACTATTTTCATAAAAAAACACCGTCAATCCTTGAATTGTTAGTAGACCTCCAAGTTGTACAATCTGTGGCTTCAAATTTGAATTTTTGAGTCAAAAATAGGACTAAAACTTCCAAAACAGCCAAGGTAAATAGCCAATCGGGGGCACTTTAAAAATAATAAACTATTTTTTTTAAATTGAAAAAATTACACAACATCTAAAACTTTTGTGTGCACCTTCATTTCAAATTTCAAGTTGATAGGGCAAAAGATGAAAAAATTATGAACAAAAAACTATCTAATAGAGGTCAAGGGGACAAAAAAAAGGACAAGTGTTTCTTGCAATCATACTTAGGGTTAATTGCTACTTATTAGCCTGTCTTCTAATGTAAACCGGCCTAATTCTGATTGCAATCCATTTTCGTCACCCTATGCTTGGCCCCATTTCCACCTATTCAGCCATCTAAATTTGTCCAAAAATGAGCCAATTCTGTCTAGAAATTCATGCATTTATGTCATTTAGGGTCATGTGGCTATAGCTTGTTGGTGAATACCTAGATGCTTACATGGACATAAGAAGGTGGTTATGGGTTGTTATTAGGGTGTTTGTAACCCTAGTCATAGGCACTTTTGTAATTTAGAGCTGAACACTTCAAAAACTCACAGAAATTACAATTTTGATCTGATAATTATGATTCCACTTGAGTTTGATTTGTGAAACATGTGGACACCTATGACAAACATGTGTCCCTCTTGGAATTGGCCCCAACATACTGTAGTCATATTGCAAATCGGGGTGGTAATAGGTTGGTCTCCCTTAATAAGTTAGCGCAGAAGTAGGACGGACGCCAGTGAGTGAGACCGATGTGTAGAATTCGCCGTGCAACACCTGTTTTCACACGACGAGCGCGATGGTCCATGTGGCAGCCTCACTTCCGTCCAACTGCACAGACTGGCTGGCTAGCCGAGCACCCCCCCACTGGCACACTCTGTCGTTAGTAATTATAAGCTTAATGGGGAAACCGCATGCGGTAACGAGAGCCCATCTCCACATTTGTCACAGGATCCTGGAATGGTGCAGGAAAAGGGTCCAGTGGAGCTCCCCATTCAGAGTTGGGGAGAGGTTGGCGGCCGAAATCCGGGAGGATATTGGTGAGGTCCAAGCGTGTACGGACACCTGACTTGCTCGAAAAGGGTCCGCCATGTGTGGGGGCGGATGCTCGGGGGAGCCCGTCAAGGGAGCTGCACTGCCATGTGGACGGACTGCACGGTTCTCGTAGCGGTTTGTGCAGCGCAAGGACTTGTTCGTACTCGGCCGGCGGGCACCAAGACTCGAAGATCAGAGATCCAGGAGTTACCTGGTTCCGACTTTGTTACCCTTCAGAGCAGAATTCGGGGAGAATTGGGAGTCAAAATCAGTCATATCGGAAGTCGACAGCGTAAATTTGTCGCTAGGGGTACTGCAGTTTGCTTACTGTAAGTGCACGTCTATTCATGCTTCGTCAAACTATATTTATCTACGTGAATTATACTCCGTTAAATGTAGAATTGAACAGCATAAGAATAATTTGGCGACTCCCAAGCCTTGGCTTCAACAGAATTGGCAAAATGTTGCCAAAAGAACCCCTCAAAATGTCTACAATCTACAGTGTACCTCTGTTGTTGGCTTCAACCTTGACCAACAATAGAGAGTTTTTCCTTTTTGGTTTAAAGCTTGCACCCATTAAGGAATTTGTACCTGTAATCGTTGATAATAGTATCTGAACAACAATGCTATTGCTTTACATCAATTTACTTTCATTGGATCATCTTGTTGACAAATGAAAGAGGGTTTTACAGCACTTTAATGTGCAATTTCTGGACATTGTATAAAGAAGTTATGATTTTTTTGAAGTATAGTCTCTAATTGTAACTAAAATTTGATAATAGGTTCTTGTGGGCTCTCACGTTGTCATTGTACTCATCTTCAAAATTAATCTTATTGATATTGTACACTCCAGAACTAGGTTTTATAGGTTTTAGAAGAGCTCTTACACCTTTACACCTTTTAGGTGTAGGTTTTAGTATCACATTATAGACAGTGATAATTATGGGTCCATGAACACCTAATAACTTAAAGCTTAATTATTCATTCACACGCTTTGGTTAACCTTGCATTTTTACTTGAAATAGTAATTATTTTGGAGCATCTAACTGCAGCACTGTTGTAATTGAGTTGTGCAAGTGGCTGAAAGGATGTGAGTACCACTTTTCAGGACTGTGCCCAAATTTGTGTTATTAAACACTAAATACTACACCTAATTCTACAGAATGGTCTGCCTGAGTAAGTTTTCCAGCCATTAGCGTCCTCCGTCAACTTCAGTAAGCATGGATAATATTGCATCACTCCAGTTCCATCTACTGCAACTAAGAGCTACCGCACTGCCCATTGCTTTTGTTGTGCGCAGGCACTATCAATTCGGCTGTTACTGTAAGTCATCCACACATAAGAGTACGTATCAAGCACTCAATTAGCCAGATTAGGTTTAATTAACCACCCAACCAACTGATCGTAGAAAAGCAATCTCAACAGTGAAAAAATGGACAGGCAAGCAAACATAAAGACTTCAGTTCAGGTGTGCAAACCATCAGTTCTTTTGAACGAAGTCAAAATTTGAGGGACTTGGAACAGTGTGATGTGAATATGCGATGTACGTCACTCCGAATCTCGAGGGTCGACAAACTAGTTGGTGACTCATCAGCATTCAGTCCCGCGGGATTCTTGGGGTCAGCGACACTTGGACACCTTGTTGTAACACTCTCGAGCGGAGAAATCGAACAGGCGAATCACGCACAAATATTGAAGACGTTACTTGAGATTATATAGTCAGTTCTCGAAACTGAATTTCTCATCTTAAATTTTTTCTGTACAGGATTATCTAGAAACGACGTTTAGTTTGCTGCTTTGTTGCCGTTCTCACTGTCAAGATCCGTCGACGACAGCATTTTATCGAACCGTCTAGCGCTTCAGCTGCCTGCGTCGAATTCATTATTCAGGTACCTAGTTCAGCCTCTGATCGATACCGGTCTTATGTTTCTCAGAGCTTTGTAAGCGCAAGTGTCACATTTTCATGTGCAGGAACTGACGAATCTAGTATCAATGGCCTTCAGTATTGCTGAACTATTGTTTTGCTGATTGGGTTGTTGCATGCTGCTTACAATGTTTCCGTTCGATGTTTGCAGCATTTTAGTTACCGGTTTATCCAGTTCCGATTAGGTGATTCAGAATGGCCACAGCAACGGAGCGTGCTGCTCTTGGAGCTCAGGAAGCCCGGCTGGAGGGTAAGGGTGCCGTAGGACAAGGTGTTGAGGGACTGACGAACATCGCGACTGGCAGAGACGATGGTCTTCCAGGGCACGCTGGTACTGGCCCTCTAGGTAATACCGTTGGAGATAGAGGCCTTGGACACACTGGAACCGGCCCTTTCGACCATGATCGAGGCCTCCTTAATCGCGATCATGATCGCCACCAAGGAGGTATCCTCGGAAACCACGAGGGCCACCACCACGGAGGCATGTTGGGAAACACGGAGGAAGAAATGGCTCGCTTGAGAACCAAAACGCACATCACTGCCGAAGGCGATGCGTACTGCCCCAACCCCAACGTTAGGGATCTGGTACGTTGCAATTGCGCAGCTCAAGAAACTGTTAACAGGCTTGAATTTCCTCACTCCTGTGCTGAATGTGACTGTCATCATGCCTTTCTCTAGAAGGTCTAGCATTGTTTGACAAGCAATATTTTCAGTTCCTTTGTTTCCTAATGTGTGAATTGATAAAAGTTTAAAACGACGGGTATACTGAACACAGTGAAGAATGTGTTGCTGTTTGCCTAGAAAGACAGCAAATCCAACACGCGCGGAAGTATGTACGTGAATAATATATGTCTTCATGCGAGAAACCTAGATCTGACAACTCATATCTCATTCTGAATGCTTGCAGCCCAAGGAGTTTGAGACTCGCGTGCAAGTCATCCAGCGCTACCCGGAGATGAAATCCGTAGAAAAAACCGATTTCGTGAAAGAGATTCACCACGAGGAGCGTACCATCATCGTCCCCAGAACCCGCGTCATCCACGACGACATCGAGCGCATCGACCGGGTCCCGGTTGTCCGGCAAGTTCCAAAGACGAGGATCGAGGTCCACTACCGCGTGGTTCCTGAGGAGCGTGAGGTTGTTGACATGGTGCAGGAAGTCGACTACGTCGACGTACCTCGTATCGAGATTGTGCCTCGCGTCATCACGGAGGACATCGAGGAGCGCGTGATGGTGCCCACGGTAAGGGAGGTTCCAGTGACGCGCATGGTGGAGGTTCCCACTGGGAATTACTGCGAGGCGCCCGCGGGCTCGTTTGTTACGCCTGGAGACTTTAATCTGATTCACAAGGGCACGACTGGTGTTGGAGGAGGTGGGCTTGGCGGGTTGCTCCACAGAAGCAAATCTAGCAGCAGCAGCTCCTCATCGTCGTCTTCGTCGTCGGACGATGAGATTGTGGAAAATGGAGTCAGTAATGGTGTGAACCCTGACGGAACTGTGCTCAATGCTGGCGGTCGGCGCAAGAAGAAAAGCTTGTTGCGCAGAGTTTTGCACCAGTAGAAATTTTTGAATGAAGAAGAGAACTTCTGGGCGTGAAGATTTCGTTGCGAATTTTCTCCTTTGCAGAGAAATATGAAGAGAATTTTGATTTTTGGGTGATGTTTCTGGGGTTGTTGAGCTCGGAAGCAGGTTCATGATGATGAGAGATAGTCGTCGACGGCGACGTCGAAGTGAATATGGAACGAATCTTTGTAGAGAGTATTTGCTGGAGAGAATAAGCTTGAAAAGTCATTTTTTGGTGTCGTAGGGTAGTGTAATGTGACACTTGTGAACGACATTGTTCACTTTTTTCGGTGGTTTTTAGTTGTTAGGAAGTAGAGTATGTGAATGGGATGTTACTGTTGTTATATTGTACACACTCCGTTTTTTCTAACTTTGTATATTATGTTATTTTAATATTATTTTGTTAGAAGTTAATTTTCTTTAAACTTCAGTTACTGACTTCGAATGAAAATGTTCCTGCAAATCTTGTCAACTTTTACTGTTTTGAAATCTTTAGTTTACGCTATTCTGGAGAAAAAGTGTATGCTCCTGAGAATTTATCCTGTTCAATTGTGAGACATTGAAATTTTACCAATTCACGTCTGTACAGCAAATTTTATGTTTGTTCAGTTGGAATATGAGTTAGTTATCAAAGTAAACGATACACGGAGTATATATGCGAAATTACATTTCAAAAAAATCATGAGGATGTTAACTATGTGTATCAGTTAAAACTTAGCACAAAATTCCATACACGATATAATTTAAATTGTTGAAATTTTTTTTAAAACGATCTTTCATTTACTTAAAGATGAAATAGTGTGAAAAAAATATATCAATTTAATTTCGTGATTTTTCATATACAATTAAATAGACAAATAAAATTCATAATCTACAACAACCATAAACTTTCCATTTTTTTAATTTGCTAACATAATCAGTTATAATGCAAATGAGAATGAAGTTTAATTGAATAAAAGGGCTTCTAAAACTTTCAATTTCTAATTAGTGTAGAGTACAGTTTCATTACCAAAACATCATACTTATGTAGAAAGTCCTAGAAAGCCATGCGACATGTATAAATGGAGGGAATATTACAACTTCAAATTACATTTATTTGTTGAACAATTGAAAATCATATAATTTCAAAATAAATTAATAAATTAACAATTAAGAGAATCTATGCTTGATTATTGAATATAAAGGTCAATTAACAGGCAAGTGAGATTGAAGCAAAACTTAAAGTGTCTTATAAATTATGCACATTTGAGAGTCTCAAAAAAAAAATCATTTACTAGAGATTCTTTTATTTTACAACCATATATTGCCACCTATAATAATGTAGACATTCTATAAGCACATTTATGAATATCATATTGATGAAAATCATAAGATTTCATACATGTATATGACAAAATTAGAAAGGTGGATGGAACCCTATTTTATTATCTTAATATTTTAAAAATTGCTTAAAGGATTTGAAGTAATTTTTGTATTCAAAATTGTAATAGTGTATTATAAAATGCAACCAAAGTTGTAAAGTTGTTCAAAGAGATATCTAAAATCCAAAATCTTCAACACCTAGAATTTTAAAATTCTAAAACTTCTTTGGAACACAATAAAGTTCTAATAATTATACTTGAGTTATTCGTAAAGTACACTAAAATAGCATTTAAACTTATGAGTTTTGTAAAAAAGCTGGTTGAGTTTGAAAAGTCAAAATAAAAGTGGGTATGAAACTTATTTTTCTATCAAAATGGTGCCTAAAAAAGTTTGGTCCTACTTTTGAAGTCGTGTGACATAAGTATGTTGCAAAAAAGTTTGACACTTCAACTATAGTTGCCTTCTCAACTTCAAAAAAAGTCATGCCTAAAGTGGGGGGGACTTTACAAATAATTCAACTATCTAAAAAAAGTCTCTTTGTTTTTATTTGGTTACTATTATCTAAAACTATTCAAAAGAATATTTCTAACAACAACTAGAAATGTTATACAACAATTACTAACATACTTTTTTGTCTTCCAAATTATAAGATAAATTTGGAATTCTATATCTTTCTATATCATTTGTTCATTCCATCTAAAATTCTAAATGTTTGATCCATCACTTTTGTAGAAATATTGTGAAACCCATCTTTTGATACACCCTCCCTTCTTGTAATTTTGAGAAGCCAATGTGATTGACAATCAATATGGGATTTTATCTGTATTTTTATTTAGTATATGTATTTAGTACTATATATGTATTCAATATTGTATACATATATGTATTCAATATTGTATACATATATGTATTCAATATTGTATACATATATGTATTCAACACTATATATGTATTCAATATTGTATATGTATTCGTTCCAATATTTCAATACTATATCCATATTTTGAATATGTATTGATATCCTTGTTTGGATGGTTGTGATTAAATCTCACAAGATCAATGGCTTGTGATTTTTTGAGAAATCAACAATGATTTCAAAGGTCAATACTTTTTTTAAAACCTATCAACGCCCTGTAAATTTTTGGGGAGGGAGGGGGGCAAATGCAGACCATGGGGGGTGCATCTTTACAGGGGATAGTGAAACCCCAATATGACCTATGTGATATCTCTAAATAGAGCTTAGAAGAATAACTTAATAAGAACTTTCAAACAAAATTCAATGAAAAACACTCAAATTCAATCTAACTTTAAATCATATCCATTAATTTTTATAATATAGTTAGATCAATTTGTTACAATACTCAACCAATATTTTCAATAAATTTGAAAAAAAAATAGATTTTCATTCTAAAATTGATTGGAGATTGAAGATTTGCAATTTTTAGAAGAATTTTTTCATTAGGTTCAAATAATTATATTTTAGAACTTTATTGTGATTTTTCAAATTTTATTAATTTAATGACTTATTAATTAAAATGATTTTTTGAATCGAAAATATCATTCCTTGCAATCAAAAGTATTTGTATACCTTGGATCTCAAAATATTTGCAAAATCTATATTGTTAAAAATTTTTATTCTATACAAACAATTGAGAATTGATTGAAAAATAAGATGGATGAAAAAAAGATTCTACATCCTTAATATTTAGGTTTACATTCATATATGGTTTGAAATTTAAAAGTTTCTTTTGTAATATTAATCATCCAAAGCCCAAGGGTTTGGACTAAACAAAAATATCTTGTAAATATAGGTTCTATAATTTTTTTTATCATTTGTATCAAAGAAAATAATGTAAAGCACAAAAACTGGAAAAATTCTATACAGTCAAAATTATAAAGTTATTTTTTTACTCTTTTCAAATGAACTTTTGAGGATATAACTCTCACTAGTTATATCAATCTCTTTTATGATCTATTGGCTTTGGTGAGATGTACTATATATGCCCATTCCCTTCATTTCATTTTATATATTGTTAAAAATAAGGCATGAGCCTAAATCTCTCACTCTATTTGATGTTGATTATAATTAAGAGATTAGGCATGTGCCTAATCTATTATTTCAACTAATTTTTTATAACTACAAGCAAAGAGTTGAATACGTGCATAAACCCTCATCAATTATTTTTTGACTTGACTAAGTTGACTCTTAAATCCCAAACTTTAATAATTCCTGTATTTGAACAATTTATTTATAAAATTGAAATACCCTTATAAGACCAAATAATGAAATGGTTTTATAATATAAGTTTTTGACATGGTATGACATTGTAAACACCGAATTCGTTATTTTTACACTTAGCCAAGTGCAATCATACAACACTAACAATGCCTAACTTATAGTGTGATTTAGGATAGTGTGAGGCAAAATAATTTTTTTCACAAGTACACTGACAAAAATGATGGAGATTGCAAAAAAATTGGTAATTTTATATCTTGAATTGAAATTACTATGAATTTGGAAAGGCAAAAGTTGGGCTTGACCTATGACTGACATCCAGAGTCATCTAATTCCAATCATTTAACAACTACTTTTCCCCTCAGTGCTTTCTACTTTCTTGCCCACTTATGTATCATTAATCTATTGGTCCAAACCTTGACAAAATACAAAGACACACATTCCAAGGAAAAAATGGAAATCCATTTTAATCTTGATTGAAAATAAGATACCCTCTTTGTTTATTGTTAATCGGGTGTTGATTACTAATGGGTACCTCTAAGGTAGGTTCACCTATTCCAGGAAAAGGACCAATGCCTAATTTATAGGGTGCAACATTAAAGGGAATTAGAGGGCTTCAAAAGGCTGTTTTGGAACTGTTCCTATAACTACTGGTCGTTGTTAAGCTAAAATTTATCATATATATATATATATATTGGATCCTGAAAATATGAAAAAAAGACCGATTTTTTTTCCAATTTTTTTTAATGACGTGGCACTCTCTCGACCACATAGGATTCTTGCAAAACTGCATTTCCGTAGTAGTTTCCGCGTTTTTAGACTGTGGGAATTTATGGTCTCCTAGAGGCTTCAAATCTCTTCTAATGCTCTTTCCAACCAATGCTAGAATGTATTTCTAATCAAATTTTAAATTGTGTCTTCTTCACCTTTCAAGGTTGGACCCAATAAGATCATGACACATGTCTTAGATTAGTAAGCAAGAAAGTAACTATTTTATGATTGGGATTGGAAGAGTCTAGATGTTGGCTATTAATCCAAACCACTTTTTGGCTCCCAAAAATCACAGTATTTTCAATTTCGGGAATAAAATTTTGAGAAATTTTGAAATCCCTAAATTTTTTATCTTCCTACATGACAAAAATTTTACTAGCCTCATATTGCTCACGATCTGCTTGAAAATCGCGGAAAAATTGCCCTTACCATAGGGCCCAGAGGATGTGATATTACAGAGCCTGATATTTGAAAGCCAGAGGCCAGGGCGTACAGGCTACCGGTACCTCAGCAGTACGAAGAAGTAAATGCGCGATTCAAATCAACGATCTACAGTCCCAGAAATGACGTCGCTCTTGGACGGCCCAGATGTTACAAACCCAGATCGGACCATTCCAGAAAGCCCAGATGGCGCAGGGGACATCAAGCCGCACATAGAATGACTCCTCACGAGAATACCGGCGGCGTGCCAAATACCGAGTGCGTGGCATCACCTGATTTCTGCTCTTGCAACCCAGACGGAGCCCTTGTGAGTTATAACCAATTCCGATCAACACCTCCGTCGTCGCATTAGTCTTCCAGTCTCCCAGCTCTTCGGATCTCATTGCAGTCCCACCCCGTCAGAGTTTTCTATTTTTCTCCATCTCCTACAGTCGCAGCTTTTGAGTTTTACAGGTGCTGGCCCTTTGAGTGTTAACTTACTCCGAGGTTGATCGGTCAATGCCGTGTTTTAAAAGGTTGTCATTGAGTTGGGTCGGAGCTGAGTTCAATATTGTGGGGGACGGATTCTTGTATCGCAATGTGCTAATTCAGAGGCTCTCAACTGGTGCTTGTGTTTGAGTATTTGCCCTAGCTAGCCTTTGCGTTTTCAAGTTCTTAAGTAGGAGAGTAACTTGGAAGAACACTGGGATCGCTGTAGTAAGACTGTGGTTGTAATGTAACAATGTCTTATTGTCATTAAAATTACATTTGTGAACTGAGGTGGTCTGATGCGTTCTATTGCAATGCCGTAAGAATCATCATAGCGTGCTAATTAAGCCCCAGCCTGCTCCCAGTGATCGATGCTAGTTTTGGTTCGGTACAATGCGAAGTCCACAGTAGGACTCTTTCCTTGTAGATTAGCAGTCTGAGAAAGTCGTGAGAACGGTGTCGTTCGAAGCACTTGGTATTACTTCTGTAGTTATGGTCATTTGGTATAATGCGAAGTCCTAGCCTCTGAAAGGACTCTGCTGTTAAAGGTTAGTACTAACTTGGTCTGGTTCCTGTGCTGCAGGTGTCCTTCATACGAAGGCGAAGTGGAAGTTATGGCTACTGCAACTGAGCGTGCAGCATTAGGCGCCGAGGAAGGGCGTCTTGAAGGCAAGGGTCCTGCCGGCCGAGCAGCGGAGGCTGCCAAAGCAGCGGCCACCGGCCGGGTCGATCATCCAGGAGTGGCTCCCTTCAACAACGGCTCCAACGTTCCTGTAGCAGACAGAGGTCTCTTGGATCACCACCACCACAATCACAATGGCGGAGTGCTGGGCCACACTGAAGAGGAAATGGCCAAGTTGCGAACTCGCACCCTTGTCACTCACGAAGGCGAAGCCTACTGCCCCAACCCGAACATCCGAGACCTCGTAAGTCCCACTGTCCCATGCAACATAAATCGAGCGTGCCCTGGTTGGGACCTTGGTTCGAATGTTGTATCAGAGTGCCGAAGCTGCGATTTTGAGGTGCTTTGGAAACTTAATAATCATCAATAGATGGCGAGCATCCGAGTGCTGTTTGTGTTGCCCTCAAGTAATTAGACCTTTAAAATGGGAGTGGTATAGATTTGTGGTTTTAATATTAGGGAGACTGGAGAGCTGCTTCCCCAGTTTCACCTAATTTCCACTTTAATAAACAAGGTATGCATTACATAAATTGAGAGCACGCCAATCTTTAATCACAAGGCCGATACAGTTCTGATCATAGGAAGCTCTCGTTTTTAATTGCAGCCCAAGGAATTTGAGACTCGGGTCCAAGTCATTCAGCGCTACCCAGAGATGAAGACCGTGGAGAAGACGGACTTCGTGAAGGAAGTACATCAAGAGGAGCGGATCATCGTTGTGCCCAAGACGAGAATCATCTACGATGAGATCGAGAGGATTGACCGTGTGCCGGTGGTGCGGCAAGTACCAAAGACGAGGATGGAGATCGTGTACCGCGTGGTGGAAGAGGAGCGGGAAGTGACGGATATGGTCCCGGAAGTGGAGTACGTTGATGTGCCCAGAATCGAACAGGTAAGGCAGACATTTAATTGGCTGCCCCCAGTGTATTGCCCTGAGCGATTTTCCTTTCATAACTTGGACGGATATCGATTTTATAACTGCTGCCATTTTAAACTGGAGTTCGCCAATGGAATGGAATTTTCTTGCAGGTGCCGCGGGTTATCACGGAGGATGTGGAGGAGCGGGTTGTGGTGCCTGTTGTGAGGGAGGTTCCGGTCACGCGAATGGTTGAGGTCCCCACTGGAAAGTAAGTATTCAATTCGCTCTGACGACAAGCTTTTGAGACTCTGCTATTTTTGGTCGTATTCATGAAAACGGCGTGTTTAGTTCAAGGTGACGTTGAGGTGTCCAGAATTTCACCTAAAAACTACGATTGGTGAAGATTTGAGGTTCAGTTAAGCGACTGAAGTCTTTCTTTTTTATGAAGAAATGGTTTCCTGAACCAGTGCTTAGGCATTCGACGCTTGCATTGACTCAAGATTGCGTGTTTGTTCTGCAGCTACTGCGAGGCGCCTGTCGGAGAGTTCGTCAACCCCGGTGATTTTAACCTCATCACGCATGGCCACAAGCACCGCCATCAGGATGGTCTGGGAAGTCTTCTGCACACAAACTCCAGCTCGTCTTCTTCTTCGTCATCTTCGGACGAGGGAGCGAAAGCTGGGATTCTCAATGCAGATGGAACCATCAGTCCTGGAGGGCAAAAGAAGAAGCTGGGGCTGTTGCAGAGGATTATTCACCACTAATGAAAGTGATCAGGATGGTTGATGAATTAATGATCTTCTGTGACTGCGGTTAAGTAAGTCGATGGTGGATTTTGTAGTGATTTAAGGGTTACCTTTTGTATGCCATCGCATTTTGGAACCTCACCTGGATAGTGTGAGGATATAGGATGAGGTGTGCGTGGTGACTGTATAGCAAAGAAATGCTTCAGGATGCCCTGTAAATTTTTTGTACACTGACAACCGCCGACTTTTGAGTTTGTATAAAGTTTTCATGCACAGTAAAGTTCATTTTGTGAATACTCTGGAAATGCTTGTTGATAGAGTAGATAACTCTTAACTAAAGTGGCCGTCTTGCTAAGCTCATTTGATTAGGTGTAAATTGTATGGAGATGAGGAGATTAGCATTTAAGTATCTCAACATTTACTACATAACAGCCGAATTCGTGGGTCATTATAGAGTTTGGAGTGATCCTATTAGCACCTTGGTTTGCAATCTGTATTTTCGGGTCAATTCCACGAGGTACATATATTTCAGAGGCGTAAGCTTGTTTCCCAAGTTGGAATGAAAGACTGTGATGAAAATTGTAATGTTGGTGAAATCTTGAAGTGCAATGCCATGAAATTACAAATCTGAACATTGAGATGAGGTATAAGCATCCTATAAGCAACCCTGTAATCACTCTCAAATATATCTATTGGCACCCAAGTGCCAAGTGTATCAATGACAGACTGACAGTTACCCCTTTTGACACTAATATGTTGAAATTGTCAGAAAAATGAAAAGACTTGTAATGGGTGAACATGATTGGGGCTAAAAAGAGCGTGATGAAATGAGGGTGTCGATGTTAATCATTGATCTACCTTAACCCTTAAACGCCGGGCCTATAGCCACTGGTTTCAGGACTCACTATCTGTCACCCAGTTTGTTGCCATTTTCTAACCAGATTTGTGTGAAATTTTTATTTTTATTTTTCAGAGATGAAAATACATATCCTGTATACTTCACAAAAATTTCAGATTTTTTTGAGGAAAATTGTATTTTCTGTAGTTTTTTGAAGAAAAAATGAAGAAGAAATCATAGAAAATAGAAAATAATCTCAAAAAATCTGAAAATTTTACCATGTGTGAAAAAGACAGTGGAAATTATCATGGTGTAAACTAATTTGCCGTGTACATCTATAATTAGAATGCAATGGACATTAAAAATACAGCCGAAGTTCAAACTGCAATAAAATATTCAATTTTATGAATTTTTTCAAAATTTCAATTGGAAAAGAAACTAGAGTAGAGGACCTCCATTTCATTAGTTGGGCTCAAATTCAAAAAATGTCATTTTCAAAGAGAAATTTCAGATTTACTTAATTTCTCAAAATACACTAAAATGACAAATTTTGCCATCCGTTTTCCTTCATTATTTCTCAATTACATGAAAAAAAACATCAATTACACTAAGAATTCACTTAGACACTCTTTATAACTCAACATGAAAAGTCATTGGAAAAAAAATGGATGAAAAAAGTACTGTTCAGCCCTTCTAGTGGCTTGGAGAAGTCATTCGTAAGCCACAGAATGGCGCCGCCGGCGCTTAGGGGTTAATAGTGACTGAAAACGTGTTGCAACATGTCTATTCTTTCACAAATATAGGAAATAAGGGAGTAACACCCAATCCTGTATCTGTATCTTGGAGTGAACCCTAAATTCATTTAAAACAGTCCCTAGATTGCAGTCAATGAATTTGCAAAATATTTGACTGTAATTTGGTAATGCTATTGAAGGACACATACAAGAATCTGATTGGTTTAGTGTTGAATTTAGCAGCGTTCAAATTTGGAGGCATCTATTGAATAGTTTTAGTGCTGTAGGGAGCCAATTCTTTGAAAATTATAAAAATTGCACAAGACATCCAAACTCTTTTTGAATATTCATGATTCACTTACTAATACTAAAAAAATATTATTCTTAGAAAAAAAAACTACTTCCAACTATGCTAAATTCTTTATTTGAATGTTTTGGGGTGTTTCTACCTTACACTTTAGAAAAGAATTTATATGGGTTCATTTCATAAAGCAATCAAAAGTAGGTGGTATTACCTTACAATATTTTGGACTCAAATTTGTTGAGATCAAATTTTGGTCACTACTTATAAATATTAGATATAGTTTCAAAGTTGAATTGTACTTGTAGTTCAACATAAATAACAAAAGAAAATAATATTTCCTTTCAAACATCCATGAGTAAGGGAACTAAGATGAACTTTGGATAAAAATTCTCTACTTTGGCTTCACCAAAACTTCTCTTTGAATTGCTAAAATAGATATAATATTCTTATAGAGCATCCAAATTCTATTAAGTTTTTGCTCACACCTTACATCTAGTTCCAACCATGTTGCAAAATCTTTCCATCAATTCATTTTGTTGTTTAAGTGTTTGGCAATGTTAGATAACCTAGAGCTTCAATCTGGTAACTTTTTCCTGCCATTCCGAACTTTGGAGTGGTCCGTTCGAGATTGAAGATGTTTTGCCACCCAACACCTGCTGGTTGAGTTGGTTGCAGTAAAATCCTTTCTTGTCTTGAGAAAAATTCAGCTGTTCGCATGAACCGGCTGTGGTGACAGACTCGTGACTGTGACCAAACCAAAATTAAGCTTAACAACCTTGCTAATAAGCTTCCCTTCCCTTCAGTGCAGAAGAGGATCCGAAGTTCCACACGTGGATCAGCTCCCCGTAATTTGCAGTTCAATTTCCTACGCAAGATTTGGCAGAGATTCGCTGCAGAAAGGAAGGTATGCTCAGCTCAGTCCTGGCATGGCTCCCGGAGGAAGAGGAAGTAGTGAAGTACCACTGCTGCGCACCGTACCGACGGGACGGACACTTCGGAGTCTTCAGTTCTCACTGAGCAAGTGTGCGTGGGACGACAAAGCCGCCATCGTTGGGGATTTGAAGGCGCCGGAAAGCAGGCCTGCGCCTGTGCAAGGCAGATCAGCCCATTTGTGTTCCCAACCCAATTCCACCAACTAAGGTAGACCAACCTATTACCACCCTGATTTGCAATCTGATTATCTTCGGGCCAATCTTAAGAGGGATACATATTTTTCAGAGGTGTGTGCATGTTTAACAAATCAAACTCAAGTGGAATTATAATTTTTTTGATCAAAATTGTAATTTCTGTGAATTTTTGAAGTGTGCAGCCCTAAATTACAAAAGTGACCAAAACTTGGGTCATGAACACCCTAATAACCACCTATAACCACCTTCTCATGTCCCTGTAAGCATTGAGGTATTCACCAATCAGCTATTGCCACAGTACCCTAAATGACATGAATGCATTGATTTTGTCAAATTTTTAGTCAAAATTGACTCATTTTTGGACATATTTGGATGGTGGCATGAACAAAAATGGGGCCAAATATAGAATGACGAAAATGGGTTGTAGACAAATTTAGGCTGGTCTACCTTAACCCCTAAAGTCCTAAACTGCGTTTTTTGAGAACATAAATTTTTTGGGCAGCTCATTACGGATGAAGTTTTTATTTTTTTTCTTTGAAATTTTGATACAACATGTGCCCAAGGAGTAGCTTTGAGGCCCAACAATTTTCATAACTTTTGACTACACGATTAAAAGTTATGTTAGGATATGTTGTTTTCTTTACTCGGCGGGCAGCCTGGGCAGATAAAAAAACTTCTTCAAAAATTACTTTAAAAAAAAAAAAAAATTGAAATTTTTTTATTAGATTTTTTATCTAAAATTAAAGCTTTGAATCAATCCATTCCAATCAATGAGTCAAAAGTTATGAAGATTTTGAGTTTGGGGTAGTTTGCGGCGAGTTACAGAATCTGTACAGTCCAAAAAATGTTTCAAATTCTTCATTTAATTCAATTTTTCATATTTTTGGAAAAAAAATAAAAACAGAAGGTGTAGATTGTTTATTACAACATTTTAACCATTGGGATTGAAAATTTTCAATTCCATGAATAAAATGTTCACAATTTAGTATTTTGGCTCATTTTTTACTTCTTTCTACTTACTTATTTTTTCCTATATGTTGTACAATTCCAAATGGTTTGAAATTTTTGAGAATGTATCCAACTTGCATTGAAGTATGAATTCAAAGAGTAACCACCATTTTGAATTTTTTTTCACACAAATGTGACCTTGTGAAGTGCAGCTGCCCGGATTTTCGCAAGGATAAAAAAACAATTTTTGTCAATTCAAATGCTTATATCTTGCTATCTACGTAGTGGAAATTTCTGAAATTTTTTCCACATATTTACAAACCACCTTATTACAAGATCCTATGGTTACATGAGTCAAAAATGTGTTTTTAAAAAAAAAATTGCACTTGTATTAGAAATGGCAGTTTTGGAGCATTTTTGGTGAAAACATAGTCAAAAACTTTTAGGGGTTAAACCAGTCCAATTTTGTTTCCAATTCAATTTCACCAACTAGACCTATCCATTTCTCTCATACTAGTTTTGACTTCATTTCAACCTAACATCCGACCCCCTAATTTCCTTCATTTTATAACAAAATGAGGGTTTTCTATGACAAAATGAGGAGTTTTGATGACATAATCAAGGATTTTATGACAAGTTGGGGTAATATATCACTTCTTTAATAGAGAATATCTAGTACTTGATTAGGTGGTTATAAGATGTTAATGAATTGTTTATGATCCTAGTCTAAAGGTATTTTCATAATTTAGAGCTGACCACTTCAAAAATTTACAAAAATTACAATTTTAATTAAGAACTTGTAATCCTACTTGGATTTGATTTGTGAAACATGTATACACTTTTGAAAGATATGTTCCCTTCTTTGAGTTGGCCTTGATATAGCGAGATTTCAAATCATGGGTGAAATAGGGATGTCTACTTTAACCCCTAAAGCCCTAAACTGCATTTTTTGGCAATATAGAAATTTCAGGCAACTCATTACAAATGGAATTAAATTTTTTTTTAGAAAACATTCCCCCGAGGAGTAGCTTTAAGGCCCAACAAATTTTATAACTTTTGATCATATAGTTAAAAAGTTATGGCATGATATGTCATTTTCTTTACTCGATGGGCAAACTGGGCAACTAAAAGAACTTCTTTAAAAAATTACTTTTTTAAGAAATAAATTTTTTTAATTGGTTTATTAGATTTTTTATCTATGTTCAAAGTTTTGAATCATTCCATTTTGATTAATGAGATGAAAGTTATGAGGAGTTTTAATTTGGGATAGTTTGTAGGTAGTTATAGATTCTCTACTCTACAAAAAAAAAGTCTAAAATCCTTTATTTAATTCAATTCTTAATATTTTTGAAAAAAGATTAAAACATTGCATGAAGATTTTTTATTACTACATTACACACTACAACCATTGGAATTGGCATTTTTCATTTCTATAAATAAATTGTGAACAATTTAGTATTTTGAATCATTTTCTATTTCTTCCTACTTACTCCCTCTATCCCACTAAAAGCTTCTAAAACTCTTCCGCTTAAGGAATTAACTATATCTATGATAAAAGTGCCAAAAATACACGCATTTAAGAATGAATAACCCATCCCTTAGATTTATGCAAAATTTGGAGCTTAGGCACTATCATTTAGGCACCCAGAATACAAGTTAAAAGTATGATATTTGACATATTTAATAATTTTTGCCAACTTTATCATTTTAGATGATTTAAAGGATGGTGGATACAATAGGATTCTAATAATAGGCTATGTTCCAAAATCTAAATATCCAAAAAATAAAAAAATATCTCACTTTGTGATCAAATTTTAATAGCACCGAAATAGTCTATAAACAAGTCATGAACTCTACTATTTGAAGAAGCAATTAGTACAAGCCTACAAGGTGTCTCATATTGACATTTGAGGCCAAGCTTGCAAGGCCAATGACATGCTTAGATTGTTTCACTTGCCCCTACGAGGTTGTATAGTGCAACATTCACTACACGATCAAAATCACAAAAAGGAGCATTTTAGTGGGACAAATTTTTTGCTTGATTTGGAAGCTTTTAGTGGGATAGAGGGAGTACTATTTTTTTTCTATATGTTGTACAATTCCAAATGATTTGAAGTTTTTGAGCATGTAGCCAATTTGCATTGAAGAGTGAATTCAAAGAGTGACCACCATTTGGAACATTTTTTCATACAAATGTGACCTTGTGAAGTAGAGCTACTCGGGTTTTCAAGTAGGGATAAAAAAAAGATTTTTATCAATTCAAGTGTTAATATCTTGCAATCTACACAATGAAAAATTCTGAAATTTTTTCCACAACTTTTTGAGCCACCTTATTACAAGATCCTATGGTTAAATCTGTCACAAAAAAGTTTTTCCAAAAAAATTGCATTTGTATTAGAAATTACAGTTTTCAAGCATTTTTGGTAAAAACATAGTCAAAAACCTTTAGGAGTTAATTCCCAACATGTGCAGATTATAGAGGCTCTAGAAGGTAGAAGCTTAAAATCCTTGTATAACCACTTGAAGAGTTTAATATAGCTCCTAATGGGGCTTGATTGTGGGGGGATCTCTACATGGAGTAATACATTTTAAAATTTGAAATTTTTATTATTTTTTTCAAAAAAAACAAAATTATTGTAAATGTTTTTTTGTCAAGATTTTGTGAAACCTATTTTTGTTATATTGATATGTCTAGTTTTGACCATAGCCTCATCACAGAATTCAAAGGGAAGTTAATGACTCATAGTACATCATAATTGATCGGTTATTTCCATGTCCCATGTTTAGAAATAGGACAATCTAGGTTTTAGAAATAGTAGGGTGATCAGAAAAGGATCAACTACTTTATTTATATCTAATTGTGAAAATTTTGTGATCCTTTCTAAAATAGACTTGTACAATTTTTTGTTTGTCTTATAAGGGTTTAGGATTGCTTGATGTTTTTTGCACTTTGAAAATTTGTAATTTATTCATGTAGTGTCCAAAAAATGTATAAGGAGAACTACAAACTATAGACACTTGACTTGATAAATTGTAAAATATTGGCACCCCACTAATCATGTTGCTCATATTAGCTTCATTAGGCAAGTGATATGCTAGAAAGTTTGTTGGAGATAATGTCCTTGACGAGCACAAAAATTGATGGATCTATCCTTGCCATATTATTGACCTAAGACATCCTCAATATAAGTATAGTATATGGACTCGATAGACAAATGGTTGATTTGTCCAAAAACTTATAATGTTAACCCTCCTTTTGAGGGCAGTGTTTTTTTTTCCAATCAAACTACAGCATGTAATGAATGGAGGATGTTCCCTCTATATTTAAATCACTATGACTATACCACAACACTAGAGTCTGGCCCCATGAGGCCCAAAAAAACCCTATTGTTTGAGGGGCAACAATTCTTTAGTGCCCATCATGATAGAAAATTCTATATTGCTTTTGGAGTTGAATATTCAATAAGGTATGTAGGCTTTAAACCAATAGTTTATCCCAAACCAACATTATGTATTCTTGTTGTATATTTAATGTACTTAAATATAGGATTTTGGTGCATTGTCAATTTAGTCATTTTAGAGATATTTTTAGATACATTTCATGCCAATTGTTTTCGTTTGTTGGTCTTGGGTGCACTTACCTAAGTTTGTAAATGTGAGAAAAAAGGATTCAAAAAGGTTTGAAGGACAAGAATTTTGGATCCTACTTGATCAAGGTCAAAAAAACAAAGAATCTTCACTTTAGCATAGCAACTTGAAGGTTCTCTAAGAGATGTCAAAGTATCAACCCATAGAACAAAAAGCCCACAAGTTTCGTACTAGTCGTAGCGATAGCATTGGTATGTGATTAAATTGTTTTTAAAGGGCCAACTATAGCTACTCTCATGTTCAATTCACATATTGATTGTATATAATAGATGCTCTATAGTATATGTAGTAGGGAATTTATTAAAAAAATCCTTTTATTTCTTCTTTAGATGCAATTAGATGCAATTACCTTGGTGTAAGTTTGTCTCCAATTAAAATTTATAACCAACTAAAGTCTTTTTATTTGTTTCTAAATTTTAATCTTAAAACTATTATGTTTGATAAAATTATAATGATTACCAATTAATAAACAATAAAAGTTCTTATTGAATTTTTTAGTATTCAAAAGAATATTCTAAATTTGTTATAGAATTTTTTTTACTTCACCATATTAACAAACCATGGACTTTTGAAAAGCCAAGTATATAAACCTCCCAAATCAACCCCAGTTATTTGTGAATAGAGACAATCTATTTAAACATCTAAATGATATAAGAGTATTTTAGGTGCTTGTAAATCACCATATTTGTTTACACTTTTTAGTTTAGAAAAAACAGACAAAATAGTCAAGAATATGTATTAAAAAGTAGTAGAATTGGTGAATAAACCTAGAATAGAAATTGGAGTGTTCGATGAGATAGTGATTGGAGCTTTAGAGATTTAGTATAGAAATTTAGGAAAGGCAATTAGAAGAAACCAAAGGAAGAAAGTCTTTATAAAAATGGAAATTTAAATAAATACACAAAAGAAGTTAGCAAAAGTAAAACTATTATTAAATCATCAAAATAGTGAAGAGAATACAAAAATAGGAAGTCTATATGAAGTTAGAATGAAAAAAACAATAATTTAGACAGACCTACAACAATTTAGTATTGTTTTGTACCAATTTGGCCTTTTTTTAAAGTGGAAAATGGTATTTTTACATTAACTTGGTGGTAAATGAATGTCATTAAGCTAACTAATCCATTGAATTTTTTTATTAGGAGAATTTTAGGTTTTAGAGCTCTTTCTAGCTTCTCTCTCATACTTTGTGTGTGCATATGTGTTTGGGGAGTTTTGGGGAGTTTTTTGGATAGAAATGAAGAGAAATGAACAAAAAACACTAGAACAATGATGGCAAGGGATTAGAATAGGATCATAGGCAATTTGTCAAGTAGATTTTCATTCTTTTGGGAAGAAATGGAGTTTTTTAGATCAAATTAATTGTCAACTTTTGGGAGTGATGGTAGGCAAATAGTAGCTTGGATCAATTTGAATTCTTGAGAGGATAAGATTATCAAGAAAGCTAAAATTAAACCAATTTAATTTAGTATGAGGATATGGTGGCCATTTTTTGTGGGAAGAGGTTTGCTACCATAGCAAATTGGGAGCAATAACTTTGGTGAGCTATATTAGAATATTAGAGGATTGAATTGATTTGAATTTTTCAACAAAATAAATATTATCAAGTTAGCCTTCCAAAAAGCTATAGTTTACCAAATTTGGGGCAAATATGAGGAGATGGTGGCCATTTCTTTGGAAGAGGGTTTGTTGCTCTTCAGAGGAGGTACAAATTGAGATTTTTTTGGGGGATTTTTTTTCCAATTGTACTTGAAGAATTGCAATTCTCATTGCACATTGATATGAAACTTGTTGTGGATCAATTGCATCTTGAATTTGAGCATTGTGGTTGATTGATGTGTGTTGGATTTGTTGGTGAGGGCCCAATTTTGGCCATTTTAGTTAGATCTTTGTCTAGGAAGTTGTCATGAACTCTTTGAATGTTTAACTAGATGATTAAGGGGTGTTAGAAAGTACTTGTAGAGGAGGAAGATGTGTTGTAATAGGTTTGTAAGATTCAATTTCACCTATTTGGAGCCCTAATTAGAGACTTCTTGTTGCAATTTTGGTCTAGGGTCATTGCAAGAAAGGCCGTTCAAAAAACATAGCATATTTTACAGTACACATTTTTCTCTTTGGGAGTACTTTAAAATTAGGAAAATAATTTTTTTCTTAAAGTGAAAAATATTTTCCATATATGAATCTTTAAGAAGAAGGTACCCTAAAAAGGAAAAGCATAGAAAAATTCTCTAAGTAGGTGAACTAGAAAAGTGCAAAATCTCATAAAATAGTTACTATCACTGTAATTTGACATTTTAATTTATAAAAAATAAATTTTTTTAATTAAAAAAAAACTAAAAATTGGACATTTGGGAAGAGTTTATGGTGATGAGATTTCACGAAAAGAATGATCTAAAAACCATCTTCAATGTTCAAAAACTGCATGCAATGGGAGTGTTGTTTGTACTCATGTGGAGGACACAATATAATATATTTTCAAATTTCCTTTGGTAGATACATGCCTCTCTACTATACAAATAGATCATGAAAGTTTGAGCTCTAGAACATTAAATTTGGGGACTCGTAATGTAGTGAAAACCCCTAAACTTCAACTTGTGACAAATTAATAAAAATAGTTTTTAAATATAAAACGATTTTTATTAATTTCTAAAAACTAAGGGATCCAAGTAATATAAAGTTAGACATGTTCAATAAAAATTTCTTGTTCATTGGACTTGTGCTTCAAAAGTTATAGCAAACAATAAGAGAATGGTTTCAATTATGACTAGGAAATCATTCACCCTTTCTTGCAATGGCCTTCTAGGAAGATACTATAATTTCTTAGGCCATATTTTAGAATATTTGTGGGGTGCTATTGGACATTTTTGAGTGATTTAGTGATGCTACCCGTTTTTCACTTGAATTCATTTACACAAATTTGACCAAAAGTTTAGGAGAGTCCATTGCTTGGCAATAGTGCTAGTATGTGAACATGAAAATGTGAGCATGTTAGCCTTGAGCATATTATAGATAGATATCCTACAATTTTTGAAGATGTTTATAGCATAAATACCTATAGTATAAGTATGTATAATATAAATATACTAAAATCATAGAGGCATTTTAGATTAGAGGTCCTATACACTTTCCCTTGGCCCAACTTTGGAGGTGAATTTTTCTTCGTAGTGAATTTCACTCTAAGTGCTTCTATCAATTTTGGGCAAACAATTACAATTACAATTTTTCAATCTTCATGTTGGATTTTTTCCCATAGATGTATATAAGGATTGGTTAGATGGCAACACAAGTTTTAAGGAAGTAGGATTTATAGCTATAGGGTTTTGTCAAATTTAATCTTTGTGTTCTCAACATAGACAACTTGAGGAACATGAAAACTCATTGGATTTGAGTTTTTCTGTTGAATTTTCTTTTATGGATTTTCAACTAAATTTCAAAGCAAATCATTATCTTGACTAAGTTGTGATCACACACCTTTTTCTTGAAAAAATTTGAAAGATGGACTATGCACTATTGCAAAGTCATGGAAAAAAAATACTTTTTCTTAAATTTCCAAATTAGATATCTTACAAACAACTAATTTTTGCACTTTGAAATTTTGAAACAATATACTTCAATGAATTAGCTATATGATGTTGTAGATTAAAAAAATAATCAAAATGAAATACCTTTAGGCTACCCAAGTTGAAGCTAAAAACACACTTCACCTTAGAATTCAACAATTACTTAGTCAAATTAGGTCCAAATTAGTATATTGGAATGCTAAAGTGACATGACACACATTCCTTGAAAAATAATTTTAAAAGATATTATGTTTTTACATTACAATGGCTTACCTAGAAAATTGAAATGTCCAATGTGAGATTCCCAATCGTTTATGGGTTAATATTAGACTTTAAAAAAAAATTATATTCCACAATAAGGGTGGGGTCCTTTCGAAGATTCCAATGCCCAATGTGAAAGCATTATAAAATCAATTTTAATGGTTATCCCTTAAATGTTCAAGGCCTTTTTTAAGCTTCTAGAAATTTGCTTTAAATTGAACAAAAAGTCAACATTTTGATAAATTTTATCAAAATTTTTTTAATGTAATTGTAGAAATTAAAACTAGATATGTTAAAGATCACTTAAGGAAAAAAACAAAAACAATATCACTTATGGATTGAAAGATTATAATGCTTGATGATGAGGGTGCTAAAACTATAAAAGTGACTTGAAGTCTTTCGATCATCTTTTCACATGTCAAATCTAAAAGTTGGTTACAAAAAAAAATGAGGTTGAATGGCCTAACATCCATAACCCCAATGAATTTATGGCTCCTCAAAATCTACTCTACAAATTTTGAAAATGGATTTCTAATGTGGTTTCTTCTTCAAGATCTAGCATATTTGAAGCACATTTCCAAGAGCCCTCAACACTAAAGAAAGTCAAGATTGCAATGAACACCCTTGCATTAGATCTTGAATAGAAAAACCATAATCAATCATTTTCAAGATCAATTTTTTGATGCTTAAACTAGACTTAAAAAAGAGGTTTCCAAAATACAAACTATTAAAAATAGAGACTTATTTAGGTTTATTTAACTTCAAAAGTTTTACAAACACTAGATTTTGGTGCATGAAGTACTAAGGAGTTTACCTCAACTTCAATAGCATTTGTTATAGAATATCCTACACACTTGTCACATATCCTTGTGTGTAGCATACTTGCCTCATTCAAACTATTTGACATGCACTATTACAACCACATCTCCCAACCTCATGGATTAGAGTGTACCCATTTTCAAAGAAGAAGAATCAGTGCTTTGCATCTTCATGAAATCAGATGTTTTTTTTTAATAAATGCAAGACCTGCATTTCCAGCCAATGCAGGTGCTCTCTTGAAACTTTCTATCTGTTTAGTCATAGTGTCCTTGGCTAGAATTGAGTCTGCTGTTTTATAATAATGGTCGATTTTAGTAAAATGGCAGTATTCCATATGCCATTTTTCAGACCGCATGGTCTGCACTGAATACTAACATGTAGGATAAGTATAGATTTTCAAACATCTAGGACCTATGTAGATATCAAAGATACATGACAGATTTAGATTTCAAATTGTGCAGTCTAGCCCTTTTTTTTTGGATACCATGGGATTAGATTGCAAATAAATGTCTTTTTTTTGCCAAATGAAAGTAATCTTTTTTCACCAAAATTTTTCTAGCTATCTTTAAAATATAGATGAATTTGCCAAATTTGGATGAAAAAATGTATGAATATGATGGAAAAGTGTCCAAAAGATAGATGAATGTAGAAATATAATGCTTCACTAAATTTGAAGTGATCACCATCTTGGCACTTTCTCAAAAAGTACAAAGAAAAGGTCTAGTGCAATCTAAAACATCTTGGACATGTAAAGATTTCAGACATCTATGACAGGTTTAGACTTCAGACCTTCTAATTTGAACTGTAAAAAGTGTCAAAAGTAATGGAATGAAGTAATGGAATATAATGAAATTCGCTATAACAACAAAGTCGCAAGTTAATTGCATCTCAATACGCAGAAATCTGAATCCACCAATGTGATCGCCTTGTCATTCATGTGCAGACACCATTACAGCATCCACTTGTGACAAGTATCGCATAAGCCTCCCCGAGTCTTTCAAAGGTCTCGAACTTCGGCATTCTACAAGAAGCAGCTCCGAGCTAAGTAAGCATTAGACAGTAGCCTCTGTGGGCGAGATGAGCATGCAATGAATTCATCCTCCCACAAGGCCACTCTCTCTAGCAAAGCCCTATAACACTTGGTTGTGGATTAAAAAACATCTACAAACCAAGGTTTCCATCTACAAGAGTTTTTATGTTCATGAATGACCAAGTGACAAGCAGTAGAGCATCGACATATATGGCTCTCTCTGGCTCTCTTCGAAAGCCAAAGAGGGTGAATATTTTACAAATCCTCAAGTACAGAGTTTTGCTACCCTCGTGGACGGAAGCCACTGATGAAGTCATTGGGTTCATCGCTGAGGCGATCGAGCAGTAATGGTATGCAAAATGTAGAAGCCACTGCAATCGAAGGCTCTTCAACGAGGATTGAGAGGAGTAGCTTCATAATAAGAAGGTGAAGGTCGACTGAAGTGATTTGTGAGCGTCGCCCTCGCCATTTGCACGTCACGCACGAACGTTGTGCGTGCCTTCGCATACGGTGCATCTCGAGCTGCAAGCAACGCAAGAAGAGTGAATTAGGTCATTGGAATGATTTGAAGACAAGCTTATATAATTGCGCACTGAATGTGTTTCGAATAGATGGAAATTCTGGTTTGCTGTGAAGAAGCCTAGTTATAACGTATAATTTCTGCCTTCACTTCGTAGCATTCGTCTTCCCCAAGGAACGAGTATCACACTCCTACCTACGTAATACCGGTAGTTCCAAAATGTCAAGTCCAATTAATGTTCAAGACAACCGTGTTATGATCTCATTAACTGAACAGAAGAGGATTAAAACCCTCAATCCATCTCATTCTAAGCCCCTTTCATAACCCTAAACCCTAACCGAAAAATACAACTCCAGATGTTCTTGATTGCGTTGAACAACTTAACAATAATGCTCTCAACCCTCCTGCCTCTTCAGAATTATACAGCACTCATGGGAGTTGTAGTAAAATACAATTAGAAAAAAACCCATGCGAGGTGTGATCAGGAGTTGTTTAAAATGATGCGAGGTAAGTTAATTCAATTTTGGAAGAGAGTTACAAGCTATATTTCCTGTAATTCTCCTTCAAAATTGACCTACTTAGTATGAATGAAACAAGGGAGAAAGGATTTCATTGCAATCGAACTTACGGAGTCGTTGAACTCGGGTGATGGCCACTTTCTTCTTCCAGCAGAAGATCCCACCAGCAGCCATCACCGTCAAGCCAACGGCGAGGCTGAAGAAAAGCCCAAACTTCTCACCGATGGACATGGTCTGGCATGGTCTCACCCCCACGCCACACAATCCAGGGTTGTTGGCAACGCTGCAAACAACGCAAGGCACATTTTCATTAATAAGGTCACATATTAGCTCACCTTTCTGTGATTCAATTCTATTTCCTTATCAACCAACACCTGCTATGCTCTTCACTGCTTCTAGACATACGAAAATTTGGCCTCATCTGAATTATCTTCTTTGAAACTATGATCAATGAAAATTGGTCAAGTCTCAATCGTTAATTCTTGGTTCCTAGAGTCACAAAAAAAAACTTTTACAAATTTGGTTTAAAAAACTTTACAGATGGGGGAGCTGCAGAGATTGCTGGGTTCTGAGTTTGGGTTGAGTGTTCTGGTATCCGCACAGGGGTTGAAATGGGGTGAGTTGGGGTTGCGTTTTCAACCCTTGGTCTAGATTTTTTGAATCTCAATTTTATAACGCAATGAGGTGTACCATGGTTGAGAGATTCTCTCCACGGGTGACAAGTGAGCAGCCCTCGATTGAATCGATTTTCAATTATAGAAGCATTTGATATTTCAACCCAAAACATCTTATTCTTCAACCCAACAAAACTCTAGTGCAATTCCCTCTCAATTCTCATTTTAGACCTTGTATCAAGAAGTCACACTTATTAAGATTTAGAATTTATCAAGAAGGTATTTTTTGACACCCAATACATTTGTCATTGCACAAAACTTAAATTATTCTAAAGGTTGAGCAAGAGTAAATACAAGGAACTAATAAGAGACTTGAAGATTAAAGAATTTCCTTCAATGGAGATAACAAGAGTACAAAAGATGAGAGGGGACAAGATATATACTTTAAAATTGCACCTCGAATTGAAAGAGCTCCCACATCTGCTGGCAACTCTCCAGTCAATTGGTTATCATTTAGCAACCTGAAAATCATCATCTAGATGAGTGAATGTTGATGATGTACAAATCTCTTGAAATGTTCAACATTGACTTCCTTTAGTCCCACAATGTCTTCAAGGCCACACTCAAAAGGGGTAGAATGAAAAAAACTTACAATTGTTTGATCTTTGGAAGCAATCCAAGACTGCTAGGTATTGATCCATTCAATCGATTGTGTGAAAGGTCCCTATTCCATGATTCACCATTAGATTACATTCCACAAATACATTAGGAGATGACACTTGTCCTCAACAATAGAGCCATATTGAGTTCCAAGATTCATTTAGTTTCCAATATTTTTCCATTTTTAGATCCACGATAGGTTACAGAAGACTACAATACCTTCAAAGGATTTTGCCATTGAATGCACATGTGGTTGGAACTAACCAAAAGAGATATATTTCACTTCATTAGTCTCATGTGACTTTCAAAGTAAGATGAATTCATGATCCTTGTCTAACCTTCATATCTTTAATTCTATACTTCTAATATTTGAAACAATAAAAATGTCAAATCCATCAAAGTTCAATAGGCATAGATGGTGAGATGTACTTATTGATAATTAAAAACACTTACTTAGAAATCAAAGACAAAATACATTATGAAAACTAGAGGTGAATATAATAGATACCTCAAATAGGAGGCAATTCTCAAACAAAATTTAAAACTCTAGTATTTCTAACGGTAATGAAGGATTCAAAATGATTTAAGGCTCAAAATGAAAAGAAGAGGCAAATTTGTAGTTGAAGTCATGCAACTCTTAACACCCTATTCACAAATGCATAACTTTTGAAGGTAATGTTGAAGAAACTCACAGAGTGCTAAGGTCAATCATGTTGCTAAAAGAGGAAGGAACCACACCCATCATGAGATTGTTGCTCAAATTCCTGCTCAAACAAAATTTGTTTAAGAACCTTGACTCTTGAAATTACAACATGAGAATAAGGCACACTAAGGGATGAATAACTTACAATGATTGGAGATGTTGCAATGCCACCCAATTGTCACCTAGTTCCCCCCTAACTCCTTGTTCACCCAAATTTCTGAATCCCAAACCCCATGTTCACACTCATCATTAGCACTAGAGAATTGATTAAAAGCTACTATTAAACCTCAATTGCATTTTCACTATAGGTAGGGGTTATGATTTCATATACTTTTATAATAGAAAGCATTAGTATTGTAATTGAAGGTTGCAATAATCTTGAAATTAAGTTTGACATTTAATTCTCTACTAACTTGCCTATTAATCAATACAACATTCTAAAGTCAATACTCCCATAGTAAGAGGCTTGAAGTTGAATATTCTACACTTGTTAAGCTACTAACAAGTATATTTGAAGCAAATAAGATAGACAAGCTTCATCTATCTTTCATGCAATATTCAATTTAAAAAAGAGACCCCATTTGCATGAGTTAACAATATCATGAAGCCACATCATTACCATGGTTGCAAGCAAATCCTAAACTCTAATTCTCAAAAATTGATGACGCTCAAAAATGGGGGTCAAAGTTGTAATGAAGCAGTTTTGACAAGTCGTTTCATCAGCCATGAAATTATTATGCACCGAAGCAGGTTCGAGCACCATTCAGTTCGAAACTTACACACCGACGATGGACCAAGCGCCGGCCACAGCATCGAATTCGCAAGAGATACCACTCCAAGTATGCACCGAAGGCACACACGGGTCGCCATTCCACCCCAACCGTGAGGGCAGTTGCAAGCTTCGTTTGATTTCCTGAAGTGTCCACACTGCAATCGAACAGCCCCATTGCCTCAAGTTAATCATGATCGTCACTTAAAACGAATGCCCTCTGTACATTAAATTATAGGTGGCAATTCTCAAAGCTCACACCTTGAGCAGAAGTACTTACTCATCATTCTCATACGCTCAGATTGATGGAACCCAAATCAAAACTCGTTTTTTTATTCATTGTCAGATGAGCAGTCGACGGATGCACACGTAGAACACCTCAAAAGAATTGAATTACGGAGAGGGTTTCGTGCTCGTACTATTGTCGTTCAAGGTCGCATACTGCCGCGGGATGATTTCATAAACTTCGAAAGCGTTCACCGCGATGGATCCCACGACGGGGACGAACGCGATGGTCAGACTTCTGGTGTCGACCATGACGGTGGCGTTCAAAATGAGCGCCCGTCGCGGCCCACCGGCAAGTTTCACCACGTCGACGTCATGAAACAGGATCTCATTGTTGGCCGTGATGTTAAACACGCGCTGTCCAGGCATGGTAATCCCCGTTTGAATCTCCGCTAAGTGGATCCAAATGGAGTAGTTCTGGTGGGGCAGCACCGAAAGCGTGTAAGTCAGTGTCACCGACGGACCAGTCGTGGTCGCTGACTGGTAGATCGCCTGCGGGTAGATATTGGGTGGGTTGTTGTAGTTGCTGATATTCTCCGTGACGCGAATTACGTCCACGACTGAGCCCGGGGCGAAGAGGTCCTGGTCAGTCGCCCAGTACCGGTCGCCACCCCAGACGTCGGCGTTGAGGCGAGCGCCGTAGCCGGATTGAGGAGCGCCGGCCGAGATGCGCTTCACGGTGCGCATCACCACGTTCAAATCCGACGATGCGCCCATGTTGTAAGCGTCGATGTAGAGCTGCAGAATTTCCAGGGACGCGATGGAGGGGTTGCCGTGGCCGGAGCTGTGGAAGCAGATGGTGGCCGCGCCGTCGGTGACGTGAAGAAGCGCGTCGGCGTATTGGGAGTCGAGTGTGGAGCTCCAGCCGGGGGAGAAAGAGTAGACGAGCGTGCCCTCTATGGAGACCTCGAACAAGGGCTCCCGGTTGCCGTTGTCGGTTTCGCCGAAGGAAAAGAAGAATCTGTCCCCATAGACAGAACAGAATTGGTGAGAAATTGTGAAAACCGTCAAAGAGTGGCTGCAATATTGGGATTCCATCGTCGCGAGGTTCTCATCGTTGGGCACACACGGTCGCATTCTTCCTGACATTGAAAATTCATCTTCATGTTTTGTCATTCAAGACTCATTTGCATACTTTCAATGGCATTCCAAACGCTCATCTTTCTCTAAATTATAGAAAATTAAGAGACATGGGATTTCAAGGTTTCCCCCTTCTTGTTGGCTTACAATATCAGAGTGTGCTGTTGAGGAATTGATGGGAGGGATCTTTCAAACTCCCCACAAATCCCTCCCCTCAATCCTCAGCATTCTGCTAGTGTTCCCACTGTTCCAATGTTGAAAGTACTTAATAACAGGAAATTTTACCTCCAAAACTACTTTAAAATCCACTAATGTCGCCCTGAATTTGAGCAGGAAGTCTCAGGTGATTGAATTGCTCCCCGCTGGTGCAGGGGAAATGAACGAACCTTGTCAAGTAGTGGCCACTGGGCACGCTGATGTTATAGCAATTCTCTGGTCCATCCGAGACGTCAAAGTAACGCAATGTATTGAGCTGCGGATTGATTCGATCGGTGGTGTTGAGAGGCGCGGCTCGGCCGCCGGTGTAGCCGAAATCTTTGGACCACGCGAAGCCGGTGTCGGCCGCAATTGTGTCTTCGGTGGCACCACATGCAATTCGCGCTGCGAATGGACCTGGCAGACCTGGCACCGTGTTGTTGCTCTCTGCAAGCAGGCCAACCATGCACTACGTAAGTAGCGAATTCGGGACCTACAACACTGGAAAGGCTGTCCAAATTAGCCGCGCGGATAAAAGTTGCTCAGTTGGGGGTCTACAATTCCTTACAGAAAATTGATGATCCTGACACCGAATTAAGTTTTGTCCTAACCTAACTTACGAAAACGGTAGGTAAAAGTTTATCCCCTCTTACTAGTAATTCAAAGAAGCTTAAACCACCCCTGCTTATCTTACCCAACGATCCTTCCAGCAAAAATATCAGCCTCCCGGCGTTCAACCCAATGACGTGCGACAATCTTACCTCCGTTCTGTGCGGCAACGAGAGGAGTCCTACAAACTTCACAAATGATCGCCACCATGACGACGTAAGCGACACCAGCGAGCGCCATGTTCCCAATCGAATCCCGATTCAAACTCTAACCGGCAATGCTGAAGTCAAGCTCCTTTCCCTCTGTACCATTCCGCGCGTGATTGTCCAAATTTTGAATTCTAGGCCCGGTCCGTCACGCCTCGATCAGCTTCCTCGTCACCCCGGTACTCTCAAACCACAAACGTCCTCGAGTAATCATTCCCCGCATCAAATATCACCTTCAAAATTCAGAAATTCAACTCCTCTGTTCCATCGTCCTGCTCCTCGTGACAAATTGGAGCTATCTCATGATCGTAGCTTTCCAGGAGGTTCTGGATTCCGAGCTAAATCCTAATTCTCGCATGCATCGCAAACTGCAAATTCAATGTTGAAATTTCACCAGAGCGGCTTCCAAGTAACTCTTTCTATCTCTCTCTCTCTCTCGTTCTACAATGCTGCACACTCGAAGCGGACTAAACGCAACGAACCGACTGAAAACCAGCGTTACCGATGCCCAACTTGCCGACACAACACGGGCACAATACATGACTGCGGCCGTTCAAACTAACAGTGGTATCGATCTTGGCGCCCCGGCACTGGCACACGAGGTGGAAAGAGTTGAAAGTGGCGTGGACTCTCAGATTCCCAAGCACGACTGGCGCCGAAGGCGTATGCACTTGGAGCGCACACCCGCGTTCGCCGCGACCGTCTTGACGGGACCAGAGAGCGCCGAGGCTTGTCTGGACTTCGATTCCGAAGATTCCAAACTGTGATTGGACTTGGTGATGCCATGTCAAGCGTTGGGTGGCTTCGGAAACCGGATATGTACGTCCCGCATAGATGCTGGCGAGGGGGCATTTCCTATTCCGGCGCGATTGCGTATGATTCTACAGTGAGCGGGTGCATTATGAATGAGGGGCATTAATGGCGTCGTCTCGAATTAGAATTGTTTTTGCTAGTTAAGATGGGCGACGGGGCATGCGAGCTCCTTGGAAAGGAGTGCATAATGTTGACCCACGGCAGCGATGCAAGGAAAATACGCCCTATTCAGACACTTTATGAATTGAGAGAAGTTCCTTGTAATAAATTGACCAATTTTCCATTTATTCTTGTCAATAGTTATTCGTTTGTTTTTGGGTGGAAATGAAAGGAAAGTTTAATGAAAAAGGAATTTGATATGGGTATACCAATAAGAGTGTGTTTCCATTGAATAGTTGAAGCTTTTTTTTTTGAAACAAATGAAACGGAATTTCATTGCCAAGGTAAAAATACAACGGCCCCAACCACGGGGGACAATAGTTGAAGCTTTTCAAATCAAACAACCAAACACTTCACTATTGGACACGCAATCTGTTATTCCCTCTTGCTATACGCATTCACTAGTAGGTTTACAATCATTAGGTTTGTTAAAGTAGTTACATTAGTTTTCTTTGCATACTCCCCCGTTGTATATATATACATATATATACAACGAGAGAGATTGTTGTATGTGCAGAAAAGAAACACATAAAATGATAGAGATAAAGTAGTAGCTTAGAGAAAAATTTAGAGGCACTAAAACAAGATACTCCACTTCTCCATCTCACTCACTCCACCTTCCATTGTACAGTTGTTTTTTCTTTTTTTCTTTAGTACTCTCATACTTTGATATTCTTTGTGACTAGTCATGTAGACATCAGACGTTCTAACAGAAGCTTACAAGTTCATCGCAGATAACTATCAAACTTAGAAGACTCATTAAAGGATGTTCCTCATGAAGAAGAACACTTGGAAATATGTAAACCCCAATGGAAACAATCAGTGAGTGATCAATGAGCTAGAAAATATTTCCAAAGGATGAACAAAAGCTGTCAACTCTATAACAATGTCATACACTTAATCTATTTTCAACGAACCACTAGTAGAAAGCCTTGTTTTTTTGGATGTTTGAAGAAAACAAGGCAATTTCTGAAGACATAATGTGGAAGATAGGATATTGGGCTCTGAAAAATAATTCAGTTCAACGTTTTCTTGAACGACTGCATGTCATTAGAAAAACGAGTTTCTATTCTATGCAACATCCCTGTTGCAGACAACACGTGCTAAAACATAGTTGCGTTTTCTTTAACGCACTTCAGAACAGGTCATTGCCACATTGGTAGCAGGGCTGCCTCTACTACAAGTAAGTTCAGAAAAGCACCTAGGGAGGGGGATAAAACTCTGACCAAGCTTCCAAACACTGTGGAAGGGTAGTTCTTAGGCATCTTCTTTTTCTAAAATAACATGGATGAGTACAAAAGGTAAAATTTCAAAATTATTACCTATTTCTGATCCACTTGAACAATTTTTGGGCTGAAGCCTTCTTAAGCTTCTAGGTATTGCCTCTTAAATGTACAACAACTTCACTTTATAATGGGCTATATTAAGTTTTTTATTTATGTATCCATACAAACTAAGCAATGAGATGTTAGATATTACTTAGGGGAAGAAAACACAACAATACCACCTATAGATTGAAAGATTTTAATGTTTCATCACGAGGTTCTTAAGATTGTAGATGTAAATTAATCTTTTGAACTTGAAATTTAGAATAATTATTATCAACATAGATCTAACTTCACAAAATAAAAATTCATGGTAAGAAACAATTTTTAAGCCCTTAGGAGGGTGTCAAAGTTGGAAATTGTTAAAATTTTCTCAAAACTATGCATGTTGGGAGATTTCAAAGATCTTTTTTTAAATTAATCTTTTGACCTTGAAATTTTTCACACATATAAAAAACATAGATTTTATTTCATGCCAAAAATTTCATGGCTAAAAAAAAACTCAATCCTTGGGAGGGTATCAAAGTTGGAAGTAGTAGAATGTTTTTCACCGCTACACATGTTGATAGATTTTGAATATTTTTTTTTGTAAATCTTTTGGCATTGAAATTTCACATGCATGTTATTCATTTACAAATGATGTTGTAAAAAACTTCATAGGAAAATATCAATTTTTGAAATCTCGGATCTTTGGAAGGCTATCAAAGTTGACAAAGCTAAAATTATTTTCACTGCAAATCCCAAAACACCATTTTCATTGGGACCCCATTGTGCAATAACTCATATGGGATATATTAACTCCTGAAATTTCTTGACTATATTTTAGCCAAAACCTCTCTAAAATTAGCCATTCCTAGTACAAATATCAAATTTTAGAAAAAAAATATTTTTAGAAATATGTAACTATACAATCTTGTTGTGATGATTTGAGAAGATGTGGGGAAAAAAATTCAAAATACTCCACTATTTAGATTGCAAGATATTAACATTTGAATTGATAAAAATTCCTTTTTGACCCTCCAAAAAACAAGGAAGCTACGCTTTCCAAGGTCACATTTGTAAGAAAAATTCTCCATGTTGTTGGTGCTTTTTTGGATTCATTTTTAAAGGCAAGCTATCTACATGCTTGAAAATTTTAAGATCATTTGAAATTGTACAACATATAGGAAAACAATAGTAAATAAAAAGAAGTAGAGAACAATTCAAAATAATAAATTGTTAAGAATTTAGTTATGGAATTTAAAAAAATCAATTCCAATGGTTTTATTGTTTTAATAAACAATCTAACTCTAAAAAATAAATTTTTTTCAAGATAAATTAAAAACTTGAGTTAAATAAAGAACTTCAAAGTTTATTTTAAAGTAGAAAATCTATAACTACCTAAAACTAAAACTTATAACTTCCATCTCATTGATCAAAATAGAATGATTCAAAGATTTCCTCTTCTGTTTAAATTTGAAAAAACAATTCCAAATTTTTATTTATGAGAAAAGTGATTTTTGTTTATTTGCCCAAATTTCTTGATTAAAAAAAAGTTATATCTCTCTAACTTGATGGTTTTCACATCCCCTATTTTTCAGAAATTTAAAAAATAATAATATTTAAAAATCATTTTTCTTAATTTGTCACAAATAGAGGTTTAGGGGTTTTTACTACGTTCGGAGTCCCCAAATTTAATGATCTAAAGCTGAAATTTTCATGGTGCATTTGCATAGTAGGAAAGCATATTCCTACCAAAGGGAATCTAAGAAATCCATTATTTTATGTCTTCCACATGCATGCAAACAACACTCCCATTGCATGCAATTTCTGAACATTGATGATGGTACTAAGATAATTTTTTTGGTAAAATCTCATCACCATCAACTCTACCCAAATGGAAAATTTTTAGATTTGAGAAAAAAAAAATTCTTATTTTTTACAAATTAAAATCTAAATATGCTCATTTTCATGAGTTTTGGCACTTTTCTAATTCTCCTACTTAAAGAATTTTCCAAAGCTTCTCCTTCATAGGGAACCTTCTTCTTTAAAGTATATGCATTTTGCATATTTTTTATGTTTTTTTAAAATTACTTTTTTAATTAAATAGTACTCCTGAAAAAAAAAGCATCCAAATCCAGAATGCTACAAAAATGGACGCCCTTTCTTGCAATGACCCTCTAGTCGATCTAGATTATGCTTCTTGGGTAACCCTTGAAGATGAAGCATTGACAAATTGACCTTTTTTGCCTAGTTTTTACAGCCGGATTCAAGAACCTCAAGAAATCCTTCAAGTACTAGGAGGTGAACCCAGACACATTCGACATTAATCTCGGTATAGTTCTATTACCAACATTACAATCCTCTATCACCAAGAATCGGACTTGAAGTTTTAAATGAACACCAACTCTGATTTTCAAGTTTCAACAATGTACTTATACTAAATATGCACATCTACTGCTAAAAAATTGCTCCTTGCACTGGCAACATCCTCGTCAACATCTCCTTATCTTTCCTCTCAATGCCTACCAAGTTCATGGTTGCATGTTATCCTAGCCACCATAACATTCTTCAAAGACTCCTCTGAACACACTCTCCTAAGAGTATAACTCCTGGCTTCCTCAAAGGAGCAATTCTATGTTGTTAAAGCAAGTTCAATTCAAATTTGTGGTCATCCATGAGTCTAAGTGCATGTGCATGTACATGTACATATGAGTGATCAATGACAATCAATACTTCAGGAGCAAGAGAAGCAAATTGAGGTACAAAGAAAATATGAACTAACAAGCTTAGTTACCAAGGGACTTAATTCAAAGCACTTGTGGTGGTTACATTCTATTGTGTGCCCAAAAGGCATGTATATATTAAATTTCTTCAAACTTGTTTTGAAAGGGATCATGCTCTGGGAAGTCTCCAAGCAATAAGCACAAGCTGTAATGGCATACGATGTCATCAGTCATCCTTACCATTATGCCACAACTAAGACATAATAATGAATCCTAGTGCAATTTCGAGTCAACTAGCCTCTCCGCCAGAGTAGACTTTGATCAATCAAAAAAGTTAATTTTTGTTCAATTTTTTTGAAAACTAAAAAAATTACTAATCACTTGAAAACAAAGTAATCTTTAGCTCTTTGCAATAGTTAGCCGTAGTTTGGAAGGTTTCGTAATACTAGAATCTATCAGCAAGTAAAGCGATTCCTACTTACCTTGACTTTGTCAGATCGAAGCATAGAGCTATGGCCCGCTGGGCAGGTGAAGAATTGCTTGCCCTTTACTCTACAAGCACACCAACAATTTTGTAAATTATTAGTTGGATGCAATTCAGGACTTGCAGATCCGCTCGAGTTTCCACCAGGGTAACCAAATTTTTAGTAATTTGGTAATTGAAACAATGCCTAGAGACCCAAGAAGGATCCAGAGGGCATACAAGCCATCGTGCTTGCCAACAAGTTCATCATACTACATTCCAACCCAGCAACCAGCAGCCATCGTATCAACTTTCTAAACGAATTTCACTTCTCTTCACTTGCCTTCCATGTCAACTTCACATCATTCAGCTGCCAACCTACAATAGAGTAGCACTGGACTTGAGAAATCTCTACATTAAAAAGTAAAATCATATCCACCATAACAAACTCACTCACCACATAGAAAAACCAAGGATGCAAATTCAACAAATGAGAATTCAAAGAGCAATAACCTACATGTACACATACAAACACAACAATAGGAACCAAGGCAGGACATGAATTTTTTGACAACTTAGAATTTCTCATCGCTGCATGTGAGCGCTCCTAACGCCACCCTCGAGCTAAGAGTTTTTCACACGGGTCTTGTGTCTGATTGAGTTTTCTTTCTAATTGGGTATTAAAAGAAAGTCTTCCAAGCAATGAACTCTTTTAGTCACGTCTTTTAAGTGTTTTTTAATCTAGTTTGTAGTTATAATTTTACCTATTCTATTATGAAAGTCAACCAAGCGATCCTACTCTACTCTATTCTATCAAATGATATTGCCTAAATCTAATTCCAAGCATTTGGTAAAAAGAAACTTAACAGTAAAACAATGAAAATCAAAATCAAATGTGAGCGATTTACCTCCTCTGCGTAAATCTCCATGGTCTCGTCGTCAAACATCATCATGTGCAAATATTCTCCTACAACCTCGCCATCGAAATCATCCCGGCTCTCCATCTAATCCATAATAATTTTCACGTTGTTGGTCAATTAATGTTGTCCTGTTTTTAAAAGAAACTAAATGTTATGTAGCATTAATTTAATTGCGTAATTCTTTTAATTCTTAAATTCCCGGTAATTAGGAAATACTGCAATTTAATTAGTCTACCTAGTAGGTTAATGTTCTATTCTAAAGAAATCGACGGAAATCTAATAGTTACCTACTTGTTTGTTGTTTGTTTTAATTCTAATTTGATATTCCAACGAATTTCAATTGAATTAAATTAATTTGGATGAGAATTTTCCTTCAAATCTTTTCAAATCCAATTAATTTTGAAATTATTTTAATCCTAAAGAAATTGGTTGTCAATTTGTTTGTTTCTTTTTGGCTGTTTAGAATATTTTAATCGAAAACTATCATCAAATCTTTTCAAATCTAATTAATTCTTAAATTTGCGTTAATTTGTAAAGAAATTAGTTGTCAATTTGTTTGTTTCCCTTTTGATTTATTAGGCCTAATAAAACAAAACAAACAAAATCCAAACCTTCTAAGAATCTAATTAATAACTAACTACCAAAGAATGTAGAACATTCTTAAAGAACAAGAATAAAACTCAATAGTATGATTCTGTTTAAATAGTTATTTAATACCAAAGGTCAACTTCCAAGGAATAAAGAACCTTATTCAATAGTAATGTTCCCTTGGATATTAATTTTATAATGTTAATACCTTTCGTTTTGCAATCCCCGAGCCTTAATTTCTTCACAAGTCTAGTTTTCTTCTTCAATTGGTTTTGTTGCAATGTTTCATGAGAGAGACGATGGCTATGGAGTTTGAGTGTTGAAATTTTGATGAGAAATGTGAAACTCTAAGATTTAGATTTTCAAATGAAATATAAAAGGGGGTTGTGGCGCCAACTGCCAACCCTTGATTTTGTTAAAAATCAATTTTTTTGTGTTTCAAAATCTCACTTGTGAGTGACTGGCTCTCTCCGCCCAGCCTGCTGCTCACTCTGCCCAGCCCCTGGCTCTCTCCGCCCGGCGACATTGGCTCTGGTCCGCCCGGCCTTTGGCCTTCTCCGCTCAGCTGCTGGCTTTGGTCCCCCTAGCGACTGGCTCTCTCACACAACTTTGATTTTTTGGGATTTAAGTACCTTTGAATTTTGGGTTTAACACACCTTAATTTTAATACTAGAATATGTGGCAATGTTTAACGGGGAATGGGAAATAATCTCACTTGGTGTTTAACCCTTTTGACTCCCAATTCAAGGTTTCTTGAGTTTGTAACTTTGGGGTATTATAAGTTCAAAGCTTCGCCGTGAAAATGTTGAATCGTATTTTAAGAGTTTGATTCGCAAAAGGAGGTACACGTGACAGTGTTTAACTGAACTTTCACTTTAAATCCTTAAAATGTCGTAGTATTTTGGGATTTTGCAACCAAAGGAGGTACACATGACAGTGTTTAAACCGAACTTTGGTGCTCAATGCTCAAAATTTCCGTGAATTAGTGACAAAGGAAGCGTCAAGGTCTTGCCTCTTGAGTATGTGACAAAGAAAAGAAATGGAAATTGAAAGGGCTCTAAACCTTCAAATTTGAAAAGAACTAAACATAAATCAGACTTGGCCAAAATCCTTGGTCCAAGTAGTGCCCCAACCGTGTCGGTGGCACAAGTAACAGAAGAACAAAGTGTCGGTGCGAGAAATAAGGGTACTGGCAACCTCGAGGGGGGCCCTTATATACCCGTGGCCGGGCCCCTCTCGGTAATTGCCGGTGAAAACACTTTGTTACTTCCTACCCTAAACTACCCTAATGTAATTCTAAAATATTAGTTGCTTAATGGTGGAAATTTCTAAAAACATCCCCATTTGGCAAAAGAAATCTTGGCCAAATCAAATCCAAGATCTTAACCCAAAATATTTTGGAATTAACCCTAATTTATGTAGATATTTTGCAAATTAACCAAAAGTCATTTTGAAAATTGTCTTTCTTTAGCCCAAAGATGGATTTTTACACAAGAAAGAGATCTTGACCAAATCCAATCTTTGATTTTCCAAGAGATATTTCCAAAATCACTTCTAATTAACTGCAATTAACGATTAAAAAGTCAAACTAAGAGCTGACCCTCTATATCTTTTAGGGAACAACTCGAAACGGAAAACCGTCTACACCATTGTCTTCAAAAGACCCCAATTGGCCTAAGCGACCCCTCACCCCTCACTCCTAGGCCATTTGCGCGCCCAAATTGGAATTACGGTAACTCCAATTAAAAGTCAAAAATCTAACTTCTAGGATTTGCGCATTTCGATGAATCTGTCAGGCCAGGGTTGTTAGGAATGTCCGTGAGAGTAAGGAATGACTCCTTATTTGCGACAATCGGACATCATTCGCTCCTAATACGCCGGTCAACCCGCCGCCAACTTGTAACTTCCAGTGAAATTCGATGTTGATGCCGGTTCTGGTAGTTGGAAATGTTGGAATGTCTTCAAACTTGACCGGGCGCTTATTAAGCACACAAAACCCTATCCTAATTTTTAGTGAGATTTTACCGCATCATACGTAATTTCTATGATTTTACGAACATTTTTATGTGCGGTTGACTTCCCATGGAGTCAACGTGGAATTTCGGAAAAATCCGAAATAAGTTGGGTAACATCTAGGGCACTCCTAGATTCTTGGTGTAAGTCCCACGCAACCTTGTACCTTTCTAATTTTAATAAATTGGAATTACTTTGCTCAATTGGACAATTTAATTCCCGACGCCCGGGAATCTTGGACAATTGTTTGATTCTTGTTCGCTCACGGCATGCTCCTACCCTTGGAACACCTCTTTGTAGTCTTCAATCTCCAATCCTCCATCTTTTATCTCGTGAAGTTTGAATTCTCCAAATCCATCGTAGTGGTTTTACCTTTAAATCCAATTTGTTCCAAAATTGAACTTTAAGCCCTGGTAACTCTTCCGCGCTCGTAGTAGACTCTTTCCGCTTAGTTAGTATGTCACGTGCATCCTTAAAAGGTTGATTTTGCACAGACAATCGCTAGGACTGACTAACCCTCTATTACTTATTTCTCTCGGAATTACTAAATCTTCACATAAACTTGCTTTGGAGACTTAGAATGATTCAAATTTCTAGGATTAGGAATTTTCCACCTTCTAAGTTGATTTTCCACCATTTTGGCATAGACTGACACCAAAACTCCCTCAACACTCTTTTTATGTCTTTTTCTTGAATATTTTGGCTAATTTCCGCTATTTAATCGCAAAAAATGGACCTAGAGTCCTGAGTGCCATCTCGAGGGCTCACACTGCATCATACATGCCAAAACCGAATTTATAATAGAAGCAATAAGAATGACAATGACTAAACTTTATATTTGCAGCAATATCAGCCATGTAATCATCTACTATCTGCAATAACAAATCACAAACAAATGTAATTCTTTGAAGAATATTCTCTTTGTGTAACAAAAGTTTCCACAAGGTACTACAATTCTAGATGAATCGTCAGAAATCCCTAAGGCAACAAATTATGTGAATTGTAATATGAAATAGAGACAAAAAGAAAAATTACCTTAGGTGCAGTAAATGTTTTACCTCACTATTTGCAATCTTCTATACCAAAAAAAACACGAGAAACAGAAGAGCACAATGAGGTTATGTTGTCTTTAAGAGTAGAGTATCGAACAAAATCCTTGTAAACACAATTCTAAACTGTTCTTGATCTCTTGGTATTGCACAACTCAACTTCTGAATTCTAAAGAACATACACTCAAAGAAGCTTCAAAACATCACCTTCGCCAAACTCCATGTTAGATCCTTGGCAAGTTTTCTTGAGCGATACTTTCTGTAAGTATAAGAACGGCGTTTAAGTAGCACATCAAGGCCTAAAGGATTTCAGGAAGAGATCCACCTCGAACTCTCCCCTAATAAAATACGTTCATTTAATAATTGGATATAAGCTGCTCATTGAAAGTTACAGCATGATTCAACAATTCACTAACCTTCACGCTTATTATAAGCATCCTCAGATATTGTATACTTCTAGCTCCACCAAGGAAGTATCCTCTAAGCACCCGCCTACAGACAATGTCATGGAATTCTTGTCGATAATGTATAAGCAAAACTTGGAAGAAGACACGAAAGTACACCAAAAATTATACAAGAGATTCGAGTGTCTCAGAAGATACAACCACATACTCTTAACAACTAAAGCAAACCAATTACAAACCCTTCAAGTTTTTAGGTGTTAGAGAGAAACTACAATCAATCTAAAATACAAGGTTTTGAAACCTGTACTTATGCCACTAAAGGAGAATTTTAAATCATATAACCGTATAACTTTAAGGTAATTTGTTTTATACATCTATATGGAACTTTTCAAAATTCAAACTTCATCAGAACATACTTATGAAGAGATCATAGGGTTTGACCCAAGTTTGACTTTTTGGACAGAGACCTTCGCTTCACTTTAATGGTCTCAAATGCTTCTTCAGAGTACATTTTAAAGGTATGAGTTGATTCCTTACAATGCAAACTGAGGAAATTGTTGAGGATTGAACCTGTAAGTTGTCCATTTTTTGAAAGCTCAGACAAATAAGGGTTGAAACCGACACCATAGTCTAAGAACCTTATTACCAACTGATTTAGCTTGCACTTCATTGGTCAGAAATTAATTCAAGGAAGAGCAACTGGTGATATGAGCTCAAATAACAATAGCAACTCTAAGACGGGATGGCCGAGAAGACTAAGTCTGCACAAGCTTGCGCACAGATAATCATGCTAGTGCAATGATTGCCAATCTCCATGAGTCTGCCGTTCAAAACAGGCACTAAGAGCATCCTCAATGCATACCTTGAAAATAACCCTAAATTATCACACTTGACAGGGTATGAATAGAAACGGCGTCCCAACCCACCCGGGATGAATCCCTTAAATTTTGAGGGCTTGTGATGTTTGGCCTCCCACAGTTTACATTTGAGCCCCTTTCAGAGCCTTGAACATCTCTCTGTACTTGTAGATTAGTCAAAGACAACTGTAGTAAACCGCTAGTTGATTAGTCGTGGCGGCAATTGAAGCTAAATATAGGCCAAAGGGGAAGAACATATCTGATGAAGAAGAACGACAAGTTTGTTGTAGCTTTCTTGCCGTTGCTCATGTCCCCATCATTGGCAATTAAGAGCAAAAAGTACCATTTTGGGAGCTAATCACTACACACTATGACGTCATACATACGTGCGATGTGCTTCTTCTCTACGTCGTGGTAATTCCCTATTTTGAATCCCTTAACCCTTTAGGGCCTAGCATGCCAATTTTGATTCTTTTAAATTGAATTTTGGAAATTCGAACACTCTATTGGCCTTAGTTCCTCATGAGGTATGAATAAGATGTGAGGGCACAGGTATTCCGCTTCCAATGAGCCATTGGCCATCAAATTTGGAGCAATGATGATTTGTCTATTGCAACCTGAAGTTGGGAATTTTAGAGTTTCAAAATGCACTATGGAACATATTTCTCTATTGAATTTATTTGTATATAACTAAAGAGAGCATGCCAACTTTACTATAGTGTTCAATATAATGAATTCTATTTTCAATAAAAATTTCATGGGAAATTGAGCTTTTTTGTAATTACTATGATTTTTCAAAGGTATAAACTTAAAAAAATCATATAAATTTAATTTTTTTTCCAAAAATAAATTAAAAATAACATTAGATAGAAGATATGAATTATTATTTGTAGAAAAATAATAATTTAAATTAAATTATAAAATTTTAATATGAAAATTTGATTCTAGAAGAATTCAAGAGGTTGCTTGGGGCTCCTTAGGCCCTAAAGGGTTAAGGTACCAATTGGCTTTTGAGGAAGTTGTTGCTTTCCTAGGGTTTATCTTGGTTGATGCGGGTGGGTTGTGCATTGATTGAAGCCGTGGGCACTGTTACAGAGGGTTGTGCTGGCCAACTTCGCCCTCGTCTTGTTCGCACTTGGTGACAATTAAGAGCGGCAGCTAAAGCTTCGGCGGAGCTTATGCCAGACTATCGATTGTAGCCCTCGTGCTTGACGTCGTGTGGTTTTGCCTCTTCACCAATGAAATCAGGTATGTGGATCTCCACAAACATTATATTGGAGTTTTTATTGAAAGTGTGCTGCTGTTTCGCCATCATGTCTACTACATATTTTAGAAGTAGATTTCAGAAGACACTCATGAGAGTGTATCCATCACAGAGAAGAACAATAGATGTGTGTGAGTGAAGGAATAAACATGACCCAACAGAGAAGATGTTTTTGACATGCCTCAAAATGTGAGATTTACAAGAGAGACACTACAAGATGAGTCTGATCATCGAGGAACATTTGTGGCTATGAATGGAGTGCAAATGGCATACAAGCACATGCCAGTAACTTATATCCACATAATCTTTTGGTCCTCTTCAAGTGCTTGTTGTGCAAATTTTGAACTGCTCATGAACTTCTTTTCTTCCTCGATCAAAATGCCAACATGCGGAAGGGGCACAATATCACCGTGCCATAGCAGAGTTCCAGTGTATTGTTGGAAATTGGAAGTGCCTGGTAATAAGCCGTGAAGAGATTGTAAATGCATGTGGAGTCGAAGATATCCACGATGGTACCAATTACTTTAGGTATGTATGTCCTTTTGTATGTTTAATGTGATAATACATCAGTAGAAATCAGCTATCAATGTTGTAGTTTGTTTCTTAATCGCTTGAAATGGATGAATGGATGAATACCTCACTGTTGAAAGAATTCTAAGAAGGAGGTGTGGATTGGATTAGGACGGCATGTGTGACAGCAGTTACAAAAGCAAGGGATGTTTTTGAACTGTTTTTGCATCAAGTAGGCTTTCTTATCACCTTTTGCATTCCATTTGCTCATGAGATGCATCATTGAAGTCCCTGATCCTCGATAAAATTCTTATTTTCTTGTTTTGGTGTTTCCTTTTCTGCAAAGGATTCACTAGCTCCTTGCTCCTAAGTTTCAAGTCTTGGATCATCGCTATTAAGCCTGTATCCCCTTGCATGTACTTTGACTTAGTTGGGAAGTAGGCTTTGGCACATTGTTCGAAGACTTCTGCCAATTGCATTCTTCCTTCTCCAAGTCAATTTCATGCCAATAATTCACTGTAATGTAGTACTAACTTTCAGTCAATAAACTTCTTTCGAAGATCACGTTTTCCGTTGTTTTCTGACATCATAGTCTTATTTACATTCATATATTTTCTTTCTTTTTACCAAGAGTTCACACTGACGTGTTTTTTACATTACAAAAAGATAGAGAGTACTTCAATGGCCATGACATGTTTCTAAAGCACGTCGTCATTGCATTCCATGTCTTTGTAGACAACACAGAACGGAATTGTCGAGAAAAGTAAGCAAATGTCGCTAAAATCTCTCTAAAATTCAACACCTAGATTCGAAACCATATACTGTTTCCATCTTTCATTTCGAGATTGCTTCAATGTCTGAATTGAATCATGTTGAAATACAACACCATACACGTAGAATATTGTGGCCACCAGCAGCACCCTTCTGATGTTTAAGGATTAAAAGGGCCGCACTAGCATTGGTTCTAGGTTGTTATGGAAGTTTTCCTTTTTCTTTTCTTCTCTTCAAGGTGTGTGCTTCACTTCACCATCTGTGAGCCCCCGATTTGTCACCGCGGACTCATGGGTTCTTTTTTCGAATTCCTACATAATCTAAGGCATAATTAGGCTCGTAAAACCCACAAAAGGGCATTAAACCGGTATTGACATTACACATACCAATATGCCATTTGGTCATTAGAGGGGGTTTAGGATAGTTTGCATCCAAAACGGGCCTTGTCTTAGCTAAATAGACGTCAAATTGATAGTGATGTGCAAAATTAGGGTAAGAAGCCTAAAAAGGCCCTAGCTAGGTTAAGAAGTCTTCACAGGGGAATCTAGGAGGAATCTCCCACTCCCCATAGTATCGAAGAGAATACGGACGGAATACTAACCTTGAAATGCAGGTACCGGGTGATTTCCTAATTCTAGGAGCATGTAGTGGGGATGAAAACTTGCGTCCAAGTGGGGGTATCCCATGGGTGGTCCCCTCCAAAGTTTGGGAATTTTCCGACATTGTTTGGATATTTTCCCAGACAGTCAACCGCGGTGGACTTTGGATGGGAATTCAAAAGAATATTCCAAAGTGCGGTAAAATCCCACTAAAAATCCGGCAAGGCGGTCTCACACCAATGGAGCACTTCCTCAAGTTTCAAGACAAATCGATAGTTGGAAGATCCCAAATCGGCAACATTCTTCCACAACTGACAAATTAAATGACAGAAGCTGCAGTTGACCGGTGTACCGGGGCCATACGACATCGGATTGAGGCCTAATTTGGGTCTATTTCTACCCCCCTCTATCTACTTAAGAGATTGGTGAAGTTTTGGGGTCCAAAATTGCCAAACTCCAAGAGTTGGGAATTTATCCCAACTTTGACCCCCAGCTTACACTAAAATTCTTTGAGATTTGGGACATAGTATAAGGAGTTAGGGGTTCATTCTAGACTAAATATGGCCTTCCGGACCCAATGGCACAATTTGTTTGCCATTTAGAGCTAAACTCCAAAAGTTAGCCTTTTGGAGACAGCACGTGGAAAAGAAATTGGGGTTTAAGGCTCCCCAATGCCTTTTTAGGGAGTCTGGTCTCCAATGGCCGTGGGGAACGTGTAGGGAACACGTGGGAAACTCTGGGCACATATGGGAGCAAGTACCACCTCAAAAAGTTAGTAGAGGTGGTTCCAAGTGCTTAGTGTAAGTAATTTCAAATTAAATAGGTGGGAACACATGGGAACTTCTCTCATGTGAGAACTTGTAGATTTTGGGAAAGGTAAATTAGGTGGTTTTACAAGTTCTTGTAAGGTTAGGTAAGATTTGAATTACTCAATTCAAATTGTATAGATTTTAGGTGGATAGTTAGATTTGGGATTGGTAAACATGTATGGTCCTCCTAAATTCCCTCATCTAGTTATTCTTAGTAGATTAAGGGGGGGTTGCTTCCTTTTGAGTATAAAAGGGGCGGGATTCTCTTCTCATTCTCTCTCTTTTCTCACTCCTACTCATTTAATGGAGGACTATTCGGCCCGGGTTATGCCGGATTTCCTTTGGCTTATTATGCCAAAGGAGCCTTTCATGGTCTTTTGGAGTTTTTACACCTTGGTAAGTGTGGTTTGTGCTTGGGGACTTGAGACCCCCCCAAGTTGGTGGAAACTTATGCAATTTGATCTTGGTTCACTCTTATATTGTGCCACTATTGACTATTGAGAGGTGTTGTGGGAGAGAACTTGGGAGGAACCGAGGGGTTACTGGAGAGGTGACTTTGAAAGTATGTTGCACCTTGTGTTCACTCTCTTCTCCCTCTTCTCTTGCTCACGGGGTTAATCTAGTCCCATAGGGAACGGCGAAGCTTTGACTATTAGCATCTAAGAAGTATGTGTCCACCCTCTTCTCCCTCTTCTCTTATTCACGAGGTTAAGCTAATCCCATAGGGGATGGCGAAGCTTTGACTATTAGCATTTGAGAAATTGTGTGCTCACCCTCTTCTCCCTCTTCTCTTGGTCACGGGATTAATCTAGTCCCATATAGGACGGCGAAGCTATGAACCCCCACCATCCTTAAAAACTAGAAGTCTTAGCCACGTGTCAAAACGCCTGACACTCACGGCAAAGCTTTGAACCGCCTAAGTCTTAGCAGGGTGTCAAATAACCTTCTCCTTGAGTTAGAATCAACGTTTAGTGTCCAACACGGTTGCCACTAAGTCAACGTTTAACATTCAACAACCATTGGGTTAAACCCTTGGACCACATTCACTTGTTTTGTTTGAGAAAACTCCTAGTTCTACTTGGATACCCAAAAATCAGAGTTTTTTCCAAACTTCAACCAACGCTAGAACCCAGCTAGCCAAGGTCCGCAGCTAGTCAGCCAGCCAGGTCCCCCAGCCAGCCAGTCGAGTACCGCAACCAGCCAACTGGGTCCGCAGCCGGGTCCACAGCCAGATACCGCATCAGGGGTTGCAGCTGGGCCAACAGTCGGGGGCTTGGGGTCGGGGGCTTGGGGGTCGGGGGTCCTAGGTTAGAAATTAGTTTAGAAATTAGTTAGGTTAGGAAATTATTTTAGAAGTTAGTTGGGTTAGAAAATAGTTTAGAAAGTAGTTGATGTAGGAAATAGTTTAGAGACTAGTTGGTTTAGGAAATAGCTTAGAGACTAGTTGGTTTAGGAGATAATTTAGAAATTAGTCGGGTTGGGAGATAGTTTAAGAATAGACCTATTTGTAAAAACCACCTGGAAAGGGATAATTAAAAGAGCCGGGGCCAAGAAATGGCGATGATGGACGTGGCGTGGAGTGAAGAGGACCGGACATGGGGGGCGCACAGAACGGAGGTGGGTTTCTAAAACTCTCTCTTTGTATTAATTAGTGATGCAATTAGGAGTTAACTAGTAGGAGAAGATTGGCATTCCAAGTAGGATTAAGGGGAGACGATTAGCCACCACAAATAGGAAGACAATCACAACTAAGAAGAGAAATAGAAGAATGAATACTCAAACATAGAATAGAATACGGAAGAGTGAAATAGAAGGGACAAAGACAAATACATAAATTAGATTAAAACCAAGACAAATACGTAGAGTAGATTAAGACCAAAACAAATATGTAGAATAGGCCAAGACAAATACCAAGACGTAGATTAGATTGAAAAAATACAAATACATAGAATAGACCAAAACAAAGACAGATACGTAGAGTAGACTAAGACAAAGACAAATACATAGAGTAGATTAAAACAAAGACGAATACGTACGATGGGATAAAAGGATCCGTATACATAGAGTAGGTCAAAACCAAGACAAGGACATCGAGATGGGGTAGAAAATGCCATGCGTAGAGTAGATTTAAACAAATACAACACCTAGAAATAGAATAGGAGGAACAACCACCTAGATTAAAGTAGAAGGAATATAGAAGTAGGAAAAGGGAACGAAACACACAAAGTAAGGAAGCAATTAGAAGTAGGACAAGAGAACAAAACAAGTACACACCTAGGATAGTTAGGAGTGACCAACCCATATGTTAGGATAATTAGAATAGCAAAAGATCCATTGCTTGGAAGGCACAGTGGATTTGACGCTTAAACACCCGAAGGAGTAGTTTTGCAAACAAGAACCTGGTTGTGATCGCTTAATTCCAAGGGTGGGAATGAAGTACCCACACCATCACGAGTGAGTGTGTGTGTTGCTTTACCATCATATGAGTGTTTTTTTTCCAATTCTGGCTAATAAACGATTTTTCTTTGCTGACACTTTGGGTGTGAGATGCAGCTTGGGAAGTTCAAGGCGTTGTCCTTGCAGCTCATATTCTGGTTGCAAATAGCGGGGAGTGGGCTTCGGTTCGTATTGTCCCTATTGTAGGTGCAGACGTACAGACTGGGCGCGATGTCAAGGGTGTTGGGAACATGGTCATCTGCTTTTCCATGAAAAGCTCTTAGATTTCAATTCATATTCCGGAGTCTTTGTCGCCCTTTCTACTATCTTATTTGTTTATTCTTTTTTTTATACTTGCATTAGAGAAATATGCCTAATTTGAGTTTCATTTGAAGTTAATTGCGTGAATATTCTATCAACGTTCTCTTGTCATGCGGGCATCGGTATCTATCTCTTATGACCATTATCGTTGTCTAAATTCTGGAATTATGCCAATGAAATGAACTTTTCTTACTTTACAGAGCAGAAGTGGCTTTGCTTGAAAACAATGTCCAATCACAATGCATTAAGAGGATTTTTTTTTCTTCAAATGTACCTCAATCAATGGGTATTTTAATGATTAGATGATGACTATCACGAGTTTAATCCAAATTCAATAGCTATATTTTGGCATTTCTCACTTTTGGTCTCTTTGGGACAGAAATTGGAGTTGAGATCAATGGAGTGTTGCATTCTAATCAGATGAGTTATTTTGGAAGTAATGACCCAAAGCTTGATGTAATATTACTAGTTAATCCTAAGCATTAGAAGGTGCCACTGTATTCTACATGTATGCCGGTGTCGAAGTATTTGAACATGACGAGGTTCACATATTGAAATGACCTCCAAACGAAAGAATGTTAGTTGAAGAATTAATTGAACAAGTTCATATCATACAATAAAACTAAGATTGTTCAAATTGCACAAGATTGAATTATGAGGAAAGTCCGAACAGTCATATGAAGAAATGAAAAGCTTAGTGCATGCATGCGAGTTGCAGTCGTACACTTCTGTATGGAAGGGAGGCCCAATCTCCCGAGGCCATCTGGTTTCTGAACAAACCATTTGCCATACTCACAAACTTGATCCACAAGATGTAAAAACAGAGCCCTCCTCATTCTGAACCGCCTTCAAAATTTCTCATTATCATGAATTGGGGTCTCAGCAAAACAGTCTCTGTACAAATGGTCATGGGCAACCTCTCGATCTCTATGAACGTACATGTGTCGCATTAGTGAACCTCCAAATTTGACTGATGTAGGTAGAGAGGCGGACTCTAGCTCCATCTGTAACAAGTCCTGCTCAAAAAACAATCCTTCAAATTCATCATCTAAATCTTGCAACCATTGTTGTAGCATGGCTGTTTGGTCAAGGCGCCACTCCTCCATTAGAATTGTGTAATAAGGAATGTTCACCAAGTATCAATCACCTAAAAGTAGAGATTCAAAGTACTGATGGCACTTTCTTTTTGTTTTGCGTGAACACTCCAACGTGATGTCATATGGACTGGTGAAGCTAGGTACAAAATAATCAGACATTGGCAGGATTAAATTGACAAACATTGGAGTAGGTGACGACGACCGACTTCTTACAGAGGGATACAAGGAGATGGAGGGACAAAGTCAACATCCAGGAAGCCTGCCAATTAAGATCTTAAACATAGCACTAGTTTGTAAGGTAACCATATATTAAACCTTCATGTACTATGAACATATTACAAAATTGTGTTTTAAAAAAGAGAACTCTTTTGTTCTGTTTACTTCAAGATAATTTACCAATATTGTTCTCTATATACAAAAACTCTACAACTTTGTAGAGGTTATTATTCAAATCAGTTGGAGTCAACCTAAAATTGCAAAATTGATATTAAGTGATTGTTGGTATTGACCTGAGGCAGAGCACTCACTGTCTGTGCGCTCACTCTCGACATCTATCTAGTTGGGATCCTTGTTCCTGTCGTTGACCTTTCCGACAACCGCAATGGCATTGGACGTCGTCAGATTGCCCTACATATCATTCAGCTCAGTTGATGATGTGACCCTTGGAGAACAAGGAGAACGGCGCGGAGATCGATTCTTCAAAATTTGTGGAGGACTTCCGAATGATCACCAATATCATCGCCAGCATAGTCGGCGGCAGCAGAAGGTTTAACAGTCACTTCGAGGGAAGGATCAGAATAATACTAGATAGCATACTGATCAGGAAGGTGAAGAGTGGAAGCAACCACCTACCAAAGGGGAGGTAGGTCGTGAAATGCGTCCGTTTGAGTTGCCAGTGTACTTGGTGCAGTCTGCGGCATACGTGATGCTGAAGTATTATGGGATCCAGCAACAACATCCGCAATCATCAACTGTGGTGCGGTGGCATTAGGCATTAACGAGGCAATCAATTTTATTCCTTGCTGCTACACCAGTATAGCCTGGAACATCTGCTTATTCTATTTTGCCTGCTCCAACATTAATTATACATTACATGTCCCTTGGTTGCTCGTTGGTTGATAGTTGGTGAAGCACCTACGCTTCGCTATCTCTATTTATCCTAATTAGCTGTAAATATTTTAAGAAAAAAATACACAAAAAATATGAAAATAATTTTAGATTCTCTATTTATTATTTTGAAAATTGTCTAAAAAATGAACAAAAACAAATTGTAAGACCAACTCTCTATTGAAAGTTCATTTTTCTTGAATATTGATGGAATGGTCATCCAAATGTATTCTTTATAAATGTTTGAGTTGAAACACATGCTATCACAATTCATTTTTCAATCTATCCTAAAAGTCATTTAAATATTATTTAAGTTTGAAATTTTTGGCAATATAAATCTATATTCATTATTAATTAAAGTTTAAAATTATGGGTTGAAATTATAGTTTCTTAAAAAGTAAAAAGAGGGTAAAAAATCACTTTGCAACACATGATACACAAGATTCCTATAGAATGACTTCCTTGAGTGACAAGCCTATATTTGTTTTCAAACATCTCTTTGTCATGACGAGTTGGAAAATCAAAGTGTTGCTTTACTATACATATACAAATATTACTTGGTGTAGAATTAGAATTTATAAATGCTATTATTGAAATAAATCAAACAATTTTTTAAATAGACATAATTAGAAAAATATTAAAAACTATTCAAGAATTAACATAGAGACCATTGCTATAGACAAAAAATTTATGTGGCATGTCTAAACATTCTAAAAAAAATTCTTAAAAATGGCATGACAAGTTTTGGAAGGCAAATTTTTAACAAAAGTCATACCATTTTTAAGGGTTTTCTTTCTTAAATATAAATTGCTATGGCACATCAAACTTTTTGTCTTTTGATTAGCTTCTAATGATCTCTCATCAGAGAAAATTTGACCCTTGTGGAAGATCATTTGACTTTTAGATGATGTGCATATCTAAGGAAAACAACTTTTTTTTAAATTTGAAAAAAAATTGTCCCCAATCTTATATCATACACTTAGTCTTTACATGGTCCAATATTTTTAATTTTTGATATTTAATGTTCATTTGTTTTTGTTGTAATTGCACATTCTTATATAAGCAAATGGCTCTGTGTACAATCTAAATTTCTCTAATGATATTGGTAGTGTAATTTCCAAAATCTAAAATCTATTGAATCTACTAAGCATTTTATTCCTTAAAGACCTAGAAATAATCCAAATTTTTAAAATAATAAAGACTAATATGCTATAAAATGTAATACAAAACAATAATTTAAAGACATCATTCAAACAAAAGCTACAAAATATGATTCATAAACTGTAATTGCACAATTGGATATACTACTCCAATAACCTATACTTTTCAATAAAATTTGAAGCAAAAATTTCTAATTTTCCTCCTAAATGAATTTTAGATTGAATATTTGTAGTTTTCTTGAAAAAAAATTTCTTTAATTTTTACAATATTGTAATATAAGGGCAAAACACCCATTCCCGCACCTATTCCTTACAGTGAAGTGTAGATTTACCCAAATGCATCAGTAGACTTCCCTTAATGTGTTTGCCACATGTATGATTGTAATTTGTTGATACAACTGAAGGAGATATAGGAAAATCTGGTTGGCTGAGTGCTGATTTTTGCAGGGTTTAGTTTTGGGGGCACCTCCAGGACAGTTCCACATGTCTAGGGAGCCAACACTTTGAAAATTTGTAGAAATTACATACTATATTTTCTTTTAATATTCATGATTTTCACTCACTAATACTAGAAAAATATCATTTTTAGAAAACATTGCCTCCAACTATGCTGAATTCCTTATTTGGACGGTTTTGGGTGTTTCCACTGTATGTAGGGAGTATTGCCCTGATGATGCCCTTCTACCCAAACCTTAAAACTTCTTCTCCGTTCAAGCGGTGCAAATTAACCAACCATGGAGCGCCATGGGAAAGGGACATCCCCAACCGGACGACACATGGCGAGCACCCGACTCCTCCAACTGGCTGTCCCTTTCTCGCACTCCGGCCACACATTCCCTTGCCACCAGCCTCCGTCGGTGCCAATCCCATGAACATCCCCAATTCACCAATCTACACACATTCGCCCTCGCAATCTCGCTTCCACTTCAGCCTGCTCGCGCACATTTCCCAATACATACTTTCGTGAACTTGTACTCCATTTGCAAGCACCGTATTCTCGATCATATTTTGATCCACATCTACATCCTGGGATCATCATGGGGAATTTTGGGTTGCAGCTGGTGTCGTTGCTACTGATGCTTGTGCTGCTGCCAGCCCGTGTCTCTGCGAATGAAGGTCCAGAGACGGTGTCTGCTTCAACGGGCGGTGGACCCGCGTGGGCCGCTCCAGCTGCGGTTCTGGCCACGCTGAGCTCGCTGTCACTGGCCTTGCAGTCGCTCTTCAACCGCCTCGCTTCCGCTCGACTTGCGCGGGGGGACGCCGCTGGTACGTCTTACATTCATTCGCCAACTAATTGTTGTGCATTCGCTCCATGGAGTTCGGCCATTTCTGTACCGATAATGTGGTTGGATCGATGTTACAGTATATGAAGATTAGGCTTGGTTGGATCTCTTTTAATCTTATTTAGACCTCCATTGAGCATGGTGGAAGATCATATATACCATTGAGGTTATACCTGATGGTGTAGAGCTTCACCAGGATTGTGCTTGGCAATTTGTTTCTCGTAACAAGCTCTGTTTTCACGTTACCTGGTCCTTCACATTTTGGGGGGAGCGGGTTGCTCTTCGTGTGACAATTCTGTGTTTTCATTTTGACTGCTTCTGATTTTGTTTAGTACTTAGTCAAGTTAGTTAACCATCGCTAGATGTTCATCTTCATGCAATTTGGGGCATTACAATGAGGAGACAACCGGACTGATTTTTAGATATGAGAAATTTAAAATGTCTATGTGAAATTTTTGAAGAATTACACAGATATCATCCAGTGACGTTTGAATAAGATGCACCAAGATCCAGTAGGAATGGAATTGGACACAAGGACGTTTGTCAATTCCCATCTCAGATTTCTAATTGGATTGCCAATTGCAGAACAGGAGACATTATGAGTGAATGAAACTGAGAATGAGAGACCCATATGCTGAAAGCAATCCAGGCGTGTCTGCTGATGTATTCTAGATTCTGGAGTCTTCAAGATTAACTCAGGTTCTAAGACCATCATGAATGAAGCTCTAGTGTATTGAGGGAGGGCGTGCTACCCTCGGTGCTTTGGCTTTGTGCTGAATTGCTGATTAGTGTGTTTTATTGCCTGCTGGATGTCTGGGCGTGGATCAATGTCACAGGAGCGGAGAGGGCCCGCAACATCGCCAACACGGTGGGCAACGGGCTTCAGTGGTGGGCGGGCATGGGCACGGTGAGCTGGGACTACGTGACGAACTACGTGTTCACGCAGTCGATCTCGCGGGGCGTAGGCGTGTCGCAGGCGCTGGGCCAGCTCTCGTCGCTGTCGGCTCTGGTGGGCGAGGTCACGCAGCTGCGCTCGGACGGCGAGCGAGTGCAGTGGCTCTCCCGAAACTATGCACGCGCGTTCGCCGTCGCCAAGTCCGCCATGGCCAACTTGCTCACCGTCTTCGACCACGATGTGAGTTCCTTCGAGTTCCCACTCTTTCTGCTTATCTTCGTTGGGTTCTCTTTACTCTTTGAAGCCCAATTGTGGTCACAACATGCTGTTTTTTTTTGTGTATTTTTTGCATAGAACTCACACGCATCACATGGGGTATAAGATGGACATGCACATAACTGTCCATTGAAGAATTCCATCTTCATGAACATTCCAGTTGCATATATTTGTAGTCTAAGCTTAGAATGTTTTCAACTCAAGGATGATGATGAAATTGAGAATTGGTTGGTACTGAGTGTATACACCTTTACACTCGTGACAAAAGTTCATCTTCATGCTGAATACAGTAGGATTCCATGACAAGGGAAACTTCTAATTTGGGTCATAATTGCACTTCATGGATGTCTAAGAAGCTTCAAAATAATCACTGAATATTTTTAGTGTTTGGGGCCAGATTTGAGGTTGATAAAAATTTAATGTTAAATTAATAATAAAATGAATAATGCTTATTGTTGAATTACCCATCCAAATGGTATATGTTACGTCGTGAATATTATGTTTTATTACATAGTTTTTATTTTAGGAGTCAAAAATATGATACCATATTAGGGTCCCCATACACCTTTGAGGGTTTAGTTTGTTAAAGATGAAGTTTGTATTTGACCACATGTTTTTTTTAGTTTTCTGGAATATAGATGGGGATGTATATTAGTTCAAATATTTAATTGTAATGAATTAATGCATGCAATGTTCTTTATTCAATCTAACGATATAAATATTTTTAACTTTTAAATTTTAATTTTTTCATTATGATGAATGAAAGTGGTCATTTTGAATCAACATAACATTGTATATTGGGTAAGTGCAGCCCTTCTTTATTTGATGAAGGTTGGAAACGTACCTCCTAAGTATACCTTTTGATTGGATGAGAATTTTTAACTTTGTTAATGGTTGGTTTTTGACCAATTAGAGGTTTGCATTCTTTGAGGGAAGCTAAGGTATCTAGGCTTGTTCAACCATTCAATATTGTTATGTGTGGCTACTTATAAATTGATGTTCTAAAATAGTTTGTCACAAGTACCTTTGTCATAATATTAGAGATTGTAGTACACTTGTCACTTATTCAAAGTATGTTGTAAAGTTTAAGAATGAATCTATTCATTCCTTGCAAGATTAAAGGCGGTTAGACATACATTCTTTGACACTAGTTTGAACATTTTTCAATCTAAGGGGCAATTTTAACCAATTGTGTTTCAATTTTTTTTGTTTCCCTAAGGTTGGTGTTTTTGTATAATTCATGTTGGAACAGGGAATAATTCGGAATTGTGTGTTGGCGATTCAACGAGAATTATTGGAAGGTGATCTATTACGTGACGTGCTTCGGATGGGACCGAATGATCTTGAAGGAATTGTAAGGATGTTGAAAGATGTTTTGCAACGAACCTTTGTCACTGCTCCACCAAGCCAAAGAGAAAGAGCGTTGTAGGGGAGTTTGAATTTCACCTCTAAATTTGAGTTATTCATAGATTGATGTATAGACAAGGTTTTATTTGAGTTGCTCAAGCAACCACAAATTTAATATAGGGTGATTGCAAGAAACACTTGTCCTATTTTTTGTCCCCTTGACCTCCAATAGGTAGTTTTTTGCTTATAACTTTTGCATAGTTTTCCCTATCAACTTGAAATTTGGAATGAAGGTGAGCACAAAAGTTTTATATGTTGTGTAATTTTTTCAATTTTTTTAAAATTATTTTACTATTTTTAAACTGCCCCCGATTGGCTGTCTACCTTGGCCATTTTGGGGGTTTTTAGTCCTATTTTTGACCCAAAAATGCAAATTTTGAGCTGAAAATTGGCATGCTTAGATATATAGTATAGTTACACAATCCCTGAAAAGGATTTTTGAAAATATTAAACTGTCCAACTTCCACATGTCGTCAAAGTGGCTGACTTTGCGCACGTGTAGAGAATAGAATTAATTTTTTCCAAATATAAAATTTGTTGGAAAAGAAAGACCTTTACTTGAAGAAAAAAAGGATTTTTCATTTTCTTTTTTTGAATTTTTTTACTATTTTTACCAAATTAGTGAAAAAAGAGCTATTTTCATTGTATTTTCCATTGTCTATAACATTTAGAGAAAAAATTTCTTAGGTCTGAATTTCAAGAGACATAATATTCTCATTGCTCTTCAAATTATCCATATTTTTTTCAATTTAAAAAAAATTTATTTCAAAGGGTCACAGGACTCATAGGACTCATTGATTTTGAGCCATTTTGAGACAAAACCGGTAAGTGTTTCTTGCAACGACCCTATAAACACTTTGTAATCTTTTAGACTTGTTCAAAGAAGTTCAATTTTATTTGAGGATAGATGTTACTCTTCTTAAGTTATTCTAGTGAACCCTTTAGCCTCTAAAATCTCAAAGGGTAAAAGTTGTCTAACAAGCCTTTAAAACTTTGAAATAACATTGCATCAAATTCAATTGTATAGATTTCATGACTGGCATTGTCTCTACAACTCTCAAAATTTCATTGCATTTTACTTTCTATACCTTAAGATATATCAATCTAAAGTCATTACTTCTATTTTTTTGTACAAGAAAAATATAAACTACTCAACTTTGAAATCTTGAATCATTGTCTATAAGACTCCATTTCCATGCCTTTTTTTTTGCCGCCCATGGTCTATGATGAAGTTAATTAAAGGCTTCACCACTTGGTTTGGATTTTAAAGCAAGTTTTTGATTTGAAGATGAATTGAGCATTCACTTTCCATGTTGTGGGAAAGTGGATAACCCCACACATTTTCAAGTCTTTTAAAAGGCCAATTGTGTGGGAAAATCTATTTGAAGAGGGTGAAAAGATTAGAGAGAAAAGTGAGATTGTATAATCAAATAAAATTGGAGTTATTTCCTAATTTGATTTTGAGAAATTTTAAAGCATAGTTGGAAATTGAACAATAGTCTAGGGTTTTATTGGAACTTTTCAATGGAAACTTTTGATCTATAACTGAATAGGTTCAAAGATTGAAAGGATAAAGAAAATATGAAATTGATATCCTAAGTTTTGAAAAATGTTGAAAATTTTACAATAATCATGTATTATAGTATATAACATCAATGTAAGTTTACAATGGCTTCAGAAAACCAATTTTCTTAAAGTGAAAACCATCACTAAGTAATCATCATACTCATTCTTGTTTACGGATACCATGGAAAATAAATGTATTCATTTGAGATTTATTATTGTAGTGTCATCATATTTCTCACACCCAAAATCTTGTATTCTTATCCAATAAATTAATGATGTGACTGCATTGCAACTCTACCTATGCATTGCTATAGCATAAACTTCAAACAGTTTTATCATAATTTAATGGGCCAAAGAAAATATAAATTAATGGTACTAATATGTACCTTCAGTCTTAAGGCCTTCGTTTTAATGCCCACTCAAAATGATAGGTGTGCACATACAAGAATGTGAATATGGTTGATGAAGGCACATCAAAAAGGACTAAAAACTACAACAACAATGAAAAAATCCAACTATGTTTGAGTTTAATGTATATAGGCTAGGATCCTATTATTGGGGTACAATAAAAGGTTGGAAAGTTTCGGGAGAGAATAAAAAATCACTACATGGCTACAATTGGAAGTCAAAAGTATAAAGTATTATATTTAAATTATATATATAATAAATCAACAACTTCAAATATATAATATTCAAATAATAAACATGTGATTTATTCTTAGCATATACCTAAATTCAATATGTAATGATTTTTAAAAAGTGGTTGATTTGAATACGGGTGTAAATCTTGGTTGCAAAACTAAAGTTGATTACTAATGCATTTTCTAAATAGGTGCTATTGATAAGTCAATGATGTTAGTTTAAGATCAAATCAAATACAATAAAAACAAAGATAACTTAATTTATTGCATGTGTTACAAATACTTAGAATTAGGGACTATTGAAGTAGATACTATTGACAAGGGCTTACAACATTATCATAGCTAATATAGAATCTATTTATATTTCTATTGTTGGGCAATAGTGAAAGATCTTCCTTGTATCTTTGAATTAAGTAGAATATAAGTATTGAAAATGATAGGAAAAAAGATGATATTTAACAAATATTGGAAAGTATTTTCTAAGAAGTTTTGAATGACTAGGAACCATTTTAATAGAAGGAGGCTTAGCTATAGATATGATTTCAATAATTTTTTTTTACTAATTTTTGACATTTTAAAGCCATTTTATAGACACAATGAGTCTTTTGAAAGATATTTTCTTCTACCAATGAGTTTGTGTGCATATTCAGAAGCATTTTAGTAGACGGAGGTTCAACAACAAAAGTGTTTTTTTTCAACTTTTTGCTGTTTTTGTGGCATTTCAAAACAATTTTGCAAACACAATGAGTCAATTGAATGAAATTTTTTTCACCAATGTGTTTGTATGTTGGTTTTGAAGCACTTTAATAGTTTTAAGTTTTTTCAATTTTAGTAGGTTCAGAAATCAAATTTCACCTTCAAATGTGTTTGTAGAAAAATTTCAGCATCTTTTTTCAACATGGAAACATTATAATCTAGCAATCTATGCAACCAAATGACTCCAAATTTGGACTTTTGAGGCTTGAAAAGTAAAGATGCTTTATTTCAGATATGTTTGAGCCTTCGGGCAATGAAGGACTAAACCACAATGTAGCTCTTCATGGTTGGTGCATTTCAGAGTATAGTTTGGCACCTCTAGCATTAGCTTGTCCATTGTTTGCTTGCCGGGCAATGCTCCTGACCTTTGCATTGCCCTTGCTCACAAGCTATATGCATGCACTGGGCTAGCAATTTCTTGGAAAACAAAATTCAAGAGAATTTCCTACACTGCTTTTCCAACCATCGACAAAGTATCCCTTTGTGCAAAATATCACCTTGAAAAACCCTGTTGATTATGCCTGAAAGCAACTGATTGAATAATGAAGGATTTTCTCAAAAGTTGTCGATTGTGCAGTAAATGATTATTTCAAAAGTTTGACATTTGTTATAGAGAATGCAGTGAGTCCTTTTCCAAGAGTGTTGATGGTGCTCGAAAAGAACATAAATTTCTTTGCAAGTGAATCCTCTAGTAAGCTTAAATCCTATTGCTCAAAACTAAAGGTTTGTGAAACAATGGTCACGAGACAACTGCCATTTTCTTGAAGGATGCTCACTTGGTGACATTGAGGGAGGAAAGGATAACTTCAAGTACAATATAGAAGTCCCTCCTACTCTTAATTACATTCAATTCTAATAATTACTAAAGTAGGAATACTCAAAAGCGCCACTTATTCATACTGTGCCTAGTTACTGTTATTAGCTAGTTCAGATTTTTATGCAATCTTGTTGGCAAGTGAAAGCATGTTCCAACGCACTAAAGAACATAGGATTTGGATACCGTATGCAAAAGTTATTAACGATCAAAATCTATTTCTGAAAGTGCCATCTACAATCCGTGAACATGACTGATTTTGGAAATGTATGTGCACTGTAGATGGCACTTTTAGGAACAAGGCGCTTTTGGGTGTACCTACCTTACTTGGAAGAAGTACTGCAATACCGATTCAATGCTCACTCTTGTACTTGTGTGGAGTGGTGGGCTTTGATTCCTTGTTATTTATTTACTTGTTTGACACAAATAAAGGAGGTCTTTACTGTGAGGATGATTCCTTATTATTCAATCTTGAGCGGACTCTACTTGTTGGGCAGCTTGAGAATGATGGTGGCACAAGGTGGGTGCAGTGGACAGAAACAAAGCAAGCAACGGCAGGGATCCTTGTTTTCAAAATTGGCTTCACTGATCTCAACAACAGCGAGCTCCCAGACAAGATGCATGTGAGATGTTCATCCTACAGATAAGTGCAGAGCTTTCTTCCAGTCTTGACCAGCAATGCAAACTTTGGTTCTTGGAGGTACGTTTTATCTGTAACACATTGATGGTCAATTTGTTGAAATGGTGGTATTCTGCGGTCCATTTCCACTTATTCCATGTGCCATTTTGATATGGAGGTCTAGAGGTAGAGGAGGAAGGTGTGCTCTATAGCCATCTATTGTGTCTCAACCTAAATTTCCAATTTTGTGATAGCTACATTCTACACTCCACTCATGAACATACATGCTAAGATTGCCATCTTTCATCTACCTCCTTCAAGTAGACTACATTTGCACCATTTTAATGAAATGTTCATGCCATTCTATTGAAATATCATCATTTTAACAAAATTTTCCATATTGTCCATAACATACAATCATTACAGTTCTCTGTAGTTGCATGATTAAATTTTGTAGTAGCATTACCAAATTTCAAATAAGCTTAAGCGGCGGCCTGCATTGTAGTTTGTGGTCTCTAGGGGGAGTGGAATCTGATTGAGGTTCTTCTGTGTAGATAAACTCATGAAAAAAAGTCTCACAGTTTTGGTACCTGGAGATTCATTCCATACTCAAGTATGATAGTTCAACCATCCATGGAGAACAAAGAGTATTGGGTGCAGCACTTGTTTCAGCCGTTTGTCAGTTCATTGGCTGTGCACTATACACTGAAATTTGGAGGGAGAGTGACAAAAAGAGGCCAGAATCTGTCAAGTTGAGCGAAATTTTGCTCAGAAAAGAAACGTTGATTGGGTGTCATATGCCTATGGGATTTGGCTTACAGTTTTTTTGTAACAACTCATTGTTGGTTGTTTTCTTTTGCATGGCAGGCAGCATTTGAGTGTCTCTGTAATCAAGCAAGACTGGAGATTGAATGCAGCACTCATGCACATATGTGCAAGAGCAGGCATTATTACACAGGCATTTGCAGTGCTCATAGGTTAAAGGAGGTGCATAGCTGCTCTACCACCTTTGCATATTATAACTTATCATTTAAAAGGTGAAAGTCATGAATTCATTTCACCATCAAAATTTTAGTTCCTTGGCTTCACGTTTTGCACCTCATGGCTTCCTAGGCTGCAGTGAAGGTAGCCGAGGATCAACTTCCCTCTCTGTATGGATTTACAAATGTTATGGCTGTCAGTATATCAAATTTGCTCCTCAACTTCTTTCACATTTCCAAATCACTCAAAACTGTTCTCAAGGTGGGCAGAAAGTTCCTTAGAAATCTGGATTACCTGATTACTTTTTCAAAAAGAATTGAGGTTTTGTCTGTACAGTTCCTATGAGGTTGTTTGCTACTTTTCTTCCCTGTTTTTCATGCTTCTCTTTGATTTGTTCTCATCAATCAATGTCAGTCACTTGAAGTTAACAATTGTTGTTTTGTTGTGCATATCTTTGGTTTCCCTCATTTCAGTCCATTCTGATGTCCATGTGCTGCAAGCAGAAAACCAATGGAGCGCATTATGACTGGTAATTAACTTGGGTGCACATTTTTAACATTGTTTGAGCACTGATTCTGAGTCTAAATCATGTAATTTGGTGGCTTGGGTTTTGGATGAATTTTGGCGCATCTGCATACCTCTCAACAGGCCCTTACATCAAGCAAGTTCCTTCAATCCATGGTGACTCTGTTTTTGTTTTACATCAAGTAAGTTACTTCCTGAAAAAATCATCTCAGAAAATGATGGGTTTCACATTAACAGTCATGGTGGAGGCTTCATCAATTAACCCCTGGAGAACCTAAGGTAGTGTGCTCTAAAAGCAACCATTTATGAGCTGATTGCCTTTTTCCAGCATGCTAAACTCCTTGAAACAACTTTCAATAAGTTTTAGTAGGAAGGGAAATGGAATTTGCATCTAAACCCAGCCCTTTCATATTTTTTGGACCTTAGTGGAATTAGTTACAAATTTTTGAAGTTGAAATGAAGTAGTCACTCACTCAAAACAACCACTTCTTGAAATGTACCATTGTTGGTAAATGTTGAAACTTGTCGGGGAATGTTGGCAGCAAAGATGTTAACTTAGACCAAACTAGCGATCCCTAAAATGTTAAAATTAGTTGAATTTCTACCCCAAAGAATCCTAGTGGTACTTGTACATTGTAAAGAGGGGATTCTAATGGAGACATTTCAGCCAAAATTACAACAAACAATAGAATTTGATAGCCAATTTGCAACTTCCTCCAAAGCAGAATTAGCACCTATTTCATTAGTTTTGTGTTATAATACTCTCAATAATCCTTCACAATAGAGTTAAGTGTAAAGGAAAAAGGCGTTTGGTCCTGTGTTTTTCCCAAACTCCGGCCCCTGGTCCGGCATTCCACTCACTTTACACTTAACTCTAATTTGCAAAAAGTCTTTCATTCACATACATATTTTTGAAATACTACTCAGTACTCACTCTCAAGGTAGCCAAAAGCTGATGCCTGTTTGTCTGAAGGTAACATATTGCTACATTCCATGAACGACTTCGGGGATCTCTGGACCCCTGACATCAATCTTCCAGATTCTGAGTGACTGCAAAATCCATGCCACAAAGTCTCAATCCTAGCATGAAGTCTTCACCAGAGTTTTGGACATTTTAACAGAAGCTAACAAAATAATGGAAGAAAGACTTGGATCAAGGATGGAGAATTGAACTAGCACTCTACACTGATGGTGTGGCATATTCCACTCCCAACCAATCAGTTACTTACGAACACTCTTGGGTGTGGCATATTCCACACCTTCACTGTAGAGCCAAGGCAATGCCAGCCATGCTACTGAATGTTATGGTCACTGCTTCTAGAGATGCCGCACTTTTCCTCAAATTCCTCATGTCAAATGTTGTTGACTTCATCATTTTCCAATGGATGCCCTGACTTGATCCTCCCAAAATCAACTGCATTTGAGTGTGCAAGCAAAAGTTAAGGCAGTCTGCTCGCTTTTTAGAGTAGACTACCTTAGTGGTGGTTCATGTTGCAGCAAAGCTTCAATTGTGTTTATTATCATGGGCATCCATAAAACTCAAGCTTAATGAGCCCATTGGGAAATCTAATGAACACTTGATTCGCAGTGACATTCCGCGTGCATGATTTTGAATTTGGTACATACATACATCATTGATATTTTCATATGTTGTGACTTGGTGTGTATTGGTCCAATTTTTGCCTTGAATGAGTAGTTCCGCCCTCATCTTTGAAAGAAATGGAATGCGTCGTCTTTGTCAATTTCATTCCTTCAGTCATTGATTACTTGATTTTCTGCATGGTGGGTTCACTTCTCTGTGGACCAAGTTGAAAAATTGGTGCATTGCTGTTTAGCATGTGTAAATGTACCTTAAATAGCAAATTCAAGTTTGCTACGGAACTTCTTATCCACAAATGGAATGGAACCTGCAAATTAAATACAGAAATTGTTGTTACGTAACCGTAAGAAAAGGGTGAATAGTATTGAGGGCTGCAAGGGTGACCACATATTAATTGCCTCATGGGCAATTTCAAATCAAAGAAAATCAAAGGTGGTGCAACCTAGAAAATTTGAAACAAAAACAAAAAACGAAACACTGGCTGTAGCAAGAAGATCGCAAAATGAAGAATCTAGATTCTTTTATTTATGAGCACCATCGGTACAAACAAAGCAAGCTCTCTACATTCGATGTCAAAAATGTAAACCTTTTGTCGGTTTTCATCATTAATTGGCGAAAAAACATGAATTCTCCCAACTAAGCCTACTCAAGAACATTGTGACTATGAAGACTCCGAGATGCACTGTGAGCCACAAACATTTTTGGTCAGTGTGATTGCAGAAAGTCATGATTAGGAGGAAAATTTGTTTGTTTCTTGATTCTCGAATGCCAGTCAACAATGCAACTTGTGGCTACCCAAATTCGTTGGAAGCCATGTCAACACAAAATCAGTCAATGACCCTGGACTTTGCTCATGTAGATGAAGAAGTCTCGTTTCAACTTCGCGGAGCAGCGAATCCCCTAATTTTAGGGATTTGAAAGTCATTGCAGATAGAGACGTCGTGTGGAATTCTTCCACCATAATAGATTCTTTCGGTATCAACAAACATTGTTTCGTTTCGTTTTGTTTTTGGATCAAATGGGCTGTACACACCCTAGTGATCAAAAGTGTCTTCACATAGTTTCAAGTCTAATTTAAATTGCTATAACTTTTGCCTATTATATAAGAATTTGATGCTTGAATTCAATAAAAACTTGTTGGAAAATTTGGGCTATCTCTTCTAGATTGTGTGGTAAAATTTTCAAATCGATTCAAGATGTACTAGTTTTTAGAAGTCAATCAAAGTTCACAAGTTCAATTAGAGCTCATCAAACTGCACTTGATGGTTGCAACTTCAAGGTCTTGAATCTCTTTACATCCTTTGATTGTTTTCAATAAAAATTTGTTGAATTATGTTCCTCTTGAAGTCTAGTTTTAGTGGTAAAATTTTTATGTCAATCCAAGTTGTCATGAATGCTTGGGAATAATTTGAAGTTCAAAAACCAAATATTTTTGGATTCTAGTCAACTTTGGTAACTTGTTTCTTCTTCATATAAGGTCCTCTTCCACTTATTTTTCTTGAAAAAGTTGCACATATTGTACTAGTTTGGTTTGTGTGGTTAAAATTTCATAACAATCTAAGAAGTTCTAAGTGACTAAGAAGCATCTTAGTAAAAGGAGGTTCAACCATAGATCTATGTATTTTTTGCAACTTCTTTTGATATCTTTTGACATTTCAAAGCCATTTTGAGACACATTGAATAAATTAAATGATATTTTCTTTCACCAATGTATTTATAAGTTGGTTTTGAATCTCATTATAGTTTAAAGTGTTTTCATTTGAGTACTCTCAAAAATCAAATTTGACCTCTAAATGTAATGTTAGGAAAATTTTAACATCTCTTTTCAACACTCAAACGTTATAATTATACAATCTACCTAGCCAAATGACTCCAAATTTAATTTATGTCATCTACAATAGGTACACTATAAGATTGTACAATTGGGATTTCTATACCTTAGTGACATTTAGATCTATAACACTTCAAAAGCAATGATGTTTTTAATCTAAAATGGCCTTGGTCTTTTAAGGGGTAGAGGAAAACAAAGTAAAGGGTGATTGCAAGAAAGGGTTACCGATTTCCTAGTCACAATTCAAACGACTCTCTTGTTTTTTGCTATAACTTTTGAAGCACAATTCGAATGAACATGAAATTTTTATTAAACATGTATACTTTTTTGAGAATTATATCCCTTATTTTTTATAAATTAATAAAAATAATTTTATATTTGAAAAATATTTTCATTAATTTCTCACAAGTTGACGTTTAGAGGTTTTCACTACGTTATGAGTCACTAAATTTAATGATATAGAGCTCAAACTTTCATAGTCTATTTGCATAATAGGAAAGCATGTATCTACCAAAGGAAATTTGAAAATTCATTATTTCATGTCCTCCACATGAGTATAAACAACACTCTCATTGCGTGCAATTTTTGAATATTGAAGATAGTTTTTAGATCATTCTTTTGGTGAAATATCATCACCATCAACTTTCCAAATGGCCAATTTTTTTTCTTAAAATTGATTTTTCTATTTTTTATAAATTTAAATGTGAAATTATAGTGTTAATCACTATTTTCATGAGATTTTGTACTTTTCTAATTCACCTAGTTAGAGAATTTTTCTATACTTTTCCTTCATAGGGTACCTTTTTCTTAAAGATATATACTTGAAAAATATTTTTTATTTATTTTTAAATGATTTTTCTAATTTTAAAGTACTCCTGAAGGTAAAAAGGAGTATTGTGAAAAACACTACACTTTTCGCACGCCCTTTCTTGCAATGACCCTAAAAGGCAATGTCGACAAGAAGGAAAAATCCACCCTAGCTCAAAAAAAACATTAGAGAAAATTTGGAATCTTTGGAGGGGTGGTAAGAAGTGCCAACAAAGACCTTAGGATTACATTTATTTCACATGCATAGGAACATTTCCCCTATTGTTGCTCATCATTGGTACACCCAAGTGTTGGAGCATTAGCACACAAGTATTAACCCTTGAAGGACCAAACTATGTTTTTTGGCAGCACAACAATTTGAGGTAGCTCATTATAAATGGAGTTTGTTTTTGTTTTTTTTAAAATTCACACAGCATTTGCCTGAGGAGAAGCTTTAAGGCCCAACAATTTTAATAACTTTTGACTACAAGGTTAAGAAGTTAAGAAGTTATGTGACTTTCTTTGATCTTTGGACAGCCTAGACAATTCAAAAAACTTCTTCAAAAATGAATTTTTTGAAATAAATAAATAAAATTGATTCTTTAGATTTATATGTACATTAGAATCTTTGATTCATTCCATTTCGATTAATGCCATGAAAGTTATAAACAATTTTAGTTTGCAAGTAGGTATGCTTTTAAAACCATCATAGGAAATTTGAGGCCTAAGGAAAACCATTTCAAGGTTGTTCCCCAAGCTGAGAATAAAAATATTAAATAATTATATATTTAACTAAATCAAATTTAATCAATTTATATTATTTGACTTGGCAAGGACTCGGCTACATCATATTGTTGATGTGGCAAAGTTTCCTACTATCTAAGAACTTACAATCTTCTTTTGATCTCAAATTCCATCTAATGACTAAACCAATGTATTAAGCAATAAAGACTCTAGCTCATCTGCAGTTTATTACTTTCTATGACAAGCTCACCATACGTGCATGACAATGCATAGTGCATGACAATGCATAGAGAATTAGAGACCATTGCAATGAGGCTAAATTGCATCAATAAGTGTATTTTTAGCTTTAGTAGTGTTCAAAAATCTCTACCAGAATCAAGGTGCATCAATCAAATTGTTGCAATAATATGTTTCTATTGGAGAGTAGAGAAATATTTTTCACCTATTTTCAATTAATTTCTTATATCCAAGATTATTATTTAATCAACACATGGTTGCTTTTACAAGTTTTCTAGAAAATTTCAAAAAATCAAATGCAAGTAAATTGTATAGGAAGTTAGCAAAAAGTACCTATGCTATTTTCTCTTGTAAGCCCCACAAAAATTGTTTTTTGGCCATAACATTTGCACAATAGCAAACCACTTTCAATCTTCTCAATCTTTTTATATCTTTAATAGATATTGCATTATTTTTTAATTAAAAAAACTAATATAGAACTAATTTCAAAAGGATGTACAAAACAATATTATTTCATCAACACAATTCAAATGTGAGCTTCAATTCAAGATTTTCTATAGAGAAAGGACCTTTGATTCATAACAAGCAAAGAGCCCTTACGATGAAGTTCAAGAATGTTATAGAGAACAAAAGAACATTTGGGAAACTCCATTAAATATTGTTTTTGAGTGCAACCTTTTATTTTATTTTTCTTGAAAACTATAGTAGAAACCATTGTAAAGATTATTAATTGGAGGTGCTAGAAGAAGGTGTCTCTTTTCAATTTGAAGACGTACACCAATGCAAATCTAAAATTCTAGTCATTTTTTATATGAATCCTATTGTGAAGGTTTGATTTGTGAATACTTATAATTTTGAGAGTTGTGTTGGTATCCCCCCTCAAGAACTATTGTAAAGTTGTAAACAATTTTTGAACCAAAACTATAATGCTTAGACCACTAGAAGAAAATCACATCCGCCGCAACCAACTAAAATGCAACTATATGTCCTAGGCAAATTCCCTACAACTACAACCCTTTGTATTTGCACCAAATTTAATGTATACACTACTGTAGTAGCAAAGTAATTGTAGATTGAAGTTTCGAGTTGCATATAGTTGCAAAGTAGTTGTTGGTTGAAGTTTTGGATTATAGGAATGTAATAGAAGAATTTATGTGACGTATTCAACATCCAAGATTCATCACACTAGTCAACATGGACCACTTTAGGTTTTGTAGAGTTTAGTGTGTCAAACTACAATTGGATATAATCTAAATTTGACTACAATTCATCTAGAATGCAACTAGTTTGCAAGTAGAATGCAACTAGGATGCAACTAAAAAATGTCTAAAATTCAACTAGAAGATAAGTAGAATGCAACTAGAAGATGACTAAAATACAACTAGAAAAACAATAAGATCAAGTTTTATATAAATTGTCTCATGCCAATTGTCAAGAGTACCATTAGATTAGACAGATAAGAACTATAAATTATACCATCTTTAAGTAATGAAGTTTAATATTACAATTGTAATATTTCTACAACTTGTAGATTTCTACACTCTATAGAAATCTACAAATATTTGAAGTATAAGAAATTTTAAAACCTGCGAAATTTAAAGTTTTGTAAACTTGTGAAATCTATTAATATTAATATTTAAATTTGAGAATCTAAAAAAAGCTAGATTTGAAATTCTAAAATTTACAAAATATTGAGAATAAAAATTTCTGAAATCTACAATCATTAAGATAAAAAAATTTGAAAATCTATAAATCTACAAGTCACAAACCAGTTTTAAACTAATTACAAAGCAGTCGCACACAAGTTGCACAAAAGCAAGTTCCACGTCAGAAGAGTTCATCAATGAAGTTCTACATAGGCTATTTGATGAAAAACAATCTTTTCGATTTTGCAACTACATTTGCAACTACTGCGACTTGTTCATTGCATCTGCGAGCTCCAAATTCTCACCTAGTTGCAAATGTGTAATGCAACTACAAAACTAGTTACTAACCACAGTCGCAGAAGCCCTAATTTTTTTCTAGTAGACTATACAAGCACTTCAGAAGGAAGATTAGCTCCTTCATACATTTATATTTGAGAATGTTATGCAATTCACAAGTTGAAGTTGAAAGCAGGTTAGAGATGATTCATTGTTGCAATTCAAGTGGGGTTGATTTAAAATCATGTTACGTTACTCAAACGCAAGAGAACTCAAAATCATTTCTTATAAAGGGCTTTTTGAAATGTGTCAAAGGTCATTTTTGGTCAATAGTTTGAGGTTCAATGAACCTTAAGCTTAGAAAATTAGGATGTTAAATTACCTCAAGTCCAAGAATTAGTCTTTCAAGTAAATTAGGTCCAAAGACATTGTCTTTGAAATAAGTCAAGTCCGAAGACCTAGTCTTTCTGATAAATCCGATCCAAAGACTTAGTCTTTCAAGTATCTAAAGCTCTAAAAGCTCAAACCTCAATTAAATACGTGTTAAAAAAATATAATTATGTGTTCTCTAAACAGTGAAAGATGGATTGTCAATGAATGGTAGTTGAGATTCTTTTAGGTGAACACTAGAGGAGGTTTTATTCCACCTTCTTTCCTTTGTATATAAATACCGTGAAAGCCCTCTTTGAAAGGCACTTCGTACTAATGTACTTTGGCTTGCTACCTCCATTCTTGATAAATATGTGATATGTTGCTTTAGTCACAACAATATTATCGCCAATTCGTTGAGATTTATGTGAGAGGGCCCATGTGTAAGACTAATGTGTTTGTGTACGTTGCAGGACTCTTGAGATGAAATACTCGCCGAAAGTTACGACGATTTTTTTGGCAAATTCTCATTGGGTACATGCCCCACATCTTTCTGCAACTCCATGTGAGCTAACGTAGCTGTGTTCTCCATTCCCAGTACTATATTTTTATGATTGCACGGATTTTTTTTTTTTAATGTTATTTTTTCCCGACACAAGCCAAAGATCCCTTAACTGCAAAGAGTTGAGATGGAAACAAGACCCTGGCTGCACATTGAATTTTCTGCCTTTTAAAGTTCTTAAAGTTTTAATTTTTTTTTTTTAATTTTTTAATTTTTGTTGGAAACACATGGTATGGAATGTCATTGCCAAAGAATGGAGTTACATTGAAGCCAGCCCCAGGTGGCTTGGTCGTAGAGAATTTGAGTTCTGCACAAGGACGCCTTCACCAAACTGAATGCCAAAAACACCTTGCTCGTACAATTTGTATTGATGCCTCCTCAGACTTGTCAACACACTTCCTTGGCGGGACTTGGGCACCCAGTCTCATGGGGAGTGAAGTCTAAAGCAAGATGACAGGAATTCCATGACAGAGTTGAATGGTGCACTTGGAAATTCTCAACAAAACAATAAGAATGGTGTTTCGGTGTTTGGGTGTGCTAGGAACATCGCCTTCATCACACCCATTGAAAACCACAAAAACCCAATATCAGATCAATATCGTGCGGTGTGGATTTCCCGGAATAGTCAGCGGTTTGGGGCCCCCAGCACCCTGTTTCAGTTCTTGACCCAGTGGTGTGAACTGAACCCCTGAAAGCATCCCCACCCATCCCCCTCCAACAGGGTCAGGGAAAAGGGTGGCGCGAGCCCTGTACCTCCCGGGGCTTGTTCTCACAGAGTAGACAAGAATCACCGCGGTCATCCCCACATGAAAAAAGGACAATCACTGACACTTTACTGCCATCAGGGAGATTCAAGGTGCTTGAACTCTGGCCGCCATGGCTGGTTGCCGAGCTTGTGGATTTTTTTTTAAAAAAAATTTAAGGAATGGGCTTGCAGAAATTTACAATATACGGAGTAAAACTTTAAAAATATAAGACGAAAGAGCTTGCTAAGGTATGCTTGAGGTGTGGCTGAGGTGTGGGTGAGATCTACTTCAAGAACATCTAAAGTACATTTTGATCTCATTTTATTTATTTACTGATTTTTAGATTCAATGAGAAAATAAAAAGTGTGTTGAGGTGTGCTTGAGGTCTACCTATATACACTTCAAGCACTTTACAATTTTCTTTCTTTCAACTTAATGAGAATGTAAAAAGTGTGTTGAGATAAGCTTGAGGTTTCAAGCCTAATTCAAAGTACACCTCAAGCACATTAATTTTTTTTTTCTATAGGCTCAATGTGAAAATGGAAAGGGGATAAAGGAAGTTTGCTTCAAGGCTCAAGCACATCTCAAGCACACTTCGAGCACATTAAAAGATTTTTTTTTGAATTCCATGAGAAAATAAAAAGTATGTTGAGGTGTGCTACCTCAAGCACACGTTGAGCGTGTCATTAAGAAAAAAATCTTCAAATACAATGAGAAAATAAAAATGTGTTGAGGTATGCTTGAAGTAGTTTTCAAGCACTTTTCAAGCATGTTTATATCTTCTTTCCTTTTTCTTTTGGTTTCTCATTGAATTTGAATGAAAAAAAAAGTTTTGTAAAAAAAGTTTTGAAATGTGCTTGAAGACCTTAAGCATACCTCAACACATTTTTATTCTCTCAATGAATCTATCCATTGCAATTTTGACTTTCTGTAGTATTGAATGCTTCTGTCTTCTATTCATTCTTACCTTCAAGAACACGCCAAATTTTTTTAAGCTCTTGTATTAATGACTTGGTAGAATCAAGAACCAACATGTGTCTAAGTTGATTAAAAACATAAGAATTGAAGTATTGCAATCTACAAACCAATAAACTAACAAGATTAAGCAAGAGTCAATAAGCATGGGAGGGACACTATCTTAAATGTGTTTGGAGAGAAAATTTTGGCATGATTGGTTTCCTTCCATCCCTAATTGGGTCAATTGTGGACTACTTTTTCTTTGCTAGCCACATCCAACTCCAAGCTGAAGAGCTTCGTTGTCAATAAATTCTAATGCACGTTGGAATAAGGCATATAGAAACCATACAAACATAACATAAAAATAAAAGTGACATTTAGGATAGCATAGTATTGAATAGGTTCAATATTTATTGTAGCCTTGTAAGAATGATAGGATGTGTGTTGTGAAATTTACATACTTTTTTAGTAAGCAAAGAATTGTAAAACATTTTTTTGTATTCAACCTAATAATAAAGGAATATAGATATATTGTCCCACATTGTGGTTCCTACCTACATAAGGTATCAATCTACCTTAAAGCCCCAAGGTCTTTTCTTCATCAAAAGCCACTCAAAACTGTCATATCCATTGCAAAGAGCAAAATAATACAATTTTTCTTTCATATCTAACTATAGGGTTTCGTACAAGACTAGTTTATAAATTTATGGAAGAAATTTCATGAACTTTAAGTGAGTAGATTGAAAATTATTTACATCTATACTAAAATAAACAAAAAAAATTTATACCTTACTTGACTAGTAAGAGTTTTTGGCTTTGAACCTCTTTACTTTAAAGTCTTTGCATTTGATGATTTTGCCTTCATATCTATTATTCCAAAAATACATAAGGCACCAATTTTAGGTGTCATCATGTATTTTTAGTTAAATAAAACATTACCAAGTTACTACTTTTAGTACTTTTTTGGCAAACTATTTCTTGAAGTCTAATTTTAGTATCAAAATCTAATTTTAAAAATGAAAGATTATGATTTTCTATTCAAGATTTTGTGCAAGAGTTGGGGCAAGAGTGTATTGCAAATCTTGATATTTTAGTATTGAGGACTCTCAAAAATAAGTCTCAAATACACTAGATCTTAGAGAAAAAATCACATTATTTAGAAATTAATTTGAAAAAATTATAGTGTAAATTTTGCAAAGCTGTAAATTGACTAGGATTAATATGCATGATATCTTTTTGATGACATCAATTTTCAATTTGACCTATGAAAAGAGGGTTGAAAGACTTTCTTAGTTGTAATATCCTTATGAATGATCAAACATTATAATCTTTTAATCTATAAGTGCTTTTCTTTTCTTTTTCCATATGATCTCTAACACGCCTGGTTTGAATTCACGTGGTTATAATTCAAACATGTCAAACTAATTTAAATCGATAAAACTTATCAAAATGTTGTCTTTTTGTTCTATTCAAAAAAAATTCTAAGAAGCTAAAAAACGGCCTTGAGCATTTAGGAGTTAAACCATCAATGACCATTAGTCCTAGACTCCTAGTTTTTAGAGCTCAATGCACTTCTAATGCCACAATTAGAGGCACTTTGCAACACAACATTTTAACCTCGTGGGCACATCCAGAGAATCCAAGACGACTCTGTCAGACTACAAAATGGACCGTGTTGCGGTGCAGCTGTAATTCAAGTTGAATAACGCGTTGCGTATCTTCAATGTAAGGTTGGTAGTCAACTACGATTTCCAGAGTGAATTTCCCTGTTAGGTATTGACTGAATTCCATGACTTTTTAAAAATATATATATTTGACACATATGGACGAAAGTTCATTGCAAACAATGCAAACAATTCATGACAAATGCCAGCCAGAGTGGCTTGGTGGGGACAACTGAAGACTCATAAGCACAACTGATTCAACGTAGGATTTCCATGACTTTGGCACCGACTTTTTAGGGCAGGCAGCCTGCACCCTAAATTTCACTCAGACGTAATTTGGGGTGCCTCACATGCATGCATGTCACGATCTTTGGAGTCCAGATTTGTGCCAAACTGCCAATTCAGCAAAATTCTCATTTAACCCATAAACTATGGTGAGGCGGACATTTGGCGTCCCATTAACCACAACAAATTCTCCTATGGAGGACAAAAATACAACTATTCATCTTCGAAATTAGTGGTGGAAACGGGAGATCTTCTACAATAATTTGACTTCTAATGAGTGCCTCTAGGGTTTTTTATTGTGATGATTCCCATGGTATCAAAATGCATAGTCTTTACCATTACTAGTCCATCCTTCAAGAGTTGAAAATGCTTTGTCATCCTCTAAGCGTTGATAAAATGTTGAAAAGCATACCAAGAATGTTGGGTACAGTTGGCACCATCTTTGGATTCGATCTTTTAAGGCAAGTTGGCTATAAGTTTGTAATTTTTGTAATTATGGCAAATTTTGTTAAACTGGCGGTATTCCTTATGCCATTTTTCAGACCACGTGGTCTGAACTGAAAACTGACATCTAGAAATGGTATAGCTTTCAAACATCTAGGACACATATAGATTTTCAAAATATATGATAAGTTTAGATTTCAGACCGCGTAGTCTAAAACATCTTAGACAAGTGTAGATTTCATACATCTACAACACATGTAGATTTCGAAATCTATGATTGTTTTAGATTTCAAACCGCACAGTCTGAACTGTCAAAAATGTCAAACTAATGGAATACCGCCATTTTAACGAAATTTGCCATAATTATACAACATAAAGAAAAAAATTTAGTAAATAGAAAGAAATAGAAAATGTTTCAAAATACTAAATTGTTGAGAATTTACTAATGGAATTGCAAAATTCCAATCCAAATAGTTATAGTATTATAATCTACACCTTATTTCTTAAAAATAGTTCCAAAAATATTGAAAATAGAACTAAATAGAGAATTTTAAAATTTATCTTATGGACAGTAAAGATTTCATAACTACCTACAAAGTGAAAATCCTATAACTTTCATCTCATTATTCAAAATGGAATGATTCAAAGTTTTCCACATACATATAAATCTAAAGAATCAATTTCAATTATTTGTTTTTTCAAACTGTGATTTTTTGAAGACGTTTTCTAAGCTACTCAAGCTATCCAAAGATCAAAGAAAATCACATATCATGCAATAACTTTTTAACCATGTGTTCAAAATTGTTGGACCTTAAAAGCTATTCCTTCATCACATATTGTATGAAAATTTCAATGATAAAAACAACAACTTCATTTGTAGCAAGCTGCCTACAATTACTACATATGTTTCCAAAAAATGTAGTTTAGGACTTTTATTAGGGTTAAAACATTATTTTTTTAAATTATCATTATAAAATTTGAGTATCAAATTCAACTCTCTTCCAAATTTATGAGGCCCAAGTTACACTTTAAAAAAAATCTTATATGAGTAACATTGTTGTGGCCTTACACAACAAAGGGTCACAATCTTATCTACAAACTTCTTAAACTTTTTTACTCACCATTTTGAGTCGAGAAGAAATTTTAGCAAGTTCATCAAACCAAACTAGCTTTGCCACATTAGGTGGTGAGCAAATTTACTAAATGGACTTTTCCTAATTGTGACTCTTTCTAATATTTCTATCAAAACCTTGAGGTTGGCCTCCAATGACATTAACTAGTCTAAAGTGCTTGGGAGAAAAAGTTATACCTTTAGAAGAACAAAGTTTCAAGTCAATACATAGATAAATAAATACACAAATACTTGAAACTACTATTATTATTTTTTAAATTTGCATTTCTTTTCTGCATGTGAAGCTTTATTCATTCCATTTTGGATTAGTGGTTTGGAAGTTATAAATAATCCTATTTTTCAAGCAATTTGAGCTATACTTTTTTTTTTAAACTTAAAAGAATCATTTTTTAATACAATTTTTATAATTTTTCAAAAAAAAATTGTTTGACTACATCAAGTTTGCTTGCTAGAACAACCTCAACATTGAGATTATTGTGTTTCAATCCCCACTTTAGAGCTATTGACATTTTAGTTTTTCATTTAATCTTGGACTTCCTTCTACAAAATCATTTTTTAAGGAATGGAAATCAAGTGGATTTTTTTGAGATTTTTTTCCCTATAATTTCAACTCAAATCCTCGAGACAAAAAGAATTCCCTTTCAAAGTTCAAAGTGCAAATTTATTTCAAAAATGGGAGCCTCAAAGTCATCTAAAATTGTCGTCTAGTATCCAATTTTTAGGGTTTTTTCCCCCTCAAACTTTGAATGCTAATATCTTTCAATTTACTTCATCAAACTTCATGAAATTTTTATCACATAATCTCAGACAAATAGCGTACAAGATCCTATAGTTCAATTCTAAGATAGATAGATAAATATAATTTTTATTTATTAATTTTCTTCCATGAACTCAACAAAATCAGCAGTTTTGAGTGATTTTTTTACCCCCAAAAATGGCCCTAGTCTCGTAGGAGTTGAAAGTGCAAGTTCACTTCAAGTCTAGTATCGAATTGTATCAATCCAACTTCACTCTTCCATTTCATTTTCAATTTGCAAGGTTTTATTATTTATTAATGTTTAGGGAGACCGACTTGTTAGGGGCGCTTCACACTATGGCCAAAGATTGAAAGATTGACAGTCCGTTGATTTCCACCAATCAGATTTGAGAAAACCATCATTTTCGTCAATTAGATTATGGCCTCTCCACTTGGACGGCCGTAGTGTGAAGTGGCCCTTAGTTTATTGTTAATCGGTGTTTTTGGGAAAATGAGAAATATGGTATCAGCAGAAATGAAACCCCGAGATTTTTGTCCAGCCTGTTAGGCTTGGCTGCTTTGTACTCAGTGTTTGGCAATGAAATTCCATTTGTTTTGGAAAAAAACCCCAAAAAACTAGATTTTTTAACTGGTGGTCTTCGGGCCCTCCTTCTAGAACCAGGAGACAAATTACAAGGTCAGCTTACTCACCACCACCAACGCTCCCTTAACACTGTACCCCTTGATAGCGGTTAACTCCAGTAAGTTAAGTGATTTTCTTTCTTTCTTTTTATTTTTATGGGAAACACATGGCCACATTTCATTGAAAACAAGGAACAGTGGCACAAACCCAGAGGAGATTCTCCAGTACGTTTTCAACAGCTTGATTCAAATAGCTTCTCCAAGATTTGGTGGAATGCACCTTTGCTATTCCCTATCAGTTGTTTAAGGGGGAAAAAAAAACCCAAGGTAAAAGTGCACCCACCGACGATGATCGAGGCTACCTACTCGAGCATGATGTCCATGAATTTGACTGCAGTCAGATGACGTCTCTTCGGACAAAAAATATCCTCCAGCCCGGAGACTGTTTGTCAACTACAGTACTGCTGATGTCGAGGACCTTGGGACCTTCGCCACCATGTGGGCGACATCTGTTTGTGCTTTTCACACCAGGGAGGGGTTTTCATCTTTACTTTTATAATTTGCTGGAGAGATGCAGTTTTCTGCACTATCAATGTCTATGGTGGAAACACCCATTTCTGTTTTACCCTTCCCCCCAAAAAACCCACCCATTTCGGTCACTGTATCCATTCGCGAATCCTACAGTATCATTAAATCTGTCCATAAGCATTCATGAAAGTGTCCTACAAATGTTTAACTTTTATTTGCTGACCCAGTTGTAAGACACATGTATAATTTTCATTCACCGACAACTGATTTCAGCATAGTTCAGTTTACGGTACACCTATAAGATGGTTCCAGTTGTTTAGGGAGCCAACACTTTGAAAATCTATAGATATTACATACTACATCCGAAAAAATTTAATTTTTTTTAATATTCATGATTTTCACTCGCTCATATTATACTATAAAAATATTATTTTCACAAAAAAATGCCTCCAACTATGATGAATTGCTTAAACTGATGGTTTGAGGTATTTCCACTATATCAATGTCCATATAAATGGATGACACATGGAAAATGAGTATTATCATAACATTCAGTAGCAACTTGTCATACTGCCTCCCATCGGATGAAATGGTGTGGAATATTCCACACCATTCAATAACTACAGTTGCAAACTTCAAGAAATGTCAGATGAAATTAGATGATGGAGACTTCACAAAGGGAAAGGCAGTCCTTCTATGGGCTACTGAATGTTATGGTATTAAGTTCAAATTATTTATGCATAAAGAGTATATATTCATCCAAAAAAGAGTGGTATTAGCTTTTCAAAATGTAACAAATTATAAGCAATGTCATTCATTGAAAATGAAAGAATTTATTGCCTAATATTTCCCTCAAAAGAATTGGTGTTGCTTTTGAGCAAAATATTGCTAAAATAATATATATCATTTCATAGTGGTTCTCTGGCTTGATTCCACAATTCCACACTTTAATGACACTATGGAATTCCATAACCCCTTGGTTTCCTTAAAATCTCTTGATGTTGTGTACATTGATTCCAAAAACTAAGTCTATGCTTAGTTTTGTTTCGCTATGTGTACCATATGTTGAATTTGAGTGGACAAAATGAAGATGAACAAACATCAATGTTATAGTATCCTTTGCGCAATACAATCTATAAGAAATTCAAAGCAAAAAAGCAATTATGGTTTGGATGTAAATGAATTCCGAAGCTAACCACCCCATAGACTCAGTTGTAGAGGCAAATTTATAATGACTCCAAAAATCACCTAAGCTTCTTTTTGAGCCTTGATAACTTGGATATTTTATTGCATGTTGTAATACACCATTTATGACTCATTTCCATTGGTATTTTCAAATTTTGGCATACATGTGCATTAAAAAATATATATAAATGATAGAAAATGTAGATAATTTGAATTTGAAAGGAATTTGAAGATTTTTAATGAATCAAAGACTTGAGATGTCAATCACAATCATAGAAGAAGATATGTAGGTTGCAATTTGAGTTGTTGTTGCATGTGTTTTAAATAATTTTGACAATATTTGTTATAATACATAATTAACCCCTAAAGGACCAACAACAACATAGCAATTTCGGGCAAGTATGTGAGTAGAGATTTTCATATTTTAGGCCCAAATTTTGATAGAAGGTGGGGACGAGGAATATCTTTGATGTCTACTAAAAATCAAGACATTTGAAAATATGAGTCAAAAGTGATAGCCTATGTTACTTTCAGAATTCTGTATTATAACAAATATTTTCAAAATTATTTAAAACATATGCAACAACAACTCAAATTGCAACCTACAAATCTTCTATGATTGTAGTTGACATTTTAAGTCTTTGATTCATTAAAAATCTTCAAATTCCATTCAAATTCAAATTATCTACATTTTCTACTACATATATACAATTTTTTTAACGCATGTGTATGTCAACTTTTCAAAATACCAATGGGAATGAGTCTTAAATGTTGTATTATAATATGAAATAAATTATCCAAGTCATGAAGGCTCAAAAAAGAAGCCTAGGCAATTTTTGGAATGATTAGGAATCTGGCCTCAACAACTGAGTCTATGAGTGGTTAGCTTTGGAATTTATTTACTTCCAAACCATAATTTCTTTTTGCTTTGATTTTTTGTAAGGATTATAGTGCACAAAGACTACAACACCAATGTTTGATCATTTGCATTTTGTCCAGTCAAATTCAATATATGGTGTACAGAGTAAAACAAAACCAAGGGGTGATTGCAAGAAAGGCCTCCCATTTTTTGTCTCGTTTTGAATAGTACTCATAATTTTTTCAGGAGTACTATTTAATTAGAATTTTTTTTTAAATGTGAAAAATAATTTTCATGAATATACCTTTAAGAAGAAGGTACCCTAGGAAGGAAAAGTTCAAGAAAATTCTCTAACTAGGAGAACTAGAAAAGTGCAAAATCTCATGAAAATTAGTACTTTCACATTTTAATTTGTAAAAAATAGGAAAATCAATTTTAAAAAAAACTAAAAATTTTCAATTTGGAAAGGATTGATGATGATGAGATTTCACCAAAAGAATTATTTTGAAACCATTTTCGATGTTCAGAATTGTATGCGCAAGGAGCCCCTGTTTGCATCAATGTAGAGGACATAAAATAATGTTTTTAAAAAATATTTTTGGTCAACTCATAAATCTTTAGTGTATAAATATACCATACAAATTTCAAGTCTACATCATTAATTTTGGATACTCCACAGTACTAAAAAACCCTAAATTGCAAAGTGTGACAAATTAGGTAAATTAAAATTTAATTAGAAAATGTTTTTTGGAAATTTCTGAAAAATAAGGAATTTCTTTACTATCAAGTTGTCCATCTTCAATAAAAATTTCAAGTACATTGGATTAATACCCCAAAAGTTGTAACCAATGGCACAAATGTCACTTCCATTGTGACGCCAAAAAGGAGAGCCCTTTCTTGCAATCACCCCAAGCATAGATTCAATTTTTGAAGTTAGTGTACTTGTCTACAATCCTAATATGAAAAGGGTTTCTTTTACACAAGTAAAAAAACCTTTATTGCAAGAAGAAAAATACAAGTGCCCAACCACAAGCAACTTCAAAGGAGTAAGTGAGGCACAAACAAAATAAACTACAAAATCAAGCCAAGGTGAGATGTAGCAGTGGCACTAGAGACCTAACTTAAGGAGGTTGGAACACAAAACTAGCCCAAGGGCTAATTAATGCCCCATCTTAAAGACCACTCGACCATCATGACAATCAAACTAAACTTGAGTTCTTCTAGTTTTTTGTATTGTTTCCTTATCTCAGTGGAAATGGTGCATGTGTTTAAAAAAACTAAAAACTAAAACTAAATATGAGAGTTTTCACAAGTCATATCTCATGAGTTCATTCAATCCCTAAAGAACTAAAGTCCCCTCAGGGAACACCTGGGATTTTGGTTAGGCTTTTGTGACCTAAATTTTTTATAGGACTTTTTGAAAAAATTTAAGACAGAAAATTAGATAAGCTCTTTGAAAATATAATTTTTATTTTAATTGGTGCCTAAAAACAAAATTTATGCCATTTTAAGGCCTTGAGCAAAAAAAATCAATTTAAAGTTTTTTCTCTCAAATGCTATGTTTTGTTCTACATTTGAAGCTTTGATTCATTCTATTTGGACTAATAATGAGAAAGTTGTGGACAATCTTGTATTTTGGGCCATCTAAGAAACTTTTTGAAAAAACAATTTACAAAAGTAATTTTTGAATGCAAATTTTCAAATTTTTTTCCTAATAGGGTTAAGTTTGTTTGCAATAATGATCTTACCATTCAAACTATGGTGTTTCAATTCCATCGTAAAGCTATTAACAATTTAGTGTTTTGTTCAAATTAGGACTTGCTTCTACTTAATTTTGTTTCTCAAATCCTAATTCAAATGTTCAACTTAAAAAAGCTTTAACTTCATGGTCTATAGTGCAAAAAGATTCTACAAATGGTAGTCAAAGTCATTTGAAATTGTAGGCCATAGTTCAAAAAATCTATTTTTTCCAACTTTTAATGCTAATATCTTCCAATTGATATAGTCAAACTTCATGACATTCTTACCACATGATTCAAGACAAGTAAATTATAAGATTTTATAGTTAGATTCTAAGAAAAATATTTTTGTTTTTGTTTCTAAGGTGGATGTAGTAAATATAGTAGTTTTGAATGGTTTAGGAGCCACAAAATGCCTTTGTCTTTTGGGGATTAAAAGGTGTCCAAAGCATCACCAATCTCACATTGCAAAAGGGATAGTACAAATTTAACCCCTAAAGTTTCATGACTATGTTTTCACATAAAATGGTCAAAAATTTCCATTTTTAGAACAAGTACCAAATTTTTGAATTTTTTTTTTTTGGACACATGTAACCATAGGATTTTGTATTATGATGACTTGAAAACATGTGGTGAAAATTTCAGACATTTCTACCATGTGGATCAAAAGATATAAGCATTCAAATTCACTAATATCATTTTTTTGGCCTTATGAAAAATAGGGCAGCTGTACTTTGCAAGCTCACTTTTCTATGAAAAAATGTCCAAAATTGTGGTTCTTCTTTGGATTCTTTTTCCTAGACAACTTAGCCACATGCTTGAAAATTTTCACATCATTTGGAATTGTAAAGTATATAGGGAAAAAATAATAAGTAGACAGTAGTAGAGAATGATGAGAAATACTAAATTGTTAAGAATTTAATTATAGAATTGAAAAATGCCAATCCCAATTGTTGCAATGTTATAACATACAGTCTACATCCTATGATTTTACATTTTTCAATAAATATTGAAAATTAAGTAAGATAAAGGACTTCAAAGTTTAATTTAGAATATAGTATAGATAGTTGTGCACAAACAAAAAATCCTCATAACTTTTGACTCATTGTTCAAAATGGAATGATTCAAAGCGTTCCACATATATAATATAACACTCTAGAAAATCAACTTCAAATTTTTGTTTTTGAAAAAAGTGATTTTTTCTGATATGCCCAAACTGTCCAATTACAAAAAACAACAACATATAAGACCATAACTTTTGACTCATATTTCCAAATGTCATGAAATTTAGTGCATGTGAAAGATATTTGTTGCTCCGACCTTCTACCAAAATTTGGATTAAAAATATAGAAATCTCTAGTCATACGTATGTGACTATGTGCCCCAAATTTCTATACAACCAAAAAATGCATGTTGGTCCTTTAGGAATTACTTAATGAGAAATGCATCCTTTACACATTGCCTTTTACTAGCCTTTTTTTCTTAAAACTATAATTTCAAATTGCACCATTTCAAAACAAGTGTCTACTTTTTGTTAGAAATATTTCTTTGCTAGAAAATTTTCATCTCTATTCAAAATATATAAATGAAATCACCAAAATTGGATGAAAAAGTGCATAAATATGACTGAAAGTACTATTCGGTCCAAAAGTTGGACTAATGTAGAATTACAATGCTTAACCAAATTTTAAGTAATCATTGTGCAAGTACTTTCTCATAAACTAAAAAAAGGGGGGGTTGTCTTTTTCACATTGGATTGATGATGATCACATTTCTTTCCATAGGCAATTCATTAAACTAAGGGTTGATCATCACATTCAATAAAATCACACAATTTTAACCCCTTAAATTCTTTGACTATATAAACTCCAAAAACATTTAAAAGTTTGCCATTTCTAGTACTACAGTAGTACCAAAAAAATTTTAATTTTTAATTTCTTTTGTTTGTAACTCTAGGATCTTGTAGTAAATTAGTTTGAAAACATGTGGAAAAAATTTCAAAGATTTCGATAGTGTCGATTACAAGATATTATTTAGTGTCTAATTGCTCAAAATTCATCTTTTTCACCCTATGAAGAACATTGCAAGTGCACTTCAAAAGGCTACAATCGTATGAAAAATGGTCCGAAATGGTTGTGCTTCTTTGGATTCATTTTTGAGGCCAATTAGGGTACTTGCCAAAAAATTCAAATTATTTGGAATTGCACCACATATAGGAAAAAAATAGTAAGTAGAAAGAAATAGCACATGGTTCAAAATACAAAATTGCTAATAATTTATTTATGCTATTGAAAAATGAAAATCCCACTAGTTGCAATGTTGTAAGAATCAATCTACATCCTATGATTTTTTTTTCAAAAAATATTGAAAATTGAGAAAAAAAAATGACTTCAAACTTTATTTTAGAATAGAGAGTCAATAACCCCCTAGAAACAAAAATTCCTTATAACTTTTGATTTATTGATCAAAATTGAATGATTCAAAGTTTTCTATAGATACATAAATGAAGATGATCAATTTCAAATTTTAGTTTTTGAGAAAAATATTTTTTTCGATCTGCCCAAACTACCCATTTACAGAAAAAAAATAACATATTAGGCCATAACTTTTGACTTTTATTTCCAAATGTCCTAAATTATATATTCCTCCTTCCCACCTTGTTTTAAAATTTGGGCCGGAAATATGGAAATCTCTAGTCACATGTATTTGTCCAAAATTGCTATGCTACTAAATTTAGTAAGTTCATCCTTTTAGGAATTAAGAGATTGACACTTTTTCTAATCACTAGATATAACCTCAAATCTATGTGAGTCCTAGTTTTTAGAGTGTAGATCCTCGTTATTATCAATTCCATAACTATTGGCACCATAATTAGGGTTACTATAGTTTTTAGAAGATTCTTTTTTTTTTTTTTTTAATTTATTTTAAAACCCCAAATTTTTTTATAGATTTGGATAACAATTTTGGCACTAGAGAATTGAACCACTTTAACCCTTAAGCAATAGGTTGATGACTATGGAAATCATACCTATTGCCATTGTATAAATAGTTGGAATAATTTTTTTTGAAAATACTCATTGGAAGTCAAACTACTATAGAAGACCCCCCCCCCCCTTCTTTATGTAAGATTCAGAAGATGAATATTTTCATTTTGTCTTGCATTGAAGGATTTTCTACCATTCTTTGACTTGAAAATGGTTGCAATGTCTTTTATGGGTTAACAAAATTGATGGATGGTTCAACTTCTTAACCCTTGAAGGATGGACCTGTAACCATTGATTCAAGCCTTGTTGTTCATCATTGAGTTTGTTTCCATTTGGAAACTAAATATGTATTATAGTCACAAACATCATGATGTAAACTCAATTTCCGTGTCATTCTATAATTAAAATACAATGGACATTGAAAATACATCTAAATTGCAAATTGCAATCAAATATTCAATATTAAGAATTTTTCCAAAATTTGAAATAAAGTAGAAACTAGTTAAGATGGCCTTCATTTCATTAGTTGGGTTCAAACTCAAAAAATATCATTTTTGTGGAGAATTTTTAGATTTAAAGAAAGAAACAACAACTTCTCAAAATACACTGAAATAGGTACATTTGCCATCCGTTCCATTTTACTTACTTCTCAACAACATAGGAACAAACTTTAGTTTGACTAAAAACTCAACTGGACACTCTAATATCTTCTTAGGGCCCTCGACAATCATCAAAATGCTACAAAATGGCTCTAGCAGTAGTCTAGGGTTAACCCTTTAACATTGCTGAAACCATTTTGTGGCATTTGGATGACTAGAAGAGTCTTTGGAGAGAGTCTTAAAGCATTTTTTAATCCATTTTTTGCTTGTTGACCTGTCATGGAGAGTTATGAAGAATACCTAATTGAGTTTGTAGTCTTGCTAGTGTTTGTCTTCATGTGATTGAAAAGTTAAAAAAATGATGGCAAAATTTGCTATTTCAGTGTATTTTTCCTTGTTCTAAATTTGAAATTCCTCCTTGCAAATGACATTTTTTGAATTTGAGCCTAGCTAACAAAATGAAGGGCATCTACTCTACTTTCTATTCCAATTGGAATTTTTGAAAAATTCATAATATTAAATATTTTATTGTAGTTTGAACTTTGGATGTATATTCAATGTCTATTGTATTCTAATTTTAGAAGGACACAAAAATTGAATTTACATTGTAATGTTTGTCATTATAATGTATACACATGAAGAAATTTTCAGATTTTTTAAAACAATTTTCTATTTGATGTAATTTTTTCTTCACTTTTTCTTCGAAAACTCTCAGAAAAATCCATTTTCTTCTAAAAGAATCTAATTTTTTTTGTGAGTAGGGAAGACATGTAATTTTATCTATGAAAAATAAATATGAAAATTTTCATACATATCTAGTTCGAAAATGGCAACAAATTGAGTGATGGGCAATGAGATCTAAAACCATTAGTTATAGGCTTGTCCTTTAACCCAATAGCACCGCCGGTGCCAATTTTTGGCATTTAGCCAACTTTAAAGGGTCTAAAGAAGAGTTGAACAATAGTTTTTTATTCACTTTCTTTTAATGACCTTTCATGTTGAGTTGTAAAGAGTCTCCGTTTGAGTTTTTAGTCTAATTAATGTTTGTTTTTATGTAGTTGAGAAGTAATTAGAGAAAATGGATGGCAGAATTTGTCATCTTAGTGTATTTTGAGAAATTGAGTAAATCTGAATTTCTCCTTGAAAATGACATTTTTTGAGTTTGAGTCTAACTAATGAAATCAAGGCCTTCTACTCTAGTTTCTACTTCAATTGAAATTTTGGAAAAATTCTTAAAATTGAATATTTTATTGCATTTTGAACTTTGGCTGCATTTTTAATGTCCATTGCATCCTAATTATAGAAGTACATGGAAATTGAATTTCCACTATGATGTTTGTCACTATAAATGTACACATGTAGTGAAATTTTCAGATTTTTTGATATGATTTTTTCTTCACTTTTCCTTCAAAAACTTTCATAAATATCAATCTCCCTCAAAAAAATCTAAATTTTCTGTGAAGTATAGAAGACATGTACTTCCATCTCTGAAAAATGAAAATAAAATTTTTCATACATATCTACTTCCAAACTGGTAACAAACTAAGTGCTAGGTAAGGAGGCTTAAAATGAAACCAATGGTTATAGGTCCATCTTTTAAGGGTTAAACACATAGATCATTTTCATTGCAAAGTAAACAATACAGAGGACCATGGGGAGAGCCTCTCTTGTAAGAATCTAAGGTAGAAACACCCATTTCCGTCCTTGTACCCATTCCTGAACTCTAGAGTATCACTAAATCTGTCTATAAGCATTCATTAAAGTTTCCTACAAATGTTTAATTCTAATTTTCTGACGCAATTGTAAGACACATGTATAATTTTCATTCACTAATAGCTAATTTCAGCAAAGTTCAATTCAGGATATACTTACGGTAGAACCACCTGTAACCAATCATTTAAGATATTGGAGACATGATCTGGTGTAGTATAAGGTAAAACAAATATTTTCAAAGATGCAAAGATAAAAATGGTGGGGATTGCAAAAAATTTGGTAATTTTATCAGATGAATTTTAAAAGGCCAAGAGTGCTGCAGACCTATAGCCAATGTGTAGACTCTTTTAATTACAACCATAGAAGAACTCCATTTTTGTTCATTACTTCCTTCTTACTTGTTCACTACCTTTGGAACATGTGTTATGAACTTATTAGTCCCAACCTTGATAACGAACAAAACACGCATTCCAAACTCTGGTTGGAAATCTGTTCCAGCTTTATTGGAAATAAATGAAATCTACAAGTTGGAGATGGGGTGCTGATTGCTTAGAGGTGGTTCTATCTTATTGGATGGTTCCAGTGGTCTAGGAAGCCAACACTTTGATAATTTATAAAAATTACGTACTGCATCTGAAAATTTTAATTTAATTTTTTTGAATATTCATGATTTTCACTCACTAATACTATAAAAATATTATTTTTACAAAAAAAGTGCCTCCAACACTGAATTGCTTAAATTGATGGTTTTGGGTGTTTCCACCATAGTTACATTTTCAGACAGCTAACAAGATAAGGATGCCTCAATTTTATTATATTTTTGGCACAAATGAAACAAAACTTCATTGCAGAAAATAAGATACAAAACCACCAGTCGTGATCCACTTTGGAATGTCATAATATGGGCGCTCTTTGAAAGCTGCCATTTCATTGAATGTGACTGACTCATGTTGAATACCCCACCTAGTGTTGTTGGACAGAGCAATGTGCAGGGAGAACCAGGGTTTGGTATACTGGAAGCCAATTGATCTTTGCAAAAATGCCCATGAAATGGCCAAGTGAAGGATGTAAAACCAGTATGTTTATGTTAACAAAAATGATGGAAATTGGCCCCAACGTTCAAAAATTAAGGGAGAAACATCCATTTCCGTCCTTGTATCTATTCTTGGACCCTAGAGTATCACTAAATCTATCCATAAGCATTCATTAAAGTGTCCGACAAATGTTTAATTTTAATTTGCTGACACAGTTGTAAGATACATGTATAGTTTTCATTCACTGACAACTGATTTCAGCAGGTGTGTTCAGTTAAGGGTACACCTACAGGATGGTTCCAGTGATCTAGGGAGCCAACACTTTGGAAATTTATAGAAATTACATACTGATTCCAAAAAATTTGATTTTTTTTCCAGTATTCACGATTTTCACTCGCTAATACTGAAAAAACATCAGTTGTAGAAAACACTGCCTCCATCTATGCTGAATTCCTTATTTGGACAGTTTTGGGTGTTTCCACTGTATGGAAATTGATTGGGGAGGTTTTTTTGCCTGCCTGATAAAGCTTTCAATGTTAACTGGTATGTTAAAAAATTTTAATGGAAATTGGCCCCACATTCAAATGATTGGGGGAGGTTTTTTGGCCTGCCTGATTAAGCTTTCAATGGGCAGACATTTGTTGGAAGGATCTCATATGGTAGAAGTACCTACTTCAGACAACCTGCTGTAATGACTTTATAGGCTGACTTATTGTAGTCAAACACTTGGATGCACTAGAATAGCCAACCCATTTCTAATCATGTTTCATTTCTAATCATGTTTCATTTCTAATCATGTTTCATTTCTAATCATGTTTCATATAGATTATTCTCTTTCCATGAAATTGTGATATAGTTCCCAGAGCAATTGTGGTGCATTATGATTGGTTGCAAGGCTCTCAACAATGGATGTCATTAAATCCATCTCACGATTCTCAGTCTATTCTCCTTCATTTAGCAAGGCCCCAATCAATCTTAGGAATACATCATGCTTCAGCTTCCAACAATGTATCTTCGGCACCTGTCTTCCCAGGAGATTCTATGCATTCAGGACAGTATGGCATGTCCTTAAGGGAGCTACTTGCTGGGCCATATGGGTCTCCAGAAACAAAACCATATTCGACCAAGAACTCTAGCCTCCAATTCGTATCCATGCTGCTTTATGGGAGGCCCTATTTGAAGCTCATAGGATAGCACTCCTCTAGACCGTCAAGCCAAGCACCGCCCCCAACAAGCTAATAGGATCTGGTTGAACTTTGATACAATATGGGTTTATTCCCCAATGCTTGCCACTAGAGTAGGTGATAGTATAGTTTGGACTAGACACGGACCTGATCCTTGTTTCTTTATGTAGTTTCTCTCCTCCTTCACTCTCTCCTCCTCCTTTTGTCCAGCCTATTTGGCCTGGCTGCTTTGTACTCAGTGTTTTGCAATGAAATTCCATTTGTTTAAAAAAAAAAATCTCACAAAATGGGACTAGCAGGCTAGATTTATCCCAGAGGATCAACCCTGAATTTTGAAAAAAAAAATTCATTAAATTATTTTTGCGAATTTTTGAATTCATTTTTGCAATGAAAAAGCCCAAATTAGGTCCATGAGGTCATTCTCAAAACTAGGGCACAAAATAGGGAGCTTTTTTACTTTAATCCTTAGATAATACAAGTTTTACCTTGTTGGTCCCACTTCCAAAGACGGATTTAATATCCTACCTCAACAATACAACTTGTTTTGGGTTGAATTTGCAATTATAGTGGAAGCACCCAAAACTATCCAAATAAAGAATTCAACATAGTTGGAGGTAATTTTTTCTAAAAATAAAATTTTTCTTGTATTAGTGAGAGAAAATCATGAATACTCAAAAAACAAGATTTTTCGGATGTCGTATGTAATTTCTATAATTTTTCAAAGTGTTGGCTCCCTAGACCATTGAAACTAATCAATAGATGCCGCCAAATTTGAACATTGCTAAAATCAATAGTGAGCCAATGAGATTTTGGTATGTGTCATTAACATGGGTCATCGAATTAGAATCAAGCATTTGGCAAACACATTAATTGTAGTCTAGGGACAGTTTTGGATGAGTCTAAGGTCCAATGCAAGGAATAGGTGCCGTATTGGGTGTTTTCCTCTTAGCCTATGGTTAGAAATAGAAAGGTTTATATGACCATTACAAATCAAAGGGAATCTTCAACTTAAAAACTAATAGTAATTCTCATTTGTGAAATAAAATTCTAAAAAAGTATGCAAGCTTTATAAATTCTATTTCAATACATAGGAAAAATTTCACATTCAAAAAAATTGTGCTATAAATATGTGTAATTGTTTAAGTGGTTGAAAATAGGTCAGCTATTCTGTACAGTGAAAAAGAATCTCTCTTATTACCTTCTTGTTTGCTCATCTATTTTCCTTTCTTGCATAGGGAGAAGTTCCAAAACTAATCATAATAAGTGAATCTATAAAACCAAAATGTGTCCAAGTGAAAAATCCACATTTACATTGGATAAAATCTCAATGAATTTTCTACATCATATAAGTTGAAATGCTTAAAGTTATCTATTATAGGTACCTCTACCTTACTCAAGTGGATGTCCTTAATCCAATGTAAACATGTCATTTCTATTTTAAATCCATCAAAACAAAGGTTAGCAAACTTAGATTGCAAACCAAACACTTGGATTCAACTATGCATGTTGGAATGGAAGGATCTCTCATGAAGATCCTTTATAACAATGTTGAATACGTTCTAAAGTAGTCATGAATTTGAAGAGTAATTTTACTAAATTTTGGTGGTTGCTTTTAAATCCAAATAAATTATTGACGATGAGGATGATTATATCAATTTTGATATTCATATTTGATTTATTCCATCTTTACATTGCAAGTGTAGTATATAGTGAATAGAGAGGTTTCCTTTCCAATATGTCATGGTCTTTGATTTTTTTGTAGAAGATGATTTGACGAAGCACAAGAGAAGGGAGGTAGATTGTGGCCATAAATTGGTTGATGGGCCAATTTAGGTTCAATTGTAGCTATAAAATATGTTAAATTTTTTTGGATTTGAATAGAAAGACATAAGGCTTTGCTATATATTTGTTGGCATATTAACCCCTAGAGGCTTTTGACTATGTTTTCACCAAACCTGCTCGAAAACTGTCATTTCTAGAGCAACTACCAAATTTTTTTTAAAAAGCATTTTGGGAATAATGTAACTATATGATCTTTTAGTGCACTAGTTTGAGAGTATGTAGAAAATTTCAGAAATTTTTGTTACGTAGATTGCAAGATATTAGTGTTTGAAGTTACAAATTTTTTCTTACCATTGTGGAAATCCAGGCAATTGCACTTCAAAGGGTCACATTTGTATGAAAAAATGTTCAAAATGGTTGTAACTCTTCGGATTCATTCTTCAAGTCAAGTTGGCTACATGCTTGAAATTTTCAAATCATTTGGAATTGTACAACATGTACAAAAAAATGATAAGTAGAAAGAAGTAGAGACTAATTCAAAATACTAAATTGTTAATAATTTATTTATTTAATTAAAAAATTCCAATCCAATGGCTGTAATGTTGTAATAAAAAAATCTACACCCAAAGTTTTTATTTTTTCCAAAATTATTAAAAATTGAATTAAATAAAAGGACTTCAAAGTTTATTTTAGAGTAGACATTCTATAACTTTTTATAAACTACCCATAAACTAAAACTCCTCATAACTTTCATTTCATTATTTCAAATGACATGATTCAAATCTTTCCATGTCTATATAATTCTAAAAAACAAGTTTCAAATTTTTATTTCTTAAGAAAATGTTTTTTGAAGAAGTTTTTTGAGTTGCGCAAGTTGCTCGCCTAACAACAAATGCAATGACTTTTTAACCATGTAGTCAAAAGTTATGAAAATTATTTGGCCTTAAAGATACTCCTTGGGTGCATGTTTTGTGAAAATATCAAAGAAAAAAAACCAAAAAACACTCCATCTGTAGTGAGTTGCCCAAAATTGCTATGTTGCCAAAAAAACACAATTTGGGTTAATCCCTAAATGCCTAAGGCCTTTCATGAACTTCTAAGAACTTACTCTAAATTGAATCCAAAGTCCACATTTTGTAGTTTGTATCAATATTTTTTTGAATTCTAATTGTACAAATTCAAGCTAAACATGCTAGAGATCACATAGGAAAAGAAAAGATAACAATAACACTTATGGATTGAAAGATTATAATATTTGATATTGAGGGTTTTAAAACTACAAAAGTGATTGGATTTTTCACTTCTCTTTTCACATGTCATTGCCAAATCAAAAAAGTTAGTCACCAAAAATAATAATGAGGTTAAAGGGAAAAACATGCATAACTCCAATCAATCTATAACTTTTCAATTATGCTCTACAATTTTTGAAAAAGAATTTCTAATGCGATTTTTTTTCCAAGATCTAGACTACTAAATTGAGTCTCTTTTCCAAGAGCCCCAAGCACTATGGGAAGTCAAGATTGTAATGGGCACCCTTGCACAAAATCTTGAACAGAAAAATCATAATCAATTATTTTCAAATGTTTTTTTATGCTAAAGCTAGACTTCAAAAAGATTTTTTTTTCAATAATGTTAACTACAAATAAATAGCAACTTGGTTAGGTTTTATTTAATTTCAAAGCATTGTTCACACCCAAATTTGGTACCTTGGGCAATTAGGGGGTTAAGATAGAGGATCCCCAAAGTTGAAAATAAATAGGTTTAAATTGGTTGGTTGTACTGAAAACAAAGAAGAAATTATGTAGGCTAAGGGTAGAAAATAAACTTTTGGGGCTAATCAAAATTAGGGTCAACAAGTTGCAAACCAAACAATTTGAAGGCAAAGTCAGTTGAATTTCCCAAGGAGAGGCCTACGGCTAATTGAGCCCAAATTCATTCTGACTACAGTAGTGTAGTACAAAGATTGTTGAGGGAAACTTTGTTCACAACTGAGGTTGATTCTAACCATTTTGTCAAAGAACCCAATCCCAAGGTCACATTTAAAAAACAAACCCTAATCAGAGTCATACGAGTGACTCATAAAATAATGTGTATGAAGGTCCTTTCTGCACCGGATGCGAATTTTGTATAGCATGACATTCATATTGTACTAGATACAATTTTCATAGCATTAAGGAAACCAACCCCTTTCCAATCACCTTCCATTTTGAGAGTCTAGGTTATTTTATTTTTGAGCATAGGAGGTGGGAGTATCCAATCCATTATGATGGATTAAAAGCCGTTGATTTCTTTTAAATTTCTTGATCAGTATATGGTCGGAATTAGATATACCTATATATCAAGACTATATTTTATAGAATTTTGACCAAAAAAATTCACAAATTTTTTTAGTTTTGGAGTGAAAAAATATTAAAAAAATTTCAAATCCATTTGAAATCTATTTTTCCACACAAGAAAAAATTTATCCCACCCAACCCAACTAAGAGCCATGATGTATTCCTTAACCTCTAAAGGATCAAGCTACCATTTTTGGAATTTTGGCAACATAAAATTTTTAGGTAGGTATATGTGACTACAGATTTTATTATCTAAAAAAAAATTCACACAATAGGTGGACAAGGAATTGTATCTTTAAGGGCCAACAATCATCATAACTTTTGACTATACAGTTCAAAGTTATTGTTATTGTATGATATGTTGTTCCTTTCTCAACTCAGACAGTCAGACAATATAGGTAGATCTAGAAAAATCACTTTTTTAGAAATAAAAATTTGAAAATACATAGAAAGCTTTGAATTATTCCATTTTGATCAATGAGTCAAAAGTTATGAGGAATTTTTGTTTGAGGGCAATTATAGAATTATATTCTAAAACAAACTTTGAAGTTTATTATTTAACCCTTTAATGGCCGTGATTGATTTGGGGGGTGGGCACAATTTTTATATATGATTCTTGAAAAGTCCCGTATTGTGACTATTCTATGGATGTAATTCTAAGTTGAATTGTATAAATCGGTTCTATAGGATGTATCCTTGTACCAAACAAAAAAATGAAAGTGATCCAATGGTTTACATCCTTGTAATTAATATTCAAAGATTGATGTGTTCCAAACAACTTCTAATACTAGTGCTAAATAAGGTTTGCGACAATTGGGCATAAATTTCACTAAATGCTTTAAAAATCAATCCTAAACCTTCCAACTAGTTTTTTCACACATATAAGTAGTCATCTTTTACATTCATTATATATATTTTTGCAATATTTTACATGTCAAGGGGCGCTCAATTCAAGTTTGGACATGTGTAGCTAATGCATTTTGCACACATTTTTTTCAAATTGGCTTCATTAGAAGCGTACAAAGACACTCTAATTGTGTTGTTCTCTAGGTATTTTGAAATGAGATGTTACTTGAAGAACAACAGACAAAAAGTCTAAAAATCAACCAAAAACTGGTCAACTTGATCACTAAACAGTTAATTCAATTTCAAATACTTTTGAAAATTAACAACATTGGATGCAATTTTTTTATGACAACATTGCAACCATTGAAATTGAAATTTTTCAATTTCAAAAACAAGTTCTTAACAATACTATACATTTAGATCAATTTTGTAAATAACTCGGAAAATTTTGGAATATGTTCAAATTTAGGAAATTATTTACAACTATTTCTAAAAATCTAAAAAAAATTAGAAAAAAGAACACATTCTTTCATAAATAGAAAGAACCAATCCAAAATTAGAAGTATCCTCTTAAAAGTGATGAAAACAAAAATATTCTTATTTATTTGTTGAACTATTGAATTGCTAAAATTATAATATTTTGGCAAGTTCATGCCAAAACTGACCTATTCATATGGAATAGTATTTTGAATCATTGTCTACTTATTCTACTTACTATTTTTTTCCTATATATTGTACAATTCAAAATGATTAGAAAATTTTCAAGCATGTAGCCAACATCACTTGAAGAATGAAACTAAAGAAGTACCAATGACATGGACAATTTTTCATACAAATATGAGCTTGTGCAATGCATCTACCAAGTTTTTTGTAGGGCCAAATACAGGATTTTGGTCAATCCATGGTAGAAATTTTTGAATTTTTTTTCCACATCATTTCAAATGAGTGTACTACAAAATCTTATGGTTACATGTGACAAAAAATGTTTTATTTCAAAAATTTAGAATTCATACTAGAAATGGCAGTTTTGGAACTTTTTTGGTTGAAACATAGTCGAAAAACTTAGGTTAGTTTTAGTGCTTAAGTGGTCCGAATTGGATTGTAAGCTTCTAAATCTTCATATGACATTCCTATGAATTCAATCATGCAAATGCAATTTTCATACCACTTTCATATGATTGCTGAAGTTGCAATTATTTGGACTACCTGAAATTTCAAATCATAGGATACACATCCCTATGAAATTTGCATCTTGTGCCGTATGGACTTCATATTGTATCTCATGAGGCGATGACTTCATATTACATCTCATGTGTTTATGACTTCATATTGCAACTATTTGAACCAACCCAAATTTCAATTTATAGGACACATTCCTATGAAACTTGCATCTTGTGCCGTATTGAATTCATATTGCATCTCGTGAGGCCATGACTTCATATTAAATCTCATGCCGTTTACGACTTTATATCACATCTTGTGCAGTATTGATTTCATATTGCCCCTCGTGCGGTGATGAATTCATCATATATTCGCCTCTGGTGGTGGCGGTATTGAATTCATACGAATGCCATCATGTGGAGTTTTCATCCTACCAAAGTCTCATTCTCTTGTGCGGCATGCACCTATAAAGAAATGAGTGCCATAAAGAAGTGAGTACCGTCATACCAAAGTCAGACGACCAAGTCGCGTGGCCGAAGACTTGTCCACAGTTCCCCACCAAAGTCCTCGACATCTTCCTCAGTCTCGTCGAAAATTCATGGTTTCCGAAAGACTATGCTACCCACCTTGAGATGCACTGGAAACTGGCCTGATGAATCACGTGATCATCGCGAGGCTCCCTCGCCCGTGATTTCGGCCTTGCCCGGGTTTCATGTCTTTGTTTTCTTTTACTTCCGTTTCTAAGTTGTGTCCTCCGAAAATGCAAAAAGAAGGTTTGACGCATCTTATGTCATGGTGTTTCTTTTGCTTCGGTTTTTCGACGTACGCCAAAAATGCAAAAGAAGGTTCGACGCATCTTTTACGTCACTATGGTTCTTTTTATTTCTGTTTTTTTCTCCTCCGAAAATCAGCGAAAGAAGGTTTGATGCATCTTTTATGTCACTTTGGTTCTTTTTATTTCTGTTTTTTTTCTCCTCTGAAAATCAGCAAAAGAAAGTTTGACGCATCTTTTACGTCACTATGGTTCTTTTTATTTCTGTTTTTCTCTCCTCCGAAAATCAGCAAAAGAAGGTTCGACGCAGACATTTTTTTAAAAATCTTGAAACATATATGGACAATTTCTGCAATGCAGCCTCTGCTCTGCTGGGCAGTTTCCCCTAGCAATGAAAATTGTCCACGTGTTGTTACGAAATTACAAAAAAAAAGTCAGTTGACTATGTCACTTTTTTGTCACTTTTTTTTTTCTGGAGATGCAATCATGGAACTATTAGAGTCCAGTCATTAGCGTCAAAGTGCTCGTCAAAGTGTTAAGGAGGGTTTGGGTTCACCGTAGACTGGCCGGTTCCCGCGTTTTCAATATTCGGTTTCCTCTATCAATCCTCATTGTCCATGTGTTTCCAAAATCAATAATAAAGAAAAAAAGGGTGTTTTGGGAGGTTCTGCCCACCTAGTTCCCCCAGACCCGGACCCTTTTCCAATGTCACTTATGAACTGTTTCCGCTTTCAATCCTCATTGTCCATGTGTTTCCAAAAATAATTTTGGAAAAAAGGGTTTGGAGGGGTTCTGCCCGACTAATGGAGTTCCCCCTTTTTTTCAACTTAACTTACAAACTGTTTCCTCTTTCAATCCTCATTGTCCATGTGTTCCCCACAAAATGAATAAAGAAAGAAAAAAAGTGTTTTGAAGGTTCTGCCTCTCCTGGGTCAACCTTAAGCATAGTTCCCCATTTCCGTCAAGCTTAGTAAGTTAGTTTTTAGTTTTTTTTCAAATACACATGGACAATGAGGATTGAAAGAGGAAACACTGAGCGTAAGTGACTTTCTGTTTCCTTCATCAATAGTAATTGTCCATGTGTGTTTAGAAGAAAAACTCATTTTAAAAAGTGTTTTGAGGGGCATGGATCTTTTGGTGGGGCAGCAAGAAAGTCATCGGGTGCCAAAAACGTGACTGCCAGGAGAGGGCAACTCCCCTCGCAGGCCCCCACAGGTGTCTGATATAAAAGGTAACACCTGTGTACGACACTTGAGAATGTCCAAAAGATATTTTATATTTTTCATTTGTATAATTTACTTGCTCAGGTCGGAAGTCAGAGCGGATATTCCAACGCATAGAAACAATGGATTGAGGTATAGAAACATCCAAGAGCAACAATGGCAACAGGTTCTCCCCATTCGTTCAAACCAAAAAAAAACCCTAAAAAAACCAAGGGTGTGGGACCAACGATCTCAAAGATCAAAATTGATGGCCCCACACATTTATGAGATGGATGGCATGCTCCAGAGGAACTCAATACCCAGTGAATTCCTCTTTTTCAGACACTCTACCGGCATTATTTTCAACATTTTTTTAATGTTGAAAACATAGGGGAGCCACCGTACTAGACTTGCCTCAAATGGAGACTCTGTTTTGAAGAACCAAAAATATCTCAACTTTCACTGGTTGCAGCTTCGCAAAATTACTCACTTCTCATTGGTTGTTTTTGAAAAGTTGTGGTGCATTGGAGGCATGGAAGTCAGTTCTTTCAAGGCCATATTTTGAGGTGTTGGAAAATGAAAAATGTTGCTACTAGGTGTTTTTATTTTATTTGGATACCCACACACAAAAGATTTTGAATTCAAACTTTTCAGAGTTTGTTGATCATCTATTGTAAATAGATTTCAGTGTTGAACATTTTCAAAATCAATGTGTGTACTCATTTTGGAGTGCATTATTCAAACAAGTGTTAGTGAGTTGCAATACAACTAGGCACTATTTTCTTATTGAAATTAATCATATTTCTAAAAGTGTTGTTGAGACAAGTGTTTTCTATCTAACTAGTATCATGCCGCACACATTTTGCTAGTATAGAGTCTTAAAAAAGAATCCCTAAAAAATTTGGTACCTATTTTCAAGATTATTTTCCGCCACACTTATCCTAGAACTAGAGTTGAAACCCACTTATCTTACAACTAGAATATACAAGTTATAGCGCGTTGAACGTCAACCTCAAGTCCACCCAAAGAAATTGACCACCGAGACCATTATTTTTCTTTTAGCATAATCTATACATAAAATAAGGTTGTTTGTGTGTTTGTTAGTGACGGTGAGATCTCCGCGACCGCATATCCCCGATTTGTGTTCTTGGTATTGTTAGAAAGCTCTTCGCAAGGAGGGTTGCACAAAATCTTTTTACTTCCATCATAACATCGGTGGCCATGACATACGGCGCACGAGTTGTCAAAAAATTTGAGTGTCAAATTTGATTCATTTCAAATTCACGAGGCCCAATTCCCACTTTTCCAATACCGACTGCAGTCAGATGGCATTCTCTCAAAAATCAGATATCAACCAGGTTGGGAGAAGTTTGTCAACCCCAGTGCTGCTGATGTTCAACACCTGGCTTTGCAAAACCACGTGGGCTACATCCATTAGTGGCTTTCACACCCGGGATTTTGATATATTTCCATTTAATTTGGGCAGTGCAGGAAACAATCAGTTTTTGTTGGAGCCATAAGAGGATTTTTGGGCCCCCAGAAGACTGTTTCAGGGGTGTTCTCTGAAACTGTTCCCACTGCTGCAGCCCAGCCCCTGCTGGTCTGAATGCCCCTGCTGGTCTGAATTTTTGAATTTTGAAAAAAAAATTAAAATTTTCTTTTTCCAAAAAACTTCAGAATGTATTAAAAAGAAAAAAATGATTCAAAGAATATTTTGAAAATATTTAATAATTAATTTAATTTAATAAATAATTAGTATTTTTTGATGTGGCAGTCGCTCGACCACATCAGCATTGCATTCCCAGAGTTCCCAGCATTTGGGAACTCGCAGTCTTGTAAACCAAGTAGATTGCAGTTGTCACATCTTTGGAAATGGATGAAATGCAAAAAATGAGGATTAAATTTAAGTTTATTCATCCAAATAAGAGTGATATTGGCCCTTGAAATCACTTTTCATCTTAGGTTTAGTTGCTTTATCTTTTATTCTACTTGATGAGCGGCCATTCGACTATCTTTTAGGGGCCATATTTGGTGAGCAAGGGTGAGGATTAAGGAAATTGAGGGCCCTTCAAAATTAGATGGAAAATTTGAGTGAGCCAAGTTGGGTGTACAATGGCAGCCATGTTTTTAGAGGGTAACCATAGCATCATGAATCTCGATCACATTGTGAAAGGGTTAGTACAAATTTAATGAAAAATGGCATCCTTCCCTTTTATATGCGCAATTCAATGGATTGATGGTGATCTCATTTCTTTCTATAGACATTGTCAATAAAGTAATTATTTTCACATTCCAAAAGTTATCTTTCTCTATACACCACACCCTTGAAGGTGAAAGATGATGTAAGGGATGATGATGTTCATTTTAGAACTTTATATTTGATTTATTTCATCTTTTCATCTGTTCATGTACAATAATAGTGATTGAGTAGGTTTCTTTTTTTTCATGTCACGGTCATTGATTTTATATCAAAGATGATTAGAGCATAGCATGAAAAAAAGGGTTGTAGATTTATGGCCATCAATTGGTTAATAAGCTAGTTTAGGTTCAACTACTATCATAAATATGCTAAAAAAAATTTATTTCTTGAAGGAGACAAAGACTTTGCTATACTTTTGCAAAAGCTCAAAATGCTCAAAAAGTTACAAAACATGATTATCATTGCTACAGTTGCAATTGTTTAACTTTGGAAGGATGGACTCGCTATTGTGAATATCAAATTTTTTTGTATTGTGTGAATCATCTACATAGAAAACTGATTAGAGGCAAACTATAGTGTAAGACCTTTCCTTTTCTACCAAAATTTCAAAGATGAACAATTGCACCTCTATCTCACATGAGAAGATCCTTTGTCATCCATCACTCACTTAAGGTAGGTACACCCAAAAGCGCCACTTATTCATACTGAGCCTAGTTCCTGCTATTAATGAGTTCAAATTTTTATGTAGTCTTCTTGGCAAGTGAAAGCATGTTCCAACGCACCAAAAAACGCACAATTTGGATACCGTATGCAAAAGTTATTAACAGTCAACATCTGTTTCTGAAAGCGCCATCTACAGTTTGTGAACATGACTGATTTCGGAAATGTATGTACACTGTAGATGGGGCTTTTAGGAACAGGGCGCTTTTGGGTGTACCCACCTTAAAGCACTTCGAATGCTTATCCTGCAAACAACACGGGAACTTGTGAGGCTCAGGTCTATTGCCGTACGATGGACCGGGCCAAGCTCGTTTTCAGCATCCCACGCCCCAATGTGAGAGCAGAACATGGCGGCAAACTCTCCTTTTTTTTTATCTTCCTGAGGAATCTATGTTGAGTTTTTCGGCGTACTTTTGGTGAGACTGCGCTTTAGAACCCGGGAACCACCACCACCACCTGTCATTGTTGTCAGAGAATCTGCTCGTAGAGTTGTTTTCCGTACTTCACATATCGCCCAAATATGCAGAGCAGGGGCTCATGTATGGAGAGCCCTGGGAAATACGGTTGACAGTAGCATTTGCATTGGGGAGTGGTTTTTTGCAAAGCAACATTACATGGCCCCTTGGCACCGTTCCTGTGTTGTTTCCATAGGCGCATTGGAAGTGCTCTTAGTATCCCTGCCACCACTCCGGTGTTAGAGTTCCTAAAATTCCATACCGCATTACTCACCGTTCCTGCATCACATGCAGCGGTATTGAATCCATATGAATGTCATGTAAAATGTTGATTCCCCCAAAGTCTCACTGTCTGTGCAGCATGCACCTTCATCATTCGTACAAATCACTGACTACGAGAACTGCCATATAAAAGTCCCACAACAATGATTGTGGCTCTTTGGGGAGATGCAAGCACGGCACTCTTTAGAATCCAGTCATTTCAGTCAAGGAACTAGTCAAAGGGTTTAGAGGCATTTGTTTATAAAAAAAAGGACTTTTAAAATAAAGGGTTTAGAGGCGCCTGTTTTAAAAATAAATAAAAAACAGTTTTAAGAAAAAGGGTTTAGAGGCGACTGTTTTGAAAATAAATAAAAAACAGTTTTTTAAAAAAGGGTTTAGAGGAGCTCTGCCAGGGACTCACTGGTTCCCCTGGTTTCAATGAACTGTTTTCTGGACCAACAGAAACGGTCCAAATGTTAAAGGGAAAATCAAAAGGGCTTGACAGGGGGTACGGATATTTTCAAGTACAGAGTCCTCAGTCGCCAAAAACGATGGTGACGTAACAAAAGTGACGACTGTGCTGGTCTTGTTGGAGTGGCCTGTGCCCCCGCAGGGTGTCTGGTACGTACACCTGCATCACGCACTGTAGAATACAGTATGCCACTATTTTATATGGAGTATTTATATTTGTTGTAGGAAGTGAAGGAGGCTTCCAATGGGAAAAATAAAAAATAAAAAAATTGGATGATCCCTGGAAGCTTGGGCTGGTCACTGTGAAAATCTCCCTTTTTGAAACAGTGTGAATCATGTACTTTAAAATAAATAGAAATTAATTTCTAGGAGGTTATACTACCCTGCAAGATCTCCGGCCTTCCGTCTGTACAAAATTCCAAGGATGCACAATTGCACTTGTGTCCCACATGGGAGAATTCTCTGTCATCCATTGGTCACTAAGTGTGTTTGCGGTGGCATTACAAAGTTGAGGTAGAACCAGTCAAAAGTAATAGTGTTTGATGGAGGTCCCACTTTATATTAAAATAAATTTAACATGTGACTTTTAAAGGTTATAACTAATTTAATATGACACAATTTCCAACGCAACATCCTGAGAATTAGACCCCGTACATATTCCTGTTAGGAACAAGTGGAGGAACAAACCCCCTCCATATGTACTAGCATAGGAAGTGCCTATGTGAGCAATATATACTAGCTTGGGAAGTTGAAGTGCAAATCTCATGGAGTCCTTCGGAAGTTCATATAACTTGGTCATCATCCAAGGTAGTTTTAGGCCAATTTAGCCCAAGGTTTTTCCATCTCAAGGATTGAGTGGCTAAAATAGTTGATGTGGTTATTGTACGTGTACATCTGTTTCTGCAAGTTTATGCCAAAATACTTCTACTTTTCTTAGTTCGACAATTCGAGAGGTAGATAGGAATTCTTTCTGTCTTCGGCACTTTATGAAGATGCTTCTACTTTTGGATTGATTCTTTCTATTTGTACGTAAATGTACTCTTTTTTTAAAATTTTCTCAAAAACAATTTTTCAAGTTTTTAGAAATAGTTGTAAATAGTTTTTAAGATTTCAACATCTTCTAAAAGTTCCCAAGTTATTTATGAAACTCACCTACATGTACAGTAGTACCAAATTCAAGGGAAATGGAACCTCCGTAATTTCGTAATTTTCTAACACTCAACCATTATTTTACAAATTTTTGAAGTTGAAAACATAGGATAGTTAATATGCAAGAGTAGACTCACCTTCAATGAACACCCTTAAAGAACTAAATGTCTCAACTTTCATTGGTTGCCTCACAAAACTTATCACTTCTCATTGGTTGCTTTTGAAAGGTTGTAGTGATTTTGAGTCATGAAAAATTTCTCTCTAGGTTATTGTTTTAGGTGTTGGAGGGTGGAAGATGTTGCTCTTAGGTCTTTGTACCTTATTTGGATACAATAGAGAAATAAATTTGGATTCAAGCTCTTATTGGTAGAAATATTCAAACAAATGTGAGTATATTGCAATATAATTAGGTGCAATGATGTTATTGTAACTAAGTATTTTTCTTAAATTGATGCTACGACAAGTGTTGTCTATCTAAGTGATATCCTACTGTATGAATGTCGGTAGTATGTAGTCCATCTTCAAAAAAGAATTCTCAAATTTTAGCATCTATTTGAAGAATTATTCTCTGCTACCATTGTTCTACAATTATAGTATATAAGTTATAATAGGTTGAACATCAACCTTGAGTCCACTTAAAGAAGTTGGAATGTAACCCAACATTTTTTTAAATTGAAAACAAACATTGTTTGAAGGAGATTCGAACCCCGAAAGTTGGTGGGACGTTAAATTCGTCCTACAAAGTGGAGACCAACAAGGTAAAGCTTGTGTCATCTGGGGATGAAAGTAAAGAGCCCCCTATTTTGTGCCACATTCTTGGGTATGTTCTCGACTCAATCAAGCAAATTTAGGGTCCCTCATTGCAAATATGAAATTAGAATTTGCAAAAAGAAAAAAATTGGGGCAAAAAAAATACATCATCTCAGCGTTTACCCCCGGGTAAATGCAATCCGCTCGTCCCACTTCGTGGGACTGACGGGTTCAATGGCCTCCCCAAAGTTCCATCCATCAAACTACACTTTGGTGAACTCACATTACCCGCATGAACTTCAATCGAGTCCCAAAAAACCATTGCATCTTGCATCAATGTGAAAATTTCACCATACAAACTAGAAAAGAGAGCATAGATATCCTAAGGGAGAAACACCCATTTCCGTCCCTGTACCTATTCTTGGACCCTAGAGTACCACTAAATCTATCCATAAGCATTCATTAAAACGTTCGACAAATGTTTAATTCTAATTAATTTTGTTGACGCAGTTGTAAGACACATGTATAGTTTTCATTCACTGACAGTTGATTTCAGCAGGTGTTTAGTTAAAGGTACACCTATAGGACGGTTCGAGTGGTCTAGGGAGCCAACACTTTGGAAATTTATAAAAATTACATACTAATTCTGAAAAGAAAAGAAAATTTTAATATTCATGATTTTCACTCACTAATATTAAAAAAATATCATTTTTAGAAAAAGATGCCTCCAACTATGATGAATTCCTTAAATGGATGGTTTTGGATGTTTCCACTGTAACAAGTCATCTTCAATTTGGACATTAAATGCGGGAGATAGGGCAAGTTAGACTTGCAAACTGCGTGGGGACAGTGTTGGCACTTCAGGGTTAGCCAGAGCAGCTAGACCAAGCACTTGGAGGCATGCGGCTCCTTCATGGTCATCAAAGTCTCAGAGATTTCATTAGAGTAGGTAATAAGGAATTGCCCCTTGTCAGTCCCTTGTCAATGGGTTTTTTATTTCTTTCTTATTGTTTCCCGACAAATGAAATGGAAGATCTGTCTGAGTTGAACCAACGGAAAGTGAGCTTAAGCTTCCTCCTGAACCTCGTGCTTCTGCGGATCATGGACTTGAAAGCTTCATGTTTTGAAAAAAGAAAAAGAAAGAAAGCTTCGTGTTGAAGGTAGTATTCTATTCCCTCCTTTAAAAAAATGGTTTACGCAGTCAACCTTCTGGAAGTCTTTATACTTACGTCCAAAATACAAATCGAAACTCTTCTTTACAGACCCTCATTTTGCACCCTCCGTTTTCTTGCTCTTTCATGAGTGAGTTTCTATTTCTTCATTTCTTTTTCTTTTCCACAGCGGGAAAAATCACATGTCGAAATAGCTGGGGTAATACCTCGTTTTGGCTTCACTGTTCATGACGCTCAGCACCCTCCATTTCTTCAGTAGTCATGACGTTTTCTTTTTCTTTTTCAATCGAATGGAAGTTCATGATGTTTGTACCGTCCATTTCATTGCTATGCATGAGTAACTTTTTGCTTTTTTCAGTGTAAAAAATCACATGTCTATACTACGCAGTAGGAAAGGTCTCCGTAGGAGGTTTAAAGAAGGTTCAACTAAGAACTGTACAAAAAGAAACATAGCATCAAACTCCATCAGCCCCCAATTTCAGTGCTTCAAGGAGTTGCATCTAAGCTTAAGTTAAGTTAGTGTGCTTTACTCAAATCTCAACTCATGATCCCTCAATTTTTTTTTCCAAGAATCGGTGTGCATTAACAAAAAAGGGGGGGAGGAGGTTGGGAAGATAATTAGTCAAGCTTGTGAGGACGGTTACCTGGTTTCTCATTTCACACACTTTACAATTAACTTTCATATCTATCATAAAATCTGCAAATTTTATGGAGAAAATTTATAATTATGGGGAATTTTAGAAGAAGAGAAGAAGAAAATTCATGTTCAAAAGATCTAAAATGTTCAAAACAAAAGGATGGTATAGTATAGAACATTGTCTTGTATTTCTTTTTTTCTTTTTCTTTTTTCTTGAAATAAATGGACAATTTCCATTGATAAAAGAAACAATACCATTAGAGGGGATTCGAGGCCAACAGGAGACTATGAGTTCCCAATGCAATGAATGCAAGAATCTGCTGCAAAAATGCAGAACTGGCCTCTGCTAACGTGGTCAAGAGTGTGCCATGTCACCGACTTTAAAAAAAAAAAAATTGGACTTCTTTTTGCATTTCAGAACGAACTTTTTTTTTAAATTTATTAATTGCTGACCTGACAATATCGGGAACAATTTTGGGAACAGGGCTTTCGCAGTCTCATATTGGCCTTGAATCCCCTCTAATGTCTGGAACAAGCAAAGACCTCATTCTTGCTCTTTCACATAGGCTTTTGTTTTTTCCTTTTATGTCACTCTGTTTTCTTCATTGTCCAGTCTCCTGGCTTGGTTGTTGGTTTGGTTTGGTTTTTTTTAATGCAATGGTTCTTTCCATTTGTTAAAAAAAAAAAAAATCTCCTCTAATGATTGAACCAAGGAAAAAACCTCGGCAAAGCAAACTGTTATTGTCTTGTATTTAGATAGACAATACATAGACCCTTTATCCAAACTTGCACTCAATATATAGATGGCCCTTTCATAACCAATTTGTAAAAGTCAATTTTCATATATGGTATTGGAAATTTTTTCACAACTTTGACTCTGACAGTGCCATGGCCCTTTCTTTTTATATAAAATACATTCAAAATTATTATTTCTAGTGCAAAGAAAACAAATTTAAATCAAATTTTAAAAAAAATTGCATACCTAAATGCAAGAGCTTGTAGTAAACTAGGAAAATAAACTAGAAAAAATAAGAATTCCTTGTAATCAAGCCCTTCAAGTACTTGCTCAAACCAATTAATTATCCTTTGCTTCCTTACGCTACCTTTGGAATATTTTTTCTTGGGATGACTTTTTTAGTGGCTAGAATAGGTCTTTGTAAAAGAAAATACTAATTGGACCCTCTCAGTTTGAAAAACCACCCAAGATTATATTTTTATCCAACTTAAGAGTTTTATTGGTTGTAGATAGACTCTATCTACAACTTGATGAAAAATATTAAATTAAAAAAAAATAATGGGATCTAAGCTACCCATTAAGCTGGACAATGATTATAAAATGATTGTAAGGGCTTTGAGGGGTTTATATCTTTTAACATAGGATTCAAACATACTAATCCCAACAATGAGATTGTTCTAGCAAGTAAACTAAGCATTGTAGAATTTTATTTTTTTCAAAAAATTGTGAAAATTGAGTTACCTAATAGGCTAATATCCTACTAATTGATTTTTCAAGAAGATGCTATGGTTGCCTAAAACACAAGTTTGTCCATAGCTTTTTCATTGTTAGTCCAAATGAAATGAATCAAATCTTTTCTTGTAAAAAAAACACTTTCTATGAGAAACAACATTTTGAAAATTATGTTTTCACTTTTAAAGGTTTGAGATTTTTTGGTGTTTGCCAGCCGAGCTGCATTTTAGGTTGCGGGTGGCAAGCTAATTAGCATAATGGGATGAAGCTTGTTGTGTTTTAATTGCTCGTCTGCTTAAGGTAGAACTACCTATAATCAATCAGCACCCCATTACCAACCTGTTGATGAACGTATTTCCAACCATAGTTAGAATATTTTTTCTTCCTTGTTTTTAAAGTTGGGACTAAAAGTTCATGGCACATGTCCCAAAGTAGTGTGCAAGAAAGTAGGAAGGAGTGACTAAAAATGTAGTTTTTTGTGTGATCGAATTTAGAAGACTCGACAAATTAGCATTGGGTCTAGCACACCTTTTGCCTTTCAAAATTCATGATAATTTCAATCCATGTGATAAAATTACCAAAGTTTTTGCAATCCCCATTATTTTCATCTTTGCACCTTTGAAAATATTTGTTTTGCATAACACTACACCAGGTCATGTCTAGAATACCATAAGAGGATTTCTGGGCCCCCAAGAGACCGTTTCAGGGGTGTTCCCCGAAATTGTTCCCACTGCTGCAGACCAGCACCCTGCTGGTCTGAATTTTTGAATTTTGCAAAAAAAAAATTAAATTTTTTTTTTCAAAAAACTTCAGAATGTATTAAAGAGAGAAAAAATGATTTTAAAAAATATTTTAAAAATATTTAATATTTAATTAAAATTAATAAAAAAATATTATTTTCTGACGTGGCAGTCGCTCGGCCACATCAGCATCGCGTTCCTAGCGTTCCCAGCGTCTGGGAACTCGCAATCTCTTACTGCAGCTGAAAATCCTCTTATGCTTAAATGATCAGTTATGGGTGGTTCTACCTTAGCTCTCTGGAAAGAGAAGAAATAAATTAAAATCCTGCCAGGGCTCGCCTCTGGTTCCCTTGTACTGCTCCTTATCAATGGATTGTCCATATGTTTTTTAAAACAATAAACAAAAAATCCCGCTTCATCTTTTAACCCCTAAAGGACCAAACTGCGTTTTTTGGCAACATAGCGATTTCGGGCAGCTCATTACAGATGGAGTTTTTGGTTTTTTTCTCTGAAATTTTTACACAACATGTGCCCAAGGAGTAGCTTTAAGGCCCAACAATTTTCATAACTTTTGACTAGATAGTGAAAAAGTTATTGGTTGATATCTAATTTCTCTACTCGGTGGGCAGCCCGGGCAGCAAAAAAAACTTCTTCAAAAATTACTTTTTTAAGAAATTAAAATTTGAAATTGGTTTCTTTGATTTTTATCAAAGTGGAAACCTTTGAATCATTCCATTCTGATTAATGAGTCAAAAGTTATGAGGATTTTTAGTTTGAGGTAGTTTTGGCTAGTTATAAAATCTCTACACTACAAAAAAAATTTGAAATTCTTTATTTAATTCAATTTTTAATATTTTTGAAAAAAAATAAAAACATTGGGTGTATATTGTTTAACACAACATTACAACCATTGGGATTGTCTTTTTTTAACTCTATAAATAAATTGTTAATAATTTAGTGTTTTGGCTCATTTTCTACTTCTTTCTACTTACTACTTTTTTCCTATATGTTGTACGATTTCAAATGATCTGAAAATTTTCAAGCATGTAGCCAATTTCACTTGAAAAATGAATCCAAAGAGTTACAATCATTTTGGACATTTTTCCACACAAATATGGTCTTCTGAAGTGCAGCTGCCCGGATTTCCGCAGTGGTAAAAAAATGATTTCTGTGACTTTAAACACTAATATCTTGCAATCTACACGGCAGAAATTGCTGAAATTTTTTCCACATATTCTTAAACTTGTTATCTAAAAGATCCTACGGTTATTTTTGTCAAAAATTGTTTTTTTCTAAAAATTTGATAGTTGTCTAAAAAATGACAGTTTTGAAGCGGTTTTGGTGAAAACATAGTCCAAAACCTTTAGGGGTTAAAGTTTATTTATTTATTTTTTAAGCCCCGTTTCATCTGTTATTTGTCAACGTAGACTATAGTAATATACTACCATTTATTTATATATTTTATTTATTTTCAAAGGAATGGTAGCCAAAGTTATTTATTTACTTTGACACAAATGAAACGAAATTTCGACTACCAGTGGATAAAAAAATTTGTTTCATTGATTTTGAAACAAACAAACAAACAAACAAATGTCTAATTATTTGTCAACGTACACTATAGTAATATAGTACCATTTATTTATTTATTTAATTTATTTTCAAACAAACGGTAGCCAAATTTATTCATTTACTTTGACACAAATGAAACGAAGTTTCGACTACAAGTGGATAAAAAAATTTGTTTCATTGATTTTGAAACAAACAAACAAACAAACAAATGTCTAATTATTTGTCAGCGTACACTATAGTAATATACTACCATTTATTTATATATTTTATTTATTTTCAAAGGAACGGTAGCCAAAGTTATTTATTTACTTTGATACAAATGAAATGGTAAATCATTGCAAATTGTAAAAATACCTGACCCACCAACCACAAGCCAGCCAGTGGCATCGTGGGGAAGGACAAGGACCATTTACTTGATTTATTTTGAAACAAACGAAACGGTTTTTTTGGTTTTTTTGTTAACACGGAGAGTGGCCTAAGTGCCTAACCGGGGTCCGCCAGAGCCAGACGCAACTAAACAAAAGCAAATGAATGCCCTACCGTATAATCTTTAAAGCAAATGTACAACTCCCAATTGCTTGCCTGCTTTAAAATTTTCTTTTAAAAAACTTCTTAAAATAAAAAAAATGTACAATTCCCAATTGCATACCACTTTTTCTTTTCTTTTTTCAAAAATTCAATTTTACTTTTTTACTTTTTGAACAAATGTACAATTCCCAATTGCATATCCACTTTTTTTCAATTTTACTTTTTTACTTTTTTAACAAATGTATAATTCCCAATTGCACACCTACTTTTTTTTTTTTCAATTTTACTTTTTATTTATTTTTAATTTTTGAAACAAATGTACAATTCTCAATTGCATACCACTTTTTTTTTTTCTTAAAATTTCAATTTTACTTTTTTTTTTGAACAAATGTACAATTCCCATCTACATGCCCGCTTTTTTTTAACTTTTTGAACAAATGTACAATTTCCAATTGCGTGTCTCCTTTTACTTTTACTTTTACAACAAGATGTTCAATTCCCAATTGTGTGCCCACTTGTAAGAATTCATGATAAGGGAGAAACACCCATTTCCATCCCTGTACCTATTCTTGGACCCTAGAGTACTACTAAATCTATCCATAAGCATCCATTAAAGCGTCCGACAAATGTTTGATTCTAATTTTTTGACACAGTTGTAAGACACATATATAGTTTTCATTCACTGACAACTAATTTCAGCAGGTGTTTAGTTAAAGGTACACCTATAGGACGGTTCGAGTGGTCTAGGGAGCCAACACTTTGAAAATTTATAGAAATCACATATTGATTCCGAAAAAATTAATTTTTTTTTTGAATATTCATGATTTTCACTCCCTAATATTGGAAAAATATCAAATTTAGAAAACATTGCCTCCAACTATGCTGAATTCCTTATTTGGACGTTTTTGGGTGTTTCCACTGTAGAAGGCAGTCCATCAGTTCCTAATTCATACCTGGAGAACATAACTTATCTTGGCGAAGAAGACAAATTAACTCGTACCTTGCGAACGTACTAACAAGTGTTGAAATGAACAAACATGTGTGCTGCAAACAAGAGTGAAAAATGCCTTTTGTCAAAGTTCCGTGTGAGCAAGAAGATATCATCGATTTGAGGAGTATAACTTATCTTTTTGTAGTTGAACATCACTCCCAAAGCAATCTCAAGTCCAAGGCGAATGTTAAAAAAATGTGTTTTTTGGAAGTAGGAAAAATATCTTCTGGATTTCACAAGCCTCCCCCTAAAATCATGCTACTTAACCCCTAACTGCATGGGCAACCATATATGGTTACGTAGAAAATTTCAGCTCAAATCTGAATGGGCAATTAAATTCCTTTGACCGTTTTGAAATTGTTTTTAGCCAGTTTTTAGTATTAACTATTGAAAACTATCATTTTTTCATAGGAAAAAAAAGTATATATTTGATTGTTTAAAAGTCTTCGAAGGCATATATGAAACATTAGTGGAGACTAAAGCTTGCCAATTCTACTTCATTTTTTGCTTTCGTGCACAACTTGCCAATTTTTTAAAATTTGAGATCTAAGAAATTGTACTTATCCAAATGCTTTGAAAATGGTCCCAGTAGAAAGAGCAAAGTATTTTCATGATTTTCACCATAGAAAATTTCAACATGCAATTGTAAGTTCAATATGCATGTACTTCAAATTGCAGATTTTTAAAGACTTTCTAAAATGAGTCCTTTCAATATTTAAAAAAAAAATGTACATCCTATAACTTGTGCATTTTAGTCAATAAGTTTGAAAATAGGTGGAAATATTTATATGTTTAGGGTCCCATTTTGGACTCCAAATACTGGTCAAAGTGAATCCTAAATTGCATAAGAAAGATGGATATAATGTCAATTCAAATAGGTGTTTGCAATCTTGATGGATTTATTGTCAATTAATATCCAAATTTCAAAAGATGCTAATGATTTGGGCATTTGAAATTGAAGGGTTGGTCAATAATAATTTTATAGATAAGGAATTATTGATGTTTGGATTGTTTGTCTATTTTTGGATGCTTGGAAATTGTTGTGCAAGTAATATGTTAGAGTGAATTCTCAGTTTTTGGATGTAGATATTGTAAGAATGGTTTGGATGGTTGTGAATTTCTTTGTCAATTGTTAAATGTTAGCTCGCTTACATGGTTTCATTATCAATAGATGTTACAAGGCAATAAATACAAAGTATTTGTAGTGTATTTCTATAGAATCTATACCTTAAACTATGTTTTTTTGTTTTGTTTAGTTGATGCATTGAGATCTAATTGAGATGTGTGAGTGTTTTTAAATTGCTTAAAATCTCTTTGTAAGAAAGGGTGTACAAACTTTATTTTGTGGCATTTGGACCTTTCCAATGAAAGTTATTGAATTTCAAAGATTTTATGAATTCAAAAATTGAATTAAAATATCTTTTATTTCAAAAAAAAATTCATATCTTTTGCATGGGATGTCCAAACACTACAAAACAAAGCCCTTGCAATTCTTTGTGTATAGAGTTTTCTATTCATATAAAGACCACAATCTATGTCATTGCAACAAAGCCCTTTGCACTCCCTTCTGTACAAAAGATATTGAATTTTGAAGTTTCTAAGAAATTAAAATACTTGGAAAACTATTTTCACTTATATCTTGGCTATGGAAATGGTAGAGGATACACTAATAAATATTGAAAACATGAGAATAAATAATACATTTTTTTAGATATATAAAGTTTAATCTAAAATTTGATTTTTAAAATTAAATGTAATTTTTTCTTAAATCCCAAAATGATTTGAACTTAAGATTTATAATTTTTTCTATTATTAAATAATATTTAAAAGAATAAAATGTCATCAAAATAGTTTTGGATATAATCTCTAAATCAAATATGCCCAATGTAGATGATGCAATGAATGCATTGTGACAAAGTATTCTTTTGATATAAATTTTCTAATTTCAAGCACTTGAACTTTTTTCTAAAATGGATGTGTTCAAGTAGCATAGGTGCATCTTTTCCCTCCAATTTTTTTGTTCAATGTATATTTTTCATAAACATTTTTCAAGTACATCAAAATATTTTCTTATACATGACAAAAAACTTAGGCATTTTAATGTGAAAACATCCTTGATTTTTTGAAAGGTTTTTGTTTTGATGTAATAATCATATAGGTTCCATTTGCGTAGTAGAGTTAGCATCATAGTAGGTGATGATGCATTTGTCAAGAAAGTCCATTTCATGAAGAAGGGGCATATCATTCTAGTTTGTATCTTTCGTAACAATTTTGTGGTTGATTATAGAATATTTTTATCTCCAAACTAGTGCAATGCATAATTTTGTTAATATCTTCTATAGTTGGTAGGTTAACTAGTTCATTTTATTTCCATTGACTTGAGTAAGCATGCCAAAGTGGACCAAATTTTTAAACAAATGTAATAAAAATGAAATTTATGACATTGAGTTGGAATTTTCGAAACATTAATGACGATGAGAAGTAGGAATGTGTTAGTCGGTGGTTGTAAGAAAGATTGTTCAATAAATTAACAATTTGATATAAACTCACAATACTATGATCTTTAAGAAAAAAATAAAAAAATATGAATAATTAGCATGAAACTAAAAATAATATATCATCAAAACTTACCAATATATAACCAAAGTATTTGAAACTAAAAATATATAGATCAAAAGTTATTCACAAAGTAGGATGATAGTAATTATATTTCATGAAAAGGAATACCTTAAAACCATCTTCTATAGTTACAAGTGCAAGCATATAGAGCATTTTGCACAAGCATGTAGGACATAAAGTAATCTATTTTTAGATGCCTTTAATATGGATGATGGAGATAGATATGGAGATGGAGTGATGAGTGATTGCAATAGGAACTTCTGCCTATTTAGTATAAATTCATCACAAGAGTTGATTAACTTAGGCCTTTTTGTTATGGCCATAGTAGGAAACATTGTGATTACTTCTTGTGAGTAAGTTGGGCAATATAAATTATACTATTGTTTTGGGTTTTGAGATAATCTTGAAACTCTTTGGGGTCAATTTGGCAATGCCACTACAAGAAAATGGGGGTATAAATCCCTTTGTCCACAATGACTCCATTGACAACAATGACTGCAAAATGACTACAAAATGATTGTTTTGCAGTCATTGTTATTGATGCAGTCATTGTGGACAAGTCATTTATACCCCCATTTTCTTGTAGTGTGCAATTCAAAAATTCATAAAAAATTCATACTTTGGTCAAAAAAATAAAACTTCAATTGCACTATCAATTTCTCACATTTTTTTTGTATAGAATTTTAAGTTTTTATTAAGAATGATTTTAGAACAAATCAATCATTTTGCTCATCATAGCTTCCTAAGACAACCCACTTTGATCAAAATAGTAGGTTGTTGCAAGAAACAATCATACGCTTTGGCTCAAACTAACCTAATTTAGTGAGTACTATGACATTTGGAATAAATGTTTTTTAATTAAAGAAAATATGAATGATTTGTAAAGCATTAAAAATAGTTTTTTTGTAAAAATTGAAATCTAAAAAAATTGTTTCTAAAATTTATGTACCAAAAAGGACAATGAAAAATGCTAAGGAATATGGACACTTTGATGTGTCATTTGTAGAAAATAGTAGAAGATTCAAAAATAAAAATAAAGTATTTTTCCTAATTTAAAGTTGATCTTTCTCAACTATTTTCATCTATGGGAAAAAATTGTGTTCTTTACACTTGTGCAAAGGTAATGCACTTTGATCACATGTGGAAGGTGGACAATTCATTGTTTAAAAAAAATCTCAAGTAGGATTGTGTAATTTTAGTAGAAGTCCTAGTATCTCAATTTTGAGACATCCAATTGGGAGCTATTTAAAAATAGTACACTGATTTTTTTTAAATGCAAAAAATTGCCTAATGTCAACAACTACCACATGTACCTTGATAATTACCAAATTTCATATAAAACTAATATAAAATACAAAATTTATAAACAAATACAACACTTATCCAAGGCCAAGGGGACAAAAAAAGGATCAGTTTTTCTTGCAATCATCCAAGTAGGAAGTTGTGTCATGTCATCAATGAATTGATTTTTTCTTTTTCCATTTAAAGACAAGTGTGAAAAACAACAAGAGTAATTGAAATTACAATTTTTTGACAAATATGAATTTGCTATTAACTTTTGAAAAGGTTAGCCCATCATTGCCCTAAAGAGTCTCTACACCCCAAAACCAACAAAATCTATATCCATAATGTTCATTCTACTTCTTCAACAACCATGAACAATATTGGTGGCAAAGGCTTGCGTTGTTGAGGTATTTTCGACCAATAGGGATCTCACAATCCTTCCTAGGCCCTACTTTTGGGTCTCTTGTCACAAGTCAAGTGTTGGATGTGTAGGTCAAAGTGGTCGTGTTTGTTTGCTCCATAATACTGTTACAATACTGTTAGAAAAGACACTGATTATGGCCCAAATCCCATTTATTGAAAAAACTAACAACCCCTAATGGGATCATCTCCTTGGTAGGTGTTGAAAAAACCCAACCCTGACGAGTTCATTCCCTAGCTGGTGGTTGGAAAAAAAAAATCCCCTTTGGTGGGTTCATTTCCTAGCTGGTGGTTGGATAAAAAAAACCTCTCTTGTGGGTTCATTCCCTAGCTGGTGGTTGGATAAAGAATCCCTTTGCAATGGAATTTGTCCATGTGTTAAATTTTTTTTTTAAGAATCCCCTCCAGTGGCTTCATTCCTAGCTGGTGGTTGGCTAAAAAAATCCTCTCTTGTGGGTTCTATTCCATAGCTGGTAGTTGAAAAAAATCATCCTTTGCAATGGAATTTGTCCATGTGTTTAAAAATAAAAATAAAAAAATCCTCTCTTGTGGGTTCTATTCCATAGCTGGTTGTTGAAAAAAAACACCCTTTGCAATGGAATTTGTCCATGTGTTTAAAAATAAAATAAAAAAAATCCCCTCCAGTGGCTTCATTCCTAGCTGGTGGTTGGAAAAAAAAATCCCTCCGGTGGGGTCATGCCCTCGCTAGGTGTCCACTTTGGAGTCAACTGACCGCGAGACTGTTCGCCCTCACCTGGCCGGAAGTCGTCTGCCCTGGCTAGGAAGACTGAGAGCGAAGCCCAGCGACGCGCCTAACTAGATCGACGACCGTAACGTCGATACTCGAAATACCGCCACGTCCTGCCACCACTGCCGAACTGAAATCCAGACACACCATTCCGTCAATTCGAGCTTGAGGACCACATGCTGCAAATGTGGAAATTCCGTCGTCATCCCACTCGTCATTCCAAAATTTCGCAGGACCGCGAATGTCCACTCAGCAGGTAGTTTCGCGGACATTCCGCTCAGTCCAGTTGTCTCCGGCTTCAGAAACTGATAAAAGCCCCCCTCGCGCACCTCTCCAGCCTAAATTTCATTTCCCAAAGATCGATGAGCTCCCTGAGTTCGCGAGCTTGTACGTGCGGACACAGTTCAAGTCAATTGCTCGGCTATGGAAGTATCACGCACGAGTTCTTGTTTACTTTCCAGCCCAAGGACTTGCGATCGATCCAACAAATGGAGTCGATAGGATATATGCTTAGCTAGTACGAACACCGCATAATTAATTGCGATTGATTTCGTGCATGTAAGGGAGGGGCCGGGAGCTTCAATTCCACACTTATTCGGTGAGCGCATTTGCGCGTGATATCAGTGAAGCACACATATAGAGGATGTGTAATTTAGAGGTCGTGGAGAGGAAGGCGAACTGCAGCGTGGGCTCGGACATCATGGTGGATTCGGACATTTTGAGAGAGCCTGCGAGTTTGGACCTGGAGACGTGGGATCTAGCAAGTACGAATTTCTGGGCGCTCATGCGTGACTGCGGGGAGGACGCACTGCGATCGCGAAGCCAGCTAGCGCTCGAAAGCTTGAACCAATACTTGTTCCACGATCAGCACGAGTGCCACGTGAAGGCGTTTCCACGTGATATTCACGCAGAAGAATCCGATGTTGCGCAATTTGGGTTCAGTTTGGAGCAGTTGAGCGACGCCGTGGCCATGAATGACGAGTTCGAAGCTGGCAGCGTCGTGACGGGAAACGTGGAGGTTGGGATGAATTTTGCAACTGATAGGAGTCACGGAACCCCAACGAGCGCGGAGATGGCAAAGGCGCTTGACGGGAGGGTGGAGAACTTGGAGGTTGAGAAGGAGTCTGCAATTGAGCTTGAATGCTCGAATACGGAGGACAATTCGATTTTGTACATGACGGACCGTCATCACTCCCAGTACTTCGATGAAGACTTGTCAGGCGTATTCCACGAGGAGAAAATGTCGTCTCCCGACGACGACGGGATGCTGCAATACCCGCGAGCACTGTCGGGGGACGATGTGGAGGTGGAAGTTTCGACTGCGCAATCCGTGCCCTGCTCATACCCCTCCCCGCCGGCGCCTCATTTCCGCGGCGTGCGGCAACGTCCCTGGGGCAAATTCGCGGCGGAGATCCGCGACCCAGGGAAGCAAGGCGCGCGCGTGTGGTTGGGAACGTTCGACACCGCCGAGGAGGCCGCCACGGCATACGACATCGCGGCACTTCGCCTCCGAGGCTCCCGGGCACTTCTCAATTTCCCCTTGCGCGCCGCCAAGGCGTTCACGGATCCGCAGTCGCTCCCTCCCGCACCCAAAACCTCCGTCACCAGCCGCGGCTCTTCCAACTACAAGCTCTCACAATCAGCGCCACCGCCAACACCCTCTCCAGCAGCATCTCCACCGCAACCTCGCACACCACCTACAGCACCAGCGCCCCAGGTTCGTCCTTCGCGGATGTTAGGGGTGCGGAGCAGGCAGTTCACGTCGAAAGTGGACACGCACAGCTACATCGCGAAACAGATTCTGATGTCAGGGTGCAAGAGACTGGCAGACGATCGGTTCAAAATGCGAGAGTCGGTAGCGTGCAAGACGGGAAGAGCCAGAGTACTGCCGCAGTGGAAGCAAGCGCGCGTTGGCGGTGAGTTCAACGTGCTGCCGCCGCTGCTGCAAGCTTATTACTCAGGCTAATCGCCCGGCTCATCGATCTCAAGGTTAGCATCAATCCGTGTACACACATTACTGAAGCTCCACTTGTTCAGGTGGAGGCACCAGTAACCGATTCAAGCAATTTTGGAGCAGATCGCGAGCAGATGAGGTGGTGGAAAATTTCCCCAGTAGGAAGATAGGAAGTAGGGGGGATAGCAATTTTTTCAGAATCTTTTTCCCAAAATTGAATTACTCCAAATTTTGGGAGTCAAAAATACTCTTCACCAATTGATAGCCAATATCTAGAGTCTTCCAATTCCAATCATTCAAAAATTACTTTTCCAGCTCACTCCTTCCTACTTTCTTGCTCGCTACTTTCTTGCTCAAGACATGTCATAGCCTTGAATAGGACAAAAAACACACATTCCAAGCTTGAACTCCAGCCTAAGGTTGGAAATAGTGCACCCTACAAGCTGGGTACTGAGCTTGGATGACAATTGTTGCCTGTACGTGAATCATGTACACTACTACTGTAATAAAGTTGCCCTCAGAGGCAGCTAACGCCATTTTTATACGTTTGCATGAGGAATCCCAAGAGTTCACACAAACCCAATTGTATTGCGGAATTGCGGACTCGATCTCGTTGCTCTCTGGAATTGATTCTCTGAACTTCTTGGATTTGGTTTCTCCGGTGCTGGCCATGCCAATACCTTCATCTTCAGGCATTTCTATGAGCTGATTTTGACTGATTTCACTTCTATAATTAGTAGCCTCAGTTGGCTACAGTGCGATACAGAATTAGTTTTGATTCTGATGTCCAGGCGGAGGGTTTGAATCGATTTGCCAAATCGCCAGATCGGGGAAGACGACCTGCAGCGCAGGCGATGGAATCGACGCGGCGTCGGCGAGCAGGATGCGCCAAGTTCGATCAGTTGGTGGCGCCGTGAATTGCATTCTAGCTGAATTGCACCAGAGATTTGCAAACGTATGATTCATTTTATTGCTCTGGCTGAGTTAGCAAGAATCGCAGATTACACGGTTGCCTTAAAGTTCCTTACCCTTAGAAAGGAACTTTACTAGCAATGGAGGGCAACAAGTACTTCAACAGATATTTTCATTTGTATCTTCCACATGGAGGTTCACTTCCATGAGTCCCAATTGCAACAATACCCAATTCAAGCGTAAGTGCATTCTTGTTCTTGTAAAGTAATGGTAAATATTTATGTAGTGTCAAATGTCAAGAAATTAGTGTCGGGAAACCTAATTTCACTGTTCAATGTAGTGTATCTATGCTCAGAATCGAAGAGGATGTCAATTTCGTTGAGTTCGCTACATTCGATTTTTTTGTCACCTTTTGAACTAATGAAAACATAAATCCACGCAAAATCTTTAGGTTGTACCTTTACAAACATATACGTCACACATTTGGGAATTGTGGCACTTTAACAAAATTGACGTTAGAGGTTCATCAATTTTGGCATGACATGTGAGATGACATGGGTAAATTGTGCTAGCAACTTGTAGAGGATCACTTTTCGTTTGTAATTTGCAATGCCTATGCTTGAAATCAACTTTTTGATGTAGAATACCCTCCAATAAAGGTTGACGGCTACAATTTGGATTGGTCCATTTTTTTAGCATTGTATAAAATAGAATTAGAAATTTCCTATTTCCCTAGTTCAATCGATGTTTGTATCTTACACAATTCCCCTCAAGAATACAAAACTCCATTTTTGATAAATTAAGTCAATTTTTTGTCCATAGATTTATAGCGTGATAATTTATTGAAAAGAATTGGAGATGAATTTTTTATATTTAATTGTAGAGGTATGTAGGAAACATCTATACTCACATCTTTCTTTTAAGGAGTATTTCCAAAAAGTTTCACAATTCCCTCTATAAAGGTTTGATTTCAACATAAATAAACAATATAAAAAAAATTTGATATCTCTTTGTTGTAGTTAAATTTTGGTAAAGTAATGAATAATGACGTGTTGTGATGTGGCATGATGTGGCATGACATGGGTGAGTGCAAGAAACACATGCACTATTTGGCGTCACACTTTGAATGATAGGGTTGTCATGTGCTAGAACTTTTGAAGCATTAACTCTTTGAACTTTTATTGGAGATGTCTAACTTGATAGTTATCAAAACATTTATTTTTCAAAAAATTTCAAAATCATTTTATATTTAAATTTAAATTTAGCTAATTTGTCACACTTGGCCGTTTAGGGTTTTTTAGTACTCTGGAGTATTTAAAATTAATGATTTAGAGCTCAGATTTTTAGGGTCTATTTCAACACTAGGCATACATGTTTCTATTGTAGAAAATTTTAAAAATCATTATTCTCTTTCCTCTACATGTGTGCTAACAAACCTCCCTTGCGAGCACACTTTTGAACAATCAAAATGGTTATGAGATCATTATTTTGGTGAAATCTCTTCACCATGAAATCTTACTAAATGGAAAATTTTTTGTTTTAAGAAAAATTGCTTTCCCTATTTTTTACAAATTAGAATGTAAAACTATAGTGAAAGTCACAATTTTCATGAAATTCTGAACTTTTCTAGTTCTCCTACTTAGAAAATTTTTCTATGCTTTTCCTTCTTAAGATATCTTCTTCTTAAAGGTATATACATCAATGTATTTTTCGCTTTTATGAAAAATTGATTTACTAATTATACAATACTTTTAAAGAAAAAAAATGAGTATTGTGTAAACTACTACTCTTTTTGGTAGGTCTTTCTTGCAATGACCCACATCACAATGTAAAACTCATAGTCATGCAAGAATAGACAACCTTGATTTGTCAAATGCCATGACTTTTGTGTTCTTGCTCCAAATGATTCAAGATCTGTAAACAAGGAACTTTTGACTATTATGAACCTCCTAAAAATTTAAATTTAAAAGATTTTACTATTTAAAAATATACCTTGATTCTATATCACAATACTCAATTTTGGAATTTTTTGAGCAAAGTAGTACTCAAATAAATGAATTTGGAGTTGAAATTTAGAGGAGATTGTCTTTTAGTAGACTTGTAGCAATTGTTCAAAGGAATTCTAAAAATAATTAATTTTATATGGTGTGGAAGTCTATAAAATGAACTTCATTCATCATGCATTTCAAAACATGTAAAATATTATTTTGGTAGTTCTTTTGGTAAATGACAATCTTATAAAGTTATTACAAATGGATTAAAAAAAATTTATTAAAATTTTTCTATTTTTAATTAACCCCTAAATGATCAAGTTGCATTTTTTTTGACAACATAGTGATATGGAGTAGCTCACTATGGATGCAATTTTTTTTTCTTTGAAATTTTCACATAATGTGTGCCTAAAGAATAGTTTTAACGCCCAACAATTTTTATAACTTTTGACTACATGGTCAAAAAGCTATTTCATGATATGTAATTTTCATTTGATGGTGGGTAGATTGGGTAGTTTAGAGAATTTCTTAAAAAATCCCTTTGAAAAAAAATAAAAATTTGAAATTCAATCCTTAGATTTATATACAAGTGGGAAGCTTTGAATCATTACATTTCAATTAATGAGATGAAAGTTATGAGAAATTTTAGTTTGTAGGTAGGTATGGTTTTCAAAGACTATATACTGCCTACCTGTCTACTTGAGGAAATGACAACTGGCCAAAAAATAAAGTATTTCCAATTCATAGTCAACAAAATTGAGTTCTTAGATATGACTAACTTTAAAATTAATTTTCTTTCAAATCACAACTAATGTTTTCTTCAAACTTATATAATAATGTGGAGTATGTTGTATACTATAGTTTTATATTTATATACTTTTTGACCTTTTTCATTGATGCTCATGGTGTAGTTGTTTGAATGAAAACATTTCAAATTTTTACTCAGTTTTGGGAGTTACTATGATAATAATAATTTAGATTTTCCTTTTGTTTTCATACCTTCTTGTACTTAATAATTTTTCTAAGAATGAAAATTGAGTTTTTTGTGAATTCATTTCTTTCTCCTAGATTCCCAACTACATTTCCCACTAAAAAATTAAAAACCCAAAACTTTGTAGTGCAAAAAATATGAGTTGAGAAAGTTTAAAATCTAAAGATTTATTCTTGCAATGTGCTAAAAAACTTGTTTTCTTTACTTCAAACATAGATATCTTGCAATTTGTATGGTCAAAAATCTAAATTTATTCATCACATTTTCATGATAATATAGGGTAAGATCCTACACTTAGATGTCTAAAAATAACAGTTTTGAATTTTCTTACTCTTTGCGATTGGAATGGAAATTTTGAGTACTATCTTACTCACTCTAATTCTGGTGATAAATCTAAATTGTACGACTATTTGACTAATATGTGATGATCTGTACCTTAAGACAAGTGGTTTGTTTTATTTTGTTTGTTTGTTTGTCACATTGAGATCTCCCGACCCATGCATCTCCCAATCATGTGCACTATTGGAAAGCTCTTGGCGAGAGGAGGGCATGGGCTTGGTTTTGTGGCGTTCCGACTTCCGATGAGAAAGTTATTGAATTTCAAAGTTTTAATGGATTAAAAAATTAAGAAATTACTTTTACTTTAATTTTGTCTGTGGCAACGGCATAGGGCACACTAGTAATAAGTTAGATTATATCTGCTGGTTTGAAATGCATACCACTCCACTGGTCTTCCTCTATGCTCACCAATGTTCACAAAATTGGCTAAATTTCGCTCCATTGCTACTAAAAATTTTTAGTAGCTAAATCTCTATAGGAAAAAATCCTTGAAAAAATTAAATTTTAGTTAAGATTTCAACAACCAATAGAATTTGCTAGCGAATTTGTACTTACTCTACATTGGAATTAGCATCTCTATAGTTAATTATAGGTATTAATACTCCCCATTATCCTTTACAACTTGCAAAATCCTTTCTTTTCTAATTTTTTTAATGCCACTTTCTCTCAAGATAGCCGAAGTTGATGCTTATTTATCTTGAAGGTAGCAAATTGCACTAAATCCTCTAAACTAGGTAACATATTACACTAAATTCTATAAACTAGTTCTGAGATCATTGGTGCTCACTTATATAGTTTTTTCTTTGTTTTGGTTTTTTCCATTTTTTGCTCTTATGTCTTCATTGTCCAGTCTACGGGCTTGTTGTTTTGATGTGTACTGTTTTTTTTAATGCAATGGGGTTTCCCCAATTGTTCAAAAAGAAAAGAAAAGAAATGTATACCACTCATAATAAATAGCGGCACACGTAAGGGCAGTACAGATCATGTGCCAAGGTGAAAGAGAAGACGAGGTGGGCATCATTCCTTCTGCACAAGGCAAGGGCATGTCAAATAAATGTGTCATGAACTTGTCCTCAAATCTGAAGTTTCACAATTCTTCTTGCTCAAAAAATCATCAAAGTTACTGAAAAAAATCAATTAAACAGAAATTCCTCATTTCATGGAATATTTTTGTATGTACCAAAATTTACAGACAAAACTGGGAAGGAACATGGCAATAAATGCAAAAATGTATAGAGTGGCCTATACAGGTCTCGAACCTGTGACCTTCGCGTTATTAGCACGACGCTCTAACCAGCTGAGCTAATAGGCCAGGCGTCACCTCTCTATTGGACAGTACCCTTCAGCCACGTAGGCTCCTCCGGCCTGGAGCCCCAGTAAGTCGACGTGGACTAGAAGTTGAGAGAATCAAGCGCTCTACTTCATTTATATAGATTCGGATTTCTCGATTTCTACTCAAGGGTGATCTAAAGAGGAGTTTAGGGAAGAACTAAAGTCGTACACAATATTTTTTGCAAAAACAAAGAGTTTGGGGTAATACTAGAAACGTCAACAACTGTGTGACAACTGCCAAACCATACCCAAGTTACAAACAAGGCTTCTTTTATGGACGAGAAATTGTATACACAAGGCCATCACTGACCGGACAAAAGAATCTGAACAACTACACTTGCCTAACCTTGCCAGGTGATTTCCTCGTAGCTCTACAAAAAACAAGGGAGCATAAAATTACCTTTCTCTGAAACCTCCTTTCCATTAGCGATAACAACCTAATCACAATTCAGTTACAACCTTGTGAAGGACCTATGACACACTAACGGCTTTGTGGCTACAAACAACTACTGGAAGGCAGTGATCACCCAAATTGATGCAATTCCAATCAACCCTTGGCAGTCTTGGAATGCTTCACCAGCCAGTCAATGACCATGTCAATGTTGGTGGAGTTTTTGCACGAAATGGTGTAGCATGCCACCTCTCTGTCGCTCAAACCTTGTAGGCCCCTGTATTAGCACAATCGGGAAAAGGTTAAGATTCTCAACACTAAAATTAAGCAGAGGAAAGTTGAAGCGCTTTGACCCCTCAGTGCCCGAAGAGAAGGAAATGTCCGCTTCCATGACTGAAGAAGCTGAAATAGTTTATTAAGCAAGGTAACAAAACGTACCTACATTATTGAATGATAGAAACACGAATTAAAATAATCTACAATCGGATAATACTAGCTTTCGAAGTGGAATATCTATATGTAACTTGGTTAATTTAGGGGTTAAGAACTTAGCAGAAACTCTAAAATATCTAAAAGCGACTGAACCTTTGGGTGATCTAAATAGCAATGCTCCTATTTGATCTTTTACAAGGCTTCATATAATTCGAATGATCTGGGGAGACAAAGAAACGTACATCTGATCGATAAGCGCCTGCTTTGAGATAGCTTCCGGCTTGTCGATTTTGTTACCCAGCACAAGCAGAGGAATACCATGGAGAGAAGGCTTATTCAGCAAATCGTGCAACTCATTCTTAGATATCGCAATGTTGTCTCTGTCTGCAGCATCAACCACGTAGCTGCCATGCAAACCAATGAAACAGAACTGTCAGCACTTTCATTCTGCTGCTCCTCGAGCTTCTGGCATGAAGAAGACATGAGATTCACTAAAATTCCAAAAAATTTGAAATTTGGTAATAGAGATTGGTAACAGAAAACAAGATACAAGAAGGAAACTTGCCACTACCCCAATTGGTTTAGAAGATGGAGAAACACCCAGACTTACACAATGGCCGACACCCCACGGCAATACCGCTCCCACATGCTACGAAAACGTGGTTGACCACCCAAATCCCACAATTTGATAGTCACATTGCCTTTTGACACCTTACGCATATTGAATCCCACCTGCGCATGAGGGATGAGCGTAAGTAGAAATACAGAAAACACTACAATTGCTCAACGACCAAAAACTTGGCCAAACTTGCTTCAAAATCGTGAATAGGACCAGAAACGGCTGTCCTTCTCTTGGGACAGTCATTAATATCAGACGTCCTCAGGCAAACATGCAGCAGAATTAAAACAAATTAAAGATTAAGGCACTTACTGTGGGGATCATGTCTTCACTGTAACCACCAGTCTGCAATACAAAAATAGCAATAACAACAATGAGTACAAAAGTAAACCAAGAACAAGTGACTCACTATTGTGGGCAATCTGTCAACCGTAGATGACAGCTCAGAGATGAAACTTCGAGAGAAATAACCAAAACTATCCAGTAATTGTTGCCTTATAAATCCTACTTGCGCTGGATCACATTATAACGTTCTAGTATACAGCTTGTACCCTTTCCATAGTAGCAAAAAAAGAATCTGGTGCACTAAAATATTGAAGAACTGGTTCATTTTTAAAGCAATTAATTCCATTGATAAGCACTGGATCCCTGTCAGATGAGTCTACATCCAAACATGCTTTGCAAACATAAAGATTGTTCACAAACAGAATTCGGATTATTTTTTTAATTTGGCTCGCTGTTCATCGATTCTACGGGTGTTCTCAATGGTAATCAAGTAGCAAATTAACATGGTAATCCACGAAAATTGCAGATAAACAAAAAGTTGGCACTAAGAGAGAAACGAACCGCAACAACGTTGACAAGCGATGTTTTTCCAGCGTTCTGCAAACCTATCAGCGACAACTCCATCTCCTGCTTGAAAAACAGGCTGCCACAATCTCGCCACAAATTAATCTCAAAAGCAACTACAATCCCATCAACACCACACAAACATTCAATTTTTATAGATCATGCAGAGTTGCGCGCCTATCACCCCGTGATCTCACAAAGCCCTAAAACAAAGCCCAAATCATTAGCTCATGATCAAACGCCAAAGCGCACATACCTTCGGAGCCAATTGAGAAACGCATCCCACATTCCCATCATTTTGGAGTTACTGCAACAGTATTTTGCTACTCTTCAAGTCAGGCTGATCGATCCTTCCCCGAACGACAAATCCCGGGCGAAAACTGCGTCAACGTCCATCAAACACATGATGAATCGCCGCCCACACAGAGAAAAAACCCTAAACACGTTCAAACAACCACAAGGAAACCACGAACCGATTCTGCACCAGACCCAAGGCAAGAACGATGCAGAGCAGGAAACCCCATCCTCGCAGCGTCACCACATAGCAAGATTTCAAAATTATGAAATCTACTGCTACGTCGGACACCGCCCAAAATCAAATTATTATTTTACCTCCCACAGACCCAGTTGCGCATCCACAATTTACCCCCTTCCCGAGAAACAGAGAGCTATTGATGTGCTCATCAAGTACCGCAAAGCATCGACAACGGAGAAATTCGTGAAGTGAAAGTGCTCTGAGAGAACGCCAAGTGCAAAGATGCGAAAGCTTACAAAGAGCCAAGGCCGGCGAAGCAGTAACCTCGGAGGCAGCGAAAGCGTGAACAGCGGATAGAACTTGCCGGCCTGGGCCAATGAATCCTGATACCCGCCCAGACCTCTCCTGGTTCAGGGTCTCAGGAAAGTCCTGAAAAGGAAACATTTACTTTTTGAAAGCTGTGGACTCAGGGTCTACGCACAGAATGGGTGTGAAATTTGCAGCCACTTGCTTGAAGGGTGAGTGTGCAGCAGGTCTTGGCAGAAGAAAAGTGCTGGATCTTGCAGCCGTTTGATTTTTTGAGTTTCGGGGGCAATTGAAAAATGGGTGATTGAATTGTGTTAAGATCGACTGACGTAGTTGCGAAATGAGAGGCGAACGGTTTGAGATCGAGCACCTTGAGAGCTCCGTCAATTATCAATTAGGTTAAACTTTCTGAGCCAGTTCAGACACTGATGGCATGTTATGTAGGTCGAGCTGGGGTTGAGCTTCGGCCTCGCTCAATTCATTTGGACTGACTTACGGATGGTTGTTTCACACACTGGAAGGATGTCAGGCTTTGAGCGGGCTGTCTGGGGTTTGGGTGATGCTGTCTCCGTAGGAGCTGGTGGACTGGGTTATTTTTTTCAATAGTTTGTTGAGAAAACTCTGCTCAGCAAAGTGGGCTTCTTGAATCAACAGTGGAACACAGCCTTCTTCTAAGTCTACCTACTGAAGCAGGGTTCTTCGTAAGCTCTTGCATTTCGTTGTGCTCCATTTCTACCTGTGAGAATTCATAATCCACGCATAGTGGAAGGTGAGCACTTGGTTCACAGAATTTCAACAGACCGGACAACTACCTGATCAATTATGCGTGAAACCCACTAATCAATTGGAATTCCAGCACATTGAGGTCAGTACCGATTTCTATGCTTCTCAACTAATTCTTTGCTGACTGTGTGGTAAGGATTGAGCTTGCAAAGTGAGGAGTTTTTTGCTGAATTTTGCACTGTGTGGTTACTGTTTCTTGCCAATGAGACGTAAGGGATGTAGAGAACGAGCACTTTTGAGACCTCAATTAGGTCAAACTTTTTGTGCCAATTTAGAGTTGCATGGAGATGGCGTATGCAGGTCGACTGCGGTAGAGTTTCAATTCAACGCTTATCACTTCAATTGGACTGAGCTTTGCGAGAGGATTGCGGTCGGAATTTCAGCCATACGAGGTCAGCACTGGTATCAATATTTCTCTTACAATTCTTTGCCTCTTGAATCAGGGTTTCCTAGGATTTGCTAGGATGTGGCATTTTAGCTTAATTTTGCACTCTCTGGTGTTTGAATTGGCAGCGATGGTGTCCTTGCTGGTGGCCACCAAGGCCGACCCGGCCTCCATTGGCCCCGCGTCCGCGCTCCTCTCCCTCTGCTCCTCCTGGACTCGCGGCCCCGACGTCGACCACAACCCGACCTACCAAACCGGCAACATCCGTATGCTCCATCTCTCCGACCACCTAGTGCACCACGACTTACTGGAGCAGCGATGGGAGTCCCAAACGGGAGAGAAAGTCTCGGAGATCATCTTCATGAGCCGTCACACGGCAGTCTCCAACCGCCCGGCTCTCACAGTGCACCCGATCGGCGTCCCCCACCTCCTCCAGGGGGAAACCCCACCTGCAGGAGGACTCCCCGGGCGCGCCTCTCCACCAAATCCCCGCATCGGACCCTGGTTCCGTCTCCTTAAAACTGTTGCAGCGGCCAACAGGCTCCTCCCGGAGTTTGAAATCACACTGGAAGCGACGCATCACGGCCCGTGGACGCAAGCGCCTGCCATGTTCGTGGAGATCGGGAGCACGGAGGAGTATTGGAAGCGCGAGGACGCCGCGGTAGCGGTTGCAGCGATGTTTTTGCAAGGCTTGGGGCTGGATGGATTAGCAGTAGGGTTAGGGTTAGGGTTAGGGGTTTGGGAGGAGGAGACCCATCGTGGGCAGAAGGTGTTGTTGGGGATTGGGGGTGGGCATTATGCGCCGCGGCATGGGGATGTAGTGCAGAAGGAGGGAGTATGGGTTGGGCACTTGCTCTCCGGGTACTCCTTGTTGATGACTGATCCTGGGTCCAATGTGAAGGACTTTGGGAAGATTGGTGGGACATGGAAGGAGGCCATTCTTGAGGCTGTGAAGGCAACCAAGCTGGCGTTTCCTGGAGGGGAGGTTGTGGCTCACCTTGATGGGAAAAGCTTCAAGGCTTGGCAACGGAATGCAATTACTTGGTTTCTGCAGAAGGAAAACATCAAGATTGGAAAACCTAGCGACTTCTTTACGACTTGAGATCTGTGCACCGGGATTGAAGTTTTCTACATCATGGCCGCAAGGGGTAAGGTGCTAATGTAATCAATTTTTGTACATTTTAGTTTCCGGTGATAGAATTAGGGTTATCCTGGATGCATGTATCTGCTGTCTTCATAGTTATCCGTGAGCTCGCTGATACGGCATAGAGAAGAAAAACAATTTTGTAGTGTAGGAAAGTTCGTGCATATCGTAGTATTCTTCCGCCAATTGACATTGAAATTTCCACTGTTTACTGGCTTAGCAAGTTAGTGATTACCGTCGTGTAGTTGATTCAATCGGCATATTGATTGATTGATTAATTGCTTCGCTTCAGTCGTAGCCTTGAGCCTGATTGTTCGAACTTTTGGTGTTCATGCTTCTATAATTAGTTCGTTTAAATTGTAGCGCAATCTAGTTTTCTTCGGGTATGGCAAGCAAAATTATTTGTTGGGGTCATTTCAACAGCTGAGTCATACCGGTAGTCATTTAGTGTTTTCCCACATTTCAGTGACTCCACTCCAGTGCGGAAAGACACAGTAAATAGTTTCCTTATGCTCATGATTTGAGTTTACAAATTAAAATACTTTCTAACAATGGTCTATTTACAAGATTGTTTCAAAAAAGTGTCAAATTTGCAAACCTTTGCAAACCTGTTCAAAGACCATCAATGTGGGAAAACACTAAATGTAGGTTCATGTGGAGCCATAAGCGGAGAGAATGTAGTAAAACTTCTACAGAGAACTCTGTATGAGACAAAAGTATTATTGTGAATAAAAGAAATTCCCATCCCTTAGAGCCATTTAGAATTGTCATGTCTGTTCAACCACTACACACCTAAGGCCTTCTGGATTTGCTTGAATTTGAAAAAAAAAGAACAAAAAGCTTGAGTTTTGATGAGTCTTATCAATTTTTTAAGAACTATAACCATACAAAGTCAAACTAGAAGTGTTATGGACCACACATGAAAAGAAAAAAGAACAATATCACTCATGGATTAAAAGATTATAATGTTTGATCAAGAGAGTTAAAACCATGAAAGTTATTTGAAGACTTTTAGTCTTTTTTTTACATATCAAATCTTAAATTGAGGTCATGGAAAAAATATGAGGATAAAAAATGTAAGATGCATAACCATAATTAACATATGACTTCTCAAAATCTACTACACTAAAAAGGGTATTTAGTGTTGGATTACATTTAGTGTAATTACCACCCTACTTGACCTTACACTAAATGTCAATTTTAGGATGATTAGTGGAATGCTAAACTTCAATGCGCCGCCTTTGTGTTGTCTCATAAGAGGATTTCTGGCCCTAAAGAAGATTGTTTCAGGGGTGTTCCCAGAAATTGTTCCCATTGTTGTAGAGCAGCCCCCTGTTGGTCTGAATTTTTGAATTTTGAAAAAAAAAAATAATAATTAAAAAAAAATTCAGAATGTTTAAAAAATAAAGAAAATGATTTTTTTTTAAAATTCAAGATTTAAAAATTATTATTAATTAATTAATATTTTCTGACGTGGCAATCGCTCGACCACATCAGCACTACGTTCCTAGAGTTCTCAATGCGTTCCCAGCGTTTGGAAACTCGCAGTCTTGTAAACCAGCTAAAAATCTTCTTATGTCACTTTTTACCTTCTAACACTAAATGTAAACCTCTTCATATTTCAGATTTACCATAGAGTACTTTTAGTGTTAGAAATTACATTTAGTATTACTTACTTTAGTAGGGTAAATGATATTTAGTGTCATGGTTAGCAAATAGTGTTGCCAAAACTAAATACCCTTTTTAGTGTAGTGTACCTTGTGTCATTGCTACAACAAAATCAAAGTAAAGGTATTTTTTTAATTTTTTTAAGCCAAAAATAATTTTAAAAATCCTTAATTTTTCCACAATAGGTCTAAAATCTGTAAAACAAAGTCTGTACACCCTTCCTCACTAAGGGCTTTCTAATGGTACCAAGAATGCACTTGAGGAGTACACAATCCAGAAGATTTCAATATAACAAATCAACAAATGACCTATCTTAAGAAAAATGATGATGATGATGATTACTAGTGTACCTTGTGATTGCTACACCTAAAATAAAAAATAAAAGCTATTTTCTAAATTTTTAATTCATAAAAATTTCAAAATTCAATAACTTTCTCTATATGAAGCCCATGCATCACTCCTCATTGAGGGCTTTTTAACAATACCAAAAATATGACTAGAAGATGTATGGTTCATAAAATCTCATTGTAACAAACAAAACAATAAATAGCCTATCTTGAGGTCTAGATGATTAATATTCTTATCAATGTGCCTTGTAGCATTGCCACAATCAAAATCAAAGTAAAAATATTTTTAAAATTTTTTAAACCATAATTTTTTTTTAAATTCAATAACTTTTCCATTGTAGGTTGGAACACTACAAAACAAAGCCCATGCACCCCTCCTCACCAAGGACTTTCTGATGATACCAAGAATACAACTAAGGGATGCACAATCCAAGATAATCTCAATGTAACAAACAAGCAATCTATACAATATATCAAGGTATGGATTCTACAATTTTTTAAAATAAATTTTCAATGTGACCTTCCCCCCTAGATCCAATGTATTTGAGGCTCATCTCCAAGAGCTTGTCATACTAAAAAAATTTAGATTGCAACCTTCCATAAAATCTTCAATAGAAAAATGAAAAACAATTTATTTCCAAATCAGATTTTTGATGCTTTAAGTAGACTTAATGGGTATTCAGCAAAAGAAGAGAATGCCAAAAATAGTACTTTGAGAAGATCTGATTCAACTTCAAAGTTTAGTCGACACCAGAACATGCTTGGTCATTTAGGAGTTAAGAAGCGGTAACTTATCGTTTTGTTCGGGTTTCAGAGATTGTTTAGGTTCTTTTAGGAAAGGAAGGGTTTCGCCAGCCAAGGAGGTAGTGCAATGTTAGGGCGACGTGCACGGGCTCAGGCAGCAAGCTACCAGATGAGCGCGCACCCAAGAAAAATTAGATTAATATCATGAAGCCCGATGAGTTTCGTGTCAGATATAAGACTAATAAGAACAGACACTAAACTTGATCTTAGCCAAAAGGCCAAGAAAGGTTTACATCAAATCCATCACGTTCCACAAGCTATACCTTGCAACTGCCATTAACGACTTCATTTTTAAGGGACAAACAGGGCCAAAAGACCTAACTGCCATCCCTTCACAGCCTGGTGACATTGCTCGAATCCGAGCATGTTCCAGGTCAAGTCCCTGCTTTCCCTCAAACACTTACCATTCTGCTCAACACTTGGGAACATTCAGGGAAGCTGTGAAGCAATGAGAAACGGCAGGGCATACCCAGGACCAGCATAGGTAGCGTTTGAGAACACACCAGAAACACTCTAATTGAAAAGCCACAATTTCATGGCAATTTTTAAATTTTTGTCAAATGAGTGGAGGGCGAAAACAATACCTAACTAGTTTACACAACTTCTTTCTCCAACCTTAGAATGGCCATGAAAGCGTCTTGAGGAACGTCCACTCTGCCCACCGACTTCATGCGTTTCTTACCCTCGGCTTGCTTTTTCAACAGCTTCTTCTTACGCGTGATATCTCCACCGTAGCATTTCGCCAGCACATCTTTCCGCATGGCGGTAATTGCCTCGCTAGCAATGATCTTGGAGCCAATACAAGCTTGAATTGGGATCTTGAACATCTGACGGGGAATCAACTTCTTTAGTCTCTGAGTAAGTGCCCTACCAACACTGTAAGCCTTATCCTGGTGCACAATGACTGCAAGGGGGTCAACCGGTTCTTCGTTGATCAAAATGTCAAGCTTCACCAACTTGCTTTCTCGATAACCCTTCACAGAATACTCCATGCTAGCATAGCCCTTGCTTCGTGACTTCAGCTGATCGAAAAAGTCTCCTACCATCTCTCCCAAGGGCATCACGTACACCAACGAAGCCCGATTCTCAGTGATGAACTTCATTTCCTTAAATTCCCCACGCCTTTCTTGGGCTAGTTCCATCAGGGGACCGATGTAGTCTTTCGGTGTAAGCAGCTCAATTCTTACAAAAGGCTCTTCGATGGCCCTGCGCTTTCCAGCCTCTGGCAGAGCAGAAGGATTTGAACATTCGATTACACTGCCATCACTACAGTGCACTCGATATACCACACTGGGAGCAGTAGTGATAAGGTTAAGGTTGTACTCTCTTTCTAACCTTTCCTGCACAATCTCCATATGCAGAAGACCCAGGAAGCCACATCGAAAACCGAAGCCCATGGCACTGGAAGTTTCTGGCTCAAACTGAAGTGCCGCATCGTTCAACTGCAACTTCTCAAGAGCTTCTCGTAGCTCCACAAATTCATCTGCATCAATAGGAAATAGCCCACAAAACACCATAGGTGTCGCCAGTTGGTACCCGGGTAGAGCCTCAGTAGCTTTTCGGGAAACAGTGGTGATGGTGTCCCCAACTCTTGCATCAGCCACGGATCTGATGGATGCAGACAAATAACCCACCTCGCCAGCAAACAGCTCTTTCACTGGCATTTGAATAGGAGACAAAACTCCCACCTCGTCTACCTGATACTCCTTCCCACTAGCCATGAACTGGACATAATCCCCTTTCTTCACAACCCCATCCATGACTCGGAAATACACAACGACTCCCCGGTAGGGATCATAGTAAGAGTCGAAAATCAAGGCGCGGAGAGGCTCTTCAGCTGTCTGTTTTGGTGGAGGAATCTTCTTAACCACTGCCTTTAGGATCTCAGGAATTCCTAGTCCCTCCTTCGCAGAGCAAAGAATGGCTTCACTGCAATCTAGACCTATTATTTCCTCAATCTCTCTCCGCACTCGCTCAGGGTCTGCTCCAGGAAGGTCGATCTTATTGAGCACAGGAATGATTTCTAGATTTGACTCAAGAGCTAAATACACGTTCGCTAGAGTCTGAGCCTCAACACCTTGAGAGGCGTCAACCACTAAGAGAGCACCTTCACAAGCTGCCAAAGACCTGGACACCTCGTACGAGAAGTCCACATGTCCTGGAGTGTCGATCAGATTCAAGCAGTAGGCTTCGCGAGTGTCATCATCTACATAGCGCATCCGAGCTGCTTGAAGCTTGATGGTAATGCCCCTCTCTCGCTCCAAGTCCATGTTGTCCAGAAACTGCTCTTTCATTTCTCGTGCAAGGACTGTACCCGTCGTCTGCAGCAACTTGTCGGCTAATGTTGACTTCCCGTGATCAATATGTGCGATTATCGAAAAGTTTCTGATGTGTGAGATTGGAACTTTGGACAGTCGGTCCTTTCCATTGTCTACGCCTCTTGTGCCAGCGTTCCCTTCTTCTGGGGTATCTTTCGCAGAATTTTCAGGCTTTGCTTCGATTGCCCCAGTAGCTCGTATGCCCTGCCTTGGATATTGATCTTTTGCTACCAACCTAGAATCCCAATCTCCTCGCAACGTAACCCTTTTCAAGAGTGAGCGACCAGCTTCCAATTCCTGTAGATACCTGTTCCCCGACCTGCTAAATGCTCTCCTAAGCTGTCTTTTCCCTACTCGTACAGCGCATCGGCTTGAAATCGAAGGCTGCTGTCGAGGGCTGGCTTCAGATGAACAGCGGGTTGAGAAGATGGATCCATGCGCAGACTGTGAGATACAAGCCGCACTAGAAAGGGTGGCAGCTGCCATGGTGCCACGGCTCCTGCCTGCAAAGAAGCTGAAACGTAAAAAAAGCGGTTATACAAGCGACAGAAGACACATTGCCAATACCGACGACGATATAAGCCGCAATTATTAAGAAAATTTTCTCGAAAATGATGTCCACTCGTTTTTCACAAATGCGTCTTGTCCTGAAGAAAAATCGAATACGTTGGTTCAACTCTCAGCGTTCTCTTCCCATACCCTGATTAACCAATGCTCACAAAGCAGGATGACATTGCATTGGAACAAAGGAGTATCAAATTAGGTTTTCTCAACAAGTTCTCTGCAGTTCATCGCTTAAAGCTTCACATCACTACGAACTGCTCCATCTGAAACAAAAACTCGTTACAACACCTCCACAGCGAGTAGAATCGCAACTCGATCGCTAGAACTCCCCCAAAAACCACGCCACTACACCAATTTTCACCAATCCAAGGCCTCACCATTCCATGGCAGACAAAGACACGGCTCAGCGATGCTAAAAATCCAACCCCGCTCAAATTCGTTTGCTACCAAGAACTTCCTCTAAATCAACCCTCGCGGAACACAACGACTGAATTTATGAGATTAACAACATTATTATAAACATAAGAGCCACCTCCTACTAATCAAAATAGCAGATTCCAGTGAAATTGGCGCAATTTGAATCGCCAGGCTAAACCTCATACCGTATCTATCATAGATTTTAGGACATAATTCTGGAGTTATGAAACACGAGATTTTCACGTACATCACCATGAGTGCACAAAGACAAAGCTCACCAGGAAAATGGATTCTGGCAGCTGCAGAACTGGCAATGAAAAATTGCAAGGAGCGTTTCGATTGTGTTCCGAACCCGTGTTTAAGCCGACATTACAGAACAGAAGGTTGCAATACTACGACCTACATTCTGATACGATAATCCAGTAGCTCGCCTGCGTGAGATGAAAAGAGGAATGGCCGAAGCGTGGGTGGTTAACGTGGATTGTGTGGTGGTCGGCGAGGCTCGTGACTTATCTGCCGTTGTGCCGTTGCTCCGTCGCCTGCTTCCACGACGACGGCGACGAAGACGACGATGCTTTCGCCATTCAGGGTTGATACTAAACCTCTTCCTCCATCAGTGAAAATTATTTAAAAATAATAATAATTTCATTTCCTTAAACCCCCTAAATGCTCAAGGGGCACCACGTTTTGGCATCAACAAATCTTCGAAGTCAAATAAAACCCCACACATTTACTATTTTCAATATCTCTTTTAAAGAGTGAGTAGTTTTTTAAGTCTATTTTTAGCATTAAAAAGTTGGATTTTAAAAGTGAATGTTTTATTATTTTTCTATACATTGCAAAATTTTGTACAAGAGTATTCATTACAAATCTTGATTTTCTAGTGTTAAAGACTCTAGGAATTAAGCCTCAAATACAATAGATCTTGAAGGAGAAATCACATTGATCATACATTTAAAAAAATTGTAGTGTAGAGCATTATGCCATTTAACTGTGTATTTTTTTTCATCATCTCAATTTTAAATTTGATATGTATTAAAGGGTTAATGAATTTCATATTACTTCTTCAATTTTAAAACCTTCTTGATCAAACATTTTTATCTTTCAATCTATAAGTTGAATTGTTACATCTCTATTTTTGTATAATCTATAACTAATTTGAATTTATGAGGCTTAAATCCAAAAAAATGATGAATCTTCAAGTTTTTGTTTAATTTAGAAGAAATTCTAAGAAACTAAATAAAAAATCTTTGGCATTCTAGGAGTTAATCTTTAAAAAAACAAAGATTTGAAGTAGTTTTTATTCCATCAATGACTATTGCAATCAAATTTTTGAGTTTGTCTTTAATAAACTAAATTGAAATATTTGGAGCACAAAATGCACAAGAGAAGTCAAGGAATGAGAAACTCATGTTTTGATGCTAACATAATATGCCAAAATACAACCTAGATGACCCCAAGTTTTGTTTATCATGCCAAAAGTAAACTTCACAATGTTAGAATGTCAAAAAAATTTAGTGAAGGTTTTTAGATTTCAATTTCTTGAGTCACTAATATATATATATATATATATATATATATATATATATATATATATATTGCACCTATAATTATATGGATTAGAAATAAAAACATTGATTGTTAACATTTTCAAATCCCAAATATCCAAATTTATTTATTTTTGAAACTTTATTATAGACAATATATAAGCCATGCTCACAAACATCTATTTTTGGCTAATTGAGTATTTTTTAAACAATATCCCTTTTGCAATTCAAATTAAAAAGAATCATAGATACATATATTATTGTAATGTATTGAAATATATATTAAGCATTAATGATGCAAAGATACAATAAAGGGGCCCCCAAAGTCCAAAAAATGTTAATGTCAAATACCAAAACAAGATGTTTATCTTCACTCTACCTTATTGAATTTTACAAAAGTCAAACCTTATTTGAGTGATTGATACATCCACCTAGAATTCTAGAGGACTCCTATGATAATTGTCTGGCTACTTGCATTGAATCCTTAAGTAAGCATTTAGACCAAATTAATGGATTCAAAAGCCTCCTAGTAATCCTTGGGATTTCTTCAAGTACCTTCAAGAGAGTCCTAACTAATTTTTTTTATATGATGAAACTTCAAGACATGATAATAGTATTTATTGAAGGCTAGCTGGGAGAAAACACAAATTTGCTAGTGTAATTCTTACAACTTTGTTGTTAAGCTTTGTATTGCATTATAAAGAATAACATTAGAGTTTTTTGCACCATATATTCTTGTCTTCTTGGATAGAAGTGAGATTTATTGAGAAGATTAATGGGCATTGCATACAAACAATCTTGGTCTTTTGGGATGATAAAGGAGTTCAAGGATAGTTGATAGGTATTGCATATTTATCGTTTGGGTCATTTAAACAAAATCACAAAGATACTACCTTTAACCTAACCAAATCAAACTTTGCATGTAGCTAATACAATACTTAGATAAATTCCTTTTCAATAAAAGTGTTGAAGTTTCAATTTTTCAATTTATGAATAATACAAATTTTTTTTAAAATAAGTGAAAATTTTGTTTCATCATATAATGGAATTTGGACATTTCTTTAACTCTAGTCATCTTTAAGAAAAACTCAAAAATTGCCTCAAAATGATCCAAACTACACTACCTTTAGGTCAATTTCATAAATGATTAATCAAAATCTAAAGCATCTCTAATGTTTGCTAAATTTGTAGACCAATATGCAGAAAACAATTAAAATTGTTTTTTACGATTTTTAGTTTGTTGTGAAATCTAAAGCACCATAGTTTTCTCTAGTAATTTGAAAATTAAAAGTGATAATTTACACAACCCAAATTCCAAAAGTAAACCATTTTGACACACATGTGTTCAAGAAACTGACTTAGGGGGATGTTAAATTCTACTCCGTAGTTAATTTTCAAATGGCGAACGAAAAAGATACCCCGCCATGAAGGATGCGACTTAAGGACGAAGACGCACTGCAGCCCCCATCAACGATCTGCGTCGGCCACAGAACGACGAAGTTCCATCGACGGAGCCGTCTCCCGTCGTGTCAACCTCTTCCTCAGATTTTTGTATCCGTCAGTTTCGAGCGGACGGCCGGCGCCGGAGCCAGAGAGGCAAGGGCACTTGGAGAGAGTGAAGACGATGACTCACTGCTGCTGCGCATCTTTGTTGCTATGGCGCCCTAAGCGAGCAACATCGCCTCTCCTCGTTCAGTTCAGGCCTGCGACTTCCGATATCGCCTTCACATGATGCTGCGGCTCCCGTGGCTTTCAAATATGCTTTCCAGTGCATCCCGGCAAGCTAGCCCGCTATGTATGCGCTCTTACCGATTATTCCTCTTCTTGTTCCTGTGTTCTTGGCGTCGAGGTTCTGTGGTCGCTCTGGCGAAGTCGATCCCGGCTGACCCCAGCGCCGACCTGGTGTAGATTTGTGTAGGTCGTGAATTTGGCGTTCGGAATTTGGTGTCCGGAGTTTTGATCGGTAACAGGAGTCTGGTTTCTTACTTGGGAGTCATTTTCAATTAGTTTGTGATCGAGGTTGGGATTGAAGATTTGGAATGCGTTTCTGGTGTTGATTTTGCTTTGGATTTGGAGATTTAGCGTGAAAGTGCTGCCGACAGTGAGTTTTGCGCGCTTCAATTTCCGCGGTGCTGGCCTACCGGTCTGTGCATTTTGTTTTCTGTGTTTCTAAGTGAAACTGAGTGATGCTTGTCGGCTCTACTGCGTTAGGGTTTTAGATGTTCTTGCACAACACGCATCCGTAGTCTATTTAGTATGCCAATGAAAATTTAGATTTGTACACTTACTCAAATTTAATATCCTTTTAGATTACAGGTTACTTTTCATATGTTGATGTGATACTTTGACTTCTTTCATTACTTGTTTTCACTCCTTGTTTTACTGGAGCTTGTTGTGGGACATTATGGCGTGATCGGTTTTGATAGGGCATGCCATCCTTTGTGTAGAGAGCACATTTCGTAGTGAATCGTTGAATACTGGCAATTTGAATCCTGCTGGTAAGTTTGTGCTCTAGAACGTTATGACGAGTTCTAGGGTTCTTTGTTGAAGACATTCCACGTGAATGAGAATTTACCCGCTTGCATTTCCTCCATTGGCTGCGAACATTTATTTCTTGTGTCTCTGTTGACTTTATTTTGAATTACGCAGTTGTTTCATATAGCCATCTCATTAGTTGTGTAGCAGTAACCGTATTGAGGAGTAGCTCAGCTGTCTCAATTTGTCGCCGCAATCTAATGGGATTTATAACCTAGTACTCGATTTAGGATGCTGGATTGTCAACATCATTCTAGAATGAAAATATTTTTCGTAACAGTTCAGCGAGATTGAATTCGATTTCTTCACGAGACTGTCTGAATTGAGCCTATCAGTGATTTCGCTGATATTAGTCTTTGTATTAACTTGAACGTTAATAGGAATCTGACCTGACTAGTTGTTTACATTTGATCTGCTGATAGGGCTTATAATGGCGATTGGAGCTTCTCGTTCTACAGCCTCGATTGCATGAAGAAGACGTGAAGTGGATACCGCTTCGCAGCGCCTATGCCCACGTTCTTGCATTAGAGTCAGCAGTCGACGATCCACTCTAAATTCCTAACTTTTAGATAGTCTATCATCTTCGCCATTGGAACACTACAGTATCTGCAGCTTCCGTGTCTGCGCCATCGATTCGAGAAGGAGAAGCGACTACGTTATAAATATCTGGGCTTTGGGGGCTGAACTTGCCAGTTTGGAATTTCCAGCTGACGACTGACAGCTTTCGAAAATTTGCCGTCTAATTAGCTTTTGCCGCTCTGGAGTCAAGACGGACGGGTTGTGTTTCGTTACCCTTCCTAGGTTGGAGGGCGGCTTTGTGAACTTCCATGGCCGGTCGGTGTGAGGACTTGGATCTTGAATCTCAGACAAGTGACACATCTCCCTTGCTAATGGATCAACAACCTTCCGCCCAACATGAGCATGTTGTGTCTATTCGACCTGATACCGGTACTTCCTTCGCTTCTTCGAGTGTCGAGAACGGAGTACTTTTTCGAAGCTTGAGTTCTCCATCCGTAACACAAGAGGGAGCTTCTACAGGTATTCAAAATTTTAGCTGTCTTCTTGCGGTGTCTTGCAGTTCAAAATATCAGATGCTCTCATTTTTACTCCCTTGGTAGGAAACTGAATTGCTACCCTTACTATCCAATGTGAATCTCCACGTGCCAATTTTTATAGCGCATCACTGATCAAGATAGAGTGGCTTTACATTCCTATTTAATGCAGGGGAGACGCTGTCAAGAAGTTTGTCTGCAAACTCGTCATTAAGAGGACAGCCTTCTTTTCCTTCAGACGCTTCTACTGCCTCGGCAAGATCAGCAAACACGCAAATCCGCAATTCACGACAAAGAACAAGTCCATTGAATTCTGGTCTCTGGATAACCATCGAACTTACCATTACAATCAGTCAGATTATCGCTTCGATTATCGTCCTTTCTCTCTCTAGAAATGAGCATCCAGAAGCGCCACTGCAAGTATGGGTGATTGGCTATGCTGTTGGATGCCTAGCTACTTTGCCTCTACTCTATTGGCGTTATAGGCACCGCTTCGTACGTTCTAGGGAGCAGAGCCCGCTTCCCCAAGCTCCCTCTTCTTCGCTGACTCCATCTGGCGGATCTGGGGCTACATCTTATAGATCGCTAAGCCCTTCAGCTGCACGAGATGAGGTTTTACAAACAGTTCGGAATCGAGGGTCTCTGGAGCGCGGCTCAGTTGCCGATGACAGGTATTATTCTGTTTCTGTTTCTGTTTTCTGATCACTAGTTATAGAGACTAGTTGGTCTTTATGGCAGATCGTTGTCGAGAGTCAGTCGAGCAGGAGCACAGGAGTGGCGGCGCTTTACAAGAGGATTGGCTGCTTCATCGTTGTCTTCTTGTTTGTTAAATGGTCTCATGATTAAGCAAATGCGGGATGGAAGAGCATTGAATGATGAATTGGTCGTGTGTGCAGGATTAGGATTATCATTGAGAGGTTCAAGATAGTGCTGGATTGTTTCTTTGCAGTCTGGTTTGTGGTTGGCAATGTGTGGGTTTTTGGTGGGCACTCATCATCAAGCGAGGCCCCAAATTTGTACAGGTGTAGACCTCAACCTTGGAGACAGATGTTTGTGTGGTCCTGCCATTCCTGAAGTTGGGCTTGCGATTTGATTGCTGGAAGCTAAACTGAAGTTGCGCACTGACATGGGTTTTCCTTTGTTGCAAGCAGGTTGTGCATTGTTTTCCTTACATTCAGTTGCATTGGATATGCGATGCCGTTTATCTTGTGTGCGACTATATGCTGCTGCTTGCCCTGCATAATTGCATTGTTGGGGTTCCGTGAGGATGCAAATCAGACCAAAGGTGCATCTGCGGACGTCATTTCAGCACTTCCAACTTACAAGTTTAAAGCCAAGTCTTCGAAAGTCACGAAAGCCAAAAAGGATGAGAATGAATCAGATTCAGAAAGTGCGGGAGAAGGAGGATTTGTGGCACCTGGAACCGAGAAGGAGAGGCAGATATCCGCTGAAGATGCTTTGTGTTGCATCTGCTTGGGGAAGTATGTGGATGGTGTGGAGTTAAGGGAACTGCCTTGTACACATCATTTTCATGTCGAGTGTGTTGATAAGTGGCTCAAGATTAATGCGTCATGCCCCCTGTGCAAGCATGATGTTGGTGGAGCAGCGAATCCAAGTAACTCCAATGCGGCAGAACCAGTTGGTGCAAGCAGCGATCAGCATGAGCCCGCCGCAATCCAATCTGCCAGTGAGTTGAGATGAATTTTTGCATTCTGGATTTGTTGAGGTGCGGCGTCATAGAGCATATCTGCGAGTAGCTTGCTTGCCGGAGTCTTTGTAAGGAGCTTTGTTGCAGACAAAGCATACTGTTCAGTAGATTCACAGCTCTCGTGACAGGTCGTGGTGCTCTCTACTACTGCTCATGGTACTTGTATATATAGTAGATAGAAAGAGGATACGCCGTGCAAATTTGGCCATGCTTGGAAACGAAGCTTCTGTATCTTTGTTGATCAAGAAGGAAAAAAGGATCAGGTTCCGATAAGACATCGGCACACGCCACCTTCACATTCTCTTCTCGTGCTGACCTTTTCTTGTAAATCGTCTTGTAATTTCATAAAGCTCAGTTGCCATAATTTGAGTCATGCATTCGTGTTTGGGCACTATTGAGACTGTTTTCAGCCTCATGTTTTTACATCTAGAGATCTGAATTCCTCGATGCCTTTGCCTTGTGCGTTTCGTTATCAAATGGAGATTGTTAAGAAGATGCATAGCGTTTAAGTCAAGCTTGAGTCTTGATCTGTAATCTTCCGACAGTTATATGAAACTATAGGGAAACTTTCTGTAGTGGTCATGTTCTTTACGAGAGTTACGAGAATCGAAGATTTCTGTATGCTGACGGAAAGAGTACTGACCTTGGCGGGGCCATCGTAATCCTGAGGGTGGACGGAAGACCTAGAGGAGCATGCGCCTCTCCACGTGGACTGGGTATGAAAGGCACACACGTACGTGGCAGACTTGGATCAGTTACCAGCGGCACCGGCGTTCCATGTGTCCTAAGTTTTACTCCGTACTTTCCAAGTACTGTACTATACTTGGTTGGAAGTTTTAACGCCGATAAACGCTCACTCCAGCTTATGAAGTTCTCTCTCATATTTGCATGCCTTTATGTCTTAATTGCGTCTTGATTGATTGCCTGCCTTCATGCCTTCAATGGTTTCTATTGTAGAATTTCTGGAGCACAGTCGATGGTCATTCACTACCAATGTGTTCTGTTCAATTTTTATCGGTCTTCTGAAGTGCTTTCATCAATAGATCTTTGCACCACAGTGCAGATCCGTGATCAGTTCATTTACAGGTTCTGAGCAAATGAGGTGGTTCTAAAGTTGCTTGTGCAGGGAGGTTGCTTGAATTGTGCAGAGAGTCGTTATGCAGCTTTTGGTTCATGTTGTACATCTCTGATAGAATGGCAGTTTACTTTGACATCTTTGCAGATCCTTTTGGGTGACTCAAGAGCGAGAAATGAGTTCTTCAGGTTGTAAGTTTTAACACCAATGGTTGTTCCAACGCTCGTGACAACGATGTTTCCAGAGGTAGGTCTTCCGGTACTGAACACATTTATGGAAGTCATATAAATTTTGATAGTTTGCACTTCTTCGAGCTGCATTTTCGCTCCCCTTGATTTGACTTTACAATCTCTATGCTCGATGTCAAATTATCCATTTAATATCTCGAAAGTGTGCTCTTATCCTCTCCCATCCAGGTTCCAAATGTCTAACAAGTACAGGGAAGACGTGAAGCTCTGGAGATTCCTGCTTGATGTGCTTTGGTTGATTGGAATCTCTTGGTTCTCCATTTTGAGGTCCTAGACTGATCGAATTGGACGTCGGATGCTGCAGGTGGCCCGATGCGCCTGGAAAGAAAGAAAGTCCCCCAATACGTTATTCGATCACAGAATACTATAGCTAGTCGATTCGCTTTTGAAAGTGGGGACAAGATGGTGATGGAGATGCTGCCCTAGCTGGGGAGAGACTTGAGAACAGTAAGGTACTGCAGGATCGGAGCGACCCACATGGGCTGGCTGGTGGGTGCCAGTGGGCAACGTATCATGCATTCATCATGGAGCATGGGCCGTGGGGCCGCCCCTCGGCCTCTCCGTCGCTGTGCACGCTCTGCGCAATCATGAATGCGCAATCCCTCTGACAATTCAACCGCAGAGGCTGCCACCTTGTTACTGTTGCGGGCTCCTGCGGCTCTCCTTCATCAGCAGGCAACTGAATATATCAGTTAAATACCCAGCTATCTTACAACAACAGGTAGAGGCTATTCCCCGGCCTGCTGCTGCGCCTTGATCAATCCCACGGGTAGCAAGCTCGTCTGTGGGCCACTCCAAAGACGATCGGTTCGAGTGTGCTGCTAACTTAATTCAGTTAACTTATAAGGTACCGTAACTTCAATTCGCCATCCTGATTTGAGACTCCAGCTAGGATGCTTGCATGCAGGGAGCTGGTACAGTGCAATACCAAGTGGCTATGGGTTGATCTGCTCGGTACGTGTGAAGTTACGTACTGTAGTAACACGGCCAATGTTTCAGCTACGTGGGATAGTTGGCTGCTGTAGCAATCCAGTTGGAACGACCTTGAAATCCATGCCGAGGTAGCTCAGACCCACACTCCACCAGTACAGTACAGTCAGTACTGGCATGGGAAGAGATAAAACTGAAACATTTCGATCCACGAGGTTCATGTATTGAGTTCAGTATCCTTTCGTTGTGTCAGAAAAATTAGAAATTAAAAAAGCAGGGTTCAGTCCAATTGGCATGCTGTTTGTGCAGTACAGTATTTTGCTAATCGTTGACTAGCACGTCGGTTCCACGGTTTCTATCACGCTAAATAAACTCTGCACTCACTCCTTTAACCCTTAAAGGACAGACCTCTAACCACTGATTTCAAGCTTGGTTGCTTGTCACTCAGTTTGTTGCCATTTTGGACCTGGATATGTATGAAAAAATTTTAATTTATTTTTCAGAGATGGAGTTACATGTCTTCTCTACTACTTCACAAAAAATTTAGATTTTTTTGAGGAAAATTGATTGTTCTAAGAAATTTTGAAGAGAAAGTGAAGATAAAATCATATCAAATAGAAAGTTATCTCATAAAATCTGAAAATTTCACCATTTGTATACATTACACCAAGTTGGTGGGTTGTCTTTTGAGTGGGTAGTGAGGTCCACCCAAAAAGACAGCCAAAAAAGTGTGCCAAAAAAAATGTTAAATTCCTCCAAACCCCCCAAGTACACAAAAATTAATTGATTAAAATTAATTATCTTCCAACCCTCCCCTCCTACCTCCTACTTATAATTTTCAACACTAGTAAATTTGACAATCAATATGGGATTATCTCCCATCCATCCCCTCTTGTATCTAGTATCCATTCTAGTATTTGTATTTGTTGTCATATATATATATATATGTGCTTGCATAACCATATTTCTAATTGTATATTTATACCATAATTGTATCCAAATTTTGTATTGTATCTATACCATATCTAGGAATTGAAATGACCAGTATTTAGATGAAGAGCCATCTTGGTAGGGAAGGGGATCCTTCCCTTTTTTAATCAATGATTTGTTTGTTTGTTTATTTCTTTTGGAGGGTGTCTTTTAATTGACACCTCTTGTTTTTCTTCCCGAAGGATGGGTGGGTTTGCACGGTCATTTCTGTAATCTTAGAAGATAGTGACAGACATCATGGTATAAACTCAATTTCCGTGTACTTCTATAAATAAAATGCAATAGAATGCATTAGACATTGAAAATACAACCAAAGTTCAAATTGTAATAAAATATTAAGTATACTTTTACAAAATTCCAATTGGATTAGAACCTAGAATAGAAGACCTTCATTTCATCAATTAGGCTCAAACTCAAAAAACATCATTTTTGTGGAGAAATTTTAGATTTATTCAATTTTTCAACTAAAATATACTAAAATGGCAAATTTTGCCATCCGTTTTCTTTAGTTACTTCTCAACTACATGAAAACAAACATTAGTCAAACTAAAAACTTAGTTGGATACTCTTTGTAACTCAACATGAAAGGTCATAAAAAAAGAATAGATGAAAAAACTATTGTTAACCTCTTAACCCTAGACTGTCATCTAAATGCCACAAAATGATGTTGGCGGTAGTCCAAGGTTAATATTGGAAATCTTCCCTCATGATGCATTGATAGTCAAAAACTAAGTGCATGTTTAAAAGTCCTACACCTACAAGCGTTCAAATAAGTTTTGTGGCACATTTGATGTGTTGTAGAAAATAAACAACAATCTTTGCACTTTGGTGAACCACCAAAATGCAAGCAATTCCAAAAAATTTGGACTTGTAGTGAATTAATTACAAATTTTCAAAGATACAAGGTGTAAGATGCTGAGAGTGTCATCAGGTGATGCCAAAATGCACTTGATGGGCATGAAAAAAGGATACTAGTAAGTAGTATCAAAACATGTGCCAAAGAAGAATTTTATACAACACAAAGTGTATCCAAAATTATGGACCACTTGTAAGATTTCCACCTCCACAATACATATAGAGCTACACACTACTCTAAATGACCCCTAACTCCAACTTTGCACTTATCCTTGAGTAATGTACCATTTTGGATATCCTTCCTATTCCTTTTCTCTTCATAATTAGGGGTTGATTTTGAAGAGTGGTTCATTTTAGGTGTAGTTATTAGTATATTGTGTTTGGTGATAGTTTTCACATTCATGTAAATTGAATCTAAATTTGTAAACATGAGAGTTGTAATATATAATATATTAAACAATCAAACAATCCACCCAAACTATTATTAAGTGGAAGAAAGACATGATGAATGAAAATCCGAGATTTTTAGGAACATTAAGGTCTACTAAATTGTAGAATATCAATTCCAAAGTGCAAATGTTTCAATTAGCAATACATATCCTATGTTCTTGTTTTTACTTGAAAATTGGAATTTTGAGTTCAAAAATTAGCTTTAAGTATTATTCTTGCCCTCATTGTTGTCAAAACTTAACTCTTTATAACTTTCATTTCATTGAATATAATAGAAAGATTCAAAGTAGCTTACCATGTATAATGGTTTTTAAAATGTTTTGTATACTTACAAAAATATCCATAAACGATTAAAGAATTAGAGATTTTGAACAAAATTTGGATTTACAAGTAACAAACTTGCTTAAAGTAAATTATCAATGTTTTAAATTATTTTTAAAAAATAATTAAGTCATTGATGATAAAAACTTTTAATACAAGTAAAAAAAATTCATGTTAATATAATCTTCAAATACAATGAGCACTCTTGTATAGATGAATGACTGCATGTGTATTCCTTTTCTATTCAACTAGAGGTGATTTGATTGACTTTGACCTTAGAAACCAAATGAAGGTAAGTTTGTGGATCTAAAAGTGATGAGTTAAAATTTCTACAATCTCGAAGTAAAGCAATGAATTCATGGCTTCTTTTTTTATCAAATTGAACATGATTCCTCAAAATTTTGGAAATTCTCTTTTTTTTGCTATTTACTTCCTACATACTCCAAAAAAATACAATTTCAAAAATTCTTAAACCCTAAATGGCAAAGGTTCTATAATTGGGTATGAACAAGTTAAATAAAATCTAGCCAAAATGATAGTTTTGATGCTTTATTTTTTATTTTATATCCTTTAAATTCTATTCAAAACCTCAAGAAATTTGATTTTGAAAAAAATCATTCAAGACTTTTCTATTGAAGATTTTGTACCAAAGGTGTCTATTGGAAATCTTGATTTTTTTAGTGTTAGAGGTTCTTAGATATGAGACTCAAATATACAAGATCTTGACAAAAAAAATCATATCAAAATTATATTATTAATTTAAAAAAATTGTAAAGTAGATTCTAGGAAGCCAAAAATTAATTATAGTCATACCATTATGTCCTTTAACCAACACATTTTTTCCATGACCTTAATTGTAGATTTGACATGTAGAAAAAGGAATTGGAAGTCTTCAAATATTTAATGACTTTTCACAACCTTGACATCTTCTTGATTAAACATTATAATCTTTCAATCCATAAGTGACATCATTGAATTTTCTTTTCCTATGTAATCTACAATAAGCCTAATCTAAATTTGTATGGTTGTATACATTTTTAAAAATGATCAAATCTACCAAAACTTATGCTTCTTGTTTAGTTTTGAGAAAATTCCATGAAGCTCAAAAAAGACGTTGGGCATTTTGGAGATTAATACATGACCCACTACCACCATCAATGCAAAAATTTACTTAGTTTCTATAGATAGTATTTGAGGTGTGCATCCAAAAATGCAAGATTGATTCTAAATTGCCATCTTCACTATGCAACCATCCCCAAAATCAATCATGTACCTATGGGCAAGAAATCATTTTTGAACCCAAGGTTGTTCCTTCATAACTTTTGTGTACATTACCCAAATATCACATTTTTTTGCTACGCTAGAACCTCCTTTTACTTACCAACAAGAAAATATTAAATTTTGATCAACCTAATAATAGTAATAGGAGCAATAACAAAAAGTGGCGGTTTAGATGGTACCTGCCTTAATCTTTTAAGGCCTAAAGTGCCCTTTCTAGTCTTCACTTGTACTTTGATTGGAAGTTGGTCTACAGTGGACAAATTGAAATAAATCAAACCTTGTCTTGCTTTGGGAGCATGGAAGGAACATGAACTTCAATCAAATGAAACATTTTGTGAGATTCAAATTCCCTCGTACCTCACTAAGATTCCCTTTGTGGTGTGGGGTCAATATTCATTCAAAATCACTGTATATGGACTTGTCAGATGCACAATTTCCATACCCTCCTATTCCATTCAAATCCTGCTTTCCAGTGGACGCTTGGCTTTGAATTATTATTTCCAAAATTTGGATCCAATCAACCAAAACAGGCACGCTCTGCCCTCAAGGGTTAAGTTTTCCACCACATCAGTTATGTATGACATTGATTCCCTGTTGGACTCCATGCTTCATTTTTGTTTACCTTTTCAGCACATGAGCTGAATCTTGCCTGAAGTCAGGCGGGGCCCTAAAAAGCCTACATGAAGACCCCCCAAAATAGAAACATTTTCAAAGGAAGTTGGGATGGATCCAAGAACTGTGATGAATGGGGTGCAGACAAAAACTGCACCACCTGCCATTTGGGAGCCCGAGCCCCCCTTTCAGTCTCGTGCTTCCACTTGCCATTTTAATACTCCAAACGGCTCGTGTGACACCCAATAAGTTAAGTTCGTTGTTCTTATCTTCAAGGTCCTTGGAAACCAGCATTTGGTCGTACTCTGCTGCACTCACTGATGGGTTGATCATGAGAGTGAGGGAGCAAGCAAGCATCCCCCAAATGCCCAATTGTACCTTGTGTACATTAAGTTAATTAAAAAACAAAATCATGCACAACTTCATTAGATGAAATTTGAAGTCTTGGGAGGGCCGCGGGTTCCCAAACTGCAAGAACACAGAAACTGCCGTAGGAACGCGTAAACTGCTGTATGAACCCCAAATCACAGGAATTCGATGTGGGTGAGATTGTACATCATTGATTTTTTTTTTGACTTTTTTTACACATTTCAGGACCCAATTTTCTTTATTGTAAAAAAAAACTGGTGTAATTGCTCGCCTGACAGTGGCCAACAATTTGGGAATTGTTCTCAAAACAGACCCAAAACAACCCTCTCAAGGCCTCAAATTTTATTTAATGCTTTTTTTTTTAAACAAATGAAACATAATTTCATTATAGGGCACATAAAGTATTGGTTGCATGAATTTGATTGAAGCCAACCAAGAGGGGGGGCTTGAGTAGGGTTGTCTTTTCTGGCGATTTGGTGCAAAATTGCACCAAATTTTTTGGCCTAGCACCAAGCCTATAGGAAAAAAACAGTTAAATTTTGGATGAAATCACCAATAAACTTCAATTTTTTTTAAATAGTGGATGGAATCACCAAATAATGGATGAAAATAAAATGATAGATATGTATTATGTATTATGTGCTAATCTGATATTTTCTATCCAATATATGGATGAATGTTGAGATTTGGAGCTCCACAATAAGATGAAATATTGCCATTTTGGCACTTCACAAGAATTGAAAAAACAAACTGGTCTTGAGTGATGACATTGGTATGTTGGTCTTCACTGAAGAGTAACTTATTTCCGTTGGAGAGGGGAGACCAACTGCAAATGCCAGAACTCTTGCACCTGCAGTGCAGACAGCGTGCAAAACTCCCTGCAGCACGCTTCACAGAAGTTAGAACCTCGCCAAGGTAAACCTGCCTATGACAGGCAGACGGAATGAGTGGTCTGACTTGTTGCAATTTCAAAAAAAATTCACATGTGTTTTCACACAAAGACAAATGTGAGGGAAGATGAGAGCTACTGACTGATTTTTATTTTTCAATTAAGTATGAATATTTTTATGAATTTTTGAAGTGTGCGAAGCCTAATCAGCCCAAAAGAGTCTGTAAAGTGTCCCAAATCAGCAAGAAGTGTTTCCGTAACAGTCATCTTACCACCTATAGTACTCACAACATTTTTTTAACATGGCTACATGATTTCTTAACATGGCTTTGACATGAAAGAATAAAAGAATAACTTTTTATGGTAGGTTTATACTAGAACGGTGTAAGTGTCCTGAAACAATCCCTAATAACTCCATGACCATCTCCCAAGGCATTGAATGTGGCCACAAATCAACCTAATGTAGTCCTAATTCCAATTTGTACACCAATCATGTATTGGTTGGGTTAAAGAGGTTCTACTACAATGAAATTAGGTTGATTTAACAATTAGATTGCCTTTACATCAAGATGAGTTACTTTACAAGCCATTTAAATCAATAAATATTTTTTTAAATATTTTCATTTGTACACATAGAGGTTCATGAATCCCAACTACTACAATACTAATCCAAACGTAATGCATTATTGTATTGTAGAATAATTGAAAATTTTTAAATCATATCAAATTTCAAGAAATTAGTACCTATGGGGCAAGGTTTGTCTAAAGTAGTGTGACGAGCCAACTGTGGAGCCACAAGTGAGGGTGAAAGTAAAAAAAAAGCCCCCTATTTTGTGTTGTGGAAATATGAATGTTAGAAACTCCCCAGACCAATTTGGAGTCTTCGATTGTAAATATGAACTCAGAACTTGCAAATGTTATTTTGCACAGCAAGTAAAACGTTCCAACATTTTCCCCAGGATAAAAGGGGGGGGGGCTCTGATTCCATATATGAATTTAGAATTTGCAAAAAATAAAATTTGCAAGAAATAAAATATTCCAAGGTTTGTTCCGGCGGGGCAATAAGGGGGGTCAATTCACCCAAAATGCGAGACGTTAAACACCCCCCATCGAGCCTTCTGTGGAAGCTACTTTATTCTGCGCAGGGGTGAATGTAAAAAAAAGCCCCCTATTTTGTGCCGTCTCAATTGTTATTATCTTCATCTCCCCTAGCTAATTCGGGTCCTCTGATTCCAAATATGAACTCAAAATTTGCAAAAAAAATTATGGGTAGCTGATAAAAAGTTCCTGCGTTTTCTCCAGGGGTAAAACAGGGGGGTAAAGCAACCTCCGCAGAAGGCTCGATGGGGGGTGTTTAACGTCTTGCAGGCAAAATGGCCTCCACAATCGGCTCGTCGCAATACTATAGACACGACCATGGGGCAACTTGATTTCACTATTTTGCAGTTAAGCTGTGGACAAACTTTTGCCATTCAGTTCAGTCTTCCATCTCCGTCCTCCTCTTTGTCTTTGCCTTGGCCATTTGTGTTTTTGTCGTAATGACACTGTTGCAGAAAAATTGATGCCTTCCATCCCAAAGACTCTGTCAACAGCCCGTGATGCACAACAGATGTCACGCTTGCCTGCCTCCTTTTCCTGGGGCCCCTGGAAGTTAGGCCGCATGGGGGGCTGGATTTCAGTTTCATCTAGAATGAACTCCATGCAGATGAGAAAGTTACAGTAAAACAAAAAACAAAACAAAACAAAAACATGATTTCGTCAAACTTAAAGAGTCAATTGGTTCCGTCACCGGCCTGGACTACAACTTCCATAACCGCTCCTCCACAAGCCAATCAATTGGGGATCTTCACGTGAAAGTGGGCTTCACCTTTAATTTTTGTTGACGTTGGCATTACTTACTTGTTGGCATGATTAGCAACGCACTAGAATAGTGGCCCTACCAATCATTTTGCTTTACATGTTGCCATGCAGTGATCCCAAAACTGGCTAAATTTCGCTCATTTTCTACTTAATTTTTTCATGCCCTTTGTATAAATTTTTAAAAATCTTTCAAAAATGAACATTTGGCTAAAAACCTTGAATATGTTCTAAAATCACTGTTGTCATGGTGAGAAATGGATGATTCTCATCCAATTGTTGGAAACAACAATGCATAAGTTGTTGACCTTGTAAAACTTTGTTATAGACATTGAGGTTGGGTTTACACTAGGGTTGAAAATTGGGTTAAAAAATCAACACAACCAGTAGGATTGCTTTTGACCAATTGTATCTATACTCTCAACCAATACAATTGCTTAATTTCTTGAGTTCCTTTGTTGTGGATCTTAGTTTAAACCCCACTTGAGGACCTCCTCACACATGTTAGTGAGTGGGTGGGTATGTTCACTAACACCGGATTATAGAAAGCATTTGATTTATGTTTTTTGTACAGTGTAGAATGCATTGATATTGATGGAACTCATTTTTCTACTTCCATTGTTACTGATGATTAGTGAAATTGTTCTTGTCTCTCGGTACTTTTTCTACTCATTGAGCTTTGCATGTAAGCCCACCTTAAGCGTTGAAAGGATGACAAAGAATCTTTTTATATAAGATAGAATAGTATAAATGTTAATCATAGAAATTTTGTGTAAAAGGAATAGGTGCTCTTGGATACTTTTTAAAGAAAATATTTTCAAACAATACCAAAAAGGATGAATTCCATGGTTACAAAAGAATCACAAATCTTTTTGGAAATAGAGGGCATAATTACTCGATTTTGACATTTGAAATGACTATATTTTTACCTTCTCATCAACAAAGTAAATAAAAAATAAGCTTCCTAAATTTTTGTTTCAATTCATCTTTAAAAATTTTGAAAAATGATTTCTAAAAATGAGTATTTATCCTAGTATTTATTGAAGTTTAAGTGATTGTAGCCATATTTGAAATATAGATTGCCAAAAAAAATTGGGTTGATGCTATCATTTTGTACAATTTGATATTCACCTAAAGATACATTTTAAGAAGCATGTTTTGTATTTGATAGGAAAATTTCACTTTTTTTTCAAAAATTCAACAAAATTCTAAAGCCTTTTTGAGTTCTAGAAGACTTGTAAGCTCATCTTAGAATTTAAAAAAAAAAATTGAACATTATTCAAATAGTATGTAGCAAATCGATCATATAAAAAAAATGATTTTGAAATTTGAATAGATGGCTATAGACTTTCTTTGTTAATGTATGTTCTTAAAAGGTGTCATGGACCTCTAGTAAGATATATGTTGGTACACTAAAATCATTTCAATAAGATCTAAGGTACTATAGGGATCCAAAGAATGACAAACAATTTTGATGCAATGGAAAATTATAGCACATTCAAGTTGGTGCCCAATTTTGGAGGCATAATGAAGTTGTACATTGTAAATTTTTAAAGAAGATGTTTATAGAAGGCTAGAATTGTTACCTAGGCAAATTCAAAATCCATAAGACATAAAGAAGAAGAAAACATTGCACTAAATTTTAAAATGATTTAGTATCTCAAATGATTGAATTCATTATTTATAATAGACTTCTAGTTTTATACCAATGTCATCCTTTTACTATGATTGAGTTCCTACTAAAGGCCCGTTTACACCAAGAAATTTTGGGTTCGACCCCAAAGAATGGAATGTTTGATTGGATCATAGCTATAGTATCTAGCTTTTGGATTTACACCAAATAAAACTTGGGTTGTAACTCATCATCTTTTTTGTGGATGAAAATCCTTGTTGGAATCCTATATGGCCAAAGTCGATAATGACTTCTTAGGCCTAAAGGGAGTATCTTTTGGAAAGGTCTTAGAGGTTCCTAACCCCCAAAGGCCAAGAGGAAATTTGGAAAGGCTTTTAGTGAGCCAATTATTTATATTTGTTCATTGCAAGAAAACGGGGGTATAAATGACTTGCCCATAATGACTGCACCAACAACAATGATTGCAAAATAGTCATTTTATAGTCATTTGCAAGAATTGTTGTCGATGCAGTCATTGTAGCTAAGTCAATTATAACCCCATTTTTTGTAGTAGTTTATTGCTTCTATTAAGGCCATTTCTGGTGTAAAATCATCAAAAATGGCCAAAATTTGAGAGAAGTAGAGCAAAATAGGACACAAATATGTAGGAAAATACCAACTATAAAGAAGTTCTATGACTATGGGGAAAATCTAAAAGAGGCTTCTATGCATAACTCTACTTAAAAAATTCAGCCCAAGCGCACAATGGGCCATGGCTCATCACTTTTGGTTTATACCAAGTGTTTAGGCCACTATCTACTTACAAGTCCTTTGTTTTCAAGCATGGTATCCTACTTACAATGGTCTCATACCTTGAACAAGGTATCATTCATGTTCGTGGGTTGGTGCCTAAGTCTTTTGATGTAAATAGGCCCTAATTCTAATTAATATATCCCAAATGGATTGTTTCACCACTTACCATGCTAAATGTATATAATGAGATTGTCTTGTCACTCATATCCTCTTTGAACTCATGTGGTTAAGTTTTGAGTTACATTGAAATTCATGTTTCTTTCTCATTATTGCTTACATGAAAGTCATTGTAATCTAAAAGACGTACTTTATTGAGTTGTTGAACTATGTAATGGTTGGATTTAGTATTATTAGAGTACATATTTTTCTAAAATTATAAATGTAGAAGTATATCGAGCCCAAATTGCACTGACTCTATTTTGAAACTAAACTTGCAAAAACGAAGTCATAAATCTAAAGGACACAATTCTTTTTATAAACCGCATAAATAAAGAGAAACTCATTTCAAATCTATTCCAACTTATTTTAATCAAAAAAGAAAAACATATTGCTTGTAGTTGAATTAGGAAGGAATTTTGAAGTATTCCTTTCAAATTCTATAAAAGATTTTGGTGATAATAGTGCAAAATCTAACCATACAAATGGAATTTGCATCCCAAAATCTATAAAATTTCTTCCAAATAGTACTTTACAATGATATTTTACAAATTTTCAATTATAGAGACTACTTTATATACTAATTCCTTATAGACTTAGAAGATGCAACAAGTCTTCTTGAAATTTTTAGTGGCAAATTCTTAGTAGGGTGAAACAAATCTCAATATTTTCTGAAATAGGGTCTTGTAGAATAATAAGTTAATATACTTGTTGCATTTTCTAATTGTCTCAAAATTTCAATGTGAGAAGTATTTATTTATATATATATATATATTTCTAAGAATTTTGTAGGCTCAAATTTGATCAATTTTGTTTTTGTACCCTTCTTTGAAAATGTCTATTAATTTGAAAGAGATTTGTATTTATTGTTTTTTTAAACTAATTTTTTTTTACATTTACCTTAGATTTCTATACAATTTCTTTTTTTTTGGATGTGTTTTAAAAAATCATTATTCATCCTCTCATGATTTTCATTCCTCCTAAGCTACTTTGAATTAACATTCATAAGATTCATCTATAAAACGGGCTATGGAATTTAGAACAAAAATGCACTACATTATTGTACGAGGCAACAAAATCGCATCATGGCATTTTGAAGTTACCATCATAAAGTCACTTTACTTTGAAGGGGCATATATTTTCCTATCATTTTCATTTGTCTTCTCATTAATTCCGTACATTTTTTTGAGAGGTCTTATTGTTGAACTTTGTATTTACAATACATTTGGAGTTTTGGACTCTACCATGCGTTTGCACATATTAAGTTGCTTCAATTTAAGATTCATTCATAAGAGGTTTTTTCGGGGTATTGAGAGATTGTTTCAGCCTCGTTCCCCATTCTGTGAACCAGCCACTGCTGGTCAGAATTAAAAAATATTTAAAAAATAAATAAATAATAAAAATAAAATAAAAAAATAATTTTTTAATATATAAATAAAATTTTAATTTAATAAAATATTATTATCTGATGTGGCAGTCTCTGTGCCACATCAGATTTGTTGTTGGGACTGTTTCCAGCATGTTTCCAACGAGTTCCCACAGTCTGGGAACTCGCAGTCTCCCAACATGCTGAAAAAACCTCTTATGAGGATGTTATCTAGTGTAAACTTGTTGCATTGGGTTAGATTGACACCTTCCAAATTTTTGATGTAAAAGTTTGATTGTTTATTATAAAAATAATATTAAAGATAAGAAGGTTTTTAATTTACAAATATTCAAATTATAAATTTATAAACTATAAGATCTTTATTTTGACAATCTACTTATATTTTTGTTTCAAGAATTTAAGATTTTGAACTCTTACGATTTCAAATTTTCAAAATTTGTAATCACTTACTACCAGCCACACATGAAAGCAATGATATTCTTATCAAAATTCAACTACACTCACATTTTTAAGATGCAAACAAAAAACACACAAGAAATTGCTTTTAAGGCAGTTCTATGATATCACATATTGATTCCAAAATGATGGTGTGATATTATGGAGGTAAGATTTACAAAACCTTGTCATATATCGATGTGAATATTTTATTCGAAGGAGTGATACGGAGACCGTATCTCAAGTTAGGCCATGGCAACTGCACAAGACACACTAGTAAGTTATTTATTATATCCCCTAGTAGATATTGGTTTGACTTTCCCAAGGCCGTGATATTACGGAAGTCCCTACACAGTATAGAAAAGGCATATGATACATAATAGAGTATAGCACACGAAGGTGGTTGTAGCAAGCCAGAACGGCAGGAACCGAGGATGGGCCAACTGATCTGACGCTGGGGAACAGCAGCCACGTGGGTCCCGCCACTTGTGTGAGTGTCAGTCTCTCCAATAGGGGCCCTCCCATTACAAGGGGCTCCCTGCCCGAAAAAAGAAGAAAGGAAAAATATTGAAGGCCACTGACAGCCCACGGGCTCACTGGATGCGAAAGAATGGATCACCCAATGGAGACTCGCCTTTAGATTTTCCCATCACCACCCAAGTGCAAGTGCAGGCGCAGGACGCTAAACTGTGACCCCTGGCTCGCTCGGCCACTCGGGAAAATGCTGAAATTTTTTATTTTCCACGCATGATTTTTTTGGCAAATTCTGAATTTATATCTGCAATTAAGGTAAGGTAAGAGGTCCTATAATGGACCATCTGAGGGCTGAAACTGAATTTCAGGGAGGTAAAACTTCTAGAAATATTTTTCAGTAAATTTTCCTTGAAAGACAAATAGAATTGACATCTAATCCAAGTTGTTTCATATTTTTCTAAGCTTTGTGGAATTAGTTATCAAATTTTGAAGTTGAAAGGGCATAGGGCTATAAAATGGTGCCCTAGCTACAATGTACCTTGTTGAAGGCTATGAATAAGCAACATGTACAACTATTGTACATTTAAGATAGGGCACCATTTTCGAACCTGCTCCATTTAATAGCCTTCTACCTTAGAACCCCCCTGTAGCTGATTATTTAACCCTTCAACGACGCAAGCGCCATTTTCTGGTCGATGAAGGACTCCAAAACAAGCTACAAAACAAAAAAACAAAGCTTTTCATCCAATTTTTTTGGGTATCAAACCTAAGATTGTGTGCCATGATGTAGTGCAGAAATTAGCTTGCATTAGTATATTCATAACTTTATGGAAGACTAGATTCTCTTAGCATGCTGTAAAGGTTCCGTTGCCCAGCTCAAAATTTGAATTGATGGCTAAATTCTATGTCCAAAAATAGTGACTTTCTCCTTCGGTCTTTACTCAAGTCGTCTCTATTCAGAGCCCGCTGCTCCCTCATGGTGACCTACTTGTCGTTTAGGGGTTAAGATATTGCAGACATGATCTAATGTAGTGTAAGGCAAAACAAATATTTTCAAAGGTGCAAAAATGAAAATGATGGGGATTGCAAAAACTTTGGTAATTTTATCACATGAATTGAAATTACTAGGAATTTTGAAAGGCAAAAGTGTGTTAGATCCAATGCCAGTTTGCGAAGCCTTCTAATTTTGATCACACAAAATTTTTCACTCCTTCCGACTTTCTTGCACACTACTTTGGGACATGTGCCATAAACTTTTAGTCCCAACTTTTAAAACAAGAAAAAAAAAACATTCTAGCCTTGGTTGGAAATACATCCATCAACATGTTGACTAGGGGGGCCGATTGGTTATAGGTGGTTCTATCTTTGAAAGTTCGAGTAGGGTGGTTTGCAATGCATGATGTTAAATCCTACCTTCAAAGGTGGGCCTACCAAGGTAAATTTTGGATTCTTTGGGATAAAACTAAAAAAAAATCTAGAAGCACCCAAATCTAGTGTTTGCAAAATTTTGAAGTTAAATAAAATCTATCCAAGTTTGTATTTTTGAAAATTTTATTTAGAAGTCTAGTTTTAGCATAAAAAATGCGATCTTAAAAATGATTGACTATAATTTCTCTATTCAAGATTTTGTCCAAGGGTGTCCATTGCAATCTTGACTTTTTTAAGTATTGAGGGCTCTTGGAAATGAAGTTCAAATACATTAGATCTGGGAGAAAAATTCACATTAGAAATTCATTTAAAAATAATTGTAGAGTAGATTTTGAGAAGCCATAAATTGATTGGAGTTGTACATGTTAGATCCTTCAACCTCATATTTTGTTGGTGACCAAATTCTTAGATTTGACATGTGAAAAAAGGATTGAAAGACTTCAACTCACTTTTGTACTTTTAACACCTTCATGCTCAAACATTATAATCTTTCAATCCATAAATGACATTGGTGTTTATTTTTTTCCTAAGTGATCTATAATCATGTCTAGTTTGATTTTGCACAATTACATTTTTTTTCTAAATCAATACAACTCATCAATATGTTGACTTTAGTTCAAGTTAGAACAAATTCCTAGAAAGTCAAAAAAAGGCCTTGGGTATTTTAGGAGTTAAAGGAACTAATTTGAGCTATTGGTATTGTTGAAATTTTTTTATTCTTTTGGGTGATTGCAAGAAACACTTGTCCTTTTCTTTGTCCCCTTGACCTTTAGGAGGTAGTTTTTTGCTCATAACTTTTGCATCTTCTGTTCATTTGACTTGAAACTTGAAATGAAGGCGCCTACAAAAGTTTTACATTTTGTGTAATTTTTTCAATTTTTCAAAATTATTTTACTATTTTTAAACTGCCCCCGATTGGGTGTCTACTTTGGCCATTTTGGGGGGGGGTTTAGTCCTATTTTTGCCCCAAAAATGAAAAATTTGAGCTGAAAATTGGCATGCAAGGACCTCACCTAAAGTTAAACAAGACCATGAAGAGATTTTTTGAAAATACTATACTGTTCAACCTCCACATGTCGTCAAAGTGGATGACTTTGCACAAGTGTAGAGAATAGAATTAATTTTTTCCAAAGCTGAAATTTGTTGTAAAAGAAAGACCTTTACTTGGAGAAAAAAAGGATTTTATATTTTCATTTTTTGAATTTTTTTACTATTTTTACCAAATTAGGGGAAAAAAAGCTATTTTCAATGTATTTTCCATTGTCTATAACATTTAGAGAAAAAAAAATTCTTAGGTCTGATTTTCAAGAGACATAATATTCTCATTTCTCTTCAAATTATTCATATTTTTTTCAATTTAAAAAAAAATTATTTCAAAGGGTCACAGGACTTAGAGGACTTACTGATTTTGAGCCATTTTGAGACAAAACCGGTAAGTGTTTCTTGCAACAACCCTTTTCCACTTTTAGACAAATGTTGAGAATGGCACTTGAAATTGTATTTTCATAGCAAAGTATGAATTTTTGAATTTTGGTGTCCAAAATAGCCCTAAAGAGTGTATAGATTCATATTGTTTATCATACTCATAATGTTCCTAATATATAGTGACAATATTCCTAATATATAGCCACAACTATAGAAAGGCCTTAATAAGTCACATCCTACAATGAATTTACTCTCAAAAGGTAGAAATTTCTATTATAGTCACTAATTAATTCACCATCATCATCCATGACATTGATTGTGGCCATTGATTCAACTTAATGTAGCCCAAATCTCATCTTGGGAAAAAATACAACATATGATGGATTTTTTTTGTGTGATGGATTGATTTAAATGCTTTCAAGGTTCTACCTAGGCTCTATTATAGATGGATGGAAAACCTATTGTAATACCAACGCATTTTTCTTTCACAAAAGGGTAGGAAAATCAATTGATAAAAACACATAAATAACTCGGATTTAGAATGAAGAGGAAGAGGTTTGGCATCAACGTATAGAGCTATCCTAAGAAAATTTGAATAGTTACCTTATTCAAAAAGCTAGCTATTCTTACAAAGATGAAGCCTCTCATAGTGTACATGCTTATTATTTATCATAGATAGAAATTATAAATTTATATCTAGAATTGCAAGACCCCCTTTCAATGGATTTGGTAAAGAAATACAAAATCCAATCACCTAAAAGAAAAGTATTTTATTTTAGTTGGAGGTTGAAGGGTCCTTTAGGTTGAGTACATTGACAATCACTTAAAGAACAACATTATTTTGAAATATAAAAAATACCAAAACTTTATCAATCAACTATGTGAAATGCTAAATTTAGGTGAATAGAGGTAATTTGACTTGATGGTCATTGCAAAGGTATTTTGTGTTTAGTCCTTAAAGGACTATAGTGTTTTAAAAAAAACCCTGAAATTGTTACTTTTTAATGCATTGAGCATAGTTGAAGTATAAAAGCAATTTTCAAACTATCAACTACATGAAATTTATGCTAGAGTACAAAAGAAATATTTGGAAAAAATTGTAATCTCAATAGGTGTATAGATTGCAATATTATAATGTTTGAAGTTATAAGATAAAAAAAAAATTTCCTATTTAATAAGGTCAACATAATTTGTCTTGACTTTGTGGAAAAAGAGGTATTGTTTATTTTTGAGATTTTATTCTCTTGGGTATGTAGGTATATTGTATGGCAAGTTTCAAAGATGATAAAGGTTTCCAACATACCAAAAAACATCATGCACTAAGAATATATACTCCAAATTCAAATATATGAGTAAGGTCAAATCTACAAGTACCCTTTGAATTATAGATTATTTGTAAAGCAAAGTCTCCATAATCTATACCGTACAACTCTAAAATAAGCAATGCAAAAAAATTTCAAAAAAACAATGGACGAAGAAGTTCATTTTTGTTTACGAACGATTGCAAGAAATACTTCATGTTTTTGGCTCCAAAATGCTGTTTTTGGACATAGTACTGGCAATACTACACAATCTTGACAATACAACGCATCTAAAACATGCCTAAAAATCTCAACCGTCGATTTTAGGCGCAAATTTGGACTGTTAGTTCAGTATTATGCAGTACTATGCAATACTATAGACTACCACAAAGTACTTCATAGGTCACAAGAAGAAGAAGATAGCAAAAAAAAGGTCTTTGAACCTTTTCATTTTTAATAACTAAAGGGTGAATTCACGAAACACTTGTACTATTTTCTGTCACACGGCATGTGCTGATCTGTTTTTTGGCCATAACTTTTGTGTTTTGACTCGAAATGACTTGAAATTCATAGGGAAGGTACTGATGACTATCATACACCTTACGTAATTTTTTCATAATTTTCAAAAATATTTAAAGATTAAAATAGTACTAGTGATTGAATGTCACATTTGGCAGTTTAGGGGGTTTTAGTCACTAAGGAGTACCTTTTTTCATGATTTTGAGCTCAAATTTGGATGAATTGGTCTTCTACTAGACTTCTAGCTTTCTATTGAAGGGATTTTTGAAAAATTTATTTTTGTGTGGTGTACAAGTCAACAAAGTGGACCTCCTTCTATGTTTTTTTGGAAACATGTAAAAAATGATTTTGGTGATTTTTTTGATGAATAACCATCTCCATAAAGTTTTTGCAAATGGTCAATTTTTTTTTTATTTAAAAAAAAATATTCCTATTTTTTACTAATTAAAACGTCAAAGTATGTATTTTCTTGAGGTTTGGCAAATCTCAAGTTCTCCTACTTAGAGATTTTTTTAACAAATTTCCTTCGGTGGTTTTCTTCATCTTAAAGATTTTTACATGAATCATATTTTTTTTAAATTTAAAAATAATTTATCTAATTTTAAAGTACTCCCAAAGAAAATCAGCAAAATGCAACAAATAGTACAAGTGTTTCATGAATTCACCCTAAAAAGAATCAAAAAATTATATTTTTAAATCCATTTTTCTAAACAAAATTTTGCTCACATTACAACAAAAAATTCCTCTAAATTCCCCCCCCCTCTTTGTAGTATTTGTGCAAAAGAAGGTCACTTTGATCCCATATGAACAATAGTCATTTTACTATATTCATAAAAATTCACCATCAATCCTTGAAATGTTAATAGACCTCCAACTTGTTCAATTTGTCGCTTCAAATTCGGATTTTTGAGTCAAAAATCCCCCCCCCCAAATGGCCAAACCCCCCCAAACCCAACTAAACACCCCTAAAATGGCCAAAATAGACAGCCAATCGGAGATAGCTTAAAAATAGTAAAGTAATTTTTAAGAAATTGAAAAAATTACACAACATATAAAATTTTTGTATGCACATTCATTCCAAATTTCAAGTTGATAAGGCAAAAGATGCAAAAGTTATGAGCAAAAAACTACCTAGTAGAGGTCAAGGGGACAAAAAAAAGGACAAGTATTTCCTGCAATCACCCTTACTTCAAATGTGGCTGCATCCATCAGTTGTTCAAAATTGAAAATTTGAACATGTAGTCTACAACGGATTAAATGTATCCTATAAATAGTGCAATGACTAATTACAATTAGAGCATTGGAAAAAACTGACAAAATGTAGAAATAATGGCTTTATCCTTCACACAATAAAATAAGGGGCTTGAAGAATATTTGGAGTGGAAAAAAGCATATGTCATCCATTTGGGCCATAATGTGCAAGAATAACATTATCAATATGTGATTCTATTTTGGTCCGCAAAATCTCTCTCTGTAACTTTGATCTTGTTAATTAAATTTTTTTAATAAAGACCTTTTATGTGCAAGAACTAAGCAACCATGTAATTATTAAAAAAAATTTGAATAATTTGTTTCCTATAAATTGTATTTTAGTCCATATGCAAATCTTTGATTGACTCCATTTGGACTAGTGATGTGAAAATTATGGAGATTCTTATTTTGCAAAAAATCATAGAATTTTTGGAAAACAACAAATTAGATTTGTTTTCTGAACTCAATTTTTACACTTTAAAAAGAGGTTTCAAACATATTATTAAATTTTCTAGAACAATATTTCTATTCAGATTATTGCTTTTAATTAATAATTTTGATTTTTCTTCAATCTTATGCATGCTTTTCCTTAATAATTTCTGAAAAAATTAAAACCAAGTTTCTTACTTTTGAATTTTTTTACCTAGACTTTCAACTTGAGTCTTTAATAAAACTAATTTTAAATTTAATATATATAGTAAAAAAATTTAGAGCTAAAAAATATTTTAAGTCTTTTAATGTTGTAAGGTCTCTACAAGAAAAAGAGGCCCTAATTAACACAAGATTAAGTGATTTGTATTGATCGTGATAAAATTGATTTTTTTTATGTTGATCTAATACTACATTTCTTGACAAAAATAGAAATCAATAGAAATGTGTTGATGGTAACCAAAAACAAAATTTGCTTTGTTGATTTAGTTATTTGTTAAATATACTCTAAGTGAAATTTCAAACCTCATTTAGGCATAGTAGTATAATTTTTTTCAAAAAACTTTGATTTAAGAAAAAATAGGATAACAAAATAAGTTTAATTTGTAAAACTCTGTTTGAAAATACAAGCCTCCAATCAAAAGTTATGGGCAAATTTTAGAGAGGGTTTTGAAGGGACATTTTCTTTTACATTTAAAAACTATTGATACGAGGCTTGAAATGTCAAATGAATATTTGGAGATTAAATTTTTTTAATTTTCCACCTTTTCTTAATCCAATTTTTTTTTAAAGTTGGTCTACCATGCTCAAATTAGGTCTAAAATTCTACTTAGAATATGTTTATTAGCTTTGACTTAACTATGAGTGGTTGAGCTCCTATTCATCTGAACCAAAGATATCCCATATAGTTTGTTCTACCTCCTACCTCCCCTCCCCCACTAGTGTAGAGAACTTGCGTTTTCTTCATTTTTAACACTAAGGTAAGTAGCATTCAAAGTCCTAATGTATCATGATCATCTATCAATGCATTTATCAACAAAGGTTGTGCCAGGGTCATGATAACATTGTTGTAAGGTCGTGATTCTTAATGTCTTTAGATGTAAAGTGCTCTAGAAGTACTTTCAGTGAGCTAGAAAAGTTGAGTGTTGTTGAAAAGTGCGACAAATATGCTTTATAATCCCTATAAGAAAAAAAACATTTTCTAAACTAATATGAAAATCAACTCATATATGTTGGTTAGGACAATTGGATAGGATGTTATGGTTTAAACAATAATCAACACTTTTTTGTTGATTTTATTTCTTAATTTGGTCTAATTATTAATATTCAAAAATCCACTATGTAGGCAATATCCATTGTACAAGCAAGGTTGCCATGTTTATAGACTCCATATAGGTAGGATTGCCATGTTGACATATATCCTACCCACAGAAGGCAAATGGCACATTGATGCTCAATAATTAATTAAAATTTTCAATGTAGATGATCCATTTTAAGTTTTAGTTTAAAAAAAATTTAGCAATGTAATCAAAATAATTCAATATATTTAGTGATTGACCTTCTAAATTTTTTTTCATACAAATGACATAAAAAAACAATCAAGCTTTGAATGCCGCTCACCTTGTATAACCAATCAATGAACCTTCCAGTATTGGGAAAGTATAATGCCTCCCTTGATGCTTGGGGGAGACTTTCAATTAACTTTAGGATTTGAACTAGTTGAGGAGCCATCAATAAGATGATTTTGTGCACCACAAGGGTTGCCTTTTCAAGGACTCAAAAGGTACCCCTACCTCATTGGTAACAATGTTATGATCAATTTGGTTTTTGAAACCATACTTTCAAATTGAAGCTTGGTGATGGCCTCCCATTTTAATACTCTTATAGTTCAATTTGTATGCAATTGATCTTTTCCCTAACATTTGTACAACCATAGTTGCTAATATGTGAGTTTAGAAAGTATGAGCCTACGAGCCTGGAATTCTATACACCAATAATAGGGGTGATTATATTATAGACACCTCAATGGTTATAGTGTATTTATGTTCGAAATACCTATATTATAGGTATTTATATTATAAACACCTTCAATAAGTGTAGGATACTTACTTATATTCAGGCTCAAAGCTCATAAGCTCACACTTTTATGCTTACATACTACCATCGTTGTTCGTACAACTAATAACTTAATAAATAGAATACATAAATGATTGTGATGTGATCTTGACAAGGTTGGTGTGGTCCCCAAATTGAGACACAAGGCTTGTAATCAATGAACTCAACTTGATTGAGAACCTCAAACAGGCCCCCTTCAGGCAGCATCCCACGCAAGAACAGCAGCTGACTTCAACCATCGGCAAGTGGGCTCAGAAGAAAGGTGAATTCAAGTGATAGGAGGCTTGATATTTTGCAGCCCCACATCGTTTTTTATAAATTGGCAAAACACATCTTCTGGCAAACCCTAAAGAACAACCCATTCATTAGAGCATCCCCAACGCAACTCAAAATATGACTCAAATTGGGTATTTCACCAGGTCAGCCAACTGTATGTACCCCACCGGACGCAAAATAAAACTCAAAATATGGCCGAGCACGGCCTAATTTATTGAGCGGACGGGAAAATTGTAAGTTCAAGCCAGGGCCTGGAAGGGAGTTTGATTGTACTTTTGACCCTGATGTCAAGGTACAGACCCCAACTGACCATCCAATTTCAATTTTTTTAAAATGAAATGCTTACGAGCAATTTCATGTACAAAAAATGAGACATTTCTTGTCCCAAAAAAGATGAAAAATGAATTCCATCTTGGCTTGAGTTTTTCACAAAAAATAGAACTCACCATATCCTCTTGAGGTAGAGAGAAGAGTCCCAATCCATGTGGGACAAAAGAGAGTTTTAAGTTGAAACTCTCATTTGTCCCACATGGATTGGGATACCTCCCTATACCTCAAGAGGATGTAGTGAGCTCCACTTCCCATGAAAACTCATGCCTTCCTACTTCCACTTCATGTGATTGTAGGAAGAAGTGAATTTTCAATGGAACAAGGCTCCTTATATTCCCATTGGGTAGAGGGAGGTGCTCCAACCCATGTGGGATATAAGGATTTGAATTAGTTTGAATTAGGAATTCAAATTTTAAATTAAAAATTTTCAAAATTAAAAATTTGAACTCCTAGTTCAAACTAATTCAAATCATTATATCCCACATGGGTTGGAGCACCTCCCTCCACTCCATGGAGATATAAGGAGCCTTGTTCTAATGCATTTTCAAATTACTTAGAGATCTCCTCAAGCAAGGAGAGTGAGATCTCAAAGAATTCCAAAAAAATCCAATGTTCTTTGGCTTCAAATTTAAAGCAAAAAAATTGGAAAACTTGATTTTAAAAAAAAATCTCTTTTAGAGGGCTGCTTGCACTGTTCAGTAGTGGGACATATGAGTAATACCTGGCCCGGCCAGAATTGGAGAGCCCTCCAAAGGACTCGATTATGAGTCAAATTCTAAGCCATGCAGTGAGGATGCTCTTAGATGTTAACCCTAGAGCGTTTGGAATCATGTCCAGAATTGACACTTTCGGAAAAATCATTCTAAATTACTATTTGGAAGAATATTTTTGGATTGTGATTCAAACAAAAGTTGTAAATTTTGAGTTTTAGATTCCATCTCATATGGTTAGATTCCCCAATGCTTTCATCAATATTTTTCTAGAAATTCTGAAAGGAAAACTTCAAAATTCCCTCAAAATTCAATTACAAGAAAAATATAGTCATTTTTCAAGTAAAACTTATTGGAGTGGGTTTGAAATGAGCTTCTCTTAATATGGTGATTTTTTGAAATTTTTTTGTTCTTTAATTCTATGACCTCAGTTTTGCAAATTTGGTTTTGAACTTCAGTCAACCCAAGTCAACCACTTGGCATACTTCCAAATTTGTAATTTTAGAAGATTATGTACTTTAGTAATACTAAATCCAACCCTTGGATAGAACAGAAACTTCATAAAGACTTTCAAAAAATTATGATGACTTCCATCCAAGTAATAACAAGATAGAAAAGTAATGTCGAATTTGTTCGTCATCCAAAATTGGAAGTCAGCGTGATCTAGGGTTAAAGTAGGTACCCCAAACCACTACTAATTGCTATTGTGCCTCATTATTATTATTATTAGCCTATTCAATTTTTTTTAATTTTCTTATTAGCAAGTCCAAGGAGGTTCCAATATATTGTATATATAGTGACATTTGGATATTGTATGTAGAAGTTATGAAGGAGAAAAGTTTGATTCTAAAAGCATTTCTTCTATCTAGGTACATAATTGATTTTGGAAATGTAAATATAGTGTAGATGGTGGTTTAGAATCAATGGCACATTTGACGCACCTTCTTTATAATAGGATAACTAGACTTAATTTCAACCCCTTCAGTCTAAAATCAATTGCTACAAATTCTTGTCTAGAATGTATCCCCATTATTCATCAAAGTCTAGGGTTGGTTTTAGGAACATCTATTTACATTTCATTGAATATTCATAGTTTATTCATATAGGTGTCCACAAATGCATTCTTAGATAATCAAGAATCTCTGTTTGACTACCAATAAGATCCTACAAAAAAAATTCAATATAATAATATATACCATGTTGAATTTTTTATTTAGTTCATTTTAGGTGCTATTGCTTTAGTTTTTTTGACAAACTTTTATCTTTAAAAAAAATAAAATTGTGTATATTGAAATGAAGTAGAAAAAATAAATGCAGTGAACTAGAGAGACCTAGAATAAAGAATCCCCTTAAATGACACATAAGGGCCTCTATGGTGGTGTACAATTGGATCTATATCTATTTCTATATCTATATTGTTGATTGAAAAATATTTGTCTCTTCTCAATTCTTTACCTATTCATAGTGTGGATGTAGGATACATTCTTGACTAAAACAAGGTATAAAGCTAGTTGTTTTAGGTGAAGCTATGAGTAAGGATGAATTAAGATGAAAAATCTACATTAATATTGAATAAAGTATTCATTCTTGAGAAAATAATTCTTTCTCTTGCATTCTTTCCCATCCTCATTTTTGCACACATTGAAGTCAATGTCTCAATGAATTTACCATATCCTACAAGCTAAAGTTGCCCAAAACACTCTACATTCATGACCTTTTCTACGTATCAATTCTAGAGCCATATCGTCAAGATGCTAAAATGCTTATATTATATGTTTTAGGAATCTCTACATTACTATAAGTTACATGGGCCACATTAACAAAAGGGATGTGACTCAAAAGACCCATAGCTAGCCAAATTTGTCATAAGGTTTTTTCTTGTAGATATTTTCTAGGGTCTAGTATTTGGTCTATGTTTCTACTAGTGACAATAGTTTGGATTTCAGTTAAGAGGGAAACACAACTAAAAAAATTGAGAAGACACATTTCATTTGGTAACATGCAAGTTGCCACTATAAAAATGAAATTAAAGCACTAATGAAAAGAAATTCTTCCATGATGGTTAATCAACAAGCTTAATTGCTTTCATGAAAATCCTAAGGATGGTATTGCACTAGGCTATGCCATAATGTGACAATGTGACGAAAAGTGGCATACCACCCAGGTCAATTAATTAGCACCCCCCTCCTCTTTCAAAAAATTTATAAGCCATTGATTTTTTTTTAAAACTTACCTTTGTAATCACCGTTGATTTCTCAAAAATTCCCAAGCCATTGATCATGTAATATTTAATCTGAACCGTTTAGATACGGATATGGATACGGATATGAATACTCTACATGTATTATATGGATACGATATATATATGGTCCAGATACAAATACAGATACAAATACAAGTACAGGATCACTTGTCCCATAATGTTTGTCAATCAAGTTGGTTTCAAAAAATTACAAGAGGAGAGGGGTGTGTGAGGGAAATGAAGATTTAAAAGTTTAAAAGTTAAATTTTTTTTGGGTGTACAATGATTGTGCACCCAAAAAGAATTTAAATTTTAAAATTTAAAATTCTTTGACGTGTAAGAACATGCCAAGTGTACTAAACCCAAATTAAAATTTTAAATTCTTAGAATTGGTAGTATTGCCACTTTTTGGTACATTGTTCACACACAATGTACCAAAAAGTGTCTGTAACTGCCAGTCCAATTCCAATTAAGTGAATATAACATTGAATTGTGTTATATCAAGTAAGTGAACAACTTTGAAAGAAATTGGTTGGACCATTATTGAACATTACTCCCTCTATTCCACTTAAAAACTCTAAATTAGGCATAATTTTTGTCCCACTAAAAAGATTTGTTTCTTGATTTTGATGATTGAATAAGTATTTATTGTGTCAAAAAACCTTGTAGGGGAAGTGAAACAATTTGGAAAAACTCACTTGGCCATGCAAGCTTAGCCTTGCCCATATAAAGCACCTTATACCAAATGCTTCGTTTGACAGTAGTGTTAATAATGCATTCAATGATCACTTTAGTGCTTTGGAAATTTGATCATAAAGTGGGCTATATTTCTCTACAATTGTAGATATCTAGGTTGGGAAACATGTTTTTAGAATTCCATTGTTTCCACCATCCTTTAAATCATTTTTAATAATATAGTTAGTTGTATTCACAGACTAGGCTCATATATCATATTTTTCATATAGATTTTGAGTGCCTATTGTATAATATCATCTAAGCTAGAGATTTGGCATGGATTTGAGGGATAGGTTACTCATTCTTGAATGCATGTATTGCTAACACTATGATTGAAGATATAGTTAATTCCTCAAAGGGAAGATTCTCGGAGATTTTTAGTGGGACAAAGGGAGGAGATGACAACAAGTACACCATAATTATCTTAAAAAAATCACATGCATGACATCCTAAAGACAATGTCAAATGCATTAGGTGGAACAATAGCCCATTCTAATGCATTTACTAGTCACAAGCCCATTTGTTTCCACCCAAAGGTTACAAGTTTTAACATGATTTGTAAAAACAATAATATAATTGGTTCAATTTTAATGAACTAAAAAAATACATTGATTAACCCCTAGGAACTATGTATTCAAATTCTAAACAATAGATGAATTCCAAATCTAAGTACACAAAAATGCATTTTTTTTATCCATCAATTTTTTTTGAAGATTTTTATGTTATTTCTTAAACATTTGTAAAATATAGACTCTTATGACTTTGCATTGCAAATATTCTAGAATTCAAAGGTTACAAGAAGGCCTCTAAATGTAACTTTTTTGAGTCCAAAATATGATCCTTCAAAAACAACTTGAATAAAAGCAAAATAAAAATCTTCTATAATCACTATGGATACAAATTAAAAAATTTGAACTTAGAGAAGAAAAAATCTCATGAAAATAACAAATACTCCATATGTATGATTTTGGAAGGAATTTTTTAATTTTGGTTTCAAATTTTATTGAAAATATTGGTTTAAGAAATACCAGTAGTTGATCTACCTATATGGATATGATTTATGGATCATATTTTGCAACTATTTTTGTGAGAGCTTTCACTAAATTATTCTTTTAAGTTGCACTTTATAATACATCTATACAATTTTGGAAACCTACACTACCCTAGGTCTCCAATGGATTAAATTCTAATTCCATGTTGAATCCCAATTCAATTTGATCTAAATGGAATGGAAATTATCTCCAGTGAGGGAACTCAATTCCCAATGCAAGCATATCTAGTGATGTGGGAGAGGAGGAGGAGGAATGTTCAGTTGGGGTACATTTTAAGTGCGATTGTTAGGAGCGAAAATATTTGCACTCACTCAGTCCCTTCAGAATTGTGGCAGTCGGTGTGAAGGCTTGTGGCAAATACTGTTTTGAAAAGAAAAACTGATTAAGGTGGGTACACCCAAAATTGGACCTCACCTAAAAGTGCCATCTATAGTTGTTGTACATTTTTGAATTCCATTATGTACCTATTTGGCTGGAGCGCTTTTAGAAACAGACTTTGAACCTTAATAACTTTTGCATATTGTATCAAATGCTGCATTTTTTGGTACATTGGAACAAGCTTTCACTTGCCAAGACTATATAAAAATTCGATCAGATCAGTAATAGTTACTAGGCACAGTACCAAAAAGTGGCATTTTTAGGTGTACCCACCTTAAGGCAGACAAGCCTATTCCCACCTCATTTGCAATCTAAATATCTTGAGGCCAACTCCAAAAGGAGCACATTTTTTTAGAGGCGTGAATATGTTTTACAAATCGAAGCCAAGTGGAATTATAATTTTATGACCAAAATTGTGATTTCTATGAATTTTTTGAAGTGATATGTATGGAATTACAAAACTATCCATGTAGGGGGGTCACAAATATTCATTAAACAACCTACAACTGCCATTCCATTTACCTATCAGCACTTGAGTATCCACTACTCAAGGATTGAAATGTTATCCAAGTTGAAGATAATGTACTAAATTTTTTAGAAAAATAAATGCATTTAGATAAATTCTATGGTGGAGATGGGGCCAAAAATAGGATGCTAGACATAGGAAGTTGGTGGAAATGGACTAATCTACCTTAGCACTGCAAGCATGATCTATTAAGGTGGGCATCCCCTAAACCACCATTCAATTTTGCTAATGTGAATAGTTAAGATTATTAAACTAACAAAATGTTCATTGACTTTTTTTGTTGGCAAGTCAAAGGAGGTTTCATTATACCAAAGAATGTGACATTTAGATAATGTATGCAAAAGTTACAAAGGGTCAAATTTTTTTTGTAGGGATTCCAAAATTGTTTCTTCTACATAAGTACATATTGATTTATAAAATGTACCTAGAGTAACAATATTGGTGGGGTTTTTCTTTTATCAATGGTGCATTCGAAAATACACACCATACTAAACATTAAACAATGCTCAATGATGAAGAATTTCATGCTCTCAATGTTGAGAAATTGAAAGCAAGCTAACAAGCAATGCAAGTTCCATACAATCACAATTGTTGTTTATAAAGACAAGAAATATCAAGTATAAATTGGGCTACTTGCGCAAAGCAAAGATTAATTCTAAACCTAGATCTATCACCAATTGAAGATACTTTGTCAAAAATTATTTAATTTTTCTAATGATACGTGCAATCTTTATTTGTATGGTAATTTCAAAAATCATATGCCAACCACTTTTTGCCTTCTACTATATATTGGGGGCTAAAGGCAACAAGTGTCCATTTTGTTGCATCTAAAATTGGAGTTTTTATTATTATACATGGTGATTTTCAATCTTAAAATTAACATCTCAATCTTATGATGCTCAAATTTGACACTATACATGTAGAATACATGACCAATTTTTGGCATTTGAGACACATAAGAATTGTAGTAATAATCCAAAATAAAAATGCTAAATGTTAGTGAATCATTTTGAACATGAATACAAAGTCTTACTACTAATCTAAACACAATCTCTTTACCTTATGTGTCAAATATTAAAAAAAAATTCCATATTGCATTCAAAATTCGACATTCTAGACATTCAAAAGGTTAATGTAGGAGGTCTTTAAAGTAACCGAACTCTAAAGTGGTTCTTTTACATATAAGTATAATATTTTTTCTTCAAATTTTTTGCCAATTGCATTTGTAAATGTGCCAAAATTGAATATATTATGGATTGGACACTTGTAGTGCCCTATGACTTATGAACTTCAAAATTCATAACTGATTTCATAAAAGTTCAAAAAATATGAAACTACTTAGATTAAATGCAAATTGCTCTTGTCATTCAAAAATAGCTTATTGAAAAATATTTCAAAAGCATCAAACCTATAGATTACATTTTTAATAAGTGCTTTTTGGACCTCCTATCATTTAACCTTTAAGTCTTTGGGTTTCAAAACATCATTGCTTTTGAAGTATTATAGATCTAAATGTGACTAAGGTATAGGAATCTTGAAATTGCAATCTTGTAGTGTACCTATTGTAGATGACATGAAGCAAATTTGGAGTCATTTGGCTACTTATATTGCAAAATTACATTGTTTTAGTGTTGAAAAAGGATGCTCAAATTTTCGTAGCAACAAATTGAAGTTGAAATCAATTCTAAATCTACTCAAATGAAACAATTTTAAACTATGAAGTGCTTCAAAACTACCATATGAACACATTGGTGAAAAAAAATATCATTTAAATGAGTCATTGTATATGCAAAACAACTTTGAAAATGTCCAAAAATAGCAAAAAAAAGTTGCAAGAAATTTGAAGCTCCTTCCACTAAAATGCTTCTCAAGCACTCCTTGTAGTTTTTTGGATCTATATAAAAATTTAACCACATACATTACAAATTTTCCAAATTATTTTAATTCAAAATAGATATTGTATGAAGAAGAGGCAAGTTGCCAAAGTTTACAAGAATCCAAAAATATTTGGATTTTAAATTTTGAATGGCCTCCACTTATTCCAAAAAAGTTGGATTGACATTGAAATTTATCACAATCTCTAGACTGTAAGAAGAATCTTAAACAACAAACTTTTATTGTTAGCAAACATTATTTGAAGGAAATACAAGTCTACAAAGTTGTAGCCATCAAAGTACAATTTGGTGAACTTAAATTGTCCCTATGAACTTTGAATGGCTTCCAAAAATCTATCTCTATCTCTATCTCTATATGTATATGTATAAAAGATCAATCTAAAAATTCTACCACCTAAACTAGAAGAGAGAGTGCACATTTTCTAACAACTTTTGTTAAATTTTGACATAGGATGTAGAAGTTTCAACACTTTGAGTTGGTTTTCCAAAAATATGTGGGGACACTATGATCACCGGGGGGGGCTCGAGGATTAAGAATACGGGCGCCTTTACATAGTAGGAATCTCATGTTCTTCAAACAAGGATGAAAAGTCGTATGAGTCCTCCACAATATTCTCTCCAAATCCAATCCTAACATGTTGAGGACTCATGACTCTTGAAATTACTATTGATTCTAGATTTGGTTGTTTTATTCTTTATTCCATTCGATGAGTGGTGACTCAACATTTAGTATGGGTTGTATTTGGTGAGCAGGAATGAGGAATAAGGAAATTGAGGATCCTTTAAAATTAGATGGAAAATTTGAGCGTGCTGAGTTTGGCCATTAAGGTAGGTACACCCAAAAGCGCCACTTATTCATACTGTGCCTAGTTCATGTTATTAGCTATTTCAGATTTTTATGTAGTCTTGTTGGCAAGTGAAAGCATGTTCCAACGCACCAAAGAATGCAAGATTTGGATACCGTATGCAGAAGTTATTAACGGTCAAAGTTTGTTTCTGAAAGCGCCATCTACAGCCTCTGAACATGACTGATTTTGGAAATGTATGTGCACTGTAGATGACGCTTTTAGGAACATGGCGCTTTTGGGTGTACCTACCTTAGTTGATTGAGAACATCCCCACAATTGCCCAACAGAAGTTACAAAGTAGGCATTTGGCTAGGCTGGGTCAGAGGCACTTCCCTACGCTGCGCTAGATGGGGTTCAAGAAATGCCGAGTCATGGCCAAATTTTCCAAGGAGATGACAAATTGAAAAGTCATAGATGAAGAACAATATGTGCTTTGGCACAATTCTCAAGTTACTGTCCACTTCAATTGACACACTTTTTCAAGTTCGATAAGTTATGCTTTTCCAGGTAGAAGACCCAAACTTCGTAAACTCTATGATTGGGCAACATCCATTATTTTCCAATAAAAAAAACATAAGCTTGGCCCGGTTGCGTTGTTCCATTTCGTGTCGTTGTGGAGTGCAAGTGGGAAACACAGGCTCGGGATGTGCGGATTCACCTGCCAAGCCCCCCGTCCCAGTTGGCCGGGTGAACTGTAGGCATGCTCTGAAGGGCTCTGGATTGTAGTGGGTGGGGATATTTTTTGCAGTGCCCCAAAGCCAAGGCCCCTTCAACCCACCCCCGTCCACCAGTCCCCGTTACTGACCCCGCCAAACCACTCCATTCACCAGCCCCACTTGCATGGGTAACTAAAGTTGACGCCCCCGCCGTTCGATTTCAGCTTAAAATAAGCTTCAGTTAAGATATCCTCCGTCGGTCCATGCCCCCAATCCTGTACTACGGAGTAATATCCTCCGTCGGGCAAGACGTTAAATCAGTCCCACAAAGGCGTGACAGAGGGGTAGAATGCAGCTCCAGTAGGGTAAAATTCATTTTACTAGGGATTGATTGAGGTTTGGGGTTTATGTTTTTGTTGGGTTTTATGGTTGTGTTTGGGTCTCTAAAGAAGAATTTGGAGTCTCTGATGACAAATATGAACTCAGAATTTGAAAAAAATAAATAATGCAAACACTAGAAGAAATCTGCGTTTGCCTCAACAAAATCCACTTGATGTGTTCGTTGAGGCAAACGCAAAAATTGCGTTGAAGAACGTAGAAAAATGCAGATTTTGTGTTTGCCTCAACAAACATGTCAAGTGGATTTTGTTGAAGCAAACGCAGTTTTCTTCTAGTGAAAAAATAAAAAAATTCAGTGTTTACTTTGTGGTAAACTTAGGGACTTTGTAGGACTGATTTAACGTCACCCCTCCATCGGGTCCCATGTTCTTGTCTGAGAGTACCATTCTCCACAATCCATCTCCATCGGGATTGAGTCTAAAGTAGTGCAACAAGCGGATGGCGGAGACCCAACCAAGGGTGAATGAAATTAAGGGTGAAATTAAAAACAACCTTTTTGTGCCATGTAAATTTTATTGTTATCACCTCTCCAAGCTATAATCATTTGGGATCTAATTACAAATATGAATTCACTAGAGTTAATCGTAAAGTGGGTGGAATGCCGGACCTAGAGCTGGAGTTTGAGAAAAACATAGGACCAAACTCCCTAGAGCACCAAAACTAAGGTCCAAATATTTCTGCCGAAGTTTTTCTCCTCTGGTTCCATGTACTTTGTCCCTATCAATGAAATTTGTCCATGTGTTTAAAAAACAAAAACAAACCTAAGGTCCAAAGGAGTTTGGTGCCGTGTTTCTTTTCTATGATTTTCAGTTATACTTCCCTCTGACCCCCTATTCCAAACCCGGATTTCCTTTCCGATTAACTCTAGTGTTTGCAAATTTTTTATCGTTCGTGAATAAAACGTTCCTCCACAATTGGCTCGTTGCATTGACTAGGGTAGATGGCTCTAAAAGCGACACATTAAGGGCTGATCTGCCTTTTCATAGGTTTGCATGAACATGATTATTTTTAGTTAATTTTTCAGAGAAAGAAAAATGGATGCTGAATGTAACACAGGTGGTTTCATATTTTTTGAAGCATTTTGGAATTAGTTATGAATTTTCAAAGATTTCTGTAGTAGGTACCTATTTGTGACATGTAGCCCTTGTAAAATCCACTCATATGTGGTCTGAAAAAAGATATGGCATTACCATAAACAAACATTGTGGTATGCTTAAATGGATAGAGAAGGTTTCTAAATGTGATCCTTCCTAAATCTTAAAGGAAAGAACAAATCTTTCAATAATTTCAGATTTTGTAGTACACTTAAGAAGGTAGTTGGTCCATCGAATCTTATTTTGAAATTATTGAATGAATGGCTATTCACTAAATTAAAAACGAATCCACTATGGCTCTTAAACCAACCATTAAAGAACTATGAAGGAACCCTTGCAAAGCTCTGACACAACTAGGAGTCCATTACAGGACAAGCTCATATCCATTTCAAAGCCAGCTAGGGGTCCATTTGAAGAGGAGGGTCTGAATTCGAGCCACCTACCATACTACAGATGCAACCCTCCGTGGGTCCAGGACTCCGGGTTATCCGTCCGTCAGGGTTCAGGAACGACGGACTGGGAGTCAAGGACTCGCCGCGGTAGTAAGTTGCCTGTTGAGTGCCCAACTGCCCTGTGGCCCCCCCGTTCACGCCTTCAGTTTGCTCCCAACTGCCAGCAATCAATACCTTCCTAATTCTGTGCCCTCCACAATTCCACATTCCACACCCATCCTTCCCTTTGTTCCGTGGTTCCTGGTCTGCTTAATTTTAGTAAGCCCATTCCTTCCTATTATTGGGAGAGGCAACGAAGGTTCGCCTATTTTCAGCTGGGACATCGGATCTTGCGGGGGAGGGGCGCGCATGCCAATCTGGAATGGGTCAAGGGGTCCGTCCGTCACCCGGCCTCCACCCCTCGTTACAGTTACCCTAATTCCCACCCGGCCTCCGCCGCTGCGCAGTGCCCACTGGGGCTGGCCGGCGCGGCTGGGTCGCTGGGGTGGGTTTTCAGTTGGTTGTTGGCTTCTGGGCGACTGAGAATCCGGCGAGGAAGGAACGGATCGGCCGGCCTGCCACGGAGCACAGCCACGGAGGAGCCTTGCCTGGTCTGCTGGAACCGCCGCGCAGGCCAAACACCCAGCAACTGATGAAAGGAGGAGGCGAGTTCATTCTTGCAGGAAACTGAAGGTCTCCTTTCTTTGTGAAAAAAAAAGAAAAAAAAAGGAGGAGGTGAGGCCAGGGACTTATTTCTTTATTTATTTTTGGACAACACTAATGAACAAGGACTTATTAATACTGTATTTCATTCTATATTACTCAGTACTCACTCACTCATGATTAAGGAGGCGGGCATAGGGGACTGCACCGCTCCCAAACTGAATAACTACCTCTGGACCACCTTATGGGATCGACATGGGCACTGGTGTGGGCCACTGGGCCCATTGCCATTGCCACGGGACAACGACAAGGTAAAAAGTAAAAGCACTGGTTGAATTTTTTAATTCATAACAAAAGTAATTTTTTGGATTTCTTCAATTGGGACATTCAATATCCTTCATGTTGTATAGGAGAGGGCTCGAAAATGGTACAGGCTTTTCAAACTATTTTGTAGGAGGTTGTGAAATGGATACGAGATTGTGGGAAAATGGATTCTTGATTACATAGAGCATGATAAGGTAAGAGGTCCTATAATGGACCATCTAAGGGTTGAGATAGAATTTCAGGGAGGTAAAACTTCTAGGAATATTTTTCAGTAAATTTTCCTTGAAAGGCAAGTAGAATTGACATCTAATCCAAGTCGTTTCATATTTTCTGAGGTTTTTTTTAATTAGTTATCAAATTTTGAAGTTGAAAGGATATAGGGCTCTAAAATGGTGCCCTAGCTAAAATGTACATTGTCACGACATTGCTGAAGGCTATGAAAAAGCAACATGTAAAAGCACTATACATTTAAGATAGGGCACCATTTTAGAACCCGCTCCATTTAAGAGCCTTCTACCTTAAGAGTTGTTTTTTTACTTCTTCAATGGATGGTTTATGAATCTAAAATGAGTTCATTCCTAACTAAGTGGATAGGTGTCTACTGATTTTATTTAAAATGGAAATTGGTAATCCAACTACCTTCTTACAAATTTTAAAAAATATGATATAATGATTGATTCAAGCATTCATTTCAGATTTAGAAAGGGTCGCATTCTGAAACCATCTCGATTACTTTTTACATGTTGCAATGTTAGTTTATGAACAAAGCCATATTCTTTTCCAAACCAAGCATGTGTGTATTTTTCAAGGCCTACCAATCATGAATAAGGCCCTATGCTAGATTGTGTTTGAAAATTCCTAAGTAATTCATAAATGCTTTAAAAATTATGAAACGACTTGTGTAAGATTCCTCATCTATTTCTCTTTGACTAAAAAATGAGCTAAAAATATTTCCATGCAAGAAAATACATGAAAAAGGCGGACTAGCCCTTAAATGAGCGATCTTTGAGCCTCTTCCCTTAGGTCCAAATACCATGAAACAAAACCTATGCATACTTGCTCGTTGAGAGCTCTACGATGGTACTAAGAAAGCAATTGGGGGACAAATAGTTCCAAAGATCTTAGCACCTAATTTAAGGTATGGATGGAGAAAAAACAATGAAGAAGTAGAAAGCCCTTGGAATTGTGGATGAAGAAAAACGCAAAAAACAAAAGGGGTGCGGAAATGAGGGGGCATAAGACATGATTTTGGAAAGGGGAAAATTGTACACAAGGCGAAGGAAAGAATACCTTAATGGACCCATAACATTATTAACCAACAATGAAGGGATCTCTTTTCTTCTCAACATTGCTACTTTCAATTAACCAATGATTCTCTGCAACTTCCTAATCAACTAATGACTCCCAAGGATCTAAAAACTAAACTCACTCCTAAAGATCTCAAGAGAGATTATGACAATCACTATGGGTGAATGGTTTCAATTGGTTAACAATTTTATATTCCAACGCATAGCAACCCCTATTGTTAAACTCAATTGTACACTCTTGCACACTACAAGAGAAAGGGGTGTTTTAAGTAGTGTCCTAGACATCACGTCTTTTAAGTAATGTCTTTTAAGTAAGGTTTGAAGTAAAATTTTACTAAAAAGACAATCTTTTTAGTAAAATTTTACTTCAAACCTTACTTAAAAGACATTACTTAAAAGACGTGATGTCTAGGACACTACTTAAAACACCCCTTTCTCTTGTAGTAGCATTTCTAGTGTAGTAAAAATTCCATAGGATTGACAACTTCCAAGTGCAATTGGGGTTGGAAGGATTGCAATTGTGTTGAATTGTCATGGTTTTATAACTTCAAATAATACCTTCGTATAGTTTAAAAACATGAACAAAGTTTCCTTCCTAATTCCTCAATTTCAAGGTACACTTTTGGATTACCATTGCAACTTTGTAGGAAGTCCAAAGAACCACATTAGAATTCAAAGGGATGACAATATTCCCTCCTAGGGACAATAATTAAAGGCTATATATTTATTTCTAGTTTGTTTTTGAGAATCTGATTAGCTCCAATAATGCAACAACTACAATTTGTCATCCTACCTCATAAGTTCAAGATTTTTGAATGTAGTTAGTTTATATTCACTTCTTTAAAGTAATGACATCTTAAAGCATTTAAACAATACTCTTAGCATAGCATCTATAAAAGATTTTGAATTTACTTGATAAATTCAATTTAACTAATTTTGAATTTTTTTGTGCTAATAATGAGCATTCTCTACATATGAAAATGTATTGAATGGCAAATGATACTTGTCTATTGTTTATTTGTTTTAAATTCTATTTGATACTAAATGATGATCTTGATCCATTTAACTCAAAAGTCTACATTTGAAATGTATGCATATTATACTTTTATCATTCAATTACAAATGTGATATTAATTATAGACTATGGATTTGTCTACAATTGGTTAAATTGGTCTTTAGCATGCATTTTGTAGACATGAATAAACTTTGAAGTTTCAAAAAACTGATTATTAGCACTACAAAATAGACTTTAGAGTCTCATGTCTAGAAAATGGATATTATGGACAAAAATTTGCAAGATTTAATTTTCAATAAGGTTGTAGTTTGATATATATTTTATTTATTGGCATTACTTTGCATGACAAATGGGTTTATTAGAATTGCATTAGCATAGCATCAAGAGATATGCTACATGCATTTGTCACTCAACCCATGATGACCAAAGGAAGATAACTTGTTAAAACAAGCCCAAACTACTAAGAACTTAAGCAATATGTTTGCTTCTTTTTTTTCCCTTGGGATCAAATAAAATGTAATTGTAGGATTTTGGAGTTCATGTTAAGAGTGAATATTTCAAAAAGTGTGCTCAATAAAAGACAAGAGAGTTGACATTGCTCATCTATAATTTCACAACATATTATGGTCATTTTCAATTCATGGTCAAGCTTGCAATGCACAATGGTCATTGAAATGAAAGTAGGGTTTGAAAGAAAAACAAGAATGCCACACTTGTCTTGTCCACGAGTCATTTGAATTAGAGGTGGGCAAAAATCACATTATTAAGCTAACTTTTTTAATCCATACTCCAAACAAATCCTTTTTAAATAACAAAACTTAAACATTTGAAGATGGGCAATCCAAAACACAGTGACTTGAAAATGGTTGTTTAGGTCATTAGGGGTTAGTAATTGCTATAAAATGTCGGTGACTAGGCATTTGATGCCACACCAATCCAATGCTAGATTTCTACATGTTTTAATTTATACTTGGATGTTTAAGAAAATTTATTTAGAAGTTGTCCAATTATGTGCATGCAAAGAGCCCAACAACATGATTTCTATTAATTCCATCATAGTTATCTTTCTAATGAAGGTTAAAAGACTACAAAAAATTTAATTCATTTATTGGTGATGGCATTGGTGAATCTAACCATACAAATGGAATCTAAAACTCAAAATCTACTACTTCTTTATGCATATCAATTCCAAAATATTCTTCCAAATCATATTTTAAGATGTTTTTTCTCAAACCATCAACTCTAAAGAAGACTTTGGACATTTAAAGTAGCTTCATCCAATATCCACCATTGATCCAATAACACCTAGATGTAGGGCCATCATAGATTTTTAAGTGAGAATCTATAATAGTAGTGCATGTCTTAACTTCACAACAAGTGAAGTTAAGACAAGTACTGTTGTTAAAGAATCAATAAGAATCTTACAATTGGATGAGACTAGGTCAATGGTTGGTGATGGGTTAATTTACCTTAGAAGTTTTCAATATCTCCAACCCTAAAGTAAGCTAGGATCACATTGTTCTTGTACCCACAATAATTTTGCAAGACCATAACCGGTTGTTGACTTTTCAATGCTAATGTGGCTCTTTGCCATGGGCTATCCATCACCATCACCATTTCAAGTTATAACTCATAACCTTCTTTCCTTTCAACTTGCTTCCTACACCTTTGGATCATGAAGATCAAAAGTTGGATTGAAAAGTGAATAATTGGTTAAGGTAGATACACCCAAAATGGCACCTAACCTTAAAGAGCTCTGTACAACGTACATACATTTTCAAAATCAGTCATGTATCTAGACTGTAGATGGCGCTTTCAGAAACACACTTTGACTATTAATAACTTTTGCATACAGTATCCAAATCCACTGTTCTTTGGTGCGTTGGAACATGCTTTCACTCACCAACAAGACTGTAAAAAATCTGAACAATATAATAACAAGAACTAGGCACAACTGAAAAACTGGCGCTTTTGGGTGTACCTACCTTATGTCCAATAACCTTCTCGCCGCTACCGCGGCTCGAAGGTTATCTAATACATTATCTATGGCTCTATATAATAAGTACACATTGTGTCATGCAATCTGTCATGACCCATTGTCACAAATGAAGTCAGATTTTCATCCTCAATATTTCGTCCTATCATCCCCAATGTTATTTATCTTATCTTGTCCGTAGTTCAAATACTACACTGCAATAAGTTAAGGCTATGCTAGTTTCTATAGAAGGCCCAAGCACTTCGTTTGTAGCCCACACTCCCAAGCGTAATTGCACGGCCCGGATAGATCGTGGAGTTCCGTGCAAGGCCCACCTGCCCATCCTACCACCCCCGCGACCCCGAACAGTACCGTCCCCTCCATGCAGGTACCGACCCCAGCGGTGGGCGCCACTGCGTCACCAGCAGCTGCAGCGCATCGCTCGCGCTTACTTAGATCCTCGCCCACCTTCTTCTCCGGCACTTCTTCTTCCCGATTGTCGACCGCCCACATTTCCTCTCCTCCAGTGCACCCTCTGCTCGGTGTGCTTCTTCGTACGTCGCTCGCGAGTAACTTCGTTTTCTTCTCTCAAGCTCTTGTGCCTCCCTTCCGTGTTTTCCTTCGAAGGTATGCTCCCCTTCCTCTTCGTCGCGTTTCAGTTTTGAAGTCAGACATCCCACCACGTAGCTTGGGATGCGAAACGAATGTGCTTGTTGAGTCTCCGGGATGTACGAAGGAAGGTCTTACGCGTCTTTGTTGTGTCGGTAGTGATGTAGTGATGGGGATGCAGGGGTGGTGACTTTGTGGCTTCCTTTCTTTGCAGCTTTCGAGTTCGGAATGTTAGTTTCTTGACCTAGTGTGTTTTGTGAGTTTCGTCAAGTCCAGAGGACGTGAACAGGAGAATTTGATTCGTTGCGTTAGGGATTTTAGTGATGTAGACATGGTAGTGTACTTGATGGTGCGCTTTGAACCACGGGTTGAGAGTTTGGTTGGTGTTGTTGCGATCGTTATGTAACATGAGGAGTTGTTCGGTTTACTTTGGAGGCTGATTGTGCGCATGGTGATTTTACAGGAAATTTGACGCGGTGTAATTGGAAGAGGTTGATGTTCGGGAGTGAAAAGAGTTGTTTGCGGTGATTGGCTTTGGTGGTGTTGGTAGGAGGTGATCTGGTGCGGTGTTTTGGGTTGGAGAGCTGGGTTGAGAATGGTGTTGGAGGTCGGAGTCAGAAGAGTGGGCGGGGGATTCGGGGGAATGTCAGGAGCCCCCCTGATGGTGAACCACCAGCGTGCTGCACTGGACTTCGTAGCGGAGCTTCGAGGCTCCCCCCGGGCTTGTGACCGACGACCCGTGGAGCCTAATGACTCGCTTGTGCACGCGGACGAGCTGCCCGTGCCCATGTTCGGGGTGGACTTGAAAATGCGCTGCACCTTCTGGAACAGGTGCGCAATTGGGCTACGCCACGTGCTTCCTAGCCGTCAAGTTTAGCAGCTTCAAGCAAAGCTTCTTGTTTCTTGGTTGTGACTCGGGGGTATGGTTTCGTGGTCTTGAGAGGGTTTTGACCGATGTTCTAGAGTCCCCAGTGGAGTGTCTTCTTCTGATCTGAGTGTGAGATCTTCTTTTGCCTTGCCTGTAGATGCTATTCTGTCAGGGAGGGACGGAGGAAGCCGTTTACAGCAGTTGTAAAGATTTGCCGCACAGGATTCTCGCTGTCAAATTTGAAAGTGTGTTCTAATGTGGTTCATGCTTATTGTGTTCCAACAGACGTGCTGCTGACGCAACCGGTTGGAATGAAAGCGAAGTGTTCGCGATGCCCAACTTTACAGCTTCTTTGTTCAGCAACCAAGTCTCTGAGAAGTAAGCACTTCTCTCAAGCATCTGCCATTCTTTTAACTCTTCCACATGTTCGTGTCCGTGAAGTTGTGCTTCTTGCAGAATCCTAACCGTGAGCGGTTTGTTTTTTCTCAGGGAGTGTGATGATATTCTGAAGGCGGCGCTGGAGGGTCGGGACTCGGCGCAGGAGATTTGGAGCTTGAAGACCAAGTGGGGCAAGAACGTGAACGCCGTGCTGATGGCAAGTGCGCGAACAGACGGTGTGGACGCCATCTCTGGCGCTGTTTGCGTCATCATGCCGCTGGGCCCCACGCCCAAGCTGGAGCAGCCAGCGTTGAAACTGGACTGCAATGTGAGCGCCATGGACCATATGAGCATCTTGGACTTGGAGGAGGAACAGGTGAACAGCTACGACAGCCCTCGGGAGGATCTCTTTTTGGCTGCACTGGAGCAGCCACCGTCTCCTTACTTCGGTACAGTCAGAGACCCCATCGACATGTATGGTGACCCAGCCAACATCGCCTACGAGGCTGACAACACATCGATCAGTTCGCAGGATTGGTGCAAGAGTGAGCAGAGCTCCGGCGCCAGTAACAGCTTGGGTCGTAGCAGCTTGACTCAAGCAAGGGCCATGGTGATCGACTCCAATGCCCGCGGTCGCAAGTCCCTCACTTTGGTTCTCGAGCGTTGCGGGTTTGAAGTTTCCTGTGCAAGCAGCGGGAGTGAAGCGCTGTATGTGTTTGAACAGAGCATGCAAGACCCGGAAGGATTCTCTGTGGTGTTTGTGAACCTGGATGCTGCACGAGATGATGATTATGCCTTGATCCGGCAGCTTCGCAACATGGAGTCCAGTTGCAGCAGTCCGAACATCACTACACGCATTCCCGTTGTTGCTGTCACTGACCTTGACAGGTATTCAATGCATTTTCCTCAACCCTCTCTGATGACTCTGTTATCGCTCTGTCCCTTGAATCTACCAAGTTATGTAAACGCCGGATTGGGCAAGTTGTGAACACACATAACACTGCTAATAGGAGCTCATTCGTGCCCCGAGGGAGTGTCATGTAAGAGTACTCATTGTACTTCGTAGTTCTTACTCCTTCAATTATGTGTAAGTCGGTTTTGCATTTGGTGTTCTGTTTCCAGAGCTTTGACTAATAACTATTTCTTTGTGATCGTTTCAGATGGCAAGAATCAGGCCAGAAAGATGTTGCAGCAGGATTGGATGAGATCATAAACTATCCACTTCGAGTGCAGCAGATGTGCGACACTCTACATTCTTTGGGGGTTCAAATCGACCATCTTGACTTCGCCAACAAATCACCGCGTACGTCGTTCAATTCGTGGACCAGTACTCTCATCCGAGCCAGATAGCATCGTATCAGTGTGACCATCTTATCTGTAGTCTAGCCTTCTTTTATTCTTGAATATGAAAAAAACGAAACAGAAGAATCTTTTAGCTTTTGTAGCTTTTTTCAGAAGCATACATTTTCAATTCCCTCTGGTTTCTTCCATCTTTTAAGTGAAGTAACCGGTCCAGAAAGTTCTTTTTACCCTCTTCTATTCGGTGGATGCTTTGTCCACCAAATACGCTGTTAATTTTTTAGGGGAGGCTCTTTGGGCGAATGGAGTCCAAAGCTTTACGTTTGTTGACATGATCCACTTCACTTTTCGGCACATACTGGTGAAGTTTTTCAGTTGTCAAATTTTACAGCATGGAACTCTAGAGTGATGATCTCCCCTACTGTTACAATGGGGTAGTCATTGTTTGGGCCTTATACAAGAAGAAAATAGACATCATCTGGATGACCAAGAGAATTAGGATCTCTGTATGCGTTGTCTGGAGTGAGTATGTCATGTACATCTTGTCATACTGCTATATTTTGCAAACTACCATAAAATGACCATTCTTGTGGTCTACTTCTAACTTCAAACTGTGCCGGAAAGATGTGTTGTATAACTTCAGTGTGCAATCTTCATATCAAATATGACGAGCTTTCTCTTGAGAGTGACGAGACAGAAATACCTTTGAGAAGTTGCTACCGGTATCTGTGGCACTGGACCCCAAAATACTGATGAGGAAAAGAAAGATACTTCTCATCTGTGCATGCCTTTTCCGAAGAGGCTTCTGAGCTTTGGATTTTGAACCGAATCATCAATGTGGCCCACCGAGGTCTTACTGTTGCAATATGTACCTACCAACTTTGTCTTAAATGAACTGACCCCTATGACATGTTGACCCCTACTTTTGGATAGAAATGGAAGATGTACAATATCCATAATTGTGAGATGATATAAGAATAGCAAGGTCGGGCACTGTGAAACGTTATTTTGGTTCCATTTCAAGGTCGGGACTACTCCAGGTGCAAGGAGAAAATAAGCCCCGTATTTTTTTAATTTTTTTTTGGCACAAATGAAACGGAATTTCATTGCAAAGAAGGAGAACAAAGAACCCAGCCGCAAGCGGCCTGGGGGAGAGAAAAGAAACCCACCCACCCAACACCACCCAACACCCTAACAAGCTAACAAACGAACAAAGAGCACGCCGAGGCGCAGGGCAAAGCGGGGCGCGGCCGACGCAGAGCAGTTGGCAGCTAAGCCCCGTATTTTGGGCTTGACTAATTTACCTTGTACACCTCTCTTAGCTAATTTGAAGCCTCTGATTGCAAATATGGAGTTAGAATTTGCCGAATGTACCCTCATGTCAAGTTAGAATTTGGGGTTTGCCCTCATGCCACTGGTGAAATTTTTAAATTTTATCCCATGTGAGGATAAGTGTGACAAATAGTGAGAGCAATTGAAATTACATTTTGAAGACAAAGAGTCAATAGGCTATCCAATAACCAACAAAAACTTAATTCAATATATTCATCTTAATCACTTAAAGTAGTTACAATAAATTCTAAAGTAGAAGGCTATGAAAAGTCACTTCCTACAATGATTTGCATTAAAAAAGTAAGGTGTTCCTAATGAGGTCACTAATCACTCTATTGGTGTCAAAGTAAACATTCATTGTGCCTTGAAAACCATAATGGATCATTAGGTGTCCATTATGGGTCATTTGATTGCAATGGATTGTTTTACCTTAAACCAACCTATGATAGGCAAGATGGCTAGTTTGCCCTATTGGCATTTTTGAAATTAAGAATTTTTTTTTAATGTAAAGACAAACATGAGAAATGGACAAAGCAATTGAAATTTTATTTTCTTGATGAAGGATATATTGGTTTTATGAATTATTGAAATGTGCTCCACAATTGGTCTAAAATAGTCTTTGGACTACTCCCAAACTACCAAAAAGTGTACCCATAATGGACATTTTACCACCTAAAGTAGTCACAATATTTTTAATATGGCTACAATATTTTATAGAATGACCATGACATCAAGGAGTTAAAAAGTGAGTTCTTCTAATGAATTTACACTAACACTAAAGAAGGTGGAAGTTCTTAAAGCAATCACTAATAGCTCTGCCATCATCCAAGTCATTGAAATTGGCTACTATCCAACCTAATAAAGTCGTAATTTTGATTATTAGACAAAGTTTGCCATTGATGTAAGACTATAATGAATGATTTTTTAGGTATGTGCATTGGACACTTTGCTTGTCATGGGTTGGTTTTCTTTGTAGAGAGCTAGGCAAAGATGGTTTTTTGAATTTATTTTTATTTTTATTGGTGTTGAGGGTCATTGCAAGAAACGGCGTTAAAAAAGCGTAGCGTTTTTCACTGTTTTTTCCAGAAGTACTTTAAAATTAGAAAAATAATTTTTTTAAAAGGTAAAAAATAAGTTTCATATATTTATATCTTTAAAAATAAGGTACCCTAAGAAGGAAAAGTATATAAATTTTTTCTAAGTAGGTGAACTAGAAAAGTGCAAAATCTCATGAAAGTAATTTTGTCATTGTAATTTTACATTTTAATTTATAGAAAATAGAGAAAGAAATTTTTCTTAAAAATAAAAATTGGCTATTTAGGAAGAGTTGATATTGATGACATTTCACCAAAAGAAAAGATCCAAGAACCATCTTCAATGTTCAAAAATTGTGTGCAACAGAAGTGTTGTTTGTACTCATGTGGAGAACTTAAAATAATGTATTTTTAGATTTCCTTTGGTAGATATGAGTTTTTTTATTATGCAAGTAGACCATGAAAGTTTCAACTCCAAATATTTAAATTTAGGGGCTCATAACGTAGTGAAAATACCTAAACCTCAACTTGTGATAAATTAACAAAAATAGTTTTTAAATATAAAATGATTTTTTGTAATTTCTAAAAATAAGAGGTGTGATAAAAATAAAGCTATAGATCTTCAATAAAAATTTCATGTTCATTCAACTTGTGCTTCAAAAGTTATTGTAGACAATGCCCGAGACAATGAGAGAGTATGTCCAATTGTGTTTCTTGCAATGACCCTTGAAGCCAAAATATTGGCTTTGGATTGTACAAGAAGAGGTTTAAGTTACATTGATAGAAGCTACTGTAAGGAAGTTTGAGTAGCTACCTTAACCTTGTAATGTTATTATGAGTACTAAATGTCTAATGGATGATAAAGAATCTTTCCATATAAGATGTTCTTGAAGTGTGGATGTTCATCTTTGCAATTTTGTGGTAAAAAAAGAATCATGCAAAATAGTTTGACCTCAAATGAAGGCTTTTTTTAGTAGATGGTTCACAATGTATCTTAATATTCCCTTAGTGACCTTGTCTTTGTAGGGTTATGGACTTTTTAAATGAAAGGAAAGACACTATTCCTTCATCATTATATTCTAGTTATACTATTTTAGTGCTATAAAGAGAAAGTGTCTTCTGGCATAGTTGTTTGGTAACCCCTAAAGCCCTGACTATGTTTTCACCAAAAATGCTCCAAAACTGCCATTTCTGATACAAGTGCAAATTCTTTTTTTTTAAACACATTTTTGACTCATGTAACCGTAGGATCTTGTAGTAAGGTGGTTTGTTAACATGTGGAAAAAATTTCAGAAATTTCCACCGTGTAGATTGCAAGATATAAGCATTTGAATTGACAAAAATTGTTTTTTTATCCCTGTGAAAATCCGGGCAGCTGCACTTCACAAGGTCACATTTGTGTGAAAAAAATTTCAAAATGGTGGTTACTCTCTTAATTCATACTTCAATGCAAGTTGGCTACATTCTCAAAAAATTTCAAACCATTTGAAATTGTACAACATATAGGAAAAAATAAGTAAATAGAAAGAAGTAAAAAATGAGCCAAAATACTAAATTGTGAACATTTTATTCATGGAATTGAAAATTTTCAATCCCAATGGTTAAGATGTTGTAATAAACAATCTAAACCTTCCATTTTTATTTTTTTTCAAAAATATGAAAAATTGAATTAAATGAAGAATTTCAAACATTTTTTGGACTGTAGAGATTCTGTAACTGGCCGCAAACTACCCCAAACTCAAAATCTTCATAACTTTTGACTCATTGATCGGAATGGACTGATTCAAAGCTTTCCAGGTCTGTATAAACCTAAAGAACCAATTTGAAATTTCACTTTTAAAAAAAAAGTTTTTTTGAAGAAGTTTTTTCAGCTGCCCGGGTTGCCCGCCGAGTAAAGGAAACAACATATCCTGCTATAACTTTTTATCCACAAAGTCAAAAGTTATGAAAATTGTCGGGCCTTAAAGCTTCTCCTCGGGCACACATTGTATTAAAATTTCAGAGAAAATAAATAAAAACTCCATCCGTAGTGAGCTGCCCAAAAAATTTATAATCTCAAAAAACACTATTCAGGGCTTTAGGGGTTAATTGGTGTAATGAATATCTTTGCTTAGTGTGTATTGTACGAACTTTGGATTTTGATAAGTTGCAATTACATCTTCCTACAACCTTCAATTTTGAAAACTCGTAACTAATATATTGTATCCCCCAAATTTTGACAAATTTGCTTTTTAAGAGTTTGCCAATGTAGTGAAAATCTCATTTGTAGTACTACAGATTTTATGAACTTAATTGTGTAGATAATGTTCCTTTGTTTAGTCCTAGAAACACGTCATCCTATGACCATTGTAGTTAAGCAAAAATATTCAAATTCATTGATGCATATAGGTGCATTCTTCAATTTTACCATTTCCTTAAATGTCGTTTATCAAACATTTAAAGTTGTAAGTACTCTAAAAGGATTATTCCTAAAAGGACGAAATGTTCTAATGTTGAATAATTTACGCATGTATCATGCACACAAAATCTTTGTTTTTTCATCCACCTAAATTTTTTTGTTGATTTAAAAAAAAATTCTTGTACATTTGCAAAGAGTAATTTTGCACAACTATCCTTTGCAAATCTAAATAATTCAAAGAGTATAAGTATGTCCAACCTCAAGAACAAACATGATTAGTTCAAAAAATGACACTTAAAAACAACTCTAAATAAATAAGTAAAATGATAATTATAACAAATCACCATAATCAAAATTTAATTGTTGCACTTGAAAAAGAAAAAGAATTGCAAAAATTACAAACATTCAATCGATAATATATTTTTGATAGGATTTTCAATTCTTAGATATGAATTTTATTGAAAGTACTTGGTTAGTACAATAGTTGATTTAACCAAATAGATGTGATCTATAGATAAATTTTTTAATAGTTTTTCTTTCAAATTCTTTATTAAATTATTATTTTAGGATGTATTCTATGGTACAATTCTAACATTTTGGAATTTGGACTATCCCTTCGTCCTTAAGGCATTAATGAAGATAGCAATTCATGAAAATATGTTGCAAATTGAATCCATAAATGACATACTCTAATATCATATTGTCAAACATCATTTTGGTAGCCTTTAAAATTCAAATTTCAATATAGTATTTTCATGAAAACTATATGTTGCCTATTGATGTGAAAATTATCCAATAGTCTTACTATTACTTTTGTAGAAAGTTGTCATATGACAACTTTATAGTAAAAAATGATTTCTTTTGGTAAACATAACAAAATTAATTCAATTAATTTGAAAGGAATAAAGGTAACAAAGAATAGGGAGAATTTTTTTCTAAGAGTTGTTTTATTTTGGACACAAAACAACTTAAATAAAAAACCTAAAAGCCAAATTACCACCAATTAGCTAGATTTTAGCTTAATTAATCTAGTTGATTGATCAAAATTTAATGTTTTTCAAGTGTGTAAGAACTCTATTTCTATATAGTTTTGTTAATAATTTAAGAAAATCCATTGATAATTTAAAAAAGTAGTGTTGGCAATATCAAATTATTATACCTTCTAAAAGATAACATGTATCTAAAATGATCTCAATTTTAATATATATTAGAATTGTATGGAATTATTTCCAAATTTTTTGGTTCACACAAAAATAATATACTATATTTTAAATTCTAAAATAATTCTTAAGAAGAAAATAAAATGATGAAACCGCAATATTGTGTAGTTTGGATTTTAACCTTGAAGCACTATGACACCCAATTTCTGGACAATGTAATCAAATTTCTTTCTTTTTACAACTTGTATGGAAGTCATCCTAACTTTTAGAGATACTTATTTATAAAGTTGTCCTATCCAAGGGTTGGATTTGATATTATTAGAGCACATATTTTTTCAAAATTACAAATGTAGAAGTATGTCCAATGGTTGATCAAGCTAAAATTGCATTGACTTTAGTTCAAACCTACAATTGCAAAAATGAGGCCATAGAGTCAAAGAACACAAAAATTCTAAGAAATCACCATGTCAAGAGAATCTCATTTCAAATCCACTCCAACAAAGTTTACTTAAAAAATGATTGTATTTTGTTTGTAATTGAATTTTGAAGAAATTTTGAATTTTTCCTTTCAAAAATTATAGACATTTTTGAGTGATAGCATTGGTGAATCTAACCATATGGATAGAATCTAAAATTCAAACTCTAAAAGTCTTTTTTTCATCTCAAATCTAAGACATTGTTTCAAATAGTACTTTATGATGGTTTTTTCATAATTGTCACTTCTAAAGATGAATCTAGATGCTCAGGGGTTATTGGTTGGAGCTTGCAATTGCAAAAATTTGATGAAATTTAAAATTGGAATGGAAACAAAACTTGTCATGCTTCATTTCCTTATCCTAAATCAAAGATGATTATTTTTTTAGGTTGCAATGAAGTTTGACTAAGAAGCATCAAATTTTGAATGCATGAATCTTTTAGGAGTTGAACATTACTTCTAGGTGGACTAAATCATGTGCATATCATATTGCCACCTTGCACCTCAGTACAACAAGTAAGTCTTGGATTAGCTTGTAGCACATTTCCTATAACATAAATCAACCTATTTACCGCTCTCATTTCAAGTCTACTCTTTTGTGTCCAAGGGTCACTTTTTCATTAGAACAAGAATGTCTATTATATGTACAAGAGGGCTAATAAAACTCGAATTTGGATGATAATAAGTTGATTCACCTTAACTATATCATGACTCAAATATAATTTTGTTCACTAGTGAAGTATTTGTCTATTTTGCATCCTTCAAAAGAAGACCCTACAATGAACAAAATTATCTTATATGGCTCTTCAATTGCCCCATCCTTGCATGAACTAATAAGTCCCTTGTAAACATCTAGGGAGGCATGATACATTCACAACATGGGGAAGATCATCACCTAGTTATACAATGTTATGCAAAAATTGAAAAATATCCTTCAAATGACTTTCATAGACACTTAGAAACTTTAAAGACAAAAATGCACCTATAGAAGAGGGCTCGAAAACAGTTCGGGCATTAAGAATCACCCCTATATAGGCATTTAAAATTGTACATACAGTTCTTAATATAGATAAATCTGTAAATGGTGGTAAATGAGGCTTATATGTGCATGGTTTAAGAATACTAAGGCAGTGAAATATGAGACTTTGACATTCCACCTTATACCTTAGAGCAGCCCCACAGCAACTCAGCAAAGCAACTCAGCAAATGAAATCAATGGACAGCGTTCCTGCTGCAGAGAAGATCAATGGACCAGACCATTTACAGTGTTGCTTTGCTGAGTTGCTGTGGGGCTGCTCTTAAGTATTTTTTGAGTTATTATAAGACAGAATGAATGCACAAAAAATAATGCATTAAAGTCTTTTTAGCATTGGCCAATGAATGTTCAATTCTGTACAACTTTTTTCTAGGAAAATGGTGCTCTTTGTTGGCTATATGCATGGGCTGATTTTGAATTCACATGCATGATTATTCACTATGACTTCACCATTTTCAGCATGTTCATTAAGCAAGTCTTCGATTGACTTGGTTGGTTCATAGCTTCATCAAGTCCATTATTGATGCACCCTCTGATCAACTTTGCCTCCCTACTACACCTTCACTTCATAAAATCATAAATAATTGAAACCAGGGTATAAAATTCTGGAAAAATAAGGCTTCCTATAGTTTTTAATTTGCCTTCCAATGAAAATTATCCCCATATTTTCCTAGTTCTTACATTTTTGTATAGACCTTCGTTTCTTCTTAGATGGTCCATTCCTGAGCCCCTTACCTTATTCATCCAAGAATCTCAATTTTTTTGGTCTAAATACCTTGGCAATAGGGCCACGACCTACCATGGTTAACCTTGGATTGCTACCAATACCATTTTTTGGCATTTCGATGACAATGTAGAGACCTCAAACACAATGAGAAGCATTTTTTTCATCCTCTTTTTCATCTTGATCTTTCATGCTGAGTTGCAAAGAGTATCCAATTGAATTTTTGGGCTAACTAGTATTTGACTTCATAAGAATGAGAACTTAATAAAAAAAAAATGGATTACAAAATATGCCATTTTAGTGTATTTCGGGAAGTTGTTGCTCCTTGCTTTAAATCTAAAATTTCTCCACAATAATGATATTTTTTGAGTTTGAGCCCAATTATCAAAATAAAAGTCATCTATATTGGATTCTACTATAATTCAAATTTTGAAAAAACTGGTAACATTGAATATTTTATTGCAATTTGAACTTTGGATGTATTTTCAATGTCTACTATAATCTGAATTATAGAATGACACAAAAATTGAGTTCACAATATGATGTTTGTCACTATATTTTACAAATGTGGTGAAATTTCCACATTTTTTGAAGTAATTTTCTACTTGATGTGATTTTTCTTAACCATCTCTTCAAAAATTCTTAGAAAAATCAAATTTATTCAGAAAAATCTAAATTTTTTGTGAAGTTAAGAAGACATGTAATTTCATCTCTGAAAAGCAAGTATAAATTTTTTTTATACATAAGTAGTTCCAAAATGGTAGTAAATTGAGTGATGGAAAATCAAGCTTAAAATCAATGATTATAGGTTTATTTTTTAAGGATTAACCCTTGAAAGATAGACTAGTGGTTGTGGAAATCATGCATCTTCATATAGTGTGACATCATCTACTTCGAATAAGCCAAATATATTCATTGGAAGTCAAAGTATTATAGAAGATCTTTCTTTTCTACATTAGATGAAATTTGAGGGCATTCAAAGACTGCGGGTTCCTGGACTATAAGAATATAGTTTCTATTGAGGAAACAAGAATCCTACGAGGTCGAGATATTGCCACGTCATTATTTTTTTCCGAAATTCTTTTCGGACTTTTTCTCATATTTTAGGACCCCAATTTTTATTTTGGGTTAATGCTGGCCTGATAGTGGCCAACGATATTAAGAACCGTTTCAGGAATAGACCCAAAACAACCCTCCATTGCCCTCAAATTTCTTCTAATGCCTTTAATAGTAATGATGAATAGTTGCACTTTTGTCCTTGAAAGAAAGATTCTTTGTTAGTCATCGACGACAAAACATCCTTGTTGATGTTTAACCCTTAAAAGACAGACCTACAATTATTAATTTCAAGCCTCATTGCCTATCAGTTACTTTACTGCCATTTCAAAACTAGATATGTATAATTTTTTCAAAATTTATTTTTCAGAGATGAAGTTACATGTTTTCTATTCTTCACAAAAAAAATTGATTCTTTTCAAGAAAATTGATTTTTTTGAGAATTTTTGAAGAAAAAGTGAAGAAAAATCATATTAAATAGAAAATTGCTTAAAAAATATGAGAATTTCATTATGTGTGTACATTTAAAAGGAAAATATAATATAAGCTCAATTTCTATGTCATTCAATAAATTAAAATCTACAAGACATTGAAAATACATCCAAAGTTCAAATTGCAATAAAATATTCAATGTTACAAATTTTTTCAAAATTTGAATTGGAGTAGAATCTAGTATAAATGACCTTTATTTTATTAGTTGGGCTCAAACTCAAAAAAATATCATTTTTGTGGAGAAATTTTAGATTTAGAGTAAGGAGCAACAACTTTCAAAAATATACTAAAAATAACATATTTTGTGATTCATTTTTTTACTAACTTCTCATTTACATGAAGACAAATACTATCAAGACTATAAACTCAATTAAATACTCTTTGTAACTCTTTATGAAAGATCAATAAGCAAAACATGGATGAAAAACTACTTTCAATCTCTCCATAGACCACTTCCTTGTCAAGCAAACACCACAAATTGGCGCTATTGGTGTTATTGGGTTAAGAGCAACCCCACCCCAGAGCTTAGATATAGGGACACCTAGTGCTCATTTGGCATGTGCTTGTGCACTCCCTAGCCTCTATCTTCCACCTATGCCCCATGGTGATATGGGATGGGGGATGCAAGAAGGTGGATTTGCACAAGGCCCAAGACTCCACCTTTTCAATTAAAAAAAAGAATTCCCAACTAGTGATTGAAGATGTGTTCATTATGAAGCAAGCGCTTTCTACTTCAAAGATTGTGTCTTCCTTAAAAACTTGCATCAAACTATATGGACCATGCCTTGAGAACCAAGTCAAAGCACATAGCACGCGCAATCTCCCACTCTCCATTTCTCCGTCTTCTCAGGAAATTTGGTCATGTCTAGGCATTTTTTGAGCCTTATTTTGCGTGCCATGAGGAAGTGTGTGCAGCCCAACCAGCCAAATACCCAATTTGGACCATATCTTGCACAAGTGTGGGGATGCTCTAATTGCAGGTGTTGCAACATTGGATCACCTCTGTTCCTTCAACCACCTTGAGGCCTGAGTCTTTGTATCAAAGCTCTGAAATTCTGGATAACATCATCCATGGCTGAACTCGGCAAGGAATTTCAAATGGACATCACATCGTGAGAAGATCATTGTGTGCCAATTTCATAGTGGCAATCAACTTGTAGGGAAGGCCATAGGATCACTAAAATCTGAGCATCTCAAGATTATATTTGAGTTATTCGTAAAGTACACTAAACCGGGGTTTAAATCCATGAGTTTTGTGAAAAAGCTGGTTGAGTTAAAAAAAAGTCGAAATAAAAGTCGGTACGAAACTTATTTTTCCATCAAAATGGTGTCTCAAAAAGTTTGGTCCCCACTTTTGAAGTCGTGTGATATAAGTATCTTGCAAAAAAGTTTGACGTTTCAACTGTGTTGCTTTCTCAACTTCAAAAAAAGTCATGCCCAAAGTGGGGGGCACTTTACAAATAATTCAATTGAACGTGCTAAAAGTGCCCAAAATCTAAAAGCATCCCCTAGTTACCAAGGTACATGTTGAAGTATCAAATATATCAATGCTGAACATAAATCTTTTTATTAAGAGACTTGTGCCAATTTTAATCCATAAAATTTTCACAAAGCTTGTTAACCCCTAAAGCTCTAAATTGTATCTACTTGGTAACATAGCAATTTTAGGCAACTCACTACAAATGGAATTTGTATTTTGAAATTTTGAAATTTTCATCAAACATGTATCTAAGGAGTAGCTTTAAGGTCCAATGATTTTTATTATTTTTGACTTCATGTTTAAGAAGATATTGTATGAAAATGGTTTTCATTATTTGGCGGACAATCCAGGCAAATAAAAGGAATTCTTTGAAAATCAAAATTTTAAGAAATAAAATTAAAATTCTTTTATTAGATTTATATATACATGAATATCTTTGAATCATTCCATTGTAATCAGTGAGTCAAAAGTTGTGAAGAGTTCAATATGCAAGTAGTAAGATCCTATAGGTAGGTTCTTAAATTTGTAGGTAGTAAGATCCTATGGTTAGGAACTTATACTTTACTTGTTTGAGATCATGTGGTAAAAATTTCATGAAGTTTTACCATAAAGATTGAAAGATATTAGTAGCCAAATTTGGAATTTCTTAAAATACTATCCTACAATTTTAGATGACCTTGACCACCATTTGTGGAAAAAATTTGCACTATGCATTTTGAATTAAAATCTTTTTGTCTTGAAGAATTGAATTAGGAGTGCGGGTAAGAAAAATTCCAGAATAACATACTTGATTTTCATTCTTTTAAAAATTGTTAAGTAGAAGTAGGTTAAAAATTTAAAGAAAAAATAATTTCTTAATAACTCTAAGATTGGATTGAAATACAATAATCCCTATTGTGAGATTGTTCCAAAAAGACTATCTAACCTTGTTAAGCAATTTTTTTTTAAATTGTAAAAATTGCTTAAAAAAATAAATCCTATAAGTTATTTCTTCAAAAAGATGCTCAAATTGCCCCCAAAACAAGATTGTTCACAACTTTCATGTCATTGATGCCAATGGAATGACTCAAAGCTTCACATCTTGACAAAATTATCATATATAAGAAAAAAAAAGCTTTAAAGCCCTAAACTACGTTTTTTGGCAACATAGTGATTGCCTTTAGTTCATTACAAATGCAATATTTATTTATTTTCTTTGAAATTTTCACACAATTTCCCAAGGAGTACCTTCAAGGCCCAACAATTTTCATAACATTTGACTAGATGGATAAAAAATTATGGCATGATATATAGTTTTCATTGCTCGACAAGCAACCCGGAGTATAGAAAAGTGATAGGTTTGATTAGAAAAGAATTGGACCTAAGATACCTCCCATTTTATTCTTTTGGGGAGGGCAAAAGTATGAAATTGTGGAACCTTGTGAGTGGCATATTCAATAATTTTATAGACTTTAGGTGGTTTTAGTTGGCTTTAGCTAGCTTTAGGGTTTAGGTAACTTGGGCTAGTGGGTGGGACATCCCATGTCATGGCTTTTCCTACCAAACTTTGGAAGACTATTATCATACTACTAATTATTCAAATACAACACAAAAGCTCATAGTAAAGCAATGAAGATCTTTTTTTGTAGTATCAAACATAGTTCAACCCAAATCACACAAATGTAGAATATATCACAATCAAAACAATGAAGTTATAACTTAGAGATCCTAATTAGGATCAATTACACTGATCAATACCAATAGATACAAATTTCATAGTCAACTTTTTAATATCAAGACAAAATTTCATGATATAAATCAAATCATATACTAAAGCTAAATGATTTAATTGTCTCTTAGTAGTAATCTGCCTTTAGCTTGAACAAAGCCATATGGAAAATAATTCCCTGAGGTTGTGGACCTCACTTGTCCTCATGGCCAACACAACAAAGAAGTTGGTGTATTAGTTGTAAACAAGGTGTCTTAATCCCACATCAATTTGTTAGCATTGTTCATAGATAATTTAAAAACCAAAAAAGCTCAACAAACATTCAAGAAAAAGATAGACACATACTACTATCCAATGATATAACAATATCATGTGTTCTATCAATATCTAAAGTGACATGTGGAGCCACCATTTTGCCTTTGCTAAAATTCAACAATTGCAACAATCACCTAAGACCACTACACAAATATGCCAATGAGCTTCAAGTGTGTTGAATGTAAATGTTTAACTTTGGCTTTATACTCTAATTCAAATCCCATTAGCTAACTAGGCAAGAGTTTCGTTGTATAGGTATGGTGGAGCTTCAACATTCCTACACCAATGCTTGTTTCTAGGATTCATAGGGCCCAACAAGTTATCGGTCTTCAACTGGGCATTATCAATTTAATAAACCTTAACTAATTTGGGTTAATTTTAGGAATAACAACTAGTGTTAGAGGCCTCAGTGTAGTAATTGTTTACATTTGTTAGAATACCTATCCTTAATCTTGAAGATCAAGTAGTTAATGAAAAGAGAAGATGGGGCAATTATCTCTACATTAGGAAAATTGTGCTTAGTACTACAAGAAACTAATTGAGGTTAAAGGACCAAACACCAATGTTTGAATTAGTACTTGAATTGATAGTTCTAGATCAAGCTTGAATTTGTAATCAAAATACTAATCCTTACAAATTAAGCCATATGAATAATACTAATAGGAACTTGAAAGCACATACCATTTAATCAATTTATTTTTTTATATGTTTTGTATATGTGCTATATGCCAATTAGGATTTTTTCCTTTTGGTATAGTGTAATATTTAAAGGAAAAGGATCCATTTATTAATACTTCATAAATAATGCTAGTACTAAATATGGTATATGTATTAAAGGCCATAAGCCACATTCTACGCATTATATATTCTTTTTTGGCATAATGACCAAAAGGAATAAGTATACTACTAGTACGTTTATTTATTTCTTAAAAACACTTTGCACTAATGTACATGTATCTATATGAGCTTAAGCTAAATTATGCACAAAAAATCATAGTAAAAGACCAAAGAAAAACTATTCCTTAGAGATAATTTATCACATTATGAAAAAATGACTTAGGATTTGGGGTTTAGGGTTTAGGATTTTAGGGTGCTCGCTCGCAACCTGCAAGAAATGGCAAGACGTTGTGAAGAATTTTCTACATTATGCCATTCTCCAGATTGCAATGGTAGATTTCATTGTGTTGAAACCTGATAGCATTTCTTATGTTGAGTCATTGACAAAGAAACATGACATGGCATGGATAACTGCAAAGTATGACTTGGCTTACTCTATGCTTTTTTGTACATGGTCTTTGTAAGTGGATGTGTATTAGATCCTACGTATAGTACCACTAGGAGACTTGAGAGCATATTGTAGTTGTAGGATCTACAATCAAAGCTGCAGAAGGGCTAGGGTGCCAAGGAGGTCAAAGTTGCAACGGGAGCAAAATTAGAGGCAAATCCAAGATTGTGGATCACACCATTGGAGCGTCTAAATTGAGGCTGCAGTTTGTTTGGGTTCTAAGGTATGTACACTTGAAAACCTCTAAATCTAAATCTTCCTCATGTTCTGCACTTGTAATATTTTTATGGACACTTTTTACAAGAATTATTGATTCAGTGGAAACACTTCTAAAGCTAGTTGTAGGGGAGGATTTTGTCATGGAAAACTAGGGGTTGTGGAAGTTAGCATTTGTTCTTTCATTTTTCTGTGGATAATGTAGATTTTGTGAGACTTTTGCTTATCTATATTACTCTCCTAAAGTGCATTTGTAAACTTCAGGCTTGTAATAGGTTTTATGAACTCTGAATTCTGAGCATTTGAATACTAAGGTTTTTGTGTTTTTCAAGACATTTTTAGCTTAATAATCTCAAGGGGTTCACTCCCTTATATATTTTGTATACACATGCGATAATGACTCCTATTTAATTGGGGGCTATTCATAAAATGACCTAGGTATAATATGGAGGTATTTTAGGGCATCCTATTTTACATATAATCTTATTTCTTACTTATTACATAAACCTATTTTACATATAATCTTATTTCTCATTTTTTAAGTACCCTATAGTAGATGTTATTTTTTACAAATTTTATTTGGAGTGAATATATTGTACCCTTATTTTTATTGCATGTTGTTTCTACGATTTTTGCTAGAGAATCCCTGAGTTAATAATATTCTTTGGTTATCAACTATCATGTATACATTTAGTTCCTACTTTGTAATTTGTATGGTACTTTGCAAATGTATTGTACTTTACAAATTCTATGGCACTTTACAATTGTTATAGCACTTTATAAAAATTTTGCATAAAAGGAAAAGAATGTGAGTGTTGTGGAAAAAAAAGTAGTAGAAAAAAAAATTGAAGTAAGATAGCATATCATATATTTGTGACAAATGGAGATTACAAATAATGTATTCCCCCTTTTTAATGAATCAAATTTGAAAATTACATAATGACAGGATGTGAAAAATAAAAAAATAAAAAATAACCTCCCATTTATTACTTGGTGTTTGCACCCATATCCTTATTTTTATAAGGAGGGGACCCCTTGATAAAAATGATTGAATGAATGTGAAATTTGGAATGAAGCTTCTTTCAAGCATTAAAGATTTTACTTGAATTTTTTCAAATTTTTCAAAAATGATAAAGTAGGGGGGAGGGGGTGAATGCAAGAAACACTTGTACTATTTGTTGCGTTTCGTCACACCCTATTTTTTTCTTTTTCTTTTAGCCATAACTTTGGTGTTTTAGCTCCAAATGACTCAAAATTTACAGGGAAGCTACTCATAGCTATTATATATCTAAAATGAATTTTTGAGATTTTTCAAAAATAATTTATTATTTTTAAATAGCCCCGAAAATTTCTCACAATACTTGATTTAAGGGTTTTTAGCACCCAGTTTCTCCAAAAAAACGAATTTAGACCTAAAATTTGTAGAACATGGTTTCCTAGTAGACTTATACCTACTGTCCAAAGGAATTTTAAAAATACTTATTTTTAAGTGTTGTAGAAGTCCACAAAGAGAGCTTCATTCTGCATTTTTTTCCAAAGGTATAAGACATTATTTTGGTGATTTCTTTGGTCAAATCTCATCACCAAAAAGTTTTTTCAAGTTCTTTATTTTTATGTATTTTTCAAAAATATAATACTATTTTTAACAAATTAAAATGTCACAAGTTGTATTTTCTTCACTGGAACTTTGGACATAGAATTCTCATAGAATTCCGGTGAAGAAAATACAACTTGTGACATTTTAATTTGTTAAAAATAGTATTATTTTTTTGAAAAATACATAAAAATAAATAACTTGAAAAAACTTTTTGGTTATGAGATTTGACCAAAGAAATCACCAAAATAATGTTTTATACCTTTGGAAAAAAATGCAGAATGAAGCTCTCTTTGTCGACTTCTACAACACTTAAAAATAAGTATTTTAAAAATTCCTTTGGAAAGTAGGTATAAGTCTACTAGGAGACCATGCTCTCCAAATTTTAGGTCAAAATTCGTTTTTTTTTAGAAATGGGGTGCTAAAAGCCCTTAAATCAAGTACTGTGAAAAATTTTCGGGGCTATTTAAAAATAATAAATTATTTTTGAAAAATCTCAAAAATTCATTTTAGATACATAATATCCATGAGTAGCTTCCCTATAAATTTTGAGTCATTTGGAGCTAAAACACAAAAGTTATGGCTAAAAGAGAAAAAAAAAATAGGGTGTAACAAAAGGCTTTAAGTGTTTCTTGCATTCACCCGGGGGATTGAATCTTGAGCATATGTTATACATACACTTTTTGTGGTTTTTAGTATTATCAAGTACCTTTTTTGAAGAGTATTTGGAAAATGATTTTGGAAATCCTATTTCTAAGGAAGTATATTTCTATTAGAAGACCTAGCCTATCAAATTTCAGGTGTTTTATATTGGACTAAAATGTGCATTATTTAGATTGAATTTATAATGAATTAAATTTAAAAAAAATTATAGCTTTGATATTCTATCTTTGCCCTTAGTTGGCAACAATGACCATTTTTTTAACGAATTTTTCAAACGAATTTTATAATTTTAAAGAATAGAAACGTGGAAGTTTCATTTTCTAGTATAAATTGACAATTGTAGCATGTGGCTCAAAATAATATTTCAGGATATACAAAAAGACTCAATAGTATTACTAAAGATCCATAGTGTTTTCAATTTGTTCATAAATTTTTTTTTAATGGAAAAATTAAGTATTGTCATTCATTGTGCCATTCACTAATGAACATTACAAGTTGTTTAAATAGTAGATTTGAAATCCAATTGACTATCTAGATGTCATATTCTATGTCCTAAATAGTACTCAAGGTGACTCAGTATAGAAAGTACAAAAACATTGAAAATAAAAATGCAACAAATAATACAAGTGTTTCTTGCAATCACCTAAAATTATAAATGATCCAATTCTTTGAAGCTATAAATATGTTTTTGAATCATGTTTGCAAATATGTTGAGATTTGCATTCATATTCACAATGTTCCAAATGACAAACTTAAGATACCTTCTCATGGGCCAAACTTCATACAATTATGACCTAATGCAACCTCAATGACTGAATCATTCAAATGGCTGTAATCAAGGTGGATGCTACATCAAACTATCAAAGCTGTTGGGAACAAATGCCATGGTGGAGTCCATATTCTTTGCGGATGCAAGGATGAAAAAAAAAGTCTAATTTAACAATTCTGTTACAAATGAAAGGGTGTGCAAGAAGCCATGCTCAAACAATGTATCACTTAAAAATTTCATTACTTTAATTCATGCACCTCAAACAGAGCCTAGGGTTGACTTTGGACGCTCCTATTTTCAACACTTTAAGAAAATCCATAATTTATTGATCTACGGAGTCCAAAAAATGCATTCTAATTAAGAGAATATCAGCAATCCTCATTTGACTACCTCCAATACCCAACCGAAAACCAAATCTTGACAGTCCAGTAGGAAAAGCCATTCTCAAACCCTGGAAGATCGAGATTTGAGGTGCTGTAACCTTGCTTGAGTTAAACAGCCTCCGTGATTGACTAATCAACTGTATTAATTATCAGAGATTCTGGATGCTGTGAGCAGTTGCTTTGGATCACTCTCCACTAATCAATACTTTCTCTGATTTTGCACAATATTTTAGTGCACGTCCAACACTTTCGCAGCCACCATAAGCAACTTACGATAGTCCCGAAGGTTTGACATACTAAATTTGGCGTTGACCATAAACCCAAATTACTATTCATAATTACGACTTAGCTTAGTCCCAGTTATTGAGGGTCAATGGTTTACGTCCGTGCACTTCGACTAAACCAAAGTCTAAACGAACGTCGTTGGTTTCCGTTGCTGCTATATAAGCTCACCGAAGGATCAATCGAGCTCCACCATCTGATCTTCAGTCACAAGTTAGCAGACCACCGATCGAGTGTGTAGCAAATTCCATTGCATTGGTACTTCGCTACTTCATCAGTTTCGATCTCAAGGTCTCGATCAAGCTTAGTTTCCGCTTCCGCTTCCGCTTCGATCTCCCACCACGTACCACCATGAGCCTGTTGCGAGGTCTGGCGACCCCTGCTGGCGCCATGACGGCATTGGTGGCCCTGGCGGTGTGCCTCTGCAGCTTGGCAGATGCAGTTCAAGCTGCCGCGGGCTGGTCCAGCATCCTCACTCCGCAGAAGTTCGACACGCTGTTTCCCAACCGGAATCACAAGTTTTACACTTACCAGTCCCTCCAGCAAGCGGCAGCTCTGTACCCGGCATTTGGAGCCACAGGCAGCTTGGTCACCCGGAAACGAGAGGTGGCGGCTTTCCTGGGAAATGTTATGCAGGAGTCTGGTAGTAAGTTTTCAATCAAGCCTTTTTTTTTTATAATTAATATATAACACCATGTTTGATTTGCATGATTTGGGGTGGATTTTTGAATTGTTTTGAATTCTAAGTTGTCAACATTTCAATCTTTTATCATGTGGGTGAGGATCTTAACCTGATGGGGAATTGGTTTTAACCTCATGTTTGATTGTTTGCTAATGCGGCATGTTTTGTTGCAGTGACTTTGTTGCAGCTAGTATCAGTTACTCGTTGTTTGTTTTCGAACCAATGAGTACTTGAGAGTGCTAATTTTAGAGCTTTGGGCATTTGAATGTCGCAATTTTAGTGCTCTGAAGCACTCCATTTGAACCAATATGACCCTTTTTCAGGTTTGCGTTATATCAACCAATTTGGGAAGCCGGGGGGTTACTGTGATCCCAGCAACAAAAAGTGTCCCTGTGCGTCAGGGAAGTCATATTATGGACGTGGTCCTCTTCAGATTTCATGGTAAGAGGTTCTGAGCATGTGTACCGATTTCTCATGCAGGGTAATTAATACCAGTCCATTTAGTGTGCAAAATCATGCATTCCTTAAATCTCTGAAATATTGTACGCATGTCTTGTAGGAATTACAACTACTGCCTAGCCGGGAAAGACTTGCACTTGAACCTCCTGCAGAACCCGGATCAGGTTGCGACCAACGCTGTGACTGCATGGAAGACTGCGTTCTGGTTCTGGATGAGCTAGCCCTGGGCAGGCAACAATTGCCATGTCAAAATGACGCAAGGCTCGCCCAGCTTCGCCGCCACCATCAAGCTCATCAACGGCATGGAATGCGGAGGCGGAAATCCGGACGCAGTGAACGCTCGTGTGCAGTATTACAAGACTGCCTGCAAGGTTTTGGGTGTCGACCCCGGGTCGAACCTCTATTGCTAAACTATATATGTTTGGTTTCAAACAGTCAGGACCATGAGTCGATGTGATACGTGGTCTATTTCATGGCTGAAATGGAGTAGATTGGTTATATCCTTTGTAGTAGAGTAGTGAGAGTTAAGTAGGTGATTGTTTGATGATTGTGTCATACAGCTCCCGTTATGTGTCCAGAATTCCTTCTGGGCATGCTTTGCTATCGTGCACCATTTTGTTTTCAAAGCAGAATAAAACTACATGGACCACAAATCTGCTCCAAGATTGTCAAAGCGATTCTTCCAGTGGACATGTTATGCAAAATGTGTCTCATTTTCATCCTCACAGTTTTTTCACTGATTCATTCGTTGTTTCTCACTAATGACATCCGAGTATTTTCTCAATGAAACCTTGTCACTGGTGAAACCTTTTTGGGTGCTGTTGCAGTACTCATTGCACGCAGTGTAATGACTCTAACCAAGCATCCTTACAGCTAAATACTCGTGCCTCAGATTTTTACCCAGACAACACTCAAAAGTGCCAGAGTACTGACCCATTTGCTTGCGGCCGCAAAAATCAAGAAATTCTGTGAGATTTGTAGTCCTATCCCAGGGTATAGCACATGCGCAGCTAGACTTAATATGAACCCCAAAACACAGTAAAGCAATATTTTCTTATTTGTGATGGAAGATGCGCACACGGGAGATTACACTCTCAACATCCAAGCCTATGGTACTACGAGTACTCAACTCCATCCCACAGGTAAATCAGATACTTTCATTCGGTAAAAGATCAGCCTCAACCTGTCAATGAGATCCTTTCGAGCTTAATATTACTACAAATGAGCATCACCAGCCAGACAAACGCTGCTCCATGCTGAGGTGCCCTAACAGCTAAAAAATCCACTGCTCTGTAATTAACACTGCAGCGAGACCCTGCCAACCATTCTTCGGTGCGTAGTAGCCACTCTCTTTCACCATGAGAAAGGTCGCAGACAAGTGATAGCCCGCTTAATCTCTCACATGAGGCTTCGTCCCGAGGTCGTGACCAAATCACAAATTCTATGACTCCCAGTCTTTGTAAAAAGAGAAGATCGAGCGCCGTCTTCTGTCACTGGCAATACCAGAATGGTCCATACATGTACAGTCACGTCTTAAACCAGCTTGCTACAACACTCCATTAGTTCCTTCCGAATCGAACTGAAGGTTGGTCGTCGTTTTGGGTTCTGATGCCAGCACTTCTCTATAAGCTGCTTCCAAACCACCGGACAACTCTCTGGAAACAACGGCCGCCCTCCTGCACAAACTCGATCTGCCAATTTCCGTCCTTCGCACACTCCTTCGAAAGGAAACTTCCCTGAAATGATCTCGTAAAAGGTCATTCCGAAACTAAACACGTCTGCTGACCAGGTGTACTGGCACGCATCTTTCAGAGCATGTACCTCAGGAGCCATGTAAGCAGTAGACCCCTGCTTTCTTGTGTGAGCAATGGACATATCGGGACCCTGAAGTTTGGCTGACCCAAAATCAATAAGTTTCACGACATAGTAATTATGCCCCACGTCTTCTTGCTCCCCGCTCTTCTTCATATTCACAAGGCAGTTTTGTGGCTTTAGATCCCGGTGCAACACCCTGCACTTTCTCATGTGGACCATGGCTTCGACGATTTGGAGTACGATATCCATTGATACAGGTAAAGAAAAAGGCATCTCACCCTCACCTCGACGCAATTTCCTTATCAATTGTCCCAAGTCTTGTTCCATAAGCTCGGTCACAAGGTAACCTTTCTGGTCCATATCCTCGTATGCACATCCAATGAAAGTCACCACATTGGGATGCTGCACTCGTGCTAGAATTCCTGCTTCTGCTTCAAGGTCTGATTTTGCATACTCACCTCTATATACAGCTATCGCCACCTGGTGTTCCAACCACGCGCATTTTAAAACTGTTTTGCTGCTTCCAGTTCCAGCAACATCTTGGATAACATATGGCGGCTTCTCTGGAATCCAGAAAGAATCCGGAACCGAACCTGATACATCAGAGATCACATTTGGCTCTAACCTCTTTCTCAACACAGATTCATAAACCTCCAACTCTAAAGATCGCTGCCTAAGTCCGCTGTCCAACTTCTTGAGAACTTCATTTCGATCGCTGACAAAGTCGTCTGTCAAAATCTGGATGTCCAAAGAGTCATCTTCAGGCTGCAATTCCTGAGCTGTTAGCTGGAAAACTAAACTTAATTGATTGATAGATCTCCATATCCAGTTTCTCTCTGCTTTTTCACTAGGACCAGAACATTTTGGATCTACTGCGACTTCCAACAGCTTCAGGAGCATGTTAGAAGCGCAATCCAAATCACGAGTCACTATGGCAAACTTAGAGCTTGCTGGAAGAAATAGAGAAAAAGCAGCGGTCATCCAGTCCTCTTCAGCACAAATCGACAATAAGTCCTCGGCCGCCACCATACAACAGATAAATCTGTCCAGAAGAAACATTACCGAATCCCAATTCAAAGTCATATGAGGTAGATCCAATCTGAGCTCTGCCGTCCCTTCAGAGAACCAAGGCCATAATCTCGATACTTGATACTGGGTTTCAACAACAACATACGTACTCTGAGTACGACAAATAGTCGTCTGCTCCGCACGGTTCGTCATCGAAAGCAGGATCCTTGAAATTATTTCCAACTGTCTCCGTAAATGATCGGGTAGCTGAAAATGCTGCAACAGAATTATGTATTGTCAACAGAATTAGAACTCTAGAATTTTCGTAGTTAAAGTCAGCTATATCTGAAATCTGATCAACGAAACTAACTCTACTGATAAGAATGAACCACCATGAAGATAAGCTGCAGCGAATACATAAATATAAACTCAAGAAGACATCCATTACTCCTTCTGTATATCAGTGTTTATGTAAACTGAACGCATGTGTTGCAAACTCATATGTGGGATATTCGGTCCACACTTGCGACCGCTACTGCTGGTTCGTGACTCCTAATGTTAATCTCTGACAACCGGTAACTCAACGTAGTCCGCTCAAATTTGACCTCACCCAGATGTTAAGAAGCTCACCCACATAAAACTGACTCGTCAGTTACCAAATACCCTCGAACCGTCATGTATTACTGGCATAACCGTTGCACTACCGCAAGCTAGAACGATTGTCTTTTACATAGTTACTCGAAGTACAACTTTCGCAGGTTTGACAGAGCTTCCAAACATTGGATTCACTTTGCAGATTTCATTTCGGTAGATTTGGGGGTTCACAAAATTCCAAAAACGTCTAAAGCTTCCTGGGACAATCCTTCGTGGTAGCTTAATTTTTCTCCAGGAAATCGGCATTCCTCAAAACAATATTCTTAGTCACGACGCCAACATTGAAGGAAAATAAACAAGAAAAATAGGTCCTCTGAAAAATGTGGGACAGACGATGATCATTGAAAAACTATTGCCCCGTACATCACCCAATTGCATACTCCGAAGCACTAGCGATTCCTCAGTAGTCTATCAAGACGGACACGTAAACTCAGCAAATTCATCCACAGATACATATAGAAATTCGTAATATATAGCTCTACTCCTGTTTCTTGGGAAAGATGTTTCCTCCAAATCGTGACAGAAACTTACAGAATCCTTTCCAGCCTCTTCATGACCGGGACTCCGGTGTTCTGATGAATCCAGAGCATTCGAGGCTCCTGAGCCAGTTGAACCACTTACAAGCCTCCGCCGGGAAGCAACAGCCTCTGCTGAACGCTGGGTCCCTCGGAGATTTTGACCTGCTGAAGCATGATCACCTGCCGCTCCGCTGCTTTGCCCACCATCAGCACCCTGACATAAAAGTAGAGAAATCAAATTGGGGATTACGCAATAAGCAGAAACACTAGGAACAGCTTAACCCCCGAGGGATTGAGTTTTGACAACCTCAAAACAATAGTAGGAGCAAGGAACACAGCAACCCCAGCAGATAAGACCATCACACTCGAAAAAGTGAATGGTGGTGCACGAGACCCAGTAGGCAACGACGCTTGACAGCAGAAATGCAATGTATACAGAAAGAGAAATAGAATCAGATGATTTTGCATAAGATGTACACTATATTCAAGCACTCGAATGCCAAAACTGAACTCATGTTTTGCATACCAATGTGCGGGGCGGATCACCAGAGATTTGTGCCTGTTGATACTTCAAAATGGTCCAATCAAAAACGTAGTCATATTGGAAAACTGCACAAATACGAATGTCAGTCAAAACTGAAGAACGAATCAAAATGGAAAGCAATGTGTGTCGTGGCGATCAGGCAATTGCCAAACAGTCATCAACTGCCTCTTCTATGATTCACAAGATTTCAGCTACCGATCTCAGATATGCACTCAAAAACCGCATTAAACCACAGTGAATCGAAGGAGTATGGACATCATATTTTCACGCTCTGATATGTCGTAAACCCCACAGACCACGCTACATCTACAAAACCGTCAAATTGCATTACCCTGACGGATAAACAGGTCACTCAAGATTCGTTTCAAGTATGCGTAGTCGGGCTTGTCATCGAAGCGCAAAGACCGGCAGTATTGGAAGTACGACGCGAATTCGGAGGGGTAGTTCTTACACAGAACCTGCATGAAGATGAGCAAGTCAATAATCTCTCTGAACACTACGGAAATCCAACCAAGAGCGCCTCGTCAACTCCAACGCTTCCAATACGCACGAAGCCAAATGTTTTTAAAGTCAATTTCTGACTCATGGAGATCTCTGGCAAATACCTCAATGGGCGTAGACATTTTCTTCTCGCTGATCCTTTCATACTTCTGCTTCTTCGTTCCTGCCTTTAGCCCTTGCCAGGGAAGACTGGTTCACACAAAACAATCTCACTTTCAACAATCAATACACCTTGCATTCTGAACTTCAAAAGCTGTTCCACTGCACTAATGCTTGATACCCAAAATACAGATTACAAGCACGCCTTACGTATTCATTGAGCAGCCATCGTGGATTAAAAAATTGAGATCGTACTGAAGTATACACATTAACTAGCGGTGCAACATTCTTGCACAAGCAAGCTCACAAAGCACTAGGCAACTCACCTGCCCCTCAAAAAGTACATCAGTACGTAACCAAGAGACTCCAAATCGTCTCTTCTGCTTTGCTCTGGTCAGAAAATACAAACCAAATCGATCAGACGCCATCCCAATCCAGCACAAGGGTGCACGGAAGAAAGAAGGGAGGAGAAGGTGCACAAGGAGAAGGAAACTATCAAGAAGGCCGGAACTACTTACCAATGCCAAGATGCGTGTTGATACTAGCGTACCGTGCCTTCCCCGTCAAATTCTTGTTTTCCCTAATGATCAACAAACCATCGGTCAACATCTTGAAAACATGGTACGAGCGCCAAAACGCATGTAAATAAACCAAAAGATCGGACGGCAAACTTATTTCTTTCACGATCCAAATACATAAAACATCCAGGAAGACAACCGATATTTCCAGTACAAAGATGTTGCGCACTGCAAGTCCAGAAACACGCCAGGATTACCTGTATGGAATATGCTGATGGGTGGAAGGGTCACGGTACTTCTTGGCAAGCCCAAAATCGATAACGTAGACCTACACAATCCAATCTGCGCTCAGAACCTTCAAGTACTAAAACAGAAACACATATATACTTCTAAACCAAATGGTACTTCTCGTCTTTCTTACCAGCCTCTACTACTAAATCCTACACTTCGGTAAAGATTGTCGAACGTCATGGCTATCTCCGATTAAAATCTAATTTGACATAGAAATATATCTACCAATTTGAGAAAGAAAACCATGCGCAACTTCTCATCGAACTCGGTGTCGTCCCTAAGCTTCAGTGAATTAAGAATAAGTACCGGACAACATGCCACATTGAGGATGCCAGAATCCATCCATCCTCTTCAGATCACAACAATGTGAAGTCTCAAAGCCTAGGAACGAGAGGGATGAAAGGGGTGTTCCAAATACCTGATTTGCTCGCCTTCCGAACCCCATCAAAAAGTTGTCAGGCTTAATGTCTCTGTGGAGAAAGCTCTTAGAGTGAACATACTCCACTCGGTTGATCTGCACAAACGTAACAGAGAAGCCTCAATCCTGGTGGTTTTTGTCCTGCTGCACTTCAAACTCTGAAAGCACAAATCTCCACTTCAACTCGCTACTCAATAACTACATCCAGTAAAACTCTATACGTACCAGCTGGTCAGCGAGCATTAGAACGGTCTTCAAAGAGAACTTCCGACTGCAGAAGTTGAAAAGGTCTTCAAGACTTGGTCCCAGCAAATCGAGAACCAAGACATTGTAGTCTCCTTCTATGCCGAACCATCTGATGTTGGGTATTCCAGCTGAACCAGAAGAAAAAACCATTTTCCATCAAAAGACGCTCACCTCACCTCAAATGCCCGACATGAATCAGGGGCACACTGTAGAAACAAAATTCGAAACAGAGTGTGCAAGGATAATTCAGATTGAACACCATGTCGGAGTGCCACATCCTGATTGTGCACGCCCTACTTCAGTAGAAAGAATTTTTACTACTAAAGAATTCATAAAAAGAACACTTTTTGCACTTTGGTGCTCGCGCATTTGGTCCTATCAGGGTACCGTAACCGCGCCGCATCAAAAATGACAATTCGGTCTTGCCACACCATCATCCAAAAGACGCGCACCATTTTCAAGAAATGGGGTGAGGAAAACGCAGAATCAAAGCGCTTTCCACCAAAAATTAAGGAACACAAAACGAACACACGGAACAATTGATGATTGCCAGTTCAAGGCTCCTTACTTCCCCCCTGAAGAATTCGGTACAGCTTGGACTCGTAAAGCAGCTGTGGATGCTTCGTCTTGATGCTTTCCTGAAAGCAACCGAAGTACAGGGAATCAGGGACAACCAAAGCCCTCAGAGTCACTTTCCATTACTGAGACGTGACTTCATGAAAGTCGGGTGAAGACAACATACAACTTCCCCATTACCCTTCGGAACCCACAGTTCCACCCCTGACAAGACCATACCGATCCAACATTTCCAATCTCTGAAATAGCACCCTAAACTAGGCTGATAGTTATGCCAAAAAGCGACTTTCAATTCCACTAGCTTGAATGCATGCAACCGATGCGCCGGTCTCCATGATTCGGAAGTTCTTTAGCAACCAATTCTGCCGTTGCCGACGACGCCTAGACGACATGACACAAATTGATCGAGCTGACGTACCAGCTTGATTCCGACCTCCTCGTTCGTCTGAATATTGATGCCTGTCGCACAGTGCAGGACAATTAGTCAACCAATCTGCTATCCGATTGTGCGCCCAATCTTTCAATCTAGAAACTTCCGATGAAAAGTCGGCAAGAACCCAAAATGGTGACATGCAAGACGAAGAACCTCATCGATGCCAGAAATTCAAACATTGCAAGCACATTCCTGATTTCATAAACACGGTCACACTCGAATCTCGGTTTCAAGAAAGAACCATCATCAGATACCAGCTTCAAATGTCCTGAGAGTGCTCTACCATCGGCATTATCTGATGCAACCATGCCAAGAGGGTTGAAACGAACGCTTGGGATGTGTAGGGCAATTCGAGAGCCTCTTCCACAATCAGCAAAGGATCTCCTGACTGTCACTAAACGGTGATCCAGTCACAACATGAACCAGGCGGTGCCCCGCACGTACCGAGAAAGATCTCAGCAAATAAACCACTGCCAATTTTCCGACCAAGCAGGTACTTGTTGCCGACACGCGGCTCCAACGAAGACGACGCCATCTTTACCGTCTTCGTATATACAACTCCCGCTCTCTGATTCCCAGAGCGCAATCACTGGCACGCTCCACCGCGATAACCTAGTACCAATTCCACCATGCGGATACTGATATTGATAAGTCCTTCAGAGATGTAGGGCGACGTTTTCACAATTACCTTCAAATCTTATCAAGAACACCAATCCCACCATGCGGTGTCGCACACTTACCGAAATAGGTCTCATCATGAGAGTCATGGAGATTTTTCAGACCAAGCCGGTACTTGCTGCCTATAAGCACAGGTGACGAAGACGACGCCATCTTAACCCCCTGCGTAAGCGCAATTCCGTTTTAGAATTTTCGGAGCGCAATCAATCGCATGCACCATACACTAGGGTCAACTCCTTTCCACACCCTTCCTCCATCCTAGCACCCGGAGCGTCGTCAAAATAAGCCGCAAAACACTCGTTGTAGAAAGAGCGACAATAAAAAAACGGGTGTGTGTCCAACGTCTGCAAGCTTCACCACGATGTAGACAAATCTTAAGCGGACGACACAGTTCGACAAATCCAAACCAGGGTTTCATCAACGGGAATCAGTGCAAATACTCACGCGTCGCTCCGCAACGAAAAAGTGAAGGAGTCAATATCGTTCGCGAGCAAAGCAGCCGACTGACACTGTAGTCGGTACGCGCTTTGTCCGCACTGTCTTTCAATTTATCTGCTCTCTGATGGATCCTATTAGCGTGTGAGAGAAAATCAAGAAAGGAACTTTGATATCCTCTTATTGCAAGAGGAAAACTAGGACGGAACAATGAAGTCACCAGGAGAGAGCATAAAAAAGAAATGAGATTCTCGAATTCTGAAGATTCTCATAAATACAACCCCTCTCCTTGCATTTTGAGAAAACGTGCAGTAGAATTTCACTATTCATGGGGGATTAGGTACAGTAGCTAGCCTCAGATGTAATGAAAGAAAAACTAGAAGAAACTGCTCCAGGTTGCAGCTGTGAGTCCGCGACGCCCCCTATATGTTCAATGCAGCAAAGCCGCTCTAGTGCAGGCTGAAATTTGGTTGTGTTGTATACGACGGCTGTATTCTTGCCTGCGTCGACCTCAGCGTCGATCGAGCTTTGGCCTTTCTCGACAGAGTGGAAAGAGCAGCAGCAGCCTTTCAAATTAGCTTAAATGGCTTCGCGTGGGCCTCGCCTGAATTGACCACAGCTGCTTCGGCGAATGCATTTGAATGCGATCGCCCCTCATGATTGAAAATTCCCACGCCCGGGCTTGAAGATGCAGAGCCGCGACTCCAGATTTTCGTGCTCCTGTGTTCCAAGACTGCTGATCCAATTTCGGCGGTTGTTGATGACGGGTGACAGAACTGGCATTCGTTCAGCCGGCGAATATGGCAGGGTTTTACAATAGTAGTCCTGAAATGCCTGTCGTGAACTGAGCGATCGTTTGAGTGGAGCTTCGTCGTCTGATGATCTAGAATTCTCTCTCCTAATCCACACGATAATGGTCATCTTCCTGTGGTTCACAGATTCTGCCTCTGTACTAGGGTTGGACCCACCTAAAGCTGCTTTTGGAGCTCCAGCATCAAATTACCTCAGTTGGAGTAACCTCTCATTCCGTCTCTTCGCAAATTGAGAGGGACAGGCACTTGGAAGAAACAAGAACAGCAGTAGGATTGAGGAGCAATTACTTAAACGTCAGAGCCGCACTTCTTTGGTCAACCGTTATGTGATGCGAATGAAGCTGCCGCTTACTGAGCAGATTTGGCACTGCAGTGCTGTGAGTTTTCATTCAATCAGCGGTTTGACCTCATGGCTGTGACTTCATCCTTGTTACAATTAGCGCCATGCTCTGTTCTTTCAGCAGAAATTTCGATGAGGCGGAGGAAATTCGCAACAATACCATGTGCAGAAGTTCGGGCTGAGCCAAGCGCCCGAGGGGAGAAGCGAAAGTACAAGGACTCCTTCACCGACCTTGTCTTCATCAATGGATGCCGACAAGCCTTTGGCAGAGTTGCTGGCTGGCAGGTTGCCCACATTTCGTAAGCCAAGTCTCACTTCTTGGGAGTTTTTCTTCTTCTAAAATTAGGGTTTACTCAGACCTTTGTCAAATTCATGATGCTAGATGTTTTATGCTGATTCTTCACTTCACTTCAGTCTCCACGGAGCTGGGAGGAGGGGTATGAGGGTATGGTGGAAGTCTCACATGCTTTGGCGAGGAACAGGAACGCAGCCGAGCAGCAAGCTGCAGTGTTGCAAGTAAGTCTCTCCTATTCATCGTTTTGCCGTTGGTGGGCTTGTTTGCGCCTTGTCCGGGGTAGTAAAGGTTGACAGTAGTTTGGTTTTAATCCCTTTGAATGGTGGGTGGTTTCACTAGGCGAAGGAGAATAAATAACAGAATTACACAGCTACACCGGATTCCATAATTAGGTTTGTCAGGTTTCTTCGTCATCCATTTTGAAATCTCAGGAAACTCCGTAGCGAGAGCTGTTAGCTTGAGCTCAAGTTGAAATTTTGAATGCCTCTGTATGTGTCAGTTTTGCATACTCACAACATTGCCAAACATAGAGATTTTATTGTAAAAAGGCTGTAATTAGCAGTAGTGTTGCCTTGTCTCTTTGAATCATAGATTCGATGCTGATTGTATCTTCACCTCAGCTTCATAGACTCTGAACAGAGGTTGGCAGAATGCAAGACTTTGCATTCCTAAAATAAAGGAAATTTGCGAAATGCGATTTGAAATCTCTATAGGGGGCTTAGTTCTTTGAGACAAGATTCTCGCCTCAGAATCGTGCGGAGATGGAACTCAGTATACGGGAGGACAAGTATTTATGGCAAGCATTTGGGGCTCAAAAATGGAAAGAAGAGAATCTCACAGTTGAAGTTGTGCACTCCGACAACCCCAAAAGGACTTCTTCGCAATAGCTACGAAACTAATGAGTCGGCAGTGCAAGCAACCATTTTAGCCTGTGTACTCCTTGCAAATCATGTTCCACCAGAAAAAGCAGTAGAATTGTTGATGGAAATCTATTGATTGTGTGACTGTGAAGGGTTTCCCAAAGGTGCCAAACTGGTTCCGAAAACTCTTCCCTTACTCCGATTGGGGAGCTCAACTTAATGCCCGCATCACGCCTCTCTTCTTCTCATGGCTCGTCGGCCCTTGTGAGGTGAACTTTCAGAAAGCCAGAACCATGCAGTTGAGCATAGTTTAGGGTTTAGGGTAACATCGTTACATTGATACGAGTCAACCCTGCTTTCATGAACGAATTTGGTCCTGAAATGCTGTAACAAATTCTTTAATACACTCAATTCAGTTTTTTTCACTTTCTGATCATAACTCTATATTGCTCATGGAAATGTGCAGGTAGTTGAGGTGACGATCAAGGATAAAACCTTGAAAAGTGGCGTCCAAATAGAGAAATGCCGTTACCTCGAAACAAGTGGGTGCACAGGGCTTTGTGTAAATTCATGCAAGATGCCCACCCAGTATTTCTTCACCTCAGAGCTTGGGTAAGTGTCGCCATAAACTATATCATCAGCTTCCATAGTCCACTTTTGGTCATTCATGAACGTACGTGCTATGTGGATAGCGGCCATTTCCATAGACGTCGTTGTGGGCTTTGCTAAACAGTAGTCTCTGTGGGAGGATGAATTTTCTGCCTCGCATCACATTTCTCCCTCCTACAGAGGTCACTATCTAGTTTATAATTCGTCTATTGTAGTCCAGCGTTCACATGTAAAGTACATGTAGGTGGAATTCAAATGTGGCATGACCTCACTAAGTTGAGATCCACGACAATGTGATAGGATGCCGTTGACCATGGAGCCCAATTTTGAAGACATGAGCTGCTTGATGATCTTTGGACAGACGCCACCCCCACCAGAGCAGGATGTGGTTTTCAAGGAGAAATGTTGCAGCACAGCATGTCCAACATTCAATCCTGCTTCTGAAGTGTGCCCGAAGCTCAGATAATCGTCCTCAATCCATTTTGTACTTCTGAGGCCTTGGGGAGGATCTGACTTATGAATTATCATTACCAGTTCAGGTGATACACTCTGGCTCTCTGTTCAAGTGGGAACCATGTGAGCGATGGAGGTGTCTCATTAACGAGATTCTAACCTCATTTATATGTATCCATTTGCACCTTATGCACAAGCAATGAAAAAAATGAATCTGATGAAGAAATTAAGTTCAGTTTGTTCCTGTTCTGAGAGTTCTACTGTAATTGGGTCCTCTAATTGTAGTCCCGTTGATGGTATTTCATAGATGGCATTGTAATTGAAGTTGCTTGGCTTTTCCATTCAATGTTTCCACGAGTGACTGAAGTCCTACCAAGTTATCAGCATATAGAATTCTGACACTTGCACGTTAGTTACCAAGTGATGCACAATTCAGCCATGAATGAAAACTTGGATTGCACCAACTCCTTTAATAGTGATGCAGCAACTCTGTTCAATCTCACTTTATCAGAGACTTGGCACCAACAAGAACTGTTAGACTGAGGCGCACCAGAGATTTCTGGTAAGTGGTGGTGAGGGTTTGGTTCTCTATTATTAGTTCCGAGCTGAGAACGAGTCCCACGGTTAAGTCTTTGAAAATGCTCGGAATTGTCCGCAAAAGATCAGATGAGAGTCCACAAAAGCACGAAAGTTGACTTGACAAACTTGAAAAAACAGGCCCCCTCGCTCGGCCGGCCAGGGAGGATTGACCCCTTATTGCCGCATCAAAAGTTAAATGTAAAAATTGCCCCCTACTCTGTGCTGTGTAAAATTTGTATTTCTTCATATCCCAAAGCTAATTTTCAGGTCTTTGATTGTAAATATGAATTCAGAATTTTCAAATTTGATCATATGAGGCAAATAAAGAAAATTTAGTGTTTTTACCAAGGGTAAAAAATGGGGTAATAAGGGGGTCAACTATCCTTCTTCCAAGTCATTCTAGGGGTGCAAGTAAAAAAATGGTCCCTATTTTTTGCTTCATTAGTTTGCCTTGTACACCCTCCTTAGCTAATTTGTGGCTGTGATTGCAATTATGAATTCAAAATTTGCAAATTTTACCATGTGCAGAAAATTAAAAAATTCTACATTTTTTTTAAGGTTGAGCAAGGGGTTTAGTTCACCCCAACCAAAAAACAAGGAATAGGGTTGAGTTTGAAACTCTTTATGAAGCTCTACACAAACTTTGTATTTTGCATCTCTATGCTTAGATTGCATGGAAAAAATTATCTAAGTTGAAGTTGTTGTAAATCAATTCTCCACTTTTTTAGTCCCTACATCATTTGTTGAAAAAATTCAAGAGTGGCACAAAGTATCTATGCAAAATTTTGAGTTGTAGATAAAGTTTTATTAAAAGGTCATAGGTCTATCCATTCATAGGGCTGTTATGTGAATCTAAAATCATGAGCACATGAACACAAGAGTCTTTACACTCATGTTATAGGGGCTATATTATAAAACCTTCCATGATTATAGGGCACCTATGTTATAAATACCTTTATTATAGGTGTTCATAGTATAAACACCTTTAATGGTTGTAGGATATCTACTTATACATACACTCAAGGAGGTTGTGGCAAGAAACACTGTGCAAAAAACATTGCGTTTTGAACAATACACAATTTTTCCTGTAGGAGTACTTTAAAATTAGAAAAAATAATTTTGTTTTAAAAGTGAAAAATATGTTTCATGTTCACCTTTTAGAAGCATACTCTATGAAGGAAAAACATAGAAAATTTTTCTAAGTAGAAAAACTAAAAAAGTGTAAAATCTCTTAAATGTAGTTTTCTATTATTGTAATTTTACATTCTAATTTATAGAAAATGAAGAAAGGAATTTTTTTAAAACTGAAAATTGGCCATTTGGGAAGAGTTGATCGTGATGAGATCTCAAGGATGAGATTTCACTAAAAAATGATCGAAGAACCATCTTCAATGTTTAAAAATTACATGCAATAGAAGTGTTGTTTGTACTCATGCAGTGGACTTAAAATATTATATTTTTAGATTCTTTTTGGTAGATAGAAGTTTTTTTTATAATGCAAGTAAACCAAAAAAGTTTCAATTCCAAATAATTAAATTTAGGGACTCGTAACATAGTGAAAACCAAAACAACATTGTTGTGCTAGCAAGTTAAAAATAAATTTTAAATTAAAAAATGATTTTTTATAATTTAAAAAATAAGTGATATGATTACCATAAAGTTAACCATGCTTAATAAAATTTTGTGTTCATTGGACTTGTGCTTCTAAAATTATAGCAAAAAACAAGAGAGTATACCCTAGTGGTGATGTAAAATAGGACCTAAGGCTCAAGACTCACATTTTCATGTTGACATGCTAATATCATTGCTTGCCTATTTCGTATGTCAATTTCATTGAAAAGCTAAAACCATTTCTTCCTATGTACCTCAATTGTCTACTAAATGTTGAAGGCTTCTTTTTCAATTTCTTTGAATATACTCCAAACAAACAAAAAGCCAAAGTTTTGATAGAAATTTAAAAATATTCAAATTATAACTACAGGATGATTATATGGAAAAAGAAAGCACAACAACATTATAAATAGATTGAAAATTTACACTCTATAAGATATTTGATGCTTTTTGTTTTGATAGGTAACTATCAAATCTAACATTGTAGTTGTGTTAAAAAAAGAGGTTAAGGAAATAGTATATAAAACCAAAATCAATTTATGTCATTTCAAATCTAATCTACAAAGTTTTTTAAAAAATTTACAATTTCATTTCTTCAAAGTTTTAAAAATTCTACCTATAGGACATTGGAGAATAATTCAAAAAATAGATGGAATTCTTTTGGAAAAGAAGTATTCTTACATTGCTTTATAAAAAAAAAATCTTGGGAAACATTTCTATTTTCAACAACTAACAAAATTTATTTTTCAATAATACCAATTATTTAACAAAGATATTGTCATCTCATTCTTTACCTTATAGTATTTGAGATTAATTCATAAGAGGATTTTTGGGCCCCCAGAAGACCGTTTCAAGGGTGTTCCCTAAAACTGTTCCCACTGCTATAGATAAGCCCCCCGTTGGTTTGAATTTTTGAATTTTGAAAAAAAAAAATTAAAATTTTTTTTCCAAAAAACTTCAAAATGTATTAAAAAGCAAAAAAATGATTTAATTTTTTTTTGAAAATATATAATAATTTATTAAATTTAATAAAGAATTAGTTTTTTTTGGACGTGGCAATCGCTCGACCACATCAACATCGCGTTCCTAGTGTTCCCAATACATTCCTAGCATTTGGGAACTTGCAGTCCTATAAACCAGCTAGAAATCCTCTTATGCATCTTTCTAATGATTTATCTTAATAACTTAGATTGCATCGATGCATCTTGATAACTTAAATATTAGCATTTGAATTAGCAAAAATCATTTTTTTGGCCTTGTGAAAAACTAGGCACTTGCACTTTACAAGGTCACATTTGTATGAAAAATGGTACTTGATCTTAGGATTTATTTTTCAAGTCAAGTTGGCTAAATGCTTAAAAAATTTGAAACCATTTGGAATTGTACAACATATAGAAAAAACATAGTAAATAAAAAGAAATAGAAAACGAATCAAAATATTGAATGTAAACAATTTATTTATAGAATTGAAAAATGCCAATTCCAATGACTAAAATGATGTAATACACAATCTACACCTACTGGTTTTTTTAATTTTTTACAAAATATCAAAAATAGAATTAAATAAAGAATTTCAAACTTTTTTCTAGACTATAAATTTTGTAACTACCCACAATCTACCCCTAACTAAAACTTGTCATAACTTTTGACTCATTGATCAAAACATAATGACTCAAAACTTTCCACTTAGATATAAATCTAAATAACAAATTTCGAATTTTTATTTCATAAAAAAATAATTTTGAAAGATTTTTTTTTGGCTAGAGATACCCACTAAGCAATGAAAACTACATATCTCGTAATATTTTTTTTAACTATGTAGTCAAAAGTTATGAAAATTGTTGGGCCTTAAAAAGATACTCCTTGAGAAAATGTTGTGTGAAAATTTAAAAAAAATAAAAAAATAAAAAAATCCATTTATAATGACCTACCTAGAATTGCTATATTTTCAAAAAACATAGTTTGAGCATTTAGGAGTTAATTAATACTTTAAAATTCATAGCTTATTCATATGGTGTCCAAACATCACGTGCTACAATGAATTAAAACCCTCTTTTCATTTTCCAATTTAATAATACAATAAAAATAATTTTTCATCTAGCAATAACCAATGATATGCATAATTGCAAGTAGTAGCAATTATAGGTGCACATAAGATAGGGTTATATATTTTAAAATCAGTGAAGGAAGGTGGTATCATTCCAATGAATATGGTACCAGGCTGGTAGGATTGATGACGTTGATCCTACATGGATGATCCGACCCATGTGCGTCCGCCTAAATCTACTCCAACGTTACATCCAACTTTCCTACATCTACGAAAATTTCCTGTACCGGGGAGCTACAGGTCACCGATGACTGAAGGAAAGAAAGGCACAGACGAAGAGCTGAAGAGCCTGGCTTAGGGCAGAGCTCCGAGACGACCTCCTCCCTCGCCATAGCCAGAGAGTCCCTGAGTACCCCGACTGGTCACGAATTGCCCCTCGCACACATCAGCAGCACGCAACAAGGGCACCCAGTCGCCGGGGTGACAGTAGTGGTGGCGTCTTCGTTGGACTGAATCCATTGCGTAGCGGAGCTTTGAAGGAGCGATGCGTGTTGGCGCGGGTGTCCCATTCGAGGAGGGACGGGCAGGACCGTGTGCTTGCTGTGGGATGGCGCGCGCTTTGAGGCGATGAGCGCGATGTTGTGATGTAGATCGAAGGTTCGCGGAGGGTGGAGTGTGGCGCTGGTTTTGTGGTAGGAGAGCGGTGGCATGCCGGGACTTGGTTGCAGGGCAGTTGTTTGTGCGGGGGAGGAAAGTTGTGGTTGTTTGCGGAGGTGAAGGGTTTGTTTGAGGGAAAGGTGGAGGAAGGAGCGAGGAAGGTCAGGTGGTCCCAGACGTGGATTGGTTCTAGGTTACCGCGGTGTAGCATGCGAGTGATTGCGCTCCGGGAATCAGAGAGCGGGAGTTGTATATACGAAGAGGGTAAAGACGGCGTCGTCTTCGATGGAACCGCGTGTCGGCAACAAGTACCGGCTTGGTCGGAAAATTGGCAGTGGTTCGTTTGGTGAGATCTATCTCGGTAAGTGTAGGGCACCACCTGGTTCATGTTGTGACTGGATCATCGTTTAGTGACAGTGTTGGAGTCTCGTGATGATTGTGGAGGGGTCTCTTGCATTGCCCTAGACTTCCCAAGCGTTCATTTTCTCTTGCATCAGAGAATGCCGATGGTAGAGCACTCTGAGGACATTAGAAGCTGGTATCTGATGATGGTTCTTTCTTGAAACCGAGATTCGAGTGTGACCGTGTTTGTGAAATCAGGAATGTGCTTGCAATGTTTGAATTTCTTGCATCGATGAGGTTCTTCGTCTTGCATGTCACCATTTTGGGTTCTTGCCGACTTTTCATCGGAAGTTTCTAGATTGAAAGATTCGGCGCACAATCGGATAGCAGATTGGTTGACTGATTGTCCTGCACTGTGCGACAGGCACCAATGTTCAGACGAATGAAGAGGTCGGAATCAAGCTGGTACGTCAGCTCGATCAATTTGTGTCATGTCGTCTAGGCGTCGTCGGCAACGGCAGAATTGGTTGCTAAAGAACTTCCGAATCATGGAGACCGGCGCTTCGGATCTTGCATGCATTCAAGCTAGTGGAATTGAATATCGCTTTTTAGCATAACTATCAGCCTAGTTTAGGGTGCTATTTCAGAGATTGGAAATGTTGGATCGGTATGGTCTTGTCAAGGGTGGAGTTGTGGGTTCTGAAGGGTAATGGGGAAGTTGTATGTTATCTTCACCCGACTTTCATGAAGTCACGTCTCAGTAATGGAAAGTGTCTCTGAGGGCTTTGGTTGTCCCTGATACCCTGTACTTCGGTTGCTTTCAGGAAAGCATCAAGACGAAGCATCCACAGCTGCTTTACGAGTCCAAGCTGTACCGAATTCTTCAGGGGGGAAGTAAGGAGCCTTGAACTGGCAATCATCAGTTGTTCCGTGTGTTCGTTTCGTGTTCCTTAATTTCTGGTGGAAAGCGCTTTGATTCTGCGTTTTCCTCACCCCATTTCTTGAAAATGGTCCGCGTCTTTTGGATGATGTTGTGGCAAGACCGAATTGTCATTTTTGATGCGGCGCGGTTACGGTACCCTGCTAGGACCAAATTGGCGAGCACCGAAGTGCAAAAAAAATCTTTTTTTTTAAGTGTCAGTAGCGGAACGTTCTGTAATTTAAAGAAGGTTGTTGGTTTTCGGCATGCAGTAATTTTTCTGGGATAGTTTCTTTGTTCGTTTTGCAATCACCCTCGATTGGTGCTGTAGCAAGTATTGTCAAGAACGAAGCAAGGCGTTATATACTGAGGACTCGTTTGTGAGCGAAAGATTAGCCAGTCGCGAAGTTCAACGAGTTAGAGCCGTCATAATCTGTTCGTTAAATGCTGACGAAGTTTTCTTCCTTAACTAGACCTTGTGTTGAACCAATATAAAAGGAAGCCTTCTTTTTACTGAAGTAGGGCGTGCACAATCAGGATGTGTCACTCCGACATGGTGTTCAATTTGAATTATCCTTGCACACTCTGTTTCGAATTTTATTTCTACAGTGTGCCCCTGATTCATGTCGGGCATTTGAGGTGAGGTGAGCGTCTTTTGATGGAAAATGGTTTTTTCTTCTGGTTCAGCTGGAATACCCAACATCAGATGGTTCGGCATAGAAGGAGACTACAATGTCTTGGTTCTCGATTTGCTGGGACCAAGTCTTGAAGACCTTTTCAACTTCTGCAGTCGGAAGTTCTCTTTGAAGACCGTTCTAATGCTCGCTGACCAGCTGGTACGTATAGAGTTTTACTGGATGTAGTTATTGAGTAGCGAGTTGAAGTGGAGATTTGTGCTTTCAGAGTTTGAAGTGCAGCAGGACAAAAACCACCAGGATTGAGGCTTCTCTGTTACGTTTGTGCAGATCAACCGAGTGGAGTATGTTCATGCTAAGAGCTTTCTCCACAGAGACATTAAGCCTGACAACTTTTTGATGGGGCTCGGAAGGCGAGCAAATCAGGTGTTTGGAGCACCCCTTTCATCCCTCTCGTTCCTAGGCTTTGAGACTTCACATTGTTGTGATCTGAAGAGGATGGATTATGGCGTCCTCAATGTGGCATGTTGTCCGGTACTTATTCTTAATTCACTGAAGCTTAGGGACGACACCGAGTTCGAGGAGAAGTTGCGCATGGTTTTCTTTCTCAAATTGGTAGATGTATTTCTATGTCAAATTAGATTTTAATCGGAGATAACCATGACGTTCGACAATCTTTACCGAAGTGTAGGATTTAGTAGTAGAGGCTGGTAAGAAAGACGAGAAGTACCATTTGGTTTAGAAGTATGTGTTTCTGTTTTAGCACTTGAAGGTTCTGAGCGCAGATTGGATTGTGTAGGTCTACGTTATCGATTTTGGGCTTGCCAAGAAGTACCGTGACCCTTCCACCCATCAGCATATTCCATACAGGTAATCCTGGCGTGTTTCTGGACTTGCAGTGCGCAACATCTTTGTACTGGAACTATCGGTTGTCTTCCTGGATGTTTTATGTATTTGGATCGTGAGAGAAATAAGTTTGCCGTCCGATCTTTTGGTTTATTTACATGCGTTTTGGCGCTCGTACCATGTTTTCAAGATGTTAACCGATGGTTTGTTGATCATTAGGGAAAACAAGAATTTGACGGGGACGGCACGGTACGCTAGTATCAACACGCATCTTGGCATTGGTAAGTAGTTCCTTCTTGAATTTCCTTCTCCTTGTGGGCCGTCTCCTCCCTTCTTTCTTCCGTGCACCCTTGTGCTGGATTGGGATGGCGTCTGATCGATTTGGTTTGTATTTTCTGACCAGAGCAAAGCAGAAGAGACGATTTGGAGTCTCTTGGTTACGTACTGATGTACTTTTTGAGGGGCAGGTGAGTTGCCTAGTGCTTTGTGAGCTTGCTTTTGCAAGAATGTTGCACCGCTAGTTAATGCGTCTACTTCAGTACGATCTCATTTTTTTAATCCACGATGGCTGCTCAATGAATACGTAAGGCGTGCTTGTAATCTGTATTTTGGGTATCAAGCGTTACTGCAGTGGAACAGCTTTTGAAGTCCAGAATGCAAGTTGTATTGATTGTTGAAAGTGAGATTGTTTTGTGTGAACCAGTCTTCCCTGGCAAGGGCTAAAGGCAGGAACGAAGAAGCAGAAGTATGAAAGGATCAGCGAGAAGAAAATGTCTACGCCCATTGAGGTATTTGCCAGAGATCTCCATGAGTCAGAAATTGACTCTAAAAACATTTGGCTTCGTGCGTATTGGAAGCGTTGGAGTTGACGAGGCGCTCTTGGTTGTATTTCCGTAGTGTTCAGAGAGAAGTCTGGGTTTTCCTCTCCGTTATTGACTTGCTCATCTTCATGCAGGTTCTGTGTAAGAACTACCCCTCCGAATTCGCGTCGTACTTCCACTACTGCCGGTCTTTGCGCTTCGATGACAAGCCCGACTACGCATACTTGAAACGAATCTTCCGTGACCTGTTTATCCGTGAGGGTAATGCAATTTGACGGTTTTGTAGATGTAGCGTGGTCTGTGGGGTTTACGACATATCAGAGCGTGAAAATATGATGTCCATACTCCCTCGATTCACTGTGGTTTAATGCGGTTTTTGAGTGCATATCTGAGATCGGTAGTTGAAATCTTGTGAATCATAGAAGAGGCAGTTGATGACTGTTTGGTAATCGTCTAATCGCCACGACACACATTGCTTTCCATTTTGATTCGAACGTCATACGTGTTTGTGCAGGTTTCCAATTTGACTACGTTTTCGATTGGACCATATTGAAGTACCAGCAGTCACAAATCTCTGGTGCTCCGTCCCGCACATTGGTATGCGAAGCATAAGTTTAGTTCCTAAAGGCATTCGAGTGCTTGAATATTGTGTACATCTTATGCAAAATCATCCGATTCTATTTCTCTTTCTGTATACATTGCGTTTCTGCTCTCAGGCGTCGTTGCCTACTGGGTCTCGTGCACCGCCATTCACTTTTTCGAGTGTGATGGTCTCATCTGGTGGGTCTGTTGTGTTCCTTGTTCCTGACTATTGTTTTGAGGTTGTTGAAGCTCAATCGCTAGAGAGTCATGCTGTTTCTTGTCTTTTGCTCATTGCGTAATCCCCAATTTGATTCCTCTACTTTTTTGTCAGGGTGCTGCTGGAGGGCAAAGCAGCGGAGCGGCAGGTGATCGTGCCTCAGCAGGTCAAAATCTCCGAGAGACCCAGCGTGCAGCAGAGGCTGATGCTTCCCGGCGCAGGCTTGTGGGCGGTGCAACTGGCTCCGGGGCCTCGAATGCTCTGGAATCATCAAAACACCGGAGTCCCAGTCATGAAGAGTCTGCAAAGGATTCTGTAAGTTTCTGTGACGATTTGGAGCAAACATCCTCCGGCAGGAGAGAGAAGTAGAGCGGTTTATTACGAATTTGCTTACGTATCTGTGGGTGAATTTGCTGAGTTTACGTGTCCGTCTTGATAGACTATTGAGGAATCGTTAGTGCTTTGGAGTATTCAGTTGGGTGATGTACGGGGCAATAGTGTTTTTATGATCATCGCCTGTGCCACATTTTCCAGAGGACCCTTTCTTTCTTTTGATTATTTTTCTTCAATGTTGGCGTCGTCACTAGAATATTGTTTTGAGGAACGCTGATTTCTTAGAGAGACGCTAAGCTACCACGAAGGATTGTCCCAGGAAGTTTTGGACGTTTTGGAATTTTTTGAAACCCTCAAATCTACCGAATTGAAATCTGCGAAGTAAATCCAATGTATGGAAGCTTTGTCAAACCTGTGAAAGTTGTTCGAATTGAGTTTGTAAAAAACAGCCGTTCTAACTTTCGGTAGTGTAATGGTTTTACCTAAGCACATGACAGTTCGAGGGCATTTGGTGACTGGCGAGTCAGTTTTATTTGGGTGAGCTTCTTAAGATTTGGGTAAGGTCATATTTTTAGGAAGATCGTTTTGGTGACGTAGTAGATTTAGCCGTGAGATGCTTGTTTTTCTTATCTGTGTGTGCTGTTGTACAGGCTCCTGCTGGTGTGGCAGAACCGGAGCGCATGCATTCATCCTCGTATGGAACTCGAGGAGGATCCTCTTCCAGGCGAGCTGTTGTATCCAGCAGCCGGCCGTCGGGCCCAAGCGAAGGTGTGGAGTCACGGACCATGAGCTCCTCCAAGACTGGTGCAACAAGCCTGCGGACCCCAGCAGGGATGCACAGGAGCTCTCCTGTTGGTTCCTCGGACCCCAAGCGGACCGTTCCAAGCCGTCATCCGCAGTCTAACTCGAGGGTTTATGAAGCTGCCCTGAAGGGAGTGGAGTCTCTTTCCGTTGAGGTGGATGGAAGCCAAATGAAGTAGGCCCAGGTTTGTGTTTAGCTAGCTGGTTACTCTTTCTGGGTCCTTATGTCGAACCCCTCCTCTTGTGTAGCTGAGAATTTCTCTACATGTGACGATGATAATAGCCTAGACTGGGGGAAATACGTAGATACAGGCCTTTCATACTGAGGAATGAAAGGATTCTATCTTGAGGCCAAGAAGTCTTTCAAAGAGCTTAGGTTTTGCAGGTGACGGCTATATGACTTCGAACGAAATAATTCGTAGATTGCAGCAGAAGCAGCTAGGAAGGTTACAGGACTGAAATCTGTTTTAACACTGAATCGTAATTCAATGTCTTAGAATTTACTCTGATGAGATCGAGGAAGTGAGAATCCCTCCGTTGGTAGTGCATTCACTTCTTGCAGCCATTAGCCTATTGCCAACCTGTAAATACCTTACTTGAGAAGTTATGTAATGGAATCCTTTAGGTATTTATTGGTTTGGGGACCTTTGTTGCATCATTATATTTGTGGCATCTGTGGGGGACTGATTTTTTGGGATTAGTGTTCATGAAAATACGATGCTGCGGGAATGACCAGACTGAATCTGAGCTCCTGTAGAATAGTTTTGTGGTTTGATTTGGAATGTAGAAAATGGATGCATCGATTCATGAATGCATATATGCTAGTGAACTAATTGAGTCAATCCGGTAATAGCTAGAGTGATTCGTTTGTGCTTTACAAGATAGGCCTCATGGTCGTGGCTTACGTCTGAGCAGCCTGGCGGTTGTGCAGGGCCGAGATGCGTACGGTGGAAATTCAGGAAGAAATCGTAGTTCCTTCCGAACTTGAAGAGATAAGATGGAGCGTTCTCGATGGACTGGGTCCTGTTTCGAGTTTGCAAACTCTACATTAGAGTTTGGCTCTGTATCTACTGTGCATGGTGATTTCGGCTTTGGAATTTGATGTGGACTCCAGATTCATATGAGAGGCGCTTGCTGGGAGCCTGATGGTTTTCAATCCAATTCTCACAATCCTGGCTGTTTCCTCGTTATTGAACATAAAGACTGAATATGGTTCCACTGTAAGGCTCCCTGTCTTAAGATCATGTGTCAGTTACTCTCGCTTGTTGTTTCTTGTTGGGAAGCGTATGATCCAACTGCGGGCACCATTCTTGCAGTTAATGGACCCCCACTATTTGCGAGCATAGTTTCTATTATTTAGCACTCTTAAATTTTTGTTAGGTCTTGATGGGAGTTAAAATGGGACTTCAGATTCCAGCTCTTGTAATGCATATTTTGGACTCTGTAAGAATAACGTATGAATTTGCAAAGGGCTGAAAAACAGTTGTACGAGAAATTGACCAAGGACTCATGATTACCATGAATACAGGGTGCATATTTTAAGCAAGAGTGTAGAAATTTGTTTTAGAAATTTGTCACAATTAGGTGCTATTACCATTCAACCATGTTGTTAAAAGCATCGACAGTAAAGTAACTGCATTTGTTGAAATGGTATTCCATGATGATGGGCTTAAATTGAGGTAACTTACAAGCACTTATTCCTTGAAATTATTGCTATACACCAACTGATAGCTTATTTGCAAACTATGGAGTAGTATTTGCAGCTTAGTGAGGTCTACAAGGAGTCAAAGAGGTGTGATGAATCTTAGAGTATCTCACGAATGCCAAGTGTGTAGCACAAAAGTTCCTTGTTACCTAAGGTAAACTAACTCATCATGGGTTAAATGGGAGCAAGTCCATTGTGGGCAAAATTGTAATGGTGGTGTACATTTTAGAGCTTGAATGTACATCACCATTACAATTTTGCCCATGATGGGCTTGCTCCCATTTGGCCCATATTGGGGTAGCTAACTTTATAACTTTTTATGGAAGTTTTGCCTATTTGTATCACAAAATATATTGAGTATCATTTTTAATGAATGCTATTGTGTAGTAGAAAAATAGGTGGGATTTTTTATGATTTCTAAGTGTTTAAGTATCATTTTTTGTTGATTCAAGATTCCCTAACATTCATAAAGTGTGAAGTATCATTTTTATCAATTCTTCTTTAGGCCCCAACTTGTTGAACTTAGTATGTGCAAGAATGAATTTGGAATGTGTAAACAAGTTTGGGGATAATTTTCAAAAAATTCCTTTCCTTTACATCTAAGGATAGTGGATTAGTAAAATTTTTAAGCCCTTTATACTTTCCATTTAATAAATGAAAGCCTTTCTCAAAATGTGTAACCCTAAATAACTTACGTAAGGCCATAAAAACAAGAGTAAGTAAAATAATCAATATTCTCATACTTCTAAAACTTCCCATTAAAATAATTGATTCATTTTTCACAATGAATGAGAGGGGTGTTTTAAGTATATTGTACGAGTAGATTAGTTTCAACATGAACTTGCCGAAATATTTTAATTTTAGCAATTCGACAATTCGGTAGATAGATAAGAGTTTTTATTTTCATCACTTTAAGATGATACTTCTAATTTTGGATTGATTCTTTCTATTCATATATGAATGTGTTCCTTTTTCTAATTTTTCTCAAAAACAACTTTTTCAAATTTTTAGAAAAAGTTGTAAATAATTTTTTAAATTTTGACATCTTCCAAAATTTTCCAAATTATTTACAAAATTGACCTACACATACAGTAGTCCTAGTAGCATTGTCCCATGATGAAGGTAGGAGGTTCTGAAATAGAGTGGACTCTAAAATAAAGCACCTCCTTAAAATGTACCTTGTTTGTACAAGTTGCTTTTTTATAGCCCTCAGTAGTCTAAAAATTGTGTATATTTTAGGGGGTGCTCCATTTTAGAGCCCTATGTCACTTCAACTTCAAAGTTTTATTATTAATTCTAACAAGCTCCAAAAAATATGAAGCAATTGAAGTTAAATGTCAATTCCACTTGTCTTTCAAGGAAAATTTGTTGAAAAATATTTCAAGATGTTTCACCTCTCTAAAATTCAGCTCTAGCCCTTAGATGGTTTATTTAGGGACCTCCTACCTTATGTCTTTTGGGGAGATTTTTTTAGTAGGACTTTACGAGACATACATGTGTATTCAAAGGTATTTTACTAGAATTTTCCTAAATAGTCATAAATCATAATACAATACTACTAAGACTACTTAGAACACCCTTTTCTCTTTTAGTATTGGCACTTATTCATCTTCATAATATTTTTAATGTCCTTTTAGTCATCTACACTGTAATAGAAATAGATAGACTTCTTATGTCACTCTAATAAATTATAATGGGAAAGTTTTCAATGTTGTTTATGGGATATGGGATGGAAGTACATTGTTTAGAGTATCAATTATAGTTTTTAGTTGACACAAGTCAATAAGTATAACTAGTTGGGTTAGAAATGGATCTAAAAAATTCAAGGGTGATTGCAAGAAACACTTGTCCCGTTTTGTGTCACATATTGCATGCAGAAGTTGTTTTATACCATAAGTGTTGCAAAAATGATCGAATGAATGTGAAATTTGGAATGAATCTTCCTCAAGAATGAAAGATTTTACCCAAATTTTCAAAAATGATAAAGTAAGGGGGATTGAATTTTGAACATATGTTACATATGTGGTTTTGATGTTTTTTAGTACAATTGAGTACTTTTTCTCAAGAATAACACTATAAAATTTGGTAAGCTAGGTCTTCTAATAGAAATATACTCCATACTTTTTTAGAAGAGGGATTTATAAAATCATTTTCCAAGTGTATTTCATATTAGCCTAAACTGTACATTAGTCAAGTTGAATTTATGTTGAATTAAATTTATTTATTTAGTTCTAGCTTTAATATTCTATCTTTGCCCTTTTCAAATAAATTTTTTAATTTAAAAAATAAAAATGTGGAAGTTTCATTTTCTAACGTAAATTGTAGCATGTGGCTCAAAATAGTATTTTAGGGGACTCAATAATACTATTAGGGACCTATAGTGCCTTCAATTTGTTCATGAAAACTTTATTTATGGAAAAATTAAATATTGCCATTCATCCTTTAGTTATTATTCACTAATGAACATTATAAGTTGTTTAAAGAATAGAGTTGAAATCCAATTAATTATCTAGATATCATATTCTATGCCCCAAATAATATTAGAAGTGAATCATAGTACAAAAAGTACAAAAAAGATGAAAATAAAAAACACAACAAATAATACAACTGTTTCTTGCAGTTACCCTCAACAACATTAATCCCTCAAGACCTAGCAATTATTTTACAATGGAAATTTTCGATCAATTGTTCCACTTTCATATTTTTCTTGTATATGGATGTGCTTGAAATTGAAATTGAAATTGTACAAAAATAAAGACTATTTTGTCTAGTATGGATGGTATTAATTCCTTTAAACATTGACTATCAAATTTTTAGATTATAACAATTTTGGATGATCAATTAAATAAGCAAAATATATAGCTTCTGGAAAAAATTAAATACAAGATGATGAATAATGTTTTTTCATCCCCCACCAAAAAAATTTGCATTAGAATCTAATATAAATTTAGTGTTTGTTAAACTTTAAAAATAAAAAATTAAGAAGAAACCTTCAAATTTTTACACATTTTCAAATGAAAGGAGTAGAAAACCAAAATTGACCAAATTGGATCCTATAAAAATTCAAAAAAAGTATATACGCATCAATTTTTGAAGTTTAACAACTAATATTATATGCATATTTTTTGGAACATCTTAAAATTTTTTGGAATCATTCTAATTATTTTGTATTCTTATTTACACCAAATTGGACCTTGTATTTTTAAAATTGCTGAAAATGAAAATTTGAAATTCTTTTCTCCAAATCGAGTTTGTTTTTGCAAAGTAAAGTTTAGAAATGTCCCAAAAAATGATTTATTTCCATCCCAACCACCCTTTTCATTGGAAGAAGACTATGTTTGCTCCTTTTTTCTATAAGACTACATTTCCTAAATTTTTAAAATGATTTTCACATTGAAATTTGGAAAATGCAACAAGTATGTCAACTTACTACTCTATTAGATTCTACTTTACAAAATATTGAGGTTTGTTTCACCCTAGTAAGAATTTGCAATTGAAAATTTGATATAGACACATTGTCTTCTCTTAGTCCTTGAGAGGTTCAATAGTTTCAATTCATTGTCCAATACATATGATGACTTTTGAATAGAACTCTAAAAGCTTAATTTCTAGAGTATGTTTTTTTTAATATCTTTTCTGTCTCAATAAATCGTGGTACTCCAACTAGTTTTCAAATAGAAACCACAAATTTATTTGAAGCACAAGGGGTTGGTCTTATACTCTAATCTCTCTACAAAAATGACATCCAACCTTTGATTTATCCTTATAGGATCTCCCTTTTACTTTTATACCCTCCCACTCTAATTTAAAGGATACCATTAAAAACCATTTGTTAATAGATTTACTCAACGATTTGAATTTAGCTAATAAATGACAAATAATGTTGGTTGTAACAAATTGTTGGTTGTAACAAATTGTTGGTTTAGGTTTATTTGAATTAGAATCTTTTTGAAAATCTTTAGTATAACTTCATTTATAAGTTCACTACTTATTTTATTATAGAATTCCATTTCCTACTAATTAAGCAGTTTTGAGTTCTTAACATGATCAAATCTTATCTTGTAATAATATATTAAGTAGATAGGGATCCTTTAAATGTTTCCAAAAACTAACTTTGCTTTCAAAATTAGTATGGAAAGAATATGTGTCTTTCTATTTAATGTTTTACAATTCATGAAAAGAAGAAAAATCATCTAATCTTTAGAACTAGTTCCTACATTTTCCTCCTTTTTCAATGAATTTGAAAAAATATATATTTCACTCCACATCTTAGACAATAATAGCCAAGGCCTATCCAAGGAAGCAAAGCCAAAGATATAATGTAGAAAGGTTGAACAATTAAATTTAAGGAATTCCCTTGTTGCGGTTCTTAAATCAATGGAAGGTCAAATTTGTTCTGGTTTCATATCTAACTTTATACTTAATGTAGGAAAAACACTCATTTTGATAAACATTCATTTTGATAATAAAGGAAAACAAGCCACTTTAGTCATTTGTTAACGAAATCTCAAGACTCTAAAAAATCGTCTACTTCAAAATACAAGTGTATATTTTTATTTAATATATGCATTCACAATGTGACAAGATATTGGACCTTCATCTTGTGTTTATAATAGGAGACAATGCACAGTTGCTAGTATTTGAGTGTAGAAGTGTGAGCTTATGAGCCTCAAAGATGATGCACCTATAGTATAGGTGTTTATACTATAGAAACCTTCTATGATTTATATTATAGGTACCTATATTATAAGTATTTTTACTACAAACACTTTCAAAGGTGGTAGTATATGTACTTATATACATATTAGAAGCTCACATGCTCGCATGTTCATGTTCACACACTAGCATCATTGGGAGACAATGATATTAAGTATTGAATACATCTAAACAAAATTTATTTCAAATGCTCGGGCAGTATGATCATCAGATGCAGAGACTACAATAGATCCATCACTCGACCAAGCTAGACCTTGAATTTGATCCAAATGACCTTGTAGCACACACTCGCAATATCCTGTTCTATAGTCCCATAGGCGCACTTTTCCATCCGAAGCACCTGAACAAAGAAGTTGTGATGTAGGACACCACTGAAGTTGTAGAACCTCATGCTCATGCTCACAAATGTTGCGAATTGCAGAAGTTTGGACATCCCAAACAATGAGCTGTCCATCAAGTCCACAAGTTGCAGCCAAATTAGAAATGGCTCCAGATAAAAAAGTAGCACATTCTATTGAGTCCAAGTGACCGGTAAGAGTGGCCACTGGAATCCCACTTTGAATGTTCACGAGACAAGCTTTGGCATCTGTTGAGCCCGTAATGGCCAAACGTGAGTCGTTCGAGATGCTCATACATGTCAAAATGTTAGAATGGAATCCGTGCCCGCGCTCAACAACGTGAATACTATTGCTTCCACTTGAACTCGAAGTCCTCCATATTCGTAAGCTTCCGTCCTCTGCCCCTGTACAAATCAACTCTCCATCCGGAGTAAAACTACCACAAGTCACCTTCCCATTGTGGCCCAACAACACTTGCACACAAGAGCCTGTGTTTGGGTTCCATAACCACGAGGAAAACTCGTCGGAGCCTGCAAGCAAAAGGTGCCCTTGCGGATGCCAGTCCAACCACTCAATCGTTCCCGAAGGTCCCTCGAGTTTTTGCTTCAAGGTAGCGGAAGAACTCTCCCAGATATTTACAACACCGTCCATTCCTCCGGATGCTAAAAACCTACCGTCTTTGCTAAATTCCAACGACACCACCGTGTCGGTATGTCCCTGCAATTGGTGGTGAGCCTCTCCATCTCCAACTTGCCATAGATACACAAGCTCATCTTCACCCCCTGTTGCCACTTGCCTGGAACTTGGTATGGGACTACAAACCACACAGTGAACAGGCCCTTGATGACCCCCAAAACAATGAAAAGAATCATCAATCTCGTTGGGGAATGTTGCATCACAATCTTCCATTCTTGATTGATCTTCATCATCCGATTCATTTGCATTGGGCAAGTCCTCTTCATCAAGATCAATGATGTTTATGATTTCATCATCGTTGTTGATATGGTTGTGGAGATAATTACCACCTGAGTTATTCCCAGCCATGTGGGTGCACTAAAGACATTAAATATATCAAGGCTTGAAGTTGGTGAGATTGGATCTTGTGGACAAACTAAAGGAACACAATTATTATGTAACACAAATAACTAGTCTAGGGCTTAAATTTTACTTTTGGCATTCTATTTGTAGTTCCATCCAGTCTACTAAGTGATAGTCTATTTAAGTCTTAGTCCTCATCTTTATGAAATATAGAGAGAGAGATATATATATAGATATAGATAGATAGATAGATAGATATATAGGTATATAGGTATATATGTATACACACTTTTATTTTTATTTCTACTTAAATTGTAGTTGACTAAAGATGGAAAGTAAAAAAAAAGTGGATTTACCAAACAATCATTAGATTTAATGGTTAACAAGTGGATGGAATGAATGGTAGGTGAAGTCATGTGTATCAACTTATATAGTGCTTCTAAAGTGGTGAAGCAAATCACTTCTACCACCATTGAGCCTAGAGTTGAGGTTGAAGTCACTTGATTAGTCACAATTGTTGATGTGTAAGCCATATATTTTTACCAATATACTTCTTGCAAAAGCCATGATTTTTGTTATCATTTTCTAGAAAATATTCAATCTTCATCTTTTTTTTATTTGCTACCAGATGAAATCAATGTGTTTGCAATTGTTATTGTGGACTTTTAAATTGTATAATCAAGCTAGAGTGAGTCATGAGGTTGCAATGGAGGTGTTCATTGTGAATTCTATTGAAGTGGATGTCATGTCTAAAGTGTTATCCAATTGTGCCTTCCAAGCAATGGAAAAGTGTTGTGTTTTTTACTTTCTAGTTGACCTAAGTATAAATCCTAAAATTACACAATTGAAAGTTAGTAATATTGGTCATTTTTGGCTATGGTACAAACCAAAACCAAGCACTAGCAATGGTATTTTAAATCTAAAATCTCACTAGCCAAAGTTATAGGACCTCTTATAACCTTTCAAGAATGAAAATTTTTATTGTAATTAGATTAATTAAATTTAGAAGTAATCCATAAATGAAGTTTATCCTCTAGTTCAAACTATAAAACTTCATCCATCGATTTCCATCAATCTAACCAAGGTCATCAAGAAAACTAACTTTAGATTTTTGAATTGAGTTTATAATTACTTTACAAATCTAAATTACTCTAAGATTGATGACTTTCATCCAAATTTGAGATCTTCACTTCACTTCACTTTAATTTGGAATGTAGAACCTATAGCTATCAAATTACTAAATTTCCAAGTTAATTCTCCTTGATTGCATTCAAATTGAGCATCATAGTATGAAGGAAGACAAAGATAGAGCTCCAAAAGTTTAATTTTGTAAACCAATATATAGAACCAAAATCAAAGTTCTCAATTAGAAGTTGGCTCTTCTAGGTAGGCTTTGACATTTTAGAAGTTGAATGTGAAACTTGAATTTCAAAGTATAGACATGACAATTGGATCCTCATTGAATAGAATATAGAATCTGAAAGCTACATCTAAAGATAAGTTTTTTTACATTACATATACAATTTTATTATTGTACTCTTTCAAAATAAACATCAATAATTAAGTCCTTCATTGATGTAAGATGCATACTTTGTCTTCATTTTGTATCAAGAAAAATTAATGTCTTTTTCCTACAAAAAAGGACATTGGAAATTTAAAAGTGGAATCCCGATGCCTTTTAAACATTGATGTAATAATTTTATTTTAAAATATCAAAAGTAGATAATACTCAAAGGAAATGGTTAGGGAGAGAGACCCATAAGAAAAAATATATAATGAAATTGATAAATGGTTTCAATTCTTTGAAATAATGCAACAATGTCAAAGTTGGCTGTTAAAAAAAACACTCAATAAAGTCCTCACTTAGATTGGTATTTTTGATTGTAAACATAACGTCTAGGATCACATATGTTTCTTTTTTTCAACAATTTCAATTCTTCTTAGACAATGCTATTCCTTTGGCAAGTCACTACAAAGAAGGTTGTGCACCATCGTGTATATTAGTAGGGAATCCTTCAAATGTCCACTATCAAAGTTTAAATTGTAAACAACCTCTTTGAAATGGTCTCATAATGCCATATCAATTCAAGTTCCTAGTTTCTTAAAGTCTATATCTAGGCACCTTTAGTCTAAGGTCATTATCTTAAATGACTAAGTTTTGAGCTTGAGGGGGCACTTATTTTTATATTTTACATGCACTTGCAATAGTGACCTATTGAATCCTTTAAGTTCTTGGACTATGTTTTCACCAAAAACACTCCAAAACTACCATTTCTAGCACAATTACCAAGTTTTGAAAAACAAAAAATTTTTGGACACATATGACCATGGAATCTTGTAGTTAGCTGACCTAAGAAAATATGAAAAAAGTTTCAAAAATTTTGAGTATGTGGATTGCAAGATATGAGCTTTCAAATTCATAAGAGCTTTTTTTTTGGCCTTGCCAAAAACCAGAGACCTATATTCAAAAGCACAAATTTGTATTAAAAAATGTCAAAAATGGTGGTGCTTCTTTAGGTTCATTTTCCAAGGCAAGTTGAATTTATGCTTGAAAATTTTCATATCATTTGGAATTGTACAACATATAGGAAACATAGAGCCTATAGAAAGAAATAGAAAATAGTTGTTGAGAATTTTTTTATGGAATTGAAAAATGCCAATTCCAATGGTTTCAATGTCGTAATAAACAATCTACATCCTATAAATTTTTTTTTTCAAAACATATTAAAAATCGAGTAAAATAAAGGATTTCAAAGTTTATTTGAGAGTAGAGAATTGATAACTTTCTACATTCAAAAACTCCTCATAAGTTTTGATTCATTGATCAAAATGGAGCCTTGAAGGGGAGGACACTATCAAAATACAACTTATAAACAAATTACATGTATTATAAGGTGCTTGAAAAGTGCAAAACATGATTATATGTAATATAGGGTGACTATTATACTATAGAATTATGCGAATAGTACATGCAAAATAGCATATACAATAAGGGATACTAGAAAACAAAAAGGAGTATAAGTTAGAGGTTCCAAAATTATAAATGTGGTGGTTCGTAATCAAATCCTACACATATTCTACATAGAGTACTTTATTGCAAAATATGTACAATATTTACAATAGGGTCATTGCAAGAAACGGCGTTCAAAAAGCGTAGCGTTTCAATAGTACTCCCCCTTTTTCTTTAGGAGTACTATTTAATTAGAAAAACAATTTTTAAAAAATATGAAAAATATGTACAATGTACACACCTTAAAGAAGAAGGTACCCTATGGAGGAAAACCTTAGGAAAATTCTCTAAGTAGGAGAACTAGAAAAGTGGAAAATCTCATGAAAGTGGGCATAATTACATTTTAATTTGTAAAAAATAGGAAAAGCTCTTTCTCTCAAATCTAAAAATTGGCCATTTGAGAAGAGTTGATGGTGATGAGATTTCACCAAAAAAATAATCTTAGTACTATTGTCAATGGTCAGGAATTGCGTGCAATTGGAGTGTTGTTTACATGCATGTGGAGGACATAAAATAATATATTTTTAGAAAACTAGTTGGTAGGAATATACTTTGCTACTACGCAAATGAACCATGAAAATTTCAACTTTAGATCATTAAATTTGGGTACTCCTAACGTAGTAAAAACCCCTAAACCTCAGTTTGTGACAAATTAACAAAAATTAATTTTAAATATAAAATGATTTTTTTTAATTTCTGAAAAATAAGGGATGTAAAAACCATCAAGTTAGAGAGGTCCAATAATTATTTCATATTCTCGAATATTTTTATTCAAAAGTTATAGCAGAAAAGAATGACGTCACTCCCATTGTGACGGAGAATAGGACCACCGTTTCTTGCAATGACCCAATAAATACTTCAAAATTTAGTATCTAAAGTTGTGTATCCAATGGTTAGATTGAATTTGTGTTGGGAAGGTGTAGGAGAAAAAACTTGATGAGTTGGGTTCAAATTTTTTTAGGTCTCTTTTCTTGTGATTGCTCCAAACTTGGCCAGCTCTTTTTACTCCATATATACTATTCGACTTGAAGGATTTTAGGAAGTCAAGAAAAAAATGTAGTATAGTGGAACTTAAGAAAAAAATGGGGTATAAGTAAAATAAGACACCTTTAAATGATCCCCCCAAAAAATTATAATAACCAATAGAATGCCACAGAACAACCATATTTATCTTCTTTTTTTAAATAGCATGATATATAATCCATTTTACAAGGCAAATAGCCCCCCATTAGATAGTTCATTATCATAGATGTATGCAAAATGTAAGGAGTGCCCCCCTAAGAATGGAACAATTCAATGTCATTTTACATAGATGGACGGATGGAGTGATAGAACAAATTTCAATTATTTGTTTATCTAAAAAAGTGATTTTTTTCAATTTGCCCAAATTTCCCGTTTACAAAAAGAAGTATCATATTAGGCCATCACTTTTGAATCATATTTCCAAATGTCTTGAATCATAGAGCATACAAAAGATATTCCTTGTCTACACCTTCTATTAAAGTTTGGGCCCAAAATATAAAAATCTCTAGTCACAACATTGCTATGTTGCCAAATTCAACAAGTTGGTCCTTTAGGGGTTGATTATGGGCTATTTTTATCTTATAAAATAGTGTTTGAATTCACAAAAATCCTTTTTTAGTTCGTGCATAAACCAAGAAACTACACTTCACAAGCTCATGTTCCACTAAAAAACTCCAAAAATCTTTCTCTTGATAGATTAATCATATTTTCAGTCACTAGGCAAGCAACATATGCATTTACAAACTAGTAACCCATCCATTGTATCTAATCAAAATTTCTAGCTTAGGCATTGTTGTTATGACACCCAAAATATATGTGGAAGGTATGATATTTGAGTATAGTTTACCAATGCTACTAGCTCTATTGTTTTAGATGATTTAATTAAAGGGTGGTGGAAACAATGGGATTCTACAAATGCATACATGTTCCCCAACCTAAGTATTTGCAATAAAGAAAGTTAGCCCACTTTATATACAAATTTTCATAGTGTCGAAGTGGTCATCGAACACATAGTCAATACTAGCCTCTAAAAAGAAGCAATTATTACAAGGTGCCTCATATACAATTAGTGGGATAAAATTTAGTTACATTAAATAGATGTCTATTCTACAAAGTTAAAGTCTGCAACATCCCAACCTTAAATTGTCTTTAATGTGAATTTTGAATCCTTTTTTTTTAAAATTCAATAAAAAAAAGATCTATATATAATTGTTTCCTACATATCTCTACAATTAGTGAGTTTTGAAGTGATTCATCACCAATTGCTTTCAACAAACTATCATGTAAAGCTATGAAAGTTGACTTAAATTTTTTTCTAGAAGTAAAGTTTTGATTTCTTGAAATGGAAATTTGGTATACTTGATTGACATTATATAACAATGCAATGATAATTATGCATTACAAAAATATTAATTATATTCTACATTATGTATAATTCTTTGAATTGCACAAATATGTGGTTAGAAGAATCATTTCTAGCCATTGTGTGAGAACAATGTAGATGCTATGGACATGACAGATAAAAATGTGACATAGTTGGTATTCAATATAAGTTATTTAGTAGTATAGACTACCAGGAATAGCAAGTTCAAACCTTCGCGTATTAGGCTCACTCAAACCATTGGGGTATGGACAAGGGTCTTTCAGTCCAAGGCAAGGAAGAATACTTGAATAACACCATCTTGCTTCTCAAGCAGTTTGGGAACGCAACAGGCTTGGTAATTAACTGGACGAAGAGTATAGTCTACTGGTTTTCTTCGAGACTACGGCCAGCCTGGTTAGACAAATTCAACCTCACATGGGCTCCTGCTGGATCTTTATCGAAACTTCTAGGGGCTCCATTTGGGATCACCCTGGCCACAACAGATATTGATAGCTTCCTTGAGCAGAAGATATCCAAGAAGCTTACGTACTGGTCTAGCCAGCACCTCTCGTTAGCAGGTCGGGTGGTAGTGGTCAATGCCGTACTTTTATCAACGCTATATTATTTCATTGCGATCTGGTCTAGCTCACTCAAAGCAGTTCGATCCATCCGGGGCAGCGTGAGGAATTTTCTCTGGAGCGGAACTGAACATACCTCAAGAGCTCGAGTCGCGTGGACTGACTGCTGCTTACCGAAGAAAGATGGAGGCCTGAAGTTGTTAGACCCGGAGCAGTCACTCACGGCTCTATTAGCAAAGTGGATCATGTTTGCCATTGAACCAGGGATTTCAAACCTTAAAACTCTCCTTAGGCATAGAATACACAAGTTAAAACCTCACCCCAAGTGTGGCTATTGGTATCCCAGCTATGGATGGCTTACGGTTCATAAGCCTTCATTTACGAGAGGGTCCCGTGTGTGGAACAGAATCACAGGTGCATGGAGGCGCATGGTCAAATTCATAGATCTCGCTCCCCCGACCAACAAAGACGAAGTCCTAGCCACAAACGTTTGGTGGTCGACCAGTTACATTGGCTCCAATTTTAATTTTCTAGTAGAAAGGGCCCAAACCTTAGCGCATGCTGGTTTACGCACCCTTGCAGACCTGTGGGATTCTGAAAACTCGTCATTCAAAACCTGGGAGGAAGTCTCAGCGTTATTTCCATTCACGTCAAGGGAGCGCCAGAACTAGAGTCTCCTCATCTCGAAGATCCCTCCAGAATGGACGAACTGGCTCACCCGTCAAATCGACGAAGCTGACATGGGGGATTGGTTCGGACTTTTTCCTAGCATTGACGACGATACCCCAACCGTGGCTTGGAAAAATTCTCACGTACACGTGTAGGCTTCGAACTTACATGCTCAATCCATTACCTTCAGCCAGCAAGTGCAGACAGCCACCATAGGACCTAATTCACGGCACCTTAAATTTAGTCCCAACGCAGCAGCCGTAGAACTCACGGGGTTCGTGAAGAGGATCCGCGTCTCGAAGATCACCAAAGGCCGAGCTAGCACACCCTACCTCCTCTTTTCTGGTGATATTCAATCCTTAACTTTCGACCCCGGTCGCTGGCGATGGCGGGATGGAGCTAATCTACTTATTTACACGACAGGGATAGGTAGAAAACTCATGAATCGAAGTCAATCTCTCTCAAGATCGATCCCCTCAAAATGGACAGATGTTCTTCCTTTGAACTTCCAACCTGAATGGCAAGAGGTGTGGGTGAAAACCAGGTCAATGAAGGAAGCCACATTCATGTGGTCAGTATTCCATAATGCTGTAGCTGTCCAGACATGGAGAGCCCGCATTGATTTGAATATCAATCTCAGCTGTATATGCTGGGAGCTGAGGAATCACCCGCCCACAGGTTCTTCGCATGCCCTCAAACTCAAGGATGCTGAAAGTACGCCCAATCAATCTTGTACCATGTCAAAGGTATAAACCCAGCCAATGGCCCCTTCAACAGACTAGATTTTTTTCAGTGCGTGTTTGGTTCCCCTCTCCCGAGACGACTTAGGAAGCACAAAGCTCTCTGGTCCCTCATCCGCGGCTTTACCTTATGGTTAGCCTGGATATCAAGAAATAGCAAGGTATTCTCCGGGCATCAGTGGCCTTTAGAATTCACACAGCAAGCAATTTGGGATGCGCTTCTTGATGCAGGTCGGGCTGCGTTTGTTAAGACTCAAAGCAGTGCTAGGACCCAACCTCTTAGGGCTTCCTCCTTGTGGTCTAAGTTTGACAAGACTTGGCTCCAATCGCCGATCATTGCTTATAGGGACGGTGATAGGATTATTTGGAGTGAGAAGGGTCCGCCTTCCTGCCAGTTCATTTAGCTCATTGTTCCTTTGTTTTCGTTCCTTAGCTCTTCTCTTCAGTGCCAGCCCTTGTGGCTTGGCGGTTTGTTTTGCGGTTCTCCTTTTAATGCAATGGCTCATCCAGTTGTTCAAAAAAAACAAAAAAACAAAAAAACCATTGGGGTATATTTTTTTTATACTACTTTATACTTAGAAATTAAAGTAGGAGGTTTGAAATCAATTGGGACAATCATTATTGGACCTATAATCAACTCTACTTGGATATGAAGTGGTTCTTGAATTGATTTCTTTTGGCATTGAATGGATCAAGGGAGTAATATTATTTATTGCAAGAGCCATTCATTCTTGTTGTCCCCAAGTCTCTTTCCATGTTACAAGGACACACTTATTGGAAGACCTAGGATCATAAATAGGTGCCTATGATACAATTCATTTGAAAATTTATAAGTAAGGTAGAAGGCTCTTAAATGGAACAAGTTCTAAAATAGTGCCCTACCTTAAATGTGCAATATTTGTACATGTTGCTTTTTCATAGCCTTCAACAAAGTACTAACACTGTAAATTTTAGCTAGGGCACCATTTTGGAAAATATTTCAAGATGCTTCACCTCCCCAAAATTCAGTTTCAGCCCTTACGTGGGCAATTACTAAGCCTTCTACCTTAATTCACTAATGCTTCAAAAAATGCAAAACCACTTGTGTTACATACTGCATCTGTATGACTGACAAATCAGACAAAAATATTCCCCTCAAAGGAAACTTATAAAAAAAGGTGAACCAGCCTTCACCCTGAAGCACTCCGATGTCCATATTCTGGACGATGAACAGAGGGCCTTAGCACTTGAATCTAGAAAATACAACCTTCCTTAATGACCAAATTCATTAAATTTTGGTAAATGATATATCTGTACAAAGCTTTAAGCAAAAATGTGCAAAAATTCAAAAAAAGGATTGAGACGCTTCAGGGTTAAATGAGCGGTTTTCAAGCCTCATACCTTTAACAGTTTCAAGTCATTTTTTGAAGGCACCCAAAAGATAGCAATCAGGAAAGAACTAGTACAAACGATGTAAAATCACATGTGAAGAGGAATACCTTTTATTGATATTCACGGTGTCACTATTTTCACAAGACATTCAAATGAAGCAAGAACACACCAAGAGGAAAATTGTCATGACTTACTCGTTAATGGACACACTTGTACTACAGAAAGGAACCATGGATCATAGCCATTTCTAGTACAAAACTACAATGTACACTATAAAACTGCACCCGGCGTCTACAGAGGCTTTTACTCTCAACAACTAATGGTAAACAGTGCAAAAAAATTTAAAATAAGGGTACACACTCTCTGACTACAAAAGCTATCGTAGGGCGAGTCCATTGACCTCAAAGTTGGTGCCGGTGGTTGGCTCACGAGCTTCCAGAAAAGAAGCAATAAGCAATATTAACTGCTACGTGATCTCCATACAGAGCCAAAAATTGACACTAAATTGACCCGGCGTCGTCTTTAACAAAGCAACGAGCAACGTATTGACAACTGGAGAACTGGATTGGAAAGCATCAGCCGCCCGGAGCATACACACCTGCAGATGAATTTGGTTTCCACATCAAATTCCAAGGCGGAAATCACGATGCACAGCAGGTATAGAGTCAAACTCTAATGTAGAGTTCGAAAACACCCAGTACAAGACCCGCTCCACCCAGAAGGCTCCATCTTATATCTTCAAGTTCGGAAGGAACTACGATTTCTTCCAGAATTTTCTCGAACCTGCACAACCACCAAGCTGCTCAGACGTAAGCCACGACCATGAGGCGCTTCTTGAAAAGGGCAAATCACTCAAACTGGCTATTAACAGACAAGTAACATACGCGCTAAGGAATCCTTGAATCCATGTTCTAAGCCTCAACCCAAACCAGAAACTACAGGAGTTCAGACTTGGTTTCGTGACTCTCCGAGTCTAGGCTATTGATGTCCAGGAACTCTCAGCTGCAAAAGAGGAGGGGTTCGGCATAAGGACCCAGAAAGAGTAACCAGCTAGCTAAACACAAACCTGGGCCTACTTCATTTGGCTTCCATCCACCTCAACGGAAAGAGACTCCACTCCCTTCAGGGCAGCTTCATAAACCCTCGAGTTAGACTGTGGATGACGGCTTGGAACGGTCCGCTTGGGGTCCGAGGAACCAACTGGAGAGCTCCGGTGCATCCCTGCTGGGGTCCGCAGGCTTGTTGCACCAGTCTTGGAAGAGCTCATAGTCCGTGACTCCACACCTTCGCTTGGGCCCGACGGCCGGCTGCTGGATACAACAGCTCGCCTGGAAGAGGATCCTCCTCGAGTTCCATACGAGGATGAATGCATGCGCTCCGGTTCTGCCAGGGCCTGTACAATAGCACACACAGATGAGAAAAACAAGCTTAAAATCCACTAAGTCAGCAGAATCCTCCTCGACTCAAAATCTGGATCTGGCCCCATCTGTGTCTCAAGGACTTAATCCATAGAAAACTCAAACCGTTCGTCACAAAATGGACAGAACTTCAGTAAGACACGAGAGCGAAAACTGTTGCAGAACTGGAAGTAGGATAAACATTAGATGGATATATCTGTGACCATGGTAGAGGCGACGCACATTCTAAGTATTTGATTCACGTTAAACATATCCACGAATTTAATTCACTTTAAAGATTTAATTTTGAATGAGTTAAGGATTCATTTAAGGATCCCCAAAAAATAATCCTCCCGTAAAAATCCTTCATGGCATCTTCACCCTCAATGAACGGAGCAGATAAGCGAGGTCAAACTTCAAATCCGTCATTCTGTATGGTTCGTTTCGCAACTAGATATTTTGCTGTTTTAATTTCTAGAGATCGAATTGCACTTCTTCCAAAAGTCGTTAAGCAATCCGAATACTTCGTAAAGTATGAAATTATCAAGAATTTTCAACAAAATCTGTAAAAGTCCGCATCAAATACAAAATGAGCTTAAACCTGAAAATTCCCCCATAGGTGTACAATCAAGTGTAAAACATCGTGATGCAAAACAAATTCCCATAGCATTCTAGAATTAGAAAATCATCGGACTCTGATAATCGGCCAAAATTTCAGATTGAAATATAAAAATTCAATATTGACATTTCAAATTGTAGTGGAAATTAGACTTCGTTACTTGCATGTCATTAGTTGGGCTCAAATTTATAAATGATCAAGAAAAAGGGATGGGAGACGCCAAATAAACTAGAAAGGCATCATTTATAATCCATGGATTTGGCATCTTCTAGCATCTTCTTCTGTACAAAGTTTTGTAGTTCCTTAATCAGGAATATTCCACTACACAGCGCGGCATAAACTCAAGGATCTCTCTGAAAAAAACTAGATTTAATCATTCGTTTTTCAGTAAGAAAAAGGCGTTTGACCATATGTCAGTCACTTTTGGGCTCGGCCGGAGTTCCAGGGTTGATGAATTCGAAATTTCTCGAAACAATATGATGAGCATCCAATGAAAAGAGGATCTTTCGTTTCTCTGAAGTTTGATGGAGAAGCAATAAAATTTCAAGGCCTGTGTCTCCGCAGACTACACATTCCTACCTCCTGTGCACTACCGACAGCATCAATTGGCTATCTCCTCTTTTCGTTATGTAGTTGGCAAATTTGAAGCAATTCGTGACACATCAGTCAATTTTCATTTTAGTAATCGTCAGAAAGGGATAAGAGAAACATACTGAATCCTTGGCAGATTCATCGTGTCCAGGACTCTTGTGCTTTGATGATTCTAGCATATTTGAAGTTCCGGACCCAGTTGCACCGCTAGCAAGCCTTCGCCGGGTGGCATCTGCCTCCCTGGATCGCTGTGTATCTCGGATAATTTGACCTGCTGTAACGCGATCTCCTAACGCGCCGCTGGTTTGCCCTCCAGCAGCACCCTGCCAGAACAGAATCAAACAATAAGGCAACCCACAAGAAAGAGATTGACACCATGGAAGAAGTGTGCTTCAATACAATTTAAAGAGCTGAACATTTTCATCAACTACTATGGCAACAATCCTACATAAGATCAAGTCCAAAGAAAGCATCTTCAGGCTCAAAGAAAGGACCTATCCATGCACAGAAGAACCCAAGTAGATGAGACCCCTACTCGAAATGATCACAAGTACTCCACTAAATCCACAAGCTTACAACGCCGGAAATTGGAAACACAAATCTATTTAACAAGTAGATGTTTTGCGGAAGATACGAACAGAATTCGAATACAGCTTGGAGTGAACTAAATCATGCGTTACATACCAATGTGCGGGATGTAACACCGGAAATTTGTGACTGCTGGTACTTCAAAATGGTCCAGTCACAAACATAGTCAATTGAAAACCTGCCAGAACCGAATTGTGAGTAAAATCCAATGTAAAGCTATCAGCACGGTGGACAGCAGACAACTAACAAAACCATTTGTTCTTCGACTCACGAATTTAGATCCCACCGACCAGTTTATCTAAATCTACAAAAATGACAAATTGTCATACCCTCACGAATAAACAGGTCACGGAAAATCCTTTTCAAGTACGCATAGTCGGGTTTGTCATCGAAGCGCAAAGACCGGCAGTAGTGGAAGTACGATGCGAATTCTGAGGGGTAATTTTTACAGAGGACCTGCACCAAAAGAAGCAAATGAATCCTGGAAAGAGAACCCCGGACCTCAATCTCAACATATTTCTCAGACCCCACCAGCTCCGCTTCATCAAGACCTACAATTTGTACCAATAAAACGAATACTTTCAAGCCCACTGTTTAATTGACGAAGATCATGGGCAAATACCTCAATTGGCGTGGACATTTTCTTCTCACTAATTTTCTCATATTTCTGCTTTTTTGTCCCTGCTTTCAGTCCTTGCCAAGGAAGACTGTTCCACAAAATCCAATTTTTTTCAATAATCACAACCCGGGTGCATTCTAACCTTCAAAACCAAATTGATAAACAAAAATCACAGAACCAGTGCATTCTGACCTTCACAGGCTGCTCAACTACAAGATAGCTCTTAATTCAGAATGTAAAGATTAAAAGCACACGAAATGCTTTAAATATCCATGCTGACGCCATCCTAGATAGCAAAATGAGCTTAGGAGAGTATGAGAATATCCTCACATAAAACATTCTTGCACGGAAAAGCGAATATAACACAAAGCAACTCACCTTCCCCTCAAAAAGTACATTAAAACGTAACCAAGGGACTCCAAATCGTCTCTTCTGCTTTGCTCTGTTCATAAGATCCGAAGCAACGCGATCAGATGTCGTCGGAATTCAGAGCAAGAGTGTTCACAAGAGAGGACGGAGAGGGAGTAGGGGACCAGAAATTCAGAAAAATGAACTACTTACCAATGCCAAGATGAGTGTTGATACTTGCGTACCGTGCAGTACCTGTCAAGTTTTTGTTCTCCCTGATGATCAAGAAACAAGGTTACTACTGTCTTGCGCTCATGCCACCAGGAACTAAGAGCAAACTTCTTGTTTCCAAGAACAATAAAAATGAGAGGACGTAGGTCTTAAGTTCAACTTTGCACATCATGCCCATTGCAAGTCCAAAAAGATGTAACTTTTTCAATATTACCTGTATGGAATATGCTGATGGGTCGATGGATCACGGTACTTCTTGGCCAGACCAAAATCAATTACATATACCTACAGATTCCAATCAGCAGTCAGAGTCTTGGGGTGCTAAACAAGTAATGTAATTTACTAAACGCGAAACTAGATCCAGCTCGAGATTCTAGAGCATCTATTACTGCCCTTCTTCTAAACAGACTCTCAAAAAGAAGAGCCCATACTTACACGGATATGAACGTCCTGATTCTCTCTGATTTCAAACTAGTTGATGGAGAAATGCATTTACTAGATTGCCCAGAAAGCACACTTGCCCAGCCAGCAATCCAATTCATTGTCCACCCCAACGCTTCAATAGATTCAGACTTCCAACCAAGAAGTCTGTCATATCCAGAACCCTCCGATTAAGACCACAACACAATCTGCCCCGTCCCAGAAATATTAAGGTTACTATGGAGAAGAACATGCAATTCCATGTTCCAAAATACCTGATTCGCCCGCCTTCCAAGCCCCATCAGAAAGTTGTCAGGTTTGATGTCTCTGTGGAGAAAGCTCTTGGCGTGCACATACTCCACTCTGTTGATCTGCACAAACAAAACAAAGCATCCTCAATCCTGAAAATTTTATGTGCCCTGCATTAATTGAGACATAAAAAGCACCACCGCGCATTTAGCTCGCTATGTAAAAGCAAGCCACAGTCACATAAAACCCTCCACGTACCAGCTGGTCAGCGAGCATGAGAACCGTCTTCAATGAGAACTTCCGACTACAAAAATTGAAAAGGTCTTCGAGACTTGGACCCAATAAATCGAGAACCAAGACATTGTAGTCTCCTTCAATCCCGAACCATCTGATGTTGGGTATGCCAGCTGAACCAGAGAACAACCCAATTTCAATCAAACAAACTTTCACGTAGCCCCAATCCCGAACTCGGACACCAACGATGGTACAGGGGCACACTGAACTAGATATAGTACACGCAAGGAAAAACCAAAGGTATAGGCTACGGCTGACAAGCACATCAAGAGCACGCATGCTCTATTTCTGTAAAACAAGGCTTCCCTTTTCACAGGATGCATTCCACAGTACGGCTCAGGAAAGCAATCTAGGGTAAAGGCAGTCCGAGAAATTGCAGCAACTCTAATTTGTTCAATGTCCTGACTGGAAATCTATCTCTCACAAGAGCACCCTCTCTCACTCCATAAATGCGAAGGTAACGAGGAATCCATCTCAACCGCGAATTCATGCACTAATCCATGCACGCTCCTCGGGATAATTAGGGCTTGCCACGCCATAATCCAAAACTTATAATCTGATTGGAGTGGGAGAGCTTAGGGTAACACAGACTTCAAGGTTTTACGACACAAAAGATGCAAGCCCTCTCGAAAATTATGCAACGACACAGGATTTTCGACTCCAGGCTCCTTACTTCCCCCTTGCAGAATTCGGTACAACTTCGATTCGTAAAGCAGCTGTGGATGCTTCGTCTTGACGCTTTCCTGGAAGATGCCAAGTAACAATGTATCAGAGATCGCCAAATCAAGTAGAGTCGACTTCAAATGCGGACTCCAATCATTCCTGTTTCGAGAAGGCGTGAACTTCTGTAGCAATAGCAAACTAACAGTAGCCAGTACTCCAAACTATCCCGCATTCCAATCCCTGAAAAGCATTGGAATGCCACCCAAAACTAGGTCGACAGCAATGCTCAGAAAAGATTTTCAATTCCACTATCTAGTATGCATGCAAGATCCGATGCGCCAGTCTCCACGATTCGGAAGTTCTTAGAAACCAATTCTGTCACTACCGACGACGCCTAGACGAAATGCCACAAATAAATCGAGCTGACGTACCAGCTTAATTCCGACCTCCTCATTCGTCTGAACATTGGTGCCTGCCGCACAGGGAAAAGCAATCATGCTGTAGTTTGATGCAAAAGACGAAAAGAACTCTCGGTCACTGGTCTACCAAAGCTAGGCCATCATCGGTGGAAGAAACACAACAATGCAAATAAATTCCCGAATCCGAAAACCACGACGGCAGTCGGATCTACGAGAACCATGAATAAACATCATTTGTTACCAGATTTAAATGTCCTCAGAGTGCTCTATCATCGACAATGCCCCATGCCAAAAGGATTAAAATGAACGCTTGAGAAGTCTAGGGTAATGCAAGAGACCCTTTCACAATCATCACGAGATTCCATCACTAACCAAACCGTGTAACAATCACAACATGTGCCATGCAGTGCACCACTCTTACCAAGATAGATCTCACCAAACGAACCACTGCCAATTTTCCGACCAAGCCGGTACTTGTTGCCGACACGCGGTTCCATTGAAGACGACGCCGTCTTTACCCTCTTCGTATATACAACTCCCGCTCTCTGATTCCCAGAGCACAATCACTCGCATGCTACACCGCGGTAACCTAGAACCAATCCACGTCTGGGACCACCTGACCTTCCTCGCTCCTTCCTCCACCTTTCCCTCAAACAAACCCTTCACCTCCGCAAACAACCACAACTTCCCTCCCCCGCACAAACAACTACCTTGCGGCTAAGTCCCGGCATGCCACCTCCCTCCAACCACAAAATCAGCGCCACACTCTGCACTCCGCGGACCTTCTACATCACAACATCGCGCTCATGGCCTAAAAGCGCGAGTCATCCCACAGCAAGCACACGGTCCTGCCCGTCCCTACCCGAATGGCACTCCCGCGCCAACACGCATTGCTCCTTCAAAGCTCCGCTACACGATGGATTCAATTCAACGAAGAAGTCACCTGGCGACTGGGTTCCCGTTGCTGAATGTTGCTGATGTGTGCGAGGGGCAATTCGTGACCAGTCGGGGGGGCAATGGACTTTGGCTACAGCATGGGAGGTGATCGTCTCGCAACTCTGCCCTAAGCCAGGCTCTGCGCTCTTCAGCTCTTCAGTTCTTCGTCTGTGCCTTGGCTTTCAGTGATCGGGGGCCTGTAGCTCCCCGTTACAGGCGATTTTCGTAGATGTCGAAAATCTTGATCTACGAAAAACCTAGATTCGGAACGCACAAAGTGGGATCATCCTTACTAGTTCCCTTCTTATATAGTACTCCGTAATTTTTATTATTATTTTAATTAATTCATAATAATTCATGAAAATGTTTTAAAATCAACATCTATTCTATCACGAGTTAGAATGCCATGAAACAAAGCTAGTGCACCCTTCTCATTAAACAAAACAAACAACTTCATTTATGGTGCAAACTTAAGATATAGATTAGGCATCTTAATAGAATGATATTCCTCTTTCATTAAGAAATTTGACCCCTTAAGTTCCTTGACTATGTTTATTTCAAAAACAGTCAAAAATTTCCATTTCTAGTACTAATACCAATTTTTTTTAAATACTCAAAAATAATTCTTTTTCCCTCCAAAAAACTAGTCAACTACTCTTCAAAAGGTGACAATCATGTGAAAAGTGTTTCAAAATGATTATGGTTCTATGGATTCATTGTTGCAATTAAGTAGAGTACTTGCTTAAAAAATTTCAAATTATTTTGAATTGTGCAATATATAGGAAAAAAATAGTAAGTAGAAAGAAGTGGCAAATGATTTGAAATACAAAATTGTGAAGAACTCATTTATGGAATTAAAAGATGCCATCCCAATGGTTGCAATGTTGTAATAAAAAATTTACATCCTATGATTTTATTTCTTTTGAAAATATTTAAAATAGAGGTAAATAAAAGACTTTAAAGTTTATTTTAGAGTAGAGAATCCATTATTGCTCGCAAATAAAAATTCCTTATAACTTTTGACTCATGGATCAAAATAAAATGATCCAAAGCTTTCCACTCATACATAAATGAAATAAACCAATTTTAAATTTTTGTTTTTGAAAAAGGTAACTTTTTTCAATCTGCCCAAACTGCCCATTTACACATTAGAAGAAATTTGAGGGCATTAGGAGACTACGGGTTCCCGGACTGCGGGAATACAGTTTCTGCCCTGTGAACCCGAATCCTACGTGGTCAGGACACTGCCACGTAATATTTTTTTTTGGACTTATTTTCATATTTCAGGACCCCCCAAATTTTATTTTTTTTTAATTTATTTTTTTCGATAAAAATCGGCCTGACGAGGGTCTGCGACATTGGGAGCCGTTTCGGGAACACACCCGAAACGGTCCTGTAATGCCCTCAGATTTCATCTAATGAAGAAATTAACAGATTAGGCCATAACTTTTGACTCATATTTCCAAATGTCTTGATTTTTAGTACATATGAAAGATATTCCTTATCCCCACATTCTATTAAAATTTGGGTTCAACCCATTTGTTCAAAAATAGATAAAAATAAAAATAAAAATTTGGGTCCAAAATTTAGAAATCTCCACTTACATGTATCTACTAGAAATTGATGTATTGCCAAATTTAATAGGCTAGTCCTTTAGGGATTAACTCCTAACTATACAAGACATCACTTATTGGTATTTGATGAAAATTTAAAGTTACAAAGAATCGTCCAAAATTATCATTTTTAGTTTTCATATACTAAGGTGAATTCATAAATGAATTATTACTTAGATTTAATTCAAAATTAATTAATCATATTTTATTATTTTTCAATCATAATTTATGATGAAATGAAAAGAAAAAAAAAATTAATACTCCTATTTTAATCCATGTGTAATATTGTTGTCTATTCGTTTTTATACAATGAAAAAAATAGGTCTAGTTTACAAAGTTTATCAAAATATGAATTTATACTTAATGGGAAATTTTTAAATAAATTAGAATTTTTTTTACGATTGTATGATGATGAGGGCATCATTTTAATGTCTTTTGGGATGTTCTATTTTTTACTCTTACTCACTTGTCATCTAAATTGCAAAAAAAGGCTTGTTGACTGGTTTACTTTACAAGAAAAATTCCATTTGAAAATCTTTCTATTTTGTTTAGGAAAGAACTTTAAAAGAGAGATTGCTTGAAGGACGTGTAACATGTAAAGGCTTCAAAGACAAGTCTCTTAAAACATTTAAATACTTTTTTCAAGAGGATTAGGGAATTAAGCCAAATATAATTTGTTATTTAAGTTAAGTTTTTGTTTTTTTTACTTTTCATCAATGAACATTAATTGAGAAGCACATTTAGCTACTATACTTAATCAATGACCAAGAATTTTTGAAACCCAATTATAATGGTAATTACAAGTGAAAACTTGTATTATTTCCCCTTGCATGTTAGAGTGTGATTTGGATAAAATTTTGAGAGTAGTGAAAGTCATTGAAAGCCAATAAAGAATTCTTGCTTTGTATTTCATGACTGACTTTCTAATAATGCAACTATAGAAGAAAAAAATTTAATCACCTATAACTAATAATCAATCATTCAAACAAGATTCACTTTTACTAAAGTGGACCAACCCATTATCATCCTAATTTGCAATTTGACTATCTTAGGGCCAATTCTAAGAGGGACACATATTTTTCAAAGGTGTGTGCATGTTTCACAAATCAAATCCAAGTGGGATTGTAATTTTCTAATCAAAATTGTAATTTCTATAAATTTTTGAAGTGTTGAGCCCTAAATTACAAAAGTGCCCATAACTAGGGTCATGAATGTGCTCATAATAACCCATAACCACCTCTTTATGTCCCTATAAGCATCTAGGTATTCACCAATTAACTATTGTCATGTTGCCCAAAATGACATAAATACATAGATTTTGTCAAATTCCTAAACTGAATTGACTCATTTCTAGACAACTTTGGATGGTAGAATGGGTGGAAATGGAGCCAAATATAGGGTGACAGAAATGGATTACAAACGGAATCTACCTTATTTCTAAAGTGGCATCAATATAGTTCAAGCATTTATCTATGTGATGGAGTGGATGTTCAATATGGAGTAAACAATTGAGGAGCCAATTGCAATGGCTAGTTTGATTTTAGATATATACACAAATAAATATATTAGGCACATAATGTTGAACTTGCTAGCACCCTATGGTATAGATATGAAAACTTCACTTTTAAAGGATGCAACACGTAGCTTTTGAAGTATTAGAAAGAATATTATTGAGTACTCAATTTAATAATGACTAAACTTTGATGCACTTGTATAACACTCATGGCGAATTTTATTAGAATGATAGTATTCTATATACCATTTTTCAAACCACATGGTCTCAACTAAATACTAACATCTAGGACTCATATAGATTTCAAAAATCTACAACATATTTAGATTTTAGATTACACGGTTTGAAACATCTTGAACTAGTATAGGTTTTTAATATCTATGATATATATAGATTTCAAAAATCTATTACTAGTTTAGATTTCAAACCGTATAGTTTGAACTATAAAAAGTGTTAAAGTAATGGAATGTCACCAATTTAATGAAATTCACCGTAGTCTTTATCTTTAAAAAGTATTGACATTGAAAATTCATATAGATTAATTTTATTTGTGCTTTAATTAATCAATTGTTTAACCTTATTTGTGTTTGTGATGTCAACTTTATCTCATTAGCAATAAAATAAGGCTAAAGATTCAAGGACTAATTTGGATGAATGATAAATCATTTGTACATAACATTGTTTCAATATTCTTTCCTTATCTAAAACACAAGATTTGTAGCATTTTGAGGTTATTTTGCTTCATATAATAATATCTTGTAGTAGTTTTTTCAAGTGTGACTAAAATATATCAAATTCAAGACAAATAGAAAGAACAAGATTATTTCATTGTCAAAGTAACCTCAAGTATTGTGATGTTCAAATTGTGATGAATTGTCAATTCATTAGTAAAGTCTCACTAACACAGTTTTAATCCAAAACTAAAAATATGATATACTACTGAAAAATACTTTGACAATTCTTTTCAATAATAAAATATTAACCCTATCTTGTGCTAAATTGCAAATTTTAACCCTTAAACAATGCATAGGTCATATTCCGGTCAATGAACAAGACATAATATTTCTGTATAGGATAGAAATGCAATTATTCATCCTCAAAATTAGGGGTGGAAAGGGAAGATCTTCCATAGTGCTTTGACTTTCAATAAGAGTTTTTGATTTTTTTGAAACCAATGATTCCTACAATATCAAAATTCATGATTTTTACAGCCACCAGCTCATTGTTTAGGGCTTAATATCATTGTCATTGTGACAAAACTGTTACAATGAGCTAAAAAATTTTAAAGTTTTAATTATTTTCCCACTTCCACCCTAGTGACCCCACACAATCTGATTTAAATATGAAAATTTGAATATTAAATTTTTTATTAATTTTGCGTGTCCCCTCACCCCCATCCCCTCTTATAATTTTGAAAAGATGGGCTTCCATACAATTAGTATGGGATAAATGGCATTCATGTTTGCATTATCGTATGTGTATTAATATCTGTATTAGTATTCAATTTTAGTATTAGTAGTTGTATTCAATTTTAGTATCCATATTCATGTAACCATACTCAATACTCATATCCGATACCCGTACTCAGTATTTGTATTAAATATTTATATCAAGTATCCATTTCTAGTATCCATATCTAAAATTAGTATACGTATCCAACAGCTATTGATTTTTCTTAGAAGGGGGTGGGATTTTTTTGATTTCAAATCTAACAGTTCCTAATTTTCCAATGAGGGGGGTTTCAGGGAAAATACAAATAGGTTGTGTTGCCTCTTTTCATCACATTGTCGGGTATTACAATTATTGTATTGAACTAAACTTTCAATTAGAGGAACTCCTTGAAATATACTCCCTTTGTCCCACTAAAAGTTTTCAAAACTCTTCCCCTTAAAAAATTAACTATGTTTTTGATGAAAGTACCAAAAATACATGCATTCAAGAATGAACAACTCATCCTTTAGATCTATATGCAAAATTTGGAACTTAGGCACTATCATTTAGGCACGCAAAATACAAGTTAAAATTACGAAATTTGACATATTTTATAATTGTTGCCAATTCACTCATTTTAGATGATTTAAAGGGTGGTGTATACAATAGGATTCTAATAACATGTTCCCCAATCTAAGTATCAAAAAATAAAAAGTAGTTGACTTTATAATCAAATTTTTATAGCACCAAAGTAGTCACTAAACAAGTTGTGAACACTACTATTTGAGGAAGCAATTAGTACAAGGTGCCTCATATTGCCATTTCAGGCCAAGATTACAAGGCCAATGACATGCTCTTAAATTGTTTTACTTGCCCCCACAAGTTCATTCAATGCAACATTCACCAAATGGTCAAAATCACAAAAGGCAGCATTTTAGTAGGATAAAAAATTTCTTGATTTGGAAGCTTATAGTGAGAAAGAGGGAGTAGTTTTTTTCCTAAAATCATGATTTCAAAAGATAATATATAGAAAAAAATTTGTATTTAAAACTAATACAATATTTGTTAGTCAAAGTAAGACCCTTCTTTTTAGATAAAATAAAAATGAAATAATGTATCCCATATTTTGATGGTATCATGCATTTAAGCCCCTATATAGATCATTTAAAAAAAATTATATAGGACTATATTCATCTAAATTTCTAAATTTTGGCCATTTCATATACTATATATTTCATCTAATAAAAAATTTGGCACTATTTTAATGTATTCTATGTCCATTATAAATATTGAACATTTGCAAATTTTCTTCAAACGCTTCTTCTCTTTATACTAAAATTCATCACTAAAAACTTTTCATATAGAAAATCATGTACAAAACATGTGAACTTTATACACTACTTGCAAATCTCTAATACGGCTTTGAATTCCAAACTAGATTGAAATAGAAAAATTGCTTCCACAATGAAATATATTGTATTTTTTTTTAAACAAATGTACAATTTTCATTCATAAAAGAAAAGGTATTGTTGGATATTATAGTCTTACAACCAACCAATTTAAGACTTTTACATTTTATTGTACAATGTGCAATATAATTAGTATATTTTGGTTAATATAATTACTACTACATTCTTATGCAATCCCAACTATGTATACCAAATTTTAGTACTAAATAAATAAATTTTTTATTTTTGGTGAATTTATAAAGTGAATTTTTGAGGTTTTACATAATATTTTATTGAAAACAATTGGTCATGATTTTTTTAATTTGATAACGTAGATACATAGGGAATATCCAAACACACATCTTTCATATTAAAAAACACTCCTTTAAATAACAAAAATATGATTAATGAAGACTTCAATGAGAAGTGTTACAAAACCAAACTTTGAAATATAGATGTCTTTATATTTTAATTAGATTTTGGCAAAGAAATTATACTATTATGCTGAAATATGTTAAATTAGTTACAATTTGAAGGTCAAATAGCAAAATCTACCTAAAATATAGAAATATCTATTTTTCAAACTTCAATCATATGATGTCTCATATTGAACTCTTCATTGATCATATTTTTGTAAGTTAAGTATTAATATGAAAGATGTGCATATGGATGTTTCCTACACATCTATACAATCAAATTTTAAAAAATTCATCAACAATTGCTTTCAATAAAATATTTTGTAAACCTCAAAAATTGACTCTAAAAATTCATTAAAAATAAAATTTTACTTTATAAAAAATAAAATTTGGTATACTTGAATTGAAATTGGGTAAGAATTGTGTGATAATTATGCAAGGTGAAAAAATCCAACTTTATTCTATATTAAAGTTGGTTTTGTGTTTGTGAATGAGTGTTAAACAAAGATATAACTAAAAGTAGTAGAAAACAAACACAACACTAAACTCTAATAAATGTGAGTTTTGGTGCTTGAAGAATTTTTGTCTTGTCTTTTCTCCAAACTCTAGCTCCTAGTCTGGCATTGCTACTACTTTATAATTAACTCTATTATGCATGATTCTTTGAATGGTTCACAAATGTAATTTGTAAGCTTTCAATATTCAATTGTAAATTGAATCAAGGAAATTGGTCTTGGGCATCATTTTTTAAACATTTCAAAGAACAAATAATACCCTACCAAAACCTAAAGAACTAGATGCTGAGTAATGGTATGTTCCCACTTGAAGTTAGTGAAGTGCTGTTTGAGACAGCTAGGACGGCTTACTGGGTAATAGTACTGTGCGGTGGCAGTGAAGTCGACGTGGAGGCAGTTGCCTTGGGCCGAACTAGCAGGTTCGGCGCATACACTACGAATTTACTAATATAAAAATGTAGTACTTGTGTCATTAAATGAGCTGCAAGGCTCACACTGTTCCCTTGAGCTATTGAGCTCCGTCCACGTGTGCTGTCGTTCGCTGCTGCGCTCTGAAGGTGCTTCCTGCATTCCATTAAAATAAAATAACAAAGCCTGGTGGGGTCGCCGTAGCAGCGTGTGGGGTACGCAGCCGTCATGGCAATTGGCGTCCTCATGAGCGGAAAATCCGGCAATCAAGGTCTTCCTCGCAGCGCAGACTGGAGTTTCGCACTGGAGAGAGGAGAACTGTTCACGTTCATGTGAGGAGCATCATACAATTGCGCAGCAGACCTGTGGTAAGCACAGTGTGACTTCCAGGTCCTTGAAAGCTTTGATTTGCACTGCCGCTCTGCTGTTTCGGGATTGCATGTGTGTGCAAGCCCAATGTAGTGTACTCTTTGAATTCAGTCCATGACTCTCACCGGAGCACTGCATTTTTAGTGAAACGATGTTTATGAAGCATTCACTCATGCACTGGAGGTTCTGCTGATCATGACCGCATACTCGTAGCCCACTTCTTGAGTTCAGCATGTACATTGCTGGAACACATGCTTCGAAAAGACTGCTCATTTGGTCATGATAGCATTGTCTTGTCATGCACAAGACACACAGTGAGTGCCAGACATGGTGAATCCCGCGTCCAAACAACGTAGACCTCGGAGAGGCCCTCGTTCGGTATCAACTACTCCAGGTATCGTACCGTACTAATTTGTTCATCGTCATTGTGGACAGAGTCCCTGAAATTTTCTTAAATGTATAGTGGACGTTCTCGTGTTGCATCCATCAACAGTGACGTCCGATCCACGCTGTACGAAGCTCTGAAGTTTAACTTCTACGAAATAAATCGTTGTTAAAAACATTCCCTTGAACGACAAAGTGAATGAAATGGCGCCTTCAGTGGCTTGTGCAGCAAGTATGTGTACGGTCATCCTGGAAGGTCCCGTCATTGTAGGTCGGCCTTGCACGAATCGCTGACGACCATGACGTCTAAGGACATGGCAGCGTCGAGCTGGTATTCGTGGAGCGTCCGCTGCCATCTCCATCGCCGTCAACTGAGCCCAGTGGACTTCGTTAGCGCGTGTGGCAAACGCCGTGAGAGACGTCTCGGACGAGGTCACAGTCATGAATCTCATTTGTCGACGTAGGGCAACGCTGTCCGGCATCGTCCTGTTGAACTCATTGACCGCCGATGTCATGCACTGTGACAGAAAATACGTTTCCTTACCATGCTGTTGTGGTGCTCTGACATCGCAGGGGATGCCTCCGCCGCCATGGGTGCCACAACACCAACAACTAGTAGTGTCCCTCCACAGATGTCGATGACCCAGGCTCAAGAAGGCGATGATACCACATCCGCTCCCACTGCACACAACGCCCGGCAGCCGAATTGGACTACGCTGGAAGTGCTGCTCCTAATCCAAGAAAAACGTGATGAGTTCTTCGCTGAGCAAGAAGCTGTCGACGCACGTGACTTGATGAAAACGGAGATGGAGAAGTGGGCCAGCATTGCTCATGACTTGCACTTCGCTGGCTACTCCCAAATCCCACGCGACGTTGTCGCCTGCAAGACCAAATGGAACCAAATGCACACGACGTACAAGAAGATTAAAGACTTCTGCAAGCGGACCGGAGTGAATGCAAAGGAGTACTGGGACATGTTGATCCAGCAAAGGAAGGCGGAGGGTCTGCCACGGCACTTCCTCTGAAAATTCTTCGACGCGTTGCACGAGTGGAATGGCGGACGCGCTGACATTGACCCGCCTCATGGTCGAGATGTCTTGTCCAAGAAAGATAGGAATTGCGATCCACCTCAGCGGCAGACGGAGCGCCCGAGCCGCGAAATACCTTCCGACCATGATCCCTTCGACGACCTCCCGGCCCCTGAGGAAGGAGTCCCCGATAATGCCACTCAGACGACCAAGCACCGTCCTGGTAAAGAGCCTGTGCAAGAAGGCGCACCTGGAGGGGACGAGGGACCTTCTAGACCACGGAAGCGCTCACGTCATTTCAGTGTCCTCCCGTCTGGAGCAGAGCCACTGACCTTGAGTTCGGACAGCAATGCCTCAATGGCAGGCCGAAGAAGGCACGGAAATACCGGCATGAGAAGAAAGCACGTCGCAGGACACACGATCATGGCGGAGGCGACCAAGGCCACAGGAACTATCATGGCCTCACAGATGCAAGGCATTGCTGATGCCAGTTTGGCAGTTGAGAGATCCAAAATGGAGGTGCAGACAAGACTGTTCGAGGAGCAGATGATATATCAACGAGACAAAGACAAGAGAGTGCAAGAGTCCGTAGCGGCTACTCATGAAAATGAAAAATTGTCCATCGCCAAGCAAGGGGAGATGGTCAATTGCTTGGCCCTCATGACCGAAGTCCTAGCGAGAGGATTCGCTGCTCTGACGTACTAGAGAACCCACGCACCCGCGGAAGCCACTCCGGAAGCCCAACAGCAGGGAAGCCCTCCTGTACATGCTTCGGAAAATGCCGGCACTTCAGTGGCTGCGCCCTCCGGACGACAGGACGCCAGCCAATCCTTCCGCAGTGTTGGGGAGCAAGGCTTCCCCAAGTGACGAAAATGTAGAGAGCGACTTCCATTAAGGAACTGTACAGTTTTGCAGTAGCGCGCCTTCTATGCCGTCAGATTGTTGCGAGCTCCCCGCAGCGCCGACATCTGCATGGACATGGGGTACGATGACAATAGATTGAGTCCACATTTTTGTATCCTATGTTAGCGTTCTTGTCAGTGGATTACCTTCCTCTGTGTAAAGGTTAGCGAGCCATACCGGACTGCAGGAGCTGAAGGGCAAGAAAGCAGCATGTCATGCAAAAATCTCAAAAAAATAAAAAACCACGAAAATTGTACAGAAACAACCATGTTGTGTACGACTCTTTAATGTATAGCTCCGTTCGCATATTGTGCACATGTACAAATCGTCAGCACTTCTGGGGCCTCCGAAGCCCTCCGCAACGCTAGTGCAGACCTGTTCTGTTCATGTGCACTGTAAAGACGAGCAACGAAGACTCAAACGCAGACCAAGGCAGGCGAACTCACAGTTAGATGCGATCAAGTCGACGACGTCGACGTTGACTAAGGTACACGCCCAACTCCCTTCTCTTCAGCGCTGCGACCCCTCTGACCGGTCCCGTATTCTCTGGTCGCAGAGGTCCCACTCGTACACGGGGGGGCGTGTCGGCTTCGCGCGTCAGTCCCTCTTCAGCCAAGAGTGCGAGGAGCTCCTCGACGTCAACATGCGATCCATGGAGGAGGATGTTGTGCAGGATGCCGCAACAGAGGACCACATCAGGCAGGAAGGTGATGTGCAAATCGGATTTGCCGAGGAACTCTCGAAACGACTGCTTGAGAATGCCGAAGGCATTCTCCACTACAACCCGACCTTTCTTCAATTTCTTGTTCAGCAGAGCATCCTCCTCTGATAGCTGCGCATGCTCCCTGTGAGGTGTCATCAGCCACGGCAGCAATGGGTATCCGGAATCTGCAATCAAATAAGGTGAGAAGCCTTCCATTGGAGTGCTTGGGTTGAACAAATTGTTGTGTGTCCCTAGATGAAACAGAGTTGAGCGCCGCAGGACTCTACTGTCATGAGTGGATCCGGGCATCCCAACGCACAGATCGAGGAAGCGCTTGTCACTGTCTACTACAACTTGGCAGCTCATACTGTAGCCTCCTGTTTTGAAGTAGTAATAGGCAGCAGGTGAATGTGAAGGCTTCGCAATGGCAATGTGAACACCATCCAGCGCACCAACTACAGCCGGCAGCGCACAGAGATCTTGGAACCTTCTCTGACTGTTGAGGAGGTCCTCACCTTGCGGCCACGCAATTTCAGACTTCAAGCAATCGTTAATTGAGTGGACGACCTCTCTCAGAATTTTGGATACGCTGCTTTTCCCAATGGCGAACATTTCACTGCAGACGGTCAAGTTTGCGCCATGACAGAGTTTGAAAAGAGTGCACGCTATCCGAACCACCACTGGTATAGCGAATCTGTACCTGGTGTTCTTCTTCTCAACGTGAGGTCTGATGACCTCAGCTAGTGTGAAGACAGCTTCCTTGCTCATGCGGAACATGGAAACCCACCGACTTCGGTCGTATTGCTCCACCACAAATCTCGAGAACCAAGTCGTTGACCTCGGCTTCACCCAGTAGAGCAACTCGTCATGGTACACATTCAGCGACGTGCACAGCCGAAAATTTTGGAGCGTGGTCTGCATGAGCGACAAAGTGTCACGGCCTGATCGGTCTTCCATCTGCATGACCGCTGCCATGTCTTGCTCATCGTCCTCCGCAGCAACTATAGCCGCCGGACGCAATGTGAACTGATCCGCATTCAGTAGAAGCACAAGGAGCCACAAAGTGAAGGTGAACACGGTGTTGGGATCCAGGATTGGGTCCATCACAGCACTACTGCACTGCAATTCTGCTCGCTGTATAGGTCTGTCGACGCAGATGTGTTTCTGACGAATGAGTTGTACTCCTCAGATGCTCGGGAGGACCACCTGCCATGGAGAGGTGGTCAGTGCTCATGGTAATCTTCTCATCGGTGGAACGTACAGACACTCTTCGAGAACGCAGTACAACGAAGTTCCACAAAAATTCAGTGCAGCTTATCAGGTCGGCTGCCATTGAAGTCGATATTGAGTTCACATGTCATGACCTCTCTTTTCTGAAACAGAAGACGCTTCATGGAAATGACAAGAAGCGCGGTACGTCCTGTCCAATCGTAAAGCCTAAAACTTGCTGGGGTTTAACTGAAATCTGAAACGCACCTTTAGGAAAAGTACTTGCGCTCGACGACGACCAGCACGGGCCACACTCAGTCCTCCTCACGACTACGACGGAAGCCACACGCTGCGTTCTTCGATTGCACGTTAGCGGTGTCCAGCATTCAACCACGCCAACTCTGCTTCTGAAATGCAAGGAACTCTATCAATGCAGAGTACGTGAACTCCAATTTCTCCTTAGCTGCACACGAAGAACATCCTCTGTAGTGGCTCATGCTACCGCACGATGCTCCGCTGTCGATGTGAGTCACTTCACCGAACATCGCAACTCCTCCGGGAAGCTACCTCGACGCGAAAAGGACGACCCCACCACTGTTGTGCTCTGACCACTAGAAAGCACGCAGTAGACGTGGAAAGCATGCCCTTCGTATACGTATGTACGTCACATATTGTATGCCGCTTCCTCTACGTCTACATACGGCACCCAAAGCAAGACATAGACCACCCGAACCTGCAATCTCCGATGCTACCTACGATGGGCCTTCTACCTTGCACAGAATTTCAGTCACGCACTTCCTTAACTTCAAGTGGGAACATACCTTAAGAGAATAGATAGTGAAAGAGACCTTGCCAAACAAGTTAAACTAATCCAACTTTGGAAGAACTAGATTCCATTGTCATTGAAAATTTTGAGCAAATCCCAATGAACTCAGTTGTAACCGGGTGTTGTTCATAGTCAGGCAGTAACTGCCTCTTTTGAGCTCATTGTGACAAACTCTGTCACAATGAGCTCAAAAAGTAAAAAAATTTTAAATTTTAAATATTTTGAGACCCCTCCCCTCCCAATCTGATTTCTGATTTAAATAATAAATATTAAATATTTAAATTTCAGAAACTTCTGAATCTGGCCCCCACCCCACCCCCTCTTATAATTCTGAGAGGGAGCCTGGGCCTTCTTACAATCCATATGGGATATCTCATATCCCATACATGTATCAATATCTCGTATCCGCACTCAGTATTCATACCCGTACATGTACATATATTCATATTTGTACTCAGTATTTATACCCGTATTCGTATCACGCAGACATACCACGTATTTCATATCTAGTATTTATATCCGTATTTGTACTTGTATTTAGTACATGTATCAACGGCTGCTGATTTTCCTTAGGGGTAGGTGAGATTTTTTTATTTTCAAATCTGACGGTTCACAATTTTTTGATGAGGTGGGGGGTCATGGAAATTGAAAACCAGGCATGTTGCCTCTTTTCGTCACATTGTAACTTAGTGCCTCATGAAAACATACTATAATAGGAGGCTCTTCAAATGACCATTTAGAAGTTGATTGCCTTTTTAAGGAGGCTAAGCTCTCTAAAATAATTTTCACTAAATTTCCATACAAAGAAAAATGGAATTGACATTTAACCAAGTCATTCCATATTTTGTAAACCTTTGTGGAATTAGTGATAGTTTTTTTAATTAAAATGAAATCATAGTGATGCAGTGTGACTACTACTACCTGAAATGTACAAAATTGATACATTGAAGAAAGGAAAATGTACATTTGCGTCATGTGCACTTTTATTGCTTGACCAAGAATTTGAACCTCCTACCTTACTTTGAAACCTAGACATTGGATCCTAAGCAAACACTTCATTGTGCTAGATTTTAGATCTACAACTTGGAATACTTCTTACAAAGTTACATTCCACAATACTAGTATTGAAGTTTTTAAAAGTTATATTTTTTTTCTTTTTGGCAAGCCTATTATAGAATTAAAAGTAAAGTAAAAATCATTACTATCTCCTACCTTTTATTATTTAGAAAGATCTTAAATCCATTATAATCATGCTAACATATTTCAAAGCCATGTCTAAAATTTGCCTCCACCCTAGTTAAAATGATCCTTCATTTGATTGTACATCTCTAACTAAAAAAATGGGAGTGTGCCCTTCAAGACTTTACCAATATTATCAATTTGGACCAACCATTTTCCCTCCAAGAAATACTTGTAGGAATAGTGTAGAGGGAAATATACTAACAACAACTTGAACCTAGTGTAAGAGGCCTTCCACAAAACCATATGAGAGAATTTCAATGCTTCTTTTTCACCATCCTATTGTCATCATTGCTTAAATCATGTTGTATACTCTAATCCCCTTGATCCCTAATGGATGTTGAAAATATTTGCCCTGATAGTGAATTATGTACATTTACAATACAAAGTTGTATTCAAAGATGCAAGAAAGTTTCAATTGACTAGAACATTTTGTAAACTCAAAAAGTATTTGAGGAAATATTGTATATATTTATAATTCATGGTTTCTCAAAACATTGCTATACAATTTTCATAAAATGTTGTACTTATAAAATAGGCAAAAATGGTACAATTTGACATACATTGTCACTTTGTTAAGGCATAGAATGAAGAAAGTAGGTCCAAATTACTTGTAGATTTTGGCATTGCTTAGATATACCAAATATAAGAATGTTTTTGCTTTTGCAATAAATATTGCAAGAAAAATGTATGTACTAAATCAATTATATGACATTGACATTGACTCTAAAAATACTATATAATTGGTTCATACAAGGAGAGTAGAATGTGCTTATAAACATGTGTTGATTATTGCATGTGGAAATAGTAACCTCATAGCACTTAGAAGTGACCTTCATTTCCCAAGTGTAGCATCCATTCTATTGACTTTCACTTCATTTTTTGAAGGATGACATTCATTCTTTGTAGAACAAGATGACAATGAGTGGATTTAGGGATGTAAGTGGTTAGTAGGTAACAAAATATACATTGGTTAACATGGATGTACCTTTAACTAATCTCCTGTATTATAGTGAATTATACTATCTTTGATTCAAAATATAAAATACATGTCAATAATTGGCTATAGAATACATCTTCAAATTCTAATTTTTTTCTAGTTGAATTCCAAAAATTAGATAATTTGCATCAATTCATGGCACAACTATTATTAAAACATGCTAATGTCCATCCTTTGTTAAATACTCCCTCTATTTTTGAAAAAAGGAGATTCATGGTTTTCTATTTGTTTCATATGAAAATCTAGATTTAGATTTTTGATTGTGATTCTATTGTATTAATTACTTCTTAGTGTTTATGGTTTCCATACTTTTGTCGTCATTGAGATGTTGATGTAGTTTCAAGCATGAAGCTTATGATTAGTATTCTCCATGTCGCAAACCAATGATCTGAAAAGGTGACACAGTAGCTTCAGAATGTAGTCAATGTATCGGTTTAGTGAGGCAAGTTTACATGAAGGTTGAAGTACTTGGCCAACATGGTGACAATGTGGATTGTCACTATGACTATGAGGTGATTTTTGAGCCTGGAAAAAATACAATTGTCAATGGCAAGAGCTACATATAGAACATTTTGTAATACTTGAGGCTTTCTACAACAAAGCATCAACAAAGTTTAATGTGCTCTTTGTACGACTGTTTTTCCTCTTCCAAAAGGGTGTTAACTCTTTGGAAAGTGCGTAATATGTGACATAAGTGTATTACACTTCCAAAATTTCCAAAATTTCCAAAATTTGCCTCAAGATAGCATCTTCACTAAATTCAGAGTTTTCTTGAAAATAGAGGGATATGACTTTGTGCGCATTTTGAGGACTTTATTTTATTATGCATTTCCTTTAAAGGTTCATTTGACATTCTCTTAAATGATATTTACTACACACTTGCTACACTCTTATTGTTTAGTACATTCTAAATCAAATTCAAACTATTATACCCCATACTAGACAAATAAGCAACCATAATACAAAAGTACATTTTGCTTTCTTCAATGTACCAATGATGTACATTTCAAAAGGTGGTTACTTCTAATGACTAATGTGTTTCAACTTCAAAACTTTAAACTAATTCCACAAAAATACGAAACCACTTCAATTATCTGCCGATTCCATTTTTCTTCCTCCAAAAATTGACTGAAAATTGGTCCGCAATGACCCTAAACTACCAGATGATGGTCGTGAGGTACCAAAGTGAATGCCGTGGTTGCGGGTTCGATTCCTGGTGGCAGCAGGTTCTCTACCTAGCGTGAAATCAGCCTCTCCTCCTGACGGACCCCTCGCAGTGTGTTTCCTCAACACGCTTGTGTCAAAAAAAATGACTGAAAGTTGTTTCAAGGAATTTACCGCCTCCAAAAAGGCAATCAGAGCATGCTGAGATTCTGTACCAAAATTCCCCACGGCGAAACAGCTGCTGAGACACATTCACACAAATCCCACCTAAACTTATATCTTACACACATTTCCTTTCCTTCCTCTTGTTTCCCCTTTCCAGTTAAGTACACGCCTGGAGATCTCTCTCCAGCAACTTCCGTGCAGCAGCTTCAACTTTGTTGACATAATTGTCGGATACACGCAACACCTTCCAACTTGTCCGGATTTCATTAGATCCGGCGACAGTTCCGGCGGCATATTCTCACCTCTTGTGGTTTTGTTTCATTTCAGTTTCATTGAATCTCCGGCTGAACTTGTTTTTTCGGGTTGCGTTTGGTGGACGGAAGTGGGTGTGCATAGGTTAGAAGCCATGGCGGTAGAGTTGATCGAGGGGTACCGGTATGTTTTCTGCGTTCTCATCTTCAACGTCATTGTTACTCAATCGATGGCTTACATGGTAAGTGCTCTTGCTGTTTCTCATTATTCAATTCAATGTGTGGAGGATGCTTTTCGATTTTGCAATTTCTGGCTCGATCTGCTGTTTGTAAAAGCTCATGTGCTTGCTGCTTTCCAGTTTCTGGAGTGCTGTGAAATTTTCTTGTTTGTAGCTTTCGAGCGTTTACTGAGTTTATGGAGTTGGTGGAGTGAATGTAGGCTCTTCTGTGTCGGTACCCTAATGTATGACCTAAAGCGGGATTGTTTTGCAGGTCAGAAGGGCTCGCAAGAGGTACAATGTATGGTATCCCACCATGTACGCCTCGGAGACCGAACATAAGGATGCCAAGGCTTTCAACTGTGTTCAGAGAGCACACCAGAACGCGCTCGAATTCTTTCCGTCGATGATGGTGGTGCTTCTCGTCGGAGGCCTCCAGTATCCTCGAGTGGCAGCAGTTCTTGGAGGTCTCTACGGCTTAGGACGGATTCAGTTCTTCAGAGGCTACGCTAGTGGTGATCCCAGGAAACGGTTCAGTGGGGGCGGCGCGGCCGTCTTCCCTTGCTATTTCGGTCTCATTATCTGTTCATTCGGTTTCCTTCTTCACCAGTTCTTCCCAAATCTCGTGTAAGGAACGAGTACTGCTTCGTCAATCGCTTGCAGGTCTGGCTTCTGAAAGCGGACAGAGCTCTAGGAGCAAAGTATGATCTGTCGGAATGTCATTAGGTCAGCGCCAGAGCTTTCGTAGATGTAAAGGGCCTTCGTGTCTCAATATAATGGACCGAACCATGAGAGGTGATTCTAGCCGTGCCGAATCCTTTACCAGTTCAGCATACTGGAACACATCTTAGTATTCCTGGCTTGTTTTTTTGCAAGAGTGATGATACGCTCTGCTGCAAACATTCGGTAGGAAACAACCGCGTTAAGTTTCAACCTTTTTTCTACACTGGCTGTTCCATCGGTCGCAACATGCGTGCTTGCATCAGGTGTGCCAGTTCCTTGTGATCAGCAATTCAAGTGTGGGCAGGGTTTCCAAGACCCAGTTCAGCCTCAAGCTTGTACTGTAGAAGCTCATGTAATTTTTGTGATTTCTCCTTCCAGAATTCAACAAATTCTGTTCGGAACTGTAATTTTGGGTCAAATTCGCTCGATTCACCGCAACTGCAACTAGCCAGCAAAGCCGTTGGAAAAGAAGGAATGGGGCCCATCGCGACTCTGGATCAAATATTCAATACTGTGCCTTGTCGATAGCATTCAAGAGTCAGAAAATTTAATCCAGAGAGAATTCAGTTTGCCGTCAGTCATCCGGTGATCTCTTAGTACACTGCACACTTCCGTAAGTGTCGGTCAGTTTCAGAAATAACTTGACAAAATTTGGAACATGTCCAAATTCTTTTTAAATTGAAGAACTATTTTTTGAAAATCTGGAAAATTTCACTGTTGCCAACTTTGAATATCCAAAAATTATTCTTGAGAAAATTTAGAGAAAGTAGTGCATTTGCATGTGAACAAATCCAAAATAGTGTTGAAAAAGTAGAAAAAACAAAGTGCCAAAATTCTAGAAAAAGAAAGCAAGTTGCTAAAGTATCAAAATTCTAAAATGAATATATTTTGGTAAAAAGCAACCAAATGTGACCTATGTATGCAATGCAAGCCACCAACCCTTTTTTTTAGTTTTTGAAAAAGTACCAAGATGGTGATTACTTAAAATTTGTCGAAGCATTGTATTTCTACATCCATCCATCTTTTAGAACAAAAATACTTTTTAGTCATATTCATGTACTATTTCATCCAAAGTTGGCAATTTCATCTATATTTTGAATAGAAACGAAAAAAATTGGGCAAAAAAAGATTACTTTCATTTGGCAATAAATAGACACTTATTTTGAAGTGGTGCAATCGAATACTATAGTGCCAAACAAAGGATTGCAAGCTACAAAACCTTGGAGGGCAAAGTGTTTTATTTTATTTTTTATAACATCCACAATGCTATTGATGTATTGGCCTTATAACTATACATCTAACTTTTGAACAATAAATAATTAGAACTTGAGAATGATCTTAATGAAAGCGCATCCAAAAGAACTTGGAAAGATATGAGAAAATTCAAAATTAAACAATGGAAAGTACTTCTCAACTGACAAGGTAAAAATTTTGAAACTTAGAAGTTTTAGCAAATTACAATTACCAAAGCAAAAATTAAGCTATTGACATTTTCAATGTAGCCAAATGTATAGGGTCATTGGCCAATTTTTGCTTTGGTAATTTTGATTTGCTAAAACATCTCTAATTTTTATTTTTTACCTTGCTTTTGAAGTACTTTTCAATTGTTTAATTTTGAATTTTCTCATATTTCCTCCAAGTTCTTTTGGAAGTACTTCCATTGAAACCATTTTGAAGTTCTAACTATTTATGGTTCAAAAGTTAGATATATAGCTAAAGGGTCAATATATTGGCAAGGTTGATGCTCTTAGAGCATTTGCAATGCATGCTTTGCAAATAAGCCCTGTAATGGCAATGCAAAGGGAAAACAAGGCTTATACAATGAAGTGACCATTTGTGGCATGACACCTCAATGTGTTGTCAATTTGTAATAGATTATCTTGTAGTTATGCTTGCGATTGAAGATGAAGAAGGCTCTCCAATTTTGTGCAAGCAATGAATGACATGGGATCTTGAGCATCTTCTTCTTACTTGAGATTTAGATTCTCAACTAGACTTTTGCAACTAAGCTTTTCAAAAGACAACAAAATTGTCATTATGATGATCCAAGAATCTCATCTTTGCTAGATGCTTGGAGAGGCAAGCAAGAAGGCCAAAAATGCTAGTCTTATGAGGTTGCATACCCAAGCCGTGGAATTACATTCTCCATATTGGTTGCATTGGACTACAAATTCAATTACAAATTACTTTGCAAACAATAATACTAATATTGTTTTTGCTATTAAGAGCATTGTAGAGTCTCTTAAGGCATCTCCAATGCAAAAAGAACTATATGGACCAAAAGTTAGGGGAACAACTTTAGTGCTATAGACAGTAGAGGAGATTTGAGGCTTTTGGAAGACTATTTTGGATTGTTCCCCAAAAATTTTCCCCATGTTGTGAATCAGCCACTATTGGTTTGAATATTCAAATTTACGTATTTAATTAAAAAAATAGAAAGCATTAAAAAGGCATAAAATTATACTTTTGAATTTTTTTAAATCATTATAAAAATGATAAATTGTTAATTTAAAAACTAATTTTGTTAATATTATTTGATGTAGCAATCTCTCAACCACATTAAACTATTAATGTGGGAGTGCTCTTAGTGTTCCTATAGTCTAAGAATTTGTAGTCTTCTAGAGGCCTAAAATCTCCTCTAATGTAAGGTGGGACCATCCAAAGTCATGTATTTACCTCCTAAAGAACCAAAGCCTCTTAGAGAAGGCACTTGAAATTCTGGACAAACTTATGTGACCTCAAGTTTTGACATGATTTTTTGAAACTTTTTTTAAAGATAGGAAATCACATTAGTTTTGTAAAAAGGTAATTTTCTAAATTTCAATTTGTACATGGGAACAAAAGTTATGCCACCTCAAGCCAAAAATATAATTTGTTGGGTGAAACAAAAAAAAATACAAAAATTGAATTTTCTATTAAAATTTTTTTTCCTCATATATTATATATTCACTATATTTGAAGCTTTAATTCATTCCATTTGGACTAATCATGAAAAATTTATGGACAATCTTGATTTTGGACAATTTAAGCATCGTTATGAAAATACAATTTATAGTCTAATTCATTCATGGATGCAATTTTCACAATTTATTATTTTTTTTGATAAGGTTAAGTTTGTTTGTAAGAACAATCTCATTGTTAAGATGATGGTGTTTCAATTCAATCTTAGTGGTATTAACAATTAAGATTTTTCTTCAATCTCGGACCTACTTCAATTTATATTTTTTATTTGAATTTTTTTACCTTGAATCTCAATTCAAATGTTCAATATTATTTTTTTTAAATTCAAAGTCTAAAGTAGAAAGCTTGAAAATAATTTAGGCACTGAAACCATCCACTCACTCAAATGTACAATGTTGGTACATTTTTATTTTTCTACTTGATAAGAATGTATAAACAATGTACATTTGAGGAGGTGGGTGGTTTAAGAGCCCTGCGCCATTTTGGCTTCAAAAATTTGTAATTAATTCCACAAAGGTTCAAAAAATATGAAATGACTTTGGTTAGATGTAAATTCTACTTGTCTTTCAAGAAAAATTTACCAAAAATATTTCAAGATGTTTCATGTCCCTTAAATTTGGTTTTAGCTCTTAGACAAGTACTTTATGGACCTCCTACCTTATAGTGCAAATTTTTTCTAGAAACGGAAGTCAAAGTCATCTAAATTTGTAGTCCAATATGAAAATTTAATATCTTCAATTCAATATGGGTCATTGCAAGAAACACTTACTAGTTTTGTCTCAAAATGGCCTATTGCGATGGGTCTTGTGACTTTTGGAATTAATTTTTTTTAAATAAAATAAAATATGGATAATTTGAAGAGCAATGAGAACATTGTGTCTTTTAAAATTCAGGCCTAAGAAAATTTAACTCTAAAGTTATGCACAAAAAAAGCAGAATGGAAAATACAATGAAAATAGACACTTTGATGCTTGATTTTTAAAAATATTTTAAAAATTCAATAAAATTCAATAAAATATTAAAAAATTTCTAACCTTAAAATGATTCTCTTCAATCACTTTCATCTTTGAGAAAAATATTTTGTGTTCTTTATAAGTATACCTTGGTATTGTACTTTGAGTACATGTGGAAGGTGGACAATTTACTATTTAAAGAAAAATTCTTTGTGATCTTATAACACTTTAGCAAATGTCTTTACGTGCCAATTTTGAGCTTAAAATTTGCATTTTTGAGTAAAAAATAGGACTAAAAAACACCAAAATAACCAAAGTAGACATCCAATTGGGGACTATTTAAAAATAATAATATAATTTTAAAATATCTTTAAAATATTCATAATGTTTAGAATTTTTATGGTACTTTCATTTGAAGTTTCATGTAAATTGGACAAATGATACAAAAGTTATGAGTAAAAAACATGTCGAAGGCCAAGGGGACAAAAAATAGGACAAGTCTTTCTTGCAATCACCTATATGGTCAAACTTCATGAAATTTGAGACAAGTGAAATATAAGATTCTATAATTGAGTTCTAAATAAAATTAGGGTTTTTTGGTTGAACGCAATAGACATGGCAATTTTAAGTGGCTTTAGAGTCAAAAATGCTTTGGTCATTTAGAGGTTAAGTAATTTTGAAATAGATCTAGAGGAGTATGATGCAATCCAATTTTTGCCACATAAAAAGATAGGAAACATGGGGACTCCAAATTTTCTAGAATTTTATTTTGAAATTGAAATTACTATGATTTATGGAAGCCAAAAAGTTGTCTAAACTAATAGTCAATATCCGAAGTCTTCCAATTCTAATCACTCAAGAGATTACTTTTCTCCTCACGATCTTCTATATACTCGGAGACATGTATAATGATCTTCAGTTATTAGTCTCAACTTTGAAGAGTTGAAAAAACACATTCCAAACTTGGGTTGAAAATCTAGTCCACGCTATTTGCATAAAATTAGACTTTGTCACAATGAGCTCAAAAACTATTAAAATTTTTTGCACCTCTGCACCTCCCAATCTGATTTAAACATTAAATTTTAAATATTTAACTTTTTTAATCCCCCTTGCCAATCTGATATAAATTTTAAGAAAAATTTAACTTGTAAATCCACCTTCCCCCACCCCCTCTTATAATTCTCAGAAGGTGGGCTTAGAGACAAAGGATATGGGATAAATGATATGATCATCTGTATATCGTATCTGTATTCAATATCAGTGTTTGTATTTGCATCAATTTTAAATATTGATATATGTATTTTGTATTTATATTTTGTATCCATATATCTTGGAGGGGTGGGGTGGAATTTTTTAAAATTTAAATCCAACGACTGTTATTTTTATGATGAGAGGGGTAGGAAAATTAATCAAACAGCAGTGACAGCCTCTTTTTGTCACATTGACATTAAGTCACATTGTAAGTTGAATATAGCTCCGCAATTGGAGATGGCTAGGGTGGTTTGACCTTAGAGCTAGGTGGGGCTGTAGTTGTGCATGCATGGCCTTGATGCAGTGGTAAGACATGGAATATTAAAGGGAGCTGCAAGGGCTTTCTAATCACAAAAATAAAATAAAAAACAATGACAAAAAAGATTCTACATTAAAAAAACAGAACTTTCATGCAAAGAAAGGAAGGTCCTATTTATTGGTACATACACATAACAAAGCATGAAAAGTATGACAATGATGACTTTTTCAAGTGTAAGCCAAGTTCCTTGTTCTTCCTATTTTGCCAAATTGAGAGCATCCCCATGCCTGCACTCTACAAGCCCAAAACACTTCACTCTGGTGTGTCAAGGCTTTGGCATTGCCCCATGCCAACACTTCAAGTCAAAAAAAATATCCAGTGAACACGCCAAATTAATAAGGGCACTGGCAAATTGTGTGTATTGAGCGAGCCTCACTATCCCAGTCAAAGCATTCACATCTTGGTCCTATAGCTTGATTTACTCAACTGACAGCTCCTTGAATTTGACCTTGATAACCAGGATCCTATTGTAGCTAACCACATGGCCTGACACTTACAAATGTGTTGAGATGATCCTTGGGGGATGTGTTTGAGGGGAGGAATTTGAGTTTAGCCTCTCAAACAAAGGCCCCTGTGAAGTTCCCAACCCATGCCAGACCCCCTTTAAATGGCATTTGGCGCCCCTGTTTTGGGGGTCTGGCATGGGGATGCTCTGAGGGACTAAGGATGGAAAATGGCAAGCACGTAAATAAAGAGTAATCAATGTCAAGTGCCATGGAATATGTTTTTTTAGTGGCCCCGACAATATACAATTGGAATGTTAGGTCCCGCGTGTATTGGAGTTACTCTTAAACTATAACTTGAGGACACTTTATATCGGAAGGTTGAACCAATTTGTTGTATAAGATGTTTAAAATCCTTACTTGTAATTGTACTAAAGGTTGAAATCTATGCAATTGGCCTCAAGGAAAATGGCCCGGCTTCTAAGTCTAAAGCATCCTTTTCAAAGTTGTAGATTGCAAAAAGTGACAATTCTATGCAAAGTGATGATGAAGCACTTGACATTCATAAGCATGATGAAATTCAAAAATTTTAGATGATAACTCATTTATTAATCTAAGTTTGTATACACACATCCAAAGTAGAGAGGTTCTCTTTGAAGATTTTGTTGTAGTTTAGAGATTTCATTCATTATATATATTGTAGGAAAATGTATTGTCAAATATTCCCTAAAAAATATTGTAGATTCATTTTTGTAATAAATTGCTTTAAAAATTCAATATTCTCAAGTTCATTTACTATTGGAATTACTATTAAGGTTGGTAGAATGACCTAAAATCATGTATTCTAGTAGGGTTGTATAATTATTGTGATAATCACAATTAGGGATAACTAATAAAATGCAGACAAATGACAACCATTAGATGAAATTTGGCTCTTTAAGAGCCCATTTCAGACTAGTTCCTCTTGTTGTTCCTACAATAGTGAAGGAATGGCTGACAATAGTCAATCGACATAAATACGAAAAAAAAATTTAGGCCAATTAAACTGAAAAAAATTCAAAAAACAAATTCTTTAAAAAAAATCTGACGTGGTCATCGCCCAACCACATCAGCTTACTATTGATCTACAATTCCCACAATTCTAGACTACATGGGAACTTTTAGTCTTAGTTGGGCTAAAATCTCCTCTAATGCATTCTTTCTTTTTCTATCTAATTTTTGGAGAATTTTTGTAATTTTGTGGATGTTCAAAGTGGAGACTTAAATTTTAAAAATTGAATTATTATACAAATTTGGATTGAAGTGTTCATAAACTAATCCTGAGGGGTAGTAAAAAATGAGTAGGCTTTTTTGACTTGTTGGGCTCATGAAGTCATCAATTAGATTCCTACCAATATTTGTAGCCTAAATACAAGAATTTGGTTTGATGAGATAAATAAAAACTCTTATCCCTAGCAAAGTGTGTGTACTTTGGAATAAATGTAATGTTTTGTCCAATTTGTTCCTTCTCATTGTAGCTATTATTATATGTGCCATAAAAATGTCCTACAAGTTTTCCCTATTGAAGTGAACATAAAAAATGATAAACATCCACTAAAAGCTCTATTACTTAAAATACAATCATATTGTCCAATGTGCAAGATTAGAGATATTTTATGACAATAATTTATAGTTACATTGGTAACACTTCAATATACCCTTATCAAATCTAAGAAAGGGATTACATATAATAAATACTTTTACTTTAAAGTCTAAACATGATTCAAATTTGATCCAGGGTGATTGCAAGAAACACTTGTCCTTTTTTTTGTCCCCTTGACTTCCAATAGGTATTTTTTTGCTCATAACTTTTGCATCTTTTTTTTTGTCTTGAAATTTGGATTGAAGGTGCACACAAAAGTTTTAGATGTTGAATAATTTTTTCAGAATTTTTAAAATTATTTTACTATTTTAAAATTGCCCTCAATTGGGTGTCTACCTTGGCCATTTTGGAGGTTTTTAGTCCTATTTTTGACTCAAAAATTCAAATTTGAAGTCATAAATTCGACAAGTTGGAGTTCTACGAACATTACAAGGGGTGATGATAAGTTTTTATGAAAATAGTAATATGTCTATTGTGCACATGGGGTCAAAGTGACCTTCCTTGCACAAAGGCTATGAAGAGGGAAAAAATTTCCTAGAGGAATTTTTTGTTGCAATGTAAGCACAATTGTGTTTAGAAATTTGTTTTTTTTGAGAATTTTTTGAATTTCTTTTGAATTAATAAAAATGAAAAAGTCCATAGACCCCTTTTTTGCTATTTTCTGCTCCTAGTGGCCATTAGGAGAGATTTGCGGGCTCTAGGAGCCCGCGAGTTCCCACAACCCAAAATCACGTAATCTACTATAGGAACGCAGTTTTGCAGAAATCCTACGTGGTCGAGCGACTGCCACATCATTAACTTCTTCTTTTTTTGAAATTTTTTTTTTGGATTTTTTTTCATATTTCAAGACTCCCAATTTATTTTTTTATTTTTTTGAGAAATGCTGGCCTGACAGCGGCTGGTCATTCCCTAGACCAATTTTGAGAACAGTCTCGAAACAGCCCTTTGGAGCCCTCAAATCCCTCCTAATGTTGAGTAGTACTTTGTAGTACTCTATAGTTACATAGTATTTAATCAACAGCCTAGATTCGTAGGTGCTCAAAATCAACGACTGACATTGACAGGCGCATTGTAGATGCGCAGCACTGGTAGGATCGCACAGGACTGACAGTCCTACACTCCAAAACTGCATTTTTGAGACAAAAACATGAAGTGTTTCTTGCAAGACCCTCCAATTAGAAGGTTCTAAAATTAGGCCAAAATACTGGAATTGCACCTAGAATGTTTTAATTTTCAATTTTACCCAAGGTCTAATTTTTGGGCACTCTAAATAGATATTTTAAATATGAACTTCAAAATTATGATTACCATTCTAATCTTCAATTATGATAAAAGCTCCATATTGTTTTAATATATATTAGACCTGATGTATTTCCACCTTTTTATTTCAAAAATTAGAATAATTTAATCTTCCATAAAAATTATGAAAAAAAAATTCAATAAAAAGACATTTCTTTTCAAATAAATAATATCAAAATTGTATACACCAACTTATATGAAAAGATAAATATACCTTAATAGTCAAATTTGACTTGAAGGTCATTGTCAAGGGTGTCTTGGTTGTAAAAATTAAAGTGATTAGATTAATTGATAATTTTCAATACTAAAATCCAATTTTACTTTAGGAATTAAATTAAATCCAATGGCTAGTCATAACTTCATTGTGAACATCTAAAGAACCTTTGTTCCTTCAAGGACAAAATGGATTTCAAGTAGGTTCCTATGACCTCAATTTTTGGTGAAACTTTTTGGAACTTTTTCATAAGATAGAAATAGTAATTAGCTTTTTGAAAATATAGTTTTTCTATTAATTAGTGCCTAGGTGCAAAAATTATACAACAAATTGCCAAAAATTGAACTTAGGGAGTATTTAGAAAAAATTTGCAAAAAATCAAAACTAAGTTTTTTAATTTTTTTGTTCAGTAATGTGATCTTAAATTTTTTAATTTAATATGTCCATTTGGCTTTCAAAGTGTGAATAGAATTTAGAAATTAGGTCCATTTCCATTTCTTTGTCAAATAGACTTGTAGATATTAATTGAGACCTAAAAGGGTGCAAATAAACAGATTTGGAAAGAACTAATTAAAGAATTGGAAAGTCAAGTTGTCAAGTCACCTCATGGCGAAGATTTGTCTTCCCATTTTGGGACTATATGTCCAAATGTCTAATTGTTTTGTCTTTAGTGCATATAGGTAGTATGACTCACAATATATTCACTTTCAAATTGTCAATATATTCTAAGCTTTACAATTTTGCAAATTGTGTATATCTAATTGTTTGGAGCTGAGATAGTAGGCGGCGGTGAACTCTTTGCTTTCTTGTCTATTTGTCAATTTGCCTTGTGTATGTATCTCAGTTGGAGGGTGTGATTGTCTAATTGTCAGAGTCAAATTATAGTTTTAATTGCATTTGGAATTGTTCCTAGTGTCTAGTTGTCAGAATGATTGAGGGAAGGAGCATGAATTGTAAATGAAAACTATGGTCCATTTGTTTGAACAACAGGTGATGACAAGTTGTCAAACTGGTTGCATTTGAATAACCAAGTGAGGCTGAGAGTGAATGAATAGAAATCTTGTCATTCTGTCTCAAGTTGGCTTGTGGTAGTGTTGGAGCTTTAACTAGGGTAGCAAAAACAACTAAGTAGCATGGCTTGAGTTCTTTTCCCATAGTTGTAAATTATGTCAATTAGTCTTAATAAGAACATAACTAATCATGCATTGTATGTAATTATTGTGTAATAGACTAAGAAGAGTAAATTAGATGTCAACTGGATATGAAGAGTATGTGTTGTATCAAATTAATTGAGAATTGTATTGTGCCTCATTGTGTTAATGATAAAATTGAGAAATGGATTTAATTAAATTACGTCAATGGAATAAGTTAACCAATTAGTCTTATTTGTAAATTCAATTGGATATAGTCGAGTGTGTGTTGGTATTAAGTCCATGTCAAATTGATGAAAATTCTTGTTGCAAAGCCATTCTTTGATTCCCAATTAATGGTTTGTACTATAATTGAATGTTGTTGAGTAGTCTATCTGTTTGAGAACCTACTGTGGAAATAAAGGAATATGTATGTCTGTATGTGATAATACTTAAGTCCAATTGTTAACAACATTCAAACTATGTCAATTGGATCAAACCATGTCGTATCCCAATTGATGTGTTTGGGCACTATGTAAGACTAATTGTCAAAGCTAATTTTGGATGGATGTGTTGTATCATGTCTAATTGTCAACCAACATTGGTGTTGTAGTCCAATTGACTGAATAACTGGTTCCCTAGTTGTTGTAATGGAAATGTTGATTACAGTCTAATTGATTAGTGTAATGTCAATTTGATTGAAACCATGCTAGTGTTTGTAAGGAATTAAGAATTGTTTTTATGAAGAATTAGAACTTGAGGATTGATAAATGAAAAGAAGGTTGAATTGAATGAGAAGGTTTGTGGTAAAGCACATCCTTGTGATATTTTGTTTAATTGATTGAGTAATTTTTGTAAAATCCAAGTCCAATTAACAAAGGCTAGAGTGACAATATGAATTAATTAGAAGTTTAATGAATTAATTAGAAGTTTAATTGATCCAACTTGGGATCTTATAAGTTGAAATAAGAATGTTAAATAAATTAATGAGAATTTTGTAAGAGTGTGCAATCAAATTGTCTATGAAAGAACATTAACAGTAAAAGAAATCTGAGGGCATTAGAAGACTGCGGGTTCCCGGACTGCGGAAACGTAGTTTCTGCCGCATGAACTAAAATCCGACGTGGTCGAGAGAGTGCCATGTCATTAAAACAAATTGAAAAAAAATTGGGCTTTTTTTCATATTTCAGGACCCCCCCAAATTTATTTATTATTTATTTAGGATAAATGCCGCCCTAACAGCGGCCCTTTGGAGGCCTCAAATTTCTTCTAATGGTTTATTGTCTTCAATTTAAATCATGGAAATTGAATAGATAATTGGATGTTGTGTTATGAGTAATTTTACAAATAAATTTGCATAAGTCTAGTAGACAAAATAATATGTGGATATAAATTGACTTGAGTCTAATGGACTGAACTACCTTGATTGTGTTTAAATTACAAATATAGGAAATCTGAATAGATTGACTGTTACATAAGTCCTAATTGTAATTAGAATTGCTAATTGTAATTTTGCCTCAATCTACCAACATATTTGGTAGGTGGGATTTGCTTTGGTTGTGAAACTAAATCAATTGGTCTAAGAAGATAGCATAGGTCTATTAGATTGAATAGTTAGCATAGATGGCTAGTTGACATGATCCAATCAAATGGAACGGCTAAAACTATTTAACATGCTAAAGAGGATCAACTTGACAATTTAAAGGAATTAAAACATAAGGAAAGAATTTGAATTTCTTTTATTTGAAATTAAATTACAAGATTGCAATTAATATTAAAAGTGATAAAATCGCCATGTGAGAGAGCAAAAGAGGAATTCAATTATACATAAATATATAAATAATTATATATAAAAATTGCATTAAGTGGCTAGAGCATGCATAAGACAAATTGACATTTCCCCGACAAATTGACAAAGAATATTTGACATGAGCCACACACTAGACAAGACTGTAATGCTATAGATAATGTCTATAATATAGCATTGGGGTTGTGGATTGTGACAATTTGACATTAGAGATTTTCCTTGGATTTATTTTATTTAAAACAAAACATCAAAAGATGTAAATAAATATCCAATATACGATTATCATCGTGACCTTAGTCATACAAACAATAGACTTATTGACCTTTCCATAGAAATAACCCCCTAATTACTTGTCTTGGGATTTTTGTCAAGTAGGTATAATCTCCATTACAAGTAATAAGAATTGTATTTTTCTGCAACTTAATCTTTAATTCATTCCATTTGGAATAGTGATGTGAAAGTTATGAACTATCTTGGATTTTTTTCAGGCAATCTAAAATATATTCTTGAAAAAATAACTTGTAGGATTTATTTTTGAATGCAATGTCCACAATTTTCTTTAAAAAAATGTTGAGCAAGGTTACATTTACTTGCAAAGTTGCAAAAAAAATCTCACCATTAGAATTTATTATTGAATTTCAATCCCATCTTAGAATTTCCAATCCCTCAATAACCAAAGGGACATAATGTGTCTTCTTCAAATTTTCAATGGTAATTTCTCAATAGGGTAAAATAAATCTCAATATTTTGTAAACTAGGATCTTATAGAAGAATAAGTTTATATATATATATTTTTTTCAAAATTTCAAATTTTGAATGAGAGAAGTATTTAAAATTTTATATAATAAATGTAATCTAGTAGAAAAAGGGAGTAAATACAATGGTTTTCCAATGAAAGGAATAGTAGAGATGAAAATTTATTTTTTGGGACATTTTAAGTTTGTACACTACACAAATAAAAAATATTTGAAAAAATAAAGTTTAAAGATTTATTTTTAGAAATTTAAAAAATAAAAAGTTCAATCTAGCGTGATTTAGAACACAAAAAATTAGAGTGATTCCAAATTATTTTGAAGATGTTTTGAGTACTATAATAATAATAACAATATCACTTGTTTAATTTCAAAATTTTAGACATATCTAAATTTTTAAAATTTTTGTAGGATTCAATTTGGTCATTTTTGGCTTTCTACTACTATTTGAAAATGTGTACAAATTTTATTTTTTTAATTTTAAAATAAAAAATAATGCATTTGAATTAAATTTTAAGACAATTTGTGTGTGTATGTGTGGTGGGAAGAAAAAGAATTATTCATCTTTTATAAATTCTCCTTCCAAAATCTACATTTTTTGCCTATGAAGTTGATCATTCAAGATTGTTATTATCTAAAAATCAAATAGACAAAATTTTCAACAATTAATTCTATGCATACAAGACAAAGTAGTCCTACATTTTGTATGGTTGAAATTAGAAATTTCAAGCATATATATGTACAAAAAAATATAAAATTAGTAGAATTCATTGAAAATCTTCATTGTCCAAAAGTTGTTGGGCCTTGAGAGGTTAATCATTTCATTTTTCTTTCAATCTTGGATCTATTTCTACTAATTAATTTTTAAAAGAATGGAAGTAAAGTGTGTTCTTTTGAAATTTTTGAAATTCAAATTCTATAACGTAAGTTTTTTCCACAAATGGTGGTCAAAGTTGTCTAAAATTACAAACTGCAATTCAAAATAACTATTTTTGAACTTTAAATGTTCACATCTTCCAATCTATATGGTCAAACTTCATGAAATTTTTACCGCATGATCTCAATCAAATTAGATACAAGATCCTATGGTTAGATTCTAAGAAAATGGTTGTTTTTTGTTTTCTTAACCCTTTAAGGACCGGTCGACCACTTTTTGGTTGATTTTTGCACTCTTGGTCTAATATTGTTCAAAATACATTTGATCACAAAAATATCAAAGAGTAATTCAATTAGAGTGTCTTCATGCGCTTCAAACAAAACCAATTTCAAGAGGATTGAAGCATTAATGCATTAGCTATGATGGAGCAAATTCAAATGGCCTGGATCCTAAAATGGGAAGTGTTCAACAAAAATATAAAAAATATCAACCAATTTGTGAGATTTTTTTGTATCTTGATGTCTTGACAAGGCATTAGTTTTGCTCTATAATTTCATGAATGTCCAAAGTAAATTTATGTATTGAAATTTATGTGGCACAAATTCTAAAGGGTCATTCAAGTCATTGATTTTTGAGGATTAAGGGAAACAACTCAAATTCCAACAAGGCTCTAAAAGCAAACATGATTTAGAGGTACATTTCACTTTCTTCAATGTACCAAATTTGCACATTTTAGAAGGGTATTGCTTTTGATGACAACAAATGACTATTTTTTGTGAACTTCACAAATTTGTAACTAATTTAAAAAAGCTTTAAAAAATATGAAACGACTTAGGTTAGATGCCTATTCTACTTGCCGCTTGAAAAACTGCAATAAAATTAGTTGCTTTAAGTGGTTCTAGAAAAATGGTCTTTGTCCTTTAAAGGTCAAAGAAGTCAAATTTACATCTTTAGCAATCATATTTTATTTCAAAAGATATTATTTTAACATTAATCGAAAGAAGCTAATTTGCCTTTAATATGATGTACCAATAAGGAATATTGGACTAAATAAAATTTCTATTCCAAAATTTTCTAAAACATAAGAATTTGATCTATTATAACAATGCAATTTTAATGTCTAACAAATTATAACAATTTCTAATGCCAAATATATACAATTTCAAGAATCATTAGGATTGCTATTAGTATCAATTATGGCAAGATTTATCAAAAAGGTGATTGAAGGGTATCTTACACATTGAAAATTAAGTTTTTTAGGAAAACATCGACTTGATGTAGATTTCTAGCCATTAGTGGAAGTGAACCCAATACCAATTACCAACTGAATACCACTTATAATGAATGTAGAGCAATCATTGATTATGGAGTGAGAATCTATTACAATAGTACATGTATGTCTTAGCTTTGTGTAATCTAGATTTCGTCAAAATCCCACAAAACCCAAGACTATAGTATAGGGGTTCAAATCTAAGGGAATGGTCAAATAGTTTAACGTATTATGACTAAAGTCACATGTAAGTTAGAATGGATTGAAATATACTACTAATTCACACATAACAAGACAATCGGGTGTGCAATTTAGGAGTTTCCACTCTTATTCCAAAGAAATAATTTTGTGATTAGTTCATTAATAACGCTATGGATGCATGAGTGTTATCCCAATCCTGGACTAGTGGGTTTAGCAAATTGTCAAGGGTATGTAGCAATTTGTCACCTACATGCATTATCTGACTTAATCATTGCAACAAGTTATATAATATATAAAATATCCTTCGGCCAATTCCTTAATTACCATGAAATTCTTTTACCAAGAAATTTGTCTTCTGTCACTATTTAACTAGCCTAATCACAAATTTAGATGAGTATCAAACTAGTCCTAGTCCTAAGGCAGTTTGTCCCTAATTAATGCAAGGCATGAATGTATATGCATTTGTCTCCATTCCCATGCTACTGCACAAATCCACGTCAAATGATTAATTTAATTTTACCTTAAGATAATTTATAACATCAACAACAATTGGTTCCTCGTTGTTTTAATCGAAAATAATTTATTAGTAACTTTACCAAACCACAAGGCATATTGTCATATTATTTCACCATCGAAAACCAAGGCAATTTGTCATAGAAACTTTCTATGGACCTATGATCATGATTTTTCTTCAACTGGATTTATCAAGAATTTAATCTTTTTGGATCATTATTATTTAATTAACTCCTTTTGAGAGTTAATTTAAGTTGATAATTTATCAATTTTAGTAATTAGAATCTAATCTAATTCCATCTTCAAATTATCAAATTATATTTTCTATAAGATTAGCATTTTTCCACAATTATAAATATACAAATTATCTATACAATTTTATTTTATTTTAATTATAGAATTTTTCTATAATCAAAACTCACAATAATTTCACAAATAATTTTACTGTAAAGATTCAATACATGATAGCAATTTGTCAAAATTTATAATTTAATTATTCATTTATTCATCTTCAAATGTATAGCAATTGATTATTATGACAATTGCAATTAGATATAATATAAAATTTTATTATCAATTATACAAAACTCCCTGTTTGATGCTTGATGTCAATTTGCAAGTTTAGCCAATTGCTTTTGTTTTGCAATTCAGGTTCTAATTTGTATTTTGACAATTTACCAAAATATCTCCATTTCTTTAATTCGGCATCAATTTGATTCTAGACAATTTGTCAAAATTTCTCACCAACCACACCAACTCATGTTGGACAATTGGCTAATCGTATTGATTCACTCAAGTAAATTGCTAAAAGATCTTTTTTAATTTATAATGAACCAAACAATTTGATTTGCAATTAAACTCTAAGGCATTTGATTGGAGACCCAATTAACTCCATCACACATAGGCAATTTGACTCACATACATCACATACATCCAATAATATGAATAATGGCCATGTCAATTTGCTAAAGCTTAATGGCTGATTTTACATACATACCATACAAAGACAATTAGCTATATCAATTGTTCTTAGTAATTTTCAAAAATTTAGAACCAAACACAATTTAGGCAAATAGACTAAACACAAAGGCAATTTGACTCAACAATTCCATACATCATCACATAGTAGATCACAATCACACAATACTTAAGATACACACAACAAATTGCTCAATCACATAAAATCCAATCATTGGATTAAAATAACACACAATAGAATTCTACAATGGAATTCAAAGACAATTTGCTCTAAAAGCTGGCCCCATTGCAGGTATTTAGTGAGTCAAATTGCTTAATCACACACATACAAATCCAATCACTGGATCCAAAAAACACACACAAAGAATTACTTCCAATAAAGTTAAATTGCTTAAACAGCTGACCCCATCGTAGGTACTCAACCAACAACTATACAATGACGATTTCCTAAGTAGATATATATTGAATTGAAGAAATTTAGTAGTACATGGAACATGACAAATAGTCTAGCTATGAAAACCGAGTGTGCTATACAAGTAAAAATGGAAAATTGACTGAATATATGACTATGCTAAAAGACAACCGTCCATGGAAAAACCACCAAGTCAATTTGCCTTGCTTCATATCTTTGAATACTATGCCTTTTAGAATCCGAGATGACAATTAGCTTCTAATTCTTTTTAAGTGTAAACTTGACCTAGCAAATTGCCTCTATTCTCACTATACAAGGCAATTAGCAAAAATAAATTTTTTTGAGCAACTCATACATTGCTTACCAGGAAGTTAAGGCATCTAGTATATTATAGATTCTCATTTTAAAATCAACAATGGTCTTACATTTGGGTAGTATTAGGTCAATGTTTGCTATTAGGTTTGTCTACCTTATTTAAGGGAGGTCAACTTCACAATGAAGAATTTCGGCAAGTCACAAACAAGGTTATAGTAGTGAGTCTACAAAATGCTTTTTATGGCTTTGTAAAAATGTCATTTCAAAAAATATTCTATAGTATAGACTATTACTCTAATCTAAATGCCCATGCTAGACAAAAAAAAATCTAGAGATAGGTTTATTGAATAGCTTGACTCATGAATATGTAAAAAAGACATTTTCTAACAAGGGATGGTGGCTTAAGTCATTCAACTTGCTTATAAATAAAGTAAATCAATCTAAAATTAGATTGAGCAATTGATTTTCCTTGTTGACATTGTTGAAATTAAAACATTTCCAAACAAAGACAAATAAATGTAAAAACATGAAAGCAGTTGAAATGTTATTTTTTTTTGACAATGTTTTAATTTTTTTTATAAATTTTTTAAGTGCATTGTCCAATTGACCAAGAGAGTCAGAGCTAAGCTACCCCCAAACTATGCAACAAAAACTATATCTATGATGGTAATCTTATATAGTTAAAACAATCACTATACTTTCTACAATGGTCAGGACATGCAAGCCTAAAGGTTGACATTTTTATTGTAGAAACTAATCACCTCATCATAGTTTTCCATGACATTGATTGTAGCCCACTAAATCAATCTAATGTAGCCCAAATCTCATTCATCGAAAAAGTCCATTATGGATTGATGCAAGATTCTAACTTAATCCTTAAACACTTGGTTGATGACTATGAAAATCATCCTATTTGCCATTGTATGACATCATCTTCTTTGAGAATAACAAAAGGGCTCATTAGAGGTCAAACTATTTTTGTGTATGATCTCCCCTTTTTGCACAAACGTCTAAGAATGAACTATTTCCTACTGATACAAAGATTCTTTCTCATTCATCACTGATAAATGGCTACAATGTCTTTTAAGATTTAGTGGGTCATTCTTTAGCTCCATATCATGGGTGGTTTGCATATGATAGGTTGGTTTTCTTGAAGTGCAAATGAGACTGGAGTTCAAGTAAGAAAGTTCATTCCCAAGGGTGAGTCAGTTGTATTGGAAAAATTTACTCTCATCAATTCCAGAGCCTCATCTCTAGCTAGCCTCGAGTTCAAGGGAGGGTTCCCTTCATTGGGGTCGTTTAGGGCATTGACGGACCAGATGCAAGGGCGGTTGCTTAGGTGTCAGGCTTGGCATGTCGGGCTTGGTTCATTTATTCAAATAATTCGATAAATGGTGACATGATACGATTTTGGGGAGCGCGTTAAATAATACCATCAAAACCTTCAAGAAAAATGCTGAAATTTTAATTTTTTTCGTTTTTTTAATTTTTTTCAAATTCAGAATTCAGATTCAGAATCAGAGGCCCCAACTTTGCTCGAAGACCTTGAACATACCAAAAAACCCAACACAAATATAAACCCCAAACCCTTGTCAACCCCTAGTAAAATGAGATTTACCCCACTGGGCCCAAGCAACTTACCCTTCCTGAAACTCGAGGCTGCCTGGTTGCTTGGGTTCCAGAGGCTTCTGACCTGCAGAAATGTGCGAAGGTCTTCGGCAGCTTCGACCTCTGCTTCGCCTGCCCTTCACAGGGCACTGTAGACGGGGTCGTTTTGCAGCTTTCAGTTTTTTTGAGCGCCGACTACCATGGAGGCTTGGAGCCCAATCTTCTCCCCTTCGCTGCGTTAGTATAAATCGCAAGTGTCACACCGATTGCAAACGCATTCTGAAGTTTCTGCGTCTAGCTTGCTTGCATTGCAATTTCCATTAGAGTTTTTCTGTATTGTTGTAGTTTAAGTTCTTTCTATTGGTAGAAAGCTCTGCAGTGTTTGAATTGGTGGCCACGTTCGACAATGGCGGTGCAATTGGTGGCAGGCTATGGCTGGGTGCTCATCGCGCTCATTGTCAACCTTCTCGAAATGCAATGGATGGCTATTCGGGTACTTTCCATGACCGTTGTCCAATCCTCACTTTAGCGACGATTGTTTCGAGTTCTGCATCTTGCAATCTGGAAGAGTATTTTTCTTGATTTCGTAACCCTAATCTTTTGCGGCCATTGACGCATTCGCTGTGGGAATTCAGGTAGGAAGGGCTCGCAAGCAATACAAAGTTTTCTACCCCACGATGTACGCTCAGGAGAGTGAAAACAAGGACGCGAAGCTCTTCAACTGTGTGCAGAGAGGTCACCAGAACGCTTTGGAGTACCTGCCGACTTTTATTGTGGTGCTGCTCTTGGGCGGGCTGCAGTACCCCATCGTTGCAGCTGTTCTAGGAGCTGTTTACAATGTGGCTCGAATCCAGTACTTCACGGGGTACGCCACGGGACAACCCGCCGGGAGATATAAAACCGGCGGAAGGCTCCATGGGGTTGCACTTGGGGGCCTCCTCGTCTGCACCATCGCTCTCATTCTTCACCAGTTTTTCCCGGCGTATGTTTGATCGTTCAAGTGCTTTGCTGGTGTTGACAGGAATTCAGTGTACTATTTTAGATCCGTGAATTGGTTTTTTCCGCTCATTCTACAGTTGTACTGGTGTCGTCTGTGCCGTCGCTCTTAATCTTCTCCATTTTCTGCTGCCATATTTGCGATCGTTCAAGTGGTTTTGAACTAGCATCGCTGTTGTTGGCATTAATGAATGTATCATTTGGGATATTCCACTTGTGAGTAAAATGGTTTGATCTTCTGCTCACATTGTAGTACTGTTGATCTCGTCTGTCCCATCGCGCTCATTCTTCACTATTTTTTTCGCTCTGGGCCTATGTTTGATCGTTCATGTGCTATCTTCTGCTACATTACTGTCGATCTTGTCTTTGTCGTCGCTTTTAATCGTCTCCAGTTTCTGCTAGCGTATCTGTGATCGTTCAAATTATTTGGAATCAGCGTTGCTAGTGTTGGCATAAATTAATTTATTAGGGGTTGTCACAGCACTTCCGAAGTCCTCAGAATTCCGTGAGAAAGAGTACGGGGTGCACTGGGAGTGAAAGGGGGAGGTGAAATTGTCAGAGAAATTGTCACTTCTCCTCCGCGGGTGAAGAAATAACATTTTTGAAAAATTTCTCATGGAATTTCTTGAAGCCCTCAACTTGGCACAAGAATCGAAGCTCCCAGCCTAGCTATGTGTGTTGGAAATTCTTGTGGAATTGTTGTGAACAACAAAAAGGGGTGTCGTGGCTCCTTCATGTGGAATGCATTAGGGTAAAATTGAACCCTTAAAGAAGTTTAAAGTTTTATTATTATTTTTAATACAAATTAAATGAGTATGAGAGTGTCCACATCATTATTACTATTTCTATGTACGATTGCATGTATTCACTTGGCTTGTACATATTTGTGTGAGGCATGTGCTCCATCTTCTATGATTAAATCATCATGAGATTTGTGAAATTTGGAAGATGGATTAGATAATGATGATAATTTTTGAGTTTATTATGCAATTCTTGGCATAATTAGTGAGACAAAAAGGCTCTTTCTTGCCAAATACTCCATCTTCTATGATTAAATCATCATGAGATTTGTGAAAATTGAAAGATGGATTAGATAATGATGATAATTCTTGAATTTATCATGCAATTCTTGGCATAATTAGTGAGACAAAAAGGCTCTTTCTTGCCAAATAGTTGTGAGACTATAGAGATGGAGTGGGTAATGATGATAAATTTTTGAATTCAACATGCAATTCTTGGCCTAATTAGTAAGTTGAAAAGGCTTTTCCCACCCAATCTCTTGCATTACAAAGCAACATCTTTGGAGGTTCAATTTTCCCCTAATAGCTCATGATTGGCTGCATTTTTGCCTCGCTGATTTCTCTGACTTCACAAAAAATCGGTTCTCAGAAGACCCGTAGCTACCCCTATTGTTTTGGAGAAGGTAGAATGATCGATTACTTCTGTTGTCATTATTGAAAATTAAAATGTTGTTTTGAGGTAATACACTATGTAGGTAATTTTGAGGCCCACTTGGCCAAAAAGAATCTCTAGTGCCCTCAAATAAATAGAAAGTATATCTATAATTATGGTTATCTTACTCATGTATAATACAACATTTTTTAACACTGTTTTTTTGGGCAAGTTTCTCCCTTGGTCAATTTTTAGAGAGATGAATCAATTAAGGCCAAAAGACTAATGGATTTGGAAAAATTTGCCAAAAAAGAAATCATACTTACTAACATCAAGGCCTATAATAGTCATTTTTTGTGAAGAATTTACACTAAAAATGTGAAAGTTTCTCTTGTAGTCACTATTCATTCTATCGCCATCATCAAAGAGATTGATTGTAGCAACTAACTCAACCTAATTACATTTTTTGAAAAAAAAATCTATCATGAATTGATGCTTGACTATAATTGATCATTCCCTAGATGTTTGTAATGAATCTTTTATTTTTCATAGCTACTTTATCATACTAGTACTTCCCTTATTAATAAAATGGTTTAATTTGCTACTTTTCAAAGAACCAACCCATTTCCAACCATTTAAGCAATTGAGAATATCTAAAGTACATGTCTGTTGAATGGAAAAATTTCTTTGTATGCAAAAATATATTTCAAGAAGAATGATTCTATATTTCCCAAAATTTTATTTTAAGAAAAAAATCACCATGAATTTAATAGTTAAAGATCATTTTATTCATCATCTACATGTCATATAGATCATCCTATTTCTAACCAAGAATTGGTTGCAAAAATCAAGAATCCTATTGCCCAATGACAATGTGCCATTCCTAATCACTTATTCATCTTTTAATTGATCAAAAATAGACCTTTCTGCACTTCCAAAATGGAAGGGTGATTAATTAGGAATGGCTTGGCTACTATATTGTAGTACTTCCTCTATCTCAAAATTAATCTATAGTATTCTAACTAATTTCTCATTATAAATCATGGATTTATTTTGTGACAGAGGGAGTAGGATGGGTATCCCTATAATGATGCAATGCCTTAAAACACATCCTACTTTTAGCCTCTAAAAAAAACTATTAGTGAGTAAGATACAAGGGTTCTTCAAAGAAACATTGGCCATTTTAGTGACATGCTTCTAATTTTACATCACACAATGATTTAGGTCTTTAACAAGTTGTTGTTTTTTGGAACATATGGATGATCTCCATTAATTTTTGACAAGCTTTTCTATTGCTCATTGAAATTTACCAACTTAGTTTTTTTTCAATGTTAAAAATACAATTACAATTCAATCTACTTCTTTTCCTTTCGACATCTTGGAAGGAGAGTCTTATGGATGTGACTATTGATTTTTAATGCTACCTCTGAGCACTTTCAAGTACTCTACTTCCAAAACTTTGAACCCCTACTATGATCTTATATTTGTCAAAATTTGAAAGTTCATTGTGCACTTCTTTCTTTTCTACACATCTCTTTACACTCATATATTCACTATAATCTACTTAGCCTCCAAGTTACCCACAGCCCAATTTGTGGCAATTTGGGATATACCCACCTTAGTATTGATCAAAGATACGAAGTGGCAGAAAAGGTTGTGATCAAATTGAGGCCTTATGTAGTGAAAGGTCCTTGGTCTTTCTTCAAGGCCTTTCAATGATGCACTTAAAGAACACTCCAAAGTTTTTTCAAACCTTGATACAACCTGACAACCTTCAGCTTAATCTGTGGTTGACTACCAGTGCACTAATTACCGAAGTCAAATTACCAGTGAGTGCAAACTGAGTTATGGCTGCATCGACTTCTTCAGGGTAGTGACCCTAATTGTTTCTGCATCCTCGCCAACAGTGATAATTCGTATAACGACTTTGCACTGCCGCATAGAAACTTCGGGTGCACAGAAACTTTTGTAGCCATCACTGTAATGCCCGGTAGCTTGTAATGTCAAGACTGAAGAGGTGCATCACTACATAGGGTGAACCGAAGGCGTAGGGGATAAAATAAGTTCACGACTTCCTCCTCTAGACCTCAATCGGGTCACTAATTACACCATTGAAACAAGAAATCCCTGAATACTAACTTCTCTTCAGACCCAAACAGCAATTCATGTACTATGTGCACAAAGTACAACATGAACCCCCAAATGGACAAAAATGAATTTCCTGTCTCCTCAGGGTTAAATCAAAACTTCTCAACTTCAAGTCAATACAATGACCAGTTCTGGCTCGTAAATTCAAAATTGTCTTGTATATGTTTAAGTACAAAGACCTCCAGAAGAATGCTAAGAGTCCTACGCCTACATGTCTGATGCAACACACCGACTCTACGATGTCTTGCGAAAGATGTTCTTGTAACCACTTCCAACACAAGTCAAAATAACGGTTCCCGTGGACGGATCAGGCTTAATACTAAATTGCACACCTAAAATTTGCTTAATGTGCCTCAAGGTCAAAATTGCATGCGGTGAGAGCTTTCCAACGCGAACCTTAGAGACATCCTCCGGACACAAGGCACACAGAGTGAATAACAGACTTTGGTGTGTGGAATCGACGACACCACCTTCTTTAATCTCCTCCAGCAAAGACATTGCAGCCCGAGTGCCAATATCCTCGGGTAGAACAGGCCCATCCTTGGTCTCAGCTTCTTCGTCCTCTCCATGCGTGATAGCTGCCCCCTCTGCACTCAGAAGACATCCAGTGGTCGTTTCCGCAACCAAGGACACGCCATATCCAGGCGAGTTTCCTGACTCCGGACCTGAAGAGTGGTCGGTGAAAATGTAAACGTCAGGCAGAAACGGATTCAAAACACCACGAACCGAATCGACCATCCGGTTGGACATCTGCGGCGAAACCCTAGCGGAATATGCCACACCTCGCACTCGCTTCACCATCCCCTCGTCTATCCACGACACAGCAGTGAGGCTCGTTGCCACCATGGGAACCTTCAACCGCACTTCACCACCGCCGAGAGGAGGCGCGCCCCGGCGCACGACTTTGAGCTCCAGGCTGTCCGTCGGCACGCCGAAGTGCTTAAGAATAGGCAACGTCGTCGTCCTGAACGTGTCCATGCTCGGATCCCTGCCGCCATTCGTAATCCCCTTCAAGGTTACCGTCAAGGGTTTCTTCCCGAACAATCCTAAAACCAGCAAGGACTCCAGAAAGTAGCCAATTGGCCGAGCCGTCCCACAGTCGTGCACCAAGTCGCGACCGCCGATCAGAATCCCAGGCTTGTAGCCTAACCTAGTTCCCGTCGGGGAAATCTCCACCACGCACCCGTTACTCACCTTCTCCAGCAAGCGGAGAAACGAAAGCTCGAAGTCGCGCAAGCCGGGGCGAGAATCGTTCGCGCGGATATCCTTGATGCGCAACGTGGAGCCGGCGAGCGTCGCGAGCAGAAGGCGCTGGCGGAAGTGCTGGGCGCCCCGCAGGGTGATCACCTCCACCCCCATCGCTGCTGCATCTGCAGAGCCAGTCTCGACCCCAAACTTGGAACCCTAAAACCATGAGGCTTAAACCCTTGGCCCGAAGTCTTCCTCGGACCCTTCGGCACTAAGTCCTCGACGTTTTTCTGAAAACGCCGGGGGCCCCATCCTGCCCGCCACGCTGTCCTGCCCAAAAATTTTCAGAAAAAACTTTCGTCGACGGCGACGACGGTGCCCAGCTCCCGTCCTGGCATTGTCGTCGACCTCCCCTCCGTCCTTCATCCGTCCGAACTGCAGATACTCTTCTTCCTGAAACTCCTCTTGCTGGTTCGGTTGTAAGAATCTGATCACAATGTAAGGCTTATGGTGTCTTTCACCCGCATCAAATACATTGCAGGTGTGTCTCTTTTTCTCGTAAGTTAGAGTGTACAAATGTTGTGTTGTTTTCGTGTATGATGTTTTGGTTTTGCTAAGATGTAATGTTATCTGTGGCTTGAATCGTTCAGGTAAGAAGATGAAACGCAAAGGAGAGCTCCACACAATGAATAATTGGAATTGCATTAGTGGTCAAACTACACAGATTCACATGGTTCACATACAACCTCAAGAACATTGAAGAAACAAAGGCTACTAAAAAGCACCTACAAGATAAGCGCCCGATGAAGGTGCTTTGCATTGTAGAATGTCTACCTTGAGCTCTTTGTCTGGAGGATGAGCCTCCTTGTCTAAAGTGAGCTCTTTAGTCAAGTTTGTGAGGCGGATAATCTCAATGAAAACCTTGAGATTGAATGTTCACTTGAAAGAAATACCATTGCATGAGGAAAGAATTCGTAATGAGTTCAAAATGAGCTACTCTATTGATTGCCATCCATACTTTTAAAAAACTGTAGCAGAAAACATCAATATCATGGAGATTAATGAGGTGCAGGAAACAATTAGAAGACATTACTGAAAGGTGAAGGGAACATGGTGTTCGAATGTGAAGAGGAAGGTGTCTTTGTTAGAAACTGCTTCAAGGTCTTCAAGAGGATATGTGAAATTGGAAAAACGAAGCATCTCCTGAGTACCAATTGAGAAAAAAATTGATGGATGTGTTTTGAACTGAAGGTTCTAGATCTCCAAGTGAAACATGGTACATTTTTTTGCTAATAAGAAACAATAATACAATTTATTAGGCAAGGTTTTTTGTTGGCATTCACTATATTAGTTACGTTTTTGGTACCTATCTACATTTGGGTGATAAGCGACTTGCACTGTATAATTGTATGCAAAATTGTAATGTAATTAGTGATTAGTGATGATATCCATATAGCTTGTTTTAAGAGAGCCCAAAATTGTGAGTTATAAAAGCCCGGAGCAAGCTTAAGACTATGACAGGTATAGATCTATGGCCTTACTCAAGCAACTGCAATTGTAATAATTTGACTACACAAATGGTTTCATTGCAAGTATGTGATCAAAATGGTGCACAATAGTGCACTATCTGCGGTCATTCCGAATTGGTTTTAAAAATCTTTTGACTTGTTGAGGTAAAATACAATCTATGTAGTTTGACTACTAATTTTTGAATTAACTCCAACGTGCATCCACCATCACCATTTGGCCTGAAAGACTCATTGCAATGATTGTTGCACTAATGCAATTCCAATTATTCAGTGTGTGGAGCTCCCCTCTGTGTTTCTTCTTCTTACCTGAACAATTCAAGCCATAGATAACATTACATCTCACCAAAACCAAAACATCATATACAAAAACAACACAGCATTTGTACACTCTAATTTACGAGAAAAAGAGACGCACCTGCAATGTATTTAATGTGGGTGTGAGCGCTTCTAACTCCACCCTTGAGCTAAAAGTTTATCACACGGGTCTTGTGTCTAATTGAGTTTTCTCTCTAATTGGGTGTTCAAAGAGAGCCTTCCAAACAATGAACTCTTTTAGTCACGTTTTTAGGTGGTTTCAATCTAATTTGGATTTGCAATTTTAACTATTCTAATTTGAAATTCAACGACACTACCATGTGAGCGGGGAGCGGCGAGCGTTGAGCGTTGAGCAATGAGCAATTAGATTTGAGCGCTCATAACAAGAATACATACTAAAAATAGACATATCAGAATAATAAATAGTTTTGTCAGATCTAAAATAGTAATGTCAAAAATCTAGAAAAAGAAGAATTTAGTAAAAACTTTGTAAATTTTATATTACAAATACACACTGAATTTTTTTTCAACAAAGATTATTACATCTATAGACATGCTATATGAATGAACCTTACATATGTCATCCATTTATCATCCATCCATCATTCATCCATCATCCATTTATCATCCATCCATCATCCCTACAAATAAGTCTTTATTTTAATTTTGCTATATATCCCCCAAAATTTTATTTTTTGGTTTAGGTTTATAGTTTATGAATGACATTAATTTATTAAGATTGTTAGAATTTGTATTGTTGATTTGGAAGCTTTTTTATTTAATTTTGAACTGCTTCAATGCTCCTCAGAATCCAATAGCCATCTTAGAGGGCATTTGTAGAAATGTAATAATTTATGCAACAACAAAATTTTCTATCATTTAGAGCTATTCAGAATCTGAAAGGCCATTAATATTCACTACAAAACTATGAAACTATGACTTCAACAATGTTTTTTGGCCACAATAATGTGTCCCTTGGAACCAAAGAGCATCTTCCCAAATCATTTGTAGAACTGTAATACTTCACCCAAATTACAACACACTATAGTCTTGCTGAATTCATCTTTTTTTATATATTTTTTTTATGTTTACGGTTTTACAAATGATTAAAATAAGTCCTAAGAGTCCTTGAGCAAACTATTCTTGTTTTCAAGTGATTAGCCTTTGAAGCACATTAGAGCTAGGACAATGAATCATTACTTATCCACCTCTAAACAAAATTGGTGGTAATTTCATTATCTACTACTAGATGTCTACACAACATCTATAGATTGCTATTTTGAAGAAGTAACTTCACTTCATTGAAGCTCAGACTTGGAGAATGGATATACTTGTCATCTTCAGAATTGGCCTTGCATACAAATCTGAAGACATAATACAAATGCTTGCAATTCACCCATGATTTCCTGCTACCAAGTGCAGCTGAACTCATAGTAACAAAGTCTTCGCAGGTACAAGTAGGGAAGTCTGAAATTGTGACCCGATATACCTTTTGGTGGGGAAAGATACCTGACATTAAAGTTATGACTCGCCCATATCCAGGGTATGGAATGACAACTATAGATTGAATAATAGCTTTCAAATTTCGTGCTGTCTCCCACTTGTTTCGGTGGTCAACTGTAGGTGCATTAGGGTTACGCCTAATGGTCCTCCCCAATCGCTTTGTGGGATGCACATCAAAGTCAGATGGTTGCATATCTACATCCAGCTACGGTGGACAAAGAGAAGACACACATTTCTTTGCATTGTCTTCATTAAAAAGGTGGAATGCTACATTGCCTACCTCTTCAGTTTGCAGTTGGAACCCTGCTTCCTCCAAAGAAAGAATCTCTGATTTGGTGAGATGTGTTCCCTTTGCTACGGGCCATACAATTGGAAGAGCGGGCCAGTCGTGAACCCATTTCACCTTAGATCCTCCTACACAAAGGTGAAGATCATCTGCACAGAACCAGAAATCAAAGTTGATGATGGCCTTTGTTCCGTATTCAGTTATGCGGCCATTGTAGGTAGGTGCTGCTCTTCCACTCTTTTTTGATATGTTTATCTTAGCGCCGCATTTCTTCTTCATCCCAACTTGAACGGCATGACAAGTCTTTCCTTCTTTCTTACACCTAGCAATGAGCCACAAAGAAGGATTACAATCGGTTTCAAAAACCTTAGTAGCATGTGGACATACCGAGCTTGGTTCACCTTCATCTCTCACAATTGGCGTTGATGTGCTTGCTTCTCTCCTTGCTCTAATTGAGCGAGTCTGAACCATTGGTGCTGAGAAGTTAACTGTATCATGGCGATGAGAATCGCCGTCCGCCCCTGGTGGAAGATCTAATTTGCGCTTCGTGGATCCAAAAAGTTCTTCGCCTTCCAAATGTGGGACTTGCGTAGCGAATAACTGGGCACTAGGAAGTTTGGCAACAATCTCAGCAAACTTAGCTGGATTCTTGCTTCGTCTTGCAGCTCGAAGGCGAAGTTCGTCCAAGTTGGGGCCAGTGCCAGATGCATATCCTTGAAGGTATGCCCAATAGTTGGTAGATTGTTGAATAGCTCGCATCATGTCATCTGTAGTAGCAATGTACAAGCAAGTACCTCTCTTTCTGGACATTTGCAACCACTTGTTGTGCACTGTTTCTGCTAGGTTGCAAGAAGGCATTTCTGCTAGTTCCTCCAAGCTCAAGTTCTGTACCACAACAAACGTTTTACATTCATGTGGTAAGGCTTCTTTCGTTCTGAAATGCCTATTATTGAACTCAAAACTAATTGACAACATGTCTAATTTGTACATTGCTAGAGTTTTGTGAAGAAGTCATTAGATTTCAAAAACATGAATTTCTAGCTCTTAAGGCATTTTTTCTTGAATACAATTTGAGTTGTTAGTCTAAAATGTAAGAAAACTGAAGAAGCATATAACTTACCAACTCTAGAAATCCACCCCACTGTCGATAACGAAAGTGCCAAAAACCAAGCCAATCATCAAGAGCTCGGAGAGAATCTTCGGATGCAGCCCTTGAAGAATGCCACCATCCTTTAATTGCAAGGTATCTTTCTTCAGCTTCGGCCATTGTTTTAGCATCTTTGTATTGTTTACAAAGCCTTTTGTGAGTTTCTTGGAACTGAGGTTGAATATGCTTTTCAGTGTGTCTATTCAGAGATGTCGTCCAATGAAGTAAACACGAGCGCTCATGATCTTGCATAGGCTCTTGTTTGTTGCCACTCCCATAAACGACACGAACAGCATGCCAGTTGGCCATTGCGTTGTCAACCATGAAGCCCTTAAAATTTGAAGATGGAATACCATGGCGTGCCATAACAGAATTTAGAGATCTCCACATCTGCTCTTGTGACAACGCATCTTCACTCATCATGTCACAAACACAAATGGTGAGAACTCGACAAAACTCAGCATCATAGACATGTGCAGCCATTGTTGTCCATCCCTTCACCCTTTTTACATGGTCAAACATGCACCAAGATGATTGTAGATCTCCACCCGGTTGCATTCTCTTTACAAGATCCACCCCACTTGCTGGACCTTCTTCAGACATCTTGAACATGTAAACCTTTTCTTTACCTTGGCCTGGAAACACACTATCTTGGATGTAGGAATATGCACTTTTCTTCTTCAATGATATGATGTTGTCTATAGGTCCTCCACTTGCAGTGTGACGAAAATTGGAGATTGTATTCCGAATACTCGGTGAACTGAGTATTCGAAACTTTTCCATCACCGCTTCTAGTGCTTGACCTTTGAGAGGCTTTGGCTCGCCCTCCAGTTCTTCATTCTAAAACAACTCAGTCGCAAGGAACTCTTTGCTAGCAGCAAGACTTATGGCTGAATTAGTAGCAGATGGTGTTTTATAAACTTCCTGACTTATCAAAGATGTTGTCCGCTCAACAGATGCACGATAAACACCTCTTCCAACAGGATGTTTGTGATAGCCAACATGGATACAAGCTCTTCCAGAACCATTAGAATTGAAGACCCTATACATGCGACAAGGACATAATGACTTGCAAGAAGGGGACACTTTGCAGATTCGACATACAATAGTGGATTTTGTAGGCGATTCATTCCCTACAACAAAGATAACAGGTGATGACCCCTCCCACTCACTGTCGTTTTTGTCTCCACCACGTCGCACTCTAGGGCAATCTGGATTCTTTTGCATATTAGATGTCCAATACAAAAAGAATAGCGAAACTTCAGACCAAAGTCATTAGCAATATTTGTAGTGTGTGTGTGTCCACATATGTCCATCAAACCTACGATCCATGCCCTCTAATAAACGACCTACAGAGGAAGAGGATTGCAATCTGGACAAACCACCAGAGGAAGATGATGGAGACGAAAGAGGAGGCAATTCGAAAAGTACATCTCCATTGAATGATTGTGGAAGATGAGGGACAGACTCAACTCGAAGTTCATCTAGGTTCAAGAACTTCAACTCATTCCGAGCGCGTGGACAACTCTGCATATCCTTGAGGCACTGAAAGACGCTATGAACTTGCGTTGAATTCTGTGTACCTACTGACGGCAAAGTGCTACCATGAACATCTTGATTCATCACCAAAATAGTATCTTCGTCAAACTCAGGTATGGGAGACAACTTCCCAACTACTTCACTAACCAAAACAGCGTCGTCATCATCAGACTCGCTAAGATCAATATGGATAGGATCCAAAGGCTCTACTTTTACATGACTTCCCAAAGGCATTTGCGCTGTAGACGTTACAGATTCAAGTGTGACAACATTAGGTGACACTGACCTTGCAATACTTGGGGTCCCAAATGCATGGTACTTGCCAGAGGGTAGTCTCCATACATCTCCTTCCTCACTCTTAATCTTCAGTTGCATGATAGTTGACACAAGTTGTCCTCCATCAAAATCAAATAGCTCCTCTTCCACCCACAAAGAAGACAAGTTGAGGTTGAACCTTACACTAAGAATCAATGCAGATACGCATGCTACACCATTGTCATTGTAAGGAAATGATATTGGAATGCTAGACCCATCACCACGAACAAATGCCATGTCCATATTGGCATGTGCATACAGTCTACAAACTTTTACTCATGGTCTTTGCTTGCATGGTAACATTTAAAAGCTTGTTGATTTGTAGTAGGAGGTAGAAGGTTGTGAAGTAGTTGATTTTGAGAGTAGCCGTTTTTGGCTATTGGCTTTTAGTGATTTGAAATTTGAATTTGAAAAGGCTTACATTAAAGGATTTCAAATTTGGCCAACGATTGAATTCTTGTATTTGAATTACCATTAGACAATCCTCAGATAGATTATAAAGTTTAAATAGCGCCACATGCAAAAGGTGGAGGCACATTAAAAACTAGGAAATGGAGGCTCCCTAACCTCTCTTATTGTAAGGATGATATGTTCAAATGTAGGAATAATTATGAGGTAGGTGAGCGAAGAAGGAATGATCTTAGTGATCGTTGATGTTGTCATAAATAGATGTCCTTCCATTTGATTGGATGGAAATGCATTCATCAGACTTTGAGAGTGCTATGTATAGGCGAGATGGCAAAGTTGATACTACATTGAGAAATAGAATTAGTTTTATGTGAGTGTTTTCATTTTGCAGGGATGCCAAAAGGTTCTCATAGGAAGAGACGTAAGGCAAGTCTTTTCTTTTCTAGTAAGAAGCAGTTGGAGAAATTGAGGATGCTTCAACGTTTGCAGAAAGCCAATGGAGGTGATATGAGTAGTACTATTTGGACCTTGTCGTATGAAGATGATAGAATTGAAGTCGGACATATTGAGTGTAGAGATAGTTGTATACAAAGTATAGAAGGAGCGAAGGTTGCTGAGCTTGATAGCCTAGATGAAATTGAAGACAATGTGTGTCAATCAAGTGCACTTGCAGATATCACGTTGCTTGAAAGTATAGAGTTGGTAAGTGAATCAATTTTTTTGATAGAAGATGAGTCATTAGAAATTTAGAAGGTGAATATTTGAATTTATATGAATTTTTTTTTCTTAGAGGTGCATTAGGAACAAAACATCATTTCGTGTATTTCAAGAAGATGATTCCAATGGTATATAGCATGTAAAAAACGGAGCTTTTTTGAACATTCTATGGCCTAAAAACGAATTCAGCATATTAGAATCTTCTCTGAAATCTTCAGAATCAGTAGATTTTTTGACCAAATCTTGCCCGTGTAGTTTTTAGAGAAGTTTGCTGATTTTTGTAAAATCACTCAAGAGTCCAAAAAATCTGAAAAAAATTGGAGTGAGTGCTAAGGTTTTAATCTATGCATAGAAAAATTTGGATTCAAAATCTTCAAAATCGCAGATGTTATTCAAGAGATTCTCTTGCCCTAAATCTACCAATTTTGTACTCTTTTTTTTTTTCCCAGACCAGTGCAGCGCACAGTCGCACACATCCTGGGGTTTGCTCTCTTCCACACTTTCTTTGTTTTCTTCGTGTGTTGCGTTGTATATTGGTGGGTGTTCTTTTGCAATGAACTTACGAAGTGCAACAATGCGGAAGGATGGAGAGGTGCCTTTAGAAGGTGGCGAAGGCGGTGAGGGCGGTGAGGGCGGCGAGGGTGTACCTGATTGCATCGAAGGTGTCCACGGGCTGGAAATTGAAGCCACCGAAACACCACAGCAAGTAACATTTTTGACCGTCCTTGTGCTGTACCTCATTGCCTCGTTAACGAGGCATCAATTTTGAGTTTTTCTTTGTTGTCCTTCAGTTGGTGGAAGTTTAGAAGACATGTTTGAAGAAAGTTCTTTTTTGCTGATTTAGGGTGTAGAAGACCACCTCGTCAACGAGGTGGCAATTCACAGCTTTCTACTGCAAGGTTGCAATCAGCTACCAATACATTCGAAAACCTGTTTCAGATTTTTTTTCAATTGGTGATTTAGGTTGTAGAAGGCCGCCTCGTCAACGAGGTGGCAAATTCAGTTTTTCTATAGTTCTCATCAATTAGTCTAAGCTTGCTCTACATGTTGTAGAATTTTTTTCCAATGGCTGATTTTGTTTTTAGAAGACTACCTCGTCAACGAGGTGGTAATTTTAGATTCTAGGGTTATGATGAACTAGTCAAAGCTTGTTGAAAATGTTGTTGAATTTTTTTCTTTAATGCTTGATTTTGTTTGTAGAAGATCGCCTCGTCAACGAGGTGACAATTTGAAACTTTTTAGGGTTCAAATGAAGTAGTCCAAGCTTGCTTGAAATGTTGCTGAATTTTCTTCAAAGGCTGATTTTACTTGTATAAGACCACCTCGTCAACGAGGTGACAATTTCAGATTCTTTAGGATTATGATGAACTAATCAAAGCTTGCCAAGCGTGTTTTCTAGTTTTATTCTCAATGGCTGATTTTGATTGAGAAACACCACCTCGTCAATGAGGTGAAAATTTGAAACTCTTTAGGGTTGTGATGAAGTAGTCTAAGCTTGTTAGGAAAGTTATTAAATTTTTTTCAAAAGCTGATTTTACTTCTACAAGACTACCTCGTCAACGAGGTGACAATTTCAGATTCTTTTGGGTTTTAATGAAGTAGTCCAAGCTTGCTAGGAATGTTGTTGAATTTTTTTTTACATGGCTGATTTTACTTCTACAAGACCACCTCGTCAACGAGGTGACAATTTCAGATTCTTTTGGGTTGTAATGAAGTAGTCCAAGCTTGCTAGGAATGTTGTTGAATTTTTTTTTACATGGCTGATTTTGCTTCTATAAGATAGCTTCATCAACGAAGTGACAATTTGAGATTCTCTAAGGTTGTAATCAACTAATCCAAGCTTGCTAAATATGTTTCAGATTTTTTGTAATGGCTGATTTTGTTTCTAAAATACCACCTCATCCTACACCTTGTTGATGAAATAGAGTTTCATGGACATTGATGGAGGGCTTCTCCAAGTGGAAGGATTGGACCTCATCATCAATGATGATTCTCAGCCTACCATTACCATTGCACCGGTAAGATTGGTTTCTAACTCTTTTTGCTTTTATGCATACTTCATTGACTATTCTTGTTGCACCATTGTGATTCATTATCCATTGAGTTTCAATGTCTTGCTTTTTATTATTAACTACATTTTTTGTTTGAATGTACCATTCATTATAGGTGGATCACATTGTTCAAAGTGAAGGTCTTGATCCATCTTTTGAGGGACAAACTGTGGAGGAGGTGGAACAAGATGTGCAGAATGGTCAAAAACTTGACTCCAATGTTGTTATCAACAGTATGCTATTCAATGGTGGTGGATCAGGATCGCGCTTTGATATTCCTTTGTGTAGGATGATAGGACTTCTATTGGTTCGCCCCCTCCTTCAGAGTCAAGTGAAACGATTGGAGGCTGAGTTTGTCCATAGATACCGACAAGGTGATCGGGTACTTTATGTGTCTACTACAAATGACAAGGGACTATGCAAATTAGTAACCCCGGAGATTGTGGAGACATGGGATGATCATTGGATACAGGAGAATGACCAATTTGAATGTTGGTTGAAGTCTCAACCATCCATCTCACATTTGTCAAACCATATGTTCTTTGTGTGAGATGGCAACCATAGATTGGCAGCTTGGTATGTTACATCAACAGGATGCATCGATATGATCGTGAGAAGCATATACCCGTTGATTGTATGCTTTTGGTATCAGAGGGTCGTATATGCATTCTATTGGAGGCTATGAATGACATCAATTGGTAAGTTCCAATTTCTATTTCAAATATTTTTCTTAAACTTCATCACTTCCTTTGGTGTATTGCACTACTCTATGATTTCAAATTCCTTTATCTTACTTTCTATTTTGTGGCTAATTGTAGGTCTACAGAGCATTCCCATGTCAAGAGCAATTTGGTTCAACAATTGCACAGGATGAGTACATATGGCAACATGAAACTGGAAGAATTTAAAGGTCTTCTAAGCGATGAGGATTACAAGAAATGCGAGAATAGGAAACTCCCAAGTGCTTGGTATCCATTGACATCAAACGTCTTCATACAATTTCTTCATCGGGTGAGTGTACAATCTTTGCTTAAGTTTTTCATTCATTTGTTGAATTTTCTTAAATTTTTTCCACATTCGTTTAACACTCTTATTTTTCATGTGCAGCAAGAGATTGCTATTGTTTCAGATCCTGCAGTACGAACATACTATGGGAAAACCAAGCCCGAAGATCGAACTCCAAGAGGTGTACATGACACTATGACTTTAGCTGCCACTGCAGCTATCAAGGGATTTCGAACAGAGTTTGATAAGCAATCAGCCATCACAAATCCCAAAAATAGCGTTGGATTTTTGGAAGAGGTATGTAATTTTGATTGCTTGCAAATGAATGAATTGCATGATTTGCATAATTTGCTTGATTACTTTTGGTGTTGGTTTTCACTATGATTTTTGATCTTTGAAATTTCAGATCTACTTGCTTTACAGCGCCAATGAGAAGCCAGAGATGTCATTGGAAAAACTTCAGAGGATATCTACATGTGTAGTTCAGCCACACCACAAGGTTCGTTGGCTTCGTTGGTGGAACTCTAGTGAGACTTCCAGGGAGGGCTTCAGATTTCCTGCCCTTGGTTTCAACACATTAACCTTAGAGACTTGGCTCTCTAAGGCTGTTTTTTGGGCTAAGGTATATTATGAACCTTCTCTTTCATTCACATGATCACTACTTTCTTTTATAAGCTTGTGAATATTTGCATTATTCTTCCATTGTTGTATCATTATATGTTTTACTTGAACAATGTTATATTTACTTTGTTGGAGTTGTTTGTTGTTTATTGTTTGTAGTTGGAAGAGGCAGCAAAAGCAGAATTCACAAACATCATCAAATCTGAAAATATTGTAGTTCAATGGAGTGCTAATGATGAATTGGATACAATTGGAGATTATGTGGAGACATGGCGTATTGTATTATGGAGTCATGGTTTTTGGTGGCTCTTCAAAAAGGACTCTTCATATTCAAGGTCCACTCCTTTCAAAGAGCAAGAAGATACAGATGCTGCAACAAAAAGGCTTCTATACAAGTAGATCTTTTACTTCAATTTCATTCATTTGTATAAATTTGAATTGCTTACTTCCTTTACAAATCTTTAAAATAATGACACTTGCATCTTCATCATTGCAATGATTTTATTTACTCTATGAATGCAGATATTTCAAGCGAGAGTTGGTTCAAAAAGGTGGGATTGAGAGGAGATCCATGCCCAAGCTTTTCAAAGGATGGCTTGACACATCTTTGAAGGGTTGTATGTTCACCTTGATTCAACAACGGGGATATTCTATCCAAGAACTTCAAGCTTGTCCTTGGTACTTGGAGTGTCCAAGGACTTTTGCCCCTACTTTTGAAGGACCTGAGAAAGAAGCAGTTAAAGACCATCCCAAATCAGTGACACAGCAGGAGTCTTTGGATGAAGAAGAAGAGCCTGAGGAGATTGTGCCAGCAAAGAAGGGGCGCAAGCCAAGGGAGAAGAAGGTTACAAAGAAGACAAAGAGTAACAATGCTATCAAAGATGACACCCCCTCTTCATCTATGCCTACATCTATTATTGTACCTCTTCCTCCTCCTATGCCTTGTGGTACAATCGAGGTGATTGATACAGCTCGTTCTCATTGCCCTCCAACTCTTATGTCTATTACAACAGATGTCTTTGCTTCATCTGAGTATATTGCTAGATCGGCAATTCAACATGATAGACATGGAATTGAGCCTCAAGCTCTAATTCTACCATCATCGATTTCTGCAATGCTCAGCATCAAGGAGAAGACAGGGGACAACGCACCAGCATGGACTGAAATGCTTGATTTTGCCAAAAAAGTAAGATTTATGCTCCCTAGTCTTGTTGTAATTCTTTCTACTTATTTTACAAGTTATAAAGATGACATTGCAATTCATTCATACAACTAAAATTGTGTATTTCTTATGTTTAGGTTGGGAGGGAGCGGGTCCGAACTCTTGGAGGCAATGAGAAGCCTGCTCCATACTTTGACTTGATTGTTGCAGATATCCCTGATGGATTACCAGTCCCCAACACCTCAGTTTCACCATCTCATATCCCTGCATGGAACATTTTAAATGAAGAAGAGGTTATTGAACCCATCTTTGAGTTTGCTTCAGAGCACATTCATGATGATGGAGCAATTTTGTTGTTCCATCCAGAGAACGGCAAGGTAAAAGGATTTACACTTGAGCGTGCTGATGCATATGGTTTTCGTTTATTTGATTCATGGACATGCGTGAACGAGCTAAAGCTTTCTAGTTACAAGAAATCCAAACGTTGGGTAAGTTCCATTGAAATTTTCCTAATGTTTAGTTTTAGATGTTTGAACCTATTTCTTGCAACATTGTGTTTATGAAGTATTAATTGTGAAACTTGTTTATCCTTGGCAATCACAACTCTTTCGAATCCTTCTCTTTGTACGAAGCAAATGGGAGGAAACATTGGTGGTGTCTAAGTTCTCTATCTATGTGAACCAACAACTTAGTAATGCAGGCACAAACCTTGAAGAAATTGACCTTCTCCACAACTTCATTTCTTCAGAGACTCAACTCATGAATGGTACAGTTCCATGGAGAGGTGCTCGTGAGAAGGATCCTTTATTTGTGCAACTATTGATTGAGGCATTTTCAAAACCTGGCGATGTGGTACTAGATTGTTATGCATCTATAGGTATGTTCCATTATCCACCACTTTTCTCAACCATCTTTTCTTAAAATTGTGTGTCACATATTTGTTGTAAATTATAACTAATGACATTCTATTGAATGAACAGGGGCCTCTATTCATGCATGCCGCAACATTGGACGTCATTTGGTGGCCTTGGAGAGTGATACTGAGATTTATAAAGCTCTCCTCCAACCTTTGAACATTCCTCCTTCCACTGCCAATGATCAAGTCAAGCGCCCTCTATGCGTAGTGGTAGATGATTCTGATAATGAAGACATTGTGAGGCCTTTTGCAAGGCCCCGAAAGAGACGTTGCTGTAAGTAAGTTGGTTGTTGTTTTCATTCTTGTCCTCATTTTCTTCTATTGTTTGATATCTCAAAATTTTCTTGAACCTTCTAATTGTTTTTTCATTGCATTTTGTAGAGGCAATCCTCTCCGGCATTTTGTGCTATCACCTTCACCTAATCCCAAGAGTTTGCTATGTTACATCGAGACTCTAGCGACAGCTATGGCAGAGGCTCCATCACCCATTCGTATTGCCAAATATTCTTCATACAATGTTGCTGTCAAAAAGTTTTTAGACCTTGAGGCTGAGGTTGAGACACCAGGACTTATATGCAGTGATAGTAGTGAAGGTAGTGATCAGTCTTCTCCCATATGTGGTATTGGGTCAAATTGATCTTGTTCTAAACACTATTGTTGTTACTTGGTTTTCTAATATGATGTAGTGAGACTAAAAGGGCCACTACATTCTTGCACCTTATCATATTCTCGAGTTATTTTGCATTCTTGTGATCCTAAGTGTGGTGATAAACGTCATCTTTGTTCTAAAAGAAAGTCCCCATTTTAAAAGACTTCTTCATTTTAGATGTAAATTATTAGAAATGTTTGTAGCATTAGAAGAGAATTGGCCTTTCTAAGACATTATTTCAGCTTGTTTTTTATTTTGTTCCCACAACAACAAGGCTGCCATCTGATCCTGAATTTAAAAATTGTAAAAAATTATTAAAAAAAAATAAAAAATTGCCTCTGAAATATGAAAAAAAGGAAGGGAAAAAAATTTAATGACATGGTCGTTGCTCGACCACATTAGCGCTACTGCCAAAACAACACTATAATGCTGCAATGAGTTTCCCAACTGCCGAAAACTCACAATCTCCTAGAGAGGTCAAATCTCCCCTAATGATAAAAAACTATTTCTTGCAATTAGCAACATTCTATTTTTTTTTAAATTTGATTTTATTTAAAATAAAATTAGTAGTAAGCAAATATTGGTATTATATAATGTAATAATTGTTGAAATTAGCATAGAAATAAATTTGGTGAATCTCAATTATAATGCTTAAAAGTAATTATAAATTTTGATTAGAAATGGTACCTTCCTTGAAATAATATTATAACATTATGTAACATAGATCCCTAGTTTCCAAAAAATCACCTAAAACTTTAGATCTTGAATACTTTATAATTGTCCTTTAGCCTAAAGAGCTATTTTATAATCTCATCCATCAATCTTTTTAATCTTTTTTCATCCAATGCGATGAACAACACATATATTTCATCCAAAAAATCCAAATATAAAAGACTCATCCAACTCCGTTCATCTCCATTCATCCCTATTCATCTTCATTCATCCCCATTCATCTTCATTCATCTCCATTCATCTTCATCATCTTCATTCATCCTCATTCATCCCCAATTTTCCATTAATCCTCATTAGGCACTTCTATAGCTATATATTTTTATTCAAAACCATTGACATAGGCATATTATGGTGAAAACTTGGAAAAATTTTACAAGTTCAAAAAAATTTTCAATGCTCAATGCTCAACACTCAATGCTCAACGCTCAACGCTCGTTGCTCCCCACTCACATGGTAGCAACCTTGATTTGAAATTCAACTAATCCATCCTATTCTATTCTACTTTGTTAATTGAAAGTGTGCCTAATCCTAATTCCAGTTATTCGGTAAAAAGAAACTTAGTAGTAAAACAATGAGAATGAAAATCAAATGGAATCGGTTTACCTCTTCTGCGTAAATCTCCATAGTCTCGTTGTCGAACATCATCATGTGAATTTAGTCTCCCACGACTTCTCTATTGAAATCATCACGGCTCTCCATCTAATCCATCATAATTCTCACGTCGTTGGTAAATTAATTATATCTTGGTTAAAAGCAAAAAACTAATGGTGATATAGCTCTAAATCATTTGCGTATTTCCCTTTATTCCTAATTTCTTGGTAATTAGAAAATACTGAAATTCGACTTAGTCTACTTATTTGGTCAAGTTCTTAGCACATAATCTATTCTAAACAATCAATGGGAATTGTTAATTTCTTGTTGTTGTTGGTTTTTCTTTTGGTTCTAAATTAATATTCGAAATTCAAGATGCAATTAATTATTTTGAATTGTAAATTATCATCAAATCTTTTCAAATCTAATTAGTTTTGGATTCTTGTTAATTCTTGAAGAAATTAGTTGTCAATTCGTCTTTTCCCTTTTGTCTTATTGAAATATAAAAATAAAAAATTATCATCAAATCTTTTCAAATCTAATTAATTCTTGATTTTTTGTTAATTCTTAAAGAAATTAGTTGTCAATTTGTTTGTTTCTTTTTTGGCTTATTAGGCCTAATAAAACAAAACCAACAAAATCCAAACTTCCTAGGAATCTAATTAATGACTAACGACCAAAGAATGTAGAACATTCCTAAAGATCAAGAACCAATTCAATAGTAATATTCTATGGAAATTGATTTTTTATTCTCAAGAGTCAACCACTCAACCCCAAAGAATAAGTATCAACCCCAAAGAATAAGTATCAAACTCAATAGTATGATTCCTTTAAGAATTAGTTTTTTTAATGTAATTGACTCACGTGCAAGCATCCCATTACCTTAATCTCTCTTAATTCCCTCCCTTCTCTCTCATTCTTGTTTGAAGTTGTTTTTGTGATGTTTGTTGAGAGAGATGCGGCTATGGTGTTGGAATATCGAGTGAAGTTTAGTGAAGAATTTTGTGAGATCTCAAGAACTAGATTTTGCATAAAAAAACCCAAAATGGTGAGGGTTGTAGCCACAACTGCCAACCCAATGATTTTTGTAAAATCAATTTTTTGTGATTTCGTATGTGTGAGTTGAACTCACCAGATTACTGGACCTCTAGACTTCCCAGCCGCTTAGTCGGAGCCTTAGTCCGATATCCGGACCCTCGGTCCGATACCCGCCTACTCAGTTGAAGAGCACCAAGTCGCTCAATTGGAGAGCACACAGGCCGTTGAAACGGAGCCTTTTGGTCGATCGGCTGGCCTCCAAGCCGCCCGATGGGTGCAAACTTAATTTTTTTCTACTTTTCTAAACTAACTTTTGAACTAAACAAACACAGATTTTCCTATCTAGAGTATACTCTATCCAAATGGAGGTTTATGAAGTGAACACGAGGCTAATATCTAATCCTAACTTGACAAAATTCGGTCACTTGGCACAATAATTGAAAGAGTGGTTTTCTCACCAACATATGGTTTTGTGGGAAAGGGATTTAAATCTCCAAACCATCAATGTCTTAACTTCTTCGAATATGGGAAGTGTGGGAGCCCAGGTACTTCTCAGTTGCACTTGATGATTATAGTAATTTAATTTCTCTCCAAGTTTTAGGGGGAGGGCGATAGCTTTGCCGGAAGGAAGTTGTTCAGTAGTATTTTGAGAATTTTAATCGCAAAAGGAGGTACACATGACAGTGTTTAACCGAACTTTCACTTTAAACTCTTAAAATTTCTTAGTACTTCAAGATTTTGCCACCAAAGGAGGTACACATGACAATGTTTAAACCAAAATTTGGTACTTAATGATTGAAGTTTCCACGACAGCACAGTTAACCAGGTTTAGAGGCTTAGCCTCTTGCACTGAAGAAGGAGTGAGAAATGGTTGAAGGGGCCCTAAGCCTTCAAAGTTTAATAAACACAAACAAAACTTGGCCAAGATCTTTTGGTCCAAGTGATGCTCCGACCACATTGGTAGCACGGAAGAAAACAAAGCGTCGGTGCGAGAAATAAGGGTACTAGCAACCTCGAGGAGGGCCTTTATATACCCATGACCGGTCCCCTCTCGGTAATTGCCAGTAAAAACATTTTGTTACTTTCTAGAGGAGGACACTTCCCGTTTTTTAATAACCTATGTGCGGCGGAATATAGGGTACATTTAAATAATCTCAGGTAAAATTTATAAAACATTTACATATAAATTATGGGACATTAAAAAGGCAAAGTGTTTTAAAAATAAAATAGGGATGAAAATATGGCTGGTTTTTTCGCTTTATGGTAAAATAGGGGCTCTTTTAATGTTGCCAAATAATGATTACAAGTAATTGATAGCCCCCCTAAAAATATCCCACTGCTGCACGTGGGTCCTCCAAATACACAAGAAGTGTCCTCCCCGAGGTTACCTTTTATCCTAAACTACCCTAATGTAATTCCAAAATAATACTTACTTAATGGTGGAAATTTCTAAAAACATCTTCATTTGACTAATGAAATCTTGGCCAAATCAAATCCAAGATCTTAACCCAAGATATTTTGGAATTAACTCTAATTTACGTAGATATTTTGCAAATTAACCAAAAGTCATTTTGAAAATTGTCTTTCTTTAGCCCAAAGATGGCTTTTCACGCAAGAAAGAGATCTTGACCAAATCCAATCTTTGATTTTCCAAGAGATATTTCCAAAATCACTCTTAATTAACCGTAATTAACGATTAAAAAGTCAAACTAAGAGCTGACCCTCTCTATCTTTTAGGGAACAACTCGAAACGAAAAACCATCTGCGCCATTGTCTTAGAAGATCTTGATTAGCCTGAGAGACCCCTTACCCCTCACTCCTAGGCCGTTTGCGCGCCCGAATTGGAATTACGGTAACTCCAATTGAAAGTCAAAAATCTAACTTTTAGGATTTACGCATTTTGATGAATCTGTCAGGCTAGGGCTGTTAGGAATGTCTGTGAGAGTAAGGAATGACTCCTTATTTGCGACAATCGGACATCATTCACTCCTGATACACCGGTCAACCCGCCGCCAAATTGTAAATTCTATTGAAATTCAATGTTGATGCCGATTTTGGTAGTTGGGAATGTTGGAATGTTAGAATGTCTTCAAACTTGACTGGCGCTTATTAAGCACATAAAAACCTATCTTAATTTTTAGTGAGATTTTACTACATCATACGTAATTTCTAGGAATTTACGAACATTTATATGTGTGGTTGACTTCCTATGGAGTCAACGTGGAATTTCGAAAAAATCCAAAATAAATTGGGTGTTATCTAGGGCAATCCTAGATTCTTAGCGTAAGTTCTACGCAACCTTGCACTAGTCTATTTTTAATAATTTGGAATTAATTTGCCCAATTACACAATTTAATTCCCGATACCCGGGAATCTTGGACAATTGTTTAATTCTTGTTCGCTCTTGGCATGCTCCTACCCTTGGAACACCTTTTTGTAATCTTCAATTTCTAATCCTCCATCTTTCATTTTGTGAAACTCCAATTCTCCAAGTCATTCGTAATTGTTTTACTTTAAAATTCGATTTATCCCAAAATCAAATTTAACCCTGATAAATCTCTTAGGCTCATAGTAGACTCTTTTGGCTTAGTCAGTTTGTCATGTGCATCATTAAAAGGTTGATCTTGCACAGACAGACACTAGGACTGACTAACTCTCATTTCCCTACTTCTCTCGGAACTACTAAATTCCCACACAAACTTACTTCTGAGACTTAGAATGGTACTAATTCCTAGAATTAGGAATTTTCCAACTTCTAAGTTGGTTTTCCACCATTTTGGTATAGACTGGCACCAAAACTCCTACAACACTCTTTTTATGTCTTTTTCTTGTATTTTTTAGCTAGATTTCGCTATTTAATCGCGAAAAATGGACCCAGAGTTCTAAGTGCCATCTCGAGGGCTCACAACGGGTGAAAGTTTCCACAGGAGGATTTCGGACGCCCGTCCGGACCCTGCCTGCACCCCGCCCGGCCAAAATGTTTTGGGAACCCGTCAGCTCGACCCGGCCAAGTCGGCCGCCAGCTCCCTCCCGCAGCTCCATGCTCCGACGCTCCTCGATGGTGGCCATACACTGCTCACTAGAGTGTATGGCCCAGGCAGACTGTGCCAAGCACTTTAGGGGGAGCGTATGGTCTCCCCCCTCCTTCACCATGTAGTTGCACTACACTTCCCCCAATTGTGTATGGCCACTATCTTAGTCTTATCAATAAATCATATATTTTTACAAAATTAGTATGACTAGCATCATCTTTGTTGCAAGAGCATCTATAATTTTTTTTAAATTGTTTATGGTAGAGGTACCTATTGTTGACACCCCTTCCATTAACAACAAATAGCTAGGGTATCCTATTCTAAAGAAGATTGGAATGAATTTTCGTTTTCTTCCAAGGTTTGGACCAATAAGTTAATGACACATAAGTAAGCATAAATGTAGGAAGTAATTAGTTGAAAAGTATTCTTGAATGATTGAAATTGGATGACTCTAGATGTTGGTTATAGGTCAAGTCCAACTTTTACCTTCCAAAATTCATAATAATTTCAATACAAGAAATAAAATTACCAAATTTTTTGCAATCCCCATTATTTCTATCAATGCATTTTGAAAATATTTGCTTTGCCTTGCACTACCCTAGATTATATCCAAATGTGCTTATTTTATCGGTTATGGGTACTTCTACCATAGCTAAAGTTGTAATTCATGTTAGGGTATTCACATCTATTTGTAGCACTTGCACACTTACTTAAATGTGACACTCTCAATTGTTGCATGATACCATCATGTGGCCTAGGGATTTTAATCAAAAATTAGGGCCAACATGTAATATATTAAGTATTATAAGTATGTTTCATTTTAAGGAGTAGTTTTTATTCCTCAAATGGTCCTTCAATATGAATGCCAATAATAAGTAAAAAAAAATTAGCAAAAACATAAACATTAATGTACATAAGATTTTAAAATTTTAAAATAGATCACTGTTTATTAATTAATTTTGAGTAGAATTTCAATTCTTTTCCTTCTAAAGTTTCATTGTTTAATAATGGGCTTGGTCTATGATAGGCTCATAAAAATTTGCATATTCTTTCAAGAATATAAAAGGTAGTATTGTAATCTCCTACATTGCACTTTATTATAAATGTATACATGTTGGGAATTGCTTATGAACATTGGAACTATGAAGAATGCATTTCAATAATATATTATTACTTTTTTAAATCTCACATTTACAATGAAAATAAAAATACGAACAAAGTAAAAACCCATCATATATAGGAATACATTGTCAATGGTTAATGCATTCAAGCAAGTTTGCTAATAATGAAGTGTTCTATTATAAACCTTCTCACTTTCTAACTTTAGAAAAGAAGAAGGAAGGAAGGGAAGCCAAAACCCTAGTACACACTTCATTTTTGAACACTTGCACTTCTTGTCTTAGACGTTTAGAGTTGTAAAGAGATGTTTTTTCTAAATAATGTGAGCATGCTTCGTATGATTTCTAGTGCTATGTGTTTGGGATGTAGAGAGAGGATTCTCTCAAAGATTGTAGGTATGCTTTTATGAACTCTAGCACTTCTTGTCTTAGACATTTAGAGTTGTAGAGAGATGTTTTTCTAAATAATGTGTGCATACTTCTCATGATTTCTAGTGCTATGTGTTTGGGGATGTAGAGAGAGGATTCTCTCAAAGAGTGTAGGGATGCTTTTATGAACTCTACTACTACATTTTTAGAATATTGAGGTTACTATTTCAAAAAAAATTGTACTTGAAATTTCTAGTTTTGATTTAGGGTTTCATCATGGAAGAAGATATTGAATTCAATGAAGATAAATTTTGCTATCAATTTGATTTTGAAGACGACTTGGAGTATGTTCTTGGAATGAAAGACATTTTAGGTGGACCACGTACAAGTCTTGGAGGCACTCCTTCTTCAATATTTGAAGATGCCTACTTCCATTTGTCAGATTTTGAATCTGATTTTGGTAGTAATGAAGACTTGAAGAGAACGTTTGACGTGGATGGTGGAAGGAATTCTAACTTCACAACAATGGACATATTGTATTCTATAGATGAGTTCCCACAACTTTCTTTTGATGATGTTCTTGTAGAGTCTTCTCCAAAGTTTATTCAATTCACACTTATTAGTAGGAATCTCATGATAGATTGTTTACAAAAGAGAGGTATCCATCTTTCCATGAGATTCGTGAGGTGGACATAAACTTCTATTCTTTTTTAACAAACCATAGAAGATCTATAGATGTCAACGATGTTATGCACACTCAAGAATAATAATAAAAACTTCAAAACAGTTTGAAGTTTATAGATACCATTGAAGGAATTGGCCTTTCACCTTCAAGTGATATGAAACAATGACAAGTTCTTCCTATTGAAAATTAGTCATCTATAGTGTCTAACTGCCATGTTAGTCCTAGTAGTAAGCACTTGTCACTACAGGCCATTATTTCTTGTATACAAAGCAAGTGGAATACAGACCAAAGGATAGGAGACATCTCTCAATCTTTTATTGAGAATTGTGTTAAATCTTGCTTTAGTTGTCAAGAAATACAACTTTGGGATAAAGTTAACAAAATTCCTTGTGAACTTCTTGATGACACATTGAATGACATATGCAAAACTCATATTGTAGTACATCGTGTGTATCACACAACACTTACAAAGCATTATAGGATTACATACTATCGTTGTCATAGAGATGGATTCAAAAGGTCTCGGAAGAAGAGAAAAGAAGAGCATATTTCAAGTTCAACACCAAGAAGAGAAAGAAAGTGTATGAAATGCGATTGTAAATTCCAAATGAAGGTTATGGTGCCTTTTGGAAAGAGAAAATGTCCCAAAGGATTGAGCATCTCTTCATAATCTATTATATTTATGTATACAAGACATAATGGACATCATCCGGGTATTGAAGTTGACAAAATGTTTTTACCTGTACATCCAGTGATTATTTCTTTTGCAACTGAAAATTTGAAGCATATGATTTCTACATCTATCGTTGCTTTGGCATTTGTTCGAGAATGAACTGTGATACAAGCGATGGTTGAAGAGTTGGAGCATGCAACATATTGATTTTTCCTTATTCCTAAAGAACTTGAACAACTTTTGTACTTCATTAGATTAAATGGTACTTCCTCTCTTCCTCTTTATTTGACTTTCATTTTTTATGGGCTTTTATTTTTTGAAATTTGACTAGGGTTGTGTATTATTTTTTTTAGATGCATTGAGAATAGATGATTGGAATGCTACCAATGTTGAAGTTATGAGGCTTCAAGACCAAGGGAAGGTCATTTTCTATCAAAAGTATTATCCAGTTCATGAAGATCTAAGGCAAAGACCATTTGTTGTCGTAATTCAAGGTGATTTTATGAGAGAAAATGCAAAATGCTTTTCAAAGGGCCATTCATGGGCATTTGATTCAACTTTCAAAACAAATCAATATGATTTACAACTCTATGCCGCAGTTGTTTCAAATCAAGATAGAAAGGCTATGCCCATTTTCTACATGTTATGTACTAAAGATAAAGACGTAGATCACGAGGAAATAGCAATACAACTTGCACTTACACATGTCTTTTCCACCATTGGAGAGACAAGACCATCAACATTTATTATAGATAAATGCAAGACCTCTTTAAATGCTACAGAACATGTTGTAAAAAATAATAGTCATTGTTGGAAAGATAGAATACTTGGAGAAGAGCAAATTGCCAAACAAGTTTTACTATGTTGGTTTCATGTTATGAAGGCATGGAGTGAGAATCTTTTAACTCAGGTACCTATCGAAGAGAAAGAGAAAATATGGCAAAGTCTACATGTTCTTTTGAATTGCCGACGAGAAGATTATTTTGAAGAAAATTTGAGGAAATTCTATTTGGACTTTGAGCACATTCTTGGGGTTGAAGAGTACATATGGTGGTATGGACACTACAAATCATATTGAAAGGCATTGGGAGTGGATTAAGTATACTCTTCTTCAAGGCAAAGTCAATTGATCTATTTAAGATTTGATTGTAGCCATAATTGGGAGTGCTGCGGATGGAAGTTGTATTGGAGGGCCTACTTTAATAGACCACTTTAAACAAATTCAAACTATAAGTAAGTGCTTGTTTTTTTATTCATTTCTGATTTTTATTTTTGATATGCAACAAAATTTCATTGTTCTAAATTATGAACATTTAATTTTTGTTAATTGTAGGTGATTTGGGGAGGTTTTCAAAAAGAACCAATGATAGACTTCATCAACATTGTTTAGCAAGTGCTGAAAGACTCCTATGAAAATATGAAAGTGATTTATAAAATGAATTTGAAGTACTTGATGTGGAACAAAGGATACTCCGCATTTCAAGTGAGACTTCTTTGGGTACTACTTACATTGTCTATCTAAGTACTCATTTTTGTGATTGCACTTCTTCTATATCAACTTGTAAACATATACTAGCAAGTGAGTTGATAGTGAGGAAATATTACCCAACTCTCAATGATGAAAAAATCTCATCTTCAAGTGCAAGAATTGAATATTCAATTCTTCCTATGTTTGAAGAAATCGACAATGAAGGCCCTATAAATCATGGTATACCATCCAATGGTGAGGGAAATTAGTTTTTACAAGTTATAGGTGAAATGGAGAATGTGCTTCTCAAATTGAAGTCCAATATTGGAGAATGTGGTGAGGATGAAATCAAGTACAAGATTGATGTCGTGAAAAAATGCATGAATCTTGGGTGGGTCACTTTCTGCATTTTAAAAACCACGTGTGGCATAATATAGCATGGATTTTATTGTTTTAAGGTAAATTTTATAAAGGATTTATAAATAAAGTAGGGGACTTTCAAAGTCAAAGATGAATTATAAGTAAAATAGGTAGCTAAAAATTTTCAAGTATTAAATTTTTTTATATATAATTTAAAGACTAGAGATTAGGATCTTAAAAATTGTATTTAGTAGGGTCACTTTTATTTAGAGTTGTTTGTACAAAGGAGTTAGAGTATAAAGGTAGTACATGATGCAGGGTTGCTATTTTGTGAGCCTGTGAGCGTGAGCTTGTGAGCCTGTGAGCCTAGACAATTTTTTGAAGATTCCATCTAAAACTTTTGGCCAAATTTGATAAACCTTGGTAAATTTTAGTGCCTATTACCGTGGAACTATTATTGGGGACCTATTACCGTGGTCCCTTGAATAACTTTGTTTTACCATTTATTGTACTTTGCTAGATTTTATGAAGAAAAAAAATTAGTGACTAATTATAATTTCTTTGAAATCAAATGACATTATTTCACAAATTTAAATTTTTGTGAACATTCTCCTTAGTCTTGCTTCTTAGTACCTTGGCACCGAGGGGAGTCCTACAGCCTTGATTAAAAAAAATTCTTTTTTTCCCCCGCAATTGTAGAACTCCCCTCGGCGCCGAGGGGAGTCCTTCGGCCAACCAAAAAAAAAAAAAAAAAAAAAAAAAAAATTTTTGCAATTATAATTTTATCAAAGCCGTGGGACTCCTCTCGGTGCCGAGGGGTACTAAGAAGCAAGACCAAAGAGAGTATTTACAAAAATCTAGCAAAGCTTAACAAGTATTGTTTTAAGATGATAAATAAACAACCATTGGATCAAGAAAGAAGAAATGAATCCCTTCATTGGATGAACAAGAGGATAATGAGTCAACTAATCAGTAATCTTGTATAATGAAGTTCATTCTTTAAAAAAGTAATCCCTATCAATCAAATATTTTTTTTAAATCTTAACAAGTTCCATTATTGATACATCAAGACAAAACTGTAGGTGCCTACATTGGCTTTTGAGAAGACCTACACTACAATAAGATACTCATGAACAAAATGAAATTTGGTGCAACTAAGTTCTTTCCATATATAATGAAACCACACAAACAAAAAAAATTCTAAAATTTAAACAAGTCAATTGACTTAAAAATGAAGAGGGAATAATTGATGCCCTCCTATTGGCCTTGAGAAGACTTATAATGCTACAAGACATGATCAACCAAAATAAAATTTAGTGTAGCAAAGATTTTTATCAACAAATTTTCTTTCTAAAATCTAATCAACTGTAATAATAATACATCTATAAAAATCATTAGTACCTTTTCCTAGGCCTCAAAAATATCTACATTATTATAGGATAATGATCAACCAATACTTTATATTAACTTAATTCCATCTTTATTCATCTTTCATATCAATTGAGTTCTTCATTTTTGTAATGTATATTTTTAAGTAAGATTGAAAATTAGAATCTTTATCCAATTTGAACATAACCACGGTAATAGGTCCACGGTAATAGGTCTACAAAAATAAGTACTAAAATTTATTAGAAATAAAAAATTTTGATTCAAATTTTAAGATGGAATCAATTTTAATGAATGAAATTAAGTTTTATAATGCTTCTTCAAATTTTAAAGCTCTGTGCTCACAGAATCCCTACTCTACGCTCACAGGCTCACGCTCACAAGTTCACAGAATAGCACCGCTGGTACATGATGTTTGCATAGCTGGTTGTACAAAGTAGTTAGAGTATAAAAGTATTACATGATGTTTGCATAGCTAGTTGTTGTATTGTATTGAGTAATAGACCTTGGATGGATGAAAATAGGGGTGATAGAGATGTAGTTGAAGCTGTGTGGATGGACTTTGAGCTTCAAGTTAGGGTTACCTGAACTTTCCATTGTAATTTGTGTCTCACTTTTCAAAGCATTACAATTTCTATAAACCATGATTCTATTGTTTTCCTTTCATGCATTGTCAAACTATGTTTTTCATATACTGTAGAAGTTCTTGTATATTCAATTTTTGGATTTTTGTGTATTGCAAGTGGTAAAATTGTCATACTAGTTCACTTGACTAAATTCTATATACAAAAAGGGTGTGACAACGGAAAAGAATATTGAGCAAAGTAAACATCTCAACTTTTTATGCAAATTTCCTTTATCTTCTCTCTAATCTTCTTGCTTTTGACTTTCTCTTCAATTCACTTCTTCTCCTTATAAAGAAAATACCCTACAAAAAAATATTTTCATCTACATAATATAAGTAAGTATAGGGTGCTATAATATAAGACATTTTCACAAATTATGTAATTATAGGGGACCATTTATTTGAGCCTTTGAGGTAAATAGCACCCCCAAAATACCCCCTTGCCGCACGGGGGGGTATGAAACATACAAAGAGTGACCCACCCAAGGCATGAATTCAATTACAGAACCATTTACAATTCCAAGGCCTTCTACTATTGCACTTCTATCAAAAGGCTCTATTTTATCTATTCAAGAGAATGTCCAACATACAAAAATGGGGCATGGAAGGTCTTCAAAGAAGAAAATAACAGTGGAAGAAAATAAAACTTTACTTTCAATACAAGTGCAACCTACAGTGACACCTCCACCTCACAAATTAGTATCTACTTCAAAGAGGAAAAGGATTGTTTTTCCAAGAATTCCTAAGGTACTTTGTGATGCATATTTTACAAGATCTATGATAGAAAAAAGGTGATACAATAGTATCTTTCCAGAATTGTGATAGAGCATTGAAATGTATTTGACGTAATGTGAGGTAGCTGGTACAAAACAATGTATTTTCTATATTGGTAATGAAATATAAATTCCCCAATATATGAAATAAACAATGAAGTCACTTCTTTAGACAATTATGGAAATTTCAATAGCATTCATAAATGATGCAAATACATAGAATGTAAGAACTAATTTCTAAATATTAAAGGTAGAAATGCAGTGCTTAATTACTAACACCATACTACAAACATATGATCCCAGGGGGTGCACTCCCCATTTCTTTGATGTTGATGTGCAAACTAATGAAGGGTAATTTTAATTGCCTTGAACCTAAATTTTATACAATTATTCAAAATAAACTAGCATCCATATAATGGGCTTCTGGACTTTAGAAATAATGAAGGGTATACAAAAATGAAATTTTTTATTAATTTATTTTTAAAAAAATAGCCCCACCAAAATTCCCTTTCAAAAATTTAAACTTTTCATAGTATATTTATTATAGTATAAATCCATGAGTTGTACACGGAATTCACAAAGGTACAAGAATTTATGGTTTATTAAGGGTCAATTAGAATCTCATATGCTTATTGTATATACAAATTTAAATGTGAATGAATGAACCCATGAATGAATGATATTCTCATTGGCTAAGCACTTTTGTTAGTTCAGTCAGTGACTGAACAGTAGAAGAAAACTGCGTTACATTCCCTGAAAACACATCACCTTGTTTTTGTTGAGTTCCCATTTCAAAACAAAGTGAAAACACAATGAAAACGCAAAAAGCAGTGAAAAACGTAGAAAATAGCGGTTTTTTGCGTTTCCACTTTGTTTTGAAACGAGAACTCAACAAAAACAAGGTGACATATTTTCAGGGAATGTAATGCAATTTTCTTCTAGTGGAAGGGCAAGGTAAGTGGGTGATTGGGATTCACTGAAGTTTTTTGAACCTTAGGGTTTTTGTTTATGATGGCGGAGTTTTTTTTAATTTTCTTTAGAGATTTCAAATCTGTGTTTGAATTTGATTTAGGGTTCACAAGGATTAGGCAAAAAATTTAGATGCTTATTGTAATTGTTTGTATGTGAATTGTTTGTATGACTTTCTACTATATTGTATTTATAATGAACATAGCATCTAAAAAATTGACACTTAAAATTTTTTAATTAAAAGATAGGGTATATAAAATAAGCACCTTTTAGAAATTTAGGTAAAGTAAACCCCCCATAAATCCCAAAAAATCACCTACATAGCCCCTAAATAATAGGAGCTTGTTTGCAGGTGATCAATGAACTTCCCAAATAGTGCACCCCCCGGGCATATGATTTTAGATGTAAATTTTCTATTTCTTGCCCCTTCCTTTATCCTTATCTTTGCCTTTGTTTTGAGACTTTGGCTTTGGCTTAGGCTTAGCTTTAGCCCTAGTCATCCAGGTGTTTTTAGGAGTATATGAATTTAGACCTCCTTCTTCAAGTGTTGAAGTTCCTCCCTCATCAACAATTGTACTTTCTAATGCTCTTTGTTGAAGACAATCTTGCATTTCTTTGCTTTTCAAAGGATAAAGAAGTCTCCACTTTTCCATCCACTTAGTCTTCCAATCTTCTTTCCAAAGACTCTCATTCTCCGACAAAAGGTTATCATAGCAAAAGTCATTAGCTTCAAGTACATTGATGAGGTGAGATGCCCTTCTATACTCATAGTGTCCCCAATCTTTATCTATAAAGAACCATATGAAGAAAAAGAAAGAATGAGAATTTTTAAGCAAGTAGAACATGTGTGAAATATGTTGAGAAAAAGAAATTAAAGTCAATCAATTGATAAAAAGAATCTATTGCCTTAAAATAATCAAGTACATAATAAAGTAGATAAATGAAAAAAATAGAATGTGGAAGTAATACCTTCAAAATAGGTTTGCACCCTCTCAACTTTTGTTTCTTCAAGAGCATCCCCTTCTATGAAATCAAGACATTCTTGTAAACCATGCTTTATATATAAAACATATAAGTTGAAAGGATCTATGAGAATGGGCACAAAGAATTTGTGATCCTTCATATGAAACATTCTCAAATCATTGAGAAATCCCTTCTCCATAGCCTTCACCAAAGGAGAAGATTCCACTTCATTGTTCATGTGAGGAAGATGAGGAATTTTTGCTCTTTCTTTTTCAAATTTTGCTTGAACACTCTCTAGTGTCCTTGTCTTTCCATTCGCTCCTGCATTTTTTAAATTCTCCTTATCTTTTCTTGCCTTTCTTGCTTCCTTAGCACTCTCATCCATTTCCAACCCCCTTTTTTTTGGGAGCCATGATAACTTGAATCTAACCTCAAATCACACTAATCTTATAAGCACAACTATAAACATTCCAAACCTAAAATTAAATTAATCCAAAACACATATACAATTGTATATATGTTAAAAAGATTACATTAGTTTTGAAGACCTCAACTTCACACTCATAGACTTTGAGAAGATCAAATTTAAAGAACCACAACATTTGAATTTTTCACAAATCCAACACCTTGATTCAAACCCTAAACAAGCAAAGCTAAATTGTAAATGTATTCAACAATCTTATTATTTATCAATCTATAATCTCATTCTCATACAAACTCTAAACCTTGAACTAAAATGAGAGAGTAATCATACAATTTTCTTCACAAGTAAATCAAGTTGAACCAAACTTTTAAAATCATTCACCCGAAAACACCACAATAGAAATTCTCCAATATGCAAGAAGTAATAACCTACCTTCCAAACTATAAGCCCAATAACACTCCCTCTAACTAAGTTTAAATGGAATAATAAATAAGTGAGTACCTGAATCGTGAGGATAAGAACAATGCCACACAAGAGTCCACAAGTTGAAAGAAAAACATGGCAAAAGCCCACAAGTTGGATAAAAAGAACACCATAAGAGACTATAGTGGTGGCCATACACAATTGGCGGAAGTGTAGTTTTACTACAAGATGAATGAAGGTGGAGGCCATACACTCCTCCCTAAAGTATATAACACAGTTTACCTAGACCATACACTTTGGTGAATAGTGTATGGCCACCAAAGATCCTTTCTTTGATGAGCGTCACTACTGCGGGGGAGCTACTGGAGTGCAGAATGGACTAGTAGAACAGGTCAAGTTGGTGAGTTCCCAAAACATTTTGGCTTAGTGGGGTGCGGGCTGGGTCCAAGCGGGTGTTTGGAATCCCTCTTGCAGGTTGCAAGAAGAACCCCCATTCCGCTTGGGAGTTAGTGTTGAGGCCAACCTTCTAGTTCGGGCCTAAAAGTTAGAGCTACCTATCCCAAGCCTTTGAATCTCATTTGCACAGAATAAGTTAAGATTGATAGAGTGTACTAAAACAACCATGCTTTGTCTTCTTGACAATAGTTCAAGTCACGCAAAGTGGAGGGCTGGTCACCCGTTATTTAGCCCATGACACCTATGGTGTAGGCAGTGCTTTAGAAATTTTAATTTGTCCACGGATTTTATCATCCATTATCTATTTTTCATTCATTGAAGGATCACTAAAACTTACATGGCATTCTATAGCTTATTTGTGTGCAACAAATGTTTGTTTTTGTTTTCCTCTATGGGTTTAGAGATTTGGTTTAGGATGTTGGTTGTGTCGGAATGGTGTAGAGGAATTTGCCTATTGAAGCATAATCACAAACTACAACCTAAGTGGTAGAAATTATGCAAAGGAGAAGCTATGAAAGTATGTGAGAATCAAACTAGAGACTTTTCGTTTACTAAAGCAAGGTCTCTCTTTTGAAATCAAAGGAAACTTGGTGTGCATCTTATATAACATTGTTTTAGATAAAACAATTTGGGAAGTAGAGGCTTGTTAAGGGTGAATGCAAGAAACACTTGTACTATTTGTTGCGTTTTACTACAGTACTCATGACTTTTTCTAGAGTACTTTAAAATTAGAAAATTAATTTGAAAAAAATTTGAAAAATATGAACAATGTATAGACCTCTAAGATGAAGGTTTTCATCGAAGGATATTGATAGAAAAATTCTCTAAGTAGGAGAACTTAAAAAGTGCCAAACCTCAAGAAAATACATACCTTCATGTTTTAATTCGGGAAAGATAGCAAAAATAAGTAAATACAAAAAATAAAAAGTGGCCATTTGCAACAACTGTATGGAGATGGTCATCGACCAAAAAAACCACCAAAATAATATTTTATATGTTTCAAAATTCAAGCAGAAAGAAGCCCACTTTGTAGACTTCCACACCATATAAAAATAACTTTTTTCAAAATCCCTCACGTGGAGTGATGTAAAACTACTAGAAGACCATTTCATCCAAATTTCCTCTCAAAATCATTAAAAAAAGGTACTCCTTAGTACTAAAAACCTCCAAATTGGCATTTGTGACATTTAATCACTAGTACTATTTTAGTATTAAATTATTTTTGAAAATTATGAAAAAATTATGTAAGGTGTATGATAGTCATGAGTACCTTCTCTAGAAATCTTGAGTCATTTTGAGCAAAAATACAAAAGTTATGGCCAAAAAATAGATCAGCACTTAGGTGGTGACGGGAAATAGTACAAGTGTTTCTTGCATTTACCCTTAATCTAAATAGGATATGAGATGCTCAAAGTAGAGAAACTTTGATTTTTGTTAGATCTGTAAAGTTTAGATTCATGAAGCGAGACGTCCAAATGTCCAAAGTTTCAAATCTCCATACACAATAGTGCTTGCTATTGAATCTGCAATGGTAGAAAAATCTCTTCTTTGTTATTGTTGTTTTGGCACACTTTACTTCAATTCTAGCTCCGGGTCTAGCTCTAGCCTTAGCACTTCTTAGTACATGATTTTGTGAATTTAATTTGAGTGCATTGTGGAGGAAAATCATCCATAAATCACAATGAACATATGTATGTTGACCTTCTTTTTGACATTCAATTAGGATTTAGGGTGTGAAGAAATAAGAGCTTTGTGGAATTTGCATAATAGTGTCTTTGATGTTGAATTATTTTGGAAGGAAGTAGGTACTCAATTTAGTGAAAATGATGTAGTCTTATGTCTTGTTAATTTTAGATTCCAGAAGAGGAACTTTGAATGTTACTTGGATCTAACAGCTGTAATAAATTGATGCTCCTAAAAGCTTTTATAGGGTTTTTGTGGCCCAATTGATGGAAGACAAAGAAGGCTCAAGTCCATGTTTGAGAGAAAGTCTGATTAGCTCGGAATTAATTGTCTTTGTAAAAGTATTGCCTCTAGGTATTGTCTTGTTCTACCAAATGATTTTACAATGAAAGAAACAAATCTTGATTTGGAAAAGGCGGAGAATTTAGGTGGTGTCAAAAAATGATTCAAAGTCTTGGAATCTTCTTTTCACTTGTTAAATCTAATATGATGGACAACACAAAAATGAAGTCATAGATACTAATATACATAAGCCAATCAAACCATGGCTTCTCAATAATTATCTACTCTACAATTTCTATATATGTATTTCTAAGGTGATTTCTTTTTCTAAATCCATTATATTCAAGATTCATTTTCAAGGCACCTCTACACTATGGAAAGTCATTATATCCTTGCATTATATCTTGAAAAATAACCTTTATGAATTTTTCTTATAAGACATAAGACAAAGCATCTTGTTCAAATCTAAACATTTCAAAAACATATTCCTCTTAATAAAGATTAGGCAACTCACATGATCTACAACCACGATGTTGAAACTATGCTCTTCCATAATTATAGTCCATTGTAGAGTGATTTATCATCCTCATTATAGTTTCATACAAACTATATGGTGGTAGATGATGGATCCTCCAAAGAACTCCAACCTTGTAATAAATACAATTAGTCTCATTCTTTTTAAGTGTATCATCTCATAAATAGCTCTAGTGAACCAATTCTCCTTATCCATGCTAATTGTACATTCAAACTTCACTAATTTCAAGAATTGTTTTGGTTCAATGTAACAAAATCTGGAAAATGCTATTTTCAAGCAATCTACACTAATTTGCATAACTTCAATTCTTTGCAACTCTTTTTGGCTTAAAAAAATAGGTGTTATATCTATTACACGAAAGAATCCCTCTCTTAGGACTTTTCCAACAAATTATCTATCTTTAAATGAATGCGACCAAATGATGTTTTCCAATTTCTTCTCCTCTTGTTCAATTCAAGTGTTTTCTTGCAATTCAAAGTTCACAAAAGACCATGGACCCCAAGGCTTCATTGATTTCTTCTTCAATTAGTTGAAAAATTAGCATTGTAGCATGTGAAAATGATCATTGGAGATGATACAAAATGCTCCATTTAGATGAAAACCATAATTGAAAGTCCCTCCACTAAAAGAAAACTACGTTGTATTTAACAAAAATTATGTTGTAGTCAACAGAAACGTATTGAGTGGATTGTGTTGAAGTCTCCCTTTGTTATGTGTAATTTTTCATTGTAACACAAAATTTTGCATTTTACTTGTTGAATTTTGCGTTTTACTTGATCAATTTAGCATTGAAAAATTGAAATGCAGAATTTTGCGTTATGGAGGGAGAACTCAATACAATCCACTCTACACATTTTGTTGAATGCAATGCAATCACAACATAGTCTTTGTTAAGTAAAATGCAGATTTGACAAGTTTAACGCATTTTTTGGCATAAATAGTGCAATTTTCTTCTAGTGCTCTCCAAATTTGAGAGCAGTTGGAAATCAACACGTTCAATGAAATCCTGTAATTGAGGAATTTGGTGGCATATCATCAATAATACTGAGTATGTAAATGACTTGTTCACTTCTAAATTTTTAGAAGCAATCTCCCAAATCAAATGACCAATCATGTACTCCTAAGAAATGCCAAATGTTGATGAAAAACAAATACAGTTTAAACTTCAAAATTTTAATTTCAAAGAAAAAATTGCAAATTCTAAATAATTACTATAATAAATGTATAAGGTCATAGGTGGAGAAATGGAAGGTTTTTCATACTATATTTTTATATGTTCTATACATCCCATGTCAAGATTGAACATCTAGTCGCATAATATTTATGTCTTTCATTGAATGTAATATAGCCCTTTTTTTTTTTACGATATTCAAGAATAGAATTAAAGACTTAATAAAAAAAACAATCAATTAGAAAATGAATGAACCACAAATCTTTGAATATGACTATATTTAAATCTTGGTTGCTTCAAACTTCATTAATATCGATTTGAATTGTGAAATGATGACAAGACTTACAAATGGCATAGATATGAATTGTTTCTAGTAATTTGCTAGCCGTGAATTTTGAAGGCCATCTTCATCAAACATGTTTATTTCTTGAATACTAAAATTGTGAATAAACTCCACTTTCTCTTTGTAATGTTCATGCATTTTGAGTAAGACACACTTCTCTTCATTGATCACAAAATGCTAGGTATTCTCTCCCTTGAATAACTTTAATGTAATTGGTAGGAACCAAACTTGAAGTATAAAAAAAATGCATGTAAGAGTAGAAGACCTTTTGCTCAAGAAAGTACTTTTGAAATTCTAACAAAGCCATCTTGACTTCTTTTCTTCTATGCAATAATTCTTCTTCTTCCATGTCTTTTGGTGCAATATTTGATTTGCACATCAATTCGAGCAATTTGACAGATATTTTCTTGTTGGCACAAAGTCAAAACAATTCTTCCAACTCATTTAATCTCTTAGCTCCCTCTTTACCATGTGAATTATGCAAAATCCAAGCCACTTCAAGATATGCAACATCATTTGGAGCTTTTTTGATAAAGTCATTAAAAAGTCCTATTTCCTCTAAAAGAAAGCCTGACATTTTTCTCAAACTCTAATTTGAAATCAATTGAAGTAAATACTTTTATGGCAACATGCAAATTCACTTTGGTAATGTCTAAGTCATTGCAATTGAGGCATCTTTTTAGATTCCTCTTGTGAGTCAATTGGGCAATGATATGCTTAATTGAAGAGGTTACATCTTGAAATACTTCTTTTCAAGTTCATCAAAGGACTTCCAAAACAAATAATTCTTTTGCATGTCTTCAACATCTTGGATGGTTAATCACTCATTTTTTTGTTTTTCCTTTCTGAAACTACAAAATAAGCCTTTTGAAGGTGTATCCATTCTTTTAATAAAAAATGAAGGTTATTCACATTTGAAGGTCCGAAATTCTAAAAAAAAGGTAATGTCAAATCTATCACTGATGATGAAAATGGCTTGATTGATGTAGGAAACTTTGATAGAGGCATCTCAAATAAAGGGCTTTTTTTGTAGAGGTGTTTCAGATGGGAGTGGTTGCAATGATGAATGTGAAAATACAAGCAAGTGTGATAAAAGTGAATCAAATGGAGGCAAGTGTCGTAGAGGTGTTTCCATTGGAGTTGTCTCAAATAGGAGTTGTGGTGTAGGTATTCTAAATACGTGGCCTTGCAATGTAGAACTCTCCAATGTAGTAAATATACAACTATAGTGTTAACATTTAATTTCTAATAAACCACACTTGCCTTTTGAATATATGGCTCAGATAATCTATAGGTTGCATCTTGTCCTGCTCTTTTTTGTTTTTTGGTGCATTTAAAAGAGGATCCTTCAACAATATCACCTCAAATTGTTCTTTTGTATTGGGGTAGTTTAGCAAAAGCCTCACCTACATAGAATTCTACACTTTTTTTAGAAAAATGTTGAAGATAATTTAGACCTGCCTACTTTTGTGAATCTCACAATTGGGTGGTTTTAATAGCCATCTAAGTCTAAAATACTATAAGAAAATCTTTTTAAAGTGGTGAGCAAAAATTTTACAAGTCTTTCAAGATGAAAAACGAAGAAGGATGAAAGTATATATACAACAGTGTTCAATATGAGCTACAAAATAAAGTGAGATCTTAAAAACTTGAAAAGTTATTCAATTTTAAAGTTGGCCTTTCTAAACATAGGAACCAAGTGTGGGCGCTTTATTCCCACCCTTGGAATAAAGTGTACACAACCGGGTTCTGTTGTTTTGTGAGTGATCTTTAACGGGTGTCTAACCTACGTGTAATCCAGTTGCGCCTTCCAAGCAATGGATCTTCCTAACTCCTACTCCTAATCAACCGCTTGCATTTGCTTAGGCGGATTTAACTTCCATTCTAGGGTTTTATTAGCCTTGGTCAATCCTTATTGGTCTTTCCAAATAAGCCAAGGCTCTAGTCAGGACTTCACCTAATTTCGACGTCTTGGTTGTTGATATGATTCCAGGTATTCTTGGGTTTTTTATGTTCTAAGATATCTTCTAAAGGATGTTATCCCTGGCTCGTCTTCTAATTATTTTGTAGTCCAATTGGAGTACTATTCTTTCATTGTTTGACTTTTGGATGTTAGAATGGTTAATTTAGGGTTCCCCTTAATAGAAACAACTTTTCCCTTTCACGGTAAATTTTGACCGTTGACTGGTTCAAAATTTACTTGTTAACTACTTTTTCTTGGACTTGCTTCTAGCTTTCAACTTCTACTTGTACTTCTAAATCAAAAATCTAAACTTCCTATTTCTTCTAGCTTTGTCTAATTTTTATGGTGTTGGACCTTGGTTAATTCTAAATTCTTATTACTTGATAGTTGAATTCTATGGCTAAAAGGGAATTACGGGAAAAAATGGGGGAGAAGGGTTTCAAAGACTAACCTCCATCATGGCGCTTTTGAGGTCTTCGTGTGATTCGCCAAATAATCCAATTTGCGCCCGCTCCACCTCCATCTTGGTGTTTTCGTGCTTTAGTTGAATGCCTTTAACTGGGGTTTTTTCCTCCAAAAATCTTCCTCGTTACTCCAACTTTGTTTTGTAACTTTCTTGATCTTTTGAGCTTCTTCCTTTTCTTTAAAATGGTTCCAAAGTCAACTTATAAAATATCCTAGTGCAATCTAACTTTTGAAATTAATTGCTAATGGTCGTAAAAGTCAACTTCAAGACAACTAAGCTTTTTTCTAATTCTTTTCTAATTTGGAACTATTCTAGAGTGTCTCTAAGTCAATTGATTCTTTTATTTTCGTTTTTTATTGTTTGACTTCCTAACAATTCTAAACTATGTTTCCAAAGTCAAAATTCAACTATAGTTTAATGGTCAAATATGGAATACTATGTCTAACTCTCTCTATACTACTAATCTCTCATTCCAACTTGCCCTTGTGTACTTGTGACTTCGAATTTGAGTGAGATCAAATTGTGTCTTCTGTTGCAACAAGTGAGCTTAGACTGTATGGAGGCTCCGTGAGGGCTCTGTGAGCTGGGAGGCGAGTTCTGTGCTGGAGGTGGCCTGGAGATGGTGGTGAGGCCTGGTCAACGGCCGTTGACCCAGCACTACCCTCTGAGGTCTGAGGTATGCTGACTTGGGGCTGGTGTGCTGGACACTCCCTCCCTTCTGAGGTCTGATATGCTGCTTAGGTGCTGGATGTTGGACCAGCCCCTCCCTTCTGAGGTCTAGTATGCTAACTTGGGTACTGGATGCTGGACCAGCCCCTCCCTTCTGAGGTCTGGTATGCTAACTTGGGTGCTGGATGCTAAAACTTGGTTAACCCAACCTGGATGCTGAACTGGCTCCCTTCCTTCTGTTTGATTTTGGGAACTTGAACTCTCACCTCCTCTGACTTGGAATTCTCACACTAAATTCCCACTTAGACTTTCCAAAACTAAATTATCCTCTCCCTCAACTGGGTTTGAATTGGGAGTCCTTCCTTCCCTGGATTCTAATCTTTTCCCACACACCAGTTGGTGGCCGAATTAATTGGCCCTAAACCCTTTTGGTTTCCCAATTCGGTCTTCCTGATGGTGATGTATGTGTGAAAATTGGCTGACCCCCCTCAGTCAAGCAACCGACTGAGTGAGCTGGGGGGTCGGTAAGGAGTGAATGAGCTGTTGTGCGGCCACGTGGCACCGGCTGCCTGTCGGCTGGGCTGCTGTTCGGACTGGCTTACTGTTCGGACTGGCTACTGTTCGGACTGGCTACTGTTCGGACTAGCTACTGCTGGCCTTCTGAGGTCTGGGTATGTTGGCTGCTGGGTTCTAATTCTTGGTTAACCCCAACCTGGTATTCCCAAGCCACTATTGGGTCTCCTTAATGGGGACCCTTACAACCAAAACTAAACCGGAGTTGGTGTTTATAATTCATAAACTGGGGTTAGCTAAAGGAAACAAAAGGTAGACTAGCTAAAGGAAACAAAGGGTCTCTATTTTCTAAGGAAATATTCAGTGGGGGTGCGAAGCTTCGCCGTACTAGCGGTGTGAAACCAAACTCTAAGATGACTTCACCAGGACTCTGCTAAAAGAAGTGTGGATCAAATTCCTTGGTGCAATGGGGACCCAAATCACCCGTTTAAGCTTAGGGGGATCCTCAATAAGCCAATCCAGGTTGTGAATCCCTTATCAAAAGACTTAAATCGAATGGTGTAGGTATCAATCTTCAACATAAAATGCTAATGGAAAATCAAGTGTGTCAGAAGACAAGAGTGGTGGATACCAACCTTGCAAGAATATCACTTGTCATGGAGAATTGAGACAATGAGAGGTATGATGGAATGGAAGCAAATAGTATAAGAAAAGGTTTGAAAGGAGGTTTGGTAATGGAAAGAGTCTTTTGGAATAGAATTGAAAGTTTGATAAAAGAGTTGTCAATGAAAATGAGGTATGAAAGTGTGGAATGAGGGGAGGGGGAGGCCTTTTATACATTTCCAAGGCCTCCTCCCCCCTCAAATTACGAAGAAAACAACTTAAGAAAAAACCAATTTAACGATTTAAAATTCTATCCTACTGCTGTAGCTATTCTAACTTTTGGAGAAATGGTCCGATCGCCAAATGGACAGCGCCATTAGCTCCGGAAGACCCAAATTAGTCTAAGGTAACCCCTATCCCTTTCTTCTAGCACCTAACTGTGCTCAAAAGCCAACATTTACGGATCGGTAAAAAGGGTGGAAAATCCATCTTTTGGAATTGATTTTTCCCAAAGGTTTTAACTAGCCAGGGTTTTCGGGAAGGTCCAAGAATGTTGGAAAAGAGTCTAAGTTGACTCAAATCGGACATCGTATGCTTTCCAGACGCCGGTCAACCCACCAAGATCTTGGTAAAATCCTGGAACGTCATTGCCACTAGTGATTTCGGTACTTGCCGCTGTCAGAATGTCTTGAAATTTGGCGGGACGCTTATTTATGCTAAAACCTACTATCCTAATTTTTAGTGGGATTTTACCATTACCGTGGAATTTTCTAGGAATTTCCAATTGCCAGTAAAAGCGGTTGACTTCCCATGGAGTCAATTCCGTAATCCAGAAAATTACGAAACTTTTAGGGGATCTTCTAGGAAGCCTCCCGATGACAATTGCAAAGTTTTGCTAAAACCCTACACTGTCTAATCAGAGTAGAAATTGCTATGTGGCGGAATTAATTCCTCTAGGGAGGAATCATTCCCGTACAAGGGAATCTTTCCCAGTTGGCTTCGTCGTGACGCCCGTAGGAGACTGTCGGACTCCCGAGGTGCTAGTGAAATCTACTGTGAATTGCATAATATCGTGTCTGGTCTTGTGATAAGTTGTAGAAATTGGCTCTAAGGAGTCTTTTAAGGTACTCCGAAATAATTAGATCCAATTTCCCATCATTGGCAGGAATTGCATCAATCCTACTGTGAGCATTCTTTTTAGTTGATTTTAAGCCATAATAATCCTAAATGTGAGCAATAAGCGAAAAAAAGAAAAATCCGAGGCCTGAGTGACAATGACAGGGCTCACACCAAGTTAGAAAAATAAGTCAAAGTAGGTAGATTATGTTTTTCCAAGTGTTAGATTCAAATTAGTGTAGATCTAGTGCATAACTTTATAAAATCATATTAGAGATAGAATTTGAAGCTAAATTGAGAAAATTAGATGTAGATAAAGTTTAAATAGTAAATTAGATGAGCAATAGATAAATCTAAAATCTTAGAACAAGTTGAGTGAAATTGAAAGAAGTCAAAATTTAGAGTCCAAAAGTGAAAGAAAAACTTAATTTTGAATTGTCAAGTGTTAAAAAACCATGAATGAAAGTTTGGTGAACCGATTAGTAAGGTTGTTATTCTGTAAACTTGTGAGCTTGTGAGCTTATGAACTTGTAAGCTTGTAAGCTTATGAGCTTGTAAGTCTGTAAGTTTGTGAGCTTATGAGCCTGTAAGCTTGTGAGCTTGTGAGTCTACAATTTTTTTGGTGAAAATTAGAATGGTATCCTATGACTATAAACTTCGATTGCATAGAAGATTTGGTTAAAATTTGATGAGGAACCTATGACCATAGACTTTATAAAAATGAAAGAGTAGAATTTAAATACAAAAAAACATAGCTTCAGTAAAATTTTATCATATCATGAATAAAATTTCATCTTTAAGTGATAAATATTAAAAAAGAGGGTAGTTTGTAACTTAAGATTTTTAGATATAGAGCCATTATTGTACAAAATACATAAGAAAACATGTATTGTATTAGAAACAAAAATGAACAATTGAAATACTATAAGAAATTCGCATTTTCTGTGTCGTCAAAATAAAAACGCATCATGTTTTTAAAAAACGTGACATTGCTTGTAGCTGTTAGTTTTAATTTTACAGAATTTTATTAGATGTCACTAGAAACATTGCATGTTTTTTGTGCAATGTGAATATGTCCACTAAGACAAGGATGTTTTTTTGGACATCACGTAGAACATGGTAAGATTTTTTCAAACTGTAGATAACCGAGTTGAATAGAAATTTTGCTATTTTTTGTTAAGTTTTGTGACTAAATTTTGGGTTTTTGGGTACCTAATTGTAAGCTGTGTGGTAATTTTACAAATTTCAGCAGTGTTTTTCATCAATTTGGAGTTGATCTGTGTTGAGTTTGAAGCCAGGTTCAGTCCTTGTATTAATCCGAGTTGGTTTTCTTTGTGAGATTTGGGTTGCAAATATAGGATTGTGCAGTCTGATTTCCTAGTCGGGAGATTGGTGGTGGATTGCTGCCAAATAGGATGTTTGTTTTGCCTTATCCAAGTAGGTTGGTTGAGGTGGATGTGAGTTGCCAAATGGAGATGTTAGTTGATTCAGTTGGTGCTGCCGAATTGGTTGAGGTAGTTGGACTTCATCTCTCTCTTTCCTATTTGGTCTCATTTTTGTTTCATTTTTCTTTTACCCTCTGTCAAAGTAATCCAGTGCGTGTCCCAGTCAGTCAAGCTGTGTATTTCGTTTTCTTTGTGTTTGTTCTTGTGTTTGTGTGTGATTCCCAGTTGGGAATGGTGTTTGTGTAGTCCGAGTTGGTCAGAGTGTTGAAAATTTGTGTCCTAGTGGGATGAGTGTGTCTGTATTTGATGTGATGGATTTAATTCTTCCTATTTTGGAATGTCTGTGAATTTAACAGTTTTAGAATCCGAATTGAATTGCCATATTTTGACGAAGTTTAAAACTGTGGAAGTGTAGAAAACTAATTGGAAAGATCTGTAGAGATTAATTTTTAGAATCCAATTAGGAGAAGATAGAAAACTAAATTGCAAATCAGCATAGGAAAATTATAAAAACAATTTAGTTATGATTAAGATCTGTGAGACTTTGAACATCTGATAATATTTAAAAGGTGATTTGTTCACCAATTAGTTGTGAAAAAAAAAATTACATTGTGTTGATGATCACTATTATGTAAGGAATTAATTTTTCCCATCATTGTAATAAATTGAATTAAATTCCAAATTGTATGTGGTGAAGATGTATGCTGGAATGAGTTAAACAATTTGGAGTCTGTGTTAGTATGTTATGTGAAATCTGAATGTGAATGGATGTGTGTTCCAAGTTGGAATGATGTGCACTGATTGTAATATTATTTTCCCATTTGGAGTCTTGATTGTGATATGCTGAATGTGATATTCCGAATTGGTAGTCTGCATGAGAGAAAAATATAAAACCAATTTGGTAAGTTAACTTTGAAGGTCAAATCGGAGAGTAAAGATCCTGTGATCTTTGATGTAAGTAAAGGCCAAATTGGAACCGCTCAGTTGTTGTGGACTGGTACCTATTTGGAGTCTGTGGTGCTGGAGCGTGAAGACCCTAGTTGGAGACCAAGCTGTGATGCCGAATTGGAAAGAAAAATAAAATAAAATAAATGAATAAAAGAAAGATGAAGCAGTAAAGAATAAAAAGAAATAAAAAGAATTAAAGATTAATTGGGAGAAACTCTTAACCCTTGTGGCCTTTAAGAGTGGAGTGGCAAATTTTGAAATTAGATTTATCATGAGGAAAATAATATATCATTTATAATAAAGGAACAATTTGATTTCATTTCCTATTTAAATGCAATGATCCGATTAGGCATAGCTAGAAGTAATCCTATTTAAAAGACCTCCCTAGGAACGAACTATACTATTAGCCTTGGGTTTGTTTAATTTAATTATTAGCACCAAAGCTTATCTACACAAACATCCAAAAAAACATAGATGGCCACATCAGCAAATAGTTCATTCTAATTTTGAGAAAATCAATCAAATAATTTACGGCCTGTAATAAAAAATTGAGCACAAGTGAAAAATTTACAGAAAGGGCAACCATGTGGCATGTTTTGTAAAAGAAAAGGGAATGGATGGATGATTTCAATGCATAATATGGATGAAAACAAGTGGTCTTTATACTAGTCCAGTTGAAGGAGGAGAGACAATCCATATAGGATATGCAAGAATAATGTTGAGATGTTTAAGAAAATATCTCGATGTTTGAAATGACATCAACATGTCTGAAATGACGTGACATATCTCAAATGACATCAACATATTCAATTGTCAAGTTGCCATTTTCTCAAATTCCATATCTTTTGTCTCACCTAGGGCTAAGAAATGATATAAGTATACTCTTTCCCTCCTTCATTTGCATTAACTTTAAATAAAGTGATCTTTTCATGTTGCCATCAAAAATTCTCAAGAAGGTAAATGATAAGTTTTTAATTTATTTTTAATTTAATAATTTTGTTTTGTTTTATTTTTTAATTTAATATTATTTGTTTTCTAACTTGGCCTTGTAGATATAGTATGTACTAACCGACGTTTAATTTGATGTCTCAAAAAAACATCTAAATTGACATTTTAGAAAACACCAATTACACCATTAAAATTTTTAAGTGACCCAAAAGTGTGTTGATAAAGCATGCTATATTAGTATAATTTGGGGTCCACGTCAACATAATTTAAAAGCCCATGTCAACATAATTTGGGAGTTCACGTAACAAAAATATGGATGAGGAAATGGATGAAAAAAAATCATAGGTGGCATTGCCCGCCAAAAATTAGCTGATAAGGACCTTTCCGCACTACCAAATGGCACAATTTGAGGCCCTGAAATGAACCTGTCTTGAAGGATGTCCAAAAAAAAGGAGTGTGTTTTTCGTTTTTTCCACCATGTTTTTTGCTTGTTCATTATGACAGATTTTAGGTGACATTGTGTTTGACACGAAATCACATTTTTTTTACGTCCCAAAATTTGTTGTTTTCTTATAGTGAAATATAAAAAAAATCAAATCAAATAGATGATGCATACATGATTGAAAATGACCACTATTGTTAATCGATGATGTGTCCTGTGACTCTATAGTTGTCATGTCTACATACTACAAAATTCTAGGATCTAAAGTTCTACGCTTTTCCTTTATAGGAATATTTTGCTTTGATGCAAAAATTAATGTGAAAGCCATTGTATTATTGTATATGGAAGTAGTATATATGACTTTTCCGAGCTTGGAAAAAATTTGGATAAAGTGAAGAATGGCTGATTAGTCGTGTGCTTAGAAATCATATTGATAGTACAAATTTAATTTTTAAATATATAAAGTATGTTATACATCTTTATACAAAAGAGAAACAAGTGTGTGAATGAAATGGCTTAGCTATATACTTACATTTTCAAAAAAATATGCAAGATGAGTATAGACTTATTTATTAAAATGAGCTTTCTTCACAATGTGAGGAATTCAAATATCTTCTACATCTAGATCATTTGAAAACGCGGAAACTGCTCCTAACCGTTGTGTATGCAAAAGCAACTAGTTCTAAAACATGAAAAAAGACTTCAAAAGACTTTATAAACTTTGAAAATAACAAAAACATAGACATTTAATGACATTACATTGACAACCAATCATTCTCAATGCTTACTTTGTCCAATTAACAAAAATAATCAAATATGACTGAAACTCTCAAAGCATTGAATTTGTAAAAATCAAGAAAGATAAAGTTGATATTAGAGTTATTCGTAAAGTCCCCCCAGTTTGGAGGGGATTTTTTCCTAAATTTCCTCCAACAGAGTAAAAACGCAAAGTTAGCTGGAGTTTTGAAACTCCAACCAATAGATGGGGAGTTCTTCAATATCTGGGGATATACCCAGTGACGTCATCTCCCTCCTCCAATGGTTGGTGAAGCGCCTGCCTCCGTGTCTCGCCTGCCTCTACGTCCTGCTTGCAACTTCGCTGCATCGCACCTTTCTCTCTCGTTGTATTGCTCCAGGGCCCAGACGCACATCGATTTAGGGTCCTCATGATTGCTGCAGTGAATGTAGTGGGTTTCAAAACGTGATTTTGATCATTCTTAGGTTCAAGAAAAATTGGTTTCTTGTTGTTGGTGTTTAGTTCGGTGAGTTGTGGTGGTCGTTAGGTTGATCTGTTAGATTGGAGATGGATAGCAGCTCATCAGATGTCTCCTCATCAGAGAGTGGTGAAGAACAGGCCATGCTTGTCATTCAATTAGCAATGCAGAGCACGATGGAGCTCCTTCATACAAATGAATTGGAGGAAAGTGGGCAAGAGTCAGTAAACCCCAATGAAGGTGTTTGTGATGTGCTACAATCCATGATGTCTACTCCAACTCTGTTTAAGGTTTTAACAAACTTCTCCATTTCTGAATTTGCGGAATTGTACCAATTGGTTTGTCCAACAATTGTAGACCATGCACAATCCACAGGTGTTGTTTGCATCATATCAGGGTGTCCGTCTAAGTTGAGTCCAGAACATCGATTGCTTAGCTTCTTGTTGTATATGAAGCATGATCCTACTACAGCCTTGCCAAGTTTCCTCTAGAATTGGTCAAAGTCCTCAGTTATAAGTGATCAAGTTTTTATTGCTAGTTGTGTGAATTGGGCTTTGAGGGATGAAATCTAATGGCCTGATGTTATAAAGAGGTAGGCCTTAGCTTCTATGGTGCCTGGATTTCTAGGGTGTATTGGGATTATTGATGGTACCTTGGTCAAGATTCGTAGGCCATGGAAAAATCCAGATCATAGCAAGTGATTCAACGGTTGCAAGAAAATGTATAGCATGAACAACGTTGTCATTGTGAATCACCATGGTTTGTTCATCTATATAGATTCTACCTACCCAGGTCATTTCATGTTATGAGCTGCCTATACGTATCACAGCTGCATGGAACTTGGCGTGAGCATTTTGCTCATAACGACATCAACCAATATTTTGAGGATGTGCTTGGGGACTCAGGGTACGTTGGTACGGAAATGTTTATTATGAGACGGATTCAAGGCCATGAGATGGATGAGGGGATCTCACAAGAAGTTGTAAACGCTTGGAACAAGATGCATGCAAGCTATTGCATTCAAGTGGAGTGGGACATTGGAAGTTTGAAGCAAAAGTGGCGAAGGCTGATAAAACAATTTGACAACCGACGACCACGATTTTGTCATTTTTTTAAGATTGCTGCAAAGTTAACTAACTTCCTTAATCACCGCCGCATGAACTTCAATACTGTTGTTCTAGATGAGCAAGAAGAAAACAAGGAGCACTTTGGTTGGAGTGGGGATTTCTAACCATTGCAAGATCAATTGTTGTCATTGCTTTGGGCTTAGGGTTTGTTCTTTTGCTGTGATTTCAATCTAAGTTGCTAATGACGGCAGTTGCGGGTGATTACACTTCACATGCTAATTTAGCCAAGTTATGTTCTTAGCTTCACAGCTACAACTCATGTTTTCGATGCTACAAACTTCAAAGTCTAGCTTTTTTTTTATTAAAATTTTGTACTTGGTTGAATTTTTTACTACACTTGGCTAAATTTTTGACACACTTGGCTGAATTTTGAATTTAATTTTGAACTTGGCTAAATTTTTGACGCGCTTGGCTGAATTCTGAATTTTGGTGAACTAAAAAGATGACAAAGCCTTTGTTGCAGCACCAGCTTGTGTTGGCCTATTTTCAATTCAACCAAACTATGATACATTTCACAATCAAGCATGAGCATTGCACAACAAGGCCCTTGTGATGCACATCAATCAATTGATCAATCAAAAGTTGAAGGCTAAGTTTGTATTCATTTCATTAACAAAGCCTAAAAATACAAACATGCCTCTAGGATCTAGGACCCAAAGCATGCTACAATCTCAAATCTCTACTTTAAGTTTTGTGCAAAGCAACCTATCTTCATTTTCTTCCACGTCAGAAGTCATCAATATCTAATTTGCTCAAGTTTTTGATTTTCTACACCCAAAATGACACAAGTATGAGAGCCCAGCGAAAGACCTCTCACTACAAAAAATATGGGTATAAATGACTGTAGAGGGATGACTCAAAAATGACTAAATGTCCGATTTGACTAAACAATGACTAGTACCTCTATAATTGCACCAACCCAACTGAATTTGCATAGTCCAAGTCATTTTTCAGTCATGAGTGTAAATGGCAGATGAAGATATGACAGACCGCGAGATTCATCTACATTTTCTCATTCAGATTGTCATCAATAAGAGCACAAAAGGAAGGAAAAATTCAACGTGGGTGCTAGAGTCATTAACAAGTATGACGTAGTTATTGATTGTAACTAAATTTCACTACTTCACGACTCGAAAATGACTAAAGGGTCACAAAAAAGCCATACTTCCATATTTTAAACTAAGGACGGGCAAGCAGCTTGTTGACGTAGATGGGAATCATTCTAGGACTACTAGAGTGCAACTGTGCTTTACTACTGGGTGACTCTAAAATGATTGCAAGGTCTTTTGTACGACCATGTTGCAATTTTTTGCTCTAAAGATGGGCATGATATGGAAAACAATTATTTTCAAATTATTGGGATGTAACCCTAGGGAGTTCACTTAGAGTATCTATAATAAGTCATATGCAATCAAATTTTAAAACCCCTGCTTTGTGTCTAAAAATTCAAATAAATAAAAATTAAAAAATATAAATAGATTTTCCTACTTTAAAAGTTTATGTTTTAAATTTTTGGTATTTTTATTTATCAAATATAATTGATTACAAATTTTTGAAGTAAAAAAATACATTGTAGAGCTGAAAATAATTTCACACCCCTATTTTATGCAAGAAAAAATGGTCTAATTTTTTTTTAAATTTTAAAAATAATTCTCTATTGAAAGTTCATTTTTCTTGATTATTGATGCAATGGTCATCTAAATGTATCCTCAAGAAATATTTGAGTTGTTAATTGTGTCATTTTAATTAATTTCTCAATTTATTCTAAAAATCATTTCATACATTATTTGATTTGGGAATTTTTTGGCAATAGAAGTCTATAGTCATTATTGAACAAAGCTCAAAATTATAGGTTTAAATTATAATTTATTAAAAATATATATATTTAAAGAGTCAAAAAATGACTTGTTCGTACATGATTTATGATAGATACACTAAGTGAGCTTCCCAAGGATGCAATTGTACTTCACTACTATGCAACTTAAGAATTACTACAAAGTTTTTTGTAGGGCCATGCTAAAAAATTTTACTTTTAAGATGGAAAAGCACTATAAGAAAATGGGGATATAAATGACTTGTTCACAATGACTGCACCAACAACAATGACTGCAAAATAGTCATTTTGCAGTCGTTGTTGCCGATGTAGTCATTGTGAACAAGTCATTTAATTATACCCCCATTTTTTTGTAGTAAAGACAATATGCTAACATAGACAACAATCATTCTCAAATTACTAGGATGCAACTATACTCATTTGATTTATGATTTTTTAACACTCATATCCTAATACCTTTTTTGAGCTAATAACTCTTTTTTAGTCTTCCCAATATTTTTACTCCTTGTTTATCTTCTTCATTTTCTTTAAAAAAAAATTCCAATAGAATATTTTTGTCTTTTTTTTTGAAAGTGATGCATTGCAAGTGGCCTTTGTCTTTGTTAGCATTAAAAAAATTTCTTCCTTGGGATCCATTTGTATGATTTGTTTAAACTCTTATCTATATATCATCATGGCAATAATGACTTTTGAAAATCTGTATCATTGTCAATGAACTACTTTTGAACACTTCATATGTTTTACATTTGAAATACTAAATGTCCCAATAAGCATACAGTACGGTATTTAGATGAATTCAATGACATTTGTTAAGTTTTATTTTTTTCCTTGTGCAAATACCACCACCACTACTTTAGTTTTACTACAAAATGACTTCCTGTAACTACCAAATGACTACTCAAAACATTTGAACTACTACACAACTACTCTACTACTACTTTGGCGCCTTATGTACTATGATTCATTGCATTATTTGCAAAAATCTTGTACATTCATTGTCACACTTTCTTTATATAAAGTAAGGAGACTTATGGAATACGGATAGCTACATTCATCTTTGTTTGGGCAAAGTTGAATTATAGGTGCTTGAGCTTAGTTTAATTACTCTTTCTATGCTAATCCTTTCCAAACCTTTTAGCAAATTTATTTATAACTTTTGATTAGAGGCTTGAAATTTAAAACAAAATTTTGGAGATGAAAGTGAGATTGATTTCCCAACTTTAATTAGTTCAAAGTTTTTTGAAAAAAGGTAGTTTATTATGCCTCAATGAGGTTAAAAATATGACTTATAATGCAATTCATACGTTTTACATATCCCACAAGCTTTGTCTTGCCTACTATTATCCTTCCTCTATAAAAGGCTTGTCATTTCATCTATTCATATCCACATACTAAGTGGATTTTGAAATAATGTATGGCATATGGTATATGTTGTATTGTACATGATATATTATATATGGTGTATCATTGTGGAACTTTGAATGTATTCATATGTGACTATAGAATGATTGCTTTAGAGAAGAGAAAGAGAAAGAGAATATGACTCACTGTAAATTAAAAATGTTTTAGAAATGACTAAAATGCAACTCCAAAACTCCCTACGGGGAGATCACTTAGAATAATCTTTAGACACCACTTTTGTTAAGATTTTGGACCCCCTATTTTATGTCCTAAATTTTAAATAAAAAGAGAAGAAAAAAAATATGAGAATATTGCCTTAATTTGAAAGTTTATAACTTGAATTATTGATATTTTTGTGTTAATTATAATTAGTTACAAATTTTTGAAGTAAAAAAATACATTGTAGAGCTCAAAATAACTTTCACATCCCTATTTTATATAAGAAAAAATTGTCTAAAAAATGAACAAAAAATTGTTTAAAATATCTCTTCATTGAAAGTTTATTTTTCTTGAATATTGATGCCATGGGAATTTAAATGCATTCTCTATAAATATTTGAGTTGAAAAACATACCAATTTAGTTCATTTTTCAACCTACTCTAGAAATCATTCCATATGTTATTTGAGTTCAAAATTTTTGGCAATAGAAACCTATAGTCATTATTAAGCACATTTCAATATTATAGGTTGAAATCATAGTTTATAAAAAAGTATATAGGGGGTCAAAAAATCACTTTAATACACGTAGTTTGATTTGATACACTAAGTGATCTCCCCCGAGGAACCCCCTTACTATTAAGTGTCACGTATCAGAGACCCCATGTGAGCCCTCAAGATGGCACTTGGAACTCTAGGGTCATTTTTCATGAAAGTTTTGCGAGATTGAGTTAAAAATACAAGAAAAATACATAAAAAGAGTGTTAGGGAAGCTTTGGTGGTCGTCTCTACCAAAGTGGTGAAGAATTGCCTTAGAAGGTAGAAAATTCCTAACTCTATAAATTTCTATCATTCTAAGTCTTAGAAGAGAGTTTGAGTGAATATTTAGTAAGACCGAGAGAAATGAGAGAATGAGAGTTAGTTAGTCCCAGTGTTGTCTGTGCAAAATCAACTCTTTAAGGATGCACATGGCATACTAACTAAGCCAAAAGAGTCTACTACAAGCCTAGAAGGTTTATCAAGGCCTAAATTTGATTTTAGGATAAATTGGATTTAGAAGTAAAACCTTTACGAGTGACCTTGAGAATTGGGATTTCAAGATAAAGAAGATGGAGGAATTGGAGATTGAAAACTACAGAAAGGTGTTCCTAGGGTAGGAGCATGCCAGGAGCAAACGAGAATCAAACCATTGTCCAAAATTCCTTGGTGTTGGGAATTAAATTGTCGAATTGAGCAAAGTAATTCCACATTACTAAAAATAGACAAGTGCAAGATCGCGTGGAACTTACACTAAGAATCTAGGGGTGCCCTAGATGTTACCCAATTTATTTCGGATTTTTCCGGAATTCCATGTTGACTCCATGGGAAGTCAACTGCACATAGAAATGTTCATAAATTTTTAGAAATTACATATGATGCAGTAAAATCTCACTAGAAATTAGGATAAGTTTTTGTATGCTTAATAAGCGCCCAGTCAAGTTTGAAGACATTGCAACATTCCCAACTACCATAACCGGCACCAACATCGGATTACAATAGAATTTACAATTTGGCGGCGGGTTGACCGGCGTATTAGGAGCGAATGATGTCCAATTGACGCAAATGGGGAGACATTCCTTGCTCTCACCGACATTCCAAATGACCCTGGCTTGACAGATTCATCAAAATGCACAAATCCTAAAAGTTAGATTTACCGTAATTCCAATTTCGACGCACAAACAGCCTAGGAGTCAGGGGTAAGGGGTCCCTTATGCTAATTGGGGTCTTCTGAAGACAATGGCGTAGATGGATTACCGTTTCGAGTTGTTCCCTAAAGGATAGAGAGGGTCAGCTCTTAGTTTGACTTTTTAATTGTTAATTGTCGTTAATTAAAAGTGATTTTGGAAATATCTCTTGGAAAATCAAAGATTGGATTTGGTCAAGATCTCTTTCTTGTATAAAAAGTCATCTTTGGGCTAAAGAAAGATAATTTTCAAAATAACTTTTGGTTAATTTGCAAAATATCTAGGTAGATTAGGGTTAATTTCAAAATATCTTGACTTAAGATCTTGGATTTGATTTGGTCAAGATTTTATTAGCTAAATGGGGATGTTTCTAGAGATTTCTACCATTAAACAAATATTATTTTGAAATTACATTAGGGTAGTTTAGGGGGAGAAGTAATAAAGGTTTTTCACTAGCAATTTACCGAGGAAGGCCCAGCCACGGGTATATAAGGGCCCCCCTCGAGGTTGCCAGTACCCTTTCTTTTGTACACCAACACTTTGTTCTTTTTTTGTGCTTCCAACGTGGTCGGAGCACCACTTGGACCAAAGATCTTGGTCAAGTTTTGTTTCGTGTTTTGATGTTGAAACTTTGAAGGCTTAGGGCCCCTTCAATTGATTCTCACTCTCTCGATTGTGTTTTATGAAATAATATTTTTTTTATATGTTCAATGATTCATCATTTGCATGAAAGCTCGAATGCAATCTTCACACTGTGTAGTAACAAACAAATCGTCCCCTCAAGTACTTGATTGTTGTAACCATTTGTTATGTATAGTTTTGGATAAGTTGTATGATCACAAGTTTGCCATTTTGTCCATAGTCGACCACTATGAGAAAAACAAATGTTGTGAAACCCGCAACGCAATTAGCACATCAACAAATGAACACCTTTATAGACTTTGTAGAACCTTGTAGTTTTGGATCCTACAGCAAGACTTGAAAGCACAAATTGAGGCTTCTCTCAACCTTGAGTCTTGATTTGATCCACATGCACACCAATAAAGGCATTTAATAGAGAAAGTACACTAACTACACCCAAGCATTTACCACATGTGACAATCGCATTGGAGAGTGATTGTAACACTTTTGATTGGCACATTGCAAGTCTATCCCACAAGTCTAGCTGCAAATGTCAAACTCAATATAGAGGATATAAGATTTGTTGCGTTGCAAAGATTGCAAAGGGCTCTAAGGATGCTTCAGCTCTAACATACCATGGTAGAAAGGAACAATGAGATTGTAACGGATTTTTGGTTTTGCCTAAATGATCTTTAATGATGTGTTCAAGGTTCAAAGTGCGCTTGGATAATTGATTGTCTTCAAGTACCAAACGTTTGGCCCGTATTGACAAGTATTAATATGACTCGCCAAGAAACACTTCTATTATAAGAGGCTAGTTTTCAACTCCAATATCAACCAACTATGTCTCCTTGACGCTTATTCACAATGTTCAATGTTTTTGAGGTGATTTTTCTTAACAGTCTATTTCCATAGACACAAATATTCCACTATTAGAATAAACAAGCCCATTGGACGTATTGCAAATGCTCCTACTATAGAGCATCACAATAAATGGGAAAACATTGGAATCATGAAGGGAAATTTTTTTAGGAGTAAATATGCTTCTCTTTCCTAATTTGGAGCCATTATAACCCTTCAATCTAGAATGGAGCCCAAACACAAAGTTTATTGAATCACACTTGATTTGTACTTGGAGTGCACATGTCCTAATTTTATAAACATAATTGTCTTAGCAATTGGAGGGTGCCATCAATATATGAATTGTAAACATCTTTATTATTTATCTTGGTACTTCTACAAGATGAACCTCATCGAAGACAAGTTCATTCATTCTTCAAGCTTCAATTTTGATGAAGTGAAGCACCCTCCTCATTAGGATTGGTATCATCAACATTCCTGAAAAAGATCTACAATATACCTAGAAGTCTAAGGATCTATGAATGTTTAAAATTTGAGCCTAAAAGACTTCAAACTTGAGTTATACATATTGCTATAGGAGTATCATTTTTGCTTTGGACAAACACTGATTGTTGATGGAATTTTGAATATAGTCTCCTTTTTATCATTATTCACCATTTACACTTTTATAAACTTTTTCCATGATGCAAATTTACAATACTATGTCCATTTAGTAAAATATCAACTCTATTACAAATAGTAGATATCCACAATTATAGGTACACGGTTATAGGACTATTAACAAAAATTCTAAAAACCAATTGAAAATCTTACTAAAAATGTATGGATATTAGCTTTCTAGTCTAAGAATTTAAATTCTACTCTACATTTTTTAATTTTTTAATTTCCTACTCACAGAATCCCTGCTCTATGTTCATAGGCTCACGCTCGTAAGCTCACAGAATAGCACTGTTGGAAAGTTAGAGGTGGAATTTAGAAAAAAAAACTTAACATCTTCAAAAATAATAAATTGACATAAGTTTAACTGAGGCATAGGAAGTAAGTTAGTTCAAATAGCCTTCTTTAAGATAGATTCAAAACAAATATTTAGGGCCACAAGGATAAGGAACTACCGTATTAGAACCTAGAAGTGTGTTCCAATCAACAAACAACTTAAAATCATAGAAGATATAGGTGAATGAAGTAATGAACTAGGATCGGATGAAAAGGTAGGGCATTCATCCAACGCAATTGAAACTTAGAACTATAGTGAAGGTTCTTACTCACAACATACCTTCAAAATCTCAACTTGTTCTAAAATCTAAAATTCCTTTAACCCCTATATGCTCAAACTCCATTTTTTGGCAATATAGCAATTTTGGGTAGCTCACTATGATATGTAATTTCTTTTACTTGGTAGGTAGCCGAGGCAGCTAAAAAAACTTCTTCAAAAATCCCTTTTTTTAAAATTTAAAATTGGTTCTTTAGATTTTTATCTACTTGGAAAGCCTTGAATCATCCCATTTTGATTTATGAGATGAAAGTTATGGGAGTTTTAGTTTGAGGGTAGTTTGTAAGAAGTTATGAAATCTCTACTCCGAAATAAACTTTGAAGTCCATTATTTTACTCTATTTTTAATATTTTTGAAAAACAATTAAGAAGTTAGGTGGAGATTGTCTATTAAAACATTACAACCATTGGAATTGAAAATTTTCAATTTCACAAAATAATTATTACTATTTTAGTATTTTGAATCATTTCTACCTCTTTCTACTTACTAATTTTCTACAAGTTGTACAACTCCAAATGATTTGAAATTTTTTAGGCATGTAGCCAACTTTATTAGAAGAACAAATCCAAAGAGTAACAACTATTTTGGACATTTTTTCATACAAAAGTGAGCTACTAAAGTGCAGGCTATGCAGCTGCCCAAATTTTCACAAGATAAAAAATGGGTTTTTGACAATTCAAACACTATTATCTTGCAATCTATAAGGTGAAAATTTTTGAATTTTTTTCACATATTTTCAAACTAGTGTACTATAAGATTCTACAATTACATTTGTCTTAAAATGTTTTTTTTTAAAGATTTGGATCTTATACTAGAAGTGGCAATTTTGGATTGTTTTTGACAAAATATACTCAAATACATTTAGGGGTTAAATCATGAGTGAAGAGTGATGAGCCGATTAGTGGTCAAACTTCATCCTTCTATAACTTTTGCTAGAGGGTGATTGCAAGAAAGGCCTCTTGTTTTTTGTCTCGTTTTGGAATAGATCTCATTTTTTTTCGGGAGTACTTTAAAAATAGAGGAACAATTTTTTTTAAATGAAAAATATGTTCAATGTATATTTCTTAAAGAAGAAGGTACTCCATGAAGTAAAAGTGAAGTAAAAGTGAAGGAAAATTTTCTAAGTAGGTGAACTAGACAAGTGCAAAATATCATAAAAATGAGCACTTTTACATTTTTTTTTGTAATAATTTGCAAAAAATAGGAAAAAAGACATTTTTTAAAAAAGTACAAAATTTTCAATTTGAGAAGGATTGATGGTGATGAGATTTCACTAAAAAAATGATTTTGAAACCATTTTCAATGTTCAGAATTGCATGCGCAAGAGGTCCCTATTTGCATGAATGTAGAGGATATAAAATAATGTTTTCCTTAATTATTTTTGGTGGACACATGAATCTGTAGTGTGGAAATAGAACATATAAACTTCAAGTCTACATCACTAATTTTGGATACTCCACAGTACCAAAACCCCTAAATCGCAAAGTGTGACAAATTAGCTAAATTAAAATTTAATTAGAAAATTATTTTTGGAGATTTCTGAAAAATTATGAATCTTATTACTATCAAGTTGTCCATCTTCAATAAAAATTTCAAGTACATTGGCTTAGTTTCCCAAAAGTTATAACCAATGGCATAAAAGTCACTTAGACTGTGATGCCAAATAGTACAGCCTTTTCTTGTAATCACCCTAGAAGAGTTGGATTGGAGTGAGTTTTACACTTTTGGAAAGGAAAAAGGATGCTCTACAAAGTTAAGCTAATAATTTTGGTTTGAACAAGAGTTCATGAAAATTCACAGTGGCCTTGATAATTAACCAAAAACCCTAATAATTATATTGCTAACCAATTTTTCAATTAAATTCTACAAATTGAGTCACTTAGCTACTTAGAAAGATTCATTTTTTGGAAAGCACAATAGACCTATACTTAGGCACCCACTAGTGGAAGTACATTTTGATAATCAAAAGAGCTTGGTTGTATTAAGTTAGTTATTGCGGGTGGGTAATTAATCACTCACAAATGGTTGCCTCTTTTTATAGTTTACTTGTGATGTCAGTGAGCAAGAATCAACATTATTTGTCATATATGTTATATTGAGACTTTTCGTAGTCTCATTTTTATCATCAACTCAAAATAAACCGCTTCATCTCTACACTAGTATTTTTCATAAATAGATAACAACACCAACTCTTAGAATTTCATTATAGAATCACTATTTGAGCATTATTTATTTTTGATTGCAATTACTAGGTTTTCTTAAAGAAATTTTCAATAACTAGCATTTGGTCTCAAAATTTGCAAAAAATCTCAATATTACAAATGTGGCCATGACCTTGAAGCTACTTCAATTGATGTCATCATTTTTATTATTTTATTATAAGTAGAATTCAACCAAATAATGTATAAATAAATATTTCTAAATAATGTGTACATTTGCAATGTAACATTGTATTCTTGATCTAGTCATAGTTTCACATGTAAACCAAGGAATTTGCAAGTGCTATAATTCAAAGGTTCACCTAAAGACGCGACACATTGCGATATTGTAAATGGTCACACCACATAAACATACATATTTATATGTTATTCGATAGATTTAAATGTAATAATTAAAAAATTAAAAAATCACATCATTTGAAGTAGCTACACAATGACACCATTGCATTAGCAAGTAAATGCTTACCATACACAAAGAAAATATGTTGTTGAGCTTCATTACTTTCATACAATCTTTTAAGCTTTTCGTTTTACTATTGTCACTTGAATAGCAATATGTCAAATAAAAGATTTTTTTGGAGCCTCAAGATGATGAATTGCTACGAGAATATTTATTTTTATTATGACAATTGCTAGATGAGACTTTTCTAATATAAGATTTTACACCTTTGCATGAGCATTCATAATGCAACTTGTCCTTCTTGACCACTAGAAAAATCTTACAGTGTGAAACAACAATGATACAACAACCTTCAACATGATGCTCATGTGCTAGTAATTTTGTTGTGGTTTGAATGTGTCAAGTTTGGCACTTATGAAGTGACATTTAAAAGATATTTTGAATGTTTAAACAACAACTAGTATTATTTTATAGAACTTAGGTTTATAAAAGAAAGTCGTGATCACAAACAATGGTTCAAAGGGTCAATCAATCATTTGGCTAAGGCAGATCATGTTGATTACATTGTCATTATGATTAGGTGCATCCTCAAATTATTACAAATGGAATGATATTGTTCATGAAACTCAATTTATATTACCTCTAATAGAAAATAATTAAGTCCTAAGCCCATGAATTAGATATTTAAAAGCATTTTCAAACTCTAGTTTGATATATAAGACATTAAAATGGAACAAAATGAAGATAATTTGCCCTTTTGTGTTTGTAAATGACTTCTTAGCTAAAATGAAGTAATAGATAAGGTTCTATAAATATGATAGAGGTTAGCCAATCAAAATTAAGGCACCTAAATGGCTTAAGGATTGAAGTGATTTGGCCTTTAAAGTTAGATTAGGAGTAGAGGTTTTCACCTTCCTTCTTCATAGTTTATTAAGTTTTGTTATGTATTTTGACCTTCCTCCTTTATAGTTTGTAAAGTTTTGTCACGTATTTGGACCATCCTTGTCTATAGTTTGTTAAGTTTTTGGATGTGTTTGGAATGGAATAGTAACTTGAGTATACTTTGGTTCACAATGAAATTGTGAGGGAATGTTCTCTTTTACTTTTGAATTATAAAAAGTCTTTATTTGTTTTATTTGGGGCTTGAATAAAGAAATTATGAGTGTTAAAGTGAGGAAGGCTTCATTGCCAATTTGGATTAAGGACTGAGACTTTGAAGGCTTGTAGAAGTTTGGTCACAATGTTTGTGACTTTGAAATTTGGATATGTTATGGGTAAGTTCATTATCTTTCTACAAAATTATAGAATACTTAATTTGAAATATTTATGAGAAAGTTATGAGTGTGTGAAACAAGGAGTAAAAGATTGATACCATTTGACCATAAACCTTAAAAGATGACATGACTTTGACAAAGCATTGAGTGCGAGATTTTTACCATTTAGACCATCCCCACTGCAGCTCAGAATTTGGCTCAAACTGGGTATTTGGCCGGGTCAGCCAATTACCTGTACCCCACCCCACGCAAAATAAGACTCAAAATATAGCCGGGCGTGACCAAATTTATTGGGTAGACAAGAAAATACTGAGTTTTACCCAAGGCCGGAAGGAAGTTTGACTGCACTTTTGACCCCGAAATCGAGGTACAAACCCTGCTGACCTTCCAATTTCAATTTTCAAAAATGAAATGCTTACAAGCAATTTCATGTCAAAAAATGAGACAATTCTTATCTCAAAAAAAGATGAGTTCATAGTCTCTTTTATCCCACATGGATTGGGACTCCTCCCTCCACCTCAAGAGGATGTAGGAAGTTCCACTTCTCATGGAAACTCATGCCGCCCTACATTCACTATGAAGTGTATGAAGGAAGAAGTGAGTATGCAATGGAACAAGGCTCCTTATATCCCCATGGGACGGAGGGAGGTGCTCCAACCCATGTGGGATATATGAATTCTAACTAGTTTGAATTAGGAATTCAAACTTTGAATTTTGAAAATTCAAAGTTTTTTTGGTTTTCAAAATTCAAAATTTGAATTCCTAATTCAAACTAGTTGGAGTTCATATATCCCACATGGGTTGGAGCACCTCCCTCCATCCCATGGGGATATAAAAAGCCTTGCCCCATTGCAAATTCAAAATATTTTGAGATCTCTTCTAGGAAAAAGAATGAGACCTTGAAGGAAGAACAAAAACATTGTTTTTGGGTTTTAATTCAAGGCAAAACGAATTGAAAAATTGATTAAAAAAAATAAAAACATCTTTTAGAGGGTTGCTTGCACTGTTCAGCAGTGGAGCTTAGAGCATCCCCAACGCAACTCAAAATATGGCTCAAACTGGGCATTTCGCCGGGTCAGCCAACTCTCTGTATCCCACCGCATGCAAAATAAAACTCAAAATATGGCCGGGCGCGGCCAAATTTACTGAGCAGACGGAAAATTTGTGGGTGCAAGGCAGGGCCCGGAAGGGAGTTTGACTGCACTTTTGGCCCCGATGTCGAGGTGCAGACCCCAACTGACCATCCAATTTCAATTTTTTTTAATATGAAATGCTTAAAAGCAATTTCGTGGAATTCATTTTCCATCTTGGCTTCAATTTTTCACAAAAAATAAAGCTCACTATATCCTCTTGAGGTGCAGGGAAGAGTCCCAATCCATGTGGGACACCTCCCTACACCTCAAGAGGATGTAGTGAGCTCCACTTCCCATGGAAAGTCATGCCTTCCTACTTCCACTTCATGTGGTCGTAAGAAGAAGTGAATTTACAATGGAACAAGGCTCCTTATATCCCCATGGGGTGGAGGGAGGTGTTCCAACCCATGTGGGATATAAGGATTTGAATTAGTTTGAACTAAGAATTCAAATTTTTAATTTTAAAATTTTTAATTCAAAATTTTCAAAATTCAAAATTTGAATTCTTAATTCAAACTAGTTCAAATCCTTATATCCCACATGGGTTGGAACACCTCCTTCCACCCCATGGGGATATAAGGAGCCTTGTTCTAATGCATTTTCAAATTACTTAGAGATCTCCTCAAGCTTCGAGAATGAGATCTCAAAGAATTTTTAAAAAAGCCAATGTTCTGTGGCTTCAAAATGAAAGAAAAAAAATTGGAAAACTTGATTTTTTTTAAAAAATTCTCTTTTGGAGGGCTGCTTGCACTCTTTAGCAGTGGGGCAAATGAAGAACACCCGGCCCGGCCAGAGTTGGAGAGCCCTCTAAAGACCCGATTATGAGTCAGATTCTGAGCCATGTGTTGGGGATGCTCTTACCAACTCTGGCCAAGATGGGTCATTATCTTCTGCCCTGCAAAGGGCCTGATTTTGAGTCAAATTCTGACCCATGCAGTGGGGATGCTCTTAAATCTGAGATTTTAAAGAGACATGTACAACTAAAAATCATTCCTAATTAAAATATTAAATGTGGAATAAAGTGTTTGGAGTTGTTATTTTGACAAAACATTCTTTAGAATAGAAGACACTTTACTACCTTTTAATTTGAGCATGTGAATTTCATCAAGCTATAGAAACTAAAGAATACTTTTTTTGACTTTGGATTTTAGAGGATTTATACTATATTTTATAAGATTTTACAAAGCTAAGGCATTTTAAAGATTTTACAAAGTTAAGGCATTTTTTAGATTCTTACAAACATCTTTTTGTAAAACTTTGGTACTTATCCAAAGTTTGTATAATTGTCAAGTATACCATTAGGTTGAATATATAAAACTTGTATGTTGTTTTAGTTTTACATAATGAATTATCTTAATAGAATTTTAAGACTTTTACAATTAGTAAAATTTGAATTTTGCAGATTTCTACAATTTATGGATTTCTACAATCTATAGAATCTAGAGTATTTAAAATTCAATAATTTTTAAAATGGCTACAAATCATTGGAATTAAAATTTTAAAATCTACAAGTTACAAATGAATTGCAAATAAGTTGTAGATGAGCTGTAAACAAGTTGCAAATGAGTTACAAACAAATCCAAAACTCATCGATGGAGTTGTGGTGGCAAATACCACATTAGTCAATAAAGTTTCAAGTAAGCTATTGGATGGAAAAATAATAATTTCACTCAGATACGACTAGAATTTGACATGCAACTTGTCTAAAACAATTAGAAGCCTTCAAATTATCACCAATTGCAATTGTTTGATGCAATCTAGAAAATAGTTGTTTTTTGAAGTCACAAAAAAACTCATTTTCTTCTAAAGTTGTATATAATTGACTTTGACCATTTTGAATATATAAATGAAGATGACACATTAAATATAAAATTAAAACATTTGATTATTATTATCATAGACAAACATGTATCTAAAATTTGGTAACCTACAGTCAATAATTAGAAATTGATATATAGAAAGTGAAAATATCAAAAATAATTATCTTATATAAACAAGCCCTTATAACTAGCCCATTGTAAAAATATAAGTAATCTTCAATAACAAGGTTTGAAATCAAACATTTACAATAGAGCTTCGAACTTTTTAAATCCTTCAATTTATTGATAATTAAAATAGATTTAAAAAATAATAATGACCATATATTGCAAACAAAATAGAATTCACAATTCCTATCAAGTAACGCAATAAATTTGTAATAAATATGTAGAAGTATGAATTCCCATAGTGCTATAGAATATAATTATAAGAACATGAGCAAATTTTCAATAAAATTAGTTGCTAATAAGCAAAAGATATGTACACCCATAATCAACATTGTCCCAAATACAATGTTTGCATTTGAGCCAAAAAGCATGAGAAGAACTTAGGTGGTGACTACAAAATTCAAAATATGAGAGTCTATGGCAACATATAAAGGGTTTAATGTTGGACAGCTTGAAGTAGAAACACTTTGAAACTTCATGGTTTATTCATACAATGTCCAAATAAAGTATGCTAAAGTGAATTAAAATCTATTCTCAGTTGCCAATAAGGTCCTATAAAAGTCCATTCATGCTTATTCTTTAAACATTGATGAGGATGTCTTTTTTGTTTGATGGCTAACAAAGAATCCTTCTAATAGGACACAAAAGAAGCTATTCATCCGCAAAATTTTGTAGTGAAAAGTGGAGGTATTCTACAATAGTTTAACTTCCAATAAATGCTTTACAATTTTTGAAGCCAATGATTCACACAATAATTAAAAGAATGATTTTCACAATCACCAACTTGTCCTTTTTAGGGTAGTAATTGACTTTGCTTAGTGACGATTCTAGGTGCACATATCAAGATATTTTTTTTGGAGGGGGTGGACAAATGGTTATGTGGCCTTCCTTTCAAGAAGATTTTAAGTTGATTGGCTCCTTAATTTGGGGGGCTTTAATTGAAGGAGGCCAATTTTCAATATACAATTTTGAATACCGGTATGTAATTTTTTGTATGCAATTTTTATATGTATTGGCTTTGCATGATAATTGAAATGAGAATTTAAAAACATTTTGGCAACGGTGTAGAGGGCTATGATTATAGTGTGGCATTTTTTAACGCATTTATCCTCATTTTTTTCTTTAGGCTAGGCATGAAGCTACCCATTTTGGGGAGGAAATTGGGCATTTAATTGCCTAAAAAAACCCTGGCTCATACCTTTCAAGCAACTTCTGAAAGGGTCCTGCCTGTTTGCCTGGCTGAGATCTGTTCAATTTCTACTTCCAAGAGCGATCGATGAAGAGGAAAAATTGGTGCAGTTCGATCAGTTAATTCTTTCTGTGAAATCGAATGTTAGCTGTGTGTGGTGCAGTGAAACTCAGCCTTACTGTATTCGGTGTATGGAGACTTTACCGCATTACCCAAGTTACATATTTAAACATACGTATATGCAACCGCTGCAAGTTGAAGTCGTTTCAAAAATTAAGGGCCAAATCATGGTGAAATTGTAGCCCAGGAGACGGAACTCCCTACTGAAATCTGTGCTTTCACTTTGAAAGAGTATGACCACAATTGGGTGGGATTTGAGAAGTTGATGTAGTTACCGCTAATTTACTGCTGGCTGGCGATTGATCCGATCTTTCATAACATAATTCTTGATGACATTTATGTAAAATAGGTGTACCTGTTGGCATTCTGGAGCCCGGGCTGGAGCTTAACTTAGCGCATGGTTCCATTGTTCAGGTTGACGAGTTGCAGGATTCGAATCTGAGTAAGGATTCCCCTTTTCGTCATGAATGATGAGCTTCCCAGAACCGCTTCCAATTGCCGCCGTTCAGCATGCATTCCGCTGCATGCTGCAGGCCAGATTGGCAGTCAGCCTGGGTGGCCTGGCAGACTTGCAGACTTGCTGGCCCAGGCCAAGCCAAGTTGGCGAATGATTTGGTGCCTGCGGAATATATGTCCGTTCTTGCAGCAGCTCAGTTGGCGTCGCTAGTACTCGACTCGCCTCCTCCGGCTTCCATTTGCGCACTCCTTTTCGCCGGGCGGGCGGGGTCCAAAGGGAAAGGTCCATGGCCTGAGCTCAATGAGCTCATATGCATCGATCAGTATGCATGGGCCCGGCCTCGCGACCGAATATTTGTGCTGCCGTGGAGGTGGTCGAATCGGCAATCACTCGCCGGGCACTCGGCTCGGTGAATTACTGAATCTTCTCGGCGAAGGATCATTGGCGTGGGAACTGGCTGGGAATGAAACGTACGTGCCATGAGTGTATGATTGGCAGCTTTTGCTGTCTTATGATATGCGGGTGGGTGGGTGGCTCGGTGCTTTCCGCTTCGTCATGCTGGGGTCAGCCAGGGAAAGAAGCGAAGCTCGAAACGTGTTCCCCTTCAAGCCTTAGTTCATGGTGGAGCTCTCTCTGACTCGGGCGTCGAGTCAATCGACGAGCGCGCAATCAGTCAGGCAAGGCTAGCCAGGGGGAACGGAACTGGACTGGGGAGACTACTGCCTGGCGAGAGAGAGCTTCAATCAACTTTCATATGGGCAGAGCAATCGGCCAAACTCCAAACTCCTGCACGCGGAATGATCCATTTCCCAACCAAATGTGTAAGATTTATAAAGAAAAAGTCCAAAGAAATGACTTATCATCTACAAGTAATGAACATTTGAGATTTGGGGGAAAATTTTAAATTATTGTGAATATTCTTTAAGAAAAATGAAACAAAATATATACTCAATGCAAAGTAAGCTTACAAAGTTTGAAAATTCACCTCAAGTGTATATTATAGTGTAGAACATCATGTATTGACTAATTTTTTTTTGTACAATTATATAAATACAAACTCAATAGACTATGATTGTAGGTCCACAGTTCATATGGTAGTAAAATATAATTCCATTTTACTAATGTTCCAATAATTTTAAATTGGGGTTGAAACTAACTACTAGACTTAGTGAGCTTCTAAATTAAATCATTTTATTGGTTGGGTTGAAATTCAAGGAAGATAATTTCAAAGTCTAAAATTGAGATTAAGATCAAAGGAAATGATTGGGTGATTGCAAGAAAGACCCTACTATTTTTGTAGTATTTTGCCCTCGATTTTGCCAAATTGTTTTTTGTCTAAGCAATAACTTTTGAATTTTAAATTCAATGCCAAAAAAGATGGGTTTCTAGATGTTTGATCGGTGGTCTATTCCTACACTAGTTGAGCATATTCTATATGAGGGGCATAAAAAAATACATTATTTTTTGTCCTCCACATTCTTGAAAGTAGGCCAAAAGAAGGGCTCCAAGGCATGCACACTCTTTGAACATTGAAGATGGTTTCAAGTTGTTTTTTTAGCAAAATCTCATTATTACCAAATCCTCACCAATTTTTAATTTATGTTTATTTATATTTCACTATGATTAATTTATTAAAAATCAAAATATTGAAATAACCCTTTTCTATCCACAATTCTACATGATCTTGAAAAGGGGTGGTCTTTCTTGTAATCACCTAATAGGAATTGTCAAACATTCTAGAAAGACATCTTTTTTTATCATTAGATTCAACTTCTTCTTTTTAGCTCTGAGTACTAAATATCAATAGTTAATTATAGAAGCATTCAAGAAAATTTGGGATGAAAACCTTCTATTTTGCGATACAAACAAGTTGTATTTGACCATCTAACTGCTCTGGCATTAGTGCTAAACCAAACATGGTTTGCACTACCAAAGTTCATTAGAGCTCAATCATCTAGTCTTGTGGTCCATTCATTCTAGAAGAAAACACATGACCTTCTGTTCTAAATGTCCATGGCTTTTTTTATCTTTGTGAAATTTTTTCCACATTTTTACTGTAGGTAATGTAAATATAAGACTCTATACTACTAGTGTAAGAATCCTTTTTAGAGGAGGTACAAATTTGAATTTTTGCTCAAAACTTTACTTTTAAAAAACCCTGGAAAAATTTATTTATCGCAAATGATAAAGTTATGAAGTTTTGAACTTATACTTGCAATTCTAAACACCTATTAGTTGACTACTAATTTTGTCCAACTCCAATCTTAGATCCCAATTGTTTGATTTCTAATTAAAAAAAATTTTGTATGGTAATCTAGCTACATATGTGACAATTTCACGGGCAATTTCAATCACCTAGGGAATTTCTACTTTGAAAAATCCTATTATTTTCATGTGTTACCCAAAAATTCTAATTTCTTCTATGAAAACATAATTTTCACTTGCTAGAAAAAAAATTAATAAAAAAGGATGCCTTTCGAAATTACTTATTTTGACTTTTGGGGGGTGTTTTCAACAAATCCATGAACATAATGATTGGGTGTTTTTTTTCCATTCTTTATGAAGTGTCAAAGTGGAGATACAAAATGTTATAGTGGTGTTCTAAATTTTAACATTCATCCACACATTGGATAGAAAATTTCATATTAGTATATAAGGTAGAACCACCTATATCTGATCACTTAACCCCTAAAAGCCCATTGTCCCTTTGGGGGACAAATGAAATTTCAGGCACATCCCTGCAGGCTCAATTTTTATCTTGATTTTCTGAAACTTTTTTTGAAGATAGAAAAATCAAATAGCTTGATGGAAGTATTTTTTTTTCAATTGGTGCTTGGGAACAAAAGTTATGCCCAAATAAGCTCAAAATAAAGGAAGTTGGGTAGTAAAAAATATTTCAACATTTGCGTTTTAAGGAAAACAAAAATTGACTCTCATAGATTATATTTTTGTCTATATGGGGATCTTTGATTCATTTGATTTGGATTTGTTATGAAAAAGTTACAAACAATCTTGTTTTGGGGGCAATTTGATCATCTTCCTGAAAAAATAACTTGTAGGATTCAATTTTGAATGCCTTTTTTACAATTTTTCAAAAAAACAAATTCCACATGGTTTGTTTTGCTTGCTAAAATAATCTCACCATTAGGATTAGTGCATTTTTATTCCATCTTAGAAATATTAATAATTTAGATTTTCCTTCCATCTTGTACCTATTTCTATTTAATCATTTTTTAAAGAACAAAATTTAAGTTTCTTTTACTTTTCTTTTTTCCTCTAGACTCTCAATTCAGTTATACACCATAAAGATTTAAAGCTTAGAACTTTGTAGTGCAAAAAAATAAAATTAAGAAGATTCAAAGTCATATAATCTTATCTCGCAATGTGTTGAAAAATTTGTTTTTTTTCACTTTAAATGCAGATATCTTACCATTTAAGTAGTCAAAGAAATTTTTTCTACTCACTCTTATACTAGTTAGGTGTAAGATCCTACACTTAGATGTGCAAAAAAGAAAAAGTTTTCAAAAAGTTTTACTCTTTGCTATAGAAATGGTAGTTTTTAGTGTTTTTCACAGAAAAAGGCCTTGGGCCTTTAGGATTTAACCAGGGCTTTTTTTTTGGACCAGTGTCCCCCCTGCTGGCTTCACTACAATGGCCAGATTTTGGAGGGACTAACCAACAGTGGTCAGAATTCTGACAAACTGGCAAATTTTCGCCAGAAAAAAAAAGCCTTGGATTTAACCCCTAAAGGACCAAGCCCTGTTTTCTGCCCCAAAACACTAAAAACTGCCAATTCTATAGCAAAGAGTAAAAAAATATTTTAATTAATTTTTTTCCACATCTAACCGTAGGATCTTATACCTCACTAGTATAAGATAGTGTGGAAAAAAAATTCAGAATTTTTGACCACACAGATTGCAAGATACTTGCATTTAAAGTGGGAAAAACAAGTTTTTCAACACATTGCGGGACTGGATTTTTTGACTTTGAACACTTTTAACTTAAAAATTTTGCACTAAAGAGTTTTGAGCTTTAATTATTTATAGTGAAAAATTGAGTTGAGAATCTAGGAAAAAATAAATAAATTAAAAAAAACTTAATTTTCATTCTTAAAAAAAATGTTAAGTAGAAGTAGGTATGAGATAGAAGGAAAATCTAAAATATTAATATCTTTTAAATGGAATTAAAATGCACTAATCCTAATGGTGAGATTGTTCTAGCAAGTAAACTAAACCATGAAAAATTTATTTTTTTGAAAAATTGCAAAAATTGCATCCAGAAATGAATCCTACAAGTTATTTTTTTCAAGAAAATGCTCTAATTGCCCGAAAAACAAGAATGTCCATAACTTTCTCATAACAAATCCAAATAAAATGAATCAAAGCTTCCTAGATAGGCAAAAATATAATCTATAAGAAAAAAAATTCAAAAAAAAAAAATTCAATTTTTTTCTTTGCTGCCCGAACTGCCCGCCGTCCCCTGTTTTGAGCTTATTTGGGCATAACTTTTGTTCCCGGGCACCGATTGAAAAAAAAATTATATTCCCATGAATATATTCAATTTTTCTATCTCCAAAAAAAATTTCAAAAAATTAGGACAAAAATTCAGCCCGTAGGTACCTGCCCGAAATTGCATTTGTCCCCCGAAGGGACAATGGTCCTTTAGGGGTTAAGCAATTTTGGAATAAATCATGAGGCGTATGAGGCTATGCAAATTTTTTCCATGTAGAAAGATAGGAAATATGGGTTTTGCAAATTTTTCATAATTTTATTTCCAAAACTGAAATTACTAAGATTTTTAGAAGCTAAAAAGTGCTTTGAATCCGTAGCCAATGTCTAGAGCAGTGATCCCAAAACTGGCTAAATTTCGTTAATTTTCTACTTAATTTTTTCATGCCCTTTGTATAAAATTTTAAAAATCTTCCAAAAATGAACACTTGGCTAAAACTCTTGAATATGTTCTGAGATCATTGGTCTAGAGTCATCTAATTCAAATCATAGTTGAGACTACTTTCCTGCTTGGTACTTCCCACACACTTGATGACACTTTGGGACATGTGTCATGACCTTATTAGTCCCAACCTTGAAAATGGGGAAAAAGTACATTCCAAACTTTGACTACAAATCTCTTTTAGCTTTGGTTGGAAATAGCTGCATGCTACACGTTGGGTATGCGTCCCTCATCGAAAATAGGTGGTTCTACCTTAGTTATCACATGAACATACTTCTATTTTCATCCACACCGTTAGTAGTGATTCCATCCAAGATTTTCTGTTAACATAAAAGTTTTTTGGCGAAAACTTCACTGGTTTTCTGCCACTTTTTGGCCAGATGATTTTCTTTCTGGTGCAATCTGCCAAAAAGAAAGAAAACAAAAAGAAAAAAACAAAACAAAAGAAAACAAAACCTAACCATGGTGCCAACTGTGTGCAATCCAGTCAGTCGTCCGAGTCCCAACTGTGCAGTTCACTGAGTTCCAGAGCCGGGCTTCACTGACTCCAGGTTTGGAAGTTATGAAGAAATGAAGCACTCCGTCATCAGCAGTCCATCATCATGGCCTGAGTGCCTGGGACTGACAAAGAACGAGCGGGGCACCACCGATAGGCTTAACAACTTGAGTTACTAGGATTGGCTTCGATTCATTTCCTTGGGGAGGGAATAATTTCCCCTCTTTTACCAGGCAGAACGTTAAATCATACCATCGAAGGTGGGCCCAGCAGGGTAAATCTCATTTTATTAGGGGTTGACAAGGGTTTGGGGTTTATATTTGTGTTGGGTTTTTTGGTATGTTCAAAGTACCCCTAGCTAATTTGGGTCACTGATTCTGAATTCTGAATTTGAAAAAAATAAAAAATGTGAAAAAAAAAATTTCAGCGTTTTCCTTGGGGTAAATCCAGCCTGCGGGGCCCACCTTTGATGGTATGATTTAACGCTACGCCTTTTACCAGAGGTCAAAAGCCCTGAGACTCAGAGTCAGATGAGAGCTTTGAAAATCAAGGAGGCCCACTTGCCTCGCTTGGGCACTTGGGAAAACACTGGAATTTTTAATTTTTTGCAAACAATATTTTTTGGAAATTCTGGATTCACACTTGCAATCAGAGGCCCCTAGTTACACAGAAGGAGTTTTCAAGGTAATTTAGTTTAGCACAAAATAGTTTTTTTTTTTGTTTCACTTGCACCCCTAGAATTACTTGAAGTGGCTAAGCGAGGGGGTAGTTCATCCCCACTACTTAGGGTTAGCAAGCTTGTATCTTTTTATACTAGCAATTAAATTCTCTTTCACTTGTTTCAAAAAAGAAAAAAAATCAAGGAGATCAAGAAATGGAGATTGGAAATTGGAAGTCCAAGAGACACAAGTTTGTCCTTGGCAGAAAAAAGACAAATATTTGAGTAACCAAGGAATTGTAGTCAAGCTTATTTAGAGAGGTGGGCTTACCATAGTTTGAAGGACTTGGATTTTGTTTTGTTTTTAATTTTTTTTTAAACATTCTTTTATTTTTATGAGTGGCAAAGTGGCAATATTAAATGTTATAGTGGTACTCCAAATTTCAACATTCATGAACATATTGGATAGCAAGTATCACATTAGCTCATATTATATGTATATAATTATGTTTTCATTTAGCATCTACTAATTACATCCAAGATTTTATAGTTTGTGATTAGAGGGTGCAGTGCAAGACCCATTATTTTGGTACAAACAAATGACAAATCACTAATAATAAAATCTTCCTATCATGTCCCTTGAGCTAAAAGGCTTATAGCTAGTCATTTGAATAGAAAGCACACTATGAGCTATTCTAAATTAGACACTTTTGTAGCTCACTCTCAATAATGTTGAGACATCTATTATCAAATGAGATTGCAATTGCAATATCTAGAGTATTAAAAACATTAGGGGACATTTGAGGGTAAGTGAGGACCATTTCAAGCTTGTTCCCTTGCTTATTCCCTATGTTGTCTTGAAACAATAAATCAATCCATAATGGGCAAATTTTTGAATTTTTGAAAAAATTAAATTAAAACTTTCAAACAAAACTTCTAAAAATTGTTTAGAAAACTAAAATTGATTTTTAAAAAATAATTTAAAATAAAAAATACTATTTTCTAATGTGATAATGTCTTAGCCATGTCACAATGTTCATGTGGCACATTTCCATAGTTTGGGAACTTAGGATAACTCAACATCTTGTAAAGCCCTCAAATCTCCCCTATTGCTAGTTTAACCCCTAAAGCACCAAACTGTGTTTCTTGACAACATAGCAATTTGGGGCAGTTCACTACGAATGGAGTTTTTATTTCTTTTCTTTAAAATTTTCACAAAACATGTGTTCAAGGAGTAGCTTTAAGGCTAAACAATTTTCATAAATTTTGACTACATAGTGAAAAAGTTATTGTATAATATGTAGTTTTCTCTACTCGGCAGGCAACCCAAGGCAGTAAAAAAATCTTCTTCAAAAATCACTTTTTTTGAGTTTTCAAATTTCAAATTTGTTCTTTAGATTTTTATCTACTTGGAAAGCTTTGAATCATTCCATCTTGATTAATGGGATAAAAGTTATAAAATTTATAGTTTGTGGGTAGTTTATAGGTACTTATGGAATCTCTACACTAAAATAAAATTTGAAGTCATTTATTTTATTCAATTTTTAATATTTTTGAATAAAAACAAAAGCATTGGGTGTATATTGTTTATTACAACATTACAACCATTGGAATTGGCATTTTTCAATCCCATAAAAAAATAGTTAACAATTTATTATTTTGGATCATTTTCTACTTCTTTCTACTTATTTATTTTTTCCTACATCTTGTACAAATTCAAATTATTTGAAAATTTTCAAGCATGTAGCTAACTTGAATTGAAGAATAATCTAAAGAGTTACAAACATTTTGGATATTTTTTCATATAAATGTGAGCTACCATAACATTCAATAGCCTATGGAAGGACTGCCTTCCCCTTGGTGAAGTCCCCATCACCTAATTTTCATCTGACATTTCTTGGAGTTGCAACTTTAGTTACTGAATGGCATGGAATACCATTGGTGCTGGATGGAATGGTGTGGAATATCCCATACCATTTCACCCGCTGGGAGGCAGTGTCACAGTCTGCCACTAAATGTAATGACTGAAGTACAACTGCCAGGATTTTCACAGGGTCAAAAAATGGTTCTTTGACAATTCAAACACTAATATTTTCCAATCTACATGGTAGAAATTTCTGAAACTTTTTCTACATCTTTTTGAACTAGTATAATACAAGATCCTATGGTTGCAAATGTTCAAAGATGCTGTTTTTTTCTGAAATTTTGTACTTGCTTTAGAAATGGCGGTTTTGGAGTGTTTTTGATGAAAACATAGTCAAAAACCTTTAGGGGTCAATTCTTCAAGGCCGAGGGAGACAAAATAGATTTTGGGTAGGTTCCTATGACTTCAATTTTTGGTGAAACCTTTTGAAACTCTCTCATCATATAGAAAAGTTGATTAGCTTGGGGAGTTGTGGAAGTATAATTTTCATTTCAATTTGTGCCTAGGAGTAAAAATTATACTACATAAAGTCTAAATTTTCATTCTGAAGGCAACAAAATTTTTTTGCAAAAATTCAAAATTACTATTATTTTTTTATGAAATAATATTTTTTTTCTATATGTGAAGCTTCAAATCATTCTATTTGAACTAGTAATTAGAAAGTTATCCACAATCTTGTTTTTTTAGGCAATGTAAATGACTTCTTGAAAAAATAACTTATAGGGTTTATTTTTGATTGCAATTTTCATAAATTGTTAGACAAGGTTTGTTTACTTTCTAAAATAATTGTACCGATTGGAGTTGTTGTGTTTCAATCTCATCTTAGAGCTATTAACCATTTAGTTTTTCACCCACTTTTAATTTGGACCTTCTTCTATTTAACAATTTTTTAGAGAATGGTAATCAAGTGTTTTTTTGTGAATTTATTTTTAGACTCTCAACTAATTTCTTTAACATAAAAAATTATAAGTTCAAATTCCATAAGGCAATTTTTTTTTTCACAAATGGTGACCAAAGTCATTTGAAATTGTAGACCACAATTCCAAAAAAATTGTTTTTCCAACTTATAATGCTCATATCTTTCAATTTGTATAGTCAAACTCCATGAAATTTTTACCACATGATCTAAGTAAAGTTAAGTACAAAATCTTATAGTTAGATTCTTCAAAAGAAACATATTTTTTGTTTTCTTGGGTGAATACAACATAAATGACAGTTTTGAGAGTTTTTTAATAGAAAAATGGTCTTGGTCCTTCAAAAGTTAAATTCATGGCTCAAATTTAGTGAATAAGAAGACATGATTGCTAGGTGTCATGTTGTGAATGTTATCATTTGTATTGGTAAATGATGTAATTACCATACTACAAGGGTTATTTATAGTGCCTCTTATAGTGAAACCGTTTGTTGGGGTAGTTCCAAGGCTTTCTTTTTCTCTTTTTAGTGTTAGATTGCACTAGGAAAAAATAATTTAAGTAATGATTGGCAACAAATTGTGAACATTTTGCTAGAACCTTAGAATTACAAAACATTATTGGATGAAATTACCAAATAGTGGATAGAAACAAAATTATAGACATGTGGTATGTACAAATGTTAAATTTTCTATCCAATAAATGGATGAATAATGAAATTTGGAGAACCATTAAAACATTTTAAGTAACCTCTTTGGCACTTCATAGAAAATGAAAAAAATGACCTAGGTAGTTCTACCAAGTTGATAAGTGTATCCCACTGGGAAACCAACTAGTCAAAGTCGATTGTGGAACATTAAATCCTACCATTGAAGGTGGGCCCAACAGGATAAATTTTTGGGTTCTTTGGATAAAGGTGAAAAAAAGCCCTCTTTTTAGTGCCACCTCTAAGGTATGTGCTGGACCTCAACCAGCTAACAAGTTATGGGGTCTCTGTTTGCAAATATGAAATTAGAATTTGAAAAAACAATTTGAAAAAAATGAAAAAATTCCTGCATTTTACCCCGAGGTAACTCCAGCTGTTGGGCCCACCTTCGATGGCGGGATTTAACGTCCTGTGAGTCGGTCCTCCCCTTGGATTCGAATGTAAAAACTGGCGCTATCTCGTGTCAACTGGTCGTGAGAAAGTATCCCGTGCAAAATGTACGCAGGTGCATCACTGCTTCCGATGCAGAACCCGGGATGCCGAATTCCACTATTAATTCAAAACCAAGTTCTTCCATCTCACGCGCTTGTCTCTTTGCGGGTTGCCTGCACGGAAGAGAATGATCAGTGTGCACACACTCGGTGCACTGCAGCTCGTCTCGATGGGTTTGTCATCACCTGCTTGTTGCGTTGTGGGTTCAGCAGGGGGATTGGTAGCAAGGAACTGAAGTCGAGCCTAATCCAAAATCGGGGTTGTATTTATTCCCCAGGGTAGGGATCATCAGGATGAAGGACACAGAACATAAATGCAGACTGGAAAAACTCCAAAGCCCGCTCAAGCCAATGGCCACTGGTGCATTCACTCTGTTTTTCTAGAGAATGCATTAATGGGGTCTCGCGCGGGGCTTGGTCGAGCTTGGTCGAGCAATGCAAGGAATGGTCCCGTCCAGGCCTGCGCGTTTCTCTCACATCCCAGATTACAAGTGGATCCAATTGGCCTGCATCAGCAAATTTGCTGGTATTCTCCCCACAGACGTGATCTCTGCCAAGCACTTCCCCGAGCATGTGAAGTCTGGCAGCAGAGGAAATGAGGCAGATACCAAGTCATTATCAATTTCCTGGGAGAAAATTAATATGGGGCCATATCACTGCCAAACTATGATGTTTTTTCGCTAATACAGGCAAATTGGCTTCGGATTGTCTGGCAAAGTTTACATCATGGGGAGACAGACGAGTTAAGTCGAGCTGCAACCCTATCCTCCGGCCTTCGGCAATCGGGGAGAGTACGTACAGTACACTTGCTGGAATGGTCGAAATGCCCGCGAGTTTCATATATATATACAGCGCGAAAATTGGGATCTTCAACTGCCCAATTAAAAATTAGGAACGGTGTAGATCTGAGTTATGAATTCAACGCCAATTGCACTGATATTTGCACGAAAACAATCCTTTCAGAGAAATCGTCACATCGGGGGATGTTCGTAGCTCCGAAAGAAGCGATCGAAGGAATATTAATTTGCACATGTACGAATGCAATCTGTACTGAAGATATTGCTGCTGCTCAGTCTCAAGAGAGACCTTCGCATATTCTCTTGTGCCGAATCCGATCGATCGCCTTGGTCGCATGCATCCATCTCCTTTCTAATAAAATGTTGAACTTATCAAACGACTGTTAGCTGTTTCCCACCTCGCTGGAAAATCGAGTTGTGGAATCGCTTTCGTTTGACTGGCGGACATGGCACCTTAACTGTGCTGCAGCACTGGCATGGATTTTGTTCACTTCATGATATCCTGCTGGCTTTGCAAAGAGTTTGCAGCAAGTTCTGCAGTAATTGCTCTCTCTTCCAGCCAGGACTGGCTATGCACTGGGTTTGAGTTCATTTGCAGGGGAATGGAATTATGATCATTTAACGGTGCTCGCTCCTATCTCTCTCCTGAGAGACATCGATTGTTGTTCAAGGCAGTGAGGGTTACGTCTTTTTCAAGTCACGCTTGAAGTCAGTGATCGATCATTAGCGTCATTGTGAAGCAAGACCTGGTCTAATGCATTCTCTTCGGGGAATTGGGCGATCACAGAAGTTAGTTGAAGGTAAGGCAAAGATTCAAACGAATTCCTCTTGATCTCACTTTCCTGAGTGTCCCTGTGAATTATCATCGTGGTCTGGACGAGACTAGCTTCAGTTCATTCAAGTGATTGATTGCATCACTGCCACAGACTGCATGTGTGTAAGGTTGACGGAGACTTGTGAAAGGAACAAAGTGAGCACGTCGGCCGACCACAATAATACAAGACAGTGTGATTTGATGATGATTTGAATTGCCCACCTGAGCCCGAGGCACGATACAACGGGTTGTTTGGAGGACCGTCTTGGGGAGTCTTGGGCAAGCAAAGCTGTTCGGACAACAACGGCGTTGTCAGCCCACTTCAAAGTCTGTCCATTCACTGGAGCACGTCTCCAATTGCAAAAGTTTGTGCTCGTGACGATGCGCGCCCTAGTTGGAGTTCATTGCTTGTTGGTGGGTTTGATTTGGAGTTGAGTAATGATAGTTCCCGGTTATTTTGTGCGTGTTTCGGAGTGACAGAAAGGCGCTTCTTGTACTCTAGAAGGTGGAAGGGTTTCTTGCGTGGGGGTTGCGCCTTGTCGTGGTGTCGCCCGTTGGATTGTGAGGTTTTGAAACCAGACGCTGCGTTGGGCATCGTTTTCGGAAAGAATTTCCATTTGAAGCTCTGGGAAGGGTGTTGGGATTGTGAGGATTGCGGCATGGTTGAGTAGTTTGATTTTCATAAGGTTTGGAGCGAGAAGTTTTGTGTTTAGGTGTGTGGAGTGAGAGCTCGAGATGACACCAGGAGTGTTTGGATTTGAGGGTGATCGAGTGGGCTTCTGAAATGCAAGGCGTGGAATCACATTTTGCTTTCGGAGGAGTGTACTGGAGGTGGTGGAAGGGATGATGTAAACACCATTATTCTGGTTCGCACAGGGATTGAGTTCGAAGCTTCTGATTTTCTTTCCTTATTATTTCCTTCTGGAGAAGATTCATTTTGGTTAAGAATTCCTCGGTCTCCATGATATGAGCTGGAGAGGATAGTGTTGATTCATATTGTGAGGAAGTGGGGTTTCTATTCCCATGGGGCTCATCCCGTTTACGTGTATTCCAAAACAAAATGACCTGCATCATTTTGTCCGGGTGGTGTTCCCCGACGGCCGCATCGAGAATCTCAGCCGCTCTTGCAGCGTCCACGAGATTCTGCACGGTAATCCCGACTACTTCGTGTGCGGTAGCTCCGTGCACACACTCACGAGCCGCATGGGCACCCACGAGCAGCTGGAAAAAGGCTTCACCTACTTCGTGTGCTGCCAGCCAAACGCGCCGCCATTCTTGGAATTTCCAGCCAAGGGTGCTCTGACCACAGGCTGGAAGATGTCGCCGCGCTACTCTCGAAATGGAATGCAAGCGAAGGAGAATCGCAGCAGCCCCACCCACCACGGCAATTCGAAGGTGTTCGACTTCCACAGCGCAGCAATTCAGGTGGAAGGCATGAAGGTCGGGCTTCTTCACCAACAACGCCTTCATCACTACGCGACCCCGAAGCAGCTCCGTCTCGTCTTCTTCCGCGAATGCCTGCAATCGCTTCGCCTGCCCCGAACCATCAGCGAGATTTTACAACAGCCGCTACCTTCTGACGAGTCACCGCCGTCATCGCCATCGCCAGATGAAGCAGAGCTCGTGAGCTCGCTCCTACAGAGCGCCGCGAGGTCCGAATTAGGGCTTCAAGTCGCCAAAAGGCAGGAGATTTCCTTTCGCCGATCGCGCAAGCGACGTAAAGCTGTGTGGAAGCCTTGGTTGCAGAGCATTCCCGAGACCAGCACTGTTGTCGAATTTCTGCTACCAGTGGCATCGGAGCAGCCGCAGTCGGAGCCAGAGTCGAAGCGATTCTCGCCTCCGCGGACCCCGAGAAACATTTCCCCGCCCCGGCAGCGAGGTCCGCCTCGCAACATTTCTCCACCGCGGCAAGTTCAAGTCACTGCTCAGCTGCCGAGAACTTCTCCCGTACGGCGTCAACAGCCACAACCACAGCCTCCGCGACAGCGACAACCCAACAGAGCTCTGTACATGGCGTAGCTTACCAATGAAACCTCTCGACAACAAGTCTTCCCGTGTTATTGGTTGGGGTTCTTCATGTGCAAATGAGAGTGGAGTGCACGTTAGAAAGTTCTTTCCCAATTAGGGTGAGTTTGTATTGGAAAAACAGAGTCTTCTGACCTGCAGAAATGTGCGAAGGTCTTCGGCAGCTTCGACCTCTGCTTCGCCTGCCCTTCACAGGGCACTGTAGATGGGGTCGTTTTGCAGCTTTCAGTTTTTTTGAGCGCCGACTACCTCGGAGCCCAATCTTCTCCCCTTCGCTGCGTTAGTATAAATCCCAAGTGTCACACCGATTGCAAACGCATTCTGAAGTTTCTGCGTCTAGCGTGCTTGCATTGCAATTTCCATTGGAGTTTTTCTCTATTGTTGTACTTTAAGTTCTTTCTGTCGGTAGAGAGCTCTGCAGTGATTGAATTGGTGGGGACGTTCGACAATGGCGGTGGAATTGGTGGCAGGCTATGGCTGGGTGCTCATCGCGCTCATTGTCAACCTTCTCGAAATGCAATGGATGGCTCTTCGGGTACTTTCCATGACCGTTGTCCAACCCTCACCTTGAGCGACGATTATTTTGAATTCTGCATCTTGCAATCTGGAAGAGTATTTTTCTTGATTTCGTAACCCTAATCTTTTGCGGCCATTGACGCATTCGCTGTGGGAATTCAGGTAGGAAGGGCTCGCAAGCAATACAAAGTTTTCTACCCCACGATGTACGCTCAGGAGAGTGAGAACAAGGACGCGAAGCTCTTCAACTGTGTGCAGAGAGGTCACCAGAACGCTTTGGAGTACCTGCCGACTTTTGTTGTGGTGCTGCTCTTGGGCGGGCTGCAGTACCCCATCGTTGCAGCTGTTCTAGGAGCTGTTTACAATGTGGCTCGAATCCAGTACTTCACGGGGTACGCCACGGGGCATCCCTCCGTGAGATTCCGAACCGGCGGAAGGCTCCAATGGGTTGCACTTGTGGGCCTCCTCGTCTGTACCATCGCTCTCATTCTTCACCAGTTTTTCCCGGCGTATGTTTGATCGTTCAAGTGCTTTGCTGGTGTTGACAGGAATTCAGTGTACTATTTTAGATTCGTGAATTGGTTTTCTTTTCCGCTCACACTACAGTTGTACTGGTGTCGTCTGTGCCGTCGCTCTTAATCTTCTCCAGTCTCTGCCGCCATATTTGCGATCGTTCAAGTGGTTTTGAACTAGCATCGCTGTTGTTTGGCATTAATGAATGTATCGTTTGGGATATTCCACTTGTGAGTAAAATGGTTTGATCTTCTGCTCACATTGTAGTACTGTTGATCTCGTCTGTCCCATCGCGCTCATTCATCACTATTTTTTTCGCTCTGGGCCTATGTTTGGTCGTTCAAGTGCTTTTGAACTTGCTTTGCTGTTGTTGGTAGTAGTCAATGTACTATTGCAGATTAAATATTGAGTTGGTTTCATTTTCTGTCGGTCTCGTTTTTGCCGTCGCTCTTAATTGTCTCGAGTTTCTGCTAGCAAATCTGTGACCCTTCAAGTGATTTTGAAGCAGCGTTTCTATTGTTGCCTGGCAGCGTGATCACCCTCATCGCTGCTGCATCTGCAGTGCCAGTCTCGACCCCAAACTTGGAACCCTAGAGCCCTGACGCTAAAACCCTTGGCTTGAGGAAGCCCGAAGTCTCCCTTTCAGGGGGCAGGGAGAACTGACCCCCTCGCTCGGCCACTTGGGTAAAACACTGTAATTTTTTATTTTTCACACAAATTTTTTTTTTCAAATTTTGAATTCATATTTGCGATCAGAGACCACAAATTAGCTAGGGGGTGATGAAAGTAAGGGTGATCACGGCCCAAACTAGGGGGCTTTTTGTTTTGATTGCACCTTTGGTAAAACATGGTAAGGCCGAGCGAGGGGGCCAATCCACCCAGATCCTTTCGGGCGGGGGTCCTTAGGGCCGGCTTTCATGTGAGTCGGGCCGGTGGAACATACCTTCTAGAGTTTTCCAAACCCTTATACATCCTGAGTTACTCTACGCATCTCCGTTGCCCTAAGGAGATGTATAAACATGGTTCCATTTGCAAATTGCATCCATTCCTTTCTACCACCTCCTCATTCCATTGAACTCCTCCAATGTCCACAATCCACACCCAAAATGAAGCCAAATCCAAATATTGCAACCTCCAAACCACTACAAATAGGTATCTTACATCCTCCATGGTAAAACCTTGAGTTGAGATATGGGGGATGAAATTGTAGCAAGAGGGAGTATAGACATTCCCAAAAGAACACCAATGTTCTCCATTAAAGAGCATAAGCATCTCCTAAAGGTCCTATAAAAATATTAGGTATATATATCAATAGTTTTTTTCAAATGAAAAATATTAAGAATATTATGATCTTTTAGAACTAATATACAAGCATGGAGGATTTGTTGAACAAAGAGAAGAAAAGAGTGGTGGAGATATGGTGATGATTGGTTGAAGGCTTGATGATTTCATTGAAAAAACAATTACATAAGTAGATTTTACCTCAATCACATTATAATTTATTTTGTATGCTATGAAAAAATGTAAATTTTTTTTTCAAACCATCAATCAATCATGACCACATCTCCACCACTTTTCTCTTCTTCCCATTCAATAAATCCTCCATAGTCCTATATAAATTCTATAAGATCATTATACTTTTGATACTTTTGATTAGAAAAAATTGTATGGATATGTTCCAAAAATAATAAGTGAATAAATAAATATACAACCATATATCAAATTTATATGAAGCTTATTGATGTAATTCAAAGTAAAAGAACTTTAGTTAGCTAAAAGTAATTCTCTTGAATGTGCTTATCTTATTCCAAAAAATAAAAGTAGAAATGAAACTTAAAGTGAAAGATTTAATACATTTTTATTTTTATTATTTCACTTATATATATATTTTTAATTTAATATAATTTATGTATTTATTGAAAAAGTCACTTTTTTATTGCCTACTATTATTTTGTGTATCAAGCTAGCATAAAAGAACATGCTTCCAATGAATTTTCATATTTCATATTCATTTGCAAGTCATTTTTTCTTCTTGTTTCTATTGAGATCCTTATATATCTTGTAGATGTTTATGCTTTTTCTTTCCTATCAATGTACATGCAAGATATTTTTGTAAGATGTACATATGTATTAATGAATCTCTTATAAAACATATAATTACCTTAGTATGTATCTTCTTATAAAATTTGCAACAAAATCTTTGATTGATAAAACCAATGAAGTAAATATGTAATGAATAAAAAGGATTACTTTTCAGTGCTTAAGAAAATATTAAGGCCATCTCTTTAGCTTGGTTGGTTTTGTTTGATTAATATAGCCTAGTCTCATTTTGTTTGTGGACAACTATTTTTCAGTTGTTTTGACAGATTTGAAATCTTTATATTTCATTTTCATTTGCAAGTCATCTTTTTCAAGATTTAGGATTTAGGATTCAGGAACATAGGATTTGAGGATCTTAGAATTTAGAATTTAGGAAGATTGAAAAAATTAAATGGAAAAGACCTTAATTAACCATAAAAAAATTTGATGTTTTTAGGATTTAAATTGCTTCAAAGAAACCCAAAGTAAGGGTAAAATCATTTGAGGAGATTTTGCTCCATTGAAGATTGAGTGTCCGCATAGTGAAGAACTCTAGAATCCATTCCACTACTCAAATCTAATGTGGTTAAGCAACGGCCATGTCAAATTTTCAATTTCAATTTTTTTGAAAAAAAATCAGTTTTTTTTCAACTTTAGGAACAAATTTTTTGAGTATTTATAACATTTGATAATAGTCAACCATTCCCTCATTGATACAGGAACAACATGGAAAATTAGTATGAAATGACCCTCTATTTCCAAAATCTTTTCTAATTATACTATATCTATATTTATTCATCAACAAATCCAACTATAGTATACTTTATTTAACTTGTTACAATACACCTTCCTAAAATTTCTAAATAAAAAAACTTACCAATTGCTAAATAATGTTGTTTGGATTTAAAAAAGTACTTTCAATTCCTTCTAGATGGTTAGGTTTTCATCTTTCAATCCTTTTTAAACCATATTATATAGATCCTACTACTTGAAATCCTCCATAAAATGTCAAATAAATAGAAAGATGTAGAATGTGATTTAAAATACTAAATTGTTAAGAATTTAGCTTTAGAATTGAATAATTTTGATTCTAATGGTTGTAATGTTGTAGTAAACAACTAAATCTAATGCTTTTATATACTTATTTTGAATATTGAAAGTCAATCTAAAGACAAAACTTCAAAGTTTATTTTAGAGTGTAAATTTCATAATTACCCACAAACTAAAACTCCTCACAACTTTCATCTTGGTAATCAAATGGAATGATTAGAAGTTTTCTATGTATATAGAAAATTTGGTAACCAAGTCTAAAAATTTGTTTTTTAAGAAATGATTATTTCTTAGCTACTTGAGTTGCTCGTCAAGAAATAAAAACTATATATTGCACAATAACTTTTTAACCATGTAGACAAAAGTCATGAAAATTTTTGCACCTCACCATTAGTCAACTACATATTGTATAAAAATTTCAAAATAAGAAAATGAAAATTTTGTTTATAATAAGTTGCCAAAAAACATTATATTGTCCTTTATAGATTAATTCTCCCCCCCTTTATTCCATTAATTTTGTTAAAGATTTCACCTATTCACCATGACAAAGAATACATACCTAGTACCAATGGGCTTGAGAATTGCAATAGTAAAAGGGAAGTTATTGTATTATTTTTTTCATTTATTTTATAAATAAACATGGCAAACAAGACATGATTAACCTGTAAGCATCACAAATTGAATAGCAATCAAGACGGGTGAGGAAGACTGCAGGTAACTTGTCTTTTGAGTGGGTAGTAAGGCATGATCCACCCAAAAGAATTTTAAATTAAAAATAAATAAATTATTAACTCAACCCACCCACCTCCACCTCCTCCCAAACAAATAAAATAATTTAAAATTTAAAATTTGCATCCTCCCACCTCTTGTAATTTTTAAAAGCCAATGTGATTGACAATCAATATGGGATTTTGCCTATATCTTTATTTTGTGTATGTATTCAATACTATATCCGCATCCATATCCAACATTATAATAATATATTTGTATTCAGTATTCATTTTCGTATCCATATTTTGTATCTATATCTCTATTTGTGTTTGGACAATTGAGATTAAATCTCATGAGATCAATGGCTTATGTTTTTTTGAGAAATCAATGGTGATTTTGAAGGTTACTATTTTTTTTTTAAAACTATCAATGGCCTACAATTTTTGGAGAGGGGGAGGGGGAGGGGGGGGCGCAAATGCAAACCAAGGTGGTTGCATCTTTTGAGAAGATAGTGGTAGAAGAAATGGAATAACTTGAAGTGTATTTTGTTACTTAAAACTTCCCTCTAGAAAATGCGCAAAACTCCTTGATAAGTGCAAGTGTATAATTTTTAGAAAAATTCACCATATGGATTCAAAGATTATAAACTTTAATGAAGTAGATCTTGTAGGAATCTTCAATCTTTTGTATTATAATGAATCTTTTTGAAATTTCTTGAGGACAAAGCACAAATCAAATGTATTCAATTTTTTCACATGATGTACAATACAAAAATAAGAATGGTGGGGGAAAAGGTGGGAAAAGATATAAAATCTCAACGTCTATATAGGCCTAATGTTTCACAATTCTACCAGTGACAAAGTGCATTTTTAGACTTGTCGTTGGCAATTTAGCGTACTATGCACACCATTGAGGGCAATTATGACCTACACATTAGGAGAGATTGGAGGCCTCTACAACGCCGTTTCAGGGTCTATTTCTGAAACAATATAGGGAATTGCTGGCTATTGTTAGCCAACAATTATCCAAAATTAAAAAAAATTAAAAATTGGGTCCTGAAATATGAAAATAAATCCAAATTTTTATTTCTTATTTTTTGGTTAACTTGGCATGGTCTCGGCCACATTGGAATCCTGCGTTTTGACGTTTCCATGGCAGTTTTGGCGTTCCTAAACTGCAAGAACCCATAGTCTTGTAGAAGCCTCCAACCCTTCTTAACCCCTAAAGGACCAACATGCCTTTTTTGGCAACATAGCGATTTTGGGTAGGTACGTGTGGCTAGAGGTTTCCATATTTTGGAACCAAAATTTTATAGAAGGTGTGGATGAAGAGTATCTTCAAAGCCCAACAATTTTCATGACTTTTGACTACATGGTTAAAAAGTTATTGCATAAAATGTTGTTTGCTTCTCAACTTGGGTAGTTCGGGCAGATCAGAAAAAATCACTTTTTTTGGAAATAAAAATTTGAAATTGTTTTTATAGATTTATATATACATGGAAAGCTTTGAATCATTCCATTTGGGTTAATGAGTCAAAAGTTATGAAGAATTTTAGTTTGAGGGTAGTTTTGGATTCTCTCCTCTAAAATAAACTTTGAAGTCCTTTATTTTACTCAATTTTCAATATTTTTGAAAAAAAATTAAAAACATTGGATGTAGATTGTTTATTACAACATTTAAACCATTGGAATTGGCATTTTTCAATTTAATAATAAATTTTTACCATTTTTGTATTTTGAATCATTCTCTATTTCTTCCTACTTACTATTTTTTTTGTACATGTTGTACAATTCCAAATGATATGAAAATTTTCAAACATGTATCCAACTTGAATTGGAGAATGAATCCAAAGAGTTTCAACCATTTTGGAAATTTTTTCATACAAATGTGGCCTTCTGAAGTGCAGCTGCCCGGATTTTCGCAATGGAAAAAAAATGATTTTTGTAACTTCAAACACTAATATCTTGCAATCTACATGGCGGAAATTTCTGAAATTTTTTCTACATCTTTACAAACTAGTGCACTAAAAGATCCTACAATTACATGTGTCAAAAAATGTTTTTTTTCTGAAATTTGGTAGTTGTCCTAGAAATGACAGTTTGGGTGGAAACATAGTTGTGGTCCTTTAGGGGTTAATGTAGGCACATCCATAGTATACTACCGCTTTAGAGAGGTACTCCAATTCCTATTTTATGCACTTGTACATTATTTAAATGAAAATTGTTGCCAATTCCAATTCAAGAATTTCTTCAGTCCTTGGTGTCCAAAAAACAATTGCAATGATGTTTACGGGTTAAGAAGTTAACCACGAAACAATTCATGATTAAATTGAGACCTAAAAAAATTATACACCATCCAACAGATTGATACATTGAAAATCTAACTTGCATTAGAAGTTGAAAAATATGTATTTTATTAAATTCCACCATTAATATGGTGGTATAATTTGCATTTCAAAGTCGATTTGAGATTGTAAATTTTGTTTATATTCAACTTTTAAGTTTATTCTTTTCTCAGAAGTTTTGAATGATTTTTCATCTGTTGGTCAATTGATTCAAAGGCTATATAACTTCATTTACACCTTTATCATACAATGTGCACTTGTTTTACCCCTAAAGTCTTTTGACTATCTTTTTATACATTTCGTAGACTCCTCAATACTGTAGAAAATCAAAATACACCCTTGCATAAAATGTTGAATAGAATAGTCATAATCAATCAGTTTTAAAATTGATTTTTAGATGCTAAAATTAGACTTCAAAAATAATTTTTTGGGAATATAAACTATTGAAGAGAGCAACTTGATTATGTTTTACTAAACTTCAAAGTATCATGGATACCAAAATTTGGTCCCTCATGCATTTCCGGATTAAATGGTTGGTTATTGGTGCCCCTCCACCTTCATCTTGGGATCACAGATGCCCAATAGTATTTTTTTTATTGGCTAAAAATTCCCAAAATTCACCCATTGTCCATGTACTTTGATTTTACGATAGGAATAACCTATATTTAACTAATTATGGACAATTGCACAAATTATGGACAAATTCATAGTCCATAGCCACATGAAAAAAGGTGGAGAACACACTTCAAATGAATGTTTTATGACTATGAAAATATGAGTGAGGATGACTAGCAACTAGTCGCAGTCATATTTTGACCTTATACTTCAAGAGCGTATAGTATACACCCATTAGGAACACCAAATACTTCATAGGGAATGATAGGGAACACATTTGTGGGCACGGAGTCATATTTCACAATCATATTTTTCCAAATCATATTTTGTAGTCATATTTTCATAAATATTACATTTGTTTTTTGTTTTGGGCAGCCCAAGGAAAATTTGAGTGGAGAACATGTTTGGAAAGCACTTAGTCATATTTTTACTTTAGTCATATTTTCAGTTATATTTTTTATGAGTTATATTTTGCAATTAAATTTATTTGGTAGTAATTTGTTTTCTTTGGGGCAGTCCAAGGTAAATTTAGCCTAAGTATATGTTGAGAAAGTGCCGAGTCATATTTTTGCTCAAGTCATATTTTGTAGTCATATCTTTTTGGTAGTCATTTTTTTTCTTTGGTGGCAAGTAAAGGAAAATTTGGGTGGAAAATATGTTTGAAGAGTGCCTAATCATATTTGTCACTCTTAATTTTTCTTTAATTGTATTTTTGTGTTAGTCATATTTTATATTCATATTTCTTTGGTAATTATGTTTTTCTTTTGATAAAGCCTAAGGAAAAGGTAGGCAATCTATAATGGGCTTTTATACTTTGGTCCTGTAAACCATTCTTTGGGTTTAAAGTATGATTTTCTCTATAAAAAAACATGATATTTAGTTCTATGATTTTTCTAATACAAAATTGATGTCAAATAATTTGGAGTGACACTTCTTTATAATTTAATGAATACCTTCAAAATTTTCATAGAACTCAATAGAGAAGCAAAAAGATTAAGTTGTTAACAACAAGAGACAATTAAATAATTCTCTTAAAAGAATTTAGGAGAAAATTAGAGGAGATTAAAAGCCTATGGACAATATAGAGCACCAAGGTGGAACAAAGCTTCAGAATCTACAACAAAAAGTAGGCTTGCCTTGACCAACTATTGGGATTTATTGTGAGGTTGACTGATTATGTTGATCAATTGTGATGGCTCATACAAATTAAAAGCTAATTAGAATAATTAATACAAAATGAAATCTCATGCATTTAAATTGAAGTAGCCAACCTATTTCCAATCATTTAAGCAATTACACATAATTAAAGTGCATTTTTTTATTGCAAATTTTTTCTATGTATAGAATTAGAATTTGGAAAGATAGCATATTTTTCTAGAATTACTATGAATTATTACACAAAGCATAATTACTATGAATTCTTTAGTAGAAGATTCTTCTTGACCTATAATGGTAACATAAACCTTACTATTTCTGACCATAGGTTGATTGCATTTATAAGAGCCTTACAACCAATCCTAATATGCCACAATTACTCTGGGAGTTGCACCACAACTTCACGGAAAGGAAACAACCTATAGATTGGAAATGGAGGGGTGATTGGAAATGGATTGGCTACCTTAATGATGCACTAGATTGGAGTTTTTGGAGCTTAAAAAAACAAATATATTGCTTGAAAAAAACCTAACCCAAAGAAGTGAAAAAGGAATGTGAGAAAATCCATACAAGAGAAGCCATAGAGTAAACGTACATGGGGAGTGCAATTTGTGTTGAATAGTTTAAGTGTTTGAAGTAGAAGTAGAAGTTTGCACTAGAAGAAATCCCTGTTAATTTTAGCGCAGCATGTCAAGTAGATTGTTTTGAGACTACGTTGTTGAAAACGCGGAAAAAACACAAAAAAACACAAAAAAACGCGTATTCTGTGTTTTTCTGCGTTTTCAGCAACGCAGTCTCAACACAATCTACCTGACGTGCTGCGTTGAAATTAACAGGGATTTCTGCGTTTTTTTTCTAGTGTTGAAGTTGCTATCCAAAGCTTTATGTATTGTTAGAAGACTAATTTGATTCTTTTATAGAAGTATGACTACATATTAAACAAAGATTGTTGATTACAATACACATGGTGGATCAAATGAAGTTGTAAAGTTCTAAGTATATACTTAATTAGCACTTATGAAGTTTATGTCATCACAATTATTTGATTCCTAAAATAATTATAAACTAATTAGAATGTATTAGTAATAGAAGTCAAAGGTTGCAATTCTAAAATATGCCAAAAAATAGAAGAAAAATAAAAAATACTAGTATAGAAAATAAGTTGGAGAAAGTCAAGAAGGGAAATATAAAGAAATAGATCATATGCTTAAAGAAGGATTAGATCATAGATAGAATTTATATACCTTGTTGTAAAAATTGTTGTTTAAGTTGTATATATGAAGAGACAAAAAATGCAATGAAAATGGATGAAGGCAAGCCTCAAGATACACTTATAATATACATATTGGAATATGTAGAAATGGATTTCTAGGTATGTCCTTAAATTTGGCACTTTGTAGTTTATCTTATTATAGAAATCATAGTCATATTAGAAATTAGAAGTTGAAGTTAGATCTTTAAGAATTCAATAAAATTCAACTTTAAATTCAAGATCACTTAGGTAATTTCTAAAATTTTCTTAAAACATATTATTATTTTTAAAATTTAAAATTTATAAATTTAAAAAAAATAGAAACAATAAAAGTAGATAATTAAGAGTGCTAGTTTTAGATTGTAAATATCAATATTAATTTTATTTCAAGAAAATAAAAGAACCTTTCAATTTAAGTGACATAAATAATTCAATTTTGAAGTTAAAAATTAACTTAGGCTTATAGGCTAGAAGCAAATGTTGGATGAAGTCTTAAAAGATGATTTAGATATAAAACCTCATATATATTTAATTTTTGTTATAAATATTCTATTATAAATATTTTTATTATTTTAGAATAGGCATGTTGTGTTGTAAAACTTAAGCTTATAAAAAGTTTGAATTTCTGAAATTGGATTTGGAAAACTGCAATTTAGGCCTAGATTAGCCAAAATCATTTCAAACTTCTAACTTTTACTAATTTGTCAACTTTATTTTAGATGTAAATGACTTATAGTTTAATGTTAGAAAAAACTTATTCATTGCATAAAATGCAAAATGAACAACTTTTGAACATCTTATTAGGATTTAGAGTTCAACAATAAAGAACATGGTTGTATATGCTTTTTTCAAGGGTATAGATAAAACTCTCATGTATGTCACATGGGTGAGAGTACACTAGACCCCATATACTTTTGGCAAGATTTTTGGGTACTAAAAGTACAAATTTTTCAAAGAAATTGAGAAAAAAGACAAAAAATTAATCTTTCCAAATGTTATTGCTTAGCCATTCTAGAACTTGCCACTAGCATCTAGAATCTTAGAGTGAATTTGAAAAAAGCTTACTTTTTCACCAAGTTAAGTTTTGCCATCTAAAATAGTACCATTTTCTAGATCTTTGCTATAGAATTGATGTAGTCATAAATTCAAAAGTACATTCCAATAGAAGACTCTTTATTATGTTCTTTACAAAAAAAAGCAATAAGATAGAAGTTTTCTAAGGCTATAAATTTTGTACTTTTTACATAATTGTAGAACTGTGACATTTTACTAAGAATCTACAAAAGTACAAATTTAATGCATTCAAAGAAGTTTTTCAACAAATCCAATAATGCACATAGAGACTATATGTATGTAGCTTTAAGGAAATTCAAACAAAAATTGTAAAAACAACTTTCAAGTTTGAGCTTTACCAAGTAGAAAATCATATTCTATAGAAAAAGTGCAATGTGATATGAAAAGTACAAGGGTCTAGTGTACTTTTACCCATATACTAAAGTTTGTTTCTATTTTAGAAAGTTTTTTGGACATGTCATATAAGTCACTTATATGAGATTTGTATAGATCCTATAGAAGTTACAAAATTATTCATATGAAGATTGAGGCTCAGCGTGAGCACATGCACGCTTGTATTAGAATTAAAAGATAGGAATTTGGATCTTCCTACAAAGATAAAGAATGCAAAGGTACAATCTTTTGTTTTTGGCTTCAATAATGTTTTAAATTAGTGCTTGTATAAAATACTTTTGCTTTGCCACACTTTGTGTATGAGCTTAAATACATTGACAATTGCATGGCATAAGTTTTGATGTCTTTTTCATTCTATAATTATAGTTGTTTAAGGCCTTGCAACTTCCCTTTACAAATTTTGTGAAGTTAGAGTGTCAACTTGTATCCATTTTGAATCAAATTTGGATGTTAAACTAAGGGCCTCTTCATACTATGGCCAAAAGTTAAGAGGACGTCGGTTTCCACCAATAGGAGGCCAAGAAACCTTGAGTTTGGCCTTTCAACCCTTCACACTATGCGCCAAAATTCACAGTCCATTGCTTACATGGTTGCCTACATGGCACAAAATTTGACGAACTCTCGACTAGAGTTTAGATTGGCCAAATGTCGAGACCCAAACTCTAGTCAAGAGTCCGTCAAATTTCAAAACCCAAAAATTAAAAAAAAATTAAATACTAATAAGATCTAAACCATTAGATTTGAAGAGCCGTTTTGAAAAAGACAAAAAGGTCGATGGCCTTTGGAGGCTTCACACTATCGCCAGCCAAAGGCATCAAATCCTATTTTTTATTGTTTTTTATTAGCCTTTTTCTTTGGACTCTCGACAAAGTTTGGACTCTCAATCCCATGGCCTCTCAACTTGGATGGCCATAGTGTGAAGAGGCCCTAACTTAGTTGTATTGTATAGTCATCTTTACTCAATTTAATGCATATATCAAGTCATATGACTAGAACCAATCACGTGCATGATTGGGGTAAGTCACATGATTGAGGCAAGTCACATGACTAGAACCAATTATGTATATGACTAAAGCAAGTCACATGACTAGAACTAATCATGTATATGATTGAGGCAAGTCACATGACTAAAGCCAATCAGAAGATTAGGGTTTTAAAACCCTAGCCGCCATTGAATTAGGATTTTGAAATCCTAGCCACCACTTCTTTGTAGCTGCTACTAAATTAGGGTTTTGAAACCCTAGTTGTAGTCACCCTTTTTAAGTTGAACATTTGACTATTTTTGCTTTTTCTTCATTGTTTCTTGTTGTCTCATGAATTTTGCTTCTTGTTGTATTTTAGCTCTTACTTCTACTTGTTTTTTAGTTTTTGATCCTTCTAGCTTATTAGTTCTTGCTTCATATTGCTTCTTAGTTCTTGTTCTTTATTAATAGTTTCCTCTTGTTACCTTATAGTTCTTCCTTCTAACTTCTTGTTTTTAATTTTTTAAATTTTCACTTGTTGTTTATTGCTCCTATTTCCTCTTGTTATTTCTTTAGTTCTTCTTGTTGCATCTTAGTTTTTACTTATTATTATTTGTTGCATTTTATTATATCCCAACTTCTATTTCTTGTTGTATTTTGAACTCTTAATTCTTGTTTGTTCTTACTTTTATTGCATCTTCTTGCATTTAGTTACATCTTGCTTGTTGGTAGCTCTTAGTACTTGGTACTTTTTGCTAATTGGTCCCTCTATCACCATTGTTATTCTTTCTTCTTGTTTATTTGCATTTTTTAGGGATATAGTTGTAATGAAATTTTCTTGCCTTAAACTTGTGCTACATACTTTGTATTACCTTAAATTTTTAAAGGTTGAGTTATTTTATTCATTCATTGAAAATTAACCTTTTTAATTGTATGTGTAGGCATACAAGGTTGAATGAAGTTATTGGAAGCTAATTGCAACACTAGTGAGGCAACATCTTCACATTTTTGTAAGGATTATAGAACCTATAAGCATGCAAAACTATATATTTATGATGAGTCATTTTGATATGTTTTGTATTATTGACTAATAAATGTCATTGACAAGAGACACATTCTTTTTTGTATTTTGCTTTCTAGTATGATTGACTCTTGTGCATCTCAAAAATCATATGTTCTCACTTTCAATTGAATAAATTTTTTTATTTAGCTACTAAGTTTTGTTGATGCATAATTATAATGAGACATATCTATTTAGAACATATAGAAAGTGTAATTGTAGTTTATGATAGTTTATGATTGTAATCCTCTATCATCCCATTTACAAATTATGCATACAAGTGCAAGAAATTTAACTCTCCCTTATCTAGGATATCACTTGCCTGAGTAATATTTCACAATATATCTTAGTCAAAATATGACTAGTTGTAGTGAGATAACACTCACAATCAAGCCATAAATGTAACTCTAAATTTTTAAAGATATGACTACATTCAATCATAAAAATATTAATAGCATTCCATATGAATTACCACATCATTCAAAAATATGATTCACATGAGTCATAATTCACATCATCCAAAAATATGACTCACATCAGTCATATTTCACATCAACAAAAAGTACAACTCACAAGGGTTACTTTTGAAACAGGGTTGCTACCATGTGAGCGGGGAGCAACGATCGTTGAGCATTGAGCATTGAGTGTTGAGCATTGAGCATTGAAATTTTTTTTGAATATGTAAAATTTTTCCAAGTTTTCACCATAATATGCCTATGTCAATGGTTTTGAATAAAAATATATAGCTATAGAAGTGCCTAATGAGGATTAATGGAAAATTGGGGATGAATGAGGATGAATGAAGATGAATGAGGATGAATGAAGATGAATGGAGATGAATGAAGATGAATGGAGATGAATGAAGATGAATGGGGATGAATGAAGATGAATAGGGATGAATGGAGATGAATAGGGATGAATGAAGATGAATGGAGATGAATGAAGATGAATGGAGATGAATGAAGATGAATGGGGATGAATGAAGATGAATAGGGATGAATGGAGATGAATAGGGATGAATGGAGATGAATGGAATTGGATGAGTTTTTTATATTTGGATTTTTTGGATGAAATATATGTGTTGTTCGTCGCATTGGATGAAAAAAGATTTGAAAGATTGATGGATGAGATTATAAAATAGCTCTTTAGACTAAAGGACAATTATAAAGTATTCAAGATCTAAAGTTTTAGGTAATTTTTTGGAAACTAGGGATCTATGTTTATATAATGTTATAATATTATTTCACAAGAGGTACCATTTCTAATCAAAATTTATAATTACTTTTAAGCATTATAATTGAGATTCACCAAATTTATTTCTATGCTAATTCCAACATTTATTACATTATATAATACCAACATTTGTTAACTACTAATTTTATTTTAAATAAAATCAAATTAAAAAAAAAATAGAATGTGGCTAATTGCAAGAAATAGTTTTATCATTAGGAGAGATTTGACCTCTCTAGGAGACTGTGAGTTTTCAGCAGTTGGGAAACTCACTGCAACATCGTAGTGTTGTTTTGGCAGTAGTGCTAATGTGGTTGAGCAATGACCATGTCATTAAAAAAGAATTTACCTTCCTTTTTTCATATTTTAGAGGCAATTTTTTATTTTATTTTTAATAATTTTTAACAATTTTTATATTCAAGATCAGACGGCAGCCTTGCTGTTGTAGGAACAAAATTAGAAACAGGCTGAAACAATCTCTTAGAAAGGCTAATTCTCTTCTAATGCTACAAAAATTTCTAATAATTTACATCTAAAATGAAGAAGTCTTTTAAAATGGGGGACTCTCTTTTAGAACAAAGATGACGTTTATCACCACACTTAGGATCACAAGAATGCAAAATAACTCAAGAATATGATAAGGTGCAAGAATGTAGTGGCCCTTTTAGTCTGACTACATCATATTAGAAAACCAAATAACAACAATAGTGTTTAGAACAAGATCAATTTGACCCAATACCACATATGGGAGAAGAATGATCACTGCCTTCACTACTATCATTGCATATAAGTCTTGGTGTCTCAACTTCAGCCTCAAGGTCTAAAAACTTTTTGACAACAACATTGTATGAAGGATATTTGACAATACGAATGGGTGATGGAGCCTTTGCCATAGCTGTCGCTAGAGTCTCAATGTAACATGGCAAACTCTTGGGACTAGGTGAAGGTGAGAGCACAAGATGCCAGAGAGGATTGCCTCTACAAAATGCAATGAAAAAACAATTAGAAGGTTCAAGAAAATTTTGAGATATCAAACAATAGAAGAAAATGAAGACATGCATGAAAACAACAACCAACTTACTTATAGCAACGTCTCTTTTGGGGCCTTGCAGAAGGCCTCATAATGTCTTTATCATCAGAATCATCTACCACTACGCATAGAGGGCGCTTGACTTGATCATTGGTAGTGGAAGGAGGAGGAATGTTCAAAGGTTGGAGGAGAGCTTTATAAATCTCAGTATCACTCTCCAAGGCCACCAAATGACGTCCAATATTGCGGCATGCATGAATAGAGGCCCCTGTTCATTCAATAGAATGTCATTAGTTATAATTTGCAACAAATATGTGACTCACAATTTAAAAAGAAGATGGTTGAGAAAATGATAGCTAATGGAACATACCTATAGATGCATAACAATCTAATACCACATCGTCAGGTTTTGAAAATGCCTCAATCAATAGTTGCACAAATAAAGGATCCTTCTCACGAGCACCTCTCCATGGAACTATACCATTCATGAGTTGAGTCTGTGAAGAAGTGAAGTTGTGGAGAAGATCAATTTCTTCAAGGTTTGTGCCTGCATTGCTAAGCTGTTGGTTCACATAGATAGAGAACTTAGACACCACCAATGTTTCCTCCCATTTGCTTCGTACAAAGAGAAGGGTTCGAAAGAGTTGCGATTGCCAAGGATAAACAAGTTTCACAATTAATACTTCATAAACACAATGTTGCAAGAAATAGGTTCAAACATTTAAAACTAAACATTAGGAAAATTTCAATGGAACTTACCCAACGTTTGGATTTCTTGTAACTAGAAAGCTTTAGCTCGTTCACGCTTGTCCATGAATCAAGTAAACAAAAACCATATGCATCAGCATGCTCAAGTGTAAATCCCTTTACCTTGCCGTTCTCTGTACGGAACAACAAAATTGCTCCATCATTATGAATGTGCTCTGAAGCAAACTCAAAGATGAGTTCAATAACCTCTTCTTCATTTAAAATGTTCCATGCACGGATATGAGATGGTGAAACTGAGGTGTTGGGAACTGGTAATCCATCGGGGATATCTACAACAATCAAGTCAAAGTATAGAGCAGGCTTCTCATTGCCTCCAAGAGTTCGTACCCGCTCCCTCCCAACCTAAATATAAAAAATACACAATTTTAGTTGTATGAATGAATTGCAATGTCACGTTTATAACTTGTAAAATAAGTAGAAAGAATTACAATAAGACTATGGAGCATAAATCTTACTTTTTTGGCAAAATCAAACATTTCATTCCATGCTGGTGCATTTTCCCCTATCTTCTCCTTGATGCTGAGCATTGCAGAAATCGATGATGGTAGAATTAGATCTTGAGGCTCAATTCCATGTCTATCAAGTTGAATTGCCAATCTAGCAATGTACTCAGATGAAGCAAAGACATCTGATGTAATAGACATAAGAGTTGGAGGGCAATGAGAACGAGCTGTATCAATCACCTCGATTGTACCACAAGGCATAGGAGGAGGAAGAGGTACAATAATAGATGTAGGCATAGATGAAGAGGGGGTGTCATCTTTGATAGCATTGTTACTCTTTGTCTTCTTTGTAACCTTCTTCTCCCTTGGCTTGCGCCCCTTCTTTGCTGGCACAATCTCCTCAGGCTCTTCTTCTTCATCCAAAGACTCCTGCTGTGTCACTGATTTGGGATGGTCTTTAACTGCTTCTTTCTCAGGTCCTTCAAAAGTAGGGGCAAAAGTCCTTGGACACTCCAAGTACCAAGGACAAGCTTGAAGTTCTTGGATAGAATATCCCCGTTGTTGAGTCAGGGTGAACATACAACCCTTCAAAGATGTGTCAAGCCATCCTTTAAAAAGCTTGGGCATGGATCTCCTCTCAATCCCACCTTTTTGAATCAACTCTTGTTTAAAATATCTGTATTCATAGAATAAATGAAATCATTGCAATGATGAAGATGCAAGTGTCATTATTTTAAAGATTTGTAAAGGAAAGAAGCAATTCAAATTTATACAAATGAATGAAATTGAAGTAAAAGGTCTACCTGTATAGAAGCTTTTTTGTTGCAGCATCTGTATCCTCTTGCTCTTTAAAAAGGGTGGACCTTGAATATGAAGAATCATTTTTGAAGAGCCACCAAAAACCATGACCCCATAATACAATACGCCATGTCTTCACGTAATCTCCAATTGTATCCAATTCATCATTGGCACTCCATTGAACCACAATATTTTCAGATTTGATGATGCTTGTGAATTTTGCTTTTATTGCCTCTTCCAACTACAAACAACAAACAACAAACAACTCCAAGAAAGTAAATATAACATTGTTCAAGTAAAACATATAATGATACAACAATGAAAGAAGAATGCAAATATTCACAAGCTTATTAAAGAAAGAATTGAATATGTGAATGAAAGAGAAGGTTCATAATATACCTCAGCCCAAAAAACAGCCTTAGAGAGCCAAGTCTCTAAGGATAAAGTGTTGAAACCAAGGGTAGGAAATCTGAAGCCCTCCCTGGAAGTCTCACTAGAGTTCCACCAATGAAGCCAACAAACCTTGTGGTGTGGCTGAACTACACATGTAGATATCCTCTGAAGTTTTTCCAATGACGTCTCTGGCTTCTCATTGGCGCTGTAATGCAAGTAGATCTAAAATTTCAAAGATAAAAAATCATAGTGAAAACCAACACCAAAAGTAATCAAGCAAATTATGCAAATTATGCAATTCATTCATTTGCAAGCAATCAAAATTATATACCTCTTCCAAAAATCCAAAGACATTTTTGGGATTTGTAATGGCTGATTGCTTATCAAACTCTGTTTGAAACCCCTTGATAGCTGCAGTGGCAGCTAGGGTCATGGCATCATGTACTTCTCTTGGAGTTTGATCTTCGGGCTTGGTTTTCTCATAGTATGCTCGTATTGCAGCATTTGAAACAATAGCAATCTCTTGCTGCACATGAAAAATAAGAGTGTTAAACTAATGTAGAACAAATTTAAGAAAATTCAACAAATGAATGAAAAACTTTAGTAAAGATTGTACACTCACCCGATGAAGAAATTGTATGAAGACGTTTGATGTCAATGGATACCAAGCACCTCGGAGTTTCCTGTTTTCGCATTTCTTGTAATCCTCATCGCTTAGAAGACCTTTAAATTCCTCCAGCTTTATGTTGCCATAGGTACTCATCCTGTGCAATTGTTGAACCAAATTGCTCTTGACATGGGAATGCTCTGTAGACCTACAATTAGTCACAAAAATAGAAAATAAGATAAAGGAATTTGAAATCATAGAATAGTGCAATACACCAAAGGAAGTGATGAAGTTTAAGAAAAACATTTGAAATAGAAATTGAAACTCACCAATTGATGTCATTCATAGCCTCCAATAGAATGTATGTACGACCCTCTGATACCAAAAGTATACAATCAACAGGTATATGCTTCTCATGATCAAATCGATGCATCATGTTGATGTAATCATACCAAACTGCCAATCTATGGTTGCCATCTCACACAAAGAACATATGGTTTGACAAATGTGAGATGGATGGTTGAGACTTCAACCAACACTCAAATTGGTCATTCTCCTCTATCCAATGATCATCCCATGTCTCCACAATCTTTGGGGTTATTAATTTGCATAGTCCCTTGTCATTTGTAGTAGACACATAGAATACTTGATCACCTTGTCGGTATCCATGGACAAACTCGGCTTCCAGTCGTTTCACTTGACTCTGAAGGAGGGGGCGAACCAATAGAAGTCCTATCATCCTACACAAAGGAATATCAAAGCGCGATCCCAATCCACTACCGTTGAATAGCATACTGTTGATAACAGCATTGGAGTCAAGTTTTTGACCATTGCGCACATCTTGTTCTTCCTCCTCTATAGTTCGACCTTCAAAAGATGGATCAAGATCTTCACTTTGAACAATGTGGTCCACCTATAATGAATGGTGCATTCAAACAAAAAATTTAGTTAATAGTGAAAAGCATTATATTGAAACTCAATGGATAATGAATTACAATGGTGCAATAAGAATAGTCAATGAAGAATGCATAAAAGCAAAAAGAGTTAGAAACAAATCTTACTAGTGCAATGGTAATGGTAGGCTGAGAATCATCATTGATGATGAGGTCCAATCCTTCCACTTGGAGAAGCCTTCCATCAATGTCCATGAAGCTCTATTTCATCAACAAAGTGTAGGATGAGGTCATGAGGTGGTATTTTAGAAAAAAAATCAACCATTATAAAAAATTTGAAACATATTTAGCAAGCTTGGATTAGTTGATTACAACCCTAGAGAGTTTCAAATTGTCACTTCGTTGACGAGGCTATCTTATAGAAGCAAAATCAGCCATGTAAAAAAAAATTCAGCAACATGCTTGGCAAGCTTGGACTACTTCATTTGAAGCCTAAAGAGTTTCAAATTGTCACTTCGTTGACGAGGCTATCTTATAGAAACAAAATCAGCCATGTAAAAAAAAATTCAGCAACATTCCTAGCAAGCTTGGACTACTTCATCACAACCCTAAAGAATTTCAAATTGTCACCTCGTTGACGAGGTGGTCTTGTAGAAGTAAAATCAGCCTTTGAAAAGAATTTCAAATTGTCACCTCGTTGACGAGGTGGTGTTTGTCAATCAAAATCAGCCATTGAGAATAATACTAGAAAACACGCTTGGCAAGCTTTGATGAGTTCATCATAACTAGAGGTCATTTGTAGAAATGTAATAATTTATGCAACAACAAAATTTTCCGTCATTTAGAGCTATTCACACTACTAGAAAATGATGTCCAAGTCAACAAAAAAACAAGTTTTTGTTGAATTGGGTACTGTATTGACCATTTTTACAAGTTTATGTTGATTTGGACATTGTATTATCCAAATCAACAAAAAATTTGTTGATTTGGATAGTATAGTGTCCAAATCAACAAAAGAAATAGTTGATTTGGATAGTATGGTGTTCAAATCAACAAAAAAATTAACAAATGTTTGTTGCAATTGACTTAAATTTTTCTTAAGTAAATTTTTATTTATTTAGGCAATAATTAAATAATCATAGTTTGAAATCTTTGTATCATGAACTTTTTAAATAAAACTAATCCCTCACAATTCAATGTTTTGTTAATTCAGCAGACTTTGGAGGCAATTTAAGCATGGTAAAATATCTTTTTTGGAAAAACTCCTTACTAAGAAAAGTTGTAAAATCACACAAACTTTCACCTCCAAAAATTCTTTTATGATTTTATGTCTTCTATAAAAATTTATGAACAAAGTTCAGAGAATGTTTGAAAATCTCAAAAAAATTGCTCCTTGCTACCACTATGAATTTCATCCATGGATTTTTATTGAAATTTCAAAATTACAAACAGGTTTTAAGAGATTTAATATAATTTAATTTCTCAAAATTTCATTAAATTTCTTTTTTCCAAAAAAGATGTTTTACTATGTTGAAATCACCTCCAAAGTTTACTGAAATTTAGAGACACCGGTTTCAAAATCTTTAAATTTAAGGAATAACTAATTTGTCCAATATTTCTAAAAAATTGTACTATACTTTGTATATTTAAGGAAGATTTTATTATTACTATGTCAAAATGTGTTTAATTAAACAAAGTTGCTATAATCTTACATTTTACAAAACTTATTGATTTAAAACTTCACTTTGACTTCTTCGTAGTTCATTTTTCTATAACCTAATAGGATGTTTTTGTGGACTTGAGAAAACAATATCCAATTTAAGAAAAAAACCACTTTTTTGGTTAATTTTGAGTAATTAGAGTTTTCAAATTAGAATTTGTCTTAAATTAGAGATATGTTTAAATCAATATGGTTTGAGTTTTTTATAAAATGAAAAGTTTTAATTGAATTAAACATTCACAACTCGGATTTTGTAAGTTCAGCTGGCTTCAGAGCTCATTTAGGCATAGTAAATAAAATTTTTATAAAAATTTTGAACTAACAAAAGTTGGAGGTTAAAATTAAGTTTCACCTCCAAAAATCCGTTTGTCATTTGGAGCTTTTAATAGAAAGTTATGGCCAAAATTTAGAGACAGTGTTTTGAAAAAAAAATTGACATTTTTTAACTTTGTCTTTGAATTTTGGCCATAAGTTTATATTAAAATCTCCAAATGGCAAACGGATTTTTGGAGGTGAAACTTAACTTCAACCTACAACTTTCATTAGTTCAAATTTTTTATAAAAAAATTGATTTACTATGCCTAAATGAGCTTTGAAGTCAGCTAAACTTACAAAAATTGAACATTGGTGGAGGTGGCTTAGTGGTTTGAACCCTTCCCTCCCAACCATGAGGTGGGGGGTTCAAATCTCCATGCCATCTCCCCATTGAGGTGGTGGTCAATGTTGACCGCCATGTGGACACTGACCTAGGTGATGGACTTGCATGTTTACGATTTTACAAATGATTAAAATAAGTCCTAAGAGTCCTTGAACAAACTATTCTTGCTTTCAAGTGATTAGCCTTTGAAGCACATTAGAGCTAGGACAATGAATCATTACTTATCCACCTCTAAACAAAATTGGTGGTAATTTCATTATCTACTACTAGATGTCTGCGCAACATCTATAGATTGCTATTTTGAAGAAGTAACTTCACTTCATTGAAGCTTAGACTTGGAGCATGGATATACTTGTCATCTTCAGAATTGGCCTTGCATACAAATCTGAAGACATAATACAGATGCTTGCAATTCACCCATGATTTCCTGCTACCAAGTGTAGCTGAACTCATAGTAACAAAGTCTTCGCAGGTACAAGTAGGGAAGTCTGAAATTGTGACCCGATATACCTTCTGTTGGGGAAAGATACCTGACATTAAAGTTATGACTTGCCCATATCTAGGGTATGGAATGACAACTATAGATTGAATAACAACTTTCAAATTTCGTGCTGTCTCCCACTTGTTCCCGTGGTCAACTGTAGATGCATTAGAGTTACGCCTAATGGTCCTCCCCAATCGTTTCATGGGATGCACATCAGAGTCAGATGGTTGCATATCTATATCCAACTGCGGTGGACAAAGAGAAGACACACCTTTCTCTGCGTTGTCTTTATTAAAAAGGTGGAATGCTACATTGTCTACCTCTTCAATTTGTAGTTGGAACCCTGCTTCCTCCAAGGAAAGAATCTCTGATTTGGTGAGATGTGTTCCCTTTGCTACGGGCCATATAATTGGAAAAGCGGGCCAGTCATGAACCCATTTCACCTTAGATCCTCCTACACAACGGTGAAGGTCATCTGCACAGAACCAAAAATCAAAGTTGATGATGGCCTTTGTTCCATATTCAGTCATGTGGCCATTGTAGGTAGGTCCTGCAGTTCCACTCTTTTTTGATATGTTTATCTTAGCGCCGCATTTCTTCTTCATCCCAACTTGAACGGCATGACAAGTCTTTCCTTCTTTCTTACACCTAGCAATGTGCCACAAAGAAGGATTACAATCGGTTTCAAAAACCTTAGTAGCATGTGGACATACCGAGCTTGGTTCACCTTCATCTCTCACAGTTGGCGTTGATGTGCTCACTTCTTTCCTTGCTCTAATTGAGCGAGTTTGAACCATTGGTGCTGAGAAGTTAACTATATCATGGCAGTGAGAATTGTCGTCCGCCTCTGGTGGAAGATCTAATTTGCGCTTCATGGATCCAAAAAGTTCTTCGCCTTCCAAATGTGGGACCCGTGTGAGCCCTTGAGATGGCACTCAAGACTCTGGGTCCATTTTTCGCGATTAAATAGCAAAAATTAGCTAAAATATACAAGAAAAGGACATAAAAAGAGTGTTGAGGGAGTTTTGTCAGTCTATGCCAAAATGGTGGAAAACCAACTTAGAAGGTGGAAAATTCCTAATTCTAGGAATTTGAATCATTCTAAGTCTCCAAAATAAGTTTGTACGAAGATTTAGTAGTTCCGAGAGAAATGAGGAATCAAGAGTTAGTCGGTTCTAGTGTCTGTCTCTGCAAAATCAACCTTTTAAAGATGCACATGACATACTGACTAAACTGAAAGAGTCTTCTATAGGCCTAGAAGATTTACCAAGGCTTAAATTCAATTTTGGAACAAATTGGATTTAAAAGTAAAACAATTACAAATGACTTGGAGAATTGGAGCTTCACAAGATAAAAGATGGAGGATTGGAGATTGAAGACTACAGAAAGGTGTTTCAAGGGTAGGAGCATGCCAGGAGCGAACAAGAATCAAACAATTGTTCAAGATTCCCAGGTATCGGGAATTAAATTGTCCAATTGAGCAAAGTAATTCCAAATTACTAAAATTAGACTAGTGCAAGGTTTCGTGGAACTTACACTAAGAATCTAGGAGTTCCCTAGATGCTACCCAATTTATTTCGGATTTTTCCGAAATTCCACGTTGACTCCATGGGAAGTCAACCGCACATAAAAATATTCGTAAATTCATAGAAATTACGTATGATGTGGTAAAATCTCATTAAAAATTAGGATAGGTTTTTGTGTGCTTAATAAGTGCCCAGACAAGTTTGAAGACATTCCGACATTCCCAAATACCAGAACCAGCATCGACATCGAATTTCAATGGAATTTACAATTTGGCGGTGGGTTGACCGACGTATCAGGAGCGAATGATGTCCGATTGTCGCAAATAAGGAGTCATTCCTTACTCTCACGGACACTCCTAACAACCCTGGCCTGACAGATTCATCAAAATGCGCAAATCCTAAAAGTTAGATTTTTAACTTTTAATTGGAGTTACCGTAATTCCAATTTGGGCGCGCAAACAGCCTAAGAGTGAGGGGTAAGGGATCCCTTAGGCTAATTGGGGTCTTCTGAAGACAATGGCGCAGACGGTTTTCCATTTTGAGTTGTTCCCTAAAATATAGAGAAGGTCAGCTCTTAGTTTGATTTTTTAATCGTTAATTGCGGTTAATTAGAAGTGATTTTGGAAATATCTCTTGGAAAATCAAAGATAGGATTTGGTCAAGATCTCTTTTTTGTGTAAAATCCATCTTTGGGCTAAAGAAAGACAATTTTCAAAATGACTTTTGGTTAATTTGCAAAATATCTACGTAAATTAGGGTTAATTCCAAAAAATCTTGGGTTAAGATCTTGGATTTGATTTGGCCAAGATTTCATTAGCCAAATGGGGATGTTTTTAGAAATTTCCACCATTAAACAAGTATTATTTTGGAATTACATTAGGGTAGTTTAGGATAAGAAGTAACAAAATGTTTTCATTAGCAATTATCGAGAGGGGCCCCGCCACGGGTATATAAGGGCCCTCCTCGAGGTTGCTAGTACCCTTATTTCTCGTACCGACACTTTGTTCTTCTGTTACTTGTGCCACCGATACGGTCGGGGCACTGCTTGGACCAAAGATTTTTGGCCAAGTCTTGTTTTGTGTTTAGTTCTTCAAGTTTTCAAGGCTTAGGGCCCCTTCAATTTTCATTCCTTTGTCACACATACTTAAGAGGCAAGGCCTCGATACTTTCTTTGCCACTAATTCAAGAAAATTTTGAGCATTGAGCACCAAAGTTTGGTTTAAACACTGTCATGTACTCATATGTACCTCCTTTGGTTGCAAAATCTTGAAATACTAAGAAATTTTAAGAATATAAAGTGAAAGTTCGGTTAAACACTGTCATGTATACCTCTTTTTGCGAATAAAACTCTTAAAATACCATTCAACAATCTCACGGCGAAGCTTTGAGCTTATAATACTCCAAAGTTGTAATCCTAGGAAACCTTAAATTGGGGGTTCAAAGGATCAATTACAAAGTGGGATTCTTCCCCCACTCCCCGTTAAAAATTGCCATATATTCTAGTCTTGGGGTTAAGGTGTGTTAGAACCCAAATTCAAAAGGTACTTAAACCCAAATCCAAACTAGTTTGGTCCAAAGCAAACCAGTCGGGTGGACCAGAGCCAGGAGCGGCCGGACTAGAGCCAGGTCGGAGAAGGGCCAAGGGAGGGCCAAGAAGGGGTGACGGAACCCCGACCAACCGGGTTCCGCCACGTGGCCGGCGGACCAGAGCCAGTGTGGCCGGGCGGACAAAGCTTCAGTGACTTGATCGGAGCTAGCAATGGACTGATCAGAGCCAACATAGGTTGGACTTCAACTCACACACACAAGTGAGATTTTTGAAACACAAAATTTGATTTTTTGACAAAATCAAGGGTTGGCAATTGGAGCCACACCCACCTTTCTTTGATTTTATTTAAAACTTTAAATCATAGAGTTTCAACATCTCTCACCAAAACATCAACACTCAAACTCCATAGCCGCCGTCTCTCTCATGAAACATTGCAACAAAACCAATTGAAGAAGAAAACTAGACTTGTGGAAAGATTAAGGTTCGGGGATTGCAAAACGTAAGGTATTAATATTATAAAATTAATATCCAAGGAATATTACTATTGAATAAAGTTTTTTATTCCATAGGAATTGACCTTTGGTATTAAATAACTATTTAAAAGGAATCCTACTATTGAATTTTATTCTTGTTCTTTAGGAATGTTCTACATTCTTTGGTAGTTAGTTATTAATTAGATTCTTAGAAGGTTTGGATTTTGTTGGTTTTGTTTTATTAGGCCTAATAAGCCGAAAGGGAAACAAACAAATTGACAACCAATTTCTTTAGAATTAATGCAAATTCGAAAATTAATTAGATTTGAAAAGATTTGATGATAGTTTTTCGATTAAAATATTTTAATAGGACAAAAGGAAAAAACAAATTGAAAATAAATTTTTAAGAATTAACAAGAATTCAAAATTAATTAGATTTGAAAAGATTTGATGACAATTTCTTAGTCAAAATAATTAATTTCATCTTGAAATTCGAATATCAACCAAAAAGAACAAAACTAACAATAAACTAACCATTGAATTTTCATTGAAGTGATTTTACTAACCCATTAGATAGGCTAGATAAATTTGTGGTACTTTCCATTACTAGGAAATTAGGAATAAAAAGAAAATGCGCAATTAATTTAGAACTAAATTAGTTTTATTTACTTAGCCAGGATAAAATTTATTGCCAACCACGTGAGAATTATCATGGATTAGATGGGGAGCCAGGATGATTTTCATGGCGAAGTCGTAAGAGAATACCTTCATATGATGATGTTTGACGACGGGACCATGGAGATTTACGCGGAGGAGGTAAATTGATCTCATTTGAATTTTATTCTCATTGTTTTATTGCTAAGTTTCTTTTTACCAAATGTTTGGAACTAGGAGTAGGTACGATTTCAATTAACAATTCGATTAGAATAGAAAAGATTAGTTAGATCCCAAATATAATTAGGAACATCTACCACGAAGGATTGAATCAACAACGAATCGGGTAGTAATATCGATACTTATAAGATGTGACTAAAAGAGTTCATTGCTTGGAAGGCTCTCTTTGAATGCCCAATTAGAGAGAAAACTCAATTAGACACAGGACCCGTGTGATAAACTTTTAGCTCAAGGGTGGAGTTAGAAGCACTCACAACCCGCGTAGCGAATAACTGGACACTAGGAAATTTGGCAACAATCTCAGCAAACTTAGCTTGATTCTTGCTTCGTCTTACAGCTCGAAGGCGAAGTTCATCCAAATTGGGGCTAGTGCCAAATGCATATCCTTGAAGATATGCCCAGTAGTTGGTAGATTGTTGAATAGCTCGCATCATGTCATCTGCAGTAGCAATGTACAAGCAAGTACCTCTCTTTCCGGACATTTGCAACCACTTGTTGTGCACTGTTTCTGCTAAGTTGCAAGAAGGCATTTCTGCTAGTTCCTCCAAGCTCAAGTTCTGTACCACAACAAACGTTTCACATTCATGTGGTAATGCTTCTTAGGTTTTGAAATGCCTATTATTGAATTCAAAACTAATTGACAACATGTCTAATTTGTGCATTGCTAGAGTTTTGTGAAAAGTCATTAGATTTCAAAGACATGAATTTCTAGCTCTTAAGGCATTTTTTCTTGAATACAATTTGAGTTGTTAGTCTAAAATGTAAGAAAACTGAAGAAGCATATAACTTACCAACTCTAGAAATCCACCCCACTGTCGATAGCGAAAGTGCCAAAAACCAAGCCAATCATCAAGAGCTCGGAGAGAATCTTTGGATGCAGCCCTTGAAGAATGCCACCATCCTTTAATTGCAAGGTATCTTTCTTCAACTTCGGCCATTGTTTTAGCATCTTTGTATTGTTTACAAAGCCTTTTGTGAGTTTCCTGGAACTGAGGTTGAATGTGCTTTTCAGTGTGTCTATTCAGAGATGTCGTCCAATGAAGTAAACACGAGTGCTCCCAATCTTGCATAGGTTCTTATTTGTTGCCACTTCCATAAATGACACGAACAGCATGCCAGTTGGCCATTATGTTGTCAGTCATGAAGCCCTTAAAATTTGGAGATGGAATATCGTGGCGTGCCATAATAGAATTTAGAGATCTCTACATGTGCTCTTGTGACAAAGCATCTTCACTCATCATGTCACAAACACAAATGGTGAGAACTCGACAAAACTCAGCATCATAGACATGTGCAGCCATCGTTGTCCATCCCTTCACCCTTTTTACATGGTCAAACATGCATCAAGATGATTGTAGATCTCCACCCGGTTGCATTCTCTTCACAAGATCCACTCCACTTGCTGGACCTTCTTCAGAAATCTTGAAAAGGTAAACCTTTTCTTTACCTTAGCCTGGAAACACACTATCTTGGATGTAGGAATATGCACTTCTCTTCTTCAATGATATGATGTTGTCTATAAGTCCTCCACTTGCAGTGTGACGAAAATTGGAGATTGTATTTCGAATACTCGGTGAACTGAGTATTCGAAACTTTTCCATCACCACTTCTAGTGCCTGACCTTTGAGAGGCTTTGGCTCGCCCTCCAGTTCTTCATTATGAAACAACTCAGATGCAAGGAACTCTTCGCTAGCAGTAAGACTTATGGCTTAATTAGTGGCAGATGGTGTTTTATAAACTTTCTGACTTATCAAAGATGTTGTCCGCTCAACAGATGCAGGACAAACACCCCTTCCAACAGGATGTTTGTGATAGCCAACATGGATACAAGCTCTTCCAGAACCATTAGAATTGAAGACCCTATACATGCGACAAGGACATAATAACTTGCAAGAAGGGGACACTTTGCAGATTCGACATACAACAGTGGATTTTGTAGGCGATTCATTCCCTACAACAAAGATAACAGGTGATGACCCCTCCCACTCACTGTCGTTTTTGTCTCCACCACGTCGCACTCTAGGGCAATCTGGATTCTTTTGCATATTAGATGTCCAATACAAAAAGAATAGCGAAACTTCAGACCAAAGTCATTAGCAATATTTGTAGTGTGTGTGTGTCCACATGTGTCCATCAAACCTACGATCCATGCCCTCTAATAAACGACCTATAGAGGAAGAGGATTGCAATCTGGATAAACCAGCAGAGGAAGATGATGGAGACAAAAGAAGAGGCAATTCGAAAAGTACATCTCCATTGAATGATTGTGGAAGATGAGGGACAGACTCAACTCGAAGTTCATCTAGGTTCAAGAACTTCAACTCATTTCGAGCGCGTGGACGACTCTGCATATCCTTAAGGCACTGAAAGACGCTATGAACTTGCGTTGAATTTTGTGTACCTACTGACGGCAAAGTGCTACCATCAACATCTTGATTCATCACCAAAATAGTATCTTCGTCAAACTCAGGTATGGGAGACAACTTTCCAACTACTTCACTAACCAAAACAACGTTGCCATCATCAGACTCGCTAAGATCGATATGGATAAGATCCAAAGGCTCTACTTTTACATGACTTCCCAAAGGCATTTGCGCTGTAGACGTTACAGATTCAAGTGTGACAACATTAGGTGACACTGACCTTGCAATACTTGGGGTCCCAAATGCATGGTACTTGCCAGAGGGTAGTCTCCATACATCTCCTTCCTCACTCTTAATCTTCAGTTGCATGATAGTTGACACAAGTTGTCCTCCATCAGAATCAAATAGCTCTTCTTCCACCCACAAAGAAGACAAGTTGAGGTTGAACCTTATACTAAGAATCAATGCAGATACGCATGCTACACCATCATCGTTGCAAGGAAATGATATTAGAATGCTAGACCCATCACCACGAACAAATGCCACGTCCATATTGGCATGTGTATACAATCTACAAACTTTTACTCATGGTCTTTGCTTGCATGGTAACATTTAAAAGCTTGTTGATTTGTAGTAGGAGGTAGAAGGCTGTGAAGTAGTTGATTTTGAGAGTAGCCGTTTTTGGCTATTGGCTTTTAGTGATTTGAAATTTGAATTTGAAAAGGCTTACATAAAAGGATTTCAAATTTGGCCAACAAATGAATTCTTGTATTTGAATTACCATTAGACAATCCTCAGATAGATTATAAATTTTAAATAGCGCCACATGCAAAAGATGGAGGCACATTAAAAGGTAGGAAATGGAGGCTCCCTAACCTCCCTTATTGTAAGGATGATATATTCAAATGTAGGAATAATTATGAGGTAGGTGAGCAAAGAAGGAATGATCTTAGTGATCGTTGATGTTGTCATAAATAAATGTCCTTCCATTTGATTGGATGAAAATGCATTCATCAGACTTTGAGAGTGCTATATATAGGCGAGATGGAAAAGTTGATACCACATAGAGAAATAAAATTAGTTTTATGTGAGTGTTTTCATTTTGTAGGGATGCCAAAGGGTTCTCATAGGAAGAGATGTAAGGCAAGTCTTTTGTTTTCTAGTAAGAAGCAGTTAGAGAAATTGAGGATGCTTCGATGTTTGCAGAAAGCCAATGGAGGTGATATGAGTAGTACTATTCGGACCTTGTCGTATGAAGATGATAGAATTGAAGTCGAACATATTAAGTGTGGAGATAGTTGTATACAAAGTATAGAAGGAGCGAAGGTTGCTGAGCTTGATAGCCTGGATGAAATTGAAGACAATGTGCATCAATCAAGTGCACTTGCAGATATCATGTTGCTTGAAAGTATAGAGTTGGTAAGTGAATCAATTTTTTTGATAGAAGATGAGTCATTAGAAATTTAGAAGGTGAACATTTGAATTTATATGAATTTTTTTTCTTAGAGGTGCATTAGGAACAAAACATCATTTTGTGTATTTCAAGAAGATGATTCCAATGGTATATAACATGTAAAAAATGGAGCTTTTTTGAACATTCTACGGCCTAAAAACGAATTCAGCATATTGAAATCTTCTCTGAAATCTTCAGAATCAGTAGATTTTTTGACCAAATCTTTCCCGCGTAGTTTTTAGAGAAGTTTGCTGATTTTTGTAAAATCACTCGAGAGTCCAAAAAATCTGAAAAAATTGGAATGAGTGCTAAGGTTATAATCTACGCATAGAAAAAATTTGGATTCAAAATCTTCAAAATCGCAGATGTTATTCAAGAGATTCTCTTGCCCTAAATCTACCAATTTTGTACTCTTTTTTTTTCCCTCTTCCCAGACCAGCACAGCGCACAGTCGCACACATCCTGGGGTTTTCTCTCTTCCACACTTTCTTTGTTTTCTTCGTGTGTTGCGTTGTATATTGGTGGGTGTTCTTTCGCAATGAACTTACAAAGTGCAACAATGCGGAAGGATGGAGAGGCGCCTCAAGAAGGCGGTGAAGGCGGCGAGGGCCGAGGGCAGTGAGGGCGGCAAGGGTGTACCTGATTGCATCGAAGGTGTCCACGGACTGGAAATTGAAGCCACTGAAACACCACAACAGGTAACATTTCTGACCGTCTTTTTGCTGTAGCTCATTGCCTTGTTAACGAGGCATCAATTTTGAGTTTTTCTTTCCTGTCCTCGAGTTGGCGGAAGTTTAGAAGACATGTTCAAAAAAAGTTATTTTTTGCTGATTTAGGGTGTAGAAGACCACCTCGTCAACGAGGTGGCAATTCACAGCTTTTTACTGCAAAATTGCAATCAGCTACCAATACATTCAAAAACATGTTTCAGATTTTTTTTCAATTGCTGATTTAGGTTGTTGAAGGCCGCCTCGTCAACGAGGTGGCAAATTCAGTTTTTCTATAGTTCTCATCAATTAGTCTAAGCTTGCTCTACATGTTGTAGAATTTTTTTCCAATGGTTGATTTTGGTTTTAGAAGACTACCTCGTCAACGCGGTGGCAATTTCAGACTCTAGGGTTATGATGAACTAGTCAAAACTTGTTAAAAATGTTGTTGAATTTTTTTCTTCAATGCCTGATTTTGTTTGTAGAAGATCGCCTCGTCAACGGGGTGACAATTTGAAACTCTTTAGGGTTATGATGAACTAGTGAAAGCTTGCTTGAAATGTTGCTGGATTTTTTTCAAAGGCTGATTTTACTTGTATAAGACCACCTCGTCAACGAGGGGACAATTTCAGATTCTTTAGAGTACTTATGAACACTCTTGAAGTTAATTAGTAGGATTCTAAGGAGCATTGAAGCAGTTCAAAATTAAATAAAAAAGCTTCCAAATCAACAATACAAATTCTAACAATCTTAAAAAATTAATGTCATTCATAAACTATAAACCTAAACCAAAAAATTAAATTTTGGAGGATATATAGCAAAATTAAAATAAAGACTTATTTGTATGGATGATGGATGGATGATAAATGAATGATGGATGAATGATATATGGATGATAAATGGATGACATATGTAAGGTTCATTCATATAACATGTCTATGGATGTAACAATCTTTGTTGAAAAAAAATTCAGTGTGTATTTGTAATATAAAATTTACAAAGTTCTTACTAAATTCTTCCTTTTCTAGATTTCTGACATTACTATTTTAGATTTGACAAAACTATTTATTATTCTGACATGTCTATTTTTAGTATATATTCTTGTTATGAGCGCTCAAATCTAATTGCTCATTGCTCAATGCTCAACGCTCGCCGCTCCCCGCTCACATGGTAGTTTCGTTGCTTTTGAAATTAGCAAAAAATATGACTCACGTAAGTCATATTTTAAATCAATAAAAAATAAAACTCCTAAGGGTCATTTTTTACATCAACAAAAAATATGACCTATAAGTCATTTTCTACAACATTAAAAATATAACTCACAAGAGTCACCTTTCACATCATTAGAAAATATGACAACACAAAGTCATATGCCATGTCCGCCAAAATATGACTCTATCGAGTCATATGCTATGTCCGCCAAAATATGACTATATCCAGTCATATGCCATGTTAGCAAAAAATATGATTACATCAAGTCATATGCCACGTAGGATTTTTTCTTTTGCTCGGGCAACTCAAGAGAAAGTCAAGCCTTTAAGAATAGTCAATGTATACACCATGTTGGCAAAAAATGGCTAATTATGGCTAATTATACCCCCTAATTATACCCCCTAATGTATATCTACACGAAGGTCTAAATAAATTCCAGATCACCACAACCTAGGACAGGTATAAATTCTGGTTTTAGATTCTACCATGCCAAATGAATGCAATAGAGCCACTTGAACGAAATGGGCGTTCACAGCATTGACAAGCAAAACAAGGGCTCCCCTCTACGGTCACTTCCGACTGTCGGTGTACTACAAGCTGTCTACAGTACCTTTTCCAGCAATACCTCAATACCCTTCCCAGCAACCATAGGGGTCGCCAATGCCTTCGCTGTACGCTTCACCAAAAGTCATAGGTCTCTGTGGACTGATTGTTATTTTTCATTTTGACCAATTGGTAGTTTTGGGTGTTATTCTTGTAGTTTGCCAATTGGTAGCGTACCTATAGATGCTATACGGACTTATTGTAGAAGTATATGGTGTAATTACCAATTGGGTATTTCAATGTGATTCAGAGGGGCATTTTCCCGATTGTTCCAATTGGTAGTTCTGGCTGGTGGGCCGGCTGGTGGTTACTTAAGTTGTTGTTTTTCAATTGGTTTTTTTAGTTGACCTTAGAGAGACAGGCGCTCCTTCCAATCGGTGGAAGTAAAACAATTGTGATTTTGTGTTTTCGGAGTTGAATTAATAGAGTGAATTAATTTGCTAATTGTGTGTGTTTTTGTGTAATTGTGTGTGACTGAGTGCATGTGTGTGGTGGCTGTGTGAGTCCAATTGGAGTTTCTGTATGTGTGTATTTACCGATTGGGAGTTGTGAGTTTATGTGTGATGTATTTGGCAAAGGACCGATTGGAATTAGTTTGAGTATCTGGATGTGAAGAAGGAATTACCGATTGGAAATTAACTGTAGGATCAGAATACCAATTGGATATGGAATTGATCAATTAAGAGAGAATACCGATTGGAATTTAACAGATAGTCTGTTATAGAATACCGATTGGAGAAATAGTGTGCATTGAATATATATATAACCAATGATTAGGTAATTTGTGTGTTTACCGATTGTGAGAGACTGAAATAATTGGAACAATTGGAACCGTCTTACAATTGAGAGAAAATTGAGGATAAAATTTTTAAAGATTAATTTGGAGAATTAATTTGAAATAGAAAACCGATTGTGTGGAAAATGTATATGTTAAACCAATCGGAGAAACTGGGAAATAAATTGTGAAATAAATATAGGAAGTTGTGTAATTGAATGTCAATTGGAATATTGTGAAAGACTTTGTGTTGAATTGTAGAATCAGAGAGAACAATTGGAATTACGATTTGTAAAATTAGAATAATTAAATATAAAACAATCGGGATTTAATTTAAGAAACCATGTTGATTGGTGGAAGCTGTGAGAACCGATTGCTAAATTGATGAGATCCTGTCTGTGATGTTGGAGCCAATCGGTGATGTTGGAGTTGATGCCAAGAAATAACAATCGGAAGGCTGGGAGCAAAGCTAGGAGACCAATTGGAAAAGCTGGAAGATGAAAATCCAATTGACTAAGATAAGTGGATTTAACCGATTGGGCTTGATATAATAGGGACTATACTTATTGGCACAATCTTGCAATTGGTAATTTCCTTTGGGGTTACATTTTATATTCCAATTGGGATAGTTTACCTCCTAGCGTTCGAATCTTATAAAAAGATTTATTTTTATAGAAGAGATTAAAAATACTTCTACAGTCTCCTGGATATACAAATCGTGGATGACCAATTGATTGAGGCATTTTCAAATACATTAGGGGGTATAATTAGCCATAATTAGCCATTTTTTGCCAACGTGGCGTATACATTGACTATTCTTAAAGGCTTGACTTTCTCTTGAGCTGCCCGAGCAAAAGAAAAAATCCTATGTGGCATATGACTTGATGTAATCATATTTTTTGCTAACATGGCATATGACTAGATATAGTCATATTTTGGCGGACATAGCATATGACTAGATAGAGTCATATTTTGGCGGACATGGCATATGACTTTGTGTTGTCATATTTTCTAATGATGTGAAAGGTGACTCTTGTGAGTTATATTTTTAATGCTGTAGAAAATGACTTGTAGGTCATATTTTTTGTTGATGTAGAAAATGACCCTTAGGAGTTTTATTTTTTATTGATTTAAAATATGACTTACGTGAGTCATATTTTTTGCTAATTTCAAAAGTAACCTTTGTGAGTTGTATTTATTGTTGATGTGAAATATGACTGATGTGAGTCATATTTTTGGATGATGTGAATTATGACTCATGTGAATCATATTTTTGAATGATGTGGTAATTCATATGGGATGCTATTAATATTTTTATGATTGAATGTAGTCATATCTTTAAAAATTTAGAGTTACATTTATGGCTTTAGCAGGGGCCATGGACCACCCAAAAATGTTCTCTTGCTGACCTAGTTGACTGTAGGCCATTCCTGCTCCATTTCCAATAGGCTCAGATGTATATCCTACGCCAGCCAAGGCATGTGGATTGTGGCCTCCTGAAGGTGCCTGGTGTAAGTTGAATTTTTCCTACCCTAGGACAAAACCCAAGATACTAGTATAGGGGTTCTTTTGGGAGAAAAGGTCAAGTAGTCTATCGTTTTGATGTGTCTAGGGTCACTTTTATAGTAGGTTATAGTAGAAATGTATTTATTTTCCAATTAGTCCCAAAATACTTTAATTCACTCTTCTCAATGTTAGCAATTAGATACTACATAGTCTATTACCTAATTTTGCAACAAATTAAATTGGACTCTATTGATTTCTAAATTACTAGTCAATTAGACATAATCACGAGGCTTGTTGACAATGCCACAAGTGAATTGGACCAATTTATAACTAGCAATTTCTCTATCAATACCAATAGAATTGAACTTATTACAAATGATGTAATTGAGAGTATTGATTCATTAGTCCCTTGCCAAATCTAGTAATCTACTAGCCGATTCTCAAGTACAACTAGCTTGGTTGCCAACTTCTTTCAAGTAGACTCAATGATTTACAAACCTATAAATTTGTTAATTTCTATGTACCATTAGACACTACAATTTATTGTAGACAAATTTCAAACTAATTGCTCAATTACAACTTCCACAATAATAAATCAATAATATCAACTCATACAATTTAAACAAAGAAAATGGCCATTATACAATTATAATTTCAATCTTCTTCAATTGTTCCTATATAGTTTGTCAACTTAACTTCTCTCGCAATTTGACTTTCATGTTGCCCGACTCAACCGTCAACTAGGCAGCTTCACTTTTAAATCCCTCTTGGACTTCGCCATTTGCAAAATTAACAAATTGATTTGCCATGTCAATTTGCCAATTTACTTGCAAGCGGTCGACTTAAAAATGCTCTCCTAGACCTCTCACAGGCTAGTGGCATAAACAAATAATTGACGATTTGAATTCAATAGGGATCTACGGATCCACAAGGTGCTAATACAAACTCAATTTTACCTTCTCACACAAGGCAAATTGATAATACACAATTACAATTACATACATTTAAGAATGGAATCAATTGAAGGATATATATTTAAATCATCAATGAGTCATATTCTTCAAATAAACTTTGATATGAACTAAAAGCAAAGACTAATAGACATTAGCTATATAGCCTCAATATTGCATGACAACTCTTCCGTTATTTGATCTAAATGGACACTAAGCCAAATAGCCACCCTTTCAATTCTACCAAATTGTCCTTTCTATATCTTCTAAGCTTGCTTTTTCATTATACAATAAATCTCACAAAGCTATTTGACATAAGAATGAGAATCAATCAACTTTGAAGTTCTTTTTGCACTACAATGTCAAATGGACCAAAAACCAAATTTGAGGGTTTACACCTGGCCCATATTAAGCCCTCCTGCACCATAATCCATCCGTGTCCCCAAAGTTTGACCTAAGCCACTTCCTACGGACTTGAATCTATTGCTGCTATTTGCGGCATCCGCCACGGATGATGGTGAGGAAACAAGTGCCAATGGTTGCTGCTGCTGAACACCTCTCCTTTCTAATGAACTACCTCGTAGAAATGAAGATGCGTGCATGCGCTCTAGCTCTGCTAGACTTCCGAGAGCTTGTGATACGCACTTATCAAGATCAGAGCAAGACATAATTCCAGAAACTGAAACTAAAGAATTACATATTCTCTGTACAAACAAAAGCATTCGACAGTGCAGGTCTAACCAAGTCGCAGATGCACGACTATATATGCAACTATCCGAGCAGATGTTCACGTAGAGAAGAACAAGAGTGATATCTCAGCAGATAGAGGCTAGAAGAAAATCGTACAGTATCCTTGGTAATGGCTTCATCTGCACCGGGACTCTGGTGCTTTGGTGCGTCTATGGAATTTATTCCATCAGAGCGAGTCCCAGCAACTAGTCGGCGTCGAGCGGCATCAGCAGGGTCAGAAGTCCGCTGTGTGTCTCGTGGATTTTGACCTCCAGCTGTTCGATCAACGGCAACTCATGCTGCCACTGCCGTTGCTGCACCACCACTTATTCCACCAGGTCCAGTCTGCTACAAATTGAATATTTTCGTCTTCAGAATAATTGTTTATTTCCACAGTACAAATAAATAGAAACCAACCAACATTTGGATAGTATCCAATGCAAAGCTCAAAGGAATGGATCCACCACAAGTCATTAAAAGTATGCAGAAATCTTGATATTTTTAAAAGTGATAAGCTCTATATTGAAGGATAAAACATTTTAGGAAGAGTTTTAGGAGACTAATAAGTATGACATACCACTGAGCGGGAGGGAGAACCAGCGACTTGCGACTGCTGGTATTTGAGAATTGTCTAGTCAAAAACATAATCAAATTGAAACCCTGCAAAAACAGTAGACACGTCATTCTTCTCTCCATCAAAAGTCAGATAATTTATAAAGAGGAAACAAAAAGGAAAGCTCGATTTTCTGACCAAAATAATTCAAAGCTTACACTTTAACTCTTTCTATATACTCATTCATGGTCACATAGTTTTTAGGTTTCCACATGGCAGGAACATTTGAGAGTTCCTTATGAACATAAATCAAGAAGCAACAGCGACAACAGCCTTGCGCGAAGCAAAAACCTAACTACGTGACAATCAAGATCCCGACCTTCGCGGATAAAGAGATCTTGAAAAATTCTCCTCAAATAAGAATAGTCCGGTTCGTCGTCGAACCGCAAAGATCAACAATAGTGAAAGTACGAAGGAAATTCAGATGGGTAAGCTTTACAGAGGACCTGCAAACATACCACCATAGAAAATGCATGAGGAAAACTTAAAACAAACTACAAGGCTATATAATGAGGCTCACTTCTCTATACCTTCAAATTGAACTAGAGGATCGCGGATTCGCACCTCAATAGGTGTAGACATCTTCTTCTCACTGATCTTGTCATATTTCTGTTTTTTTGTTCCTACTTTAAGGCCCTGCCAAGGTAGACTAGGTCGGACAACACAAAAGTCACAATCTGAAACTTCACTCACTGTTTGTTGCTTGCAAAACATACATTTACATGAATCTTAGTACATTCTAGGTTCTTCGGGCTGCAGCTACCTCAAGGAATAAAACAAGAAAAAGCATGGTCCAAAGAACAAGTATTGGACCCGAGATGATACGAGAACAGATTACCCACCTACTTCTGAGAAAATACACGAGGACATATCCCAGAGACTCCAGGTCATCTCTTCTGCTTTGCTCTGTTTATGGGAGGGGACACTCCACTAGTGATCAGGAAGGAAGTCATTTCACTTTTATAAAATGCATCGCAGAAATTATATTCAAGGATACAGAATTTACTTACCAATACCAAGATGGGCATTGATACTTGCATACCGTGCAATTCCAGTGAGGTTTTTATTTTCTTCGAAACAAGGAAGACATGATGACATTGACCTTAAAGCAAGGGCAAACTCAAAAAGAAAATGCATACACTACAAGAAATCAGGGGTATATATGACTGGGCTCTAATGACTTCTTGTCCGGTTTGAGTAAACAATGACTTCCTACTCTGTAATTGCACCGTCTTCGCGGTATTCAGACTACCTAAGTCATTTGGTAGTCATCGATACGACTGCAGGATGATGGCCCGATGAAGAACCAGCTTCATCATAAGGGTTTCATTGATGTCAATAGTGGCTTGGACGTAGTTCAGGCGGTTAAAGTGACGTGGCCATCGGAGTCATTACGAAGTTGTTGTGATGTTGAACGTTGCCACTGCTGATGACTCCTTCGGAACTAATAAATGACTTCGGGCTGGTTTTCTACATATGACTCAAATTTTTTGCTCTAAGATGGGCAGGGCAGTGTCTTAACGTTCACAGCAGTCATTGACGCTGCCACTACACTATGACTGCGGGAAGAAAAGTGTTGTTCGACAGTTATTGTACTCGACTTAGAGTAGCACCTAAGTTGTAGAAATTCACTGTACATATAGATGTCGGTTTACTTCAGTACGATTCCATTGTCCTGTACACCTGATCCTCTTGTCCATTGATGTCACTGTTAATCTCCAAATTCAGTCTTGAAGAAGCAATGCATTGGAAGGCTATTGTGTTCGGAGGCCATGCATGTCAAATTTTAAATCACTTATCCCTCCGAAAAAAGAAGGGTTCTTTTCGAATGAGGCAATGCCCTGTAGGAACCCGTGCAGTTGTAAATGCCACTTCCTTTCACATTCTATCAACACTTGAGAATGGAAAGGACCTAGTCAATACTTTTGACTAGATCAAAGTCGTCACCTATTTCATGATGATCTGCTACAAATGACTATGTACCAATAAGGTTGTTACAAGTATACCGTCTCCACCGTAGAACGCACCTTCATTGCTTTAGAGTGGATTTTAGGCTCATTGCAGCATTGTGTAACATTACGACCGGGGAGTCATATACGATGAGTGACGGTGGAATCTACAAGAAACATAGGTTTAGGATGAAGGAGCCACTTTCAATACAAACTAGCTAGGCCGTGACTTGCTCAAACTGACCAGTTTCTCCTTCTATTCATTTAATTCTAAGTGCATAGTTCTCTGTACACTTCTTTAGAGGCAACACACAGAACTCATATTCAACTACTTCTTCACTCTCCTGCTACTTTTTTGCAACTGAAATTCAACTCCGACTGAACTCCTCAATGACACACACTTAACTCAGATACAACTCCGACTCAACTCCTCAATGACACACGCTTAACTCAGATACAACTCCAGTGTGTGAAGTTCCCAAACAACTGACATGAATCATGGACATAATTTCAATTCAACTTGTTCTGAAATTCTTTTACATTGTGGGTTGAGAATGGCCGGAATGTTGAGTACATTTCCACCTACTAAATGTAGAAAATTCAAGCACCAGGTGGAACTCCCACTCACATCCTAGTACGCTTCCTGAGCTAATAAATTCTCCTCGGGTGTCAACTCTATGGCCCCGACTAGATTCACAGTTTGTGATGGAATCGGCAAACTTCTGGGAGCTGTAAGTCCGGTGGTCTCCACGGTAGTACTAATAAACGCATTCGTGGTGTCCACGACTTCCCGTCTTGCTCTGGCTTCTTTTCTCAGGACAACTTTCCATCCAGGTCTTTCAACAACATCTGAGAAAAACACTTGAGTAGCTTGGCTTGGAAATATGAAAGGCTCTGACATGCGAGGCAATTTGTGTCTGAAGTTCACCATAAGGAAACCAGACTCATCTCTGATATAAGTAGCATTACCACAATTGTCGGACGGCTTTATCCACTCGCAGCGTAGTAAAATGATCCGTGAATTTAGAGCGCCATAATCAAGCTCCAAGACGTCTTTCAGTACTCCTACATAGTTCACTGATGACTCTTCAGAATTTGTTGTGGACTCCTGAAAAACGGAAGCTACTCCGCTATTGTAGCTCAATAATCGCATTGTGGTGTCGTCTTCCACTCGAAAGTGGTTACCAAATGCAAGAACCCGTGCATACCGATTAGCCCTCTGTGAAGGTTTTTTGCTTAGTAAAAAGATATCCATATCCTCTGGCTTTCCCAAATCCAAATCCAGCTCTCGCACTGTGCTTTGCATCCACTCTGCCAATGCCGGAGTGGTTAAATTTTCTTCTGATTCCAGTTTCCATTTCCTGGAGGTGCCACAGAATTCTGTAATTAGTACAATACAGAAAAATGACAGCAAATCATATCCTACGCATACTACTGCGGTGGTCTACACCGGCAATGACTCTTCTATTTCTCTCCGGCTTCCTTGTGACTTCCCTCGATGAACATTAAGTCATTCTGAAGTCATTCCTTCTGGACATGACTTCCAAAATACTGTGTAACATCTTCTGTGCGACTACACTGTCAACTTCAGCGCTACTTCTAAGTCGACTTCAATGCTACTGCTGGGTTAGTGCATGATTTTGGCCGTCATGACTTGCATTGTCCTTGGAGGTGAATACTGTTCCCTTTCACAATCCATGACATGAGTTTGGCATACAACTTACGCTACTAGATCTTGCATAGCAGCGACATTAGACAGCACGTATTGGTGTGCCACATCTCTGAGATCCGCTGTCATCACATACGGCCTCCCTGCACCTTGTAGAACCTCCTTTGCATCACCGTACTCCTCATCTTCATCCCACACGCGTCTTTGAGTGGGCTCAAATTTATGCAAGTACTCAGTGATGAAGCCGATACATTCATCTTTCAAATACCCTTCCGCCATACAAGCCTCTGGTCGTGCTTGATTTTGAATATGATTCTTCAAGATTTTCATGTACCGCTCCACTGGATACATCCACCTTGCGTTAACAGGTCCACACAAATCCAGTTCCTTAGCAAGATGGTAGGGAAGGTGCGTCATGATGTCAAAAAAAGAGGGTGGGAATTCAATTTCTGTCAATGCCAAGCTCTCTGCCACGTCGGCTTCTAGTGAAGCAAAATCCGCTGGATTGTACACCTTTGTACAAAGGCGTCTGAAGACTTTGCACATCCTCATGACAGCCATTCGAGGCCCGGGTTGCATGAGCCCACGAAGAGCTAGAGGCATCACCTGTTGCATAAGTACGTGGTAATCGTGGGACTTCAGTCCCCCAAAGTTTTTCTTGTGGATGCACTTCCCTAGATCAGACGAATATCCACTAGGTGTCTTCAAGCTCTCTATGCACTTGGCAAACTTCTCGAACTCCTCTTCCGTCAAAACATATGATGCTGTAGGTTTCACCATTTTCCCTGCTTTCCTTGGATGTGGTGTCAGCCACAAATGTGGCCTGACATTCCGCCTTTGCAAGTCCCTACGGACCTTGACGGTGTCCTTTTTCCCAGTGATTGTTTTGAGAAAGTTCTTCGCTAGATTCATTTCGCAGTGCATGGTGTCCAGTGTGTAGCGAATGAGAAGATACTGTCAATGTAGCCAGGAGTTGCATATTAGTTACCATTGCGACGGTACAGTTATATAATAGTGCCACAGAAGTTAACATCTATTACTGGTTCTCTTTGAGTAGTATTAAATGACTGATTAGTGACTTCATGTAACATACAAGTTGTAAGAAAGTGCACTCCAACTCATTTTTCTCAACTACGCCACAAGTTCTGATACTCACCCTCCAATATGGCAATTTGAAAAGGATGCATAGGCACTTTAAACCATATATCTTTGATGGATCCCCAGCACCGCCGTCTCTGTGTCCAGCTGCTCTCCAAGCTTCACACTCCAATGCGTGCGGGATCTGCTCTTCAACAGTTACCACAGCAGGTTTAGCGCGAGTCTCCATGAAGCCATCAAAGTGGTCTTTCATTTCCACTGATCGATATGGGTGATCTTCAGGGAGCCAACGACAAGTCCCCCCGTAAGTCTGCTTACTGAGCTCTGTGGAATGCTCGGACCCTAAGTCCTTGCCACACCATGGACAAGCTGCATAGCCTTGATGAGAGAATCCTCCAACAGTACCATAACCTGGAAAATCATGGATAGTCCATAGTAACATAGCACGTAACTGGAAAGCCCTGCTCCCAACATCTTTTGATACATCATGCGTTGGAATTCCAGCCCATAGCTCTAGCAACTCATCGACAAGTGGTTCCAAATAAACATCGAAAACATCACCTGTGACCGATTCTCTTCCGGGAATCAATAGAGCTAGCATCATGAAAAACTTTTTGGTGCTCAACCATGGTGGCAAGTTGTAATTCAATAACAAGACTAGCCACGTTGACCACGATGATCGATTTTGCTTGAAAGGATTGACACCGTCCGCTGCCAATGCAAAATGAACATTATGTGCATCATTTGCAAAAGATGGATCCACATTGTCTTCAAAGTGCTTCCAAGCTTTGGAATCGCAAGGATGCCTCACAAGGCCATCACCACCTTCTTGGTTGCTTCGGTTTGCCGCATGCCACACCATGAGCTTGGAGATGGTAGGACTCATAAACATCCTCTGCAAACGCGGAATGATCGGAAAGTGACGAAGCACCTTCACAGGGAAGGCGCGCCTCTCTTCGTCCCTGTACCTGCGCCCATTACACTTTGGACAGCACATGGCATTCGCATGATCTCCACGGAATAGCACGCATCCCCGCTCGCACGCATGAATGGTGTTGTACGTTAATCCTAGTTTTTTGGTCAAGCTATTTGCTGCATGATAGGTCTTAGGCAAAGTATTGTTCTGTGGCAGGAGATGCGCATGCAAAATGCTAAAGAGTTCGTTGGCACAGTGGTTACTGACCCCATGCACCGTGCACAAGTTCATGAGGAGTACCGTAGCTGCAAGTTTGCTGGCCTGAGCTCCATCATATAAATGCTCCAACGACTCCTGAAGCACCCTCCCATCAAAATTAGAATTCTCTTGGCCTCTATCCACGGTCTCAGTTCCACCAAGGTTATCATCGCGACATTCTTCATTGTCTGCACCGTCTGCTCCAAATTCTTCCATGCACTCTTCGTGGATGGAGTCCGCAGTGGCGAAGGCATCCCTGATTTCTTCTTGCAGTCTCTCTACAGAAAAAGGTTCCTCCGGTACTACAACTGTTGCTTGGTCTACCATCCCCCTAGTGTCAACTGCTGCATCTAATTCTTCGGGCTCATCGGCACGAGGGCCCCAAAATTGCTCCTCCCATTCTTCATCGGAGGAGTCGCGGATGCCTGGACCTCTCCAAATCCGGGAGTCTGCATCTCTGCCATATCGAATAAGGTGCTCGCGAACGTTACGTATGGCCAGTCTCTTCCGGCCTCGACATTTTGTACATGGGCAGTGTAACTTCTTGACGTTGTACTCAATAGCCCTCTGTAGTTCACGACTCCATAATCGGTCATCTCGTAGCCTTTGCCTACAAATGTCAGTAAGTGGAAGCCTGGTTGGCATCATCTCTGAAATGTAGTCACAATTGGAGCATTTGATAAACTAGAATATGTTCTAGTGTCTAAGAAGTAGCCGTTGCCAACGCCACAGTGTTTGTAGTAGAAACGTAGTATGTCACGAGATGAACTTCATTCCCATGTGTATGTGCCTAACGTCACTTTCGAGTAACTTATATATGTCTTCTGTGACTCGCTAATGACTTCAAAATATCTTCTTCCACTTCAAAATAACTGCAAGATGACAGGAATCCACTACTCAATGACAGCATCATATAAGTCAATGAAGAACGTTTCAGCGACCCATTAATGAAGTACAAGAATTTCTTGCCCGTCCGTGATTATGCTTCACCATAAATTGATGTACACATTCAGGAACATTAATTGAAATCAAACTATATAAAACCTATCATAAACATTCACACAAAGAACAATTGACAAAGGAAGGAACTAGGACTAGAAGAAGTCTTCAATATACACATTAAAAAGAAACGAAAAGGATTTCAGACATCCTCAAAGTGTCAAAAAGTTGTCATGTCTTTACAAGATTGTCTCTAGAACTTCCTCTCTCTCGGGAGAAGATGCATGCTTCGAGGAAGTGGACTGTTTCATTGATCCTCCTTTGAAGTTTGATGTACTGTAGGCATTTCTATCTTCTACTTCTGACGTTGTAGTATGACCTAGTGCCAAATGAAACCAGGATTCAAAACGACGATCTAGTTCTCCATTGCTGGGAGACGTAGCCCGATTCGCAATACCCGGTTCACTGGAGTACGCTGTCAAGGGTCTTGTACTACCATGAGCACTAGGTGGTAGTATAGTTTTGGTAGGCAGCACCTGTGCTAAGTTGGCCTTTGGAGACAACGTTGTAGAAAAACAATTTGTATCCCTTGAACTCATATTGTCACTAATATCAGGGCTCATCACTCTCCGTCTTTGACGACGATGCAGAAGAGCAGCTCTGAGTACTCTTTGCTTTGGCATTCTGCACCCTGATCAAATATACATCAACTTCTGCATATATAAGTTCTAACACACAATCACACATACAAGCATAGACGTAGGACTTGCAATTTCATACCTGGGAGCTTCTATCAAGGTTGACCACTACAGAGGCGTTTTCTTCAGAGAGGTTTAGGTTCGAAGAGATGTGGTGATGACAAAGTGCAGTCGGGAACCCTTCCACGAGAAATATTGCCTGCAAAATCAATCCAAACAGGATGAATAAACTCACTTCTGTATTTCACAAAGAAGTAGAGCACAAAGACTCCTATATACTTCAATGTTTGAGGTGTATGTATGGTACCCTAACCCTAATGGATCTACCTTTTCAATGAATAAAAATGACTAATATACCTATGTAAGCAAGTTCAAGTAAAATGACGCCCAATACAATTGAAGCAGGAGTCCCCTGCAAATACAAAGAGAAAAATAACTTCGTAATGACAAGGTGGTAGTTGTTTAGAAGTCATTTACTTCACTGCAGTGACCGAAATGACTTTAGTATGACAGATGACCAGTCATTTTTAAGTCATTTGAACAAGTGCTTTCCTTCTCTAGTGTGAACCTTGCATGTTTTTCTGGAATTGATGTAGGTCGGGACCCTTTAATTTCATATCCTAATAAGGCGACGATGCAGAGAAGGCAAACATAGGGATTATTTTGCGATCAGAATCCGGTCATATTGCCTTAATCTCTATGAAATACAGTTGTTCAATGATAGATATTAGTGATGCCTTAGTCATTGCATGGAACTCAGACTTCAACATGACTGAATTTTGACTTCAGTGAGTTATACAGTTCGACTTGTGAGTGCAGTGTACGGACTTAGAAGGAAGTAAGTGAGTTTTCATTAATTTGCCACTAAGTGGCGGCAGTTCTGATCACAAGTCTGAACCCGTCATTTTCGAATGATTAGCCTAGTACCTAGTAGTCTTCTTTGTTGTAATTAGTGCACTCAAATACTAATCAAGTAAACATCAAGCCTAAGCAAGTTTTCTAGCCCATGAGATGTCGATCAATAATTGCATGAATTAGTAATTAATTACGAGCCGCCAAAATACAGTTCCTCCATCATGCACTGGTCCTTCCTCACACACCTCCGTCAACCTCTTCCAGGCTCCACTTTCCATTTCCATTGTGTTCTACCTTGTGAAACACTTGTTTGGGATAGACTTTAGATCGCGCTACAACAATGCGCTACGGCGCCGTCAAAACTTGACCAGTCGCGCGAGTACACTTGAACTAACAGTTCTGAGCGAAATCAGGCAGAGGGAGGACTTATCACGACATCAAAGCGGAGGTGTTGGCAACTGGAACTTACCAATGTCTATCGAGGCTGCGATGCAAAGTCCGCCACATGAAAAGAGCGAGTACGAGCTTCAACGGGACTGCAATGTTGCATGGCTGGCGACAGTGATTCGGCCCGCTTTAGAAGCGAGAGCGGAACTGTAGATTTCCTCCCCTCCCATGCTCTCAATTCATTAGGTGCTAACGCCACTAAGTTGGATTCATGAGAAACAAGTCGAAAACTAGTTAGAATAGACCAGACTAGACGTGAGTGGTTCTCAGCGTGCACTACTTACACGACACTTGGGAGGTAATTGTATTAGTGTCTGCTTAGAGCGCACATTTTATTGACCGTTTCTTTTTCAATTTCTCGTGGCACGCACTTCGATGTCTGTACGCACCGTTATTCTAGGGTTTCTTCACTGAGTGAATGACAAATTGCTCTCTATACCATCCCAGTTCTGAAGCAGTTATATAGTAGTGACTCTCAAGTCACGATTAATGTCAGGCGGGAACGCAACTGTACTTTAGTCATTCTGAAGTTGCATGTAAGTGAAGCCCCAGTTGTGTGGGAAGAACACCCTAGAAGGCGGCTGTAATAATTACTCCCGCCATGTAGAAGCTCTGTATTATGTTCGTTTCAAGCGTTGTACACCCTCTTTCCTTCCTAAACCCTAAACATTGTTGTAGTTCACGTGAGGACCAAGGGAATGCTCCCAATTGATCAGTGAATCAGTTTCGTTGCGGTTAGTTCATGGCATAAGCAATGCGGGAGTACTGCTTTTGAAATGAGGAAACCATGTGTGGCATCGTAGGGACAAGGAAAAAGCTCCGCCAAAGCAGCGCAGGACTAGCGCGATACATCGACAGGAGTCGGAGCCTTTACGTCGTAGTTCCAGATGCAAAGAGCTCAGCGGAGGTGAAACTCCGAAGACAATTGGAGATCAACGCAGTGGAGGAGTGCCACACGGGAAGACAGCCATGAGCAGCGAGCACGATTCATCGTCTGAGGCGACGGAGTCCAATGAGGAGGAACTCGCCAAAGGTATGAGGAATCTAGCTATAGCTTGTAAACTAGTACAGCGGCAATGCAACTTGGAAGCAGCTGCAACAGGTACATTGGCATCGCGCTTCCAAGTAGTTACAATCGTATTAGGGTATGCACTAAGATCGACCATTCCGCCCGGTACTACATTGTCCGATGCCCTGTCATTTAGCCTTGTTCTCTGGGTTCTAAGTTTTAGATTCATTATATGATTCATTTTCAAATCATGTTTATGTTGTGAATGTCTTGCCTTACAGTCTAAATTTTGTAATTCAAACCCGCACCTTGTGGGAATGTGTTCGCAGCAACTGCAGATAATGCGCTTGTAGACTCCTTAGACGATGAACTACATATAGAAGAGGAGGAACCAGTGCCTGATCCAAGGGCAAAGCACCGGAAACCCCTTCCGGCCGCGCCATCTGCAATTCAACCTTTCGAACCGCCACGCATAGCACCACCTCTAACAGGGCCGCCACCACCACCAGCAGAGAGGGGCTCGTATAGGCAACCATCATGGTCTTGGGTCCCTGGACACTATGTGCCTAGCCAAGCACCCCATACTAGTCAGTGGAGCGCTGGACCAGCCACAGCACCTGCAGGTTCTTGGCATGAGACGACTCCAGGGGCCCAGGACTTGTATCCAATTCCCATGTCCCAAGAAAGCGAAGAGCGGGTGTCCCGGCGCAAAAGGAAGTCTGCCTATGACCTGGGCAGTCGACAACGTGCCTCAATTGGAGTCAAACCAAACAGAGTAACTGTGTTGCCAGGTGGCGAAGTGGATCCTAGCTGCGAGGGGAAAAATGCGTGGGATGAAGTTCTTCGGGACTTGATACCAAAGACCCTAGACGTTAGTGTGGTGGAATGGAAACAACACGCGCCTCACACTTTGAAGAAACTGAAGGAAGCCCTTGATGTAGAGTTTGATTATGGAGAGACTCCCCTAAGCATGGCTGGCTTCCGAACAACTGTGATACGATATCTCAAGTCCGAGAGGTCTCGATTGAAAGCCCGGTACCTGAAAGGAGTAGCGAGAGGGGTAACTGTGAAGGCTCCTCTTCGTGTGGATCCAAATCAATGGGATCGACTGGTTGAATATTGGAATACAGATGCGCAAAAGGAGAAGGCACAGAAGATGGCCATAGCACGGCAGAATGTCAAGAACTACGACTTGGTGGGAAGGAAAGGCAAAGCAGGCAAGGAAGCCCAAGCAGTAAGTATTCACTCCAAATTTGGTACCTTCCATGAATTCTGCAATCATGGTGTGAATGTGGTTAGGGAGCACAATATCACCATGTGCTTCTTTCGGTGCCCTTCCTGTCTGACTTCTGTGTAATGTGCAGAGACTAGGTCGGGATGTGAGCCCAGGAATCACGGACATAGCTGAGGGGAGGCGATTAAAAATAACAGATGATTCTTCTCCCACGGTATAGTCGTTCACCAAACTCATGTCTTCATTTAAAAGTAATAGCGGTTTGTCAATTATCGTAGCCTTCAATTAGTTTGTTGTGCTATGAAGGTCATGTCTGAACCCTTGATTACTTACTGTTCCATGTTTTTTGCTAAACCGCCTTTGCACGAAGAAGGCATTTGCAGAATTTGTGGGAGGGTTTTTGGAACCTTAAACACCCACTAGGAAAATACACTAAGTGTGTACTTCATAGAATTAGCTTGTTAGTGTGTAAGTAACTCGTAGGTCTAAATTCTTTTAGGTTTTGGAACTAGATTAGAATTTTTCACTCATCCCGTCTTTGAATTGGAGCATGATGTCAATTAAGTATCAAAGTCCTATCATTAGTACGCTAATCTGTAACCACAACCGCCATGGCTCATCACCTCCTTTGGAAGCTGAAGAGCCATTTAGAGGCATTGTATAGACTAACATTCTACGAGTCACCATGTTAGACTTCTTGTGCTAACGAAGTGACATTTCAGTCGTGATGTACTCATACATCACTGTGGAAGTCATTTTCTAATTGTAAAGTATGACTTCTAGTCAATGGGAGTTTCATATTAGTTGTATTACAGTCGCAATGGGGTGGTGAAGTCGTATTACATTACTATTAAATGACAAAAGAATGACTGACGCCCACTGATGTGTGTACATGTGCATGAGAAGGTCGAGGGGGGGGGTTCTCTTCGCTGGCAGAAGATGGAATCTTGGAAGGAAGAGGTGGACAACAAGTTTAACAAGGTTTTGGCCACAAGTACATCCCAGGCCGAGGCATTAGAGGAGATTCGGTCCATGGTGCAGTCCTTAGTGGGGAAGAAGAAAGAAGCAAATGATGCAACTCCCTCCATCACACAATCAACGTTGGAAAAGAATGGGGTACGGGTACATCAAGATCCTAGAACTGCAGGTGTTCTGCCGCACTCCAAGAAGAAAGTTCAAGCCATTGATGCCATCATGAAAACAGATGGTGGAGCACCAAAAGAGAAAAAAGTGGGCAGTAAAGTAGGTGGGAAGAAGCAAGATGAAGACACCCTTGCACCAATCGTAGAGAAGAAGCAGTACTCATCAGACTCGGACGTGCAAGAGGTAGTGCGAGACCCAAAAGAATCTGTGAAGCAGCAGTGGAAGGTGGTTCCCAATAAGCCCGCTCATGAAGTCTCGAAGCCTTCGACTCCTGAGGTCAGGCCTACTTTGCCAATTTCTCACGACCCCGTGCCTCCGGCCGCCCCTACGAAAGGTCCATCAGAATTTGGACCTGCGACAGAGGAAGTGCCGGGACTTGTAAGCACTCCATTGGAAGCGCAGGGTGTACCAAAGGGCAACAACAACGAAGACATCTCCAAGTCCCTCGACGGGACCCGCATTCCTTCTCCGACTTCCCCGAATACTACGGGTAAGAACGAGAGCGTAGTGCAGAAGGAAGAGGCGGAACCAGAAGTTGTCTCCACAGACCCTACAGAGCCTGTCGCCAACGACTCCAAACCAATCAATGAAGAAGTTGGTGCAGGGGAGGCAGTACAGAGGAAGGCTCGAAAACCTCCGAAGTCTCCGTTGAAGGTAAATTCAGCGTCCGATGTTCGTCCTTACATGTCGTGTGAGGTGAGTCCTTCCAGTGTATTGAAGAGTATCAATCCACTTGAGAAAGTAAGACCACGAAAACTAGTTATTTTTAATATCCATGGTACACTGTTGGACTGCAGTTTACTAAATGACGTGAATCCAAACAGTAAGATCCGTAGTAGCACCAACACTGAGTGTAGAAGAGTGATTTTCAGACCTTGGCTGAAACCATTTCTGTATAGATGCTTCAAAAACTTCTCGGTTGCATTCTGGGGTAGCAAGAGCCGTTCTTATATGGACGATGTAGTACCGGCAATGCTTGGAGGGTTGAAGGGCGTTGATACAACACCACTGTTTACTTGGTCAGGAAAACATTGTGAGTGGCGTGATAGCCTAGATGGGTCTAGAAGTGAGCTTGGAAGAACCTAGCGGCAGTATATGCAGCATGGCCTGGTGTTACTGCAGAAAACACTGTAATAGTAGATAATCAGTACAATAGGGTGGCCATGAATCCGGAGGCAAATATTATCAGCACCACTCCTTTCTATGTGAAGTGGATTTGCTCTTTGACAGATGACAAAGAATATTTGAAACGGTACTTATGGCCATTGTTGGAGGCTTTTAACGATTGCTCAACAGTTGCTGCCTTCCGATCCAAATTTCCGGAAATCGTGAACGAATCTATGTCGGAGATGCTACAAAGACGCCGAAGTGGAAAAGCTTATGAGTTTCTGGACGTTGTGGAAGGTGAGGGGATTGTCCAACGACGGACTTGCATATGGCATGGCATCCCCTTGCATTCCGTTGCGCTTCATGTCTAACAGATTGTTCCTCTATGTACAGGGAAAAGGGCAGAAGCGAGAGCCGAAGACGAAGGGAACTTCAGTAGCGGAGAAAAAAGGCTCGGGACCATCATCAAAGAAGGTGAATTGACGTCACTCATGTGAACCCATGGCTTTCTAGTCACTAATTGCCTCAATTGTCATCTTCAAATTGTTTAGTAGGTATTGAGAAGTATAGGAAGAGTGCAGTAGTCTTTACAAAGTTGTAGAAGTCATGCGTGAGTCACGTTTGTGTTCTAAATCTTCACTGTTGTATTACTCAGGCTTCCTTGCAAGTCATGCGTGAGTCACGTTTGTGTTCTAAATGTGCATTGTTATATTACTCAGGCTTCCTTGGAAGTCATATGTTAGTGAAGGTGCTTTCCTAAGAACTACTATTGAAAGACAGCCCTCCACAATCTGTATTGGAGGTCGTCACCGTTTTATGAAAGTGATTTTGTTGTGCTTAGCGGCTTAGCCCCTCATTTGAACTGTATTTGAACTCAAAACAGTAAGTCTCTATAGGAATACAAAGGTCAATTCTGTATCATTAGAAGAAATTTGAGGGCATTAGGAGACTGCGGGTTCCCGGACTGCGGGAACGCAGTTTCTGCCTTGTGAACCCGAATCCTACGTGGTCGGGACACTGCCACGTAATTTTATTTTATTTTTTTCAAAAAAAAAAAATTTTTTTTTGGGCTTATTTTCATATTTCAGGACCCAAAAAAAAAAAAAAATCTTTTTTTTTTTTTTTTTTTTTCCACATAAAAGTCGGCCTGACGAGGATCTGCGGCATTGGGAGCCGTTTCGGGAACAGACCCAAAACGGTCTCCTAATGCCCTCAGATTTCATCTAATGTTTATAAATGACTTCGGGCTAAATACGTAAGGCTCTATATAGGAAAGCCTGAAATGTCATTAGCCCCCCCGTTTGAACAAAATCGTGCCATTTTTGCAGTACAAGCTCGGAGACGAAGTCTTCTTGATGAATCCACGAGCGATAAGGCAGAAAGTGGCGGTCGGGAAGATTAGTGGACTGCCTGGACAGGCGAAATTCCACTTCATTGACATTCCAGAGATGTGGGTGAAGGTGGACGTCACAGAAATTCTGCAAGCAGAGTCATTCTTGATGTATCCCAATGAAGCCGCTGAGCACAAGAAAATTGAAGATGTGAAGGGGTCATCTACAATATGGGACCAGAAATACGTAAAGCTAACTACCTAAGTTGGTGTTGTAGGCCTAAATGTAGGCAAAGCTTTAGCATAGGGGATCCCAATTTCTGGATTTCTTGGAAGTCTTGCATGAGAACTTCACTTCCATAACTTGTGGAGAGGAAATGTTGTACTGGTTGCAGGCATCAGCGAGCGCCCATTCGGTATCCATTTTGCGTACAGGTACCGAAGTTGTTTTTAGTAGGTACTTGTATGTTTACAGATCATACTGATCTGTAGTTCGAAAAGCATACTGAAGTGACTGAAACATTTACAAAGCGTCTTTATGTCAATATAGTTTGTAAACTAATTGCATGTTGATTCTTTTATTGGCCATGCCTTGTTTTCTATGCAAATGATGGCTTCCTCATGCATGGTCGGGGTAGTATTTGTTGCACTGAGGAGGAAGTCACTAGGAAGTCACAAACTACAATACGTGAAATGAAGACAGGAAAACAACTATAAAATGACTGTCGATTAGTTATAGCCGTGTTGTAGCCCTGCCATGTAATTCATCAGGAACTGCAATTTCACTTTTAAATGACTTCAGACGGGTACTACAGCACTCTTTGACCACTACTCTTTTTTCACTAGAAAATGACTATCACATGAAGCAGTCTGGGATGTCCACGTAAGCACATTTAGAACAGCATGGTCACTAAAATATGACTTCTTAATTGGCCTAGCTGGACACCCACGTCATGACATTTGCGACACCTCTATGACTTGTAAATGACTTCGTCAATGACACACTATCCCAAGCACATCATCACATTGGATACAGCAGCACGACTGAAGAATGACTTAGTAACATACGCTGTTGGAAGTCCACGTCATCACCTAGGAGACAAAATAATGACAGAATAATGACTTCGTAATTAGCTGAGGTGGACACACAAAAGAAAAAAGTCGTGAGTTAGAAATAACTGGAAAATGACAGAGTAAATGACTGGAAAATGACATCCATGCCCCCCGATTTTATGCCAAAAAGCTTCCCCTGCCCGGCCCAAAACAAAAATTTCCTATACAGCTCAGCCTCCATGTAGACACTATCATCCATTTGTTCATCCAAGACCTCAGTTGATGGTGATAATACAATCGCAGTCATTCAAAGAATGACTTGTCCACTATGACTGCAGGGACCAGAAGTCATTGTTAACTCATTGTGGTCCTGAATGACTGTTTTACTGTCATTTAGGACAGTCATATATACCCCGGATTTCTTGTAGTGATAATAAGCTTTGGATCCTTAATCAGTCCACAATCAAATCAAATCTAAAATAAGCTTATAATTTATATTATATGTAAGGAATGTGCTAGTGAGAAGTGGGATCGCAATGTTTCTTCGCAAGACCGAAGTCAATAATGTAAACCTGAACAGATTGCATAAATGAAATATGAACTTGGGGCTTACACCACTTCATTTCAAAATTTCAAGCAGGGATATAAGACATTCGACGTCATCCAGCTTGTGCTTAAAATGCAACATAGTATTTGTTCACTTCTCCACAAGGTAAGATAACATCACAAAATAGGTTTATTTCTTAAATGACATTGATGCCTAGCAAATCACCATCATGTATTGTAATAATCACTTAATCACATATAGACTCCAGTACCAGACGTCAGACTGACTACCGCATATTAGTCTATAAGGAATAGTTACAGACAGTCTACCAGGAATTATAGGAGAAGCACCCTACTGGATCCAATACTGGAAGTGGTTCTCCAAATAAAACTTGCTGAGCAAAATTTTGGCACCTCCCGGAAAGAAAGTACACGAACAATTTGAGTTAACCCTGAACACATCGATAATTACCTGATTTGCTCGACTGCCTAACTCCATAAAAAAATTGTCAGGCTTGATGTCTCTGTGAAGAAAACACTTTGCATGCACGTACTCCACCCTGTTGATCTGGTTTCATGTAGTAGAGAAAATACCTTGATAAATTGGCAGTTTGTTCTTCCAAGAAATATAAAGACATCAACAACTTAATTCTCTCTACGTAATAGAAGCAGAGGTTCAGGCATGGAACTGCTTGTCCACACACGGACAAGCAAAAAATCAAATTTCTTAGTATTTGTCATCGATTACTGATTACAACCAACGAATCAGGGTAGACAGGAGGTTTATGATAGGTCAGAACTGCCAATACCAATTGATCTGCAAGCATGAGAACTGTCTTCAAGGAAAATTTCCGATGGCAGAAATTGAAGAGATCTTCGAGACTAGGCCCCAAGAGATCAATAACCAGTACATTGTAGTCTCCCTGCATCCCATACCATCTAAAATTGGGAATACCAGCCGCACATGAAGAGATGACAAATTTAATAAAGACTAGAGGAAAACGTAGATCCACAACCATAGCAAGTGTATGGTGGAAAATTTCAAAGCTCAAACGACGCCTCGAGTCTGAAGGGACACATTAAGTGCAAACCTAAATAATTCATAGCAGATTTTTACATTCAATTGCCTTGGAAACAGAGACAAATATGCTAATCTCCCAAAGCAACTTCATGCAATGCTACCTAGTGAACACAAGGACCTAAATTCTGTGACGGAATCATAAATTCCTATAAATTCGATCAAAACCAAAAGTTCTAGTTCCCTTACTCCCTCCTTGAAGAATTTGAGACAACTTGGACTCGTACAATAACTGCGGATGCTTCGTCTTCATGCTCTCCTGTAAAAGATCCAATAAAATTGTCAACTCATGCCAACAGAGTGTGACGAATTTCTAGGTTATCATATTTCCAAAATTGCCCACTATCCCAAAGCAAACCTCACTATTTAAAGAAAAAAAATGAAATTTAGAAGGGAAGCAATGTGACCCAAGAATCACTAAAATGACATAATTCATTATGTCCCGAACAGTCAGAAAGACCTAAATCTTCCAAAGACACAGTTTCAAAACTCAACCGCACCCCCCTCCTCAAAGATAGCGTATACAGGGACAAACACTTCTCTCACTTCCCAAAACATACATTGACGGATCATGTGCAATAGAAGATATGACGTGATACTAAATCACCACCTCCAAACTTTAGGTCTACACACTACTGCGTCGTGTATGACGCTGCATCGGGAGACCAAACGTCACATCAATCAGGAGGATTCGAATGTCCGGCGAGCTTGCATACCAGCTTGATACCGACCATCTCATCGGTCTGGATATCGGTCCCTGCAGCAAAGATATAACAACAAAACTCAATGCCGTATGTAGAAATCGCTTCCCAGAATGTGCTTGTCTGGCACTTACATACAACACCAAAAAATAGCCATCCAACTGAAAGTACAAAAATAACCATCAAGTTACACCTTCAACCATCAAACAACATCGTTCAGCAAGGTACAAGGCTACAAAAATCTGACATAATGCGACACATAGCTCAAGGACGGTAATAAAAAGAATTGAAACACCTCGGACACTCTCAAATTGAGAAAATTAAAGTCACAGCCCCTCATTCCAATGAAGTTGATGATTTGTCAATCATCGCTAAGAAGAAAGAACGGCCTCCGACTCACCTAGGTATATCTCACCAAAAGAACCACTTCCAATTTTCCAGCCTAGTCGATACTTGTTACCGACGCAGGGTTCCATCGAAGATGACGCCGTCATATCTATCCTTTATTTTGCCCAAGTTTCTCTGCTCTTCAGCAGCAGGCGACAAGTCACATGCTATGACTAGAAATAATGCACTCCCAATCCTTTCAAGCCCCTAACCTAACTTATCTCAATCCCCTACCTCCACCTAGACATTGTTGTTCTCGTCGCTCGCTCTTTGCTTTCGCAAATGTCTCCCAATTTCACTCTAAGGTCTCAAACCCTACCACCACCACCACCCCTGAACCAAGCCCTGGGATCTAACTTACTACGTGACCATACAGAGCTCAATTTCCTGCTACGAGCTAAATCCAACATTGCTAGCTCTTTCCCGTGATCGACGCTCTACGTCAGAAGTAATCCCCCAAACCCTCTCCATCTCACGCAACACCTTCCCCAAATCGCATCTCCCCACCAAATTCGACAAAATTGTACCACAACTTCCACCCGCACCAGGCCATCAATCCGCTCCACTCACTCTGACGATACAACACTCCACAACGATGTGCGCTCCAGATAAGCGAACTTATAAGAACTTAAGCCTCCCCTGGCTATGGCATTGAGCTAAGTTAGGGTTCCAGAGCCCTGGAACAACAAAAGAGCAACTGCACTCCACTCTCGGGTAATTGCTGGGAGCGATTGTTTATATGTTCTGTTAACCCTAGAGCGTCTAGAATCATGTCCAAACTCCAGAAGTGACGATTTGGAAAAAAATCATCATAAGTATTATTTGTGTTGAGAATAGAAGACAAAACAAGAACACCAAATATGCAAGAAGGAAAAGAGACCTCTTTAGAAGGAAGTAATAACATACAGTATGTAGAGGAGAGAAGAAAAGTAGTTCTTCTCTCTTATTGTTTAAAGTATTCTAATCTTATCCCTAGATGTCTTTATAACTAGAGAGAACTCTAGATAACTATAGTGGGTCATTGCAAGAAACGCCGGTCCTATTTCATGTCACAATGAGAACCACTTTTTTGTTGTCTACAATAACTTTTGGAGATTAAGTCCAATGAACATGAAATTTTTATTGAACATACCTAACTTGAATTTTATTAGATCCCTTATTTTTATAAATTAAAAAAAATCATTTTATATTCAAAAACATTTTCGTTGAGCGTCACAAAATTATGTTTATGGTTATCATTACGTTCGCAGTGTCTAAATTTAATGATTTCAAGACGAAACTTTCATGGTCTATTTGCATAGGTGTAAAACCTATAAATTTCAAATAAAAATCTACAAATATGTTTTTTTATATCCTCCACATGAGTACAAATTTTTTCCCGTGACATGCAATTTTTGAACATTGATGATGGTTCTAAGATCGTTCTTTTGGTCAAATCTCATCAAAATCAACTTTCTTCAAATGACCAATTTTTATTTTTTCTTAAAATTGATTTTCCTATTTTTTACAAATTAAAATGTCGAAGTACTAATTTTCATGAGATTTTGCACTTTTCTAGATTTCCTACTTAGAGATTTTTCCTATGCTTTTCCTTTCTAGGGTATATTCTTCTTAAAGGTTTATACATGAAACATATTTTTCACTTTTCTTAAAACTTGTTTTTCTAATTTTAAAGTACTCCCGAGAAAAAAAAGACTATGTTGCAAAATGCTACGCTTTTTGGATGGTGTTTCTTGCAATGACTCTAGTAGAGAGTGTTATAAGGATATAATGCTATTCTTAACACTCCTCACTCGACATACTATTACTAAAAATACTGTAATCTTAAAAGATATACAATTATTGCCTCATTAAAACCTTATTTTGGAAAATCGTGGTTAGAATCAAGGACAAAACCAAAGATGAAGGAAAAAGAGTACAACATCTTTGTAAATCTATTCATTTCATCAAGTGTTTTATAAATAAAGTGATGAAGTTGTAAAAAAAACGAGTCCTTCTATGCACGTGAAGATGGTACATGCTAAGCTGAGTGTGAGCGCTTCTAACTCCACCCTTGAACTAAAAGTTTATCACACGGGTTCTGTGTCTAATTGAGTTTTCTCTCTAATTGGGTGTTGAAAGAGAGCCTTTCAAGCAATGAACTCTTTTAATCACGTCTTTAAAGTGTTTTTAATCTAACTTTGAGTTTGCAACTTTAACTATTCTAATTTGAAATTCAACTAACCTATCCTATCCTATTCTATTTTGTCAATTGAAATTGTGCCTAATCCTAATTTCAAGTGTTCGGTAAGAAGAAACTTAGTAACAAAACAATGAGAATAAAAATCAAGTGGGATCAATTTACCTCCTCTGCATAAATCTCCATAGTCCCGTCGTCAAACATCATCATGTGAAGATATTCTCCCACGACCTCGCCATCAAAATCATCCCGGCTCCCCATCTAATCCATAGTAATTCTCACGTTGTTGGTCAATTAAATCTACCCTAATTGAAAGGAAACTAAAGGTTATGTAGCACTAATTTAATTGCATAATTCTTTTAATTCCTAAATCCAAGGTAATTAGAAAATACTACAATTCAACTTAGTCTACCTATTTGGTTAAGTCCTTAGCAAATACTCTATTCTAAAGAAATCAATGGAAATTCTAATGGTTAGTTATTTGTTGTTTCTAATTTTTCTTTTGGTTTTAAATTAATATTCAAGATTCAAGTTGATTTAAGTTGAATTTAAATATTTAATATCGAAAATCATTATCAAATCTTTTCAAATCTAATTAATTTTGAATTTGCGTTAATTCCCTAAAGAAATTAGTTGTCAATTTGTCCTTTCCCTTTTGTCTTATTAAATATTTTAAATCAAAAACTATCATCAAATCTTTTCAAATCTAATTAATTTTTGAATTTGCGTTAATTTAAAAGAATTGGTTGTTTATTTGTTTATTTTTTTTAGCTTATTAAGCCTAATAAAACAAAACCAACAAAATCCAAACCTTCTAAGAATCTAATTAATGACTAACTACCAAAGAATGTAAAACATTCCTAAAGAACGAGAATAATTTCAATAGTAATATTCTAAAGAAATTGATATTTTATTCCCAAGGGTCAACCCCCGAGGAATAAGAATCAAGTCCAATAGTGTTATTCCACAAAAATGAATTTTTTTAATGGAAATTGCTTCCCTTGTTAGGATTCCTTCGCCTTAATCTTCCTAACCCCTTCCTCCTTCTATTTCATTCTAGTTTCGGAGTGTTTTGCAACAACTTTGAGAAGGAAATGGCTATGGCGTTAGGAGTTTAAGTGAAGTTTTCGTGAAGAATGTTGAGATTCCAAAAATTAGATTTTTGGAGAAAATCACAAAAAAACGGAAGAATTGTAGCTCCAACTACCAACCCGGAGATTTTCTCAACAATCAAGTTTTTGAGATTTTGATGATCTATGAGCTTACCAAGTTCGGTTTGGCCCTTGGACTCCCGACTACCCTAGTACTGCTCCCGACTCTCTTCTTGTTGGTCTTAGTCACAGTGTTGGTACCCCGCCCGTCCCCTTTTGTTGGTCTCAGTTACGGTGCTGGTACCCCGTCCAACCTCGGCCACGTGGCGGCCTCGGGTTGGTCGGACCCGTCCTTCCCGACGCGTCAGCGCCTACCACATGGCGCGGCGCGACTGGTGGGTAAGGTGGGGTGCCGGCCTTCCTTGTTCTGCTGGTCGCCTGAGTTCGGTCTGGCTGGACTGGTCGACTGGATGTTAATATAAATTTTGGTCAACAAATAAGGTTTTTGGGTGGATTTTTGGACTTAGTACTAACTACGATGAACCTCTAATTGAACTAATTTCAAATTCTAATTGCACTAATTTCTATCTTATGAGCATAATTGAATGGAATAAATAATGAACAAGTACTATGAGGGTGGGATGTTGTGGAATGAAGCCAATCACTAAGCCATTGCTTCCGTAAGTCCCGGGCTTTTTGAGATCATGGGATGTAAAGGGTGATTAGCTAGAAGTGTCACACTAGTCTTTCCCCAAATTTTCTTATCCCCTATGACTTTGGAGTTGTTATGGTGCTTTAGATTTCCACCTTTTTCCTTCCAATCAATAGGAGACTAGAGCTTTGCCGTATAAGGATTTCTCCGGTAGTATTTTAAGAATTTTAATCGCAAAAGGAGGTACACATGACAGTGTTGAACCGAACTTTCACTTTAAATTCTCAAAATTTCTTAGTATTTCAAGATTTTGCCACCAAAGGAGATACACATGACAGTGTTTGAACCGAACTTTGGCACTCAATGTTTGAAATTTCTACTGAAACAGTCAAGGCTTAGCCTTTTCACAGTAAAGAATTTAAAATTGATTGAAGGGGCCTAAGCCTTCAAAATTTCAATATCAAAATACAAAACAAGACTTGGCCAAGAATTTTGGTCCAATTAGTGCTCGGACCACGTCGGTAGCACAGAAGACGAACAAAGCATTGCTGCGAGAAACAAGGGTGCTGGCAACCTCGAGGAGGGCCCTTATATACCCGTGGCCGGGCCCCTCTCGGTAATTGCCAATGAAAACACTTTGTTACTTTTTATCCTTAAACTACCCTAATGTAATTCCAAAATAATACTTGTTTAATGGTGGAAATTTCTAAAAACATCCCCATTTGGCTAATGAAATCTTGGCCAAATCAAATCCAAGATCTTAACCCAAGATTTTTTGGAATTAACCCTAATTTACGTAGATATTTTGCAAATTAACCAAAAGTCATTTTGAAAATTGTCTTTCTTTAGCCCAAAGATGGATTTTACACAAAAAAGAGATCTTGACCAAATCCAATCTTTAATTTTCCAAGAGATATTTCCAAAATCACTTCTAATTAACCGCAATTAACGATTAAAAAGTCAAACTAAGAGCTGACCTTCTCTATATTTTAGGGAACAACTCAAAATGGAAAACCGTCTGCGCCATTGTCTTCAGAAGACCCCAATTAGCCTAAGGGATCCCTTACCCCTCACTCTTAGGCTGTTTGCGCGCCCAAATTGGAATTACGGTAACTCCAATTAAAAGTTAAAAATCTAACTTTTAGGATTTGCGCATTTTGATGAATCTGTCAGGTCAGGGTTGTTAGGTGTGTCCGTGAGAGTAAGGAATGACTCCTTATTTGCGACAATCGGACATCATTCGCTTCTGATACGTCGGTCAACCCATCGCCAAATTGTAAATTCCATTGAAATTCGATGTCGATGCCGGTTCTGGTAGTTGGGAATGTCGGAATGTCTTCAAACTTGACTGGGCACTTATTAAGCACACAAAAACCTATCCTAATTTTTAGTGAGATTTTACCGCATCATACGTAATTTCTAAGAATTTATGAACATTTTTATGTGCGGTTGACTTCCCATGGAGTCAACGTGAAATTTCGGAAAAATCCGAAATAAATTGGGTAGCATCTAGGAAACTCCTAGATTCTTAGTGTAAGTTCCACGAAACCTTGCACTAGTCTATTTTTAGTAATTTGGAATTACTTTGCCCAATTAGACAATTTAATTCCCGATGCCCGGAAATCTTGAACAATTGTTTGATTCTTGTTCGCTCCTGGCATGCTCCTACCCTTGGAACACCTTTCTATAGTCTTCAATCTCCAATCCTCCATCTTTTATCTTGTGAAGCTCCAATTCTCCAAGTCGTTTGTAATTATTTTACTTTTAAATTCAATTTATTCCAAAATCGAATTTAGGCCTTAGTAAATCTTCTAGGCTCGTAGTAGACTCTTTCGGTTTAGTCAGTATGTCATGTGCATCCTTAAAAGGTTGATTTTGCATAGACAGACATTAGGATTGACTAACTCTCACTTTCTTATTTCTCTCGGAACTAATAAATCTTTACACAAACTTACTTTTGAGACTTAGAATGATTCAAATTCCTAGAATTAGGAATTTTCCACCTTCTAAGTTGGTTTTCCACCATTTTGGTATAGACTGATACCAAAACTCCTTTAACACTCTTTTTATATCCTTTTCTCATATATTTTAGCTAGATTTCGCTATTTAATCGCGAAAAATGGACCCAGAGTCTTGAGTGCCATCTTAAGGGCTCACAATCATTAGTGGGGTGTCCCCTTCCATGAATAGAGCAAAGCAGAAGAGAGGACCTGGAGTCTCTGGGATATGTCCTAGTGTATTTTCTTAGAAGTAGGTGGGTAATCTGTTCTTGTACCATTTGGGGTCCAATACTTGTTCTTTGAACCATGCTTTTTCTTGTTTTATTCCTTACTTGAGGTAGCTGCAGCCCGAAGAACCCAGAGTGAACTGAGATTCGTGTAAATGTATGTTTTGCAAGCAACAAACAGTGAGTGAAGTTTCAGATTGTGACTTTTGTGTTGTCCAACCCAGTCTACCTTGGCAGGGCCTTAAAGTAGGAACGAAAAAACAGAAATATGACAAGATCAGTGAGAAGAAGATGTCTACACCTATTGAGGTGCAAATCCGCGATCCTTTAGTTCAATTTGAAGGTATAGAGAAGTGAGCCTCATTATATAGCCTTGTAGTTTGTTTTAAGTTTTCCTCATGCATTTTCTATGGTGGTATGTTTGCAGGTCCTCTGTAAAGCTTACCCATCTGAATTTCCTTCGTACTTTCACTATTGTTGATCTCTGCGGTTCAACGACGAACCGGACTATTCTTACTTGAAGAGAATTTTCCAAGATCTCTTTATCCGCGAAGGTCGGGATCTTGATTGTCACGTAGTTAGGTTTTTGCTTCGCACAAGGCTGTTGTCGTTGTTGCTTCTTGATTTATGTTCATAAGGAACTCTCAAATGTTCCTGCCATGTGGAAACCTAAAAACTATGTGACCATGAATGAGTATATAGAAAGAGTTAAAGTGTAAGCTTTGAATTATTTTGGTCAGAAAACCGAGCTTTCCTTTTTGTTTCCTCTTTATAAATTATCTGACTTTTGATGGAGAGAAGAATGACGTGTCTACTGTTTTTGCAGGGTTTCAATTTGATAATGGACAGTTCTCAAGAAACAACAGTCGCAAGTCGCTGGTTCTCCCTCCCGCTCAGTGGTATGTCATACTTATTAGTCTCCTAAAACTCTTCCTAAAATGTTTTATCCTTCAATATAGAGCTTATCGCTTTTAAAAATATCAAGATTTCTGCATACTTTTAATGACTTGTGGTGGATCCATTCCTTTGAGCTTTGCATTGGATACTATCCAAATGTTGGTTGGTTTCTATTTATTTGTACTGTGGAAATAAACAATTACTCTGAAGACGAAAATATTCGATTTGTAGCAGACTGGACCTGGTGGAACAAGTGGTGCAGCGGCAGCGGCAACAGGAGCTGCCGTTGATCGGGCAGCTGGAGGTCAAAATCCACGAGACACACAGCGGACTTCTGACCCTGCTGATGCCGCTCGACGCCGACTAGTTGCTGGGACTCGCTCTGATGGAATAAATTCCATAGACGCACCAAAGCACCAGAGTCCCGGTGCAGATGAAGCCATTACCAAGGATACTGTACGATTTTCTTCTAGCCTCTATCTGCTAACATATCACTCTTGTTCTTCTCTACGTGAACATCTGCTCGGTTAGTTGCATACATGGTCGTGCATCTGCGACTTGGTTAGACCTGCACTGTCGAATGCTTTTGTTTGTACAGAGAATATGTAATTCTTTAGTTTCGGTTTCTGGAATTATGTCTTGTTCTGATCTTGATAAGTGCGTATCACAGGCTATCGGAAGTCTAGCAGAGCTAGAGCGCATGCACGCATCTTCGTTTGTACGAGGTGGTTCATCAGAAAGGAGAGCTGTGCTTTCCAACACCAGACCAGCAGGATCAACAGAAGCTGTGGATGGTTCAGGATCATTGACCAACAAAATTGCGCCCCCCAGCCTGCGCGCAGCGGGAGGGATGTTCAGAAGCTCTCCGGTAGCTTCTACAGATCCCAAGCGGACGGTATCTAACCGCCATCTGTGCCTATCTTGAGGAATTATGACGCCGCCTTGAAGGGAGTTGAGTTTCTTTCTGTTGGAGTGGATCGGAGCCAGTAAAGTAGGCCCCAGGTTTGTGGTTGGAGAGCAATGGCGTATGCCTCTTTCATAAATCCCATCTTGGTATCTAGCCCCAAAAGTTGCTGTGTCCAGCAATATAGCCCTTATTGAAGACGAACAGAAAGCATATCCTTGCATTGTGTTCAAAGGCATTTCATTTTTGCGATATAGTGGCTTTACTTCCTATCGATGAGATTTATTCTTTTGTTTTTTAAGTCTCAGGGTTGTCATCATTCGACAATATAGCCAGTCTTGTGTATGGGGAAATTATTAGTTCATGCACCTAGACGTCTTTCTAGCGTTTTACAAATCCTTCAGTTGACCAGAGCCTTCATAGCCTCCAACATTATATGATGTAGTACCTTGTCAAACCAAGTATTTTGACGTTTTCCTCTTCGGTCCTTCAGAGTTGCCTCCCTTTCTGAAATAGTATATGGTATTGTATGCTAGTTGTCAGAATGCTGTTGATCATAGGGTTATGAGTGTTATTTTGATGGCATGCATTCATTAGTCTTATTGGACTTTTTTTTCTGTTGCTTGGAACATGTGGCCATGGCTTACGTCTGGGCAGCCTGGTGGTTGTGCAGGGTCGAGATTCTTATGCTGGAAATCCCGGAAGGAATCCTAGTTCCTCTCGTTCGCCAAAAGAGTGAGCTTATTGGCTGATGCTGAATCATGTATCTGGTTCGGGAAACATGGCAGCTCTATCTGGCCTCCTCATCTGCTGAGCTTGGTGATCTGGGGGCCCTGTATTTGATGTCAAGATGAGATCCATGGAGAGATGGACGTACAGTTGAGACCGTGACTCCAGTGGCTGTGCTGCCTTGGCGCCCCATTGTTGATAATCAGGGCTCTTACAATCCGGTTTCCACATCTGAATTGTTGTCCTTCAGCAGTACAGTATGATTGTCAAGTTTCACAGCTTCCTTAGTAGCTAAGCCGATTGCCACCTGTCAGTAATCAGATTGTGGTTGAGAAGGCTGCTCATCAGCTTTCAATGATAAGATATCTGGTAAACTGCAAAAATTTGTGGCTTTTTGTGATTATGAAGAGAATAGTTACGTAGAGCGAATAGTAGTTGATATTGGTGTACAGGTACATTGGTTTTGTAAGGTAAGGCTTGTATCAACTGGTTGGTTTATTGACCTAGCCATTTTCTCATTTTATGAGCTGGTATCTCCTGATTATTATTTGTGATTTCATGCAAGAAGGTTGTGCTGTTATACTTGTACCGTGGATAAGTATGGAAACGAGTTTCACCTCCGCTACGTCAACGAGCATCTAATTTCCAATTGTCTGAAGATGTGTTCTAAAGTGCAGCTTGTAGCAGGGTAATTTAATGATAACTTTCAAACAAAAATTGTGGAAAATTGTAAAGTATGATCAATATATCGTTTTAACATCACGTGGTTGGATCTGCCTTCGTGATTTTCATGTTGCTCCAACAGTAGCCGAAAGCAGAAAGACTTATTTGATCCCATTGTACTCAGATTATGTGTCATTGTACTGTACAACATAGAAACTAGGGTAAACGCTAAGAAGGAAAAATTCCAGAGTTGATAACAGTCTGAAGATGAAAGACCCCACATTACACTTGTGGGCATATCCGGGAAAGAAAGACTATGAGCGCACCAAAACCGATATGTACAGTATTGTACAGAACAAGTGCTCAGAGCTCCTAAACCCTAAACCCCAAACCCTGAAAAAGAAAAATAGAAAAAAGGAGTCCCTCCAGGTTAGTTGTGCCTAACCTCACCTGACCAAAGAAAACTCTTGTTTGAATAGCCAACTAGTTCGTCGCTTGTAACGACAAGAGCACCAAACCTTTTTTTTACACTTTTCTAACTACAAAGTAGGAATCCGCAGTAAGTGAAAATTGGAGCTCCTGCCCCTTCTGTAGGTTATTTTCCTTAACAAATGCACACCAATCATGTTCCTTGATGCCTAGCCTCAAATTTGCATTTTGCTTTGCATCCCGACCCTTGTATCGACGACAAGCCACAAGATAAACTGGAGACTCTTCATGTACCCCCTGGAGTTGGATAGAAGTTTGAAAGCGTTCGCCATATGTGCTCACAAATTTTAGAGGAAACTCCTGCATAAAAACAATCCACATTCGAAATCATGAAAGATGAATATGGTTTAGTACATTTCGTCCTAAAACAAGGTGATTTGAAAATAAGAATTTCATAGTTAAAGTTTTGAATTGCAGTTACAGGTAACAAAACTTACAAATTGTCCTGAATTGGGTATTCCACTAGATCGTTGGATGCTAGAGGCTGTCAATCGTTTGTGGAAGCTCGGAAACTCACAATGATTTTCCAAATGTTCAGTCAACTGGGATCCTGGGGCCTTGCCTTCACTGCTATTCCCTGTGACTACTGTCTTCGCGGACTCATCCTGATGATGAGACAAACCAGGAGATGGAATGCTGTCATTTTCGGAGTCTGAAACGGAAAGATCGGCACTGTTCTTTTCCGAATCAACAATAAAATCCTCTTCATCGCTAGAACTGTCACACAGGTCTAACAAAGAGAAACACCCTCCAATCTCTCGAAATACGTAAACCTCAAACTCAGATCTCGCACCCTCTCTCGACAGAAGAAAAATCAACGAGTCGCCTTCCTTCAGTTGATTGTGAGTAACGAATGCTTCCCACCCAGCAACAAATCGCACATCGCGTGTTCCACCCACTTTCTTGTGAATCTTGAGCTGGACAGCCCACGGTCTTGAGGATGTCCCCGAGGGTGTCCGAGTTCGAAGGATGACCCATTTGTCAATCTTGTAACCATGCTCTTGAACGAACTGCATTGGTAATACCTGTAAAATGAAAATAGGGAGCAGCAAGTACTTAATTAAACACTAAATGTGGAAATAGGGATGAACAGCGGCTGAATATCAAGAGCAGTGCGTCAAGGATAAGGTTAACTTGCATACCAGTTGGACATTGTCTGATTCAAGTGACCGCGTTAATTTCTGTTGAAAATAGATGCTCTCCGAACTCTCCAATTCAGTGAGAACATCGTTCATATTTGCTTCTACCTGCCCCGTTGAAGACGGAAAATTCGACTGCATTTCTTGCTTCATAATAGGGTTTTCAAACCGGTAAAAAGGACTCCAATTTTTGCAATCTAACAACTAATAAAGAGTACCGACGTTTCCCCTCACAACACGGCTGCTATGTTGCAAAACTGTACTCCATTTTGCAATGAAAATACCAGCTTTAAAATCGAATTCAAGTGGCATCAAAAGGAGAGCACGAGAAGGGTTTGGCCAGTCTACAGTATCTGTGATTTTCAGGCTATGACAATTCAAACCCCCAAAATAGAAATCCACTCTCGCACACAAAACCAAACCAAGCGCAATCGAAAGAAGTAAGATTCTTCAAGTGTATTAGGAGCTCGTGACTTTCCATATGCTCGCCTTCGAATCAGGTCTTCGTAGCCAGGAGCTGAAATTTCCAGCTCGGGTTTCCATACTCTCCGCGCGAAATTGTGCCTGCCGTAGTGAATAATGATCAAGAGCCTTCATTGCAAACGAGGGTTGGCTTCGCGATTTCGCTACGAAGATTATCCTGCTCTACAAACTTCGAAAGACAGCGTAATTCATACTGGTATGTATGTCCCTTGAACCCTAGTTCTGTTTTCCTGTAGGGCACTTGAGGTCTTTGGGGGGTTATCTGTGTAACGCTGGACGATTTCTTGATCTCTGTTACAGTACTTGAATTCAAGTTGACGTGATTTGGATTGCACTGTACTGTACAGTCCAAGTGGAAGTGAAGTTTTGTGATCACATTGATTGTTCAACATAATTGAACTAAAGTCGAGTTTACTTTTCGAGTCTTTTTTTCATTACTTCAAGGAATATCGTTTCGTTTCACTATTTTACCAAAGTTGTTTGTCCAAGCCTGAGGGTAACATCACCCATTAGCAATTCCTTTATAAAACCAACCCTTTGTGGTGTAGATTGTTGTTGCCACAATTACGGTAACTATACTAAATCTCTTTGTTTTATGAATCCACGAACTAGATTCAAGCATGGAAAAACAACTTGTTCTACTCTTATTTAGAAGCCTCAATTGTTGTAGCCGCAAGTGAGGAGCAGCTACAGGAACTACAAACCAACCACCTTGCATTCCCACCATTTGCACATCCAATGATGGCTCCTAATCTCCTTGCTTGTGCGTGACAACAGGTTGTGATAATGCCTTGTGGTGTAAGCATAGAGTTTGCAAAGGCTTCCTTCGTGATTGGGAGGCCGCAGACAAATGTAAGAAATGGAGGCAGAATTTTCTGCTCCTCACTTTCTGCCATCATTGGAGTTTGTCATCAGGGTTCAAAGTTCCAGAGGGACCATGTCTTGCTCTGCAAAGTGAGTCTGCGTTGGAGTTCATCACTTACAGAGAGGACCCACAAAATGGATCAGGTGCTACAGTCGCATAGTACTCCAAATTTGCTGGCGCGGCTCGATTGATGATGCTCTTCAGGTCGAATTATGTGAGACTTTATTTGGAAACATTCCTTTTGCAGAACTTTTCTATGATACCCAGATATATCGGTGGTATAACTGTGGAGTGACAAACAAACAGCTGATGAGTGAGCATTGACTCGGGTTTGTTTTTTGTTTTTCTTGGGGGGGGGGGGTTGAAAGACGTTGACTCGGTTTTGGAGGAAAGGCTACTCAAACGGGCTTCAAGGAAACGTTTGTCACGGCAAAGCCTTCTTACCTTCTGTCCAGAGCCAAAAAAACGGAACAAATGCCTAAACCCCAGTCATCCCCTGACTGTCTCCACAAACCCTAATTTCGAATTTCGTAGGTGATTGATTGTGATCTCAGGAATCATCTTGATTTTGGAATCGCCATGCAGTTCACTTGTTAGAGTTGAGTGAAGCAGGAGTGTGAGCAGAATTGGGCTGGATTGAATGTTCTGTAGTTGCTGCCATTTCATTGAGATATTAGCGATTCTTGGATTCGTCGATGGCACATGTTGGAGCGGCCAGTCTGTCAAGATGTTGAGGAGGCAGGAAGAATAGAGGACGAGGCTTGGCAATGGCGTCGCAGGAAAGCGAGGCGCTCCAGCTCCTGCGAGTGGCGCTTGAAAATCCTCACGGCACGGCGCTGGAGAGGAGGCAGAGGTTGCTCAAGGCTTGGACGTTCCTGCGGCGCTCGGCAGTTCCGGAACCTGGTGGAGACGGTGCGACTCTTTGTTTTCCCTCGTTGCTGTTTTTTAAAATTCCAGTGCCTTGTATGATTGTCAATGATTCTGAGTCTCTTTTCTAATGGTCCTAATTATTTCTTGAGGCGGAAGCTGTTTGCCGGTAGAGTATTCCAGGATTTTCATATCGTCAATTACGAGAAATTGCGGAGACCTGATATCGCAGAGTTTCTAGATCGATAATGAAACAACAATTTGTTGAACTATCATTTGGACAATTTTTGTGTCCGGATGCAATTCAGTGATCAGCATCTTCCCCTGCAACGTTAAGGAGGCACTGACTTTTTGCTTACCTCGGGTGTACCTAATGCGATGTAGGTACTCTTACAGCCAGAGAGGAAAGGAAACGGTTGAAGGAGGAGAAAAAAGATCGACGAAAGAGGAAGAAGCGGAGAATTAAAGATGATACACAAAATCTACATGGAGAATCTTCTAATCAGGTGGTTGTTTTCATTCATTTGAAGTGTTTTCTGCGGGCTGAGCAGCGAAGTGTCTCTTCATTTTACTCACTTTTTTATGATATCATAGGTATGCATGGCTTGGTGTTAAGCATTGTGGTTTTCAGTCATTTCCTTGTTCGAACAAGAGATAGCTCGTTTGAAAGTTTCTTTGCAGGAAATGTGTTTCTTATTAGAGATTATTCAAAGAAATGGTAGCTTGATGGTGAATATGACACTGGTTTCTGTCGACCAGGATGAAAGTGAGAAATCACTTCTTGAAGCTGCACGATTGGGGAATGTTGATCATATTGCTGAATTGATTAAACGGGGTGTGCGTATTTCCTGCAAAGACGAGTCGGGCTATTCTGCTCTTCACTGGGCGTCGCTTTACGGTCATATTGATGTGCCTACTCTTAACTCTGAAGTATTGATTCATTTAACCAATCAATATTAAGGCTCTGGAATCTGATTGTAGTCCTAAGTTCATTTGACAGCTTCAAGGAGATTGGTTTGATGTGCGAGGATTACCGGTGGTAGTCTTTTCGTTGTGGTGCAAGACCTCATTTCACATTTTTTTGGAGACTTCGTCTTTGAGCAACAAGGTAGAGTGATTTTGAGAAGAAGTAGGTGGTGAGGGCACTTTTGGGTGCAGGAGCGGGTGATGGGAAGCGCATAAATAGGAAGACCAACTCTGGCAATACGCCTCTGCACTTCGCATGTACAGGTAAGCGCGAAGGACTTATCACAGATGCGGTCGAATCTTCGCATTCTTACGACTACGTCCCACATTTATTTTATTTCAAATATTTTTATTATGCAGTCGAGTATCTTGTTATTCTCTTCTGAATGTTTCTCTTTCAAATAAAAAATTCCTTACTTACGAAATTTTAATGATGGATACACACCTCCATTATCTCAAATGTCGGTATGATTTTTCTCAGGGCAGCATGCAGAAGTGGCAGCTCTTCTGCAACTATACAAACCTGATGTTTATGCTGTCAATGAGTATGGTCAAACACCTGTATCTCTAGGTGAGTATATTCTCCACATTTAAACCTCAGGCGGTGTGATTTACAGCCGTTGGAGCCTTTTGTTTCATACTGTATCGTTTTCTTAGAATTGAATTTTTACCATATGTAAAGCGATGTTTTCCCTATTATCCTTCATTGATTTACTTTATAGCGAGACTTAATGATCCATAAGTATAAATTAAGGTATACTTGAGACACAGGCAAATATTCTAGGCATGTCTTGCATACTGTGTCTAGAGATTTCCAAGGACCTCTTGTCCCCTTTGACTGGATCCACTTTGAACAGGGATTGAAATTTTGATTTCTAAGCAGGGCTCAGGAAGCTCGTGGGCAGGATTGAGGAGGAAAAAAGACTTTCACAGATAAATGCTATTCGCAATCAGTCTCATTTGACTGCTCTTGTTCATGAGAGTGATTTCGAGCGACAAGTGAATGTTGGTGAGCATGGCGACATGCCGATTACAGAAGTCCGGCAGAAGTGGGAAGCTTATCAAAGCGCTTGGAGTAGCTTTCTACAGACGTATGGAAAAAAGGATTCTGTTCCGAGCTCATCAAACTGTGATGGTGGAGACAGGAAGATCGACTTTCAGGATATTCCTTGGCCATTAATGAAAAAAAGGGGGATCGAAGGTACTCCTTTTCTGCACAATAAGTCAGCTCTGCTTTTTAGGCATGTTCTATGCTTCATCGCACTTTGCTAGTATACAAAATCTTGTCAGGACATGCAATGTACTCTCTTGGTCATTACTCTCGTCATTTCTGCTCAAATATGGATATGTATGTACATTTGTTTTATTCTCTAGGATGCGCGTTTGCCAGAGTTCGGATTTACTTTATCGGAAAATGACGTACTTCTGTTCCAGCTGTATTGTGAAGGACTTGCTAGCAAAGTTACGGTGTAGCTTTTAATAATTTCTAATTTTCTATTAATTTACAAAAGAACGGTGTACCCTCTGTACCTTACTATATTCTAACAAGTACAGATTCTAGCAAGTACAGATGGTGTACCTTGAATGTTAAGAATTAGACCGTCAAAATTGCCGGACTGAACTCACCGGAGTACCTTTCGTGTGGTTATTGAAAAGATGGCGAGGATCTTCTGCTTAGCCTTCTTCATACATCAGGCGATGACCTGCGCAGTCTTATTCAACAAGAGCGACTTCGGTGGTTAGTCTTCTGCATCGCCGTTTCTAATCTCTTTTGTCTTCACTTTGCAAGAGCTGGACTAGTCCTATTCATACGTAGAGAATCTCCGTCTCTCTTGGATGAATCGGTCAATTTGATGCTTGAATGATCTCTTCGTTTTGCGAGCAGGCACCCTGACAAATTCATTCAGACATTTGGCATCCGGCTTTCGAAATTGGACAGAGATGCTATCCTTTTAGGCGTGAAGACGGTCAGCCAGTTGCTGAACTCTTTGGCGAGCGAACAACGCACCGAATCGTCAACAGCATCGTAGTGCCGAGCAGCTGTTCTGGATTTTCCGGATTTTCCCCTTCTTGCTTCATAAAGGGACTTAGGACTGTCAACAAGGCCGACAACCAGTTTCGAAAACTGTGAGAGAGAGAGAGAGAGAGAGAGAGAGAGAGAGGGTTTATCTTAACCTATATTGAAGAATCTCCTGCTCAACCTGAAGGTAAGTTGTGGACTAAGCGTCTGGGGTTACTGCTTGCCAACTTTTTGTTAGTCTGGTTGTTTGTAGAATTTGTCCACGTATACCTTTGCGACAACTAGGGTTCGCACTTAGTGGCAAGTTGCTGAATGGTTTGAATTAAATACAATCTCCGTGACATCCTCCGGCGTTATGAATCCACTTTCTGATGTTTAACTTTCTTAGAATTTTGAACCCTACTGTCGAACCTGCCGTTGAAGAATTGTCGCAACTCTTTGTTACCCTTTCTGAAAACTCCAGTACGGTAGCAGCGATTGCAGATTTCTGAACGCCAGCACCGACATGTGGCTCACCTGAGGCAAGAGTATTTTTGAAGTTCTGAGCGGTCTCTTATGCGATACTCATGCTGTCCAATCTTCATCACATTTTCATCTTCTTGCACTAACGTAATAGCTGAGTCCCTGAAAAAGGACAACGCAGTCAGTGCTAGTCCAAGTGGTCGCCTGAGAAGATTTCTGATTATGTCAGAAATTCTCAGTATCAGACAGTCTGGTGGATAAAGTTTATTTTTTGCGACTTTATTGTTAATCAATAAATGCGAAGTTTTTTCTTGCTGTCCCTGGCTCTGCAGAGTAAATTTGTGAAAAGCTGAAACAAATTGTGGTGTAAGCTTAGCTTCAATTACGCATGCTCAGTGTTGTGAAGTCCTGATGTAGTATCATGCAAAAACTTTTTAGACCATGTGATGTTCTTGCATTTTGCAGCAGATTTTTCAGTGTTACATAATAAGAATCATAGTGGGCATTTTTGCCAAATGGTATTTGAATTGTATGTTACATTCATGATTGCTGACTCCTAGGGTGGTAGGTTATTCTTGAACTTTTGTAACCATAACTCAAGCATGTTTTGTGCCTGTTCTGTACAGGTTAAGCTTTCCTTACGAAGAAAAAACCAAGATTTCACCAAAACCAATCAAATTAAAACAACTTTTTGTCAATATTGCTGGTCACCTTCTATCCTCCTTTTTTCTAGTTTCCAAGAGCCAGTAGGGTTGTTATCGTGTCAGTGACAATGTACCAAAATATTTGGACGATGGATAGAGTTGATTGACATCATGGCTTTGTTTGTAAGACCTCTGTCTGTCAGGTTCCAAGTTTCTCTCTGATGCTTATTGGAGTCAAAGTTGTAAAAGTTTTGGAAGTACTACAGTAAGCTATACTTGCTAGTAAGCTGATATGAGATCCACTTTGGCACAAGCCATGTTGGCTTTACTTTGTGGGCATTGTAAGTTAGATCCCACAATCCATTATTTAAATTTCTCCATGTCAGATTGAACAATGATTGCAAGTTATACTAAAAAATGATTTTTTTTTAATAATTCATAAATGACTTATAATTATAAATAGTTAGAGAATTATTTTTTGCTTGAATCCAAGTTGGAAACTCATATCTTATTTGATGTTAGATTGCTAATGTCACAACATTCTAAGCGTTTTAGCATTGGAGAACTTGCAATCTTCTATTAAAGACTTAAATTCCCCCTAATGCAAATTGAATGGTTCATTGGTGTGTAGATTAAAAACTTGAGCATGTAAATGATGACCATCTACTATTGCCACACCCAATTAAATATCAAAAATCCAAAATAACTTTTTCTTCTATGTTTTTCCTTCATCCAAATTTGAGAAAAAAAATTCTTAGCATCTAAAGCATTTTTGTTCTTTTTCAGCTAAATTGCCACAAAACAATATATTTTGAAAATTGGAGTTGGAAAACAAAAATTGTAATCTCTTTTTTGACTTCTAGCCATATGATCAAATATCAAATTTGTATATCTATCCTTCCACCAATTTTCAAAGCCAATCATTTCTTTACCATCTCTAAGACAAATATTCAAGGTAGTCCATATCAAAAGTTGTAGGACATTTCATGTTTGCTTTCAAAACATAATTTTTCATTATTATTTTTTCAATAATAAGAATTGAATGAATCAATACTTCCTTACAAGTATGGATCTATTTTTTTTTTTTTATTCATTTTATTACAAGTATGGATCTATTTTTTTTTTAATTCATTTTATTACAAGTATGGATCTATTTTTTATTTTTTATTCATTTTATTCTTAAATTCCATTTTTTTGAAGAACTTAAGTATGCAGTTACACCTTCTTCAATAAGTAGATTTTACAAAAGAATGAGAAGTTGGTGAAGGAAAATGAGAGTTGTTGTATTAGAAGAAAACTACGTTGTATTTGACAAAAACTATGTTGTAGTCAACATAAAAGTGTGGAATGGATTTGTTATGCGGAATTTTTCATTCTCATATGAAATTTTGCATTTTACTTGTTCAATTTTGTGTTGAAACGTTGAAACGCAAAATTTTGCATTGCATTATGAAGGGACACTTTGCTGTTGAATGCAACATAGTAGCAATGCAGTCTTTGTTGAGTAAAACGCAAATTTTCACAAGTTCAATGCAGTTTTTGGCATAAATAGTGCAATTTTCTTCTAGTGTTGGGAAGCCGATTAGCATAAAGGTATATCTCCTTTATCTAGTGTATCTAGCACAAAGAATCAAGCGCAAAGAATCAAATCTAAAGAATGAAAAATAGATATATGGATAATTTAGTAAGGTTTGAAGATCCAATCAGCATAGCTCATGCCACCCACAACCATAGCTTGTGCCATTGCAAACCCTAGCAATGGCGATGGAGTGTAACTACAGCAAAATTGACAATTTTAGCAAATAAACTACAGAGTGTGGGGTCAAAAATTTTACTCGCAAATACTTTTGGGCACCCATTATTCACCTCTACAAGAGAATAATGGATTTGACAAAGGTTTCACAAAACAAGTATATTCTACTATAGAAAGCATCCAATTAGCTAATAGGAAGTTGCCACAATTCAATTCTTCAAAGAAGTTTAGGGCATTGAAAAAGGGGTGACTACCCCTATTAAAAAACTAGAAGAAGTCATCCTCGATTTCAAAGTCTTTAATTTATTTATTTACAAAAACATATTCTAAAATGTCATATTGAATTCAAATATCATGATAGGGTTTATAAGGGTCATGATGTATATACATACCTTGCAATATACAACCATTAGAAGAAAATCACATTCACCACAACCGACTGATATGCAACTATGTGTCCTACGCGACTTCCTTACAACTACAACTCTCTGTATTTGCACCAAATTTAATGTTTACACTACTATAGTCGCAAAGTAGTCGCAAAATAGCTGTAGTTGTAGTTTCAAGTTGCATGTAGTTGCAAAGTAGTTGCAGGTTGAAGTTTGGATTATAGGAATCTAACAAAAGAATTTATGTGATGTATTTTACATCCAAAATTCATCACACTTGTCGACATGGACCACTTAGGTTTTGTAGAGTTTAGTGTGTCAAACTACAATTGGGTATAATCTAAATTTGACCACAATTCAACTAGAATGCAACTAGAATGCAACTAGAATACAACTTGGAAAATAATTAAATCAAGTTTTATATCAATTGTCCCATCTCAATTGTCAAGAGTACCATTAGATTGGATGGATAAGAGTTGTAGGTTATACCATCTTTAAGTAATAAAGTTTAATATTACAATTGTAATATTTCTACACTTTAGAGATTTTTATAAGTTGTAGATTTCTACAATTTATAAACTTCTACAATTTGTAGATTTCTACAATTTATAGAAATCTACAAATATTTAAAGTATAAGAAATTTTAAAATTTTTGAAATTTAAAGTTTTGTAAACTTGTGAAATCTATTTAATATCAATATTTGAATTTGATAATCTAAAAAAAGCTATATCTAAAATTATAAAATCTATAGATCATTGAGATTCAATTATTGAAATCTACAATCATTAAGATTTAAAAAAATCTATAAATCTACAAGTTACAAACTAATTGTAAACTAGTTGCAAAGCAGTTGCACAAAAGTTGCAAGCAAGTTGCACAAAAGCAAGTTCTGCATTAGAAGACTTCATCGATGAAGTTCCACGTAGGCTATCTAATGAAAAACAATCTTTTTGATTTTGCAACTACATTGCAACTAGTGCGACTTGTCCACTACAACTACGGGCTCCAAATTATCACCCAATTGCAAACGTGTTATGCAACTACAAAACTAGTTGCTAATCGTAGTTGCAAAAGCCCCAATTTTCTTCTAGTGAACTGAATGCACTTTCTATTATTGCTTGCTTTTAAGCTTCATTTCTTCGGATGAACTGCTACAAAGATGTTGTACCCATTGGACCACACAGTAACTTACTCCTCCACATCAAGGCCACATCTTATAACCTATCTTTTGGATAGATAGTAAGGCACAAGTTCCTTCCATCTAAATGTGAGGAGAAAGATTATTTGGTTTATTTATGAGGTTTGTTGAGTCATCAGCCCCCCTTATGTAATTTTCAAATGTAATCTCAAGACCAATTAATGCTTTTGTATTTTCATATCCGCATTGTATTCTAATACCCACATCCTATAGCCGTAGCTATATCATTTTTGAAATTTGCGCTCGTATTTGTAGATACATATATAAGTATCATTATCAATATTTGTATGTTTATATACATATTGTATTTTGATCAACAACAAGGGAAGGGATTTCTTGAATTTTTTTTCAGAATTAATCAATGGTTGTCTTTTTTCCATGGCAGGGACAGGGAAGGGGAGGGCTGCATCTTTTCAAGGGATAGTAACTTACTCCTCCACATCATTCCAAAAGCCCATTTCCATGTGTTGTAAGATCAGCCTTGCCGAGTAAATTAATTCAAACATTAAGGTAGAAGGTCCTATAATGGACCATCTAAGGGCTGAAACTGAATTTCAGGGAAGTAAAACTTCTAGAAATATTTTTCAGCAAATTTTACTTGAAAGACAAGTAGAATTGACATCTAACCCAATACGTTTCATATTTTTTGGAACTTTGTGGAATTAGTTATCAAACTTTGAAGTTGAAGTGGCATAGGGCTCTAAAATGGAGCATTGCCTAAAATGTACATAGTTTTTACACCACTGAAGGCTATGAAAAAGAAACATGTACAAATTGTCTACATTTAAGATAGGGCTCCATTTTAATGCCCGCTCCATTTAAGGACCTCCTACCTTACCTCCTCTCAGAGCACTTTTCTTTTCTCTTTTTTCTTTTTTCTTTTTAACAAATAAAACTCTCAGAGCACTTTTCATGTCTTCCTCACTGTAAACAATTGATTGCACATCATTCATTTTTCAACCCCACCCTGCAAAAACTGCAATAAATTATGAACAACAGCAATAGATGTTGGGAAAGATGTTCAGCTTTGTCCAGCTCCAATAAGTAGTAAGGTAGATGGCTTGAAAAGCGACCCTTTAAGGGCTGTTTGGCCTTTTTGATGGGTTGAAGATGCCCGAAAATATTTCCCCTTATTTTTCATTTAAAGAATCATTGATGTGAAATCTAACCCAAGTGGTTTCATATTTTTCCAAGCATTTATGAATTACTTATGAATTTTCAAAGAACTCTGCCATAGGTACCTATTTGTGATTCTAGGTCTTGCATAACCCACACATGCGCGGTCTGAAAAAAACCAGGGCTTGACCAAAAACAAGCAGTGAAGCACTCAAAAAGTAATACTTCAGGTTCCTAAATGCGACCTTTACTAAACTGAAGCCCTAAAACCAACATTGTCTTCACATACTTTTAAGTCCAATTCAAAGTGCTATAACTTTTGTATCCGATTTCCAAATTCAACAAAACTTGTTGGAAAATTTGCAAACTCTCTTCTAGTTTGTGTGATAAAATTTTCAGATCAATCTAAGTTATACTGATTTTTTGGGAGTCGATCAAAGTTCAGAAGTTCAATTTGAATTCACCAAACTGCATTGAGATGGCTGCAACTTCGGGGGCTTGTATCTTTTTCATCAAATGTTAGTTTTCAATCAAATTTGTTGGGTTATGTTCTCCTTGAAGCCTAGTTATTGTGGTAAAATTTTCATGTCAATCCAAGTTGTTTTGAATGTTTGGGAGCAATTCAAAGTTCAAAATCCCAACATTCTTGGATCACAATGAACTTCGGCGGCTTATAACTTCTTCATATAAGGTCCGTTTTCAAAAAAAATTGTTGGAAAAATTGCGCCTACTAGTCTAGTTTGTGTAGCTAAAATTTCATATCAATCCAAGAAGTTATAAGTGACTGAGAGGCATTTTAGTAAGAGGATGTTCGGCTGAAAACGTTTTTCTTGCAAAAATGAAATGGACACTTGTCTTGTGTCCACTCTTAGTTTGAAATCGACCCACCCTGGCTCTTATTACACCATATGTGTTGTATAAACCAACACCTAACAAACCTTATAAAACTCTGACAATGTCCAGGGTCCATTTCAAAAGCACTGAAGGTCGATTTTGGAGCATTTTATAGGGACGCTTCTAAATGGACGGTCGCAATTCGAGCCACCTACCTTAGAGCCTGCCAAGGGAAGTAACTTACCAATGCATCTTCAACAGCAAGAAGATGAACTTGATTTGATTGAACCACGGCTTCTCGCATTTTCTCACATTGACATGATATCAAAGTTATGACATTAACAGTATCCAAGTCCACCTTGTAGATTCGCAAAGTTACCCATTAACAATAAATTCATGATAATTCATGAAACATTAGGTCAATGTTGCTGTTAGTATGAGGAGGCGAAATTAAACATCAGACAAGGTAACCAGGGTTCACTTCAAGCTGAACAATGTCAACATGATTATATCAAGCAAACACCAACAACACCAACATCACATTGTCATTGAGTTGACCAAATGTTGGCTTGCTCTAACTTAGCATTAACATTCATTTGATGATTTGACACTTACTGTTTGCGTTCCATAATTAAAACATTAATGTAACATTACAGATTAGTTTAACAGTAACTGAACATCGCAGCGGGTAATCTGAATGTTGAATGACTAAGCTTAAACTTCAACTTGACATAAAAGAAAAACTTGATTAATTGAAGTAAATTAGGGTTGTGTAATTTCATGATGAACATCTTGCGAGAGTGGTGATGGAGGGTTGTCATTAAGTTCAATCTCACCTCAGTGAAAACAGCCAGGCATGAGTTCAGCTGCGTCATTTTCTGGTAAGGTAGCCGAACCCTTTCTTATTAGTCCTCTATTTCCAAAGTCTAGACTAAGCATACGAGGTGGGAGTAACCGGCCCATTATCATGCATTATGAGTCATTAATTTTCTCCCCACTTCCTTACCAGCCTATGATTAGGATTAGACATACCTAACATACCTATATATTAGGAATGAATTTTAGAAAATCTAAATTAAAAAAATTGATAGTAATTTTGGTTTTAGGTGGGAAAATATGGAAAATTTTTGAATCATTCTTAAAATCTATTTTTCCACACAAGAAAAAAAAATCCCCCCACCAAACTCAATCGTGAACTATGCTAAATTCCATAAGTGATTGGAAATAGGTTTGAGCTTTAATTAGCTAATGACGGACCCATTGAAAGTTCTAACTTCCCTTCGCTTCTCTTCCTTGGCAGCAGGGTTTTTGTTTTAGGCCTTCTAAGGCCTAATTTCCTCAAAAAAAATCATCAACTTCAAGCCTATAGAAAAAAAAGAGGAAAAATGTGTTAAAAAATGCCAAGCATTCCAACAATAATGTCCTTCCACATCATTGCCACAATGTTTCAAAATTTTTATTTCATCTATTGTGCAAAGCCAGCACATACAAAAAATTACATACAAAAATTACGTATTCAAAATTGTAATACTTAAATATGACCTTTTTCAATTCAAGTCCCCTAAATTAAGGAGCCAGACAACTTAAAACCTTCTTGAAAGGAAGGCCACATAACCATTTGTCCGAAAACCCAAAAAAACCCTGCCTGGCAGCAAAATGGACAGACAGACAACGAAGGTGGTGAGGGTTCTGAGAGAGGAGGAGGGATGTAAGCTAAACTTGTTACAACTGAACTCACTCAAAGGACAAATTCATGGAAGTTATTCACTCAGTCTGTCTGTGTGTCAGTGAGGGTGGCAGGGCAGGTACTCGCTCAGGTTGACTATGAACAGTCCACAGGGAGCATTCCAACTCCATCCATTTCAGTAAAATCCACCCCAAGTGAAACAGGTTTCCCCACCTCCAACTCAATCAATCCTATGTTCATAAGGCACCCAAATTCTTGTGGTGGAGTGTACACACATGTACATGTGTCTCATCAAGTGTACTGCACAAGAAGAAGTGGGACTGCATTAGGTTTGTCCAAAGTTGTGCATGTCGTAGGCCAAGTTATCTTCCTCTTCCTTCCTCCCTTCTTTGGTCAGATATCATGCACAAAAGCTTAATGTGCCACTTACCTTGTGCAAGTTTGCCATTGGGTCGCAGTAGAGTTTCAATGCACATTCCTTAAGGTAGCAGCATCCATAACCGTTACTGCACCCATAACTGACAAGTAGAGTGCCCTTAAATCATCTTCAAGAGTACCTCCAAATTGTCACTCACTCTTAATTTTGATTGGTAAACTCTGAATTTTTTAGATTTTGTTGTGAGAATCATGGTAGATTTACTAGAGTGCGGTATAGAGTGCCCTAGTGAGTTCTACTTTGAAAATTCACAGAAATTAGATGACTTGTCTAAAAATTCTATTTTTCTTTTAGAAAATTTATGATTTTCAGTTGCTAATACTGTAAAAATGTTTTTCTAGAAAAAGATACCTTCAACTCTACTGAATTGCTTATTTTGACGGTTATGGGTGTTCCTACCTTATACGTATAGTACTGGAAGGTAGCCAAGCTCTTTCCAATCATCCAAAGTCTAGATTGTTCTATTTCCGAGTATAGGAGGTGGGAGTAATCGTTCCATTATGATGCTTTATGAGCTGTTGATTCCTCTGCATTTCGTGCCCGGACTATGATTGGAATTAGACATACCTATTTGTCAAGAATAGGTTTAAAAAAATTTAACAAAAAGAATTTATTGTCATTTTGTTTTTGAGTGGAAAAATATGAAAAATTTCCAAATCCATCATAAATCTATTTCCCCATAGAAGAAAAAAAATTCCCCCACCAAACTCAACCGGAAGCTATGTTGAATTCCTTAAGTGATTGGAAATGGATTGTAAGCTTCTACAATAGAGTAAAATCCTTTGCAAAGTTTGGTTTGTCAATAGGTAAGTTATATGCAACCACTTCTCACTTACAAAATGAAACAAAATGAAATGAACTTGTTGTTGTATACTATAAGTTAGCTAAGGGAGGCAAACCATTTTTCAAGTGTGGATATGTTGAAGGGGAAATTAACCTATGAGACATAGATTTGATAAGGATTTCATATTTTTTAGAATTTTATTTCCAAAATAGAATTATCATGAATTTTCTAGATGGTGATTTTGTTTGTCCCATATTGGTTATATAGATCATTCTGAGTGCTTCGTTGCCATGTGCCACCTTACCATATGGAAGTAAGGTAGAGGTATCTATTGGTTGGGTCCAATAAGATTATGACACATGTCCCAAAGTAATGAGTAAGAAAGTAGTAAGTAGTAAGCTTCATAGTGAGCTAGAAAATACTTAATCTATGATTGAAATTGGAAAAGTCTAGACATTGGTTATTTGTCTAGACAACTTTTTGGCTTCTAATAATCACAATAATTTCAATTTAGGGAATAAAATTCTGAAAAATTTGCAATTCCTATATTTTCCATCTTCCTACTTGGCAAAAATTTCACTTGCCTCGTACTACTCATGATTTGCCTAAAAATCACGTATGTGATCAACTATGGGTACCTCTACCTTATTGTTTGCAATTACAATGTATTAAAATTGATTATAAAAAAAAGACCATCCTACCTAGCTAGAATGGAGTGTGATAAAAAAAAATGGATTGCCTCCCATAGTATACTATTAGTTTTGCCATGAACTAATTTTTTTCAACCCTAAATAGCCCACTTGAAGCCTCTCCTTCATCAAAAAACACTTTAGACAATCATTTCCAATGTGAAAGAGCTAAAAACTTTACAAATTGCTTTTCATTACAACTATTGTTAACTATAAGATTTTGTACAAGACTAGTATGAGAATATGTAGACAAAGTTTCATAAAAATAATGATGTAGATTGCACGATATTTGCATTTAAAAGGAAAAAGGACAAGCTTTTGAGCACTTTTTAAATTTAAAAAAAATTGTATATTAAAGTAGACTTGAAATGAAAGTCTAGGAAAAAAGGTTAAAAAAAATAGAATTATATCCTTCACTAAATTTTTTAATAGAAAGAAGAGTGAAATTGAATTGAGAACTTTAGGAAAAAACTACATCATCAATAGCTTTAAAATGGTATTAAAACATACTTATTTCTCACCAAAAAAAATTCCAACAAGGATACTTAATGGCTTCTAAAATCCATTTTTTTTAATTGTAAAATTGAATTAAGAAATAAATCCAACATTTTTTTATCTCAAGAAGTCTCACATCCCTAATTCAAATGGAATGAATCAAATCTTTTTGTATAGGCAAAAAAATAATCTCTAAGAAAAAAGTTTGGAAAAAATTTAATTTCAAGTTTTTGAGGATTTTTTTAATACAATCTATACCAAAAAAATAGATTATATTTAGATAAAAATACAATCTATATGAAAAATATTTTTAAAAGTCTATTTGAAGTTTTTCTAAGATCAATTTTTATATGTTGAACTAAAATTTGGATTTTTTGTCCTATAACTTTTGTTAATGGGCATCAATTGAAATAAAAGTTATATTTTGGAAATGATAATGTATTTTCCTTCCTCTAAAAAAATATGAAAAATCATGACAAATATTAAGAGCATAATAGCCTATGTGAAATCCATTTTCCCCCTAAGGGGACAATGAGACTTTAGGGCTTAAATACTTACTTGAAATGAGTTGTAATAAAGTTGATATGGTTCAAGAGTATGTAATTATTTAATTCAATGTGACAAACTTGATAGTCTATTGAGAAATGTTTTAAAAATAACAAATTGAATTGTTGTTTATCTCATAAATAATATTTAAGAAAGTAAATTGATTGGCTGTGAATGTTTCACCGATAGAAGGGACAAGATTTGTTAACTTTGATGAATAACTAAAGGAGAAACATCCAATACCGCACTTGTACCTTGTATTGGACCCTAGACTCATCCAAAACCATCCCTAGACTGCAGTTAATGTGTTTGCCAAATGCTTGATTCTAATTCACTGATGTATATTAATGACACATACCAAAATCTAATTGGCTCACTACCAATTTTAGTAGTATTTAGAATTGGGGGCATCTATTAAACAATTTTAGTGGTTTAGAGAGCCAATACTTTGGAAAATCATAGAAATTACAAATGGCATCCAAAAAATCAATTTTTTTAATATTCATGATTTTCACTCGCTAATACTAGAAAAATGTTATTTTTAGAAAAACTACCTCAAACTATGTAGTTTTGTACCAATAAATGCTCAATGCCCCACATTTTTGTGCCAACAATACAATAATTAAAGATTAAAACAACTATAAATAGTAGCCCCTATTTGGTAGAGTTTTTTTTCATTTCTCTTGGATATTTCACTACCCTACATAATTGCTTATATCTAATTTCAAATATGGATTGAATTCTCCAAATTTGATCATCTATGATGAATAAGTTGCAAGGTTTCCTCTAAGTTTATTTTTGTAACAAGTATACCAATCAATTTTCCTTGGTCCTTATTCAAATAGAATGGTCATAAGATGACATTCTTATGAACCATTCTAAAGTGACATTTAGTTAGTGAAACCAAATTTTGATTCAAATAACCTAAATGTGGACAATGTAGACTATGATGTGACTTTGCAATTTCTATAGTAGAATTAAAACTACCCTAATTTTTACTTTGGAATTGTTTAGGATGATGTCATGAATCTTTGAATTCCATGTAAAACATGCCTACAAGTACCTCCAACATTTAATGCAAGAATAGAACCATTCTAATTTTTCACTCTTGTTGAAAATATAAAAAAACTAAGGTAGAGCCATGGCCAACTTGTAGGATGCACTATTTTAGATTAGGATGGGTGTTCAATCTTGGAATGTGTTCTTTTCCTCCTTTTTAAGGTTAACCCCTTATTGCCGAAGGGGACAAAAAGTGTCCTTACAGTCTAGTAGTCTAGTTGAAATTATTGTAACTTTTGTATTTGATGTCCAAATTCAATAAAAATTTGTTGGAGAAGTTGTGCATAGTAGTCTAGTTTGTGTGGTAAATTTTTAGACCAATCCAAGATATATAGATGATTTGGGAGCCAATCTAAATTCAGAGGTTCAATTTGAATTCACCATACTGCAATTGATGGCTGTGACTTTGAAGGCTTGTATCTCCTTCATCTAATGTTGTGTTTTCAATAAAGTTTGTTGTGTTATGTTTATCTAAAAGTCTAGTTATTGTGGTCAAATTTTCATGGCAACCCAAGTTGTTTTGATTGTTTGGGAGCAATTCGAAGTTCAAAAACCATATATTTTTGAATTCCAATGAACTTCGGGAGCTTATTTCTTCTTCACATGGTGTTTGATTCTAATAGCATTTTTTTAGGAAAAGTCACGCATTCTAGTCTAGTTTGTGTGGCTGAAATTTCATATCAATCCAAAAAGTGATGAGTAATTTGGAAGCATTTTTAGTAGAAGGAGGTGTAGCTTTTGATATGTTTTTTCACCCTTCTTTGCTATTTTTTTTACATCTCAAAGTCATTTTGCAAACACAGTGAGTCAATTGAATTTTTTTTTCTTCACCAAAGTGTTTTTATGTTGATTTTGAAGCACTTTCTAGTTTTTAGTTTTTACATTTGAGTAGGTTTAAAAATCAAATTTGACTTCCAAATGTATTTCCAAAAAAATTGTAGTATCTTTTATCAACACTAAAACATTATAGTCTTTCAATCTAATGACTCCAAATTTGATCCTTATCATCTACAACATGCACACTACAAGATTGTACGGTTAAGATTTTCATAGCTTAGGTCATATAGACTTATAAAGCTTGAAAAGCAAGGAGCTTTTAGGTACAGTTGAAGTTTCGCAGACCAGGGGTTAATGGCCTCCCTAACTAAGCTAGAGTGGTCAGTTCTGTATTTTGGGGAACCCCCATTCATTTCTGAGTGATTTGACGGAATTACGAATTCAAAATTCCCAGATTTTATCACCTGCAGTAAATAGTGGATTCCTGTTTCATCCCCCAGTGAAAAATCTGGAGCGCCCCACCCTTGCAATAAATGCCGGGGTTGCTGCGATTAATGTTAACCCTGGAAATGGCTGCACCCCCTGATTGCGCCCGAAAAGGATGGCGGAGCTCTTCCCGATTAAAAGAAAAGAAATCCAGTAACTGAAAAGAAACCGCAGCTCCCCAACCAAATCCGAGAAAGAAATGGAGGTCCGGTTGCTGATCTTCCGTCCGTCGTCTCCCTCCATGACCTCGAGACCTTGACCTGGGGGTTGCTGCCAGCCGCCCTCATGAACAGTGCAGCTACGCCATCGCCCCCCCTTTTCCCATGCCGTGGGTGCCATTGCGCTAGCGGAGAGAGCTACTCTACTTACAGACAGAGAGAGACAGAAGAGAGTCCAGAGGAGAAAGCAAAAAAATTGATGCAAATTGGGCTAAAAACAAGCGCCCGGCCAGGTGCTTCATCCATCGCCATCCCTGACTTCCGCAACTGTTTCTTCCATACGCTTCTGTACTCGCACTTGAAGCCTTTCCTGCCTCGCTGAAGCTTACTCGCTCCCTTTCTTTGGGCGCACAGGCAAACGACTGTCCACATGCCTGCCGCTCTGGCTCGACTACTCCGCTCTGCATCTCGTCTGCATCCCGTCTGCATCCCGTCTGCGGCTGCCAGTTCGCTCACTTGCTTCATTAATTCGCTAGTCAAGCTTGTTCGCCCCTTGAGTCCTTGACATGCTGGCCGTCAGGGCTCGCAGGCTCCGTCAGTCGATTTGCGTGCCAACTGTAAGTTAGCCTCCGCGTTTTAAAATGGCGTCGTCGTCGGATTGAAGCGCGCGAGGGAGGAGGGGAGGATACCAGACAGGTGTGGACTGGGAGGCTCTGGACGTTTTTGAATGTGCAAGAGCGAGGGCTGGCGCGGAAGTCGAGTTGCGGACAGCGCCTCCGTCCTCGTAGAGCGTGCGGTTGTGCTGGCTTTTTTGTCTGAGGAAAGACGGAGGGATGATGCTCTCTAAGGGAGACTAGTGGAGTAGGCTAGTGTGCCTGGTTCGGTGTAAGCTTTTCAGCTCGCGCTTTTCTCGTGTTTGGGAGGACTGGCGAAGACTACGTAGGATTTCGACTTTGTTTTTTTATTTTTTCGTGGTATTTGTGTTGGATCGCCGCGAGTAATATTCACGAATGCTCCTCAGACTTTGCCTGACGCAATTCCAGACTTATGTGGACGTGGAAAGCATGCAATATTGCAATTTCGTCCTACGAGAGGGAGTTTAAATGTGCGTGAGACGATCGCTTCTTGCAACAGAAGTGTAACGTACTGGTTTGGTTGGTCGTTGGTTTAAGAACGGCTTCCCTAGTCTGCAGTCGTTCTTTCTAGTTTCTTTCCTGGAGTGAGCGGGACTCTGTTTTTGAACTCTTGTCAGGTGGTATTAGGTTTAAGATGTGAAGAGTTCCTTCGAAGGTTTAGCGAACACTCTCAGGATGGCGGGTAGAAGCGTGCTGGATACTTTAGATCTTTGCACTTCTCTGAGATCTCAGAGCGTTTGTTCTCCGTCTGCATCGCAGGGGATAGGATGGCTTAGTCCGCGCATATCTTTCTCAGCTGGTGTTGTGGACAAATCTTCAGCTGAGAGGATCGGTAGTGGGAAAGATGGTTCCAGGAATGGTGACGATCGGGCTCTTGACTTCGAGTTTTGCATGGGATCATCCTCTCTGGATCCTGTGTCGGGGGGTTGTATGCTGTCGGCAGATGAGCTTTTCCACAAGGGGAAGCTTCTTCCGCAAAGCCTACCTTCTTCTCACCCTCAACAAGACTCGGTTTCTGTGAGTTTCTCTGGCCCGCTGGATACTACGAAAACTCCTTTCGTTAATGTTGATTGGTCACCTCAGAGACCGAGTGTGAGTAAGTCGGGTCCTCTAGGTCGGGAGGAATTGGGCTTTCCGGGATCAGAGACCATGCACCCTAGATATTCAGGTCCCCTGGACATGCGACATGTTCCTCCTTCGCGATATTCAGGGCCCTTGAGTTTTGCGAATGCGACATCCTCGTGTGGAGTGTCCGTGGAAGGGGCCGGGAAACCGAAGTCTCAAACCTGGGAGAAGGTAATTGGCCTTCTGAGAAGAGCTCGGTCGGACAGTCACAGGGACCGACTGTATCCATCCAGGGATCAGACTTTGCCTAGCAGAAAACCGTCGTCTGGCCCAGTGCCGAAGAATTCTGGATCAGCTGCCAGTTCACTTCGCTTGATATTCCGGAGGAACTCGTCCGAGAAATCTGGTAAGGCGATTCCTCCGGAGACTTGCTCTTCGTCGCATCTGAAGAGCAGCGTGGCGAAATTCCCTTCTTCAGAACCTTGCGCTGAGTTGTCACCACCGGCGCCTTTTCCCTCAGCACCTGTGCAAGTTGCGAGTAGCAAACCCTCTGTTTTAGCCGCTCTGCATGTCGCGTCCCCGATTTACCCGACGGCTTCCGCTTCTGAGACCGGTAGAGATGATGAATCTGACCTGTGGAGTTCTTCTGCAACAGAGGTGGATTTGAGACCAGCTACTGAAAGGGAGTCGTGGAGAATGCTCGAGACCGAGAGTTCTTTAGAAATTACATTTGATAGATTTGATAAGCCGCCTGCAGGGGAAGTTAAGAAGAAAATATTGGACAGAGGCGCTGGATCCACGACGACTGCTACAAACCCTAGTCGAATTGTGCTAAAAAATCTGGAGCGGTGTAGTAATCCTGCTTCCAAGGTCGGCAAAGGACAGGATCAGCTTAGAGCGTTGAGAACTCGAGAAATTAGGCGAAGTCCCGAGAGGTTGGCCTCGTACACGTCGAGTGTGAGGGTTACTCCAGTACTGAATGTGCCCGTTTGTATAGCACCTACGATGCGCAGTTCTAAGGCAGCGAAAGGTCGGCTGGCTAGTCTGAGATCTTTATTGTCTTTCAAGAAAGAGAAGGATGAGAGAACCTTCTCTGATCCAGTTATGGCTGCGTAAAATTGGAACGAGGAATGGGAGATTATGATAATGGGAGTGTTCCCCAAATCAATCTTCAATGTGTATAATGGTAATGGTGGGAGCAATATTCAAGCGTCCGTTCAGTGGGTCCGACTGTTTCCGGTTAGTCTCTCCCGCACTCGTTCTCTACTGGAATCTTGCGTTGCAACTTTGGGCTACTGAATTTCGAAAGATCTTGAAGTTTGTTGACTCCCCCCTCTCATTGAAATTATTTTGAGGATCTCCCTGATACATGCTTGACTTGTGATGCGCCAGGTTGTTTGAGACTGGAGAATCGATGCTTCATCTTCTTGGGGAAGAGATGGAGTGCTACGTCAACCAAGTCTGCGCACCGTCAAACCTTTTTCTCAAGTAAAGAACACTTTTGTCTACAGCGCCGTGTCGTATTTCATGTATTACTGAATATCATAGGATCAAGTTGAAGGTAGAATGAGAGAAATAGAAGCCAATTTATGTGCTGTTTGGGCAAGAATCTCTATTGGCGGTGTGGTCAACGTCACTTATCTGAGAATGAGCTCTACATAGTGTCTGCTCTCTCTCTCTTCATGTTCCGCCGTGATTCTAATTGGCGACAGTAGGGTACACGGAAATCCTTGGGGCTGATGTTCGTAGATGCTTCCACATCATTTATGGATATTTCATTTTGAAGGCTATGAAATACGTTCTTTTAGACCATCTCTTTATACTTGTTTTTTCTGTTATGCATTTGACGCCCTCGATTGTACTCACAGCTTCTGAAGTTCAGATTTTAGCCGGCTGTTGACTCTGAGATTAGATTGTTGCATGCCTGAAAATTAATCATGGAGTTTATGTGTGCAGAGTGTGTGAATGTTCGTGTGGACCTGGGTTTAATGGCCTGACCTCTACTTAGTCTGAAACAAAGCGTGTTAATTGTCATAACCCTGCTACAAAATTACTAAATGTGCAGTTCCAAGTTTTCAAAGCAATGTTTTACAGTGTAATCCTAACAGAATCCTTACTGCCAAGATGGGTCCAGCACTCAAGTTTCTTATTTAGTGTGAGGTGGCAGGTTCACTTCAAAGCGTTTGTTGTAAGGTAGAATGCGTTGTTCTGGCATCCTTGTACTGATAGCGTACATTTAAAAGTTAAAAATGCACACTTCTAGTACAGTACATGGTGGTAGTAACATTGTACAGTACTTTGAAAACACTACTGGTACATGTAGTCGTGGGTCTCCTATCTGGCCAGTCCACGGTCTTCTTTGGAGAGTGGAATGTCGTCTTTTCAGTAATCAACTAACTATGTGTTACAATATATGTATAGACTTTTAGAGAATTATAATTTAATTTCTTAGTGGTTGTCATTTCGAAAGAGGCTTACAGCCATGCTACTGATTGTCACGGTCGGCCTCTAATTGATCCCTTATTTCAATATCTAAAGAATCCATTTCTAAACACAAGTGGTAGGGGAAAAAAACTGCATTGGACGTATCTGTACTTGGTTTCGGAAAATCAGCATTCTTTTTCAGGCGAAGCAGTCCCAGATTGCCCCAAGAAAATCGCAAAACCTTTCTATAAAATCCTCACTGAATGAACAATTTCGTTACTAACAACTTCATTGAAGATGGCTGAAATTTTGACATCATTTTTTATGCAAACGCGGTGTGTTCTTCATGGTCATAAAGTATCAGACCTCATCACATTTATTGAGTTGAGTGCGCTGACTAATTAAACTTTGAAAAGACCCAGTTGTCCTCAGCTAGGTATCTTCCATCCAGTGCAAACAATCCGGTCAGTGGGGTTTTACTGTACTGCAAAATGGCAACAAACGTGCCTGCATTTCACGGCTAGGGTAGTTGACTGAACCATAATACTTGAATTTGTTCCATAGAATTACGAAAAAACCCATTTTTTGTTTCTGGTAAGACCCCAATTTTGTTTGAAAACCATCGAAGAGTTTTTTAAGGAACCCACCTTAAATGGTTGACACAGCAATTTGGCGATGCGACTTTCAGAGCTTTGAATTGCGGAGCTTTCAGGATTTAATTCTTCTTTCAAACCACTTTACTCCCAGAAAATTAAAGGCAAGCGGGACTGTAGAATTTAGATGTCAAGGACCGTTAGGTTACTACTCACAGTGACAAGCCAGCTACTTGCATTACTCAGGGTATGAGGAATTGAGGACAATTTAGGATGCAACGGCCATGGATTCTAGAAGCATGAGCAAGTCAATTCCCAGTGATGAATGAAGAAGATCACGCCCAGCAATTAAGGAGGGGTGGTTCCAGAGTTGACTTCGAGCTACTGTATTTCAAATATATGAGTATGAAATCCAATTCCCCACGAAGTTACTACTGAAACTGTTAGACTTGAAAGTGGGGTGCCTGGAAAAGGGGGAGAAGGAAATGCCTTGCAAGGTGCTTGAGTCTCAACTTTTGGACATCGCGTGTTGCTGCCTTGTCGTGACAGCAGGTTGACTCATCGAATACTGTACAAAGGGGCGACGTCCGACGCCTGCTGATTCTACGGTAGCTATGGCTCCAAATTCTCGAAACTCACATGGGAATCGTGCACTGAATACTACCGTTAGCAGAGATTGATGGAAACTAAGCTAAAAAATTTAGATTCTTTTGAGGGACTGGACTACATTAAACCCTTAAGAGAGCCCCACCAGCTGGCATCCGGTATGTACAGTCAGTTTCGAAACACCATGCATTTGAAGAAGCAGGAATGCCATGCCCGAGGTCAGTGTTGGGGAAAAGCCAGCCAGCCTCTGCCTTTCCTCTTCACGTACTCAACCTCTGTAATTGCACTGTCGTAGAGACACAAGGACTTCTGGCGATGCACTCAGCACTCACACAACTTTGACGTGTAAGATAAAATTCCAGTCAGATGTGGAAGTTACACTACATAAAGATAATATTGATTCTCCAGATCGATGTACAAAAGAATCTGCCATTACAACAGAATCGAAGGTTTTTCCACCGAGGCATGGATCCGTAAGCAATCGCACCGATTGAAAGAGGAAGAAAGAGCCTGGTTCCACGTGACAAAAGGCAAAGGCCAGCACTTTTGCCATGAACTCTGATTCAAGTCGGAGTCAGCCTCTGCCGCGACTGAAGGAGGGGGATATCTTACTGTTCAACAGTGCCATTTTCACAAGGAAACTGCATGTCAATCGCTTAAGAAAAAATTACAAGAAAAAAATTGAAAAAACTCCCCTGCACTTCAAAGCCTATTATTGTAGTGTGTGCCGCTTTCTTTCAGCAAAGTTTCACTACACCAATCACACATTAATATTTGCATGTTTGATGACATTTAACAGTATTCACACTCCTAATAGTTTGCTTGAATGGTAAGCAGGATTCTCACCTTTTTATAAGGAAACAGAAGAGTTCAGAAGCTTCACATGTATGTTCACTTTTGGGTCTGCATATCGTGACTCCTTCCGTACTTAGAAGTTTTGATCTGGAGGGTGTATTTCAAGGACTCGCTCCATTGACATGGCCTCACCATATTACCACTTTTTCAGGGTCGTTGGAAGCTTCCAACACTATGGCGAACCTACTGTAGTTTTTTATTCCGAAAATCTAGACCTTTGTTGCTTCTCACTCATCCGAGGCTCAAAATGATCTCATGGTAGTACCTGAGGTGGCCCCAAGTTCTGTTATTTGAGACTTTTTTCACTCATCCTATATTTTGTTGCTATTTTAGGGAATGAAAAATTAAAGGGTTTATAGTAGGGCAACCTTGAGTAACATATTATACCAGTAGTGATTCATTGAATGGACATATTAAGGTTGACAACTAAAAGTCGTAGGTGCAACTTCCCACGCATTTTCAATTTCTCATTGGAGGAAATTCGAAGGGGGATTCAATTCATTCTTTGGTGCGTGATATTACAACATTTGCTTATTTGCTTTGACATAGTGTAATCATATCGTGGGAGTAGTAAGCCATCATTTTGTTTTACTTTAGATTCATATGGGTTCATATGCATTAGATGTTTCAAGGTTTTAGGGGGTTGTTTCGGGGTTGTTCCCCAAAACTGTTTCTTGTCTGTCAACCAGCCACTACTAGTTTGATTTTCAGGACGTATAAAAGGATTGAAAATTGATTTTTTTTAAATTCAAATTCAAATTAATATTATTTGATGCCACAGTCTCTCAGCCACATTAGATTGCTTATGTGGCAAAGTTCTCAATGTTCTTAATGCATTCAATCATTTCAGGAATCCACAATCTTCTAAAGACCCCCAAAACATCTAATGGAATAATCTAAAATTGTTGAATTTTTATTTAGAATGACTAGTAGTAAACTCATAACGCTATATGTAGAGAATGTTAAACATTCTTAAACATCAAGGCAAGGGCCCCTTTGCTTTCCACAAATCCACTCTTTCCATTGTATAACATCTTGAATGCAAGACAGCCCATGTATTGCGGTTGATTATAACAAAAAAATTCTTATTAAAATGATAGTATAGAAGGAACTCCCCTTTCCATTCAAGAATATTATATAACACTCACCTTGAGCAACTTCACTAAAGATTGTAAAGGCTTTCTCACTTAATGAAAGTACCTAAAAGTTTATCAAAATTTGGTTCAATATTCTCACATTGACCTTGTAAGAATAAGCCTATCAGCAAGGTTAGAATGGTAAGATGACCCTATGACTGTGCTCTTCTTATCTTCTCAAAATTATATGGAAACAAAAGGCAAAATCAATAGGAAGGTAGGCTTTAGTAGTAGACAATGAATTGAACAAGGCATGTGCAAAATTTGGATAAAATCAAAGTACAATTCAGCTTCTATGAAAAGTAGTGAATCAAAACTCTCATTCAATTGAAGGGATTAGTGATTGATGGAATCTCCACTACCAAAATGAAATAAAATATTTTCATAAGCATTATATCCATAAGCATTATTTTCCTAGGGTCATCAATCTTGGTTTTTTTAGAAAACTACCTGAGTTAAAAGATAGGATCCATTTAATTCAAAGGAGAAAAAATCTATATAATATGTAGGACTATTATAGGATTTATGAAATGCTACGCACTCTATTATATATAAATTAGGCTATGTAAAAACATCATGTAGTAAGAAATTTTATTAATAAGTTAGTCTTGACAAATAGAAGTTGTACAATTTTTTTATTGTACAATGAATATAGATGAAGATAGATATTGATTTCATGTAAATGACAAAAATGGACACAATCAAGCTTATTTAGGAATTGCAATGAAGGGTTGTTCATTAAAAAATTTCCATTGTACTAATAGTATACATAATTAAAAGTTAAATATAAGTGTAAGATATTGACCACAAGTGACAAAAAATGTCTCATTCAACATAAATAGGGAGTTTACCTTAGTGGATTCAACAAACTAAAAATTGTACTATATGAGGACAAAATTTAGGGTCCATTTAACTTCAATTTTTGAAGTCATGTTTGTTATATACAATCATATTGAATAGAATGTTTAAAGAATAATTTCAATGGAGATTTTGGAAGTATTTGGTATTAAACTTTTTATCCTCTAAAGCACGGAGGATGTTTTGGAAAGAAAAAAGTCCAAATAGACAATTTTAGATGCATTGTTCAAATTTTTTAAAAATTCTATCATACAAAAAATTTGTTGAAGAAGTAAAGCAATGTAAGTTTAGAAAAACATTCAACCCATTCGACTATGTGGATCAAAAGATTACAATGTTTGAAGTGAGAATTTTCTTTTATTCCTACAAAACAAGGGCAATGTACTTCAAGCCTTTTTAGAGTAAAATTTTGTGACCATTTATGAGTATGTGATGGTAAGGTCATTTATGAAAAATTTGGCCTATTTTAAATCAACCTCTAATGAAAGGAGGTTAAATGCATTGGCAATACACTAGTCATTTTTTGATGTTTTCTTGTACAATGAAGAAATTTTTCATTTGAAATTCAAATTTAATAAAATTAGAAGAAACAATTAAAATATTTAAAAAAAAATTTAAGAGCTTTGATTTCACAAATTGCAAAATAATAGAACTCGAAGTTAGAAGAATTTTTTTTTGAAGTTGCCCCAATATAGCTAACAAAGTTTGACTTCTCTCAGAATGTGAATTGAGAACTAAATTATTTTAGGACCCTTGAATGCCATAATCTATTAGTTGCATATATGCCAAATTTCAAAAGTTGATGAGTGTTTTTGCAAAAGATGTACCAAAGATGCCCAAATTGCCTAACCTACCAAGAAAATTTAGGAGAGTAGAACTTTGATTTGGATTCTCAATTGGAAAAAATTATATTTTCACTTAAAGATATACATGTTCACATCTTGTGTCAAAATTTTATAAACATCCAATCATTTGAATTTCACTTCATTGGAACCAATCTAGCTAGATTTCTATTGTTTGTTCAATGAAGAATTAACCTTTTGAGGTTAAAAACTATTTTTTTGTCAATGGAACTTGATTTGAATTGATTGTTGTTGGTTTCATGGTGTATATCATGTACACATATGCAGTAGATAGAAGGGAAGTTTTTGTAAAAAAAAATAGAGGTACGATAATAGAAGACACTTAAATTTTAAATGTACGTAAGATAGCTCCACTTTCAAACCCACAAGAATGAATTTACAAAAACTATAAGGTATTGGAAATATGCCCTTTGTAGCTTTTTATGCAAAAATATGGTCATTTTAAATAAATGAATTAAGGTAAATAGTCCCACATCAAATACCCTCTTAACTCAAGTATATACCTTAAATTATAAGGAATGATCTCCCCAAGATTGTTTTCTCCTTTTTTTCTTACACAATATATTCAAGATAAATACCTATATTTTTATCACATGTGATAGTGTGTAAAAGTCATCCATTGACTTATGAAATGGGGTATTGGATGTTTTCTTTTCTATACTTTGATTAGTCAAATGGCTAAAATGATCAAAATCATAACCGAGACTACATTTTTCTAGCCCCTTGTGATCCTTGATGATCTAATTCATTGAAACCTAAAAAAAATATCATGGATAAATTGTTTGACAAAAAGGCAAGAAATTTACTCAAAACAATCTTGTGGCTTTAAAGCTACAAAATTTGAAAGGCCTAATTGCATATAATTCAATTAAAGACTAATCTATCTTATATGCATCATGGAACTAATTTGGAAAATATTGTAAGTTTGATTTGTAGATATTATCAACTTTGCATATTCATATTAAGTAAATAATATTCTATTTAGTGTATTATCTACACGTTCAAATATGAGGATGTAAAACAACAAACATTGAATCAACTAGATCCTGCAAACTATTTATAAATACAAAAATGGATTTCTTGAAATCCAGTAATAGGTCATATTGATTTAGGTGATTGGAAAAAACACTTGTATTATTTTTTGTGATACATTTCTAGCTAATTAGTTTTGGGGCCATAATTTTTGCATTACATTTCCCAATTTATAGGAAAAATACTAAGCACTAATATACAACTTGAATAATTTCTTGAAATTCAATTTTTTTAACTATCTCAAACTAGACCCCAATTATATATCACACTTGCCAATTTGGATTTGTTTTATAACAAAGTAGTACCTAAGAGAACAAATTTGGGTTTCTTTTATATCAAAGTAGTACCTAAAAGAACGAATTTGGATTTTTATATAACAAAGTAGTATCTAAGAGAATGAATTTGGAGATGAAATTTGGAGGAGATGGTCTTGTAATATATTTTTATCTATTTCTCAAAGGTTTCTTAAAATAAATAATTATATGTCAAGTAGAAGTTTCAAAATAAAACTCTTTCTGCTTGCATTTTGAAACATGTAAAAAATAAATTTGGTGGTTTTTTTGGTGGCATTAGATTTTTTGGGGGCATTTAGAAGATTGCATATTCTTAACCCTAGACTGCCGCCAGCACCATTTTGTGGCATTTGGATGATAGTCTAGGGTTATAAGAAGAGGTAAACAATAGTTTTTTCATCCACTTTATTTTAAATGACCTTTCATGTTGAGTTATGAAGAGTATCCAACTGAGTTTTTAGTCTAACTAACTTAATGTTTATTTTCATGTAGTTGAAAAGTAATTAGAGAAAACGGATGGTAAAATTTGCCATTTTAATGTATTTTGAGAAATTGAGTAAATCTAAAGTTTCTCCTTGAAAACAACATTTTTTAAATTTGAGGCCAACTAATGAAATGGTGGTCCTCTATTCTAGATTGTTTTCCAGTTGAATATTTTATTGCAGTTTGAACTTTGGCTGTATTTTTAATGTCCATTGCATTCTAATTATAGATGTATAAGGCAAATCAATTTATATCATGATGTTTGTCACTGTAATTTTCATACATGGTGAAATTTACAAATTTTTGAGATTATTTTCTAATTGATATGATTTTTTCTTCATTTTTTCTTCAAAAAATTCCAAGAAATACAATTTTCTTCAAAAAAATCTGAAATTTTTGTGAAGTATAGGGGACATGTAGTTTCATCTTTGAAAAATAAAATAAAACTTTTTTATACACATCTAGTTACAAAATGTCAACAAACAGAGTGACGGATAGTGAGCCTTGAAACCAATGGTTATTGGCCCAATGTTTCAAGGTTAAGCTATAGGAACTCTTGAAATGCTACCACGTAGGTAGTTTGACTTAGTCAAGAGACTGCCACATTAGATAATATTAATAAATTAATTTTTTGAATTAGTTTTTTAATTCTTAAGATCAATTTTTCATTTTTATATAGTTTCTAAATTGATTTTCTTCTAAAATTCAGACCAACAAGAGCTGGTTTACTATGTAGAGAACAATTTCAGAAAACAACCTTGAAACCATCTCCTGTAGGGTTGAAAAACACCTAATGACGACCATCTCCATAAAGTTCTTGCACATGGCCAATTTTAAATATTTAAATATTTAAAATTAAATAAAATATCAAAGTATCTATTTACTTGAGATTTGGTACTTTTCTAATTTTCCTACTTAGGGAAAAAATTTCTATGATTTTCCTTTGCTGGTTACCTTTATCTTATTGGTGTATACAGTGGCATATTTTTTTATAAAATTTAGCAAGTGTTTTGTGCAATCATCCATGTAGCTTTTGGAACAATTTCATAGATTTTTGGAATCATCTTAGTTCTTTTACAATTTGAACCACCCAAATTGGGTGCACGACTTTGATCATATTCATTTGCTCAAAAGAAGATATTGAACTATTTTGTCATTCCAACAAAGTATAATTTAGGACCTGCTTCAAGTTTTACAATAATGAGGATTTTTCTCTCCCATTCCACTCATGTCAAAGAAACTTGTCTTCAAGCCTTTTCGAAATCATTAAAATTCTCTACCAATTAGATAGACATCTTACTCACAAGAACTTAGTTTTAAAATCAACGAGTGCTTTTTTTTCAATTTTTTCTAATTTGCCTTCAAAAATTTGAAGATAATACATTTTATCCTTGTAGGCACTAGAGCTAGTATGTGAGCATGTGAGCCTTGAATATATACTATATAAGTAGACACGATACTACCACCATTGCAGGTACCACCATAATATAGATATTTATTATATAAGTACACTATAATTATAGAAGGTTTCTTTAATAAAGACACTTATACTATAGGTGTATAGTCCTTTAGGCTCATAGGCTCACACTTCTAGGTTCACATGATAGCAACCTTCTCCTTATAGGCACCAAAGGTTATTTTGTAAAAAATGCTCAAAAATTACCCTTTCTAGAATAAGTACCAAATTTTTCTTGAAAACATTTTTAGACACATGTAACTATAGGATCTTGTAGTATTGATTGAAATTTGTTTTTTAGCCTTACAAAAACCAAGCAATTGCACTTCATAAGCTCATATTTTATGAAGAAATGTCCAAAATAGTGGTAGGTATTTGGATTCATTCTTTAGAGCACATCAACTATATTCTTGAAAATGTTTAGATCATTTGAATTTGTAAAACATATAGGAAAAAAATAGTTAGTAGAAAGAAAAAGAGAATGGTTCAAAATACTAAATTGTTAAGAATTTATTTATGGAATCAAAAAATGCCAATCCTAATGGTGGTGATGTTGTAATAAACGATTTGCATCCAATGATTTTTTTTTTCAAAAATACTGAGAATTGAGTTAAGTAAAGGGCTTCAAAGTTTATTTTATAGTAGAAATTCCATGAGGGCTTGCAAACTAAAATTCCTCATAACTTACGATTCATTTATCAAAATGGAATGATCAAAAACTTTCAATGGATATACAAATTTTGAGAACCAATTTCAATTTTTTATTTCTTCAAAAAATGATTATTCCTAAGTTGTCCCAATTGCCCTAGCTAGAAAAGAATTTTGTGCTCTAAAGTTACTCCTCAACCACATGCCTAAAAAATTTGAAGGAAAAAACATGAAAATCCCTTTTATACAGTGGAAACACCCAAAAACGTGCAAATAAGGAATTCAACATAGTTGGAGGCAATGTTTTCTAAAAATGATATTTTTCTAGTATTAGCGAGTGAAAATCATGAATATTAAAAAAAAAAGGATTTTTCCGATACAATAAGTAATTACTACAAATTTTCAAAGTGTTGGCTCCCTAGACTTGTGAAACCGTCCAATAGGTGCCCCCAAAATTGAACCCTGCGAAAATCAGCACTCAACCAACCAGATTCTCCTATGCGTCCTTCAATTGTGTCAGCTAATTATAATTACACATGTGGTGAACACATTAAGGAAAGTCTACTGATACAATTGGGTAAATCTATGGTCCATTCCAAGGAACATGTGCAGAAATGGATGTTTTACCCTTAGCAAGTTGCCCAAAAACTCTATATTTCCAAAAAACATGTCTTGGGACTTAAGGGGTTAATAAAATTCAGTACATGCATGACACTGGTTTCAACCAATCAATGCTCCCCAAATTTTAATGATCACAACCTCAGACGTCACTTCAATTTTAAATGGGATGGGGTTTGATGCAAACAAGAACTCATTCAAGTTGTTTGTATTGTTTCATTTGTTTAAGAAAAAGAATTGTTTTGTATTAACATCACTGACATCAATAGATTCTCACCATTGATGATGATCATCTTGTTTGAATGATCACATCATCGAATAACAGAAAACTTCATTTAAAATGCACCAACAAGTGTAACAAATTTTTATGAACAATTTTTCAATAATAGGGTACTAATATATAAATACTTTTTTTTTCCCGTTTTCTTTTATAAAAGTTCTAGAGTGGCAACATACAAAAAAATGATGTAGAAAAGTATTTTAGTCCACATATTTGGAAACATTTCATTTAAAATTGGCAATCTCATTCAAATTATTTCAAAAATTGGAACAACTTGGCATCATCATCCAATTTTTCTTCAAATTTTTCTTATTGGCTTAATGCTCCTTGATTATTTTTGGTGCTTTTAAGCATTTAAAAGCCTAAAATGCTTGAAAGAAATCCTTGGTTGATATTCTTACAATCAAGTCCATTAGCTTAAATTAGGGTGATCTAAAAGTGACCACTAATACAAAGGTACATTTTGCTTCTTTTAATGTAAAAATAATGTACATTATTTCTAAAGGTGGTTGCCTCTAGAAATCCCTACATTTCAACTTCAAAAAATGTAACTAGTTCCATGAAGGTCCAAAAAGTATGAAAAGATTTGGCTTGGATGCCAATTCCATCTTTCTTCCCACAAAAAATTATTGAAAATTGTTTCAAGGAGTTTGGCTCTTCTCCAAATGCAATCAACTCATCTAAGGCCACCTAGTTAGAAAATCCTAAAAGGAAGCTCAAAAGTGCCACTCAAGTTGGCCCTTTTGATTAGAAAAAATGATTCAAGAGGCATGACTGTTGAGATTACAAGAAGGTTTGGGAAGGGCAACTTACAAGAAAATTGTGGAAGTTTTCATTGCATGGATCATAATGGTCAAACGCCTTTTCAAAGAACAAATTTGGAGCATTCAGAAGTTAAGGGCAACTGCCTCAATTCCATGGTTAATAATAAGTTAACATCACTCCCCATTTAGTTGAAAACCCAAGGAAGTTGCGGTTGGATCTTTTGAATTTTTTCCCTCATTGTAATAAAGGTTATTAGGGCCTTTTTTTTCATTTTTTATGAAGTGCCAAATTGGCAATATAAAATGTTACAGTGGTGCTCTAAATTTCAACATTCATCCACATATTGGATAGAAAATATCACATTATCACATACCACATGACCATATTTCAATTTCCATCCACAATTTCACGATTTCATCTAATATTTTCTTATTAATACAAAGTTTTTTGGTGAAAAACATCATAATTTTTTTGCCATTTTTTAGTCATATTACTTTTCCCTGATGCAATCTGACACTAGAAAGCCAAGAAAAAAAAGCCTTGAAGGTTTCCCTTTTATTTGTGTAAAAAAACAAAAGCACGCAAGCAAGGAAGGCCTTATGACCTTAGGCCTTGTTCCAGGAGGCCTTCAGCAGAGCCCTTGACAAACCAAGCTTCCGCTTCCTTCCGTCCGGCCCCGCCCACATGTGTGAATCTCTCTCTCTCCGTCCGTCCGACTTGATTAGTTGGTGGAAGGCGCATTTCAGAGGACGTTGGAGGCCTTGTGGGGAAATTGATTGATTGGACCTCCAGCCACGGCGGACGGAACCCCTAGGCCCTCCCTCCGTCCACTGAAGCCGCTTTCCAAGCCAGGACTGTAAGTTCGTTCCGTTGAGTAATTTCACTTCCCTTTTGTAAGTTAAGTTATTCCCTGTGTGCAATGAAATCCCGTCGGTTTCATTCAGAGTGTGTCATTGAAAATAATTAAAATAAAAAAGAAATTAAAAAAAAATGCACTTCCCTTCCAAGAATGATATTCTCCGTCCAACTGAAGTGCAAACTGAAGTGGGCGACGGACGGACAGTGGAACTGCAGCACCCGGACGGACGGACGGACGGACGGGTTCACCTGAACTGACCCCCAGCGAGCCAGCGAGCGAGGGAGCGTACGTACGTTTCGCCTTGGGTTCTGTTCAGTTGGCGTGATTTTTTGATTGCGGAATATATGACAAGTGCAGGGGGCAGGGAACAGGGAACAGGGACGGAGGCAGGGGTGTTCATTTGGAATTGGAATTGAACGGATCTCTACGAAATTAGGATTTTATGTGGATTCAGTCACGGAGACTGTAACTTAGGAGTGGCAATTGGCGAAACAGATTAACTTACAAAATATGAAGAACTTACTTGGCAGGGGGAAGTTATTTCCTGTAAGATCAGTAGAGAATTTCGGGAAGAGCTAGTTTTTCAGCAAAACCAAACAGTTAGAAAATTGAGACTCTCAACTTGTTGTCTACTGGGAGTGAGGCTGGCCATCTGTATGAAGAAGCTTTCCTGGTGTAGTTTCGAGTTCACTTTGAAAACTTCCAGTATATTTTACCGCAATTGGAAGTCTATAACCTCATATCTAAATATGGAATGATACAAATTTCGGTGTACAAATATATACAGTAATGTTATATATGATAACGTATGTGTATTTTAGAAAATTTCACATTTCTTTTACGTACTTTGTGTGCTAAATAGTTTTCGACACTGTTTCTTCAAAATTTTACAATAACTTCAAATTCCCACCCAAAAAAATGATAAAAAAAATGTAGACTTGTTGAAGACATGTGATTTTTGCTTCTAGAATCAATTTAAAAAAAAATTCCCACTGTACATATACAGTGAAAAACTTTGTGGCGTACAGATTGCAAGATTTGGAAGTCAAACGAACGTGCGTCCAGCTGTAACTAAGAATTTCGTGAGCCAGGCTCACCGAAGGCATGCGCATGCATGTCAGCTAACACAAGTGCATTCCTAACTTCGTATGAATCTCGAGCATAATCCAAGCTGAGCCAGGCTCGATCAGTCCCGAAGGCATCTCCGCACTAAGTTAAACAAAAACTGATCGCCAGGCAATGCAATTAATTAAGCGCTTCAGTTGCTCCCTTCCAGTGACTCTGCAAAGATCCTGATGGCAGGTGCCTGCTGCCTGCAGTTGGATCAGTTCAGTGCGCGCGCCTATCGCCTGGCCCGGCCCGGCCTGTAACTTCTGCATCCAACTGAAGACAAAAAAAGGAAGGGCATCATGTTCACTAAGTTACAAGTTGTTAAACCCTGACTGCCTTCTCTTGAGCGAATTCAGTTGTCATATGTCATACACCAAACAGCCTACTGAGCCGGCTACCAATTCCACTCTGCAAACTGAACGGCTTCAGGTATCGTAAGGCTTCGCCTTGGCCCAGCTACAGGAGCTGAGAGCTCGCCACATAGGCAACTCGCAGGATCCTGCTTGAGGCGCGCTCTGTCTGTCTGTCTGCATCCATCTGGGCCGTCTGGCGCACAGCCTAGCTTCAGCAGGGCAGCAGCAGCAGCAGCAGCCTCCCCTGGCTAACTGCCTTTTCTTTGGTCAACACTTATCGGCACGGGAAGCCATTAAGTTACCATCAGGTTAGGGTAGCCTGGTAACGGAGTCGTCGCTCAGCACGCATTTCACCTCGTTGAGGTTACCCCACCAGGTCATGATACCGTTCACGCATGCGAAGCGCAAACCAACTTGTGCGACTGTCTGGTCACGCAACTGCCATTGATCATCACTTGGGACACTCACTCCAGGGGAGCGAGGGAGGGAAGGACGGAGTCCACCCTGAGAATTGAAACAACTGAGTTAAGTTACAATAATAAGAAAGGGAGGTCTAGGGAGGATCGGAGGATCGGAGGAGGAGGGATTCATTATTCATGGCAGCAGCAGCATGAATATGTAACTTACAACTGACATTCAATTCCAGGGTTTCCGAGAGTTGATTTGTTCCACCTTCTGCCTGCATTCCTTCACTTCTCGTAGTAATGCATCCCGTAATGCATTATGATTATCCACCCCGAGGTTTGAAATCCGCCAACTTTAACGAATAGCTAGGAGGGAGGGGTGACTGATGACTGATCAATCCCCTGCCCTGCCACTGTCATGGTACCGAGTTGTCACCAGTGGGTTAGAGGGCTTGTGTGAAGAAGGCCAAAGTTAGACAGGGACAGGGGACCTGATGGAAGGATTAGCTAGGCATATTGCTCCTCAGCACCTAGCCAGCTCCCTCCCGACCTCAGTCCCTCACCCACCATGGGTGCATCAATTTCCCATTTCAGGTGCTGCATTTCTGATTGATACCCAGCTAGCGTAGCTTGCAGAAGGAAGGAAGGGCCGGGCAGAAGAGGCGGTACGCAAGGCTCCTTATGCAGTCTTTTTCCCAGTGCCCAGTTTCTTCAGTCTAGCTGCCTGTTAATTCCCCCCCACCCCCCTGCTTAGCTTCCCCCACCATTGCCACCATTCAGCATCTCTCTCTCAATTCTCTGCGCTCTAGCTAAAGCCCACTCAAAACAAGAGATATATGCAGCTTCCTGCTCGGTACTGCGCTCGCATTCTCATGCATTTTAGTTCTCTCTCATTGTCTCCGAAGTTTCTGGTTGTGAAGGCGCCAGGATTAGCAGCAGCGTCGGTGGGAGCTTGTTCGGGGAAGCCGGTATCCGGGTGGAGCTCACTGCAATGAGGTACGTCTCTGAAGAGCAAGAAATGGATGCTTGTCGTAGGGCTTCTCTATCAATCCGAAGCAATAGTAATGTCATTTGGTTTTCTTTTGTTTCTCTTGCGCTCTTGCCATCACTGTGAACGAATGCTGTTTTGATACTGCAATGTAAGAGCGAGCCAGCTGTGGCTTCCAGTTTCACAGCACATTGAATTTGAACAATTTGGGTTGGAGAGTTGCGCTTTTATTTGAGCTGGTGGTGTTTGGGTCGTCGTTGTAGGCTTGTAGCTAGCTCGAGAAATTAATGGCCATTTCCTGAAGCCATGTAACTCGATTGCTAGAGATTCTGCTGCTAGTAAAGGTTCCGAATGATTTGCAACTAGGCATTGCCACTTCAAATCAAAATACCTGGCACGCATTTATCTAAACGTGTACCGGTATAACATGTCTGATGCAATGTCTGAGTATCTAATATTCGTGCCGGGCTAGGCAAACGAAATTTCTCAAATATTCTCAAAAGCTTTGCCCCAAATTATTTTGATTACCGAAGCCTCAACTAATGTGCAGTACGTTGTATGCTAGCTCAGGAAAAGAAAAGTCCACACTCGGAGATGCCAAGGGCTTATAAATGAACCCGAAAGGTTGGCAATGCAAACCCGAAAGGTTCGACCCTATTTTCAGAATGCCGAAGCCTCAACTAATGCCCAGTTTGTGTGCTCAGGAAGCGAAAAACCCGCAGTCGAAGTTGCGAGGGCTAACAATGGACCGCCGGAACTCTTGGCAATGCAAACCACCTGCACAACTCGGGGGTAGGATTCCCAAGCTGGATTTCCGAGAGTTTGTAGCCCCCAAATAATGATTCCTTCCATCCCACAATGCAATTGCAATACCTCTAATTTGCCCAATCAACCTCCATTTCTCTCCCCCAAGCAAGAATTTGTGCATCCATGAAGGGCCATCACCCCAAGATGCTGTTGTGCAACTGTATCTGCGCCTGGCAACCCGTCCGAGTCGTCCACGGCGACGGCCACATCCGCCGACTCACTCCCCCAGTGACGGTCTCAGCTTTACTGCAATGCCACCCTCATCACTTCGTCAGTGAGCCCACTTCCACAGGCCCTCTCTTTCACTCGGGAATGCTCCCTTTCGACATGGAGCTCGAAGAAGGACGCATCTACTTGCTGCTTCCTCTTCCGCGCTTGCTGCCGCACTTGGCAAGCACGCCTGCTTGTCCTTGCTTTTCCCAGTGCAGAGATCCCATGGAACTGGGCATGGAACTCGGGGTTTTAACGTCGGAGGACGTTTTGAAGTCCAAGCTTTTGCATCATTCCAGTGGGGGGGAGGAGGGGCACCAGGTGGGGGAGTTTCTGGTTGTGGCCAAGAATATGCGGAAGCTTAGACAGAGAGTGGCCAAGTGGAAGTTCGTGAAATCCTTGGTGAGGATGAGCAAGAGGATGATTCCGGAGAAGCTGTGGTTTCGATTCTCGTTCAGGAAAGGGGAGAAGGATCGCTCCTCGAATTCGGCAATTATGGGCAAGTCGGTGCAACACAGCTGCTCCAGAAACAGGTATCACAAGAAGCTCATGTTCTGGTAGATCATGAATAGTTGTTTTGGTATTTTCTTAGAGTTTTTATTTTTATTTTTTACATGTTCAAGTGATTGTTAAATTCTTAAATTAACAGATGAAATGTTCTTCGCTCAATCTAACGGTATAAGGGTTTTCATATTTAAAATGTACATCCCATGAAATGGTCAAACAAAATGACCGTTATGGCATCGTGAATCTTTCGTTCTTTAAGGGTTTGAGTACGCATTTTTTTCTGGTGGCGCTTCTGTTTACAACAAAGGAGAAGTGTAGATTCTAGTTTTTTGGTGCAGCTGCTGAAATCTTTGTGGTTTGATGGAACGACTGGCACTGTGGATGGAAATTATCTGCAGGTGGAAACCAGGCTTGGAGTGCATTTCGGAGGTGGATTTGCTCACCGGGTTGCTGAATAATCGAGACTCTGAGGGGAATGACTGCAGGTGATCAATAGCAATGGCATTCGCTAGCTAGCTCTTTACGAGGTTTGTAGACATAGAATAATCTTGTACTAGTCATTTCGTTTGTGCCACCTCAACAGTTTGTAATAGTAGGTCCCTCACCCCTGAGGTAGGGACACCGAAAGTCACCACCTTTTTCCGTAGAGCATAGCCTAGTTTTTGATTATTAGACTGGTCAAATGTTTATATGAGTCATGATGAGGGATTCCAAAGCACCAAAGAATGTGTTTCTTTGGATACTTACTGTGTGCTAAAAAGGTATGAAGTGTTCAAGTTATATTGGTACACGCTTCTTCAACAAAAAAGTTATGAATTGATTAGAAACTCAAGGATGCGCAGCAGCTGAACTTATGATCAGGCGATGACTTTCATTGGGTCTTTGGGAATTCGGGTTTCCAACCCAGTACTGTACAACAAGAGCTTTACATGTTGTGCAGTCGCTGACTATGCCTAATCAAAGGAACCATAGATTTGCATTTGAAACTAGTTAGAGGATTGATTTCCAGAGATGTGGACTCAGCTCGATGATGTGACAATATAATGCCAAGTGGATTATTTAACCCCGATGTGTTGCACTTTCTTTGGTTGAGGGAGATATAATCAACTTGAGCCTTAAAATGAACAGAAAAAAACAAACGAAATAAACTCATGATGTTTGTGGAATTGGCATGATTCTATTTGCCACGAATTGTGACATTCGTCTGTACAGAGTTTCAATTTAAAGAAAACATCAAATTCTCAGCGACCGTTGTGAATTTTATGTCTACTTCAAGAGCCTGCAATGTGGGCATAGCAAGGTTGTCCAGTCGCGTAACAGTCAATTTTAGCCTCTTTTGATTTCCGCAAACGCATCAATTGACTTCTCCTGTTGGAACGAATGAATCCATCAATTGCTACATTTGTCTGCACCTCTACAACAGTGAAAAAATCACTGCAAGTGGAACCGTCCCGTGTGAGAATCCTATTTGTGGGTATTCTCACATGGGTTTCAATTCCTCAGCAAAGAGATTGTCAAAGGTTTTTAAAGTCAAGTATCAACTGCAGTCATACTAAAGACAATCTCTTTGCTGAGGAAAAGGGAAGCTGAGGTTTCTTGTCGCTGGTCAAGCCATTGAATGTCACACCTTTATAACGTACATACATGCATTGGAGCTCAGTGGTTTTCATTGTCTTTAGATGGAGAAGGATTTATCTGCTCAGTCAATGAATCTCGTCCTTCTCCTTAATTTCGTGCTCACCGCAAGTCTTGGTTTAAATGAATGCAGCAAACTAAGGCAACAGCCAATGTCAAGATGTATCAACTGATATTGGATTGGAGAATTATAACAAAATGTGGTCAAATTAATTCATGAAATTGAAGTGGTTCAGAACTCCATAATCGTGATATTCAAGAGCATAGAGCCCTGAAAACTTAGGGCTGGTTGGTTCAGCTAACAAGTTTTACGGCGGAAAAACGCCAATGTCGACATTTTCCACCAAGTCAATGAATTTGACATTAAATTGTCTAGAGCACTTGCAGTGCAATGCCATCTCCAACTTGTCTTGAAAAATATTTAGATTTGTTTGGGTATGCTTTGAAATTGACACAATTTTAGTGGCATGATTCAAACCCTAGATCAATACCAGTCCTCCTTTTCAGACTGATGCTGGTCTAGAAACAAAATAACAGATCTATTTTCTAAGAGCTTTGTGGAATTGAATTTCAGGCATCACAATCTCACTGTCAGCAAAATAACACTTTTATGAGAAATAAAATGCCTAGAGACATTAGCGACAAGGGATTTTATTTCCATAACAAACCTCTAAGGTTCAATTTTGTTCAATCATGTTCAATCAAGGGTTTGAAAAGAAAAACACCATAGCTCTTACGAAAGTCCATGTTATGAAAGTAAAATGCTTTGCCTTATTCAATGTAAGACTATCATTTGTATAGTGATAGGCCCAATTGAGGCTATGAGGCATCTATGTAATTGGGGGAGATCATTTAGTGATTACTCTTCTTACAAGTCTAAAGCATTTAATTACAATCAAATTGGGATGTTCTTGCTTGTGAAAAAATAACATGCTCAAGCAATAATATCTTCAACATCTAAGATTGGTATAGGTTTAAATTTAGTAATTTTGTACTAAACTTTATCATTTTATCTAAAACATTTCAACTACTATATAAATTTCCCACATTTTTTGCTACGATCTTGATTTGACCATTGCATCAAATATCATTAGATAAGCAATGTATCACACTAGGTTCTTTACAATTATATAGATGAGATTAGTTGGATAGGATTATCTTGTCATTTAGAGACTAGGTTTCAAGTGATGCTTTTACATTATAGATATCTACAACCTTTCACAAAACTTTAGCACAATTGAAGGTGCTTAGAGAGACAATAAGATATTACACCTATAATGAATACTTTAATATTGCAATCATCAAAACATTGTAGTAAGGTTATCCTAGCTACCTTTTTCTTGGTTGATGGAATTCTTAGTATTGCATTGTTGCAATGTCACATAAAATTTGTTCAATATGTTTTTGATTCTTTATTGTCAAGAAACTTATTGAAAAAAAATTAATGAATTAATTTTAAATCTTTGTAAGTGATTCCATTGCCCTCTAAAGTGAATCATACCATGAAGAAAAATCATTGGTTTTCCCAAAAATTTCTACATATGTGTCTTTGTCTAATAAAAGAAAAAAATTTATTCCCCAGTTTAAAATCATTTATCAACTTAAAAGCCTAAAACTAGGATTAAAATTGAGTTTAGGCCATGTGACTTTAACCCTTAAAGGGCTTGAAAGCCCTTTGTGGTTGTATAGTATATTAGGAATATAATGGTATTTGATCAAAAAACATTGACTAAATACTTTTTAATACAAAGTAAATTGATAATCATGATAGTATGTAAATAACAATGTACCACAATTCATATAGTAAATTGCAATTGAAGAATTTCTAAGGCTAAATATAGGTCGTATAGAGAAACCCCAAAGGCCTTTTTAAGGTTAAAGTGCCAAAGTTGTGAAATTTTTCCAATTTAGCAAAAGTATTTTCAGCATAATCAGACATCATGGAAGGTTACAATGAATAGGTGGAAACCTAACCGCATCAAATTGTCCACTTCAATAATTTTGTTGTTTCATAACATTTCAAGAGATGTTGCTTCTATGATCTCCTTAAATAATCTCCACTTTCAAGCTTGTTCTATAGAGATTTGGTTCAAGTTAGTCAAGCGATCATTCTTTATCATTGAACCGATGCTTGTGTACATGGCAAACTGATGTCTTTCTTGAAATATATGAAGGGGCAAGACTCCAAATGAAGCTCACTATCTTCTCAGAAGATGGCACTTAACAATCCTCCCATTTAACAAAGTTTTAAGGATAAGAAGAGTTGATAATATGAAACAATATGAAATCAGCAGCTTGAATTCATATTGGAATTCATATTGGAATTCATATTGGAATTCATATTGGAAGACAAATTTTGCTTAGTCTCTTGCGGCATCTTTAAATATAAATAATCTACTTTCAATCGTTGCAATTGCCGCACATTCCTCCATTTTGTTCGATTGTCCCGTTTCAGGCAACCGAAATTGTTCCAAAAAATGGACAGATTTAGATTAGGATTTCAAGGGGGGCTGCGTTTGAAAATACCAATGTCGTGAATTTCCGGCAATAGAACAAAATTGATATGACGATGTCCTGCAAACCAAAGAGCTGATCGAAGTTTCAAACACGGATTTTAAATCACTTTGATAACAATGGGGAAGAAGAAGTTTCCGGCCTTTTGGGCAGAACCAGAAGACATGGAACCTTTCCTCAAACTTAAGGTTGATGCACTTCCTAGTTTCCATCTCTTTGAAAAGGCTATGTAAGGCAACAAACTACAAATAAAATGATCTGAATAAGCATTGGAACATGGTTCTTGTTTATGTAATTGTTGAAGTTATTGCTGAATCTTGTTGTAACCTTAATCGAAGGAGATTTTAGATTGATGTTGCATCCAATTTTTGGACATTGTATTGAGTGAATTTTGAATTTCATAGTGCTAAAAATAAGTGTATCTAAAATTGACCTCAAGCTCTCATGCATAGATGTTGTATATTTTTGGTAAGAATCTATAGGATTCAAGTTTGGAAACATGTTGTAGTTACTTGAGAGTGGATTTTGAAGTGTCTCTAAATGGATCCTAGTTGTAGATCTTTGTTTAGTAGCTGCCAAGAATTGTATGTTCTGGATTGTTTTGCTTTGATTTGCTCATTTTTTGCAACAAGATCTTGAATTATTTTGACATGGTTGTAAAGTGAAATTGACTACAAAATCCCACGACATTGGTGGAACCCAATTCCTTCTTGCATGGAGGGTAGGTATACTCTATATTGAGTGCTTGTATTCACATTAAAGTAGGAATTATAAACCTACATATGTAAATTCAATAAATCCTATCTAACTTCATCTACTATGGATTGTACTCAGGCTCGAGATCTTTTGAAGACTCCCCTTGGTGTGGTTGTTACAGTGTTGGGAGTGAAGTAATTCTCTATCCCTCATCTACTTAAGGTTGCAAAATACATGTAATCCTTGAGTTATTTGGATGTTTTTGTTTTACTACTTTTGGTGCCATCATATTCAATGACAATGTATAATAAGCTATTTTGACTTCTCTCAATTACTGAATCTAAACAAAGCAATGAGTCCAAAACAATATAGCATGAGGAGAAATAAGATTGTGGAAATTGGTGCTTGGATAAACAGATATGAAACAAAGGCTCGAGGAGAAAGAGGGACCGGAGTATTATGGGTCGAGTACCCAAATCGCTTTCCAGGTCCTTTAGAAAAAGACATGAATGGGTAAGCAAGCAGCGTTTCCTCAACATTTACGCTAAATTGTCCACTTGTGTAGATGTATAAGTTTTACATAACAGAAGTTAGTGTTTCTGTTTTTTAGTAGCATATCAAGGAGTCCACCTTCTGGTCTACGATTAAGCTTTTATAAACCTTGGAAAGGCTTGAATTTGTAATCTAAACTACAAACACCGACGACAGGAATCCTTGATTGTTTATTTCAACTTTCTATTCTTTGTCAATGTGGAAGCATTTGTGTGTTCAAGTGTAGGTATTCCCGCCTCTCTGATGGAGACCACCTGTGGCGGGACTTGAAGGAAATGAATGCTGTAAGCCTGTTCATTGCCCAGTTTGTTTGTTTTTTACCAAATAGGAGAATTCATTGCCCAGTTTAGTTTCTTCATTCCACTGACTATCAATGCATTTGTTGGAAATTTCAACTTATTTTGTAATGTGTGCCACATTGGCAATTTACGAGATACTGGAAGTTCTCCATCATCAAAGTCTGACCAAGTTATCTTAGATTTTCATGCGTGACTGTAATTTTGTTTGGCGTACCAACGTAAGCGTAAGCTTACTTGCAGATCAAGGAAGAAGATGAGAATGTGAGGGCCATCATTGACAACGACAATGATAAGTATGCAGCTGAGTTGATTGCTGAAAATGAGAAGAAGAAAAAGAAGAAATAATTTAACTGAGTCTTCGCAAATTAACTCTCTCAATTTTCATTTCTCGTCTTGAACTGAACTAGTACTTTCTGACAATTTAGAGATCCTGTAGCTGTACTTAGTACGGAACAATATGTAAGGTTAAACCATACATAACCAATCATTTAAGGTATTCTAGACATGATCTTGGTGTAGTGCAAGGATACACAAATTTTTTAGAGGTACAATGATAGAATGATGGCAATTGCAAAATAAAATAGTGGTAATGTTATCGCATGAATTGAAATTACCATAAGTTTTGAAAGGCAAAAAGTGTGCTAAATCCATTGCCAATCTATAGACTCTTGTACTTCCAATCATACAAAAATCAACTTATTTACTCACTCCTTGCTTTCTTGCACACTACTTTGGGATATGTGCCATGAACTTTTAGTCCCAACTTTGAAAAGGAGAAAAAAACATGTTTTAGCATTGGTGGAAAATATATCCATCAACAAGTTTGCTATAGGTAGCTGGTTGGTTATAGGTGCTTCTACCTTACTTTTAGTTGTCACTCCACAACTTTGGATGACATGAAATAAGGTAGAACCCCCTAGATTTGCAATTTGGGTATCTTGTGCAATGTGTTTATTGGTGCATGTATTGTTTCACAAAGTGAATTATTTGACTATGGATTGAAATAGAAGTGGAATCCAATAGTAATCCAATCCAAATTAAAATCATGGTTGTCATATCGGACGGAATATCACTGTTCACGGACAGAATCGGACGAGTTAGGGCTGACCGGCTGCGAACTTCAAACGGCTGTAACTTTTGCAAAAAGTCTTCAAATTGGGTAAATAAGATGTTTTTTGGCATCTACATAAAATGTAGATGCCAAAAAACATCTTATTTACCCAATTTGAAGACTTTTTGCAAAAGTTACAGCCGTTTGAAGTTCGCAGCCGGTCAGCCCTAACTCGTCCGATTCTGTCCGTGAACAGTGATATTCTGTCCGATATGACAACCATGATTAAAATTGATGTGAATTTTCAAACAATTTGGTGCAAAAGTAAAAATCATCAATAGATGAAGTCATGACCATCTTAAAAAGGTTCAAAATCAATGACCCACCACCTTAGTCACGTTTGATGAGAGTTCTAAAAGTACAAGTTTAACATTGTAAAAGCACTTCTTTTGTTGGATGAAGCTACAACTTGTTATGACAAGAATTTATTTGTAAGTAAGCCCACCTAAGTCAATTGTTAAATTTATTGAACTACATCTTTATCAACCTTGAACCATCTATAAATAGATGTAAACTTGATATCATTCTCTTACAATACCATCCAATTACTTGACCAAAGAAGTTGATTCACACGTACACTTTCAATTCCATAAATGGGTATGTGGCTCATACAAATGACAAGGTCAATAGATGTTGGAATTGGGTGATTAAACTATTGAAGGCATTGAGTTGTTCTACCTTACAGCTTGTTTATAAATGCTTGTAGAAATTTAGTGCACCAAATCATGGAGTAGTGATGCAATGACATGTACTAACTATATGCAATATTCAATCTAGCATAGCCAACAATAAAATTAGCAACAAATCTGAACCAATGCCTTTTGGGTTGTATTTGTTGACTTCAAAGCAAATGAGTTTTTGCCACGTCTATGCTCTTATAAAGAAGTGGAGGTAACAATTGTTGAAACGATGTTTAATAAGAGCATCAACAAGCATAAGTCAATGCACTAAACGTTGGCAAATTGTTCATGAGAATTGTGCAATTAATGCTTGAAAAGGCCTTCATATTTTCTTTGCTCCATTTAGTAACTCTTCCACTTATTTATTTTTCTTCTATAATAAATGACATGCAAATTCTTTTTGATTTTGTGTACAAAACGACCTGCAATTGATTTGAAGGTAAAATAGGCCTAGTGAGTTGTAAAGATAAAGTAAGCTAGTGGCTACCTTCTTAACACAAGGTGTGATGAAAAAAAAAGGTGTTTAGAAAGTGTGATGAAACATGCATGGTGTGATGAAATTTTTTCTGCATTCGTGGAGATGCCGGCCCTCAAGCCAAAAACAAAATTATGGTTATAACCGAATTCTCACTAACAAAAGGTCGATTTCCTATTACAGCACTGTACAGGCCCTGTTGCATTGAAGAGTAACTCTGACAATTTGAATACTATCCGGCCCCCGAAGTCCAGTTAGATTTCTTCACTCACATCACCTCAACCTTCAGTTTTAGACTACTAAAAGCGAAGGGAAATCAGTGTGAGGAAACCATACCCATTTAAGAATTGTCCCTCTTCTGTTATCAAGAATCATAGTTGATCGATTTGTGTTGATTAGGGTTTTGGGAAAAACTGAAACTACAAAAAAATTATCAGCAATGTCTGATCGAACTTCTGGTTGGAATCGATTCTTGTATCGATTTTTTGAGCAACAGGATTCTCAGGGTTGCTTTTTTTCCTTCTTGAAACAAAAGGAACTCCGTCACGTCGAGTGTTTTGCCACATTTCTATCAAGAGAAACATCGAAATTTACACTACACTGGGAATATGGCACATTGGGGATTTGGGGGGACTTCTTGAAAAGGAAATCAGTTCATTAGGCACTGGAGAAATTGCCACATTCCACGCTGTAGGAATCGACTGAAAAACAAAACCAAAAATTTTTCAAGTGAAAATTTGATCATCAAGATGATAATTATAGGTCCACTGGCAACAAACTCTGAGTCAAGCTTGACAACAGGTACTCAGAGCCTTAAGTCCAGCCTCTGGAGAAAAATATTAAGGACTGTTTGGAATTGACATCTAGTCCAAGTTGTTTCATACTTTTGCAAGCTTCATGGAATTAGTTATGTATTTTTGAAGTTGAAACACAAGTGCATTTTGGTTTCTCACTGTTCCAACAATGTACAAACGATGTACATTTCAAGAGGTTGATGCTTTTAGAGCCTAAGCACTTGTAGACCTCCTAAGCTGTATGTCAGTCATACATCAGTCATAGATTTCAGACCTTTGATCATCAAATTTTAATTCCACCTCAAATAACACGAGGTTGAAACCGTTTTCCATTCAAAGTGGGGCAATGAGGATCCGTTTTCTACGTATCAAATATTACAATATACATGGTCGTCTCATCAACTGGCACAGGTGTCAAAACAGCCTGACGAGCTTCAGTACTCACCACAGATATCTGTACTTCAGAATCTAATTGGTACTAAATAGTGATGATCTTGTAACGTTTGTTATGAATCACTAAACTAGGGAATCTGGAACCACGTCATGTTGGTTCGATGCAATTAAGAGAGGTTTTATGTGGAACAGTTTGTGGAGAAAACGCCACACGTTCGCATACTATCTGGAGTAAGTTACGTATCACACATATATGTATAAAATGAATGCTTTTCCACTCCTTACCAAGCTTCATAGCATTTCTTCACCTACAACTGTCAAACTTTGAATGAAAACCAGCCTTGATATGTTCTTGATACTGGAAGCAATCAAAAATAGGATCAGAATTGTCCCCGAGTTTCAGGTCCGAATTTAGGAAACAACAGACCGAAAATGCATGGAAGATTGACGCCGTAAGATGATGCGAGCTCACAGCAGATCGACCTCTCTGTTGTGGATCCAGCTGAAGGCCTTCTTCCTGCTCTCCCGTTTCGCTGCACGGCCGTGGGTTCGTTCCGCAAGCCTGCGAATGCGGGTCGGCAGCCCACATACGAAGTCTTGGGCTCTCTGGGCTTCACTGGACAGCCCCGTCAAGCTCTCCACATTCCAAAAGGTAATCAAATGGTCCACAATGCTGGCATAGTCCATGGCCGTGTAGACGCCGCACCGCTGGGCCACGGAGGAGAAGTCGTCGAAGAGGCTCTCATTCTCTCCGTCGTGCATCAGGTGCGCTGGCATGACGATTTTCTTCTTCATCATCTCCTGGAACGACAACATGGCGCCGTTGGGATCCAGCTCGAAGAACTTGCCCACGATGCGGCTGTACGCAATCTCATGCCGCTTCTCATCCGAGGCGATGATGCCACAGATGGTGGCCAGCTTATGCTCGCCAAACTGCTTGGCCTGACGCGCCGTGTTGCCGTGGGAGATGAACGTGGCACGCTCCTGAAACGAGGTGTAGATGAATCCATTGTAAGCGTTCTGATCAATTTGAGGCTCCTGCAAGTCACGCAACCATGATCATCATTCATCAGATACTCAAGCCTGGTCGTTTTACTTCAGTATTGTACTAGTACCAACAATACACCACAATCCAATTCCATTAAAAAATGCTATTTAAGAATCCTAATCATCCATCACTTCGATTGATTCCACCAAATGAGAGCTAAAGTTTGTATGTTGGCTTGCTATTTTAATTACCCTGGCTAGCTGCAAAGAGCCAACAGAAAAGAAGGCATGGTATATCGGATTTCAATGCTGATTCTGATTCTCAATGTGAAGTTTGCAGGCTTGTAAGGACTGAAGTTAAATAATCTTATGCTTAATTCGCCACAAATAGGAAGTGTTCTCAAAGAGCTAAACTGCTGGAAGCAGACGCACCATGCTCAAGCCGATCAAATACTGGGTCGTGCGTTCCACCATGTGCATGTCCACCCGTCCCGACAGGTAGAGGTACTTGTTGAGCAAATCGCCATGTCGATTCTCTTCTGCTGTCCACGCTCGAATCCACTTGGCCCATGGCGTCTGGCTGTGCCCCGTGGTGTCCCCCACGCCTTCAAAAGTGTTTAGCATCGTCTGGTACGTGGGGAGCGCTTCTTCGGTGATCATATCCCCCACCAAGCAGACCAAGTGATCATCGGGAAGCTCTTTCGCCCGCTCCCGAAGCGCCTGCACTTCGTCGTAAAAGCTTTCCGAACATGAGTCTGGGAGGAAATCCTGAGGCTGCCAGGATTTGGACACGGGCTTCAGCATGGGCAGAAGCTGGTCCCGAGCCCAGTTGTCAAGGGAAGCTAGGACCTCCAGTTTGTCAACTGGGATGGGATCCGGTTGGCGAGTCCATTGCTGGTAGGGAGTCATCACCTCACGGAGAGAGGGATTCATGGTCACCTTCCTTTCCCTGAAATTTGCACAACACCACAAATGGCGAATCAAATTCTGCAACTCTCAAGCTGGCCATGTCTATTCAAATGGTTTTCTCAGAATAGTAGTTTCCAGACCTTGGGCACTGACAAGAGAATGTGATTGAACTTCCACTCAACAGTGTATGTACAGTGCCACCTGGACATACACTGTTGAAAGACTCCACCACAGAATGCATCCCATTTGTGGGTTTCGCACTTCACTATTCCTTAGTTCAACAAAGTTTTGGTAAACTCTTTGAACTCTTTGACAAGTGGAAGACACAGTACTCCATAGCTTGAAACCCACAAATATGAGAGGAGGAAAAAAGCACTTGTCGGGAAACAGGGGAAGTAGAAGTCGGCTACCTGGGAAGGGACGTGGTCATAACGACCTTCAGTGCCTGACGTCTCCTCTTGCTCCCGATCAAAGACGAAGACCCCTTGCTCGTTTCAAGCCTCCGTCTTCCAGAGAATGAAGGTGTACAAGCTGCACGCATTTGCGCTTCCAGCAGCCCCTTGGACCCCATAGCTGGAACCAATCAATCCGCACCACCAAGAGCCTACAGAGAAATCAGTCGCAGGTCTACCGAAAGACAGATAATACCCGTACTTTAAGAGCTTCCCGGAGCCGGATCCCACAAGTTCGAAAAGCTCACGAGATTCGATGACTACTGGACAATCTCACAGGACGCCTCACATTAATGCTCTCCACTTAGCCTTCGATGCCAGGAACAACAAGTGAATGATTAAAACCAAAAATGACCTCCCAGCGACAATGCACAGCACTTGTATCCCTAACCCAAGATCACGCACCCACCTGTCAAAAATCCCCACCCAAAAAAACTCACACTTTGCAATAAGACTCGCGCGCGCGCCACTCGATACAATCTTCCAAATGCCAGGAGTCACACAGCAGTAAATGCAGAAGTGCGAAAGCCAACACCTCCAGATTCTTCCCCAAAACTACGTGAGCCAAAGATTGGGAGACATCAACTCAAAATCTGAGATTGCAGGAAGTAGGGACGTACGTACTGGAGGAAGCGCGCGGTGATTGAAATGATCGATCGAGACGTGAAATTAGATTTCTGGGAATGGAGATGAATTTCGAAATGTGAGTGAGGGTGATTGCGAGGAGAGGAAGCTCATGAACGGATTGCAGCCAAATTGGCAGGCAGGTCCAGCGGTGATGGTGAGTAGTGCTTGGGAGTAACTTAGTGATGGTGTTCCTGTTGCGAGGGAGTGATGGTGCAGCTGCGCGGCTATAAACCCGGCCGCGCGGGGGGCGCGAATGAACCGGCCCGCCCCGGTGTCGTCACCCGAGTGGGGCGCTGTCACACTGGGACTCTGGGAGGGAAGGTTCGTTCGTGCAGACTTCTGTCCTTCCGTTATTTAAGGGATTCTGTTCGCAGGCAGGCTGGGCGGCAGCATAACATTCTCCAACTCCTTTCAGTTGGGGACAGCCCTTTTTTTAAGGGTTTTTTTTGAAGAAAGTCAGATTGGCTACAATTGAAATGCCTAGTATTGTCCACATGGCGAGAGCTACTTCTTTTTGGTAAATGTCATTGGTGATATAGAATTTTAAAGGTTATCTATTTGGCCCTATTTGCTTTAAATGTATGGCAATTTTTGGCACTTAGGAGATTTATAAAAACACAAAGGTGGCAAAATTTCTTACCAGACTTCTTAGCACTTTATCTATTTGTTAAAAGGAAAGTTAGGCACCCTCCATGAGTGCTTTAGATGATTTTAGGCAAACACCTACCAAAACTATATAGTAAGAAATTAGCAATGTACAAAATAGACAATGGAATAATAAATAAACTTTCATTCAGACATGATTATAATAGAAAAACTAGCCAAGCCAGAGCCTATCCATTTTAGGATAACACCTACAACAAGCTTGGATGTAAGTGATAATAAGTAGCACTAGCCTATAGACTAAGCTAAAGCTCCATATCGACGATCCACAACAGATGCCCATTCATTGTAGGCATCTTCATAAGGAAAACTCTGTAAGGTAAAAAAATTCTGAGAGTACATGCCAACTATACATTCCAAATGTGTGTCTAAGGCATTTCATAGCTTGTTTTTCAAAAAGGCAAGGTTGCTAAAACACCTTTCATCCTCTATAGAGCCTAGAACCTGCACTATAGCAATTTTGGCCAATTTGAAAATTTTTGGGAAGGCCTTCACTTTGAGAACTATGCATGAATCTAAATAACACCACAATCAGGTCAAGGGTTCAAATCAAATGGTCACTCCATATATTTCTTGGAGTTGTTCAACATAGACAATTTGAACAAGCCTTGCTATAACTCCAACTTCTACCTATCCAACATAGGTGGAACTAAGGTCTTGATCTTATCCACTTCAATAAGCTTTGGTTCACAAGAATAATCCATGAGAACTGCTAAATGCTTGGAAAAGCACTCCTTAGCTTCATTTTGTAGCTAGTACTGGGGATACACAATGCCAAGGGCATCCATGACAACATAGGATGGAAAACGAGAGTCAAGCTCCCCCAACAATTGCCTTGCTACCCCTGTTAATAATCAAAAGACCTCTACTATTTAGTAATGATCCACTACCACATGACTAAAATTACAAATGATCCACTATCACATGACTGAAATTACAAAGTACATGAATGCACCAACTTAGTAGTAAAACCAAGAAGCAAGAACTCAAGTCTCTAATTTCAAGCAATTTTGAGAACCAAGTAGGCTGTGAAACATTCAAGGCAAGAATGAATTGTGAAAAGGCTTGTCATGACTTGATCCTATCACCTATGGCATATGAATGTCTACATATTTGAATTTATAAACTGGCAAGTATTCACTAGTCATTTAAGTTAGTATAAACTCTACTTTAATTGAAATATGGGAATATGTTTACTACACAATCTATCCCAACCATTCAAGCAAGGTTAACATTAGCTAAATAGCTTAGTAGCTATCAAGAAATCAAATTAGTTGTACCTGAATCCATCAAGACTAAAACTGAACTAGCTAAGTAGCTATTAGGAAATCAAATCAGTTGTACATGAACCCATCAAGACTAAAGCTGAACAAGCTACACAACAAACACACGATGCTTGGACATCAAACAACATGCAATAATGAAGAATTGCAATACAATAGATTTAAAATTTGACATATTTTACACCCTAAATTCATGTACACTGAGGGATCTGTAAATCCATTACTAAGAAAATACAGCCAAGTATCTTTTAAAGATGTTGTCCATTATCGAAGAAATCCAAAAACTAAGTAGCAATGGAAACATTTAGGGTGGGGCTTAGGATATAAAAACTGACTAGAAGGGTTTGTATGACAATAATGACACACACTAAGCAACAAGCCCTACATCCAGTACTAGGCATTCTCCAACAAGTTCTCTAAGATAAATGTAAATAGAAGAGAGACACCAAGAACACAATCCCACTATGAAGTTCACAGTTTCATCTTACATGTACACTCTGTCTTCACAGTAAGAACCAAACCCACAAAAATTGGATGATCCATAACTGCATCCTTGTATACTGCCCCTATTTGCGCACCATTTGCCACAAAGACCAGCTCTGCATACTCAAAGTTTAAGTATGAGATCCACCTCATATGAATCTGGCTGTGGGAGCACTCCAAGATGTTTTTGAATGTCCAAAATTCATTTGTATTGAAAGCAATGGCCTTATCAACATACATATTGTAGAGCTGCCCTTCTACTATTTTGAGTGCAGCCACAAAGTCACAAATGTACACATCCCACTTTTGCACAAATGTGACAAGTAAATCCACCGTTTCTAAGAGTGGCATGAGTGCTGCTATACTACAAAGCGCGTAGGAATCACGCATTAGCCCCAAACATTTCTGCAAAACAAAATCAAAATTCAATGTAAGCTATCTATTACAAAATAAAAGTAAGACTAGATTGAAGGTTGTAAATTGAAAGAGTAAAATAGATGTGCATACATAAGAATAGCTTGTCCATGTTGTCCATGAAGAAACATTCAGCAAATGTAGTTAATCTTTGGGTTACCCTATACCAAAGTCTATCAGATAAGGTGTAAAAAATGCTCAGTGCATACTTAAGTCTACAACTCTCAAATGTGACAAACAAATTTTCCACAATTAAGAACATTAGCTATTCCATCGGAAGGTATTGGTGAGAGTAAAGAAATGGATCTAAATGCCATGTTTGTTGAGTATTGCAAGTAGCATAAAACATTTGTGGCAAAACAACTATTCACTGACTCGAATCCAACTTTGCAAGAGCGGCTTCTCCAAGTGCTATTTAATTCAAAGATAGCCTGTTGAAGTGGAAAAGACTAGAGAATCTAATTGCTCTAGCAAGGAAACAGGTAACCATGATGAATTGCAATCTTCCTATTGATGGCTCCCAACTCAAACCTCCAAATGGTAGCACATACATACATAAATAGATTTCAAATTAGAGAGAAATGCTCCTGAAATAAATAGAGTGAATATGAATACCAAAGCTTCCAAGCTCAAAAGACAAAGTATTCTTTAGAAACAAATATTCTATTAGAGTAACTTTCAAATCATATTTCAGCTGTTTAAATTTTGGAAATGTGAAAAAAAAAGTAAGAGTTATCCCTATGAAGGATTTAAATTCCTTACTAAACCTTGAAAATGATTACAAAAAGACCATTAGCTCTCTAATTCATAGACACAAATCAAAATTCCTACCATGACTTCCGACAAAAGTTAGCTCCAATTCACTTCCACGAATCAAAACTCCTACTATGACTTCCAATAGAAGTTAGCTCTAATGTATAAACACAAATCAAAACTCCTGCTATGACTTCCAACAAAAGTTAGCTCCAATTCATAGACACAAATCAAAACTCTTGCCATGACTTCTGACAAAAGTTAGCTTTTGGAATTCCTCACTCAATTTAGCGAAAGGTAATTGACAGGAATTCATAGCAATAAAGAACCAACCAAGCTCATGGATATCAAAACATAAGACTCCTTGTCATCTCAGTTTCAGTTATTCAATGGTTTTAGCTGCAGTAAATAATTTCATCAATAATTTATTAAATCTGCCATTTTTCCAACGCATAGAGAAAATCAGTTGTTGAAACTAGAAAATAAACTAGCAGACCTCCATCCAAGCTTGAATTTGAAGTTAGCTCTCAAACCAATCATCAATCATACCAGTAACGTGCATCAATTCGTTCGTTGCAACATCAGTTCATTGCTCGGGGTTATAATTGCATCTAACAATTAATTGTTGCACTTTCCCCTGGTAGCCAACAAGAATGTTATATATATATACAAAATGACGCACACAAAGTTTAGGCCTTGTGGAATTCATGACAAAAAATAAATGACAATGCTCTAGTGACTGGGATCAAAAACCTTTGTACCTTGAGTTTCAGTGTAGAATGGCATTAAAAGAAAAGACGCAGTTCCCTCTCTCAATCCTCAAAATCAAAAACCACAACCAACAAGCGAGGACCGTGAAAATGCAGACTTGAATAAATCAAATCCAGAACTTCCTTGCAATTATCATACATCTACAATTGCAACAGTATGCAAACCACAACATTTTGAAATAATAGTTCAAAAAATTATGTTTGCAAATACAAGGCACACACAAAACCAACTTGAGGGAATCCATCGTTGCCAAGTTGTTGTCCATTGCATTTGCCGCAAGATCAGAGCTTCCAAATTGAAGCACCAACATACAAGAAATTAATTCACTGTCAAAGAAGTGTTCCCTCAGTAAAACTCGCAAACAATAAGAGGTTGAAGCTCAAATCAAGAAAGTGAATACTTGAAGAGTAGGGTTAACCAAGGATTTCTATTAATCCGCTCAAATTCAAATGCAATTGCAAAAAGGAGAAATTTGGGACAATGACGGTATCCTCAATAGAGGCTGCATCAATTTTGAGGAATTGAAGCTCACAATGTAACTCTAGCAAGTTTGTTACAATTCATTAATCGATACTACTTGTTGGCGGTGATGGACATTGACGAAACTTCCTAAACCTTCAACATCGTTATAGTGTTTAGAAAAACATTCCCAAGTATGTACGCACTTCCATCTATAATATCTATAACCCACGGATTTGATCCCACCAAAAAACATGCTTCATCAATAGTCATATTCCCTCAAAAAATCGTTATGTGTAAACTAGTGCCACGACTCTTTCTTTTGCATACAGCACTAAACCAAAACTGCACAAAAACTCACTGGCTCTAGCTTGATTCACCCCCCTTCTACAACATTTTATTCTTGTTGATAACACTTAATTCCAATATGAAATTTCTGAAATCATGAGCAATATCCTAATTGTGAATTTGCCGTCCCTAATTGCAATTAAGAAATCAACAGCAGTACCCAAATCTGATTATCAAATCAAAAGTAGTATCCTAATTTGCCGTCCCTAACATTGCAAATCAACAACAATAGTATCCTAATAAATTAGATTTCATTCCTTCAAAGAAAATGCTACAATTTTTTCTTAAGTTTAACGGCAGTACCTTAAATGTCGGCAGATGAACGTAAGGGCTTGTCTACCTACTTCAAAACGCCCATTCCATTTAGAGTGCATCAATTTGAAAATACGGAAGTCTTAAAACATACATGGTGGGAAGAAAAAAGAGAAAAAAGCCGTCATACCTCTACAACGTCGTTTTTAGCAACGTCCGCCTTCATGTTAGCAAGCAAACACTACTAGAAATGTCACCCCGAATGAACTGAACTATGTTGATTAGGACATCTTGATTCAGACACTTTTAACACAATTGTGTTAAAAGTGTCTGAATCAAGATGTCCTAATCAACATAGTTCAGTTCATTCGGGGTGACATTTCTAGTAGTGAAAGTGTGGTACTCGGCAAGTAGCCTCCGAAGAGGCTCCAACAAAGATACCCATCTAGTTGCCACCTGCAGAAGCGGCTTCAATCCGTTTGTTTCCATCACTTCATCCAGCTTCTAATACTTTGATAGGCACTTAGGACTTTTGCTAAAATAGGAATGAATCTTCTGAACAACTTGCTCAATAACTACAAAAATGGGTAAAGTAGAAAGAAATTTCGCTGCAAGGTTGCACCTATGGGCCATGCAATGGACACCAATACAAAATGGAGCAAATTTTGTTTTGATATGTGTAGTTACTCTAATGCGAATGCCTTGGAACGTGCTAACGCCATCATATCTAAAACACATCAACCTCTTAGATATTTGTTTAGAAGTCAAATCACCAACTCTCTTTAAAGCATTGACAATGACCAACGTAAGATTGTCTGCAGATACTCTCTCAACCAAATGCTGCAACGAAATTAAGTGGGGGATCCTCACAAGTTCTCAACCACATAGGCATGGATACATATCCAGCTCCAATTTTCCACAATTGTGACTTCATCACAAGTGACAGCAAGAAAATGAGCGAAATTGATCTTCTTCTTTATCGCTTCTTGTACTTGAGCGTAAATGCAGTCAGCCATAGTCCAGCCTGAGCTATTAGTCCAATGCATTTTTGGTAGGTTTGGTACACTGAGAAAAGCATATAAGGCTTGCCTTTCTTCATATTCTACCATAGGACGTCCAAAGGCCAAAATTTGGTAAATTGTGTAGAATTGCACAATTTTCTTAGAGCGTACTATGGACATGCTACTATTTCACTTGCTCAAGGACAGAAGCAGGTTGACGAGCTCCAAATAGCTTCAAATTAACTTGATGGTGACTACTCTTTGAAATATACCACTCACCCGCCTTTACATTCAACTTAGGCATATCAAAGGTTATTTTTCTCCTACCCTCATGCTTTTGTAATGTATCCCACTTTGGACCCAAAGTCTTTGGATTTTTGTCAAAAGTTGAACAAACAGTGCACTTCACGAAGTGTACACTTCCGTCATTTCCTCGAACTAGCTCAACCCATACTAATTTTGCAACCCATTCATTTTGAAATCGACGAGTGTGATTATAGTTTACCTTTGGTTTCTTGGGCGGAGGGATCTCTTCAAAGTCATCATCTGATTCTAAATCTTCTTCTCCATCGGAAATATACACCAAAACTTCTCGCAATTGATGATGAATTTCTTGAACACTCTGCGACCCTCCCGGTGACTCCAACGGAACGGTCGAAACACTCTACAACCCTCTCGATGACTCCAACAGAACAATACAACTTCCTTTCTGTGACAAAGCCTTAGTATCCAACATCTTTGTGTCTAGAGACACAGCCTTGAAGGACATTAACAAGGGTTGCGAATTGCTCATATTTTAACGGGTATTTTAAAAACTCGTATAAAACCTCGCAATCGACAATACTTCTTTTGCACTACAACGTGCTCTGTTGTCCTCTTGACATATAGCCTTGCCCTTCAAAAGTCGACGTTGTAGAGCAACCTCTTTTGCTGCCTTACAAGCAGCAACTCGAGCTACTAGATGCCAAAGTATTGTTCTCTTTCAGTTTGGGCTCAGCCACCTCATCCAGCATGACAATCTCTTGCACATCAAGGCAATTAGATTCTGAAGCCATGGCCGAACACTACGCTGATCTCTGACAACTACAACTAAAAACAACCCAAAAGCAGAGTACCAAACATAATTACCGTAGGTGATCTTGTCTAACCATAGTATTGGCTACAACATGACAACAACGACATTGACAATCACCGTTGGCGACATTCTATCAAACCATGATTTTGTCAAAAAAATGTAAACCCACAAACACAATTCACAAAGGAAACCCAACGCAAAGTAGGTGTTTTGAGATATGCAGCTCATTGCATCAAATAGAAAATAGCTACTGCAAAAAGAAGGATCAAGATTTTCCCATAAACTAAAATACTCTACCAGTACTTCCAACCTCCCATCCACAAAGAACCAAATACAAAGGTTGTGCTGGAAATCACAATCTTCATCCTAACAACGATCGAACAGGATTCAAAATAAGCCACCTCTTGCACAACAAATGGAGCACCGCCCAAACATATCACAAAATCTACCCAAATCATAATGTATTGAAGAGCAACACTGAAGCATTAAAGAAGAGTGGAGGCGCAAGAATTTCAAAATTTGCTTGATAATCTGGCGATGAAGTGTTTCAATGTCCTCTAGAACAATGTAGAATTGGTGACAACGGGAGTTACTGACAGAGTTTCCATGGCGACGAGAGCACAAGTATTCAAGGTGCAAAGGCGACGAAGGTGGGGGGGTTAAGAAAATTTTGGTGTGCGATTTGAAACCTCTGATGTTGCAGAGGTTGAGAAGCAGGCAACTAGGGTGACTAGAGCTAGGGTTTTTTGGTTGTGCCATCTAAACCCTAGGCTGCAATCTGGCTTCTTTTTAAAAAAAAATTTCTTTAGCTTTTTTCGTAACTAATTCTCTAGTAGTGCTTTTGGGCTCTATTTTGCCAGAAATAGAAAGGTTGGTTGGAGATCGTTTTTTTTTGTTTTTGTTTATGTTTTCATTTTTTACAAAGTGCCCAAGTGGCGGTATAAAATACTCCGTATTATACATAATGTTCAGTAGTAGTCAGAATTGGATGACTGCCTTCCAGGTTTTGTTTGATTGCTTGTTTTCATTTTTTATGAAGTGTCAAAGTGGCTATATAAAATGTTAAGGAAGAAACACCCATTTCCATCCTTGGACCTATTCCTGGACCCTAGAGTACCACTAAATATGTCCATAAGCATTCATTAAAGCATCCAACAAATATTTAATTCTAATTTGTTGATGTAGTTGTAAGACATATGTATAGTTTTCATTCACTGACAGCTGATTTTAGCAGGTGTTTAGTTAAAGGTACACCTATAGGACGGTTCTAGTGGTCTAGGGAGCCAATACTTTGGAAATTTATAGAAATTACATACTGATTCCAAAAAATTTAATTTTTTTAATATTCATGATTTTCACTCGCTAATACTAGAAAAATATCATTTTTAGAAAAAGATGCCTCCAACTATGCTCAATTCCTTATTTGGACAGTTTTGGGTGTTTCTACCGTATAGTGGTGCTCCACTATAACATTCATCCATGTATTGAGTAAAAAATATCACATTCACACATATCACATGTCTATAAAAAAACTTCATCCACAACCTGGCAATTTCATCTAAGAATTTTTGTAATATAAAGTTTTCTAGCAAAAAATTTCACAATTGGTTGCCAATTTTTAGCCAAATCATTCTTTTTGGGTGCAATTTGGAACTAGAAAGTAAAAAAAAAATAGCCTCACTACCTTCCCTCCAATAAAATGGTGTTGATTATACCTCACCCATAAGGCCATGCAACAAAATTGTTACACAAATTAAATGAATAAAAGTTAGCTACGAGTTGCAATTGTACTTTGCACCATGGTCTACAAAACAGTAGCGAAAAGAAATTGGAAGCCAATAAACCTATTCCACAAAGTAGGAGAAATAAACTGAATTTTCCTTAGGGGAAAACACTAAATTTTTTTCATTTTTCGTGCATGATCAATTTGGAGTTTATATTTTCAATGAGAGATTTGAAACTAGATAGAAGTGGTCAAGAATGTACCCTATCTAGTTTCACTTTGTGGAATAGATCTAACATCATGCAAAGAAATTTTAGTACTTTTAAATAATTAAAACATTAAGGAAAAATGCAAAAATTTATTGTGAAAAAAGTGCCTTCTATTCATTGAAAACAAAAAATTCATAAACTAAATTCTTCACTTAGCCTCAAAAGTTATTCATTTCATGTATTTGGAATTGGAAAAGCAAGATCTATATACTCACATGGGAAAGGGATTAGGAGGTAAACCATCCCATGCGGGATATATACAATAGAATTAGTGAGAGCTCAAGTACTCATAGTTTAGTCAAAAGTGGGAATTTATGTTTGAAATAAAATTTTAGACCTCATTTAGACATAGTAGAGTCATTTTTTTTAGAAACTTTGAACTAAGAAAATTTAGAAAATGAAGCTAAATTCAATCTCCAAGAATCCATTTGAGATTTTGAGCCTCCATTCAAAAGTTATGGACATAAAGAAATCACCATGTCAAGAGAACCTCATTTTAAATCCATTTCAATAAAATTTACTCAAAAATTTCAATATTTTGCTTGTAATTGAATTTAGAAGTACTTTTGAGTTTTTCCTTTCAAAATTTATAGAAATAAATTGGTGATAGTAGTGGTAAATCTTAGTATATGGATAGAATCTACAACTCAAATTCTACAACTTTTATTTGCATTTCAATTCCAAAATATTCTTTCAAATAGTACTTTATGATGATTTCTCCAAAATCATCGATTATGGAAATGAGCCTAAAGGTTGAGGGGTTAAAAAAAATGGGGTCACATTAGGTGGAGTTAGTAGCTACAATCAATGATGGTGATGGAGTGATTAGTCAATGTCAATGTATTAATAGGAACTTCCACCTTTTTAGTATAAATTCGTCAAAGAAAGCATCGATTTTTGGCCTCTTTGTTATTAGTAGTGTAATATTATATATGGAAAGGAATGTATGAGTAATATTGTTTTTTGTAGATGTTCTAGTATTGTTTCTTATACAAAGGTAAATATTGATTTTTGAGATGTATATAAAGCCATGATGGTTGTTTTAAACAAGATGAAGTTTGGAAGTGCACATTATACACTAATTGATTTGTACTTTCAATGAAGCTGAAAAATTAGAGTCACCTATAAAATTAGTGTCATGACAACATTTCATTTTTAAAGAAAGTAGTACAATATGATATTAATAATTATATCAACATTGTTTCAAAATAGTGTGCATTTGTTATATTAGTGTCACTTATACCATGAAGACAAATCAATGGCTTTAGAGATTGTGACTTGTAGAGTCATAGGAGAGAGTGTAATCATCAAAGTATGAGGGATGTCTGGTGATACAATTTTCACAATTATAAACAAGTTGTAGGAAACTGGGAATAAACTAGCAAATTGTTTAGCATTGACTAAAATTTTGTTTACTTACAATTGAACATCAATTATATGATGAAATTTGACCTTCAAAGTTCTAGGGCCATTTTTTTGGTCAAAATCACTCAAAATTGTCATTCTCAATTCAAACAACAAAAAATTGATCCTGAAGAGCTTTGACGTCTAATTTTTGGACAATGTAAAAATTGGAAATGAGATTTTTCCACATTACAACTTTGATGAAATTCATCTTAATTTTTATATGTACTTGATGAATTTGTTGTCCTATACAAGGATTGGATTTGGTGTTGCTAGAATACATATTTTTCTAAAATTACAAATGTGAAAGTATGTCAAGTGGTTGAGTAAGCCAAAATTCCATTGATTCTAATTCAAATCAAGAATTGCAAAAATGAGGTCATATATAGAATCAAAGAACATGGAAATTCTAAAAAATCACCATGTTAAGAAAACCTCATTTCAAATCCATTCCAACAAAATTTACTCAAAAAATGACAATATTTTGCTTATAATTGAATTTAGAAGAAATTTCAAATTTTTCCTTTCCAAATCTATTGAAAGATATTGGTGATAGCAATGGTGAATCTAACCATATGGATAGAATGTATAGCTCAAGCTCTACAACTTTAATTTGCATTTCAATTCCAAAATATTCTTCCAAATAGTACTTTATGATGATTTTTCTAAAATTGTCAATTCTAGAGATGAGTGTAGATGCTTGGGGATTAAACATTTGTCTTTGTTGCATATGTAAACATAAACCTTATACTGCACTATTTTTTGTATGCCTAGAAGAAATTTCAAAAGCTTTGATGATATTCATCACAAGATATAAACATTTGAAGTGAAGAAAATAAGTTTTTTTGCTCCTTGGTTTTCTATCTCATTATATGGAGTTGAATCTTTTAATTAAAATTTATTTGTAATACAAATTTTGAATTGAATTTTTTTTAAATTTCAAGAATTGAGTGGAGAGATTGAAAATTTTTCAACTTCGTTGTAATTTTCATTCTTTAAATTTTTTTAAGTCAAATTAAAGTTGATACAAGATAGTAGAAAAAACTCGGGTGGGTCACTTCCCACTTTTTAAAAACCACGTGCGGCATAATATAGCATAGACTTTATTGTTTCAAGGTAAATTTTATAAAGGATTTACAAATAAAGTAGGGGACTTTCAAAGTCAAAGATGCATTATAAATAAAATAGGTAGCTAAAAAATCTCAAGTATTAAAATTTTTTACATATAATTTAAGGACTAGAGATTAGGATCTTCGAAATTGTATTTAGTAGGGTCAGTTTTATTTAGAGTTGGTTGTACAAATAAAGGAGTCAGAGTATAAAGGTGGTAAATGATGTTTGCATAGTTGGTTGTATAAAGTAGTTAGAATATAAAGGTGTTACATGATGTTTGCTTAGCTAGTTGTTGTATTGCAATGAGTAATAGACCTTGGATGAATGAAAATAGGGGCAATAGAGATGTAGCTGAAGATGTGTGGATGGACTTTGAGCTTCAAGTCAGGGTTATGTGAACTTTCCTTTGCAATCTGAATTTTTTTTCCAAAGCATTACAATTTCTATAAACCATGATTCTATTGTTTTCCTTTCATGTATTGTCAAATTGTGTTTTTTATACATTGTAGAATGTAGAGGTTCTTATACATTCAATTTTTGGATTTTTGTGTATTGCAAGTGGTAAAATTGTCATACTAGTTCACTTGACTAAATTCTATATACAAAAAAGGGTGTGACAACGGAAAAGAATATTGAGCAAAGTAATTAAACATCTCAAGTTTTCATGCAAATTTCCTCTATCTTTTTTCTAATCTTCTTGCTTTTAACTTTCTCTTCAGTTCACTTTCTCTCCTTATAAAGAAAATACCCTACAAAAAAATACTTTCACCTATGAAATATAAGTAAGTATAGGTGCCATAATATAGGACATTTTCCCAAATTATGTAATTATAGGGGACCATTTATTTGAGCCTTTGAGGTAAATAGCCCCCCAAAAAATACCCCCTTGCCGCACGGGGGGTATGAAACATACAAAGAGTGACCCACCCGAGAGAAAAAAGAACTGTTGACAACTAGAAGATGAAATTGAAAAACATTCATTCCAATAGTGAAATTCTTCTAAGAACCAAATTTAACCATGTACAACTTTTTATTGAGAAATTGTTAAAATTGAGTTCAAAAACAAATCCAATAAATTATTTTTCTAATAATTGCTAAGATTGTCCTTCTATAATTAGCTTTATAATTTTCAAGTCACTTATCTAAATGGAATGAATCAAATCTTTCTACATAGACAAAATTATAATCTTTAAGATTTATTTTGGAAATCATTTCAAATTTGTATACTTTTTGTTTTGTTGCTTGCTCTTACCTACTTTGGACGTATACTTTGTTGTCTTATAGCTTTTTTTCCAAGCACCAATTGCAATAAATATTATAGTACTAGAATGCTGATCCATTTTTCTACATTAAAAAAAGATTAAAAAATCTTGTCAAAAATTGTGATCAAAGATATATGCCCAAACCTTCAAAAATCTTTCAGTAGGATTCTTAGGACTTTAAGGATCAAAGAGCCAATTGTTATTGTTTCCTTTCTTTTTATTAACAATTTTTGATCAAGTCTAATTAGAAATTAGCCAATTCATTATTTTCTATTTCTTCTTCATGACAACATTTCTAATAACATAATTATCATAATTATGATATGCAAATCAATACCTTCACATTATTCAAATATTAATATCATTTTTTTAATTTTTTAATTAATTTTTTATTTATTATATTTATTATGCCTCACATATTATCAATATAGAATTTTATTATAAATTGATCTATTGTACACATATGTTTGATTAATACCATAAACTTGCCTAGCTGGTTCCCTCATTTTTAATTTTAACCTAACTTGCCTTTAACTCTTCTACAAAGTTTGTGAGCTTTATGAATAACACATAAGAGGATTTTTGGGCCCCCAGAAGACCGTTTCAGGGGTGTTCCCTGAAATTGTTCCCACCGCTGCAAACCGGCCCCCTGCTGGTCTGAATTTTTTGAATTTTGAAAAAAAAAATTAAAATTTTTTTTCCCAAAAAACCTCAGAATGTATTAAAGAGCGAAAAAATGATTTAAAAAAATATTTTTTTTTCAAAAAAGTATTTTAAAAGTATTTAATAATTAATAAAATTTAATAAAAAAATTAGTATTTTTTGACATGGCAGTCGCTCGACCACATCAGCATTGCGTTCCCAGAGTTCCCAATGCGTTTCCAGCATTTGGAAACTCGTAGTCTTGTAAACCAGCTAGAAATCCTCTTATGGTAACTATATTGTAGAAAATTTTGTACAAACTCAATTTTCAATTATAGTTAGGGCTCATCTTATCTCTTTTAGGCTAAATTGCTAATTGTAATTTGCCCTTATAGTATAAATTCAATTATTATGTTGTTCATTCTCATTGTATTCATTTTCTTCTTTACACAATTTTTTTGTATTACTATTGTAGTACAAATTGTTTTGAAAAATGTCAATTTTAATGAGAAGATTGCTATGAGACTATAGTTGGTAAGCAATGGAAAAAGTCCTTTTGAGAAAAGAAGTGATATATTAGACTTGAGTGTCTATAATCAATATATTGGTGGTATGTACAAAACTTAAAATTTGAAATCATCTTCATCATTTTCAAATTGTATAGAGCCTAAGTGCTTTATGGACTTTCTATTATAATTTTGAAGGACAACAAGATCATGAGGTGGCTTTAACAATACAATTTTTTGCATCCTTGGTTCTTTAGGAGTTAAAAGAAATAGAGAAACTTCCCTATGATGACCACATGATGTGAAGGTCAGATATCCTTAGAAGGGATTTGAGGGCAAGAGAAGCCCATTTCAGGACTGTTCTCCTATGTGTTCCACGTATAGTTTAGAAATTGCGAACCAACCCTATTCGCTAAAATTTTTGAATTTTTGAAAAAAAAATCATTTTTTCAAATTTTTTGAAAAGTGTTAAGAAATCTAAAACTTATTTTAAAATATTATTTAAAAAAAATTAAAATTAAAAATTTCTAACATAGTAGTGTCTCAACCATGCTAGACTGTTGATGTGGCACAGTCCTATAGTTTGGGAACTCAAAAAAACTCGCACGCTTCTAATGCCCTCAAATCTCCCCTAATGATGTTTAGGCTCAATCCAACTAGGAAAGGTGCTCACATCACATGAGACCCAAGTATAAAGGCTTCTCCTTGTATAAATTCTAAAAGAGAGCAAATAATTCCATTCCATTTCTTATACATTTTGAAATTTTAATCCTTGAAATTATTTTGCATCTTGAACCTAAATAACACTAAAAATGGTCTTTTTTGGATAAATATTGTTCAATTACAAAAAATTCAAACAATAACTATATTTATAAGATCTTAATTCCAAGTTCATATAGAATAATTACACTTATAAAAGAAGTCAAATTCAAATTCCTAACTATTTGTGAGATCTACAAGTTTAAAATACAATTTTTATTTATTTTTCACTACCTATCTATAGTGCTCTTCCAACTTCAAAATCCAATGAGAATTAGAGGGTTTTGAATTTAGTTTGCATCTTTAAATAACTAGTGTAGCCAAAATCAAAACTTGAATCTACTTTGTGAAAAACTTATGAACCTTGCATTATTATAATCCTTTTGAAAATAAACATTCCAAAGCATTAATAAATTCATTAAAATTTTGGAAATGCTTTTTTCATTTAATCTAAATGGTTGAGAGTAGTTCTTGCATTGAAACAACAAAAAGTGAGGGAAACTTGTTATTGAAAAATTAGCTCTAACTACATGAAAAGGGGTGCATTAAGTAAAGTCCTAGTAGTATAGTCAAATAAGTAATGACTTGAAAGGAGTGTTTTTAGTAGTAGAATTTTGCTAAAAATATATACATAAAACATCTGTTTTTCTTATAGGGTCTAAAATGCATTTTTATGGCTCCAAAGGCTAACAATTCATGTCATTGTCTTTGGAAAAGAACAACCCTCAAGTGTTAAAAAGATTGTCATTCTTCCTAAGTCCTTCAATAATTCAAGAACTTAAATTTTTGAATCCAAATCACTCAAGAAATTTATACAAAATGCGTTGAAACTCATATATACACGCACATTATTTTTGGATTTATATAAAGATTGTGCATCCAAAAATATAGATTGTACATATAAACCAGTCAAAAGTCAATCTGTAGCAATTGATCAAAACCTCAAAATCTTCAATGATCTGAATGATATATAGATTTTTTAAGGACAATGATTCATCCAATTAATTTTTCATTCATTCTAAGTAATATTTGATAATTTTAGGATAAACTTTGTGTACAACCAAGTTGATGAAATTCAAAATAAAGAAATATTTGTTCAATGATATAAGCAAAAATGTGCAAAAATTTAAAAGGGGGACATAACATTCTTAATCAACTTGGAGAGTTCCCATTCAATCTTAAAAAGAAACCCTAGTTATTTAGGAAAATGTTCTTTAAGAAGATAAAATGCATATGGCTATATTTCCTTAGCTTTTAAGAAAGACAACTATCTTTGGTGCTTTCACAATGTTTTATGTGATTTCATGCTTCAATTATTTAGAGTGTTATGGATTCAAGGTTTAAGAATTGAACATCTTTTAATTGATTACTTAAAAGTTAATTGAATGGTTTAAATAATTTACCTTGTAGAAGTAGATTACACTATCTAATATATATTGAATAGGTTCATAAAGTTGCCTTTTTGTTTATTAGATTGCTTAATTGATACATATTAAATATTGAAAATCCAAAATCTATATAACATAAATTCCATTCATAGTTTAAATTAGTTTTTTTGTTTCTTATAGTGAGATTTATTGGATAATGCATCCCTAGGTCAAGTTCTTTGTATTGTTGAAAAGCCCACGGATTTTGTTTCGTGACATTATGAATTAAAAAATTAGAAAATTATTTTTACTTTTTATTTCGGATGTGATAACGGTAGTAAGCTCACTTGTACACAATTGAAACTCAAAAACTCAAAAACATTTTATTGATCATTTTATTGATTCCACAACAATAGAGTAGGCAACCACACGGTCATAGAACTCGACATCTCGAGTGGGGACAACGACACACCCCTATGACCGCTTCCAACCCTCATTGGCAACTCAAACCCCGAGTCCCCGACTGGGCCGCTTTCCTCCGTCAGTACAGTAGTGGTCGCAACATCCCTCGTCGTCGTCGTTCAACGAAGTTCGAACCGATCGTTCGCTTGCCCAACGCAATAAGTCCCTGCGCTTCAAGGAGGCCGCGATTCCGTGATCCAAGCCCTGCGTCGGCATATTTCTCAGCGATTTTATTAGGTGTGTGAGCATGCAGCATGTTTCTTTTGACGAAGGTTTGCAAGGAAGCGCTTCCTGCAGTGTAACAGAAGAGGGAGCCATGGTGAGGCCTAGATTGCGTTGGAGCTCGATTAGGGTGCACATGTAGGGGCGGAGGACACTCGAGGTGACTGCGAAGCGGTGGCCACGCAGCTGCCTGCCACAATGCGGGTTGCCAACGCGCCCAAGCTGATCGTGGATGCTCTCCTGCAGCGCTTCCTACCTCTTGCGCGTCGGCGTGTGGACACGGCCCAAGCTCAGGTTAGGTTTTATTAATTCAATGAAGTTATCATATTTATTTATTTTGTGTTCGTAGTTTGGGTGTCGCAATTCGTGGATTTGGCATGACGAGGTTTCGCGAAATTTGTGCCCTAAGGTGTTGGATTGAGTGATCGGGGAAAGAGCTGCTGAATTGTTGCTTTTGTCTTTTTCTTTTTTTGCTACTTTTTTACTCGAAAAGTTTTAGAAGAAATGGAAGTGGAAGTGGATTACTTGTAGACTCTTTGGAGTTGTGTGAATAATGTTGCTCCACTTCTCAATTGGCCAATGGTCGGACTTTCTGAACGATAGTACCGAGAATTGGCTCTTGTAGCTTTAAGGTAACAGCTTGGCGCTGTTTACGCTGTTTCTTTTGCGGTGTTTATACAGGTTTCGTAACCTAAGATATTTGATTGAGCGATCTGGAAAGAGGTGCTGAATTATTGCTTGTAGTACTGCCGTCGTCCCTACCTCTTTCATATTTTAGAAAGCGAGGAACTGGATTTTCTGCATATTGTTTGTTCCCGTGTGAACAATGATGCTCCACTTCTCAATTGACCGACGGTTGGGCGTCCTGACCGATATCATCAAGAACTGGCTTTTGATCTCTTGTAGTTTAGCTTACAGCTTGATGCTGCTAGGTTACTTAACTGCAGTTTGAGAATTCTTGGACTGAAGTCACTGGAGAGGCTGATCTTTGGCCTAGACTTGCATTTCAGGATGGCCAGTATCTACGAGCTTCGGATCCTTCTTATGAACAAGTTCTTGACTCCCTGGCCATGGTGGCCCATCATACCCCTGTTCCCCTTCTCGAGGCCCTTCTCAAATGGCGGGAGAGGTACTGTTTGAATACATTCGTGCTCGCTGTGTTGTTGCAGTATTTTAACGTAGTTATGGACCTATTTTCAGTGGCAAGTGATGTTTGGAATGCTTGTAATGTTTCTGTTTCCTGTGTTGAAGTGCTTAGAAGATGTCGTGTTACTTCACGCTGATTGTGTGTCAGCTCATAACTCTTTGGTCTTTGTGTTTGGATCAATGCTCTGAAATTTCCCGATCGTTGCCGCACTGAGAGATCATGCACTTGGTTTACATATTTGATGAATACTGATTAGCTAGATGTTCATTTATAAACTGCAGTGAAGCACCGACACCTAAGGGGCCAGCTGATGCCTCGACTTACCAGAGGAAGGTTAGTACACTTGTAAGAGTGCACATGTAACAGGTTTAGGGCATCGGTCTAAATTAGCCTTTTGAGATTGTCTCATATTAGAAAACGGAAGGATTTATGGTATTCTCACTTGCAAAAACATGGGTTTCCTTATTTACTCCGAAGTGTACCTGGTTGTGAACATGGAGGTTTTTTGATGATTCTACTCTTTGATTTTCTGTTTACTTGACATGCGATCTCTCATTTTCTAGATAGCTCCTCGGGATTCCCTTTACTGGTTGTTCGATTTAATATTTTTTTATCAAGAGGACGTCTTTAGGTTACGAGGATTGTCATTTGTTGTTCTTACTTGTGCCTGAAACCTCGTGACTGTATGAACTGTGGTCGCATGTCGCTCATTTGTTTAATATCTCTGGAAGCAGCTCGCCGTGGAGTGTATTTTCAACTCAGCCTGCATTCGAATTGTAGAGTGTTGCCCGGCAGAAGGTCTCACAGGTAAGCTTTGCACGTACGTATGGATTTTTGAGTAGATTTGTTTCCCGATTCCTAAATCTTGGAATAGATTAACGGGGAGTAATAAAGTGATGTTGTAAATTCACTACTCTAAGTTGAGGTGTTCCACAAATCATATGCAGAGTCGCTTTGGGCGATGCTTGAGAGTATGGCGTTTGAGTGGCTCATCAATGCAGACAGGTACGACATGATACATTTTATACAGATTTTTTTATCAGAGACTTGGAATGCTATTTTTTTTAATCAATGTTTCATGTTTGTGTTCCCAAGTATATTGATTCTGGGTATGAGTCGTTGTGTAATTTATCTATTTAAGCACACCTGTTTCCGTGCGTTTCTTATCTGTATAAATTATCATTGTTGTGAAGTATATCCGGGTAGTACATCACTGGTTTCTATCTCAAGCCTTGAATATTTTGACTCTGTCATGAAATTTCTGCATTTAAGTTTCGGGTGATCATTTGCAGAACGATCCCAAACATCTGGTATGCTTGTGTACTGTGCAGACTTGTGAGCCATGCAGAGTATCCATCGTTGGTTGACCTGCGAGGGCTTCTTTTGGACCTTGTTGCACAGCTCCTGGGCGCTCTCTCTAGAGTAAGGTATTTCATTGTGTACTCATGATTTTCTATTTCGCCTCCCAGCTGACCTAGTGACTGTATTGATGCTCGATTGAAAAACAAGTCGTATAATTGAGCGTTTTGACGATTTCACATCATAGTTATTTTGTTCTGTCTTTTAATAGGCTTGTTGTGCAATTGACAGGAAGCCTTGTTTGCAGCTGGTTGCTTCTTATAGTTTTCACGTTGTTTTAGGGAGCTGGATCCACTATTCAGTTCTAGTTTTCACATATTTTATATGTGTGCAGGTTCAGTACTATTACTGATCGATATTTTGCGGAACTGATTAAACGACGCTCTGAGACTGTGCGTAGTGAGACACTTAGCATTATACATGGAATGCGCTACCTCAAGCTTGACGTGTGTACTATTTTTCCTTCCTTGTCTATCCATGAGAAGTTTGATATCAAATCTGCAATCCGAGTTATTTGATATCTATTGGTATCTCGATTGTGGTCATTTGGGAGTTGTTTGTATCTTAATCGTATTCTTAGGATATGGAGTAAATTTTAATGAGTATTTTAATGTTATTATTTGAATATTGTGATGAATGGAATTGTTTTCGCTGGTCATTGACCAACTGGTGTGCATCTGAGAAAGGTTCAAAGTTGTTCTTAGAAATGACGACTTTGATCATGTGTTTTAGTTGGTCTTGGTATGAAATAACTTGTCCTAATATCTCTAATGTGTTGGCACTGGAGATCAGGTTACTACGGCTGCTGGTCTCAATGCCGCAACTTCTTTCATATCCAAGGCGAATCCCCTAGATGGATCACCTACTAAGAAAAAAACTGAACTTCATCATGCTCTCTGCAACATGTTGTCGAGCATTCTTGTTCCTTTAGCAGAGTGCAGGAAAGGGGCTTGGCCACCTAATGGAGGTGACCAGGCTTTAAGCCTTTGGTACGATGCAGTTCTACGAATGCGGCTCCAGCTCACACAATGGATGGATAAGCAAAGCAAGCATGTTATTGTGAGTAGGTTGTTTTAGGGTTTCTTGTATTCTCAGCATTGTGCCATTCTTATGTTCCCAAGGGACGTGCTTCCTGGCGTTAATGCCAGGAGCTGGACATTTGAGTTAGTAGTGATAACGCTGATAATGCAGATAATAGTCTCCTTTATCTGGTGAAGTCCTTTGAAGAGTGTTGTTTAACTTTGTTGTTACCGTCCAGTTGCAGATTGTAAAATAAGGTGCTGGACATGCTTGGTTGATGCAGGTTGGTTACCCATTGGTTACGTTGCTCCTTTCTCTGGGGGACCCTCATATATTCAAAGAGTCATTGCCTACTCATCTTGATCTGCTTTATAAGCTTCTCAAGGTAGTCTTCATCCTCTTTTAATATTTGCATGAAAGCATATTTTGTTCTTCGGGGATGACCTCCATTACTTATGTAGCCTGCTCACTAAACAATCCCACTGTACATATACTACAATGAAGTGAATGAACCCTACTTTTGTAATATTCAACCCTGTGTTTACGGGGGTTCCAAATTTGAACGAGTTAACTGAACACTCGAACTTTTGATTTTCACGTTTATATTTTGCTATTCGGTTTTCTGGTGGTAATGTTGATTCATGTAACCAAGAAATTTCTTCAGTAGTTGTTGCGTGGGCTCTGGATCAGTTTTGTCCACGCTGGACTCAGTTTTCGTAACTTATGCTTACTGTCAGGCTGTGCATGTGAGTCACAGGACAAAATGCTTCGATCCATGGCCTTGGATTGTCTGCACAGGGTGCTGCGATTTTACCTAAATGTATACGCAAACTCCCAACCTCCTGTCCAGGTATGGGAATATCTTCACAGTATTTCCACACAGCTTTTGAGCAGCCTGAAGAAAGGGTCTCTCACTCAAGATGTTCAGCATGATAAGCTTGTGGACTTCTGTGTGACTATTGCTGAAGTCAATCTCGATTTCTCAATGAATCATATGATATTGGAGCTTTTGCGCATCGACAATATGAGTGAAGCAAAAGTTATTGGCCTACGTGCATTACTAGCGGTGGTCTCTAGTCCATCACATCATCGTTATGGGTCGGACACATTTGGAGTGGAAGATTTGCATTCTTCCGCTACGTCTTCCCTTCGCGGTTCTCCCACATCCTGGTCGCATTCCACTGCAGCTTTACCCTCTCCAGCTCGTCACATGAGCTCAGGCTCTGTTAGTGGTGACAGGGCCTTAGGACACGACATAGGGCCTTATATTCCAAAGGTCCGAGCAGCTTTGGGCTCTATCATCAAGTCATGCCATGCAACTTTTGGGAATTTGTTGCTTACGTCTTCCAAAGCCACAACAGGTTGGATTTCTGACAGACTTCTTTTTTTTCTTCTCCACATTTATTTGGATCGCATCAGCTAGTTAGGAATTAATATTAGCATCCCATCCTGTTTTGTTTGTTTTATGAAATCATATTCTTAGTCATGGATCCTAAGTATTGTTGTCGTGCGTTTGTGGGACACAGAGCCGGCGACAAAAGAGAAGTCACAGGGATGGCTTGTGTTTCGTTGGGCCCTAAAGTGCGTTCCACATTTAATTCCAGAGCAGTGGCAAGCGGAGAAGTTGACAGAGATTATTCCAGTGTATGCTATTAGTGTAGAGCCAGGTGTTAGAGAAGAAGCCGTGCAAGTGCTATTTAGGACCGTGCGAGATCTGCCTCAAAGTAGGTTTGCTGTCATGCGGGGCATGGCAAATTTTATTCTGCGAATTCCAGACGACAAGACTTTACTAATTAATGCATCACTTGGCCGGCTAGTTCAGTTGCTGCATGCTTGGCGTGCATGTATTGCAGAAGAAGCCTCGTACCAATTTTCTTCAGGGAAGGCTGGAAAAGCAGGTCATCAAAGTACTTCGTCATCACTGTCAGGGCTTGCTGATGGTGAAAGGAGCAACTTTGACCCTTCTGGCATGGATGCTGTTGGTCTTATATTTCTCTGTTCAGTTGAGGTACAGATACGACATACTGCATTGGAGCTTTTACGTTGTGTGCGCGCTCTGCAGAATGATATAAATCTCTACACTCCCAATGCCACAACGGGGAATCCTCCTTCGTTTGTGATTGATGTCTTCGAGGAAACTGGGGTAAGCTGAGGCTATACTTTTGTTTTGCTTTAGGATACCGATCTTTACATGTTAATCTGATGTCGGTCCTGAGAGTCGACAGGCAAAGTAGAATCAGACCATTTACTAAGAATAGTATAAAAGGCCCGATTTTGTGTAGTTTCTAGTAGTCTTTGATTATCGCGGTTGGGTAAGGATTATTTTTGGAAAAGGGCTCATTGTCAGAATTGGAGTTTGGAAGCTTTTTACGAGGAACAGATTGAGTTTCTTTGGTCATAATTGCTGATGATGTGCCATCCCCTGCCTCTAGATGTGTCTTAATGCCTTTAAAGGGCCCGGAGCTGTGAAAGCTTAGACTGATAAGTACATGACTAATGCTGACGAAGTATATATTTTCTAGGACGACATCGTTCAACGATGCTACTGGGATACAGGGCGATGGTATGACCTTCGGCGTGAATGGGATGTTGCTCCTGTTGATGTTACTCTGCAGTCCGTGTTAGAAAGTTCCGATAAGGGGCGCTGGGCACGATGCTTGAGCGAACTTGTTACGTATGTTGCCGAGTTGTGTCCTAGTGCGATACAAGGAGCCAGGTATTTATTCTAGCCCCTGTGCCGCAGACCTTGTGTTTATACACGCTGCTGAATGTTTTTAAAGTTACCATTCGTTGACTGTATAGGTCCTGCAGAACTCCAAGCGCCATTGAATTTAAGGTTTAAACCGAAAGGAGTTGCAGTGCTCGTAAATAAATTCAGAAGACTATTGTCGTATTGGTAGGCAGAATATTTTGTTCTTCTGTTGTGGCGCTGCTGCTGAACTGCTGCTGTGCCGCAAATGCTTGACAGATTGGACGTTATTACAAGATTGTCAAATATTACGCCTGTAGATTTGGGTGGTAAATCTGCTCAATCACATGAGAGTGACAGCAAGCTTGATCAGTGGCACTTGTACTCCATGTTTGCTTGCTCTTGTCCTCCGGAGGACAGCACTGATGGCGGATTTCGTTCTGTGAAGGAGCTATGTAGGCTTGTGTTTCCTTATCTCAAATCTGGAAACGAGGGGCAAATTGTGAGTTCTATTTTCCTTACAATTCCATGGTGATCTTGCAAATGATGCTCTTGGCTGTTTTCTTGTTACTCAGTAGACATGATGTTCCTAAGACTGTTAATGTCTTTCAACATCCTTAATAACGCGGTCATGTTTCTTAACATCACTGACGTATGTTTTGGATGGGAGTAGTATGCAGCTACACTTGCCCTTGGTCATTCGACTTTGGAGCTTTGTGAATTGATGTTATCCGACCTTTCAGCCTTTCTCGAGGAGGTAGCCTCAGAAATGGAAAGCCGACCAAAGTGGAAGGTGGGTAGAATCCACATATCTTTTACAATTGTTGCATTATATTTTGATTAATGCCTATATCTTCTTTTTACCTTCTCTTGAACTGTGGCGAATTTGTATGACATTTTTGTTGAGAGATGGTATCGGGTCTTGTATATTGTCGGTTTGAGCTTGCGTTTGTCATTTTTGCAGAGTCAGAAATGGAGACGCGAGGATGTTAGGGTCCATGTGGCGGACGTATATCGTATGGTGGCAGAGAATGTATGGCCGGGAATTCTGACTCGAAGGCCTGTTTTGCGCATTCATTTTCTGAAGTTCATTGAGGAGACAGCGAAGCAAGTTTCCACAGGACCGTTCGAAAACTTTCAAGATATTCAGCCTTTGCGTTATGCATTGGCTTGCGTGTTGAGATCCCTGTCAGTTGACATGGTGAAGGCACAGTCGGAGAGGTAGTGGAACTGACGCTTATGATAAGCTAAATTCATCCTGGCCGTGAATTGAATGATTTTACCTAGCTGATATTCATTCTAGTCATCAAACTTTTTGCAAATATAATGCTCGTGCAATTTTCCCGATTTCTGTGTTTGACTTGAGATGTAGATGCATCTCTATCTAGTTTTTGTATTAGACTTTTCAGGATTGTTTCGTAATTTCTGGGTAGTTGTCTCAAAGTGGGTCGGGTTTGTTGCTCTGTATAAGCATGACAGGGTTTTTGATAAATGTTTTCAGTGAACTTTGAAATTTGAACTTGGATCCCATTGACGTTAACAGCAGCCTACTAGATCATGCACATTGTGATGAGAGTTTGCCTCTTCTTGCAAGCATCTTTGCGTATTGTTTCAGGATTTGACTTTCCGCTCTGTTCTTCACTCTTTTTCTACTTCACAGAAGCACCAATCAACCAAATTGAAGTCTAATTTTCAATCGTGTCCGCAGATTCGATCCTCGCAGCCGCAAGAAATGGTTTGACCTTCTTTCTTCATGGTGTGAAGACACTACAAGTAGCTGGGGCCAGGATGGTGGAAGTGAGTATCGGCGTGAAGTCGAGCGCTACAGAGCTGCGCAGAGCCTTAGAGTCAAAGACTCCATTGATAAGATATCTGTTGAAAAGGAGATCAATGATCGCGTGGATGCAATTCAATGGGTGGCAATGAATGCTATGGCAGCACTTCTCTATGGTCCCTGTTTCGATGATAGTGCCCGCAAAATGGGTGGTCGAATAGTAGCTTGGATCAACGGGCTCTTTCTAGAACCAGCGGGGAAGGTGCCAGCTGGTTTTTCACCAGCAGACGCACGAAATATATCTCCGCATTCCAAGTTTGGGATAACTGGATTTTTAGAAGGCATGAGAGGGGGCACTGGTCGAGAAAAGCAACGTGGGAGTCCAGCCCGAGTTCTCCTGGCAAAGACCGCTCTCATGAATCTGCTCCAAAGTAATCTGGACCTCTTTCCTGCATTTATCGATCAGGTAAGCCGTCAATATTGAGAGATCTTGTTTGGAGCAGTCGAGTCTTACATATTACTGTGTTGCATGTAATTTACTTCCGAGTTTTCACAGATCAGGTTCTTGTTGAAGTGTTGGTTAATACCTTTCTTTGTTGCAGTGTTACTCATCAGATCCTTCCATAGCAGATGGGTACTTCACAGTCCTGGCTGAAGTTTACATGCGGCAGGAGGTCCCCAAATGTGATACCCAACGCCTACTTAGCTTGATCTTGTACAAGGTTGTTGATCAGTCAAGACAGATCCGGGATGACGCATTGCAAATGTTGGAGACACTGTCAATTCGTGCATGGGCTGAGGAGGGCGAGGGTGCAGGGCGGTACCGAGCTGCTGTGGTGGGTAGCTTACCTGATTCTTATCAGCAGTTTCAGTATCAATTGTCAGCTAAATTAGCGAAGGAGCACCCGGAGCTTAGTGAATCACTGTGCGAGGAGATAATGCAGAGGCAGCTTGACGCTGTTGACATTATTGCACAGCATCAGGTTCTCACGTGCATGGCCCCTTGGATTGAGAACCTTAACTTCGGGCAACAGTTGGAGTCGGGTTGGAGCGATCGTCTGCTGAAAAGTCTGTACTATGTTACCTGGCGACATGGAGATCAATTCCCTGATGAGATAGAGAAACTTTGGAGTACCGTGGCTATGAAATGGCGTAACATCGTTCCGGTGCTGAATTTTCTCATCACGAAAGGTATTGAGGATTGTGATTCCAACGCATCGGGAGAAATAAGCGGTGCATTTGCTACATACTTTTCGGTCGCAAAACGCATAAGTCTGTACCTAGCCCGTATTTCTCCTCAGCAAACCATTGATCACTTAGTGTACGAGCTGGCGCAGTGTATGCTTCAGGACACACCTGAAGAGGTGAAAAGACCCGATCCTTTTGATAATGAAGTAGCTGTATTGGAATTTTCGCAAGGTCCACTTGTGTCACAGAGCGATCCCTCAGCCCAATTGACCGGCTTGGGAGTGAGAAGCTCAGTGGATGGTACCACAAGGAACGTCAGTGGCAATTTGAGCTGGCGAACAGCCACGGGGCGAAGCATGTCTGGGCCTTTGAACCAATTGGGCCAGATGCCCGATCAATTGATCAATGTGCACGCAGGTCGCTCTGGCCAACTTTTTACAAACTCTGGACCATTGATGAGTCTTTCAGGTCCACTGATGGGAGTTCGAACGTCTACAGGAAGTATGAGGAGTCGTCATATGTCTCGAGACAGTGGTGATTATTTCTTTGACACCCCTTCTGCAGAAGACATCCGGTCCAACGCCCCTACAACAACTGGTGGAGATTTGCAAGTTCATGCCCATTGGCTTTCTCGCGCCGACATTGCGCTTATATTACTTGCTGAAATTGCCTATGAGAATGATGAAGATTTTCGAGGGCATCTCCCACTGCTCTTTCATGTTACTTTTGTGTCCATGGACAGTTCAGAGGACATTGTACTCGAGCATTGTCAGCAGCTCTTGGTGAATCTTCTTTATTCACTGGCTGGTCGGCACCTGGAGCTTTATGAAAATGGTGATAGTGAATATAAACAACAAGTGGTTAGTCTTATCAAGTATGTCCAGTCAAAGAAGAGCAGCATGATGTGGGAAAATGAAGACATGAGCCTGACCAAGACAGAACTTCCTAGCGCTTCCCTTTTGTCCGCCCTTGTGTTGAGTGTTGTTGATGCAATTTTTTTTCAGGTACATTCTATTCTTGCCTCTGTCTAGGTGGTGAAGTCAAGTTTCTGAATCCCATAGTGCAGGTTTCCGTTTCTTGATGGTTCTGCTATGCTTCAAGCAGTATCTCAGAAAATATTTGGTGGCGATTATTACTTGTGTTTAGTTGATGTTACCTTCGCTGAACTGACTCTGTCTTATCTATGCAGGGAGATTTACGAGAAAAATGGGGTGAGGAGGCCTTGAAGTGGGCAATGGAGTGCACCTCGAGGCATCTTGCATGTCGGTCACATCAAATTTACAGGGCTCTTCGACCAAGTGTTACTAGTGATACCTGCGTATCTTTACTACGTTGTCTTCATCGTTGCTTCAGTAGTCCCTCACAACCAGTTTTGGGATTTGTCATGGAAATCTTGCTAACTCTTCAGGTACAGCAGGCCTTTTCATGATTTTTCTCGTCTTCTATGTGAATTTTCTTGTCAATGGATCGTAAAACTCGTGCTAGAGATTCATGCACCTTGGTCTGATAAAGAAGCATTGGTGTTGCAGGTGATGGTTGAGATTATGGAGCCTGAGAAAGTTATACTGTACCCTCAGGTGTTCTGGGGCTGTGTGGCTATGCTTCATACAGACTTTGTTCATGTCTACACCCATGTCTTGGAGCTTTTTGCGAGAGTCCTGGATCGACTTTCTTTCAATGACCAGACAGCGGAAAATGTGCTCATCTCTAATATGCCTCGAAGTGAAATAGAGAGGGACGACCGAGACTTAGGTCGTCTTGACTCGAAAGGTTTTTATCTAAGCGGTGATAGATCCTTTGAATCCCCATCGAGACAAAGCTTTCCCCCTGCAAACAGGGATGAATTAGAGGTCGACAAGGCCCCGCCATTTGAGGGCGTACAACCTTTGATCCTGAAGGGCCTCATGTCGACAGTGAGTCATGCCTCCGCTATAGAGGTGCTGTCTAGGATAACTCTACATTCCTGTGACCAGATTTTTGGCAACTCGGACACACGATTGTTAATGCATATAGTGGGGTTGCTCCCGTGGCTCTGCTTGCAACTGGGAAAAGAGAAGAGTGTAGGAACTCTGGATACATCCCCTTTACAGCAGCAGCTGCAGAAAGCAAGGTCAGTAGCAGCGAATATTTCTCAATGGTGTGGTGCAAAGCAGCTAGATGACCTCGGATCAGTATTCTCTGCTTATGCGGAAGGGCAAGCAATAACTGCAGAGTATTTGTTGGATCAAGTAGCTCCCCTACTCTGCACTGAATGGTTTCCTGCTCATTCAAGTTTGGCGTTTGGTCATCTGCTCCGACTGCTGGAAAAAGGGCCAGTGGAGTATCATAGAGTTATTCTTCTCATGCTGCGGGCATTGGTACAGTACACACCAATGGAAAGTGCCAGAATCCCCCAGGTATGATTGGGATCCGTTGACTTTGTACTACCGAGAACATTTGAGTTTTTGTGCCTCTATATTCCTTGGTTTAAATGAACTTTTCTGTTTTGAGTCCCTCAGTCATTCAAGTGTTGCTGCAATTTGACATGCTGATGCTGAACTGCTGTGTCAAATCGTTGGCTGTTCTAGGTCTATGCTGCTGTATCACAGCTGGTGGAAAGCCCACTTTGCATGGAGGCTGTTAGTGTTTTGGAGGCTGTGTTACAGAGCAGCAGCATGCATTCCGAGGCACCTCCCACAGGAAGTCATCAAGAGACCAACAATGTTCCTCGGAGCAGTCGGCGTATTGAGGGTTCTCCCCAGAGAGTTCTCGTGCCTCAAAGCTCGTTGAAGTTGCGCAACAGTGGTGCACCAGGTCAACCGCTATGGACTGGTTCTGCGGGGCAAGTGCCTAGTGGCGCTGTTAGTCCTGTAGCTGCTGACATTCTTCCGTCCAGGTCTGATCACCTAACTTGCTTATTCTTCACTTTCTTGCTTTCTTTCTCTTTTGTTAGTGCACATACCTGTTACGAAAGCAGTTGGCGGAGTGTTACAGCTTATTTACTGTTGCTTTCACTTATGAGTTCCTTCCATAGTTTTGAAAGCTGCAGCTTGACTGTTGAAGCCGAGAAGGTGATTTTAGGGGTGTAGTTCTTATGATTTTCAGATTTCTTTCAGTATTTCTGGAGACCACCATAAGATTTCCATAACTTGTCTAGAGCTGTGTTGACCGCTACGCTTTTCATCAGATGTTCTCTTCTGTGGTCGGTAGTAGTTCCACGTATCTATAAAGCGTTGGCTGCGTATCGACGCTTTTATCTGTGAACTCATTTTGAACCGAAGAAGACCTCAAAGATTCAGAGCATCCTAGATACCCTGATTCTCCCCTAAATGAGCGGTTGGGCCCAAATTGGATGCAACTCCTTTCAAGAATAGCATGTACTTCAGCACAATGATAAGGGACTGTACCTTTGGAAGGATTTCATCTACTGACAGTGAAACGCCATTTGCTCCTGTGCAGGGAGAAAGCATTGCGAAACACACAGTTAGCTCTTGGTCGGGTGTTGGACACATATGGACCAGGCAGGAAGCGCGACTACAAGAGGCTTGTGCCTTTTGTTATCAATACTCTAAATGGCAGTGGCAAAAACGAACTATGAATTTGAACATCCAATGTGTTGGTTCATGCTTGGTTTACGCTCAAATGTACTTCGTCCTCAGAAGGCCTTGGAATGCTGGTATCAGCACTCCGCCAGATGGAACATTCAACGGTCCTCTCATGGAGCCCTGGAAGAGCATGCTTGAACTGATGAAAGAAAAAAGTTCCAGCTGTGTCCAGCGGGTACTTTAGTGCACTGTGACCAGGCAGCATTTTCCGGATCTACCTTTGTGCTTCATCAGGTGAAGTTTTCTACCGTTGACATTAGTAGATGAGTTCCATGTGTAGGGAAATTCAGAGCATTATATTTTGGTACCCTCCTAGTTTATAAAAAGGTTTTGTTAAGAGGGCTTGATGGGCTCTTTGGCCCCTTCACCTCTTATTCCTATTTTGGTGGACCGCCTTTCTTAAAGAGGCCTACCAAAATGGACATAGCTTGCGCCTTTTCAAAGCGGGCTCTAGAGTGAGGTTTGGGTCGTCTGGCTAAATAGATGTAATATTCGATAGCTAAAATTTTTAGAAGAGCGTTTTGCACTTCTCTATGTTTGCCACTGTGACCGTGTTTACCTGCCATATTTGTAAAGTAGGAGTCATCCCTGATGTATAACAGTTCTTCGGAGTTTTCAATATAGAAGAGACTGAACTCGAAGCTTCCCGGTTTGGGGACGTGTGATTGTCCATTTTTTTAGTTAGTCATGATACTTAGAAGTACAATTGTGCCCATTTGGTGACAAGATTTTCAGTGCCTTAGAAGTGCTGATCTATCTATGAGAAGGTTTAGTAGACTTGACAGGTTCTAACAGTTCGCTCACACTGGTATAGTCGTTTCAGACCCTCGCACCATAAAATCTTTCGGAAATTATTTGTGGCAAGTGTATGACATGTTTGGACTCCAGTTTATTTAGTTATTTTTTTTCATTTTGATTTTTTTTTTAGTTTTGAGTTCATATGAGAAGTTATATTTATCTAATAGTTTTTTACCATTACTTGCAATGTGGCAACAAAATAAATTTGCACTCAAGTTTTACCCTGCACAATGTGATGATATTATTAATTAACCCGATTATCCTGAAGTCCTCTTTTAACCCCTAAATGTCCGAGGCACCCAAAAGTGGTGTCAAAGAAACTTCTTAGTTAAATAAAACCTTACTAAATTGCTATTTTTAGTATTTATATTTTTGGAAGAATTTTTTTAAAGTCTAGTTTAGCATCAATAATCTGATTTTGAAAATATAAGATTATGGTTTTTCTATTCAAGATTTAGTGCATGGGTACCTATTGCGATCTTGACATTCTATAGTGTTGAGGACTCTTGGAAGTGAGCCTCAAATACAGTAGATTTGAGAGAAAAAATCACACTAAAAATTCATTTAATAAAATTGTAGAGTAAATTTTGAAAATCCGTAAATTGATTGGGGTTATGCTTGTTACGTAACATTCAGTAGCACTGGTTGGCATTGCCTTTGGAAGATGTGGAATATTCAACACCCCAATAGTGTTTCATCAATAATTATTGAAGAAAATGGATATGTGGAGGATAGAGAGGTTGATGGGGTGTGGAATATGCCACACCCTTCATTGTAGAAAGAAAGTAGTGTTGCAATACACTACTGAATGTTATGTAGGCCCTTCAACCTCATATTTTTTTTGGTGACAAACTTTTTAGATTTGACATGCAGAAAAGGCACTCAAAGACTTTTATAGTTTTTATACCTTCATGATCAAACATTATAATCTTTCAATCTATAATTGATATTGTTTTTGTTTTTTTTCCTATGTCACCTTTAACATATCTATTTTAAATTTATATGGTTACAATTAAAAAAAAATTGATTCAACTTATCAAAATGTTGGATTTTTGTTCAATTTAGAGCAAATTCTAAGAAGTTCAAAACAAGCCTTGAGCATTTTAGGGTTAAACAATTATGGCATCCTATCCTTACGCATTTGATTACACCTGTTCATACCATTACTATTATGGATACACCTCAAGAGTATGGCCCAAACACTCGCACTATTATGGAGTTGATTCCTTCTCCTTCATTCAAAGCAATGGTCGAATGTTTTAAAACAATGTTCAACTTTGACTAATTTCATGAAAAATTGAAGTAAATAGTTTATTAGCACAAAAACATAAGCAAATATATTTGATTTGTAATAAATAATTTGAGTGTTCAGGATTATCAAAGTGGTTTTGTGGTTACATGCATAAATGACTATAACTTCTCTGTATTCCAAAGACATTTCTCCTTCAAGTCTTCCTTTTTTATTGGTAGCACTTGAAGAAAATAGCTTCATTTTAAAAACTTATTTGCTTGAAAATGTCTTATTTTCTCATATAAGTGCAAATTCCTATCAAAATTAAGGTACTCTTTTTTATTATTTGCATTAATAGCTACAACCCATAGCCTTTTAAGTGACTTTAATGGTACTTTTTTTTTAATTTTAAATAATGGTACTTTCTTTCAAAAATATGTTTGTATGCTAGTCATGAAGCACTGTGTAGGTGAAGAAAATTTTATTTTAGTTAAGAAATCAAATTTCACCTCCAAATGTGTTTTAGGAAAATTTGAGTTTCTTTCTTCAACACTAAAATGTTATAATCTTGCAATTAATCTATGTGGCCAAATGAATTCAAATTTGATTTACACCATCTACAACACATACATTACAAGATTCTATGATTTAGATTTCTATACCTTGGTGACCACTTAACCCCTAAAGCCCTGAGGTGCGTTTTTTGGCATTATAAATTTTTTGGGCAGCTCACTACAAATGGAGTTTTAATTTTTTTTGCTGAAATTTTTACACAAGATGTACCCAAGGAGTAGCTTTAAGGCTCAACAATTTTCGTAACTTTTGACTTTGTGGTTAAAAAGTTATGGCATGATATGTCATTTTCTTTACTCGGAGGGCAGCCCAGGCAGCTGAAAAAACAAAAGGTATATCATCTTTAATACATTTTTTGTTTTTCATTCCTAATAACTAATTTTTATAATCCCTTTCTATAGATGATAACAATTCAAAAGTTTAGCAAACAAGTCATGTGGGTGCAACTCTATTGCATCTTTATTTACGCATAGAAATGAAAATATTTTAGTGTAAGAAGTGCAAATAGAATAAAAAAGCTTTTGGTCCAATAACAAACATGAATAAATAATCTTTATTTATTTAGTTCAACCCTCTCAAAGTTGCACAATCCTTGAATATTCAAAAATCTCTACTAACTTATATAATGATAACATATTTTATAATAATTTTTGAACTATTGAAGAGATTCAACCTTCAGTTTGAATTTGAGAAGGATGAAATTGAATATCATACATATTTTTTAATATAAGTAGTACTATATAGATAACTATTTTTTATTTAGTGCTTAAGGATTAAGTATCAATTTGTGTAGACAATTTCATTGCCACATAGAATAGCTAATTGCAAAACATATCCACAAGACATAATTATACACTACTCTTTGAGTCCTTGGACATGGGAGCTACTATTTAATGTCATGACATTAGAGTAATTAATGTCAACATTAGAATAATTAATGTCGTATGCACTCTATCACATAATTGAACAAAATCTACACCCTTGTCTACACCTTTAATGCTTAAAGGCCCAAGGTGTTTTTAGGTTAAAAGAACATTGTTCTTTTGAAGTATTATAGGTTTAACCCCTAAAGCCGTGAGGTGCGTTTTTTCGCATTATAAATTTTTTGGGCAGCTCACTACGAATGGAGTTTTAATTTTTTTATGCTAAAATTTTTACACAAGATGTGCCCAAGGAGTAGCTTTAAGGCCCAACAATTTTCGTAACTTTTGACTTTGTGGTTAAAAAGTTATGGCATGATATGTTGTTTTCTTTACTTGAAGGGCAGCCTAGGCAGCTGAAAAAACTTCCTTAAAAAAACTTAATTTTCAAAAGTGAAATTTCAAATTGATTCTTTAGGTTTTTACAGACATGGGGAAGCTATTTTAAACCCATTTAGATTAAGGAGTCAAAAGTTATGAGCAATTTTAGTTTGTGGGTAGGTATGGAATTTCTGAAAACCATACCTACCCGCACACTAAAATTGCTCATAACTTTTGACTCCTTAATCCAAATGGGATGAAACAGAGCTTCCCATGTGTGTAAAAACCTAAAGAATCAATTTGAAATTTTACTTTTGAAAATTAAGTTTTTTTAAAGAAGTTTTTTCAGCTGCCTAGGCTGCCCTTCAAGTAAAGAAAACAACATATCATGCCATAACTTTTTAACCACAAAGTCAAAAGTTACGAAAATTGTTGGGCCTTAAAGCTACTCCTTGGGCACATCTTGTGTAAAAATTTTAGCATAAAAAAATTAAAACTCCATTCGTAGTGAGCTGCCCAAAAAATTTATAATGCGAAAAAACGCACCTCACGGCTTTAGGGGTTAAACCTATAACACTTCAAAAGAACAATGTTCTTTTAACCTAAAAACACCTTGGGCCTTTAAGCATTAAAGGTGTAGACAAGGGTGTAGATTTTGTTCAATTATGTGATAGAGTGCATACGACATTAATTATTCTAATGTTGACATTAATTACTCTAATGTCATGACATTAAATAGTAGCTCCCATGTCCAAGGACTCAAAGAGTAGTGTATAATTATGTCTTGTGGATATGTTTTGCAATTAGCTATTCTATGTGGCAATGAAATTGTCTACACAAATTGATACTTAATCCTTAAGCACTAAATAAAAAATAGTTATCTATATAGTACTACTTATATTAAAAAATATGTATGATATTCAATTTCATCCTTCTCAAATTCAAACTGAAGGTTGAATCTCTTCAATAGTTCAAAAATTATTATAAAATATGTTATCATTATATAAGTTAGTAGAGATTTTTGAATATTCAAGGATTGTGCAACTTTGAGAGGGTTGAACTAAATAAATAAAGATTATTTATTCATGTTTGTTATTGGACCAAAAGCTTTTTTATTCTATTTGCACTTCTTACACTAAAATATTTTCATTTCTATGCGTAAATAAAGATGCAATAGAGTTGCACCCACATGACTTGTTTGCTAAACTTTTGAATTGTTATCATCTATAGAAAGGGATTATAAAAATTAGTTATTAGGAATGAAAAACAAAAAATGTATTAAAGATGATATACCTTTTGTGTTGATAGGACCAAAAGTATTTGGAATGTAGTAAAAGATTCAATTATTTGTAACCTAAAATAATGAAATAATGATGGATAGATATAAACAAATATATTTTTTAAGAGATCATAATGCATCAATATAGCAAAAGGATTGGTTCAATATTTGGTAAAGTGACAAATTGGTCATAAAATTGGATTATCTTTTAAGGATTCATATATTTTTTTGAATAAATGAGAAGTCATGAAGTTATAATAGTTTTGTAATGCATTCTTTTGATCATCTTATTCACCTTAATTTGTCAAACTAAACATTCAAGTCACCAATGGATTTTTTTCTTGGAAGTTGGAAATTTGCCTCCCTTGCTTTTTACAAGGTTTTCTCTAAAATTTTGTAGAGCAACAATTTTGATTCTCCTCTAGCAAACATTGCATACCTTTACATAGTATTCTAGAATTCTTTTTTGTCTTTTCTATATAGTTTGAACAATTTTTTTAAATAAAAGTCAGATATTACCATTATATACAATAATAAGATAATTGCACCTATTTAACTAAACTCTCTCTAAAAACAAACCCCAAGAGGTTCTCATCTAAAACATTTATGAGAGCCTAGAGTTGCTTTTAGGTACATCTACTTTAGTACTTTGAAAATTTATCAATTCTTCATGGAGTGTTCAAAAATGTATATGGAGATTATTAAAAATCCTAGAATCTAGTTTTGAATCCCAACAAGATCCAACCAAAAATTGGGCAATGTGAAAGCACAATCAATGCTCAATTGCTTGTTTTTTTCAAGCATTTCACCTTAAGAAGGTGCATTGACACTATTCCCAAGAAATCTTCATTTGGGAATGTGGAGGAGGAAAAAAGTAAAAGTAAAAGTAAGGCGTAGGGTGATCCACACGGCCCAGCTGCGAATGGCCACCACAGCCTCACCCGCTTCCGCTCCGCGTCGTCCCAGTGCGACCATGGCGCCCCCCTTGCACTCCCTGCGCCCTCCTCGCCACCATCCCGCACGCCACCCAATTGGTCGTCCCCTTTCGATTGCCCTTGCACGCTCCACTTCGCAGTCCCCTTCTTGCAAAACTGCGCAATTTCCGGACCTGAATCTTCCCAATTGATGGGAAATGCGTCCGTCGCTTGGTAGCTGCCCGTACCTTTGCTCTGCTTTTTAGTTAGGGTTTGTGGTGGGAAACTCGGGAGGATTTATGGCCATGGCGATGCAGGGGGCGGCGCTGGAGCTCATGGGCGGCGTGAGATTGCAGAAGTCCTGGTTGGCATTGCCTTCGCAGCGGCCGGCGCGGCCCAATTCCGTCGTGCGCTGTAGTCTGGCGACGAGTGAGCGGATGGGATTGGCGACCGAGGTGCGGAGGAGTACCGTGCGGAGTACCGTGCGCGTCAGGGCGGCGACGGGGAACGCCGATGGAGTGAGGTGGTGGGAGAAGGACGGGGGCCCGAATTTTCATGATTTGCACTCCACGCAGGAGTTTGTGGAAGCGCTCGCGAACGCCGGGGATAAGCTGGTGGTGGTGGAGTTTTACGCGTCGTGGTGCGGCTCGTGCCGCGCGCTCTACCCGAAGCTGTGCAAAACGGCGGCGGAGCATCTGGACGTGGAATTTATGAAGGTGAATTTCGAGGAGAATAAGCCCATGTGCAAGAGCCTCAACATCAAGGTGTTGCCCTATTTCCACTTCTACCGGGGGTCCGAGGGGCGCGTGGATGCGTTCTCCTGCTCCCTCGCGAAGCTGCAGAAGCTGAGGGACGCCATTGCGCTGCATAACACCGACAGGTGCAGCATTGGCCCCACCGTCGGCGCGGGAAACGTTTTCTCCGCAGTCAGTAAGCCGCAGCAAGACCAAGCCACTGCCACCACCACGGCGTCGTCTTGAAGCAGGTATCCAACAGATTGGTAGGTGTGATTTAGCATTTATTCCGCAAGGGATTGCATTTCTAGATGTCCAAAATTTTCCAAAAGACCCCTTCAAATGTCGTCAGGGCTGGGGTCCTTTGTGTAGGAGCTTAATGCTTGTAATCTATGTGTATGCATGTATCGACTTCCTGTAACCATAGCGTTGGATTCAACCCACGCCCTTCTCTCATCCAATTTAGCATATTTTGAGGGTTTCTTCCTCGTCACTCTGCGCATCAACTCGTGGCAACGATGTCTGTGAGGGACCCAGATCAGCTCATTTATGTGTGAATTCATCTGCTGGTGCTTCTTGTAATTCATTGGCTTCCTGGAACTTCCTATGCTGATGAAGCAATCGGTCCCTCTCATGAGCCAGCTGCTGATTATGAACTTGCACATGCTTATGCTCATTTAAGGTAAGATCCCCAATTCCAAGTGCTTAAAACACACTCCATGTATTAAACCTAAAAACAAACATGTTCGACCTAATAGGGAAATACAATTGAGACAAAATGGGCAGGTTTGAATTGGTTTTGGAATATGATTACGACTACTTAAACAACTGAGTTAAATTGTGTCACACTCGTTTAATGGATCATGCTTATGGCAGTGGATTTCGTGCCTCTTCACTCGTCGGAGTTTATGGCAAGTGATTTTGGAGTAGGGTCACATAGGAATGAACCATACTTTTGTGGAGAGTGGGTTGATTAGGGTGGGCAGATCCATTTCTGTCACTGAAAGCTTTCTGAATGTTCGCAGTAGAAGTAAGGAATGATTTGTTTCTCATATCAGCTATTGAAAATCGGAATTCTTGAAATAAAACCATATTTTTCGGACTAAGAAAATGGTTTCTGTGAATTTTTAAAACTTGGATCTATGCATACTTTTATTCGTGTTATCCAAAAGGCTTTCTCATTTTCAATTGCGCTCAAATCCGTCGTCGAATCTATCGCCTAATATTGGCTTCTAATTTGCGACCACTTGGACGAAACATATATATAGATTCAGGTCTTTTGATATACGACAGGAATGCATCTAATTATTTAGCTCTTTATTATTCGGGTTGAATATCGAGCTTGTGAATGGATTCATTACTTACGGCAGTAGCGCTACCATTCCATCGCTTTTTAACCCCTTTACGATGTGGCCAGGAATGGCCTACTGAACCCATGTTCTTCGAGATTTTTCAATCCTGTCGCAGAAAATCCCGTGAAAATCACACTGCAAGAGTACATTCACAGGCATCTCACAAACATGCGCTGGAAAATCAATTTTTACTACGTGCAAATAGCCTTTGTACACAGAAATGCAGGTTCTAAATTAGAGTTACTCAACATCGGGACAGTGTTGTTGCTTCATGCACAAAGATTCGGTGACAGCGTCTCCAATTGTGGCATTCGAAAAGAAATCAAATTGGCGCATAATATCAGAAAATATCCACCAGTGCAACACCACCGACGAGGCGACGAGTACCTTTACACAACCGTGATGATCTCTACTTTGGGTTGAAGCTCTCTTCTTAACTCTCGCACTGTGAATTCCTCTTGACCTTTATTTTTTGGGGTATGTGACCATACGATTCTATCACTCCAGAACTTCCCTCATGTACAAAATTGTGACAAGCGTCGCTCATACCTCGACAGCGTTGCTGCATTTCAGCCGATGCCGAAGAAGCGCGGCTCCAAATTTGACATGAAGTGCGTGGCTGGCCTTGAACGCGACAACATGCGCAATGGGAAGCCCGGCGTGACCCGGCGTCGTGCACAGTGCGAGGTCACCAATAAGATCCAGCATCTTGTGTCGACAGGGTTCGTCCTCGAACCGCAGCGGCGGGTTGAGCCACCCTTTCTCCATACTGCAAACGAGAGCATTCTCGAGAGAACCGCCTTTGATGAGCCCAGCGGCCCGCAACTGCTCGAATTGCTCCGCGATCCCGAACGTGCGGGCGGGGGCGATCTCGTCCTTGTACGAGCTCGCGCCCGTGGGGCTCCAGCTGAACCAACGGCTCCCAATTGCCGGCACGTGCGGGAAATCGATTCCGTAAGTGAGGCGCGTGAACGGCGACGGAAACGCCGCCACGAAGGAGTCCCCGTGGGAAACCGAGATTGGCGCGTCGACCACGAAAGAGGTTCTAGCGCTTGAAGCACCGGAGGGGTTTGTTGCGATTGACAACCCTGATTCTTCAATTGCGTTCACCCACTCACGCGCGGATCCATCCAGCAATGGAACTTCACTGCCGCCGGAAATTTCAATTCGGCAGTTGTCGACGCCCAGGCCCTCCAACGCTGACATGAGATGCTCCACTGTGTGCACCGCGGAGGAGCCGTCCCGACTCCCCAAGCACGTGCTTAGTCGCGAGTCCGTGACGTGATCCACGAGCGCCGGGAGAATGTGGTGAAGCTCTTTCACGAAGTAGCGGCCCTCGTCGGCCCCCGCGGGGAGAAGCTTCAAGGTGGCGCGATCACCGGAATGAAGCCCCACGCCGACTCGCGTGACGGGCGTGGCAATCGTTTGCTGGAGACGCGCGGTCTGGCAAACATGGAACCCCGCGGTGGTGACGGTTCTCGCACGGCAGCCGTTCCAGCTACTGCGCAGACACGACATTGCGAAGACATGCGGCATTGCTAGAGCTGGCAACATCTACAGTCGACGACCACACACACAGCACCCACATTGGTGTGTCCTCAAATCGGCGTCATACCCTAATTTCCCACAACGGTCTACCATCGTCAACAAACTCGGGTGCAATAAGAAACATCCGCACCACCACTAATCAACCTTCAAAACTCTGGAAACAACAAGAATCACATCGAGTACCACCCCCCTAAGGAAGAAAAGGATAAAGAGAAGAACCTAGAAATGTCAAGGAATACAATTGCCTACTTTCCGGCATTCTGGGATCAGGTTGATCAGATCAGTAAAGATGGAGTTCAGAATTCAAATTGCGGGCATGTGAATCCGCTCGCTCGTTAGCAGAATCTCCAAATATCGCAGCGAACACGGCTAACAAAGATTCACCAGCAGTAGCTGAATCTCAACGTTTCCAACCCTAAGACCACTCTGAGCTTGCTAAATGTCGTTCGAACTGCGAAACTTCGCTACAAGAATCATCAAGCGCTATCAGCAAAACCGATTTTCGCGGAAATTTTTACACCAAAGAACCCCGAATATCTGTCAGTCGATGCACTTGTGTTTCAGTCCTGCGATAACAAATATCCAACGGTGTGAAATTGAAAAGCATGGAATGCAATGTAAAAGCGTTTTCAAGTCAAATAAAATTACTTTTTTTAGAAACGCGGAACCTGACTGTTGAGAGAGAACTCCGTGGCCAATGAATTCTCCGAGTGCGACGTTTCACGCACCTCGATAGCCAACCCTGCGAGCACATCACATGTCGATTACGACGCTCCTCAATCATGCTCCTTCAAACTTCGTCGATTGATGGATCGACAGCAAGGCTCATTCCTTGCTCCCAATAATTAGTGCAATCAGCCAGCAGAATTTGCAAAAACAGCAGAATCCGCGATACCCTAAATAGGCAGCAAGCAGCCCGTGTGAACAGAGCAGACATTTTTGTCTATTTGCGACGACATCATCCTCGTCTTCGTCTTCATCTTGTCTCCGCATCGTCATTCTAGTTTGCGACAATCTCTCTAAGGAGTTTCCTTTTGAGCTTTCCAAATTGGTACCAGCAGGATCGGTAGCACTCTTCCTAATCTCTAAGGGTCCTGTCGGTCTACCCACGGAGTTTCGTCGTTAGGTTTGTCCGTTTGTCAGGTTTCTTGAGTGGAACCAAGCTCGAGCTAGATCGATCTACTGCTTCTCAATCGATTCGACGTCGGAAGGAATTTCTTACAGCTAGTTCGCGTTTGTTTTTCTGCGGCGGATGGATGGATCCGGCGGGAGTCTGAATCGATTGTGTAGAGTAAATGTGTGATTGATATATTGCGCTTTTGCTTCAGGGTGAACTTGTTGGTTCCGAAGCCCAATGCGAGTTTGTTCTTCGCAGTTCTCGAGGACTGTTGTGCGCTTGGATCCCGCGCTAGTCGTGGTCGAGATACCGTGATGCAATGGCAGCTGCCTCGGGAAATGGGAAACGGGTTAGAAACAGGGGTTTGAAAGTTTGAAACCTCGAGATGACGAATTGCTGGCGGCGTGAGTGAGCTGTGGTGCCCATTCTTAGAGCTGGGGCTCGTGACATTGACGAGGCGGCGTATCTGATGCTGTGGAACCAGGCTCGGCGAGGAGCGGAAGAAACGATGCAAGCGAGGAGCTATGGCGAAGCATGCATCCGTGTCCCCGAGTTTTCTTGCCAAGGTCCGCATCCCGCAGCGCTACGTGACGGTGCTGCTCACGTTCGTCTGCACCTGCGTTTGCTACATTGAGCGCGTGGGCTTCTCCGTGGCTTACACGGCAGCCGCGAACGAAGCCGGCGTGGGAGAAGCCGTGAAAGGGCAAGTGCTGTCCACTTTCTTCTATGGCTATGCGCTCTCGCAGGTCCCGGGTGGTTGGGCTGCGCAGCGCTTCGGGGGACGCCGGGTGCTACTCATGTCATTCGTGCTCTGGTCGCTCACGTCCGCGCTCACCCCGACCGAGACCACGGCCATGGCGGGGACGGTCGTGGCGCGCGTCATCGTGGGCGTGGCGCAGGGTTTCATCTTCCCGTCCATCCATACGGTCCTCGCGCAGTGGGTACCTCCACATGAGCGATCGCGCTCGGTATCGCTCACCACGTCGGGAATGTACTTCGGCGCGGCCGCGGGGATGCTCTTCCTGCCCGGACTGGTGGCAATGCAAGGCCCGCGCGCCGTTTTCCGCGCGGAATCCCTCATGGGCGTGTCGTGGGCGCTTCTGTGGTACCACTACTCGTGCGACCCGCCGCGCTCGGAGCTTCCGAAGGCGTCCGCGGCCGGGTTCGGGCACCCTGACCCCGTGGTGGACGAGGGCGGCGAGCTTTTGCACAAGAAGAAGAAATCCTCCGAAATCCCTTGGAAGCGGATTTTTAAGAGCATGCCTGTGTGGGCGATCGTGGTCAACAACTTCACCTTCCATTACGCGCTCTACGTGCTCATGAACTGGCTGCCGACCTACTTCGAAAAGGGCTTGCATGTCAGCCTGCACAATATGGGATTCTCCAAGATGCTGCCCTACCTCGTGATGTTCATCTTTTCCAACGTGGGCGGCGTCGTGGCGGACCATTTCGTCACCACGCGCGTGTTCTCCGTGACCAACACGCGCAAGCTCTTGAACACGATTGGCTTCGTCACGGCCGCGGCCGCGCTCATGGTGATGCCCATGCTGCGGTCCGCGACAAGCGCGGTGATCTGCTCCTCGGTGGCGTTGGGTTCGTGCGCGCTGTCTCGAGCGGGATTCGCAGTGAACCATCTTGACATTGCGCCCAAGTACGCGGGTATCGTGATGGGCGTTTCCAACACGGCGGGCACATTGGCCGGCATTGTGGGCGTCTCCGCGACCGGGCACATTCTGCAAGCGTCCGCATTGGGGAGCTCGGATCCCAGCAGCTGGTTCATGGTGTTCGCCACGCCGGCTCTCTTATCAGTTCTCAGTGCCGTTTTCTTCATTGCGTTTGCCACTGGCGACAGAATTTTTGATTAGCTTGTAGATCAATCAATCCACCACTTTCAGATTAATCTGGACTTCAGGTGAATCTAACACCGGCTCATTCCATCGGGCTCGGGCATTAGATTGACCTTGACTTCATCTTAATCTCATTCCGTCTGGACCATTCTTTTCTGGCTCTTGCAATGCATAACCAACCGTTTTGCATATTTGGCATTGTCTTGGTTGGGTGGAAACCAATTTCTATCAATGCAGAGCTCGTTCAGCAGGAGCTGGACCTTCAGTAGTCTGTAGTTTGGAGTCTATAGTCATTTTGTGTTGGTTGAGCGAAGTGTCACCGCACCCATTGTAGGTGCCTAGCCTTCCAGATTTATATTCTTGGTCACGTGAAGATGTAAAGACATACAGAATTTTGTTGATTTATTTGGAATGGATTCAAGTCCACGCAGGGCAATCAACATCACTGTGTTTGCTTCTATTTTCTCCTTCTGTCACCTGCTCTGTTGGTTCAGCTTGTTATGTATATGATCTTGTCCCTGTCTTAAAAAAGCAGTCATTATAGGGTATGTTTGCGATTATGAAGTATTTACACTTACGATAGTTCCTATTGTTACATTGTCTTGATTCTTGTCATCTTATTGTACTATTTGCCAAGTGAAAAAGGGTCTTTATAAAAATCTCCACCTTATAGATTGCAAGATATTAGCATTTAAATTGACAAAAATCAATTTTCATGAGGCAATTGTCCTTTATAAGGTCACACTTGAATGAAAAATGAACCTATTGGTTGTTTTTCCTTGGATCAATTATTCCAGGCAAGTTGGCTATATGCTTGAAAATTTTCAAATCATTTGGAATTGTACAACATTTAGAAAAAAATAGTAAGAAAAAAGAAGTAGGGAATGATTGAAAATATTATATTGTTCAAAATTTATTCTTGGAATCAAAATATTGAAAATTGAGTTAATTAAAGGACCTCAAGGTTTATTCAAGAGTAGAAAATCTAGAACTATTTGCAAACCAAATCCCCTATCAACTTTCATCTCATTAATTAAAATGGAGAAATTTAAATCTATTTACGTATAAAAGAATTAAAAAAACAATTTCAGATTTTAGTTTCTATAAAAGTATTTTCTTAAAGTACTTAGACTGTGTGGTGAAGGGAAAAAAGTACATTCCATGCAATAGATTTTTAATTGTGTAATCAAAAGTTATGAGAATTATTGGGCCTTAAAGGAAAACCTTGTGCACATATTGTGTGAATATTTCAAAGAAAACAACAACAAAACTCCATTTGTAGTGAGCTACCTCAAATTACCATACTTCTGAAAGATGCAGCTTGGTCTTGAAGGGGTTAACTTAGATTTTTGGCACCTTTGACATATTCTCGTGAAAAAATTGTAGTAAGAAGATCCTTCACATTTATTTATGTGGTGCAACAGTTGTGTTTATATGTTCATGCATTGTAATTCAATTAATTCCTCTACCTAAATACCTTGGTAAACCGTTGTAGAAAGAATGGCTTGGTCAATGGGAGAAACTATTCTTTATGACCCTTCATCGTTAATCCATTTTTGAGATTTAAAGCTGATATCTCATTAGTAGGGGTGTCACATTGCATTTAAAATGCAAGATTTCATGCCATCTAATTTTGAAGTTGATTTCTAATATAGAGTAATAAAATGTCAATGCTTTGTATAAACTCTTAAAAGCATGGCTACGACTATTACAAAATTGAAACTATAGTTGGGTTGTGCAATAGTCATTTGTCCCATTGCAACATAGTGTAGGCAACTCTCCAAAAGGGAGAAACTCTATTACCAAGGAGTCCAATTTATTTTTCCCTACATTTGAACCAAAAATAAATTGGTATTTTACTCTTTGAAAATCTAACTTCTAGCTTGAGGAGATTTCAAATGACAATGGGGCAAAGCTCACTATCCTCTAAAAAGATGCAACCACCCTCGTTTGCATTTGGCCCCCCCTCCCCTTCTCCAAAAATTTATAGACCATTGATAGTTTTTTTTAAATGGTCACCTTCAAAATCATCGTTGATTTTTCAAAAAATCACAAGCCGTTGATCTTGTGAGATTTAATCCGAGCTGTCCAAATATAGATACGAATACAAATACAAAATACGAATATAAAATATGAATGCAATACTAAAATATTGGAGATAAATACATATATAATACATAATATATGTAAAATACCAAATACATATATATAATACATATATAGTACTAAATATGTATATTGAATAAGGATACGGGTAAAATCCCATATTGATTGTCAATCACATTGCCTTTTGAAAATTATAAGAGGTGAGGTGGGGAATGCAAATTTTTTAATTTAAATTTAGAGAAGTGGTTGGGTTGAGTTCATGATTTATTTCTTAAAATTTAAAATTCCTTTGGGTGGGTATTGAGGCATCATGCTTCACTATCCACTCAAAAGATAGGTGATACCCACATAGGGTAGATGGAGGAAATTCAACCCACGAGGGTTAGCTAATTTTGAACTACTTCTCCAAGTAGTTCAAGATTAGTTATTTCACATGGGTTGAGTTTCCTCCATCCACTCCATGTGGATATTGAAAGATGTAAGTTTCTTAGTGAGAAGTGGAACTCACTACATCTTCATGGGGTAGTAGGAGTTCCAACCTATGAAGACACAAAGAATTCTTCCTTCACACTTGGTAATTCAATATGAGATGAAAAAAAAATTCCATCTTCTTTGAGACAAGTCAATGAGACTTAACTATCAATGAAAATGTGTTTAAGCATTTCATTTGTAAAAGAAATTGAAATTGGAGGGTTAACTAGGAGGTTAGGACCTTGAAATAGGGGTCAAAAATACACTATAAGAGAATGGGATCTTTTAAGTAGTATCCTAGACATCATGTCTTTTAAATAATGTCTTTAAATGCATCTTTTAAGTAAAATTTTACTTAAAAAACGCATTAAAAGACATTACTTAAAAGACATGATGCTTAGGGCACTACTTAATAGACCCTATTATCTTATAGTGATACAATCAACTTCTATACCAAGCTACAGACAAGGCTCTCCATTTGGCTCTCCATTCATTAAATTTGGCTATATCTAGCCATATTTTGAGCCTAGCCGTCTCTACTGTGGGGCTTTGTAGCGCTATGCCACAACCTTGGCACAACCAATTACCATGTGTTTGAGTCACTTGGAGAGTAGAAACCCTTTTATTCTGGCACCGAGGGGCTAGATTGCACCATTTCAAAATAAATTTCTTTTTTTTGCCAAATAAAAGTAATCTTTTCTTGCTAGAAAATTTTCAATTCTCTTTAAAATATGGATGAAGTCGCCAAAGTTGGATGAAGAAGTATATGAATATGATGGAAAAATGTTTTTAAGTCCAAAAGACAGATGAATGTAGAAATACAATGCTTCACCAAATTTGAAGTGATCGCCATTAGGGCTTTTTTTTCATTTTTGAAGAAGTGCCATAGTGGCGATATAAAATGTTATAGTGGTGCTCCAAATCACAACATTCATTCACTTATTGGATGAATAGTATTGTTTTCATCCACAATTAGGTGATTTCATCTAATATTTTAAATTTTTTTAAAGTTGTTTGATAATTTCATCCAAGTTTTTTGGTATTTTTTTGGGTGTTTCTTAGCCAGATTATTTTTTCTGGTGCAATCTAAGGAAGAGGCACCCAATGGCATCCCTGTACCCAATGCCGTCCATTTCTACAACACACAATCATTTCAGGCTATAAATGTAGGTAGGCAATACATGGCTTATTTCTTTTGACCTAAAACAATAAGCAATCTATAGTCCCGCTACATTTAGAATGAATGACTGACTTAGAAACGGATGGCATTGGGTACAGGGACGCCATTGGGTGCCTCTCCCTTAGCACCAGAAAGCCAAAAAAAAAGAAGCCCTGATCGCCATCTTGGCACTTTCTCAAAAAGTAAAAAAGGAAAGGGCTGGAGAGCAGCCGTGGCCATGCTCTAAGTTTCGACCCTTACGAGGATTATCAACAACAATGTAATAAATTTCAGGAAATATAAAAACTTGGAATTGCACAAAACCAATTTCAAAATGCTCACCATAAGAACGATACTTATATTTTAAATTAGGACAGTAACAAACTCCAGTGGGGCTTTCGGTCAGAGATGACAGACCGAGTTCTGGTCACTTAGGGTTCGAGGATGCTAGCAGCAGAAAAACTCAAATCTAAACTCAGTGGCTTACAAGTCAACAGCAGAAAAGCTGATCATATGCAAACGAAAAGTTTCGTACAATACTCTGAGAAGTTTTCCACGTTTCATCGCAATACTGTACAGACAGTAAACTAAAATTACTTCAAGATTGGCTAATCATAAGTAACTAGATAACTGTTTCCCACCTTCCAGAAAGGCATGATCAGAACTCATTACTTCAATTGAGCTCCAATTCAAAGCTCCCCATCAACTGGCAAATTGATCAGAAGAAAAGTATGATCAGAATTGCAAAAATCTCGACGCACATGAATGGTAAAACCCCATGTACTCACGCGATAGCCAGTCTAATCGGATCTGTACTCAAGGGAACTGCTTGAATTCATGAATTATCCAACGCAATTGGAACCAACCATGGAGACTTGCAGTCACGGCACAATTCAAGAATGAGCCATGAGAAAAATGAGTATTATACACGAAGAGAAGAACATAAATCCAAGACTTAGGGTGTTACCACACAACAGCAGAGGTCAAACACCACCACTTCCACCAGGCCCTGTCCACATGGCATGAAAACTTCTTCCAGTTTCCCATTTTCATGGACTTCCAAACAATCACGCCCACAGGAAAAACACTTGCTTCTTCATTGCCATGTCTCTTTCGTGTGCCACGTAGAACACCTAAAGCATGCTTGTATAATACAAGGGACTCCTCAATCTTCTTGCTGTTCTCCTTGTGTGGTAGCCTGACCTCTAGTGTGGAAAGCCTCTTGGTTTTGGCTCAGCACTATCTTGCAACTGCATGGATGCCATTGTTTGTGCGCCAGAGATTCAATCATACTCATTGATAGTAATCAGTGACGGAACGAAGCAGTCCTGTTGCCCGATTGCGGGAACACTTGTCTCCTCTTGGCAGCTGGGATGCCGTCAGGTCGAGGCTCCTGTCGAACTCTTCGCAGGGGGTCAAAAGGTTGCACTGGACCACCTGTGGAAGGAGGCGCCAACTGCTTCTGCCGTTTGTTCGGGTTCGCGTGCATTCCTCTCCCACGTCCCCTACCACTGTCATTGTCTTCTTTCCTAGAAACTAGATTCTCTCCCAAACCGGCCTCTCGTCGAGCTGCTTCATAGTCAAATGGGTGGAACACCGCATCCTCAGCATTAAACTCCACGCTAGCTTCAACACCTGAGCCACTCTTGTCGACGTTCTGTTTCTCGTGTCGCTTCTGGTGAGTACTCGAGCCCGCAGACTGTTTCTCTCTTTCGTGATGTCTTGGTTGCCTCCGCATTTCACCAAGGGTTCTTGGAAATGGACGCTCCTCCTCAGTGGCGAACTCAGTCGACCAGTTTGAGCTATCCTTAGTTGCTATGTCGTAGTCTGCTCTTATTCCAGAATCCCTCTTCGTGTTACCAATCCTCACATAGTCTCCTAGTTCTTCGAACAGAACGACCTCTTGCCCTAAAGAAGCAGGCTGTGAGTTGACTGGCTCATTTTCAGGCTCGGAAGAAATCAGATTGGTTGTCTCCAGACCGGAAAGCATCTCCGCATCTTGCTCAGCTATGGCTGGGACTTGAAGGAAAGGAAGTGACACTGAAGCATGGATCCGGTTCGCACGTAACTTTGCTGCAACCTGCACGGCGATTGGAGGTGATAGACATCAGAAAATTTTGTTTTAGGTGAGCCCTAAATCAAGAAACACACGGTCATAAGCTTTCTGAGCCTCATGAATTCAAATCTCCAGTGAAATCAAACGTTGTAGCCACCAACACCGTCAAATCCGGAGGACACAAGTGGAAACTGAAATTCTACAACCAGGTGTACATGTGAAAAGCTACTGGTAAACTACTTCTTGAGCAGACGGACGGGCACTAGAACAGCCGAAAAACATATGAGATGGATAGATCCTTCAAAGAACACCATCACTGTTAGACAACCAGACCTAAAACCCTTGCTGAGGTTTTCTCCACCTCTCCTCGACCTATAAAGAAAAGGAGCACTTAAGAATTTACAAATCAAATTTATATGATAAAAAGCGTACCATTTCCATGTCCTCGGCAGATCTCTTTTGGCGTTTCCGAAGAGCAGAAGAACCAAGCATAGACCCCAAGCCTTGCCGTCCAACCCCGAAGACACTTCTCGAGTTCACCACAGCAACGGTAGGACCAGGAGATCCTGCTGAGTTGGCAGACTTCGGGTCAAATGCTTTCATCTCTTCCTCGGCTGAGTTCACAATTTTTCCATCGGATGCTTTCGCTTCCTCGGCAGCCACCCTAACACCTACATCATCATGGCGACCACTTAAAGGTTCATCATTCCCATACGATTCGTTACGACGTCCTGCATCTTCTGAAGGAGCTTCTCTTGCTGCCGCACTCTTACTCACTTGTTCATGTTCAATAAAACCATTTGCAAGTGCGAGACTGGTACCCACTGATGTGAAACTTTCCGTCTCGGCCTCAGCCACCATAGGACTGGAAGTCGGCTCCCCAACTTCCACTGCCTGATCAGAGACACCAGCAGAACCCGTCATCGAATCTTTCTCAGAAAGCGCAAAACTAGATGTAGATGAAGGAACAGCCCCTACACTTCCTCCCTTGCCGTCCTCTGCGCCGTTGGGCCGTGTTGTTACAATCACGCCTTCAGGAATGTCTTCAATTACTGCATCGGCAAGCTTGGAAGCTTGGAAAGATTCAGTCGAAAGCTTAGCTACTTCCGACTTTGTAATGAGATTTGATGTACCAGGCCTTGGTGAACTTTCAATAGGTTTCAATTCAACACCTTTGGCACCTGCACTAAAGCTCACGTTAAGAGAAGGACCCTTCCTCTTAGAACTCCCTCGAAACAGAGCAAGAGAAGGTACAGAAGCTCTCTTGACCACTGCAGCATTTAGTTTGCGAATATTGATCGTAGATGCTGCACTCGCATCTTCAACGGAAGACTGTGTGACCATCGCCTGAGCACTAACGGAGGGCCCTACTGTGGTCTCCTTTATGCTTGTTGTTTCTCCTATTTCAGCCTTTGAATACCCACTAGGCTGCTCCTCTTCAATGAGCGGCTCAACTACAGAGGTCGACTTCGTATCAACATCTTCATGGCCTGCTGAAGCAGGCTCAATATCTTCTTCCATTACCACGGGAGCTTCTGTAGAGACAACGGCTGATGCCATCTTCACTGACTGAGTCGTGGTTGTGTTCACTTCTGCACTCAAACCAGCTGAGGCTTCGATAACTGGAGTGCTCTTGGTTTCACTTTGCTCCAGTTCTGATAACGAGGTACTAGGAGCAGACATAACAACCTTTTCCTTGGATTGCTTGATCACTTCAAGCACCTCAGCAGCATGTTGACCAACTAGTGAATGTGGTCCCCGAATCAAAGTCTGCAACGTACGTGCAGTGTCGGGCATCTCCTCAGCTGGCCATGCATGCAAATGCCACGTTTGAGCAAACAGTGTTCTACCAAAACCGCCAACCTCTAGATCACAACTGCAAACCTCTTAAGTAGAGTTCTCAACTAGCACGCAGACTTGGAAGCTATTATTCATTCAAAACTGAGGACTTCAAGAAGGAATGAGGAAAGGTACCAAGCTTGAACAGGAGCTGATTGGGCAACACAAAACCCGTGCTCTCATCCAATTTCCGAGCAAGCTTATCGCGCCATCCATATAAACCCTAGACGCAGATGAGAAGACGGGAGTTAGAGGGAAATATTCTGGCCACCTTAATCCCGAACACCGTAGAATAATTCACTAGCAAAAGAAATCTCAGTAAATCGAGGAGATGCACCAATAAATATATACGAAAGGAACTAGCAGAATGGAAAATAACTCACAGCAAGGACTGACATTTGCTTCGGATTCAACTGCCTGTCTTGCAACCTGCACATCCATCATATAGACACTTTTCAAACCTTTGCAAATAGTAATTTCCAAGTCGAACTCAAAAACAGGGCATTTACAGAATCATTAGTACGATAGCATGCTCACCCATATAAAGATAAGTATGAAGTCTCAGTCAGCATGTCTTTCTTATACATCTGTAAGCAAATGTCACGACTGCGTTTATAGACCTGCAAGAAGTCAACGTAGGCCTGTTATACTTAGATCTCTATTGTAACACGTTGATGACGATGTAAAATTGACGTGCCTACTCCGTTGATCGAGAAAATCGCCATCAAACTCCTACGAGAGAGAGGGTTGTAACTGAGAATCAAGAATTGCTAAACATTTCAGCTAAGCGCAATTCAGCTAAATGAGGTTGCGCGCAAACATGTAAAATGTGGTTGATAGAAATGCCATAAAGGTGTTTGGGCTACATAGAGCACCAGAAACACAGAGCCAGCGCAATTAACCAGGTCTGAAAAAGGTCGGATAATTGCAGTCAACTCCAAGCAGCATAGGTAACCTAAAACTCACAGATTCAGATATACCTAGATACAAATCAACGAACACAGTTCACTACCCTTGTTAAACAAATTTCAGAGAACTCATTCTGTATACAATATGGGTTCAGAGTCCGATCATCCATAACCTAAATGAGGAGAGAGGAAATGGACCTGAAGAAGTGGGTCATCCACGTCATTTTCAGCAGCAGAGCGCATGGACACCAGCTGTACTCTCAGTAGGTCGTACAGATATAGTAGATAATGAGTGTCTTCCCTAGCATATCTGACATGCAAAGAATCTCAAGATCAGACTCGCGGCAGGGACTCTGTTGGACACAAATGCCAGAAACAGCGCATTCTCGATTCGAACTATTTTCTTGAGAAAATCATAGGGTAAATACATTCAGCAACAAAGGTAACAAAAACAGACCACATCCCAGTGTCCACCAAAATTAATGGCAGGAGAATGCAAAGAATAGAAGTGGGCGCCCTGAAGATCCTTAAGGGTTTCAAATCATCAATGATCGTCATTCTGCCAAGGCCAGAGCACCAGGTTTGCCAAATTTGCGACTCTGAATCCCAATGTCTACAATCGCGCTTTAACAGCAACATAGATTTCCAGTCACAAAAAGAATGAGCAAAGGATGTAGGTACGATTAAATACTTGATCATTTCAGCAGGAAGCGGTCGTATACGCCAGTCAGCAAGCTGGTACCTGTTCACCCATCGGACCAAGTATAAAAACACAAAGTGAAATTAAATATTATACAATGCTGCCCAGATGCTATCAAAGCTCAATTCTGCAAACCTACCAGAAAAGATAATTTGAAAGTTGACATGGATCAGATACTCACCGTTTATCTGGGTTCATGTTTAAGAAGTGTTGCATCAAATATGCAAGTCCAAATCCCTCTAATTGTAGCACCCTCGCTGCCTGTTCCCCTCACGACGTACAGGTGAAACAATCTTGAGTTCCAACGCACAAAGATCACTTCAAAACGGGAAGCCTGACCCTCCATACTCCTAGCAACAATCAAACTTTCTACTTTCTACTTCCAACATCCTCCACAAAGGAGATCCTTATGCAGTCAAATTGTGTGGGAACAGACCTGGCCGGTATCAAACATATTGCAGACGTATATGCCAAAGTCTCTCTGCAGCCATACGATGTCACGATCTGCCCCATGCAACACCTGTACTCCAGAGGTCAATAGGACTGCCCTTAGTAAGTATACTCTACACGACCTCATCGTCATAGGTAAAATCAAAGAGGAAAATGAAGCAAAAAAAAATAGAACAGGATCGTGGGATGCAGTGCAAGACCTTTCTTATTCTAGCATCTGCAAAGATGTCCTTCAGACAAGGGTTAATTTGACTGCGTAATGCAAGAGTGTCCACGATAAAGTCTTCTGAGCGTGTCGAAACTTGCATTAGACAAACAAAACCTTGGAAAGACCTGTAATGATGATTTTCCAAGTCCACCTGTACACAGCAACAAGAAAGACCATGAAGCACAGTTGTAAGGAGAGCGGAACTTCCGAGTGTAGCAAGAGACATCAACTTCTTCGTAGTGGTGTCATCAATACCGTACAACACATCCATAAAAATCAACCCATAATCCTAGCACGAGGCACTGAGGCAGAAATAGGATGAGTAGCATCCCAATGGCATCTCTTGCCCTCTACAATCTCTAAGCAGCCCAGAACAATGTGTAATGGTGAGGACCAACAGCAATTTCTCCAGCAAGCCTGCATTTAGCAGCCATCTCGTTCAGTGCCGGTACTGTAGAGACCACCGTCAATGTCGTCTCCGCAATTGGTCTAGGCTCTTGTGGAACTGGCTCTTCGAGCATTTTCGGGTCCACATACTTCATTCTTGTAAGTTCATCCTGAAATGAAAAATATCAACCACGGTGAACAAGGGTTACGATGTCACTTGAAAACGCCACACATTACCTGATGTAGAATGCATCGACTGGCCACGAAATCATCCGTTTGTGACCGCTTGCGTTCAATATTGACAACTTGCCAAGAAATATGAAGCAAAGTAGACCTTACAACGTTTAAAAACGATTTTAAGAAACGATCTGTCTCAGAACTGGGACAGATCTTACCTCCAAGGGGTGCATGTCTTCGAAGGTGGCACCTAGCTTTCGTGCATGTAAGTCCAAAGCTGATAGACCTGTCAAACAGTAAACATGAAGAAAGTACACATTACACGTTTAGAATTAAACCCCTAAAGGACCAAGAGGCCCAAATCGGGCCTAATGGTCTTTAATAGTTTTGAGTAGGCCATATGGGATTCCTTTTGTTTGTTTGATTCTATTCATCTTTAGCCCAATGCAAGTAATAACTTTGATGATATAAAATATGGCCTCGCTGAATTGTACATTCACAATACGACGACATGAATTGGTCGCTTTCGATCCATGAATTTGTCCGTCGGGCTTAAAGGGGTAAAGTTGCTACATGCCAAATCTCTCGAATTCCCCACTCCTTCCATTGACTTCAAAATAAACCAAGCATGAAACAGTATAGACCTACGTAGGCGAAGCATAGAGTGTGCATGAATTTCGAGGCTCAGGTGATTTACCTTCTTTTGGGGCACCTGCCTTCGGTGCCTGAGGGTGCTTGAATGGAGTGTTCGAATTATCCACCGCAACCTCAAACTTGTTCTGTGGTCGAGGTATCGACTTCACGTGGAACGGCACAGGTCGCCGCTCGCTGCTTCCTTTCAACAGTTTCGCACCTTCCCTGGGGCTGATGCCACCCATTTGCAACTTCCTCGGCGTTTCATAGACGCTCCGCTTCCCGGCCGACGTCTCCTTGTTCAAGTGATCGACTGCAGCATCAATCCCTTCCACGAGATCATCCTGTAGCGAGACTAGCCAGTCGTAAGATTCATCGGGATCACTTGGAAAGCCGACAGTCTCCGACCGCAAATTCCTAGCGAGTCCTATCTCATTCAGAAGAGCCTCCGCTTGCGCTTGGATAATTTGAACAGGACTCTTAAATTGCGGGAAATTGTTGTAAAAGTGGAAGTCTTTGTCAGACGGAAAGTCCTCGGCTAGCCTCTCCACTCTGCGGATTACTTCCGTCAATGGCCCCTTCAAGGCCTTCGCAACCTCATTCGCCCGCAACTGCGCTGCATCCTCTGCCTGAGCCATGAGTGATCACAATTTGCGCGATCCGCAAAATTCCAATAACCTAACTGGAATTCTCTTTACACTATTTCACAAATTTCAAAGCTCTAAAATTTACACATCTTCTCAATTTCGAAACCTCAGAGGCCTCTAAGGTCTTTTCGTTACAAATGCGACAGGAAGTCACGCGATGTCATGAGAGTATGATAACCTACTACCAACAAAACCAAAATCTTTGATTCCTCCGCGTCGACCAAAGAATCTCAGCAAATCTAACCGTCCTCGACCTCGTTGTGATGCGGCCATGGTGATGAACAAACAGAAGGCGATCTCAGTTCGGCACTGTGATTGCCATGACACGCAATATGCAGCCCCTCGGCGACAACGGAGAAAAGCTAGTGCCCTAAAACAGGGCAAAGGTTAAACCCTAAACCCTCGAACCCTGGATTGAGTAGTAGATGAACGCTTTGTTCATCCGTATTTCAAGTCTACTATGTACAGTTCCCCTTGGTGCAAACCTATCAATAATGGAGTTTCTATAGGGGCCAATTTGAAGAACTATTAGAGAAAGAAGGAGTCTACAAGAAGGCCCCTTTAAAAGTCACTCAAGTACCCCTATATACAATTAAATTTGTACTTGTGTGCATCAAAATTGAGTTAATCCCCTATAGTCACTTAGGTAGATGACCACAATCAATCATGACAAGACTAGACAAAATTTGGTTCATATTGGCAAGTGAAGTTGGTGTACTCCAAATCAGAGCTTTCTTTTATCTTAGAAAATTGCCACATTTAGTATCTTGTACTTCAAAAATAGAATTATTTGATGTTAGTATGCAAAATGGTTTTTTATATAACTTAATAAAGTCAACTTAATTTGGTTCCTGGTATAAGCTTACTTTATCTAGTATGGAACCCAATTACAATCCATTTTCACAGTTTGAATAAATTAATTCTTCAACTAGACATACACTGTATTAGAGGAGATTACATGAATATTAAAATAAGTGTTTCATCCAAAGCTCCAACCTCAATTACCTCCTGGAAATTCACATAAAATGACTATAGTTATCTATCAGTATTTATGTACAATACCAGGCACCCTATACTTCCCTCAAATAGATTGCATTGTCAAACTAGGAGGGCCTTTTAGAAGGCTCCTTTTTTTTAATGATTTTTTGAATAACTAGCGATTGGTGCTTGCTATGCTATGCAATCATCATTAGAATTTAGAAAATTGATATCATGAAAGCTCAAATCTCACAAAAGCACTAAATCATAGAAGCGCAAAGAAGTGTTAAGCCAAGAAAACCAATGGATTTCCTACCTCTATTATATCTTCTTGTGGATCCTCTTTAATATCACCTTCATTGCAACAACTACATTATTTTTATAATATCACTCTTTGTAAAAAGTGATATTACAAAAGTGATTGCAAATTGCTACTCCTTTTCTGTAATATCACATTGTGTGACAATAAGATTGTTATGTATTCATGATTGAAAACATTCTTATAAAATACTTAAAATAATTATTTTAAGGACTTATTGAAATCAATATCATGCATTCTATTCAAATATATAAATTTTTTATTCATATGTAATACAGTGAATGCATAGCATACCAAGCACCAGCCCCTAGTATTAATGGTAGCATTTGTGACGTTAGAGAGGGAGTTATGATTTAGTAATATGATAGTGTTGAAAGTTGACATCTATAAGTGGCCATTCATTGCACCTCTTTGACGTGCAAAAATCTCTCTAAGTAGTGATTTAGTCCCAACACCATGTATTAAGAAAAGTTCTACTTGTATCATCATAGGAGATTTGGCTTCAAACAAGATTGTGAGTTCCCGCACACTAGGGAACTCTTGAAATTGCACCACTACAAAAGTTGATGTTGTTTAGTGACAACCACGTCAAATATCTAATTTGGTATTTTTAAATATTTTTTAAATCAAATTTTTTTCAAATATAGATTCAAAAGTAAAAGATAGTATTTATGGTGGCCAATAACAATCAGCCATTTCCACATTGTTGCTAGAGCAACATGGAGAATTGGTGTCAAACAACCTACTACTTCCCAAAATCTCCTTTAATGTATGTTTGCATTCTATTGTAGTTGCCTAGTCCATATAAAAACACCGTTTGTAATCTTCAAGGTGTGAAAGTGTTGTCAATGGCATCAGGTTTGTATTAACCTCCGAGGACAAGAATTAATGTTTGATGGATGATTGCCTCTATTGTAGAGATAAGGAATGCACCTAATATGCCACACTCCTATCTCCTTAGGGTGCCCAAAGTGCCTTAATGAGTAAGGAGAGACCTTGGGTGACTCCCCAAGCATTGTGATAGACTTGAATGGGAAGAATGGTGACTTCCAATCAAACAAGGTACAATAGTTCCTTGGATATGAAGAAATTGAGTATGTGCCGAGTATGTGTCATACATGCTTGGAAAACTCTTGAAAAGGCACTTTCAACCATCTAAAGAATGTATGATTTGGACTTATAAGTCAAAAGTTATGACCATTCAAAGTTGATTGTGTCTTGATGGCACTGAGACACTTGAAGGTTAAAGGTAGGGGTTCCCAATGAATCCTTCAATGAAGTATGGCATGTAGCATATCATTGAAAAGCTACAAACGTAAAGAAACTAGAATAACAAGCATTACAAGGTTCAAAGCTATGAGCTCAAAGTTATGGCCAAAAGATGAGCCACGTTGAAGACATGAAGCTTCTTCTAATGATCTCAAATCTTTGGAGGGACATAACTTTGTGAGAACTTATCCAAATGGAACAAGTGAAGAGTCATTGGCATTTACTTTTTGTGTAGATGTCTAAAATGGATTTTTATATGGGATTTGAAGCCCTGAGCACAAAGTTTTGCCATTTAGAAGTTTAAGACTCTCAAATGGTGAAGTAATTTAGCAATTTGGGTTAGAAATGGGTAGTCATTCAGAAAAAAATGAGCCCTCCAAGAGGTTGCGACTAGGGCTTTTTTTCATATTTGAAGAAGTACCATAGTGACGATATAAGATGCTATAGTGGTGCTCCAAATTGCAACATTCATCCACTTATTGGATGTATAGTAAGGTTTTCATCCACAATTACGCAATTTCATCTAATATTTTTTTTAATTTCAAAGTTCTCAGATGATTTCATCCAAAATTTTTGCATTTTTTGTAGTGTTTTTTAGCCAGATTATTTTTTCTGGTGCAATCTAGCACTAGAAAGCCAAAAAAAAAGCCCTGGTTGCGACTCCTAAACAATACGAAATGACTAGAAAACAAAGGTAAAAAAATATTTTAATAATTTTTTTTAGTAGGCTAGTGAACTACAAAGATTGAAAACTAGAGGATAAGAGAATAAAATGACTCTTAAAATATCAAATAAGATTTTTTTTAAAATTGATATTAAAAAATTAAAAAATTAAAAAAAATTCAGAGCTAATGTAGCATCATTAATGCCACATCACAATGCTATTTTCTAGATTTTTATTATTTTAATATTTATTATTATTATTATTATTATTTTTTATTCTTTTATTTTTTATTTTTTTAATTATTTTAATGGAGTCGTGAGTCATCATTGATGATGACTATTGTCCACTACTCTTCAAAGGGGCTGTAAGTTCCTTTGAGGGAAACTTCTCAAAGGGAAGCAGCCTCTTTGAAGGTTGGAATTTTTCTAATGTTTCCAAAATCCAAGTATGTTTGGGGAAGCTTTATATAAGGGGGATTGCCAAAAACCACATAAAGTACTACAGGAAGGATTGGGCTTCTTCCTCTCTTTCTCTCTTAGAGCTTTGGTAAATCTTGGTGATTCAAGGTTTGTCTTATGTTACTAAGTGATGTGCCCAATGTCACAAAGGGAGTGCGTACTAATAGTCTTGGTGACTTGGATTTAGTAGAATGAGTTGAAAATGTGGACTAATGCTCTATCTGCTTAGCATGTGTAGTGTTAGGTAGTTGGTGAGCTAAGTGATGTCATAAGCAAGTTGTGGTGAATCCATTGAGTTGATTGGTACTGTAAGATGTCATTTGGGTTGTGATATATGAATTCAAAAATTGAATGATGTTTTATACATTACATATCATCAAAGCAATGTCTTTTCATTTTTCAAGATTAACAATAAAGATTGGGTGGGGCTTCAATTGAGAATTAATTTCTTGGCATCCCATGCAAACATAATAGGAGAGGGTTCAAAAATGGTATGGGCTTTTTTAATTGTCTAGTAGGAGGCTGTGAAATGGATACCGGATTGTAGAAAAATGGACTCTTGATTACATTAGAGCATAATAAGAATTGTTTTTTACTTCTTCAATAGGTGGTTTAAGATCCAAAATGGGTTCATTCCTATCTAAGTGGATAGGTGTTGACTAATTTTATTCAAAGTAAGAATTGGTAGTCCAACTACCTTCTTACAAATGTTAAAAAATCTAAAATAATGATTGATTCAAGCATTCATTTCAGATTTAGAAAGGGTCGCATTTTGAAACCATCTCAATTTTTTCTTACATATTGCAATGTTAGTTTCTAAACAAAGCCATATTCTTCCCAAACCAAGCATGTGTGAATTTTCAAGGCCTACTAATCACAAATAGGGCCCCATGCCAGATTGTGTTTGAAAATTCAAAAATAATTCATAAATGTTCTGAAAATTAGGAGACAACTTGTGTAAGATTCCTCATCTATTTATCTTTGATTGAAAAATGGGCTAAAAATATTTCCATCTAAGAAAATACATGAAAAAGATGGACCAACCCTTAAATGAGCAATTTCTAAACCTCCTCCCTTATCGGCATCTTTGAGAACTTCAAAGCTTTGATATTTTTTTGTTCAATCCATAAGGTAGCACTCATACAAAGTTTAGAGAGCTTGCAATGGTGGCTAATAAGTGTGTTAGTCTTTTGATCATCAAATATTTTTGAGCACATCCTCCAATCTCCTCAATCATTGTTGCAAGAAGTAAGTGAATACATTTCTTTCTCAAATGTTGCACCACAAACTAAACACCAGACATGTTTTGGCATTAATTCAAAATGAGGTTCTTGTTTTTTTGGCTTGCATTGGGCGGCATTACAAAAAAATTAGACCTTATAAAGGGCCAGAAGATGGGACACTACTAGTACCACATCAATACCACATCAAATTCTCATTAAATTTTTTTTTATAATTTTTTTAAAATTAAAAAATACATAATTTCACTACGGCAAAAAATCAAATTGTTGTTAACGACCGTATGTGTGGTTGAATTTGTTTCCAAATGAGATAATCACTACATTGTCTTCTCTTATATAACAATTTGGATTTTGCCTAGCTAAATTGTTTTCTAAGGCCTAGATATTGGATCCCCATTGAGGATACTATCAAGGTCTTTTAATTGCTTATTACCTAAAGTTGCAATATCTAGTATATAGATTAGATATATATTAAGCAAAAATTACATGATAAGTAAACTTAATCACTAAACACCTTGAGGGACTAACACTAAAAGAAAATTAGGGCTTTTGCGACTACGTTTAGCAACTAGTTTTGTAATTGCATAACACGTTTGCAACTGGGTGATAATTTGGAGCCCGCAATTGCAGTGAACAAGTCACACTAGTTGTAATGTAGTTGCAAAATCGAAAAGATTGTTTTTCATTAAATAGCCTACGTGGAACTTCATCGATGAAATCTTTTGATGTGGAACTTGCTTTTGTGCAACTTGTGTGCAACTACTTTGCAACTAGTTTACAACTAGTTTGTAACTTGTAGATTTATAAATTTATAGATTTTTTTATCTTAATGATTGTAGATTTCAAAAATTGAATCTCAATGATTTGTAGATTTTAGAATTTTAGATCTAGCTTTTTTTAGATGATCAAATTCAAATATTGATATTAAATAGATTTCACAAGTTTACAAAACTTTAAATTTCAAAAGTTTTAAAATTTCTTATACTTTAAATATTTGTAGATTTCTATAAATTGTAGAAATTTGCAAGTTGTAGAAATCTACAAGTTGTAGAAATCTACAAGTTGTAAAAATCTACAAAGTGTAGAAATATTACAATTGTAATATTAAACTTTATTACTTAAAGATGGTATAACTTATAGCTTTTATCCATCTAATCTAATGGTACTCTTGACAATTGAGATGGGACAATTGATATAAAACTTGATTTAATTATTTTCTAGTTGTATTCTAGTTGCAAAGTAGTTGCATTCTAGTTGAATTGTAGTCAAACTTTGATTATTCCCAACTATAGTTTGACACACTCGACGCTACAAAACCTAAAGTGGTCCATGTCAATAAGTGTGATGAATTTTGGATGTAGAATATATCACAGAAATTCTTTTGTTAGATTCCTATAATCCAAACTTCAACCTGCAACTACTTTGCAACTAAATGCAACTCAAAACTTCAATCCACAACTACTTTGCAACTACTTTGCGACTATAGTAGTGTAAACATTAAATTTGGTGCAAATATAGAGGATTGTAGTTGCACGGAAGTCGCGTAGGACACATAGTTGCATATCAATCGGTTGCGGCAAACATGATTTTCTTCTAGTGTAAAAGTGTTTTCACACATTAGATGAAATTCGAGGCCTTGGGAGGGCGCGGGTTCCCAAATTACGGGAACATAAAAACTGCCATAGGAACGTGTAAATTGCCGTGGGAACCTAGAATTATAGGAATCCGATGTGGCTAAGACCGTGCCACATCATTGATTTTTTTTTGAAAAAAATAATAAAAACTTGGAATTTTTTTCACATTTCAAGACTAAAAATTATTTATTTATTTTTATAAGTGCTAGCCTAACAACAACCAACAATTTAGGAACTATTTTGGTAATTGACCCAAAACGGCCCTCCCAAGGCCTAAAATTTCATGTAAAGTCATTTCAATTCCAATTCAAAGAGTTGTAACTTTTGAATCCGATGTTGGAAAATTTTCATTCTCTCTTTTAAAATGTGTAGTAAGATTTTTAGATTAATTCAAGATGAATAGATTTCTCAAATGAGAATCAAAGGTCACAAGTTCAATTTGAGCTCACCAAATTACATTTGATGGCTGCAACTTTGGGAGCTCGTATCTCCTCCATCCACTGTTCAAAATTTGTTGACTTATACTCCTTTAAAAGTTTAATTCACTACAAGAGAAAGGGGTGTTTTAAGTATAGTCCTAGAGAGAAGATTTTAAATAATGACCTTTTTAGAAGATTTTAAGTAAGAAATACATGTCTTAGTAAAATTTTACTGAAAAGACACATATTTTCAACTTAAAATCTCTTAAAAAGTTCATTATTTTAAAATCTTCTCTCTAGGATTATACTTAAAACACCATTTTCTCTTGTAGTGATTATTGCAGTTAAACTTTCAAGTCAGCCTAAGCTAATTTGAATGTTTTGAAGCAATTCAAAATCCAAAATCTAAAATCCCAACATTTTTGAACTGTAGTGAATTCAAGGACTTGTTACTTTTTCAGGTATAATCTATTTCCAATAAAAATATCAAATTGTGTATACTAGTCTTGTTTAGTATAATTAAAATTTCAAATCAATCCAAGATTTTATGAGTGAGTGAGAGGCAATTTAGTAGAAGGGATTTTAGCCATGATGTGTTTTTTGCAATTATTTTGAAACATTTCAAATTCATTTTGTTGACTCAACTGAATGATATTTTTTTTCACCAATGTGTTTGTATGCTACTTTTTAATCACTTTTAAGTTTGAAGTTATATCATTTGAATTCATTTAGAAATCAAATTTCACCTCCAAATGTATTTCTAGGAAAATTTCATCCTCCTTTTTTGACACTACAATATAATAATCTTGCAGTCTATGCAACCAAATGACTTCAAATTTGTTTCATGTCATCTACAATACATACACTACAAGATTGTACACTTAAGATTTCTATACCTTTATGACAATTTGACTTATAACACTCCAAAAGCAATGATGTTTAGAACCCAATAAGGCTTTGGACTTTTATAGATTAGTAGAAACATGATAAGCAAACTTTCTTCCCTACTATCTTCTTTCTATAGATATACTAAAAAAATTTCTAAAGATTTTACATGATTTGTTTAAAATCTTATAAATATAAAAATTGACAATTTGGTTTAAACATGTCATTAGTAAATAATATCATAGACTAAGCATCCCAAATGCACATGATTTAATAGATTTATGTAACAATTGCATTATATTATTGTATCAAAAAGTGTTTTTTTAGTAATTTAGTGGATTTTGGAGTTTTCTTACTAACTAGTGTAATATGGTAGGGTACTCTTATTGGGAACTTTTTCTTCAAAATCTCTTTGTACAAGGCTTTGAAATAGATACATGATGGCTAGTGAATGGGCTATTGATAATATAAAAGCATAATAAGATTTATTAGATACTTATTCATACTTCTCCTATGAATGGAATAAAAGCCAAGATTCGTCTATATTTACCTAAGTAGATAGGTGTACATTATATATTTTTCAAAATGAGAATTGGCTACTTAACTACCTTTTTACGGATTCTAAAAAAATCTAAAAGAATGATTGGTTCAAGCATCCATTTAAATTTCAATAATGGTAACATTTTAGGATCTTCTCAATTACATTTGGCATCTCATAGTGTTTATTTTTGGTAAAGTCATATCTTAGTCTAAATTGTGTACATATGGATTTTGCAAGGGCTACAATTATGAATAGGTCTCTATATCAGAATGATTTAAAAATTCATTAGCAATTCTTAAATCCTCTAAAAAATATGAAACCACTTTTGTTAAATTGCACATCAATTTGTTTTAAAGTGAAAAATAAGTTAAGGGAAAATACTTGTGTGCATCTGAAAACCATAAAAAAAAAAAAAGGCAATCTGCGCTACAAGGGTCGCTTTATGAGCACACCACCTTATTAATTCCAATATGTAAGCTTGGATGAGAGAGCAAAGGGTGCGATATTAGAGAGTGATATTAAAGAGGATGCTTCTCATGATTGATTTCCTTGGTGATTGCCTTGCTTCCACAAAGCTCTGCGCTGTGGTGACAATCTTTTGGGCGATGGCGATGGCGATTCCTGTTGCGGACAGACCAATGCGCGTTCTCGAGTTCTACAGTGGTATCGGCGGACTGGTAAGTTACACCTGAACCACCGTGAATTGTGATGGCTTTCTGCAAAAACTCTTCAAGGATTTCGTTCTCTTCGTTGGTCCAAGCCTCTGCCACCGGGAGTCTCCTGTGGGTTTTCCTCAAAGCATTGCATCAGTAGGAATACTTGACGGATATGTATTCAATTACACTTCATTTAGAAACTCTTTTGAAGGGAATTTATGAAGGGAATGTATCTATAGGCGTTTGCTCACTCAAATTATCCGGTCACAAGAGTTTTGATACCGAAAAACAATTTGCGTATTAGCAGAAGCCGTGGCTCAGTACGAGCGAACCGAATCTCGTTGTGGAGTTGAAACGCCAATAGACAGGAATTCTAATTTCGGGTTTAGGGTTTAAGGGTTTAAGATTCTGCGTGTAACGTTATCTGTTGATAGGCGAATATAATCCTGTATTTATTAGGCACCGCAATGCTCGTGCAGAGATATTCCTTGCAAGAATCAGGTGTGGAGGCTTTGGTTTTGGAGGCTTTTGACATCAACGAAGTTGCCAACGATGTCTACGAGCACAACTTTGGGCATCGCCCAAGTCAGGTTCGTGTCTTCAGTGCCTTCTTGAATTTCCAGAGGGTTAATCAGCTCAACGTGGCGTTCTGAGATCTTGTACATATATTTTATGAGCTCAGGAGAGAATGCTAAAAGCATGTTCATTTAAGTATTGGTGGGAACTTGCTCCTGTGCCGTAGCGCCTCAATTCTGTCTGAATTATTGCAAATTTTCCTTATACCTTTGTGTGAATATATATTATTTGCCTTAATGTACATATCAAGTTGATCATAAAGAAGGTTATCTTAAAAGATTCGAGTACTACTTTACACGAATGAGAAGATATTTGGAAGAAGCATTTCCTTATGTACTGTTTTCATCACCCAGAACATGGACTTCGGAGAGCGAAGGGTTTAATTAAGATGGCATGATCTTAGACATCTTTAACTTGTGCAGACATTGTCATTAAATTTTCCATTCAAGATGTCATATTTCTGCAAGGTTTGTGTTATGCACGATGAGTCAATGTTGTATACAGAGAAGTATCCAGCGGTTGACTGCACGGCAGCTGGATGCATACCAAGCAGATACATGGATAATGTCTCCACCCTGCCAACCCTATACTCGGCAAGGTAAATACCTGTTGTTGGACTTTGATAGTGCCATGTCTCAGCATCATAGCTATGATTTTGTCCTGGTTCTTCCGCCTTAACATTCCAGCAGAGTGCATACTGAAGGGTTTTTCAGTAAAATTAGAATGGTTAAGGGACGTATAGGAACATCGTGTAGAAAATATTGCCCATGGTCATGAGGTGGTCTGCCAATGGTTATACCTATCATACGGGAGGCCTCTCTATGATCAGTGTGACCATAGAGAGATCTTTGAAAACCCTATTATTGAGAATCTGGCATACATTGATGCCAGATTTTACATAAGAGATCGGAGATGAGTTGTGATCGAGTGTTGTATTGAGCTCCTTTTCAAGGTTATCATGTGCTTTATAGTCTTGGGCATTTTGAATAGCTCCAGCTTCACGGCCGGCGCATACTTTTGAAGCGTATGGTACTGGATCACAAAATAAATACTTAGCGCTCCTGATCAAAGATCGTAGACCGTGACCTCATGGGATTGATAAATTTGCAGGAGAGAATGACGGGGTGATTCTTCCTTGGTTTCTGTCATAATGTTCGTGTGCCTGAGCATTTCTCATCGGGCCTTGTGAAGGTTGCAGGCCTGCGAAAGGACGCTGGCGACGCTCGCGCATATTCATTCCTTCAGATGCTTGAAATGCTTCCTCAAATGAAATTCCCTCCAAATTATATATTGGTTGAGAATGTTGTTGGATTCGAGGTCAGCCTAGACTCACAGTGAATTTCATTATCTTCTCAAATTTCCAGCTTTGTCTTTGGAGATTAGGGAATTATATTGTTGTTTCTCTTCTCCTGAGAGCTCAGTAAGTGAAGTCAAGGAATGGGAATTTTAATATGTCAAAGTGATATTCTTTGATGTAGTGATTAGTACATACATTTATTTTGTTAAATGTGCGTAAGATCAATTTGCTGGGGAAGAGCTTTACGGAGATTGGTTTAAAGTTATTGTATTTGACATCTTGAAGATGCTTAATCGATTATCTGTGTATTTGCAAGCAGAACTCAATCACCCATGACCACCTCATCGACAAGTTTAAGGACTTGGGCTTTACGACACAAGAATTTATAATGAGCCCACAGCAATTGGGTATTCCATATTCTCGCCCGCGATATTTTTGCTTGGTAAGTAGATCCGCTTGGCATATATCGTAGAAAATTCCCCCTCTCAGAAAACCTAGCCACGTTTAACTTTGTGAATTGTAGTACGATTTATGGCGATTTGACATATAGTGCCTGCCCATGGTACGGGTGGGGTTTTCTATTTTCTTAAAGTGGGGCTGGGGGTTGGGTTTGGTGACTCTAGTCGATTCTAAGGTTTTTCTTATATCTTCATATCGTTCTTCGTAATGTTTACTGTGAATTTTACAAGAATCTGATGTGAACAACTTGAAATGGATCAGGCAAAGAAAAAGCCAAAGAGTTTTGTGCAACCAACATACAACAATAAATTACTTTGTCAATTGGGGCCTCTTGCTGATTACGTCAAAGTACAACCTGAAGATAAGACGAGCATACCTGATGCAAGAGATATTGCAAATGCATCAAGCACTGCTATTGAAAGTAGCCATGGTGCGGATGATCCTCTCAGAAGGCAGCCGTTGGTGAAGATGAACGAACCTGTTGTAGATCCAGGTGTTCACTGCAAAACCATTAGTGACTATATGGAAGAAGAACCATGCACGTCGGATGACATTGGTGCACCTCCTCTGTTGAAGAAGCTGGTTAGCGATGTTCAGGAATTTGTGGAGGGTGAAACTGTGATCATAAGGTCTCAAGGTGGAGAAAAAGCTTGTGATATGGCTTCATACCTAGATAAGTGGGAGTTTTACAAGCTGCCGTCAACAGTTTTGGAGCGATGGGGTGATTGTTTCGGTATGATGCTTACAGAATTTCTTCGATTTTCGTGATTCAATGCAATGACTGATTTTATAACGAAAGTTCTAATCTCGTTTAGTTGTCTCGTTAGTCCAACACCTCGTTCATTTAAAAGCAGGAGCTCTGTAGAGGATGCTGCGACACTCATACAGTCTTGAGTATTAACCCCGAAGTGCACAAGTTAAAATTAGGATGGATTTTCCTAAATTATTCATTTCAACTCCTATAGATCTGGCACAGGCCACTTTGGGCTATTTGGGTACTTAGGGGTAATATTGAAGTCTTGGCATTCAATCTCGAGAGCATATCATTTTTTCTGATCCTTGAGTTCTAATAATGTGCACCAGATATTGTGACCGAGGACTCCAGGAGGTGTTGCTGTTTTACCAAAAGCTATGGATCGTACGCCAAGGGCACGGGCTCCTTAATAGCTACGAAGGTACACACGCGTCTGCTTAAATTTGCGAGCTTGCAGTCGAGCAATGAAACAATCTGCTGTATCTGATTCCCGTTGATCAATGCAGAATGTCTGGCAAGATGGAATGAAGTTTCGAAGGGCGCTTATTACGCAAGACTTGCCAAACGGGGTTTCTCTTCATGATCTTGGACTCCGCTACTTTACTCCAAGAGAAGTGAGTTAAGCGATAGGAGTTGTTTCTAATCTTGAATTTTTTTGCTCCTGCTGATCTTGAAGAATGGCTCTTTCGTTATTGTGTTCCCGTCGGGGTTAAACTGTAACTTGCTAGATTTTCTGAATACTGGACATGCTATTTTGCAGATAGCTAATCTGCATTCATTCCCTCCAGCTTTCACATTTCCAAGTCAAGTGAGCTTGAGGCAGAGGTAGGTTGTTGATGTCACCATTTAATTTTCTCATCATCCTCGTCTTTGCTCTCTGGATTTTATGGTCATATTCGTTAAAATAAGTGTAACTAAATGTACAATCCTCTTTCTGCTTGGGATCAGATACGCATTGCTGGGGAACAGTTTAAGTGTTGCAGTGGTGGCAGTTCTCCTGCGATACCTCTTCTCCGAGCCCAATCAGCAAGCAATCGTCTAATTCAGTATTAGAAACCCTAAAGGCATGGAAAGTGCAAATATCTCACATTCATTACCACTGGTGGCATTAGTAGACAAATTTCATGGTAGGAAACTGGGGTAAGTCATTAAATTTTTTTTGTAAACCTATAACGGTTTTTATGATAAAGTCCCTTGCGTTGAATCTTGGATTTTCTGAGTTGGGTCATCCTGAGTTCTTCAACCGCTTTTCTGGTGCTTCAATTTACTCTTCGTCATCAAATTCATCGTCCGAGTCCCTGGGAGGAGGTGGAGGTGGAGGGGGTGGCTCTACCCAGAAACCAGGATACTCTTGAAGAGCCATGAGTGTGAACTTCTCCTCGACGATGATCATCATTTCATGTTTCCTGCTCTTGATGCGCATCATGCGCAGGTCGTCTTTGGCTTCTATTTCTCGAACTGCACTGCGAGCCATCATTGATAAGGCTGGGATCTCCACCACATATTTCTTCGCATGCTCCTGTCAGTTTCAAGTGTGAAGGTTTTTTAGTGCAGTTGCAGCACGAAAGTCTGAGGGCAGCAGATTTTAATTAGCAGCCATGAATTTCTTTCATACTGTTTCTCACCTCCGGCATTGTGTTGCGTAGAATATTGCCATCTTGATCAATAAGGAGCAATCCTTTGATATCCTGTGTGTAACCGTCACCATATCTGAGTAAGTTGTGTGGAATGTGGAGTATTTTCTTATCTTTTTAACATCATTTGATAGGAGGTGGTGGCACCTCCAGGGCTAGGATGCGTTGGAGTGTTGTCTCCACGTCTCCCTGCGCAGGAGTAGTCATTCCAGCGAATAATTTGTTATGAACTTATTGAAGGAGAACTTGTTCAGAGCCCAGGTACCGGGGATCTACTCATCCTTATTTTCTGCAAGTGCAATTCAAGTGGCGATGACTGTTGTCTGAGTGTTGTCCGTGCATATTATGAATCTGCTTATGCAACTTCTGCACAACAACAAACTCTTCTGATTTCCATGACATCTATTGTTTTTGGTTCTTTTGACGTGAGAATGAATGAATGATACGTTTTGAGGATTTTCAAAGACCAGAATAATTACTCAAGAGCCGGCAGACATTATGATACTTCATTCATTCAATGTCGTCTTGCTCACAAGGAACAGGATTCTCAAGTCTGGATGCTGGATGCATTCCTGAGGCGGTTCTGGTGTGTTGAGGTATGTAACCGAAGAAGGGTATCCGTCACTCTGGTCTCCGTAAAGACTGGCGTGAATGAAGCGTCTGTTGGGAATGGCTCTGCATGTAAGTTAACAATGTCAGCTTGTGTCCATAAAGCATTCTCCGATGGTAAAGTATCATTAGGTCAGTACAGTCACCTGGTTTGTACCTTGTCAATAGGATATCGCCTAAAACGTAATATCTTCAAGCAAGCTTCCCTCATCAATCGATTGTTTCGCAGTGAGTGCGGACTCTTTTGGGAAAATTGTTTCAGGCAACTGACCCTATGTGTGAGTTGTGATATAATTTCCGAATTTTTCATGTACTACCTCAGATGGTGGGAAAAAAAATGACTTTGTTGCACAGTCACATGGGTCAATGTGAGAATGCAATATCAATTGGAAATTTATTTTCGGGGGTGGGGTGGGGTGGGGGGTGGGGGTGGGGGTGGTATTGCCTATTTTGAGCCTATTGTAAAAAAATGTTTATTTCAAAGTGTTATTTTATTAAGTATCACAAATAATACACGTGGCAAATTATTAATGGCTATTAATGTTTTTGAAGGGGTAGTGATTCCCTTGTCTTGACTACATGGTTGTGAATTAGATTGATGTAATCTAGAGAAGTAAATTATTATAGAAGTCAGGGCCTCTACAAGCAATTGAAATATATATAGGAGCACTAGGGTTTTAGGTTCTTCGCTACCATTGCTTCCTTGCAAGTCAACAAGACATGTCCCATCTTCTTCTATATTGTCAATGACAATGATGTTATTGTCATTCCCTTGTTTTTTTGTTAGGTTTGAGCATCTAAGTACAATAGTACATGCTTGTGTGATAATTTCAATAGAAACACGTATCATTTTTGTTCAAAACAAACACATAATTGACATTGGTAACCCTAATTGATTGAATTAAAAATTCTCTAGCAACAAGACATCTTGAATTGAAATGGTCTTTGATATTAATAACACATATGAAATCTTCAAATCTCTACCAATGTCACTAGAACTTGAATAATATAGTAATTGTTGATATTAAAATGAGATCATCATCATTATGAATTTGAGTAATCATACCTACGTTCTAAGATGAGTAATGCACGACCTCGTTAGTCGCTTCAATTGATAGTTGTCTTCTTTCACAAATTGAAATCTGACAAGGTGATGGTGGTTGCTATGTCATATACATCATATGTTTGCAAATATATTGCTTGACTTACATGCATCAATTTCAAAAGTAAATGTAGTAGATGATATTGATGGTGTATTTTGAGTTTTCCAACTACAATAATTTATTGAATTTTGAAATTCATTGAATATTTTATACATCATATTAGTTATACAAATAATTCTTTGAAATTTTTTGGCTACATTGTAATGCTCAAGATAGAGTGTAACACTCAAGACCTTATGCACTGTGAATGGAAGATGAGAGAACAACTTCACAAAATGACTACACTCTAAAAGAAGTTGAGGAGTTAAATGAGCTAGTCGGTTGAACAATTGAAGCTACTTGCACATTGTGAAGCCATATCACATTATCAACGGCTCGTGAGGGAGTTTGAATTTTTTTTATATTCACATCGACAGCCAGGAGATTTTTCAGTTGAGGTGGCAAGTAGGATTGGGGCTAGTTGCCAATTCTTAGTACATTGTGAGAATGCAATATCAATTGGAAATTTATTTTCTTAAGAAATTATGAAAGTGTTAAGAAATGATGTAGCAAGTTTCCTTACAGTCCATAAGTGCCACTAGACCAAGGCTTTTTTTTGGCTTTCTGGTTGGCTTTTTGGTGCAAAGGAAAAATAATCTAGCCAAAAAACACCCAAAAAAATGTTGGAAAACTTAGATGAAATTGCCGAACAACTTTGAAATAAAGAAAATTATTAGATGAATTTGCCTAATTTTGGATGAAAACCATACTATACATCCAAAAAATGGATGAATGTTACAATTTGAAGCATCGCTATAACATTTTTTGTTGCCACTATGGCTATTCTCCAAAAATGAAAAAAAACAAAACCCTACACTAAATTCCTTCAAAGCCAATAAAAAATGCACACAAAATGGTCATCTTACTCACCTAAAATGGTCACAATTTTATTCTAAAGCCACCACAATGTAATGGAGGTCATTGTGTGGTCATGTCCTTTGGGCTATGGTGAATTGATCCCCTCATTGTCCCATAGATTATCCTTAAGAGAAAATAATGAAATATTTTATTTGTAGTAGATGATAAAATTTGGAATTTTTGAATTCATCTATGCAATTAAAAATACAAAGGTCCCAAATTTAACAAGAAAAGTGAAGAAGAGATTTAAAAAAATAAAATAAGTACAAAATAGTAGGCAACTTTTACAATTATCCTTAGTTAGGGCAATGCGGGGGTCTATTCTCCCCAACCAAGTAGGTAATTACATGGCATAAAATTAAGTGTTAACTATAAAAATCCCTACGATTTAAAAAAAATCAAAATTCTTGTATAAATATACTTATAAATAAAATATTTTTAGAATTTAAACATAAATTCAATTTAGATCAAATTTATCTTCTCGTAGACAAATTGCTTTTTAACTATAAAAACATAATTTAACTCTAAAGACCAATAGTCCAATAAACAAATGATTGAAAATCTGGGTAGGTTCCTACAAAGCTAATTCTGGTTGGATGCTCACAAAATTTTGATATAAAATGTGACATTGTGACCATGTGGTCTTTTAGTAGGAATATAATTTTATTTCTAATTAGTTGTCGAAATTAAAGTTAAGTTGTCTTAAACCTTTTTTTGTAATCAAGCAATATGTGCCAAACTCCTCTTTTACTTCTAAAGTTTGGCAAGTATGTAACTTACATAATAGAAGGTGCAAATGTAAAAAAACCCAACTATAAATAATGTAAAATTTTATTTCAGGAGAAGCTAAAGTCTACTAGCCTTGTTGGAAAAGATTAAAAAAAAAAAGTTTCTAACTTTGAATGTTACAATCTTTCAATTTGTATGGTCAAAGTTTCTAAAAACTTTACATACATTCTTAAAGTATCCTAGTACAAATTTGTATATGGCTGAATTTTGAAAAAAAAATTTGTTTCATTTTTTCTCACTATCCTTAACTATCGGAGTTTTTCATAGTTTCTTTCCAAAATATGCCTCTAGCCTTTAGGAGTTGGAAATTGATAGATTTCTTTATTGTCTAATATTAATCATGAAATGTTTGAGAAGGAAAGAGTCCTCTTGGTGATTTTAGATAAAGCTTTTGATGGATATTTCTTCAAAATGTTTTACACTAAAATGAAAACCTATGGGAGACTTTTCGAATTAATAAAGCATATATTACATTTAATATGAACTATTCTATTTTTTATTCATAAATTTACAATAATTTCAAATTTCTACAAAAAATATGAAATTTTTATGACTAATGGAAGACATATAATCAAACTATGTAGAATACATACAAAAAATTATATTTGTAGCTATTTAAAAAAATGAAGTTTGGAAAAATGATGATAGCTTTAAATATTCTTTCATGGATTATCAGTTTGTTGACATGGAAGTCATGGCAAGTATACACTCATTATGGTGGACTTTAAGAAGTGTACATTGACCTAGGATTTTTTCCTTAAACATAGAGTTTAGTTCCGAAAAATACATGCTTCAATGTTTCAATTTGTAGAAAATAGGAAAAACAACTTTCAACAAAAATAAAAATAGACCATTTGGAAAGACTTTTTGGTGATGAGATTTGACGAAAATAATGAGGTCAAAATCATTTTAAATGTTTGAAATTGCATGTACAAGGGAGGCTTGTTTACATGAATGTAGAGGATATAAAATAATGTATTTTTAGATTTGCTTTGGTTGAAACATATCTACCTACTAGGAAAATATACCATTGAAATTTCAGCTAAAAATAATTAATTTAAACCACTTAGTAGTATAAAAAAACCCTCTATGTCAAAGTGTGAAAAATTTATAAAATTATTTCTTAAAATTTAAAAAAAATAGGGGATATAATTTCTATCAAGATATCTAGATATACATCTTTTGGTTTTTGGCATTGGATCCATACTTCAAAAGTTATAGCATTCCAAAATCAAAGTACAACCAAATTGCCAAGTATTTCTTGCAATCACCTAGGAAACCAAAATTACACCCTTTTTCTAAAAAAATAGTATTGCCACATCCAACAATTTGCCAAAATAGAATCTATTGTAATGATAATTCACAATAAATAATTTGTAGAACTCAATGGAATCAATAAAATCCAATTCCCCTAAACTTACATATCTGAAATAGCCTACATTTGACTTAGAATTTTAATTCTATAAATGCATTGAATTGTGAAAAGAGAAAAAAATTCTCCCAAATACTACTTGTTGTGAAAGCGCATGCGGCTAGGTGGGGGTTTGAGGCCCTCTCACATACAAACACAAGCAAATTACATCAAAGTGTCAAATAAAGTGAAATGCCACTAGGAAACTCCAAAGTGACAAAAGATAGGAGACCATAGGCACTCAAATTGCTTCTTAATTGACTCAAGTTTATCTTTGTTTTTTACTATCATAGTAAAATCCGTTTTGATAGCTATACTTGTATAAATGGTTGAACCCTAGGCCACCTTCATCACCCGCTTGGTGCTGAAATCGAAAGTGCCATATTTCACATTGCACCTCTGTACTGAGATATGCTAGATAAAAAAGGATCTGAAGATGTCCCAAGGTTGATAGGCATAGATGTCCCAAATCCTCCTTGCTACTCACAATTTACAAAATATTCTAGTCCTTGTCAAACTTCAAATCCTTTTTATCAACATTAGCAATAAACGTCACCAACTCATCAACTTCACCTCTGTATCCTTATTGCAAAGCATTTTCTTCTTAAGGCTTCTAACATTTAATTTCATACAACCCTAAACATTTGTAGTAGCATCCAAAACATGCCAAACACAATAAAAATTAGTAATCTTCATTTGATTGTCAATTGCTAAGATTATAGACTCAAATTTTTGCATTTTACAAATGAATAAAAAAATTTAGTCTACTCATCTAGTGACTAATAAATTCTATTATTTATGTCTTAGTTTCATTTCACCAATTTTGTCTTGGCTTCATTCCACTATTTCCATCCTTGTTTCATTTTGCAATTTTCATCCTACCTACATTTCATCATTTCTGTCTCGACTTCATTCTTCCATTTTTGTATGGACTCTTTTCCATCATTTTTTTCAAAACTTCAATTTTAATCATGATTCTAAGAAACCACATAGTCACAAAGTGTACCCTATATATTAATGTAAGAGTCCCAAAAGTCACTCCAAAAATCACCTAAATCACTTCTAACCTAATAAAAAGTCATTGTCAAAATTACATTTGTGTCTTATAAATCATATTGAACATTGTTCATTCAAACAATGGAACATGATTTCTTCTTTCTGACAAAGAATGAGTGTCATATGTGTTTGGAATGCATATTTTTTTTATGTACGAAGTTGCTAAAATGCTGTAAAATCGTGGGCTCTTTCGAGATGAATGTGTACACCTTACGATGAATAATGGTTTATCATCCACATTCTGTAAGTTTCAATTATGTCCATCGCACAACAGCTTCATCTCGCTCGTGCAATTCCAACGCACAATTCAAGCTCGTCGTCGTCGTGATCGTGCTTTTGCTATTGCTTTGCTTTGCTTTGCGCCTCCGCTAGGGTTTTCATTTTGCGTTTTCTGCTGCAGATCGTCTTCGTATCAACGAGATGGTGGCTCCCGTCGTCGGCCGACCCCTCACGCAGGTGGTCTTCGGCGAGGCGAAGCGCAACTGGCCTTTTGTGTTCGGCTTCGCTGTCACCTTCACGCTCGTCGCCAAGCTCTCCGCGAGCCTTGACCGTGAGTACTCTCGCCCATCCTTGGCTTCTTCTCATTGTAGTCTCTCGTTTCACGTTTACGCACTTGCATTACCGCACAGGATGAATTTTTGCAGAAGAGGTGAATTCGCGATGATCTCTTCTAGTTGGAGTTAGACTAGGTTTCTTCTTTTCATCTGTGAGTCGCTCAGTGCATCATGTTTCCAATAGTTCTATGTTTCGCTATTTTGAAAGGCTACCATTAGATTCTTTACTGACTGCGTGAAGCGATTGATCTCTAGACGCTCTGTGTAATGACTTTTGGACGAATCTTGGTTGAATCTGAAAGTCTTTCTCGATCTTATAGAAATTCTAGTACGGGAATTCATCCTTTTGTTTTGTTTCTGGCACATTGGAATTGGTTATGACACCTTGATCCTTAGTATCCATGATATCCATCCTTCAATTTTCTTACATAAAGATACTATGGTCGAGGGATGCAAGTAAAGGATATATAGTACAAGCATACATGCACCTGGTTGCATATCAGTGGGTGTTGAACAAAGCAAGAACAATACTTTGGCAGTGGAGCTACTCATCATCAATGGCTAAAGAGTGTTACGAAGTCACAGTGTATTGTTGTTGATAATTGTAATCGGTAGTTCATGTGGGAGTGCTAGCACCGTCTAGTTATCTAAGATAGATTCTATTTGGATGATTCGTAGTGCTCATGAATCAAGCACTGACAAATGTCACTGCTTGATAACATCTTCATCTCTTCTTATAGCTCTGTGTTATGTTCATTTTGCAGCGAAGGAGGCTCACAAGTCAAAGTTTGTTGATCCCTATGGACACCACTGGTATGTAATCTAAGTCCAATTGTAGGTTCTGTGGTTTGCTCTTTTGACCCCTAAAGGACCAATTGGGTCTAATTTTTTCCGAAGAAGTGTTCTGTAAAAATATAGGGACTTTTTTTGGTTTAATTCTATTTATTGTTTGATCAACCCATGCAATATTTTTCACTACCTTTAGGTGTATAAACTGTCCACATATCCGATTATATTTTTCACAGGATGATCAGTCGAATTTGCCATTATAATGGCATGAATCCTTGGTCTTCTATAGCGTAAGTGTCCGTTACGAGTTATGCTGTAAGATGATTTCTGTCGTCGAAAAGTTTTAGTATATTCTTGCATCTCAGCCACTGGCGGTGATAGTGTGAACCTGTTTGAGGTGCAGCGGTTATCACGCTTTTAAGTGAAAAATGTACGGCCTTGGAACCTAATTCCTGGTCACTTTTGAAGGGATGAATGCTAAATTGCTGTGGTTTGACCGTGCAGATCGTGGGTATTTTGAGATACAAGAGTCAATCGCGTGATACTTGCGACAACGGTGACTTTGTAGAGCAAGCCAGGTTTGAGCGGCTAGCAATCAGTATCAGCAGTAGTAGTGTGAGGTCGCCAACTTGATTTACACCTCTTTAGAGAAGCTCTTTCTACTTTCATCTTTGAAAGTTGCGTTTCTCTGAGTTTCGCCATGCTCTTGCGGTCGGCATCTTAGAAGCTTATGGATGCATGCAAAGCTGGAAGTCTCGAGTACAATTGATTTGTATTTTCATTCTTGGAATTCGTGCTTGGAAGATTTGGAGGGTTTTGCTTAGAAGAAACTCAAAAGATTGATACGGTCACGTGAGAATCTCAATTGCCATTTATCAGTTGGGGAGTTGCTGTTGGATACTAATCCAAATTCTGTGCGCTGCGAAGATATTCCTGCGTGCAACAGCTACCTTGTCCTAAGCAATCTAAATTCAGAGCTTATCAAGTGACCGCAATAATGTAAGCTGTAAGCTGCTCTAGAATGTTATGGAGATATTTCAATGAAGCTGCAAAGAATAGCACTAGGCCTAGGAGTGGGATCCCCGGCAAATCTATGGCGGAACAAGCTAGCGAACTCCTTCACCCTCTGCAAGTCCAATTCCCGAACCCACGCATAGGCTCCCCCAAACAGGCCCCGATGCACCAGTTGGACCTTCTTGGTGTTCAGATTCTTCTGCCCAGCCCAAGTGTGGAACAGCGCTATCCACTTCTTTGCTCCATGCTCTTCTTCGACGCCGTAGAGCGGGGGAATCTCGACGTCCCCGGGCTAGGCAGCAGGGAAATTCATCCCGTACGTTTGCTTGATGTTGTACTGAATGGATGAGCACTACGCATGATCTGGGTGACAGGTTGCACAGCCATTCTCTTACCAAATTCTCAAAGCTTTAAGGTAGGTACACCCAAAAGCGCGAGTGTTTCATACTGTGCCTAGTTCCTGTTATTATGTTATTCAGATTTTTCTTACAGTCTTGTTGGTGAGTGAAAGCATGTTCCAACGCACCAAAGAACAGTGGATTTGGATACCGTATGCAAAAGTTATTAACAGTCAAAGTGTGTTTCTGAAAGTGCCATCTACAGTCTGGGTACATGAGTGATTTTGAAAATGTATGCACGTTGTACATTGCGCTTTAAGGTCAGGTGCCATTTTGGGTGTACCTACCTTGGTTGCATGCCTCCCTGAAGTAAAATTGCAAAATTGAATTAGTTTTACGAACTGCTCAGACGGATATCCCTATCAAGTCGTCATTCAAGAAAGTCAGGGCCTATCTGTCGGTCATATGACATGAAACCATGGTTGGCCTTAGAGCTATTCCTTGAGCACATATTGTGTGAAAATTTCAAAGGAGGAAAAATAAAAACTCCATTTGTAGTGAGTTGCCAAAAATTGCTTTGTTGCCAAAAATATGGTGTTTGGACTTGGAGGGGTTAACCTTTCACCATTGATAGTCCAACTATGCCTAAAAGTAGCTTGCTTTTCAAGCTTTGTAAGTCTATGAGAGATTAAGCTATGAAGATCTTAATTGTGCAATCTTGTAGTGTGCATATTGTAGATGGCGTGGATCAAATTTGGAGTAGTTTGACCACATAGATTGAAAGATTATAATGTTCTCGTAATGAAAAAAAGATGATGAAATTTTCCTAAAAACTCATTTGGAGGTCAAATTTGATTATTAAACCTACTCAAATGTAAAAACATTAACTAAAAAGTGTTTCAAAATCAACATACAAAGACATTGGTGAAAAAAAGTTTCATTTGATTGATTCATTGTATTTGCAAAATGACTTTGAAATGTCAAAAAAATAGCAAAAATTAAAGGGTGCAAAAAACACATCAGTAATTAAACTTCCTTTTATTAAAATGCTTCTCCGTCACTCATAACTTCTTGGATTCATATGAAATTTCAGCCACACAAAGTAGGCTAGAATGCACAACTTTTCCAAAAGAATTATTAGAAATGGACACTATATGAAGAAGAAACAAGCCTCCAAAGTTCACTCTAATCCAAAAATTGTTGTATTTTGAACTTTGAAGTGCTCCCAAACATGCAAAACAACTTGGGTTGCCATGAATATTTGACCACAATAACTAGACTTCTAGAGGAACATAACACTAACAAATTCTTTTATTGAAAATAAACATTGGATGAAGGAGATTGTACATCTTAGATTGATCTAAAAATTTTACCACACAAAGTAGACTAGTATGCACAACTTCTCCAACAAATTTTATTGAATTCAAACATTGGATGTAAAAGTTGAAGCACTTTAAATCTAACTGCCAAACTGTAAAGATACTTTTCATCTCCTTTGGCAATGAGGGGTTAAAGATTAGAAAATGTGAAAAAGATGAAATTCAAGTCACTTTATATGGAACTTTAATAGTTTAAATTTTATTAAATTATCTCAAGCACCATTAAATATCAAGATATTTTTGTTTGGTGATATGAAGGATAAAATTCATTGATAAGTTGTGAATAGGAGGAATATAGATGTCGATCCTCATAGTGAAGTTAATTGTTCTTCATTAAATACTCAAAAGTTATGGGCTATTTGAAGCAAGGTAGGAGCTTGAAGAGAAATTGAAATAATTGTGTTAAACTAACATTGGCATTCAAGAATTGTAAATTAGTTTCAATTCAAAATTGTAAATCAAACTTTTTCAAAATGTTGTTAGATTCAAAAATGCGGGAAATCAATTTAAATTTAACCTCTAAAATTTTATTTTTGATTTGAAGTCATTAATAGAAAGTTATAAAGGTCTAAAGTTCAATTGCGAAAAGAATTATTGAATTATTTTTACTCAACTATTAGTAGTTGAATTCTCTCATATCTTAATTTACATATGCTAAATGGATTGTAATACCTCTAGAAGAACCTATCTATGCAATCCTCTCTTTTCTTCTCACATACAATGATTTTGCGGCATGGTTGGAAAGGTTTAGGACTTAGGATTTTATGATGGATGAAAGTCATGTATACATATATTGTACATCACTTTAAATTTGGTGTAGATCAAGGCCATCTTCTTGAAATAGATAATGAACATCCAATTTCTTTTGTAACAAACATTTCAAAGTACCCATCTTTTGCAATGGCAAATGAATGCTAAAAGTGTTCTTGCTAAGTGTTTTTTTTTCCAGTGATTTGGTGCAAAATTGCACCAAATTTTTTGGCCTTGCACCAAGCTTATAGAAAATAAACAATAAAATTTTGGATGAAATCGCCAATAAACTTCAAATTTTTAGAAATTACTGGACAAAATTGCCAAATAATGGATGAAAATAGAATGATAGATATGTATTATGTGTTGATATGATCTTTTATATATTGTATGGATGAATGTTGAGATTTGGAGCTCCATAGTGTAATGAAGTATCGCCACTTTGGTACTTTATAAGAAATGAAAAAAAAATGCTCTTGCCCAAAGATCAAATGAAACATCCAAATGGTTATGAGCAAAGGCAATACAATTATAAACATTACAATTGCAAAACAAGTTGAGAAAGCTAGCAAATTTAGAAAAATTGAGAGGGATTATCTTACCTTGAACTATCTTCTAAGCTTAAACCACTTTTCTTCCAAAAGCAATTGCAAACCATTCATTTTCCAAAAGTGCTTTAGTCATTGGTCCTTTTTTTTCTTTCAAATGGTGATTTGAAGCATGGCTTATAGTGTTTTAGGATTGCACACTTGACAAAAGACATCCGTATAAGTATTGGACATTATTCTTATTTTAGTATAGATCAATACCATTTCTAGAAAGTAGACAATAAATAGAAAATGGCTATTTATAAGGCACCAAAATTTTGAAAGAAACAAAAGTCAAAAATTTTAAAAATTTAATTAATTGTTAGTTGTTAAATTTTGTATCGACTATAATATGGCCAATCTATTTAAACAATGGTCATTTCTAGACTAAAATATGTACAAAGTCACTTATTATGAGGGTCATTCTCAATAGAATCAAAAGTTAGCAACAAAGTAGTTTATTTTGATGTAGAAGAAGATTCACTATTGCATTTATAAAAATTTCCAAAATATGGATAGTTTAGAGGTAAAGAGGTAAAGAGTCAAATAATCATACTCTAGTTGCGAAAGAGGTGGAGGCATATGTATTTCTTACCTCTTTTTGGATTGTATCTAATTACAACTATTAGAATTCACATTTTGCATTTGAATTTGAGTCCTTTTTCCAATTTTATCTTCCTAATAGTTTCATTTATCTTAATTTTTCAAAAATTTAACAATGAAGCGGTTACTATTGCAAGACTATTTGCTCACTTAGTTTTGGTCTTAAAAATACAAGACTTGTTTCCATCCATGTAGAACTTAGTTACCTTAAGAATGAGCATAGCAAACCAACTTTCTAAAATGTTATGTGTCCAAAAGAGCCACTAAAAGCACAATTTTTGTTACTCCAAAATATAGATTTCCTTGAAGTATCTTTAATGTTTATGTTTTAATCTTCCAATCCATGAGTTGGATTGAAACCAAACTTTCTAGAGATAATAAGGACTTGACTTTCTACAAGATCCTATGGTTAATTTTGCATAGGGATGACTCTTTGTCTTTTGAATTTCAATTCTTCATAACTTACAAAATTAGGATCCAAAACCCCTTGAAAGCTACTAAAAATTTTAAGGATAAAAAGCACTTGTTGAATCAATTTTCGAAATTCAATTGATTATTTGGCATGAAATGCTAGCTTTAATAGTTGGATACTATACTCTATGTTTTCAACTTTGAAAATTTGTAAAATATTACTAAAGTTTAGAAAAATAGTGAAACTATGTAGGGTGCAATTATTTTGAGCTTCTTAATATTCTCATAAAAAATATTTGGTCATTTGACCTTTGAGATAGTAGGTTTCGTTGCTTTTAGATGTTTCTACTTTAGTACATCTATAATCATTACTAACAATCATTGATCACATTTATCAATGCACCAATAATCAACCCTAAGTTCTTATAAGCACTCATGTTTTGATTGTGTATATCTTATAAAACCAATATATTGAATTTTAGTGTCCCTTTCTTCAATGTTTTTTTTCATTTCTTATGAAGTGCCAAAGTGGCAATACTTCATTTCATTGTAGAGCTCCAAATCTCAACATTCATCCATATATTGGATAGAAATTATCATATTAGTATACAATACATATCTATCACTCCATTTTCATCCATCATATGGTGATTTCATCCAGTATTTTCTTAAAAATTTAAATTTTGTTGGAAATTTCATCCAAAAAATTTCTATTTATTTTCTATAAGCTTGGTGCCAAGCCAAAAAATTTGGTGCAATTTTGCACCAAATCACCACAAAAAACACTGCCTTTCTTTAGTTCAAATATAAGTGTTGATTTTGGGGCAGTGATGATTGAAGGTGCACCTAACTTGCTATTACTATTTACAGTCCAAGACTACCATTGGCTTAATATCTCCAAAAATAAGGTAATTTCATGTTTTCATCATTGCAAATTTGAGGAATGAAGGCAAAAAGAAAGTATAAATCGACCAATTTAGTCTGCAGACACTCTGTTCGTTATGGTATCGACATTCATCCTCGTCACTACTACAAGATTTCATCCCTCTTTGCAAACGTTAGTACCATTGAAGCGCCAATTGTTCTTGATTGATGTCTCTGCAATTGCTTGAGCGGTTGAAGGGTTTGAAGAATTTTGCGGGGCCTCAGCGTCAGGCGACTCGAGAACGAACTGGTGAGTGTTTCTTCGCTTCATGGTCTTCTTTTGGGGTGCAAAGCAGTATCTTCTTCTTCGCTAAATGCGAAACCCTAAATTTTCTGGGGATTGTAGACCTTGAAGACAACAACTCGGCAATGCTTGTGTGTAACTACTTTGTTATGCAAGGAAATCGATTTGCTTCAGATAATGGGTACAAAGAAACGCGGTGACTGTGAAACCTTCTGGAATTTTAGGATTTTGAGGGTTGTCCGTTTGTAGTTGTTTCTGTGGCGAGCGATTGTTTGGATTCTGCGACGAATTCACTCACCGTTGTCGTACGCCGGGATGTATTTCTAGACAGCTCTAGAAGGTCTACAAAAGAAGGAGAACGAATCTTGTTCGTCACGGGTCTCCCTGCTTTGTTTTGGACTCTGGTAAAGTTGGGTTAGGAGTATGGTGGTATTGTTATTGTGAATTAAACCAGCAGGCGAACAGAAGCGCACTTCTAAAGAAATCATAACCATTACTGTGAGAAATGCAGCAGCGCATGCTTCGGAGAGGGATTGATTAGGTAATCTTGACGAAAAACAGTAGGCTTATTTACTCTGGAAATTTTCGGTGGTGTAAGGGTTTGCTGCAGGTCCCGCGAATTGAACGAAGAAATTTGCGTGTGGAAGGGGCAGGATGTCGGCAGTGGGGAAGAAGAAGGGACTGCTCGAGGTGTTCAAGTTTGGCACCTACATTGCCATACCGATTGTCATGATGTACGCTTTTGCAAACAACTCCGAGAATTTAGAGAGAATCATTCGCAACGTAAGAGGATCTTCTTTAAGACGCTATCTCTTTCAAGTCTGTTTTCTACTGTTTAGTCTGTGATTGATGGCTGTTTCGTGGGTATCTTCTTCTTGCTAAGATTTGAAGATTATGTTTATTCTCTACTTAATGGGGAGAGAGTAAGGAAAGGTTTGAAAATGTTGAAAGTTATGACGTCCAACGAAATTGATACTTGTTATAAGTAATGTAAGCATGTTGAGGCTGTCATTGCAAAGCAAGATTCTATGACTTGCGTTTATAGGGATATTGACATTCTAAGATTGCCAAATACATGAGTGTAATGAAGATTACATGTAAAGAGACATGAAAACTTTACATGCTTATTTGGGGTAAGGTCACCTGCAATTAACCACTTGTTTGTTGTATGCTATCAACATTATACACATAACTTTCTTGAGGAGTTGCTAGAATACCCTTGGAAAGTTGGAACCTATCAAATCGTGAGTAAAGAAAAGAATCTGATTATTTTTGTGCACAATTTTGAGTCCTTTTATGTTTGCTTACTCGTGTTAGAAATATTTATTTCCTTTTAGTCCTTATCTGGGATGTTTGCATGTGGGCTCTTTTGACACTCAGTGGTTGCATGCCTGGCAATGGGATAGATAACTTTTAAAGTGAGCCAGTTCTTGAATATTGTCGTGCTTCAATGGAAATCGTGATGAAGTTTTGAGTCAGATTTTCAGTACGCCGGTATCTCCTTCTGACCGCAATGACTGAATACTTTTGCCAGCGCTCGTATGTGGTGTACCCTCCAGAAGGACCTCGTCCTCCGTCAGGGGATGAAATTCGGGACATGATCAAGAAAAACAAGGCAGGCTCATAAACTTTGGAATACAGATGCAGGTTTTCGTGATTAAAACTTGATTGGAAGCCGAAGAGAATCACATCAGATTGTGTAGAGAGCCTGAGGTGATCTCCATTGTTTGATTGAGCCTTGTTCTGCATTGTACTCCCGTCTAATGCTAAACTTGTCGCTGCAAAAGTACAAAGATTGCCAGTAAGATGTGAAGAAACTGCCCTCTTGGTTCACCTTTGATAGACTTCGAAGTCGAGACATGTGCACATCATTATGCGCAGATTCGTTCTGTATAGGGAACTGCTTTACTGCTGAGTGAGCTGTAAGATCATGTGCATTTTAATATGCAAAGAGATCGCGCAAATCTCCTTTTTCTGGGTCCTATTCTTTAATTCCTATTTTTGGGAACATAAGTTCAGAAATTTCATTGCAAGTGTGATTCTCCTCTTAACTTTAGGAATAAACCTGGACCTGGGCTTGAGCTTTCGTGTATGTGATATGTATGTAGCTCGTTACCAGGATGTTCTTAGTGCTTTTCTTTGTTTGAGAGTCAATATAGATGGCTGCCTGACGTACTGATTATCGTTGTGTAGTTGTCATGAGTAGAGTAAGATTCAATTCTGTAACTGTGAAGGGCCCCATTCAGACCTTGTGTCATACGAGCAGACGACTTGAAATACGTTGTTGCCAAGCACTTGGTTCACTCTACAAAGTGCATTAAATGATTCAGCAGGTGATGCAGCTGCAGTTGTCATGATGCACAGTACGCTTTGAATCATAGTGCTTCTACTGTCTGTCATGTCATGCGTCTCTTGGTCACAGCAGGGCTTAGGGAAAGTAAGGTAGAAGGCTCTTAAGGGAGGAGGCTCGAAAACCGCTCTGGCTCCAAAACCGCTCACCTTCTGAAATGTATATTTCTGGTACATGATGCTTTTTGATCTTTACAGTAATGTACAACCAGTGAACATTTGAGGAGGTGGGCGGTTTTAGAGCCCTATGTCATATTGACTTCAGAAATTCATAACTAATTCTACAGTGCTCCAAAAAATATGAAACGACTTGGGTTTGATGCCTATTCATGTTGTCCTTCAAGAAAAATTCACTGAAAAATATTTCAAGATGTTTAACCTGCCCAAAATTCTGTTCCAGCCTTTAGATGGTTGGTTTATGGACCTCCTCCCTTAAATGGAGCAGGTTCTAAAATGGTGCCCTACCTGAAGTTAATAGTATTTGTACATGTTTTTTCATAGCCTTTAGCAGTGCATTGTCAATGTACATTTTAGCTAGGGCACCATTTTAGAGTTATGTCCTTTCAACTTCAAAATTTGATAACTAATTCCATAAAGCTTCAAAAAATATGAAATGACTTGGATTAGATGTCAATTCCACTTGTCTTTTAAAGAAAATATATTGAAAAATATTTCAAGATATTTCATCTCCCCAAAATTTAGTTTTAGCCTTTAGATGGGCGATTACTCAACCTTCAATCTTATTGGTGTAAACTTCTATGACGTTGTCAATAAGAGGGAAGGGCTATTCACAATCACAAAACAAGGAGTAAGCTAGGTTAACCCCTCAAGGCCTAAGCCTTTTGTCTTAAAAACATCATTGCTTATGAAGTGTTGTAGTCCAAAATGTCATTGAGTTACAAAAATCTCAACCACACAATCTTGTAGTGTGTGAGTTGTAGATGATGTGAAATCAAATTTGGAATCATTTGGCCTCATAGATTGCAAGATTATAATGTTTTTGTATTGAAAAAGTATGCTGAAATTTTCCTAGCAACTCATTTGGAGGTGAAATTTGATTTCTAAACCTACTCAAATGCAAGAAATTTAAACTACAAAGTGCTTCAAAATCAACATACAAACACATTGGTGAAAGAAAATATCATTCAATTGAATCATTGTGTTTGCAAAATGACTTTGAAATGTCAAAAAATAGCAAAAAAAATTATGAAAAACACATATAAGGCTAAACTTCCTACTAAAATGCCTCTTAGCCACTCATAACTTCTTGGATTGATATGAAATTTTAATTACACAATTTAGACTAGTATGTACAACTTTACCAAAAAATTTATTAGAATTAGATATTCTATAAAGAAGAAATACACGACTAAAGTTCATCATAATCCAAAAATGTTTTGAACCTTTAATTGCTCCCAAACATCTAGAAAACCTTGAATTGGCATGGAAATTTTATAACAATGATAAATAGACTACAAAAGAAACATAATCCAATGAATTTGATTGAAAACCAACAATCAGATGAAGGAAATAGAAGCCCTTGAAGTTGTAAGCATCAAAATGCACTTTGGTGAACACAAATTGAACCTACGAACTTTAAATGACTTCTAAAAGATCAGTACATTTTAGATTGATTTGGAAATTTTATTATCCAAAGTAGAAGAGAGAGCATAAATTTTTCTAACAAGTGTTTTTGGACATTAAATGCAAAAGTTACAATACTTCAAATTAGACTTCTACACTATGTGCAGCACTTTTCTTGTCCTTAGGCAGTGAGGGGTTAAGGCTAAGTCTCCTCAAGTATCTTTCTAAGGATTGATTTGGATTCTCATTGGGATGCATAATTCAAGATATTTTTATCATTCATTTTCATTACTATGTCAGACTTATAGTATAGTACTTTACATCAAATTTACAAGATGAAACTCCAAATCAGTGGATGAAGGTGCAATTTCATAGACTTAGAGTTTTAGAGTAGCCACTGTGTATTTTGAGTTCTGCTTGTCGGAGGTGTGCTTGTGCAATTTAAATTCTAAGTTATTGTTCATTGGAGGCATGTGTACATGTGATGTGCAAGGTAGTTTTAGAAATTTTTATTTATTAGTCGTGTGCACTCTCAGAATTCATGGGTTTTTATCACCTTGTCAAAATTGAACAATTAATTTCAAATTGTGTAATAAGAGTTTAAATAATGTTCTCATTTTTTTATTTCTTGTATATTGATTGGCAGGTGCTACTTGTCCAATCAACTGTGGCAAGTCAAGGTGCGCTTCTAAACGCAAGAGTTTTGTGTGGCGAATGGTAGATTGAATATTTTTTCAAATGAGCAAGTGTGTATCAGAAATGCAGTAGGGTATTGTTGTTGTAGTTTTTTTAGTTACTAGCAAACATTTCTTCTTGTCCGCATTTTGACATTGAGGCACATTTTCAGTACTTAGCACATCTAGTACTTTCATTGGCTTTAGCTTTGTCTTTTTGAACACATTCTTCATATGGTTTCTAATTGTTGTGTACAGCTTTTAATTCTAATGTTTTGTGTTTGATTCATTCATGCTAATTGGTATTTAAAAATTGAATCTTTCTTTCTATGAATTTTTTCCTTGTCTCATTTACTTTCTCATTAGTTTTTTATTTAGTTTTTTTACTTACAAAAAATATAGGCTAAAAAAATTTGCATTGACCTACATATTATAAGTAATGATATAGATGATTATATAGGAATTTTTTTTTACATTAGGTAATGATAGGGGCCCTCATAATGTTGCATAGGAGGTAAATAGGCCCCCCCAAATATACCTCTTTGCCACACGTGGGTCCACCAAATGTAGTGAGAGTATCCCCTTGTCCTGGGGAGATCACTCCTTGTAATTTTAAGCATACACCTGAGTTAAGAGGGTATTTAACATAGGGCTATTTACATTCATTTTAGTAATTAAAATGACCATATTTTTATATATAAATTCAATCATTTGATTTTTGTAGTTAGGCTATTTTATATACAAAATTTATATGTCTAATTTTTTCATATCCATTTACAACAAACTATAAAAGTAGTCTCTTACATATACACTATTTCTTTAATATATGCATTACTTGTATTGCAGTACAATTTCAAATGAAAAATAAAAATGAAAAATGCAACAGTAGTTTTAAATATTCTAAATTCTATGCCATGTATTTTAAACAACCTAATATGGTGAATAATAAACATCATAGAAATATTTAATATAGTTATGATATTAAAACTAAGAAAAATACCAATACTAGCAATATAACATGAACAACATGAGAAATTGACACTCTAAAAACCTCGTAGATTAACCCAAGAATATGACCTCTATTGTAATATAGAGACTATATATTTTATTTTTGCATATGCATTTACAATGGTTTTGAATTTAGAATCAAAAAATAAAAGAGTGTTTATTAAACACTAATAAAAAAAATGATTCTAAACATTTACAAGTATATATTCAAGTAGTTGAGGCAAATCTAGAGTTTATAGTATCAAAGTATAGAAAAGATTCCATGAAAATGTTGCACACTCCATCAATTTCTTAATGGGTACTTTGTGTGAACACAAATCTCTATAGTACAACCTCATTGTAAATTTACTACTCAATTCTTTTGTCTTGAAACAATAGATTCTTACATGTTATTATATAATTGGTATACTTAAGGAAAGATTTGTATGTATAGGCTAGAATTATTTGATGATAATAACAAATCTCTTGAAAAACATCCTTAGATTTACTAAATTGTGTAAGTTTTATCATTCAATTAAAAAAATTTGTTTACATCTATATTCATTGTACTACAAACTTTTTATATGAACCCTATTTGTAAAGGCTAATTTATTAATAAAAATTCCTACTAAATGATGTTTATACGTAGCCTAATTTATATATAATAGGATATGTGACATTTCAAGAACCCTATAGTAGTCCTACATATATATAAGATTTATCCCCTTTGAATTAAATAGACCCTATCTTTTAACTCACGTAGTTTTCTAAAAATCGCGAGTAATCTCCCCGGGCCCCTTGTAATAATTGCCTACAAACTAAAATTCCTCATAACTTTCATCCACGTAATCAAAATGGAATGATTAGAAGTTTTCCAATGCATATAGAAAATCTAGGAACCAAGTCCAAAATTTTATTTCTTAGCTACCTGAGTGATGGAAACTACATATTATACAATAACTTTTTAACTATGTAGTCAAAAGTCATGACAATTTTTGCACCTCAAAATCACTCTATGACCACATATTGTATAAAAATTTCAAAACCAAAAAATCATTTTTTGTTTATAGTGAGTTGTGAAAAACATAGTATTGTCCTTTAGAAATTAAATCTTCCTCCATTGTTTTCCATCAAATTTGTTAAAGATTTCACCTATTCACCATGATAAAGAATACATTACTAGAAGTATTAGCCTTGATAATTGCAATAGTAAAATGGAAGTTCCTTTTATTAATTTTTAATTTTTAATTTATTTTATAAATCAATATGGCAAACAATACATGATTAATCCCTAAGTGTTACAGACTGAATAGTAGTTTAGATGGATGAAGAAGACTATGGCTAAAGAAATGGAATAACTTGAAGTGTGTTTTATTACTTAAATGTTAAAACTTCACCATAGAAATTGCAAAGAGCTTCTTGACAAATGCAAGTGTGCAATTTTTCGAAAAATCTACCATATGGATTCAAAGATTAATAACTTTGATGAAGGAAATCTTGTAAGAATCTTCAACCTTTTCTAGTATAATGAATCTTTTGAAATTTCCTAAGGACAAAGCTTGAATCAAATGTGTCCAACTTTTGCACATGATGTACCATACAAAGACAAGAATGCTGAGAAAAAATGGGAAAAGACATAAAATCTTGACATCTACGTATGCTAGATGTTTCACAATTCTACCTATGACAAAGTGCATTTTTAGACTTGTCATTGGTAGTTCGATGTATTGTGTACACCATTGAAGGCAATTATAACCAAAATAGGTGCATTGATGGTGTACTACTACTCTGGACATGTACTCCAATTTCTATTTTATGCACTTGTAGACTATTTAGTTGAAATCTGTTGCCAATTCCAATTCAAGAGTTTCTTCAATCTTTTGTGTCTTGAAAACGTCTACTCTAATGTTTAGGGATTAAAAAGTTAACCACAAAATAATTCATGATAAAATTGACAACCTAAGAAAATTGTACATCATCCAACAAATTGATACTTAGGTAGTTAGAGTACATTGAAAATCTAACTTGCATTAGAAGTTGAAAAATATATATTTTATTAAATTCCACCATTAATATGGTGGTATAATTTGCATTTCAAAGTCAATTTGAGATTATGAATTTTGTTTCTATTCAACTTCTAAGTTTATTCTTATCTTAGAAATTTTGAATGATTCTTCATTCATTAGTCAATTGATTCAAAGTCTATATAACTTCATTCACACGGCTATCATACAATTTGCACTTGTTTAACCCCTAAAGGTTTTTGACTATGTTTTCACTTATTTTTTAGAGCCTTCAACTCTATTGAAAATCAAGATTGCAATGGATACCCTTGCACAAAATGTTTAATAGAATAGTTATGATCAATCATTTTCAAAATCAACTTTTAGATGCTCAAATTAAACTTCAAAAAGAATTTTTCAAGAATATAAACTAATGGAACAACAACTTGGTTATGATTCATTTAACTTCAAAGTATTGTGGACACCAAAATTTGGTGCCTCAGGCATTTAGGGATTAAATGACCGGGTACTGGTGCCCCTCCACCTTCATTCTGGGATCACTGATGCGCATCCATGTGCCCTTTTTTTTTATAGATTTCCAATTTAGATTTCAGTCACGTTCCCACTTCCCAGCAGTGACTTTTTTTATTGGCGAATTGTCGCCAAATGCGAAGGGAAATAAGGGACTAGCGAATTTTACATGCAAAAAAAGTTCTAAGAAAAAAAAATTTGCTTGACATGGATTGCTCATGGGGCCATGGCAGCCTCATCAACCACCCCAACCCGAGTTTCATCGCCACTTTAGCCTCTGCTCTCCTCCACTTTTTCGCCTCCCCATCTTCTCGCCAAAGCTGCAGAGCCACAAAGCACTACTTAATTTGGGGTTCCCTCCATTATCGTCTAGCCTTGACTCTCCCACAAAGGAAGGGCACATGTGGAGGTCTTTGCCAATGCGGAGGCGATTAAGGTAGGTACACCCAAAAGCGCCACTTATTCATACTGTGCCTAGTTCCTGTTATTAGCTAGTTCAGATTTTTATGCACTCTTGTTGGCAAGTGAAAGCATGTTCCAATGCACCAAAGAACGCAGGATTTGGATACCGTATGCAGAAGTTATTAACGGTCAAAGTCTGTTTCTAAAAGCGCCATCTACAGCCTGTGAACATGACTGATTTTGGAAATGTATGTGCATTGGAGATGGTGCTTTTAGGAACAGGGCGCTTTTGGGTGTACCTACCAGTGTTCCTAAAACTGGCTAAAAAGCGCTCCGGTTCTACCAAAAAAAATGGGGAGCTAAATCTCCATATCGAAATTTTTTTTAAATTTTAAGATTTCAGCTAGAAGCTTGACAGAAAACTCTGTCGGGTGGCAAATTTCTGTATTCATCCACCTGTGAGGTCGCATTCATCCGCTCCAGCGATTGTCTCATCGTCGCACCGGCGCGATCTCAGCCCTTCATCTTCAGCAAAGGTGGCTACCGGGGAGCCGTTGATTTAGTAGGTGGGGCCGCCCGTCTTCTCCCCCAAACACGCCGTTGTAGCTTTACCTTCTCCCACTTCGCCAAGGGTTTAGCACTCTTGCAGTTCTGCACCTCTTGCAAGTCTGACGCGCAGTCGCGCACACAAGTCTTAACTGCAGTTCTCGCGCCCGTTTTTGAACTTCTTCAGCGTTCATTGTGTCTTGCTGTCAATCCGTGAAATTGCAAAATTGCCATCCTGCTCCCAGCCCCGCGCGACCTCGCCTTAATTGCTGTATTTTGAAATCATCATTTGCTCTTGAGAGCGCGGAATATTCTGCCAATTTGATTTTCGGTTGGATGACTTGGGTCGATCAAACTTGGAGTATTGCTCTAATTTCAGGCTGCTGTGAAAATTTGGGGTGATGGGGGGTTGCACCTTCTTGATCTCCTTGATTCACTGTGAATCTGTAATTGGGGTTTTGGGGGTGTCCGCTGGAATTAAAAATTGCAAGGGGTGGCATCTGGGAATGGGAATTGGGGAGTGGGCGAGTGGCAATTGGGGAGTGCCGGAGTGGGAACAAGAAGGAGTTGGGCAGTCGGGGTTTAGGGGATTTCAGGAGCGAGCGCCTAGACACCTGCAATTGTGCAGGACTGCAGGTCATCCAGGTAGCTGTTGGGAACTTGGGAGTTGGGACTTGGAGTGTTGGCGAATGGCGATTGACGAAGTTGTGCGACTGCGCGGTGGCGTTGTAGGATTTGGCGTTCATCCATTTCCCAATCACCAATTCACCATAGAATATAAGCGCTCCTCTCGGGTCACAGTGCACCATTGCATGATTGTTGTCCTCCTGTGATTGCTTTGATGTGCTTCGTTGTGATTTGTGAACCTGCGATGCATGTTGTTTTCTTTGTCTTATTGTCCGCTTTGCTTGTGTACTCGATCGATCGCGTATTACAATTTGGTTTTCTCTGTTGCATCCCTCAGTTTCGAAGTTGTGCTTGATCTGTGACGTAGGTTTTGCAGTGCAAATGGCGCCTCGCCTGAAGCTCCCCGAGAACTTTCGAGTTCGATGCTTTGGGTCTAGCCGTAACACCAATGGTGTGGGTAAGTATTTGATGCCAAATGTGAACGCTGATGTCACTGGTGCTGTGTCAATGCAGTTGGAAGTCACGCATGTTTCGGAGACGCGCGTCTCAGACTTGCGCTCCCAGTCCCCAGGCCGCGATCCGCTATCAGACGCAACTGTGACATCCCCGCCGATCCTGGATCCAGCAGTCGACGTGAGCCACATCACGGAGGAGAAGGAGGACGTCGTACCTCCCACAAACTTGCGGAAGAGACGGAAGATCGCCCCCAGCGCCACCACGCGCCGTTGGCAGGAAGTGTGGGCCTGTCGGTTCCCTTGGGCGGAGGGCGAATTTGGCCCTGACGGCAATCTTGTTGGTGTCTTATGCCTCAGCTGCACAACAGTGACGGGCAGGAGGAAGCTCATGGTCCCCAAGCTTGATAACTTGGAGAAACATGAAGGTAAGCGTACTTGTGCAGAGGATGGGGTGCCACTGCCGCATCTCAAGAAAGGCGACACTTTTGTGAAGTTTGATTGCAAACATGTCAAGCTTTGCAGACTGTGGGCTGGCCGCAGGCAAGACTGCAGTGTCGCCGATCTCCTCACTGGTGATCTCGAGGGTGAGTTTAAGAGAAAAGGGGTGCAATTTGCAACCCTTTTCCAGGTTCTTTCCAATGGCCGCCCTATGTGCGATTATGAGAGAGAGGAAAATCTTCTTAAGCATTTGAGGATTAAGAATTTGCCTAGGAAGCATTGGTTTGAAAGCACAGGGTGGGAGATGAGCGAGCATATGCATGTTTCTGTTCTAACTGCGTTGAAGAGTGCTGTACAGTGTGCCAACATCGTTTCCATCAGTTCTGATGAGGTGACTGCGGTGGACAATACTTCCTGGATCGGTGTCCATGTTTACACTATACAGAACTGGGAACGAATCCCACATCTACTGCATCTATCTTGTGTGACTGAGGCTGGCACAGCTGATCACTTGACTACCATTATCATGCACGCTTTGCTTAACGAAGGAGGTTTGTCTCGTGAGGAAATTTCTTCTAAACTTGTATGTTTTGGAGCTGACGGGGTGAACACATTTCAGGGTGCCAAAACAGGTGTGACGACTCAGATTCGGGAGAAATGGGCCCCTTTCTCTCTTGGGGCCAGTTGTGTGAGCCACATAATTAATTTAGTTGTGGAAACTTTGTCCAAGTATCCTATGATTTGCAGATTGGAGGGCCTTTTCCAATCTGTTTACTCCTATTTCTGCCGCAGTAACAAAAGACATGCTGAACTCCACAAGCTCGCAAATCTCATGGAAACTAAGGGGAACAAAATGGTTCGAAATGTTGAAACACGTTGGATCTCCATGAGGAGTCCAGCCCAACGTGTTATGGCTGAGTACATAACGTTGCTTGTGAAAATGGGCACTGATATGACTACAGGGCCAGGGCACAAGGCTGTTGCTGGGGCTGGTGATAACTTTGATTTGTTATCCGACATTGAAGTTCTCTTGTCCTTGGCTTGTTTCATTCCACTTGTGAACGCAGTTCATTGCTTGATTAAGCTCTCCCAAGCAAGGGATATCTTCATCTGTGATTTTCTACAGGCTGTCAAACTGTGCCAGCAAGAGCTAGCAAGGATGTTCCTGGATCGCTCCACTGCTTTCGGTAAGGCAGATTTCCCTCGCTATTGTGAACTTGTCTCGCTGGAGTGCCCCGAAATCCCTCTGCAGTGGAGGGCCCTGCCCGGTGATTCGGGTATTTGTCACCTGGTTTTTCAATTTCCGATGACTGCCGTGTATGCCCGCACTCACGACAAACAAACTGGCGAGCACATCTTTGTCACTCAGCAGGACTTTTATCGGGTCCAGGACAACATCGAGAGACAGTTTGCAGGTATTTTTACTAACTCTCAGTTTTGTTTTTTGGTTTCTTTATAGATTGTGGCTTGTGTGCTTCAGTAATGCTCCCCATTTTTTTTGGCTGATCATCAATTCAGGTTTTATGCTTCAGTCTGAGGACTTCAATATAGCTCCCCATTTTTTTTGTCTACATGTGTAGTGTTTTATGCTAGTGGTTTCTTCAAATGCTTCAATGTATGTGGTTTCTTCCAAATGATTTTGCTGTGATCTGTTCACTGTGGGTTCCTGGTCCTTTGAGCGGCAGTTGTGTTTCCGTATCTGTGTTTGTTGCAGGTGCCCTGTTTTTCAGGGGCTGAATGGCTTGAGTGGGTTCTCTTGATGTGTTTGTTTGTAGGGCGTTTTTGATTTCTAAATGTGTAATTCCTTGTCTTCATTACAGATATTGCACAATCTCTTTCAGATGAACTAGACCGTCGTTTTCCACAGCAAGAATTGCTGGATGCATTTGGTATTATTTACCCTCAGTATTGGAGACAGGAAGGCACTGAGTCCAGCTTTGCACATCATTTGGCTGTGATTAAAGATTTTTACAGTCATGGCAAGGTCTTGGACAAGGGCCAGCCTCTTCATGATGGTGGGAATTCTTACACAACTCCAGCAATGCTTAGTTCATCTGCCCTTGATTTGCAACAGGGTTTATTTAAGGTCACAATGCAAGCTAATTGTGAGGCAGCTTGTGAGCTGCCCTTGGTTGTGAATCCCATTGTGAAGCTTTGGCGCAAATTGTCTCTTTCCCAGCACCTACGGAAGCTTATACCTGAGTACTTTAAGCTTGCTGAAATAGGATGTTGCATAGTGCTTGGGTCCGTTGAGGATGAAAGATGTTTCTCCACTCTAAAGTTTTTGAAATCTTGTCAGAGAAATAGACTAGGAAAACACCTGCCCCTTGTTGTGCGTATGTTTGGCCAGAGATATTTTTCCATAGATGATTTTCCATATAAGGAAGCTATTAGCTTCTGGAAAGCTGCTGTGAAGGTTGGCCGCCAAGGGGATCAGTGAAAGTGTAAAGTAGATGCGTTTTGCATGTGGAACAGTGTGTGCAACGCAACAGCAGTATCCTTTACTTAGTTTTTAGGCAGGCCTTTTATCTTCCTTAGTTTTCATGAGAATTTGCCAGTTTGTGTGTTCATGTTCCTTGACACACATTCTACTGCACGGGAGTTGGTCTTCTCCGGCCTTTGCTTTATCTGAACGTGACGTTGATGCGTGGAGGAGTGAGCTGCACAAGTGCGATATTTCGGAGTTCTGTTATTTGGAGGAGGGGATCTGCTACAAGCCGACAGTGATCTAGGAGGCTGCGGTGTTCTCGGAGACGATGGCATTGCTGCGAGGCTTCAACTTCGACAAACAGATACTCATGTGACTGATTTTTAAAGTACTAACAAAAATACTAATGTGGCTTGGACGTTTTGTGTGCAGAACACTAATACTGCGTTGGGCAGTCTTGCTTTTGCAAGTAGGGTTCAACTCCCTTGTTAGTGAAATTTCCCAATTCATAACAAGTGCTGCATTCAAATTCTTTCCTTAAAACAACTAATTTACAATGAAATTGCAAATCATTGTCCAGCACTCTTAAGCACAATTCGCCATACTGGATTGATTTTGAACAACACTTAGCCATGGCAGCTGCACACAAACTTGTGAATTAGTTTCAATTGGGTATTAAACCTTTCCTGATTTAGCCACTTGCACGCTAGCCCAAAAAAAATTGGGAGCCAGAATAATACAATAAACCCCATAATTTATCAGTAGTATTTTATTAAAAAAAAAAAAGAATCGCTGACGATGCTCATCTTTTCCACGGGAATAGCGTTTGCACCTAAAACCGTAAAACAGTTCTGAGAACGCTGGTACCTACCTTACTCTTCCGGAAGGGATTAGAACTGCTTAAGATTCGAAAAGTGCTCCAAAATTAAGTCGCCAAATCCTCCATATGGAGGAATGCATTGTAACCAGTGACGCTGGCAAAAAATGGCCATAAGTCGCTAAAAAGACTCCACCCCAAATCCTGCGGCAGCGTGTCGCGCGACTGCCCCAAATCCTTAAAATATTCACTGCTTCCCAGAGTCCTGCTTCCTACAATTACGACAACAAGTAGCTCGTGTTGTCAGGCTGCGAAGCGAGAATCTTTGCAGACACAAGTTGGAGTCTCGGAGAGTGATTCTTTTGAGTATTCTCCCATGAAGCGAGCTTAACTTACTTAAGTGACAAGCAGTTTCCGCTTTTCCCCTTCTCAAGCCCATTTGCAACAGATTGCAAATTCATAGAGCGAAAGCAGGTCTATGATGGTCTTCGCATTAGCATCCAGGATTATCTCCGTGTTGGAAAGACTAGCTCTCCTGTATTTGGTTGCCTCTCCACCAGCAGAGGGGACTCAGGTACGCTCGATCACTCAATGTCTGCACTCTTGCTTATATAGTTCCATTGCATTTTCCTCAACTAATTTGTTGATTTGGGTCTTGAGTCTTGAATATTTGGCCACTGATTTCATAACAGTAGCAAATTCTCATTCAGTGCTCTGACTGCACGTGATCAATTTCTGAAGCTTCTTCCTAGAACTTTGGGTTAGCTAATCCCCTTCTTTGTGCTGATTTGGACTAGGTAGTTGAGCTCCGGAGCAGGGGAGCTCCGGCACTGCTTGGGTGGTTTGCATTGCCAGAAATTGAGCTTGACTTCGAGAGATGAAGCTCCATTTCGAGCCTTGTCGTAAAAGTTTGGCTTGGCGAACTCGTCCCTGGGTTGTTTTGGTTTTGATTTGACCTGGAGTTTGAGCTTCAGGTCGGGGTGGGCCGGAATTCAGGTATTTCTGTTCATTGTCAATGGCAATGAGTAATGCCGTTGGAACGAGCTTGACTTGCATGAATGTCCTTATGGGACCTTCACACTGGGTCTCTTGCATACTTTGACACAAGATCGAAAGATTTTACATAACTTGTTGCTATTCAAAGTGGTTTCTTTGTGTTTGTGAGTGGTTGGGATTGGTAGATAGAGATCGATGGGTGAGATAATGAAGTGGCTTGAACCTTTACATAAAATTTGGGGCCTTCAACTCATTTCCACGATCAGCTAGCACTTGTTGTGAACGGCCGATACGTGTGTTGGATGCTCCATTTTTCTACAAACCGCGCTCATTGGATTGCTTGTTGGCGGTTGTGTTTGTATGCAGGATGTGGGTTTTGCACTTGGGGTTGTGAGTTTGCAGTCCTGCTTGGCCAGCGGAGGGGTCCGAACGGCGTTCCCCGGGAGCGCCGACTACAGCCATGCCCGGGTGGGGTGGAATGCGCGGCAGTTGTACAAGCCGGCGGCGTTCGTGTTTCCCACCACAGTCGCCCAAGTGCAGCACGCACTCGCCTGCTCCCTTCAAGTCGGCATTGGCATTGTGCCGCGCGGCGGCGGCCACTCCTTTGAAGACTACTCGCTGGGTAAGGGACGGAACCTTAGCTGTCATGTCCTAAACTGGGGTAACATAGTCTTTCCTTTCTTTCAGAAATCGCAGGGACGCCAAATGCGAATGGGATGGTCTCGCTGGGCTAAGTGAATAAGTGTACGCGCCCAGATGCAAAACCAGTTCTAAAGGAGGATGCTGTCGACCGACTGTAGAATCTCAAAGCAGACAGACATGAATGTTTCGCTGGTGTGGCAAGGTGGGATTGGCAAAGATGATTGACAATGGATTGGGTAACGTGAAAGCAGAGCTTTGTTATGAGAAACAACGTAATGATGCTATTTCTCATAATGAGCCTCTGCTTGCACATTATTATTATCGTTTTCAAGTTTTCTCAACCTTACAATGTTATCTCGTCCCGAACATTCTATAACGTAAGTTTCCATTCTTCAACCTTGGTCCTTGCCGCTTGGATTGACTCGATTTCTTCCAAGACGACTGATTCATTATCGGGGTGTGGACTCGTGTATGTTTGCAGGTGGCCGAGATGGGGTGCTAGTTGTCGACATGGCCGGCTTCCAGCAACTAAGCTACAACAAAGCCACGGAAACCGCCATAGTTGGTGCAGGCTGGAGGTTAGGTCCACTCTATCTCGCCCTTTGGAATGCAGGCAAGGTGACCATTCCAGCAGGGAACTGTCCCTCGGTGGGCGTAGCAGGTCATGCCCTCGGAGGAGGCTGGGGCTTCAGCGCGCGGAAGTTCGGTATGGTTTCCGACAACATTCTCGAGGTCCAGGTGGTCATAGCGAACGGGACTTTAGTCACCGCAAACGCGAGCCACAACAGGGACCTGCACTTCGCTCTTCGAGGAGCTGGGACAGCTTCTTACAGCATCGTCACGCAGTTCACCTTCCGAATGAATGATGTGTCGGCCCCGGTGACCCATTTCAAATATAAGTGGACTAACAACCAAGCCGCCCAGTCGCAGAACTTCAAGGCCTTTCAAACTTGGGCCGTCAATGTGCCTGCGGAGATTTCAGCCACTTTTTACATGGACCCGTTTGGAGAGAGTTGGCTGGAAGGGACTTATTTGGGTCCGCAATCTTCACTGGTTCCTTTGCTGGAAACATTTTTGTCCGCAGCTGGAGCGAATCCAACTGTTAGTGTGGAGCAGCTGACTTGGATTCAAGTCATTCTCGTGAACGCAGGCTACCCATCCAGTACGAATCCTAATATTTTGAGTAATCCACCCTTGCCGTCCATCACACTCAAGGGAAAATCCCTGTTTGTGGAGGCGCCGGGGCTTCCCGATGCAGGGGTCGATGCCATGATCGCCGCCATGGGAGCCGTCGCCCAAAATGTCCGCGCCTACTTTCTGTTCGATCTCTTCGGATCGCAGTCGGCCATCAACCATGTAGCACCAGGGGCAAGCGCATTTGTGCATCGAAGTTCGCTGTATAGCATTCAGATGGTGGCTTACTGGGAGAACTCGAATGACGCGGGGCCAAGTACGAATTACATCCAGCGGTACTGGAATGCTGTGCGGCCGTATACCACTGGAGACGCTTATCAGAACTACATTGATAGGGATGTGGCTTTGAGTGCATACTATGGGTCGAATCTGAATGGGCTTATTGCAGGCAAGAGGAGGTGGGATCCGGAGAATGTCTTCAACTTTCCCCAGAGTATACCCACACAATCAGAAGAAGCAGATGCTCAAAGATTCCATACAAATTCTTCATTAATTGTACTATGACCTGTAAACAACTGAGGCAGTGAGAACAAAAGTAAAAAATAGAAGGGAATTTTTTTTTGGCAAAATTCACCTTTACAAAGTTGTACTAGAGTTATACGGAAATGTGTACATAAAATTGCAGAAACTTTGAGCTTGAGCTTATAGTAGAGGGGCCCATTACCAATTGGCACCCATCAACAATCAATAGGGTGCCATATTTCTAACCAAGGTTAGAACAAATTTCCACTTTCAAGGTTTGGACCAATAAGTTAATTGACACATAAGTGAGAAACAAAGTAGGAAGAATTGAGTGGAAAAGTAGTTCATGAAGGATCCAAATTGGATGACTCTAGATATTAGTGATGGATGAAGCCCAACTTTTACCTTTCAAGTTCATAGTAATTTTAATTCAAGAAATAAAATTACCAATTTTTTGGCGATCCCCATCATTTCTGTCAACTCAGCTCTGAAAATATTTGCTCTACTTTGCATTACACTAACTCATGTCCAGATGTGCTTTTGTTGGTTATGGGTCCCTATACCAAAATTACTTCCAATCTTGCGTAACATGGCCAGCAAACTTTAAGTGGGATTTTTGCAGGAGCCGTTTCGCACATGCTGACAGCGCACGTGATCAAGAAAGAGAATTATAATATTTGCATTGCCGGGGTAGTCACTGCAATGTGGTAATGACAGATTCGTAAGGTGTACTATATTGGGAGGGTCAGCTCTTACAATATGGTTGGTGAAGATTTGTACAAGAGTGAGGTTGCACGCACTGTAATGTTGTACAATACGTAGCGAACATCTCCCCTATTCTGTGAACATCAGCTAAGAACACACGACTTATCATTGACTCTCTTCAAAAAGTTCGTTGGAACGATCTCCCACTTTCTACCAAAAGAATTGACAATGGGTGTGAAGGGTTAAATGAAAGAAAATCAAATACAGTGTTTACAAAAATATCCTGATGTAGCAGTTTAGGGTGAAACAGTCATGTCCAATAATCCATGCAAGGAACCCAGGCTCGGCTTTCCTGATCAACGACGACTGGGGCAGAAATGGTGCAGCAGCGCCTCCCAATATGTGGGAGACCGCTTCCAGTTAGGCACTGAAGATAACCAAACTGTCAGGAAGTCCTCAGCCTACAGTGATGAACTCTGCCCTCCAATTCAGTGATCCGCATATACGCATGTGGAAAATTTACGCAAGCAATGAAAAAATGTCGAAACCTGGGCCATGTGCTCAACAGTTATCAAAGCTTAGCCAGATCACAAGAAAGGCTTTGCAAAAAGAATGGTGAATCCTTCGTTCCAATATTCTAGACAATTACAGATGAACAACAAAATTGGTGAACATGATTCTACAGTCCTTTGGACAAAAGCTGCACAATACACCTTAAAAAACTCCAAAGCCCCATTCTGAAATCAACGCCTATAGGAATATATATGAAGGTGACTACCTTCTTGATAGCTCGACAATTACTGGTTAGTGGAAAATTAGTAGAACATTGGATAATGGCTCTTCCTATCTGATCTTGCAGAGAATCTGCCGCTTCACCGGAGGCAGAAAAAGATTCACTAACAATTGATGATAACACGAGTACAAAAGTATCCTTCATGAGCCTGCAAAACACGATCCAAAGTGTATCAAAGAGAGTGCAGTTCTGGAAAGTTGACTACACGGGAGGCTTGTGAGGATACTACTTCTGAAAGTACAGACGAGAGGTTCGTAAAACATAAAACAAAATTGGTTGACAACTCACCATTCCGACATTTTCGCTTCCTTAACATTCGTCTCCCTTCCTGCTGCACGGGCTCATGATCTGAAGAGTCTTCTGACCCAAGTTCGATAAGCTCTTCATTCTCTGACTTCGTCTCCTCCCTAAAAAATCCACGTGTCAGAGAATTAAACGGCTTCAGTTTTCACAATGCACGGTTAGGCTCTCTCACCAGTTACACCATTATGCAAGCCCATCAAGTGCATGCACCGTCATTAGTCCAGCTTTCTTTCTTCTTCCCACAACGAATAGGTCTTCAGAATACGATAGTAAAATTGATAAATTTTGTTGTGAACTTCGTTGACTTTCTTTAAATAATGAAATAGTTGTTGTATGTTGGAGCTCGTTAGACGGGACACAAGTTTATACGTTTCCTATAGAGCGAACATCTGCATAACCTTGAGACCTCTTTCCACCGCGCCACTGCAACTTTGATCTTCTTGTATATTTAAAAAAACTATGGAGGGTCCTTTTCCTGCTTAAATACTCTTCCAAAGTCTCGTCAAGGGTTTCATCCCTGTGGCTTCAGAGAAACACAATTGAACATTAATCGTACTAGGCAAGAGTAGAAGAACATGAAGTAGCACTTTAGTACAAATCAAAATTAGTTCAAATTTACTAGCTTTTATGTCGGACAAAAGCCATCATGATCATTAATTACCCTGTTGACTCTTGCTGGTTGGTTACCGATACAGTTTTAGGTTTCACATGTTTCTGCCTCTTTATTTCGTTACAAAACTCTTCCAATGTTTCTTCCCTGAGGTCATTCATTAATATATTGAACGTTTTGTATTTGGCATCCACATAACTCATAATTCAAGGTCTGAAAAGAGGGAGAATATCTCCCCACTGGCATGCAATCTTTTGTAAGCATTATTTAACAGTTTCAAAGTTACTCACTTGGGCCTGTCCAAGTCGTCTAGTTGATCCAATGCATGTCTGGCTGTATACAGCATCATTTTCTTCACCTGTCGTATCAAGTCATTAGAAAATATTGAACACACAAGTTGGGAACGATGCACCTAAAATCAAGGATTTCATAGAATCGTGACTCAAAAGAGCAGAACAGAAGACAGAAGACTGTCAGAACCTCAAGCTTATCTTCTTTCGCCCGGTGATCTGTGGGGAGTAGTCGAAACTCCTCCGTCAGCTCCACACACTGGCTCACATTCTCAGGAGAAACAAAGTCGAGAGCGACCTTGATACACGACTGCAACCAAAATCCAAAACATCAGGGCCTAAGATTTTTCATTATTGGCCACAAAAAACAAGAAACCTAGATATAGAATCCGGCTCGCACATTCAAAGAGGCCTGCAGTTACTCAGGTTCGATCGTGTTATCAAACGAAGAGGACTAAAAAAGTTACCTTTTGATTACGAACTTGATGAGGACATCCAGCTGGGATGAAGACTGCTTCTCCGTACGCCTGCTCGAAAGTCCAGGGCGCAATTCCTGCAAGTTATTCAATACTATGACATACTTTTACAAGTAATTGCTCTCGACACTGAATACAGCAAACAGCACACAGCGAATGTAGTAAACACTGTTCCGGGCATTCAAAGGGAAATTAATCACCACTACAACACACGGCTACTGCAACCCAGGTGTGGGCTTGAACATTGGAACTGGCGAAACAACTTTCCACGAAGCTCTCTAGTGTCTCACCGTATTCCTCTTTCAACTGCCTCTTATGCTCAGCATTCAGGAAGAATGTTTGATCGTGAATGGGATGAATAATCTGCAGATCGAAGAATCCCACATTAAGATAGAATGGATACGCCGTAAATCAAAGACCACCTTTTATATAAAGTCACTACTTGTCCAATCAAAGAGTGGAATTGTCCACTTTCATAGTCCAGAAAGGAAATACAGTCGAATAATCTGGTCACTGACATGTACAGATGAGAATTCATGTCAAGAAGTTGTACTCACCTCCGGAACAGGCAAAGAATCGACATGCAAAAACTCGTGCCAATGCTTCTGCAGGTACTCACGAAGCAACGGCACATCCTCCCGTCGAAATATGTCCCACAAAGCCCCACCATATGTTGTTGAAGGAGTATCATCGCCATTGACTTCTGGTTTCCCAGTGCCAATTTCAATTTTTCTATCATTCTCCCTCTTGCAAATACCGTTCACCAGTTTGGATTGACTACCACCATTCGGTAACCCATCCACAGGTGACAATGTCACCGAGTCTTTAGCACCGGAGCTCCCTGATGTACTTGAGATTTCATCTTTCACACTCATTAATGTATCCTCATCCTTCGGTATTTTGTGTATATCCATGTCCACATCAAGTGGTGTCTGTTCCCCCTCTTCAAGAGCAAACTCTTTCTGCTCCTTGGCAGAGAGGCCTTTCTTTTTTCTCCCTCTATTCTCTGTTTTCTTACCATGAATTCCATAAACAATCTTGCCTTCCTTGAATTTTTCAAGCGAATTCTTAATTCTGGGCAACTTATCCTTCGGGAAATTAATCTCTGAAGTATGCGTCAACACATTTACCTGCAATAAATCCAGTCAAACAAAATTTAAATTGCAGGATAGCCTAAAATTTGCTGTCGGGAAACGAATCAAGTACCTGTCTGGAACAAATAAAAGCACGTTGAAACCAAATTCACGCATGAGCAAGGCCCTGAAAATTGTCTATTTAATGTTGAAGAACCTTTGGAGAGGAATTAGAGAAACTTACAGCATCTGACATGTCACAATGCAACTTGGTGACCGAATCACCCATTCCCAGCTCCTGTCTCCATCCGTAAGCAATATACGTCTTGGGGCCCAAGTCAGGCTTGATGGCCTCTTTGGGCAACTGAGCAGCCAGGTTGAGCATGCCCTTAGTTGGGTCAGTATATTCCTGGAAAGGCAATGCCTGGAGAAACTCTGCTTCATGCCTTGGAAGGCGTTCCGCGAAGTAATTAGACGGTGGCCAATCCTTCAGTTTCAGCATTTCAGGCCATCCATCTGGTTCATTGTGAAGCCTTCCCTCTTCATAACCCGTGAAAAACTGATGGATGTTGATCTCCACCTACAAAAGATATACCATATACTTAGTGAGCATGATTCCTTAAAACAGTATAAGATGTGAATGGGTATGACAGTTACATCAAATACGACACCACGGATATTGCGAGAGGCCATAGTAGTCTATATTTGTCAAACTTAGGAGCTGCAACTAGGCAACAACCTCCCTAGACATAATTGTTATGACCACTGCAACTGAACACCCACAATATATTGTGTGTTCGATATATTAACCAAGAAAGGAGAACCAAGTCTTGCGGAGGACGACGTACCTCACGCCAGTCAAGGCAGTCCAAAGCTTTGACAGTTTTGGTGTCTTCACTGAACTTGCCCTTGGTAGTCTCTCGAACTGCACGCCACATCACCATAGGATCCCAGCTGAGACCGCTAGTGCATTCCAGGACGCCCCGAACAATAACAGGCTCACCACGCATCCAATGCCTCTGAAAGTGGCCAAGTCCTTCCTCTTCCACACTCTGCCTGGTTGGGCAAAACAGGTAATTTTCACTTGCATCCTTCCTGTTCGCACAAGAACGCAGGTCCTTCATTTCATTTGCAGCCTCTGCCATATCACAAGTCGCACAATGTGGCACCTCGTTCCACAATTGCCTTCCACTATCATATACCGAGGCAGCATTCTCCACGTCCTGGGTGAGCTTGGCCGTCCAGTCTTGGTCGAAGAGTGTTCGGAGACACAAGGTGGTCTCACCGCAACCACCTCTAGCTTTAGGTGGGCATGGTATTGAACCATCTGCATTCACAATCCAGGGTGGCAAAGGTTTCGACTCTGGCTTCGGTTTGACATCCACTTCATCTCCATTCAAAACCTGAAGGTCATCGTCACTCTCTTCCGCTTGACGTCCTCTCCTTCTCTGTTTTGGAGGGTTTTTCCTCTTCCGGCCTCTCTTTTTCTTAGCAGGTTTTTCCTCTTCAACCTTCACTTCCTCCTTCTCTTCTCCCACATTCACTGCCTCCTTAATGTCTTCCTCCATCGTTTCTTCCTCCTTCTCGTCCTCCTTATTGTGTGCTGATTCAGCCTGCGTTCCGCCAGGCTGGTGTCCACTACGAAGCTCGTGGCAGCAGCGAAGGCAGAGGTCGTATCCACATTGCTTACAATTTCTGTGGTAGTCAACAATGGATGTGCTGCAATTGTTACTGCACACAACACAGTGAACCAACATACAACATTAATCAACGGTTGACAGAAATGCATTACATGATATGTGCCGGTCCTCGGCGCTAGGCAAGTACATCTAGATTTTGAGACAGGTCAAGTGGATTCAATACATCCTGCCACTTACCAATAAAGGCGTTCGTCCATGGACATCGCTGCCCGTTCCACATTCACAGTTGTTGTTCCTGAATCAGTGCAACAGATAAGACTCTCAACACCTCACGTTTCAAACATGTCCTCTACTAACCGCAAGGATCACATTGACAGAGCTAGAGTAACGTCGAGAGCACGCAAATCAGCATCAAACCTACCAGAGACAACCTACCAGTCTCGCAATTTAACTTTACACCGAGAAACATCCAAAAACTTCCTGGACAGCTTGAACGTTTTACTACATGGAGAACTCTCAACCACAATGAGATAAGATTGTTCACCATCATCCCATTTACAAGTACTCAATTGGCAGAATCTGTATCTTGCCTTGTCTACTGCGTTCGACCTTCAGCTCCTGACGCTGCTCCGAGTGCAGTCTCTGTAAACACGGTAGTATTTTGTCCAAGCAATAGAGTAGCAACTTCCTGGTTTCCTCATCAGAAAGGGCTGTTTTTTTCTGCCAAAAAAGGTCACCACCACACATGAAAATTTCAAATGCAACACTCAAATGGATGCCGATGCAAAGCGAACCGCCCATGACCTGCTGCAAATGTCCAGGTCATCGTTCTATAGAGGGGTATGATCCGAGTACAAATGAGGTTCTGTTATCCTTTTATTACACTAGATCTTTCTTATACCCTCAGAAATACTCGACTCCCTATTCTGAACTTGCAGCTAGATTCCATCCTCATGTCCATGCGCATGGGACCTTCATTTGGGTACGTGTACAGGTGCTCACCACAGTAGGCCCACTGCTACGAAGGCAGGCCTTGCAATTGCAGTTCCCGCGACACCAAGGGCAGTTCTCAACTACATCTTCGAAAGTCATCAAAGGGTACCTAGACAACACAAAGGTCATGAATGCCCCTGGGAAGAAAGATTCCACAAACTCAAATGCCGGATGAGGGATACATATCAAAGAGAAGGGTACTAGCTACAGAACATGAGAATACAGCAACTACAGAGGTTGAGAGGCGCATATACCAAGTCCTGATGCAATCAGCGCAGAAGCGCTTGCGACTACAGCTCTTGCAGAAAGCAACTTTCTCTTTCTTGCTGCTCTGACACTGATGGCACATTCGGTAGTCCGTGTATGTTGACCTCCCCTTCATTACCAGTAAGACAAGTCATGATCAGGAACTGGAATGAATTATACATTCGCGAGTTGCAACACAGAGAACTAATCGGAAATGCTCACGATAATGACAGACAATTCAGTTCACATGCCCAGACTGTCCAGCATTTCAATCAAACTGCAACTCCCATCAGTCATAGGTCGAAAACTGCATCACCGAATCAAACGAACCAACTCCGGTGCAATGCCTATCAAAAAAACAGATGTAATACCTAACAGTAGAATATGCCGTGAGGAGAACCCGAGGACTAACCTGTTTCCCATTCTGCGACTTCGGCTGATCGTTTTCGGTACAGTCGAGATCATCCTCATCTTGTGCATCTGCAACCCGAGATATTCTTTTTCTTTGGGTTTTGGCAGAATCATTGGGAGTTTCAGATGCTTTCTTTTTTAACGTGGGTTCCTTGACCTTAGGTTCCTTTATTACCTTAGGCTCTTTTATTCTAGGCTCTTTTACCTTGGGAGCTTTGGGCTCCGTAACGTTAGAAGTCTTCGGCTCCTTTTCCTTGGGAGCCCTAGGAGTCTTATTCTTCCGGCTACTGTAGTCTCTGTGATATTGACAGTAAATGGAACCTTCAAACGTTGGCTGGGAACATTGCCATTTCTTCCCATCGTTTCGTCGGCAACGTTTTTCATCACTAGAGAGTATCATTTTTTCAGAACTGGAGTCCTTTGTCGATGACTTACGTTTTTTGTTGCTGGGGACAGATTCTGACTCTTCTCCCGCAACTTTACTGTCCGAACTCTTAGCAGGCGGCTCAGCCTGTCCCACTTCAGACACATTGTGCTCCTCTGTTTCGAGCTCACTCTCTTCTTCGCCACTACTGTTGAGCCTGGGCAAATCTGCAGTTTCCACACGCACTTGCGCCTCTTGATTTACCCGCCGTTGCGGTCTGGGGCGATCCACACCCCTGTAAATCGGACGCCGGGCAAGCCCTCGTCAGGGGAAGGCAAGCAAAAACAAGACAAATGAAGGGTGCAAACACATTTCAAAGCACGCTACTAAACAATCAGTACAAACTGCTAGTCTGAAGGGCCATGTCTCAAGCCTTTTCGGAACGTACTGACATCCTGACATGCTCTGACATGCAGAATGTCAGATTCTATGCATACTAGACTTGCTGGGATCATGTCACATACATGGTGTCAGCACAGCCACTAATAAATTATGCTTCAGTTTGCTTCAGAGGAACGTTCGCCTTGTTTGCATTTGATCCGCAGGTAGTCCGACCTGGCATTTGGACAAACCAACCCGTAAGGAACTCCACATGAAGAAAAGAAATCTTTAAAATTCTGGTGTACGTCTGTAGTTGTAAATTTTCAGAAGAGCCACCGCCTCATCACATCATACACACCAATAATATAGATCAAGGAAAAGCTGAGCTGCAAGGACAGGAAACCGAGGGTAGACATAAGAAGAAGATTCTTGGACAGCCGCGAGAGAAGTCTTAGACGCCAAATTAAAAAACCCAGCAGAGACGGTATGAACAACTGAACGTCACTTCCAAGGCCGAGAGAAATGATTTCAGGGTCATTAAGCGCTTGCAACTGAACAAGCAAGCGTCAACGTCTTAAGGTCTAATCCTCCCTAAACGACAGGTTCTGTGCAGATCACCGGGGGGCAATTGCTTCGATTACGGTCATGAATGTGCCAAGAATTTGTTTCTGCCACCATTAGACAACAAAAGCCTGTGAAGACACATATGTCTTCGAGATCACAAATCTGTCTCGCACATGATATCATAGTCAACACATCGAACGGAAACTACGCACGACAGAAGCCCATCCACTCAAGAAAAGATGAACATTCCAACACTTTCCTTCACAGCTTAAACCTGACCGCACAGCATTAGGTTAAAACCTCACGACAGTACAGAGGCACTCCTTGCGGTGCCAAACTGCACCATGAGACGACCACATGGGAGGAAACCAAGATTTAAACCGTGACCTAACCCCATGCGCTACTACAAGGCTGTAAAAGAACACACCACCTTGATGACCGCATTCTCCGTGCGATCACATTTTCAACAATCCCCCTCTCCAAGACATGCAACGGAATATCAATGATCCTGCAAATGCATCAGCGGCCAGTTTTCACATACCACGATCCTGAACAATCCAACTCCCCAAAATTGTGCGCTTCATGTCAAGAAACACACATCCCATGCACAAGAATGCCCTTACATTTCCACCAGTCACCCGTTATTCCATCAACAAAACACACACACACAAACACAGGCCATTCCGAAAGTCAAGCCAAAAGATACCGAAAAAAATCAGCACCACAGAGGCTCTCTCAACCTAACGACTCCCATCGGCTCGAACCTTGAATGCCAAAGAATTGAATTGCGTCTGCCTATGACCCACCTCTGCAACAGCAGTAGCGGCGTTGACAATCGAGCGTCCTCCACACCACCAACGCCGGGCACCCACAGCACTGCGCAAAGAGCAATAGACGAAGAAGAGGAAGACGAAGGAGACTGAAGAGGAGGAAGATGAAGACCGGTTCTCGACTGCAAGATGAAGACCTTCCCAAAGCTGGTGGTGATGGTGACGCTCATGCAACCAAAACTGTGGGACCTGCAAACAAAACAATGGATGAGGACAGACAGACACCTTAGTGTGTCTTTATAAACCACTCCGTCGTCCTCATCCCATCAACTCACGTTCAATAGGTCTCTTCTACCAACTCCCAACACTCCTAAGCTTACTCCAAATACAACATCAACCCTCCCCAAAACAACACCAGCAGCAGCAAGTGCAAGTGAGGGAAGGTGCCAATTCTAATTCAAGAACAAGAACGAGGGCTCCCAAAGTTCATACTGTTGAGTGGAATTCCCGCGTCACGAAAGGGCCGCCCCCAATGGGATGCTTGAGTATTATTTTTAGTTTAGTTTTGTTGGAAAACAACTTTTTGAAAATGGAGGCGTTGATGAGGTGATTCAGTACAACTTCGGTAAAGGTAAGCTTTGTAGTAAGCTTCACAATTATTAGCAACCTGCACATCATCATGTTTTATATTTCTAATTTCTGTCTTGGCAAATTCAATTTTACATTTTTGTAATAATCGTAACATTCTTCAGTCAGCACTTAGAAGTTGTGACTTGTGAGGTAATCCCCAAAAAAACTAATTCAAAAGTCTGACATTCATAACACTCCAGAGTCTGTTCATCTAACATATTGCACTCTCATATTCAAAAGTTCAAGTAACTCAATTTCTGATACATGCATCACCTCCAAGGGTCCTAAATGTTTCCCATTCAAAGTTTGATGGCTTTGGCCAATGAAAAATATGTCATTATGTGTTGAGAGCATGCAAAGAGGGTAAAAGTTTGTTCATTGCTTTTGTTAAATCTCAAGAGATGTGAGCTCGATATTGTACACATAAAGTACATGGATTCTTTGAAAAAGGATGGTGGACAGCTTGTGGAGAATGTTGCGATTTGATTTGATTTTAAATCAAAATTTTGTTCTTATTGTGACACAGATTGTTTGGGTTTCCAATTTGATTACTACATAATAAATCTGCATTGATTCCTTCATGGCTGATTGGTGGATTAAATTGAAAAGGGAGTTTTTCCATGGATCTATGATGATTTGAAATTTTAAGTCGTTTGATGATGGTTATTTGGAGGGGATTTCCATACCCTACTGACCTCTCATGAGCTGAATCATTGCAATTACTGTAAGTGCAAATCTTCAATTCAAATATTCAGATTTTGTCTGGGATGAGCATTTGCCAGGTTGTGTTTTGGGCTGTCCCATTGCAATTGATATGAACTCATGCAGTGGAGTTGATGGGTTGCTGTGGTGCAGCCTCTTAAGACCCAAAATGGATGTGGTATGTCCCACCAAGGATCAATTTCACGCATTCTAAAACCCAAACCACAATATAGTTGGACACATATGTGGAATGGAACGTGAAAACTTGAGTTTGAACAAAGTGAAATTGTATTGAAGATATAGATGGGCATCCATGAGTGAAATCTTAAAAGGTAAAATTATAGGGTTCCTACTCATGCCATTACATCATCAAGGTCTTTTTTTTCATTTTTTATTAAGTGCCAATGAAAGTGGAAATTTTAAAATGTTATAGTGGTGCCCCAAATTTCAACAATCATCCTCATATTGGATAGAAAACATCACATTATCACATGTTACATAAACATATTTTTATTTTCATTCACAATGTGACAATTTCATCCAAGATTTTTAATTAATATAGAGTTATTTTTGGCAAAAAAAACATCATGATTTCTTGCCATTTATTAGCCGAATTATTTTTTTCTTGATGCTATCTAGCACCAAAAATCCCCCAAAAAGCCCTACATCACAATTTCTTTTACAAGCCCAAGGCTTATTTTGGACATAAATTATTTAGAATTATCACTATTATAAGCACTAAGAGAAAATAGTTTTTTTTTTAAGATTCAACCATGCAAACCTTTAGAAAACTACTTTGAAATGTGTAGAAATTTTTTTAGAAACTTAAACCTCACAAATTGAAAGATTATAATGTTTGAAGTTAGAAGAATTTTTTTTGTCCTTGTTGAATGAAGTCAACAAATTTTAACTCCTCCTTTAGTGAGATTTTTGCACTACACATGGTTTTCAGGGACAATTACATTCTACATCATATTGTTTATATACCTACTAAACTACTCAAATTATTTGGATATCATTGGATAGCATAACTTTTGATTTGGATATGCAATTGAATTTTTTATTATATTCCCATGAAGGAGGTCAACATTCCAAAAATTCAAAGACATTCATCATTTTTGAACTTCATATTGCCCTACTTGAGATCCAAATGTCTTTGAAGCGCACACTTTGTTGTTAAGGAATTAAGCCATCATCCTTGTAGCATTTCATACTACAATTTCCATGTAGTGCCTAAAAAACTTTCTAATTTGCATTGATTGCTTTAGAAATCTTTAGTCATTGAGAAGGTCAACCTTGGTGCAATGTAAGCTTCTCATAGCCTCCATTCCATGACTTCCATCAAGTTCAAATTTGCCATGTTTAGGCTCAACTCCCTTATCATACCATTGGCTCCCGAACTCCATGAATGCCAAAGTGGAAAAATTCGGAAAATTTGATTACACACATGCCTTCCATCTCCTCCTAATTTTCTTGAAACAAACGAAACAATATTTCATTGCCAGGGGAAGATACAAACCCGCCAGCCACAAGTGGCATGGTAGGGAAATCCATCTCCTCCTAGTTTCAATGTTGGAACTACCCCACAAAACAACATGCTTATGTCAGAGAGTGAGAGTTACTAGTATGTGAACATAGAAGTGTGAGCTTATGAGCCTCAAAGATTATGCACCAATGGTATAGGTGCTTATACTATAGAAACCTTCTATGATAAGAAGATAATTATACTATAGGTACCTATATTATAGGTATTTTTACTATAAATACCTTCAAAGGTGGTAGTATATCTACCTATATACATATTAGAAGCTCACATGCTCGCATGTTTATGCTTATATACTAGCATCATTGCTAGAGAGTGAAGCAAATGAATGGAGGACATTCCTTTAACATAGAAGATCAATGGTATAGGACCTTTAGAAGGTAGTTATGGCGTGTTGCTATGAGTTTGCTTTTAAGAATTTTATTTTGAACAAATGGTGAACGCCATTGCATTAAAGAGAAAAGAGAAATTAAGAAAATTTTATGTGCTTCAACTCTACTAGTAAGGTAGGAGGTCTTAAAATGGAGTGGGCATTAAGAATGGACCCTATAAATGGTGGTTGAATGGACTGGATGTGGTTACTAAATTGACCTCCATAGCCATTGAATGAACCAAGAAAAATATTATTCATTATTCTAAGAGCCAATCATTTTCTTTGCTTTTCCCATTTTTCTTTGGAAGCTACAGTGAACACTTTAAGGACCTTGGATCATAAATAGGGACCTACATTACATCTCGTTTGAAAATTCATAACTAATTCAAAAATGATCCAAAAAATGTAAAACAACTTGGGTTAGATGCCAATTCCTCTTGTCTTTCAATAAAAATTTACTGAAAAATATTTCAAGAAGTTTCACCTGCCCGAAATTCAGATTCAGTGCTTTCAGTGCTTAGATGGTCCATTTCAGGACCTTCTACCTTAGAGTCTGTCTCCGCTCACTGCACTTATGCCGAAGTCATCCTACTGTAACTTCCCATGAGCTTCAAACTGCCGGAGTGGCTCTAACTTAACGGATGTTCCCTTCCTTTACTAAGTTAGTTCCTGGCTTCCGTCAGTGAGGCTCAAGTCTCACGGCTTGAACGCTCGATATTCTCTGGCCTCTGAACTCTGTCTGCCCGGCCGCCTGGCTGCAGACGGAAGAGAATAATCCGTCCGGAATGCCGGTATTCAGGAGTGCACCGCTAACTATTTCTGCAGCTTTGCTACTGTAACTTTGCTATCTGGGCGGAACGGACTAAAGCTTCACTTCCAGCCACAGCTCAATGATGGCCAGCTCCGTCCCGGCTCCCGGGGAAAAGCCTCCTTCGCCTACTCAGCAGCTGGGCAGTGCGAGTTTGAAAGCCTGCGCAGCGGCAGCAGCCCTAAAATTAAGTTGCAAATCATCCTTTCGTGGAGGAAAGCCAGGGCCTCATAAAGCCGCGCCGTCTTTGGCTTCGGCCTGCAGGCACCAGGCAGTGCCAATCGAGCTGTTACAGTAAGTTAACTGATGATGGGGAGGAATTGATGATTTCCATTCCATTCCACAGGCGGGGACAAAAAGGAACACGACAGGACTGGCCACTTCCAGGAGAGCATTCACTTCCTGGCCACTGTACAGTACTGGACTGTACAAGATCAGGGGGGCGTACAATGTACAATACAAACGGAGATATTGAATACGATACGGTGCGGTACAAGGGAGGGAGGGAGCTGTCCAGGGCTTTTTTTTCATTTGGGAAGAAGTGCCATGGCAATAAGGTGTTACAAGGTAGGTACACCCAAAAGCACCACTTATTCATACTGTGCCTAGTTCCTGTTATTAGCTGGTTCAGATTTTTTATGTAGTCTTGTTGGCAAGTGAAAGCATGTTCCAACGCACCAAAGAACACAGGATTTGGATAGCGTATGCAGAAGTTATTAACCCCTAAAGGGCTGAGGCATTTTCTAGCTTGAAAACCACTCAAAACTACCATGTTTGGTACTTCCTCCCAAAAAAACAAAAAAAATAATTTATTAGAATCTAACCATAGGATCTTGTAAATTACTTGTCTGAGATCATATGGTAAAAATTTCATGAAGTTTGACTGTACCGATTGGAAGATATTAGCATTCAAAGTTGGAAAAAAAAGTTTTTTGAACTCTGACTTGCAATTTCAGATGACTTTGATTGCCATTTGTTGAATTTTTTTGCACTATGGACCATGAAGTTAAAATTTATTATGTTGAAAATTTGAGTTGGGAATTAGGGAAAAAAATTTCAAAAAACTACTACTTGATTTTCATTCATTAAAAAATTGTTAAGTAGAAGTAGGTCCAAGATTGAACAAAACACTAAGTTGTTAATAACTTTAAGATGGAATTGAAAAACCATGATCCCAACGGTGAGCTTGTTCTTGCAAACATCCTAAACCCTATCAAAAAAGAAAATTTGGAAAATTTGAAAAATTGCATTCAAAAATGAATTCTATAAGTTATTTTCTGAAGAAGGTGCTTAGATTGCCCGAAATTCAAGATTGTCCGTAACTTTCTCATTATTAGTCCAAATAAAATGAAACAAAGCTTCAGATGTAGAACAAAACAAAATCTTCAAGGAAAAAAATAAAAAATAAAAAAATAATTTTTTTTGTGGTTTTTTTTTTCTGCCTGGTGAACTGCTTTTTGGACATAGAATGGCATAACTTTTGCTTCCAAGCACCAATTGAAATAAAAATTATATTTTTGGAAAGCTAATCTGATTTCCTATCTTCAAAAAAAGTTTCAAAAAATAATATAAAAATTTCAAGTCACACAAGCCTGCCCGAAATTCCAAGTGTCCCCCGAGGGGACTTCAATCCTTTAGGGGTTAATAGTCAAAGTCTGTTTCTGAAAGAGCTATCTACAGCCTCTGAACATGACTGATTTTGGAAATGTATGTGCATTGTAGATGGCCGTTTTAGGAACAGGGCGATTTTGGGTGTATCTACCTTAGTGGTGCTCTAAATTGCAACGTTCATCTACAATTAGGCGATTTCAATCTAATATTTTTTTTAATTTCAAAGTTGTCGAGCAATTTCATCCAATTTTTTTGGCTTTTTTGGGCATTTTTTAGCCAGATTATTTTTCTAAGTGCAATTTGGTACAAAGAAGCCAAAAAAAAGCCCTGGAGTTGTCTACATCCATCAACACACACTCAATTGACTCAAGTTCACTAAAATGACTCAAATTAAAGAATGCGGAGGCCATTTTTTGGTTGGTGAATGACAAAAAATCTCTTAGTATAGGATAGAAATGCAATTGTTCATCTTTGGAATTAGGGGTGGAAAGAGAAGATCTTCTATAGTGCTTTGACTTCCAACGAGCGTTTTTGGATTTTTTTTGAACCAATGATTCCAACAATATTAAAATTCATGATTTCTACAGTCATAGGCTCATAGTTTAAGGATTAATCCTATAAAGATAGACCAGTCACTGTCGAAATCATCTTTTTTGAAACAATGTGAATCCTCTATTTAAAAAATTCAAAAGTATTCATTGGAGACCAAACTACTCTTTCTGATCTCCTTTTTTTGCACAAAATTTCAAAGATGAATACTCTTCTATATTACATGCAAGACTTTTCTTGAACTATTCTAGTCTATAGTGTCCTAATAGGGTTTACCACTGAATGCCCAAGGCACAAAAATCTAGTGTTTGCAAAACTTTGAAGTTAAATCAAACTAAATTAAGTATTTTAAGTAGTTTTCATTTTATAGAATTTTTTTTTGAAGTCTCATTTAAGCATCTAGAAAACAATCTTCAAAATGATTGATAATGATTTTTCTACTCAAGATTTTGTGCAAGGATGTCCATTGCAATCTTGACTTCCCATAGTATTGAGGGCTCTTAGAAATGAGACTCAAATACACTAGATCTTAGAGGAAAAAATCCCATTAGAAATATTATAAGAAAATTGTAGAGTAGATTTTAAGAAGCCATAATTTGATATAGGTTATATGTATTTGTAGGCACTTTATTCTCACCCTTGGAATAAAGTATACACAACTAAGTTTTTCTACTTTGGTTGATAAATCCTAATGGGTGTCTATCCTACGAGAAATCCATTTACACCTTTCAAGCAATGGATCTTGCTATTTTTCCTACTTCTAATTGGTTCACCTGCAAATGCTTCTTTGAAATAAACCACATGCTAATGTTTTGGTTGGTTTTAACTATAATAGTCTAAACTCAGGTCTGCTAAATGGCAATCAAGCAAAAAGTAAATTGAACTAAGTTGTAAAGCTTATTTTGTTTTTTCCAAAATGATAAAGAAATCTAAATTTGACCTAATTCCTTAGTAGATAATTGTGGATGAAGTTTAACTCTAAAACTAACTTCTAAAACTAGGACTGCTAGTATGTGAGCATAGAAAGTGTAAGCCCATGAGCTTAGAATTCTATACACCTATAGACACCTCAATGGTTATATTATATCTATGTTCTAAACACCTATATTATAAGTGTTTATGTTATAAACACCTTCAATGAGTGTAGGATACTTACTTATAGTTACGCTCAAGGCTCATAGGCTCACATTTCTATGCTCATATACAATCGTTGTTGCTTCTAAAACTTCATCCATCAAATGCAAACGTTCTAAATATCGAAATTGAGTGTGTATTTTTTGGTTATTTTCTATCTTCTAATCTCTACTAAAGTCTAAAGTTTAACATGATTTTGTCAACTTTAGTTGACTTTCATCTAATTGGTCACTACTTTTGGCTAGAACTTCATTCTACTCTAACTCCTTCACCATTTGATCAAATTGTTAAGTAAATTTGGTTTTTGAACCCCAAAATATTCTCTCAAAGATTCTATTTCTAACTTGTCTTTTGATTTCCTTTTGACCTAATGGTGAATTGTTAACCAATTCTTACTATTTGGGTGAATTTTAACCCCTAAAGGTCAGAGACTATATCTTCACCAAAAACACACCAAAACTGCCATTTCTACTTCAAGCACCAAATTTTTGAAAAAAAACATTTTTTAGACACATGTAACGGTAAAATCTTATATTACACTTGTGTAAGAAGATGTGGAAAAAATTTCAGAATTTTTCACCGTATAGATTGCAAGATATTAGCATTTGAATTGACAAAAACCCTTTTTTTGTCCCTGCAAAAAAGCGGGCAGCTGCACTTCACAAGGTCACATTTCTATGAAAAAATGTCCAAAATGGTGGTGCTTCTTTGGATTCATTCTTCACGGCAAGTTGGCTATATGCTCAAAAAATTTCGCATCATTTGGAATTGTACAACATATAGGAAAAAATTAATAAGTAGAAAAAAGTAGAGAATGACTCAAAGTACTAAATTGCTAAAATTTTATTATAGAATCAAAAAAGGCCAATCCCAATGGTTGTAATGTTGTGAGAAACAATCAACATCCAAAGTTTAAATTTTTTTTCAAAAATATTTAAAATTGAGTAAAGTAAAGGCTTCCAAAGTTTATTTTAGAGTAGAGAATCCATAACTGCCCACAAACTAAATCTCTTTATGACTTTCATCTCATAAATCAAAATGGAATGATTCAAATCTTTCTGCATATATATACATCTAGAAAACCAATTTCAAATTTTTAATTTAAAAAAAATGTTTTTATAAGAAATTTTTGGGCTACCCGTTGACCAATGAAAACTACATATCATGCAATAACTTTTTGACCATGTAGTCAAAAGTTATGAAAATTGTTGGGCCTTCAAGATACTCCTTGGACACATGTTGTGTGAAAATTTCAAAGAAAAAAAATAAAAACTCCACCCGTAGTGAGCTACCCAAAATCGCTATGTTGACAAAAAAACGTAGTTTGGTCCTTTAGGGGTTAAGTTCTACTTAAAAAGATGAATTGATTTTATCTTAAAAAGGACTGATTTTATCTTTATCAAAGTAAAAATCTTAAACTTTGAATTCTTGGATAAATGTGAATCTTTATGGGTAAATTTTTGTTGTTGACCAATTCATCAAAATTTTATCCGTCAAACTCTTTTTACCTAGGCTAGTCAAAATTTGATTAGATTTTTACCTTTTGACTTTTCTTTGGTCAAGGTTAAATTCCTTCTTTTAATTCTTTGATAAAATTAACATTAGGGGAGATTTGAGGGCTCTAGGAGCCCACAAGTTCCCACAATCCAAAATCGTGGAAATTGCCACGGAATGTAGTTTTGCAAGAATCCTACGTGGTCGAGAGAGTGCTACGTCATTAAACTTTTTTTTGACTTTTTTTTGGCTTTTTATCATATTTAGGCCCCCCCCAAAAAAAATTTATTCTTGGAAAATGCTGGCCTGACACTTGCCAACCATTCCTAGACCAATTTCAAGAACAATCCCGAAACGGCCCTTTGGAGCCCTCAAATTCCCTCTAATGTATAAGTAAATTTTGACTGTTAATTGGTTCTTCAAAATTTACTTGCTAATTACTTCCCTTCATAATTACTTTATGTTTTGATTTTTACTTCTACTTCCAATCAAAAATCTAAATTCCTTTTCAAATTACTTCAAGATAATTTTCTAGATTTTTAATCCAAATTTTGGATTAACCCTTTCATAACTGGTTGATTCGTTTTTGGTCAATTTTTGGACTCTTCCAATGTTGTCGTTCACAAAAAATTTATTTCAAGAAATTCAAAGAAGAGAGTCTTCATATGGTTTAAATAAAGCCAATTTGAAGGAAATTTGACGAATAATGTGTCAGGTGTGCTTTTTCAAACTTGAATGCCTTGGACTTTTCCTTTGTTGCTTGTAGTATGTAAACAAAGTGTGCCATTTTGTATTTGCCTCAATCTATTTTGAACTATGTATTGTGTATCACAATAGAATATGGGAATGAGTCCCTCTCTTTAAGCTTGACATAATTGACCAATTTGATTGTAAGTCTTGATTGTCAACATGCTTGCATATACTCATATTTGTTTGGAAAAATAAATATTTTTGAAGAAATGTTGTCAATGAAGCATGCTAAAACTCACACATCCCTTCACCAATTCAAGTGTTCATTTTAGAATGTGACTTCTAAAAGAGATAGGAAAGTTGTCCAAGAATCCCATGAACACCCATAATACAAAGTGAAAGTTTTATTTAACTATAGTAGATAGTATTGTATGCCAATTCCATTGGATATTCACAATATATGACTCTTTTAAGACAAATCAAAAGGATGTGCACTATTGAACCACTTTCATTTTTTACTCACTTGAAGTCAAAGTCTTGTAAAATCAATTCATACTATTGAGTCTCAAATTTCATTCTTTGATTGGCCACAAAATTCCACTTCTTAAATAAGACTGTATTCAAAAATTGTGCTTGCCCCTGAAATCAACCATGGTCACTAAAGGATTAATGTTATCCAGTTATAACTCCCAAGATTCTTATTCAAATTTTGGATTTAATATTATTTTGGAAAGTAGCTATTTTAGTGCAACAATATCTTTTGTCAACTAAAATGAGATCATGGTCAACTTCGATGGGTGAGATCCAATGAATGGGGAGTACCGGCATTTAGTTACAAGTCAACCGGTTGAAATCCAAAATTTCTAAATGAAGTTCAAAATTTTAGGAAAAAAACCGATCATTTTAGAGGGGAAAAAAATAATATTCTTTATTTTCTTAGTGCCTAGCCGAGAGTATTCTCCAAGCAACCGATTGGTGCAAAAAAATGTAGGATTTTAGCCGGTTAAGCTAAAATTTATTCCCGGACTATGGCGAGATAAAGAGGACAATAGTATAAAATGAATTGAATTTTTGGGAGGTAGTAGATGGGCAAGTTAGATTTCTAAAAAGTCTAAGTTTGTCTAAATTAGAGCAAAGATAAAGATGGAGCAACCATTTTAGAAAAAGGAGGTTTGTTGCCTCTAGATTTGAGTAAGGACTTGAAGTTTTGTGATCTTTGGGCATTTGATGAACTCACTTATGTAGGATTAGATGCAAGGCTTTTTTTTTGGCTTTTTGGTGCCAATTTGCACAAAAAAAAATAATCTAGCTAAGCCCCTCCCCAAAGAATGCCAGAAAACTTGGATGAAATCGCCATACAACTTTAACATGAAGAAAAATATTAGATAAATTCGCCTAATTTTGGATGAAAACCATACTATACATCCAAGAATTGGATGAATGTTACAATTTCGAGCATCCCTATAACATTTTATGTTGCCACTATAGCTATTCTCCAAAAATGAAAAAAAAACTTGATTAGGTGTGTTGCCTTTGAAACTTTCATGGCTATCAAAACATGTGTTAGTGAATTAGCTAGTCACTAAGAGAATTTAAAAGTGAAAGATTATCCTTCAATTCATAAAATATTAAGGTGCATAAAATAGAATCCTTGGTTCTATATGCAACTTACAAATGAATGAAGGTGGTGCAATGAATTGTATATCTATGCATCGATAGGAGATTGGAAAACAAATTAAATTATGTGAAGGAATGAAATAGTTTAATTGTGAAAGGAACTATGAATTAGGTACAATTTTTTTCCATATTTGTTCAAGAGTCTTAGGGCAAATTCCATTGCTTGGAAGGCTAGATAGTACACACATTCCTTTAGACTCTTCTAGGGGTGGTTTTTGCCATTCTTGTGAGAAACACTCATATAAACTTATTAATTATGATTTTCATCTTAATTTTTCATTTTTGACTCTAACTTTGGAAGAAAGGCTCCAAATCACAAATGAATTGCACCATTGACTTCAGAAGGCCCTTTTTACTTACCTTGACTTCCAATCCTTTTTTTCGTTGCTAAAAACTCATCAAAACTTAATGCCAATTTATACCTAAAATTCAAGGAGAGTCACTTTGATTATTTTAAGAAATTATGTGTGGTATAATATAAGGAATTATTAATTTATAGTGCTAATTTTTTTCTTAAACTTTGAGGGAAAATACGGTGTAAAAATTGATTTACATTCACTTAGAAATAGAATACTACATCAATAATACTTCATATTTATAAAAAATTGATTTAAGATACCTTCAAATATTTTAGGAATTTATTGTTTGTTGGTTCAATTATAGGTCTGCTAAACTATTGTTTTAGATGTAAAATGCAATTTCATAACCTTATAATGTGGATGGAATTAGAAATTATCTTCATTTGTAATGTTAGGGCACTGGCCTGACTAGTTTGTCTTCTTAGGTTTTTTGACTTTTTCTAAGGTTTTACAATCACAATTTTGAAGTTGCCTCCTATGTTGCAATGTGTAAGCATTTTTTGTAACCTTGAGTTCAAAAAGGCATTGTGTGGCTATGTGCAATTTTTGGTTTTAAGGCTTATGCTTAGGATTTGGAGTGCTACAATGTACCTTAGAATTTCAAGCTTTGAAATTTCTTAGAAAAAATTCAAAATACAATACAATGTCCGATTCATGGCTAACCTTAGGATTTTGTAGGAATTGTAGTGTAGGTTTATTATTTAGGGTTGGATGATTGCATGGGTTGAATTTTGTACCTTGTATTTGGTAGAATATCATTTTGTAGAAGAAAGTTGCAGCCCAAAGATGACTATGTTATAGACATGTTTCATTATAGCTTAGAGTGCTTTTAAAGTCTTGAAAGCTATAGGCACAAATTTCAAATTTTTTGTATGTTGCTTCATATTTTGTTTCAACAATACTAAACTTTATAAGTTTGTAAACATCTTATCCAAAGGTTGGATGCCTTGTGAATTTTTCATCAACATTGGTGAAGACTAGTGTACCACTCAATTGCCTTTACCTTCAACTAGGGCATATCAAAAGCTACCTTTCTTCAAATATCCTCATGTTTTTGTAATGTGTCCCACTTTGGTTCCAAATTTTTTGGATTTTTGTCAAAAGTTAAACAAATAGTGCACTTTACAAGGTGCACACTTCTGTCATTCCTTTGAATTGGCTTTGCCCATACTAACTTTGCAGCCTATTCGTTTTGAAATCAACAAATGCAATTATAATTCATCTTTGGTTTCTTAGGTGGAGGGATTGATACCTATGTACAAATTGTATCAAATTCAACTAATCCATTTCAAAATAAAATAAAAAAGACTAGGTTAGTCTTGAACAAATAAATATAATGTCACAAAATAATGCATAAAAAATAAGGTCATCAAGTCCATCTATATATTATCTTGATTTTCATGATGAACTTTATTATAATCAAAGTGAACCAAATCTTGATGAATTAGTATACAAAACCATAACATTGGATATGAATTTTAATAGTTTCATAAAAGCATTCTACAAATTTATGTTTCTATTACCGTTAACTATTTGTAGAATACATCAAAATTGAAGTTTTTAAATGTGGAAGAAATTAATAGTCTATAATTTCCTTATAATAAATAGAGACAAGTTCATATAAATAACAATAAGTATTAGTTTAATTCCCTAAGTTCTTTTAATACATTTCACTAAAAACACTCTAAAACTACCATTTTTAGTGCAAGTAGAAAATTTTGGGAAAAAAACAATCTTGGACACATGTAATTGTAGGATCTTGTATAGTAATGACTTGAAAATATGTCAAAAAAATTTGAAAAATATCCACCGTGTAGATTGCAAGATATAGACTTTCAACTTTACAAAAATCCTTTTTTTGGTCTTCTAAGAAAATGGGCAGCTATACTTTACAACCTCACATTCATATAGTAAAATGTCCAAAATGGTGGTGATTCCTTGAATTCATTTTTTGAAGGCAAGTTGGCTACATGCTTGAAAATTTTCAAATCAAATGGAATAGTACCACATTTAAGAAAAAAAAAGTAAAAAGAAGTAGAAAATGATCTAAGATACTAAATTGTTAATAATTTTTTTATGGAATTGAAAGATGCCAACCTCAATGGTTGCAATGATGCAGTAATAAACAATCTACAATTCTACATCCCATGATTTTGTTTCTCCAAAAATATTGACATTTGAGTAAATGAATGGAATTCAAAGTTTATATAAGAGTAGAAAATCCAAAACTGCCCGCAAACAAAAACTCCTCATAGCTTTCTTTTCATGAATGAAAATGGAATAATTCAAAACTTTTGACATATCTAGAAATCATGAAAACCAATTTTTTCTTGAAAGATGATTTTTTTATAATTTGCCTACATTTCCCATTTAGGAAAAAAAATCATATTAGACTATAGCTTTTGATTTATACTTTCAAATGTCTTGAATTTTAGTCACATGAAAGATATTCTTCATCCATACCTTTTACTAAAGTTTTGGCACAAAACATTGAGATCTACAATCACACATACTTGTCCAAAATTGCTATGTTACCAAATTTAGCAAATTGGTCTTTTAGGAGTTAAATGAAAGAATTAACAAAAATTGTTCTTTGTGAGAAAACTAAAGTTTTCTATCAAGGGAGTGGAAGTGTCTCCTAAAGGTCCCATAGAAAACTTGTAGTATTACAAAAATTAGAAGTCAAAAGGGTACTTGTTAAATTAATTATCAAATAAATGGGAGTTCTCGAATACCGTATGTATAGGTTAGTTTTTTTTAAATAACTTGGGAAAATTTGGAAGATGTTGAAATTTAGAAAATTACTTACAACTATTTCTAAAAATCTAAAAAGAAATTTCTTGAAAAAATTAGAGAAAGGAACACATTTATGCATGAATAAAGACAATCGATACAAAATTAGGAGTATCCTCATAAAGTGCCGAAAATTATAAATTTCCTATTTATTTGACAAATTGTTGAATTGCAAAAAGTAAAATATTTCAACATGAACCTACCAAAACTGACCTACACGTACAATATATCAATATTATTCATTCATTTGGTGCATTATTTTTTCTTGTTGATGATATATTCCATGAATTTTTTTGAATTTTTTTATTTGAATATTAATTGGATGAATACCATGGCCCCTAAATTCATTATCTTTCTGGTGCATGGTTGAACACTTCATGATTATTGCAAGCAATGTATAAGGTAGGTACACCCAAAATGGCACCTGACCTTAAAGCGCTCTGTACAACATGTATACATTTTCAAAATCAGTTATGTGCCCAGACTGTAGATGGCGCTTTCAGAAACACACTTTGACTGTTAATAACTTTTGCATACGGTATCCAAATCCATTGCTCTTTGGTGTGTTGGAACATGCTTTCACTCACCAACAAGACTGTAAAAAATTTGAACAACGTAATAACAGGAACTAGGCATAGTATGAAAAACTGGCGCTTTTGGGTGTACCTACCTTAATGTATTGTTATTGATGATTAGAAATGTAGTAATGGAATCATCAAATAACATAAAGCTGTTTGCCAAATAAAAACAATCTATAGCATTAAGTAATTTGACAATGGTAAATTACTAGAAACATGGCTTAAATAATTACATGTATACTTGGAGTATGGTTTCAACAATGTTTTCCTAATTTGAACATGCTCTTCAATTTCCTTAAAGCCCAAAGTCAATGTTAAGTGGTGTATATAAGGAATACACTAGTCTAGTCAACCATGCACAATTGCTAGTATGTGAGCATCAATGTGTTTTTTTCATTTCTTGTGAAGTGTCAAAGTGGCAATACTTCATTTTATTGTAGTGCTCCAAATTTTAACATTTATCCATATATTAGATAGAAAATATCATATCAGCACATAATACATATATATCATCCTATTTTCATTCATTATTTGGCAATTTCATCCAATAGTTTTCAGAAATTTGAAATTTGTTGGCGATTTCATCCAAAATTTTACTGTTTATTTTCTATAGGTGTAGTGCCATGCAAAAAAATTTGGTGCAATTTTTTTCTAAATCGCAAGAAAAAAACACACTAGGGAGCATAGAAAGTGTGAGCCTATGAGCATAGAATTCTATACACCTATAGTATAGGTGTCTATATTATAGACACCTCAATAATTATAGTTATCTATGTTCTAAACACCTATATTATAGGTGTTTATGTTATAAACACCTTCAATGAGTGTATAGTAGGATACTTATTTACATTTAGGCTCAAGGCTCATAGGCTCACACTTCTATGTTCACATACTAGCATTGTTGGTTAACCATTCCAGCTACAATCTACCCCCTTAATTGCAAGTTCAAAAATGATGATCATTTTATAAATTTTATAATCAAGAATTAATACAAAGATGGTTTTGAATGTTTAATAGATAAATCCAATATATTTGAGTTTCATCTTCAAGAGTCTCTAGAACTAAAACATCAAGATTTGCAATGAATATTCTTCCACAAAATCTTCAATAGAAAAATTATAAGTAATTTTTTCAAAATTGAATCTTTGATTTAAAAGGTATTCAATAAAATTGCCTTTAAAGGTATTTAGCAAAAAGAAGAAAATATCAATAGTGATATGATTATTTGGTAAGATATTTTTGGTAAGATTTTATTTAACATTAAGGCTTAAAGATGACAAATGATTTTAGTTCTTAAAAATGATTTCAAGACTTAATAGTTATAATATGGGAATATATAAAGTGTAAGGATTTTGTATAGATAATTAAAGCATGCTTCACCTTGTAACATTATTGCAAATACAAAGTGTCTATTTGAATGACTTTACTTTAGACTATAGAATGGATAAATCATTTTTTCATTCAACATTTTTTTTAAAAGTTTCTTGATTACATTTTCACTGAATACTATTGCAAGCTTCCTCATTGTAGTATTATTGACTTTTTCTAAAGAAAAAAATACTTAATCCATGGATCACACTTGTTGTATATTTTGAATTGATTGCTTATTATTTATTCTCGATATTTATTCTAGTCATGAAAAATAAAATTTTTGGATTAGAATTTTTTTTGAACTTGAGTCTAAGCTAATCAATTACAAATTTTGTTCCAATTGAAAATTTTGAAAAATCCAGAAATTTCAATATTCTATAGCAATATGAATGCTAAGCCTACAACTATGGTTTATTGATTTTCCTAATTTTAGAATGACAAATTAACTTTGATTCATATACCATAATATTATACCCTATTCTTAGGTCAAATTCATCAAAAGATAATTTAGAGTTTAACCAAAAAAAGAATCTAAAAATTTCAAAAATTATAATGTGGCATAATTGAAAAGTGTAGAAAATAATAATAAAAATAATTGTAATTCTAAAAAAATACTATTAAAAAGAAAAATGAAAAACGATTACTTCTCACAATTAGTTTACAAAATTAATTTATCACTTTACAAAATTAATTCAATTAGAAACAATTAGGTCATGCTATTTCGAGCATCTACAAGGACTTGAGTAGAAAGAGAAAAAAGTTACTATCGTTCATACCATCACTGATTGCTGCTTGTACTAATTCAAGGTAAAGGTCACGAAATATTCTGAACAATATGAAACAAAATTCTATAATTCTAAATTGAGATAACAAATGCAAATTCACTTGAAAAAAGATAAAATTTTGTATCTTGAATCCAAGCCAAAAGGTAAGGTATATATATCCTTGATGAAAAATCCAGATTTTTTGAGAATATAGTGTATTCGATATGAATTTTTTTCATATTTTATCTTAGAAAAATTTACAATAATGTCAATTTTTTCCAAAAGAATTTGAAAATTTTATGACTTATAGAGGGCATATGACTTCATCTTTGAAAAATTTAATATAAAGTTTTTCATTCATACCTAATTGCAAAATGGGAACAAATTGAGTGATCATGGAAAGTAAAACATGGATTTCGTGGTCATAGGTTTGATCCTTTTGGAGTTACCAATTGAGCTAGGAAATTACTCCTAAAGGACCATTGTTTCTTCAAGAGACAAAATGGATTCTAGGAAGGTTCCTATGGCCTTAATTTTTAGTGAAACTTTCTTATTTACTAGGAAAACTTATTAGCTTCATAAAATTATAGTTTTTGTATTTCAATTAGTGTGAGAGAGCAAAAATTATCTCATCTTAACCACAATTTTGATACTATTGTGCAAAAAGAAAAAAGAAAAATACACAAAAACTTGAAATTAAATTAAATATTTTTTTCTTATAGATTATACTTTTCTCTAAATGATTCCATTTGGAGAAATTCATTCCATTTGGAGTAGTGATGTGAAAGTTATAGACAATCTTGTTTTGAAGGCAATGTGAGTATCTTCTTCAAAAATAATTACACAATCCATCCATATTTGTCCATTCATACTTTTAAATTACGTTGTTTGTTTTTTGTTATAATGAAATTTCCTAAATTATGTCTTCCTTGAACACATTCTTTGTACTATTATAAAGTTCTTTACAAGGAGGAATGCACAAGCTTTGATTTGTGGCATTCTAAATCATATTGTGGAAGTTTTTGAATTTGAATTTTTTATATATAAAATAAATACAAAATTTCTTTTTCTTTTCTTTTGACTATGGCAATGCCAAACTAGTTTATACTTTAAGTTACACTATTTGTTTGGTTTGGTTTATAACAATGAAATCTACAAAGCTATATGTCTACTAATTGCATCTTTAATATTGTTAAAAAGCTCTCTGTAAGGAGGGATGCATGGACTTTGTTATAAAGAGCTTTGACTTCTGATGTAAAGTTACTAAAGTTTATGAATAAATTTTTTTTCAAATTACTTTTACTTTCATTTGAGAAAGGCTTAGCCATTATTTTTGACATCTCAATGCAAATGGCATTGACACAAAGCACTTTAATTCATTTTTTAATACAATTTTTACAATTTTTCAAAACAATTTTTGGCCAAATTAAGCTAGCTTTATAGAACAATCTCACCATTGAATTCAATCTCATCTTAGATCTATTAATGATTTAGTTCTTTCAATCTTGGACCTACTTCTACTTAACAATCTTTTGAAGAATAAAAATCAAGTGATTTTTTTCATAAAATATTTCTCCTAAGCTTTCAATTCAATTCTTCAACACAATTTCTTTTTTAATTCAAAGTCCATAGAGCAAATTTTTTCACAAAATCAAAGTCATTTGAAATTGCTAGCTAATGTTCAAAAAAACCTTTTGTTTCCAATTTTGAATGCTAATACCATACATGCATTCAGATTTTCAAAAATAATTCTACAATTTTTAAAATTTTGTAAACACCTTCCAATTTTTTTAAAATTATTTTCAAAAGCAACCTATACATATGATATCTTCCAATTTGCACAGTCAAACTTCATGAAATTTTTACCACATGATCTCTGACAAGTCAAATACAAGATCCTATGGTTAAATTCTAAAAAAGTTTTCTTATTTGTTTTCTTGGGTGAATGGAGCAAAAATGGCAGTTTTGAGTGGTTTTTGACAGAAAAATGGCCTTGCTCTTTTAGGGGCTGAAGCCATGGTTGCGTGGCGGCAGATATGACATACATCGGAGACTCGAACAGTCAACTTTCAACACGAGAAAATCGTTCTATCAACACGAGAAAGGAAACACTGCCAATAAACGAGCTATGCAGCATTGGCAATACTTTAGAAAACCACAATGGGACACTCTGCATGAAAGAACAGAATATGTTCAAGATAGGCTAACCTTCGATGGTAAATAAAAAATCATGATAATCTTTGCACCACCGTGTCAGAATTGAGCAGAATCGGGCCTTTGGCATGCTGAATAGTCGCCACCGCTGTGACCATCGCCCCCCCTTGGACCTCTACGCTGGTACGAAGCGCGCATATAGAGAGCCTCACCTTGACCATTTGGCTTGTTATTCCGTAATATGTTGAGCAATGCAGTGGCTTTATCCCTAGCACGTTGCGTTCCGTGCTCTTGCAGAGCCACTAGAGGTTCCACAGCGCCGGCCTGCAATGCCTGTCCCTTGAAGCGAAGATTTTGGTTGGTGAGTTGAAGAAGGCCAGCAGCAGCATACTCTCGTACAGAAGCCCAGTCGACTGATCCCCCTCTACTCGAAGAATCTGAATCACCATCTGCTGAAAATATGCTGATTAGCAAATAACTTCATAACATAACGTACAACTTTCATAATGGCTGGGCCAACAACTAAATAGCAGCGAAGCATATTAAGTTCATTCTGATGATTGATAGAACAAGATACGCTGGAGATACGATTGGCAATCACTAGAAACGTTCACTTGAGGAACCCTAACCCTACTCCTGAATCCCTAAACGAGGACAGAATTTTAGACATACCTGCACCTGGACCAACCGAACCCTCTATCCCTGCATTCAGAAGGCGAACAAAAACAGAAACCCCATGCCCCTCGCTGATTGCGCAACGACCCTCCTGAGTCACGGCCAAGTTGGAAAGTATCAAAAGGGCCCTGCTCACTAAATCCGATGATTCTTCTTGCACGAGCTGCAACAATATTGGAACTGCACCCGCCTTGATGAGCTTGCTCCTATTGATATGGGCAAAAGACAAGTGATACAATGCCATTGCGGCATCCCTCTGAGCTCCAGGAGGTCCACTCTGCAAGACATGAATCAAAGGAGGAATGGCACCTAGCACACCAATAGCCATCTTGTTCTCATCGTTCAAGGCAAGGCTGAATAGTGCCCCTGCAGAGTGTTCTTGTGTAGCATCTGAACGTCCCTTGAGAAGATCAACGAGGCTAGGCACCACTCCAGCTCGTGCAATTTTGATCTTGTTTTCATTTGCGAGGGACAAGTTCATGATTGCAGCAACGGCATTGATTTGCACATTAGCATATTGCGACTGTAGCAGGGGTAACAATGCAGCTAAAAGGCCGGGAGTACAAAGGGCAAGTCTATAATCTAAACCAGGTTCCGTATTTCGCGTGAGCCGTCTAATTTCGGCTGCAGCTTCCTCCTGTTCCAAAGGCTGAGGATGCTGTAACTTATAAATCAGCTCGCCCTCAATACCATCGCCTTCCTGAATTTGTCCCGGGGCTTCACTTCTGTCCCTCCCATAGGATGAGGGAGTCGTCTGCAAGGGTAGGGGGGTTCGGCCACATCCGTGAAAAGACTCCACGTCTTCTCTGAGCGTGCTCGCCGATGCTGAATGGACGTACCTAGGAGTGTGACCACTTGTGGAAGAAGGCCACTCACTGCTATCGATACCATGATCACTCGACCCATGCCAAGATCTCCCATTGCCCGAACTTCCAGTGTATTCAGCCGACGACGGACCCCTATCAAAGTCACGAGAGGATTCTCTTGACCCCGAAGATTTCATTCGAGAGTGAGAAGTTTGTGGCCTCCTGTGCCAAAGAGGTCCATCTTGTGCAGCTCCTCTTGGTAATGACCATGTGGGCTGGCCAGCACGTTCAATTGGCCCCACCTCGTCACCTTGACTCCCCTGGCTGGAATAATGGTCTTCTTTTTGATCAAAACCCCCACTATTACTAGGACTCCGGCCATCATAACTCAGTCCATAGGACCCACTGTTGCCAGCACTCCGAGTATCGCCATCTAGTACATCGTCATTTCCAAATCCAGGTCTTCCTGGATCGCTACTAAATCCAGGTCTACCATTGTCGACGGAGCGTACAGGAGTCGGTGGATCACTACCGTCGCTAATAAATGTTGTTCGGACAACATCCTCCACCGATTGAGTTGCGTGTTGAATAGTTGGAACCTCAGGATTCAATACCTTGTGCTTTGCACACCAGGTCTGGATAGCAGTCTTCAATGCAATATTGGGTGTGAGGTTTTGATGATCCAAGGTTTGTCCCGTCTTATAGCAGTGGCGATTGCCTTGCTGGAGCCAAATCTGTATGCACAAACGTTCGTAACTTTCTCCAGACGCTATAATCACGGGATCAGCCATTAAAGATTTGGAAATTGGGCATATAAATTCGTTCGGAAGTTGCTTCGCCGATTTCTTGGACCTATGAAAGTGAAAAGACCACGAGCTCTTTTTTTCAGTTTCTGGCTTCTCATCTACTTCGTCAAAATCTGTCGAATTCACGGGCAACGCGACAGGCCCTGGCGAGTCACTTGGTGTAATGCCCGAGCCGCTGGATGCTGGGGAATCAGTTCCTCCACCAGCAGATCCGTGGCCAGAGGAACCTTGAACATTCTCCTCCTTTACCGCATCCACTGTCTTCCTTCTCCCAATATGTAACCGATGCAAAGTGTGGGAAATAGTTCCAGCCATGCCACTTCCTCTTACAATAACACTGTGAAAACTGAACCACACCGACTGATTCTATTGAACCCGAGTTTCCACAGAAACCGAGTCTCCAGTGTTCTAATTTTGAAAGGAAATGAGCCGGTACTAACTTATTCTGGAATCTGCAAGACAACGCACGACATTCAAAACCACCAGATAACCTTGTAAATCACTCTTGCAACAAGTAATACTTCTAAAAGTCCCACCCATCAATCAACATTCCCACCTGTTTCTACTGCACTACAACAAACTGAACATGAAGAATATTCGGTCGGAAGCTCAAATTGGCGAGCTGGACCGCTAAGATAAGTTGAATAGACCTCCACTGAATCAACTCCCCTTGTGCAATATTCACGACAGAACTTTGGCTTGTTACAATCTGCATATGAGAGACATGCAACTTCACAATCCGGACGTTACTCATCCTTGACAGTAGAGCACCAAAAAGTTGGAAAAATGAGTGTACCTATTCTGCTGGAAATGCCCTTCACTTTGAGCACAATTGCTTCAAAACCGCTCCAGACTCAACTTGCTAATTTCAAACACCCGTAAGTGCCAAGATAAACAGCCCTGAAACTCAGGGATCCATGCGAAACACAGATTTTACCAGTCCAAAAGGGGCACAAACAATCCATGCCACAATCTGGAGTCCTGAGTAATCAGCACACATACGATTAGTCTTCAGGGCGAACCGTGTACATCTTCCGTACGCGCTCGTGGCGCATAGGATAGAGATTTTTAAGAATGTGTCATTTTCTATGGCAGACGGCAAGAATTCAAAGAAAGTCAACCTACCGAACATGGAAACAAAGATTACAGTGGACTCGACCAGAAAGGTTGGCAATATTGACATTCCAGCAACCTTTCTAACTACAAAGATCAAAGCACAAACTGATAAAATCTGAAATAGCGATGTGTGTAAAGGTGGCCTTCACGAAGATTTGAGGCACATTCCTGGCAAACTAAGTCTGCTCAACGAGTATTGAACCCTGGCCTCGCAACTAATATTTAAGGAAGAGATTGTGGTAACGCAATGGCCAGATTTTTGAGATGTTACTTGCAAGAAACTGAAAACGACTCACAGAACCCATTAGGTCACCTAGATGCCAAATAGTTTTCTCAGACTGCTTCGAATAAACTCAGCATCAACAACAGTTACAAAGACAGAATACAGAACTTACCAACAATACCGTCTGCTCTCTACCTAAGAAATATCACTGAGCCGCTACCGACAATATCAAAGTTGAAAACAAACCTTACCATCGAGTTAAGTCTACTCTGAATGGAAAGATCCGTTCAATAGCAGTAGCTCCCAGCAACATCACAGTCTAAGTCTCACTCGGTCACTCTCACTACCAAGATTACATCACACTGCCTCCCTTTTCCTGGTCGCATTTCGCGCAGTAAAAAGCTCATCTAAGAATGTTTACCAAATTCGCAAGACGAAACAGGTAACGTGGAATTATATTTCCTGCAGAAAATCGGACGCTTGAAGAAACGCACCGAGATTCTGCACCGCAGTGGTGCAATACAGGGGCCCCGCCAAAACTAACTCTGGGATCAAGCATTGCATTCCGACTGGACACAAATGAAGCACGAGTTCCAAAATAAAAACCAGGGAGAGTCAGGTAGTACCTGGAAAGCTAAATATTAGCTTAAGAAATGCAGACTGTGCAGAGATGGAGTCGAATGGCGCAGAAGGAGGAGGTCCGCTTCGACGCACTCATCGGGGAGCATTTAGCCATCCAGCAAGCAAGGTTCGACGGAGAAGAAGGAGGACAGGAGCGCGGGAGGGGGAAAGAGAGTGGAGACCAGATCATCAGGCAGGAGAAGGGTCGGGGCGGTGTGAACGGGGCAGTATTCTGTCGGGGAGGGTTTTCATGGGCTGCCCGAGTGCCCGTCTGTCTGGCCTAAATTGTGCGAATCTTGTACCACCCTGTAGATTGACTTATTTCCAACCACGGCTAGAATGTGTTATTTTCTCCTTTTCAAAATTGGGATTAGAAATTCATAATTATGTTTCAAAGTAATGAATAAGAAAGTAGGAAGTAAAATGTGGGAAAGTAGTTTCTTTAATGATTAGAATTTGAAAAGTTTAGAGATTGGCTAGTACACGTCTAGTGCACTTATTGCCTTTCAAAATTCAAAGTCATTTTAATTTGTGCAATAAAATTATCAAAGTTTTTGAAATACTTACCATTTCTATTATTGCACCTTGGAAAATAGTTACTTTGCCTTGCACTACATTAGATTATGTTTAGAATACCTTAAATGATTGGTTACAGGTGGTTTTACCTTATCCTTCAAGGCATAAAATACTAATATACAGGGGTTATTACACCTTCTTCACTCCATTTTCAATTCTCATATTATGAAGACCTCTTGTCTTCTAGTTGATTGTTCTTGGTAGATGGAGTTCCTATCACTCAAGAATTCATAATGCCTATTCTTCACTATGGCAAAAAAATGGATGTCAAGATTATTTCTTGAAGGATTTTTAAACTAAATTTTATCCATTAATAGCCAATTTTATTCTTTGCATACAAGCATCAATGTTTTTTACCGTAGATCTTGGATGATGTGTCTCTTTACTACTTGCACCATAGAGAAGGTCAAACGTGAGGTCAAAGGAGTTGAAATTCATTGCTTACACCTTAGAGATGCTCAAAAAATTGGCATATCCTAGAAATTGATGCTCAATGCTCATGAAGAACTTGGATGTTGCATCAACACTTAGAAATGGAGTGTTCTAAGTAAATGCATTCTTGAATTCCCATTCTCTATGCTATACAAACCAAAAAGGAATATCACACCTTCATGCAAGAAGGCTCTCCATTGGCTCTTTTTTTCTCTCACCAACTTCTCATTTTTCAAGAAAATTTGCTTCTTGGGAAAGGTGTGACTACTCCTATTATTAACCAACTTGAGTCATTCCCCCATTTAAAGATGGATAATTCCACATTAGATGCCTAGAAGGGAATTTAGTTTATTCTAAAGGAAGACATAAGACTTTGATGTTTTTTGCTTGTGAAAGAAGATACTTTCTAATGATGTTGATGTTTATTTCTATAGAAAAATCATGTTAAAGTGATATTTCAAATAAAATGTGAAAATAAAATAATATCAATTGAGATTATATATTAAAATGATTTGAAATCTTTATCAAAATTGCAAGTTAAAATGAAAAAATATATAAATTTGTAATTTAAATTCAGAGAATATTAAAAACGAAATATATATAATATTGAATAATTTTAATTTCTAACATATAGAGCTTGAAATTGCAATAATTTTTTCAAATTTTGAATTAAAAAAATTATATATAATTCTTGTTAGGCTTTATTCTTTGAGCTTTAATCATGTATCAAAAATGAATAGTTTGAGCATTACAATCAAGGTTGACAAAGCACATTCACTTATTTGATGCATGAACCTTTAGGGGGTGAAACTAAATTTGAATATTTTTTTGAATTGGCATAAATTAACAAAGAATCTCTAATTTTTTAATGAATTGGTGCAAACAAATGACCTATTCATTTAGTGTTCTACATTTAAGTGGGAGGGCTAGAACAAATTATTCATTTTAACTCTTTTATCTTTGAGATCCTAGACAATTCTTTTAGAAAATGTTTTTTGCAGTATTTTTTTATGAATATCTCTCTTTATAAAAAGAAAAATATCAAAGTATCATTACAAATTTCAGTGATAGAAAGTAAAAGTGTACTTGATAGTGTTATGGAATATTAAATTTGGTGCACATTCTAGAATGCAATTTGCAACATCTTCACGAACATCTTTTATGCATTTCAAATCACATGATTGGAGTATTTGTGTATTATTCAATGACTTCATATGTTTACATCTAAAAAAGAGGAAGAATTTTTTTTAGCAATGCCAATTGAAATGGAGAAGTAGACATTTGCATCTTTCTAAATATACTTTCAAATTCTTTTTAATCTTTTAAGAATCTATATTGAATTTCAAAGTTTGAAAATGCAATGATATGCTTGTGTCTAGTACCAACTCACTTATTTTTTTTGTAAGATTGAAAGATCAATCCTAGCAACTAAACTTCAATTTTATGATCTTCAATAATTCAAATATGTAAAGTACATTTGCATATAGTGATATATACAATAGCATATTATCATATTTTAGCATTCAATTGCATATTAATAGCATATTTTTAGTGTCTATTTTGATATTTGGAGATCCTCTAGAGCTTCAAATGCAACATTTGTAAATCAATAGATGACTTGATGTTGTATAGTATAAGATTTCCAACATCCATCTAATATGTACAAAGTTCTAAATCAATTTTTTTTTTAAGTAATTTGAAATTGCATACTTAGGATGGCCAAATTTGGCTCTTCTAGGACCTAATGGATTAATCTCTATTATAGACTATAGAGGTCTTTTGCATCCAAAGTAGATGCAAATTGATTAGATTTAATTGGAACTTAATTTCAAACTATCAATTATTGGTATTTGATTTAAATGAAGCCTATTTGATTTTGTCTATATTATAATTCAAAATTTTGAAAATATATAAGAATTTAATGAATTGTTGCAATTATAAGTTCCTTTGAGTTAGAATGCAAATTACACAAGATTGAGTGTTTTTCTATTGCATTTTTTTTTCTAAAAATGATTATTGAGATTAGATATCAAAATATTGTTTTTTAATCAAACATTTTTCTTAGTTAATCTTTAAAATTTCCAACAACTTTCAAGGTGTTTTGTAACCAAATTTGAAAGTTATGAAGGGTTAAAGCTCAAAAGGTGATGAATCATTTCTAGTCAAAATTAACCTTTGGATCTTGTAGAAAGTCAAGTACTTGTTATCTCTAGAAAGTTCGGTTTTAATCCAGCTCACACATTGCAAGATAATAACATAAACGTGAAGGTTATTTCACGGAAATCCATGTCTTGGTGTAACTAAACTTGTACTTTGATTGGCTCTTTTGGATACATAATGTTTTAGAAAGTTGGTATGCTATGCTCATTCTTGAGTTTCACATGCATAGAAACAAGTCTTATAATTTTAAGATTAAAAATGAGTGAGGAAATGATTGCATTTTTTTTCTTTAGACCCAACTTCTCATTACTACATTCAACAAAGAAGGTACCAATCTAATAAAAATGAAGCCTCTAGATGTTTTTTCATGGCATTAGAAGACTCTTTCAGGGCTATTCTTTGGAATTTTGCTAGTTTGAAATTTTGAATCAAAAAAAAATTCTCAAAAATTTCAGGAAAGTATGAAAGAACTCAAAACTGAAAAAAGAAACTCCCAAAAAATTTCAAAATAAATATTTAATAATTATTTAAAATTTGATTAATCTAATCTGATGAGGTTGTCTTTTGGCTATATGAGATAGCTTACGTGGTAGTGTTCCCAACGTTTTTGAAGCATTTCTATAATCTAGAAATTTGCAATCTTCTAGAGACCCCCCAAAACATTTAATGAGGATATTGACACATTCCTTCTATCTATCTAATTTTTTAAAAAGTAGTAGATTCAATAAGTTCAAAATATATATAAGATTTTTCTCCCACTTTGTTAGTTTCTTTCTTTGAAAATGTTTTTTGAGCATATACATCATCTATTTTTAGATTTTAAAAGGTTCCTATAGCTTCATTATCATTTTGTGGTCACTATTCATGATTTTTGGTGCAAAGCAAGTCTTCTACTTCTTAAACTAAAAGAACTGCACTAAAATTGTCACTAATCTAAAATTGTGTCCAAAATGAAGATCTTCATCTTGAAAGTGTAAATTATTTGAATTTCAAAGCTTAGTATTGATTTTTGGCATACTTATGATGAGGACTTAAAAATTGTAATTTATTTGTACATTGTCTAAAGAATTCATTATAAAGTGCATTATAATCTTTTTTCACTTATCAAAAATACCTTATATAATTAGATTTTATCATATATTAATAACCACATTTAACTACAAAATATTCTTAAATTACATTAGCCTCAAATAAGGTGGGAAATATTTTTCTTTCTTCCAATTGCAAAATTGAGACAATTATAGGTGCACATACCTTTAAGGTTAGAGTTTTGAAAACAAAACCTAATTTTGCTATCTCTATTTTGGAATTGAACAACCATCTCCCTTCATCTAAAATCAAGATATTTTTGGGCATTTTCTGAGATTGGATACAAAAGTATATTTTGGCTCAAAGGTGGTAAAAAATGAGGATGTTTTCAACCAAAAAATGTCAAGTTGAAAAAAAAATTTGAATAAAATTACTTGTTGGTGTGGATGAAAACAAAATTTTGGACATGTAATACAATGTTGAAATTAGAAGTACTACTATAACATTTTATAATGCCACTTTGGCACTTTATAAAAATGAAAAATCCTTCTCCAAAACCAACTCAATGTTTGAAAGTACCTCCCAATGGGACTTATGGGAGTTGAAGAGTTCATTGAGGCAACCAATGGAAGTTGAGCATTTCTTACTTTAAAGGTGTTTATTTTGATGAAGTCTAGGAGGTATGAATAGGTACCCTCTACTTTGATTAGATTTGAAAATTCCTAAAGTATTCTTGCTAGGGTTCATCCCTTGGTCCGCATGTATTGTTCTTTCTATCAATGGTTATTGTTCATGAGTGTTTAAAAAAAATCCTAAAGCATTGGTGCAAGATGACCCTAAATTGCCATATGATGGTAGAGAGGTACTCAAACTGAATCGTGTGGTTGCACTTTCAAAACCTAGTGGTGATAGGTAGTTTACATGGCACAAAAGAAACCCTCCTCTTGATGCAAATCCTTACACTATGTTCTTCAATACACTTATTTCAAAACAAAACAAAACAATTTTAGAATATTGTATAAGGGAGGAGGTCCATAAACCAACCATCTAAGGGCTAGAACAGAATTTTGGGCAGGTCAAACATCTTGAAGTATTTTCCAGTGAATTTTTCTTGAAAGATAGCTTGAATAGGCATCTAACCCACGTCGTTTCATATTTTTTGGAGCTCTATAGAGTTAGTTATGAATTTCTGAAGTCAATATGGCATAAGGCTCCAAAACCGCCCACCCCCTCAAATGTTCACTATTTTTACATTATTGTAAAGATCAAAAAGCATCATGTACCAGAAATATACATTTCAGAAGGTGAGCGGTTTTGGAGCCTGAGCGGTTTTCAAACCTCCTCCCTTAAGTATCAAATACTTACTCCATCCAAAACCATTTGAGTTGATTTTACCTTAAGCAAGCTACCATTCTTAAAACCCTAAAATAATCACCAGTTTGACCTTTCACCATGCACTAGCAGGTGCACCGAAAGTGTCGGCTTGTTGTTGCTTCTAGCCTTCTCCCTTACCACCTTTAATTTTCGCCGGGCAGGAGTCGTGAAAGTCCTTGCCAAGTTGCCCCTCGCCAGCAGCGCCAATGTCTTTCCCAGCTCGATCCGGCCCAAATATACTCAGTTGCCCTCCTCGCCAACTCGAGTGACCGGTTCAGAGTTCAGACTTTCAGGGTTTGGCGTCGTCCATCCAACTCGGATGATAGCGTTCATCCAAGTCAGATGATTGCGTTCATCCAACTTGAATGATTGCGTTCATCTGTTCTCCAATTCTCGACATCACTTACAAGTTTCCACAATGCGCTCTCTGAACAGGATTAAGTAAATTACCATTAATGACAAAAGAATGGCCTTATTTCTTTCAAACAAAATTGAAAAATGATTACATACACATTCCACAATTCACTTTTCTCTATATAAAGTGGTTCCACTCGTGATATTTTCTATAATACTCCCACCAAATGATAAACATTTACACTACAAAATTCCATTTCATTGCTGATTCTTCTCTATAAAAAAATAAAGAAACTTTGCACGATTTGCACATCATACTTCTAAACAATAGCAAAAGAATTAATGTGGTTGTGACTTGAATTAAACACACTTACAGACAATATGGCTCAATGTGTGACACATTCTCCAATATGAACTCATGCATTGAACTCCTAACCTCTTTGGACAATACTTTTTGCTTCCCTTTATCTTCTAGTACTTCGTCTACCATTGCTGGTTCTTCTTCACCACTCCAAAGTCTTCGACTAGTAAAGTTGTAGTCCCTTGTGTATTCTATTATGAATCCTAGGGCATCCTCAACTTGATATCCTTGTGTAATTTAGCAAGGTTCTTAACAAATCCCTTCAATGTTTTGAAGTATTGATCATGTAGATACATCCATCTTGTATGAACATGGTCACACAAATAAAGTTCCTCTATTAAGTGATGTGGTAAATGGGACATGATGTCAAAGAAATAGAAGAGGGCATTTCTTTTTCCATCATGCACATTCTTTTTGCACAATCTTCTTTTAATTGCATTTTCTCTTGTAAGTCCATTGTTTTTGCACAGAATTTGCAAAAAACTCTTAATCAAATTTATAATTGTTCCTATAAGAGCTTTGTCAGTCACTTTCTTGAAACACAAGGGTAATATTTGTTGCAGGAGCACATTATAATCATGTGACTTTAGGCCACTATATTTGCCTTTCACTATTTTTTCATTACTAGAAAATCTACCCAATTCTCTTGTTTTGGTCATGTTGATGATCAACAAATTTTTGTCAATCAACAGAAATCTATTGATCATCAATGCGACCAAAACAATAGAACCAAAAAAAATTTCTATTAGTATTTCGAGAAGTACAAAAATGTAGTGTGAATGGGTCTTTGAGGACTGCATAACTCGTAAAACCTTTGCTTTATTGTTTGCTGAAATCATATATGATGCATCTAGTATAAAGAGGCTATCTTGATTCGGTCCAACATGTTGCAAATGAAGATGTGAGCGAATTCCTCCAACCTCCACGTTTGCTCTCACAACGGGCCTATCTTTTTCACTAAATACAGTCTTCAAAAAATTCTCCAAAATATTCTTCTCGCAATGCATTACATTGAGAACATGATGTACAAGGAAATCTTGTCCATTTCCACATATAATTAGCTTACAAATATTATACTATGGGAAATGCAAAGCCCTTCAAGAATTCCTTATCATGCTACCAAATAAAAAAGCTAAATACCTTCAAATATAAGACTTTATAATCTAATTCATGATGTTCTCAAATGTACACTAAATAAAGTGCCTTATATGTCAATCTCTTTCAAAATAAAGAGAGGGCAAAAAAATAGTCCTTGGATTAGACAAGTCATCACTAGTAGAAAAATAGTGACCAAATTAACAAAACATCAACATTATTTTGTTAAATTTTGCTAATTTGGATACTGGCAGTGACAACATCAACAAGTTTTTGTTCATTTTGTATAGATTAACAAAAATGTGTCATTGTTTTTGTTGATGAATAGTGCAATGACAAAATCAACAAAACATGTTGAATTTTATAAGAATCTTTAAGAATCTGATTTGAAATCTTTTAGAATCTTTTAGTGAATCTTTTGAGAATCTTTTTGAAATTTTGATTTGAATTTTTTTGGAGAATCTAATTTGGATTCTTTTAGAGAATCTTTTGAAAATCTTTTTGAAATTTTGATTTGGAATCTTTGGGGAATCTGTTAGAAAATCTTTTAAGGATCTTTTGAAATTTTGATTCAAAATCTTTTGAAAATCTGATTTAGGATCTTTTAGAAATCTTTTTAACATCTTCTAAAAATCTATTAGAATCTTCAATCTAAACATCTATTAGAATCTATTTGAATTTGGAGGAATGATTTATAATCAGAAGTTTATGAAGTCTATTATAACTAATTATAACAAACAAAGAAATAGAACATCAAATCCAAATTTTATTAAAATATTTTATATGATATAATACTATTTTGAATTTCATTTTGAATTTCATTAGAATTCTAATGGAACTCAAAATCTATATCAAATTTCATGCAAATAATTTGATCATGTTTAAGCTTTACATTGTATAGTACTAAAATTTGAATATTTTTAAAGTTGAATTGAACTATTGAATATTATTATTCAAATTTATAAAACTAAAATTTTGAAATTCTATTATATATTGACAATCATGTCATAGCCATTTCTAAATATTAAATTATGTATTCAAAATATACTAAAATCAAATGATATACATCTATAGCTAACTATTTATCTATAGTTCCTTTTATATCTTATTATATTTTTATCTTTTTTTATATAAATTTGACCATATGATATAATTTGACTACATGTTGTGTAAAAATTTCAAAGGAAAATAAGAATTAAATTACATTTGCAAATACATTACCAAAAATGAAAGAAAACTTTGGAAAATTCTAAATCTCAAATCATTGAAAAACTAGTAATGACCATCCATCTCCTAACAAAATGCTTGTCAATTTTTTAGAATATGTTGAATTTTATTAGAATTTTCACCACTAAACTAAATTAAAATACGAATTATATATATATATACACACATATATATATACATATATATACACATATATATAAATATATACATATATACATATATATACATATATATATATATATATATATATATACATATATATATATATACATATATATATATATATACATATATATTTAAAAATTTAACCCTAAAGTTTTTTGATGTGAACTAAAAGTGTATATGCGCATACTACTAGAAAATGATGTTCAATTTAATAATAAATTGTAGATACTACATATATTGTAAATTTTAGTTGATTCAATACTAATCTACAAATGCTTATCAAATATTTTTGTTAATTTTAATATTTAAACAACCTCATTTAATTAAAAGAAATTCTAGTCATTAATTTCCTATTTTGATTTAGAAGAGTTTGAAATGTTTTTTTGTTCGCTATTGAAAAATTTTCTAACTATTTTTAAATTAGAAAATTCATTTTGAGATAGGCAAAACTTGAACTTTAAGCTGTATTTTCTATTGAAATTGTGTTGAAATACTTATCTTATGTGTTTTCAACCTAAGACTACAAATTGTAAATCATTATAAAAAATTTCACTTTCTTTTTAAAGATGTCATTATTATAATTCTTAGTGAGCAAATGTGAAAATGAATTTGTGAATATTTCAAACATCTTTACATTTTTATAAGAACTAAAAGTAGCAATGAGGATTTTGTAAACATTTTCAAAATATTTTTTTCATACACTTAAAATACCTACAGTATGCATTCTAAAACAAATTTTGAAGTGAAATTGTATTTATCCTATTATATGATTGATAAGTGCAATATTGGTATAATTTTATTAGGAAAAAAATCTGTTTTTTTAAAATTTAAAATATTCTTTTCTAAAAATGTCATGGATGAATGAAAAGATTTCAATTTTTTAAGGAAAATATGAAATAAAATTTATTTAAATTACATTATACAATTTTATAATCTAGTGTTTTTACCGTATGTAATGTTTAAAAGTATTTAGGTTTAGAAGAGTTTCAAATTATTTTTTCCTAACTCAATCATTAAAAATTTAGTGTTCTTTAAAAACAATAGCCTTTGGTGGCCATTTAGACAAATAAAACTAACTTTTTTGAAAAAACTTTCAGCTGAATAAAGTTGTAATATTAAACTAAATTTCATCTCCAAAAATCCATTTGAGATTTAGAGTTTCTAATAAAAAGTTATGGGCAAAAATTAGAGAAGGGTTGGAATGAACAATGTATTTCACACTTAAAAAACCCTTCTCTGATTTTTGCCCATAACTTTTTATTGGAAACTATAAATCTCAAGCGGATTTTTGGAGATGAAATTTAGTTGAATATTACAAGTTTTCTTAGTTGGAAGATTTTTCAAAAAAGTTGTTTTCTATGTCTAAATGGCCACCAAAGTCTGTTGATCTTAACATAGTTAAGGAAAAACAAGAAGAAACTTGATAAGAGAAAACTTACTTCTTCTATGTTCAAGGAACACTATGGATGGTGTGATGGTTGGGGACCTTGGACCTCAACCATGAGGTTCAAGATTTAATCCTTGTTGGAGGTGGTTTCACCTAGGTTGTGGGGATTGTTGAGGTGGCGGTTTGGATGATGTGGCGAGGCCGGCTAATGTGGCAGTTCAGGTGACGTGGTAGTTGCCATGTGGCACTCTTCACAATCATCTCATTTTTAAAAAAAATTGGAAAATCATTGACAAAATTAACACATTTTTGTTAATAAATTAGCATGCTTTTGTTGGCAATCAACAACTTTTTGATAAAAAATTTAACACATTTTTGTTAATTTTTCAACAAATTTTTGTTGATAACTACCCAAATTAACATGTCCAAATCAACAAAAAATTGAACAACCAAAACCAACACTTTTCTATGACTTGGAACACTGGATTTTCTACTAGTGGTATCACTATAGAAATGCATGAGGGGTGTAGGTGCATCCATTAGCTTGGCCACCAAGTATGCTACATATCACTTTGTTTCAATCAGGAGAATTGAAAATACTGTAAAATATGCACGTAGTACAGCACGGATATGTTGAACTCAAATAGAATTTAGTGAAGAAGAATCATAGTGTATGAAAGCAAACTTCTGACTACTCACAAGAACAAAATATAGGAAGTAATGACAACAACAAAGTTGAAGACGTTACATTGGAAGTTCCTTGCAGAACTAGTATTATGAGCATGTTAGTCCTATACCTCGCTGTGCAGAACACCCTAAACCAGAATGATTGAGTATAAATAGTACAAAATTCATAGTCGGTAAGAGTAGTCATGTATTGAGAACCAGAACCTAAACCCCAAACCGAAAGGAAATGAAGCGGTATAGATGACTGTAAACCACGGAATAGTATGATAGTACAAGTGAAATACTATTGCAACCATTGTTCGTGAAGAGGTCAGATTTCATTACAAGACAGTGGAAATGAATAGGGAAGACAATGTGAATCCTAAATGACAATTGTAAAAACTAATATGGAGCAACAAGTATTGAATATGGGAACTGCAAGTAGTCATTTAATTCCTTAAATGCTTAAACAAAAATAGTATAAAAAGTCACGTAGTCAAAGTACTATTAGTCCTCGAAGAAAAATGAACAGCCTATGTGAACTGTTCTACCAAATATGAAGGCAAACTCCTACTGTCTCAAATAGTGTTCGAAATCCTTAAAAATGTATGTCAAACTAAACTTCCTTCTTACTATAGAAACAAAGCCTTCTCTAGGGGATGGGCACGGTATATCCTCTAACGGAGTACCACATTGTCGATCTACATCTGATGAAAGAGGTTGCAAGTACTTGGCATCACTTTTCTCCAAGACCTCCTTCAAGCTAATCCTGCATTTTTGAAGAAATGGTGACGTAGGCTTCAATTCCACCACCTTCATAGGTTGTTGAAGGGTGGATCCAGGAAGGTCAGGTTTCATCCTTGAATTCAGCACATTAGGCTTCTCGCTGGATTCCTCTTCTTCGTCATTCTAGACGACTTCCCTTTTTTGTCGTCTATGGAGAAGGGCTGCCCGCAGTCTCCTGTGTTTCTCCATGCAATTTATACTCCTTCATATTTTATTGAATTGGTAGTTACAATCTATGCATTATCATGAGAGTACGAATTCACACATCTCAATGTATCTAAAGACAAGTATAAGCTTGGTTTCTTCTTCTCTCACAAACAAAATCCAAAGCTTTAAGTCTCAGGGAGGTCACTCCCCGCATTTTAGAGACATATGTGTGACGGAGTTTTTCAAAACATGTAATACATCCTAAAATTTAATTTTTTTTCCAAAAAAAAATTATGAATAGATTGTACTACTTTAAAAGTTTAAATTTTGAATTATTGAAATTTTTTTATGCTAATATTAATTAGTTATTAATTTTCAAAGAAAAAAAATACATTATAAGGCTAAAAATAACTTTCACACCCCTATATTACATAAGAAAAAAAATTTGACAAATAAAGCTCAAAATTGTAGGATGAAATTATAGTTCATTCAAAAGTAAATAGGGGGTCAAAAAGTCACTTTGTCACACGTGAAACCCTTGAATGTAGTGAGAGTGATCTTCTTGGGTTTTAAGTATAGGGGTTCTTTTATGGGAAATGTCAACTAGTCTATTGTATAAGTGTCTAAGGTCACTTTCAAGTAGATCTAAATAGGATTTTATAATGGTAATTTTGGAAATAAAATGTTAAACTTCCCAAAAGTCCAATTCATAATATTGACTTATAGTTTCTATCAATTGGATCACTTGCAACCCTATCGCAACTTGCTGTGTCACGATAAGATAAGTTGTACCAGCTTATAGAAAATTAGACTTATATGATTCAACATTTCATTTCCAAAACATACAAAACAACTAGACTCAACTTTAAATACAATTGGCGATCCCTCACAAACTCATAGTTGATCAATTGCAACTTTGTTGGAACTTTTAGATTTTCAAATATTAATTTAGACATTTTAAACTACACTTGGTCTTTGACAAATTGACAACTTATCACATTTGCAACACTTGACCCTACGCATGACTAATTATTCTTGACAAAAAAAACTAGACTTAGTATAATTCAATGATACATCTTTCAACTAAAACAAACAAACACAATGACAACTAGACTATGTAGAATTCTAATCTAATTAATTCAAAGCAATTCTAAACATAGTAGACGCAATCACTACACCTTTCCAAATTCATTTCATCTTCCATCAATATAAATAGCAAGAAAATCTCATCTTGCTCAACAAATCAATTTTTTCCTGACTTCCTTGTTGATTCTGCAAACCTACAACTTATAGTCATACTTGGACTTTGTTTCATTTTCAACAATGACAATTTGACCCTCCTAGTCAATTTGCCTTCCAAACTTTCATCTAACAATCTCTTTGAGTCCATTCCTTGACAATTCCTTTGTCCAGTGGCTCACAAATAATTAATTGATGGTTTCACAAACACAATTGGAGTTTCTATACTTACAATAGTCACAAGTTAATGACAAAAATATTCCAACTATAATACAAGCAATTTGGCACACACAATAACATTCATAGAATAATATAATATTGATTGATTAGATTTTTTTGTTAATACAAATTATTCTTGAGTCATATTTGAAAAATAGACTTTGATATAAATTCCTCTAAGGAAGACTAATGGACCTAGCTATATAGCTTCAAGAGTTGAATGACGACTTGTCTAATATTTGATCTCAATAGACACCAAATCAAATTGTCAACCTTCTAATTTTTCCAAATCGACCTTCTTCAAATCTAATGTGTAAGCCTTTTCATATTGGTGTGAACTATTTGATAATTTGTCTTTTCAGAACTAAGTGGAAATGACTTGACCCTTTCAAGAAAATATTAAGACGGCAAAATGACAAATTGTCTAAAATTGTTATGACTACATAGCCCCCTACTTAATTAGCCTAATTGACATCCTTGTCAATTACTTGAATCTTCTATTGTTATCCTAATATCTCTTGTTTATTTGTGGCAATGGCAATTAATTGCACTTGTCTTTACACTACAACAGATGAGGGTGATTTAAGTGCAATTTTAATGCAGAAATACCATATTAGAAGGTCCTGTTCTTTCAATAAAATCGTGCTGAATATCTTGTGTCTAGGACTAGCATTAAAATACTCCCTCAAATGACAGGCGCTGTGTTTTCAGTACGGTGACTGTTGACCTATAATGTAACTGGTTGGACATGCATAAATTCACGAGATTTGTATCGTTCACCGCATTCAACTTACTAAAACGTAAAGGCTTTTTGACTTTGTGATTGTCATCAGTACTTGGCACGTGGCAGATTCTGAACATGTTAGTGATACTAGTTCTCGAACAGTATGATGCTACGGTTTCCAGGTCAGCATAGCCTCCGAAACCACTCCGTGATTTTTACAAGTCCACTTGGACGCAGATCATTCGATGAATTTCATAAAAAAAAAAAATTCTTTCCATTTATTGTATTCAGTACAGTACAGCATACCTCCACTTATGGTATGGAAAGACCTTCCTACAAGCTACAATACTAGTGACGTCATCAGGAAACTTCCATGAAGATTGCACATGCACAAGTTCGAGTCACTTATTTGGTCTAATATACTCTGAAGGGTTCCCTCAGAGGACCTGCTTTCATATCAACAGTAACCTATGCTCCATCTACCAAACGAATTCATGCAAGGATACTACAACGCATCCATCTTCTCAGTCAATTTCATATTTGGACAAGGCTTTGCAGAAGGGTATCTGGCCACAATATAGTTCGACCACTAGCTTCCTTCACAGTTCTATATCTCACTGGCTCCGCCCACCCTGGCGGAAGCGGGCAAGCTTCACCACCTCCACTGTATGTGCACGCTGTCACTTTGACACTGTGCCAGCCTTGGGGTATAATCTTCTTGCCGAATTTGGTCCCCGCCAATCCCATTACTATTCCCTTTGCCACTTCTTTTTTCCTTCCACCGTTTACTGCAAATAATTGTGCTAAGTCTCCACAATCGACCTGTAGCTGTCGAAATCAATCCAACGCCTCAGATTCCTTGAAGCAAATGCTGAGGTATCGATCAGAAACTAATGCACCTACCAATTGCTTGTTAAATTAGGCTTCCTGAGGTTCCTATTAAAATTTAACTATTCCCTTCCATTATAAAGCACAAATATGAATTGTGCCTTCCTAATTCTCCTGAACAACCTTGAACTCATCCTCACATGCCTACCTTGAGGAAAAATTCATCCAGTTCCATTTCCTGTTAGACAAGCAGTTCTTCACCAACTAGGCCACTACAGACGAAACACTTGCATGACAGTTTCATTTACATGGATTCAGAATATTCACGTTGGAACCACCGTATTCTTTATATTAACGTACTGCCAAATTAGACTGCACTTATGAACAGCACTAGTCACTTTCATAGCAGGAGATTAACACTACCTGCAGAAAAAAATATTGTCCATGAGAAATCAAACATGATGGTCAAATACTATGATAAACAAGACGACGAACTCACTTCTTCATCGACCAAATTTTTGTTCGGCTCGTTCACATGAAGCTCTTGCAATGCGTCTTCACTGATGGCTGGCATCCTGTCCTCAATTGCTGCCATGACCTGCATGTCATGCTCTGATTCCCGCTCCACTGAAGACATTTGAAAGGACTTGTCGAAGGAACTGCCGGCAATACCATTTCCAGGCGCGATGTTTTCCTTTTTTCCACATGTACCTGCAAATATTACGTTTCCCAGGTTATACACATCTGCCGATGACTTCAAATTCCATACACAAAAAGAAGAACTCCCGACACGAGCGTCACCCACCGACATGCACATCCCATGCAAAGGAACGCTGCCGACTTCGTACACCTACTGCTCACACCGGTCACTTCCATTATTTTTTCGAAACCCATCAATATTTACAAAGAATTTCAAAAACATATACACAATTGACTTTCCTCTAGCACTTGTTCATCGACTTCTACACGAGTTTTGCAAGATACCACATACAAGATTCACATTTTTTAGCAGCTTCTCCACCACTTTCCCCCACACATATTCACATCATGACGCAACTCCTACAACATAAAGTGAACTTCATACGCAGGAATAGAAAATGCGTTATTCGAGTTACCTCAATTCATGGAAATTTATCGGCCTTCTCCAATTCCCTAGTGCCATTTCTTTGAATTCTTTCCACTCTAAACTGTTTTTCTTTACTACCCTACTTTCACTTCTTCTCCCGACCCTACAGTCTGCTAAGTATTTCCATTCTCCCTATCCTAAATTACACATGACTGAACAGCACATTAAAAGAATCCACGTACATGACATTCAGCTTTACATTACTATAGCATGACACTTCTGAATGGCCAGAACCTGTTCTGACGTCAGTTGTGACGCTTCCCTTCCCTTGAATATTCGGATTCATGTATACGGCGTCATTGTGGATTTGGTTTCCATCCTGTACCGTGAAAACCTTAAGTTAGGCCTACAATTAGTCTTCCGTTACAACAATTGCTTTACATGCTATTCAGTTCATTCACATACGCGAAACCAATAGGCAGTTAATTCGTAGGCCTCATACGCAATAACAGTAGGTCATAACCATTTCCAAAGCATGCAAACGCTAATAGGCATACGGAACTCTCTCTGCTATAAATCAGTGAAGGAACACAAACCGCCAGTAAAGTCAGCCGGTAAAGCATGAAGTTTTTAGAAGGCGCACATGGCATCATTCACAGGCACATATCATTACCTCTCTACTTCTCTGAAGTCTTTGCAATTCACTTTGCAGACTACGGATTTTAGCAGTGACGTCATCATCATTAGTTAAATCGGCTAGAGCCCCATTGCAGTCGTCTTGACTTCCTCTCCCGCTATTTTCCTCTCCAGCCTGCCAGAAGGAAGAGGATTAAATATAGAAATGTTAAATTGTAATTACCGAAGCAATGACACGATGCAAGTAGAAGCTTCGCTTTCACTAAGCCGACAGTTTGGCATGACGTCCTTCACTCCCTCCTAACAAGTACTGAAGACACATTTGAAGCTTCCAGTGTGCACATATCAATGCACATAGTAGAACTTCAATTTGACACAATTGCCACTTACCCTTACTAGTTCAACTACGTCACTTCTTTGATTGCAAACTAAATAATTCCAACAAATTACTCTAACTTCTGGAACTGTGCTTCTACCTCCACAATAGCTGTTTACCTTAGAACTCCATCCTTCCTTCAGTACATGAACTTCCTCACTTATTCAATTCCTAGGAGACAGTGAGATACAGAAAATGCACCTGCATTATGAGTTGCTTATCTTCATCCCCATCTGCTAGCACTTTTTCCTTCCCTTTCAAGGAATTCCGCCCACCACTAGAGACTACCAAAGCAGTCGTTGATTTCTGGGTCAGATCCACAATTTTCGCCCAGTGCACTCCATTGACGTCATTCGGTTTTTTGGCGTCCACTGTTTTGAGGCATTTATACTTCAATTGCATTTTCCGGTTTCTCATGAATTTTGTTGCTGACTTTTCAAACATCTCTCTGGCCCTGTGTGCGTAACCTTGGAACTCCCACTCTTTCTCAAGAGCATGCCATATACTATCCACTACATGTTTGGGATGATGGTTGATATTGTCCATGGTAGGATCCAACCGTCCACATTGCCCTCGGATGGCAGCACGCCATTGGTGCTTGTGTATTCCTTTCGCTTTTCCTGTTCCGTCGACGTGAATCACGTATGGCAATTTGTTCATTGCTTTTCGATTGCCTTTGAACTCCTTCGCCCTCCTAGTTCGAGCTCGGTTCAATCTTCTTGTGCGCAGTGACCTCTGCTGTGAACTTTCTCCTTCAGGAACTGGGAACTCGACCTGTGAATCTGAATCCTCACCCGCTGAGGTTCTAGTAATCCTCTGTTTCCTTTTTCGACGGGCTTCAGCTTTGTTGTATGCCTCCTCTTTCTATGTACTAGCCGGATTGTTGATTCCTGAGGCGCAAAGCAGAGGACTCCCCATAGGAAAGCCTTGTGAAACAGGTGAAATACCAAATGACGGTGCAGCCAATGCTGCTGCAGACTGCATGAAGGCCCGCATGAAAAATTCTTGGAAATGTGCCTTGAAAGCTGTAGTCGGAAGAATGGCTCCCGCATCAGCTACCTGCACACTTGAAGAAGTTCCTTCCTTTGAATCCTCTGCCAAATTCTGTGTCGGCTGTGATTGATTACTGAAGGTCTTCATGATGTCCCCCTCCTCTTCTACCTCCACTTCGTAAAAACTGTCACCTGAACTATTTGCCGAGTAATCTTCTTGCATGACGCTCGAATTTTCCATTCTCTTGAGGCATACAAAAAAAATTAAAGCAAACGTACATTAATACCAACACTCAAATCAGCATGATGTCTACTCTCACGAAACTTATATGTCCGCTTTCCTGTGCAGTTACAACATCTCCTACAAAATCAAAGAAAACGAACTGAAACACCTATTCCAGTTGCAGAGGTGCTTCACAAACTTACTTGCACGGCACCCCGTTCACGTTGCAGCGCTGCTTCCTGCCTGTGCAATATTTTCCCTTCTGTCGCTTCGACGGAAGTACAGATACTGCTGGTTGATGAAGTCGCAGTCCTGCCCAGCATTCCACTCTGTGTACTGCACTAGGACAATTGCGATATCCTAGCACTTCTACGGCAATGGACTTCCGCATTCTCCACCGTCCTCGACTGCCCATTATTTCAACCAAGCTTCCTCTGCTGCTTCACCTCCTCCCTGCAGAACATGACAAAATAAAAAAATTACCATCCTTGTGTCAGGGTTGTCTATCCTGACGTGACGTGGGCTTTTCCCGTCGGGATGTCATGACGCGGCAGGACGCATCAGAGGCCGTCCCGAATGCTGACGGCGTCGTCGACAGCGCGGATGAAGTCCGTCGACAGCGCGCAGACGGCCTGTCGGCCGCCTCGACGACTGGCCGTCGCGTGGACGGACAGAGCGTCCGCGGCTTTAGGGTTTAGGCGCGACGGCCAGGCTGTCGCCTCGACAGTTTTCTGTTCAGCGGACGGTCACGGCGTCCAGAGTCCGTCCACGCAGCGGGGACGGCCAGAGCGTCCGCGGCTTGTGCACTTCGACGGGACGGCCAAGCTGTCGCCTCGACAGTTTTCCGTTCAACGGACGGTCACAGCGTCCAGAGTCCGTCCACGCTGCGGGGACGGCCAGGCCGTCGTCTGGACAGCGGGACGTCCGCTGGACGGCCAGAGCGTCTGCGGGGATGGCCACGACGTCCCGTCCGCGGCTGTCCACAGTGCGCCAACGGACAGGCCGTCGACTGGACGACTGCTGCCAGGCCTTCACAGTATATAGCACAAGCCGTGTATTTGAAGGTCACTTTTCCTTGCTGATCTCTGCTCTTATGACCTGGTTGGCACACAGCCATTGCACTAGAGTGAAGTCCAAGAAGAGTGTGTGGGAGGAACACTTGCTGTGAAAGCAGTAAGTGTTATTTCCACATCACATCCAAACTGAATACTAACCTGTTTTGTTTGTGCAGTTTCAAGTGAAGAACCAGTGGGAGCAATGGGAGGGGGGAGGACACAATGGGAACCCTGGTACAGACTACAAGAGGATGGGAAAGTGGAATGCAAGTTCTGCAAAACGAAGATTAGTTACCGCAAGGATCGCTTGCTTTTCCACTTGGGTTATAGACGAAATGACACCCTCCCCGGAGTGAGAATGTGCAACAAGGCCAGTGCAGCAGTGAAGGCTATGTTTTTCAATTGTGGGGGGAATGTTCCTACGGTCTCCGAAGATGAAGAGGAACATGATGTGGAAGTGACATCACCGTCATCGAATCCAACGAGGGTGGTACGTGATCAAGAATTACCCAATGCTTCAATCTCAATTAGTGGAGGGGGAGGAAATACTTTGGGCCAAAATTCTCAAGTTCGATCATCAGAGGCGCCTGTCCCTTCTTCGACCCATAGTCGACCGCTGAGGCAATTATCCGTACAAGAAGGGATGGACACATCCAAAAAGCAAGTACTAGACAAGAAGTGGGCAAAGTTTTTCTATAAAGCAAATATCCCATTCAATGTGGTGAGACACCCCGCTTTTGTGGATGCCGTGAAATCAACCTCCGAGTCCAGAGTTCTTTACAAACCTCCACCTTACAATGCCATATGTACGAAGCTCATGACATCAACAAAGGAGGAAGTGGCTGCACTGGTAGCGGAGAAGACAAGGGGGCCTATCCACAAATACGGTGTCACTATATGTTCTGACGGATGGGACAATGTCAGCCATCGGCCATTGATCAATGTAATGTTGTCGTGCACGAGTGGAGAAGTATTTTTGGGATCGGTGGACACTACAGGCGAAAGCAAAGACGCTGTTTATGTGGCTAATCGCATGATCGATTACATTGACGCGGTGGGGGGACAGAATGTGGTGCAAGTTTGTACGGACAATGCGCCAAACATGCGTTTGGCTGGTACTCAAATTACTCGCGAATTCCCTCACCTATATTTCCAAGGTTGTTCCGCGCATGCACTTGACCTTCTACTTGAAGATTGGGGCAAGCAACTTTGGGTGGTCAAAATGGTGAAGAAAGCAAAATCAATCGTGAAATTCATTCGCACGCATCACATGCCACTCGCCATTTTCCGACGACATTCTCCTAACCTCATGTTGAAGAATCCCATTGAGACACGTTTTGCGACCATGTTCCTCATGATCGAGCGTTTGGCCGAGGTCAAGGAAGCCGTGGAATCTATAGTCCATGATCCGCAGTGGAACGAATATGTGAGGTCCTCGAACGCTGCAATACACAATAAGGCAGAAAAGGTTCGACGTAGGGTTCGAAAGGACGAGTTCTGGAGGAGGTGTCTCAACTTTGTGCATATGGTAGAGCCTGTGTTGGTGGCTCTTCGAGAGTTTGATGGAAAACATCCGGTCATGGGCAAAGCATGGATCGTGATGAAGAAGCTAGAAAAGCATGTTTTGGCTTTGAGGAATCGACCATTTTCATTGGAGGCAAATTATGCGGACCGTGCTGAATACGCGTTTTACGAACGATGGGATTTGATGAAGACTGATTTGCACTACGCAGCTGCCCTGCTCAATCCATTCCTCCTTGATGAAATTATACTAATAGACGATAACGAGGCAAAGGAGGCCATTCTTAGAGTACTACGCAAATTGGCAGTTGGAGGGTTGGGATATGCAGCCGCTTTGTTTGAGTACCAATCCTTTCGAGACCGCCGAGGCATGTTCGCTGGACTTCCCGATGTGAATACTTTGAATTTGGAGCCGCATGAATGGTGGGATCTTCTCGGAGCCGCTGCTCATACGCTTGCACCTATTGCAAGAAGGATCCTCGCACAAGTATGTTCCGCATCATCATGCGAACGCAATTGGAGCATGTATTCATTTGTCCACAACAAGTCTCGCAACAGATTGACATTTGAGCGCGCGGAGGAATTGGTTTACATTTATACCAATTCGAGGACTCTCAGGGAAAGGGGTGCGGCGGATGCAGCACGATGGTACACTGAGAACATGTTGTCCGAAGATTCCATGACAACCGAATCAGATGGCTTGGATCGTGGTTCGGTTATGTCAGACGCTAACAACGATGACTCAGACGACAGTTCCAATGGCGATGATGATCCACCATTTCGGCCTTTGGGTGAAAGGCAAGAAAGGGGTCCCCTAATTGACGAGTCCGTATTTGACTTTGATGGCGCGGATAATGATGGAAATGACCACGGGGGAGATGAGGATGGAAATGACAACGGGGGAAATGATGGCAGTCCGTCATGGATGCCACGTACATCGATTGCGGGGTCAAGTGGTGGAAATCAAAACGAAGGGGTTGAAGCCCCACCTTCGCCGGTTATAGGGCCGATTGAAGAAGAAATGCGTACCCGGAGACATGAACATGTCGTTGTGGTAGAAAGACAAGGCGAAGATGAGGTCGTTGCCACAGATCCCCGAGTGGCGCGGAACACTCGTAGCCACAGATCCCCCATTGGTGTCGAGATAGACTTTCGCACATTGCTTCGAGACACGATCGGCGTGCGACCACAAGCGCCTAGCTTGGATGATCCACCCGTCCAAATTTCAGCACGGCCTTCATCTTCTAGAGTCCGCCCCAACCAAGAAACTCCATCAGTCGGTACACGATTGGCCGGTCTCTTCCCAACTCTAAATATGACCGAGCGAAGGAATGCACCTCCATCCTCAGAACAACCCGTTGCACCGCCTACACGCACTACTAATCGACGCCCGCGGCCACGTGAAGAAAGCCCTACCAATGAACGAGTGAGTAGAAGAACACGTAGAAGGCTAAGAAGGGAAGAAGCGGCGAGTATACCATTTCTCCGCGAAGGTCTTCTCCCTGGACTGACGGGGCCCAGTGTGGATACCGCTGGAGATGGAGTAGGAGGGCGAACAATCCGCAGATTGGCTTCTATAGTAGGTGAAGGCTCAGACAGCCCTGACAACTCACCAAGCGAAGTCGGTAGGGCAACGTCCAATCATGATGATGAATCCATGGGTCCTAGTATAGGTGAAGATGGTGAAGTTCCGGGAGATAGTGATTATAGAGGGACTCGTAGAGGTCCTCCACCTGCACCTCAAGACAATCAAGCAACCACGCGAGAGGCTGCTGCAAGGAGCATGGCTCCTAATCGTACACGTGCAAGACGTTGAGAGCATCTAGGGAAAAAAATGTCTCCATGTCATCTTATGTAATATTGTGTAAGGCTGAATACCTTGCATGTGAAATTCGGCATTAATTATAAATACTACACATGCTTCCTGTGCTCATGTAGGGCGCATGGGTAGAAATTTTTTATCTTCACATGTCACAAATTCTACAACGCAACAACGGATCCATTTATGGATATTTGTCCCAAGAAATGGAAATATTTGCTTTGTCGTTTGCCATGTGTTCTATACTCTTAAATTTGGATTCATTCTTCGAAGCTGGTTACCTACATGCTTGGATATTTTGAGATCATTATGGATTTTGCCATGTACAAGAAAACAAATGTAATCTGGAATATGGAGAAAATGATTGAAAGTACTGAATTAACCCCTAAAGGACCAAGAGTCCCCTCGGGGAACTTTAAGAATTAGGGCAGGTACTTGTGACTTCAATTTTTAATGAATTTTATTGAAATTTTCACATAAGATAAAAAAACTGATTAGCTCCGTGGAAATATTCATTTTTTTTCAATTGGTGACCGGGAGCAAAAGTTATGCCATCATAAACATTATTTTTATGTTGCCGGGCAGAAAAAAAATCTACAGAAACTTCAAAATTAAAAAAATTATTTTTTTTCTTATAGATTATATTTTTGTCTACAAGTAAAGCTTTGATTCATTCCATTTGGATTAGTAATGTGAAAGTTATGAACAATCTTGTTTTTCGGGCAATCTAAGCATCTTCTTGAAAAAATAACTTCTAGGATTCATTTGTGAATGCAATTTGCACAATTTTTAAAAAAAAATTGTTGGACAAGGTTGATTTTGTTTTCTAGAACAATCTCACCATTGGGATTATTGTGTTTCAATTCCATCTATGAGATATTTGCAATTTAGTTTTTCTTTCAATCTTGGACCTACATCTACTTGACAATTTTTTAAAGAATGACAAAAAGTCTTTATTTTGTGAATTTTTTTTCCTAAGCTCTTAGCTCAATTTCTCAATAAAAAAATTTTAATTCAACGTCTGTAGTGCAAAAAGATTACATAAATGGAGGACAAAGTCATTTGAAGTTGCAAACTAGTGTTTAAGAAAACTTTGTTTTACAACTTTGAATGCTCATATCTTCCTATCTATACGGTCAAACTTCATGAAATTTTCACCACATCATCTGAGTAAAGTAAAGTTCAAGATCCTATGGTTAGATTCTAAAAATTTAGTTTTTTTGTTTTTCATGGATGAATGGAACAAAAATGGCAGTTTTGAGTGGTTTTGGGTTGAAAAACGGCCGTGGTCCTTTAGGGGTTAACATGGCATTCAGTCCAAAATTTACGAAGGGACAGAACTACTCACAAATCCACTCACCGGAATCATACTCGAATGGAACAAAAATATTTACATATATTTATTTCAAAAAGGAGTTAGTACAAAATTTAGTGACGCAAAGTTCGTGGACTATACTGTAGTAAAAGCAAGTACTAAGGTACGTCTACGATTACATTGCCACTAAAATACTATTCTCTAATCTTCATTCCTTGCTTGTTCTTGTAGAAGTGCTTGCTCCTTGCGGGCCTCGCGGTAGCAATCAACGGGTGGAGTCCAAAATAAGGGGGCGCCACTAATTCGTCCCACGGCGTACGTTACCGTGCGTCGTTGTAGTGGGTCCTCTTTGCACAATTCGCCCAATGTGGCTTGAAATGTACCAAACGCTGTATGGTCGGGAAGCATTTCCGTATTTTCGCGGTCTTTCTTCCATATCTTCTCCGCAAGCTTCCCAACAGCATATCCGTCTGTATGTATACTAACACACGGTGCCCCATCTGCACGAGTGGGGGATACCGAAGTGCCCGCCTCTCCAGGAACATACATCAATTCAGGGGCCACCCACCAACGTTTCTGACGTGTAGCCCACATTTGGCTTGCACATTGAAACTGGTACAAAGAATGGGTTTCTTCATTGATACGACTAGCCATTCCCCAATCACATAGCCCAATCCACACTGTTCGCCCATCATCATTTGGAAAATGCAACATGATGTTTTCTGGCGTGATGTCGTTGTGGAGCACTGAAGATTGTTGCACCGCATCCACGATGCAAATTAACGCCCATGCAAGCTCGGTGCGGTTTCTACGATAAGCCAAGAGTCTTTTGGCTTCTTGCATCGTCTGTGGAGTTGCATGGTAGGCAAGCTCCCCGATCTCAGCATAATCTCGGTTTTTCTGGTCCAATGCGAACATGGCTCCCAATGTTCCTCCATTCCACCATTGAGAATAACACTCCATGGTCATGTCATTTATAGCAAAAAATTTTATGACCCCTGGATGATTACATGGACAAACCAAAGCCTCGATGGACAACTTCTCCCGCGACTTCTTCAATTGATCCACATATAAGGCTGTCTTGCCCGCCAATTCCATCATGGGGGGAATGTGCCTTGAATTTTGGAGGCTCACTTTACGCACCCTCCCGTGCCCCCCTTGTTTGTTGTGGCCTGACAATGGAACCACCACCACTCCTCGTTCAAGAAATACCACTCCTCCCGCACCCGCTTGGCCTAGGGACAAGCTTTGGCTCTGCTGAAACCATGGGGCAGAGCGGATATTGCTGGAAGACAGCGCTCGCATTGCGTCATGCCACCAATACACCTTTTTGTGCAACAAATGCAATGCTTGTTGCTTCGGCGCTACATCTCGTTTGAATCCCTTTACCGATGCGGCGACTTGGGCGATGTTGAAAACACAAGTTTGCACTTGTTCGTCAAGCCAATGACGGAAGTGTTCCTTTGTGCGATCTTCAAGCCACTCATCCTCGCCCATTGTTGTCCAAAACATGTGGGTGAATTTTTTTTTAATTGTCTCCACCCCTTGCAATCCACGCGAGACGTAGGTCGTATTCAATTGAGCAATCGTATATTGCTCCAAAAAATCCAATGCCACTTCCTGCACTTTCCTGGTCGCAGCCTTCCTTGGCCAGTCGTCTGTATTCGTAGCCTTGTGCCTCCGCCTGCTCTTTTTTTTCTTGGCCCCCGAAGATTCTCCTCCAGCCGCACCACCGACCCCTTCTCCGGCCAATACTGCCTCTGATACGCAGTCAATGGATTCTGGAGACTGCTCACCAACAGGATCTCCGATGCCTGAAAACCACTCATCAACCTTGCGCTTCGACGCACCTCGCCCGTCCATTCTGAAAAAAAATATGCGATGGTAAAACCAAGGAATTAGGGTTCAGTACTCACAAATGTGAAAACTATCCCCACTTCCTCAGCCGAGCCTCCTCGCAAGCACCCGCGCTCCCAAGCAAGGACTGCAACCAATCCAGGGCAAGAGAGCACCGTCAGAGCAGGAGAGACTCGTGTAGAGTGGGGGACCTGGCCCACCTTATATAGTCGTTGGCGAGCCGTCGCATGGACGGCCGATCCGTCCAAGGAACTCGAAAGCCGTCGAGGGGTGTCGGGAACTCCGAGACCGTCGAGGGGACGCGCTGAAGCCGTCGAGGGGAATGTCGAGGACGATGAGGCCGTCGACGGGACGCACCCATCCGTCCCGGGAATTTCGAAGCCGTCCAGGAAACCGTCGAGGAATTGCGAGACTGTCGACAGGACGCACAAGCTGTCCTGGGAATTCGGGGGTCCGTCGTGGAACGAGGCCGTCCACGCGACCCCACAGGGCGTCCCGGGAATTCTGAACCATTAAGGGGATCGTCGGGGAAGCATAGGGTGGTGAAGATGCCAACGAAGACTTAATGGCAAGCCTCGTGCAATTGAAATTCCTCTACAAGGTAATAAGGTAACAGGCCAGAAACCGCCCATCTAAGGGCTGACACTGAATTTTGAGAAGGTCAAAAACCCAGCCTAAAGCCCTTGCCCAACCGAAGGTTTTAGGATTTAGGGTTTAGGGTTTAGGGTTTAGGGTTTAAGTTCCTTTTTACTTTTGCGTAAATGAGGGTAAAATGTCTAGTTTAGTAATTTAATAACTTAAGAAGTGCATTATAATTTGTATTCGGTAATTGATCTTTATTTTCCTAGCGTCAATCTAATTTTGCAAATTTTGAAGTAATTAAAAGAAATAACATGAAATGATTAAACTTATTGGTTCTAGTCTAAACACATACCTCTTCGGTTGATGCGTATCCGTTCTCAGTTGTGTCGTCAAAAAGCTCTACTTCCTCCCTTTCCATCTAATTTCATTCTCCCCCGTAAATTTAGGAAATAGGAGCTAATTTTAATAATTTAATCCGGCTTAATTAGCATTTGCTATTTGATGGTCACACTATAACTCCTTGAGGAACTTAAATCATTTCCGTACAATGACTTTGCCTAAATCTAATTCAAGCGTACATACATCTATTTTACAAAATGGGGTCACATAAAATGCCTAATTGAATTCTTCAACCCAATTATATTGTTGTAACTTACTAGGAATCTAGGATGTTTTTTGGTATGAAAGATGTGCATATGGATGTTTCCTACATATCTCCTCTTTGCAAATTAATGCTAATTCATCACCAATGTTTTATAATCAATTATCATGCTAAACCATGAGTTTTGAATGAAACAATTCACCAAATACTGAATTTGACTTATGTGAAATCCACATTTGGTATGCTTGATTATATTATGCAAAATTCATTTCAATGGCAGAATTGGATGATCCTAAACTTGTTGGTGGGTAGTGTGTAATGTACACGGCTAAAATTTTACATTGCCTTCCAGTGCTTCATCTCATATCGAGAATGGCTGAAGTGATGGACCCTAAATTTTAGAAGTTGCCCTACGGATATGTAGGGATTTAAACTTCTCAATTTTAAATTCGGGAGCCATCCGACTAGGCATGTATTTTTTAGGAAATTAGATTAGTACTACATGTACATATTAGTATGTTACTATATTGCATAATATTCTAGTCATGTAGTCATGTACTCTACTTATGAGTTATGAAACTATGAGTTATGAAAGTATAAGTGAATGGCGAGCACTAATTAGGAGTTTAGGACGGGGGCACTGGCAAGCAAGACTCCGTTAGTGGGCACCAACCAATTTTCAGAATTCAGACTCTTCTGCGGAACCCTAAACCGCTCTAATCCTCTCTTTGCCGAAGTGTATGATAAACCCTAGAAGAAAGAGTTAGAATTCCGCAAGTGTGTTAATGGTTTGAACCAAAAATACACGTCAAAGGGTTAAAAAAGTTACCCCAAAAAAATATAGAAAGGGTTTGGAAAGAAATTGTCGAGCCCTGTTCGAATAAAAAAAATGTGGAAATGGGTTGGAAAAAAATGTGTTAATGGTTCAATTAAAAAAAATAGGGAAAAGGTTTGAATCCCCAAAATGGAAGTGGTGTGAATAAAGCAAAACGTTAATGGTTTCGGGTGTTGGGCAAAAATATATAGAAGGGATTTGGACCAAAAAATGGGTTAATGGATCGACTAAAAAAATATGGAAATGATTCGGTTTGGAAAAAAATGTGGAAATGGTTTGAATAAAAAAAATGGGAATGGTTTGAATAAAAAAAATGGGAAAGGTTTGAATTAAAAAAATGGGAATGGTTTGAATAACAGACTCGGGGGTTCACCCCCTTTATCTTTTGGTAACCACGTGCGATAATGGGGTATTTAATGGGGGGGTATTTATGTCCTTCTCATGTTTTTTTCCCTCCCTATTAGTAGAAATAAAGCTACCGGAGTGTATTTTAGAGTACCCTATTTTCTTTTGTAAATTCTTTGAAGGACTATTTTTGAACACCCTATTTTTTTTCTACATTTCATAATTACAAAATATTGAGAAGATAAAAAACATTGTATACAAGGAAACATGTGAGCTTCAAGGATTTTGATGAACTAAGAACATGGTGAAACGCACAGCATATGCTATCTATATGCCACTAAAGAGTTTGAAAATCAAAAATCAAAGCTACAACTATTTATATTTCACCATTTATAAGAAAACAAAGCACACAATAGAGAAATTAAACTATAGTATACAATCCTAATTAATGCAATATTTAAAACCAATTTAAAGGCACAAGAGCATATTCACATTCATTTATATAATAAGGAAAACTTAGGGAATTTAATAAGCCGATTGTGTTTAAAAACACAAGTATCAGTAAGTCTGCAAATCCATTCTAACATCTAAAATGAAGAAGTTCAAGGACCTCTTGCTCTCAAATCAACTATTATGGTAGGAAGCTCACACGGAGGTTAATAAACTATGCAGGCTTTTTTATCTGCTTAATAGGACTATAGGAGGGTCTGAAATCTGAATTGGAAAGCTCATTGTGAGGAAACTAATTGTGGATTATATTGAAGCATGCTAAGATTTGATTTTTACTATATGAATGGATGGTTTTAGAGTTACAATGGATTCAATCGTAACTAAGTGTACTTATAGGTGTCTACTAATTTTATTCAAAATAAAAAATGGTTGTTAAACTACCTTCTTTCAAATGTGAAATTGTTTTGAAATAATGATTAATTGAAGAATTCATTTCAGTTTTTGAAAGGGACACATTTAGAAACCATTTCAAACCATTTTTTACATGTTGCATTGCTAGTTTATTCACCAAACCAGATTCTTTTAGAAACTGTGCATGTATAGATTTTCAAGGCTTACTGATCACAAATAGGGTCCTATGACAAATTGTGTTTGAAAATTAATAATTAATTCAATTTTTCTTCCAAAAAATATGAAACAACTTGTATTAGATTCCTCATCTATTTCTCCTTGACTGAAAAATAAACTAAAAATATTTTCATCTAAAGACATACACGAAAAAGGCAAATCAACTCTTAATTTAAATAAGTGCAATCTTTGCCTCCTACCATGCATACATGGCTAACACACTTGTCACAATCATGAATCCCAAAAAAATTTAAAAAGAAATACAAGATCTGAATGAGTCACACACTTGTCACAACCATGAATGAATCCCAAAATTTTTTAAAAAGAAATGCAAGCTGTGAATGTTAACTCACTGAGCTCCAATAAAAATTACAGTATACAGGTACTGCATTGGCAATCTTCACCAGTTCACCCACATTAAAATTCTGCTGTCTTACAGCTTATTGCATCTCAACTGCCTAAATGAATACCAATTGCGTAATTGGATCCTGGCTGTCTAATTGGATTCCACCTGCCTAATTGAAATTCAGTATATATTGGGCCCACCTATTGGGCCCGTCCAGAACCTGGGCAGGCCATCACGGGGACGGAGAGCGTCCAGAAAACCGTCCAGGAAGACGGGCCCGTCTAGGACCTGGGCAGGCTGTCACAGGGACGGAGGGCGTCCCTAAAACCGTCCAGGAAGACGGGCCTGTCCAGGACGGCCAGGGAGGACTGACCCCTCTATTGCCCCTTTTTTACCCTTGCAGAAAACCCTGGAATTTCTTTTATTTTTCACACAAATTCTTTTTTGCAAATTCTGAATTCTTATTTGGAATCAGAGACCTCGATTTAGCTAGGGGACGTGTTGAAATCTAAAATTTAATCGGCACAAATTAGGGGGGAATTTTTTACATTTACCCTCCGGAGGGGCAATAGAAGGGTCAGTCCTCCCTGGCCGTCGAGGCCCTGAGCAGGCCGTCACGGGGACGGAGGGCGTCCAGAAAACCGTCCAGCAACACGGGCCCGTCCAGGACCTGGGCAGGCCGTCCGCAATGAATTTGGCTGCGGGCCGGAGCGTCGACCTGTCCGGGCAGGCTGTCCACAGCGGAACAGTGGCCGTCCAAGACCACGGGCAGGCCGTCACGAAGAGCCATTTTTGGCCATCGAATTTGCAATTCGGCGGAGTAATTATGGATTTTCGAACTCATGAGTGTTTTCGAACTCGTTGACGGCGCCGGACCTGTGGACGGCCTCTGTGACGTCATCCCAAAGTTGTCGACGGCCTCCCGAACCTCCGTCGACGCTCCCTGGACGCCCCAGCCGTCGATGGCCGTCCGCATCAACGGCTCCAGGTGGTGCGTGGCAATGTGATTAGACACAAATTAACACTCCTAACGAGGCTTGGTAATGGGGAGTATAAATCCCAAATTCAGCCACAATTAACCTTGCTTTCTCTCTTGAGTTGCTCTGTCCTAGCTTGAAAAAAGCTTTGCATTGCAATTCGGGAGGAAGTCAAGCATTTGGCTATTGCTTTGCCACATTCCAGTTGCCCTCACGCAACAGGAGGCAGAGCATAGTCATCTGTACATACACATCCGTGTTGTGGCATTGTGTGCAGGTACTATGGCCTTAAACCCACTAGAGATGGTAATACATGTGGAGAACCCCCCCATGGCAGAGAACCAGGAGGTGGTAGTTCCTGGAAATCACCCCCCAGTGGTAGAAAACCAGGAGATGGTAACCCATGAAGGTGAACCCCCACACAGGAGGCGTCGTGGGAACAGAAGCACTGTAGACTGGGCGACTTTCAACACTGGAGAAGTTTTGGCTGGGCACGGGTGGGAACAGGCGCTTGAGCCATGGACCCGCACCACATGTCAGAGATACGTGGACTGGGCCCACATCAACCGCCATTTTCCACGGGAGAGAAATGAGACGCAAGTGCGATCTGGCGTTGCATTGATCAAGTATTGCGTACACCCAACGTTCAAGAAGCGGTTGACCGAGGTGGCATTGGCACTTTGGGGGACCCTCTCGAAGAAGGATGGGACCCTCACATTGTGTCAAATGGCGTATGCGGAGGTTTTTTTGGGCAAGGACGTGGATTGGAACACGTATCCGGCTAAACAACGGGGTGGCCGTTTCCCTACTAAAAGCCGTAGAATTCCACCAAATCCTGAAGTGCAATTGGAAGGCGAAGGAGTGGCTGGGGCACAAGGGGACGAAGCGGCGGCCGCGGACCCCATGGAGGTCGACAATGCACCTCAAGGCGCCAACGAACAAAATCCGGTGGCTCCCGAATTGGAGGCGCCCATTGCCGGTCCAAGCGAGCCCATGCCACTCGCCATTCACCCAATTCCCCCGTCCATGACAATTAATGAAGTATTTGGAGCAAATGGGGAATTAGAGGCATTACGTGCATTGGTGATTAAGCTGCGTGAGGATGGTGCAGAAGCTGAGCGAAGGCACGAGATGGAGGTACAAGCCCACAACGCACGAGTGAAGGCTTTGGAGGAAACGAATGCTAAGTTACTAGCAAGTAACATTGACTTGCTTGAACGTGAACGTCGCCAAAGCACGGATGGCACTCCACCATTGGATGAGGTCGTGGAGCGGGCCACATATGGTCTAATTGAGCCAGCTGATCCATTGACGGTGCGCCGGGTGCGGCCTCATGGTATATTCCCAACACCACATTTTCGTGGTGAGAGTTCAAATGCGGCAACCCAATCAACAGATGCATTGGGCCAAGAGTTCATAAGCGTTGAGCGCGTGGCATACGATGCCCTTGTGGCACGAGCGGAGCATGCAGAGGGCGAGTGCAATGAGGCCAAGGCCAACATGGAGACTGTATCAGCGGCTTTGGAGGGACTACAGGACGAGTTGGCATTTGTAAATGCCATGAAGGATAGATTATTGCAACAAACGTCAACTACGAGGGAGCAAAAGTTGCTTGCCATGAGCAACATGAGATTGGCATGCACTTTGGCTATGAACGAGGTCGCACAACTGCAGCGTGAAGTCAGGAGAATAGCTGCAGAATTTAGAGATGGTAGCCAACGTTATTTTGGCTTGACATCGTGGGCCCGACTGGAGGATATGTTTCCAGTTACATTGCCCCAAAATCGCGATAATGCAAGCATTGATTGGGACGGGCATCCGCATCTAGACTTCCAATTCAACACCGCGAGATATCGATACGGGCCCGTGGATAGAGAAGGCAATGCCCCCTTATTGTGGCCCATAGTTCCCGAGTTTGTGAAGGATGGAACGACGTGCACGATTTGCATGGAACCGTTTGGACCCGAGGGTGGATTTTGCCTTGGAACGTGTGGACATATGTACCACCCTGGATGTCTCATTCCGCACATGGTCACAAGAAAGCGGTGCGCACAATGCAAGGCTCCTTTGCACCGGCGGTTGTACGTCCAATTTGGGTTGGAGGATTACATGCCCCCACACTTCGAGTTGAACGAAGAGAACTTGCCTGGCGATGAGAATAGAGGGAGTTGGGGTAATGACATGATATGGATGTGGAAGTGGGGCCATGACAGTAGACACCTCGCCGTGCGCAGCGTGCAAGACATTCTGTGGAACGATGATGCGGAGATTACGGAGGTGTGCAAGAAGCTGATTAGTGCGGGCGATCCAGGGCGGCGAGTATTTTTTGGCCAACTTGCTGGTGGCCATTGGGACTTGGACCGACAGGAGTTCGTGCGCCAACCACATCCAGAGAATGTGGTTTTTGACTCCAGTGGAAATCCTATCGGAATACTCCAAGACATGGATCATGAGGCACAAATGAGGTTCATCGAAGACACTACGTTCAATGAGGTGCAAATGTTGTCAACCATTTCTTCCTACTTGCACGATCGATATGATCGGACCGTAGTGGCTACGTTGAACAGTTTGCAATCTAGAGAAGGATTGCAAGATTTTTTGAGAAATAGTATAGGCAGAGGCATTGTAGAACCAGAACAAGGTTGAATACCTTCTGGTGATGAGTTAGGCCATTAGACGGATGTATAGTATATTAGTATTGTAAATAGTATTTGGCTATGACGACCATTTACGAGCGTTTGTTGCTCATGTTGCAAAAGTACATTTTTTGGGCAATGAAGCATTTTCATTTTTCTCGTACAACTGTATTGTTTGTTAAACACTTAAACTGAAAACTTAACCATGAACAAATGAAAAGAATACTCAATACATTTGCTTGAAATGTATGTGCAACAAGTTCATTTAAATCCAATGCCATACTTTCACTTAAAGTAGATTTTGTAAGTTCACTTTTAAAAATTGCCAAAATTCTATTTTTTACATATGCCACAAGTATATATGCTTTTGTTTTTGATTCCCACCATTTCGAATTTTTTTAATCAAACCATTAACCCAAGTTTTTCCCACCGCATTTTTCCACATTTTTTTTTTCCACATGTCAAACCATAACCATTTTTTTACCCTAACCCATTTCCATTTGTTAGATTCAAACCCTTTCCATATTTTAGATTGAACCCATTTCCATATTTTTATTAGTCGAACCATGAACACATTTTTTTAAACCATTTCTATATTTTTTTGTCGTCCACATTTCAAACCATCAACGTTCTTTTTTATTCAAAGCATTCCCATTTTATTGATTCAAACTATTTCCAATTTGAGCCTTAACCATTAAGGCATTAACATTTTTTTTCCAAACCATTTCTAAATGTTTTTTATTCAACATTTCAAACCATGAAAGTTTTTTTTTCAAACCATTTCCATATTATTTTTAATCAAACCCTGAACACATTTTCTTTCCAACTTATTTCCATATTTTTTTTAGTCAAACCATTAACACATTTTTTTTCACGACCCTTTCTATAAGTTTTTTTCCAACCTTTCAAACCATTGCCTTTTTTTTTATTCAACCCATTTCCATATTTTTTTTTATTCGAAGCATTTTCATATATTTTTTAGTCGAAACATGAACACATTTTTTTTCCAAACCATTTCTATATTTTTTTGTATTCAACATTTCAAATTATTAACTTTTTTTTAATTCAAAGCATTTCCTTTTTCTTTTTCTTTGATTCAAACCATTTCCATATTTTTTTTAGTCGAACCATTAACCCATCTTTTTTCCAAACCATTTCTATATTTTTCTTTCTAACACCCTATACCATTACCGTTTTTCTTTACTCAAAACTTGGCCATTTTTTTACCCTAAACCATTTCCATATTTATTCTAGTCAAACAATTAACACATTTTTTCTCCAAACCATTTCTAAATTTGTTTTTCCAACATTTCAACCCATTTCCATATTTCTTTTAGTCAAACCCTAATCACATTTTTTTCCCAACCCATTTCCAAATTTTTTTGGTCGAGCCATTAACACATTTTTTTCCAAACCCTTTCTATATTTTTTTTTCATTCAACATTTCAAACCATTAACATTTTTTTTATTCAAACCATTTCCATAATTTTTTTATTCGAACAATTAACACATTTTTTTTCAAAACCAGTTTTACATTTTTTTTTATTCACAATTCCAAACCATTAACGTTATTTTCATTCAAACCATTTCCTTTTTTTTTATTCAAACCACCAAAACCTTTTTTTTAAATACAGAATATATATTATATTTAGACTATGGAAGGCCTAAAATACAAAACCATGGGAAATTATTTTTTGAGAGATGGTTAAACCTCATAGACTAATGAGAAAATTTTGATTGCGAATATGAACTCAGACTTTTAAGTCTTACAAATAAAGAGTTCCAGTCCACGGAGCCCAGGCCGTCCATCCTGACCGTCGACGGCACGGCTTGGCCGTCCATCGAACCCAGGCCGTCCAACCTTCCTCTCAATCCAAGCCGTCCTTCCCAAGCGTAGACCGTACCCAGACCGTCGATTTGGAGGCGTCCGTCCAGGCCGTCCACTGGACGTCCTGTCCATCGGGGCCGTCCATACCCCGCGAGCGGGGCCGTCCCCTAAAACCGTCCACCGGATCCGGACCGTCCGCAGAACCCAGAGTGTCCATCCAAGCCGTCTAGTCAGCCAGGACCGTCCATCGGAACTGTCCACCGAGCACGTCCTTCCAGGCCGTCCACGGAGGTCGTCCGTGAGGGCGTCCACGACCGCTGTCACGATTTTTCATCCTCTGTCGCAGATTCTGTCGTGAATTTCATCCTGACAGACGCTCGGCTCCCCGTCACGTTAGCGGACGGACATCCTGACGGACGGACGTGACGCGACGGAAGCAACCCTGCCTTGTGTATGCTTGCCGGTTCTACTTTTAGGTTCTCTCCAGATAACTCTAATGTGCAGACGCGCTAATTACCTACTGGGTCTTCATATTCCACTAATTAGCTCATAGTAAGTGAAATGGTAATTTCGAGTTCTCAAACTCTTGGACGACTTAAAACACAGTCATGGAAGAGAGACACCATGCACACTTGACGCCCCTCAGCCGGCTAGCAAGTCTAATTTTATCTATGCTCATTAACAGCGCACATGGCATGGAGATTTCGAAGGCGGCTGCACGTCTAGCCGCCTACCGATTTTAAGAAAACTCTTAAATTCGTTATGCACTTTCAATACATGTGGATTCACTTTTACAAGAATAGTAAATACGCCCAAAATAATCGATGCACTTCTCTCCCTGTACCATGAACACCCGAACGCCCACTGACATCATCTTCATGCAAGAGGTATTGGAAATGCTACTCCTCTTACGGCACCACTGATTTTGACATCCACAAAACAGTGCCGAAGTATGGCCCAAAGTGCACAATTGATAATTCATGTGTGGACTCACCGTGGCAAATTTCAACAACACAACTCAGGGAATGGTGTGGACAAGGAAAACGTAGCCTCAGCATTCATAACATTTGTAACGACAAAATGAAGTTCAGGCACAGGTTCACTTTGAAAATGGCAGTCCCAACATTCGCATGAAATTTTCATTCCGCTCTATGTTCTTCCTCCGAACCTCTTCATAAGCACTACTTTCTTCCGAAGTACCCATACTGTATTGTCTCTGCACACAGGAAAAGTTCTCGTCATAATTCATGTTCATCACACTGTACATGGCAACTTCATGAACTGCAAGACCGATAATATGACGTAAACAATCAACGACGCACTCATCCTGTCAATTTAGTGGGTTCACAAATTGTTCACTGAAAGAACGGCTACATACTCTTTGCAAGACCTGCACACCCGTAACTCACAGACAAATACTGCTGCTGTTGATTGCACTCTCTCTTTCACTACGAACGGAGTCCTCTGCTTGCACTGGGTCCCACTCCAAATGACCTAAAAAAATACTATTTCATTAGACGTGAATAGAACACGCGGAAACAGTGCACAGCATGTCATATCTCAAACCTCAGCTAGAAACTGAAGTCCTACTCTACCCATCGATATCTCCTGCTCACAAGAAGAATAACCCTTACCGAGTTCCTCTTCAACACGTAACGCAGAGTTCAATCTTCTTTTCTGGCTTCCTCTGCATCAAAGTAGCTTAGACATCTGAATCATTCACTTCGAACTTTTGTATTCAGTGCAAACCTGTTCTTCAGTATGGATAGCGGATTCTCTCCTCTCGCCGAGGCACTCAATGCCTTGGAAAGATCCCGTGCAAACCAGAGACTACTGGAAAGCTACAAATGCCCCTGCAACGAGTGCAAGGGGGGTGGGCGACCTATTATGAGAGTCACCATCGAAATGCATTTGAGAAGAAACGGCCGCGACCCAACACTGACGCATGCAATGCTGGTGAGTGAACCTAATCCGATGCCCGTGTTCCCATTCTGCCACAATGCCTTGGTCATCTCTGATAAGAAAAAGGTGTCCACCTGTCCACAATTGACTTTGCCAAACACTATGAGCATTTTTTTCTGAGCAATTGGAAGACGAAGTACTCGGAATAAGTTAGACCTACTTACTTACTTACTTCCTCATTTTTGAGCAAGAACATCGGCGGACTAGCAGTGAACTTCGTGATACATTTGATTTTAATGTGCAAAGGAAACGGCTCTGGATTCTTTTGCGTCGTACCTTTTCAGAATTCGTTTTCAATCTGCAGTCTAGAAAAGTAACTTAGAGTGCTCCTCCCCAACCTCAGCGCTTCCAAAACCTAACTTCCTTCCGCACTGTACATACTGCAATTGGTATTTGCCGAACTGAAACCCTAATAAAGTTTGGTGTCCTCTCTCTAATTCTGCATTCCTTCTTCCTTGATTCAAGATGCCCTCGACCTTTTTACCACTCCCTCACTTGCAGCCCTTCTTCTTGTGATCACGTACTGTCATTTAAACGTTGTCCTGTTTCTCTCATGCAGCCTGAGGACTCAGACAAGCAAGCTTTCCTATTCCAGAATGACTCCACTGAAGACGCTTCTACAGATGAGGAGCTCCCGACTAACCAGACCTTCGACACAAGTTTTGACTTCAACCGACTCACAGCAGAATGGTTTGAAGGAGTAGACGACAGGAGAGAGAACTTCTTCTCCAACGCTCACATAAACGATGACGAAGATGACAATGACTTACCACATGATGTTGACACAGAGGAGCCTAATGCGGAAGAATGGTTGAAGGAGAGCCAGGTACCTTTATTTGATGGTTCCAAAATTTCTGCCCTTGCTTGCGTTCTAGTTCTTATGAACTTGGCCCACATTCATAACGTCAGTAACTCATTCATGGACGAGCTCCTGTCTTTCTTCAAACTCGATGTGCTGCCCATAGGAAACGGTTTACCTAGCAATAGACATGGAGCTCGTCGCTTCATAGACCGACTTGGCCTGACATTTCATACCATTCACGCATGCCGTAACGGCTGTGTTCTCTTCTAGAAGGAGAGGTTGAATTTGAACACATGCCCCACCTACAATTCATCCAGATATGTTGAGGGAAGTCAGTCCATACCAGTCAAAGTTCTTAGACATTTTCCTCTAATTCCAAGACTCCTCAAAATGTATCGTTGCCGTAATATAGCTAGCCTAATGCGATGGCATGAAAAAAATGCGTCTACAGATGGAAAAATGAGGTCTCCTTTGGATAGTCCTGCTTGGAAAGAAGTGAAGAACATAGACAGTGCATTCTTCGAAGAAAGTAGAAATGTCAAACTCGGATTAGCATTGGATGGGATGAATCCCTTTGCTGATAAATCCACCAGACATTCCACATGGCCTATTTTTCTACTCAACTACAATTTGCCTGGTTGGATGGTTACAAAACGGTTTTTCGTAATGTTGTCACTCATTATACCTGGTAAAGAGTCTGTGAAGTCCACAAACATTGACGTCTTCCTTGAACCTCTAGTGGATGAACTGTTAGTGCTATGGGAAGGTGTGCCTGCGGTTGACATGTCAGAAAGTCCATAGAGAAGGACTTTCACTTTACGAGGAATGCTTCTGTGGACAATTCACGACTACCCTGCATATGGACTAATATCCGGATGTGCAACAAAGGGCTATAGAGGATGTCCCATTTGCGGTCCTGTAGTAGACTCAAGGTTCTCCAAGAGTTTGAGGAAGAATTTATTTCAAGGCCACCGTCGCTATCTGCATCGAGATCATCCATTTAGGTTCAGGACAGATCCTTTCAATGGCAAAGAAGAGCACCGTCCTAAACCACCTCGAGTATCGGGTATGGAACATCGCAGAAGAGGGGAAGCTCGAGAGTGTTGGGTACGTGCAGGTGGAACACCGGGCTCAGAAAACGATCCTGTAAAAAGACATGGCGTGAAGCGCCACTCAATTCTTTTTACTCTACCTTACTGGGAGGTAAGAACCTACCTTCTCAACTGTTCATGTTCATCGAATATGCACTGCTCGTAAGTGTTTAATGGAATATCTTTGTACAGTAGTCTTCAGTTTTTGTGTCCTACAGTGTCTGAGGTCGAAAGCTATGAATGTAACGAATTCCTTTTCTTTTTTGTCTAATAGTTCATGTTATTTCTTTGCAGAAACTTCTAGTAAGACATATTTTAGACGTCATGCATTGTGAGAAAAATATATCCGAGAATGTTTTGAGCACTTTGATGGGTATGAAAGATGGTCCTGCCGTTCGAAATGACATAAAAGAAGCCGGTTGTAAAACTTCGTTGCATATCAGGAGAGCAATTCCACTACTCACTGGCTTCTATCTTCCAAGAGCTCCGTATGTAATGTCCAATGAGAATAAAAAGAAGTTGATTCACAGACTACGGAATCTTAGAACTCCGACAAGGTATATGTCAAACATGAAGTCCAAGATTGATGAAGACGGAAAAATTCATGGCTTGAAGAGTCACAACTACCATGTCCTTCTCCAGAGAGTTCTGCCAGTGTGTCTTTGGGGATTATTACCACCTAGAGTGATGAGAGCAGTTGTTCAACTCAGTCATGTCTTTCGAAGAATTTGTATGAAGGTCTTGGACCCAGTGGAGCTGAACTCTTTAAATGAAGAAGTGGCAGTTGCAATGTGTTTCTTGGAAAGTGAATTCCCACCTTCGTTTTTTGATCCAATGTCACACACCCCTGTACACCTTGTGGAAGAATTGATATTATGTGGTCCAGTTCACAACTGTTGGATGTACCCTATGGAGAGATACATGAAATACATGAAGTCATATGTGAGAAATAAGAATCGCCCCGAGGGATGCATGGCAAGTGGAAATGCTATGGAGGTTGGCTTGGGTCTTTCTACTGAGTACATCTTGGAATGTGAATCCACACGAAAAAGGGTTTGGGATGCTGAAGAAGAAGGAGGAGATTCTGGGGAGATCACATGTGCAACTTATCAAATTAGACATCTCTCTACAGACGAGAGCTAGTGGGCGCATCTATGTGTGTTGAATAACTTGTCATGTCTGGACGAATTGAGAGAGTGCGTGACATTCTAATCCTCATATTTGACTGAAATTCTTTTTTGCTTCTCTTGTCGATAGTGCATTGCGAACTAGAAAATATTGTTCAAGAATTGGTAGTAGAGAGTAGCCGTTTGATTTTGTAGCGTCTGTACATAATATCATCAGGGAAGCTAATGTCCTACATGTCATTTGTGCAATTTTTTTCTTGTAGAAGTCATAAGAGATTGACAGCGGAAGTGGCAGACGCTCGAGCCACGTATAGACGTGGACTACATCCACGGCAACGAAGGAGAATGAATTACCCTTCTCATCTCAGTGTAGTTCCCGATTTCCCAGAGTGGTTGAGAGCAACAGTTCAAGGGGGAGAGCAGGCATGGGAAGACGACGTAGTTGACCTGTCCATGCCACCGAGGTCTAGGGTGCGCTCATTCAAGACAATAAAATGTTACGGAAAGCAATTTAGGGTCTCCAGTGCTGAAAAGAACTTAGTGACCATAGACTCGGGAGTTAGTGTAACCTGCGAAACGGTTCAGCGCAGTGGTCCTTCGGATGCAAATATTGTGTTAGGGGCAGTCACGTATTTTGGGAAGGTAATTGAAATTTTGGAGCTGGATTACGGCTGCCTCAAGCCAATACTCATGCTATGCGATTGGGTCCCACCTATATCTAGAGGGCCCACAGCATGTGTGAAACAAGATGAGTATGGTTTGACGCTGATAAAGTTGAGTAGAATGATGCGTCGGTCAGCTAACTCGTTTGTTTTTCTAGTGCAAGTTGTCCAAGTTTTTTTTGTGGAGTACGAAGATGAACCGGAGTGGTTTGCTGTAGTTCAAGCAAATTCAAGGTCAAGCAGGGTTTACGAACAAATGGACATGGAGAGCAGAAGTAGTTTATTCGGTAGAGAAGACGAAATGTTCGTTGCAGAGGGAGATGAATTTGAAACTGAGGATGCACAAGACCTGACCCTAAGCCCTGATAATTTGGGTCGAAGCATAATGGAGGAGGAGATAGTGGCGGTTGAATTTCTTGCGCAAGCTGAAGCGGAAGAGGAAGAAGATGACAATTTTGAAGATGACACTCTCATGCACTTTGGAAAAGGGGAGGGTTGACCTGAATATTGGCTATGGCCAAGTAGGTAATACAAGTCACTCATTTTCAGTTTCATGCAAAGGTTGGAGAACGTTGAAAGAAAAGGTTGTGTGTAGGGTCATTTTGTCATTCATGAATTAATTTGAACAGACTAGAAGTGGAGTACTTCTGTCGACAAAGTGGAGAAAGTACGGTACATGCGAGTCTGCGAATGTGTTTGCAGATGGTTACCTTGAAGAATTACTTGGCAGATAGCTCTGTGCAGGAGGACATGTCCATATTCAGTTCCGCGCGGCAGTGCAGGTGGTGGGAGGCAACAAATGAAGTAGCTGTGAAGGATTTTTCAGGGCTCACAGATTCTGCAGATCCCGTTCACAGGATTCAGAGAGAGAATTGCAGTAGTAGATCCCTCTGTAGAGCTTTTATTCTGGTAAGCGTGACCATTTCCTTTGCTGTAATAGTACTTGTAGTTGTGACTGAGATCGCGTTCTTCGTTATTTAACTGGAAAAGTAATGGACTTTGATATTCACTTAGTTGAAGCCTATGTTGCATGAATACAAACAGGTGTTCAGAGTGAAAACCATGACTTTTCTACCAAGGTGACTATAATAGTAGATTGAGTTTCAGCTGTTAGTCTGTTCTTAGAGGAAGGAATGAACGGGATAGGGACATGAGTACCTTTTTCCTTTTCAGAAAACGGAATTTGAAAAAGTAGTCGGGAATTGGAGAGATAGTGTGGAGGCATTCATCATTACAGACCAATGAAAGAAGGATTCATAGGAGTGAAGAATGTGTTTTCGGATTTGTTTGTAATCGTCATCACTTTCTCCGCACATTCGTCAAGGTAAGTGTAGATCACTCTTAAAAGAATAGTGGGGACAGTAAATGAATGGAGTACTCTTAGAAATGAAGGAGCAATGGAAGATTTTTGAAATTGCTTTTTGTTTCCACAGACAGGATTGCAGATCTTTTAATACCTTCACATTCTGGCATTAAGTTAAAAAATTGAACATGGCACCGTTACTGACTAAATTGATGGAGTGGTCAGTGGTCCCGGTGAGTAGAAAAGAAAATAGTCAATAAATCGTGGAGTTAAACAACGAATTCGAGTAATTCGTAATTGAAAAAAACAGGACATGTGAGATGCAAGGGTGAGGTACTGAAGAGAGCTGGAGTTTGATTCTAGAGGTTTCGGAGACCACGTCCCTAAGAAGCAGTTTCTCATGTCATAGGTGTACTGTGTGGCACTCAGTTAATGTCTCCGGAAGTGTATGTAAATGGAAGCAGCAGTGGCCATGGAAGGATTAACTTAAAATGTATGATGTGGAATATTCAGTTCTAGTTCTTGAATCGTGAAGAGCAGTACATCATGAGAGGAAGTCATTTCATTCATTTTAATGAAGTCAAATACTGAACTCTGTATTGCAGTGGAGTTAAAAAAAGATGTTCGAACTGTTGTGCCCTTTTTTTTTAATGGAAGGCGCCGGGGCCTTCCTCATGCTAAGGAGCGGGACTTCAGGTCGGGGGACACAGTTATTGTGGACCGCTATTGAAGAATGAAGGGAAGCTGAAGCAAATCTTGGCATATTTGGAAGGTACAAGTTATAGGAGAAGCACGCAGAGGTTCAACGTGAATGCAATGCCTGTCAAAGAGAATGACAGCAGCAGGGACGCGAAGGAGTTGTCCAGTTCTGGACGACATCTGAGACCATGAACATAGAAGTGGGGATCGACCACGTCCGGCATATCAAATTTCTTTTGAATTAGTGAAGGATTTTGAATTTAGGGAAGGCAGTCGTGGTCATTGTATGAATGATGTCGTCTCTTGACGTCGCCTCTCCGTGAAGTCCTGATTGTCGCCTTGTTGGATGTCTTTTGTTGTGCTGGAAGTGGACACCTCATATGCTCATGGACGCTACGGTACTGTAGATGGTGGTCTTTAAGTGACTGGTAGGGTTTTAGGAGCTGTGGAAGTTGTCGCTGAAGATGGAGTTCAGGATTACATGTTCAGTATCTCGTTGGTATGGAAAGGAAAACAAGAGATCGGTGTATAGTGATGTTCGCAGAGGTCCCTGGCTGGAGCGTTGAGTACTTTGTATTTCCGTTGCTAGTGCTAGAGTAAGTATATTTTGACTTGTAGAATGTGTAGCGGTATGTGCAGCTGGATGTTCACATGTATTGGATATGCTGATGTTGCGGAAGTGCTAGGTCCTCGGTGAAGATGAAGAGAGAAGTATTTTGTAAAGGAAATAGATAAGCATTTTTAGAGCGGGTTGGAGAGGTTTGCTGTGAAGGACCTGACATAACTCTTGATGTTAGCAGGTAAATCAGTGAAAAGGGCGACCTCTGGAGGTTCGAATTCGATAACGGCGTTGTGAACTGAGTACTGCGGACGGTCTCATGGAGTGCCCGGAAGTACAGAAGAACGGGTTTTTGTTTTTCTGTGAGTGCCCAAATAATTTTAGCTGGACATTTTGGTAATTTCAGTCCTGTTGTTCCTGTCAGTTTTCATTCATCTGACGTGGTTCATAGATTGCAAGAGTCTTAAGTCCGAAGCATTTGGTAAATGACCTTACTTCATTTGAAGAGGAAGAAGGTAACCGCAAGTAGTGAAAACAGGTAACCATGTGTGTGTGTTCATGTTGTATTTTTATCAGAATTGAAGCAGGTGGCATGGAGTTGTGGACTCGAAGGCGGAACTGAAAGAAGAGTAATACGTTCAAAGTGAAAGTGAAAGTGACGAGCAAGAGTGTCTGTTCAGTGCCTAGCCAAGTGGGAACAGTAAGAGTATCGGTTATGTAACCTGCTTCCTTTGGTGCGGTCTTGCATTGTATTGTTATGTTAAATATTGAAGTGCAGAGGACAGAAAATATATGAGAATTTTGTTGTTGTAGTCCTTACAAAACTAATGCAATGTGTACTAACTCTTGTCGATGGTGTTGTTGTCTGACTTATTGTATTAAAAGTCGTTACCGGAGTAGTTCATTTTGTTTGCAAACGATTGTGTTGTAATGAAAGTAAGATACGTTAACACGGTTGAATTGTCGACTTCCAGTTCCAAAGCAAAATGAGGTAGTAAATGGGATCAGGGATGCTCAGAGGCAGTGGTTCTGTTTTTAAGTGAATGCAAGGCATGGGACTTGAAGTCGAAAGTAGTGTTAGCATACCAGGGAAATGTCCACGGGGGAAATGGAGTAATCATTGAATTCGGGTGACTGAGGATTAGTTATGGAAGACAGGGAGGAACCAAAGTGGATGCATGCAAGGAAGTTCAATAAGCAGATGGCGGCATTGTGATTCAATGAATTAAACGTGCCCCTGTTTCTTACAGAAAGAAGTTTTGAATTTCTTGTAATATGTCAGTCTTCTGAATGCATCTGCTATGTGCATGTTGTTTTGCAGTGCTGGAAGTGGAGTGGAAAGTGATTTACATATTGTAAGACGGTTGTCTACTTGACATGATGACTTGGATTTCAATGGAGAAGTGAGGAATTGACGAAGGCTTCTCAGAATTAGTATGCATTGCCAGGGTTACAGTCATTGGGCATAGTATGTGAAGGGGGAGGTGGCTACCCTTCCTTCTTTCAAATTAGTCGTCCATGTCATAGGCTTGTGGTCGACCTGATTGGAACGAGGTCTTTGTTGACATAAGTGTGCGAAGAAGAATTTGAGGTTTCGGCGTGTGGACATCGTCTTTGAGGGATGGAATACAAGAAACGTATGAGATCTGCTCTTCATGACAGCGTGAGTGATGTTCATGGAATTTTGAGGTGGATTTTGAGGAAGTTCTTGTCCTGTAATTAGTAGTTGGATTTGTACAGATTGGATCCTTTTTTTTCTAGAAACGGGAATGTACAAGTTCGGGAAGTTCTTGCTGTAGCCAAATATACCTTCACTTTAGATAGAACTAGCTTGTGTTCGCATAAGCAGAGTCCACATAAATTCTTAGACGACACTATGTCGGAATAGAATTGTTTGATATCCGAGCCAATAAAACATATCCAGATATTACAGTGAGAATTTGGTCGAAGAATCCAGAAGATATATGGAATTGGCCTTGAAAAATATTTTGGTACAAGCGAATGGTAGCTTCGGCTAAGCGAACAGTACTATGGCAGCGGCTTTGTGGAACTTCTCTCTGGATCTTCAGTGAAGGTAATTCCTCCGACCGCATTTTCAAGTAGCCATCAATTGAAGAGGTGAGTGTGGACTTGCACGCATGAAGATAAGCTTGATTTACAAGGGGGTTCAAAACATTTGAAAGAAAGGGGAAAATGAAAATATTAATAAAAAAGTAAATGTTGGTTCTCGTTAGTACTACAGCGTGGGCTGCTGTTTTGGGTTGCAGAGTTGGAGTGGGCATCGTGTAGCATGCGTGTGAAATTGAATTAGAACCATAAAATTAGGACAACTGTACTTCATGGGCTTCCGCTGACTATGAATTATAAGGAAAAAAGAGAAAAAGCGAAGATTCTATTTGTGAAATATGTTGAACTCTGTTGTGGCCCCACCGTGAATCCGAATTTCTTCCCTCCTCTGTCGGGCAAGATTGAACTGACGCCCTCATTCAGCAGTTGGCAAGAAAGCTGAAATTCATATATTTTTGCTAATATATATTTTTTAAATACTGAATTCATATCTGCAATTAGAGGCCCCAAATTCAGGAGGACGACTATAGAATCTGAAGTGAAGACGCGTAAAATAGGGGCCTTTTTTACTTACTTGCAGCCTCGAGTACCGTGGACTCTATGGAGTGGCCGAGAGAAGGTGCCCGTTCCCTTGGATTTAGTGAACACGCACCAATGAGAACTGCATGGCATTCACAAGGAAAAGCACTTGAGCTGGTACTTCTGAAATGCAGACAACAAAAATCTATAGTAGCCAATGCATTGTGTCCACTTAACCACAAGTCCCTGCCCTTTTTTTGTAAAAAACTTTTGGCACTCAGAGAACAAGAGAAGCATACTTGGAACCCATCCCGTTAGAGTATGCTAAAGCAACGCGACCGAATATGCAGAGTTTTCCAAAATTCAGTTGACCGATTTGCACTGTGCACTCAGTTTGACTCATTTGTTGTATCCTGCGTGACCTACTAGTACCGCAGAAGGATAGTCAGCACTTCGTTACTGATGTGTCTACTTTAAAAAACCCTCATCTGTTGTAGTGTTAACTCTCTTGTCTCGCTTGAAAAGTTTGATTATATTTATCATGGTCATCTATCCACTTTTTCATTGCATAGTATCGGCCTTTACTTGTTGATGAAGTTTATAAATGGGTGCTAATTAGAAAGAGAATAATTTCCATAACTTTGAATAGTCTTATCTCTTGACACTTCAGTATAAATAATAGATCTTCAACAAAATGTGAAGCTCCAACTACAAGATGTCAACTTGATTCACATTGAGCATCATGCCATGCTTGGTGTACATTTTTATTTATAAATACTAATAAAATACGATGACATCAAAGCATATATAATTGATATGTGTAATATGCCTCTTGTGGAATAGGCTATTTACTTGTGCCTCAAGTTATTATTCTTGCTTGGAGGAATTGAAGAAGCCCCGTGTTGACAAAAACATTGCCAATTTGTCCATATTGGAGTGGTCATGATGAATTCATAGACTTAAGCCCATTTTTGGCTCCTCTTGATTGTTGTGGACAAATTCTTATAAGTCATAAGTCCTTAGTTGGCCACTTTGATTTGCCATATATTCTTAATCCCATCTTACAAAACTTCTTTGAGCAACATGTATAGTGATATTGGCACTATGGAATAACTCTACAAACATGCCCTTAGGATCTATCTTAGGAACTTCAAACTGAGCCTTAGTTAGTGGCCCCTCGGAAGTCTTCCCTTTCCAATTACTGATCAATAGAGACATGCAATTCTAGAGAAGTTTGATTTCCCTTGCCTTGACCTTCTTTGACGACTTGGAAGAAGTACTTTGATATATGTTTTAGTTTAAGGAAAACAAGCAAAATTCTGATAATGATAACACAAGCAACACCAAATGATGCTAACGGAGTTGTAATTTTACAAAAGATGAGGAATTAGTTGCATTAACAAGAAAGTTCACTAAGAGCTACAAGATGCAAAAATTCTCCTGGTGTCAAATGTGCCCCCGCAAATGCACACGCAATGATAACAATTGCTATAGGTGTAAGAACCCTTTCCAAAATAATATACTCCCATTTCAAATCAACAATTCTATTCAAAACACTCCCATCTTGACTTAATCTACATTAGTATAAAAAGCAGATGAGTGACATAGTCAACAAATGATATATCCTAAAATATTTGGTCGATTTGCCATCATTGCAAGATAGATTAGATGCAATTCACTATATCTATGGCTAAGCATACACTGCCAAATCCCACCATTGGACAAAAAAAATAGATTGGTATTAATACCACCATTTCTTAATACTTCTTTCAAAATAAACACTATTGCAGTTAGTTTCAGGTTTAGGAGGGGAGCTTTTGAAGTCACACACTAGCGCCCTCCTATCTTGTAGTGCAAATGGAAGAAAAGTGGATGCAATTTCCAAGATCCCACAAGTAGCCAAATTCATTGAACTGTAGAGAAGACCATAGAGTTCGATGTAACAGATAAAAAAACAAGCGGAATTCACTTATATATAAGATTGAAAGATCTTCACCACATCTATTTACTTCTTGATTTCCCAACTTTGAATAGGGCATACATACAGAGACAAGATATAGGTAGAGACCTTTGGAAGGCAAGGTGATACCAAACCGACATCCAAATTCTCAATGTGATAATTACAATGGTAGTTTCAAAATTGGATAATGTTCTCTCCTTTGCACACAAGTCTGTCACTCAAAGAGATGGAAACCATTCACTCTGTTCAAACTTTAGTCACTAGATGTTACCATTCAATATCCATCATTGTAAGCTAAGAGACAACAACCATTCACTATTCAAATTGTAGCCATTAGAAGAGACAACAATCATTCATTGTTCAATTATAGCCACTAGAAGTCCTCGGTACTATAGTAATTTGCTAATTTCAATGCCCAACAATTCCTTCCTATCAGCAAATTGAAGATGCAACTTATTGAATAATGCAACATTCCTAAAACTCTCGCAATATTGAGAATTCACAAGACTACCAAAATAGTCTATAGCCATCTACCGTTTGTCATGATTTGTCAAGTCGTTGAAGGGATGGGACACTACATTCCTATTAAGTCTTATCTTGGCAACAATGGCCCTCTCTTGCAAAATACTCTTATAGTTCACATTGCTGGACATAAAATCAAACACCTTTCCTAACTCTCCATCGGTCTCCATCATTGCAATCTCCCATTTATCTCTAAGATAAGTCACACCTTCCTCTATAACGGTCTCTAAAAACAACAAGCTTCCCAATTTGATTCTCCTTGCCAATTTCTCTTTTTTGGTGTCATTTGTTGGCTTTGCGTTCAGCAAATGAACCAAAGAAGTTGAAAATACACCAAAAGTTGCTGCAAGGGTTTGCACAATCCTGTTTCAACCCCTTCAAAACATTCTTGATAGCCTTACTCAATTTGTATAGAGTCTCGTGATACTTTTGCATACCCAAATAACTATATAGAATCTCCATAAAATCCGCCTCTAAAATCTTCAATGCCTCCCCAACTAAAATACTCTCTGTTATAAAAGCAATATATTTATTTTGCAACAGGCATTCATACCACGATATGGGGTGGACGTCAAAAGGAACTATCAGTGCGACCCTGTCTCCGCCTTTAATACACTATAAGAAATTTATGTTTTCAATGATGGATTTTAGGTGACATCCAATGTAATAACTCATATTATTATACCAACAATAATGTCTGCCATAACGTCTTTACATTATGGCGGACATCACAATATTGTAGTGGACATTATTCTTGACATAAAAATACGGGTTGTCTAGTTGGATGTCACCTAAAATCCGTCACTTAGAATACAAGTTTCTTATAGTGATATCTCCAATCATCCGTATTGTTTGAGACAAACAGATAATTTCTGTTTGGGGGTCCAATTGGGAATAAGAATGAAGCATTTCGTTGTCATCAAGGACCATCATCAACGCACACTCTATTCGTTACAATTTCTTGGCAACTCGAAGATTAGAGGAGGCTGCTTTCATTGTAGTTGCCATAGTGAAAAACTCTTCAACACAATTAAGCTGCAATAGCACATCATAGAGGTCAGTAAAGTGTTGAAAAATGTTCTCTCATCACAATTTGAACTATAGCATGGTTATTCGAGATTGTATCTTGAAGCGTATCACAAAGACCAATAATATGAGAAGCGTTCTTAAGCCTTGCGGTCAAGCTTCAAGGAACGAACCCTAGAAAGTGAAACTGTGATAACTTAGAACAAAAGAAACTATGAGAGTCCCAAGCAAGATGAATACGACTTAATAAGGTTCACGACAACATTCGCCTTGCAACCAGATTATTGCAAAATTGAGGGTTTAGGCTAAACCCTAGAACGGCAAAGGCATCTTCAAGGGCACAAGAAGATGGATTGGGCTCCGTCATCCATCCAATTTGGATGTTTGCATTCATCCATTTTGAATGATTGCGTTCATCCAAGTCGAGTGAACGCGTTCATGCGTTCTCCAATTCTCGACATCTTCACGGAGCGGCACTGATAAGTTTCCAGTCACACGACTTGTACACAGACCAGGTTTATGAAAATCACGGATTTCAATTATTACGGTATAAGAAATCGCAATCTGGTGTGATTAAATTTGGGTTGTGAATAAATTTGGGTTGTGAATTCCTCTGAATTACGTCACTGCCCGAGAGAATTTTGCCATTGTTTCTGCCGTAGATGGATAGCAGTTGCGAAGTTGGTTTAGGGTGGAGCTGTTGCTGTTGCACTTCGATGTGCATGGACATGTTGTGGCCCTTGGTTTTTTAACTCTTTCTAGCTGAAGTTTGCAAAATGCATCGGTCCAGCTGTTCGGCTAGAGGTGCTGGACAAAGCTGATCTTCTAAAGGACTTTGGTTAGAAAGACATCAAGAATTCTGAATGTGAGACTTAACCTTCTAAGACCAATCTTGTCACAACTCTGGAAAACTGTATCCTTCAAAGAGGCCCGCGCTGTGTTGCCCATGCTCAATAGTACAGTGTGACATGCCATGATGCTACCTCGTGAACCAGAAATTTGCAGTGGGATTTTTCATTTTGGCAACCATGACTTGGTATTCCGAAATGGCGATCCTCATCAGACATCCGCTCATGCCACCATAATCCTGTTGGATGAGACGGTTTTGAACACAAAATTTCAAATTCATAATTCTGAAACACCTAGCCCACAGTATGCCCCAGTTTTTGAGGTCAACATCACGTCCATTAACAGTCACGATCTCTGTACAATACAATCAAGCAAATCAGGTAACTACTTCAGAACAGTAGACCGCTGCTAAGTTGAAGCATGAAATTGAAAAGTGCTGTGAACTGGTTTTACTAATTAATTGAAACTTTACATCAGAATAACGCTGCCCAACCTGTACAAGCCCCAAGTGAAGGAGCTTACACTTCACGCTTGCATTCGCTGTATTGATCAGAACTCTCAAAATCAATTAATCAAGCTGACTAACTTAGTCAGAAGTCATGATCCGACCTTGTCCGAAGAAACGAATTCTAAATACCTTCCTGCGAATCCATATCATCATTTTTCCAAGTCTAAAATTCAATGTAGTTATGCAATCATCTTACCACAACATTTGGCGCATGCATGAGCCATCGGAGCGTGCAGTTTACTTGCGAAACTGTTTCTGGATGTTGTTCACCATCTTCCGGTCAACCTTGAACACCTTCTGCAACATCTCGTGTGAACAAAGCTTGTGCAACTGGCTTGCAGGCCCGCGTTCTGCGAAGGGAAAAAAGCGGTAATCGCCATCGCCGGGTCGGAGCCCACATTGAGCTGGAAGCGCACCAGTCCCTTTGGGGGAACACGAACAGCTCGCCTTTCTTGAGGCCGGTGACAAACCAAGTGTTGTTGGTGCTCACAAACCCCAGGTTCAGCTCGCCCTGGTTCAGCAGCAGAATCTCCACGGTCTTCTTGAGTAGTTGGCGTTCACCAAGCGAGAAAACTTGAAGTCCATCGATTGGGCGTGATTGCTGTCACAATAGCTCCGGAGAGGGTGGGTTCCTATGCAAACTAAACTTGGCCTGGCCTCGAGCTACAATGGACTTGTGAAGTGAAGGTATGCTTTTGAATTGGACACAAACAGGCAGGGTTGCATGAAGGGAAGGAAGACTCTGATCGAGCAAATCTGCGAGTAGGACCAATGTGGAGTTCCAAGGACAGTACTCTCGGTTAAGCGATGAACTACCATTCCTACGAAGTTTTGTTCACTCGATCAGACGAGTGACACACAAACTGAGTTGCTGATACTGAGTGCCAAATTCTAGGACAAACCAAAGAGTAACGACATGTTTCTGTAAGGAATCGTGAGAAAGAGGAAAAGGATCACATAAAATACTAACAAAACAATCAAAGATAATGTACCATGTGTTAGTAAGACCGGCACCTCTCTAATTTTAGATCAGGGCATGGTGGGAATCTGGTGGTGTTGGTTGGGAATTTCAGCTGCTCAATAGGATGCCGAATATACACTCTCCTTTGCGCAAACTCTGTCTGGTTTAGCCTTCAAGATCTCAAGCTCCAGTCTGGAGCAAACAGCAGGCTTGTTCCCTTGATATGCCTTGCACACGTAGGCAGCCACATCCTCATATTTCTGCCAAATACAAACCTCCAGTGAGTGGACATCATACTTCTTCCTCTCTTATTATTTCATTATTCTCTTAATTCAGTGACATGATAAAGGTTAGAAGACGCTCATCATAGAAACGAAGGACATCATACTACTCCTAGATTTCCATCTCTTATTATTTCATCTTTCTAATATTGTGCATTCAGTCTGTTCTTAGCATGATTATAGCAGGCTTGGAAACCAAAGACCAAGACTAGCCATGTTGAGTGGAACCACTGGGTGGAAAGACAAGTGTCTACTAGTGTTTTCAGATGCATTGTTCTATAAAACCTCACATCATTAGGAGAAAACTTTCATATCCTGTTGTAGCTTGCATAATGACTTGAAGGCAGAAAAAGTAAATCAAGTGATCCATTCGGACTTGCAGTGAAAATAGCAAAAAGAAACTTACGTCTGTCAAAGGTTCACCATTTACAAGTACCCACGGCAAATATTTGTGGGGAGGTTGCAACCTGTCGGTCTCAGCAGCGAACTCCATTTCCAGCTGCCATCCATGAAGCACAAAGGTTTGAACCGAGATATTTAAATAGGCAACTGGTGTCTCAACCCTTAATAGAGATGTACAATTTTCATATAATCTTCAGTATAATTAAGCTTATGTGTAATCTTTAATGATTGAATAAACCAAAAATCTTGATCAAACAATCCTAGAATGCCACCATTCCTACAATCACATGTCAGAGTTCTGTGAGACATAAGTTATCATTGAAATTATTCGGTGAAATGCAGGCCCCCAGATGCTAATAATGCTTTTGACATATATCTCATGTATCTCAAAAAGATTGTTATTACCTTGGCACCAAGGGGACTGGCAGAGCACTCGAGCAGGGGCTCAAGGTCAAGATGTGACGGGCGTACACACGATTTCCAATTCTTAGCTGCTGTAGACCTGTCAAGAGATTCCAGGCAATAGATGAAGGGGAACCAATCCGTCTGCCACCACATCAACACCCAATCAAATAAATTAGTCGAAGGAAACATATAGCTAACGTACACAACAACGACAAACACTTAGTTGAATGTGTTATACATTTTTTTGGCTTTCTCAAGTCTTATTATTGTACTCATCCAATTGTAGGACCTACAAATACGCTAAGAGTATGTTGACTCCATGACATTCATTCCTATGCGTAAACCTTCTCTAGCAACAAGACTCGTGGAGAGATAAGAGCTGATAAGTAAACCCCATTTAATCCCGTCGCCTGTACTGACAACAACTCATCTTTTCATACACTCGATTGGTCTTCAATTAGCAAGTTCGCTATTAAGCAAAACTTGGTCTATGATCACTGATCATTAAATATAAATCTAGTCGTCTACAACCCTTCCAATCTGGATTGCATGAGAGAATTCATGCTAGGTGATTTTTTAAAATAGAACAGATTTGGTTCTGGTACCCAAATTGATCCCTCCACAGCTCTATTGTAGTGATCTCCCAATGAAATCACACTCCCTACACATGTTGAAATGCTTAAAGTGGCGTAAATGGTTTCCTCTACCTTAACAAAGCAATCTAAAGCAATTCCATCAGGAAATTAAATATTGCAACTGATGGGTAGACAAATTATTCTGGAGACTCGATGTAAAATAACAGCAGTAGTCAAATATCTCACCACTTTGGGCCACAACCGAATAGCACAAGTCTGTATGATGTTCAGCTCGCACTCATCTGGACCATGCTGAAACATATGCCAGCACCAGTTGTAAAGTGGGTTAGCACACTTCAAATGCATTTCAACGAGTCAAGAACAGAGCAGTTTGTTTCACCAGGAAACATCCCAAAAAAAAAGAAAAACAGGCTGGAAACGGGGGGAACACCGACTACAACTTAGAATATTATATCAACATATTCTTTACCTGACAAACAAATTTGCCGTCTGAAACGTGGGCATTTCCGTAGGGGATAATACGAAGGTCCACAATGTCAATCAGTCCATTGTTGAAAAACGGATTCAGGAAATTGACAATGAACTCGGAGCAACCCGGACATAAGGACTCGGAGTACAATTCAACCTTCACCTTCTCCACACCTGCTTGCCATAAAATGTCGCATTCATAAAACAAATTCAGCCCAAATCTGATCAGGATAGTTGTATGGTTCCACATTCACACAAGAATTCTCACTACAAAGCCTGTGCCCAAGTGAGTGAGAAATCAAACCCTCTCCGAATCATTTCAACATTGAGTGTTCCAAAACAAACTGCAGAAATAATATAAGGAAACTAGTCATCAGTGCAAAATTTCATGACTTACCTTGAACAGAAGGGAGAGTCACGAGAGCCAGCACCAAGAGAAACGCACATCTAAAAGGTGCCAGTTTCTCCATTTCTCTTGCGGAGGCAAGCAGCCAGCCCTGCCAAAACACCAAAGATTGAGCCACTAAATCAGAATATGTCCGCTGAGTACATCCACAATTGTAAATGCTCAATGCTAACATGACACAAACTGAAACCTCCATTACTTGAGGTCAAATCAGTTGAATCCAACACCCTTCCAACAGAAATTCGAGAAGAGTGTTGTTCAGGAGACACTCCATGTAGGTTCTAAGGAGAGAATGAACCGCTGTACATTTCAGGGGGTGCAGTCCCCTGAGCAGCACTTGCTCCTCCTCTGAATTTGCTCACTCGAAACAAAAGCATCACCTAAGATTGTATTGCCCGTCTACGTTGCTATTCTAGTCCAATCCTAACTCAGCAACAAACGCAGACAGATTTCAAGCACGAAATCGAATTTCTATCTACAAAACGAGACAATCGTCTCTTTCTTCTTCTTCTCCTTCACTACTCAACAGATTCCTAAATATTGCAAGGCGCAGATTTCTAAGATTCCAACACGTATTATCCCAAAGCAACCTCCCTACACTCATGCACTTGATATACTTGCTACAAACGGCATCCCATACAAGATCATGCCCCAGACGCTTGCGCAAATCAAAAGCCGCACAATTACGAATCAAAACCTCCAGAAGAAACAACTCAGATCACACCAAAATCTGTTGTACTCCTCCTATACTGTCTGCAATCTACAACGAAGGGCCATTGCAAGCAGTAGGACGGGTACAGTTACTGCCAGCATGATTTGAGCTTGCATCGTCGTGCTCGCAGAGAAATCTCTCAGGGCTGCGAGAATTCGGGACCAAATGGACTTAAGAACGAACGATAGCACTTAGAAGCGCACGTAGCTCTTCACATTCAACATATTCTAGGTTTGGCCACAAGCAATAATTTCGATTCCAAGAATTCCCAAACGACAAGCAATCTGGATCCCGAACCCTAGTGCACATCACGAATGCATCCCCAAGAAGAAATGATCCCAGACGAAAGCGTCTTCGCCGTTCGAAGCATGCTTGAAAGAAAACGTTGTAGAGTGTGTATTCCGTGAGAGATTTGTTGCGACGAGAACCCATCTGAGAAAACAACTAAAATGTGGGAGGACGTGGTGAACGAGGAGAGGGAGAGTCAAGACAAGGAGACGAAATTGAAGCCCATGACTAACGGAGCAGAAAGAGGCACCCGTATCGAAAGCGAAGCACGCTGCCTGAAGAAAGAGGACTAACTTACAAGGAATGGAAGCAACAGCCACCCCTGCAGCTGCCCCAGTAGGAGAGACTCGTTCTAAGAAAATGCAGTCTATAAATTAGCGTGAAGAAGGAAGACAGGCAGAGTAGAAGCGCAGCGGTAGCTGCTGTGCGTGCTTGAAGCCCATGAGACGAACTGAGTGGCGAACTGAAGGTATGAACAGGCGCAATTGAAGGGGACGGACTACAGGCATTACGACGACGCACTCAGGAATGAAGCATGCAGATGCCGAAGGCGATCTTTGGAGCACAGTCCAGCTGGTAATTGCTAATGTTAAACAAGAAGGGTCCGGATTCTTCGGCCTGGCGATAGTGCCCCTGAGAAAGACAGGCGCTTCGTTGGTTCTTTTGGGAGCTTGGCAGGCAGACAAGCGACACCTACGCTAGAATAGGACCCTCACTCGGTTGATCCCCGCCTGCCACTCATTTCACTCATCACGCCCGTCGCGCCAGCTTGCGTGCCAGCTCCGTTGGGATCGCATTTCTTCGATACTGTGAGTACTGAATTCTTTATTCGTGGAACCTTTGCGAAGTGTGTCCTTTGCGAATCCGGAAAGATTCGCAGCTTCGGGATGCTCGCTTGCTTGCTTGCTTCTTTTGTGGAAAAAGAAAGAGAAAGAGATTCGGATTGAGGGGGAGCCTGGCTAGCTGGCTTGGCTTACTGTAGTCAAGGGCTCGCCAGAGTCATGCCTGGGGACTGACTGACGGTCTCTGTCTGTTGCGACTGCCTGATGAGGACATTCAACGCCATCGCCGGTCGTTGAAGGAGTCGGACTGATGAGATGAGTGGCCAGTGAGATGAGCGGCATCTGACCATTCCCATGCCCTGGTCGCACTGACTGTCTCTATCTCGCAGCATTTGTCAGATTGTTGTCCGCCTGCTGCTGGAATTCGCGATTGGGACCGTCTGAATGCTGTCGTGCGAGTGAGTCGTGCGGCGATGGCGTCCCCTCTCCCAGAACGCTTGCGCGACGCGGCTCTTCGCTGCTGCGAGGTACCCTTCTCTTCTCTTAGAAATATTTTTCACACCGATTTTCGGCAAAATTTTGGAAAGCGCATATCAAAATCAAGTACGCTCTTGAGATTTTGGGGGGTTGCTGTTACTCTTCTTCTCTCTCACATTCTTTTCACTCCGTTTTTCACTGAAATTTTGAAGCGCATTTGGAAATCAATGATCGCTCTTTTGGAATTTGTTGGATTGGGGGTACTTCTCTGTCCTCTCCCAGATTCTTTTCACTCCGTCTTTCTCTGAAATTTTTGAAGATGGTTTCAAATGAAGTCTCTTCGCTCTTGAGATTTGTAGGGATTTGGGTTACTCTTCAGATTCTTTTCACCCCGTCTTTCGCTGAAATTTTTGAAGATGACTTCAAAATGAAGGCCGGCCGCTCTTTGAAATTGTAGGGCTTGGAGTACTCTTCCGATTCTTTTCACTCCGTTTCTGAAGCGCATTTGAAATGGAAGGATGCTTTTGAAATTTGTTTGGATTGGGGGTCTCTTCTCTCCCAGATTCTTTTCACTCCGATTATCGGTGACAGTTCTGAAGAGGCTTCCAAATGAAGGCTGCTCTTCAATTCTGTGACGATTGCGTACCTCTCTTTTAGCTGTTGCGAGAACTCACCCTTTGTTATATCGTGTTGGTGCTGCTCGAACTGCTTTCAGATTCTTCTTTGCAAAGACTTCTGCTTAAGAATTTGCGCGTCTGTTCTGAGGCAGGATGAGGGAAGCGAGGAAGAGGAGGCATCTGCGCGTCAGGAGTTTGTGGAGGTTCTGTCAAGCCCTCTCTACGATGTGGAGCTTCGAAGGGCTTCGGCAACCAAATGGCTGACGCAGTGCGAGCAAGTGCTGCAGCAAGCTGTGGAGTTGCTGGAACCTTCGACTTCTTCTGGGCTGGTGAGAAATCCTTACACTCTTAACCCTTCAATACATTTTTAAAACTTTGCACATTTTTACTTATATCTTTGTACAAATATATTTTATTATAGATATCCGCTAAGGCCTTTAAACTCAGTAGAAGGAGGAGAGCACGAAACTCAGAATGCTGCACCAAACTGGAAACTCATCTGTCATGTCAGATCTATTTCTGCCCAGACAAAACTGATTTTGTCTACTGATTTTCTAATCTAGTATGCTATCTGGCCCTTATAATTTAACTTCTTTTTATGAAACTGTGCATGACGTAACGGATATCTCTATTATTTACCTCAAATTCATGGAATTGGTCAGAAACAAATGTTGTCTTTAAAAGATTCAAGAGTTCCTTTGGATGAGAGATAAATTATTTGGTCGAAACAGGCCTCCGAAGCACTCTGTTCATTGTCTAGAATTTGGACGCCTAACTGCTTAGGGATTAATTCTTATTAACAAAACGTAACAGGCTTTTAATTACACATGAAAAGTCAGTCGGAGGGGTTTGGTGTGGCATTTATGGGTTATTACAACATTCTGGAAAGGAACGCTCAAGCTAATCCATTGAGCCTCTCCTTCTCCAACCCTGATGAATTGTATCTCAGACATGTGAATTCTTGGTCTCATCTTCTATTTCGAGAGTGAATTGAGGTATCTATGATGCTTTCATTGTTTGACATTTTTGAGTTTTAGAATGGAAAGGTTCTCATACAAGAATTGTAGGCACGTGTAACTCACTACGAATCATAATAAAGAAAGGTCAGCGATCAACATTGCTCTGAAATGTTACGTTTTTGCACAATCTCTTGTTGCCTTGACGGTTGATTCATTTTCTCATAACATGATCACTGCTGCGACGCAATTATAACATAAGGACACCCAATATTACCTGTTTGGGCGATGGGCTTTTTTTTTGGATTGGTTAAGTTTGTGTATGTTTGGGTTAAAGAGGTTTCCAACTCTAGAGTTCATTATTTCGGATACTGTATCCTAAAGTTATGGAAGTTCAAAGTGTTATCGGTAAATGACCTAAAACCAACAGTTACGTTATCCTGCGTATCCGATTGTCTAAGATTTTAGTGTGACAATTGTGGGTTACTGGCAATTATGGATGTTCATGACTTGGGAATGCGCAGGAGCTCTGTGAGAAGCTAGGGTTGGAGCTTCCGAGGGTGGTGGTGCAGTTTGTGACTCTGTCTCAGGCTTGCCAAGACTACTGTCTGAGCATCATAGAGGATTTGGCGGAGAATTGCAGCCCTCGTGAGATGTTTGCAGCTTTCATGGAGGTGAATGATTCCTTCCTTCCATCTCTGTATCCATGGGTTTGTATGAAATCGTTTCCTAAACTTTGGGGTCTGTTGCAAATTGGATCCGCTTATGAGAAACAAGCATTGCATTCCATTCACCAATTCATTGTTTCCTACATTATATATTTTTACCCAATTGAAACTGATTTTGAAAATTTCAGGAAATGCGTATGTGTTTGTGACTATTCTAGGGTTTAGGTTTGTGAGAGCACAGTATTGGCATACTCTGCTCAATGCAATTATATTTCAATTTTCCAGCTTGATGTACTTTATAAGCATGTCTTTGTAATATTTCCTCTTTAATTAGTGTATGGAATCAAAATTTAGGCCTTGTGATTACCTAGCTGAACTAGTCGTGCAATGTTTGAATCTTTTTGTGTTCCTGAAAGTTCAGGCCTTGCACGTGTACACAACTTCTCAGACTTTGATCTACTGCATTCCTCTGGTACAGGGACTCTCTTTGGGTGAGTTGTGAACTGGCACTGAACGTCTTTGGAATTAGTACAAACGTCACAGTTTGTTCAGTACGCCTTCTTTTATGTCAGTCTATCTGCCCAAAATTAATGTGTCAATATGCATGCGCTAATATGGAGTTTTGTAACATCAAATGGAACGTTGTGACAAAAGTATTGCATGTAAAAGTGACGGTAAAGAAGTACTAGGGACTGCTAGGAACCTTTTCCCACGCTTGCTCCCTAAAACACATTTGCATTCAATACACTTGTGACATGAGAGAGTGATAATGAGGATACAAAGTAAGTGTTAAATTGGGTATGTGTGTCCCTTAGTAGGGTTTGTTGAGTGAAATGAGGATATGATATTTGAGGAGGTGATATTCAAGAGTCATGGGTGTTTTATTAAATGTAATTACTAGGCTAGCTTCTAGTCAAGTGATAGGCTATCAACTTTATTTTTCTTGTTTTTTGTGCAGTTTTTTCACGCCTTCAGAGGCGGCATGCTCAGTTTTTCCAGGAGGCGAGTTCAGGACTTCTTGCATTAGTGCGCTTGGCTGCTCAAGATGATGGAGATGATGATGGTGAAGAGGAAGAAGAAGATGAGCAATCCATGCAACCTGACATGGTTTCCCTGAAACAAGTTCGTGCAGCCCTTGTGGACGACATATTGCAGGTTGCTCAAGTTGTTAGAGAATCTTGTGACATTGCTAATGTAAGATTTCGCAACATTCTTTGTGTTATGTCTCTGAAGGGCACATTTCCACCAAGGGGAATAATTTCCTTTTTTGAGGACATAATAACCCCGCTGAGATTAAGGGCTCAAAATAACCGTACTGTACTTCCCTCAAATCTCAATCCTCCATCATGTAGTGGTGATTACTTTATCCTTCTCAATGTAAAGATGTGCACCCCTATTTGAATGTACGCTATGCCTTCTGTGACGCCTCACTTGATAGGAATTGAATTTGGTTTCTCAGGTTTCTTTGGGATGGATTTAAATTGAGTTAGTTGCAGGGAGAGGATTAACCATTTTATGAGACTCTGTTGGAACTGGTTGATAATTCTATTGGTCAGGGTCAAATTGTGGGCAGGAGAAGGAATGGGTACAAAGTTGCTTTTGTGATATGTTTTGGTTTAACTATCATGCATTATCTCGCAACCCCTACAGCTTTAGGTTGCCTCCACTTCTCCAATATTGTTAGTGTCGTACTGTATATATGCTCAAATTGTGGGAGAGCTGCAGGATGATGAGCATCGTGAAGATTTCCAGCAAAGACTTGGACTGTTTGCTCTTCAGATATTGGTTTGTACTTCCTCTTTAAATATCACTCTTGCAAGATTCTGTGGATGTGTTAGTCTTAGCCCTGTTTCTGGTTTTACTGCATTTTGCTTCCACCCAATCATGCATCAACGCATACTTGTCATTATCTCAGTGCATCAGATATAGGATGCTGCAACTATTTGGAACCTAATCCTACCTCATATACCGACACCTGGTATCTGCAACAACTCATCTATTCATACACTCGGTTGGCTCGATTAGCACGTTGGGTGTAAGCATGAGTTTAGCTAAATGTGATCTTTGAATGGAAAGGGGTCTATGTAGTGTCATTTTATTGTGGTGTTTAACATCATTCCTTGAAATTGCATGAGAAATTCATGCTGTGATAAAAATATGATCTCTGGCTCTCGTACCTGAAGTCATCTCTCCACAGCTCCATACATTGATTTCCCAACCAACCCACTTCCATTGATGCTAAGATTTTTGTTTAAAATGCTGCAATTAGCATCCTCTACTTGAAGTTGCTGATAAAAATGCTTTGCTCATTTTCTCAGTGCTAGTTGAGTGCAGGGTATCGCCGGGGAAAAGCTCACACGCCCAGGAAGGGAAGTTCCACCCGCGGTGCTGGAGCTTGTTGAGCTGCTGCCGTTCTGTGGGCTGTCTGTGTTCCTGCTTCTCACAGGTGATCAAATTGAAGCATTGATTGAGACAACGGCTGATGGTAAGTATTCCTCTCTGCAACTTAACCCTTTAATGCCCAAGTCTTTTTGGATTCTTGGACACATTTGCGTATATCTTTGTATGGACATATTATTTACCTCAATTTTGTCAAATCAGTCACAAAGGAATTTTACCTTTTACAGATTCAAGTACTGAAGTAGATTAGAGATTCAATGAATAAGAAGTAGTTTGGACAGAACATTGCCCTGAGGCACCATGCTCATCATCTAAAATATGGACTTTAGAGCACATAGTGACGATAGTGTTTAGTATTCCAATTTCTTCCTAGATTTAGTTTGCAAGTAACTCAAGCGCAAAACCTTTAAACTCAACTTTACAAGATGCAATGCATTAGTTGCAAAGATTGCGTTATAACTTTTGCTTAGAGATACAAAATTTGCCATTGCTTAGAATTTTGTTCACAAGGGTGATCATCTTATTAAATGTAGGAGTTGACAAATAATTCCCTAGTCAATTGGAAGTTAGGATATGCTTAGTTAATTTGAAACTCTTCATAAGCCTCTCATGTTGCTTTCATTGCAAAGCATTTGAAAAGTGAGAAAGTGGTTTAGAATCATAACCCTCCCCTTCCCACTCTTGCTGAGTGCCTTAAATCTCCAAAATTTGATAGTCTTGATTTAGTGTGGAAGAGAGGTTATGATAGACTTGAACCTATTGGTCCTTGTCTTGTTATCTAATTCTTAATTTTCCATATATTGATGAATTTTGTATCTTTTTAGATGAAGTGAATGTTGAGGTGGCAACAACAAATCAAAAGAAATCAGAAGCAACGAAGGGGGCAACACTTGTAGGTTAGTTGTCTCATAAGATTCACTCTAATGTTGTTGTTTACCCTTGGAGTACATTAAAATCTCTAGCAGCTCTAGTGATGTACATTTGATTATGTTGAATGAGTTCAATTTGAGTTTAATGTGGATTGTGATTCCATTTGATACCACATATAATTACACCTTCAAGTCAAGGACTGTCAATTCTTGTGGTCATAATTGTAACATTGGTGAGATTTATGAAAATTGGTGCATTTTGAAAAAAAAGGCTCTTAAGTGAGAACCATTGATGAAATCTTAGATTTATGTTGTCCTTGGTTATAGAACTTGGAGTTTGTAGAAAATTGTTCTCAGTTTGGAATTGGATTTGATTGAGATGCTTGAAGCTAGAGTGGTTTGAGACATTCTTCTAAAATCTTAGATTTCTACCTTTCCTATATTTTATGGTTGTGAGGTTTTGATTGGGCAACTAAATTCCTAATACTTGAAAGTCCTACATAATTATTCTAAGTGTTTTAGTCTAGTGGAGAGGATTATGTGCAATAACTATCTTGGCACTTGATTGTTATGAAGTTGTTTTCTATGCAAATTCAACTTGTGAGGCTTTGAGTGGATAAGAAGATGCCAATTCATAATGATATTATTGAGCTCATCAACACCCTCCAATCACAAGATTCTAAAGAAATTTGGTATTGCATTAGGCCATAATTGATTTTGTTAAATAACTGACTTAAGCCTTTAGGCCTTTGTACATATAACTAATTTGGTTTTCAAGTATGTATTGCTAATCTCAATCTTCCTCTCATGTGGCCAGTACAGTTTATTGGGCTCTATCCAATAGCCAAGTAGCAGAAGTTGCTGAAATAAGCTTAGGCTCATTGAAAGAAGGCTTACGCTTCACCGGATGGAAAGGGGTAGTGGCTGCATTGTCTGTCGTAGCCTCATTGTTTGCAGGACAATCATTAAAACCTACAGTTGGCTTAGCACTTGTTGGAACTATTCTTGACTTGGCATCTTCCTTGGAGTTATGTCTCGATGATGATGATGACGACGATGACAGGCTTGTTGTAATCTTGCGTGTTTTGCCTGCTCTTCAGGTTCTTCCTTTTCTTTATCTTTAAAATTTTTGATTTTGTGTTCTATTTTTATCCTAAGGTAGGCATAACATTATTAAGCAAGTCAAAATGGTCCCTATAGTAAATGGAAAATATCATGCGATTGTTTAACTTTTATGCTTAAATTATCTAAGAATAGCAATCTATACTTGTCTTAAGAGCATTTGCTCCTTTGTACTCCATTGATTTTTTTGTATTATTGATATCACATCTATTTTTAAAGAGCCCTTTAATTGCTTGTCTTACACCCTTACACTTTAGATGTGTCCCAAAAATAATAATTTGACCAATCACAAGTTGAATGTAGGGTAAAGCTTACTAAAATTAACTTGTAGTAGGCATGGTAGGATATTGTAGCAACTTTAGTGACGTAATTCTCTAAAGGCATCCCCTTTAATTTCTTATTCTAATTTTTGTATTTGGTAATGCTATAATTTATTCAACTATACAAAAAATGATCTATGGACCATAGTATACAACTTTTATACAGATTTGTGTTATTTTTACTTTACTTATTAACTCATCTTTCATATTTTTGAAAATCTACAACACACCTAATAGTTTAATGTCTCCTAAAGTCTTACAATCTAAAATCATCACTATTCTTCATTATGAGGTTCATTTGTTGTATAGATTTGTGAGAAGTTTGTTTGCTTGTGTGGTGGCTACAAAATATTAATGGCAGCCACAATTAACTAAAACGTTCAATTGTGATTGGATATGGTATGTCTAGTTTATCATTGGTTTCATTAAATTGGCATAATTATGAGGGCTAGAAGTGACATTCATCTATGTAATGCTCTAAAAACTAGGATTTGTATTGATCCATGCTTCAAGTTGCAAGATTTGTGGAGTTCCACCTATTAGTAGAATTGATGTTGTTTGACCAAGTTCATTTTTTCATTATGTAGACTATGGAGTCCTCTAACAATGTACATGAATTGTAGGGTCTTCAAAATGTAGTTGTTTATGCATCCAAGATAGAGACAAGGCGCCAAGGTTATACTTTCTTCCAAAAGGTGAGCCTCTCTATTGTTGAAGTGTTTCTTTGTCTTGCTTTTTGCATGACTTGAAGGAGAAATTAATGATACAATGCAAGCAATTGATCATGGTACATGAGGATGAGTGTTGCGAGGGATCTTTGGATTAAAAAAGGGCCAAGAAGTTCTCTTGCAAGTCTAGAATCTAAGAAGAATATAAGTATATAGGAATAGGAGAACAAATAAACCAAATTCTAACATTCAATTCAAGGCTTACTTAGGTATTCATTCAGCAAGATTCTCAATATTTTATTTTGGTTTTGGGACCCATCTCTATTGTTTTATAATGTTATGTTTGCTAAGGTAAAAACATTTGTATTATGTAAAACAGATTATTCAAGATGTACTTCCAGAGACTATTAGATTGCACTGTTTGCAAATGCTCATCAATGATTGTATCTATCCATCTTTGGTAAGCCTCTCTCAATTGTCTCTTAGCTTTGATTTTTCTCTTCAACATCTTGCTCATCAACTAGGTTGTGATTAGGGCTCATTGGCTCTTGTTTCATTACTTGCAAAGACCCTAAAATATATATCATATAATATAAGCCAATTGTAGTTGTGGTTCCGTGACTGTGTAGAGCAGTTGGGAGAGTGCACCCTTCTCCACTGGAGAGAATTGTGAGACTAATATAGAAACAAATTTCAAAAATGTTTCAATCACTAGGGAGATTAGTCCATGAAGATTAAGCAATTGAGAATGTGACTGTGCAAGGTGTGTCATCTGCTCTAGATTGTGTCCAAAAGGAATCTAGATTCTTTTTTGTGAATGGTTCTAAATGCATAGAGTTGCTAAAAGATATTATGACTAATTGATAATGTGTTCCATGGTTACTGAATTTTGCCTGTTGTTTCCAACGCTATGCAAATCAGCATTTATAATTTGATGACTGCCATATTCCAGGATGTTAGATTAGTGATTTGTGTGTAGTAAGTGCAGTTGATTTACAATGCTATTCAACATGGAAATTTGTTGCAGGTCTCATTTCATTTAACGAGTATAAAGGACGAGGTTGCAAGGGCCTGGCCTTCACGGCTCAAATCTTGCACATCTCCGTTTGTCAGCAAAGAGGTTCTTGAAGTTATTGGAAGTGTATTGAGGCCAGATGATAGGGCTCCTGATTTACCAGCTCAAATTGATCCTGTAAGCTTTCACTTTTACTCGCTTGTTTCCGAATATCATAGACCGTGATGGATTAATCAAAAGAAACATAATTTAAAGTATGCAAAATGTTATTTATTAATAACAAAATTCAAGAAATCCAAGCTTACGATATGAAGTGCACTGATGAAAGTTTCAGTCCATATGCTTACAGTATTTTGTCATATTCTGCAGAAGTTAGAAACTAAAAAGTAGCTTGATGAAATTGATTTGCCCCCTAAAGAAACATTTCGTCCATGAACTGATGAAATCCATCGGAAGCTGTGGTAGATGCTTTGTGCTGTGAGAGGAAGCAACAGATGATGAGCAAGAAGTCCTTGTGGCATACTTTTTCTTTCTGGCATATTCCATTCGCTTAATATTCTTTTAGGTTTCTGAAATATTTTTGCTAAATCAAAATTTGAAATTTTCATGCGGAAGTAGTATATGTTTTCTTAATTGAAATTTTTTGCCTACTTACTTGAGAGCTTTTTTATATGCCCAGGTGCAAAGCGCTCTCAACCTCTATAGATTCATCCTTATCCGAGAGTCATCAGGTTTGTAACTTTGTATACAAATATACTGTTCATATGTATACTTGCATCTCTTTAATGTCACAATGTAGACACTCTCAATATCCACTTGATGATATGGATTTTGTAACATTCTAAAAACATAGTGTTGCATGTAAGAGTGCATTAAAATATACTTGTCTAGGATTTTTTTTCATATCTATTGAACTCCTTTTATCTTATCTAAGTGCAATTTCTTGTGATATAAGAAAGTGTGATGTGAGAGTACAGATTGAGTTTCAAACTAGGCAATTTGGTTCTCTAGAGTTTATGAGAGTAGTGTTTACTAGAGAACAAAGGATTTGATATTTAATGGGTTTGGATGTACTAAACTATTTCACTTTTGTATGGGTTTTACATTGTTGAAGAATAGTTGCCATGACATTCTAGTCTAACATCCTAGAAGACCAATGATTCATTCATGGTTTGAAATTGACCAATTTGATTGATCATTGTGCTTGAAAAATATAACTGTGAAAAACATATTGTTCCCCAGTGGTCAGGATTGTCAAAAAAAAGTAATTTTAAAATTAGAAGTCCTAATTGTTTGTGAAATTTTATTTTCAAAATAATGTTTTCTGTATGGTGAAAAAAGAATTTTGGAGAATAGTCTTGGAATTTGACATTTATTGAATTGTAATCTCTCCCCTCCTGAATTATTTGGCATGAAATGCTAACCATAACTACCAGGTACAAAAATCCAAAGGGAACTTATCTAGAATAAGTGAAGAACTTGAATAATTGTGTGTTGGTCAAAACTTACACAAGATTGAAGAAAAGAAAGTTCCCAATGTGGGTTTCTTGGTCCTTTTAGCGGTTTGATCAATGTGTGCATTCTCATGTTGCAGGAAAGACGAACTACACAGGGATCTTATCAAAGGAGATTTTGAAAAAGGCACACACAGAATGGTTGTTACCTTTACGTGAACTTGTGGGACGCCTGAACTTGGAATTGATTAGTGAGGACGATGAAGTGGCTGCTGACATGAGCCTCGCTGTAGCCAACTTACAGAGTGTACTATATCGATGCCTTGAACTCAATGAGGAAGCACTTGCGATGTTGTAACATAAGTACCCTTACTCTTACTGCAGGTGCACACAATTCCCACAAACACTTAAATTGCAGCCTATTTTTAAAATAGAACATAATGTAACTTTAGTTGGCTAACATTGCTTCAACAGATGCACAGTACTACAATGACAATGACATACAAAGTTTGTGATACACGACATGTTATGAGATTGTCTCTGTATCATATCCATTGGAGTGAAATATATCCAATATTAAATGTGGCTGTGGACTCCACTTCAAATGCTTGCACAGATTGAAATGGCATTCCAATTAAAGGGAATATGAAAGTACAAACTAAGATTTAATGTAAGGTTCATACGGTAGTTTCAATTCAGACCTTTTAGTATCCAGTATTTAGATTTGTTGTTTGTTTGATCATCCTCACTTTGCTCTACAGCCTAATCAAATTCTCCATTCATTTGGTGGGTTTCAGACAGAGATTGAATGTGGATTCTTTTTAAATGTTATAAATTAATAATCTTCATTTTGTGAATACAACACAACACTACTATGTTTTCACAATGACACTAAAATTGACTTGACAAGGAGAATGGTGAATTGCATGGTGGACTGATGTTGAGTCTCTTTATCATGAGGAGTATGGGATCACAAATAGCAACTTGTGTGCCCTGTACTGTTGCCACAGCCAAAATATATGTGAAAGTGTTTTATTAATTTTTTTAAATAAAAAATAACACAAAATCAATTATTTTTTCACCATGGATTGGAATGTCACAAAACAAAGTCTATGCACCCTTCCTTGCAAGGACAGGCTAATCTTTGTAGAAATCATCCTTTTTGCAACAGTATGAAACATCTACTTTAAAAAATTCAAAAACAGTCATTGGATACCAAACTATTGATCATGACCCTTTTTGCACAAAATTCCAAGGATGAACAATTGCACTTTTGTCTTATATGCAAGAATTCCCTATCATCCATCAGACCAATGCAACATCCTTATAGGATCAAGGACTTTTGGGCACTACTAAGAATTTCACCGAGGATTGCATGCTTTGGGAGATGTAAATGTAACAAACAAACAAATAGCCTAGCTTAAGGTATGATGTTGCCCCGGAACACAATGACAGCTTGTTCCCACATGAAATGATTTCCATTAGGTCGGATTGATGGTGTGACCTAACAAAATCTGACCTAACAGAATTTCAAATGGACATCATGGATTCTTGATTATTTTTAAATTTGTTTTGCATTCATGGAATTGATTCCTGCACTAAAGCTTATTCATGGAGAGACCAGGTCAATTCTTACAAAGCTGTTCAAAACATTCTACACACTTTAGCAAGCCTTGCTCTAAGTTAAAATGCACCTTCATGCCCTCCAAAACTTACTGCATTTGACCTCCACATTTGACTAGCTAGTGCAGGTAACTTGTCCCAAATGAGGCTCTTCATTGCACAACTTGTCTTAATTACTGCCTAACCTGCATGTTCCTTCTCCACTTTTAATAGGTGAAAACCAAAGCTCAATTCCATTCAACTCCATCTAGGCCTAATTCAATTTAAAAACCAGCCTTCAATTTATTGTCCTAATTTATGTAATTAAGGTATATAAACCTAGACAATCTGTGAGAGAAAACCTAATTAAGATGAGGAACCTAAAATGGGTACATCCAAAAGCGCAGCTAACCTTAAAGTGCCATCTACAGTGTGTGTATATTTCTAAAATTAGTTATATACACATTTGAGTTATTCGTAAAGTACCCTAAAACGGGGTTTAAACCCATGAGTTTTGTGAAAAAGCCGGTTGAGTTAAAAAAGTTGAAATAAAAGTGGGTATGAAACTTATTTTTCCATCAAATGGTACCTAAAAAAGTTTGGTCCCCACTTTTGAAGTTGTGTGATATAAGTATCTTGCAAAAAAGTTTGACACTTCAACTATAGTTGCCTTCTCAACTTCAAAAAAGTCATGCCCAAAGTAAGGGGGACTTTACAAATAACTCCATTATAGATGGCATTTTCAAAAACAAACTATGACTCTTAACCCTTCATTGTCTAAGCTCTAAACATGTCTACAAGCATCCTTGCTTTTCAAGCCTTATAAGTTTGGATGTCACTAAGATATGAAAATCTCAACTGTACAATCTTGTAGTGTGCATGTTGTTAATGATGTGGATCAAATTTGGAGTCACTTGGCCTCATAGATTGCAAGATCATAATGTTTTAGTGTTGAAAAAAGATGTTGAAGTTTTCCTAAAAACACAATTGGAGGTGAAATTTGATTTCTAAACCTACTCAAATGGGAAAAAAATAACTTGAAAGTTTGTCAAAACCAACATATAAACACATTGGTGAAAAAAAATTCGTTCAAATGCTTTGAATTGTTTATAAAATGACTTTAAAATGTCAAAATAATAGCAAAAAAAGGTAGAAAAAACACCCCTATGACTACACCTCCTTCTACTAAAATCCTTCTCAGTCACTCATAACTTCTTGGATTGATATGAAATATTAAACACACAAACTAGACTAGAATGTGCAATTTTTCTTCATAAAAGTATTAGAAATAGACATTGTATGAAGAAGAAACAAGTTGCCAAAGTTGATTATAATCCAAAAATGTTTGACTATTGAACTTCAAGTTGCTCCCAAACATTCAAAACAACTTGGATTGCCATTAAAATTTTACCACAACAACAAGACTTATAGAAGAACATAATCCAACAATTTTATTGAAAATAAATATTGGATGAAGGAGATACAAGCCTCCAAAGTTGCAGCCATCAATTGTAGTTTAATGAACTCAAATTGAATTTGTAAACTTTAATTGGTTCCAAAAACATTTGTATATCTTGGATTGATATGAAAATTAAACTTACAAACTAGACTAGTATGTGCAACTTTTCCGACAAGTTTTATCGAATTTAGACATTACATGCAAAAGTTATTGCACTTTGAATTAGATTGGCAAACTATGTGAGGACACTTTTCATCCCCTTAGGCAATGAAGGGTTAATAACTTTTGTATATTGTATCCAAATGTTGTGTTCTTTGGTGCATTGGAAGGTGTTTTACATCAAAATGTGATAGCCTAATAATAGTAACTAGGCACAATACCAATTTGTGGCACTTTTTGGATGTACCCACCTTATTCCTGGCCTCCAACTTCTACCATCTTGATGCTACTCAATCTTAATGCTCTCTTAAAAAGTCAAAATTTAATAAGATGGCTTTCATGTTCTCTCAAAAATCCAAAATGTGGAGTCCATGAATTTTGAGAATGGCAAATTCATATATCTCTTTGCATATAAGGTAATTATACCTAAAATTGCATAAATAAGCAATTATGTATAGTTTCCATATATTATTATATAGAATTTTTTTTTGAAGTGTTGTACTGTTAGTCAAAAGTGGATTTTAGATTCTTTTAGAACACATTTTTATTGGACATTGTATGAATAAACCGCAAATTTTCAAAGTACTGAAAATAGGTGTTTTCAAAGCCAATCATAAATTCTCATGAATAGTGGAATATGTACCAAGCAAATGTTGTACCTCTAATTTGAATTGAGGACATAGTTAGTATTGTTCTATATTGTACATTGAATAGTAGTTTGAAAGGGACCAAAACTTAAAAGGACATATGATGGAAAACTATAGATGCTTGAAACATGATATACAATCCCTTGGACACTTCCATAACTATTGATGTACAAAAAAGGGAGATATTTTTAAAGTGTGAAATGTCAATTAATTAGTAAGGGTGCCTTTAACCCTTAAATTTCAAGATTCATCTTCAAAATTGATGATTTTAGAAAAATCATCATAAAATACCATTTGGAAGAATATTTTGGAATTGAGATGTAAATAAAATTTGTAGAGTTTGAATTTTAGATTCTATCCCCATGATTAGATTCACAAATTCTATCACTAATATTTTTCTATAAATTTTGAAAGAAAAAATTCAAAATTCCTTTTGAAATCAAGAAGCCATTTAGTCCTTTATGGATTAGTTTGTTTAGATGGTTTATAGACTCCAAAAGAAAGACTTTGTGATAGAAGAATTTTTTTAAAATTTTTTATTGATTTATTATTAATAGGAATAGTCACACCTTCTTCATTTGGGTTTCAATTCTTAGAGAATGTAAACATGAAGTGATCTTGTTGGTTGTCTATAGCAAGTGTTGCAAATGTTGTTTCTTTTCCTCCAAAAGTAAAGAAAGTTTCTTGAAGAAATATTTCTTGAAGGATTTTTTTATCCCATCTAGCCTTGTAGGTAACACTTTCTTTAAGTATTGTTTCTCCTTACTCCAAATAACAAAAATGGATGTTACACCTTCATGCAAAAGAGCTCCCTCCATCGGCTCTTCTTTTCTCCTTTAGAATTTTGGTTCTTGGAGAAGGTGTGACTACCTCTAGTGTTTCACAATGTTGACAAGAATGTGCAAGAAGTAGTCTTACGGGAAAAATGGACTACAATAGAATAATTTTGGTAGTAATTTTAGATCTTTGTAAATGTCCTTACAATTCAAGACATACTCTCAACAATTAGTTTTACAAGACACTAAATCCTCCATTTGAAGTGGGCCCAACAAGGTAATTTTTGGGTTCTTTGAGGTAAAAGTAATTAAAAAAAAAGCCCTTTATTTTGTGCCATGTTCAGGGTATATTTAGATCTCTTCAACCTGATTTAAGCTCTTTGATTGCAAATATGAAATCAGAATTTGCATAAAGAAATATGCGTAAATAATAAAAAATTCCTGTGTTTTCCCCTCTGGTAAATCCACCCTGCTGGGGCCCGGATTTAGTGTCCTCCATTGGTTGTGAAGTCTATGCAATCGAATATTAGGACTGTTCATGGACCAGGAATGTGGTATGCTTCGTATGTTGCTTTGCAATGGCCGGTAGCTGGCTTGTTGTCGTGCTGCTGGGCTTGTTCTTATTTCGCAATGCCGATAGGAAGCTGCGAGAATCGGCGTTACCGGAAAACAAAACCAATAAAAAATTATTCTCGTTGTCTTGATTCTTGTTCGGTAACAGCTTGGTATTTTCTTGAACTCAATCTTCTTATGTGCATTTACAGCTCCAGCGTCTTTCAAAACAGATTAAAAAAACCCCGCAGTCTGAGGCAATTAAGAACACTTTGTAGAAATTTGAGAATAGAATTCCGTTTTCTGGTAGCCCTGTCGAGAACTGACATTTTCTTGTCGAGGCTGTGAATTTGATGTAGAGTTGATTGGAGTGAGCCAATCATTACCTATCATTTCTTGCTTATTTTCAGTGTAGCCCCAATTTGTCAAATTCTATTGACAAGAATGTATTTGTTTCGTTTGATTTCAGGTATTCTACGATGTGAGAAAGAACAAGTACCTACTTTCTTTTCCGGTCTCGTTGTTCTTGTTGCAGGGACGACTGAAGTTAAGTCGTCCAATTTGCAAAAGATACACTTGCTAACCTGAATTGTAATATCGTCATCGCATTCATAGTTTCTTAGTGCTTGTCGAGACTCATCGTTTGGACGGAGCCGCGGTGGTGTGGTTTAGGTTAATTGAAAAGAGTGAACGTCGTTGCTAAGGAGAGGGAGGTCAGTGTCGTGAGCGAGGGCTCATTTGGAGAGAAGGGGAAATGAAAGAAAATAAAGAGGATGCAGATGCTGAGGCAGTAGCAGCGTGACTGTGAAGATTTGCTTAGGAATGCTTTATAAAGAATTCTTGCGGCGTCGCGGAATTTTGAGGGACAATGAGGTCAACATCGCCTTCTCATTCTCCGTCCTCGCCTCGTTAAGTAGCGCCGAGCAGAGATCCCACAACTGCGCTTGAAGGTTTGGCTCTTTCGTCGGATGCGTTCATTATCATGTGATTGTTTTGACCCTGGAACTGATGAAATTTTGAAGCATATTGACTGCATTGAATCTTTTGGTGGATTGTAATATGGTGTCATAGTGTGTTTATTGTTGGAGTCTCTATTTTGATATTTGATGATGTGTAATGTAACTTCCAGAGTTGATGGACACAAGCCAATGAAATTAATTGACTTTGGGATTTTTTGTGTACACATTGTATCCACATTGAAGTAGCGTTGAACCAATGCAAATTGAATCAATTTGAAAGTTTTGCATGATGTCATTGTCTCAATGTTAAAGTTATATTGAACTAGTGCTATTTAACAACATCAAACTAATACAAATAAATTACACATTGGATTAATCTATAAATGGTACTTTGAAGTTACATTGCTCCGACATTGAATCAATGTCACACCAATATTGATTAAACTTGTGGTTGAAACAATAATCTTTCAACCTTGAGATAGTTGTGAACACTGTGATTGCAACCAATTACTTGTTTTTATGTCAAAACGTCTTCAGTTAAGGTGCCGTAGTTGTTATTTAAGATGTAATGGTTGAATGGAAATTAAATTTTAGAACATCAATCAAACTGGCTCACTTACTGAGAAGTTCAATATAATCTTTGCAAGCTCGCTTAGTTGAATCACGTGTTGTAAACCAATGGTGCTGTCTGTGAAGAGCTGAAATAACATGAGAAGGGCTAGAGCAATGATGCCACGCCCTCCTGTCTAGAGGATGGCAAAGGAGCAGACCATTCGGCTACAGTTGTCGGAGCTTTCCACTTGCTCACCACCTCTCGGTGGCAGTGCGACACAACCTTGCAGAAAGACTCCTACCAAGATACAGGCACAATATTTTCTTCTCGCACCTTGTTATTTCTTCTCTCTTGTATTTCATTTTTCACGAAACAGTTATCTCAAAAATACTCACACTCAATCTCTTTCTTACGCAATTGATGCATGACTCTTGGATAACATTTCAAAGTACTCTTGGATTCTTGCAGCAAGTTCTTATTATGGAAACCACCTAATGATCTATGATTTTCGATCTATGATGTTTTCTATCTTCAGCATGGAAGGGCGAAAGTCAGAACGAAACTAGTGTTAGAATTGAACGTGACTGATAGTAAGAAATTATTTCACGACAGGGGGATAGGTTCATTCCAAACCGAGGTGCCATGGATATTGATATTGCTCATTTCAATCTGATGCGGGACTCCAAAGAGAATACCATTTCCAATTTAAAAGTCGTCTCACCACTTCAGGTTGGAACGAACTCTATTTATAAGCCATGCCCACTGGTCAGCATTGGTATATATCAACTACAAAGAAAATGTCTTTACGATACTAAGCACTGCAGTACAGTACTTTCAAAACTGGGTTTCGAGAAATGACATTGAATGTGCTTTATCTTTATGCTCGGTTTTTTTTAGAACGTTTTCTGTGTTTCTTGAGCAGGAAGAGTACAAGAAGAAACTTGCTGAAAACTTATTTCACAGCGCTGGGTTGATGGAATCGCCGAAGATCTTGACGTTTAAGAATCAACCCTTACCAGCTGGTTTGGGGCTGTCTGAAAGGCGCCTCCTGTATTCAGATCCACTTGCCGCCCCTCTAGATCTTTCACGCGTTCGACATATTCCTGCGGTATAATTGATGTTTTTCTTTTGGTTACACAATTCGTATGGAGATAATTAGAACTATCTGGATGGGTGAAAAACTGGTCATATGAAATATAGGGTTTAATTTACTGCTCGAAATACCAACCTGGGTTGCCCGAAGTAGTCCCAGTGGTATTATGTCATCCATTCGGCGGGCTCTTCACTTTGGTCGTAATGTTTGTATAGAAAACAGAGATCCTTCACCAGTTAAGAGGAAGTGTTTATACTTTTGGTTAAGCCTGCATGTATTTTGCACAGGAGAGAACGTAAGTAAGATGGCTTTGAAAATAATAAAGTACTTGCTTGAATTGGGAATGGGCAGTGGAGATCAGCCATGGTATAATTATATAATGAAGTACATTCAAGGTTAGATACTAACTTGACCCCACTTGAAATGTTGCAGACTCCAGATAGAATTCTTGATGCACCCGATATATTAGACGACTACTACCTGAATCTGCTGGATTGGAGCTCCAAAAATGTGGTTGCTGTGGCATTGGGCACCGCCGTGTATTTGTGGCACGCAGAGACTGGAGCGATAGAGCAGCTATTGAAAACGACCATTGCTGATGACTATGTCTCTAGTATCTCTTGGGCAGAAGATGGAAGGACAATTGCTGTGGGTTTCAATAATCACGAAATACAGTTGTGGGATACATGTCGAGCGTGCAAGGTATGTTTAAGTCTTCAATATTTCGGGAACTCAAGGGAAATTAGTGTTGAATAGAATCGCTTAATGCTTAATTTGGTATAAATGGCATGACATGGTGTACGTTACTACAGAAGCAAATTTTCATGGTTGGAATGGAAAGAATGTTCAATCTTACAAAGATGTGATAATTAAACCACGAAAGCTATCATGAGACATCTTTAACGAAGCTGGTGAAGCTCTGGAATAATTGAACTCGCAGCTGCGCAAGCTGGGAGGACATACTGCCCGTGTGAGCAGCTTAGGATGGAACGGCACAACCTTGTCATCAGGAGGCCGAGACAGTTTGATCATTAACCACGATGGTATCTTATAATTGAATTATCTTGAATTTCTGTTCAGAATTAATGCCCTCAGTTGGACTGATTCAAATTATAAGAAGGTATTTGTCGAGGTGAACCGCAAAACTTCGGGGTTGCTAGCTACACATGAGGAACTCATCTCTGCAAGGAACTGTTTGATGCATGAACGTGTACGTAGTGCGCGTAAGAGATGCAACCACAACCTTCATAGGACACAGTCAAGAAGTTTGTGGCCTTCGGTGGTCCTTGTCTGGCCAGCAACTGGCAAGCGGAGGCAATGACAACCTCCTACACATCTGGGACGCTGCTGTTTCGACTTCATCCACTGGGCAGTCAGCACCTCTGTTTAGACTCGAAGGTCACCAGGCAGCTGTGAAAGCCTTGGCTTGGTGTCCTTATCAAAACAATCTGTTGGCTTCTGGAGGAGGGACTGCCGACCGCTGTATCAAATTCTGGAACACCAAAGTCGGGTACTGTACGAACAGTATAGACACAAATTCCCAGGTAAAGCTGCCAGGACTTCACATGACTCGTTGAACAATTGGTATTTTTTTTTTCTTTTTTAAAACAAATGAAGCAATTGGTAATTTTGGGGGCAGCTGAGCTTGCACAGCTGTCTGGCAGTGACATTACTTATTTCAATTACTGCTTCCCGTTCTAATAACAAGAACTTGCATTAATTTTGAAAGGTCGTGAATTAGTTTTGTGAGTTGCATTCATATGCATGAGGATTCTCAATATTCTTGAAAGGCAGATCGGGGTTCACAAGTTGCTTATTAAATTAGTGTGATTTACCCTGGAAAATGTGAATATACTATTGATAAATTATTAATAGTCTTAAAATAGCAATAATATGAAGTGTAAATTTTAACTAACTAATTTACACTAATTGGAGTGTCTAAACCATAATTGGTGTAGGGTAAATCACGCTAACGGTATTCGATCTGTCGCAGTCATTGAAATAAATTCTCTTTTGTAAAAAAATGAGTGGATGTCCCTAATTCCCTGTTCGACAAGAGACGGATATGTCCTTCCATCTCTACTTAGGATTCTTAGGAGAGGAATCATGCACGAAAATGTACTTGGGCTCTGTTGTAAGCAACACCTGATCATTTGCAAATCCTTGTGTTGCGTTGCGGTTGTCATCCAGGTGTGTGCTTTGCAATGGAATCGACGCCAGAAAGAGCTTCTCAGCAGCCATGGTTTTAGCCAGAATCAGCTTAGCTTGTGGAAATTTCCATCAATGGTGAAAATAGCTGAACTTACTGGTCACACTGCTCGTGTTCTTCACCTTTCGCAGGTTTCAAGCCTAACCATCCATGGCTTTGACCTTTTCGTTCGTTTTGACTCCATCTAATTATTGAATCTCGTTCTATTTTTCATTTTTCATTCTAGATTTACATGAGCTCTACTGTAGCTGAATCTCTCTGCAGCTCAAAGATAGATGGCCGCCCTTAGAGGGCTGAGATTAACAACGTGTCCAAAAAACCCAAAGCCGTCTTAAATTCTCTCTAGTGGACTAAGAAGCTATGGACGTTCGTGCACAGAGCCCAGACGGAACAACAGTGGTATCTGGAGCTGGTGATGAGACACTTCGTTTCTGGAAGGTGTTTGGGACACCACAACCGATTAAGAAAGTATCACTAAGTAGACCCGGCGGCCTTTCAATGCGAGGTATCAGAATTCGGTAATAGATAGGAGTGGAAGTGGTCAGATGATTGTCTTATCTATCAAAAGATTGGGATCTATGCAGCAGCATCAGAGTTATCAATGCAAATAGATGCTCGGCTAAGGTACGCTCTTTTCTTTTCTTTTCTTCTCAAGACAAGAAATACTAAAACAAAAGGATTCTTGTGCTACTTAAATATATGCTTGTTACTTAAATGATTTCAAACAGTGATGAAAATGTCAAATATAGTTAATTTGTATTACAAAGCATGGTGCATGCAATTTCTCGTTGACTTTGTCTTATTGTTGCTATGCAGACATTAACTACAAAAATGTAGCAATTTAGAGTGCCAAAATGTGGCATTGTTCCTCTGAAGTAAGAGCCCTTCGCTTATTTTTGCCTTTCATGAGACCACCAAGGTACTGTACAATAGTTTGTGTAAAACCAATTCTTTAGTGTGGTGTTCCATGAATGGTTCCTACATATAAATTTTAAATTTAACAGCGTACTCATAGATTCATAGAATTTAGCATACATATATCTTTGGATATGGTTGCACTTGTCCAGAACAAGTTGAGTACAATGCACTTCACTCGTATGACCCTTTTACTCCCACGAAACCACAAATTGGTTTCCAAAGTGAGAAGAATAGAAATAACTCAAAATTTGAGAGGAATTGGAAGTGAGGTAGGAAATGGAGGTCACTAATTTAATTGATAGAGAATGAATTGGAGCAATCCAATCTAGAAAATACAATTGCATGCAACAATCATGTGTGTTTATACTTGGGTGTGTTTGTCATCTCCATAGTATATATGGAAATATATAGAAAGAATTGCAAAAGATGTATCCCTTTTGCATGTTGAACAACAATAGCAATGTTTTTTTTTGGGGGGGAAAGCAAATACTAAAATGGCACAAGTGAATAGGCACTTTTGAAAAGAAGGTTGTTGCAAAGAAATATGGCATATAATATTGTGTATATAGCAATGATTTTAGTACTTTCAAGTATAATGGTCAACAATATGCAATTTTCATGCCTTTTTCCATCTTCTATTGTAGATTTTTGCTTCAACTATCCCTATTCCTTTGTAGGTGTCAATCAATGAGTCACAATAGAAATACAATTTATTTTGTGCCAATTTTGAGTAGAAGATTTTTTATACACCCTATTTTGTAGGTTAAGCATGTATATCATATAGTAGTGTATTTCTTAGTGTTGATTGCTCCATATGAATCATGAAAGTAATTTCTACTAAATCCTAAGGTCCTTGAAGTGAATTCGTATGAAGTTCTTAGTATTGTAGGCTCGTATTTCTACATTTTTTAATCTTTTTATTATTGACAACAAGATTGTATATTTATTTAGAAAACTCAAAATTCTTGTAACACCTTTAGGCAATCATCCTAAATTGTTGCACGCTCATTGTCTACCCTTCATTCTCCATTTTGATATGGTTACTTTTTCATTTCAAATCTTTTATCCTCAATAATCCAACATTTTCTATACACTATATTAATATTTTTACTTTGGCTAAAAAAATTGTCACACTTAAAAGGTTAATGAACCACTAACAAGAAATTGGTTGTAAGTAGGGTTGAATTCTCAATCTAATTTCATCTACTTGATGTCATATTAGATGAATAATGTTTGTAAATTAAGGTAAACTAGTCCATAATAGGCAAAACCATTAGTTAGCCTCCTTGGCATTGTTGAAAGTCTATAACTTTTTTCCATAGGAAAAACATGAAATTACATGAAATTTTATTTTTTTGACAAAGTATGAATTTATTATGAACTTTTGAAGTATGTTGTCTAATTGCTCATGCAAAAGAGTTTTTAGACTATGTCTACACCAACAAAATGTATATCCATAATGGTCATAGTACTCACCTAAAGCATGCACTATATTTTCTAATATGGCCACAACATGGTCTAAAAAGGTCACTTCTTGTAATGAATTTGCTTTCAATTCCTATTCTTATTAGTACTAATTAGCCCTTTTTTTTTGCTTTTTGAGAAAGTGCCAACATGGCGATCATTTAAAATTTGGTGAAGCATTGTATTTCTACATTCATCCAACTTTTGCACTAAAAAATACTTTATAGTTATATTCATACACTTTATCATCTAAATTTGGCGATTTTATCCACAATTTTCATTAAAATGGTAAATTTCTGGCGAAAAAAGGTTACTTTTTTCGATACTTTTCTGGCGAAAAAAAGACTTTTTTTTGAAATGGTGCTTTCTGGCACCATATCGCCCAAAAAAAAAGGGCTAGTACTAATCATTCCACCACCATCATCAAAGCTATTGATAATGAAAAAGTAACTCAATTTAATATAGTTCAAATCTCATTTATTGAAAAAGTCTATCATCGAGTGATACAAGATTTTAAATGGGTCATTCCTTGAGTGTTTGTCATGGGTGGTTTGCACCTCATACGTTGGTTTACTTTAGATGGGTATTGAATATGTTAAACCACCTCACTTGTTACATTGTTACATTTTTTAAAAATTGTTCTTTAATATTTTGATTATATTATAAGAATCTCTTTATATGAGTCCTTTTAGACACCTTTGTAAAAAGAAAGGGAGTCTAATTCAAATTTGTACTTCTTGAGGTGTACTTTTCAATTTGATCTTCTTTTTTCGCGAATACTCCATTTAGAAAAAACCCTTCTAAACATGATTAGATTGCCATGTGCAACATGCCTTTCTTACATTTAAAAAAGAAATCAAATAGAGTAAGCCATGGCTTCTTATCATTCTTGAAAGCATTCAAATAGTTTAAAAGTTCAAATTCATTTTAGAATGAGTATCAAAAGAAGCATCATGTGAATGTTTTTTTGCATGACTTTACAAAAAACTCTACTATGCTAGACATTGTGTTAAGTGTAAGATGGATAAATAAAGATCTTGTATCTACCCTTAATAGACATGTTTCTTCACTATTTGTTTTCAAATGCAATTCCTTTTGAACAATGTAAACTTTGAGCATTGCCATATGCATCCCATATTTACATTAACTTCTAAAGATATTCCACTCATAGAATACAAATTACAATGACTACCAAAATTGAGTACAAATAGAAATTTAAATGACCATACTACAAGGATTTTATAGACAAAGTCCAAAAGTGTATATACAAAAATTGCAGTGTGCAATATATTCTAAGTTTCCATGGAAGTTTGAAGAAAAAATGATTTGTGATTTGAAAAAAAATTAGCGTCAAAGTTAACCATGTTTAAAACTTCACTTTGATCACCATGATTAGGAATTACTTTATCTTTTGTCAATTTTTTGTAATTTTTTCTCAGTACTCCAAAAATATTGTTTTTGCCTTGGTATGTTGGTAAAATCATTTCAACTTGTTGTACACAAAAATTGAAGGAAATTCACATTTGTAGGATTTAAAAGATCAATAGTTTGAAAAACATGTAAATGATGTTGGTTCTTATAATATTTGAATGTTGGTTAATGATGTGCATGATTGATCAAAAAGCTCCAAAAAATTTAAACAATCTTAAAAATTATCACAAATAAACTACAGATTACCAACAATTACATTGTCATTCATGCAAAAACCTTTTAATGTCTTATATATGAGCATATTTTTTTTCCCACTAATAAATAAAATAAAATTTAACATCTATTTAATAAAAGGATAAAATTGGTTTGATAGATGAATTTAACTCCAAGCTCTTTATTGCGGTTGTTTTAGGTGTAATATACAAAATAATCAATTGAAGATTTTTTTCACTAATCTTTATTGCTACTTATACCTCTTGGGAAAATTTCAAATAATTTGAATTTCTTTTTCTATTTTTATTTATTTCTTTTTAATTTTTGCAACAAAAATGATAACAACTAATTACAATTTTTTGTAAAATCAATTGAGATTTCTCTAAATGATACACAATTCATTGTTTCAAGTAATAAAAATGTAGGATTGATATTTGAATATAATATAACATGCTAAATTTAGCTCAAACATAATGTTTGACTTATTGGCAATGAATCTTGTTTTTAAGAGGTTAAATCAATGATTTTCATGGTATCAAAATGGATGATTTCAATTGTCACCAATCCATCTTTTCAGGATTAACTACTAAGGTAAACTACCCCATTATAGATAGAATAGGAACAAGCCCATTGTGGAAAACATTGAAATGATGGTGTACATTTAAGTTTGAAATATACACTACCATTACAATTTTTCCACAATGAATTTGCTCTCATTTTATCCCTAATGGGGTAGTTTACCTTACATGCCAAAATTGTTTCATAGTACAAAATCAAGGGAAGGTAGAAGGCTCTTGAATGTAGCGGGTTCTAAAATGGTGCCATACTATAAATGTATATTTGTACATGTTGCTTTTTCAGAGCCTTCAGCAGTGTATTGACATTGTACATTTTAGCTAGGGCACCATTTTAGAGCCCTATGCCCTTTCAACTTCAAAATTTGATAACTAATTCCACAAAGCTCTAAAAAATATGAAATGACTTGGTTTAGATGTCAATTCCACTTGTCTTTCAAGGGAAATATACTGAAAAATATTTCAAGATGTTTCACCTCCCCAAAATTCAGTTTCAGCCTGTAGGTGGGCGATTACTGAGCCTTCTAACTTAGTATCAGCCAAACTGCAGACCAAAATTTGGATGAAAATCTTCATTTTTCGTCCGCTCCAGGGCATCTGAAAGTCATCCACCGACCGGACCATAATAAACTCATCTTCACGCAGAATCGGAGTTGTGTCTCCGAAGCTGGCTCGCCAAATGAATCCTGTGAATTGCTGAATTTTCCACAGGTCGGCACCATGATTCTTGCGGCGTTGATCATGAACACGCAGGGCAAGCCCCGCCTCACCAAATTTTATGACCATCTGGTGCGCTCCCTTCTCGAAAACTTCTTTTTCTTACTTCTGGAGACATGATTCTCTAGTTATCAAAGTAGTTTGAATGAATTTTGTGCTGTCGTTCGATGTGTTTTCTCTCTCTACAACCAAATCAAGTCGTTCGTCCGATTTCGGAACACGCTTTCCCTCAATTGGCACTGCAAGCAAGGTCATAGAATGTTTGGAATACGACGTTTTTGTGTGATCGATTTTTCTCGTGGCGTAATTGCAGAGTGTGGAGCGGCAGCAAGAGGTTTTGCGCGCTGTGTACTCAGGTGATTTGGGTTCCATGAATATCGACTTATTTCTGAATCGCGATTACCCGTGGCGCGATGATTGTTGTTACCTGTTCCTGATTTTGCGTGAGGATGTTGTCGTGCTCCGTAGTTAGGGTTTTAGAGAGGTTTTAGGGTTTGTGATCCGCTTGCACAATCATTTTCATTTATGTCGAAGTGTTGTGCAGTTTTGTCCTGCAGAGCTGACAATTTGTGTAGCTTTGTTGAAGCTGATAACATCTTTGGACCTGTGAGTTCCCTCTCCTCATCTTTCTGGTCAACGTTCAATTTGTTTCAGATTACGTGTCAGCAGTGTTAGAGATCTGAGCACCGGATGATGACATTGCAGGATACAAAGTTAGTGTACAAGCATTTCGCCACTCTCTACTTTGTGTTTGTTATTGACAATGCTGAAAGTGAGCTGGGGATTCTTGACCTAATTCAAGGTAAACTCTCTCCTGATGCAGGTCTAGATTTTTGCCCACGCTGTTTTTATCTCTTAAGAAAAATATGAATCTCGTTCAATTTATCAATATGTGATTTATGTAGAGGAAGCTTGCATGAGTTTCTGAATGATGGCTTGTTTTGGGTTTTCGCAGTGTTTGTGGAAACTTTGGATCGCTGTTTCAAAAATGTCTGTGAGCTTGATGTTGTCTACAACTTTAACAAGGTAGGCAGCCCCTTTGTGTACGCTTGACCTTGTTATTGCTTATCTCACGAACTATGCCGGGGTACTTAAATTCACCGTCGGTCGAAGTCGTTGAAGGTTGTAAGGTTGTAACTCAAATATTGAGTCGACTTCTAGTTTGTTAAACTCTTAGCGTGAGGGCCTGTGACCCCAACGACGATCAGGTGTTTAGGGAGCATGTGTAGATGCAATTATCACCTTTTTGTTCATCCTTACTTTCCGTATGCTTTGTCAACTGATGTGTTCCGTCGTAACTGAGCTCAACTTTTTATCAATGTCTATCTCGGCTTCTCGCTTATTAGTTGACTTTGACTCCTTCACACTTTGTTTTGCCAGGTCCACACAATCCTTGATGAGATTGTCATGGGTGGTCAGGTTGTGGAGACGAGCTCAGCAGAAGTCATGAAGGCCGTGCAAGATATATGGAAGTAAGCACTTTTTATTAACAAGCTTTTTGGTAAATTTAGATTGAGGAACTCCCGAGCATTTCGGATCTTTAGATCGTAGCAATGTTTAGATGTGACTTGTCATGCTTTTCTTTGTAATATATACCTTAAAATCTGTGCGCTGTTACCTTAAAATTCCTCTAATGCTCTGATCTATTGCTCAGGTTGGAGCGTGTTGGAGAATTGAATCCGTCTAATGTCAGAGGAATTGGTCACTACAAAAGCAGTCGGTCATGATACTAGAGACCAATGGGAAGTAGAGTTTCTGTAATCATAATGTACAATGCTACATGGACTTCGGCCAATTTTAGCAACTATCTTGGGAACAATCTGGCGTCTGATGGCCTTGGCGAGGTTCTAAATGCACAGAAGAGAATTAAGTGCAGCATACAGCGAGGTCGTCACAAGTCGTCACAAATAGTCTGCAATTATTCAATATGGGCTGTAGTTATTTAGTCTTAGCTTATAGAAACCATGATTCATAACAATTTTGAAGGGGTTCCTTCAGATCCTTGGCCACCTCACTCATTAATGAATATACTTCTAACATACACTTGCAAACTGCTTGAATTCAAGATTTAGCAATGATTTATTGGTTGAGGCTTGCAATGGAGAGTCTCAGAGGTCTTGTATTCTTGCTTCACAAGAGGTCCATTGAGGGATGTTCAAGAATGCTATGTGCGAAGGGGTAATGGAGCCATCGCAACTTGCAACGTCTTCCTAGTTTATTCATTGCACGCATAAGTTGGGTACAATAGTTTTCCTAGAAGAGGATTTGGTTCTCCGTCTAGATCTTCCCAGTTCAAACTTTATACTGCTCAATCATTCACAATCTAATGAGATCTCTTGCTGAAGTGCTGTGTGCCATGACGTCGTATTCAAATGTGAGGCAGGGTATAAACATTGCAGGTACCAGACAGTTCTGTTGTGGCATTATTAGAACGTCTTTTAAGGTACAATCCAAACAATTCTCCATTTAAGCCTTGTTCGTGCTCAAATTTTAGCCGGCCAACTCTCTCGACTCCACCCTCCCAAAACGCTTCTCTGTTGCGCAAGTCGTTCGTAGTGGAAGTACAGCAGGATTTCCTCCGAGATTTTAGTTGATACCTCTGGCCGCGAAAACCAATCCATTACTTTACAATTGTTTCTTCTCCAGAGAACGGCGATTATGACATAGAAAGGCCAATTCCTGGTCCTGTTTGCTTTTTCATGTACTCCTCTGAGAGCTTCATTTTCATCACCATCTTCTGTTCCTCCACAAGTTCGTAACCAGCGCTGATGAGATCCTCCACGTTTTGCTGCAAGAAATCAGAAATAATGTATTTCAATTCGTGATACAAGAAGACCTTGACACTCCACCGGAGCTCCTAAAAGCAGAGTTGGGGAAGTAAAGAAGCGAGAAGTCAACCCTAAAATGACGAAACCCATCTTACAATCAGCTTGCACTACATGCCTACATTACCCCTTTCAACGTCTGAATCCTTTTTGAATGTCTGTTCACATTCTGCTTGTACAACTGTAAAATACAAATGTTTGTATAAATATTCTATTTCCCTCAAATTTCATCAAATTGGTCATCAAGAAAACTTTTCTTTTAAAAACATTCAATTATATTTCTTTCACTGAATGAGAAGCTATTTGGACAAAACATAGCTTTGAAGAACTCTTTTCATCATCCACAACATAAACTTCGCCGAACGCTTAGGGGTAAAACGCGTACCGTAGGTGGAACAAATTCTGGAAGAGGAGGATCATCTTTCCTTCGCCGAAGAAGCTTTGGTCCTAATTGCTCAGCACCGCCAATACTGTTGACCCACTGCAAACATCGAAAGCCATGGCTGCCATCTTAACAAAACAATTTGCAGACGTTTCTGCCATGTGTTTATCAAGTCAGAAAAAGCACAATTTAAAGAGGAAATTCAGAGCCAGAGAGCCAGAGGAAATTCGTTGCTTTTAAAGGGAATTTTTTTTTCCAGGCTTCAAGAGTACCTCCAAAATAAGCTTATCATACGTCCTTGACCTGAGGGCGCCGTAGAAGTCAAGTGCTGTGTTCAAATCACCGAGTTAACACCATTGCTCGTTTCGTATGTATCTCAAGGACAACGTATTTACAAGAGTTTCATCAAAGTATAGGGATAGTCCCTGTCTATTTCATCACTTTCAAATTTCAGCTGCTGCTAGGCTAATGATTCTGACTAAAAGGGGTGCCCCACTGCTTCCGTTAAGTTTCAAAAGTACAAAAACACTGCTTAAGAACATTGTTGAGATTGAAGGTAAGACAAGCCCTAAAGTGGCTCCTGTTTTCTAGATTTCATATTAGAAGTTTTTGGAACTTAACCAACTGTCCTCCACTATACCTGATGAGGAACCTCTGTAACTTCAAGCACAGTTTGATTCTCTTTTCTTTCTAACCCCACTGGGTTAATTAACCATACCATCATATTACTGGCTATGAGCAATTAGAGAGTGAATTGTAGACCTTGATTAGGAAATGTGTCAATGATCGCAGCGATTTCATCTTCACTTAGACTGTCCTTCGAATACATTTGATGTACAATCTTGATCAAATCAATCCTTGTCGGCTGCCTGCAATCAAAGACGTTACGTAAAGCCCAAGCAAAACACAGAATAATATCTACAGTTATTCTCTAACGCATAGAATTTTCAACCTTACTCCCGAACCAGGCAAAAGCAACCAAAAATAGTCTTCCAACACCTGCAAATTCGAACTGGGTCACCAATTTGTTGGGCAAAAAATAGATTAATCCCTCCTTAACATAATCACCAATGTCCCCACCCCCACATTGACACAATCAATGGATGATACTAATGAATGCGGTAATTGCCTGATTTCACAACATGGTACGATAGAAAAAATCAAGAGCCAAAAACACAATTGGCTAACCAGTAGAACTTATCCATTCGCCCATCTCGAAGAAGAGGCGCCCAAATGGTGGAGAAGTCATTGCCAGTGACAATGATGGGCACCCGTTTCACAATATCAGACTCTCGCCATGCTTGCCCAACGCTCACGCGTGTGGGATTGTCACACAAATTCATAAGCGTGCCGACCACCATCTGGTTGTTAACAGTCATTTGCGTGTGTTCTGCAAAGAAAATCACCACCAAATATCTCTTAATTACGATAACTCTTATTGATAACATTGGATTCATCCAGGCATCTGGCTAGTTTCCCAGGACTTGGAAGCAGCCAGAATCACCTCATATATAAATTGTGCATATTAGCAGAAAATCATTATTTGTGCCAATACTGAAACTAAAATATTTCCAGAGAATTCATACCGAATCGACCAATTCCAGCGTCAAGGTCATTGATCATCAAGCAGCTCATTTTGCCCTGAAACCAACATGCACACATAGATTCTCAGTCCAAAGAGGTTAAGTAAACGATTCAGGAGCGCAGATTAATTCTCAACAGACGTCTACAATCCTAAGCCTTCATCTGTGAGCAAAGCCTGCAGTTCATTCGACTTAATCTGGCGCTGGAGTAGCTATGGGCTTCTTAAACAAGACGCTGGTTTTGGTGAGCATGCTATTTCAAACAGAATAAAAACAATAGTATTCACCCTTGATCTTGCCAAATTTCAGAAAGAGCCAAAAATCTGCCCCACATGTTGGCGCTTTGTATGCTACGAACGGTCACTTATTTTTCAAGTCACACCAGTCCCGGCTCTCAAATAACCTGGTTTTTAATGACGAGATGTGCAGCCCGGTAGCGATCTCTGATAAGCTTACCCGGTTCTCCTGTCACAACAAAGTTGCCTTCAGTGCTAAGAATTTTTTTGAAACTTACTCAATTGAGCAAACTAATGTTACGGCACTGTGCTCATCCAGAGTAAACACAGCAGGTATCAGCTATTCTCCTCAGGTTCATCGTCTCCATCTAAAGGGGAAAGATCAGGCACAAATTTCTTACATTTAACAGAATTGTGACATAATTGTGGTTAGAGAAGTAGTGCCCTACAAAGATTGTCGAACAGGAATTAAAAATTTTCCAATCAGTGAAGGAATGATAAAGGACAATTTGGCGCGTCTATTTGGGGCAAAGACACTTGCAATTAGCCGTGTGACAGTGATGGTAAAGATCCCAACAACTAGAAAACTGATGAGCATGGAAAAATTGATGCACCATTATTTAGAGGAATGGAGATAAACCTGCCCATTCCGATTCCATCTCGCCAGCAGACATGATGATGGGTTCAATGCCCATAGCCTTGAATATCAGCTCTGTTTGGAAAGACTTCCCTTGACCCTTTCCTCCCCAAACACCTGCAATAGACAGATCAGAAACCCCACGGTAACCCTAATTTTTTTCTGACAAATCCAGCCATGCGATGTTCTTCTTAGCAAAAGATGAGAACTAGTGAGAGTGATTGATATATGCACGCACCCAAAATGAGCGGAATTTTGCCATCAATTTGATCTGCTAGATAGTTTTTCGCAATATGTGTTACTGCGACAACAGAGAACCCCATTTTCATAAACTTGGTTAAGAGAGTATGCAATGCAAGCAATCCTCCAAATTGCAGAGAGAAAAATACTACTCTGTTGTAATGCTATTTCAACGTCGACATCTCTTTCCTGCAATCAAGCGCTCATAAGTTGCGACCAGCATCCCTAGAATTAGGTACTCGACGTGACTCCAGATCTTGCATGAAGCTGCAGCACAAATATTATGCTTGCAACCATATTATCTGTTGCAATTGCTGGTGTGATGATGCTCAAGCAAAATGATGCAGGATATAGAAGAAAAAACAACTCTCGGAGACGATGTAGAAGAAGTAACAACGCTGGGGAACTCACCCACTTTCTCCTGCATTCACACAAACGTGAGTAAAATTAGGACCATTCTCCTTGTCCTCGAGGACGACTACAATTAACATACTCTAGAGTTCACACAAATTCTGCAACCGTCTAGCTAAAACCTAAAACGTGTAGAAGAAAAAAATATGCAAACATCGAAAGTATGTAAAAGAAATGTGCCAAGCTTCCAAGGATTTACTTCATTCTGCAGCTAGTTCGTACTAAAGAGGACTTAGAGGAAAATTAACAAATTGTTAGAATTCTTTCTCAAAAGTCAATGCTTTGAACACTCCTTTTAGATGAAGACCGCTGGACCCAATTTCACAAAACCCTCATAAATCACAAATCCTACATAACGATGCAAGTAGGGTTTGTGAAAAAGCTGGAAAAATCGCTTGGATACCATAAAGTTATATGAAGAACCGGAATGGGCAGGTTGAATTAATATCATGACACTCGCTTGGAGTTGTGTAATTCAACCTGCCCATTCCGATTGATCTCAGGGAACTTTCAAAATATATTTCTATTGTTCAAAAACGTGGGTATGATTTCTTTAGTCTACTGGTACGATTCGTTACCTTGAAGCTTTTTAAATGGTTTATTTCAACTTCTAAAGACTTGGAAGCACCATTTTGGCCATTCGGGCTATTCAAAGAATTAGCCTAAAACATATGCAAGAGCAAACCTGCCGAACGACCGAGTGTTCACCCCATTCTGCAACCTCATATTACAACCCTAAACCTAGAATATACGCAAGAGACGGTGTTTTCGGATTGAGGAAACGATGAGTACCATGAACAGGGGGGCGATGTAGTACTCGCCCGTCAAATGCTCAAAGGAGCGCGTCACCTTCTGTCGATACTTGAAAACAATATCCGCTGCACCCACAAGCAAATCACCATCACCAGGCTTAGTCACTGCAAACTAGGGCTCGCAATTCTCGCTTGGCAGAGTATGCACAGAGCTCGAGGATAGGACTGCAACTTTAGCCCTGAATTGCAAGCTCTGGTTGGAAAACAGCAGGCCTCTCACATCATTCTGCAGCAATACTATTTTCATGATCCTCCAATGAATGCAAGAGGAATTGCGGCGAGCATATTTAGAATTCACAACAAATTGCAGTCCACAATCTTAAACAGTAATGTTGAATGTAGAATGTATGCGAGGAGAATTGTGCCAAACACGCTCGGAATCGGCACCAGTTTGCAATCAACGATTCCCTTAACCTGGAACATAGCAACAGATCCTATGCCAAACAAACTTCGAATTTGTGACAACGCTTCGCTGCCAACCATCTTCCCTGGACTGAAGAATGTGTGCGAAGAGGGAGAATTGTGCCAAAAACCCTAGAGCTCGCACCGATTTGCAATCCCTTATCATCTTAACCTGGAATGTATGCCAGAGGGATTGTGCAAAACCCTGGACTTGGAAGCCACGGATGGGAGACCTGACTCACCTTCTTTGCCGAGGAAATCGCCGGCGAACAGGCTGTCAATCATGCCGCTTCTGGCGCCCACCGTGATGTTCATGTTATCCGCCTCATTGCCCAGCCGGTACAAGTAATCGTTCCCCAGCACGTCTTTCGCTTCCCACGATGACTGCGACGACAAATTCTTCGTCCCCTTCTCGCTGCCATCGCCGTCACGAGCTCCCGCTTGCGCCACGCCTTCCTCCGCTCTCGTATCGCCGGGTTGCGACTCTGGCAGACAGCAACGGACTCCCGAGAATTGACGATAAATGTGTGCATAGCGAATTGGAAGATGGCCAGCATTAAGGAGCGCGGTTGCGCGTTTCGAGCGTACGCTTCGGCAGCGTGATTGCTTGGAGGCCAATGCTTGGGTAACCCCCACTGATGTCGTGCACGCCGTGGCGACCTCCATCCTGCTCTCGCACCTCAAAAGCTCTCAAGCAATTGAAGGAGAACTGAGCATAGGGGAGAATCGATTGGAATGCGAGTGTTACACTGCATGACGAGGATGGAAATGAATGGCCATAGATTGGGTTGCAAAAGCAAACAGGTCCGGCGATTGCACAAGAGCACTAGAGCAGTGAGATTTGTGGTTGAATTTGCAAAGGATCTCGAGCAGGCATTCGTTCACGAGGCAGAGAAACAGGGGCCCCAGGTACCGAGTACCGACCAACGACTGACCATGGATAAGGTGACGTCCGGAACTCCGGAAGGTCAAGGAAGCAGTACGAATTCACTACAACACGACAAGGATTGATTTCATAATACGAAAACTCTAGGAAATGGAGGAAATGTGCGCTTTTGCATGGGGTCCAATGGGGACATGAGACGATGGCGCTGCTGTGGCAGACCGGCAACATGCGTTTCCGGACGCTAGCGATCTATAAGGGGCGTAGATTTGAGTGGACGAGGCGGTCACAGCGAGTGTGGACGCGCCGTGACCGCTCCAGGCGTCAGTCCGGGTGGCAGCTGGGTGACCAGAGTGCCTTCCTAAAGCGCAGTCACGGAAAAGCTCGAATATAGCGATTCTTTTGCGTCAGGTGAAGGAGCTCGCTCTTTTCGATAAAGGTCGTGGAGCTCTCAGCTCTGTCCGTCTTTCTCAACAAATCTGTCAGGAATCTGCTCCTCTTTCTCAAGGGATTGGCAATTTGGCATGCAAGATTGGGAGATACTACTATTCCTGGCGACGCCTTACCTCACCATTTGCTGAATAGAACGGTTTCTTGGAAATAGGAAGCTCAAGCGCGCAATTGCAGTTGGAATTGATTGCAGATTGAGTGGTTGTAGTCGCCGAATTTGGACATTGGGTTTGTGTATTTTGTGGTGGGCGACGCGTTCTCCTTCGTTCATGCGTAGTGTTTGCAGCCGCATCATGTGGGTGGAGTAGAGCGGAGGTGCACGACGATGGAGGCCGCCATGGCCTGCTGCTGCAGCAACTCGATTACTCCCCTCGAAATCCTCGAAGCAGGTGGGGTGGCGAAGCTGTCGTGGCGAGTGCATTTCGCCCTTCGCTTGCCCTTCGCTCGAGGCGTGCTTTCCACTGCGACTTATGGGCTCGCCATTCGCGACGGAGGCGGTGATGCTCACAGCCGCAACAGCAGCAACCCTTCGGCTGTGCGGTCGCTGCCACCGTCGTCCGTGCATTTGTCGCGCGAGAAGTACATCGCTCCCAAATTCGAGGTAAGAATTCTCGTCTCGAAGTCTCTCATAATGCAGTGGTTCTCGGAAAATAGATCAGCTGTATGGTTTTGCACTTCCAAACTGTTATCAATCCAGTCGAGGTCAAGAATTTGTTTTTTCACTCCCGAACAAACAGTCATCAATGCAGTCTATGCCAACAGTTTGATTTGGCTTTTACGAGCTCATAGCAATCCAGTCCTTCTCGCAAAAATAGGTCAGGAATCTGATCTGGCTCGCAATTCGCTGGATTGGGCAGGAGAAGGCGGAGGACGACGATGTGTCGCTGGTGGAGGATATGCGAGGGTTTTTGCAGCAGCGTCGAACTGAGGAGGCATGGCAGGTTATGCAAGTGCTGGCGCAGAGAGGCGTGCTCCCCGACCGCCAGTGCGCGAGCCGTCTGGTGGCGCAGCTGGCGCACCGCGGCGTGCCGTCCAGCTTGGCTCGCGCGCAGCGCGTGCTGAGAAACCTGCGCGCGGAGGAGCGACTGGACTTGTTGGACGCGGACGCACTGGGTCTTCTGGCCATGGCGTCCGCGCGGTCCGGCGCCGCTCGCTACGCCCTGGAGGTTCTGAAGCTCATGTTCGATATGGGGATGCACCCCTCGGTGAAGGTGTGGAGCGCCGTGGTGAGCCGGCTCGGGAAGCACGTGGACGACTGCTCGCTGGCGCTGGAGCTTTTCGACGAAGTGTGTCGGCGTGTGCGAGACGTCGCCGAGGGAATAGACGCCGCGCGACCCGATACCGGCGCTTTCAATGCGGCTCTGAATGCATGCGCCACGCTGGGATTCGCAGCGAAAGGCGAGGAGCTTCTACGAGAGCTCGAGAAGTTTGGACTGGAGCCCGATGAGATCACATTCAACACGCTGATCAAGCTTTACTCGAAATGCAATCAGCGCGAGCTGCTGTGGGGCGTGCCGGAGCTCATGGTGGAGAACAGCGTGATGCCCGACCTGGCCACTGTGAATTCGCTCGTGGCGGCCTACGTTGGGCTCGGGAACCTCCGCGAGGCGGAAGCCCTGCTGCGAAGATTACAATCCGACGAGAAGAGCTGGTGGGGAGCTCATCTGAAACCCGACGTGCGGACGTTCACGACCATGATGAAAGGGTACGTGCAGAAAGGCAGGAGGAGCGATGCGATGCGGACGTTGTTGGCGATGCAGGTGGCGAAGGATCCCCGGAGCACGCCCAACGAGGTGACCTACACGACGGCGATCTCGTCGTGCATCCGGCTGGGGCTGATGGATGAGGCCAGCGTGGTCCTGCAGGAGATGGCGAAGCAGAACATCCCTGCGAATGTGGTCACGTACAACGTGCTGTTGAAAGGATACTGCAGATCCCGGCAGCTGCAGAAAGCGCAGACCGTGGTGACCGACATGACTGAGGTAGGGATTGCGCTGGACGTGGTGTCTTACAACACGCTCATCAACGGGTGTATCGAAGTGGACGACAACACCGCGGCACTGGATTGGTTCAGGAAGATGCGCGAGGCGGGAATCTCCCCGTCGGCCGTGAGCTACACTACGCTCATGAAGGCATTCGGAAGAAACGGCCAGCCGAAGCAGGTTCACCTGGTGTTCGAAGAGATGCACTCGGACCCGTCTATGAAGACGGACGCCATTGCGTGGAACGTGCTGCTCGACAGCTACTGCCGCAATGGCCGCGCCGCGGACGCCAAGCGCATGTTTCTCAAGATGAAGGAGGACAGGTACCTAGTCTACTGCACTTCCACATTCACATCTGCTCACTACCATCATCATTTTCGGTTTTAGCTCCTGAACGCAAGGGATTCATGGGATGAGAAATGTACAATTCAATTAATCATATCAATGAGGTCAAGTTCTATGAAGTCAGAATGCGTGAAGGAGAGTGCATGTGTTGGTCGAAAATCCAATAGAATTGGACGAAGAAAGCCCCAACATGACCTTCTCAAACATGGTCGATGTGGCTCAATTTGGGCTTCTTTTTCCTTTATGAGTTGACATGACGATCTTCAGTGAGCACGGATCGTCAATCATTGTGCATCACCGGAATTGTTGGTTTCTGTTGGATGTGGTGATTCGCCACCGTTTGTGTGAATGAAAACCCTAATTGTGTGGTGGATCTGGTGATGGTGTGCAGAGTGCGGCCCACAGCGTACACGTACGCGACGCTCGTGAAGGGATACGCCACTGCAGGGATGGCGGGCGAGGTGCTGTTGCTGTGGAGGGAGATCAAGGAGAGAACCGACGACGAGGTGAATCCGTTGCAACCCGACGAGGTGCTTCTGAACTGCCTGGTGGATACGTGCGTGCGCGCCGGCTACTTCCAGAAGGCGCTGGAGGTGGTGGCGTGCATGGAGGAGAAAGGCATCCCCGCCAACAAAACCAAATACAAGCGCGTCTTCATCGAGCTCTACTCCAACCTGTACACGGGCAAGCACGCGTCGCAGCGGCGCCGCGACAAGGCGGAGGAGCGGCGCGACGCCGTGGAAGCCTTCAAGTTTTGGCTTGGCCTCCCCAACAAATACTACAACTCGGGCTCCGACGACGACTGGCGCTCTTCATAGCCTAAGCTCAACTCTCATCAAGGTCAAGCTCTTCGGGCAGTGACCCAAAGGGAACTTCTGGAGGTGACCTGATTGTATGCATATTGATTATAGTCGATTCGTGATCCGGAATCATCATTATGACGCTATTTTCATGTAATGGAGAATCTCTTAGAGGTGTACAATATGTGACAATGAGATAGCCGGAGTACTTAGACGCCGCTTGTACAGTCGTTCCCTGTGCAGTACTACTTTGGCTATCTGAGGCAAACTATTGAAGAAACATACAGACATTCTTTTTCGAAGCTGATTGACAAGCGCATGACGGAGGTCATGAAAGCTTGAACTCGCAAGATTTTGCACTTGCAGCATGTACCATGACTGATATAATAATTCTTAAATAATAGCTGTCCCCACCAATTTCATATTATCCTGCCTTCCGACAGGCTTTATAACAAAAGACAGTCACCTGAATGCTTTTGGCTTCTGCAGGTCATGTGATTAGGGGCAGCAGCCAATCGCAGAGCAATCATTGAGACCTTGCAATCAATTGTAGTCCCCACCTTTCAGGAGGATTAGGGTTTCTTTGCGATTGCACTACAACTTTCCATGTCATGAACTTTGAATTGCTAGTGGTGCCCGAAAACCCTACCGTCGCCTGGCGGGTTTAGTCGTATGCAAAGCAAGGGAAGAGGGAAACGGTTCGGTCTGGAGGGTGTAAAGGAAGAAGACCTGGGTGTGAGCTATGGCGACGAATCTCACCCCGCACACAGTCGCCGTGGTGGAGGAATTTGGGAGTCTCAAGCTCGGGGCCCTCGCTGACCGTCTTCGCCTTTACAGGTCTGTTTCCTCGTCACTTAATGTGGAGTAAGTTCAGTCAGTTTGCGGACAATTTGCTGAATTTTAGCGACATCAGGAATGTGAATTAGTACTGGCTAGCCTCGGGTATAATGTCGGTCTTCACATGTTGTAAGCGTATATCGGTTTAGGGTTTGCACATCTTCTTTGCACTTTGTCGATATGAATTGCGCATCCCTTGTTCCTTTTCACTACCAAAATCCTCACGTCTCATGTGGAGTAAGGTCTGGTTGCTGGGATAAGCGTCAATATGCTGCATTTTGGCAAACACTATGGATGTGGAATTAGAACTGGCTGGTCTTGGGTACCATGCCGGTCGTCTCGTTTCGTAAGCGGACTTCGCTTTAGGGTTTGCAAATCTTCGTGGCGCATTGTTGACATGAATTGCGTATACCTTGTTCGTTTTCTGCTGCAAAATCCTGGCATTTCATGTCGAGTAAGATCTGCTTGCGGAGATGAGTGTCAATTCGCTGCATTCTGACAACAATTTCGGAATATACTGCCCTCGAGTCCATCGCCTTTTGTCCAATCGCGTGCCTCGATTTCGGGTTTTCTCATCTTCTTTGCACTTGCCGACATGAATTGCGTATCAATTGGATCCGAACCAGGGCACCACCAAGTCTGTGGGCATCAGCAGAGGAGGAGACCCATGGGCAAGCGCACGATGCGAAGGGGAAGCGAGCCGCGGTGCTTGTGTGTCTCTTTCAAGGCGCGGAGGGCGATCTTCGTGTGATTCTCACCAAGCGGGCGAGTGCCCTGTCCTCTCATTCAGGTTTTATCTCTTCTTCCACGCCGAAACGCTAAACCCTAAACCAGCGCATGGTTTTTCTCAGTCAGATTCTCGCAGGCTAGTGTTTCATGGTCCATCAATTGTTGGTTTCAGACCTTGGGGTAATGGGCGTTGAAAGAGAATGTGATTGAATTTTCTACTGATCAATTCAGCACTATAGAAACTTTGAGGACCCTAACTATACCTATCATGTCGAACAATGATCGATAACAAAACTAGTTACCTTAGTGAATGAAGAGATGGTGAGCAACGTGAAAGATGATGCACAACTTGATGTCTTGTTCCATACAGTGCCAGCACTGAAGTGGAAGAGATGTCACAGGGATGAGTTTAACATTGAAGACTTCATGTCCCCTCCCAACATTCCCAATACTCCCAAATTATCACTAGGGCATACACTTTCACCATTGAAAGCATTCACTATTGGGGTCAGACTTAATTAAGACATTGCTGAAGCCTGAACGCACTAATGGTGGAGGTCGTGACCCGGCGTGTGCTTGCAGGAGAGGTGGCGTTGCCAGGCGGCAAGAGGGACGAAGGCGAAGACGACATAGCCACCGCCTTACGTGAAGCGCACGAGGAAATAGGCTTGCATCCCTCCCATGTCCACATCGCCACCCTTCTGCAACCCTTTCTTTCCAAAGTAAGAGCCTTCTCTCTCTTGCCGTGAGTCACGACACGACTGAAGCTTCGCATTCTCCTATCAACCAAGCTTCGCCCGTCATGTCCAGAGACTCATTCATCTCCTTCGGTGTGGCGGTTTTTGCAGCACTTGCTCACGGTGACCCCAGTTGTTGCAATCCTTCCCGAGTATCACAAGTTCGAACCAAGACCTAATGCTGGCGAGGTGGACGCCATCTTCGACGTCCCCTTAGAAATGTTTCTCAAGGCAAATGCACTCCTCAATAATACCTCGACCCTCAACACTTCTCAATTTCTGTGCGATCCTGCTCTGCAATTGACTGCTTTGTTGCTATATTGGCCTTGGCGTGATTCTGCTTTCCTCAAAGTACTAGCCCCGTCGTAGAGTTGTAGAAGGAGATTCTACAGAAGCTTTCTTTCTGACCTCAGCTCTGACACTCCTTCCTATTGAGACTTGTGCTTTGAAATTTGAAATCTCTACGACGGGGGTCCTCCGAGGGGGTCAGTACTTGAGACGATGTTCTAGAGCTCAAAATCGAGTGTGGCCGGAATTGGTAACAAATGATGAAATTGCGTTCTTGACTTCACAACCCACGATGTTTACCTTTTGTTCATTTCTGTGCCTGTGACTGGACACCCTTGATAGCGTGGTCTCTTCCATGGTCGTTACTAAAGCATCCATGTACATTTGTGTTTTTCCGAGCAGAATGAGGGGCATCATGTTGAAGAAATGCGATGGCTGAATGTGCGCACGCGAGTGCATTGTTTTGCGTTCGCTGCACCGGATGGCAACAAGTACCGCATCTGGGGCTTCACTGCCGGTATTCTCATTCACGCAGCTTCCGTTATTCTGCAGCGTCAACCAGACTTCCCTGAGGATTTGCCAGATTTCGGTGCTTTGATTGACGCCTTCAAGTCCAGCAGCTGAACCAATTCGGAAGTCTCACTGCACTGGCAAAACATGAAATTGGCCGGGAGTGGGTTGTGGTTTATTGATGGATGCTAAACTTTGAAGTGAGCATTCGGAAGTAAAGTGGGAGCGCTCGACATCGTTAGAATTTGAATTGGTATCTGTAAGATGATTAGCATAGTAAAACAGTGACTAAAAATAAAAGAGTCCCCTTAGAGAGATTTCAAAAGTGTAGTTTTCTACTCTAATTTCAATTGTCGACAACATGCAAGTGGCGCTATTTTCCAATCGGCAGTGTATGAAGATGGCGAAAAGGTTATCTAGACACTTTGTACAGACACAACGCCACCATCACTCATCAGTGGCAAGGTTGCTTCATACAGAAGAACATTGCATTGATTCACAGCCTGAGCAAGCAAAAGATAGAATGTTTCGTTAGGCAGTAAACCATCCGAACATCTATTCAGAGTGTTTTTCCCGCAAACGAGTGCTCAAAGCATTATTTACTGCCACAATTGTTGCACATAACATGGAACGTACCACTAACTAGATTAGAACAACCAATCATTCAGAGCAAGGCAACCGAATACAACCAAATGCACCTAAATGAAGGATTCCAATGCCAACACAAGTATGGTAATATCATGTCATTCTTTAGAAACAAGTCCGCGAAGAAACTTGATGGATTTGGTAACGGGAGAGTTTGCTGCCATAGCATTGTACAACGCAGATTCCAGTTCTGCAGGACCAGGTCTACGCTGGAGACTGGCGAGGCGAGTGTACTTGCCATCTTCCCTGACGAAGATCAGCCACGGCCGTCCGCTTGGAGCGCCACTCTGCACATTCTTCAGCACCGCCCCTTCCGTTTTGCTTAGAAACCCCTGAATGGCGAGCGGGAGGAACGCATAAGCCGCTTCAAACGAGCTCAGAAACGCACCCCAAGTGGGATCGCTCTCGTCTTCGGGAGTCCATTCGGGATTGAGGACGACGATCGGCCTGGGGCTTACGTTTCGTGCAAGCTCTTGCAACCGCGCCGTGTCGTCACACCTAGGCCCCGCAACGACGACGACGGAGACCGATCCTGAGACTTCTCTTTCCGAGGAGAGCTCATGCAAGCTATGGTTAGGGTTAGGAGTTCCGACCAATTGCTCCCGAGCGAGCACAACAGAGGATGCATCCGAGAAGAAGACAGCCACACCTGGAGACTCACGTTTCGCTGAGAAAAGGGACAACAAGAAGTCGAGGGCGAGAGAGACGAGGGAAGAGGGCGTCTCGTCCATAACCGGAATTTCCACTCGCAGCTTCGTTTGCCGTTGCTGCTGCTGCTTCCGTTGCTTCACTGTCGACGGACCTTGCCGCTTCAGCATCTTCTCCAGAAGCGACGACACCGACCCTGCGGCTTGCGTAATGGCTTCCTCCCGAGAGTCGGGAGGGACCTCGCCTCCTCTTATCCCCTGCGCTCTGCATCGTATCAGCCCCAATTTGATCTCTTTATGGGAATGTAGGATTGTCGAACTCAATGATTCTTGCGGACTAGGAATGCGCCTGTGCGGTCTACGGCTTAGGAAGAGAGAGGCACTGGTAATTCTACTTTGAGAAAATCCTATTGTAGGTTCATTCCGAAACAAAGATCGTGTACCTACAGGGCTGGGTCTCAATAACAATGAGCTTGGATTCGTCATTGTTCGCACAGAATCATAGGAGATGCTACTCAATTCTCGTGCCGCAATTCCTTCCTTGCCCCGACACAACACTCTACCTTCTCTACAGTGATGGATATGGCCTCTTGGATGAATGAAGAACACTGCGCAACTGGCTGTCCATTGATAGGGTTTAAAGGGATGTTCTCTTTTCGGTAGGAAGGTTTGTGAATTCTTGCCCACTGATTTGTGACGTTGTTTGCCGTAGTGTCAAGTGTAGTGGGTCGATCATGGCTGTGACCAGGATGCGTCACAGGGCGCGTTTAGAAGCAAATTTTGCACGGTTTGCTGAGAAGGAGCGCAATGTGTAGAATTTCGATTTTGCGAAGTTACCATGCCTCCGAATCGATCTTCGTTCCCGCCTTCGAGGCAGTCCGTGCTACAACCCCTGAGAAAAAAGCAGAAGCCGCAAGAGCCAAGTCGATTTGTATCTTGCCCTGTTTGTCACCGATCATTTCCTTCCTACCTCATACATGACCATGTTCATCTTTGTCTGGATAGCCCTGCCACTGACCAAATCCAGTCATCCGTCTTCTCGTCTTCGCAAAGACTGCACCTGAGTGGTAACGACGATGGCCGATTTTGTAGCTCTAGTGTCATTGATATGGAGAAGGATGCTAATTTAGAGGAGGGTCCCAAGGGTCCCCCGGTGAAACATGATTCCACCAATTCAAACCCTGTAATCGCACCACTCAGAGAGGATGGTGAGATTCACAAACTGAGTAGTGCTGCAATGGAAAGAGTGGATGGAAGAGTCGGAGGAGTTAGGATGCCAGAGGGTGAAGCTCAGGTTGCAATGGCCTTTCCTGTTGTATCTGGCGATCCAGGACATGCTCTGCAGATTTTCCAGGTAAAAATGTACAATTCTTCTTGTGTCGAATATCATTTGTAAGGATCGAAGATCAATGGTTTCTTAAAGTCGAATTGAATCTTTGGAGGCCCGCCGCAATGTGCTTTTTGTTGCAACTTTGGTCAGAGCCTGACGGAACTGTGGTGATGATGATTTTTTCCACAGGTGCAACGGCAGAGTCAAGCCAGGCTGTCGATGCTGTGCAAGTTTCCAATGTCAGCTGCATTTGAGCGGAAGCCCACGGCAACTGTTCTACAACCAGGGTAAGGCAGGTTTTGTTGCTCTTGTTCGCGCTTTCGTTAGATTCAAAGGTGAATTAGGGTTTATCTTGTCATGAATTTGGTAGCTCTTGCGATACAGTGTAGAATGCTTGCTTTTTTGTACAGTGAAATGAATTAGTCTGAGCTAGCTTACACCTAATTACTGAAGATCGAGCTTAATGATAAAAACTGATTATCTGCTCGACAGGATGGTCTTACTGCGGAGTTGGCTCTCTCTGGACACTCAACAGAGATTCGTAAATGAAAGCCAGAGTGCTGCTCACTTGTTCAAGCGTCCTACAACAGCTGGTGGGGGCAAGTATCATCTCTGGCAGGTATTTTGATTGTTTGATGCATTCTAGATACCCTTGCTGCGTCGCCTTCATTGACTATTTCAACTGAAGTTGCGCTTGTGTTTCTGATCTTATGTACCCAACATGTCAGAACGATTCCTACCTTAGACATAACAGTTAGCATGCTTCCGATGGGTTGCTGGTTTGAGCTATAGTCCTATAGATGACCCTGAAGACGAAAGAAGAATAGCCGCTTAACCGTGCAGACCGTCCCGCTTAGGGTCTAATAAAAATGACGAAAAAGGGGCTCCCGAGGGGTTGATCATCTTCGCCTTTGGATTTTATTAGTGTACTAGGGTCCTGTATACTTTAGATAGGACTTCGGTCCCTCTGGTTCCCACCGAACGTCGGATCTGCACTGTGGGCACTATACATACTCCTGTACCGTCTGAGTTTGTACTGTCCTTGTAATTTATTGAAGTATCACCTGGATAGTGAGCTTGTTGTTTTTGCGGGTGCTTCTAGATGGCTTTCGGCTGTCAGTGGGATTCAAAAACGAGGCGCTATGGTGCGCAAACAAGGGGCCAGGGGTTTCCAGACTGGATGTACAACCTTGGAAAAGAGCTCGCGTCTGATGCACGCAATTATACCCATGTCTATGGAAACGGATCAGATTTTGCACCTGATGTAGCGCTTGTGAACTTCTACCCTGTAAGTTATCTTGCCAATTCGACAACTGATGCATGCTATGAGCAGTTACTTTTCGACCTATTTGTAAGAGGATTTTACAATCCTCAGATTGATGTTGCGTTTTTTCTTGCGTATGCATACGAGTTTTCGGGAGACTTAGGAATGAGGACAATTATGTGACTGTTGGATTTGAAACCGTCTTACCAAAGCGTTGAAACGTCCTGAATATGTCTTAGCAATGACGATTGTGTTTTCAGGTCAAAGACGAGGAGCTTGGGGTCGTGGGCTTGGGAGGTCATCAGGATCTGGATGACTATTGTGACATGCCTGTGGTATGTTTGCCTTATCCATTGGAAGTCCTTTGTGTCTTTTTATCCTCCGGGTTGCTAAGCACAGGTGGAGAAAAACCATCGTTTTGTTCATCATTTCGTGTGGATTGAGGGCAGGTGAGTGTGAGCGTGGGAGATAGCATGACTTTCTTCTACAGGCGGGTGCCACCTCAGAGTCGACGGAAGTCTGGAGTCCAAATTATTGTTGATGAATCTGCTGCAAAAACCTGCAAGGATGGCGATACGGCTCATAACAGGTATCCCAATGTTCATAATCTCTAATTTATATTCTTATTGTAGCCATATCCCAATTACAGAGACTGACAGTGGAAGTTTCATTAACGGTCTTCATTTCATTATGTGTCGGAGGATGCGTGATAGCATTCGTGGTGAGTCATATCCTTGACTGTGGCTAATTGTATACGTGCAGTGAGAAGAGGATTATTCTGGAGAGTGGAGATGTTTTGATTTTCGGAGGAGAATCGAGGTTGGTATACCACGGGACACGCAATGTTCAACCTGGCACAAGGCCACCAGGCTTGCACATGGTACCTGGTCGCCTGAATTTCACATTTCGCCAGTGCAATGCAAGAACATCGTGATTATGCTTCCGACTCCTGGCACAACATTCTTTAGTACTTGTGAGAACTGGAGAGCCTGATCACTTGGAAGAATTTATCGACGTTTTCATCCAGAATAGTTGGAGAATTGATTGAGTATTCATTGATGCCGTTCTCCAAAGTCACAGTAGATTCCAGTTTCCACTCTCCTATGCTTTCTATAGCACACTTGCACCAATTCATACATCACTATGTTATTCCCCTTAGCATCATAAAGGATTAGTTACCCTTCATTTATCATTCAAGAACGTGTCACATTGATTCAACATGTGAAAATGAATTCTTGCAAATAGTGTAAACAATTATGTTGCCAAACCATGTAGAAAAAGAATTTAGTTTTTCTTTGTGCACAATCTTAAGCTCATTACCAATCAAAAACTACAATCTTTAGGTGGTTGTAAAATTTCTTCTATCCCTTGTTCTCATGCTCTCCTCCTTCAATATGTGAAGGGTTTCATTAAATTTGTTCAATCCTCTATGGTGTATGTGATTTCCCTAGGGCATTGAAGCTCTATTTTGAGGACATTCACAAAAACTACAAAAAGGTTGAGATTGTCATGAACTCAAATGTTTGTTTCCTTCCTTATATAACTGACTTTGCAAAGAATTGCTTGTTTTTGAAGCTTGTGCTTCTACTTAGGCTAGATTGCATTTAAATGCATATTGTATGAATTCAACAACCAATATAAGAGAATTGGTCACTTATAGTTTGTAGGATCAATTGTAGGTGGAAGTTGAGAAAGAAGTTGATAGTTTGTCTAACTAAGAAGTAATTTTGAATTTGAATTTTGTATTTTTTTTTTAAATTTATCATACTATTATGTTGAAAAATGGATTTTTTTTGTAAGGGTTTTTTAACATGGTACTTGTACTATATAGAGGTTGCTCCAAGGATGGTCTTAATTTGAGTTGGAGGGACATTTTTCAAATTCTCACATTGTGGACATTCTTTTAATCATATACCCACAATTTTGTGTGGTTGAAGTTGTAGAACCAAAGTTGCATTGGCACTTAGGAGTCATCAAACAAACATTAGAATAGCTAAAGGAGCTTGAAGTTGGATCAAGCTAAGTTCAATGGATTTGTGAACTTGTTTTTCCTACTACTTTAGATAGGTAGCTAGATTGTTTCTACATTTTTCATGACTCATGGCAATATTGGGGCATCATCTAACATCTTGACATAACATAAAAATAAGTTGATGTCAAAAAAAAATGTATCAAAGAAAATATGGGTTTCTTTTGATTAATGTTTGTTCACAAACATTAAACTCTACAAACAATGCCACTCAAGAAAGTAGTCTCAAATTGGAAGAATGCCAAAATCAAGCGTGGGAGAAATATAATTGCTTGATAATGTTTCAAATCTTCTTGCCTTGAAACTGTTGGTTACTAAGGTAGTTAGAAACAATGTGGTTCTAAGAAATATAGACTTGGATTTAGGTTTTGATGCTATTTAAGAGCCTTTTTGAAGCGCCTTGACCTTGCATTTTGTTTGTGCAAAGGTTATGAATACCTTGTGATTCTAGTTTGGTTTCATATGTTTTTAGTTTAGTTTATATGTTTGAATGGTTTGAAATGTTTGAATGTATTGATTAGTTTACACTTGATGAATTTTTGTTCCATTGAATGACTTGAGGATTTTTCACATTAGTTGTTGTAAATAGTTTGTATTTCTTCATTATTATGTATAATTTGTGTTAAAATTGCATTTTCAATTAATGGTGTTTTTGTCAATCTCTACAATTATACTAAGATTTGATATTTTTTCTATTGATTTTGTAATTAAATTCTTTTCCAAAACTTACAATTTTTATGCATATAACACATTTGGCTTCTAAAACAATATCAAAATTGAAAATTGTTCATAACATCCCAAACCAAGAATCACTACAAAGTAAAGAAAAAAACATCAATTTTTTTGGATATTTATGCCTCTTGAAAACAAATGATCACATTTTGCTACTTTTCATTGTATATTTTTTGAAGTCTTTAAAAGACTATGGATTCCCAAACTATGGGAACATTGTAGAAACTTTTGGAATTCTATGGAGAACGTTGCCATTTAAGTAAGCTAATGTATTCTAGAAAAAGCCACATTAAATCATATTAATTAATTAATCTAATTATTCACTATAAGATAATAGGGTCTATTAAGTAGTGTCCTAGACATCATGTCTTTTAAGTAATGTCTTTTAATGCATCTTTTAGGTAAAATTTTACTAAAAAGACTATCTTTTCAATAAAATTTTACTTAAAAGATGCATTAAAAGACATTACTTAAAAGACATGATGTGTAGGCATTAGGAGGGATTTGAGGGCTCCGGAGGGCCGTTTCAGGACTGTTCCCGAAACGGCTAGTGAGCATCAAGATAGATTTCTTTTTTAAAATTAGGTCCTGAAATATGAAAAAAAATTCCAAAAAATAAAAAAGTGACGTGGCAGTCACTTGATCACGTAGGATTCCTGCGTTTCAGTGTTCCCTGCGCAGTTCCTGCATTTTCAGACTGTGGAAACTCACAGTCTTCTTTAGCCCTCAAATCCCTCCTAATGACACTACTTAAAAGACCCCATTCTCTTGTAGTGATTTAAAAAAAATTTGAAGTGAAATTTTTTTTTGAATCAATTTTCAAATTTTTTGTATTTTAAGAAAAAATTGTAATTTAAAAAATATATATTTTTATTAAGTTAAAAATTTTAGATTAGCATTATTTTCCATTTGATCATTTATATCCAATCCTAATTTTAGCCCAATTTTGTCAATGCTTTTACATTTGCCCTAAAATCCAAAAAATTAGACCCCTATCCATGCATCATTTTTAGGCATCTAAATCATGCAATTTGACTCTAAATGTAATTCTTGGAAGAATTTGGTGCCACTTCCTCAAAAAATCACACCCTAAATTTATCCCCATAAAATAAAGTCATACAACTTAGAATAGCAAAGTGTATTAGAATCAAGCAACCAAAGGATAAAAATAACCATAACATTTTAGTACCAACAACAATGAGATTAAAAAGAAGAAGTCACTACTACTTTTAGAATTAATCATAATATGTGTGCAATGCAAGACTGAGAGCTAGAGTTTGGAAAAAAAGATAGGATGAAACTCCTCGTAGCACCCAAATTGAGGTTTGATGGAGTTTGGTGTTGTGTTTCTTTTCTAGTATTCTTAATTAAACCTTCCTTTGATAGGTGTTTACAAACACAAGACAAATAGTACAATTCATTTTAAGATAGTAAGATGGAATACTCAAACTACAACTAAAGCATCAAAAGCAAACATGACCTAGAGGTACATTTTGCTTTCTTCAATGTATTTTCATTGCACATTTTAAGAAGTGGTTGCTTTTATCAATTTGATGACCACTAATGACTATTGCATTTCATCCTAAATTTTTTTTTAATTAATTTCACAAAAAGGCCCCAAAATATAAAATGAATAGATTGGATGCCAATTACATTAATCTTCTTACAAAATTTTATTGAAAATTGTTTCAAAAAGCTTCTTTGAAAAGGCAATTTGCTTTTAATTGGTCACTTTATAAACCTCCTACTTTGTTAGGGTTGAACTTCTCCATCTTCTTTCCATCCTTGATTTTCTTACTTGCTTGGAGCCTTGGCCCTTTTAGTTTTGTTGGTCTGTACTTGTCACAATTTAAGGCAAGGTTAATTTGTCCCTTCTAGTTCATTTAGAATCGTAATTCAACTCCTTGCAGATACTTGATTTCCACCTTCAGAACATAGTGAACACAATTGAATTCTATGTTATGATTAATTTCAATGGGTGTTTATATATCATATCCAAGAGTACCTTCCAAACGATGGATCTTTAGTATAAGTCCTACTTAAAAATTCCAATGAGTTTCTTGTAAGTTTTTAGTCTCTTCCCAATTCTACTTTTGCTTTGGTTTTCTAGTATTTTTTCTATTTTAAATATTACTTTCCAATTTTAGTGCTAATTTAATTCCTAAATTTCCTAATTCCCTTGCTAGTCTAGTTCTAATTTATTTCTAATTGCTCTTCTCATTTAATTCTCTATTTCTATTTCAATTCTATTTTAATTCTCTAATTGCTTTCCTATTCTATGTTAATTCTTTTATTTTAGTTCTAGTTCAATTCTCTAATTACTTTCCTATTCTTCTTTAATTTTCTAATTCTAATTCTATTTACTAATTATTTTCTGATTCTACTTTAATTCCCTCATTATTTTTCAATTTTCAATTTCTTTTATAATCTCCTAATTACTTTTCTATTCCAATTCTATTCTAACTCTACTTTAATTCTCTAATTATTTTCTATTTCAATTCTACTTTAATGCTCTATCCTAATTCTAAATATTTAATTCCACTTTAATCTTCCATCATTTTTCTACTCTACCTTGAATTTTAAATTACTAATCTAATTATACCCCAAATTTTCTAATCTAGATTTCCATAGTGGTGAAGGTTAATGGACTTAAAAGAAGATTACAAGCATACCTCCCCTATTAAATGGTCAAAATATGATTGTAGACACAAAGATGTTTTCAAGATCATCTAGGAGAACATTCATAGCCACGTCGTCCTTAGTCAAACCTAATTCGAAGCAAGTAATAGAAAATTACTACAATGTGGGATAAAATGGTTGCCCAAGGTAAAATAAAAAAAGATAACGAGCATGAGGCTTTGAAAAAGATGATGTGGCATTTGATGCATAAATTATGTGACACAAATATGAAGAACTAACATGGCATGCCACGTTAGCATACATGGTCAATCTATATTACAACTCTTAAAGTTTTTGTAGATGTCATATAGGATATACATCTATAGAGACACTATTATTGACATTATTGTTTTTTACTCCTTGCACATGTGACTTAAAAGCACATGTTATTTGCCATGCAGTGCCTTACATTTGCCTAGACAAGTAAACCTTGTACAAGCCATTGGAGAGGTCTTCTTTGTTGTCAATATGACTAAGACATAACTTTAATATGCCCTATTTAAGGAAATATGCATGGCCATCAATAAGTGCTTTTATGTATGCACATATGGTGATAAGTGCCATAAACAAACATAGATGGAAGTATGCTACACCAGAGCTATTATGGTAAAACCCTCTTGTATAGTTTGAAGTCATGGGACAAAATAGTACTATATATACTTAATTTTTTGTGATTGATCCTTTTTGTTCTTTAGAGGTTGTTAGAGAGTTATAAGCTATGAGGTTATACGCCAATTATGATGTGTAAACCTACAAATTTTGCCTAACTAATTGAAATGGAATGCTAATGGTAAAATGACCGACTTTCAATATTTAAAAGATTCAATCACTTATTAACTATATATGTGTATATGTGTGTATATATATATATATATAAACAAGGCCGATTGCCTTCATCAATGACAAATAGAACTTCTACTAGTTTGGTTGAATTTGAAGAAACCGTGTGCCCTTCTTAAATAATAGAAAACAAATTAATTGTTTAGATAATAGAGGTTCAATTTTGGCTACTTAAGTAATAGATTTGTTGCAATTTCTTCAAATTTTAAAATAAAGTTCAAATGGTAGACTATTTAAAATATTTAATGATTGGATTTTTAAACATCATGTTTAATTTATTACTCACATAGAAGAATCAAAATAAATTTAATATTGTCATTTACTGTCTATCCTATGTTAATAGAATGACTTGTTTATTATTGTATATATTGTAGAAATTTTCAATCCATTCCTCAAAGAAGAATTCTAGGATTTCAGAAAACAATTATTCTTTGCAAACACTTTAGCAATAGAAATATTGATTACAAAATTGCAAAATCTGAAATATAATTTTTTCTTTTGTATCCAGGTCATCAAATGCATGAACAAGCAATAGAATGTTCCAAAGAAACAAGTTTCATGAAGAAAAATCATTTTATGTTGATTCAATCAAAATCCAACACAAGTGTGTTGATTTTGTCTTGGTTTTGACTACCTCTAAGGTAGTGTTCAAATAAGATGCTTTTAGTTTTTCAATAGAGTTTTGTGAGTGGGATTATAAACTAAATTGATCATATAAAATATCATATCAACTAGAAAATTCTCAACTATCTCTATTCAATGGTATATTATAGGCTAAATTTGAAATTTTTCCCATGATTTTGAATTTTAGATATGATAACAAGTTGCAAATAGGGGGTTATATGGTATTGAAAGTCAGTTTCAATTACCACATTTGGCCACACTTAAACATAAAACATTGCCTAGTATTTTGTCTCTTATCAATAATGTTTTTTTTCCAACTATCTTGGCCTATAGAACTATGTCCTTAGTAGAGTTACTTTATTATTATGATAGATTATTCTAAAAGTATTTGATAGTTTATAATTTGAATGATGAAAGAAAGTACTTGGAAATGTTTTGCTCCAATAACTTCAAAATACTACTACTAGAATCTAATGTGACTGAGGAGGCACATATTTATTATATTATATGACATCATCTACGATTGCTTGGATTTCAAGATATTTTTTAAACCAATTGTACAATTCTATCAAGGTAGATAAACTTTTGTATATTTCTTTTCTAAAAATCATAAATGATATTTTTTATATAATTTAAATATAAAAAGTAAACTTTATACTATTGTGTATGATTTTTTTACTATATTATTTCAAAATTTTTTAATTTGTATCAATTATTTTTTTGAGTGATCTTTTACTTTAGATTTGAGTTTTGAATAAATGTGATGAATGACAATTCTATACATATTTTTTTGTTTAGATTTAATAAGAAAATAACTAAACTTTAGATTTTTATTCCATTTCAATGACTAAAAAAATATTACAAATAAATACATTTTGTAACCATTTTAAAGTAAACTAAAAATTAAAAATAGGGTAATTATATATATATATATATATATAAATTATTGAAATAATTGTAGTTTATTTTAAATAATAGAACTTTATTTAAATTTTATATGAGATTTAAGATTGAGATGTGTTATTTATAACACTTATAAATTATTATTTTTTCAAGATTACCAAATTATTTGATATTTATAAATTTCATTTATCTAAACAAGTTACACGTCTATAATTTGTAAATTCCTTTAATTTGTGAATTCATTACACAATTAAATTCTCTTAAATATAGAAAATAAATTTTTTGTTAACAAGTAAAAATAATACCTTAAAAATTTCAATAGAAAAATGATCCTTTTTCTATTGAACCTCTCAAATATATCACCAACTTAGTAAAATTCCATCTAATAGTGTATAGGAAATATGAAGTTTTAGAATAATAACTAAGGAATTTGCAAACAATGCTATTATAATATCCATTAAAGATATAGTATCCAAATCTTTTTTTTCCAGTTTTTTATGAAATACCAATGTAGTTATATAAAACATTGCAATGGTCTTGCAAATTTCAACATTCATCTATATATTGGATAGAAAATATGACATTCACACATATCACATGTTCATAATTATGTTTCATCCACAATCTAGTGATTTCATCCAAAATTTTATTTTTATTTTTATTTTTTTGGTGAAGAACTTCATATTTTCTACCATTTTTGTAGCCCAATTTCTTTTTGTGTAATCTAGCAGCAAAAAGCTAAAAAAACCCACTTAGGTAGTTGTACTCCATTATTCTCAAAAAAGGATTTTAATATATCTCCTAAAATACTATCTTTTCTTTTTATTCAAGGAGTATCATCAATAATTTGTATATCTCATAAAATACTATCTTTTCTTTTTATTCAAGGAGTATCATCAATAATTTGTATAGCTTTTATTGCATTAGTTGAGATTTGTTTATTTTGTGTACTATTATATTAACAAAACCAATTGAAAATAAATCATTCTTTTGGAATTACTTTTAAATGGAAACAACATCAATTAATCATTATATTTATCTTGTGTTTATTTGTAAGATTACTAATTATTTTCTTTGTACAACATTTAAATAATCCTCTAAAGAACTCAGAGATCCTCTTAAAGAATGTTAAGAATAAATTAAATATTGAAGACATTCTTTGAAATAAAAGGAAGGCACCTAATTTATTTTTTTAATAAAAAATCAAATAAACTCAAATTTAAAATTAAAAAATTAAAAATTTGGTTTGAATTCTAGGAGGTTCACCAAAAAAAAGCAAAAAATATTAGTTAAATTAAAAAATTATTGAAATTTAGTAATTGAAATTTCTATTATAAAAATTGATTAAATTTTTAAGAAAAAGTAATATACTTACTTTTATATATAGGTAAGATTTAAGTAATTATTTTTGACGTGGATTATAAACCTAAACTTATTACTAAGAACTATCCATAAAAAAAATGAAGATACAAAATACAAAATATTTTAAATAAAGACTTAACAAATTATTTAATAAACGAAAGGAGTTGTTTAATATGCTGCTCACTAAGTATATAAGTTAAATAACAAACTTAGACAAATAAAGTACTTGTGTTATATACAATGTGGTCCACTAGTCCAATCTAGTCTTTATCAAGCAAATTAACAAGTCAGCAAGAAACTCAAATGAATGTGAGTGGCAATCAAAAATTGGCGGGATGGGCGATGTGATAGAAATTCAAAACGTTGAGACACCCGTCACCAAAGGAGAATGCCCTTGGAGCGGGCTTTCGGGAGTCGGGCAGGCTTCCGAAATCTTCCTGGAAGTTATGTTGTCCGTAGCTTCTAATGCTGTAAATGTTGTCATCGGTTCTGCATAAGGCCGCGATTCTTGCGTTGAAGCAAGTGGCGTGCAGATTTGTGTTACATTCGGAATTCAGAAAGCTAGCTAGAAAGCCATGCACTATAAGAAACTCATGTTTTAGATGACGGATTTTAGGTGACATCTAATGTAGTAACTTGTGTTTTTATGTCAACAGTGATGTCCGCCATAACATCAAGATGTTATGACGGACATCATTGTTGACATAAAAACACAAGTTACTACATTAGATGTCACCTAAAATCCGTCATTTAAAACATGAGTTTCTTATAGTGATGCACCTGTTTTCAGAATTGGTTGTGGGAGTTATAGGATCTGCAACTTGGGACTGTTCGAGGCGGAGGTTCTGGTTGTTAGTTTCAAGGTTTTGACCAGGTGTGCTCGAAGAAGTGGGCATAACAAATGGTCCATTTGTTGATCGCCAATTGTCAAAGATATTCACAGAATTGGACAAATTTAGAGTGATGTCAAACTTAGTCCAGAAAACTTTTACAGAAAATTCTTTGCTACTGGCTATAGAGGATTTCCCTCGAGATGATGGTGCCTTCACTACCGATTCTACATTACTACATAATGCGGGAGTACGATTTCTATTTCCAACCAGCGTAACAGAGCCATCTCATAGATTAGTCCAATTGGAGGCCCACACTGCCAAGCCGTTTCAAAAAATTCTAGAAAAGGTACCATTCGACCTATGATCATGCTGGTCATGATCCACCACTTAGAAAATACCACTATAAGAAACCCGTGTTTTTTTTGGTGTCAGGCCAAAAACATAACATGTTTAAAAAAACATTATATGTTTTACAGAACATTGGAATGTCCAGTGAATGAAGGCTAAAAAAAGGGAAGATTTAATTAAATGTTATAAAAAGCATGCTAAATTATTGTCACAACAAATTAGTGTTATCCAAAACAATGATGTAGTTTAAAACATGGTTGTCAACATTAAAATGTTTTTAAAATCATCCAAGAAAACATTCATAGCCACATCATCATTGTTGGTCAAACTTAATTAAAGTTATTAACAAATATTAGTTCGGTCAGAGGTAAATGACTGACCGCAATAAAAAAAGATGAAAACGGGCAGATGGTATGGAAAATTAAGCGACATGGCATCTGACGTGGACCAATGACGTGGAAATTACGTGACGTGGACATGGTATGCTCACGTGGCATGCCACGTCAGCAATCATGATAGACCTATGTTACAACTTTGGATGTTTCTTTAAACATCATACTAGACATGAAGATGTTTTTAAAGACATCTCTTTTAGCAAAATCATTATTTACTGTTTGCAACCGTAACATCAAAGTAAATGTTAATTATTGTGCAATTCATAACATCAAAAAGGATAAGCAAACCTTATGCAAGCTACTAGAGATGTCTTTTTTGATGTAAGCATGACTATAAAATGACCATCAACAAAGGCTTTCATCTGTTGTGAACATCTATATTTTTTCTCTTTCCTTTTGTTGAGCATATTCTTTACTTGATAAAAACATTTTTTGACTTATAATTTCAATTCCAATAGTTTTTGGTAAAATAAGAAATTTTTTAATTTATTCATGACATTATTTCAATAGAATATTGTCATTAGGAAATCTAGGACACTTATATTCTTTATATTATTGTAGTTGAGTATTTCTCTTATTACAAGATTAAAAAATCCCATTTTCTCATTTTTTTTTTTACTACAATTGCATACAAGGGCTCTAAAGAAGAATAACAACACAATTTGTATTTTTTGCACTATTAATTACAATTGCATATATTTCTTGCACTAATAAGAACACCCATATTTTTAAAAAATCAAAGGTAAGTATTTTCTTCAATATAAGATTGGAGAATTTCAATTTCTTTGTTTGTTACAATAGAAAATTCTCTTCAAATTAATAAGTACACAATTCATATTCTTTTCACTATTTGAAGTTCAATATTGTCTCTTTACAAATCTAAACATCCATATTTTTATTATTATTAATTACGTATGAGTATTAGTAACACCTACATTTTTTTATATGCAATAACTTTACTTTATAAGATTAAAATCATATTTGCCTTTTTCAAAATTTCAATACATAAAATAATTAATTTCTTCAAGTGAATACAATAACACCTATATTTTTTTCTTTTTTAAGGCAATTTCTAGGGCAATTGACCTTTATTGTTAGAAGAATGAGGGGATCCAAATAATCTTTTCATTATTGGAGTTTGGCTTTTCCTTTAGAAAATACCAACATTCATTTCTTTCTCATTGTTACAATTGGATGTATCTTTACAAGACTAAGACACACTTTCTTTGTAATGAGGGTGGAATAGATTTTTTCTACAAAAAATTAAGACTTGCAATATTTTTTAGTCTCACAATTGATGAAATTTACCTTACTAAAATTATAACATTTTATATTTCTTCCTTCTCTTAGATTTGACAATTGATTACAACTTGGGGAGTTGGGAAAAGCATTGTTGAAAAACATAGGAACAATGTGTAATAAAATATAGGGTTTAACATCTTCAGTGCATGTAAAATTTGTAAAAATTTATATTTATTATAGGGTGCTTTAAAATTGTGAAACATGCATGATTATATAGACTATAGAGTTAGACATAATACAATAAATTATGTGAAGAGTACATATAAAATAGTATATACAAATGTGAGTAACTAAAAAAAGGGTTATAGATTACCATATGAAATTTTAAATGTATTCATGAATGGGGTGATTAGTCATAAAATTTTGCCCATATTCTAAATAGAGTACTTCATTGCAAGGTACATATGGTATATGCAAAAAATACTTTAAAATTTAGTATCTAAGGGAAAAAAATGGGGTGTAATCTTGAAAAGATTGGGGTCTATAGGAAAATAATGAGGTATAATCCCTAGAGACCCAAGGCCTTATATTTTTGTTAAAAAATTTTTTAAAAAATTCTATTTCTATAGCAAAGAGTAAAAAAATTTGAAAACTATTTTTTCTACAAATCTAACTATAGTATTTTTAGTATGAGAGCATGTGGAATAAATTTCAAAATTTTGAACAACATAGATTGCAAGATCTTTACATTTAAAGTGAAAAAAACAAGTTTTCTAGCACATTGTGAGGTTTAATTTTTTTGACTTTGAGCCTTCTTAACTTAATTTTTTTGCACTATAGAGTTTTGAGCTTTAAATCTTTGAAATGTGTAATTGAGTTGAGACTCTAGGGGAAAAAAAAGTACAAAAAAACTTAATTTTTATTCTTTGAAAAGTATTGTATAGAAGTAGGTATGAAACGGAAGGAAAAGTTAAATAATTAATATCTTGAAGGTTGCACTAATCCCAATGGTGGGATTGTTCTAGCAAAAAAATAAACCATCTGTAATTTTTTTTTAAATAGTAAAAATTGCATTTGAAATTGAATTCTACAAGTTATTTTTCCTTAAACTCAAATTTTCAAAATTTGTTTTGTTGCCTGATCTCCCTTATTTTGAGCAATTTTGAATATAACTTTTATTTCTAGGCATCAATTGAAAGAATTATATTCCCATGAAGACAATAAACATTTCTATCTTCAAATTTTTAAAAAAGAAATCAGGATAAAATTTGAACTTGTAGGTACCTGCCCAAAATTCCATTTGTCCCTCAAAGGAAAATGGTCTTTTAGAGGATAAGTAACATATTATATTTTAAAATGACCACCAAAAAAATTATAATTACCAATACAATGCAATTAATTAATCACCAACATTTATCTTTTATTTAAAAAATACTATATCTTTTCATGAATTTTGCAAGGTAAATAGTCCCCTTTTAAATAAGTCATTATTGTAGATGTATGCAAAATATAAGAGAGAGTGCCACTTCCTAGGACTACATAAGTCTTCAATAAGAATAAAAAAGTTCACATTGTTCTCTTTTTTCATAATTATTTGGCAATTGATTTTTAATAGAGAGTAAGTTTTTGCAATTTTTCATTCTTGTTTATGACAATTTTTTATCTAACATAGTAATGTATGAGTGTGATAGTTATTTTTAATTCTATAGTCTATTCCTTTATTCCAAAACTTTGTAACTAATTACATTGAACAAATAAAAATATTGATAATTGTAGACTTACATTTTGAAAACATTTTTGCTTATTTGACTTAGTTAATGTGAATAGGATTCAGAATTAGTCTATTTCCCATAATAGTGTGACAAAATGGCATTAATCTTGTGTGAAAGTCTAATTGAGGATTTCCATGGGCTAATAGACTTAGATTAAAAAGCGGGTCAAATGGGTAGTTAGAAGTTGAGAATTGAAAGGGCATGTTTCCCAATCTTTCTCTTTTCTTTTTGTGGACTATATGACAATGAGGCAACTTCAATTCTCACGCTCACTCTCTCGGTTATCTAATTTTTGTCAAATTTTGTACTTTGCCAATATTATCAATATATTCTAATTTTGCAATTTGACTTTGTAATTCCAACCTCACGGGTAGTGAGTGTTGTGAATTTCTTGTGAGTCTATTTGGTTGTGTGAATTGATTAGGAGGTCATCCTATCAATTTGTGTGTGTCTTAATTGTGTTTGAATTTGAGATTGTTTGTCAATTGAATTATGCTTTGAAAGTGTCAATTTGAATATTGTGTATGAATTTGGAGAGCATTGTCTAATTGACGGGTAGTCAGTTCAATTGAATATTAATTCAGTCAAATTATCTTGAGCAAGTTGTAATACAAATCAATTTGAATGTCTAAATGTCTGAGAGGGTATCTCAGGTCAAGTCTACTTGCTGAATTTGGTGTGCAATCTGAAATTACCATTTTAATAATATAATTAAATTCAGTTATTATAATTCGAATACTAATATTCAGCCATTAATTAAATTTTGTGACTATATATAAATTGGAAGAATAGCTTGAAAGAGAATATGTTTAGGTCGAATTGCTTGGACAATTAAATAACAATCCATTTCTATTTGATTTCAATGAAATTCATTAAATTAATTTTAGTTGATTAATTATTAAATTCTCAAATCGAATTTATTAAATTATAAAAAGTAATTATTGAAATTCGATAAATTCAGCCTAATTGAAAATCTGTAAATAATTAATTTTTAAGAATGTAAGAAATTAAAAGCATAAGTGAACAATTCAAGTTGTGAGAAATTTTGCAAAATTAAATGAATATCATTTGAGTGTGATAAATCAGTTTTCCATAATAAAGAAAATTCAAAATAACAAATAGATAGTTTCAATAAGTCAAAATTAAAGATACGGTTCAAATAAAGGCCATGTGCTAGACCACTGGACTTGGCCGAAGCCAATTAAAAGAAAGTCACATTGGAAGATAAAGATGGAGATGGAGTGATGGTGAAAAGATAAAGGTCGAATTGAAGAGATAAGTATTCTATCTTTCATGCTTTGCATACGGGCAAATTGTTAGCAAATACCAGTTTGATATTTGCACTTAATTTCGCAAATAGGCTAAATAATATAGAACGGTGTAGACTGCATATGGTAAAAGAAAATGGAAATAATGAAGGAAGTATTTACCTAAAAGTTTATTTGTATTCAAAATATATATCTTGGCATTTTGACTAAGTTGATAGAGCATGCATTGGCAAATTGACCACCCTAAGACAAATTGTCCAGAATATTTGACACGAGCCAACCACTAGACAGGACTATGACCGCATTCATTGAGTCTTATATAATAGCATATGGTAATGGACTATGGAAATTTGACATAAGAGTGGGGTTTGTTTATTTACTCCTAAAACTAGTGCATAAAACGACTTAGATAAGTATCCAAAACGTAAAACAAGTGACCTTAGTCATAATACGATAGACTTATTTGCCTTTCCTTGTGGAATTACCCCCGTATACTATTTGCCTTGGGTTTTGTCGAATAGATAAGGTTTACACTACAATAATTCTAAACATAAACTTTCAAAGTTGTAAAATCTATTCATATATAGATACTTATTTACTTATATATACTTATACACAAGGAGTACATTTAAATGCTTGAAAAAAATATAAAGAGAATGTAATACTTTGAAAGTTTATGTTTAAAATTATTGACATTTTTTCTTGTTTACAATAATTAATTACAAATTTTTCAAGTGAAAAAGATACTTATAAAGCTAAAAATAACTTCTTCATCCCTATATTATATAAAACAAAATATTGTAAAAATTCAACAAAACATTCTAAAATGTAACTTCATATTGACAATTTATTTTCCTTAATTGTTGATGCAATAGTCATCTAAATGTGATCTCTATAACTATTTGAGTTAAAAAACATGCCATTTCAATTCATTTTTCAATCTTTTCTAAAATAAATACTACTTGTTATTTGAGATGAAAGTTTTTGGCACTAGAAACTTATAATTATTATTAAATGAAGCTCAAAATTGTAGGTTGAAATTCATATTTATTAAAAAGATATGTCTTTTAGAACGTAGAGATAAAATTCTAATACAAATGCCTTTGTTTGAATGTTGTGAACAAAGTCCATTGAGACATCATGTACAACATTGTAACAAGGAATGCCATGTCTTCTACAACATCACTAGTTTTGAAAGGATGTTAAATTTTATGTCAATGAAAATGTAAAAAAAAAGCCAAAGAAACTGCCCCTTCTAATCAGCCTTTTAAATTTGCCCATAACTTGTAGTTAAAGACTTGAAATTTGAAACAAATTTTTGGAGATGAAACTTAGCTTAAATCAACAACTTTTCTTAGTTGAAAGTATTTTGAAAAAAGTTGCTCTACTATGCTTAAATCTGGTCTAAAAATGCACTTGTAACCCCAATTTCTGCATTTTAACACAATGTCCCACAGTGGTGCTATTCTGTGAGCTTGTGAGCATGAGCCCATGAGCATAGAGCAGGGATTCTGTGAGCACATAGCTTAAAAATTTGAAGAAGCATTATAAAACTTAATTTTATTCATTAAAATTGATTCCATCTTAAAATTTGAATCAAAATTTTTTATTTCTGAAAAATTTTAGTACCTATTTTGTAGACCTATTACCGTGGTTATGTTGAAATTGGATGATGATTCTTATTTTCAATCTTACTTAAAAGTATATATTACAAAAATGAAGAACTCAATTGATATGAAAGATGAATAAAGATGGAATTAAGTTAGTATAGAGTATTGGTTGATCATTATGCTATAGTAATGTAGATCTTTTTCAGGCCTAGGGAAAGGTACTAATGATTTTTATTGATGTATTATTATTACAATTGTTTAGATTTTAGAAAGAAAATTTGTTGATAAAAATCTTTGATACACTAAATTTTATTTTGGTTGATCATTTCTTGTAGCATTATAAGTCTTCTCAAGGCCAATAGGAGGGCATCAATTATTCCCTCTTTATTATTAAGTCAATGGACTTGTTTAAATTTTAGAAAAAAATTTGTTTGTATGATTTCATTATATATTGAAAGAACTTAGTTGCATCAAATTTCATTTTGTTCATGAGTATCTTATAGTAGCGTAGGTCTTCTCAAAAGCCAATGTAGTCACCTACAGTTTTGTCTTAATGTATCAAAAATGGAACTTGTTAAGATTTTTTTAAAAAAATTGATTGATAGGGATTACTTTTGTAAAGAATGAACTTCGTTACACAAGATTATTGATTAGTTGACTCATGATCCTCTTGTTCATCCAATGAAGGGATTCATTTCTTCTTTCTTGATCCAATGGTTGTTTATTTATCATCTTAAAATAATACTTGTCAAGCTTTTCTAAATTTTTATGAACACTCTCCTTGGTTTTGCTTCTTAGTACCCCTCGGTGCCGAGAGGAGTCCCACGACTCCGATAAAATTATTATTGCAAAAAAAAAAAAAAAAAAAAATGTTTTTGTTTGTTTTTGTTTTTGTTTTTGTTTTATATAATTTGGCCGAGGGACTCCCCTCGGCGTCGAGGGGAGTCCCACAATTGCGGGGGGAGAAAAGAATTTTTAAAGATCGGAGCTGAGGGACTCCCTTTGGTACCAAGAGGTATTAAGAAGCAAGACTAAGGAGAGTGTTCACAAAAATCTAAATTTGTGAAATAACCTCATTTGATTTCAAAAAAATTATAATGAGTCACTAATTTTTTTCTTCATAAAATCTAGCAAAGTACAATAAATGGTAAAACAAAGTTATTCAAGGGATCACGATAATAGGTCCACGATAATAATTCCACGGTAATAGGTACTAAAATTTACCAAAGTTAATCAAATTTGGCCAAAAGTTTTAGATGGAATCTTCAAAAAATTGTGTAGGCTCGCAGGCTCACAAGCTCACAAGCTCAGGCTTACAGGCTCACAAAATAGCAACCCTGAGGCCTTTCTTGCAATCACCCAAAATTACTTTATTATTGTTTTATATGTGGCAATAGCTTAGAGCACCAGTATAATTAGTAATAACATTGGCATAAACTAAAGACTATTGTGAATAAAGTTAGAGTTTGTTAGGGGTAGGTAAATCCTAAATGCTCAATGCCTTTTTTGAGCTTCTAGGAATTTGCCCTAAATTAAATAAAAAGTCAACATTTAAATAAGCTTTATCAATTTTTAGAAAATATAATTGTACAAATTCATACTAGACATGTTCAAGATCATTTAGGAAAAGATAACACAATAATATCACTTATGATTATAATGATTAATCATGAAGACATTAAAACTACAAAAGAGACTTAAAGTCTTTGGATCTTCTTTCCACATGTCAAATTTAAAAATAAATAATTTTTCCTTAAATAATTTGTCCATGTTCCCTACAACATAGTTATCATCAGAGAGGGACAAGTATAATGGGTGATTGCAAGAAACACTTATACTATTTGTTGTGTTTTTAGGAGTATTGTGATTTCTTTTCTAAAGGGTTTAAAATTTAGAAAAATATTATTTTTTAAAAGTTGAATATATATATATAAGAGGAAAATAGGTATTTCTTGCAATCACCCTAATATGTACAGTAGCCAATCCAGATGACCAAGAGTCTTCCATGAATATATTGAAAATCCATTTTATTCTTAGGATGAACTTCAAGTTTGTTGGCAAGCCCAGGCATGTGCATCTCTTGAGATAAACTTGGCCAAAACTGGAGTCTTGGGGTTAATCACAGGGCAACCCTCCCTCACACAATACTTAATTATGGAGGGGCAGCAAATCCCTCAACTGTAACAACAATATAACTGACCCCCAATCCAGTACGAGCAATTGCAGACTAAATTTTTTTGGTTTCAACATTTGATCTGCACTGAGAGCTTTGTCCTGGAATCTTTCAGGGCACCGTGTCAAGAGGGGCACAGGGGATGTTCGTGTCTCTAGCTTGGGCTGAAGTGGCCCGTACATACGAGCTTCTTACAAGGTCGTTTCACTTAGTCCTCCTCATTCACTGGCTTCAAGCGAAGGGGTCTTTGGGAAGTTTACGTACGTGTTTAGTCCTCTGGATTCAAGAGTTCGAGGTGTCTTTGCTCTTGCAAGGTCCGTGTCCCACTGTTGTTTCGATCACATGGATGCTTGGAAGCTAGCAAGTTTCATTTCGATGATTGAGCCGTTTTGAAGCAGCGTCTGTCAGTGCTGAGATCCAGAGCTTACTTGGGTCATACTTACCAAATTCTGGCCATCAAGGTAAGGACTACACTTGTATGGAACACGGTGACTGCCCTGTCAAATGATACTGCAGGTTTTTTGTTTTATTTATTTGGGGGGGAGGGGCGGGCGGGGAAATGTGCGGGGAAATGTGCATCTCCAACATGGCCGTATTGAGACGGTGCCCTGTTCCATCAGCCGAGGCCATGCATGATACATATAGTCGAGTTTAATAGAACTGTGGGTTCAATTAGTGACGTCAAGGACTGTCCGAGGTTGACAGCTATTCGTTACTCTAAAACTCTCAAAGACTTCCTGTTGTGATATGCAGACATTCACAAATCACAATCGCTTAAAGTCACAAAACAGAGATTTGAAAAGTGCTCTTGCTCTGAATTCCTCGATTGGCATTCAATTCTTCTCGGAGTGACTTCGTATTACATCAATATGTACAATCAGTAAAAGCACTTGTGACAAATGCCACGGTAACTTTACATGCGATTCCAGAACGTCCTTTTTCCGACTTAGTGCTTGGGGATGAAGATGGTGATGAGAACTTACAAGTGGCGATTTGTGTTTATAATATCTCTTCCATCTTTTCCCAAATCTCCTCTACAGAACTGAACTGAGTTAAATTTGGGCACACTCGAGGCCTGGTGCACCAAGGTGGTCATGTGCAAAGCTCCAGCTTGTGTCGTTGATCCACTTAGCCTACTTGTTGCAAAGTGATCAACCGAAATTGGTTTAGTTAATAATGCAACATATATCTGTTCTGTTTTTTCTTTCTATAATTTCTGCTTGAAAAAATCCGTGGGCACTGAGAGGATGCATTTCTAGATTTCACAATTGTGAAAGTCTCACAAAGGCCAAGGTGAAGGCGCTGCTGATACAAGCTAGTATACAAGCTCCAACTACAATTGACCTTGAATCTTGCGCCACTATCGAAGGCCGTTGGACAATCCGTTGCTCCTAGTGCAATTTCCATCGATAGTACCCAGGCTATTGTTGGTTTAACCCCTAGTGTGCTCTGCTATTGGTTTCCTTCACTTATGACTAGGGACTGGGAGCTTTTTCGTTAAGAACTACAATGAGATTCCTCAGAAAGTTATGCCTCTAAGGAATGGCTTTTCCATGTGTGGAGCACCAAGGACTGTATTGAGATTCTCAAGAAGCTATGTACAGTTTCCTGCACTGGTTCTAAAGGGGTCTCGTTATCCGTGTCTTGGCATTGTGGCAGTCCTTTGGACGTTTTCCGTTGTTATCCCACGATTCTCGATATGCTATGTTTCAGCTGCAGGTCAGAGTTGAGATTTGATCGCGAACATCTTGAACTCAGTGCTGAGCATTGAACGGGGAATTCACCAATTGTGTTACATTTTGGACCAGGGTATGTTGTTGAGAACTGACCGGGGAGTGTTCTGCCTGCATTCATGAGAAGAAATTTCCCCATTCATTTGAACAGGTTTTACGAACACTAACTGATCAGTTTCACGTGCAATGTGCTGCTCGATCATAGTTTGTCAGTTTGTCAGCAAACTGTACTAACAATTCTTTACAGAGCAATCACATTCTGCCCAACCAGGTGGTGACGTGGTGTCCCTGTGAAGTTTTATTGTGCAGGGGTATAGCCTTCAGTTACAGCATATACTTCCGTAATAATGTAGTTTGTACAGAATTGTGAGAGATGCTGCAATTGGATACATTATGGTGCGCACTTTATAAGTACCGTAGAAGTCTAGAAATGTCTTCTCAGAGTCACTTACGGAGTCAAGGGACCTTAAATGAATAGGCTTCTAATGCAAGCTAATCGTAGAAAATGATTGGAGCTAATTTCTCTGAGGTAGCCGAACCCTTTTTAATTAGCCCCAGATTTCAAAGTGTAGGCTATTCTATTTTTGAGCATAAGAAGTGGGAGGAAGCAACCCATCAAGGTAAGAGGCTCATAAACCGCTCATTTAAGAGCTCATCTGCCTATTCCATGTATTTTTTGAGATGGGAATATTTTTAGCATATTTTTCACTCAAGGAGAAATAGATAAGGAATCTAACACAAGTCATTTCATATTTTTTTGAAGAATTATTGAATTAGTTATAAATTTTCAAACACAGTTTGGCATAAGGCCTTATTTGTGATTAGTAGGCCTTGCAAACCCATACATGTGCAGTTTGAAAAAAAAATTGGCTTGGTTCAAAAACTAGCACTACAACATGTAAAAAGTAATAGAATTTGTTTCTAAATGCGTCCGTTTCTAAAACTGAAATGAATGCTTGAATAAATCATCATTTTAAATTTTTTAACAGTTGAAAAAAAGTAGTTCAACAACCAATTCTTATTTTGAATATAATCAATAGACACCTATCTACTTAGTTAAGAACAAACCCATTGGGACTCTGAAACCATCCATTCAATTAGTAAAAAACAAATCGTAGCATGCTTCAATGTAATCCACAATTCATTTTCTCACAATCAACTATCCATTTCAAAGCCTCTTAGTGCACAGGTGCAAAAGCCTGAGCAATTTATGAACCCTCTCCTATATAATGCATTCTGAGCCATCGATTTCCTCTACATACCTATGATCAAAATTAGACATATTTATACATCAAGAATAGGTTTCAAAAAATGTTAATGAGAAAAATTCAAAGTGAGTTTTTTTTAATAGAAAAATATGAAATAATTTAAAATTTGTCTTAAATCTATTTCTCCATATAAGAAAAAAATGACCCCACCATACTCAATTGTGAACTATGCTCAATATACTGAATTCTTTTAACCCCTAAAACCCCAAGAGGTTAAGACAAAATACAAATGTGTTATAAAATATAAGTTCTATAACTTTTTTGAAGTTAGCATCAAAGAAGATAATGTAAAGCACAAAATATAGAAAGTATCCATACAATCAAAATTATAAAACTATTCTTAGATTCTCTTCAAATGAATTTTGAAGATATAACTTCAAAAACTCATAAAAAATATAATTTTTATATTTAGCACATGAATTTTTTTAATGATCAAAATTGCAATTTCTATTGATTTGTGAGGAAAATGCAAAAGATCTAGTAATGAGAGCATCAACACTTTCTCCAAATATTAAGTTTTTCAACACTAGGCAATTCTAAACACTTTGTGCAATTTCTCTTATAAATTTTGTTTGACCATACCAATCTTAGTTTTGAATATAAATGTTGAAAGACATCCCAATTTTTTCAAAACTAAAGAAGAGAAAAATTGAAGAAAAGTTTTTTCCTACCCTAAAAATGATGTCCAAAAAGTCGAGCAATAACCCAAAAATGGTTGCTAGAGCACTTAGGGGTTAGTGACTAGAAATGGCTTGTAAACTTCTAACTCTATTTCTACTTAAGAGGTGCCCTTTGTTTGTCAAAAATGCATTATAAAATGATATAAATTAATTAAATTAAATTAAAATTGAAAAAATTGAAAGTATGCAACATCCCACATGATAATTGCATTCTTAAAGATGACCTTTTGCAAAATAAAAAATATGGTCTACAAGCAACAAATTTAGTACAATGGTACGACAACTCAAAGACTTTACATGTATTTTCAACCAATAATGAATTTTAAAAAACTATCTAATAAGCTTGATGGAAAGACTTCATCCAAATAAATCGTTTATTACAAAAATGATGAATTTGACTTGCTCCCTAAGTAGTGACTTGAAAATATCAATTACTACCAATAATAAATGTATATAGGGTGAAACAAATTTCTTGAAGTAAATTTTTTCTTAAATTTACCACACCAATATTCTCTCTACCTCCTCTTTTTTTCCTCCTTGTCATTGAAACCATTGAACAACATTCATCCAATATAGAAAATCACATAGCTTATTGGCAACATTGTTCAATACTCCTATACTTCTTTAAAAAAAAATACATGCTCATCTTATTTCATATTAATTTAAATTGATAGAAGTTTGTAATTATTTATCTTAGTAATTGTAATTAATGGCCTAAATCTTTTTCAAAAAAGGTAGCTACATGATTAATACATATAATAGTTGCATGTATTATTTAGTGTCTTGTATTGAATACCCAATTTAAAGTTGAGCATAACTTCAACAAATTGGTTAATTACACTTGAAATTCGTATTGAAGGAAAATTGTATATTATCAAAGGCAATCAATACAATGTACAATTTCTAAAAAAAAAATCCTAATTAATATTTAGTTTCTTTAATTTATCACATACAGAATTTTAGGGGATTTTTGTACTATAAAGTATCATAAACAATGATTCTTAGTATCTAGAAAACTTGGTGAATATATTCTTCTACTAAAATTGCATGCCTATATCAAGGATTCTCTATTAAGAAAAAATTCTTCCATATGGATACAACAATGGTTCCCATGTACACATATTTTCAAAAGTAAAAAATAAATATTCTTCTATCATTAGAAGAGATTTGAGGCTTTGGAAGACCGCGAGTTCCCATAGTCTGAAAACATGGAAATTGCCGCAGGAACTCAGAATCGCAGGAATCCTATGTGCCTATGTGGTCAAGAGAGTGCCACGTCATTAATTTTATTTTTTTGGAAATTTCTTTTGAAATTTCTTTTGGAAGTTTTTCATATTTCAAGACCCAAAAAAAATTATTTTTTATTTTTATAATTGTTGGCGTAACAACGGCCAGCAGTTATAAGAATAGTTTCAAGAACAATTCCAAAACCGTCCTTTGGGGGCCTCAAATCCCCTCTAATGAAATTCTTATGTGGAATCTCTTTTCCATCAAGTTGTTAAAGATTAGTTATTTTTGTTTTATTTTTTTAAATGATTTCATACTTTTATTCCCTATCCAATACCTTCTAGGGCTTAAAAATAACACAATTGTTTAAGTTATTTTGAGTGGCTTAGAGATATTCACTTGTGAGTCATGGGTCATGATGTGCTTCATTAAAACCTTTATTGAATATTTGGCATGGTTTGTACCTACAAATAATTTTTTTAAATAAACTAAAAAATTCATAGAAATTACACTTTTATTGAAATTATATGATTTCATTTGTATTTTTTTCATAACAATTTGTCTTTCTATAAAAAGTATTTGTAACTTGATTTGTAACCTTCAACAAATCTTCCAATCATACTCATTTTTTAAATGGATGGCAATAGATACATTACATTAGATAATTAATAGATTTGAAAGAGAAGAATGTAGTTTGTCTACTTCTTTCTAATGTCATTTGCATTGTAAACTAGAATCTTACATTAGGAAAGATTTGAGGCTAATATAAGACTACAAGTTCCCGGAGTGTGGGAATTCTAGGTAGGAATAGTGCTACATCAATACTCTAACCGAGTTTAGTCTTTACCATGTCAGATATTAAATTAATTTTTTTTGAAAGAATGTTTTTTTATTCAATTTTCAATTTCTAAATTTTTCTTAAAAGTATTTAATTTTGAAAATAATTTTTTTCAAAATTTCAAAAAACCAAGCTATCAAAATTAGCTTGCAATTCTTGGACAACATAGAGAACTACAAGAATAATAGTCCCTACATGGCCCTTTTTTTGCCCCCAAATCTCTCTTCATGAATGAAACAATTTTCAATCATGTCAAATCTAACAAGCGACTACAATAGTTCTTCATTTATAAATTATCATTAGTATCAATGGACCTCAAGACCACACCAATTTCTCCTTTTAGTGCGTATTGTATTATCAAAAAACTTACTCCACATTGTTAACACTTTTACAAATGAAGACTTTTTTCTCACCCATTGTAGAAATATGAGTGCTATTCATGTTAAAGGGTCTTTACAATATCATTGGTGAAAAAAACTTTCCTTGTCAAAATTTGTGTCAATGTGTAAACTTATTTTGCAAATGCATTCATAGGACTAACCAAAGTAGAGAGGCTATTAGATTTCTTTAAGGTAAATTTTAAGGAAGGTCGAATAAACATAAAAGCAAAATCTAGATTTTTATAAAACCAACCAACAGACATGATTTTGACCACCTTCTTGAAATAAAGTTTATTATTCTTAAACCTCTTTCTTCTACTTCATACAATTGAACCTCTCATCATGAAAGTGGCAACTATGATTTTTAATCTTAACCTTTCAAGGACAATTTTGTTACTACCAAAAGAGTGGCTCGTAGAACATTGATAGAGAATCTTTAAAATTTGCAAAAAATCTTATAGCAAATTGCTCAAGAAATACACTCTTTCAATGAATCCTTTCTTTCTTGTCTATGAATAAAGAAATTATACTCTTCTTCATTCCTTGATTTTTATTCCATTTGGTGAATGCATTGAATTTTTTGCGTGACAAGTGCCATCACATTCTTCATGTAAATAATATGAAAACAAACCCACCTAATCAAAGCTTTGCTAATCATAGCAACTACAATTTCATAGATTCCTAGGAAATGGAGGGACTCAAAATGTACTTTTAGGGTTAAATTGACACCTTTATAAATGAGCATTTGAAACCTTAACCCCTAAATGCCCAAAGAACCAAAATGTGGTAATCACAAAACTTTGAAGCTAAATAAAACCTAATCAAGTTGCTATTTTTAATAGTTTGTATTTTTGAAGAGTTCTTTTTGAAGTCTTCTTTAAGCATCAAAAATCCAATCTTGAAAATGATTGACTATGATTTTTCTATTCAAGATTTTGTGCAAGGGTAGTAATTGCAATCTTGACTTTCTCTAGTGTTGACATCTCTTAGAAATGACCCTCAAATACACTCTATCTTGGAGGAAAAATCACATTAAAAATTTATTTAAAAAAATTTTAGAGTAGAGTTTTAGAAGCTATAAATTGATTGGAGTTATGCATATTAAGCCCTTTCACCTCATATTTTTTTGGTCACCAACTTTTTAGATTTGACTTGTGAAAAGAGGATTGAAAGACTTCACATGATTTTTGCAATTTTCACGCCCTCATGATCAAACATTATAATCTTTCAACCCATAAGTGATATTGTCATGTTTTCTTTTCCTAAATGATCTCTAATATGCCTAGTTTGAATTAGTACAGTTACATTTCAAAAAAAAATTGATAAAATTTATCATAAAGTTGATATTTTGTTCACTTTAGAGCAAATTCCTAGAAGCTTAAAAAAGGCCTTAGGCATTTAGGGGTTAACCAAAATTTACGACTCCTATCATATCAAATTGCAAGAAAGTTGTCTATATTAAACTTGATGGAAACAAACTATCATCTTTCTTAATAGTTAAGAGAAGGAAGGTTGTAAGAGACCCTATTTGCATTATGTGATTGCATTATTAAAAACTTTAAGGCCCATCAACATTTTTACAATGGACATTTTTAATTCATTCTCCCACTTTGATATTTTTTGCACATAAATGTGATTTAAATTTTTAATTTTAATCATATAAAAATAAAGACTATTTTGTCTAGTATGAATGGGAATAAATTTGGAAATCACTGAAGGTTGTATTTTAGATTATAATAATTTTGGATGATCAATTCTATAGGCAAGAAACATAATTTTGGCGGAAGAAAAATTATAACATGAATAATGCTTTTCTATTCCCCACCAAAAGAATTGTTTTGGAATACAAAGCAAGTGTAGTTTTTTTCATTTTGAAGAATGATAATTTTTTTTTAATTCTCAAATTTATACACATTTTCAAAGCTCAAACAGAAGGAGTAGAAATGCAAAATTGACCAAATTGGATCTTGCAAAATTACAGTCTAATTTTCAGTTGCATTGCAATTATAGAAACAATAATTTATTTATTTTAATGAAAAGTATTTTGGTTTTAATTTTAAAAAATTTAAATGTTTTTGAAATTGTGAGTTTGATGTGATAGTAGTTGTGCCTTGTCATTTGCCAATTTGTTTTTGTAATTGCATTGCTATAGCAATAGTCTTGCGACCTTTTGCAAGGTTTAGATTTTTCCTTATGAATCTACTACATTCGGATGAATGCATATAAATTTTCATTTTTTTAATGTATATTGGGATACTAAGTGCGATCCAACAACTTCACTAATAAATATTACTTAAAACCATAAGTAGGTGAGTGAATAAAACAATATGTAGATGTACAATATTCTTGAATCCCAAGAGAAAAGCCACCCCTTTGCTTCCCATGAATCAAGGCTCTTTTGGTTGTCCGAAAGCTTGAATGCAAACTTGCCCATGAATTGTGGGCTACCGTAATGTTCACGAATTATTCTTGTTACATTGATGTTGTCCTAAAACCCCCCGCGCAAGCCTTTGTTCCTCAAGAAAGTTATGAGTACTTACCTACCTCACCGTCTCTACATTCTTTATTCATTATTCAGGTTGTTTGGAAAGACCTCGCAGCTAGTACATTCCTTTAGCAAGGACCGTTAGTTCGATGAAAGCAAGCCTGGGTGGAAATAATGGTCCGTCGTTCCAACTGAGCGCCAACGAAACTTCCATAAACTGACGAGACTTGTTCGAAATCATGATCCCGTTGGATGTTTTTCCGTCCGACCCCAGCGCCGGTGTCCGTGAAAGTGGCACCGGAGTGGTCGAAAGCGGAACGAAAGCGAAACTCGTAACTTAACTGATTGAGGAGCGTCAGTCAGTCAGTCATCAGGCGCCTCACTATTCTCGAAGGACTGCCAGTCGCCAAACGGAGAAAGGGGTCGTCCTCTAGCTGCATTCTTGCGAGCCTTCCGTCCCAACTCCCACGGGCTCCGAGTTTCGAAGCACTTCGGGACAGTCTTCTCCCTGGGGGTGGTTGAGCTGTACCCTGCCATTGGTTGCAATCATAGGAAAATCAAACGGGGACTTTGAGGAAATAGAAGTTGACAAGGGACTGAAGGCAGGCAGGAGGCCACGACAAATTCAGGGGGGGAGAGAAGGCCACCTTTATGGCATTCCATTATTTCCGACATTGGGCATTGAGACATAAGTGTTGTATATGGAGGGAGACATTAATAAAAAAAACACTGCGGCCCTTTCAGTTGTACGGGCGGTGTAACTGAAGGCAGGCACCCCAAACCGCCACTTTTGGGCTCCTATGCTTAGTAGAGCATCGCCACCCATTCCTGCGCAATAGGGCGAGGAAAATGGGTTTGCTTGAGCCCTCCATGTCCCGAGCTTCTTCTAAGGGAGAGGCACCCAATGCCGTCCCTATACCCAATGCCGTCCGTTTCTACAGCACACAATCATTTCAAGCTATAAATGTAGGTAGGCAGTATACGGCTTATTTCTTTTGACCTAGAAGAATAAGCAGTCTACAGTCCCTGCTACATTTCTGTTCTAGAATGAATGACTGACTTAGAAATGGACGACATTGGGTACAAGGACGCCATTGGGTGCCTCTCCCTTAAGGTAGGAGGCTTGAAAACCACTCAGGCTCCTGAACTGCTCACCTTCCCAAATGTACATTGTTTGTACATGATGCTTTTCAATCCATACAAGAATGTACATTTAAGGGGGTAGGTGGTTTTAGAGCCCTATGCCATATCGACTTCAGAAATTCATAACCTATTCTACAAAGCTCCAAAACAATATGAAACAACTTGGGTTAGATGGATGTTCCACCTATCTTTCAAGGAAAATTTACTAAAAAATATTTCAAGATGTTTTGCCCCCCAAAATTCAGTTCTAGCCCTTGGATGGTTGGTTTATGGACCTCCTACCTTAGCTAGGGAGACACCCCAACCATTCTTGCCCTAACAATATGGCCAAAAAATCGAACCACATGCTTTAGGATTGTTGCTTTGATTGTTAGTTATCAAGATTGTTGGACTTCAAGAATTGAAAGAAAAATACTATACTAAGATAAACTCAAGAAGAAGCTATGAGCTTCAATTTGCTTGAAAATTATAGATCCAAAAAATGCACTTCTAGGTCTAAATTCACGTTTGAATCTACATCCAAACATTGGAAAACTACTCGTTCTAATAATTTTAAATATTGAGTTAAAAAATGAATCCAGTAAGTATTTTTCTTAAATAATTTTGTGATTTGCTCCAAAATAAGATGTTCCACAACCCTACATTACTAATCCAAATGGAATGAATGAAAGCTATGTAGACAAAAAAAATCTATAAAATACTAATATATAAATCATTCAAATATTGGGAGTTGTAAAAATTTAATCAAAATCAAAAATAAAACATAAAAAGTGTTTTTAAAGTGTGTTTGAAGTAAACCACAAACACACCTCAAACACAATTTTTCTTTTTTACATTAAATTTAGTTTAAAGTAGAAAGAAAATATAGTCTACGAAGGCAGATTTAAAATCAATATAAAAAATAAAAGAATGTGTTGAATTAGGCTTGTGTTAATGTAAAAGAGTATTAAAATAAAGTTAAAAAGCTATATTGAGGTAAAGTAAAGGAATTTATTGAGGTAAAGTTGAAGCAAAGTAAAAGTGTGCATTGAAGTGTGCTTGAAGTGGACCTCAAGCACACCTCAAGTATACTTTTTTTCATTGAATTTGATACTAAATTTTTTTATTAAGATTTTTTTGTGGGCTCTCCCTATCAAAATATCCTAAATTAAATTCACCTTCATGTGCAGAACTTGGTAATGTCACTCTAAACCCTCCTTTGTCACAGTTATCAAAACTCTCCTATTCAAGCATTAGGCTCCCATGTCCCATCATTGCATCTACAAACCAACAAAATCAAAGAATATGGAAGTACAATAAAATGAGAGTTGATACCTTCAATGTACTTAGTTAACATGCTTGGAAGAGACACAAACCTAAGGTTTTTAGTGATTTTTTTAGTGTGCGTCTTCCTTTCTCTGGTCGGGTCATTGATGGCGCATGTATTTGAAGCCAAGCACACCCTAGCTTGGGTTGGCCATGCATATTGAGAATGGTTGGCGATGTTCTTATATATTATTTTAGATTGGTCAAATTTTTGTATTATCTTGATGGCAAATGAAAGAAAGGTCCAACATACCAAAAGAATACGACATTTAGATACCATATGTAGAGTTAGAAAGGGTTAAAGAACCTATTCATATCAGATCCCAGTCAAAAACTACAAATAATAGTTGAAGTAACTCCAATATTACATAAGATAGGAAATCCTATTTGCATCATCATTCAAAAGCCATCTTGATTTGCCTCACTATGTATGAAAGCCTTGTCAATCATGCCCATAAAGAAGTACAACAACATTAAGTTATACATGGGTCCCAAAATAGTAATAAAAACACACACCAATGCTAACAAAACTTTCTATGTTCCCTTCTTAAACATAGTTCTCATACAACAATAATTGGTCTTTTTTTGTGTTCTCTAAGCACTCCTACTCATGCCTTGGTTTCTTTAGTATTATGGTGACAATAAAGTTTCAAACGACATGAAAGGAAAAAAAATATTTCTGGTAATACCACCCATCGTTTCACCTCCTACCACTATCTCAACAATTCATATATTGTTATTTGGTCGGTTATGGTTTCAAGTACCATTGTTAGGTTGAAGGGCATGCAACGAGAAGAAATACAATGAAAAATGAGGGATGTGAATGCAAACCCTACATATTGTTGCATTACTAGTTAACATTGAGGATGCTCTTATTACAAGTTAAGATTGTAATCACTATAACATTGCTTTAGAAAATTGAAAGTAAAGGCCACTTTACACCTAGAAGTTGCAACAATTTGTTGTGTTAGAGCCCCAAAATATTCAATTGCAATTAGATAAAAGGCTAAAATTGGTTCCAACCTCTTTACATTTAGAAGTTGGCAAATCTGGTTAAATGAATTTTTATTCAAAAAATATATGAACAAATTAGATTTGTTGGATTTTATACAATCTACCTTTAAGAAAATTGGCCTGCCTCTAGGTGTAAAGGGGCCTTGAAAACTTCCCCCCTCCTCTTTCCTAAACTTTTTTTGAATTGACCACACTTCTTAACCTCTAGACCTTAAACATAGGAGATTTACCCCTTACTCTGATTTTATTCTAACGAGTAGTTGATGACGACCTTCAACCCAACTCAGGGCTGAAATTTTGTGCAATCGGTCTCAAGGGGAATTGGCCCTGCCTCTTCAGGAGGTGCCTAAACTCCCTGGCCGCCATGGGACTAGCGTGTCATTTTCACGACCATTTTGTGCCAGCGTCCGTCTGTGAATGGGGAATCACGGGGGGGTCTCAACCCGGGTCTCGGGCCGGTCTCGAAGGCAACTGAATAGTTATGCGCGTTGGGCCCGCCCAATCATGACAGTGTTTCCTTCTCTTTCCTTCGGTGGCACGACGTCACTGTGACTGTGGTGGTGAGTGTGTGGCGGAGCTTCACACCAAGCCCTTACAAAGATTAAAACACCATTGCACTCGACAGTCAACAAATTCGTCTTGCCAGATCCAGCCTCTCTCTCTCACTCACTCGCCATCACGTCCCTCGCGTGACCATCTTGTCGACGCAAGATTCCGCGACTTATTTCTTTGACTGAGAGTTTGTTGCCCTGTTCCGGCCCTCAGGGTTTTGAGGTGTTGCAAGCTGCGTGCGGGATTTGAGTGAGTGCACTTGGAATTGCGTCAGTCACATTGTCTTTCTTTTATTGAAACCCGGAATAGGGGAATGCAGGCTGTTTTTTGGGATTGAGAACCAGGTGAATGCCTCTTGCGTCCTGACGTAGCTTGCAACTTTCCTGCCATGGCGTGCTGAGAGTATTTTATTATTGAGTATGCGCGACAGTAGGTTGGTGCAGGAGAGTTTGAAGGCTGGAGAAGAGCTCTGATTTTGAGATCTGTGCTTTTTAGATTTGCGAGGAAATAGGCGCTATAGCTAGCATTTTTTTGAATGACGTGTTGAGAGAGAGTATATTTTTGTTCTTGCGACTGTACGAGAGCAGATTGGAGGAGGAGAGTCGGAAGGCTGCAGAACACAACTCTGATGTTCAAGATCTATGCTTTTTGTCAGATTTACGTGAAAATAGCAGCATGAGCACGGCGGTTTCTTTCCTGAATACGGTATTACCGCGTCTGGTTTGGCCAGCAGAGTTTTGTTTGTGCTCGTATATTTTGGATATCGATACTTAGGGATTATGTTTTGGTGCGTGAATGACAACTATTACGTCTGATTTGTTAAGCAAGCAAGAAATAGTAGGTTAGAGTGGGCGCTGGAATCAAATAGGTCGCGGCGATTTGCTGGTGCCAGAAGATCGAGACTCAGGTGTTGATTGGAGTGTGAATTTCTATTTTTAAGAAGATGACGATGAACGGAGGTCCGCATCCAGAGAGATGCATTTTGGTGACGGGCGGGGCGGGGTACATTGGTACTCACACTTCGCTACAACTGCTGCTGGATGGATACAAAGTTGTCATAATGGACAATCTTGTTAATTCATGTAAAGAGGCTGTCCGGAGAGTCGTTGACCTGGCTGGAAAGCAAGGACAGAATCTTGTCTTTCACAAGGTCAGTCTCTCTGTGATCTTATTCTTACCTGCTTCGTCGTTTATGCTGTTATTCTTACACTTTTTTGGAGACGCCATTTGTTGTTGTAAACATTGTTATATTGCCTTTTCTCTGGACTACCATATCAGATGTTCTTAGCACTCAACAGAAAATTTCGGAGAGGCCTCTTGCTCATTAGAAACGACATTCCATCACTAGCATTTTTCTTAATACTTTTTTTCTTTTTCTTGGTTACATCTTAGCTAGTATCCTTCTACACTCTGAAATTGTTAGCCAATTGCTCAAGTGCATCAGATTTGACGATAATCCTGTAATGCATGTTCACCATGACATCCTTCAGTAGTGGCATGGCACATTTAGATAACAGTGCCAGCTAAGAGTTATTGAAAAGGAAAATCATGCCAATTGAAGAGAGATTGGAGTTTTGATATACTTTTACACATGAAGGCAATGGCTCGTGACTTAAAGAGCTCTGACTTGTGCAAGTTGAGCTCAAGTTTGCAAAACAAAGTGTCAAGGAATCCTTTGCACACCAATTTAGAGGGTGCTCAACAAGGTTTTCTAAAGTGTTAAGACTGTTAGCAAGATGTGGTCAAGCGCGAAGTTGAATTTGCTGGCTGATTGTTTAATAATGTTTCGGGAATAGGTTTTTGTCTCTCCTTCTTGAATTACACTATACAGAATTCGCTGTTGAGTTGAACGCTTTGTCACACCAATTACCAATATGAACGTCGGGAAGATTGGTGACAGACCATCACCCCAGTCAACTTTCATTTTTTGAAGTTTATGAGACATTTTTCGAGCAGGAGCTTCTCATCAGACCAGTCGTTATTTTAGTGTTTTTGTGACAGTTACGCAGTGTCTGTTGCCTGCAGTGAGATTTCATTGAGAATTATATTTGAGGATTTTCTGGCTGTACATAGCATGCATGCTGTTTATGGATGCGGAATTTTTAAAGGTGGGGTCACGTGGTTATGCAGGGCGATCTTTGCGACAAGGATGCTATCGAAACTGTTTTCGATCTTCACAGGTATGCTATTCAACTTTGTCCTGAAAAGTACTATTATGTGGCCTCTGCAAATCAATGTGGAACTTTGAATGCTTGAATATGTCCGACCACTGAAAGTCGAATAGCTTTTGACCAGGGATATTCAATCCTTGCAGAATCGATGCTGTAATTCATTTTGCGGGTTTGAAAGCCGTTGGAGAGAGCTGTGCAAAACCTTTGCCTTATTACATCAACAACATCCTGGGAACTTTGAATCTCCTGGATGTTATGAACACTCGCAATTGCAAGAAGGTCTGAATGCACTAGAATGCTCCTTTGAGTTTTTGAGATTTTGTGGCTTATTATCTTGTTGTATACCTTAGACAATGGTAGTCGCGATTCTGGTTCTTTGCGCGCAATTGTGATTTGAGGGATATTGATAGTATGTTTAACAGTTGACAAATGTTCTGTATTTATTTGCGATATTTGTCACCCTTTTTATATGTATATCGACCAGATTTGCACAGATTCTCCGAATCAAGTTTGGGATATTTGGACCTTAGGCATTCCACACTTAACTTGACTGAGTCTTCTCGTGTGCAGTTCGTATTTTCATCTTCTGCAACCGTCTATGGACAGCCTGAGAAAGTCCCGGTTACAGAAGAATCAACTCTTTATGTTCTGAATCCATATGGTCGCACAAAGGTAAGTGTAGACTTAATACTGTAACTTTAGTACGCACTAGTATGTAGCAGGTTTTGGTTATCTTCTTGAAATTGGGTTTACAGGTGTCCACTGATGGTAATTCCTCAATGGATTTACCCACTGTGAATATCATTGAGGTGTATATTAAGATCGTTTTGTGTGGGCGCCCTGCAGCTTCAAGTCGAAGAGATGATGCGCGATATCACCAATGCAGACGCAGAATGGAGAACCATAGTATTGCGATACTTCAACCCTGTGGGAGCTCACCCCAGTGGCCGTCTTGGAGAAGATCCACAGGGCTTTCCTAACAATTTAATGCCCTTTGTGCAACAGGTGGCTGTGGGCAGAAGAAAAGAGTTGACAGTGTTTGGTAGTGATTACAACACAAAGGATGGCACCGGGGTAAGTACTCTATGAGGACTAGAGATTCAAGGTTTCTCGTCTACGGTCCTCTCTACCAACTGATATTTTTCTAGTCCTAAGAAGTGGGAGACATTATTCGTCCCTCGCATAAATTTCACAGTATTCGTGATCTGATCCTAGTTTTTGGGTTCTGCAGGTCCGCGACTACATTCACGTCCAGGACCTTGCGACTGGTCATAGTGCCGCCCTTCATAAGTTGTTCACGACTCCTGAGATAGGTGCGGTTCCTTTCTTCTTCATCATTTCTCATATATCCAGCGTTCCAGCGTGAACGTGCTTGTACGCCGCGGCCCGTGTTATCATCTGACGATGATTTGTGGGTGTGCAGGATGTACTGCTTACAACCTGGGAACAGGCACAGGGACCTCAGTGCTAGAAATAGTTGCTGCATTCGAGAAAGCTGCTGGATTGGTAAAGTCACACGTTTATTCCTGCTATTTCTGTTGGAAAGCCTTTATGCTACGGCAACAATCTCTCAGTACCCTCAGCGTTGCTATTGTGTCTGAAATGTCATTAACCAAAGTTTGACCGTTTGCAACAGAAAATACCCTTGCGAATGACAGACCGACGGCCTGGAGATTGCAGTACAGTTTATTGCACCCCAGACAAGGCAAGGAAAGAACTGGGCTGGACGTAAGTTCATCAACCCTCTCCTTGCGTTGTATTTGCCTTGGGTATCTAGGTAGTGGTGATCTTCTATTTTCGTACCAGGATTTTGGTTTAGTTAATTGAAGTGCGTACAAGTGTAGTATTCTCTTTTGGTTTTAAACAGCGAACTTATTCTTGAGACCTTGGTTCTGTGCGTTTCCTGTATACAGGAACATTTTTTGTTGACTTTGAGGTTGAATCTTTTGACTGTCATGAGTTCGTGAAGTTTTGTAGATGTGCCACTGAGTCAGACTGTACTCATTACGTAATATATTTGCCTCTGAGACTTCCTATGTTTATGATATATTGCAGAGCACAATACGGTATCGACGAGATGTGTCGAGACCAGTGGAAGTGGGCAAGTAGTAATCCAAATGGCTATCAATCTTGTCAGGAGCAATCTCTTGATCTGAAACCTATCACAAATGGTAACCACGACGCTTCCATTATCAATGATACTGCTATTTGATGCCTCGTCAAACGACGCTTCCAACTATCTTTTAACGCTTCTGACTTTATCTACCACATTCATCATCAAAGAAGTTTTGAAAACAGCAAACAGCGAGATTAAAGCTAGCGAGAGTATCTTGTTGACCAATTCTTTCCCAAGAAATTATCAAGAGTAAACGTTAATTGACTCTGCATAATGCTTGGATGACTTCGGATATTCAGAAGAATCATTTTTATTTGACTGGAACAAGGAGCTGACAGTCATGACTGTTGCGTATCAAGGTATCAAGGTCTTTAAGAAAGGTATTGTAGGCGATTATGTTTCCATCTTCTGTTGACGTGAGTAGGTTTACTGCCCGGGCAGGTTGTGCAGGATGAGGGTATTAGATGCACACAATATAGCATGGTTATTCTCATTTCATTGTACAGGGTAATTCTTTGGACTTGGTGAAGGGTCATTGGAGCCTCGCCAGGAGATCTAGTATCAATAAACTCTGAACAGGTTTTAGTTGCTGATTCCAGTGCCAGAAGGTTTACTTAGGTGATTTCCTCTTGATGTATATTGCCAGTATGAAGGTAACCCAGGCCATCATGGTAATCTAGGTAATAAATTATTAAAGTCTTCTATCAGTTCATGGCAGACTTTTTTTCTATAAATGAGATTAGGGCTTTAGTAGGTTGAGTTAGTGGCTGCAACCAATGTCTAGTATAATGTCGATGGAGTGATTAGTGACTGCAACAAGATCTTTCACCTTTTGAGTGAAAATGAGTGAAAATGTAATGTGGGAATTGATTTTCTTCAACCTTTTTGTCACTCTATGGTAATATTGTGCCATGCTTTGACTGAGAGACTTTTTTGTTTTGTTTTGTTTTGTTATGAACAAATGGAAAGAACCATACCATTAAGAGAAATGAAGACTACAGCCAAGCCAAAAAGGTTGGACAAATGAAGAGAAGAAATTGTATAAAAAACAAACCAAACCTAAATGAAGGATTAAGGAAGAGGATTCTTCTTCCAAAAGATCCAACTTTGTAAGTTAGTTTAATTCATAACCTATTAAACTTTGCCCAAATGATTGATGTGTCCTATAGATGTTAGTGAGTTCTATACTATGCTTTTAGTTGAGTAGTATGTCTAGAAGCATGTCCCAAATTACTCCTTGAGTGAATTCTAGGGGCTACCATTTCTAGGAGAAGACTTGATTGTTACATGAAATCTACATGACCCAAATGCAAGAACCTTTAAGAAAGGTCTAGATGTGGTTAAGAGTTTGAAATTGTTGGATAAAGGTCATTCTTGTATGGGATCCTATGGTATATTTTGTTGGTTTTGGGATAGTCTAGAGACCAAGGGTTTTTTTTTTCCGACATTTGAATGCTTGATTTCTTCAAAAAAAAAGATTGGCTTCAAGTCCAAAGAAAAAAAAAGGAGTGAAAATGTGTTAAAAAGTGCCAAACAACAATAATGGCCTTGCACACCATTGCCACAATGTTTCAAAAATCTCATTTCATCTATTGTACACAACCAACATGTACAAAAACTCCACACAAAAATTATGTATTCAAAATTGAATACTCAAATATGGCCTCCTTCAATTTAAATCTCTAAAATGAAGAAGCCAAGAAACTCTAAATCTTCCTATTAGAAAGGCTGCATAACCATTGGTTTGAAAAAAAACAAAAACATTGTTAGAGACTCTCTTGTCACCACATTTGCACTTACAAAATTGCACTTCTGTTGTTTCGCCTCGTGTTTAATTAAAATCGATATTCTGCTCTCCTTTTAAATGAAAAGCATATACATTCTAAGTTAGACTCATTTGTTCGAGATTTACACCATTTGTTTCAAAGCCTACGGATCAATTCTGAATCGAGTGGACATTTCAGGCTCCAGGTTCCGCTTCTTTGCCTGCCTGTAATAAGGTTGATCAGAATAATTAGATACTACCAGCCCTTTTTTCTTACTTTTTGAGAAAGTGCCAAGATGGTGATCGCTTCAAATTTGGTGAAGCATTGTATTTCTACATTCATCCATCTTTTGGACTTAAAAACACTTTTCCATCATATTTATACACTTTTTCATCCTATTTTCACAACTTCATCCATATCTTAAAGAGAACTGGAAATATTTTTAGTGAAAAAAGATTACTTTTTTCTGGTGAAAAAAAGACATTTACTTTGAATTGGTGCAATCTGGCCCCATGGTGCCGGAAAAAAAAGGGCTGATGCTACCATATGAAACCTGAAGCTTTGATGCCCACTACAGACTCTTAAACATTCAATTTGAGATTCTTCATCACCAAAGTTTGTCTGTGAAGACAGGAAAATTGGATACAGACAACTGACAGGTGAGAGCAGTGTCTTTTACATTTTACGCTGGGATATCTCTGCTTGTAAGAGCAGCTCCACAGCAACATGGTAAAACAACACTGTGAAGCAAATCAATGGAGGACATTCCTCTGACATAGAAGATCAATGGTATAGAACCTTTAGAGGGTAGTTGTGGGGATGTTTGAACTTTTTTTTTCTCTAAAAACCTCTAATTACTACAAGCTCATTGTCATTGTCTCAGATGGTCAAATTCATGTCAAATACATTCTCCAAACTACAATGCTACAGTAGTGTAGGGCAAATGATGACTTAGCCATTATTTATGGACTAGGTAATTGCAAAGTAGACCAAGTCATCAAAATTAATCACCAATGAAAACTTGCTAAGCCATAGGTGGCAAGGTTGCTATTAAATGGCAATTATTTTAGATGGCTTGGCCTACTTTGCAATCACCAAATATAATGTCAATGTTGGAGAGTTGTGCGGTTTGACTTCTTTGATTGTGTAACCAATCAAAACATGCCACAACAACAGAAGTCTTGTGCATTTAAATTATGTTAGATGGATTTGCAATCACTAAGTTAATACCAATTGGTAGTAGTATAGATTTCTCTCAAATTTCTCTCATCACGAGACCAATCAAATTCCTACTTCACACCCACCCTACTAAAAATTTGTGCAAGGCAAGAAGTGAGCTTTATCAATCTCAATTTGTCCTTCTTTCACCAATTGAAACATGCCACGATGGCAAAACTCACCTACATTGACATCATGGATGAAAGTTTATCATGAAATTTTTTATTTTGTAGACAATCAATCATGGAATTTCATTCTATTAGAAGAAAATCTAAAATGTTTATCTTTTGACTCTATTTTCAATAGTTTTGGAAAATTAAAAAATTAAAACATTAAACTTAGACTGTTTATTACAACAATACTACCATTTAGATTGACAATTCTAAGTTATGTAGATATATTATTATCAATTTATTGAATTTTATCATTATGAACGTCCTTCTATTGGATATCTTTTGAAGATGAATCTAGAAGTTTATTAGTTGAACTGGCTACATGTATTTCCATTTTATTTTCTCAAAGTATCTTTACTGGTTGTGTGCATCTACATTCAGAAACACACTTTGACTGTTAATATCTTTTGCATATGGTATCCAAATCCATTGTTCTTTGGTGCGTTGGAACATGCTTTCACTGACCAACAAGACTGTAAAAAAAATCTGAACATAATAACAGGAACTAGGCATAGTATGAAAAACTGGCGCTTTTGGCTGTACCTAGCTTAAGGTGCTCATAAAAACTGGTGCAGATGATGAAACACTGTAAGCAATGTGTTTGGGAGTTTGGTGGTAATTGACTTCGAAATATGAACATCAGAGAATCAAGCCATTGGATCCCTTCCAGAGATTCCTTCCAGTATACAGTAGTACCACATTCCGAGGTGACAAGGTCTTCATCCTACAATCAACCTACCCTCCTTTCAATGCTAACTTACCCTCCTTTCAAATTTAAGAAGAAATATACCCATCTGTTATAATATATACTCATTGTCATGCAGTTTGGCACAAACATGGTCATGTTTTCATCCAAAATACTTCATCTTGAATGTTTTCATCCAATCCATATTCTCCAAAATTCAATTAATGTTACACTACAACAAGTCTATGCTAATATTTTCTCCACTCATTTCTTTGCATTTTACACCATGTGTTTCAAGGCCTAGGCATCAATTTTGTATTGTAGGGACATTACAGACTCCATGTTCTTGGTGGATCAACTATTTGTAAGTTTAACCCTTATGCCTTAAGGGATAGACTAGTGCCTATAAAAATCAGCCATTTCCACACCATAGGATTCATTGGTTTCAAAAACTTTGAAAGCATAGTAATAACAATTGTGACCGTGCTCCACTTTGAAGTGCACACAAGCCCATGAAAGAGAAGCAAAGTTCATTTAGAAAAAAAGGAAAACATAAGCTAATGGTCTTTTGCCATGTTTCATTAGTTAGTGGGTATGTAGAAAAAACAAAAGAGAAGAAGATCCCGCTGATTGTCTTTGCTGTAGTAGGTCAACAAGAAATGACAATTATATATTTCACTAAAATTAGTGGGCAATCCCATTGGTTAAGATTAGAAATCAATTTATGTGGAATTCTTACTTTATCCTTCTCTACCCACCAAATCCACATGTTAGTGCAATTGTTCACTTGAGGCCTATAGCTTCTTCTACAAACTTTGCCTACCAATGGAGCATAGTAGGAGATAGGCCTTTTTCTTTTCTATTTTCCTTTTTTAATGAAGTGCCAAAGTAGCAATATTAAACGTTATAGTGGTGCTCCAAATTTGGGTCGTTGCAAGAAACACCGTCCATTTTCCATAGTGTTTTGGAAATGGACGTTGTTTTCTTTGGGAGTACTATTTAATTAGAAAATCAATTTAAAAAAAATATGAAAAATATGTCTAATGTATAAACCTTAAAGGAGAAGGTATCCTATGAAGGAAAAGCTTAGGAAAATTCTCCAAGTAGGAGAACTAGAAAAGTGGAAAATCTCATGAAAATGAGCATATTTACATTTTAATTTGTAAAAAATAAGAAAAGTTATTTTTCTTAAATCTAAAAATCGGCCATTTGGGAAGAGTTGATGGTGATGACATTTCACCAAAAATATAATCTAAGCTCTATTATCAATGGTCAAAAATTGCATGCAATGGGAGTGCTCTTTGCATGCATGTGAAGGACATAAAATAATATATTTTTAGATTTCCTTCGATAGGAATATGCTTTCCTACAATGCAAATGCACCATGAGAATTTCAACTTTAGATCATTAAATTTGGGTACTCCTAACGTAGTAAAAACCCCTAAACTTCAGTTTGTGACAAATTAACAAAAAATAATTTTAAATATAAAATCATTTTTTTAATTTCTGAAAAATAAGGGATGTAAAAATCATCAAGTTAGAGAGGTCCAATAATTATTTCATATTCTTGAATATTTTAATTCAAAAGTTATAGCAGAAAAGAACAACGTTACTCCAATTGTGACGGGAAATAGGACCAGTGTTTCTTGCAATCACCCATTTGAACATTCATCTATATCTTTGATAGAAAATATCACATTTGTTCTTATCACAAGTCTATAATTATGTTTTCATCCACAATTTGGTGATTTTATACAAGATTTCTTAATAATTTGAAGTTCTTTAGGAGTATACTTCACAATTTTTTGCCATTTTTAGCCAAATTATTTTTTTCTCGTGCAATCTAACACCAAAATGCCAAAAAGAAGTTGCGATAGGAGGCCTTTAAGGTGGACTTCCATGTGCCTAGAATTGCTCAAACCTTGTATAAATTACAAAAGATTTAGAAATCTTCACAAAAATGTGCAATGCTTGCAAGAAGAGAATTGAAATTGTTTGCTACCAAAATTTTCAAGGTAGGCTTCGGAAATGCATAAGAGACAAGTTTTACCATGTAATTCTCCTCTGCTTTCTTGGCACTTGATTGGGCAACCTTTGAGTATATAAGTTAGTTCATGTCAATACTCTAATAACGAATTTGACTGTTTGACAATAAAATGGTGAATTTCATCAAAATGGCGGTATTCCAAATGCCATTTTTTAGATTGCATGGTCTAACTTGAAAATTGACTTCTAGGATTGGTATAGATTTCTATAAATCTAGGATGCATATAGATTTCCAAAATCTATGATAGATTTAGATCTCACACTTTGCAGTTTGAACTATAAAAAGTGTCAAACTAATTGAAATTCTACCATTTTAACAAAATTTGCCATATTAGTATTCATATTGGATATTCATTTAATGCAAGATGAACTATCTCTATCTGAATTTAATTTTTTGGGTGGAAATTCAATTGACATTTAAGTGCATGTAACATTAACCCTCACCGCCCAAGAGGCCCAAAAGTGTCCTCACACACTCTAGCAACCAACTTCAAAGTACTGTAACTTTTGCATCTGATGTCTAAATTCAATAAAACTTGTTGTAAAAGTTGCGCATAGAAGTCTAGTTTCTACAAAAAAAAATTCAAATCAATACAAGTTATATTGAATTTTTGGCAGCTAATCAAATCTTGCAGGTTCAATTTGAGTTCACCAAATTGCATTTTAGGGCTGCAACTTTGGGGGCTTGTATTTTTTTCATTCAATGCTTTATTTCAATCAAATTTGTTGGGTTTTGTTTGCCTTGAAGTCTAGTTACTGTGGTAAAATTATTATCTCAATCCAAGTTGTTTTGAAAGTTTAAGAGCAATTTGAAGTTCAAAATCTTGCCATTTTTGGAGTGCAGTGAACTTTGGTGACTTATATCTTCTTATTACATCCATTTACAACAATTTTTGTTGGAAAAGTTGAGCATACTAGTCTACTTTTTGTGATTCAAATTTCATATCAATTCAAGAACTAATGAGTGACTAAGAAGCATTTTAGTAAAGAGAGGTTCAACCATAGATGTGATTTTTTGCTACTTTTTTCACTGTTTTTTGACATTTCAAAACAATTTTGCAAACACAATGAGTTAATTTAATGATTTTTTTTCCACCAAAGTGTTTTTCTTTTCTTTTTGAATCATTTTATAGTTTAAAGTTTTTTCATTTGAGTAGGTTTAGAAATCAAATTTCACCCCTAAATGTGTTTTTAAGAAAATTTCAGCATCTTTATAGAACATTAAAACATTATAATCTTTCAATCTATATGGTCAAATGACTCCAAATTTGATCTACAACATCTTTAACATGCACACTACAAGATTGTACGGTTCAGATTTTCATACGTTACTCACATTTAGATTTATAACACTTGAAAAGTAGGGTTGTTTTGTGACACGGTTGGGGCTTGGGCGGTGAGGGGTTAAGGTAGGTACACCCAGAAGTGCCACGTTCCTAAAAGTGCCATCTACACTACGCATACAATTTTAAAATCAGTCATATTCATATACTGTAGATGGTGCAAACACACTTTGACCGCTAATAACTTTTGCATATGATATCCAAATCTTGCTTTCTTTGGTGCGTTGGAACATGCTTTCACTTGCCAATTTGCAACAAGACTGCATGAAAATCTGAACAAGCTAATAACAATAACTAGGCATAGTATGAATAAGTGGTGCTTTGGGGAATACCCACCTTGGTAGCGTTGCTGCCAATTTGCCATGAGAGCTCCCTTTGTAATTCCTGTTGCAAATACTGTCTTTCATCATTATTTTGTGTAGTGCCGGCTGTTCAAAGTCAGACCACGTGCTGCACGAAGATTTTATGTTGAGGTTTGCATGTAAGGTAGTGGAAACCGGAGAGGAACTGAAAGCGTTTGTGAGCACAAAAGCTCCGCATCATTTCAGTCCTCAGCACGTGCAAAGAAGCACAGAAAGCAAGGCACTGTACAGCACAGCCCAGGGCAGGACTTTTTTTCCCCTTCTCTTTTCGTTTGTTTCTGTCAACGGGCGGAAGAATGGTATGGTGCAACCCAACCTCCCCCCTGGAAGCCGAGTGCGTTAAGGAACAGGCAGGTCTCGAAGAGTTTCGAGTTTCGACCGAGCTGCCCGTGCCAAGCGGCTGAATCCGCCTGGTCTGAGCCGGCCATTCAATGCGAATCCATTCCCCTGTCCACTAGTCCACGCCGCAAACTCGGATGCACCCAGGTTTCGGAGGCAACGGAAGCTTCGCGGAAGCCTGAATCTTCGAGTGTCTGCGATGCCCACACCTCTCTCCTAGCCTGCGGGAGTGCCGGGAGTGCCAGCAGCACTGTCAACTGGCTGGGCGGGGATAGGCAACCAGTGAATCTTCTTCTCCGAACTGAACTTCATTAGCCCTTGAAGGACGGACTGGTGGCCATGGAAATCATGCATTTTGACAGCGTGGGACATCATCCGCTTTGAATGAGCCAAATATATTCATTGGAAGTCAAAGTACCATAGAACATCTCCCCTTTCCATCCCTAATACCGCGGATAAATAGTTGCACTTTTGTCCTATAACAAGAAATTCTGTGTCATTCATCGGACTCAAAACGTCTGCCTGGGGGTGTAAGGGTTAACTCAGAGCCGGTTTCCATTGCTGGGCTGGACGTCCAGCTCCTGGAGGGCGGTCTGGATGGGAACTGGACACCTCCAAGACCTGAAGGAACCATAGCTTTCCATTGGTCATGTTGTTTTCCTATTCCAAGGGGGTATAGTGGGAGGTCCAAACCCTCCAAGTCTGTATTTCACCCAAACACGACCTAGAGGCTCGAGGGGGATCTGGACGTCTGACTGGAGGTCCAACTCCCTTTTCCTCCCAATGGAAACTGCTTGGACCTCGCGGACCTGGAGGTCCAGGCGATCAATGGAAACACGCTCTCATTGTAGTCAATTGACAACCAGGACTTCCATCCATTGTTTGCATTGTAGGACATTAAATTTTGCCTTCGAAGGTAAGCCTAGCAAGGCAACTTTTGGATCCTTTGAGGTAAAAGTGAGAAGAAGCCCCTAATTTTGAGCCGTATTTGGGATCCTCATTAATCTCATTTGAAGTCTTTGATTGCAAATATGAATTCAAAATTTGGAAAAAAAATTATTTGCAAAAAATAAAAAATTCCTGCATTTTCCCCGAGGTAAATTCTCCCTACTGGGCCCACCTCTGAATGCAGAATTTAACGTCCTGCGGTTGCATTCACCTGCATGTCCTGGTGCAAATGGTGGAAAATGGAACACTCGGGAACAGTGTCAGTTCGGGCAATTGGGGAGCTCCCCTGCTGGTCCATTTCCTCCTTCCACGCTAAGGTAGAAGGTTCATAAACCGCTTATCTAAGAGCTGAAGCTGACTTTTGGGGAGGTAGAACTTCTTAAAATATCTTTCAGTAAATTTTCCTTGAAAGGCAAGAGAAATTGGCATCTAACCCAAGTTGTTTCATATTTTTTGAAGCTTTGTAGAATTAGTTATGAATTTCTGAAGTTGCAGAAAAGTGCATTTTCGTGGGCTCTAAAACCGCCCACCTCCTCAAATGCACACCACTTGTACATTGGAAAGTGTAAAATGTACCTCTAGAGCCTGATTGGTTTTAGAACCTGCTCTATTTTAGGACCTCCTACCTTAATCAGGAATGGCCGCTGCCGGGTTTTCTTCAATGGTTAGTCATCTAAAAAATTGACAATTTATTAGAGTTAATTGTAAAGTGGTAAGGTAAGTTCGTTTATGACAAGCTAAATGCCATCCAATCCATCACAGGTAAAATTGTACAAATGGTGTATACATCCAAACTTTATATGTGCTCCACCAAAATATTTTTGCTTGTAACATCCTACATTGCAACTCCTTAAAGCGCCAAAACTAAGGTCCAAAAGATTTTGGTGTCATGTTTGTTGTCTACTATTCTTAGGTATATCTTCATGTGACACCCAAAACACATAACCAACTTTACACTCAAGTCTATTGTTGCTTGGAAGTGGCAAAGATGAGTGAAGTATGCCAACTTAACAAGAATTTGAGATTACATCATTTAAACTATTTTCATAGGTCTTTTAGGTTGGGTGTACAACCTAAATATCCATCTCTAATACTTCTTGTGACTATAATTATCAATTGTGGGCTTAGAATCTATTCTTGGTTTAGTCCAATACCAAGTAGACATAGGATAAGTTACATTGGCAAGGTGTTTAGTCATCTTACTTGTGCAACTTCACAAACAAATAGAACATATCATAAGCACCAAAACTATTTAATAGATAAATCTACAAATGTATGAATGTCAATCACTTCATCCATAAATTTTCTTAAAATGGTCCTAGCAAAAAGAAATGATGTATTTTAGACAATTCATTTAATGAGGTAAATAAGTTAATCAGGATTCCTACCAAAAAAAATATCAAAAAAATTGTGTAGGAAATGATTAGTGTTCATTGGAAAATGAATTTGATCTTAGTTGGGCAAGATGTTGTATGGGAGGTTAAGATTTTGGAAGCTAGTACAACAAAGCTGAAGGAGAAATGTAGGCAAGTAAGAAATCCTATATGCAAGTCCAATGGTGAGGTCTTGAGGCCAATATGTGCCCTAATAAATTTATACCCCACCACCTTGTTCGGGCCTCTTGTCCCCCCTATGTATTCACAACTATCATCTAGTTATTCCTACCTCATAACCATTTGAATCAACCAAGTGTAGGAAGGAAGCATTTAAAATATGTAGTGTTCTTTTGTATGTATTGGCCTATCCAATTTTCTTCTAGTTTTACATCCTTTGTTTTCAAAATGTAATTGATTTTTTTTCCAATTCTATTGGCTAACTTTGTAGTGGCCGCCATTTTTTCCAAGCCATTACTAGAGAACTACAAATAGTGACACCAAGACTAATTTGTAAATGTGTGCGCCATTGAGCTATATTATATAGCATATACATCATCCAAAAATAACTGAAGATTATATTCCAAACCATATTCATAAGTTTATTAGGTAGAGGAACACACCACCAAAATATCAATTCAAAAGCATTCATTTTGATTACTACGAACGTAGTGAATCCTTATTCACCTAATGTGTGATGAGTGGACAAAATTAATTTATAAATACAAAAAGTATTTTCCAAAATTTGAAAAAAATACAGAACCCTTAAGCTTGAAGTTAGTTATATCCAATAAAAATTTCAAGGTCAAAGCTTTTTGGACTCAAAAGTTATACTACGAGAAAAGAAAGTCGTTTTCATTGTGACAACAAACAAGACCGGTGTTTCTTGCAATGACCCCTACTATCAACAAATCAATTGCATTGAATCTTCTCTAATGACACACTATAATTGTACACTCCCTATGGATTTGGAAGATTCGTCATGTCACATAGTTTGAGGTAGAAGCACCTAAAAGTGACACTTGTTTCAAACTCATAGATCTTGATGATAGCTACAAAATAAAATGATGTGTGTTTGTAAAGAAATGGATTAGGAAACCGACAAAATTGGTTTTGTATATATCTGAGCTTTTATGAATATAATATGAAAACAACTACATAGATGCACCTACTGTGAAGACTAAATTAACATCAAAGTTGGCTTAGAAACACCCAAAAGTGAGACACTCTAACCTTGAATCCTACATCGGTGATTGGTCATTTTTTTGGAAGAGTGACAACTTCTTGGAACCTCACTTGTCTACTTTAAAACCCCACATGTCTTCTTTGGGTCCACTTGCGCTTGAATTTAAGTTATTTTCTAGATGTCCAAGAACCACTAATGTTACATTTGGGTGCTCCTACCTTTTGCAGGACAAGTAGAGATTCAAGTCTCCAGGTACAATTGTACAAAACTTTACCATGTAATTGGCGATTGCCAATGATCCTGGAAATTTCGTTTCGTCAAGTTGTGACACATTTGAAATTGCATCAGTCAGAAGTCCATTACTTCACTCAAGGTACTGTCACTAGAGAGAACTGAGTGTTATTGAAACAAGACAATTTGTAATCAAGCATCTCCAAAGGATGCTTCGTAGCTACAAATGACACCAAATTCAGGAAACATTGTTTTTTGACACTGTGTTTAGTGCCCTTTGATGAGACCCGCCAAATCAAAGTAACCTCATCAAGCCTCAGACATGCATCCTCAAGAATTCAGTGAAGATCTCCGAGGATAGAGAGTAACAGAGCAAAATTCAGCAACTACAAACATCTACTGCCCCATTCGCACCAGATGCTGCCAGCAAATTGAGGTTCACGTTCAATCAAGATGTGCATTGCTCTGCTAAGGTAAAACAGCATCAAACTCAGATCCAGCCTCAAGACACAAATATGGCCAAAAGGACATCCACAAAGATAAGAAACAAGTGGAGTAGATAAGAATGAGCAAAAAGCAGCAAGTGCTGATATTCTTAAGCAAAAGTCCTGGACTGCACACCGAGCACAACTTGGTTTCCTGGGATAATTACTCTACATTGAGTTAGCACTATTTGCCTAATTACAACATCTATCGCAGTAATGCAGTATTTGCTAGTCGAAGCGCGTCACATCATAGTATGAAGTTTCGTTTCCGAGTCCGTGCATACTGATCACCATAACAAACAGCCTGAATCCTCCTCAAGCTTCATTCCAAAACCGTTTCATTGACACCAGGGTCGAAAATTACGTCGTCTTCATCGCATATAGCTGCACAGACATGGTTCCTTCCATCTGGTCCGAGCCCCAGTGACTTAGTTTTTGCATTGAATCCCCTTCCCTCGGCATCTCAGGTCGGCAGTCTGCTTCAGAATGGGATGCCCAAGAATCATCGAATCATACACTTTGGAGAGCTAGATTCCCTTCTTCCCTGTGGCGTAATTGAACAGAGGAGCGCACTTCGAATTCAAAGATGTTTCAGCTCGAATTCATAGATTTCATTAGACCCTCTTGCATGCCTTCTTAAGCACAGCCGCCGGCTGCGTGGACGTGGGCGGCCGAATCGCGACGTCACAGTTCACGTGCACTTTAAACGCCGGCGTCGTGAGAGCGCCCACTTTCAGTTGCGCCTTCACGTTCACACGAATCAGGAGCGGCACGCTTTGTTTCGCAATGTCCGTTTGCAGCAACGCCCCTTTCGCGGCATCCAAAGAGAACCCGGTGGTCGTGAAGTTCCCGGAAATGGTAGCGTTTTTACGGTGGCCTTGGTAGAATCCCGGAATGGTCTGATGGTTGAACACCTGGCCCTGGTACGACGTGTCGACGCCGATGGAATTGTATTTGATGCCGATCTTGCCGTTGCCGTTGTAGCTGACGATGGTGTAGTTGGCGGCCGCGTCCAGTGTGGGATTCGGCGTAGCCGTGTACAGGAACCTGGAGATGGCGACCTCGCTGAGGTCGTAGGTTGGGGTGTGGATGGGACGCAACACCAGCCAGGTGATGAGCGCCGCGATGCCGAGTACGATCACGGCCGTGATGAGCATGGACACGCACCCCGTGCAGAAACAGCAGAACACGGCCATGCCGGAGCTGCGTCGGTCGCGCCTCGGCTTCGGCCCCGTAGCGGGATTCGGAAGCGTAGCCGCGTTGGCCTGGTGAAGCCTCGTGAAGTGGAACGGCTTCGGTGCGCTCGAGTACGTGCGCGAAAACCCGCTGTTGCTGAACGTCCGAGACATGTTGCTCATGAATTTGGTCGTCATGGTGACCACCAACCCTGCTGCTTTCCCCAACCCAGTCACGGAAAACCCTTGTCTACCAAAACCTCTCAGTAAGACCTATCCCGATTCTGAAACACCCACCCGGGCGGTAGATACCAAACACACGCCGCTCTCGATCTCCTGACGATTTCGCCCTGCAACTGTCTGCGTAGGACTACAATTTCCCGAAAGAAACACCTTCCATGCGAGAATTCACTCCGACGTCCGCAGCGCTTCACAGAGTACCTCCAAGATATTCCAAACGCGAGAAAGAAGGACGTGCGACGAGACGCAAAACCTACTATCTAGCCTACCTTTTCCCGACAAATTGGCTCCCACAAGAAGAGAAGCATGCGAAGTAAAGGAGGAGGAGCAGTCCGAAAGAAAAGGGTCCGAAATGATAATTCTAGCAGTACCCGAAAGGGCGAGAAGCAGAAGCTGTGAGTAAGCGGCAGTCTAGAAACAAGAGGGAAAGACTGTTGTGTGTGAGATGAGAGGGAGAGAGTGATGTGACTTACAAGTACCACTTCGTCGAGAGAGCCGCGGCAAGAGCAAAAAAAACACGGTTGTGAAGGCGAGACGAGGACCAGATGACGAAGACACCCCCACACCAAATTAGTCGGTAAAGCGTTTCCAAGCAATTGAGGACTCCCCACTCCCCACTCCCCAGACCAGGCCAGACAAGGAAGCTGCTGGAACCGTACACAGCAGGGCACCCAATCCTGATGAGACTGACTGTGAGAGGGACGAAGGTCCTTTCGAAGCAAATGCGGCGCTAAGTTCGAGCAGGTGGGGCGACCGGGTCCCGATCCCTACCCCCAGAATCCGCGGATTCCGCAAGTGGAACCTCCTGGCTCGACTACTGGAGGCAGACGGAACTCGCATTAGGAGAACTTATTTACGAGCAATTCCTATGCGCATCCAGATTTTGAAGTGGAGGTAGGTGGACCTCATTCCATTTTGGTGATTTTGAAAATAAATTACCCCAACACAAAGCCGGCAATTCTAACCTTAAATGAATTAACCGAATTATTAAAAGAAAGAAAACAAAGATTTTCCAGTAAATATAAACCTTTCATATAAAAGAGAGCTTTAACCCCTAAACCCTTAACAACGTTTTCACCAAAAAAAACTGCTCCAAAACTGCCATTTCTAGTACAAGAGCAATTTCTTTTTAAAAACACATTTTTGACTCATGTAACTATAGGATCTTGTAGTAAGGTGGTTTGTAAACATGTGGAAAAAATTTCAGAAATTTCCACCATGTAGATTGCAAGATATAAGCATTTGAATTGACAAAAACTGTTTTTTTATCCCTGCGAAAATCCGGGCAATTGCACTTCACAAGGTCACATTTGTGTGAAAAAAATTTCAAAATGGTGGTTACTCTTTGAATTCATACTTCAATGCAAGTTGGCTACATTCTCAAAAAATTTCAAACCATTTGGAATTGTACAACATATAGGAAAAAATAAGTAAGTAGAAAGAAGTAAAAAATGAGCCAAAATACTAAATTGTGAACATTTTATTCATGGAATTGAAAATTTTCAATCCCAATGGTTAAAATGTTGAAATAAACAATCATTAGATGTTTTTTGACCCCTGCAGAAGACTGTTCCAGTGCTGTTCCCCCGCAGCTGTTCCCCGCAGCGAGGGGAGCGGCCTGCTGTCAGATTTTTTTTTTTCAAAAAAAAAAAAAAAAAAAAAAAATTTTTTAGTCTTCAAATACAAAAAAAAATTTATTTATTTATTTATTTATTTTTTGGTCGATGACGTGGCAGTCTCTCGGCCACGTCAGACCGCCTTGCCGAACCTCGCCGAACCTGTTCCCTGCTGTGATAACTCGCAGTCTTCTTGACCCCTCAAAAAACATCTAATGCTACACCTTTTGTTTTTATTTTTTTTCAAAAATATAAAAAATTGAATTAAATGAAGAATTTCAAACTTTTTTTGTACTGTGGAGATTCTGTAACTGGCTGCAAACTACCCCAAACTCAAAATCTTCATAACTTTTGACTCGTTGATTGGAATGGATTGATTCAAAGCTTCACATGTCTGTATAAACCTAAAGAACCAATTTGAAATTTCATTTTTCAAAAAAAAGTTTTTCAGCTGCCCGGTCTGCCCGCCGAGCAAACAAAGTGACATATCATGCCATAACTTTTAATCTACAAAATCAAAAGTTATAAAAATTGTTGGGCCTTAAAGCTACTCCTTGGACACACATTGTATCAAAATTTCAAAGAAAAAAAACAAAAACTCCATCCGTAGTGAGCTGCCCAAAAAATCTATAATCTCAAAAAATGTTGTTTAGGGGTTTAGGGGTTAATATTGTATGCAAAACAATGTTGAAAAGTCATGACATTGTTATTTTTACTAATGTATGCCACCTCACATGCTTTTTATATTTCCCCAAAATGTTGAGCTGGGGATAGAAAGTGACATGCAAAAGAGTAAAAAGTGACCTTTGCTAGTTGTATGGGGCTGTTTTTTTAGTAGCTGTGTTATCAAGCAATTAGCATATGTATTTGCTAAGTGCACTAGAAGTGTTCTTATATCATGAATGCAACGAGCCTTCTTCTTCATGAAGGGGAAAAATTCTAAATGTTTACAATAGGAATCAAGTATTTGAAAATTAGGATAAGATTTGAAAATTTGGAATTTGTTGCTGGAATCAAAAATTTCAAATAAGAGAAGTTAGGTCCTAAAATCCATAATCAAAGGCTTACAAAGGCTTACATCCATCCATCATTGGAAAAATGAAACTTCCATCCCTATAGAAGGCTCCTAACATAGCATTTCTTTACACAACTACAAACAATAGTGAAATTAGGTTGCTTATACAATTAAGTTGTCCTTTTGTAGAAAAGCTACCCCATGATTCATCGTGTGGAGACACATGCAACCACATTGGAATCCAGTACACCAATTCATACCACATGCACAGTTCTAAGGTATGCACACTTGAAAGCACCTCAAATTGGTATTGTACTTAGTTACTATTATTAGGTTGTTCAAATTTGCATATAGTCTTGTTGACAAGTGAAAGCATGTACCAATGCACCAAAGAATGTACACAACATTTGGATGCAATTGAATTATTTGTAAAGTACACTAAACTGGGGTTTAAACCCATGAGTTTTGTGAAAAAGTCGGTTGAGTTAAAAAAGTCAAAATAAAAGTAGGTATGAAACTTATTTTCCCATCGAAATGGTGCCTAAATAAGTTTGGTCCCCTCTTTTGAAGTCGTATGACATAAGTATCTTGCAAAAAAGTTTGACACTTCAACTAGAGTTACCTTCTCAACTTCAAAAAAAGTCATGTCCAAAGTGGGGGGACTTTACAAATAACTCAAATATGCAAAATTTATTGAGGGTCAAAGTTTGTTTTTAAATGCACTCCATCCAAATAAGTACATAACTAATTTTAGAAATGTACACAAAATGTAGATGACACTTTTAGTTCAGCTGCACTTTTAAGTGTACCCACGTTAGAACCATGTGTGGTATGAGTTGATAAAAGTCATTGCATCCTTGTATAGCACTCCGTTGTCGTGTAGTAAATTCGTTCACTATGTAGAATTTTATGTTTATTGTTGAAGTAGAGGGTTTTTTGGAGAGTCTAATCCATCCATATGGAGTGGACTCTATCTTTTTTACCTCTATTAAACAACTATTTGGCATTAATTTGATTTTTTTAATATTTGAAGTCATTTTAGGGTTTTAGTTTAAGTTTAAAGTTGTTTAAAAGAAAGGTGAAGTTTATTTTACCTTTCATTTAGTTTTTTTAAAAAAGACTAGAAGTCCATGTAGGAGATAAGGATAGGGTTATGGGGGAGAAAAGTGAAGACTAATAGTTGAAGTCAAGTCCATGTGGCTTTATAGTGGTCAAACTCCACTTAACTAGGTGGTAGATAAGGTGAAAGTGCTCTTTCCTTCTTCCCTTGATATACTTGGGAGAACCAAGACTTTGAAGGGTTTTTTTTTGTATAGTCATTATTATTGCACTTTGTATAGGGAGTTTTTTTAATGAAAATTTGTAAAATTGTTCATTATATTTTTTGTGACTTCATTTTCCCAAACCAAACCTAGTCGCAACTAGACACCCCGTGTGTTCCCTTAGCGCGCTCCTCTCTACCCGACATTTGGTGCTTCCACTGAGAGATGCTTTGGGGCAACTAGTTTGGTTTAGGTATTATGGAGGACCTTGGAATTGGATAGGTGCTTGAGGTTGAAATTAGATGTGTGGAAATTACTAAAGAGGAAGAAGAGAGTGAAGAATAGCTTGGAAATATTAGTAAAGTTTTGAGTGAAGAAATGAAAGGTGAAGTCTTGAAAATGTTTACTTGGAGTTTGTGTGAGAGAAAAGTTTAGGTTGTTGTTGTGGTGTATATGGAACCACGGGTGCAGAGGAAATTAGAACTTTCAAAATCTCCAATGTACATAATGGTGATAGGTGTGGATTTTCAAATGTGATTGAATGGAACTCAACTTCCAATGGATGTTTTTGAAGATAACAAGGAGCTATAAATGAGCAAGGATTATGAAAAAAAAAAAGGAAAAATTGGACATCAATTTGTAGAAGAGTCAATAGCAAAGCTGAAGATTAAAGGGGGTGAATTCTTGAAGAAACCAAAAAGGTTCCGAGGTGCTCTCAAAAGTCAAAATAGCAAAGTATTTGTTTCTTCTACTAATGGATGCAAGTTTATTTGTGAAGAATTATGGGAAGGATGCTCAAAGCTTCTGGGCACATACCGGAGGATGTACAAGTTTAGAGGGGGTGGATGTCGTGTAGTAAATTCGTTCACTATGTAGAATTAAAAAAACAACTAAATGAAAGGTAAAACAAACTTCACCTTTCTTTTAAACAACTTTAAACTTAAACTAAAACCCTAAAATGACTTCAAATATTAAAAAAATCAAATTAATGCCAAATAGTTGTTTAATAGAGGTAGAAAAGGTAGAGTCCACTCCATATGGATGGATTAGACTCTCCAAAAAACCCTCTACTTCGACAATAAACATAAAATTCTACATAGTGAACGAATTTACTACACGACACCGTAGTGGCCAAATATTACTGTATGTAATGTACAATGTCAAGAAATTAGTGAGGGGCAACCTAATTTCACTATTCCGTGTAGCTCCTGGCTGCACTGCTGCAGGCGCCCGGGGCCACGACTGAAAAGCGTGGAGAACCCTCGGCGTCGAAGCTGGTCAAGTGGGAGCCTCCCCTGTGCGCGTCGATGGTCATCATATCAACACGTCATTCGGTTCCCATTTCTTGCCGCCAGAATCGAAGAAGAAACTGTTTCCAGCAGTCGGTCCGTCCGTCAGGCTGTTTCCGCCAGCAGTGTTCGGGGGAAATAATCGGTGTTGACTTCGTTTCAGGCTCACCTGGGCGGATGACTTGAGTGGGCTCTGCTTCGGCGACGACTGCTGATGCATCCATATATCTTTAGATTTGTCCGGCAAGTGAAAGAGCAGGCAGGCTGGCTGGCGCTCCAGTCCAGTGGGGAGGGTGCTTGTATTCAATTATTCGAACTCCGTATTAGGAAATGAGAAAGGTTGGGTTGGGACCCGTCTCGAAGGACACTTGTGGGTGGTGAACTGGTGCTGTGCGTGTGGTGACTGTGGTCGTAGCACTCTCTTGGGTCGAGGGACACTCATCACATTGTGTACCATTTACCAGCAAGGGGTCCGTTTTGCATCTTTGAAAAGAGGAATCTTGCAGGGAACAAAACTGTCTTATTGATGTCTTCAACCAACCCCAATCCTGGAAGTAATTGGTAAGTTCTTCCTAGCCGATATCTTTCCTCGTAGGTATCTTGCAAAGTGGTGTACGGAGTACCTTCCAAGCATGACAAAGGATTGTTGCTTGGTTCTGCCTTGATCAGAGAAGAAAAGTAACAACTTCACAGGGCAGTATTGAAACAAAAAGTTGAACTTGGCTAATGACAAATTCTATAACCCATAGAGGACCAAGGACATTGCTCTATAAAAATAACACTCAAAATTGTCATTTTGGCTACATTCATCCAAGGAAAAAATGGAATAAAAAACAAACATTTTTTAGAATCTAACCATATGATCTTGTACTTTACTCTTTTAAGATCATTTGGTAAAAATTTCATGAAGTTTGACTACACAAAGATACTAGCATTTGAAGTTTTTTTGAACACGAGCTTACAATTTCACATGACTTTGATCAACACTTGTGGAAATTTTATGCACTATAGAGTATAGACAAAGAATTTCAATTTTTTTGTGTTGAAGAATTGAGTTCTAAATTTAGGAAATTTTAAAATAAAAATTGATTTTCATTCTTTCACCCTTAAAGGTCTTAACAATTTTTTCATCAAAAATGCTCCAAAACTGCCATTTTTGTTACAAGTACAATTTTTTTTTAAAAACCATATTTTGATAGATGTAACCTTAGAATCTTTTAGTAATCTAGTCAAAAAGGTGTGGGAATTTTTTAGGAATTACCATCTCGTAGGTTGCAAGATATTAGCATTTGAATTGACAAAATCCTTTTTTTGACCCTACAAAAAATCGAGCAGTTGCACTTCACTAGCTCACATATGTATGAAAACATGTTCGAAATGGTAATCACTCTTTAGATTCATATTTAAAGTCAAGTTGTCTCCATACTTGAAAAATTTTCAAATCATTTGGAACTGTAGTGGATGTAGGGGTCATTGCAAGAAACACCTATCCTATTTGTTGCGTTTTGCAACAATACTCATGATTTTTTCAGTAGTACTATAAAATTAGAAAACTAATTTGAAATTTAAAAAAAAAATAGGAATAATGTATATACCTCTAAAATGAAGGTTTTCACCAAAGGAAATTGATAGAAAAATTCTCTAAGTAGGGGAACTTGAAAAGTGCCAAATCTCAAGAAAATAGGCACTTTGATTCAAAAATTAGGGGAAAATAGTAAAAATAAGTATTTAAAAAAAATAAAAAGTGACAATTTGCAACAACTTTATGGAGATGGTCATTCACAAAAAAACCCACCAAAATAATATTTTATATATTTCAAAATACAAGCAGAAGGGAGCTCACTTTGTAGACCTCCACACCTCACAAAATTAATTTTTTTTTAAATCCTTCCGTGGAGAGCTAGAAATCTACTAGAAGACCATCTCATCCAGATTTCATCTCAAAATCATTAAAAAAAGGTATAGCTCAGGTACTAAAACCCCCTAAACTGCCAAGTGTGACATCCAATTGGGGGCTATTTTTGGATAGTAAACTATTTTTGAAAATTATGAAAAAATCAAGGAAGGTTTATAATAGTTATGAGTACCTTTCCTGTAAATCTTGAGTCATTTGGAGCTAAAACACAAAAGTTATGGCCAAAAAATTGATCAACATGCAACGTGTGACACAAAATAGTACAGGTGTTTCTTGCAATGACCCGTAGGAAGAAAATTGGAAGTACAAAGAAGTAGAGAAAGATTCAAAGTACTAAAGTGTTAATGATTTATTTATGGAATTGAAAAATGTCAATTCCAATGGTTTTAATGCTGTAAAAATTATCTATACCCAATGTTTTTATTTTTTTCAAAAATATTAAAAATTGAGTTAAATAAATGACATCAAAGTTTTTTTAGAGCAATGAATTCAGTACCTCTAAACTAAAACTTCTTATAACTTTTGTTTGATTAATCAAAATGGAACAATTCAAAGCTTTCTACAGACTTATAAATCTAGATTATCAATTAAAAATATTTATTTATTAAAAAAGTGATTTTTTCATAATGTTTTTGGGCTACCTAGGTTGCCTGACAAACATTGAAAATTACATATCATACAATAACTTCTTAACTATGTAGTCAAAAGTTATGAAAATTGTATCAAAGTTACTCCCGGGGAAAATATTGTGTCAAAGTTTAAAGTAAAATAATCAAATCTCTAGTTACAAGTACTCACCCAAAACTTCTATATTGTTCCAAAACACAGTTTGGGCTTTATTTTAGGGGTTAAAGAATTGTTAAATAGAAATAGGTCCAAGTTTGAAAGAAAAACCAAATCATTCAAGATAGCTCTAGGGTGGGATTGAAACTCAATAATGACAATGGTAAGATTATTATAACAAGTAAACTTAGCCTTTTTAAACAAAAAATTTGAAATTTTGAAAAAATTTGCATTCAAGTATAATTCACATAAAGTTATTTTTTCAAGAAGATGTTCATGTTGCCTCAAAATAAGATTTTCATAACTTTCACATCACTAATCAAATTAGACTAAATGAATCAAAGCTTTACATGTAAATAAAAATATAATCTACATTAAAAAAAATCAAGTTTTGTGAATTCTTTTCTCTTGCCCAGTGATGTAAAAATTATATTCAAGATGGCTTAATATTCTCTTCCAAGCATCAATTGAAACAAACATTGTATTTCTATAAAGCAAATATATTTTTGTTATCTTATGAGAAATTTTCAAAAAAATTCACTAAATATTAAGGTCGTAGAAACCTATCCAAAATCCATTTTGTTTCTAAAGGGCACAATGGTCCCTTAAGTTCTCTGACTATGTTTCTGCTGAAAATGCTCCAGAATTGCCATTTCTAGTGAAAGTACCAAATTCTAGAAAAAAAACATTTTTAGGCATATGCAACCATAGGATCTTGTAGTATACTAGTTTGAAAAGATGTGAAAAAATTCTAAAATTTCTACCGTATGGATTGCCAAATTTTAGCATTTGAATTCAAAAAAAAAGAATTGACCTTGTAAAAAAGATAGCAACTACACTTCACAAATCACAAGGTCACATTTGCATGAAAATATGCCCATGTTTGTGGTTCTTTCTTAATTTTATTCTTCAAGGCAAGTTAGACACATGCTTGAAATATTTCAAATCATTTAGAATTTTAAAAAACATAGGAAATAAATAATTAGTAGAAAAAAGTAGAGTATGATTCAAAATACTAAATTATTGATAATTTATTTATGAAATTGAAAAATACCAATTCCAATGGTCATAATGTTATAATAAATAATCTACATCTTATGATTTTATTTTTATTAAAAGATATTGAAAATTGTGTTAAAAAAATGACTTCAAAGTTTGCATTAGAATAGGGAATCCATAATGGCCTACAAAGTAAAACCCTTCACAAATTTAATTTCATTCATGAAGATGGAATAATTCAGATTTTTCTACATCCATATAATTTTTGTTTCTAAAAATAGATTTCTAAATTTATATTTCAAAAAAGTGTTTTTTTTAATTTGCTAGAATTTTCCAGTTGGATTAAAAACTATATATTATACAATGATTTTTTAACCATGTAATCAAAAGTTATAAAAATTATTTTTATCTTAAAGATATTCTTTGTACATATATTGTATTAAATCTCAAAGGGAAAAAAATTCTCCATTTGTAGTAAGCTTCCTAAAATTTTATGTTGTCAAAAAATGCAGCTTGGTCCTTAGAGGGTAATAAACAAACACTGCCTATTCTTGTTTTTATCCCTAGAGGAATTTTGCCTCCTTCTATTATCAAGAATCATAGTTGACTAGTTTGAATTAATGTTTGTTTATGCATGGTCAAGTGCATGATTTTTAGTCAGTTAACTATAATCAAAATACTTTGGCTAATTTTTTCAAGGAAATTTTTACTTTTCTATCAAAATAAGAAGATTAATGTTGTTCGTGAAGACCTATAGTTAATAGGCAAAGGTCTTTGAAAAGAGGCTCTCTACAGTGAACAAATTACCTTTTATAGCTCCTCAAGAAATTCTAATTTTTGAATCAATTGAAAGTCTCTACCATGCATCTAGGAAGGCATAATACCTTTTCCAATATGGAAAGGACCATTGCCTAATTAAGATAGAAGAATCTTTAATGGATAACTCAAGCATTTCAACTTGAAAGATGTGAGAAATTCATTGTGATATTATTCAATTTAATTGTTTTGATTCGAGTTTTGTAGAGTCACCTATTCCAATTACCTTTTGTGCTTCTCTCTAAGCAAGAAAAGAAGAGGGATGAATAGATGATAAGGTACAAATAGAGTATCATTTTCAATGAATAGTACATTGAAGATTCCAAGAGTTGTCTACAATAAGTCAATCTATAAAACCATTAGAAGTGTATGTGTGAAATATGTATTTCTACCATATACAATGTTATTCTCCACTTTATAACTTCTACAAAGTAGAATTTAGAACATTACCATCCACCTAAGAAAATGTTGGGGTGATTTGACTAGCAAAACCGAGGGCCATCCCTTTTGTCAACCAAGCTTGCGGAAGTCACCCCAATAATTGACTTGTTAACCGTCCAAAAACTCATGACTTAGCAATAAAATGATATACAATGAACTAATAAGTAAAGTACAATGAGCCCCATATTTCTAAGTGAAATTTGATTTCAAACCCTATTCAATTGAAATTTTTTCGAAGTAAATAATGCTTTAAAATCAACATACAAACACATTGGTGAAATAAAATATAATTCAATACAAATACATTGGTAAAAAAATATCATCTCAAATTGAAGTTGTTTAATTTTAAATGAATTCCCTAAAATTATCAAGGATTACATAAAGGGGGAGGGGGGGGGGGGGGAATCTAGAAAAATTTCAATACCATTTTCAACACTAATACATCATAATCTTGCAATCTATGCTACCAAATCACTCCAAATTTGATTCATGTTATGTACAATACACATGCTTAGTACAAGATCATACAATAAAGTTTTCACAAGCCTTAGAGACATTTAAATTTTTAACACACAAAAACAATGATGTTTTTAAAGTCAAAAAATGTTGTAGGCCTTGAGGGGTTAAATTTTGGGAGAGAATATTGAACCACTACATAGAAGCCATTGGAGAAGGTAAGTTTCAAGTATTGCTCTGGTGATTTTTCTACATATTGTAAAATAATTTTTAAGTTCATTACTATTTACTAATGTATAACTACATAATTAGGTGCAATTAAGATATTAGTGAAGTAATTGGAAACAAGACTTAGTACAATTAAGGTTGAGACAACAAAATTTAATTCATATGTCTCAACCATACAATACCTTGATGAGTCTGGAACTAGTGAAGGTGATATAATAAACTTTGAATAATTTCCTTTGGGTATTTTGGAGGGCTATACATTTGTCTAGTTGTACAATCAGTTCTTGCATACATAGTCAAAAGTATGTATCTATTGAAGTTGGATTTCTACTCCTAGCTTTCTCAAAAGTGTAACTCATATCATTTTGATCCATTGTACATTGTACTTGTTATACTAGAAGTTGTTCCTTTCAACTACCTTTGTAGGCAAAGAAGAAGTAACTTCTATAGTTCAATGTAGAGTGTATATCCTTGCATTTTTACCTACTTTCAACCTCTTCACTTATTTTGTATCCATTGGTCTACTAGGAAATGTACCTGTACTAGGACTTGGATGACTGAACTTGGTAAACTAGAACTTGGGACACTAGGACCTCTAATAGGAAAAGGAAGGAATGTAGAGTTGAAGGGAACTATAGTAGAAACAACATTACATGCAGAATGTGCCTTTTTTCCTAGGGTTTTCACTATCTATGTATTACCACGTTCAACCCCCCCCAAAGATCTCTCATTACTATCCAACAACACATAAATGAATATTTTTTCCCATGCTTGCTTTTGTAAAGCTTCAAAGCCTTGCCAATTATATTACCTTCACTAGTTCCGGGCTCATCAAGGTATTGTATGGTTGAGACATATGAATTAAATTTCATTGTCTCAACCTTAATTATACTAAATTTTGTTTCCATTGACTTCACTAATCTCTTAGTTGCACCTAATTATGTAGTTATGCATAATTAATAAATAGTAATGAACTTAAAAATAATTTTACAATATATAAAAAAATCACTAGGAAACTTACCTTCTCCAATGGCTTCTATATAGTGGTTCAAAATTCTCTCCCAAAATCTAACCACATTTTGTATTGTCTCTACAATTGGATCTTGGTTGATATATATGCATTCAATTTTGACATAGTTGAGTTTTGGCACTACTACTATAGTTTTCAAATCTATTGAATGTACCCACCTCTTCCATATTTACAATTTGACAAGTGTACACCTATTGATTTACAAAAATACAAAAATAATTAAAATTATATGGTTATTAAAAAAACTACTAAACACCTTGTACAGTGGGGTACCAATCAAAATGTCGTTTTTGAATTTGCAATGAGAAAAATTTCAGTACTACCAACTTTGAAAGCCTCCCGGGAGCTCAAAAATTGGTATTTTCACTGCTGCCAACTTTGACAGCCTTCCAAAGATTGAATTATTATTTTTTTGCCATGAAATTTTTGTCATCAAATAATATCTATGTTTTCAATATGTATAAAAAATTTCAAGGTAAAAAAGATTTTTTTTAAAAGATATTTGAAATCTCCCAATAGGTGTAGTTTTGAGAAAATTTTCACAATTGCCAACTTTGACACTCTCCCAAGGGCTGAAAAATTGGTTTCTTACCATGAATTTTTTTGTGTGAAGTCATCTCTATGCTGATAATATGTGCTCCAAATTTCAATTTCAAATAAATTACCAAAAAAAGGATGTACAAAATCTCCCAACATGTATAGTTGTGAGAAAATTTTCACTATTGCCGACTTTGACACCCTCCCAAGGGCTGAAAATTTGTCTATTTAACATGAATTTTTTCGAATAAGATCAACTTTATGTTGATAATATATGTTCAAAATTTCAAGTTCAAAACACTTATCCAAAAAAAGATATTCAAAATCTCTCAACATGTGTAGTTGTGAGGTTGAGTTTTTACATTTGCGTCAAACTTTGCTCTACAAAATGACACAATACTAAGGAGGGTTGCTATTATGTGAGCATAAAAGTGTGAGCCTATGAGCCTAGAAGACTATACATCTATGATATAAGTGTCTATACTATAGTAACCTTCTATGTTAATAGTGTATATATGCTATAAGCACCTATATTATAGGTGTTTATGTCATAAACACCTTCAAATGGTTGCATATACATACTTATCTATATGCTCAAGGCTCACATGCTCACACTTTCATGCTCACATACTAGCACCATTGATTTGAACTTGAAATTTGGAGCACATATTATCAGCATAGAGATGACTTCACACAAAAAAATTCATGGTAAGAAACCAATTTTTCAGCCCTTGGGAGAGTGTCAAAGTTGGCAATTGTGAAAATTTTCTCAAAACTACACCTATTGGGAGATTTCAAATATCTTTTTAAAAAAAATCTTTTTTACCTTGAAATTTTTTATACATATTGAAAACATAGATATTATTTCATGACAAAAATTTCATGGCAAAAAAAAAATAATTCAATCTTTGGAAGGCTGTCAAAGTTGGCAGCAGTGAAAAAATTTCCACAGCTACCAATGTTGGTAGATTTTGAATAACTTTTTTTTGGTGAATCTTTTGGCCTTGAAATTTGTCATACATATAATTAACTTAAAGATGATGTTGTAGTGAAAATTTCGTGGTAAAATACCAATTTTTGAGCTCCCGGGAGGCTTTCAAAGTTGGTAGTACTGAAATTTTTCTCATTGCAAATTCAAAAACGACATTTTGATTGGTACCCCACTGTACAACACAAACAAAATCAATATTATTGTAAAGGTTGCTACACAATGCGGTAGAGCCCAAAACATCTAATGCAAAGTGTAAATTCAAAATCTAAAGAAATTTAAAAATATTTCCTCAACTCATATGCATGCCTCAAAAACCAATGTGAAATTAACGCATCAATGTTATACAAAATGAAAGAGTAATGAAATATAATCCTTACAGCTTCTTATATTTGTGTACATGAAGCAAGTTTGTTTAGTAACTTGTTTGGAACTTGAATTTTCAATTTAAGTCGAAGGTTTCACTTTTACTTTTAAAAATTGCAAGAAGATATTAATATTTTATATTTCAAAATAAAAGTATAACTTTGAACTTTAACTTTTTATTTAAATTGAAGCTTTTACTTTCATTTTTATTTTAAAAAATAATCGAAAGGTAGAAGTATACAAAATGAATTTGACATTAAATGATATATGTGTATTGTATTCCCTTTGTTCTACAAAGAACCTATAATAATCTACAAAAATCTTTCCCTTGAGGGATTCACTATATTTTGAATTATAGTACCATGAATACATGCATTTGAGAATGAGTAACCTATCCGTTAGATCTATACAAAATCTTGACCTTAGGCATTGCCATTTAGGCACCCAAAATCTATATAGAAAGTATGATATTTGAGTATATTTTGTGAATGTTGCCACCTTTATTAGTTTTGATGATTCAAAAGGTGGTGGCAACAATCGGAGTCTATATACATGTTGCCTAACCTAAATATCCAAAATATGGAAACTTGGTCTACTAAATGATAAAGGTTTCATAGTGATGAAGTGGTCACTCTAAATGCATCTGTAGATAGTCTGGTTGGATTTGTTTTCGGTTGTGGATTCCAAATTGGATAGTTTTGATGCAGTCCAGTTAGTTGGTTCAGTCTGTTGTTGATTGCAGTTTCCAAATAGGATGTCAATCCAAAGTCCAAGTAGGCAATGTTTGCTTTGTTTGTTTGAGTTGGAATGTTAGTTGAATCAGTTGAATCCCAAGTGGGAAGTGGTGTTAGTTGGTCATCTTTCCCAGGTAGCAACTGCTTTTGCTGCGAGTACTATTTGTTTCCAATTTGGCTTTCATTTTCTTTACCGTCTGTTGAGAGAGTCCAGTCGTGTCCCAGCCAAGTTGGAGTTGTGTATTTTCGTTTATTGTGTGTGTGAGTCAAGCAGGTGCTTGAGTGTGTGTTTGTTTTCTTTGTATTTGTGTCCTAGTTGGGATGAGTGTGTCTATATTTGATGTGATGGATTTAATTCTTCCTAATTGGAATGTCTGTGAATTTACAGTTTTAGAATCCGAGTAGAATTGCCATATTTTGATGAAGATTAAAACTGTGGAAGTGTGGGAAACTAATTGGAAAGTTCTGTAGAGATTAATTTTTAGAATCCAATTAGGAGAAGATAGAAGGCTAAATTGCAAATCAACATAGTAAAATTTTAGAAACAATTTAGTTATGATTAAGATCTGTGAGACTTTGAAAATCTGATAATATTTAAAAGGTGATTTGTTCACCAATTTGTTATGATAGAAAAAATTACATTGTGTTAATGATTACTGTAATGTAAGGAATTAATTTTTCCCATCCTTGTAATAAATTGAATTAAAATTCCAAATTGTATGTGGTGAAATTATATGGCGGTATGATTATCCAATTTGGAGTTTGTGTTAGTATGTCATGTGGAATCTGATGTGAATGATGTGTGTTCCAAGTTGGAGTAGTATGGCTGATTGCAATATTATTTTCCCATTTGGATCTTGATTGTGATATGTTGAATGTGAATTTCCAAGTTGGTAGTCTGATTGAGAAGAATAATAAAACCAATTTGGTTGAATTGAAAGTCTAAGTGGAGAGAAAAGATCTTGTGATCTTTTGTAAGGAAAGACCGAATTGGAAGTTATTTAGTTACTGTAGGTTGGAACCTATTCGGAGATTGGTGCTGCACTGTGAAGACCCGATTTGGAGACTGAACTGTGATGCCGAATTGGAAAGAAAATAAAAAATAAACAAAGAATAAAAGAATAAAGAATTAAAGATTAATTGGGAGAAATTCTTACCTTTGTGGCCTTTAAGAGTGGAGTGGCAAATTTTAGAATTAGTTTTACCGTGAGAAATAACATATTATTTATAGTAAAGGAACAATTTGATTTCATTTCCTATTTAAATGCAATGATCCGATTAGGCGTATTTAGAAGTACCTATTTAAAAGACCTCCCTAGGAATGAACTATACTATTAGCCTTGGGTTTGTTTAATTTAATTATTAGCTCCAAAGCTTATCTACAACATCATCAACACTACTATCTAAGGAAGCAATCAGTACAATGTGCCTCATATGGCCAAGGCCAATGTAGCAAGGCTAGAAGAATGTTCCCAAATTATTTAACTAGCCTCTACAATGTCATTCAATACAACAAACATTTACTACACAATTAAAGTTAAGAAACTGAGCTTTTTAGTATGACAAAAATTCTACCTCATTTGGAGAGTTTCAGTGGGACAGAAGGAATATTTGCTATGTTCTTTTGAAGTGAACATATGAATTACTCTTTTAATTCAAACTTTCGTATGTTCTTTGTGTTCTACATAGGAATAATCATTACTATCTTCATGAAAAGTAAGAGCACCGCCACCATGGGGCGGCCAATTTCCATAATAGGTTGGAGTTGGCGGGGCATTTGGCACCCCCGGGCACAATCTTTCTATATTCACACATAGTGTCACAAGTACAGAGACCCCACACTCCCCCACGAGTAGTTCAAAAGTTGACTCGATGCACTCTATAGTAATGGTTTTAAGGCTTTTCAAATTAAAATAATAATTTTACATAGCAAAAATAAGTGCAACAACCTCTTTGTTGTCTACAATTCTATTTTTAGGAAAAATGAATCTAAATTGTTCTATCAATCAATGCCAAAACAATCAACCATGGGCACAATTATTAATTGCATTACACACATCAAGTGAAGAGGCTATAGGGTAATTGCATGAAACACCTACCAATTTTGTTGCATTTTTATAATACTCATGTTTTTTTTTCTAGAATATTTTAAAATTAGAAAAGTGGCACTAAAGGAAAGTCATAGAAAAATTCTCTAAGTAGGAGAACTAGAAAAGTGCCAAATCTCAAGAAAATAGATACTTTGATGTTCTAATTAGTTTGAAAGAACTTTATCGAGATGGTCATCTGCCAAAAAAACCACCAAAATTATTTTTTAACATGTTTCAAAATGCAATTAGAAAGAGGCTCTCTTTGTAGACTTCTACATGACAAATAATTACTTATTTCTAGAATTCCTTCATAGAATATCTACAAGTCTACTAGAAGACCATTTTCTCCAAAATTCAACTTTAAATTCATTAATTTGGGTACTCAGTAGCACTAAAAATCACCAAATTGGCAATTGTGACATATAATTGGGGGCTATTTTTGGATTTTAAAACATTTTAAAATTCCAACAAATAAGGTAAGGTGTATATTAGTCACAAGTACCTAATCTATAAATTTTGAAACATAATAGAAAAGTTATGGTCAAAAAACTAATTAGCTAAAGGCATGTGACAAAAAATAATACAAGTGTTTTATCCAATCGCCCTACATATATAATCTAGAATGTTGAATGCATTGAAAATTATGCCAAGTGTCATAGTGGGTTTGTTTTTCCCCCCAACCTCTACCAAATCCATCCAGCTAGATCTGACAAGTGGGGGTGGGTATACTTTAATGGCTCTTTAAGATGTACTAACAACATTAAATTGTACATTTGAAGGTGGGCCTACCTAACCTAGCATATGAACTAGATCAAGGGCTCTATGGCTGAGCCTTCCAAGTCCAATGGTGACTAGTGGAGCTTCTTTGTGGGACTAGATGAATTAGAACTCAATGGAGCGGGAGTGCAATAGACCAAGATGGATGCAAAGGTAGTTTGAAGGACGAATGAATTTCATCTATTGTAGTAGACTTACTTGATTCTCTTATATGATGTCAATTCTCTTGTATAATAGATGAGGATGAGAAGTTGTAATTTTCTTGATGTTTGGTCATTTAAATCCTTCTCAATTGATTTTAGGAATAGTGGTATATGAGTGCTTGGTCTATTATTGTTGAAAAATTAAAACTTTCCTTGTTGTAGTGTACACTTTCTAAATTTTTTTTTGTAGAATTGTCTAGAAGATTTAACTTATTCACTCACCTTTCTTGAAAATTTTAGGAAACTTGATTGCAATTTTAGCAATTACAAGATTTGAGCAAGTTAAATAAGGTCATGCCATCCATGATGTGCTTTCAATCACTTATCATTGTACAAAATATGGAGTTTAATTGAGGATCAAGAATTCGTGACATTGCAACAATGTGCAATCAACATCCCCAACCTTCAAAACCAAGTATTTAATCCCAAAAGATCATTAATAACCTACATTCCACTCATTTCATAATGCTCTATGATCTCAACATGATATTATTGAGCAATGGAAACTAGGATGTCATTTGAGGATGATTTAGGTAGCCCCAAATTATAGGAAATGAAAACATGATCCACTTGGTGTTGGTCTTCCATCTCTTTGATTTTTACATCATTGTTGACTTGTTTGTTGAGTTTTAGTTTCTAAATGTAAACATATTTTACCTCTTAAGTTTTACTGCAAAGAGCCTAAAACATTGTTGAATGATGTTATGAGGATATATTTCAACTCTCTATAGTCAAGGTTTAAGAACCAAGCATAGTAGAAGCATGTTAGAAGCAAAAAAGAATGCATCTAAGTTCTAATGTGTGTACCTTTTACCAAGGTGATTGCAAAAAACACTTGTACCATTTGTTGCATTTAGTCACAGTATTTATGAATTTTTCTAGAGTATTTTAAAATTAGGAAAATAATTATTCTTAAAATTTAAAAATACAATCAATGTATATACTTTTGAAATGAAGGTAACCATAAAAGAAAATTTGTAAAAAGAATCTCTAGGTAGGAGGATTAGAAAAATGAAAAGCTCAAGAAAATAGATACTTCAAGATTTTAATTAATAAAAAATAGGAAAAAGTTTAAATAAATAAAATAAAAATTGGAAATTTTCAAGAACTTTATAGAGATGGTCATTCACCAAAAAATCTACCAAATAACTTTTACATGTTTCAAAATGCATGCAAAAAGAGGCTCACTTTGTAGACTTCTACACAATATATAAACAATTATTTTTTTAAATCCTTTAAACACTAACTAAAGTGTACTACAAGACTATTTCAACCAAATTTCAGCTTCTAATTTGTTTCTTTGAGTATTATTTTGCTCAAAAATAAAACCAAATGGCAAGTGTGACATTATGTTGGGGGACTATTATTAAATAGTAATTCTTTTATTAAAATTCCAAAAACTAGTCAATGTTTATAATAATCATAGGTACTTGTCTATGAATTTTGAATCATTTGGAGCCAAAGTTCAAGAGTTATGGCCAAAAACTAATCGTCTCCCAATGTGTGACTGAAAATAGGACAAGTATTTCTTACAATGACCCACCACTATAAAGTCTCACTCCTATATTGTAATTCACAAACAACAACAAGAATTGGTAGTACTAAATTTCTCCTTACAACACCAAAATGTGTAGTACTAAATCTCTCCTTATAACACTAAAATGTGTAACACTAAATAGCTCCTCACAACACCAAAATGTGTGCAAGATATGTACTTCACAATTTACTTTTAAATCATTACAACCATTAGATGAAATTTGAAGGCATTAGGACACTGCAGGTTCTCGGATTGCGGGAATGTAGTTTCTGCCTTGTGAACTCGAATCCTACGTGGTCGTGACCCTGCCACATAGTGTTTTGTTTTTTAAATTTCAAAATTTTTTTGGACTTACTTTCATATTTCAGGACCCAAAAAAAAATTAAAAAATTAAAAAAAAATCAGCTTGACAGTGGACAACGGCATTGGGAGCCGTTTCGGGAACAAACCCAAAACGGCCCTGTAATGCCCTCAGATTTCATCTAATGTCTTGAATCAAATTACTTGACATGGTTTCTTCGTGACACATGACTTGTTGTTGGTTCTTCAAAGTTATCACTTATAAGCTTTGAAGGAAGAAACTATGAAACAATACAAGAGACAAGAAACTACAAGGAGGTGGAGCATTGCCAAGTTAACCAAAAACCACAGGAACCCATGCCTAAATTGAAAGTGAAGAAAGTGTGCAAAAAATACTTGCACAACTCATGAGTTGAACGACAATGAAGAAAAACTACTTGAGGTGTGTGTACAAAGTGAATGGAGAGGAGGTATAGGCAAGCCACAACCAAAAACCTTAGTTTAGAATAAAAGAGCCCTAGCAAAACCAAATAGGTGTTGAAGCGTTACCAAACTACAAGAGCAACATCCTAAACAAACCACCGCATCCCTAAACCCTAAGCATGGACACAAATACAACACTAGCAAAGGGAGATGAAGAAACCAAATGTCTAATTTTGCCCTAAGCACATCAAAAGTAGGATGTGGGAGGTGGAAGATGTCCTATCTTACACAATTGTTGGACTACTCTATTGACTCTCTACAATAATTTTGTTGGGGTTGGACTAATAATTCCTATATTAGTTCCATCGGGGGTGGGGCCAACCAAGTGGTGGGACTTGTAGTCCAAACCACACGCCACATCAAGTGGGCCTACCTTCAAGTGCACAATTTAACATCTTGTGTTGATATTTGCCCATTGGACTTGTGAGTGCTTCAAGGGTTTCTTCAAGGATCAAGGTTCAAAGAGATAAAAAGAATTCTTGGTATCATGGGGATTTTTTTAGCAAATTTTCACAAAAAATAATGTAAATTTCGTTAGGGGGAATATTTGACAAGATATTCTTCCTTTATGAATGGATGAAATTGCAAAATGCTACCTAACCTTGGGATGGTATCACCCTATCTCGGATGAATGTATAGTCTTTTAGATGAATAAATTAACTTCCATCCATATCTGTGGATGTAAATAGATTCACCACTGCATTGAAGATTGCCAGCTTTCTGCACAGCCTAGAATGAATGAAGTATGTGCTAAATTGTAGAATGTACTACTTATAGATGTATATTTTTAAGCATCCAGGACTCCCTTACTACAGTCACTTGTACTACAAGTACTGTACACTAGAAACGCTGGGCTTTACCTTTATATTAGTAATAGGCTGTAATAGTAAGTTAAGTTAAGCTTAATTGGAACTTACTAACCCCGAATGCTTATTAAAAAAAACCAATCCAGTCCTGGTATCATACAGTCTCTCTTCCCATTTGAAAACAGAATCTTGGATAGAATCTTGGGTTGCTTTCTTTTTGAAAGATTCTTCAAGTGGCAAGATTCACACTACTACTTTGAATAAGGGTCTCATATCAACTTTGAGTTCAATTTAACCAAAAACTTGTTAGGCATATTCTCCTACTTAGATCTAAAAATTAACAAGAACGTATATTTTGAAACTTACAATCAAGTTTGATTAAAATGTATCCACTTTGGGAATGCACAGACCTTCAAAATTCAAAAACCACTCAAACATTCGTTGTGTGAGGAAGGTTTATTTGAAGAAGGTAAAAATAGTGGGCTTTCATTTATAAGGGCAAAATACCCATTCCCGCACATGTTTCTTGTAGTGGGCTTTAGATTCACCCAAATGCGTCAGTAGACTTCCCTTAATGTATTTGCCACATGTATGATTGTAATTTGCTGACACAACTGAAGGACACATAGGAAAATTTGGTTGGTTGAGTGCTGATTTTCGCAGGGTTCAATTTTGGGGGCACCTACAGGACGGTTCCATAGGTCTAGAGAGCCAACACTTTGAAAATTTGTAGAAATTACATATTGTATCCGAAAAATCTAATTTTTTTTAATATCCATGATTTTCACTCGCTAATACTAGAAAAATATCATTTTTAGAAAACGTTGCCTCCAACTATGCTGAATTTCTTATTTGGACGATTTTGGGTGTTTCCACTGTAAAGTAAAAACATTCAAAACATTCAACACCCACTCTTGACAAGTAGACTTGTATCATAAGTGTTCCCAACGTATTACTAAATCATTATCATAATTAATTCTTAAGATTGTTTTTCATTGGATACTAACTAAGTGTCCAGTGGATGACTTGTTGAGACTGGAAGATGGAAAAAAAATTTCATTCAATTTATTTATTTGAAGGGTACCTGAATGTTTTTTTTAATGAATAGTATTACAAGGTCCTTCATTATGATATTATTGACTTTTTTGAAGAAGAAGATGCTAAACCCCTCAAGGTCCAATGACTTTTTGACAATGAAGTTTTACACTAAATTGTGCCACTTTGATATTTTTTTGCACATAAATGTGATTGGAATTTTAATTTCAACCACACAAAAGTAAAGACTATTTTGTCTAATATACATAGAATTAATTGTGGAAAATTTTGACCATTGAATTTTAGATTATAACAATTATGGAGGATCAACTTCATAGGCAAAAAATATAGTTTCTAGAGAAAAAGCGTTGTAAGAAGATGAATATTGTTTTTTTACCACACAGACCGAAAAAAATTGTCTTGGAATCAAAGCAAATGTAGTATGTTTATTTAAAATTTTGAAAAATAAAAAATTCCTTCAAATTTGTACACATTTTCAAACAAAAGGAGCAGAAAGCCAAAATTGACCAAATTGGATCCTAAATTTTAAGAAATTAGATATATATAAAAAAATTTAATTTAATAATTGTTTTATTATCATATTCTTTGGTAAATCTTCAAAAAATTTGGAATAATTATAATTATTTTGTGTTCTTAATCACACTAGATTTAACCTTTTATTTTTAAATTGCTAAAAATAAAAATTTGAAAATATTCTTTTCCATCTCTACCATTCCTTTCATTGAAAAAATAATAATATTTGCTCTTTTTTTTTCTAAACTACATTTCCTAAATAAAACTATAAATACTTCTTACTTACAAATTTTGAAAATCAGACAATGAAACAAGTATGCAAACTTGTTATTCTACAAGATCCTAGTTTACAAAATATTGAGATTTGTTTCAACCTAATGAAAATTTGTCATTGAAAATTTGAAGGAGACACATTATGTCCCCTTGGTCTTTCAAGGATTAATCCACAAATGCCCCTCATTAAATGTTTTTTGGGGCCTTTAGGAGATTGTAGGTTTGTGGATAGCTAAATTGTGGAAATGCATTGGGAATGCTAGGAACTTTGCCACCTAAGCAATCTAATATGGCTACACTATAAGAGAATGGGGTATTTTAAGTGAGTTTTTAAGTATAGTCCTAGACATCAAATTATAAGTAGTGACCTTTAAAGTGATTTTTAGCAAAAATTTACTAGAAATACATTTACTAGCAACTCATGTAAAACACCTTTTTTTCTTGTAGTGCCAAGAGATTATTACATCAGATAATGTTAATTGATTATTTTTTTAAGGTTAATTATTAAATAGGTTTTTAAGAAAATCAATTTTTTGGTTCTTTAATATGTTTTGAAAATTTTTAATTAATTAATTTTTATTCAAAAAATTAAATAGTAGTGGCTAGTTGATTGCACAAGAATGATTGTAGGGAATAGGCCTAAAACTATCTCCTAGAACCCTAAAAAAACATCTAATGTTATACTATATTTGAACCATTTCTTGTTGTTTACTCTTAATGTGAACTTTAGCTATAAAAGTGGTATTTTTCAAATTGATTTCAACTGATGAATTGAAGGTTATCTTCTACACTTTCTACTCCAATCGATTTTTTTTTTTAAAATTCATAAATTTTAATATTTTATATCTATATGAATTTTGAGCCTATAACTATGGTTTGTTGATTTTTTAAATATAGAATGATAAGATAATTTTGGTTTACACCATGATGTTAAACACTAAATTATATATCTATAGTGAAAATTTCAAATCAATTTGTATTTCAATTTGTATTTAATTTGAACTTTTTTCTTAAGGAATTTCTTGTAATTTCAAATTTTTGTCAAAAATGGTTAAAAATTTTACAATTTATAGCAAACATGTCATTTCATCTTTGCAAAATAAATATTAAATTTTCCATTTATATCTAGTTTAAAAATGGCATGTAATACTTCAACTTAGTGGTCATGGGATTAATTTTATAAAATTAACTTCAATTATTTGATTGTCGATTATTTAGATTTTGGTTTTAAAACCAAGCTATGTGTCTAACAATTTTAGTGGTCTAGAGAGTTCAACTTTGAAAGTTTCTGGAAATTGCATGTCTTATCAAAAAATTCTATTTTTTTTTTGAAATTCATGATTTTCAATTGCTACTTTTTTCAAAAATTTTGACTGTTTCAACTTTAAATCTAATTAGTCTATACATCTGAACAGACCAAATGGACTCTAATGTACCATCTTATTATATCAAAATTCAAGTAGGATAACTATGAGCAACTCTTTTTTTTTGCACCATGATGCTAGATTGCACCATTTTGAAATAAATATCTGTTTTTTTGCTAGGTAAGAGTAATTTTTTCCCACCAATTTTTTTCATTTTCACTCAAAATATAGATGAAATTGCCAAATTTGAATGAAAAAGTGCAAGGATGTGGCTGGAGAGTGTTTTTTCCAATAGATGGGTGGATGTTTAAAATCAATGCTTCAGCAAATTCTAAGTGATCGTCATCATTATCAAGAATGAAATCCATTATGGAGAACTGCATGGTTTCATTCATCCACATTCACCATTGTCCGCTATTCCCCTTCAGAGCTCTGTTCTGCACTCACAAATTTCCCCACGGCCTTCGAGTTGGAGGTTTTCGGAACAGCCCCTTTTACGACGCCCTGAATTGAACGTATCCGCATCAATGGCGGCTCTAGTAAGCAACTCTCCATCCTTCTCCGTCTCCCTAATATTCAATTCCGTTTTTTCGTGCAATTGGTCACATGCACTAAGATTTTGCAAATGGAATTATCTCCATTTTAGGGTTTGAGGAATTTCGGCTTTACAGGTTTTAGGGTTGATCGGCAATGAGGAATTTTGTTTCCAGGGGAGTCTGAAAATGAAAGAATTGACTCTACTGCACTAGGCCGCGTTTGCATTTTCAAAAGGCTTCCTGCGCGATGGTCCAAGGCAATGCTCAGGGTTTAGGTTTTAGAGGCGCTGGAGGGTTTCCTCCCATTTTATGTCGGCTGGTTATCTAGCGTGTCCGTCTTCTATTGAACCTCACGAATCCATCTGATCAACTCTTAAAGTACGAAGACGCACGGGCCTCCATATGTTTAGCAGTTTGAGTGCAGGATATTCTTTTTCGTCCCAAATTCGACCATCACATGCAATTTGCTGAACCGATTCTTGTGATATAGAATTTGGACCCATCTGAGTTGTATTTGTCAGTCTGAGCACCAAACTGGTCATTTTATAACCTTAATCTTTGGTACTTTAGGGGTGAAAGATTCATGGATCATTTAATGTCATTATCTCCATGTGCTACTCATAGTTTGAGGTCACTTGAACAATGCAGTCCAATTTCGTGTCGATGCACGGATGCAAGGTGGCGAGGGCAGCAGGCATTTCTCGCCTGAGTGGCATGAGCAACCCAGTGGCGAGGACGCAGGCCCTTGGTTTCTCCTCCAGCTGTTTTGCGGCTGGATCTCAGCAGCTGCGTCTTTCTTTGGTGTCAACAGACTTCAACAATCGTTCTCAGTGGACTTCCACTCGCGCTGCGGTATCGTCTTCGCATCACTTGAATGAGATGAATTTTCTGCTCTGTAGTCTTTGCATCACGTTGGTTTATTTTGGGGATCAACTCTGTGAAGAGTTCAACCACTTAACCTTGGATAATATATGTCACGTTCACAACTTTTCTAATAGTAAGTCTACCTACGAAGAGAAAATAAGGAGATACTTGTAGGTTGTTTTTTAATGAATTGGAGAGAGCATGTATTGGCGTTGCAAATAACTCTTTTCTAAAGTCAAATCAATCCAGAGGTTAGCCAATACCTAATATGATTTCTAGGACGCTTCGTATTGGATGACAGCAACAGTGGAATGTCATGAAAGAAACATGTACTTGCATGGCATTTAGGGTCCCACTTGATTAGTGGAGTGGTTGGCAGAGTGATCAAGCTACAGAAGTCAAGACCCAGGCGAAGGTTACAACGAAGTGCTTCTTTGACATCAGCATCGGCAACAAACCCGCTGGCCGTGTTGTCCTTGGCCTTTTCGGAGAGGAGGTTCCTGATACTGTCAAGAACTTCCGGGCCCTGTGCACAGGTATTTCTCTGTATTTGCCGCGGATGATTTGAATTTTTCATATGAAGCAGAGTACTCAGTCAAATTAGACTGTTTTGGTGAACTTCTAAGCGTCCTCGTAGAGAGAATCTTCCTTATAGTTCACGGGGAGCGCCCCCCTTGACCTTAAGACGATTCTCTTTAGGATGCCTTCTTGAAGATCTTGAAACAGTCTCATTTTACTGAGAGCCTTGTTGTTACTCACAGGTTGGACAGCCATTCCGCTGCAGTCATCTGTGATTGACTTGACTGGATCTTTGTGCCACCTTAAGGCTGTGTTTGGCCTTGAATGGATTGACATGCAATAGTTGAGCTTGTGCCTTGCAGAATGTCGAAATTGTGTATTGCTCGTGCAATTCTGCTGGTGTTTTTTGTTTGTGTGTTCACTTGAGGATGGGGTGATGTCAGTGATAGTTTGTCTCTTGCATGCTCCATATTGATCGTGAAATAATGGATGGGTTGGAGTTTTAGTTGCTCCTCTCTTATTCTGCACTATTCATCGTTTTGTAGGTGAGAAGGGTTTTGGTTACAAAGGTTCGGCTTTCCATCGTGTCATCAAGAACTTCATGATTCAGGGTGGCGACTTTGACAGGGGCAATGTACACCTCAAAACTTCCTGCTTTCTGTAGAATTTGTGGAGAATCTGTCGTTAGAATCTCACGACAGTCCCTGACCACTGATTCTTAACCGTTTTAGTGCTAATATTGAAATGACATTGTTTGTTTCCATTTTAGTGTTTTTATGTGCTTTTCAGTACGTTTGTGCATCCGAATTTGAAGCAACAGTAGAGAGACACTGTAATGAATGTTGAAATCGCTCTTAAACAATGTCATATTAGTACCAACCCATTAACTCTTTGAAGCCACACTGAAAGAGTTGATAGGTAATGGTACGGGCTCATGTGATAATTTTACTGAGCTTGTGGCCGTAAAATTCGCCAGACAAGTCTTTCTTTCTCCATTATTATTAGCTTCAGTTTTTCGGTTCAAAACTTGATCGTTTTAATTGTAGGACAAGCCTGGATTGTAATGAAGTTGCTGCGTCTCTCCTTAGCGAGACACTTATGTATGCAACGTTGTACAGGGTACTGGAGGCAAGAGCATTTATGGAAGAAACTTCAAGGATGAGAACTTCAAGTGTGAGTACTTTTCTTATGAGTGGATATTTGAGCTCTGAGTTCTTCCAATCATGGTCTTCTAGTCACTGATTATGAGCTGTAGTTGTGTAAATCAGAATTTTATACATGCAATTTTTCTCTCCCACGACTTATGCTACTTTTACCTATTTTTCCGCTTTAGTTCTGGCCGAAAATGTTCATACGAGTAGATCATGTTACGCGTGCTCATTTGAATCGTTGGTTGAATATGCAGTGAAACATACCGGACCTGGGATCTTGAGCATGGCGAATGCTGGACCCAACACGAACGGAAGCCAGTTTTTCCTTTGCACTGTTGAGGTGAAGATTATTGCCCTCTATTGACGGTTGTTTACTCAAGTGTCCAAGCTGAAAATAGGACGTCCTGTTTGGAAGCTAATTTTAGATGACCATACCAATTTTTATTGTCGGAATTTTTATTGGTATTTCCTGTTTGTACCTGTACCTTCTGAAATGATTTATTTCAATTTCTTTAGATGTGGATGTCTGTCATTTGCTAACGTATTCCTCTTCACCTTCTCTCATCTGCTTATCCTCAAAGCTTAAGGTAGGACGGAGGTGCAGAGTTTATTTGACTCCTTAATTGTCGGTTCTGATATGCTTAAACTCAGATTATCTGCTTCCAAATTGGTGGCATGCTTGGAGTGATCTATCTAAGTCCCAAATCTTGAGTGGCACTCTTCCAGTCTTGCATTGTGATTTTCTTGTAACCATGATTCTTAGAGGTTAATAATGTTGATGCACAAAGTGCTTTGATAATGCTATTAGTGAGAATCCCTCTAATGGACAATATGTGATGCTTATTCTCAGACTCCTTGGTTAGACAACAAGCATGTTGTCTTTGGCCAAGTCATTGAAGGCATGGATGTCGTGAAGACGATTGAGAGCCAAGAGACGGACCGAAGTGACAAGCCCGTATCCAAGTGTGTGATTTCTGATTCAGGCGAGCTGTAGATTCGTGATTTCAGAGATGAATATGATTTCAGAGATAAAAATATGAGTTATCTCTGGTTGGCCTTAATGCGGATTAGGCAGTAGACATGTTTTGGTACTGCACTGGAAGTGGAGAGCCGATGTTACTGCTGAAATAATGCAGGGTTATCAAAATCGAGGGCTAAGAATTTTCTGCCAACTCTATTAAGTCGGAGTCGATCAAGTGTATTTCAGCATTGAAGAGGAGCATTGTGTCGGTAACTTGGATTTATTGCCATCCATTTGCTTTTGGATGAGTTTGGGTGCCAGTTCCTTTGGATGAGTCACGTGGCAATCATCACAAGCTTGCGCCATTGCACCTTTCATCAGACCTAAGCTTACCTGGTTCCTATGGTAATTTCCTACTCAAAATAATTCACTTTCAGCATCTTGACACTCAAATAGGATTCCTAGGTGGTAGACAAGGGCCAGGTTGAACTGACCCCTCGCTCGTCCTAGAGGGAAAACGCTGAAGTTTTTTTATTTTCCACATGATCAAATTTGTGAATCTTGATTTCATGTTTGCAATCAGATGCCCCAAATTAGGTACAGAAGGCGTTAGAGATAAATTAAGTACTAAATAGGGGTCTTTTTTTTTACCTACACCATTGGAATGACTTATGGGGATGAGAGGGGGTAAGTTCACCCTGATCTAAGGTGTCTGACCCCCTTCCAATCATGCACACATACCCTCTAGAGTCTAGGTTCTATTTTGAGTATAGTAACTAGTGCATTATGAGCTATTGATTTCTTCTAGGTGTCATGACTAGATTATGGTAGGAATTAGACATACCTATGCATCAAGAATAGGTTTCATAGAATCTTGACTAAAAAATTTACAAAATTTTTGTTTTGTGGCCAAGAAAATTTTAACTGCAAATCTGTCTCAAATATATTTCCCTACACATGAATTTTTTTTCCGCACCGAACCCAACCGGGAGCTATGCTGAATTCTTGAAGTGGTAGGAAATGGGTTGTAAGCTTTGAGACAAGTGGGTCTAGGTGCTTAAAGCCATACGGCTGTATTTTTCAAACTGCAAATGATTGGCCACTGGCGGTGAGCTTCCAATCCCAACTGATTGTGCATTGATCTCACTTGGAAGGCAACTGAATTTCATCAAGAGTCATTCCATGCAATCGATCAACAATCCCAATCCACAATAAGTTAATCAGTGCAAGTCTATGTGTGCCAAATTTCATTAATGAAGATAAGTATCACGAGTATATTCTACAAACGACAAAGACAGTAACTGGTTTACACAACTATGCAAGCTTAGATAGTCAATGCTACTTGAAGTAGCAGTGCATGTGGCATAGGAGTTTTAGATATGTTTTGTAACAATTTTCATGGATTTTTGTTATTTGTGCAAAACCATTTTCATTGTTAGCACATCATCTTATTTGTATTGTCCCTTTGCAGTTACAAATGGGTTGCAAACAAGTTGCAACAATGACTACCTAGTTGTGCAATATGACTTTTATGAGTTACAAAAGTGGCAATCTATTGTTGTGTAACAATGTGATTGAGTGATTGATCTTATGTGACAACAAATGCCACATCAGTAATTACATAAGAAGAATACATCAACAAAGTTCCAACTAAGTTGTCAAATGAAAGACAACCCTTTTGGCCTTTAGGACTGCACTTCCTAGAACGACTTGTTTACAATGACTATGAATTTCTAAATTTACACCAATTGCCAATGCCCCATTCAACTAAAAAACAATTGTTTTTGTTGTTAAAAAAACCTTCATTTTCTTTTAGTGGGTACACTCAATTCTATTCTTTTTCATTCTCGTGGATGGAATCATAGAAGGAACAAAGAAGGGTGGTGAAAGAGCCTACTATGTCAATCAAAACCACTACAAGCTCTTCAAAACAAGCAATGGGAGTTGAAGCATCTTTCACTTTAAAAGTGGCTATTCTAGGGGAGTCTAATGGCATGAGTAGATACTCCATACTTGGAAACTTTGAAATTCATAGAATATTGTGGAAGTGAAAAAACCATTATGAAACAACTTGGATTGATTTTACTCTTGAAGAGGATTGAAGAGGATTGCATTCTAACCCAAAGAAAAAAAACAATTAGAATTTGGACCATACATTTAGCAGGGGCAAAAAAAAGTGACAGTTTGGGGTGCTCCTACCTAGTGAAGCATGGTGGGAACCATGTATCAGGCAACGGCAACAAAATAGATGTACTAAGGAGGCAACAGCAATATGGAGCACCCTGTCAGTGCAACACTTCGAACGCATACACAAGTCTGTTAGAGGAACGAAGCATCTTCATTTAACGTTACACGGACTGTCTTCATCAGAGCAGCTTATGCCATGCCAGCTTCTACTATCCTAGTATACAATAAACTTGTTTTACTACTACATGTTCCCTGGGTCGAGAAGTGGCCTTACATCTTCATCCAGCATTTCCAGATACAACAAGCCTACTTACACTGGGACGCTGGAAATCAATTGCAGACCACTTTCTTCGATTCTTCTGTCCTGATTCTGGCTTGTTCTCGCTTTTGTATTCGTACCGCAGACATAAGTAAAGGCAAATAAGAATTGATTCGTCCTCCCTTCGTGCCATTCTGCAATTTCAAGGCAAGTTCTACAGTTTCGCTTCTGGAGGAGGTGTAATTTGGGGGAAAAGACTTGATTTCAATGGGTCTTCAGCTTTCATTTGCGAGTCCAAGCCAGCTTTCACCCACATATAATGCATGGTCCCTGCAGATATCACAACATCGAGGTACATCCGTAAACATATGTCAGTACGGTCAGAACTGCTCAGTTTTCAAGTCAATCTGATTCATACTTGAACCGATGGAAAAAATTCCATATCATGAAATTCAATAACTAAGAGTTCTCAACAAGTTCCAACATTCCAAATCCAAGATAATAACACTTCCAGCCAACATTTACATTGTTGTGCGGGTAATCCACAACGTCACGTGCAACAGTACAACTTCAGGAATAAAATAATGCCATAATCAAAACGACCCCCAAAGGCAACATGAATCTGAGAAATAAGCAGGTCAATGGACATTATAACTACCTGGGCGAGGATCAAAGCGAACATCTTCTCCGAACCAGCGAGTTGCATACGCTCTACGGCGTTCAGCTTGCGTAGAAATACCAGGAGCACCATGGACGGCAAAACTATGGTGTATCAAGCAGTCACCAGGCTCCATATCCCATGTCAAGAGTTCATACTTGCATCCCACACAATTTTTAAATTTCACTTGGTTGCCCATCATACTTCTCAAGTTCATAACAACCCAGAACCTGCCGCTGGAACTCTTAATATATTCAATTCCAGCGTATGAAAAGAGTCTTGTCTTAACAATCAAGAAAAAACAGAATTCTAAAGGGTGAATCGAAGTCGTTAGAGGAGGAGGATTATACCAATTTCTTAATCGTAGAACTGAACTAAGATTGTAGAAGTGACTGAAGAATGCGTTGTTGAAAAAAGATGCCAGGGGTATGTTTCTGAACCATGCAAAGTCCAACGCATACCTCGTCGCGTTTATTTTCGATATCTGGAATATCAGGTAGTGAGGCAGACTCCTTGTAGCGCTCCTCATCACCTGAGAATGAGGAAATCCTAATTAGGAATGCAATTCAACAAGCGTCAGTACTGCATACATGAGAATCACCTGCTATTTCACACGAAAGCTAAAATAGGAACAATGTCTACGAAAAATTCAGCAACTTGCTTATCCAAAATAATGGAAACTATAAGTTCAGGAGCCTACTTGTGAAGAAGTTGCCACTTGTGCGATCCTTTAACATACTTGACGCAGGAGGATTTGGGGACATGGTCCAGTGCCAGCCACAAAGAAATGACTTGATTACCCTTCAATTGCCAATAGCTGTGGTCATTATGCCACGGCGTAGCCTTGCGTGTGCCAGGCTCTTTCACAAACAATTGATCATAGAACAGCTGAACCTGCTTACCCCTACATCAAGTTCAATTCACACTAATGGTAAATTACCCAACCGAAGCCTACATTGAAACAGTGCAGAAACAGCGAGGTGCACATTATCCAGTGCTCCACAGCGACACGTTTATCGTTTAGTCAAGAGGACGCATTCACTCGAGCGATATCAACCCGTGTGGTACGGAGAAGGTGGCATTGCCCAAGTAATAGAGCTTAGGAAGACGAACAAGGAAAATGAGATAACAGAGATGAGATGACCAACCGCATCATGCGCCGAGCTATCTCAGCAGCAGGAGACTCGTGAATGAAGAGCCGCATCGTCTCGTGGCGTCTCCAAAGAAATTGATCATCATGAAAGCGCCCTGGCTGCACCATATCGGCACTTAACGTATGAGCCCAATTCAAAGAGAACATATGACACGGTGAAACTATGAGCTGGTGGTTCATATGCTCGGTATTAAAGCTTGGAGCATGACAGTAAGATAAACGTGATCCAAGGGTTAAAATTGTCACCTACCTCGCCAGCTTTTACATGTTCATCACATAGTGCACCTGCAAAGAAAGCGCAAGAAAGACAATCAGGCGCAATACGTTCCTAATCAAATTGATCGGAAACCTCGAATAAGTGGCAGACGAGAACTGTGAAATTTAAGACTCTTGCAAGATCTCTGTTCCTGTATACTTTCGGTGCGATCTTGCATAAATTAAGTACTTGGACTCGGTAAACCAATGAAACCGCAATTCCCACCGAAAAGTCGAAACCGTATCACAGAATGACTATTCAACCTGGATTCTTCATGTTCTCCTCAGCCGCCGCGCGGAGTTGGTCCAGCCATTCAGGTGGAAAGAGCTGACGCACCACGGTTGCGCCATCCTCCTCGAAACGCTGAATTTCTTCCTCTGAAATTCTGTGCCATATTTCAGAATGGGGAGGACTGTTAGATAAATTAGCCCGTAGTGTCAATACCTAAGCTCACGGCACCGCTTTCAACACCCGAATCCAGTTCGAGCTGAATTCGCTAAAGCGTTCCTAACGAGAAGCCAAATCTCAAGAACGGATCACCTCAATTCCGTTCGCGATGTGGTAAGCAAAGATGCCACCTGACCTGTAACTTCCTTCAACAAGATTTCTCATCATCCTTGTTCTTCATCAAGGTTTTTATTACTTACCTGTAAATTTCTCTGCTACAAACCAGTCTTTCCACATAATGAGACAAGTATGCCCTCTTGATCACCGATCGAGATTATTACATTTCCTAATCGTAACAACAACTTTCAACGCCACATACTACGTAATCAGCGGCGCAATATCCTCCGGGAAAAAAATAGCGCGGAAAAGATTCCTGCAGAGGAAGTGAAGCGGAGTACTGACAAGGAAGAGACGGACGATGATGAGAAGGCGCGATGAGCAGGTCTGGTAGTACTGTGAAGCCCCGCACCATAGATCGATCCGAGCGCGTGGGCACGGCAAAGCGCAATGCGCGGCGAGATCGCCATGACCATGGCCATAGCCATTACCTTTTCCGATTTTCGCAAGTGACAGACAACCTTTTACACACACGCACTTCCCAAAAGAATTGGAAGGGATTCTGTGAGAAATTCTGTGAGAAATGAATGGGAGGCCGTGAGTCTAGGACGACCGAGTAAAATTAAGCAACGCAGCACCTCCGTTTCTGGCGAGGATCTGAAGTGTGCTGGAGCTGCTGAGGAAGAAACTCAGGACCAAGCAATGGTCCTTCCCATGCGCCATGCTTGGAAGGTACGCTTTGATGAAACCCATTCTAGGGTGGTGCTTTACTGAGAACCGCCCCGAGGGGCTGAGATACACGCCCAGAGGGCAGAGAGCGCGCCCAGAGGGCAGAAATAACGCCCGGAGGCAAGAGAGCACTAAGCCACAGCCCGAAGGCGGGGAAAACGAACTTGAGAACCGGCCGACCGGTCACCACAGGGGCAGGGACGGACCCGGGGACACGCCCAAAGGCAGGGCCGGACCGAGGAACAGAAAGCACCAAAGAAACCAAACAAAAGCACCAAACCCACTAATCACCAGTTAACTCAAAGTAAATTTGACTAAAAGTATCCTGCATCTCTAAGTCAATAACCGGGAAGTTACGATCTTCAAGCGCGTCCTCCGTGACCTCCGTCCCTTCCGTTCTTGTTGTTGATTGAATTAGGTCTTCGGTGAGAGGGGGCTTGCTTGTGGTCAATCTCCCGCATTATTTGGCTAAGAATGTGCCCGGCTTGTGACTCCGCTCGTCTTCTTCTTTGTGATGTGCCCCTCTCTGCCTGGCTCGCCGTGTTCTGCTGGTTGTCGTCTTCGAAGTCGCCGATGTTGTCCTCCGTCGTAGATTCCTCCTCAATCCCGGACGTTGTGGGCAAGCCTTGATCGTCCTGCTCTGATACTCCTGGGGTCTGGTCTTGGGCACTCTGGGATCTGTGGGTGGCCGGCGGTGTGTATTGGATGATGGGGATTTGCTGAGTGTTGGCTACTACCGTCGGCCTTTTGGCAAGCTCCTGTGGTAAGTATTCTTCCTCTGGTATGAATCTCCAGGTCGGCGTGTCTTGTATAGTGCAGAAGGCGTCTGTGTGGGTCCATGTGGCGGTGAAGGTGTCCCATTGTTGCTGATAGAGGGTAGACGTTGGAGCCAGTCTACTCACCTCCTTCCACGCTGCAATCCCAATTTGAATTGTTGTCCTCCATGCTATGTTCAGTGCCGTGCCTAGGTGAAAAGTCTGATTGTTTAAAACCCTGCTGCATCTCTGGCACCATATCGCCCTTAGAATGAGGCACCTCAGTATATTCCACAGGGTTTCCTTTGTAACCTGACACTTTGCTCCGAATTTCCTGCTGGCTAGGTCCCCCCTTGTGAGTGTAGCTCCCTCCAAAATGTCCGTTGGTGTGTGGTGTAGCTCCACGAGGTTGTATTTTCTTCTTAGCTTGTTGAACTGCATCCATGTTCGTTTTATCGCCTCGCAGTCGATGAAGGCATGTCTTGACGTTTCTATCGAGGCCAGCACGCATAATTTGCAATCTCCCTCCTGGTTGATTTTCTCTAGCCAACTGCCAAGAGGTAGTCCTTCTGAATGTAGCAACCACAAGAATGTGCAGACTTTCCTAGGGATCCAGGGATGCCAGATCGTGGCGTAGACTTCCTTGCGCTGGTGCTCCGTTAGTCCCTTGTTACGCAACTTGGTCTCATAATGTGTCGGAATGATCCTGTTTTGTACCCCTATCCTATACCCTCTCTTGGTGTTGTAGTCGAAGATATGTGTTGAGGTTGCTCGATCGAGTGACTCCCATCTCCACTCTGTTGGGTCCCATTTCAAATCCTCTAGCTTGTGTGGTTGGTGGAGCCATACCTCCTTGTCTCTGTCCATGGTGTGAGGTGGATTGAATCCAATTATTTCTGCTCCTTTCTTGTGAATTACTCGAATTGGGTGCCATTGCTCCTCTGTGTCGGGTAGTGGGCCTGAACCGATTTTCACCAATCTCCTTGCATGTCCTTCTACTTAGTACTGGTCTGCTAGCACTCTGTCCTCGTTGACGCTTGACACTTGGAGTGTTGTGAATCTCTGGTCCTCTCCATCTAATGTGATCCAATTTCCTACCTGGAGAACCTCCTGCTGGGTTGGCTGCACCGGAATTCTGGCGATTAGTTCGTTTCTGACGTCGTTAGTCTTCCTCGATTTAGTGACCTTTAGTAGATCCCAGACTGATCTCCAGTCCTCCTCTTCTTCGTTCCACAGGTGTCGTATCTACAGGATTCCTTTACTTGCCCAATTGGCTAGGGTGCTTCCTTTCTCCAATCCCATTGGTGTTCCTTCCTCGTCGGTGATCCATGGATTCCCGAATAACGGTTGGCGGAGAATTTCTTGGAGGCTCTATGGCTGGATTTGCGTGATCCCTGTTCGCACTGATCGCCATGACCTCCATACTGCCCCCCAAAGTGTTGATCCCGCCTTCTTGATGTTCTTCGCTGTCATTAGCCAGTGTCTTCCTGGAGGCCACCTGTCGTCCCCTGTTGGTCTCAAATTGTCAACCCTGTGTTTTAGGAGTGTCCTCTAAGCGCCGCCTTCCTCTTGGAGCCCCTTTATCAAGAATTTCACTAATAATGCTTGGGTTTGTGCCAAAGGGTCTATTATTTTGAAGCCACCTGATGAGATTGGGGCGATGGCTGCATCCCACGCTACCCTGGCTCGAGTTCTCCCCTCCTTCTTTCCTGACCAAAGGTAGTCCCTAACTAATCCTTGTGCTATTTTCAGAGTTTTAGATCCCACATCTGCAGTGGCTGCCTTGGAAGGTACGCTTTAGTAGTTACTCCCTCTGTCCCATTGTAAGAGTCCAAATCAAGCAAAATTTCTATCCCACTAAAAAGCTCCTTCTTGTGATTTTGACCATTTAGTGAATGTTGTACTGTGGGGGCAAGTGAAACAATCTAAGAGCATGTCATTGGCCTTGCAAGCTTGGCTTGAAATAGCAATATGAGGCACCTTGTACTAATTGCGTCTTCAAATAATAGTGTTCACAACTTGTTTAGAGACTACTTTGGTGCTACTAAAATTTGATCATAAAGTGGGCTACTTTTTTATTTTTGGATACTTAGATTGGGGAACATGTTATTAGAATCCTATTATATCCACCACCTTTTAAATCATCTAAAATGATAGAGTTGGTAACATTTATAAAATATGTCAAATTTCATACTTTTAACTTGTATTTTGGATGCCTAAATGATAGTGCCTGAGCTCCAAATTTTGCATAAATCGAAGGGATGGGTTATTCATTCAAGAATGCATGTATTTTTGGCACTTTCATCAAAAATATAGTTCATTTCTTAAGGGGAAGAGTTTTGGAAGCTTTTAGTGGTATAAAAGGAGTATTTAGGAGGGACTTACAATTGAGGAGTCATATATAGTTGTATTGCACCTCCACTTAGTGCAAACAAGTTAGTAATGGAGTTTGTAGGTGGGGTTGATTAGAATTTGACAAATAGTGTTGGAAGTTGACATTTGTAAATGATCATTCATTGCACCTTTCTAGCATGTAAAAAACTCTCTTAGTGCATAGTCCCAACACCATGAATTATAAGAGATTCTATCTATATAATAATTTTGTTCACTATCATAAAAAAAAAACTAGGCTTATAAAGGTCATGAGTTCTAAAGTTAACTAGATCAATTGCTACATCACATCATGTGTACCACATGCCACAAACATACACCAGACTTTATACACTTTGGAATCTTTTGAGAGTAATAGAAAGTTCTCTAAGGAAAAACTTAGAGCAACTCTACTACAAATAGAAACATAGAAGGAAATATGATTGTTATAGGAAGGTGGAATTTTCAGGCTCAACTACATCAATACAATAGACTTTCTCAATTTCTTAAACAATGCTACAAGGCTTTTTTTACTCAATTTTCAAGGTCTTTTCATCGCACACAAGAGCTTACACAACAACTCAAACTTTTGACAATGGATGGATCATTCTTTTTTGACGTCATTGATTATGTAAAACAAGTTGGATAAGGCATTGCCAAGGGTGTTACATGAATTACACTAAGGCACTTCTGAAAGAACAAGAGACAAAATGGCAACCTACCCATAACATCACCTTGTTAAATGGATTTCACATTTGTTTCTATATTGATGCAATGGAGCTACTCTTATAAATAATAGGAAGTTAAGCCTCTTGAAAAACTTCCTAAATAGAAGAAGCTGTTTGAAGAGCTTCTTAGATCTAAATAAAAATCTATAAATACCCAAAAGTTTCTTGAAGAATTTCTTAAGTTTAGAATGGAGTTTGGTGATGGAAAGTCTTTAGAGGATCTTCCTAAATAATAAAACTTCTTAAAGAGTTTTCTAGGTCTAGAAAAAATCCTATAAGCAAGAAGAATCTATTTGAGGATCTTATTAGATAAAAAATACTTCTTAAAGCTGGGGTGCTATTTTGTGAGTGTGCGAGTGTGAGCTTGTGAGTCTATAAGCCTATGAGCATACCCAATTTTTTTAAGATTCCATCTAAAATTTTTGGCCTAATTTTATTAACTTTAGTAAATTTTAGTGTCTATTACCATGGAACTATTATCATGGACCTATCACCATGGTCCTTTAAACAACCTTGTTGTACCATTTATTGTACTTTGCTTGATTTTAAGAAGAAAACAAAAATTGGTGACTAATTAGAACTTTTTTGAAATGAAATGAGGTTGTTTCATTCAAATTTAGATTTTTGTGAACACTCTCTTTTAGGAAAACTTGACAAGTATTATATCAAGATGATAAATGTTCAATCCTCTTTTGGGCATCAGGAGGTACTAAGAAACAAGAAGGAAATAATCAACTAAACAACCATTAGATCAAGAAAGAAGAAGTGGATCCCCTCATTAGGTGCACTAGAGGACAATGGTTCAACTAATCAATAGTCTTGAGTAACAAAGTTAATTCTTTACAAAATTAATCCCTATCAACTGAATACTTTTCTTTTAAAATCTTAACAAGTTCCATTATTGATACATTAAGAGAAAAATATAGGTGCCCACATTGGCTTTTAAGAAGACTTTATGCTACTACAAGATAGTCATGAACAAAATGAAATTTGGTGCAACTAAGCTCTTTTCACATATAATGAAATCATATGAACATTTTTTTTTTCAAAATTTAAAGAAGTCTATTGACTTACAAATGAAGAGAGAATAATTGATACTGTCCTATTAGCCTTGAGAAGATTTATAATGCTACAAGATATGATCAACCAAAATAAAATTTAGTATAGCAAAGATCTTTATTGACATTTTTTTTTCTAAAACCTAAACAATTGTAATAACAATACATCAATAAAAAATTATTGATACCTTTCTCTAAGCCTCAAGAGGATTTACATTATTATAGGATAATGATCAACCAATACTTTATACAAACTTAATTCCATCTTCATTCATATGTCATATCAATTGAGTTCTTCATTTTTATAATGTATACTTCTAAGTAAGATTAAAAATTAGAATTTTCATCCAAGTTCAACATAAAAAAGAAGACTCCCTATTTTGTGCTTGATGAATTATCTCTTACATCTCCCCTTATGCTAACTTGGACCTTCGATTGCCTATATGAACTCAAAATTTGCAAATTTTATCACACATGGAAAATAAAAAGTTTCAGAATTTTCACTCGAGGGGTGAGATGAGGGGATTAGTTTGCCCTAGCCAATCTTCCTTGGTCTCTTTCAGAGAATTGGGACAAATTGGCCCTCTTGCTTGACTTCTCTGAGTCATTTTAGGGTGCATACCAAAAAACCCTCTTTTGTGTTTGATGAATTTACTGCACACACCTTCCTAGCCAACTTAGGGCCTCTGATTGCAAACATGAATTCAAAATTTGCAAATTTTATCATGCCTGGAAGATAAAGAATTTCAGTGTTTCCTTGCGGGGCCAAGCGAGGGTCAGCTCACCCCGGCCTTCTAGAGGGCATTGCCTGCTCTATTCATAAGCCGTCCTTCAGGAAAGGAATGAAACTGCCCCCCGATCGGATTTTCAACATCAGAGGTTCAGTTACTGTCTGCAGTGAGTGGTTCATCATTTCCCAGAATGCGATCCCATTACTGTGCATGGACTGCTCGTCCAAATTTAGTCGACGGTCAGTGCATTGGACGAAAGCGCCGCCAAGGCATCGCCGCAATAAATTGCATTCGACGGACGAACCCGCCGCAATTGGCGTCGTCAGTTCAGTTCGTCATCCTCGTCGACTCCGTCCGTCGTGTTCTTCATCGTCATCGTCGCCTTGTTCGTCTGGGAATTTCGGCCTGGGGAAATTAGAGTCCAGTTTATGCCGAGGATTTCGTTACCGATTCCAATCTTGCTCATGAAGCCTTGGGCTCTCGTATATAATTGGGAAGGGTTGCACCCTGGGTGTTGTTGCACTGGCCCGTTTCGAATCGGTGTCACCGGCACCCTTCTGGAGGTTTCGAGGTAGGGTGACATCTCTTTTCTTCGGTGAGTTTGGTTTGTGTGTGATGGCGTCCAATGGAGGGATCGGAAGTTGGACAGGCAGGAGTAGTGTTTTCACGTGGTTGTGACCAGTACATGTGTGTGTGGCTTTCAATTCATTGTTGTGCCTTCATTTGCGAGTACTGTACTCGGTTGAGAGTTTCTGGTTCGTGAAATGTGTTTTTGTGGCGAATATTTACTGATGTGGTGGTGCAGTGTGACTTTCGTTTAAAAATAGAAAGGAGAGTGGAATGGTCTGATTTGGTTTGCGAAGCCTTCAGACCCCCATTCCACTCTCCTTTCGAAAGGAGTAGCGTTGTAATCTTTGCAGTCGTTTTTTGGAAGTTTTTAAAATTGTGCACATCGTTCGAGAAGTAATTGAAGGTGTCTTTGCTCTGGTGTTTGATTCCTCTTAACGTTGAATTTTAGAAAGCCTGAGGGGATGTGTATTATTTCTTTGTGGATCTTTATGTGGACGCGGAGTTTCCGCATTGTGTGATGTGTGATGGCGTTCAGTTGAGGGATCGGAAGCTGGGATGGCAAGGTTAACAAGGCTATGTGGTGTTGGCTGGGTATGAATACATGTGCGATGCTGTATAGTCACGTTATTCACAATTCGTTGTTGAGAGTTTCTGGTTCATTAATTTCTTGTGGCGAATGTTTACTGATGTCGTGATTTCAGCGCTTACGGGGAGGAACACTGTGAACATCGGGGGTTTCTGATTTAGTTACGAAGACTCCAGGAAGAGGTAGCTTTGGAGTTGTTTATTATCATTTTATTGAAGTTTGTTGTTCTTTAAATTGTGTGTATTATGGATCGTTTGATTTGGCACTTGAAGGTTTCTTTTTTCTTGGTGTTTGATTACTCTCGCTGTTCGGGGTTGGAGAGTAAACTGGGGAGAAGTATGGGATTGTGGGGCAGTGTATTGTGCACTTTATGTTGACTGATTTGTGAGCTTGCAGGCAAGGAGCAGTGTGAGCAACAATGTTTTCGTGCGAGGTGTGTAACTATTGGACCTATTCTGTGGATGAGTTGGAAGAGCACACAGAGGAGAACCATCCTGTTTGTTACTCTTGCGATCGAATATTCCGCACCCATAATGGTTTACGGCAGCACTATCTCGATTCGCAATACCACAACTACTGCGGGATCTGCGAACGTGACTTTCAGTCACGAGCTGCGTTGCGAGGACATCAAGAGATACACCAGCCTAGAGACATCAAGTGCCCCCGGTGTGATCGGGGCTTCCCTTCTGCTTCAGCCATGGCGAAACATGTAAGACATCGCATCGTCTTTTGTGTCTCCTTTGCTTCCTGTTGCTGTTTGGTCCGTATTTCTGAATGTTGTCGACCGTACAATGTCTTCGGGCAATGTTCTTACGGTCTTGTATGATTGTTGTCTTCATCGGATGGATTGAGCAACGGAAGAAACTCAAACGAGTTGGTTACGAAGCGCTCTAAGTCTGACTTTCGACGACAAGTGCTAGCTTGCTTTGCAATGTGATCCCTCTTAGCTTTTCCGCATATTGTACTTCCTAACCAGATTTCCTTCCAATTAACGTATATAATCAAGGCAATTTCAGACTTTCTTGCACATCACTTGATGGCGGCATTGTTTCTGTTTCTTTTTCAGGTGGAGCTGGGTAAGTGTTTTGGCCTCACACGTCCGCAGATAGTTAAGAAAGTTCGGGATTGGGAAGTGAGATCTGGCAACCCGAATCTACTCACAGTGCCTCGACTCGGTTATTCGAACACCGAAGCAAGGTAAGACGCACCGAACACATTGACGGCTATATTTGTCTTTGACAAGTCGGATTCAGTATTTTCTCTTGCTGCAAATCAGAGAGTTTTGTCCTCTGAATATCTGGCTGATTTGCAACTTTAAATTTTGCAGTCCTGGGACAATAAAGGCCAGCAAAGCATCATACAATGGATATGCCTACGAATGCTACTTTTGCCAAAGAGAGTTCGGCAGCCTTGTCAGCTTGAATCAGCACCTGAACTCTGCTGCTCATCTTAGCAAAGAATTCCGATGCAAAAATTGTGGCTACACTGCTACCTGTAAGATACGGAGCCTCTAGATTGTGAAATTGTTATGAAGTTTGGTAGGCCGTGTCTAAAGTAAGCTGTGAAGTAGGACTTATTAAATCTCTTGATGCCTTTTTCACTTGTATTGAATGGTTTTTGGCATCGGATGTGCAGGGTTGTCTGGTTTGATTGCACACATGGAGTCTGAGAAATGTGGTTTCATGACTCGTTCACAAGTCCGAAATCTGGCTGCACCCATTGCACAACTGCGACTTGGAAACTGACAGGCGCCACAGGTGATCGTATGTTGTTATCGTGTTATCCAGTTATCAAATGCACGTACGGAAGCAGTTTGTTTTCTTGGTCCTGGCTACCAGAAGCAGGTGTCCCCTCGCAGCGGAAGGGGGTCAGGCTCGATGATCGCTCCAAGTTAAGTTTTTCAGACAGTCACCAACTTCCGCTTGCTTCAACACTTGACAAGAGTTCTTTTCTTTTGTACTGATCCGTTTGTGGTTCGTTTTCATCTACACCTGCGTAGATGTGATCCAGTTTTGAAATTGCAGACTCGTTTAAATCTAGTTTTTCGTTCATAAACCTTGCTTAGAGATACGGAGGATATCGACTCCTGGGTGCCATTTCTCATTCGCACGGAGCAGCAACCCTGTATGAGCGCTGCGGACCTAAAATATCAGATGGATGACTTCAGTGCTAACTTTGAGACAAAGAATGCATCTATTGCTCCAATAATTGGAGTATTTTGGTGACAATCTTGGTCATGGGAGATCTGTCTTTGTAGGGTTAACCTTGGAATGGTGTTGTGGACACTGAAGTTGGCTGGAAAAAAAAGGTTTTCATCCAATTGTTTTTGGAAAATGCATGAGTACATTTTGAGTAAATAGTATTGCAAATTCCCTCGTAATGGCATCATTGACTATTATAAAGAAGATTCTAAATTCTTAGCTCACCCTTGAAGTGTATTTTGGGCATTTATTGTTATTTATTATTGATGAGGATTTGTAGAAGTACCTATACTGATTGACTTCAAATTTTCAGCCTATAGGATATGGGTAATTTGTTCAGAAATTGAGCTGAATGTGAGAACATGGATGAGAGGAGAAATGCCAGTGACGAGGAGTTCTTTTTTTTTTCACGAAAGAATATTTTGAAGTACAAATGTGGATTTTTCACTTAACCCCTATATGCCCAAGACATCAAAATTTGGTGTTTGCAAAACTTTGAAGTTGAATAAAACCTAATCAAATTGCTATTTTTAATATTTAGTATTTTTGGAGAATTGTCTTCAAAGTCTACCTTAAGCATCAAAAACCTGATCTTGAAAATGATTGACTAAGATTTTTCTAATCAAGATTTTGTACAAAGATGTCCATTGTAATCTTCACTTTCTTTAGTGTTGAGGGCTCTTGGAAACAAGCTTCAAATACACTAAATCTTACAAAAAAAGTTGCATGAGAAATTCATTTCAGAAAATTGTAGAGTAGATTTTGAAAAACCATGAATTGATTGGACTTATACATGTTACGTCCTTTCACCTCATACATTTTTGGTTATCAACTTTTTAGATTTGACTTATGAAAGACTTGACATTATTTTTTTGATTCTTTGGCTTGCCATTGCTTTTGGTTCTTGGTTCTCTCTTCAATGCAATAGGCTTGCCCATTTGTTCAAAAAAAAAAAAAAAAATTTACATTTCTTTTGTAATTTTAATACCTTCAAGATTAATCATTATAATCTTTCAATCTATAAGTGATATTGTTGTATTTTCTTTTTCTAAGTGATCTATAATATGTTTAGTTTGAATTTGTTTGGTTACATTTCAAAAAAAAGTTGATAAAGCTCATTATAAAGTTGACTTTTTGTTCATTTTATAGCAAATGCCTAGAAGCTTAAAAAAGGCCTTAGGCATTTAGGAATTAAATACACTCTAGTGTCACATTCACCTTTTATGGTGTGCTTTGGGATTTTTCTTGAGTGAAGAGGATGAGAAGAGTGGATGAAAAGTTACATGTACAAAATCTTTTTCAATGAATAATACATCTAACTTTTGTTTATAATAGATCTTGTAAAACCTTAGATAGGTACTTCAACCTTAAATTTATTTATTTTTGAAATGAAGTTTAATCATTGAAGGATAAGTTGGTGGTTGTAGAAATCATCTTGTATAAATAATTGACTTCAAAAAATCCAATAGCATTCATTGGAAACTAAACTATTATAAAAAACATTCCTTTTCTGCATAAGATTTTGAGGATGAATAGTTACATTTTTATCCTAGACAAAAGGAGCCTTTGTCATTCATTGACTAGAAAATGATTGTAGTGTCATTTGTGGTCTAACAAGAGTATAATATTATTTCTATATACTAAGTAAAAATTCAAAAAATTCAAAAAAATCTAATGTGGTTATCTCCCAACCATATTAGATGTTGATGTGGTATAGTTCTCTAAGTTCCTTAGTGTCTAGGAGCTTGTGGTCTTGTTTAGTAGGTGTTTCTTATCTAATGTATATAGATACTTTCTACAACTTGTTCTTCACATTATCTTTTTTGCCATACAAAATTCAAAAAGATTATAGAACTTATATTTTATAACACATTCATGTTTTGTGCAAATTTGGGGTTTTTTAAGGGTTTAGGGTTTAAGGCCCAATTTCTTATTCATTTGTTCTTGAATTGTAATCCACTAAAATTTTGGGAAATGATGCTTCTTATCATAGATGACAACATTTTTCTCTATTTTTCTTGGACTAACACAAAATTTGTTGAACAAAAATGTGATCTATGTAGCAACTAAGGTTGAGGCACTATTAACCAACCACTTCCACTATCCAACTTAGAGATGCAATATTTCCTACCAAGGCTAGAACAAATTTCCAACCATAGTTTGGAATGCATTTTTTTGGTCGTTTTCAAGGTTGAGACTAATGACACATGTTCTAAATTGGTGAGCCAAAAGGTAGGGAGTAATGAGTTGGAAAGTAATTTTTGAATGATCAAAATTGAAAGATTCTAGGCATTAACAATTGGTCAAGAGTACTTTTTGGCTCCCAAAATTCACACAAATTTCAATTTTGGAAATAAAATCTTGAAAATTTTGCAATCTCTACATTTCCTATCTTTTACGTGGAAAAAATTTCCACCACCTCATATTATATACAATTTGCTTTGAAATTGCTTGAATGATTAGTTATTTGTGCATAAATCTTCTGTGACCTACATCTATGTGGCCAAAGGAAGGACACATTAGATGTTTTTTGAGGGATTAGAAGATTGTTTTAGGTTCATTCCCAATGCTGCGAATAGTCATAATTTTTATAAAAAAAATTTAATTTAAAAAAAAAAATTATTAAAAAATTATTAATTTAAAATTTAAAATTTTAATTTTAATTTAAAATTTAAAATTTTAATTTTAATTTAAAATTTTAATTTTAATTTAAAATTTAAAATTTTTTAAATTTTATTTTTAAATTTTTAAATTTTATTTTTAAATTTTAAATTTTTATTTTTAAATTTTTAAAATTTAATTTAAAATTTTTAAAAATTATTATTTGACATGGCAGTCTCTCGGCTATGTTAGATTGCATATGTAGAAAAGTTCTCCAACGTTCCCACAATTAGGAACTCACAGTCTTCTAATCAATAGAAAAAACATCTAATGATCTCCAAATTTTTTAATTCATTGGGTTCTATGTTGAAAAGTTCTAACAAAAAACTATGTCATTCTAAATGTAACTAATTTAGACCAATCTTTCTTGCAATCACCCATAGTTGTTTTTTTGACTAGTTCTTACAACAAGAATAATTCTTTATTTTGTAGAATAATTTTAGTGGTTGCTACTATTCAAATGAAAAATGACTTTTGTAGTTTTCCTATTAAAAAATGATTGATGAAATCGCTCAATTTTTGTGGAAAATGCCATAGTTGAGAAAATTAATGAAAGGTTTTTTGTTAGGTGGTGCTTAATCCATATGTTGAATCAGAATGCTCAAAACTACTCCAAATTTTATTTTTTTATTCCATGGGTACATATCATTATTATTTTTATACATGATTCTTTTCAAGTCATTTTGAAGTGTAAAAAAAGATATGAGAATGTGAAGTGATGATCCAAAGTACCTTTTCTTTTCTCCAAGATGTCACCAAAAATTGCACAATTGATCATTTCTCAATTGAATTTGTATGGATGGATTCAACTAAAAGAATTGTTTAGGGGGAGATCTTTGTTGTTCGTAGACTATTTATAAAGTTCTTATTTCAAATTTTTTACAAATTTAGTTGCAAAAGTCAAGTAATGGCCTTATTGTTCTTTAATGTTAAGCAACCATAGTTGTAGAAGCCAAGAAGTGTCCGATGGATGACTTTCTAGAATACTCTAGAGAGTCAAGAGATGAAGAATGCACATCTTGATCCTTTTTACAAAATATCTTTGTCATAATAGGCCTCTTTTTTCCAAGATTAAAAAAAATATTTGTATTCTACATTCTTTGAAGTTGAAGAACTATTCATTGAAAATATTGAAAAATCATATACATTGGCTAACTTGATTGTAATCACATCCCTTATTTTTAGAAATTAGAAAAAAGAATTTAGTATTTAAAAGTTAATTTTTCTAATTTGTCACACTTTGAGGTTTAGGGTTTTTACTATGTTCTATGAGTCTCCAAATTTAATGATCTTGAGTGGAATTTTAATAGTCTATTTGCACAATAGGGAGGTATGTGCCAATCAAAGGGCATCTTAAAATACAATGTTTTATAGCTTCTATGTTTGTACAAATAGGGCTCCTTTGTGCCTACACTTTTGAAAATTGAATATAGTTTCAACTTCATTTTTTTGGTGAATCTAAAAAAACTGATCCACACAAATTGATGAATTTATTGTTGACTATTTTCTATACATCTATTTTTCATTAAATTATACCTCATTGTATCCATTTTTAGTAACAAACTAAGGTTTTTTTGTCCACATAGTACTATTTTAATACTCCAGTCAAGTAATCATAATACAAACTATGATACTTTTAGATGTTGAATTTTTCAAATCAACGGCCAAGATTGTTTTATTTTATAGTGCTTCTAGTCCTAAGAGTACTAGGAAGAAAAATTGTAGTTTTTGGCAAGACATGACAAAAACTAAACAATCTTTCTTACAAATACCCCTATATTCAACAACAACCCCATCTTTTTAGGGGTTAAACTTTCCAATCAACTTCTACATTTCAAACTCTAGTTGTATACAATAATGATTCTACGTGCTTAACCCTTCAACGTTGAAGTAGACATTTTGTCTCATATGGCAAAGAATCTTTCTCTATGGGATAGAAGTACAACTATTCATCCTTGAAATTTTGTATAGAATGAGATAGATCTCCTACAATAGTTTCATTATTAATGAGTACTTTTGAATTTTTTGAACCAATGATTTTGAATCTCAAAGTAGATGATTTCCATGGTTAGTTTTGCATCTTTTAACGGTTAAGGGTTAACTCACCTAATTGTGATATAAATGGACTAAATTTTATCAATGTAGGGATGATTTCTTGTTTACAATGTTATTAATCCCTAAATGCCCAAGGTATCAGAATTTGGTGTTTTGAAAACTTTGAAGCTAAATAAAATCTACCCAAGTTTCTATTTTTAGTAGTTTCTATTTTTGAAGTATTTTCTTTGAAGTTTAGTTTAAGCATCAAAACCCCGATTGTGAAAATGATTGATTATGATTTTTCTATTCAAGATTTTAGGCAAGGATATCCATTGCAATCTTGACTTTTCATAGTCTTAACCCCTAAGCACCCAAGTGCCTCCAATATGGCCTGTCCATTTCAAAAAAAATCCATGTTTGACTATTATAATCTTTTCAATAGTATAGTCAAAGGACACGTCCCTTTCTCTAGACCTCAAGACTTGCCTCTACTACCAATAAGTATGGTCAAAGCATGTGGATCTCAATTTAGGAGACAATTTAATTGGAATGAGTTGAGAAAGGTCTCAAATTCAACAATTTTGCTTTGGGCGATCAAGGGTTAAAGGCTTTTGGAAATGAGCTTCAAATATATTAGATTGTAGATACAAAATCACATTAGAAATTCATTTAAGAAAAATTGTAGAGTAAATTTTGAGAAGTCATAAATTGATTAGGATTATGCATCTTAGGCCATTCAACCTCATATTTTTTTAGTGACCAACTTTTTAGATTTGACATGTGAAAATAGGATCAAAAGACTTCAAGTGACTTTTGCAATTTTAACACCCTCATGATCAAACCAGCGGTGCTATTCTGTGAGCTTGTGAGCATGGGCCTGTGAGCGTAGAGTAGGGATTTTGTGAGCACAAAGCTTAAAAGTTTGAAGAAGTATTATAAAACTTAATTTTATTCATTAAAATTGATTCCATCTTAAAATTTGAATCAAAATTTTTTATTTCTAATAAACTTTAGTACCTATTTTTGTAGACCCATTACTGTGGACCTATTACCGTGGTTATGTTGAAATTGGATGAAGATTCTAATTTTCAATCTTACTTAACCCCTAAACCCCTGACAATGTTTTCACCAAAAAAATGCTCCAAAACTGCCATTTCTAATACAAGAGCAATTTTTTTTTAAAAACACATTTTCAATTCATGTAACCATAGGATCTTGTAGTAAGGTGGTTTGTAAACACGTGGAAAAAATTTCAGAAATTTCCACCGTGTAGATTGCAAGATATAAGCATTTGAGTTGATAAAAACTGTTTTTTTATCCCTGCTAAAATCCGGGCAGCTGCACTTCACAAGGTCACATTTGTGTGAAAAAAAATTCAAAATGGTGGTTACTCTTTGAATTCATACTTCAATGCAAGTTGGTTACATTCTCAAAAAAATTCAAACCATTTGGAATTGTACAACATATAGGAAAAAATAAGTAAGTAGAAAGAAGTAAAAAATGAGCCAAAATACTAAATTGTGAACATTTTATTCATGGAATTGAAAATTTTCAATCCCAATGGTTAAAATGTTGAAATAAAAAATCTACACCTTTTGTTTTTATTTTTTTTCCAAAAATATGAAAAATTGAATTAAATGAAGAATTTCAAACTTTTTTTGTACTGTAGAGATTCTGTAACTGGCCGTGAACTACCCCAAACTCAAAATCTTCATAACTTTTGACTCATTGATCGGAATGGATTGATTCAAAGCTTCCCATGTCTGTATAAACTTAAAGAATCAATTTCACTTTTCAAAAAAAAGTTTTTTCAGCTGCCTGGGCTGCCCGCCGAGCAAACAAAGTGACATATCATGCCATAACTTTTTATCCACAAAGTCAAAAGTTATGAAAATTGTTGGGCCTTAAAGCTACTCCTTGGACACACATTGTATCAAAATTTCAAAGAAAAAAAATAAAAACACCATCCATAGTTAGCTGCCCAAAAAATCTATAATCTCAAAAAACGTTGTTCAGGGGTTTAGGGGTTAAAAGTATACATTACAAAAATGAAGAACTCAATTGATATGAAAGATGAATAAAGATGGAATTAAGTTAATATAGAGTATTGGTTGATCATTATCCTATAGTAATGTAGATCTTTTTGAGGTCTAGGGAAAGGTACTAATGATTTTTATTGATGCATTATTATTATAGTTGTTTAGATTTTAGAAAGAAAATTTGTTGATAAAAATCTTTGCTATACTAAATTTTATTTTGGTTGATCATATCTTGTAGCATTATAAGTCTTCTCAAAGGCCAATAGGAGGGCATCAATTATTCCCTCTTCATTTTTAAGTCAATGGACTTGTTGAAATTTTAGAAAAAAATTTGTTTGTATGATTTCATTATATATGGAAAGAACTTAGTTACACCAAATTTCATTTTGTTCATGAGTATCTTATAGTAGCATAGGTCTTCTCAAAAGCCAATGTAGGCACCTATAGTTTTGTCTTAATGTATCAATAATGGAACTTGTTAAGATTTTTTTTTAAATTTTTGATTGATAGGGATTACTTTTGTAAAGAATGAACTTCATTACACAAGATTATTGATTAGTTGACTCATTATCCTCTTGTTCATCCAATGAAGGGATTCATTTCTTCTTTCTTGATCCAATGGTTGTTTACTTATCATCTTAAAACAATACTTGTCAAGCTTTTCTAGATTTTTGTGAACACTCTCCTTGGTTTTTCTTCTTAGTACCCTCGGCGCCGAGAGGAGTCCCACGGCTCCGATAAAATTATTATTGAAAAAAAAAAAAAGTTTTTTTTTTTGGCTAGCTGGCTGGCTGGCTGAGGGACTCCCCTCGGTGCCGAGGGGAGTCCCACAATTGCAGGGAAAAAAAGAAATTTTTTTAATCAAAGCTGTAGGACTCCCCTTTGTGCCAAGAAGTACTAAGAAGCAAGACTAAGCAAAAATCTAAATTTTTAAAATAACCTCATTTGATTTCAAAAAAATTATAATTAGTCACTAATTTTTTTTCTTCATAAAATCTAGCAAAGTACAATAAATGGTAAAACAAAGTTATTCAAGGGACCATGGTAATAGGTCCATGATAATAGTTCCACAGTAATAGACACTAAAATTTACCAAAGTTAATCAAATTCGGCCAAAAGTTTTAGATGGAATCTTCAAAAAATTGTGAAGGCTCGCAGGCTCACAAGCTCACAAGCTTAGGCTCACAGGCTCACAAAATAGCAACCCTAATCCAAGTAGTAGACATTTCGAAAAATAATCACATCTTCTAAAACCAATGTACTATAAGATCCTATGATCACATGTAACAGAAAATGTAATTTTTTTCTCAAGTTTAGCATTTGTATCATAATGAAACAATGGCAATTTTGGAGCATAATTGATGAAAATATAATCATAGAACTTTAGGAGGGGGGGAAGATTCTCTTTTCAACCTTTTTGTCCATTCATCTCTCTTCCCCTTGACTAAAGAGAGTTTTGAAGCTAACCATTATCGGTGAGTCTATGAGATAAAGATGGGTTAAAAAAAAAATTTAACATTTGTATTGATTTAAACATTCATACGTCAAGGAAAAAAAATCATTTTAATTTTTGCATTCTTCTTCACCTTTATTTATGCACTCATTGAGCTCAATTTCTCAACAAATTTCATATACCCTATAGGCTAAAATGCATAAATTATTTGTTATAAATTCCTTTACTTCAATATTATTTTACATTTTTTTGGATTCAATAGGCAAACTTCTAGATTAAAACAAGGGAGATTATCAATGAAAAATGTTTTGATGATTTATCACAATTTAAACCAAGTAGGATTTAAGACAATCTACAAGCTTATCAAGTATAGGAGAGGGCTCTAAAACTGAGTAGGCATTTTCAACCATCTAGTAGGGGCTGTAAAATGGACACTTCAATTGTGGGAAAATGAATTGTAGATTACAATGGACCTTGATAAGATTTGTTTTTACTTCTTCATTGAATGGTTTAAGAGCCACATTGGGTTCATTTCTAACTAAGTGGCTAGGTATTTGCTAACTTTATTCAAAATAAGAATTCGTTGTTCAACTACCTTCTTATAAGTATTGAAAATTTTGAAATAATGATTCAAGCATTCATTTCAGATTTAGAAAGGGACACTTTTAGAAACCATTTCTATTGCTTTATACATGTTGCAATACTAGTTTTTGAACAAGCCTTGTCTTTTTTTCAAACATAAGAGGTTTTCTCACCATGTTGGGAGACTGTGAGTTCTCGGATTGTGGGAACTCACTAGAAACAATCCCAGCAGTAGATCTGATGTGGCACAGATACTGCCACATCAGATAATAATATATTATTTAATTAAAAAAATATTTTTTTATTTTTTTATTATTAATTTTTCATTTTTTTAATATTTTTTTATTCTGACTAGCAGTGGCTGGTTCACAGAATGGGGAACAAGGCTGAAACAGTCTTTCAATACCCCGAAAAAACCTCTTATGCTATGCATGGATGGGTTTCCACAGGCCTATGATTACAAATAGGACCTACATCAGATTGTGTTTGAAAATTCATAACTAATTCAATAATGCTTCAAAAAATATACAATGACTTGTGTTAGATTCTTCATCTGTTTTTCTTTGACTGAAAAATAAACTAAAAATATTTCCATATCACGAGATATATGAAAAAGGCACTTCAGCACTTAAATGATTGCTTTTTGAGCCTCTTACCTTAGAACCCTTATGTTATTTCACCTGAATCACTTACCTTCCTATTAATAATAAACTCTATAACATTCAGCACTCTGGAACCAATGCCAAGTTGCAATCAATAGATAAAGTGGAGCCACCCATAATTGATCACTTAAGGTATTGTAGACATGATGTGCTGCAATATAAGGCAAAACAAATATAGAGATAAGTGGAAAGATAGAAATGAAGGAGATAGCCAAAAAATTATTAATTTTATAGCATGGAGTGAATTTATAAGAAATTTTTAAAGGCAAAAAGTGGTTTGGATGCATGTCTAACCTTTAGAGTCTTCCTATTAGTGTCTAGTGATAGAGTACTTGATGTTTGTTGAGGCACACAAAATAATAAACATATGGTAGCTTCCTATTAGGCACCTCCTTACAATCATTCCAAATCAACAAAATAGAAATAAGTCCAAGCCCCTCCCACAATTCAGCCACCCTATTTACTACTCATGGGGCTCTAGTTGGGAATGGGTGATTCTACCTTAAACAATTCAATACTTTGTATTTTTCTTCACATATGACATCCTTGTTGCATTCCAAAAGTATCTTTAGCACTAACACATGCACTTCATTTTGTATTAAAACATCTTTCTATTCTCCAAAATAAATTCACACACAACAACCAAATAGGCTGGATAGACACCAATCCTTCATTGAAGCAATGTTTTTTATTACATTTAATTCAAACACACTCTATAGAGCACATACCACATACCGTACGTTGAGGGCAGATTCATCACACCCTGAATGAAATCTTTTCTTTTAGCTTGAATTTCCCTTTTATATTTCCCATTTAGAATTTTTAGGATTTGGTTTATTGTGATTGGAAATATTTTGTAGCTATGGCCTTTCTGCTTTACCACATTGCAAGCTCAGCATGATGGAAGCTTTACAAAATCTTGTTTGACAAGGCTAAAATAAGGCAGGCTTTCCAGAATTTTACTCTACTCAGGCTTAATTAAGGCTTTGCTATTAGGTTTGAGTAATGAAGGCCATACAATCAGTTCTCAATCTAAAATTAAGGCTTTACAACATAGTATATGGAATATTACTTTATATCATTTTTTTGATTATTTGAAACACATCGGTAATATTATCTTTCATTTTTCATCAAAGTTTTTGTTAAATTTCAATTTATTCTTGTTAATCTTTTTTACACTATTCAAATGCGTCACACTATAATTTCTGAAAATTTCATTACATGCTATATTTATTTATTTTTGAATTAATATTTGACGAATCTAACCCAAGCGTAGGGTAATCTACTCCTACATACATGTTAGATATCAAATGAATTTGCATTAAAAACAAAAAAAATTACATAATATCAAAAATAGAATAACCAACTTAAAGCTAGATTAGAACAATATTTAAGCTAAGGGAGAAGTACCTATAATGGATAACTAAAGTATTTCAACCTCTAGGATTCAGGGAATTTTTCCAGAAATTGAGTTTAGTGTGTGCAAACATAAAGATGTGGAAGAATGCAAAAAATAATAATTTCATCTCCATTAATCAATATATCATTCAATATTAATGAATGCCAATTTTCCATTTGTAACCATTTAGATCTCATACTCACCTATTATGGTTAGTTTTGACAGTCCTCCCTAAGTACAAAAGGATAAAGATGAGTGAATGAAAAGGTACAAACAAAGAATCTTTTTTGAAGAAGAGGGCATCTAAATGTTCTCTATAAAAAATTAGACTATAAAATCATTATAGGGGATTGTCCAAAATAGGTACTTCTTTATAGGTCTTGGACCAAATGGGAGAAATGCTCCACATAAGATTTTTAATTTGGTATTCTTCTACAACTAACAAAAGTACACATTTGGATTTCAAGAGACATTATTTCTTGAATAGGTATTAAAATTACTTCTATTGTTTCTAACTAGTAATAAGAAATTAATTCAATCCAACTTGAAGAGTTGTAAATTATAAAAATTAAATTTATCAACTAGACAATCTACACCTATCACTAAGTTACTTTGCTAAAAATGATTCTTTAATCCTATAATATTGTTGTAGATTCTAAATGTATAATGGAATGGAACAACACATTTCATCCAATTTTTTAAAAGTTGATTGATTACACTTAAAGTGAATAGTATTGCAAATCCCCTTGTTACAAAATTACAGAATTTTCTAAAAAGATAGGTGCTTAATCCACATATGGACAATGAGGCTTAAAATGAGTGAATGGAATTATAATTCTAGGATTAAATAGTCAAAACTATGTACATGGAATGTCAAAAGCCATCCATCAAACACTTTTTGGTTCCAACATCATTTCCAAATTACCAAGTACAGTTTACAACCTATTTTTGACTATGATCCTATTTATAATGCAAGATAAGGTGATCTATTTTCATGGATGAAAAGAATTTGATGTAGTTTGAGCAACTTCATTATTTATTGTGTGATGAACAACAATGCTAGTGTGTGAGCATGAAAATGTAAACATGTGAGCCTTGAGCATATGTATAAGCAAATATACTACAACCATTGAAGGTGTTTATATTATAAACAATTATAATAAAAGTAATTGTAACATAATTATACTATAATCATGCAAGGTTCCTATAATGTAAATCCCTATATCCTAAGTGTATAGGTAGTCTTCTAGGCTCTTAGGCTTAGCTATTTGGCTTAATAACAACTCTCATGTGATAAATAACACATTGACACCTAATGAAGTTACTAAGATCATTTTAATTTATGCTCTTTTCAAAAATAGATTCACCTATACATTGAGAACAAATCAAATTGTAATCTACACTTCTTTAATTTCTACTAATTCCAAAGTTGATGAAAAATTAGGAAAAATGGTACAATTTTCATTATTTTTTTCTTTGATGGCAAAAATTTATCTCCCCAATATCATTCAATTGGACAAATACTAAAATGTTAACATTTTTAGAAACAAATTGTATATCTTTAACATGTTTATCCCTAATGACCTACGGGTGGGTGGGGTGGGGTTTGTAAAATCAAAATAGGCCAAAATTGCCAAGAAAAAGAGTAATTAGTTTGCTCATTTTTTCTTGAGATTGGATAAATTTCAATCATAGGATCTTACAGTTCACAATGAGGGTGAAAACCTCAAAAAAAATTCAAATTATCTGACTAGACAATTTAGTAGATAGTTAGATATAGGTGCACCTGTCTTCTCCTCAGGTTCCTTGGATTTGCCCTTTTTGTGGTAGGTACCAATTATATTGGTTGGATAACTTTTTGATGATGGTAGTTTGTGAGCATGGAGATGTGAGCCTATAAGCCTTAAATTTATTTGTACGTACAAACCTACAACTATTTGAAGGTCTTTATAACATATGTACCTATAGCATAGGTGCACTATAATGTAGGAAGAATCTATAACTTAGGTAACTACAACATAGACACCTATAACCATACAAGTGTGTATAATATAGACTCCTAGGCTCATGGGCTCATAGATTCTATGCTCTTGTGTTAGCATTTCCCTTGACTTTTTAGTCCATGCCTAAATTGAATTAAAGAAAACATACCTTGGGAACTACACTAGACCACTCAACTTTAAAATTAGTTTACAAGGCACAATTTACCTCAAAATTTAATGAAACTGTCACCATTGGATTCATGATGAAATCAATTTTCTAGAAATAGTCTCTTTTAAGGAAGAAAGAATTCAAAAATTGAAATTGACTATTCAAAAAAGAAGGCTAGCGACCAGTAAATGGCCCCTTGGGTCATAAACAAGCGAAACAATTGTCTCGTAAGCCAAGATTGTGCGAAGATTGTGCGATGAAGGCCTCCCACTTTTGTAATAAGAATTGCATCATCAGGACTATGTTTCCCATTCTTCAAGAATAGCATCCGTGTCCACTGAATTTGTTGACTTCCTCGTCAAAAAAGGTGGTACTATTCCGTACTCCACACATTCCACAGTCAATGAGTCCGTACCCCGTGGGCCACTTTGTCCGTGGAAAAGCTGCTGCCATGTGCTCAGCAATTGGAAGGAGGCTCGAATTAAGCTAAAGCAAGCCACCCAAGTTATCCAACCCCACCAGGGGAGGCCACTTGTGGATGGCATCATGGCAGGCGGCTGGGTTTGTATTCTTCCTTGGCAGTGAAATTCCGGGTTCATATGCTACTTGGATTCAATCCCCAATTTTAACTTCTAGAGTTGGTGATAGTATTATTTGGACGAGATAGGGATCGATCCTTATTTCTTTTTTTAGTTTTCTTCTCTACCCTTTTGTCCAGCCTATTTGGCAGTGCTGCTTTGTACTCTTTGTTTTGCTATGGAATTTCCATTTGTTTCAAAATAAATAAATAAAATTCCGTTTCATCATCAATGTCAAACAAACAATTAAAACAACAGCAGCAAGCCAGCCAGCAACTGCAAGAACTTAACTTAAACTTAGTATTCCGTGGTGGAGAGGTAAGTACTGTAGTTCCCAGCCAGATATTTGAGGAAGAAGAACTGAACTCAGACCCGCAGCAGCGGATGGGTATGAATGCACGGCTCTTGCAGCGGTTATTCCAAATAAACTCAAAGGTGCATTCACACTTGCCCTTAGGGTTGGCTTGTACCAAGTGTGAACCCAGTGGGCAAATCTGCTCCTAATCCAAGTAGTAAGACAAAATAGGCTCAATTGCTTGTCTTGCTGGGGTAGTGACTATACAGTAGTTTTCTCTAAAAGTGATCACCATAAGAAAAGTTGGGCCAGATTGTTTTCGTGCCATTTTGACACTAAAGGTCCCATTCTTGACAATGACGGTCATTGTAGTGTCATTTTTTTCCATATGGGGTCGGTACGGAGGTTGGCACCCAATTAAACTTTATTGCATTTCAATGCACCATCACGGTACTATATTTACATGCCTTGAAGTTCTTCATGACTATCTTCAAATGGACCCTACAATTTAGGATAAAATGGACATGATGTAGTTTTAAAGTGGAACTATGATATTGACAATAAATGGGATGGAAAAAAAAATGAGGACACATTCAAGTGTGTACCTACCCTTGGGTGCTTCCTAGCCTTCGGGTGTCTTTCTCTCCTCGAGTGTGTACCGCTTTTATTTAATACACCCCCTTGAATGAGTTTCAAACATTCAAGTGTATCAATAATGTATTTGCGTTGGAGTGTAGTTTGGTTTAAGCCATAAATGTCCAAGCCTTTCCAATTGTGTTTTGACTACTGTGAAAAAAGAGCATTGACTTGTAGTTATGCCTAATGAAGTAAATTGTGTTTTTTCTAATTCTAATCGAATAGATGCTTGTAGAGCTTGTTTATTAGTATGCATACCAATTTTGAGTGCAAAATTGCATAGGAGATGAGAGATTATACCAAGAAAAATGTACATTTTTAATTTTTAATATGCTATATTTGTCCACAATGTTTTAGAAATTTTCATTTAATAGTTTTTTGGGATTGGAGGTAACATGAACAACTACAAAGTGTTTTAGCACACCAAAGTGCACCTAAAAAGCTTAATTTCACATGAAAAAACATCAAATTCATTACACAATTCACCTTGCAATTGTTGAAATGCAATTTTCTTATATATATATATATATATATATATATATATATATATATATATAACTTTGAAGATCTCTCAATAGTCAAACATGCACTTTTTCTAGTGAAAAATGAAAGTTTTTGAAAGGTAATCCTCAAAACTATGTGAAAAAAATTTCAAAATGGTCAAAATAATTTCACTACCCATATATGAGTGACTATTTATCCACCTATGGTAAATTATCTAATACAATCAAGTTCTATGTTCAATTTGAGTTAATTTGACCAATATGTGCCCAGACGTCAGTCCATTGTGCCTTCCAAGTGATGAATCTTTTTTTATGCATAAGTTGAATCAAAGTCACAAAAAATGGTTCAAAGTGTAAATTTACCATGTGTATTGAACGTTTTGGTCAAACAACTCAGCTACTATAGTTTCTTCATGCAAGATGATTTAGACTAAAACTATTCACACCAACTTATAGATGATTTTTTGTCCTTTACAAAAATATAAAATCTTGTCCAACCAACTTTCCTAGCCTAAGGTATGAGTGGATGAAGTTTCACACTTGATAGGATGAACAAAACTTCAATTCATCCACTAATTTCTAATGGTTCTCTAATTTAAAATGACTTGAAATTTTTGGTGAAGATTAAAGATATTAATTTCTATTGATAACTCAAGTTTAATTTGTACTAAGTGAATTCTCTATATTTCCATCCAAAGCTACCTTAATACTTCATCCTTCTATAATTTTACAATGCTAAGTCTTTTCTTGAATAGGATACACCTATATATTCTAAATTTTTGTTTCTACAAACCTATGGTCGTAAATTCCCCTCTCTAATCTGTCTTATCAATTTTTAGTTGAGATTTTTCAATTCTTAAGTCTTAGTTTAAGTAGTGTCAATTTACTATTTTTAGCAAGTTCATATCTTTTCCTTATAGGTCCTGATTCTAAATTTTTAAATTGATTTGACAATTGCTAATCAAACTTTTCTACTAGGAGTTATGGATAGATGAAGTTTCAACACTAATTGGTTCTTGAAATTTCATCCACAATTTCTTACTAATTTACAATTCAAAACCAAGATTTTATTTCACTTGTGAATTTTAGATTTGGGCCTTTTTTCAATTCCAAAGTTTTGATTTCTAACTCTTTTTCATCCACTTTGAGTACAATTTCTAAATTTAAGACATTTTTGGAAATCTCTAAGCTAAATCTACAAGATTTTTAATCTAAAACTTGATAAAAACCTAGTCTAGACATTTTGACTTAGACTTCTAGTTTGGTTACTTGGTATAATCTTGAACCTTTGAGAATCAAAATAAAATAGTATTATTTAGAATTTTACCTTAACTTAAGCTCCAGCCAATAGGTTATTAACCACTCCTTTGGATTCTCTATTGTTTTTTATCATCCAATGATGTTTGGTATTTTTCCCATAGCTTAAAGTAGGGTCAAAATTACAATTTTAGGAAATCCACAACATTACTCCATTCCTTTTTTCTCTTTCTTTTACTTCAAGACTATTTCAACTACATTATTATATTCAAAGGTTGACCTTGGAATGATTGACTTCAAATTTCAAAATAATAATTGACCTTTGAACTCCTATCTCCTATCTTGGTCAATTATTATCTAATCTTCACTCTAATAGTTCAAATCCCTTCCCACAAATTTCCTCGTACTCTAAACTTCCAATCTTCTAAGTGTCAATTCATACTACAACTCTTCAATTTTCTCTCTATTCCATTTACAATTTGGATTCTTCAATTTAAAGAGGTTGAGAGGTTGCTACTTCTATTGTTTTGCTAATTGTTTCTTTTTCTCTATTCTATTCCTCCCTTCTACTCTCTCTCCTCATCCTACCTATTTCTCTCTATTCTATATGCTTGAGATGGATTTTTTTGTTAGCTCCAATTTTCAAAAGACAAGAAAAAAATCACACCAAAGATTGGCTTTGTCAAAGTATGAAGTTTTGAAGCTTTGCTGTATTTTGGAAACACTTTATAATTCTAAGACAACTCTAAAATCACAAATCAAAGCTTTGCCTAATTTTGGAAACACTCTAAAATTCCAAGACAACTCTAAAATCACAAATCAAAGCTTTGTTGTATTTTGGAAACACTTTATAATTCTAAGACAATTTAAAATTTACGAAATCAAAGCTTCTCTATTGTAAATGAAGCATAAAAACTAGGGACAAGATTCAAAAAGACTATTGTTAGTATAATCACACAAAATCCTAGACAAGTTAGAACAACAAAAAAATCTCACACATATATTAGTACAAAACGTGGAAACAATCTAAACACAATAAATAGTAATACAACTAAGTTAGTACACCAAAATACTTTATAACTTAACACTAGAGTCCCCTCTAAGTAGCATTGATAAGGTATGAAGGTTTTCTTTTCTAGGATTAGTACAAGTGTTAGTAATTTCAAGAAAAAATTTCAACAATAATAAAATTAGTGTATAAGGAACTCCAAAATACATACAATGAATTAGCAAGTTCTAAAGGGACCTCAAAGCCCTTCAAAACTTCAACAAAGATACAAAATTCAAACTTGAAATGCTCAAAAAAAAAAACTTTTAGCAACTTGGCTCAAACTTGGCCAAAAAATTCAACTAAATGGACAACATACTAGTATGTCATAATTGGCATGATATCCATTTATACTCTTCTAAGGGAACCCACCTCCTTTCATTTGCTTGTGGTAATCTTATCACTTAGGATTTTCATCTTAATCTTACCAATTTTGATTTTCTATACTTGTTCCTTTTTTAATTTTTGGAGATTAATTTCAAATCACAAATGGATTGTATTGTAGGCTTAAAAAGGTCATTTTTATTTTAAGACAACCTTCCACCCTCAATGAATCCTAATGCCAATTTAATGACCAAAAAGGTTAAAAATTCAACTTTTGAAAGTTGATTTTTTCTTAAAATAATTAACTCAGGGTCTTTAGTAGATTTAAAGGAGTAAAAAAGACTTAACTTGAACCTCATTGTGAATCCGTATACTTCCAAAATGTCGGTCAAACTCCATAGTAATCTTAAATTTTGCTAGTACATAGAGAATCTTGTCGATTTGGATACTTTTGGCTATTCAAACATCTTGAAACTTGTTGGTGATTTCTATTAACATAAAAAGAGATACTCTAATTTTTAGTGAGATTTTACTGCAACCTACGTAATTTTTATGAATTTCCTACTGGAGATTAAAGTTGTTGACCGTTTAGAAAGGCATCTTCTAAATATTAAAAAAATTGAAATTTTTTGTGGAACCTCTTCTAAAATCTAACAAAAGATGTGTAAATCCATTGCTAGACTTTACACAATTGCCAAAGGAGAATAAAATCATGTGCTATCCTTTAATTATCAAGTTTCAAAGAATCTTTCACATGAAAGAGGAATCTTGACAAAGCGACTTCACTATTGAGTTCTTAGAGTGATTTTAGCCTTGAAATACTTTCTTTTGATCATAGATTCCCTTCATTGGTCCGTTGTGATGTTTTTCAACTTATAGACTAACACAATTGAATTTTTTTTACGAAAAGTGGTAATTGATTTGGATCTTGAAACATATTCATAAAACTAGAATCTATGATTCTCACCAAGTTCTTTTGAACCTATTTTAGCCAAATTTATCACATGCATGGATTGCATGGTAGATTGGTAGGTGGTGCTATTTTCAATAATTTTATTAAAGGTGGATATTATTTGGATTTTGGTGGTTTCTAGCCTATTTACAGGTGGGATTTCAATTTAAGTAGATAAAAACACTCAAAATATGACCAAATACTATATTAGCATGTAATATATATATTTTTTGATTTTACACTCTTTTGCGGTCTTTTTGTACTATATTTTGAAAAAGGAAAGAAAAAAAGAACAATGAACCCTGGGTAACAAAATGGGGGCTCACACCACATAAAAATGGGCCTGAAATTTTAAATTGACCATATATAGTTGATTAGACAATTAGGGGTTAATATGCAATGTGGTCCATTTTAAGAAATTGTTATATATATATATATATATATATATATATATATATATATATATATATATATATATATATATATATATATATATATATATATATATATATATATATATATATTACATTAATGTATTTAAAATCAAATTTAACTAACCAACAACCTCTTAAAAAAGTATATAGAATTTTGAACCTTAAGAAACTACCATTGGAGACTTTAAAGACCCTCCCTTGTTCTTCATTGCAAATTAGTAAGCTTCTTCTAGATTTTTCCATCTTTTATTAACATTCCACATATGTTTGAATTTTGTCAAAGCTATAATTAGAAATAAGTACAAATGATTGACATCTTAGAAAAATCATAACTAATTCAATATTGCTCTAAAAATTATGAAACCACTTTAGCTACATGCAACATCCATTTCTCTTGCTTTTTCTCTCTCAAATATGAAAAAATATTTTTGTCCACATAAGCCCATAAAAATGCAATCAACCCTTAAATGGTCACTTTTCAAGAAGACTATGTTAGGCAAGCGGTAAAGGAAGACTTCATGTTTCATTGATATTAGTAGACAACCCCATTGGTAGAAACTAGTCAATCTTGAGGGATTCTAATACTTTTGGAATGTTTACTATTCTTACTATCCCTCTCCGCCTACCTTCTGTGATTGCTATTTGCACTAACCTTGTAGCACCCTTGTGAAGTTTGTCCACCCACTAATGCATCTAGAGAGGCCTTTATAAGGCAATCTTTGAAGAAATGATAAAAAAAGTTTTCAAAAAGTTGTTTAGACCAATGTACTTTGGTATTTAGCATTCTTACATTGATGTCTTCTTGGCAATAGATAAGAACATTTATTAAGAAATAGAGGGTCACAATCTTTTTGAATATTGTTGGATATCAAGCATTTTTTTCATAACTATGAATCCAAAGCTTATATTTCCTAAATAAATAAGTAGTTGGTTATTGTTCATGCTCGTCAAAATCAACCATTAACATCATACTACTACTACCCGTTAGTTAGAATGATCACATGTCAAAGGGTGAATGCTTATTCTTTGATATGTTAAAACTTCTACATTTGTTAAGTAAAATCAAAGGATAAAATTATACATGCAAACAATTTGTAACTTGAGTGGGTCATGAGCTATAGTCATAATCATGGTTTGTCAATGTTGTATGAAAATGACCTCTTGTTGTTTACTTTTGTGATATTATCTTTTGTGAACTTATGTTCTAAAACATGCATTGGTGTGAATGTACCTTTAAGTTAGGTAACATAACATTCTTGAACCAATTGTAGAAGTTCCTATCTTGTTATTTCCTATCTTATTTTACTTATTCTTCAATCATCAATGTATAGGAGAGAATCTTGAATTAAAGGGTTGAGAAATACTATCATTGAAGGAATATGTTATCTATTCAAAAGAGTAAAATTAGGTTGTCTTCATAATTAGGTTGTCTAGATAACTTACTTAGAAAAATTATTTCATGATTCACTACTTGTCCACTTAGAGGTACATATATATGAGAAGAGCCATAGACTGATGATCCAATCCATGTCACTCACACATAATAATAGTTTGATGAAAATTACCACATCTTTGTAAAGTAGTAATGAAATAATGTTTATGTACCACAAAATATCAAGAAATTAGCAAGGGACAAACTAAATTCACTATTCAATGTGTAGCATACTTACATGCCTGGATTGTATAATGGATTTCCATAAAGATACAAGATGGCAATTTTGATCATTCAATTTTCTTTGAACAATGTAAAACAAAGTTAAAAATTTTGATTTTACACAATTAACATTGATACCTTATACACAATCTCAATCAAGCATATTGGATTTCCGTTTCAATAAATTAGATCTCTATTTATGATGAGTTTTTTAAATTTAATTTTCATGGTTTTTCTATGAAAATTCATTGAAAAACATTGGTGATGAGTATTTGAATTTTTTTTTGTAGAGACATGTAGGAAACATTTACGTGCACATCTTACCTTTGACAAGTGTCTTCAAAAAAGTTTCACAATTTCCTCCAAAGGGATTTCGGTGGGGGGTGACAATGCTCTAATTTTTTTAAATGGATATCTCTTTAATGTAATTAAATTTCCACAAATGAATTGTACCATCTTGCTCAAATGTACAAAATTAATAGTAGCATGAAGGCAAAATGCAAAAATGTAATTACATTAAAGAAGTATTCAATTTCAAAAATTAGGTCAGCATTGTCAAACCCCATCAAAATCTCTTTGGAGGAACAATCAATCTTTTTTGGAGATGTTTGTCAAAGGTAAGATGTGCAAGTAAATGTTTCCTACAAATTAAATTAAAATAACTCACTATAAATGGAGATTTGCTTTCTTGAAAGTGAATTTTGGAATGCTTGATTGGAAATGTGTAACATATCAATGTTGATTGAGTAAAAGCAAAATTGTTAACTTTGTTTTTCATTGTGCAAAGGAAACTAAATGCCCAAGAATAGTGTCCTACAATTCATTCATGAATTTTTGCATCCAACTAAGATTATACCAATTTTAGGAGGCTTGTGGACGCTCAAAACTAAACATAATTGCAAATTGCATTGAAATCACACTAAAGTGTACTTGATCATCATTACAATTAAACATATGTAATTGAAAATCATACAAAAAGTTTGATGTTTTCTATACATTATGTACTATCTAGTGTTGCCAACATTTTTGAAAATTACCACTTGTACTCAATGGTAGATATAAAAAATGAACCTTTACAATTTTTTTAGAGATCCTTGATCTTATAACACTTGAATTGCTTGTATGATTCCTTGCTTGTTCTTCACTCCATTGCAAATCAGCTTTGACTATTTTCCAACGATTCCTTAGGAAATAGTAGATAGTTTCAAATTTGAAATTATTCATTTTTCACTTGTTATGAAGTTGAAGTGCACTTCTACACAAATCCTCCAACACAATTTACACGATTTGCAGTTTCAAAATGAGTTCATTTTGAGCACGCAAAAGCTTCCTAAAGTTACGGACCTTTCTACGAAGCAGGCTGAAAAATTGGTACATGAACTGTAGGGCACTGTACAGTACAGTTCAATGTTGCAAGTACTTTGACTTCAGGAACGTTGTAAGATGCAGAGAATGCAGAAATTCACTTAACTTAGATATCTGATCATACTGTGCCTGTGGGGAGAAAAGCTGCAGATCTGTTCTTTGAGGATGGTGAAGAAACAATGCAGTATTATACAAGGACCTTGTCCAAAAATTCAACTACCTCGAAAATTACCACTTTAAGGAATTGTACAGAAAGTCATCTACCAGATTGATATTTTGGGGAAGTAAGCTTACCAATGGGTGTACAATAGGCTACCTCAATCTTAGGAATTTTAAAGTTTAAAAGTCCGCCAACTTCAAGATGTTCTTGCATGCTACAAAGATGCATAGATTTTAAATCATAAATGCGGTTGCAATTGTAGAGAAGTATATTTAGTTTCCGTGAGTGGAATTGCAAATCATACAATACAACAATTTGACTTTGGGTCACATGCTATGTATTCCCGTCTTGAAGTGATTGCCTATAATGTTGTTGAGAATTTTAATGTCAATTTCATTGTTCATATTGTGAAAACTTATTAAAAAAATTCTAAATTTTATATCACTAGAATTAGTAATGAACATTGCATGTGTTCATTGCAATCTAAATAAAACTAGCCACAAAGAAATCTCCATGTGACCTACTCAACGTAACTTTGAAAAAATATGGCATTCAAAGTGGACAATTGTTTTGGAATGGAGGGAGTATCATGTAGGGCTACAAACCCTTAAAGAAACTATCACTTGCATTCTAAAATTTTCACTAGAAATGAGCCTTTGGTGTTTCATTAGAAGAAATTTGAGCCCTACAAGAGACTGCAAGTTTCCGCTATCTGGGAACGCAGTAAATTGTAGAATCACAGGAATCCAATGTGACAAGGGTGGTGCCACATAATTTTTTTTGGACTTTCTTTTGTATTTTAGGACCCCCAAAAAAACTTTTTCCCCCCCGAAAATACTGGCCTAATAGCTCCCAACCATTTCGGGAATTGTTTTAGAAGTAGTCCCGAAACGGCCTATTAGAGGCCTCAGATTTCTTCTACCGCTATAGAAATATGTCATCTTCAATAGCTTCAATTGTTTGAATCAATCCTTCACTATTCTTTGTACTTTGATGCTATAAATCTTTGACTATCTTTGTAAGGTTTTGAATAGGATTCAAATGTGGTGAGTTAGAAGGCTAAACCAACTTGGTCATATCATGACCTTGTCTCTACGATAGTATGAAGGTAATTTTTGGAAATGAATTCACCCCTAAAGGACTAGCTTGCCAAATTTGACAACATAGCGATTTTGGACAAGTATGTGTGAGTGGAGATTTCCATGTTTTTGAACCAAATTTTAATAAAAGATGGAAACAAGGAATATCTTTGATATGTACAAAAATCAGGAAATTTGGAAATACAAGTAAGAAGATATGGCCTAAAATGTTACCTTTTTTTGTAACTAGGCAATTTAGGCAGATTGAAAAAAATTCACTTTCTCTAAAAACAAAAATTTGAAATTATTTTTCTTCATTTATGTATGTATGGAAAGCTTTGAATCATTCCATTTTGATCAATGAGTTGAAAGTTATGAGGTTTTCTGTTTGTGGGCAATTATGGATTCTCTACTCTAAAATAAACTTTGAAGTCCTTCATTTTATTCAATTTTCAATGTTTTTTGAAAAAAAATAAAAATATAGGATGTAGATTGTTTATTACAACATTCCAACCATTGGGATTGGCATTTTTCAATTCTATAATTAAATTCTTAACAATTTTGTATTTTCAATCATTTGCTATTTCTTTTTATTTACTATTTTTTTTCTATATGTTGTACAATTCTGAACAATTTGAAATTTTCTAAGCAAGTATACTATTTGGCTTCAACAATGAATCTGATGAGGCTCAACTGTTTTGGACCATTTTTCATATAATTGTCGCCATCTAAAGTGCAACTGCCCACAGGGTAAAAAAATGATTTTTGAGCATTCAATTACTAATATCTTTCAATCTACATGGTGAAAAACTGTGAAATGTTTTGCACATGTTTTCAAACCAATTTACTACAAGATCCTATGGTCATAAATCTTTAAAATGTTTTTAAAGAAAATAAATTAGTAGTGGTACTAGAAATGGCAATTTTGACCATTTTTGGAGTGAACATTGCCAAAGAACTTAAGGGATTAAAGCACCGCCTTTCATAAATGTGAGTTCATTAAGATGATCATGGATTAAATAGATGTTGCACAATTTTCCCTTGTAAATGTAATGGAAAAAATAGTTGGCAAGGTAAGTATATATTTTTTGCTTCCAAATAAGCAATTCAACATTGTTTCCATGATTAATCCTTTACATACTAAGAAGCCTACAATGGGCTTCACGTTTTTAAGCAATTTTGAAGAGTTTATATAGAATTTTTTAAATTATTTTTTATGATTATTATTATTAAACCAATGCATGCAATGTTCTTTATTAAAGCTAATGATGTAGTAAAATTTTGCATTTAGATCATAATTTCTACAATATAATCAATCAAATTCCTCAACTTATAATCATGAATCCATGGGACATAAAGAATTAACCCCTAAAATTCTAAGGCCATTCTTTTTTATCACAAGACATTCAAAATTTCCAATTTCAATACAAACAATAAAGAAATTGGCAACTTTTTTTTCATATCTAATCATAGGATCTTATACTAGACTACTACAGGAATTTTTAGTTGAATTTCAAATCCTTGATAGTATCAATCACAAGATATAAGTATTTAAAGTGAAGAAAAGGAATTTTTTTTTTCTTTCTAGCACAACTAGATTACAAGGCTTTGAATCCTTTTAACTTAAAATATTTTATACTAGATCTTAAATTCAATTTATTTTATTTTATTGAAGAATTGAATTGAAGGTTTGGAAACAAATAAACTATAATCTTCATTCTTTAATCCTTAAATGCCCAAGGCCTTTTCTGAGCCTCTAGGAATTTTCTCTAAAGTGAACAAGAAGTCAACTTTATGATGAGCTTTATCAATTTCTAAAAAATGTAATTGTACAAAGTCAAATTGGACATGTTGGAGATCACTTAGGAAAAAAACCCGACAATTGAGTTATTTGTAAAGTAGGCTCAACCGGGATTTCAACCCATTTGTTTTGTAGAAAAGCAAGATGAATTAAGAAAATCATGCAGAGCCAAAACAAAAGTGGGTGTGAAATTGAATTTGGCATCAAAATGGTGCCTAAAAAAATTTGGACCCCACTTTTGAGGTTGTGTGTCACAAGCTTCTTACAAAAAAGCTTGATGGTTTGGCTGGAGATGCCTTTCCAAATTCCACTAGTTTTTGAAAAAGTTCTACCCAAACTGGGGGGACTTTATGAATAATTCAAATATCACTCATGGATTGAAAGGTTATAATGTTTGATCATGAAGGTGTTAAAATTACAAAAGGAGTGTGAAATCTTTCAATCCTCTTTTCACAATGGTCAAATCTTAAAAATTGGTGAAAAAAAATATGAAGTGAAAGGGCCTAAGATGCATAATCCCAATCAATTTATGGCTTCTTAAAATCTGGTCTACAATTTTTTTAAATGAAATTCTAATGTGATTTTTTCTCCAAGATCTAGTGTATTTGAGGCTTGTTTCCAAGAGCCTTCAACACTAAAGAAAGTCAAGATTACAATGGGTACCCCTGCACAAGATCTTGAATAGAAATATCACAGTGAATCATTTTCAAGATCGGATTATTGATGCTTAAAGTAGACATCAAAAAGAATTCTCTAAAAATAAAAATTATTAAAAAATATCAACTTGATTAGGTTTTATTTAACTTCAAAGTTTTGCAAACACCATAATTTGGTGCCTTGGGCATTTAGGGGTTAAGAAATTCTTTAGTCAAAATAGGTACAAGAAAGTATAGAAAAAGCAAATTGGTGATAACTCTAAAAGTAACATGAAATAGACTAATTCCAATTGTGAGATTGTTTTATAAAGGAAACTAAACCATATGTAACTTACTTTTTTGAAAATTGTTGAAATTGATCTAAAATACAATCCAATACATTATTTTCTCAAGAATTTGTTGAGGCTATCTACCAAAAAAAAATTAATAACTTTCACATTAATTACTTAAGAGAAATGAATCAAAACTTTTTGCTTAGATAAAAATATGACATAACCTGTAATATTATGTTTTTAAAGGATTTTTTAAATACTAATTGCCCTCACTTGTTTTAAGCTTATTATAGTACAACTTTTTTTTATTGGGCACCAATTAAAATAAAATCATAATTATAAAAATCCAATTAGATTATGTTTTCTGGAAAACGTTTCAAAAGTCATACCTAAAATTGATATTATAGATCCATCTTCAAACTTTCAAAAATCCATCAAGGGCCTACTGGAAATTTAGAAGTTAAATTGCCTAATTTGGGTTGAATCTTGTTGCAGAAGTTAGAAAATTATTCTAAAGTCTCTTCTTATTCATTTATCGAATTCTAGATGAATAAACTATAGATTTTCAAATGTAACAAAAAAAGATATTTCTAAAACCAATCCTAGAATTGTATAAATACTAGGGGTACATTTTAGACAAGAATTTGTTAAGGTCAATTTTAGAAAGGTGCCACAATAAGGTGTAATTATCTTCTTTCTTTTTACCTCCAAGTGTAATGACTAATAAAAAAGATTCAAAATTACTAAAGCCACCAAAAACCATCCCCAGAATGATTTGTTAGACTTAAAAGTAAAAGGAAGACACTCTTATGCATAATTCTCATATACTTTTGATTATACTTGAATTTGCCTACTCTACTAGAAATGGGGTACAAAAAGTCCAATTTTGAAGACCCTACTGGTCACATAATTGAGTTCAATTTTTATGAAATTTTGGAGCTCCCCTAGTTTATTTTATACTTCTATAGAAATAAATATCAGTTATTGACCAACTAATTTCTAGAATTTCAAACTATTACTGGCTAAATTGTTAGATTCTTCTAGTGTAAAAAATAGATAATTTATTATTGGGATGTGTGAAAGTGGAAAAAATTTAGGACACATCAAGTCAATGAAAATTGATGTTACATGGCTTACACTATTTCAACAAGTCCTTTAGATTTGGTATGCAATTCCTAAGTACCTAATAATATATAGATTACCTTCAAGGTTCTTAGTCACCTTATTTGTATAGCTTAACAAACAATTAGAACATATCACATGGACCAAAAACTTCAAACAAATAAATGTATAGGTGCATGAATTATAATACTTAGTCAATGGTCAATACAATTTTTTTTAAAGTGTCCTTTATTTTTGAAAAAAAGATGTAACTTAGAACATTCATTTACTAAAGTAAAGAATTTAATTAGAAATCTTACTTGATAAAAAATTGTTTGGAAAATCAGTAGTACTCAATAGAAAATGATTTTAGTCCTTTAGTTGGAGGAGATGTTGCAAGAAAGATTAGGTTTTTGGAAGCAAATATCATCTAGTTGTAAGAAAGATCTAGGCATGTAAGAAGCCCTAAACATGTGTTCAATGGTCAAGTTTGGGAGCCTATGCCCCCTTTAATAAATTAAACCTTGCTACCTTATTTGGACTTCTCATCAAATCAAGGTATCAATTAATAATTTCTATATCAGTATAATTAAATTCTACCAAGTAAAAGGAGGTATTTACTTATCCTTAAAGTGCCAAAATTCCTTTTGGAAAACTACAAGTAGATACCTACAATCTCAATTTTTAGCAAGAATTTTTGAAACTTTTTTTAAGGTTGGAAAACTAATTATCATTTGTGAAAATATCATTTTTAATTCAAATATGTTTGGAAGCAAAATTTATACTACAATAAACCCAAAATGGGTGAGGGTGGGGAACAAAAAATACACAATAACTTGAAATATGTTTTTGGAATTTATTTCTTATAGATTATATTTTGTCTTTTTGAAAAGACTTGATTCATTTCATTTGAATATTGTATTTTAAGTGATGTAAAAATTATGAAGTTCTTTGATTAGTGAGCAATGTTATCAAATTCTTGAGAAAATAATGTATTGGATCTGTTTATGAACTCGATTTTGAAATTTAAAAAATTATAAATGGTTTAGTTTGCTTTCTAAAACAATTTTACCATTGAGATGTGTGTGTTTCAATTCGATATTAGAGTTATGACCAATTAATTTTTTCCTTCTATATCTTTGTCCTTACAATGTTCTAAGAATGAAAATCCGATTGTTTTTGTTTATGTTTTATATTGTGAACCTTCAAAAGAATTTTTAAACATTATAAAAATTTAATTTCACAATTGTTGTCAGAAAAATTCTAAATTGAGAGGATTTAAGGCCTTATAATATAATCAAATTAGATTTAAAAAAAACTTTTCTTAATTTAAAATAAATTTAATTAATTAATTTTTTACTTTAGTGGCTTATATCTTGCGATTGATATGGTATAAGATTTTGAAATTTTTTCTAAACATGCTCATACTAGTCAAGTGCAAGATCCTATAGTTGGATATGTAAAGGAAACAAACATTAAGTTTTATCATTATTTGTGTTGATTTTGTGAGGAAATTTTGAGTTATCTTTAGAGTAAGTTAAAATACCTAGTATTTTTATCATGCATAAATTAGTTGATTTCTAGCCACCAAATTTCTACGCGGTTTTACATCCTTTGTTTTCTCCATTCACTAACTTAGTTTATTGGCTATTTCAAAATGCCTTTAGTTTTCTATTGGTTTGGTTGTGTTGATTGTGGTGTTTTCAAAATATATAGACAAATCATTTTATTTTGGATATAAAACTATAAACAATGTAAGCTTACATTCTATTTTTCAAGCCAATAACGAGTGATAGTAACTTTCTCCAATCTCTAAGCACCCCCATAGTAGGTGCTTCAAACATACATCCTAATTAATGGAAGAAGGGTCTGGTTTGTACATAAAGTTTGGTTTGCATTTGCCCCATGGTGAAATAAGATTCCAAGACCCTAGTAGAAGACCAAAAACTTAATACAAGGACCTAGGTATTCCTTTTGCCTCTCCATACCTTTTCTTTTTCCACCTCAAAATTTGTAAGTGCTTTGTACTTCCAAAACTTTGTTATTTTTAACACATATTGTGCCAAAGTTAGGAACATCTCCAATAGTTAAGCTTTACTAATTTGATAATTGATGTGGCGTGTCTAAGGAGAAATAAGCTTCCTACCAGTTGCACTGCTTGTCAAAATTCAACCTAGGCCACTTGAAAATCTACCTTGACACTTCAAGTTGTAGTATTGCCCAAATTTAACATGTGCCATGCTATTAAAAGAAACTAGTGCTTTGGCCTTGTTCTTGAGAAAAAAGTGTGGTCGTGCTATAGTTCATTAATTATTTTTGTTGTCTTCACTTGGAGATTGGATTATGAGTGGCTAGAGATGGAAGTAGACTAGGAAATAAATGCCACTACCCCAAAATATACAATTGGAGCATTGGAGAGCTAGCCAACTCTCCACCTTGTTCTTTGGGTGACATGCTCTAAAGGGTGTAGGTACAATCGTGGTAACTTCCTAACCCCTTTTTCACCTTTGCCAGTTGCCACCTACCATTAGTCGTGCCCCTTGTGGCGCAGGTGGGTGGAGATGCCTTGAGATGCAACATATGACCATCTATTTGCCAAAATCTACAATGAATGGTGACTTTATTACCATTAGTATGTCAATCATACTACCTCTACAGTATTTTATTTAATTTTAGTTTACCTTGAAATAAAATGAATTCATGAAAATCAACAAGTAAGTAATTTATTTGTAGTGATGTGAAATTGAAATTTATAGCAAAGTGAAAATGGGATGAATAAGAATAACGGGATAAAAAAAATTTCACTGTTAAGTAAAATACCACATAACATTGTTAACAAACCTAAAACATTCCTTATGAGTTGGAGATTGGGATGATCCCCTCTTGAATGTTTGGTTAAAAATTTAGTTTAATTTGGGTGATTGCAAGAAACACTTGTCCTATTTTATATCCCTTTGACCTCCAATATGTAGTCTTTTTACACATAACCTTTGTATTATTTGTTCATTTGCCTTGAAATTTTAAATGAAGGTGCACGCAAAAGTTTTAGTTGCTGAGTAATTTTTTCAGAATTTTTAAAATCATTTTATTATTTTTAACTTGCCCTCAATTGGGTGTCTACTTTGGCCATTTTGAAGGGTTCTAGTCCTATTTTTTTGACCCAAAAATCCAAATTTGAAGCCACAAATTTGAAAAGTTGGAAGTCTACTAACATTACAAGGGGTGACAGTGAGTTTTTATGAAATTAGCAAGATGTCTATTGCACACATGGGGTCAAAGTGACCTTCATAGGTACAAAGGCTATGAAGAGGGAATAATTTTCCTGAAAGAATTTTTTATTGCAATGTAAGCACAATCTTATCTAGAAAAAGTAATTTTCTTAGAATATTTTTTTGAATTTTTTGAATTACTAAAAATAAAAAGATTGACAAATCCCTTTTCTACTATATTCTGCTACCAATGGCCTTTGTAGTACTTTGTAGTAGTCTATAGTACTCCACAGTATTGACAGACAGTCCAAATTTGTAAGTGCCTTGATCTGATGGTAAAGATTTGCAAGCACAATGATAACATGTAGTATTGGTAGTATCACACAGTACAACCAATCATGTGGCCAAAATTTTCATTTTTGAGACAAAAATGTGTAGTATTTCTTGTAGTCACCCATTTGCATAAAGTCATTAGTAACTAGCATGGCTAGGAAATAATAATGATAATGTCATTAGGGGTTGTCACACCTCTAAGAATGAAATTCCTCTCAAGAATGAAAATGTATGGAATGAAAGGAGAGTCAACATGAACCCTTCACTATAAAAGTGTGACCCCCTTTTTGTAAAAGCAAGAGACTAGTGTACTGAAAACTTCAAGGTTTATGAAGACCAAATGAAACTATGACACTAGTGCAATGAAAGCTTCATGTATGAATATTTCTTCACACCCATTCTTCACCTCTAGAGGATAAGGAAAAAAAACTCACTTTTCATAGAATGGGCCCTTTGTATAATTCAAGAAGAAAAAGTGACATCTTCATTCTTTGAAGAGTGAGAATGGAGAGAAGAAAATGTAATAATCCTACCCTATTGGTTGATTGGGAAGTTGTAAAGAATCATTGACTAGCTCAAAAGCTGTAACATTTGAGGCTTTTGCTTTTCAAAGGTGCAAAAAAGATTCCTAACAAGGATTAGTAGTACTACACATTTTTTTTTGGACTTAGAATTCTAATTGAAGAAAAAACAGCTTTCTTCAACCAAATTGTAGTGAATAATTACATCATGTGAACTTGGAGGGGCTAAGTAGTAATTGAAGCATTGTTTCAACAAAACAACTCTAAACTAAATCCAATCTATCTTCATACTATAGATACTTAGATAGAAGACAATTCTTAGAAAATATTGAAAAAAAGGGTCAAAATTAAGTCTTGAAAACAAAATAAAGAAGCAAGCACTCAACCTTGCTTGATTCTTTGCCAACAACTCCTCAATATCCTTCTATTGCGCAATCCAAATCTTTTTCACATCAATTGCTTTCGATAGCATCAAACTACTTTCATCAATTTTACAAAGATGTATATATTCCTTTCCTTCCTTGTCTAATTCCTTTAATGCAATTATCATTTTTTACTTCACAATGATCAATTTCTTTTAGAGATTATATACCTTTCAACCTACTAGACCACCACACCCCAAAAAATGCAAAGAACGGGATAGAAGGCCACCAATGGCCTCTTCAAATCCTACTGACTCTATAACAAAGGCTATTGTATAATCACTATGATGCAAGTGCCCAAATCATATTCCTTACTCTTGGAAAATTTGCTAACTAGTATACTCAAGAATGGTGGAACATCGAATAGCTTCTACTAGAGATGGATGAAGCGACTACAATAGCCAAGTTGTATAGGGATGAACTAAAAAATTAATATAGCCAGTAGTCATTTAGAGCATTGCCACCCTTACTTTGTATACTAGGATGGCAAAGTCAAGGGACTACCTCTATAAGGTTCTCCATCATGGAGTTGAGATCCAAATTCTTGTAGTTAGGTGCACCCAATTTACTCTCTTGTATATATGTCAACTTTTAGTAAACAAAGAAGTTTTCATTGAGCCTTGACATTGTCTTGATTTTGTAAACAAATATGTATATTATTATAGTTGAGCTTCTAATAGTTTTGATGTCAAGGTTGTGGAGTGGTTGAAGGGAACTTGAATAGAAACAACCATGAGGTAGGAGTGTCTAGAGTATAGCACAACAATGGTTTATCTAGGTTTGTACGAGGTGATGTAGGAAAGAGTAATAGTGTAGGAGCAATCACAAAAAACTTTAGAGTTGTTGAGGTGGGTCGTTGCAAGAAACACTTACTGGTTTTGGCTCAAAATGGCTCAAAATCAATGAGTCATGTGAGTCCTATGACCCTTTGAAATAAACAAATTTTAAATTGAAAAAAATATGGATAATTTGAAGAGCAATGAGAATATTATGTCTCTTGAAATTCAGACCTAAGAAAAAATTTCTCTAAATGTTATAGACAATGGAAAATACAATGAAAATAGCTCTTTTTTCACTAATTTGATAAAAATAGTAAAAAAATTCAAAAAATGAAAATGAAAAATTCGTTTTTTCTCCAAGTAAAGGTCTTTCTTTTCCAATAAATTTCATCATTGGAAAAAATTAATTCTATTCTCTACACTTGCGCAAAGTCAGCCACTTTGACGACATGTGGAGGTTGAACAGTATAGTATTTTCAATAAATCTCTCGTGGTCTTGTTAACTTTAGGTGAGGTCCTTGCATGCCAATTTTCAGCTCAAAATTTTCATTTTTGGGTCAAAAATAGGACTAAAACCCCCCAAAATGGCCAAGGTAGACAGCCAATCGGGGGCAGTTTTAAAATAGTAAAATAATTTTAAAAAAATTGAAAAAATTACACAACATATAAAACTTTTGTTTAGACCTTCATTACAAATTTCAAGTTGATAGGGAAAACTATGAAAAAATTATGAGCAAAAAACTACCTGTTGGAGGTCAAGGGGACAAAAAATAGGACAAGTGTTTCTTGCAATCACCCAAGTCCAAACCTATACATGTTCACAATCCTAACATGTCATAGTAGTAGGGTGCACTAAAGGACTGTACTTTCAACCATGAAGATGCTCAGAAGAAAATATTTGATTTATAATAGCCATCTCTTAGGCCCCTATAATAAGTAATAAATAGAAAAATCTTTTGTTTTGAAAACAAATTCATGAATATTATCATAGCAATAGGCTTAGATATTTTAGACCTTGTTGTTCTTTAAAGGCAAAATGGAAATAATTAAGTAAGATGTTAATAAGTTTAGGGATGCACAATTCTATACCAAAAAATCCTAGAAATATAAGTAAGTGTAACCAATCCATCTAACTAAAAGCCTTGGTTTGAACTAAAAGCCTTGGTTTGAACTAAAAGCCATGAGTTCCCCATGCACATGGTCAAAGAGTTTTATAGCCCCATGAATATGAAGGAATTTGACTTCATTTTTGAGCACTACTAGGAATTTGTCAAGGATTTTTTGTGGAGGTCAAACAATTGGGGAACAATGAAGAATACAATGCCTTTAAAGCAGAAGGCATTATCTTCAAACAAAGGCTTTTATGAAGCTATAGGTGAATGCAGTAGTATTGTAGAGAGAATATTTTATATAGAAAAAACTCAGGGCTTAAAGATTTGTTCTTTGTATAAAATTAGCCAAAAAATGCAAAGAACAAATAAGGTTGTACAAAAGGTACTTTCTACAAGCAAGCATCAGCTACTAATTGTATTAAGGTGATGGTCACAACAACATTGTGAAAGGTCAAGGTATTAGAGCACCACAACTTAATCCTCTTTATGATTGCTATTACTACAAGGATATATACTCTAGGATGACAAATTTATGACAAAAAATAGTCTAATATGATAACAGTCATGTTTTCACATCCTTATCTTTTCAATTTGTTAAAACTTGCTAATTTTTTGTCAACTTGTTGTCAAATTTTTAATTGATATTAGATCCCCCCCCCCCCTTCCCTTTCCCAATTCCAAAACAACAACTATCCATGAATGACACAAAGGGAAACAAATGATTGTAAAGATAGTTGGTTTGCTAAGAATCCAAAGAATACATTGAATATATATAATCAATGTAATCTTTAACCATCTTCCATTAATATCTTAGCTTGAGTTGTCTACAGAAAAGAAAAACTTTCTATATAGGAGGCTCAAAAATTGTTTGGGTGTTAAGAATCGTTCCTACAAAAGAGCCTAAAACAATTCAAAGTGTTGTAGAAATGGAACAAAATCTATGTGCTAATAAATTATGATCATAAGTGGGTGGTTTCATAGTACTTAGTAGTTGAAAAGGCTACCATGAATGTGTGTTCTTTGCTTATACAAGACTTCTTAATGACATGAAGATAAAAGTGAAATGCAGTTACTACAGCGCACTAAATTAATATTTAGAGTAGAAAGTGAATTCAATGACTTTAGAAGATGTGTTCTGGTTGATTTTAGAAGGGCTATGGAATTGAAAGATTAATTATCATAGAATTTGTAGATTTTTCCACATAAAGCATAGTAATTAAATGGAGGTGCAGTTATTAGTTGTCAAGTTTCATAGTATGTAGATTCAGAATGTACATGATATCATTTATGGCTTCATATGGACGCTTTCACAATTTCAATGAGCTTTATAAGCCTTTTAATTAATTGTTGTATGCATTCAATTGCTCCATTCAAACACCATTTTATATTCATTATTTCTCAAGTCTATGAGCATGTATAGCGACCCACATACCTCCATCTTCTGAAAATCCCTTCTAATTCATACTAAGTACAAAAAATCTGAAAAATCTCCACTGTAGAATTGGTCATTTCTCTTCCAAACTATAACTCAAGAAAAAATATTGGATGCAAAGGGTTCCCTACATAGGATTTTTCCCCTTAGATGAATGCTTTTTGAGCCTTCTACCTTATATAGATGGGATGGTAGGAGATAGAACAATCCATGTGAGATATGTAATTTAGAAGTTCTAAGCGCTCAACCACTCATAGTTAAATTTGAAATAGGAGTTGTGTTAAAACTAAAATTTCAGACCTTAATTAGGTATAGAAGAATAACTCTTTGCAAAAAAATTTGCAAAATAAGTTGGAAAATCAAGTAAAGTTTTATGTCTAAAAATTTGTTTGAGATTTCAAGCATCCAATCAAAAGTTATCGACAAATTTCAAAGAGGATGTTGAAAAAGTCCCCACAAAATCCCTTTCAACACCTCTTTGAAATTTGGTCTACCTAAAATCCTAAATGAGGTCTAAAATTTTAGTTTTAATACAATTCCTATTTCAAACTTAACTATGAGCGGTTGCACTCTTACAACTTTTAAATTACACATCCCAGATGGGTTGTTCTATCTCTTACCACTCTATGTGTATATTGAGAGCTTATCTTTTCTATACTTGCCACAAAATAAATAAATGGTTCATGGAATAAGGAAAAATATTAGATGAATTCTATATTCTCTTTATCTTTTTTGTTCAATATTTGAAAGTTAGGACTTAAAACAATTTCAATTTTGTTATTCCGTCTTTCATAAGAAAATGGAACATTTATTATTGCTAATTAGGAGTCATGCTAGCATGGCAATGGACCCACTCAAGCACTCACAAAGGAAAATGTAAGGGAATAATAGTTGACAAAATTCCATCAAATTGACAAACTAGTTGATAGAACTTTGTAAAATAATTGGCTAAATCAAGACATTTGGACAAACAAAGCAATTGACTGATTTTTATTAATTTACTATTAAATAGGACAAAAAAATCTTTGTATTATATGGTTGCTCATGGAATTCAATCCTTATTATATAATTATGGCAAGATCTAAGAAGAGCTAGAAAAGCCATAGAAGCAACAGTTTGTATAAGATAAAAAAAAAAGTTGGTTGATGTAAAAATAAAGAAACATGGATAGGAAGACCAATATGAGTTTGAAAAAAAAAGTTACAAGAATTAGAGAGCAAGGATGTATTTTATGATTCAAGACTTGGATTCAATGAGCAAAATGATGTAATTGAGGAGATAAAAGAATTAGATTAGACATAGAGAATTTTTGGCACTCATAAGTATGCGCAAGTAGATTGGGGACCTCTAGAATTTGTTGAATCTCAATGAGTCTAGTAGAAGCATTTAGAATTGCTAGGATATTCTATTTCATTTAAAATTGGTTGTTTGTATTTGAAGGTGGTCAAATTGGTCTAGATTTACACCATCACTATAAGAGAAAAGGAATGTTTTAAGTATAGCCTTAGATGTATAGTCTTTTAAGTAATGACCTTTAAATAGGGTTTTTAGAAAAAAATTACTGAAAATATTGTCTTTTTAGTAAAATAATTGTAAAACCTAATTTAAAGGTCATTACTTAAAAGACTATACTCAAAACATCCCTTTCTCTTGTAGTGCATTGAACTTTGGTACATTGCTTGTAATTGTGGTAAAGATGGATTGGATGTAGGGTTGCTTCTTCATTGATTTTGTTATGAGATTTGGTGTTGAGATGGGTGTATTGTTTTGTACTCAAAACTAGGATTGGGATATATAGGGCAAATTAGTGAGGTCATGCTCGTTGTATTACATGAGCCACCACGTAGGCACATATTGTATATAGGCTCACAACTTAAGTAAGAGAAAATTAGACAATTTAGATGAAATTATAAGTTAGGAATTAATAGTTGGAGGAATTCAAGCCATAATTGCGATTTGATGGATTTCCCATACGTAGGAATAGAACTTTGACAACAATGGCATGAACTTTAGGAATTTGCAATTATACGACAATTATGAGGAAGGCCTACAAAAATATTAGGAATTTTATATCCAAAAGACATTAGGCAACAATGTGAATTTAATTAAATCAAGTAAATGGTCAATGTAGAGAAATGAGAATCAAAATTCTATATGAAGAAAATTGCATAAAAAATAAATTCGAAATAAAAAACACAAACACAAAAAATAAAAAATTTATTAGTAGAATTAGAATAAGGATTAAAGCATCAACATTGTGAAAGGCACTTCAAAATAGTGGAAAAAACAATAAAGTAGTAAGAATTCTTTCAATTTAGTGTGAATTTCAGTCATTCAGTCTAGGAATGAAATGTTAATGGATGAATCTGTATACTTATGGCTCTTAGTGTAGGAGTTTAGGGTTTGAAGCTCTCTTTTCTTTTGTGTGTGTATAAGTCAATGCTTGAAGATAATGGTTAGTAAGAGATCTACAATAGGTTGAATAGAAAAATTCACCGAGTAAATTTGACACAATTTCTTCTATGGCTTCGAACTTTGGGAGGAGGTTGTGAGCCCTCGAGATGGCACTCGGGACTCTGGGTCCATTTTTCGCGATTAAATAGCGAAAATTAGCTAAAATATACAAGAAAAGGACATAAAAGAGTGTTGAAGGAGTTTTGGTGTCAGTCTATGCCAAAATGGTGGAAAACCAACTTAGAAGGTGGAAAATTCCTAATTCTAGGAATTTGAATCATTCTAAATCTCCAAAGTAAGTTTGTGTGAAGATTTAGTAATTCCGAGAGAAATAAGGAATCGAGAGTTAGTCAGTCCTAGTGTCTGTCTGTACAAAATCAACCTTTTAAGGATGCACATTACATACTGACTAAGCCAAAAGAGTCTACTACGAGCCTAAAAGAGTTACCAAGGCTTAAAAGTCAATTTTGAAACAAAATGGATTTAAAGCAAAACAATTACAATGACTTGGAGAATTGGAGCTTCGCAAGATAAAAGATGGAGGATTGGAGATTGAAGACTACAGAAAGGTGTTCCAAGGGTAGGAGCATTCCAGGGGCGAACAAGAATTAAACAATTGTCCAAGATTCCCGGGCATCGGGAATTAAATTGTCTAATTGAGCAAAGTAATTCCAAATTACTAAAATTAGAATAGTGCAAGGACGCGTGGAACTTACACTAAAAATCTAGGAGTGCCCTAGATGTTACCCAATTTATTTCGGATTTTTCCGAATTTCCACGTTGACTCCATGGGAAGTCAACCGCACATAGAAATGTTCGTAAATTCCTAGAAATTACGTATGATGCGGTAAAATCTCACTAAAAATTAGGATAGATTTTTGTGTGCTTAATAAGCGCCCAATTAAGTTTGAGGGCGTTCCAACATTCCCAACTACCAAAACCGGCATCGACATCGAATTTCACTGGAATTTACAAGTTGGCGGCGGGTTGACCGGCGTATCACGAGCGAATGATGTTCGATTGTCGCAAATAAGGAGTCATTCCTTACTCTCACGGACATTCCTAAGAACCTTGGCCTGACAGATTCATCAAAATGCGCAAATCCTAGAAGTTAGATTTTTGACTTTTAATTGGAGTTACTGTAATTCTAATTTGGGCACGTAAACGGTCTAGGAGTGAGGGGTAAGGGGTTCTTTAGGCTAATTGGGGTCTTTTGAAGACAATGGCATAGACAGTTTTCCGTTTCGAGTTGTTCCCTAAAAGATAGAGAGGGTCAACTCTTAGTTTGACTTTTTAATCGTTAATTGTGGTTAATTAGAAGTGATTTTGGAAATATCTCTTGGAAAATCAAAGATTGGATTTGGTCAAGATCTCTTTCTTGCATAAAAATCCATCTTTCAAAATGACTTTTGGTTAATTTGCAAAATATCTACGTAAATTAGGGTTAATTCCAAAATATTTTGGGTTAAGATCTTGGATTTGATTTGGCCAAGATTTCATTAGCCAAATGGGGATGTTTTTAGAAATTTTCACCATTAAAAAAATATTATTTTGGAATTACATTAGGATAGTTTAGGGTAGGAAGTAACAAAGTGTTTTCACTAGCAATTACCGAGAGGGGCCCGGCCACGGGTATATAAGGGCCCCCCTCGAGGTTGCTAGTACCCTTTTCTTTCGTGCACCGACACTTTGTATCTTCACTCTTGTGCTACCGACGTGGTCGGAGCACCACTTGGACCAAAGATCTTGGCCAAGTTTTTTATTTTTAGTTTGATTATTGAATTCTTGAAGGCTTAGGGCCCCTTCAACTTGTTTTCACTATTGTAGGCTGGATCACACAACTTTTGAACACTATTTCGTTGAGACACTAGATATTGGACAAGTGGACATTCCTAAGTTGAGTACCAAAGTTCGGTTAAACACTGTCATGTGTACCTCCTTTGGCAACAAAATTCTGGAATACTAAGAAATTTTGGAATTTAAAGTGAAAGTTCGGTTAAATATTGTCATGTGTACCTCCTTTTGTGAATAAAATTCTCAAAATACGACAATCTTCAAGACACGGAAGAGCTTTGAACCCACAACATTTATTAAACAAAATTGGGAAGACCTTATTCTCAATCTTTAAAATCATACTTGCCTGAGAAAAGAATTGCTTCAAACATCTCACTAGCTCCATTGTTAGATTATTACCAAATTAGAACTTTCCAAATTCTTACTCCAAGTTATAAGGAATTTCCAATTAAATTACATGTCCCAAATAAGCCAAAATTCCAACCCGAATTTGGTTTAAAACCCGGACCAGCCACACCAGGGCGGACCAACCACGCCACTGAGCGGACCAGCCACACACTGAGCAGAGCCAGCCACATACAGGGGCCAACCGGGTAAGGGAAGCCGGGGGTCGCTGGGAAAGTCGGGAGGTCGTTGGGAAGAGACAGGAGGTCGCTGGGGAAGCCGGGGGTCGCTAAGGGGAGTCGGGAGGTCGCTGGGGGAAGTCTGGATCACTTCAAGGACTCACAGTACGTTTAAAACTCCAAAAACTTGGATTTTAATTCACACTTACGGTTGGCAATTGACGCCATACCTTTGTTTTTTAAAACTAAAATCCAACATTTGGGAGTCACAAAATATTTCACAATCTTCTACGCATCCTAAACTCCATAGCCACCTCTCTCCACAAAAAACTTGCAAAGCATCCTAAGCAAGAATGAGAGAGAAGGAGATGTAGTTAGGAAGATTAAGGTGACGAAATCCAACACATGAAGCAAATTACAATAAACAATTGATTTTTTTTTGGAATAACACTATAGAAATAGATTCTTATTCTTGGGGGTTGACCCTTGGGAACAAAAAACTAGTTTCTTTAGGAATAACACTATTACTAATATTCTCGTTCTTTAGGAATGTTCTACATCCTTTGGTAGTTAGTCATTAATTAGATTCTTAGAAGGTTTGGATTTTGTTGATTTTGTTTTATTAGGCCTAATAAGCCAAAAGAAACAAACAAATTGACAACCAATTTCTTCACAAATTAACGTAATTTCAAAATCCATTGGATTTGAAAAGATTTGATGATAGTTTTTTGATTTAAAATACTCCAATAAGACAAAGGGGATGGGACAAATTGACAACTAATTTCCTTAAGTATTTAAAATAATTTCAAAAATTAATTAGATTTGAAAAGATTTGATGATAATTTTCCATTCAAATTAATTAAATTCAATTTGAACTAATTTGGAATTTGAATATCAAATTTGAACCAAAATAAAAACTAAAAACAACAAATAGCTAACCATTAAATTTTCGTTGATTTTCTTAAAATAGAGCATTAACAAAATAGGTAGACTAATTTGAATTGCAGTATTTTCTAATTACCGGGGATTTAGGAATTAAAAGAATTATGCAATTAAATTAGCGCTACATAACCTTTAGTTTCCTTTTAACCAGGGTAGATTTAATTGACCAACAACGTGAGGATTACTATGGATTAGATGGAGAGCCGGGATGATTTCGATGGCAAGGTCGTGGGAGAGTATTTACACATGATGATGTTCGACGACGGGACTATGGAGATTTACGCAGAGGAGGTAAACCGCTCTCATTTGATTTTCATTCTCATTGTTTTACTATTAAGTTTATTTTTACCGAATGCTTGGAATTAGAACTAGGTACAATTTCAACTGATAGAATAGAATAGGATAGAGTAGATTAGTTAAACTTTAACCATAACATTAGATTAGAAACACTTAAAATACATGACTAAAAGAGTTCATTGCTTGGAAGGCTCTCTTTGAACACCCAATTAGAGAGAAAACTCAATCAGACACATGACCCGTGTGACAAACTTCTAGCTCACGGGTGGGGTTAGAAGCACTCACAGAGGTAAGTTGAAGTTAGAGTTAGGAATGGATCTTAGAGTAGAATTGTAACTTTGGAGGTCAAGATTAGAAAGAATACAACAAATTTGAGGATAGAACTTAGCAAAGTGGTGCGCATTTGAGTTGTCTTTGTAACATGTTTAGTTTTGCCTCATTTGGAACAAAGATGAAGATTTGATAGTCATTCTAGTGTAAGGGGGGTGTTGCCCCTAGATTCAAACTACAACTTGAGGTTTTGTAATCTTTGGGCATTTGATGAACACACTTATGTAGAAGTAGTTGTGTTGCCCTTAAATTTTGCATCGCTATCAAAACATATGTAAGTGTATTAATCACTAAAAGAATTCTAAAGTGAAATTTTATCTTTAAATTTATAAAATATCAAGGTGCGTCAAGTAGAATCCTCAGTTCTATGTGCAACTTACAAATGAATGAGGGTGGTGCAATGAATTGTGTGGCTATGTATTGATAGGGGATTGTAATACAAATTAAATTGTGTGAAGGAATGAAATAAATTTTGTTGTGAAAGGAACCATGAATTTGGTATAATTGTGTTGTTTTCTCATATTTTCTTAGGAATCTTAGGGTAGTGTCTAAATATAATAATATATAGGTTTAAAGAGGATTCCATTGCTTAGAAGGCTAGGTAGTATACACTTCCCTCTAGACTTTTCTATGGGTCTTTTTTGCCATTCTTGTAAGAAACACTTATATGTTATATTAATCACATGTAGAGGTACCTTTTAGACATATCACCCACCATTTCATGGTTTTTGATTGTAGTTTTAGGTTATTAAATTTGTAAATATGATTTGCCTTGTCTATAGGTTTATTTTCTTGTGGTTTAGGTGTATTTGAGATAGTTGCAAACATAGAAAATAAGGGTCCCCTTATTCATTCCTATTTTTATAGATTTTTGTTGTTCAATAGTATTTTTTAGAGTTTCAAGTATCAAGACGGTTTTGCAAAAAAATTCTATAATAAAGGTATATTTTGGAGAATTGAAGTTGTTAGAGATAGATGAAGACATGTGATTTCCTAATTTCTTATTATAATGAAGTGAACTAAAGAAAAAAATGCATAGGATTTTCTTAGTTTATAGTATAATTTGGACTATAAGATGATCATGAGAAAAAATATTTATTTATTTAATTTTGAACTTTATTTTTGAAAGTTGCAATTGCTAGGGATAAGATGAGGCCTATGGCTTTCCAATTTTATTTTTATGTTATGAAGTTGTTTTTTGATAGGTACAATTGTGGAAATGATCTCATGGCTTCCCAATTTTTTGTTTTTCCAAGGTGAAGTTGACTTCTTAAGAGTTGTATTTTTGAGAGTTTTTGAAAGTTGATGATGAGCCAAGCCCCTATGACTTTTCAATTTTCTATTTCTTATAGTAAATCTATGTTCTTAAGCATGAAATAATTAAATTAGGATCCTAGTAGGTTTCCATTTTCTACTTTTTCTTGGTCCAATATTGTTTTTTCAGATAGTTGCATACATTGGAATTTGTCTAGACCTTGTTGGATTGCCATTTTTTGAAATCTTGTAGTTCACTAGTGATTTTCCACTGTGGTATATATTGTTGTTGCAGTTGGTATGTAATTTAACAAAGTATATTATTTTTATTCCATTTTTTTGGCACTTGTTGCAAATGCTTTCTAATTGGATGACTAGTTTTTGTTAGAAATCCATGTATTCCATTAGTTCATACAACAAGGATTAATATGGACTAGCAAAGAGAGTCTCATGCATTTTTTAGGTGGGAATCAAAGTTTTATATAGTTGCAATATTTTCTTTTGGCCAAAAATAGATGTAGTGTGTAATAGCGTTGTAGATTTAGGTGGAGTGTATAGAGATAAGACCACTCAAGAAGTCAATGGCTACAATTCAAAACATCAACAAAATAGAATTTTTCATATGGACCAAAAATGCACATAATATAACAAGTTTTAACCTTTTGGCAAATAGAGTTGTGTAGAAACATACAACTAGTACTGAAATATGAAAATCTTTGACACATTTACCTTAGGACAATAGCAATCCGTCAAAAAATCTATCCATATGATCTTGAAGGCCTACCTTTGTGGAATGCATAGACATCATGATTTACATCTATTGTTGAGCCAATGCAAAGATTATAAGGTTTGACCAATGCATGAGAAGCGTTGACTATCACAAATAGGGTCTTGCATTTGTAGAGAACTCCATTCTCAATGCCCTATAGAGGTCTACAAATATTTAGAAAATTATGCAACTAGTAGATCTTCATGTCTAATACATGAAGGTGATGATGATTTGGCTAAACAATGATTTTATTGCAAAATGGAGACCTTGCAATGAACAATAGTCCAAGGCATGAGGCAATGAAGCAAATCTCAGATAGAATAGTGCACTACGACAAAACATGGTAAAAAAAAACCATAGTCAAAATTGACTATAGTTCTTTTTGCCACAGTTTTGTGCACACGCATGTAGTGGACAATTATAGTTTTTTGCAATTTCCCACTGCAATTTTTTGAATTTTTGGGCATGCAATATACCATTAGAAAGGTATAGATTGTATGAAGCTTAATTAACCAATCTGTCAATTTAGTTCTTGATTAAGATGAAAGTCGGATTTAGAATATTGTAGTAATTTCTAAGGATTTTTTTTAATTAGCATTCATTTCTGTTGTGTCGGATGAAAGTCAACTTATTGTAGTAATTTCTAGAGCTCATGAATTCAAAAAAATAATAATTTGTCTTTATACTATTAAAGGTAGGTGGCTCAAAAAGCAACCTAGCTCTAAAAGCAACCTCTAACAGAGAAGTACATTTTTCTTTCTTCAATGTATATATAGTGTACATTTTAGCAAGAAATTGGTTTAAAAAATCACTCCATTTCAACTTCAAATACAAAATGACTTGGATTGGATGCCAATTCCATCTATCTTTCTAAACAATTTATTGGAAATTGTTTTAAGGAGTTTAGCTTTCAAGTAACTACAATCACTTCTTAAAAGGTTACTTTAAAAGCAAACTACCTTCTCAAATGAAAACTTAGTTTATGATTGTGTTGGAGTGCCAACTAGCTTAGAACAAATAAAAGAGTCAATTTCTAACTCTTGGGTGCCTAATATGAATCTTGAAATCATGCTACAACGTACCACTCATGTTGACCCCATTCATTACACAATAAGATCCAAAAGAGGTGGCAATTGAAATTGCAAGATGGCTAGGAAAAATTGCTTTGGGAAAAATTGTAAATTTTTTGTTGTACGGCTTATGGGATTATAATGATAAAAAATGAGTTGGAAGAAGGCCAAAATTAGGTCATGTATAGGTCTTCCTACATTACATTTGTTTGGTCTTCTAGCACCATCATTCTACTAGTACTAATTTAGAAGTCTAGCCATTTTTAAAAAGGTGATTCATTGATCCAAAAAATCTTGATACATTCATGTATTGTTGAGATGCTAATCCCTTATCTTTGTTACTAAGAAATGGGTGTTTATTTAATGCAATTTGTTAAAGGTTATACATGCTTGGTGCATGGACATACAATATATTTGACATCACAAAATACAAACAAGCAATAAAAATACTTCAATTTATATATAGGTGTTGATAACTTCAATTAACCACAATAGGTGTATTGACCTTATCCTTGAAAGCCTAAATGAATACAATATGTCCTTTTCAAAGATGCAATGGCAAATTCTTCATATGATGAAACAAATCTCAATATTTTGTAAAATAGGGTCTTGTAGAGTAACTAGTTGACATACTTGTTTCATTTCTTGATTTTCAAAATTTCAAAGTAAAAAGTATTTAAAATTTTGTTCAAGAATTGTAGTATAATAGAAAAAGTAAGCAAAAATAATATTTTTCTAATGAAAGGAATATTAGGGATGGAAAAATACATTTTAATTTTATGTACATTTATAGAATATATTTTGCACAAAAAAATTGGATCATTTTTTTTCAAATTAGTATCTTCAAAAATTTCAGAAATACAAAGTTCAATTTATTGTGATTAAAAACACAAAATAATTAGAATGATTCTAAATTTTATAAAGATATTACAAACAATATGCTGATAATATTAATTATTGAATTTCAAAAATAGGCACATACATTAAAAAAATGAATTTATAGGATCCAATTTGGTTATTTTTGGCTTTCTACTCCTTCTGTTTGAAAATGTACAAATCCAAGAGAATTTTATATTTTTCATTTTTTAAAATTATAAAATCTAAAATTTTCCTCAAATTCCACTACACGGTTGCTAGTATATGAGCATAGAAGTGTAAGCTTATGAGCCTCAAAAATGATACACCTATAGTATAGGTGCTTACACTATGAAAACCTTCTATGATAAGAGTGTATTTATACTATAGGTACCTATATTATAGGTATTTTTACTATATAAACACCTTCAAAAGTGGTAGTATATCTACTTATATACATATTAGAAGCTCACACACTAGCATTGTTGAATTCCACTATAATTTTCTTTGGAGTTGGGGACTTGGGGGTGTAGGATGTAGGAAAGCATTATTCATCCTTTTATTATTTTTTTCCAAGAAAACTACATTTTTTTGTTTATAATAATCAAAAAATTTAATATTCAACATTTTCCAAAATGAATTTTATGAGTATTGGGTGAATGTAAGAACCACTTGTATCATTTTGTATCACATAACATGTGCTGATGTGTTTTTGGCCATAACTTTTGTATTTCAGCTCTAAATGACTTAAAATTCATAGAAAAGGTACTCATGACTATTATACACTTTGTCTAATTTTTTGGTAGTTTAAAAAAATAATTAACTATTTAAAAATAGACTCCAATTGAATGTCACAAATCCCAATTTAGAGGTTTCTAGTACTATTGAGTATCTTTATTTAATGATTTTGAGCTCAAATTTGGATTAAATGGTCTTCAAGTAGACTTATAGCTTTCTAGGGAAGAAATTTTCTTTAAAGTTATTTTTATGTGGTGTACAAGTCTACAAAGTGAGCCTACTTCTACGTTTTTTTGGAAACATGTAAAAAATGATTTTGGTGATTTTTTGATGAATAACCATCTCCATAAAGTTGTTACAAATGGAAAAAAATTATTTTATTTTATTTTTTAAAATCCTAATTTTTACTAATTAAAACATCAAAGCTTCAAAGTTTATATTTTCTTGAGGTTTGGTACTTTTCAAGTTCTCCTACTTAGAGACTCTTAACAAATTTCCTTCAGTGCTTTTCTTCATTTTAAATGTATTTACGTTAGTCTGTTTTTCAAATTTAAAAAATATTTTTCTAATTGTAAAGTACTCCTGAAAAAATCAGCCAAATGCAACAAATACTACAAGTGTTTCTTGCATTCACCCTATTAGAGAGATTATTTTTTACTTTTATTCAGTTAAAATTAAAATTTCAAGGACATTTGTGTGCAAAAAAATGTATCAAAATAGGACAATTCATTGAAATTGTCCATTGTGAAAAAAGTTGCTAGGCCTTGAAGAGTCAATACATTGGGACAAAGCTTCTTGCTACTACTATGAATGATCTTTGGTTCCTACAATAAATACAATGGGGCAAAGCTTCTTTACTACTTTCACAAGCCATCTTGTTTGAGACATCTATGCATAGACCCTACTTCATCTACCTTGTGAAAAATATTGAAGTTAATAGAATTAACTTATACAAAAATTGTAAAATTAGGTTGCTCCACATTAATTCTTCAACATTTGACACTATATAAATATTTTTAGCTATTGCACAAGAATGTACTACTTTTGAATTAGGTCACCTTATATCAAGAAAGTTACTTTGAAAGTCAACAAATACTTTTACAAATATCTTTAGCTATTGCACAAGAATGTACGAAATACTCCTTTTGAATTAGGTTGCCTTATATCAAGAAAGTTACTTTGAAAGTCAACAAACACTTTTACAAATATTTCCATATGTATATATGAAGATTTATGAGTCCCAATTACAACAAGACCTAATTGTATAACGGTTAAAGGCAACTTTATTTCACTATCTTGTGTACTTTGCAAGGCATAGCCTTAAAAAGTCAAAATCTGTACTGTGCCTCTCCATTTGATCGCTCTACACTGAGATATTTGTCATCATCCTTGAAATCATCCATATCTTTGCTTTGACATTTTAGGAGCAGTTACACTTAAAAAACATCACTGATTGCAATGAAGAAATATTATTTATATTTCTGTCAATTCTCTGTTGCAATGGAACAAAACTGTTTATCCATTTGATTCAAAACAATGTGAAAATGGTCACTCAGTCCTGTCTAAAAAAACTATTGTTCTGGTGCCCAGCCTTAGAGCAACCCCATGGCTGGGCAGGGCTAACATAACTTAGGAGGCTCATAAGCCGACCATTTAAGGGAAAACAGGGGACTATAGAGAGCTGAGTGCAGCAAAATGTTGTCAAATCTTTTTGATAGAAAGAGGAATGAGAAAGATGTAAGTGGTGAATTAAATGAAAATTTTCAACTAAGTATGCATTAATAATGATTTTCCAAACTCAAACACGTATAGGTTGCTATTTTTGTTTATAGACAAGAGGTGAAAGTGATTACAACATCTCTTGATAAATGAACAAGTGAGTCCCAAAAGCAACAAAAGGGTGCACTTATTAGGTACATGTTAGTCTTTAAAGCATACTTTTGAGTTGCTAAAATAAGAGCTAGTGATACCAAGCTTCCATATAATTCATTGGTCAACCTAAATTGTAGTTTATTGTATTTCCATCAATGCACAATTCATTTATAATAGCTAAATTTTGAAGTGCACAATGTGCTCGACTTGCTCATAAAAAGATACCATGCGAGCTCATGGCAAGCCTATAATAACATAGGTAAGACGACACTATATGGCCGCCAAAAGGCTCATCCTTTCGACTTTGCACAAAACAATTTACAATGCTTTTATAGGTTCAATTTAAAATGCTTAATTGGAGTTTGAGCCTCCTACCTTACTTACTAAGTTGGTGAGCCACACTAAAAAGAAAGCCCCACAACAAGCACACAAAGACCTCAAAACAAATTGGACACTTCCAAATTTCAAGATGACACTATGAACTAGTGTGTCTTGTGTGTGCCATGCTATTATTGCTATAGGGTTTGTCTCTCTCTTTTTATCCCATTTTTGAACTATAGTAAAGAAACATTCTAACACCTCAAAAGTGGCAATGCATGGTCTATAGGTCATTGCAACAAAGTTTGCACCCTCTAGTAACCTCCTAGCTAGCCTTCATCAAAAAGAATGGATTTGATGAGATGGCAAGTCTAATTTTGGATCTTGAATTACTACCACTTTGCATGTTCAAGTCCCATTTTAGTGAGGGGCAAAGGAAAATGACATGGATTGGGATGAACATAAGATCCACACCAAACCTTCTCTGGTGCCTTTTTTTGGCAAGGCAACCATAAAGATGCCCTTATATACCTAACCTTGTATCCATTTTACTATCAAATGATCATGAGCAAGATGTTAGAGCACCTCTATAATGTACCCAAAAGTGGCATACCACCCTTGGCCAATTAATTAGACTCTCTTTCTCTCAAAACTTTTTTAGGCCATTGATTCTTTAAGAAAAAAATTTCTTACCTTCGAAAATACAGTTGATTTCTCAAAAAACTAGGATTTGTTGATCTTGTGAGATTTAATCTAAGCCATTCAAACACAAATGCCGATATGGTACAATATATGAATTATGTAGTGAATACTAAATATACGCATGAATATAGATATGGTAGAAAATATATATACAGATACAGGATATGGGATGCATTATCCCACATCATTTGTCAATGAAGTTGCTTACTGAAAATTACAAGGAGGGGAGGAGGGGATTAAAAAACTTAAAAATTTGAAATTTAAATTGGTAGTTATTGCCACTTTTGGGCACATTGTTTACACAATGTACCCAAAAGTAGCAATAATTGCCAACTCCAATAGGGCAACAAAGTGGCCAAAAATAGATAGTCGATGGATCCAAATTGATTTACTTTTCCACTACTTGCATGCCAAATAAAAAAGGCTTGCTATGCCAAATTTGGAAAGAAGGCACTATGAAATGAAGTAGCTTGTGTATGGTGCGCCATGGATCTAATTGTTAGTATAGAAGAGGGCTCAAAAACCACTTAGTCATCAAGAACAGACCATATAGATGTACCCAAAACAATGCAAATACTTCTTAGAATGGAAGAAGTACTATGCGCTCAAAAACAACAATCCTAAGTGCATGGTTTTAGAGTACTAATGAGGTGTAGGTGGTGACTACAATGTATATTGTTCAGTCATCAATGAGCTTTAACATAAGGTGGATACACCTAAAAGTGCCACTTATTCATACTATGGCTAGTTCCTATTATTAGCTTGTTCAGATTTTCATGCAGTCTTCTTGGCAAGTAAAAGCATGTTCCAATGAACCAAAGAACATAGGAATTGGATACGGTATGCAAAAGTTATTAATGGCCAAAGTCAGTTTCTAAAAGCACCATCTACAGTCCGTGAACATGACTAATTTTGAAAATGTATGCGCACTATAGATGGCGCTTTTAGGAACATGGCACTTTTAGGTGTACTTACTTTAATCCAAGGTGAACATGAAGTGTATTTAATGGAGTGAAGTAAATTTTTTCTTACAATTAGACATTTTGTTGGCACCACTATATGGCACAATTTTCAAGACTACATAGCTTAATTTTCAAGACTACATAGCTTTTCACTATATAATGTACAAATGCCTTTGGTGTGACTTTTTACCAAAAAAATGTACCATTTGAGGATTCCTTTTAACTTTAAAGAACACTAATTTCATCACTTTTTGGGCACATTCTAGTGTAATCAAAGCCATATTTCTAGTAACTACTATTGGAGGCTACAAACAATAATAGCTATTTTTGGCTATTTTGCTCTGAAAATTCATATTTAATTCATGGACAATCAAAAACATTTTTTTAAGTTACCATAGATATATCCTTTATTTATGTTTCTATAGAAAAATACAACCTTTTTTTTTCCATCAACACATTTCTCTTTAGACACTTGTTTTACCTTAGATGTACATTTTTTGAGCCTTAACACATTGTGTCAACATTGAACGTTATCCAACCAAATATTGGAAATGGCTAGGAAACAAGGAAGTACAAATTGACTTGTGAATGTGCATAGCTTTCATTAATTGGTGGGCCATTTAATAGGGCCGCGTACAACCTACGGATTGTGTATCCTATTGTTTCTTCCGTTGTAGGGCATTGTTAGAGTCCTCTAATCTCAACTTGATAGTGGGCAAGCCAAAGACTCATCTAACACCCCACTTGGTGTTGCTCCGATGGAGGGGCCTTGTGATAGAGGGACTAATTTTAGATAGTCCCCTGTAATGGCTTTATAGGGTGACTTATTTTGGACAACAATTGAAGGTATTGTTCATAGGAAAAAATTCCCTATGTGTACCTTCTTATCCATTCATCATTCTTCCATCTTTGATTAGAGAGAAGTGCCAAAGCTACTTGCAGTAGGTGAGTATATGAGACTAAAATGGGTTTAGATGAAAAATCCACATTTGTATAGAAAAATATAGTTTGTTGAGGAAAAAAAAACTTTTTTTTGCATTCTTCTTCTTCTTTATTTTTGCACATATTGAGCTCAATTTCTTGACAAGTTTCCCATAATTTACAAGTTAATATATTCTATTGCAAGTACCTCTATCTTACACTATTTTCTCCTATAGTATTAGTGTGTGCAAATCTAATTTCCTAAAGTTGCACCGTATTAACTCTTTAAATCTCAATTGTCTCCTTCAAGGACATTTGAAGGTTCAAGCACGTCCCTATGAGTTCAATATTTGACATTTTTTCAAAAAATTCTTTCAAAGAGAGAAAAGTACATTAGCTCTCAAGGACTATAATTTTAATTCCAAATTATGCCACCTTGAGTTGAAAATGGAGTTTGTGAGCCCTTCCCCCCCCAAAAAAAAATCTCAACTTTTCCACAACTATCCATCCCTCCTAATGGTGTCTCTCACCTAAAAATTTTACCTTCATTAGTAGCTTAAGCCATTGTTGACTTCTCAATTTTCCTAACTAAACTAGGATTTGTCTTTGTTCTTGCTAGGATTGATGAGTAGTTGAGTACTAACTTAGAGCATTGCCAACGATTGTCGTAAAGTTGGGATTGCCAATTTTTAATATGGCATAGGTTCTTGACATCACCTTCACCTCTAGTCCATCCTAATTCTCCACTCATCTTTGCCACACTCATTCATTAACTCCTAAAGTTTTAAATTGTATTTTTTGGCAACATAGCAATTTCATGCAACTCACTATAAATAGATTTTCTTATTTATTTTCTTTGAAATTTGTATAGGATGTGTATCTAAAGAATAGCCTTCAAGTCCAATAGTTTTCATAACTTTGAATTCATAGTTGAACAATTATTGTATGAAAAGTAATTTTCATTTCTTGGTAGGTAGCCTATCTATTGTACAATTCCAAATGACTTGAAAATTTTCAAGAATGTATTCAACTTGCTTTGAAGAATAAATTCAAAGAGTAACCACCATTTTAGACATTTTTTTCATATAAATGTGACCATTTGAAGTAAAATTGCTTAGTTTTTTTTGAAGAGTTTAAAAATAATTTTGTCAATTCAAACACTAATATCCTGCAATCTAAATGGTAGAAATTTTTGAAATCTTTTCCGACATTTTTTCAAACTAACTTACTACAAGATCCTATAGTTAAATTTGTTAAGTATTGTGTTTTTTTTCTAAAAGTTGGTAGATATGGCCCAATTTTGGAATATTTTTGGTAAAAGTATAATAAAAAAATTTTAGGGGTTAATAGAGTCATCACACCACCAAAGGTGGCAAATTGGTCTACAGCCTACAATGTTGAAATTCCACTATGAGTCCAATTAGCACTTCAATTCCATTAGTGATAATCACAACCTAGAAAATTATGTGAAAATAATAGCCAACAAGATTTGTATACTAATGTTTGAAGTGCTATACTTAGTGAGCCCTTGTGTTTGAGGACACAAACCTAACCACATAGAATGGAAAGAGTTTCTCCAACCCATGTGAGATTAGTGAGAGCATGAACTAGGAGAAGCTTCCACTAGTTCATGTTCTCCTATACCCCACATGAATTGGATGACCTCCTCCCTCCCCATATAGATATGGGGAGCTTTTCTTCATGATAGTCTATTCAATCCAACTTGACAACATTGATAAGGCAATATGAGGTGCTCTTTCATTTCATTTGGAAATAAATGAGATGTGACATAAGTTAGTCCTGAAAGAATTGAAAATCAGATTTTTTTGGGTTATATTTTATAGCAAATAAATTGAATTTCTTGGTTGGTGTGCTTGTCCCTCTTGGAGTGCTATATTCACCATTTACTAGTGGGGCATATGACTACTCCATGGCTGGCCACATCAGAGCAGCTACAGTACAGTAGTGAAACAGTCCAAATTTGCACATCAATTTTGCATCAGCTGTGGGGCAGGGCTTTTTTTGGACCAGTGTCCCCGTTCTGGCCTTGCTGCAGTGGCCAGTTTTTGGAGGGTCTGCTGCTGATTTGTCAGATTCTGACAGATCTGGCAAAATCTTAGAAAACAAAGATCTAGAAAACAAAAAAGCTGTTTTTTCATCTCCAACTTCAGTTCCATCCTGTGCAGACCTGGTTGCTTCACTTCAATTGATATAAGTTTTCTACTGAGTGTCTGTATTCTGTAATGATATGTTATGTCCAGTCAGGTGACCCATTTTGACTCTGAGCTTCTCAGTCCCCACTCCCTCAGGGCCAGCCAGAGCCTACTGGCTGGATGCTTCTTATCCTTTCTTTCAAGCATTGTCTTGATAGGTTAGTAGGAAAGGAAGTGAGATCATCTACTGAAGGCCCATCACATCTCCCAACAACTGAGGGAAGGAAGGTGCCCACCAGGCTCATGTTCAGCTTATTATTTTAGGGCATGAAGAAGGACACTTTCTTGAGCTTTGACAAAGACCTCTCATTACGTAAATGAATAGATATAACTTAGTTCATGCCCAAACAGAAGGTTCTGGGCTTTTGACTGACTGAGGGAAGGGAGACCCCTTTGGACAGTATGATACCTTACCACCATTCCACAATACAAAAATAGAAACGGCTCCATCACGCCACAAACCACTCGAAGATTGGCCACACATGCACCCGAGATTGGCGCAAGCACGGCTCACAAATCATCCAATTTTTTGAATTCATCCATCCTTCATTCATCCACAATATGACTGACCTACTAAGAAACTGGAAACTTCATCCAAAGAATAGTGCTGATCTCATGTTTCTTAGAGAGGACTTTGGACAATTTCTTTGACTTTTTCCTCATTTTACTCTTTTTGTAGTGTAATTAAAGTCAAGTCAGAAATGAGTTGAGTATTTGGTGCATATTTGCCAATAGAAAATTCACTAACACCAACCACTCAATTGGAATTTAATGGAGGCAAGATATTAAATCATTGCCTAGGCAAACTCATATGTACCAATGGAGATGAATCATTCAATGGTATCAATCTATGAAATCTATCCATCAATTGGGTACCCAATTGGTACATGCAAAAGAAAAAATTCGGATTAAGAAATGTGAAAGTAGAGTCTTGCAATGAGAAATAAAATGACAAGCCACAAGGTTGGCATGCAAGGGATATTATTTCTCATAATAAAACTCTACTTTTATGTTACTTATTGGATATAACTTCAAATGATTGAGTGGTTAGAAGTTAATCAACAATACTTAATCAAGGATCTAAAAAGATGGACTTTACAATATTAAAGAAGCTCCATGATATGAAAAGCCACATGCCTTTCTTCATTTAGTTAAAGAATGCCATTTGTATAGAAAAAGAGTCCATTGACGTTATAGTCTCTTAATCCAAAGAAGAAGTGTTCATAATTGCAAAGTTGAATTCATAATCCTTCAATCTTTATTATCCCATTTTGTGCCTTAAACAAGTGATTTTTCTTCTATATGTGTTTTTTAACAAATGAGATTATATGTCTTCTATTAGTCATGAAAAATCAATCAATATTAACTATAAATCGCAACAAAATTTTGAAGGAAAAGTAAAAATATTCATAGCAATTAGAAAATTAGTTGCAAAAATTAAAAATTCTCTACATGTGTGGAGCAATAGTATAGAACTTAGTGATGTAAACTCAATTTCTTAAAATCTTTTTCTTATGAAAAAATCAACACATCATGATTGTAGGCCAAATTTTCAAATTGCTATAAAAGATTGAAATTTAGGATTTTCTTAAACCTTCAAATCAAAGTAGAAACTCAATTTGATAAATTTCATTTTGATATTTGAAACCAAATTTAAAACATATCATTCTCGTAGATAAAACTTCAATCATGAACAAGGAGCAAACAAAAGGCCAAAATAAACTATAAAGTAAGTTGTGAGTAAGTTAACTTCTTAAAGATGTTGCCTTCTAAAATAGCTCACAAATATTTTGTCCATATATTGAATATGCTCAATCTTCTTTGAACACTAAAAAAAAATCCAAAATCTCAATGGACTTGTAGTATGTTTGTCACTTGGTGTGAAATTTATAGCTTACATGGAATTCATGTACTACTCAATTTCTCCTTCTATATACAATAGGGAGAACATATAGAAAATAGCATATACTTAAGGATTAAGTATCTTATTTTAAAAATCCTAAATAATAGCATTCATAAAAAATGTGTTCAAGCAACTCTTTATGAAATTGGATCAAAATTTATATCTTTCCATCCGATAAAGTTCTATAAAGATATTCTAAAGACAAATTCTCTACGATATTGTTTTAGAATGAATCCACGAGTGCTCCTCCAATAATAGTAGAATCTGAAAGAAAAATTTCCTTTTAATAGTAATATATTCCGTTCTCTCTCTATATATATACTATTGATTTATTAAGAACATTCATCCTTTTTTTTAGCATTGAATCTTATATATAATGATCTTTGAAGTTTCTTTGAAGAACATTGATTGTATTTTTTTTGAAGAAAACCTAATGAATAGTTTAAATCTCACTGGTAATATGGTATTCTTAAAAACATTAGTTGTATATGTAATTATGGACAATAGGTTGTTGACAACATTTGTCATCTATTTAAAATGTCGTCTATAACTTTTTCTTGATTAAACTTTTTCTTGATTAGTCAAAATGTCAAATAGGTTTCTAGAAATTAAAGTTAGTTTGATTTACCACATTAAATTGGTTCAAAGTTTTTTGAAAGCACCTATTCTAATATGCCAAAATGAGGTTTGAAATATTATTTTGAATATAATTTCTACATCTTGACAATAATTAGGTTATTATCTTCAAATTATCCCATATCTTTTGAGATTTCATAATGGACAATGGAATTTCATTATAAAAAGACTTATCTACTCTTCATTCTTAAAATTGTCAATGAAGTAAGTCCTTTATTTTGCCATAAAAAAATTTCTTAATGCTAAATGGTCAAATGACATATTGGTATCGACGATATTGAGTACCCATGATTGCACTGGACTTTCAACTTTATTTTGTCTCTAATAACTTTATTTCTAGCTGGCTATGGATGTTTTTTTTCCAATAGCTTTTTCATTTAATTTGTGATGACTTCATCAATTCTGCTTCTTTATATTATTTATTTTTTGATTTTTCTTTGAAATTTTTTTTGTTGACCGTTTCTTCTAACTCTGTTGTTGTTTGAGGTATTTCAATCCTATTTTACATGTTGAATTTAATCCCTAAAGGTTTTTGACTATGTTTTCACCAAAAATGCTCCAAAACTGCCATTTCTAAAGCAAGTGCAAAATTTAAAAAAACAACCATCTTTGAACATTTATAACCATAGGATCTTGTATTACACTAGTTCAAGAAGATGTGGAAAAAATTTCAAAAATTTCCACTGTGTAGATTGCAAGATATAAGTGTTTGAATTGTCAAAGAGACATTTTTTGACCATGCGAAAATCCGGGCAGCTGCACTTCAGTAGCTCACATTTATATGAAAAAATATCCAAATTTTTTGTAACTCTTTGGATTCATTCTTCAATTCAAGTTGTCTACATTCTTGAAAATTTTCAAATAATTTGGAATTGTACAAGATGTAGGAAAAAATTTATAAGTAGAAAGAAGTAGAAAATGATCCAAAATACTAAATTGTTAACTATTTTTTTATGGGATTGAAAAATGTCAATCCCAATGGTTGTAATGTTTCAATAAACAATATACTCCCAATTTTTTTGTTTTTATTCAAAAATATTAAAAATTGAGTAAAATAAATGACTTCAAAGTTTATTTTAGTGTAGAGATTCCATAAGTACTTATAAACTACTCACAAACTAAAACTCCTATAACTTTCATCTCATTAATCAAGATGGAATGATTCAAAGCTTTCCAAGTAGATAAAAATCTAAAGAACAAATTTGAAATTTGAAAATTCAAAAAACGTGATTTTTGAAGAAGTTTTTTTTGCTGCCCGAGCTGCCCGCCAAGTAGAGAAAACTACATATCATACAATAACTTTTTCACTATGTAGTCAAAAGTTATGAAAATTGTTGGGCCTTAAAGCTACTCCTTGGACACATGTTTTGTGAAAATTTCGAAGATAAAAAACAAAAACTCCATCCGTTGTGAGCTACCCAAAGTTGTTATGTTGCCAAAAAACGCAATTTGATGCTTTAGGGGTTAAGATGAAGCCATGTAAAAAAGATGAGGTTTAAGTACATAATGCATATCTACAATTGTACATTGATTTGGATGAATAAATTCTATTTCATTTATAATCTATATCTTTATAGATGTGAATAGCTTTACTTATAGAATCTAAGACATTTACATTTACATTGTTGTTAGTTAGACCTTATTTGTACATTGAGTTATGCTCTTTGTTTTGTTTTGTTTTCATTGTGACATTTTTAGGCTTGTGCATCCCCCATTGTGTTCTTGGCACCATTGGGAAGCTTTTTGTGAGAAGGGGTGCATTAGCTTTGTTTGGTGGTGTTTGGACCTCCTATATGAATTTTTGATACTAGATATTGAATTTTGAAGTTTTCATAAATTTGAAAATTATGAATCTAAATTTAAAATGTAATATGTATTCATAAAATTGAAACACTTTAACCCCTAAAGGTTTTGGACTATGTTTTCACCAAAACCGCTTCAAAACTGTCATTTTTTAGACAACTATCAAATTTTTAGAAAAAAACATTTTTTGACAAAAATAACCGTAGGATCTTTTAGAAAACAAGTTTAAGAATATGTGGAAAAAATTTCAGCAATTTCCGCCGTGTAGATTGCAAGATATTAGTGTTTAAAGTCACAGAAATCATTTTTTTACCACTGCGGAAATCCGGGCAGCTGCACTTCAGAAGACCATATTTGTGTGGAAAAATGTCCAAAATGATTGTAACTCTTTGGATTCATTTTTCAAGTGAAGTTGGATACATGCTTGAAAATTTTCAGATCATTTGAAATTGTACAACATGTAGGAAAAAAATAGTAAGTAGAAAGAAGTAGAAAATGAGCCAAAACACTAAATTATTAACAATTTATTTATAGAGTTAAAAAAAGACAATCCCAATGGTTGTAATGTTGTGTTAAACAATATACACCCAATGTTTTTATTTTTTTTCAAAAATATTAAAAATTGAATTAAATAAAGAATTTCAAACTTTTTTTGTAGTGTAGAGATTTTATAACTAGCCGAAACTACCTCAAACTAAAAATCCTCATAACTTTTGACTCATTAATCAGAATGGAATGATTTAAAGGTTTCCACTTTGATAAAAATCAAAGAAACCAATTTCAAATTTTAATTTCTTAAAAAAGTAATTTTTGAAGAAGTTTTTTTTGCTGCCCGGGCTGCCCACCGAGTAGAGAAATTACATATCAGCCAATAACTTTTTCACTATGTAGTCAAAAGTTATGAAAATTGTTGGGCCTTGAAGCTGCTCCTCGGGCACATGTTGTGTAAAAATTTCAAAGAAAAAAACCAAAAACTCCATCTGTAATGAGCTGCCCGAAATCGCTATGTTGCCAAAAAACGCAGTTTGGTCCTTTAGGGGTTAATGAAATGAAACTTTAATTTCAAAATTACTCTTACTTTTGTTTTGACTATAGCAATGACACATGATACACTAGTACAATGTACACCTAAAATTCATTGACTGAATTTAGTATTGGGTACAAACTGACACAATTCCAACACATGTTTTAATTGGATTAATTTGATTGCTAACTTTAGAAATTTGACAATTCCATCTTTGATGTAAAGAAGTTTGTGCAACTAAGGTAGAAGCACTAGTGACTAATCAAATAAGCTAATTTGGAGCAAATGGTGAGGAATAAGAGCTAGTGGAAATTAATGTGAATGTGGATGATTAAAAAGTTCTTTGCACACATTTCCAATGTCTAAAGTCTTCCAATTCTGATTAGTTTAGAACTACTTTCCTACTCACTTCTTTTGAACTTGTATTATTATATTATTAGTTCGAATCTTGAAGAGAAAAAACACCTCTATAAGACATTTCAAGCCATTAGTTTTCACCTTGAGGTTGGAAATAGTGCACCCTATAGGTTTGTTATTGAGCATGGTTAGTAACTAGTACTTCTACCTTCTACCTTATTAGAGCATCTCTTACCTTCATAGTACCCCAACCCTTTCAGTTTTTCAGTGATAAATAATTAATTTTAGTACGCATGACCGTTTAACTTCATTTTGGCCTGCCAAATTAGCCTTATTTGAAGGGGTCACTAATATCTCTACAAGCTATATTTTCTTTTAGGATTAGCGAGTCATCATAATAAATACGGTGGAAACACCCAAAACTATCCAAATAAAAAATTAAGCATAATTGGAGGGAGGTTTTTCTAAAAATGATATTTTTCTAGTATTAGTGAGTGAAAATCATGAATATTAAAAAAAATAAAAATTGGATACAAAATGTAATTTCTATAAATTTTCAAAGTGTTGGCTCCCTAGACCAGTGGAGCCGTCCTATAGGTGTACCCTGACTTGAACTTTGTTGAAATTAACAGTGAGCCAATCGGATATTTATATATGCCCTTAAAATGCGTCAGCCAATTAGAATCAAGCATGTGGCCAACACATTAAGGGAACTCTACTGTCGCAATTGGGTGAGTTCTAACCTACTCCAAAGGATAAGTTCAGGAATGAGTGTTTCTCCCTTATGTGACTTGTGGTTGATTGAAAATAAGCTATATTTTATTGAGTTGTACTATTGGGGATACAAGTGTCCATCCCCTCTAAATTGAACAGACCTCAATTGAATGGCACGCGATATTTCCAGAGCTGCAGGAGGTGCTCTTAATACAGTACCGTAGTCCCAAAAGGAGAGCCCCTGCTCCAGGACATTAACTTAGTCAGGGTCAGTGCCAGAGCCAGAGCCACATATTTTCGTGATTGGAATTCTGATGTGGCAATCTGTAATTGTGCCACCTGGGTAGTTTACCAGACCTTAGGTCCACTCCGTCAGTCAGTCTTCAGGCGGCTCATTTTCCCGAACTCATCCGTCAGTCAAAAAACTGACGTTATTAAGGGGTGTTTCACACTACGGCTGTCCAAGTCGAGAGGTCGTCGATTCCACCAATCAGATTTTAGAAACAATGATTTTCACCAATGAGATTTGAGAAAACCATGGCCTCTCGACTTAGACGGCCATAGTGTGAAACACCCAAGGTTGAGGTACCCGGAACTAGTCGCGCCCAATTTGTGCCCAATTCCTCTGACCTGTAAGGGTGAGGTATTTCTAATTGTGGCCAGAACAGATTTCCAACCCGAGCTTGAATTGCATTTTTTGGGTCCTTTCTGAGGTTGAGACTGATAACGTTGTGACACACGTTCCAAATTTAGTGAGTGTAGAAAGTAAGAAGTATAGTAGTGGGTAGGACTCTAAACATTGGCTATTGGCCAAAAGTACTTTTTGCCTTTCAAATTCATAGCAATTTCAATTTTGGGAAAAAAATTCTTAAAATTTTCTATCTCCACATTTCTATCTTCTTACATGGGAATTTTTTTTACACCACCCCATACTATGCACAATCTGCTTTGAATTTGAAATTGCTTAAATGGTCCTTTATCAATGCCTCAACATAACATTTAGTAGCAGGAGAGCAGACTGCCTTTTGCTCTCCCGGAAGTAAATTGAAGAATATCATCTTTGACAAGTTTGGTTTGAAATTTCAGTTTCACTGAAGCCCTGAAAGCATGTTGAATATTAGTTCACTGAATTGAATTAACTTGTCTTAGAGATAATTAACATCCAATTAGGCATGCTCAACTGAATTTTAGAACCTGCATACCTTGACAAGCTTGCTCGCAAAAATGGGAATGCAAATCAGTAGTTACTAATTGTGACGAAATGATGTGGAATATTCCATATCATTCTGTCTAGAATGAGGTAGTTTGCTCTCCTGCTACTGAATGTTATGAACTTTAACCCATAAACAATAGGTAGGTCACCACAAGGAGCAAACAAGGTCCATTTTGGCACAGACCACTCAAGTTGTAAACAAATAAAGGATGTGAAATGCAATGTAGGTCATTAAAGAATGTAGCCTATTGTGTAAATTATTGAGAGTGATGGTCTAAGTTTGAAGCCCTCTTCTAAGAATTGGGGCTCTTCTAAAATATGAGTTCATTGATTGAGGCTATTTTTTGCAATGTATGATGGCACACAATCATAAGTTTGCTATTGAACTAAATTGGATGAAAAACTTCTATTTTTGTTTGATAGACTATTTGAAAGGCATTCATCAACCGCAAACTAGATTGTATTAAGTTATATTGATTCGTCCTATTTGTTAGGGAAACTAAAGTAGAACCACCTGCAAAATGATCATTTAAGGTATTCTAGATGTGATCTAGTATATTGCAAGGCAAAACAAATATTTTCAAAGGTGCAAAGATAAAAATGATGGGGATTGCAAAAACTTTGGTAATTTTATCACATAAATTGAAATTACTATAAATTTTGGAAGGCAATAAGTGTGCTAGATCCAATGCCAATCTATGGAGTCTTCTAATTTCGATCACATAAAATACTACTTTTTTATTCACTCCTTACTTTCTTGCATACTACTTTAGGACATGTGCCATGAACTTTTAGTTTAAACTTTAAGGAGAAAAAACAACATTCTAGCCTTGGTTGGAAATATGTCCATCAAGAAGTTGGCTATGGAGTACCGATTGGTTATAGGTGGTTCTACCTTGGCTGATTAGGTCAATCTATTCATCGTTCAGAAATTGGACATTGGAGCGCGTTAAAGTTAAGTTATAGTACATAGAATTTTGCCCTAACTGGGAATGTAATTCTAAGTAACTCACCACAATTACACCATTGGTAGTGCAAGTTGAAACATTCTCCAATTCTACTACTTTCTACAAAAAAAATTAATTTTGTGTGGCAACACTAGCTTCCCAGATTTGCAAAAATGAGGTCATAGACTATTTCAAGATTACAAAAATTCCAAAAAATCACCATATCAAGAGAACCTCGTTTCAAACCGACTCCAACAAATCTTACTCAAAAAATAACAACATTGTGCTTGTAATTAAACTTCAAAGGAATTTTGAAATTTCCCTTTCAAAATTTGTAGAAAAATATTGGTGAAAGCATTTGGAAATCTAACCATATGAATGGAATCTAAAACTCATAATTTACAACTTTTGTTTGCATCACAATTCCAGAATATTCTTCCAAATAGTACTTTATAATGATTTCTCTCAAATCGTGAATTCTGGGAACGATTCCAGACACTTCGAGGTTAACAGAACCGCAACGGAACGTGCAGTCCGCCTAGTGTCGACCTATGAAGACCTCAAAGTTTCTCAGTCAACGGCGTGCCACCCCACTGACGCCAGGTGCCAAACTGGAGTCGAATTTCCCGAAAGAAAGCAAGACGACGATTGCAGCCGAACTCCCCAAAGAAGTTGAAACTCCCCAAACGAGGATTAGGCTTCCGAAGAAAGAAATCCAGTCACAGGGATCAGCCGATCAGCCATTCATGGCTGTCTCTTCTCCGGCCTTTGGATCGGTCAAGGCCGCGTGAGCAGACCACCGAGCCCACTGGAGCAATGAGCACCCAATGCACTTGCCCCTGCTTACTGTAGCCTTTGCAGTTTTCAAAACGTAAACCATACAATTCTGCAGCCTTTGTAGTTTATGAATAGAAATACTCGCAGAAACTGCACGGCCGGTCTGTCCTGCAGGTTGGGGCTAATTCTAGCCATGCCTGAGGGGGCCATGGCTGGCCTACTTGCCGGGAGGAGTGGGGCCACGGGGTTGGGGACTGGTGCACACCTGCACTAAAAAGTTCTGCAGATATCGATCGACCTCCTTTGCCTGGTTGCTTGGTGGTAGCTTCCGCGAGCTGTCTTGCTGGGCTTGATCGTCACCATCGCCGCTCCTGGCGTCACTCCGGGGCGTCTCGCAGTCTCACTTGCTTGGGTGATGCGGTGCTATTCTTGCCACTGTGAATGTTCGCTCAGATCGACGGCTTCATCTCTTCGCTGTCATTCCTTCAATCGATGGATAGCAAGCTACAGTTGCTGTGCACAGCGAACTGTTCCTGCTTTCAATCCCTTCGCCGGTCTAGTTGCAGTATCGATTGATTCCAGGTCGATCAGGTTTTGAGCCCGATTTGGAGCTCGGTTTAGAGGGTAAGTTGGTACGTGGGGGACGAGGGTTTTGTCGCATAGGGTTGAAATTGGCAGTCGGGATCGAAGGGTTAGTGACCGAGTGATGTGCGCAGTACGTTGGTGTACTAGCTAGAATCTCACTGTACGTACACTAGAAGGTGGCAAATGTTTTAGAGAAGCTTCACCTGCTGGGCTGCATTTTAATTTGCTCTTCTGTAGTTCGACCTGGGATCTTTATTTGCCTTTTCATTGACTTGGTGAGCAGTCGCTACATGCTGGAAGCCCGCTGGTGTGCACACAATTTTAATGAATCGCACCGTCTTTTAGCTTTTGGTACTCGCACATCAATTATTGTCCGAAGTGGCGGTGTCCACAACGCAGAGCGCTTCTAATTATATTATTGACGCCAATAGGTGCGAGGCCGCTTTTGATGTAGTACTGGGTTATCTGGGTTTCATTAGCCAGATAATTGGCACCCAGTTTGTCAACATGTGTGCATTTGTTTGTGTTTGTGTGTTCTCTGAAAGCTTGCTGGTAGTTTCTCGTTGCGTGGAAATTATGAAAGTTTGATTCCTCAAGCGTCGAGCAGGTCAGACAAACTAGTAAGTCTTGACGCATGCGGCGACCATTTAGGAATCGTGTGCCTTTTAGCTGTCCAAATGAAAAGGCCTTGTAGTGCCTTCACAGATTTCAGTGCTCTGGCATGATAATGGTACTCTAGGACAGTGGTAGAGAAGGAAGAATGGTCACCACTCTGCAAGATCGAGATATTCCATGCTCGTGGTTCTTTCTGATGCCCACCTAGCTTGTACAGTACACTGGGCCTCGTTATTCTTCCTACTCTCCGTTGTTGAAAGTCTGGGTTTTCTCCTTACGAACCTGCTAATTATTACTCAAAAATGTCTAAAGTCTTGCCGTGTGGGTTCAGTATTTTCTGAGACCATATTGAGCCATCTGCGGACTTCGGTGGGGGTCTGGCAGTTTCCGGATGAGCACAAGAGAGAGGGGTCGATTTGCTGTTTCGATTTTTCGCTGAATTTTGGCGTGGTGTACAAGAACGTGCTTAGAAAGGATGAAGTTATCATATTCGTTTTTTGCTTGATTTTGCAGGTTTTGTCCACAGCTCAGAGTGAGTGCATGCTGCTGAGTTTGTGTTCCCAAGAGCAACCACTTGCAAGCTTGCACTGTTCCGTAGGGCGGCTGCGCGCGTTTTCTTTGGCGTGGAAACTGGACTTTCGGTGGAAACTGGGAGCTTAGAACAGTGTATCTGGAAACGGTTGTCGGGTGAGGAAATTGGCGTCCCGACTCCCGGAGAAACAGGTGTCGGTATGTTTGTGCGGAAGCGGTGGAAAAACGTACGCACACTTGGCGCATTCCAAGGGAGTCTACTGTAGTAAAGAGGAATGAAGTTTATCACGAGACGTACACATGATTAGAATATTTAGTTCGTTTGGAGGACGGAGGATGGAAATTGCTTACTAGCTAGCAAGCTTGTTCGCTCCTGGCAGGAACCGATAGCGGCATTTAGAGAACCTTGCAAGGGTTTGCGTGGAAAATGGCCCTGCAACTCCAAGTTATTCTCGCTCCAGGAGGCCTACCGTCGTTTCTGCTTGTGAAGTGAACCCGGAAATTGCAACAGGGTAGAATTGAAGTTTTGTTGACCAACATATTGCACCATGAAGGGTCTGGGTATGAGAAATTCGTGGATTCTAGTGCTTCTGAAATTGATGTTGCTTTTTGCAACTGGAAGTGCAGTTTCAGATCCCACCGAGGGTAAGTGCTCCTCTTCTGTCTGCAGGTTTGGGGGACCTCCCCCTTGAAATGTACACCGGTGTTATATTCTCTCCGTAGAAAATGTATTCTCGGAGTCAACTAAGCAGCAGTCTCTCCGCTTTTGGGTTATGTGGGATATGGTGGAAATAGCAGATTTTAACTGTACCCTTCCGAAGGTCTCATGAAATTTTCTCCTTTTCTTTGTAGCATTTCCCCATTTTGGGCTTATAGTAGAAGACACGCTTTCCATCACTTAATTTAAGCATTTCATCCAGCAATTATGTAGGACTATGCTTTCATTGGGAGATCGCTAAGGAGCCTTGGAGAGAGCCTAGGAAATCAAACTCTCTTTAGATGAGATTCTTGTCTGATGATTTCTTATCCGATCATTCGAAAACCGGGAGGTTGTAGACTACTTTGGAGGGGATAAAGCACACAACTTCATTTCCATTTAAAGATCAGTCGTCACAGAGATTAAGCTAAGTCACGGTTGCGGTACGAGCAACCAAGTTATGAATGCATGAGCCGCGGTTGGTAACCGGGGTCCGTATGGGAGATCGGATTCTCGTTTTGAACGGTCCCAGTATCTTCTACCTAAATAGTTACATTAACATCGTACCGCTGTCATAGTGTCATCAAAATGTCTCTCTTTTGACCCTGTCTTTGTGAAGGGTAGCATTGTAGTGGTCAGCATAGATGGTTGCCAGCGGAAGTAAGTGTTTGTTGGGCGTGTTTTGTAAATCGATATAGCCAATCACATGGTTTAATTTTGTGATCATCCTTAGTCACACAAGGGTGTCAATTTCTGCATGTGACCACATAGAGGTGAATGGTTATTTTTTGTTAAGGAAGTTATCATCAATCAGAAACTAAGGTGCGATTATTGCTGATTCCAGCGGCTACACTTCTTGCCATCAAAAAGAGCATCGGGGACAAGGGGGGACAACTGGCCGATTGGCAAGGCAGTAACCCATGTGGACCTCCGAGCTGGAAGGGCATCTTTTGTGTTCAAAGTGCCAATGTATCAAACGTTTCGTTTGTCAGCGAAATGTAAGTCCAAATCTGTTTGTTGCTTTTCTCGTACCATTCTTGAGAAGGAGCTTCTCACACCTTGGGCCCTCGGGACTTATTCAAGTAGGAAGCAGGGTATCCAAGATGCTCCTATTCATTGACATCTTCTGTCTTTTCACGCCCACATTTCCTTACATTTTGAGTTCCAAGAATTGCTAGTCCAGATCTTATCCTTTCTTTATATGCAGTTAGATGGACTGTCTTTTAGATCATGGGTGTACTCATAACTCAAGGTTGTTACGAAAAACAAAGAAATTAACACTCCAAAGTGATCTTTGATGATCAGGAGAAACCGTAGGTCTAAATTTGTAATTGCTTCTAGTCTCTTCCATTAACTATTTAGAATGTGACGAGGTTCATGTGGGCTACTTTCTTCTCTTAATGGCTGGGGTTAACTATTGTGGGGGTTTGTGCAGTCATCTACTAAATTTCGGGCTCACGGGCACGATTTCACCTCAATTTGGCAACTTCACTAATCTGCAGACACTGTAAGGAGATACAACTCTGGATCATTAACATGCTAAGTGTGTTGCTAGTGTCTGGTTTTACGTTTCTAATAACAGACATCGCTATTTCTGCTTTAATGCTCAGAGGTATTGCTGTACTACTGTAGTGATGACCAATTTCTGATAAGCCATGCTGCTTTAACATGAATGTAGGGATCTGATGCACAATCAGCTAACGGGCAGCATTCCACAGGAGCTTGGAAACTTGAAGAATCTCTATCTCCTGTAAGTTAGTCAACATATTGGATATTCGTTGCCGTTGCTTCATTGTCCTTGAATTCCTAACGGGAAACTACTTAAAATCAATCGCCCATTGATTTATTGCTCGTCTTATCTATAATTTTCCAGACTTATCATAAAATCAACTCATTCAAAGTGGCGGATTTGATCTTGTTCTTGAGTGATAATATAGAATCAGTCACCCTGAGATGCAGAATTGGATTTGAACGATGATGGTTTTGTTTTGGGTTACGCAGACTGCTGAATGGGAACAAGTTGACAGGATCGATACCTCCTCAACTGGGTAATCTTTTCGCCATGGATAGGATTCAGCTGGATGATAACTCGCTCACCGGCAACATTCCCCCCAGCCTTGGCAATCTCACTAAACTCAAACATCTGTGAGTGCCATCAAAAGAATCCTCACCACAACTAGTCAAATACTTCAAAACAGTTCTTATAGTATACATAAAATTACTTAAATTCGTGACAATAGTCGTGAAGAGCAGTGTATGTAAAGATATGTAATCAATAGAAAATTCGCTTTTTCCTACCTTTTTGTCTTCTACCAATGATTCAACCTTTTCATATAACGCGGTAAGCACCTTTGATTTGTACTTCGAACTTGGTAATTAAAGTTTTAGGGGGTAGCTAGATGCCCACTCTCTTTCCGAACATCTTTGATGCTCAGTTGTGCAAATTTTGCTAGATCAGAAATTCTGTTCAAGGCGTACTTTCCTAAGTCATAGATCTGCGCTTTTAATGAACTTGGTGTGCACAGACTGATCAATCGAATGTCGATGTTGGTTTAACAGGCATCTCAATAACAATTCTTTCTCTGGAACTATTCCCTCAGAACTTGGTCGCAATGATTCCTCTGTTGTACATGTGTAAGCATTTCTTCCCTTCAATTCTCCTACTTGAAGGCCTTTTCACCTTCTTTGAAAGAAATTTTCGAACTTTTATTTGCTGGAGAATGTTCCCTCACACTTTGAAATGTTTCAGACTGGTGGACAACAACAACTTGACTGGTCCATTGCCTGCATCTCTTAGCTTGATACCTCATCTCCATATCATGTAAGTTTCGTTCATCTCTTGAATGTGCAGTTGCAAATGAAATCAAATATTTAATATGTTTTGAACTATGTTTTGAAGAGCTTCTTGTTAAGTAGCTGAAGTTTGGAGTAGTTAAAAAAATGATTGGAATCACACATGTCTCAAAAGTATTCTGTGTGCAGGTCAGATAAATTTGGGTGTCAAAGTTTCCAACGCCAATTGTTCCTTTTCCTTTTCATGTGTTTGCAGACAGGTGGATAACAATCCCATCGGGGGATCTATACCTGTTGAATGGGGGCAGATACCAGCTCTCATGAAATTGTAAGCACATTTTCTTCGACTTTTGATCTATTTTTTTCTTCACCTATTTAATTTCAATTCCTTCAAATGGTCTTTTCAATAGTGTTTACATCAGTACTTCCATTCATTTTAATTTCCTTTTTACAAATTCTTTATCTAATGCACAGCCAGAGTGCTATGATTTCTCCATGAAAATGTAGAGTTTACTAATTATAATATATATCTATGCAGGAGCGCAAGAAATTGTTCATTAAAGGGCACGGTCCCCAGCCTTGCTGCTGCGACAAACTTGAGCTATTTGTAAGCTATTCTATGAGTGCAGACAATTAATGAGGTCCCGTATATCTTTATTTGGAATTTCTTTTATTGAGGATTTTCAGTTTGAAGTCAATTACAGCTTCTGGAAATGGCCTTAGCTGAATATATCAAACCTTTGTAGGGACTTGAGCGAGAACAAATTGAGCGGGTATTTCCCCAGCAACTTTTCGTTGAATCTCATAACCATGTAAGTCCCAGCCAAAAATGATTTGTTCTTCATTCTCATACTTGTTTTATTAGTGGTAATACAGTACAACATTCTTCACAACGTCACATAGATTCCGCAGATTTTTTTTTGAGGAAAATATGGTCATTTGATCATTTCATGGAAAGATGGGTGATATAGCTCTATATCATGGCACCATGGTAGACTGATCTGGATGTATTTTTTTTTCAGTGCCATCTCGCAAAACAATTTCATTGGACCAATTCCAGACGCTGTTGCTAATCTTCAAGACGTGCAGGAATTGTGAGTGCTGTGGTATTGTTGTGTATTAAATGCGTTTTTTCATGCCCGCAAAGACAATTCTAAGTTCTTAAAATCACCAACCTTGTTGACAAGTCAAGATTGGCCAAGTATTCGCATAGTACTCTGAATTCAATCTTCTGAGGGCGTTACGGTGGTCGGCCTTAAATATAAGCCCTGACGTCAAATATTGGTTATTGTGGTCAGGGAGTTCGCTTTCAACGATTTCAACGGGACAATCCCTGATAATCTCGGAACTGCATCAATCTTTCAAAACCAAAGTCAGCAAATTCTTATGTAAGTTCTATGGAAAACCATTTGTTTGCCTTGCCATGGTAGAGGAAAGAGGGAATTTAACATCCATGGAAGGGGAGTCTCGATTTGAGAAAGAAAGAGACTGAGAGTTACAGGAGTGGCGAGGGTTGTTATTTTTCATAACATAACAAGGTTCTCCTTTGAGGTTATGTCCGGTAACCTAAAAGTACAACTTTGTTATGGAGATCTATGACATCTTCTCGCCACTCGTGTGACTCAGCATGTTATTCCTCGTAACAAGGCTTTCTTTTCTCGTTACCGAGTCCATAGCTCTAAAGGACAAGATTGGGAGATGCTCTCCATCTCCAACGATTGATTGCTATAGAAATGAGCTCCATTGAGATTATGGTCATCACAGATTATGGCTTCAGGGGTGTGCTTTAGTATGCATCATTCTGTTTTTCATCAACCGCCGAACTGGGCTACTTTCTTTGATATCAGTTTGGGTGACCTCTTCAAACAACTCTCTTTTAGTGGTGTTTCTGACATTTGAGAGTAGAGACCAACCATGCTTCGATTCACCGCACCAACTGCAGGTCATGCACTGACATGATCAATCTTGCAAATTTTGTCATCTCCTGCAGAGATCTGCGCAACAACTCACTCACGGGATATAATGAACCGATCATTGATGCTGGTGACGCCAATGGGAACTTGACACTCAGGTGCGAAACCATTACTTGGAAACACATATTCGTCAGAAAAATTGTTGATCTCTAGTCCAAGACTTTCAAATGTTAGATTCCAATCCGAGGATAAAAATGGTCAGAATCCCCTTAGCCCGTGAGAGCTTTCAATTTCTCCAAAACATTTGACAAGAGCACGTGGTAATCCTAACTTCACTTTCGTCACATCGGCTTGATTGAGGTCGCCCAAATTGTGAATCTCAACTCTACAAAGCTTTAAAAACTAAGAACAAGGATTGATCAAGATGGATTGAGGTTTCAAGGAGCCCTTCTTCCAAATCGCCAATGTCGTGAACATCCACCAATGTAAAGAAACGTGACGTTCCCTTCTGCACACAGCTCTAAAATCTCATTGATATAGGTTGAGATATCAAGGTGCCCGCCGTAAAAATCTCCTATGTTGTGAAAATCCACCAATTTAATGAAAGTTGAGGTTTTTTAAGCAGAATTATCTAAGACTGAACTAGGATAGATGTAGATTGTGTCCTTTTTGAAAATCTCCATTGTTTTGAATATCCACCCATGTAACCGAAATTAAATTTGGGTTTCCTTCTGTCCATCGTTCACCAATTAATTGGTACAACCTTCCCAGTCTCTTCCCGTATATGTTGCCCCACATGCTGCACAGCTAGTTTCCTAATCTAGAGAGAGCGTCCATGGCTCGATGTGAACTCCGCAGACTCTATGGCAACCCCATTTGCACGGAGAACTTCATCCCCGACCGTCTGCAGCTGAAGTACTGCGTCGACCAGAGCAACCAAACCTTGGGCGACGGATCCTCCGGCACTTATGGCACTGCCTGTACTCACTGCGATCTTCCCACCATGGCGGTGCTGGACGGCCCGGGGAGCGCGTGCCGTTGCGCCAGGCCCATTCAGTTGGAGCTTCGTCTCAAGAGCCCCAGCTTCTCCTTCTTCAACCGCTTCCAGGACGAGTTCTTCTCGCTGGTCACGAGCATTCTGAACCTCACGGAGTCGCAGGTGCACGTGGGCAAGCTGGAGTGGCAGGCGGGACCTCGTCTGTACCTGCTCATGTACCTCTTTCCACGGAACGACACCTTCGAAGCCGCGGAGTACGACAGACTCTTCCAAATGGTGGCCAACTGGAACTTGTCGTCGGGGTCGTCGTGGGCGCTCTCGGTTATTGGACCTTACGAGCTTCTCAGTTTCAGTGAAGGTAATCATTCGCAGCGTATTAATTGGTTTCCCCCAATGGCTACTCAAACGAACTGGCTTGCTGTCGTTGAGTGAACTGCATGGAGAAGGGATGTTTGTTTATCTTCATAGTATCAAGCAGGCCTGTGTCGCTGCTGTGGCAATTTGTGGCTGGTAAAGAAGAGCCAAGTTAAAACTGAGAATGCAGACATGGTAGAGTTATAATGTTTCAATAGAGATCTGGTCAGTTTTTGGTTTATTTTGTGAGTATTTCGAAATTTCAAGACATGCAATCAGACGGCTCGAACTTGCCCACTTTGAGATTGTGTTAGGAATGGCAAAGCAGACTAAATCATTATGAACAACCGTGGTTCAGTACCTCCCTCGTCGCGTGGACTCGGCTCGGTAGATATTTGTCGGCCTTTTGTTGTTAATTCTTCAAGATCTAGCTAGCCTGCTTTTCTATTGCTTTGCCACTGCTACTTTGCCATTTCTGCTAACTGTCCAGAACCTATATGGAGTCCATTCTGCAGGGGTGGCAGCCCACTGCGATTGTTGGGTGCCGTAAAGATGGAACCACAGCCGCTGACATGGGCTGATGAACCCTAGTGGCAGAAAACACGAGATTGAAATTCATATTTCTTTGTCTCACTGACCTTGGTAGGGAATGCAAAGGGCTAGGGATAACATCTACCTGCTTTGTTTTGGCAGTGGTGAAGGGTCCTTCCAAAGGCTTTTCAAAAGGTGCAATAGCTGGGACCGCAGTGGGATGCGCAGTACTGGCTGCAGTACTGTCGGTGTGTGTGTTTTTCTGGGTCAATCGCAGGAAGTGGACCGCAGTGCCTCAAAAAAGCTTTGGTAAGACTCCAGTAATGAAACCTGCAGGAGTGTTTACGGGCATTTGGCTTTTTTAACATGTCGCTAACCTTGAAATCTAAATCTATACTGTTCCTAGTTTTTAAAGCTTTGTTTTGATGAGTGTCGTAACTTTGTGGAGATGAGTATTGAATATAACAAACTTGATGTTGAGCTAAATAATATAAATAGCACCATAAGCATCTTGCAATTTGCAAATGCCATTAGATCATGGGGGAGGCCTCCCGATGAATCATGGGGATGTTTCTTGAATCATGAATTACATCATCTCCTTCATAATTTCTTACAACGATTTTAATTTTACTAATTCAAACGGTTTTCAAGTGTCTAACCTTCGTCTCATATTGTCTGCGGTGATTGCAGCTGAGAGAAGCCTGGCGTTGATGCCCCCGGGTCTGAAGCTGTCTGGAGTGAAAGCGTTTACTTTTGAGGAAGTTCAGAGCGCCACAAACAATTTCCACACTGACTCGACGCTGGGGCGAGGCGGCTATGGCCATGTGTACAGAGGCGTTCTTCCCGACGGAATGATTGTTGCCGTCAAGCGCGCTGACGGGGGCTCTCTTCAGGGGTCGGAACAATTTTACACAGAAATTGAGTTGCTGTCAAGGGTTCACCACCGAAACCTTGTTCAATTAATTGGGTTCTGCAACGACAAAGGAGAGCAGGTATGTACAGGACTTGATTTTTCTCAAACAAACGAATATTCAGTCACATCTTCAAGCTTCTTCATTCAAGTATGTTTTGTCAATTTCAGAGGCATTAAGATAGCAGCACCAAAAGAACGTATTTCATGATTCTGGAGGAGGTCTCCATGCTGTCAGAGTGATCGCAGGGAGACTCCTCATGGAGAGGTCTTTATATGACCATTGTGTAACCGATGTTGTCTACAAGTTCCTGAAACATTTTCACTTTTACTGTAAATCCATTTTCATGTGTGAAGTTGCATTACTTGAAACGCATAAGAGACTGGTCTCCACTGCCTTGTGACTGTTGAAAGGGAGTGGAACAAGAGTGAATTACTTGAACTTTCTGACTGAAGAATTATTTAAACTGTCAGTCAAGCTCCGGGGTCAAGCTCATTTTGGAAATTCTGGTTGGCAGATGTTGGTCTACGAATATATGCCAGGAGGAAATTTACGAGACCATTTGATACGTAAGTTTCTTGAATTCCGAAGCTACTAACTCTGCATTGATTTCTATCTTTGCATACCATCCAGGAATCTTTCCAGAACATCATAATAACTTGATGTCAGAATTCGTTCATCTTGTTGAATGCTACATTCTTAAGCAAGTATTCCCCTCGGTCAATGGCCAGAATATTTGATACGGTAGTTATCAGATTCTTAACCTTAAACAGTTAAACAGGGTCCAACAAGCTACAGTGTTTTCGCCAATGACATCCCTTTTGCACGGGTTCGTAATGTTATGTATTGAGATTTAAGATATCAGGTCAATTTATATTGTCTGCTCTCGTTATGTAATGCTTATACGATCATATTTGTGAAGCTTAAATGTAGTTTTTAATACTGCTTTCATTCAAGACTGTTAAATTGCCTTGCAGTTAATGCATCTGGATTTTCTAACAAGGAATTTTCTTCTAATGATATTACCGGTCGATACGGTTCCAATTAATGAATTTGGATCGCTGTAAGTTAGTGAAGCTTACGTACAATTCTGAGTGCAATTTTTCATTCAATAATGCGTTTCAATTGAAGCAGGTGAATTTCCAAACACTTAAGGATTTCCTTCCAATGTTAACTCGGTTGCAATTAATCTCATCCTGAATTTGAAGTGCTTCAATTTTGACTGTTGGGCTGGTGCAGCTACGGAGATCCTGGACTATGCGACACGCGTGCGCATCGCATTGGGGACGGCCAAGGGCATTCTGTACCTGCACAACGAGGCGGATCCGCCCATTTTCCATCGTGACATCAAGGCCAGCAACATCCTCTTGGACCAGAAGTTGAATGCTAAGGTGGCTGATTTCGGCCTCTCCAAACTGGCCCCAACGCCAGAGATGAGTGGCAGTACCCCAGAAGGCGTCTCCACCAACGTTAGAGGCACGCCGGTAAGTCTCCAATCTCAGTTACAATTATCCTTAAAAATGATTGTCATCGTATATTTTCATCAAATATGGCAGAAATTCTCGGCACTTCTCCAGACGAGGCTGATCTGAAAACTTAAACCTAAACCCTTGAAAGCCCAACCCAATCCCTGATTTTAGAGATTTGCGCTTTTGAATTGGTCTTATGTAAACGAAATTGACTTAAGTGCAACTTCTTAAGATTTCTTCAGTTTGGACTGCATTTAGATATTCTTTGCGTTATTTTATTGGTGGGTTCATATACTCGTGCAGCATGACTTGGCATCATTTGTCGAAAAATCATGGCAATTAACGTTAAAGCTTTTGAAAAACCGGCACTGTTTCGGATGCCCATCTGGAACCTCAGATCTATACCCTACCCTAGTTCTGGGAGCTGGGAGCACACAAATGTCACAAATTTGAATCAGATGCTTTGAAACTGGCCATTTTAACGAATTTTTATGACCGTTGACTCATTGAAAGTAATCTGTGTTCATGAATGTGTACATTGAATGATTACAGGGGTACCTGGATCCAGAGTACTTCATGACGAACAAATTGACAGACAAGAGCGATGTATACAGCTTTGGAGTGGTATTGTTGGAGCTTATAACTGGCTGGTTGCCTATTGCCCATGGCAAGAACATCGTCCGAGAGGTACTCAAACGTTTCGAGTACAATCATCTTCTTAGAATATGTTTATGCGACACTAGGGGTTTGTAAAATGTTGGGTGAAAATAATATTGTAAATACAATTTAATTGCGATCCTTAATTACCCAAAACTTTGAAAGCAACGTGTGGACGCTTACCTAGAAGTTTGAGGATGAAAAACTTAATTAGGGGTGATATTGGATCTAGTTACCTGCAATTAACACTTTACAAATTCACAGTTTATTCATATGATGTGCAAAACATGTATACTAAGTTGCATTCGGAATCCAATTACCATCAAGCTAGTCAGCTTCAACAATTATGTCAAGGCAGTCTAATAACAAAACCGAGAACCTTCACATTCTAGTTTCAAATTGGAAGCTTTTGTACATCTCACAGTCGCTTATATTGTGTGATAAATATGCATATATTTTTCACACGAGATTCTCCATGAGCTGGCTGTGCCTTCGGCTTTGTGCATGTTTGTCATGGAAGTAGACAACTGTACGCGCTCTGGAGAAATCTGAAAGATATCCATCCTTTTAGCTACGAATTGGGTTGAATTGTGTTTTCTAAAGCATCGTTGCCCCTGTATTGTTGCACCAATCAGCTCACAATTAATCCACGAATTCTAAATTGAACTCGCACTCTATCGATGCGTGCAGGTCCAAGATTCCGTGCGGGATGGCAACTTCTGGGACCACGTGGACCCGTGCATGGGCTCGTACCCTCGCAAAGGCGTGGAAGCGCTGCTGGACCTGGCGCTGGCGTGCGTGGAGGGCAACCAAGACAAGCGTCCGCAGATGGTGGAAGTGACGCGCGACTTGGAAACCATCGTGCGCGACACCGTGGCCCCGGAGTCGCCCAGCACCTTCTGGAGCCAAGGAGACGGACCCTCCTTCAACAAGCTGAGCCCGAGCGTGGTGCGGGCCATCAACACCCACGACGTGTCTTGGGCGTCCACGGACGGACTCGTGGACCATCCGCGCGACGTCACCCTGGAGATGGAGCCCAGGTAGTACGCACGTACGCATTCCAGCTATATCTAGATACACCAATTCAAGCTGCTGCTGGTGTCGATCAAACAAGTTCAAGAATCGAAGTGCACGTTCTTGACGGGACAGGACGTGGGTCTCGATCGATGAATCCCCATATGCTTATGGAAGCTGGGCTCGAGCGGCTAGGGGTGCACATCGACCTCTTGCATGCTCTCGAATTCGATTCTACTAGAGTTGCGGATTGACTTAGCATGAAGTTGAAGATCGATCGATTGATCTCCTGCAGATGCATTTGCGCCAGAGTGTGTATTGATAGGTAGATTTTGAAGATAGCACAGAAACAGCGCAGCAATGGTGGTGCATGTGATTTTTCATGTGGTCCCATTCCATTCTGTGCGAAGTCGAAGCTTGGGTACGTAGCGAAGGTAGTCAAACATGCAATTACTGTGTGTATTGAATCTTTATGGAGCATCAACCGGTGTGTCCATGCATGACGCATCTGGGCCACACGTGGTAGTGGGTCGATTTGATCTCTCCAATTGGATGATGGCACGTCGATCTCCTGCTTTTGAATTGCCCTCAGTGGAAGCATGAGAGTAGTGGAGCATGAAGGAGAGCGTTGCGCATGCGCAAGATTGTATTTGGATACTAGGTAGAATTTAATATGAATTGTGCCAGATCGCTCGGGAGTTTCCTCGATCATCAAGGATGTGATTTTACTTTTGTCCCGTTCTGTGAGTGATCGAAGCTAGATCTTGGTAGCCAAGGTGCTGAGGTACTTAGCAACAGGGTTCAGAGTATTCCATTGCTAGATTTTTGTGGATGTATTGGAGATTGTTGGTGAGCGTTAGCCGCGATGTCGACGTCCGGGTGTGCGGAGGGGGATCTGGGCATGAATGATCCAGGCCTCCAGGATTCCTGCGCACTTCCGGCAATGCTTCTAGTTTCTGTGCACAAAGTTTGATGGAATCTCCTCGCAGCTGGGGTACACGAATCTGGCGGTAGAGAGCAGCTATTTGCTTTTATTCCAGCATTCTATCAAAACTCATTATCAGTGTGAAAGGAATCCTTTGGTGCATCGATCGGTGTGTCCATGCATGACGTACCTAATTGTGGCATACGTGACATGGGTCTTTCCAGATGGATGATGGCTCTTGAATTTCTCCAACTGTGAGAGGGGCTAAGCTTATTGTAAATTTACAGCCAATATCAAAACCTCGCGGCAACTGAACACCAGCCCAGGGCAGGGCCGGGGTTGAATGATGGCGCTCGTTTCCTACGGATCAAATTTTGTAAACTCCCAGGGACCAACCTCTAGGAACTCCAAGATCCGGGGTTCCGGACCAAACGCCAGGATCTGGCACAGGAACGAGGTGCCCACACTCATTCCTGCAAGGCGAGGCAAGGAGGGATCGCTGCCTCGGGATACTCAACAAGGTTGAACTGGACAACGGGCGCAAGCTACACATGAACAAGGCCAACTGGCCAAGCCCGCCACCGAGGTTTCCCCCGGGGTTGCCAAGTGGTGGCACCGAGGTCCGACAGCTGGCACCCAGTCACCACGACGACACGGTCCCTGCGTCAGTCTGTCGTCGGTGCCGGAAGCCAGCCATTGTCGCCTCAATCTGCTTTCACCGACGACATCTTTTCTCATACAGAAAATGCCCCTTCCCCCACCCCCCTCGCATTTGGTGCTGTTCGCCAGGGACCCAGTATTTTTTTTCCCCAATAATATATTCTTATTTTGGGGTCACAAGCGGCGGACGGACCGTTTGCTTTCGGCGAAAAGTGTCAGTACGTTGCGTTGCATGTCGAAGGGCATCCTTGCCCAGACTCCAAGAGTTGATGAGTTGATGAGTGTGTGTGCCCTTTACCTTTGATTGAAGCAAGGCGTGGTGCTCATGAGTTCGCAGTGTGAGGGTTGGCGATCGATGGGAGTGAGATTTTGTCGTGGGTTTTTTGTTGAGGTGTGATCTTGTGATTTCGTTGAGGTGCGACCATTTTGGAGCTCCTGGGTTGAAGCCGTATCCCAGGCTAGGTCGTGTGCGCCGGTGCGGAATTAGGGGTTCAAATTTTCAGGAGATTCTAGGATTTCGGTGTGAGATTGAAATGTATTTCGATTCAAATTTGGAGTGATCCACAGTTTTCGGGGCCAGCCCGGAGAAGAGTAGTGTTAGGTGGGCGAATCGACTCCGAGAATATGCGGAGCCTGTTTGAAAAGATTGGAATACGTGTGACAGGTTCGAAAGCCGTTGGAGAGTTTGCATTGAGCGGAACAGGGAGAGACTGAAATTCTGTGGAGTAGCATCATGAACGGAGAGGCCACTCGAGATCGGATCCGTCGCGATCGCCCTTACTGTCCGAGTCGAAGGATGACTCCTACTCGGTGAGTTTTCCTGACGAGCTTTCCTCGGGGAAGCACGAAGTCGACGTTGACGATTCCGACCGCAGTCGAGGGTCGTTGCTGCGGACGCTCTCGCTTCCACAGGACGAGCTCTGCCACTTCCGCAACGGGCTGCGCTGCCTGGGTCTGGACCAATCGACGAAGCTCAAAGTGGCCTTGTCGTGGATTGTGTTCGTGATGTTTACGTTTCTGGTGCCGGTCGTAAACCTGACGTCCGTGTCGTGCCCAGACTGTGACATTCAGCACCGGCACCCGTTCGAGAACCTCGTGCAAATCGCCGAAACGTCGTTGGCGGCCGTCTCATTTCTGTCGCTGTCGCATATTGTGCGACGCCATGGCTTACGACGGACGCTCCTGCTCGACCGGATCATGCGCGAGGCGGTGGAGGTGCGGACGGGGTATGAATCGGAGCTTCATGTGAGTGCTACTCCACTCTTCAAATCTCTCCCTCCCTCTCTCTCGAACTTTGAAGAATCTTGAATCGTCTCTGCACATCTTCTTAAAGTAGGTTTCAGAGTAGTTTAGGAGGCACAGTCTTCACGTTTGAGTACTCCCAATGTTAATGAGAGGAGCCGCAGTAAAACGGGGCAGAAGTGTTGGATACTTCCAAATACCTCTGTTAAGTACTGGAGGTACTCAACTGTCTCCACTAATCGAATTGAAGCGCGAAGGTGAGCCTCCAACTACAAAACATGAAGACGAGACTTCAGCATGACGACGCACCTTCTTGTTGAAGTAGGTGATATTTTTCAATGCGAAGTCCACCACATGGCAAAGATGAAAACCTCCAGCGATGACATCAGCTACTATAAATTCCACTTGCTAATATGAATATGTGTCATTGGAGAGGTCCTTTTCTTCATTCCTTCTTCCTTCTGACTACTTAGGTATTGCTCCATATCCATTTGATATGCAAGGGCACTTTCTCTCATTTTTGGACGCGAATGGGGTTGGTTTGCGACTTTGCGTTTGCTTTGCGCCAAATCTTTCAGTAATGATTGGAGTCCAGGCGTCCTGGGGAGCTTCTAGTCTTCAGGAAGGGAGGAGAACGTTATGTTGTTCATGAAATTGAGCGTGCCTTTGTTGCATGTGTGCAGAGCGCGTTTTCCTTGCTGGGGTCCATTTTGCTGCCCACGGCGCTGATCGAGATCGCCTTCCGTGTGTGGTGGTACTACTACGTGACGGTGTCCATCCCGTTCATCGAGAGTGACCGCCGCCTCAGTCTCCTCCTGAACGTGGCCTTCTTCACGTCGGGCTTGCTGTCGTGGCTGTACCGCACTTCCGTGTTCCTGTTCACGTGCATCCTGTTCCGGCTCATGTGCTCCCTGCAGATCCTGCGCCTTAAGGGCTACATCAAGTTGCTGGGCACCACGCCCAACGTGTCCGTCATCCTGTCGGAGCACATGCGCCTCCGCAGCCAGCTGACCATCATTAGTCACCGCTTCCGCGCGTTCCTGGTGGCCGCGCTCTTCACCATCGGGTGCAGCCAAGTGTGGTTTCTGTTCGCACTCCTCAGCTCCCTGCAGAAGATCAATTTCTTCCGCGCCGGAGATCTCGTGGTAAGGCAATCACCGCGCTGCAATCCACGTTTTTATCCAGTTACAGTTGATGGATGCACGAGGTAATGGCAACCAAGAATTTCGTTGGCAAAAAGAATTTGCAAGAGCTGCTCAAATTCCTTTGACGAATAGGGACTTTTATTTCCATTTTGAATCTAATGCCAATGCTATTGATATTTTCAACTTACAACCAAAGTTTCATCCTTCCAAGTTTTATTTTCAACAGTTTGCAAGATCCAACTGGAGGATCTTGAAGGTTGTACAGTTTGCCCCACCCCCGAGATTTTTTTCATGGCTTCTAAGTACGCTAGAAGATTAGGATAGTTTATAAACTTGAGAGCATTCTTGGACATGATGATGCCAGGCTGTTCTACTCTACATCTGTTCTTTTTGGTTGATCTAAGAGCTTCGAATGAGAAATAAGATTGTAGACTACAATCTTTTGATGACTAACCGAAGAGACATCCAGTGACTCGCTTGGATAGGATCTTAGGGACATCTTGAATAGGAGACATCTAGGGGTGCCCTAGTATACTGCAGGGGGGGGCGCCGATACTACATTCTTACCGACTTGGACATTAGACTTGACACTATGATTCGTTTTCTGAGCGCGGCATTTTCTTGCAGGTGTGCTCGGTGGTGCAGCTGACAGGGCTCATGCTGTGTCTGAACGGAGCGGCCAAGATCACGCACAGGGCTCAGCGAATCGTTGCCATCGTGAGTCAGTGGCACGCCCTGGCAACTTGCAACCCGCTTGCCGTGACGGATTCCAAGAAAACAGGCGATGGCGACTCCGGGGACTCTTCACAGTGGTCGTCCACCATGCGAGGGCCTGCGCACCCTCACTTGTACAACGACTCCTCGGAGGAAACCAGCAGCGACGACGAGTCGCCCCGCTTCTCCAGCACGGTGGATCAAACCATCCATGACATCGAGAGCTTCCAAAAGCGGCATGCGCTACGTGCGTTCCAAACCCTCTCTTCGCATTTTGAATCTTGTTTGCTTATCAATGTCAGACAGTGAAGTTCCTAATATTTGATCACATCATGTGCATGGTGCTGATCCTGCATTAATTGCTTCAGGTTGTCACCTAAAAACTGAGTGCTTAACTTGTCACCCAACTACAGATGAGGAGAGTCCAATTTACCGGTCTGCAAAGTGTATCCCCGCATTCACCAAGCTAATGCCGTATTTCACTATTTAAGTGTTTTTCTTCAGACCATAGATTATGGTGGAGTGACTTATTAAGCTTAAAGGTTTTCACTTCGGTGCTATGAGAAGTGTCAAGATGTGAAATTGGTTTAAAAATGAGTCCAAACTCATGTCTCCTGACACTTCAGCTTAGTGACATGTAGAGATCAACCTTTACTTAGAGCGCACCTAATAGCGGCTTTGCCTTCGGCGTTTTGGCTACTCTTGTCCTATTGGTATTTTGGTTAGAGCGAGAGTTGGGTTTAATTGTCATTGCAATCTGGGACTGATCAATGGATCGGTGTGGAATTCATTGCAGTGTGCTACTTACAGCAAGCGAAAACTGGCATTTCCTTGTTTGGATGTGTTCTAGACCGAGGCTTTCTGTACGGGATATTTGGGTGCACGGTTTCGCTCACCCTCTTCATCCTCGGTAAAACTATCATCACTTGAGCCCGAAGATCGTTAACCGATGAGATCCTCTTACACTGTTACTAATGTATTTGTTAAATTGTAATTGTACCTATTATTGTAGTCTAAATAGAAACAGGGGCCAAGTTGAAACTTCTGAATCAAACATGTAGATGTTAACAGCTATCTTTTGAGAGGGCCTGTGTACGTTGTAATAGATGCTGAATTGAGCTACTTATTTTAGCGGATAGAGGAACCGTAGTTTGTGAAATTCTAAACATGTATAATTAGTGTCTGAAGTGAGAGAGGTTCCATTAGGCATATACTGTACATGGGGGACAATGCAGTTGCAGTTGTGGTGCCACCCGGATGACGAGTGCACGGCGATTTTCCCTTTTGATTAAACTTCTACGAAGTATCATCTTTGTAAGGAGAATCACCAATTCAAGAGAAGAACCGAGTTGGTGAGCGTTAAGATGACGGCATGTGCCTTACAGCACAATAGTTCTCAGCTGCATCTTGTAGCATGGCGAGCTGGGTTTAGGTAGTTATTTAGGTTATCACGCTGTAATCTGGGGTGAACATTCATAGTTGTAAGCGAAAATGATAATTCAATGTACACTTCGCTCTTGTCGTGCAGACTATTGGATGAGAAAGTTGTGGGATAGTTGGAAGGAAGAATAAAAGGAAAGGGAGGAAGCCGTCATTCCTATCCAAATTTTTTTGTCTCAAGTACACATTTTCTTTTATCCCCGGAAGACTCAGAAACCGAGTGATGTTTGGGAGATCAATAATTTTTGCCCGAATCAATTCTGAGATTATTGTAGGTGCGATTGATTAAATTGCAAATGGTGAAGCCATCTAAAAACTTGCACAGCTTCAAAGCACCTCAAATGTTCTGCAAATTTGAGATTCGTTTCTCTGTCAAAGCGAGTGTTAATCTGATATATTAAGAATCTTCGTAAGAGCTGACCTCGATGCATTGGAGGCTTTCGACACAATTCCTCTCCCTATTACTCTTCATGATTAGAAACTGAGTATCAATCTGAACATATATAGTTGCAGCAAAGTTAAGAAATTTAGTAGAGACGTAAACTTCTACAAAGAGATGGTCATCCTCAGCGAATTCTTGGGACTAGCATCTGGCCACCAGCTGTCATAAATTTCAAATCAAGAGGTCCATATTCGCTTGGGCTTTTCGAACACATACGTTACTCTAAAGGGCATTCATTACACTAGTGTTCAAAGTACTACAGTAGCTACAAAACTACAAAACTGGCCATTCTTCGAAGAGACACAATCTAAATCAAATAGAAGACATGAAATTCAGAAACTTGCGCTCAATAAAATGGAAACTCGATGACAGGCTCCTCTTTCAATTTGTCAAATTGTTTCTCCACGCAGATGCAAACGAGAGGTAGCCTTGGGTTGTGATCATGCAGCCAGTGAGCGAGCCATCTCTGAGGGAATCAAAGTCAAGGTGTCGAAAGAGAAAACATCAATTGATTGTCTCAATTCTTTACGAGATAGGAGAGAGTCTAGTCAGTCTCCCCGTCAACTGAGCTGTGCAATTCATGCGTCACTTGCAATGCCTTGTGGGCATTAATGTGGGACTCCAAATGAATTGCCTGACTCTCAAAATATATCGATTCCATTATTGAGCAATTAAAATTAAAGAATATATTAAAAAAAGAAGTGATCTAATATTGCTCTGTGCATAATTACCGGTAGACTCAAGAGGATACAACTGCACCAATGGTTTCGGAAGCAGGCTTGGCTTTGGCGAGGGCTGTCAACCCTTTGAGCAAGAGGGGTTGCACGTGCTCCTTGAAGTACGAGGCAGCGTCTTGTGCACTAGGGTAAGGTTCCAATATAACTGTCATAACATGAAGCTTCGTATTCTTAAAACAACAAATTTGTTTGCAACGGGAATTAGAGAAAGTAATGACACCTGATATTATCTAACTGAGAAGTAGTGCATGGTTCCAATCATTACATTGTGTTATTTTTTGTTGAGTCTTTTTGGGTAATTGAAAGTGCATTTTCAATTTCTTCAGGTTGTGTTTTTTTCATGTTGTGTGAATAAACTATTGACTTTCAAAGTGTTAATAAAAGGTGAACTGAAATTGACTTTAGATTCTTGTGTTCAAAAGGAGTACATTTTGGGCAAGCTTTTGGAATGGGATGGTTTTAGTACCAAGATCTAAATAAGGTGTATATAATTAGCTTAAGGTATAAGTTGGTTAGGTTTGCTCTCACTGTTCCTCCCTAATTTCTACTAACAAGTAGAAAAAAAGGGTATTAAGTAAGGTAAGGTGTGCTAAAAACTACCCTTGGTCTAGAAGTGTCCTTCAACATAAAGATACATATTGAAAGTTTTGATGTATCCACAATCAACATTTCAAGATGGGGACAATCTTGGATCATCCCTTTCCAACTTCAAAAATTCATAACTAATTCAATGAGTGACTAAATCATATGAATCAAAGTGAGTTAAATGAATCTTCCTGTCATCTTTCAAAGCAAATTTATCAAAAAATGATTTGAAATGTGAAACCCTTCTGAAAATCCAAGTCAGTGCTTCGAAAGTGAGACTCTTTATGAACACCTCACCTGTGGGGAAGAAGAATTTAATTTCCCATTCAGCTTCTTTTACTGTGTCACTTCCATGTACAGCATTCATCCGTCCATCTGTACCATACAATGCTCGGATCCTGCGAGTTTCAATTGGATTTATTTGAAGGTACAAAAATTAGTTTCTCTAATCTCCAAAACTCATTTGTTGAATTTTTCTAACCACAAACAGTGACAATGGCATACTGGAATACTTTGCCTCTTTGTTGGACTTGGAGGAACAATTTAACTAAGGTAGAACCACCTATTTCAAATCAAATAGTCATGGTCAACTTATAGGGTGCACTATTTTAGATTAAGAACAGTGCTAAAGCTTGGAATGTGTGTTTTTCCCCTTTTCAAGGTTAGGATGCACAAAGTCATGACACATGTCCCAAAGTGCACTGGAAGTTGTGAATGAAAAAGTAGTTTGACTATGATTTGAATTCGAAAATTCTAAACATCAGCTATAGGTTTGGAAGACTTTTTGGCTCCTCAAATTTATAGTAATTTTAATTGCAACTAAAAAAATTATGAAAAAATCACAATCTCAATATTTCTTGTTTCTATAAGAAAAAATTTCAATAAATCAAACTATTCTTCATTTGTTATGAAGTTGCTTAAGTGATCAAGCATAGGTGGTTCTACCTTGGTTGAAGAATGTTATTGACATTATGAAATTTATATTTGCTTCTTTAAGAGTAGGTGAATACGTTTGCGGAGCTTCTTTGAGTGCACGATTGGAGTCTTTGGGTCCAAGTAGTGCCCGGAATGCTCGACAACAATTATCTCTCACCAATACCATGCAATGAATTGAGCGGCTGCAAAAAATCATCTAAATCCATGAGGTTGCTATGAAATACTTTCCATAATGAGTCTTTGCAATTTTGTATATTTTTTAGTTTACAAAAAACCATAATTGATGACTATATTTTTGATATTTTTTTACTATATTTTACAAAATTTCTACCAATCTTTAATACTTATTTTGAGCTTTAGTATAGAGTCTCTAAAAACCATACCTATCCGTTAAAGAAAACTCTTTATAACTTTCATCTCATTAATCATAATGGAATGATTCAAAGTGTCTAACATATATATAATTCTAAAGAATCAATTTCAGTGTTTTTTATTTTTTTCCAAAAAATGATTATTGAAGAAGTTTTTTGAACTATCCAAAGATCAAAGAAAATCACATATCATTCAATAACTTTTGAACTATGTAGTCAAAAGTTATGAAAATTGTTGGGCCAATTTAAAGCTACTCTTCAAAAACGAGTTGTGTAGAAGTTTTAAAAATAAAATAAAATTTAAACTCCATTTATAGTAGGTTGCCCAAAATCACTAAGTTGCCAAGAAATATAGCTTGGGTTAACTATGTTTTCATCAAAAACACTCCAAAACTACCATTCCTAATACAAGAATGATTCAAAACTTTTTAATTCTAAAAAAACACTTTCAAATTTTTATTCCATAGAAAAGTAATTTTCAAAGAAGTTTTTTTGCTACCTACCAATCAATAAAAACTACATATCATACAATGACTTCTTAACACCATGTAGTCAAAAGTTATGAAAATTGTTGGACCTTAAAGGAATACCTTGGGAAAATGTTGCGTGAAAACTTCTTTTTTTTAAATTAAAAAAAAACAAAAAAACTTCATTTATAGTAAGATGCCTAAAATTGCCATATTGCTAAAAAAACACATAGTTTGGGCATTTAGAGATTAAGTTGCAATAAAGATTTAAAAAAAGTTGAGATTCTATTGAAAAAAATTTCCACATTCTATTTGAAATTTTCTTAGAATATAAACCATTATAGAAATAGATATGAAAATAATATTTCTTAAAACAAACTAGCAAAAATTTACAAATAATTTACAAATAATTTACAAATAATAATGGTAGACAATTTTCTTATTGCAAAATCAAGTTGTAAGTGAGTTGGTGTTGGAACCTTGAATACTAGTTGTAGTGTATGCCAAGTGTACCAATATGCAATACATGGCTAAAGTGCCTTCAATACCTCAAATAATTTGACCTTTATTATTTTATAAGTAATATAATCTTGAAGTGTACCTTATCATAAAGCGGATAAGAGTTTCAAAGTATGGCATCTTTGCATGCGCTTGATAGAATTGCTCTGCCCGCACCCTTGTCAACTATAAGCAATAAATACACTTACACAATGTAAATTAAGCATCAATACAAAGAAGCACACAAATTAGAATTAATAAATATATAGATGTTGTAATATTAGAGACTTAAAAATAAATTGTGAATAAGTGGAAAATTTATGTATAAAAATTTACTCATTTTACAACTATCATTGAAAGTATGTTTTCTTCCAAAAGCATCAATCTACCTATTGAAAATGAATAACTCTCAATGTATAGTTTACTACTATGAAAATTTGACCTTTGATGAAATCCCTCACTATATTTATTTGAACTATAACATAGTCACAAAATAATGCTCTCAAAATAATCATTGACCAATGGAGAGATTCAATTTTCATAAAAATGTATGAAGATGATCTATAAATCTAACAATAAAGTGCAAAACATCATTGAATATCTAGCCCTTGCTTTTGAAGAATAAATGAAAATATACACAAAAAATGCAATTTTTGATCCTAAACTTGAAGTCATTGAATTTGTAGAATTCTACCATGAACATTACAAATTTTTATTAAAGGATTCTCAAATCATATATTATCCCCACTTAATGTAGTATATGAAGTCTTAAAAAAATGAAAATTATTTCTAAGTTAATATGTTGCAATTTGAAGTAGTTGAAGGTAGTCTCTAAACATTAGCAAGACACATGTAAATTTGCGTTTCTTAAATGAAAATAGTAGTAAGATCATACAAATATAGAAAATATAGATAAAGTTCAGAGTACAATAATAGATTCAAAATATAACACAATTTTTTTAATTATTTGTTTTCACATTGCCAAAGTTTAGATGCATGAGTGATTTTTCTTATAACTAGAATAAATCTAAGTTCAAATTTCCCACAATTATACAAAGTTTTGCTGAAGTGACAAAAAATTATCAATTTACTAGAATTCACAATGTAGAGACTCTAAATTTTAAATAACAATGAATCACCTTGAAGGTACCTTCAGCAATAACATTGAAACCAAACATGTGAATCATATGGCAAATGTTGTGCTTGTAGCCTAAGCGCATGGCATCAGGCTTGATGATACACAAAGTTGAATCCATTGGAAACAATGCACTCGTGACTCTCACCATCTTTGCTAGTTCTTTTCCTCTTCTTATAGGTAGGAAAACTACGGATTTTTTGGACCTGCTTAAACATTGTTAATCAACTCCTAATTTTTTGAAATCCTTGTGTTTGTTCAAATCTTCCTATATTAAGTGTATATACGATCAAAGTTTCAAAATCTAATTTGTTATATATCATTTAAATAGAATCAACCAAACAATGCAAACCCCTAGTAGGTCCAAAACTAAAAGCAAATAAAGTAGAGTTCTTGAACCATCAAGAGAGATCCTTCATACCTTCATTTTAAATTATTTTAACAAAAAAAAAATTTACATCAAACTATATTCAAGGAAACTAAAGCTCAATGTCAAAATGCAAAACATCAATCCTACAAACCACTAAATAAACCTTGATCCCCATGAATTTCTTAACAATCACAAAAAACACAAGAAGCCTTGTAAATTAATGGCAAGAGATGCTAGGAGTCACCTATAAATAAATGAAAGAGTAGCTATAAATGGATTATGGCCTTGTAGCAAGTGAGGTTAAGCAAGATTGTTGATAAGGTCTCCTCTATGTCTGCTACTCCAATGTCTTTTGCAATCAGCGAGAAGTCGGGGAGCAAGAGTGACACAACAATGACATGATACGTTGCATCAAGCATGAGTGCTCTTTTTCAAGTGAAACTGAAGCAACCGTCATCCCCTCAAATTCTACCCTTCCTACTTCATTTCAGTTTGTTGTATCTTCAATGGATCTAGATTCTTGTAATCAATTTCAAATGTCTATGAATTTTGTAGAATTCAAAGAAGATCTTATCCTCAAATTTTTCATTGTATTTCTTTTTAGGCTCTTTAGTGGGTTTTCTTTTAATTAGGTTGTCTTAGCCTTAATTGACCCTAGTGAATTATTCTATCTGTCCAAAGTAATATAATGAAAAGTTTCTATCATAATACACCATATTGGTTATCACATGCAAGTACAAAAATGGTGGTCCACTTAATATGATAGTAGTTGTTAAAATTATTTTTAGGACAAGCATCCAAATTCAATAGCATATAGGCCAAATGACATTAATCAAGGTTTCATGTAAAAGAAAACTATTTGATTTTGATTGTATACATGAATATCTTTGTAGAATAAAGTATACATTTTACTTAATACACTAGTATGATGGTCAACCGTTTGTAATCTAAATTTTCTCGTTGTGTGTTTTATGTCTAATTTATTTTTTTGATGGTAATACTCTCTAATTCTAATTCCAACTCCAACTCTATGTGGATAAAGAAAATCTTGTTTTGTTTTTTTCAATTGAAGGGATGATTGAAGATGCTCAAACAAGTGCATCTTCTTGTCATGGTCATAGGTGGCTCCCAAGTCCTAAAGCCGCAAAGTTGCATGAATGTAGGCTAATGAGAAATATACACACTTTGTTTGATAATTAGGGTTTCAATTGCAAGTGCAAGTACAAGCAAGTTGTGACTTGCCGGAGTTGGGAGCTCAAAGCAATAGATAGCGTGGCCATGTAGAGGGTGCATAAATAAGTTGATATTGTCCCAACATGATGTCCAATCTTCAATGCACTAGTCTAGACTGCTAGACGCTTGCCATTTTGGTTACCTTGTGTGAGTATAGGGTCAATTCCAAAGCCCTCACGACTATAATCAAAGAGGTTCAAAGGGAGACCACTCACTAATGGCTATGGTCACAACAACTTGGACGTGTCTCCAAATTCATGTTGTAGTGTCACTTTTGCTTAGATTGGAACATCTCTAGCATTCAGCCATATGTAGGATTTTCCAAAAATCAATTTGTACAATTTCTACTTTAGAATCTAGCAAACGATATGAGAAGTTTTGAGCATGGCTTAGTCTTGACATAGTTATACCATACTTTATTCCTTCTTTACAATTTTGTAAGGCTCATGGTGACCTAATTTTCAATATTTGCAACTTGTACAGTAGCTCAAGCAATGAGATTTCAAATTTGGTTTTGCTGATAGCAAATCATTGGAGCATTCTATTCATTTTTAGATAGGCAAAAATCCAATTTAGAATATCCAAGTTGGAAGCATGTCTCTCACTAGCTTGAAGAGGGATTATATGGCGCATATTGTGTTGGCATGAGATTGTTTATTTTTATATCCATTTTGTGGTTTCTCTATTTGATTCTATATATATTGTAGAATCCACCTCTGATCAAATTTGAGGTGATGTTTTGTGAGTTTTGTGCCAAATGTATCTACTGCTTTACCAATATTAGTATGTTTGGTACAAATATTTATATTTTTACTTGTGGGGGATTGCAAGAAACATTTGTCCTTTTTTCGTCCCCTTGACCTCCATTAGGTAGTTTTTTGCTCATAACTTTTGCATCTTCTGTCTTTTTGGCTTGAAATTTGAAATAAAGGTATATGAAAAAGTTTTAGAGGTTGAAAATTTTTTTTTTAATTCTTAAAATTCTTTTACTATTTTGAAACTACCCCTGATTAGGTGTCTACCTTTAAGGGTTTTTAATTAGTCCTATTTTTGACCCAAAAATCTAAATTTGAAGCCTTAAATTGGACAAATTATAGGTCTACTAACATTACAAGGATTGGCAATGAGTTTTTATGAAAATAGAAATATATCTATTGTGCATATGCAATTAAAGTGACCTTCCTTGGTACAAAGGCTACAAAGAGGGAAAAAATTTCCTAGAGGAATTCTTTCTTTCAATGTGAGCACAATCTTGTATTGAAAGAAGATTTTCTTAAACAATTTTTTGAATTTTTTTTGAATTACTAAAAATGAAAAGGTCCACAGATCCCTTTTTTGCTATTTTCTGCTACTAGTGGCCTCTACAATACTTTGTAGTAGTCTACAGTATTGCATTGTATTGTATAGTACTAAATTGACGATTATGATCCGCAAGCACCCTAGATCAATGGTTTAGATTTGCAATCACTCTGCTCACATGTAATACTTGTAGTATTGGGTAGTACTACCACTCTTGTGGCCCAAAACTACATTTTTGAGACGAAAAGTTGAAAACATGAAGTGTTTATTGCAATCACCCTTGTGTGGAACATGTAATGGATTGGCAAAATGTTTGTATATTGCCATGATGCTCCATGACTTGTAAGAGATGGTTTGTACCATTGAAAATCAACTTTCTGCATCCTTCATTCTATGAAAAGTATCATCAAAAAAAATACTATAGATTTGAACCAAGAAGATATGATTTGAAAATTACAATTGGGAGGAAAATCTACAAATTTAGGTTGTAATGTGATGGAATGGTTATAGAATATGATGGAATGATTGGATTTTTGGTGAGAAGTATATATAACATCATGCTTTTAGGGTAGGAGATTTGGTATGTGCTCTTTATAATTTTGGAGTACATGGCAAATGATTGATTTTGGATTAGAATCACATAAGAATTACTATGTGATAAGTTTAGGTCCTTGTTGTGCCCCTCTACTCTTAGTTCAATATGAAGAGATTCATAACCTAAAACATGACAAATAGTGTACTACGTGCACCAAGCAAAAGTTGGCATTTCCTTCTATGGATGTATTCCAGACTAAAGCTTCACTCATCGTCTTCATCCTTAGTAAATCTATCATCAAAGGCCAAAGATTGTTAACCAATGAGATCCTCCTAAACTATTATGAATATATTTGTTAAATTATAATTGTAATTGTACCTAAAAGTGTAGTCTACATTGAAACAAGGCTTAGGTTGTAATTTTTTAATCAAACATCTATACCTTAAGATAGGTAGTTTATTTTGTTTGTTTTGTTTTGTTTGTTTGTCATGTTGAGATTTCCGGACCCGTGCATCCCTTGGTCAAGCACTTAGTACCGTCATAAAGCTCTCAACAAGGAGGGATGCATGGGCTTGGTCTCATGGTGTTTTGACCTACAATGTGAAAGTTATTGAATTTCAAGGTTTTTATGGTTCTCAAAAATTAGAAAATTACTTTCACTTTAGTTCTAACTATGGCATCAACACAAAGCACACTAGTGTACATGGAGATAGCTAAGTTTTGAGAGGGCTTTTGTAAGTATTTACTAAATGTTGAATTGAGCTACTTATTTAAGTGGATAGAACTATAGTTTGTGAAATTCAATGCATGCATAATTAGTGTCTGAAGTGAGAGAGGTTCCATTAGGCATATACTATACATGGCAGAAAATGTAGTTGCAGTTGTAGCTGTGGTGCCACCCAAATGACAAGTACTCGGTGGATTTTCCCGTTTGATTAGACTTAAACAAAGTATCATCTTTGTAAGGAGAATCACCAATCCAAAAGTTGGTGAGTATTAAGACGACAACATATAGAACAAAACAGATAAATACCTCAGTTGCATCTTGTAGCATGGCAACCTAGGTTTAGGTAGTTAATTAAGTTAGCACGCTATAATCTGGGGTGAACACCCACAGATTACGCGAAAATGATAATTCAATGTACTGTACACTTTGCTCTTGTTGTGCAGACTATTGAATTAGAAAATTGTGCGATAGTTGGAAAGAAGAGGAAAGGGAAGAACCCAGGGAAGAAAAATTCGTAAAATTATTGCACCCTACAGTAGAGTACTGCACCCCTCACTCCCATCTCTTCCAGCCCTGTGAATATGAGCATGACATGGACATCAAAGAAAAAAAAGAGTGCAAACTAAAAAGACTGTTTGAACATGGTTCCATCTATTTTGTGATTCTGATACTCATTCAGTTGCGCATACTGATAAACTAACGTACATATCGTAAGCTCTTGTTAGCAAAAGAGTCTAAGTGAGGACCATCAAGCAACACTCGCTGCAACTGGAGTGAACTACCATGAAGTTCACCCCTCTGGAAACATATATATACTACAAAATCTTTACAAACGATTTCACATCGAGACAAACTTATGAAGCAACTTATCTGAAGTGGCTCCACTGCAGAAAAGGGAAGAACAGAAAAATGGACAGCCAGCCACCCCAGTTCTCAAGAAATGGGAACAAAGCAACCAGTAAACGAACAAGCAAAGGCTTCTCCTTTTTCCTGCTTCTCCATCCTAGCTTTGATGATCGCCTTGTCCTACGAACAGGCATCCTCCCACGCCTGTCAGCGTCCAAGTCCTCCCAGCCTCCCATACTCACACCCTGCCCAGCTTGTTGACTACCCTGTCTTGATACGGGTCTGTCAATATTTGAATCAACATCTGAATATGGGAAAGGCTCTGCAGGACTGTTATAAGAAGCAGGCTTTTTGTATCTGTAAGGTTGTCCGTTGTCACGTTCGCCACCCCAGCTTGAATAAGCATCTTCTCTTTCATCAGAGCTGGAGTCGTAGGCTTCCGCTTTGCGTCTTCGCTTCTGAGAAGAAGATCCTGCAACGCCCAAGAATGAACGCCAGAGCTCATTCACAGATGGACCAATAGCTCTCTGAACTGCGGGAAGTGCGGCAAGTCCTAACAAAACAACCACAGGATTGCCGAGTAACCAAGGCAGGACTATAAGAGACAGTGGTATTCCCCAGCGCAGCGATGACAACACCTGGCCCTGCAAAATCTCTCTTATGTGAGCCAAGTTCGGGCATATGCATAAATCACTCTTCTAATTGTTCCAAACAGTCCGAGATTTCAAATTTGAGGAGCTACAAAATTCAGTAAAACATAGCTTGGTCTCAAATAGGACGATGCTGATGCCACTGCTGGAACAAAGAGAATGACTGGATGCATTATTCCTAGTGCATGAATAACTATTACAGAGCTAAATCTAAAAACAATACTAGAGGATAAAGTGAATCAAAGTCTCAAATAATACTAGAGAATTGACTAATTGCCATGGGCAGTACTTCCTTAATTTTTGTTCACCGAACTAGAAATCGTAATAATATGCCCAACTGCATTGCATTGTCACTGATGCACCCAAACAGTTCAAACTCTGATTCTATAATTTGACCTAAATACGAATACAGGCATTTCAAGCAACCAAAACAGTCAGTTGCAGGCTACTTCTGGAGAAAGAAAAATCAGGATAAGTTCCCAACTCACGGATTTCGTGTTACCATACTCCTCCTCGTCTTCGTCGTCTTCCTCCTCGTCCTCTGTTTCGCCATCATCATAGTCGTATTTAGGTTTCCACCACGGCAGCTCCTCTTCTGGTTTGGCCTTCTTCTCTTCCTTTTGGTTCTCTTGGGGATTAAACGTCCATTCCTTCTTAGGCGTCAACCAGTCAGGAGTCGAGGCCGATTGAGAAGACGGCTCTCTGCCATCTGAACGATTTCTGTTCTTCCTGCGAATGCTCTCCACATTTGAATCCCAGAGTGGATTCATCCCAGACCCATCGCCTTCGCTATCACGTTCAGGCCTCGAACTCTGATATCTCTCCCTTCCTGTCGTACTCCTTCCCCCTGAAGCCCTTCTGATTACATTGTAATTCTCCCTCGGTATGCACGTCCAATTCAAAGGCCTTGACCCTAGAGAATATATGCTGTATAACCTACAAAAGCTCATGGAGACAAAAGAGGATGTCTTCAATCCTTCACTGATTCTGCATGATCTCAAACCAAACCCTAGCACCAGCAACTCAACCGAGGAACGCTGCTCCACACTTCTATATCGAATATCTATCAAACTATCTCCAACCGCGCGGGCGGACCACCGCAAACCCTAGCCACGTTCTTCAAAACACCCTGCCGATGCAACCGCAGCAACTTCACAAACCGAATAAAAATCCTCCTGACTCCCCCCAAATACGCCAAATTCAACTACCTCCCTGATGCACAAGTACACAGTAAGGATTTGGCAGTCAATTGCTTGATTACCACATTGCTTTCCCAATCACATGGAATAGAAAGTCAAATTCATATTCGAATTCAAATACAAATTCAAAGTTTCCTTCACCATCCAGTCGCTTGGGATTAGGGCTAAAGCAAGAGTCCACAGCAATGAATTTCTCGGGAAAGAGGAAGACATCCTCCATTTCCCCGATCACAAGCTCATCGACTTTCGTCACGGAATTCCATCTACCCCGGAATCAACTGAAAACTTCGCAGCTGGTCAAGGGGAATCAGCGAAGCGCACAAAGAAAGCAAGAGCAAATCCACGCGAAGAGCAAATAGCAAATAAAACACGTAAGGAGTGTGAAAGACACAATACTTGCAATTGCTGAAAGGACGTCGCGTTGCGATATGAAGGAATCCAAGCGCACCGCAACAGAGAGATGGCAGATCCGGGCGGATTTGCTGGGGCTTGTGCCGGGACCCCAATCACACATGAAGGCCACACAAATGGTGACTAACTTACCCTTCATGGTGGCCGCATTCGGCATAAATAAATAAATAAAGTAGTTTTTATGAAAAAGCCATTTCGCGGCTTTCGGCTGACTTCGCCGGGCCAGCAGAGAGCCTCAACACTAGTTTTTGTACCCATTTTTTTTGCAATGACCTTTCATATTGAGTTACAAAAAGTGTCTAATTGATTTTCTTTTTCATGTAGTTGAGAAGTAATTAAGAAAAATGGATGGCAAAATTTGCCAATTCAGTGTATTTTTAGAAATTGATTAAGTCTGAAATTTCTCCTTGAAAACGACATTTTTTGAATTTGAACCAACTCCTCTCTAGTTTCTTCTCCAATTGGAAATTTGAGAAAATTCAAAAAAATAGAATATTTTATTGCAGTTTGAACTTGGTTGTATTTTTAATGTCCACTGCATTCAAATTATAGATGTACACGGCAAATCAGTTTACACCATGATGTTTTTCAATATAATGTTCACACATGGTGAAATTTTCAGATTTTTTGAGATTATTTTCTATTTGATATGATTTTTTCTTCAATTTTTCTTCAAAAAATTCAGAAAATACAATTTTCCTCAAAAAAATCTGAAATTTTTGCGAAGTGCAGAGGACATGTAGCTTCATCTCTGAAAAATAAAAATAAAAATTTCATACACATCTGGTTACAAAATGGCAACAAATGGAGTGACAGACAATGAGGCTTGAAACCAATGGTTATAGGCCCGGCATTTCAAGATTAAGATGAAATTTGCATACAATCAATTGCCTCTTTTACATTTCCAAGGGAATTGTATGCCTTCAGTTTGACAAACAAAAGTGATCTGTTGAAATAAGAAGTCAAAGTCAAAGTTATCCATTCATCAAAGGATTACACATTAAATTAGATTATTTGTTTTGTTTGCCATCGCAAGATCTTTGAAACCGTGTTCAGTTTCTTCCAATTGTGTCATTTATAACATTGGAAAGTCCTCAACAACAAAGGGTGTAAGGACTTTGTTTCATGACAATCCCCCTTACAATAGAAAAAATAAGAAGTTTTGAAGTTTTTTTAATTAAAAATTATTTGTTTTGTTTGTTTCTTACAATGAGATTTCCAAACCTATGCATTGATTGGTCACATTTTTAGTAATATCAGAAAGCCTTTAGCAATAAGGGATATACAAACTTTGGACATATGATATAACGGATATTGAATTTTTAATCTTTTATAAAATAAAAAACTATTTCTACTATTATTTTGATTGTGCTAATGGCACATAGCATACAAGTAATAATTAAAGAGACTTGTCTTCATTTTTTAAAACTAGAAAATTGACTTTCAAGTTTGGAAGTTTTTCCTCTAAATTTGGTTTTGAGATTTAACCTTAAACTCTAAGATCAAAATCTCTAAACCAAAAATAAAAGCATTTGCACAAATCAAAATCTTCTTACCTTGATTCTTAAGGCACTCACATAACATTCTTGAATTGGGAGGTAGAGGATATTTCTATAGTGTCACAATATAAAAATTAAGTTTTTGTAGCCTACAAACCATTGGCTAGCTCAAGTTCAAGATTGTCAAACTATTTTGATGAGAGCCTCAATTCCTAACAATTTTTTTCTCAAAAAATGAAGAAAATTGAGATCAAATTAAAAATATAATAATAAAATATTTAATGATAGATGTATATCATAGTTTATAACATCATGGTATAAATCAAAGTTACTATGTCACTCTAAATTTTTTTAAAATTATCAAATCAAAATTTTTATTGCTATAAAATATTGAAATTTACAAAATTTCCAATTGGAATAGAAATTTTCTCTAATAACTTCTATTCTACCTTAATTGGACTTGATTAAAAAAACTACTTTATGGCTACAATTCACATCAAAAGTAAATAGCTCGAAATGACCAAAATACCAACTTTTTAAGAATAATTTGTAAATTAAGCATATTCTTCTTTAGAATAGTCAATAATACCACTATGAAGGAATTTTCAAAATTATTCATTAAAAATGATATATTCAATCACGTTCCACCAAGAGGATGAAAACACATTTTTTACATCTTTTAATTATTTTTTTGTGAAGTCATAGAAAAAGAATGATTTGCATCCTAAATGGAAATTTAGGGTCAACCCCTAAAGCCCTAAACTACAATTTTTTGGCAATATGGTGATTTTGGGCAACTCACTTTGAATGGAAATTTTATTTGTCTTCTTTGAAATTTTCACACAATATGTGTCTAAAGAACAGCTTTACATTTTTTTAATTTTATAATTTTTAATCACATAGTTAAGAAATTATTGTATGATATGTAATTTCCACTGCTTAGTAGGCAACCAAGGTAGCTAAAAAAGTATCTTTAAATATCTTTTAAGAAATAAAAATTGAAAATTAATTTTTTAGATCTATTAATATATATGTAGAAAGCTTTGAATCTTTCTATTTTGATTAATGAGATGAAAATTGTGAGGAGTTTTGATTTGCAAGTAGTTATAAAATCTCTACTGTAAGATGAACTTTGAGGTCCTTAATTTAATTAAATTTTGGATAATTTTGGAAAAAAATTAAAGCATTATGTATAGATTGTTTTTACAACATTACAACTATTGGGTTGACATTTTTCAATTCTATAAATAAATTACAAACAATTTAGTATTTAGAATCATTTTCTACTTCTTTCTACTAACTATATTTTTCCTTTATATTGTAGAATCCCAAATGATTTCTATTTTCTTAATTGTGTAGCCAACTTGTCTTGAAAAATGAGTGCAAAGAAGCACTACCATTTGAAACATTTTTTTATACAAATATAACCTTGTGAAGTGCAATTGCCTAATTTTTTGCAATGCCAAAAAAAGATTTTTGTCAATTCAAATACTTTTGCCTTACAATCTACATGGTAGAAATTTTTTGAAATATTTTCCACATATCCTTAAACCAATGCACTACAAGATCTTAATTATGGTTATATGTATCAAAAAATGTTTTTAAGAATTTTTTTGGTATTTGCATTAGAAATGATCATTTTAAAGTGTTTTTGGTGAAAACCTAGTCAAAAACCTTTTGGGATTAAAAATATGCTTTTGAGACAAATGAGGGGGGCTAAAAAGTATCTTATGTGTAATGTTCAACAAGTTATTAGTGAATATAGTTCTACTTTGCTTTGGGGGCTCTTGCTCATAAAGTTGTACACTAATCTAAAAATGACAAAAACCATCTAAGGAAGGAGGTCCTAAAATGGACTAGACTCTAGAATGGGACACATTCTAAAATAGAACACCCACTTAAATGAAATTTTTTCCAAATTCCAAATTTGTAACTAATTCAACAAAGGTCTACAATATATGAAATAACTTGGTTTAAATGTCACTCCATTTTTCTTTCCATGAAAATTCATTAAAAAATATTTTGAGGAGTTTTAGCTTTCCTAAAATGCAAATGAATAGTAAAGTGGTCCATTTTAGGACCTCCTAGTTTTATTTTAGCAAATTTTTGCTAGAAAGTAATACAAAGTTCTCTATGGGGAATATTTGGCAAGATAGTCTTCTTTTTCAATAGATGAAATTACAAAATACTATAAAATCTTGGGAGGTTATTGCTCTATTTTGGATGAGTATACTTACTTTTGGATGAATGAATACTTTTTCATGCATATATTTCATGTTTCATCCACATCCATGGGTGTAAAAAGCTTCATCACTCATTACTCATTGCTTTCTGCATTACTTAAAAATATAGTGGGAGGTCTCCCTTGATGACCTCCCACTATATTAACCTATAAATAATGCTAAGGCCATTCTTAGTGGATGAATGAGAGTATACCTTTTTATTTAGGACAAACTTACAGCTATTCCATCTTTGGAATTAGGCAAAAAAAAGGAAAAATCTTCTACATTAGTTGGATTTCCAATGTATGTTTTTGGATTTTTTGAACCAATGATTTTCATGGTATCAAAATTGATGATTTCCATGTTCACCAGTCCATTGATTAAGCGTTTAGCATGTGGGTAGCAAGACCCAATTTTAAAAAAATCTTTTTTCATTAATTACTATTCTTATTGTTTATTCAATGCCAAGTATTACATCTTTTTGTTATACAATAAGGTTAAACAACCCATTACGGACTTTTTATCCATTGTAGACTCCTAGAAATGACTCCATTATGGTTTTCTTCTTGTAAATGAGATTTTGACCACAATCAACATCTTAGATGACTAAATGGAGTGGTTAGTGACCACTATAGGAAGTTATAACTTTTAGTCATAAGAGGATTTTTGGGCCCCCAGAAGACCGTTTCAGGGGTGTTCCCCGAAATTGTTCCCACTGCTGTAGACCAGCCCCCTGCTGGTTTGAATTTTGAAAAAGAAAAATTAAATTTTTTTTTCCAAAAAACTTCAGAATGTACTAAAAAGCAAAATAATGATTTTTTTTTAAAATTAAAATTTTTAAATTTTTTTTTAATAATTAATTAAAATTAATCAAAAAATAGTATTTTCTGATGTGGTAGTCGCTTGACCACATCAGCATCGCGTTCCTAGAGTTCCTAGTGCGTTCCTAGCTTCTGGGAACTCGCAGTCTTGTACAACAGCTGAAAATCCTCTTATGGTTAATTCAATATAGGAAGTGACTTTTTTAGGTCTTTTAAATTAGAAAGTGTTGTGATTGCAATAGGTGAGATGAGTGTTAACCCCTTATTGCCCATGGCCTTTTTTGAGCTTCTAGGAATTTGCTCTAAAGTGAACAAAAAGTCAACTTTATGACAAGTTTTATCAACTTTTTTTTGAAATGCAACCACACAAATTTGAACTAGGCATGTTAGAGATCACTTAGGAAAAGAAAACATGACAAAATTACTTATGGATTGAAAAGCTATAATGTTTGATCATTAGGGTGTTAAAATTGCAAAAGTGATGTCTTTCAATCCTCTTTTCACAAATTAAAGCTAAAAATTTGGACACCAAAAAAATATGAGGTGAAAGGGCCCAACATGCATAACCGCAATCAATTTATGGCTTCTCAAAATCTAATCCTCAATTTTTCAAATGAATTTCTAATGAGTTTTTTCTTCTAAGATTTAGTGTATTTGAGGCTCATTTCCAAGAGCCTTCAACACTAGAGAAAGTCAAGATTGCAATGGGTACCCTTGAATAAAATCTTGAATAGAAATATCATGGTCAATCATTTTCAAGATTAGGTTTTTGATACTTAAAGTAGACTTTGAAAAGAATTCTCCAAAGATACAAATTACCATAAATAGCAACTTGATTAGATTTTATTTAACTTCAAAGTTTTGCAAACACCAGATTTTGGTGCCTTGGGCATTTAGGAATGAAGGACATAGTTTTGGTTGGTTTTAGAGTGGTCTATAGACTCCTTTAGACCATGATGGACTACACACTTCAAAAATTCATAACAAATTCACACTTTATCAAAAAAAATATAGTTTCGATTGCTCTTGAAATTTCTACCACTTGCCTTTGTGTGGGAAAAAAATTAGAAAATTTCAGCAATGACGTGAGGGCAAACCCTCCATTTAGTCCGTAATGGACTGTTTTACCTTAATTTGAAGGCTAGTCAGGCGTAGAAGGCTTTGAAAACGCAGTTGGCAGCTTCCACAGTTCCACATGTGATCGTCCATCTTTAAGATTCGATTCTCCAGAAATTCACCCATTGGGGGAATTGCTAATATTGGATTTGAATGCTTCTGCGTGCCCGGTTCCACGCTACCGATTCTAGAATCGGTGATCAAGTTACTTTGAAAAATCACAGATTTTCGGTGACCAACATCAAGTACTGTTCAAGTGTTCATTCAGCATGTGGATGCAATGGTGATTGCTTTCTTCGCGAATTGTGGACAATGTAGCGCTTGTGCTCAAGATATACTCCCTTCAAACATCTACAACGGAACAAATCGGTACTTGCAGTAAGTGAGATCAGTGTAAGCTGCAGCAATTGGTGTGACTGAAGTGTTCTTTTGGTCTCTTTTAAGCATCATTCCTTACTAAGCTGGCGCGTATCCCTGTCCTGTTATTGGATGCGAAGCTACAGCTTATTCGAGGTTAGATCGAGTCAGTGCTAGTACTGTCATGAGTTTTCCTCTGCCTTTCGGTTCATGAAAACCAACGTCAATTTCGAAACCCTCAAGAGTTCAACAATCATCTTCCAACACATTGGCGGCCTAAAATCCCCAAGAAGAGAACCCATGATGCAACCGATACTGAATCCACAACCAAGCAGCACATGCCTGAATCAATACAGCAAAAAGTCGCTCACAATATATGGCAGCAGAGCCCGTGAGAGTACGTGATCACATCCCTCGTCAGCTGCTTAGAGGCCATGGCTACGGCGTCACATGCTTTTCTCCCCTGTTTCAGTAACAAGCTCCGAGCGGCGAAAAGGAGAGTTCCGACCACCGTGTTTGGAAACTCAAAATCAGGCGAATGAGATCCAGTACAAGATCGACAATGTGAAATTTGAGGATCGCGGGGAACTGCGAGTGCTGAAGGCGATCCACAATGGGGTGGGCGTGACGCGGGTTCGAAGAACATTTTTGAATGTGGAAGAAGAAGCCGTTGAGTAGAAATATTTCAGGAGACCATCAAACTTAACTGCCCCCCGCCCCCTAGAATCGTGCCATCGAATCATGCCAGCTAGTGTTTGATTGTAAATTAGTGCCTGGCACTGTAACCGATACATTATGCCGTGTAGTGAGGTATGTTTTTTCAGTATGATAGGACTCGGCTGCATAACGTAAATGAAAAAAGCAACCTGCTGAAACCATGATCCCTAAAAGCTTTCTGTATGAAAAACCCATTGGAGTCCGTCAGAGTGGTCGGACTATTTTCCGAAACCCCTCCGTCCCTCCGTCAGTTCAGCTCAGTTGCCTCCCCCGATGGCCCGATCTCGTCACGAGTTGTACAGCCCGTTCCCTTCCGTTGCCAGTGGGCATCAATTGGGTGGAATCTCAGATCTGCAAAGATTCAGCTGGCCCGTGAACTCCTTCTGAGTTGCCGGAGTTCAGGCCCGAGTTCAGGTGGCCCGGAAAGTCTTTCTGGTTGGGGTCGTAGGCTCGTAGCCACTGGGCATCAGAGCGCTGGACTGTAGTGGACTGGACAGGACTGGTCACTGGTGGTAGCCTACCACTGGTAGGTAGATCATTGGAAAATGTTATTTATTTATTTAATTTTTTGGCACAAATGATGAAAATGTTACTTTGAAAAGGACTCCAACTCCTCTAAGACTCATAGTTTCAAGACAATACTAGTGTACCAAACTCTAGAATATATACAATACAGTACCAGGTAATAATCATACAAACTTCCTAATCTACCCCATTCAAATTTGTTTGTATAGATAAGAATTGAGGTTTTTGGTCTTGCATAATTTTCACTCAATTCTAATGCAATCCCAATCAAGCACATCAAATTTAAATTTCAAAAAAGCTAGATTCCATTTTTGGTGAATTTTAAAAGTCACTTTTCATAATTTCACATAATGTATCCTTGAAAACAATTGGTGATGAATTTTTTTGAAGGGAACATACATACACACATCTTTCATGTAAAAAAACACCCCATTAAGTAACAAAATATAATCTAGTAAGAGTTCAATGTGAAGTGTCTTATGACCAAACTTTGTAAAATAGATATCTTTATATTTTAACTAAATTTTGTTGTTCAACCCTTACATTGTAAATAATTTCAAACATTTGAGCATGATGGTACAATTACCATGCCTAAATCTAATTACAATAAAAAGTGTCTATCTTTCAAAATTAGGGCATTGTCACCCCAACATTGAAATCTCTATAGTGAGATTTGTGATACTTTTTTGGAGATGCTTGTTGAAGGAAAGATGTGCATATGGATGTTTCCAAAATATCTCCAAAATCAAATTTTAAAAATTCATCACCAATGTTTTTCAATGAATTACCATGAAAATGAAATGAATAAATTCACTAAAAATGGAATTTTGATTTTTTGAAGTTAAATTTTGGTATATTTGAAGTTAAATTTAACTTCTTTTTCATATTGTGAAAAAAAAATTGAAATGACAAAAGAATTAATTTGTATGATTATTATTGTACAATTCAAAACGACAATATTTTCAACAAAAATTGCCAAACATTGTGTCCATCCACATCCAAAAGATTATTTGGAAAAGGAGGGAATGTCTTCTTCCTTCCATGACCTATCTTTTGCCAATGTGGCACAATTTCAAGTTCTAGTGAGCTCAATCTTTCCAAGGTCGAAAGTGGAGTGTCAAATCAAAGAGTGAGTTCACTAGAAAATTATGAGGCCTTTGAAGGGCCATTTCAAGATTGTTTTGGAAACTGTTGGTTGTTGTCAGACCAATAATTACCAAAAATTTCAAAAACAATAAAAATTGGTCTTGAAATGTGACAAAAAGTCCAAAATAAAAAATAAAAAATTAATGACGTGGCACTCTCTTAACAACATTGGAATCCTGCGTTTTTGCAATCCCGCAATAATTTCATAGTCTAGAAACTCATTGTCTTCCGGAGGCCTCAAATCTCCCCTAACGTTTTGTTTCTTTTAACTCAATTGCAAAAACAAAGTATACTCCTACAACACATTTTGACCAATTCACATTTAGTTAATGAATGCAAGGAGCTTTTAGGGCCCATATATCAATGCATGTTCCATTATATAAGCATTGGAAAATTCAATGAGTGGTATTAACCCCTAAAGGACCAAGTTGCATTTTTTTGGTAACATAGCAATTTTGGGCAACTCATTATAAGTGGAGTTTTTGTTTTTCTCTTTGAAATTTTTACACAACATACACTCAAGGAGTAGCATTAAGGCCCAACAATTTCATAACTTTTGACTACATTGTTAAAAAGTTATTACATGATATGTGATTTTCTTTGATCTCTGGGTAGCCTGAACAACTCAAAAAACTTCTTTAAAAATCACTTTTTGAAAAAATAAAAATTTGAAATTGGTTCTTTAGAATTATATGTATGTGGGAAGCTTTGAATCATTATGTTTGGATTAATGAAGTGAAAGTGATGAGGAGTTTAAGTTTGAAGGTAGATATGGAGTCTTTGAAAACACAGCTTAGTCTTTTAGAAGTTAAGGTAACTACACCAAATTTGTGATCCCTTTCTACAATTGCCCTCTTGCATATCTATACCTTCAAACTCTTTGTTTTGTTTTGTTTTGTTTGTTTGTGACGTTGAGATCTCCCAATCCATTTGGCCCCCAATCGTGTGGTTAGTATTGTCAAAAAGCCCTCGGCAAGGAGGGGTGTATAGGCTTTGTATTGTAGCATTTAGACTCATAATGAGAAAGTTATTGAATTTTGAAGGTTTAATGGATTAAAAAATCAAAAAATTACTTTTACTTTAATTTTGTTTGTGGCAACAGCACAAGGCACACTAGTTCTTGTTTAAAATGCACAAACTTTAGTTAAAAGAAACTACAGTTGCTTTGAACTACACCTGATACTTGCACTTTGAAAATTACATTATCCAAAAATGTATACCAAGAGAATCTAAAATCCTCTTTCAACTTCCAACAACATCCCACAAAAAATTAGGCAATTTTTATAATAGGATCAATCCTTAGTTACTTGGTAATACAACGCATCAACTGAGGTGTAAGTTAGTTACCATGATAAGAGGATCCAAACTTGATGATGTACTTGATAGGGACCATACTGGTCTCTATTTCAAAATTCTGATGTATTGTAAGTTCATGTTCATGTTCATGGCCCACCCAAGTTCAGATGCCTTCAGCAGGGTAGGTCTGAAATATTTGGTAAATTCATTTGGAGCAAGTTGCACATTCTACCCGTTGCAGCTGAGTCCTGCAGTGATGCTAAAGCGGTCAGATTTAACCCTTGAAGGATGAACTGGTGGCCGTGAATTCATACGTTTTGATACCGTGTGACATCATCTATCTTGAATAAGCCAAATATACTCATTGGAAGTCAAAAGACTGTAGAAGATCTTCCCTTTCCAAGAATGAATAGTTGCAATTCTGTCCTACAAGGGAAGATTCTTTATTATTCATCAGATGCTAAAATGTCCACCATGGCATTTTAGGGTTAGTTCATTGTTTTGTGCACTTACTCTATCCATTGGCAAAAGGAATATCTTATGTAAAGGTCAGATTTAGAATAACTTCATCCTAGAAAAAAAGAGGCCATTTTTTTAAGAGAAATTGTCAAAAGTTGTTATTTTTTAGAACATTGCCTAATTTAATGTAAACACTTTTTTTTAGCTTCAACTACATAAAAGTGAATTAGAATACTATGACAATTGAGTTATTTGTAAAGTCCCCCCATCCCCCCACTTTGGGCATGACTTTTTTTGAAGTTGAGACGGCAACTATAGTTGAAGCGTCAAACTTTTTTGCAAGATACTTATGTCACACAACTTCAAAAGTGGGGACCAAACTTTCTTAGGCACCATTTTGATGGAAAAATAAGTTTCATACCCACTTTTATTTCGACTTTTTTAACTCAACCGGCTTTTTCACAAAACTCATGGGTTTAAACCCGAGTTTAGTGTACTTTACAAATAACTCAAATGTATTGAAAAAATCTCAGCCCATTTGATTGCATGGATTGAGATATTGCAGGAGTAACATTTGTAGTGAAAAAACAATGTTTTCTCATTCCTGTAATATGGGGTCAACAAACTTTGAGCCATCTTTGAGTAAAATTTTTGTTCTTGATGCCTTTGAATCTCTCCTCCATTGACTTCTAAATCTTATTAGGTACACTCATGCAAAAATTTTGTAACAAATATAGACTCAAGCTTACTCTAAATTCCCCTATTATGTAAGATAGTTAAGTGGATTGGCAATATGTTATTAGACATTTTATATTGACTTCTTGTGTAGTAAAAAAAAATTGTTGAAATCCAAATAGTGAATAATTAGAGACAAATATTTAGAATAAGTAAGAACTTTGGCTTTGTAGTTTGCAAGATAATAGGGCTTGAAGTTAAAAAGAATGATTTTTATCTATCAAAACCACCTCGTATTATAGCTAACAAAATTTGACAATCCTTAGAATGTGATTTGTCTATAAAAAATTGGGCATTTTCTTGGACAATTTTATGCCATGTTTTATTAGTTACATACATGTCAAATTTTAAAAGTTGATGATTATTTTACTAAAAGATGACCAAAAAAAATCCTAATAATCCAAATTGGCCAATTTTTTTTGGATAGCATAATCTTTGATTAGGACACTAGATCAAAAGAAATCCAATTCCTATTAAAAGGGAACATATTCACACCTTGTATGAATACTTTGTAAACATCCAACTAAATTTTACTTTGTGCAATCTTTCTTTGAGTTCTTAAGTATTCATTGAATGGGCACTTGGTCCTTCAAAGATTTAAGTATTTTTTATTCAAAAAATATTACATGGCATATTGCCATCGGTATAGAATAATATGGATCTCTCAAAGTTTAACTTTAAAGTTTGGCACTTCCTTATTGAATCTAACTTCTACGATAACGTAATTTAAGATATATATATACCTCAAGGTATTACAAAGAAAAAATTAGATTCAATTGTACAAATTGAAACTATCTTTCTATATAGATAGACTTAATTTACAATAGAAAGACTTAAAAATTGTACTATATTTATATTAGGGATGTTCACACTATATTCCAGTTCCAACTTTCTTAGGTTACAAAAGGTTAATAAAAATATATAAATATGGCACTTCAAACTTATAGTTTAAAGACCAAGTCCCAATTTTTCTTTTACATAGTATTATACACCAATCAAATACCCCAAAAATGAATCAAAAGGTCTAAAATCCACTTTGGAAGCACTTTTGGCATCAAAATTTCTTTGGACAAATTTGGAAAAAATTATAGTTTACTAGTATGTTCATTTAGCTATCAAGCTCATTAGGTCCTTTCATGTTAATCTAGTTATCAAACTTTGGCACAACCTCCCTAAGTCACAACTGATTTGAAAAAGACAACTTGAGAGCTTGTTTAGGAGTACTTCAAAGTAGCCAAAATAGGTTGCTACTTGGTGATGGGATTAGTTGAGGATGAAAGGTGTCTTTCAACCTTGAAGTTTCTTAAGTTTTGCCAAAGGAGTAGACTTGGCAAGCATTTGTTCCTTGTTGTTTGCATCTTTGGGCAAAAATACTATTCCTTAGAGAATTCCCATACAAAGAAGCAATCAATTCTTTAAATAATGTTATGAAGATTAATCGAACCACGAATGTTTGATCTTGGGTTGGTTCTATAGTAACTATCCTCCCTTTCTACATTCTTAACTTTGGTTTTCATGAGATTATACATGCTTTGGGGCTTATGTCAACAAAATTTCTTGAACATAGAAGGTTTTGGCTATAATGTGCTCCCTAATGCACACTTGTATAAGATATAGTGCAATCATCATCAACTTGTCAAAGTCTTCTATGACTTGTTTATATTTCTCATTACTCTAACTTGTACTTTTAATGTGGTTTGTTTGTGATGTAGTTTGCATAACACTAACATTGTAACTTGACATTCTTTCTTATGGCAAAAGTATTAAACTCTTTTGTTAGTGAAGATGTTACTTGTTCATGTGTGAGTTGCATCCTTCTCAAAAGAATATCATGTAACAAACATCTATTGAAATACACATACAGTTTCAAAGATTTCAAAGTACACATATCTTTGACCTTCTAAAGAAATTGCCATCATTAGACGTATTCTTCTGTCACTTAGCATTTGGGGCCATGTGGAATGAGAAAAAGTAGCCATGTTTTTAACACACAAGATTTTTCCACTTGTTGCAATTCGTGACTTGTACTTCACCCCCACCCCACCCCACCCCACCCGCCCAAAAAATACAACTCAAAGTTCCACATTTTCCATTCAAATTTATCTACCTCCTTTCACCAATGGTATTGGGTGTGGCAAAAACAGTTCCTTCCTAGGCTTTGGCAAAATACCCAAAATACATTCTGGTTCCGCCAGGCCACTTGTGGCTGGCGGCCTTGTATTTTTTCTTCTGTGCAATGAAATCCGGTTTCATTTGTTTCAAAACAAAAACAAAAACAAAAACAACCCATTCTGGTCAATAGAATTTATTTCATTTTAAAAAAGAAAAAAAAAGAAACAGACAAATACAGTCTGGGATTGCTGATGTAGTGAGAACAGGTCTTCCTGACAAACAACAGAATTCCACAGTACTGCCCACAGAGTCACCCCCTTCTCAATGCAGACAACTTGACTTTTACAGTAAAGGTATATTTAGAATCATCGAGACTGCCAACAACAACAGCCGGTACTGGTACTGTGGCTCCAAGTGGGTCCCGTGCATCGACACGCGTCATCCCCTCCTTACCCCCATTGAAAAATCCAACGGCTGCAAACGATACTCAAGTCCGCACACGCCCCGACGCCCGTCAGTGCCCCGCCCCGCCCCGCCCTTGCAAATCAGACGCCGGGCGCCCTAAAGCTTTCCCTCGCTCCATCACTTTCCCTATTCGTTCCTTGTCTGCCATCGCTGGTGCCTTTCAGCCTTGCCGCATCTCTCGGGCACCATCTCTTTCCGTGTGGTCGAGTCCTTGCCATCATCAGCCTTTTGTTTGCTCGCCAAAAACTTGGCGTGGGTCTGGTACCTGGACGCCTCGGTAGGACCGGGACACCTGCCCTGTGGTGGGGTTTCCTTTGTGCGCTGGCCTTTCCGGGAGATTGTAGCACTTTGGGTGTTCAGAGGCGGTTTCACGTGGAGGGTTTGGAATAGCATGGTGACAGAATAAGTATCTGACTTCACCTGTTGAGAGACAGAATTGAAAGAGAGGAGCACGGGCTGGTGGTTGTTGGAGCGGAGTGTTTTTGTGTATGTGGGGTGTAGAGGCGTTTGTGGGGAGCCAGATCGGAAGTGTTGGAAGCGAAGGTTGAGTTGCCTGGACGGTGAAGGCGTATGTTCGACTTCTGTGTGGGTGATGACGTGAGAGTGCGTTGGAAGGGGATTTCGAGCCTGGGTTGGAAGGCTTTGTAAACTGGGTTCTTCGGAGTGTGGGGATTCAGCCCTCCCTGGGGTTGAATTTGATAAGTGGATGACCGACGAAGCGGCCCCCGTCGGAGGGCTCGCAGAGGTGGAGTCCAGTTTTTTAATGCTGGCGGGCGCTGGCGAGAGAGGGTGCAGGCGCTCGGATCACAGCTTGCGCCTGAACATTTGCTTCGTCAAGGAGCCAGGCTGATTTGACCACGGGAAGAAGGAGCTAAGGTTTTGGAAGTTGTTAGGATCTGCGGGCTCAACCCGGAATTCGCAAATTTCAAATCAATTGTGCGATTCTATCAATCGCGATTTGTATGAATTTATTGGCACTTTTTTAGGTCTGTCTGGTACTCCTCAGATCGTATAAGTATCTATTGACTATTTTTTCATTTGAAAATTTAAAAAATTCGTGAAACGGAATACGCGATGGATACACAACAGTCGGGTTATGACTTGGCTACGGCCCTTGTGGGTGCGCCTCCGAAGTTAGAGGCGGAGAGGGCGTCATTGCAAGATGTCATTCTCGGATCTACTCCCACTTATGTGAAGCAGCTCATTGCGGGAGGTCTCGCGGGGGGGTTGTCAAAGACCGCTGTAGCCCCTTTGGAACGTGTGAAAATTCTGTATCAGGTTAGATGCTCCTGCTCTTCCTGAATTAGGTCTTTTTGAACCGCAATTCTTGGGATGAACTAGAAAGACTGAAGTCTTGCATGAAGGTTCATTTGCTAGTTGAAGTCAAGGCTCGAGTTAAGAAAACCCTCACAAGTCTCTAACTGTGTCTTCCGCTTGGCAGATTAAGCATGGAAATTTCCAATCTATGGGATTATTTCGATCCCTTTCCTGCATTGCGAAATCAGAAGGTCTGCGTGGCCTGTACAAGTGAGACCCTGACCCAGCTTTTTTCTGTGCTTACAATGATTGGAGCTAGGAGTATTATAGGTTCTTTGCTCTTATCGTTTTTTGGACCATAAGGTGATGTTTTGGGTAATTACTTGATCCGTCATCTATGTTTATGGTATAGAGAACCACCATTCCTGGTCCCTAACAGCGTTCTTATTGTGTCTAGAGGAAACGGAGCCAGCGTATTGAGGATCGTCCCCTATGCGGCACTCCATTTTTCTGCGTATGAGCAGTACCGTTATTGGATTATCGATGGAGTCCCCGCTGCAGGAACTGGACCTATTATCGACCTGGTGGCTGGCTCTCTGGCTGGAGCGACTGCAGTTTTGTGCACCTATCCACTGGATCTTGCCCGAACTCGCCTAGCATATCAAGTGAGTAAATGAATCATGACTCTCTAATTCTGATTTTTAGCTGACTCTTTAGCGTGTTCGTGGAAAGAAGTAGCTGTCCGTAATCTCAGTGTTCGTTTTTTTGTTTAAGAATCTGAAAATTGAAGTCCTCGCTTGGTGTACTTTTTCTGATGCGCACAAGCTTGGGTGTCAATGTGTACATCTTTCGTCCCTCAGGTCGGTGGTCTAGGAAACCCATCTACTGGTGGATCTGTTTTTCCCGCACCATACAAAGGCATTAGGGATGTCTGCACAAGGGTCTTTCAGGAAGGTGGAGTCCGAGGCCTGTATCGTGGAGTCTGTAAGTGTTGCTCGACATGCATTCCGACCTTTTGTTTTCTTTCTGGTGGATATGCACTGGCTTTGTATTCCAGTTCGTCTGTGCCCATTCTGCCTGATCGTCTGTCCCAAGTGATGTGGTGGTGAGGAATTTGTTTGCATTATTATCGACCAATGAAATTAAATTGCATATTCGGGTAATGTGCAGGTCCCACAATATGGGGTATACTACCATATGCAGGGTTAAAGTTTTTCGTCTACGAAACATTGAAAGGAAACTTGCCTGAGGATTCACGTTCTTCCTTATCTGGAAAGCTAGTTTGCGGAGCTGCGGCAGGCGTCGTGGGTCAGACTCTCACATATCCTCTGGACGTCGTCCGCCGTCAAATGCAGGTATGTATTCTCTATCGTGTATGTTAGAGGTTAATTGGTTGACATGTGGAAGAGATAGTTGCTTTTATTTGTCTAATCTCTTGCATTAGAAGCCATGGATCTCTCATTTGTGGCTTAGGACCAGTAAATTTTCGAAACTTGCTTTTGAACCGTGATCATATGGTGAAATTTTGGGGGGCTGCTTATTAGCACTTGGCTGTGAAGTCCACTAATACTAATTGTCTGCGATTGTTCAGGTGCAATCTGAGAATGCTCTTGTAGGTGCGCAGTTCAAAGGGACCATGGATGGTCTCATCAGCATCGCTCGAGGGCAAGGGTGGAAGCAACTATTCGCTGGGCTCGGCATCAATTACATGAAGGTGGGTACATGTCTTCCAATCTGCGTCTTGAGGACTGAGTGAGAATAAAGCAACTTGTGTTTACTAAATGCTTCTATTTTTGGTAATCAACGACTGGTTGCATCTTTTGATTGTATGTATTGAATTTTCACATTGAAAAGTTTCTAAATTTGATGCTGGTGCATCGTTGCTCAATCTCATAACTGAAGAGTCGATCTGTTTGATTGCAGTTGGTTCCGTCTGCAGCAATCGGATTTGCTGCGTACGACAGCCTCAAAAATACTCTACAGGTCCCTCCTCGTGGATCCTGAATCACAGTTTTACATATAATCCTAGCAAACTTGAGTTGGAACAAATACCAGGTCTTCAAAATTCATTGCTCCATTCCGAAGTCGGACAAGAACTTGTTAATTCATGAGAGCTTATCTTCGTAAGAGTGGGGTCTTCCTCGGAGGGAGTTCTATTGATGCCTGGTGGCTTCTCCATACTTGAACGCTGTAATTATGTTCTCTTCATTGCATATCGAAGCCATTTGTGGATGAAAATGAAATGTGACTATCATAAGATGCGTTTTCGTACGGATTACTAGTTGGGGTTTTCCACGACAAGGCATTTTCACAACCCTCTTCTAGCCAAGTCCGCCTGATTGTGACCTATATCTAAAACAGATCTCTTACCAAAAATGTAGAACCTCGGTTTAACGGGAGACTAGGGCAGATTTTGGGTAGACCTATCTTGGGTTCCTTTGAAAACTCTTAGTCCATTCATTTGGTATCCAAAAAATGCACTCCAAGGGACTGCAGAATTTTCTTTGACCACCAACAAGACAAATCAAAGAATATTTTCATTCAATAACAACAAGAATCTTGGCCTTATTGTGTGCTACAGTGTAAGTGGACAAGTCCCGAAGAACAAATGTTGAATAGAATTGAGGGAGTGCTGGCTGTTGGAATTTGACTACGTTGCTTTTTCTTATGACTAGACGTGAGTCATTGGCTTGAAAAAATGCGAAGGCAGACATTGGCTTTTGACAATAGAATTCCAAGAATGAATAGTTGTACTTTTGTCCTTTTTGTCCTACATAGTAAGATTCGTTGCCATTCAATTTACAAAAATTGATTGTTGTGTACTTTGAATGGTTAATTTTTCCTTATATTAGAATCACCCGTAGTGGACCATTCATTTAAGTGATTCCATGCATGTTCTTATGCATCAAAAGATAATGTAAGCATTTTGCCTTGCAAAAAAATAGTAGTCATAGGCATTGTCAACTTTTTGTGAATTTCCCCTTGTATTTGAATTGCTATGATGTTGGCATGAATCCATTTCTAGTTTCTAGAGTCTTTTAATTCAAATCATTGAAAAACTACTTTTGTACTCATTATTTTGATATATGTGTCATAAATTTATAAGTTTAAGTTTCAATCTCAAAAAGAAGTAAAAAATCCATCTAAACTTTGTTGGAAATTTGTTCTTACCTTGGTTGGAAATAGTTGCATCTACAAGTTGGATATGAACCCTTTGTTGGGAATGGATGGCTCTATCATACTTGGTTTGGTTTTGGTTCTATTCTCCTAGTAATTTTCACTCTTTGTGCAATTAAATTATTTAGGATTCAAGGATTAGAAGAGCTTTTTAGTTTAGGATTTAAGATATTCTTCTTAGGCACAATTTATAGTTGTGGAAATATATTTGCAATTTTTGGGTAAACTCTTGAAGTTGATTTTTAATGCAAAATACTTTTAGATATTTTTGGTATCCAAAGTGAAGTATCAATTTTTTTTTTCTTTCATTATTTTTTAGAGATTGGAAAATCAAGGATCTTCTAGGAGTTGAATCTGATTCTTATAAAAGATATGCATTTTTTTTGCTTTTGACCTCTAATTTGTGCATGTGGAGTTGAGCATTTTTGTGCTTTGAATATTTGTATATGTCTTTCTAACTTGAAGCTCTATTCAAATCCAAGGTCTTTTGACCTTTTTACAAAGTAGAATTTGAGGTATAAAGCTTGAAAGTTCAACAAAGTCACATTGCCAAAGCTCAAGCAACCTTGAAGAAACCATTCTTTTGTTTTGTGGTCAATCCAACATTCCACACATACATTACTTCTAGATCCCAAGTTTCTTGATGAGAATCTATTATCAACAAATAATAAGATCATACAATTTCAATTACAAATTCTAAAAAGTAGGATCATCTAAGGTCAAACATTTCTATTGGTTGATGGACAATCTTTATTCATGACCTTCCTAGGTAATTGGAATCTTTACTTCGAGCACTTATAAAGAGGAAAATCTTAATCCAAGCTCTAATAAAATATCTTACAAAAATAGTGTATTTTTTACTTGTTTAATATTTATTTTTAAAAGTTAAGCTAGATGATTGGACTTTAAGCTACCATTTTTGCTCAAGTTTTGCTCTTGATTTGGCTACAATCAAGCGTAGACTTTAGAATAGTTTAGAAGTAGAAATGTTCAATATTTAGTGTTTCTAAATTTTGATTTTTAAATGAAATGTAAATCTTGAACATTGTGAAATCCCTTAATTTTCTAATTTTCTCTTAGAATATAGATGAATCTTTATTGTTGTCAATATGAAGATGAATCTCTAATTAAAGTTCATGAATTTTTCAACATTATTGTTGACATCTTGTGAGTGTAATCTAATATTAAATTCTATAAATATTAAACAAATCATTCTATAATCTAAAGATTCTTGCTCTTCACTACCCTAAATAGTGAAATTAGATCGATCCACACCAATTTCTTAACATTTGACACTATATAAATATTTTTAGTAATTGTACAAGAATGCATTACTTTTGAATTAAGTATTCTTGTAATTGGGACTCCCAAATCTTTATATATACAAATAAAAATATTTATAGAAATATTTGTTGACTTTGATGGCTTGTAAAGTAACTTTCTTGATATAAGGCAACCTATTTTCTATAGAAGATGAAATATACTTCTTCAATATTCTTGGAATTTTAATTGAAATGAAAATGAATACTTTCCTATATCCAAATTGCAAAATGTATACAATTTGAACATGAATACCCAAGATGATTCAAGGTTCTTTGATTTAGAATTAGAGTTTTGAAATTTTATACTTCATTCAAATGGTGTCAAAATACACAAATAAAAAATGCATTTGTTTCAAAGAAATTTACAAGAGTTCAAAAGTATGACCATTTCTAAATGCTTTTAGATGTATATACCTCATTTTGGTAAAGCATGATTGGGAGGTGCAATAGAGGAAAGTAGTTTTATATGTAAAGAAAATATATTTGTTGATGAGAACTTCTAAAGAGCCATTTGTTTTACATAATTGACAACTCTAGGGTAGGAATTCTATAAAGTAATTGGTCTCAAAAAGCATCCATTTTCTAAAATGTAAACTATTTGAACACTTTGCTTTAACATTGTACTAGCAATGTATAGATAATGTATATTTCAAGATACTTTTTATTTGTACAATGCACCAACAATGTACAAATAATGTATATTTCAAGATGCTTTTAGTGACTATTGTGTTTTAACTTCAAAAATTCATAACTAATTCCACACAACTCCAACAAATACATAACAACTTCGACTAGATGCTAGTTCCATTTGTCTTTCAAAAAAAAATTCTTGAAATTATTTTTAAGAACTTTAATCTTTTCAAATGAATATCCAACTTTTGAATGAGTGCTTTATGGACTTCTTACTTTGCACATAAATTTTTAAGGCCAATACAAATAAAGAATATGTGATGTCTACAAAAAATAATCGGGTTACAAAGCATCATCACATCATGCAACTGAAGTATGAGGTCCTTATTTCAACCATCTAAGGGTTGGAATTAGATTTTGAGGAGGTGAAATAGCTTCAAATATTTTTCAGTAAATTTTTCTTGAAAGACAAGGGTAAATGTAAGAAACATTTGTTGCATTTTGCCACATTATTCATGAATTTCTTTGGAGTACTTTAAAATTAGGAAAACAATTCTTAAGAGAAATAAGAAAATACAGTCAATGTATATACCTTTAAAATGAAGGTAACCACCAAAGGAAATTTGTAAAGGAAATCTTTCGGTGGGAGAATTAGAAAAGTGCAAAATCTCAACAAAATAGATACCTCTGATTTTAATTAATAAAACATAGGGAAAATTTTAAATAAGTAAAATAAAAATCGGAAATTTGCAAAAACTTTATGATGATGGTCATTCACCAAAAAAACCACCAAAATAATCTTTTATATGTTTCAATATGCATGAAAAAAGCTCACTTTGTGGACTTCTACACAATATATAAATAGTTATTTTTGGAAATCCTTGGAACACTAGCTAAAAGTTTACTATGAGACTATCTCAATGAAATTTCAGCTCCAAATTTGTTTCTTAGGATACTACTTTGTTCAAAAAACCCCTAAATTGGCAAATATGACATAATAACGGGGGCTATTATTAAATAATAAAATATTTTTTAATTACAAAGAATTAGAAAATATGTATAATAATCATAGGTACCTTGTTTATGAATTTTGAATCATTTGGAGCCAAAATGCAAAAGTTATGGCCAAAAAAACAATTAACACCCAACCTGTGACAAAAAATAGGACAAGTGTTTCTTGCAATGATCCATAGGTGAAATTGGTATCCAACTAAAGTCATTTCATGTTTTTTTTAGAGCTCTGTAGAATTAAATATGAAATTTTGAATTTGAAATTGCATGGGGCTCTAAAATTGCCTACCTCCTAAAATATACACTACTTGTACATTGTTGAAGGCTATGAATAAGCAACATGTACACTGGGGTCCCAATCAAAATGGTGTTTTGGGATCTGCAAAGAAAACAATTTTAGCTTTGCCAACTTTGATAGATGGTAAATTTCGTTAAAATGGCAGTATTCCGAGTGCCATTTTGACAAATTCCAATGCCATTTTGACATATTCCATGTGCCACTTTGACAAATTTCAAGTGCTATTTTGACATATTTTGTGTACCATTTTGACATAGAGGCCTAGAGGTAGAAGAAGAAAATGTGCCATTTTAACGGAATTTCATGCCGTTTTAATGGAATGTCATGCCATTTTATTGGAATACTGCCATTTTAACGAAATTGACCGTACATGTGTAGTGGTGAGAAGCATTTCACTACTTTCAACTTTGACACCTCCCAAGGATTGAATTTTTTTTCCATGAAATTTTTGGCATGAAATAATCTCTATGTTTTTAATATGTGTGAAAATTTCAAGGTTAAAAAAAGATATTTGAAATCTCCCAACATGTGTAGTTTTGAAAAAACAAAATTCACAATTGCCAACTTTGACACCCTCCCACGGGCAAAAAAACTAGTTTTTTATTGTGAATTTTTTTTGTGTGAAGTCATCTCTATGTTGATAACATGTGTTTAAATTTCAAGTTCAAGTAAATTACCAAAAAAAGAGATATCCAAAATCTCTTAACGTGTGTAGTTGTGAGGAGTTTTTGAGCCCTTACTATAGTGCAAAGTTTGATACGGATGTAAGAACTCAACCTCACAACTACACATGTTGGGAGATTTTGAATATCTTTTTTTAGGTAAGTCTTTTGAGCTTGAAATTTGGAACATATATTATCAACATAGAAGTGATATTATGAAAAAAAATTCATGTTAAATAGACAAATTTCAGCCCTTGGAAGGGTGTCAAAGTTGGCAATAGTGAAAATTTTCTCACAACTATACATGTTGAGAGATTCTATATATCTTTTTTTGGTAATTTATTTGAACTTAAAATTTTTAATATATGTTATCAACATAGAGATGAATTCACAAGAAAAAATTCATGGTAAGAAACCAATTTTCAGCCCTTGAGAAGGTGTCAAAGTTGGCAATTGTGAAAACTATACATGTTGGGAGATTTCAAATATCTTCTTTTAAATTAATGTTTTGACCTTGAAATTTTTTATATACATTAAAATAATGGAGTTTATTTCATGCCAAAAAAAAAACTCAATCCTTGGGAAGGTGTCAAAGTTGAAAGTAGTGAAATGTTTCTCACCACTACACATGTTGGTAGATTTTTAATATTTTTTTTTGTTTAAGTCTTTTGGCCTTGAAATTTGGCATGCATATTATCAACTTATAGATGATGTTTTAAGAAAAATTCATAGTAGAATATCAATTTTTGAGCTCTTAGGAGGTTGTCAAAGTTGGTAGAGTTGAAATTGTTTTCACTGTGGATCCCAAAACACCATTTTGATTGAGACCCCACTATACAAATAGTATACATTTAAAGAGCTAGGCAATTATGAAGACCGAATGCTTTTAGAATCTCCTACCTTACTTGTACCTAGGTTGAACCTTTCAATGCCTAAGGTAGTCCAATTTAGAGTGATATAACTTTTGCATCCAATGTTTGAATTTATTAAAACTTATTGGAAAAGTTGAGCATACTAGTCTAGTTTGTATAATAAAATTTTCAAATCAATACAAGATGTAAAATTCTTTGGGAGCCAATCAAAGTTCACAAGTTCAATTTGAGTTCACCATATTGTAATTCATGGTTGCAACTTCAAGGGCTTGTATCTCCTTCATCCAATGTTTTTTTTCATCAAAATTTATTAGGGTATGTTTTTCAAAAAGTCTTGATATTGTGGTCAAATTTTCATGGCAATCCAAGTTGTTTTGAGTGTTTGGAAGCAATTCAAAGTTCAAAAACTAAACATTTTTGGATTATAGTGAACTTTGGTGGCTTGTTTCTTCTTTATACAATGTCCATTTCTAATGAATATTTTTGAAAAAGTTGCAGATTCTAGTCTATTTTGTGTGTCTAAAATTTCATATCAATCCAAGAAGTTATGAGTGACTAAGAATCATTTTGGTAGATGGAGGTTTAGTCATAGGTGTGTATTTTGCACTCTTTTTTGCTATTTTTTGCTATTTCAAAATCATTTTGCTAACACGATGAATCAATTGAATGAATTTTTTTTCACCAATGTGTTTGTATGTTGATTTGAAAGTACTTTTTAGTTTGAAGTTTTTTCATTTGGGTAAGTTTATAAATCAAATTTCACCTCCAAATGTGTTTTTAGGAAAATTTGAGCAAATTTTTACAAAACAAAAACATCATAATCTTGCAGTATATGTGTCCATATGACTCCAAATTTGATCCATGTTATCTACAACATGTACACTACAAGATTTTATAGTTGATATTTTCATACTTTAGTGATATGTACATTTATAAGGCTTGAAAAGAACGAATGCTTTTAAACCCCAAAAGGCCTTTGGCCTTGATAGGTTAATAAGAACGAGTTAAAAAAAAGATTGATTTATGCTTGGGCAACACAAAAGATGATTTTTTGTTAAGCACTTAGTGTGCTAAATTCTTGATTATATAAAAATCTCATTCCCCACAATACAAAATCAAGCCAATCTTATGGCTTTTGTCACTCCAATAAATTCCTTAAGCCCTAAAGGACTAGCCTACTAAATTTGGCAACATAGCAATTTTGGACAAGTATGTGTCAATGGGGATTTCCATATTTTAAGCCCAAATTTTAACAAAACATAGGGACAAGGAATATCTTTCATGTGTACTAAAAATCAAGACATTTGGAATATGAGTAAAACATTATGGCCTAATATGTTACTTTTTTTGTAAATGGACAATTCGGTCAGATTGAAAAAAAATACTTAAAAAACACACATTTGAAATTGGTTTCTTCATTTATGTTTGTGTGGAAAGCTTTGAATAATTTCATTTTAATCAATGAGTCAAAAGTTATGAGGAGTTTTTTTTTTGCAAGTAGTTATGCATTCTCTACTCTAATATAAACCTTGAAGTCTATTATTTTACTCAATTTTCAATATTTTAAGAAAATTTAAAAATCATAGGATATAAATTGTCTATTACAACATTGCAACCATTGGAATTGACATTTTTTCAATTTCTTAAAGAAATTCTTCTCAATTTTGTATTTTGAGTCATTTGCTATTTCTTTCTATTTACTAATTTTTCCTATATGTTATACAATTCTAAATAAGTTGAAATTTTCTTAGCAAGTATCCTACTTCACCTCAACACAATGGATTCAAAGAAGCACAACCGTTTATAACCATTATTCAAATGATTGTCAACTATTGAAGAGCACATGCACTATTTTCTGTAGGGTGATTTTTTTTTTTGAGCATTCAAATATTGATATCTTGCAATCTACATGGTGAAAAACTTTGAAAATTTTTCTACATGTTCTCAAAACAATTTACTACAAGATCCTATGGCTACATATTGAAAAAATGTTTTAAGAAAAAATTTGATATTGGTACTAGAAATGGTAGTTTTTGACTTTTTTTGAAGTAAACATAGTCCAAGAATTAAATCCTATGTTAGGTTGAAAATCATCCACATTACTGGAATTTGTTTCCAGACCAATCCATTGGATTGTAGTCCATTAAACCAATGTATGATGATTAACCCTAGAGTGTTGGCATTCATTTGGGAAGTGCGAAAAAAATTGCAAGACTAGCATTCTGGCAAGCACATAATTTTCTAGAGATGGGGTGCGGCAGTTGATTGACATGATCCATGAACTAACCGTAAGATGTGCAGCTTTAGAGCACCGTCTCCTTGGAAATGCAACTAGGAAGCTAAAAGTGTTTGAGGATGTGAAGATCAAGAGGTTTGACTACTCTTTTGATAGCATTGACTTCGGTGGGCAAGTCATGAGTGCGTAGAATACAGCCATAGAACAACGTGGAAAATGCTTGGAAAAATTTGGATATAGAATTCACATAGAATTCACATAGAATTCACATAGAATTCTAATGAAGAAAATACAACTTCTAACATTTTAATTTGTAAATAATAGGATTTTTTTTAAAGAAAATCTAAAGTTTGTCCATTTAAGAAGACTTTTTGATGATGAGATTTATCCATAAAACTCACCAAAATAATGTTTCATACCTTTGGGAAAAAAATGTAGAAAGAAGCTCTCTTTGTGGACTTCTACACCACATAAAAATAAGTATTTTAAATATTCCTTTGGATAGTAACTATAAGTCTACTAAGAGACCATTCTCTCCAAATTCTAACTCAAAATTTGTTTTTTGGGTTCAAATAGTGCTTTAGAAGAGCCCCTAAATCATTCATTGTGAGAAATTATTAGGATTGTTTAAAAATAGTAAATTTTTTTTGAAAAATCATCAAAATTTAGGTAAGGTATATAATAGTTATGAGTAGCTTTCTTGTAAATTTTGAGTCATTTGGAGCTAAAACACAAAAGTTATGGCCAAAAAGAAAATTAAAAACTAAGGTGTGACAAAATGCAACAAATAGTACAAATGTTTCTTGCATTCATCCATTCAAATTTTTTGGAAGTTGAAACACGATATGTGGTCACTACTAGTGTTCCCCCTCATGAAATGCTTGCCTATTGATGGTGAGTTGAAGAAAGCAAAATGTACACTGGGGCTTGTTCCTTGGTGCGCGTGTACTTTTTCCTCTATCAATGGTAATTGTCTATGTGTTTCAAAAAACAACCAAAAAAATGTACTTCCAATTTTGAATTTTACATGGACTCCTGTAGAGCCCAATTTGTAATAGGACACCTAGGTAAGTAGGTAGCTACCTTGCACATGAAAACTTGTCACTTATTTCCTTATTTTCTGATTGGTTAATTTTGTCCTGTTTTGTACTAACTCCTTGGCTAATGAAGTCTTGGAATCTTACACTCCGAATCAGCCCTGAATGAACTTTTCAAATTTGATCATCCTCAAGATGGCTGTAATTAATGGCTGTTCGTCGTCAGTTTTGGAGCGAAGCTTCAGTCGGTATTTCCCTCCCAAGCCGACTGGAGCAGCGGCTGGAGCTCGGATCCTGAAGCTTCCGAGTCTGTGGCACATACAATGAACAGGGAACTGCCCCCGGGGCAGGGGGAGGGGCCGAGGGGGTGAAGGTCGGGCCAACTGTTGTCTGGCCGAAGCAAACAACAACGGTTCCAAGCTAGATCAAGGCATACATTAGTGTAGTAAGTTACCGAACTTGGCATCCTTGAAGCGCAGTGTGAATCCTGAACATGAAACATAACACTCGGAATGTGAATATTCATACAGCGGCCGGCTGGGACTCGATCGGAAGGACGCTCTTAACTGATCCGAGTGATTTCCAACCTCAGCAGCACCAACACGCATGTTTCGTTTCCCATCGGACCTGGATCGATCGGCCGTCCGATGCAGCTGCACCTTCATGGCCTCATCGACCGATCCCTCGCAGCAACTTCGGCCAAAGGCAGGGACTCCTCCAAGGATCCCCAAGTCAACGCGGATCCGTGGCAAATCGAAGCCGCTGGAACCATAAAGTCATATGTCTACTACACATAATGAAAGTTTCAAATTTTTTTGGGAAAATTTGAAATTATTCTGAATTTCATTAAAAAAATTCAAGTCAAATACAAGATGTATGGTGAATTTCATTAAAATGGCGGTATTCCAAATGCCATTTTCAAACCGCGTAGTTTGAATTGAATCTAACATCTAGAATGGGTGTAGATTTTCAAAAATCTAGGAGATGTATAGATTTAAAAAATTTATGACAGATTTAGATTTCAGACCGCATGGTTTGAAATATCTTGGATTAGTGTAGATTTCATACATCTACAACACGTATAGATTTCAAAATCTATGACTGTTTTACATTTCAAACTACACGGTCTGAACCGTCAAAAGTGTCAAACTAATGGAATACCACCATTTTAACGAAATTCGCTATATGTATACAAAGAATCTGAAATTTTCACTATAGATGTATATTTTAATGTTAGAATAACAATATAAACCAAAGTTATCATGTCAATTTTGAACTAGAAAATCAACAAACCAATGTTTTATCCTAGAAAGATTACTTGCGATTTTTAAAAAAACTACGTGAGTTAAAAGATTAGGTCTATTTAATTCAAATGGGATAAATTTTATATAATATGTAGGACTACTATAGGGTCCATGAAATGTCACATATGACATATCCTATTCTACATAAATTAGGCTATGTTTAAACATCATTTAGTAGGAATTTTTTATTAATAAATTAGCCTTTACAAATAGGGTTCATACAGAAAGTTTGTAGTATAATGAGTATAGATGTAGACAAACTTTTTAAGTAAATGATAAAACTTATACAGAAATCTAGGGATATTTTTTAAGAGATTTGTTATTACTATCAAATAATTCTAGCCTATGCATATAAATCTTTTCATAAGTATGCCAACTATGTGACAGCATATAAGAATCTTTTGTTCCAACGCAAAAGAGTTTAGTACAAGAAAAAGGGATGTTTTTAGTATAGTCCTAGAGATAACATTTTAAGTAATGATTTTTTTAGGAGATTTTAAGTAAGAAATATGTGTCTTTCTAGTAAAATTTTACTTAGAAAGACACATATTTCTTACTTAAAATCTCCTGAAAAAGTCATTACTTAAAATGTTATCTCTAGGACTATACTTAAAACACCCCTTTCTCTTGTAGTAATTGAGTTGTAAATTTACAATGATAGAGGTTGTACTATGGAGATTTGTGTTCATACAAAATACCCATTAAGAAATTAGTGTAGGATTTGCAACATTTGCATGGAATCTTTTCTATACTTTGACACTATAAACTCTAAATTTGCCTCAACTACTTAAACATATGCTTGTAAATGTTTAGAATCATCTTCTTTTTAGGGCAATTGCAAGAAATACTTGTCCTATTTTCTATCACACCTAGTGTGCTGATTTGTTTTTGGGCCATAACTTCTATGTTTTGGCTCTAAATGACTCAAGATTTATAGAAAGGGTACTCATAACTATCATACACCTTTTCTAATTTTTTCATAATTTTCAAAAATAGTTTACTATCCAAAAATAGACCTCAATTGAATGTCACACTTAGTAGTTTAGGGAGTTTTTTTAGTACTATGGAGTACCTTTTTATTAATGATTTTGAGATGAAATTTGGATGAGATGGTCTTCTAGTAGACTTATAGCTTTCCATTTGAGGTATTTTGAAAAAAGTTATTTTTATGTTCTGTGAAAGTCCACAAAGTGAGTTTCTTTCTACTTGCATTTTGAAACCTATAAAGTATTATTTTAGTGATCTTTTTTATGAATGACCACCTCCATAAAGTTGTTGCAAATGGCTAGTTTTGATTTTTTGAATTTACATAATTTTTATATTTTTCCTTAATTAAAACATGATGGTATGTATTTTCTTGGGACTTGGCACTTTTCTAGTTCTCCTACTTAGACAATTTTTTTGTGCAATTCCTTCAACGGATGTACCTTCATCTTAAAGGTGTATACACAAGTCATATTTTTTTTATTTAAAAAAAATTTAATTTTCTAATTTTAAAGTACTCCTAAAAAAATCAACCAAATCCAACAAAATTAGCAGGTGTTTCTTGCAATCACCCTTTACTAGTGTTTAATAAACACTCTTTTATTTTTTAATTTTAAATTCATAACCATTTCAAATGCATATAGAGAGAAATAAAATATATGGTCTCTATGTTACAGTAGAGGTTATATTTTTGTGTTAATCTACAACGTTTTTAGAGTGTCAATTTCTCATGTTGTTCATATTATATTGCTAGTATTGGTGTTTTTTTTAGTTTCAGTATCATAATTATGTTTAATGTTTCTATGATGTTTATTATTCACCATGTATTAAATTATTTAGAATACATGGCATAGAATTTAAAAATATTTAAAACTATTGTTGCATTTCACATTTTTAATTTGTCATTTGTCATTTGAAATTGTACTACAATACAAGTAGTGCAGATATTAAAAAAAAGTCTATATGTAAGATTGTAAGACATTACTTTTATAGTGTGTTGTAAATGAATATGAAAAAATTAGACATATAAATTTTGTATATAAGATAGCCTAACTATAAAAACCAAATGACTAAATTTATATGTAAAAACACGATCATTTAAATTACTATAATGAAGGTAAATAGTCCCATGTTAAATACCCTCTTAATTCAAGTGTATGCTTAAAATTACAAGGAATGATCTCCCCGGGTGTTTTATTCCTCAAAGATCATATTGCTTAACAAGTTTGAAAATTAATGAACTTTTTAAAATTTTCAATTGGAATAGAAACTACACTTGAGTAGCTTCATTTCATTACTAGAATTTAAATTAAAAAAACATCAATTTCATGGCTAAAATTCACATCAAGAAAAAATAGCAAGAAATGAGTCAATGAGGGTGAGTTTCATTAAAATGGTAGCATTCCATTAGCTTGACACTTTTGACAATTCAAACTATACAATTTGAAATCTAAATTAGCTATAGATTTTTGAAATCTATACGTGTTGTAGATGTCTAATATCTATATCCATCTAAAATGTTTCAGACTGAAATCAAAATCACTCTCTCTTTAGAGTTTGCAAAACTATGTATGTTTAAGATGTCTAAAAATCTATACCAATTCTAAATGACAATTTTCAAGTTAAACTATATGGTCTAAAATGGCATTTGGAATACCGCCATTTTAACAAAATTCACCATATGACCAATACACACTAAAAGAATGATCCAAGGATTGAGTATATTCTTCTTTGAAAAAGTCAATAAGACTATAATGAAGAGCTTTGCAATATAGATGTACTCAAGTACCCTCCAAATATATAAATTGGATGAAGAAATTTTTTTTTTTCGACATCCAGTACCAAATGAAGTCATTTGCATTGGATACTAGGTGTTTGCAGCAATGTTATGTACACAACTAAGGAACATTTACTTGAATGCCTAAACGGCAACCAATAACATGGGAAATTTTGTTAACCCCTAAAGGTTTTTTTTACTATGTTTTCACCAAAAATGCTCCAAAACTGCCATTTCTAATATAAGTACAATTTTTTTTCTTAAAACACATTTTTTGACTCATGTAACTGTAGGATCTTGTAGTAAGGTGGTTTGTAAACATGTGGAAAAAATTTCAGAAATTTCCACCGTGTAGATTGCAAGATATAAGCATTTGAGTTGACAAAAATTGTTTTTTTATCCCTGCAAAAATCCGGGCAGCTGCACTTCATAAGGTCACATTTGTGTGAAAAAAAATTCAAAATGGTGGTTACTCTTTGAATTCATACTTCAGTGCAAGTTGGCTACATTCTCAAAAAATTTCAAACCATTTGGAATTGTACAACATATAGGATAAAATAAGTAAGTAGAAAGAAGTAAAAAATGAGCCAAAATACTAAATTGTGAACATTTTATTCATGGAATTGAAAATTTTCAATCCCAATGGTTAAAATGTTGTAATAAACAATCTACACCTTCAGTTTTTATTTTTTTTCAAAAATATGAAAAATTGAATTAAATGAAGAATTTCAAACTTTTTTTGTACTGTAGAGATTCTGTAACTCGCCGCAAACTACCCCAAACTCAAAATCTTCATAACTTTTGACTCATTAATCAGAATGGATTGATTCAAAGCTTCCCATGTCTGTATAAATCTAAAGAACCAATTTGAAATTTCACAGTTTAAGAAAAAGCTTTTTTAAAGAAGTTTTTTCAGCTGCCTGGTCTGCCCGCCAAGTAAAGAAAACAACATATCCTGCCATAACTTTTTAACCGTGAAGTCAAAAGTTATGAAAATTGTTGGGCCTTGAAGCTACTCCTTGGGCACACATTGTATCAAAATTTCAAAGAAAAAAAAAAAAACTCCATCCATAGTGAGCTGCCCAAAAAATTTATAATCTCAAAAATGTTGTTTAGGGCTTTAGTGGTTAAATTGTCAATAATCCAAATGCCATTTTCAGACTACATAGGCTGAACTGAAAATTGACATCTAGGATTGGTATAGTTTTCAGTCATCTCGAACATTTATAGATTTTCAAAATCTTAAACGAATTTAGATTTCAGAGTGTGGGGTTTGAACTGTCAGAAGTGTCAAACTAATGGAATGCCGCCATTTTATTGAAACTGAGATGGAGATTATAAATCCACAGCTTTAGTTATTTTGTGTGTTAGAGTGAGGTCTCAGGAACAGTGCGCGCGTCCCCACATTGTAATCTCTGAATCTTGCTACCATCGGAAAGCCTCAACAATGACGAGAGTGCCTGACTTTTACACTGGGAACTAAACAGGATGCGGGCCCGGCCACAGCAGTGTGAGCTTCCCTTGATTTCGGGATCTCCATCTGCAAGTGCATGCGGCTCGTGAGCTACTGCGCAAGTTCCGTCCATCACTCCATTCGGTCGCCGGCGCCGCACTCGAAGGCGAGGGAATAGAGGGTGTGGGATATCCAGTTTCCGTGATTGCAATTTCGTACCATTCGGTTTCAGGGTCATATCGTGCAGGGAGATTGTTTGGGTTTACTATGTAGTGAACTCACTACCATTACAGCATTCAAAGTGGTAAAATCAGTACTACTACCACTTCCAAAGTGCTAATGGTAGTGAGTTAATCACTTAGTAAACCCAAAAAATCTCCCTGTGATAATAAAAAACTGTCGAAGATGGATCGGTCGATGAAGGTGGAGCTAGCTGGATCGAACGGCCGATCGATTATGTTTCGATGGGAAACGTAACACGCGTGTTGGTGCTGCTGAGATTGAAAATCACTCGGATCAGTTAATTGGGAGCATCATGCGCGCCGTGGCTCCCGGCCGATCGAGCTCCGGCTGGCGGCCGCTGTATGAATATACCGAATATCATCTTTAGGATTCAGCTAGAAGGACGGTAACATGTTCGGTAATGCCTTGGTCATCGAACTGTTGCTGTTTGCTTCTGCAAGTGTGGCCTGACCTTCAAACCCCGCAGTTTCGTGTTCATTGCGCGCATGTGCAACAGGCTCGGAAGCTTCAGGATCCAAGCTCCAGGTTGCGTCTCGTCTGCAACGAGGTCGTCGACTGAAGCTTCGCTCCAAAAATTAACGGCAAACTCATTAGTTACCTCACCAGGATGATCGGTCGAATTTGAAAAGTTTAGAGCTGATTGGGGGGGTGTAGGAGGCACCCAAGTCAACAGCACAGTGCGGGCTTCGCTTCAACTTCCTCCACCCACAGTTCTCGGAGTCGTCGTCTCAATAGTCACACGAGGTGGGCTTCAAGCTCATCTGGAAAACCGGAATGCGCGTCGTCTGTGAGTTTATCCACTTGTGCTGGGGCGTATAAATCCAGTCCCAACTCGATCAGCTGCAGGGATAAGCTTGCAACCCTGAGCATCGCCATTAGCATTGGACGATCAGTGCTAGTGCAAATTCGATTGTAGTCGATTAACTAATCTTTCAACAAGCGAGCTGAGAGCTAGTGAGTCTGTACGTCTAGTCCAATCTCCGATCGATCGATATCATTCAATGACTATGGCGAAACTGGCAGCTGGGCGTGACGGCAGTGTGAAGAAGTGGCAGGGCGGGGTGAAGGAGATACTGATGGAGTGTCCCGTGGCCGCGGCGTGGGATCTGTGCTCGGACTGGGCGCACTGGCAGCGCTGGTTTCCCGGGCTCCTGTGTGAGCTTCGGGAGGGCGAGAACCGCAAACCCGGAGGCGTCCGCTTTTTGGAGACGGCGCCCGGCGTCTGGATCAACGAGCGCCTGCTGGAGGTCGACGACGCGACGTTCTTTATGAAGTACAACATGGAGGACAATGTGTTCTGCGGAGGAGTCACGGGCTATGTCGCCCAATGTCAGGTGCGTACCGGCCTGATGAATGAAAGGCCTCGATGGCATTTAGCTGAACCCGCAGGAATGAATCGAACAGGCTCACTAATTGCAATGGCCTTGTACGTGTACTGCCTCTCGATAGATCGTGGCACGTTCCATTCATCCATCCATGCCAGTTTTGCATGCACCACCGAGTGTATATACGTCTGCCTGTCTATTGACTGGTCTGCAGGTGACATACTTTTTAATCCTCCGCCTTGAAGAGGTACCTGTCCACCTTTGTCTAGATTGGTGAATTTTGGAAAGGATTCGAGGCTGAGTTTTGACGATTGAGAGCAGTTTCGAGCCCGTTTTAGAGTTGCTCGAATGAAATTAACTTGGGTTCGTGAGGCTTGATTTGCCGAACTGAATTATACCTGAGGCCCGGCTGAACCACCTACTATACTATTTAACTCCTTGATTGTAGACCTGATAAAGTTAGTTTTCACTTTCAGTTGCATGCATTCACGACCTCAATCTAAACCCTGCTGGGCTCTTGAATTATAGAATGCCATAGATTCCAAAGCAGCTAGAGGCACCTGAAATTTTGAAAATGCATCCTAAATTCAGAGTTTTTAAAAGCAAGCCTCATGGAAGTCAAATACGGTGTAAATATTAGCCCTCTGAATTCGATATACACCGTCCATTTTAAGAGGTGGGTGTGGATGATTATCGATATGCCTGGCGGAGCCTGGTACGTGTGGAATTTACTTACTGGGTTCATGGCGGGATCTGATTGCTTGTTTTTCTGTGCAGTTTCGAGGGACGAGCGAGGGTCAGACGATGCTTCAGTTCTGGACGTGGGAAGTGGAGCCGCTGAGCAGCATGAGCGAGGAGGTCTACACTTCCTTCATGGAGGGATTCTTCAAAGACGTGCTGGTAAAGGGCATTGAACGTGGCGCACAACGACTCGCCCAAGGCCTCAATCCCGAACCTACCGTTGGAAAAATTGCAACCGCCTAAGTATTTAACTAACGAAGGTTTAGCTAGCTAACTGCAGACAGATTAATTCATGGAAGTAGCCTCGATCCTGGTAGTAATGCCTTGCCGGGCATGCACTCCCAGGATTATAGAAAGTGAAGTCCTCACACATCTGAAACTGAGTGCGGGTTTTGGGAGAATGAGGTGAAGAGGTACGGACGCGCGTGGAGAGATCACTAGTTAGCTAGCTTTGATTTGGGTTCCAGCTACAACCATGCACCTCTGTACGTGGAGCTGAATTTCTATATCGGTGGGTAATAATAATTAATACCCAGAATTGAAGATGCGCAGATTGCATCTTCTGGTTACATAGCATAGTGTGTATGAATTTCATGTGTAATTTCAAAGTGGGAGGTTGTAGTCCACTACAACCTCATTTTGATTCAAGAATCGATCAGCGCTAACAGAAATGGCTGATCAGTAAGTCCTACCAAGTTCATGGGGCAACTTTACAACAAGGCTTGGTCCATCAGTCCATGTGGGATCAAATTCCTTCTGGGGGTTTAGTATCCTCAGTCTACTTTTATACTTCTCTTAGACTCCTTCCATTTCATTCTTCTCTGCACTTGGTGACGTGTGTGTTCTCCATGGCTACCGTCTCATTGTACTCTCATACTTTAAAGTCCTTGATCAATATGTTTTGCTCCTGCAATTTGGTGCACCCGAAACTTTTTCATTAACCCCTAAGTTCCCAAGGCATTTTCTGGCTCTAAAACCACTGAAAACTGCCATTTCTGCTGCAATCACTCAAGAAACCTAAAAAAACTTTTTTCTTAGAATCTAACCGTAGGATCTTGTACTTCACTTGTCTCAAATCATGTGGTAAGAATTTCATGAAGTTTGACCGTACGGATTGGAAGATATTAGCATTTGAAGTTGAAAAAAAAAGTTTTTTTCAACTGCGGCCTGCAATTTCAGGTGACTTTGATGGCCATTTGTGGATTTTTTTTGCACTACACACTATAAGGTTAAAATTTTTTATCTTGAACATTTGAGTTGAGAGTTGGGGAAAAAAATTTCAGGATGTCAAAACTTGATTTTCACATATAAAAAAATTGTTAAGTAGAAGTAGGTCCAAAGTTGAACAAAATATTAAATTGTTAATAGCCCTTAAATGGAATTAAAAAATCATAATCCCAACGGTGGGATTGTTCTTGAAAACAAACTTAACCTTGTCAAAAAAAGAAAATTGAAAAAAATTGAAAATTGCATTCAAAAATGAATTCTATAAGTTGTTTTTTGAAGAAGATGCTTAGATTGCCCGAAAAACAAGATTGTCCATAACTTTTTCATTATTAATCCAAATAGGATGAATCAAAGCTTCAAATGTAGACAAAAACATAATCTTTCAGAAAAAGAATTGAAAAAAAAAAATTTCATTTTTTTGTGGGTTTTTTTTTCTACCCGCCGAACTGCTTTTTTGACTTCGGATGGCAAAACTTCTGCTCCCAAGCAACGATTGAAAAAAAAAATTATATTTCTAGAAAGCTGATGTGATTCTCTATCTTCAAAAAAAAATTCAAGAAATCAGGTCAAAATTTCAAGTCACACGAGCCTACCCGAAATCCCAAGTGTCCCCTGAGGGGACTTTGGGACTTTAGGGGTTAATGCCACACGGCATTGGCAATGAGAATGCACATGTCTGATTGATTAAGTTACACAGGAAATTCTATAACAACTGACAACCAGTATTATTTATCAAATCTTCTAACTACTGTCAATATATGGTGTGTTCAAAGTATCATAACAAATTGCACTTAGAACCACTTAGCTAGCTGGTAGGAGATGTAGTTTTTTTGTGGAAATAACGTATGTTGTTGCTTCGATCGGACTCAGTGCCCAATTTTCGTGACGTGTTGCAGCAAATGCTAGCTTACAAAGAGAACTTGAAATCAGACATCTAGGGTATTAGCTTTTCCAATCTTTGTTTGCAGGAGTGTGATGTCGTAGAGAATTAGTCGAAGCTAGCTCGTTATTCGGAATAACCCCCGGGAATCAAGGCTTAGTTGCACGCGGTTACGTTGAACACAACATACCTGTCGCGCGACGTAGGTAGGAACAAACCGCAACCTGCCAGGACCTCGGAAATTAATCAGACATGCAGTGGGGGTGCATGATTTTTGCCGGAATGAGGATGGATTCAGATGACGATGGTGTTGTGACTGACCCCAAAGATAGATAGATGTCCATAATCCGAAGCTAGGTGAGGGGCCTGTACGTCTGCGCGCAAGGATGCATGCATGGGGTCTAGAGAATTCGAGCCGAAAGGACAGAATGTGTGCAACAATATATTAATGTAGGCGAGAATATATTTCAAATGGGCTTACGTACGTGCCGAAAGAGGGGCCGTTGAAGGTCGCACAAGCTAAGGTTGCTCCAGGGGCTAGATAGAGGGTTCTACATGCAGCTACACTGACAAACTAACTAAGAGACAGCACGGCAGAAGTTGAGATACCTGCTGCAGGATCATCTGGCCAAAGCTTCTTGGGTGACCCCGGGGAGAATTGAAGGGACGAGGTGCACACGAGCAGTTGGAGCGAGAGGACGACTAACTTACGAATGGGGTAATTAACCCTTAAATGCCGGACCTATACCCACAGTTTTCAGCCCTTGTGTCCAATACTCTGTTTGCTCCCATTTCGGAACTATATTTGTATTAAAAAAATTTCTATTTATTTTTCAGAGATGAAGCTACATGTCTTCTGTACTTCCCAAAAAATTTAGATTTTTTCGAGGAAAATTGATTTTTCAGAGAATTTTTGAAGAAAAAGTGAAGGAAAATCATATCAAATAGAAGATTATGTCAAAAAATCTGAGAATTTCACCATGTGTGGGAATTTCAATGGCAAACATCATGGTGTAAACTTGATTTCCGTGTCATTCTAATATTACAATCCAGAAGACTTTGAAAGTACATATACAGTTCAAATTGCAATAAAATATTCAAATTATGGTTTTTTTTCAAAATTCCAATTGTAGAAGAAACTAGAATACATTACCTTCATTTTATTAGTTGGGCTCAAACTCCAAAAATATCATTTTTTTGGAGAAATTTGAGATTTAGAGCAAGGAACAAAATTTCCCAAAATACATTGAAAATAGCATATTTTGTGATCCGTTTTTTCTGTTATTTCTAATTCATGTGAAGGGAAACACTCACATGGCTACAGAATGAATTAGGTACTCTTCATAATCCTTTGTGAAAGGTTAAACAACAAGAAATGGATGAAAAATTGCTAGCAATCTCCCTATACATTGTTGCAAATTCGTCCAAACACCACAAAATGGCGTCGCCGGCGCTTCAGGGTTAAGGTTGATATCAATGCAAAAGAGATCGAGGACGGAATTTCACTGTGCAAGTGTCTTCGCCCAACTGACAGAGCATAAAAGTTTCTCACTAACTTAACAGGCACACTACATTTCCTATACTATTTGGGTAGGGTAGAGGTACTCATTACCAATAAAATAACCACATTTGGACATGATCTAGGGTAGTGTAAGGTAAAGCAAATTTTTTGAGAGGTGCATTGTTAGAAGTAATAGGGATTCATTTGTGAAAAATTTGGTAATTATATCTTTTGAATTGAAATTACTATGAATTTTGAAAGGCAAAAGTTGGGCTTGACTTATGACCCTTATTTAGAGTCATCTATTTCTAAGCATTTAAGAATTACTTTCCCACTAATTACTTTCTATTTTTGCACTCATTTATGTGTCATTAATTTATTGATTCAAACCTTGAAAAAGTACAAAGATAGGTGGTTGCAAGAAACACATGTCCTATTTTGTATCACACTAGGATGCAGAAGTTACTTTATGCCATACTAAGTGTTGCAAAAATGATTGAATGAATGTGAAATTTGGAAAGAAGCTTCGTCAAGCATGAAATATTTTACTTGAAATTTTTGAAATTTTTCAAAAAATGATAAGGTAGGGGGGATTGAATTTTGAACATATGTCACATGTGGTTTTGGTGTTTTTAAATACTATTGGGTGATTGCTAAAAACCTTTGTTTTGTTTTGTTTTGTCCCCTTGACCTCCAAGGCTCCAATAGGTAGTTTTTTGCTCATAACTTTTGCATCTTTTATCTTTTGGGTTTGAAATTTGGAATGAAGGTGCACACAAAAGTTTTAAATGTAAAATAATTTTTTCAATTATTTTTCAATTATTTTACTATTTTTAACTTGCCTCCAATTGAGTGTCTATCTTGGCCATTTTGAGGGGTTTTAAGGTAGAAGTACCCATAACCAATCATTTAAGGTATTTTAGACATAATTTGGTGTAGATCAAGGCAAAGCAATTATTTCCAAAGGTGTAATAATAGAAATGATGCGGATTGCAAAAACTTTGGTAACTTTTTCACATGAATTGAAATTACTATGAATTTTGAAAGGCAAAAGTTAGACTTGACCTATCATCAACATCTAAAATCATCCAATTCTCATTATCCAAGAATTACCTTCCCACTCATTGCTTTATACTTTCTTGCTCACTTATGTGTCATTAAGTTATTGGTCCAAACCTTGAAAAATTACAAACCACGCATTTCAAAGAAAAAATGGAAATCGGTTCCAACCTTGGTTGGAAATATGGTACCCTATTGATTGATTATTTGATTATAGGGTGGTGATCGGGAATGGGTGATTGTACCTTAGTCCTATTTTTGACCCAAAAATTCAAATTTGAAGCCGCGAATTAGACAAGTTGGAGGTCTACTAACATTACAAGGATTGATGATGAGTTTTTATTAAAATAGCAACATGTTTGTTGCACACATGGGGTCAAAGTGACTTTCCTTTGCGCAAGGGCTACAAAGAGGGAAAAAAATTCTTAGAAGAATTCATTATTGCAATGTGAGTGCAATCTTATTTAGAAAAATGGATTTTTTTAATTTAAATTTTTTTTGAAGTACTAAAAATGAAAAGGTTCACAAACCCTTTTTCTACTATTTTCTACTATTATTTATAGTACTTTGTAGGAGTCTATAGTAATACATAGTATTGACTAATGATCTAGATTTATAGGCACAATATTAATGTGGGGTATTGATAGTATCATGCCATATTACCAATCATGTGGCCAAAAACCATTAGAAGAAGGGATTTGAGGGCAAAAAAAGCTTGTTTTAGGCCTATTCATGAAACCATTCTTGAAATTGTTGGTTTTCGTTAGCTAGAAATTACTAAAATAATTTAATTGAATAAAAATTAAATAAAAATTGGGGTCCTTAAATGCAAAAAAAAGTAAAAAAAATCGATGACATAGCATTTTCTTGGCCACATCATATCTCCATTCCCGTAGTTCAAAAACTTACAATTTTTTAGAGGCTTCAAACCTCCCCAAATGTATTTTTAAGCCAAAAACATGAAGTGTTTCTTGCAATAACCCTATCAAGTACCTTTTTTGAAGAATAACATTGTGAAATTTGGTAGGCTAGCTAGGTCTTCTATAGAAATACACTTTATTAAAAGAGGGATTTCAAAAATCATATTACAAGTGTGTTTTATATTGGCCTAAAGTGCACATTATTCAAGTTGAATTTATGTTGAATTAAAAAAAGAGTTTTTTGTTCTAGCTTTGATATTCTATCTTTGCCCTTAGTTGGCAACAATGTCTATTTTTAAAAATGAATTTTCTAACTTAAAAAAATAGAATTGCGGAAGTCTCATTTTCTAGTGCAAATTGTAGCATGGGGCTCAAAGTAGTATTTTAGGGTACACAAAAAGATTCAATAGTACTACTAGGGACCTATAGTGCCTTCAATTTGTTAATGAATTTTTTTAATGGAAAAATTAAGTATTGCTATTTAGGGTGGAAGTATGCTAATAGGAACCACTGGTAGACCTTAATCAATCTCCTTAATCCATTAATGTCCGTGGTCGATTTGGGGGTGGTTGTAGTTTTTGTATACAATTCTAAAAAAGTGCCATTTTGTACCTTCTCAAAAGATTATACTTTAAATCAAATTGAATAAATAAATTCTATGGAATAGGTCCTTGAACCACACAAAAAATGAAAGTAATCCAATGGTTCACATATTTGTAATTACTCTTCAAAGATTGATGTGTCATAAACACACTTCGGCACTAGTGCAAAATAGGGTTTGCTACAATTGGGTGTAAATTTGAGTATATGGTTCAGAAATTGACCAAAAAACTTTGGGCTAATTTCTTCACACATATATATAGTTGTCTTTTACATTAAATATGCATTTCTCATTGAAAATTCCAATATAAAAGGCCAAGCCATTTCAAGTTTGGACAAGCACAACTCATTCATTTTTTCACACATTCTCTTGAAATTAGTTTTGTTAGAAGCGTATGAAGACTCTTTCAATGCATTCTTCTCTAGTTTTTTTGAAATCAAATGTTCTACAAATTGCACGAGATAAAAAGTTGTGAAATCGACGACAAAGTGGTCAACCATTTCTTAATGGATTAAACTTGCTTAGTTGCTTATTTGACAATGCTTGAAATTTCTTAAATCTTACATAACTTACACCATGTACATCATAGAAGAGTTGAAAAACAAAATTTGAAGTATTTCCTATTTTATATTAACCCCTCAAGGACTAAGAAGACGCAATATGTTCTCTCCAAAATTTTCAATGGCAATTTCTTGGAAGGGTGAAACAAATCACACTATTTTGTAAACTAAGATCTTGTACAAAAAGAAGTTTACTTACTTTTTTCATTTTTTGATTTTTTAATTTTGAATGTTAGAAGTAGTTAAAAACTCATTTATGAAATGTAGTTGAGAATGTAGTCTAGTAGTAAAAGAGAGCAAGTATAATGTTTTTCATGAAAAGAATAGTAGAGATAAATAAATAAATACTTTCCTTACACAATTCTATTCTATAATCCATACAAACAGAACAAAACAAAATTTAATTTAAATTCTTGTTTTTAACAATTTTTTGAATAAAATGTCCAATCAAGTGTAATTAATGACACAAAATAATTAAAATGATTTCAAGTTTTTTAAGATATTCCAAACAATATGATAATAACATTTGTTGTAAAATTTCAAAAATTTATCCATATATAAATTTTAAAGAATTTTGTAGGATCGAATTTGCTTGGAATTGACTTTCTAGTCTTCATGTTTGAAAATGTGTACAAATTTGAGAGATTTTTTTTCTTCAAATTTTCAAATAAAAAAATACAACATTTGCTTTAAATTCCAAATAACTTTTTGGGGGGTTAAAAAATATTTATTCATCTTTTTATTAATTTTTTTTCTCCAAAACCTATGGTTTAGGCCTATGAAGTTAATCATCCAAAATTGTTATAATCTAAAGATCTAATGGTCCAAATTTCATAAAATTCATTCCACATATATTAGATAAAGTAATACTTTTGAACTGTTAAAATTAAAAAATTTATTCACATCTATGTGCAAAAGAATATCAAAGTGCTAGAATTCATTGAAAACCTCCATTGTCAAAACCATGTTAGTCCTTAAGGGGTTAAGAGTAAAGACAATGACAAACTCTAAATCTTATTCATAATGATATATTTAAAATCCATTTAATTTTAAAGCACATTATACAAGGTATTTTGTCCTTATTTCATTTATAAACATTCTAGAAATACTATCATATATATATATATATATATATATATATATATATATATATATATATATATAGTTTGAATATAGTATTGCAATTCTTTTAGGAAAATTTACAATTTTGATACTTCAAATTTCCATTAAAAAAAACAACTAATACAGCCAAGTTGGCTCTTATTAGCATACTTTCACCCTTCATCCTGGATAATACTTTATCTAAAGGTAATTTAGGGTATAATAACTACATCTAAAATGAACCACTTCCATAAACCAACAAGGCTACATTCAAGAGAAATTGAATAGGAATGATACCCTAAATAGTGAGTATTATAAGGACAAATGTAAGGTGGAATTGGGGTTTATTTGGGTACTAATGAGTGGCTCTATTGTAATATTGTAGAAGTGGCAACCTTGAAAGTGGGAGGATTTGAATACACTTTCTTTTGTTTTAACTTTTTTCTATATGATATGATTTAATATTACTAGTGTCATTTCTTACTTTGCATCAAATTGATTTTGGCATCACCTACATGGCATATTTAGCAAGCTACACCTTGCATCTTTGAAAATTTGTAACTAACATGTATTGCTTCCAAAATATTATAGAACTACTTGCATTTTGATTTATAGTCCCTCACCAAGGTACAAAACTATTGTTCATTTTTTAAAACATGCATGTGCTCATATACCACTTAGTTTATTCATGCAATTTTACATTTAGTTACCTTATATAATTTGTGACTTTGTATAAGGTAGAAGGTCCTATAATGGACCATCTAAGGGCTGAAACTAAATTTTTGGGAGGTGAAACATCTTGAAATAATTTTCATTATATTTTCCTAGAAAGAAAAGTGGAATTGACGTTTAACCTAAGTTGTTTCATATATTTTGGAGCTTTTTTGAATTAGTTATCAAATTTTGAAGTTGAAAGGGCATAGGGCTCTAATTGTGCCTTAGCTAAAATGTACATAGTCTGTACACTGCTGAAGGCTATGAAAAAGCAACATGTACAAATGTTGTACACTTAAAAGAGAGCACCATTTTAATGCCCGCTCCATTTTAGGACCTCTTACCTTAGTGAGCATCAATATAAGGTTGTCTATAACCATTATGATATACTTCGAGGTACATGCTCATTGTTAAGTCATCTTGCTTTATAGACCATGCATAGAAATGTATTTCACTTCTCCTTGCAAGCATATTCTGATTTCATCTTGAGTGATAGTTTGGAGGTGATACAATTGGGACAGTAGGTTTACTCTTTTTTTAGAGCATTTTTATTGCACCTTCAGCTATTGGATTGTTACTTTGAAAACTTGTTTTGATTTAAGAGATGCGCATTGATAGCTCCTTTCCAAAAGTTCGTTTGTAAGAGTTTTTCTACATTTGTTATGAAGTGATTTCTGTAGATGGTTGACTCAAACATCATATTAATTGCATCTTGTACCAAAAAGATCTGAAAATTTCAATCAACTAAGTATTGAAGCATAAAAACAAATATGTGGATTAAATTTGATTTCTTCCTCACAAAATTTCAAAAAAGTTTTCAGAAAAATTAAAACTTTGATTATCAAATCGCTCATGTAAGTGTTTTTTGACTTCTCTCAATAATTGTTTGAAACGTCGAAGGATTATTTTTTCACTTTCCTTCGAATTGTGAAATTCAGAGTACAACCATGAGGTGTGTTTGATTGGTCAGTGAGTTCACACACATGAGATCACAAGAGTAATTCTGAGTTCTCCATAGGTAGGCTTAGTACTCTGTTTCAGACACCATCTTCCATCTCATCTTTTTGAAACGCAGAAAATGGAAGAAAAATACTCAACATACCGTTCAAGTCCAAACCTCGAGATCACTAATCCGCAGTAACTTAGTGGCCAGTTCTTTGAGAGCATCATAGCCCAGTGGCCTGATCCTTTTTCCACACCTCCCCTAAACTTTCAGTAGAAGTTATACAAGACTAAGATCACTTTGGTGATCTGCACTGATAATGTACATAATAATAAACACATATCGTCATGCTGGAGTCGATAATGCAGAAATGATGATTCCGCCCCCAATGTGAAATTGGCTTACCGTCTCCGAAGGAACTATACGAAGCATGATCAATTTCTACGGGCTATATCTGTACATTCTTTGACTAATACAGATCGTTAGCTCATTGTGAATCGCTGAAATCGGCATCGATCACCTCCGCATCGTCTCCACCAGATTTCCCGGCTCCAGGAGATGTTCCACCAGCAGATCCGGAGGCAGGTTGTGAAGGATCTGCTCCTGCTCCACCGCCTCCGTAGATTGCCTGCCCAATTTGCATAATCTCTTGTTGTAGAGCCTCTTGAGCTTGTTTCATTTTGCTCACATCCTCTGAGCTCGCCGCTTCTCTTAGGTCAGCCACCTTCGCCTCCACACGGCTTTTCAGATCTGCTGGCACTTTGTCACTGAGTTCCTTCAATTGCTTCTCGGCCTGATAAATCATGCTGTCACTCTGCATACACACAATAAATCAATAGCAAGAAGTGAGACGCTACACGTGCATTAGAAGCAGAAATCGGTCACTTGGTCATAATACAGAAGTCATAACCTGAGAGTAGAAAATTGTGTAGATATTAAAATTCTACTGACAATCATGGACGGCTAAAAAAATTACCTGATTCTTTAGATCAATAACCTCCCTTCTCTTTTTATCCTGCTCTGCATTTCTTTCTGCCTCTTGCACCATCCTCTCCACCTGCAATCAAGCGGGGTCAACTAAAAATCAAATAAATGGCAACTACCCATGTCAACCACAACCGTATTATCCCGCACCAAATAAATCATCAATCCTTCACTAGATCATAGAAAGAGGGTGACAACGGTAGATCTAGCTCACAACGACAGCCCTGCTAAAGTTCAAAATCTGAAGCCTATCAGAAAATAGCTTACATCATCTTTGTTGAGAGTGGAAGCACCGGTAATCTTGATATCCTGTTTCTTTCCAGATCCTTTGTCTGTCGCTTCGACCGACAAAATGCCGTTGGCGTCAATATCAAAGGAAACCTCAATTTGAGGAACTCCACGTGGTGCAGGTACTATACCATCCAACCTGGTCACGTACAAAAAGAAAAAAATGAGCACAATAAAGCTGCAATACATGCGGCGCGCTTGAGACTACATGCCAGCATTTATAAGTAAAAACGGAAAAGGTAAAGGTATAATGTGATGTGCCAGTACTATGTAAGATTCATTCGTGGTGAAATTCGCCCTTGTCTAGCTAGAACTTTAGTTAGTAAAAATCGAAAAGAGATGACCGTATGCACATACGACAATTGAAAGAACAGGTGGAACATATGATCATCGAGAAAAGTGATATATACTGACTAAGATTGCCATGCGCGGGCAGGAGGACAAGTCTGCACTCACCTGAAACTTCCAAGCGACTTGTTGTCTCTTACAAACTCACGCTCTCCCTGAAGCACATTAATCTCGACACTTGTTTGACCATCAGCAGCAGTGGAAAAGACCTGCAAGAAACCATAAAATTGAATTTAAGATTACTAATTTCTTTCCGACGATTTTCGAATCTTGCGATAGAAAAACTTAGTATTGAAAAACACGACTTAGATAACAAGTCAAGGGATCAATGAATCTCAAAGTTTAAACATTCATCATAGAGCTTCGTCGACATGTGAGATTATAACAAAATAAATAAAGATCATGAGGTAGAATACTCAAAGTCAACACCTCTTTCTTAGATGTTGGAAGTGTCGTGTTACGAGGAATGATTTTGGTCATGACGCCCCCCAAAGTCTCCAATCCTAGCGAGAGAGGTGAGACATCTAAAAGCACAATATTGCCCACCTCGCCGGAGAGAACTCCAGCCTGTCACCACAAAAATTGGAACCAATCAAAGTATGAAATGAGTTTTTCACCATTCCAATCACGCTCCATGAATTTTCATTAATATTACAGCAATTTTCATGAATATTTTGAAGTACTCGTAATTCTTCCGACAATTATGAGGTAAGGAGGAAAAGCACCTGAACTGCAGCTCCAAGGGCAACAACTTCATCGGGATTTACAGTAACGTTCGGATCCTTTCCAGTCATCTGCTTGACTAGTTGCTGGACACCTGGAATTCGAGTAGAACCGCCCACCAAGACAACTTCCTGCAGGTCTTTGAGACTCAACTTGGCATCTTCCAATGCTCTTTTCACTGGCTCACGACATCTGAAAGGTTCAGAGTGGCGACAAAATCAAACAATTAGCAAATGTAATAGGATGAAAGACATGGCTTAAACATAAAGGTGGTGCGGAATCAACCTGGCAAGAGCAGTGATTCTTCAGTATAACTGCACTGTCCTACAATATCCTTTTCTCTAAATGCAACAATTAATGTACTCACATTTTGAAATATAAACCACTAGAAAACAAGACTTCACAAAAGATGGAAACAGAAACGATAAAGAAATCTGAACCTGTCAAAGAGATCCGAGCATAACTCCTCAAATTTGGCACGTGTGAGTGTTGTATCGATGTGCTTAGGTCCATCTGCTGTCGCTGTAATGAAAGGAAGGCTGCACCAATTGACAGAAAACCATGAATCACTGCGTATCCAATCTGATCATTATCTCAATGCGGAACAAAGTCGCTGGGAATTTCGAGGCGAGTAACGACCCATTTTGCATGAAGCTCACACTAATCCAAAACAACTACAACACGAACAAATTTGAGACCAGTGAGCGAAATTACGAGAGCTCTACACCTCAGAAAGTGGAAACATCAGAGATATTGCTAACGTCTTGTTGTTTAGGAAAGCCCCATTACATTAACATTAGATAGCATTTAGTGCACCTGATGAAATTGCAAATTACCTGATAGAGGTCTGAGTAAGATTAGATAACTCAATTTTTGCTTTCTCAGCGCTCTCAGTCAGCCTTTGAAGTGCTTGTGCATCCTTTAGGAGATCGACTCCCTCGGCAGCCTTGAAGTTGTTTGCCAGCCAGTCCACTATTCTCTGCACATTGATTATATTCTTCTGCATCGTCAACCTAGAACAGAAACAGATATAGCACAAAGCACTTCTCCATTGAAGCTAATTTCAGTGGTATCTAAACTGAGGTACTAAACTCATTTTTTTGAAGCGGAATGAGATGTAATAATTCACCCTTAAACATACCTTGTCAAAGTCGTCACCACCAAGATGGGTGTCACCCGCTGTAGAGAGTACTTCGAAAACTCCGTCTCCTACTTCCAAAACTGCGATCACAGTTAAGCCTGATTCTTAGCAGAAGCAAGAGTTGAACCTATTATATGATCAATGTTTTGAAGTAACGAACTTATCATATGTTCAATGTTTTAAAGTAATAAAATTATCAATTAAACATCAATGATGACACGATTTAGGGACTGAAGATCCACATAGTGAAATTTAAAGACTTGGAAGTGAGATACTTGAAAATAATGGCTAATTATAAGGAGGAAAAAGAGAAGCGTGAAACACAAAAATATATACTGTGCACACGCTCGAGGATCGTTTACAACTGATACTTTGGACATGAGGAATTTACTTGAAACGTCAAAGGTGCCTCCGCCAAGGTCAAAGACTAAAATGGTTTCGTTCTTCTTTTTGTCGAATCCGTATGCCAATGATGCTGCAGTAGGCTCATTGATAATCCTCAGCACCTCAACCCCTGATCGAAGTAACGAAAAAACAAGATTAATGATACGAGCCGTGAGGATCCTCTTGAGTACTCGTCGTTTGTGTTGCTTGAACCACCAGATCCGAAGTAAATAACTAAAGTAAGAGTTAGGAAGCAAAATCCTTATGACAACTGGCAAAACTCAAACAATAAAATAAGAACCTCTATGCACTCTAGAATTAAACTAAACGTTACACCGAACTGCATATAGAAGACTATATGGAGTAATGAATTCGTTAATAAGGCCTGATCAAGCTGGTAAAAGCAGACCATCTTACATCGTGTCTTCAGGTCTCAAATCCCGATTATTTTTACATACCAGCAATCCGGCCAGCATCTTTGGTAGCCTGGCGTTGACTGTCGTTAAAGTAAGCAGGTACTGTTATCACAGCCTTATCAACTTTATCACTAAGAAACTTGCCAGCATCGTCCACCAGCTTCCTCAAAACCTGCAAGAATTAGCAGGAGATGAGCCAGGGCAGCAAAATGTTCCTAGGCGCAAAAGTCATACCACCTGTACTTTTAAACGCTTTAGGAAAATTTTTAAGATTGATTTGCGCTAGACACCCGCTAAAATGAAGGTTAGCGGGTTCATCCGTAATGAACCAGAAAAGCAGACGCATATGACAGAACAAAATGATTTCCATAAACACCGACCTGCGCAGAAATTTCTTCAGCAGCAAACTGCTTGTTGATTGCTGGACAATCAAGTTTCACATTACCATTGGCATCCCGAATAACTTTGTAAGAAACCTGAGTAGACTCCCCTTCCACTTCATTCATTTTCCGCCCAATGAATCTCTTAACCGAATAAAACGTATTTGTTGGATTCACCACTGCCTGCTCCAAACCAATTCACTTGTTCAGAACCAAGGTTCTACAATAGAGTCAAAACTCAGAATCTAATGCATATTTTTCATTACAGATCAACATACTGTAGTAAAATCAATGGATCAAGACAAGAATATATACCTGGCGCTTCGCAATCTGCCCAACTAACCGATCGCCCTTCTTCGTATACGCAACAACCTGGCCCAAATAGAGAAGTGTATCAGCAATGAACTTCGACACGCAATGCTTTTCGTACAAAAGCCTCATACCTTCATGCACAAGAAGTGCAATTGTACATCATTCTTTCAGTTATCGTTGTGCTGGTTTCCCCAAGTAATCTAGTTTAACATGCAAATCCATTCTGTTTCACTACGTCAAGTGCAGGAAAACGAAGATGTACTCCGTCTACAAGTATTACTAGAATAACTGAGCTTCATCGCAAACCGATTCACGTCAGACAAATGTGAATAAAGCCAAGAGGAGAAGGCACTTGAAGAACATGGAGCAACTGAGGTAAGAGACAAACGTGAGTACCGAAGGAGTTGTCCTCTGACCCTCAGAGTTGGTGATTATTGTGGGCTGTCCAGCTTCCATAGCGGCCATTGCAGAATTTGTTGTGCCAAGATCAATGCCAACAACTTTCTCGGCAGTCACACGTAGAGACCCAGCACTCCTCCTCTGCTTCAAATTGCTCATCCTAGATATTTGCAAATTCCCTCTGAAAAATAACTTCTCAGATGAATTCTGCCCTAACAGTGAGCATTTTCGTTGCTTTGAAAAGCGATCATTAGAGAAATTTCTTTGCTGTCCAGCAATTGATGAAGGTGAGAATGCGACGGACCCAATGACGGCTGCCATTTCGAATGAATACACCTGCGTAGCAAAGATGATCGTGATTCAGTCGATTTGCACTAAAAGACGACAACATTCCTCGAGGCTCAGTAGTACTGACATAGATCAATTGACATCTTTTTCCGCCGCACCTTCAGCTGCAACCGGAGACGACTGAAAATATAAGCAAGGAACTCAATTCAGACTAACAAGAAATAATTCAAGACACAAATCAAGGAGTTTCAAGAAATTTGAGAACAAGAAACAAGGAAAAGAAAAAGAGAAAAAATGCCTGCTAGAAAGTTATGTTGAGACAACACAACCGGGGAATTCGGTCCAAAGAAGACATAAAAACTCAAACTCTGAGTCAATAGAATAAAACCACACTTAATCCTGCTAGTGATACAAAGACAAGAATGCAGAAGACCATCATGAGGTCACAATGTTTTGCCAACCATCACATATCTTCACTAGAGTCATCGGATGTCGAAGGAATTCTAATTCAAGCAAGTGTTTCAAAGATTCAATTGACAAAAGCATCAAGTAGACAGTATCCACTACTTCATACCGTGTAATCTACCGTTCTTCCCAGAGTGACCACTAGACAGACAGAAATTTGCTCACAACAGCGACTGCATATCTCTGCCTTCATCACTCGAATGGAAATTGGACTACAAAAAAACTCACACATCAAAGAATACGCATATGAAGAAATTCATTAAATTAATATACTCTTGCCCAAGCTCTAAACTGATTAAACTCTTTAAAGAGCAAGCCAGCAAAGATATCATACATAGATTAATGCCGTACCAGCGTAAAACACAAAGGAAAAGATGAGCGACTATTTGAAATCCAGGAACATAGCAAAAGAACATACAGAGAAACCAATGCTAAATCGTCTGCGCTGCGGATATTGCAGACTCCTAGGTAGTAACAAGGCAACTTCTCCGACACCCAAAACAAGATCGTAAAATACAAATCATCAAACAGAAAATTTCGTAAATTTCTCAGTAACAACAAGGGAGTATCAAGATCAAGAATTAGCACACAACTATCGACATACCGAAGTTCAATTTCAGCAGGAATTTCGTCTTTGGCGCAGAAATTTTCGCAAAGAGAGAGAAAAATGAGCAGCAGCTCACAGATTAGATCTAAGATACCCAAAAATGGATGGCAGGGCGTCGCCACGAGATTGAGTAAGGAGTATCCAGGAGCGGCGACGTAGAGCAGAGGCGAGCAATCGTGGCTATGGTCGAGGCTCGAGAAGGTTCGGGTGACCAATCTGCAGTTCCAGTACATCTGACGTGTCTTACCTGGCTTGAACGTAGATTTGACTAGAAACATTGGTAGAGTTTGCTCCAGTTTTCGCTGTTGCCAAGTGGAGTGGGGCTGGGTGTGCATGTCTCGTCGAAGCTTATTGGCTTTGCGGTTTGCCTTTATATCGAAGGCCTGCACTTCAAGCTAAGCTTCCTGTAGAGAGTGAAGACGATAAAGAATGTCGGAGGAATGCCTCACTCCAATCACAACTCCAGTGAACTGAATGTCCCAGAAACTCAACCCACCCTGCCGCTTTTCGCGATTGTTCAAGAAATTTCTGTATGCTTGGAAAAGCTTCAGTGGTGCGAGTTGAACTGCCTGTGTCAATGATTTTGTGACATGTAGGACTTCTGTCCCTGTTTTGGAAAACGGTTGCCTGATTTCTCGATGGGTTTTTTCAGGTTCCAATTGGTACTGATTGGGGGAGATGAGACGCCCAAATTAAATGCCGTATGTTCTGTGAGTCGGCACAGGAACTGAATTGCACGAAGTCACTGGGCGTTAGACTTCGCTTCTTGAATTAATGCTTGAAGTTAATGGCACCTAAGTTCGAAGCTTTCAGCGGTGAATGGCTCTAACCCTGAGCGCTGTAACCCTGCAACCCCAACCGAGCGGAGACTTGAGTAGCACCGTCATGGTCTGATTGTCATCTTCATTCCGTCCTGTAAGTTCTTCCAGGACACTGGATCATCATCATGCAAGTTTCGACGAATAGAACGGTGGAGCGCCACTTTATACAGATGTCTGGTTCCAGTGAATCATGATACTGAACTCTAATAACCTTGTTTCTTAAGTGAAATGCAGTACTGACTACCATGATTGGTACGCAGCTCTAATTTTAGTGTCGCAGTTGACACTATATTAGAGGAAGCTCGTTATTTCTGCAGGCTCTAAGTTACCGCTTTCTGTCTCATCGGACGATTACGTACCCGACTTTCTCCCTGCCGTGAACTGCACACTGAGCAGCGAAGCAACGAACTTTGTCTCACCCAAGCGACCCAACAGCTAACGACACACCGATTTCAATGCCAAATTAAATTGCGGCATTTATGATTATGATCGCTCAGGGTCTGAGGTACGTCATCCTTGCACGCCTTGAAGAGAGTACGTTCGAACACAGACTTTCAGTGGAGAATCAATTAACTTAGAAGCTCCACGCAGCTAGCTGATGGTTGACAGGAGTGCCTGCCTAGTGCCTACAACAATGTTCGCAGACTTGATGCATTGCGTCAAACACTCACTGTGATATTGCGAAAGAAACTGCCAGTGCCACTAACAGACAAGGATCACGACCGTTTCGTACCAAGCACCCTCGACTGAAATGATTGCAAGTGTAAAATGTTATTTCATTCAGATGAGTATCAGGCAACTGGTGCCAATTTCCCATTGACTTTGCATGAAATACATCGCGGGCCTCAAGGATTCGTTAGGGTATCCACCCGTTAGGTCAGAAATGCAGAATCATTGTCTAGCTTTGGAATCGGTCTAGCCATGAACTCGATTCGTTTGTTTCAAAAAAGAGAGAGGAAAGAATTCGTCTAGCTAATACCGGCATGGCTGTTACTGATGAGATTAGCAAATCCTTAATTACATGAAATCCATAGCATTCACAGCTCAACCACCAGTTCTAACGGCTGTATCAGTTAAGAGTGGGACAGTATGGGGGGTTTGTGTACCTGACCTGTAAATATTACGTTACCGGTAGTACTTCATGAATAGCATTGAAATTTTATATTTTTTAATTAGTGACACAACTGGATAGCATTGAAAATTTGAAATTAACTCTGACTGGAGTCCAAACTTCAAATTGAGGTGGTTTTAATTAGCTTCTGGAAAGACATAACTGTTCTGAAAAGTTAACAAAGTGTAAGCGATAGCTATGAAGCATGAACTGCTCTGGAAGACTGGAGTACAAATTTCTGTTGATATTGTACATCTGTATCTTCCCTTCTGCAGGGTTGAACTTAGTATTTTCTTGTATCAACTGATCCCAGGAGTTACCGTAAATGGTGTCATTCAATGACCCACTTATAATAAGTTATTGGATTGCCACCCTAAAGCCTATGCAAGATGTTAAATCAGTCCCACGAAGGCACCATGGAGGGGTAGAACGCGGCTCTAGTAGGGTAAAACTCATTTTACTAGGGGTTGATTGAGGTTTGGGGTTTATGTTTTTGTTGCATTTGTTGGTTGTGTTGAAATTTCCTAAGACTAATTTTGAGATCTCTAATTGCCAAATATGAACTTAGAATTCAAAAAAAAATTAATGTAAAAAATAAAAAATTTCAATGTTTACCCTATGGTAAACTCAAGGACTTCGTGGGACTGATTTAACGTCACACAAACCCTACAGCTAAGTAATATTACTGTAGGCCGGGAGGGGGGACAAATGGTAATGTGGCCTTCCTTTCAAGAAGGTTTTAACCCCTAAAGGACCATGGCCATTTTTTAGCCAAAAACCACTCAAAACTGCCATTTTTGCTCCATTCATCCATGAAAACAAAAAAAAAGTAAAATTTTAGAATCTAACCGTAGGATCTTGTACTTTACTTATCTAAGATCATGTAGTGAAAATTTCATGAAGTTTGACTGCATAGATTAGAAGATATGAGTATTCAAAGTTGGAAAACAAGGTTTTTTTAAACTTTGATATGCAACTTCATATGACTTTGTCCTCCATTTGTGGAAGTATTTTGCACTACAAACCTTGAATTTAAATTTTTTTCTATTGAAGGATTGAGCTGAGACCTTAGGAAAAAAAATCCAAAAAAAGAAGATTTTTTTTTCATTCTTTAAAAATTTGTTAAATAGATGAAGGTCCAAGATTGAAAGAAAATTTAAATTGCAAATATCTTATAGATGGGATTGAAACACAATAATCCCAATTGTGAGATTGTTTTAGCAAACAAAACCAACCTTTTCCAACAATTTTTTTGGAAAAATTGTGAAAATTGCATTCACAAATGAATCCTATAAGTTATTTTTTCAAGAAGATGCTTAGATTGCCCGAAAAATAAGATTGTTCATAACTTCTACATCACTAATCCAAATGGAATGAATCAAAGACTCACCCATAGACAAAAATAAGATCTATAAGGAAAAAAATTAATTTTTTAATTTTGAAGTTTTTGTAGATTTTTTTTTCTGCCCGGCTACATGAAAATTATGCTTAAAATGGCATAACTTTTCCTCCCGGTCACCAATTGAAAAAAAAATTATATTTCCACGGAGCTAATCAGTTTTTCTATCTTATGTAAAAATTTCAAGAAAATTCATTAAAAATTGAAGTCACAAGTACCTGCCCGAAATCCCAAAGTCCCCCAACGGGACTCTTGGTCCTTTAGGGGTTAAGTTGGTTGGCTCCTTAACTTAGGGGCTTTAATTGAAGGAAGCCAAATTTTGAGTATACAATTTTGAATATGTAATTTTTGTATGCAATTTTGGCTTTGCATGATAAATGAAATGACATTTTAGAAGCATGTTGGCAACGATAAGGAGGGCTATTATTTCTATCTGACATTTTTTTCAAATTTACCCTCATTTTTTTCTATAGGCTTGAAGTTGCCCCTTTTTTGGTTTTGAGGAAATTGGGCATTTAATTGCCTAAACCCCCCCTGCTATAGGCTTATTGTTATATTAAATTGAAGACATGTTGAGGAAGTAAACCTAATCACAACTCTTATTTTAATCCAACCTGTTTTAAATTCTTGTTTAAAATTATGTTTAAAATTTTAAGATTCTTGTTTAACCCCTAAAGCCTTAAGCTACGTTTTTTGGCAACATAAGTTTTTTGGGTAGCTCATTATGAATGGAGTTTGTATTTTTTTCTTTGAAATTTTTACACATGATGTGCTCAAGGAGTAGCTTTAAGGCCCAACAATTTTCATAACTTTTGACTTTGTGGCTAAAAAGTTATGGCATGATATGTTGTTTTCTTTACTCGGAGGGCAGCCCGGGCAGCTGAAAAAACTTCTTTAAAAAAACTTTTTTTTGAAAAGTGGAATTTCAAATTGATTCTTTATGTTTTTATAGACAAGGGGAGCTTTATTTCATTCCATTTGGATTAAGGAGTCAAAAGTTATAAAGAATTTTAGTTTGCGGGTACATATGGTTTTCAAAGGCTCCATACCTACCCGCAAATTAAAATTCCTCATAACTTTTGACTCCTTAATCCAAACGGAATCAAACAAAGCTTCCCATGTTTGTAAAAACATAAAGAATCAATTTGAAATTCCACTTTTCAAAAAAAAGTTTTTTTGAAGAAGTTTTTTCATCTGCCCGGGCTGCCCTCCGAGTAAAAAAAACAACATATCATGCCATGACTTTTTAACCACAAAGTCAAAAGTTATGAAAATCATTGGGCCTTAAAGCTACTCCTCACGCACATCTTGTGTAAAAACTTCAAAGAAAAAAATACAAACTCCATTCATAGTGAACTACCCCAAAAACTTATGTTGCCAAAAAATGCAATTCAGGGCCTTAGGGGTTAATGTACATAATTTAAACATGAGAGTGCAAGGTGAAGTTTTAATACATCTATGATATCATCCCTTAAATTTTGGAGCAATTTTCAAGGAATTCTGGATTCTGATTTTGTAAGTATTAGAGAGTTGAAGCTCAAAATAAGATGAGTCATTTTTAGGCAAAATCAACTATAGGACCTTATAGAAAGCCAAGTCCTTATAATCTCTATAAAGCTTAGTTTCAACCCAAGTCATAAATTGTAAAATTATGACGTAAAGTAAAGGGTACTTAAAAGAAATCAATGTTTTGGCATGATTGAAATTGTGCTTTGATTGGCTCTAAAGGTCATATAACATTTTGGAAAGTTGGCCCCCTATGCTCATTTTTATGGTAAATAAATTTCTCAAATATGAAAAGAGTCTTGTCTTTTTAATACCAAAAACAAGTTGAAAAATGGGCATGTTGTAAAGATCATTTGATTGTTAAATTTCAAAAACCATGAGATATATAGAAGATTTGTCACAAATCTAGAGCCACAATTCAAGATCAAACACAATAGAGTGAAAAATACAAGATAAAACAACAATAAGAAAAAATAATTTAAACAATTGAAATTTGAATGCAAGATGTGTATTTTAGCAATTGTCTTTAGACATAGACTAAGAAGACACTATAAAAAAAAACATGCCTCCTCCACATTGGCCAAAGTATCCTATCTAATGATTCTTTGATTATTTATACCAAACCACTTACACTTTAGAATTTTTTTTTAAATTCAATAGTAAATCTTCTCTTAAATCTAGAATAAATCATGAGTAGTATGAAGCAATGGAAATTTTTCTTTTGTAGAAAGATAAGAAATACAAGGGCTACAATTTTTCCATAATTTTATTCCCCAAATTGAAATTACTATGAATTTTTGGAGTCCAAAAGTATTCCAAAATCATATCCAATGTCTAGAGTCTTTCTACTCCAATCATAGTTGAACTACTTTCCCACTCACAATTTTCACTACTATCTTATTCACTACTTCCCAAGCACTTTGAGTTATGTTTTATGACCTTATTCATCCTTAACCTCAAGAAGTAAGAGAAAATCACATTTTAAAGAGAGAAAAAAAATTCCAAGCTTGAACACCTTATTTGACTTGAAATCATTAGAGAAGTTTTTGGCCTTTGAAAAACTATTTTAGGGCCAATCCTTGAAATTGTTCCCAATGGTGCAAACTACTTGCTATTGGTTCAAATTTTTGAATTAAAAAATATATATATATTTGAAAAAAATTCAAATATTTTTTAATGCAATAAAAAATAATTAATTTTAAAAATAATAATAATTCAAAAAATAATTTCAAATTTTGTTAATAATTATTTTGATTCATTAATAATATTTGAAATGGCAGTGGCCTAACCATGTCAAATTGTTGATGTAGCAGCATTTCCAATGTTTCCTATGTTTAGAAACTTGCCATCTCCCAACTAAATTCTTCCTTCATGAATAAAATCTACAAGCTACGCATGGCTCTTTATTTGAAAATGGATGGTTCTATCATAATAATAGAACCCGTTCCAATATAGTGCATATTTTCATGCATTTAGATTTTTTCTTAAAGTAGGAATAACATACACATTAGTATTTCTTTATCTACTAGTGGTAGTGCTATCTAAGTAGTGACCAACAAAAAAAAACTGGTAAAATAATTGCCAACCATAATAGATATTATGCTCAAATTATTTTATATTTTTATACTAGGGAACTATTATGAAATTATCAAGTTCTTTGGTATATTTTAGCCAATACTTAAAAATGATATTGTTTTAAGAATGGACTATGAAATACAAACATTCTACAGTTTTGTAGTTTTGATTGTGAGATCTAATTATTGACTAGTATGAAGATAATGTATCAAAAAAATTTAGCCAAATTTAATGGTGTCTAGAATATTGTTGCATTAGAATTCAAATATTAGATGAACAAATTCTTGGGCTATAGGAATTTTGGGAAAATTGCTACATCAACAGGTTGATGTAGTTAAAATTGTGCCATGTTAGATATTATTTTAATTAATTAGTGTTTAAGAAAAACCTTTCACTATAATTTTTGAAATTTTTGAAAAGACCAAATTTTAATATTTTACTCTTTCAAAGATTCCGAAAATCAAGCTATCTAGATAGTTTGCAATTTCTAAACAACATAATGAACTATTAGGGGAATAACCCTAAACCAATCTCTTCTTGCCTTAAAATTTCATTTGATGCATTCAAAGTAAATTATGAAATGGAGTTTAGTTGTAGAAAATTAAATGTTCATAATAAGATTTTTTTAGCCTTCTAGATGATTGTTTTGTGATTGTCCCCCCAAAATCATTCCATACACAATGAACTAACCCCTACTGGTCTGATTATTTTAATTAAATAATAATAATAAAATTTCAAAATTTCAAAATGTGTTAAAATTTTGAAATTGATATATATATATGTATATATATGTATATATATGTATATATATATGTATATATATGTATATATATGTATATATATATATATATATGTATATATATGTATATATATATATGAATATTTTAAATAAAAACATTTGATCATTAATTTTTAAAATTAATTAATTAATAATATTTGACATAGCAATGTGTTAGATACATTAGCTTGTTTACATGGCAAGGCTTCCAAAATTCCCCACAGCATTCCTAAAGTTCCTATAGTGTTCCTACGTTTCAAGAACCCATAGTCTTTTGGAGGCTTCAAAAATTCCCTAATGTTTAGAAGAGTGTGGGTTCTTGGAATGTTTGAATGCATCAGGATTGGCAAGAACTTTGCTACATAAGCAATCTAATGTAGCCAAGGTATTGCCATGTTAGATTATATTGATTAATTAGTTTTAAAAAATAAATACAATATATATATATATATATATATATATATATATATATTTAAAATAAATAAAATTTCAATTATTTTATAGTTTTCAAAAATTCAAAAATTCAAAATTCAAAATTTTAATTCAAAAAATAAGACTAGGAATAACTAGTTGGCTAAACACATAACAATTTTAGGGAACAACTCTAAAATAGTCTCTTAGAAAAAATCCTTAATAAACATCTAATGCCATTGATTGGATCACATACCACCAAAATTAGTTTGATTGAATTTCATTTTGGTCATGTAAATATTGAAAAACTGTACCCTACTAGTATGAATTGAACTCAAGGTTGTATGATAGTATTGCTTGGACATAGATAAATGGACAAATGGACTAGTTGATCTAATTGTCCTATTAGGTTGAGCATATCCTTCAAATATTCTAAAAATTCATCATTCTGCTATCATGAATATATTTGAATATATATTTTGGTATTAGACAAGCAACCTAGCTAAGTTATGAGTGACCATTTTAACCCTAGAATGCCATTGGAGTTTCTCTATACAATCTATAATTAGTTTCATAATTTTTAAATTGTGATTAAATATATGAATTGTGATATATTGTTATTTACATACTATCATTGTCAATAATTTATTTTGTATTGAAAGGAATTGAGTCAATGTTTTTCTAATCAGATACCATAGTATTCATAATGTACCATATGGTCACAAAAGTCTTTTGATCCTTCTAGGGTTATGCCAAAAAAGAAAGTGGAAAGAAGAATACCAATATTGGCTTGATATTTACATACTATGCTTGTTGGTTAACTTACATGAAGCAATCATAAATTAATATATTAAATTGAGGGATTTTTTTCATTTATTATGAAGTGCCAAAGTAACAATATAAATTTTTATAGTGGTGCTCCAAATTTCAACATTTATCCACATATTGGATAGAAAATATTACATTGGCACATATTATATGTCCTTAATTTTGTTTTCATCCATAATCTCGTGATATCATCTAAGATTTTTTTTGCAGTTTCAAGTTTTTTGGTGAAAAACTTCACAATTAATCCTTTAAGGACTGGTTGACCACTTTTGGGTTGATTTTTGCTTTTTTTGCCCATTATTAATTATAAAACATTTCATTTCTAAGAACTTAGAGAACAACGCAATTAGAGTGTCTTTGTATGCTTCTAAAAAAGCCATTTTCAAGGAAATGCATGCAAAAATGCATTAGCTACGCTTGTCCAAACTTAAATTGCTTGGCCCTTTATATGTGAAATATTGCAAATATATATATAATGGATGTAAAAGATGACTATTTATATATGTGAAAGAACTAATTGGAAGGTTTAGGATCAATTTTAGGAGCATTAGTGAAATTTATGCCCAATTGTAGCAAACCCTATTTAGCACCATTGCCAGAGGCTATTTGCAACACATTAATCCCTAAAGGACCAAGGCCTTTTTTCTGTCAAAAACCTCTCAAAACTGCCATTTCTGTTGCATTCATCCAAGAAAACAATAAATATATATATATTAAGAATCTAACCGTAGGATCTTGTACTTAACTTGATTGAGATCAAGTGATAAAAATTTCATGAAGTTTGACCGTACAGATTGGAAGATATGAGCATTCAAAGTTGGAAATACAAGTTTTTTTGAACTGTGGTTTGCAATTTCAGATGACTTTGACTGGAATTTGTATTAAAAAATTGCACTATAGACTTTGAATTTATAATTTTTTGTGTTAAGAAATTGAGTTGAGAGTCTAGGAAAAAAATTTCACACAAAAAACACTTGATTTTTATTCTTTAAAAAATTGTTAAGTAGATGTAGGTCGAAGATTGAAAGAAAAACTAAATGGTTAATAACTCTAAGATGGGATTGAAATACAATAATCCCAATGGTGAGATTGTTCTACAAAGTAAACATAACCTCCTCCAACAATTTTTTTTGAAAAATTGTGAAAATTGCATTAAAAAATGAATCCTATAAGTTATTTTTTCAAGAAATTGTTTAGATTGCCCGAAAAACAAGATTGTCCATAACTTTCTCATTATAAGTCCAAATAGAGTGAATCAGAGCTTCACATGTAGGCAAAAATATATTATTTTAGAAAAAAAAATTAAAAAATTAAATTTTGACTTTTTGCCAAAAAAAAATTCTGCCCGCCGAATGAAAATTTGGGCTTTTTGTGGTATAACTTTTGCTCCCGGTCACCAATTGAAATAAAAATGACATTCCCATGAAGCTAATCAGTTTTCCTATCTTATGAGAAAGTTTCAAAAAGATTCATTAAAAATTGAGGTCTACGGAACCTACCCGAACTCCAAATTGTCCCCCGAGGGGACAATGGTCCTTTAGGGGTTAATCTTTGAAAATTAATTACAAAGATGTGAACAGTTGGATTGCTTCCATTTTTTGTTTGATTCAAGGATTTGTCTTATAGAGACAATTCATACAATTTGATTTAGAATTACATTCATAGAATGGTCACAAAATGGAATTTTTCAAAAATTGTGTAAAGAAATTGCGCCCACCCTCCAAATCAACAATAGTCCATAAAGGGTTAACTTGATTTCCATTTTTTAATCCACATTGTTTCTTTTTGGCACCATAAAGCTCCCCCACCCCACCCCACAAACAAAAAAACCTTGATTAACTCCTAAACGATGTGCAGGCCATATTCTAGTCGATTAACAAGATATAATCTTTCTATATATGACAAAAATGCAGTTGAAATTAGGGGTGGAAAGAGAAGATCTTCCATAGTGCTTTGACTTCCACCGAAAGTTTCTGATTTTTTTGGAACCAATGATTCCCACAGTATCAAAATTAATGATTTCCGAGATGATTTCCACGGCCTTTGCCTTGTCATTTAGCCCTATAAGGCCCACGGCCATTTTGGGTTCAAAAACATTCTAGCTTTTGAAGTGCTATAAATCTAAATGTGACTAAGAAATACACATTTTAACCGTACAATCTTGTAGTGAGCATGTTGTAGGTGGCATGGATCAAATTTGAAGTTATTTGACCACACAGATTGCAAGATTAAAATGTTTTAGTGTTGAAAAAGAATTCTGAAATTTTCCTAAAAACTCGTTTAGAGGTGAAATTTGACTTCTAAATCTAAGCAAATGAACAAACTTTAAACTACAAAGTGATTCAAAATCAGCGTACAAACACTTTGGAGAAAAAAATATATCATTCAATTGACTCAATGCATTTGCAAAATGGCTTGCAAATGTCAAAAAATAGGTAAGAAAAGTTGCAAAAAACACATCTAGGGTTGAACCTCCTTCTACTAGAATGCACCTCAGTCATTGAGAATTTCTTGGATTGATGTGAAATTTTAGTGACACAAACTAGACTAATATGCGCAACTTTCCCAAGAAAAATTATTGGAATTGGACACTGTATGAAGAAGATACAAGCCGCCATTTTGAATTACACTGAAGTTGCAAAATGGCGGGATTTTGAATTTTGAATTGCTCCCAAACAATCTAAACAACTTGGATTGACTTGAAAATTTCACCACAGTAACTAGTCTTCAAGGGGAATAGAACCCAACAAATTTTATTCAAATCAAACATTGGATGAAGGAGATACAAGACCCCAAAGTTGCAGCCATGAAGTGCACTTTGGTGAATCACATTGAACCTCTATGAACTTTGATTGGCTTCCACACAATCATCACCTCTTAGATTGATCTGAAAAATTTACCACACAAACTAGAGTAATAGGCACAAATTTCCCAACAAGTTTCATTGAATTTGGACATTGGATGCAAAAGTTACAGCACTTTGAATTCTATGAGAGGCCACTTTTTGGCCCCTTGGGCGGTCTAGGGTTAAGGGTTAAATTAGTACGAACTACGGTGGAAGCACCCCAAAACATCCAAATAAGGAATTCAGTGTAGGTGGAGGCAACTTTTCTAAAAATGATATTTTTCTAGTATTAGCAAGTGAAAATCAGCAATATTAAAAAAATCAAATTTTTTGCATACAATATGTAGTTTCTACAAATTTTCAAAGTGTTGGCTCCCTAGATCACTGAAACCGTCCTACAGGTGTACCTTGAACTGAACTCTGTTAAAATCAGCAGTGAGCTAATCAGACATTTAAATGTGTCCTTGAAATGCGTCAGCCAATTAAAATCAAGCATGTGGCGAATACATTAAGGGAACTCTACTGACGCAATTGGGTAACTTAAGTCTACAGTCCACTGCAAGGGACAGGTTCGGGAATGGGTGTTTCTCCCTTAAGTTATGAGATTGCCTGGAGGCTGACCTGTCCACGGGAGCCCAATTGATTGTTCTCCTTTGTGTTTTCTTCTTCTTCTTTTTTTAATGTGATGGTCACTGTTCCCTTGGAAGTTAAGTTATGAGGTTGTCTTTGTTCCTGTGACTTATGACTCATGCTTTAAGATACTTGATACCAGTCCAACTGACCAACACAGACTGGGAAATGGCACCTTTAGTTTCTTTTTTTCAAAACAAATGGAGGATGTTAAATCCTACCGTTAAAGGTGGGCCCCCCGCAGGGTGGATTTACCTCGGGGAAAACACAAGAGTTTTTGTAATTTTTTGCAAATACTTATTTTTGCAAATTCTGAATTCATATTTGCAATCCGAGAGCCCAAATTAGGTAAGAAACGTCCAGCTAGAACATACCCTAGACACAACACAACACAAAATAGGGAACTTTTTTTCACTTTTACCTTGGAAACCCCCACAATTTACCCTGCTGGGCCTCACTACATGGTAGGATTTACCTTCCATGGTAGGATTTAATGTTCTGCACAACAAATGAGAGAGTAAAGACTGGTTACCCTCTTCAATTTATTTTCCCCAAAGAGCAGTGTCCTCCTTCAGTTTGCAATGAAATTCGTTTCATTTGTTTACTATTTTTTTCTTTTAAAACAGAAAACAGTGTCCGTAGCTGTTGTCCCTCCCTCCAGGCCACCTGTGGCTGGCGGTTGTTGTCCATTTACCCTGGTAATGAAATCTCATTTCATTGGTTTAAAAAGAAAAGAAAAAAGAGCGGTGTCAATTAAGAGGAAGACTGAGGTACCTTCTTCCATTCATGTCCTGCACGATGCACCAACCTCCCCCCTCCAGGCTTGACATTGTTTGTGCAAGAGAAGAGTCTGAGAGACAGGGAGCCCAGTGTCCTGATGGAGGTTCTGAGACCGAGAAGCATGTTGTCTCCATGCCTCCATGTCCATGTTGTAAGGTAAGCTAAGCGCGCACTGAAACATGTGCGTGGAGTGGTGGGGCGTGGCCCGGGGTTCACTTACAGCAACTGAAGTCCACGTCCGTGACAGAAATTCAAATCGCACAACCCAACTGACGGACTTCCAGGCTCCGTCTCTCCAACGTGGGCTTGCGAGAGCATTTTCCCGAAGCCCAACCGACCCCGCATGCGAGCACTGAAGTTGTTCAGCTTCGCACCTCTGGCAACGGTACTGCACTGTACAGCATTTGTTTGTCAGAGTGCTGGAACTGCCAATCAGGGGAAGATGTGTCCGCCCGCCTGTCCGACTGGCTGGCTGGCATCTTCTGTGGCCTGGAAGTCTGACTGGATCTTGCAAATCCCTCATGACATTGCGCCCGGGAGCTTTGACGAAACGAAGTTACATTGGAGTAAAAAGCCTGCATACAACCTGTTTCAACGTGGGTTCCATGCGCACAAGATAGGGTGATCTATTTTCATGGATGAAGGGAATATGATCGATGTGGTTCAACAACTTCATCATGGTGTGACCAAAAATTTGGAGGACGTTAAATCCTACCATCAAAGGTGGGCCCAGAACAGTGGATTTACCTCGGGTGAAAATGCATGAATTTTTAAAATTTTTTGCACATAATTTTTTCTGCAAATTCTAAATTCATATTTGCAAACATAGACCCCCAAATTAACTAGGAGGGATTCGGAACATACCCCCCTTCCTTCATATGCTAAAATGCTTAACATTATTAGAAACAGGTCACATACCTCAACTTGTGTGGAACCTACTGAGTGGGACATCATTCCTTCCTATGCATCCCAACTTCCACATTGAACCTGATTTGAATCCATCCTAGGGACTCATGAGAATGGTGCAGTTAGGTTATTTTGGCTGATATCTCACAATTGTTTTGCCTCCGCATGTTCTAAAAATCAATCAATCCTGTTGTGCATCTCATTAGAATTGAGGCAAGGAAGTAAATCATTTGCGACCAATGGAGTCCAAGTTCTGCTGAATTGCTCATTGCTCATTTTTACTTGCTCTTGGGAATGCTAATGAAGAAGTCCACTGCAAATACATGATTGCTAAGAGATACAAAATTAACCAATCCATTACAGACTGCTTCCATCATTATAATTCCTTGGTAGTTAAGTTACTGTTCATTCTTCTGACTTACCAGGTTCAAAATGGGCAATTACTCCCGTGGCTAGCTAACTTACAGGAACAGATGGTGTGCTCTGTGCATCACACAGACAGAGCATCTATTTGGCACAGCCTCTGAATTTGGGAGATTTCTGGGAGTCTGTGTATGGTTTCCCATTTGTCATGCTTGCAATATTTAAATTTTGAATGAACAAACACAGAATCAGTTTGAATTTGAAGGATTCCCAACAGCTGTGTTTTGTTTATTTCTTGTGAAGTGACAAAGTGGCGATATTTCATTTTATTGTGGAGCTCCAAATCTCAACATTCATCCCTATATTGGATAGAAAATATCATATTAGCACATCGTACACATCTATCATTTCATTTTCAACCATTATTTGGTGATTTCATCCACTATTCTTAAAATTTTGAAGTTTATTGGTGATTTCATCCAAAATTTTACTGTTTTTTTCCTATAGGCTTGATGTGAGGCCAAATAATTTGGTGCAATTGCGCACAAAATTGCCATACGCCCCCCCACCCCCATTTCCAACTTCTCCAATTTGAAGAATTCCTTGAGCTTAGCATGAATTGAAGGTAAGCATGGCCCAAGCAAAAAGTTAGTTAGAACTAAATTGGCAAAGTATGAAGAGACATATTCAAAACCACATGCTGACAAGTCTCCTCCCCAAGTGTATTGTCGTGATGCTAAAGGGATGCAAAGATTGTGATAATCGGTGGGTGAGTGATGAAAATGAAAGGTTCCAATAGATGTTAGAATTAGGTGATTAATGGCATTGGGTTGTTCTACTTTAGTACCAATGGTTATAAATTGGTATTGGAAATTAAGAAAAAAAAACATATTTACAATTATACATCGTACACTTGTACAGTGGGGTACCAATCAAAATGTCGTTTCTAAATCCGCAATGAGAAAAGTTTTAGTACTGCCAACTTTGAAAGCCTCTTGAGAGCTCAAAAATTGGTATTTTACCACGAAAATTTTACCACAGCATCATCTTTAAGTTAATTATATGTATGCCAAATTTCAAGTCCAAAAGACTTACCAAAAAAAAGTTATTCAAAATCTACCAACATGGGTAGTGGTGAGAAACATTTCACTACTTTCAACTTTGACACCTTCCTAAGGATTGAGTTTTTTTTCTTTTGCCATGAAATTTTTGTCATGAAACAATCTCTATGTTTTCAATATGTATAAAAAATTTCAAGGTAAAATAATTTTTTTAAGAAGATATTTGAAATCTCCCAACAGGTGCAGTTTTGAGAAAATTTTCTCTATTGCCAACTTTGCCACCCTCCCAAGGGCTGAAAATTTGGTGTCATACCATGAATTTTTTTTTGTGAAGTCATCTCTATGTTGATAATATGTTCTCTAAATTTCAAGTTCAAATGAATTACCAAAAAAAGATATACAAAATCTCCCAGCATGTGTAGTTATGAGAAAATTTTCACTATTGCCAACTTTGACACCCTCCCAAGGGCTGAAAATTTGTCTACTTAAAATGAATTTTCTTGAATAAGATCAGCTTTATGTTGCTAATATATGTTTCAAATTTCAAGTTCAAAACACTTACCAAAAAAAAGATATTCAAAATCTCTCAACATGTGTAATTGTGAGGTAGAGTTTTTACATTTGTGTCAAACTTTGCTCCACAAAATAACACTATACTAAGGGCTCAAAAACTCCTCCTCACAACTACACGTGTTGGGAGATTTTTTTATATCTTTTTCTTGGTAATTAATTTGAACTTGAAATTTAGAGAACATATTATCAACATAGAAATGACTTCACGAAAAAAAATTCATGGTATGAAACCAATTTTTCAGCCCTTGGGAGGGTGGCAAAGTTGGCAATAGAGAAAATTTTCTCAAAACTGCACCTGTTGGGAGATTTCAAATATCTTCTTTAAAAACATTATTTTACCTTGAAATTTTTTATACATATTGAAAACATAGAGATTGTTTCATGACAAAAATTTCATGGCAAAAGAAAAAAAACTCAATCCTTAGGAAGGTGTCAAAGTTGAAAGTAGTGAAATGTTTCTCACCACTACCCATGTTGGTAGATTTTGAATAACTTTTTTTTGGTAAGTCTTTTGGACTTGAGATTTGGCATACATATAATTAACTTAAAGATGATGCTGTGGTAAAAATTTCGTGATAAAATACCAATTTTTGAGCTCTCATGAGGCTTTCAAAGTTGGCAGTACTAAAACTTTTCTCACTGCGGATTCAAAAACGACATTTTGATTGGTACCCCATTGTACATTGTAAGAGTTGCTCCTATGTTGAGATTTAGTAGGTCTCAAAATTCCAAGGCCAATTACATCCCCTACACATATATGTACATTTGTTAGGTATGCACCTATAGAAGAAAAAACTTGGAATTTAGTGACCTTTGCTATAAAGGATTTTCATCATTGGATGTTCTAGAAATAAAATGTTGAAATTGTCCATGTGTCCAAGTGTACACTCTAATAGTGTCATGCAAGGCAATGATGTACATTGCATTGTCAATGATTTGCACACATGGTTAGAATAAGACAAATTAGTAATGATTGAATAGTGTGTTCAAAAAATGGTTTGTGAAGACTTGTTAGGGTTGCAAGGAGTGGAGAAAAGAATTTATTATTAAGAGTGAATCCTTTCAAGGAATTCCGAGGCTACTCACACACACAAATGATGTTAATGTTGTCTCCTTTAACAAGTAGTGCAACACCTCATGGCTCCACATATAATGGGCAACATCAAATTGCAACTACTAATGAAGGCTTGAAGGATGAGAATAATACCAATACTTGAATTCTTGATGGAGTATGTCCATCATCATTTCAAATTTTTGGTGCTAATTATGGTTACATATATATTCAATTAAAAGACTTACTTTGTAGAATATAAGTAAGGTAGAACCACCCACTCCCAATCACCACCCCATAACCAATCAATAGGATACCATATTTCCAACCAAGTTTGGAACGGATTTCCATTTTCCCCTTCGAATGTGTGTTTTGTATTTTTTCAAGGTTTAGAAAAATAACTTAATGACACATAAGTGAGCAAGAAAGTATGAAGGCAATGAGTGGAAAAGCAATTCTTGGATGATCAAAATTGGATGACTCTAGATATTGGTCGTGGATCAAGCTCAACTTTTGCCTTTCAAAATTCATAGTAATTTCAATTCATATGATAAAATTACCAAAATTTTGGCAATCCGTAAAATTTCTATCATTACAACTCTAGAAATAGTTGCTTTGCCTTGCACTACACCAAATCATATCTAAAATACCTTAAATGATCGGTTATGGGTGGTTCTACGTTACCAAGGGTAACTCTTTTATAAAAAAATTGTCATTTGTGCCACATTAATGAACACTAAGTAGTGTTGATGGAGGCTAAGAAAGCTCAAAGTGAACAATACTTTGCCATTCCTTTTCATTTGTTTCAAAAAAAGAACAGTACTTTACATAGACTGAAAAGACAATAAGGTCATTTTTCACATGCCATGAATAGCTTGTGGCAAAGGTTAGTGACATTGAGATGTTTTGTGGTTGGCTATGAGGGGTCTGATAGCCCTCATGGGCCTTCCCTTGTCTCTCTTGTCGTTGGTCGGGTGTTGGGTCGTTAGTTTAGGGTGGTTGTATTTGTTTGCTCCATGCCAGGCCACTTTGTTGCTGGTTGGTAAGTTAAGTTATGTGCTTGATCTTTGCCATGAAATCCTGCTGTTTCATTTGTGTCCAAAAAAAGATGTCAAGGTTGGGTCGGTCTTCATGGTTTGTGTTGTGTGTATTGTTTCCTTTCCAGCAGGCCACCTCTGGCTGGTGACTTGGTACTTGGTACTTTGCCCATGCATTGAAATCTGGCCTCAGTCATTTGTTTCAAAAAAACAAGCATCTCATTTGTGTCAAAACAAACAAACAAACAAGCATCAATATTAAGATTATTGGAGTCATGTTGGAACCAAGAAAGTATCAGCAATTTCAAACATAAGAGGAGATTTGATGCCTCTAGAAGACTGCGAGTTCTTCGACTACGGGAATCAGATCCAATGTGATCGAGAGAGTGTCATGTCATTGATTTTTTAAGGACATTTTTCAACATTTTGGGACCCAAATTAAATTTGTTTTTAGTAATTGTTCGCTAACATCAACCATCAATTAGAAGAATAGTCCCGAAATGGGATTCTGGAGGCATCAAATCCCCCCTAATGCATCTAAGTTATCATCCTATGGGGGCAATAACTTAACCTCATATCACACTCATTTGGACTTTCATGATTCGTTTGCAAGTGCTAAGGTAGGACCATCCATTCCCAACCAGGGACCCTACCTGCTTCCTATAGGGGTAGCTATTTCCAACAAAGGTTGAAATATAAGTTTGAAATGTCTTTTTTCCTCCTTTTCAAGATTGGGCCCAATAAAATCATGACCCAAGTCCAAAAGTAGTCAGCAAGAAAGTAAGAAGTAGTGAGTAGGAAGTATCTAGTTTATGATAGGAATTAGAAGTTTCTTAATACTAGCTACTAGTCTTGGCAACTTTGTGGCTCCCAAAAATCACAATAAATTCAATTTTGGGAATAAAATTTTGAAAAATTTGCACTCTCTACAATCTTCCTACTTGGCAAAATTTTGAATCACCTCATATTGCTCACGATGTGCCTAAAAATTGCTCAAATCCACATTTCCACACAAAAATTTGTTGATTGTTCTCTACCCATTGCCATGCCTCCAAATTGCATAGGAATGGGATCTCACACTATAGAAAAGAGGTCTTCAAGTATCAAGCTACAAGAAGAGAGCTTGATTCCACAAGACTAAGGTGGGTACACCTAAAAAAGCCACTTATTCTTACTGCGCCTAGTTCCTGTATCATGCTGTTCAGATTTTCATGCAGTCTTGTTGGCGAGTGAAAGCATGTTCCAACGCACCAAAGAACAGAGGATTTGGATAACATATGCAAAAGTTATTAATGGTCAAAGTCAGTTTATGAAAGCACCATCTATAGTCTGGGTACATGACTGATTTTGAAAATGTATGCACATTGTAGATGGCGCTTTGAGGTCAGGTGCCATTTTGGGTGTACCTACCTTACATATAGGCACTAGCTTCGTATCCATATGGGTTTGTAAAACCAAGCAAAAGCACACTTACTGTACTATACACTTCGTTTGGTGGCAGAAGACTCTTTTTTCATCTTGTGTTTAGCAACTTTGTGAGTGCACAAAACACCAAGCTCTCCTTTCGAGACATTGGCAATGGCATCCCAGCCATCTTTCGCTTTTGCAACACACTCCAATTTCGAGTGTGATCAGGGTGTGCCGGCAGGGTGGGGGCACTTGCACACACTTGATCGATTGTATTGTGCAGTCCAGTACCTGGGCATGACAAAGAAACTAGCTGAGGACCAGGGCACATGGCAAGGCTTGGAATGCCCTTTGTCGACATAGATGGGACTCCAGAACAATAGAGAACAAGCCGAATGGTTGGCAATCCCAAGAAATTCTGCATCTCCTTTTGGCCGACTTCCCACACTTAGAAAAACACCATTGTGGATTCTGTGGAATGTAGAATTGTGGACCATCTCATTCGATCCACCTTTCTCACTGTCCACCATAATAAGTTAAGAAGAGCATTTTATCAAGTCATCATTCCTGACCCAACCCCCTTGTTGAGAGGTTCAGCTTTTCTCTATTCTTTTTTCTTGATCCAGGACGTCACATATTGAATTTCAATGCAATGACAGAAAAGAGCAAAAAAAAAGGCAAGGGAGTGGCCATGGGAGCCTTCCTTTTCCTTCTACCCTTTCCTCCCTATTTGACACAAGTTGCACCCACTTAGGAATACACTGTATTAAATACCATAGGAGGAGGTATTTCTAGGCTTGGATAGCTATATAGTAGATTCTGAATCCCTACTGTATACTCGTAAAGTATTGACAGGACACAAAATCCAGTCCACCTACAAAGTGGGCCTAGTAGGATAATTTGAAGGGGTAAAAGTCTAAAAGCCCCCTATTTTGAGTGGTGTCTACAATAAGTTCTAGACCTTATCTGACTAATTTGGGTCGGGCCAGAGTGAATTAGCCCCCTTGCTTGACTACTCCAAGTAATTCTAGGGGTGCAAGTAAAACAAAAAAAAACATGTTTTGTGCCGATGTAATTTACCTTATATACTCCCCCTACCTAATTTGAGACCTCTAAGTGCAAATATGAATTCAGAATTTGCAAGAGAAATTATTTGCAAAAAATAAAAAATTTCAGCATTTTCCCAAGCCACCGAGCAAGGGGTCAGTTCACCTCGGCCCTAATTTGGGGGTTATGATTGCAAGTATGAATTTAGAATTTGAAATATATATATATATATATATATGCAAAAAAAATAAAAAATAAATTCTTGCATTTTCGTACATGATAAATCCAACCTGCTCAATGCACTTTGTGGGTTGGATTTAATGTACTATAGGATATTGGATTTCATTCAAGGTTGAGTACCTCTAGCAAATAACTTTAACCCCTAAAAGCCCAAGGGGTTAGGACAAAACACAAATGTATTATAAAATATAAGCATTACAACTTTTCTGAAGTTAGTATCAAAGAAGATAATGTAAAGCACAAAAAGTAGAAAGTATCCATACACTCAAAGTACAAAAAATATTTTTAGATTATTTTTAAATGAATTTTGAAGATATAACTTCAAAAATTCACCAAAAATATAATTTCTATTTTTAGGATTTGAATTTTTTTTGATTGGTCAAAATTGTGTTTTTTATTGATTTATAGAAAAATGCAAAATATTCAACCTCTAAAAACCCAAGGGATTAAGACAAAATACAAATGTGCTATAAAATATAAGCTTTACAACTTTTTTGAAGTTAGCATCAAAGAAGATAATGTAAAGCACAAAAAGTAGAAAGTATACATATGATCAAATTTTTAAAAATATTTATAGATTCTCTTCAAATGAATTTTGAAGATATAACTTCAAAAATTCACCAAAAATACAATTTCTATTTTTATGATTTGAAATTTTTTTTGATTGGTCAAAATTGTGTTTTTTATTGACTTATAAAAAAATAAAAAGTATTTACTAATGAGAGCATCAGTACTTCCCCCAAATAGTAAGTTTTTCAATACTAAGCAATTTTAGACACTGTGTACTATTTCTCCTTTTTTTTGCTATAACTTTTGATTGACCGTATTGATCTAGTTTTGAATATCAAGGTTGAAAGAAAACCCAATTTTTTCAAAACTAAGAAAAAAAAATTTGAAAAAAGTTTTTTTTGCCCAAAAATTATGCCTGAAGTCATGTAGCGACCAGAAAATGGTCATTTGAGCGATTAGGGGTTAAGTATTATTTTTAGCTCGAAGGGTATGGAGATTTGTTGAAAAATTTAGCTCAATGTGCATGGAAATAAAGATGAAGAAGTTTGCAAAAAAAGGATTTTTTCCTCAAGAATGAAAATTTTATTCAATATATATAAATGTGAACTTTCTATTTAGACCCATTCCAATCTCATAGATTCACCTATAGTGGTTAGCTTTGAAAGTTTTCCCTAATCAAGGAGGGAAGAGAAGTAAATGGATGAGAAGGTGGAAAAAGAAGATAATCTTTTTCAATAAACAATGCATCCAATTGTTGTTCAATACAAGTCACCCTACAAAGCCTTAAACTATCCAAAATAGATACTTCTACTTTTTAGTTTAAGTGGATAGAAAGCAATTGTTATGGAGTGATGATATTATTTATATTCATGAGTATGGAAAAACTTGTAAAATTAAAATTAAAATCTATTGTTGTTTTGAACTTTATGATGATGTTAAAAAAATTTGAATTTAAATTATTTGGATTTGTTGAATTAGTCATATGCGTCACAAACTTTAATCTTTGTACAAATATAAAAACACATCATATAGCTCTAATATTAAAATCAAATATTCACATATTCAACAAATATTTCAAATGCAAAGGCATTAAAATGTAACAATGATTCATGTTTCAACCTATACTCTCTACAATCATTAGATGAGATCTAGCTTTAAACAAGACTATAAGTTCTCACACAATGGAAAACTTGGAAAAGGTACCAAATCAACATCTGATGTGGTTGAGAGATGGCCATGTTATATATTTAATATAATTTTTAAAAATTGATTTTCTTAAGAAAATAATTTCAAATTTTATTTTATTTTATTAGTGTTTATTGTCATAACAACAACCAATCACTTTGTCATTGCTTTGGGAACAACAAAGGAAACAAGCCAAAAATTATCCTTCCTTGCCTAAAATCCCATTAGTAGACTATTGCAATCACAAGTTCTTAATTAAAAAAAATTGAATATCATGGGAACAAACATCATTTGCATGATTGTCAAATTGTTAATATTTTACATTTTATAAATGTCAACTTCCTTCAATTTTTGTGTACAACAATTTGAAATGTTGCATACTAACATGTGAAGGTGTAGAGACTTTTTTGGGAATTTTTTAAGAAATTGATAAAATATGAAGTGATTCAAGATTACAATGCACAACATTGAATTTGGAATATAGCTAATTCTATAATCAATATTCTTCCTAGTTTTTTTCTTCAAATTTACATTATTAGTAATGTACTACATATTACATGCTATAGCTTTTGTATACATATTTTTGGACTTTGGCCATTCATTGATGCTTATAGCATGGTTGTTTGAAGGGAAAAGTTTTAAATTTACATTTAGTTTTATTTGTCACTATACATTTAAATTTAAAAAAGTAATTTAATTAAATTCTAATATTCCAAATGAAATCATTAAGATTTAATTAACTTTTTTTGTCAAATGTCATTTTAAAAGAATTCATTAACTATTGGTAATACAAATAGTTTTGGAAATGGGTTGATTCAACTCATTTTTGTTAACCTTGTGATGCTTTGATAGCAAAAAAATGGTTGGTGGATGACTTTCTAGATTATTGTAGAGATGAAAAATGCACTTATTAGTCAAAAAATTGTATCAATTTTGTCAAAGTACCTTGATAATAGGGCTTCTCCTTCTAGGATTAATTTCTTAACATTGAAAAAACAAGACCTATGACTATGATACCCTCTAAAAAATGATGTGATTTTTAAACCAAGAGGTTCATTTTTTGTCCCCACAATAATTTTGATAGTCATCCATCAACCATTTTTTGGCTACATCTTTACAAGGTCAACATTTATTTATTAGAAAAAAGACAAGGCATCCATTTATCAATCAAATCTATAAGGTTTGAAATCAATGAGTTTTCACACCCTCACAATTTTAATGCAACACAACTAAAGTATAGGACGCAATCCATTCCTAATCACCCTCCCATTTTGGTAATGTAGGGCAATGTCTTCCATGTAGTATAGATCAATAATTCACAGTAACTTTGTTTTGAGAAATGAAATTCTGAAAAATATGGAATCCTTTTCAAACATATTTTTGTATTTGGAGAATTCCCTCCCCCCTCAACGTACGTGCACTCGGGATATGCACAATTGCTTAACCCCTCGATGCCAAAGGGGCTCAAAAGTGGCCGCACATAGTTTGAAAGTCTAATTAAGAGTGTTGTAACTTTTGCATCCGACGTTTGATAGTTGTGCATTCTAGTCTAGTTTGTGGTAAAATTTTCAGATCAATCTAAGATTTGCAAATGCTATGAGAGCCAATTGAGTTGACAAGGTTACTTGAGTTCACCAAACTGTTGTTGATGGATGCAACTTTGGGGGCTTGTACCATCTTCAACCAATGTTTGTTTTCAATAAAAAAAAAAATTGTCGGGTTTAGGGTTGTCGGGTTATGTTCTTCTAGAAGTTTAGTTATTGTGGTCAAATTTTCATGGGAGTCCAAGTTGTTTTGAATGTTTAGGAGCAATTTAAGGTTCAAAATCTAAACATTTTTGGATTGCAGTGAATTTTGGAAGTTTCTTTCTTCTTCATATAGTATCTGGTTTAAGAATTTATTTTTGGAAAAAATGTGCATTCTAGTCTAATTTGTCTAGCTAGAGTTTTATATCAATCCAAGAAGTTATGAGTGACTGAAAAGCATTTTAGTAGAAGGAGGTTTTATCAAAGATGTGTTTTTTGCACCCTTTTTTTGCTACTTTTTGACATTTCAAAGTCATTTTGCAAACACAATGATTCAATTGAATGACAATTGTTTTCACCAATGTGTTTGTATGTTGATCTTGAAGCACTTTTTAGTTTAAATTTTTTTCATTTTTATTTCTAACAAAAAGTAAAGTTTTTTTCATTTGAGTAGGTTTAGAAATCAAATTTCACCTCCAAATGTGGTTTTAGGACAATTCCAACGTCTTATTTCAAGACTAAAACATTATAATCTTGCAACCTATGTGACCAAATGACTCCAAATTTGATTCACATCATCTACAACATGCACACTACAAGATTGGATGATTGAAATTCTCATACTTTGGTGACAAGTAGACTTATAAGGCTTGAAAAGCAATGATGTTTTTAAACCCCAAAAGGCCTTGGACGTGGAGGGGTTAAGTAGTCAGAAATGGGTGTCTCCTTTCCGCATCATTAAGTTGCATGCTGCAGGAATGACAGTGTTCTTCCAAAGTACATCCAGGCACCTGGCCAAGTATACATCATATGATAGTCCAGCAAATAGTAATTCATTTTGTTCATATCTTATTGGCGGGATTGAGTGTTTCTCTCAGAGGACTGTGGAATAACTTCAGTTCTTTTTCAGAATTTTTTATTTTTTTATTTTTTATTTTTATTTCAACAAATGGACAATTCCCATTGTTCTTATTCAGAACTTGGGAACACTGAATTAATGGATGAAGAGGCACCCAACGGGGTCTGGAACACAAGTTAGAACTAGGATGGTCACAGCCAATGCCACTGGCAGGCATCTGGACTCTTCTGAAATTTATAAACCCCTAAATGCCATTAGACTAAATCTGAGGCTTTCAAAGGGCCGTTTTGGGATTGTTCCAGAAACAGGTCCCAAAACGGCCAGTTGCTGTCAGGCCAACATTTTTTTTTAGATTAAAAAAAAATTGAATTCTGAAATGCAAAAAGAAGTCCAAAATATTTTTTATTTTTTTGCAATTTAAAAAAAATTGACATGGCATTGCCTTGGCCACATCAGATTCCTGCAATTTTGTACTTTCATGCATTCTTAGCAGGAACTCGAAGCCTCTTAGAGCCCCCCAAATCTCTTCTAATGCCACGGGGTTTTTGAGCTTTTATGAATTTGTTCTAATGTAAACAAAAAGTCAACTTCATGATGAGCATTAAGCTTATCAATTCTTTTTGAAATGTAATGGATTGAAAAATTATAATGTTTGATTAGGAGAGTGTTAGAACTGCAAAAGTGATGTAAACTCTTTCAACCTTCTTTCCACAAGTCAAATCTAAAAAATTGGTGACCAAAAAAATATGAGGTGAAAGGACTTAACATACATAACTCCAATCAATTTGTGGCTTCTCAAAATCTACTCAACAATTCTTTATATGAATTTCTAATGTGTTTTTTCCTCCAAGATCTAGTGTATTTGAGGCTCATTTCCAAGAGCCCTCAACACCAGAGAAAGTCAAGATTGCAATGGGTATCCTTGTACAAAATCTTGAATAGAAAATCATGGTCAATCATTTTTAAGATTGGGGTATTGATGCTTAAAGTAGACTTCAAAAGAAATTTTCCGAAAATACAAAGTATTAAAAATAGCAACTTGATTAGGTTTTATTTATCTTCAAAGTTTTGCAAACACCAAAGTTTGGTGCCTTGGGCATTTAGGGGTTAAAATAAGAGTACCTGTAATGGATAACTTAAGCATTTTAGCATGGAAGGTATAGAAAATTTAGTATGAAATTGAGCTTAGTGTTTGCAAACATAAGGATGAGGAACAATGCAAAAACAAAAAAGAATTACCTTCAAAAATGAATATTTTATTCAATCTAAATATAGATTTTTCATTAGGACTCATTCTAGTTTCATAGACTCACCTCTTACCATTGGCTCTAGTACTTTTGTTTAAACCATAAAGGACAAGAGATGATTGGACCAAAAGGTACAAATAGATAATCTTTTTTCAAAAATAGTGCATCCAAATGTTGTCTATAATAGGTTAGCCTATGAAGCCATTAAAGGGGGGTTCTCCAAAATAGGTACTTCTACCTTACTTAAAGACCAAATTGGAGTGATCCCACTAGATGCGTCTACAAAAATATCTAAAATGAAAAAAAAGCACTCCCTTTGTCTCAAGATAATTTGTGGTACTTACACAACTCTCCAATCTCTGTGAAAACCCATGGATTCGTATTGAGATAGGAGTACCAAAACAATTAACCCCTAAAAGACAAATAAGTCAATTTTGGGAGGGTTCAACAATTTTGGGCAAGTAATTGCAATGCTAATTTTTCATCGAACTTAAGCTTAATACCTAAAGCCTTAAATTCCGTCTTTTTGGCAACATGACAATTTTTGGCTACTCACTATGAATGAAATTTTTTTTCTTTGAAATATTCACACTATATGTGTGTGAGGAGGGCCAAGGTGAATTGGCCCCTTCACTCGACCACTCAAGAAAATGCTGAGATTTTTATTTTCCACATATGATCAAATTTGCAAATTTTGAATTCATATTTGCAATCAAAGGCTCCAAATTAGCTACTGAGAGTATGCAAGGTACGTTAGCCAAGCACAAAAGACGAAACTGTTTGTTTTACTTGCAACATTGGAATTTCTTGGAGTGGCTAAACAAAGGGGCTAGTTTACCCCAACCTTGAGGAGTAGCATTGAGGTCCAAAAAATTTCATAGCTTTTGATTGTATGATATATAGTTTTCATTACTTGGCATGCAATCTGAGCAACTAAAGAATCTTCTTTAAAAATCACTTTAAGAAAAATAATCAAAACTTGAAGTTGGTTTTCTAAGATTTATGTGTATGTGGAAAATCTTTGATCATCTCATTTTGATAAATGGCATGTTTGAAAGTTATGGGAGTTCTAGCTTGTGAGTAGTTTGTAGGTAGTTATCAAATCTCTACTCTAAGTTAAACTTTGAAAACCTTTATTTAGTTCAATTATAAATGTTTTTGAAAAAATAAAAACATTAGAAGTAGATTCTTTATTAAAACATTACAACCATTTGGATTTGCATTTTCCAATTTGATGATTAAATTGTTAACAATTTTGTGTTTTGAATCATTCTTTATTTTTTTCTACTAACAATTTTTTTCTTATATGTTGTACAATTCTAACTAATCTAAATTTTTTCAAGTATGTAGTCAACTCCCTTTGAAGAATAAATCCAAATAATTACCACCATTTTAGACATATTTCATATAAATGTGACCTTTTGAAGTTCAATTGCCTATTTTTTTCTTAGTATAGAAAAATGATTTTTTTCAACTCAAACATCAACATTTTGGAATCTATATGGAAAAAAATTTGAATTTTTTTTCACATCTTCTCAAACTAGTATGCAAGAAGATTCTATGATTACATGTGCCCAAATTTTTTCTCCCTAAAATTTGGTACTTCTCCTAGAAATGGCAGTTTTGAAGCATTTTTGATGAAAATGGTTAGTTGAAAACCTTTTAGGGGTTAAGAGTTATTTTTCATGTAGATGCTTGCAAGAATTATTTTGAATGCAAGTCAACATTTCAGAGAATTTGGGTTAGTGGTCATGTCCAATTTAGTCTTTATTCCTCAATAAGGATAGGTTGAGCACTTAAAACAATTTTTTAAAATTTTTTTGATATATTTTCAAAATATATCAACTATTTGCACAAGTTGTAGGACACAAACATTTTATTTGAGAATTTTTAGAAGATGAACTATGCATTTACAAAAATGCATGTGAAAAAGTACATTTTCAAATTTTATGAATAAATATCTAACAATTGGTAGGAAATGGGCTGTAAGCACTTTGAAACTTTGTAAAGATATATACAATGAAAACCTAAATGACCTTATGGTTGGATTGAAAAATAACTTCAAAATAAAAAAGGTTTCATTGTTGCTCAACTTACCTTCACTAAAAAATAAAACATATTTCACTTCATACTTCCATGATCACTTAGTCAAATCTTGTGTAAATTAGTACATTGGAAAGTTAGTAAAGTGATTCATAGTCTTTCTATTAATTTTTGAAAAACAATACTAAATATTTGCTTTGCAATGACTAGCTCTCCAAATGAAAAAGCCCAAAATGTTCTTATCAATCCTTAAGAGCTTAAATTTTTGCATGAGAATATCCTATTGTGGATATTCTTACTTACAATAGCAAAGTCTGTAAATACTTAAAAAAAATTCTTTTACAAAGCAAGGTGAAATTGTTATACATTTCTATGATGACTCGCCCTTTTCAATGAATAGGACAATAAGGAAGCTAGAAAAGAGAGCTTGGTTCTACACATTGGAAAAAGATTCCATTGGTGTCTATGTAGACTTCTAATATCAAGTTTTCCTATTGTCAATAGCTTGGTCTCTGAATTGTGCTTTGTATTCATCATATGAATAACTCATATTTTTTCCAATGGAAATGTTTGCTTCATACCAACAACAATTTTCACCTGGAAGAAGTTTGTTTTATTTTCCCCCTTGAAAAGGTAAAACCTATCATTGAAGTAGTCATCCTCAAATGATCCAATTTTGAACCAATAGGTGTGCTTTTAATTTCTACAATGACCCTAAAAATGATCCATTGATCAATATTTGGCCTCAACTTGGCTTACATTAGAAAAGTTGGGCCAGACTATTTTGGTGCTATTTTGACACCAAAGGCTGCATTTTGACAATATAGGTGTCATTTTCTTGATACTCAGTTGGTATAGGGTTGGCACCAAATTTACCCAATTGCATCTCAATGCACCATCATGGCACCATATCCACATACCTTGAAGTTCCTGATGTATGTACTTTGGCATGAAAGTAATCCATTTGTCATAGCAGGTGAAAAAAAGTGACCTTAAAATATTCACCAAAGGCAATACATTCCCCTTTTCCCAGTACATGAAATCGCTACAGTAGTCTTGGGATGGAATCGTCTTTTCGGATGAATGCTGAGGGATAGATCTCCCCGTCATCCACAATTTTTCATCTTTCATGCATCTCAATATTGGATGCAAATACTGAGTACAGTAGCTTCATCACGCTGCTCTGCGTAACTTACCGTAACTGAAATAAAAAAGCCTGTGCTCACGTTAAGTGAAGTTACCTGAAAGAAAATCTTCGCCCACAGTTCGTTAACATAAATCAGCTGTCTGTCAGCACTTAATTTTTCAATCAGAACGCCCACCTCACTTTCAAATTGAAATTGAAATTGCAACCTGCTGCATGGATTCATTCGTCGGCTCGTTGCGGATGTCCCTGACGTGGAGATATATCTCCGTCGGTCGTGTGTATGAGATTGCGTACAAAAGTATAATCAAGCCATCAATTATAATCATGACAAGCCACTCCCTAATTGTTCTGAATTAAGAAGAGGAAGAAGAGATATCACTGGAGGAAGAATTAAGTTACCTCACCTTTCCAGGCTCAGTCCGTCCGTCAGTCCGTCCGTCCTCCCCGACTGAACGCCCTTTTCCGAGCACTGGGGCAACGAGCAACTGGAGCATTGATTGCCTCCATTGCAAGCAAAATGTGGGGGTGCACTGCACTGGATTGTTCTAGCCTGGTGCGAAACTGCGAATGCTCAGCTGGGTTTTCCTGGACGGACTCCTGCTAAGTTATAACGAGCCTGATTATTTATAATTAGTAGTTGAGTACAGGAGTGCACAATGAAGGCCGTCAACAGCTCTCTCCCCTGCACTAATTGATCGCCGCAGCCACCACGCTTCCTTTCCTTTTGCTCACCCCCTTGCTTAGTTGCAGTTTTCCATTCAGTCCTCCATCTTTCCCGAAGCTGGGTTTCGCCTCATTTCCAGGTCCACAACCCAATCAACCGAGCATGCCCTCGTCGTCACCCTGGAGGACCTCTGTGTCTCGCACCTCCCTTGATCGAAGTCCAACAGCGAAAATGAAGCTTTCTTGACAGCGTTTGGAATTGAACTCAACGGAGTTGGTGAAGCGAAGCCAGCTGAGACGAAGGCTTTCGTTCGATTCATTTATCACTTCGCAGCGGCTCTATGCCAAATTGAAACTCTCTCTCTGTGTGTGCCGGCTGTTGTGGCGTCCGTGGTGTCTGTTGCTGCTTGGGTGAGTCGACTGTTCGGTCACGGGAGTAGATACGACGTTCTTTATCTCGGCTGGATGCATTAACTGAATTATCAGGCTGGCTGGGGCTATTCAGATTTGAAATTGTGGTATTTGAGCACAATTAGCTGTTGACAGGAGACTTACCGAGGGAGCTGTTGGGATAGTGAGGGATACGTTGCTGGAGGTGGATCGTGAAGTATTCGTTGTTGTTCAGAGCCCGGTTGAGTAACAGCTGCGAGGTGTGCAATTGTTGATGCAGGTTGGACTTCAGGTTGCACGGCGATGGAGCACTGTAGGGTTTAAGGTGCAAGTCCAAGGGGTTCAGATGATTGAGGCAAGCGCTGGTCACCAGTGTAGTTGCGGTTCAATATTTCGTTTGATAGAATTCAAGTTTACTGAGCGCGAACGATCAGAAACTCATTTCTAGGAGCCTCGATGCCCAAGTAGCATTGATTTAACAATTTGCCATCGAAGGAAGTGACCGGATTGAGAATTGTGGAGAGGCCGTGCACAGTCGGTCCAAGAAATCGAAGTCTAGGATCCTTGGGAGAGGTTGTTTTGCAAGTCTTGTAATCCTGGGATGCTGATGAAAAATTGCTGATGCAGGTTTCACTTCCTTCCGGCTTGTTCTTTCGTTTGAGTGCGGGTGAAAGAGATGATTGGAGAATAGTGTAGTGCGTCCTCTACAACAATGGGCTCTGTAGAGGCTGGAGTGGTTTTGAAATCGAAGGGCAGCGGTGAAGATTTACAGGATTCACCTCAGTACTTCGATGCGCCCATGGAAGGTATGGCACTCAAAGACTTCAAGTCTGAGCTCTCGCGCATGCGGAGGGCAGATACTGAAGAGGCGAGAGGCTGGAATCCTGTTCGGCATAGCACATCATCCAGCATTGGTTATGGGCGGCGAGACATTGCGAACCTGAGGTGGGGCAGCTTGCAGTGGCGAAATGAGAAGAAGGCAGTTAATTTCGATGGAAGCTTCCGGTCAGAGGACAGTGATATTCTCGCGCTTTGGGAAGAGAAGTCGGAAGCCGGTCTCGACCGACTTGGAGGAAGGCGGGGGAAGCTGGCTTCGTTGAATGCAGGGCGGCAGAAGCCTGTAGCATTAGGATCCCCATGGCGCGAGTCGGTGAGCAATGCTGTGAAGAGGTTTGAAAGCTTGTCTCATGCCATGGTCAACAACAAAGAGAAGGCGCGAACTACGTGGCCGCGTTGCTCACCGATTCATCCCAAGGCTGCTGGTGTGGACAGTCCGTGTACTTCAGTAGACAAGAAAGCCACTGGCGGTCGATCGCCACGGCGAGAGTTGAAGATCATGACGAACTCTTCGCCGGTGAGGAGTAACACTGAGTCGCTTTTGCACAATTCACCGAAAGCACGGTACAACTTCATGTCTCCCTGCCGGCGAGGTGAATTTGAATCCTCGCCGAGTCCCATCACAGCTCCTGAGCTGTTCTGCCGGGCTGTTACATGTGAGCTCCAATTTGGTGCTTCGAAACCAGTCGATTTTAATTCGCGCATGAAGGACAACGAGAAAGACGAGTGTTTGCTTCTAAGGGATGCAAATCAAGAAACTGTTGTATCAATGTGTGAAAAGGAGGTGAAACTGCCTTGCGTGCAAGCGGAGCCCTCCTTCAACCTCGGAGACTTGAGCAAGCCCGTGGACAGCGCGATTGAGTCGAGGAACAGCCCCTCAAATGCATCGCACTCGAGAAAGGTGAACAATCCACCGAGGGCTGCTGCAAGAGCATTGTCACGACATTCCACAAAACTCAGTTTCGACTCGGTCGTTGAGGAAGCATTGCCACCCCGTTTTTTTGTGGAGGTGGGTGAGAAAGAATTGTCGCGTCCATGTGCCAAGCTTAGGCTGAATGCAATGTCCGAGTCCATGGAGAGGTGCTCCGCGCAATCTATGGACGAGGCTTTGCTCAATGAATATGCGAGCGAAGCAGGTGGACAACAATCTAAAGGAGAGACATTGGCTTCGGGTGAGCGGAAGTCTAGCCACAGGTATTACCAAAGGGTAACGTCCGCCGAAAGAAGCTCCCGTCGGAGCTGGAGTGATGGAAATTTCTTGGATGCGATCGACTTTGTTGCACCGTCAGCTGCGAGGTTTCTGGAAGGCTCTGATGGATGCCAATCCCCTGTGTTGGCTCCCATCAAGACAGAAGGAGCCGTCCCTTTTCAATGGGAGAAGGAGCCGGGCAAGCCAAAGAACCATACAGAGTCTGCAACAAATCAATCTCAAAGCGCTCTTCAGCTTCCTCCTCGTCTCGCAGTATCGCAGCTGAAGCACGGTTCGCGAAGCCGGAACAGCAATATGGCAATGCTCGAGACCGACGCCCTCCCGCACTTTAAACCTTTGTCCTCGGTTAAGCTTCCCCGAACTCAATCAAATTCTGAAAGGACCCCCCGAGATATTGCAGAGAGAGTTCCTGTCAAGGTCAAATCGAGGTCGATCGGAGATGTCAGGGCCTCTCTTCACAATTTGTCGCGTCAATCAGGAGGTAATGCTGGAATTGGAGAGCCTCGAAGGCAGTGCGCAGGCAATACTCCTCAAGCTACGCTTCCTGCACATGTTGTCGGCAAAGTAAGGCCAGCGTCTCCGACGAGTATTTTATGCGGTCCCGACGATGGGAGCCGACCATCTTCAAACCCGTCTCTTTGCTCCGAGCATGAAGGGCCACTCATTTCCGCGACAATAGCATCGTCTCTGTCTCGTGGCAGCTCCCCTTCCCATGCATCATTCGACTCCGGTGAGATGATGAGCCCTAAATCAAGTCTCACATCTCCGCTCCGTGCGAACAGTCGTTGCAATAGTATGTCCTACGGTGATAAGCATCAAGAGGGAGCTCTACAGAGCGGAAATGTATTGGTGAAACTCTACAAGAACGGAAAGCGGTGGATGAAATTTAAGAGACCTAATTCCAAGCTCGGGACGATTCCGAGCCCGGAGGTTTTGGCGCCACGGCGTGAAGAGCCTGATAATGAGCTTGGGGACTCCTGTTCCAAAGGCGTTGCCTCTGAAAGCGCAGGTCGGCCTTCACTGGAGAAGCAGGGAGGTTCCGAGTTCGCTGCCCGTCTGGAGGGCAAGTCCTCGCAGTTGATGTCTAGGATCGACCACAATAACGTCCAAACAGATTGCCGCTTTGCGCCAATCGCAGTCCTGCATGAGGACTTGGGAGATTGGTCTCCAGCGTACGCCGCGACACTAGAATTGTTGTCGCCACTGCAGGAATTCTCTTCCAAGCAAACGCGTCTGCACAAGAAGCCTTCGGGTCGCATCTGCAGGAAGAGGGCCAGGCGAGTGCGAGTGCGTGTGCGCGTGCGTAACCATGCTCGATTCCTCGTATGTTTTCTCTAGCTCCTTGTGATTTGGTTGAAATTCTCAATCTTGCTTGTTCTACAGTACTCATTTGGCTATAATTTGCGCAAAAACTTTTCACCAAGTGTTCTTGGTTTCCTTGCTTTCAGGTTCCTATCCGAAGAGCTCTCAGGAAGGTGTTGCCAAGGTGTGCGTTCCGGTGTCACACCCGAAAAGCGAAATTAGTACAGTCAAATTTGTTGTACCATGTAGACTATACTCTGTCCCCGGCGGACTTCGGTTTCAATGAGGTATTTTTCTGCAGTTTCAATCTGTGATGTGAATTCATTTGTGATGATTACTTGGCTTATCCTTCTCATGCAAGTAAGACAAGCCGATTTCCATTTCTACTACGTATGAAACCACTCTAACTTGACGTTTACGCATATCCTGTTCTGTGACGGCGAAATTGAAATGTAGACAGTTAAGTGCGCAGTGGACAATGATAGCAACTCCTCATTCCTCAACCCTCAATAGATGGAAATGGGCATCAGATATGTAATGGCGCTTAAGGAAATAATAGAGTATTTCATGAGATTAGTGGGTTGGATTGAAATTCTTAGGGGAATACCTTAAGATCTTTGGTTCAACAATAAATTTGGGGTGTTCATAGGTTATTCTCTGAGAACACATAGCCCCTACCAAGAACGATTTTGTGTTTTTAAGGCCGGCCGCTTTGAAACTTCAATAGGTATTACAAATTCGTATCCATTGCCAGGAAAATATGACACCATTCGCATTTGCCTCAAAGTGAGTTTTTCAGTGTATTAAAATTACTTAGGACTTTTGGCACCTTCTTCAAGGTGGAACAGATCGCTAATTGGGGTGGCAATAACCTTGTCGACGTTGATTCTTCTCGGCGAATGTCGGGTCAGGTGGAATTGTGGGCAATCTAAATTTGAGTGTTAACGTTTTGGTTGTAAATTTGTGATGCAGCCGAATTGACTGGCGGCAAGATATCGAGGCCCAGCGAGACGTCTTACAGAGAATTATGTTGACTCTTGCCAGCTCCGAAAACCTCAATTACAGCTGCCTCTCCTCCGGTGTTACAAGTCAGGGAAATTGGTTATCTGGAGTCTCCTCACCAAAGATATTGAAAACCCGCCATGCACAGAAGCTCCTGGTGAGGGAATGGACATGTACAGTACAGAAAAGTAGGGGAGTGGTAACTTTCTTTCCAAATGGATCAGTTTTCCCAAGACCTGCAGATAAGGACTCGTTCCTCACAACGAGAAAAACTGTTGTGGTTGTCGTCTGTAAATGGCATTTTGAAGAGGGCACAATTCCAATGCAAATGATATCCGTCCCAGTGCCATTAGAGGCCTTGCATGATAGAATTCTCGACTGCCTCGATATAAGTGTCCTGCGCTAATGCTCTTTGTGCTCGTAAGGTCTCCAAGTAGTTCTGAATTTGGAGAGCACTATGTCTTTGGGGTCTAGTTCTAAGCCAACAATAATCCTTGTTTACATACTACTTGTTTTCACACTTTCCTCAAAAATGTCCAGTATATGTCAGTGAAGAGCTAAGCCTACAGAACTAGTGCAACCTGTATTTACATTGTGTGACCTAATGTAGCGTCTAATCACAAACTTTAGACGAGGGCTTCTACTCGAGGTTCGTATGCTAATGTGGTGAAGCGACGAGCAAAGCCTTGTACAAAGGGGCAGCGCGGCAGCCATCTCCACATTCGTCGGCTCATACTGTAAACCAAGACTCTTCGTCTGGCAATTGTGAAACAAACGAGGTCATCGTGCCCAAAGTATGTAAACAGTCTTGTACCTGTAGTGTGGCATAAGGCGAGGGGTTCAATGAAAATTTAAGATCCACAACGAAGATCCCTCTCAGCAAATACAAGTAATCGAAGGGTTATTTTCCACAGTGACTGCCTACTGAGGAGGATTTACGAACCTGAAATACTAATGACATCTTCAAGAATTTTCTGCGGCATGGAGGCGAGCTTGGACCATTGGCTATCGAGCTGCTGCATGGCCCAAATGGAGACGCGCGTCATTAAAAAATGCTCACTTACAACCTCTACCATGATCAAACATCCGTTGCACGCACAGATTTGTGGCAACATGAGTTGTGTATCTTGCATCGCAGGCCCTTTCATGTTCATCCATTGCTCCTGCACTAGGTCATAGGCTAGAATTCCGTCAAATCCTGCGTGACATTTACAGGTAGGATGATTCAATTTATAATAATTTATCAAGGATTTGAATCAATGTTATGGGTAGACGAAATACCAATCAATATGCCAATTATTATACCGAATCGAATGCGTCATCGAGTGACTAATGATTCATATGGATGAAAGCATAACCCTCTTGAGATGTTTTAAATATCTTGATCTTGAACGTACCTGCACTGTAGAGGAAACCGTTGCAATACACCGCACTTGTCTGATAATGGTGTTGGATGGGGTGATCCTCAACGTCTTTCCAAGTCTTAGATTGTGAACTGTAAACTTCGGTTACAAGATTTTTGCTACATGTAGAGCTCCTCCCTGCCACGACAACCTTGTACCCTTGCAAATCCGTGTCCATCACCATTCCTGCGTGCAGGTCCTCATTCCCAAGTGGCATCAATATTGGTTTAAATCAAGCCGCAACAAATGAGTGCGAATTTGTTTCTCAGAAGCACTGTTCTTGGATTGCCGTGGCAAATTAAAGGATATGCTCATACATAGAGTGTGAAAGTGAGAGGATACCAAAATCGACAAGGCACCTATGCTGACCCAACGCTAGTTCATCTGCTTTTACACTTATAGTCTGGACGTCAATCAGCAAGTGATATAAGCATGACTTGGCTAAATGTGTAATTTGACTGATCTTTGAGGCGTGGTCAACTGTCCGCCGCTGAGAGGAGTGGTCTAACACTCCCAGTATAAAATTGCATAACAATTTCATACGAAATCATATAAATTTGATCTGAGCAAATCTGGCTCATGTAACTAAAGATCTCTCCAACATCACACTCCTACATTTGTCAAAATATTGAAGATGATTCATTTAGTGTCCTAGACCTTGCTGTGAATCTGTTTTAAGTAGAAACTCCTGTCACTCTTCTCGCTAATCACACTATGCATCATGTTGTGTCCATTGTGCAAAACATACAGATTGCGTAAAGTGTAAGAAATCAGATACGAAAGATGACGTACCAACGATGGGGAATTTCCAAGAGTTTTTGATCGGAGGAAGCTCCAGCCAAGCTTTGCTCAGAGGGTTGCACACAGTCATCTTGTCCCCCTGGCGTACACACAACAAGCCACCCGCAGTGGCTACAACTCTGCCCTTGGAGCTTGGCAGGAATCCAAGAGGCAACTTGCACCAGCTGTTCACCTCAGGGTTGAAAGCGGCGCACTCCCGGCCCTCCCCGCGGAACAAATACCACGCTGCCTCCCGATGACAACGATGACGACAGACTTCCCGCAGGCTTGGGGAGTAGAGGATGTTATTGAACCTCTTGCAAACGCAGCGGAGCTTGAGCAGGCTGGAAATTGGAAGCCAAGCCAGAACAGATTCCAGTAAGTGGAAGGGCAAGTTGCTCCAAATTGCAGGATCCATACTTACTGTGGGCTGCGGCACCATCCCCTCCCTTTCGGAATTTTCGACGACTATTCTCTCTACTGGAACGGTGCTCCCCATTGGATCCAAATCAGCACTCTCTTCTTCGTGATTTGATCCTTCAAGAGCTCCATAGCTGCAGCCAAGTGCCCGATCAACTGCGACTTTCCAAGAATGAGATCCACTCGCCGAAATCATCGCAAACCCGGACGAGAGACGCCTCACGGGCCAGCTCGGTCAAGAACAGGGTTTAGACTCCGGAACATAGACTAACCAATGCTGCAGGCTCTTTCATGAATTATTAATATACTTTTGTGCTCCACGTCGATTGAAACTTTATATAAGTTCCTCACGAACATCGAATTGCGAAAATAAAAATCAACCGTAATGGTGGAGCCACCCATTCCGTGACAAGAGATATGATCACCCTCTTCGACTGTACAATACTCCCGCCGTATCATCTCCCTCCAGAGCCATGGCAATCAAACTTGAGCCTCCAACCTCGACCGACCCCAAACCCTCTCCGATCTACTCCATGCTCCTAAACTCCGGTGCTCCAAATTTCTGGTTCAAGGCTTTCAACGAACAGCAAGCAAACAGAAATACAGTAGCAGCCGTTTAATTAATTGCGTGACTCCAAGTTTGAAACCGACAGCCAAACCTCGGGAGGCACCATTCCCACGATGCATGTGCACGCAAATTTGATTGGGTGGGAAGCTACCTCTAGCTGGGTAGAACGGGAGTACGGGACGATCGAGAAAATTGGTGCGTGTGGGCATCTGTTGTGTTTGTCGCAAATCCTAGCTTAGCTTCCCTGGAGGTGGCACGCAACGACAAGCTCGGAAAACAAGCCACGCGAGCCGTGCGAGCCGCGCGAGGATTGTTGTTTGGGATGGCAGCTTCCGAGCTTTTGCTGCACGGTGGGGAAGGTCAAGACACACCCCATGCAGCTCAACTGAAATCAAAAGACTCACACTCCAAATTCCTCCTTCCAAGGGTCGTCAGATCGATTCCGTTTCAAGTGGTTGCGATTTCCCCTTGCCAAGATATGAGAGGCACTGTCTGTCATCCTTGTCACCGTCGGTTGTCCTTTTGCAAAGTAACGGAAGTCCCCATTTCAAGATTCGAAGTCAAAGTTCGATTCGTAGCCAGAGGTTCACTTTTGGGGGTTGAATTGATAGAGATTTCTGAATCTCTGCCCTTAATTTCCATGTCCATGTGTTGAATATTGTGCAACGAGCACCATATATCTATTGTCTGCCTGTGTATATTTAATTTCATTGTTTAGGGTGCCTGAGACTTTGGCTTGCTTTTCAGTCACCCAACTATACATGTTTCCCGGTGATTGTGCATTTCTGCTCCCAATTTTCTTCGGGAACGGGGGTTTAAGAAGCTTGAATGCTGCTCCATGGAGTGGGGCCGTGTACGGCGACATGAATTCCACTTCGTCAATGGTTTATTCTGTTGTTGACTTGGACCAAGCAGGGGAGGAGAGAGAGAGGGCATTACAATCAGCGTTTTGTTTTTTTAGTGATTTAGCTTTATCTAAATAAGGTACCCTGTCTCTAAGAGCGGTCTGGTAGATTTTGCCTCTAACATGTACCAGAAGTGTACATTTCAGGAGGGGTCGCTTTTAGAAACCACTATATTTTCAACTTCAAAAATTCATAACTAATTCCATGAAGGTCCAAAAAAGATGAAACGACTTGGGTTAGATGCCAATTCCATTTTTATTACCACGCAAATTTATTAAAAATTGTTTTAAGGAGTTTAGCTTCCCCAAAATGTAAATCAGCTGGTAAAGGGTCGCTTTTACAACCCCCTACCTTAGTGGCAATAATTTTTTATGAACTTTTGGTGAAGTGGTTACTTCTGTTCATTGTAGGGAGAAAACAATTTTGCTAATCAAATAAAGTTGGTGAGGAAGAAAAACTGCCATTTATTCATCATTGTCATTGTCATTGTAGTAGGATGTATACTAGCAAGAATTGAAAATGCAAATTTGATAAGCGATGTATGTTATATGGCTAAATACAAGTAATGGATAGTGAAATTAGGCAAAAAAAAAATGCAATTTCTACTCCTTCAATCCTATAGTATAATCAAAGTACATGGACGGTGGGAGAATTTGGCAATTTTTAGCGAAAAACATTGATTATAATGCACTAAATCCCTAAATGCCCAAGGCACCCAAAAGTGGTGTCAAAGAAACTTTGAAGTTAAATAAAACCTTATCAAAATTCTATTTTTAGTAGTTTATATTTTAGGAAGATTATTTTTGAAGTCTAATTTTAGCATCAATAATCCAATGAATGATTATGATTTTTCTATTCAAGATTTAGTGCAAGGGTACCCATTGCAATCTTGACATTCCGTAGTGTTAAGGACTCTTGGAAATGAGCCTCAAATACACTAGATCTTAGAGAAAAAAATCCCACTGAAAATTCACTTAAAAAAATTGTAGAGTAGATTTTGAGAAGCCATAAATTGATTGGGGTTATGCTTGTTAGGCCCTTCAACCTCATATTTTTTCAATGACCAACTTTCGAGATTTGACATGCCAAAAGAGAGCTCAAAGATTTTCATAGTCTTTACACCCTCATGATCAAACATTATAATCTTTCAATCCGTAAGTGATATTGTTTTCTTTTCTTTTCCTATGTCATCTCTAGCATGTCTACTTTGAATTAGTACGGTTACAATTCAAAAAATTGATTCAACTTCTCAAAATGTTAGATTTTTGTTCAATTTTGAGCAAATTCCAAGAAGCTCAAAACAGACCTTGGGCATTTAGGGGTTAAGCTTAGCTTCTAAGCTGTGGTGGGGAGACATGCAGAAAGCACCTCACTTGCGTACAGAACAGCTAAACAAAGGTGGACTTGATCACCAGCTTTGGGTCACTCAATGCTTGGTGCTGAAGTTTGGAGAGCATCCGTCCGTCCTTCCCAAGAAGCAACGGCGGTGATTGAACAAGAGCTTTGAGCTAACTCTTGTCCTGCGCTGGGCCAGAATTTGAAGTTGGACTAGGTAATTGCAAAGCAGGCCAAGTTATGAAAAGGAATTTGAAAGGTCAGTTAGGACGTAGGAGTAAGGACCAAATGAGTTGTGGGCGGTGGGATTTGAACCAAGTAACTTGCAATTATTTTTGATGATTTGGCCTACTTTGATATCAATGTAGGAGATTGAGTTAAGCTGTTTGACTATTTTGATTGCTTAACCAATTAAAACATACCGTAAGAGCATCCCCATGTTTGCACGCCAAAGGGTTGAAAAATGATAATGTAGCGTGATTGCCCTGTGAAACTGTCCCATGCCAAGCACTCCAAACAAAAAATATAGCCAGTAAGTACTTTAAAGTAATAATGGCACTGAACTTTTGTGTTTGTTCCTCGTGGCTTACTATACCTTGATTTTTGCAATTCTAGCACATTCTTAGGGAATGTTCAACCATTCGGAGCTTGGAGGCTCAACACTTGGCTTGACATCTTTCACTTGGCTTCATAAAAATAGTTTTTTGGCTTGGGAGACGTGTTTAGTGAGTGAATTAAGAATGTAGGCATGGGGCATGAAGCACCTTCACTAGCCATCAGCCCATGTCAAACTCCATTTGGCGCTCCTATTTGAGGGGTCTAGCATGGAGATGCTCTAATAGCGACAATCTCCAGCATTTAGATTAGGTTGGGTGGATCCACACTCACTAAGTTAATACCAATTGGTACTAGTAGAGATATTTCTCATAACCCTAGAGTGTCTAGAATCATATCTAGAATTGACAATTTGGGAAAAATCATCATAAAGTACTATCTAGAAGAATAGTTTGAGATTTTGATACAAATGAAAGTTCTAAATTTTGAGTTTCAGATTCCATCCGTATAGTTAGATTTTCAAATGCTTTCACCAATATTTTTCTATAAATTTTGAAAGAAAAATTTCAAAATCCCTTCAAAATTCAATTACAAGCAAAACATTGTCATCTTTCAAGTAAAACTTGTTGGAGTGGGTTTGAAATGAGGTTCTCTTTTATTATATGGTGATTTTTTGAATTTTTTTTGTTCTTTCATTCTATGACCTCATTTTTGCAAATTTGGTTTTGAACTACAGTCAATGCAAGTCATCTACTTGACATACTTCCACATTTATAATTTTAGAAAATCATGTATTCTAGTAATACCAAATCCCATCCTTGGATAGAACAAAAACTTCATAAAGAATTTCTAAAATTAGGATGAATTCCATCCAAAGAGTAACAAGACAAAAAAGTAAATCTATTCATTGTTTAGAAATTGGATGTTGGCGTGTTCTAGGGTTAAATTTCTCTCATTGCTAAACAAATGAAATTCATACTTCATATTCACCTTGTTGAAAATTTTCACAAGGTAAACAATGAGCATTAGTAGTCTTAAACTACCTCTCCTTAACCCTTAAAAGGCTAACAAAGTGGTGATTGTAGAAATCATCCATTTTGATATTGTAGAAATCACTACTTAAAAAAAATCTAAAAGCACTCATTGGAAGTCAAAGTTTTGTAGAAAATCTCCAATCCAAAATTTTGAAGATGAATAATTGCACTTCTCTCCTACCTCAAAAGATTCTTTGTCATCCATCGGACCAACTGTTTGCTTCAGCATTTAAAGGTTAAGAGCATCCCCACGGGCCTCAAGGAGTGACTCAGGCAGTGGGATAACTCGGGAAATGGCCAGGCTTGGGCGAATAAATTGCCTCACGGGAGGCACAGCCAAGCAAAAAGAAAGGCCAGGCCAGGCCAAATTTAAGGATGCCACGGCCAAATGGAGAAAACTTGACTGGGCTCGATGTGCCGCAGCCCGTGGGGATGCTCTAAGGTAGAAGGCTCAGAAATGGAGCATCTAAGGGCTGATCTGCCTTTTTCATGTAATTAAACAAAGGGAAATATTTCTAGCCCATTTTTCAAAGGAAGAAAAATAGATGAGGAATCTAACACAAGCGATTTCATATTTTTTGGAGCATTTTTGAATTAGTTATGAATTTTCAAACAAAATGTGTTGTAGGTCCTATTTATGTCCCTAGGTCCTCCATGAATGGTTCACTTGCAACTTCAAAGAAAAGATGGAAAAGCAAGGAGAATGATTGGCTCTCACTATTCCCAATGCTTCTATCTTCATTTCATTCAATGAGTATAGAGGTCCATTTAACCCTTAAACGCTGGGCCTATAGCCACTGGTTTCAGGACTCACTGTCCATCACCCAGTTTATTGCCATTTTCTAACCAGATTTGTATGAAATTTTTTATTTTATTTTTCAGAGATGAAAATACATGTCCTCTATACTTCAAAAAAAATTCAGATTTTTTTGAGGAAAATTGTATTTTCTGGAATTTTTTAAAGAAAAAATGAAGAAAAAATCATAGAAAATAGAAAATAATCTCAAAAAATCTGAAAATTTCACCATGTGTGAAAAATACAGTGGAAATCATCATGGTGTAAACTAATTTGCCGTGTACATCTATAATTAGAATGCAATGGACATTAAAAATACAGCCAAAGTTCAAACTGCAATAAAATATTCAATTTTACGAATTTTTTCAAAATTTCAATTGGAAAAGAAACTAGAGTAGAGGACCTCCATTTCATTAGTTGGGCTCAAATTCAAAAAATGTCGTTTTCAAGGATAAATTTCAGATTTACTCAATTTCTCAAAATACACTAAAATGACAAATTTTGCCATCCGTTTTCCTTCATTATTTCTCAATTACATGAAAAAAAACATCAATTACACTAAGAATTCACTTGGACACTCTTTGTAACTCAACATGAAAAGTCATTGGGAAAAAAACGGATGAAAAAAGTACTGTTCAGCCCTTCTAGTGGCTTGGAGAAGTCATTCGTAAGCCACAGAATGGCGCCGCCGGCGTTTCAGGGTTAAGAACCACATATTGTCCATTTCAATGCCTTTTATAGGTTCCATTCTTAATGCCCCCTCTGTTTTAGAACCTCCTACCTTAGCCACTGGAAAGTTGAAACATCCCACAACAGCAAAACTCTCCTGCATTGACATTATGGTGTGATTGATGTCCTGCCTGTTGTAGTGCACTAATTAGGTGGAATGGATAGTGGGCCACCTCCCTTGACAACATCATTCTCCAGACCCAATCATCCAAAGAGCTTATTGAGAAGCTGGTTGTGATTGTGGATGATTGGTTGGCCAACGACAAAAAGGAATGCACTATGGAAGCAAGTTCCCATGAAATCAGCCTGTTTTTTTTCCCATTTTTGATTGAGGTTGTAGAGGTAGAAGGCTCAGGAATCGCCCATCTAAGGGCTGAAACTGAATTTTGGGGAGGTGAAACATCTTGAAATATTTTTCAGTATATTTTCCTTGAAAGACAAGTGGAATTGACATCTAACCTCAAGTTGTTTCATATTTTTTGGAGCTTTGTGGAATTAGTTATCAAATTTTGAAGTTCAAAGGGCATAGGGCTTTAAAATGGTGCCCTAGCTAAAATGTACACCGTTAGTACACTGCTGAAGGTTATGAAAAAGCAACATGTACAAATACTATGCATTTAAGGTAGGGCACCATCTTAGAACCCGCTCCATTTAAGAGCCTTCTACCTTAGTGAAGTTTCACTTTGAAGTCAAAATTTCATCCTTCAATTTCGTGTAGGATAGTAACTATTGGATTGTTAAGTGAGACCCGTAATTCCAAAATTTTAATTGTATTCAACCAAAAGGATGATTGGCATGGAGAAATTACTTTTGCTTTTCAAAGTGTTTCATACAATAATGGTGATTAATCTAAAAAATGGTGTTTGGTAATTCCTTACTACAGTAATATATACTAGAGAATATTTTTGCCCTATAGCTTCAGAAAGGAATTATTCACTTTCTTAAGATACCTAGGAGTTTTTGAGCTTAAAACTAAGACCATATAAAATTATTTGATTTAAATGAAGGACACATGCATTGTAAGTCATGGAAGACAAAGGGGCTCTTAACAAACTTGAACAATCTCATGAAGTTCTTTGATGCATTTTGATCAAAAACATTTAAAAAATACCATTTCCAAAAAAAATGCTAAATTGTTTTGTTGCATTAATTTGAGTGTTTAGTTGATTCAACAACAAGATTGATAATACATACAAATTTGCATAAGAGTTATATGTAAAATTTCCAAATCTTTAGGGGAAAAATAAATAGACTTATTTTGTATTTTATGAACTGTTAAGTGATTGTATATCAAAATTTTATAGTAAATATATACATAAAAGGCTAAAATGTTGTAGATTCAAGGGAGATATTATTCATGTAGTTTAATACACAAGTTATTATTGTTCATTGATTCTACTCATATTTGAGCAGGAAACAATGTAAGTTGTTGATGAAATTAAAAATCACCTCAATATAGGTTGTAGTTCCACATGCAATCATCCAATGAGTGTGGTAAAAATCAAGACTTGTTCACCAAATTCATCCCCTTCAATATTTTAGTAAGAAGAAAATGTATGGTGTTCTAGGACCTAAGCTCATATAAATGATGTTGCAAAATTCTCTAACATTTTTGTTACAAATTAAAGCATAGTATGCTTACAATTGTGACCTACACATGCATGAAAGGTAAAAATTGCAATAATTTTGTTATTTTTGTTATTTTTGACACCTTTATAAAGTAATTGTCACTATAACTTCTTTTGCTTTCTTGTTTCATAATTATGTGTTAGTATTTTTGAAAAGAAATTAAAATTTTGAATGTTGATTGTTTGTCACAACATTACAACCATTAGGATTGGCAAGAAGCCACTATCTGTTTTCAAAGACCTTTAAGAATAACTTTGGAATAGTTAATCAACCAAATTTAGTCAATTTTAATCTTGAAAAGTGTTTTGTAGTTGTAAATCATTCATCTTTCCAAGAATTTGGTCAAAGGTAACATTCGACCGTCCAAGCATAGAGCAAGGTAATCATGAAAATTTAAATACTGACAAACCCATAATTAAGTCTTTTTGAAGTCAACATTCAAAACTAAGTCGTAAGGTCATCATGTATCAAATAAGTATTGGAATATTGATTCAAAGTTGGAACAAGCCATTAGAGGGGATTTGAGGCCTCCAAAGGGCTGTTTCAGGGCTGTTCCCCGAAACTGTTCCCGTAACTGTTGGTTGCTGTCAGGCCAGCATTTATCAAAAAATAAATTAAAATTGGGGGGTCTTGAAATATGAAAAAAAATTCAAATATTTTTTTTTCAATTTTTTTTAATGACGTGGCACTCTCTCGACCACGTCGGATTTCTGTTCACGCAGCAGAAACTTCGTTCCCACAGTCCGGGAACCTGCAGTCTTCTAATGTCCTCAAAAATCCTCTAATGTTTGTCATGAAACTATCATGGCAACAAAGGTAACTTTTCAGAGATTCCAACAATCAAATGATAGTTTATACTAGCTCTCAACATGTAGTGGCCACTATTTCTAAACCCTACCACTATAGATTCTTGCCTAAAATGTACCCCCTTTCAAGGTCAATTGCAGAAATGGAAGACACCTATTTTCAGGATTTTGAGAATTCATAGTTTATTCAACCTCCATTGTCAACCTCAGCATGCTAGGAGGATCTAACTTTTAAGCTTGGAATCTCCTCCGTTTGACTACAACGACGGATTGAAGACTCCCAAGTCTGACTGCTTCCGTCAGCAACTTAGATAGTTTGTTTTTTGGGTATTTTTTGGATAGAAAGTGTTATAAAATGAAGCATGTGCAAATGCTTCGTTGCTATTCCGACAACTCTTCAGCGTGGGAGTCAGTTCTCTTCCTTCTCGAGCACTGCAACCTAGGCTGGAAGTAGCCCGAGGCTGCTCAACTTCATTCAGTATGCTTTGGATATTGCAACTGCTGTCCTACGCGAGTTGCCAACCTCCTGATTGGTGTCAAAAACATTTAAAAATAAAAAACAGCCTCTCCTGATTGGGCTTTTCATGGAGCTTGTGTCTATCCACATGTTGAGACCGTACAGACAAAGTCTCCAGAACAGATATTAAGGAAGGGATTGGATAAGTTAATACTGGGAAGTTGGGACTCTAGGGTCTAGTTCACAGAAGTTTGAGGTGGGTAGTTGGGTACCCCCCAAAACAGCAGCTTTTGGCTACTGTGCTTAACTCCGACTACCTGCGGTACTCTAGTAGATTGCTCAAATTTTCATATTTCTACTTGTTGGCAAATGAAAGGAGGTTCCAACGCACCAAAGAACACTGCATTTGGATATTGTATGCAAAAGTTAGGAACAAGGTTTTTCTTAGGCAATTAAATGTCCAATTTTCTTTAAAAAAAATGGGCAGCTTCAAGCCTATAGGAAAAAGTTTGGATAAATGTGACAAAAAATGCCAGATAGAAATAATAGCCCTCTTTACTATTGCCAACATGCTTTTAAAACCTCATTTCATCAATGGTGCAAAGCCAAAATTGCATACAAAAATTACATATTCAAAATCACATACTCAAAATTGGCCTCCTTCAATTAAAGCCCCCTAAGTTAAGGAGCCAGTCAACTTAAAACCTTCTTGAAAGGAAGGCCACATCACCATTTGTCCAAAAACCAAAAAAAAAAATGGTTAGGAAGGACTAAAGTTTTATCTGTTGGAGGTTCAAAAATGTTAGGATCTTCAGCTCACAGCTTCACATTGGTTTAGGAGATGTAGACTACATGATGATGGTGCTTTTGGTTGAGTGGTGCATTGAGGGTATCCAACTTAGCATCACTATACACATATAATTGTTTGCAATGAACTTTTCCAAATAATTGATGCAGGGTGATTGCAAGAAATACTTCTCCTATTTTTTGTCCCCTTGGCCTTGGACAGGTGTTTTTTTACTCATAACTTTTGGATCGTTTGTTCATTTTATACCAAACTTAAAATGAAGGTATATATAATAGTTCTAGACATTATATAATTTTTTGAAAATTTTAAAACCATTTTTCTATTTTTAAACAACCTCCAAACCTTGGCCATTTTAAGAGGGTCTAGTCCTATTTTTGACCCCAAAATGCAAATTTTGAGCTCAAAATTGGCATGAACTTTTACTGAAGTTACACAAACATACAAAGGAATTTTCTAAAAATAGTAAATTTTCCAACTTCCACATGTACTCAAAGTGCACTACCTTTGTACAAGTGTAGAGAACACAATTTATTTTCCCCAAAGATGAAAATACTTGAGGAAGAGCACCTTTAAATTAGGAAAAATGTTTTTTTGAATTCTTTTACTATTTAAAATAAATCAACATCAAAGTGTCTATTTTCATTGTGCTTTTTTTGTACAAAACTTTTGGAGTAAATTTTCTTAGGTTTGAATTTTAAGAGACACAATATTCTCATTAGTCTTCGAATTATTCATATATTATTTTATTAAAAAAAATTATTCCAAAAGTCACAAGATTCATTGAAATAGGCCATTTTGAGCCAAAAATAGTAAAAGTTTCTTACAATCAACCCTACAATGTGCCATTTGAAATGTAAAAAAAAAATTTAAAATTTAAAATTGCCCACTATGGACTTGCACAAAGTGTCTTGTGTTTAGGAAGGACTCTTTAAGCATAGTTTATATTAGAGATATTTGAAAAGTCAATGTATATTTGATGTTGTCTTTTAGTTTTGAATTCAATTTTGGATACATACATCCAAGGAGATGGAAATCATTGCTTACATGTTTGACTTTAGACAAAATGTAACCAATGATAAAATATTAAGAACCAAGTATTCTAAAGTAAACTACCCCATTGTGGGCAAAATTAATAGTAGTATACATTCAAGTTCTCAAATCTACACCACCATTACAATTTTGCCCACAACGGGTTTGCTCTAATTCTCACTACAATTAATGGAGTAGTTTATCTAGCATTTTAGCAACTATTGAGGATTGAAACATTGAAATATTGATGAAAAAACCCACTTTGGTCTGCATTTGGGCTCAAGTTGTAAAGGTGGGATCAATGTTTTAATTTGGAAAAGGAGTCAATTGGATTGTATACAACTAAGGTAGGAACTCCTAAGAACATCAATATAAGCAATTCAATATAGTTGGAGGCATACTTTCTTCAAAATAATTTTCTTGTAGTCTTAAGAAGTGAAAATCATGAATAATAATTTTAAAAAATTGGAATTTTTAGATGTCATATGTAATTTCTATGCATTAGAGGAGATTTGGCTCCAAACAAGATTGTGAATTTCTACACAATGGGGAACTTTGGGAATTGTGCCATTCCAGAATCTAATGTGGTTTGGAGATGGTTAGATCAGACATTTTATTGAATTTAAAAAAATATATATTTTTTGATTTTTTTTCAATTTTATTTATTTATAGTATTTATGATAGTTGACAAACAATCAATTGTTCCTTCAATATTGTGGAACAACATTGGGAGTTGGTTTGAAATAACCTTCTATTTTTCTAGATTTCCTCTAATGATCTTTCTAAGTACTAGTTGCTTAGCCCATTGGAATTGTTACACAAGTGCACCCAAATCTGAACTTTGCAAAAATCAATTGTTAGCAAATCATAGTTACATATGTGTCTTTCAAATGTGTTAGTGAATCAATGTTTAGCATATGGAGGACACATTCACCACAATCTAAAGACACAATTGGATGAGTTTAGAGATAAAGAATAGGAACAAGTGTGGGAATGGGTGTTTCTACCTTTTAGGTTGTTATTCCCAAAAGGATGCTGTTGGACAAGTATTCAAATCAAATTTAGAAATTAAAAAATTGGACATGTATTCAATGAGGGCAAAGGGGGGTTACAAACCCAAACACCAAAACAAAACTCGACTTGTCAAATACCTCTTCTGACTCTGAGGATTTTGGTAGATTTTGGTAGATTTTGGTTAGTATAAGTTACAATATGTTTTATAGTGTACAGCGGCTTGGTCATTCATGATTTTGAAATGAATCTCTTAGTAGCAAGAAGTGGTGGTTTAGTTTTCAACTGTAAGTTAGCAAGCCAAAACAATATGTTTTCAACTGCAGCTGCATTTGGACAAGTGGGTTCATGATGTTGGTCTCCGTCACGCCATCGGCAGGCCCACAATCCAGACATGTGAATATCCAACTTTGCAGACAAATCAACATAAAATACTGTGTGATTGACAAAATGCAAAGACCTGCTCGCAATCTGGGCATTGACCTAGCCAGAGAGTGCATAAACTGCATATTCATCCAAGGAGTTGAATGATTATTTTAAAACCTGCCGTTTCTCTTCATGGAGCATGTGCTGTGGTGGCCCCCTGAAAGACGTGTCTTCAAGTATTCAAACTTTGAAGATAATATTGTGGTTTGTCCCTGAATAGAGGGCAGGGGAAAATGATTCCTGTGATGATGAACACGAATTCCAGCTTGAATTGATTAATGCCAACATGCTAATAACTGTTCATTGCCTGTGCTAATTTTTCAATTCTCTGGGTCCCGTGCAACTGGTCCCCCAAAATAAGCATTTTGACAAAGGGTGGACGACAGTGTCAAGTTGATTACAATTAGTTGAGTCAGGGCGAGTGACATTGAACAATTGAAGGAGTAAGCGAATTTGCACCCTCACCCTTGACGAGCAGTGTAGACAGTCTGATCAACAAAAGCTCTTAAAAGATTCTCCCTTAGTACGCTAACTTTCAGCACTCACAGAGACATTGCAAGTTGATAAACAAAACGCACCTCATTGAATGTTCTTCAAGGGAGAAACAGAACAATGTAAATTGACTAAACTCAAGTAGAATATTCTAGTCTCAATATTCGTGACTGAAAGTAGATTTTTTTGCAATTTTCAGACTCATTGGTATATAGGTACTAGAATAAATTATTATTGCTACAGAGTGACAAATATTAGAGACAAACCACGATACACAATTTTGCAGGCTCAAGCATTTTTGTAACATGTGCTTTGCATGGTTTGGTGACCCAGCTTGTGAACATTTAGTTGTGACAAAACGAAGCCATGATTTGAGCTAATCCCATGTGATGTGAATGACAGATACTACTGCATTTAAGTTTGAGTTGTAATTTGAGTAAACTTGATCTAAAGATCTCACCTGCGCACTATCGAAGTCCACAGACCCACCCCGAAGATCCAATATCATACTGACAACAATTAAAAGTCTCAAATGGAAACGTCTCGCACTCCACAGAGAATGAGGATCACTCACTAGTGTATGTAGTACATAGGGTTAGGCATCTTGAAGGTGCGTTCCCCGGTGCTTCCCCCTTTGAGATCGCTCCACTGGTCACCCAATGAGCTTCTTATGCGGTAGCCTTCGTTTGCTAGCCTTTTTCGGTACTTCGACTTGTACTGAACAGCAGTTAACTTCTCCTCCTCTGGAGTCCTGCATTTGAAAAGAATTAATCAAGAGTTAAACTGGTATGGAGGAAAATTGGTATGCAATCCATTAGAAAGAATGCATATAACCACTTAAAATTCGCTTTCCTTACTGATTAGAGTTAGAGATGGTAGTCAATCTAAATTATTGGAGGCATTCACCGTGCAATTCTTATCACCATGACCCCTTTGCAAGTCAGACGTAGATGCTAACCTCAACCTTCTCTGATGGCACTGCTTCCGGAATTAAATGGGCTGGGAAATGCAGTCTAACGTGTGTTCACAATTTGCATGAGGAAGCTGTCCAATTAGATTTATACACAACATGAGAGACCTTCGGGATATACAGTGAACATGCAATTAGAGTGTGTGCAATAAGAGAGGATTGAACGAACTGACCTTAAGATGAGAGTCGTCCAATCTCTATACCCAGCATTATGAAGGTTCAGGGCGGTCCTCGGGCCCATGGACTCTGACCTCCCTGTGATGAAAGCAACACTCCAATTCTGAGACCGCAGGTCTTTGTACAGGGACAACGTTGGATCTAATGCTGGGGCAATCGCACTGTTCACCCATACTCTCCACGACAATTCGTCCCATGCTTCTGCACTGATCAATCAAACGTGACAGCGTCAGAATAGGAGCAACACGGTCTCTTGCTAGGTTACTTCCAGGAGTCTTACAGTGAAAAGCAATGACGAAAATATTGCAGCCCAGCATGATATCGTAACCCTAATTTCAATGGCTACGTCCCAAGGAAACTCACCCATAATGGTGATGAGCGTAGTAAGGCATGTTGGACAAGGATGTCTCGTCAATGTCCAATACAACCAGGTCTCGTCCATCGTGTTGTATCTGGAGTGTGTTCAAATATTGCCTGGCAGCTTCAACAGCCACCGCGAAATCCACATGGTACTGGCCGGAGTCCACATACCGCGCAACAAAACTTGAACATTCCGGTGGCAGAAAGTAGCCCTGCAGATTGTTGATCTCAGAATTGAGGTTGAAACTTGCGCAGGAATTCACCCCGGGATGCTTGTGGCATTTGCCCAACCCTAACGCTAGGCTGACGACGAGAGTCAGAAGAATAATCCCAATGATCCCCACAATGCCAATCACGACTGTGATTGCCAACCTTGAGAAGTAGACTCCCACATCATCTACTTGGAAGAACGCATTCCTCAAGCCAAATGCTGCACAGTCCAAGACAACCCCAAAACAACAACAAATGCTGAGTTCTTCTTTAAACGGACAAAGCCATGCTCCAAGTAGGTGGTCCCGCTTCCGGTAGTCAGAGGAAGAAATATAGGAGCTGGCATTACGTCGAGGTTACTATGGACAGATATGGCATATTACCACCTTTGTCAAGAATGTAGCCTCCAACTACTTCACTTGAATTGACTCACAAAATCATAGCACCTACAGAAAAAGGGTTTTCAGCATAATCAGGCATATACCTCATAAAGAGAAGCTTCACCTAAGATTCATCGGGTGGATGGCGTGGGTGTCATATGCAAGCCTCTTTACATGGAATCCCCAACACGATCACTATATATAGGCAGACCTTCCCACGAATCATGGGGATGATTCTCTTATGGTGCAGTCTTACAAAATTTCCATTACGAGTCTTAATTCGACTGAAAATCCAGTTCAAAGCATACTGGATCCACCTTCCTGGAAATGCAGTCAGAATCAGGGAAAGCAAATATGACCTAATACGGATTCTTTATATATGGATATGAAGAATCCTTGAGGCTGCCATTCCTTATACGCAACAATCTCTAGAGGACAATGATAAAAGTTTCACAGCTACGACTGCTTGGGTTCGCACACGCAAGATCCAGTCACCACAGTTGCATACCGAATCAGAGAAACTTGTCCAATCTGTGCCATTCAGTAGGGCTGGATGTCGCCTCCATCAAGGTAGACATTGCCGGCATTCAAAATTCAAAATAGGCGATGACGAGACCAAATTTTTTTACTACCTCCGCATGCAATACAAGCAGAGGAAATTGAAATCGAAAGAAGACAGGAAAAACAATGGCAATGCCGCTTACGCGAAGAAATGAGTCGGCCGCTAAGGAGGGAGTCTCTGGAATTCATTCGACTGCTGCGCAAAGAGGAAGGATTGGGGGACCTTTGGGCCTCTAATGCATCCTCCAGTCCATAGCTCGGGAAGGAGGATGGGGACTGCACGTCGGAGACCGACGATGCGGCTGAAGAAGGGTTGATGTCGCCTGAAGGCCTCATTTCAATCCGGCTCAATGTTCAATTGGGGCTCAGTGTGTCCGTGACCACGTGCGATGCAGCATCTGCACTCGCGATGACCGAATTGGACAAGAATTGCCAGAGCTGGGGAGAATACTACCCTCCATTCTGCATCCCCCGTCAACCCTCGTCAGCAACGTTTCACATGGCATTGATTACAAGGAAAATGGTAGTTAACCCTACTGGACCAAGGATCTGTCGTTGAAGACAAATAATCCAAATCTAATTCAGAGGCCAATTTTTCCTATTACCGGAATTAGTGACGAACATCGCATGTGCTGGTCAAGAAATAAATGAATTTAAAGAAAAAATTATAAAAAACCTAATTTGAGCCTGTTGGAGTCAATCTCCGCATACGTCTGTTGCTTCTTTCGCAACAGATCCAACCTCCATGAGCAGTGTAGGAGAAATAGATCTTGAAGAGTGCAGAGAATTTGACCTGAGTCGAAATGAAACCCTAGGTTCCTCTCATTGCCGGCCGCTCTCCGGGAACATGTCCTTACGATGCAGATTGTGTGACCTGAGAATCAATCGCAGTGTTAATAGAGAATGCATGAGATTGAAATTGAAAGGTGCGAGGGAAACAGAGCGAGGGGATAGTAAAGGCTGGAAGAAGAAACGCAGTACAGTCGGGAGTTGGTGGAGAGCAATTTGCAATGTGACTGCGGCTTTGGGTTCATGATGATGACAGCGTTGAATTAATGTTGTTGTTGCGGTTCTTATCAGGACAATCCCGGACAATCCTGGACGAGCACCACCTTACCGTAGCTTTCACATTCACATGGAACAGCTCATGGCAGTCCTTCGTTCCCAGATGCCGAATGTAGTAACATGGCAGTGTCAATGGAAGGGCAGGAGTTGCTGTAGGTGACACATTCTTCAGCTATTCTCTCCCGTCATTGGTTTATTCTCGCCTCGGGAATCGGTATTGCAACAATAAGTGCTCCTGCCCTAACACTGCTAATAAGGCGCTTCATGTCGGCATAGCCGCTCTGTGCTGTGGATTGAAGTGCTTAGTTGCTCGAACGATGCAGACAGATGGAAAATGGTTGGAAAAATTCCGCTGTTAAAAATTCTTTTGGTGATGGTGCTGAACAGAGTGAACATGAAGGGCACCACCCGCAGGGCACCGCGCTTCGTCCTGGTGTCTGTATTCCTTCTCTTCCTTTATTTCGCATTCACGCTGCAGCGACTCCATCCTTTCGCGTTGCGTAGCTGGAATGGATTTTCTGCAAGGGAACCTGTGATTCCGCTCGTGGGCAATTTGGGTGCAAGTCCCGTGCAGACTTTGGTTGACGCCCTTCGGAGCGCCACCGCCGCAGCTTCGCGGTACCGGAATGTCAGCTTCACCGATCGTGATGCTCAGGTATCATTCAATTGCAGGCTCTTGGCTTGAGAATTGTTTTGACGCAGATTGATCGCTTCGTGGACTAAGCTGAGGAGTACGAGTTTAGGGTTTTGTTCTGAGCAGTAACGGCGAAGATGAACTCTAGTTCCGATTACGATGCCGTACGCCGCATCGGTGATTTGGGATTCAATCTGAGTCGAATGCAGTGATAGAGTTCATGTTTGAAGGGAGAATCTTGTGGTCACCTGTCTTCTAAATTTTAGGCTGGCCTCCCTGTATTCTTGCTTGTTTCACTTCTGGTCGTCTTCTGAGTGCTGTTGCTGGGATTGCGAAGGAAGGCATGGAGGAAATTCAATCCTTGCGCAGCACGGACAGAACTAGGTCCACGATATGCGCGCCGGCCGCATGCAAAGTTGTTGGATCCCAACCCTCATTGGGATTTGGTACTCAAAGAGTACACTGCTCTGCATCGGACGTGCATGCGCACCATCGGTAACATCACAGAATACTACCTATCTGGAGCTACAACCTCCACCTGCAAATTCTTGATCGTGGAAATAGGAGGTGTTGGCCTGGGCAACAAGGTGGTGCTCTTGACCTCGGCGATGCTGTATGCCATCTTGACACAACGAATCATCCTTATGAATCTGGACTCGCATATCCCAGGGACCATGTGCGAGCCTTTTGCAGGCTCATGCTGGGTGCTTGATCAGCACTTTCCTCTTCCTGGACGCCATGGCTGGGAGACCACCATACTCGGAAGATTGTCCGGTTGGGAGTCTCCAGTTTGGAAATCAAGCACGTTCTTTGCAAGGGGTACGGAATTCTTTTCTTGTGTCTCCTCATCGACCATACAAATGTCGCATTGTTGAGTTTCACCCTGTTCCAATCTCTATATCTCATGATGTGCAACTGCAGTGCCAGATTTGATTAGAGATTTGAGTTTGTTGAGGTGCAGTTAGTTCGGAGCACTTCATGGGATCATCAAATACAGTCGTTTTTAAGAGGGGCAAGTGAAAACGGAATTCAAAAGTGAGGTGGCTAGGATTTTACAGCTGCCTGAAAAGCTATGAGCATGCAGTGCTCTACCCGTAGAAGCTGATTTGAAGTGGTTGTTTTTTACGTGACTAAGCTATTATCTTCCATGTTTCCAATAGGTGTTGACACCAGGAAAGCTGACGAAGGTGTTGCACCAATTACTTCTGCGGTGAAACTAGAGTTCACTGATCCTGAGGTGAAGAGATTTTATTGCAACACCGAGCAAGCATTCTTGACAGAGGCGACGTGGTTGCATTTCACTGGGTGTCTCTACTTTCTTCCGAAGCTGTTCGCAGTTCCTGCATTTCGACCTGCACTGGAGGCTCTTTTTCCCGACCCATCTCTTACTCTCACCTACTTGCTGCGGAGCTTGATGCTTCCCAGAGATGTCGTGTGGGCGCAAGTGAAACAGCATGATAAAGAACTCTTTGATGATGCTGATCGCCTAGTCGGCATACAGGTGTGTGCGCGTGCTTTGCGCAGTAGAGTTTCATTTAAAATCCACTCTAGTATGTAGGACTCATTTCAATTATCCGAGGGTTGATGCCGTAATCTTACCAATTTGATTGATCATATTTTGTAAATAATAGAATTCAGACGGTGTCAAATTATTATTCATAAGAATCAGCAAAGAGTTTTGGATGTATTGGTAAAAATATAAGAAATTGGACAAATGTAAGTCCCCCCATTTGACCAACAAAATCTCTTAAGCAAAAACATGAGACCCGATTTGGTCTTCTTGGTTCTTTAGGGGATTAGACCTCATGAAACAGGCTTGTGAGCAAACATTCAGCGACATACACTAAGCATCTTGCTAGCTGCAGTTCTTGAAATGGAAATTATTTATAATCTTGATACAATATGAGATGTTGAGGACGATTAAACTGTCGATTTGGTGATTGAACAGATGCGGTTTCTGTATGGCCGAAAGGTGTATTTTCAAGGGGCCAGTAAGAGAGCGAATGACCACGTGAAGCAATGTGTAATAGAGAATAACATTCTTCCGAAACCTGTCGGTGAGCAAGAAACTGAAAGCGATCGTACTGGAAAACGAACTCGGGTCCTGGTGACCTCACTCCACACCGCTCTCTCTGAGGAGCTTCTGAGGATGTACGAGCACCAAGGGGAGACTGTGAAGGTCACCCAGCTGACCCACCGAGAAAAGCAAGGGTTTAGTAGAGCGGAAGACCACATGGCGATGGTGGAGATCCTGTTGTTGAGCTTCGTGGACGAGCTCCTCGTCACCCCCTTGTCAACCTTCGGAGGCTTGGCCCAGGCCTATGGAACTATCATTCCTTGGTTTGTGGAAGTGAAGAGGAAGGAGGGTTCATGTGTCCGTGCTCAGACCGTGGACCTCTGCTACCAGGCGTCTCACTCGCTGTATGATTGTCCCCATGAAGCCAATCTTCACAGGAAGAAGATTCCGGACACCGTGCCTTATCTGAGACGCTGTCTTCCCATAGAGGAAAGTGATGGGCTGCAGTTAGTTTCTCCAGAATGATTCAATTGCTTGTCAATGTACAGTACATACACGGGTTGCAAGCTCTGTGACCAGCGTAATCATGTTTGAAGCTGTCCAGTAATGCAGCTGATGGATGCAAATGCATCCACCAGGTTTTGTTCTACTCAGTCATCTAAACCTTTCTGTATTTTTGAGTTTGGAGGGTCGATCTGCACTTTGATAAATAGGTTCTTGTGGTAGGCCTGTGTAATCAAGAGCTTGTATCTACATTTCCTTTCATATATTTGTAACCATTTGCAGGAGGTTTGTAAACCCAACAGGGGTCTCTAACATGGACGTATTTGCTTATGGGGATCTTCGTTGGGCATGAATGCTTGTCCACTATACATGTCTTAGCTTTTTTGAAAGAAGAGTTAAGGCATGCATGTGATGGACATAAATTTGGGCCCTAGGTCGAATGATCATCATGGACCGTGAAGCCGTGTTGGGTTTACATCCTCGTATCTTAGTTGGTAAACTGATCATTTTTAGTTTATTAGGAAACGATGATTGCAGTTCCTGTGCCTGTAAGTGCATTTTGGGTTTTGGTTGAGTTCCCAGGAAATGGATTAGGGTTGCGCGACCCCAAGGAGGTAGGAGGCGATGCCCGCAGGTGCCGAATGGACCTTCACCCTGAGGAAAATTAGATTAATGGCATGAGGCTCGATGAGCCTCAGATATGAAACTGATAAGAGCAGATGCCTCACTTGATTAGCCAAAAGGCCGAGAATGGTATGGTTTTTGCCAGTGTAGCAGCTTGATTTGTATGTGCGATCTGGCTCTGCGCTGCCCAACTGTTTGGGTTCTTCGAGAGACGGCAGCAGCGTCAGCCAGCCATCCAGGTGCTCACGTTCTTGCACATGCTCATTACATATTCTCTGTGCCACGGATCAAGGTAGCTATCACTTCCGCTTCTTCGTTTTGTTGAACTAAGCTCTAAAACCAATCATGTCAATATCTCACAATCTATGCAAGTTAAAGGATACTATTTGCGTCACTTACTGCATTTTAGCCAATATATATATGTGGAAGTGTGATTTCACTGGAAGATCACTATAGAGATTTGGACTGACCACTTGGGTATGAGAGCCAATCTGTTGACATCCAACTTTTGCCATTATGTATGAATTTCTTATGTGATTTCGCCGTGGGTGATCGTAGATTTTCGTTTAAAGATTAAGCGCCAGACATTCAGCCAAGTTGCTGCTGGTAACGGTTCAGTACACGTTGTGCGATGGTGGATCCGAGTGAGCGACTGACGAACTGGAGGGGGCATGCGATCGATCGAGTTAGAAATAATTTGCATTGAATTGAATTAATGGCATGCCCCTCGCGTGATCGATCGGGGGCCTAGCTATGCCAGGGATAGGTGTGACTGAAGTAGTGATCGTGCAAGGGGAGGGGAGGGGCAACGACAAGCAAGCACCAGGGATATGCAATTTCGATTTGGAGGGAGGGAACTCCAGGGGGCGTGAGGACGGAGCTGCAGGAGCTCCACGGTTGAGACTACTTCCCTCGAAGGTAAGTAACTTAAAGTTAAGTTACTGCAGACTGGCTGGGCTGGGACTGAACTGAAGAGGAATGGGGACTGACAAGATGCCCTTCACCGTTCAGAAGGGCAGTCAAAGAGAAGACTCTTGTCCCTCCGAGCCGACCACGCCGCTGACGCCTGCGCTCATGCCGCATTCCCAAGGGTCAGTGGGAGGGATGTGGGTGCCGGCCGAAGAGGACAGACGCTTTCACTTCACTTTCCCTTGCAGTCAAACTTTAAACGTCAACGAAGGCCAGCCTTACTTTACTTGAAGTAGTTGGCATACATCAAGAGTCTTGTTTGTTTAGGGTCCCACATTGGGCTCCAAAAAGTAGGATTGAGCAATACCTAGACTACGTGTGTTGGGAAGTAGGGAGAGGTATTCAACCATCACAGTCTTTAGTGAGTAGGTCATTATAAAGTCCTTGCCTTGCAATGTCTACCTTGTGTGCTTCCCCATTCTTTGCATGCCTTTCATAGTAGTCCCAGTTGTTGCAAGTTACATCTATTTTGTACAATATAATTATATGAACTCAAGTCATTGCACTAGAGAGTTTTCATGGATATGGTTTTTTAGGAAAGTACATGAATAAACTCTCAATTTTCAAAATATTGATTATTGAACCAATACTCTCAAATTTAAGTTGTGTATTTAGAGCAAGAATCAATGTTTACAAGGTTGATTTTGTAGCACTCACAATTAGGTGTTAATAGTTCCTTGAAAAGATATTAGAATGAATCACAAAGTAAATCCAAATTTGTATGAAGGGTGTCATAGGAAGGCTTAACAAGGAGTAGTAGAAAAGAAATATAGTACCAAATCCCATCACACCTTTGTTTGAGTGGTTCAAAGAATTTGATCTTGTATTTTTTTTAAAATTTTAATTAGCTCTTGGTCCTTCATTGTATATACTTCACATTTTACTCTACTAAGACCAATGAATGACTTTCAAGATTATTCTAGAAATGAAGAATGCACCCTGTGATCTATAAATTGAATCATTCTTGGTAGAGTGTGTTGTTGATCGGGCTTGTTCTTTCAAGGTTAAAGGGATGACAAGGTTTGTTAGAACACCAACTTGGCATGTTTAATGTGCACTTCTTGTTACATCCATACTTCTTTAATGAAAAAGGATATCACTTATACATGCAAAAATATAGTGTAAAATAAATATCACCACTTATTACCTATTATAGTGACAATGCATATAATGTATTGATTCAAGTAGCTACTTTGTTGGTGAACCCATGACTTCAAAGTCACCTTGTAACAACAATTTTCATAGAAAAATTGTTTTCACATGGTTGTGAAAATCTTTAACAATGTCAACATCAAGAGTAATTTTTGTTTTGCAAGGTGATGGAAGCGAAATAAAATCCTTAACACACCGTGTAAACCACTACCAAAAAATGCACCACTCAATTCTTGGGTGGATTATTTTCTTTTAAGTCCTAGTAGTGGGAAAACCCATCAAAACTAGGGATTCGGATTTCTGATCTGCCCTAATGAATGATCTACACAACATCTACTCAAATGTCATTTGTTTCTGTATTTCCCTTGGGAGGTTAATGTTGGGCAATCCCTTCGTCATCGGGATTTATGGCAAAAAAAATGGCCCTCCTTGTTGGACTCTGCCCTCGTCAAACCACAATTTGCAATAAATCCTGATGAGAAGGGGATTGCCCTATACAAAACTCTACATGTTTTCCAACTCCCTGCCGTTGAAATGATCAAAATTCACCATGTTTTGCACATGCTTAACTATCACCTACGACAGGATTTAAGGTCCGGCTATGATGATCAGATTTCGAGTACTGAATCACCTTGAATCACGAAATCACTCACGTCCGGTGTTCGAAGCAACGAAGCACTGTCACAATGGCTAATCAGAAGAGGATTATGACCCTTGATTGTTCTCCTTAGCTTACGCCTAATCAGATCAACCAACAACCACAGATCGGCAGTTCCTTGACCGAGGAGAACAATTGGCCATTATGCTCCCTACTACTCTTGAGCCTCCCATTTTTTGAACATTTTTCTAGACAATCTCTGCACTAGAAGAGACCATGCTAAATGGCATGCAAATGGGAAACGATACGGTAATGCGAGTTCAAAATTACAAGGAAGGGAGGAAGCTCCTTACATGGACTCATCTAGACTTCGCCTCCTCACTTGATCTACGATTTGCAGCACAGGATTGCCTGGCTGCAGCATCGCAATCAGGAGTCATGGCTGGTCCCAGGATACTTTACACTCTACGGAGAGTCCTAATCTAAGTGAGACCGCGATTAATAAGAGCGGTCTCAATTTATACCTGAATATGAGGGATATTCATGGCAATGGAGGAAGAACGACCTCACGAGGTTTGTCTAACGAAGTATCTGGCCAGTCTGCCTCATATGATGAAGAGTTCTGGGGAGGCCATAGATAGAAACGGCTTTGGTAGCAGCTCTAAATCCGTCACCATAGATTGGGGACGCATCAGTTTCAATTTGATGCAAGAAAAACTCCCCCAGGCGTTTGCTGACGGAGGATGATCCACCATAACTTCCCATGGTTTCAAGCTCGGATTTCAACCACATATGAGCGATGACTTGGCAAATACCCTCCTCAATATCATTCTCCAGATTCGGAAATCTTCCTGCATGTGCCAAAAATAAGGATTCAGAAACCTCCGACCAGCAACTGAACATTCTCGAAAGAATTTGCTAACGTCTGCTGCTTCAAGTCAAGGAAGAATAAGCGCATCTAAGATGCTACCACTCTCTGACATCCTCTTCCTCTGGCACAATTCTGAGTTCAAGAACGACAGCGCTGGAAATCAGTCAGCTAATATCGGCGAGTGTATAGTTACTACCAACCAGTGAAAAGACTGGGTGGTCAACAATGCTCTAGAACAGTGGGAACTAAGTCCACGTACACTCATCTATCTGCTGAGGGTCCCAATGTAAGGTAGGCGCCCTACCTGTCATTGAATCGTACTGGTGTGAATAGTGTAGTTATCGAGCCATTAGATTCTGAGTAGGTGGATGCAAGATCATAAAAACTTGCTCAAAATACAGTGCCCCACACGAGATAGACTTAGGAAGGAAACAATAGAACGGTAGTTGAAGTATGCAACAGAAGGATAATCTTACCATCCAGACGAATCCATGCATGCATCAGTTCATGTGCTAGAATAGATCCTATTAACAACCTGCACAACCAAGGGACCCACCTGCTTAGATTTTTGTATTTGATTGTCTTATGATTGTGAGAATATTCTTGTAGGAAACGAAAAAAATGTTGTTTCTTTGTTATCATAAGGGAGCTTTCCTACGAAACATACGACAAAGCATTTGAGCACAGGTTTCGAAGGGAGGACCAAGCACACCTAGGTAACCCGAAAAGAACTAGAATGGCTGTGACCTCGCAACGGCGTGTTACATTTCTCACTTCTGATTCATGGTAGCCACCACGATCCTCTGGGTCGAAGACCTATTTCAAACATCGAAGAATTATCAAAGAAGAAATATGTACACCAGGGTATCGCAATAAAAAGGAAGTACATAACGAAATCAAATTTAAAATGAACTTACAGGAAATATTTGCTCTTCAGAAAGACACAGACCTCGAGTTTCAGGGGCGTGAGTGTGACCCTGTAATCATATAACATGACTTGATAAGTACAGATTACCCAGTGTTTGGAAAAAGAAATCGAGACGCACAGTCGGGTAAATCCTGAAGAAAGTTTTAGGTCTAGACTATCAAAGACGAAATACAATCGGGATACAAAAGGCGTGGAAATTAAGAAACAAGAGCAAATGATAGAATCCATCAAATCTGTCAATGACTCACATCCTTTTCGACTTCACGAGCATTGTTGAGGGCCTCTCGCTCCACCAGAAGCATAGGAACTTCTTGTTCGATGGGCATGCCAAGATTGACTCTGTAGAATTTTAATATGTCGCGGTATAGTGGCTGGCAATTCTTGGTTGTCATGATAGCGGACTCCATGCAATCCGAGCATACCTTTCTACCATCTCCCAAGCTCTTGTACCGTTGATCCACAGGCTGCAGTCTCAATACAATGCTCCTTTTAGAGAGATTTACTCGAAAGCATTGAAGTTGCTGGGTGGTTCATTGCATTGGATTTTACAAGCAGTCTAGTATTATGTATAACATCAAGGACGATCCAACGCCCCTGCAAGGTTACTGAGTTGGATGGTTGCAAGGGAGAAGGGTATGGAACCCTATAATATGATTATTGACCGCAGATAACCCAGACTGAAATTAAGAAGTATGATGCCCCAAATACCTCAATGCGATCACAACTGCAGCAGCATCGACTTCCATCTCTTTCATGTGATGGACAGTATCTCTGGTTCCAAAAAGGGTGTGAACGATACTCTATCTGCCCTCGAGCATTTAAAGGTATCTGCATACACATATTATTCCATTACGACATCTATGAGATCATGGCAGTAGCATTCTTATGTAAATTGACTGCTGAGTTGGTTCACAAAAAATGAACTCATTTGATTATAAAAAAAAATGCTGACGGTCAGCGTTGGTAACATGATCGCACTAAGTCACAATGGTAAAGATGACCTCACATGATTGTAGCAGATTTCGCACTTGGGATGAAAAAGCTTCTTGTAGCAGGCTCGGTGATAGGGGTCACTTCCATGCACAGAGAGCTGCAGAGCAAAATTTGACACATTAGAATCCAGTTTTACATGCGTACTGCGTTCTTCTGAAGTCATACCATGCATGCAAATCATGTCTTAAAAGGAAGAGCGATCTGTTGACAAGTTAAAAGAATTGGAGAAAACAGGTAAACACAGTTTGAAATGGTGTCAAATACCTCCTTCTCTACGATCGACTGTTGACAATACCGGCAGCGGAAGCACTCGGGGTGCCAATTTTGGTTGACACATGACAGAAACCTTCCGAACCCAAGCGTGCGATGGCAACCAGCACATGTCGACAATCCTACTGACCTGCGTACCAGCAATTGTCAGCTCAGCTTCTAAGATCTAAATGGTAACAAGGTTTCGAACATCACAAGTTCATTGGGCGACAGTACTCAAACATCCGTTGCATAGAGTCTTGTCCACTGTCAAGCCCTGGAGGACAAAGAGGCAATTTTTGAGCCCCATCTGATTTTATAATTTTAAAATGTGTCTTTTGTTCATTTTTTATTTTTACCACACATGCAATGCTCATCACAAATATAATTTGACTTTGAATTGAACATATAACTCACAATATGATCGATCAAATTGGTCCTTATTAGACAGAAATTTCAGGTAAAAGAGTGGCCCATGGGCAGAGAATCATGACACACCATTCATGAAAAGAAACGCATACCCTTTTGACGGAGTCAACAACGAACTCGCGGGGGGAGCCACTCTGGGGGTGCCATATGAATCTGGATACCGAAGGTTCAAAGTGTCTTGCATGGTCCTTGCTAAGTCCTCACTTCTCTTATCGTAGTCTTCAGCAGTCTTGTACCTTCCTAAAACATCACCCGTGTTGATGCAAGTGTCAGACTTTGTAATGTGCCAAATCAAACTAGAGCTCTCAGGGATTGTAGATTTCACAGGTCAAAGGAACAATGTCAAACCAATATCATTTTCAAAACTGGCTAAAAATAACCAATACATTTATTACACCTTTGAGGCAACAAAGGTCCAATCCAACTCAAAGAGGTGCTTGAAACCTTGCCATAAAGGAACATGTAAGCACCACCTCTTATGCTCATTCTTATTACTTGGACTAATGAAACGTCGGCATTGAACGAAACCATGTAAAGCAAACTAAAAATGAATTTTGAACCAATCAAGATGTAGAATTTCTTGTTTCTCTCGAGATTACTGCTTCAACAATGACATGCAGGATTTTTTTCTCTATTCTGCTCGGATACTACAAGAAGAGCATTGCCAAAGCCCAAAAGAGGAAGATTCTTACTGTCATCATAGGCCGGGGGCTCCGAATTCAAGCCATAGCCAGATTCTCTGAACCTCCCACCAGAAGGATTGTAAATCTCGGTCGTTCCACCATACTGGCTGACATACTTGCTGGTGTCACGTGACCACCCCTGAGGCTCATCCTGGTAAGAGTGGCTAGTCTCTTGATGTTGGAAACTTCTCCGGCTAGGATACGTGGACTGATACACATCGGCGTAGGGATCCTGTTGAATGGGTCACATTCACAATTCTTTTAGAGTTTCCACCAGAAAACAGATAATTCCTACGCCGACCAGTATTAGCCCCTGAAGAACCCTAGATTCATGATTTTGGAATGACTGATTCATTGTGATAACATATTTCAGAAAGGGGAACTATTTTAATAAAAAAATCAATGAAGGTGTTGATCCAACAGAAATGATCAAAAAGCGCAAAACCATTCTAATAAACATGAGGGCCCTATTCGGGCTTCTTTCTCCTGTAGAAGTTGATTGACCACTTAAGATCATGGTTTTAAAATGATCAATTTGATTGATCGTATGGTGAAAATTATCGTTCAGAAAGGACACATTTTATATCACCAGAGCATTGCATGGGTGCTCAAAAATTACGTAAAATTGAAAAAGAAAGTCACTCTCCTTATGTTCTGCTCGGAATCGCTAAAAGTACATGACGCCAAATTTGAAATAAAGTCATGCGACAGCAGGTATAGGTACCTCGAAGATAGAGGGACCTCGCCAAGAACGAAGTTCGTCTGGGCCGCCTTCCCAACTGCTGAAAGACTCCTGCAAGTAAACTCCGTTTTGTGGGTACTCATAGTACTCATTATCACCGTATCGACGATGGTCCGCGGGTCCAAGTAATCTCTCCAACCACCTCATGATTATTCTCTGCTTTGTTCTGCAAAATCCACGTGAAGATCAGTTTTTCCGCAATACATTCTCTTCCATTAGTCAAAATACTAAAAATAAAAATAATCCATAACCCATACGAAGCTACGAATTTGCTTGGGTCACAGCTCTGGCCTTGAATGTGCGTCACGTGATATTTGCACATCCCGAGAGACCTAAATTTTCCCTATAGCCTTCAAGAACATTCCCTAAGTGTTTCGATTCTTTCGCAACAGTTCCGATCACACCTCTAATCAAGTCTACACTTAAACCTCTTTATTACGATCCTTCAATAAATTGACATTCTAATACTTGTTACCCTTTCATTTGACTGTAGCAATCAAACTATGTCATAGTGAAAAATCCCACGTCGTAAGATTAAAGAGGTTTGAGATAATACGGACGAATTCAGACAAAGCGTCTTTCTAAGGTCAGAGTCGCCGTGACTTCAAACATGCGCACATGTGCGCAACAGAGAGGAAAGCATAGAAACAGCCACGAGGTACCCACCACAAGACGAAATCGGCGTGCACTGGATTTTATGGTTGACAATCAGACCGGGAATGCGAAACAGGAGCTAATCATCACTCTAGTTCATCACGTAACCTGGTGCACCATCTCCATCGCAAAAGACTAAGCTTCTCTGCAACGTAAAGATCATCTCAGTGGTGTCAGAAAAAAAAAGGGGGGGGAGGTGGGGGGGCCAGCTAAAGCGCCGGCGAATCTTCCTTTGTACGAAAAATCCAAGATACCACCAATATTACTCACAATTATTAAAGTCACCCTAATTCACTCCAGTCTCTTCGTCCTCCAGCGCTGGCAATCGTACATGTATGAATCCCGGGTTTGCAATATCAAGACTGTAAACACAAGAGCAATCCCTGCGAGTTTCCAGAACCTAATCGGACTTCCTCTTGGGAGTCCTACTGTAGTGCCGAAGATCTGACGTGGTTTCACCGCTCTTGTGAATCTTAACAACCTAATCTAACACGAGGTATCTACGCTGTGCTCAGATTCAGCAAGGAAGCGATAGCGAAAGAGGGGAAGGAGCGTGTGAAGCGGAGATAGATAACTTACGTGTCTTCAGTCTTGATGCTGCACAGTGCACTCCCTCGGACAGAGAGCTCACCGTAGCAATGGGTTCTTCGCAGCAAGGAAAAATTCAGCAAGCAGCGCGAGAGGCGGGAATGAGCGAGTTCATCAATCTAAACAATAAGCGCTATCGACTGACAGCCAGCTGCGAATTGATGTTCTGACACAGCCCATCCGCAACGAAACCACTTGTCCTCCTCCGGGAATGCCTTGCTCCTGTAGATCCGAAAGGCGGAATCAGGCCCACCCCGTTCTAAATCAGGACACTCTAAATTTAGATGGCATCGCAAACTAATTCGGAATGGCACTTATAGTAAGTTCGTAGTCATTGCTTTTCAGGATCCTGTACGACGATCTATCTGTTAATAAGTTCAGCAAACTTTCCAATCGATTCTTATTAATTCCTCTCCCCTAATTGCGGGTGATTAGTAAATACATCAATCCTAAACCACGGCCTAAACAGCTCGGGAACCACCCTACCGAACATCAAAGGGGAAGAACATGTCAAAGGGGGTGGTTTAAGGATTACACTGAAATACTATTGCTGCCCAGAGCTGGATTCTTCGTGCTGTATCACTTCAACGACAATCGACACGCACGAATTACCGACCATTAGCCGAATTGCAGATCCCTCAAACCCAACACGTCCAATCGCACAACCATCCCCCGACAATCCTCCTAGCAAGATCTATCCAGCGAACCAGGAACCCTCCAGCACTCGATCGGCTCACGCATGGGAGGATCCGTCCATCACTTCATAGAAGCAGTCGGTCTTGTTCGTGGAGATGAACAGCGCTTGCACGGCGTTTGAAAGCGGCCGGCCGGCGATGGTGGACCAAAATGGCGACAGGTGGGCGAGGAAAGAGCGTCGACGAAGTGCAACGGGGACTGTGTAAAAGGGTTGATAATTGAGGCGACCACACAGATAGAGCAACGACAAGTCGGGGCCGGCTGCAGCCAGCAGGAGCAGTGTGGCGCTGGCAGAGTGTGAGTCCCACCATTCCCCATTTCCCATCCCTGGCTCGTCGTCATCTCCAAAGCAAAGCAAAGCTACCGTGGTGAAGCGCAAAAGCCTGAGTGCACGGCGCAAGCGAGGACGACGATGGGCTTTGACCCGGTTCCCCCAGCGACGCTCCCGCGCGTCTGCGGTGACTTTGGGATCCGTTCTAAATGCTCGTGTTCCAGGTACAGGTCCTCCGACCCCCCATCAGTGATTGTCTGCAGGCACCTAACTTACTACTAAATGCACCCGTACCCTTCATTTTTTTCATGGAACTCTGATGCAAGTAATCATGGAATTTACGTGCCAGAGCTTCAGTTGGAGACTTGGACTCTTCACTTGGAGTGGGTCTGGTAATGCACAGTACAGGTCTACAGGATCACATGAGGGCCAGACTGCCAGGGTTCAGGGTTCAGGGTTCACTTCACTGGCCCAATCTGGAGCGAAGGACAGGACAGTCAAATTGTTCTTGCCCATCCCTTCGCAATCAAAAGTCGTTTCATTAAGTTCGTGGTAAAAAAACAGGGCTGGAACCTTACCTCGCTGGGCATTGGCTACTTGAAGGTACGTGGGGAGTTGTGCATACCAGTAACCAGATCGGACTCTTAATCTACAAATTGTGTAGTAAAGTAGGGCAAAGATGTACATTGTCGGAGCGATAATTCAACAATTCGCATTTTTCAATTGGATGTCATTCAACATATGACTCTTATCAAATTCAAGATTATTTTGGCAACTTTTGAGATATCAATTAATATAGGAGGTGCAAGAATGATTCATAGTGGAAATGTCATGTGTAATTGGATCCAACTAGACATGAATACAAGCTTTCATCACTATTGTATACCTTAATCAAGTGACACATACGCTACGTACCTTTGACAAAAGAAAGACTTTGAACTACCTATCAGAAACTAAACTAGGGAACTAATTCATACAGGATATTGGGGGACAAAAGAAGAGTGCAAACCGCCTGGGTATGTTATCACTTGTAGGCAAACAGATGGGATGGAAAGCGGAATTAATGAAGCGCGTGTACCTTACCTTGTGAAGCTCCCAATCTCCTTCTAATCTTCTACAGCCGGCCCAGCCTGGTTGCGATTCGACGTGAAAGTGAACTCTGTGCCTCCATTGGGAGGCACAATTCCCAGAATGAAGGGAGGGAGCTCTGGAAGGACTGCGGCTGTCGGGCTCGTAGACTGGAAGGCAACTGAAGGTGGAGTTCGGGTCAGTTCTGGTAAATTCATCAGCAATCAATCAATCACTTAAGCAGTCAGGTTTGTCTGCTAATGGAACTGTTTAAGGACAGCTGCACCAGGGAGAGTACCAGACTCCGTCTCACTGGAATCTGGCAAGTGATTTGTTTACAGCCTTCAGTTGGGTTCTCTTTGACACCACGAGGGAAACGGAAGTTCATTGCCAAGGTTGAAATACAACTCTCCCACCCCGCCTGGCACCACAAGACAAAACTAACTCAACTTAAGCTTCCCTTACAATCTGAAAACACGCTGAGCACAGGAAGCACATGCGTTTGCAATGAATTTCCATTTCATTTCTGTCCCCAGACAGACAGAAAAATAAATAAATAAATGAAAATGGAAACACAGGACGTACTGTACAGTGAGTACAAGGCTACAGGCAATCTCAACTGGAAATTCAATGTAATGCACACAATAATCCATGGCTGTAGTAAGCTTAAGGGCTACTGGGCTAGCACTTAACTCAGCAGTTGACTTTGTTTGGCTGGGGTGGCTTCGATCTTTTTAATTTTTCATGTTATTCCACTACTCTAAAGGAAGGCTCCCGCCAAAATGGGAGGACACTAAATCTTCATTCGAAGTGGGCCCAGCTCTAGAAAATACCTTAAACACAACTCACATATAAATAGAGATAGAGATTACTCCGGAGAATCCAAAATTTACCCCAATGAGCCCAATTCAAATAGAAGATTTAGTGTCTTGCGTTAGCATTTTGCTACAGAGTATGGTAGAACCATCCATTGCCATCCATGGATTCATAACCAACCTATAAGAGTAGCTATTTCCATCCAAGGCTAGAACAAAATTCCAACAACACATTTCCAACTAAGGCTTGAAATGTTTTGTTTTTTTGTGCTTTTCCAGATTGGGACTAATAAATTCACAATACATATCATGAAATAATAAGTAGGAAAGTAGTTGTTGAATGGATGGAATTGGAGGACTCTATGTATTGGTAATGGGTTCAAGCCAACTTTTGGCTTCCATAACTTATAGTTATTTGAATTTGAGGAAAAATCACAAAAAATTGGCAATCTCCATGATTTCTATCTTCCTTGATGACAAAAATTCTTCATAAGGGAGAAACACCCATTCCCAAACATGTCCCTTATAGTAGACTGTAGACTCACCCAAATGCTTCAGTAGAGTTCCCTTAATGTGTTTGTCACATGCTTGATTCTAATTGGTTGACGCATTTCAAGGACACATATAAATATCTGATTGGCTCACTGCTGATTTCAGCAAAGTTCAGTTCATGGTACACCTATAGGATGGTTCCAATGGTCTAGGGAGCCAACACTTTGAAAATTTGTAGAAATTACGTATTGTATCCGAAAAACCTAATTTCTTTTTAATATTCATGATTTTCACTTGCTACTACTAGAAAAATATCATTTTTAGAAAAAGCTGCCTCCAACTATGCTGAATTCCTTATTTGGACGCTTTTGGGTGCTTCCACTGTAACCTCATAGTGTTTCAGAACATGTGCGGAATTGCTTAAGTGGTCAACTATGGGTGGTTCTACCATATTATAAACTTATGATAATGAAAACTTTAATAAAGGGCTGAGGTATTGAATTTGTTTTGATCCCCGCCCAACTCTCGTTGTACGTCTGCTTAAGTTCCTGCTGCTGCAGCTGGTGAGCTGGTCTGCTGCCTCAGTCCCTCTGCTCCCTAACAGAAGCTTACCAGATTCACTGCAGTCCAGGACTGTTGCCTTGCATGATTGACAACTGCTGGCAGAGGTGACGTAAGTTCATAAAATTTGCTGATTCATTTCAGGTCAATGCATAACCAGGCAAATTACCAATTGAACCCCACAAATGAGTTTGGCGAAAGGCTTTTTCTATCAATTTTGAAAGGGAAATTTCAAAACGCTTCACGAGTCTAAATTCAATTACACGCAAAATAGTATCAAGTTTCTTAGTAAAATTTGTTGGAGTGCATTTGAAAGGAGATTCTCTTTATATGGTGATTTTTTGAAATTTTTGTCTTCTTTAACCCCTAAGCGCTCAAACGATCATTTTTTGGTCGTTGCCCGACTTCGGGCAGAATTTTCGGGCAAAAAAAAACTTTTTTCAAACTTTTTTTTTTTTCAGTTTTGAAAAAATTGGGTTTTCTTTCAACATTTATATTCAAAACTAAGATAGGTACAGTCAAACAAAAATTATAAGAGATATAGCACAAAAGGTTTAGAATTGCCTAGTGTTGAAAAACTTACTATTTTGGAAAAGTGTTGATGGTCTCATTTCTAGATCTTTTGCATTTTTTCACAAATCAATAGAAACCACAATTTTGACCAATCAAAAAAAATTCATATACTAAATAAAGAAATTGTATTTTTGGTGAATTTTTGAAGTTATATCTTTGAAATTCATTTGAAGAGAATCTAAAAATAATTTTATAATTCTGACCGTATAGATACTTTCTACATTTTGTGCTTCACATTATCTTCTTTGATACTAACTTCAAAATAGTTACATAATTTACATTTTATAACACATTTGTGTTTTGTCTCAACCCCTTGGGCTTTTAGGGGTTAAATCTATGACCGTCATTTCTGCAAATCTAAATTTGAACTAGAATTAGTGTAATTTTGGCTTAGTCAACCACTTGACAAACTTCCACATTTGTAATTTTAGAAAATTACGTACTCTAGTAATACCAAATCCAACCATTAGATAGGACAACAATTTCATAAAGTATCTCCACAAATTAGGATGATTTTCATCGAAGTTTGTAATGGAAAAAAAAACAAATTTACAATTTGTTTATCATCTTGAATTTGGAGGTCTGAGCACTTTAGATTTAAGGTGTGTTCCTAGTTGGTCTTAGGTATAGAGGGCTATTAAAAGGTAGCACATTCCTACTTCTATAAGTTGGCAAATGCCAAATCTAGTGGGCACTTGATGTGGCAAAAGCACAAAAAAGATGGGGTTTTTTTCCATTTAATATTAAGCACACAAGCCTACCACTTGTGGAGTAGTCTTTAAAATTTTCTGAAAACATAGAATTCAAAGTTGTATTTTTTATTTTAGTTACTTGGTGGGCTAGCCCTACCACAAATATAGGACCACTTGCACAATTTTATTGAGAGTTGTTAGTAGATAGAGAGGTGTTGTAGTGATGACAATAGAGGTGGCCATTGCCATTTCAAACAACAAAGTGCACAAGTGGACATTTTGCAATAGATTCAAAGTGCAAATGTAGAATTTGTGACAAGTTTGTGATGTTAAAATGACTAAGTAGCGTGCCAAGTAGCCAATAGAATAGTCATATTATGATTGGTGTTTTCTTGTGAAGTGCTATGATATGTTTGTTAGTTGATATATATTTCTTTTGTAAGACATAGAATCCTCAAAATATTATTGCAATACTCATTCTTACCGTAGCAATAAGCGATTGGTAGCGTACTAACTATCAAAGCAAGCAAGCAAGATGTGAATGTCACTACATTCTAAAATATCATTTAATTCACATGTGTTTGATTGTGAACTACAACTGGATGTGAACATCCTATAAAATCAAAATGCTAATTTGAGGATGTTAAGTACATAGAAAGTGACATTGAAAAAGAAGTATACAAATGCTTCAAATCCAAAAATGTATGTTTGAAAAAACATATATGCAACAAGTAATGTGAAAACTATGTAATTATGGAAAGGGAGATTTCCTTCAATTTCCTATTGGAAGTATTTGCACTATGATGCACAAGTGCAAATAAAAACAAAAATCAATTGCCAATCCACTTCCCCTCTACTCAGTTGGAAAAATGGCAATGGACAATTGAAGACAACAATTTTAAATAAAAACATTGTAAAAAGAGTGAAAATGTACCTTACATTTAGATATGCCAATGCCTACTTTTTATTGCATCAACAACTTTAAGGCCTACTCCAAACTCTTGTTGCATTTGATATTGGCACCACTTCCAAGATGCAAATGAAGCAACTAACAAAAACATGTGCAATTCAATCAACACTACAACATTTGAAAGTCTAAACAAAGGTAGAGGAACTAAACCAATGAATTTTCTAGAAAAGCAAAAGTAATCAGACAATGAACAATCTTCAAGCAATTACAATACAATACAAAACTCCAAGGACTATGTCTTCTTCAACTATTGCAACAAAAACATGTCCAAGCATATGCCAAAACCTCCCCACTACTTCCTCACCTATTGATGCCTTTGGTAGAAACAACTAGATAAATCCTTTTGATATATGAGATATACACCATATATGACCCTTTGAATGGGAATGCATCATAAACTACAAACTCCCAAGTTGTTTGGATGTGACATTCAAAATGTGCCTTAATGTGAACTGAAGTTGCAAGTAGTTTTACAACACTATTAACTTAAACTTTTGATTCCAATAAATAGCCAAGTGGGAATGGCACTTTATTAATTTAGAAGCAATTAAGGCATCTCCTTGAAGGACATTGCAAGCCCTATACCCATTTTGAAAGTTAAAACCTAAATTTTCACATGCTCAAGACTACAAATTAATTTCAAGACTATAAGGACATGCTCAAGACTACAAATTTCAAAACCTTTTGCCTATCATTTCTTTAGTTGCCATTTTGCAACTAGATGTGAATGAAAAAATTATAATTATTTTTCATCAATCAAATCATATGTCTACTACAAAATTATAAAATTTTGAATTTTTTTGGGGAAAGTTTGAAATTACTATGAATTTCTTAAGGAAAAGATGAAGAAAATTTATATTAGATATAAAATACACTAAAAAGAAATCTGAAATATTCACCATAGATGTATATCATACTATAAAAATATAATGGGTTAAACCAAAACTACAATGCCATCCTAAATTAAAAATTCAACAAACCATGATTATAAGTCCAAAGTTCATATTGCAATAAAATTTGAAGATTTAGGAGTTTTTGGAATTTTTCTACTTGCATTTTCTATCCTCTATAACATAACAAGTCATTATAAAAAATTTGGACAACTATATATTGATGGGGAACGCAATTAAACACTAAAGTCCCAAAAGTCCTCTCAAGGGACTTTGAAGGTTTGGCAATTACCTATATTTTTAGTTTTTCAAGTACTTTATTAAAAGCTTTTGTAGTGAAAATTGGGCATCTCAAGAGCCTTGTATATATATAATTTATTTTCAAGTTTCACTCATAATTGACAAGTTTTAACCATTTTTTTGGAAAATGGAAAAAATGGGAGAACATGAGCATGCTCAATCTCATGATTTTCTAAGACAGGCTATTGCAATGGGTGAGAATAGGAACACCAAATGCCTCCTTTGGTGTAAGTGTAGACCCATGGAAGGGGGTAGTGTATGTGAAGTAACCATTGACAAAATTTGAGGTCAAGGTTCTAATTTTTAGTTTTTCAATACTAATCAAGTCTACAACTTGAAGCACAAAATTCCTACAAACATCTAGTTCAGTAGGTACAATCAATACCCAAATGATTGCAATTTGTGGGTGTTAATTGTAGTATGAGGATGCAAAACAAGCCATTGGTATTGACTTTCTATATTGTACTTAAATTTTTTTACCCTAACACTAAACCATTACCCACATTCATACTAACCTAACTTTTATCAAGGATGCAATTTTAGCACAATTCTAGTTACTCTTCAACAACCTCTTTTTCAAGAAACAAGTCATAAAAAACTTTGCAACAAATATAATATTTAAAGTGCCAAATTCCATGATTGCCTTACCTCAAAGTGAATCTAATTTTTGAGTGTAGGAGTGTAGGAGAATTTTTGCATAAGATTGTTAAGTTGGGAAGAACAACTCTTTTTGCATCAAAAAATATTGAAGCTAAGCTTTGCCATTAATAGTCATGAGAGTAGATGACTAAGAAGGAGGCATCATATACAAAAAAAGATAATCATTATCCTCATTTTGCTTATGCATCATCAAAAGTAGTCTAGCAATTCTTCAGTTATATTATAGTCTTTACACATTCATATTCAAACAATGTCATAATAAAGTGAGGTTACAATGAGTAGTCTCTATCATCCAACCAAGTCTTCATTCTTCGTTCTAATCCCGGGGAGATCACTCCTTGTAATTTTAAGCATACACGTATGTGAATAGGATATTTAACATGGGGCTATTTACCTTCATTATAGTAATTAAGATGATCGGATTTTTACATATAAAGATATTAAGGGCATATTTTTAATATCCTATAATTTTTTATAAACTCATTCATATTGTTTTTATAGTTAGGCTATCTTATATACAAAACTTATATGTCTAATTTGTTCATACCTATATACAATAGACACTATAAAACTAGTGTCATATATATATATATATATATATATATATATATATATATATATATGCACTACTTGTATTGTAGTACAATTTCAAATGACAAGTAGAAGTGTGAAGTGCAACATTAGTTTTAAATATTTCTAAATTCTATACCATGTATTCAAAACAACTTGATATGGTGAATCAACAATATGAGAAATTAATACTTTAAAAATAGTGTAGATTAATAGTTGAATATGAACTCTATTGTAACATAGAGACCATATATATTTTATCTATATATATGCATTTGCAATGGTTTGAGTTTAGAATCAATGATGTGAGACAACAAGGCCAATGTTCTCAACAATCCTAGCCGCATGGAAGTGACAATATCCAAACACTACATTAATTTCTTAATGCGTACTTTGTGTAGACACAAATCTCGATAGTACAACTTCATTGTAAATTCACAGCTCAATTCTTTTGTATTGAAACAATAGATTCTTACATGTTGTCATATAGTTGGCATATTTATGGAAAGATTTGTATATATAGAAATATTTGTACAATTATTGTGTAGGATTTATTATTCACTTAATAAAATTGTCTACATTTATACTCATTGTATTATAAAAAATTTGTATAGACCCTATTTATAAAGGCTAATTTATTAATAAAAATTTCTACTAAATAATATTTTTACATAGCCTAATTTGTAAATAATAGAATATGTGGCATTTCAAGAACTCTATAGTAGCCCTACGTATTATATAAAATTTATTTCCTTTGAATTAAATGGACCCTATCTTTTAACTCATATAGTTTTCTAAAAACCACAAGTAATTTCCCTGGGGTTCTAATTGTATATATTTTCAATATATTGATTGATATATTTTGCATGTTTTGAGTGAAATATTGTATGAGCAACTACATTGGCTTACAATTTAAAACTTAAGAAAATTAAACAAACAGGGTGAAATTGCAAGTTATGAAGTATGTAGAAGAAGAATTAATCCATATCTACAAGTTGATGAATTTCTTATCAGCTAGTAATGGGAACTTTGGAATATTGATGTGAAATTTAGAGAATGCCATTAGAGGAGAGTGATTGAAGTGAAAATTCTAACCAAAAAAAGAAAGAATTTGAAATGAAGAAGACTTTAGGTAATATTTGTGGAATTAAGAAAATTTGATGAATTATAAAATGAAGAGAAATGGAAACACTATACTAGCAAGAGAAAATGATATTAGAAATAAATTAGAAACCAAAGAAAAAACAAGTAGAAAAACACAAAAGTAAATAGTACAATACTACTAGTAGGAAATGACACTTGAAATAGATTTTAGGAAATGGATAAACGGAAAATAAGCCCAAAAAATTAGCAAAGTTAGAATCAATACAACATCTCTAATACTAAACAAGGCATACTAAAATTCAGGAAAATAAATAAATTAGGTGATTTTCATTAAGGTATTGGAATTTGCAATGAATTAATAGATTCTACAGTAGTTTAAGTTTGTTATAATTGTAAGTTAATTTGTTAACATTAAATTACTATAGGGATAGAGATTAGATTGTTTATTGGGTTTAATGTAGGAAAATTAGGGTTAGGAGCTCTCTCCTTTCCCTCACTTGTATTTTGATGCAGGCATGATTCTTTGTGTTATTTTTTAGATGTTATATGTCTTTTTAATTTGAGAGCATAGATTGTTGAAATTTGGTGGAAAAAATAGGGATTACATGACAAGGATCTTTAAGAAAAACCTATTATTTTGTAGGCATCCACTTGCTTTAATCTCTAAAGGACCAAATGACTATTAAATATATGCAAGTGGACTTGGGTAGGTGTGTATGAACTATGAACTCATCTTTTAATAGATGTTCTTCAAATTTTGAGACAAGGTGTGAACATATACCTCCTTTGGTGCCCTAATTGTGAGTTTTATAGAGATTTTGGCACAAGATAATGCCTTTTATCTACTAACTTGAGCATGTTTACAAAAATTGTTGGACTTTGGAAATCTATTTGGGTGATTTTAGATGTACTACCCTTGTTTGATATAGGGTCTTTTGAGGCCAATTAAGATCACTATGAGGTAGAATTTTATTACTTAAAAGACATTAATTAGGGTCACTACTCCTTACTTGCCCAACTTTATAGGGATTTTTTTGCCAAAATTATTAAAAAGAATCCTATGCTCTGCAATTGTATGTATCCACTATATAAAAAGCTAGGCATGTCTTATTTTAAAAAAAAGAATAGCTTACACATTCATCTCATTTTCAAAATTGAGAGATTATGTCATGGTCCTATTCAGAATCTTTTATGGATGAATGCATTGATAGATGAAAGAATTTATGTTGATTGTCTCATGCCTTTTGTAATTAAAGATTTTTGATGGATGATCATGAACTAATTGATGATGAAATGTGCACTAATAGCAAAGTTTCTTTTAGGCTAGAGGAGGACACTTCCTGTTTTTTAATAACCTATGTGCGGCGGAAGATAGGGTACATTTAAATAATCTTGGGTAAAATTTATAAGAAATTTATATATAAAATAGGGGACATTAAAAAGGCAAAGTGTTTTAAAAATAAAATAAGGATGATAATATGGCTGATTTTTTCGCTTTATGGTAAAATAGGGGCTCTTTTAATGTTGCCAAGTAATGATTACAAGTAATTGATAGCCCCCCTAAAAATACCCCACCGCCGCACGTGGGTCCCCCAAATACACAAGAAGTGTCCTCCCCAGGTTTTTAGGCAATTAAATGTCATATTTCCTCAAAAAAATGGGTAGCTTTAAGCGTATAGAAAAAAGGGTAAATGTGTTAAAAAAATATTAGCCCGTAATCATTATTGTGCACTCTAGTGCTGCAATGCTTCCAAAACCTCATTTCATCCATCGCACAAAGTCAAGATATACAAAACTTGCATACAAAACTACATATTCAAGATTTTATACTCAAAATTTTCCTCCTGCAATTAAAGCCGTGCAAATGAAGGAGCTAGAAAACTTAGAACCCTTTTGAAAGAAAGGCCTCATAATCATTGATCCAAAAAACAAAAAAGAACATTGACTAATGGAAAAGTAAATATTGTCGTGAGAAAAAGACTATGGATTTGTACATTGGAATTAGACAATTCTAATCGGATAACAAGATCACTAAAGTCATTGAAGATAGATCTATCTGAATGATGGAGTTAGACAACTCCACTTGATTGATTAGTGCACTCTAGAGTTACACAACTCAAAGATAAAGGCAAGTGGATTAGAACTTGGAGTTAGTTAACTCCAAATAGAAAATTGAGATTTGGATAAGATATGATTTGGAGAAGTATGACTAGGACTTTTGATTTAGTGGATGGTTCTAAAAAGAACCAAGGATAGAAAGCTAGTTAAAGATAGAAAAGAAATCCTAGTCTATCTTGATGACTAATAGTTTTCATTGATAGTTTCTCTATGTAAGACAAAGCTTGAAGGTGAGAAGACTATCTTTGATCTCTTTTTGTAAAACAATCTTGTTATGTATTTGTATACACTTTGAGGTGCTTGTATTTTAGGTGCATGATTCTATTGCTCCCATCTAATCTTGATTTATACAAATAGTGTTTGCTATACTAATTTACCAAAGTCACTTTTCTTAAATTAGTGTAGGTTGACATTCCTATTCTCGAATGAATTTTCACACAAAATCATGTTTTCTAGAGACTAATTTTGCAGGTGGCATTGATTTTGTGCCATCAAGAATAGGATAAATCCGACAAATTCATGTCTTCCAATGTCAAAGAAACGTGCTCTAACCATCATGAATCCTTGATGCTCGCTGCAGGCATTTCTGCAGTTCGCTCTAAGGCGTTCACCGCGAATTTGAGGTACAGCATTCCTGCTGGCTGTTGTTAGTTTTTCTTTCTTTGTTTCTTTTGCTCTCTGTTTGCGTATTTCGGCTGCTGACATGAAGTGATGCTTTCGTTGCAAAATGCAGAGAAGAGTCCTCCTTTCCGAGCATTTCTGATTTTCTGGGGTTGGCACTTGGCGCATGGCAGCACTTCAGTTCCAGAGATCCTCTGCAAGCCATCAATTTTGCTCCCGCGCTCGTTCTCTGGGTGACAGAGATCCATACAGTATCAATGTCGAGCGTAAACCCTAGCCTGAGTGAATCAAGTGGTAATGGAGTCGAGCAATAATAAACAGGAGCTTTAGTTTCATCCCGAGGTCTTGTTGGGTATCCATTTTTAACTGGTTGCAGGGATCTCATTCTGTGATCAAATTGCTGTGAAAGTTTGTTATTTCTCTTCAACACTTGCTTTGGGTTGTCCCCAATTATAGCTCAAATTGCGTCTATGTGAAGAGAATTTGAACATTATTAGAGTTTGCAGGCACAGTGCCAGAACAAGATACGTTCACAGATTAATTGCGACCTGGAAGTTACGATTGTGCTCGTTGCCGCTGCTGATTCTGCAAACTTCAACGTGAATATAGATTTCAGGTATGAAACTGTTCGGTGTTCAATTGGCCGCATAAGATTTTTGTACTTCATTTGAAAGTTGTAGGTCCTTGCTTCAGACTGCGTATGCAATGTTCTTCATTTTGGAGTTCCAAATTCTCTGCCCTATCGTTTGTCCTGGTTACATCGACATTTCTTAATGGACTTCTTGTCACATTTCGGGGACAGGAATAGCATGTAGTATATAGGACCCACTGTGCAGACCTGGGTATGGTAGGTGATGAAGACCATTCTGAGGTTTAGAGAAGCTTTGTGTGTTTATAAAATTCAATGAGATCGATTCCCATGGGACTCCTTTTTTTTGTTAATTTTTTCATTAGATCCGAAGCGGGATGACCTGCACGCTCTAGTGGCGTTCCTGCTGTATCTCAAGTCGTCGTCGCTCTGCTTTATAGGGTTTGTGATTGATGAGGCTCCTTGAAGCCAGAATTGGGGCCTTCATGTATGAGGTCTTGAAAGCATCAGGCCTAGAGGAAGACACCTTGTAGTGTGCTGGTTTCCTCCTCCGAGTCCTTTAGTACAAACTAGCCCATGTATCATTGTGTGAGAGGTTTAGATGAGAGGTGTTTAGCAGACAAATCCTCGAAGAATGTGTAGATAGAATAACCACTGGAAAGCACAGATTCCATGTACATGTGTTGCTACTATTGGGCGTGTATATGAATTGTCACATGTAATCACTGAGGCTCGTGATTTTATCGTCTGTTTGTTTATTCATCCTTCAACATTATCCCTTGTGAAATCCCTTTTTGATATGGAATATAATTTTCCTCTCTCTCGTGTGCATGTCTGTAACTTGTAGCTGTTGCTTCGAATTCCTCCTCATCCTTAACACCTTGGAGTCCAACATGTTATTCTTGGCGCTCCTGCTGCTGCCCCTGCTGCTGCTGGCGCTGCAATTTTTCCTCAAAGCAGATGGGGACTTCACTCTGACTCTCAAGGGCCCAGCGCCTCGACAAGTCATACAAGACAAGGTGGTTTGGGTAGTGGGAGCAAGCCAGAACATAGGAGAAGAGCTTGCCAAGGAGTATGCGCGACTAGGAGCAAAACTCATCCTCACATCTCGAAGAGTGAACGAATTAGAGCGAGTGAAAGCGGGTTTGCAAGGAGCGAAAGTGGTGGTGCTTCCAGGCGATATCTCAGCTGGTGTGGAGGAACTCAAAGAGCTTGTTCAGAAAGCGGAAGCCGCTTTTGATGGAAGTGGGATTGATATTGTGGTGCAGAATGCTGCTTGTCCTCGGCCCAAGCTTTCGGCTGTGGACTTCCCAGATGATGTTCTTCAGAGAACATTTGATGTGAATGTTTTAGGAGTGATTCGGTTGACGCAGCTTCTCCTTCCTGGCATGCTCCGCCGAGGCAAGGGACATTTTGTTGTGGTGAGCAGCGTGGCGGGGATAATACCATCTCCTGGTCAAACGGTCTACTGTGCTTCCAAACATGCGCTGAATGGCTACTTCAATTCGCTGCGTTCTGAGGTGCTGCAACGGGGCGTGAAGGTCACAATCACATGCCCGGGTCCAATTGACACTCTGAGGGCCGCGTCTGAGTCGGCGGAGGAGGCTTTGGAGAAGCGTCTTCCGGTGCGGAGGTGTGCTGAGTTGATCGTTCGAGCTGGTGCACATGACTTAATGGAGGCTTGGATTTCTCATCAGCCCATTCTCTTCCTTCTGTATGTGATGCAGTATCTGCCTGCCCTTGGTTTCTACGTTCTCAATACGATTGGACCCAAGCGTGTGAAATCATATAGTGAAGAATCCAGTCCGAGCTCCATGAGCTTGCTGTTTAAGAAACCTAGTTGATGATTTCTGGGTTTTGTGAAATAGGGGTTTTGCATAACTTGTGTCATTGATGTATAATGCTGCGTGATGAAAGTAATTCTGAGGTGAATTTTCAGCTGCCTTAGGGTGTTGCAAGCACTGATGCTTTAGGATTCAAGGTGTGCAATACCAACTGGTCTCCCAACCGCATTGTTATTCATCTTGCTGATAGTATTCTTGAGGAGCTGTGTGAAACATCCTTGGAAGCAATGACTGCTTTGACCCAAGAAAGAAATCCACATTCTTTAGAGCACAATCTGGAGCTCATGTATTGCTGGTCTGCTGACATTTTGCAACTGTATACATGAATGAAATTTCATGTATTTATTTTTCGGAGATGAAATCACATGTCTTCTATGAGTCATAAAATTCAATTCTTTTCTGAAAATTTGAAATTAATATGAATTCTTTAGGAAAAAGTGAAGAAAGTTCATATCAAATACAAAATGTGCTCAAAAAATTTAAAAATTTCACTAGGTAAACATTATACTCCCTCCTCCCAAAATGATCTTCTTGATGGCATGGATTTCTTGTCCCAATATGATCTTCATGGTGTGACGTGGATGGAAGTGCCTAAAAATGACATTTTTGCAAATTCTTTAAAGCTGATTCCATCTCCCTTCTACAGTGACCCGTGTGCCTTTCTAATTTAATTGTCAAATTTCCAATTAGAATTAGAGTAGTTCAAGTTGGTGATCTCTTTTCAACCACCTTCTTGGAAATTCTAGGCATGTACAGTGCACGTAGCCATCTACATCAGAAATAAGCCAGCCAATACAGTGCGGGGTTGGTTGGATCAGTGGCCACCGGTGCTCCCTTATAAGATCTTCAAAATTTAGCTTTTTAGCATCCTATAACTATATTTCAAAAATTGATTTTAAATTGAAATTTTTAGGATGATAGAAGAAAATTGGGTTCTATTTACAAATCAAAACAAATTCTAAAAATCATTATTTTCAAGCTTAAACCAGAGCATTTAGTCTAACAAGAAGATCATTTTGGGATAGAGGGAGTAGCATATAACATTAGGGTATAAACCAAAGTTACCATACCATTACAAAATTATGAAATCAACAAACCATGGATAGGCCCAAAGTTCAAATTGCAATAAAATCCCAAGTGGATTACTTTGTGCACTTTAGAAACCACAAGAGGCATTATATATCTAGGATTTTATTGTTTTGAGGTAAATTTTATAAAAGATTTACAAATAAATTAGAGTACAATAAAAGTGAAAAATCTATTATAAATAATGTAGGTAGTCCAAAAATCTAAACCATTCAATTTTCTTACATCTAATTTAGGAATTGAAGATTATGACCCTCTATACTATATTTAATAGGATCTATACATACAACTAGATGTATTAATTGCATAGATGTGGGATGGATGAAATTGAGGTCATTGATTAGAGCTCTATGGATGAATCTACAATGACTTCCAAAATCCAAATGTGAGTTAGGATTAGGCAATCATTCCATTGCGATGTCTGGTGTTGCTTAGCATTCCTCACATTGCTCACATTTTTCAAGCTTGATGACAATTCTTGGAGTTCAACTTTGAAGATAATTGATCCAAGAATGGCCAAAACTTTAGGGTATTTAGTAGCTTGAGAGAAATTAGGGTGAATGATTTTCAAGAGTAGTGTAGCTAAGTATTTTGATTTGATACTATAAGTGGGTTGGATGATTTGCTTTTGATTTCTAGGTCTTAAAGGTGGATTCCTTTATAGAACCCGAACCATGAATGTGAACTCTATTGCAATTCTTCTATATATAAAGTTGCTCGGTTTTGTAGAATTTACCACAAAATGTGTAGCTCACATGAAAACAACACCTCTATGGCAAGTGCGAACCCTAAGGTGTAGTGTTAGTGTGCATGGTGGGTTCTCTTTTCTTATAGAATTGCTTAATTTCAGGAATCAATTTGCTCTCATGAAGCTATACCAATGTACCTATTCTTTCAAATTTGGATGTTTTATTGTCTTGTGCTCTCTTTCTATAAACAACAAAATCTAAAATACAATTCTAATTTTTGGAATGTTGTAGTGTTTTGTACTATTTCATGACATTTCTTTCTAGACTTTTAATTCTTTTCAAATGGATGAATTTCTTTGAGGTTTCATCTTCATCTGTTTGTTTGCAATTTTGAATTTTTTTTTCTTCTAAAATGCCAACATTGTTTATTTCAGATTAATGCAAGATCTGAAATGTTTTGAAATCTCTCTTCTTGCACTCTTCATGGCTTTATATTGATTTAGGTTGCATGTTGATGTTGTAAGTTTGAAATCTAGCATAGTGGTGGTAATCCAAATGTTCAACCCTTTAGTTTGGATGACTCCAATTTTGAGATTGTAAAGAGAGGGTTTGAACATTTCAAATTTCATGTTAATGCAAGATTGGACTTAGATAGGAGTGTTGTGTTAATACCTTTTTTTCTATTTTTACATAAACTAGACTTTGTATGTACATTTTCTTTGAGATTGAAATTGAATACCTTATATATAAACTACCTTGTATTTTCTAATATGCGAATGTCAAATTTTTAATCACTTTTTGAGTATTTTGTTTGAACAACATTGTGGTTTTTAACACATAAATGATATTTTCTTGCAAGCCCAAATCCTCTAGTTTGCCTTTCATGTTTTGCTAGTCTTCTTGTTTCCCTTGCATATTTTGCTATGTCTTTCTTGCCCTTTAAGGTATGTTGTCTAGAAAGTTGAACCACAATCAAAGATCCACATTGATATTGAATTTGGGGAAGTTGAGCATTCTTGAAAAGTTGCTTAGTAAATTACCTTGACAGTCAGATAGAATAAATCCAAATTACAAGTTTTTAAACATGTTTCAAAGCTTTGTAAAGTTAATTATCAATTGTTCAAGTTGAAATGCCATTGCTAATTCTTTTGAGTTTGAATTTTGGATGTGATCAAGTATTCTTTCTTATAGAAATACATGTATATCCAAAATACCAACCAAAGTGCCTTAATGAAAAAAATAGGGTGTCAACAACAAAGAAAAATGTCACTACAAACAAAAGTGTCAACAAAAAACTAGGGAGTGAAAAAGAAAGACCCTCTTTACAACAACCAAAATGTCTTCATAAAAAAAATAGTCCGTCAAAAACATAAATTTTTTTCTCAATAAACCTTATTCCAACCAAAGTGACTTAACAAAAAAAAATGGATGTGGAAAAGAAAGACAAGTTTTATATCAACTAAATTATCTTTACAAAAAAATAAGGTATGAAAGGAAAAAAATTCTAAACTAAGTAAAAATCCCAAGTGTTGAAATACTATAATTAAGTTCTATGAAAACACATTGAACTAGATCAATTTCTACACATGTACTCTTTGTACATGTTTTTTTCCTAACCTTTTTACTTTCACCTTGCTGTTCAATTCACTTTTTTTCCTTGTTAAGAAAATAGTGTAGAAAAAATTGCATTATCATAGGTAGTATAAGTAATGATAGAGTGCTATAATATTGGCCATTTTGATAAATTATGTAATTATAGGGGCCCATTTATTGAATCCCTAGAGATAAATAGACCCCTAAAAAATACCCCCTTATTGCACAAGGGAATAAAACATTTAAAGAGTAATCCACCCCCCCAAAAAATATCGAATTTTAAGAATTCAATCAATTGGAATAGAAATTGCACTTGATAAAATTTATTTCATTAGTTGGATTTAAATTCAATGAACATCTTTTTTATAGCTATTATTTACGTCAAGAATATAGACCAAAAAATGGCCAAAATATATGCAAATTGGTGACATCTTTGTTGTTTGCTTTCTCCAAAACACATTCCCATTGGTGTTCAAGACATGGAAAGGCTTTTGCATTTTGCAACTCTTTTCCATATATTTCCATATATTATATAGAGATGACACATACCCATATATAAATATGCATAACTATTGCGTACAATTGTAGTTTCCAAATCTCATTGCTCTAATTCAATTTTTATCAAACAAATTAGTGACCACCATTTTTTTTATTCACTTCTGATTCTTCTAAGACCATGAAACTTCAATTTCAGCTTCAATATGGTATTTGACATAGAAAGTGCAAGAAGTGAAGTATATGGTAGTGACTAAAGTTTGTATTCATGTTGAATTGAATTCAATGACACATGATACTTCCAATTTGAATCAACATTGTACCTTCCACACATTTTAGAAGTTGCAAACTTGCCACATATTCTATTTACACAATGTTGTATTTGAGCATGATAAGGCACCAATGCTAAAATGACATCCAAATTAAATATGATAATTGTAGAATTATAAGTCCAATGGTGTATGTCCTATCATATTTTAGTACATACTTCATATTCTAAGAGCCAAAAATACAAGTAGTACTCCTTTGTCTTGAAAAAATATTATAATTTCTAAACATTTATTTTTTCAATTTCAATTTGATGTTACAACGTTTATGGAAATGAAAAAAGTATTGGATGGGTGATGGTGTTCATAATTGAACTTGTATTACCAAAGTTGGATGCAATTGAATTGCCAAAGAATATCAAATTTGAATCACTAGATTTAATCTTTCTCCAAAAACACTCAAAAAAGCTTATTAAAATTCACTAACACCAACTTTTAAAAGTTGAATTACAAGAATTCATCACAAATGAATGCATAGGATGTAATTGAAGTTCACTACACCAAAGTTGATAGGTGATTGATCAAAATTCATTGTATTGAAACTGATTGCCTATTTTCAATATGTTTTACTTGATTTTTAATTTTGAAACTTTCATTCTTATTGATGGTGATTAGAAGCTTCTATAACTATTTGCGTGTAGATAGGAGCATCATAAATATTACTTTCTCATTTCCAAATTAAAATTGGCAAGCGTAGGGATCGCACTTGAATTAGGTCAATTTCATAATGTTGTGTAACTTGGTGATTGCAAGAAAGATTTGTATAATTTTGTGTCACATTTGGAATGATGGAATTGTCATCAACTATAACTTTTGAAGTGTGAATTTTGTTAATTTGAATTTTTATTGGAGATGTCTAACTTGATAGCAAATAAATTCCATCTTTTCTAGAAATTTTTAAAAGCCATCGGCTTATATTTATATTTAAATTTAGCTAATTTGTCACACTTTGAAATTTCAAGGGTTTTAGTATTGGAGTGTATATAAAATTGATGATTTAAAGCTGAAAATTATATGATCTAGGTAGACTAAAGGGCACTTAGAAAAATATTATTTTTATCCTACTCATGCATACTAATAGGGCTCCCTTGCATGCACCCTTCTAAACATTGAAGATAGTTTCAAGATAATTCTTTTGGTGAAACTTCATTGCTATGAAGTTCTTCCAAATTGCAAATGTTTAGTTTCTTCATAAATTGTTATTTGTATTTTTTACAAAATAAAATGTCAAAATACCTATTTTCTCAACATTCTACACTTTTCTAGTTCTCCTACTTAGTAAATTTTCTATGCATTTCCTTCTTAGTGTACCTTCTTCTTAAAGGTATTTACATTGGTTATAATTTTTAATTTTTTAAATTTTTTTAAATTTTTTTATAGTATTTCCAAAAAAATTACTCAAATGCTAAAAAACAAGGAGGTCTTTCACTTGAAACTATTCAACTAGGCAATGATCCTTTCCATGATAGGAAGGTATTATACTTCCAAAGATGCCTATTTAGGGACTTATCAATTAATGCAAGGATCGAGGATGCTTGAGGAACCATAAAGTAGGAGGTTCAAAATCCACCTAGGCATTTAGAATCGCCCTATAATTAGCTTTGAAATAGACATGATATGGTCCTTAGTTTGACCTCTACAATCTTTAAATGAATCAAGCGATAAAGAACTCCTTCTATTTTAAAATAATATCAGTGTCTCCTATGTATTTCCCAAAGGAAACACCAATATTATTTTGAGACAAAGGGAATATCATCTATTGCAAGAGCCAATCATATGCCTTGCTTTCCCATTTCTCATTACAAATTGCAAGCAAATACAGAGTAGTTTATACAAAACCTAGGATAGGCATAAATGGGTGCCTACAACACATCGACCTTGTTTAAAAATTCATAAGTAATTCAATAATGCTTCCAAAAATATGAAACCACTTCTGTTACCTTCTGCTTCTACTTTTTTCCTTGGAAAATGATCTAATTATATTCAGATCAGAAAATTCATGAACCAGCCCTTAGACAAGTGGTTTTCATGCCTCCTACCTCGTAAGACAATTTTGTTCACTGCGGGTATCCTTTTTCAAGCATGCCAAAGGGACCTTGCCTAATTCGTAAGCAATGTTTACGTTGTTGGGGTCAGTTTGGCTCGGTGGGTTGTTAGTCTTGGTTTCCCCAAAATTTCATAGGTTCAGGATATTCTCCATAAACCCTAACTTCGTGCGGAAGCACGAATTGCAAATTTGCAATGTCAATGGTTTCCGAGGGGGAGTGATGTTCTCGTCACATACTCACATGTGCAGGAGTTTGAGTTTTGGTACCCTTTGTTCAGATCCGTGCATGTAAGTTATGGGCAGTTTGATTCGACGCTGTAATCCACTGCTGGTGAAAATGGCATGTGTAGAGGACGTGGTCAGGGCAGCCTCAAGCAAGCTGAAGTTTCATCTCGATCTTCTTTCTCAGCCAAGACGGGCTGTCCTTCTCTTCTGCAGGTGTGTTGGCTTCACCGAACTCCGAAAGGACCGAGATTTAATGGCTTGGAAACGATCAATTTGATTGATCACACAGTGAAAAATATAATTCAGATGGGAATTGATCCTATATCACCAGATTCTAGTGTTGGCAATCATGGATTCTTGTTTATTCTAATCCGCTGGTTATAATGTGTAGAGGCTGGAATGAATTGAACTGTGAATTCCATTTTTTCCATTTTAGAAACATGTGTCCAATGAAATTTCAGAGACTCGAGAGGTGCTTTGACACCGCATGGATTGAAAAAGGATTGAAAAAGGATTGAAAATTAAATAAATTCTAATCTTTTCTCTTCGAGAACTAGTCTAAGGATAAAGTCAACAAAAGAGATTGAAATATTTTTCAAGGATACTCTAGTCCAACTAGATATTTGTATTTACAAGAGCTGGGGGGCTCCACTTTTTTTTGGAATAGATATTGTTGATGGAATTCAGATTCACAGTACAATTAAAGGAGGTTCGAACTTCCTAGTCATTAGAACTCAGAAGCTCCTTATGTTGTACTCTGCATATTTCACCACTTTTGACTACCCTTTTCTGGTGGAGGTTCATTTTATCAATTTAAAGCCATCAACGCCTTGGGAAAAGTTCCGTGTGTAAGCTCAGTTGGTAGTCGTTTCAAACTTACTGAAAGCTCAGTTTGGTTGGTTGTCCATCGGGCTTTGAATTTCAACTATTCCCGAGTAACGGACAGTAGAGCGTTCATACGCAAGAGTCGATGAATGACAAACGCCATGGTGTCGTCCTTTTCTCATATTCATAAAAGTTATTTGGAAATTTGCGTGTTATGTATACAAAACATTCTAGAGCAGTGGGGAGACTGCACCTTTCCACTTCCCGGTACCAAATTTTTTGACAATCACTGTTAAGCGCGTGTCTGACTGATTTGAGAAAAAAATGGGATATTGCCAAAGCTTTCCATCTTCGTCTCAAGATGTTGTGCATAAAGAATCTAGATTCTCTGTGCAAAGGTGTTGAGGGCACTTCTGTTCAAAGAATGCCATATCTATCTGCTGGGCTGCTTGAAAAGTACTCCGTATTAGTTACTACGTACAGCGTATGTCACGTAGAATGGTTTCAGTGGTGCAAATGTATCCCTGGAATCTTGGTGTTTAATTGCAGCCGTGCCATTATGGGGTGTACGGCATCAACTCGTCTTGGTGTTGCTGATCACTGGTAAGTTTGATGTGACTTCCTCCTTCCTCTTTCTCTGGGGTGTGTTTTGGGTGGACAATCTCGATGACATTTCTTGTTTGTTGCTGGAACTGCGATGCTGGCATTCTCCCTTAACTCCTTTCTCGGCTGTGAAGGCATCCAACTGACTTGCAAAGGAGAGCAATCTACCTTTTTCCAGCGCGTGGGAGCCAGCCATTTATGTCTGATTTGGGCTTTTTTTGCAACGCCTTGCAGATGCAGGTTTGACTTACTAATCATTGTATTCAATTTTGATAGACTCTTGAATCTTGATGCAAACCTCCGTAATCTTTCATGTGTGGTCTTCTTCCTATATACTACAGTCGTTTGGAACCTAATTCTATCTCCTATACTAACCTCTATTACCAGCAACTCCTACATTCGTACTCTTCATTAAACTTACTAGAATGCGGTGTAAGCAGGACTTGGCTGAACATCTATGGCCACTCGCTTTTGAATGGAGATGCGGTTGTCTATTGTCACTATTAGTGGTCTATAGTTTCCTACTTTAAAATTGCATATGGAATTCGTACGCTGATCAAAATAATTCATCTGAACAGATTTGACTCAAGATCCCTAAACAAATCTCTTAATCCACCCAAAAATCACACTCCTACGTATCTTAAAATACTTGAAGTGATGCAAATAGTATCCTCTGATTTGGAGTTCACTTGATAAGTTACCTTATTCTGACCTCGCATGATGACCGATTTTTAGAAGTTGTGAAGTATTCTTTCTGGAGTCTCTCGTTTTTTCTCATCTGTTGTTATCATTTGAAATTTAGACGGTGTATTTGAGTGGTACCTTGTGTGATGATACGATTCTTGACCTTCACTATTGCAGCTCCTGGGTGAGGAAGAAGTATCGACGCTTTTGAGCTCTAAAGAACGTGCTATATCATACATAGTCGCAGTGAAGGAAACTACGACTCCATATTTTGAGGAGGTTAACAAAATAATTAACAAAGCTGCTGCAAGCAGGCGAATGCAACCAGTGAAACCAAGCACCGAGTGGGATGTCAACAGAGAGGGCCCAGAACTAACAGTTTTAGAGTTTCAAAGTTATGAACATCGACTACGCAAACTGCGTTCACAATGCTACTCGTTTAATCAAATTCTTGGTCAGTCAGTCGTTGACATATTTTGTGCAGGTCATACAACCATGTACCCACGATATTGCGTATATGTATAGTAGTTAGCACATCAATTTTGATTGGATATTTGTCAGTCACATGCTCTCAGATAATCTTTTGCCTTTTATGCACAGTTGACTTGGGTTTCTTTGCAACAGTGAAATGGCTGTTTTCTGCTTGAAATTCTGCATGGATTGCTCATAATGCTGTCAAGTCTTCGACCATTTGGTGGTTGCTCTTCGATTCAACGGCAATATTTTTACTAGTCCTTTAAATTCTTGTCTTTATTTAGTAACTTGAAGGAAGATATTTTTAGGGCTGTCACTATTGGAATCATGTCCTTGGCTGGAACGGGACATGATTTCCAAAAGTGTAGCTTCGTAGTATTAAATTGTTAAAATTTTGAGTACCTAGCCATTTTTAAAGGTTAGTCCTTTTGTTTGTTCAGTTTATGTGCTTAGTAGGATCAAAATGTTTCATCTCTCTAGGTCTTTCTTTCATAGTAAAAGAAAAGTACCAAATATATGAAGTAAATAATCAGAGAACCAACTTTGGTTTGCTGAATGTGTGTTTTTATCGCCGTTTGTTGTTGCGTCATGCCGTGTTTCAGTCATCAAATAGCAGCTCAAATTTTCACGTCAAGTGAATTGTTCATTCTAATACTTTATGAAGGTGTCGGTTCCTCCAGATTGGTGTGCAGTCCCTTTCAAAGAGCGGGAGTACCGGTACTGGCGAGAGATGGAATTATCCACTGTCTATCTGCATAGGACAGTTGTATGAGGTATGCAGCAAGTATTCCTCTGCGTACAATAAAATGGAGCTGACAAGAGCAGCTTATGACAGAGGAGGTACAATAGACGTCCAGTATTCACTAAACTATGGTAACAAATCTGGTTGTTCTATTTCACAAATGTTTTTGGTACTGTGCTGCTTAAAATTTGATCCTTCTATGTTCAAGAATCCACTATTTTCTTCATTAACAATGCATAAAATCTCCTATGCAATTCATGTGTTGCAAGTCAAGTATGAGATTGCTAGTATCTAATTAATTCCTACCCATGAGACATCGAAACTTCACCGTTCGTGTGGGTTCTGAAGTAAGTAGGGTGCATAAGTTACTTGGATTCGAAATAGGTCAGTGGATACAAGATTATTGGTGCGATAAAAAAATCAAAGTGACCCCCTCAAGATAGACTTCCGAGTGTGACATACAGGTGGCACGCTCTGAAGCTACCGTGGTGTGATCTCTGGATACATGCAAAGTCATTACGCAGGGTATCCTGGGATTCTTGCCACAAGAGTCTTCCGTGCGTAATTGGCAGTAACCGGGCTCTTTCCCTCCCAATTAATCGTAGTGTACCAGTTCAAGAGTTCATTAATTCTAACCAATGCGTTGGAGATGCTCGAAGCTAAGCTCGCTTCTGATAAGTTAAGTGAGTGGCCACGCAGATGGAACACTTGAACGAGGCCTTCATCAGCTGCCTGCTGAGAGCTAGTGCTGAGACCCCACTTCGAGGACGGAGGGAGGGAGGAGCTGTGGAGCTGCTGCTGCTGCTGGAGCAGGCCCGCGCGCAGCCACGAACCTTTCATGGTCTCCTCCGGACCCTGAGCGAGAGGTTACGTCACCATGCCTGGAATTAGATCTGCCACCTGGGTTTCAAATCTTGGGGGAACTATTCCGGATCTAGCAACCAGCAGCGAGCCCAATAGTTCTAATGATTAACTGCAGGAGTGGAATCGGATGAGGCTACTACAGGACCGGGGCGAGCTTCCGTCGTCTCCACTCTATTACAGCACCACTGCGAAGCTCGTGTCGACGGAAATGCTTTTCTTTACATTCGTCGCAACCGAAGGAAGCGGGGCTGCGGGGATGTCGCTCATTGATTCCATGGTAGGAAACAGAGGGACTCAGATTACTTCAACGCAGATTAAAATATGGTTCAAACTCGTCGTCGGTTTTCCCACTTGCACTAACCTCGACAAGAGTGAAGGCGCATTTCTCCCCCAAATTCTCCAAAACTATTTGAAAACGGTAATTTCTAATACAATTTTTAGCATTTCAGGGTAGAGAAAAAACTGCGTTTGGACTTGCTAGACCAGGTTATCAAACTTTGACTTCTCTTGGAGTGAGATTTATGCCGTACACAAGCACGATACTCCCTCTGTCCCACTACAAGCTTCCTAATTAGGCTGATTTACAGTCTTTGCAGGAAGAATTTGGGAAGCTTTTAGTGGGACAGAGGGAGTAGCTTTTTGTGATGAATAGTGCATCATTGTGTGGGGCATGCCAAATTTTAGAAGTAAATGAGGAGTTCAGCATATTCAAAATGACCTTGAAATGGAGGTTCAAGAAAACAACAATACACTAATAAACGTTTGTTTCTTGTGAGCTTGAAAATTATTGTTTTAATAAAAATCAACAATATAAAATTATACTAGACTACTTTAGGAATGTGAAGATTTTTTTTTGGAAGTTTGGGACTACAAATTGCAAGATTATGACATTTGATGTTAAAACAAATTGATGTTTTTTCAAAAAAAAATTGACAAGTAAGGAGACTATAACATTTTTGGAGTGAGAATTTTCATCTATAAATTATATAATTATTTCTTTTAGTACATACTATATCAAGTCCTTTAATACTTGTTAATTTTTATAAATAGAGGAGTGGTTTAGCAAATGCTAGTACCTAAGTTTGGCATCCTATTTGATTGTTTCAAGCAATATAGCTTTTGATTCAACCACCCAATTGGAAAAAAAATATTGTTTCCAAGAAGGGTGTACATAGTGTCAAATTTTCATTCAATGCATTCAAAATCCATGTTCTATGTATTTAGCTATCCAATTTCTATTTGTCATTTTGATAGTTTAAATAGGATTAGCAAACCCTTTAGGTCTAAGCATGTACCATCTTCATGTTTCATCTATAAATCTCTTCTTACATTATATTGTAAATTGACCACCTTCTTCTATTACATTTTTATTGAACAATTATCTTGAGAATCATGCTTTCTTGTAATTTTTATTAAAGTGCTCAAGGCCTTCAAGTCCAAGTTTACAACACCATGAAAAGTAGTCAATATTGGGACATGTTATCAATTGGGTTAAAGCCTAAATGTTAACCCTTTAGTGACCGGTTGGCCAGTTTTTGGTTGATTTTTGAACTTTTTGTTTGCTATTGTTCATAGAACATCTCATTTCAAAAAACCTAGAAAACCATGTAATTGGAGTGTCTTTGTATGCAACTAACAAAGCCAATTTCAAGCAAATGTGTACAAAAATGCATTAGCTATGCTTTTCCAAACTTGAATTGCCCAGCCTTCCACATGTGAAATATTGCAAAAATATATATAATGAATGTAAAAGATGACTACTTATATGTGTGAAAGAACTAGTTGGAAGGTTTAGGATTGATTTTTGAAGAATTTAGTGAAATTTATCCCCAATTGTGGCAAACCATGTTTAGCACCAATGCCAAAGGTTGTTTGAATACATCAGTCTTTGAAAATTAATTACAAGGATGTAAACTATTGGATCACTTTCATTTTTTTTTTCAAGAATTTGTCCTATAGAACCAATTCATAAAATTTGATTTAGAATTACATCCATAGAATAGTCACTAAATGGGAATTTTCAAGAATTGTATATAGAAATTGGGCTCGCCCCCCAAATCAACCACAATTTCTAAAGGATTAAACAATATGTGTTTTTGATTAATGAAAATGTGATATTATTTGTCACATTTCCTTGCCAAACACATACATGATAGTTATAGTACTATTCCTTGACAACTCTTAGCAATTATTTTTGGAGATCTAAAAATGTTGTAGAACGAGTTAGGATGTCCTAAGTTTTAACCCTAAAGCACTCTAACATCCAATTTCTAGACAATGAACGAATTAAGAATTACTTTCCTTTCTCATTAATATTTGGATGAAAGTCATCCTATTTGTAGAGATACTTTATCATGTTGTTGTCCTATGTAATGGTTGGATACTTGGATTTGGTATCACCAAAGTACATATTTTCTTAAAACTACAAATCGGTAGAAGCATGCCAAGTGGTTAACAAAGCCAAAAATTGCATTGACTCTAGTTCAAATTTGGATTTGCAAAAATGAGGTCATAGATTTTGGGTCATTGTAAAAAAGGGCAACCACTTTTGTAACACTTTGCAAACTTGGGTCTTGTCCATAGCCATAACTTTTGATTGATGAATCCAATGCCCAAAACAAAACAAAAATTCTACAGTTTTTTATTGCATTTATATTCTAAATTTTTCAGAATTTTTAAAAATCATTTTATATTTATAAGTTGTTTTTGTTAATTTGTCACACTTTCAAGATTGGAGGTTTTTTATACTATTGAGTAGTTTAAATTAATGATTTTTAGTTGAAATTTTGTGGTATGTTTTTATAGTAGGTAGACATGTCCCCACCAAAGGAAATTTTAAAAAACATAATTTTATGACCTCTAAATGAGTGCAAACAAGTGTCCCTTGCGCACACACTTCTAAAAATTAAAAATGGTTTTGAACTCATTTTTTTTGTTGAACCTCATCACCAAAAAGTCTTCTCAAATGGAATTTTTTTCATTTTGTTCAAAATTTCTTTTCCTAGTTTTTACAAATTAAAACATCAGTGTATGTATTTTCTATACTACATTTCAATGTCTCATGTAGAGGTCATAAAATTATGTCTTTTTAGATTTCCTTTGGTGGTGACATGTCTACCTACTATAAAAACATACCACAAAAATTTCAACTAAAAATCATTAATTTAAACTACTCAATAGTATTAAAAACCTCTAATCTTGAAAGTGTGACAAATTAACAAAAATAACTTATAAATATAAAATTATTTTTAAAAATTCTGAAAAATTTAGAATATAAATGCAATCAAAAACTCTAAATTGTTTTGTTTTGTTTTGGGCATTGGATTCATCAATCAAAAGTTATGGCTGTGGACAAGATCCAAGTTTGCAAAGTGTTACAAAAGTGGTCACCCTTTCTTGCAATGACCCTTTTAAGAATACAAAAATTTCAAAAAAAACATTGACATCAAGAGAATTTAAACCATTCCAAGTTTCCAACAAAATTTACACAAAAAATGACAATATATTGCTTGTAATTGAATTTAGATGGGATTTTGATATTTTTCTTTCAAATTTAATAGAAAATATTGGTGAAAGCATTGGTGAATCTAACCATATAGATGAAATCTAAAACTCAAAGTTTGAAACTTTGATTTGTATACCAAATCCCAAATATTCTTCCAAATAATAATTTACAATGATTTTTTTCAAATTGTCAATTTTAGAAAAGACTTTGGATGTTCAAGGATTAGGTCTAAATTAGCTACTTTGAATTTTTTTTTGTATTCTAAGAAATTTTGCCAATTTGGAGTCCAATAGTTTATAAAAGTGAATTTTTGTTAGCCCAAATGAGATTGTGGTTGTCAATTAGAATGCAAGGTACTTTGAAAAGTTTCAAATGGAATGTCTTACTAAGCATGTCTATTTTGTGCTTGTTGGTGAAGCTTAAAGATGAACGAGCTCAATGAAATTGACACCCATTACTACGAAAGAGCATGCAAATTGATTGTAAGTTTTGTAATTTATGTTGCATATAGAATTGTTTGCAAAATGGGTGTTATGTGTAATGTAGATTGTTATGTTCATTATGATTGTTTATACCATCACTCTAGTCAGATTAAAATGCCAAATTAGAGCTCCTTCTATTTGAATATTAGCTATTGTGTATCTATGTGTAAATTGAAAATAAACATCTATTTTAATTGTTGTATGTGTGAGATTCTTAATTCGTCAAAGTGTGTTTGATTTAGAAGTGATTAAAAGAATATGTTGCTTTGTTTGTCTATAACTGTGGATTACCAAATTAGAATTTCATTACCTTGGTGGTGTATAATTATACACTAATTTGGATATTATTGTAGTTGGGTCCTGTGAATAATTGGTGTCTAAATTTCCAAATCAAAATGGGTGAATGTAAGAAACACATGTACTATTTCTTGTATTTGCATGAATTTTTTGGGAGTACTTTAAAATTAGAAAAATAATTTGTAAATTAGAAAAATATATGACTAATGTATATATACACCTTTAAGATGAAGAAAACACCAAAGGAAATTTGTTAAAAAAATCTCTAAGTAGGAGTTCATCCATTTTCCTATATTTGTATTGTAAGTATAAATGCCTAATTTGCATATATGGGTCATTGCAAGAAAGACCAACCGATTTATGTAGCGTTTTCCACAATACTGCTGAAATTTTCGGGAGTATTGTATAATTAGAAAAACAATTTTTTTTAAATGTAAAAAATATGTTTTAGGTATATACCTCTAAGAAGAAGGTACCCTAGGAAGGAAAAGTGTAGGAAAATTCTCTAAGTAGGAGAACTAGAAAAGTGCAAATTTTCATAAAAATAGCTTTGACATTTTAATTTGTAAAAAATAGGAAAAAGAATTTAAAAAAAAACTAAAAATTGGCAATTGGAGAGAACTTTATGATGAAGAGATTTCACCAAAATAATGATCTCAAAACCATCTCAAATGTTCAAAAGTATGCGCGCAAGGGAGGCCTGTTTGCGCATATGTAGAGGAAAGAGAATAATGATTTTTAAGATTTCCTTTGGTAGAAACATGCCTACCTAGTATAGGAATAGGCCACAAAAATTTCAGCTTTAGATCATTAATTTTGGATGCTCCCTAGGGTCATTGCAAGAAACACCTGTCCTATTTCATGTCACAATTTGAACCACTTTTTTGTTGTCTACAATAACTTTTGGAGATTAAGTCCAATGAAAATGAAATTTTTATTGAACATACCTAACTTGAAGTTTATTAGATCCCTTATTTTTCAGAAATTAAAAAAAAATCATTTTATATTTAAAAAACATTTTCGTTGAGCGTCACAAAATTACGTTTATGATTATCATTACGTTCGCAGTGTCTAAATTTAATGATTTGATGACGAAACTTTCATGGTCTATTTGCATAGGTGTAAAACCTACAAATTCCAAAAAAAAATTTAAAAATATGTTTTTTTATGTCCTCCACATGAGTACAAATTTTTTTTTTTGGCACGCAATTTTTGAACAATGGTAATGGTTCTAAGATCGAACTTTTGGTCAAATCTCATCAAAATCAACTTTCCTCAAATGGCCAATTTTTAGTTTTTCTTAAAATTTATTTTCCTATTTTTTACAAATTAAAATGTCGAAGTACTAATTTTCATGAGATTTTGCACTTTTCTGGATTTCCTACTTAGAAATTTTTCCTATGCTTTTCCTTTCTAGGGTATATTCTTCTTAAAGGTTTATACATGAAACATATTTTTCACTTTTTTTAAAACTTTTTTTTCTAATTTTAAAGTACTCCCGAAAAAAAAAAGACTACGTTGCAAAACGCTACGCTTTTTGGTAGGTGTTTCTTGCAACGACCCCCTAGTACTAAAAACCCCTAAACTGCAAAGTGTGACAAATTAGCTTAATTGAAATTTAATTATAAAATGATTTTTTAAAATTTCTGAAAAATAAGGAATTTGATTGTTATCATGTCAGAAATCTTTAGTCAAAATTTCAAGTTAATATGGTTCATACTTTAAAAGTTATAATCAATAATAACTCCGTCATTCAAAGTGTGACGCAAAATAGTACCGGTCTTTCTTGCAATCACCCATATGAAGTAACCAAATTGGTAAGTACTTAATGTCCATATTTGACTTTGAATTCATTCATCAAGTTGGATATTATGCCCACTTGTGTTTGAAAAGATAGACAATTGAAAATTCTCATTACCGTTTCAAATTCCTTGTTTGTTTAAAACAATACTACAAATTTGTAGGGCTCGAAGTGACATCAAAATCCTAACAATGTCATTGTAGAGCACCTCTCCAAGGCTAGTTTTTTTTTTAATAGAGGTATAGAAACTTGATAATGGCAAATAAGATCCCTTGGTTAATTTTTTACAAAAAATGATTCTAAGAAATCATTATACCTTCACTGTAGAAACAAGAGTGTGGAGGTGGTTCTAGAAGGATGGCCTTACCTTCGGCATTTAGGAGTCAAGTTTGTTTTTTTGGATGATGTACTCATGCACCGTCAAAGTTCAAGTCTCCTTACAAAACTTACGTTTAAAAAACAATTAAAATTGAATTTGAAAAAAAAGATTTGTAACAATTTCAAATGTTTAAGTTTATATGTCAATTGAAACTCTTCAACTTTCATGGGTTTCTCTTAGAAGTTGTGGCAATTAATGGTGGAATCAGTGACTATGAAAAGTTGTAATGACTATGAAAAGAGAGACAAACTGGCTCCTAAGCGAGTTGGAGAGTGACCTCTTCCCGTCCTGTTCACCGGAACAACGAACTTGGTTGTCAGGCATACCTCCCTCCCTCGGGTGCTAAATCATCATCATCCTAAAGTCGCAATGTAATCCCGAAGGAGTTTGGAATGCTCTCCTTCATTCAGCTGTGTAACGTAACATACCACCAATTTCCAGTCGTCCCCCAGTTGGATAGAACTGAGTCAACTGACTGCTACCGGCATATATCATTTCCTTCCTTCGATTCCTTCAGCTGCACACAGTGAGAAAGAATATATCCTCCTTTTTTTCCAGGCTCTTCAATCAGTGAGTTCCGTGATTGAAGACGAAATTAAAGTGAAGTGAGTTTCACGTCCCCACCTGAGCTCTACAAGTAGATGTTGGCATTTGTCCTTTTTGCCAAAAAAGCTGACGGCAGTCCCAGGCGGGATCCAGGTACATGAAGCAAGCAAGGGACGGAGTGCCGCAGGCCCACGCAACCGACGGAAGATTTTTTTTAAACCTGTACCCGGCCGGTGACTTTGCAGTTACTCCTTGTCATCAGTCTCCCTCCTCATATGGGCCAACCAAGTGGAAAATTCATGTTCGGACGGTCTATCAAAGCAGGAGCAGAGAAGATCGAGGGCCTGATTTCAGAAGTTACTGTTGTGATTGATCGGAACTGAAGGAGGGGAGGGAGGGTGGGACTGTGGGAGGGACCCATGCAGTCACAGACTTCGGCTTGCTCATCAGGGAGGGCTGACCGGCGAAGAATTAGTGCAAAATTCTTCAGTTAGCTTGCAGGACTAGACAGCTTACTATTTATTACTTACTGCGGAACTGAAAGGGTACTGTAGTGTTGCTTTTGCTTTTGTTTCGCTGTTGGACTTGAAGAGAACCGCAGTTTGTTTGTTTTGTTTTTTTTTGACACAAATAAAGGAAACCTTTACTGCAGGGTTAAAGTACAAACACCCAGCCGCAGGCGGCCTGGGCGGAGATAACAAACAAAATTAGAATTAGAATTAGCACCTAAGCTAAATAAGTGGGGTGCCCACTCGGAGCGGCGTGAGCCGCTCCGAAGGGCGGCAACTCCTCTAAGGCGGTTCAAAAATAAATCCAGCTCTGGGCCCAGAGAGAAACCACTGCGGGTTATCCTCCACCATAATCACAATCACTCCATTTTTGCACCATTTTTGCTCGAATCGATGCCGAAGGTCCTTGGCCGTCTCGGGGTTCCGTTGTATCTGAAGGCTAGTTCGGTGCCAGTCAACTCTGCCGTATTCAACCAGACCCAGCCATATTCTTTGTAATTGTTTCGCAGGCCTCCAGTGAATATTGTTGAAAACAGTTTCATTACGCTCAACCCATATCGTCCACAAAATGACCGTTCTAAGGACAGCCCAGACACCACTGAGGCTGTTGAACTTACGGGGAATCCGCTCTGAGAATATACCTTGTTTCCAGGACATCATCCGCCAAGGCCCTTTTGCTTCTCTGTTTGTGATGAGGGTGTTGATGATGTGTATACCCCATTGCCACGCTCTCTGTGATGTTGGGCATTCCCAAAAACGATGTAGGACTGATTCGACAGGGTGTCTTGGACAAACTGGGCAGCCCGTTGGTAGCTCGTGGTTGATCTGTCCCCTCCAGGCATTCACTGCGATGGACCGGTGCCAAATAAGCCATAATAAACCGGACTCTTTGGGAGCACGCACCTTCATCCAGACCAGATTCCAACGCATCTTATGGGAGAGGGGCAACACTCCTTGCCATTTCTTTTCCACCACGTTTGGGATCATGTGAGTCTCCTTCAATAGATCTCTACCCAGCCGGGCTGTATAATGTAAAAACGGGTGAGAATTATTGCCACATCGCCATACAAATTTGAACGGATCCCATTCAAGTCTGTCTAGACGGCCGAAAAACAGGTTTATCTGTGGCGTGGCGTCTCGTCTACCAACTGAGGCAACCCGAATGCGGTGGAATGAGCCAACCCATTGTATGTTCCTTTCATCGATGTCCCTCTGATTCCGGGTGTTTGGTCGATCGATAACGCATCCTGAGTTTGGTAGTACTACCTGGGTTCGCAGATTATATGGAAGGGACCAAGCTCTCGGTACGCTCCCTATGTCGATGGGCATTCCCGGTTTGAATCGGAAAACCATCGATGGGAACTTGTCTGTTTCTGAAACAAAGCCGCCAACCCATTCATTCACCATAATTGGGGGGGGGACCGATGTGAGTAACGATCCCCAAGTCGCTTGCAGGTTGCGTGTGGCTGAATCCCACGCCCCTCTTTCAGTGGGTAGAAGGCCGAATCGAAGACAAGCTTCATCAGGATTGAGAAACCGATCCCCGGTTCTAGCATTGCCGATTGTCTTCAGGCCAGCTTTATGTAGCTGGGCCGCTCGGCTCTTGGCAAAGCCTGGGCCGATCTGAGAAGAGGTGCGAGACCACCAGAAGGACTCATTTCGAAGTTCCTCAGGAAGGGTCGGCGCTACAGGAATCAATTTCCTAGCCAATTTGCGCCAGGAGACTCCGGTTCTATTCCAGGACTTCGAACCCTGCCTCACTTGAAAAGTGGGCAGCGTGAAATACTCAAGGCTAGGTTGCCAAGTACCACCGCTGTATGGTTGAAAATGCGACAGGCGAAAGCGCAGTAGAACGTGCAAATTGGAATCATTTGGCTCGCAAGCCTTAATGATCCATTTTGCCATCAACGCAATAAGCGCATCTTCTGGATTGATCAAGCCTAAACCCCCTTTCGATTTGCTCTGGCAGCATTGAAGCCATGATACTTTAGCTCTCGAGCGGTGGAGCGACCCAGACCACATATAATCTTGGATGGCGCTTTTGCATCTCCTCAGACCCATAACAGAGCCTGCCCAGATAGCAATGAAGAAAAACAGGGCGGAAAGTAGAACGTGGTTGACCACAACCGATCTGCCTGTCATATTTAACTTAGCGTTACACCAACACTCAAGTTTACCGTTAATTCTGTCAAGCAGGAACTGATCGACATCCGCTGTAGTGAGGGACAAGCCGAAAATAGAGCCAAGTAGCTTGCTCACATCCCCTGGAGCTGCCCATGAAATTTGGAGTTCGTCCGTCCATCTCGGTCTGCCAATTCCTTCAGGTGACCACCAGTAGCCACAAGATTTGTCCCAATTGAGGACTAGTCCGGAGCCTAAGTAAAAGCATTCAAGAGTATAAATCGTATTTCGTAGAACGATCTCTTGCCCTAGCAGAGTCATGGAAGTGTCGTCGGCGAACTGCGCAATTGCTTGCTGTCTATCGTCGACTGGGAGCTGGATGCCTTTGATAATTCCTTCCGATATACCACGTTTGACCATGGAGTTCATAACTTCGGTAATCAGTAGAAACAAGTAGGGTGCGAGCGGGCAACCCTGCCGGACTCCCCTCTGCAATTGAAAAGACGGAGAGTGCGATCCGTTTATCTTAACAGCAGCCGTCGCGTTTTGGAAAAGCAGCTGCACCATGGAAATGAAGTGGTGGGGAAAGCCCATAACCTCCATGGAACGGAACAGGAATTTCAAATCGACCATGTCATAGGCCTTACTGAAATCGAGTTTCAGGAAGACAACTAGTTGCTTTGAGTAAATTGCCCAATCCAGAGTCTCATAGGTCAGCAGGATATTGTCTAAGATATAGCGAGTTGGTAAAAAGGCAGATTGGTCAGGAGAAATAACCTCCATGAGGACCGGTTGGAGACGGAGTTGAAGGGCTTTGCTGAAGATCTTATACGCCACGTTCAGCAGTGTAATTGGTCTCCAGTTCGATAGTTTCACTTTCTCTCCTCCTTTATGTATCAACGCGATCAGGCCTTTGGTGAGGGCAGGCGGCATGGATTCAGTTCGTATTGCCATCGATATCATGTCAAAGTAGTCATACTTAATGACGTCCCAATATTCTTGAAAAAATCCTGTGACAACTCCGTCCGGACCTGGAGCTTTGGTCGCGTCCATGCTTCGCAGGGCTGCCTCTAGTTCTTCGATACAGATGGGGCGCTCCAAAGAAGCACGTAACGTCTGGGGGATACAGTCCTCGACACCCCGTAGACAAAACGATGCTGCTGCCTCCCGGATCGAGGATTCACCAGGGGCGGAGTATAACTTCGCGTAGTATTCCGAAGAAATTCGCTCTAGGCTAGGCTGGTCCATGTGTATCGAGCCGTCAGCATCTTCTAATGCCGTGATTCGAGCACTTGCACCACGGTCTTTAAAAGTGCGAAAAAATTCTTTAGAACAAGTGTCGCCCACCTTTTTCCAACGAGTTCGATTACGTATTTTAAGGCCCTCGATGTGAAGTTGCTCCACTTGATTCAGCTGCTCCCCTATGGAACTCAGCCGCTGTTGGGTTGTACCGTCAGTGGGGTCCGAATGGAGGGCTGCAACTGCATCTTTCAACTCTGCTCGAAGATGAGATTCTTGAGCACGTTGGGCCTGGGCTTGGTGAATACAATAGCTCTTGTAAAACTTTATAGTCAGCCGCATCTTCGATAGGAAGTTGCGTTGACTTGATGACCATATGTGAGTAATACGGTCACGAACGGCCTCGTCCTTCAAAAACCTGATATTCATTTTGTACGCTGATTTGCGGGGGGGAACAGCTTGAAGAACCAGCGTTCCCCAGACAGGCAAATGGTCCGAGTAGCAGCAGTCAGCCCTTATGAAGTATTCGGACATCATATTAGCATGACCACCTCCTGGAACAGGGGAGTATATCCTATCTAATCAGGCAAGCACACGCGACCCGTCTGATCTATGGTTATCCCAGGAGAAACGGACGGGATTGGAGGATGGGAAGTAATCCTGAACATTCAAGGTCTCTAATAGTTGTGTGAAGATTCGACGTTCCGCAGGAAGAATAAGCTTGCCACACAATGTGGACTTATCCTTTCTTTGGGTCACGAAGTTCCAGTCACCGCTCAGCACCCATGGGCAGTCTTTCGGTAGAACTTCTAAAAGTTCATTCCAGAGTTCAATCCGTTCTCGGTAGTCCATGGAAGCATACACATTCAAAATGCCAAGCGCGCCTCCTGGCACATCCTGCAGTTGTACCCACTGGGCTCTACCGCATCTAGAGAAACCCATCCTAGCTATGAGATGTTGTATTGAGGGGGCAACCCACATACATACCCCTCCTTTACCAGCCCCCACATCACTGCTGGAGTGCCCATACCCCACAGTCGCCTCCCTACCGATGAACTTGGCATGCGGCCATACACTAGCTCCAAATTCCCGCAGCTTCATACCTCTCAGTTTGTGCTCTTGAAAGCACATGAGATCTATACTGGATTTCAAACTGAAAAAATAGTTTTTGACAAGATCAACCTTCCGCGGATCATTCACACCTTGGAGGTTCTGAGATACTATGGTTACTTTCATGATGACGATGGGTGGGAATCGGGAAAAACTAGAGGCCCTCTCGGGACTGATCTGGTGCCTTCTTCTCTCAACGTATTTGTGTCATTCCTGTTCCGTCTGCTGGGGGTCTTCCGCTTGCTGTTGAGAACAGAGGCGCGGTGACGTTTGGACGACTCGGAGAGGTCCGACCGGCGGTTGGATTGAAATTCGGGATTCCTGTTGGCTTGTGGAGTGAGAAATCCGTGAGTCGTTTGGGAAGCATAGATGGATTTGTACCATTCTTTGAATTCTACTTGGCCTCGTTCTGGGAGGGCGGACCACGAGTTAGACCACCGACTATCAGGAGTCCCAGGTACCGAGATTGAAGGTCGGGGTTGGTACATCTCAACAACAGCCGCATTCACAGGTTCGTCGATGCCAGTTACGGGTCTCTCATTATTCGATCCTGAGGTAGATGTGATTGGTGCAGTACCATTTAAGTCCAGAAGAGGTCTTGGAGGACCTAGGCTCAGAGCAGCACGTGGCATTGGCTCTACCTGTGTAGTCCAAATTTGAATGCCCGAGGGGGGCTCCCCTGGATCGTTATTCACATGCTGAACCACCCCGCTCGAGGCTTCATGCATCGCAACATCTGCACAGGGCTCATCTCTCGGCACCATCTTGCCCTGTAAATCCCCTGGCAAGGCTAGATCATCGCTGGGACTCTCTTGCGAAATGGCATGAGGAATGATTTGAGTTGGGGTTGCGGCGGGGGCCTGATTCGGGTCTACCGGGGCGCGGTTGTTATACAAGGTATGGTGTGAAGCTTGTCCCATGCAGTTCGCTGAAACAGGTGTTGGCGTAGAACCCTCTCTTGGGCTGCCCGCAAAACTACGAGTGGGCGAGGCGCCTTGTCTCAAACCTCGGGTGCTTCCTTTCTTTTTTCTGTTCGGCACGGTGGGTTCCTGCCGATCCGATGACGAGTGACTGGGCCCCGATGAGAATCCTGAGGATTCTACGGTTTTCGCACTATCGATCATGATTTTTGCGGAGGATCTGGCTTGTTCATGTCTCGCCCTTGCTTCATCGTCCGCCAGCCGCCTTCTTCTATGTTTGTTACCACGGTGAACAATCTCCCATCCATCCCAAGTGTACTCCGAGGAGCCACGGGATCGACGATCATCCTGATCATACGGGCCACTGTGGTTAGGAAGTTGAGACCAGTTAGTGTGGTGCTGGGGCCCTGACCGTTGGCCTTGTGGGGGTGGCTGGGTCCGTTGCACAGTAGAGTCATTCTGGCCGCTGGAAGGAGGTTGCTGTATCGACTGATCCGGTTTCTGACTGTTCTTGGTGACCGCTGTATCGTCTGGGTTTGGTTGTACTTCTACGCCTTCTGAACCCGGGTGGGAGTGCTGACCGGTGTGTTCAGATGAGTCCTGCTGCTCTATTGGTGTCATAGTGACTGGTTTTGTGGAGTTGTTGGCTGACCCTTTCGGTTTGCCGGACACTCCCTGGCAGTCCTTAACTAAGTGGTCTGTGGCTAAACAGTATCGACAGCGGATAGGGAGATTACAATAATCTACCATAAGGGTCACCCGATTGCAGGTGGCCTCGTTTTCCACCGCCACCTGGGTTTTCCAACCCTCCCCTATTTTAAGGCCAACACAGAACCGCTGATCCGTTGTGTAGGCGTTCTTTCGATCAGCTCCAAGAACCACCCCCAGACCTCCTGCTATTTCTTTCGCCACTCCCATAAACTCCCCTGGTACATCCTTCAGTGTGACCCACGTAGGAACACGGAGACCCACAGGCTTGACCGGATTAAAGCCTGGTGTCCAAGTCTGTATGATGCATGTGCCCCATCTTGACCGATGGGGGGTCAGCATCAAGAGTTTCTGGGTGGCCTCCGGTTTTCTCGTGAGAACTTGGAAGAACCCCCGCCCCAGATCTCGACCCAGACCAACCCATTCACCCATCGTGGTTTGTAGCAAACGGATCCATTGAGACAGAGAATCCGTATGGGGTTTCCCTCCCACGAAATAGGCTACGGTTGCGTGCTTTTGGAGATACTCCATCTCCTTTTTCACTAACTCTTGGTTAACCTGGACTATCTCGACCTTGTTGTTCAACAGAAAGCCAGCACTACTGCGTGAAAACCCATCTGGAAGTTCCTCACCAACTTTAGCCACAGTAGGATGGATACGGTCGTGCTTACCAAGGTTGGACACAGCCGCAATGAGTTCGGGCTCCACCAAACCTTCCTCTCGCAGCGCCTCACGCTTCCCTTTGAGTGCCTCTGTCGCAGATGGGTCCACTGGCGCATGTTCGATCCTGACACAGTCAGCGTACGACCCCATTGCAGAGAAACAATTTTAAAATGTAACCCTAGATCTAAACCGACCGTTTGCCTCCACTTGCTACCGGCCTCGTTGCTACACTAAAAGTACGCAGAGAGGAGTACGCGGGTCTAAATCCGCATCCGGGAACAAATTGAGATCTAAATTATTAAACTAAGACACGATGGATCAGTGATCTGCAACCGAGAGGGGAGCCCGTCGCAGGGCCGCTTTGGTGCTTCATCGCGACTCAGAGAGAACCGCAGTTTGGGTACCTTCCAGCCAGATAACGAGTTTGACTGAGGTTTCAATTACTTTAATTTTCAATTCGAAGGGAGTGGCCACTCGACGGACTTGCCCAAGTTTTCATAGATCTCGTTTTGACGACAAGACAATAACAACTGGATTGCCACTCTAGGGAATCATGGCATGCTCCAACTGAATTTCAAGGTGGGGGGTGGGGGGGACCCATCCCTCCCCCGCTCCCCCCTTGAATTGCACTTTGCTGCAAGGCTGTGCTAAGTTAGATTCGGGTACAGTCGTCCCTCCCTCTCCTCCCTCCCCCAAAGGCCGGCACTGGCCTGGAACCTAGGAAGTCTCAGCTGAAAAACATGTGTAGTTGTGAGAATATAGATTTCAAATATCTTCTTAAAAAAAAATTATTTTACCTTGAAATTTTTTATACATATTAAAAACATAGAGATTGTTTCATGACAAAAGTTTCATGGAAAAAGAAAAAAAACTCAATCCTTAGGAAGGTGTCAAAGTTGAAAGTAGTGAAATGTTTCTCACCACTACCCATGTTGGTAGATTTTGAATAACTTTTTTTTGGTGAATCTTTTGGCCTTGAAATTTGGCATTAATATAGTTAACTTAAAGATTATGTTGTGGTAAAAATTTCGTGGTAAAACATCAATTTTTGAGCTTGCGGGAGGCTTCCAAAGTTGGCAGTACTGAAATTTTTCTCACTGTGGATGCGAAAACGCCATTTTGATTGGTACCCCACTGTACCCCATGGAAAAGCAAAGTGGACATCCTTTGAGGTGGACACTTTTGAAGCTTGAGTGCTTTATGGATCTCTGATTCTCTATCTTAATATTTTCTTCCACATAACTACTTTCATGTCAAATATAATGCTTGTGGGTCCCTAAATGTGGGTTCTAAGCTTGTCACCCAAGGAAAAGAAAGGATGATTATCCAGATGGGTAATTTTTCTTGGTCAACCTTGTCACAATTGATTTTGGTCCACCTAAAGTTCTATCGACATTTTTCACAAATGGGTGATTGCAATAAACACTTCATGTTTTCAGCTCAAAAATCCAGTTTTGGACCATAGGCCACTAGCAGTACTACGCAATATTGGTAGTAGAACGTGTTAGCATTGCCCCTACAAATTACTTAACCATTGATTTCGGGTGCTTGCAGATCTGGATTGTCACTTAGTACTATGATGTTTACTATGCAGTTCTATACACCACTACAAAATACTACTAAGGCCACTAGCAGCAAAAAAATAGCAGAAGAGGGGGCTATAGACCTTATCATTTTTAATAATTCAAAAAAAATTCAAAAAAGGGTCGTTGCAAGAAACACTTACTAGTTTTGTCTCAAAATGACCTATTTCCATGAGTTCTATGACTTTTGGAATAATTTTATTAAAATAAAATAAAATATGGATAATTTGAAGAGCAATGAGAATATTATGTCTCTTAAAATTCAGACCTAAGAAAATTTACCTCTAAAAGTTATGCACAAAAAAAGGACAATGGAAAATACAATGAAAATAGACACTTTTTTCTTTTTCTTTTTAAAAATATTTCAAAAATTCAATAAAATTCAATATATAAAACACACCTTTTTTAACTTAAAGATTATTCTTCTCCAATAAATTTCATCTTCAAAAAAAATATTTTGTGTTTTGTACAAGTGTACCTTGGTAGAGCACTTTGAGCACATGTGGAAGTTGGATAGTTCAATATTTTCAAAAAATATTTCTAGGGCTTGTGTAACTATATTAGAGGTCCATACATGCCAATTTTCAGCTCAAAATTTGCTTTTTTGGGTCAAAAAATAGGACTAAAACCCCCAAAATGGCCAAAGTAGACACCCAATTGGGGGCAGTTTAAAAATAGTAAAATTATTTTTAAGAAATTGAAAAAATTATACAACATGTAAAACTTTTGTGTGCACGTCCTTTCTAAATTTTAAGTCAAAAAAACAAAAGATGAAAAAGTTATGAGCAAAAAACTACCTAGTAAAGGTCAAGAGGACAAAAAAAAGGACAATTGTTTCTTGCAATCATCCAAAATTATTTTGAAAAATCCATTTTTCTAGACAAGATTGTGCTCACATTGCAATGAAAAATTCCTCTAAATTTTTTTTCACTCTTTATAGCCTTTGCGCAAAGGAAGGTCACTTTGACCCCATCTGCACAACAGACATGTTGCTATTTTTATAAAAACTCATCATCAATCCTTGTAATGTTAATAGACCTACAACTTGTCTAATTTGTGGCTTCAAATTTGGATTTTTGAGTCAAAAATAGGACTAAAAATCTCCAAAATGGCCAAGGTAGATATCCAATCAAGGGTAGGTTAAAAATAGTAAACTAATTTTAAGAGATTGAAAAAATTACTCTATATCTAAAAATTTTGTGTGCACCTTCATTCTAAATTTCAAGACCAAAGGACAAAAGATGCAAAAGTTATGAGCAAAAAACAACCTATTAGAGGTCACGTGGACAAAACAAAGGACTTGTGTTTCTTGCAATCATCCAAATAGTGTCTAAAATTGCCTCTTTTGTACATCGAGCATGATAGTGATATAATAATATCTTTCATACCTTCAACCATAGACATTTGAACTAGAATACTATAGGAATTTGTCCAAAAAGAATTCAATACATTTGACGACATCAATTGCAAGATTATAACACTTAAAGTTTGAAGGGATTAAAATTTGGTCCTCATTTAACATGGTCAATGTAGTTTGGTTCAACCTTTGTTGAAAAAGAGGCACTATTTAACCTAGAAAATTTCAACCATTGGATAGGTATTTATGTTAGTTATTGGCATGCCTATTTTCAATGATAATGAAGATGTTAACCTACCCAAAATCTTCTTGCAAAGAGAGATTGTCCCCCCTTCAAAAAAAATATGAAAATGGACTAGATTTCAATCAAACATATTTATATGTATATGTTTATATATATATATATATATATATAAAAGTCCATTTTCAGTTTGTTAAAAAATGACTTTGTATGAACCTATCATAGCCTTTGAAAAATCTACGGTAGCTTATTGGCCTTTAGGTCTTATAAAACTCTAAAAGTTCAAGGGGTGGATGTTTAAGGATTTTGGGCAAGTTCCTATGATGTCAAATTTGACTCATATAATTTGAAGCTTTTCTTGAAGGTAAGAGAATGCACTAGCTTTAAATATAGAAATATAATTCATCGTTCATTTAGTGCCCAAGAGAAAAAGTTATACACCTATCTATTGTAAACACAAAATAATGAAGTTGGACAATAGGAAAAAATTAAAAAATTAAAAAATATATTTTCTCATAGAAATCATTTATGCCTACATTGAGTCATTTGATTCATTCCAATCAAATTGTCATCTAAAAAGTACAAAGAGTCTTGATTTCTAGGCAATCAATCTATCAAAGCTTCAAATTTTTGTTTGGATAGAATGATGTGGAATATTCTTCATCATCTCATCCATTGGATGATTTAATATGGAATATTCTCCACCATGAGTAGTTATTTCTTGAAGTTCATCAGGATTGAGGTTTGATGTGATTAATTTCAACTTGGAGAATACAAAAATTGTACTAGGATTCATTACTACTCTCCCTTTAAATAAAGTTGTTGAATAATATATTGAAGCAATTCTTCAATATGACAATGATGTACATTTTATATTCTCAAAATCTAAGCTTGCTCCAATCAAGATTTGCCTTGATATTTGGAATGGTAATAAACTTGTAACCCCATGTTGTTAGGCAATGAAGTCTAGAAACTCTCTAGAGCACGATGTTTCAATTTTGGATGAAAGTTTGGATGATGATTCTTGAAGGGGGTAAAAGGTAGCCCCTCTTAGCCTATTGAATGTTATGCCCGGGGAGGACACTTCTTGTATATTTGGGGGACCCACGTGCGGCGGTGGGTTATTTTTAGGGGGGCTATCAATTACTTTTAATCATTACTTGGCAACATTAAAAGAGCCCCTATTTTACCATAAAGCAGAAAAATAAGCCATATTATCATCACTATTTTATTTTTAAAACACTTTGCCTTTTTAATGTCCCCTATTTTATATGTAAATTTTTTATAAATTTTACCTAAGATTATATAAATGTACCCTATATTCCGCCACACGTAGGTTATTAAAAAATGGGAAGTGTCCTCCCCTAGATGTTATGTTAGGAGGGTCAAAGTCTCAAAAACTACGAAAGAAAGGAGGAGTGAAAGGTGCAAAAAGTTCTATTCTTTTCACTTTGAACACTATTATCTTACAATCTATGCACTCAAAGTGTTTGAAAAAATTTCCACACATTCTCATACAAGCCTAATCTATAATTCTATGGTTGATAATGCAAACAATAGCTTTATTTTTTTTGTAACTTCTTGCACCAAAAATGGCAACTTTGAAGTGTTTTTTTTGAAACAAAGTTATGAATTTTTTGGGGCTGATACAAAAAATATAAGGATTAAATGGGATGATATTGTAAAGTACTTCTCAAAAAAAATATAAAATGAAATTTGTTTACAGTGGGTGAATTTACAATGACCTAATACACATACAAATATTTCTATCCATTTATTCCTTACCAATGTATGCATTCGTCTATGAGGCATGGTACTCTACTAATAGAAAAGAAAAAAACAAATAAATTGGCTTTGTTGAGTTATGTTGTCTGCAGAACCAAATGGAGGATACTTAGAGCCGGTTTCCATTAAGCTTATAGATGTCCAACAGAGAGCGTTCAAGAGACTCTAGGTCTTAGGTCCCACAATGATAAAAGCAAATGCACTTGTCATCCAGGTCACAATCCTTAGTCTCCATTTGACACACTCGCCATTCATTGAATTTTTTTTCTTTGAATAAAGTTTCCAAGCTAGGGTCCAAGTTCTTTAGGTTCGTAAAGTTGATTTGTAAGGGCTAGAATAGTCGAAGGGGAGATTGGAGCTTAGACCCTAGAGCTCAATGGAAAGCTCCTGGGTTGCAATGGCCACTCCACTCAAAGTCTCCTAATAGGCTGAACTTCAACAACTAAAAATGTAGCAAGCCAAAAATAGCAAATAAGTTGTAGCCACAAAATAAGTTGTAGCCACAAGTTGTGCCTCACTCATCACGGAGCGTCATTAGTTGTTTTGCTAGCCGCAGGGCAACCTGCAAAACCATATCGTTTTGCCAAATAACCCCTAAAGGACCAACATGCCTTTTTTTGGCAACATAGCGATTTTGGGTAGGTACGTGTGGCTACAGATTCTCATATTTTGGAACCAAAATTTAATAGAAGGTGTGGACGAGGAGTATCTTCAAAGGCCAACAATTTTCGTGACTTTTGACTACATGGTTGAAAAGTTATCGCATAAAACGTTGTTTGTTTCTCAACTCGGGCAGTTTGGGCAGATCAGAAAAAAACACTTTTTTTGGAAATAAAAATTTGAAATTGGTTTTATAGATTTATATATACATGTAAAGCTTTGAATCATTCCATTTAGATTAATGAGTCAAAAGTTATGAAGGATTTTAGTTTGCGGGTAGTTATGGATTCTCTTCTCTAAAATAAACTTTGAAGTCCTTTATTTTACTCAATTTTCAATATTTTTGAAAAAAAATAAAAACATTGGGTGTAGATTGTTTATTACAACATTTGAACCATTGGGATTGGCATTTTTCAATTCAATAAATAAATTGTTACTATTTTGTATTTTGAATCATTCTCTACTTCTTTCTTCTTACTATCTTTTTTGTACATGTTGTACAATTCCAAATGATATGAAAATTTTCAAGCATGTAGACAACTTGAATTGGAGAATAAATCCAAAGAGTTGCAACCATTTTGGACATTTTTGCATACAAATGTGACCTTCTGAAGTGCAGCTGCCCAGATTTCCGCAGTGGTAAAAAAATGATTTTTGTAACTTCAAACACTAATATCTTGCAATCTACATGGTGGAAATTTCTGAAAATTTTTCTACATCTTCCCAAACTAGTGCACTAAGAGATCTTACGGTTATATATGTCAAAAAATGTTTTTTTTCTGAAATTTGGTAGCTCTCCTAGAAATGACAGTTTTGGAGCAGTTTTGGTGGAAACATAGTTGCGGTCCTTTATAGGTTAAAGTGCACTTACAGCCTCTTGTTGCTAATAGGCCATCTATTTTGCTAGATGGGTGGGGCTGTTTTTGAGGCGCCTCTTAAAAAGTCATCTTTTTTTTCCCAAGTGGGTGGGGCTGTTTTGGAGGCGCCTCTTAAGAAGTCATCTTTTTTTCCCAAGTGGGTGGAGATGCTCCTAATCCTCCATTTTAAATTTAGCAGCACGGTGAATTTTCCTCAGGGGAAATTCAAAGAATTTATTATTTTCTGCACAGAATATTCTTTTGCAAAATTCTGAATTCCAATTGGTAATCACTAATCAGAGACCTCCAATTTCCTTCGGGAGGCCAAGAACTCTGGCATAACTCCCCAAACACGGCACACAATAGGAGGCTTTCTGTTTCCACTTTCACCCCGGAGGTTTTTCTGAAGTTTTTTCCTGCTGGGCCCACTTTGAATGGACTGAGGATTTAGTGTGCTGCGTCCCCAATTAGCAGTTGGCCTTTTCTTCTAAATTTGTGCAGAATCGAATATCCGCCTCGGGAATGAACTCCACTCCATTGCTTTCCTACTTTAAAATAAGGGGATTTCCGTACGGCTCATGGATTTGAGATTGCAAGTGAGATTTCCTGTTGACTTTGTAACATTTTAAAATGTCTTAAAATTGTTGAGGCCTTTGGGCTCACTGGGCTGGGGAGAATCCCGCAAAGGGAACGTCGTGTGAGACAAAAGAACAGCTCAATTGGCACAGGGACGCCGGAGGCTCGCGGCCCCAAAAGGTCCAATAGAACCATGGAAGAAGGGGCAGAGAATCCTTCTATGTAAGACAAAAGTGTAAATGTTCATCTTCAGAATTTTGCGTGAAAAGGGCAGGATCTTGCAGGCAAAGTAGTGTGACCTCCACTATAGTACTGTAGTGCTCTTGAGTTTTTTTAAGCAAGTGAATAATTCAATTCAAACTGTACTATAAGAGGTTGTGAATGCAATGGAATTTGTCCATGTGGTCCCCCCCCCACAAAAAAAAAGAGGTTGTGAAGGGGAGCAATCTAGGGTTAAGTGTGGACTATGAACAAAGGGATTCTAAGGGCTTTTCTTCAATACACAAGGAAGAATCCCCCCACCCCCCCACCCTCTTCTAGTATTGTTGGACTAGTGCTTTTGTATCACAACAATATACTTTTAATACTATATTGTATAATTACTAAAACAATATTGTTTCAATCAGGGGTACTTTCGTGATGTAGGCAAAAAAACTTTTCATTCATCCAAATCAATGCTTGACTATTTGAAAAGTGCACAATTTGAGCTATGAATTTGATAAAATTGATGTAAGTAATATATATTTATAAAAATATAAACACAAAAATGCAAAGATTCAAGGAAAAACTCAAGCTTTGAGGCGTTGAAATTCAAAAGATTATGGCAACTTCAAAAATCTATGGTCAAATGCCATAATATATTTTCTAAACAAATGGAATAAAATTTTCTATGTTCTTAGTAAAAGAAGTAAATCAATGAAATAAAACATTGACGACATGAATTTTATATTTAACCCTAGACCGCCCAAGGGGCCAAAAAGTGGCCTCTTATAGAATTCAAAGTGTTGTAACTTTTGCATCCAATGTCCAAATTCAATGAAACTTGATGGAAAATTTGCGCCTATTATTCTAGTTTGTGTGGTAAAATTTTCAGATCAATCTAAGAGGTGATGATTGTGTGTAAGCCAATCGAAGTTCAGAGGTTCAATGTGATTCACCAAAGTGCACTTCATGGCTGCAACTTTAGGGGCTTGTATCTCCTTCATCCAATGTTTGATTTGAATAAAATTTGTTGGGTTCTACTCCCCTTGAAGTCTAGTTATTGTGGTGAAATTTTCAAGTCAATCCAAGTTGCTTAGTTTGTTTGGGACAATTCAAAATTCAAAATCCCGCCATTTTGCAACTTCAGTGAACTTTGGCAGCTTGTATCTTCTTCATATAGTGTCCAATTCCAATAAAAAATTTGGGAAAGTTGTACATATTAGTCTAGTTTGTGTCGCTAAAATTTCACATCAATCCAAGAAGTTCTCAATGACTAAGGTGCATTCTAGTAGAAGGAGGTTCAACCCTAGATGTGTTTTTTGCAACTTTTCTTACCTATTTTTTGACATTTGCAAGCCATTTTGCAAACACATTGAGTCAATTAAATGATATTTTTTTTCACCAATGTGTTTGTATGCTGATTTTGAATCACTTTGTAGTTTAAAGTTTTTTCATTTGCTTAGGTTTAGAAATCAAATTTCACCTCTAAATGAGTTTTTAGGAAAATTTCAGCATTCTTTTTCAACACTAAAACATTCTATTCTTGCAATCTATGTGGTCAAATAACTTCAAATTTGATCCATGCCACCTACAACATGCTCACTACAAGATTGTACGGTTAAGATGTGTATTACTTAGTCACATTTAGATTTATAGCACTTCAAAAGCTACAATTTTTTTGAACCCAAAATGGTTGTGGGCCTTCTAGGGTGAAGGACAACAAATCTACTACATGTAATATATAGAATGACTTTGGGTTGCAGGATTGCTATTATGTAAACCTAGGAGCATAAATTCATGAACCTAGAAAATTATGCACTTATGTTATAGGTGTCTATTCAATAATAGATACCTATATATAGATGTTCATATTATAAGCACCTTCAATAATTGTAAAATATCTAGTTATATACACTCTCAAGGCTCACATGCTCACATTTCATATTCACACACTAGCATTGTTGGGTTTTGGTTCTAAAATACAGAGTGACTTGTGTTGACTTGATTTTTTCATAAGATGTTTTTCCTTTGCTTCTCTTTTAATTCTTCAAGGAAGATTAGATTTGGGACTTTTTTGAAAACTTGGGAAATATTTTTTTCACTTCATAATTTGGATTAATTTTTTTAATGGGTGCTAATCATCCCAATCTACATATGAATCATTGTTTCACATCATTCTAATAAATATTGAAAAAAAATTGAAAGATGCAATTCCAAAAAATGAGATTAAAGTTATAAAGAGTTTTATCTTGCAAGCAATGAAGGTAAAAAACATTTCAAGTCATTTTTTGAACTTGATTTTGAAAATTTCCAAATGAAAAGAAACAAAAAAAAATACAAATTTTGTTTATTAGAATATTTTCACCATTAGAATCTTTAATTATGAAATTGGCTTGTAGTAATTGATAGAGCTTTAGTTTGTTTTTCATCAAGTACCACCTTCCACTTTATAATTTTCATAAAGATGAATATGAAATCTATTCAAAAAAAATTTAATATATATTATCAATCCATTTTCCAACATATTGACTAAAACATACAAGTTATAGGACATTAATATTCTTTTTTTTAAATATTGAAAGACAAAATTCCCCCTTGAGAAGGGCTAGAAAAATCTACTTTTTTGAAAGTTAGGCACATCAAACTTGCAATTGGTAAGTATTTTCACTCTAAACTTTAGGAAGAATGTACTTGAGCAAGTTGATTAAATATCTTACAATTGAACTTGATTAGGATGAAGATTGAATCTTACTTTGAATAATATATTTTGAAGCATTTAGGAGTCTCTAAATACCAAAATTATATAGGGTTAAATGAAAATCAATGTGAAGATTATAAACGTTATTTTTTTTATAAATGTACTTAAATATTTTAAGAGCAAAACAAGTAGTATTTTCTTCATTCCTCAAAATCAAGCATCGTTGTAATCAAACTTACGGCCCTAATATGATACAGGCACAAAGTAGTGACATATTTATACAAAGTTAGTATTGAATGAATTTTTTCCCAGAAATTGTTCCCAGAAATTCATGTTAAATAGACAAATTTTCAGCCCTTTGGAGGGTGTCAAAGTCAGCAATAGTGAAAATTTTCTCACAACTACACATGTTGGGAGATTTTGTATATCTTTTATTTGGTAATTCATTTGAACTTGAAATTTGTAGCACATATTATCAACATATATATGACTTCACAAAAAAAATTCATGTTAAGAAACCAATTTTTCAGCCCTTGGGAGGGTGTCAAAGTTGACAATTGTGAAAATTTTCTCAAAACTACACTTGTTGAGAGATTTCAAATATCTTCTTAAAAAAAATTATTCTACCTTGAAATTTTTTATAAATATTAAAAACCTAGATATTTTTTCATGGAAAAAATTTCATGGCAAAAGAAAAAAAACTCAATCTGTAGGAAGGTGTCAAAGTTGAAAGTAGTGAACTATTTCTCACCACTACCCATGTTGGTAGATTTTGAATAACTTTTTTTCGGTGAGTCTTTTGGACTTGAAATTTGGCATACATATAATTAACTTAAAGATGATACTGTGGTAAAAATTTCGTGGTAAAATACAAATTTTTGAGCTCTCGGGAGGCTTTCAAAGTTGGCAGTACTAAAAATTTTCTCATTGCGAATCCAAAAACGACATTTTGATTGGTACCCCACTGTACAAAGAATATAAGGAAAAATAGCAACAACTCAAGGACTTGTAGCTAGGTTAGCAACAATGAGCTTGGACAACAAGACACTGACAATGCAAGAAAATTATAGCAACAATGAAGAGTATACTTGTCATTGCAAGTGAGGTAGAAAGGAACATGAAGATTAGGGAATAAAAAAAGATTTTTAATAGGTAGAAGGCTAGACTAAAAGAGGGTCTAGAGTAGAGGGAATGAAAATAGAGTCAAATCAAAGAAGAGGTAAAGTAGTTGGAATCAAATGTTGTAGCCAAGGTGGAAAAAAAAGGCATGAGAAACATTACACCTATATTTACAATATAAATTAAAAGATAACTTCAATGGCAACCTAGGAAGACCATTCCAAATTGGCCCACATGAAGAAAATTCAAGGTGTGCAAAAGTACATGCATCATTAATAAGATCAATTCATAGTTCTACACCTAGGATCCTTTACAACAACCAAGTACACTCTTTTCATTCAATTCAAGTAGGCAAATTACTTTTATTCTAGTACGACAAAAATATGTAGAGTTGTATTTATATATGAGCAAGAATAAAAATCGTAAATACCTTTTTTCATAAAATACAACACTGAGTTATTTCCTAAGAATGTGGCAATTTTGTGGGCAATTTTTTAATGTTTAGAAAAAAAATTTAAATGGCTAAAGGTGACTGATGTAGATACAGTATCTGGATTTAAAAACTTTTTAATGTTTTTTAAGAAAAAGTAATGGAAATAGATGCTTTAGGTATGGAAACCATGCCAAATAATATTGGCCCTTCACCTATAGCTAATTTTGTTGACTACTACTATATACTTTAGAAATTAAGAAGAATTCCATTCTATTCTTAAAAATATGACTCTTTAGTTTTTTTGCAGCTGAGTCACTTTTCTAAAGGCATTACATGAAAAATATTGGAAAATACATATTTACTTTATATAAATTTATAATTCATCCTAATTGCATTCAAACATACTCAATGTTTTAAAATATGTATTGTTTTTAGTAAATCTTGCAAGGAAGTGAAAGAAGATTTTGATACACTTTTAGCATGGGTTATTTGGAAGCTATATAAATAAGTTACTAAATCTCAAAGTATTATTTAGAGGTGCACCAAAAATTCAATTTTCTAGGTCTTCATATTCACATTCAATACATCTTGTATTGTTGATGTATAGTATAGTGCTACATTTTTGTGAAGTTCAAGGATTACTTGGGATGAATGAAAAATCACTTAAATAAAGCATTCATCTCAACTACACTATAATCATTATCAAGAGTATAGACCTCAAACTAACTACTTTAGAATTAGGACATTTAACACCACCTAATGTCAATGTCAACTAAATTTGTTGTATCCTAAAAATTCAAGATGTTTTTTTACCTAAAATTCTTGTAAGTACTATCCTATCTTTTGAAACTTTAAAAAAATCTAAGAGATATCAAATTAGAGGATTGCTGTAAGAAACGCTTCCATTTCTAGCTCAAAATGGCCTAGTACTATAACAACTGGGACTTCCAAAATAATTTTTTTTATTTAAATGAGATATGGATAATTTGTAAAGTATTCAAAATTGTATGTGTGAAAATTCAAGCCTAGAACTATTTATCCCTGGAAATTTTGCACAAAAAAAGAGTGATGGAAAATGAAAAAAAATAGATACTTTAGAATTTAATTTTTAGAAAATAATTTTTTTTAAAACAAACTAAACAAAACATTTTTCTTAACTTGAAGATCCCTTTTTTTTAACCATTTGCATCTTTGGGAAAAATTTGTAGTCTCTACACTTGTACAAAGATAGTGCACTTTGAGTATATGTGGAAGGTGGATACTTTATAATTAAAACAAAATTCTTTGAAAGTTTGTGTTATATTTATATAAGTCTTTGAATCCTAATTTTGACCTCCAAATTTGGTATCTTGAATCGAAAACAATATTATCCCCTCAACCCCCAAAAATGGTCATAGTAGACATCCAATTGAAGGAAGATTTGAAATAATAAATTATTATTTTTTAGATTAGAAAAAAGATTCAATCTCTACAACTACCAAACATACTTTCATTTCAAATTTCATAGAAAAAAAACATAAGACACAAAATTTATAAACAAAAATCTACATATCCAAGGCCAAAGGAACAAAAAAAGCCAATTGTTTCTTGCAATTACATTAGAAGGGTGATTTTTTGAAGGTTGACTATAATTATAGCCAAAGATAAACAAAAGCAAATAAGAATTTTATTAAAAAAATGTAAAGAAATAAAAATAGACCCTCAAATCTTAAAACTTACAATCACCAACAAAACTAAGGGTGATGGTTAGAACAATGTTGAATTGCATCTCAAACTTAGAAAAATTCAAAATGTAGCCATTTTTTACAAGTCACTATGTTTTCAATGATGACTCAATTACTTACAATAAAGTGGAATTTTGGAAGTGCCTAGATTGATATAGAATGCAATGATTTTGGATTTTCATGACCTTGATTAAACCCTTAACTCCTATAGTGTTTCTTAACCCCTAAAGGTTTTTGACTATGTTTTCACCAAAACTGCTTCAAAACTATCATTTTTTAGACAACTACCAAATTTTAAGAAAAGAACATTTTTAGACAAAAGTAACCATAGGATCTTTTAGAACACAGGTTTAAAAATATGTGAGAAAAATTTCAACAATTTTCGTAGTGTAGATTGCAAGATATTAGTGCTTAAAGTGACAAAATCATTTTTTTATCATTACAAAAATCTGGGCAGCTGCACTTCAGAAGACCATATTTGTATGGAAAATGTCCAAAATGATTGTAAGTCTTTGGATTCATTCTTCAAGTGAAGTTGTCTACATGCTTGAAAATTTTCAGATCATTTGGAATTGTACAACATATAGGAAAAAAATAGTAAGTAGATAGAAGTAGAAAATGAGCCAAAATACTAAATTATTAACAATTTATTTATAGAGTTAAAAGAAGACAATCCCAATGTTTGTAATGTTGTGTTAAACAATATACACCCAATGTTTTTATTTTTTTTCAAAAATATTAAAAATTGAATTAAATAAAAAATTCCAAACTTTTTTTGTAGTGTAGAGATTCTACAACTAGCCGCAAACTACCTCAAACTAGAAATCCTCATAACTTTTGACTCATCAATCAAAATGGAATGATTCAAAGCTTTCCACTTAGATAAAAAATCAAAGAAACAAATTTCAAATTTTAATTTTTTTTTTAAAGAAGTTTTAAAGAAGTTTTTTTTGTTGCCCGAGTTGCTTGCCGAACAAAGGAAACAACATAGCTGCCCAAAATTGCTATGTTGCCAAAAAATGCAGTTTGGTCCTTTAGGGATTAAATAAGTTTTCACCAAAAATTCCCCTAAAATTGTCATTTCAAATACAACTAATGAATTTTAGAAAAAGAAATTGGACACATGTAATTGTTGGATTTTGTAATTGTGTGTTTGAAAAGACATGAAAAAAATTTAGGAATTTTTATCATGTGGATTGCAAGATATTAACTTTTGAATTGATAAAAATCTTTTTTTGGCCCAACAAAAAATCAAGTAGCTATAGTTAACAAGGATACATTTCCATGGAAAATAATCCGTGTTAGTAGTGCTTTTTGGGATTCACTCCTCAAGGCAAGTTGGCTACATGCTTCAAAATTTCAAATCATATGGAATCATACAACATATAGGAAAAAAAATAGAAAATAGGAAGAAACAGAGGATGATTCAAAATACTAAATTGTTAAGACTTCAGTTATGGACTTGAAAAATGCCAATCCCAATGGTTGCAATGTTGTAATAAACAATGTACAGTGGGGTACCAATCAAAATGTCGTTATTGAATTTGCAATGAGAAAAATTTCAGTACTGCCAACTTTGAAAGCCTCCCAAAATAACACTATACTAAGGGCTCAAAAACTCCTCCTCACAACTACATATGTTGGGAGATTTTGTATATCTTTTTTTTGGTAATTCATTTGAACTTGAAATTTAGAAAACATATTATCAATATAGAGATGACTTCCCAAAAGAAAATTCATGGTAAGAAACCAATTTTTCAGCCCTGGGGAGGGTGTCAAAGTTGGAAATTGAGAAAATTTTCTCAAAACTACACTTGTTGGAAGATTTCAAATATCTTCTTAAGAAAAATTAATTTTACCTTCAAATTTTTTATGCATATTAAAAACATAGATTTTGTTTCATGACAAAAATTTCATGGCAAAAAAAAAATAATTCAATCTTTGGGAGGCTGTCAAAGTTGGCAACAGTGAAAAAATTTCCACAACTACCAATGTTGGTAGATTTTGAATACATTTTTTTCGGTGAATCTTTTGGACTTGAAATTTGTCACATATATAATTAACTTAAAGATGATGCTGTGGTAAAAATTTCGTGGTAAAATACCAATTTTTGAGCTCTTGGGAGGCTTTCAAGTTGGCAGTACTGAAATTTTTCTCATTGCGAATTCAGAAACGACATTTTGATTGGTACCCCACTGTATATAGCTTCTTACATTCACTCTGATGTATTATGCAACTACCATTGCCTCCTACGCCCTTGAGATCCTCCATCCCTATACTTGTTTAACTGCAAAGGTTTTCTATTGCTTTGCGATGAGTCTCTATTGATTGATGTCTAGAGTTTGTTAGACACTAGTCTAGATCATATTTGGGTTGAATTATTTTCAATTAGAGTCAAACAACAAACTCTAGTTGCATGAAGTTGGAGGTAATAGCCCCTCATCAAGGTGTTCTTTACTATCTTTACAATCATGATTCCAATCCTTATTGTAGTCTTTGTCTTCTTCTTTTGGCTTAGTAGACCAATAACATAATTGGTTGTACAAAATCACTAGAACAAAACTGCATTTGCCTCAACAAAATCCACTTGATGTGTTTGTTGAGGCAAATGCAAAATCTGCGTTTTTCCGCGTTCTTCAACGTAGTTTTTGCGTTTGCCTCAACAAACACATCAAGTGGATTTTGTTGAGGCAAATGCAGTTTTGTTCTAGTGAATCCTACAAATGTCATAATTAGTATTTTAAGACAAATATTTGTACTAAATATCCACTAATCCTCTTGATTGTATCAAATATTCAACAATGTAGACTTGAAGAGCACTTTAGTATTCTATTAAAAACCACTTTAATTAGTTTCATCTTTTTTTAATAAAAATTGCTAGTTTGTATTCATTTTAACTCCCATATTCTATTGGCTAACTACCCTCTCAAAGCACCAATGGTAGTACTAAATAATTATTGAGTTCAAATAAATGCAACCATAAGCAAAATCATCACCATATCCATTTTCATCCAATTTTGACCCTTTCTTAGCCTATAATCCATATTTGGGTGCAACCAACAAACTAAGTTTATTGTGTACAAGTGACGGTGGTTGCCTAATTGGTAGATGACAAGAAAAGGAAGCAAATGGAATTAGGCTTGTTTACCTTACCTTACTTGTGATAACTCATCTAAAACCAGAATGTAATAGCTACAAATCAATCCAAATAACACTAGTAGTAATTGTATCATTGCCCAAATGAAATTATCGATAACTGCAATTGATGATGATTATAATGAACTACTTCCTCTAATCAATCTAACTTTAAAGCAACCAAATGCCTTCAATATATGGATTTAAAAGTCAAAACCTCTTTTTGAAAGCCTTTATAGTATTGAATTTATTTCAGATAGATTTGAATAGAATTTGAGCCAATTAAAATGGTTCTTATGGTATTTTTCTTCTAATTTTATTTTCAATACAGTTTTGGAATCAAGAAGAAAAGTAGGATATCTTCTATTGCTAGACCCAAGCCAACCTCCACTCAACCCAAGTCCTACTTTCTTGGTACTAAAACTCCTTTAAAATGTTGCATGTAGGTGTCTTGGAGTCATGTGGGATTTAGCTAGGAATGTAGTGTGAAGCCCCTAATTCCAATTTTCAACTTTCTACTAATTAGATTTTGTGAATTCATTGAGATTTTTGATATAGCATGAATTATCATTTTGATTGATTGGATTCAAAATTTTATTTTTGCAATAGAACAATTAATTTAAAGGTTTTTTCACATGCATATTGGGCAATTCAAATTTCACTAAAAAAAAAATAGGTTGGTCAAAGTATTAACCCCTAAAGGTTTTTGACTATGTTTTCACCAAAAATGCTCCAAAACTGCCATTTCTAATACAAGTGCAATTTTTTTTTAAGAAAACATTTTTGACTTGTGTAACTGTAGGATCTTGTAGTAAGGTGCTTTGTAAACATGTGGAAAAAATTGTGAACATTTTATTCATGGAGTTGAAAATTTTCAATCCCAATGGTTAAAATGTTGTAATAAACAATCTACACCTCTTGTTTTTATTTTTTTCCCAAAATATGAAAAATTGAATTAAATGAAGAATTTCAAACTTTTTTTGTGCTGTAGAGATTCTGTAACTGGCCGCAAACTACCCCAAACTCAAAATCTTCATAACTTTTGACTCATTGATCGGAATGGATTGATTCAAAGCTTCACATGTCTGTATAAACCTAAAGAACCAATTTGAAATTTCACTTTTAAGAAAAAAGTTTTTTTTTGAAGTTTTTTCATCTGCCCGGGCTGCCCGCCGAGTAAAGAAAACAGCATATCCTATCGTAACTTTTTAACTGTGAAGTCAAAAGTTATGAAAATTGTCGGGCCTTAAAGCTACTCCTTGGGCACACATTGTATCAAAATTTCAAAGAAAAAAAATAAAAACTCCATCCATGGTGAGCTGCCCAAAAAATTTATAATCTCAAAAAACGCTGTTCAGGGCTTTAGGGGTTAATATATAGCTTCCTAGTATTGTTGTTCCTAGGGGGACTATTTTCCTCCATTTGAATTCTAGTGTGGTACTTTGGACTTCCTCACATGTTTGCAATAGTAATTTATCCAAAATTATCCTCTTAAATTATAAAATAATGAATGAACCTTTTGCCATGTGTATAAACTACAAGGTGATGTTCTTCAAAGTTATAAAACCATGACTTTTCCACCCAACTCTACATTGCAAAGTCACATCTGAAACTCTTCATAGTTTTCAATGCATTGGAATGCTAGAAGGTGGCAAGGTGCAATTGAACTCAACAATAAGAATCACAATTGGATTGATGCCAATTTTGAATGTGTATACCTTACTCACATCATCAAATAATTAAGATTTTTTTTGTGATTGGTCAATATTTGAGGGTGAAATTGTTGGTTTGATGCCAATTAATATCTATACGTTAAGTTAGGCAATATTTGTTTGTTTGTTATATTGAGATCTTTCCGACTATATCTTCTTTGGTCACATTTTTGGTACTATTGGAAAGCCCTTGAAAAGGAAGGATGCATAAGAAGATTTCTAGGCCCCCCAGAAGATTGTTTCAAGGCTGTTCCTTGAAACTGTTCCCATTGCTCTAAACCGGCCCTTGTTGGTATGATTTTTTGAATTGAATTGAATTTTTTTTAAATTTCCAAAATTTTCAGAATGTATTAAAAATTAAAAAATTAAAAAATTAAAATTTTACAATGTGGTAGTCGCTTGACGACATCAGCATGCTGATGTGTCAACGTTCACAATGTTCCTATAGCATTCATAGTACTTGGGAACTCACAATCTTCTAAAAGGGTGAGAATTCCTTTTATGCATGGGCTTTATTTCATGGCATTTGGACATATAATGTGAAAGTTATTGAATTCCAAAGTTTTTTGGAATAAAAAACTTAGAAATTCATTTTTACTTTTATTTTGATTGTGACAATGGTACAAGTCACATTAGTCATCATTCAAATGAAACTACCACTATTCAACTAATTGCTAATTGCAACCACATTGAAAAAACTTTTTCCTACATATTTTGGCTTAAAATTGGCATCTTTTGATTACAATAGCATAGAATCAATTTTGGATGCACCTATAATTCTTGCCATAATTTTTGCTATAAAAATGATATTCTAGTTAGACAATGTCTAAAAATTACATGCTAATAGAATTCTTGAATCTCCTCTAATTCATTTACCATCGAGATTTGACAAAAATTGAAATTTCTTGATAGTAGAACCATGCTTACAAACTTAATTGAACAATTTTAATGGTTAACTCAATTGAACATTTAAATGTCATTTGAACAATCCAATGTCTACATTTCATAGATATTGATGGATTAACCTTGAAATAACACCAATGCCATATTAGAAGGATGAACAAAAAGAAATCTAAAAATTTTACTCAATGTTTCTAGTTTTTTTCCCACTTAAATACATTTGATGTGGATGGTGATGGAAGTTTCTTTATAGTGGTATTATTGACTATTCTACAAAAGAAGACAATTAATCTATGAATCACTATGCTATGTAATATAACAACTTCTAGCATTTTCACCTTATTTTGAATCATTGCCAATGAAAACATTTTGTTTCCATTTGATCCAAACTACTATACAAAATTCCATAAAATCTAGTTTCTCCTCAATTTTCTTATACTTTTTAATTGATTAAAATTGAATATTTCATTGAAAATTGAACTTTTGGCCTAAATTAAGGTCTATTGATTTTCTAATTGCAGAATGATACAAAATTCTAGACCATGATGTTACACACTATAAAATATACCTATGATGAAATTTTAAAATTTTAAAATATTTATGTAATTGATATGAATTTCTTCATTCTTATTTTAAAAATTAAGGAAATTTTAATTTTTAACAAAAAAATCTAGAAATTTCATAAAATGTAGAAGAAATATGAATTCATCACTCATATTTGTTCATAGAGTAGAGCATATGAAGCAAAAGATATTACAATTGTTAATTTATTAGTTGTCCTTGCCACCAAATTTTCAAAATTAGAGTAGAAAGTGCACTTCATAAATATCATCTCGTTTGCAAATCAAAATCAAAAACATAATTTCCATAGATATAACTTATCAATCTAAAGGACAAACTAGAAGTTGCCTAAATCAAGTAAAAATAATCTTCTATAATTCCTTTACAACATATTCTTGGATAGAAATATCAATAATACCTTAATTCAATAATTTTCACCAACTAAAAAAGGTTCTAAGAGTTTTATAATATATTAGACAAATGATTTCATCTTTGAAAACTTAAACAAAAATAATTTAGTCATAAATAACTAAAGAATGGAGGATACAAAATAGGGGATTGCAAAAAATACTTGTATTATTTTTTGTCACACCTTGTATGGTCAAAAATCTTGTGTTATGGACTTATGGCTCAATATAATTTAAGTCTAAACAATTTTTATTTCTATTTTTTTTTCTATTTTTAATAACAAACTAAATCATCAAAGTCTCTATTCAAGTGTTTATTTTTTAAGAATTTGACACTTTTCTACTTCTCCAATTGAAATAATTTTTCTATATTTTTCTTTTGCGGTGGTTATATTCATCATAACTACTAAAGGACCAAGCTACATTTTTTTGGCAACATAGTGATTTTAGGTAGTTTACTATAAATGGAGTTTTTATTTTTATTTTTTTGAAATTCACACAACATATGCCCTAGGAGTACTTAGCTTTAAGATCAAGGGTTGCTATATTATGTAAGCATAAAAGTGTGAGCCTATATCTATATTATAGTAACCCTCTATGTTAATAGTGTATATGTGCTATAAGTACATATTGGTGTTTGTGTTATATATACCTTCAATGGTTGCATAATACATACTTACATATATGTTCAAGGCTCACATGCTAACACTTTCATGCTCACATACTAGCACCGCTGCTTTAAGATCCAACAATTTTTATAACTTTTGAAGCTTTGACTATGTGGTTAAAAAGTTATTGTACGATTTGTAATTTTCATTTGATTGCAGACAATTTAGGCAACTCAAAAAACATTCTTAATAAACAATTTAAAAAAAAATAAAAATTTAAAACAAATTCTTTAGAATCATATATATAACAAGCTTTCATTCATTCCATCTTGATTAATGAAATGAAAGTTATGAACAGTTTTACTTTGTAGGTAGGTATTGGTTTTATAGACTCTTTACAAACTTCCCTACAAATCCAAATTCTTCAATTCATTATAACTTTCATCTTTTAAATCATAATGGAATGATTCAAAGCTTCCTACGTATATATGAATTTAAAGAATAAGTTTTAAGTTTTTATTTTATTTTTTAAAAGTACTTTTTGAAGAAGTTTTTTTTTGACTCGTTAGAGACTTAGAGATCCCTGCCATCGAATGAAAATTACATATTGTGTAATTACTTTTTAACCATGTAGTAAAAGGTTATGAAAATTGTTGGACCTTAAAGCTACTTCTTGGGCACATATTGACATATGGGTGATTGCAAGAAACGGCTGTCTTTTTTGTCATCACAATAGAAGTGACTTTGGTGCCATTGGTTATAACTTTTGGGGAATTGATCCAATGTACTAGAAATTTTTATTGAAGATGGACAACCTGAAAGTGAAGAAATTTCTTATTTTTCAGAAATTTCCAAAAAATATTTTCTAATTAAATTTTAATTTACCTAACTTGTCACACTTTGCACTGTAGGGGTTCTTAGTACTGTGGAGTATCCAAAATTAATGATGTAGACTTGAAATTTATGTGGTCTATTTATATACTAGAGATTTATGAGTTAACCAAAAAGATTTTTAAATAACATTACTTTATGTCCTCTACATTGATGCAAATAGGAGCCCCTTGCGCATACAATTCTGAACATCAAAAATGGTTTCAAAATAATTCTTTTGGTGAAATCTCATCATCATCAATCTTTTCCAAATTTTCAATTTTTAGTTTTTTTAAAAATTTCTTTTCCTATTTTTTACAAATTGAAATGTGAAAGTACACCTTTTTATGAGAATTTGCACTTTTCTAGTTCACCTAATTAGAAAACTTTTCTACACTTTTCCCTCATAGGGTACCTTCTTCTTAATGGTATATGCACTAAACATATTTTTTACATTAAATTTTATTTTTCTAATTAAACAGTACTCTCCCAAAGGAAAAGCACAAACGAGACAAAAAAATGAGAGGCCTTTCTTGCAACTACCCATATTGTGTGAAAATTTCAAAGAGGAAAAAATTCCATTCATAGTGAGCTGCCCAAAATCACTATGTTGCCAAAAAGTGTAACTTGGTCCTTTAGCAATTAAAGGTGTATATATAGGTTGAATTTCTTAATTCAAAAAATATATTTTTTCTAATTTTAAAGTTCTCCAAGAAAAAACACTTAATTTGCAATATATTTAACAAAATTAACAAGTGTTTCTTGCAATCATGTAGTGCAAAAAACTTCTAATTTGACTATTGAGTTATGGATAAATAATGTAAAAATTTGATGGGCCTAGTAACTATGGGAATTATGAAGGGATTAAGAATTAAGGATGTGGTGCTTTAAAGCCAGCTTAAGTTAGGGTTTCTTTACATCTAGAGGTTGGGCTTATTTGTTGATCTAGAAGCCAAGAATCCTTATTTCATATTAGATAGAATGCTAAAATCAATCCCAATTCCTTTACAAGGATTAGAGGCTGGGCCTATTTGGTGGAATGAATTTTCAATTACAAAAATGACATGATTTGACATGGCCCAAGCTCATTGAATTGGTTGCACCCAAAATGCGAGGCCAATTCTTGGCCTTAGGATCAATGTCAAATTTTACTTAAAAGACTTTTGATTTATAGAAAATATAATTTTTTTTCAAAAAATCTGATCCATTCATTCCATTGGTTTTTGTGCATTTGACCTATGGGAAATTGGTCCAGCCTCCAAGTGTAAAGTAGCCCTCCTCTCTTTTTGTTCTAGGTTTTGTTAAACTTGCATGTCTTCTTGGCCTCAAGACTATTACATATAGGAGAACTGGCCCCCTTCTAATGTTATTTTACTGAGTGAGTTGAGGGCGGCCTTCCGCGTGAAAGGGACTGAAACAGGCGGCCTCTCGGTGTGAAGCGGCCCTTCCTCTCGCCCTTCTCCAGTTCTGCCTTGTGGGCTGGCTGCTGCTTGGGATTCGCTCGCTCTGCTCTGCTCTGCTCTCTCCAGCCCTTCCTTCCAGTCTTCCAGTGTGATTGGCTGACTTGGAGTTGAAGTCTGTGGCGATCGGCCTTCTTCGCTTCGTCGTTGGTACCCTGTCCTTCCCTTCCATTGCTCCTTCCGCTGAGCGCTGCCATGGGAATCTTTGTACCCACCCCACCCCGGCCCTGACAAGCCAAGGACAACGGGGTCCCTGGTTGGCTTCCCATGTTACAACTTCTGGGAAACGGTCTGTGGATCGACAGGACAGAGCAGGTCTGTGTCTGTCGATGTTGCTCTTCCCTTCTCATTTGCAAGCCACGCTAGCCAATGGAGGTACAAGGAGGCTCACCTCGCTCGGAGACATGCATGCATGTCGGTCGCTGCAGCTCAGCTCAGCTAATCTGTCGAGCTCGCATCTGCTCTGCTCCCCGCCCTTCGACTCTTGGAGGCGGTGGGCCCACTCAGGTTCTCCAGCTCCGGCCGTCCGGCAGCCACGGGCATGGAGCTACCAAAACTCACCACAGTGGGCAATCTCCCTGGGGGAGATTTTGGCAGAATTCCACGCCAAATTGGACGGACGGATCAGGCCACTGGACTGGAATTCAGTTGAAAAGCAGGGCAGTACAGTTCGAAGGGATTCATTCAGTTTGCCAACAAGTTCCGTCATCGATCGGTAAAATACATAAGCTAGCTAGAAGAAGTGGCTCTGTGCCACTGGAAGGAATGGGAGCTCCGTCCGTCACTTCGGCCTCACCTAATTGGGCGATGGTTCGTGAGTCACATGCAGGGAATTCGGAGTTGGGGGAATCTTATCCGCATTGGGGATCATATCACACAGCCCGGGAGGAGGCCGGATGTTTTCTCTGATCGATTCAGCAACAGTGGCCGTAGGCCGAGCTAGCTAGTAGCAGCTCCATTGGAGCCCCGCTGATGTTTATCATTTGCATCGATGGATCATGTGCCGCAGGCTAGGCATGCACGTGGGAGGAGCGCGTAACATTCCCTGCGGCCCAGCTTTTGGGCTCCTTATTCTTCCGAAATCCCCAGTTCTGGGCGATTTGAGATCCTCCAAATGGACTCATGTGTGAGTGGCTCTCCCTGCACTGTGCTGAATTTACTAGTCAGCAAACACTATTTACGTGTGTGAACCTTTATTTGCAGGCAATCATTCAGTTGCTTTGGGGACACATGAAGCATCCTCTCAACCCCTAAAGAACTAAAGTGCCTTCTAGGGACATTTGGAATTTGGGGCAAGCTTGTGTGACCTAAATTTTCTTATTTTCTATATGGTTCTTTGAAATTTTTTTGACAGGAAATCGTTTTAGCTTTTCGAAAATACAATTTTTATTTCAATTGATGCTTGGAAACAGAAGTTGAACCCATTCTAAGTCACTCTTCAAAATAGTTTGTTATAGTGGAAACACCCAAAACCATCCATTTAAGGAATTCAGCATAGTTGGAGGCATCTTTTTCTTAAAATGATCTTTTTCTAGTAAATTAGTGAGTGAAAATCATGAATATTAAAAAAAAATTAAAATTTTCGAAATCAATATGTAATTTTTATAAATTTCCAAGGTGTTGGCTCCCTAGACCACTGGAACCATTCTACATGTGTACCTTTAACTGAACACCTGGGTCGTTGCAAGAAACACTTACCGGTTTTGGCTCAAAATGGCTCAAAATCAATGAGTCCTGTGAGTCCTATGACCCTTTGAAATAAATTTTTTTTAAATTGAAAAAAATATGGATAATTTGAAGAGCAATGAGAATATTATGTCTCTTGAAATTCAGACCTAAGAAATTTTTTCTCTAAATGTTATAGACAATGGAAAATACAATGAAAATAGCTCTTTTTTCACTAATTTGGTAAAAATAGTAAAAGAATTCAAAAAAAGAAAATGAAAAATCCTTTTTTTCTTCAAGTAAAGGTCTTTCTTTTCCAACAAATTTCATATTTGGAAAAAATAAATTCTATTCTCTACACGTGCGCAAAGTCAGCCACTTTGGCGACATGTGGAAGCTGGACAGTTTAATATTTTCAAAAATCCTTTTTAGGGATTGTGTAACTATACTATATATCTAAGCATGCCAATTTTCAGCTCAAAATTTGCATTTTTGGGTCAAAAATAGGACTAAAAACCCCCAAAATGGCCAAGGTAAACAGCCAATCGGGGGCAGTTTAAAAATAGTAAACTAATTTTAAAAAAACTGAAAAAATCACACAACATATAAAACTTTTGTGTTCACCTTCATTCCAAATTTCAAGTTGATAGGGAAAACTATGCAAAAGTTATGAGCAAAAAACTACCTGTTGGAGGTCAAGGGGACAAAAAATAGGACAAGTGTTTCTTGCAATCACCCACCTGCTGAAATCAGTTGTTAGTGAATGAAAACTATACATGTGTCTTACAACTACATTAGCAAATTAGAATTAAACATTTGTTGGATGTTTTAATCAATGCTTATGGCTAGGGGAGGACACTTCCCGTTTTTTAATAACCTACGTGCGGCGGAATATAGGATACATTTAAATAATCTTAGGTAAAATTTATAAAAAATTTACATATAAAATAGGGGACATTAAAAAGGCAAAGTGTTTTAAAAATAAAATAAAGATGATAATATGGCTGATTTTTTCGCTTTATGGTAAAATAGGGGCTCTTTTAATGTTGCCAAAAAATGATTACAAGTAATTGATAGCCCCCCTAAAAATACCCCACCGCCGCACGTGGGTCCCCCAAATATACAAGAAGTGTCCTCCCCGGGCTTATGGACAGATTTAGTGGTACTCTAGGGTCCAGGAATAGGTACAAGGATGGAAATGGGTGTTTCTCCCTTAGGCAAAACAAAAAAGACCCCAACAAATAATTTTTTCAATTTTAGTTTTTTCTCTCAAAGATTATATACTGATCTACATTTGAAGCTTTGATTCATTCTATTTGGAATGGTAATGAGAAATTTATGGATAATCTTGTATTTTATATAATCTTAGTAGCTTCTTGAAAAAACAACTAATTATTTATAGAATTCATTTTCAAATCCAGTTTTTCAAAAAATTTTGAAATGGTTAAAATTTGTTTGCAAGAACAATCTCAATGTTGAGATTATGGTGTTTCAATTCCTTCTAAGTAAAGCTATTAACAATTAAGTGTTTTTTTTGTTCAATTTTTAGACCTACTACTATTTAATAGTTTTTTAATCAATGAAAATAAAGTATTTTATTAAAAAAAAATTCCCAACTCCCAATTCAAATGTTCAACATCAAAAATTTTAACTTCATGGTCCATAGTGCACAAAGATTCTACAAATGGTAGTCAAAGACAGTCATTTGAAATTGTAGGTCAGGGTTCAAATTCTTTTCCATCTTGGAATGCTAATATTTTCCAATTAGTATGGTAAAACTTCATGAAATTTTTACAACATGATCTAAGACAAGTGAATTACAAGACCCTATGATTAAATTAAAAATATCTATATCTACTATCTATCTATCTTGGGTAGATACAACAAGCATAGTAGTTTTGGAGCCAAAAAATACCTTTGTTGTTTAAGGGTTAATTTACCCCACTCCAGGTATAGTGGATTTGTTTCTTTACATAGGTGCCCAAAACCATCACCTCCTATTATTCAGTTTGAGTGAAAATCCCTCCTTGCATTTGGTATTCAAAGTCTCATTAATGTATGCCATAAGATGATAAGACTACAAAAAATTGAAAAATAATAAAGAAGCCTCTTGATGATTAGTATCCCAAAACTAGCTATAAATGGAAACTATAGGTTGTAATAATGTAGATGCCTTATTCAACTTGCTCAATATAGTACAATATCAATAATCATACAAACTCATTAGATGAGATTTGAGGTTTTGGGAGGCCCACGGGTTTGTTCTTGAAACAATTCTCAAAATGTTGGTCGCTATCAAGCCACCAATTTAAAATAAAAAATAAAAAATTGGGTCTTGATTCCTAAAATGCAAAAGAAGTCCAATTTATTTTTTTCAAAAAATAAATTAATGATGAGGCATGGTCTTGGCCACGTTAGCTTCCAATGTTTTTGCATTCCTGCAATTGTTGCATTCTTGTAGCAATTACTACATTCTTATAGTTTGATAACTTGTGGTCTTCTAGAGGCATCAAATCTCATCTAATGTCCTATTCTATCATTCAAATTTATTTGCATAGTACAAAAAAGAATTGAATTTTTTTGTCTTGTATAATTGACACTCAATTCTTATGCAATCTAGATCAAGCATATCAAAACTTAAATACAATAAATAATGTTACTTGATGTTAGGAGTGTTGATACCAAAGTGAATTCCTAACACCAACTGAAGTGCAAAACATACTATTATAATTCAAGCTACTAGAGAGTCCCTCCTCAACTTCAACTAACTTACTGCTAGTAAGTGCCGTGAGCAGTCCTGAGCACCCAATCATCAGTCTCCAAACCAAACCATTTCTCCACTAAGTGACTAGTGACTAACTTACTGGTAAGCTAAATGATCCTCAGTGAAGTAAGTTATGGGGACAGTGACCCCTGGAACTTGAAAATCAAAACCATAGACGCGCACCAAGTATTCATACAGGGTTGGTTCAATGATAGCAAGAACTTCAATTCCCCGTCTTTATGACCTGCGCCTGCGCCTGAGCCCGAGTCCGAGGAAGCTAGCCAAGGGTAGGGTAACTATCAAGGGATTCTGGTACAAAGAGAGGATTCGAGTGAAAGTTAGGAGTAGTACCGTAGCCGCAGTGCCGTCAGCCGTCAGCTCTTTTCGGCAGGCTTGCAGTGGATGTCCGAAAGAAAATATTCTTCATCCAATTCTGCTTTTCAAAACGCAATGCAGGCAAAGCGGCAAAGGATACGTAAGTTACGAGTACAGGAACCAGAGAGAATGTACCCAGTATATATGTAACAGTTCCACTGAAGTGGGCCAGGCATTCCACTCCTGAATCTTAGGAACTGGTCGGAAGGCATGTTTGCTTGCCGAATTACAGGACCGTCTTCCCTCACCACTCAAGCCAGAAGCGCCTAGTCGCTCCAAAACTTAAGTAGCAGCTTCGTGAGATAGCAACATGAGTTCGATTGGCTTGTATCAACGCCCAGATCTTCAGCACTCTCGGGGTGGGCCTCTCCATGACGATGCATGCACCGCCTTCACTATATAGTCCAGTCCCCCAATGTCGCTAGTTGGTATGAATAGAATAGATCCAAACTTAGCCGTTCCTTCTCAACTTAGCGTTACTTAACCCTTTTCCTTGCTTTTCAGTCGACCCCAGAATCTTCAACCACGACCGTTTCAAGCGCTCGGTGGTGTCTCGTCTTCGATAGACAGCCTGATGTTTCAAGTTGCAGCACCGTGCAGCGGAAGTGGTAGCCAAGGAGTCAAACACAAATAGTAGACAAGCAGTTAGCAGCAGACACAAATTGAAGATCATACATGCACTTGTATGTGTCAGGAGTGATTGGAGACATACATGATTGTCGTTGCGCTAGTTCAATGTGGGTCGTGGTAGTTTAGAGAAAGCTGCAGCAAGTTTTAGAGAAGAATCAGTGCCGTGATTGCTTGACTGCAAAGGAAAAGCTTCGAGCCATGCCTTCGCAGCGTGTTGTAGGTGCAGTGACGAACTTGATGCACGGGGGTGCGAAATTCTCATACTCCTCGCCGGGCTGCACGCCGCAGGCACACTGCCGATCCGAGTCGCTGCTGTCGTACGTGGTGACGGACTTGGAGAGCTGGTTCCCTGCAAGTGGAATCTCCGAGGTGACTGGAGGTCCCTCACCTGCTGTCTCGCAAAACTTCCAACGTCCCTCCGAGAAGCCGCTGGGGAGTAACGTCGACGACGAGGTTGCCAGCGCGGGGATCACCACCGACGGTCTCTTAAGCGAGTATCAAGCTGATACATGGTGGCCAACCATCAATGTTGGGAAAGATCACAAGAGCTCGCCTCAGCGTAAGCATTTACTAGCTTTGAATCGCTCCGATTGGACCTGTCATAGCTGTCAAGTTAACGCATTCAGCTACTTCTTTGTTAATTAGATTCAGGTGACAGGTGCAGTGACATGTAAGTAGGTAGAGATTGTTGCGTTGCCAGGCCGGTCGCTTACGCCATCTGATTAGCAAATGTCGCTCACATTCGTGTGGCATGATTCCAGATGGAATTAGTGACACCAAATCTGCGTCGACATTCACGTCCTGCAGCATGGAATCGTGGTGTACTACCAATCCCGTGGCAGTGGCCAGCGTCGATCTCAACACGCCCAGTTGCGAGCTCCCATCCGCCATAGCCGTGGTGAGTGTCGCCCCGGAAGTTCTCGTCTCCACAAAGGGCGCTGGCAGTCGGATAGACAGCACGAAGGGCAAGTCCATCAGTGCACCCTCAAGCCCCTCGGAGCTTCGAAAATCGAAGGAGGACACGCGCTTAGGTGTGCAGAAGGCCAAGTGGAACGGGAAGAGACCAGTTTCGCAGCGGGAGAATCATATCTGGTCCGAAAGGCAACGCCGCAAGGGCATGAATTACCTCTTCTCGACGCTACGTTCGCTCCTTCCTCATCCTACCTCCAAGGTAGAAAGACGTATACCCTCTTACAATTCTCTTCAAAATGGAAAATTTGCGTACATAACATTCTCCCTTTGCAAATGAAGTCAAGCTTCTTCTTGAGCATCACCAACGCCCTTGGGAAATTGTCTTATAACACTCTGACGCAACTACCTTTAACATCCTTGCAAAAAGGATCTAGACATTTTTTTTGGAGCAGCATCAACACCCTTGGAAAAGAAGATAGGCCATGCCACTAACTAAGCGCTGGTCATGCATGTGAATGACAGGATTTTGAGTCATTTGTTTGGTTCCATCTACAGTAGAGAAGGGTGAGATCTCACAACTGTTATGTAGCCTGACATAGATTACTTGTTTCCCAATGGGCAGACGGATAAGTCCACGGTGGTCGGGGAGATCATCAAGTACATCCAGTCGTTGCAAGTGAAGTTGGACATTCTGACGAAGAAACGCCAGCACGTCATGGCGGCAAGGACGCTCAACACTTTCCATGGTGACACGGCGCCGAAAGCATTTGTGTCAAATGGTCTGACGCTCGTGGACCACTCTAGCGACCCGACGTCCATGACGTCCATCACGGCGTTGCCGCTTCCTGGAAGCGAGTCCGGGATGCAGTCGTACTTGGGCTCAAATGTAGGCCTGCATGTGTGCGGCTTGAACGTGTTTATCACCATCAGCAGCCCCCGCGGCCGCCGCGGCCTGCTTCAACAGCTGCTCGTCACCATCCACAAGCACGACTTGGACGTCATCAACGCCAACATCTCCACCAGCAACGCCTCCATTTTCCACAGCTTGCACTGCCAGGTACCTCCTAGCTCCATCATACATCATGAATGTCTTCTTGTAATACCATCATGTGGAACTTGAAACATCTCAAACATAATGTTTTTCGTGTTTCTGTTTTGTGCTTCTTCTATTTTTTGATCGTTGAATACGCTAACTAGGCACTTGATGGTAATATGAAAATTGATTCAAGTTTGATATGCTGAAGGCATGCAACTGGGAACTACCCAAATACAAGTAGCTTTGGAGCCAGTCATTTGTCTCTCATTGTAGATCACGTCCTTGTTCAGAGTTGCGATGATGGGGATGATGATGATGAGAGGGTGGTACTAACTTACAATTTGGGTTGATTGTTGTGCATGCAGGCATCACCGGATGCAGAGTTGCTCAACAGCACCCTGCACAGCGACCTGCAGAGTATGATCACCAACTTTGCAGCACCCTTTTAAGAGGTAGACTGACGACAATTCAGCGGTCGACGTTACTGTAACATCACAAGTGAGACATCAACATTATTATTTTCCTCGGCGTAGTCCAACTCCAGAAGGGTACATAGGACTGGATTTATGGGTTTCTGGCGGTGAAGTGCACATTCCTGAGGATTTTTGTGTTAGAGAATTGTTGGTAGCTGACCTTCATTTGGGCGAGACATGTAGAATAATAAGAAAATAATTGTAGAGTTTCGGAGAGTCTAGCGCCAACTGTTGCACATGACATTTTGTATAAATACTGAATCCCAAATTTGCTTCATGATTCTCTAATTCCAGTACATAGATCATGACACGGCAACAAAACCGAAAAATTTCACAATTTCACTCCATCTCTGCTGGACCTGCAATCCACGAAATTGAGCGTCGAATCAAACTAAGCTGGAATAAAGTCATTGGCAAAACAGATTCATTCCTTTTGAGACTCAGTAATCAAAAGGAATGAATCTATTTTGCAAATGAGACGAAGGTTCAAATGGGAGCAGTTTACCTGTTATGTTGCAAACAGTGCATCACAACTGGAGGATCTCTGGCATTCCACCAACTTCACAGAATGAATGTTGTCTAGCTGCAAGTACCATAGAGGAAGATTACCGAGTCTTCCCTATCGTGTACCGTTGCATAACAGACGCACATAGTCTACGAAGAGTTTCAATAATCATAGCAAGGTATTAGAGTTCCATTGAGTTCGGTTTTGGCGCACCAAACAATTGATGAGCGAGGAAAACAATTGATGGCTGAATCCCATCATGATCGTGTTTGCAACGAGCGCTGTAAATACAAACTCTTCACGTTGGGAGGAGTAATGTCCACCACCAGCTACCGTTTCACCATCATCCTTGAACAAACATCTTGGTTGCCTTCACCAGGAACATTACTGCTGGAATCCCCGACGATGATAAATCTCACATGACTTGCCAACAACAGGTTCAGTCCGGTTAAACTAAGGTTCCGTCGAGCCCATTGCTTGCTCTCCATTCTATCTGACAATAGAGCCGGTGGCAGGAATCAGCAGCGAGAGACTTCCACTACTGTTGAGATGATTGGGAAGCCATGATTGATGAAGAGCGCTCCAAACAATTTCAGGCTTGCCTATAGTTCACAATGTTTGCTTCTAAATTTTAGATGACTGGAATTCCGTCCTTGGAGAGAAGGAATGTTAGCATACCTGATGAGAAGGTTACAACTGGAACACGATTTCGAGAGAATGGCGAGGAGAATAGTCTTGGGAGGGGTGGTACGTCAATTTCTGTGCAGGAGGAAGCGGATCACGACCACGTTCCCTTCGCTCTCGATGAGAACTCGGTGTCGCTACGAGAAACTGAAGGACATGACGGCGAGTCGGAAATCTGGAGAATTTGCGCCGAGGAAAAACCCTATAACCCCTACACGGAATGCAAAGTCGAGAAACTTGACCCATGTGATCACAGAAATGCGGCAAGAAGAGAATCCAAAATGAAGATCGGGCCACCCTTGAAGAGATATAGGTCCAGGGCGACGATCGTGTTGCGGAAGGTGTGCGATTCAATGCGGCGTTTTAGGGAGACAACCAGAGCAACTCACCTCCAGATGTGTGATCTGTTTCCTGTTAGTACCTGTATGCTTGTGATAGCGACGGCCGTGAGCCGAACCAGCAGCCAAGCCAAGCAGTACTACTACCCCTCGCCTAGACTGGACCGCCAACCCTAATCTGTCGACCTCCCTCCCGGAAAGACGAAAGCGGCCATCTTCGCTCGCGACGATCACGATCTCGAAGATGCAAAATGTGCAATAATTCCAGCAGTACAGTACAGTCTAACAGCGCATGCTAGAATATGTAGAAATCGTCTGCGTTCATGATGTCGCGGGCGTCTTACGACTTCACCCAGTTCGAATATGCATTTCTAAACCTCACACTATTAATGCTTAGTACTCTGATCCTACAAGCGATTCTCGAATAATGCATTAGTTCAAGGACAAATGTCGTAGCATAATTCTACAATGTGGAGCTGGCCATTCTTCAAGTCTCTCGCCTTTCAAATCATTCATGCGTGTGTATGAGAATAGTTGTGCCCCATTTCAGTCCATATCCCCGATTGCTGAGGGGGGTGACATTATGATATCAGTTGCAATTTGCACGGCAGGTGGAATCACTTTAAATTGGAACCGGTGAGTGACTTCGAAGCTTTTAGGGTTTTAGGGTTTAGCGGCTTTAGCCTAGTTCTAGAGCACGCTTAGTTTCAGGAGTTCCAACGGATCTGAATTCCTAGTCTCTTAGGTTGGTAGATCCCTGGAATCCGACAATGCTGCAACACATTGAGAGATGGAGAGGCCACACAGCACGCGGATGAAGCGAAGTGATGGAGATGGAGGAGTGGGAGGCACTGGAGTGGGAACAGTTGCGAGTGGAGGGGAAGCCATTGCTGAGCGGCGCTGCGTTCGGAGCGACGCCCTTGCTCTGGGTGGCCTGCAGGGCCCAGCCTTGCTTGGTCCACATCTTCTGTGATACACAACTCCAGGTAAAATCCCCAGGACACTTCGCTACGGTGACATACTCTGCTGACTCTTCTATCGTTTCCTTCCAAATCTCTACCGCTACCTTGGTAACGTGATCCTTTCTTCTCCTGCTAACAACGTAATGCGTCCTCTCACAGCGTTACATTGAAACTAGGGCTTTGCCTTCTCTTCCATTTCGCTAAGCTCAGAACCAATTTGCTGATTGTGTATGTTGTGTGCCTTCACTAGGACATCTGGAGGTTTCCCGCGGACCCAGCGTTCCTGTTGATCGGGTCAGGATCACGCCTACAAGGCGAAGATGATCGAGCTCAATGCAATGGTCGTCTGCTGGTCATCACACGGGATGGTTGCATTTGGGTCGTCCCACTTTCGAAGACAAGAGCTGGTGCCAGCAGGTATTTTCAGTGCACTTCTGATGACTCCCGCTTTTTTTTGTGAACGAGGACCAACGAGGTCCAGTAATGGGAAACTTTGTGATTTTCGTTCGGTGTTTTGTAGCGCAGGCCGTCGAAGAGGCGAAAGACTCAAAAGGTGGGGGAGATTCAAAGAGTCCAGCCACCTCTTGCGAAAACCACCATTTCAGAGGCTCGGCAAGCGGTACAATCATGCTGGAGGGAATTGGTTGTAGAAACGTATACACCAAGAGCTCGTCAGGTGAAGAATGTGGTGGTGGTAGAGACGTTGCGAGGAACCGTTCCTGGTGCAACAATTGCTGCGTTTGGTCCCCAGAACCATGTAGGTATTCTTTGCTCTTCTTGCAAATTGAGTCGGTATTGAGTGGCACCATTGTATAACTTTATGGACTGAGATTTCGTGATTCAAAATGGCCAATTTGATCATATCGAGAAAATATATATTTTTTCAGATGGAGCTGAGTTTTGTATAATTGCATATATATCTAGTCTGCCCTGTACCGTTGCCACAGTCAAATCAAAGTATAGGTAATTTCTCGAATTTTTTAGTGCATAAAAACTTTTAAATGCAATAACTTTCCCACCGTAGGTCCAATTGCCTCGAAACCAACCCCTTCCTTGCCAAGGGCTTTCCGATGGGACAAAACTCGACCGGGGGACACACGGTTTGGGAGATCTCCACATAATAAACAGACAAAACAAAACAAACAAACAGCCTGTCTTAAGGTGTAGATTGCGTGTTGGTCAGGAAGAAATAAAATTGAGCAAGAGAATGTCCCCATATGATTCCGCAACGAGGCCAATTGAGGTCTCTTTGTCCTCTGTTATGACTGGAGTACGACAGGATATATTGCTTGCATCCATTCATTCCGTGAGGATATGTAAATTTCAAAACAACACAAGGTGATGCTGAATAGCAGATCAATTTATGTCGGTGTCTGATGTTGTGTGTATTTCCATCAGGTGGCACTTGGATCACCAGTTGGATCTCTTGAACTTCTGAACATCAACAGACTCGCTGCAAGCAACATTGCAAGCCACTCAGAATTCCTAACTGCCCCTCCAGTCATGAGAAGAGGAGCAACATGTCTGCTTGTCGTGTCATCTGTCCAACATGACCAAAGCCATGGACCTGGAGATAGCCAAGCATGCTTGTCTCAAGACCTCTTTGAATCCCTCTCGACTCCAAGTGCTTTTGCATCCGACCCTGAAATCCTGCTTATTCAAGGTTGGTTGAGTTTGACTTTTCCACCGCGTGCAGCTTTCTTTGAAGCCTTTTATGCTAGTGGTGTATTTGGTCTTGTTGTGAGGTTCTACGCTCGTATTGGAAATATCTGACACTGGATTACCTTCCCTTCATCGCATTATCCATAATCTATACGCAATGTTGCAAACCAATATTTGAATTTTGCCCTCTTTCTATTTAATAACCTATATTGGAAAAGAACTGATCATGCCGAGGCCAATGTCTGATCACATGCATCATATTTTCGGATGCAAGTTTCTGAAATGAAAATTCCCAATTAACCTGAAAATCTTCAATTGTGTGCAGGGGGTATGGATGGTAAAGTGTGCACCTTTCACATGAAGGAAGGCACATTGGTTGCTCCTGCATATGTAGTTTGTGACCTTCAACAGCCTGTAGTGACAATAATCGCTGTTGCCTATCCCTGCACAAATATTGTTCAGGAATGTGATGGAGCCAGAGGAGCGAATTGGCTTGTAGTTGTAGGCGTGCTGGGGCAGGTAGCTTTTCTCTCTTCTGTAAGAGACCGACCTGCACTAGAGGAACCAAATGATAGCCCTTTCCTTGCTCACACTTCAATTGGGGTTGAAAACAAGTGTACTCTGAAAGAGCTCGTAAGTAATGAGGGTGTCATAAGCGGGCCAATTACTTCTGCTTGCCTGGTAGGTGGAGCTCGCCTATGCTACACTGTTGGCTCCGTGGTTTTCATCACAGAGCTATTTGGAAATGCGAAATCTGGTGGTGGTGGCGAGAATTCGAGGAGGACCTCGCCAGCTAATAAATCACCGATGAAGTTACCCTCTCAGAGAATTTCTGTCTCGAACGTCGCTGCTATCACTGGGCCAGGGCTGTTTACTTATACTGGAACTCATTCACTAGTGGCATTGACAGGAGCTGGCAGGCTCTTCAGTATCAAGACATCCAAGCAAATTGCTTCACCACTTTCTGGAGTCGTTAGCTCTCTGGATTCCCTCGAGGCTTACTCTGGGAAATCTGTGAAGGTTAGTTTTTCGGGTGACTTCCGGGTGACTAGTTTGCAACACTTTCCTTGCCAAACTGCTTCTGCCTCTAAACGTCATATTAGTATGCAGGGGCCAAGTTGCAGATTCTATGAGATGGCCTTGGTTTATCAGATTTACCTTAAAAGTACAGGCTTCAAATTTTGAAAGTGACACGTTAATTAGCAGGAGATTTTGATATGTTTATTTTATTTTATTGCAGGTGATGTTGCAGTCGATAGCAGATGCTGAATCTTGCAGGGATGCTATTCAAAGTCATGAACAAGCGCTGACCCTGGCGATGAATGAACTGGCCCTGGCTTTACCTAGGGCTCGCGATATTGCTACTGATAAGCAAAAGCTTGCCTTCAAGACATTCATCCCAAATAGTACCAAGGGGGAAATTTCAACAGCGCTTGGGTGTACCCTTATTGCTACTCCTGTTCCGTCCTCGTCGCTTGGAAGTGACCGGCTAAGTTTTGGAGGCTTTCCCAGCTCGAGGCAACCATCCAACTTTGTAGATAGAAGTATGTATAAAAACTTAAAAACTCGTCTGGACATCGCCTTGACAAATCACAGTAGAACTCCTCTCTCTCAGTACTGGTCTTGTGTTCTGGAGCTCCATTCTTGTCTCTCAACTGCGAGTCCTACATCCCAGTATTCTTTCACCATTAACAATGGCCATGGCTTACCAGTTGGATTTCTATGGAACCATAGGATCCATGTAAACCTTCCTGGTGGTCCATGGGGTTCAGTAATGGCTACTGTCTATCTCTGCCACATCCATGACTCCCACAAGGCCTTGTTACAAAATTCTAGAGGCTCTGAGCTTGGGAGAGCATCAAGTGCAGGATGTGTTGTTCTTCTGCGGCAGCAGATTGACCTCTTTTCACTACTCCAGGGTCCGCAGTCAACTCTGGGCCACACTTCATGGACACCGGCTCTTAGTGGAAGTAATAATTTGAAGCCTCGAGTGTCCTCCTTCGCAGGTATGACCTTTTAATGCGCTCTCACTTTCTTGCAGCCTGAAAATCCAAGGTCACAGTTATCATAGAGAGGTGTCCCTATGTGTCATGGGGAGGCCTCCATATGATCACTATGACTACAAGGAGAACTCCCTTTAAATCATGGAAAAGGGTCTTTGCACCGTTAATTAGACGTTCCTGAAACCGTCTAATTATTCTGAAACCTTCTTAGATTATCGCACAGAAATGTTTTTGTTGGACGATGTCTTCGTGATTTTGCTGACTGTGACAGTGTCAGTAGTGATTGCAGGCATGGAAGGGGTTGATAAATTGGACCTGGCGGATTCTGATGCGCTTGGACCATTCTCTGGTGATCTGACCTGGAGTTTCAGCCCAGTCAGTATAACCGTCAATAGCGCTACTGATTGGCAAAATGGATTTCTACGCTACCTGTTACAGCAACCGTCTACTTCCACGGTACGAATTCTATTCCTTCTAGTGATTCTTCTTCTTTACGGAGCTTTACTTACCAAGCATTATCCTAAGGACAGAGCACTGTTTATTGGTCAGCCAATATGCATGCCGTATCATCACCGCGAGCGGAAACTGTTTGTTGCTTCAGTAATTGACTCTCGAGTGGTTTTTCTTTCCTACAAATAGATAGAGGATACTAAAACTATGGAGAGCCTGATTGTGTCTCATAATACTCTTTACTACCAAACAGAAACTCATATTTATGCACTCGGTTGGCCTTCAATGAACGAGTGGTGTAAGCAAGGCTTGGCTGAACGCCTGTGGCCACTGGTCTATGAAAGGAAATGGGGTTGCCTCCTATCCCTTCAATATTGATCTACAATCTCCCTCTTTGCGAGATCACATGAGAAGTTTGTACTGAGTTGTAGAAATTTGATGTCAAGAGAGTTTGGCTCTAGTTCCCGACGATCTCCCCACAGCTCTACTGTGATCTCCGAAATCACACCCTCTACAGATGTTAAATTGCTACGAATAGTATCCCCTATCGTTGTTTGTCACAACATTTGAATGGAGTTGGGCCACAGGAATGGAAGAGGCTGAGGCTTACGTCGCAGGGAGGAGGCACAGTTGCAATGTCAATTGATGGGCGAAGAGGTCAGGGCGGTGAGTTGCAGTCCGTAGTAAAGATTCAAACCCCCTGCCTTCTACTGGGGATCCTGTTGAGAGAAGCATTACTCCGGCAACTCATGGGCCTGAATGCTGAAGCTCGGGGTGGCAACAGAAAGGAGGTGGTATTATTGCACAGGAATGAGAGGATGCATTTCGTGGCGAGGTTGACTGAAGTCCAGGCTCTTGCTCAACGTGCGAGGGAAGCCTTGAATTTGTGGAAGAAGTTTCAAAGACACAATGCACCTCCAGCTCAAGGTCAGTCGGTTTCTATGCACCTCTCTAACTGCGCACTCTTTGATTGCACGTTCCTTGCGTATCTTGCTAATCTCTCATGTTTTGTTCAAATTTGATTGGATCACTTAACTAAACACGTCAGAGTGCGTTTAGAAGTCATGTGACCCCACGCAGGCAGTGCAATGAAAGAGGGGAGAGTGTATCGGGCAACCTCGCATTTGTGTGCTACTTCTTGTGATACACTCGTATAACAGTGTTATGAGTGAGTGCGGACTGCGGAACTGGATCCATGTGTTCCTAGGGCTCGGTGCGAGAACAGAAACTGTGGTGTTGAAGAGGCCTGGGTGGAACTTACTCTGAATCGATTTTTCCCTTCAGCCACACCAGTGTGTCTTTACCTTAGCTGAGGCCAAAGACCAATGATTGAGTTGCTGATGTTGGGCTTGGCTCGCGCTGGTGCAGATCTTGTGACACCTCTACTGGGTCACACCTATGTAGTAACTTCAGAAATTATTCAAGCGTTCAAGACTTTCAGGGGGGCCAGTTGAAGCACGTGATTGTCAGCTCAAATCACCTCCTCATTCGATAATGTTCTTGTATTTCGAACCTACCATTGAAATTGCCACTGGGCATTGCTGCAGACAGGAAAGACTAGAGTATTCAATTTATGAGTTTTGGTGTTGAAAATATGGAGTTGGAGTAGACAAATCTGTATTGTCTTTTGCTCCTTCACCGTAGGATGTGGCATGTAACTTTACTGTTGACTAAACTTAATTTTCTCCACCAATTTTCAGAGCCTATGAATCTCGGAGATCATGGAGTTCGAACTGGTCCATCTGAAATTTCTGCAAGGTTCCTTGATTGCTCAAAACTCCTCGAATTCTTTAGACCTCACTAATGAGAGTTACATGAAAAAGAAGGCATTTCTTGAAAATAGGGGTCTACTTCAAGAGATTTTTTTTCAATGTTTTGAAACATTTTTAATGACTGCTTGAAAACTTAACCCCTCACCGCCCATGGGGACCAAAAGTGTCCTCACACAGTCTAGCAGCCAACTTCAAAGTGCTGTAACTTTTGCATCTGATGTCAAAATTCAATAAAACTTGTTGGAAAAGGTGCACATAGAAGTCTAGTTTCTATGGTAAAATTTTCAGATCAATCCTGGTCGTATTGAATTTTTGGAAGTCAATCAAAACTTGCAGGCTCAATTTGAGTTCACCAAACATTATTTTAGGTCTGCAACTTCGGGGGCTTGTATCTTTTTCATTCAATGCTTGATTTCAAGCAAATTTGTTGGGTTTTGTTCACCTTGAAGTCTAGTTATTGTGGTAAAATTTTCATGTCAATCCAAGTTGATTTGAATGTTTGGGAGCAATTGGAAGTTCAAAATGCTGCCATTTTTGGAGTGCAGTGAACTTTGTTGACTTATAACTTATTTTTACATGGTCCATTTACAACAATTTTTGTTGAAAAAGTTGAGCATACTAGTCTAGTTTTTGTGGTTCAAATTTCATATTAGTCCAAGAACTAATGAGTGACTTAGAAGCATTTTAGTAAAGAGAGGTTCAACCACAAATGTGATTTTTTGCTACTTTTTTCATTGTTTTTTGACATTTCAAAACTATTTTGCAAACACAATTGAGTTATTTGTAAAGTCCCCCCCACTTTGGGCATGACTTTTTTTGAAATTGAGAAGGCATCTATAGTTGAAGCATCAAACTTTTTTGCAAGATACTTATATCACACGACTTCAAAAGTGGGGACCAAACTTTTTTAGGCACCATTTTGATAGAAAAATAAGTTTCATACCCACTTTTATTTTGACTTTTTTAACTCAACCGGCTTTTTCACAAAACTCATGGGTTTAAACCCCGGTTTAGAGTACTTTACGAATAACTCAAATGAGTCAATTTAATGATGTTTTTTTTCACCAAAATGTTTTCCTTTTATTTTTGAATCATTTTATAGTTTAAAGTTTTTTCATTTGAGTAGGTTTAGAAATCAAATTTCACCTCTAAATGTGTTTTGAAAAAATTTCAGCATCTTTTTTCAACACTAAAACATTATAATCTTTCAATCTATACGGTCAAATGACTCCAAATTTGATCTACAACATCTTTAGCATACACACTACAAGATTGTACGGTTCAGATTTTCATACGTTACTCGTATTTAGACTTAAAATACTTGAAAAGTAGGGTTGTTTTCTGACATGGTTGGGGCTTGGGCAGTGAGGGGTTAATTGAAAAAATTAAAAAAGTAATATAAATCTGTAACTGAAATTTTCTTCTTTTGTCAATTGTCTCACAAAAATGCTAGAAGAATTTGCATAAATGTTTCAAAAAGCATTCCTACGAACTTGCCTAAACTGCAAAACCCCATTTCAGTAATAAAATGACTGAAATGGAAGGGTAAAAGAAATTCAGAGAAAGAATGTCTCATTATGTAAATTTTCTACGAACATTACAGAGTTGAGCAAAGGTCTACAACCACAAAGATGACAAACACACAATAAGACCCTAATGATTGTAGCCATCATACCTAACAACTACATAATTGTTGGAATTTCCAAAAATGAACGGTCAACCTGCCCAAAACTATATCGAGTTGAAAACTTGTCAGCAGATCAGCGACGACATCTCATCCAGCATCTAGTATAAGATGCCCAGCACAAAAGTACTCTACTTGGTCGCTTGTGCAATGATGTTGGACAAAGAATTCGATTGCTCTTTTGCATGCTCAATCAATGTATCCTGCAAAGTAATTTAACCATATCAATATGAAGTCGATAAGCTTAGAGGTTCATAAAATAACATGATAATGGCTCGACACAAATCCAGAAGCAGGTTTACAAAACCTTGGATACAATTTAAACTCGTTTCGCTTTGTTTACAAAGGGAGATATGATTTCACTGCAGAGACCCGAACTCCTTTTGAAACAACAAGCAAACTACATACGAAGCAAATAGTTGGAACTTTGCATGTCGGGATGTTGAGGTACTAAAGTAAGAGCGGTTACGATGTGGATTTGGGAGGACAATGAGAAGGAACAAAAATATACCTGGGCAGCAATCACACGGGCCACGGACTTTTTACTGGTTTCCTGAAGCTCTCCAGCAATGAGCACTTCATCTAGTATGTAGTAAGCCTGCATGCGTAAGCACAAAGGAACTCAATACATTCAGCACTGCACTGAAACACGGCCAGAAATGTCTCACGTGAATTCTGACATCTGGACACCCCCGCAAAAGCTAAATCATTGGCCATTGGGCATCGTTCAACACGAAGAGCACCTAGTTTGTTCTTGAGAAAAGATTAGAATGGTCACAAGGCAGAACAAACCTTGTGAAAGTTGAAGATGAGATCCAACTCACAAACCTGCAAAGAGCATCCTCACTGAGCTTAGCCATTATCTCTCATGCTTCACTAAGACTTGCTCTGGACATTAATCACCAATAATTTGTAGTACAAGAACCTTAAAGGAGAATTTTTGCTAGCAGAGCAATGCATAGGCTTTCTTTGACACGTACGAACTACGAAGACTTACATTGCCAAAGTAGCGATCAAGAATCTCAACAAAGTGGTGGATGATTTCTAGTGTTTCCAACTCGTTATCATCTGCATCCACACACATGCAGAAGTACAAGCTCGCATACCTGTTCATTCAAACATTACTGTCTTTATAATCCGTAAGTAAAAACTAGACTCATAACATCAAATAAGTCACTCCTTAGCATGGATCAAATGCAGCACTTGAAGGACGTAACCTAATACATCGAAAATGACCACTTCATCTACTCACACGCAAACAAATTCCAAGTAAAAGAAGGTAGATACCGTTTGTAGACAACCTTCAGGCCCCTCCACTCCAGGAAGTTACAAAGTTTTGGGCCACGAGAGAGGATCATACCACTGAGTTCACGAATGACCTGTAAGAGCGCCCCTTCTATCAATGCACATTTTCTAAAAATCAAGTTCATAAACACAGATAATCACTCTGCGCCTTTTGTAACTATCATACATAGCTCTGCTTCTTCGAAGCAATTGAAGCGACAAGGTACCTTGGTGCGCTCCTTTTGAGTATATGGCGAGTACCATTTCGTAAGCCTTACTTTGCCCTGCCGGCTGATCAGCAATACAAAGTGGATCTGCAAGGCATACTATGTCAAGAGTTTCCTAAATGTTTCAAGCATTCAAAAAAGTTTCCAATTCAATCCTAATAATTGCATTTTCAGAACTGTCGCGGTGCTGAAGTCACTATCCAAATTTCCTGGTGGAAAACAGCGAGTAAAAGAGCCAAAACATTTAAGTGAAGGATTTCAATCTGGGATTTAAGCGAAGGTACTCTTGCAGAATGCAAAATTATGGTGATATCTTCTTCGTTAGCTCATCTCAGATAAACACAGTCCGCAATGAACTTGCTGATAAATGCATTTCAATCTAACCTGGACAGATATTTCCTTTTTGACGAACCGATTACAACCAACTATGTCATGATTACGAAACTCGTGCGTCGCTAACTTAGAAAGAGCACGATCAGTCGTCAGGTGCTAATAATTGCACACGAAATGCAGTACGAAAATGTACATCTCCAGTATGAAGTAAATAGGTGTTCGCACGAATTTGTAATGTGTATAGTCGAAAAAAATTCAAAAGGTATTTCAAATGAGCGAAGCGAGCTCTTCTGAACGCGCAGAAACCTAACCCTAAGGCCCTTCCCCTCCTATGCAATCATAACCCGTGCCTACAGAATGCGGAAATCTCTCCCTTCACTACACCCAAGCTAAGGACAGCCAAGATCTGCTGATTCTAGCGAAAACGATGGTTCCTCACTTGTGATCCCGAAAGCACCAAAGGCCACATAAGAGCGCATTGAGCCATTTCACCCAATCGAAATTATGTCCTTCGATTCCAGGTAGACCTAAAACATCAACCACGCGCGAGACAGCCTGTGCATGCTGACGAAATTCATGTTAGGGCTAACTTAGATGCGTAACTAACTTCCCTCTGAAAAATGCAAGAAAGAGCGTACCATTGTGACGGAGACGTTGATTAAGCGCACGCGAGAGATCGCCGAGGTCGGCCAAGGTCGGGATGCATCCGGGCAGCAGCAGCGGCAGAGACGATCGATCAGTGAGGACGAGCTTATGCGAACAGAGGATCCACGCCCGTGCGACGTCCCTGCAAGCCGGAGTCCTGAGTGCCGTGCTTGCCATTGAGCCAGACCGTATTCATTCATCCTCTTCTGGCCACCTCAGTTCAGTTCTTCGTGGATGTTCAAAGGCTATTTCTCGTGGACGAATTCCACTGTTTATGTGCGCGACGGAGAGCATCAATCCCACTAATAATTCTTCCGTACCTTCTGGATGAAGGGGATCACATATGGGGATAGGGAATGCTCTTCTCCATAGTCTTGTCTATGGTAGAAGTACCCATAACCGATAAAATAAGCACATTTGGATATAATCCAAGGTAGTGCAAGGCAAAGCAAATATTTTCATAGATGCATTGAAAAAAACAATGGGGATTGCAAAGTTCTAGTAATTTTATTTCTTGAATTGAAATTATTATGAATTTTGAAAGGCAAAAGTTGGGCTTGACCTATAACCAACATCTAGAATTATCCAATTTCAATCATTCAAGAATACTTTCTCACTAATTACTTCCTACATTTATGCTCACTTATGTGTCATTAACTTATTGGTCCAAACCTTGGAAAAGTACAAAGATATACATTCCAAGGAGAAAACGGAAATCCATTCGAATTTTCTTTGGAATAGGGTACCCTTTTTGTTGTTAATGGAGGGGGGGTCAATAATAGGTACTTCTACTATAATATATAGAATGGTAATTCCAAGTTTTATATGTATATTCTCCCATACTAAATTGGGACTTGCCTCTTCTAAATTTTTAAAGATGCGAAACTTGGGCCACTTCATGTGTGGGTTTTCTATTCAATCCAAATGTAATACATTCAAGTAGGTCAAGGAAAAGATGCTTATTATATCAAACTTTCAATCATGTGATAATATGGAGCCTAGGTATAAGTAGGTACTTTACAACTATTGAAGGTACCTAAAACATACACACCGTTAACCCTTGAAGGACCAACCTCCTAAATTTGGCAATGTACATAGCAATTTTAGGCTTGGACATGTGACTAAAAATTTCCATATTTCGGGCTCAAATTTTAATAGAAGGTGTGGACAAGGAATATCTTTTATGCATACTAAAATTTAAGACATTTGAAAATATGAGTCAAAAGTTATGGCCTAATATATTATTTTTTCTTCTAAACGGGGATTTATACAAATTTTAGAAAATCACTTTTTTCAAAAACAAAATTTGAAATTGGTTTTCTTCAGCTATATATGCATGGAAAGCTTTGAATCATTCCTTCTTCTCTGAAAGTTGAAAAAAATAATGTTTGAGCACTCAAACATTAATATCTTGCAATCTACATAGTGAAAAACTCTTTATTCTTTCTACTTGTTATCAAACCACCCTACTACAACATCCTAAAAAATTATTGCTCAGGCAAAGTAGGATATTTGCCTAACAATTTGAAATTATTTGGAATTGTACAATATATAGAGAATAAATAGTAACTAGAATTAAGTAGCAAATGATTCATAATAGAAAAATTTAGGAATTTATTAATGGAATTAAAAAAATGTCAATCTCAATGGTTGCAATATTGTAATAAACAATTTACATCCCAGGATTTTATTTTTTTCAAAGAATATTGAAAATTGAGTAAAATAAAGAACTTCAAAGTTTATTTTAGAATAGAAAATTCATAATTACCAACAAACGAAAATTCCTTATAACTTTTGACTCATTGATTGAAAATAGAGAATGATTCTAGGGTGAATGCAAGAAAGACCGACCAGTTTTTGTAGCATTCACTTGTACTAGCTAGTACTAGTGAACTTTTGGAAAAAAATATTTAAAAATTAAAAAAAGTATGGATAATTAGAATAATACTATAAACATTATGTCACCAAAATTTCAGATCCAAAAAAAATTTGGATCAGAAGTTATTCACAAAATAGGCAAAACAAGGTTTTTGAAGAAAATAGATACTTTGACATTTTAATTTGTAAAAAATAGGAAAAGTAATTTTCAAAAAAACTAAAAATTGTCAATTTGAGAAGACTTCATGATGAAGAGATTTCATCAAAATAATGATCTTAAAACCATTTTCAATGTTCACAATTGCGCGCGCAAGGGAACCCTATTTGCATGAATGTAGAAGATATATAATAAAAAAAAATTTTAAATATTTTTGGTGGACACATGCCTCTTTAGTGTGTTAATAGACCACACAAATTTCAGCTCTAGATTATTAATTTTAAGTAGTCCCTAGTACTAAAAAACCCTAAATTGCAAAGTGTGACAAATTAGCTTAATTGAAATTTAAATATAAAATGATTTTTGAAAATTTCTGAAAAATAATTTCCCTAATTATTGTCTAAATGCTGATCTTCACAAAAAAATTCAAGTCCATTGACTTCAATCTGCAAAAGATATAGCCAATTACAACTTGGAAACTGCAAGTGTGACGCAAAAAACGGTCGGTCTTTCTTGCATTCACCCTCTATTAAAAATGGCATTCTATTGATACGTTCTCTACTATAGTTTTCTATAGTTCTCTATAGTCATAAAGACATCTAGGGATAAGATTACAATCCTTTGGACCAATGGAGAAAAGAACTACTCTTCTTCTTTCCTCTACATATGTTTCCACTTCCTTCTAAAGTTTATTCTTCTCTTCTTGCATATTTTGGTTTTGTTTCGTCTCCTATTTTCAACACGTTATTAACACGCTCTTTGATCGTTTTTATTTGACTTTGAAATTTGCATTTGCAATTTTCTTTCTAGTTTTTCTTGTTTTTGAAGGAGCTTCATTGTGTTATGTCGCTACTTCATTTTGTTTCTATACCGCTCTGTGCACCTTATTTCAATCCCTTTTCTAGTTTACAATGAGTACTTCAACCTCTTCTTTTTCTGCAATTGAATGTTGATAGAAACAACTATCTATTATAGGCAAAGACTGCAAAGTCAAACATATATACAGAGAATTTAAACAAAACTATTGCGTTTGACAAGTATTCTCCTGTAAGTGCTTTTGTTTTGGTCTTGAAACATCTAATCAAGTTGTTTCCATTCCAAACAAGCATCCTCGTGTTAAATTACACCAGGCATTATATGGCCTCAAGTAAGTTGGACTTATGTGGTATTAATGGTTGTAGAACTATCTTCTTGAGGATCATTTTATTAATGACAAATTACTTCTATGTCTCTTTATCAAATAGAAATACATCTGGATTTGTGATTATAGCGATATATGTTGATGACCTAAATCTTGTGGGTACAAAATCTGCATGTACTGTAGCAATACAACTATTTATTTGTGAATTTGAGATGAAATTCCTGGGAAAAACTACCTTCTGTATAGGCTTGTAAATTCATCATCTCAAAGATGGTAGCGTGTCTTTTTCTCAACTGACTTATATCAATCAAATCTTAAAAAGATTCAATATGATGGATGCCTATCTACTTTCTACACCTATAATTGGTTGTAGCAATATAGGTGATGATCCTTATCACCCTTGCGAGGAGGAGGAGGAACCACCTGGGGAGATCACTCTTTGTAATTTTAAGAATTTACTTGTGCATGAAGAGGGTATTTAACATGAGGCTATTTACCTTCATTATAGTAATTAACATGATTGTATTTTTATATATAAAGATATCAAGGGCATATTTTTAATACCCTATGATTCTTTATAAATTCATTCATATGGTTTTTATAGTTGGGCTATCTTATATACAAAACTTACATATCTAATTTTTTTATACTTGTATACAATACAAACTATAAAACTAGTATCTTACATATACACTTTTTATATATATATGCATAGCTTGTATTGTAGCACAATACCAAATGACAAATAAAAGAGTGAAATGAAACATTAGGTTTAAATATTTCTAAATTCTATACCATGTATTCTAAACAACTTAATATGGTGAATAACAAACAACATTATAAAAGCGTTAAACATAGTTATGATGCTAAAACTAAGAAAAATACCAATACAAGCAATGTAACATCAATATGAGAAATTGACACTCTAAAAATAGTATAGATTAACACCTGAATATGACCTCTACTATAACATAGAGACCATATATTTTATTTATGTATATGCATTTGCAATGGTTTGAGTTTAGAATCAAAAGTTAAAAGAGTGTTCATAAAACACTAGTAAAAAGAAGATGATTCTAAACATTTACAAGCACATGTACAAGTAGTTGAGGCAAATCTAGAGTTTATAGTGTCAAAGTATGGGAAAGATTCTATGCAATTGTTATAAATCAATAAGTTCTGTAGATCAATAGTTGTTGTAGATAAGTAGCTCCACCAAAAATAGCAATCACCTTGCAACCTTAAACTCTCAAAACAACAAAAAAGTAAAAAAATGATAGTCTGAAATCCTATCTATCTTATATAAAAACACATCAAAGGTGTGAGACAACAATTGTAACATTTCTAGCAACCTTACTTGCACAGGAATAGAGGTAAGTTACTACAAACTCTAGAACTATTTCTCAATGGGTATTTCGTGCAAATACAAATCAGCCCTGTAATACAACTTCATTGAAAATTTACAGCTCAACTCTTCTATCTTGGAATGGTAGATTCTTACATCAATTAACTTACATGCTATCACATTGTTGGTATACTTATGAAAATATAGGCATATACAAGCTAACATTATTTGACAGCTACAATAAATGTGAAGAAAAAAATCCTTAGATTTACTAGATTGTATAAGTTTTATCATTCACTTAAAAAATTTGTATACATATATACTCATTGTACTACAAAAAATTTGTATGGACCCTATTTGTAAAGGCTAATTTATTAATAAAAAATCCTATCAAATGATGATTTTACATAGGCTAATTTATATATAATAGTCTATGTGACATTTCAAAGACCCTATAGTAGCCCTACATATTATATAAAATTTATCTCCTTTGAATTAAATGAATCCTATCCTTTAACTCACATAGTTTTCTAAAAATCACAAGTTATCTCCTCGAGAGGAACCATTGGGTAAACAATACCCATACCTCGTTGTAGTCAAAGCTCTTTCATATTTGGCTACTTCTATTAGGCTTGATATTGCATTTACAATTAGTGTACTTGCAAGGCATAGTTCCCAATCTACATCACAACATTGGAAAGGTATTAAACACCTCCTTCGTTATTTGAAGGGCACTAAAGATTTGGGAATACACTATACGCAGGCTATAGATCTTAAGTTGGTTGGATATGTTGATGTTGGCTATAATTTTGATTCTGCAACATCCAAGTCTCAAATAGGATATGTTTTCTTAAGACATAGAGTTGCAATATCATGGAAATCAGTAAAACAAACAATTACAACTACGTCATCAAATCATGCAAAGATTATTGCTTTGCATGAAGCATCTCGAGAATGTGTTTGGTTGAGATCGATTGATAACTTTATTCAAACAAATTGTAGATTACTATATGATGATTTTCCAACTATTTTATATGAAGACAATAGTGCTTGTGTTGCACAAATGCAAGTAGGCTTTATTAAGGGTGATCAAACTAAACATATTGATCCAAAATATTTTAGTTATACCCATGACTTGATTACAAAGCGAGCACTTGAAGTCAAAAAAGTTATTTTAGCAAAGAATCTTGTGGATCGCTTTACTAAGGCTCTTCCATTGAGTACTCATTGTTGACTTGTTCAAGGTATTTAGATGCGACAACTTAGTACTTTAGAGTGAGAGATTTAATTAATGTGAAACCTTTGTTTTTCCTTCCTTGGATTTTTCCCACTGGATTTTACCATGTGAATAGACTTATAAAGGTGTTGCACTCTTTTTTCTTTACCTTTGATTTTGTCCTTGGTTCTAACCAAGGTTTTCCAAGATAAGGTTTTCATGAGGCAACAATTGTACATCTTTTAGGATTACAACATTTTAAGTAATATTATGTCGAGTAAGGAGGAGTGTTAAGAATAGCATTCTATTGATACGTTCTCTACTATAGTTCTCTATAGTTCTCTATAGTCATAAAGACATCTAGGGATAAGATTACAATCCTCTGGACCATCAGGAGAAAAGAACTACTCTTCTTCTCTCCTCTACATATGTTTCTACTTCCTTCTAAAGTTTATTCTTTTCTTCTTGTATATTTTGGTTTTGTTTCGTCTCCTATTCTCAACAAATTCAAAGCTTTCCATGCATATATAGCTGAAGAAAACCAATTTCAAATTTTGTTTTTGAAAAAAGTGATTTTCTAAAATTTGTATAAATCCCCGTTTAGAAGAAAAAATAATATATTAGGCCATAACTTTTGACTCATATTTTCAAATGTCTTAAATTTTAGTATGCATAAAAGATATTCCTTGTCCACACCTTCTATTAAAATTTGAGCCCGAAATATGGAAATTTTTAGTCACATGTCCAAGCCTAAAATTGCTATGTACATTGCCAAATTTAGGAGGTTGGTCCTTCAAGGGTTAACGGTGTGTATGTTTTAGGTACCTTCAATAGTTGTAAAGTACCTACTTATACCTAGGCTCCATATTATCACATGATTGAAAGTTTGATATAATAAGCATCTTTTCCTTGACCTACTTGAATGTATTACATTTGGATTGAATAGAAAACCCACACATGAAGTGGCCCAAGTTTCGCATCTTTAAAAATTTAGAAGAGGCAAGTCCCAATTTAGTATGGGAGAATATACATATAAAACTTGGAATTACCATTCTATATATTATAGTAGAAGTACCTATTATTGACCCCCCCTCCATTAACAACAAAAAGGGTACCCTATTCCAAAGAAAATTCGAATGGATTTCCGTTTTCTCCTTGGAATGTATATCTTTGTACTTTTCCAAGGTTTGGACCAATAAGTTAATGACACATAAGTGAGCATAAATGTAGGAAGTAATTAGTGAGAAAGTATTCTTGAATGATTGAAATTGGATAATTCTAGATGTTGGTTATAGGTCAAGCCCAACTTTTGCCTTTCAAAATTCATAATAATTTCAATTCAAGAAATAAAATTACTAGAACTTTGCAATCCCCATTGTTTTTTTCAATGCATCTATGAAAATATTTGCTTTGCCTTGCACTACCTTGGATTATATCCAAATGTGCTTATTTTATCGGTTATGGGTACTTCTACCATAGACAAGACTATGGAGAAGAGCATTCCCTATCCCCATATGTGATCCCCTTCATCCAGAAGGTACGGAAGAATTATTAGTGGGATTGATGCTCTCCGTCGCGCACATAAACAGTGGAATTCGTCCACGAGAAATAGCCTTTGAACATCCACGAAGAACTGAACTGAGGTGGCCAGAAGAGGATGAATGAATACGGTCTGGCTCAATGGCAAGCACGGCACTCAGGACTCCGGCTTGCAGGGACGTCGCACGGGCGTGGATCCTCTGTTCGCATAAGCTCGTCCTCACTGATCGATCGTCTCTGCCGCTGCTGCTGCCCGGATGCATCCCGACCTTGGCCGACCTCGGCGATCTCTCGCGTGCGCTTAATCAACGTCTCCGTCACAATGGTACGCTCTTTCTTGCATTTTTCAGAGGGAAGTTAGTTACGCATCTAAGTTAGCCCTAACATGAATTTCGTCAGCATGCACAGGCTGTCTCGCGCGTGGTTGATGTTTTAGGTCTACCTGGAATCGAAGGACATAATTTCGATTGGGTGAAATGGCTCAATGCGCTCTTATGTGGCTTTTGGTGCTTTCGGGATCGCAAGTGAGGACCATCGTTTTCGCTAGAATCAGCAGATCTTGGCTGTCCTTAGCTTGGGTGTAGTGAAGGGAGAGATTTCCGCATTCTGTAGGCACGGGTTATGAGTGCTATCGTGACTCTCGTCGGAAGGTGCTGTGACTCGTTGCTTTGATTTCCACAAGTATGAAACTGTCTTTAAGATCAAATTCGTTTCTTTCTCATTGTATTGGACGATTTCTTATGGAATATTTCACATTGATTTAGGTGCCTACTGACGACACGTATGCTGATTTCTCTTTCATTGAAGACATAGCAGTGGTAATTGGCAACAGGGCTCAGAGATGAGGTACTGAACGAGATTTCTGCATACGTACTGAAGATACATGGATACTTACTGGAACGCTCACACTTTTGGTCTCTACTCTTGGGGTTGGATGGAGTCTGACATAGTTGTATCATTACATTGTTCGAGAATGTTATGTGGAGTGCACAAAGATTAGAATGTTTTTCCTTATTCTGTAAATTCATCCTCCTTGGCCACTTCAGGGGCTCAATTCATCTTCCGCATTCTCGTCTTGATTCTTTCTAAGTTCTCCCCTCCCCTGCATATCACCGTCTCCGTCTACCCCTCTCGCCGTGCGTTTGATTGACCGACCGTCTCTCTTGTGTGCCTGAGGCCTGATTGCCGCAGTGTCTGCCTGCCAGCCGTTCATCATTGAAGGCCACCGACACGGGGAACTGGCGTAGCGTCTTCGCTCCCGCTCTCGACCCAGCGATGATGGGCGCCATGGACAACTGCGCCTCCTCGCCGTCGCCGCCCGAGTCCGAGCCCCCCGCTCTCAACCGCCTCGTCATGCGTGCCCCTCAGCTGGATTGTGCTGCTGACGACTTCTGGTTTGGACCCTTGCTAGGCCTCGGCTCCTATTCTAAGGCGAGTATTGGGATTAGGGTCCCATGCCCTTTCCTCCTGGGATTCGATTCTTTACCCGTAGATTGGAATCATTACCCCCAAGTTGCCCGCTTTTTTCAATACCTGAGTTAGGTCTGTGTGAACTTTGTGTGTGATCCTGGGAATGGGAGCCGTAAATAAGACGTGGAATCTCACATTGAGCAGGTGGTGAAGGCAAAGAGGAAAGACTCGGGCGAGGTCTATGCGTTGAAGATTATGAACAAGCGGCACATCATTCGTGAGAACAAGGTCAAATGGGTCAAAATGGAGCGCATGATTCTGGACGAACTGGATTTTCCAGGGGTTGTCAAGCTACACTTTACTTTCCAGGACGTGCAATCTCTTTGTAATCAACAGACCTTGCAATTTGTTCCGGGTCTGGTCATTGTGAGTTGTTCGTTTATCGTTTTAGCTGCATACTTTTTTGCGACAATCTATGTTACTTCTTGGCATGGTAAAAAGCAGCGCTTGTATGACCCGCATGTCTGTGACTAAATTGTCTGGTCGATGGTTATGCCAGACATGGGGCTCGAATGTTGCTCGGACGGAGAACTTTTCGACCAAATAAGAAGGGTACGTAATCATGTTTGGCAGAAACATAAGCTTTGTCTACCACACTTCTCCTTGGTTAGGTTCAAGTTGTGGTATATTTTGATATCAAGAGTATCTCGGTAGATAGCCTATCAGACTCGTCTGGGATAGCAGCATTGCTTGGAACCAGCCGCTAGTATTATCGGGATGTGAATGTATCGTGCGAGGGTCCGCCCATGTCATTCAAATTGGCCTATCTGTTTCATGCCGACGGCTTGTGTTACGCGTAGGTGAAGGAAAGCATCTCAGGGATAATTCCCCGTTTTGTGTATTCAGAAAAAACGTATGTCTGAAGAAGAAACGCGATTCTACACAGCGGAGATTGTTGATATTCTGGAGTACATACATGCCCAAGGCATTATCCACCGTGATCTCAAGGTGCTTTTCTCTGCCCAACACTTGTGTACTCTTAAGGAAAAAGAACTGCTTACGGTGTAGATATGTAAATTGCATTGGTCTTAGTTATCATTTTCTGATCTTTTCTTGTTATGTGAGTTGTGCGGTTTTTTCTCTGTGTTTCTCAACTGCATATCTAGCTCGCCTAAGACGTAGTTGCAAGCGCCATCACTTTTTTATTCCTACTTGTGGGTGCGTACTCAAAGAATTAAGACCTGCGGTGTTACGTTTTATCTCCGATTTACTAAGGTATTAACTAAATTGTCCAAGTGTGGCAGCCGGAAAATCTTCTCCTATCGGGTGATGGGCATCTTAAGTTGTGTGACTTCGGCAGTGCAAAGATGGTCCGGCCTTTACCGAATGGATTTTTTCAGACTGAAGATGGTGAAAACCTTTAACCTATTACTTAGCTCTCTGTGAGGGAATGCTACGATTCTGTGTGTTGTAGGATTCGTTGTAATCCATCTTTGGCTTATGTTATGTTGAAATTAGAAAAGAAGTGGAAGGAGTTATTGACGAGAGGTATAGGTTTATTAAATACCCTATTTTGTTTTCCAGGAGAAAACTCGTCTGCATTCGTTGGTACAGCAGAGTACGTGTCGCCAGAAGTACTTCACGGCAATTCAGTTAACCATGCGTACGTTTCATATTCTGCTGAACATTCGCTCTATTTCTATACAGATAGCAGTTTTATTCATGGTTTGTTTGAAGTTTCTTTGTATTGGCGAGGAAATATAGAGACATCAGTTTCCCCAATAGCAGAAAACACTGTACATTGGTTTTTAAATTTTCGTCCATGTTGAATTTGAGTAGTACGCTTTCAGCGATGGCGTAGTCAATCTGCTAACGGCCATGTAGGAGTGTCGATCATACATATTCTGCTGAATGTGCAAAATTCCTGTTGTTTGACTCCAGTGTCGACTTGTGGGCATTGGGTTGTACTGTGTACCAAATGCTTGAAGGCAGGCCACCGTTTAAAGCAGCGACAGAATATTTGATTTTTCAGAAAGTGATGGCGAGAGAGCTCTCAATGCCTTCACATTTCTCTCCTGAAGCCAAAGACCTAGTAGAGCGCCTGCTGGTAAGTCTGTATTATTGAGTTGATCTTTCTCCGTTAATTGATTCCGTGGAAGGACACGGAGTTGGATCATGATGATGGATTCGTTATTATTCTAATACCAAGTGTTTTCTTTCAGGGACCAGATTTAAAAAGTACTAATTCTACATAAGTTTTCTAAGACTTGTACGTATTGTCCGTTAATGGAAGCGGATGTTGATGGTTGCAGAATTTAACCCCAAATGAAAGGCTTGGAGCTCAAGGTTATGATAAATTAAGGAACCATCCTTTTTTTGAGGGATTTGATTGGTCCAGGCCCAGGAGGATGCGTGCTCCTAGATTGCATAAGGTTCAGAATAAGTGCCCTGATTCTACTCTGGTGTTTCTTCTGATGTACATCAGACATACTATCTTTCTCCCTCAATATATGATTTTAATATGGTAATTTTGGCTTTGCTCAGGTCTACCTAGTTAACCTGTTAAATTTTTGTTTTTACAGATATCCAATATTGAAGGTCTTGATGAATTATCAGAAGAGAAATGGCAAACAGGACTTGTTGATTCCTTGGATGCTTTTGGGTTTGACTGATCGACAAGTGAGTCTTTCTTCCCTCCCGAAGTCGCCTGTGGAAACTGCTGCTGAATTAAGTCGAGCTTCCTTCCCGTTCACCACTTAGAATCTTCAGAATTCAAATTGTTTACTGATGAAAACAAGTACGATGCAGAGCATTGAGTGACACGTGGTGTTTGTAACCTTACGGTCAGAGCCATAATGTGGGTATTCCTCGCAGGCTCAGAAATCTTGTTATATGAAGCACGCTGACAATCTCAAGCAGTGTCGCACTTTTTCTTTCTCCTGAAAAGTGGGTGAAACCTGTAAGGACACATGTAGTTAGACTTCAGAATCCTTCACTTTGTATCCTACATTTTTCCACAATATATGAAAGTTTCCATTTGCGTTATTCAAGGAAGAAATCATGTCTTTTGTCGGGAACAAAAATTTCAGATTTTTGTGGAGATTTGGATTCATTGTAAGTTTTTGACGAGTGCTAAAAATATCTGGGAACTTCTCTAGAGGTGTAGATTGTAGTGTAGACGGTGCAGATTGTACAACCAATTTTTTGTGTCATTCTATGTTTAGAATTGTCGTTACCGACTCTGAATTTCAAACTACAACTGAATACTCATTTTTTGGAACTTTTCAAACTATAAGTGGCTTAGAAACTGTCTTTGGGAAGCATTTGAGTCTATGCAAAAAAGGATAATTTAACCTTTAAATGTCCAAAGGTAAGGGGACCAAATTAAATGTGGTATGGTTTCTTCTAACCTTAATCCCTAAATGCCCAAGGTAGAATTTGTTGTTTGCAAAACTTTGGAGTTAAATAAAACTTAACAAGTTGCTATTTTTAGTAGTTTATATTTTTGGAAACTTCTTTTAGAAGTCTAGTTTTAGTATCAAAAATCCAATTTGGAAAATGAATGATGTGATTTTCCTATTCAAGATTTTATGCAAGGGTATTCAATGCAATCTTGACTTTCTGTGTGTTGAGAGCTCTTGAAAATGAGCTCCAAATTTATTAGATCATGGAGAAAAAATCACAATCAAAATTCATTTACAAAAATTGTAGAGTAGATTTTGAGGAGCCATAAATTGATTAAAGTTATGTATGTTAGGCCCTTTAACCCCTCACTACCCAATCAACCATATATGGTCAATCTAAAATTTTAGGCCCATTTCTGAATGGGCAGCCAAATTCTTGTGACCGTTTAAAAAAAAATTGGGTAGTTTTAAGGGTTAACTATTGAAAACTTTCATTTTTCACTAAAAAAAACACATATTTGATTATTGAGAGGTCTTCAAAGGCATACATGTACAATAAGTGAAGTGTAAAGCTTGCCAATTTTACTTCATTTCCTAGCTTTATGCAATTTCACTTGATTTGAGATCTAAGAAATTGTACATATCCATTTGCTTTGAGAATGGTTCCAAAGGAAAGAGGAAAGTGTTTTAATGACATTCACCATTGAAAATTTAAACATACAACTATTGATGTGAAGTAATTTGCAATTTCCACTTATAAAAATAATTGCATTTCAACAATTTCAAGGTGGATTATGTAATGAATTTAATTTCTTTTCATGTGAAATTAAGTTTTATAGAAGTGCATTTTAGTGTGCTAACACTCTTTGTAGTTGTTCATGTGACCCACAATCTCCAAAAAAATTTATACGTAAATTTGAGAAACATTGTGGAAAAAGGTAGCATACTAAATATAGAAAATGTACTCTTCTCTTGTTATAATTTCACAACTCCAAAGCAATTTTGTGCTCAAAATTTGTGTACTTACTAGTAAACAAGCTCTTTAAACATCTATGCGGTTAGATTTTGAAAAAATATATCAATTTGCTTCACTAGGGATGACTACAAGCCCATGCACTTTTTTCATAGTCAAAACACAATTGAAAAGGCTTAGGAATTTAGGGGTTAACCTCATATTTTTTTGATCACCAACTTTTCATATTTGATTTGTGAAAAGAGGATAGAAAGACTTCACTTCACTTTTGTAGTTCTAACACCATTATGGTCAAATATTATAATCTTTCACTCTATAAGTGCTATTGTTGTGTTCTCTTTTCCTATGCAATCTCTAATATGTCTAGTTTGAATTTGTACGGTTACAATTCAAAAAAATTGATACAACTTATCAAAATGTTGGCATTTTGTTCAATTTAGAGCAAAATTCTAAGAAGCTCAAAGCAAGCCTCAAGCATTTAGGAGTTACAGCTTAGCATGTGGTGAATTTAGAATGAAAATATCAATACTTTTGAGCAAAAGTAAATTATTTCTATACAAATTTTAACTAGTATAATTTCATTGTCCTTCTAGGGGACAAAATGGATTTTGGTAAGGCTCCTACAATTTCAATATTTGTTTCAATTTTTTGAAACTATCTTTGAAGATAGAAAATACATTAGCTATCTAGGAATATAATTTATATTTCGATTAGTGCCAAAGAGCAAAAGGTATGCTACCCTAAATCCAAAACTAAGCTTGTTGGGTAGTACCCAAAAATTCACAAAAAGTCAAAATAAAATTTTTAAGATTTTAGTTTTTACAGAAAATACTATTGTCAACACAGAAAGATTTGGTTCATGCTATTTGAACTAGTGATGAGAAAGTGACAAAGTCTTGTTTGGGAGGCATTTAGAGCATCTTTTTGGAAAAATAACTTACAAGATTTATTTTAGGATTCAATTCTTATATTTTTTCATCAAGAAAAGATCCATTATTTAGATTTAATTCTCCTACTAGAGTAATCTCACATTTGGGATTAGTATGTTTTAATTTCATTATTTAGAATTATTATTGATTTAGTTTTTCCTTCAATTTCATATTTACTTCTTAAGAAAATTTACAAAGAATGAAAATCATGCTTTTTTTTCCAACTTTTTCATCATGATCTTCAAATCAATTCTTCAATGTGACTTTATTTTTAATTTAATATATGTAGTGCAAAATTTCATTTAAAAAAGATTCAAAGCCTTATAATCTATTCATATAAGGTGCACAAAAGTCTATTTTTTTTCAGTCTAAACAAAAATATCTTGTAGTCTACATGGTGAAAGTCTTAAAATTTTCTTCCAAAGATTCTTATACTAGTCTAGTAGAAGATCACTATAGTTAGATATGCAAAATCAAATTAAAATTTTTAGCTCTTTGCAATAGAAATGGCATTTTTGAGTGGTTTTTGATGGAAAAAAGGCCTTTAGGGCTTCAAGAGTTGATGAATTTGATTTAATTTCCTTGATTTGAAACAAATACAAATTTTAAGGTAGAATTTTTTTTGAAAAGAAGTTATTTTTGTCAAGACCTATTGTTTGAAATTTTGGAGCTACTATACAATGATCAATTGGGTATATAGGAACATATGGCCCATATTATTATCATCCAAATTGGAATATAGTTAAAACTATAGCTAGATTTTTGTAGAATTTTCTTATTGAATAGTTTGTCAATTCTAGTTTCTTCTTCATTCTTAGTTCAATTGTCGAATTTTCAATATTTGATGAGGACAAAATATCTTACCTCATATATTTATACTACAAAAATTCTAGTACTCCAAAATGATATGATAGGAAAAAAAATTTCTAGAATTTTATTGTTTTATTATTGCTTTGTTTGTTTTTTCTAATAATTAAAATCAAATCTTCTCAAGTTTGCTTCAATTGATGATATTCCATTTGCACACTATATTTGGATTTATAATAAAATATTCTTAAATCTATTTAACCTTTAAGGATACTTTGGCTAAAATGAGACTAATGGATGAATTTTATGATTATTGTAAAAATGAAAAATTCTCCTATTGGTTCAAAAGTCAAATCAACTTTGGTAAAGTACCTTGATGATAGATCTCATCCTTTTCAAGTTCACTCTTCCAGACCAAGCCTTTTTTATCCATCAAAAAACACTCAAAATTTCCATTTCTAATGTAAAGAGTAAAAAAGTTTTAAAATTGTTTATTTTTGCATATTTGTTTATTAGATCTTGCACTAGATTAGTACAAGAATGTGAGGATAGAATTCTAAAAACTTTTAAATGGAGTTTGGAAGATAAATGGTTTAATCCTTGAACGTTTGGCTTATGACTCTAGAAATCATCCCTTTGGGCATTTTATGACATCATCTACTTTAAAAAAAAAAGTATTCATTAGAGGTTAAAATCAGGATTGTTATGTTAGACATATTTTTGGATTTTGGCGTCGTGTAGGATGTCTGACATCACTTGCCGTACTAGACAACATGTCGCTACCCCATCCCATCTTGTTGCACAAGGATAAATTTTTTTACCGTGAGGTAAATAAAGTTGGCCTATGTGGCAGACTATTCGTAGTGACGTAGAACTTCAAGTGGGCGACTTCGGGTGGGGTGACTGTGCTTCAAGATAGGGTGACCGTGTGTCTAATTTTGAGGGCAACCTTTTGTCAAGGGACGACCATGGGTGGAAAACTTCTTTGTTACAATTGTCAAAAAAATACTCAAAACTGCCATTTTTAATGCAAAGAGCAAAAACATTTAGAAATGGTATTTTTTGCATATGTAATGGTAGGATCTTGCAATATTATATTATGAGAATATGTGGAAGAAATTTCAAAAAATTTCACTTCATAGATTGTAAGATAATTGCATTCAAAGTGAAGAAATCATTTTTGGGGGGACAATGGCAAACTAAGGTAGACATGCCTATCTGCAATCTAGCTATATTGGAGCCAATTCTAAGAAGGGCACACACTTCTTTGAAGAGTGCACATGTTTTTTAAATCAAACCCAAATGGAATTATAAATTTTCAATCAAAACTGTAATTTTTGTGAATTTTTGAAGTGGACAATTCTAAATTACAAAACCGCCTCTAGGCTAGGGTTATAAACAACTTATAAACATCCTATAACCACTTAATCAACAACTAGATATTCTCTATTTAAGTAGTGACACATTTCTCCAATTTATAATAAAATCCTTGATTTTGTCATAGGGTGAAGGAAATTGAAGGGGTTTTAGGTAGAAATGGGGCCAAAACTAGAGTGACAAAAATAGGTTGGTCTAGTTGGTGGAATGGAGTTGCAAATGGAAATGGGCTAGTCTAATTTAACTTAAGAGAATTGTTTCTTTTAACTTAAAAAAAAATTCACTTTAGATCTTGACTTAAAAAAATTATCATTCAAAATTAAGTTGAAAATGTAGGAAAAATAAAAGTAAGAAAAATAATGTAGTTTTCATTTTATTTTAAATTGTTAGTAGAAGGTACATCATAGAGTAAAAAATAAATCATTAATATCTCTAAAGTGGAATTAGAAATGCTAATCCCAATAGTGAGGTTGTTCTAATAATCAAAGTTAATACTACTTTTATTTATTGCCCACAACATAAAATGCTTCATAATCTTTACATCATGAATCTAAATAAAATTAATCAAAGTTCTAAGTAGACAAAATTACAATCTATAAGAAAAAAAATTTAATTTTTGTAGATTTGTTTTTACCTACATAATTTAGATCTAACCTTATTGTAATATGACTCTTGCTTTTAGGCACTAATTCAAATAAAACTACATTTCTAGAAAGCCAATAAGATTTTCTATCTTATAAGAGTCTTTCAAAAAGTTCCATAAAAAATTGACTTCATAGAAACTTGTCCAAAATCCATTTTGATCCCTTGTAGAGACAATGGAACTTTAGGAGATTACAATCTACTCATGTATTACTTATCAAGAAGATTTTGAAATATAAAATTATGGATTGCGATTTTATATTTTAAATCATCCCCATTTGATTTTTGCTAATCTCGAAACATCATCATATTCTTATATTTCTTAGCAAGTTAACATCTTCACCTAAAATTTAAAAATGAAAAGAAATAGATTTGAATTAAAACTTCTCCTTGTGATTTATATAAAAGTCAAAGAATCATCCTAATGCTATACTCGGGGGGTGTAATATGTAATATGTTAGGACATCATGTGCATTCAAGCCCCTAAAAGATGAAGGCTATGTAGATACCAACCTTTTTTTTGGGCGATATGGTGCCAGAAAGCACCATTTCAAAAAAAAATCTTTTTTTCGCCAAAAAAGTATCGGAAAAAGTAACCTTTTTTCGCCAGAAATTTACCATTTTTATGAAAACCGTGGATGAAATCGCCAAATTTAGATGATAAAGTGTATGAATATAACTATAAAGTATTTTTTAGTGCAAAAGTTGGATGAATGTAAAAATACAATGCTTCACCAAATTTTAAATGATCGCCATGTTGGCACTTTCTCAAAAAGCAAAAAAAAGGGCTGGTAGGTACATATGGTGAATTAAAATTATAGGGTTATCTTTACCTAAATTTCTAAATTCAAGTCATTTCAATCACCCTATCTTTAATTTGAAATTTTTTTGGGTACTAATTAATTATACCCAATGTTCATTATACATAGGAAAGACTTGCATTTTTCTTGCAAACACAAAGAGAAGAGAATTTGTCATTAAAACTTTGATTGAACATGTGATACATATAGAAGAGACTAGATGAGCAATACTTCCATTCAACAATTGCATTCAAACACATTCAAACACATTCAAAGTCTAAATACTTATAAGAGCACAACCATAATTAGTTGTCACCGATTAGTTGTTACCATTAGTTGTCATCATTAGTTGTTACCATTAGTTTTCACTTTCATTTATATGTAGAGCTCATGTTCTTATAATATTCAGTCCATAGGATTCCTAATTTCAAACTTTGTTTATTATGGAATAGTTTAGATTTTTGGAGATTCTTTTTGGTAATCCTACTTTAGAAAAAGAAAAGAAATAAAGAAATAAAGCTATGCATTATTTTCTACCCTTCATTATTTATAATGAATAATATCCCATTTTAGTGATGCTAATTTACTTCTAAAAATTGTCTAAAATTTAGGCCAAGGGAATTAAAACCATCCTTCATTTGATTGCACACTATAGTTAAAGAAATTGGGAGTGCCCCCCGAGATGTTGTATTATTAAATAATTAGATTTCAAAATATAAAATAATGAGTGGATATTTGTGTAAGAACTTCGTCATTTTAATTTCTCTATTTTTCAAGCATCATCATATTCATGTATTATTTATCACCTTCACTTAAAATTTTAAAACTAGAAGGAAGAGATTATTTTAAATTAAAACTTCTCTTTTGATTTTATATAAATCTCACAATCATTCTAATGGTGTAACATTTATAAAGTGGATTCTAGGATACAAAATAATGATTAGAGTTTTGTATAACTAAGAATTTCTCCGTTTGAATTTCTCTATTTTCCAAGCATCAACATATTCATGTATTCTTCATTACCTTCACCAAAAATTTAAAAACTAAAGGGAAGAGATTTAAGTGAAAACTTCCCCTTTTCATCTAATCAAATCTTAAAGTCATTATAATGGTGTAATCTTCATTAAGAGGATTTTAGAATAAATAACAATGCATGGATATTTGTGAACGATCTTTTCCATTTTAAATTCTTTATTTTCCAAGCATCAGTATATTAGCGTACTATTTACCAATTTCCACCTTCAACAATAAATTTTTTTTTAAAAAAGGTTTAAATTAAAACTTTTTCTTTTGATTTATACAAATGTTATTTGAAGGCTCATCCTAATGAAAAATTATTTATCAAGCAAATTTTAGAACTCAAAATAGTGGATGGAGACTTTTATAACAATTTGCCTATTTCAATTTTTCCTATTTTTGAACCATCATCATAGCATTAGATGTTTTTTGAGGGGTCAAGAAGACTGCGAGTTATCACAGCAGGGAATAGGTTCGGCGAGGTTCGGCAAGGCGGTCTGACGTGGCCGAGAGACTGCCACGTCATCGACCAAAAATAAATAAATAAATAAATAAAAATTTTGTATTTGAAGACTAAAAAATTTATTTTAAAAAAAATAAAAAAAATAAAAAAATAAATCTGACAGCAGGCCGCTCCCCTCGCTGCGGGGAACAGCTGCGGGGGAACAGCACTGGAACAATCTTCTGCAGGGGTCAAAAAACATCTAATGTCATGTCTTATTTAGGCGCCACTTTGATTTCATCCTAAAAATTAAAGGGAAGAGATATTAGTGAAACAAGTTCTCTTTTTGATTTATACTACTTTATTTTGAAGGTTCATCCTCATGGTGAATTGTTTTATCAAACAGATTTTAGAACTCAAAATAGTAGATGGAGACTTCAATAACAACTTGCCTATTCAAATTTCTTCAATTTTCCAGCATCATAATACCTATATCTTATTTAAACACAACCTTAATCTCATCTTTAAAATTAGAAGGAAGAGATTAAAAAATGAAACTTTTCTTTTAGATTTATGCAACTTTTATTTGAAGGCTCATCTTTTTAGTAATTGTAAATTATTTATCAAGCGAATTTTAGAACTCAAAATAGTTGATAGAGATTTCAATAACAAATTGCCCATTTGAGTTCTCCTATTTCCAAAGTATCACCATATCCATATCTTATTAGGTCACCACCTTCATGTTAGCTCTAAAAATTAGTGAAAAGATATTTAAATGAAAACATTTTCTTTTTTATTTACAAAAATGTCAAAGAATTGTCCTAACAAAAAAGATTTATCAAATAAATTCTAGGATACAAAATAATGGATGGAGACTCAAGTGTATAAGAATATATCCATTTAAATTTCTCCATCCTTTAAGCATCATTCTACTCAAGTATTATTTATTACTTCAATCTACAATTTTAGAATTAGAGAGAAGAGATTTAAATGATAACTTGTTCTCTTAATTTATATAAATGTCAATGAGTCAATTTTATAATGTGTTATTCATAAATTGAACTTAAAAATACAAAATAATAAATAGAGATCTATGTAAATTGTTCCCCATTTAATAAATCAATACACAAAAAATTACAATTCCATTTACACAAACATCCATACAATAATAAATTCCCCTCTCTACAAAAGTTGAATGCTCATTGAAAGTTCTAACCTTATCACCCCAATAATAAAGTAGAAAGAATTCATAGATTAAAATAGATATACAAAAATTAAAGCCTTATTATAGACAATCCAAGATAAACAAATTTTGAAAAGACACTACTAGAATTGGGGGGTATATATGACTGCAGCGAATGACTGATATATGACTCACTGTCCGGTCTGACTCAAAAATGACTGATACCTCTATAATTGCACCAAAGTTTGTTCTACAGTTTTTCAGAGTCATTTTCTAGTCATTTTTTGCAACTCAAGGATGAAGACCTTACAGAGGGGGACAGTCACAATGGACATTCATTGAAATTTGAGTACAAAGAATGGGGGAGAACCTTTTTAGACGCCCTAGTTTTGAGCTAGTCATTAATTATGACTGATCTTTACTGTTGTGCAACTTAAATATGACTTTAGGGTCTTTGGATGGCCTCATTGCAATTTTTTCTAAGAGGACGGACAGGGCAGCATGTTGACATGGACAGTAGTCGTGCTAATGTTACTGGGATACGACTGCCTATTACTACACCATGACTACAGCATGACGTCAACGTATTTTTTGTTTGGAAAGTAAGTTTTAGAGTTTAGATCACTTAGGCTTTTTGCCGACATGGAGGTTTATCATTGTAGAGTGACTAAACTACAACTACTACAATTTAAGAAAATGATGCAAAGCAATGGGACCTCATTAGCAGATTTAAAGTAGCTTCAAAGCATTGTGTGTTCATTGCAATTGCTAAATGACTAATTGTGACTTGGAGGGATCATCTTCTCACCACAACAACTACTATGCAACTATTGTTTAAAATGCTAAGGTACTTTCAATATAGTTTAAATAAACAACAAAATTCACATTAGATCTACTTGGCAACAAATCAACTCATAAGTGTGCCAAATTAAAAGATGTTGGACAACTAAAACATGACATGCAAAATACAATTCTATTGCATTTGCGCTAACTAATAATCTTCTAATTGGCAATTACAATGGCATATGCAATTTAGGATTTTCTAACACTCACACTCTTGAGTTGATAAATTCTTTCTAATTTCTCTACTCTTTGTTTATCTTTTTCATTTTCAAAAACATTTTTTCCAATAGAATACTTTTTTGTCTCTCTTTTTGAAAAGATGCATTACTAATGGGCTTTCTTTTTGTTGGTGTATATTATTCTTTTCCTTAAGGTCCATTTGTATGGTTTATTTAAACTCCTATTGATTTGCCGATAATGAATTCTAAAAATTTGCACCATTATCATTGCACTATTTTTGAATACTTCATTTGATTCACATTTGAATTACTAACTAAAGGGTCTCAATAAAGCTACACTAAAGTATTCAAATGGACCTAATGCTCAACCTAATGACAATTGTTAAGTCCTATTTCTCCCTTATACAAATGACAACATTGCTACTCGAGTTTCACTAAAGAATGACTTTCTGTAACTACTAAATGACTTCATATGACTACTAAATGACTGCTCAAAAGTTTCCAAATATTGCACAACTCCTCCACTATTACTTTGGCATGTTGTGCATTATAATTTATTATGCTACTTGCAAACATTTTATACATCAATTGTTGCACTTTTCTTGCACGAAGTGAGGAAACTTAATACAACTATGTATATCCTTGTTTAGAGGAAGTCAACTATAGGTGACCCTTACATTCTTCCTATACCAATCCTTTTTAAAGCCTTTTATCAAATTTGTTTATAACTTTTGATTAGAGCCTTGAAATCTAAAATGAATTTTTGGAGATGAAAGTGAGATTAATTTACCAACTTTCATTAGTTCAAAGTTTTTTGCAAAAAGTTAATTTACTATGCCTTAATTAGGTCTGAAATTTTACTTAAAATACAATTCCTGCATTTTACATATCCCAAATAGTTTGTCTTACCTTCTACTTTCCCAATCCTATAAAAAGTTTTTCATTTCATTTCTAGATACTCACACACTAAAAGCTTTAAGAAGCTATGTGACACATGTATCAAATATGATGTATGGTGTATGGTGTATTGTATGATTTTTTATTATGTATGGCATATTGTATATGGTGTATAATTATGTATGGCATATTGTATATGGTAAATCATTGTAATACTTTAAATGTGCTTATATGTAATTGTAGAATGACTATAAAATGACTTGCCACATGCCCACATGTCAATCCATTTACAAAATGCAAAGACTCCACTATGACTAAAAAATAACTCCTTAAATGTACTGACATGTCAGACTAATCAAACTGCTCATTGACATCATCGCAACTGCATAGTGACTTCAAAATGACTCAATAAATGCACTTACATGTCAGACTTGTCAGACTGTCACTGACAATATTGCAACTACTACACAACTACTAAATGACTCTGACGTGGACAGCCACGTCAGCCTTGGTCGACTGCCCCACAACTACAAAATCACTACAAAATTAGGTGACGTAGAAGGGTCACCAAAAAATTCTACTAAAAAAAACAGCGGCCCGAACTTTTTAGAAAATTTTCCTTAGAACTTCATGTGCCACGTAGACTCTTTCATCCAAGTCTGAAGTCATTGGTGATAATAGGATTAGAGCCATTTAAAGAATGACTTGTCCACAATAACTCCAGGGGCCTAAGTCGCGTACCTGTCATTTTTGTCCTAAATGACTTTGTTGCAGTCATTCTTTGAAGTCATTTATACCCCCCAATTCTAGTAGTGAGAGCTTTGATATTTAGCAAATGAGATTAGACATTTAGACATTGAAGTCTAATCTCAAACATAAACATTGTCTTAGCTCATCAAACATAGAAGGTACATTAATATGTTTAGAAATTAATGCAAGTGTAACTCATAATAATCAACTATACTATTCTTTCCCTCCATTTTTCAAAAAAATGCCATACTCTATGTTTCTTGGGCAACCACTTGTCTACATCGACCTCTTGTAGGAGAATGCATGTTTAAGGAAACCTCTTGTAGGAGAATATAGGTCTAAGGCAACTATGGGTGGAGGTGGCAGCTATTGCCTTACTTTTGTCCAAAAATTGTCATTTTTTTGCATTTTGGAGGTTATTTCGAGTCTTGGGCAATGTCTTGTTGGAGAATGTGGATCTAGGGTGACGTCTTGAAAAACGCAGGTTTAGGGTGACCTCTTGTAGGAGAATGTCAATCTAGGGCGACCTCTTATAAGAAAATGCAAGTGTAGGGTGACCGCGGGAGGAAGTGGGAGCCATAGCCTTGCCTTTGTCCAAAAATTGTCATTTTTTTGCATTTTGGGGGCTACTTTGGATCTTGGGCAACCTCTTGTGGGAGAATGCGGGTCTAGGGCGACTGTGGATGGAGGTGGGAGCCATTGTTTCAAAAAAATTATTTTTTTGCAATTTTGGAGCTATTTCAAGTCTTAGGCAACTTCTTGTGGGAAAATGCGGGTCTAGGGAGACTTCTTGTAGGAGAATGCGGGTGTAGGGCACCTTTTTATAGGAGAACGCTTGTCTAGGGCAACTACGGGTGGAGGTGGGAGCCATTACCTTGTTTTTGTAACAATTTCTTTTATTTTGGAATTTTTTGGCAATTAGAATGAGATTTCAAACTTGTTTGCTATTTTTGCTTTCCACTTGGTGAATTATTTATTGTTATTTTTGGTCCTAGGGTTCTCATATCATCACACGTTATAAAGATCCTAGAATAAGTTATTTTCTAAATTATTGAAAAATATTTTTTGTTTACTTCCTCTCCATTTCTTCCATTGAATTTAGAGAACTAAATGCCTTGATCTTTTTCTCTAAGAATGTATTTTAGGAATTCTTGATTTCTAGAGCCTTTAACTCCTAAAGAACCATTATCCCTTTAAGGAACAAATGAGATTTTATGTAGATACCTATGGTCTCAGTTTTTGTCTCGATTATTTGAATTTTCTTTTAAGATAGAAAAATTGATTAGCTTTATATAAATATTATTTTTTTCAATGAGTACCCTAGATAAAAAGTTATGCCCAAATAAACTCAAAACAGAGGAGAGGGGCAACTAAGAACAATTTTAAAAATCAAAATTTTCATTTTCATTTTTTTCTCATAGATTATATTTTTGCCTACATGAAAAGTTTTGATACATTTGGATTTGTTATGAGAGAGTTATGGACAATCTTATTTTTTGGACAATTGAATCATTGTCTTGAAAAATAATGTATAGGATTCATATCTAAATGTAGTATTTACAATTATTAAAAAAAAAAAGTTCCACATGGTTTATTTAGCTTTCTAGAACAATCTCACCATTGGAATTAGTGCATTTAAATTTCACCTTGGAGATATTAATAAATACTTGCAGAATAAAGGCCTTGGTTCTTTAGGGATTAAGAAGTCAAGTGTTCTAAAATTTCCCTTCTTCTTCAAATTTTCCCTCTATATAGTGCAAAAATCTTTATTATGATTTGCAAGCTCTTTCTTGTCATTATGCATTGAAAATAAACAATCTGGTCGTCTAGTTAAAACTTTTAATGTCATTTTAGAATCACTGAAAGAAACCCTAAAAAAAAGATGCATTAGGGAACTATGTGGGTTGATTTTATGTGCCTTGATATCATTTTTTCCCCCCAAGATTCAATCCAAATATCCTAATATGGAAAAAAATTGAAGAATTGTTGGTAAATGACTCTAGAATTATTCTTTGTGAATAGGTGACAACATTTAAAGAAGAGGTTAGAGAGAATGCAAGCAAAGTATAAATATACAATGGAATCTACTTTGTATTCTATTGGAAAATTTGCCAACTTAATGAAAATTAATTAATAATATGGAAAGATACAAAAGTGAAGTATTTGAAAATGCATCAACACTAGGGTGCTTAATGAGGAAGTTGAGTGTATTGATCTAAAAAAGCAATTGGCAAATGGAAAGTTGGTGAACTTGGTTATGGATAAACCATGGTTGATGAAGCCCTTGAAAGTAGTTTCCTCCACCCATTGTTTTGTAATAGGACATGATATTACTATCATACTACTAAAATCATAACTCCCTCTCTAATGTCACAAATGCTACCATTAATACTAGGGGTTGGTGCTTGGTATGCTATGCATTCATTGTATCACATATTAATAAAAAATTTATATATTTGAATAGAATGCATGATATTGATTTCAATAAGTCCTTAAAATAAGTATTTTAAGTATTTTATAAGAATATTTTCAATCATGAATACATGAAAATCTTATTGTCACACAATGTGATATTACAGAAAAGGAGTAGCAATTTGCAATTACTTTTGTAATATCAATTTTTACAAAGAGTGATATTATAAAAATAATGTAGTTGTTGCAATGAAGGTGATATTAAAGAGGATCCACAAGAAGATATAATAGAGGTAGCAAATCCATTGGTTTTCTTGGCTTAATGCTTCTTTGTGCTTCTATGATTTAGTGCTTTTGTGAAATTTGAGCTTTTATGATATCAATTTTCTAAATTCTAATGATGATTGCATAGCATAGCAAACACCAACCGCTAGTATTAGTATAAATGCTTAAGCTACATTGCATGCCTCTAAATTTGAAAAAGTAATGTAAATAATTTAATTTGTTCTTTTATGATGCGCCATTTAAAAAAAAAATGAATATCCTATATGCAAGGTGATAAGGTGTTGAGGTCTATGCATAGAATCTCAAGTTTGAATTCTCTTGTGCAAATATTTTGTAATTTTTGTCATAAAATTTACTCTCATTTGTTCATTTGAGCAAATATAGAAACTTCTTGAAAAAATAACGTAAAATTCTAACTAAAATTCCTCATAACTTTTGATTTGTGAATCCAAATGGAATGATTTAAAGCTTCCTATATGTGTTAAAACCTAAAGAATCAATTTAAAATTTTGCTTTTGAGAAAAAAAAATTTTAAGAAGTTTTTTCAGCTGCCCAGGTTGCTTGATGTTCAAACAAAACAACATATCATGCCATAACTTCCTAACCGTGTAATCAAAAGTTATAAAAATTATTGGGCCTTGAAGCTACTCGTTGGACACATATTGTGTCAAAATTTCAAAAAGAGAACAAAAAAAAACTCTATTTGTAGTGAGCTACCTGAAATCGCTATGTTGCCAAAAAATGTAGCTTAGGTATTTAGGGGTTAAATTTTAAAGTTGTTTGGAGATTTCATCTAGATTTTTTGGCATTTTTTGTAGTATTTTTTAGCTAGATTATTTTTTCAGGTGCAATTTGGCACTAGAAAGCCAAAGAAAAAGTCCTAATCATGATCCACTAAAGACGCCATATAGTCTTTGTAAGTTAAAACCCTCTAACATGTAAACATCATATAAGAGTAAAAAAGAGGTTTTAGGTGTTTGTAAAATATCCAAAATACTCTACAAGGTCTTAGGCCTCCCCTGTACCCATCCCCAAAACAACACAACAAGTTGAAAGTTAGTAAGGATATACAAGGTGTCTTCAGTCTAAAGACGCTTGTTGTTGCCATGATATAGAAAATCTTGGATACAAATATATACAAAAACAACCTCAAGCACATCAGAACCTGAGAAGGACGAGAAGTAGATTGAGATGATATCATATTGTTTCCATAGTAGCTGAACAAGTCAAGCCAAATCACTACATCTAGCAGTGTCTCCCAACACTATACCAAAATGTGGTAAAAAAATCGCACTCAAAATCAAGTGCGATTCTTTTTGCCACGTTTTTGTGCATGCGCGCGTAGTGGATTTTTACGGTTTTTTGCAATTTTCCACTTCAATTTTTGGAATTTTGGGGCTTGATAATATACCAAGGGAAATTGCAAAAAACCGTAAAAATCCACTACATGCGCATGCACAAAAACGTGGCAAAAAGAACTGCACTCAATTTTGAGTGCATTTTTTTTACCACATTTTGGTATAGTGCAATTGGAAAGAAACTTTTTCTTTCACATCCAACAATAGCAAATTGGTGTGAACAATTCTACAAAGTAACTGAGCAAGAAGCCCTCTCCACAATAAAAAGCAAGGTACTAAAGCCAGATTCTCATAGACTTTACAACATAACCAGTTGTTGCCTTTGCAACGGTAACGTGGCTCTATGCTATGGACTACCCATCACCATCACCATCACCATCACGAATTATAATTCATAACCTTCTTTCCTTTCAACTTCCTTCCTACACTCTTGGATCATGAAGATCAAAGGTTGTGATTGAAAATGAACAACTGGTTATGTCCGATAACCTCTTTGCCGCTACCGCGGCTCAAAGGTTATCTAATACATAACCAAGAGGTTCCTTAGTCTGCGTATTTTGTCCGTATTTGTGACACTTTGTTGTAATTGTCAGAGTAGCTGTGTTGTCATCAAGGTTCTATACAACCAATTCAACACGGTAGCTTTGGTAACGTTGGGCTCATAAAAGAGGCGCCAATTTTTACTTGTACTTCTACTTCCATATGTTCAGTGTATCTTTAGCTATAATCTCCCTTATTTGATTGCAAATACTATTGCATATCCTTATGTTCAGGTACTATCACATCTGGTTTTCAAATTTGAACCATACATCTAGAAATGATCAATTGATCTAAATTTGTGTTTTACTGCTCACTTGAGATGGTTGCACGCAAATTTTTCCTACTACCTTTGAAGTGAAAGATTTTGTAACTACAAAAGAAAACAAAATCCATTCATGACCATAATACATAAATTCCTCAATGTGATAGAATCTATAATAGATTATGGGTGGGATGGTGGGATTTTTTAAGGAATTTATTTATATTCCTTTAGTATTCCATGATACAGATGTTAGAATCCAAGCGTCATAGAACTTGTTCTATTTTATGTCATCTCTTATTGTAATTTCAATTTTTTGACTATTTTCTTTCTTACTAAATAGGTAGGTGTGTTCTACGATTTCCTCCAATTGTCAATCTTGTAACGTGTACTAGGAAATGAAATCTAGAAAAATAAAATAAAGGAAGAGGTCACCTTTATCCGAGGTCGCCCCTACCCACAATCGCACATCTTTGTTAGATCCACATGCGCCCTAAAATGTAACACATGGATGCCACATGGCATCCAAGTGGCATTATTTACCATGTGGTAAATTTTTTGAAAGTCAAAGATAAATTTGACTTTTTAGGACGTCACAAGGGGTCTACTGGATGTTGCATGATGTTGCGATGTCGCGATGTCACTATATTCAACATAACAACCCTAGTCAAAATACTATTCATGATCTCTCCTTTTTGCACAATATTCAAAGGATGAACAATAGCACTTCTATCCTATGAAGAAAGATTTTTTGTCATTCATTGGCCAAAAAACAATTGTAGTGTGACTTTTAATCATTTTAAGACTTTGAATCAATTTGACAAACATACAAATGGTATTGGTTCTCACAATATTTGAGGGATTTTTTGGAATCAAGAATATGGAAATGTATTAGGCATTGTTTAAAGACTATAGGTTGCACTACGGACCATTGTTTCATCTTAATGTCCTTGCATTTGAAATATTTGTTAAATGGGACAATGCATTCAATTTATATTTTATAGCCACATAATTCATTTTTAGGTGTAATTTTTTTGTATAAAGACTTGAGTTTATGATGCACATGTTTGTACGAAAAAATTTTAAAAAATTAATTTATGATTGTAGATATTACCAAAAAACTAACAATTTGCCAAAAATTACACTAAACTTCATTAAATTGTTAGTTTTTTGGTGATATCTACAATCATAACTTAATTTTTTTAAATTTTTTCATACAAGAATGTGCATCATAAACTCAAGCCTTCATACAAAAGAATTACACCTAAAAATGAATTATGTGGCTATAAAATATAAATTGAATGCATTTTTCCATTTAACAAATATTTCAAATGCAAGGGCATTAAGATGAAACAATGGTATGTAGTGCAACCTATAGTCTTTATACAATGCCTAATACATTCCCATACTCTTGATTCTAAAAAAAAAAATCAAATATTGTGAGAACCAATACCATTAGTACATTTGTCAAATTGTTGATATTTTAAATACTATATAATGTAAATTTCCTTCAATTTTTGTGTACAACAATTTGAAATGGTGTAAACCAACATGCTAAGGCACAAAAAGTTTTTTAGAATTCTAAGAAAAAATTGACACAAGATAAAGTATTTCTAATTCATAGTCAACAAAATTAGGTTTTAGACATGACTAACTTTGAAATTAATTTTCTTTCAAATCACAACTATTTTTTTCTTCAAACTTCCGTGGTAATGTGGAGTATGTTGTACACTACAACTTTGTATATATATATTTTTTGACTTTGTCCATTGATGCTCATCCTATTGATCAACTTGATGAGTGAAAACATTTACCATTTTTACTTGGTTTTTGGAGTCATTGTATTTTGACCAACTCATTTTTGAATTAGAAAAGACACATTTTAGGTGGTCAAAGCAAAATCACTTAACTTCCCATTGTGAATCCTAAATAGACTATTCTTGACTTCATTTCATTATTTTAGTTGTTTGACCTCATGACTCTATGGCCGAGTTGTGTTTTAGTGACTTGTACACCTAGTGCACCTTATATTTTGTCAATACAATAATATATATCAGCAAATATCAGGTAAATTAGATTTGATCTAATAGTCGTCCCTTAAACTAACTAATCACAAAACAAATTTATATAAAAGTATTTTTTATGAAATCACAAATTTATTATTTTAGAATCTACAGAACTGAAATTTAAGAGGAAATGACAATTACAATTATAATTATACATTATTTTTGAAGTTCAAGTACAAAAAATAATAATTTTTAAAATAGTAAATACCTAATTTCTAAATTTAAAAAAAATTAAAACTTTGTAGATTTCAAGAATTTAAGGTTCTGAAATTAGTTGTTACTTCTATAATATTTCCACACAAAAAAAGTCCTAATTCAGTATCTTTTTGAATGAAAAATTCAAATTGATGAAATGAGACAATGACAATAATGCTCATGCACGAGTATAAAGATGCATGGTTGCTAGTATGTGAGCATAGAAAGTCTAAACCTATGAGCCTAGAATTCTATACACCTATAATATAGGTGTCTATATTACAGATACCTCAATGGCTATAATGTATCTATGTTCTAAATACCTATATTATAGATGTTTATGTTATAAACACTTTTTGTTCAATGAGTGTAAAATACTTAATTATACTTAGGCTAAGGCTCATAAGCTCACACTTCTATACTCATATACTATGGTCATTGTATAAAGATGTGAGCATATGAGCCTTGAACTTAGTTGTAAATATGTACCTACAATCATTTGAAGGTGTTTATAATTTAAGTACACCATATAGACTTGTAGAATCATGGGCTCATAAATTCTATACTTACATACTAGCAGTCCTCTCATGTGAGACATGAATGTGCATAACTCCTTCATTGACTATTCAACAATATTAAAAATGCCACCTACAACTCTTATCATAGTGAGGATCTATGATATTATATAAGTAATCTGTATTGTGTGTATGCCATATGAATGGTATTGAACTCTATAGCTACCATTAAAACAACCATTTTGGTGTGAAAATCTCTTTTGAATATATCATAATTGTTCTTCAAAAATGTTTTTCACAATCCACATAGCAACCAAATTTGGATACATAAATAAGTAGCTTAAAGTTTATAAAATATGATGACATTTCATTTTATTTCAATAATGTTTTATATTTGAATTCAATTTTAAATATCATAATAAATATTTCATCAATCATATTATATTAATTTTATGATAATTTATCAAAACTTTGAAACACATTTTTGGATCTCAAAGATCAAGTTGACAACAAACATTTCATTTTTTAATTTTCCAACATGTTCATATGAAAATCAATAATGTAGTCTATATTTGCATGTAGTAAGAAAATCTTGAAGAATCATAAGAAGTGATTATATATGTAGTGTCTAATATTCAACCTACAAATTTCCAAGTTTTTAATTATCCCATCATTCAATAGTTAATTATTGTATGATTTTCAATTTCATTCTTTCTAAAACATTAGAAAGTAAAGCAACTATTTTCTTCAAAAGTTAAACCATTAAAATACTTTTTAATATAAAATACATTATTAAAAAATAACAATCAATTGTTATCAACTAGAAATTTGGTGTGGATGCCAATGAGGGAAAGATCATGAAATGTTGGATGTTTTAAGAATATTTGACTGTTGTCCAAATATTGATAGGTATTACAACTAATCCAATTATATTTAATTTGTTTGTATTTCATCTAATTTAAATACACATTACATCTTGAACTAATCAAATCATTTATGTATGTAGATTAGTATTTTCAACAACTGAACGTCTTATATGTGGCAATACAAGTGTAATCTATTAATTGCTAATATGGTTGCTCAATAAGGTAAATTGTTTTCTTTCATCAACTATTGGGATATATAACATTAGATTGATAAATAATATTAATTTACTCATTTGAATGAGAAATAGTCTTAAACTGTTGAAATGTATGTCCAAAATTGTTGAAAATTACATCAATTTTGTAAAGTTCAAAGTATTAAATTATGTGACAATGTTGTTTTGGCTAATGGCTATATACTTCTTTGATATTCCAAGCATATATGTCAAACAAAGTCTTGTTTATAGCCCTAAATACAATGTAATTCTACTACCTACAATAGAAATACTATCTCCAATATAATGCATTGCAACCATATACATAATATAGAATAATTCAAAGCAAGATGAAAGTTTCACCATTCATTCCAAGAGAAATGATTCTTGTAATCTTAGTACAATATTAGCTAATATGTCAATTCAATATTTAAGAAAAAAATTAAGGTACATTTAACCACAAATGGCTAAGATCTTTTTTTTTTAGTTCCTAAGAGGTTGCTCTAAACAAAGCAAAATGTGAAGTTTTAATAATTTTTATGAAATCTTTTTGAATTGTAAATGTATTGTCTTAAAGAAGACATATTATAAGTTATTGGAAAAAAAAGGCAACATTCTATGTGGATTGAAAGATTATATTGTTTGATCATAAAGGAATTATAAATCTAAAAACAAATTAAAGTCTTTCAATCCTCTCTTTACATGTCAAAAGAAATCATTAAAAACATGAGGTTGAAGAAGATAAGATGTAGTATTATAATCAATTTATGGCTTCTCAAAATTAATTCTATAATTTCTCAAATGAGTCTTGCATGTTGACCTACCCCAACTCCAATGTATTCAAGTGCTTAAGACACTAGAAAATCAAGATTTGCAATGGTGATACCCTTGTACAAAACCTTTAATAGAAAAATCATTTACAAATCTTTCAAAATTGAAATTTTTATACTAAAAATAGATTTGAAAAAGGACATATATGAATCAAATTATAATTTATAATAGCATATTGGTAAGAAATTATTTATATCCAAAACATTGTTGGCATCAAAATGTATTGTTTTGGACATATTCACTAAGGTTCAAAGTTTCTTTAGGGACTCAACATTGCATTTTGGCATATACTATATGGCTTGCAATACTTTTATATCCCCTACCTTTTTAGTGTACTTGCCTTCTCTCCATGTTTAGAAACTCATTGCTATAAGAACTATAATTATGCTGCATGTTAAAAATTTACATAATCATTTATTACATAGTATATTTATGTTGAGGTCCTGGGTTTTTTTTATAGATAACTTCAATGAAAATGAGTCACATTTGTATTATAACCCTATTATTTCACCTATATGGCTTCATTTTAACTATGTTAAAGAAAGTTGTTTACAAGAAGATTGTATTGGTACGGAAGTAGCTTTTGATGTTCAATAATATAATTATGAAAAATAAAGATTTTTTATGTTTTGATATTTTTAATAAAAAAAACTCATTTATTATAAATAAATAAATTTTTATGTTTTTTTGAGTTTCTAAAGGTTGCCTTAACCTCTAAAATTCAATGACTAAGGTAAGAGGCTCAAAAAACAATTATTTAAGGGTTGGTTTGCCTTTATCATGTATTTTTTAGATAATAATATTTTTCACTCATTTTTCAGTGAAAGAAAAATAAATGAAGAATGTAACACATGCAAATCATTTCATAATTTTCAAAGCATTTATGAATTACTTATGAATTTTCAAACAAAATCTGGCATAGGTCCCTAATTGTGATTCGTAGACCTTAGAAACCTGCATATGCTTAGATTTTAAAAAAATATGGTTTTGTTGAAAAACTGGCATTGCAACATGTAAAAAGTAATAGAAATGGTTTCCAAATGCGACCCTTTCTAAACTAAAATGAATGCTTGAATCAATCATTATTTCAAAAAATTTAACATTTATAAGAAGGCAGTTGGACCACTAATTCTTATTTTGAATAAAATTAGTAGACACCTATCCACTTAGTTAGGAAAGAACCCATTGTGGCTATTAAACCATCCATTAAAAAAGTATAAACCAAATCTTATCATGCTCCGATGTAATCAAAAGTCCATTTTTCCACAATAAGGTATCCATTTCATGGCCTCCTACTTGATAGTTGTAATTGCCTACACCATTTTCAATCCCTCTCCTATATATTTACCCCTAAAACTCCCAAAGATTTCTATTTCTAGAACAACTACCAAACTTTCAAAAAAAAACTTTTTGGGCCTCATTTAACTTTAGGATCTTGTAGAAAAGTGTCTTCAAAACATGTTTCAATTTTCAAAAATTTCCACTAGGTAGATTATAAGATATTAGCATTTGAATTAATAACAACTTTTTTTTGGCACTTTGAAAACCTAAGGAGCTGCACTTTACAAGCTCACATTTATATGAAAAAATTTACATATTATTGGTGTTTCTTTGGATTCTCTCTTCAAGGCTCAAGTTGGTTATATGCTCAATTTTTTTTCTAAATTTGGAATTGTACAGCACATAAAAAAATAGTAAATAGAAAGAAGTAAATAATGATTCAAAGTATCAAATTCTTAAGAATTTATTTATGAAATAAATAAATGCCAATTGCAATGTTTGTAATGTTATAATGAACAATCTATACCCATGTTTTTATTCTTTTTAAAAAATATTGATAATTGAGACAAATCAAGGACTTCAAACTATTAGTTTTCAAGTAAAGAATCTATAATTGTCCACTAATTAAAACTTGTCGTAACTTTCATCTTATTAATCAAAATGGAATGATTTAGAGATTTCTACAATCTACATATAAATGAATCCAGAAAACCAATTTCAAGTTTTTTCTTAAAAAAATGATTTTTCCTCATCTACCCAAATTGCCTAAGTTGAGAAAGAAACAACACATATTATGCAATAACTTTCTAATCATGCTATCAAAAGTTATGAAAATTGTTTGGCCTTGAAGACGGGCTTGAAGATATCCCTTATCTAGAAGTTACTTAAAATTTGAAGAAAAATAATTTTAAGAATCCATTTGCAATGAGCTATTGAAACTTTCTATGTTGCCAAAAAATGCAACTTAGTCCTTCAAGGGTTGACTAAATATTATCCATTGCAATAACATCTAAAAGAAACTAAATCCATTCTTTTGAGAAATTGAATGTATATTGATTAAATATCAAAATTTGTTGCAATACCTTAGCATTATTTATTGATAAAATTGGTACAATAATTTATACATTAGATGACACTACTTTATTACATAAAAAAACTAAGACTACCTACTATAGCTAGTAAGTAGAGCAAGTATTTCCTCTCAAATAATTAATAAAAGTAAGTTGTATTATGTGATTCAATTGATATCTTAAAATAAAAAATGATTTTTTTGCCTTACAGATTTCTTGTAATAAATTAGTTTTCCAAAGTATTTGGAATGTATTTTAGAATGGTTTTCTACCAACAACTTGGTATGGTATCCTTAATAAGTTAGAAAATGATTAGAGGAATCATTCAATGCATTTCTCTTCAATTCTTCATCTTTGTAGGAGAGTAATAAATTAAAAAAAAATTCAAATATAAAAAAACAAACATAATTGATATTAATATTAATTATTATCTCAAAATAGTTATATATTGTCCATATCTATCTATGGTTTAAAAGCCATGATATCTCATAATTAACCCTATACATTTGCTTCTCATCTCACCATCTTAATTTTTAGTTTTAAAAATATGCTTATATTTTCAATAAGGTGATCTTGTATTTAACTGTAATTAATTGTTTAATCTATATACAATCTTTTTAATCTTTTAATACTTGTATAATCATGGAATAGAAGGATATGCTTAAGAAATGGGTCATCTAGCATTATTTTTGATGGAAATTGATATACCTACCGAGATTTTATTAGAAGATGATGTGAAGATGCTTCATTTACAATTTAATAAATTACAAGATCAATTTAAAAGAACACATAGATATTTGGAAAATGCCAAGAAAAAAGATAAAGACTCAATTCTTCTTAAGGAAAATGTGCAAGGCTTGGAAGTTGAAAAAAAACACCTTAGTTCTAAGATTCAAATACTCAAGGCCAATATTCAAGTTTGTACCCTAATTATATAATTATTATTTGTAATGAAGAAATTTTGGATAATAGTGTCATTTGATATATTGCACGATTTAAATGACAAAGCAAATGATGTTAATATTACATTGTTTATTACAATTTGGCAAAAACTAATGTTGCTATAAATAAATTCAATTTAAATGATTGACACTAATGATTTTTTATTGTTATAAACTTAGCATGTAGATAAATTAGGAGATTATTTAGATGTAATTCAATTCATACGAGATCAATTGAAACAAGAATTTGTTTTAGTAGAGCAATTGCGAGAACAAGAATATGCACTTGACTTATCAGGTCATATACAAAAAAACTTTTTATACTATATTTAAAATTTTTAATTAGTTTGTTTATGTTGTATAATTTTTTTTGTAGTAGTATTATAATCTATATACATCTAACTTATTTTCAAGCCCCATTAAGTGTTAAATATCTTCTAACAATTCTAACTAGGTAGTTTAAATTTTCTTGAAATGCAAATATGTGCTACAAAATGTAACTTTAATCCCTAATGCAAACTATTTTAGGAATTCATGGAAATTTTTTAGCCCATTTGACCATATAGATTGCAAGATTATAACATTTAAAGTTAGATGAAAAGAAATTTTGGGCCTTATTCAACAATGTGAATATAATTTGACTCAATTTTTTAGAAAAAGAGGCAATGTGCTACTTTGGGACTTACACCACTAGGTAGGAAATTCTTTTAGTTACTTGCATGCTCATTTTTTGACATTATGGACATGTCTAATATGCGTAAAAAGTTCTTGCACTAAGAGGATGTTCTAAAAAACACGATTGCATGAGCAAGATTTTAATTTTTTGCAAGTATATTCATTTTTAGTAAGAATCAAAATTCCAAGTGTCTATGAAAATATTTATTAATTGAGAAGAAAATAATTTTAATATTTTTTAAACCTCATAAATTTTACACTATCTAGAATTTAAGTAAATGGTTTTAAAACTACTCCCGAAACTGCCCTAAAATTTCCATATTTTTAGTGTGTTGACTGAAAATTGGAGATTTTTAAATTTTTAAAATTTTCATCAACACATTATTTTTCTACTATGAGAATTTGTAGAAATTTTTTTAGCCCATTCAAAATCATACATTACAAGATAAAAAAAATCAAAGTTTGTAAGAAAAAACCTTTGTAATTTGCATAATTGCTTTTCTTTTCTAATATATACCATATTCTCCAAGCTACCCGGCCTAGGCTTTTGAGCCCTATAACTTTTGATTTGGGTACTAAATTGGGAAAAAATTATGCAACTAAGAAGCTTATAGACATATAGAATTGTGCATTTTTGGTAAGAGCTTTATTTTCATCCATTCAAAATTGACTTTGTAGTTTGTATTGATCTACTTGAGCTTTCAAAAATCTCTACACAAGCTTCATCCCTAAAGGACCATTGTCCCTTTATGGGACAAATGGGATCTTGAGGTCAAATTTTTTTTCCACATACTCTCATGCTAGTTAGGTGTAAGATCCTATGGTTAGATGTGCAAAAAAGAAGTTTTCAGATTTTCTTACTCTTTGCTATAGAAATGGCAGATTTAAGTGTTTTTTTGCAAAAATAACGCCTTGGTCCTTGAGGAGTAAAAATAATTCCAAATATGATAAGTTCTAATTATGGTTTTTAAAAAAGTTTTACATTTTATATATCAATTCAAGATGTTTCTGAAGGTCTTACTTTTGAACTAGAAAATTATTGTTTTAAAATGAATTATCCTTGAATCCTTTAGAACAATTGGATATTTGTGAAGAGAAGTTTCAAAAATATATCTACTATACTAATGCTAGAAAACCAACACAATAGTTTACAAAAATGTAGTTGGATTAAGATACAAAATTTTTATGAGATTGTAACTTGTTAACTTTGCATTCAAGTATTGGTCAAATTTTAAACACTTGGTCCTTTAGAGGTTAATTTCTAAAGTCTAAATGCCCAAAGCATTATGACTTGGTATTTAGAAAAATTTGGAGTTAAATAAAATCTTACCATACTACTATTTGTAATATTTTTCTTAAGCTAAATACCTTAAAAAGATTTTTGTGCAAGGGGTGGGGGTAGGGGTGGGGTCTACAACAAAATCTTGATTTTTTAATGTTGAAGACTCATAGAGATGAGACTCAAATGCATTAGATTTTGAAGAAAAAATGTATTTAATAATTTTTTTAAATGAACTTCTAATGTGATTTTTAATATTGTTGGAATTTCATTACCTCATTTCAAATTAGAATTGTAATATAAAAAAAGATTGATAAACTTCAAATAACTTTTATAGTTTTAACACCTTGATTATGATCAAACTCTATTGTCCTTTAATCCATAAGTAATATTGTTACATTTACTTTTTTTTGTGTCTTCCAAAATATGTCTCATTTGAATTCTGTACAATTACAATTCTTAAGAAACCAATAAACCTATCAAAAAATGGCATCTTATTTAATTTGGAACAAACTTAAAGAAGCTCAAAAAGGCCTTGGACAAATAAGGATTAAGAATTGGACAACAATATTTAAAATATCTTCCTCTTGTATTTTATTGTGGGGAACTTCTTATTCAACTTACTATATGATATTTATCAATTTTGAATTGTCAAAGATAGTTATTGATATAAATCTTTCTTAAAATTTTGGCATCATTAAATGTTATAGAAAAAGACACAATTATGGTATCTAAACAATGAGAAAGACATAGACTAATTTTTAGTTCAATTAAAAAACCTAAAGTTATTCTATTGAACTATCTTCAAAACCAAATATACCATATGTAGACACAATTCTTTTTATTATCTCTTCATATGTGTCAAAGAATTACATGCAAAGACAAATTGAAATCCTTTTTTAAATGTCAATAGGTTCTTGTAAAATGTAATAGTAACTTATATAGTTGCTCAAATGCTTATATAGATGTTTTTAGGTGTAATTATCTCAATTTGGAATGGAATGTTCAATGCTTTTACCAAACCTAAGATATAGTTGCCAACTTCTACCTAATGTTTCATAAAACTATGTAGTCAACCAAGCAAGACTAATACCAAGCTTGCACAACATACAAGAACTAGCAAAAAGCCACACTATTTCTCTCATGTTGCAAGTCATGGGACAAAGATGCTCTTTGCTTAGATACTCAGCCAAAGATAAATTGCCAAGGGTATAATTTTTGGCATTCCAATTTTCATTTTGAGTGCATTGAATAAATAGAATTCAACTTCTTGTATGGAAAATAAATAGATTGAGACATTGATTGTGTTTTAAGGTCATGGCGGGTCGGTTTGAACATGTATAGATTAAATATATACAATATTTAAATACAAGGTTATCTAAAAGTGTAGTTCTATCTAATACCATAGCTTTGAAATTCATGTTAGTGCCTTAATAAATGATTCTTTATGTGAGATAATTTGCCTCAAAATGTAATTGAATTAGGAGATGGAAACAAGACAATTCCACTTGCAGGCATTGCAATACGTTTTGTTAGGCTCCAATAATATGGACTATAGACTTTCCAACATTCAGGTTCAATCCAATGCAACCTTTGGCATTAAGAGGGATTGAAGTCTCTAAGAGATTGTTTTAAGGTGTAATTGTCTTAATGCTACAAACAAACCACTATTGCTTTCAATTTTCAAATTTTTCAAATTTTTCAAAAAAATTCATAAAGTACTAAAAAGTTTAAAATTGATTAGAAAAAACTAATTCTTCAAAAAAAATTTAATAATATTTTTAAAATCATATTTTTTGACATTGCAATCTCTTAACCATGTCAAACTACTGATGTGGCAAGTGCCTACACTCTACAAACTTAAGATAACTTATGGTCTTCTAATGCCCTCAAAAACCTTCCATTAGAGGAGATTTGAACCTTTGAAAAATTGCAAAATCTTGAATGCTTGAAACATTGTGGGAATGCTAGGAATGCTAAAAACGCTATCACATCAACAATTTGATGTATTCAGGCAACTATGCCACATTAGATAATATTGATTAATTAATATTTTAAAAATCTTTTTTGAAAAAAAATCTTTTTCTAGATCATTTCTTTTCTTTTCAATACCTTCTGAATTAATTTTTTAAATTAATTTTTTTTAAATTCAAAAATTTAGACTAGCAATGGTTGGTCCGCAATATTAGGAACAATTACAAAGAATAACCTTAAAAGAGTCTCTTGGGGGCCAAAAACTCTTCTAATGTAATGCTTTCAAAAAATTTGAAGACATATTTAAATGACAACAATCTAATCTATGCAAAGTCAACGCAACTAAAAAATAAAGTAGAAAATTTTTCAACAATACAACATGTATCTATGTTTGATAGTCATTCCTATTAGACTAATAGCATCAATGTTATTGAATGATTTAAATAAATAAGGACAAAAATGGCATTCCAACATGATATCAAAATTTGGAAAGGTAATATTTTATATTACCTCATTCATATTATAGTTACATTGTTTACTATCTAAAAATTGGTTGTGGAAGGAGGATGTAGGCAAAGTTGTTGTTAGTGAATGATGAAGTCCAAGCTATGAAGAGAATGCACTATAAATTGTGTGACTCTTACCATGATGTGCCCCTCGTTGGCTATGATAGAGTCCATGAGGTGCAACATCAACAAGAGCAAATGACCACCATTGTTTCCAACAAGATATGTGATGCGTTGGATCAACTAGCTTCTCAATCCAAATGTCGTGACCTACTCATTGCCGATCTTCAACACAAGTTGCATTCCATTGAAGAGGTCCCTACTTGACTTGAGTTGGGATCAAAGGGCACCACCAATCTTAATTTGACTTTCATTCTATTCATGTGACTCAATTTCTTTCTGATTATTGTAATTGGTAAATTTATTTAAAGTGGATTGATGAAATTCTTTTTTGAGGACTTTAGGGAAATGAAAGCATGCATGACTAGTCCACCTTGGGCATAATAATATATACTGGCATGTATAGGTGAAGAAGTCAGTGCGAAGAGGAGAGGATTTGAAGCAATATGTAGAGGCATTGCGAGGCAAGAGTGCCACATACAAGGCATTGAAGAAAGAATTGGATGACATGGTTGTAGACAATGGGGTATTAGTGCGCACTCAACACCTGCTAGAGCACCAATCAACAATAATTACTGATGGTAGTGTTACAAGCTTCCCCAATGATATCTTCCCCTACAATTCTAATGACAACACCTTTGTTGAGCTACACAAAATCATTCAATGCACTCAACTCATGTTGGCACAACAACAAGAAGCTCAAGGTTCTTCTATTGCCTTAAATGAATTAAATGTAAGTTATGCAATCCCATCTCTTGCTAGCATTGTTTCTTGACACCCCCTCCAATTTGGAAGTTACTCCTTCATGCCCTTGCTCTCCATGCCATTTTCATATTAATTATTGCACTTAAATCAATCTTACATACCTTTACATTACTCGGATGTAATCAATGATTGCAATTGGTTGTGTTGCACGGTTGCTAGTATATGAGTATAGAAGTGTGAGCTTATGAGCCTTAAAGATGATGTACCTATAGTGTAGGTGCTTATATTCTATAGAAACCTTTTATGATAAGAGTATATTTATACTATAGGTACCTATATTATAAATATTTTTACTATAAACACCTTCAAAGGTGGTAGTATATTTATTTATATACATATTAGAAGTTCACATGCTTGTATGTTCATGCTCACACACTAGCATTGTTGATTGTCTTGCAATGCAGATGAACAATCAAAATTGTACAAGAGTGACACCTTCCGTATCCATAGTGACGGACAAGATTTAATCCAATCAAAGAGAATATGGCAGCAAATTTCAGAGCTTGATATAAAATTGCAAAAGAACCAAGCTCAAGTAGGCCCTCTTTCTAAGCAACTAAAGGAAGCTAGAGCATCTTTGCAAGACTTGGAGGTTCAATATAATGAGCAACAAAATCAATTCTCTAAAATTTTACTTAACTATGAAAGGTTTGGCTTGACTACAACAAACCATCTCATCCATTGTTTGATTTGGGGTTTCCTTCCATAAGTATTTTTTGTTCCTAGCTCATGCACTCAACATCTTAGTGGCTAGTGGTTAGAAAAATTGAGCCTAGCTTCTCTTTGAAGGATTGCTTATGACATTACTTTTAGCAACGTTGCTTTGCATTGTCTATTTTTGCCACATCTTCTTCATGCATTAATAGGAATTTGCCATATCTTTCAGGAAATTTTCAAACTTGGAATCTTGTGTGAATGCAAGTTGCAAAGAAATTGAAGACAACAATAAACAACTACATGAATCTACTCTTCAAATGGAGCATTTGGAGATTGTTTTGGATCAATGTTAGTAAATTCTTTTCTTCTCAATTCTTTGCCAAAGTCATTCATACTTTACACCATACACCATAAAGATTGTAAACTACGTGACACAAATCATTTGTAAAAATCATCTCATCATTTCTAAATGTTGTTAGTTATTTTTGCAAAGTAGAATCAATTGATATTTTTTTTTATTTTTTTTAAAAGTGTTAAAGAGGCAGTGATAAGAATTGCATATCCCATACTAAAGATTAGAAGAAAAAAGGATTATTAATACTACGAGGTTTTATATATGGGCTGTGGGAATTTTCATGTTGAGCAATTTTATACTAGCTATGCCGTAATTTTTAGACAATCCATTTACAAGGACAAGGTTACAACACCTAGATAAATTAATGTGGTATATCCAGTGACACGTGAAGTGAAGGACAATGCAATGAGTAAAGAGTTGCAAATAAAGATTCAACTGCAAAAAGAACATTTTAGCATCTTGCACCAAAAGCACCAAAAGTTGAAGGTATGAATAAGTATTTGATCTCAAGAGACACAATTGTACACTTCAAGCTCTCGATACAATCATCTATTGCTCATGTGTCACATATTGATGCCAATTGTTGCCATTGTTTTAGTAGAGAAGTATCTTAAACTTCAAGATACAGCAAAAGTCAAAAACATTGTTTCATTGAGCCATAGAGGTTTCTAATCTGCAATGTAAGATTATGCAGGAAAGTGAACTTGATAACAAAGAACAAATGAGAATAATGAAAGACTTGCTTACATTTCTAGCTACTAAGCTAGCTCTCTATTCCTCAGAGATGAGACCACCCATCTATTCCACCAACTCCACTTTGGAAAATGTGAACTTTACTACACTTCCTAATATCATTTGATATAATATTTTCTAGAACAATTTTGGCAATCAATGGATTGAATTATGATCTACAAGCTCACTTTGTTGATTCATGGGTTGAAAATGTAGGGAGAAGACAATGACCAAAAGCTTGAAAGCTGACCATACTAGTAGCTTGAGTTTTCATAAGTAGAACAATTGATTAAAAATACATAAAATTTTAGTTTGAATGTTCATCTAAAAAAAGGAATTTCTATAGGACAAGTAGAAAGCTATATAATCAATTAACCCCTAAAGCCCTGAACAACGTTTTTTGAGATTATAAATTTTTAGGGCAGCTCACTACGGATAGAGTTTTTTTTTTCTTTGAAATTTTGATACAATGTGTGCCTAAGGAGTAAATTTAAGGCCCAACAATTTTCATAACTTTTGACTTCACAATTAAAAAGTTATGGCAGGATATGCTGTTTTCTTTACTTGGCGGGTAGACCGGGTAGCTGAAAAAACTTCTTCAAAAAAACTTTTTTTTAAAAGTGAAATTTCAAATTGGTTCTTTAGGTTTATACAGACATGTGAAGCTTTGAATCAATCCATTACAATCAGTGAGTCAAAAGTTATGAAGATTTTGAGTTTGGGGTAGTTTGCGGCCAGTTACAGAATCTCTACAATACAAAAAAAGTTTGAAATTCTTCATTTAATTCAATTTTTCATATTTTTGAAAAAAAATAAAAACAAAAGGTGTAGATTTATTATTACAACATTTTAACCATTGGGATTGAAAATTTTCAATTCCATGAATAAAATGTTCACAATTTAGTATTTTGGCTCATTTTTTACTTCTTTCTACTTACTTATTTTTTCCTATATGTTGTACAATTCCAAATGGTTTGAAATTTTTTGAGAATGTATCCAACTTGCATTGAAGTATGAATTCAAATAGTAACCACCATTTTGAATTTTTTTTCACACAAATGTGACCTTGTGAAGTGCAGCTGCCCGGATTTTTGCAGGGATAAAAAAACAATTTTTGTCAATTCAAATGCTTATATCTTGCAATCTACACGGTGGAAATTTCTGAAATTTTTTCCACATGTTTACAAACCACCTTACTACAAGATCCTATGGTTACATGAGTCAAAAATGTGTTTTAAAAAAAATTGCACTTGTATTAGAAATGGCAGTTTTGGAGCATTTTTGGTGAAAACCTAGTCAAAAACCTTTAGGGGTTAATAGGATGAGCTTTGTTTTTGCCATAGTAAGCCTTACATTTGAACAAGACTTTGTCCAATCATCTAAATACGTGTGAACCAAATGTAAATTGAGCCTTCACAATTTTGAGAGGCCTTGAAATAGCAAAATCACAATATTGCCTTAGTTATAGAACCTTCATATAGAGTGGATAATTCACCCTTTACTATTTATTCTTAAATAGAAAAATTGTGAGCTGAAAATGTAGGCACACAACTCTTTAATGACAATGTTTCAACATACCAATAAAGATCAATCAAGATGTAGTGAATGGGAGAGCCGAATGAAATGAGATTTAGCACCTACAAGGGTACAACCTCTAGTTCAAAATTGTAGACCTTCTAAAACTATCTCGAGTCACCTTGAAATTCTTTCAAATAGGCAAATTGGAGTTGATGGCAATCAATGATAATGACTTCTCATCAAAGGTTACTTTGATAGGGTCAAACTTACCATTCACCTTCATTGAAGAGGCGCACCTTGAATTCCCTATACTAAAACCATTTGAAGCATGAGCTCTTGCTTTATGATGTAGGCACATTTCTTGATGTGGGCTTCCAAGACATATTGGCCATGGCTCTTGGTGACTTTAAATGTCACAAATATGCCCATGCCATCTTTAATTCCTATAAAAATTGTGTCATTGTCTTTAATGAAAAGTTCACCAGTTGCCTTTTCCACTTCATCACACACCATTGATTGTTGAATGCATAGAGAGTTGGACTCAAGATCCCTGGCAATCCAGATGGTGTAGGGTGTGTTGCAAGTTTGGGTGGTGGAAGGAGCCACCTTTTGCATGGGCAAGATGGAACCATTGTAGACATATGCATAAATGGTCTTGAGAGGGGCATGGAGGATGAGGTGAGAGTTATTGGCTCAAATCACATGCATTGGACTAAACATAGGGTATAAAATGAAGGCATTGAAGTGAAAGCGTTGTTTGCTAATAGACTAAAGCTTAACCAATGTATGTAAGGAGCTAGGCCTATATATATACATAAATAATTGTGCAAAATATAGAGGTTGGGGTGAAGAAACAAATGTCTTGCATGACAACAAGAAAAGTAGAGTTAGAGGGGCCTAAAGTGGAAGATGGGTACTTGGCTGAGTGTAAGTCCTTGTTTAGTACCTAGTTGTCCCTTCTTCTCACCCTTCTTTGGCTCTCTAGCATTACTTGGGGGTTGCACTACATAGAAGGTTAATTGGTAACATGTGATCAAGTGAATCTACAACCTTCTAATACTTTTTTATAAACTATAATTTCAACTTATAATTTTGTACTTTGTTTAATAATGAGTCTATAGGCTTCTATTGCCAAAAACTTTCATTTTAATTAACATGTCATATGTTTTCTAGAAGAGGTTGAAAAATGAACGAAACTAGCAAGTTTTTCAACTCAAATATTTATAGAGATCACATTTGGAGGACTATTGCATCAAACATTGAAGAAAAATAAACTTTCAATAGGAAGCTAATTTTCAAGATTTTTTTTCATTTTTTAGACATTTAAAAAATAAATAAAGTAGAGGTGTGAAAGTTATTTTTAGCTTTACAATGTATCTTTTTACTTCAATTATTTATAACTAATTATCATTTAGAAGAAAAAATATCAATAATTCAAAACATAAACTTTGAAAGTAGGAAAATCTACTCATTTAAAAAAAAATATTTAAATTTTAGGACATAAAGTAGAGGTTGTAGGTTTTGATCGCATGTGATGTGTATGGAAACTCTAAGTGCACCCCCAAGTAGCGTTATTTTTATACTCGTGTGCATGATTCATTTGCATGTCTGAATTCATGCCAAATGGATGGTTTTCAAGCCCCCCTCTTTTGCTAATTTTTCCATACATTTGGCAGAACAGTCTTAGAGCCTTTATCTTAAGTTAATTGTAAGCAACATTTTAGTTAGTGTTTGGAACTTAGCAACAAACTTTGCTTACAAAATCCAAGTTGCAATGCACACTTACATCCATTGCTTACCCTAATTGAAAGGAATGGTCCCTTTTATTAGGGCTAAAGTTCCCCATTTCTCTCTCTATCCCTATATGCCCCAATTGCATTTTTTGGGGAATATAGCAATTTTGAGTAGCTCACTACAAATGAAGTTTTTATTTTTTATCTTAAAAATTTTCACACACCATATTCCTAAGGAGTACCTTTAAGGCCCAACAATTTTCTTAATTTTTGACTACATAGTTAAAAAGTTATTGGATGATATATAGTTTTCATTATTTGGCATGCATCTTTGGCAACAAAAGAGACTTCCTTAAATATTACTTTTAAAGATAATAAAAATTTGAAATTGATTTTCTAGATTTATATCTAAATGGAAAGTTTTGAATCATTCTATTTTGGTCAATATGTCAAAAATTATGAGGAGTTTTAGTTTGGAGTAGATTGCACGTAGTTATAGAATCTCTAATCTACAAAAAAAAGCTTGAAATCATTTTCTTAATTCAATTTTTTATATTTTTGGAAAAATATTTAAAAAAATAGATTTAGGTTGTTTATTACAATATTTTAACCATTGGAATTGTTATTTTTCAATTCCATAAATAAACTATTTATAGCTTAGTATTTTAAATCATTTTCTACTTTTTTTAATATTTTTCCTATATGTTGTACAATTCCAAATGATTTGAAGTTTTTTGAGTGTCTAGTGAACTTGCCTTGAAGAGTGAATCCAAAGAGTATTCACCAATTTGAACTTTTTTTCATACAAGTGTGACCTTGTAAAGTGCAACTACCCGATTTTTTTGGAGAACCAAAAAATGCTTTTTGTCAATTCAAAAGCTAGTATCTTGCAATCTACAAGATGGAAAATTCTGAAAAATTTTCTACATTTTTTCAAACTAGATCACTAGAATATCCTATAGTTACATATGTGAAAAAACATTTAAAAAATAAAATTGGTACCTAATTTAAAAATGGCAGTTTTGGAACATTTTTGGTGAAAACATTTTCAAAACCATTTAGGGGTTAACTAGGTATGGATTTCAATCCTCCTCTCGAGGCTAATGAATATTTATTGCTTGGTATCTAGGCAAATTGTATGCATTGTGCAAGGGGAGGGAAAAATTGGTACCCTACACTTCAAAAACAAACACACTCATACTTTGATGACCCCTCTACACCTGGGCAACAAAGCTAATTAACAAATAACCATAGTGTCTAGTATTTACATTGTTATATTTTGGCATCAAAACTTTGCAATTTGCCTAGGCAAAACTACTAAGCCCTAACAATGTGACGAAAAGTGGCTGTCACAGTTTTTTATTAATTTTCCTACCCCCTCCCTCATCAGAAAAATCAGCAGCCATTGGATTTGAATTTTAAAAAATCCCACCCCCCCTCCAAGAAAAATCAACAACCGTCGGATATCGATACGATACAAGATATGATACAACTATACAAGATATTGTACAGATACGGTACATGATACGATACAAGAGATGGGTACAAAATATAGGTACAAAATATGGATACAATATATGGTACAGAATTCAGTACCCATACAATATACGGGTATTGATACTGAATGTCATTTATCCCATATTCTTTGTCTCCCAACCCACCCTCTCATAATTATAAGAGGGTGGGGGGAGGGGGGATTCACAAGTTTAAACAATTTTAAAATTTAAAATTTAATACTTATATCAGATTGGGTGGAGAGGGGGTTTAAGAAAATTTAAAATTTAATGTTTAAATCAGATTGGGGGGGTGCATCAATTTTTAAATTTTTTTTAGTTTTTGAGCTCATTGTGACACAGTTTGTCATAATGACAATGAGCTCAAAAGAGGCAGTCACTGCCTCAATGTAACAATGCCTCAACAGCCCTAACTTTGCCTCCTCGTTGTTGAATGGTGACAATGGAATCATTTTAATCTTATAAAGCTTATAATAACCCCTTAACACATGAGAAAATCTATTTTTGAAGTTTTGCAAACTTTTTACTTCTATCTTTGACAAATGTAATCTTAACTCATTTTCAATACAAGGGCCATAAAAAAAGGTTCTCTTTAGATCATTCAAGTTCTATTATAGACGATTATTTAGACAAAATATTGTTACTTGTGGAACCCAATGTTTGGAGCACTTTGGAGTTGAAAGAGACAAATTCCAACTTTTAAATGAAAAAAAAGTATAATGGATGGAAAATGATAATTTTACATCCATTGTTTTTGCACATGGTTCTCATTGTCTTTCTTCTTCTATTGTAGGAGAGAATCTCAATATGGCAGTGCCAAATATTTTTCTTCAAATTTTGAAATGTTGACCAAGGATCATTGTCTAGTGTATTTTGTCTTTTCAAGCTTTATGCTTTTGTTGTGAGTTGTAGTCATAAAAAATGATCATTGTTTAAAATTAGAATTCACTAATAAAATGAAATGGCCGAGTCTAGTTTTTAGTCCAATTTGAAAATTGAAATTTTTTAATGCTATTTAAAATCCAAACCTATAATTGGGATCTGTTAAATTTTCAATCCTAGGATTATCATTAGAAATTTGGTTTATATTATGATGTTATATACTATAATATGTATTTGGTGTGAGATTTTCATATATTTTATTGTTTTCATTTATGAAAGCATGATTTCTAAGTATGATTGCATGGTCATAAGTTAACCCTAGACTACTTGATTGATCATATATGGTCAATTTCGAATTTTGAGCTTGTTTTATGGGGGTAGTTTAATTCCTTTGATTGTTTTAGAATATTTTTTAGGCAATTTTGAGTATTTACTAATGAAAACTTTCACTTTCAATGAATACATATATATATATATATATATATATATATATATATGATTTTTGAGAGGTCCTCAAAGGCATATTGTATCATTAGTAGAAGACTAAAGCTTGCTAAATTTTCTTCATTTTCCAATTTTCAACAAAGTTTGCCAATGTAAGATAGATATGGTAGCTAAAGAGGTCAAGTTCTTCAAATGAATTCATGGCTTTGTCCTAGAATTTTCATAACAACATTGGAAGATGTCTTGATGAATGTCTACAATATGCATTGACTTCCTATACATATGACTCAAATCTAAGAGTTCTAATGTAATATTTGTCTAGAAATCCCCCAATGTGAAGATGTCTTAATAAACATGTAGATTAGATACACATTAATTTCCTATACAAATGGCTTTGAAATGGGATTTTCTAATGTAATTTTCATCTAGAAATCTCCCGATGGAGTGCTCACATCCAAAATCAAGTAGTTACATCCAAACGAACAATGCTTCTTCAAATGCCATACACAATGCGTCTTTTGCATCTTATGTGTCTTATGTTTGTAGACTTATCTTTTCCATTTTATATCATCAATTCATTTAATTATATTAGGTGTTAGCAAGAGATTTAGATTTAGGAATAAACCTTTAGAAAAATTAGAAAATTTAAATTTGAATCGAGGAGTAGTTAAGAAATTCAAGAAGCTTTTGAAAAAGATATTACACTCAAAAAGTAAGGGATGATGACTTCAATGGAAGTGGTTAATGCATTTCCTAGACTTTTAGGACTAATAAATTGCATTTGTAGGAACTTCTATAAAATACAATGTAAATACAATTTTACTATGAATTTCACGCTAAATACTAAGAAAACTAAGAAAAAAGGAAAAAAAAAAAAGGAATTTTGAGGTCCAAGTGACAACTATAAGGCTCACAAGTTCCAGTGGAAAGAGTAAAGTGATTTTATGATTTTCACCATTGAAAATTTAAAGATGCAAGTTTTGATTTGGAGCGATTTGCAATTTCTACTTATAAAAAAAAAACATTTCAACAATTGCAAAGTAGATTGTATAATGAAATTGATAGATTTTGATGTGAAATTAAGTTTTGGGGAATTTATATGAAATTTTTTTGAAACATTAAGGGGAAAGGCAACATGCTAAAAGAAAAATATATACATCATTCTACTTTATAATTTTGCAACTCCTATGCAATCTTGCAATCAAAATTAGTGTACATACTAATAAGCAAGCTCTTTAAACATCTATATAATTAGATTTTGGAAAAAAAACAATTTGCTTCATTGGGGATAACTACAAGCCAATGTTTTTTTTTCATTGTCAAAACAACATTTGGAAAGGCTTGGGCATTTAGGGATTAAATCTTAATATTATTCAACAAAATATTTGGGTCCAATGATGGGTGATTGCAAGAAACACCTATCAATTTTATTGTGTTTTTTTGGGAGTGCTTTAAAATTATTAAATTAATATTAAATTTTAAAAAAAAAAGAATAATCTAATAATCTATACACCTTTAAGATGAAGGTTTCTATGGGGAATTGCATAGAAAAATTCTCTAGGTAGGAAAACTAGAAAAGTGCTAAGTCTCAAGAAATACATACCTTGATGTTTTAATTAGGAAAAAACAATAAATATACAAAATAAAAAATAGACATTTGTAACAACTTTATGAAGATGGTCATTCACCAAAAAATTACTAAAATAATTATTTATATGTTTCAAAATGCAAGCAAAAAGAGGTTCACTTTGTAGACCTCTACACCACATAAAATTAACTATTTTTAAAATTCCTTTTCACAAAAGCTACAAGTCTACTAGAAGACCATCTCATCCAAATTTCATCTCAAAATTAGTTTTTTTGGATTCTAAATAGTACTAAAAACCTTCAAATTGGCAAGTGTGACATTAAATTGGGGTCTATATTAGGATAGTATTCTATTTTTAAAAATTCCAAAAAAATTAGGAAAGATGTATGGTAGTTGTGAGTACCTTTCTTGTAAATCTTGAGTCATTTGGAGCCAAAAGATAGAAGTTATAGTAAAAAAAATTAGCATGCAAGGTGTGATATAAAATAGGACAAGTGTTTTTTGCAATCAACCAATTATAACTACTTTTTGCAATAAAATCTGCATTTTCATTTACATATGAAAAAGGCACTCATATATAGGTCATTGTATGCAAAATTCCTTATATATGATTAGCCCCTAAATTCCCAAAGCAACATATTTTTGCGTCATCTAAACTTCAAAGTTATAAAAAACCTCAGTAGAGTATTTTTGGTAGATTTTTAGTCAAATATCTCTTAATATCTATTTTAACAATCAAAAACTTACTCAAGAAAAAATTTGTTCATGATTTTCTATTGAAGATTTTGTGCAAGGGTGTTCATTACAAATCTTCATTTTTGGGTGTTCAAAGCTCATAGAAACAACCCTTAAAATATCTAGATTTTGAAAGAATCACATTGAATATTTATTCAAAAAAGTTTCAAAGTAGATTTTGAAAGCTAGTACATCAAGAATGGTTATACTTGTTATGTTATTTGGTCAAATATTTGTTTCATGGCCTAAATTTTAGATTTGGCGCGTAAAAAGTGGATTGAAAGTTAGTGTAATTTTTGGTGGCTCTAAACTTTATGATGCTATTGACAAATTTTTTTAATTCTTTTGGAATTAGTTAATTTGTTTATGCATGTTATAAACTCTAATCTATATACAAAAAATCTAAGTCTAAAAACGTCATAATATGGTTCTAATATCTAAATTTAATGCATTGTCCTATTTAAAATGTTACAATGGTTTATGTTGCAATCTATATTCTCTCTATGATGGCTAATGCAGTTCCATACCCTCAATTCTAAAAAAATTCAAATATTGTGAGAACCAATATCATTTGCATCTTTGTCAAATTGTGAATATTTTAATTTTTATAAATGTCAACTTCCTTCAATTTTTGTGTGGAACAACAAGAAATGAGGTATACAAACATGACAAGGTTCAAAAAGTTTTTTGTATTTCTAAGACAAGATTGACACAATACAAAAGAAAATTTATTTATGGCATACAAAAGTTGTATTTAAGACATAGTTGACTGTGAAATCATTTCTCTATCAAATCACAACAAATTTTTCCTCAAAATTTTGTAGTAACATGTTATATATTGCATATGACAAATTTTTGTATAATAGGGCACCAATCAAAATGGTGTTTTTGAATTCACAGGAAAAGAAATTTGGATGTTGCCAACTTTGACACCCTCTAGAGGGCTGAAAAGTTGTTTATTTACCATGAAAATTTTCATACAATATATTTTTTTGTGTTAATAAAATACATGCCAAATTTCAAGGCAAAAAGATTTACATAAAAAAAGATATTCAAATCTATCAACATGTGTAGCTATCAAAAAAATTTCACTGTTGCCAACTTTGACACCTTCCCAAGGATTGAAGGAATTTTATTTTTCAATGAAATGTTTGCCATGAAATCATATCTATATTAGTAATATGTTTGATAAATTTTAAGGCCAAAAGATTCATGTTGTTAGATTTCAAATATCTCTTTTTGAAAAAATCTTTTTCACGTGAAATTCTGCACATATGTTATTAACATAGAAGTAATCTTGAAAAAAAAATCATGGTAAAAAACAATATTTCACTCCTTAGAAGGGGGTCAAAGTTGGCAATAGTTAAATTGTTTCTTATAATAGTATATGTTGTTAGATTTCAAATATCTTTTTTTGTGTGAATTTTTTTGTACAAAAATTTCATTGAAAAATAAAATTCCTTCAATCCTTGGAAGAGTGTCAAAGTTGGTAGCATTGAAATTTTCTCATAGCTATACACCTTGGTAGATTTTGAATATCTTTTTTAGTGTAAACCTTTTGGCCTTGAAATTGGCATGTATATTATTAACATATAGAATATACTATAAGAAATTTTTTATGGTAAATAAACAATTTTTTAGCCCTCGAGAGGGTTGGCAACATTGAAATTTCTTTCCCTGGAAATTCAAAAACACCATTTTGATTGGTACCCTATTGTATAGTACATGTACTTTTAGAATTTGCCCATTGATGCTTGTAGTATGGTTGTTTGAATAAAAGAACTTCAAATTCATATTCAATTGTATTTGTCAATACAAATATTGACAAAAGATATATTCTTATTTAATAAAATCTATTTTTTATCATTTTTTCTTATGTTGTTAGGAGTCCCTTGTTTTGCATTCAATGTAATAATAAATATAATATTATCTTCTTAGAAAGGTAATAAATCCTTACACCTTTGATTTTTTTCTTCCAAAAATATAAAATTAAAATTGAACTTATAGGAGCCTACAAAAACAATTGTTACACTTAGAGCCTTTTGAAGTTGAAGAATAGCACAATTGAATTCTTACGATCCAGTGAACCTTTACATAACCATTTTGAATGGAAGCGTAGGAGGGTCCTTTTGTAGATCCTTGTAATTTTACTATTAAAAAAATATTTGTATTCCAATGATCTACAATCCATTGGCAAATTTGCATTTCAAATATTCTAGAGTGAAAGCAACCTTGATTCATTAAAAGCTAAGGATTTGTTGTCTTCAAGTCTTACAATGTCTTGTACTTTCATTTCATTAGTAACCAATGATTGAGATGTTGTGGTTTTGATCCCTTAAAACATCTTTTTAGTTGGTAACAAGTAAATATGAAATTTTAATTATTCTAATAATAATAATTTTAACTTTCATTTGCATAGAAGCCAACAATGGTGGAGGCTGGATACCCTCCTTTTATGATTTTGAAAGTAGAAGAGCTCATTTTGGGGGCTACCATGACCAGCTACTTCTTTGGTTCACATAAAATGCAAAGAAGTGAATTGAAGACAAACCAACACAACTGAGGTATTCCAACTCTCCCTAGGATTTGTTGCCCCAAACCTTGGTACTACATTCTAGAGGGATAAGAGAATTTTGAGGTGCTTACCTACTCCCCTAATCACATGGAAAAATTATTGAAATTTTTATTTGTATTGGGGGTCCTAGTTGCAATTTTAAGTGTTATATATATATTTTTATACAATTAAAAGATCTTAGCTAGACAATAATAGAGATTATTCCTTTATGTTTATCCTACATAGCACTATACAAATGTTTACTATAGCTATATGTCATAAGAAGATATTCAGCTAGTTTATAAGACTGCAAGTTTTCAAATGCTAGGAATGCATTGGGAACGTTGGGAACACAGTTCTGATGTGGTCGAGCAACTGCCATGTCAAAAAATACTAATTGATTAATTATTTTAATAATTATTTAGTATTTTTTAATTCTTGAAATTTAAAAAAAATCATTTTTTTAAACATTATAAAAATAAAATAAAAAAATTCAAAATTTTTTTTTTCAAAATTCAAAAATTCAGACCAACAGGGGGCTGGTCTATAGCAATGGGAACAATTTCTGGGAACACCCTTGAAACAATCTTCTTGGGGTCCAGAAATCCTCTTATGTTAGTGGCACTGTATTCTCTGCCTATATCCTATTTACTATACTTTGTTGGATTTGAGTGCTATAATATTATTATAGTATATGTACTTCCTTTCATTTTCAAGTATAACTTCATGCTAGGTAGACTAAATTTGGGTGGTGGAAAAAAATTTGTTTAGGTTTAGGAAACATATGGAACCTTCACTTCCCTTTGGATCCAGGTCTTCTTTTTGGAAAACATTGAATTCATCCTCTATTTGAAGTGGGCCCAACATGGGGGATTTACTTTGGGGATAATACCTAAGTTGTTTATTTTTTGCATATAACTTTATTTCCAAATGCTAAATATTTATTTGCAATCAAAGACCCCAGATTAGAAGAGGTCTAGAACATACCCGAAACATCACACAAAATTAAAAAAACTTTTTTCAATTTTTATCTTGAAGAAACCAAAAATTACCTTGTTGGCCTATTTTAAATGGAGGATTTAGTGTCCTCCCTTCTTTCAATGAACACTATTGGCATGACTAGTGAAGTTTATCTATCACCGGTAGGATGAAAACTTTGGAAATACCAACCCCCCATTCCATCATGGATTGGTGAATTTCACTGACCTCCAATAGCACACGGAAGCCTATCCTCAGAATTTTTATTGAAAGATGCCAAGAACAATTAGCAGACAAGTATGGCTGTCCTAGCACTCTTTTGCTCCTCCATTCTTGTTCTTCTCTATAGTTTGCACCACTATTTTGTAAATTATCCTTGAAGCACTTGGATGTTCAATTTTTGGACAATATACAAATTTAAAAACAATTTTATTTCATAACAATTTAGATGAAAGTCATTCTAATTTTTAGAGATACTTTATAAAGTTGTTGTCCTATCCAAGGCTTATATTTGGTGTTAGTGGAGTACATATTTTTCCAAAATTACAAATGTGGAAGTTTGTTAAGTAGTTGACCAAGCCAAAATTGCATTGATTCTAATTCAAATTGGAATTGTAAAAATGAAGTTATAGAACTATCTAAGAATGCAAAAATTGCAAAAAATCACTATGTCAAGAGAACCTCATTTCAAATCTATTACAACAAAATTTACTCAAGAAATGACAATATTATGCTTGTAATTGAATTTAGAAAGAATTTTGAATTTTTCCTTCCAAAATATTCTTCTAAATAGTATTTCATGATGATTTTCCCAAGATCGTCAATTCTAGAGATGAATCTAGATGTTTAGGAGTTAACCTTGGAAAGACAAATAGTCCCTTGTCTGTGGGAGTCATTGATATTAATCCCCAAGTGCCCAGAGCGAATTCATTGAAATCCAAACCTTTCCAAACTCATTCGACTAAAACTTTCTTCTAAGAAGAAATCCATGTAAACCAATTATACCAATTGGTAGTCAAGAGAGACCCGGAAGTTTGGGGAAAAGGACACATTCTTTTATTGTACCACTCAAAAGATTATAATAGTCAAATAAGAAAGTTTTTCAAATTGGAGAGGCCAAATTTTGGTCATTGGGGTGCTGAAGGGTTAAAAAAACAAAAGAACTTATTTGAAGTCAAAGTAATGTAGAAGATCTCTACTTTTTACTCCTAATTCCAAGAACAAATAGTTGCATTTCTATCTTACGCACAGAATGCCTTGTCATTTTGGACACTATATGTCCACGATGTCCTTTTTGGGTTAACCCTTAAACGACGACGCGGATGTTTTGAGTCCGATGGATGACAAACTAGTGGGTTGCTGAATATACGAAGGTGGTTTTTCATCCATTTTTTGGGGAAAGTGACTGTCAACTTCTTTTGCTTTACTCAAGGCACAAAATTGCCTCTGATTCAATGCATTGTTATTTTTAAGCACACTTGAATGTGAGAGGATTAATGTGGAATTGTCATACACAGTGTTAGGCCATATATTGCCCAACTCTCAATTTCTAGGAGGGCAGCTTGCACTGTTCACTTTCGCAATTGCCAGCTAAGCTTACGATTTCTTCTTGAGTGCCCAGCTTCATCCCACGCTGTAGCCGGCAGTCCCATGTCCAGAGGATGTGAATGATTGCTTCGTCTTCGTGTGTCTTATGTTCTGTTCAGTTGTCGTAGTTTCCTCTGCTGCAGGGAAGAGAAATGTACGATACACATGATGACCACATTCTGAGATTCACATACAACACAGAATTCTGATGTACATCAAGGAACTTATCAATGTTCAAATATCTGATTAAGCTTACCATGACTCACTAATCCTGTTACAATTTTGAAGAAGCAATTGAGGAACCTCGTGCAGCTAGTATTTGACACGTACATCAAGAAGCTATGCCGTTACTAGGTAAGGAGAAGAGAAGGACTTCGAGCTGTGAGTCCGACTACGCTGCGAGAGATGTCCTCGACACTGTAAGCAACTGGTCGTTAACCCCCTATATGCCCAAGGCATCCAAAAGTGGTGTCGAAGAAACTTTGAAGTTAAATAAAACCTTACCAAATTTCTATTTTTAGTAGTTTATATTTTTGGAAGATTCTTTTTGAAGTCTAGTTTTAGCATCAATAATCCGATTTTGAAAATGAATGATTATGATTTTTCTATTCAAGATTTAGTGCAAGGGTACCCATTGCAATCTTGACATTATGTAGTGTTAAGGACTCTTGGAAATGAGCCTCAAATACACTAGATCTTAGAGAAAAAATCACACTAAATATCCACTTAAAAAAATTGTAGAGTAGATTTTGAGAAGCCATAAATTGATTGGGGTTACGCTTGTTAGGCCCTTCAACCTCATATTTTTTTGGTGACCAACTTTCTAGATTTGACATGCTAAAAGAGAGCTCAAAGATTTTCATAGTTTTTACAACCTCATGATCAAACATTATAATTTTTCAATCCATAAGTGATATTGTTGTGTTTTCTTTTCCTATGTCATCTCTAACATGTCTATTTTGAACTTGTACAGTTACAATTAAAAAAAATTGATTCAACTTATCAAAATGTTGGATTTTTGTTCATTGTTCAATTTAGAGCAAATTCCAAAAAGCTGAAAATAGGCCTTGGGCATTTAGGGGTTAACCCCTAAGCGCCGGCACCGGCGTTCACCGGACTCTGGAGGGGGAAAACAATAGGTGAACAATAGTTTTTTCAACCACTTCTTTTTTAATGACCTTTCATATTGAGTTACAAAGACTTTCCAATTGAGTTTCTAATATAACTAATGTTTGTTTTCATGTAATTGAGAAATAATTATGGAAAACGGATGGCAAAATTTGCCATTTTAGTGTATTTTGAGAAATTGTATAAATCTGAAATTTCTCCTTGAAAATGAAATTTTTTGAGTTTGAGCCCAACTAAAAAATGAAATTCCTCTACTCTAGTTCATACTCTAATTGGAATTTTTGAAAAATTTGTAAAATTGAATATTTCATTGCAGTTTGAAGTTTGGCTTCATTTTTAATGTCCACTACAGCCTAGAAATAGGAGTACACGGAAGTAAAGTTTACACCATGATGTTTTTCACTGTAATGTGCACACATGGTGAAAATTTCAGATTTTTTGAGAGAATTTTCAATTTGATATGATTTTTCTTCACTCTCCATTCAAAAATTCTTTGAAAAATCAATTTTCCTCAAAAAAATCTGAAATTTCTGTGAAGTATAGAAGGCATGTACTTTCATCTTTGAAAAATAAAAATAAATTTTTTTACTTGAATCTGGATCCAAAATGGTAAGAAACTCAGTGACGAGCTGGAAGGCATCAAACCAGTGGTCATAGGTCCGTCATTTAGGGGTTAATTTCACAAATGAGAGAGTTCCCGTTGAATGGTTGGAAATGCACTGTACTGAAACGTGTGAGAAGCTAATTTGATGGCTAAGATGCGACCGTTTGCACTGTTCATGCTAATTCAATGGCCGGGCTGCCCGAGGACACCACTCACGTGACACTAAGTCAGCGCTGGAACAGTGCACTCTTCGACGGTCTGCAACAAAGTCCCACTGTTAGCAATCCGGGAAGAAATTTTAGCTTAACTGGCTAAAATCCTTCATTTTCTTGCACCAACCGGTTGCTTGGAGAATACTCTTGGCTGGGCCTTAAGAAAATAAAGAATATTCTTTTTTTCCCTCTAAAATGATCGATTTTTTTCCTAAATTTTTGAACTTCATTCGGAAATTCTAGATTTCAACCGACTAACTTGTAACTAAATGCCGGTACTCCCCGTTCATTGGTGCCACTGTTCGCAGCCCGCATTTCCCACGGGGACCCGCCCGGCGTTCAAGGGTTAAGTTACGTAACTCCGTGCGTCTCTTCCTCCTGGCTGGGCTTTCCACTGCCTCCCCTCTCTGCCTCCCCTCTCCCCGCTTCTCTAGGCTCTGTGGCCCGCTTAGTCGACCCTCCATTGCTGCATCAGAAGGCTCTCTGGCCCGGCTGGCCGCTCACTGCCGTCCTGCTGCTGCTGAATGCTATTGGGATTAGCTGAGTTTCTCCCGAGGGCGGCCATGGCCACCAAAATCTTCTCGTTTCCTGTGCGTGGACGCCGCCACTGGTGTTTCAGCGCCATTGTGCCCGATGTTCCGGCAGGCAAGTATAGCAGTGTGGTCACCTTCTCTCAGCTCTGGAAACGTCTGCAGGCGCTGCCGCACTTCGCGGACCGTGCGGAACTCATGGAATCTTTTGCTTCCACCAAGGTGTATTATTTACCCTCGCTCGCGCGCTTCGCCTCGCTCCTCAACCCTTTCAATTCTTGCAAAACGGATGGCATCTTTCCACCAGTACTATTGTAGTGGCGTTGGATATTGGACGAAATTTCAGAAGATCGCGAAACAAACCGGGAAATGTTGCTATCTGGGTCGTAAGCGTCAGCAGTTTTTGCATCCAAGGCCGCTCCTTGCTGTTGCTATTTAGTTGCTCTGACGGATCTTCACAGATAGTTCTTGCATGGTAGTGGGATGCTGCCGGGGGGTGAATTTCATCACTGCGATCTTTATTGATGCGGATTTGTTGTGGTTCTGGTTTTGATGCTTATCGCAATGATGTTTCAGCGTATTCGATACTCTCTGGCCTTTGGAAATGTTGAAATTTCCTGCTCGTGCGAGCGTCAGTTTCAGGGTTTCAGGGTTTAGGGTTTAGGGTTTAAGGTTTTTAGGGATTAGATGATTGCCCTCTCTTGTTGGTCTTCTTCTTGCGGTTTTGTTCCTCAGGGAATTAGGCCGGGTTACATGTAGGTAAAGATTCCATCCCGTATGTATTTCCCAATACGAATGACCCCGGTACAATTAGTTTTCGTTGGGTTTTGAAGGTCCAGAGATCTGTTTTAGGAATCTTCTTCTAGCAAGGGTTCTGCAGGGCCTCTGTTTCTCACGAGATTGTGGCAAATGCGTGTTGTGTGGCTTTATCTCTGGGCTGAGGACTTTTGCACATGAACAGGTGTCCATTGTCTTTTCTTCTTGTGTGAATGTCTTGGTGTTGATTCTGTGGTAGATCGTTTGCCTTCTCAGATGCAAACGAAATGGGCAGAACTCGGTTCACGACCTAGCGGAAGTATCAGGCATCGAATTTACAGGTATCTCATTGTTTTACGATTCCGTTTTTCGCCATCAAAATTGCTTTAAGTATCATCAAAACGTCCAGACGATTTCTGTAAGATCTAGTAGCGACGTGCAATGTGCAGCGTTGGACAGAGCCTGCTGAATCGCCTTCCTGCGCAGGAGCAGTTTCTGAAAAGCGTACCAAAAGACACCCCTAAAGTAGAACTTATATTTCCCTCAAGGTGAGTGACATGAACGCTTCCTTTCTGTCCTGTACTTGTTTCTGTGGATTTCTTTTAACATGTGTGCTTGTTTTTTGACACCGTTGCGCGATTCAGTTTGAATCCAAGACTGGTTCGAAGACGTTTACGACACCTTGCTATCTGGTAAGCGTTATCTATTGTCTTTCTTCTTCTTGTCTCTCTGCAAATGCTTTTTGTGGTATTGTGTCTAGGAAGCTTTTGTGTTCGAACTTAGAGCTTGATCATCTCTAGCCTTGTGAACAATATATATATATCTTGGGAGCTCGTGAATTCTACACCCGTCCTCTCTTATGATATGCTTATGGTTTTATCTTTTCATTGTTTAGATGAGTGCTAGGTGCATTCTATTTAGATATGATCTGCGGCGTACTACACGCAGCTTCTGAAGAGAGTTTCAAAACGACACTGTCATCTTATTCCTTCTGATGGTGGTTGTTTTACAGTGGAACTGTATATCATCAGAGGCTTATGTATGGATCGATGTCACTTCTGCCTTTTACTGTTCTACTCGGGGTATGCTTCTCGAATACCCAGCATCATAGGTGACCCTCAATCGTCAATAATTAATCATAGAAAAAAAAATTCTAAAATATGAAAAATTTTACAGCCTTCAGGATGAACTTTTTAAATCAAAACTTTGACCTCAAGGCAACAAATCAAGTACATTGCCAGGAGTTAAAAAATAAATTTACTTGAAGTTGCATTTTTCAACAACTGTTTAAAGTCCTAGAATTCATCAGGTAAGCTTGATAATCATCTGTCTGAATGAAAAAAGAATTTGTCATTAAACTGATGGAATAGCCTCACTCTTACGATGTCTGCCGTGGCTTTTCAATTATCTTCATATTGATCATTGTGATACGGGATATGCTGAAATTCTGCACATGACTACGGCAGTGGATAATTTTAGGTTAAGCAGCTCTATGTAGGATTATTGCGTTGACACTGTCTGGGTTACATGATTGTTGTTTATGCAGATTTTACCCATTCCCAATGTAGTTTTTTTTTGGAACATTTTCAGAGCACACTCCCATTGGAGTGCTTTACAGGTAAATGCGCCGTCGAAACTCTCGTCATTTTGTGTGTATTGCTTTTTGGTTCCAACGTTATGACCTCCAACAGCCTAGAGTCTATCAGAAGTTTGACTCTGGCGCATTTGTTGTCATTAGAGTAGCACAAGATTGAAGATGCTGTTGACAGAGGGTGAGACCAAGCCGTTGGCAGCAGAAACCGAGGGAGCTTCTAGGAATTCCTCTGGCGTTGTGGGCGCACGGACGCCTTCATGGGTAAGTTTTCTAACTTTGCTGCTGATAGTGCGAAAATGAGTCTGGTTTCTTAGTACCAGAATAAGTTTGATCGGCTTCTTGGAGATGGACGGTTACTTAGTTCACAACCTTCATTTCAATTTTCCATAGTGACTCGTCACTTATGACGAAGCTTAGAATACTATTTGATAAGGTTCATATCACGGACTGATCTTGCAGTTTATTGGGGTGCAGGTATTCATGCCTTCCAAGGAGTTAGAATTATTAGTGAAGCCTGCGGATGTGCTGGCAGGGGTTATCCAACCGTCAACTGTCTCTGCCTTATCCAAAACTTTTGGTTTAAATTCCGAAGAAGTGTTACGTTGGGTCAGTACCAAGTAGTGTGCCAATTGTGCCAAGTGACCCCCTCATTGCCCTAACCAGGGATAAATGTTCAAATTTGCCCCCTGTTTTCTAGTGGTCAATTTTGTATTCCTTGACCTCTCCTAGCTAATTGGGGGTCTCTGATTCCAAATATGCATTGAAATCTCCAAATTTGTCCATGCATGGTAAATAACAATGTTTTTTTTCGGCAATTTGGAACAAAATTGCACCAAATCTTTTTGCCTAGCACCATGCCTATAGAAAATAAACAGTAAAATTTTGGATGAAATTGCTGATAAATTTAAAAAAGATTTAATCTATTGGATGAAATTGCCAAATAATGGATGAAAATAGGATGAAGATATATATTGTGTGCTAATATGATATTTTCTATCTAATATATAGATGAATGTTGAAATTTAGAGTACCATAATAAAATGAAGTATTGTCACTTTGGCACTTTATAAGAAATGAAAAAAAATAAACATTGGTAAATAAGTTTCTATAAGAAAGGGTAGTGGGGTTTGTGCATCATGGTCCTTCAATCTTTTAGATTATTACTGAGCATGTATATTGTGAATGACACTCCAAATTGTTGTCATTCTTGAACATCAGGTAAACTCTATTTGTACAAGGCTTTTTTTTGGCTTTCTAGTATTAGATTGCACCAAAAAAAATAATTTGGCTTGAAATACACTGAAAAAAATGCAAAAAAACTTGGATGCAATCGCTAGAAATTTAAAAATATATTAGATGAAATTTTTTGATTATGGATGAAAATTGTATACATCCAATAAGTAGATGAGTGTTGCAATTTGGAGCACTACTATAACATTTTATATCGTCATTATGGCACTTCTTCAAATATGAAAAAAACTAACTCTGGTATTGAACTTTAAGTCTAATTTTATTGCTTTTTTTTATAGTTGTGGGAAACCTTGTATGGTTAACTTTCAATTAGGGGGGGCTTGCATAGGTCAACCTAGTTATTAAACATTTTAGTTTAACATAGTGTCATTCCCCTTGGATCTTATATTTCACTTATAACTTACATTGCATGAAACATCAAAATGAATGGACTCATGTTGAAAGAACAATCTTGAACCTAACAAACAAGTTGCAACGTTTAAAACCCATTATCAACTCTCTAAATAGGTGTTGGAAGGTTGCTTATATGTGAGCTTTAAAGTGTGAGCTCATGAGCCTAAAAGACTAGATATAGTATAAGTATCTATATATATTCAATGCTCACATGCTCACATATTCATGTTCACATACTAGCATTGTTGCTCCTATCTATATGCTAATTACATATATATTCACACCCCTACTAGTTGTGTTCATTCTTTACGTTTCCAACTTTAACATCTACACCCACATTTTAATATAAAATGCAACTTATAGAAGTCCTATGCAATATTACTTTAGAATATTGTACTCTAATTGTAGATAGTATGTTTGTTTTCAATTGGCCCAAACTCAAATTCTAAAATGAAATTTTTTTGTCCCATTCAAAAATCCCATCCAAAATAGTGTCCATCCACTACACATTTAATGACTTTGTCCTATCTAATGTCATAATCTTATATAGGACTTTAGCTATACCTTTCTATTTAATTGATGTGGTTTGTGCTAGAATTTACATCATGCCTTTAACATCAAGTATAAATTATTAAATATAATATAATTTGATCCTTGAAGTTAAAATCACCTATAGGGACATGTCTTCAATACCTGGGTAGATCACTTCCCGCATTTTAAAAACCACGTGTAGCATAATATAGCATGGGTTTTATTGTTTCAAGGTAAAATTTATAAAGGATTTACAAATAAATTAGGGGCCTTTCAAAATCAAAGATGCATTATAACTTTATAAGTAAAATAGGTAAGTTAAAAAATCTAAAGTATTAAAATTTTTTAAATATAATTCAAGGACTATAGATTAGGATCTTCAAAATTATATTTAGTAGGGTTAGTTTTATTTAGAGTTGGTTTAAAGTTTAGGGTTTAGGGTTTTAAGATTTAAGTTCTATGGCATGTGAAAGACAATGCCTTTTGTTCTTTTGAGTGGTGTCTTCAAAATTGATTCTTATTTAGAACCCATGGATGATATTTTTTCAATTCTCAAAACATTGCAATTTTTATAAATTGTTATTCTATTGTTTTTCCTTTCATGCATTGTCAAATTGTGTTTTTTATGCATTGTAAAAGTTCTTATACATTCAAAATTTTGAATTTTTGTGTATTACAAGTGGTAAAATTGTCATACTACTTCACTTGAATAAATTCTATATACAAAAAAGGTGTGACAATGGAAAAGAACATTGAGCCAAGTAAACATCCCAACTTTTTATACAAATTTCCTTGATCTTCTCTCTAACCTTCTTGCTTTTAACTTTCTTTTCAATTTATTTATTTTCCTTATAAAGAAAATATCCTAGAAAAAAATGCATTCACCTACATAATATAAGTAAGTATAGGGTGCCATAATATAGGATATTTTTACAAATGATGTAATTAAAGGGGACCATTTACTTGAGCCTTCAAGATAAATAGCCCCCCAAAAAATATCCCCTCACCACACGGGGGGATATGAAATATACAAAGAGTGACCCACCCGAGCTTCAATAAGGTACAAAATTTTCATATTACTTGTGGACATTTTATTAGTTACAAAATTTTGAAAAAAAACGTGTGAAGGGTATTCTTATCAAATATTAGAATATTATGTAATGAGCCAACCTTAAAGTTTCCCGTATTACACAATCATTGCAAGAAACACCAATCCTATTCATCATTACAATTGGAGTCACGTTGTTCATTTATGCTAAAAGTTTTACATTTGAAGTCCTAAGAATGTGAAATAATTTGTGAATCTTTCTAATTTAATGGTTCTTACATCCATTATTTTTCAAAAATTTAAAAATAATCATTTTATATTTAAAATTTACTTTTGTAAATTTGTCACAATGCGAGGTTTAGGGATTTTTGCTATTTAAGAGTCCTCAAATTTAATGATTTAGAGCTGAAATTTTGTGGTATATTTTCATAGTTAGAAAGCATATTTTTACCAAAAATAATCTAAAAAAAAATTATTTTATGTCCTCTTCATGAATGCAAATAATATTTCCATTGCGCACAATTTTCCAACATTGATGATGGTTCTAAGATTATTCTTTTGGTGAAATCTCATCACCATCAAACTCCTTCTAAATGGCTGAATTTAAGTTTAAGAAAAATGTTTTTTCTTATTTTTTTACAAATTAAAATGTCAATATACCCATTTTCATGAGATTTTGTACTTTTATACTTCTCCTACTTAGAGAATTTTCCTAAGCTTTTCCTTCAAGGGATACTTTTTTCTTTAAAGTGTATACATATTTTTTGTGTATTTAAAAAAAAATTCTAATTATAGGCAATATTCTCAGAGAAAAAAGTGTCCAATGCCAAAATGCTACATAAAATATAGAGTTTATTGCCATTAGGGAAAATTGCAATCTTCTAGATGGCCAATCCATAGCCCTCAATGGATCCTACAAATTTCTTTTATTTTAACTTAAGAATTTTTTTTCCCTATTCTCACTCACCCTATGCTATGATGTCAACCATTGTAAATTTCATGAAAGCTATTAGACCATTGTAAGCCAAGACAATAGAGGACAACAAAGCAAAGCTCAAGGCATTAGAACACTCACTATTGAATTGGAAAATTGAACCAAAGAAGTGGCATTTGTGCCACATACTTAATTTTGTATCGTATACAAATTTGAGTCACTTAGTCAACTTTGTATAATAGAGGATGAGAAGAAAAGTTCTTTATACAAGTGGAATAGTAGTGGGTGAGTTCAAGAAAGACCGAAAGGTTTTTGTACACTTTAGCCATGGTACTCCTGATTTTTCAAGAGTACTTTAAAAATTAAAAAAAATTAATTAAAAAATTAAAAATATGCTTGATGTATATTTCTTGAAGAAGAAGATATCCTATGAAGGAAAAATGTAGGAAACTTTTTTAATTAGGTGAACTTGAAAAGTGCAAAATCTCATGAAAATAGGCACTTTTACATTTTAATTTGTAAAAAATAGGAAAAGAAACTTTTTGAGAAACTAAAAATTGGCCATTAGGGAAGAGTTGATGATGATTAGATTTCACCAAAAGAATGATCTAAAAACCATTTTCAATGTTAAAAATTTGCGTGCAATGGAAGTATTGTTTGTACTTATGTGGAGGGCATAAAATAATATATTTTCAAATTTCCTTTGGTGGATACATGATTCCCTACTATGAAAATATACCATGAAATTTTGAGCTCTAAATTTTTTAATTTGGATACTCCTAACATAGTAAAAACCATAAACTCCTAATTTTGACAAATTAGCTAAATTAAAAATTAATTATAAAACTAATTTTTGAGAATTTCAAAAAATAAGGGATCTGATTAACATCAAGTTAGGCATCTCCAATAAAAATTTCAAAATTATAGGATTCATGTATCAAAAGTTATTGTCAAAAACAACATTGTCACTTTGATCGTGACGTGAAATAGGACCGGTCTTTCTTGAACTCACCCTAGTAGGTAAAACAACCCTTGTGAAATATGTGAATTAGGACTAAAAGGACCTCTACTGCTCATAGTTCAATAAAAATGAAAGAATTGTAGTAAAAGTCTAATTTTAGACTTCATTTAGTATAACATCTATTTTCAAAAACCTATAGATTAGAAAATTTAGGGAATCAAGCTAAGCTTTATCTTCAAAAATTTGTTTGAAATTTCAAGACTCCACCTAAAATTTATGAACAAATATTAGAGAGGGTGTTTGAAAAGGTTCAAAAAACTGTCCCTTCCAACCTTTCTTTGAAATCTATCCATAACATTTAGGTAGAGTCTTGAAATCTCAAAGAAATTTTTGAAGATGAAGCTTACATTAAAGAAAAAGTGAGTTGGGTCATTGCAAGAAAGGGCGTGCGAAAAGTGTAGTGTTTTTCACAATACTCCTTTTCACCTTTGGGAGTACTTTAAAATTAGAATTTGTTTTTTAAAGTGAAAAATATTTTTCATGTATATATATTTAAGAAGAAGATACCCTATGAAGGAAAAATAAAGGAAAATTTTCTAAGTAGATGAACTAGAAAAGTGCATAATTTCATGAAAATAGTGATTGGCACTATAATTTCACATTTTAATTTATAAAAGAAAAAGGAAAAGCACTTTTAAGAAAAAATTGGCCATTTGGAAAGGGTTGATGGTGATAATATTTCACCAAAAGAATGATCTAAAAACTATCTTCAACATTCAAAAATTGCATGCAATGAGAGTGTTGTTTATACTCATGTGGAGGACATGAAATAATGAATTTTCAAATTTACATTGGTAGATATATGATTCCCTAATATTAAAATATACCATGAAAGTTTTAGCTCTAGATCATTAAATTTAGTGACTCATTTAACATAGTAAAAATCCTTAAACATCAACTTGTGACAAATTAACGAAAATAATTTTTAAATATAAAATTATTTTTATTAATTTAAAAAAATAAGGAATCTAATTGTCACAAAGTTATACATGTTCAATAAAAATTTCATATTCATTTGAATTGTGCTTCAAAATTTATAGCAAAAAACAAGATAATGGTTTCAATTGTGACTATGAAATCAGTCACCCTTTCTTGCAATCACCCAATCCACAAATGGGCCCTTAGTATTCACCAATTGCTTTGAAGTTGTCCTTCTGTGATCTGAGTAAGTTTTTTCCCCTATTTGTGTGCACCCTTGTAATAAGTGGTACAAGCCAAATGTAATTAGTCAATGATTGTGTGGATTATGATGATGAACTAGTAGTGCTTCCAAGAGTGCTTGGATTAGTTTGTGTCTAATTTTAGCATTAATTAATTGAGAGTATGAATTTTCAAAGTTTTTCAAGCTTATAAGCACTACATGTCATCTAACAAGGATGCTATATTACCATGGCGACATTTGGCTTGCACCAATCTAGGAAGGCTATTAAAATAACCATATTCATTCCAAGTTCAAACTACTTACCTTCCCAAAATCACATGCGTTGGCAACCTTTATCTATTAGAAATTTTGTTCAATAGAAGCCACCCTATACATCCTTTAAATAGCCTTGAGTGTCAAAGTGGGAAGGCCCTTTAGAAATCTTCTTTTTTCTTCTAATGGCTTGAATCCCCAATTTCAATTAGATTGAAGGTTTTTGAAAAAAGGTTTTCTACTATGCCTAAACGAGATTTGAAATTTGACTTTTAATACAATTACAACAAATTCATTTAACCCTTGAAGATCCAAAGACCATTTTTTGGCAACATAGCAATTTTGAGCTTCTCACTATGTATGGAATTTTTAGTTATTTATATTTAACATTTATATACAACATGTACTCAAGAGTGATTGCAAGAATGACTTGTCCTATTTGTTATCCCCTAGGCCTTGAACATGTGGTTTTTTGCTCATAACTTTTGCATAGTATGTTGATTTTCTATGAAATTTGAAACGAATGTTCAAAAAATAGTTTTATAGATTGTGTAATTTTTAAAAATTTTAAAGATTAGATGAAAATATAAATATTATATAGATGAAATGGATAATTTGTATATTTTCATCCATATTTTATTTCATTAAAAAAAATTAATTCCAAAAGTCACAATACTATAGTACTTGGGCCATTTTTAGACAAAAACATTAAGTCATTTTTGCAATCACCCCCATAGAGTATCTTTAAGGTGCAACAATTTTCATAACTTTTGACTACATGGTAAAAATATCATTGCATGATATGTTATTTTTGTGATTTGGCAAGCAACCTGAGCAATTCATATAACTTCTCTAAAAAATCATTTTAAAAAGCTTATTAAAAAAATTAAAATTGATTCTCTAGATTTAAATGTACGTCAAAAGCTTTGAATAACTTCATTTTGATTATTGAAATAAAAATTATGAAGAGTTTTAGTTTGCAGGTAGGTATGAAGTCTATGAAAACCATACCTATACAGTGCAAGTGAGTACCAAAATGCATGGCAAGCATGCTTGGGATGCTCATCACAGTCTTTAAAATGTGTATTGAATTCCATTAAGATCACTCTCAATTTTGCTTTGGCTAATTCCAATTTCTATTGTAACCTAGTAGCACATACAGACTAAAATCACCACTTCCATGTGATGACTACTCAAATATTGTGCATTATTTGACATTCATTTTGCATCTTCCCCAAAATTCTCTCCTTCCAGACATTGCTCTGCTTGATATCAGGGACTTCAGTAGGGGCAATTCCAGCGGTTTTCGAGCAGCCTCCTTTACACTGATCAAATGCACGACCTGCCACCCGTGGAAACCAAGCTCCGCTTCTCGAATCAGGCTGCAATATCAATGTGCCTTGGACGAAGTCTCTTCAGTGTGTTCGGAGTTCACCTGCGACTCTGCGATGTTGATGCGTGGGCTCTGAGGTAGTACAGTAGCATGATTGACAACATTGTGGGTGGCGTATGCGAGCAGCCGAAATGATTTGTCTGTGTCAACCTCTCAGTCTGCAGAATCGAACTTAATTCCAAGTGAAGCTAGGATCGGAGCCCTATTCCAGTCAGCATACCAGCCTTTCGTCCTCAGCCTGCCTGTTGATCACGTGCAGCTAGTTATTATATCTACCTCACGTATACCGATGTAAAATATTCCCATGTCGGGATCCGTCGATCGGTTCAAACAGAGCGGTTTAGGGTAAGATAAGCTAGCTCGGGATTCTCTTGCGGATTACGTGGAAACTACACACGTGTCACGTAGTTTGGACAGGCCTTAATTAGATATCCCCTACAAGGCTACAACCCTCACCGTTGAGTTGAGATCGAGGCCCTGATTAATACCTTCACAGTCGACAACTTCAGTTCTACGTACAGTACTGGGCATTTCTACTCCGCGCTCTGGTAAGAAATCTGACTCGACATCAGGATTGACAACACGATTGAAGACACAGGGCCCAGCAGACAGTCGAAGTTAATCAAGGAAAACTCGAACGGTTCACGCAATTCACAAAAATGATTGACAATGCTGATTAATTGATGTGCTGATTACATATATTTCACCCTGTAAAGACGCTGTAACCCCAAAAGTACGTGGTCGATGGATAACTTTACAGGTCCCTTCAGAAATGTAGGCCAAGAAACAGATTGTTTTTGCCACAGCTAGTACGGACCGAGTACCTGCTACTAGGTCTCATCCTTTCAGTCTTAACATATCAATATTGTCTTTAATTCTTTATTTTGGGTGCCAAGCCTGCTAGTACCAAGTATGGGTACGTGAACATGGCCTTGCAGCTTCGGGCCCATTCTTTTTCGGTGATCTAGCTAGTACAGCAACTTACATGCACGAGAGATGGCGTTTTCTGGGAGTCAGTTCGTGTAAGTTAGACTTAATTTCCTGGCTCCTGAGGTAACTTATACATTTCCGATCCTATCAATATTTCAGAAAATAATTCAGAATTTCACGACTGGACTGCTGACAGTAGCTGAAGGCTGGAATGCGTGGCGTCCGTCCAGAGGAGTTGCCAATCTAGACGCCAACTGAAGCAGATGCATCATTACCGGCAGACGGAGATGCCATCGTGATGTTCCTCTACTGGGACTCGTCCTTGCAGACTCTCAGAGGAGACCTGAATCCTCGTTCCAGTACCTTCCTACCATATGATTTGCGGAATTTGCTTTTCAGAGCTGTCAGACTGGGATGACGCAAACCAGCTGGACAGCCTGGAAGTGAGCACGTGAATTAATAGCCACCTAATAAGAAGGCTAGTTAGATTGGGGCCGGCATAAATAGTTTTGGCGGTTTGTCGCCCAAAAGCGACTGACTTGGTCCAAGGGCCATCGACAAGCCCGCCTTTTCGTTAGTTCTTTTGAGCTTGGAGTCATGGACCTACAATTCATCAAATCTCCTTATTATAGAAAATTATGGAACTCAAGTGGATGAGGAGGAATGGATGAGGAGGGATTCATTTTAAGAAAATGAGAGGATAAACGACGTGTCTACAATGACTGTAGTAATCATTCTTGTTCATAATGATTGCAAAATAGTCATTTTTGCAATCATTGTTGTCCTTAAAGTTATTGTGACCAAGTCGTTTATACCCTCGTTTTCTTGTAGTGATTGTTAGAGTTTAAACTTTAAACTAAAAAGAGTTTGGCTTACACAGCTATCTTGCTATTGATCACTACATCAACAATATAGAAAAAAATTTAAATTTACAATGATTGAGAGTCTGAGACTTGCAAAGGTCTTAAAGTTATTGTTTCTGTCTAAACATTAGAGAAAATTTTAGACTAGTAGATGGCCACTTCATGCATGGGAGGCAAAGGGAGGGGGTTGTTGAATGAGTTTGTACTTTAGCTCAAGACAAAAGGGATTTTATTCTCCTATTCTCATTTAGTTGGTATTTAAGAGCATGGAACAATGTGATTGGAGAATAAATATAAAAGTACTTACAATTTCAAATTATTATCTTGAAATCCTATCAAAGTTGTCATGAATGAGACAAGTATACTTTGGATCCCTATTTCATTGGATATAATTGTTGGAACAAAATCTAATTTTATTTTGGAAAATCCACACAAGCTAACAACAAAAATTTGATACATTTGCTAAGCTCCCTACCCTACTCACAATAGATTGGTTTATCAAAGCTTCAACAAATTACAACCAACTTAAAGACTCATTTTTCTTCTAATGATTTGGCAAATTAATTTGTGAAGGGATCTATAGTCTAGTGGTGTCTATACTCTACAGATGTTGGACATTAGAGTCAAATTGCCCAATGGCCCTTCCTTATCCAATTCTATCATCTACAAGCTCCTCCCATCTATTTTTGAAAAATGTATAAGTCAACATGTACTTTGGGAAAGTAATTATTTCCAGCTCACATTTATTTATTAATAGTTTAACCCCTAAAGGTTTTTGACTATATTTTCACCAAAAATGCTCCAAAATTGCCATTTCTAATACAAGTGCAATTTTTTTCTTAAAATACATTTCTGACTCATGTAACCGTAGGATCTTGTAGTAAGGTGGTTTGTAAATATGTGGAAAAAATTTCAAAAATTTCCACCATGTAGATTGCAAGATATAAGCATTTGAATTGACAAAAATTGTTTTTTTATCCCTGCGAAAATCCAGACTGCTACTTTTCACAAGGTCACATTTGTGTGAAAAAAAATTCAAAATGGTGGTTACTCTTTGAATTCATACTTCAATGCAAGTTGACTACATTCTCAAAAAATTTCAAACCATTTGGAATTGTACAACATAGAGGAAAAAATAAGTAAGTAGAAAGAAGTAATAAATGAGCCAAAATACTAAATTGTGAACATTTTATTCATGGAATTGAAAATTTTCAATGCCAATGGTTAAAATGTTGTAATAAACAATCTACATCTTCTGTTTTTATTTTTTTCCAAAATATAAAAAATTGAATTAAATGAAGAATTTCAAACTTTTTTTATACTGTAGAGATTCTGTAACTGGCCGCAAACTATCCCAAACTCAAAATCTTCATAACTTTTGACTCATTGATTGGAATGGATTGATTCAAAGCTTCCCATGTCTGTATAAACCTAAAGAACCAATTTGAAATTCCACTTTTTAAAAAAAGTTTTTTGAAGAAGTTTTTTCAGCTGCCCAGGCTGTCCGCCGAGTAAAGAAAACAACATATCCTGCCATAACTTTTTAACCGTGTAGTCAAAAGTTATGAAAATTGTCGGGCCTTAAAGCTACTTCTTGGACACACATTGTATCAAAATTTCAAAGAAAAAAAAATAAAAACTCCATCCGTAGTGAGTTGCTCAAAAAATTTATAATCTCAAAAAACGTTGTTCAGGGCTTTAGGGGTTAAGATTAATGAGCATGTGATTTCATAAATATTAAACTATTGGTTAGGTGGATTTTCTTATGAATAATATTTGTCCTAATAACTTGTAATTTTAACCAATAGAAAAGATGCTCTTAAAATATTCTACTTGTATTTGTAAAACATTCATCTAACAAGATAAGGGTACTAGGTCATTGGCTTGGAAACTCTTTAAAATTGTCATCATCCCAACCTACTAGTGGTTGTATATCTTTGGTTAAAAAATCCATATTAATATTAGCACTCATTAGATTATTCTAATTCCACTTCTATTTCATTTTATTCAACTAATTCTTTCTTTGAAAATATAGGCAACAATCAATACATTGTATAGGACACCTAGATAGAAAATTTAAGTGGTCATAAGTGTTTTACTTTACTTAATAGGATGTTCACATATATTCAAAAATGAATTAAATGACTTGGCTAATAATTTTTTTTCATGATTTTTCTTTTACACACTACAAGAAAAAAGTGTATCTTAAGTGAATTCTTAAATATAGTCCTGGGTCATTGTAAGAAACCCTTGTACTATTTTTTGTCACACATTGCTTACTGATCATTTTTTTGGCCATAACTTTTGCATTTTGGTACCAAATGACTCAATCTACAGACAAGGTACTTATAGTTGTGGGTGATTGCAAGAAACACCTGTACTATTTGTTACGTTTTCATGATTTTTCTAGGAGTATTTTAAAATTAGAAAATTATTTTTTTTTAAATTTGAAAAATATGACTTATGTATGCACCTTTTAGACAAAGGTACCCAGGGAAGGATATGCATAGAAAAATTATCTAAGTTGGAGAACTTGAAAAGTGCTAAATCTCAAAAAATATATACTTTCATGTTTTTATTAGGAAAAAATAGTAAAAATAAGTATTTACAAAAAATAAAAACTAACCATTTGCAACAACTTTATGGAGATGGTCATTCACCAAAAAAATCTTCAAAATAACATTTTATATGTTTCAAAATACAAGTAGAAAGGAGCTCACTTTGTAAACCTCCACACCACATAAAATCAACTAATTTTTAAAATCCTTCCTTGGAGAGCTAGAAGTCCATCTCATCCAAATTTCATCTTAAAATCATCAAAAAAAAGGTTCTCCTTAGTATTAAAAACCCCTAAACTACCAAGTGTGACATTTAATTGGATTTATTTTTGGATAGTAAATTATCTTTGAAAATTATGAAAAAATTAGGGAAGGTTCATGATAGTTATGAGCATTCACTACAAAAAAATAAGGGAATAAATGACTTGTCCATAGAGTCATTGTGGACAACAGTAGTTACAGTAAAGTCATTTTGTAGTCACTGCTGTCCACTATGACTCTATGGACAAGTCATTTATTCCCTTCTTTTTTGTAGTGATTGTTTTTGTTGGGACTGTAGATCTATAGTAAAGCTTTGCGTGCCCTCCCACCATAGAAGAATTTTGAAAGGGAGCCAAGCGTAGTGGCTGAAACAACTAATAGTCTGGCGATAAATTGCAAAAAAAATCTGTTGGTTATGAGTACCTTCCTTACAAATCTTGAGTCAATTGGAGCCAAAATACAAAAGTTATGGCCAAAAAAAATATTAGCATGCAAAGTGTGACACAAAATAGTACAAGTGTTTCTTGCAATCCCCCCTATTTTACACATTGTCTGATTTTTTGGAATTCAAAAAAAATATTTCATTGTTTAATAATAACCCCCAATATTGTATCATATTTTCCATTTTGGAGGGTTTTGGAACAAAGTAGTACCCAAAAAACAAATTTGGAGTTGAAATTTGGTGAAAATGGTCTTGTAAAATACTTTTAGCTAGTGTTCAAAGGATTTTTAAAAATAGCTAATTTAATGTCATGTAGAAGTCTACAAAGTAAGCCACTTTCTGTTTGCATTTTGAAACTTGTAAAATATTATTTTGGTGGGTTTTTTGGTGAATGAACATTTCCATAAAGTTTTTGCAATTTATAATCTTTTATTTTATTTATTTGAATATTTTCCTATTTTTTATTTATTAAAACATTTGAATAATGAACTAAATAATTATTAATTAATTGAATGAATTGAATGATTAATTAATTAATAATTAACTAAATCATAATTAATTAATTAATTGATAATGAAAATTTATTATTATTATTTAATTAATTTGCGCCAATCTTGCATGCTCCGTGGGATGCACCAATTGATGTTTTAGAAAATTTCTAGGTGTCTAAGTTGATGTTGCTAAAAACAAAGCTGAAATTTTTCTAGACGTCTCAGTTGACATTGCTAAAAAAAATATTAAAATTTTGTGAGGTGAACAAAAATCCCATGTGGCACTATTTGCTTGCGTGGCGCTTACATAGGTGCCAAATGGCACATTTTTGACAACTTTTTTGTCCATGTTTTCTATGATGTTGCTTTAAAAATAGGGCATATTTTTCCAAAATTTCTTATATTTTTAGCTTGTCGAACTTGACAGATTTCTCTAAACATGCACAGTAGACGTGTGTGATGTTTCATTCAATATAACGCATGTTCACACCCTTGTCTAAAAAAACAGGGCTTTCTACTAGTGATTGTATATATTAGATAGGGATTTGTAAAGAGTATCAACTTAAAAAAGGATCATAATTGGCTTCACTACTTCAAGTAGAGAATTCTCTACTACTAGTATTTTATCGTTTTAAATACTTTTGAATTTTTTTCACATTAAATGCAACTACTACTGGTTAAGTGAAAATGCAAGAATTATGTTCAAAGTTGAACTTTAGACTTCACTTGGGCATAATGTAATAGCTTCCTTTTGTAAAAAAATTGAACTACAAGAAGTTGGAGAACCAAGCTAATTTTTATCTCCCAAAATCTACTTGGGATTTTGGAGCCTCATGAACCAATTCTAGATGGTGTGTGGAAGCAAGATTTTTTTGGACATTTTCAAACACCTTCTCTAAAATTTGTCCATAATTTTTAGATGGAGTATTTAAATCTCAAACGGATTTTTGGAGGTAAAATTTTATGTTATTCCTCAACTTTTTTTAGTTCAAATTTTTTTGAAAAAGAATGTTTTACTATGTCTAAATGAGGTCTGAAATTTGAATTTTATCACAATTCTTGCGTTTTCACTTAAGCATGAGTGGCGGAGCTTTTCTTTGTCCTAATTCACATATTTCACATGGTTTTTTTCACCTACCACTATCCCACTAGTATAAAGAGCTTCTCTCCTTTTTTAGTTCTTCACATGATTAGCCAAGAAGTTCAAATGAGGAAGTGGATCAAGAAATAAAACATGTGACAAAAGCAGGGTTGTGCGGACTGTACGTCTTTTGGGAAATTACGCCCAAAATCCGGACGTCCGGACGCAGCGGGCCGCAGCGGACGTGCGGACGGCCAAATTACCGTGGCGGACGGCGTTTTTCCCGGCGGACGGGCTGTCGGACGTCGAGTACGGGGAAGCAGGACGGTCGGGGGCCGTTGAATTTGCGCGGACGGCGGGCGGACGGGGTGTATTGTGGCGGACGAGAGGACCGACAAGCGGACGCGATGGCGGACGGGAGGACGGCGTGGCGGACGGGACGGCGGAATGGGCGGACGGCGGACGGCTTTAGACGGACCCCTTTTTATTTTTCAACCCTCGACCTCGGGTCTTAGGGGGGTTCATAGTGTTCTTTAACATTCACATATTTATTGGGATTCAGGTTCGTGTACCTACAACGTCCTAAGGGAATATTTAACCCCTAAATGTATTTGACTATGTTTTGCCAAAAACACTTCAAAACTGCCACTTCTAGTACAACAGCAAAATCTTTTTTTAAAAACATTTTAAGACAAATGTAACCGTAGGATCTTATAGTAAACTAGTTTGAGAATATGTGGAAAAAATTTCAGAAATTTCCACCGTATAGATTGCAAGATAATAGTGTTTGAATTGTCAAAAATGCTTTTTTTGTCCCTGCGAAAATCCGGGCAGCTGCACTTCAGTAGTTCACTTTTGTATGAAAAAAATTCCAAAATGGTTGTTACTCTTTCGATTCATTCTTTTAGTCAAGTAAGCTACATGCCTAAAAAATTTCAAATCATTTGGAGTTCAACAACATGTAGAAAACAATTAGTAAGTAGAAAGAGGTAGAAAATGAATCAAAATATTAAAATAATAATGATTAATTTTTGAAATTGAAAATTTCCAATCCCAATGGTTGTAATGTTGTAATAGACAATCTTCACCTAATGTGTTTATTTTTTTTCAAAAATATTAAAAATTGAGTAAAATAATGGACTTCAAAGTTTATTTTGGAGTAGAGATTCCATAACTTCCCACAAACTACCTTCAAACTAAAACTCCCATAACTTTCATTTCACAAATCAAAATGGAATAATTAAAAGCTTTCTAAGTAGATAAAAATCTAAAGAATGAATTTCAAATTTCAAATTTTTGAAAAAGTGATTTTTGAAGAAGTTTTCAGCTGCCCGGGTTGCCCGCTGAGCAAAAGAAATCACATATCATGCAATAACTTTTTATTCATGTTGTCAAAAGTTATGAAAATTGTTGGGCCTTAAAGCTACTCCTCGAACACACTTTGTATGAGAATTTCAAAGAAAAAAAATAAAAACTCCATTCTTAGTGAGCTGCCCAAAATTGCTATGTTGCCAAAAAACGCAGTTTGGGCGTTTAGGGGTTAAACATTTCAATGTTTCTTTGGGTTCCCATTCATGAACCTACAACCCTTTAACCACACATTTAAACATTTCAATATTGAAATTGAATTAGGATTTGTGAACCTACAACCCCTTAGGTTTTAGGCAAATATTTATACATTTTAACCCCTAAAGGACCAACATGCGTTTTTTGGCCGTATAGAAATTTTGGGCAAGTACTTGTGATTGGAAATTCGAATATTTTGGGCTGAAATTTTAATAGAAGGTAGGGCGAGGAATATCTTCATGTGTATCAAATTTCATGACATTTGGAGATATGACTCAAAAGTTATGGCCTAATATGTTGCTTTTTTTGGTAAGTAGGCAGTTCGGGTCTTCGGGACTTCGGGCAGATCAGAAAAAATCACTTTTTTTAAAAATGAAAATTTTAAACTGGTTTTCTACATTTATATATAAGTGGAAAGCTTTGAAAGAGTCAAAGAGTCAAAAGTTATGAGGTTTTTTTGTTTGCGGGCAGTAATGGATTCTCCACCATCAAAGAAACTTTGAAGTTGTTTATTTCACTCAAATTTCAATATTTTTGTAAAAAAATAAAACCCTAGGATGTAGATTGATGATTAAAACATTACAACCATTGGGATTGTCATTTTCTAATTCTATAATTAAATTCTTAACAATTTAGTATTATGAATCATTCTCTACTTCTTTTTACATACTATTTTTTTCCTATATGTTGTACAATTCCAAATGACATGAAATTTTTTGAGCATATCTCCATCTTGTTTAGGAAACTGAATTCAAAGAGGCACCACCATTTTCAACATTTTTTACTTGAGAAGTGAGCTTGTGAAGTGTAGCTGCCCAATTCTTTGCAGGACTGAAAAAATGGTTTAGGGGAATTTGAATGCTTATATCTTTTGATCCACATGGTGGAATTTTCTGAAATTTATACCACATGTTTTGTAGACACTATACTACAAGATCCTATGGTTACATGTATCAAAAAATGTTTTTATCAAGGAAATTGGTAGTTGTACTGGAAATGGTAGTTTTCGAGCGTTTTTGGGGAATACATAGTCATGGAACTTTAGGGGTTTAGGTTTTCTTCGATTCCCATTCGTGAAACTACAATCCCTTAGGCGCACATTTAAACATTCATATTGCATTTGATGTCCAATACTCCGATTTAGCAAAGATGTTGTACCATTCATGAAAGACAAAAACAAACCTTGTTTATTAAAGTCTTCCTCAACAACAAATGGTAATCACCTACTCTTGGTATATATGAGCATCTAAAGCCCTAAGCTTACATCCCTTCAATTAGAAGGACAATAATCATCATCTCCTTTCACCTCTGCCCCACTACTCTCGCATCCTCGTCTGTATCCTACGTCTTCATCGCTCGATGTGTTCTCCATACCATCTGATGAAGATCCTGCACCTTCTACTTGCTTACTTCTCTTTGCTTTCCTTCGCTTGATTGACTTCTTGTATTCCTCTTTTACTTTCAATATGGCTTTGCTCATTTCTTCCCTAGAATTTAGACACGCGACCGGTTTCATTTTCCTCTTCGCAATAGGTAGGCATGTATGAAGGGGGGTTCTACCTGCATTCAATTTCTTCACTGGTGAAACCGCGAAAGGCTGCATAGGTCTTTTTTTATTACCTTCATTGCCTACTTTGACCTCTAATTTCACTGCCTGGGGACATCCATGAACGATTATGTTTGTGGCCCTCGAAGATTGCGGTGGAGAGGCTGCTAATTTCAGATTGCATCGTGGCGGTGCGGTGTGCAAAGCTAAATTACGTTTCATCTGTGCCAATGTCACATCTCCATCATCATCGGTGGATGATAATACAGTGGCAGTAAATTCGATGCAAGGCTGCTTTGCCTTGCCAACATTAACAAGCCGATGTCCAAGTCCTAAGCTCCTTGAACCGTCCGGATTTTGGCTACTAGTTCCAAATATGGCACCCGGTGCACCGCTCCGAGGTGGTTTTGGGGAATCTTGCATGAGCTCTTCTCTACGTTTGAGTGTATTGCCAAAGCTTGGACTCTCGGCCTCTTCTACGCGTTCAATACCATTTTCCTTTACTGCAATTGTATTGATCGGGACCTCTTCATTGTCCGTACAACCCCTTTCTCCATCATTTTCTTCATCATTATCCTTTTCTTGAACCCCTCCTGTGGATGGAGATTGACAAATACGAATGCCTTCATCCGTGCCACCATCCCCACCATTGGGAAGTGTTGTCCCATCCGCCTCCGCTATCTCTACAAAAGCGTCCTCCTTCTGCGATAGAATAGATTCGCTATTCAAAAACCCGGATCCATCCACGAATCTTGCTATACGAGGTTCATCTTCACCGTACCCATCATTCTCCTCATCGGAGTGAAAGTCATAGATGCTTGTATTATTGCCTCTCCACCCACCATTCGTTGGACTAGGACTACGGTATGTTTCGTCATACAAATTGTCCATGTCATTGTCCTCATCACCTTCATCCCGTTGGTCAAGTGGATGAAGTCCATCATCAATGTCTTCCGCATCGCTTCCCGCATCGGAGGACTCGTAGTCCACATTGTCTCTGTACCATTTCTTCTCATCCTTGTTCTTCGATGCGCCCATAACTTTTGAATTGGTGTACACATACACCAAGTCCGCTGCCCGGGTTGTTGCCAATTTGTTCCGAGATTTGTTGTGAACATAAGAGTAGCTACTCCAATTTCGTTTGCATGCAGATGATGACACCGGTTGGGCCAAAATCCTCTTGGCAATGGGAGCAATTAGCTTCCCACATGCACCTTCAAAATCCCACCAAGCATGGGCCGACAACATTTGTTCTTGTGGCTCCAACATGGTATCGAATGGAGGTTCCCTATAGCGGAAGGCTACAAATTCCTTCACCACCTTCGCGTACTCTTCGGTAGAACATATCTTCGTTAGAACGTTCTTGCATCTCTCTGTTGCATCTTGATCGTCGGCTAGTTCTTTGTCGTGGAGAAGATACGGATTCAAAAGAGCGCCTGCATAATGGAGGTCTGTCTCCCCCATCTTTCGTCGTTTTACGAAGGACTCCTCTAGTGGTATTGCTCGGTCAAGGTCCAAACAAAAAGGTGCTCTTCGTAGACCAAACACATGTTTTTCTAAATTCCGCATAATATGCAATACCTTCTCCATGCACGGCGTCTTTGCATCCAAATCACGTAGACCGAATACAACTGGGGCAGTTAGTTCCCGCACATTGGTCAACCGGTCCCAGAAATGCTCATCCACAACTGTATTGTACACATTCCTTGACTGCGATCGTGATTTGCCTTTGTCTCTATCATCCAATGTGTTCACGTACGCCACCCATTGTGGATCCATCACACTTTGCTTCAACGCATCCTTCACTTCCAACAAGCGGTCAATCATGATGAAATAAGAAGCAAACCTTGTTCCAACGGCTTCAACAAACTGAACCTCGTCTCGTATTTCTGAAATATGGCAAGTGGCATGTGCCTCTTCCTGAAGAATTTGACAACAACCTCGGCAGCCTTCACGTAATCTTTGATCCATGGCTGCTTCACCCAATCCTTAAGCAACAAGTTCAAGGCATGCACCACACATCCTTGAAAATATATGTGTGGATATTTATGGGACACCAAATTCCATGCTGCGGGGTTTGTATTGGTATTATCCGCAGTCACTTGCACTACATTCTTGGGGCCCACTTGCTCTATGAATTCTTCCAAGATAGAAGCCACATACGGTGCTGTCTTCTTCTGTCCACTCGTATCCACCGATCCAAGGAATTGTTCACTTGTTGAAGATATGAGCATTGCATTTATTAATGGACGGTTCGTCACCGAGCTCCATCCATCAAAAGACAGTGTTGCTCCGAACTTCCTCACACTGTCTTCAGTCCTTAGAAGCAACTTCGTTTGAATATCTGACTTCGCTTGCTCAAGCAATTTATGTCGCAGATCATTGTATGATGGAGGAGTGTAGGACTTTTTAAACTCAGCCGTCAACTTCACCGCTTCCCGAAAGGCTGGATTCCGAGCTACTGAAAATGGTATATTCGCCGAATAAAAAAAATTAGCCCACGTTGTATGTAATTTGCATCTGTTGACTTCATCAAATCCATCCACTAGCCTACTTTGCGTTGCAGGCCTACTGCTTGATGCCCTCGAAGTATGCCGATTACCACCTGATTCCGTATTTGGAGTTATTTGCGAACCCACAGCAACTACTTCTTCTGGTGCGGTGCATGAATCTTCTTGCGTAGAACATGGCGTGCCCCTATCATTCAAAAGATTGCTTGTGGACATTGGCATGTCGTTGCCATCCGTTCCGTCCGCAATAGGTCTTTTGGGAAACAGCCCTTGGCAATTAACAAATAAGGATTTTGTTCTGGATGTCAACTGCGAGTACAAGCCGATGCCCCTATCACACTGTCCCATAGGGCCTTCATATTCCAAGTGGCTCAACATACGGCTAGTTTTTCGGGCGAACACACACTTGCAAGCCTTGCATTGTATTTTGTTTGTTTCCGGGATCGTGTACCAAGTGGTGAAGTCTTTGTTCATATTGAATTCTTTTTCCCTTCAATTGTAATTGGTAACGTTAGCACTGTGTTGTAAAAGTCCACAATCAAATAAGCACTGAGTGCAAAAAGCCTTCAAAATGAAAGCCCCCCCTTCCACCAAACTATGCATTACCAAGCAAGGGACACAAATAAATTTGCAGCGCCTAGCCCTTGGAAATCTTAGTGTTCAGTTCATCAGGAGTGCTTACAAATGACTTCTCTCAGTCTACTTATAGTAAACTGAGCGCAGCTGACCGTTGGGGCGGACAGTCAAATACCCGTTGCAACAGTCGCTAAATCGAAGCGGACGGCCAATTCGGTCGGGGCGGACGGCGACTTCGGTCCAGGCGGACTGGCCGTGTATAAAACATATACAGTAAGGTCTACTTCATTTACGAATTCTTGCTGTCACATGGAAAAAAAAATCCCCTACTGCTGCCATCTTTGACGCCCTCCCTAGGGCTCAAAAATTGTTATTTTTACATTTAATTTTCTGCACAAGATCGTCTCTATGTTCATAACACATGCGTCAAATTTCAAGGCCAAAAGATTTGCCCGGAAAAAGATTTTTCAAAATCTACGTACATGTGTGGTTGTGTCTAAAATTCCAATGCTATCAACTTTGACACCCTCCCAAAGAAGCAGAGATTGAGAAATTAAAATTTGGCCATGAAATTCTTGGCATGAGATCATCTCAGTGTTGATAATATGTATGCCAAATTTCAGGTTCTAAGGATTTGCTCATACAAAGCAACTTCAAATCTACTGACGGAAGTAATTCTTAGAAATTTTTTGACAACTATACATGTTTACTGAAAATAATATTTTATTGAAAACACCTCTAGTGTTTACCCATAAATGTCCAAGGCCTATTTTGAGCTTCGACGAATTTGTTCAAATTGAACAAACAACAAACATTTTTATAAGTTGTATATTTCTTTTTCTGCATGGTAACCGTGCCAATTGAAACTAGGCATATTAGAGATCATATACAAAAACAAAACAAATCAAAATCAATTAAGATTTCAAAGATTATAATATTCAATCATAATTTCTTACATCCAATACCATGCCTCTAATAGCATACATTCCACATCACAAAGTATTGTGCATAGTGAATACGTACATTGACTAATTGATACATACATAAATAGATAGATAAATGAATAGATAGATAAATAATTCCATATATATGTTCATATTAAAAACTGATAATAACTCAAAGCATATTCCGTGTACGTTTACCTAGTATTGCTCTATCCTTCTAAAATCCACATCACCATCTAACCATCCATAGTCCATACAATACGATGGTTCAATCAAAAACTCATACAAGATGTATAGGTCCATGTCTACTTTGTTTTACTACTACTACCCTCTCCCGAACCACGAGACGATTCATCTTTAGTGCGTCGAGCTGCACTTCTTAGACTTTCTCGACGAGCTTGGGCCTCAGGGCTTTCAGCCGTTTCAGGGCCAGCTAGTCGTGCGGATTTGTTAGTCCGCTCAACTACTTTGAATGCTTCTACCGTGTCCACTGTATAATCATCATCATCTTCCAACTTCCGTTTCTTCTCTCTTTTGGGAGTCAAATCCACAGACTTCAACTTCAAGGCTGACAAAGTAGACTGCAATCGAAGTAAGACCTGGTCTACTACTTTGTTGGCCACTTCAAATGAGAATTCATTCAATGATTTTTCGGTTGTACATCCTTCGAATAGAAGTGTCCTCCACTACTTTATGATTTCCCCAACCCGCCGGTCAAACGCCTCCACCACCTCCACCATTGGTTCGCTTGTGTTCCATTCCGCATCTATGTCCATGGAAGCACGATATTTGGCAGCTTCTTCCAACTTTGACAACAACAAGGCCCGACCTATCAAACTGTGGTCGTATGCCGCATATTGTTCCTTGAATTCTTCTGAATCCTCCACGACAACCCATTCTCCACCTTCCGTATTCTCCACGTGCTTCTCTGGAAACCGGAAGAACTTATTACGTTGCACGCTCCAATGCCCCCCCATGTTGCGACAAAACAATTCACGACCCTCATCATCATCAATTGAACGGGCACGTATTTCCACTTCGTTCGTTTGGGTCATCCAATTGAAAGCATCCACTGGACCACGAACGTCATCGTACAATGTTTGCTTCCGTACTGTTGGGTTCCATTGTAGAGGTTTTCCCCAATGCTTATAATTCACAAATTCGTATGGCCCTTGGTCCAATGGAAGGGTCCACCTGTTGTATTCCTGGCCGGGGGGCATAACATCCAAGAGTCCAAACAATTCATAAAACCTAGGACTCAAAGGAGAATGACATTCGGCACAAACCGAGCTAAACATTGATGCTTTAATGATGCACCGCACGTGAAAAGTGTGGCCACAATGGCCCAAGGTTATGGCTCCTTTAGGTCCAAAACCGTATTGGCAAATTGTACAAATACCATCCAACATTTTATGACCTGCATCAAAATTATGCATAACACGCTTCTCCTTGTTGATGTGTGCTGAAAGCGTTTGGTAAGGGACCCATCCTTCCTCTACTTCCAAGGCCCAATTGATATTTCCACCCTCCGTTTTCTTTGTGTGGTTCAAGCGCTCCATCATAGCATCTGTGTTTCCCCAACATGTGATTGAAGCACTCTCAATTGGATGGCGATCCACCTCGCTCTCGAACTTCTTCAAATGTTTCTCGACGGCATTGCATTCATCGTTACCCTTCAATGCAATCGTACGAAGCTTGTTCATTTCTCGAGCTGCTAACAAGGGTGGGTCTTGAAGTTTTTGTACCCATCCCAACCAACGAGACTCCGATCCGCTCCTAGGCAAATATTCATCTATGGCTTGCACTCGTATCATTTGATCCAACTTGGACTGAAGAAGGGCTTTTTCGGCATTGGACTGGTCCAGTTCTTTTTGCAAGTCAAGCCAACTTTTACGGCCAATCGGCAAAGTTTGTTGGTCTGGCTCGACATGAGCTTTGCCCTTGTCCATCGGAAGAGAGAGTTGATCGCTACCTTGAGTCCCTTGACTTGGCTCAATACATTTCAATGATTCAGCCATCCTTTGAATCCTGTCCTCGCGTTTCTCTTCTTCAAGTTCACTGGTGAGCGCAACCCTCAACCGTATAATATCTCTTCCTCTTTCTTTTAGCTCCTGCCTCAATTGAGCGTGACTTTCTTCACAATGAATCGCGGACGTGAGAATTGGTAACATTTGATCGGTGAAGTGCAGGAAAGCCGTCGCACCGCTCAATAGTGTAGGAGCTAGGGACGCTAATTCATCGGCAAACGCACCAACCCTTGGAGCCAATTCATCTATCCATGTGGCAGTTCTTGTCAATGCCAGAGCGGCATGTGGAAAGTCAGCGGGTTTATATACTTTCTTCAGTGGAGTACTGCTTTCCAGCTCGTTCTGTTGAGTCCGTTGCTCAAATGGAAACAAACGTTCTTCAACTGTCTTCCACTTCATACTAAGGTCAAGTAAGCCTTCCAAATGCGGAATCTGTGGCATTGCAACAAGATTCTTGAAGCTAGTCGAGTCTAAACTTGACAAATGTGGATACTTTTTTATAAACTCATATGTATCCACTGTCACATTCGTCTTTGCAGCATTGGGTTGTTGCACATTCGTTCTTGACAGGTCCTCTTGAGTGATTGGAGTACACAATGGGCTCTCCGATGTTGGCAACTGTGGATTTGGAGCTGCATATCCCAAACTATCTAAAACACCGTTGTCTACATAATGTCCAATTGTGACATTGGCCCCTGCAACCTCTTCGTCCGTGGGGTCCGTCTTCAGAGAAGACAAGACACCATTTTTGTTGACGAGTTCTTCCCGGTTGGAAGATTTGTTTTGGTCATTCACATGAACCGCAGAAACGTCCATAACTTTCGATGTCGTCTCCCTCGAATCCAACTGGGGTTTCGCACATGCGCTTGCTGAGGCCATCGTTGTAGGCGTTGCTAGATTTTGTAAGCTTGGTTGTACCCTCTGCGCCGTCTGCGGCTAGGAATCAGGAATATCCTTTTGATTTTGCTGCAGCAGTAGAGGATTCTTCTTTGTTGTTTGGAACGTGCTCTAATCCACCTTGCGTTTCAATCTCAGTTCTGCATACACCATGGATGCCAAGCTGTGTTGATGTACCCTTTAGACATTGGTTTAGGGCCAAACATGGCCCCCCACACCTCTGTCGCTCGATGGACAAAGTGCGGGTCAATGCAACCGTGTGGTTTACAGTTGAAATCCGCAGTCTGGCGTGCATGTGCATCCCGAGGCCACAACTTGTTGATGTGGTACATTTTAACGTACTGCTTATATAGTTTGGAGGTCCAATAATCTACGGTCTCATTTTCCCAACCGCTCTCTGCTATGATGTTCGGATCATCTAAAATTTCATAGTGTAGTCCATGTGTAGTCCCCTTCGCTTTATTTCGCTTTTTCTGGTCACCTCCTGAATTCATCCCATTAGTACCTGCACCGTTGTCTGTAGCCATGATAGAGAATCCAAATTTACAAGCCCTTGCAAATCAAAATTCTGTGAACTGGAGGGTATGAAACGTGTCTTCGTAATACAATCGGTCAAAGCTTCGACGTGAAAAAGTAATGACCCCTTCTCTCCGCCAAGTAGGAGCAACTAGCACCACGCACTCATACGTGGCAATAAGCAGCACATCCGACTTGGGTCACTTCGTGAGGAGAGAAGAAGTGAGGGAAAATGAAGGGGCCGTCCGACCATATACCCGTCCGCCACCAGACCTAGACAGGTCCGGCACCGGACCGGCGGACGGCCAGTGCGGACCGTCGCCGGACAAGGCGTCTGCCTCGGGTTGTCCGACGACAGGCCCGTCCGGCGGACCTGTTGTCCGCCCTTCGGCCCTGCCCGTCCGCTTTGACGACCGACTGGGCGTCCGACAAAGGCGTCCGCCCTACCAACCGCTCAGATTTCAAGTCCAAACTGAACATTGGATTCCAGAAGTGAAAAGTCGACATTGGATTCCACAAGTCCGAAGTGAACATTGGGTTCTCCAGAAGTCATATTTAAAGCTTGAACCCTTAAAGGACCGTCAATATACTTTCACCAAAAGCGCTCCAATTGCCTCCAAAAAACCAAAACTGCCATTTCTAGTACAAGTACCAAAATCTTTGGAAAAAAACTTTTTTTGACATATCTGATCGTAGGATATTGTATTGTATAGTATCAAAAGCATGTGGTAAAAATTTCAAACATTTCCACCGAGTGGATTACAAGATATAAGCATTCAAATTAACTGAAATCATTTTTTTTACACTGCGAAAGCCGAAAAGCAAGGCAACTGCACTTCCCAAGCTCACATTTCTATGAAAAAATGACCTAAATGGTCGTGCTTCTTTGGATTTTTTTTCCTACAGAAGTTGGGCACATGCTTAAAAATTTTCAAATCATTTGGAATAGTACAACGTATAGGAAAAAAATAGTAAATACGTAGTAGTAGAGAATGATAAAACGCACTACATTATTTACAGTTGAAATATGGAATTGAAAATTCCCAATCCCAAATTTCCAATGGTTGCAAATTTGAAATGTTGTAATAATGTATCTACATCCTAAGATTTTATTTTCATCCAAAAATATTGGAAGTTGGGTAAGATAAAGGATTTCAAAGTTTATTTTAGAGTAGGAAATCCAAAATTACCCGGAAACAGAAAATCCACATCACTTTTGACTCATTCATCAAAATGGAATGATTCAAAACTTCACACGTATCCAGAACTCTAGAAAATGAATTTGTGGAATTCTTGTTTATGAAATAAGTGATTTTTTCTGATTTGCATGAAATGCCTTGTTACAAAAAAAAAGTAACATATTAGGCTATAACCTTTGACCGGTATTTTCAAATGCCATGAAAATTTGGTGCATATGACAGATCTTCCTTGCCCCCACATTGGTCAATTGACTCAATTCCATTCAAATTTTAGCCTCAAATCTGGATATCCCCGCTCGTAAGTAGTAGGTACCTACCCAAAATTTCTATACATCCCAAAAAAAAAATGCGGGCTTTTAGGGGTAAAAATGGGAAGGGTTGGAAAAAGCATCCAATGTTCAATGTATTATGTATGTGTGAAATTGAGTTTCATTCTGCACATTAAATTTTTTAAAGAAAGTAAGTCCTCAACCCTACACCCTATCCGAATAGCATCGACGTCCACTTTTGTAGAGTGTAGACAAGCCCAAACCCTAAACCTTAAACCCTAGAACCTAAACCCTAGCTTCTTCATCATTTTTGCATTATGGGAATATGGGTGTCATATAAAATAATAAATAGTGAAAATAAATTGATGAATGATTCAAGGATCCAACACATTATTAATTTAAAAAATGTATGCACCCTACTTTAATAGAGAAAACATATACTCTTTACATATTTCTAAATGCAAACCAGTAAGGCAGTAAGGGGTAAAATCATTTGAAGTACACTCCTTCATATTTACATTCACTTACATTGAAATGAAGGATTCTATAATTTTTCACATTTTGAAATCTTTTTTCAAGTATAATTGCATCATTTTCAAATTTCACTCATCCTCTAATGCAATCATGAATGTCACCATCTTCCAACTGTAGAATTGTAGAAAGTATGGTGATACATTTATCTAATTTGTTTAGAAATTGTTATATTAGGCCCTTACAAGTTAGAACTTGAGAGTTGAGAATGTCTTGCAATAAAATATGGTTATAAAATATAAATCTCTCTCTTTATTGTTAACCCTTAAAGGACCAAGGCCATTTTTTTGTTACAAACCACTCAGAACTGTCATTTCTGTTGCGTTCACTATAAGAAAACCAAGAAAATACTTTTCTTTGGATCTAACCTTAGGATCTTGTACTTTACTTATCTAGGAAAAAGTGGCAAAAATATCAGATGACTTTGATCGCTATTCGTGGAATTTTTTGGAACTATGGAGTACGGAGTAATGGAGTATGGACCTTGAATTAAAATTTTTGAAGGAATTTGAAGAACTTGGATGGGAGTTGAAAGTCTAAGACAAAAATTTCAAGAAAAATAGGCTTGATTTTCATTATTCAAAAAATTGTTAAGTACAAGTAAGTCCAAGATTGAAAGAAAAACTAAATCATTAATAGCTCTAACATGGGATTGAAACACAATAATCTCAATGGTGAGATTGTTCTAGTTTTTTTCAACCCCCCGTCCCTTATTTTCAATATTTTGAGTTCATTAGATCATAGATGTTGTTATTGGGAATCAATTGTGAAAAAAATTACATTCCATGGAAGTTAATCAATTTTTTTATCTTCTGAAGAAGTTTTTAAAAACTAAAAACGAGGATCGAATTTGAAATTTCAGCCCGCAGGTACTACCACAAATCCCATGTTTCCCCACAAGGGCCAAAAGTGAATGATCCTTTAGGATTCCAACTTTCAATTGGAATTTCATTTAATTTGAATATTCCTTTGTCAATTGTCATAGAAGGTGTGTTACTATGTTTGGAACAGTTTGAATCACCTGAATTTCAACAAATGATATTGACAATTTCCAATATTTAAGACTAGTATCATTATAATTTCCTAGAATTACAAATTCTTCCAAAAGAAATTAATTTTTGTTGAAATTGAAAACGTACTACGGTAATATAAATCATTCCTCTCTATTAGGTCCTAAGGTGAATTTTGGATACATATAATTTGAACATTGAAACCTAAAGTCATAGTTATTCCATGAAGTGTTCAAATTCCCTAAAATGCATGCAAATTGCAAAGAGAATCTAGCATTTATTTCTGATTTTCGAGAAGATTTAACATCAACTTGGCTGGTTTCAGAACCTAAACCAGTGTAACATGCTTACTCAATGAATTTCAAGAATTCAAGTATCGATGTAAGGTAGAAGCACCCATTATTTTCAGTGTATCCATAGTTTGACATTAGAGTTTCTTACAAAGTGTCCCCACTAGTACCTTGAAACTTTAGTTGTGCTTGGTGGGTTCTGATTATTTTAGATTTTGGTGTGAGAATCTAGGCAGATTTACTAGGAGTGCAGATTTAGGTGCTCTACTAAGTCCTACTTTGAAAATTCACAGAAATTAGATGCCTCGTCCAAAAATTCTAATTTTTTTTTGGAAATTCATGATTTTCAGTTGCCAATACTACAAAAATATTCTTTATAGGAAAAGGTGCCTCCAACTATGCTGAAACTGCTAACTAACTAACTTCGGCTGTAAATCTGTAATGGGTGCTTCTACCTTAGGTCTTTGAGGGTTTCAAACCCCCCGCCCGTCCATCCGCTCTTCCGTTGGTGCCGCCGTCCGCCCGTCGGTGCCCCGTCCGCCCCTCTTTGCCCCCGTCCGCCCCTCGGTGCCCCCGTCCGCCCGTCGGTCCGTCCGTCCCTGCGTCCGCCCCCGACGGGCGCTGTCCGCGTCGTCTGTCCCTCAGTGAGTCCGCCCGATGTCCGTGCGATCCAGCGGACGCCGATTTTTGCCGCTCGATTCTGCCGTCCGCCTCTCGGCCGTCGGATGAGCATCTGGCCGTCCGCCTCGGTGGGGGGCGAACGGCTCAGTATAAGAAGCGGGGCAGACGGCTCATTTGGCCACAACCGTTTCCCTCCGGAGTGGACGATCCAGTGCCTGATTTTAATCTGTGGCTCTGCGCGCCCCTTCCGACGTTGTGTGCAAACGGTTGTGCTTCATTAATCATCACTAAAATGCTTCACGAACTTTAGTTGAAGTAATGATTAGGCTCTGAGGGACTACAACTTCATCTAAACTGCATCGCACTGTAACTTTGAAGCATTTTGATTTCTTATTGCTGGAATTAGTGTGAACGAAGTCATTAGTTGCTCTCATTTTAGTCAACGCCACCATATCTCGTGATGAAAACAAGAAAAACAAGGGGAAATCCCAAAGCATAAATTGGGATGATTGGAATGATCCAATGTGTGTTGGTGAACCCGGATGGGAGAGTGAACCAAAGAAAGTTTGGACCGCCACTACGTGCAAGAAGTACGTGAAAATGACGCACATTGCCAAATTGTGGGCATCGGACCGTGCAGCGCAACAAGTTCGCCGTTGGGAAGGGCAAACATCCACGTGTCTCAGTAGGCACTTTGTTCACCGATACGATGAAGTGACGCGTAATGCTGGTATACGTGACTCCAAACCAAATGTCATGAATTATACGAACATGGCCATGGTCTGGGCAGAGATTGTACTTCACAAAGATGTTGATTGGCGCACAATATATGGAAAAGATGTGGCGACTCTCAATCGCAACGAAGCAGTCATTTATACGAGCTGGACTAATGCAAGCGATTGCATGCCCGAATGGTCCAATCGAGGCCAATTTGGATTTCCTACAATAGTGATGCCGGATACAGACGAGCCCGTCCCAGATGATGATGATGATGTTGAAGAGGCTACTGCACCCGTGGCCGGTGGAGAGAGGCATGAACGTAGAGAAGCTCGAGAGGACATTCAATACGAGCATGAAATGCGTGAGGCAATGCGGAGAAGCATAGAAGATCGTGGTCCACAATATGGTTACGATGGGTACTATGGACGTGAACGTGGTACACATGACCCACGAGGTGGGCAAAGTCGTTCTCAAATCGTAGGAGGAAGCCGTGGAACCGCGCACAATGCTCCTTCTACCCAAGAAGGCTCCCAATACCATTCGAGGTCTAGTGGAGGTGGTTCATATGGAAATTATGGGCATCATGGAGGGTCTTACCATAGCCGTTCAAATGAAGGAGGCTCCTACTATGGAGATTCAGTTCCTCCTCCAACCTTTGGAGGGCCTCATTACGGGAACTATGGACAAGGAGGAGCGGGAAGTAGAGCAGGAGACGTGTACGGTGGAGGACCATATATGGGGGTGTATGGATCTAGTTCTGTAGGCCATAGTCAGAGAGATGATACCGACTCAGATTCCGAGTGAAGTACAACAAAAAGACTACACTCTTGTAGTGGCTAGTCCGCACTACGGTGTAATGATTGTAATCCACTGCCATGTACCGTAGGTGGTGGCAAGCATGGTATTGTAATGTTGGTGAGGGGTACTCACGAACCTATAAGTATTTATGAAAATACAAATTTTTGAAATGCGTGAGTACAATATTGGATCTATGGATGGGACCTTTGACCTGTAGTATTAAATTTAACCAATGTGTAGCTATTGTTATTATTTAAATATGAATATTGCATCGGAATGTTTTCCCCTCTTTTCCAGTACTCCGGTTACAATGCCTCCTCGAACATATATTTGAAACATAGTTTTAACAACTTAGAATTGTGAAGTAGAATTTAATAAGCTAAAAAGTTGATTGGGGTTATGCTTGTTATGCCTTTGAACCTAATATTATTTCGATGACCCATTTTGAAAATTGTGAAAATTGTCAAGGCAGTACTTGGTCATTTGGGGGTTAAATGAAATAGAAGACTTACATGTTAGTTTATTTAAGTTTAGAAGAATAAAATAAGAGAGGCCCTAATTCCTCATCCGTAGTCAAAATTCAATGACATTCCAATTTCTCCAATTGTTCTATGACATTCCAACCTCTCCATATTTTTGTCGGCCCCTTTTCATGTGAAATTTCAAATGAATAGGCCATTTACAAAGTAGACCCAAAAATGGCTACGTGGCGTGTTTTTTGAAATAAAATCAAAACTAGACAATTTCAAATGTGGAATGGAAATTAGTCATAGAACATAAATGTCCTATGACATTCCAACTTCTCCATATTTTTGTCGGCCCCTTTTCACGTGAAATTTCAAATGAATAGGGCACTTAGCAAAAAACTCCAAATATCGCAATGTAGCCTATTTTTTGGAATCTCACAAAAAATAGGCAATTTCAATTTCCAAATGGAAATTAGTCATAGAACACAAATGTTCTATGACATTCCAACCTCTCCATATTTTTTTTGGCCTGTCTTCACGTGAAATTTGAAATGAATAGGCCATTTACAAAGTAGACCCAAAAATGGCTACGTGGCGTATTTTTTGAAATAAAATCAAAACTAGACAATTTCAAATGTGGAATGGAAATTAGTCATAGAACATAAATGTCCTATGACATTCCAACCTCTCCATATTTTTTTTGGCCCGTCTTCACATGAAATTTGAAATGAATAGACCATTTACAAAGTAGACCCAAAAATGGCTACGTGGCGTATTTTTTGAAATAAAATCAAAACTAGACAATTTCAAATGTGGCATGGAAATTAGTCATAGAAAATAAATGTCCTATGACATTCCAACTTCTCCATATTTTTGTCGGCCCCTTTTCACGTGAAATTTCAAATGAATAGGGCACTTAGCAAAAAACTCCAAATATCGCAATGTAGCCTATTTTTTGGAATCTCATAAAAAATAGGCAATTTCAATTTCCAAATGGAAATTTGTCATAGAACACAAATGTTCTAAGAAATTTCAACCTCTCCATATTTTTGTGGCCCCTCTTCACGTGAAATTTCAAATGAAGGCCTTCTACAAAGTAGACTGTTGGATTAGGCGGACAGCACCCGCCCGATCATGGTCGTCCGTTGGATCGATCGGACGGCGGACTTCCCGTCCGCCCAATCGGGCGGACGCGTTTCCGACGTGCATTGCGCGGGCGGACGGACTGCTGCCGTTCGACGAGGCGAACCCATATCCGTCCGCCCGTCCGCGGCCGTCCGATCGCGCGGACGCGTGCGCGCCGTCCGATCGATCGGATGGCGGACAGCGCCTCGTCGGGTCGTCCGCACAGGTTTAGGGCGTCCGCCAGGATATAAGAGGGGCGGTTTAGGCCGTCCGCCCTCACTCTTGTTTTCTCCCTTGCATTTTGCAAGCGTGGAGTGGAAAGCTTGGTGGCTTCTTAAGTCTCCATTGGTTCCCCTCCTAGGGAAAGCAAGGGTGACATTATTGGGGCCCCCTTGTTGCTTTTTTTCGAAGTTTTGACATGATTTTTATCATGATGGGACGAACAAAGAAGGCGGGTAAAAGGAAATTGGAGGAGGTGGCAGGTCCATCTAAAGAGGAGGCAAAAGCAAACAAGCCCTTTGAAGCATTGAATGATATGATGATTAAAGTGATCGTGGACTTCTACGAATCGGAGAGCACGATGTCCTTGCAGATGAAGTATGTTCGCTACAATGAGGACTGTGCTAAAAAATTCAAGGACGACATGTGGCAACGGTTGATGGATGCGGTTTCTGTTTCACAATGGCATAGTGAGATGGATAAGAGTGGCTTTGAGCAGTTATTGAAAAATAAGGTGCATGACGCGTTGTGGAATGCAAAGGCCATCTTAACGAAGTATGGGAAGTTTCACCGTGAACATGATGCTACATTTCAGCAAGTCATTCTAAGGGCTGAATTGCTTGTCGGCCGATGTGCTCCATTCGCGTCTGCCAGGAACAGACGAGGATCTATGGGTTGGTGGAAAACCAATGATGGAATGGTTGAATTGACGGAAGGCAGGAAGCATCTAATAGCACTTCCAGACACGGCGACCGTGATTTATTGTGATGATGTCGTGACCAAAGGCGGGTACGCAACAATTCGGAGGGTGCAAATTCGGGGATGCCGTGAAATACCTGAGTATTGGGAGTTTGCAGCAAAGCTATCTAATGTACAGCAGACGCTACCTCATCTTGCAAAGGCGGAACACCAAAACGAGTCCATGGCGGTGCGGATTGGCCATCCCGGAGTGATACGGTTTTATGCAGTTCATGCAAGGAGGAATGAAGGATATGCATATTGGTGGAATGGCGGGACCTTGCGGAAGATGATGCATTTGGATAGAACTTATCCAGACAACATACGTATGCACTTGCAATATAGCTCACCAACGGATGCGGAAGTCATTGCCGTGGATCATCTAGCACGATTTCGGAAGAAATGTACGGAGCTAGCATGGGCGTTGTTGCATATCATGCATGCGGTGCACGATGCAGGATATTTGCACAATGATATCTCACTGGACAACATTATGTTGCACTTTCCCACGGACGAGTCGCGCGTGTACATTGGAGTGTGCAATTGGGGCATGACTTCGTACGTTACAGAACCACTGAAGTCATTGTACGTATTCACATCCAAACAAGAGATGGATGCTGCTTTGCAAAACCGTTGGTGGGTGACCTCGAAGATTGCATATTTGTACGAAAAAGACAAAAATGTGCAAGTAATTCCAAGTTTATCCATTGCAACGGAGGAGTACGCGGTGTGCAAAATAGCCATGGCAATTAACAGGGATTGCATGTCAGAGGAGTACCACAAGTTGAACATGGAAACGGCAAGCATGAGCAAATTTGATCACCAAGCCTTGGCAATGTCATTTCGTGCGTACTTTGAGCGCCCTTGCAAAGACGGCCCGAAGAATGCGGGCGGTTTGGCACGCATCATCAATCGTTGGACCAGTACTTTCAACTGGCCTATTCCCAATGAACACTTTCGGCGTTCGTATGAATAGATCGGCATAGTATAGTAGCATACGTAAGTATATAATGATATGTAGTCTATGTTATAGAGAGGATGTACACGTGCGGCATATATAATACATAGTATATATACGGAGCACCAATGTATGGCAATCCAAATGAAATCTATTATATTTTTTGAATTACTGAAAGCATTTGAAAATTTGAGCTATTAATGTTTATGATCTTTGATACTTGATAGGCAAACGTATTTATGGGGGGAGGAATGAGATCAATAGTATTTATTGTTGGTAGATGTTGTTGTGCATATAGATACTTGATAAGGTTGTGTAACAATTTGCATGATGTATAAGGTCTAAGTAGTAAATAAGGTAGAAGTACCTATTAGCGCCCTGACTTGCAATCTGAGTATGTTAGGGTGAACTTCAAGAAAGTTATATATTTTTCAGAGGTGTACAAACGTTTCACAAATGAAATTCAAATGACAAAATTCTTTTTGCGGAGCTCTGAGAAATTTATGGCAATTTTAAATAAAATCATGACATGGACAGATCATGATTCAAAATTCGAAAATGCCATTAACCCCAAAAGGACTGGTGCCCGAAATGCACTTCAAAATACTAAAAACTTGTCCCGAAAGGAATGTCAAAAATCAAAATCTTCATGATTAAATTTTTTTTAAGAAAACCAACTTGTCAATCTTTTTGTTAACTTGTTCAAGTAATAGGGTACATTGTTCCAAAATTTTATTGTGAATTTCCCCACCAATTAATATTTGCAACTAAAAAGATGACTAAAATTTCTCTCAAAATCATTTGAATTTCCTCATAGTGATATAAAATTCATAGTTTCAAGTAATAAAAATATAAGATTGATGTTTGAACAAAATAAGATATGCTTATTTTAGCTTAAGGATGATATTTGACCAAATGGAATAGAAACTATGAATTTTATCAATATAAAATTTATATTTTGATTTCAATTGATTTTGTGCCGATTTTTAATTGAAACAAAAATAACAAAATCAATTGAAACAAAAATTTGATTGAAACAATAGTTGATTATCAATTGAACCAAAAATAGGAGCAATTGATTTTGAGAAAAATTCTAATCGTTATCATTTTTTTACAAAAATTAAAAATAAATATAGGAAAACTAGCAGAAAAAATCCGAAATACTTTCAATTTCTTCCAAAGGTACAAGTATAAATGGAGATCACTATATAAAATTTTCAATTTGCCTTTAAAAAATTTTGAACCAAAAACTACAATAACAAAGACCTCAAAGTCAAATTTGGCTATTAAAGAAAATTAAATTTTTGATTTTATACATTATCAAGAGAAATTCTATTGTAAAATTCTACTTTCTACATATTCTATTTTTCTACAAATTGCTTGATGAAAACTACATATTATTATAATAATTTTAAAGTAAAAAGTTAAGAAAATTATATCAATTATACTATATATTGGAATAGTTTGAAATTTTCACCATTAATGAATGTTAAATGGAAAACTGAATATTGCAATTGAAATTAAGGATTGATCTTAAAACGAATAAATATGAATGAAAAAGACAATGTATTGTGTTTGACGGATTTCAACACATAGAACTTGCAATTGCAATAAATTTTTCAATTCTTGGAATTTTTCAAAATTTTAAGTTCAAATAAAAAGAAAAGTTTTCAAGCTTCATTTTCTTATTTTAAGTGAAATACCAAAATGGCTATATTGAAAGTTAGAATCAAAGTTGAACAAGGCACATCCACTTTTTTTATGCCTAAATTTTAGGGGTTAATGTGGAATCAATGTAACCACATAAAGATGTTGTTTTCAAGATTATTATTATTTTATTATTTTCATCATTATTTTAAAATTATTTTAATACTACTTAATATTCAATGTTTTTACTAGTAAAATTTAAATTTCTTGAATTTAGAAACAAAATTATTAATTTTTTTAGTATCAGTTTTATAGGGTCATTTGCCATCATTGATGACTACTGACTATTAACGCCTAAAGGAATTATAAAATCAAAATCTTCATCATTAATGTTTTTTTTGGAAAACCAACTTGTTGATCTTCTTGTTAACTTGTTCAAGTAATCAAGTACATTGTTCCAAAAATTAATTATGAATTTCCCCACCAATTGCAAGTTCAATGCTCCTAAAACCGCCTACTTTCACTACTTGTACATGTTGCTTTTTGTAGCCTTCAGCAATGTACAAAGGGTGTACATTGCAGGGGTGGGCATTTTCAAAGCCCTATGCCCTTTCAACTTCAAAAATTCATAACTAATTCCACAAAACTTCAAAAATTATAAAACAATTTCGGTTAGATGTCAATTCCACTTGTCTGGAAATTTACTGGAAAATATTTTAAGACGTTTCCCCTCCCCAAAATTCAGTTTCAGCTCTTAAATTGACTAGTTACCTTATACGGTGAAAAGTTTTAATTTTTTTTTCAAACATTCTCATCAGGGTCGATGCGGACGCCATCACGGACGCGTGGCGGACGCGGTTGGTCGGAGCGGACGGGATCGCTTTCGTGGCGGACGCTCAGACGGGCGCAGCGGATGGGACCTCCAACGCCGGCGGTCGGGGCGGACAAGCGGTCGGACGGGACCTCCGACGCCGTGGTCGGGGCGGACGGGACCTCCGACGCCGGCTGCCGGGGCGGCCATCCGCCTCTGTATTTTACCGGGCGCACTAAATAAGGAAATTTAAATGTCACAGGACGTCCGCGGGGTGCTGGACGCGGACACGGACGCCCGGACGTCCGCACAGCCCTGGACAAAAGCCACTTCATTGGATTCTCCTCTACTACTTGTTACTTGGATGTATGGATTGACAACTTCTGGGGAATTCTTGTTAGCTGACATAGCAACAAAGGGTTTGCAAGGATGGGAAAATAATCTATTTAAAGCAAAGTAAAAGCAATTCAGTCTACCTACATCCCAGCCTTCCCCCAAAACAAGCTCACTACGTCAAACCAGACCCCTGTAATAACACCGGTATATTTACTAGCAGCCGGTGTGGACATACCCTTAGTTAGGAATGAACCAAGTGTGGTTCTTAAACCATCCATTGAAGTAGTAAAAACAAATCTTATCAAGGTTTGTTGTAATCCATAGTTCATTTTTCCACAATTCAAGTGTCCATTTCACAATCCCTACTAGGCGGTTGAAAATGCCCGCTCAGTTTTAGAGCCCTCTCTTATATGTAATAGAGGCCAATTTGAGAGTGAGAAATTTGGGCCAGTCACAAGCAAGGCTACGGCTTGGAAAGCTTACCTTCAAAACCGAGTGTTTTAAAAGAAATTTCTTTTCCAAGAATGTTCTCCTGGGAGATGACCCAAGGTCTTGTTCGACCACACAGAATCGTCTTATACGGTAGCTTCACTCATGAGTATCTATGTGGAAATGAACACTAACTTAGTGGACATCCTCATCAGTTTGTTGGCCAGGTCCCTTGGAAGTCCGCTTCCTGTATCAGTCCGCTTCCTGTATCAAAATGCATCCCAGCAGAACCCACCTGGGGAGGCGGGGGCATGGCTGGAGAGCATGGGCAAGCCGTTGAAAGTCGACTCTCCGCCCCAAGTAGCCAAATGGTGTGGGGGTGGGGGGCTGGTGGCCTGGAAGGAAGGAACGGCGGTTTGTCCCACGCGGCGCAGCTGGGTGGGCTGGGTCCCTCGTCCAGAGACTGGGCTGCCTTGCCTGAGAAGACATGGAGGAAGGTAGGGACGCATGTCACGGAACATGGCCTTCAGCAGGGCAGGAGCGGGGGGCCGGAGTCCCGTCCGCAAGTCCGCCTGGCTGGAGGGAAAGTGGCGTGGGGAAGATGCTTCTGGGCCGGAGTGCACGCGACAATCGTCACTCACAGCACAGATTCAGTTGGTGGGACTGCGGGCTCACGCCCCATTGTCCCCAAAAGGTCTGCCGCTCCGCTTCGGAAAGCGGGGCACTGAGCACTCGACCCCAGCTGCTTGCTGAATGAGGAAACCGACCGTTCCTTCGTCGGATGTACCAACTCAAAGTTAGAACTACAGTAACTTATCAGGACGGAGAAAGGCCGGAGGAAGCTGCTTCGCAGTAACGCTGGCCTTACACATCAGGATTGATGGATGGAATTACGTATCAGCAGAAACAACTGGGCAGGAGTCGGTCACCGTGGGTCTTACACCAACTTAGAAAGAGCCTGGCAGCGAAGAAGAAAAGCCACTTGAAGGTGAACACTTAGGGCCAGCTTCCATAAGAGCTGGGCCGGTAGAACTTGCAAGGGAGAGCTAGAGTGACAAGTGAGTGATGACACTTCTATGTGAATCCGGTGGGTGGGGAGATATCGAGTAAGAAAAGCGCACGTAACGATTCCCTTGAAGTTCGATCAATCTCCACCAATCCCCTCGTCCACCAATATCGGTGAAGTTGAAACTCCTGCTTCTCTGTTCATCGAGGCCGGCAAGAGAATCGGCAAGAGCTTCTTGTCGTCTTCCTACTTTCTTACCAACCCGGCTCACATGGAAGGTGGCCCTTAATTCTTTGAAGGACAGACTGGTGGCCGTGAAAATCATGCATTTTGATACCATGTGACATATCTACTTTAATTGAGCCAAATATACTCATTGGAAGTCAAAGTACTCAATCTCTAAAAGATCTCCCCTTTCCACCCCTAATATCGAGGATGAAAAGCTACACGTATGTCCTATAAGGGAAGATTTTTGTCATTCATAAGACGCCAAATATCTGCGGAGGCGTTCAAGGCTTAAGTTGTCTTACCCCATGTGAGGTACTCTAGAAGTCATCAAAGATATTTCTCTAGATACTTCCCACTTGTACAAAAAACAACCAGCCATTCACAATTTCATATTTTTTGTACAATGTGCAATAGAATTGGTATATTTCAATAAGTATAATTATTATTGTATCCTTATGCAATCTCAATCAAGAATATTAAATTTCGGTTTCAAAAAATCAAAATTTTATTTTTGGTTAATTTTTTAAGCAAATTTTCATGGTTTTACTTAATATTTTATTGGAAAATAATAACTATTTTTGAAAATTGATATATTTACATTTTAACTAGATTTTGGCAAAGTAATTGTACTATGGGGTCATTCCAAGAAACACTTACTCCGGTTTTGGCTCAAAATAGCCTATTTCAATGAGTACTATGACTTTTGGAATAAATTTTTTAAAAATAAAATAGAACATGAATAATTTGTAAAGCATTGAAAAACTAAGGTGTGTGAAAATTCAAGCTTAAAAAAATTTATCTCTAAAAGTTATGCACACTCAAACAGTGATGGAAAATACCATGAAAATGGACAATTTAATGTTTGATTTTTTATAATAATAAAAAAGTTTTAAAAATTCTACAAAATAATTAAATTCTTTCTAACATAAAGATGATCCTCTTCAACCATTTTCATCTTTGGAAAAAATTAATTGTGCTCTCTATACTTGTGCAAAGGTACTCTTCTTTGAGCACATGTGGAAGTTGGAAAACTTATTATTTTTACAAAATCTCTTCATAGGCTTGTGTAACTCCAGTAGAAGTCTTTGCATGCCAACTTTGAGCTTAAAATTTTCATTTTTGAGTAAAAAAGAGGTTTAAAACCACCCACCCACCCAAAATGGCCAAAGTAGACATCCAATCGGGGGCTGTTTAAAAATAGTAAAATAATTTTAAAAATTAAATTTTTTTTTTATAGAATCTAAAACTATTATATGTACCTTCATTTTAAGTTTCATATACAATGAACAAACAACACAAAAGTTATGAGTAAAAACCACCTGTCGAAGGCCAAGGGGACAAAAATAGGACAAGGATTTATTGCAATCACCCTATCATGCTAAAATGTACAAAATTAATGACAATTGTAAGGGTCAAATAGAAAAACTAGGGTAATAAATATTATATAACAATATTTTTCTTACAAAGTTTGGTCATATATTATCCACATTGATTTCCAAAGATGCTAGTATAAAAGTATAGAAGTGTGAGCCTATAAGCCTTGAGCCTAAGTATAAGTAAGTATCTTACACTCATTGAAGGTGTTTATAACATAAACACCTATAATGTAGGTGTTTAGAACATAGATACACTATTACCATTGAGGTGTCTATAATATAGACACCTATATTATAGGTTTATAGAACTCTAGGCTTATAGACTCACACTTTCTATGCTCACATATTAGCAACCGTACATTGATTTCTTCTATTGATGTGATAGCTATGAACAATCCTTGTTTTTCAAGCATAAGAATATCTTTTTGAAAGAAATAGCTTACAATAGGATTTAATAATTCATTTATGAATTCAATTTTCAAAACTTTTCAATTTTTTTTATGAGGTTAAGATCTTTTGCTTGAATAATCTTACAATTAACATTAATATGTTTTAATTTCATCTAGGAAAAATTAATGGTTTAGTTTTCTTTTCAATTTTGAACCTACAACTTGAAGGTGATTGCATTAGATGTTTTCTTGCTAGTAACAAGATTGCGAGATTGGGAACGCTGTGGAATGCTGTCACGTTTGTGATCTGACATGGCCGAGAGACTGCCATGTCAGATAATAATAATAAAATTAATTAAAAAATAATTATTTTTTTGGAATTTATATATATTTTAAATTTTGACAGTTCCTAGCATTGGGAATGGGCCTGAAACAGTCTTCTAATCTCTAAAAAAACATCTAATGCAAGAAACAGTTGTTGATTTGGTTTCATTTTCATGATTTTTTTGGAAAGACTTTAAAATTGGAAAATCAATATTTTTAAATTCCAAAAATATGACTAATGTATACACTTTTAACCCTTGAACACCGCCACAAATGTTTGGCGTCCTTTAAATGTCAAAAAATCTTCCCTTGTAGGACAAAAGTGCAACTTTTCATCCTCTGTATTAGGAGTAAAAAGGGAAGATCTTTTATAATACATTGACTTTCAATGAGTATTTTTGGCTTAATAAAAATAAATGATGTCACACGGTATCAAAATGGATGATTTCCACGGCCACTAGTCTATCCTTCAAGGATTAAAATGAAGGTAATCACCAAAGGAAATGCATTAAAAAAATTTCAAACTAGGAGAACTTGAATAGTGCCAAACCTTATGAAAATAGGTACTTTGATGTTTATATTAGTTAAATATAATATAAATAAATAAATCCAAAAAATAAAAATTGATCATTTGTAACAACTCTATAGAGATAGTCTTTCACCAAAAAACCCACCAAAATAATATTTCATATGTAAGGCCTTATTCATTATATTGAGACAAAGTGTAGTCTCAATTTTATCTTAGACTCAAAGATAAATGGTCATAACTTTTAAATTTTGAGTCTATTTGATGATTTGAGACTTTAATATAATAATATATATAAAAACCTTTAATTGCCCAAAGGTTGCAATGTCATCTTATCGTTGACTCGATGATAAATGATTAAAATTGTTTTAGGGTAAAGTCTCAAAATGCGTAAATTGTCTCATTTTAACCAATAAGCAAGAAAGAAGCTTACTTTGTAAACTTCTACACCATACAAAATTAATTTCAAAAAATTCCTTAATCCATTAGCTACAACTCCTACAAGTCTTCTAGAAATCCATTTTGTCCAAATTTTACCTCAAAATTCGTTTTTTAGGTTACTAAATAGTACTAAAAAAGTCCAAATTGGCAATTGTGACATTCAATTGGGGTCTATCATTGGATAGTAAACTATTATTGAAAATTAGGAAAAAAATTAGGAAACGTGTATGATAGTCACGAGTACCTTTTCTACAAATCTTGTGTCATTTGAAGCCAAAACATGAAAGTTATGGCAAAAAAACATATCAACATGCAATGTGAGACAAAATAGTACAAGTGTTTCTTACAATCACCCTTGATAGTTATTTACCAATTTTTAAAGGAGTGAAAATTAAGTATGATTCTTAAAAGATAAAGTGAATTCCTAAACCCTCAATTCTATCTTTTAACATAAAATTTTAGAAGTTAAAAATCGTTAGTACAAAATTTTGAGCTAAGAAAATTCAAAGTCAAAAAATCTAGCCAAAGAAGGTGCAAACAAATATATTTTTTTGCACTTAAAATGAAAATATCTTGCAATCTATGAGGTTAAAGTTTTTGAAATTTCTTCCTTACATTCTTACACTCATTAGAAGATTTTTGAGCTCTAAAGAGAGCCTCTAAGAGGGGTGGTTGGAAGGGTGCTTTTGTATTTAAATGTTGTCCTTGAGGAAGAGTATTCCCCTATATCCGCTCATTGGAAAAGAAAAAAATATTGATGTAGTTTTGTGGGACAATAGCTCCCATTGGGTGGGTCACGGAGACCATGATGAAGCTTTGTCATTTAAAATTTGGATCTAGGACATGAGAATGACACAAGTACTATCCAACCATCAACATTATATTGTACAACCATTAAAATAATAGTATAGTATTGTACATCCACTCCACTAATGGATTCTTCTTCGACAACCATCAATATAATATTGTACTATCCAAATTTAATATTTGGTAATAATACCTTGTTGTTTTGTCATCTATTGTAGTCCTCACTTGTACTTCATACAAGATAGCAACAAGCAAGTAAGTACTTATGCTACTAGATTTGCTCCTCATTAAATAGGAGTGCATGTCAATCTTTAGGGGCCTTCTATGCACCTCAAAAATCGTCTAATGAATCTACTCTAGTAGACTAGTGTAAGAATGTGGAAAAATAATTTTATAAGTTTTTTCTCTTTGCAAGGTGATTGCACGAAACACTTGTACTCTTTTCCATCACACATTCCATGCTGATCTATTTTTTGACCATAACTATTTCATTTTCGCTCCAAATGAATCAAGATTGTTAGAAAAGGTACTTAGGAGTATTATAAACTTTATGTGATTTTTTCATAATTTTCAAAAATAGTTTAATACTAAAATAGTACTATTGATTGAATATCATAAATGACAATTTGGAGGTTTTCGATACTAAGGAGTACCTTCTTTTAATGATTTTAAGATGAAATTTGGATAAAATGGTCTTCTAGTCAATGTTTTTTTTCTGGCAATTTGGTGCAAAATTGCACTAAATTTTTTGGCTTGGTACTAAGCCTATAGGAAAAAAACACTAAAATTTTGGATGAAATCACCAATAAACTTCAATTTCTTAAAAATATTGGATGAAATTGCCAAATAATGGATGAAAAAAGAATGATAGATATATATTATGTGTTAATATGATAATTTCTATCCAATATGTGGATGAATGTTGAGATTTGGATCACAATAAAATGAAATATTTCCACTTTGGCACTTCATAAGAAATGAAAAAAACAACCCTGCTTCTAGTAGACTTCTAGCTCTTCAAGGAAGGATTTTTGAAAATAGTTAATTTTATGTGGTGTGAAATTCTACAAAATGAGTTTCTTTCTACTTGTATTTTGAAACATGTAAAATATTATTTTGGTGGTTTTTTTGGTGAATGACCATCTCCACAAAGTTGTTGCAAATTTCTACTTTTTATTTTTTGTATTTATTTATTTTTACTATTTTTCCCTAATTAAAACATGAAGGTATGTATTTTCTTGAGGTTTGGCACTTTTCAAGTTCTCCTACTTAGAGAATTTTCTATACAATTCCTTCTGTGGGTACCTTTGTTTTAAAGATGTATACATATAAGTCATATTTTGAAATTTTTTTTTCTAATTTAATTTAGTACTGTAGAAAATGTCATGAGTAATATTGCAAAACACAACAAATGGTACAAGTGTTTTGTACAATCACCCTGCAATACAAATGAAAGTTTTGAGTGTTGGGTGATTGCAAGAAACACTAGTTGACTATTTGTTGTCTTTTGCAATAGTACTCATGACTTTTTCTAGAATACTTTAAAATTAAAAAACTATTTAAAAAAATAAAATTTAAATATGATTATGATACACCTTTAAGATGAAGGTACCCATCTACCCGAGGAAAGAAATGCTTAAAAATAATTCTCTAAGTAGAAGAACTTAAAAAGTACCAAACCTCAAGAAAATGGATATTTTGATGTTTAAATTAATTAAAAATAATAAAATTAAGTGAATACAAAAAATAAAACATAGCCATTTGTAACAACTCTATAGATATGGTCATTCACCAAAAAATCCACCAAAATAACATTTTATATGTTTCAAAATACAAGCAGAAAGAAGGACAATTTGTAGACTTCCATACCAAACAAAATTAATTATTTTAAAAATTCTTTTAACTATTAGCTACAAGTCTACTAAAAGACCACCTCAAAATTCATTTTTTTGGGTATTAAACAATACTAAAAACCTCGAAATTGGCATTTGTGACATTCAATTGGGATCAATTTTTGGATTGTATACTATTTTTGAAAATTATGAAAAAAATTAGGCAAGGTGTAAAATAGTCATGAGTACCTTCTCTATAAATCTTGAGTCATTTGGAGTCAAAACACAAAAGTTATGGTCAAAAAACAAATTAGCATGCAATGTATGACAAAAACTATAGTACAAGAGTTTCTTGCAATCTCCCTATTTTTTGATGGAAAAATGATTTGGAGACTTCTAAGATTGTAGAAAGAAACACACTAAAGTTATTTCACTCTCTTTGTTAGTGTGTAAAGTGAACCTATAAATGTCAAGGACTCAAGCGGGACATTTGGCATTTGACAGAAGACTGTCTTATATGGCTACAGAGGACAGAAGTGCAACTATTAATCTTTATTAGGTGGCAAGGGAGATCTTCTAGAGTACTTTGACTTCTAATGAGTGTTTTTGGATTTCTTTTATACCAACCCATGATACCAAGGTGGATGATTTCCATGGACACCAGTCTGTCCTTCTAGGGTTAAACTCAGCATTATCCCTTGCGCTCACCGGGGATTTGTAACATTTTCTTGACCTTGCGAGGGAAGTGGGTGAGACCATGGGTCGTTAGCGCCTGCTGTCCTGTAATCGCACAGGGGGGTTCATGTGTATTCCCCTTTTACCACACAGGAGACTTCCACTAGATGGATTAGTTCGCCTGTCACACTTTCCCCTGCGCGCGTGCATGCCTACGCAGAGTAAGGAACGTCCTGTGGAAAGTTGAAACGATCGACTTCCTTAAGAGCAGAATTTTGAGTGATTTAGTTGCAAAGGATTATTAACCTGCCTGTGTCTAGGGTGGTCGTGCGAGGGATCGTACTCCATGTTGCAAGCCAGGTGGTAGCGTTACATAGTGAGTCGGTAACAGCAATGGTACCTCATTATGTTTAGCAATGAGGGCAGGGGTCCTTTTTCAGTCTTGAAATTAAAGGGGACCAGAATGAACCAAATTCTGTCATATGGTCCTGTGATAAGTCCCACTCAGGTATATATCTTGATAGTACATGCTTCCCAGCATGGGAAGCACCATCGCCAGTAATACAATATATGCTATGCAAGTGCCTGCCCCTCTGCCAGTACCATTTGAAGTCACGCAGTCCAGTCCTGTAGAGCTAGCACAAGCCACAAGGAATGAGCAACCAGCCGGATCAATTCTTCAGTTTATTTCAGGAGCACAGTAAAACTATGCTGGCAATGGAATATGTACACGAAGTCCTATATTATCCCTAACAACGTTACAGCAAGCTTCTGCCCTGAAAATGTTTATGCACGATTGTTTCACTTACACAGTCATGAACTTTCGCATGTCATACAGTGATCTGCTCATGTTACAGTCTGAGCGTGAATGAAGTCACAGTTCCCATGACTTCAAAAAAACTCCTTTGTCTACAAAAGTACAAAAGCATTACGAACGGTAAAATCTAATACAAGAAAAAGCTGCATCCGTCCTGGCCTCCTGGGCCTAGTCGTACACATCGAGTGGTGCAAATCAAACAATGACTGGTGCAGCTGCTGACGGCAGGAACAAATCGGATACCGTAACGACAATATTAACGTATGGATACCCTGAGGAATACAAATTAATTCTCTACATTTTCTCCACTCTGAACGCGTGTTACAAGATGGGGCGGCATGCCTATCTGAAGTGACTCATCCTCCCTCATCCTTGAATTCCACCTGTAAGTCACGTGGTCTGGTTGGACGGACCACTACGACCCCTGGTTCGTATTAAGTTGCTCGTCATCCTCTTATAACGTCGGTGCCGGTTTTATACATCTAGCTTGCTTTAAAAACATTAAAAAAAACAATCTACAAGTTACTAGTAATCAAGAGATTAAGAACAACAATGTTAGTTTAATTTTAGTAAGTCGTTAAAGCATTAGTCTGTTAGCATAACGCAAAAATATCTCCATCGATGACAATCAACTTCAGCAGCACAGCAACAAAGAAGATCAGACAGTGCGAAACTAAAGCTGCAACCCCAGAGGTCAGAAAAATCTGGAAACAAGTGCAAAGGAACATCCTAGTAATACCCAGAGTCAAGGTAGACTAGGTCTGCATCGGCTTTCGTGCTTTACCTTGACGTGCTCTTCATGTGAAAGCGCTCATATTCCAAAGATTTGCAATACTTTGAGGAGTACCAGCCAGTTCACTTCAGTGGGTACCCACAACGTCCTACACAGCAGCGAGCATCAAAACCCTTGCTCATTCAAAGATGAGATGTGTGGCGGGTCTTGATCTCAAATGTACGACGGCCCCGAAGACCTGAACCACCCTGCTACGTTCACCAGTACTAATGAACACAATCAGAATCCTGTTACACTGTTCCAGGTTTTTCTGAACACTATTCATGTCATAAACCATTATTGAGAAGGATCAAGCTCAAGGACGAGGTTCACTTCTCTCAACGGAAGTCAAGGAAGGGCCAGACTCTCTCTGTCTGTTTGTGACTGCTACAATCCTGTAATCTCCAAGTGGCAAAGATCGACTATCTTTTCTGGTTTATGTTGCAGATCCTTCTTTTGCCAAGTGACTGACGCACATCATCAGCGAGGAAAATATACTGCGCTGGATGGTTGCATCTATGCAAGGCAAATGAAGAATCTGCAACATAGACGAGAGAGATAATCAGAAAGGCTGTTGCTCCATTGCTCCATTGTTCCAGTAGATAATGGAAAGGTCGAACCGACACGTAAATAATGCAACAAATTAATTAAGAAGGATTCACATCAGATACAAAGAAAAGAAAAGAACTTGGAATTTAGCTAGCCTGCGGAGTTGAGGCTGCCATCGATCGATCTTCACAGAGAAGTACTCGGGGTCCTATGACCACAAAAACTACTTCGACTGTCACGGACTAGCAATTGCGAGGTTGCACATGATGAGCAGCTCGCGATGGATCCTAACAACTCCACGATTCGTCCCTGCGTTTGCTGTCCAGAGGCTGCTGCTCACTAGACAGCCACTGCCACTGCCAATCATGCCGGTGCTGATCACTACGGTCGATCTATCTGCGTGACCCGAAGCCACTGGAGTGGAGACGTCCAGGCCTGACCATGCCAGGAGGAGTACCTAGCTAGTGCGACCAGTGAGCAAGGTGGAGGAAGTCCTGGTGGAAGAGGGTCCGCTCTATAATTATCAAAACGACGTCTAGACGTCCGGAAGCAGTGGTATCGGCTGCGGTAAGTGAAAGACCTACTGCTGAAAGCTTAAGAAGTTCAGTGGTTAAATAGTACTACGTCCTGGCACGGCCCTAGTCCGATCGATACTACCGTCAAGTCGCTCACGGGTATATGTATGTAGATACCGGTAGCTAGGATCTTGACATGTCGTCGTGCGAAGATGACGCACTCCGAACGGACTAACTTACAGCTGATGAACGGCGGGATTAGAGTGCGAGCGAGGAACCTTTCACTTCACTTAACTGCTGTGCGGCAAATGACCAGGTGTGACGAGTTCATTTTCCTTCCCGGAAACCCGCTCGCTGTATGCTGTGGGATCTGGAATGCACATTCCAATCCAGCATTCCCGAATGGGAGACCAAGTGCCTCGGATTCCACCCTCTCGCGTCGAATTATTGAAAGACGGACTGACAGAGCATCTCATCAATTCCAGGGCTCCAGGCTCTTCCGGGGGAGTGCTTTCGTTTTCTTCCGAAGGGCGGACGGACGAACGGACGGAATGCATTTTCCTAGGAATTCGCATTCGTATGTTTTCATTGCCATGCCGGAAGTCTTCCACCGTTACCTTACACTGCCGGTAAACATGCAGAGGGGCCTGCGTGTGACTCACGAAAGTACTGGGCCGGACTTCAATTCGAGCTCCACTCAAAGTCCCCAACCATCGGAAATGTTTTTGGCGTTTTGTCACCAAAAGTTGACACGGTTCAGGAGTAAGTGATAAGGGTGTAGGGAAGTTGAGGGGGTGGGGGGTTAGCGACTTTTTTGGCAATTTCATACAAGCTTGGGCTTAGAATTTGCCTAATTTTCCTTACTATGGTGAAATTTTCACCATAACCTAACTTTATGACCGATTGCGATTTTAGATTGCGCAAGGGTGATTGTAAGAAACACTTGTCCTATTTTGTGTCACAAGTTGCATGTTGAATTTCTGATTTGTTTTTTGGCCATAACTTTTGTGTTTTGGCTCAGATCGACTTAAGATTTGTAAGGAAGGTACTTGTAACTATCCTAAACCTTCCCTTATTTTTTCATAATTTTCAAAAACAATTTACAATCCAAAAATAGACCCCAATTGGATGTCACACTTTGCAATTTAGGGGATTTTAGTACTATGGAGTACCCTTTTTTTAATGATTTTAATATGAAATTTGGATGAAATGGTCTTCTAGTAGACTTCTAACTCTATAGGGAAGGATTTTTAAAAATAGTTAACTTTATGTGGTGTGGAGGTCTACATTCTACAAAGTGAGCTTCTTTTTGCTTGTATTTTGAAACATACAAAATATTTTTTTGGTGGTTGTTTTGGTGAATGACCATCTCCATAAAGTTGTTGCAAATGGACACTTTTTATTTTTTGAAAATACTTATTTTTACTATTTTTCCCTAATTAAAACATGAAGATATGTATTTTCTTGAGGTTTGACATTTTTCAAGTTCTCCTACTTAGAAAAATTTTCTACATATTTCCTTCGGTGAAAACCTTTGTCTTAAAGGTGTATACATTATTCATATTTTTAAAATTTTAAAACATTAATTTTTTAATTTTAAAATACTCCCCAAAAAATCATCCAAATCCAACAAATAGTACTGGTGCTTCTTGCAATCACCCGCAATCTAAAACATCTTAAAGAGGTATAGATTTCATAAATAAATGACAAAAAAATTGGATTCCAAGTTGAATTGTAAAAAGTGTCAAAGTTGATGGAATTTCACCATTTCAATGAAATTTGCAATACATCTTTACAAAAATGGAGCATTCAAATTTTCTTCTCTACTATTGACAAATGTTTAATAATAGTAAGTAATATTAGGGTGATTGCATGAAAGACTTGTACTATTATTTGTCACGTACATGTCTCATGCTAATCTATTTTTTGACCATAACTTATGCATTTTCACTCCAAACGACTCAAGATTTAGAAAAGGTACTTATGACTATCATACACCTTACATAATTTTTTTATAATTTTCAAAAATAATTTAATATAAAAATAATACTAGTGATTGAATATCACAATGTCACATATGACAATTTGGAGGGTTTTAGTACTACTTAAGGAGTACCTTTTTTTAATGATTTTAAGATGAAATTTGGATGAGATGGTCATCCAGTAGACTTCTAGCTCTCCAATGAAGTATTTTTGAAAATAGTTAATCTTATGTCGTGTGGAAGTTTACAAAGTGAGCTTCATTCTAATTGTATTTTGAAACATATAAAATATTATTTTGGTGGATTTATTGGTGAATGACCATCTCTATAAAGGTCCATTGCAAGAAACACCGGTCCTATTTCATGTCACAATGAGAACCACTTTTTTGTTGTCTACTATAACTTTTGGAGATTAAGCCCAATGAATATGAAATTTTTATTGAACATACCAAACTTGAAGTTTATTAGATTCCTTATTTTTTTTTTTTTTAAATTGTATTTAAAAATCATTTTTGTTGAGCGTCACAGTTTGTAGTTTACAAAAATCACTACGTTATGAGTGCCCAAATTTAATGATTTATAAACAAAACTTTCATGGTTTATACATATAGGTGTAAAACTTATGACTTTTGAATGAAATCCAAAAATATGTTATTTCGTGTCTTCCACATGAGTGCAAATTTTTTTTCGTTGCACACAATTTCTAAACATTAAAGATGGTTCTAAGATTGTTCTTTTGGTGAAATCTCATCAAAATCAACTCTTTAAGAATGGACAATTTTTAGTTTTTCTTAAAATTGATTTTCTATTTTTTACAAATTAGAATGTAAAAATACCAATTTTCATGAGATTTTGCACTTTTCTAGTTCTCCTACTAAGATTTTTCCTATAATTTTCCTTTCTAGGGTAACTTCTTCTTAAAGATATATACATAAAACATATTTTTTATTATTTTTAAAAATTATTTTTCTAATTTTAAAGCCCTCCCAAAGGAAAAAAAGAGTACTATAAAAACGCTACACTTTTTGGACGGTGTTTCTTGCAATGACCCTAAAGTTGTTTCAAAAGGACACTTTTTATTTTTTGTATTTACTTATTTTTACTATTTTTCCCTAATTAAAACATGAAGGTATGTATTTTCTTTAGGTTTGGCACTTTTCAAGTTCTCCTACTTAGAAAATTTTCCTATACAATTCCTTCCGTGGGTACCTTTGTCTTAAAGGTATATACATAAGTCATATATTTTTTTAATTTAAAATTAATTTAATAATTTAATAATACTCTAGAAAAAGTCAAGAGTACTATTGTAAAATTCCTTCCGTGGGTACCTTTGTCTTAAAGGTGTATACATAAGTCATATATATATTTTTTAATTTAAAATTAATTTAATAATTTAATAATACTCCAGAAAAAATCAAGAGTACTATTGCAAAATGCAACAAATAGTACAGGTCTTTCGTGCAATCACCCATTAATCTGAATTAATTATAATATTCAAAAATTAATCTATAATAGAAAAATGTTGTATAACAACTTTAGTAGTATGTAGAATAAGTTTACCATAATATTGTGTCAACAAAAACTTGAAAAGTGTGTAGTAAATGTTTGACTGCCTTCAAGTATTATCTTTGGTATGACAATTATTGCAATTTTGTTCCGATTGACAACTTTGCCATAAACACTTTTTGTAAAACAAGAAGTCAATTGAATCTATAATGATATACGGGGCTATCTACTTGGCTTTACTATTGAACACTAACCTTCAAGTAATTAGTTGAAGACTAGGAATGAAAGAAGGCAATAAGGCTAGGACAGACCTTGCTTTATGTGTCCCTAAGTTGAACTATTCCAAGTACAATCTTGATCAATTCATTTGTATTTTGTAATGGTCTCCAAACAATTGTCATAATAATAATGATTGTTTGAGAGGTAAATTAACCCTATAAGGACGCTACGGACTAGAATGGTTCGATGAATGACAAGGAATTCTCCCATGTAAGACAGAAATGCAATCATTCATCTTCGATTTTAGGAGTGGAAAGTAAAGAACACGAGACGTTAAACACCCCCCATCGAGCCTTTTGCGGAGGCTGCTTTATTCTGCGCAGGGGTGAATGTAAAAAAAAAACCCTATTTTGTGCCGTCTCAATTGTTATTACGTTCATCCCCCCTAGCTAATTAGGGTGCTCTGGTTCCAAATATGAACTCAAAATTTGCAAAAAAATTTATGCGTGACTGATAAAAAGTTCCTGCGTTTTCCCTAGGGGTAAAACAAGGGGGTAAAGCAGCCTCCCCGAAAGGCTTGATGGGGGGTGTTTAACCCTTAAGTGCATATGCATCCAAAAAGTGGATGCGCCTTGGTCAACCTTGATTTTAACTTTAAATATAACCATTTTTGGAATTTGACTTTGACTAAGAAACTGAAGCTTGACAAGTTTTCTTTCAATTTCAACTTGAAATTTTGAAAAAATTTAAAAATTTAAAAAGTTATTGCAATTGCAAGCTCTATGTGTTAAAATCCAAAAAACACAATTTGTTGTGTTTTTCATTCATATTTTTTTCTTTTAAAATGAATTTTCAATTTAAATTACAAAATTTAGTTTTCCATTGTTACCTTCATTAATGGTAAAATTTTTAGATTATTCTAATATATATTCTAGTTGATATAATTATTTTTTATCTTTAACTTTAAAAAATAACAATAATTTGTAGTTTTCATCAAAAAATTTGAAAAAATTTGAGTGAATAGGATGTTCAATTTCCTATTAGTAAAAAACATCAAATTTTTATACCTCTATTCAATAAAGTATTAAATGTGGTTCAATAGGCAAATATTACTTCAAGGTCTTTGTTGTGGTTGTTTGGAGTTTTAAAAATAGAATAATCAATTGAAAATTTTGTAGACTAATATTCATTGCTACTTGTAACTCTTGAGAAAATTTCAAACAATTTGGATCATTTCTTCTATTTTTACTTATTTATTTCTAGTTTTTGCAACAAAAATGATAACAATTACAATTTTTTACAAAATCAATTGAAATTTCTCCTAATATTACATTTTCTATAGTTTGAAGTAATAAAAATATAAGATCAATATTTGAAGGCCATCTAATATGCTAAATTCACCTTGGACATAATGTTTGACCAGATGGCAATGGATCTTATCGTTTAAGGGTTAACATCTCGCGTAAAGAACTTCTACAGTTCTTTAACTTACTACAAATGAGTTTTTTTGAATATTTTATTATCAATGATTCCCACGGTTTTAGAAATGTTGAATTCCACAGGGACCCCGCGTCCTTACAGGGTTAATGAGTTGTACGGTGGGACAAACAAGAATTTCTTGCAATTAAATAGAGAACCAAAATTCTGTCAAGATGAACTTTATGAGCGTTGCAGCCGCTTCTACGAGGGATTCCCAGCAGAGTAAGTTATTCTTTTTTTGCGATGCCAAGTATCGGAGATTAGGGGCTCTAGTTATTTATTTATTTCTGACACAGAATTTCATTGCAAAAAGAAAAGAAAGTACAAGAGTGCCAGCCACAGGTGGCCTGGCAGGGCAACCTAGACTCCCCAACCCACTACTGTACCACTCCCCGACACAGCCGGAGCTTAATTTTTCACTGCATGTTGCCCGATCCATCCAAGTGAGGACTGGAAGTTCGTCGCATCTTTCTTACATACGTTAATAAGTCACGTAAACCATGAAACACCGATAGAACAGTACGTCTAGTTAATAATAGAATAAGATGGCGTCTTGTGTCTTCCCAGCCCTCGCCACGTGAACGCCCGCCATGGAGACCCAAATCATTACACTGATGCCTAGCTCGCCAGATGGAGAACTGGCTGTGAGTGGTGTTGAAGTTTATCCTCGGCGGGTCGTTCAATTCCCTGAATGCAAGGTGATGCCTTACCGTAAGAACTGAAGTTCAGGCTTTTCATACTGGAACGTGTGCGGAATCCAGTGATGACTGACCCCGACGGACGGAATATCTTCCCCTTCCAGTCCAGTCGGTTCCGTTCCCAGCTGAAACTAACCGTTTTGAACTTTCTGAGCTTTCCGAGCTTTCCGAGGAAAGGACGCACTTCCTGTGGGACTGATTCGACCAGCAGTGGGATTCTCGGCAGTTTGTCTGGGCAATCTGGACCTTCCACTGGAAGAAGATGACGGGCGATGGAGTGCTGGCTCGGCTGGACCCAGTGAAAAAACATCAGGTCAGGTAGGTACACCAAATAGCAAAATGAATCTCGCACCGAAAAAAAGAAGACAAAAGAGCAGTGACGGAGCCTACTGAGCTGTGCAGTACAGGAAGGCTAGCTCGACGCGAATAACTTACTGTAGGACGCATCCGTCATGCCATAGGGTCGCTTACTGTGCTTAACTTATTAGCAACCCAAAATGGGCGAGCGCCGGGCTTTGGCTATTGTGTTCGCTTTCTGACGAAAACTTACCTTCATCTTCAATTGCGTCCAAAAACAACGGAAACTCGAGAGAAACGCGCAGGGACTCCTGGGAGGAAGAGCCATTGGTTGGACTCTAGGTTTCCGCATTTGCTGGAAGAATTTGATTGGCTCTGTCTCTTTGGCATGATGCCATCGACTCTCTTAATCCGAGTTTCGAGATCATATCTACAAACCCCATTCACACTGCCCAACACGGTTAGGGTTTAGGGGGTCTGTTGAATATGTTCTATTAGGTGTTGTGTCACCATGTCAAGGAGAACAACCTTGGATCTTGTTAGTGTTTGAAAGAATGTTCTTGATCAATCCTACTAGCACATCTTTTCGGGGGAATCAAATGAGTAAACTATGAAAGAGTTGTTCCAAAGCATTGATAATAAATGTCTTAACGAAAATTGACTACAAAATATCATATTCAAGGATCGGTGTATGATCTCAAATTTCAATGTCATTTCAATCCAAAGCCTTTAGTAGGTTTTACAAGATGCAATTGTCCCATATTTTTGGGATATAATTCCACAATACTATAAGGTAAGACTTAAATACTTAATCAATAATACCTTAAAAAAGTAGTCAATCCTAGAGAATCAAAGGTCAATTTATATCCTATAAGCTCTTTGATGTGCACTCATAATTTTTTTTATACAAACAATTTTGCCAAATTGATAACATCCATCAAAGGTTGAAACCAAAAATTACAATATATATCTTCACAAAAGTCTAATATTTTGCCAAAAACTAGAGCTTGTTTTGATTTTTGGTTTAAAATTGTACTCCTTGAAAGACACCTATTAACAAAATTAGGTCTAAATTATAAGGTTGGCCACCCAAAAGTCCTAAGAAGATCCCAAATCTTACAATTTATGAATGATTGCAAGAAACATTTGTCCTATTTTGTGTCATGTTGGATGACGAAGTTGTTTTATATTATAAGTATTTCAAAAATGATCTAATGAATGTGAAATTTGGAATGAAGCTTTCTCAAGCATAAAAGATTTTATTTGAATTTTTTCAAATTTTTCAAAATTGATAAAGTAGGGGGAATTGAATTTTGAACATATATCATACATGCAGTTTTAATGATTTTTAGTATTATTGTGTACCTTTTTTGAAGAATAACATTGTGAAATTCTATAGGCTAGATCTTCTAATAGAAATATGCTTTTTTAGGAGAGGGATTTTTAAAATCATGTTTAAGTTTGTTTTATATTAGCTTAAAGTGTGCATTATTTAAATTGAATTTATGTTGAATCAAAAAAGTTTTTTTTAGTTCTAGCTTTGATATTCTATCTCTTCCCTTAGTTGAAAACAATTTCCGTTTTTCAAATGAATTTTATAAATTTAAAAAATAGAAATGTACACGTCTCATTTTTAAGTGTAAATGGTAGCATGTGGCTCAAAATAATATTTCAAAGTATACAAAAAGATTCAATAGTACTACTATGGACCTATAGTGCTTTCAATTTGTTCATGAAAATTTTTTTTATGGAAAAATTAAATATTGCCATTTGTCCTTGTCATTCACTAATGAACATTGCAAAGTGATTAAGGGTGATTGCAAGAAACTTTTGTTCTTTTTTTGTCCCCTTAACCTGTAGTAGAGTAGTAGGTAGTTTTTTGCTGATAATGTTTTCATCTTTTGTCTTTTTGGCTTGAAATTCACAATGAAGGTACATACAAAAGTTTTAGATGTTAAGTAATTTTTCTACATTCTTAAAAATTAGTTTACTATATAAGAGGATTTTTCAGGGCTTCAGGAGACCGTTTCAGCCCTGTTCCCCTGTCTGCGAACGCGTCAGATTTTTTAATAATAAAAAAATAAAAAATAAAAATAAAAATAAAAAATAAAAAATTTATATTAAAATATTATTAAAAGAATTTAAAAATAATAATAAAATAAAATAAAATATTAATTAAATATGATTATCTGATGTGGCAATCTCTTGGCCACATCAGATCGCCTCAGTGGCAGCGTTCAGAGAGTTCCCACGGCTTGAGAACTCACAGTCTTCCAGAGTAGCTGAAAATCCTCTTATGATTTCTAACTTGTCTTTAATTGGATGTCTACCTTAGCCATTGGGGGGGGGGTAGTCCTATATATTTTTGACCCAAAAATCTGAATTTGAAGCTACAAATTAAATAATTAGGAGGTCTACTAACATTACATAGATTGACAATGAATTTTTATGAAAATAACAACACGTCTATTGTGTACATAGGGTTAAAGTGACCTTCCTTTGGTCAAAGGCTACAAAGAGGGAAAACAATTGCTATAGGAATGTTTTATTGCAATGTGAGCACTTCATTATTTAGATTGTCGAAAATATAAACAAATTCCATGAATGTTCAAGTTTATAAGTGTTAGTTCCTTAAATTAAACTACAACTATCAATTAGGGAGTTCTCCACTAGATAGCAATGGAAATTTTGAGAGGTTATAATGAGAAGCTAGAAAATGCAATAAGGAGAAAATTAGGGGAAATGGTATGAAAAAAATAGGGATTTAAAACTAAAAAGATGATAAGTTAGATTTAGTAGAATAACCCAATTAGTTTAATGGTGAAATGATGGCAAAATAAAAAACAAAAATGCAAAAACAAATGAAAACAAAACACTACAAGTACAAAATGAAACTAGAATCAAATTGCAAATCAAGAAATATAAAATATAAAAAATACAAAAGAAAACTAAAAAGCAAAAGAGTGGAAGTAAAATATGAAAATAGCTAGATGGTAAATTGAAAACCACAAAAATAAGATATACGAAAAACACGAAAGACATTAATGTAATCAAAACTGCTATTAGACTACTAGAATAGAGAAGGAAACACAAAAATAATGAGAAAAATACTAAAATAGGATTTTTCACTAACTTAGAGGCTTCTATAGTAATTTAGGGAGTTTTGCAATAAATTGGCGTAGTCTCGACCAAAATAGCGTAGTTTGTACTAAAATAGTGCAATTTTGGCACGAACTTTGAGTTGGATGAATGGTAATTAGGCAACTAATCTGAAGGTTGTTGGTTTAAGCAAACTAGGGTTTGATTCCCCCTCTTGTTCCTCTCTTTCAATTTTTCGGTGCTTGATGTATTTTGGAAGATGAGGGAAAAAATGAGAGAGAAAACATTTGCAACAAAAGTAGTAAATTCAAAAGTAAAATGAGTAGGGGCAAAGGTAGGACAATTTGTCGAGTAGATTTTCACCATTTCATGAGGGAAGATGGGTGAAAAAGCTAAATTTCAAAGGTGAGATGAAAAGTTGGTGTTGAGAGAAGAAGGGAGAATTAAGATTTGGAAGACTTGGAAAAGAACCAACTTTGACAAGCTGCCTCGAACAATCAACTTAAGATTTGAAGGTAAAAACTAGAGTAGACCTATGCCTTCAAGTTAGTTTTCAATCAGGACTAATCTTGCTCAATTTGGAGCTTAGACATAGTGATGGTGGTGGATTTTGTGGTAGGAAGTCAGCTAGGAAGTCAAGAAAAATTGGAAGGCATAATGAGCTAAATATTTTAGGAGAAAAAAATGAAGTAGTTAGTTTTCTGAGGGAATTTTTCTTGTGCTATTTGGAGCTTAGACAAGTCCATGGCAACAATCTTTCCAACAAGAGGGCTAATGCCTTAGGAGGAAGCCCAATTTAAGGTTTTTGATGTAATTTTACCCAATTATTATTTAGTACTTGCAATTTTCATGGCATAAAATCAAGGGAAGAGTTTTTGAATGCATATGTTACTAAATTGAATGTTTGAGAATGCATGAGAGTTGAATTTTTAGAGTTTTGGGACACATTTAGAGGAGCTGCCTTAATTGGATCAAGATTAGGGTTTAAAGGATCAAGTGTTTAATATGAAAAGCACATTTTGAGGTTAGAAAAGGAAAGTTCTCAACATTGCATGGAGGACACCAAATAGAAGAGATAAATGCAAGGTAATGCATGACATGATAATTGCAAGAAACACTTGTCCTATTTAAACCTTTCATCTTCCATACAATGTTTACAAGAAGGTGTCAAATGAAATGAGTTTTGCTTTCAAAAAGGAATAATGTATATACCTCTAAGATGAAGGTTTCCACTGAAGGAAATGGATAGAAAAATCTCTAAGTAGGAGAACTTGAAAAGTGTCAAACCTCTAAAACATACATATCTTCATGTTTTAATTAGAGAAAAATAGTAAAAATAGATATCTTCAGAAAATAAAAAGTTTTCATTTGCAACAACTTTATGGAGATGGTCATTCACTAAGAAAACCACCAAGATAATATTTTATATGTTTCAAAATACAAGCAGAAGGGAGCTCACTTTGTAGACCTCCACACCACATAAAATTAACTATTTAAAAAAATCCTTCCTTGGAGAGATAGAAATATACTAGAAGACCATGTCATCCAAATTTCATGTTAAAATAATTTAAAAAAAGGTATTCCCTAGTACTAAAAACCCCTAAACTGCCGAGTGTGACATCCAATCAGGGTCCATTTTTGGATAGTAAACTATTTTTGAAAATTATGAAAAAATTATGGAAGGTTTATAATAGTTATGAGTACCTTTACTACAAATATTTAGTCAATAGAAGCTAAAACACAAAAGTTATAGACAAAAAATAGATCAGCATGCAACGTGTGACACAAAATAGGACAAGTGTTTCTTGCAATCACTTGACAATTGGAGTGTTGGTCTATTGAAGATGTGCTAGAATTAGTTTGAAGGATCCATTTGAGGCCATTTGAGGCCTTCATTTGCACATTTGAGGTGGATTTTGCCCTAGGTATGATTCCATGGCTCAAATTAATGATGGAAAATGGTTAGGAGGGTGTTTGGGAGAAAAAAAATAAGAGCTACCCCTCCCAGTAGTGTCATTTAAGTACAATGTTGTCACATTGATCACTTATAGGAGTTCATTGCTTGGAAGCATTTTAGACTAGAGGTCCCATACACTTTTACTTGGCTCAACTTTAGAAGTGAATTTTGCTTCATGGTGAATTTCACTCACATAGCAATCTATAGTACTACATAGTACTGCTTAGTATTGAATTGACGGTTTAGGTTTGCAAGTGTGCTACTAACACGTGGTACTAGTAGTATCACGTAGTATTGCCAGTCATGTGGCCAAAAATTGCGTTTTTCAGTCAAAAACGTGAAGTGTTTCTTGCAATCATCTTTAAGTAGTAGATTTGAATTCCAATCAACTATCTAGATGCCATAATCTATATTCCAAGTAGTACTAAAGATGACTTACAATTTACAAAAAGTACAAAAATGTTGAAAATAAAAACGCAACAAATAATATAAATGTATCTTGCAATCACCCTTATCTTGCATTTTTTTCCTATTACTATAGACATTGTGTTGGAATGCAAGATGGTTGTTAGTGTCTAGATTGGTTCAAAATTTGAGTACTAGTCTAGGTCCCATTCAATATTAAACACCTTGTAATTTAATGCACTCATTGCACTTTTACCATTGTCACTAAGTTGTTGGAAAAAAATATCCAAAACAGTCCAATTATCATTGACCATCAAAAAGCATCTTTCACAGGAATAGAAAAACTTACTTTATTGACATCTAGCGAGGATGTAAAAGGTATTGAGGTTGTTTTTATAATGAAATAAATTCTTTGTGATGAATAATGAAAGGATATGGGATAATTTGAAGATGAGAGTGTAATTGCTCATTGTCAAAACATATGAATTGTGTTCAAAATAGAATTTTAAACCTCATTTTAGTATAGTAGAATATCTTTTTTCAACAAAATTTGAGTCAAAAAGATAAATTTTATTTTACTTGAGTTTTTGAAATTCCAACCAAAAGTTATGGACAAATTCTATAGACGAGTTTGAAAAGACATTTATAGCATTTTCAAATACCTTCTCTAAATATTGTTCATAACTTCTTATGAGAGACTCTAAACCTCATGTGAATTTTTAGATATAGCATTTAGCTTGAATTCCAAACTTTTTTTAAGTTCAAAGTTTATTGAAAAAAGATATTCTATTGTCCTAAAATGAAATTTGGAATTCTATTTTGAGCATGATTATATGTTTTGACTTAACTATAAATGATTGAGTTCCTATTAATTATAATTTATATATTTCACATGGATTGTTTTACCTACCACTATCCTACTTGTATGAAAGGGTGGTTGAAAACTGAAACACTAGTCTTATTTTTTGTCCCTTTGTCTTTGGAAGGGTGGGTTTTTTTCATTTTTTTGGCACAATTTATCTATTTGGGGTAAATTTTGGAATGAAGGTACAATCATGTGGTAGCTACAGATATTGAGTCATTTTTTCAAAGTTTAACTTGCCCCCCAATTGGATGTCTAGCTTTGTCATTTAGTGGGGGGCGGGAGAGTACTATTTTGAGCCACAAATGCAAATTTGAAGCCATAGATTAGATGTATTGGTGGTCTACTAATATTACAAGGATTGACAATAAGTTTCTATGAAAACATCAACATATTGGTTGTACACATGGGGTCAAAGTAACCTTCCTAAGTTGTGCAAAGGCTATAAAAAGGGAAAAAAATTTCTATAAGAATTCTTTGGTGTAGTACAAGTGCAATCTATTCTAGTTTTTATTGAATTTTATTGAATTTTTTTTTGAAAAACTAAAAATGAAAAAGTCCACAAACCCCTTTTTTCTTATTTTCTAGTCCTTGTAATTTCTATAGTATTCTGCAATAGTCTCAAGTATTCCATGGTATTACATAGTATTGAATTAATGGCTTAGACCTATAAGCACCATCAATTGACGGTTTAGACCTATCAAAGCATTGCTAACACATTGTATTGGTTGACTTGTCATACTACATAGTTTCACCAATGGATGAATGCAAGAATACTGATAATGTATATTCCTATTTTCAATCAAAATTGAAGTGATGTTCTTTTCTCTAATAATTTTTTAATTCAAAGATTTGAAAACATGAAATAATTAGTAAACCTCTCTAACTTGATGGTTTTTACATCCCTTATTTTTTTGTAAATTTTAATAAAATATATATTTAAAATTCATTTTTGTTAATTTGTCACAATGTGAGGTTTGGGTCTTTTACTACATTAAGAGTCCTCAAATTTAATGATCTAAAGCTAAAACTTTCATAGTATATTTGCATAGTAGAAAAATATATTCCTATAAAAATTAATTTTAAAATAATTATTTTATGTTTCCTACATGAGTGAAAACAACACTCTCATTTAGTGAAATTAAAACTGGCTAAAATGTGCAATAAATTTACCAAACAAAATGAATGGCTAAATGTATGTTTTGAAAAAAATATTGAAATCAAAGATTTGAGCCAAATTTTGTTGAGAAAGTTCTGCTCGTTGGCAAATGTTAGATTTCATCCAAACAAAACTTGCATTTGTCAGCTAATCTTTTTTATTGGTAGTCGCATCACTCACGTGGCAGCCCCACAACCGTCAAGATGGTCGCAATGCTGCCACATCGTAGCTGTCCAAATTGCAGTAGGATTTTAGTTGTATTTTTCCTTCCTTGTGCACTGTGGGCGCTTGATTCCCACCCTTGGAATTAAGCGATCATAACTAGGCTCTTTTGCAAACTAACTCCTATGGGTGTCTAAGCGTCAAATCCACTGTGCTTTCCAAGCAATGGATCTTTTGCTATCCTACCTACTCTAATGCATAAATTGTTCTTACTTAGAACATTCTTCCTACCTTACAGTAGGTATTTGGCTTGCTTCGCTCTCTTTTAAGTGATTATTCCTTCCTACTCTATAGTTACGTGTTTGTCCCGTTTATTCTACTTCTACTTATGTATTTTAGGGCTCTACCCTACGGGTACGTATTTGTTCCTTTTATCCTACTTCTACATATTACATCTTTCTACTTCTACTTCATATATTTTGGGCTCTACTCTACGGGTACGTATTTGTTTTTTTTATCCTACTTCTATGTATTATGTCTTTCTACTTCTACTTTGTGTATTTTGGGCCCTACTCTATGGGTACGTATTTGTTCCTTTTATCCTACTTCTATGTATTATGTCTTTCTACTTCTACTTTTTGTATTTTGGGCTCTACTCTACAGATATGTATTTGTTCCTTTTACCCTACTTCTACGTATTGCATCCTTCTACTTCTACTTCATGTATTTTGGGCCCTACTCTATGGGTACGTATTTGTTCCTTTTATCCTACTTCTACATATTGCGTCCTTCTACTTCTACTTCATGTATTTTGGGCCCTACTCTATGGGTACGTATTTGTTCCTTTTATCCTACTTCTACATATTGCGTCCTTCTACTTCTACTTTATTCTATAGTTGTGTATCTATTTTTCTATGGTGATTCTACTCTATTTATAGTTGTCTTTCTATTTGTACTTGCTAATTGCCGGACCTTAATCTTATTTAGGACGCTAACCGCTCCCCACTAATCGATTCGTAATTGCATAAGCCACTTAATTCAAGTCTCCAAGGTGCAAGTTACGAGTGCCAAGGGTGTAAAAACCCTTCAAAAACTATCAAAGGCTTCTTTGACATAACAAGCCAAAGAAAATCCGGCATAACCCAGACCCAATAGTACTCCCCCCAAATTGTGGGGAGTGAGAAAGAGAGAATGAGAGGAGAATGCCGCCCCTTTTATACCGAAAAGGGAGCAACACCGCCCCCTTAATCTACTAAAAAAAACTAGATAAGAAAATTAAGGTGGACCGTACATGTGACCATTCTCAAATCTAACTATTCACTTAAGATCTACGTAATTTGAATTGAGAATTCAAATCTCACCTAAACCTTACAAAATTTTGCAATCTACCTACTTTTACCTTTCCAAAATCTACAAGTTCCCACATGGGAATGATTCCCATGTGTTCCCACCTACTTCTAATTCAAATTCAAATTTACTTACACCAAGCACTTGGAGCTTTATCCACTATCTTTTTGAAGTTGTACTTGCTCCCACACGTGCCCGAAGCTCCCCACACGTTCTCTACACGTTCCCCACGGCCATTGGGGCCCAAATCCCCTAAATTCTCATTAGAGGGCCTTAAACCCCATTTCTTCCACCATGTACTGTCCCAAAAGTCTAACTTTTGGAATTTGACTCCGATTTGCAAACGGATTGCGCCGTTGAGTCCGGAAGGCTCTAATTAGTCTATAAAGAGCCCTTTGCCCCTTACACTATGCCCTAAATCTCAACAAAACCTAGTGTAGGTTAGGGTCAAAGTTGGAATAAATTCCCAACTTTTGGAGTTTGACTTTTTTGGACCCCAATCCTTCACCAAGATCTTCAGTAGATAGAAGAGGGGAAGGAATAGACCTAAATTAGGCCTTGATACAATGATGTATGCTCCTGATATGTCAGTCAACTTTCAATACCGTCATTTAAATCGCCAATTGTTGAGGGAGGCTGCTGATTCAAGGTCTTTTATCTATCAATACATCTTGAAATTTGAAGGAGTGTTCCGTTGGTGTGAGATCGCCTCACCAGATTTTTAGTGGGATTTTATCGCACCTTGAAATATTCTTGCAAATTTCCACCCAAAGACTGCTGCGGTTGGCTACCTGGGAAAATATCCATAATGCTTTGGAAAATTTCCAAACTTTGGAGGGGACCTCCCATGGGATCCCCCCAAGTAGATGTGGATCCACATCCCCACTGCGTGTGCCTGGAAATAGGGAAACATCCGGTACCTGCAATTCAAGGTCAGTATTCCGCTCGTATTTTCTTTGATGCTATGGGGAGTAGGAAATCTTCTCCTATATTCCTCCATGGGGACTCCCTAACCCAGCAAGGGCCTTTTTAGACTTCTTACCCTAAACCTGTACATTACTATTGGATTGATGTCCGTTCAACCAAAACAAGACCTTTTTTGGATACGAACTATCATAAATCCCTTCTAATGACCAAATGGCGTATTGACATGTAGGATGCCAATACCAGTTTTATCCTCTTTTATGGGTTTTATGGGCCTAACTATACCTTGGATTGTGTAGGAATAAAAAAGAAGAACCCATGAATCTCCGGTGACGAATCAAGGGCTCACATGCACCTGTAGTTAGTGTGCTCTAACACTTATACAACAATGTTGCATTAGTTTTGTAATCTGCAGTGCAGAATTGCAGATCGGCTATACTCATGTTTGATCTTCATTGCCAATTGTTGTTGCTCTCGTCTCCACTAGGTACCATTGTAAAACCCTGCAATTTGAAAGAGCCACATCAAGCTCTTCAATGCATCAATTTTGCAATGATGTTCTTTTAAAAATTGGGATATTCTCCCAATTTGATTTTGGGGCTTTATTGCAATGTCGCATTGCCACTCCAATTCTAGAAAATTCTCAAGGCACCTCTTCTGAGCTCTAAAGAAAATTTTGGAGGCGCTCAAGCGTGCTTCTATAATTGTCTCCTTGACATTCATTGAATTTTGGATATAGTGGCTCTGCAAGAAAGGCAGTCAAACATGCACTGCATAGAGACTTGTTGGTCGCCAAATGGCAATTGTTGATGTTTCACGATTGAAGACGCACAATTTAATCCCCCCCCGCCTGGTATTGCTCACATTTTTTGCTTTGAGAGTTTTCTGTTAATCGCTCATTCAATCGCTCCAATTGCTCCTGTCTTTTGATCGTTCTTCCTCTGTTGTTGGAGATTGCTCTACTGCTCATATTATTTGATTTTGTGTATTTTTGTTTTTGGTATTTTGTGTAGTACTCCAGGTTCCATAGTGCCGTGACTGAAGTTGTCGAAGAATTTTAGGGTCCAATGTTTTGGTTCTAGTCAGAATTCTAGCGGTTTGGGGAAGTATCTCGCTTCCAATCCTTCCCTTGTGCATTTGGTGGAGAATGAGGTGCGTCCATTGGAGAATGAGGTGACGCATGTGTCAGGGATTCAACTCTCACACTCTTTCTCTTGGCCAATCGGCTGCAAGCCTTCCAATGACATTGTCACATCTCCAAGGACTGTTAATGTCCCATTTGAATTGAATTTGGAGGTTTGTAGAACAGACAAGTAGAAGAAAGGGGGAGTTGCCATTTTGCAGAAGAAGAGGAAACTTAATGTGCCTTCTCTCACACGCAAATGGAAGTAAAAGTGGGCATGCAAATTTGTATGGGCGGAAGACAAGTTTGACTCAAATGGACACTTGACTGGCATCATCTGCCAAAACCCAGAGCTACAGGACAATCACATGGAGGAGGAAAGTGATGGTGCCAAAACTTGACAACTTGGAGAAGCATGAAGGAAACTGGAGGGCAGAGTGCCACTGTTGCATCTGAAGAAAGGTGACACATTTTACAAAATTGACTGTAAGCATGTCAAGCATTGCAACTTGTGGGCTTCCCGCACGCCAAGTTCAATTGTAGTTGATCAATTAGCGGTTGGTGAGGACGGTGAGTATAAAAAAAAAAGAGTGCAGTTCTCTACTTTGTTTTAGCTTCTTTCTCGTGGTCGCCCTATGTTCGATTTTGAGAGCCAGCAATACTCAAATTGAGGAATTTGCCTCGGAAGTACTGGTTAGAGTCCACTCATTGGAAGATGAGCGAACATGTGCACCTTGTTATTTTTGCAGCATAGTCCGAGGAGATTACTTGTGATTTTTAGAGAACTACATGAATTAAAAGATAGGGTCTATTTAATTCAAAGCGGGGATAAATTTTATATAATATGTAGAACTACTATAGGGTCCTTGAAATGTCACATATTCTATTATATATAAATTAGGCTATGTACAAACATCATTTAGTAGGAAATTTTATTAATAAATTAGCCTTTATAAATAGAGTTTGTACCAAAAATTTATTATACAATAAGTATAGATGTAGACAAATTTTCTTAAGTGAATGATAAAACTTACATAATTTAGTAAATCTAGGGATACATTTCAAGAGATTTGTTGTTACTATCAAATAATTCTAGCTTGTACATACAAATCTTTCCATAAGTATTCCAACTATATGACAGCATGTAAAAACCTACTATTTTAAGATAAAAGAGTTAAGCTATAAATTTACAATGAGGTTGTACTATATATAGAGATTGATGTTCACATAAAGTACTTGTTAAGAAATTGGTGTAGGGTTTGCAACATTTGCATTCATGAAATCTTTTCTATATTTTGATACTATAAACTCTAGATTTGCCTCAACTACTTGAATATATGCTTGGAAATTTTTAGAATCATCTATTTTTTACTAGAATTTAATAAACACTCTTTTATTTTTGATTTTAAATTCAAAACCATTGCAAATACATATGTATAGATAAAATATATAGTCTCTATGTTATAGTAGAGGTCATATTCTTGTGTTAATCTATAGTGTTTTTAAAGAGTTAATTTCTCATGTTGTTCATGTTACATTACTAGTAGGGTTGTTTTTTTCATTTCTTGTGAAGTGTCAAAGTGGTGATATTTCATTTTATTGTGGAGCTCTAAATCTCAACATTCATCCATATATTGGATAGAAAATATCATATTAGTACATAATACATATCTACCATTCTATTTTCATCCATTATTTGTCAATTTCATCCACTATTTAAAAAAAATTGAAGTTTATTGGCGATTTAATCCAAAATTTTAATATTTTTTTCCTATAGGCTTGGTGCTAGCCCAAAAAATTTGGTGCAATTTTGCACCAAATTATTAGAAAAAAATCCTTGATTACTAGTATTGGTGTTTTTCTTAATTTCAGTATTATAACTATGTTTAATGTTTCTATGATGTTTATTATTCACCATATCAAGTTGTTTAGGAAACATGGTATAAAATTTAGAAATATTTAAAATTATTGTTGCATTTCACATTTGTATTTGTCATTTGAAATTGTATTACAATACAAGTAGTGCATATATTAAAAAAAAAGTGTATATGTAAGACATTACTTTTATAGTGTGTTGTAAATGGGTATGGAAAAATCAGACATATTAATTTTGTATATAAGATAGCTCAACTATAAAAACCAAATGACTAAATTTATATGTAAAAATACAATCATTTTAATTACTATAATGAAGGTAAATAGCCCCATGTCAAATACCCTATTAACTCACGTGTATGCTTAAAATTACAAGGAGTAATCTCCCCAGGCAGCGTAGAAACATCTTATGTAGGCAACGCGTTTCGTCTCAATTAGTATTGATGAGGTTACTGCCATTGATTGTACCTCGTGCATTTGTGTTCATGTTTATGCCATAGACTCTTGGGCAAGAGTATTGCACTTGTTGCACTTATCTTATGTGGTTGATAGGGCCACATCGGATAACCTTACTAACATTATCATGCATTCTCTTGTAGAAGAAGGAGGTCTCACTCACGATGAGATTGCAGCTAAGCCCATTTCTTTCAGTTTTAATGGTGTCAATACTTTTCATTTTTTCAAGGTCCTAAGATGGGTGTGGTAATCCAAATCAGGGACAAGTAGGCCCCATTTTCTTTGGGGTCTAGTTACATTAGCAATAGGGTTAACCTTGTGGTGGAGATGTTGTCTAAATCCCCTATGGTGTTCAGGCTTGAAGGCCTCTTCCAGTCCATATACTCAATCTTCTACTGCAGCAACAAAAGACACACTAAGGTAGTCAAGTTAGCAAATCTTATAAAAACTAAGGGCAATAAGATGTTGCGTAATGTGGAAACTAGATGGATCTCTATCATGAGTCTTGCACTACAAATACTATTTGAGTACAAGGCTCTCCTTGTAAAAATTGGGATTAATCTAAGTATTGGCCCTAGTCCTAAACCCGTAGCTAGGACTGCTGATATCTTTCGGTCTCTCTCAGATATCAAAGTGTTGCTATCATTGGCCTATTTTGTACTACTTTTGAATGCAATTCATAGCTTGATGAGTTGTCTTAGGCACGGGACATCTTTATTAGTAACTTTCTGCAAGTAGTGAAACTCTGCCAGCAAGAACTTGCTTACTTATTCATTGATCTTGCCACTTCTTTTAACTAGAAGGATTTTCTCCTTTACTATAATTTAGTGTCTCTACAATGCAATGGAAGGGGTTCCTCGGAGGCTCTAGGATGAATCACCTGTACTTTGATCTCAATATTATGGTGGTCTTTGTCTATAGCTATGATAAGTAAATTAGGCAATATATTTTTGTCACCCGGGAAGTCTTCAATCGTGTTCAACATACCATCAAGTGTCAATTTATAGGTATTGGCACTTTCTTGGTTTCCAATTTTTTTTTCCAATTTTTTTTTCTTCTCTATTTAGTTTAGAGCTTCTGTAGATGCTGTAACTTAGTTTTAGAGCTTTTGTTGGTGTTCCTAAAATTTGCCATACGAATAGATTAAACAAGCATCTTCTACTTGTTGTACGCATATTTGGCTAGGGAATCCTTTTCCCTTGAGAATTTTCCCTATTGGGAAGCTATAAATTCTTGGAAATCAGGTACCAAGGTTAGTCGACAAGGGGATTTGTGATTCACGTCTAGCAGTAATGCAATATCTTTTAATTTCATTTGTTGTATTTCATTTTGTTTTTTTAGTTTTCATGAAGTTTGTTGTCTTGACTGCTCAAGTTTCCTTGGCAAACAACACATCTTCTGCACAAGATTGATGCATAATTGCATAGTGGAGGTGGAGGATCGGATTTTACTATACGGCAGCTAGATACGCAAATTGGGGAAATGGAGACTTGAGGAGTGCGGGAGGCCGGGAGTGGCAGAGCAGTGGATCTACAACTCGAAACTTTATTGGGGTGGGGATTTGGAAAATATTAACCATTAAAACTCATATGGCTTGTTTGTTGTTGTGTAGAAACACTAACACTGCATTTTGGGCAGTCTTGCAAATGCAAGAAGGGTTCAACTCCCTTGTTAGTAATACACTTTGTTAAACTTGGAGTGATGGAGTCTTAAATTTTTTCTTAACATTTTTTTTACTATGAAGTTTCAATTTTACAATGTCCAACAATTTCACACCAAAGTTGCCAATTTCAGACAATTCTTGCAATCACTTAGCTATTGGAGCAATTATAAAACTCCTATATTAGCCATAAATGCAATTGCCAAAAAATTTCACAATCGCAAGTTGTACGATATGAGAAAAAAAATGTAGTAAAAAAGCCACTTTTCTACACTGAATTTATTACCTTGGTTTTTTTAATTAAAAAAGAACAGTCATAGGAATAGCTCCCTTTTTGTACGGAAATAGCTTTCAAGCTAATTTCCCTAAAAGCGTCACTATAAGAACCCCTTGTTGTGGGTGATGAGCTCTAATTTTTTATGATGGATTTTAGGTGATGTCAATGTTGACAACCGAAAAATTTATGTCAAGAAAAATGTCCAATGTAACATCAATGTTAACATAAAAACATTGAACTATCAACATTGATGTTACATTGGACATTTTTCTTGACATAAATTTTTGGGTTGTCAACATTGACATCACCTAAAATTCGTCATAAAAAATTAGGGCTCGTCACCAAAGACAAGGGGTTCTTATAGTGCATTCTAGGATCACTGCTCCCATTGTACACAATTTCTAAACATTGAGGATAGTTCTAAAATTTTTCTTTTGGTGAAATCTCATTACCATCAATTTTTTCCAATTGGCCAATTTATAGATTTAAGAAAAATTATTTTCCTATTTTATATAAATAAAAATGCCAATATGCCTATTTTTATGAGATTTTGTATTTTTTTAGTTCTCCTACTTTGAGAATTTTCCTAAGCTTTTCCTTCAAGAGGTATTTTCTTCTTTATGTTGTATACATTGGACATATTACATCTTGACTACCTGTACAAAAGGCATCAAGGTGAACCTCTAGTTAAAATGATCTAGGTGTAATATAGAAATCCTTAAAGATGTCATTGCCTAGAAACTTTTTGGAGGCCTAATTTTTTTTCTAATGAAAATAAAGGAGCATTGGCAATGTAACTAAATTGGTGTTAAAACCACACTTCCACAATTGATTGCAGAAAAAAACCTTAAAACACATTAACAATAACAATTTGTTGACCACATCCATTGAGTTTATCACCATAAAAATTTATGATTTTAATTCGTCAAGTGCAACAAGGGTCATTGCAAGAAACACCGTCCATATTCTATAGCCTTTTGTAGTACAACATTCTTTTTTTTGGCAGTACTATTTAATTAGAAAAACAATTTTAAGAAAATATAAAAAATATGTTCAATGTGTACACTTTAAAAAAGAAGGTATCCTATGAAAGAAAATCTTAGGAAAATTTTCTGAGTAGGAGAATTAGAAAAGTGAAAAATCTCACAAAAATGGGCATATTTACATTTTAATTTGTAAAAAATAGGAAAATTTATTTTTCTTAAATCTAAAAATTTTCCATTTGGAAAGAATTGATGGTGATGAGATTTCACCCAAAAAAATAATCTTAGCACCATCATCAATGTTCAAAAATTGCATGCAATAGGAGTGTTGGTTGCATACATGCGGAGGACATAAAATAATATATTTTTAGATTTCCTTTAGTAGGAATATGCACCATGAAAATTTCAACTATAGATCATTAAATTTGGAGACTTCCAACATAGTAAAAATCCCTGAACCTCAAGTTGTGACAAATTAACAAAAATGAATTTAAATATAAAATGATTTTTTTTAATTTCTGAAAAACAAGGGATGTAAAAAACCATCAAGTTAGAGAGTTCCACTAATTATCTCATATTTTCAAATCTTTTAACTCAAAAGTTATAGCAAAAAAGAACAACATCAATCCAACTGTGATGGAAAATAGGACCGGTATTTCTTGCAATCACCCACATATACCTTCATAAAGGTCTAATTTCAAGAAAAATCAAGATAAATATAGGTTGTGGATTTAGGTGTTGTATTCCAAACTGTACCTAAGTAATGTAATTACTTTGAATCTATTTTCATTTTTAATTCAAAGGTTCTTAATTGTCCCTATCCTTCTTGTCTTTAATGAAAACATTTGGTAAAGTCTATAAATAACAAGAAGACTATAAGCATAACTACATAAATGGCAATTTTTAATAAAATGACAATATTCTATATGCCATTTTTTAGATTGTGCACTTTGAAGTCTGAACTGAAAATTGACATCTAGGATTGGTAAAGACTTTTAGACATTTAGGACATATGTAGATTTCAAAAATCTATTACAGATATAGATTTCAACTTTGTGGTCTAAAACATCTTGGGCAAATACAGATTTCAAAAATCTATGACAAATTTAGATTTCAGACTACATGATTTGAACTATAAAAAGTGTCAAAGTAGTGAACTTTTGTCATTTTAATGAAATCTATCGTAAAGAGCTTTGTCCTTGACTCCTAATTAAACACCAATAATAATTTATTGATCAATTGGACCCTATATCCCCACTCCAACCAAATTTGAACTGTATTGTGCAATGTGATTGTGGTTGTAACTTACTTAGAATTTGGAAATCGAGATTCAGAAAGCAGAGTACATGCCTTGAATCTCTGTCCTTCAAAGAACAAAGACAGCAAAGAGGAGAATGCATTAATACAAGGCAGTCAAAGGGACAAGTACATGAAGATGCAAACCGTAGAACACAAAACACTACTTAGTCTCGTATTGTACTGCATACCAATTACTGAGAAAATCAAACTCAGGGCATGCAGTCCCTACATAATATGATTTTGGCTGCAATTAATTGTCCCTACATTGCCGATATATATATCCTTTTAAATTGATCGACTCGCCAATCGACTCGCCGAACTATGGTAGTATACTCTAAAATTAACCTTCTTTTTCAATTAAACCGTCTTCTAAGAGGATCTAAAATGTGTATCTGCTAATGAGTGAATGGACTAATGATCATGTCATAACATAATAAGGTTTGGTTCATAGTTCTACAATGGATGGTTCATACTTCTTCAATGGTTGATTTAAGAGTCATGGTTGGTCCTTTTTTAACTAAGTGGATAAGTGTTCATTAAATTTTTTCAAAATAAGAATTGATGGCCCAACTACTTTCTTAAGTATGCTAAAAAATCTGAAATTATTAATTGACTTAAACTTCCATTTAAGATTTTGTAAGAGTCACATTTAGGTCTTAGGAACCTTCTCTATTAGTGTATGCATACCACAATGCCTTGTTTTTGGTAATGCCCTTTTTTTAAAGATTACATGTGTGGTTTTTGCAAGGGCTACAAGTCAAAAATAGGTATCTATCGCATAATTCTTTGAAAGTCATAAGTAATTCATAAATGCTTCAAAAAATATGAAACAACTTAGACAGATTTCGCATCAATTCTTCTTCAAGTGAAAAATAAGTGAAAATATTTTTGAGCATCAAAAAACCATTGAAAAGGCCCATCAACCTTTAAAGTGTTGCTTTTTGAGCCACCTACCTTAGATATAAATATAGACAATAAGGCAAAAGTACCTATTTCAAACAACCTCCTTTAATGGCTTCATCGGCTGACCTATTGTAAACAATACTTCGAAATGCACTATTTATTGAAAAAGATTCTCTATTTTTCGTTTTGTACCTTTTCATCCTATCATCTCTCTTCTTTTATTGCTTAGGGAGAAGTGCCAAAGCTAACTATAATAGGTGAATCTATGAAACTAGAATTATAGGTCCAAATGAAAAATTTGCATTTATAATGTATAAAAAATTCATTTTCGAAGAATTTTTTTCTTCTTCTTTGCATTGTTCCTCATCCTCATGTTTGCACACTGAGCACAATTTCACACTAAATTTCCCACAACTTACATGCTGAAATGCTTGAAGTTCTCCGTTGTAGGTACTTCTACCTTAGTGCGTATAGAATGCAGCACTTTACACATATATCGCTATTCGTGGCACGTATTAACCAAGAGAGGGCGGTAACTAGGTAGCTGCCGAAAATAAAGTTGCAGTGGTTACCGTAAAATTACGGTGAATTAACACTCGAATGGGCCGGGCACCGATGGACAGTCGTGGCGTCGTGCATTAGTTGCAGTTCTACGAAAGTTCATCCGTTCAGTAATTGGTGTTAGTCTTTGCAGTGAATTACTCGCAACGCACGTACTATTAATAATAATTAATATATATGCAGATGAATTCGAATTCATGCTTGAGTCGGTTCCGCTAATGTTACGTCATCTAGCTCTGCACGCACAGAAGTCGTGACTCGTGAGCTACCTCGAGAGGCCTAGTATGGCCACTCCATGCCATGAACAGCTGGCTTTGCTTGACTTCTTTAGATGCGTGCACGCATGCACAGACTAGCTCCCAAGTCCTGCAATTCAATTCAATTCAGAACGTGTTAGCTAGCTAGCTACAGGCAGCTTGTTCCGATAGAGCGAGCGACATATATGTCTTGATGAGCCGGCCTAAGCTCTGTCTGCTCAAATCGATCGATCGAGGCTCGACTTCGTTCGGAAAGTGCAGCCTGAGCCTATTCCATGCCAGTTGAATGACCTGTATCCCAATGCCAGCGAAGTGATGAGCTAGATGCTCCACACAAATAATATCAGAAAGTGCACGTAGTGAGTACACCTCGAACACACACGAGATCAATATCTCGGGAGCTCAGAGAACATGCAACATAGCTGAAGCACGGTATTTTCTGGGGGGATTGTGCATGATGTGTGGGTGCGCTTATCACCGGTTCGATCTGGCTGGCTACAAAGAGTGCGAATCACGCCTGCACTCTCACTAGCTAGGCTTCAGTTTGCACTGTACTCTAGGGACATGTCCGTTACTCGAGCGCCCGGGCATATATTATATATATTGCAATCGTTAGCATGGCTCATCTATCTCAGAAGGCGGCACCGACAATAGGGGTTGCGGCTATAGTACTGAAGACATTCACAGTCGGCTTGTGATCGTGAGCTTCGAAGCATAGTCCAAAATCTGCAGATCGAACCAATGAGTGCCATGCCAGCTTTCATATTTACAGACCAGTCCTGGTCTGCAGATACATCAGGACTGATCGAGTCGATCGAGTGGGATCGATTCTCAGCCAAGTGAACCATGTTCGAATTTTTGTTTTTCCATCGATCCAACATTCATTGAGTGCATTAATTACCGTTTGCGCATGTGCTCATGAGCGTGTCGCACTTAGCATCTCTGACCCACGATCTCCGACCCCTTTCGGCCATTTGCAATCGACCTCTCTTTTCTAATCATCTCTAATAGTCAAATTGTTCAATATCATCTTAACCCCTAAGGACCCAGTTAGAGCATTTCTTGGTCTAAAAAACATCATTGCTTTTGAAGTCTTACAAGTTTCAAGTGTAAATGTGACTGGTATAGTAACCTCAACCATATAATCTTGTAGTGTATGTTTTGTTGATGATGTAAATCAAACTTGAAGCCATTTGGCCATATAGATTACAGTAAGACTATTATGTTTTAGTGTTGAAAAAAGATCTTGAAATTTTCTTAAAATGACAATATGAGGAGAATTTCAATTTCTAAACCTATTCAAATGAAGAAATTTTAAACCATAAAGTGATTCAAAACCAACGTAAAAACACATTGGCGAAAAAAATGTCATTCAATTAACTCGTTGTGTCTACAAAATGACTTTGAAATGTCAAAAAATAGCAAAAAAAGTTGCAAAAAACACTTCTAAAGCTGGAATTCCTTCTTTTAAAATGTTCCTTAGTCACTCATAATTTCTTGGATTGACATGAAATTTTAACAACACAAATTAGACTTGTATAAGCAACTTTTCTCTCAAAAGTTATTTGAACAAGACATTATTTAAAGAAGAAAAAGCCAAGAAAGTTGATTGTAATCAAAAAATGTCAAAATTTTAAACTTTGCCACTAAATATTCAAAATTACTTGGATTGACATGAAATTCTTAAGACAATAACTAAACTTCAAGGGGAACAAATCCTAACAAATTTTATAAAAAAACTAACATTTTATGAAGAAGATATTAGCCCCTAAAGTTGCGACCATCAAATGCAGTTTAGTGAATTCAAATTGAACTTGTGAACTTTGATTATCTCTCACAAAATCAAAAAATCTTGGATTGATTTTAGAATTTTACCACTAAAACTAAAAGAACTTGTGCAATTTTTCCAACAAATTTTATTGAAATCAAACATTAGATGCAAAAGTTATAGTGCTTTCAATTGGACTTGAAACTATATGAGAACACTTTTGGTCCTTAGGGCATTTAGGCGGTTAAACTGTTTTTTAGTGTTGCAAGAACTAACACGCCGTTATTACGAATTGACTACTTTCATTACTATAGGAGAAGGCTTGAAAACATTTGAGGCATTAAGAATGGACCCTATTAAGGGGCCTAATATAGTGCATAGTATTCTTTAAATGGATGGTTGCATGAAAGTTAGAAAATAATAGTTACAAACGCATCATTTCACAATATCCAAGAAGTAAAATACAAATCTCTAATAGCTCCTTCTTAACTACAACTGAACATCAACTAAGCCTAAGCGAATTGTTTTGCTAGCAATGTACAATTGTCAAGACTTAAGTTCTAGGTAGCTAGGTTTTTTTCCACTGTATGTATGGATCGCTTTTTAAATAGAATCCTTTCTCTTTTACAATGTATGTGAGTATGTCCATCATTGTAATTAACCATCTTTACAATTTGTTTGCTTACTTCAAGGCTTTGCCAATTGTCATTACTGCCCCTATCTATGAACAAGAATGCCTACCTACTATGTTCTGACTTCAAAAAATCATAACTAATTCATACTGTAAAGCCAGAAAATTCTGAAAAAAGGGCATGTGACAATTGCTAATTTCCCTTTCACTGAACATTTTTTCCAAACCCTTCCAATTCAAATATTTCACTTCAGACCTCCATTTCTCCTTAACCCCTAAAAGCCCAAGGGGTTAGGACAAAACACAAATGTGCTATAAAATATAAGAATTACAACTTTTCTAAAGTTAGTATCAAAGAAGATAATGTAAAGCACAACAAGTAGAAAGTATCCATACAGTCAAAGTAAAAAAAATGTTTTTAGATTATTTTTAAATGAATTTTGAAGATATAACTTCAAAAATTCACCAAAAATACAATTTCTATTTTTAGAATTTGAAATTTTTTTTGATTGGTCAAAATTGTGTTTTTTATTGATTTATAGAAAAATGCAAAATATTCAACCTCTAAAAGCCCAAGGGATTAAGACAAAATACAAATGTGTTATAAAATATAAGCTTTACAACTTTTTTGAAGTTAGCATCAAAGAAGATAATGTAAAGCACAAAAAGTAGAAAGTATACATATGATCAAAATTTAAAAAATATTTATAGATTCTCTTCAAATGAATTTTGAGATATAACTTCAAAAATTCACCAAAAATACAATTTCTATTTTTATGATTTGAAATTTTTTTTGATTGGTCAAAATTATGTTTTTTATTGACTTGTAAGAAAATAAAAAGTATTTACTAATGAGAGCATCAGTACTTCCCCCAAATAGTAAGTTTTTCAACACTAAGCAATTTTAGACACTTTGTACTATTTCTCCTTTTTTTTGCTATAACTTTTGTTTGACCGTACTGATCTTAGTTTTGAATATCAATGTTGAAAGAAAACCCAATTTTTTCAAAACTGAAAAAAAAAAATTTGGAAAAAAGTTTTTTTTTTGCTCGAAAATTCTGCCCAAAGTCAAGCAGCGACCAGAAAATGGTCGCTTGAGCGCTTAGGGGTTAAATGCTTCATTATTGAGCCTCTTACCTTACTAATAGACCAATTTGGACTTTAAAATCAGAAAAATAACTTAAATTTTTTTAAAATAATATGACGAATGAACACACTATATATACCTATAAGATGAAGGTAACCACCAAAGGAAAATCATAGAAAAGTTTTCTACGTAGGAGTACTAGAAAAGTACCAACATTAGAGAAATTTTGAGCTCTCTAGAGGGCCGTTAGGAATTGACATGCAAAGCTATTTATTGAAGGCTAAAGATGACAGCCTTAGTACACAATATGTGTCGCTACCTTGTGTGAATATTCATCAAGTACTTATGAATTTGTTAAATAAATAATTCACTTATTGTACCAAGGACTTGAATGACAAAAAGTACCTATTGTTCCATTGTCCAATAAGAGGTATTTCATGGTGCAAACATCATGAGCATGAAGTACCAATGATCTTATTTTTTTTAAAAGTCTCACTCATTGTACTAAAAATACATGAGCCATTAGTACTTAATTGCACCAAATTTGTCCTTCTCCAAATAAAATAATCCCTCAATGTACTTAAAATTCGAATGACAAGAAGTACCTAATGTCCCATTATCCAATAAAAAAACATGTACCTTTATAAACATCATGATGTCAAAATGGGTGAAAATAGGGGAAAAAAGTTGTCCTTTATTTGACAAGTACGCATTTAAATCCAATTGAGGACCCCAATTGAGGCCATTCTAGAGGCCCTTTGGAGAGTTCAAAATTTCTCTAATGATTTTCAAGAAAATAGATACTCTGATGTTTTAATTAATAAGTAATAATTGATAATTCAAATCAAAATTTTGCAAATGCAACTTTTTTTGAATCAACTACTTTGTTCTAGAAAAGTCAAAATTGGCAAGTGCGACATATAATTGGGGGCTATTTTTGGATAGTAAAAAGTTTCTTTGAATTTCAAAAATTTGCTATTATGGTCAATTTCGTTGAAATGGTGATACCCCAATAAAATGGCATGACATTTCATTAAAATGGCATGACATTCTGTAAAATTGGCATAACATTCCGTTAAAATGGCACATTTTTTTTCTACCACAAAGCCTCTATGTCAAAATGGTACACAAAATATGTCAAAATGGCACTTGAAATTTGTCAAAGTGGCACATGGAATATGTCAAAATGGCACTGGAATTTGTCAAAATGGCACTCGGAATACCGCCATTTTAACGAAATTGACCATTAATGTGTATATTAGTCATAAGTACCTTATCTACAAATTTCAAGTCATTTGAAGACATAATGCAAAAGTTATGGCCAAAATATTAACCCCTAAAGTTTTTTGACTATGTCTTCACCAAAATTGCTCCAAAACTGTCATTTTTAGGATAACTATCAAAGTTTAGAAAAAATACATTTTTAGAATAAAGTAACCGTAGGATCTTAGATTAAACTAGTTTGAGAGCATGTACAAAAAAATTCAGAAAATTCTGCCATGTAGATTGTAAGATAATAGTGTTTGAAGTTACAAAAATCCCTTTTTTATCACTGCGGAAATCCGGGCAGCTGCACTTCAGAAGGCCACATTTGTATGAAAAAATATTCAAAATGGTTGTTACTCTTTGGATTCATTCTTCAATTCAAGTTGGCTACATGCTCAAAAAATTTCAAATCATTTCGAATTGTATAACATGTACAAAAAAAATAGTAAGTAGAGAGAAGTAGAGAATTATTCAAAACACTAAATGTTTAACAATTTATTTATTGAATTGAAAAATGACAATCTCAATGGTTCAAATGTTGTAATAAACATTCTACACCCAATGTTTTTTGTTTTTTTCAAAAATATTGAAAATTGAGTAAAATAAAGGACTTCAAAGTTTATTTTAGAGTAGAGAATCCATAACTACCCGCAAACTAAAATTCTTCATAACTTTTAACTCATTAATCCAAATGGAATGATTCAAAGCTTTCCACCTATATATAAATCTAGAAAACCAATTTCAAATTTTGGTTTCCAAAAAAAGTGATTTTTTCTTATCTGCCCGAACTGCCCGAGTTGAGAAACAAACAACATATTATGCAATAACTTTTCAACCATGTAGTCAAAAGTCATGAAAATTGTTGGGCTTGAAAGATACTCCTCGTCCACACCTTCTATTAAATTTTGGTTTCAAAATATAGAAATCTCTAGTCACACGTACCTGCCCAAAATCGCTATGTTGCCAAAAAAGCACTTTGGTCCTTTAGGGGTTAATCAAGTGTTTAATAGTGTTTAATAGTGTTTAATAGTGTTTAATAGTGTGACAAAAAATAGTACAAGTATTTCTTGCAATTATTCATTTGGGAAGAGTTGATGGCAATGAGATTGCACCAAAAGAATAATCTTACTAAAACCACCATCAATGTTCATAAATTGCACACAATGGGAGTATTGTTTGCATTCATGTGAATATGTGATGATGTGAAGGATATAAAATAACATGTTTTTAGGTGTTTTTTTGGTAGAAATATGCTTTCTAACAATTCTATTATGCAAATATACTATGAAAACTTTAGCTTTAGATCATTAAATTTGGGGACTTGTCATATAGTAAAAAACTCTAAACTTCACATTGTGACAAATTAACAAAAATAAATTTAAATATGAAATGTTTTTTTAATTCTAAAAAATAATGGATGTGAGAACCATCAAGTTAGAAAGGTATACAAATTATTTCATGCTCCAAAGACTTCAAATTCAAAAGTTTTAGTGGAAAAAAATAATGTCACTCCAATTGTGACAAAGAATAGGATCAATGTTTTTTGCAATCACCTTGTTCACCAATTGCATTTCAAAGCAAAACTAAAACTTTATGATCCATGTTTCTAATTTCTAATGATATAAAAGGAGAAGAATTTTAAAATATATGTAAGACTACAAGGTGGGAATAAAATCAAATTTTGTAGTATCAAATTTTTTAAGTCTAGAAAGATATGAATTTTTTTTTCTTTAGTATTCAAGTTGGAAAGTCACCCTTTGGAACAATTAGAAAAATCTATCACTATCTTGAACATTATGAACTTAGAGATGCTAAAGAATTAGGCTTTGGCAACAAATTTTGTGTGTTAAAAGAGCTCTCCTTTGATCATATGAAAACATGTCACAATTAAAAAGGCATGAAATCCAAGAGCCATATTTGAGTATAATATACAAAATAATATGATATTAAAAAACAATGTTGAATCTATGAATTTTCTATTGGTGTGCCCTACTTCCTATGTCTAAAATTTGAACATAATACAACAAGTGTCTACTTACTTTCTAGACTGTTAAAGACTTGCTTTGAACATGCTTAGAATTGAATGATTCTACCTAACTTTAGCCTTTGTTGAGTCACCTTGAGGGTCATCTACAACAAATTTGGTGTTCCAATGTATTTTTCAAGTACTATAACACTAGTAGAAACCCCTGTTTAATGTGACAAGGCCTAATTTTTCTTGACGGATTTTTCTAGGCATCAAAAGTAACAACCCGTGTTTTTATGTCAACAAAAACATTCAACACAATATCAATGTTGACATAAAACACGGGTTCTTACTTTTGATGCCTAGCAAAATCCGTCAAGAAAAATTAGGCCTTGTCACATTAAACGGGGGTTTCTACTAGTGTAATCTTACAACTAGTCAATTTGAACCACTTAAAGATTTTTACATATAGCATAATTAGAAAATGAATTGGAAACCTTTTATTTTGCATAATGAACACTCAATCCTCATGCAATCTCAATCAAAAATACCTTATTTCAAATTCAAAAAATCAAAAATTCATTTTTAATGAGTTTATTATATTAATTTTTATACTTTTAAATAATATTTTAGTGTAAACAATTGGTGATGAATTTCTTTAATTTGATTGCATAGTTATGTAGGGAACATCCATTTACACATCTTCCATATTAAAAAAACACCCCATTAAGTTAAATAAATATGATCTCAGGAAAAATCAATGTGAAGTATTATGTGACCAAACTTTGTAAAATAGATATCTCTATATTATAACTAAACTTTGGCAAAGCAATTCTACTGGCATGCTAAAATGTACAAAATAAGTTCTAGGGGAGGACACTTCCCGTTTTTTAATAACCTACGTGCGGCGGAATATAGGGTACATTTAAATAATCTTAGGTAAAATTTAATAATTTATAAGAAATTTACATATAAAATAGGGGACATTAAAAAGGCAAAGTGTTTAAAAAATAAAATAGGGATGATAATATGGCTGATTTTTCCGCTTTATGGTAAAATAGGGGCTCTTTTAATGTTGCGAAGTAATGATTACAAGTAATTGATAGCCCCCCTAAAAATACCCCACCGCCGCATGTGGGTCCCCCAAATATACAAGAAGTGTCTTCCCCGGGAATAAGTTACATTGTGAGGGTCAAATAGCAAAATCTAGTTAAATATAAAGATATCTAATTTACAAAGTTTGGTCATACATTGCCTCATATTGATTTCTTCTTAGACCATATTTTGGTTACTTAATGGGGTGTTTCTTAATATGAAAGTTGTGCATAATTATGGATGTTCCCTACATAACTATGCAATCAAATTACAAGATTTCAATCCCATCACCTATTGTTATCAAAAGAATATTATGTAAATTCATGAAATTTGGCTTAAAAAGTTCACCCACTGAAATGGAATTTTGTTTTTAGAATCCAAAATTTGGAATGCTCAACTAGGATTGCATAAGGAATTAAGGATGCAAAGATAATTAAGTTTACCAAAATAAACCAATGATGTTGCATATAGTAAAATAAAAAATGTGGATGGCAAATCAGTGGGTTGTAACATTATCCAACTTGAACAATTTTTACATTATTTTGAGACAATTCTAGCTGGCATCTGTTGTAAGTAATTTGTTGTGCTTAATTAACCTTGTCACGTTGGTGCAAACTCTAAATATTTGATGGATGACAAAGAATTATTGAATGTAAAACAAAAGTGCAATTATTCATCGGGTGTAAGTATGCTACGCTTAAGCGATTTAGGCAAAATTGTATTGTACTTTTGAGTACTTATAGTACAAAATTGTACCGTGTGTACTTGATTTTAGGGTTGATGTTTATTACTAATGAGTGACTATTTAGGAGGAATTAAGTCTTATAGATCAACCACTAGGTATATTAGAGGCTAATAGAAAGTGTTAATGAGATTCAAGGCCATGTGTTTATGAGATATTCATTTGGAAAAAATAAAAAATGTACTGTGAGTGATGTTTGTATTAAAAAGCACCATAGGCTATCTAATGGAGAATTAACTTTTTCTTTAGTTGACTTGAAGCCATTCTAAAGCTAGTTGCTACCATCTTAAATCTTAAATCTCATTGCAAAAAGATGGATTTTTTCAATAGATATCTTTTACAAACCATAATTAACTAATTTCTAAGATTTCTACCAAATATGAGCTATAAACATCAAATTGAGAGTAGATTCTAAGACATTGCCCCTTCTTATCTTCTTTGCCAAAAAAAATTTAGTACTTTGACTTTATATGAACAAGATATTGTACTTATATCTAAATTTGTGTTTTGTGATTAATTTTAAAAGTACAAATATCTCACTTCTAAAATCAATTATTCAAGAAATCAATGATGCCCATGGAATCTTTAAATGTATAATGTTTAGAATGAACAAAAAAATATGGAGAAAAAAGCTTCTAAGCTCAAGAAATAACAAGTATAAAGTCATATTTCACTAAAAAAATCAATTTGTGACTCAAAAAAGTACAAGGTCTAGCATACTTATACCCCATCCTTTGAATTTTATGCAAGAAATGGAGGTCATGAATAGTGGTTTGGTCTCCAATGAATACTTTTGAATTTTTTACAATAGATGATTTACACTATTTCAAAAAAGATGATTTTTATAGAGACCAATCCATCCTTACAAGGTTAAGGATAAACTTGAAGACATGTACTAGAAGAAAGTTAGAAGCCTTTAAAGTGACTTCAACACAATCTAGATGATGTTTTGCATTGACTGCAACGCAAATTTGCAAATTTTGCGTTACAATCAACGCAAAACATCATTTAGATTGTGTTGAAGTCATGTTAAAAGCTTCTAACTTTCTTCTAGTGATGATAGGCAAATTGAATCTAGAAGTAGAATCTGCCTTTCTTTCATAAGTGCTTGGCTTTAAGGCAATATCATGCAAACCTTTTCTTTTGGCACCATAGGGTCAGATTGCACCATTTCAAAACAAATGTCTTTTTTTCACTAGATGAAAGTAATATTTTTTGCCAAAATTTTTATAGTTATCTATAAATTATGGATGAAGTTGCCAAATTTGGATGAAAAAGTGTATAAATATGATGGAAAAATGTTTTTAAGTCCAAAAGATGGTTGGATGTAGAAATACAATGCTTCACCAAATTTAAAGTGATCGCCATCTTGGCACTCTCTTTAAAAGTAAAAAAATGGTTGATATCATGGTGATCTACTAGTGAATAATCTAACCCTCAAAAGACATTTAATGTTGTGGGGTTGGTCAAACTTCAATAGATTTCTACATTAGAGTGCACATTTCAAAAACTCAAATTTTTTATATGTAATAATATATGTCTAAGTTTTAATTTCATTTTTTTGAAATTAAAAACATCAAACTGTGATTTGCATAATTTTTTGAAGAAGTCTCTTTGCAAAAATCATAGTAATTATGAGAATGATTAAAATAATATGAGGTTTTTAATGAAAATGAAAATAATAATGACAAACATCATGGTAAAATTGATGTATTCCTTAAGTGTTTACCAAGAGAAATTTGATAGAAAATGTTTAAAAGTGGTATATATTGAGCTTTCAAATTGCTATCTTCAAAAAGCCACAAAAATCACAACTTTAATAATTTTGAAATTTCTCTTTAATGGATGGATAATTAAAATTATTGGAAATATATATATTACTTGAGATTAAAAATATGTAAAATAAGAGACTGTGTAAAATTTAAAGTTGTAACTTTTTAAATGCAAGTAGGGCTTGCAATGCCCTTCAATGGTTAATTTAGTTACAACCAGTAAAGAGTTTCACACATTGAAAACCAAGATTTGTCTTCTTTTGGAAGTAGTGAACATGTGGATCTAAGGAAATTTAAAGTTACCCATCCCCACCCCACCCCTAAGCTTACATTTAAAGAAAAATGAAGAAGCTAAAGATGATTGTCAATATGGTGAGCATGACTAGAAGGACAAGTGTAACGTGGAGTAGGGGGCCACTATAGGAAATAAATGATTCTATTTATAAGATTTTATATAGAAGTTGTGACCTTACAAAGAAACAAAATTGGATACGCTTTCTTTTGTTTTTACTTCTTCTTTATGACATGTTTTTATACTATCATACTAGTCTTCTTTCTAAATGTAGATTGAATGGATTTTAGCATCACCTAGATTACACTTATAGCCTCCTGTACCTTGCATCTTCAAAATCTTGTAAATAAATCAAAATGATACCAAAATTTATACAACCACACCTATTACGAAAGTATCTAGCTTCAAAAATTGTGGTTAGTTAGTATTGGAGGTTGCTATTATGTGAGTATAAAAGTGTGAGCCTATGAGTCTAAAAGACTATACACCTATGATATAAGTGTTTATATTATAGTGAACTTCTATGTTAATAGTGTATATATGCTATAAGTACCTATATTATAGGTGTTTATGTTATAAACACCTTCAATGGTTGCATGATACATACTTACACATATGCTCAAGGCTCACATGCTCACACTTTCATGCTCACATACTAACACCATTGGTTAGTATTGTATATCCATTTTGGTATGTTTGTACAGGCTGTTGGTAAATAATTAGGTGTATTTATAGAGGTATGGTTTCACGTTGTGAGCTTCTTTTGGAGGTAGGGCTAGGATGCGGGCAAGGATGCCAGCAGAAACTGCTTTTATTTTGCCTTGAATTGATTTTTTTCCCATTCTAGCATACCCTTCGTTGTAGTGTCATCCAACAAGAATTCCCCCAAAGTGGTCAATCCACACATCCAAGCTACAAAGTACAATAGGATACAATTGAATACAAAATTTCTAGTAAGAAAATTGGACCAATGATGAGGCTTTTGTGCCACATAGTTCATTTTTCCATCCACTATCTCAATTGAGCCTCTTGACCAATCTTGTATAGAACTAGAAGAGGAAAAAAGCTCTTTATACTAGTGGGGTAGTGGTAGGTGAAACAAACCATGTGGGATTTGTGGATTTGGACAAAGAAGAGCTCCACCACTCATGGTTAAGTGAAACTGCAGGAATTGTGATAAAAGTCAAATTTTAGACCTCATTTAGATATAGTATAATATTTTTTTCAAAAAACTTTAAACTAAGAAAAGTTGAGAAATTGAGTAAAATTTTATCTTTAGAAATCCGTTTGAGATTTCAATACTCCATCTAAAAGTTATGGACAATTTTTAGAGAGGGTGTTTTAAAATGTTCCAAAAAATGTCTCTTCCACTCATCCTCTAAAATTTTGTCCATAACTCTTACATGAAGCTTCAAAATTCCAAGCGGATTTTGGGAGATAAAAGTTAGCATAGTTCTCTAATATCTTCTAGTTCAAATTTTTTTCAAAAAAAGCTATTACACTATGCCCAAATGAAGTCTAAAACTCAACTTTGAGCATAATTCTTATATTTTCACCTAACCATTAGTAATTGCATTTTCTATGAAAGAAATGAAAAGTACTTAAAACAGTACAATCTTTGTAGTGGAAAATTGTCTACTTAAGAAAGTGAACCCAATTGTTATCCTTTTATTTAGTTGATAGTCTTTACAAATTCTTCTTTAATATATACAGTACTGTTGTAGGAACACTAATTTTTTAGCATTGTGAAATTATTTATTTATTCATACATTGTCTACAAAAATGCATTTGAGGAGATTTTAGAATATTCTTTTGACTTCTACTAACATCCTGAAAGAAATTGGTAGCTTCTTAATACAAAGAATGTGCAATTGCATATTTTGTCACATACATGCGTAATTACTTCATGAGAATTTAAGTAGTAATGTTTTTATTGTCAACTCCCCATTGTAAATATTTGTTTCACATGTATCTGTAATGCATAAGTTTTGTCAATCACAATGTACTTTCAAGCAATGATATCAAAATTGTATTTTTCGAATATTTGAAACTTATGTGTTTTTAAATTGATTTAACAAAGAATAATCATTGAACATATTAGAAGATTTATATAAAGATATTTTTTAATCATCAATTTCAACATTCAAACAAAGTAAGAATGTCAAAAACATTGTACAGTGGGGTACCAATCAAAATGTTGTTTTTGAATCCGCAGTGAGAAAATTTCAGTATTGCCAGCTTTGAAAGCCTCTTGAGAGCTCAAAAATTGGTATTTTACCACGAAATTTTTACCACAACATTATCTTTAAGTTAATTATATGCATTCCAAAGTTCAAGGCCAAAAGATTCACAGAAAAAAAGTTATTCAAAATCTACCAACATGGGTAGTGGTGAGAAACATTTCACTACTTTCAACTTTGACACCTTCCTAAGGATTGAGTTTTTTTTCTTTTTCCATTAAATTTTTGTCATGAAACAATATCCATGTTTTTAATATGTATAAAAATTTTCAAGGTAAAAATAGTTTTTTTAAAGAAGATATTTGAAATCTCCCAACAGGTGTAGTTTTGAGAAAATTTTCACAATTGCCAACTTTGACACCCTACCAAGGTCTGAAAAATTTGTTTCTTACCATGAATTTTTTTGTGAAGTCATCTCTATGTTGATAATATGTTCTCCAAATTTCAAGTTCAAATGAATTACCAAAAAAAAGATATACAAAATCTCCCAACATGTATAATTGTGAGGAAATTTTCACTATTGCCAACTTTGACACCCTCCCAAGGGCTGAAAATTTGTCTATTTTACATGAATTTTTTTGAATAAGATCAAATTTATGTTGATAATATATGTTCTAAATTTCAAGTTCAAAACACTTACTCAAGAAAAGATATTCAAAATCTCTCAACATGTGTAGTTGTGAGGTTGAGTTTTTACATTCGTGTCAAACTTTGCTCCACAAAATAACACTATACTAAGGGCTCAAAAACTCCTCCTCACAACTACACATGTTGGGAGATTTTGTATATCTTTTTTTTGGTAATTCATTTGAACTTGAAATTTGGAGAACATATTATCAACATAGAGATGACTTCACAAAAAAATTCATGGTAAGAAACAAATTTTTCAGACCTTGGTAGGGTGTCAAAGTTGGCAATTGTGAAAATTTTCTCAAAACTACACCTGTTGGGAGATTTCAAATATCTTCTTTAAAAAAACTATTTTTACCTTGAAAATTTTTATACATATTAAAAACATGGATATTGTTTCATGACAAAAATTTAATGGAAAAAGAAAAAAAACTCAATCCTTAGGAAGGTGTCAAAGTTGAAAGTAGTGAAATGTTTCTCACCACTACCCATGTTGGTAGATTTTGAATAACTTTTTTTCTGTGAATCTTTTGGCCTTGAACTTTAACATGCATATAATTAACTTAAAGATGATGCTGTGGTAAAAATTTCGTGGTAAAATACCAATTTTTGAGCTCTCGGGAGGCTTTCAAAGTTGGCAATACTGAAATTTTCTCACTGCGGATTCAAAAACGACATTTTGATTGGTACCCCACTGTACAATGGGTACAAATTAAAATGGCGTTTTCAAATTTGTAGTGAAAGAAATTTTAGTGCAATCAACTTTGGTAGCCTCCCGAGAGCTCAAAAATGAATATTTTACCGTGAAGTTTTTAAAAAAATCACCTCTAAATTAATAACATGCTTGCCGAATTTCAAGGCCAAAAGATTTATAGAAAATAAGATATTCAAAATCTCCCAACATGTGTAGTTGAGAAGATGAATTTCTACATCTGTGTCAAACTTTGACCCATACAATGACACTATAATAAAGGTTGAAAAACTCATCCTCACAACTACACATGTTGGAAGATTTTCAATGTCTATTTTTTGGTAATTATTTTGGACTTGAAATTTGGAATACATATCATCAACATAGAGATAATCTTATGCAAAAAATTTAACGATAAATAGACAATTTTTCAACCCTTGGAAGGGCGTCAAAGTTGGCAATAGGGAAAATTTTCCTAGAGCCAGAAGTTGGGAGATTTTGAATATCTATTTTCTGGTTTCTTTTTTGAACTTGAAATTTGGAACACATATTATTGACATATGAGTGACTTCACAAACAAATATTTATGTTCAAATGGCCAATGTTTTAGCCCTTAAAAAGGTGGCAAAGTTGGTAATTGTAAATGTTTTCTCAGAACTACACATGTTGGGAGATTTTGAATATCTTTTTTTTAGATAATCTTTTGACCTTAAAATTTTTCAAACATATTAAAAACATAGATCTTACTTCATTCTTAAAAATTTATGGAAAACAAAACCAATTCAATCCTTGGGAGGGTATCAAAGTTGAAAGTATTGAAATTTTTTTCACCACTACGAACACATGTTGGTAGATTTCAAATATCTTTGTTTGTGTAAATTTTTTGGCCTTGAAATTTGGCAAGCATGTTATAAACTTAGAGATGATGTTGTGACAAATATTTCATGGTAAAATATCAATTTTTGAGCTCTTGGAAGGCTACCAAAGTTGATTGCACTGAAATTACTTTTACTGCAAATTTGAAAAAGCCATTTTGATTGGTATCCCACTATACAATGTTATACACTATTAATAACACATTTAGATTTAGTATGAATTCACTTTCAACTTTTGAGGAAATAATTCCATTTCATTTGTAGTAAGTTTAGAAAAAATAAATGAATTTTAAAAAATTAATTAAATAAAATATATTTCGAAAATCAATTTAGGCAATGATGAGTTTAAGAATGACCTAATATTGAGTACTTTGAAAGGAAAACACAAACAATTGTAGTGTTAACCCTTTAGTGCCTGGTTGACCACTTTTGGGTTGATTTTTGCACTTTTGGTCTAATATTGTTCAAAATACATTTGATCACAAAATCTCAAAGAGCAATGCAATTAGAGTGTCTATATGCGCTTCAAACAAAAACAAATTCAAGAAAATTGGAGCACTAATGCATTAGCTATGAGGTTGCAAACTCAAATGGCCTGAACCTTCAAATGGGAAGTATTCAATAAAAATATGAAAAAACATCAACCAATTTGTGAGATTTTTTTGTATCTTGATGTTTTGACAAGGCATAAGTGTTGATTTGTACTCTCATGAATTCCCAAAGTAAACTCATGCATTGAAATTTATGTAGCACAAATTCTAAAGGGTCATTCAAGTCATTGATTTTTGAGTATTAAACAAAATAATTTCTAATTTCAACAAGGCTCTAAAAGCAAATAGGATTTAGAAGTACATTTTTCTTTCTTCAATGTACCAAATCTGCACATTTTAGAAGGGTATTGCTTTTGATGACCACAAATGATCATTTTTTGTGAATTTCAAAAATTTGTAACTAATTTCAAAAACTTCCAAAAAATACGAAACGACTTAGGTTAGATGCATATTATACTTGCGTCTCAAGAAAAATTTATTAAAAAATATTTACAGATGTTCCACCTCCCCAAAATTCAATTGTAGTCCTTAAAAGGTTGATTTATGGACCTTTTACCTCATTTATAGCAATTTGTACCGTTGGATGACTTTGATTTTTGGTTAGGTTGAAGAATCTCCCTTATGAAAATACTTTATATGGTTTGATCTAAGATGACATCCTTAGAGTGGCCACAAAATTCACTTTCTTGAAGAACCACGCTCGCCCTCCAAATCAACCACGGGCACTAAAGGGTTAAGCTCTACAAACATATCCCTTCCAAACCCTCTTCAAAAATTTTCCACTATTAACATTGTACTATATTCAACATTTTTCAATGTTGTTTACAAAAGATGAAGCCACTTATAGTTACAATTCAAAGTGCCCTCCCCCCTTGATTCATTGTTGTTTCAACATTTGGTACAAACCATTAGTGCACTTATTTTAAGTAGTGAAAATAACTAAAAATTGGTTAATTGTTATTTGAAATATTGATGGAATATTTTTGGATGTTTATCTAATGGTTGAATGCATTAAAAAAGGTATATTGTTTCAACCTGTCACAATAAGACCATTAAATTTGAAATTAATCTATATTAGCACACCATTTTTCCATCATTGAAACTATGTTTGAATACCATCATTTAGCCATTATTGGAACAAGCACAAGACAAAATTTAAACAACCACATTTAGCCATTGTTCAAACGTCAATTACACAAAATATAAATTATGATAACATTCATCTATTGTTGAAACAATAATGACACATTTTTTAAGAAGAAAACTTAAGAGTCATTAATACAATTATGAAATATTGCTAAAGAATATATTTGTGTAATTCCTTGATACAATATTGAAACAACCTTTCAAAAATTCTATTTGTGTGACAAAATAATGTGTGACAAATTTTTTGTGACATTGACAACCATTTACTCAAGCCCTTTCATTTGCTTGACTTGTGATATTGTCAAATTAGTAAAGAAGTGACCATGAGAATTTATAAAATGCACCTTGTTAAAGTATTTCAATGGTCTAAAAATAACTTGCACGACAAAGATTTCTTCAGTAAATGAAGTGTCTTACTTGTCAATACCATGTTTCAATCAATTGTCGTAAATTAGCTTTTCTTAAAAAAAAATTAAACTAGAAGATGTTAGAGAACTATGCTAACTTTTATCTCCCAAAATCCGCTTGGAATTTTGAAGCCTCATGTAAGAGTTATGGACAAAATTTTAGAGGACGAGTGGAAGAGACATTTTTTGGAACATTTTAAAACACCCTCTCTAAAAATTGTCCATAACTTTTAGATGGAGTATTGAAATCTCAAACGGATTTCTAAAGATAAAATTTTACTCAATTTCTCAACTTTTCTTAGTTTAAAGTTTTTTGAAAAAAATATTATACTATATCTAAATGAGGTCTAAAATTTGACTTTTATCACAATTCCTGCAGTTTCACTTAACCATGAGTGGTGGAGCTCTTCTTTGTCCAAATCCACAAATCCCACATGGTTTGTTTCACCTACCACTACCCCACTAGTATAAAGAGCTTTTTTCCTCTTCTAGTTCTATACAAGATTGGTCAAGAGGCTCAATTGAGATAGTGGATGGAAAAATGAACTATGTGGCACAAAAGCCTCATCATTGGTCCAATTTTCTTACTAGAAATTTTGTATTCAATTGTATCCTATTGTACTTTGTAGCTTGGATGTGTGGATTGACCACTTTGGGGGAATTCTTGTTGGATGACACTACAACGAAGGGTATGCTAGAATGGGAAAAAAATCAATTCAAGGCAAAATAAAAGCAGTTTCTGCTGGCATCCTTGCCCGCATCCTAGCCCTACCCCCAAAAGAAGCTCACAACGTGAAACCAGACCTCTGTAAATGCACCTAATTTTTTACCAACAGTAGGTGCAAACGTACCATTTGTCTATACAACTTATCTAAATGCTATTAGAGTTCAAATACTAACAAAATAAAGTTTAATAATAATGGCTACAAAAATCTTTTGCACTCATTTTGGTTTGATACAAAAATAGATACATTTTTGTAATGGTTTGGTGCAATAACAATCTTAGGAATCAGGAAAGACTTGCATATCTATTTAGATTATTGTAAAGAATTCTTAACTTGTTTTTTGACCTCAATTTCTAAAAAAATTATTTTTTCAATTGTAAATTTCGTATTATACCATCATAGGGTCGGAATTTTTTTAATTAAAGAATATAGGATTATTCTATACTTCACATGAGTTTTTTGTATTTTACAAAAGCTCTTGATTCTTATAAATATAGTCAAAATTAAATGTCGAGGATTGTCCTCAGGGCATTATGTACTATCTTTTGATTCCAAAAAATTTGAATATAAAAATTGGCATATGAAGTTATAATACTAGAACAATATAGAAAAAATGAAATTCTTGTATAAAATGAATATTAATCTCCATCTTATATTTGTATTCAAACTTCAAAGTGTTTATTTTTTTAACAATATAGGGATTATAATTTTTTTCCTCTTAAAGTAATTTTTGGACCAATATCCCCTTGAAATTACAAAATGGACACATTTATTTATTTATATACTATTTTGAAGAATATAAAGACAATAGTATTCATTTTCTTGAAAATGTTCATAAGATAGTCTTGCTTTAGTACATGACATCTGCAAGAAAAAATTAGTATAAATTTTTAGAAGTAAATTTATTTATTTGTTTATTCTTAATTGACTATACTCTATTATATAATAGGAGTTGCAAAAATAGGTTAGGTTTCTCTTATAGCAATGGTACTACTTTATGAGCATAAAATTGTGAGCACGTGAGCATTGAGCATATATATAAGTAAATATGATACTACCATTGAAGGTGCTTATAACATAAACACCTATAATATAGGTATCTATAACATATATATACTATAATCATAGAAGGTTACTATAATATAGACACTTATATCATAAGTGTATAGTCTTCTAGGCTCATGGGCTCATACTTTTAAACTCACATAATAGAACCCTTCATCTTGTTAAGTCATGATATCAATTTCATATAAAATTGGATGAAATTCCACCAACATTTGAATAAATGGATTTAATTCATAAAGTTAGTTCTATTAAAAATGCACACTGTATAGCTAGATTATGCATTAAGAAAACTACATATTTTTATAATGTGCAATCACATTCTCAATATATTTCAAATAAGATGGATTCAAAAACCTCCCAAATTATTTAAAGATTATGTACATTGAAATAAAATAGGGATATATATGGCCAATTGTTGCATTCAACTCAATATTTATTGAAAGGATCTTGCATATGTCAACTCTTTTATTATAAACATTAAAGGGAATGAAGGACTAAGGCACATCATGTCTAATTTCTTGGCTACAATACGCATTAGATGTAGTGAAGATGGCCAAAAACATGCCTCATCTATTCGGTAGCAATAAGCATTAAATGGGGTGAGGGTAGGGTTTAGGTGCATGTTATCAAAACTTTTTGCTATAACAAATGTTAGATGGAGTAGTGGGGTCACATGCCCAAATTCCTAGGTTAGATTAAGATATTAGATAAAGGAATAAAACATAAACTTTGAAGATTAAATATAAGATAGAGTGAAGGCAACATGGAAAATATCTCACTCCGGCCCTTGATATTGTCAAATAAATAGTAAGTCCAACTACTATTTTTCACAATTTAAATTGAAGTGAAGAAGTAGAATATTTGAAATGAATCTCTAAAGAAACTCTTAAGACAATAGATAGGCTTTGTCTACTTTATAATTAGGAATGTTTCCATGGAATTTTTGGAATAGGCAGTAATCATTTTAGTATGTGTAAAGCTTTGTTTGAAGGTGGGGTAGTTGAAAGAAAGACCATGCAGATTTTGTAGCATTCTACTGCAATATTTTTTTGGAGGGGGAATACTTGGACATTAGAAAAATCATTTTTTTTAAATGTAAATTTTTTTTTTTAATGTATACACCTCTAAGAGGAAGGTATCCTAGGAAGGAAAAGCATAGAAAAACTTTCTAAATAGGAAAACTAGAAAATTGAGTTATAGATGGATCAAAAGTCCAAGTAAAAAAATAATTAATTTTTAAATATATTAATATTTCACTTGAACTTGTAGGAATGTTGTTTCAAAGTCTAGCAAACCAAATGAGGCTCCAAATTTTCTTTAATGGCAAAATCTCATGAAAATAGGTACTTTGACATTTTAATTTGTAAGAAATAAGATTTGAAAAAATTGTAAAAAATAGTAATTTAAAAAACCCCTACAAATCTTCTAAAATTGCAAAGTTTGCTAAGTTAGCTAAATTAAAATTTAATTCAATTTTTTTTTGGATATTTCTAAAAAATAAGAAATCTCATTTCTATCAAGTTAGTCATCTTTAATAGATGACAACTCCAATTGTGACACAAAATAGGATTGATCTTTCTTGCAATCACCTAGTGATTCCAATAAATATTGCAAATGTTAAAAGGTTAATTGCAATTTCAACGTCAAACCAAAAAACTAAAACTAAAATTTAAAAAATGATTGGTTAATTTTATTAAATTGTATACAAATTAAGTAATATCTACTCTAAAAACATTTGAAATTCAATTCCAAATAATGAAATGAAACTTATGATGACTTTTCTTTTGCTCAAGGTTTAAAAAACATATGGAATTGTTTTTTACATTCAATTTTAAAAATTTTCAAATAAAAATGAAAAGAAAGGATATGAATTACTTATTAGAACATCTACATCCTAGGGATTAACCATTATTAATTTATTAATTTCTTGCAAGATTATTTTGTAATTTAGTTTTTTTTTCCATTCAATATTACTTTTTACTTCATAATTTTTAAAACTACAAATATGAATATGAAAGTTTTTTTGGTTAAAATTTTTTCATATATTTTAATATATTCACTAAAATTCACAATTTATAGAATATACATTTTTTTCTTCTAAAAAAAACAACTCTAACTTTCAATAAAGGACTTGGAAAAGCCTTGATTTAGAAGTTATGGCATTGAACTCCCAATTGGTGGAGATATTCACTCCACAAAATTGCTTTGAAGACAAGTGTTTTGAAGTAATTTTTTGCCTCTAAACATCAAAAAATGTTACATTTTGGTAATAGAAAGACATTTTTTTTAATATAATTTTTGTTAAGAAAACAATTAAGTTGAAATTTTTCAATAGGATCACCTCTTTAAACATAATATATATTGAGTTTGGTTTGCAAACCAAGCAATGTGTAGATCACAAAGTTCTACAAATCATGTTTTGTATGGGTAATATGGAAGAAGAAGGCCAATTTGTCATAGGGTGATTGCAAGAAACGCTTGTACTATTTGTTGCATTTTTAGAAATATTGTAGATTTTTTTCTAAAGCATTTTAAAATTAGAAAAATTATTTAAATTTAAAAAATATATAGAAGATGTTTATATTTTTAAGAAGAAGATATCTTAGGAAAGAAAAGCATAGAAAATTTTTCTAAGTAGGAGAACTAAAAAAGTGCAAAATTTCAACAAAATAGGTATTTTAATTTTATAATTTGTAAAAAAATACACATTATTTAATAAAAATAAACTAAATTTTTTCCATTTGTAGGATCTCTATAGAAGTCGTCATTCACAAAAGAAAACATCAAAATAACATTTTTATGTATTTCAAATTGTAAGTAGAAAGGAGTTCATTTTGTGAGCTTCAACATGACATAAAATTAACCATTTTTGAAATTTATTGGTAAAAAAATGCTATAAATATACTAGAAGACTACCTCTTTTAAATTTCAACTCCAAATTCATTTTTTTGTGTACTAAATTGTTCTTAACCCCTCCAAATTGACAAGTGTGATATAAAATTGGAGGCTACTTTTAAATAGTAAATTAATTTTAAAAATTAAAAAAAATTAAATAATACTTGTAATAGTCATAAATACCTTATTTATAAATTTTAAGTCATTTGAAGCCAAAACGCAAAAGTTATGGCCAAAAAACATATTTATGTATATAGTGTGAGATCAAAGTAGTATAAGGGTTTCTTGCAATCTCCCTATACAAATGGCATGGTAGAAGGTTCAACCAATGTATATGGAATATGCAAGAGTTAAAATGCCTACAAACAAGTCAAAAGGAATGATTGTGTTGTAAGCAATATATAACATATTAACACTTAAAGTTTATTTACACATGTCAAAAGTCCACTTTCTTCAAAATATGCCTAAATAAGAAAATGTAGAAATTTTAGTTAAATTTTGGATGCAAAAGATTGTTTATGATTTGGCGGCTAAAGACCAAATTTTGAAAGGATATATATGATAATATACTTCCCTTCTTGACTAGATGTCAAAAGACATTGAAGAATAAGTGCCTATCTACACTCAACATTCAATGTCCCTTAAGAAAAATACAAATAAATGAGGTTGAAGAAGAAGAAATAAGTTTTTTTTAATAAAGATCTATATGCTAAATTGCCAAGTGGAGATCCTTAATTTACAAAATACCTTCAACTCATGCTTGCACTAAACTAGTGATTGCATTAAATATACAAGGATAATCCATTGACACTAAACCTTTTATATGACTTGCCATTCAAAAGTGATACGAAGATTAATTTTCTAACAAGAGGGAAAATTCATGTGACAAGTAAGATATTTACATTTAAAACAATAGATTAAGTACTCAACATTTGATATTAAAATTTAATGGTTCATTTAGTAGTAAATTGAAGACAATTCCAATGTGCCATTGGATGTATTCTTTGAATCTTAAATTCCCAATTCTTGTTACTAAACCTAAAAATGGACACAATCTCTTACATTGAAGTGTTCATTCTTCAAATCAATGTGTCCACATTGTTCAAGATTTTTGAGTGTTGCACTAAAAAATGTCTCAATTAGATACCTTCACTTTGATGTCAAGTTTGCTATGAGACCCCCCAACTTTGTATGGAACTAACTCAATTCTTTTGCTGTCCGTCTGTTGCACATGGGGCGGATCACAATTGAACATGACTCTAAACCCCGTGCAGCATCGCTCCATTGTGTATTTGGTTTCCACAATTGTATGAAATAAAAAAATGTTAAAGCACAGTATGAAATCGTTTGAGGTTTTGTTCAGGAAGCATGAAAATCATGTCAGATAAACCTCATCCATTTCGAATTTCGACTCAATTTTGGCTACAACTAATGAGCTCCACCGCAAATTTTCAGTGTAGGTCTCAACTCATCTTCGGACATCATCTTCCTCCAGGCAATAGATTCCCTTGCCTTCGCTGGTAAACATCGGGTCACTCGTAGGTGCTTCATCTACAGCTTGCTGGAACTCCATAATCTTTTGACGGCTGCATCAGTTCCCTTCGCCATTTATCCGTGTGTAGTCTGTAGTGCAAGACCTGTCTCATCAAACCAAAGCATCACTAACAAAGCTCGTGAACGTCTGGGCTTTGTAAAGTGTGTCTCACCTGAGAAATTAGGGATCAGCTGTTCAAGCAAGCGAAGAAGTGCTGACCTGAACAAAGGTGGAGAAAGCGTCATCTCCTGTCAGGGAGTTGTGCACAGCTGCCCAGGGATCTTCCCTGTTGAGTTTCAGCATTTGCCTCTTTGCCTCCAGCTTCGCGGCGCGGTGGTATGTGAACCGTTGCCACAAACCTCGGATAGCCGCCAACATGGAATCGACTTCAGTTTCATTGATGGCCTGCCATACCCCCGTTTCATCACCAGACAAAAACGAAGAAATTGTCAACTGAAGATGGTACACAAACTGCGATCGTTTGAGATCGCACAATTTCGGAGCAAAGCAGCGAACAAATAGCCAGCAGGACAGGTTTGGAAGCGTACCCTGAGTATGGTGGTGAGATTGGGGATATCGTCTTCTGCTATACGTACGGTGAAACTCTCATAATTAAGAACATTCTCAAACGGCAAATGGATACCATCCTGCAGCAAACCCTCCCAAGAAGCCCTGATCACTACGATTATCGGCAAGCAAGGTATTGGAGAGCTCAGATGAGAGGAACAGGATACAGAGGGTCTATAAAAGATCGGCAATGTGGGAACACCTGTATAATGACAGGAATACAACCGTTTAGAATGCTGTCTTCCATACGACCACTCCAGCCATCTCCTGGAAACACGCCACAAAATCGAGACTTGGACAGCTCAAGCTTGTAGTCTGGACTTCGTCGGGCCTGAACCACCACATCATCTGCTGCTTGCCGGCCCAGCAACCCGTTCTTGTCACGCTGTGAGCCAAACTCTGCTGCCACTCGCTGCCTGATGCCCATGCTGTACCTGTCATCACCAGAACCAAGTTTTAAGATCTAGTGCACCCAGATAAAGTTCTAACCTTAATATTTAACCATGAAGCACCGAAAAGAATGGACATGGATAGTATTTTACATCTCAATTGCAGTGATGTTATGACTTAGATCCAACTACTTAGCTGTGAGTCAACTTGACGTTGGTGGACGGCATTGAAGAAAAGACTTCTGAAGTGCAGAACACTGCAATACATTTTGCAGTGAAAGAAGGATAACGTGCAGACGACATACTCGGGTTCTGGTCGACCACCTTCGTACGCACTCCCCAAGTTACCGTTGAAGTAGAAGAATGTAGGCCGATCTTGGCGAGGTCTGCATGCAAGCGACGGGTTCGATTAGAGTTTTGGTACTCACAGGTACCTAAACAGAATGTTGATGTATTAGATCTGCGTAGTGTTCTATAACAGCAGCAAGAAGGATGACTCCTTGACAAAGGGCAACAGTAGTTAAACAGCCAGGCTTACCTAGCCGAGAAATTCTGTTCGATTGGATATGGATCTGGAAATTTCCACGCTGGTAGGACAAGGTCTTTTGCAGGGTCATAGCAAGGGTGATTGCCACGCCATTCTGGTGGTATGCGATCCCAATTGTCAGGAAAATATGCCGTGGTGGACGTCTTGTGCTTTGTGTTTGTGTTACCCCAGTGAGTCAACATCATGCTATTCCATATCTCTTTTGGCGCCGAGCATGCTCCTTCATCCCATGGGAAAAACTGAAGTACCCAGCACCAGCACACAATCGTTCAGCAGCAGCGCACGTGCACCCTGAGATCCTAATTACAAATAGGAAAATGTCTAAAGACATGTAATAGAAGGAGAACGAAAGCCTCAAGGACATTCTAAAAAGAAGGGAGCATACCCAGATGTGATCACGTCCACCAGAGCGATTCCAATATGGATAATTCTCCTGTATGTGCACATATGCCTGTCTGCTATAGTCTCCGGCAAAGTATTGCCTCAATCCCATATAATATCCCTGCATAAGAGAGATATCACTCCAAAGTAACGTCACACAAGACAAACTAACATCAAGTAGTCATACATCTCCCTCAGCAAATGCAGGGCCTCAGTCCAGTTCAACAAGAAGGATATACGAAATCCTTTACATCCATTCAATATACCACTCTAAAAGAAATTGATGCAAGAAGGAACCTGCATACTCAGATGGGGAGCGGCATCTGCTTGTTCAACCATGCAAGCAAGTAAGAGAGGCACGTAGAAATAATCTGCTTCATCGCCATTAATAGTCCGATGCTCGCTTGCAAGCAGGGTCTCATATAAAGCAATCTGAGCGGGTTCAACAATAACCTCAGATGAGAAAAACTGCTTAATTTGAAACTGCTTGAGCCAAACACAAATAATTGTACAAATGAAGGACATCATCTTTCTTCAGCAGCAAGGATAGCCCAGGCAAGGAGCCCCAGTGACAGTGTAACATCCTTATAGCCAATAACCTGAACTCATATGTAGAATCCTGAATGATGAGGTATTGAAAACCACATCAAACAGTAAAAACAAGATAATCTCAGTGCAAAACCCCCGTCAAAACACAGAGAGCTTTCACTCAGAATCACATCCAAATGCTGAAAATCGTAGCAGAAAATAAATTTCCAATATCATTGACAACCATGGTAGAAGGGATAGCATGTACGTACTCCCGCACCGTACAGATTCTCTGTCCACACGGTGATATTATCGACGCTGTAGATACGGTTTACACAATTATACTTGAAGTGCCTTCCCTGACAAGAAATGTTTTTGTTGGTTTGGAACATCAGAACATCTCCCTTGTCAAGCACACAATGCAAACCTTCAAATGCTTCTCGAAGTCAGTTTCGGTCAGATAGTGTATGTTCCAAATTCAACAAACATATAGTTTTCCGGGTTGGCATGATTGTAAGATGAGACATATCATTTTACCTAGTCAAGTACTCTGGTCATGTTTGAAATAACTAAGGAGAGTTACTAAATAGAAATATTCTGCACAGCCAAAGTTTTGCCAATACTATAAAATTAATGCAACTATTCCCAACTCTAATTGAGATGCGAATCTACCTGGAGCAACTGCGTGCTCAATTCTGCAGGGAGGTCGTAAATATAGATTAGTGGTCGTTTTTTATATGTGGTTGCAGGTATAAAGTTGTGGTTTGTCTCGTCCGAAGAAACATTAGCTTGGAGCAGCCACGAGGGACGTTTCTCCAGCGAAGGCAAGTAGGAAGGAATACTACAATCGATGCCATACCAACCCTTTCTGCACTGCAAGGTTCATAGCAACCTGCTTATAACTGACACCAATTCAAAGATGTTCCGATATTCTCCCTCATTCCTACACAGGAGAACTGCAGAATTCTAAGCCTAAAGAGCGTAGCAACTAGAAAGATGACACATAAAGAATACAACTAGTTATCAGTGATGGAATGTGAAGAAACTAACTGCACACAAGCCTTGGAGACAAATCCCGTTGTCGCTACACTGGTTGATGCAAAAACTCTCCGAGGGAATATCACAAAGGACTCCCCACCGACCATCGTATTTACAAAAGCACTGGGGAACCTTGAGAGGTATTTTCTGCTCTAGCACTTCTTTTGCATCAAGATTGCACCAGCCCTTATAGCTTCCATTCCCAAACACATTGTCCACGTCAACGCTTGTCCAGTCCACATCCGAACCATCCTCCCTGCATGTCAAATAAGTTACATAATGCCCTCGGTTAATCGAATTTGTCAGAAGCTCTCTAGTGTGGATGACTGTGATAGAGAATCCAGCTCTAGAAAACCCAGACCCCAGAGGTTCCGAACCAACAATTGTCACGTCATTGCGTTTTTTTGACAATAAGCAAAGTGTTACAATGTTCAGTAAGTCATTCATTGATTGTCATAGAATGGGTGGAGCAAAAATGGCCTACTTGAGACGAAATCCACACGATTCGGCTACTGGTCGATCAGGGTATTTGGTGGTGTTGCCACACAGGCAGTGCGAAGTGCGCTTATCGCACTGCCCCGGACAGATGGAGACACCCCAGGAGCCAAAGGGTTCCTCTGGGGTGACTCCTCTGTTACAGTCCAGCGCGACCTCCGTTTTGCAGCCCGGTCCTGCCAATAGCCATGAAAACTAACTTAGTGCTGGTCAGCGAAAGCGTGATGCCAACCCCAGCCTCCAGTCTCAATCAACCCGTATGGGTGCAGACACTAATACCTGTACTCCCAACTGAGAGCTTAATTCAGAGAAAAAAGTATTGGAAAGGCTTGGCGAGGTTACTCTGCCATGCAAGGGTGAGATCTGACATTTTTGGAATATGTACTTCGCTAGAACTATGGGAACAGAAGTATGGGAACATCGTATTTCTTATAAAAGCATTCCACACATATTTAATGAAATACTCCGCCTACAAAAAGATTTGACGTTACTTCAAAGGAAGATGAAGTTATAGGCTTAAGCAACAAAAAAAATTCAGTTCAAGTACCCCATTGAGAGTCGAGTTTCAAACCCATTCCAAAGAGTTTCACCCAAAAATCGTCAGTACTTCAATTGTAATGAAACATTGATGATAGAAAAATCGTAGATTTCACCGTCGGTAAAGATGTAATTTATAACTCAAAACCTTCAACTTCTTCTTTCCATACATCAGCTCCCAACTATTCCACCAAAGATCCATTTTATGAGGGATCATTCATTGCAAATTTTCGAATAAGAGAAGGTAGAAGCCTTAGAGAGTCAAGAGAATTGAAGTAGGAAGTCCAACAAATGCACGCCACTCGATCCCATTTTTTGTTCACACAGATGCAGATCCCAGCTTGAGATGAGAGTGAGATCCAGAAGCCCATTCAATCAGGATGGTAAGTCAATGTCCCCCAAGTCACCTGAAAAGCCCACGGAGCACCGACATTGTGCCAGTTCCATATTGCAGATGCCACCGCCATGGCAACCTAACTCGCAACTGTTTTTCCACACCTTCTGGGCCAACAAAATCCAATGGGCAGCGTCAGCCTGAGTCTCGACGAATTATGACTTTTCCAGAAGAATCCACTTTCTTGAATTGCACACTATCTTCACTACAATTCACTCCTTCTCCCCAGTCTGACCTAACAACTGTGAAGAAGGGTAGCCACCACGCACTTCCAGCACCGGAATGGCGACGGTGGAGTTGCCACACACGGACAGCCAACATCCGATGTCGGCCTTCCACGGCGCCTCCCGAACTCCGAAGCCCTCCTCCTCCGTCCCCTTGGAATCACATTTGAGGGCTCGCCCCCCCTCCCATCCGTCAATGCGACGAAAGAGCAGCACCCGCGAGTCCCCCAAGAAGCTGGGCAGCCGAGGGGTTCCGAAAAAATTCAGGGCCCCCAGGAGGAGAACGAGCGAGACCCCGGGCAGCACCGCTTGCCAGGACCGCCACCGGAATCCCATTCGGCTTCAATCGAGTGCCTCCTCCGCATGCCGCTACTGCTGCTAGAGACCACGACGACGGAGCTCACCACCACCACATCCTTCTCCTCACTACCACTATATATCACCACAATGGAAACTTGTCTAGCCCAGGCCAGTCCGTCAATCCACCACCAGATGAGCAAGATCAAACTAAACCCACTACTTCATGCTTCGCGCGAGAATCCTCCGTCTCCCAGACTCCTCTCACCGATCATCGCCAGTGAGATCAAGAATTGGAAACGGCAAGTAACGACCAGTGGGTCGACTCCAGGTGCGGGTTAGGGAGTCGTTAAGATCGACGTCCTGTCTGGAGGAGATGGGTTTCATACATGAGGGCACCGAAGCTTCCGGTGTGCACCTCGGGGATTCCAGGAGGGAAGGGAAGCTCCGGAGTCTCGAGAGGCAGTGCGAGCGAGAGAAATTCGCCCTTCTCTTAGGTCAGACTGAGAGACGGTGAGTTCCCCGAGAATCCGGGCCAGAAGGCGTCGGTACTCCAGGATTCAAGGACCATCGAGTTCAAGGATTCGGAGCTGGTCGAGTCTACGGTATAGCAGTTCAACGAGCCTCTTGCGGAGGGCCATTTTGCCCCCCCGTTTTATCCCTGGGGATAACGCAGGAACTTTTTATTTTTTCACGCATGATCAAATTTGCTAATTCTGAGTTCATATTTGCAATCAGAATAGATGAGTTTCAGGAATTGGAAGAGCAAGGAATCCCCAAGAAACTAGCATCAGAGAATCCCAAGAAGAGCATTCAAGAACCAAAACCAGAACCTTGACAAGAACCAGAGCCAAAACAAGAAGCAGCAGCAAGCGATGGATCGAGCACTCAGCAGACAACAGGAGAACTGTAGGGCAATCCACGGCTGGACGGGCGGAGGATGGGGAAGCCAGGGGACCCACTGACCGACCGACCGAGGGGCGTCGAATGAAGGCCGCGACGCAGGGACGCTGCCTGACGGGCTCAGATCCGTGATCAGGCTCGGCAGTCAGGGCAGCCAGGTGCGGCCATGCGGGTGCGCCACTGCCAAGAAGACCAACTGCGAACCAACTTCATTGACGGTAAGGGAGGAGGCTCAGAAACCGCTCATGTAAAGAGCTGATCTCCCTTGTTCATGTATTTCTTTTGATGCAAATATTTTGAACTTATTTTTTTGTCAAAGAAAAATATTCTAGGAATCTAACAAAAGTTGTTTCATATTTTTTGAAGCATTACTGAATTAGTTATGAATTTTCAAACACAATCCGGCATAGGGCCCTATTTGTGATCAGTAGGCCTCACAAACTCATACATGCACAGTTTGGAAATAAATATGGCTTTGTTTAAGAACTAGCATTGCAACATGAAAAAAGTAATCAAGGTGGTTTCTAAATACATTCCTTCCTAAATGCTTGAATCAATCATTATTTTAGATTTTATAACATTTGTAAGAAGGGAGTTCAACAACCAAGTCTTATTTCATTCACTTAGTTGAGAATGAAGCCACTGTGGCTCTGAAACCATCCATTGAAGAAGGAAAAAACAAACTCTTATCATGCTCCAATGTAATTGAAAATTCATTCACCCGCAATCAAATTCCATTTCACAGCCTCCTACTGGATGGTTGCAAAAGCCTGGGTGATTTCAGAGCCTTCTCCTATAGTACTGGGAACAGAGCGTCGGTGTCATGGCATGTCTGTGGATTGGTGGAGAGCAGAGGAAGAAGACTGTAAGCTTCAATATACAGGGAGTGCCGGCAGTTAGTAGCAAGTTGGTCGATTGATTTTGAAAATTTCCGAAAAAGATAGAAAAGTGTAGGAAGTGGTTCCAAATGAAAAAAAGTAGATTTTTGGAAATGGATTGAGTAGGAAAAAAATTCTTTGGCAATGTGGCTGGTCGGCCTTGGAGTATGTAGGAAAATTACCATTTTACATGCCTTTTATACGGCAAGCAACTGACCGAACATATAATTTCTAGGAAATTTTTTAGATATATATATCAAAATATTTTTTAGTATATCAATTAGGAACTTCACCAGTATTCCATTATACCTTCATTACTATATGATTATGTGATACTTTTGTCTATAGGCATTTGAAGTTATTGGGGAAGAAACCCAAAAAATTTATTAATCTACAGAGTGCCAATAGAGTGTTACTGTGTTACACTGTCTTAGAGTATAAAAGTACTGTTTTAAAATTTGACAACCAAAAAAACCCTGCATCCTATGACAGAATGAGTATGGTTGTCAACTCCAACTCACCATTTACAATTTCACATGAAGGCCGTCACCAGCCACCACTCCAACAAGGCACCAAGCCCCCTTCCACAGTTCTACCAACAATTTGATGAACAACTAGAACTCTGGGTTTAGGGTTTTAGGATTCCCTTCGCAAATTGCAAGTCTCCATTTGAGCTTGCAACCTCCCAGACTCCCAGTTTCCAAAATTCCACCTCTGTAGCACCACATTGGTTTCTGTTTTTGGGTGATTGCAAGAAACACTTGCCCTTTTTTTTGTCCCCTTGACCTTTAGGAGGTAGTTTTTTGCTCATAACTTTTTCATCTTTTGTTCATTTGACTTGAAACTTGAAATGAAGGTGCCTACAATAGTTTTACATTTTGTGTAATTTTTTCAATTTTTTCAAAATTAATTTACTATTTTTAAACTGCCCCCAATTGGGTGTCTACTTTGGCCATTTTGGGGGTTTCTAGTCCTATTTCTGACCCAAAAATGCAAATTTTGAGCTGAAAATTGGCATGCAAGGACCTCATCTAAAGTTACACAAGACCACAAAGAGATTTTTTGAAAATACTATATTGTTCAACCTCCACATGTCGTCAAAGTGTCTGACTTTGTGCAAGTGTAGAGAATAGAATTTATTTTTTCCACAGATGAAATCTGTTGGAAAAGAAAGACCTTTACTTGGAAAAAAAATGCATATTTCATTTTTATTTTTTGAATTTTTTTACTATTTTTACTAAATTAGTGAAAAAAGAGCTATTTTCATTGTATTTTCCATTGTCTATAACATTTAGAGAAAAAATTTCTTAGGTCTGAATTTCAAGAGATATGATATTCTCATTGCTCTTCAAATTATCCATATTTTTTTCAATTTAAAAAGAATTTATTTCAAAGGGTCTCAGGACTCACAGGACTTACTAATTTTGAGCCATTTTGAGACAAAACCAGTAAGTGTTTCTTGCAACGACCCTTTTGCTCTATACAATTGCGGATTGTGATCGCCATTATCATGTTGCTCACATATTCAACATCAAGAACTGAGAACTCTCCAATTAGTCCGATATTTGGATTGTATTTTTTTGAATTCTCTAATTTCGATTGACTGACCAGGTTGGGCGGGCACTTGGGGCGGCAATGTGGCATTGGATCGAGTCATTTGGGTGAGCAATTGAGCGGAATCAACGGATTGATTAGCGATTGAGTTTCATCAATCAGTGAGTTAACAACTGAGGCACCATGCTTCATCGATCACCGATTGAGCGGAATCAATCACTTTGAATTTTTTGAAAGCAACACTACAATAGACTGCACGAATCAGCGGATTCTATCGATTTCCATTGTCCAAGACTCTGAGGGTACATGCCACCATTGTCTCCAAGGCTGCGCCGATCAGGTTGACCGCTGGAGTTTAGGGACTGCGATAGACTGCACGGTAGGCTCAGATATACCAAATTACCAATTTGTTTTTCAATTCTGTTTCTCTTTCTGCTTTTGCTTGGTTGCTTGGAGTGTTTAGGGTTGCATGTATTTTCAAACTTCCGGTTTCTCTCAATCCCTCCCCATTTCTTTTTCTTCCGTTTAGGTGATCGGTTCATTTTGTCATATAGTCACTGTCAAATTGTCTTGTGCTTCAATTTGTTGAATTGGAATAACTTCGGGTAGATGCACAACTTCAAGTCAAAGCATCTAGTACTTGCAATGAGCAGTTCAGGTCCTTCCAAATTTTGATCAGATATGCCGACTTTGTTTTCTAATTATATTTGTCAAACACTTTCTCTCTTTCTAGGCTGATTGGTTGTTTACTGGAGTTGTTTTGCTTGGTTGTTCTAAACTCTACTTCTGCTTGGCTCCTCTAAATTGATTGAGTTTTCTGTGCTAATTATTTGTTTATTGGGATTGAGTATTTTAGACTGATTGCTTTTTTGTTGGGATTTAGTAGGTATTGCCGATCATGGCTAAGCGGCAGAAGTCGATCCGGGATGCATATTTTGCCACAGTTCGGCAAATGAATTTAGGGGAGTTGCAATCTTCTACAAATGAAAGCCTCGCATCAAGACATGGTGCAGAGTTGGATCAACCCCTCCCCCCTTCCAAGCAGAAATTGCAAAAGCTCTATGGAAAGAGAAGTAGGCAGCTTTGTTTCCATGGTTGGAGTTTTCTTTGCAGGTGGGAAAGCTGTTCTGCAAAGTTTGCAAAGAGAAGGGGGGCCGCTTAGTATATGCTAGAGAAGGGTCAAAATTTTCTTAAGTAAGTGTTTTTGTTGACCATGGGCGATCAAACGAGCACCAAAGACTTGCTTGGGCATCCAATAGCGGTGAAAAAATGATGGAGAAGGCAATCCAAAACGGCCAACGTGTGTGTGATGAAGCCCCGTACACTCTCTTCCAAGAAACATACTTCATAGGAAAGCAGTGACTCCCTTATGCTAAATTACCTGCCTTGTGTAAATTGCTATTGTCTGTTAAATCCCCTATCACAACTAGTATGTATCAAGATGAAAAAAGCATGCAGTGATCTAGTTTTGTGCATTTCTGTGGTAATCCGAAAAGTAATAATTTGCAAAATTCAAAATTCTCCCTTCTTTGGAATTATGATTGATGAGTCCACAGATGTTAGTGCTACTGATCATCTTGTGATGTTTGCAACAATTGTGGAAGAGGGTTAGCCAATAACTTTGTTTCTAGGGCTACTGTAGTTGGAAGGTGGTAAGAAAAATGCTACTACCATCTTTGATTGTGTTATTTCTAAGCTATGGCATTGGGAGCTTGATCTGTGTAAATTTGTTGCCTTTGGTAGTGATGGAGCCTCCACGATGGTAGGTAGCCACAATGGTGTAGCAGCCAAACTTTATAGTGAAGTGAATCTGTTCCTTTTTTCCTATCATTGTGTAGCACACCGAACTAACCTTGCAGCCTTGGATGTTTCAAAAGCACCAGCCTGTAAGGATATTTCAACCCAAGTGGATTGTTTGTTGAACTCAATTTCATCTTTTTTCAATAAATCTGGTAAACGAAAACATACTTTGGCAATCTTATAAGAGCAATTGTTTGACTCTAAAAAGACAATAAAACGCTATTATAAGATTCATTGGCTTAGTAGGTGGCAATCAGTGACTGCTCTTTGTGACTCTTTTGAATTTGTGTTGGTTTTTTTCAAAGATGCAAAGGAGAGTGATGTTGCCTAGGCCAGAATTGTGTTGGATAAATTAGGGTAGTTTAAGTTTATTTACATCTTGTTCTTCCTTGCTGATATTCTACATTCTTTGGCTATGTTGTCCAAGATTTTTCAGCTTAAGTTTGTTGATGTTACAACAATAGGTGGTATTGTTCGCACAGAGATTGCTCAAATTTGCATGATGTTTATTGTAGATTCATGTGACTTGAATGTTGATGTGTTTAATGAGTCCACAGGTTATCACGTTTTGCTTGACTATGAGCCTCATGGTAGGTACTTGAAGAGTCTTCAATCTCAAATGAAAGATAATATGTTTCATAAGTTTAGGATGGAGCGGTCTAAGCTTGGTACTGACCTTGAAGACATATTGTCATTTTAGAATAACTTTACTAAAGCAGTTTGTGTTGGTTTAGATGCATGTTTCAAAGATAACAATGTCATTTCTTGTTTCAAAATTCTGAATCCTACCATTAGAGGATTTTTGAGGCCATTAGAAGACTGCAGGTTCCCAGACTGCGGGAATGCAGTTTCTGTCCCGTGAATAGAAATCCGACGTGGTCGAGAGAGTGCCATGTCATTAATTTTTTTTTTGAATTTTTTTAATATTCAGGACACCCCCCCAATTTTTTATTTTTTTGGTAAATGCTGGCTTGACAACGACCAGCAGTTACAAGAACAGTTTTGGGGAATAGCCCCAAAACGGCCCTTTGGAGGCCTCAAATCCAACATGCCTTCCAAGCAAGTGGGCTTGCAAAATTGGTGCATTTCTGAATTGGAGACTATGTTGCAGCATTATGGGATAGACCACTCGCATGCAGGGTTTTTTCTCCTTCCTCTTGTGGACATAAATGCATGCAAGTGTGAGCTCCTTGCTTTTAAACTGCAATGTACCATAGAATGGGGGAACAAAAACTTTAGAGACTTGTGGGGTATGATAACTTAGAATCACTCTTTGCAATCCCGCTACCCTAATGACCTAATCTCCTCATTCTTGCAAAGTTAGCTCGTGTGCAATGTGTTTCTACAGCCACTTGTGAGCATATTTTTAGTGTGCAGAACTTAATCAAGACTCGTGTTAGGAACAAGTTAGGTACTAAAAATCTAGAGGCCATGCTACAAGTTGCATTAGAGGGCCCTAATGAGGAGGTAGATGATATCATTTGTGATGCTATTCTTATTTGGAAGAATGACACAAAGTATTGTTTTCTATATGCTAACCCTTGTTCTTATTTGAGTTTTCCAAATGCACCTAGTGCAAGTAATGCATCTCATTCATCTGGGGCTATTTATATTGATGGAAGTGGTATATAGATTTTGTGATTTGTAATACTAACCACAAATTTTTTCACTTGTTATACAAACCATAGATTTTTGGGCTTGTAATACTAACCAACCTCTAGAAAATACTTGGATACTTTTTGGATCTTTGTATTTTCTAAAGGCTACATCCTTGGCCCTTAGACAATAGGGGCTTTGCGAGGTTCAACTCCTGCCAAGGATATTCTAAGAAATAAAAATAGAAAATATAATTAGTAAATGCCAAAGATACCTTAAAAGAAAACAATAGGAAAAAAATGGGAAGTATATAAAAATTCACCAACAAAACAAAAAAAACCGGTCCCATTTTTTAAATTTAGGATAGATGCCAAATGGAAAAAGAAAAAGTTGGCTAATAGCCAAATTACATTAGAAAATAGGGGATGTTAACCGACTAAATTTTCACTTTTTAGGCTTGCTTCCAAGAGAACTTTGAAAAATCCGAGGCACCTTCTAGAAACTAGGAAATTCTCCGAAATTCCTATAGAACTCCCCGGACTGTGGTAAGCTTATATTGTGGAACATGGAAGTAGGATTCCTAAAGACTTAAATGCCCACCAGCCCTTCTATTTTGTTTTTCGGCATAAATCAAAATGGCGACCGTTGTAAGTGGCCGGGCTCTTGGAGGTCCTGTGGTAAGGACTGGAAACAATTGGTAGAAACAGCCTCACTGTAGTCATTTTATTATTGTTGTAATGATTGGTAATTTTTGTTTTTAAAAAGGTACGAGGTTGGGGCTTCTAGGCCCCAAAATTATTGCTGATTTAAGCACCCAAATTGTTATCAACTGTAAGATGTGGCACTAGAACAACAAATTCAGTGCTTCATGAGGTGAAATTTGCAAAACAATATGCATTCTGGCTATATTAGTGTGCTTTGTGACAACAAGCAAAGTGGATTGAAAAGTTGAATTGGTGGAGCATTTGTAGCTCCAGTTTGTAGAAACAAGACAATCAGATGAAGAACATGACTTGCAAAACGGCACTAGGATTGTGATGCTCAAATGAGAAGATCATACAATGAAGTGGCCATCACATACATACATTTGGACATGGCATAAATGGGCAAATGGCTATAGTGGCATTCTTCTTGAAAAAAGTCACGTGCTCTCACGCTCTAGTCAGAATTGTTATTTTGTATTGCCAAAAATCGGGCAAAAATTAAATTATTACTTATAGAACTTTTCAATGGAAGTACCCAGCATACTATGGAGTACTCTGTATCTAATTGCAATAGAGCACATCTTCACACAATCTCTCCCAATCACCAAGCTCTCAAGTACAAAACAGAGATAAGTGGATTTGTAGGAAGAGGGCTTGGTGTCACCCCAATTAGCCAAGCGGATTCTGCAAATTGGGCATTCAATGTTTCAAAAGTTTTCTACTTAGTTAGCAACAAGCTCTATCCTCTCCCCAAGCCTCTATAACACTAACACCAAACTCATTATTTCACAAAGTTAACTCTTATATATTAGTATTGTTAGAAACTTGCTTACATATCTTGTATTTTTTAGAGAAGCCATCTCTTGTAGAAATGACCCCTCGTAGAGACAGAGTACAATTTGGAGTAGATGACAAAATTAGTAAAAAATAGTGAACCAAGACTTGATCACTTATTTCCTCACTCAAATCATTGGGTTGTAATCTTGGCTTGGCTTTCCACTGATTATGGACACTGTGAGCCCTCAAGATGGCACTTGGAACTCTAAATTCATTTTTCGCGAATGATTTGCAAACTTTAGTTAAAAATACAAGAAAAATACATAAAAAGAATGTTAGGAGAGTTTTGGTAGTAGTCTCTACCAAAATGATGAAGAATTACCTTAGAAGGTAGAAAATTCCTAATTCTAGGAATTTTCATCATTCTAAGTCTTAGAAGTGAATCTGAGAGAATATTTAGTAATTCCGAGAGAAGTGAGAGGATGAGAGTTAGTCAGTCCTAGTGTCTGTCTATGCAAAATCAAACTTTTAAAGATGCACATGGCATACTGACTAAACCAATAGAGTCTACTACATGTCTAGAAGGTTTACCAAGGCCTAAATTTGATTCTAAGGTAAATTGGATTTAGAAGTAAAACGTTTACGAGTGACTTAGAGAATTGGAATGTCAAGATATGAAAGATGGAGGAATTGGAGATTGAAGACTACAAAAAGGTGTTCCAAGGGTAGGAGCATGCCAGGAACGAACAAGAATCAAACAATTGTCTACAATTCCCGGGCATTGGGAATTAAATTGTCCAATTGGGCAAAGTAATGCCAAATTACTAAAAATAGACAAGTACAAGATTGCGTGGAACTTACACTAAGAATATAGGAGTGCCCTAAACATTATCCAATTTATTTCGGGTTTTTTTGAAATTCCACGTTGACTCCATCGGAAGTCAACCGCACATAAAAATATTCGTCAATTCCTAGAAATTACATATGTTGCGGTAAAATCTCAGTAAAAATTAGGATAAGTTTTTGTGTGCTTAATAAGTGCCCAGTGAAGTTTGAAGACATTCCAACATTCCCAAATACCAGAACCGACATTGACATCGGATTACAACAGAATTTACAATTTGGTAGTGGGTTGACCGGCATATCAGGAGCGAATGATGTCCGATTGACGCAAATGAGGAGACATTACTTTCTCTCACAGACATTCCTAACGACCCTAGCATGACAGATTCATCAAAATGTGCAAATCCTAAAAATTAAATTTTTAACTTTTAATTGGAGTTACTGTAATTCCAAATTGGGCGCACAAACGGCCTAGGAGTGAGGGGTAAGGGGTATGTAAGGCTAATTGGGGTCTTCTGAAGACAATGGTATAGACGGATTTCCATTTCGAGTTGTTCCCTAAAATATAGAGAGGGTCAACTCTTAGTTTGCCTTTAAATCGTTAATTGTGGTTAATTAAAAGTGATTTTGGAAATATCTCTTGAAAAATCAAAGATTGGATTTGGTCAAGATCTCTTTCTTGCGTAAAAAGTCATCTTTGGACTAAAGAAAGACAATTTTTAAAATAACTTTTTGGGGTCATTGTAAGAAACACAGACCACTTTTGTAGCGCTTTGCAAAATTTGTTCTTGTCCAATGCTATAACTTTTGATTGATGAATCCAATGCCCAAACCAAAAAAATATTTCTAGAGATTTTGATTGCAATCATATTCTATATTTTTCAGAATTTACAAAAAATCATTTTATATTTAAAAGTTATTTTTGTTAATTTGTCACACTTTCAAGATTAGGTTTTTTTCCACAATTGATTGGTTCAAATTAATGATTTTTGGTTGAAATTATTATGGTATGTTTTTATAGTAGGTAGGCATGTCTCTACCAAAGGGCATAAAAAAAAACATTATTTTATTATCTCTACATTAGTGCAAACAGGCCTCCTTTGCGTGCATACTTCAAAATATTAGAAATGATTTTGAACTCATTTTTTTAGTCAAACCTCATCAATGTAAAGTCTTCTCAAATGGGCTATTTTTAATTTTGTTCAAAATTGTTTTCCCTATTTTTTACAAATAAAAACATCAATGTATGTATTTTCTTTACTAGAATTCAATGTCCAAGATGATGTCTTAGAAGATACATACATTGATGTTTTAACCACTTATTTGTCTTTGTTAGTAGAATAGGAGATAGAAACAAGAAAACCAAAAAACTAAATTCCAAAAATTCTGATTATCAGACCAGCCATCGGAGAGCCATCGGACAGACTAGCCTTCGGTTGAGCCATTGGAGTGACGGGCCGCATTAGGTAGGGTCCGGCCAATCAAGTTGTGCCACGTAGCAGGCTGAGCCACATAGCCAAGATGAACGCCGGAGCAGGAACTGACCAAGCTGAACCCGGAACAGAGACTAAGCCAGGCTAAACTCTAGAGCAGGGACTGAGTAGGCTGAACGTTGGAGCAGACTAAGCCACACAGCCAGGCTGAATTCGAAGCCAAAGTGAATACTCACACATTTTGAAAACTCAAAATTTTGATTAAAAGTCAAAATCATAGGTTGGCAGTTGGGGCCACAACCTTTTTGTTGATTTTTACTAAGGATCCAAAATTGAAGTTTCTAAAATTTCTTCAACATCCTCCACAAACTCCACACTCCATAGCCATTGCTACTCTTGAAACAACTCACAAAACACCACACTTGCAAGAATGAGGTAGAGATGAAGGAATGTGGAAGTTAAGATACGGGAAGAAGCTCACGTGAAGGAATTAGGATTAAAAAACTAATTTTTGAAGAATAAACACTATTGAATTAGGTTCTTATTCCCTTGCCTTAATCCTTGTCTTTTAAAAAACTAATTTATTAAGAATCTTACTATTAAAGTTGTTCTTATTCTTTAGGTTTGTTCTACATTCTTTGGTGGTTAGTCATTAATTAGATTCTTTGGAAGTTAGGATCTTGTTAGTTTTGTTTTATTAGGCTTAATAAGCCAAGATGAAAAAAACAAATTGACAACCAATTTCTTTAAGAATTAAAAGGAATTCAAAATTAATTAGATTTGAAAAGATTTGATTATAATTGTTGAATTAAATTAATTGATAAGCAAAAAGACAAAAGGACAAAAGCGACAACTAATTTCCGTAAGGATTAAAGGAAATTCATAAATTAATTAAAATCGAAAGGATTTGGTTAGATTTTCTACACTCCTTATTAATTAGTCAAAATTCAAAACTATAATAGGAATTTAAAACCATAAAATAAGATTAGCAATTTAGTTGGGATTTGCAATTAATTTTCATTTTAGAATAGGTTTATTCGGAATTTAGTGGATCAAATTAATTTGTGATATTTTCTAATTACCAGAAATTAGGAATTGAAAGAAATACGCAAATAAATTAGATCTACATAACTATTAGTGTTTACTTCCAATTAGGATAAAAATTAGTTTACCAACAACCACGTGAAATTATAGATTAGATGGAGAGCCGTGATGATTTCAATGGCGAGATCGCGAGAGACTACATCCACATGATGATGTTTGACAACGGGACGATAGAGATTTATGCTAAGGAGGTAAATCAATCCCACTTGATTTTTATTCTCTTTGTTTTGTTGTTGAGTTTCTTTTTACCGAATGCTTAGAGTTAGGATTAGATAGAATTTTATACAATAGACTAGGATAGGAGAATAGAGTAGTTAGCATTTTGGATAGGATTAAATTAGAACCATTTCCACAAAAAGTTCAAAACCATCGAACTTATTAAGAAATTAGTGATTAGAAGACAAGATTAAAAGAGTTCATTGCTTGGAGGGCACTTTTGAAAACACCCACTTAAAGATAATACTTGATTAGATATAGAACCTATGTGATAGACTTTTAGCTCCAGGGTGGAGTTAGAAGCGCTCACAAGGAACACGGGACAACAAGCACCCTAATCCCTAATGATATCTTAGTCATCGATTGAGCGTGGCCTCAAGCCAATCTATGGTTTACGATAGGCGCTGAAATCTCCTGCCTTTCTCTAAACCTAGCCCTCCCTATTTGACCCAGCAACTCATTCATCGGGCACATCCTAGTTTTCATTCACAAATAAGCCAACTCAAGGACTTTTTGGACTTAGACTTTTGCCAAAAATGATCCACCCAATCGTGCATCTATCCTTTAAAGAAGTAGGTTCCTAAACATGGGATTCAATGGAAATTCATAACCTAAACACAATTAATTAATCCTAATAAATAAAATAAAACACTTCATTTAAAGTACTTGTTCTGAAAAACCCTAACAAATAACCACATTGTTGCAAAAAATCACCTGAAAGCTAACAAATTTCAAAATCACTAATCCAACCTAAACTTTTGGTTCATTTACAAATTCAAGAGAAAAAACTTGACAAATTTCACATACATTAATCTAGTGTGAACACCAACTTCATTTGCAAAAAATAAGTCAGATGTATAAATTTACTTGAAGTGTGTACAAAGTTTGAAGTGCGCGATGAAGAAGCTAGTGACAGTGACATAGTAGTAGACTTGATGACAAAGATGAACAACTTGGAAGCCCAAATATGCCGACCAAGTTGAAAATTAGATGGAAGATTGGTTAATAGATGGGGCTCAAGTTAAAGGACGGATGACAGGAGTAGTGGGTTGGCAGGTTGCTTGAGTTAGGTGGTAGTGGGTCCCTAGCGCTTTGCAAAAAGTGTCAAAGACTTATTGCAAATAAGAGGTGCAAGATGTTGTCTCTTGCTCCATTGCTAGGCTACTCTGCCAATTTTCTACAATGAGCCGATGCACATGCCAGTTTTTCTTGGTGGGTGCTAGCTGCTCACAACAAAGATAGTCTAGAGTTTAGCAGATTAGGCCAAGGCGGAAATGATCCACTGCCAGTGCCAGCATTGGTAAAAATGCGAGCCAATTTTTCTTACTCAAATTACTATGCTCAGTACTTTGCTTAGTAAGCAATCTTTGAGGAGTTCATTGCCTTTTAGGCCAAGCTGAACTCCTTTGATCACCGTAACTTATAGTAAGAAAGAAAATCAATTTAGCATTCAATCGAAGCTATTTCATATTTTTTTAAATAACTTGCAAGATTAGTTATGAATTTTTGAAGTTGAAATGTATTGGACACTCAAACATTTCATTGACATTGAATTTTAACATTTCATTAGATGTTTTTGAGGAATTAAAAGACTGTTTCAAGCCTGTTCCCAATGCTTAGAACAATCATAATAAAAAATAATAATAATTTTTAAAAAAAATTTAAATTTAAAAAAATTAAATATTGTTATTTGACATGGCAGTCTCTCAACCATGTCAAATCACATATGTAGTAGTTCCCACAGTGTTCCCATTGTCGGGAATTCACAGTCTTCTAATCGATACAAAAACATTCATTGAAACAATTCGAATACACTTGGACAATAGAATATAGGCTTGCCCTTCATGTGAAAAAAATTCATTACCAATTGTTCTAAACGAAATGTTATGTAAAATAATGAAAATGAAGTTTAAAAATTCACCAAAAATGGAGTTTTGATTTTTTGGGATTGAAATTTGGTACGCTTGATTGGAATTGCACAAGGATGCAATGATAATTATATTTACTATAATATATCAATTATTTATCTAAAATGTAATATATATCTAATATATAATCTCATTTTTTCCACATTTAAGAACATCAAATTGAATTTGATATGATTTAAAGAAATTTCTTTGTGAAAATCATAGTATTTACATAAATGCTTTAAACTGTATGAAATTAATATGGAAAATGAAAAATAATAGTGAAAAACATCAAGGTGTAATTGATGTATACCTTGAGCACATACCAAGAGAAGTTCAATAGAAAAAAAATTCAAAAGTGGTGTATTCTCAGTTTTGAAGATGCTATCTTCAAAGAATTACAAAAATTGCAATTTTAACATATCTGAAAAAAATTAACCCACTACCATTGACAAAGATATTTTGTGACTTCTAGATGCTTTGCAATGAACTATAGAGAAACAAGAGATTGGAAGCATTTTGTCATCCCTTCTGTCGTCTTTGTTTTTTTGTGGCAGGATCTTTCAATGAAGATTATGAAGAATAGTAGAATACCATTGGACCATTCTGGTCTACAACGTCCTTAGAGCCAGTTTTCATTTGGGTCTTGCCCGTCTAAGCCCTTGCCATTGATTAGTAGGGGGACTTGAACGTCCAATCAAACCTCAAGGCCGAGGTCCAACCTCTAGACCGCATTTAGGGAAAACATAGACCGAGACGGGCTAAAGGGCATACTGGACCCCTAATAAGAGGAATGATCCAAAAGGATTTTTGTTGTAAGATATTAAGGTTTATTGATCTTCCATTCATTTACCTATTCAAAGTATTGCTCGTTCAGGTTCTAGAGATCCAGAGGGCAATAGAAAGTTGCCCTCCAATGTGGATTCCATTTTTCCTTTGGGACCACCCTCCAATCCACTCTCTAGGGCCTAGACGTCCAAGTCCCTAATGGAAACTGGCTCTTAGGGCTATTTCCCATTATGGGCATGGAGGTCCAAGGGTTGGAGGGGGTGCTCGAGGGCAACTGGAGGGGGCCAACTTTTCCATTCCTTCTCAACTTCCAAGCCTGGAGCCCCCCACCTCCAAAAGCCCCTCCCCTCTTAGTTTTATTATTGAAAATTCAAGTCACAAAGATGTAAAGTCCAACAATAAGATACAATAATAAAGCCTACAATTGAAGTTGTAGCAAACACAGACTTGTTTTGAGTCAGAATTGAGGGGTCCAAGCGAGGGGGCTAACCCTTCTAAGTTTGAATTTGAGATTAGAAGGGCCTGAAGGTTTGGTTAGATGTTTAGGTCCCCCGGGTGCCTAATAGAAAGTGCCTGGACGTCTAGGCAGCTAATAGGAAACGGCCCTTAGAGCCCGTTCCCATTAGGAGTTGGACATTCAGTTCCTAGATGGAGGGCTAGATGGGGGTTGGATGGCTTGGAAGAGAGGTCCATCTTTCCATTAGAAGCTGGACCTTCAAGGCCTGGAGGTCCACCTCAAATCAACTATAAATTACAACTAAAGCTATAAGCCCTAGGCTTTTGACAATCTATCTCTTTCTCAAAATGAGGGGTCCAAGCAGCCCTCATGACCCTCCAAGTCTGTTTTTTTTTATTTTGGGGGGCCTAGAGGTTAGACCCCCACCTAGACGTCTAAGCCCCCCTGCTGGTCAATGGCAAGGGCTTAGATCTTTTGGGGCTTGGATGTCCAAGTCCCCAATAGAAACCAACCCGCCTTAGGTCCCGTTTTCATTGACTACCTAGATCTCCAAGTTTTGGAGGTGCATGCAGGCTCTATTGCCAAGTAGGGGGAGTTGGACCTGAAGTCGACCGTTTAGGTCCCCCTTCAACCTCCACGTCAGGGAGAATTGAAATGCAGACCTGGGAGGCTTGGAGGGTGGACTGACCCCATTCAGAGCAAGAGGAAAAGACTATGCAGCTACAAGATACCTGCTTTTTCCTCGTTGGGTAAACAAAATGGCTACAAATACTTCAAGCCCTGGAGGTTCGGAGAGCAATAAAGATGTTTTCTGCTCCAGCCCCGTCCAACGTGCCCACCAGGAGCTGGACGTCCAGCTTGCTAATGGAAACCGGCTCTTACAGGGTTAACGTACATGACCCGTGGCCACTTCAAGTGATGCCTACCGTGGGTGTCGAAGACGTTGACCTCATCCTCGTTTTGTGGTCGTCTCCGGTGTATTTCGCAGTGAGTGGGGCATGAAGCTGCTTCCTTTTTCTGTATGGCATGAAACGGAGCGGTGTCCAATTCTCACAATCGACGTGAGAATTGAAATCAAATCGTGTCATGCACAAGAGGTGTCGCTTGTCTGTCCTTCGGATGGAGCGTAGCGAATCACTGGATTGCACAAGTTCACACACTCCATACCTATATCACTTTCTCGACGATCCGATTCCACAAACTTTAAAGGAATGTAACGTAGCACATTGATCCCGGCCTCTTCAGTCACGCCAGCGTACGGTGATAATTCAATGATGAACAATAGGAGCAATTCTGGAATTAAAGGAGTTTAAGGCTTGTTCAAACTCAGAATTTATTGCAGAAAAAGCGAGTACAAAACGAATCAATGTTCTCCGGGATCAGATTAACCGAAAAAAACAGACTCGAAGGAACTTTTCGAGCGAAACTATACGTGACGTCAATCTACTTTCAATGACAACCTTTAGGCGCTGAGGAAGGCCATTCTCTAAAGAAAATCGAAACAAGAAGAGAAACTAACCTGAATCTGAACTGAGAAGTGAAAAAGATTTGGACATCATGGAGGTCTTACAACATACTTGACCTAAATTGGAGAGGGAACATCCTGCAGTTCAAGAACCCTAAAACCTCAGGACTGTACCATCTGCGCTGGAAACTTCGTTTAGGAGATGATGAGAATACTAAGAGAGGCGATAAAGTCTCCAGAGTCGCATTGTGCTAACGGCCATCAGTGTTGATCCTCAAAACTTGAGGCGGTACCGATATGCAGAACGTGTGCACGTCGATCGTGTGTACACTAGCCCAGATCATAGGCGTGTTGTATTATACACATCAATGCACAGCATTTCTTATGCATCCTTGATCGACACCAATGGTTTGACGATCGAGAGGGCGGGGAGTTGTGAGCGTCCGAACATCTCTGCTTTGATCTAAAGCTGACATGGGACAACTGAATGTTTGACCATCTACAACTACATCCGTTCCTACAGCAGTTGATTAAATAATCTTACGACCATCCTCCCTTCTCAAAGAGGCGTTACATGCGTACACCAGTGGACAGTCGTTTCAACGCGATCTCTATTAGTTACTCTGCAATATCGAGGGACAGGGGAATCGGTTGGGATACGGACCACAAGGAGGCACCGTGTCCTCACCATGACCAGGTTCTCTATTGGGCTGAGGGTGGAGAATGCGCAGCAGGTAACGAAGGGGAAGCCTGCAGCAATAGCTCACGGAATACAGCTGGAACGGCGGTCAGAACCCCGTTCTCCTCCTTCGTGAAAATTCTACTGACCCTGATACTAAGTTGAACCTCCTGGCTCGATGAGAGGCCGGTGCGGCACTTTCGAAGCTCAAATGAGGAACGGGGAGGGGGGGTTTCGAAATGGTTAGTGAGACGACTAAGTACCCAAATTCCCAAGTTTAAGAGATTTAAAAGATACCAGAGACGGCGGAAAAACCGATCCAGTGATGACGACGAACCGAATATGAGAGCATTCAATTATGACAGCGGCGACTGGATGCAGGGAAGACAGGGCCGAAAGGGCAGATTCATAGCTGCTTATGAATGGTGGTGCCGGACATTCGTCTTGCGCAACGCCAATCCTGTAGCTGCGGTGCTAATCTTGACATCTCTATGGGTGTCTCTGTACTCAGGGTCACTGGCAGGGGGCGACCTGCAAACAGTTGTTGGGCAACTGGGCCGCATCGGAACATGCTTCTTTTCGGCCATGGCGTGCTTCCTGGCTGCAATCTACACCGCCGTGTTCAGACCCAGCATCCCTGTACGGACGAGGGTCGGCCTCCTGGTCACGATAATCGCCTCATGGAACCTCCTTTTTCTGTACGATCATGGCGGGAGTCTCCAACACCACGGAGCGTACAACATGCTCATCTTCGTTGTGTTTGTTGTCCCGGCGCTCGCCATCGCTGGAGTGGAGTATGGCCTATGGCGCACGGTAGGATGGAACAAACTGGTGGCGGTGCACTTTCTCATCTTCATCGTCAGCACCGTGGCAACAACGGTCACCCTTCACAGGGCTAACCAGGTCTGGGACCAAGGGTTCCGCGGCGAGCGCATGTTGCCCTTAGCTGCAGTATGCACACCAGTGAATCGTGGTCTCCCGTGGGTGGACATCCTCCCTGCTGGCGCCCAAAACTTCTGGGCAGGCTCATTAATATGCGGCAACGAATATGATCGGCAAGCCGCAAAGACGCTGGACTTTCACGTCAATTTCACCAATGGTGCTCTGAGCATCAGCTGCAGTGCTACTCAACGTCTGACTTACACCCCACTCCCGTCCACGCTGGATTGGCCAAAGGCCGACAAGCTAGTGGAGGAAGTTTTCGAGGGCACGTTCCGCAGGCCATTCAACAAGCTCGTGATGGACAAAGTTCGAGAAGCAGGTGAGGCCCCCTACAAGGTGTTTCAGCCAATCGCTCTTCCCGCAGGAATTGAAGCCGCCATAGTTCGCTGCGGTGCCGTCGAGAAGCTTGTGACACGAGTGAGGCCGACTTTAAAGGCCTTGACTCGGCCCAGCTTAGATCCCCCGAAGCTCGATGTCATCTTTCTGTTTTTGGATGCAACCAGCCGCCGAGGATTCCACAGGCGCCTCCCGCGTACAGTGACTGCCCTGGAGAAGGTCGACGCCATGGGCTTGACTCGGCTGTACCAGTTCTTCCGCTACAACGTGATGTCCTTCTGCACCGAGTCGAATTCCCGAGCCATGTTCCAGGGCACCTCATCAGCTCCCAATGAGAAGTGGGTGTCATCGTTGTGGGAGGATTTCGCGAACTCCGGTTGGGTGACCCTCTACACCGCCGACACTTGCCAAGATCTAAACGCCGCTTATATGAACCGCAAATCCCACGAGGATCGACAATGTTTCGACCACGAGCTTGTGTCTCCGTTCTGCCACTCCGATTTCTTCGCCGAGGATTCCAACCCTTTTGGTAACTTCAAGGGGCCATATTCCATTACTGCAAGGTGCCTCAAAGGTCAGCATGTTCATGAACATGAGCTCCAGTACCTCGAATCATTTCGATCTGCATACTCCCACCAAGCTAAATTCTCGCTAGCTTGGTTTCTGGAAGGGCATGAAGGTACCACCGAAGTGCTCAAGCATCTGGACGACGGCTTGGCAGCATACGTGAAGAAGATATCCGTCCAAGACTGGAACCGGACGGCGTTGATCATCGCCGCTGACCATGGCTTGCACATGGGGCTTAACTTCGGACTGTCTCAAAACGGAGCAGTCGAGCACAAGAACCCCATGTTGGCTGTCATGTTGCCGCCATGGTTCACAGATCAAGGGAACCGCCATGGGCTAATACGAAAAAATCAGCAGAGATTGGTAACAGGGTTAGATCTGTACCGAACCTTGCAAGGGATCCGGCTGGCAGGGTCGAAGGACACAAGGTGGATAGACGAAGCAGAAGAGGAGAGATCGAAGAGCGGTATCAATCTGTTACAAGATGAGGTTCCCGAAACCAGGACTTGCAAGGATGCAGAGATTCCTGCACAATGGTGTCAATGCCTCTGAACCCTGGAATTCTTTCAAGTAAGTTTATTTTATGTTGTTCTAGGTGATGATCAATTAATGATGGCAATGCCCACACAAATAGTCCTGTTTCAACAGATTTTGCCGACAGGTCACAAAGCATGATCCTTGGGGAGAAATGAGATGCAGGAACAATTTATCATATGCATCACTCAGTTAAAGCATCACAGGAAGCAATTTCCTCTACACACCACCACATCACAAGATGATCAGCAGGCAATGAGCTCTCTATGAAACCAATCTCGCCAATACTCACTACAGATATCTCTCTTATATCAGTGTGTCAACGATGCCTTCACTAAATACCACAGCTAGTATCTACGATATATTTACCTATCATAAAACGTTTAACATACAAGTTGTTGACAACTAAAAACTTACATTCTAAAAACTACCTCCGTGGACCGTTCGTGAAACACATGGCCATCCATCGATAAGTGACGTATCCTTCATCGCTTTGCAGTGCTGATATAGTCCTCAAGCTCTTGAATGACAGCCTCATAACAAAAACGGTATTGATCCTGTTGAGCCAAAAATTGACGCATTTAGCACAACAATGGACACGTCAGTAAAAAAGTGACGCTTACAGCCCTAGGGATTGCGCCCTACCGAAATATGACAGGTTCCGAAACACACTCGCGGAAACAGAACACAGAAGCGGCAGTCTCCAAGATGCTACCTCAGATGGCCAGAATTTGATCGAAACGATCATCATTCAATATCGGTCCACAAATTTATGTGAGCCACAAATCCAACGTAGCATGCTTATCTAGACAGAGAAGCTAATGAGTAAGTTTGCATTCACAAGAATTTCATCAATGATCAAGAATCTAATGAGCTGTCTACGTGGTTCAACATTTTTCTCCACCGTACAAATATTTGCAGTGGATAGGAATCCTTTCTTCGCGTTTGGCAATCTACAGTGTAACCTAGTCATATAGTAAGTCTCCTGCGCTAAGTTCACACCACAGTTCTGCGTTTTATCCTTTAGGGTCAAGCAAGTATCGTACCCTGGTCTGCACCATCCCATCACGCTGCAATCTGAACTGGCGCACTGTGTTTTCCATATCCACAGCAGTCAAATCACCTCCTAAAATTCTGCGAAGGGTATGATCAATGGCACAATAGGTCCCTGTTCTTCCTATACCAGCACTGCAATCAAAGACAAGAACCTCATAAATTACAATACTTTAGGGCTGACGAGGAAGAGTGTAGTAAACTTCCAGCATCAAGGAAGCTCGGGTTTCAAATATTATGATGATGAAGAAGCGTGGAGTAAGCGTTCCAATTGTGCGAGGCTCAAAATCATATTGCACAGACGGACGGGAGCTGCATCCATACATCTTAACTGACCAGACAGATTTCAGCCTTTGAAAGGAACAAAGAGGGTGCACCTGCAATGTACCACGAACGGGCCAGCTCGAGGGGGTATACTAAAAGAGGCTCGAATCAGCTCACGGACAGACCTTGTGGATCCCGGAACAGAATGATCAGGCCATCCCAAATACTCGTAATGCACTACTGTCAAGGGCCGTTCCAAAGACTGCACAAGTCCACCCGCATTAGCTGGAGCACTTCACAACACAAGGTGAAGACTAGCACGAGATGGGCTTTCGCACCATCCAAAATGAAAGACACTTTGCCCTGACCTTTTTTACTCCCAAGATTTGGAGTGTCCCACCCCACTGTCACTAATATGCCCTGCTTTCTGTCATAACATCAGGTGCTGCTCAAATAGAGTGGACTACCGAAATGTATAAGCAAGGTTGTCCAATTGTCAAAAAACAGCGCAAAAACTTGAGGAAGGGTACCTTGGTGTCTTGAACTGCAAAAACTCGTCTGGCTATACCATGCGGACTGCTGGTAAAGCTTTTGTTTGATACGAGAACTTTTCCATATATTTGAGACTGGTTTTCGTACTCGGGGAAGTAAAGTGCACACTTATCCTGCCACGTAATTGAATCAAAAGTCAAAACCGAAGCTTTGGGGGTCTTCGCTCCTTTTGCAGAAACGGGGTAATGGATGTTCTTAGTAATCAGCAAAAGATGAGCAATGCTTCAATGTAGAAGTTCCAAATCAAGGAGGGGAAAACCTGTGAGAACTACGTTGTAATAAAGAGTGTTCTACCTTGCAGAGCAAGAAATGTTATCTTGTCAAGCACAAGCTTCACATGTTATAATACACGGTACTATCTAGGTAGGACCAAACTTGAGAAGGAAGGGTTAGGAAGCTGAAGACCACATCTCTAATGTTTATGTATTACAAAAACATCATAAGATTAAGTTTACATACATTGACGTCCGCATATAATTTCAACCATAGACGTTCACAGCAGTAAATAACCACCATCATCAAACCCTAATCCTCTTAAGATAACTTTGCTTACTTCGTCGCCATCAACAATTCGAGTAAGCATAATGATAACTGGGCACCGCTGCTGGAGCACCATGGTCCAGAGGTCATTCACTGTGGTAGATAGTGGCCCTTGAGTGGCTATGTATCTGGGCAAATCTTCATGAACATAGTCCTGAGAACGAAGATTAGTACATTTGCAATTACCTCAGTACTCGGGAGGGGGGGCGAACAAAAGTTCTGCCATCGTCAGTCTAGGGTGACAATAAGTGGATCAAAAATATCCAATTTAAATAGTTACATGAATCTGATATTGATTGGATTCCAACAAAGCCGTGAAAAAATAGATAAGAAGAACCACGATGATGACAAACCTTGAAACTCCACAATCCAAAACTGCTTCAGAGAAATACCTGAACAAAGCTTGCATTAATGTAATCAGAGGAACGCATTCCAGACTGCTTCTTGGCGAGAATCACTCTCGTACTATCATCTATAGCATCAAGTTATAGGAAAGAAACCCTCTTCACTTCAAATTCAGTACACTACGAAAGCTTCAAGGACACACGACAACCTTTGTAAACAGCCAGTAGATCTACTAAAGCACACAACCTAGTAAATACATGTTTTCTCTAAATTCTCGCGACAAAACCAGTCAACCTAACATCTACAAAACACATTAGAATCATCTCCTTGAGGATACAAGGCAGAACATTGACGTAGCGGTTCTTGGCTCTGTTGGAGGCCGACAATGCCACTGCTGTTTGAGATATTGCCTTGTAATTGTGCATCCTCTCTGCCTGAAAAAAGCGATAGTGTAGTCACACAAGTCAAACTTGGCGAAATTTCACTGTATCTACATTGAATAACATCAGCCTCACTAATCTCAATAAATGTAGCAAACATAAAAGGCAAGTGCCGGCACTCTATTCTATGGCCATCAAGATCACATGCACCAATCGACACTGACACGTTTAAAAAAGATAACTTAAAGTGTTCTGTGAAACCAAAAGAGGAGCATGCTTCTGGGGATATTCAATACTGGGTAAGAGCTTCACGATACAAAACTCGTGCAGAAGTCGCATTTTCATACCTGCAATGTATCGAACTCGCAATCAATTGCTCCATTCAAATTCCGGCCACCGCTGCCCTTCGCTATCAGTTTCAGCTGTTTCAGTGCATTTTCGCACGTCGAGATTTGCGAGGCAGTGATTGATGGCACCGAGAGATCTCTTTCAATCTGCTGCTGCTTAATGACTGCTCCGAGATCAAAGTCCCCATCTAGGCTTCTAGCACCAGCCATTCTTGGAGTCACCGAAGGAGGCGTGGGTGTGACAGGGGACGACGACATGGTGGACAATCCACCTGTAACTTCTCCTTTGATGTTCTTCAACGTACTGGATCCATCCGAGAGGGACTTGGAACGAACTGCTTTACGAAGTGTAATCCCCGTCTTTCTAAACTTGATAACCAGTGTAGGTGCAAGATGCACTTGCTTCTCAGAGGCGCAATATTGCCACACACCGAAGTAACCATTTCCTGATCACTCAACCCTAGAATGCCACAGTCCCACGCTGAACAGCACCCTTCCACGCAACGTTCAATGCAAGAATAAAAACTAGTGTCAACATTTGACGACTGAGATGTAGCTGCCAAGACTCCTAAAAGCACCGCTTCCTTCCAAATTTGCACTCAATCGCAAGAGACATGTGCGAGAGAAGGAATACTAAAAAACACGAATACTTACCATGATGTGCCGAAGTTATATTTTCTATGAGGGCGGTTGGTTCTACTCAGCTACGTCCGTCGGGATTGGCACGATGAAGATGGAGGAAGGATTAAGTTAGTCGAAGCTTGAGCTCAGGCTCGCCTTGGGAGTGCTCCTTCCGTTAAGCTCTAGGGTTTCGAGGGAAGAGAGATTCGATCGTAGAGATCTTGAAGATTTATACTACGTCTACGTACTACAAATTAGATCACATTGAGGGAAAACATCCCTCAATTCTTTCTGGCGTAAATGAGTAATCTTAAGTTTATTTTTTGTAATTTTATAGTAGTATAATAATAGTATATAAATACAAATAACCATTCTAAATGTAACTTTCTCAAGGAAATTTAAAACAAAAAAGGGGTATGAGTGGCATAGGGATGAAAATTTAAGTATATACAGATTTAATATATCATGTATGTATGGAGATTCAAAGTATTTTTGGAATCCTTGCAACCCTTGAAGTTGGACAATGATCATAAAATGATTGACTAAGTTTATAAGGGTTATTAAGTACATTTTGAAGAAATCTATTATTATTTTTTAAATTGACTACAATATTTTAGTCACATTTGATGAATATCCTTTGAGTTTTTATCAATTATTTTTACAAAAAATGTTCTTAATTAACACATTGTTTTGTTGACTATCTTATCAAATAAAAGAACTTTACCAAACAATTCATTGCATAAGTGTCAACTTTCAAAAGTTTATTTTTAATGCCTTATAATGATGTTTTGGTATGTTACTTTTGTAGAAGACAATTTTTCTTCTAGTATCATTATTTAGTCCCTTGGATTCTAGATTAGTTTTTTGAAAGAAATAGTTATCAATAATTGCTTATAAGACTTTGATTTTTTAAAGAAACATGGAAGGCTATATGTACATTTAAAAATTAACCATATAATTAGTAGTATAACAAGATGCTAAATTTGGTGCACATCTAATATTATACATTCTAATTGATGTTGTTAATTTTGAGACATACAATATAGTCATATAATTGACTATTGCTTAGCCCCTAAAGCACCAAAGTCTTGAAATGGGACAAAATGGATTTGGGTCATAAATGTATAGTTTCAATTTTATTGGGATTTTTTTATATATAAATTGTGACCTTGCATCATAGTCATGCAAGGTGCAAAATCTTGTTTTTCTTTACTTTAAATGCAATATTTTGCAATGTATGCAATGAAAGTTCCTAAAAGAAAATTCTAAATATTTTTACACTAGTCTAATACAAAATCTTATAGTTATATATCCCAAAAAAATCCAAATCATTTTTTACTATTTTTGATAGAAATGGAGATTTTGAATGTTTTCTAAGGAAATTTTGAGTAGCCTTCTAAGCAAGTGAGTGACCAATTCATCTTCACATCCACGGGAAGTTGAAGGATTTTTTTCCTCAACAACACAAATTTAGGTGTACATGACTAACATAAACTAATAAACCTAGTATTTCAAGTTAAAAAGGTCAAACCCAATAGTTATTTCCTAAATGAACAAATATTGAAATTCCAATTGGAACATCAAATGAAAACAAACATGTCCTAGATATACATAATCTTTGTTTTTTCATCCATCTAAATAATATTAGATTTTGGAGATAGCTCTCTTAGTTCTATTTTATACAACATAGATTTCTACGATTATTTTTTGCATACCTTATATAATTCATAGAATAAAAACATAAGAGGATTTCTAGCCATTTTAGAAGACTATGCTATGAACATTGTCACATCAACAAGCTCACATGGTCAAACAGCTATCATGTCAAATAATATTAATTAATTATTAAATATTTTTTAAATATTCTTTTGAAAAAAAAAATCTTAAATCATTTTTTGGCTTTTCAATACATTTTGAAACTTTTTGAAAAAATAAATTTTGATTTGATTTTTTCAAAATTCAAAAATTCAATCCAATAGGGGCTACTTTACATAATTACAACAATGGGCATAGTTTTCGGGGATGGTCGTGAAACAATCTTCTAGACACCCCCAAATCCTCTTGTATGTAATCAACTTCAAAACCTAATTTCTTTGGATCAAATAGTAATCCTTTACAAAAAAATTAAATAAACAAATAAAAATAAAAATCTTAAAATATTACTATAATTAGAATTTGGCAATTTGAAGTGAAAGAAAAGAAAGTCTTGCAAAAACTCTAATAGCTCATCTATAGTGAATTTTGAAATTTAAAATAAATTTAGATTGAAAAATATTGAAAAATAATGAATAGGTACAATAGTGTAGCTTCAGAGGGTAAACTCCCGATGCTGTAGAAAGTGGCGTGAGATAAAAAAAATAGGGTCAATTTAATTCATACGAGGAAAATTTTATATCTTCTATAGATGTACAATATTGCTAATATGTCTTGGTTGGGTTTATATATAAAATAGGGTGGGAAGAAATTCCCCATATTTTTTAGTGGTTGAAAAAAAATAAGATGCCAAATTTTAAATTTTCCTATAAGTATTTAGTAGGTTCAGTTTGATATTTAATAGCTTTGATAACCAAACTGTAAGTTAATTCAATATGTTGTCTAAATTTGAATTAGGGGCCTTTAGGATAGTGGAAAATGAGTTGGCATGATGGTGTGGCAGTTCTCCAAAGTTGTTAGGGTTTAAAATGTTTCCCATGGATTCTCTAACACACATTACAAATTTTGAATCGCTCACTTTTGAGTTTATGGACGGACAATAATTTTTTGTGGGCCGTGGCGGAGTCTTGTGGGGGTTTGTAATTTTTCTATAATTCATGCCTAGGATTTAGGGTTCAAGTCAAATTTCTTGACGGTTTGCTAATTCATCATGGCAATTGTGCTAATTGAAGATTTTTTGATTGCACCTAGCTACCATCAATGTCCTTATGAGCTTTGTCGTTTAGGGTGTGCCAAATTTGTTGCTTCTCGTAAATTACATATCTTTGATGCATGTCTTTGATTTGCTTTCAATTTAGGATTTAGGTTGCATTCTTGTGTATGTTGTGGGTTTAAGGCATCTTTTAGGGGTTTGGTTTTGATTTCATATATGCAATGCTTAGGGTGTAAGAAGGATGGACAAAGGTCAAAGGTTTTGGAATTGTTCTCCAATTTGTGCTTAGGGTTTAGAGTTCAAATCAAATCTGTTTCCAATTGTATTGGTTCATTATGCTAATTCAAGATTTTTTTATTGCTTTCACTACTGGTTTTGGATTGAGCTTCTAATTAACTTTACGATGTACTTTAATTCCATGTTGAAATCATGGAATTCAACAATCCTGCAACAATTTAGTACTACAACTTCTAATAAGTTATGTGCACTTTGATGTCTGCCTTCAGTTGCTTTCAGTTGTTATGCACGTTGTACGCCCTATGCATCCTTCAGGATTTTAGTTTTGATTTGGTTTACGATGCACTTAGGATGCAAACTTGGGGCCTCAGATTTCAGAATCATTCTCTAATTTTTGTCTATAGTTCAGACTTCAAAATTGAGGTGAAATTTGAGGACAGGTTGATAATTCTATTGATTCATCATATTGTCTTAAACCATCTTCTTGAATTCATGGTATTTTTCAGAAGAATTAGGACCTACAGTACCCTCTCCTTAATGACACATGGTAAACTATTCCTTTGGCTAAATTCTTAGCTGATGATCTTTGTAGACTAAATGCAGCTTCGGAGGAGGATGGCCCAAGAGTGCCTATAGTGGCAGCATCCTAGTGGCATTTGCCTAAGCCTTCACTGTTAGATTGCTCTTCAACAGCCTAATCGTACTTCCTAAAGAGCAATGGTAGTTTTGGAGATCTCTTCTCTTGTTTCAATGGCTGCAAATTACTTGAAATTTGTCATTGCTATAGCTTGTATTGTAGTACATATAAACATTTTGAGGCTCTCAGTTACTTTGAACTGCATAGTAGATTAGACCCTTAGAAGGGATTGAATGGTGTTAGAATAGTCCTGAATTTAAACCTACAAGTTTTTAGTTTTGCAATGCACACGAACTTGCTAGTTCCTAGTTTTGAAATGCACTTGACCAGAGGCAATTGTCTTTGTAAACACTTTCAAATAAAATTTCTATTTTTTTTGTATATGTATGTTATTACATTCATCTTCTTTCAAATTCTCATTGCTTTAGATTGTATACTATAGGGCAATTTATGCATTTGTATTTGTTTGCTACAAAATGGTGAGATGTATGTTTAGTGTTGGTTTTTGAAATGGTCTACTCCTATATCTTGTTTTCAAAGAAAATTAGACATTTCCAAGCGGTGATTTTTGCTTTCAACATATTTGCTTTTGCAGTATATTACAAGTCTTTTCATAACCAACTTACTTTTTGAATATAGAAAAAAAAAATAGAGTGCCCAAAAATAGGCCCTCGAAGATTTTACCAAAAAAATAGGGTATGGAAAAATATGCACTAGTAACTTTTATCTAATAATAGGGGGGAGAAAAAATAGGAATAAATAACCCCCCATTAAATACCCCATTATTGCACATGATTTTAAATTGTAAAGGGGAGTTTACCCCCCGAGAGTGTAGTGGAGAGAGTAGCAATTAATCTAATTGACTAGAACCAAATCAACCAATAGACATAGTGGATCAAATTTTAAAGTGGTTGTTTGCAATCCACTATTACTCTAAGTTGCATCTTATAACTCATCTCAAGATTTCTACCTCTAGTCCTATAGCTTCTTAATTCTTCTTAAAGACAAGTCTTTAGTTCAAATTTCCAAATTGTATAGATGTAATATAAAATGCAACTAAAAATAACAAATCAATCATGACTCTCAAACAATGGTTGTAAAATATCATCCATAGATCATATCCATACTATTGAATCTATCGTTAGTACACTAATTAATAATTTTCAATTAAATTTGAAGCCAAGATTAAAAATTCCTTCTAAAATTGATTATAGATAGGCTATTTCTTATTTTTACCAAAAAAATGCTTTAAATCCAAAATGTTGAAATTTGGAGTACCATTGTAATATTTTTTATTGTTACTTTGGCACTTTATAAAAAATGAAAAAAAAACCTTGATGCACATTGAATGTTGGAAATCTCACCATAACAAACAAAACAAACAATCTAATTTAATGTATATATTGGATAGAGATTTAAAAGACCTAAAGATTAGATCAATGAGTTTCAAGCAAATTAGATACAAAACCCTATGATTGCACCTAGGATTGCACTTTTCTAAAGGATGGAAGCTCATCACACAAAAGTCTTGTCTATGTGAAATGAATTGTGAATGTTTGCCAACTAGATGTTGTGCTATACCGTAAGGACATGAGTTTCTTACACCCTTGTTTTCTACCCATTTGATACTTCAACCTCCAAATTACTTACTGGTTATGTAAATTGGCTTATTTAAAATGCTCTCAAAATTGCCTCACATTAGCAACTAGTAGGAAGTTGGAAAGGCATATGGTCAATCTTTTGGCCTCTCAACATTTGCAAATTATTTCATGTATGCAATTTAATGTAAAAATTAAAGAAATAGGAAGTTGGATGAAGTAGTTGAACGCTTGAAATCTCTAAAAATTCTTTGAAATCGATTCTCAACAATGTTAACCAATTCTCTACAAATTTGTTTAGCCTTGTGTTTAGGCCACATGATTTGTTTCCATGCTCTTAGATAGAGGATGATGGTGCTCACAGGGCAACCAATTTTTTTCTTCCACCTTCAATAAAACAAATGCCAATAGTAGTCTAAAAACCTCCAAGAGAACTATGGAAGAAATTTATTGCCAATGGGTGGCAAGATAAATCAACCATTTTTCATCCATGTTTGCCCTACCCACTTGCCTAGTTTGAAATCCTACTTACATATGTTACCAATTAAAATAAAATAGTTAGTTGCTACCTGACTTCCTACATTTTATGTGATAGGGCTCTTGGTGTAGTGCTTCTAGTAATCCTTTGCATATAATTCTAGAAAACAAAGCCCTACTTAACTTTAGTTAGTATTAATTTATTTAGGTTATTAGGGGCACTCTATATTACATGTGCAAACTAGGTGAATTTGCTCTACTAAAGGCTACAAATTCTCAATTGTGATTGGATACAATGCTACTACCAATCCAAATTCTCTTACACCTTGAAGCTGGATTAATTTGGTTGAATGGGTTTTCATCCCAAAAAAACATGATTTGATACAGCCTATGCTTGCTAAATGCAATGCATAGAAAATGCAAGGCCAATGTTACATTTCAATTAAATTATTTTTTATGAAATATTATTTTTTTCAACAAATTTAATTTAATGGATTTTGTGCAATTGACTTTAAAGCAAACTAGTCCAACCTTTAAGTAAGGTGGCTTTAAGAGTTTCATCCCCTCTCTCTCTTTTCTAGGTTTAATTGAATTGGCCTAGCTTCTTGACCTTAAGACTCGGGGAGATCACTCCTTGTAGTTTTAAGCATACACCTGAGTTAAGAGGGTATTTAATATAGGGCTATTTATCTTCATTTTAGTAATTAAAATGATCGTATTTTTACATATAAATTCAATCTTTTGGTTTTTATAGTTAGGCTATCTTATATACAAAATTTATATGTCTGATTTTTCATATCCATTTACAACACACTATAAAAGTAGTGTCTTATATATACACTATTTTTTTAATATATGCACTACTTGTATTGTAGTACAATTTCAAATGACAAATACAAATGTAAAATGCAACAATAGTTTTAAATATTCTAAATTCTATGCAATGTATTCTAAACAACCTAATATGGTGAATAATAAACATTATAGAAACATTAAATATAGTTACAATACTAAAACTAAGAAAAACACCAATACTAGAAATATAACATGAACAACATGAGAAATTGACACTCTAAAAACATTATAGATTAACTCAAGAATATGACTTCTATTTTAATATAGAGACTATATATTTTATTTTTACATATGCATTTACAATGGTTTTGAATTTTGAATCAAAAAATAAAAGAGTGTTTATTAAACACTAGTAAAAAGAAGATGATTTTAAACACTTACAAGTATATGTTCAAGTAGTTGAGGCAAATCTAGAGTTTGTAGTGTCAAAGTATAGAAAAGATTCCATGCAAGATGTTGCACACTCTACACTAATTTCTTAATGGGTACTTTGTGTGAACACAAATCTCCATAGTACAACCTCATTGTAAATTTATAGCTCAATTCTTTTGTCTTGGAACAATAGATTCTTACATACTATTATATAATTGGTATATTCAAGGAAAGATTTGTATGTATAGGCTAGAATTATTTGATGATAATAACAAATCTCTTGAAAAACATCCTTAAATTTACCAAATTGTGTAAGTTTTATCATTCAATTAAAAAGTTTGTTTACATCTATATACATTGTACTACAAATTTTTTATATGAATCCTATTTGTAAAGGCTAATTTATTAATACAAATTCCTACTAAATGATGTTTATACATAGCCTAATTTATATATAATAGGATATGTGACATTTCAAGAACCCTATAGTAATTCTACATATATATAAAATTTATCCCCTTTGAATTAAATAGACCTTATCTTTTAACTCACGTAGTTTTCTAAAAATCGCGAGTAATCTCCCCGGGCCTTAAGACCATTATATAGGGGACAATTGACCTCTTTTATAATATTTTTTGCTAAAGAATAATTGAGGATTGTGTTCAGCCTAAAAAAGACTCAATTTGGCCTTAATGGAAATTGGTTTGGCTTTATTGTACAATAGGGTACAACAATAATTTGAACTATAGATGTATCATTTTACAAAACTTTGTATAAAGTAAGATGAATTTGTCATTTTGTATTTTGCATAATTAACATTCTATTCAAGTGTAAACCTAATAATGCTTACCAAATTTCAACTTTAAAAAACTAAAATTGCATTTTTGGTGAATTTTTGAAGTAAATTCTCATGGTTTTGAATTGTTTTATGAAACACTTACCATTTCGGGCTCAAAATGACTTGTTTTAATGAGTCTTGTGACTTTTGGAATAATTTTTTTTAAATAAAATAAAATATGGGATAATTTGAAGAGCAATGATAATAATGTATCTCTTAAAATTCATACCTAAGAAAATTTAATTCTAAAAATTATGTGCAAAAAAAACAAAATGAAAAATACAATGAAAATTTACACTTTGATGGTTTTAAATATATATATATATATATATATATATATATATATATATATATATATATATATATATATATATATATATATATATATATTCAAAAAATGTAATTTTTTAATTTAAAGATACCCCTCTTCATTTATTTTCATCTTTGAGAAAAATAATTGTGTATGCTACACTTGCACAAAGGTAGTGCACTTTGAGCACATGTGGAAGTTGGACAATTTATTATTTTTAGAAAATATCTATGCAAGCTTCTGTAAATTTAGTAGAAGTCTTTGCATGCCGCTTTCAAGCCTAAAATTTGCATTTTTGGGTCAAAAATAAGACTAAACCCTTCCAAAGTGGTCAAGGTAGACATCCAATTGGGGGCTGATAAAAAATAGGAAACTAATTTTTTAAAATTCAAAAAATTACATAATGTCTAAAACTATTATTTGTACTTTAATCACAAGTTTTGTGAAAATTGGACAAATGAAGCAAAATTTATGAGTAAAAAATCACTTGTCTAAAGCAAGAGGGCACAAAAAATAGGACAAGTGTTTCTTGCAATCACCCTTTCACATAATAATTTATTGAAAAAAATTAGTGATGAATTTTTTAAGATTTAAATGCATAGGAGACATCGATATGCAGATCTTTCATGGTAAAGAATACCCCATTAAGGAACAAAAATATCATATATGAAGTGTTCAATATAAACCAAAATTTGTAAAATACATTTTTCTACATATTTAGTAAATTTTGGCAAAAAGAAATTGTACCATCATGCTCAAAGGTACAAAATTAGTCACAATGCAAGGGGCAAATACCGAAATCTAATTCAAATCTAATCTTTTAGTGGCAATGTTGTTCAATAAAAATTTGAATTATTATCATACGCCATTTGTAAATGAAAAGCAAACCTTACAAACCTCCCTATAAAGATGCTATGGACCAAAATGGTTTGATGAATGATAGAGAAGTCTTGCATATAAGATAGAAGAGCAATTATTCATCCTTAGAATTTTATGCAGAAGAGGGAGATCATGAATAATGGTTTGGTCTCCAATAAATTCTTTTAAATTTTTTAGAGTAGTTACATCCACTCTATTTCAAAAAGGATCCGTCCTTACAGGGTCAGACAATCGCCTGCCCACTGCGGAGTCTTGCGACTGGTGTTTCCAGGGCTCCCTGCCACTGCTTATTTCAGTTGGAGGTCCGTCTCCCGTAAGTTAGTCTTGGCTTGATGGAAAGGATCCATGTCAACATGTTATGTCTGCTGCTGTCGCCCTTGCCGAGGTGGGAGCGATTGCCATCCGCCGCGCGTCGCCTCTCGTGCCTCCCTTCGCTCCTCTCGACCTAATCGACCACCATGCGCAATTCCCCTGGCCTGCCTGTGTTGGAGGAGTCGCGATGAAGTGGGCTGTGGAGGCAGGAAGCTTGACTGGAAGGAGATTGCGGTTTCGTCCTCCTGTTCAAGGGCCCAAGTCCCTCACTTCACTTTCAGGCTCGTCTCATCTCAAGTCCCGCAAGCGACGGTCAAGGATGATGGGTTCGTAGGTTCTAATCTCCAGCTGAGCGGAAACCGACCTTTTGGACGTGAGGTATGGTCGGTAGCTTCCAAGGGGAGGTGGGAGGAACGATTAATCCAGGAACTCGTTTGAGAAAAAACCTAATCCTGCAAATCCTTGCAATCCGTTGATCCTTAGCGCTCGCTGCGGATAATGAGAACAGCGGCCAGGCTTCGGACCGAGAGTTGGCGAGGGAGGATTTGACGTAGGAAGATGGACGAAAAGCTGGCCTCAATGAACCGGAAGACCCAGAAGGTGCTGAGCAGATGAAACGAGCTCAGCCGTCTGTGATAGATGACATTGGTAAGTAGACCTGGGAACCACACATGTGCTTGAGCCTTACTTAAACAATTAGACCGTTAGAATTTTGGATGTGAGGTTTAGGGTTAGAATTCCAGTTGACTACTTCTATGCTCGAATCGCCGATTTGTTCAACCACAATGAAAAGGGGCAGAGGAGATTCGTATTCATAGCAACCACATTGTGATGCAGCGTGGAATTTGGTCAGAACAGTGTCTAAATCTAGTCCAATCCAGAAAATTGCATTTTTAATCTACTTGGATCTGTGCAGCTTTGACTGCAAGAACGGGCTTAGAGAATGTGAAGCTTGCCCTACAACGCATCTACATGTCACTCGCCAGCGCGTACCGCAACGCACTCAAGAGTTTCTTGGAGGGGTATCAAGAGGGGATTGCTGAAGTTATGGCCAAAAACTCTCGAGCAGAATCTGCAACTAGTAGACAAAGATTCGCACAGGCGGGTGAGAAACTGCAAGATCGTTCCCTGCCGAGAATGCCCGAAAGGACAAGCTGCCGTTCGTGATCTGACGTCCAATCCACCTCTTCGCACGCAGTTTGATATTAGGGGTATTGTAACAGGCAATCATGGATATGCCGCCCGTGACTGTGCGTGCGACGTTTTTGGTTACCGGGAATCCCAGGGACTCCGGTATACCGGGGGTGTTGATGATAAATGTGCAGGGGCTTAAGTGGACTCCAAACGATCCTTCCTCAGGGGTGCCTTTGGAGGTCAAGTCCGGTAACATAATATCGCACCAATGTAGCAAGGAAGTCCCGAACAAGAAAGTGCTCATGAAAGTGGTGACGGATGTTGACGGCAAGTCGTACTTGTTCGAGTTTCAAAACTACGATGCGCGGGCGCCGGCGCGAGATGCTGTGAGTAATGTTTTAGCCAGGAATAAGGCTGGAGCTTCTGCTCCAGCTGTAGTGTCCGCATCAATCCCAGTGAAGCCGATTGGGGACCAATTGAACCCGGTTGAGATGGGACGAAGAATGAGACTCTTGCAACAGGATCCAGATCTGCTAAAGCTTCATCAACAGCTTGTTGGTGGGAACGTGTTATTAGAAGTGGAGTTTTGGGCCACTCGGAAGAACTTGCTGGAAGAGGACCAAGGTGGGGTGCAGAAGCAACGCACTGGCCTTCGAAGTGCTATGCTCGCAGATGTCCGCCCACTTACAGATGGAAGGTCGAATAAGGTTACGTTCAACCTTACTCCCGAGATCATTCACCAGATTTTCGCAGAGAAACCCGCCGTCCACCGTGCATTTCTTTTGTATGTTCCCTCGAAGATGACCGAAAGTGCATTCTGGACCAAGTATTGTCGGGCTGAGTATTTGTATAGGACCAAAAACAGTGCTGCAGCGGCGGCGGAGGCGGCCGAGGATGAGGAATTGGCAGTCTTCACTACGGAAGACGACATCCTTGCACGCAGTGCCAGGCATAAAATTCGGAGGGTTGATCCGACTCTGGACATGGCAGCTGATTTGAACGATGACTATCTTTCGTTACCTGGTCATGGAGTGCTTCGAGATGGGGCCAAAGAAAGCGTGGAGATGATTCAAGGTGGTGCCCGCAAACGTACCATTATACATGATATCAATCGCCACGCCGCCGTTGTGCTGGAAGGAAGCCCTTTGGATTCTGAGCTCAAAGATACGACCACAGTGGCTCACGCTCTGGAAAGGGCACTGAATAAAGATTTGTCTAATGAGGCAGCGGATCGTGGTGCCGAAAAGCGTAGGACGGAGAGGATTTCTATCATGACAGAAATGGAAGATCTCCAGGGTCCCCCACATCCCTCTTTTGTTCCGCTTACCATCGAGGATCCCCGGAATTACTTCGATTCACAACAGTCTGTAGGGCTCGAAGGAGGAACCACAAATTCGGCGTCTATCAATCCTGCTAAATTGCTGAGTGCTTTCAAGACGCAGTTGAAGAATTTTCAGACCAAGAGGCAAAGAGACCCCGCCATTGCTTCTGAGCTTGCGTTCAAGATACTCACTGACGTCACTCAACAAATAGCAAGTTCAAGACACACCACGGGTACTGCAGCAGAGCGTAATATTCTAGAGAGTTTGCCAAGGGCCACAAGGGATGAGCTGCTTCAACACTCCCACACTGCCAACGAACTGCTTCGCCATTTTTGGGCGGCATATCCTCTAACGAACAAAGCATTGTCAGAGAAAGCTTCCCGGTTGAAGGCTGCCATGTCGCAGCTGTACAGTCAGCTACAAAGTATGAAGGAGAGTGCTGCATCTGATGCACGGCACCAGTTGTCGAGGCTCTTACAACCGATGTCCCAAACTCTTGATGCTGCGATTGCACATTACGATGGGGAGGCGGCAAAAAAGGCAGAAGCTGCAAAGAGAGCTAGAATTGCTTCGAGGCCTAATTTGAATATTCCTCTGGATGGCGCAGCGTACGCCGCCAGCTGACGGACGGGGTATGTAGAACTTTGTTGAATCCTTTACGGTGGACGATATTGTAATGGGTCCAATGTTGTGTTCTCACTTTGTCTGTCGGATTTTTGCACAGCCAGTGTCTGACACGAATACCAACATGAATTCTCGGGTATCCACAAAACCAATTTAGGGAACAAGTGGGACCTGTTCATCTCATCTTTATCATATATAGGTAGTGTATGACATCTTCTGAGATTGCTTCGGCAGGAATCCAATGAGGTCCTTCTTTTGTTCTTTTCTCCCTATCCTGTTTCAAACTCAGCTGCTTTAATATTTGACAGGCACATGGTCTGGTTACATTCTCTTGACCGCTAGGGCTAGCTTACAACGGTCAAATAATGATGGTTTTTTTCCATCTGGAGTTATGGATGAAAGTGTTCCACAGAATCACAGGATTTTGTGCTTTTGCTTGAAATTTTTTTCTTTACATTTCTCATATGATGTTCTGCTTTCAATTTACGTCACAGAATCAAGGAAAGGCAGTTTCTTCTGGGTGTGCTCGTCTGGTGGAGCTAGCTGACAAGACTGCACAAATTACAACCGCTGTGTATTCAATTACGGTTGATTGTACTTGGTGTGGTACCTGCATTGTTAGAGTACCTGAAAGATGGTTCTCATATCGAACCGACATGTAATTGGATCTGAGTGACAGGAATTGACTTGAGATTAGTGCAGTGATGTGAACGATCATTCACACGGAACATGAAGCGTCCCTTTGGAAGCCTCACACGTATTCTTGGCAGTTGGGTTTGGGGAAGTAGTCTCTTTCCAACCTGAGGAGAGATGCAGGTGCAAGAAAATACAGTGCAGATCCCATCTGCCATGGCAACCTCTACCAGATGGAGGTTAAAATCAATCCCACATATAAATTGCCATTTTTCTTCAGTATTAATAATTTGGACATCCATGTGCTTCATGTACCATCCAGCAAAGAGGCTTGGTTCATTCCTGTCCAACATGCAGATGCTGAATATCAGTATGTAACCCTCAAGAATCTGAAAGCCATGCATGAAAAACCCTCAAGAATCTGAAAGCCATGCATGAAAAAACTCGTCTCATTGTCATTGTAGAGCTTTAGTTATCATGAGCAGCTGAAACTGGCTTAAAACCACCTTCATCTGGAGTAGAGGTGCCAATGACTTGGACTTTAAAATCCTTCACTTTGTATCCTCATTGCTGCCATGCATGAATTTCTTTTTAATTATTTTTCAAAGAACAAAGAAAAAAGCTATAGGTATTCAGATTTTTTGTGACAATTGGGAATTACTGAGATGTTTCAGAGAAATTAGTTAAGGAGGAAACTTGTATCAAACAAATATTAGACATGCAATTTGCACTAATAACATGAACATTAGAGGAAAACAATGTACTGACATTGAAAAACGGCAGTCACTCTTGGTCAATTGATAGGCACCCCCACTCCACCCCCATCCCCCAAAAAATCAGTAGCCATTGATCCTTTTTGAAAAAAAAAATTAGAAAACACCTTCCTTGTTGATCTTGGATAAGGGAGAAACACCCATTTCCGTCCTTGTACCTATTCTTGGGCCATAGAGTGTCACTAAATCTGTCCATAGGCATACATTAAGGCATCCGACAGCTGTTTAATTCTAATTTGCTGACGCAGTTGTAAGACACATGTGTTGTTTTCATTCACTGACATCTGATTTTAGTAGGTTTTCGGTTTAAGGTACACCTATAGGACGGTTCCAGTGGTCTAGAGAGCCAACACTTTGAAAATTTACAGAAATTACATACTGATTCCGAATTTTTTTTTTTTTTTTTTGAATATTCATGATTTTCACTCGCTAATGCTAGAAAAATATCAGTTTTAGAAAACGTTGCCTCCAACTATGCTGAATTCCTTATTCGGACGATTTTGGGTGTTTCCACTGTATGGATTCCGGGATATGAATATTGGAGTATGATATAGACAAAGACAGAAGGTAGATATGAAAACCAATTAATCCATATCCATTTTCAAACAAGTTCATTTTGAAAAATATAAGATTGAGGGTTAGGAGGAGGGATACTAAAATTTTCAGATTATTTTTAGATCAAATTATTTTTCAAACCCCCAAATAAAGTGAATAAAAATGATTTGATCTAAAAACAATGCATTGTGAATAGTGCATTGTATTACAATGCACTATAAAGTGGCAATAATTGCCAAACATTAGAAGAAAACATGTACCCAAAAGTTGGAATATGAATTATTTTTCTCAATCTAGGGATTTTTTTTATTTCTAAGTAACGCATTTTTCTACTCTAAAATTCTCAAAATGTCATAGTTGCCTTCATAATTGTAGTAGCAAAGCTAAAAATAAATTCTTCTCCATAATTTGTGGTTCCCCTATGCATTTGGCTTTTGAATTAGCAACATTGTACTTTTCATTTTCTCACATGACTTGTTTTTGAATAAGAAATTATTTTTATTCTTATTTAGGAATTTTGAATTTTTTTTATTTTATTAAAAAATATTAATAAATTTCATACTATCTATTTGAAAATAATAATGCATTATAAATTAGTATATAAATAGATAAAAATGTATTTTGTGTAATTTTTATATTTAAATGTCATAATATAAAAGATGTCAAAATATATATATATATATATAATTTATAAAAAAATTTATATTATATTATTATTTTATATTATATAGATTTTTTTAACTATGATGGACTTTAATTCCTTAACCCTTATAGATTTTTGAGTATGTTTTCACCAAAATTGCTCCATAATTGTCATTTTTAGGACAATCATCAAATTTTTAGAAAAAATTATTTTTAGATAAATGTAAGTATAGGATCTCTTAGTGAATTGGTTTGAAAAGATGTAGAAAAAATTTCAATTCTTTTTGCCGTTGTCATACTACAAAAGCAAACACTATATATATATATTTTTTAATTTTTTTAATTTTTTAATTTTTTTTAATTTTTTCTTTTTTGCGATTTGAAATTCCTTGGTTGAATCCGTGGTACTTTTAATCTACTACTGAGTAAACATTTTTGTTTACATACCATATTCATATTTGCCTATACTTTTATGAATAAATGTACATGATTGTACATGGCTCACAGAATAAAAAAAGGTCTGCTTGCTGACACCAATTGGTGGTTCTTTTGACCAACATCATTGGGCTGATATTGTGAGTAAGTTTCTGGCCTTTAAAGTCATATCTTTATGAAACCAGCTCATACCTTGTCTGATTGATGGTCCCCCAAGTATCATATCTGGGTACCAATTAGCCATATTAATAAGATTACTTGACGGTTCTATTGGGCCTTTTGCCTTAATTAGAAGAAAGTACTTTTTGCTACAATCTTTGACGGCTTGGCTACCATTAATTTTAGAAACTCCTGGTACAGTTGTGCTTAGACTGTTCTTTGAGCCATAATTTTGAAACACTCCTAATATGCGGTAACTTTTGCAAACTACTTCTAGCTTATGATTGGAGTGTTGCAAGAAGTTGGAGCAGCGTTGAGTTAGTTACAATAATTAGAGGTGTTTGAGTGTGCGTTCTTCACAGTATTGCTACGATGGTTTTGGGGTCACAAAACAGCGGCCAACAGATTGTAAGATATTCCGTTGTTTTTGATATTGTTGCCAAGTTATATTAACATCGCTCATGCTGATCTTATTAATAGGATTTAAGAGGGATGCTTTCTTGGGTGAATTACGATGACAAGTAGTGGTATTCTGAAGACACCTTGTGTACGTCAATTAGTACACTAACAGTTTGCTTGTTGATATGGACACAGGTGAGGACTACCACCTCTTGAGGCAGCTTTTTTTCAAAAATTTCCAAATATTTCAAGAACAGCTGTATCAAGCAATTATATGTTGCTTACATTGTTGTTACTTTGCATTACTCGGATATTTTTCCTTTTGCAGGGGTGTGATAATTCTATAAGTTCAATACATCGATGATTGCATTAAGGTTCCAGTTATATTGATTGGAATAGCATTCATGATGTTAGCTTGTGATCAGAGCATATATAAGTTGGTCTGTAACTTGAGATATAAATACTTTTGTAAAGTTCTCAATACTTCCAATTTTCTCATAACCTGATGAACTTGAATTGAACTGATGTATTGATCTGACAAGTAGCTCGATCAGATTGGGTGATTATTCACGCAAGTTTGAATTCAAGCTAGTTATGATGTGGATAAATGATGTGAATTTACAGTATGCAAGATTTTTTGCAATTACAGTAACAATATCCTTATCACATCAGTATACGTCAGTTATGAACTGGACGCATATGCTTACGTTGGCTACTGACTGGATATCGATCTCTCTTTGTAAAGATGTATAATCTCTATATTCTTTCAGAAATAGAAAATTAGAATCAAACTTATTCTAGAATCTGAGCAGGATTAGCAACATGAAACAGAATCTACTTTGACTTTATCAAGGAAGTATCGAAAATCCATTTTTACTTTTTATTTTTTATTTATTTTTAGATTCAACTCCTGGATTCTTGTCCTAGGCTGGGGTTCATAGTGCTTTACTACTGCTAAAGGAAAAAAAGGGTTTGAATATTATAAAGTTAAAAAAAACATTTCTATGTATATTGTTTTAGTTTTTAAATATCTTTCCTTTTTCCTCTATATGACCATATGCATCGATACACTTTACTGATATTCAATGTATTAAATTGGTTGTTTTATTTATTTATTTATTTTTAAATGACGATTATGAAGCTATCAAATGACTCTCTGCCATATTAACGTAAGCTTAGGATGATGTATTGAATCTTGGTGGTTTTTGTACACACTCAAATTTAAAACCCACCTCCAAATATCTTCTCTATGAGGAAATACCTTCAGACAAGAAGTCTGACATGGGCTGAGTTGGGCCTCATGCCTTTAAACTCCAAAAATCAGACCAAAAATGGAGGCTAAATGTTGTCAGTAGCTTAATCACACTCAAATTCGACCTTTGGTTGGTCATGACTCTGTCTGCTTGGAAGCTGTGGCAATTGGGCTTGTGTCTCAAGCTGGTTCACTTACGGAAAAAAAAATTCTTGCATACGAGGAGTTGAGATTTGCTTGAACTTTAGACACATGAGTGTAGTAATATTTGTGGAGTTTCAAATATGGTGCTGGGGTCCTAGAACAACGGCCAACAGGTGGCGTTTTCGCATAAGACAATTTTGGAAACTACTTTTTTTACACGCTTTTGGCTTATGTTATGAGCTGTTTTGAAGTTATTCTCATGTGATTTTATAATGACAAGTAGTGGTAACTTATAGACACCTCATGGACATCAATGTAGTACACTAATGGTTTGCTTGTTGGTATGGGTACAGGTAAGGGTTACCACCTCTTGAGAATTCTTTCAAAATTCTCCAAACTACACTATTGGCGGGTGAAGTTCTTAAGTTTGTCTACAACAGGTTGTACTTAGTCCTTGTTATGTTAAAAATTGGCATGCACACTCTCCTTGTATAGTCTTGTTAGTTTCAAGTTGGGTTGTTTTTGCCAGTTTCCTACATTCCTCTAAGATTCTAGGAAATTAGGAAGTTCCATTATATTTCTCAGAGAATATATGTGATATCCATTATGGGTTGCTTCTGGCTACTTGTTGTGATTTGGTTGAGGAAAACACAGGAAATCTTGTTGTGATCGGAATGATCGATTGGTAGAATGGTTATCCAATAGTATAACTGATTTTTATCAGATCTTGAATGTGGTAATAACAACTCAAATGCATGAAGTACCTTTTGCAACTCTTTTTAGGCAAAGCCATAAACTTGGGAAGAATATGTAAAGGATTTGAGGTACTGTTACAATACTGATTTAGCTTCTGGATAGTTACTGATCAATACTAGCTTGCAACTGGGTTACTGATTGACACCTGGTTCGATGCCCAACAGTGAGATGCCGATAATAATGTTCGTATTATGGAAAAAAATTTAAGAGCCAACAAGTGGATTTCTATCTTTCACTTGCTTGTTATATTAAGTCAGTTGGATATTATAAACCAACTCTTAATTCAAAATATGAGTTGGAATTTTTTAAGGGATTTAGAATCTACCTTGCATTAGAGAAATTTTGAGCTCTCTAAAGGGCCGTTAGGAATTGACATGCAAAGCTATTTATTGAAGGCTAAAGATGATAGCCTTAGTACACAATATTTTAACAAAGGTCCAACCTTGTTAAGTCCCGCACCGCTCCTTTGGTGCAGCTAAGCTCTAACCTGCAAAAGCACAATCACAAGTTAGTAATGTTCCAGGGTGGGAATCAAGACCTAGTCCTAATTACACCCTAGAACTATTTTGGGGTCTATACGAACTACCCCACAGGCCCCCACAACTCCATACTTTGAGTTGGGGGTGGGGGTTCACCCCCGGTGTCACGCTTACCTCCATGACACTGCCCTTCACACCCCACTCCAGGGTGTAGGCCTCCCCACCTTCTAAGTGTGGGTCCTCCCGCCCCACACTTAGCCCAACCGGGATCTGCCTTGCACTTTGGGGGTCACAGCGCGCCCTCACCATGAACCCAGCCCCCAAGTGGCTTGGGGGCGTTACATCCTCCCCCACTTAGAACACTTGATGTCCTCATCAAGGCACATCTTAAGATGTTCTTCCCATGCTAGTCACAAGGGAGTCACATGCACTTTACTTCGGGGTGACCACTCCCGGGTGCCATGCCTTGGTACTCATGACTCCACCTTAGTGAGCATACTTCCCATGTTTTCATCTTGTGCAATTTACGTTGGTCCGGCTAACACTTTCTTCCTTGACTAGCTTTGTGTTAGCTCATTTGAGTTTCCCTTCGTGGTGTGCCCTTCTGACCTTGCAAGCCACTTAACAAGTTACAAACACTTTTTGCTAGCCGGTAGAATGTGTTCCGGGATAGCAACTCCCATCCTTGGTTCACCCAAAGGGACATGGTTGGCCATCCATGCGTGTATCACTCCCAAGTAAGCCTAGCTAATGAATCCACTAGCAGCTTGGCTTCCACACCTCGGGCTTGCCACACCCTCGCCCATTGTTCATCCATTCCAGACTTATTAAATAGGTCCCCTAGGCGGCGTCCATCATCATGGCTCCACTATGGTTCCCTCCTAGACTTAGGACTCTCTCCTTTAGAGGTAGAACTAGGCATTCCTAACTTACCATTCCATTTCCAAGGGGTGTATTTTATTACATCCCCATTTTTTTTGTCTTAGCTTTTGAGAGTGGACTCTAAGTTCCAGGGTGATCCTCCCCCACTTAGAAGGTGTGGTGTCCCTACCACATGCTCATTTCTTTCGGAGCCTCTGCTGAATTTTCTTTATTATTCTATGCTTAGGCCTTTGAGCAATCCTCTTTCTCCCGGTGTCCTCATCAATGTCACTTGACTGAATGTCATTGCCATCCACAAGGGGTTCCTTGGCGCCTCTCTTTCCTTTGCGCTTGGAAGCCTCCTTCTTTTCCTTTTCCATTTGCTTCTCTCGCACGTCCCAAGCGTGTGTTAGATGCTTGACATGCCCCAAGTAAGCCGCGCTAATCCATTCAAACTCGAATTGGGAATAGCCATGCATGATGCACTTGTATTGTTTCGCCCTTTTGCCTATTTGTCTTGATCCAATGACAGACTTCACCTTGCCCATCACACCATCCCAAGTCTCATACTCTAGTGGTGGTCTAGGGTCTTCTTGCCAAAGGTGCAAGTTCATATCATCCCTATGGTACTTTTTCAAAAGGGATACATGAAACACTAGGTGTATCGGCTTACCTATTTTCTTGGGCAAGTCTAAGACATATGTGTCTTTATAGATGATCTTCTCGATCGGAAAAGGGCCTATCCACTTGGCTGACCACTTGAGTGATATTTCCGGCGAGATATTCAAGTTTTGGGAATCCAACCATACTTTGTCTCCCACTTGAAATTCCACTTCTCTTCTATGCTTGTTTGCTGCATCACAGTAATGCTTTTGTGACTTCAGCAAGCGGGCTCTGCAGTTCCTTAGAAGTGCTTCACGGCGCTCCGTGACTTCCACTACTTGGTCGGAATAGTAGCCTGAGAGTCTTTCTTGGTTGCGGTGCCATTCACCCCGCCCCTTGGCTAAGTCCACTAGCTTCAACGCCTCTTGTCCATAGACAATTTTGAAGGGCGTCTCTCCATGAGAGTGCGTGGGTGTTGTGTTGTAGCAATGTTTTTCCACTGAGATCACATTGGGCCAGTCCAATTGATCTCCTTCACAAAACGAACGCATGTACATATTGATGACACAGTTTATCCTTTCTGTTTGACCATCACCTCCTGGTCTAAAGGCCGTTGTCATTGTCAAGTCCACTCCTGACTTGCGCAACAAGTGTTGCCAAAAGAGTGTTTGAAACACCTTGTCTCTATCACTTAAGATGTCCCAAGGCAGCGCTCTTTCCTTCACCCAATGTTTGAAGAAGAGCTCCGTCGAGTACTTCTTGGTGGTTGGTATGAAGGTGGTCCACTTGGACAACCGACACACTATCACCATCACACAATCATACTCCCCCACTTTGGGAATTCCAGTCAAGAAATCCATTGAGATGGAATGGAATGGCTTTTCTGGGATGGGCAATGGCAACACCATCCCCACCTTTTTCTGGGTTGTGTGTTTGCTCATTTGGCACTTCACACATGACTTGACATAATCCTCCACATCTATTTCCATCAAGGGCCAGAAGTATTGCTTCTTCAACTCCGCCATGGTGGCTAAGACACCTTTATGCCCCGCCATGGGCGTGTCATGATAGTCATGAAGCAACTCCTTCCTTAGGTCTCCCTCTGGAATGTAAAGTCGAGTTTTCTTAAAATAATGCAACCCATTTTTCCTTTTGATTTGATGGATTCTCTTGGACAAGACTAGTTCCTTCACCAAGTCCTTCCTTCCATCAAAAAGATGGTTGTGTGCAATCGCATCCGGATCCACTTTCATGGCCTCCCTCACTCTATGCAGGAAGTACCTTTGCGCATCATCCTCCTCATCTTGCTCCACTAGCATGAGGATGCGCTGTGACAACCACTCGTCTTTTCTACTTAGTGCATCTAGCACCAAGTTGTCCCTTCCGGGCTTGTGAATCATTTCCACATCCATGGAAATGATGGTGTCATACCACCTTAGCTCTTTTGGAGTCGCCTGTGCCTTGGATTCTAAGTACTTGAGTGAGATGTTGTCAGTGAAGACCTTGGTCTTCTTACCTCCACTCACATAGTGCTTCCAAGCCTTAAGGCAATGTACCACCGCGTACAACTCCTTTTCGTGGGTGGGCCATCTCAGTTGGCACCCACTTAGCTTTTTGCTCTCATAAACAACAGGATGCCCATTTTGCATGAGCACCCTACCAATTGCGAAGTCACTTGCATCTGTGTGCACTTCGAATGGTTTATCAAATTCAGGGTACTTAAGCACATCTGCGCTTGAGAGGAGTCTCTTGAGCTCCTTGAAAGCCCCATCTGCTGCCTCGGTCTATTTGAGGACTTTTCCTTCTTTCACCAACAAGTCAGAAATGGGTCCTGCCACTTTGGAGAAGTTCCTTATGAACTTTCGGTAATAATTTGCTAATCCCAAGAAAGACCTAACTCCTTTTTGAGTTTGTGGCACTTCCCAGTCCACCATGGCCTCTATCTTCTTGGGATCCGGTTTAATACCTTCCCTACTTAGGATATGTCCCAAAAATTCTAACTCCTCCAAGAAGAACTCACTCTTCTTGGCGTTGGCATAAAGCTTATGTTCCCTTAGCCTACTCAACACCTTGGCCACATCTTTTTCGTGTTGTTCCTCTGTTTTGGAGAACACTAAAATATCATCAATGTAGATGACCACACACTCATCCAAGATGTCGTGGAACAAAGAATTCATCAACATGGTGAAGGTTGCAAGTGCATTGCAAAGCCCAAATGGCATCACCAAGAACTCATAAGAGCCATACCTTGTCCTCATGGCCGTTTTGGGTATATCTGCTTCACTTATACGGATTTGATAGTACCCCGACTTCAAGTCAATCCGGCTGAAGTACTTGGCTCCAGCCAGCCTATCCATTATTGAGATTACAAAGGTATTGATGGATGAAAGGCTTTACTTAGATGGTAGGAAGATACAAAGACCCATGAGTGGGCTGATCTTATGCTAGAAGCCTTTCCCTAGTTATCCACAAACCATGTGGGATGTCACTCTTTGCCCGAGAACCTGGTACTCTTCACGCGAGGAAGCAAATCCCGACGCCCGACATCAACGTTGTCGAAGGTGTGCCAACCCCGCAAAATCGTGACTGCAGCGCGGCCACTGAGGACTCGTTCATTGCAAGGGAAAGAGTGTTTTTGAGAGGGTGAGAGTACTTACAGGTGTGTCAAATGGAGGTGCGCGAGGACAGCCCAGAGCCCGAGAAGGGCGAATACGAATTGGCGCGTGACGCAAACGTAGCTCGCGTTCAGAAGATCGCCGCTCCAGCGCTGGCGGCGAGGGCTGAACTGTGAGTTCCACCGTGGACTCTTCCTTCGCTTTTTCCCTGTCTTCAGTTGGCATTGGCGTGAGGCATGCTTTCAATTTTGCAATGAGAGTTGGGACCCTCCCAATGTGCGCTAGAGACGCTTGTTAGAGACGCTTCCCGCTTCCCTGTGAGCTCTTCTGTTGAAAAGGAGTGTTGCCATTAGTGTATTCCTGACTTGCTGTAGGAACTTGCCAATTGCACGTTTCTCGATGTAGTATGGCGGCTGCTTGCTAGGGTTTCTTTCACCCGACGCTCGAACGCTTGAGGCATTTCCTCCACAGTCATGACGCACTCCTCTGCGAGTCAAGTCTAAGTCGCATAATATGTCTCTTGACTTCTGCGCAATTGGATTCAAGTCACGTAGAAGTCACAGGTAAGTCACTAACTAGTCACAGGAGTGGACCATTCCAGAGGATGGCTGCTATTTACGTGGCCGCCACGTAGGAGCCGCCATAGTCGTCGGGGTTTAGGGTTCAGGGCTTCACGCACAGATGCCTGAACAATTCCTCCGCCTGGCCTCTTGCCCTTCCAGTGCGCACCTTTGTCACTTGATGTATCATTTCGTGCGTGCATGTGTTTAGGATTTCTTGTTTGTCGTTAAGTTCAAGCGGGGAATGTCTTGATGCCGGGGCAGGGACAAAGCGTTGTTAAAGGAGAAGCTTAGTCGACCTCCTTCCAATTTCGACCACAGAGGCGACACAGTGCTACGGAGGAGTGCTCGAGGGGCAGGCACTCCACTTCTGAAAGCAAGGAAGGGAGGGACAGGCAACGAGCGTCGCGGAATGAGGTCCGCGAGAGATTCGTCGTCGGAGGCGACCAAATCTGATGGCGATGCCATCGCGACAGGTATGATGAACCTCGCAATTGCTTGTACACATGTTCAGCGGCTTTACGACAAGGAGGCAAAGGCCGGAGGTAAATCTAAATCTTCTACTGTGGTTTCTGGATCGACATTGCAGTTCTAGGGTTTAGTTGTCATTGGAGATTATAGGGTTTAGGGTCTTTCACTGCAGTTTCAAGTAGATGTCTCCGTCCATCACGTCTTCACGACCTTCTGTTAGAATAAATTGTTATAGTAAGTGCACAACTATTCATAGTGAGTGCTTCCATGGCAGGATCAGAGGAGCATCTCGTCGACTCTTCTGAAGAGGAGTTCGAGATGGAGGAAGAAGAACCTCTACTTGATAAGAGAGTGAAGAGGAAGAAGACGACGACCTCGCATGGCGCGCCATCCAAGATTGCAACACCACCACGTCCGCGTCTTGGACTTGAATCAAGCCAGCCAAACCTCGCCTGGGTGCTTGGGCACTACATGCCAGTCCACCCGCAACGTCAAACAACGTGGGGTGCAGGATCAGTACCTGATGTCCCACATGTGTGGGCTGGAGAGAATGCACTAGCGCTTGCCGAAGACATTGACGACAGAAATGCATGGAGGAAGCACAAGGCTGATTACGACTTGGCGACTCGACAGCGTGCCACGGCGGGAGTGAAGCCAAACCGACTAGAGGTTTTATCCGGGGGGGAAGTGGATAGTACATGTGAAGGGAAGAACGCTTGGGATGAAGCTTTGCGGGACTTGGTGCCCAAATGCCTGGACATGAGTGTAGTGGCATGGTCTAAGCATGAGCAGCACACCTTGAAGAAGCTTAGAGCGGCATTGGACAACGAATTCGAGTACGTGCCTCAACCGCTAAGCATGGTGGGATTCAGACTTGCCGTCATGAAGTATTTGAAGGCAGAGCGATGTCGTCTGAAGATTCGGTACTTGAAGGGAATTGACAGTCCTCCTCTCCACGTGGACGAAACGGAATGGGAGAAATTGAAGGACTACTGGGATACAGACAAACAGAAGGACAAGGCGCGGAAGATGTCTATTGCACGGCAGAATGTGAAGGGTATTCCATCGTCGGGGAGGAGAGGAAAGTCAAGTCGCCCATACTCGGCGGTAAATTCGGAGTACTGACACCTAATTCAATTTAAAGAAACAAGCCGATGCAAGCATATCTTGGGAAATGAAAATGCCATGTATTTATTCCTTGTGCTTCTAATACTAAGAGCATTGGATGCGTTTCTTTGTTGGCAGGGAGGTGGGATCGAAGGAAGCCAGGGCACAGCGGACGATGGCGAGGGGAGTCTTTCGAATCCACTGCATAGACAATCCAAAAATGTAAGTTACCCTTCCATTGGCAGTTTGGCATAGTGTGATGTTCAAGGGTGAACTATAAATACGGTATGCTTGGCTTCAGTTGTTAGGAAGTTTAGCTTTCTTGCTTTGGGTCCGCCCTCTTATTCTTAGGTGGGGTGCCTTGCCCTCCTGGTTTTAGTAGTTTCCCTGTTCTTGATGTGGGAAATACTCATCAACATTTGCAGTTGTGCTGGTGGATGTGTTGTGGGAATGGAATTTCCTTAGGACGTTCTAACATGCCTGTTAGTGTGGCGTACCTTTCTACTTGAAGGTCGAGTTTCGAAGGACTAGGTTTGCCGGGGTTTTTAGTAGTCCAGCAGTCACTCTAAAGTTGTAGTTAGTTGTATTTGAGTCATGAAGTCATGTAAGAGTCATTTCAAAGTCACAAGTGCCCACTTGGCAGAATAGTGCAATTGTTATAGGTGAAAGATTGATTGTTGTTTCCAAATTTTTTTGGCTGTCACTTTATCTTACATGCCTTTTAGTGCATGAAAGAGGCTTTGTTTGCTAAATGTTGTGGGCAAAGGGCGCAGGGGCTGCCTCCATCACTGACAAATCCAGTGGAAAGCGGTAGTAGATGTGGTTACCAATTTCTGTGTGCATCTGTGTACCCCAGATGTACACATTTGAATTCCCATTTTTTTTTGGGGGTGTCTTTATGGTGTAACTCACCGCCTTGTTCCCCCTAAATTTCCCATTATTAGACCATGTGTGTTTAGTAGTGCTTTCTTGTGTTTTGGTTTGTGGTGAATTTAGTTTTGAGGCCAAGAGATCTAGTGATCCTATGACTAGGGCCTTTCCATGTAATATGTGCTAGACGTCGTCATATTTGGTTAGACTGTGATCTTTTAATTTAGAGAAGGCTATACTTCTTGGTAGTCGTAGGTTACTAGAGTCTTAGTCACTGCGCAGTTGTAGGATAGTTGTGTCTTAGTTACTGAGAAGTTGTGACTCAGTCATAACTTAGTCCCTATGAAGACATGAATTAGTCACGTATAAGTGCCATTCAAGTTCTGTCGTAGTCATGCTTGAGTCACTTTTATGAAGTATCGTAGTTGCCTCGTAGTCACTTCGAAGTTGTAGGCATACTCTGGACCTTCGGCACAGTTGGGGTCCCTTGACGTAATTGTCTTCTGTGTTTCTATGAGTAGATGGTGGGTACAGGTGACAGTGGTCGTTGGGAAGCCATGGAGGTGTGGAAGAAGGACGTTGACGTCAAGCTTGGCCAATTCCTGTCGAATTCAACCGCAACTTCAGCGGCCATAGATGAATTGCGATCAATGTTTTCCACCTTCATGGAGAAGGCAGTACCTGGTAATCAAGGGAGTCCTTCCATGACGCATTCAGCATTAGATAACCAAGGTCCACCTCCTAACATAAGTCGCAAAGGTGCTGCTGCGATGCCTAAGTCTAAGGATGTAGTCACACGAGAAGCCACAGGAGGGAGTGCCAGAGATTCAGCAGGTGAAGGTACAACGCCTCCTACCTTCCCCCGGAAGAAGAAAGTCAATCGTGTGATCGCAGTGGCTGCGGACATCACCCTCTCCGATGACCCTTTCGACTTGGACGCAGGTGAAGGTACCCGGCGGATAGCACCTCCAAACAGTGTGCTAGCTCCTGAAGAAATGCCCCCACAATGGAAGGTGGCTGATCGGGGTCTGCAAGGGTCACTGGGTGAGGAGATTGTGGCATGCAAAGCGTAGGGAGAGCCCCTTGCAAGGACTGAGGCAGCCTTGGAGTGCATTGTGCCGGTAGTACCTCCACATGTGATTGAGTTGGTAGAGGAGACTGCCACGGAAGCCCAGCCTGCAGAAGAAGCCGTCGAAATTTTGAAAGCATTGGAGGGAGGATCTGAAGACCCTGGAAACCCAGAACACGGGCGTGGAGGTGAAGATCCTGTGCCAGAAGAGTTGGAGCCAGGTACACCTGATAGCGGCGGTCCTTCAGTGCCAAACAACGATGATGTGGAGGGGCCCGCGGAGAAAAATAAAGGTGAGGCCAAAATTGGAACGGAGGAGGTGGACGAAACCACTATGGATGCGGTGGCGACGACTGGGGAGCACGTAAATCCAGTGGAAGCATCCACCGCAGCACCTTCACCGTCTGTGAAGAAGTCGAAGAAACCCCCGAAGTCGCCGTTGAAGGTATTTACCCCGCCCGACGTTTGCATGCTAACGTCGAGTGAGGTGAGACCTTCCGGTACTTCATGCCTACAACCTGGATTTTTGGATTGTGGACATTCAAAACTACTTGTTTTCAATGTACATGGTACATTGTTAGATTGTAGCATGTTGTGTGAGGAAAACCCCAACCCCAAAATTCGGACTAGCACAAAGACTGCGCTTCGTCGAGTTGTATTCCGGCCATGGTTGAAGCCTTTCCTTTCTCACTGTTTTGAAAATTTCTATGTGGGGTTTTGGGGTAGCGGTAGTGAGTGCCATATGCAGGACGTGTTAGCTACAGTCTTGCCAGAGTTGAAAGGTATGAAGGTAGCCCCCTTGTTTGCTTGGTCAGGTAAAGTTCTAGACAATGAAGACCCTGATCAATGCCCAAGCGAGTGGGGTAAACAGTTAGAGGTTGTCTATGCAACTTGGCCACGTTTTTGTGCATCAAATACAGTAATAGTGGATAGTAAACATAGTAGGGTCCACTGCAATCCAGAGGCTAATGTGATTATTAGTACGCCATTCTACGTGAAGTGGATGTGCTCTTTGGCAGATGACAAGGAGTACCTCAAACGGTACCTGTGGCCGTTGTTGGAGGCTTTGCAATCATGCGCAGATGTTCCTGATTTTCGATCCAAATTTCCCAAAGTTGTCAACGAATCCATGTCAGAAATGCTACAAAGACGCCGAAGTGGACATGCGTATGAGTTTTTGGACATTGTGGAAGGTGAGGGGAGTAGCTGCCCATGGGACTGCACATGTGAAAGCATCCCCTCACCATCCTTGGATATATTTTTCTGATGATGTTCTGATGCGTGTGTAGGCCAAGGAACAGACGCGGGAGGCTCGGCCGAGGACTGCATCGGGGACAGGCAGAAAACCTTCCGTTCCGTCCACGAAATTTGTAAGTTTCTCTTCATGTAACCACTTCTAGAAGCATTAGCATTATAGTCATATGTCCTTTATGTTCAAGCTTTTCATAGGAACTAGCATTGGTTAAGTCTCTGCTCAGATAGTGACATGCAAGTCACACCCATGTCGTGCTGTAGTCATTTTGAAGTCACCGTGCAGTGACCTAAGCGAGGTGCATCGAAGTAGCCCTAAGTCAATTGTAGGTACCCATTCCGATGTGTTGCTAGTAGTACGTGAAGCATGATGTTCAGGATTTCCTTCAGCGCTGAAGATCAGGCTTCCAATGTCACCCAATGAATGTTGAGTTGTAGTCAGTCCACTCGGTCGAGGGAGGTGCTCCAAGCATTGTAATTCGAACTTGAATTAGGCTTCACTGGCAATACAATGCATTTGAAGACCGTGCTTTTGATGAATCCTAAACCGCTGGGGAGTGGATATTGTTGTTGTTGTTGGTTACTTGCAATTCACATTAGTTTAAAGACCACAAGTGTGGTTGTCTCACTCGAAAGAGAGTGGCTGTCCCCCTTCCTTGGGGAAAGGTGTAGTCATGTGGTAGTCCCTAAAAAGTAACTACTGAGTCATTTGTAGCGCCATGTCATTAATAGAAGTAATTCCCCAGTCACAATTTAGTCACGTGGAAGTCAATTGGAAGTCACCTAGCGTTACAGTATATGTGGACTGAGTTGAGTGTATGTATAGCGTTTGACTGAAGTCAGGTTTGCTAATCCATCTATTTTTCGCAGTATCGCTGCGGAGACGAAGTTTTTCTTCTGAATCCGCGGTCAACCAAGCAAAAAGTGGCAGTGGGTAAGATCAGTGGGTTGCCGGGGAAACACAAATTCCACTGTGATGAGATCCCGGAGTTGTGGTTCAAGTTGGACATCACGCAAATTTTGCAGGGCTAGGTAGCACTCATGTTTCCTAATAAACACGATGACCAGGAAATCGTTGAGGATGTGAGAGGGACATGCACCATATGGAACCAGAAGTATCTGAAGGTGAAAATGTGAGGTGGCCTCAAACTTTGTCTTTCGAAGTGTAAATGAAGGCTTGTAGTTTATTGTACAGTCTTCGAGTACCTTGTGCAGTACTTGTAATACATCATTTTTTTTTGAATTTCACCGCTTTTTCATGTAATGAGAAATTACCCTTCTGTATGTCTTGAATGCATCTTGTAGCTTCTTGAATGTGTACCCCCATGTCCCAAGCCTTGTTTGTAGTTATTGCAGAAGAATACTGCATTGCTTGCAGATAAACCCTAAACCATTGTCTAACATGAGTGTTAGGAGACTTGTCAAACATTTAGGGCTCGTAAACCTCTCGGGAGCTAACTTCGAAATGAATGGAAACGAGCCAGTGTGCTTCACTTAAGAGACTTTGAATAGCTACCAAAAGGCTTATCAGTAACTAAAACTCCGTTGTCAAATGACTCAGTAAGAACTAGAAAATGTCTCGAAAATGACTCAGTAACAACTTGAAAATGTCTCGTTTGTGACTGAGCAACAACTAGAAAATGTCTTGTGTCCACCACCATAGGTGACCACCTATGTCATGGATAAAATCCATGACCTAACTTACAAATAACTCGACCATGACTGGCTGCTGCCTTGTTGCCTCGCCACGTGTCAATACCACATGAAATTTCGTCCGCACATGCCAACTGAAAAATAACTCCAACACAACTCAGAAATGACTCGCGGAATTGCCACGTGTCAGCACACAGTGAATTTTCGAAGCCCACACAATGCCCAAAAAATAACTAACATACAACTTGGGAGTGACTTGGAAACAGCCACGTGTCCTAAGGGGGATAGGTTACCGTGACTCAAGAATGACTCAGAAGTGACAGCAGAAGGTGGTGACGTGTCCATCCACTCAAAACTCTAGAATGACTAAAAAGTGACTAAAGCGTGACTCCATATTTGCTGACGTCACGCTCAGCAGTCAGAAATTTTTTCCGGTTTTGGGTCTGCTGCCCAGACTGCCTAAAGAAATTGCCCGAAATTCCCTTCTTTCCACATAGGCATAGTCAGCCCTTTTTCATCCAAGTCTGTAAGTTACGGTGCTAATACAGTAGCAGTCACGGCAGTCACGAGGTTGTCCACAATGACTGCCGGACGCCTTAGTCACTCTGTAGTCGTGAAAGAGTTGAATGACTCCTGTGCAGTCACTCTGCAGTCATTTTTCACAGTCACGATTTTGGGGTTTTTTTTGTAGTGAATCCTCCTCCTCCTCTTTGGAAGCTTGGTGTGCACTCTCCTTGTCTTTGGCTTGGCTGGTCTTGCAATGCTTGGCAATGTGGCCTGATTTGCCACACTTGAAGCATGTCCTTGTCTCCTTGAACGCCTTGGTGGTGCCTCCCTTGCCATGCCTTGACACAAGGGCTGATCCCTCCCCTTGGGGCTCATTCTCCTTGCGCTTTGTCACCTCATGCATCAAGCGGGCTGTCACAAACTCCAAGGTCAGATCCTTGGTGGCCCTTGTCTCCAAGGCGGTGATGAGGAACTCATAGGATGGTGGCAAGCTCTCCAACAATGTCATCACCACATCTCCCTCCGTCACGGGCGCCTCCAAACAAGCCAACTCATCAGCAAGAGCCTTGATCTTGTTGACATGGTCCAACATGTCGTCCTCCTCTTGCATCTTGCTAGTGAAGAACTTCCGCCGAAGGAAGAGGATGTTGGAGAGGCTCTTGGTCTCATGGATGTTGCAAAGGGTGGTCCACGCATGGGCTGGTCCCTTGCAATGGCGGATGTGTGCAATCTGCCGGTCCGCAAGGTTGATGGCAATGAGGGCAAAGGCCTTCTTCTCCTTCCTCTCAAATGCCTTCTTGGTCTTTGGATCAGCATCCTCACTTGGAGGCTCCTCACTCCCATCCACCACGTCCCACAAGTCCTTCTCCGCAAGAATCATCTCCATCTTGAACTTCCACATGCCAAAGTTCTCCCCATTGAACTTGTCAATGATGCGCACGCCCTCTCCTCCACTTGATGCCATGGTGAAGCACCTCCCACTTGTTGGCAGCACCCCAAGTGTCTCCAACTGAATTCAGCCTCCAAACACTCACTTGGAAGCCAATTGGGCTGAAATCTCACCAATCAGCCCTTCCAAGGACCTTCCAAGCTCCTCCCAATCCAAAGAATCGACCTAAACACTCCACACAAGTGCCTCACCTCTACTCCACACCAAATCAGACCCTAATCAAGCTCAAATTCACCACATGAATGTCATGGGCTAGTGCTCCTTCAATTCAGCAAGCAATCTCACAATGCTCCTCACAAATAGGGTACTCCACACAACAAGGCGCTCAAGCCTTCCAATCAGCCCTAAATGGATGCTACTACTCACAATAAGCAACTCAAGGACAACAATGGCCTCCAATAGCCCTAATTGGATCACCAATCCACCAAAGCACCCTAATTGGCCCTCAATGGCTCACAAGGGGTAGAAATCAGTCCTCTAAGGATCAAGAAATCCATGAATTGCCTCACTCACTCACAAGGGCTCTAATCAGCCCTCTATGCATGGCAAACTCCTCAAGCAACTCAAATATGCTTCCAAGGCCTCCAAAGGACTCTCACTAGATTGCAATTGGCAACATCACAATCCACAATGCACTCAAATGCACAATCAGCCTCAATGGGCTCCCAATGTACACTTTCTAAGCACAAACTCAAACTAGGAGCTTCCAACCAGCCCTAACTAGGTCTGATTACTACCATAAGCAAACTCTCACCCAAAATGTACTCAAAACCTCACAAACCAGCCCACAATAGCTCCTAAAAAAAAATTCCTTTTTTAAAAAAAAAATGCACTCCAAAGTTGTTGATATTTGAAAAATGACTCATACCATATGGTTTGTAGGTGAAAAGTGACAAAGGGCTGATTACTCCTCCAAGCTCCAAGATCTCCTCCAAATGCTTTGAATTCCTCCCTCAAACGCAACTCCAAGTGCGTGGGCCCATAACCTATTGAGATTACAATGTTATGAATGGATGAAAGGCTTTACTTAGATGGTAGGAAGATCCCATGGCCCAAGAGTGGGCTGAACATAAGGGAGAAGCCTTTCCCTAGTTATCCACAAACCATGTGGGATAACCAAACACCATGGGCTACCTTTGACTACAAGCAATACCCAAGGGACTCTAAGCCTAACTAAGAGTCTACTCCTACTCCTAGGGCTGAATGTACATAGTCTACACTAATATGTACATGATCTTTAACAGTTCAAAGGATCTTGGGAGGTCCTTGTGAGGGCTGAATTGTGCCATTTCAGCCCCATTGGCTCCCAAGGGAGTGTTTGGAGGCTGAATTGAGTTTGTGAACTCTTGGAGACACATTGGGTGCTGCCAACAAGTGGGAGGTGCTTCACCATGGCATCAAGTGGAGGAGAAGGCGTGCGCATCATTGACAAGTTTGATGAGGAGAATGAGTCCCAAGGGGAGGGATCAGCCCTTGTCTCAAGACATGGGAGAGGAGGCAACACCAAGGCGTTCAAGGAGACAAGGACGTGCTTCAAGTGTGGCAAACCAAGCCACATTGCTAGGGATTGCAACGGCAGCCAAGCCAAAGACAACGAGAGTGCACACCAAGCCTCCAAAGAGGAGGAGGAGATTGCCTTTGCCACCCATGGAGGAGGGGAGAAGGCCAACATGTTCACTTGGATTGTGGACTCGGGGGCCACCCAACATATGACCAGCCATCAGGATGCCTTCCACACCTATCAGCCCATTTCGGGGAAGAAGATTTATTTGGGAGACAATGGCATGGTGGAGGCCCTTGGCAAGGGGGAGATCCTTGTGGAGGTGCAAGTGAAGGGGCTGACCAAGAGGATCCAGATCCAAGAAGTGCTCCATGTCCCCAAGTTGCATGCCAACTTGCTTTCGGTGAGTAGATTGTCTTTGGGAGGTTTGAAGGTACATTTCAACATGGTGGGGTGTGTTGTGAGGGCACCGAGTGGAGTTTTGATAGCATCAGCCCCTCGTGAGGGCCACTTGTACCCCCTCCACTTCACCAAGGTGAATGGTACTTCCTTGGCTTGTGTTGCCCAAAGATCAGCCCAAGGATCAGCTCATGGAGACCTTGTGGAGCTTTGGCATAGGAGGCTTGGGCACTTGAATGTGAAGAGGATGAAGAGTCTCCAACACATTGTGAAGGGGCTGAATCTCTCTTCTTGCAAGCATGATTGGAGTTCTATGGTGTGCAAGGGGTGCATTGAGGGCAAGCAAGCAAGGCAGCCCTTCCCCAAGGATGGGGCAACCCGAGCCACCAAGCCATTGGAGCTTGTGCATTCCGATGTGTGTGGGCCGATGAAGACCACAACCATAGGAAGAGCAAGGTATTTTGTGACCTTCATTGATGATTTCTCTCGCAAGGTGTGGGTGTATATGCTGAAGTGCAAGAGTGAGGTGTTTGGGCGTTTTGAGACTTGGAAGGCCCTTGTGGAGGCCCAATCTGATTGCAAGGTGAAGGTACTGCGGTCGGATAATGGAGGGGAGTATGTGTCCAAGGCCTTTGAGGAGTACTTGAAGGCCCATGGCATTGAGCATCACACATCAGCACCTTACACTCCTCAACAAAACGGTGTAGCAGAGCGTGCAAATCGCACCATTGTGGACATGGCAAGGTCTATGATTCATGGGCAAGGGCTGAAGTATGAGCTTTGGGGGGAGGCGGTGTCTACAGCGGTGTATACAAGGAACCGTTGCCTCACACAAGCCTTGACAAGCATGACACCCCAAGAAGCTTGGAGTGGGATAAGGCCCCATGTGTCTCACATGCAGATTTTTGGGTGCATGGCCTATGCATTGGTCCCAAGTGCCAAGAGGACCAAGTTGGATGCCAAGGGCATCAAGTGCCTTTTCCTTGGTTATTGTGAAGGAACCAAGGCTTATAGGCTGATGTGTGTGGAGACCAAGAAGATCATCAAGAGTAGGGATGTGACCTTCTTGGAGAATGGAGGTGCTGATCCCAAGCTCTTGGAGATGAGCCCAAGTGGGAGAAATGGAGGACCAGCCCATGTGGTGGGCACAACTCCAAGAGTGCACCTAGAAGATGATGGAGATGAAGATGAAGAGCAAGGAGGGGAAGATGAAGACTTGGTGGAGCCCAAGAAGAAGGTGACTACACCCCAAGTGAAGAGATCAGCTGCTCCTTCTCCAAGCACTTCACCAAGGGAGCAAGAGCATGATCAGCCCTTGGAGGAGCAAGAGGATCCACGTTATCCAACAAGGATTCGTAGGCCTCTAGGAGATTGGTGGCTGAATCACATTCCTCCCCCACAACGTGAAGAAGAAGCCAACCTACCTTGCTTTGAAGATGCAACCACACTTGGAGAAGTGTTGGGTTGTGAAGATGCAAGCAAGTGGGAGTTGGCTATGCAAACGGAGTGCAAAGCCCAAGGTACACCACTTAACACTCATGAGGAGTTGCCAAGCTCATAGATGACGAGTTGGAGTATTGAGATTACAATGTTATGAATGGATGAAAGGCTTTACTTAGATGGTAGGAAGATACCATGGCCCAAGAGTGGGCTGAACATAAGGGAGAAGCCTTTCCCTAGTTATCCACAAACCATGTGGGATAACCAAACACCATGGGCTGCCTTTGACTACAAGCAATACCCAAGGGACTCTAAGCCTAACTAAGAGTCTACTCCTACTCCTAGGGCTGAATGTACATAGTCTACACTAATATGTACATGATCTTCAACATGGAGGAGGCGAGGGCTGAAATGCAAGGTGTGCCTTATAAGGCAGCGGTGAGTTCTTTGAAGCATGCCATGGATGCCACAAGGGCTGATTTGGCAATATCGGTGAGTGTTGTATGTGAATCCATGTCTAAGTATGGCCCAAAGTGTTGGGCAGCGGTCAAGAGAGTGTTGAGATAGTTTTATGGCGTACTTGGTAAGCCACCAACCCAAACTTGATTGCAATGATAATTCATTGCACCTTTGACCACTCTCAAAGTGGGAGTGTTGAAGATCATGTACATATTAGTGTAGACCATGTACATACAGCCCTAGAAGTAGCATTAGACACTAGGTTAGTCTTAGAGCTCATTGGGTATTGCTCGTAGTCAAAGGCAGCCCATGAAAGGTAGTTATCCCACATGGTTTGTGGATAACTAGGGAAAGGCTTCTAGCATAAGATCAGCCCACTCATGGGTCTTTGTATCTTCCTACCATCTAAGTAAAGCCTTTCATCCATCAATACCTTTGTAATCTCAATAGAAATGTACCTTCAAACCTCCCAAAGACAATCTACTCACCGAAAGCAAGTTGGCATGCAACTTGGGGACATGGAGCACTTCTTGGATCTGGATCCTCTTGGTCAGCCCCTTCACTTGCACCTCCACAAGGATCTCCCCCTTGCCAAGGGCCTCCACCATGCCATTGTCTCCCAAATAAATCTTCTTCCCCGAAATGGGCTGATAGGTGTGGAAGGCATCCCGATGGCTGGTCATATGTTGGGTGGCCCCCGAGTCCGCAATCCAAGTAAACATGTTGGCCTTCTCCCCTCCTCCATGGGTGGCAAAGGCGATCTCTTCGTCCTCCTCCTCTTTGGAGGCTTGGTGTGCACTCTCCTTGTCTTTGGCTTGGCTGCCCTTGCAATCCCTAGCAATGTGGCCTGGTTTGCCACACTGGAAGCATGTCCTTGTCTCCTTGAACGCCTTGGTGTTGCCTCCTCTCCCATGTCTTGAGAAAAGGGCTGATCCCACCCCTTGGGACTCATTCTCCTCATCAAACTTGTCAATGATGCACACGCCTTCTCCTCCACTTGATGCCATGGTGAAGCACCTCCCACTTGTTGGCAGCACCCAATGTGTCTCGAAGAGTTCACAAACTCAATTCAGCCTCCAAACACTCCCTTGGCAACCAATGGGGCTGAAATGGCACAATTCAGCCCTCACAAGGACCTCCCAAGATCCTCCAAGCTCCAAGAACGACCAAACATTCCCTTGGCAGCCAATAGGGCTGAAATGACACCAATCAGCCCTCAGAAGGACCTCCCAAGATCCTTTCAACACCAAGGACGACTAAAACACTCCTCACATGTGCATCACCTCCTCTCAACACCAATTCAGACCCTAATCAAGCTCAAGTCCAACACATGGACATCATGAGCTAGTGCTACTTCAACTCAGCAAGCCCTCCTCACAAAGAAGGTACTCCACACTCCAAGGAGCTCTAGGCTTCCAATCAGCCCTAGATGGAAGCTCCTACTCACACTCAGCACCTCAAGGACAACAATGGTCTCCAACAATCCTAGTTGGATCACCAAGCCACCAAAGAATCCTACTTTGCTCTCAAAGGCTCCACAAGGCTCACAAGGGCACAATTCAGCCCTCTTGGGTTCACAAAACCCACTAATTCACCTCTCTCACTCACAAGGGCACAAATCAGCCCTCCTGGGTTCACAAAATCCACTAATTCACCTCTCTCACACAGAAGGGCACAAATCAGCCCTCCTGGGTTCACAAATTCCACTAATTCACCTCTTTCATACACAAGGGCACAAATCAGCCCTCTAGGGTTCACAAAATCCACAAATTCGCCTCTCTCACACACAAGGGCAGAAATCAGCCCTCTAAGGTTCACAAAATCCACCAATTAGCCTCACTCACTCACAAGGGCACTAATCAGCCCTCAATGGATGGCAATCCCCTCAAGCATCCCAAACATGCTTCCAAGGCTCACAATCACTCTCAACAATGCACCCAAGTGCACAATCAGCCTCAAAGCACTCTCACTCTAGTGCAATTGGCACAATCTCACTCAACAATGCAACCAAGTGCACAATCAGCCTCAAATGGCTCTCAATGAACACTTCTAAAAGCAAACTCAAACTAGGAGCATGCAACCAGCCCTAACTAGGTCTGATTACTACCATAAGCAACCTCTCCACCAAAATGTACTCAAAACCTCACAAACCAGCCAATGAGAAAGCAACAAAACTCTTTTTGTTAAGAAATGCACTCAAAGTGTGTTTTTCAAAAAATATACTCACACCATATGGTTTGTAGGTGAAAAGTCACAAAAGGCTGATTGCTCCTCCAAGGTCCAAGATCTCCTCCAAATGATTTGAATTTCACCCTCAAGCGCAACTCCAAGTGCGTGGGCCCATAACCTATTGAGATTACAAAGGTATTGATGGATGAAAGGCTTTACTTAGATGGTAGGAAGATACAAAGACCCATGAGTGGGCTGATCTTATGCTAGAAGCCTTTCCCTAGTTATCCACAAACCATGTGGGATAACTACCTTTCATGGGCTGCCTTTGACTACGAGCAATACCCAATGAGCTCTAAGACTAACCTAGTGTCTAATGCTACACCTAGGGCTGAATGTACATGGGCTACACTAATATGTACATGTTAGTCAACATGCTCCTAGGGTTGTATGTACATGGTCTACACTAATATGTACATGATCTTCAACAATTTCAACATGGTGGGGTGTGTTGTGAGGGCACCAAGTGGACTCTTGATTGCATCAGCCCCTCGTGAGGGCCACTTGTACCCCCTCCACTTCACCAAGGTGAATGGTACTTCCTTGGCTTGTGTTGCCCAAGGATCAGCTCATGGAGACCTTGTGGAGCTTTGGCATAGGAGGCTTGGGCACTTGAATGTGAAGAGCATGAGGAGTCTCCAACACATTGTGAAGGGGCTGAACCTCTCTTCTTGCAAGCATGATTGGAGTTCTATGGTGTGCAAGGGGTGCATTGAGGGCAAGCAAGCAAGGCAGCCCTTCCCCAAGGATGGGGCAACCCGAGCCACCAAGCCATTGGAGCTTGTGCATTCAGATGTGTGTGGGCCGATGAAGACCACAACCATAGGAGGAGCAAGGTATTTTGTGACCTTCATTGATGATTTCTCTCGCAAGGTGTGGGTGTATATGCTGAAGTGCAAGAGTGAGGTGTTTGGGCGTTTTGAGACTTGGAAGGCCCTTGTGGAGGCCCAATCTGATTGCAAGGTGAAGGTGCTGCGGTCAGATAATGGAGGGGAGTATGTGTCCAAGGCCTTTGAGGAGTACTTGAAGGCCCATGGCATTGAGCACCACACATCAGCACCTTACACTCCTCAACAAAACGGCGTAGCGGAGCGTGCAAATCGCACCATTGTGGAGATGGCAAGGTCTATGATTCATGGCCAAGGGCTGAAGTATGAGCTTTGGGGGGAGGCGGTGTCTACAACGGTGTATACAAGGAACCGGTGCCCCACACAAGCCTTGACAAGCATGACACCCCAAGAAGCTTGGAGTGGTATTAGGCCCCATGTGTCTCACATGCGGATTTTTGGGTGCATGGCCTATGCCTTGGTCCCAAGTGCCAAGAGGACCAATTTGGATGCCAAGGGCATCAAGTGCCTTTTCCTTGGTTATTGTGAGGGAACCAAGGCTTATAGGCTGATGTGTGTGGAGACCAAGAAGATTATCAAGAGTAGAGATGTGACCTTCTTGGAGGATGGAGGTGCTGATCCCAAGCTCTTGGAGATGAGCCCAAGTGGGAGAAATGGAGGACCAGCCCATGTGGTGGGCACAACTCCAAGAGTGCACATGGAAGATGATGGAGATGAAGATGAAGAGCAAGGAGGGGAAGATGAGGACTTGGTGGAGCCCAAGAAGAGGGTGACTACTCCCCAAGTGAAGAGATCAGCTGCTCCTTCTCCAAGCACTTCACCAAGGGAGCAAGAGCATGATCAGCCCTTGGAGGAGCAAGAGGAGGCACGTTATCCAACAAGGACTCGTAGGCCTCTAGGAGATTGGTGGCTGAATCACATTCTTCCCCCACAACGTGAAGAAGAAGTCAACCTAGCTTGCATTGGAGATGCAACCTCACTTGGAGAAGTGTTGGGTTGTGAAGATGCAAGCAAGTGGGAGTTGGCTATGCAAACGGAGTGCAAAGCCCTAGGTACACCACTTAACACTCCTGAAGAGTTGCCCAAGCTCATAGATGACGAGTTGGAGGAGGCAAGGGCTGAAATGCAAGGTGTGCCTTATAAGGCAGCGGTGAGTTCTTTGAAGCATGCCATGGAAACCACAAGGTCTGATTTGGCATTATCGGTGAGTGTTGTATGTGAATCCATGTCTAAGTATGGCCCAAAGTGTTGGGCAGCGGTCAAGAGAGTGTTGAGATAAGTTTTATCGCGTACTTGGTACGCCACCAACCCAAACTTGATTGCAATGATAATTCATTGCACCTTTGACCACTCTCAAAGTGGGAGTGTTGAAGATCATGTACATATTAGTGTAGACCATGTACATGCAGCCCTAGGTGTAGCATTAGACACTAGGTTAGTCTTAGAGTCCATTGGGTATTGCTCGTAGTCAAAGGCAGCCCATGAAAGGTAGTTATCCTACATGGTTTCTGGATAACTAGGGAAAGGCTTTTAGTATAAGATCAGCCCACTCATGGGTCTTTGTATCTTCCTACCATCTAAGTAAAGCCTTTCATCCATTCATAACATTGTAATTTCAATAGTTGTGACTCTTGGGGCAGCCATGGACTTGGAGATGCACCAAATGGATGTGAAGACGGCTTTTCTCAACCCTAAGCTCAAGGAGGTCATCTACATGGATCAGCCCCAAGGCTTTGTGCAAGAAGGCCAAGAGCATCTCAAGTGCAAGTTGAAGAAGGCCCTTCCCGGGTTGAAGCAATCGGGGAGAGCATGGTATCAAGATATTGATGCCATGTTTGTGAGGAAGGGCTTCCTAAGAAGCCATGCTGATCACTCATTGTACACCATGCAAAGTTGTGAGTTTTTGGTGATTGTGATCTTATATGTGGATGATCTGATCCTTCTTGCAAGTAGCATGACTAAGATGCTTGAAGTGAAGGCCATGCTCAAGGAGGAGTATGAGATGACTGATCTTGGAGAGCTAAACTATTGCCTTGGAGTGGAGTTCAAGAGGGATAGGGCTGCCCGCACCATCACCATGAGCCAACGCAAGTACCTTGAAGAAATTCTCAAGCGCTTCAACATGGAGGAGTGCAAAGCCATAGGGACACCACTAGAGACTCGTGTGAAGTTGCCCAAGCTCACGGATGCTGAATTTGGAGAGGTGAGGGCTGAAATGCAAGGTGTGCCTTACAAGGCAGCGGTGGGTTGCTTGATGTATGCCATGGTGGCTACAAGGCCTGATTTGGCCTTTCCGATGAGTGTTGTGAGTCAACACATGTCCAAGTATGGCCCAAAGCATTGGGCTGCGGTGAAGAGGGTGATGAGGTACCTTCAAGGCACACTTGGGCTGGAGTTGCAACTTGGAGGTGCCCATGTGACTTTGCATGGCTATTGTGATGCGGATTGGGCGGGTGATGAGGCGGATAGGAGATCCACCACCGGCTATGTGTTTAAGCTTGGATTGGGTGCCATTACTTGGAATTCCAAGAGGCAGCCCACCATTGCTCTTTCTACAACGGAGGCTGAATACGTGGCCATGAGCCAATGCACCAAGGAGGCCATTTGGTTGCAGCAACTCTTGGCTGATGTTGGCCTTGTCCAAGAGGGGAGCACACCCATCTGGTGTGACAACCAAGGGGCCATTGCTTTGGCCAAAAATCCCACCCACCACTCTCGAACGAAGCACATTGATGTGCAACACCATTTCATTCGTGAACGAGTGGAGGCTGAGGTGATTGAGCTCAAGTATGTCCCTACCCAAGCTATGGTTGCTGATGTGCTGACCAAGGCTCTTGGGAAGCCACAACACCACAACTTGATTGAGAAGATGGGCCTTCGAGCCTTTGACCACTCTCAAAGTGGGAGTGTTGAAGATCATGTACATATTAGTGTAGACTATGTACATTCAGCCCTAGGAGTAGGAGTAGACTCTTAGTTAGGCTTAGAGTCCCTTGGGTATTGCTTGTAGTCAAAGGCAGCCCATGGTGTTTGGTTATCCCACATGGTTTGTGGATAACTAGGGAAAGGCTTCTCCCTTATGTTCAGCCCACTCTTGGGCCATGGTATCTTCCTACCATCTAAGTAAAGCCTTTCATCCATTCATAACATTGTAATCTCAATACACGAGCCCCCACAACTCCATACTTTGAGTTGTGGGTGGGGGTTCACCCCCGGCGTCACGCTTACCTCCGTGACGCCGCCCTTCACGCCCCACTCCAGGGTGTAGGCCTCCCCACCTTCTAAGTGTGGGTCCTCCCGCCCCACACTTAGCCCAACCGGGATCTGCCTTGCACTTTGGGGGTCACGGCGCGCCCTCACCGTGAACCTAGCCCCCAAGTGGCTTGGGGGCGTTACAAATATGTGTCGCTACCTTGTGTGAATATTCATCAAGTACTTATGAATTTGTTAAATAAAGAATTCACTTATTGTACCAAGGACTTGAATGACAAAAAGTACCTATTATTCCATTGTCCAATAAGAGGTTTTTCATGGTGCAAACATCATGAGCATGAAGTACCAATGATCTTATTAAAAAAAAAGTCTCACTCATTGTACTAAAAACACATGAGCCATTAGTACTTAATTGCACCAAATTTGTCCTTCTCCAAATAAAATAATCCCTCAATGTACTTAAAATTTGAATGACAAGAAGTACCTAATGTCCCATTATCCAATAAAAAAACATGTACCTTTATAAACATCATGATGTCAAAATGGGTGGAAATAGGGGGAAAAAATTGTCCTTTATTTGACAAGTACGCATTTAAATCCAATTGAGGACCCCAATTGAGGCCATTCTAGAGGCCCTTTGGAGAGTTCATAATTTCTCTAATGACTCTAATAAGGAAGTTTCAAAAAACCATTTTTTTATTATCATATTGTAATAAGAAAAATGACATCATTTGAAGTGACTTTACGGTGATGCTTTTTAACTGCTGTGATAGGCAAACTATAAAGAAAGGGGTTTAATCAAGAGCTTTATTGATTTTGATGTTGTTTTTCTTTGTTTTTTCACTTTAAATTACAATATGTCGAATTAGAGGGGGTTTTCAAATCTCAAGATGAAGAATTTCAACTGGAGTGTGAATTTGAGTTTTTTTTAATGATAATTATCGAATCAACTTCTACTAATGTTGAATATTTCATTGTTACTTGAATAGCCACAAGATAAAGCTAGGTGCCTGGGCCATTTTGACTACCAAAGCAAACTTGCTTAGAGCAACGTTGGCATGGGACTCTTCAATGTGATACTTAAACATTGGTAATCTTGTTGCAAATTCGATGCGTTGAGTTTAGTAGTCATGAAGTGACATTTGAAGAATGTTTTGAAGGTTTAAACAATGATCAATACTATTGCATGATCAAACTTTTTAAAGAGAGTCATGGTCATCAATAATAGTTAGATGAGTTAGTCAATTCTTTAATAAAAGTGTATTGTGCAAATATGTCACAACTACCCTAAAATGCATCTTTAAATTCTTGCAAATGGAATGATATTTGGATTAAAGCTTTATTTTTTTTTTATCTCTACTAAATATTATTTAGTTTCTAGTGTTTTTAATTCCATAGTTGGAGTATTTATATACTTTAATTTTGTGTGTGAAAAATTGTAGAAGAAAGATTTACAAATAATTTATCTTTTTGTGCCTTTGAAGTGATTTATCTTTTAGTTAATGATAAGAAAATAATTTAATGGTCAAAATATATGACTAATGGATTATAGAAGAGCCACGTAGTCTAGATAAGGGCTGATGTCCAGTTGACTTGTGTGATTAAGGTAAAAGATAAAATAGAAGAAAAAAATAACACTATTCATTGTCTCTCTTATTATTGTGGAGAAGGCCAAATGTTTGAAACAATTGAAAGGCCATTGTGTATTGAGTTTTGGAAATTTCATATAATGAAAGTTTTAAGAATTGTATATTATAGTGTTGTGGCTTGTGGCTTATTATTCCTAACTGGCTTTGGAGGCTTGTTGTCTTTTCGTTATTATTCCTAGTTGATTTTGGAGGCTTGTTTTTAATTTTGCATTGTAAAGTTGTTGTGGATCATGTGATTATTTAGTATTAGCCTCATTTTGTGTTTGTGATAACGAAGTTGAATTGATCACCCACATGGTCAATCTTTTTTGTCATTTTCACTGGTAAGACACAGTTGCTAATTACCGTGAATTTGAATGTTTAGGAGCCAATTTTTTGGTTGGTGTCTAGCCATCCCATTCTATTCGTTTGAAGCCTATGATCTATTATTCCTACGTTGACCAGTGAACCACCCTAGAATCCAAATAGGATAGGCCAACGAGGAATAATTCAGCATCAGTGTAGAAGATTAAACAATGGAGACCAAAGACTATTATACTACTATGATTTTTTATATTCTTAAGCCATTTCTACTTTGCAATTAGAATTCTTGTGATTTTTCAAGGTAAATGTCTTATATATAACACTGTGTAGATTGTAAGATATTAATATTTGAAGTAATGAAAATCATTTTTTTATCCTAGCAAAAATCTATGTAGTTACATTTCAAAAGGCTACATTTGTATGAAAAAATATCCAAAGTGGTTGAATCCCTTTGGATTCATTTTCCAAGTCAAGTTGGCTACATGCTTGAAAATTTTCAAATCATTGGAATTATACAACATATACAAAAAATATAGTAAATAAAAAAAAGTAGAGAGTGATTCAAAATACCAAATTGTTAACAATCTATTTATAGATTAAAAAATGCCAATCCAAATGGTTGTAATATTGTATTAAGCATCTACAAAAATATAAAATATAATTAAATAAAAGACTTCAAAATTTATTTTAGAGTAACCCTTCTATAAATTTTCACAAAGTACTCAAAAACTAAAATGTCCATAATTTTCATCTTATTAATCAAAATGAAATTATTTAAATATATACAAAAATCTAAATAATCTATTTTTATTTTTATTTTTTATTTTTAAAATTTAAATTTTTTCAGCTCACTTGGGCTGCTCGAGCCAAGCAACAAAAACTACATATTATACAAAAACTTTTGAACCATGTAGTCAAAAGTTATGAAAATTGTTGAGCCTTAAAGCTTTATCCCGGAAAAACGTTGTGTAAAAATTTCTAAAAAAAAGAAAAGTCCATTCATAGGAACCTCCTCAAAATTGCTATGTTGCTATAAAATGCACTTTGGTCCTTTAGGTATTAAGAAAGACAAAGGGTTCAAATTTCAAACAATGGATGAATATGAATATGTCTCACATATACCAAAATGAATTTAGTTCTTCAATATTTTAGAAGATTCTTGTATTTCTTAACATTTGTACAATTACTAACTACAAGAAAAAGAGTTGTATTAAATATGACCATTTATTTAAGAATTATTGAAATATTGATTCTAGTGCTAAATGGTCAAGCTAGTAGCAAATAATAAGTGTATTGCAAAACTTCAATGGCTCAATGCTAATAGGTCGTTTACATTACAAAAAATTTATGCTTAAGAGTCACTAGTCACTAAAAAGTCAATAGTTTATTGAATATAATAAGTATATATCAAATTTAGAATGCTAATTGGTCATTGTCATTACTAAAAAAAAGTCCTTTTAAGTCATCGATTACTAAATACACCTTATATCATATATATGGTGAAAAGTTTAAACCTCATGACTTGAGAAATAGGAGCACCAACTTGAAAATTCAAATGTCGAATGAAGTTCTTCGCAAGGTTCTCATCGATATACTCCTTCAATGCAACTAGCTCATCTTGAGATAAGTTGCAGATGAGTCCAAACAACGATTATGTACTTTTTTCTAAGTCGATGGCGCAATTGTGTGGTCGATGTTGGAGCAATATACTCACGTTTTTTTCTTCAAAAACATCCTAAAAATCCTTATATTGCTCCGGAAGTATTGTCCCAGGGAGATCACTCCTTGTAATTTTACTAGTAGTATAACATGAACAACATGAGAAATTGTATCATAACATAGTTATGATATAATATACTAGTAATATAATATGAACAACATGAGAAATTGGCACTCTAAAAACATTGTAGATTAACCCAAGAATATGACCTCTATTTTAATATAGAGACTATATATTTTATTTTTACATATGCATTTACAATGGTTTTGAATTTCGAATCAAAAAATAAAAGAATGTTTATTAAACACTAGTATAAGAAGATGATTCTAAACATTTACAAGTATATGTTCAAGTAGTTGAGGCAAATCTAGAGTTTGTAGTGTCAAAGTATAGAAAAGATTCCATGCAAATGTTGTACGCTTTACACCAATTTCTTAATGGGTACTTTGTGTGAACAAAAATCTCCATAGTACAACCTCATTGTAAATTTACAGCTCAATTCTTTTGTCTTGGAATAATAGATTCTTACATATTACATAATTGATATACTCAAGGAAAGATTTGTATATATAGGCTAGATTTATTTGATGATAACAACAAATCTCCTAAAAAACATCTTTAGATTTACTAAATTGTGTAAGTTTTATCATTCAATTAAAAAAGTTTGCTTACATCTATACTCATTGTACTACAACTTTTTATATTAATCCTATTTGTAAAGGCTAATTTATTAATAAAAATTCCTACTAAATGATGTTTATACATAGCCTAATTTATATATAATAGGATATGTGACATTTCAAGAACCCTATAGTAATTCTACATATATATAAAATTTATCCCCTTTGAATTAAATAAACCCTATCTTTTAACTCACGTAATTTTCTAAGAGTCGCAAGTAATCTCCCCAAGAGTATTGTTGTATTGGAATTCTCATTTGTTACTGGCGTTGTATATGTTGCGAATACAGTTCCGGTCTTTGTAGCGTACATAAATGCTCACACTAGGAAAAAAACTGCGATGAACTCCATAAAAACGCATCAGGTAGTTTATGTTGAGTTCCCTATTCAAAACGTAGTGAAAACGCAAAAAAATGCGGTTTTCTGCATTATCCTGCGTTTTTTGCGTTTCCACTGCGTTTTGAACAGAGAACTCAACAAAAACTACCTGATGCGTTTTTATGGAATTCAATGTAGTTTTCTTCTAGTGTTAAGCTCCAAGAAATAAAGGTTTTTTGAACTTACATACCAAAGACATTTTTTGTTTTTTTAAAAGCTTAAACATAAAAAAAATTGTAGGGAATAAATTCTACACTATAGTTGGATCAATTTATATGAAGATTATATCTTTTAAGCTAAGAGAATCTTAGAATGATAGGACTAGAAGGAGAATGGATAATATTGTGAATTATAAAAGTAAGGACTGGAATTTGCGAATAGTACAAGACTTGAAGATGTTGAAAGTGATATTGAATCCAACCGCATAGTCCTTATTGAGGCTGAAAATCATTGTTTTTTTATTTAAAGTGTTTGTGCTCCAAATTCAAGAAGTACATTGTCACTTCTTAGGATAGGCATTAAGTTTGTATCATTCATCTCCACAATAAAAACATAATCCTTTTTGAATGTCTTCGGTGTCTTTATCCTTGTTTAGTTAAAGGTTTAAATTGAACTGCATCGATTTGCATGTCTTTAACTTCAAACACCTTGTTTGAAGCACTAGTTGAAGCGTAGTTGGCATGTGGTCATGGCAAGGTTCATGCTAGCTTTTCTTGTTGACGTTCAAATAATCAGTTGTCGCATCTGACAACTTGAGAGATCGCGTCATTGAGTGTCATAAGGTTTGGCAAAGAGAATAATAAATCCTTCACTTTATTGCGTAACCCGTAAAAAAATTGACTTACTAATATTTGTTCTCCCTAATTGGTAAGTGGAAGTCAAAACTGTATATTGATGTTGCACGGCAACGTTGTCATAAATTTCAAATCTTTGTTGTCACAACATGTATCTTATTATGTTCATTAAACGCTTCTTTGAATGCTACTAAAATGTGACAAAGCTATTGAGAACTGGAGTCAAAGTTTTTTTCGTAAATTGATGCAAACCATAATACCATAAAAGTAATTGTTCAATCAACAAGGTTCCTATCAATTCAATGTGAGTTGCATTTGTTGTAAACCGTTAAGATTGTAACAATAAAACAAATCGAATTTGGTTGACAAAGCCTTGGAATTTTGAACGCGTACCATCAAACTTCTCGAGAAGGTTGACCCTAAGTTCTTTGATGTCACTATGAAGTGAGGTAGATGCTTGTAATTCCAAACTTGGCGAACTATCAATCTACTTCGTTGCTACATGAATTGGGTCAATTGATTGTTGAAGCTTCACCTTCAAGCTAGACAGTCTTAAATTCAGTTCTTTCGTTTGCTTAAACATTCATTCGTGATCCACGTTCATGGCAGTTAAAGCATACATGATAGTATCTAATTTTGAATTTTCTATACCCGGGGAGGACACTTCTTGTATATTTGGGGGACCCATGTGCGGCGGTGGGGTATTTTTAGGGGGGCTATCAATTACTTGTAATCATTACTTGGCAACATTAAAAGAGCCCCTATTTTACCATAAAGCGGAAAAATCAGCCATATTATCATCCCTATTTTATTTTTAAAACACTTTGCCTTTTTAATGTCCTCTATTTTATATGTAAATTTCTTATAAATTTTACCTAAGATTATTTAAATGTACCCTATATTCCGCTGCACGTAGGTTATTAAAAAACGGGAAGTGTCTTCCCCTAGTTTCTATAGTTGTTGTATTTACTCCATCTATCAAATAAACGAATGAAATTTTTTAATAAAACAGGTTTATGATGACTACATGGTCTCACAAAACTAGGACAATAAATAAAGTAGGCCAAGCTAATAGTCTATCAAACTCTACCTCACAAAATTCGTTGACAATTATTCCTCTAAGCTCTCACTTAGGTTTTTTTAAATAACATAAATATCGAGATTGGAATTGAATTCATGAATAGGTGATCTGTTCAAATTCATAAAACTTCTATACTAACAACATAGAAGGACCTTTAAGAACGAAGAGATTGCAGGCAATGACACCAGTTTAGAAGTAGGTAATCTACAACTTTTAAAATACTTCACGTACTTCAAATATAGAGGTAATCCATGCTCTTGTTAGAAGAATGAAGTTCTGATGACATAGAAGTTGAATCTCGACAAACTGTAATGAATGGCAAGAGAAACAAGACACGATGTATTTCTTGAAATGGAATTACTATTAAAAATCAAGCTCAGATTAAAAGAATAAAAACCAAGAGATGTGTTGTCGAGACTGAAGAGTTCTTGAACATTGATCTCGTTATAAACCATAATTTAGAATAAAAGGAATTAGAAGGTTCTAGGGTCATGCTTCTAATATTAATGCAAAGTATGAAGAACTAGCCTTAGAATAAAAAGTCATGTCACTAACATGACTTTGTTGTTCAAGAAGCTTCTTCTATCTTCTTATATCTGTGACATGCATTGATAATGGCATAAATTTTGAGAAGTCATTATTGGCATAATGGCATATTAATAGCAGTTTAAGCAAATCATACAAGTAGATCCTAAGGAAAAAAATATTAAATACTAACAAAGACAAAAGCCATTTGCAATGCATCATTTTAAAAAAAAGACAAAAGTATTCTATAGGAAAAAATGTTAAAAAGAAAATGAAAAAGATAAACAAGGAGTAGAAAAATTGGGAAGACTAAAAAAATTATTAACTCAAGAAAGGTATCAGGGTATAAGTGCTAGAAAATCTTAAATCAGATGAATATAGTCACATCCTAGTCATTTGAGAATGATTGTTGTCTATGTCAGTATATTGTCTTCACTACAAGAAAATGGGATTATAAATTAAATGACTTATCCACAATGACTATATCAACAACAATGACTGCCAAATGATTAGAAAATGACTACTTTGTAATCATTGTTGTTGGTACAGTCATTGTGGACAAGTCATTTATACCCCCATTTTTTCATAGTGCTTACTCATTTTAGGAGCTAAATTTTTTTAAATGGTCCTACCTAAGACTCTATAATGATAGTAGTGAAACACAATTGCATCCTTACGGAGTTCACTTAGTATATCTATAATAGATCATGTGCAAAAAAGTGATTTTTTGACTCCCTATGTATGTACTTTTTAACAAACTATAATTTCAATCTATAATTTTGAACTTTCTTTAATAATGATTATAGATTTATATTGCCAAAAATTCCCAACTCAAACAATGTATGAAATGATTTCTAGAATTAGTCAAAAAATGAACTAAAATAGCACAATTTTCAACTCAAATATTCATTGAGGATACATTTAGATGACCATTGCATCAATAATCAAGAAAAATGAACTTTGAATAGAAAGTTATTTTTAGCTTTACATTATATTCTTTTACCTCAAAAATTTGTAATCAATTATATTTGATAGATAAAAATATCAAAAATTCAAAACATAAACTTTCAAAGTAGAAAAATCTATTTATATATATATATAAATTATAATTTTAAGATATAAAATAGGATGTCTAAAATTTAATTGCACTTGATCAATTATAGAACTCTAAGTGAACTCCATGGGGCTGCATCTTTATAATTTAAGAATGATTGTTTACCATGTTATGCCCATCTTTAGAGCAAAAAATTTCAATATGACCCTACAAAAGACCTTGCAATGATTTTAAAGTCACGCAGTAGGACAACATAGTAGCATTCTAGTAGCCCTAAAATGATTCTATTCCACAACAGCAAACTCTCCTACCCGTCCTTGGTCTAAAACATGGAGGTATGGCCTTTTTATGACCCTTTAGTCATTTTCAAGTCATAAAGTATTGAAATTAAGTTGCAATCAATGACTATGCCATACTCATTAATGACTTTGGCATCCACATTGGACTTTTCCTTCCCTCTGACCTTGTTGATAACAATTTGAATGGAAAAATGTAGATGAATGTTGTGGTCTATCATATCTTCATTTGCTAATCACACTCATGACTGCAAAATGACTTGAAGTATGCAAATTCTGTTGGGTTAGTATAATTATAGAAGTACCAATCACTGCTTAGTCAAACCAAATATTTAGTCATTTTTTTGCAATCATTTATACCCCTATTTTTTGTAGTGATGTCATGGAATTCAATAGATGGCATGGGTTTGGTAGAGGCCAATGGTTGCATGTCGTCTTCAAGGACATTCTTTGTGATGTCTTAATTATAATGTTCTTTTGAATCTATATACAACGAATAAGTAGTACATGTGTAGACTTGTTGTCTTCTTTTGGGCCTTGATCTGGATTCATCGTCAATAAAATCTTTTGCACAAAATTGTCATATATTGGGTGGATATCTTGTGTCTACAAGGAGTATGCTTCATTTTATTGTTTTAATTAGCTATCTCTTTGGGCAAAGAGTATAGGGTTACTCTTTGTTCCTCTGATGTACATTTTTATGGCATACAATTTTGCATTATGGGTAGCCATCATAGAAATAAGCATACTATGCAATAGATTGAGAATGCTAGGGTTTGGATATGCAAGTGCAAAGTGATCACTATGAGGATTTTTATACACCTATGTTGGAGAAGCATAGTTACATGGATGTCTATAAGAAGAAAAAAACTAGTAAGGTAAAATTTCCTCTTTTTATCTATTTTGAATTGACTATTGTGCCAATTGAAGTATTAAATAGTATTAGCAAAAGTTGCAATTTGGAAATGCCATGCGATTATATTGCTTAATATATAGGTTTTTTTAAAATGGCATCTTAGAGATTGATTGGAATCTTGCATGACATTTAAAAAAAAGAAGCAAACACACTCTACTTGTTTATATTCTATCTTTGCAATAGTTTATACAAATTGTGTATATAAAGATTGACCAAGTATTATTTATGGATTGTAGGTGCATATTACCTTTGCTTACGCTATTGATGGTTGTGCTAAGTTTTTCCATCAAGATTGGTTTCCTTTAGTGAAGAAATATGAGGTAGGTTTCAGAGCTTGGTTTTCTATATGTAGACATTTTTGTAGCAAAAGAGTAGGCTCTTATCACTTATATCAATTGCAACATGTGTGTTTTTGGTTTCTAATTTTTCACTAGCTTTTTTATTTATGGTTATGAAGTCTTATTTAGGTATATGATTTTGATATCAATATTTCATATTTAAAGTGATCTAATGAATGTTACAACACATTGGTAATATAAAATACTTTGTCAATTGTACAAGTGGAACTCATCAAGGCTACACATTCATTTGTAAGAGGCTTTACTTAGCTACCAACAACTAATTAAGAAGGCAATTCTTAGTTGAGCTTTTAGTTGACTTTTGAAGGTTAGTCTATGTTTTGGTCTAATGACAATTCTTGTTGTTTGAATGAAAACTAAAAAGTAGGTATTGCTTCAATGTAATGTTTTTATGAACTCTTGTAGCATTCATATATAGGGCTGTTGTTGCTCATGAGATTGCTTTGGCTAAATTTTGCCAATTTCAATCTATTATAGTGTTTCGTTGAGAAGAAATTGAAAATATCTTGAAAATTACAAGTAGTGAATTATAGCTTATTTTGAGTACTATCTAACTTATTCTATGCAAGGATCATTGCATGATACACTTGTATTATTTTTTAACACAAGCCTCTATCTGATTAGTTTTTTTGGCCCTTTTGTATTTAGTCTTCAAATGACTTGAAATTTATAGATAAGTTACTCGTGACTAATCTACATCTTATCTAACTTTTTTGGATTTAAAAAAAAATTATTATCAAAAAATATTTTACTATCCCCAATTGTATATCACATTTGCCAATTTGGAGGGATTTAGTACTATTTAGTACTTAAATTAATGAATTTAAAGCTCAAATTTAGATGAAATAGTCTTCTAGTACATTTGTAGACATTCTATAAGGGATTTCAAGAAAAAAATAATTATATGTTGTTTAGAAGTCTACAAAGTGAGCCTCTTTGTACTTGCATTTTTAAACATGTAAAAAATAATTTTGGTGATTTTTTTGGTAGATGACTATGTCAATAAAGTTTTTGCAAATAAAATTTCTATTAATTAAAACATCAAAGTATCTATTTTCTTGAGATTTGGTACTTTTCTAGTTATCCTACTTAGAGAATTTTCCTATGATTTTCCTTTAGTGGTTACCTTCATCTCATAGGTATATACATGGGTCATATCATAAGAGGAGTTTTGGCAGTCCTAAGAGACTCTTTCAGTCCCGTTCCGCAATTTGTGAACCAGTCACCACTAGTCAGATTCAAAAATAGTTCAAAAATAAAAATAAAAGTATAAATATTAAATATTAAATATCAATTTTTTTAATAAAATTTAAATTTCATAAATTTTAAATTTTTTCGAAATTTGAAAAAAAATTAGAAAAAAAATTAAATATTAATTAAATATTATTATCTAATGTAGTATTCTTTTGGCCACATTAGATTGCTTATGTGGCATATTTCAGGGAGTTTCCAAAGCCTTTGAACTCATAATCTTCCAGAACAACCGAAAAACTTTTTATGTTTAAAAAAAATTTTAATTTTTTTTTCTAATTTTAAAGTATTCCAAAAAAGGCATGTATATTGTAAAAACACAACAATACTCACAAGTGTTTCGTGCAATCACCCGCAACCAAATGTTTAATGAGTTAAAATTGTGTACCTTGTACATGATAATGTAGCTTTGGTTGTGGTACTAGAAGCATGTGGTACTAAAGGGTTTATGGATTCTCAAAGAGCTTTTAGCAAGTGTGGTTAGCTTTTTTGTGTGGTGACTATTGGACACTAGAAATATAAATTTATATCAATAGGTTGATTGAGGCATTGTTGCAAATCATCATATGACAAGTTGTGAACCATTTAATCATTGAGGCACTGAAATAAAAACCATTTGTGAGCCCCGTTTCATCACCAAAAATTCATTAGTTCTTTTTGGATTCCTACATAACGAAAGTATGAAACACATAAGTAGGTGCATAAAATCCTAGAAAGAGTATAGAACTGGTATTCGCACCCTACATGCCAATAGAGTATTTGGTCAATAACAGGGGTTTACCCCAATTGATCCTTACATTGGATTGAATGACATCATTTTGAGTGGAATGTGAGGGAATAGGGTGATAAGTCTGCAAGGGCCATATTGGGGTAGGTAATTTTGGAGAGAATAATTTAGGGCAAAATTCCACCTTTCCATAGCATCGAAGAGGTTACAAAAAATTACTAATAATAGAATTGTAGGTATCCGGCTATTCTCTATTTCCCAACACATGAAGGTGGGATGTGAGTCCACATACACGTGGGGAGATTCTATAGGAGGTCCCTCCAAAAATTTAGGAAATTTCGATTAGGTGGTCTTATACAAATGAGGCCCACCCTCCAAGTTTCATAGCGTTCCAATAGGCAGAAGACCCCGAACCGACAAACTCCCTCGACAATTGGTGTATTATTTGGTAGTATGAGAGGTTGATTGGTGTATCGGGAGCGTATGACATCAGATTGAGGCCTACTTTAGATCTATGCCTACCTCCCTATGCCTACTAAAGAGCATAGTGAAGAAATTAGGGCCAAAAGAATCAAACTCCAAAAGTTGGGATTTTTCTTTAAGTTGGACACCAACTTACACTAGGTTTCGGTGAGTTTAGGACATAGTGTAAGGGGAAAGGGATTCATGGAAGACTAATTATGGCCTTTTGGACCCAACAACGCAATTCATTTGCAATTTGAAGTCAAACTCCAAAAGTTAGCAATTTGGAGCATCACACATTGGAGAAAATGGGAATTAGGGCTTCCAAATGTGGAATTAGGAGATTGGGCCTCTAATGGCCGTGGAGAACCCATTGAAAACCTATGGAAAACTTAAAGAGCACTTAGGAGCAAAGCACACCTCGAAAAATAAAAAGATTTAAGCCTAAGTGTCTTGATGTAAGTAATTTTGAAATTCAAATGAAAAGTAGGTGGGAACACATGGGAACAAGTCCCACGTGGGAACTTGTACATTTTAGTAAGGCAAAAGTAGGTAGATGACAAGTTCTTGTAAGAGTTAGTTGGAATTTGAATTCTAAATTCAAATTCCATAGATTCCAAAGTAGATAATTAGATTTGGAGGTTAGCTCATGTACAACTAAGGTTTATTTTCCTTCTATGTAGATTGAAGGGGAGGAGATGAATGCCACTTTTTAGTATAAAAAGGTGGCCATTCTCCCCTCCTTCTCTCTCTCTCCCTTACTCCCCACATTTTGGAGGAGGACTATTGGGCCCGGATTATACTGGATTTTCTTAGTTTGTAATGCCAAGAACCTTTAATGGTCTTTTGCTTGGATTTTTACACCCTTGTGGAACTTTTGTTGGCACTCTTTGAGACTTGAGACCCCTTTAAGCACCTGTTTGGTATTTTGATAAAGTTATTCTTGTGGAAACTTGTGCATTCTTTGGGGCTACTTGAGTGGTGTTGTGGGAAAGTTTGTAAGGAACCCAGGGGTAACTTGAGAAGTGACTTTTGAGAGTATGTCGCTATTGTATATCCTTCTTCTCCCCCTCCTTTGCTCATCGTAATATAGAAGTTCCATCGGGGATGGCGAAGCTTTGGCTTCCATAGGTCATTAGGAAATCCAAAGTCTTAGTTACATGTTAAAATCTCAATTCTCACGGCGAAGCTTTGAACCCCTAAGGTCTTAGCGGAGAGTGTAATATTAACCCACTTGAGCAAGTCTCAACGTTTAGTTTCCAATATGTTTGGAAATTAAATCAACATTTAGCCTCCAACAATTAGGTGTTAGTTAAGCTTGAAAACTAGTGGTTCCTTAAGTTTAGATAGGTGCTAGAATAGTGTTATTTAGTTTGGCAAGTGTGGCCTAACCCCCCAGTCCAAGGTTGGAATTTCTAGCTAGGCCGAGAACCTCCCAACCAAGCGGACCCCCTCAACCAGTCATCGGATTGGCTCATCGGGGTTGGTTATTGCAATTCTGGATTATTTGGGTTCTAAGTGATTGGGATTCTAGTTCATTGGGGTCCTAGTTGGTGGGGTTCTGGTTATGGGATCCAGGGTTCTAAAAAAGGAAAAAAAAACTAAGTCATTAGTACTAGGGGAGTTTAGGGGGTAGTTTAGAAATTAGACACTAAACGAATCAACAAAGGAGGAGGAATTTAGAGGGTAGTTTAGACATTAGACACCAATCAAATCAACAAAAGGAGGAGTGGTGGAGATGGCTTGGAACAAGGTGGACCTTGAGGAGGATGCCATGCATGCACTAGAAATAGGCTCCTAACTCTAACTCTTTTTTTGATTAAATTTGATTGCATAATTAGGAGATAATTAGAGAAATGGAACTAGGGGTTTAATCATAATTAGAAAATGGTGATTAGCAAACTAGGATAGACAAGGACAAAATTCAATATTAAACCAAGGATTAACATAGGAATTTAGGAATAAGAATACCATAGTAGGTAGAAGATAGAATACATAACAAATACATAGAAATAGATTAGAGGAACAAATACATAGAAGTAGGGTAGAAGAACAAATACATAGAAATAGAATAGATGGATAAATATGTAGAGTAGAGTAAAGGAGAACAAATACGTAGAAGTAAAGTAGACGGACAAATACATAAAATAGAATAGAAAAGAACAATCACTTAGAAGGGAGTAGAAGGAGCTAAACACATAAAAGGAATAGGAAAATGCTCTAGGTAGGAGTTGCTCACATATTAGATTAGGTAGGATAGCAAAAGATCAATAGCTTGGAAGGCACAATGGATTTGACGCTTAGACATCCATATGAGTTAGGATTTAAATAGAACTTGGTTGTGATCGCTTGATTCTAAGGGTGGAAATAAAGCGCCTACACCATGTTCTTCATTTCTAGAGAGTATCTTGTTGTTTCACTTTGGAACTATTGGTTGTTGGCTTTGTTTGTAAGCACACACTAATATTTATACAAACTAGGAATTCAATGTGAAATTGTGGCATACCATCTATAGTTTAATTTTTCCTTCATCTTCATCTAATCTACTATTTTAAAAAAAAAATTTACATTGGATAGATGGGTAAGAATGCACTAATAGGAACCACTTGAGCCGTAACCATTGCTTTTTTTGACCCTTTTTTGATTGGGTAGGTCAAAATTTGTTAGAATTCACTAAAATAAACATGACACTTGTTTTATAAATGTCATAGTTTGATTTTCCACTATGACATATTTTATAATTTCATATTCTTACACTAATTAAGTACCAAAAACGTCATGTAACCAGTGCTTAATGTGCTTTATAGAGTCCTTAATGGATGAAAGTGGTTCAAAATCGGATGTAGAATAGACAACTTTCATTACTCCACGAAAAATGAACTGTGACTACAGCAGGATTGCATTAATGGGTGTTACTGAGCATCCGCTTTGGACTTTGATCTACGGCTGTGTTTGAACTTCGCTCATCAGAGCATCTGGACCGTTCATGTTTCCCTCTTCAAGCTAGGGTTCCATGTTTTTCGAGCTAGGGTTTCAGGTTTCGTCTTGACGCTGTCTGTGCGAGGAGGAAGCGATTGTCTCGCTGTGAGGTCACGCTGGGAAAATCTGTGCGAATTGCTGTCTGTGTGGAAATTGGAATTTGCGATTGTGTGAAAGAAGTAGTGATGCGGGTTTATTGCAGTATTATTTTGGAAGTCTAGGGTTTAAGCAAATTTGTGTTGGACGGGAGAAAATCCTGCTTACATTTTTGCAGCGCCTAGGAGATTGCTCGTTTTCAGGCATCCAAGGTACGCAAAGGGTTTACTTAGAGTGTTTTCTTGCACAAATAGCGCAACATTTGTATTCCCTCACATTTCTACAATACCAATCTGGTTTTGCTGTTGTTAGTATTATATTGTTATAGGATTTGGGTTACAATTGAAAATACAACTCATAACTTAGAAGTAAATACTTTGAAGAACCGGCCGATTCTTTGAGTGTCCTGTGCACATCCTTGTGAAGAAGGTTTAGGTTGTTCGTTAAAATTCAAATGTGAGTGCCCACTATGTCTCAATCGATTGCAGCTACAACGTGTGTAACTGCTTTTTCTGTGTGCTTGAAGTTTTAGAACTTGGACATTGGAGAAAAGCATTGACTGGCCACCATCAACTTACAGGTGTGTATCACATTTCACCCATCTTGAGGTTTTAGGATTCTCCGATAGCGCAAGGGTATTGAGCTCAATTGCGGTACATTTATGCCATTCCCAAGTTTAGGGGAAGCAGATATTGTGTGAATTCTGTAGTCTCTCGGAAGGTCTAGGGTTTTATGAAGTTAGTAGTGCTGCAAGATTTCCGATCTACCCTGTAGTCTTTGTGGGCATCCAATATCATTTTTGTTGGGGCCAGAAGGACTGAAGGACCCCTTAGAGTTTGTAGGATGGATCAAAGTGAAGGAGCTAGTGAAGATTGCCTTGAGTGCTACAGACTGAATTACATTGAAAAGAGGAAGGCTGATATTAGAGAAAGGGTAGAGAACCGGAAGAAATTTCGAGTATCCTATGCAAATCTTCGTGAAGAAGGTTTTTGTTGCAACATTAAAATTTCAAATTCAAGTAGTTCTGGGTGGCTCAATCGATTGCAGCTATAGCTTATGTATCTTCTTGTTCTGTGTGCTTCACATTTTAGGGTTCGGACATCGGAGAAAGCACTGATCGGCTGCCATCGCCTTACAGCGGCTCGGTGTGTTTATCGCATTCCGCCGATCTGTAGGTTGAACTCAGTTATCCGATAGCGTAAGGATACAAAGCACAATTGAGGTACATTCATACGATTCCAAGGTTTACGGGAAGCAGGTATTGATTTTTGTTTGATTTTGAGGGTTTGGGGTTTACGGTAATCGGTAGGGTTGCAAGGTTTTCGATCTAGCTTGCAGTCTTTCTGGGCATCTGAATACCTTTTTGTTGGGGCCAGAGGATCCCTTAGAGTTTGCAGTATGGATCCAAGTGAACAAGATAGTGAGGATGGTCTTGAGCGCTACAGATTGAATTACATAGAAAAGAGGAGGGCTGATACTAGAGAAAGGGTTCGTCGGTGTAGAGCAAGGAAGGCAGGTCAACATGATTTACAGGGTTCTACTAGCGGTTTAGGGTCTGAAAATCCAAGTTCAGGATCTATTAATTTGTCTGATCGCACAGCTCAACGTGTGAGTGCTGCTTTAGTTAGAGAATTAGCCATGTTAGTTGCTCCTTGTCTAAGGAGCTATGATCCAATTGTGCAACAGTTGACAATTGAGAAGCTTCTGGGGCAAGATTTGCTCGTTGGAATGGTCCCTGATTTCTTAGTGGACACTAACAAAGTGAAACTAAGACATTCACTTGTGAGTAATTTAAAAGGAGGCCTAACAGATCACCTTCTAGGAGTGAGGCAGTCCAAGATTGTAATGGCTAAAGATATTGTTTGCACACTTGCTTCGTCTTCAAACACTGGCAGTAGTAGGATGGTTGCTGACTTGATAGGGGTTGATAGGAAGAACCTTAGGAAAGGCATGGAACGGAGGTTACTATTGGATACTCAGCAGAATGCCTTTTGGCTAAATCACCGGTCTAAGGGTCGGTCCGATGCGTTGTCCAATTCCGTGAAAGAAGAGGTCACCGCGTACTGGACGTCAGAAACAACCATTTCTCCAAATCGCAAAGACATAGTGAGACACCGAATTAGAGTGAATCATTTTGATGAGCACCCAGCACACTACCTTCAAGTATCGGAGGTTAGTTTTTCAGTTCCTTTTTGATGGCTATAAGTCCTTAGACAGTCTTGAAATTTTTGCAATGATCCTGTTTTTGCTTTGTCATTAAGGCATCTTCAGCTGAAATGCTATATTATTTGTTTTGGAAAAGGGATGTTGTAATCTGTAGAATTCTCTTGGAGTCCTTAGGCACTTACATCCTCAAGGAGTTTCTTTTTTATTACAGGGGTGTGGTTTGCCAGTAACTGCTTGTGTATGTAGTCACGGCAGTCCTCTTTGCTGCATGTTCTAGCTTTCTGTTGTTAAGTCCTTTGTGCTTCAAGGTCCAACCTTTGTGCTTCAAGATCCAACCTTTGTGCTGATGAGTCGTTTGTGCTTGAGAATCCTTGAATTGTACGCACTGCTTTTTCTGGAGTGGTCCTTTTAGGATTGCTTATTGCTCATGAGTCCTTTCTAGAGTCGGATGTCTTGGATCCTTTGTGTTGGTGAGTCGTTTGGGGAGTTCTCGTGGATTCTTTAGTGTTGATGACTGCTTTGTTGAGATGTGGTGGATTCCTTAGGGTTGATTAGTCCTTTCTATAGTGAAGGTATTAACCTTAGTGCTTATGAGTCCTTTTTCAAGTCAGGGTGGATCCTTAGTGCTTATGAGTCCTTTTTATGAGTTGTGGTGGATCATTAGTACTTATGAGTCCTTTCCAGAATTTTGGTGGATCCTTAATACTTATGAGTCCTTTTTCAGAGTCATGGTGGATCCTTAGTGCTTATGAGTCCTTTCTAGAGTCGTGATGGATCCTTAATGCTTATGAGTCTTTTTCAGATTTCTGGTTGATCCTTAGTGCTTATGAGTCCTTTTCACAGTCGTGGTGGAATTCTTACTACTAATAAGTCCTTTGTAGAGTCTTCAGGGATTCCTTAGTGCTGATGGCTGTTTAGGACATTTGGAAGGATTTGTTGGTGCTTACCAATCTTGTGCACATCTGTATTGGATTACTTAGTGTTCACAACTCCTAACAAAATTTGATGACACTTGTAAGTGCTTTGTGGAGTTGTTGTAGAGTACTTAGTACTTATGTCTCTTACATGATTCCTTTCTCTTATGTATTTGAATGTTGGCTTTTCTGACCTAACAGTGGAATGTGGCCTAAACTTGGGCAGCTCGAATTTTACTCATCTTTTGTAGAAAAGCACCCGAGTGTGAAGTGCAGTCTCACCTCTTTTAACGAACTCAAACCATGGTGGGTGAGGCGCCTGAAGATGTGGAACACGTGTTGCTGCAAGTATCATCAGGAGTTGAGCGACCTGAAACATGGTGTCAACGATTGTCGAGAAGATTGTCAAGGTGTGCATCTTCAGTGCTCCTGTATGTGCATTGTTTGCAATAGCAATGTGGGGATCATAGGGGACTGTTCAGCCGAAACTGTTATCTACGGTAGTTTAACCAGCTTGTGGGAGTCCATTTTGTGTGCAAAAGATGAGTATCAAATGTGGCACAGACGTGAGTGTTTGCTTGGGGAATGTCTATCATGCGGTTTACAGCTTCTTAAAATCTGTCCTCATGAGCAAGCTTCAGATAAGCTTGTGAAGTGGAAAAGCATTGGGTCAGAAGTAGTTGGATATTTGGAAGAAAGGCTGGCCAAAAAGGCACCATGTGTGCAACACCGTGAGACTAGAGCGCTAGAGCTGTTTGAGTACATGAAGCCTCATTTGAAAGCTTTTGTTTTTCGTAACTACATTGCAACCTGGCAAGATTACCAGTTTAAGGAGTTGTTCAGTTCAGTTTCGAAGGATACAGTCATTTCCTGCGTTGATTTTTCCGAGAACTATTCCATGAAGGTACAGAACGAGACTCAGAGTATGCATTGGCGAAGTGTTCAGGTGTCAATTCTGGTCCATATAACTTACAGATTAAATCCGAATTGGTCAAATGGAAATGATGAGCCTTTCTTACTAAAAGAAGTTCATTACTATGTGTCAGATGATAAAGTGCATGATTCATTATATGTTCAACATTGCTTTCTTATGCATTGGGATTTCATGAAGGCACATGGGTTTGTACCCAAAAATCATATTGTTTGGTCTGATGGCTGCAGCGGGCAATTCAAATCAACTAGGGCGTGGTGCTTCATTAGCAGGTACCCTAGTTTAACTGTTACAGACGGTGTGCTGCCTGAAGGATGCCAAATGTTGTGGAACTATTTTGCATCTGGGCATGGAAAAGGGGAGGTGGATGGTGTAGGTGCTCTTTGCAAAAGAGAGGTGCGTAAAGAGCAGTTGAAACCGCATGGCAGATGTATCCAAAATGCAGAGCAGATGGTGAGGTTCTTGAGAGAAGAAAGCACCAAACACCACCATGGGCCACGTTCCTCTAGGAAATACACAAATAAGTTTTTCTAGGAGATCAAAGAAGGAGCCATCTGCCGTGTAAGGGACATGCAGTGCGAGACTGTAAGCAGCAGCAGGCAGCAGCATCAAGTGCGGTCTGTTTCTTGTAAGGATCCCACCCTAATTCAATTTCGTCATCTCTCTTGCTTCTATTGGGCTTGTTCAGAATACAATACAACTTTTGCTTGCCATCAGAAGTCTCATGTGGGACCTTGGAGTCTGCGTAGGCTAAAACCACAATCTAGTTCACAGGTAAGGTTGTTGTATGATTCTGATGAGGAAGTAGAAGCTGGGTTGGGTGGGGAGTGGATAGCCGAAGATGTTTCCATTGGAAATAAAATTGCTGTCAGGGCTAATTCTGTTGATGATGAAACATTTTGGATCATGTTGGTAGACAAGGGGATACATGAAGTGGAATTTGAATTCACTAATCCTTCTGGGAATTCATACGTGCCTGGCGATCAAGTTCTAAGAGGCTTCTGGTATGAGCGGTTGAAACAAGGAAGTCACACTTACTGGTTGAGGGATGACAAGCCTCAATCATTCGTTTTTTCACACCTCGTGATAGCGGCTAAATTTTCAATGCCCCCAACTGCTCATGCCACAAAAGGACACTTTGGTAGTTATGAGCTCAAGGAGGATGTTTTGAACATCATTGCCAATGCTGTCCTTGACGCTGAGTCACTTGATTAGCCTCAGTCGATGGATTTCATGTGAGTATGGTGTGTTGTATTTTGGACTGTCCACATGTAGGCTTCTGGACAGGTTTCGTTGTGTTTTTTTTGTGGCGTTCAGGCAAGCAGGGAGGTCGTGAGTTTCTGGTTTCGTTGTTGCTTTTCTTTAGCGTTCAGGCAAGCAGGGGGTCGTGAGCGATTTGGTTTGGTTGTTGCTGTTTTCTGGCGTTCAAGCAAGCAGAGGGGTCGTGAGCTCCTAGTTTGGTTGTTGCTGTTTTCTGGCGTGCAAGCAAGTGTGGGGGTCATCAGCTCCTGGTTTGGTTGCTGCTGTTTTGTTGGGCGGTCAAGCAAGCACAAGGGTTGTGATATTACTACAAGCATAACAAGGCAGTAGGGGTTGGGAGCCTTGGTGCTTGGAAATAGGTAAACTATCATCACCATTCAACTGCTCCGTATTTTGGAAATTAGTTTATGTCCAGTTCTGAAGTTGCATTTTGAATCATTGTTGGCATGGGAAACTCCTGGTTTATCGAATCTGATTCTTCATTAAAAGAGAATGTGTTCTAAAGTTATTGCTGGATTCTCTGTTATAGGACCACATTTTCATTCATTTCAACTAATGTCATGCAATGGTCATGTAGGTACAAAGGAATGCAGCGCACTATTTTCAGCGGGAAAGTGTGTTTAAGGGTTTTGATAGTACTCTTTTTAGGGTGCAAATTGGGTTTATAGGTGTGGCATTTAGAATAGACATTGGTTACAGTGTTTGGTGAACACTGAAACATGTTGTCAATCTTGACAATTGTAGCCCCTTTTTTCCATACATACATATAGAGAGAAATATGTGTCACCCTTGTATTCATTTTGGTTATAAACATCTTGTGCCCTACATTCTCAAATTGTTGGTTTTTGGATAGGTTAGGTGAAGTGTTCTCTTCCATTTCATGTGTTGTACAGAATTAGGATTCAAGGTCCAATGGCAATGACAATTGCAAGGCTGATTTCCTAGAAATCAGAGCCTACCCTCAATAGTAAGGTAGAAGCACCCATTACAGGCAAAGTTAGCAGTTTCAGCATAGTTGGAGGCATGTTTTCCTATAAAGAATATTTTTGTAGTATTGGCAACTCAAAATCATGAATTTCAAAAAAAAATTAGAATTTTTGGACAGGGCATCTAATTTCTGTGAATTTTCAAAGTAGGACTTAGTAGAGCACCTAAATCTGCACTCCTAGTAAATCTGTTTGGATTCTCACACTAAAATCTAAAATACTGAAAGGTATCACTTAGTGCTCACTATTTTAAACAAATAGGGGTTTTGGAAATTGAACATAGACATATATATCTAATTGCCCAAAAAGGAGGAGTGAATTCAAACATTTGGGTTTATAAGGAAAAAAAGGTATTTCACACCTTCATAATATAAGCCCACCTAATAGAAATGTAGTCGAAAAGAAGGAATGTAGTCTTGCATGGATGTAACTTGCACATATAGAAATCTCAATTTTTAATTGTGAGTGTATATTAACTACAAAATTGCAAATTTGATTTAGGATATTCAAAACCAAAATACCATTTGTTGGAGACATGAAATACTAAGTGCCCTTTTTACAAGGGTCTTGAAAATGAAGCTCTCCTCCCTTTAGAAAAAAATTCTTCAACAACATTATATATTAATTCACCAATATTCCTTGTCCAAGTATTTGCCATTTAAATCTGACATCTATGCTACAATCCTTTTATATTTTTCCAACACAATGACCAAAACACGTGTACATTCAAGTGATAGGTCGTAAGTGTATTATTCATGAAAATGTTGAAGGATTAAACCTAACCTATAGGAAGGACTACGAGGCCTAAATGTTGAGGTTCAAGTATGTACATTGATCTTGCAATTTGTAGGATAGGGGGGCAATATAGATTTTTGGAAGATCCCCCTACATAAACAAAGCCATTAAAAATTTATGAAAACAAAATAAAAACTATCAATTTATATTGCATTTTTTACTATAGCATCTTCAATCTAACTAAATTTGGTATTACATTATATGAAAGAAAATTCTAATTCCTCTTCACATATAAATTGCAATAGATTTCAAGGAAAAAAATTTGCTTGAATCTTATCTAATTCAAAGGTGTTCAAACTTTAAACCTTTTAAAAAAAATTAAATATTCAAAATTTGATTATCAATTTAAATAATTATATCTTCTCTCGTTTAATTCAAAAGCACATTTTCAGGTTTACATTGAAAACCTCATTAATCATTCAAACTTACATTTCCCTTTTTTTTTCTTTGAGGGTCCCATTGGAAACCTCATTTTAAAAATTTGGTGCATTTTCCCTTTTTTTTTCTTTGAGGTCCCCATTGGGAACCTCATTTCATAAAATGGTGCATTTCCCCTTTTTTTCCCTTTGAGGTTCCCATTGGGAACCTCATTTTATAAAAAGGTGTATTTTTCCTTTTTTTTTCCTTTTGGGGCCCATTGGAACCTCATTTTATAAAAAGGTGTATTTTCCCTTTTTTTTCTTTTAGGGGCCCATTGGGAACCTCGTTTTATAAAAAAAGGTGCATTTTCCCTTCTTTTTTTCTTTGAGGTCTCCATTGGGAACCTCATTTCATAAAATGGTGCATTTTCCTTTTCTTTTTCTTTGAGGTTCCCATTGGGAACCTCATTTTATAAAAAGGTGTATTTTTCCTTTTTTTTTCCTTTTGGGGCCCATTGGAACCTCATTTTATAAAAAGGTGTATTTTCCCTTTTTTTTCTTTTAGGGGCCCATTGGGAACCTCGTTTTATAAAAAAAGGTGCATTTTCCCTTCTTTTTTTCTTTGAGGTCTCCATTGGGAACCTCATTTCATAAAATGGTGCATTTTCCTTTTCTTTTTCTTTGAGGTTCCCATTGGGAACCTCATTTTATAAAAAGGTGTATTTTTCCTTTTTTTTTCCTTTTGGGGCCCATTGGAACCTCATTTTATAAAAAGGTGTATTTTCCCTTTTTTTTCTTTTAGGGGCCCATAGGGAACCTCGTTTTATAAAAAAAGGTGTATTTTCCCTTTTTTTCCTCTTTTTGGGGCCCATTGGAACCTCATTTCATAAAATGGTGCATTTCCCTTTTTTTTTTCTTTGAGGGGCCTAGTGGGAACCTCATTTTATAGAAAGGTGTATTTTCCCCTTTTTTTTTTCTTTGAGGGTCCCATGGGGAACCTCATTTTATAAAAAAGTGTATTTCCTTTTTTTTTCTAAGAGGGTCCCATTTAACTAGAAAGTGCATTTAATTTCCCTTTTTTTTCCTATGAGGTTGCCATTGGGAACCTCATTTAATTAAAAAGGGAATTTCCTAGTTTTTGTTAATGATCTAATTTGTTTCACAATTGATGTAACTAAGCATCTTGTTGCAAGGATTATCTATATGAAAATAACTAACAAGTAGACTAAATCTTTGAAGCATTATTCAAACTTTGTGTGAACTCATGATTAGATTTCAAAGTTACTACAAAATGTACATGTACAATGGTGACCTTTGAAATTCCCACAACCATTTGTCTTCTCCAACTAAACTTAATTAATTTTTGAAGCGTCATGCATGGTTAATTAGTTCTCATAAGAGGAAAATGTTATGCATGACATATAAAATATAATTATAGGATTCACTTGGAACTAGTAGGAAACAAAATTAGACCGTCTACTTCCTTCATGAATAGACATCAATTTACACATATGTAACTAATTTTCGATTTCTCAAAACTTGTCATTGAAGGCATGTACACAAGTCTACACCAGTTGAGCTACATTGGGTACTAATATCCCATAATGTTTGGCTTTGTCTTGATGGGCTACTATAAGAGCACTCCAATGCAATGATCATGCAACCCCAAAGGCCAGTCTTGGTCATACCAACCGGGAGCTAGTCTCGTGGAAGGATAGGCCAACTGGCCTTTGGGACCCCCCCCCCCCCCTTTTGTTCATTTTGACAAATGTTAAACAAAGAAATGAGTGAAACTTTGTTTTTTAATTAATTAGACATATTTATGAAAGTAGTCACCTTTGTCACCTTGGCCTAAGGAATGGACCATTTTTATAAAGTATATGTATTTAAATTCCAATGAAGTGTCTAATATTTTGTAGACTAAGTATGTATATGGGAAATTATCCTTGATTACAAAGAAGTACATGTAGTGATTTAGGCAAGTTTAACATAACTTTCAAATAAAGAAGTGTGTCTAGACTTGTGTTCCATATTATTTAAAGTACTTATTTATATATCCATAGAACTATAATTTAAGCATGATCTTATTTGATTTCTTGAAAAAATATTTAATACACATATTGGATTCTCATAAAATGGAAAATGGTACACGTGAATGCATTCCCGATTATTTTGTTTTCAAAGGTTTAGGATGAAAACCACCTAAAATCCAAAATCATATAATATCTATTTTATTATTATAAGGTTCCCATTGTGTTCAACTTCAAATATAGTCCTATAATAACACATTATTTGTTTTTTATTTTCATGATAATTATGGTAAAGAAGATTCAAAATCAAATTTACCATTTTCTTTTTCTAAAGTGAGGTTCCTATCAATTGAAAACCTCTAACAATCGAATTTAACAAATTTAAATTTGAGTTTGGTTTGTAGGTTTAGGGTGATGACATCACCTATGTTCAATTTTTTAATTACTTTTTAGAATTTTGCCCCAAAAGGTTTATTAAAAGCAAAAGTCAATCTTCTTTTCAATGCATCTTCCTACTTGGAATTATTTAAAAAAAATTTAATCTTCAAGGTATTAGTAGTTTAAATTAGGGTTCAATTTTAAATCAACCTCTACTTAAGTAACTATTTAGGGATGACTACTTTTAAAAGCAATATATTTCTTATTTTTGGTGAAATTGTAGGTCAAAGATTGTCAATTTCATTCTTGAAGATAAAATAAATTATAAAAATAAAATTGACCAGTAGTGAAGAAATTTAGGGTTTTGTATTTTCTAAAACATAAGTACCATATCCATTCCAAAAACATGCAACAATGTCTTATAATCTTATTACAAAATGAAGGACTTCTTTTAGTGTTCTTCCACCCTGTTTGAGGGCCTCAGAAATTGCAAAAAATAAAATTTGCAAAAAATAAAAAATTCCAAGGTTTCCCCCAATGGGGCAATAAGGGGGGAAATTCACCCTGGCCATACAAAACCCACATTTGAAATCTGTTGTGCGGTTTTGTTCACCTGCAATGAGGCTTCACATGACCTGGCCCCCCTGGCGCCCTTGTTCTTTTGCTCAGATGAGCTGGCCCTGATTCATGCGAGATTACCTGGCCCTCATTCATGCGAGATGAGCTGGACCTCCTTCAGTGGAGACAAGCTGGCCTGCAGTCTCAATCCTTTTTTGAATTTTTGCACATTTTTGCTTAAAGCTTTGTACAGATGTATCATTTACCAAAATTTAATGAATTTGGTCATTAAGGCAGGTTGTATTTTCTAGATTCAAGTGTTACATTTGATAAATGAGAAGTTAATTGGATGAAACACGGCCTTGAAGACCTCTGTTCATCGTCCAGAATATGGACGTCGGAGCGCTTCAGGGTTAGACGATACTGCCTTTGATATTGGCATTCATATATCTGCCATTAGTGCCATGCCACCGGCCATTGCCCCAAGCGGCAATCATCCCAGAACTTGTTAATTATGCAATTTATTGCAATATGCTAATGTCAAGAGAAGTATACATCAGGTTTTTTTTCATTTTTGGAGAATAGCCACAGTTGTGACTTAAAATGTTATAGGGATGTTCCAAATTGCAACATTCATCCATTTTTGGGATGCATAGTATGGTTTTCATCGAAAATTAGTTGAATTCATTTAATATTTTTCTTTATTTCAAAGTTGTCTGGCAATTTCATCTAAATTTTTTGGCATTTTTTGGAGTGTTTTTTGCAAGATTATTTTTTCTGGTGCATAGTACTAAAAAGTCCAAAGAAAAGCCCTGGTATGTATCAATTTTGACTTGGCAAAAGTAAACCAAAATTAAAAAACACAATACTTTCATTTTTTTCTAAGGGTTTCATATATATATATATATATATATATATATATATTGGGCCTAATTTCTATAATTTACGTCACTACATTTTTTGCAACATAAATATACATGTATTTCAATTTAAGAAAATAAGTTATTGTATCCGCTGCAGGAATACACTTGTTAACCCTAAACCCTTGCAAGGTAAAATTTGTGTGTACACTAAATTGTTGTAAACTATACATCTTTCCATGGTGCAAAATTTTGTTCTTTGGGTAGGTAATACAATGCTCAAGCATTATTTAAAGGGTTTTGAAAGGGAACAAATTTAAACTCATTAACTATAGAGATGAATTATCATTCAATAATTTGATTTTGTCAAATTATAAGTCTACAGGTAAAGAAGATTAATTCTTTCAAGACTGAGGACACTAATGTGTAAAAATGAATGTCTTTGAAGATATATATTTCAAAAAAGGACTAGTGCTTGCAAGAAGGTTTTAATATTTACCATTTTGTGAATAAAGAACAAAATTTAAATAATTGATCCATAGCTACATGGAAGCATATATGATTCAATCTACTATTTAATGAAATTATAGTAGCTTATATTTTTGACAAGAAGGTTTCAGATAAAAAAGATTCTTGGACTCCAATGTACTTTTCACTTTTTTATAACTTACCACAATGTTTGGTCTTTTCAAGAGAGTGCATCTGAATGTATTGTGACGTGTTGAAATTTTATTATTTATCTTAAATAAAAATATTCTGTTGGTGAACTTGAAGGGCTTTATTTTTTTTTTAAAAACACAATTAATCCCTAAAATCCCAAGATGATTAGAATAAACTACAAATCATACATTAAATAGGTCATAGTGTTTGGAAGGTTTAGTAGGTGCCCCTGATCCAAAATTAACTTTCTTCTATCCTAATATGAAAAGATGAATCAATTTGATGGTTTTTGGATGAAAACACTTCTACCGAAACTTTTCTCTCAGTATTAATTTTTATAACATCTTCAATAAATAACTACCAAATTATAATTAACCCAAGGAACCTCATAGGGATAAAAAGATTTAATGCACATTTTTCAAAAATGAGGTTCCCAATGGGAACCTCAAAGAAAAAAAGAAGGGAAATGCACCATTTTATGAAATGAGGTTCCCAATGGGCCCCTAAAATTCCAAAAAAGGGAAAATACACCTTTTTTTATAAAATGAGGGTCCCACTAGGCCCCTAAAAGAAAAAAAAGGGAAAATATACCTTTTTATAAAATGAGGTTCCAATGGGCCCCAAAAAGAAAAAAAAGAAGGGAAAATATACCTTTTTCAAAAATAAGGTTCCCAATGGGAACCTCAAATAAAAGAAAAAGGGAAATGCACCATTTTATGAAATGAGGTTCCCAATGGGCCCCTAAAATTCCAAAAAAGGGAAAATACACCTTTTTTTATAAAATGAGGTTGCCACTAGGCTTCTAAAAGAAAAAAAAGGGAAAATATACCTTTTTATAAAAGGAGGTTCCAATGGGCCCCAAAAAGAAAAAAAAGAAGGGAAAATGCACCTTTTTATAGAATGAGGTTCCCAATGGGAACCTCAAAGGAAAAAAAAAAGGGAAATGCACCATTTTATGAAATGAGGTTCCCAATGGGAACCTCAAAGAAAAAAAAAAGGGAAATGCACCATTTTATGAAATGAGGTTCCCAATGGGCCCCTAAAATTCCAAAAAAGGGAAAATACACCTTTTTTTATAAAATGAGGGTCCCACTGGGCCCCTAAAAGAAAAAAAAGGGAAAATATACCTTTTTATAAAATGAAGTTCCAATGGGCCCCAAAAAGAAAAAAAAAAGGGAAAATACACCTTTTTATAAAATGAGGTTCCCAATGGGAACCGAAAAGAAAAAAAAAGGGAAATGCACCATTTTATGAAATGAGGTTCTCAATGGGAACCTCAAAGAAAAAAAAAAGGGAAATGCACCATTTTATGAAATGAGGTTCCCAATGGGGACCTCAAAGAAAAAAAAAAGGTAAAATGCATCAAATTTATGAAATGAGGTTCCCAATGGGGACCTAAAGGAAACCAAAAAAGGAAAAATGCACCAAATTTATGAAATGAGGTTCCCAATGGGACCCTCAAAGAGCAAAAAAGGGAAAATGCACCGAATTTATAAAATGAGGTTCCCAATGGGAACTTCAAAGAGAAAAAAAAGGAAAATGTACTTTTCTATAAAATGAGGTTCCCACTGGGAGCCTCAAAGAAGAAAAAACAAGGAAATGCCCTTTTTTATAAAATGAGGTTTCCAACGGGACGCTCAAAATTTTAAAAAGAAATGCAATTCTTGTTTAAATGAGGTTCCCAATTAGAACCTCTACAACGAAAGGGAATTGTACTTTGGAATTAAATGAGAGATGATCATACATTTTTTAATTAAGTATCTATTTTTGAAATCCCTACTTTTATCAAAGAAGGTTTAAAGTTTGAAAATCTTTAAACTAGATAAGATTTTCACCAAGATGTTTTCTTTAAATTTCTTGCAATTTACATGTTTAAAGAAATTCCAACTTCTTTTCATACAATGTAATGCCAAATTTAGTTAGGTTGAAGATCCTATGGTAAGGAATGCAATAGAAATGGGTAGTTTTTAATTTGTTTTCAACCATATAAAGTGGCATGCAATGATATTTTCTTAGATTATAATTTGTCATATTTGAAAGGTGTTGCATTTGGTGAAATGAAATTAACTTGGAGCTTAGAATAATAATCCCTTGAAAACTTCAATTCTATATTGAAATTGTTAATCTAAAAAAATATATGTCATAGTAGCTATAGTTGTCATTGTAGCTTTGTTAATGGTACAAAAGCTCTAATATCTCAATAAATGTGGGAAATCTTGCTTATAAAGGTACCATTATGCTATTAAACTACAATGTTGGACATACTTTATCTTCAAAATTGAAAAAAACAAACCTTTTGCTCCCTTACATAATTTACAAAATTGTAAAAGCTTTTCATGAACAAAAAATTCACCAAAAAAGAAATGATTTTGAATGGGTATTGATTAATCTAATCCAACTTACAATACATATCTATTCAAGAATTAAACAAACATTGCAATGGTAGTCACTACTGAACTAATGGTAGGCACAAGTCAAAAGTGCAACACCCAACTCCACATTCACTCCTGAAATCACAAAACTGCTAAACAAAGTTTCAATGAGAATCCACAAACCTTAACCAATACTTGAAGTATAAAAGCATCAACACAAAAATTTTGGCTTCTATCCAAATGCTATAATATTAGCCAAAACACTAATGTGTTGGCTTTACACTACTACGGGTGACCCTACTTCTACTATTTTCAGGTGTAGTCTCTATGGCTTCAGATTCAACCTTCTTACTATCATTTTTCCTATGCTGGTTTTTCCGACTCCCATCTTCCTCTGCTTTATGAGAGGGCTTCCTTTTTGATGGTTTTCGAGTAATGGGATTGCTAAGGGATGAATTAACAACTAGGCACACTTCAGCAAGACTAATGGTCTTAGAATTTGAGGTATCTTCTAGCAGTGGCCCTGAGTCCCTCCTCTTGGTAAAGGAATATCTGTGGCTCTTCCCTGTGACAATTTCTGCTGGGCAGTCTAAATTCTCCTGTGGTAAATCTTCTCCTACGGTGCCATGTTCCTCAACACCGTCTTCTTCAGCTCCTACATCTCAAATCCAAGCCCATTCAACAAGTTGACTTTACTTCCATGTTTGTGCATGATCATGTTCAATCATTTATACAATGGAAGATCAATCAAATATAAATTGATGAAAATGGCAGCACTATTGGGTTCAGAATTATACCTTCGGAGTGCTCAACAGATTCAGTACCAATTGGAATCACTTCAGCAATGGGGAGTACATCACCATTCGACAGGGTTGCAGTCTGAAACGCCACCGAATCCTGACCATGAAGCACAACCAAATTCTTCACAAGGACGGCCTTCACAGGCAATTTGGTTTGGACTGTCGAGATTGCTTGAGAGATTTTTGATGGCGATTTCTTCACAGGGGAATTCACTTCATCAACTGCAGTCATGGCAGTGTAATTAGCTTCTGGATCCTTTGAAAATACTGCCACCACTGCAGCTTGCAAATCAGGATCAGTTTTATGACCTTGAAGTGTTGAGCCACAGGAACCAAGGTCACTTTGCTTCTGGGAGCCTACATATAAACAAAACACCAACCTGAAACCATGAGTTCATACACTCACAAGACACCTAAAGCACCGTAGGAAAAACGACTGAATCGAAAAAGCACCGAAGCACCCAAAGCACCCCGAACAAAAGCAATGATCTGACAAAGCACCCCAAGCGCCAAAGCACCTTGAACAACCTCGAACAAAAGCAATGATCTGACAAAGCACCCCTAGCACTGAAGCACCCTAAAAAACCCCGAACAAAGCGATGATCTGACAAATTAAAGCACCCCAAGCACCGAAGTACTCTGAACAATCCTGAACTAAATCAATGATCTGACAAAGTACCCCAAGCACCCCAAACCTAAACTATGATCTAACAAAGCACCCCAAGTACCCAAACACCTTTAACCAAAGCGATACACATGCAAAGCTACCTAAGCACCCTGAGTAGAATTGACATACTGTCAAAGCACCCTAAGCACCCTCGATACAAGAGTTGAATACACTAAGCGCTTGGGATAAAAGTGCTCAGTGCACTAAGCACCCTAAGCACAAGTGCTGAACACAAAAAGCACCCAAGTATAAGTGGTCAAAGTAGAAAGCACTTTCTGTAGACCTTGTCAATAAACCAAACCCCTAAGCACAATTGATAAGTACACAAAGCACCCTAAGCAGAACTAATAAGCACACAAAGTACCCTAACCATCACTAGTAAGCACACAAAGCACCCTAAGCGGAATTGGTAAGCACGCAAAGCACCAAACACCACACATGGGCAGCACACGATGTTTAGTAAGCACGCATGTTGAGCACCTAAGCGCACCAAGGACAACTGGTGGAATTCAAAGCACACGTATTGAGTACCTAAGCGCACTAAGGACAACTGGTAGAATTCAAAGCACAATAAGCAAGAATTCTAAATTAAGGACAACTGGTCAAAATCCTACGCACAATAAGTAAAACCAACAAACACACAAAGCTCCCCCTTGCCTAAACTGCAATACACACGGAGCATCCAAAGCACAAATCGCTAAAGAAAGTTCCAAATTGCTTCTCACGCTTTGCACAAGGACCCCTGTGACCTCACTACATAATGTAAAACACAAAAAGCATCACTGCAGCAGCACCCAGCGGCAAAGTTACAAATGCAATAGGCACCCAACCGATTAGCACATGCAGCATACACTACCAGAAAGGGGGGCTAGGATTCACACTATCTCTACTGATAGTGACTCTCTGCAGTGCTAAAACGGCAATACCTACTACCTTCTTCATTCGAACAACATAGATAACAGAACTCTGTTTTTTGTAATCATGGGACTGCCACGACTCTAATGGCCGCTTGACGTGGCAACTCGCATTGTAGACAACAATTGCGGGTGACCTGCTGGAAAGTTTCACGTAACAAGTTTGTTACTATTAGAAGACTCGGAAGTCACCACAGGTAGATTTCCAAGCCAAAAGGTTAATGTCCAGAAGTTAAGTTTGAAGGCAAGAGGGTAAATGTGGACGTCCACAAGTTTCGCTTTGCCGCTTCCAGATTGCTTTTTTAAAACAGGTGTTACTCCACTGTTTCACGGAATTCTTCGCAGATGCTGTTGCACAATTCCTGGCTTTTTCCCATCCCATTTCTGGTTACTTTTATCCACTCTTCATATCTTCCAAAAATTACCCTTTCATTATATTTAATCTACTAGATGTAAATTCGCTTCTTTTAAAAAAGAATCGTAAAAAATTCCATGTACTTCATTCAAAGCTTCGGTACATATTCCTACATTTCTCATTTGGTTTCGGGCTCTACCCTTCGAACAGTCAGTCCAGGAACTTTTTATTCTTCACCGAAACATGCATTGCAGTCATTGTATCGACGACTGCTTCCACTTAATATTCATCAACTGGAAAGGGTTAATGTCTAGGAATGGCACAATGGCTACATGTTCCCCGAGTCGTCGGCAATTGGGATTTTACTGAACTCTGAAGCATCCTTTTCTTAAGTACAAGCATAGTTTCAGAAGTTCCGTGCTCATGCTAGTAGTATCTACACAGAATCTGTGTTCACTGTTCACAGCCTTATGAAGATAGGAAATGCTATGACAGAAGTGAAATTAAAATTTGACAAACCTTTATAATCCAGATACGGACGTCCACAACGACAGTAACGTCATTCTGCCACATCTGTCACCACACACATGCACCCCTCCTCTCCAAACTCTTGTCTTCTTCGGGTGTTTATTTAAAACAGCTCAACACGGTACTAGGTGTCTCGGTCCAAACTCACACCTTGTGATAATCATCCCGGCTACAGTATGTCATTAGCAGCCGACAAAATATAACTACCTCTGCATTGACTCCAATGAAGAATGCCTCTTCATAGAAGTCAGATGCACTAAACACTACCCTGAAACTCTCAGACAACGTCCACCTACACTGAACACAGCCTAAAACGACGAAACAGAATGGGACTACAGTTGGTTACACGTAGTCCTCCAACCAATGCACCATTCACCTTCACGTTTGCAATACCAACACTCCGTCCCTACTTTTCCGACATTAAATCTCTCACTTCCATGCATGTGAATCTGGAACTCTTCTCCGAAAACAAGGAACTCACCACGACTTCATCATCATTCTTCAACCGAAGACATCCCGAACTCACCGAGATCCTGGTCTCCTACTGGACCTTCATCCAGCCATGCTGCAAAAGCATCTTCTCGACATATTGCTCTTCCTGTAGGTAAGGGAGCTCGGTTTACGTCCTCCACTTCTGTAGGCTCTAATAACCCCTTGTATTCTGCATCTTGCCCCATAGAAAACATTCCGCTGTCTTGAAATGCACCCAAGTTCCCATGAATCCGGCAACTCCGTACTTCTTTGCGCAATACCACCTTCCTATTGAGATTACAAAGGTATTGATGGATGAAAGGCTTTACTTAGATGGTAGGAAGATACAAAGACCCATGAGTGGGCTGATCTTATGCTAGAAGCCTTTCCCTAGTTATCCACAAACCATGTGGGATAACTACCTTTCATGGGCTGCCTTTGACTACGAGCAATACCCAATGGACTCTAAGACTAACCTAGTGTCTAATGCTACACCTAGGGCTGTATGTACATGGTCTATACTAATATGTACATGATCTTCAACACTCCCACTTTGAGAGTGGTCAAAGGTGCAATGAATTATCATTGCAATCAAGTTTGGGTTGGTGGCATACCAAGTACGCCATAAAACTATCTCAACACTCTCTTGACCGCTGCCCAACACTTTGGGCCATACTTAGACATGGATTCACATACAACACTCACCGATAATGCCAAATCAGCCCTTGTGGCTTCCATGACATGCTTCAAAGAACTCACCGCTGCCTTATAAGGCACACCTTGCATTTCAGCCCTTGCCTCCTCAAATTCGTCATCTATGAGCTTGGGCAACTCCTCATGAGTGTTAAGTGGTGTACCTTGGGCTTTGCACTCCGTTTGCATAGCCAACTCCCACTTGCTTGCATCTTCACAACCCAACACTTCTCCAAGTGTGGTTGCATCTTCAAAGCAAGCTAGGTTGGCTTCTTCTTCACGTTGTGGGGGAAGAATGTGATTCAGCCACCAATCTCCTAGAGGCCTACGAGTCCTTGTTGGATAATGTGCCTCCTCTTGCTCCTCCAAGGGCTGATCATGCTCTTGCTCCCTTGGTGAAGTGCTTGGAGAAGGAGCAGCTGATCTCTTCACTTGGGGAGTAGTCACCTTCTTCTTGGGCTCCACCAAGTCCTCATCTTCCCCTCCTTGCTCTTCATCTTCATCATCTTCCATGTGCACTCTTGGAGTTGTGCCCACCACATGGGCTGGTCCTCCATTACTCCCACTTGGGCTCATTTCCAAGAGCTTGGGATCAGCACCTCCATCCTCCAAGAAGGTCACATCTCTACTCTTGATGATGGCCTTGCTCTCCACACACATCAGCCTATAAGCCTTGGTTCCCTCACAATAACCAAGGAAAAGGCACTTGATGCCTTTGGCATCCAACTTGGTCCTCTTGGCACTTGGGACCAATGCATAGGCCATGCACCCAAAAATCCGCATGTGAGACACATGAGGCCTAATCCCACTCCAAGCTTCTTGGGGTGTCATGCTTGTCAAGGCTTGGGTGGGGCAACGGTTCCTTGTATAAACCGTTGTAGACACCGCCTCCCCCCAAAGCTCATACTTCAGCCCTTGGCCATGAATCATAGACCTTGCCATCTCCACAATGGTGCGATTCGCACGCTCCGCTACACCGTTTTGTTGAGGAGTGTAAGGTGCTGATGTGTGGTGCTCAATGCCATGGGCCTTCAAGTACTCCTCAAAGGCCTTGGACACATACTCCCCTCCATTATCCGACCGCAGCACCTTCACCTTGCAATCAGATTGGGCTTCCACAAGGGCCTTCCAAGTCTCAAAACGCCCAAACACCTCACTCTTGCACTTCAGCATATACACCCACACCTTGCGAGAGAAATCATCAATGAAGGTCACAAAATACCTTGCTCCTCCAATGGATGTGGTCTTCATTGGCCCGCACACATCTGAATGTACAAGCTCCAATGGCTTGGTGGCCCTTGTTGGCCCATCCTTGGGGAAGGGCTGCCTTGCTTGCTTGCCCTCAATGCACCCCTTGCACACCATAGAACTCCAATCATGCTTGCAAGAAGAGAGGTTCAGCCCCTTCACAATGTGTTGGAGGCTCCTCATGCTCTTCACATTCAAGTGTCCAAGCCTCCTATACCAAAGCTCCACAAGGTCTCCATGAGCTGATCCTTGGGCTGATTCTTGGCCAACACAAGCCGAAGAAGTACCAATCACCTTGGTGAAGTGGAGGCGGTACAAGTGGCCCTCACGAGGGGCTGATGCAATCAAAACTCCACTTGGTGCCCTCACAACACACCCCACCATGTTGAAATGAACCTTCAAACCTCCCAAAGACAATCTACTCACCGAAAGCAAGTTGGCATGCAACTTGGGGACATGGAGGGCCTCTTGGATCTGGATCCTCTTGGTCAGCCCCTTCACTTGCACCTCCACAAGGATCTCCCCCTTGCCAAGGGCCTCCACCATGCCATTGTCTCCCAAATAAATCTTCTTCCCCGAAATGGGCTGATAGGTGTGGAAGGCATCCCGATGGCTGGTCATATGTTGGGTGGCCCCCGAGTCCACAATCCAAGTAAACATGTTGGCCTTCTCCCCTCCTCCATGGGTGGCAAAGGCAATCTCCTCCTCCTCTTTGGAGGCTTGGTGTGCACTCTCCTTGTCTTTGGCTTGGCTGCCCTTGCAATCCCTAGCAATGTGGCTTGGTTTGCCACACTTGAAGCACGTCCTTGTCTCCTTGAACGCCTTGGTGTTGCCTCCTCTCCCATGTCTTGAGACAAGGGCTGATCCCTCCCCTTGGGACTCATTCTCCTTGTGCTTGGTCACCTCTTGCATCAATTGGGCCGTCACAAACTCCATGGTCAGCTCCTTCATTGGTGAAGCACCTCCCACTTGTTGGCAACACCCAATGTGTCTTCAAGAGTTCACAAACTCAATTCAGCCTCCAAACACTCCCTTGGCAGCCAATGGGGCTGAAATGGCACAATTCAGCCCTCACAAGGACCTCCCAAGATCCTCCAAGCTCCAAGAACGACCAAACATTCCCTTGGCAGCGAATAGGGTTGAAATGGCACCAATGAGCCCTCACAAGGACCTCCCAAGATCTTTTGAACACCAAGGACGGCCAAACACTCCTCACATGTGCATGACCTCCTCTCAACACCAATTCAGACCCTAATCAAGCTCAAGTCCAACACATGGACTAGTGCTACTTCAATTCAGCAAGCCCTCCTCACAAAGAGGGTACTCCACACTCCAAGAAGCTCTAGGCTTCCAATCAGCCCTAGATGGAAGCTCCTACTCACAATCAGCACCTCAAGGACAACAATGGTCTCCAACAACCCTAGTTGGATCACCAAGCCACCAAAGAATCCTACTTTGCTCTCAATGGCTCCACAAGGCTCACAAGGGCACAATTCAGCCCTCTAGGGTTCACAAAACCCACTAATTCACCTCTCTCACTCACAAGGGCACAATTCAGCCCTCTTGGGTTCACAAATTCCACTAATTCGCCTCTCTCACACAAGGGCTCAAATCAGCCCTCTAGGATTTGCAAAATCCACAAATTCTCCTCTCTCACACACAAGGGCACAAGTCAGCCCTCTAGGGTTCACAAAAATCCACTAATTCACCTCACTCACTCACAAGGGCACTAATCAGCCCTCTTAAGTTCACCAAGTCCACAAATTCGCCTCACTCACTCACAAGGGCACTAATCAGCCCTCTTAGGTTCACCAAGTCCACAAATTCGCCTCAAGCATCCCAAACATGCTTCCAAGGCTCACAATCTCACTCAACAATGCACCCAAGTGCACAATCAGCCTCAAAGCACTCTCACTCTAGTGCAATTGGCACAATCTCACTCAACAATGCACCTAAGTGCACAATCAGCCTGAAAGCACTCTCACTAAAGTGCAATTGGCACAATCTCACTCATCAATGCACCCAAGTGCACAATTCAGCCTCAAATGGCTTTCAATGCACACTTCTAAAAGCAAACTCAAACTAGGAGCATGCAACCAGCCCTAACTAGGTCTGATTACTACCATAAGCAACCACTCCACCAAAATGTACTCAAAACCTCACAAACCAGCCAATGAGAAAGCAACAAAACTTTCCTCTTCCTTTTTTAAAAAATGCACTCAAAGTGTGTTTTTCAAAAGAATACTCACACCATATGGTTTGTAGGTGAAAAAGACACAAAAGGCTGATTGCTCCTCCAAGCTCCAAGATCTCCTCCAAATGATTTGAATTTCACCCTCAAGCGCAACTCCAAGTGCGTGGGCCCATAACCTATTGAGAAAACAAAGGTATGAATGGATGAAAGGCTTTACTTAGATGGTAGGAAGATGCAAAGACCCATGAGTGGGCTGATCTTATACTAAAAGCCTTTCCCTAGTTATCCACAAACCATGTGGGATAACTACCTTTCATGGGCTGCCTTTGACTACGAGCAATACCCAATGGACTCTAAGACTAACCTAGTGTCTAATGCTACACCTAGGGCTGTATGGACATGGTCTATACTAATATGTACATGATCTTCAACACTTCCAACCGTGTTCTTCTCTTGCGTCTGCAAAAGAAACTTGCTCCACATGCATAGGAAAAGCAAATGATTAAGGACCAAACTGCATAGGATGAGCAAAATTCACTAAATTGAAACCCCACTTGTCTTTTTTCATTGTGGCATTACTCCCCCTGTAGTTGGCCTTCACCCAGCTACAGAGCAAGACAATGACACATAAACCGCCGTAATTCAACTCGATGATCTCCTATACTTGCCCAACATATTCGATGTCTGCCAACACGGGGTTCCTGTCTCTTGGGCCTGCTCTACAAAGACGTCGGAAAGTGGCTGCCACTCTGGAGTCACAAGTAGTCAGATGAGTCTCCGCGCTGGCAACTCATAAGTGGTTTCCGAAGGCCCACATGCTGCGGTACTTGGTTGCCAATTCTGAAGGTAGTTTGCTCAGAGATATGACATCCGCTTCTACTGATTCTTCATTTAAGCGTACCCTCGCCGACATCGTTTCTTCTAACCATACGGCAAATGGCTTCGGCTCCGGCAGTTCAGGAGGGTAAGGGGTCGCTGGACGTCCTCGGCGCCCCGGATTTTCTGTTCTGAAGTTCCTGCGCGCTGCTGTCAGTGCTGCCTCGTACTCCTTGTGCTCACTGCTCCGTAAAGACAAATAACACGGGATTAAGCATGTACTTTTCAAGGTAAAAGACTTAGTACACAGCACCATCCTCCAATCATTCAGCACCCTCTTCTTCTATAAGCGACGTTAACATGTCCTTCACAGTACTACCGGACCTTCCTTCACCGATTCTTATTCAAGGCAGAATTTTAATTCGTGAGGACCCTTTGTATTCTAAATACTGAGATTCCCTTGTATCAAGTGACTACAACGCGTTCCACACATATTGTTCTTTACTGCTCAGGGAATTCAGATGCAAACCAACTGTTCCTTAGCAAATGGGAGGCTTCTCAAAATACTCTTTGTTATAATCACACTGGACCAAATTGTTTACTGATTCAACCCTTAAACTCTGAGACATTTAGCGTCTGCTTCGAATCTTTACCAATGCTTGGGCACTTCAACGTACAAAAAACAAATGATGCCCAACATTTCAGTTTTCATAAATCCTACTTAAGGATTCCCGAATAAACAATCTACTTCTAAATTGTTTCATTCCTTCTTATGACAACCACCTCCTAATTGTTCTAAAGAAACTTACTCTCGATACATATCCACAGCACTGGCGTTGTCCAAGACGAAGTTATACACCCACGTCCTCAACTGCTCGGAGAGTTTCCATAGTCGCCCTTTTCCTTCGACAATCTCGTCGGACATGGATGGGTCTTCTTTGCTGTCCCATACACGCCTGCTTGTAGGGCTGTATTCTGACATATACTCTGTCACAAAATCCAGAGCCTCCTCCATTTGATACCCTTGCACTATACTCCCCTCCAGTTTCGCCAAATTCCTGACAAATCCTTTGAGGCCTTTGAAATACCTCTCATATGGGTACATCCATCGGGTGTGTACAGGTCCGCAAATGAATAATTCTTCCACAAGATGCACAGTTAGGTGTACCATGCTGTCAAAAAAAACAGGTGGGAATTCACGCTCCAGTGTGGACAACGTCTCCGCCACATCTTCCATTAGCTGCTGTTTTCCTGCAAGGTCGATAACCTTCGCACATAGTCGCTGAAATAGCCTACTAACTCTCATTACAATGCCAACTACTCACGGGTCACCTACATTTCGCAAACAAACTGGCATGATTTGTTGCATTAGTACGTGGTAGTCATGGGATTTTAGACCCCGTAACTTACCATCACTAATTCTGGCATGAAGTAAAGACACATACCGGGATGGTGTCTTTATGGATCGCAATATATCCATGAACTCCCTTCTGTCTACTGCAGACAAAACGTAAGGTGCATCAGGCAACCACAGACGCTGCTGGTTTCGGTCTCCCTGTTCTAACCAAAGTTGAGGTCGAATTCCCATCTGCTGTATATCTAATTGCACAGCCGCTGAATCCTTTTCACCCATTAGTGTCCTCAAGATGTTCTCACACACATTTTTTTCACAGTGCATTACATCTAAAAGATGGCGCACCGGGAGATCCTGCACACTCGCCACATGGCCACATAAATAACTTAAGAGAATCAATACAATCGTGTAGGCTTTGAACCTTAGTTTGTTATAACACAGAAGTCGTAACTAACAACAATTTCGAACATTTTGACAGGTTCTCTTCTCTCCTCATATACTTTTTGCACATTTTTTTTCCCGCCCAGTCATACATGTCACTGTATTGACACAAATTTTTTGAAACAGCTCCTTCCAGTCTGCCATGCATGGCTCTAACTAAGGAAGTTAAACTTCATCTGCCAGTAAGTTTGACGGGAAATCTATTCATGCAAGACTTGCTCATCATATACTTCTTGAAAACAATATACAACTCATTCAATGTAATGACCATCTCAGTCTCCACATATCTGTCACTGCATCAACAAAAATGACAGTTCCAAGCATAATTTATGAATAGAATATACTTGTAAGCCAAAAAAAATACTTGCACTAATTCCAGAGATCCTTCAAACTTACCGCCCAGTAAGGTAGATGGAACAACACGCTCACCCTCTTCACTCCATGTTCCTTGACAGGATCATCTTCTCCGTCCTGTCGACCACCGCTTCCTATGTACTCAGCCCGTTGCTCACCCATTTCCAAAATGGTGTGTCCAGATAGTCGACGTGGAGCTGGCTGCATCTCTGTGTTTCCATCGAAGGCTACCCTTCCTCTACGAAACCTGTGCTCCGGAGCGAGCCACCTCCTGTGGCCTAGGTATAACATTTTCTTTAACACATTAGAGTGAATAGCACACGTCTCTGTTACGCACACTGGACAGCCCCTATAACCCTTTGTCTACTGACCTGAAATAAGCCCATAGGCTGGGAAGTCATTGATGGTCCACAGGAGAATGGCCCTGAGTAGGAAAAGTCTACTCTCGTCCTGTGATGAAGCATTCACTGTTTGAACTCCTTGCCACAAAGCAAGCAAATCCCGAACCAAGGGAGTGATGAAGACATCAAATGCTTCACCGCTTGGAGCCTTCTCTCCCGGGATTAATATAGTCAATGATATGAAAAACTTTTTTGACACAAGCCACGGAGGAAGGTTGTACATTACCAACAAAGCAGGCCACATAGAATATCTTGTACTCTGATTCCCAAACGGATTTACACCATCCGCCACCACCCCCAGATATAAATTGCGTTCCTCTTCTTTGAATGTGGGATCAATTGTGTCAACAGCTGCCCACTGCTGACTGTCAACCACTGACCGCATGTACCCCGTCTGTGGTCCTATTTGTGGCATGCCACTTTAAAAGGTTTGCAACCTCCGGACACTGGAATAGACGTTGCAGTCGTGGAATAATAAGAAAGTACCTTAGAACCTTCTGCGGGATCGTGTCAGACCCAGCCACAAATCTTGGTTCACCACACTCAGGACTTTGCATCAACGTCCCATTCTCTGCGCCTTCATATAAGATGTGGCCGGAAGAGCAACAGTGGATTGCCTCGTACTCCAATCCCATCTTCATGAGGATAGACTTCATCTCGTAAGTAGTGCGAGGTAAGCAATTAGATTGTGGAAGCAAATCTCCAGCCAGGAATCGGAGTAACTCATCCAAAAACGTTTATGGAATGCCAAAAATATTCACCATGTTCAGCAACACGATTGATGCTTGTAGACAATTGACTCCACATCCTTCGTATATGGGCTACGTGGATTCCCCAATCAGGTTCTCCAAATCAGCTATAGTTTGCTCCTGGTCAGCAGTAGAAGCTGCATTTGGTTCGTACGTTGGCTCCCTAGGGTCGAGAGTTGCTTCTGCATGAATCGCATCTGCACGGGCATAGGCATCTTGTACCATCTGCCTCACTTGCACTTCTGTTCTTTGTGGCCAAACATAACGTGGAGCCTCCTCGTCTTCTGCTCTCCATACATAATCTTCTTTGCCTTCTTTCGCCTCCTGGATTGGACCCCTTATATTCTGACCGTCCACCGTCTGCACATGAGAGGAGATGTTGGTGAATGTCCAAGCCATCTCTCAGGGTGAGATGTGAATTTGAAAAGCAGTAATTCATATTCAGAATTGGAGAGGACAATGTCATTTGGTCCCCATGACTAATAGACATCAAGTTTCTCTGTGTATGAAGAACACGTTATGAAATACCACATTCGCATTGTCTATTTCACCATGCTATTACTGTCCTTCCATTTGGCTGAAAATTTAATCAACGTGTTGCACCCTAAACTCCTCTGAAGAAGACGGTAACGACATTTAATACAACTTCGGTTCAATTTCATCACAAATTTAGTTTAGGCAACCCTGAGAGCTTCATTTTTGTGAAACATTGCCTACCTTGGTCTGTGAATGCAAATGACTCACCAGGACCGAGTACGGCAGGTAGGGATCTCTCCCATATTGCCGGTGATGCTTAGCCACTTGAGTAGTACTTCTTGTTCTCCCCCCGTGGCACTGAGAACATACACATGGATATCGAGGAAATCCGAGTCTCAAAGCAACAGCTCTTTCTATATGGTATGCCGAACCAAGACGTCGCGGACGCATGTTGCTGCACATAGTAGAAAAATTGTGGACTTTCACAAGGGTTAGTCCAACTATTCTCTTCCCTAGCTTGAGAGAAGGTTCTTAGCGTTCCAAACAAAGCTAAATTGGTATACACCGAATTGTAATTCTACGTGGCAGGTACTGAGCACTCCATGTCTACTATCACTGGACATTGTCCACCATACTATACTGGAACCACTTAGTCCTAGAAGGTTCAAAGTCCTGCAGCAGGTCTGACCCTAATGTAGCCAAATTAGAAGCAATAGCAAAAGAACAGAAGACATGACACTATGAATTCAAATCCAATTACCACATTAATTTTTTTATGAAGAAGTGTTTTGAGACATCATCGTCCCAGCCACTATCCATTGTAATGTGCATTGACACACACTGCAATGAATAAAATCACATACTCTTAATTTGACCCTCATTAAAATATCATATTAAAAATGAAGATCAAAAGTGATCACATAAGGTACGCTCCACATGCAGCGTACTATATCAATTCCCCCCTCCCCTGAAAACGCGGCATTCTACACCTCCTCAAATTTTCAAACTACCGTTCATGTCTACTCAATATTCGCTGTCGGAGGTAGGTATGGAACACTACATGGACCATTACTTGAATTGCTACTGTAGTGGACCAACTATTTGCACTGGACCATGACTAAGTGTTTCCTGAGACCAATTTCAGGAACTCTGCATATGACATCATCCTCTTCGACATCCTCTACACATGGTTTTCGAAATGGCCCTCATCTTGAACTGGGTCAGAGGTCCTGGACCCATTGCGTGCACTCTGTTCCTAGAGTAGTCTATCTAGGAACTGTATGAATGGGTCCTCTCGCGATCTAATGATGCGATGTCTTTTTTTCTTCCCACCAAGAACTGGAATATCAGGTTGCGAACATTCCCCACCGGGAGCATTTGCACTACCAGAGCTTTCGGGTAATGCTTCTTTTGACAACGCATGTGTCAGTGGAACTCCATCCTCGTGATGAGTTTCCATGAAATGGACCTGAACTTATTCCCCCTCTGAAGAACTATGCAGCGCACAACATTATCACTTTACTGTTGGGGGCGTCATAGTTCACGAAAAAAAACACTTGGCAAAGGACGTCACATTGTTCCACTACTATGACAGGACTCTTAAGTCGTTTGAGGGAGCTTCTTCAAGTGAAAACGTTCCTGTAAATTGAGAAGGCCTTCCTAGGAACTTCAGTGAGAAGAAGTTTCTAGACTGCGGCAGTATATAATGAATTTCTAGTGTATAATATCAGTTTCCACTGAAAATCAAAATTTCAGTGAGTGTAGATTGAATGATCATGACCTGAATATCTCACTGAAGACTACGGGATTAACATTCTACGAAAGCGGCCATTATTATTTAAGTCAACTCGATTAGTGCTGGATTGGTGACTGCTCTAACAAAGCATACAATTTATTTCAGTCGAAATCCCAACACACAGAAAATGATCTTCGTCATGAACACTGACCTGCGCAGAATGTCACGTCTGTAATGAAGTACGTCATCTCCCTCCGCTGCTCCACCTGAATATAAGGCACTTACGGAACTTCCTGAAACGAAGATGCCACAATCGAAGATCAGAAGGAAACGCAGTGGCGCACACCTTCTTGTAGAAAGTAAGGTAGGTCGTGCTGACGTGCTTCTGTCGCAAGAATACAGCAAGTGCTAGAGCTATGTTAGAGGAGTGCAGGGTTAATTGGGAAGTGTTAGACAGCATGGTGGACCGAATTGCCCAGAAACTTGGACCTCCGCCTACCAGGTAAGTTGTAACGGACCTGCATGCGTCCATGTTGTATGTATGTCAGCGAAAAAAGTGTCCGATTTAACTCTTGCAGAAGTCGCTGCTGCAAGAGAATGTGCCAGTTGTAGAACGTCTGCGAAAGTTGTTTTGAGATCGCGGCGCCCATCCTTTTTTTGTCACCCACTGCACATGGCATCACTGGCCACTACCTTCGTGAGCGGAGATTAGCAAAAACTTTAGGGGTTCAACATAAATGCTAAGGCGGCTACACGTATTTTACAGTCTAAAACTGGATGCAGTAAGTTCTCTTCGTTGAATTCTGCATGACGAAGCCGCTTCCTGAATTCTAAGGATGATAAAGGCACAGAATTCGAGAAAACAAATTTTGAGAGTGTTCCATGCATGCTTCGTGGATGAACGTTGAAGTTAATTAGTTATATGTGAGTGTGAATGTTAGTCGCTACGTCATGCACTATTCCTGATAATGCTTCGCGTTTTACTGACGCTTCTGATATAATGCTCCCCTTCTTAGATTAGTAGCTATGGACAAAATTAGGTTTTCACTAGAGATTATTGCAGGCCACCTTGAAGTTCCCATTTTCACTGTTCTTTTTTTTTCTTTGCAGTGGCTGTGACGGTGACAAGGGAGATGGAAAAAAACAGGAGATTGTTCCTTCTGACATCAAGGAAACCCTATCTATCACAGCAGTTCAGAATATACCTCCGTTGTCAGTGGTCGTGCAGTCGACAATACAATGTGAGACCACCCATTTTGAACAAGTGGTGCGCGAAACAGCAAACCCCACGAAGCGGCCACCGAATCGGACCATCCTTTCTCTACAGACCGACATCACCTTTGCCATTCCCCACACCGTATCCGCTGTTGACTCTTGGAGGATTAGTCTCCATGTCGAAGACGCGGCAGTAGAGAGAAACAGGAACCACGTACAACACATTAGATTATCTGGAGTAGGACGAAGGACGCAGAGCTCACGGTCAGCATTCGTAGAGTTAGAAGAGAGCGACCTCAGTTCATACTCGGAAACCGACGAGTCGTGGTTGCCAAGTACGGAGTTCTCTCCTAATACAAGTGAGTACCTGTCTGAATCAGATAACAGTAGCGTGCTTTTGATGCGCCTCAGGACGGACCAAAAACGGGAAAGGCGGATAGTTCTTCTGAAGTCTAGGGTAAAGGTATGTGAACTTCTAACTTTTAATTTTTGAATTAGGTTTTTTTCCATTTCGACTCAGAAGACGTTAAAATGAATGTGGTCGCCGTTGAGTAGAGGACTTACAATAGTTTTAGTCGAAGTGCGAGACGGTAGGGCAGGCTTCAACAATGTTGTGACATGATAATGCGTAGGAAGAGGACCTGGACACTTGAGTCTGTAGAAAGACCAAATGTAAAATCGGTTTGCAGCTAAACTAGTTGTATGTAAGTGAATAGGGTTCTCTACAGAGTATAAGTGAAATGTTTTATGCTTCATCTCTAAATGGTACCAGAAAATCAAAATGTGTAGGTTAATATCCGTGATCGCCGCAAAAGAGCGACAGTGCTTAAGCAGCTCTCAGGAAGCAATCAGGTAAAGTCTAACCCGGGTATGCTTGTCGAATGTCAGCATGTGCGTGTTAGTGCATTGCACGTTTCAGGCAATCTTAGTTCAGTGTTAGACTGAAGTGCGTTTGTATAACTTGTACTTTAGAACTTCCTGAAGGTTTGCCATATCAATTTCTACATGCACTGTATGTCAAGGGAGGATTGACTGCTTAGAAGAGAGCATATGCAAGCACTGTCAGCATAATTTGAAATCGGGAAATTGGTGGATTGTTACGATTACTTCACCAATCCCCTGGTTTTCCAACGCCCAGGAATTTTTGAAGGAGAACAATGTATACTGAACTTCAGAAATTTGAAGTTCAAATACAAAATCTACAGGTAATGAGGTATGCATGCTTCTCCATTTGAAATGACTGGCAATGGTGTGTCCCTGTTTCTAGTTTCCGGAGCTTCGAGAGAGGGACAGTGGACATCGTGGACGGATTAGAGTAACCAAACATGTTGGCTTGGAGGAGGTGAATCATTCTATGAGGCCTCGGTACTTTTAATAATAGTTTGTTGTTATGAGAAGTTCAAAAAGCACTTAAAAAAATCTGTAAGTAAGCCACAGTGTCCTATTGCTTAAGAGTCTGTGCTCGTGATGTATATGAACAGGGGTAGAATTAAACCCAAGAATTAGGTGCACAGTATGTCCTTCTGTTTGTTCACAAATTCACAGTACGTAATTAGTGTATGCTCTCTCAATAACAAAACATGATAACAGTTGAAAGCCAGCGCGTGTCCGTTTGAATATGTTTATTGAATGCATTTCTTAACAGGTCATTTACCCTAAACCCGTGCCTAGGTTCTCTCAATTTGTTGTCGCTCCTTTATGAAGTAGTTTCGATATTGGTGGAAGACGTTATTCTGTGTCATGTAATGTTTGCACTATTGAAGCATAGTTTCAGAAGTTCATCTGCTTTACTTACATTGTCAGAAATCCAATATATATGTGGTTATATGTGCAGATACACAAAGGTGAGAAGAAGGAGATGGCAAAGGACAAAGAAGCTTTTGAGGTATGGAGGACTCCGAAGCATAGGAAGAAGCCAGTAACAAGATCAAATCCATCGCAGAGTCCTAAGCCTTCAGCAACAAAGACGAAAGGAAATCAGAAGAGGAAGAAAACTACATCACCTGCTCCCAAAGGTATGAAATTCCAACCCACTGTCGCTGCCACGGAGAGTGGAGGCCCAGAACCAGTGGAGAAGGGGGTGGCAGGGTAGAAGTTGGGTGGAGGTGTATCTATGAAGGTGAAGAGCAATGCTGCACGGAAGGAAGCGGGGCATGCAACAAAGTCAGTTGGAATGGATGCGGTGGAAGAACAGCATGAGACAGCGAATGTGATGCAAGAAGACAACACTCCAGTCCGAACTCCAAATTCTTACAGAAACGGTAGGGATCCCTTGGGTCTAGTGCATTGAATCAACGCGTTCATGAAGTCTTTCTAGTATTTGGGACATGCATGTATGGAGCCCTCGCGGAATGACTTCTTCATGCTGAATGTCTCAGTAGAACATTGAGAGCATATTGAACTAGTAGTTTTGAATTTACCTTTGTATCGCTTCGTGCTCTTTGTATTTTAATGACGAGTTGCGGAGTCTTCATTGAGCACAGGAGCAGAGTCATCTCCTGAACGCCGTCCAGACGACAGCTTGCTAGAGGTTCAAGACACTGTGAAGAGAAAAGGCAAGCAGTTGTATGAGCCTTCCAATGTGCGAACTCCAATGGAATTGGATTCCCCTCCATCACCGGATAGGGATGATAACCGTTCCAAAAAAAAGTTTTGTGGGCGGCGGCAGGAAAGGTCCAACTCGGAGGAGTCTTTGTATGACAAGTATGGGAACCGCAGAGGCTACTGTAGAAGACAGCAAGTGCGAAGGGAGGGTAGTCTATCTCCAAGGGTGAGTATCCGAACGTGGTCTTCGTTATGAGAGTTGTATACGTTATGTAATGCAGGAAGACATGCCGTGTGCATTATGTCTTTGTGGAAACTCTATTTTTTTTGTGGTAAAAATCGAAGTCTTTGTTCGTTTCTGTTCATTCTATTGTGATCGCGAAGCAGACCCAGCTTGAAGACATAGGAAAAAGAGGAAGTCAGACTCGGTATCGGGAGCTGTCTTTCGATGGAAGGGACATGCGAAACTATCGTGGTGATTCACGAGAGCATAGATTGAACAATGACTACGAGGAGTACGAGCAGAGGCGAAGTTCCTGGGAACGTGGTGAGTGCAGTAAGTACCCACTGAGGCATGAGGGGAATGAAGACATTCTTCGTAGACGTCATGACGCTGAAATTCCAGGTTGGGGTCGGCGCGAAGAACCTTTTGGAAGAGTGGACCGTCATGTGATAACTTAACGGGAGCAGGAGATGAAGCTCTCAGACGACGAAACTACAAAGCGTCGACAGAGAAGGCAGAGACAGAATGCCAGGGAGACTGAGCGCATGCAAAGGGAAAGACAGGGACTTCGTGGCCACTACATCGCAGTGGATGAAAACAGTGTTCCGTATGGTTTTGGAGTGGGAGCATGGCGTCAAGAGGTGAACAAATTGAGCGTGGCGTTGGACCCATCGATTATGAACATCCGGTATCAGTCGGAGGAGGCGAGTCAACACTTCGCCGTCGTCTAAAGGAGAACTTTGAGTACAGTGCCCCAATTGATCGTGCATATATCAGGACCATAGCTGGGAAGAGCACGGCGGTCGAAGTTAATCGCTTCAATCAAAGCAAGGGGCAAATGTCCGGCTAGAATGGATGCAGGCATCTGGCGTCATTTAGAAAGAGTTTGTGAAGACGCGCATCGAGAGGAGCTGTCACAACGGATGAAGTACGCCAATGCTTGCAGGGTAAACAAAGGAAGAACTGGACCCAAAGGACAAGAAGGAATTCGAGAGGAGCTATATCGTCGATTGGGAAGAGAGCCCGATTTGGACGAACTCGAGTATGAGATGCGTCGGAGAAAAGGCTACGACGGAATACGAAAAGGAGGAAAGGAAGGGCCTTTGGACGAGGAAGGAATAGACCTAACAGAAGGGGTCGGTGTTCCAGAAAGGAAAGGAGTGTCGAAAGAGAATGCCGGCGGGAGTTCTAGTAGTGATAGAGATGACCAACATCGAGTGGCTAGAAGCGCACCTTCGGGGACGTTGGATTCCAGTTCCATTCGACGCATGGAAATTCAGTTGCAGCAGTTGCAGGAGGCGTTGATAGCAGCGTGGAGGGTTGTTGAACCGGAAGGAGTGTGTGATGCAGGAACATCGTCGTTGGTGCCTCTTCCTGTGCGACGAGTCAACAGCCCCCGGATGGAGTCCAATTTGGCAGAGGTCAGTGCATTTTTCCCTTACTGAAATTACAGATGAGGAATGGATGTGTTAGATTCATGGGAAGTGAATGGAGGTTGTGTTCGAGGGTCAAATATGTTTTTGACCGTAAGTATTTAGGACTACAGAGTGACTTATGTGGAATTGTTAAATGACAGAGTAAGAGGCTCATTTGATTCGAATTGAAGTTGTAACACTTTTCACTAGAAGTAGGCAGTTTTGGTAGACGTGTCTGATACTGGTGCAACAGGAGGGAGTGGAAGTTTTGCACGGTAGTTTAATTTTGTGAAGTTCAATTGACGAAATTTTTTCACAATTCTATCTACTGTTTCTGCTTTTGAGGGAGTGGAGCGGAAGTAGTGAAGAGGAGTGTGAAGGCCGTATTAGCATTGAATGAAGGCCGTTGTAAGATGTGGTGACACGGTGACATCACCCTGAACCCATTTAAAAAAATTATGATGTGATGCAGTGGGATCCGTGGGTTCTAGAAATCCGGTACTGAGTTTGCATGTGTATTCCAAACATTATGCAGGGTAGGGGAAGTGAAGAAGCTAGCGAGGACGACCAACAGTGCTTGACAGGACGGGAGTAGAGGAAGGGAAGAGATCATAGGAAGTGAAGAGAATTCCTATGGAAAAAGGTATGAATCCATTAACTCTGGGATTTGAACAAGGTCTCTGATTTTACATTAGTGAATTTTCTGAACTACAAGCATGAAGAAACAATATTGTGACAAGAAGTGCCAATGTTAGATGATATTTCAGTGAAGGAATCAGAACCAGGAGGCATGAAGCTGAGGCTATCTTATAAAGTGTATGGTAATAGGAGAATGTGGAGGGTAGAATTAATGGAATTGAATTGGAAAGGTTTTTTGCCTTCAAAAATGGACTTGTTCATTTCAGGTTGTGAGCATGGTTGCATTGAATACGGAGAGGGCCTCAGATGAGAAGAGGGAGATTTTGAACAGAAGGGAGAGGTGGCGTTCTCGTATCATGAAAAGAAGCTTAGATGGTGCGGATATGAGAAATTGCAAGTTTGTTATTAACTGACGGTAGCACTATTGTTTTGGCAGGTCTATACAGTGAATGAACTTGTGAAGGTGACCTTATTGTAGAAGAAGAAGGCGTGCGGAAGTTATAAGGGACGACTGAGTGCTTGAGGAATTAGAGAGTCCAATCTCGAAAAAATTAGAGAATCACAAGAGCATGCGCAGCAATGTAGAATGGACTGTTGGCATCTTTGTTAAATCATTTATGGAAAACTGTGCTTGGTAAAAGGCTGCTGAATGGAAGACGAACGTTTAACGTGTTGAAGTAGTATAATAATCACAGAACTGGAGGTTCTCTAATCTGTGGTTTTTCCACAAATGGGGGAGTGCGTGGACTGAGGAGGCATGCGGAAAGAAGTGAAGAGACTGACAGAAGGTCTGCAGGCATGGGAATGCTTTGTTTCAACCTGCAGTAGATGTTTGAAAGTAATAGTAGAATAAAATAGTGGCCTAGTCTTGTTTGGCGTGACAATATGAGAACTATTTGCAAATTGCAGGACGGTTTGGATTTTGATTTTCCACCGTGAAGCTTTACCTGTAGATGGGATTTACTTATATTGCCAGTAGAAGTGAACTGTCATAAAAAGGTTTTGTCGATGGAGCGATAGAACTGTATGGAATGGAACATGGATGGCAATGTTTACTGTACAGAAAACGTGACCCGAGAAGTAGGTACTTGCATGGGGCAAGGACAGTCCAGGGAATAGGCATTCAATACTATTGTGAATTCCATGTTAAACCCTGTAAATAATCTTGTTTTTGCATTCAGAATTGTTAATGACGCATAGTAATTGTATATGAAGAATTAGAGTGTGTAAACTATTATTGGTGCATGTTAACTGGAATGCTAGTGATAGGATTACTTCTCAGAAGCTAAAATAGGATCTAACCTCTGCAGATTTCAAATGTCAACATGTGGCATGTCCTGTTTGTGGTGGAGATTTGTACCGCTGCACTCCACGTGGCAGTGTAAAGCCCTTGAAACCAAGAAATCCGATTAAAATGGAGCCAATGCTGAAGAAGGGAGTGCAAAAGCAGGAGGAGTTTGCTTCCTCCATTTATAGGAAGATACTGTCCAACAGATTCCAGGTGGTTAACTTTAGCACGGTAGAATGTGTCCTGAAGTTCGGTTTGAAAGTCAATATTTTTTGTCGTCACTCCAGGTAGAGCCTCGTAGGAACAGAACTTTTTTACTTACAGGAATTGCCAAAAGGCAAAACCAGTTTTCCAAATTACACGATGTTTTGGTGTACATGCCGTCGTGCATCTGACGTGGCAAGAACAACAGGACTATGCTGGAAAACGTCCGAATTAAGACAACCTAACCAACTGTACTTATCAACAGAAATATGCGAAATCTTTGCAGAAATGGACATGCATTTCTCCGGTAGTGATATTAGCAAGAAATCCAATAGCTGCAAAAACAAGTAATAGAACTTATGCTTACAGTTTGGTCCCATAAATCCGCTATCTTCTTGCAAGCTCGGCTTCATATCTGAAACCACCTTCGACGGATGTAGTTGCATAGTCTTCTCTTCTAAATTCAAATCCAGATCTCTGAAACCAAATGAGTGCCACCAACCCGGGTGAAATAACTCTCCACAAGTCACGCATCTATTTTTTTTGCTACAGAGGCTAGCAATACAGAAGGGATGATACATATGCCTGCAAGAAGCAACTACAATATCAAAAGCATCAAAAAATCTATTGCAAAACGAGCAAGGCTGGAGCTCAAAGTGAGTATCATCCTGTGGAGTCTGGGCATGAAAAACAGGTCGTGGCCATGTACAGACTCCTCTGCCTGCCTTCATTGCAAGTATCTGCTCCTTAATCGCATCTCTGTGACGAGCCATGTTAGTCATCTCTCTCTCTAAAGATTTGAAATCCGAATTGGCCTTCCATAGATCGATCTCAGCATTTTGGTAAGTTTCTTCTCCTTGTATAGCCCTCCTTTGATTCTCTTCTACAGAAAATCTAGATATTTCTAACTTCCTAGCAATGCGATCTCTGTCTGCTTTCAAAGTGTTCGACTGGAGAAGAAGACTCTCAGAGTCCCTAGTTGTTGACTCATCGCCCTACAATCCAATGACCTAATCCAAATGGTTTGGCTTAGTCCAGAAAGTGACGGTGAGCTATCAACCCCTAAACTCCAATCCCTTTGAAAATTTGAAAATTTCACCCAATAAAACAAAACAATTGGAAACGAAGAGGCAAGCTCCAAGATCCTACCAGAATCCATAAACAAGGTGATGATTTCCATATTACAATCTTCAAGAATCCAAAACATGACTACATATGAAGCTAATTCTGGGTTTAGGGTCTTCACAGCAATTCAAGCACAATTTGCAAATTTTGAAACCCTGAACCTACAGCAAACACATCGGGAGCTGCCAATGAAGCAGAAACTAAATCGCTCGCACCCTAAACCGCAGCTGCCTCACCCTAAACCCTAAACCACAATCCCTCCGCAATCCCTCCACAACCCTCCTGTAGAAAACAAAGAAGGCGCTCAAACAACCCTGAACATGGTGAAATTTTTTTGAGAAAGAGTACCGCGCAATACTCACCGCATGGGAGATTTCGCAATCCAAAGCCAACAACGTCGATTCAATGACCTTCATGCTGTCCTCCGATTCCTTCGCTGCGCTCTTTCCATCCTCCATGTTGTATCGGAGACCAATGATTCTGTCAGCTTCTCTCTTCCAAAACTCACCGAGGGACAAGACTTTGCCATTTGCAGATTCAAGCAATTGAATCTCTACTGTCAACACCTCCTCAACTGCAGCAAGCTCAGCTTCAGAGATGGGGCGCCTCTCTTGGGATAGAGAAGAGGGTAATTTGGATAGTTTGGTCGGCGCTCCCCTCTTCCCGCTTCCGACCTTGGCGACTTGCTTTGAGACGGGCTTCCCCGATTGAGTAGAAAATGAGTAAACCGGTGGAGTGCCGCTAGACCCTGCAGCGCCCACTTCGGAAGCCAAACCCTCACAATTCTCGGACTCAGACAACCTAAACTTCTCTAATTCTCGTTGACAGCGCTCTGCCTTCTCCCTTGCTGTAGAAGCGGCTGCTCTGGCCCAGTCCACCACTTCCCCCTTGCACTCCAAAATGAAACCCTTGACCACCCACATCATGAACTCGTTGTTGGTAACATCTTCCGTCCCATAGATATTTGAATATAAGTTGATGAGCTCCCGTCTAGTCTCTGGATGCAACTTCGTGTTTGTTGTTCGATACGTACTCACTTTTCCCCAAACCTCCTCTAAATCTTCTACAGTAATGGAGGCAGTATCGGAGACAGATTTAGGATTCAAACCCGTGCTCCCTAAACCCCTAACCTCTGCAAAAAACTCAGTGGTCTGCTCTCTGAACAAAGCCAATTCCTGAATAAATTCTTGAATGGACTTTGGCTCTGCCTTTGCTTTCAATCTGTTATTGCGATTCCTCTCCGGATTCCTGATGCTCAATGATTTCGGAGCACTCACCGCTACACGAATGCTACCCTCCATTTGTATCACGCCAAAGCAAACAGCTCACCGTCAAGCTCAAAATCTAAAAGAAAACAGCAATCACTAAGACCTTCTCCCACAAGCACCTTTCCACCTCCGCATCCACAAATACCTACAGTAGTCCTAAACTAGCACGCACAAGCTCAATTCGCACCTCATGCTCACAATTGTCACAAGCACAACGAACAATACCCGCCGCAAGAACAAACAGCCTGAGCAAATTTCGCAAAACCCTAGCCTGTAGTCGATTCAAACACGACGAACGACTCTCTCCCACCAAGCGCACCGAGCGCACCTCAAACTTCCGCCGCTGCAAGAATTCAAAATCACCTGACAAGCGCCGCTGCGGGAATTCGAAACGGACTAACCAGTACGGCAGCCACGCTGTACAGCCACTGTAACGCAAAGCAGTCCAGTAAAGCACTTCCTTCAATGGCGCAAGTAGTTCCTATTAGTGCGTTTTGACCCAGATAGCTTTAGAATTATTGATGGAAATTTTTTTCCCAAATAATTTGTATGATGGTTTCTTACATTTATATACCGGAATCAAATTAGAGATTGTTTATTGAAGATTTTGTTGCAATTTTGGTCTTTTAGTTACACATCATATTCAAGGGACTAGAAAATTCTATTAGACATCAAATGACAAGAACTAGAAAATATTCTAAAATCAACAAATGAAAAAATTGAATTAACAAAGACAAAAATTGCATCAATGACAACATCTATAGATGTAAGTACAATTGCATGTACTATGAAATCAAGACTTGGGATTTTGACGTTCCCAAGCTTTAACATCACTAATTGGTAGAGCTTCAATATTTAGGGCCAACATCAAGCATGAAATAAAATATTCACTATTTACAAAATATAAATTTTTTATAAAGAGAAGCACCATCTCTCCAATCTTTACAAGAAAGCTTAGAAAAACCTTGTTCTAAATCCTATGAAATTCTTATATGCATACCAAAATTAGATGAATTTGTTGATAATCTCATAACAAGTTCTTCATGAGACTTGCGATGGAGTACACAATTGCTCACAAGGAATTACCTTTTCACATTCCCCAATACATTCTCCTATAGGTTCTCCTTCAAGGAAGCATTCAAGTCTCTTGAAGGGGCCCATAAAAACTTTGAAATTCAATAACTTTTGCATCATAGGTCCAAATGCCATAAAACAAAGCCCATACAACCTTCCTTGTTGAGAGCTTTTTGAAAGTACCAAGAATGCAATTAGGAGATGCACTATCTAAGGAATATCACCATAATAAACAAACAAAACAAAACCTTATTGGTACATCTCATATAGGGTATGTTTCTAATTTTTTTCATTCCATCACATTGACTTATTGTGCAAATATTCTTATCAAGCTATTACTTCCAAGAACCATATAGAGTTTAAGTGATATCACTTCTATACCTTTGACAATAAACACATGATAAAGTAGATTGTGATAAACTTATCCATTTAATTTGTATAAACATGTTTTTCTAAGATGCATGTTTATGAAAAGAAGAAATCTACTATCAATATTTTTTACAAAGTTAGTAGTCTAATTTTGTATAAGGGTGAATGCAAGAAACACTTGTACTATTTGTTGCGTTTTACTACAGTACTCATGACTTTTTCTAGAGTACTTTAAAATTAGAAAACTAATTTGAAATTTTTTTGAAAAATATGAACAATGTATAGACCTCTAATATGGAGGTTTTCACCAAAGGAAATTGATAGAAAAATTCTCTAAGTAGGAGAATTTAAAAAGTGCCAAACCTCAAGAAAATACATACATTTATGTTTTAATTCGGGAAAAATAGTAAAAATAATTAAATACAAAAAATAAAAAGTGGCCATTTGCAACAATTCTATGTAGATGGTCAATCACCAAAAAAAAACACCAAAATAATATTTTATATGTTTCAAAATTCAAGTAGAAAGAAGCTCACTTTGTAGACTTCCACACCACATAAAAATAACTTTTTTCAAAATCCCTCTCGTGGAAAGATGTAAATATACTAGAAGACCATCTCATCCAAATTTCATCTCAAAATCATTAAAAAAAGGTACTCCTTAGTACTAAAAACCTCCAAATTCTCATTTGTGACATTTAATCACTAGTACTATTTTAGTATTAACTATTTTTGAAAATTATGAAAAAATTATGTAAGATGTAAAATAGACATGAGTACCTTCCCTAGAAATCTTGAGTCATTTCGAGCAAAAATGCAAAAGTTATGGCCAAAAACAGATCAGCACTTAGCTTGTGACGGAAAATAGTACAAGTGTTTCTTGCATTCACCCATAATAGATAGTATCCCATCTAGTCCAAACAAGTTTTTGTGGATCTTTTAAGAAGTTGGGAAGACAATATTCTCATGATAGAAAACTCCCAAGGAATTTTCAAGAAGAAGTGGTCCTCACCTCTACTCATTTCAAAGACAAATCAAACAAATATAGTCAGTGAGGATATACCAAGTGTCTATAGACCACTACACTTGCTATTGTTTTCACTTGAAAAAAAATCAGAATAATATATTAACCTCTCAGATCAAATAACCATTAGATGGACACATACTAATTCAATCAATAAACCAAGAACTTGAAATCAATTGGACTACTTGCCAAAGATTATGAATTAAGGAAAAAGCCATTTTGATCAAAGATCCTTGTTTCAAAACCTTCTTATTCCAAAAAAATGGTAGCACTCTCCAAGAGGGAGACTTTGACACTTTGTGTGGTGTGAGTTCAACTATGTTTCTTTTAACTTTATGTATTATATTAAGATAATAAGTTGAGTTAAGTTTGGAGAATGTAAGGCATCTATGTGCTAGAAAATCATCACCAAGCTAACTTCAACTATTCAATAAATGGCTCTTGTAATAGCCTATGCTCAAATAGAGGTTAAGTTACACATTGATCAAGGCAATTAGTTACATAGCTATGTAATTAGTAACATGTCATAAGCTAAGTAATTAGTTGACTATTATTAGTTTAGCCATTTCATTTGTAAAAAATTTGGTATAAAAAATAGCCTGCCCAAATTATTAAATTCACACATCAAACTCTATAATATATACTAGAATAATTAAGGGTATGAAAAAATGGATAATAGAAAAAAAACAAGCGCAAAAATGGCATATCCTATTTAGATATTACAATCTTTTAGGTCATAATGGATCATTGCAAGAAACACTTGTCATATTTGGATATCCCCTAGGCCTTGGATAGGTGGTTTTTTTACTCATAACTTTTGCATAGTATGTCCATTTTCTATAAATTTGAAATGAAGGTACACACAATAGTTGTAGACATTGTGTAGTTTTTTGAAATTTTTGAAAGCTAGTTTACTATTTTTAAACTGCCCCCAATTGGATGTCCACTTTACACATTTTGAGGGATTTTAGTACTATTTTTAATCCTAAATTGTAAGTTTGAAGGTGAAAATTGGATTACAAAGACTTCTACTACAAGTACATAAGCTTGTGAAAAGATTTTCTAAAAATAGTAAAGTATCCACCTTCCACATGTAATCAAAGTGCACTACACTAAGGTATACTTGTAGAGAATACAAAATGTTTTTCTTGAAGATGAAATGGGATGAAAAAACACCATCTAGTTAGGAAAAACGAATTTTTTTAGATTATTTTTTAGAATTTTTTTACTAGTTATTTTCTAAAAATCAAATTCCAAACTATTTGTTTTCTTGCATTTTTCATCAATGTTTGAGAGAGCATAACTTTTAAAGATAAATTTTTCTAGGTTAAAATTTTTACCCATATACTATTTAAAGTGCTTTACAAGTTATACATATTTTATTTCATTAAAAAAAAATTTATTACAAAAGTCACAATACAGTAGCACTTGAGCCATTTTGAGACAAAAGCGTTAAGTATTTCTTGCAATCACCCTAATAACTCTTTTCACTATTTTAGTCTAACTTTTTGTATTTATAAATTTTTGTTTCAAAGTATTGAGATTTTTAAAGTATGGATGTTTCAAGTTTTTCAATTTTACATCACATGTGTCATGACAAGTATTGTATTAATATAACATATCAAGCTTTTAACCCCTAAAGGTTTTTGACTATGTTTTCACCAAAATTGCTCCAAAATTGTCATTTTTAGGATAACTATCAAATTTTAGAAAAAAAAACATTTTTAGAATAATGTAACCGTAGGATCTTAGAGTACACTAGTTTGAGAGCATGTACAAAAAAATTCAGAAAATTCCGCCATGTAGATTGTAAGATAATAGTGTTTGAAGTTACAAAAATCCCTTTTTTATCACTGCGGAAATCCGGGAAGCTGCACTTCAGAAGGCCACATTTGTATGAAAAAATATTCAAAATGGTTGTTACTCTTTGGATTCATTCTTCAATTCAAGTTGGCTACATGCTCAAAAAAATTCAAATCATTTCGAATTGTACAACATGTACAAAAGAAATAGTAAGTACAGAGAAGTAGAGAATTATTCAAAACACTAAATGTTTAACAATTTATTTATTGAATTGAAAAATGCCAATCTCAATGGTTCAAATGTTGTAATAAACATTTTACACCCAATTTTTTTTGTTTTTTTCAAAAATATTGAAAATTGAGTAAAATAAAGGACTTCAAAGTTTATTTTAGAGTATAGAATCCATAACTACCTGCAAACTAAAATTCTTCATAACTTTTGACTCATTAATCCAAATGGAATGATTCAAAGATTTCTACATATATATAAATCTATAAAACCAATTTCAAATTTTGGTTTCCAAAAAAAGTGATTTTTTCTGATCTGCCCGAATTGCCCAAGTTGAGAAACAAACAACATATTATGCAATAACTTTTCAAGCATGTAGTCAAAAGTCATGAAAATTGTTGGGCTTGAAAGATACTCCTCGTCCACACCGTCTATTAAATTTTGGTTCCAAAATATAGAAATCTCTAGTCACACGTACCTACCTAAAATTGCTATGTTGCCAAAAAAGCACTTTGGTCCTTTAGGGGTTAACCAAGTCTTAGGCTTGAGTTATGAGTTTGGAAAAACAAAACAAAAGAAAGAGTCTAACTTAAGATATACTATTATACTCTACAATGACTCCAAAAATTGAGTCAATATAAACAAGAAGTAAATTCAAATGACAATGCCATCAAAAAGAGTGATTGAAATCAAAAGCTATAGAAACAAAAATTGTAGAGTAAAGTTTTATTCAATACTATAATGATTTCAATTACAATAAAATAGATAAAGATGTTGAAGCAAAGTATATATAGAGACTTGGTTTTTGCACTACATCATAGAAGCCACTTTCAAATCTGTCTAGGTGCCGTCTTTTTGTAGCCAAAATAGTTGCAATTCAATCAAGCATGCTAGCATGCATCTCTTACATTCTTTTAGAATAATGGACCTGTTGAAGAAAACCTGTTGCACTCGCTCCCATAATTGAAGGCTACAACTAGGAGGACTAGAATAGGAGTTCAATAGCCATTTAAATGAAGTCCATATGTCTTCAATAGGATTTAGGTCAAGGGATTGTATAGGCCACTCTAGAATACAAAATGGTTGCTTTCCAAACCTATATTGAACTATCTTTCCAATACACATGCCAACATTGTCTTGTTGAAAAATAGCTTCAAAATTGAACCCAAATGTGCACAATGTCATAAACAAATCTTGCTCTAAAATTGCAATGTATATAGTACAATGATCAATGCCAATCTTCTACAAGTCAAGCAACTATACAACATTATGAAGCCTCAACCATGCTTCATGGTTTAATTTACATAGGAATTTTTTTTTTGTCCTCTATACAATACCACATCCTTCCATCTAGATTGAAATGACTTATTTTTGTTTCATCACTAAACGCCACCTACTCCCAATCACTCATTATCTAAACTTTGGAGGTTTGAGGAAATTACAATCTCTTTAATGTTCTTTTGATTCAAAGCAAAGATTTTCAACCTTCGTGAAAGAAGACAATCTTTGTTCTCTCAATACATTCCTCAGAAGTTATCACACATCTCTACATCTGCTCTTTCCTAGCACTTTTGCTGCCTCTACTACAATTTTTAAAGCACCAACAGTAACTACGCATGAAGCATACTACTCCTACTCTGTAATCCCATGCACCCCTCACCAAGGGCTTCCTGACTGTACCAAGAATGCGATGAGGGAATGCACAATTTAGGAGATCTCACCATAACATTCAAGATAAAACAAACAAGCAAACAAAAACTAACTAAAAGTATGGATAATATACTGTGTATCCTCGATGCTTGCAGTTGAAAGGCATCGGGTGAACGTCTTCTCCTGCCACGTCTGTAAACTGTGATGAACAACTTGTTTACACTTTAAATACAATAGGAAATGACTTCATGCTAATGAGGAAAAAAAAAATCAGTTTCATTAAAAATGGTACACAAAGAGAGTGCAGAGAATTCTTGTTTTGGGAAAAATAGAAACTTCTCAAGCCGTAACTATCAGATCTAAAGCTCGCAAACCAACAGTACCAATGCAACTTTCCAAAGCAGAAAAATAAGAATGATACGAACAACCTGGCAATTAGTGTTCAATAAGCAGAAATCTACAGCTAGTGCCAGTCTTTAGTCAAAGACCAGCCGACTAAGCCCAATATTTGAAGGGGCCATCTCATAATTCACCAGGGTCTACGTGCAGAGGATGTTTCCATTGCTACTAACACGTCAACATCGTCAACCCATAAAATTTTCATTGTTTCACGTGCTCCCGAATATATTGCTCCACCTGCTCCACAGTTCCCCCAAGAGCTGAGATTTCAGCGATAGTGACTTTGTTGCTACATTGAGTGAAATTGAAAGGAACATCGCCTTCCACTCCCAAGTAGATTTCACTGGAAACATCAGCAGCTGAAATAGCGATTCTTGACTTCCGAAGTTTATTCCTGTGATACAATCAAAATCAGTCCTAATTGTTCTTCATTCAACGAAAGATCCAAAAATGAGTGCACCCGAGGCCTTCGGCAGCAGCTCCAGTACATGCTAACTCTCAAATATATGAAAGGATAGTGAGCACCGATAAGTTGTTCAAGTCCTAATAAACAAACGAGTTTGGTGAAGTGATAAGGGTACTTACAGTTCCTTCTCCAGCTGTCCCCGAATAAAGTTAGAAGAGTGAGCAGTGACTTTATCCATTTTGTTGCAAGTCAACAATAATGGAACCTTTCTTCTCACTACTTCTTTATTTGTAAGGATGTCATACAAATACCTATTCATATTCCAAAACTTCAAAATCAGCTAGGCAATAAAAAAGGAACGTTGCACTCACATAAGTACAGGCCAAAGAAAATGATATATGTAATCCCAAGCTTATCCCAGCACCGCAACCTCACATACAACCTCCACGCTGGCCAGATAAACTACAACTAGGAAATTTTGAATGATCTAAGCCATAGAAAGCGATGTTCACGAACTTATCAAGCGTCAGATGGTGATCAAAACTTGCGAAAAGACGTTGTTACGTACTCTGCTGCAGCTTCCTTGTGAGGCATGAAATCAAGGGCGTCAATCAGAAAGACAAGGCAACACGCCTTCGGTAAAAGCTCTTCCAACTGAGGCCTCAGCTTAGGATGCCCTGGAACATCCACAATGTGTACAGGTTTTACACTCCCCTTCTGCAGGAAAAGTGAAAAAAAGTTAAGTCATTTTCAGCGGAAAGGACAACCAGATGTGGAGAATGACTTGACTCTGAAATTTCTTGTCTCACCTCAACTTTTCTCAAGCAAAAAAACGATCACAAAGGACAGAAAATGTAGTGAACAGAGGAATGCAAACTCCACACAAAAAAAAAATCCCCATCAGAGGGCCAACGAACGCAGCTGAACTAATCTACGAGTAGACATACCTTAGTGGTCTCCGAATGTAAAATAAACGTGCCCTCGTTAGGTTCCATAGATGTGACAGCCCCTTGATGAGTTGTCCCGTCCTTTAACTGTGCCATTCCGTAGTTTAACAATCAAATCAGCGTACACGGAGATTTTAACTTCAAAGATCAGATCCAGTCATCATCCATGCTCTACTAAAAATACACTGGCTACAAGATCGGAGTGTAATAAAAATATCAGGTCTCAACATTTATTTAAACTCGATTATTCTGAGTGAAGGAGGAAGATAACAATTACCTGATAGAAGAGGGCAGTCTTCCCAGCGCCATTCAACCCTACCAACAGAACCGTTTTCGACTTCTTCCGCCTGAATGCAAACTGCGTAACTGCGGGAGAAGACATAGACGCCTCAGTCCATTTATCAAGCTTGCGTACATCTCATTCGACAAAACCTAACCTAGCTCCTTAAGGAAACTGAAACCCGACCGCAGCTCTCGCGCTGCCCTCCTCTCCACTCACCAGCACAGCATGACAGAGGAAAAGTAAACACCACTCGGCGAAATTCATTCCTACCGGACCAAGCACGAGAGCGGAAAAAAGTACCGATAGAGAGGAACAGGAGCGTGACCACAAGCAAGGCGATAGTGATGACAAGCCGAGGAACTTCGTGCTGGAGCTTTTGCCACTCCGTCGATAGCCATGGCGGCATGGCGATAAAGGGCTGGGACTTTTCCTCACCCTCCATAGCTCGAAGCGCGTCGGTAGTCGCAGCAGTACAATCGCTCGCTCGCACGCAGCGCTCAGAGTTGGTCTCCCGCGAGAGAAGAGCAAAGCCCGCGCTGGCGCGAACTGGGGTTTTGAGGTTGAGAACTTGAGATGCCACAGAGAGGAACTGCGCCCTGGCGTCACTCTGCGTCGGGCAGGCACTTTCCCCGGTCGAAAGGGGCTAAACAGGCGCGAAACAAACGTCAGGCCTGCCGGAACGACTGTTAACCCCTAAATGCCAAAGTGGTGTCGAAGAAACTTTCAAGGTACATAAAACCTTATCAAATTTTTATTTTTAGTAGTTTACATTTTTGAAAGATTCTTTTTGAAGTCTAGTTTTAGCATCCACAATCCCATTTTGAAAATGAATGATTATGATTTTTTTATTCAAGATTTAGTGCAAGGGTATTCATTGCAATCTTGACATTCCGTAGTGTTAAGGACTTTTGGTGATGAGCTTCAAATACATTAGATCATAGAGAAAAAATCACACTAAAAATTCATTTAAGAAAATTGTATAGTAGATTTTGAGAAGCCATAAATTGATTGGGGTTATGCTTATTAGGCCCTTCAACCTCTTATTTTTTCGGTGACCAACTTTTTAGATTTGACATGCAAAAAGAGAGCTCAAAGATTTTCATAGTTTTTACACCCTCATAATCAAACATTATAATCTTTCAATCCAAAAGTGATATTGTTGTGTTTTCTTTTCCTATGTCATCTCTAACATGTCTACTTTGAATTTGTACTATTACAATTTAAAAAAAATTGATTTAGCTTATCAAAATGTTGGATTTTCGTTCAATTTAGATCAAATTCCAAGAAGCTCAAAACAAGCCTTGGGCATTTAGGGGTTAAGGTAGGAGCACCCAAATGTAACACTAAGGTGGGTACACCTATAATAAATCCACCTATAATAAGACCTACAATGGACCGTGGATGTTTTCTAAATGGCACTGCAGTAAAAGAGAAACACCCATTCCCAAATGTGTCCTTAGGAGTGGATTGTAGATTCACCCAATTACGTCAAAAGAGTTCCCTTAATGTGTTTGCCACATGCTTGATTCTAATTGGCTAACACATTTCAAGGACACATACAAATATCTTATTGGCTCATTGCTGATTTTAGCAAGGTTCAGTTTGGGATGCACCTATGGCATAGTTTTAGTGGTCTAAGGAACCAACACTTTGAAAAATCAGAGAAATTACATACATCATCCAAAAAATCTAAATTTTTTTGGAATATTCATGATTTTTACTTGTTAATAATAGAAAAATATCACTTTCAGAAAAAATTGCCTCCAACTATGTTGAATTCCTTATTAGGAAGTTTTTGGGTGCTTCTACCGTACAAATAATGGCTTCAGGAAAAAGCTATATTTTTACAACTCATTTTGGTTATAAGAAGGTACTTTATCAAGGATGTTAAGATGACGGCTAAGAGGGTTTTAAAGCAAAGAAAAAAATATAATTGGATTGAAAAAAAACTATTTTAGAATTCCTTGTGGCAATTTCCAAGGAGTAGGAAGTAGAAAAAAGTAGTTAGCAATCATTAATATATGACACTATTGGCACTCTTTAATTTCCTTACGAAAACCGTTTTAAATGCTCTTAGGCACTATTTAACAATTTTAAAGTAAGTGTCCATTTCCAGAGATGTAATTTATTGCAGTGCTTACTTTGTTGTAATTGAGTAGCAAATATTTTTTTAGAAGACATTGTCACATTTGCATCTAGTTTTGTTTTTCTTTCTAGTGGTAGAAATTGAGTTGCAACAAATAGATAGACATGCCAAACAAAGAGAATAAATAGATTGGGAGAAGAAGATATTTTTTTCACTTCACAGTTTAAAAGTGAAGATAACGCCGTGCAATTCCTAGGGAAAGACACTATCTCTTGACTAAAAGTTGTTGTTAGAAGAATAGATTTAGTAGCGGCCATAAAAGCTAGGGATGAAAATGATAAGGGTTGAGAGTTACAAGTGCTGTAAAGTAGAACACCTAATCTTGGAAGAGAGCATGAAAGGGCATTTAGAAAATTGAAAGAAAGACAAGGCACTTGATTAGTATTGCCTAAGATGGAGGGACCAAAGATACAATGTTTATGACATTGGAGTGGGACACTACATCATTAGAACATGGAAGGGTAGAAATACCAAACCTTAGGCATTGCAGACATTCCAAGCAATCAGATGCAACTACGACCACGTCAATAGAAGTAGCTAGCTTTCAATCCTTGGCAACTGAAGGGGGGCCAAATCATGGATTATCTAGAAGGTGAAAAAAGAACTAGCACCAACATGCCAATTGTTGAAGGTCTAATAGTGAAGGTGTGAGCCCTCGAGATGGCACTCAGGACTCTGGGTCCATTTTTCGCGATTAAATAGCGAAAATTAGCCAAAATATTCAAGAAAAAGACATAAAAAGAGTGTTAAGGGAGTTTTGGTGTCAGTCTATGCCAAAATGGTGGAAAACCAACTTAGAAGGTGGAAAATTCCTAATTCTAGAAATTTGAATCATTCTAAGTCTCCAAAGTAAGTTAATGTGGAAAGTTAGCAATTCCGAGAGGAATAAGGAATCGAGAGTTAGTCAGTCCTAGTACTTGTCTATGCAAAGTCAACCTTTTAAGGATGCACATGACATACTGACTAAGCTAAAAGAGCCTACTACGAGCCTAGAAGAGTTACCAGGGCTTAAGTTCAATTTTGGAACAAATTGAATTTAAAAAGTAAAACCACTACAATGGATTTGGAGAATTCGAACTTCACGAGATGAAAGATGGAGGATTGGAGATTGAAGACTACAGAGAGGTGTTCCAAGGGTAGGAGCATGCCATGAGCGAACAAGAATCAAACAATTGTCAAAGATTCTCGGGCATCGGGAATTAAATTGTCCAATTGGGCAAAGTAATTCCAAATTACTAAAATTAGAAAGATGCAAGGTTGCGTGGGACTTACACCAAGAATCTAGGAGTGCCCTAGATGTTACCCAATTTATTTCGTATTTTTCCGAAATTCCACGTTGACTCCATGGGAAGTCAACCACACATAGAAATGTTCGTAAATTCATAGAAATTACGTATGATGCAATAAAATCTCACTAAAAATTAGGATAGGTTTTTGTGTACTTAATAAGCGCCCGGTCAAGTTTGAAGACATTCCGACATTCCCAACTACCAAAACCGACATCGACATTGAATTTCACTAGAAGTTACAAGTTGGCGGCGGGTTGACCGGCGTATCAGGAGCGAATGATGTCCGATTGTCGCAAATAGGGAGTCATTCCTTACTTTTATGGACATTCCTAACAACCCTGGCCTGACAGATTCATCGAAATGCGCAAATCTTAGAAGTTAGATTTTTGACTTTTAATTGGAGTTACCGTAATTCCAATTTGGGCGCGCAAATGGCCTAGGAGTGAGGGGTAAGGGGTCCCTTGGACTAATTGGGGTCTTCTGAAGACAATGGCGCAGACGGTTTTCCGTTTCGAGTTGTTCCCTAAAAGATAGAGAGGGTCAGCTCTTAGTTTGACTTTTTAATCGTTAATTGCGGTTAATTAGAAGTGATTTTGGAAATATCTCTTGGAAAATCAAAGATTGGATTTGGTTAAGATCTCTTTCTTGCGTAAAAAGCCATCTTTGGGCTAAAGAAAGACGATTTTCGAAATGACTTTTGGTTAATTTGCAAAATATCTACGTAAATTAGGGTTAATTCCAAAATATTTTGGGTTAAGATCTTGGATTTGATTTGGCCAAGATTTCTTTTGCCAAGATTTCTTTTGCCAAATGGGGATGTTTTTAGAAATTTCCACCATTAAACAACTAATATTTTGGAATTACATTAGGGTAGTTTAGGGTAGGAAGTAACAAAGTGTTTTCACTGGCAATTGCCGAGAGGGGCCCGACCACAGGTATATAAGGGCCCCCCTCGAGGTTGCCAGTACCCTTATTTCTCGCACCGACACTTTGTTCCTTCCACATGCTACCGACATAGTCGGAGCACTATTTGGACCAAAAGACTTTGGCCAAGTTTGTTCTTTTTGTTTGAATTTGAAGGCTTAGGGCCCCTTCAACTATTTCCTATTTTTCATTTGCCATTAACGGACCAACTTCAACACTGTTAGACACTACTAGTCTGTGGAAATTTCAAGCATTGAGTACCAAAGTTCGGTTTAAACACTGTCATGTGTACCTCCTTTGGTGGCAAAATCTTGAAATACTAAGAAATTTTAAGAATTTAAAGTGAAAGTTCAATTAAACACTGTCATGTGTACCTCCTTTTGCGAATAAAACTCTTAAAATACCATCCAATCAACTCCCTATGGCAAAGCTTTGAACTTAAGCTACTAGGGGAAACAAGTCTATCTTTCAATCCAAAGCCACTCTCTGGTTATTTTCATTCATACTCAACCTATTCTAGTCTTGGAAAGATAATTGACAAGACTTTAAATGGGTAGAGTGTTAGCCTTAGTTATCAAGTAGAATCCTAATTTCATTTTAAACCCAAATCCCAAAAAATTGGTTATTAGTTTAGTTTTTTTTGTTTGTTGTTTACGTTATAATACCAAAATTTAGTTTAGATTTAAAGACCAAAATTTCAGTTTGAGTCCAGCCAAGCCAGATTGACCAGCAGTCAGGGCTCTAAGCCAGATCGACCAAGCAGTCAGGGCTCCAAGCCGGACCCCGCAGCCACTCACATCCCGCCACGTGGCGGCCGCGGCAATAAGGTGGCCGGGTTTGAGGTGGCCAAGTCTGAGGGCCAAGCAGGCTTCAGGGAGCAGGCAAGGGCCAGGCCGGTCTAGGGATCGAGTGGGAGTTCGAAGGAGGAGTCTAGGGAGTCTCTCAAATTTTGGGAAATCCCAAAACACAATCTACACTCAAAATTGAGTTACAACTCAAGTGAGTATCCATCACTAACACTTCTCTCCCACTTTTGACATTGCAACTATTAAATTTTTGACAAAAAACAAAAGAGTTTCAAGGGAAAATCAAAGCTCATAATTTTGGTTATTCATCAAAAATCTAATATTTACAAAATCCATCAATCGTCACTAATCAACCTTCATCACTCAACCTCCATAGCCAACTCTTGTTGCAAGAAACTCAAAGTATAAGAGTGAGACGCACGGGAGAAGTTAAGAGAGAATTAAGGTTGAAGGAGAAGCAACCCACGTGAAGGAATTAACAAAAACAGTTAATATTTGGGGAACATTACTATTGAATTGGTATCTTTTTTTGACCTTTGGATTTAAAAACTAATATTCAAGGAATCTCACTATAGATTTGGTTCTCGTTCTTTAGGAATGTTCTACATTCTTTGGTAGTTAGTCATTAATTAGATTCTTATAAGGTTTGGATTTTGTGGTTTTGTTTTATTAGGCCTAATAAGCCAAAAAGCAAACAAACAAATTGACAACCAATTTCTTTACGAATTAAAGCAATTTCAAAATTAATTAGATTTGAAAAGATTTGATAATAGTTTTGATTTAAAATATTCTAATAAGACAAAAGGGGAAGGGACAAATTGACAACCAATTTCTTTAAGGAATTAACCTAATTTCAAAAATTAATTAGATTTGAAAAGATTTGATAATAGTTTGTTTTGATTTAAAATATTCTAATAAGACAAAAGGGGAAGGGACAATTTGACAACCAATTTCTTTAAGGAATTAACCTAATTTCAAAAATTAATTAGATTTGAAAAGATTTGATAATAATTTTTATTCAAAATAATTAATTCCATTTGGAATTTCAAATATTGACCAAAGATAATAAAACTAACAATAATAAGAACTAACCATTGAATTTTCATTAATTGCTTAGGATAGAATATTTACCCAATTAAGTAGACTAAGTTGAATTGCCGTATTTTCTAATTACCAGAGATTTAGGAATTAAAAGAATTATGCAATTACAATTAGATCTACATAACCTTTAGTTTTCTTTTATCAGGATAAATCTAATTGACCAACAAACGTGAGGATTATTATGGATTAGATGGAGAGCCGGGATGATTTTGACGGCGAGGTTGTGGGGGAGTATTTACACATGATGATGTTCGACGACGGGACTATGGAGATTTACGCAGAGGAGGTAAACCGCTCCCATTTGATTTTCATTCTCATTGTTTTACTGTTAAGTTTCTTTTTACCGAATGCTTGGAACTAGAACTAGCTACAATTTCAACCAATAAAATAGAATAGGATAGAATAGGTTAGTAGAACTTTGACCACGAAATTAAATTAAAAACACTTAAAAGACATGACTAAAAGAGTTCATTGCTTGGAAGGCTTTCTTTTAATACCCAATTAGAAAGAAAACTCAATTAGAAAAATTCTTAGCTCGAGGGTGGAGTTAAGGGCGCTCACAGAAGGACTACACGAAACTTCAAGGTATGACAACTTCATCCAAACTCAAAACCAAGAAAATTGTGAAGAAGAACAGTAATTGGACTAACGTTCAACTACAAACTATTTTGAGAGCAATAGAGGATGGAGCAAAGATATGCTCAGCAACAAATTATTATGGCATTTCTAAAACTACACTAAAATTGGTAAATAGTGTTGGCAACACTAATTAGTCAAGCTAACACTAATTGTGATTTGCAAGCTTAGTGTTAGATCATTATTAACTCAATCTAACACTATTTCAATTGTACAATAAAACTTTTTTGCTAACACTTGGTCTGACTTTTGGAGAATGGTGCTCCTTTTGCCCAATTGGCTTTGGCAATGAGTAATGTGGCCTGTAAAATTTTCATGGGATTGGTGCCACCAAAGGCAGGTAGAGCATTGTAAAAAAATGTGAGAATGAATGATGGTAAAAAATATTGGAATGCTTCAACGGTTTGGGAAAAAGTGGTGCAAAAAAACCCTGATCTTTTAGAGGAAATAGAGGAGAGAAAAATAAATCTAATGGTGTCATCCAATGTTAAATCTCATACCTCAAAAAAAAGATATAGGCATTGGAAGTTCGAATGGAAGTGGTGGGAACCGGGAAAGTTTGAAATTAAGGCGGGAAATGGCGGAGTGTATACCCCCCCCCCCCCCCCCCCCCCATTTGAGAGCTCACAATCTTTTCTAAAGCTTGGAGCTCTCCCATCCTCAAGTAGACTTAGAGCCTTGGAGTTCTCTCATCTCTACGGAGACATGGAGCTCTCCCAAATGTCCACCAAGCTCCCCAAATTGTTTACAAGGTAGCAGAGGTAAGAAGAAGGAGGCCAAACTAGCTTAGACCGGGAAGGCCAAAATGTGCTTTAGTCCAGTAAGGGCAAAACTACTCAAGGCCAGGGAAGGGTCAAAATGGGGGAGCCCAAGGAAGGGCAAAACTGTCCAAGGCCAGAGAAGGGTAAAAACGGGGGAGTCTAGGGAAGAACAAAATCTGTAGTACACTAGGAAAGAATCATATTCTGACAGCAAGAGTTAAGTACTCCAACACTATTTAGATATAAGTTGGTAAATAGTGTTGGGGGTAAGAAACTGAGAACAACACTAATTATCAACCAACACTATTTACCAATTTTAGTGTAGTTTCAGAGCTTATGTGCATGGTAGAATTCTATTCAAGAAACGAGGTACAAATACTATCTTCACAAAGGCTGAAGAGAAAGAGTTGACAAAATATCTTTTAGACATGGCAGATCGAGGTTTTCCTTTGACGTAGTTGAGGCTTAGAATTAAGGTCTCTATCATGATACAATATCATCCAACTCCATTCCAAGATGGCCTCCCTAGCAATAGATGGGTTAGGTGGTTTCAAAAGAGACATACATATATTTCACTACAGAATGCTCAATAATTGAAAGTAACTAGGGCAAAGGATTTATGTCCACAACAATGTCCTACTTTCTATAAGAATTTGGAGATGATGTACAAAGATAAGCAATATGAGTCAAGCCACATCTAGAATGCTAACAAAAGCGGTGCACAAGTAGGCGAAAGTGGAGGGGCAAAGGTTCTAGCTAGAAGAAGGACTAGGAATGTACATATCATAACTCCTAATGAAAGAAAACACTTTACAGCTCTTTCATATATCAATGCAGGAGGCGTTTACATACCTAACTACTATATCTTTAAAGGCAAGTGGTACAAAAAGAAGCATGTAGAAAAATGTGAAGAGGGTTCTAGGATGGATATGTAAGAAAACGCATGGATGATAGGTTTGCTATTTGCCAAACAGATGGATCATTTCATAGAGCATTTGCAGAGACAAAGAGATGCTTCGCCATCCAACTGTCATTTACTCATAGTAGATGGATATAATTCTAATGTCATTTTTGATGTTATAGAAAAATGCCAACATGTAGGGATAGACCTTTTTACCCTTCCAACACACACATCCCATGAACTACAACCTCTAAATTTCAGTTGCTTCAACAATTTTAAACTCACTTTTAGAATCTATAGGGACACTTGGATTGAATATAACAAACTTAAGGGGCTAGAGTAATGAAAGTAACAATAGGTATGCAATGGACACATGCTCACTCCATCAAAGATTGAGAGCAGGTTTCGAACAACTAGAATATTCCCTCTCAACATTCATGCCATGGACAAAAAATATAGACCTTCAAAACTACTCATATAAGAAATTGCAGAGGAGGCAAAAGATGAAGGCTATTAGGAACTAAAAGAGGAAGTCTTACTAGAACCACAGGTAGTATTGAAGGAGCCTAAATGTATAAACTATGATGAAGCATCAACTTCTGAACAAGTCACTAAGTTAGGCTACGATGACGATTTGTCTAGCCAACAACAGAAGTAGAATGACATGGTACCATGTACAAGTTCAAAAAGTCTGACGAAGATATAGATAATGTAGCCTTACATAGACTACTCCAAGTCAATGCTGTTAACCGGGAATGACCACATTTAAAAGTTAAAGGACTCCAGGAGAAGTGTGGAGCTACAACTAGGAACAGGAAAAAAAAAGGTCAAAAATGAAGCCAAAAAAAGGAGTAGGGAAGCATTGAAGAAGGTGAGGGCAACTGAACAGATATAAAAGAATGAAAAGAAGGCAAATGAAAAGTGACTTAAAGTATATTAATTATGAGGAACAAAGGTGACATGGTTGGGGAAATTACCTCCATAAACTACTAAAAACAAAGATAACTCTTCTAGCATCAATATATCATGCACCTTTCTATGGTCAACTACCTACACCTTGCATTTGGAATCAACAAGTGGCTACCTTGAGACTAAAGTTTAAAAGAAAAGGCAAAGGCTTGAGATCACTCATTCCATGTAGTGTCATACTTTAGGCCAAGAAAGTATACTCAAGCAACCGACATGTTTTGTAGGAGACTGAACTAGCACTATTAAAACTTATTGTAAGTTTCTTCACTGCCTTCCATTAGCTCGCAAAACTATTGCTTGTGAGTAGGATAGGGCATGCCAATGGCACACAAAGATTTCAAACATACCGTTAGTTGAAATGGCTACTGTACAAGATATGTGCATATGACTGTCCCCCCTGTGCAAGTGATCCATTTCTACCTACTTTCAACTTTGAAATGTTGAGCTGAAGTCTTTGTAGATGGAAAGCTCAATCTTATGACTTTCTTTTTTAATATAGGTTTACAAGAGGTTACCTACATAGATGTGGAAGAGAGTTCCTATAAATTTCTTGACGTACTATAATTACAACAGAACAATCATATATACAACTTATACTTTAAAGAAATGCTTGCTTTCTAGAGCTCCACAACTGGCACGGCTAGAATGTAATATATGTCTACAAATCTGTACCTGCAAGGAATAACGTAGTGAAAGTAATGTTAACAATGGCATGTCCGTAATCAAGATTTGCATATCCACAATGCAAAGGCAATGAATGAACAAAGCTTCACAAAGACACAAGGAACCATATGTTGAAAAGATAGAGTAAAATTGTGTTGATGTCACATCAGTAGTCCAGCTAACAATGCGTAAGCTTTCATTGCAATTTTGAATTTCATATCAAAACAAGTGAAGGTTCTGAGTCATTTTTTAAAGTAAGCAAACCTAAGAGAGGGAAACAAGAAACCATATTTTTTTCTCAATTTAACATTGGCTACTGCAGCAACCTCATAGTAGTTGCACATCTTTCATCCGATTCACTTGAGCATCTTCTAGACATGTGCTCTATAAATTTGCCAAACTTTGTGTTGTAGAGAACACCAAACAAGCAAATTCAGAAGTAACCAATGTCGATTTGAAAATTAAAAAAACAACTCAATACCACACGTGAAGCTACTACAACAATGAAGGAATACATACTACTTTGCAGCAATCATTGAAGGAGCTCAGAGACCACAATTGGAAGGATACATATGAGGACTTGAGTTGGCATGGCATACTTAACAAAAGAAAACTTAATGACAATAACATATACTAAACGTATTCCAAAGCCTAGGAAGCTATAGTGATGATGAAAACATTTATTTTTCTGTTTTTTGAAAGAAGACAAAGATATCCTAACACATAGTAGGAAGAATGGTGGAACGACAGGGAGCTTCAAAAATTAACGCCATAGTGACAATGGATGCATGTGCCTCATTGGAAACGTACCATCTCTACAATTGTAGAAAATATGAAATAGGAGCTATGAAGTCCAACATTACCTCAAAAGTTGAGTGTTGTAAGCACTATAATAAAACTTGGTTTGAAAAAACCAAAGTCAAAATTGCCATGGTTTTTGTACATGTGTATGTAGTGGACAATCATGATTTTTTGCAATTTTCCATTGCAATTTTGGGAATTTTGGGGCATGTAATGTACCATTGAAAATGTATTTTAGAATTCCAAAAATTGAAATGGGAAATTGCAAAAAATTGTAACTGTCCACTATGCGCACATGCACAAAACCATGGCAAAAAAACCTGTAATCAATTTTGGCTACGTTTTATTTAGACCATGTTTTGTTATAGTAGAGGGTCCGCATTCCTACAGCTCATGTCGGAGGACAAGGTAGGAGGCGTAGTGCTGGTGTACACCACTTTCCATAGAGCGGCACCACCACAAAGAAGTTGGAGAGTTGCTCCAACAATCTGGCTTAGAGCACCCTCAATGGAATGCCACCAATGTAGAGAAGTTAGGAACCCCTTTGATGATCAAATACAATCTGCATCCCATCAGAACCAAGATTCCACACATTATATACGGAAGTTTCAGAAGAGTACTGTGAACAAGTAAAAAAATTGCAATTTGATTGTAAATTAACTAAGTAAAGAGAGTAGTAGCTGAAGAAGACAAAGGGAAGCTCACTTTATAAAGCCTGTTATTGCATTGCCATGACGGAATGAGAAATTGTGGTCCCCAAAGTTGTTGCCCTAAAATTGAACCTCTAGGCTCATGCACTAGGTTTATATGAGGAGGAAGTTCAAATTTATAGTGATTGCCATGTACCTTAGTTTACACCAACTTTATGTGATTGGTGTCGTGTTTTTTTGTTAGATTCCTCCTTTCCCTTCAACTCACCTTTTCACCAACGGCTCTTCTACTAGTGGGTGATTGCAAGAAACACTTGTCCTATTTGTTGCATTTTATTATAGTATACGTGACTTTTTTTGGAGTACTTTAAAATTAGAAAATTAATTTGAAAAAAATTTGAAAAATATGAATAATGTATACGCCTCTAAGATGAAGGTTTTCACTGAAGGAATTTGATAGAAAAATTCTCTAAGTAAGAGAACTTAAAAAGCACCAAACCTTAAGAAAATACATATCTTCATGTTTTAATTTGGGAAAATCAGTAAAAATAAGTAAATACTAAAAATAAAAAGTGTCCATTTGCAAAAACTCTATAGAGATGTTCATTCATCAAAAAAATCACTAAAATAATACTTTATCTGTTTAAAAATGCAACTAGAAGGAAGCTCACTTTGTGGGCTTCCACATAACATAAAAATAAAAAAATTCAAAATCCCTCATGTAGAGAGATGTAAGTCTACTGGAAGACCATTTCATCCAAATTTCATCTCAAAATCATTAAAAAAAGGTACTCCTTAGTGACTAAAAATCCCTAAACTTCCAAGTGTGACATTCAATCATTAGTATTATTTTGAAATCAAACTATTTTTGAAAATTATGAAAAAATTAGAGAATGTGTATGGTACCTATGAATGTCTTCCCTATAAATCTTGAGTCATTTGGAGCCAAAACATAGAAGTTATGGCCAAAAAACAAATCAGCACAATAGGTGTGACAGAAAATAGGACAAGTGTTTCTTGCAATTGCCCTAGTGACTAACACATACAAGTTTCCTTTGTGTCAAAGAATGGATGTAAAGGAAGGCTTATGGACAGTTATTGTCATTATTTTGCAAGTTACGTTGGCACTTCCAAGACTACTGCAAGGCTGATTAAGAAACATGACGAAACTATTTTAGATGTTATCAAGCCTCTTTGTTGTTTCTTTTTGCACGACTGGCAATTACTTTTTTGATTCCTAAAACTCCATCGTAAGTGCTTTTGCTGCTCTTCTGACAGTATGGGAGAAAGGCCACAGGCTTGTAATGACTTTTTCATGATGGTACCTATGAGCTCTTTAATTCACCCTACTTCAAGAAGTTTAGTCTCCTACTACGCTCTCTCATTTGCCACATTTAGAAAATTCATTGCACATCTGTTCCTTTCTAACACATGTCTTCAATTTCTTATATACTTTACTGTGGGTGCTTTATTCCCACCCTTGGAATAAAATGAACACAATTGGATTCTTTTATGTAATGTCTTAGGTGTCTACCTACGTGTAATCCAAATTAGCCTTTCAAGCAATGGATCTTTCTAACGTCTATTCCTACTTTTCTCTACTTGTAATTGTTCTTTTTTATCTAAGCAATATTTAAGTAATTATAGCTTTGGAAATACTAAGATTCTTAAATATGTCTTAATTTCCTTACCTAAAGATGATTATTTAATTGTAGTTTCTTTTAGATATCGTACTCTAACTCTTTTATGCCTAAACTAAAGTAATCTACAAGAAATATTTTTCAAAGTTTAACCTTTATTTGGTAATATTTTCAAAGTTAGACTCTTACTCCTATTTGATTGGTAATATTTTCTAATATTACTTTTATCTCTACTTTCACTCTTAACTTATTAATTTTTCCTTAACAATGATTTTCTATGGGTTTTATCCTATTTGTAAATGAATTCTCTAGATTGTAATAATGGAAGAAAAGTTGAATTTATGAACTTACTTCAATCATATTGACCTCAAAATCTTCATGGCCTCCAAATATTTCCTCTCTGTATGTCAACTTCACCTCCATTTCGATGGTCTTGTATAAAAAGGTTGTCTTAGGTTTATCCTCACGATCCCTTAAGGGCTTTGTATTTCCCTTTGTTTGGCTTCTTCTTCTCTTTTTATTTGGCTTCTTTATCTTTTAAGTCTTTTCCTTTGTCCTTTGATAAGACTCCAAAGTCAAAGTATAAAAAATCCTAAGAAAATCTAATTTTTCATTATCAACTAATGGCTTCCAAAGTCAACTCTTCCTACAACTCAGTTTTCTCAACCTTGATCTAATTTGGCAAGACTCTAAACCTCCCCTAAGTCAAACAATTCTCTTTCTTGTTTTTTTCCTTTGTCTTCTATCAACTAAAATATGGTTCAAAAAGTCAACATGTACTCTCTTTCATCTCTCTCCTTCACTCACAAATATACTCACTCTCCTATTCTCTCTAGCATTCTATGTGTTTATGCAGAAGCATGTCTAAGTTTGAGAGAGTTTTGAGAGAAAGCAAGTTTTTCTGCTGGACTGAGTAAGTTTTTATGTTGAACTAAGCAATTTTTTTGTACTAAACTAAGGTGAAAGGAGGGGTAGATCTCTTATTATAAGGTTAATTGTGTCAAAAGGGGGGGGGGGGGGCAGTCACATTACAAACCGACTAGTCTCCCTTCGATGATTTGACTTGTTTTCTTGTTTGTTTCTTTTTATATTAAAGGCTTTGATTTTGTTCTTGGCACTAGTGCACACCAAAATATGAAATTTTGGGATACTTAAAAAACCTACTTCCTAACTTTGAATCGAAATTGGATTTTCAAATATTGTATTTTTGGAAATTTTCTATCTATCCTTTCTCTTTCTACTTTCCTGACTTTAGGCTTCTAATTTTACAAAGGAAAACTCAACACCAATTAGTTTTCTCAAACTTATTCACTCATAAATCACACTCAATGTTCAAATTTCTCAAAAATGGGAGAAAAGGAGGCCCCAATGGGCATCATCACCAAGTGTTTGAGTTTTTTGAGTAATATGAGTTTTTTTCAATACTAGATCATTGAATTGGTTGGGCTCTGTGAATGCCAAACTAGATGGTTCTATGAATGTCAAACTGGCTGGGCTTTGTAACTACCGACTAGATGAGACCCGGAGTTGCCATACTCGGATGTTGCCCATATCCGATTGGCCCCCCTGGCAGTTCCCAACCGACTGGAGGGTGCTGACTTGGACTGGTCTGCTACTGGGTTGGTCAGTTGGATTCAACACAAATTTTATAAAAATTGGCAGTTGTTGCCAATATTTGCTTAACGAATCCAGAGCCTCTTTAAGGGCCCCTTTGATAAAAATCAAATTAGAATAAGTTAAATAAAATTTGGGGGTTTAATTCTCTTATAATTTCTCCTTCAAGAATTGGATCTTAGGATGAAAGCTTTGCTGTATTAGAGGGGTTAGCCTCAAATTTTGACAAAATTTTACAAGAGCCTTGTTAGAAATTGTTATTTGGAGTTTGGGATCAACTCCAAATTTCACACTTGGATTACAATTCAATAGCTAGGCCCAAGGGGGATTTTGATAAACCAATCCGAGTTGTAAATCCACCTAAAGAGACTAGTTACAAAGAATTATAATATCTAAATTGCAAACAAAATCACAAGGTCCACACAAATGGTTAGAATAAAATGTCAATGCCTTCAACAATGAGTTTTAAAACACAAAAAATGTTTAAAACATATAACTCAAGACAAGTGCAAGAGAATGTAAAGCCTTAAGAGGGTACCAAACAAGTTGTTGAAGTAGAAAGGTGTTGCAAAGCTAAAAAATGAGTGCTAAATGAGTATAAAATTGCAATGGTATAGAATGGTATGATGGTTTAGAAAAATCATTCGAATGATAATGGTTGGAATTGTATAGAATGGTGTAAGAATGGTATAATGGTGTATATTGGTGTGAAGTGAGCAGAAGGGGAGGCCTCATATACATTTCTAAAGCCTCCTCTCCTCTCAAATTATTTGCTAAACAACCTAAAAAGTCCATATGCTCCTCATATGCTGATCAATATGACTACTCTAACTACTCTAACTTTCGGAGAAATGGTCCAATTGCCAAACAAACAACACCATTAGCTTTAGAAGACCCAAATTATCCTTGAACAAGCCTTGCCCCTTACACCCGGAGCCTAATTGCGCTCAAAAGCTAACAATTGTGAAAATGATAGAAAATCTATCTTTTGGAATTGATTTTTCCCAAAGGTTTTGATTAGCCAAGGTTATCAAGGAGGTCCAATAATGTCAAAAAAGAGTCTAGGTTGACCCAAATCAAACACCATATGCTCCTCATATGCTGATCAACTTGCAAGAAATTTAGTAAAACTAATAAAACTTGTAGCCGCCGCTAGTTCAGGTACTTGTTGAAGTTAGAATGTTTTAAAATTTCGCATGGACTTTATTTATGCTAAAACACTTTATTCTAATTCTTAATGGGATTTTACGATCACCGTGAAATTTTATATAAATTTTCAATTGTTGGTAAAAGCAGTTGACTTTCTATAGAGCTATTTTTGTAATTAAAAAAATTAAAAAACCTTTAGGGGAACTTCTAGGAAGTCCCCTAAAGCTAAGTGCAAAATTTTGCTAAAAACTCACACTTTCTAAATAAAGTAGAAATTGTACTATAGTGGAATTAATTCCTCCTCCAAGGAATCATTCCTGTACAAGGGAATCTCCATGAGTTAGCTTCACCATGACACTTTTAGGAGCCTATCGGATTTTCATGGTTGCCGCTTAAAACCCAAATTTTCCAGATTTGCTCCTATGAATTCCGATGAGGCCTTCCATTGGTACTTTCACACTAGTTCACTTTCTAAATACTAATTGATGTAACCTCCTTGTAACTGCTTAAATCATGTTCTTTCACCTAATAATAATTAGAAACTAGTTCTAAAGAGTCTTTTAGAGCACTCTTGTATAATTCTTACCAATTCCTTGTGGTTATAGGGAATTGTATCAATCCTTCTATGAACACTCTTTTTAGCTATTTTTTAACTATAATAACCTATGAGCCCTCGAAATGGCACTCAGAACTTTGGGTCCATTTTTCGTAATTAAATAGCAAAATCTAGCTAAAAATACAAAAAAAGGACATAAAAAGAGTGTTAAAGGAGTTTTGGTGTCAAAATGATGGAAAACCAGCTTAGAAGGTGGAAAATTCCTAATTCTAGGAATTTGCATCATTCTAAGTCTCAGAAGTAAGTTGTGTGAAGATTTAGTAATTCCGAGAGAAATAAGAAAATGAGAGTTAGTTAGTCCTAGTATCTCTCTGTGCAAAATCAACCTTTTAAGGTTGCACATGACATACTGACTGAGCCAAAAGAGTCTACGACAAGCCTAGAAGATTTACCAAGGCTTAAATTCGATTTTGGGGTAAATTGAATTTAAAAGTGAAACAATTACAAATAACTTGGAGAATTGGAATTTCACAAAATGAAAGATGGAGGATTGGAAATTGAAAACTACAGAAAGGTGTTCCAAGGGTAGGAGCATGCCAGGAGCGAACAAGAATTAAACAATTGTCCAAGATTCCCGGGCATCGGGAATTAAAGTGTCTAATTGGGCAAAGTAATTCCAAATTACTAAAATTAGACTAGTGCAAGGTTGCGTGGAACTTACACTAAGAATCTAGGACTGCCCTAGATGTTACCTAATTTATTTCGATTTTTTTGAAATTCCACGTTGACTCCAAGGGAAGTCAACCATACATAGAAATGTTCGTAAATTCCTAGAAATTACGTATGATGCGGTAAAATCTCACTAAAAGTTATGATAGGTTTTTGTGTGCTTAATAAGTGCCCATTCAAGTTTGAAGACATTCTAATATTCCCAACTATCAGAACCGGCATCGACATCGAATTTCAATAGAATTTACAATTTGGCGGCAGGTTGACCAACGTATCAGGAGCGAATGATGTCCGATTGTCGCAAATGAAGAGTCATTCCTTACTCTCACAGACATTCCTAACAACCCTGGCCCGACAGATTCATCAAAATGCGCAAATCCTAAAAGTTAGATTTTTGACTTTTAATTGGAGTTACCGTAATTCCAATTTGGGCGCGCAAACGGACTAGGAGTGAGTGATAAGGGGTTCTTTAGGCTAATTGGGGTCTTATAAAGACCATGGTGCAGACGATTTTCCGTTTCGAGTTGTTCCCTAACAAATAGAGGGGGTTAGCTCTTAGTTTGACTTTTTAATCGTTAATTGCGGTTAATTAAGAGTGATTTTGGAAATATCTCTTGGACAATCAAAGATTGGATTTAGTCAAGATCTCTTTCTTGCGAAAAAAGCCATCTTTGGGCTAAAGAAAGACAATTTTCAAAATATCTATGTAAATTAGGGTTAATTCCAAAATATCTTGGGTTAAGATCTTGGATTTGATGTGGCCAAGATTTCATTAGCTAAATGGGGATGTTTTTAGAAATTTCCGCCATTAAACAAGTATTATTTTGGAATTACATTAGGGTAGTTTAGGGTGGAAAGTAACAAAGTGTTTTCACTAGCAATTACTAAGAGGGGCCCAACCACAGGTATATAAGGGCCCCTCTCAAGGTTGCTAGTATCCTTATTTCTCGCACCGACACTTTGTTCTCTTCCGTACTACCGACGTGGTCGGAGCACCACTTGGACCAAAAAGATCTTGGCCAAGTTTTGTTTGTGTTTATTGAACTTTGAAGGCTTAGGGCCCCTTCAATCGTTTCTCACTCTTTCTTCCGTGCAAGGGGTAAAGCCTCTAAACTGTTGAAGATCATGTACATATTAGTGTAGACCATGTACATACAGTCCTAGGAGTAGCATTAGACACTAGGTTAGTCTTAGAGTCCATTGGGTATTGCTCGTAGTCAAAGGCAGCTCATGAAAGGTAGTTATCCCACATGGTTTGTGGATAACTAGGGAAAGGCTTCTAGCATAAGATCAGCCCACTCATGGGTCTTTGTATCTTCCTACCATCTAAGTAAAGCCTTTCATCCAACAATACCTTTGTAATCTCAATATAAACTTGGTTAACTGTGTTGTCGTGGAAACTTCAATCATTGAGTACCAAAGTTCGGTTTAAACATTGTCATGTGTACCTCCTTTGGTGGCAAAATCTTGAAGTACTAAGAAATTTTAAGAATTTAAAGTGAAAGTTCGGTTAAACACTATCATGTGTACCTCCTTTTGCGATTAAAATTCTTAAAATACTATCAAACAACTTCCTCACGACGAAGCTATCGCCCTCCCCCTAAAATTTGGAAAGAAATTAAATTACTATAATCATCAAGTGCAACTGAGAAGTACATGGGCAACCACACAATCATCTTGGCTCCCCACACTTCCCACATTCAAAGAAGTTAAGACATTGATGGTTTAGAGATTTAAGTCCCTTTCCCACAAAACCATACATTGGTGAAGAAACCACTCTCTCAATTATTATGCCAAGTGATCGAATTTAGTCAATTTAGGATTAGATATTAGCCCCGTATTTACTTCATAAACCTCCATTTGGATAGAGTATACTCTAGATAGGAAAATCCGTGTTTGTTTAGTTCAAGAGTTAGTTTAAAAAAGGAGAAAAAAAGTCAAGTTTGCACCCAGTTGGGCGGCCTGGAGGCCCTAATTGAGTGGCTTGTGTACTCTCTAACTAAGCAGCCAGGTATTGGACTGGGGGTCCGGGTATCGGACTGAAGCTCCGACTGAGCGACTAGGGAGTCGGGAGTCCAATGGTTGAGAAGTCCAAAAGTCCAGTGAACTGGTGAATTCAACTCACACATCTGAAATCACAAAAACTTGATTTTACAAAAATCATTGGATTGGCAGTTGTGGCCACAACCCTCACAATTTTTTGGATTTTTATGCAAAATCTAGTTCTTGTGATCTCACAAAATTCTTCACTAAACTTCACTCGATATTCCAACACCATAGTCGCATTCCTCTCAACAAACATTGCAAAAACAACTTCAAGCAAGAATGAGGGAGAAGGGAGGGAATTAAGAGAGATTAAGGTGACGAGATGCTTGCAAGTGAGTCAATTACATTAAAAAACTAATTTTTAAAGGAATCATATTATTGAGTTTGATACTTATTCTTTGGGGTTGACCTTTGAGAATAAAAAATCAATTTTCATAGAATATTACTATTGAATTGGTTCTTGATCTTTAGGAATGTTCTACATTCTTTGGTCGTTGGTCATTAATTAGATTCCTAAAAGGTTTGGATTTTGTTGGTTTTGTTTTATTAAGCCTAATAAGCCAAAAAGAAACAAACAAATTGACAACCAATTTCTTAAAAATTAACGAAAATTCAAGAATTAATTAGATTTGAAAAGATTTGATGATAATTTTTTATTTAAAATATTTTAATAAGACAAAAGGGAAAAGACGAATTGACAACTAATTTCTTTAAGAATTAACAAGAATTCAAAAATTAATTAGATTTGAAAAGATTTGATGATAATTTCCAATTCAAAATAATTAATTTCGTCTTGAATTTCAAATATTAATTTAGAACCAAAAGAAAAACCAACAACAACAAAAAACTAACAATTTAAATTCCCATTTATTATTTAGAATAGATTATTTGCTAAGAACTTGACCAAATAAGTAGACTAAGTTGAATTGCAGTATTTTCTAATTACTGAGAAATTAGGAATAAAGGGAAATACGCAAATAATTTAGAGCTATATTACGATTAGTTTTTCGCTTTTAACCAAGATAGAATTAATTTACCAACGACGTGAAAATTATGATGGATTAGATGGAGAGCCGTAATGATTTCAATGGGGAAGTTGTGGGAGACTATCTTCACATGATGATGTTCGACGACGGAACTATGGAGATTTACGTGGAGGAAGTAAACCGATCTCATTTGATTTTTATGCTCATTGTTTTACTACTAAGTTTCTTTTTATCGAATACCTGGAATTATGATTAGGCACAATTTCAATTGACAAAGTAGAATAGAATAAGATAGATTAGTTGAATTTCAAATTAGAATAGCTAAAGTTGCAAACTCAAATGAGATTAAAAACACTTTAAAGACGTGATTAAAAAAGTTCATTGCTTGGAAGGCTCTCTTTGAACACCCAATTAGAGAGAAAATTCAATTAAACACAAGACCCGTGTGATAAACTTTTAGTTCAAGGGTGGAGTTAGAAGCGCTCACATAACCCTAAATATGAGCAATAAGCAAAAAAAAGAAAAATCCGAGGCCTAGGTGACAATGACGGGACTCACACCTACTCAGTTATTAGCTTTCCAATTTTCTATAGCCTAATAAATGGCGCTTTTAGGTGTATACACTTTAGGTGTTCTTGAACATCTATAAAAGAACCTAAATCTAAGCGCAAGAGAATTGACAAAAGACATTTGGGATTTCAAAATAAAGAAGTGAAGTTTCAAGAAATTGTCACTCTTTTAAGAAATGGCCAATAATCCGTACAAGATTTAAGGTTAGAGCGTTGTCGCATTATAAATGCGTGTAGTATAATTTAATTTGAGTTTTATCAAAATATTCTAAAGAAGAAAGTGACATCAATTGGAGTGGCTTCTCTTTATTATAACAAACAAACAAACTATAAAGATGAGGAGATTGTCCAAGGACTTCAACAATTTGATGTAATTTTCTATCTTTTCATTTTGAATTTTGATATGTCAAATTAGAGGATTTTTTCTGAGTTTGAAGATGAAGAGCTTGAAGCAGAGCATGAATTTGAGTTTCCGATGTCACAACCGCCAATTCAACCTCTTGTGTCGCCGAATTTTACATTATCGCATAAACGTCCACAAGATATTGCTGGGCTATCTTGTCTTCCAAAGCAACCTCAAGTTGAGAAGCGTTGGCACGAAAACTTGCAACATGATGCTCGGGCGATGATGATTTTACTGCAAGTTAGTTGTGTCAAACCCGGCCCTAGAGATGTGACATTTGAAGGCTGTTTCAAAGGTCTTAGTGATGACCGATTTTTTGTTTGGTTAGACCAATTGAAGGGAGCCGAGGCCATAAATGTTGGTTAGATGGTCCAATCAATCCTTTACTTAAAGCAGACCATGTAGAATATGTTGCTGCAACTGTTAGGCGTATCCTCACATTTCTATGAATGGAGTGATGCTCCTCTTAGAACTCTAGTTTTTTTTATCTCTAAGAGACATATTAGATCCTTACTGCTTTGATTTCTCTGTTTGATAGCATTTCAAAAATTAAGTTATATGTTTGAAGTTGTAGGAAGGATGAATGAAGATAATTTACTTTCTTGTAGAAATTTAAGGCTTTCAACCTTCAAGGTTTGAATAGTAGATTAGTGATAGGGTCTTATATGTTGGCTAATGGTTGTTAAGATGCCTTGGAACCAATGTGTGGGCTGAAATTCACTTAGTTGGACGTTGGAGGTTGAAGATAAGGTGGGGGATAAGAAGGATTGCTTCTTTTTCTTTCTCTTAGTTGTTGGTATGTAGGCCGAATGTTTAGTAAGCCATATCATCATGTATTTTGAGAATTTGATAATGAAACTTTGTTTGTGTGTTTTTGTTCTTCTTGTGATTTTATGAAGCTATTATTTGTTGTATTTGGAGTTAATATGCAAAAATTATGCTTGTTAGAATAGAAGAGGTTTGTTTGTAGTAAAGTTTGAGAGTAGCTTCTTTTCAGGCTACCATAGTTAATATGTTAGGAAGTTTCTAGTTTGATTCTTTGTACACTTTTGTATTGTGTTGTTAGCTTTTTAAAGAGTTATCATACACCTTATTTGGAATTAAAGAGTGAAAGTTATGTACTTGTGAAGCAATATAGAAGAGAGGTTCCTTAGACTTAAAGAGAATAGTTTTTGAATGGCTATAGTAGTTGCACAATATGTAGTTTGAGTTTGAGATTTTAAGGGATTCTATAAGTTTGTGTAAGCTTTTTGTAAAGCTCTTGCACTCTTCATTTGGAGTCTTAATATGAAAGTCATAGAATTTGGAGTGAGAGTATGTTCAACTGCCTTTGAACTTGAGGCTATCAACTTTAAAAAGTTATAACTTTTGAGCAGTATCTTTTTTGATTTGGAGGCGTTATGGGTATTTTTATTATATTTGTATGAAGCTGAGATTCATCTGATTCGGAGTTTTAGAACAAACATGACACTCATTTAAAGTCAGACTTCATTTTCAAGAGTTTTGAGACACTTTTCTATTTGAGTTTGAGGCTTCCAACTTCTATAAGCTATAACTTTTGGGCAATATCTTTTTTAATTTTGAGATTTAAAGGCATTATGGAGATTTCTATTATCTTTGTATGAAGCTAAGATTCATCTGATTTGGAGTTTTTGAGCAAACATGGCATTCATTCAAAGTCAGATTTCACTTTCAAGTGATTGCAAAGATATTTGAGATATACTTTATATTTATATGATATAATATAAGGTCTACATAGTATTTGTATTTATTTGTATACATAAAATTATATGTATTTATATTGTATATTTATATACATATTTTGATACATTATATTATACGTCTTTATATTGAATATACTTCTATTTATATAAAATGATATGCTATTTGTATTCTTTATATGGAGTTTGTACAACAAATTCTTGAGATTACAAAGGTATTGATGGATGAAAGGCTTTACTTAGATGGTAGGAAGATACAAAGACCCATGAGTGGGCTGATCTTATGCTAGAAGCCTTTCCCTAGTTATCCACAAACCATGTGGGATAACTACCTTTCATGGGCTGCCTTTGACTACGAGCAATACCCAATGGACTCTAAGACTAACCTAGTGTCTAATGCTACACCTAGGGCTGAATGTACATGGTCTACACTAATATGTACATGATCTTCAACACTCCCACTTTGAGAGTGGTCAAAGGTGCAATGAATTATCATTGCAATCAAGTTTGGGTTGGTGGCTTACCAAGTACGCCATAAAACTATCTCAACACTCTCTTGACCGCTGCCCAACACTTTGGGCTATACTTAGACATGGATTCACATACAACACTCACCGATAATGCCAAATCAGCCCTTGTGGCTTCCATGGCATGCTTCAAACAACTCACCGCTGCCTTATAAGGCACACCTTGCATTTCAGCCCTTGCCTCCTCCAACTCGTCATCTATGAGCTTGGGCAACTCCTCATGAGTGTTAAGTGGTGTACCTAGGGCTTTGCACTCCGTTTGCATAGCCAACTCCCACTTGCTTGCATCTTCACAATCCAACACTTCTCCAAGTGTGGTTGCATCTCCAAAGCAAGCTACGTTGGCTTCTTCTTCACGTTGTGGGGGAAGAATGTGATTCAGCCACCAATCTCCTAGAGGCCTACGAGTCCTTGTTGGATAACGTGGCTCCTCTTGCTCCTCCAAGGGCTGGTCTTGCTCCTCCATGGCCGATCTTGCTCCTCCAAGGGCTGATCATGCTCTTGCTCCCTTGGTGAAGTGCTTGGAGAAGGAGCAGCTGATCTCTTCACTTGGGGTGTAGTCACCTTCTTCTTGGGCTCCACAAACTCTTCATCTTCTTCATCTTCATCTCCATCATCTTCCATGTGCACTCTTGGAGTTGTGCCCACCACATGGGCTGGTCCTCCATTACTCCCACTTGGGCTCATCTCCAAGAGCTTGGGATCAGCACCTCCATCTTCCAAGAAGGTCACATCTCTACTCTTGATGATCTTCTTGCTCTCCACACACATCAGCCTATAAGCCTTGGTTCCCTCACAATAACCGAGGAAAAGGCACTTGATGCCCTTGGCATCCAACTTGGTCCTCTTGGCACTTGGGACCAATGCATAGGCCATGCACCCAAAAATCCGCATGTGAGACACATGGGGCCTAATACCACTCCAAGCTTCTTGGGGTGTCATGCTTGTCAAGGCTTGGGTGGGGCAACGGTTCCTTGTATACACCGCTGTAGACACCGCCTCCCCCCAAAGCTCATACTTCAGCCCTTGCCCATGAATCATAGACCTTGCCATCTCCACAATGGTGCGATTTGCACGCTCCGCTACACCATTTTGTTGAGGAGTGTAAGGTGCTGATGTGTGGTGCTCAATGCCATGGGCCTTCAAGTACTCCTCAAAGGCCTTGGACACATACTCCCCTCCATTATCTGACCGCAGCACCTTCACCTTGCAATCAGATTGGGCCTCCACAAGGGCCTTCCAAGTCTCAAAACGCCCAAACACCTCACTCTTGCACTTCAGCATATACACCCACACCTTGCGAGAGAAATCATCAATGAAGGTCACAAAACACATTGCTCCTCCTATGGTTGTGGTCTTCATCGGCCCACACACATCCGAATGCACAAGCTCCAATGGCTTGGTGGCTCGGGTTGCCCCATCCTTGGGGAACTGCTGCCTTGCTTGCTTGCCCTCAATGCACCCCTTGCACACCATAGAACTCCAATCATGGCTGCAAAATGAGAGGTTCAGCCCCTTCACAATGTGTTGGAGACTCTTCATGCTCTTCACATTCAAGTGCCCAAGCCTCCTATGCCAAAGCTCCACAAGGTCTCCATGAGCTGATCCTTGGGCTGATCTTTGGGCAACACAAGCCAAGGAAGTACCATTCACCTTGGTGAAGTGGAGGGGGTACAAGTGGCCGTCACGAGGGGCTGATGCTATCAAAACTCCAATGGGTGCCCTCACAACACACCCCACCTTGTTGAAATTGTTGAAGATCATGTACATATTAGTGTAGACCATGTACATACAGCCCTAGGAGTAGCATTAGACACTAGGTTAGTCTTAGAGTTCATTGGGTATTGCTCGTAGTCAAAGGTAGCCCATGAAAGGTAGTTATCCCACATGGTTTGTGGATAACTAGGGAAAGGCTTTTAGTATAAGATCAGCCCACTCATGGGTCTTTGTATCTTCCTACCATCTAAGTAAAGCCTTTCATCCATTCATACCTTTGTTATCTCAATAGGTTATGGGCCCACGCACTCGGAGTTGCGCTTGAAGGTGAAATTCAAATCATTTGGAGGAGATCTTAGAGCTTGGAGGAGCAATCAGCCTTTTGTGTCTTTTCAACTACAAACCATATGGTGTGAGTATTCTTTGGAAAAACACACTTTGAGTGCATTTTTAAGAAAAAAAAGGGAAGAGGAAAGTTTTGTTGCTTTCTCATTGGCTGGTTTGTGAGGTTTTGAGTACATTTTGGAGGAGAGGTTGCTTATGATAGTAATCAGACCTAGTTAGGGCTGGTTGCATGCTCCTAGTTTGAGTTTGCTTTTAGAAGTGTGCATTGAGAGCCATTTGAGGCTGAATTGTGCACTTGGGTGCATTGTTGAGTGGGATTGTGCCAATTGCACTAGAGTGAGAGTGTTTTGCGGCTGATTGTGCACTTGGGTGCATTGTTGAGTGAGATTGTGCCAATTGCACTAGAGTGAGAGTGCTTTGAGGCTGATTGTGCACTTGGGTGCATTGTTGAGAGTGATTGTGAGCCTTGGAAGCAATCTAGTGAGAACCCATTGTGAGGCAAATTTGTGGACTTGGTGAACTTAAGAGGGCTGATTAGTGCCCTTGTGTGTGAGAGAGGCGAATTAGTGGATTTTGCAAATCCTAGAGGGCTGATTTGAGCCCTTGTGTGTGAGAGAGGCGAATTAGTGGAATTTGTGAACCCAAGAGGGCTGATTTGTGCCCTTGTGTGTGAGAGAGGTGAATTAGTGGATTTTGCAAATCCTGGAGGGCTGATTTGAGCCCTTGTGTGTGAGAGGCGAATTAGTGGAATTTGTAAACCCTAGAGGGCTGAATTGTGCCCTTGTGAGTGAGAGAGGTGAATTAGTGGGTTTTGTGAACCCTAGAGGGCTGAATTGTGCCCTTGTGAGCCTTGTGGAGCCATTGAGAGCAAAGTAGGATTCTTTGGTGGCTTGGTGATCCAACTAGGGTTGTTGAAGACCATTGTGGTCCTTGAGGTGCTAAATGTGAGTAGGAGCTTCCGTCTAGGGCTGATTGGAAGCCTAGAGCTCCTTGGACTGTGGAGTACCCTCTTTGTGAGGAGGGCTTGCTGAATTGAAGTAGCACTAGCTCATGACGTCCATGTGTTGGACTTGAGCTTGATTAGGGTCTGAATTGGTATTGAGAGGAGGTGATGCAAATGTGAGGAGTGTTTGGCCGTCCTTGGTGTTCAAAGGATCTTTGGAGGTCCTTGTGAGGGCTGATTGGTGCCATTTCAGCCCTATTGGGTGCCAAGGGAATGTTTGGTCGTTCTTGGAGCTAGAGGATCTTGGGAGGTCCTTGTGAGGGCTGAATTGTGCCATTTCAGCCCCATTGGCTGCCAAGGGAGTGTTTGGAGGCTGAATTGAGTTTTTCAACTCTTGGAGACACATTGGGTGCTGCCAACAAGTGGGAGGTGCTTCACCATGGCATCAAGTGGAGGAGAAGGCGTGCGCATCATTGACAAGTTTGATGAGGAGAATGAGTCCCAAGGGGAGGGATCAGCCCTTGTCTCAAGACATGGGAGAGGAGGCAACACCAAGGCGTTCAAGGAGACAAGGACGTGCTTCAAGTGTGGCAAACCAAGCCACATTGCTAGGGATTGCAACGGCAGCCAAGCCAAAGACAAGGAGAGTGCACACCAAGCCTTCAAAGAGGAGGAGGAGATTGCCTTTGCCACCCATGGAGGAGGGGAGAAGGCCAACATGTTTACTTGGATTGTGGACTCAAGGGCCACCCAACATATGACCAGCCATCGAGATGCCTTCCACACCTATCAGCCCATTTCGGGGAAGAAGATTTATTTGGGAGACAATGGCATGGTGGAGGCCCTTGGCAAGGGGGAGATCCTTGTGGAGGTACAAGTGAAGGGGCTGACCAAGAGGATCCAGATCCAAGAAGTGCTCCATGTACCCAAGTTGCATGCCAACTTGCTTTCGGTGAGTAGATTGTCTTTGGGAGGTTTGAAGGTACATTTCAACATGGTGGGGTATGTTGTGAGGGCACCGAGTGGAGTTTTGATAGCATCAGCCCCTCGTGGGGGCCACTTGTACCCCCTCCACTTCACCAAGGTGAATGGTACTTCCTTGGCTTGTGTTGCCCAAAGATCAGCCCAAGGATCAGCCCAAGGATCAGCTAATGGAGACCTTGTGGAGCTTTGGCATAGGAGGCTTGGGCACTTGAATGTGAGGAGCATGAAGAGTCTCCAACACATTGTGAAGGGGCTGAACCTCTCTTCTTGCAAGCATGATTGGAGTTCTATGGTGTGCAAGGGGTGCATTGAGAGCAAGCAAGCAAGGCAGCACTTCCCCAAGGATGGGGCAACGCGAGCCACCAAGCCATTGGAGCTTGTGCATTCGGATGTGTGTGGGCCGATGAAGACCACAACCATAGGAGGAGCAATGTGTTTTGTGACCTTCATTGATGATTTCTCTCGCAAGGTGTGGGTGTATATGCTGAAGTGCAAGAGTGAGGTGTTTGGGCGTTTTGAGACTTGGAAGGCCCTTGTGGAGGCCCAATCTGATTGCAAGGTGAAGGTGCTGCGGTCAGATAATGGAGGGGAGTATGTGTCCAAGGCCTTTGAGGAGTACTTGAAGGCCCATGGCATTGAGCACCACACATCAGCACCTTACACTCCTCAACAAAATGGTGTAGCGGAGCGTGCAAATCGCACCATTGTGGAGATGGCAAGGTCTATGATTCATGGGCAAGGGCTGAAGTATGAGCTTTGGGGGGAGGCGGTGTCTACAGCGGTTTATACAAGGAACCGTTGCCCCACCCAAGCCTTGACAAGCATGACACCCCAAGAAGCTTGGAGTGGAATTAGGCCTCATGTGTCTCACATGCGGATTTTTGGGTGCATGGCCTATGCATTGGTCCCAAGTGCCAAGAGGACCAAGTTGGATGCCAAGGGCATCAAGTGCCTTTTCCTCGGTTATTGTGAGGGAACCAAGGCTTATAGGCTGATGTGTGTGGAGAGCAAGAAGATCATCAAGAGTAGAGATGTGACCTTCTTGGAAGATGGAGGTGCTGATCCCAAGCTCTTGGAGATGAGCCCAAGTGGGAGTAATGGAGGACCAGCCCATGTGGTGGGCACAACTCCAAGAGTGCACATGGAAGATGATGGAGATGAAGATGAAGAAGATGAAGAGTTTGTGGAGCCCAAGAAGAAGGTGACGACACCCCAAGTGAAGAGATCAGCTGCTCCTTCTCCAAGCACTTCACCAAGGGAGCAAGAGCATGATCAGCCCTTGGAGGAGCAAGATCGGCCATGGAGGAGCAAGACCAGCCCTTGGAGGAGCAAGAGGAGCCACGTTATCCAACAAGGACTCGTAAGCCTCTAGGAGATTGGTGGCTGAATCACATTCTTCCCCCACAACGTGAAGAAGAAGCCAACGTAGCTTGCTTTGGAGATGCAACCACACTTGGAGAGATGTTGGGTTGTGAAGATGCAAGCAAGTGGGAGTTGGCTATGCAAACGGAGTGCAAAGCCCTAGGTACACCACTTAACACTCATGAGGAGGTGCCCAAGCTCATAGATGACGAGTTGGAGGAGGCAAGGGCTGAAATGCAAGGTCTACCTTATAAGGTAGCGGTGAGTTGTTTGAAGCATGCCATGGAAGCCACAAGGGCTGATTTGGCATTATCGGTGAGTGTTGTATGTGAATCCATGTCTAAGTATGGCCCAAAATGTTGGGCAGCGGTCAAGAGAGTGTTGAGATAGTTTTATGGCGTACTTGGTAAGCCACCAATCCAAACTTGATTGCAATGATAATTCATTGCACCTTTGACCACTCTCAAAGTGGGAGTGTTGAAGATCATGTACATATTAGTGTAGACAATGTACATACAGCCCTAGGAGTAGCATTAGACACTAGGTTAGTCTTAGAGTTCATTGGGTATTGCTCGTAGTCAAAGGTAGCCCATGAAAGGTAGTTATCCCACATGGTTTGTGGATAACTAGGGAAAGGCTTCTAGCATAAGATCAGCCAAATCATGGGTCTTTGTATCTTCCTACCATCTAAGTAAAGCCTTTCATCCATTCATAACATTGTAATCTTAATAGTTGGATGACCAAGCCACCAAAGAATCCTACTTTGCTCTCAATGGCTGCACAAGGCTCACAAGGGCACAATTCAGCCCTCTTGGGTTCTCAATACCCACTAATTCACCTCTCTCACTCACAAGGGCTCAAATCAGCCCTCTAGGGTTCACAAATTCCACTAATTCGCCTCTCTCACACACAAGGGCACTAATGAGCCCTCAATGGATGGCAAATGCCTCAAGCATCTCAAACATGCTTCCAAGGCTCACAATCACTCTCAACAATGCACCTAAGTGCACAATCAGCCTCAAAGTACTCTCACTCTAGTGCAATTGGCACACTCTCACTCAACAATGCACCCAAGTGCACAATTCAGCCTCAAATGGCTCTCAATGCACACTTCTAAAAGCAAACTCAAACTAGGAGCATGCAACTAGCCTTAACTAGGTCTGATTACTACCATAAGCAACCTCTCCTCCATAATGTATTCAAAACCTCACAAACCAGCCAATGAGAAAGCAACAAAACTTTCTTCTTCCTTTTTAAAAAAAAAATGCGCTCAAAGTGTGTTTTTCCAATGAATACTCACACCATATGGTTTGTAGTTGAAAAGACACAAAAGGCTGATTGCTCCTCCAAGCTCCAAGATCTCTTCCAAATGATTTGAATTTCACCCTCAAGCGCAACTCCAAGTGCGTGGGCCCATAACCTATTGAGATTACAAAGGTATTGATGGATGAAAGGCTTTACTTAGATGGTAGGAAGATACAAAGACCCATGAGTGGGCTGATCTTATGCTAGAAGCCTTTCCCTAGTTATCCACAAACCATGTGGGATAACTACCTTTCATGGGCTGCCTTTGACTACGAGCAATACCCAATGGACTCTAAGACTAACCTAGTGTCTAATGCTACACCTAGGGCTGAATGTATATGGGCTACACTAATATGTACTTGTTCTTCAACATACTTCTAGGGCTGTATGTACATGGTCTACACTAATATGTACATGATCTTCAACACAAATGTTATACTCATACTAATATGAAATAGTATGTTGTGTTTTTTATCACCTTATATTTTTTTGTATCTCCATATTCTTTGACCTATATTCATTTGCAGGCTTGCAGCTAGAAACTTTGGGTTTTCCTAAAAGCAAATTCTCACCACGACAATGTGTTGCTTTTAGGTGTTTCCATGACAATTTTGATATTAGTCTAGTGTTCATAGTAGATGCATCTATATAGTTGTTTTCACAAAATTCATTTTATATTCATACAAGCTTGAAAAAATATAAAACCAATTTTCTTGGTTTTCTAAACCACTTTTTAGCAAATATACATCATTTTATTTTGTAACTACCCTCAAGATATACCAACATGAAACAAGTATTGTTTTTAGGTGCTTTTATATAAACCTTGTTAAGAGGTTGTAATCGAAATCAACCTACGATTTCTTTTTTTCTTGCATTATAGTAATGAACATCATTGAATTTGAAAAACATCCAACTTTGAGCTTGATGGCAAAGGTATAATAGAAAATCAATTATTTAAAAAAAATTGGAGTGTCAATGCAAAATTAGTGCCTATAAAAAGGTATTGTATTGCATATTTTCTATGCCCATATATTGTGTAAGCGTTTATGATAGGCATTAAGTACCTCCAAAATGGCTATCGTGTTGGGCTATTGTATTAAGTAGACAACATGTTGAACCAATTGTAGGTAGTTATGGTCAATCTTTTAGATTTAGACACTTCCTTAAAATGGCCTCAACAAATTAGTTTTTTGTTTTCACAAGATTGTTCATGCACAATCTTTCATTTTTTTTGGGTGTAAAGAATTGTCAAAATATTGTGACAACATTAGTTGATCTTAAAATGAAAGATCTACCAAAAGATTATAATCACATTAGTTGTAATTAATCCCTAAAGGACTATTTACCGCCTTGGAGGACAATTTGGATCCAAGTAGGTTTCTACTATCTCAATTTTTAGAATATCTTTTGAAACTTTTTATGGTTGTATGTTTTTGCAAGACCTCCATATATGGATGTATAATTTTTATTTCAATTGATGTATGAGAAAAGTCTATGTTGTTTAGTATTCGACGTCGATAAAATGGGCAATCACAAGTACACCTGTGTATTGCTAATGAAAATACATCGACTGTAGGGAGTCAAAACTACAAAATGTTAATCCAAAACTGTTGGAAAGCGAGAAAGGTCAATGTATTGGCCGTCTACAATATGATACTACTCATTATGTAACTATTGGTACTGAAACTGAAATAATGCCTTGAAAGTGTCGATAGACAACAATCACAATATTCGGTATCCAACTTACAAGTAATGTATTCGCTAATAGCTAATTCATTAGAGAATTAGCTGGCAGACATCGAATGTATCATGTGATAACCAACAAATAAGATAATTGGCCGACATACATGTTATGTATTGCTTGATAGCCGATACACATCATATGTATAATCTGATAGCCAATATATAAGATAATTGGCGAACACACACCTCATGTATTGGCTGATAGCTGACACATAAAACAATAGGTTGACATACAAGTAGTCGGCATATATCAAAGATATCGACTAATAGCCGACACAAAAGAGAACTAGCTAGCATACATTAAAGGTATCGGCTAATAGTCGAGGGACAAGTCCTTTAACAGTCGTTAGCTGACACTAAAATAATATATAGACTTCTAGCCAATACATATCCAGTGTAGACTTGAAACTTTGTACTCACTAGTTTAATCTTCTCTACAGTCAGCAATATCTCAATCAACTATGGCGCCAGCAGCTTTCAAGTTTTTCGGAGTTGCAATAACTGAATCATCAAGAATTACATGAGTACTTGATGGTCCTTTTTTAGCATGAGAAGACATTTGGTGAGAGTGCAATACAATGTTTATGTGAACTATTAGGTAAAGACACTATTCTTTCTACCGGGTGATTACAAAAAACACTTGTCCTATTTTGGGCACTCTAGCCACCATAGATATTTCAGCAAGCTTTTTGATAATTAAGATGACGATTTCTATCATCTACTAATGATTGTTGAAAAACATGTACATATTAGTATAGATCATGTACATACAACCCTAGAAGTAGCATTAGGCACTTAGTAAGACTTAGAGTCCATTGGGTATTGCTCGTAGTCAAAGGCAGCCCATTTGTGGTTAGTTATCCCACAAGGTTTGTGGATAACTAGTAAAAAGCTTCTACCTTATGTTCATCCCACTCATGGGGCATGGTATCTTCCTACCATCTAAGTAAAGTCTTTCTTCCAATACTTGATAATCTCAATAGGTTATGGGCCCACACACTTCGAGTTGCGCTTCAGGAAGAACTTCAAATCATCTGGAGGAGATCTTGGAGCTTGGAGGAGCAACCAACCTTTTGTCTCTTTTTTGTTGAAGAAATTGAGTAGTTAGATTAAAAGATTGTTTGTAGCTAAACAATGTGTCTTTAGAGAGGGCAACCTTCTTAAAGGTGCTAATAGAGAGGGGCAGCCCTTGTAGAAGAGATATAACCCATATGGTTAGTCACTCCATTAGTTGGTAGAGTAATATAAGAAGTTAGTCCCTAGCATGGACTTGAGATCCTTTTCTCATACTTGTTTGAGTTCTTCTTTCATTGGAATACTTCATCATGGTGTTCTTTCACTCAGTAAATTATGGGCCCACTCATGTGAGTTGCTATTGGAGGTCAGATTGTTGAAGATCATGTACATATTAGTGTAGACTATATACATTTAGCCCTAGGAGTAGCATTAGACTCTTAGTTAGCCTTAGAGTCCCTTGGGTATTGCTTGTAGTCCTTTGGTGTTTAGTTATCCCACATGGTTTGTGGATAACTAGGGAAAGGCTTCTCCCTTATGTTCAGCCCACTCATGGGCCTTGGTATCTTCCTACCATCTAAGTAAAGCCTTTCATCCATTCATAACATTGTAATCTCAATAGGTTATGGGCCCACGCATTTGGAGTTGCGTTTGAGGGAGGAATTCAAAGCATTTGGAGGAGATCTTGGAGCTTGGAGGAGTATTCAGCCCTTTCTCACTTTTCACCTACAAACCATATAGTGTGAGTCATTTTTCAAATATCAACAACTTTGGAGTGCATTTTAAAAAAAAAGGAATTTTTTTAGGAGCTATTGTGGGCTGGTTTGTGAGGTTTTGAATACATTTTGGGTGAGAGTTTGCTTATGGTAGTAATCAGACCTAGTTAGGGCTGGTTGGAAGCTCCTAGTTTGAGTTTGTGCTTAGAAAGTGTACATTGGGAGCCCATTGAGGCTGATTGTGCATTTGAGTGCATTGTGGATTGTGATGGTGCCAATTGCAATCTAGTGAGAGTCCTTTGGAGGCCTTGGAAGCATATTTGAGTTGCTTGAGGAGTTTGCCATGCATAGAGGGCTGATTAGAGCCCTTGTGAGTGAGTGAGGCAATTCATGGATTTCTTGATCCTTAGAGGACTGATTTCTGCCCCTTGTGAGCCATTGAGGGCCAATTAGGGTGCTTTGGTGGATTGGTGATCCAATTAGGGCTATTGGAGGCCATTGTTGTCCTTGAGGTGGTTATTGTGAGTAGTAGCATCCATTTAGGGCTGATTAGAAGGCTTGAGCCCCTTGTTGTGTGGAGTACCCTATTTGTGAGGAGCATTGAGAGATTGCTTGCTGAATTGAAGGAGCACTAGCCCATTACATTCCTGTGGTGAATTTGAGCTTGATTAGGGTTTGATTTGGTGTGGAGTAGAGATGAGGCACTTGTGAGGAGTGTTTTTGGTCGTTTCTTTGGATTGGGAGGAGCTTGGAAGGTCCTTGGAAGGGCTGATTGTTGCCATTTCAGCCCAATTGGCTTCCAAGTGAGTGTTTGGAGGCTGAATTGAGTTGGAGACACTTTGGGTGATGCCAACAAAAATGGGGTAGCGGAGCGTGCCAATCGTACCATTGTGGAGATGGCAAGGGCCATGATTCATGGCTAAGGGTTGAAGTTTGAGCTTTGAGGGGAGGCGGTGTCCAATGCGGTTTATACAAGGAACCGTTGCCCCACCCAAGCCTTGACTAGCATGACACCCCAAGAAGCTTGGAGTGGTATTAGGCCCCATGTGTCTCACATGCGGATTTTTGGGTGCATGGCGTATGCATTGGTCCCAAGTGCCAAGAGGACCAAGTTGGATGCCAAGGGCATCAAGTGCCGTTTCCTTGGTTATTGTGAGGGAACCAAGGCTTATAGGCTGATGTGTGTGGAGACGAAGAAGATCATCAAGAGTAGGGATGTGACCTTCTTGGAGGATGGAGGTGCTGATCCCAAGCTCTTGGAGATGAGCCCAAGTGGGAGAAATGGAGGACCAGCCTATGTAGTGGGCACAACTCCAAGAGTGCATATGGAAGATGATGAAGATGAAGAGCAAGGAGGGGAAGATGAGGACTTGGTGGAGCCCAAGAAGAAGGTGACCACTTCCCAAGTGAAGAGATCAACTGCTCCTTCTCCAAGCACTTCACCAAGGGAGCAAGAGCATGATCAGCCCTTGGAGGAGCAAGAGGAGCCACGTTATCCAACAAGGACTCGTAGGCCTCTAGGAGATTGGTGGCTGAATCACATTCTTCCCCCACAACGTGAAGAAGAAGCCAACCTACCTTGCTTTGGAGATGGAACCACACTTGGAGAAGTGTTGGATTGTGAAGATGCAAGCAAGTGGGAGTTGGCTATGCAAACGGAGTGCAAAGCCCTAGGTACACCACTTAACACTCATGAGGAGTTGCCCAAGCTCATAGATGACGAATTGGAGGAGGCAAGGGCTGAAATGCAAGGTGTGCCTTATAAGGCAGCGGTGAGTTCTTTGAAGCATGCCATGGAAGCCACAAGGGCTGATTTGGCATTATCGATGAGTGTTGTATGTGAATGCATGTGTAAGTATGGCCCAAAGTGTTGGGCAGCGGTCAAGAGAGTGTTGAGATAGTTTTATGGCGTACTTGGTAAGCCACCAACCCAAACTTGATTGCAATGATAATTCATTGCACCTTTGACCACTCTCAAAGTGGGAGTGTTGAAGATCATGTACATATTAGTGTAGACCATGTACATTCAGCCCTAGGTGTAGCATTAGACACTAGGTTAGTCTTAGAGTCCATTGGGTATTGCTCGTAGTCAAAGGCAGCCCATGAAAGGTAGTTATCCCACATGGTTTGTGGATAACTAGGGAAAGGCTTCTAGCATAAGATCAGCCCACTCATGGGTCTTTGCATCTTCCTACCATCTAAGTAAAGCCTTTCATCCATCAATACCTTTGTAATCTCAATAATTCATTCCTAACTAAGTGGCTACTAATATAATTTTAAATTATAATTTGTTGTTCAACTACCATTTCACAAGTACTAGGAAAGATGAAATAATGATTAATTCAAGAATTCATTTGAGATTTAGAAAAGTACACTTCTAAAAACCACTAAAATTACTTTACACAATGCTATTTTTTTAACAAGGCCTACATTTCTTCTTCAAATTTTCATGGATTAATTTCAATCGGCCTATGATCACTAATAAAGACCCAGGGTAGACTGTGTTCAAAAGTTCATAACTAATTGAATAAGGATTCAAAAAATATGCAATGACTTTTGTTAGATTCCTCATCTATTTCTTGACCATTGAAAAATAAACTAAAAATATTTCCATATCAGGAGGTACATGAAAAAAAACAAATCAGTGCTCAGATGGTTGCTTCTTGACCTTCATACCATACATTGTGAGAAGCCCTAAGGTAATTGGGGTAGTGCATGTTAGGCTGTTAAGCCTCACATTTTTTTGGTGACCAAATTCTGATATTTCAAATGTGAAAAGAAGAGTGAAGGACTTCAAATACTTTTTAGAGTTCCAACCCCCCGCGATCAAACAATTCATTTATTCAATCTACAATTTATATTGATGTATTTTCTATTCCTATATAATCACTAATTTGTCTTATTTGATTTTGTACATTTACAAATAAAAAGAAATTGATACAACTTATCAAAATATCAGAATTATTGAGATTACAAAGGTATTGATGGATGAAAGGCTAAACTTAGATGGTAGGAAGATACCAAGCCACATGAGTGGGCTGAACTTAAGCTAGAAGCCTTTTTCTAGTTATCCACAAACCATGTGGGATAGCTACCTTTCATGGACTGCCTTTGACTACGAGCAATACCCAATGGACTCTAAGACTAACCTAGTGTCTAATGCTACACCTAGGGCTGATTGTACATGGGCTACACTAATATGTACATGTTCTTCAACATACTCCTAGGGTTGTATGTACATGGTCTACACTAATATGTACATGATCTTCAACAATATGGTTGTTTCTGCTCAAATGCAAGAGTGATGTGTTTGAGAGGTTCAAGGAATGGAAAGCTTTAGTGGAGACTGAATCAGGGCATAAGGTGAAAGTGTTGAAGTTGGACAATGGTGGTGAATATATGTCCAAGGCATTTAAGATCTTTATGAAAACTCTTGGCATTCAACATCAAACTTCAGCCCCTTACACTCCACAACAAAATGGTGTGGCAGAGCATGCAAACCGCACACTTGTGGAGATGGCTTGAGCTATGTTGCATGCCCAAGGCCTCATGTATGATCTTTGGGCTGAGGCTATATCTAATGCAACATACACACACAATAGGTGCCCCACAAGTGCAATAGCATCAATGACACCACAAGAAGCATGGAGTGGAAGGAAGTCCAACTTTAGTCACATTCGTATCTTTAGATGTGTTGTATATGCCTTGAATTTGAGTCCAAAGCGTACTAAGCTTGATGCTAAGGGTACTAAGTGCTTATTTTGGGGTTATTGTGAAGGCTCCAAAGCCAATAGGCTCATGTGTATAGAAACTAAGAAGATCATCAAGAGTCGAGATGTGACTTTTGTAGAAGATAAGCAAGGGGGTAATGGAGCTGTAGAGATGTGTCCAAGTGGGAGAAACGAAAGACCAAAATATAAGGTGGACAAATCTCAAAGCATCCATGCTTTGCCAAAAGATGTGGAGGAGGAAGACAAGACACCACTCACATCCAAAGTGGGAGTGTTGAATATTATGTACTTAACCCTAGCTTTGAGGAATTTTATAGATCAAAATGATAAAGAGTCCCCCCTAAATTGAATAAAGGACCTCAACCCACGAGCATGCATTCAGCCATTCCAAGGCGGGTGAAAGAAAATGCGCGAGGCCAAGGCAAGATGGCGAATGTGGATACTAGAGACCGCTTCAATACTCAAAGTTGCCCCAAGCGCGTGTGGATCCGATGCGACCGTGAGGCGACCTCGGGTAGATAGGGCAACCGCGGGTAACAAAACGCCGCATTGGGGGCGACCGCGCCTTGCCGGGGAGTGTATCATCGGATACTTCTCACACCCGCGGCCGCCCCTTACCAGGGGTTGCCTTACTTTCAGGGTTTTTGAATATTTTTAGGTGCGATCACTCTAATGGCAGTAGCTTTACAAGACCAGCTAACTCGGGGACAGTTAGTAAGCCAACTAGACAGGTAAGTTTTGAGAGATTCCTCCACGATCCACATTATATCCCAATTCATTCACATTAAAGCAACATCTGAATTCCAGTGAAGCAATAGTTATTCCATAGTGATTTATTGTTTGATGCACATTGAAAGGTATTTCCAACCTTAACTGTTAAGCCCTATTGGCTCTTTCCCTTACAAATTGTAAACCTTCAATACTCGATAAAATATTTCATACTTTTACTTAAGAATTTTGAGTTTTGTGACAAGTCAGTTATGGATGACTACCACAATAAATTTAATGATATTTAAAATGCTTAGAAGAATGCAATAATACAATTGCACTAAATTTATGTATTTAGTAGACAAATACTATGGCGCTTGAGCAAAATGCTACTTCAATGTTGCAAGATTAAAAATTAAAAATTGAAGTTATACATATATTTTTTAGTAAATGAAAAATCCCATTGTACTAAAAATAAACATTTAGGCTCAAAGCATTTGAGCCAAAAGGAGTGAACAATCAGAAGAAATTATACTTTTGCCAAACTAATGCAAATCTTTGAATGCAATTCAATGAACACTCTCCAATTATGAATTTTAAACCTCTAAGTGATTTGAATTTGGTAGTTTCCACAATTGCTATTTTTAATATAAGTAATAGATTTTAGAAAAATATATGAATTTAGGCACATATAATTGTAGGATCCTATATTATGCTAGTTTGAAAAGTTGTGGAGGAAATTTCAAATTTTTCTACCATGAACATTGCCTTGATATTAACATTTTGAATTGATTGAAATTCTTTTGAGGGCCGTGTAATGTATGAAGGCAGGAAGTTGCACTTCATACAATCACATTTGTATAAAATAATTGCCGTAAATGGTGGTGCTTTTTTATACCAATGTTCAAAAGCAATTGATAATATACTTCAGAATTTTTTAACCATTTGAAAGTGTATAACATTTTGGGAAAATATGGTAAGTAGATAGGAATATTGAATGATTTCAAAGACTAAGCTGTTAGGAGTTCAATTCTAGAATTGAAAATGCTAATTTCAATGGTTCAAATTTGTAATAATGATCCTATACGTAATATTTTAATTATGGTTATAAATTTTGAATATTGAATTAAATGAAGAACTTTACAATTCATTGTACTATTTTATTTTATTTTATTTTTTTGAACAAATGGGAGATCCATTGCATTAAAAAGAAAGGAGCACAAAAATGAGACCAAAAGGTCATGAGAAACAAAAGGTGGCCAAAGCCAAAAGAAACAAGACCAAATCCGCCTCCTTCCTAAAACTATGCTCTGGAGGGCACACAAAATTCTAGTGAATCTTATCCCCTTCTAATCTACTAGCAAGAGTAGGCGATTGTAACCAAATGCTATTGAACTTGCTCCGAATGTTGGATGCCCTTTGAGGTTGAAGTCTAGCTGTAGATTGGGTTTTCATTTGGGTAGCTCTCGTAGCATCTAATAAGGGTGTCCAAATAGCCTTTAGGATCATATCCCGTGTCCAAGTGGAATTGGCAAAGACTTGGCTATTGTGGGCTATCTAAATATCCATAGTGCTTGGCCCCTAAGTAACGTCCATATGAGCCGAAAATTGTTAAACTTCCGTAGTATTGGGTCACCAAAGATGCACTGTGTATGTGAAAAGCGGGTGTGGTGACCTAAGATTGGTTGAACACCTCTAAGATGATGCAAAATTGATTGAACGTATTCCCAAACCACTTGATTTATTGTACAATTGGAGACTATGAAACTAAGAAATTCCTAAGACCTTAACAACCCTCTACCAAAATCCCTCTTAAAACTCATGACGGATGCTACTATATGAGCTCAAGAATGTGAGTCCCTAAAACTAGAAGACTATTCACCTATAGTATACGTGTCTAAATCATAGAAATATTTTATAATTAGAGATTTCTAGTGCACTTATGTTATACACACTTATATTATAGGGTATATGTTATAAACACATTGAAATATTCAATAGTTGTGGGATACCTATTTATACTCTCTCGATCCATAACTCCATAAGTGATAATATTATATTTTCTTTACCTTGATAATCTCTGCATTTACCTAGTTTGAATTTGTACACTTATAATTTTAAGAATATTGATAAAGTGTATAAAAACTCATCCTATCTCTAAAAATTGAAGAGGATTGATATTAATTTGTAAAGGAGCAACGCAAGGATTAGAGTAGAAAAACATTCAAAATAATCCTTGACATTTTAATAAGATTATAACACATTGGACAATAATACAAAATACTATAGCTACGTTTCAGAATATTTAGATCCTATAATTTTTCAACTTTGAATTTAGATTTTGTAATACTTTATTTTTGAAATGAAGTTGAAAATTTATATATAATGAAATTTAAAATTTATATATAATATAATATAAAATTTATACATAATATATTATTTTGGGGAATCCAAGTCAAATGCGTTCAGTTCTCATGTTTCAAGAGTACCGAGTCATATTTTTGCTTTAGTCACAATATAGAGTCATATTTTTTTATCAGTCATATTTTGCAGTCATTCTTAGCATTTTCATTTTTTTGTAGTAAAATTTTTTTCATCTTTAAACCATGCAAGGAAGAGTTGATGTACATAACGTGGACATTTCACATTCTGGCTACATGATACACTACTTTGAATGTAGTGAGGACTTCATTTATTGCCTATTAAAAAATATTCTTTTAGGGAGCTCCATCCATTGCAAAATACAAGTATCCAATGCACCATGAATGCAAAAAATGCAAAGAGAAGTCAATCCTTCACACAATGGCAATTGCATTGTAATCCCTCAATCCTATACTCTTGAAACTCTAAACTCTAAACCCTAAACCCTAATTCCTGAAGTTATAGTTTTTAATTAGGCCAAAACTCAAAGTTAGACACAACTTACCAAAACAATTGGCAAAATGAAAATGTAATTATTTGTAAACCTCACTAAGTCACTAACTCATTTACTTATTTTTGTTATATTCTACGCATCAGTGAAGCTTAGAACATCAATTTATATTTGACAATACATTAGTTATGGGGTTGTAGAGTTCTAATGTGCCTTAAAGATTGAAGTGTTTTCTTCATTTCCATATTTATGTGCTTAATTGTATAGTTAGCTATGAAAACCAAGTTGAACAAATTACAAGCCCCCAAAAAATTATAGCAATTGCATTTTTTCCCCTTTTGTTAAGAAGTTGCAAGCAAGCATCTTCTATAACTAAAAGCATTGCTATGTAATTTTATGTGATTTTGAGAAGTTATCTATAATCTACAATTGATGTTTAGAAATAAGAGTGATGCCTAATTTCAAATAAAAGTGATTTCCAAAATAGAAAGAAGAAGGCATCAATAACAATAATGAGAAATTTTCATTTCTTTATTCCTTGATTTTTAAGTTTTATCCAAAAAAATAAAATGTTTCGTTTAGTAGTTGCATTTAAAGTTTTGTATCATTTCATATTTGAATTTGAACTTCTATTATTAATTTTATGCATATGAAAGGTAAGGAATTACAACCTATTTTCATAATGGACATTGTACACATGTTTTTGTGAAAGAAATATATAGGATCTATTTTGAAGTGGAATTTCTTAATTTATGTGCGTTATGAAATTGCACATGTTTTCCTTTGCAAGCTTGTACAATGTCTTCATTGGTATAAGCAAGTTCTAATCCCATGTTATTTATTTATTTATTTTGAAACACATGGACAATTTCTATTGATCTAATCCCATCTTATAAATATTAGTGCATTTAGACTTGTTAATTACCATTAGGAAGAATATGAGGCTATGATGAAGCCTTGGAAATCATAACTGCCCGATTTGTAACCACTGTATCTGCCCGTTACAAAGAGCGGGAAGTCTATCTGGACAATCATCGTCCAGCAAGACTACCTTTTCTGACACACTTCCCGCCAAACCAAAGCTTCATTCTTACTGTTGCTTCTATCGCTCCAATCCCTCCATCACAGTTTTCTTGAGAGTTTCTTTCAGTATCATTTGCTTAGTGTGCTCCAGGCATTGTGTGCTTCAACTTCAAATCTTCAATTCCTAGTTTCAGCTACAAGTTTTGTAGGTTTAAGTTCATGTTTCGTTTGAACTTTAGATTTCAATGTTTAGGTTTAGGTTCAAGTTTTGTATGAACTTTAGGTTTCAATTTGTAAGTTCAGGTTTGGGATTCATTTGAACATCAGGTTTCTTAGTCTCAGATCATACCTTCATCTTCAGATTAGAGGTTGTATTCAAGGATTCTGCTGAGTTGCTTTTATTTTGCCTTTGAAGGCTGATTTGCTTATATTTTGAATAAACTGAGTTTCTTGTATTTAAAGTTATCTTTCAAATAGTGCAATCAATAGTTCCTCAATCAATGGAATCAGATAGTTCAATACAATCAGTTCTCCTTTACAATTCAACAAATAGTGATGGGAATTATATTCCTACAAAAATTGAAGTAAATTCTTGGGTCAATCTGATGCCAGGAAAGACGGGAGGCCATGCAAAAGATGCTATGAAATATGGTGCAACAAGTAATGCAGGTGCTTACAAAGGAAAAGTGCTTGATTTCAAAATGAGAGGTGGGGTTGTTGCATCTGTGTACATTCAACATGCCTATATGTTTCGTCATCTGAACCTTCATCCAGGACACATACATGTAACTGCATGTAATTGTAAGTTCCAAACCCTATTTGAAACCCTTACTTTTTGCTCAAGATTGATCTCTAGAATTGTGGATGTTAGTATATTTTGCATCTTTATGGTTATCATATGCAAAGCATAAGATGATTAAAATACTTGTGCTTCATGATGATGACCTAATCTAAGGTAGGAGGTCCATAAACTAACCATCTAAGGGCTGGAACTGAATTTTGGGGAGGTGAAACATCTTGAAATATTTCTCAGTGAATTTTCCTTCAGAGACAATTAAAAAAGGCATCTAACCCAAGTCATTTTATATTTTTTGGAGCTTTGTAGAATTAGTTATGAATTTTTGAAGTCAATATGGTGGCTTTAATCAGATTTATACCCCTCGGAGTGCTATGACTGGGTTTATTGAGAAAACAAAGGTATGAATGGATGAAAGGCTTTACTTAGATGGTAGGAAGATGCAAAGACCCATGAGTGGGCTGATCTTATACTAAAAGCCTTTCCCTAGTTATCCACAAACCATGTGGGATAACTACCTTTCATGGGCTGCCTTTGACTACGAGCAATACCCAATGGACTCTAAGACTAACCTAGTGTCTAATGCTACTCCTAGGGCTGTATGTACATGGTCTACACTAATATGTACATGATCTTCAACACTCCCACTTTGAGAGTGGTCAAAGGTGCAATGAATTATCATTGCAATCAAGTTTGGATTGGTGGCTTACCAAGTATGCCATAAAACTATCTCAACACTCTCTTGACCGCTGCCCAACACTTTGGGCCATACTTAGACATGGATTCACATACAGCACTCACCGATAATGCCAAATCAACCCTTGTGGCTTCCATGGCATGCTTCAAACAACTCACCGCTGCCTTATAAGGCACACCTTGCATTTCAGCCCTTGCCTCCTCCAACTCGTCATCTATGAGCTTGGGCAACTCCTCATGAGTGTTAAATGGTGTACCTAGGGCTTTACACTCCGTTTGCATAGCCAACTCCCACTTGCTTGCATCTTCACAACCCAACACTTCTCCAAGTGTGGTTGCATCTCCAAAGCAAGCAACGTTGGCTTCTTCATGTTGTGGGGGAAGAATGTGATTCAGCCAACAATCTCCTAGAGGCCTACGAGTCCTTGTTGGATAACGTGGCTCCTCTTGCTCCTCCAAGGGCTGGTCTTGCTCTTCCAAGGGCTGATCATGCTCCTTCTCCCTTGGTGAAGATCTTGGAGAAGGGGCTAATGGCCTCTTCCCATGGGGTGTGGTCACCTTCTTCTTGGGCTCCACAAACTCTTCATCTTCATCTCCATCAACTTCCATGTGCACTCTTGGAGTTGTACCCACCACATGGGCTGGTCCTCCATTTCTCCCACTAGGGCTCATCTCCAAGAGCTTGTCATTAGCACCTCCGCCCTCCAAGAAGGTCACATCTCTACTCTTGATGATTTTATTGCTCTCCACACACATCAGCCTATAAGCCTTGGTTCCCTCACAATAACCAAGGAAAAGACACTTGATGCCCTTGGCATCCAACTTGGTCCTCTTGGCACTTGGGACCAATGCATAGGCCATGCACCCAAAAATCCGCATGTGAGACACATGAGGCCTAATTCCACTCCAAGCTTCTTGGGGTGTCATGCTTGTCAAGGCTTGGGTGGGGCAACGGTTCCTTGTATAAACCGCTGTAGACACCGCCTCCCCCCAAAGCTCATACTTCAGCCCTTGCCCATGAATCATAGACCTTGCCATCTCCACAATGGTGCGATTTGCACGCTCCGCTACACCATTTTGTTGAGGAGTGTAAGGTGCTGATGTGTGGTGCTCAATGCCATGGGCCTTCAAGTACTCCTCAAAGGCCTTGGACACATACTCCCCTCCATTATCTGACCGCAGCACCTTCACCTTGCAATCAGATTGGGCCTCCACAAGGGCCTTCCAAGTCTCAAAACGCCCAAACACCTCACTCTTGCACTTCAGCATATACACCCACACCTTGCGAGAGAAATCATCAATGAAGGTCACAAAACACATTGCTCCTCCTATGGTTGTGGTCTTCATCGGCCCACACACATCCGAATGCACAAGCTCCAATGGCTTGGTGGCTCGCGTTGCCCCATCCTTGGGGAAGTGCTGCCTTGCTTGCTTGCTCTCAATGCACCCCTTGCACACCATAGAACTCCAATCATGCTTGCAAGAAGAGAGGTTCAGCCCCTTCACAATGTGTTGGAGACTCTTCATGCTCCTCACATTCAAGTGCCCAAGCCTCCTATGCCAAAGCTCCACAAGGTCTCCATTAGCTGATCCTTGGGCTGATCCTTGGGCTGATCTTTGGGCAACACAAGCCAAGGAAGTACCATTCACCTTGGTGAAGTGGAGGGGGTACAAGTGGCCCCCACGAGGGGCTGATGCTATCAAAACTCCACTCGGTGCCCTCACAACATACCCCACCATGTTGAAATGTACCTTCAAACCTCCCAAAGACAATCTACTCACCGAAAGCAAGTTGGCATGCAACTTGGGTACATGGAGCACTTCTTGGATCTGGATCCTCTTGGTCAGCCCCTTCACTTGTACCTCCACAAGGATCTCCCCCTTGCCAAGGGCCTCCACCATGCCATTGTCTCCCAAATAAATCTTCTTCCCCGAAATGGGCTGATAGGTGTGGAAGGCATCTCGATGGCTGGTCATATGTTGGGTGGCCCTTGAGTCCACAATCCAAGTAAACATGTTGGCCTTCTCCCCTCCTCCATGGGTGGCAAAGGCAATCTCCTCCTCCTCTTTGAAGGCTTGGTGTGCACTCTCCTTGTCTTTGGCTTGGCTGCCGTTGCAATCCCTAGCAATGTGGCTTGGTTTGCCACACTTGAAGCACGTCCTTGTCTCCTTGAACGCCTTGGTGTTGCCTCCTCTCCCATGTCTTGAGACAAGGGCTGATCCCTCCCCTTGGGACTCATTCTCCTCATCAAACTTGTCAATGATGCGCACGCCTTCTCCTCCACTTGATGCCATGGTGAAGCACCTCCCACTTGTTGGCAGCACCCAATGTGTCTCCAAGAGTTTACAAACTCAATTTAGCCTCCAAACACTCCCTTGGCAGCCAATGGGGCTGAAATGGCACAATTCAGCCCTCACAAGGACCTCCCAAGATCCTCTAAGCTCCAAGAACGACCAAACATTCCCTTGGCAGCCAATAGGGCTGAAATGACACCAATCAGCCCTCACAAGGACCTCCAAAGATCCTTTGAACACTAAGGACGGCCAAACACTCCTCACATGTGCATCACCTCCTCTCAACACCAATTCAGACCCTAATCAAGCTCAAGTCCAACACATGGATGTCATGAGCTAGTGCTACTTCAATTCAGCAAGCCCTCCTCACAAAGAGGGTACTCCACACTCCAAGGAGCTCTAGGCTTCCAATCAGCCCTAGACGGAAGCTCCTACTCACATTTAGCACCTCAAGGACAACAATGGTCTCCAATAACCCTAGTTGGATCACCAAGCCACCAAAGAATCCTACTTTGCTCTCAATGGCTCCACAAGGCTCACAAGGGCACAATTCAGCCCTCTTGGGTTCACAAAACCCACTAATTCACCTCTCTCACACAAAAGGGCTCAAATCAGCCCTCTAGGATTTGCAAAATCCACTAATTCGCCTCTCTCACACACAAGGGCACAAATCAGCCCTCTAGGGTTTACAAATTCCACTAATTCACCTCTCTCACACACAAGGGCTCAAATCAGCCCTCAAGGGTTCACAAAAATCCACTAATTCGCCTCACTCACACACAAGGGCACTACTCAGCCCTCTTAAGTTTCACCAAGTCCACAAATTCGCCTCACTCACTCGGGCACTAATCAGCCCTCTTAAGTTTCACCAAGTCCACAAATTCACCTCACTCACTCACAAGGGCACTAATCAGCCCTCAATGGATGGCAAATGCCTCAAGCATCTCAAACATGCTTCCAAGGCTCACAATCTCACTCAACAATGCACCCAAGTGCACAATTCAGCCGCAAAGCACTCTCACTCTAGTGCAATTGGCACAATCTCACTCAACAATGCACCCAAGTGCACAATCAGCCTCAAAGCACTCTCACTCTAGTGCAATTGGCACAATCTCACTCAACAATGCATCCAAAGGCACAATTCAGCCTCAAATGGCTCTCAATGCACACTTCTAAAAGCAAACTCAAACTAGGAGCATGCAACCAGCCCTAACTAGGTCTGATTACTACCATAAGCAACCTCTCCTCCAAAATGTACTCAAAACCTCACAAACCAGCCAATGAGAAAGCAACAAAACTTTCCTCTTCCCTTTTTTTTCTTAAAAATGCACTCAAAGTGTGTTTTTCCAAAGAATACTCACACCATATGGTTTGTAGTTGAAAAGACACAAAAGGCTGATTGCTCCTCCAAGCTCTAAGATCTCCTCCAAATGATTTGAATTTCACCCTTAAGCGCAACTCCAAGTGCGTGGGCCCATAACCTATTGAGAAAACAAAGGTATGAATGGATGAAAGGCTTTACTTAGATGGTAGGAAGATGCAAAGACCCATGAGTGGGCTGATCTTATACTAAAAGCCTTTCCCTAGTTATCCACAAACCATGTGGGATAACTACCTTTCATGGGCTGCCTTTGACTACGAGCAATACCCAATGAGCTCTAAGACTCACCTAGTGTCTAATGCTACTCCTAGGGCTGTATGTACATGGTCTACACTAATATGTACATGATCTTCAACAGGGTTGACCTAAAATCAATCCTCAGAATTATTGTTGTAATTCATGCTGATGTTGGAGAGCTTACTCGAGGTGACAGAACACATAAAGACCTATTAGAAGATGGAGTATTCTTCTACAACCACTCCTATTTACCATCTCAGTCTCCATTAATTTATGGAAAAATAATGCCTATTCCACTTCCAGCATTTGACTCTCCGGATTGGCCTTTGCCTGATATGTCAACTACAGAGTCTTTTAGATCTAAAATGCGTTTGGACTTCCAAAATGCAATGAGACCAGGTACAAGTAGTAAAGTGACTCATCTATCATGGTTTCTTCCAATAGGAGTATTTATTGACATGTTTCATGTTGCTAAAACCATACAAAAGACTAAAGTAATGTGGATAATCAAAGACATTGATGCTGAGCTTTGTGCATCTATGATGGACAAAGGATGGGATTCAAAAATTACAAAAGGAGCTGATGTGATAAAGACAATTGTGCATCAACAATCTTTGGGATTTAGATACCACATTGGTAGATCAACTCTCTATGCACACTTTGTTTATAATAGGTGGAAGATGCTCCCAAATGGATGTTGGGAAGCTCTTGACCAATATGAGCCTTTTGTTTCAGTCATCATACATTGCGAAGTTGGTGACACTACACAAGACATCGAAGTGGGTTTACCATGGACTCTTTCTATTGTACGACAGGAAATTTTAGTGCAGTTAAATCATTGGGCAAATATAGACTTTAGAATGTCAATTGTTGATGACAATACAGTCTTCAAGGTTAATCTCAGAAATGAGAAAAACTATACTGTAGACAAAGTCTTACCACCAAAAAAGTTACGTCTAATACCTAGAGAATAATTGAGTTCATTGGCATGCTTACAGATTTGGACTTTCTCTTCATAATAATAGTACAATTTGTAATTTCTACATTTTATGATTGCACATTCTGTGCAGAAAACTATGACTATGATTTATATTTAGCATAATTATGATTTTTAGAAGTTTAGGTTCAGTCAGTGTCATTATATGCAAAGGTGCAGATGTAATATTTGTAATGAAACTAACCTCAAGCTTAATTGGATTGATTCATCATTAATCTGGATCTCAAAATGAATAGACTTTGAATTCACTCAGTCTCAAAAAGTGACTTAAAGTGGATTTACTTCTTTCCTTTGCACTCAATTTTATTGACTCAGCGTGACTCAGCTCTCATTTTGTATTGTTAGATTACCAGTTGTTTCTCAATTCAAATTCAATGAACTAGATTAGCAACTAACTTTCCAAGTTGAAGACTTTGATTAAATCAATTTATGATCCACATGCTGCAGCTTTGTAAATGTGAAAATAGGGTGAACTTGCACATAAAATTAATGCAACATTTGGATGAGCTAATGAATACTTTGTAAAATGGATTGAATTTATCTTATGGTAGGAGGCTTAGAAACCACTCATTTAAGAGCTGATCTGTCTCTTTTGTGTATGTCTTTTGATGGAAATATTTTTAGTTTATTTTTTAGTCAAGGAAAAATAGATGAGGAATATAACACAAGTTGTTTCATATTTTTTGAAGCATTATTGAATTAGTTATGAATTTTCAAACACAACTTGTCATAGGATCCTATTTGTAACTCAATAAGCCTTGAAAACCCATACATGTATAATTTCAAGAAACAATTGGCTTGGTTCAAAAACTAGTAATGCAACATGTAAAAAGCACTAGAAATGGTTTCTAAATGTGTCCCTTTCAAAAACTAAAATGAATTCTTCAATCAATCATTATTTCACATTTTTTTAACACTTGAAAAAAGACAATTCAACAACCATTTTTTATTTTGAATAAATTCAATAGACACCTACCCACTTAGTTAAGATTGAACACATTATAACTCCGAAACCATCCATTCAAATAGTAAAAATCAAATCTTAGCATGTTTGAATATAATCCACAATTCATTTTCTCTCAATGAGCTATCCATTTTAGACCCTCCTACTAGGCAGGTGCAAAAGCTTGCACAATTTATGAGCCTCCTACCATACAAGGAGATTATCCGAGAGGATTCATACTATAAAAGAGGGCTCTAAAATTGAGTGGGCAATTTCAACCATCCAATAGGGGTTATGAACAGGACACTTGAATTGTGGGAAAATAAACTATGGATTACAATGGACCTTGATAAGATTTGTTATTACTTCTTCAATGGATGGTTTAAGAGTCACACTCAGTTCATTTCTAACTAAGTAGCTAGGTGTTTATTAATTTAATTCGAAATAAGAATTCATTGTTCAACTACCTTCTTACAAGTATTGAAAAATCTAAAATAATGATTAATTCAAGCATTGATTTTAGATTTAGAAAGGGATGCTTTTTAGAAACCATTTCCATTGCTTAATACTTGTTACAATGCTAGTTTTTGAACAAGCCCTGGATTTTTTTCAAATTATGCATGGATGGGTTTTCAAGGGCCTATGATCACAAATAGGGACCTATATCAAATTGTGTTTGAAAATTCATAACTAATTCAATAATGCTTCAAAAAATATGAAACAACTTGTGTTAGATTCCTCTTCTATTTTTCTTTGACTGAAAAATAAATTTAAAATATTTCCATCTCAAGAGATATATGAAAAAGGCACATCATCACTTAAATGATTGTTTTTTGAGCCTATTACCTTAACCCAAAAGATATTCCTCATTTCTTTACTTTATTGTTTGAATGTTTTCAGATTTTCAAGGTTGTAATAGTTTTGGTCTAAAGATTCTTCTAGATGTCATTGTATCAAGTGGACTTTCTAATTGGAACATAATATAAGGTAGTCTACTTGAAAAGTGACCATTTAAGGGCTAGTTGTATTTTTTCATGGGCTTCCATGAAATTTTTTTTAATTTCTTAGAAAGAGAAAAATAGATGCTGCATGCAACAAAAGTAGTTTCATAATTTTCAAAGCAATACTAAATTAGTTATGATTTTTCAAAGATGGGAGCCATAAGTTGTTGTTTTTTAACTATAGGCTTGACAAATTGCAAACACATGTGGTATGTAACAGTATCAAATGACAGGCATCAAGGGCAATCCTGTACAAGATTAGAATAATTATCAACATGCTAGCCTTTTGTCATTTTGCATCAATATCCTTGAATGAAACTAGAAGCAAAGTGTTGGTCTGATATAAGAAACTAGTTTGGAATTTGATCTCTTGTATATGAGACTCATATCTAGTTTGAACTAAACTAAAACTACATATTAGGCTCATTTGTCTGGTGTACATCCAATAAAACATCATCCTCATTAGGAATCCACTTGCTACCTTTGCGAATTCATTTTTCCCGCCATAGTGCACTGTGAGCTATTGCACTAGATTGCAGTGAGGCTTCTCGTCTTCGAGCAATGGTCTCTAGTATGCCTGTATTTCTTGCTAAATTAGATGCATTCAAAGCAAGCTCTTTATTTCGAAACCTATGTGCAATGATACGATACCAATGTTGATATGTTTGTATCAGTGCACTTTTTTTATTCTTTCCACCTCCATGTTGGGTGTGTCGTTGGTAACAAGTTTTCGCCGTATGATGGGAATTTTCCATTCCTTGGCAATTCCACACTGCCAAGGATCCATAGTGCTCAATGAAGTATATTGCATGTCTAGCAATAATGTGCTGCAATATAAAACAACAATTTTAATAAAAAATATAACAAAGAAAACTTTGACCCTTCATAACTTTTGCATACAATATCCAAACGTTGCATTCTTTTGTGTATTGAAACTTCTTTTCATTTACTTTTTAATAACAAAAAAAATGAAATTTGATAAGTCTAATAATAAATAATGCCTAATTAGTGTCACTACTTCTATTGGTTGCATCATTTATACTCAGTTAGTTTCCTATCTCAAGAGTAAGATTAAAATCTATGATACTCATTGTGAGTACAAGAGCCCATGTGACTCCAAGAGCCAACCATACTCTCTAGTGGCCCGTTCCTATCCCTGCCTACAGCTTAATTTTTGTCCAACAACTTTTTTTTAATCTGTCTAACTATTTGATAATCCAGACTTTGAAAAAGAAGTTGTTATTATTGGATTTCTAGCTGAGCCAGTTCAGTACATGCTAAGTTTATTAAGTTTTCTCTTTAAAATGGGTATTTGACGAGGGTTTCCATCTTCTTTTGAGCTTGAGGTATATATGGTTGTCAAGGATTTTTTTTTGCGTCAATTATTGATTTTTTTGTTCAATTGACTTCAAGGTGAGCCTTTTGAAGAGTAGAACGTGCAATTTTAGAAAATGATGACAGTTTTTCTTACCATGTAGTGAGTCACATTTGATTCTCCAAAGCATTTTATATATTGTTGAGCCCATTCGTCCATCTTTACTTTGAAGTCTTGTGCTGTTTGGTTTTCTTCTAACCGAAGACCAGAAAAGTATAGACGCAAAGCATCTAATGTTGCCCATACCTTTATGCGATCCCTCCTATCTTGTCCATTGTTGTTAAAATCTTTTTCAGCATTCACTAAATCCAGATATAGTGGGTGAGGATTCTCACTGGTATCATTTGGCTTAGGAGCAAAGAATTTCATTGCATGAGCCCCACTAAATGAAGGTTTATTGGGAACATTGTTACTTTTCCCTGAAAGATCTGCATCTTTAAATATGACAACATTTCCGCCATGTACTCCTGTAAGGGACACTGTCTTTTCCATTTCACATATTGCTTGCTTCTGCAATAAAGAATCTCGAATTGTCCAAACATGCATAAAATGCATGTGGACTAATTTTTCAATGATCCTATTCATTGCATGCATAGTACAAATATGTACTCGATCAAGTGGGATTGGAAGAATAGGTTTCCAACGACCATTTGCTTCAAACCCAGTCAAAGGTTTGGCTTCAACCTTTGAAGAAAAAAGTCCTCCTTCCCAAGTGAATTTTCTATTTTTAGCAGCTGCTGTGGCTTGAGCAATTGTAGAAACAACAGGTTTTACCCGTTTGTGATTACAATAAATGCAACTTTGTAGACTATTAGCTCCAAGCTTCAATCCATACATGCATTTAATGGTCTTTAGATCAGCACTTAGATGCCATTCGACAGAGAAAAAACCAATACCTGGAACTTCTAGTAATTGACCTTCTTCTTGGGCTTGTAATAACTCTGGTATCTTTGTCTTTGAAAATATCCAACTCAAAATCTCATTGTTTTCTCGAGGGATTTGGAAAGATGCAACTGGCCAAATTTCACGCTCTGATTGCACTGAAAAGTAACAATCACTACCAGGAAGTATTGAATTATCCAAAGCTCTGTTCATCAAAGTTAATGACACCCTCTCCATTTTCACTCCGTGAACTATTTCAGCTTCATCTAACTTTAATACAAAAATTAAGGGCCGTCCGTCAACCTCTGCCAAATAGCAAAAGATATTGTTAGAGATTCACACAACCACATATATTGTTGAAGTACCTCTTTCAAGTGTTCAAAAATCTGAAATAATTATTTATTCAAATATTCATTTTAGTTTTAGAAAGGAACACTTTTAGAAACAAATGCTATTACTTTTCACATGCTGCAGTGCTAGTTTTTGAAGCATTTTTTTTTCAAACTGCACATGTATGGGTTTGCAAGGCCTACTGATCACAGATAGGGCCCTATGCTAGACTGTGTTTGAAAATTCATAACTAATTCAATAATGCTTCAAAAAATATGAAACAACTTGTGTTAGATTCCTCGTTTATTTTTCTTTCACTGAAAAATGAGTGAAAAATATTACCATCCAAACAAATACATGAAAAAGGTGGACCAGCCCTTAGATGAGCGGTTTATGAGCCTCCTCCCCTAACGGCTCTTTAAAAAAGACAAGATGTTGCTTTGAAAAGGCATAGTCCCCACAACACTTTTTGTAGCGGTCGGAATTGTTCAAGTTTAAATAATAACACTCAAGCCACTTCAAATATTATAAGACCTACTACAACAAATTCATTTGGTATTAGTCAAAATGGAATCACCATTTCTCGTTGAACCCTAGACTGCCACCAACACCATTTTGTAGTATTTGGATGATAGTCCAAGGAGAACATTGCACAAGTAGCTTTTTCATCTATTTTTTTTATTACCTTTCATGTTGAGTTACAAAGAGTATCTAATAGTGAGTTTTTAGTCTAACTAATGTTTTTTTTCATGTAGTTGAGAAGTAAATAAAAAACCAAATGGCAAAATTTGCCATTTTAGTGTATTTTGAGAAATTGAATAAATCTGAAATTTCTCTACAAAATTGATATTTTTTGAGTTTGAGTCCAACTAATGAAATGAAGGTCTTCTACTTTAGTTTCTACTCCAATTTGTAAAATTGAATATTTATTTGAATAATTTCCAAACATTTTATCTGAATACTTCTTACACATATAGACCTAAGATAGGAGGCTCAAATTCAAACTGGGTATTAAAAGACAAACATGACTTAAACTTAAGGTACATTTTTCTTTCTTCAATATATCAAATTTGCACATTTGAGGAGGTGGGTACTTTTGATGACCACATATGACCACTTTTTTTCAACTTCAAAAATTTGTAACTAATTCCACAACGCTCCAAAAAATATAAAACAACTTGGGTTAGATGCATATTCCACTTGTCTTTCAAGGAAATTTTATTGAAAAATGCTGTAAGATGTTTTACCTATCCAAAATTCAGTTCCAAGTCTTAGATGGTCAGTTTATGGACCCCTAACTAACTCTCTCATTTTCCAACAAATAAGTGGTTAACTTACGTAACTCACAGTAATGAAGATTCCCATGCATGGAATGCAATTGGAGCTAGACAGACAACCTACATGGTAAGGTATGTAGTCTGTTCTTAAGCAATTCTTTGAGAGTTGATTGACAGGGTGGGAGGGCCCATATCTCCTTGAAATAAATTTTCAGTAACTTTTGTAAGAAGTTAAATGGAACTGGCATCAAATCCAAGTCATTTTGTAATTCTGGACCTTTGTGGAACTAGTTACAAAAACTTTAAGTTGACTCATTATAGTAGTACTTCCTTTCATCTAAAATTCCATAACACTAATTGCTCATACCAAAACAAAATTGGTGATAAAACTAATCTACTACACACAAACAGAACTTGCTGAAGTGACCAACAAAACTCAAGTTTGTGGACTGTGTTCGATCAACTACACTAGTCGGTGTAGTGACCATCGAAAATCAAGTTTACAAGTCAGAAGTGGATTGTTCAAGCAAGCAAGCTAGAAGTGTCAACAGGGATCAAGTCGATTGGTTTGTTCCAAATCAAGCTAATTAAATTGTACAAATAATGTGATGACATTACCTGCAGGAGTGATGTTGTACATTTTGACCATCGTTTGTTGAACTCGTTCTAAATCAACAAACAATGTGTTGTTGTGGTTTAGGATGACTTTAATGGGATCTTTCTTCTTTGATTTGGAAGATGGCTGAACCTCCAAAGTGTCTTCAATTGAGTAATACTCTCCTACGTATTCATTGAGCTTCAAATTCAACATCTGTCGTACCAAAGATATTTGATGAGGGTTTGGTAGCTTCACTCGAAGACCTCTTCCAGCAGACTTTATAGCACTTTTGTATTGCTTGTGTATGGCTGCCCATCCTTTATGCGTAATACCATTTCGATCACATGTTTCTACAACGTGGTGAGCTTGAATATTCTCCCCAATCTTCTCCATGAACTGATTAGCAATTTCAACTCCAACTGATGCCATTTTCTGTTGATTGCATATGACACTGACCTCTCCAACTGATAGCATAGATGCAAGAACCTCTCCAGTTTTTGATTGTATTTGTTTGCTCCCATGCAAACGTTGTCGACTTCCACATTCACGGTTTATACGTTGAACTTCATTTGTGGTGTTAGGTAATATAATACTTCTTGCCAACCTCAGAATTCTTTTTGAATGACCACCCTTTGGAGCTAACGTATGTAAGTCCCTCCTACGTCTTGGAGTACATCGATAACCGTAAGGAGTTTTCACCATTTTCTGTATCCGTAAATCACGACGCTTCAAGGTTGCTTTTGTCCTCCTCAACTGTGATGATATAGACTTGATACTTTCAATATGTTCCTCCTTTAAGCTCTCATGATCTACCCAGAAGTCGATTTGTGATTGAAGCTGAGCTTCATCTCTCTTGATGTTTTCAGCTCGAAGGAGTGTGAGCTGATTATCGAAAGAATCTTTAGTACCCTGCAAAGCTACACTGAGGTTTTGGATCTGAATTCTAAGAGCAGAGTTCTCTTCTAATGTAGTTTTACTTTGTTGCTCGAAGTTTTGTCGCTCAAGAAGTCTTTCTGCTGAGATTTGTAAGAAGCGGTCTTGTGCAGCACTCAAACCTTGAATCGATTGCTCTCGCAGTTCATGATTCTCTCGTAATACTTCATTCAACTTGAATTGAAGTGTTGAATCAGCAGAGCACAAACTTTCTATGTATCCTAGTAAACCATTTCTTCCATCTCCAACGAATTCTAAGAACTCACTCACTATTCGAAAGTTGGGACGCTTTTGAGAAGAAGGATGATGTGGGTAGATGGACCCATCAATCCACAAATCAATATTTGTAGAACCTTGAGAACGCTGAAATGGGAAACTTGATTTTGGAGTCTGCTCATGTAAAGGGAGGCTTCGATTCACTAGAGGTGCGTACTTCTGAGCTATTGAAGCAGACAACTTATAACTTCGACTTGCCATACTTTTCAAGTAGAGCTCTCCACGTTTTCTACATATGATTTGCAGCAACAACAAATAACAAAGCTTCCTCTAACAAAGCTACTTTCCTCACCAGATCAATAATAAGTTATAATCTCATGGATATCCTCTAACTTGTGAAATCCTTGACAATCACAAAATTGCATCCTTCAAAATTCCACAAAGAATATTGTACAGCTGAACAAAATGCAAAAAATGCCTTCCTCAGCTGCCAAATTTGGATGCTACTTGCAGTCATTCATGACCAGAAGAGGAAGTCACAAAGCTCTCAACCTTCTATTTATTCAAAACTAGCTCTACTATTGTGTATTTTATAATATGACTTTTGTTTATTCAGTAAGTTGGCCAGTCACAGAATGTGTCAGTTCAATCATGACAGTGCTATATATAAAGAAAGCTCTATCTTGTGAGGACATACAAAATCCCATCATGGAGCAGGTTTGTGAGCATATACAAAATCCCATCATAGAGCAGTTGTTCATATGTTGTTTCTTGTTTGTGAGATTGAAAGCTTAGTCCAACTTGGTGACTTTGTTAACCCCAAAATTGTTTTGACTATATTTTCACCAAAACCACTCCAAAACTACCATTTCTAATACAGTGTATCCAAATTTGGGAATTTTTTTGACACATATAATCCTAGAATCTTGTAATATGCTTGTTTGCAAAGATGTAGAAAAAAATTCAGGATTTTTCATCTTTTAGATTGCAAGATATTAGCATTTGAATTGATAAAATTCATTTTTTTTGGCCTTATAAAAAACCAAACAGTTGCACTTACAAGGTCACATTTGTATTAAAAAGAAGTTCAAATTCAAGTGGTTACTTTTTGGATTCATTTTTAAAGGCAAGTTGGCTACATGCTTAAAAATTTTCAAATCATTTGGAATTGTACAATATAGAAGAAAAAAATAGTAAGTAGAAAGAAGTAGAAAATGAGCCAAAATACTAAATTGTAAACAATTCATTAATGAAATTGAAAAATGCCAATCCTAGTGGTTAAAATGCTGTAATAAACAATCTACACCTACTTCTTTTATTCCTATGTTGCCAAAAAACGAAGTTTGGGTGTTTAGAGGTTGAAGGGCCTAGGTGAATTGCCATCCCCTCCCTTGGCCCATTGGAAAAACACTACATTTTTAATTTTCTTTGCATGATAAATTTGCAAATTTTGAATTCATATTTGCAATGAGAGACCCCAAATTAGCTTGGAAAGACTTATATGATAAATTAGTTATGCACAATAAATTAGTAATGCACAAAATGGATTTTTTTTACTTGCACAATAAGAATGATTTAGAAGGGCCAAGAAAGGGTTGGGGTGAATAGTGGCCCCTTCACTTAGCCCTTCTAAGTCATTTTAGGGGTGCAAGTAAAAAAAATATCCCCTATATTTGAGTTATTTGTAAAGCCCCCCCCCCCCCCCCCCACTTTGGGCATGACTTTTTTGAAGTTGAGAAGGCAACTATAGTTGAAGCGTCAAACTTTTTTGCAAGATATTTATGCCACACAACTTCAAAAGTGGGGACCAGACTTTTTTAAGCACTATTTTGATGGAAAAATAAGTTTCATACCTATAGTTTTATTTTGACTTTTTTAACTCAACCAATTTTTTCACAAAACTCATGGGTTTAAACCCCAGTTTAGTGTACTTTACAAATAACTCAATTGTGCTTACTTAAATTATCATACATATCCTCTTTAACTAATTTGGGGCCTTTCATTGCAAATATGAATTCAAAATTTGCAAATTTTATCATGTATGAAAAATAAAAAATTTCAGCGGTTTTCCATGGACCCAGGTTGGATTCAATTCACCAGACCTATTGAAAAGGAGAATTGTGCAAAAGGACTTCGTTTTTTGCATTGTGGCGGTAGAGGTTATAATGCTTATTGAAATGAAATAGTTTTTACCACTAAATTTTTGTTGTTCACCAAACTATTAGCAAAAGAAATAGTTTTTATAGAAATGTGTCAACTAAACTACTAACATCAAAACTTCAACTACCAGTATATAAAAAAGATTGACTTGAATGATGTGTTGCATTATAAAGTGGCACACTAAATATGTGTTGTGTGCTTTATTCTATTTTAGTTTGACAATAAAAAATTTATATATATACACACAACATTCATTAATTTAAAAAGAACTCTTCCCTATAGATCCCCAAAAGATTTTGTCACATACATGTACTAGATGTAGAATTTTATTGAGCCTCTTTTAAATTATTCTATTTAAAATTAGGATGACTTGCCAAGTTTACATTTTCATAGTAGTGTAGAAAAATAATGTGTGGTTGAAATGAGACTTTTTACTTTTGCATTTATTTTTGCATTTCATTAAGTGAACTCAAGGAAATTTTTGCATCAATTGATGGAATTTTGATTTTCCCAAAAGTAAATTCTCAAAAAAAATTGAAATTTGGCCTATATAGTTGCATTTTGAGGGACATCCTCTAAGTGCAAGATGTTTACACCTCCATTATCTTTGAAAACTAATGTACAAGTAACAATCATAACTACTTATTCAGTAGCCTAAGTTTCCAAAGTTGAATAAAGTCTATTCTTTGCAAAGTCACATTATATATTTTTTTGGTCTTTTATCTTGCTTTCAATGGGCTCTATTTTGGTTGTCTTATTTTTACATCCAAATTTTGTTGTATCTTTCTAAGAAAAATTTAGATGCACTTCCAATGATAGTACTTATAAGTTCTAATTTTGTATTAGACAAAAGATAGTGATTATATTTAGTGAGTTGTTTAGAGTGTCCTATTACAAATGTTCTTACAACTTCATGAAGGAGACATATTTTAACCTTGAAAGGATAGATTAATACCCTCCAAGATAGAAGATTGGGATTCAAGGTGATATAATAATGGGATTATAGTGTGCTACTTTTGACCAATTGATTTTAATTGGTTATTTTGATCAAAGTTCAACCCTATAATATTACTATGGATGACAATATAAAATTGTCCAATAGATGAGAAAGAACCCTTCTATGTAAGATAGAAGTGTACATGTTCATTCTTGAAATTTTGTATATAAAAGGAGAGGCCTTGCATTGGAATTTGACATTGAAGTTCAAATTAGTGGTTACTTTTTGGATTCATTTTTAAAGGTGAGTTGGCTACATGCTTAAAAATTTTCAAATCATTTGGAATTGTACAGTACAACATAGAGGAAAAAAATAGTAAGTAGAAAGAAGTAAAAAATGAGCCAAAATACAAAATTGTAAACAATTCATTAATGAAATTGAAAAATGCCAATCCTAGTGGTTAAAATGTTGTAATAAACAATCTACACCTACTTCTTTTATTTTTTCCAAAAATATTTAAAATTGAATTACATGTAGGAGTTCAAGTGTTTTTTTGTAGTGTAGAGATTCTATAACCAGCTACAAACTACCCCAAACTAATACTCCTTATAACTTTTGACTCATTTACCAAAATGGAATGATTCAAAGCTTTTCAATTAGATAAAAATCTTATAAATGAGTTTCAAAATTTTAATCCTTAAAAAAAAACTTTAAGAATCTTTTTTTATTGCCCAAATGGCCTGTTGAGTGAAGAAAATGACAAATCATGTCATAGTTTTTAACCATGTAGTCAAAAGTTATGAAAAATATTTGGCCTTAAAGCTACTCCTTGGACAATGGACACATGTTGTGTCAAAATTTCAAATAAAATAAAATAAAATCTTCATTTGTAGTGAACTGCCTAAAATTGCTATGTTGCCAAAAAATGAAGTTTGGGTGTTTAGGGGTTAAAGGGCTTGGGTGAACTAATCCTCCTCCCTTGGCCTATTCGAAAAATATTAAATTTTTAAATTTCTTTGCATGATAAAATTTGCAAATTTTGAATTCATATTTGCAATGAGAGACCCCAAATTAGCTAGGAGAGACATACATGATAAATTAGTAATGCACAAAATAGATTTTTTTTTACTTGCACAATAAAAATGATTTAGAAGGGCCAAGCAAGGGTTGGGGTGAATTGGCCCCCTCACTTAGCCCTTCCAAATCATTTTAGGGGTGTGAGTAAAAAAAGATCCCCTATTTTGTGCTTAATTAAATTATCATATATATCCTCTTTAACTAATTTGGGGCCTTTCATTGCAAATATGAATTCAAAATTTGCAAATTTTATCATGCATGGAAAATAAAAAATTTCAGCGTTTTCCCATGGATTGAGGTTGGGTTCAATTCACTCCCAAACCTATTGAAGGGGAGAATTGTGCAGAAGGACTTCATTTTTTGCATTGTAGCAGTGGAGCTTATCAAATACTTTAACTCCACTGTAATCAAACTTAGAAAGTAGCAATGGCTTTTTTAATTCAATGATCTGAATATATGAAATTCCGTTTCAATTGTGTTAAAAAATAAAATAAAATGATCCGAATATGATCCTCTGCAGTCTTGGTTCAAATTGTCTACATTAAGGCATTTTTTGACCATTTTAGTAACTCAATTCTTCACTTTGGTAGTTCGGCCTATGGAGTTCAGTTAATCAAATTTCTCCAATCATCCAGTTCTTGCCAAATTGAGATCAAATGAAATCCGCGCCAATTTTCATCTAATTCAGCTTTTGGCGCCAAATACTCGTTGCACACGTCGACCTCCAAAAGGAGGGAAAGCTGAGTTGGGGGATAATCATCACCCAGATTGTTAGGCTCGTGCAATCATGATTACATGCATGGGCAGCCCTTACCAGAAATATGGAGGCTAGCCGTCCGATGTGATTGCTGGCAACCACAAGATCCAGAAATGTTTGTTAGCGAAGATCAAACGCCCCATGCAGTTTCTAAAGGCAAGGGGCCACTGCTTGGCCTCAAATTCTTCCTAATGATTGAAGTGCTCATAACACTTCCGTACTTGCATTTTACTATACTTGTATTAAATGACACTATACAATCCACTGTTCAAAAAGGTCAAATTAAAAGCTACTTGTAATATCAATCAAACCAAAACAAGTTTGAAAGTAGATCAAATTTAAGACAATGAAAAAATTTAATCAAAATTAAATATATATTATACCTGTTAGGTTGTTTAATTTGTTTAATTTATTTGATATGTTGAGATTTAAAAAACAAATAATATTTTGAAATTACTTTTGATAACATTAGAAAGCCCTTTGAAATGAATGGCACAAGGACTTTGTTTCGTGGCATTTAGACCTATGGTGTGGAAGTTTTTGAATTTCAAAGTTTTTAGGAACAAAAATTTGAATTAAATTAGACCTTATTTTGAAGAAAAAGTAATTTTCACATTGTATGCCTATATGCCACGATCTTGAGCCTTTGCATTCCTTCAAGCATAAAAGATATTGAATTTCAAAGTTCTTACAAATTACTATTCAAAGAAATGATTTTTACTTTTATTTGGATTGTAGCAAAGGTACAAGGTACACTAGAGAAGTCTCAAATAAAAAATAAAAAATTGAAGCTAATTGAAAGTCAAATAGAAGTAAAATCTACGCACAAGTAAGATTTGTTATAAAAAGTAAAAAATAAATCAACATTAAAGCTAAATGAAAACTAGATCAATGTAAAAGCTAAATCAAAACTAAAACAAAGTAAAAACTAATGGAAAACAAAATGAAAACAAAATGAAACTAGAATAAAGTAAAAACTAAATGAAAACAAACAAGCATAAAAGATAGATGGAAAATAGGTCAATGTAAAAGATAGGTAAAAACTAGTTCAAAGTAAAAGACACACAACTCAACTATAAATAGCAAGGCTCCACATTATTATTCTTCTATTTTTGCTTTCATGAACTTGTCAATTGTTGCTTTTCACAATGGACACGATCAAATTCACAGACTTCTATACTAAAGGCAAGCAATTGGGGGCAGGTGCTTTTGGTGTGACATATTTGTGCACCCAAATTAGAACCAACAAATGTTATGCATGCAAATGCCTATCAAAGAGCAACCTTGTTTCACTAAAACAACAAGAAATGGTGAAACGTGAAATTAACATCTTAAGGTTGATCAATCTTAATGAACACCCAAATATAGTGGCCCTCAAAGATGTTTTGGAAGACAATGATTATGTATACATAGTAATGGAGCTATGTGAAGGAGGCTCAATATTCGATTATATTCTTCAAAATGGTATTTTTGATGAGCCAAGCGCCGCTCAAATAATCAAAGAAATTGCTAGTGCTATTGATGCTTGCCATAGATTTGGCATAGTGCATAGGGACTTGAAGCTTGAAAACTTGTTGTTCCAAACCAAAGGCAAAGGTTCACCCGTCAAAATGATTGATTTTGGATTGGCCCAACTTTTTGAGTCTGGTGAAATATTGAAAGATGTGGTTGGTACTCCACCATATACGGCTCCCGAAGTCATAAGAGGCACCCATGGACCCAAAGCGGACATTTGGAGCCTTGGAGTGGTACTCTATGCTCTCTTAACGGCACATGCTCCTTTTGGTGGTTACACATTCGCAAATGTGTATGAAGAAATTGCGAAGGACGAAGATTTATTTGCAGAGAATCAATGGCCACACATCTTGAAGGGTGCCAAAGATCTCATTCAAAAAATGTTGACACGCAATGTTAACAAATGTTTGAGTCCATTGGAGGTTTTGCATCATCCTTGGATTCTAGAAATGTCACGTAGGTTAGAAGAAACCAAGTTAATGGAAAGTGGGTGGAATCCCTTTAATTCTAGGAGGATAATAGTGTAAATGGTGAATGTTTAGATTGCTTTGTCAATGTGCATATTTGAATAATTTGTGGAAATTGGTGGTCCCCTTCTACCATTATACTCTCTACAAAATAATTTAGTTGCATGCTTTAATGTATGAAAAATGAAATAAAAATGATTTTTGCATGTTAAATTCAAACAAAAACTATAGCTACAAAACATTGTAGCAAGATTGTGCTATGTTCTTACATGTTGACTTGAATTTGAATTTTACATTTTTTTTTAAGTTAGCACTTTGTGCAATCTGCAAACTAATAATATGAAAAGTATTGAGTGAAAGAACACCAAGGTGAAGTAATCCAATGAAGGAAGAACTCAAACAAGTATGAGAAAAGGGTGTCAAGTCCATGCTAGGGGCCGACCTCTTATACTACTCTACCAACTAATGGAGTGACTAACCATATGGGTTATGTCTCCTCTACAAGGGCTGCCCCTCTCTATTAACACCTCTAAGAAGGTTGACCTCTCTAAATACACATTGTTTAGCTACAAACAATCTTCTAATCTAACTACTCACTTCCTTCAACAGTTATCCCACAGGGTTTGTGGATAACTAGAGAAAGGATTCTAGCTTAAGTTCAGCCCACTCATGTGGTTTGGTATCTTCCTACCATCTAAGTAAAGCCTTTCTTCCATACATTACTTTGTAATCTCAATACCACTCTCAGACCAAGCACATTGATGTGCAACACCATTTCATTCGTGAACGAGTGGAGGCTGAGGTGATTGAGCTCAAGTATGTGCCTACCCAAGCTATGGTTGCTGATGTGCTAACCAAGGCCCTTCGGAAGCCACAACACCACAACTTGATTGAGAAGATGGGCCTTCGAGTCTTTGACCACTCTCAAAGTGGGAGTGTTGAAGAACATGTACATAATAGTGTAGATGATGTACATTCAACCCTAGGAGTAGGAGTAGACTCTTTGTTGGGACTTAGAGTCCATGGGTATTGCTTATAGTCAAAAGGCAACCCATAGTGGTTGGTTACCCCACAATGGTTGCGGGTAACTAGAGAAGGCTTCTACCTTATATGTTCAGCCCACATGTGGCTTGAGATCTTCCTACCATCTTAAGTAAAGCCTTTCGTCCATTCATACCTTTGTTTTCTCAATAGGAATAGGGGCAAGAGACCCAAATAGGGTGATAGAACCATTCGTGAATACATACGTTCCAGGACCTAGTAGGTCAACTCCGATATTTGTTGGTCCTCGAGTTCCAAGTAGGCCCACTATAAATTCTGATGCAGAAGACCCCAACGCACAACGACATAAGAAATTCAAGCGCAAACGTAGTCAAGGTCAAACTATTGTAGAGCTTCAAAATGAAAACTCAGAAGTTAAGGGACATTGGACCATAGAGAATGGTGAAGCAAAAGATGAATATGACATCAATAAAGATGCCAATGACAAGGATGATCCAAACTATGATGAGGCACCATAGGATGATGATGTTGCTGTTTGAGATGCTAATGTAGCGGATCCATGTGCCCAAGAAGTTCGTAAGTTGAGTTGTTTCAATAACCGAGTTGCTCCAATGGTAGATCTTGTGTCTTTAAGAGTTGAATCTTTCAATATTTGATCTACAATTTCACCCAAAAGAAAATAATGTTTTGTCATCTCTAAATGGTTATTTAAGTAGAGGTTGATTTAAAGTTGACCCCTAATTTCAACTACTAACAACTTAAACATTTTTTTTTCCAATTATTCCAAAGGTGAGGTTACATGGCTTAACATCTTTTGAATGAGTATTCCAAGTATGGCATCACAGAATTCAATGTATATGAGGTTATACACAACAAAAAACAAAAATTATATAAAATAAAACAAGTTATTGGATTGTATACGGTTCCCAATGCAAACCTCTTTTCAAAAAGAGGGAAATTGTGTTTTTTAATGAAATGAGGTTTGTAATGTAAACCACGCAAAGAAAATGAGGGAATTGTGTTTTTGAAATAAATGAGGTTCCCATGGGAACCATGTTAAAAAAATTGTGTCTTTGAGTTCAATGAAGTTCTCAATGGGAAACCTTTAAAAAAGAAAAGGGATTCAAGACAAAAATGTTTTTGAATTACATGAGGTTCATAATGAGAATCTTTACTAAATAATTAAGAAATGAGTTTTAAAATTAAATGAAGTTTCCAACCTCTTAAAACAAAATGTGTATTCGAATGAAATGAGGTTCACGGTGGGAAACTCCCTAAAACAAATAGCGAAATGTGTCTTAGAATTAAATGAGGTTCCTAATAGGAACCTCCCAGAAAAACAAGGGTCATGTGCTTTTGGATTCAGGGTCTTTTCCACCCTAATCATCATATTCTAAAACCCAAAAATGAAATTCATGTTTTATTATACTCTTGGAAGTTAATTGGAGGTCCTAAAGAAAAAGGGAGAAATGATGTGATTTTGTATTTACAGTGGCTCTCAAATGTCACTTTGAACCCTAAATAAAAAACAAAAGGGAATACTATTGAGATTACAATGTTATGAATGGATGAAAGGCTTTACTTAGATGGTAGGAAGATACCATGGCCCATGAGTGGGCTGAACATAAGGGAGAAGCCTTTCCCTAGTTATCCACAAACCATGTGGGATAACTAAACACCATGGGCTGCCTTTGACTACAAGCAATACCCAAGGGACTCTAAGGCTAACTAAGAGTCTAATGCTACTCCTAGGGCTGAATGTATATAGTCTACACTACTATGTACATGATCTTCAACACTCCCACTTTGAGAGTGGTCAAAGGCTCGAAGGCCCATCTTCTCAATCAAGTTGTGGTGTTGTGGCTTCCCAAGAGCCTTGGTCAGCACATCAGCAACCATAGCTTGGGTAGGCACATATTTGAGTTCAATCACCTCAGCCTCCACTCGTTCACGAATGAAATGGTGTTGCACATCAATGTGCTTCGTCCGAGAGTGGTAGGTGGGATTTTTGGCCAAAGCAATGGCCCCTTGGTTGTCACACCAGATTGGTGTGCTCCCCTCTTGGACAAGGCCACCATCAGCCAAGAGTTGCTGCAACCAAATGGCCTCCTTGGTGCATTGGCTCATGGCCATGTATTCAACCTCCGTTGTAGAAAGAGCTATGGTGGGCTGCCTCTTGGAATTCCAAGTAAGGGCACCCAATTCAAGCTTAAACACGTAGCCAGTGGTGGATCTCCTATCCGCCTCATCACCCGCCCAATCCGCATCACAATAGCCATGCAAAGTCACATGGGCACCTCCAAGTTGCAACTCCAGCCCAAGTGTGCCTTGAAGGTACCTCATCACCCTCTTCACCGCAGCCCAATGCTTTGGGCCATACTTGGACATGTGTTGACTCACAACACTCACCGGAAAGGCCAAGTCAGGCCTTGTGGCTACCATGGCATACATCAAGCAACCCACCGCTGCCTTGTAAGGCACACCTTGCATTTCAGCCCTCACCTCTCCAAATTCAGCATCCGTGAGCTTGGGCAACTTCACACGAGTCTCAAGTGGTGTACCTATGGCTTTGCACTCCTCCATCTTGAAGCGCTTGAGAATTTCTTCAAGGTATTTGCGTTGGCCCATGGTGATGGTGCGGGCAGCCCTATCCCTCTTGAACTCCACTCCAAGGCAATAGTTCAGCTCTCCAAGGTCAGTCATCTCATACTCCTCCTTGAGCATGGCCTTCACTTCAAGCATCTTGGTCATGCTACTTGCAAGAAGGATCAGATCATCCACATATAAGATCACAATCACCAAAAACTCACAATTTTGCATGGTGTACAATGAGTGATCAGCATGGCTTCTTAGGAAGCCCTTCCTAACAAAAATGGCATCAATATCTTGATACCATGCTCTCCCCGATTGCTTCAACCCGGGAAGGGCCTTCTTCAACTTGCACTTGAGATGCTCTTGGCCTTCTTGCACAAAGCCTTGGGGCTGATCCATGTAGATGACCTCCTTCAGCTTGGGGTTGAGAAAAGCCGTCTTCACATCCATTTGGTGCATCTCCAAGTCCATGGCTGCCCCAAGAGTCACAACACACCGGATGGTGCTAAACTTGGCAACGGGAGCAAAAGTCTCATTAAAATCCACCCCCTCCACTTAGGAAAACGCCCTAGCAACCAGCCTTGCCTTGTACCTCACAACATGACCCAAAGCATCCCTTTTGGTGGAGAAAACCCACTTAAAGCCCACACTTGATCTCTTGGAAGGAAGGGCAGCAAGCTCCCATGTCCCTTTGGTAATGAGGGCCTTGTACTCCTCTTGCATAGCCAACTCCCACTTGCTTGCATCCTCACAACGCAACACCTCTCCAAGTGTGGATGGATCTCCAAGGAATGCCACATTGGCTTGTTCTTCATGTTGTGGGGGAAGAATGTGATTCAGCCACCAATCTCCAAGTGGCTTGCGGGTCCTTGTTGGATAACGTGGCTCCTCTTGCTCCTCCAAGGGTTGGTCTTGCTCTTCCAATGGCTGAACTTGCTCTTCCAAGGGCTGATCATGCTCCTTCTCCCTTGGTGAAGATCTTGGAGAAGGGGCTGATGGCCTCTTCCCTTGGGGTGTGGCCACCTTCTTCTTGGGCTCCACCCGCTCTTCATCTTCTTCATCTTCATCTCCATCATCTTCTATGTGCACTCTTGGAGTTGTGCCCACCACATGGGTTGGTCCTCCATTTCTCCCACTTGGGCTCATCTTTAAGAGTTTGGGATTAGTATTGAGATTACAATGTTATGAATGGATGAAAGGCTTTACTTAGATGGTAGGAAGATACAAAGACCCATGAGTGGGCTGATCTTATGCTAGAAGCCTTTCCCTAGTTATCCACAAACCATGTGGGATAACTACCTTTCATGGGCTGCCTTTGACTACGAGCAATACCCAATGGACTCTAAGACTAACCTAGTGTCTAATGCTACTCCTAGGGCTGTATGTACATGGTCTACACTAATATGTACATGATCTTCAACACTCCCACTTTGAGAGTGGTCAAAGGTGCAATGAATTATCATTGCAATCAAGTTTGGATTGGTGGCTTACCAAGTACGCCATAAAACTATCTCCACACTCTCTTGACCGCTGCCCAACACTTTGGGCCATACTTAGACATGGATTCACATACAACACTCACCGATTATGCCAAATCAGCCCTTGTGGCTTCCATGGCATGCTTCAAAGAACTCACCGCTGCCTTATAAGGCACACCTTGCATTTCAGCCCTTGCCTCCTCCAACTCGTCATCTATGAGCTTGGGCAACTCCTCATGAGTGTTAAGTGGTGTACCTAGGGCTTTGCACTCCGTTTGCATAGCCAACTCCCACTTGCTTGCATCTTCACAACCCAACACTTCTCCAAGTGTGGTTGCATCTCCAAAGTAAGCTAGGTTGGCTTCTTCTTCACGTTGTGGGGGAAGAATGTGATTCAGCCACCAATCTCCTAGAGGCCTACGAGTCCTTGTTGGATAACGTGGCTCCTCTTGCTCCTCCAAGGGCTGGTCATGCTCCTCCAATGGCTGATCTTGCTCTTCCAAGGGTTGATCATGCTCTTGCTCCCTTGGTGAAGATCTTGGAGAAGGAGCAGCTGATCTCTTCCCTTGGGGAGTAGTCACCTTCTTCTTGGGCTCCACCAAGTCCTCATCTTCCCCTCCTTGCTCTTCATCTTCATCTTCATCATCTTCCATGTGCACTCTTGGAGTTGTGCCCACTACATGGGCTGGTCCTCCATTTCTCCCACTTGGGCTCATCTCCAAGAGCTTGGGATCAGCACCTCCATCCTCCAAGAAGGTCACATCTCTACTCTTGATGATCTTCTTGGTCTCCACACACATCAGCCTATAAGCCTTGGTTCCTTCACAATAACCAAGGAAAAGGCACTTGATGCCCTTGGCATCCAACTTGGTCCTCTTGGCACTTGGGACCAATGCATAGGCCATGCACCCAAAAATCCGCATGTGAGACACATGGGGCCTAATCCCACTCCAAGCTTCTTGGGGTGTCATGCTTGTCAAGGCTTGTGTGGGGCAACGGTTCCTTGTATAAACCGCTGTAGACACCGCCTCCCCCCAAAGCTCATACTTCAGCCCTTCGCCATGAATCATAGACCTTGCCATCTCCACAATGGTGCGATTTGCACGCTCCGCTACACCGTTTTGTTGAGGAGTGTAAGGTGCTGATGTGTGATGCTCAATGCCATGGGCCTTCAAGTACTCCTCAAAGGCCTTGGACACATACTCCCCTCCATTATCCGACCGCAGCACCTTCACCTTGCAATCAGATTGGGCCTCCACAAGGGCCTTCCAAGTCTCAAAACGCCCAAACACCTCACTCTTGCACTTCAGCATATACACCCACACCTTGCGAGAGAAATCATCAATGAAGGTCACAAAATACCTTGCTCTTCCTATGGTTGTGGTCTTCATCGGCCCACACACATCGGAATGCACAAGCTGCAATGGCTTGGTGGCTCGGGTTGCCCCATCCTTGGGGAAGGGCTGCCTTGCTTGCTTGCCCTCAATGCACCCCTTGCACACCATAGAACTCCAATCATGCTTGCAAGAAGAGAGATTCAGCCCCTTCAGAATGTGTTGGAGACTCCTCATGCTCTTCACATTCAAGTGCCCAAGCCTCCTATGCCAAAGCTCCACAAGGTCTCCATGAGCTGATCCTTGGGCTGATCTTTGGGCAACACAAGCCAAGGAAGTACCATTCACCTTGGTGAAGTGGAGGGGATACAAGTGAAGGGGTTGATGGCCTCTTCCCTTGGGGTGTGGCCACCTTCTTCTTGGGCTCCACCCGCTCTTCATCTTCTTCATCTTCTAGGTGCACTCTTGTAGTTGTGCCCACCTTTTGGGCTGGTCCTCCATTACTCCCACTTGGGCTCATCTCCAAGAGCTTGGGATCAGCACCTCCATCCTCCAAGAAGGTCACATCTCTACTCTTGATGATCTTCTTGGTCTCCACACACATCAGCCTATAAGCCTTGGTTCCTTCACAATAACCAAGGAAAAGGCACTTGATGCCCTTGGCATCCAACTTGGTCCTCTTGGCACTTGGGACCAATGCATAGGCCATGCACCCAAAAATCCGCATGTGAGACACATGGGGCCTTATCCCACTCCAAGCTTCTTGGGGTGTCATGCTTGTCAAGGCTTGGGTGGGGCAACGGTTCCTTGTATACACCGCTGTAGACACCGCCTCCCCCAAAGCTCATACTTCAGCCCTTCGCCATGAATCATAGACCTTGCCATCTCCACAATGGTGCGATTCGCACGCTCCGCTACACCGTTTTGTTGAGGAGTGTAAGGTGCTGATGTGTGGTGCTCAATGCCATGGGCCTTCAAGTACTCCTCAAAGGCCTTGGACACATACTCCCCTCCATTATCCGACCGCAGCACCTTCACCTTGCAATCAGATTGGGCCTCTACAAGGGCCTTCCAAGTCTCAAAACGCCCAAACACCTCACTCTTGCACTTCAGCATATACACCCACACCTTGCGAGAGAAATCATCAATGAAGGTCACAAAATACCTTGCTCCTCCTATGGTTGTGGTCTTCATCGGCCCACACACATCGGAATGCACAAGCTGCAATGGCTTGGTGGCTCGGGTTGCCCCATCCTTGGGGAAGGGCTGCCTTGCTTGCTTGCCCTCAATGCACCCCTTGCACACCATAGAACTCCAATCATGCTTGCAAGAAGAGAGATTCAGCCCCTTCAGAATGTGTTGGAGACTCCTCATGCTCTTCACATTCAAGTGCCCAAGCCTCCTATGCCAAAGCTCCACAAGGTCTCCATGAGCTGATCCTTGGGCTGATCTTTGGGCAACACAAGCCAAGGAAGTACCATTCACCTTGGTGAAGTGGAGGGGGTACAAGTGGCCCTCACGAGGGGCTGATGCTATCAAAACTCCACTTGGTGCCCTCACAACACACCCCACCATGTTGAAATGTACCTTCAAACCCCCCAAAGACAATCTACTCACCGAAAGCAAGTTGGCATGCAACTTGGGGACATGGAGCACTTCTTGGATCTGGATCCTCTTGGTCAGCCCCTTCACTTGCACCTCCACAAGGATCTCCCCCTTGCCAAGGGCCTCCACCATGCCATTGTCTCCCAAATAAATCTTCTTCCCCGAAATGGGCTGATAGGTGTGGAAGGCATCTCGATGGCTGGTCATATGTTGGGTGGCCCCCGAGTCCACAATCCAAGTAAACATGTTGGCCTTCTCCCCTCCTCCATGGGTGGCAAAGGTAATCTCTTCCTCCTCCTCCTCTTTGGAGGCTTGGTGTGCACTCTGCTTGTCTTTGGCTTGGCTGCCCTTGCAATCCCTAGCAATGTGGCCTGGTTTGCCACACTTGTAGCATGTCCTTGTCTCCTTGAACGCCTTGGTGTTGCCTCCTCTCCCATGTCTTGGGGAAGGGCTACCTTGCTTGATTGCCCTCTATTGAGATTACAATGTTATGAATGGATGAAAGGCTTTACTTAGATGGTAGGAAGATCCCATGGCCCAAGAGTGGGCTGAACATAAGGGAGAAGCCTTTCCCTAGTTATCCACAAACCATGTGGGATAACCAAACACCATGGGCTGCCTTTGACTACAAGCAATACCCAAGGGACTCTAAGCCTAACTAAGAGTCTACTGCTACTCCTAGGGCTGAATGTACATAGTCTACACTAATATGTACATGATCTTCAACACTCCCACTTTGAGAGTGGTCAAAGGCTCGAAGGCCCATCTTCTCAATCAAGTTGTGGTGTTGTGGCTTCCCATGAGCCTTAGTCAGCACATCAGCAACCATAGCTTGGGTAGGCACATACTTGAGCTCAATCACCTCAGCCTCCACTCGTTCACGAATGAAATGGTGTTGCACATCAATGTGCTTCGTCCGAGAGTGGTGGGTGGGATTTTTGGCCAAAGCAATGGCCCCTTGGTTGTCAATCCAGATCCGTGTGCTCCCCTCTTGGACAAGGCCAGCATCAGCCAGGAGTTGCCGCAACCAAATGGCCTCCTTGGTGCATTGGCTCATGGCCATGTATTCAGCCTCCATTGTAGAAAGAGCTATGGTGGGCTGCCTCTTGGAATTCCAAGTAAGGGCACCCAATTCAAGCTTAAACACGTAGCCAGTGGTGGATCTCCTATCCGCCTCATCACCCGCCCAATCCGCATCACAATAGCCATGCAAAGTCACATGGGCACCTCCAAGTTGCAACTCCAGCCCAAGTGTGCCTTGAAGGTACCTCATCACCCTCTTCACCGCAGCCCAATGCTTTGGGCCATACTTGGACATGTGTTGACTCACAACACTCACCGGAAAGGCCAAGTCAGGCCTTGTGGCTACCATGGCATACATCAAGCAACCCACCGCTGCCTTGTAAGGCACACCTTGCATTTCAGCCCTCACCTCTCCAAATTCAGCATCCGTGAGCTTGGGCAACTTCACACGAGTTTCAAGTGGTGTACCTATGGCTTTGCACTCCTCCATCTTGAAGCGCTTGAGAATTTCTTCAAGGTACCTGCGTTGGCCCATGGTGATGGTGCGGGCAGCCCTATCCCTCTTGAACTCCACTCCAAGGCAATAGTTCAGCTCTCCAAGGTCAGTCATCTCATACTCCTCCTTGAGCATGGCCTTCACTTCAAGCATCTTGGTCATGCTACTTGCAAGAAGGATCAGATCATCCACATATAAGATCACAATCACCAAAAACTCACAATTTTGCATGGTGTACAATGAGTGATCAGCATGGCTTCTTAGGAAGCCCTTCCTAACAAAAATGGCATCAATATCTTGATACCATGCTCTCCCCGATTGCTTCAACCCGGGAAGGGCCTTCTTCAACTTGCACTTGAGATGCTCTTGGCCTTCTTGCACAAAGCCTTGGGGCTGATCCATGTAGATGACCTCCTTCAGCTTGGGGTTGAGAAAAGCCGTCTTCACATCCATTTGGTGTATCTCCAAGTCCATGGCTGCCCCAAGAGTCACAACACACCGGATGGTGCTAAACTTGGCAACGGGAGCAAAAGTCTCATTAAAATCCACCCCCTCCACTTGGGAAAACCCCCTAGCAACCAGCCTTGCCTTGTACCTCACAACATGACCCAAAGCATCCCTTTTGGTGGAGAAAACCCACTTAAAGCCCACACTTGATCTCTTGGAAGGAAGGGCAGCAAGCTCCCATGTCCCTTTGGTAATGAGGGCCTTGTACTCCTCTTGCATGGCCAACTCCCACTTGCTTGCATCCTCACAACGCAACACCTCTCCAAGTGTGGATGGATCTCCAAGGAATGCCACATTGGCTTGTTCTTCATGTTCTGGGGGAAGAATGTGATTCAGCCACCAATCTCCAAGTGGCCTCCGGGTCCTTGTTAGATAACGTGGCTTCTCTTGCTCCTCCAAGGGCTGGTCTTGCTCCTCCAATGGCTGATCTTGCTCTTCCAAGGGCTGATCATGCTCTTTCTCCCTTGGTGAAGATCTTGGAGAAGGGGCTGATGGCCTCTTCCCTTGGGGTGTGGCCACCTTCTTCTTGGGCTCCACCAAGTCCTCATCTTCTTCATCTTCATCTCCTTCATCTTCTAGGTGCACTCTTGGAGTTGTGCCCACCTTTTGGGCTGGTCCTCCATTACTCCCACTTGGGCTCATCTCCAAGAGCTTTGGATCAGCACCTCCATCCTCCAAGAAGGTCACATCTCTACTCTTGATGATGGCCTTCCTCTCCACACACATCAGCCTATAAGCCTTGGTTCCTTCACAATAACCAAGGAAAAGACACTTGATGCCCTTGGCATCCAACTTGGTCCTCTTGGCACTAGGCACCAAGGCATAAGCAATGCACCCAAAACCCGCATGTGAGACACATGAGGTCTGATCCCACTCCAAGCTTCTTGGGGTGTCTTCCCAATCAAGGCTTGTGTGGGGCACCGGTTCCTTGTATACACCGCATTGGACACCGCCTCCCCCCAAAGCTCATACTTCAGCCCTTGGCCATGAATCATGGCCCTTGCCATCTCCACAATGGTTCGATTGGCACGCTCCGCTACGCCGTTTTGTTGAGGAGTGTAAGGTGCTGATGTATGGTGCTCTATGCCATGGGCTTGCAAGTACCCCTCAAAGGCCTTGGACACATACTTCCCTCCATTATCCGACCGCAGCACCTTCACCTTGCAATCAGATTGGGCCTCCACAAGGGCCTTCCAAGTCTCAAAACGCCCAAACACCTCACTCTTGCACTTCAGCATATACACCCACACCTTGCGAGAGAAATCATCAATGAAGGTCACAAAATACCTTGCTCCTCCTATGGTTGAGGTCTTCATTGGCCCGCACACATCGGAATGCACAAGCTCCAATGGCTTGCTGGCCCTTGTTGCCCCATCCTTGGGGAAGGGCTGCCTTGCTTGCTTGCCCTCAATGCACCCCTTGCACACCATAGAACTCCAATCATGCTTGCAAGAAGAGAGATTCAGCCCCTTCACAATATGTTGGAGGCTCTTCATGCTCTTCACATTCAAGTGCCCAAGCCTCCTATGCCAAAGCTCCACAAGGTCCTCATGAGCTGATCCTTGGGCCACACAAGCCAAGGAAGTGCTATTCACCTTGGTGAAATGGAAGATGTACAAGTTGCCCTCACGAGGGGCTGATGCAATCAAGAGTCCACTTGGTGCCCTCACAACACATCCCACCATGTTGAATTGCACTTTCAAACCTCCCAAAGACAACTTGCTTACCGAAAGCAAGTTGGCATGCAACTTGGGCACATGGAGCACCTCCTCAATTGTGATCCTCCTAGGCTTCCCCTTCACTTGCACCTCCACATGGATCTCCCCCTTGCCAAGGGCCTCCACCATGCCATTGTCTCCCAAGTAAATCTTCTTCCCCGAAATGGGCTGATAGGTGTGGAAGGCATCTCGATGGCTGGTCATGTGTTGGGTAGCACCTGAATCCACAATCCAAGTGAACATGTTGGCCTTCTCCCCTCCTCCATGGGTGGCAAAGGCGAAATCCTCCTCCTCCTCCTCTTTGGAAGCTTGGTGTGCACTCTCCTTGTCTTTGGCTTGGCTGGTCTTGCAATGCTTGGAAATGTGGCCTGATTTGCCACACTTGAAGCATGTCCTTGTCTCCTTGAACGCCTTGGTGGTGCCTCCCTTGCCATGCCTTGACACAAGGGCTGATCCCTCCCCTTGGGGCTCATTCTCCCTGCGCTTTGTCACCTCATGCATCAAGCGGGCTGTCACAAACTCCAAGGTCAGATCCTTGGTGGCCCTTGTCTCCAAGGCGGTGATGAGGAACTCATAGGATGGTGGCAAGCTCTCCAACAATGTCATCACCACATCTCCCTCCGTCACGGGCGCCTCCAAACAAGCCAACTCATCAGCAAGAGCCTTGATCTTGTTGACATGGTCCAACATGTCGTCCTCCTCTTGCATCTTGCTAGTGAAGAACTTCCGCCGAAGGAAGAGGATGTTGGAGAGGCTCTTGGTCTCATGGATGTTGCAAAGGGTGGTCCACGCATGGGCTGGTCCCTTGCAATGGCGGATGTGTGCAATCTGCCGGTCCGCAAGGTTGATGGCAATGAGGGCAAAGGCCTTCTTCTCCTTCCTCTCAAATGCCTTCTTGGTCTTTGGATCAGCATCCTCACTTGGAGGCTCCTCACTCCCATCCACCACGTCCCACAAGTCCTTCTCCGCAAGAATCATCTCCATCTTGAACTTCCACATGCCAAAGTTCTCCCCATTGAACTTGTCAATGATGCGCACGCCCTCTCCTCCACTTGATGCCATGGTGAAGCACCTCCCACTTGTTGGCAGCACCCCAAGTGTCTCCAACTGAATTCAGCCTCCAAACACTCACTTGGAAGCCAATTGGGCTGAAATCTCACCAATCAGCCCTTCCAAGGACCTTCCAAGCTCCTCCCAATCCAAAGAATCGACCTAAACACTCCACACAAGTGCCTCACCTCTACTCCACACCAAATCAGACCCTAATCAAGCTCAAATTCACCACATGAATGTCATGGGCTAGTGCTCCTTCAATTCAGCAAGCAATCTCACAATGCTCCTCACAAATAGGGTACTCCACACAACAAGGCGCTCAAGCCTTCCAATCAGCCCTAAATGGATGCTACTACTCACAATAAGCACCTCAAGGACAACAATGGCCTCCAATAGCCCTAATTGGATCACCAATCCACCAAAGCACCCTAATTGGCCCTCAATGGCTCACAAGGGGCAGAAATCAGTCCTCTAAGGATCAAGAAATCCATGAATTTGCCTCACTCACTCAAAAGGGCTCTAATCAGCCCTCTATGCATGGCAAATTCCTCAAGCAACTCAAATATGCTTCCAAGGCCTCCAAAGGACTCTCACTAGATTGCAATTGGCACCATCACAATCCACAATGCACTCAAATGCACAATCAGCCTCAATGGGCTCCCAATGTACACTTCTAAGCACAAACTCAAACTAGGAGCTTCCAACCAGCCCTAACTAGGTCTGATTACTACCATAAGCAAACTCTCACCCAAAATGTACTCAAAACCTCACAAACCAGCCAACAATAGCTCCTAAAGAAAATTCCTTTTTTTTTAAAAATGCACTCCAAAGTTGTTGATATTTGCAAAATGACTCACACCATATGGTTTGTAGGTGAAAAGTGACAAAGGGCTGATTACTCCTCCAAGCTCCAAGATCTCCTCCAAATGCTTTGAATTCCTCCCTCAAACGCAACTCCAAGTTCGTGGGCCCATAACCAATTGAGATTACAATGTTATGAATGGATGAAAGGCTTTACTTAGATGGTAGGAAGATCCCATGGCCCAAGAGTGGGCTGAACATAAGGGAGAAGCCTTTCCCTAGTTATCCACAAACCATGTGGGATAACCAAACACCATGGGCTGCCTTTGACTACAAGCAATACCCAAGGGACTCTAAGCCTAACTAAGAGTCTACTCCTACTCCTAGGGCTGAATGTACATAGTCTACACTAATATGTACATGATCTTCAACACCCTCAATGCACCCCTTGCACACCATAGAACTCCAATCATGCTTGCAAGAAGAGAGGTTCAGCCCCTTCACAATGTGTTCGAGATTCTTCATGCTCCTCACATTCAAGTGCCCAAGCCTCCTATGCCAAAGCTCCACAAGGTCTCCATGAGCTGATCCTTGGGCTGATCCTTGGGCAACACAAGCCAAGGAAGTACCATTCACTTTGGTGAAGTGGAGGGGGTACAAGTGGCCCTCACGAGGGGCTGATGCTATCAAAACTCCAAACAAGGGCTCAAATCAACCCTCTAGGGTTCACGAATTCCACTAATTCGCCTCTCTCACACACAAGGGCTGAAATAAGCCCTCTAGGGTTTGCAAAATCCACTAATTCGCCTCTCTCACACACAAGGGCACAAATCAGCCCTCTAGGGTTCACAAATTCCACTAATTCGCCTCTCTCACACACAAGGGCACAAATCAGCCCTCTAGGGTTCACAAATTCCACTAATTCGCCTCACTCACTGACAAGGGCACTAATTAGCCCTCTTAAGTTCACCAAGTCCACAAATTCGCCTCACACTCACTCACAAGGGCACTAATCAGCCCTCAATGGATGGCAAATGCTTCAAGCATCTCAAACATGCTTCCAAGACTCACAATGGGTTGTCACTTGATTGCTTCCAAGGCTCACAATCACTTCTCAACAATGCACCTAAGTGCACAATCAGCCTCAAAGCACTCTCACTCTAGTGCAATTGGCACAATCTCACTCATCAATGCACCCAGGTGCACAATTCAGCCTCAAATGGCTCTCAATGCACACTTCTAAAAGCAAACTCAAACTAGAAGCACGCAACCAGCCCTAACTAGGTCTGATTACTATCATAAGCAACCTCTCCTCCAAAATGTACTCAAAACCTCACAAGTCAGCCAATGAGAAAGCAACAAAACTTTCCTCTTCCTTTTTAAAAAAAAATACACTCAAAGTGTGTTTCTCCAAAGAATACTCACACCATATGGTTTGTAGGTGAAAAGACACAAAAGGTTGATTGCTCCTCCAAGCTCCAAGATCTCCTCCAAATGATTTGAATTTCACCCTCAAGCGCAACTCCAAGTGCGTGGGCCCATAACCTATTGAGATTACAAAGGGATTGATGGATGAAAGGCTTTACTTAGATGGTAGGAAGATACAAAGACCCATGAGTGGGCTGATCTTATACTAAAAGCCTTTCCCTAGTTATCCACAAACCATGTGGGATAACTACCTTTCATGGGCTGCCTTTGACTACGAACAATACCCAATGGACTCTAAGACTAACCTAGTGTCTAATGCTACACCTAGGGCTGAATGTACATGGGCTACATTAATATGTACATGTTCTTCAACATACACTTAGGGCTGTATGTACATGGTCTACACTAATATGAACATGATCTTCAACACAAATTTCTCTAATGTGCACTCAAATGCACTAAATCTCTTAGATCAAGCCTCAAGTGGTTCAAATGCCTCCACTAAACACTCAAATGCTTCCAATCCTTTAGATCAGACCCCAAATGATTCAAATCTCTCTAATAAGCACTCAAATGCTCTAAACCTCTCCAATAAGCATTTAAATGCTTCTAATCACTCAGATCAAACCCTAAGTAATCCAAATCTCTCCATTGAGCACTCAAATGCTTCCAATCACTTAGATCAGACCCAAAGTGATCCAAATCTCTCCAATAAGCACTCAAATGCTACAACTCACTCCAATAGGGCTTTAGTGCATAAGTCAACCCCTCTTAAGTACCCAACAGGTACAACGAGCCCTCCAAGAGTAAGAATGAACTCAATTAAGAAAATACCTCACAAAAGGTCAAGATCTTGATGCAAAGTACTCCAAAACAACCCAAAATTCTTCTTGCTCCAAACTTCACCAATGCTCCTTCGACAAAGCTTACAAAGAGATCTCACTTCCAATAACAACTCACATGAGTGGGCCCATGACCTATTGAGTGAAAGAACACCAAGGTGAAGTAATCCAATGGAGGAAGAACTCAAACAAGTATGAGAAAAGGGTCTCTAGCTCATGCTAGGGGCTGAACTCTTATACTACTTTACCAACTAATGGAGTGACTAACCATATGAGTTATGTCTCCTCTACCAGGGTTTCCCCTCTCTATTATCACCTTTAAGAAGGTTGACCTCTCTAAAGACACATTGTTTAGCTACAAACAATCTTCTAGTCTAACTACTCACTTCCTTCAACATGATGAACTTGCGTCAAATGAAGAGTATATTGGACAAGCTTTTAGTCTCATGAATGTTGCAAAGAACTCACCATGCTTCTGCTGATTCCTTGCATACTCACACATGAGCAAGCTGCCTATCCACGATTGCAAGCAATGATAGAGAAGGCCTTCTTTGCCCTCCTATCATAAGTCTTTTTGACTTTGGCATCAACAATCAATGGAGGAGGGTCCTCGAGGTCAACCCCTAGCATGAACTTGAGACCCTTTTCTTATACTTGTTTGAGGTCTTCCATCATTGGATTACTTCACCTTTGTATTCTTTCACTCAATAGAGCCTAAACTATTCTATCCCTACACATCATTTAAATCCACATGGCATCCCTTCTAACTTTGAGAATAGTAATGATTCTACAATTTGCTTAAATCATCTCAAACTTGATAGTTTGCAACCCATAGCTGACCTCCCTTTGAACTTGGAGCACCTAAAGAGTTGTAAATTACAGCTTTTGGACCTTGATAATTTATAGCTTGTGTTTAGTGATAGTTTTTGACACCAAGCCTCTACTCATATTGGTGTATCAATTCATAGCTAACACAAGTTGTAATCTAGCAACACTAAGAGAGAGTTTGTTGATCTCACAATTAAACGTTGTGGAAGGAAGTAGAAATCCATTAGCCTTCAAGAGACTATCATAAATCTAGATGATGACCACGATGAATTTCCAGTCACGCTTGGAATAAATATTCACTTTGATAAGTAGGAGGGGAATCCTTGCCCCTACTATCCAATGTACCTCCATTCCAACCTTGTAGTTTCCAAACAAAATCCCATTCTAATGCAACGGTTGTAGATAATCCTCCTCCCAAATTAAGGCCTTTAGATAATTCTTCACCTATTCATGAGATTTTAGAGCAAGATGTACTTTACACTCTTCTTGTTGTCCCTCTTTAGATACCACCTTCGTCAAAGTTTGAAATTAGAATGGGAGAAGGGCATAACATGTGGAAGGATGTGCACTCGAGTCGATAGAAGAGAGTCGGCATCAAAATTTGGAAAGACATGCACTTGAGTCAATGGAGGAGAGTCGTAAGGAAATTTGAGAAAAACATTGGTCTTTGTCCTATTTGTAGTTCAAGAGCAAGACCTAATTGAGAGCAAATTGATACATATAACAATAGGCCCATTGCAGTCTTGGAGAGGTAGGCAAAAGGAAACTCAACTAAATAACGTTCACACTCCCATCATTATCTTCATTCTACTAGCTCAAGGTCAACAACTAATCGGCAAAAGTAAGCCTATGACAATAATGTAAAAGGTGAGGCCTCAATAAAATTCTAGAAATGAATTGCCCAATGAAAAGTTGTCTCTAATATTAGATCGACATAGTCTAAGCATTTCATTGGGCAAATCCATTTCTTCTTCAACCTTCTAGTATTCTAGGAAAGCTTAGCATTATATTGATTCATTTGTCAACTGAATTTATTTTTTGTCAATTGTCTATTGAGACCCCTTATTATAAATTACAAACTTTGATATTGGTCCTAAAGAGTTCTCAATACATAAGAGATCATTTAGTATTGAGAGCAAAGATAATTTGTTATAAGGGCTTTGGGAGGACAAACATGACAAAGAATTGTTGTGCTTCACCTACGGATTGCACATTTGCTGCTACTTTGTGTGGTATATTGAGTGTGCACTCATTGCACTATGGCCACCTTAGTGCAATGGACTTCATCTACTTTTGTGTCGACTACACAACGGGTGCTTTCTTGTGGTTATGGTGGTGCAATCGTTGCTTGAATAAATCAAGGTATGGTAGTGCTCTAGGCATGCTTCTCTCTCTTGCGTAACAATGAGTTACAACTTGAGAGACTTGTACTTTGTGTTGTAAACAATCATTGAGTTCTTGTGGTCGTACATTTTCCTTATTGCGTTATGGTTTGAGCTACAATCGCCAACAGTGGTTGTAAATGTTGTAGTCATTATTATTTAGGAATGCCATGGTTTGATCCTTGTTCACCAAAGGCACTTCCAAGTCCTAGGTTGCACATCTTTACTTTATAATGTGCTTTGTTCTTCACCTTCTTTTGTCCATACTTTGTCTAAAGCATTTTTAGGCTCATCAAGCAATGGTGGACACAATAGCCAATTCGAAAATAGAAGACCTCATCGATCCCGCATTAGGAGATGCAATTCCTAATGTAGACCTCGAAAACCTCAATGTTCTTGGCTATGGATGGGTAGACGCAATGGATGTTGCTATGCGGCTGGCCAACACTAAACTCCACAACGACCTCACTACACTAGCTTCTGCAAGGGCTCATTGACCAGCGCAGTGAAAAGAGGACAAGGAAGCTGCTTCAAAACGTCGTGAGATTAGAGGGAAGGTTTTTTGCTACGAAGACTCTAAGGCTCGCTAAAATGCTAAGGAGGTTGTGTCAATTGCAAGGTTCTTCAACAACTCTCGGAATGCTAGTAACCCACAACCTATTGTATTGTATGTACCATGTCACATGAAATCTGGGAGTTTGCAATCCAGATTGGTCCAATGGCGTGTCTGTAGACATGGTGATGTTGGTTTCCACTCCCCCTTCTGAATTGTACAAGGAAAGCACCAATTATACACAATTTGACTTCAGAGAGGTAGGTATCGAAATAAAGCGCCAATTTCAAGCTAATTTGGTCAAAATTTATAGTGGAGAGGCCGAGGTAGAGATTGACAATGACTTCCAAGAAGTTCTTCCTACCCAAAAGCCAAAGGCGAATTATAATTGGACTTGGCGATTTCAAACGAGTGGGTTGCGAAACTGATAAGAGGAAATGATAGTGAAGCACATTAAATGCAAGGTGTGTTCTATGTTTAATAAGAAACCAAAGATATTAGGACCAAAGTGGGACACACTCATGAAGCATGAGGATAGAAGGGAGGCCATATTTGACATGCCAAAGTACAAGGTGAAGGCGGGTGAATGGTATATTTCAAGAACCTGTTGTCATCAGATCAATCTACGCCACTTTGCTGCAAGAACCTACTTCCATTTTTAAGCATGTCAGTGTGACTACTTCCATAGCTAAAGCTAAGAAGGTTGTGCAATTTTGTACAATCTTCCTAATCCTCTCATGTGGGTGTCCAATGTTAGAATACAAAGAGAATTAGGGACTCTACGCATTTCTAAATGTCCCAAATCTTTTATGCATGCATTGGACAAAATAGCTCTAGTTAGAGGATGGCCGAATTCATGTACAAGCAAGTAAAGGAGTCCATTAAGAAAAAGATATTTGCAACTCATTTTCTTGCTCTTACTTGCAATGAAGTTACATCTATTGATAATAGTAGTTGGCTGTATATTCATGTGTATAGTGTTGAAAACTACATCAAGATTCCTCACCTGATTTCTCTCCAACAATTGGGGGAAGAATCTTTTGCAAACACTTTGAAATTGCTCATTATGAAGGCATTGGAGTTAGGAGGCGATTTTACTTTGTAAGAGATTTTAAGGAGGTTGCTCTAATTTGGAGTTGACGACATCAACATTTTTCAAGGTGTACGAAGTGGTGTTACAACATAGCTACAAACCAAATATGTTCTTTTTTGTATAGGGGTTCATTATATGGCGCACCGCTATAACCTTGCAACCAAATTGTTGTCTTCTTTACCAATATTTGGTGTTGTGGAGCAAGTAATTTTGAAGGTGCATGCTTATTTTAGCAAGAGTCCTAAGCACTAAAGCGAGTATGAGAAACTAACACAAATTATGGAAACAAAGGGATTGAAGCCTCTTCTTCAAGTTGCAACAAGATGAGTATCGCTCTTGGAGTTGCTACGTAAGCTATTGGCGGACTATTGCACTTTCTTGGGGAAGATGAAGAGCGACTCCACAAAAATGATGCAATAGAGTACTCACTACTCACCTACTCCCACTTCAGTCGCTTATCCTCAAGATATATCAATTATTTTCCTGTAATGAATATGTTCAGTTGCTTATTCTTAAGTAGCGATTGTTTTCTTGCAATGAACATGTTCAATTGCTTATTGTCAAGTATGCTCGACACGTTCATTTAGTTGCTACATTCAATTATAGTAGGTTTACCTTTGGTTTAGAATTTAGGTTTGTCAAACAAGTTTGTTGAAATTTTGTAACCCTGTTACAATATAAAGGTATCTAGTACATTTTAGAAGCTCATAATTGTAAGAGTCAAGAGCCAAGAATACATAAGCATTCTGTGGATGTTGCTTCAAAGAATTAATTGTGGATAGCGAGAACCTTTAACCTAGACTTAATCAATTAGTCTGTTGATTTTTGCACACATTTCTAAGCTTAATATTGTTGAAAAGAGATTTGTAGTTGCCACTCATCCAAATTCAATAGTCTCTTTAGTTTCACTAACTTGCCTACTCGATCTTTGCATCTCAGTATAGATGATTTGAGATTAAGAGATGAGTTAAAAGTTGTGATGAACTAGGTGTTGTATGATTGTTAATTGGATGCATAATTTTAGATTTTTTTGTTCTTCGTGATTCAGTATTTTATGCCTTCATTATCTCACTTCATTATAGTTAAGTTCATATATTGCAAATCTTCTATGGGTTTTAAATCTTACAATAGCTTTTGATTTTTAAAAAGAGGTAAGATCCATTTAATTGTGTCATAGATTCATATATCCTTGAGCATGTGGAGTTCAGTCCTCCAATCTTGCTTTTCACATCACATTGCTTGGACACATCCTCCATCGCCAACATTGAAAAATCGTTACAGAGTTCTATCTTTAGTTGGAGTTTGGGATTCATGGGTGTTACAAATGGCCAAATGGATCCGGTTCAGAGTCATCAATCTCCATGTCTACCTACAAAACAAAAGGTGTGATGTGATTTTTGATCTTCTGTTTAGTTCTTTTGAACGGATCAGCTTTCATTAGTTACTTTTCATTAGGGATAGTTGGGGTCTATCAATCCGTCTTAGGCTTATCTTGACAAAAGTGGTATATCTAGGAATCTAATTAATTATTATAACAACAAGACATGTCTTATTATGTATAATACGAAATTGTTGCATGTTCCGAGAAGATAAAAAATCTAAGAGTTTAATCATTGGATCATTTGGAGTTTAATCTAAGTGATTGGAGGTATTTGAGTGCTTATTGGAGAGATTTGGATCATTTGAGTTAAATAATCCAAGTGATTGGAAGCATTTGAGTGCTTATTGGAGAGATTTGGATCACTTGGGGTCTGATCTAAGTGATTGGAAGAATTTGAGTGCTTATTGGAGAGATTTGAATCACTTGGGGTCTGATCTAAGTGATTGGAAGAATTTGAGTGCTTATTGGAGAGATTTGAATCATTTGGAGTTTAATCTAAGTGATTGGAGGCATTTGAGTGCTTATTGAAGAGATTTGGATCACTTGGGGTCTAATCTAAGTGATTGAAGGCATTTGGGTGCTTATTGAAGAAATTTGGATCACTTGGGGTCTAATCTAAGTGATTGAAGGCATTTGGGTGCTTATTGGAGACATTTGAATCACTTGGGGTTTGATCTAAGTGATTGGAAGCATCTAAGAGCTGATTGGAGAGATTTGAACCACTTGGGGTTTGATCTAGAAGATTTGAAACATTTGAGTGCACATTGGAGAGATTTAATGCATTTGAGTGCACATTGGAGGGATTTGGACCAATTGGGGCTTCGTTTGAGTGATTTGAAGCAATTGCTTTTGCAAGAGCTAATTGCCTATTGCTTTGCATTCTACTTGAAATTTGATCATCTTCAAATTATTCTTGAAAATGGTCTACAAGCTTCATGCATCAAGATGAACATTTAGTGATGCAATGACCTTTCTTTTAATTACACTACGACCATAATATATTCCAAATATTTGTTAAAGGTATGTATAAAAATGCTTTAAAAAATTAATATTCATGGCATGCCAATAATAGTTACTTGTACAAAGAAATAAGATATGATCCAAAAATACAAAATTGTTAAGAATTGTATCGTAGAATTGAAAATTTTAAACCCTAAAAAAGCCCATTGTCCCCTCGAGGGACAATTTGGAGTTCGTGCAGGTTTTGTAGACCTCAATTTTTAATGAATATTCTTAAAACTTTCTCATAAGATAGGAAAACTGATTAGCTTTGTGGGAATATAATTTTTATTTCAATTGGTGCGTGGGAGCAAAAGTTATACCACAAAAAGCATGGATTTTAACTTGGCGGGCAGAAAAATAAATCCACAAAAACTTGAAATTAAAATTTAAAATTTTTTTATCTTATAGATTATATTTCATCCCTTGCAAATTACATTTTATTTCATCCCTTGCAAATTTTGTGTCTTAAAGGCACTCCTCAACCAAATATTCATTGAAAATTTGAAGGAAAAATTAGAAACTTGTTTTGTAAATAGATGGTGGAGCTTGCTATGTTGGAAAAAAATGCTACTTCTTGCTTCAATGGTTAAATTGTCATCATTATATAATTCTTGGATTGCAAAACATTAAATAAGTATTCTAATATAATTATGGAATTTTGATTTAATATTTCCATTCTGAAATGATTGCAATATTTTTTTTGGCAATGTAGGTTTGAAATTCTATTGACTTAATGGTGGTCCTTTAATTAATGCTAAAGAATAAATTAATTGAATGGAAGTTGAATTCAATGTAAAAGAAGAAGTTATATTTTCACTAAAAAATGTATTATGAAATTTACATTCATTTATCTAAATGTTTATAATACAACAATGGAAGAAGTGGGTGTCAAGCATCTCTCGCATACCAAATTCATTTCATGCAATTGGAGGTTCTTTCCGAATGCAAAAATTATATTATGTTCAAATTCAAAATTTTCTTTTCATTTTTATTGCTAAAATAATAAGAAATTACAATAAAATTTAAGCTTCTTTTTTATTAAAAAAATTCCTATGAAACAATATGAATCTATAGTACCAATGGTAATTATAAAAATAGCTTTAAAAGTACAGTGTAAACGACATTGTGAACAATATGGTTTGAGGACATGACATTATTAATAACATGTTCACTTGCTTATAAATGTTGTTGCAAATAGCATCCGTGATTTTAACACCTGTCCACTTAGCACAACCACTAGAAGTGTAGTCCATGTAGACTTTCAGCATCTACGTGAGCAACCCTTTGGTTGAAAAACTCCAAAGCAGCTACCCTACCTCTTGATTTTTGAAAGTAATCCTTGTTTTCTAGAAGTCCATAGTCATTTTTCAGGAATTTTCATGGTAAAAACAAAACCCTTGCCAGCATGGCACTTTTATGTTTATAGAGATGTTGGACTAAAATAGCAACATGTTCTTCTAGATGGCGCTGACAACATCATGTCTATTCCAACATGACCTTATTAATCCTCTAGTATACATGCGTTCCTTCATCTATCTAACAAAATCAAAGTACTAAGGTAGGACCACCCATTCCCGACTGGGGACCAATAAACAACCATGTTTCCAACCATAGCAAAAAAGTGTTTTTTTCTCCATTTCAAAATTGGGACTTGTAAGTTATTGACATATGTTCCAATTTTGTGAGTCAGAAAGTAAAAAGCTATAAATAAAAAGGTAGTTTTGAGTGATGATCGGCAATAGGTCCAAAGCACTTTTTGCCTTTCAAAATTCATAATTATTTCAATTTGAGTGGTAAAATTACCAAAGTTTTTGCAATCCTCCTCATTTCTATCGATGCACCTCTGAAAAATTTTACTTTGCCTTGTTCAATCCTAGATCATATCTGCAGGTGCTTAAGTTATCGATTATAGGCGGCTCCACCTTATACGCTTGATGCTCCCTAACATAATAATGTCAATTGCAACATGTCTTGTTTTTTTCTAACGTCACCAAAAACAAGCATTTCTTATAGTGTAAATCTCCCTTAAAGGGGTATAAGTGTGGGCAATCAATTTGGTTTGGGTGCTCAAGTACATCCTAATTCTACAAGATTTCTAATACTTTGTCTTTGATGAATAATCCATTGCATAATGCATATGTAATCTAGTTGTTGTTGATGTGAATAGAATATCAGCTAGAATTTTATAAACTATTTCTAATACTTTGTCTTTGATGGATAATTCAAATTTATTGAGCTCATTTGTATTACATCACTCTACAAGTTTTTAATATTTGATTAAAATGCTATACTTTTGCACAAAATAAATGAAGCATGGCAGATTCTACAATGATGCCAACAAATTATTTTTGGTACCCTAAAATTGCAATAAAAAAATTGGAGTACATCTTTGGTTAATGAAACTCCACTATTCCTTCCTTTCTCTATCTATTGTAATGTACAAATTTTGTTAACACTCTCTAGTCATTCATGGATCACAAACAACTCCAATCCATCTCCGTATTGCTACAAAAATGAATGAATGAAAATTGCAAATATCACAGGTTAATCAAGATGCCTACTATAGGTTTTGGATGTGGGGCTTTTAGGAAGGTTAACTCCCTTACTACTCGAATGCCCCAATTTGAGATGATGAACAAAGAGGTTCCATCAAAGGGCATTTTTTACTACAAAACTTCTCATTCATTCCCTACGCAACACCATGAGGATATAGAAAAGTATGAACTAAACTTACATATAGGGCAATTCTCAATGAAGAGGGAGTTAAGGCAAAATAAAAAAAAATGCTTTGCCTAGGTGATCATTATTGACATAAATCTTGATGCGAAGAGAATTGCTTGACATAGACCTGCAATGGAAAGTGCAATGGAAAGTGCAATGGAAAGTGCAAAAGCGAATGACAATTGAGCTGTGTAGGTCATTCGTCAGGGCAGATGATACAATGGTTTTCTCTCTGGCAGGGGATTGCAGAAAATAATCCGCTCTATGAGAACGGCGCATTTCCTGGCGGAGGGTTACCTAGGTTGAGCGGGGCAGGGAGGCTATGAATCGAAGTCTGCCTTGAAGGGAAACTGCGTGATTCTGGCTTGAATTTTTTTAGGGTTTCGTGCTCCTCTCGCACCTCCGTCTTCCCTCTGGCCTGCTTCTTTGTAGGGTTTCGCGCTCGCTTGCTGACTCTCTGGATATGTCCTGGTAGCGGGGCTCGCGAGTCTTACCCACCATGGACGCTGTCGTCGCGGGCGACCAGACGCTCTGGCTCGACGCCTCGCCCTTCCTCTCCTCTGTTTGTCATGGTACCGTCCTTGTCCACCATTCTCTCCTTGCCGGGGCCTTTTGCTCATTCTGGCGCCTGTTCCCGTCTTTTGGTTTGATTGTTGACTGTCTTAGCCATAGCTTCACAACTTTTTCCCTTCTCCCAGAGTCCTCTATCCTGTTCTGGTTTTCGTCCATCATGGCGATGTTCGCCTTTGTCTAGCTTATGCGGATCACTCGGTCTTTGATAAGCGGTAATAGTTCGTGGCGTTCTCCCTCATTGCATTCGTCCGCATTGTCGTGGTTCGAGTCTTGATTCGACAGGCTCAATCATGTTCAGGTCAATAGTTGTAGTGTGGAAATCCACTCTACGCCAGGATTCCCAATTTTCACATTTGGATGCATGTCTGGGCACCTCTTCTCCTTCAGTATGTTGAACGAGCTCAGTGTAGAGAACCTCATACCTTTTCTAATGCCTTTTCTAATGCTGAGTGGTGCTTGTATGTGTATTTGACTGTGTAGAAGTGAGTTTAAACAGTCATGGCCATGCTTCGGCAGTTTCACATCTTGGTACATACTAACCGGCCATATCGAACTTGCTCTGCAGAATTGGGGGTTGGAGAGCTCGTCCATGGGGAAAATTTCAGCCTGTTCGAGGCCATGTCAGCTCTGGAGGTATCATTCTCTTATCAAATATTATCTGTTTGGTATTGTGGTAGCCGCGCTTTCTGAGTCTGTTTCCTTGCATTTTGCCAGTCTCTATCCTAGGATGGGGAGTCGTGTATATTGGTTTCTTTTTTCACTGATAGAACTTCGTTGGTGGGATAAGATTATGGATCCAAAGATGGACGCTGGCATGTCCACCACAGGATTCAAAACTTTTGAAGAAGCCATAGAGAGCGGGGCAGCTCCAATTCAGCTGACCATTCAGCAGTTGGTGGATGTCTTTGACCACATGCTCGCATGTGAGGTATGGTTTACGCATGAAATGCATATTTTCTCAGGTTGATTATAGTGACGTAAAATGTAAGAGGATATTGCACACTGTACATGTGTTACATTCTTGATTCTTATACTAGGTTTCTATTGGGATTTCTGTCTTTTAAATCAACTCCTCATTCTTGAGCGCACGAGAAGGTGAATACGGGGTTGTTTCTCTGATTTAGGAATACTTCTGTTTCAGTAGATTCTCAATTACGCCGTTTATGGTATCGAAGATGGTGAGGATAGTGCTGAGAGTCAATCTGACAGTATCCTCTGTAAACTTCCCATTTTAAGTTTTACGGAGGGCGATCTGTGGTTTTATTGAAGAAATCGATGACGATACTGCAGGCTACATGGCAAAATGGTCATGCCCTGGCGCAAACTGTGTTCTCTTGCCTTTACCTCCTGAATGTGGAGCGTACAGCTCCGAATGCCTTGCTTCACGCTTTTTGCAGAAGCACGCGGGCTACTTGTAGCATGATACGAACGGCTATTGCACTGGCGGATATCCATGAGGTACATAGTGCTGTTCTTGCAAGATTGAGATGGTCATCGCCGTAGGAGTTCTCTTCGCCTACGTTGTAATGGGTTTTTTCTTGGGTGGAGATTTCGGACACTTTTTGAAGAGGAAGGTCGCACGATCTTAGGCATACTCGGTGTTTCTTCTGCAATCAACAGGAAGAAGATTTTGTCACAATGGCTTATGGTTTACCTATCGAGGGAGAGGGCGATTCCAAGTGTGTCGCACTTTTGAACACAGTGGAAGAAGTTGTGGCCAGGCAGCTCCGCGGGTGTAAAGGCCTCTCAGCAACGAAAAAGAAAGGTTTTGAAGGTAGGAATACTTGACACTGGAAATCTTGGAACACTAACATCAAATGACTTTCGAGTTTGCGTTTTTGTTGTTAACCTTGCGAACGACGTGGTTAGGGCGGAATGTAGTTAAACAAAATGAATTTAATACAAGCACAATGTTTTCTGAGTATGTTTTAACTTAAGGTTGATTTGGCTAGGTTATTGGAACCCCTTTTAGTACGGTTCTTTCTGTAATGCATGACGAAAGTTCCATGTACCTAGTCTACCCTTGACCTCTGGATCTTTGATACCAGTGGATCTGTGATGCTTGTTCAATTGATAATATGAGGACATGAAGGGTCAGATGAATTTCGTCGATTGCGTGAGAATCATGTCGATGGCGGCTTTTATGGACTATTATTTGGTTCATATTTATTTTTGTTTGTCATGATCTTCAGATGCTGAGCCATTGCAAGGCGACCCTGCTCTTGAAGGGGGGTACTGTCAGACTATTTTATGCCGATTGCGATTTCGCAAGGTTGAGTCCCTATACCCTATACTTTTGTATTATGTGTCCGTTTTTATCAACCCCTTTTTCCTTGTGATTGAAGTTTTTTCTTAAGTAATTGACGTTGATTATTATAACAGGCATTGTACCAGACTTTGACCTGTATGGACAAACCACAAGGAAGAGGACGAGAAATGGCTCGTAAGCACATTGGAGCGGCTCTATCTGAACTGCAAAACATACGCTCCTCGTCGGCATTCTTGTCTCTTGGTCAGGCCCCTGATCCATCAACGGAAAGTGAGGAGCGTGGGTCAACAGCTTCCGGAAGAATTGCTGTAGGATTTGATGAGAGTGTGAATCGAAGATTGTTGGCTCCTACTCCTCCTCGCTCGATCAATATTCTCAGTTGGGAAGATGTAAGGACTGTGCACCTCCCTCGCTTCTTTAGAACGATATGTGCTCTCATTTGTCTAGCGGAATGTGATTTATGGCTGGTTACAAGGATTCCACGTATTCTTATGTCCTGATTTGATGCAGACTTTGGCATATTTTGAGAAGTTACTACAAGACCTTGACCACATCTGCTGTCTGCCCATGACGCTTGGACTAGAGGAGATCATGCAGTTTGTGGTGGACTATCAGAAACTAAAGCCCGATCTTTTTGCACGGGCAAGATTGCAGGTTTTTCATATCGCTGAAGATGAAGAATTTTGCACTTTATTCTGTTTGTCTGTCCGTTTATGGTTTTCGATTTTGAATATGGTAGACCTGATCCAGGTGATCATGCCTTCCTTTTGAGAAATTGAGGGTTTACTGAGGATGAGAACTTACATTACTTCTCTAAGTGTGTGAAGTACACAGCCGGGATGGTCTTTTATATTCCCTTTGGTTATGACTGATATTAATGAACATGAACGAAGATAGGGCAGTGATATTTTGTTCACATTACAAGAAATGATCTTTTGGTAAATTTCTTGGCAACTTGTTCAGATGTAGGGGCAACCCAGAGCTGAGTCCTTTCGTTGCGTTATATTCTTACGTCTTGAAGACATCTTATTTTGTTAATCAGCTGTGGGTTGCTTCCTCCATTGCCTCTGAGCTATCACTAGAACGACTCATTATGATATTGGTTATTGTGTTCAGTTGCTTCTGCTTCACGATGGAAAGTTACTGGGAAGGGAGCCGTTGGCGATTGCATTGGTCAAAGTTTTCAATGTGCCCCAAAATGTAATGACAAGTGATCACCAGACTCAGGCGTTCACTACGCAAGCTGCCCGAGTAAGTTTTGTAAACCCAGGCAATCCTTGTGTTCTGCAACCTCGTGGCACTTATTTGGAACTTCGCTTTCTGTACTCATGAACATATAACAGTTTAAGATAGCAAGATGCTAGTAGCGTATTTCACCCAGTAATGGCTAATTGTCTTCTTTGCGATCAGAGCATTTTTGCAAATACATAATCGGTTAAGTAGTGGGACTTGTGAAGAGGGATTTATGATTCATGTAAGCTGCAGTACAAATTTAGTGGTAGCAAAGGGGAATGAAACTTGGAGAGTGCTACTCATGAGAAGTATCTGGATTGTGCTGGATTTTCTATAGGTAACACAGTATCTATTGAAAATCATGTGCACCAATACAGCCTGGCAACGGCGCAAGCTTGGTAGGATATTACAGGATTGGGGAAATTTGCTGCAGCAGGTACAAACATTTCTTATAGTTATATCTAATTTCCATTACCTTCGAACAGAGAACCTTATTGTTTTGGTTATTGAACTCAGGAATCTGGATTACATCCAGCAGAATTCAGACCTGTAGAGCGCTGAGAAACCTTCATTCCATATTTCTTTGATTATTTACTCGTTTAAAAGATTCTAGCTCTGATATAATTTCTGTCATCTTCATTGCTACCTTGTTCAGACTAAGGTTACTCGAGATCTTTCCCTTGAAAGCAGTCATGTGGCAAGTGTCCATGATGAGGTAATTTCTCTATCTATGTAACTCATCTTATTGATGTGCGAGCTGTGACAATTGCATGTAGATACTGGTTGAAATGTCTTAAAAAAGGCCCTTTTTAGTGTCTGATTATTGAGACACACGTCCGTGATCGAGCTTGCGTGTCCTATTTTTTCGAAGAATTTTAGTAAGATTTGAACTGGTGACAGGTCTACTCATATTATAAAGATCTTGTCTAGCAGTTTTGTCCTTAGGTGTGACACACTGTTCGCAAACGAAGTTGTATTAATGGTCAATATGAACATGTAGGACTTTAGTATTTTCTGAGTGGTACTTGCTGCTGGTGTCAGGTCCTGCAGACAGAGAACATTTTGACAGCGTGGGTAGCAGAACAAACCTGCTGGGTCGTCCGTCAGTTTCTGATGTTGGGGTTTCAATTGGATCTGTACTCCCTGAGCGAGTACTGCATGGTGTACTGGTACGTCATGAGCGTCCTTATGTAGACCTACAATCCATTTGTACCCTGAAACTGGTATGGGATTTCCACATTTGAATTACATTCTCTTACATTCTTTAATTATAGCTAGTGAACACTTGAAGCCATGGGTGGCACCAGGTACTTGGACCATGTGTTGCTATCAACCTTGCACTACAAGCTTGCTAAGGAGAGTCAAACGTCCTCAGCACTAGATTCTCCCGATTCAGGTGTTCATCTTCCCCTCATGTTCCTAGTTTTCTTTTGACTGTGCAGAAATGTAGGGTTGTTATAAAGCACGTGGATTTATCGCTCTAAGAGTTTGCCGATGGTTTCTAGACTTTGAACGTTTTGTACATCATAATAAGTGTTACGTGAGGATTGTGTCCTTAGAAGTTCTCTATACGTAGAGTGTTGTTCTCAAGTTTAAGTAGGGGAGCACTGGGGAAGTTTGTTGTCGACCAGTACGGAGGGAACAGATTAGAAGAATCAAGGGGTGCAGAGAGGTCCAGATTAGTTGAGGCAGGATTAGCAGGGAGGGGGCGATGACGGTTGGGGTTGCCTCCATAGGCTTACACGGAAGGCATCACTTGCTCTGTTGAATTTTCCACCATCAGTCAAAAAGAAGGGGAAGAAGAAGAAGGGACCTGCAACTGTGAAGCAGCCTGGAACCACACCAAAAGATGGCAAATTTTCATATTCCATCGCCATACTTCAGTGCTACAGCGACCTTTGTAAAGGTTTTATCTGGGTTAGTTCGGAGTCGAGACTCATACTGCAGTTTTCTCTTGAGTTCTGAAGTTTGACAATATCCACCGGCAGTTTAAAATTACTTTGTCTGCATCTTACTACGCCTAGGAGATCAGAACTTGTTTGCAAACCCCTTGTACTCATATTTGTAGTGCGCTCTAACGGTTTGATTCTCATGCTTAATCAGATGTTGAGGGCACTAATACGAGATCGCAAGCTTGTTCACCGGGATACGATATTTAACACAGAGCAGGAGGTAAGGTCTCCGTGTAAATGAAAACTTTTTGCTTTTTCTGACATATAGCAGTAGTATCGATGGATTTTTGGAGACTTTCAATTTACAAATGTTTGGCACAACACGAGGACCAGTATCCTGCTGTATGTGTATCTAGTGTGAAATGTGAAATTACAACTATTTTAGGGTGGTCTTTGAACCCCTTACCACGCAGGCGTTCAAATTTCGGATGATGAACGAATTCAAACACGTCCTGTGCACATAATGTCATATTTTCACCCGTTCAAATGTTTTCAGATCAGTGCTCCAAGAGTACAAGTATGATTCGCCTCAATGATTAACTTTTCCAGTTCAAAAATGGCCCCTCTGAAGTGTTTTTTAAACGTAAGATACAAGTCTTAAAATTTTAACTACAGTCGATCCTCTATATTTGTTACCTCGATAAGTAATAAAATCATTTATATGTGACTGAATTTCTCCTCGATAAGATAAATTATAGATGTTAGACGTTACTAGTTCTTCAGATCATCCTTTTTGAATATACCTCGCTATGTGTTAAAGTAGTCAAAAGGCTAATATATTAGAATTCCTGTCAAATTTAGTAGCCCAGAATAAGTTAAATGTATTTTATTTGTTGCATGTTACAGTGTTGTGTGTGTTAGAAATCTAGTTTTCCCTACTTGTAACACATATAGAGATTTGACTGTAGAATTTGAACTTGACACCCTGAATGGAAAAATTAGTTGTGGAAATCGCTAAGATGCAATCCAACGTTTAATTTTAGGAGAAATTTTCAATTTTTGGTTTCAAATTTTATTGATAAATATTGGTTTGCACAATGATAGATGTAATATGGATAGGATCTTGGATCCTAGTCTAGTCTTGAGCTTTTGCTTGAATAGTCAGTGAACTACACTTCTAATATGCAATTTATAATATATCCTCAGTTTTTCTAAAAATCTGAGCTACCCCCTGGCCCTTAAGGGCTTGACTTGTGGCAACTTATATAAAAGAAAAATTTCCGTATGGATTCTGAGGATTTGGTAATACGGGCTCTAAGATTTTTATGTTTACCATACAAATTTATTGCACCGTCTTTCTTTCCGAAATTTTAAAACCTGCTTGTGGTTGATGTCGTGATATGTGATTTGTCTGACCTGCACGTGCTGGTTGTGGCAACAGAGATTCTTCCAGAGGTTTGATATTCTGCATAAACTGATGATACCAGCGCCTATGTCCTACTTTCACTTTAAAGACAGCACCAGCCAAATACATTTATCGGTATTTTGCTCTCCAATTGTGAAGTGCTCGATGTTGATGTAATTTTTGACGCCGTTGATTCTGGCTCACCTCTCTAGGTGTTAGCTTCTGGTATATATTTTCTCCTAGCCCAGTTTTAAAGAAGAGACTCGCTTTGCTGTCTTTTTGAGATGGATTGGTCTATTTGTCATTTTTCTGATTTTATTGTGTGACGCTAGTGAACTGCATTTGCTGACGGGATCTATTGAACGTGTGTTGTGACAGGTGAAGGAGTTATACCAATTGTCCTATGACCATTTCATGGCTGTCCAGCAGCATTTGCAGGAGCTTGGTGCAACAGCAACCAGGGCCCCAGAGCTATCAGCTGTAAGTCGCTCACAGTGGGTCTTAGAAGTCAAGCAAATGGAACAAGTTACTCTGCGCAACCGTGTAGCTTTGCAGATAGTGCACCAGGCTGGTCCGGGAGATAATCTGCGGGTATCCTTTGAGTTTTCTCAGCATCCTTGTTTCCCTGTTGCTGTTGTGAAAAAGTCATAATATGTTCTTGGAAGGGAACGAATCCAAGTTTTTGATCGCTATTTTGAAGTGGTTAGATGGATTTGAGTCTGTAAAACTCATCTAATGGGGGGATTTAGTCTGGTTAAAGTATGTCTATACATCAGCAAAAGCCACTGATTCTTTCAGTTCACGAGACATGTGTCTTACCTAAACTGGTGTAGCATTAAATGGTCTCTCTTACATGTTCGGGTTGTGAAGGCAGCACAGAAAGTCTCCAATTAGAGCCCTCTACCTACTTAGCAAGCTTCAGATCCCAGAGTTGTATTGATGAGAATGAGAATATAGACAGAATCTTTAGCAAGATGTGGGATTACTGAGGACAGAGGAGTCTTAAGTGGAGGAAGTAACCACATTGAATTGGAGAATGAGTGATGCGCAATGGGTTTGCAAAAAATTAGGATGATCCATTGTTCATATTGCAAGAAATTAGAGTTTCTTGATACTGTATACAATGTTGATGACAATGAGGTATGAAATGTGCAAATACAGACTTGCAGCACTAGCAACATCATAAAAGATTCACCTTGTGGACCTTTGGATTTTGTAGACATTGCTTTTATGATTCTTACATAGCAATGAGTATATAGAAATACACCCCCTTCAATGTGAATAGGACATGCTTCATAGGAGAAGCACTTGATTTTGGTGTACAGAATCTTCCATTGGAAATTGTTACAAGTTTAGATGTGTTTCTTTTTGTGTAGTTGTAGGAGAGGGCTCATAAACCGCTTGGGGTTTTTCGCTTGTCCACTAGGATGCTTTGAAATGGATAGTTGATTGTGAGAAAATGAATTGTGGAGTACATTGAAGCATGCTAAGATTTGTTTTTTACTAATTGAATGGATGGTTTAAGAGTTCCAATGGGTTCATTCTTAACTAAGTGGATAGTGTATTGATTATATTCAAAATAAAAATTGGTTGTTGAACTACCTTCTTTCAAGTGTTAAAGAATTTGAAATAACGATTTATTCAAGCATTCATTTTAGTTTTAGAAAAGAATGCATTTACTATTATTTTTTATACGTAGTGCTATTTTTTGAACTAAACTAGATTTTTTTCAAATTGTGCATGTATGGGTTTGCAAGGCCTATTGAACACAAATAGGGCCCTATGCTAGACTGTTTGAAAATTCATAACTAATTCAATAATGCTTCAAAAAAATATGAAACAACTTGTGCTAGGTTCCTTATTTATTTCTCTTTGACTAAAAAATGATTGAAAATATTAACATCCAAAAAAATACATGAAAAGGCAGACCAGCCCTTAGATGAGCGGTTTATGAGCCTCTTACCTTACCTGAGGATATAGTTGAAGGAAGTGTATTGTGGCACTATAAAGGAAATAAGGTCCTAGGAAAGCATGATAATTCATTCTACATCCAAAATGTAGATGGCAGAATGACGAGGCATATAGTGTCAAATCTTTTCTTGAAATTTTGCAAATTCTTTTATTTCTCTTTTGTACAGAACTATTGTTTACCTCAATATCATCAAACTATGTTATAAAGAAAAATTATTTTTTTAATTGTCAAGCATTCTTTGTTAAATAAATTATATGGATTGAATATCACTTTGAAAATATAAAGTGACAAGTTGATATAAAAGTATGCTAAGAGTCCAATAGTACAACTAATTTGTTGGGATTTTCTTTTAAGTCAAAAGATTCTTTGTCCATTAGATATTATAGGCAGCAATTGGAAGTAAGCATTTTCATGAAAAATGCAAAGTGAAAATATGAGCTTGCACTTGGTGTATAGAACCTCATATATAAAGTTCAGTATTTTTTTGAATTATAGAAATTAGTTTTTTTGAGTTATAGAAATATGAGCAGACAATACCCAAAGAACTCAAACTTGGAAGTCCAAAGAGAGATCTGCAAAGTGAGTGAATCACAGAGTGAAAATGGAGGATTCTTATGAAAATGGAGAACCACAAGCCATCGCACTGGCTACCGGTAGTTCAGATGTGAGAAAGTGCAAGTCCTGGCTTTGGAAGCTAAAATGGAGTCTCAAGTCAGCACGCATGTATACATAAACTACATCAAACCCACAATGGTCCCAGTAAAGATCGAGGGACCTAGCCCTCGTGATCACCTCTAGCTTCGGAGCCTGCCCAGTTTTCATTGCACGGTCAACAGCTGTCCCGACCCTAATTATTCCAGTCACGACTAAACAGCTAGTCACGACTGCTCTGCTTCTGCTCTGCTCCATAGAAATTGTGACTTTCGAGGGTTCCTAACGCACCAAATAGACAGTACAGTATTGTATCATATTATCGATCGATGCACCCCGAATGTAAGCAAGCTAGTAGCCCTTGAAAACGAAAACGAAAACGACTGTCTCTTCCAAGAACACTCGAGTTCTGGCCATCGCCCAGGTGATCGAGTCTTCAATCGTCACTAATGACGCGGTACAGTCCCGGAGTGGCATCCTTGGTGGTGGCGAAGGTGCGCTGCGCAATCTGTCGGAACGCCTCGGAGCCGACCGCCGCCTGGTAGTGCTGCGCGGACTTCCATTGCGCCACGTTGACGAAGCGGAAGCGCGCGTCGGCTTGCAAGCTCTCGTGCAGCTTGGTGGAAACGTAGCCGTCCTGCTGGCTGAGGTGTTGCTGCGCCTCCTTCCAGGCGGCCACGAACGCCTCCTCCTGCTCGGGCGCCACTTGGAAGATGTTGATCAAGACGACGGGAGACTCCGCAGGCGCGACAGGGGTGGCCATGGCGGGCAAAGTGCTCAATCTCGAGGACAGACGTACAGATGGGTGCGAGAGATGGCTGACGGAGGGAGTGCGCGAGAACCGACTCTTCAAGGATATCTAGGAGGGAATCGAGTGAGAATTGGATGCAACGAATTGAAAGGAGGTCGAGGGAAGGTCGTGGCAAGAGATGACTAAGTTACAATTAGCTTCGTGGAATGACTAGTAAGCGAGAGTCGTGGTGGGCAGGGCAAGGCAGCAAGATGGACTGATGCAGCTGTTGTACCGTAAGTGGAGATCGGGAGATTAACACCGCTCCAATCATGTTTTATAACTTAATGGGCGTACTTAATTAATAAGAGTTGCAGTTAAAAAAAACTTCATACTCAGCAGACCTGATGAACTGAAGATGGGTTTTGCATGAACACACGGCACAGTGAGTCTATCCGGCCATGGCTTCGGGAGGAATAGTATCGGCCCATGCGCATCCACCCTGCTTTCCGATTATCTTCTTCCTCGACATCCAGTTGCACCGGACCCCGCCCCAGGCTCCGTCTTCTTCCAGGGGACACGTGACAAGGGAATGGTACCCGATAACTTAACATGGTTTCCCAATCAGGCAGGGGGCCTGCATCCTTGATGAACAAAATTGTCGTGTGTGGCTCCTCAGAGCATCTCTTGCAGCCCTCCATCTTTCCCCGTTTCGTGATTCCAGATCTATGCCAGGATGGCCACTTGTATCCCCAACAGTGCAACTCCATAATATACATCCAACCAATCACAAATCACACAACTCCCCAAAATATGCTCCCAACCAATCACAAGTCACACAATTTACATTTATTATGACGACTTGCTAATCCCAAGATAATTGTAGGAGAAGGGGCCGGCTCATGTCCCTGTAGAATTGGCTCTTTTGAAAGGGCCTGGAGAAGTTTGAGCTTGACAGACACTTGAATTAATTATTTTTCATCCAAATTGTGGAGGAGAGGAGTCATCTGGAGGGCTGTAGGAGATGCTCTCACCCAACCCCAATCCTTGAAGGAACTCTTACAATACGTATCTAGTAAAGCATAATACCTTCTTAGCATGGGAAGCATGGAAGGACCATTGGATGCTCCTACGTCCAAATTTTTGAAGGTTGTAGGGCAATGCATCTTACAAAATGGCTCAATGCGAAGGGAGAAAAAATTGAAGCCCTTCAAAAAGAAAGCAAAAATAATTTCAACAATTCATTTTAGACAGCTAGAAAAAATTAAAACTTGATAATGAAGGGTGAAGTTGAAAATGAAGGGTGGACATTTCAATGGGTACTAAGGAAAGGCCTTGGAAAAGGTATATAAGCAATTGTTTAAATAGGTATTGAGAATTCTCTACTAGAAGTTATTAGTAACCAATAATTAGAGTTAGTGTCAAAATCAAAGGCTGTTGGTGGATTTAAAGATAGACTTCTATGCAAAATTAAAGTAAAAAAAGAACTTTAAATTTTTTCTAAGAATAGTAATTTCTTTCATTGACTTCCATACTAATGTCATTCACACTTCTATATGAGTAGGAAAACTACATTTGGAAATGGCTTTGTCTTGTTGCTAAACTAAAAGCAACCAAAAAGTTCAAGCCTATTGTTGAAATTATTGTTTTTGATAGTTGATAAGTTGTATCTCTTGCTTTTTTTAGACTTCTTGTTGGCCAACAATTCTAATTTTTTTCTTGCAAATATTTCATACTTTCGTATAGAAATAGAATCCTATAAAATCTTTTGGTTAATGGATTACACAAGTTGGCCACCCTAGCCTACCAAGTGTAACCAATGAGCATGGCTTTTTAGAACAAAATTTGGTGAAAAGTGACCAACAAAGTATAATGAACATTAGAAGCACTAATGAAAATGTATTTATATAAAAAGAAAATTGAAGCAATGAATTGATATAAAATCTTTAATATATCAAATGAGTTGATTTATCCTATTAGTATTGGAGGTAGAATTGGTGACTCTCAAAAAGTAGTGTCAATGCAAATTTTATTTTTTATAGAAATTAACACAATATAGTAATATATAAGTTCACACTAATTCAAAATAAAGTGGCTCGGTAAATTAGAGTCACATGCACTTCTAAAACAAATCAATGTACTTGAATTCACTAGTACAAACATGGGACATGCAAACTAGGAAAATAACCTATGAAAAGACCAACATCACAAACTTGACTATTCGTTAGGATCTTTTCATAGTCAATTTTGTAGTCTAGACAACCTAAGTTTCTATTAGTGATTAGAAGTGTATTTAAAATTTTGAAGCATATTTTGTCATTATATTGAATTCAATGAGGTCTTATTGAACAAATTTTTTACAATGAATGTATATATTTTCATACTTGAATTTTAACAATACACACGTATTAAGAACATTCACGTAAAAAACAAGGGCTATTAATTAACAAGCCTTCAATTCAAAGGAAATTTTTTTTATAAAATGTTCCATATAAAAGGAAGACATGCTATCAAATTGGTACATTGGATTTTACCGCATTAGACCAATATTATGTGTACAACTATAATTAACCCCTAAAGGACTTTTGGCAACATAGTTATTTTGGGCAAATACATGTGACTAGAGTTTTCCATGTTTTCGGACCAAACTCCAATAGAATGTGTGGATGAGGAATATCTTTAAAGCCCAACAATTTTTGTAACTATTGACTTCATGGTTGAAAAGTTATTGCATGATATGTTATTTGTTTCTCAACTCGGGCACTCGGGCAATTTAGGCACATCAGAAAAAACCATTTTTTTTGGAATTAAAAATTTGAAATTGGTTTTATAGATTTATATATGCATAGAAAGCTTTGAATCATTCCATTCGGATTACTTAGTCAAAAGTTATGAAGAATTATAGTTTGTGGGTAGTTATGGATTTCCTACTCTAAAATAAACTTTGAAGTCCTTTATTTTACTCAATTTCCAATATTTAAAAGAATAAAAAAATTAATTAATTAAATTAAAATATATATATATATATAAGCAATAGGTGTAGATTGTTATTACAACATTTGAACCATTGGGATTGGCATTTTTCAATACAATAAATAAATTGTTAACAATTTAGTATTTTGAATCATTATCTACCTTTTTTTCTACATTCTATTTTTTTGTACATGTTGTACAATTCTAAATGATTTGAAAATTTTCAAGCATGTATCCAACTTGAATTGGAGAATGAATCAAAAGAGTTGCAATCATTTTGGACATTTTTTCATACAAATGTGACCTTCTGAAGTGCAGCTGCCCATATTTTTGCAATGGTAAAAAAAGGATTTTTGTAACTTCAAACACTAATATCTTGGAATCTACGTGGTAAAATTTTTTGAAATTCTTCCTAGATCTTTTCAAAATAGTGCACTAAAAGATCCTACGGTTACATGTGTCAAAAATGTTTTTTTTTGTGAAATTTGATAGTTGTCCTAGAAATGACAATTTTGGAGTAGTTTTGGTGGAAACATAGTTGTGGTCCTTTAGGGGTTCGTATGACACTTTCCAAGATGTTGGATTTTTGACATTTTCCTTCACTTAGGATCTTTCATACATATGGAATCATTGATTAGAAGTTATTTGTCATTATTAGTTGATTATAATCAATAAATTGACTTGACTACAAAGAATAGGTGGTTTTGACTTTCAAGTAGGAGTTAAACTTAGTAAGTGAACTTTTTGACTTCAATCACAACTTTGGTACAAAAGATCACAACTATATGTAAAAAAGACAAAACAAGCTAGAAAGAGACCTTTAAGCCCTAAAGTCCCAAAGGTCTTGAAAGGAAACTCATTAGATGAAATTTTAGGGCAAGAATAGATTCTTTCAAGGCTATTTTCTTGTAGTTTCCTATGCTATTCAAGAATTGCAAACCAACTCTAACAATCTGATTTTTTGAATATTTTAAAATATTTTTTTTCAAAAATTTCTAAAAGTATTAGGAAATTGAAAATTAAATCAAAGAATTTCTCTTTAAAATTATATAAAATTTAATTAAATTAATATCTAACATGGTACAATCTTGGCTACATTCAAACTGTTGATGTGCCACTATTCCTAGACTTCCCACAGTTCGAGAACTTGCAGTATCTTCTTGCCGTCATATTTCATCTAATGCTTAAAGCATAAGAGGTTAAGAGCATATTTCATCATAAGAGGTTTTCTCGGGGTATTGAGAGACTGTTTCAGCCTCATTCCCCATTCTGTGAACCAGCCACTGCTGGTCAGAATAAAAAAATATTTAAAAAATAAAAATATTTAAAAAATGAAAAAATAATAATAATAAAATAAAAAATATAATAATAAAATATTTTTTTAATTTAATAAAATATTATTATCTGATGTGTTAGTCTCTGTGCCACATCAGATCTGTTGTTGGGACTGTTTCCAGCGAGTTCCCACAATCCGGGAACTCGTAGTCTCCCAACATGGTGAGAAAACCTCTTATGATTCGGGCAAGTACCTATGATCACAATTTTATCAAGATTTTTTGAAATTTTTTTTCAATAAATCAAAATTGATTAACAGTTTCAGGAATAGAATTTTTATTTTAACTAGTCTCCAAGAGCAAAAGTTAAGCTACAATAAGTCCAAAATTTACTTGGATAGGCAATCCATAAAATGAAAACTAACTTGAAAAAATTATAATTTATTTTGCATTCTACTTGACTAAATTTTTTGGCTTTGAATCTTCTTAACTTTTTAATTTTTTCCTTTTTGATTTTGAATTTTGAATTTTGAAGAATTGAGTTTAGAGTCTAGAAGAAAAATGATTAAATTTCACTTGTTAAAAACTTGTCGAGTAGAAATAGGTTTTAAATTAAAGTAGAAACTAAATCATCAACTGATTTAACTAAGATGGAATTAAAACAAAATAATTTCAATAGTGAGATTGTTCTAACAAGACATCTTAACCTTGTACAAAAAAATTTATAAAAATTGTGAAAATTGAATTGAATGATAGATTTTATATGTTTTTTCAAGAATATTTTTTGATTGCTCAAAAAATAAGATTGCCCATGACTTTCACATAACAAATCCAAATGGAATGAATCAAAGCTTCTTATGTAGTTTATGGATTGCCTATCCAAGTAAATGGGATTGCCTATCTCTTGTTATCCATGGATTTCATATAAGCTCCTATATTCTAAAAGGGATTGCCTATCCCTTGTTAAAGGAGAATGAATCAAAGCTTCTTATGTAGTTTATGTCAAAATCTATGTGAAAAAAATTATTTTATTTCAAATTTTTGTAGGAAGGCTTTTTTGCCTAGTGATCTAAAATTTGAGCTTTTTGTACTAAATTTTTTACTCCCAGGCATCAAATGAAATAAAAATCATATATTCACAAAAAGATGATTTGTTTTTCTATCTTTACATTAAGTTTAAGAAAATCACAACAAATATTGAGAATGTAGGAACTTATATGAAATCCATTTTACTCCTTGAGGGAACATTGGAACTTCAAGATTTGTATATTATATTTGTGTATGTAAGAAGAGATGATTCATTCCATTTCAATAAGCATTATGAAATTTAGAAAGCTTCTTGCTTTGTATGAAATTTTAGCAAATTCGTGGAAAATTAATGTACTGCATTATTAAAGAAATTCAATTTTAACAATTTGAAGAAAATTGTACAAAAAATTTAGTTTGCTTTCAAAATCAATCTCACTATTGTGATTAGTGTGCTTCAATTCCATCTTAGAATATCAAGAATTTTGTTTTTCTTTCTATCTCATATCTCTTTTGACAAGGGTTGCTATTATGTGAGCTTAGAAGTGTGAGCCTATGAGCCTAAAAGACTATATACATATAATATAAGTGTCTATATTATAGTAATTTCTATGTTGATAGTGCATATATGATATAAATACCTATAAATGTTATAAATGTTATAGGTGGTTGCTTGATATCTACTTATACATATACTCAAGGCTCACATGCTCACACTTTTATGCTCACATACTAGCATTGTTGCTCCTTTGACATACAACCTTTGTTTTGAAATAAATTTGGAATTTCCTAGATATGGCTAGATTAACTAGAAGATTGTCTAGTTATCATTGCTTTTAACCCTTAAAGGACGGGCCTATGACCACTAGTTGGAAGCCCCTTTGCTAGTCACTCAATTTGATACCGTTTAGGAACCAATCAAGTATGAAATTTTTATTTTTATTTTTCAAAGATGGGAGTACATGTCTTCTACACTTCACACAAAATTCATATTTTTTTGAAGAAAACTGATTTTTATGAGATTCTTTGAAGAAAAAATGAAGAAAAAATCATAGAAAATAGAAAATTATCTCAAAAAATCTGAAAATTTCACAATGTTTGTAAATTGTAGTGAAAAACATCATGGTGTAAACTCAACTTCCATGTACACCTCTTGGTACACCTATTTATAGGCTGCAGTGGACATTAAAAATGCAGCCAAAATTCAAATTGCAATAAAAGATTCAATTTTACAAATTTTTCCAAAATTCCAATTGGAGTAGAAACTAGAAGAAAAGACCTTCATTTCATTAGTTGCACTCAAACTCAAAAAAATGTCATTTTCAAGGAGAAATTTCAGATTCAGTCAATTTTTCAAAATACACTAAAATGGCAAATTCTGCCATCCGTTTTCTCTAATTACTTCTCAACTACATGAAAACAAATAGTAGTTAGACTAAAAACTCAATTGGAGACTCTTTACAACTGAACATGAAAGGTCATTGAAAAAGAAGAGGATGAAAAAACTATTGTTCCAATTTGGAAAACTCATTAAAAAAGAAGAGGATGAAAAAACTATTGTCCCTACAAAGTCATCCAAACGCCAAAAAATGGCACCAACGTTGCTTAGGGGTTAATAAATCCTAGTAGGTGTGAAAGACTAGAAGTTAGTATTGATTATTGAAGTAGTATAGATTGAAAACAAGTAGCAAAATTGACAAATTTTTGTTATTTTTAGGATTGCTCTAGGGTCATTAATTTGAATAATTTTCTGACGAGTGTTGATGCAATGAAGTACAATGATGTCCTTTGTATTCAATTCAAATGATATCTCATAATTCAACTCTAAGAAATTTTCAATAAAAAATTTGATAATAGCAATTGTTATAGAGTTGTAGGTGGAGTTGATTGGTTAGAGGTTGCATTTTGATTCTCACTTAATAGGAATCACATCATTGTATAGTGATATCTAGACGTTCTTTTGCTTCTAGGTTTCCACACTAGATTAAGTTGTTGTCAATCAAGTTGTGGAGAGCTCATTTCTTACCCCAATTCAAATTTAATTTGTAACAAGTATATTTGGAAACCCTAGATATATTTTGGGACAAACGGAGTAACAATTTTTGAGCCCCCGAAGTCCCAAGGCCTTTTTTCATCACAAAAGACTAAAAATTGTCATTTGTATTGCAAAGAGCAAAAAACTTTGCAAATTGCTTTGTTTGCATATTTAACCATGAGATATTCCAGAAGACTAATATAAGAATGTGTAGAAAATTAGAAACTTTGACCAAATATATGGATTATAAGATGTAAGCATTTAAAAGTAGAACAAAACAAGTTTTTTCAAGAATTTGTCAAAATTGCTGACAAAAAAAAGAAACTCCAAAACTTTCACATCACTTCTCCAAATGAAATGAATCAAATCATTTTGCAAAGACAAAAATACAATCTATAAGAAATTTTTTAATTTTTTAATTATTTCAAGTGTTTATGAGTTTTTTTGTTGCTTGCCATCACCTATTTTGGACTTTCTATGAAGTAACTTTCGCTCCTCAATATCAATGGAAAAAAGAAATTATATTCTCAAAATGCTAATGGATTTTCCTATCTTGAAGAGAAGTTTCAAAAAATATTGCTGAGAATTGAGATCATAAATATTTGCATGAACCTTCAAAAGTCCTTGAGGGGCTCTTGGGATTGCAGGGATTGAAGAAAAAAAATTATGGAAGAGGGGGCTGATTTTTTTTTAACTCTCAATTCTTCAACATCAAATTTTTTTTTATAATATTTGGTACAAAAATTTAAGTCAACTCTTTTAAAGGTTTTCCACTATGTTTTTATCAAAAACACTCCAAAACTACCATTTCTATTACAAATACTATCTTTTAGAAAAAAAAACATTTTTGGATACATGTAATTGTAAAATCTTGTAGTAAACCGGTTTGAAAGGGTGTGAAACAAATTTCAAAAATTTCTACTATGGAAATTGCAAGATATGAGTGTTTGAATTGACAAATGTTTTTTTAATCCTTCAAAAATTTATGCAACTACATCTTTACTTGGTGACATTTGTATGAAAAAATATTCAAAATGGTGGTTAGTCTTTGGATTTGTTCTTCTAAGCACATTTTCTACATGCTTGAAAATTTTCAAATCATTTGGAAAAGAAATAGAGTATAATCCAAAATACTAAATAATTAATAATTTATTTTTGGAATTGAAAAATGCCAACTCCAATGGTTTTAATGTTGTAATAAACAACCTACACCTAGTTGTTGTTGTTTTTACAAAAATATTAAAAATTGAATTACATAAAAGATTTCAAACATTTTTGAAGAGAAAGATTCTATAACTACCTACAAACTACTACAAACTAAAACTCCTCATAACTTTTGACTCAATTATCAAAATAGAATGATTCAAAGCTTTACACTCCAATACAAATCTAAAAATCCAATTTCAAGTTTTTATTTCTTTAAAAAATAAGTTTTATTACTTTAAAAAAGAAGTTTTAAAGAAGTTTTTTTACACTACTCACTTTGCCTATTGAACAATGAAAACTACATTTTATATAATAACTTTTTAACTATGTAGTCAAAAGTTATGAAAATTGTTGGGACTTAAAGGTATTAATTGAGAAAATTTTGGGTGAAAATTTCAAAGAAAACAAAACAAAACTCCATTCGTAGTAAGCATTCTGAAATTGTTATGTTACCAAAAAATGCAATTTAGTACTTTAGGGGTTAAGAAGATTCAAAGCCTTGTAATCTAATCAAGCTAGGAACAAAAAAACTTTCTTCTTTTCCTTTAAATGTTTAAATCTTGTGATTGATACATTCATAATTTCTAAAATTCCAAGATTGTACAAGATCCTACAATAGAATATGCAAAAAAAATAGATGTTCAACCCCTAAATGTCCAAAGCCATTTCTAAGCTTCTTGGAATTTGTTCTAAATTGAACAAAAAGACAATATTTTGGTAAGCTTTATCAATTTGTTTGATATGTAACCATAAAAATTCAAACTAGACATGTTAGAGATCACTTAAGAAAAAAAATACATTATGGATTGAAAGATTATAATGTTTGATGATGATGGTATTAAAACTACAAAAGTGATTTGAAGTCTTTTAATCTTCTAAAAAGTTGGTCACCAAAAAAATAAAAGATCAAATTAAAGGACCTTCTTCACTAAGATCTAGTATATTTGAGGCTCATTTCTAAGAGCCAACAATACTAACAAAAGTTAAGATTGCAATGGGCACCCTAGCACAAATCTTAATTAAAAGAATTATAATCAATCATTTTCAAGATTGTTTTTTTAATGCTTGATCTAGATTTCAAAAAGTTTTCAAAAATACTAAATACTAAAAATAGCAACTTAATTAGGGTTTATATACCTTCAAAGTTCTACAAACACCAAATTTAATGCCTTGGGCATTTAGGGGTTAAAATCTCTGTTATTCCTGTTGAAAGTGAAAATTTTGAGTAAATTTTGAAAAAAACAAAACAGTGGCTTCGAACTTCAAAGGTAAAGGAGCCATACAATTTCTAACCCATCTTCCTCGATCAACTTCTGGCACATCATGTATAGTGAAGTTGACAAACTGTCCCATCGACAAATCCAGTGAGCAATTGTGGCTTTGTTAATTTCCTAAGGTAGAAGGCTCTTAAATGGGGCGGGTTCTAAAATGGTGCCCTATCTTAAATGTAGAGTACTTGTACATGTTGCTTATTCATAACCTTCAGCAGTGTATTGACGGTGTATATTTTAGCTGGGGCACCATTTTAGAGCCCTATGTCCTTTCAACTTCAAAATTTGATAACTAATTCAAAAAATCTCAAAAAAAATATGAAATGACTTGGGTTAAATGTCAATTCTACTTGTCTTTCAAGGAAAATTGACTGAAAAATATTTCTACAAGTTTTACCTCCCTGAAATTCTGTTTCAGCCCTTACATGGTCCATTATAGGACCTCTTACCTTACAATGTTGCAATAATAATCCAAAGGATCCCTCAAGATTGTGGGATGGTGAGTGAACCTTTTGCCAAGTGCATGAACCACATGGTTGTGTTCTTCAAATCTACAATACAATCACTGCTCAACCCAATTCCACATTGACCAACCCTACATGAGGGTCAAATTAGAGACCAGTTTATCAAAAAGTGGTTTAGGGTGCCATGAACCTTTCAAAATTGCAAATGAAAATTCAATTTTAGACAAAGAACAAAAACAAGAATCAAACTAGATTCAAAAAACCAACTCCGTGAAAATATTGAGCTGACGGTCACACCTAGAACAGCGATAAAGCTCAGTATATAGGCTCAGAAGTAAAACTTTATGTCCGAAGTAGATGCTAACAATTAAGTCAAATACTGTGGGTAAGATCAACCACAGATGCTTACTACCGGAGTATAACCAGTACTGCATTGCACCAAAATAAAGAAGATCAAAGGCGAACTCAATCCCTTGATGATGAGCAGAAACATCTACAATCGAGAAAGAGTAAGTATACGTATGGGCTGTAGATACATTTTGCAACAGGTACTCGCTAGGGAATTAAGAAGGCCTAAATTAAGCCATCGCAGTTGCTGTCTTCTTGGCGATGAGAGTACTTGGCTCCCTGTTTGTCAGAAGCTTGTTGGGTCGTTGTTTCTTTACTTGTGGCCTCAAGAGTCCCTTTTGAAGTTGCATTTTAATTGCTATTTCCTGTAAGCACCGCATGGGAAAGGTCAGTACTTGACTTGCCGAACATTCCCTCCTCATCGGTACTGAATTAGGCCAGACACGCTGATTACCGTCGAGAATAGTTACGGTGCCCTCTCCCACCAGTCAGATCACTTAGAATTAGTACATTAATGTTGACTACAGGCATCGAAACACCAATGAAGAGCTAATGAAGATCACTCGCACTTATAGACAATTGCTCTTTCTGCTCAATATAATTATTTTATATATAATTATTTTACAAGACCTAACAAAGTGTTAGAAAAAAAGACAATTACTCAATATTCGTGCACATATGACCAGCAACCTATAGTAGTCTTACCATAAAATGACAACTTTCCTCGAATTTTTCCAAGAATCCACTGACCCAGCGGTCTGCATTCTCAACCCATTCGCTCTGGTGAAGGCCAGCTCGTCTAGCCACTGTATCCAGCTGTAAACAACAGCCACACCTCAATATGTGATGAAACAAGGAGCCTATAATGAAATTGGTATTGATCTCGTATTCTAGCCAAATCATCAAGCACCATACCTTTCGTCCAACACGATCCTGTTGTTCCTTCACTTTCTGTCTCAGTTTACTGATGCCCATATTCACTCTAAGCTGCTTCTCCTGTAATTAGCACCAAACCAATATTTCAGAATTTAATTGTTCAAAATAACTTTCAGATTCAATAACTTTCTTCCGATTCATGATTTATGTCTGGCATCTTCAACAGAGCAGGAACACTGAGAGGACAAAAGGAAAGGACAAAAGAGAGGACTCAACCTTGACATAACTGACACCAAGTTCTTTACGAGTGTAGCCACGAGCCAAATTACGCATCACATATTCGTTGTAATCCTTGATAATGCGCATGATGAGATCTGACGTTGAAACCCCATCTGTTCTCTTCGTTTCTTTAAACCTGCCGGCTTTTTTTACCTACAACAAAAATCTCCAAGATCTTAGCATACACGTGAACAAGCAAAACTAGACACTTCGGTGCCACAATAGCAGAACACATGATACCAAAACAGATTACGTATTGCTGCAGTGGTTAAAGCAACTTACAAAATCGTACACATCCTTGCCCGCTCCGCTTGCATCAGCATACCTACAAAGAGCCACCGACAAGTGCAATTTAGTTTCCACCAAACCCTTAAATGACCGCGCATCTTCACTGCATAAAGCCGTAAGAATGTGAAGCCCATATCTGGGCAGTCATCTGCAACTCAAACTTCTCACGGTGTGAAGATGGTCGACCTGAGATATTCCACTTGCATGGAGGTAATGACACTTACGGAAGGGCATCATGGGCAACGTAGTCGATTTGATGTTTATCAAGAAATTCCTGACTGATCACCCATGGTGCATCAGGTATCACTTCGTCCACCCACCTAAAAGATCAGCGATCAGAATCCCCAGCCACAAAATTCAGCAATATATTTATATCATAGAACAAAAGACCCTAAACCAGAAGTCTCACGATCTAGAAAACACTTTGCATGGATCAGAAAGCATGCCGCACATTGTAGAAGGGAAATGAAAATAAAAAGAGAACAATAAGTGATAAAGACAAGGACTAAACACACAATAAATGGATCAATTAGTAAGTTGATGAGACTTACTTGCAATGCCGTAAGGATTCATATCGCTCAGACTCATACATAACAGTTTTACCCTTGTATTTATGCGTGAGGGCGTCACTGCAACAACCTACCAGAAGGTATGTGTTGGGAAACCTGTCAAAAACGGAAAACGGAGATGGTGAATTCACGCAAACACGAGACTAGAACCAATCTAGTCTCCATATGAAACAACACAACGATACAGAACTAGCATCCCGACGTTACCTGGACGTAATGGTTCAGTAGTCTCCTTCAGGAGACACTTAGACAGAAATCCATATAGAATGAGCATGTGAGCTTTGTAGATCAGAAAGAAACCTAATCTAGAAGTTGCAGCAGGGACGACTCTATACAGAATTATTAGCTGATAAAACTTAAGGTTGTAGCATGGATGTAATCCAAAAGAAAGGCTTAGAGGCAATTGCCATGTGCTAGAATGAGGACACGGCACAATACGCAGCATTGCCATGCTTAAGCGGCAGCAGGTTTCCAACCCTAATTGAACCCTCTCGTCCATTACTTTAGCTCCACAAGGTCAGTATCCGTTTTACATCAAAACGATGTCTAAGAACTCGTACAATTCTGCTAAAGGCCAGGCTTCCATGCTCCAACAGCCTTCCAATTACATAAGATTGCACAATTTGGTCAAGGTTTCGACCAAGTGAAGGTTTTACTCATCGTCCATGTTCGAAAAAGGTTAAGAACTAGGACTTTAAACATGTAAGTTCTCATAATACACCGAAGCTGCAGAGGTGTCAGAAATTGCAACTGATGAGCCACAAAAAAGATTAGAAACGCCAGTGATAAAACCAAGCGTGAATTCCCAATCCAAAGCCTACCCCGCCACTCTTGGAACACTCCAAACAATCCAGCAATCAATCCCCAAAGGCAGAAGAATCGGTCTGTCTTACAGCTTCTTGGCTTGTTCCAGCGAGCGCGCATGTCCGAAATGGAAGAGATCGTAAATCCCATCCGCATAGACGCGCACGGGTCTCTGCTCCGCTGCATTGGCCTCCTCGGGCGCGGGGGGACAGGGCAGAGGTTCGAATCGGGAGGGAGGTGCGGCAGCAGAAGGCGGAGTCTCGTCGTCTTCCTCATCCTCGTCCTCGTCCTCGTGATGGTGATGGACTTGGGCCAACAAGTCGTCGCGCTGGCCTTCGTGGAGGACCCGATCGAGGACCTCTTCCAAGCGCTGCTGGCCGATGAGGCGCTTCCGCGGCTTGCGCGTCATGGCAACGAGCGGCACCACACCAAAGAGGTGGAAGCGTAACCACCGTGCAGAGGGAGGGGGAGGACCACTGTCGACGATGAGCCAAGGAGGGCAGGACTGCACAGGCAGACAGACAGACACACAGAGGTGGTCGAAGAAGGAGAGGAAGGCGTGCGGCGACGAGGGAAGGGAAGTCCGTCCTGGGAAAGCGTGCAGCAAGGTCCGAGAGGGCCGGAGGGCCGGGCGGCGGGGCGGGGGCGGGGGCCCTGGACACTGTAGACAGACGAAAGAAAAGAACGAAAAGCGGAAGAGCCAGGGCCCAGGGGAAACTGGCGGAGGAGCGCTGGCTGCAGCGAAGCTTCACCTGGAAAAGCAACGCTCGGGCTCCAATTGCCTCTCCAATTTGCGCCAAAGCCTGCAGCCACGTAGACTGAGTTCATTACTTAACCGTGGAAGGACATTGGCCTACGACCAAGGTAGTCACTCAAAAATGTCACTCAGAAATGATTTGAGTTTTGGACCATATGGTAGTATGCTCAAAAATTGCTCATGTAAGAACTGATATGCCTTTTCCATGTATGTCCTTTGATGGAAATATTTTTAGGTGATTTTTCAATCAAAGAGAAATAGATGATGAATCTAACACAAGTTGTTTCATATTTTTTGAAGCATTATTGAATTAATTATGAATTTTCAAACACAATCTGCCATAGGGCCCTAATTGTGACCAGTAGGCCTTTGGAAACCCATACATGCGAAGTTTTGAAAAAAATCAGGCTTTGTTTAAAAACTAGCATTGCAACATGTCAAAAGTAATAGATATAGTTTCTAAATGCGTTTCTTTCTAAAACTGAAATGAATGATTGAATTCATCATTATTTCAGATTTTTTATCATTTGAAAGAAGGTAGTTCAACAACTAATTTTTATTTTGAATAAAATTAATAGACACCTATTCACTTAATTAAAAATGAACCCATTGTAGCTCTAAAACTATCCTCTGAAGAAGTGTAAGTGAAATCTATCATGCTCCAAAGTAATTCATAGTTTTTTTCTCCAGTGTCAAGAGTCAATTTCACAAGCCTCTACTGAACGATTGCAAGAATACGCACAATTTTCGAGCATCCTACCATAAAGTGCTTTCTTCATCTCTGCAATGATCTAAAAAGTCATTTAAGGTAGAAGCACTTATTAAATGCAACACTTACTTTGAATCTCCTATTCTTAGGGTGGATAGAGTGAAAAATGATGTGCATTTGTTAAGAACTAGTTTAGGAAATTTATTATAAAAAAATAGTTTCATAATTTTTCTAGTTTGTATAAATATAATATAATTTTTTGAAAACAATTGTATAGATGTAGCTACTGTAGACACTAGACTAATACCAAAATGGGCATAGTGACATCTATAAGTGACACACTCTAAGTTTGGATTTCACATGGGTGATTGGCCACTTCTTGGAAGAATGCCAACTTCTTCGAACCCTACCTATCTACTTAGAAATCCACTTCTCTACTTTGGATCTACAGACTTGTGATTGAATATAAGTAGTTTTTTAGGTGTCAAAGAATGGCTTGTGTTACATTTGAATGCTTCTACTTTACCAACCACATTTTGGCTACAACACCCCTACAAGTTTAACTATAGAAAGGACACTCATATCCAAAAGTAGCTCATAGATTACTTTCAAGGTTATTTTAGAAATGAAGAATGCACCTAAGGTTCAATAATTGAATCTCTTCTAAAATAGAGCTAAATTTATACATTAGAATAGATCAAGTAGGTGCAATCTAAGTCATCATGATGGGACAAAAAAACTTTCTTTCACCCATATCTAAAAAAAGGATTCAAATGCGAGAAAGATGTTGCTTCCAAAAATTAGGTACTAAAGCCAAATTCAAAGTTGGTATTTCCCTTGAGGTGCCCTTAGAAGTCTTGTCATACTCTAGTGATTGCCAATGAAGGTTGCCTACACTTTGTACCAATCTAACACACCTTGGCCTATATTAATACTATAGGACTTAGGATTTTCCTAGCACCTCTAGCCCTTTCCTTACACATCTAGTCCAAACCATACCATACAACAATGTCCTAAAAAGTGGTTGTACACCCTATCAATTAATTAGCCCCCACCCTTTTCTCAAAAAATTTACAGGCCATTGATTTTTAAAAATAAAATAAAAATGCTTACCCTTAAAATCAACGTTGATTTCTCAAAAAATCACAAGCCGTTGATCTTGTGGGATTTAATCTGAATACGGATATGTATACAAAACCATATATGAATATTGGACATGGATATTATATCATAAGTAAATATATAGTAAATTTATGATATGGACACGGATACGGATACTAAATACAAATATGAGTATGAGTACAAATATGGATATAATACATGGATATGGATACAATATCGGGATATAGATACAAATACAAATACAGGATGAATTGTCCCATAGTATTTGTCAATGAAATTGGTTTTCAAAAATTACAAGAGGGGAGGGGAATTAAAATTAAAATTAAATTTTTTTTGGCAGTTTCTTCCACTTTTCTGGACGTTGTCACACAATGTCCTGAAAAGTGGCAAAAATTGCCAAATCCAATTTTATCCCTTGAAAAGATGTTGTCACTTTGGTTTGTATTAGTTGCCCCCCTCCCCTTCTCACAAAATTACAGGCCATTGATTGTTTTTAGAAAAAAAAGTTGACCTCCAAAATCGCCATTGATTTCTCAAAAAATCACAGGACATTGATCTTGTGAAATTTAATTAAAGTCGTCCAAATATGGATACAGATATGGATATAGTATTTGGATATGGATATAGGTACAATGAATACAGAATAGGAATGCAATATTCCATTCAAATAGTATATATGAGTACAAATATGGATACAATATTGGATACAGATACTAGATACGGGATTGAAAATCTCATATTGATTGTCAATTACATTGGCTCCTGAAAATTACAAGAGGGAGGTGGATGGGGGAGAAAGGGGGGAGGGAAATGAAAATTTTAAAATTTTAAATTTTGGGGGGTTGGGGGATATTTGAGTTTATTTTTTTAATTTCAAATTCTTTTGGATGGGTAGTGAGGCCTCATGGTACCTTTGCCTCACTATTCACTCAAAAAATAGGTTATATGATAGAAAAGGTCATATGATCCTGTTCATTAATTAGAGTCAAAATACAACATACCATATCGTACCACAACTTCTAATTTCTATGCTTTCAAAATATGGCTAGGAATATGAAAAAATATATAAAATCCTATGTAACTAGAAAACGTTGACATTTTAAAATTGACATATATATGGCATGGTTTGAAAACATTGATAAATAGGCCTTATATATAGGAATTCAAAAAATATTTAATTTTGACTAATTTTTTTAATCCAAATGCAAAATCATAAAGCTAATTGATTGAAGTATATTGCACTGAAATTTCTAGAAGACAAAATTCAATGATTATAAAATATTTACCTTGAAACTCAAACAATTTGTTTTTTATGATCTTGCTAGGAATAGGATTAACAATGAGAATGAACTTTCTTTGCACAAGTTTGCAAGTGGATTGAATTTGAGAAAAGCCACAAATATTGATAGAGATAGGTATGATATATAATTAAAAAAAACCTCAAAGATTGCATTATGACTCATCCATTAATTTTATCTTTTAGTTTTTTATATATGTTTTAATAATTTTACTAAAGACATGACTTAGATTGGAATTGGTCTAGCCAATTTTAAAATGACCTTTAGAATTTATGCATAGGTATATAAAGGATTTGATTTGCAACCAAATGGTACTTTCAAAGGACCACAACAAAAATGTTCAAACAAAGTCAAGAGAAAGATGGTGGAATGAAGCTAGGACAGAATTGGTATATGAAGTATATATATATATATATATATATATATATATATAAACATCGTCTGAATTGATAGATTCCAATTGACTATTTGTGTCCAAATTGACACGTACTAATCTACTAAAAGAATTCCAAATTCATAATACTCACTTGTAGTTTCTAGAGTTTCCAAAGAGTTCCCATAATATGGGAACTTGTAGTCTTTTGGAGGTCCCAAAAAATATGTAATGATATTTAATTCCTTTGTTGTAAAATATAGGTTCTAATTTTACTAATTGGTCAACAAACAACTCAAAAATTTAGCATAATGAGTTTATGATTGCCAAGACTTTGATGTCAATTGAAGTCTATAGACTTTTAACTCCTCAAAGCCCAATGGCTTTTTAACAATGAAGGTTTTTAATTTCAATGAATTGTCCAACTTTGATCTTTTTTTTATACATAGATATGCTTGAAATTTCAACTGTACAAAAAGTAATGATTACTCTGTTTGTATACATGGAATTAATTGTGAATTTTTTTGATAATTTGATTCTTAGATTATAACAATTTTAGATGACCAACTTAATAGGCAAAAGAAATTTGTCTTGAAATCTAAGGCAAATGCAGTATTTTTTATTTATAAATTTATTAAATTTAAAAAGAATCTCAAATTTGTACACATTTTTAAACAAAAAAAAGCCCAAATTGACCAAATTGAATCCTACAAAAAATTTTAAATTTTAAATGTGTGTAATTTTTTGAAATGATATTATAATTATATTGTTTGAAACATCTTCAAAAATTTGGAATCATTCTAATTATATTGTGTTCTTAATCACACTAGATTGAACCTTTTATTTTTAAATTGTTAAGAATAAAAATTTGAATTTTCTTTTCCAAATCTTGTTTATTTGTATAGTGTAAAGACTAGAGATGTCCAAATAAATATTTTTTCCATCTCTACTACTCCTTTCATAGGAAAAACAATATATTTGATTTTGTTGTATATTAGACTACATTTCCTAAATAGAATTTTTAAATACTTCTCACATTCAAATTTTGAAAATAAAAAAATGCAACAAGTATGTAAATTTGTTACTCTACAAGATTTTAGTTTACAAATATTCAAATATATTTCACCCTATTGAAAATTTGCCATTGAAAATTTGAAGTGGACACATTGTATCCCCTTGGTCTTTGAGGGATGAACCCTTAAAGGACAAACTTGCAAAATTTGGAATTATAATATGTATGATTGGAGATTTCTATATTTTAGGCCCAAATTTTTATAGAAGGTGTGGACAAGGAATATCTTAATATGAACTAAAATTGACAACATTTGAAAATATGAATAAAAAGATATGGCCTAACATGTTACTTTTTTATAATAGGCAATTTGGGCAGATTGAAAAAAATTAATTTTTTCAAAAATAAACACATTGAAAATCATTTTCTTCATTTACTTGTACGTCAAAAGCTTTGTATCATTTAATTTTGATCAACAAGTCAAAAGTTATGAGGAGTTTTTCTGTGCGGGTGGTTACGGATTCTCAATTCTAAAGTAAACTTTGAAGTCATTTATTTTATTCAATATTTTTTGAAAAAAAAAAAATCATAGCATGTAGATTGTTTATTACAACATTGCAACCATTGAGATTGGCATGTTTCAATTCCATAAATAGATGTTTAAGAAATTGTATTTCAAATCATTTGCTATTTTTTTCCTCCTTGCAATTTTTTTCTATATGTTATACAACTCCAAATAAATTGAAATTTTTTAGGCAAATACCTTCTTTAGCTTCAAGAATGAGTCCAAAGAAGCACCACCATTTTGGACCATTGATCATGTGATTTTTGCCTTCTAAAGCACAAAGGTCCTCTTTTCTACAAGGTGAAAAATGTATTTTTGAGCATTGAGATGCTAATATCTTGCAATCTACAAGGTGAAAAACTTTGAAATTTTCTTCACATGTTCTCAAACCAATTTATTATAAGATCCTATGGTTACACGTCTCAATAAATGTTTCTTAAGAAAAAAAATTTGTACTAGTACTTGAAATGGCAACTTTTTATTGTTTTTGGAGTAAACATAGTCAAGGAATTTAAAAGAATTGATCTTCAAAGGCCAAGTCCATAATTATTTTTTCAAAATTTATATTTTAAGTATTTATAAATGAGATATTTGTATATATTTGTCAAAAATGTCATTACATGTCTTTTACTATATATAAATTATTTCCAACTCTGAAAAATTTTGTAGCAAAAATTTAGCCCTTGCATGAATGTAGGAATCTAGAAAGAGGTTTCTTTGGAATATGTTACTTTCTTATAGAAAACAAATATATATTGTAAAAACAAATGGGAAAAAAGCACAAAGTCAAAGCTAAAATGATCATGGATGTCATTTGATTATATATGATGCACTACTAGAATTGGGAGGTATATATAACTCCAGTAAATGACTACTATATGACAACCTGTCTGATGTAACTCAGAAATGACTGACTCTTCTCTAATTGTACCACGGGTTTGTCCGAAATAGTTTTGGAGTCATTTTCCAGTCATTTTCTACAACTCCTGGATGAAGACATTATAAAGTGGCAAGGTTCTCGTAGACATTCATTCAAATAGGATTGTGGTGAGGCCACAATGTTCATGTAGTCATTGACTCCGACTACCCTTTACTTTTTTATGACTACTAAATGATTGAAGTGTCTATGGGTGACCCAATGGGATTTTTCCTACAAAAGCGGGTAGGGAGCATACTGACATGGGCAGGAGTTGTACTACAAATGACTTAGGAATTACTAAGAAATTACTACAGAGACTTTTTCCATACTTTTTGTAGGTTTCAAACTTGTGAAGGTCCAGTTATTCCTTCTTGCTAACGTAGTGACGTGGATATCAATTATTGCAGGATGACTGCCAGTGACTGTAAAAGTGAAAGAAGAGCAAGCTACTTAGTGGGTTCTCAAAAGCACTTCAGGAAAAACTTAAAAGGAAACTTGGTACACAAGAAGAACATACACTAATGTTGTACATCTCCCGGGACTTCCCTATATAATGTACATTGTACATACGTAGAAGACTTCTCGTATCGCATATGTAGGAGCTCCAAGGTTGTGGCGGAATTCTATGTCGTGTTCCACACATGCTTGTGTCTTAATACATTGTGACACAAATCCTAACTTCCTACGTGTTCATGGTTGTTGTCTTTGTGTCTCAATATCCTCCTTCAACACATTTTTTGACTGTAATTCCTCTTCATTGCAACTTAAGAATGACTTTTACACTACTTCAGTAAAACTAAGGAATGACTTCCCATGACTTATAGGCAACACAGGTTTGAATAAACAAATACTGCTACAAATGGTGAGATCCCTTCAAGAAACTAAATACAGAAGAATTGTTATTATATCTTCTGGTAGTCCAACCACCTCATGCATAATGAAATATTGCATTTGAATACTATGTCACTTAAGTTGTATCTACAGCTTATCAATGTAACACTCCGGTGCTAATACTCCTCATGAGCTGACAAGTTTTCTTGCTCAGTCAACTCCATAGCTCCAACGAGATTAACCACGTCTGAAGGATCTAGGTACTCTCAGCCCTGCACATTCACCTCTTATAGAGATGAATGCGTCTAATGTGTCTACAACTTCCCGTCTTGCTCAAGCCTCTTTTTACAACACTACTTTCCAACCAGGTTTATCTACAACGTCTAAAAAAAATACTCGTATCGCTTGGCACGGGAATATGAAGGGCTTAAATAGGCGAGGTAGCTTGTACCAAAAGTTCACCACAAGGAATCCAGACTCATCCCATGTATATGTTGGATTCCCATGACTGTCTTGGGGTTTCACCCACTCACATTGTAAAAGAATGATACGCATATTCAATGTACCGTAATCTAACTCCAATACATCTTTTAATATTCCCATGTAGTTTTTAGTCGATTCATTTCCATTCTTTGAGTGCTCCTAGAAAACGGAAGCTATTCCGCTGTTGAAGCTTAACAAGTGGGTCTTCTGGTCGTCTTCCATTCAAAACTTATTACCAAATGCAAGGACTTGTCTGTACCAAGTGGCCTTTAGCGATGGCTTCTTGCTTAGCAAAAAGCGATCCATCTCAGTTGGGTTCCTCAAGTCCATGTCTGCATTTTTCACTATCTGTTGAATCCAATCAGAGAGTGCTCGGGTGTCTGGATTTTAGTCTGATTCATTCCTATACTCCGTGTACATGGAAATCATATAATATTATGAGTCGCTAGTGGAAAAGGACAGGCACATTAGAAGGCAAGTACAGTGGCCACAATGCAGCCATTAGAATGACCGTGACTACATCCCCTTCTATGACTATAAAATCACTTCAATAAGTCATGTTCAAGTCATTATTTAGTTTTAGGTGTTACAACTACTCCTATATGACTTAAACATGACTTTGACGCTACTGTAGGACCATCAATGAGCATGATAAACTAGAACAATACGTGCGCAGGGAAAAAAACAAGATTATACAGGAGTGCATCACATGCAGAGGGGGACTTGAATAACTTACAAGACCAAATCCTGCATAACAGTTGAATTGGATAGCACATATTGGTACGCTACATCCCTCATCTCTACAATCATCACATGTGGCCTCCCAACCCCCTGTAAAACCTCTTTAGCATCTTCAAACTCTTCATCCTTATCCCACACTTGTCTCATAGTGCCCTCGAATCTTTGCAAGTATTCAGTTATGAATCCAATACACTCGTCCTTCAGGTACCCTTTAGCCATGTCTGCCTCTAGGCGCGCCATATTCCGAACATGGCCTTTTGTTACTTTTATGCACCTTACCACAGGGTACATCCACCTTGCATTGACTGGACCACAAAAGTCCAACTCCTTCACCAAATGATAAGACAAGTGTATCATGATGTCAAAAAAAGATGGTGGGAACTCGATCTCCAATAATGCCATGCTTTCTGCTACATCTGCAAACAAGGAAGCAAAGTCAACGGGATTGTAGACCTTTGTGCATAAGCGTCAAAAAACTCTACACATCTTCATGACTGCCATATGAGGACTAGCTTCCATCAATCCTCGAAGAACAAATAGCATTATTTGCTGCATTAAAATGTGATAGTCATGGGACTTCAACCCCCCCAAATTCTTCTTCCGAATACTTTTCTTCAAATCAAAAAAATATCCACTTGGCATCTTTAAAGACTCGATGCACTTTGCAAACTCTTCAAACTCCTCCTCTGTTAACACATATGAAGCCTGCGGCTTCACCATCTTCCCTACCTTTCTAGAGTGTGGAGTCAACCACAAGTGCGTCTTTATATTCTGCTTTTGCAAATCCCTCCTGACTTTGATGGTATCCTTCTTCCCCATAATTGTCTTCAAAAAATTCTTCGCCAAGTTCATCTTACAATGCATTACGTCCAAGATATACCTATCAGAAGCAGCTGTTAGCAAATAAATGACTTTCAGTACTCTACATAAGTGGAGGGCATGTCACTCATCATGAAGCAAACTTGCAGTCATCAAAAACTGACACACAATGATGCTAGAGTATGAGCGGGGAGCAATGAGCGGGGAGCAACGAGCAATGAGCAATGAAACTTGAATGCTCATTGCAAGAATGTTTTCTAAAAATAGACATGTTAGAGAAATAAATAGTATTATCAAATCAATAAATAGTATTATCAAATCCCAAAACAATAATGTAAAAAAAAAAATTTAATTTTTTTTTAAATCTACAAAAAAATTATATAAAATAGTTGATAGTATAATAAAAGGTTGCATGAATGAACACCCATTCATTCATGTGTGAATGAACTTCATCCATGTCATCCATCCATCATTCATCATTCATCATTCAATTTCGAAATTGTTAAAGATTTTGCAACTCATTACAAGCTTCTTTGAAGCCAAAGAGGCTTTGAACCATTGTGCTCTTTAATATCATCTCCCTAAAAGCCTCTTTGGAGCCAAAGGGCTCTTTTAGTATAGGCTTTTTTAGAACCTAAAGAATGCTCCTCGGATTCGAGGAGCTTTTCCTTAGTGCCAAAAGGCTTTTTTTAATAAGGCTTTTTGAATTCATAAAAGGCTCCTTGAATCCAAGGAGCAATTTTTGGTGCCAAAAAGGTCTTTTATTGAAACCACTTTGGAACTAAAATAAGGTTATTTCAAATCAATGAGCCCTTCATTTGTGCCAAAAAGCTCATTTAGAGCATTTTTGAATCGAATAGGCCTTAAAACCATCATTGCTTTTTAATATTGTCTCCCTACAAGCCTCCTCGGAATTCCTAAGAGCCTCCTCAGAACCCAAGGAAGGCTCCTCGAATCCGAGGAGCCTTTTTTGGTGCCCAAAACTTCTTGCAATGAAGGCTCTTTTAAACCCAAGGAAGAATCTTCGGATCCGAGGAGCCTTTTTTGGTGCCCAAAACTTCTTGCAATGAAGGCTCTTTTAAACCCAAGGAAGAGTCTTCGGATCCAAGGAGCCTTTTGTTGATGCCAAAAAGTTTTTTCAATGAAGGCTCTTTACAACTCAAAGAATAATCTACATCCATAGTTCTTAATTTTTTCATCTACATTTTTCATCTACATTCATCTGGTATTATTTTCATCCATCTAAAGTAATGAATGAAATAAGGCATTTACATCTAAAGATTTATTTTTTATAAAATTAATTTTTAAGTGTTCATTCTTAAATTTTTTTTCTTAAAATTCTTAACGCTCAAATCTTCCCGCTCAATGCTCAACACTCAACGCTCATTGCTCATACTTTAGCAACCCTGGTCCTCTCAGGGGACACTTGGAATTTTGGGCAGGCTTGTGTGACTTGAATTTTTGCTATGATTTTTTGAAACTTTTTTTGAAGATAGGAAATCAGATTAGCTTTCCAAAAATATAATTTTTATTTCAATTGGTGCTTGGAAGCAAAAGTTATGCCATTCTAAGTCCAAAAAGCAATTCACCAGGCAGGAAAAAAAATATTTTTTATTTTATTTTTTATTTTTCTCAAAGATTATGTTTTGTTCTACATCCGAAGCTTTGGTTCATTTTATTTGGACTAATAATGAGAAAGTTATGGACAATCTTGTATTTTGGGCAATCTAAGTACCTTCTTCAAAAAGTAACTTATAGAATTCATTTTTGAATGCAATTTTTCAAATTTTTCAAATTTTATTTTTTGATAGGGTTTAGGATGTTTGCAAGAATAAGATCACCGTTGGAGTCATGGTTTTCCAATTACATCTTAAAGTTATTAACAACTTAGTGTTTTGTTCAATCTTGGACCTACTTCTACTTAACAATTTTTTAATGAATGAAAATCAAGTGGTAGTTTTTTGAAATTTTTTCCCCTAATTTTCAACTCAAATGTTCAACATAAAAAAATCTAACTTCATGGTCCATAGTGCAAAAAAATTCAACAAATGGCAGTCAAAGTCATCTGAAATTGCAAGTCAGAGTTCAAAAAAAACTTTTTTTTCCCAACTTTGAATGCTAATATCTTCCAATCGGTACGGTCAAACTTCATGAAATTTTTACCACATGTAAGTTATTTGTAAAGTACCCTAAACCAGAAGTTTAAACCCATGAGTTTTGTGAAAAAGCCGGTTGAGTTAAAAAAGTCAAAATAAAAGTGGGTATGAAACTTATTTTTCCATCAAAATGGTGCCTAAAAAAGTTTGGTCTCCACTTTTGAAGTCATGTGACATAAGTATCTTGCAAAAATGTTTAACGCTTCAACTATAGTTGCCTTCTCAACTTCAAAAAAAGTCATACCCAAACTGGGGGGGATTTTACAAATAACTCAATGATCTTAGACAAGTAATTTACAAGGTCCTAGGGTTCAATTTTAATAAAATTGTTTTTGTTGTTTTTTTGGTAGGAAGTAGCAAACATGGCAGTTTTGAGTGTTTTTCAAGCCAGAAAATGCCTCAGTCCTTTAGGGGTTAAGATGTGAGGGACTTTCTTTTCAAGATTGATTATTGGTTGATTATTTGTAATTTTTCTAAGAAAATATTGAATATTTATAATAATCCTATGTAACTTATTTTCAAATTGTAACAATTTCAACTATAAATTTGAACCTTAAGTTCAGTTCTACTAATAGTGTAGAAAGTAGTGTAGCTTTAGTTTCCATTAACAGTGTTGAATATTTTAAACAATGCACGAATTTGTCTGACCTTGTTTTTTTAAACAATATATGTGTGGATTGATAAATATAGATTGCACTAAAGGTTGATTTGTACTATGGTGCAAAAGTGCATCAAGGTTATCACAAAAAACACCATCCATTTTCTATAGCATTTTGAAATTGGACACTTTTTTCTTTGGGAGTACTATTTAATTAGAAAAACAATTTCAAAAGAATATGAATAAATTTTTTTTTAATGATTTAAAAAACATAAAAATAATTTTTTTTTATTTAAAAAAAATAAGGGATGTGAAAAGGGAGTAAGGGACAAAAGATGTCCACTAATTATTTCATATTCTTAAACTTTTAATTCAAAAGTTATAGCAAAAAAGGACAATGTCACTCCAATTGTGATAGAAAATAGGACCAATGTTTCTTGCATTCATGCATTGGGTCAAGAATTGTAGGAAAATGAAGTAAATGGATATGATTAAAAGAAATTTCTTTCATTCACCGAATTAGGTTTATACTACGACTAAGACTTGCTAGGTGGAGAAGTTCAAGTATAGATGAAAAATTGACTTGTGGTAGCTCTTTATGTAAGGGGAGTTTTCTAAAGGTCACATTTCTTAGGTGGACTCACTTTGTAAACAAGGAACTTGGTGTCCAAAGATTTTCAACTTGATTTATCGTCTTTTTCATTGTGGTATATCTCTATTGCAAGATTGAAGGCTTCCTAGGTTTCAAATAGCACTAGTTGTGTCTTGCCACTTTTTCTTTTACATTGCAAAAAAAACTCTTCAATTTGTAAAGTTTGAAAGACTTATCCACTTGGTGTTTACACTACAACCAATCAAGACTTCATTGTCTTTTCATCTTTTCTTCCATTCCACTAGTTGCTTTATATATATGCATGTCTTGACCAAAACTTCTTGACTCGTGAGTGCATTTTTCTACAATAGTGCAAATTAAGTGATCTTAAGTTTGAAGAGACAAACAATTATAACTTGTCCATGGAATTTGAGACTAAATGATTGAAGTCATAAAATGAAACCTCAACTAAAGTTGTGAAATGAAGATACAATATTGATATAGAATCAAAAGAATCATAGTGTTGCACAAGTAAAGCCATGAAATGAAGGCCAACATGATTGCAATAACAACTATTCTTTCAAATAGAATGAGCGCCCTATCATCAATAATTGTATAATTTTATTAAAATTGAATTATACCTATAAAAATCAAAGAGCTATATCAAGGCATGATTTAATTTATAATGTGGTTTGGATATTCAAATACATTGTGTATCACTTCATCTACAATTACATTTTTCTTATTTATTTTATAACTCAATAAAAAAAGGCTCCACTATTATTCTTATTACCAATGCTCAACTAAAGGTTTTGATTTATAGATGAAAATGTTATGGTTTAAAAATTATTATGCAATGTTATAAAGCTTGCTTATAATATGAAACTAGTTCACAAACTTACAATACAATGTTACAAAAATATTTGCATTAAAAATTTTAAAAACTCATTTTTTTTACCTTCTTATACTAGATTATAAGACTTTGAATCCTCTAAATTTACAATTTCACAATAGATTTTGAATTCAAAAAACTTTATATTGAAGAATGGGATTGAGAATTTAGAAAAAAAATTCAAAAACAACTTGATTTCCATTCTTCAAAACATTGTTAATGGGAGTTCTTACCAAATTGAAGGAAAATTAAATTGATAATAGTTCAAAGATGGACATGAAGTATACTAAATCCAATGATAAGATTGCTTCAACAAATAGACTAAACCTTGTGCAAATTTTTTCTTATGAATGATATAGGAATTGAGTTCAAGAATCTTAGAAGACTTACTCTCTGTTCTATCCTAAAAGATGATGCCCCTTATGCCACCTCCCCCTTCCCCTCAAATAATTTGAACCAACAAAAATTCTAATTGGAAAATTAAACCCCCTTCCTTGTTGTTGATCTAATTGTCGATAAAGATATAGAAATACACATATAGATATAGAAATACAAGTACAAAACATAGAAATATATACAAAAATATAAATATGTATTAATCCATATCATTTGTTGACTTGATCTATTTTTGAAAATACAAATAGGTTCGGGTGGGAAAAATAAGTGGGCATCAAAGATGGTGGGAGGAAGTTGTAGGTGCATCTGTATTTATATGGATGGATAGCCAATGGTAGTATACAAATCCAATGGATAATTAATTCAAAATTAATGAATAACTACATGAATCTCCAGAATGGGTCTTTTGAGTGAACTATCCACTCAAAAGATGGTGAAATCGAACCATCACTTGGTTGGATAGTCACACAATGAAAAGATATAGGTTGTACTTAGAGTGGATAGTTACTCACAAAGGGTTTTCCAAATAAATATATTAATTATTTAATATTATACACGTGTCACTTTCTGGGAGGCTATCAAAGTTTTCAAAACCGGCTACCCCCGTCCTGCTACAATGAACCTCCCTCTACCACTGTACTACTCTACCTACAACATAAAACTGACGGAGCTATCTTTTGTAGACAACCTATAAACTGTACACATATAGTCACCATAGATAGTGAGGAACCATGTCAAAAACAATGAAAACCATACATGATTGTAAAAATTGTATACATATTTCAAAAGGGATACAAGTACCTAGTTTTCTATTGAATGTGAAACTTTTAAATTCAATCTAAAACCCTAATTTCTTCAACAACTTCATCTTCAATCCCATGTCTCATTCTCCTTAGTTGTCCCTTCAAGCTTCTATATTGTCTACAAATGACAAAGAAAGCATTATAAATACAAAAACAAGTGAATAAAAAAGCATTAACAAGAAGAATAACGAAGACAATCAAATAATAATAATAATACAACCATCATAAAATGTCAACATTCAAAATTTCAAACATACTCTAATACTAAATTCCTTATTCAAAATTCACAAGAACTTCATTCTACCACAATTCAATTGAAAGAATCAACATGCTTACAAATTGAGATACAAATTGCCAAACCCTAAATCTTCTAATTTACCTCCAAATACTACACACAGTGATACAAATTGCTTAACATGACATTGTAGTGCAAAATCTTTTTCTACATGCATCAAGTTGGTTTTCTAATTTCGAAAATGATATCAAAATTAATGAATTTCAAGCAAATACAAAACAATAGGTAGTTGGCTCTTCCAAAAGAATATAATAGCTAACAACTTACTGAAACACTTAAGGTCCTATGTTTCATCGTTGGCCCCCGGGGGGTGCACTCCCCATTTTTTAGATGTTAGCGTGCGAACAAATGAAGGGTATTTTTAATTGGGGCGACCTAAATTTTTGACAATTATTGAAAATAAATTAGCATGTCCATAAAGGGCAACTAGCCATTGTAAAAAAAGAAGGGTGCCTTATATTAGTAGATTTTTTTTTAATTTTTTTCTAAGGTAGCCCCCCTCCAAATCCCCTTCAAAAATCTAAACTTTTTAGGACTATACTTAAGAGAGTATAAATTGGTTTTAGGATACCAAGGTGGGATCCCATGTATGACAGTGGTTTACAAGAATAACCGAGGTTGTTGACACTTCCAACCTATACCAACTGTTGAGAAAATTAGTTGGCACTATAATTTGTTTTGTCCCGCGTCAATTTGAAATTCAAGTTTCGTTTCCACTATGGGTGGCAGGTTGAAGTCCAAGTGCGGAGGGGAGATGACCACGCCAATTCGCCAAATGTCTGGGTTACCCCAGCTTCTCATTGAGGTAAGACCCTGAACCCTGTGCTTAGCATATTGTTTTTGTTTTTGACTTTCTTATGTGTTTTTGTTATGCAGGCTCTCATGCTCAAGTTTGCAAACATGCAGGTTACGAGCAGGAGCTTTTCGTTTCAGAAATCAAACACTTTGTATGCCCGGTGTCCAAGTTTTATACAAAAAGATTTTGGCTTTGTTTTCCTTGGACTGTGAACCCTAGGCTTCAAAATTCTTTTTTGGCACACTTGTGAATGTAAGTAATGTGTTTGTAAACACATACACATGAGATTTCTGTGCAGCTCCTATAGTACTTTTGCATTGATTATAAACACATACACTTAAGTTTTGCAAGTGTTTTACAGCCCCTATTTCACTCTTGCATTGTTTTGTCATTACTTTGTATTGTTTATAATCACATGCACTTGAGTTCTGCGAGTTTTGTATAGCCCCTATTTCACTCTTGCATTGTTTTGTCATTGCTTTTCATTAGTATTAAGGTAGGAGGTGTAGTAAGGGGTCCATTTGTTTCATATATTGCATTCACAAAATATTTTGAATCCAATTTTCTCACATCCAAAAAGTGATATGGAATTTAATAGAAGTGGTTTCATATTATTTTTTAACATTTTTGGATTACTTATGAATTTCCAAAGGCGCTAGGTTATAGGTTTGTATTTATGACTTTAGGTCTTGTATGAACCATTCACTTGCAGTTCTTGGAAAAAAAATGTTGTATTTATAATAAACATAGGGTATAAAGAATGAACACCCAAAAAAATTTCAACTAAAATATAGGGTATATGAAATAGGCAAGTTTTAGAAATTTAGGTAAAAAAAGCCCCCCATAAATTACAAAAACTTACCTAAATAGCCTACATATAATAGGGGCCTATTCGCACGTGATCAACAGAGTTCCTAAATAGTGCATCCCCCGAGCGTTGGCCTATTTTTTATATTTTGGTTTGCTTCGTCTCCTTCCATAAAGAGCTTAGTGTTGTTGACTTATTGCACAATAAGAAAAAATATAAAATCATAGGTCTTAGCATGTTGCATTAAAATAGCTTTCAAAAATTAAAAACTTCATATAGTACTTGCAAATATTGCTTGTTCAGAGGATCATTGCCATGACATTTGAACTCTCTTTAATGATTACAAAGAATAACATATTCATCACTCAAATGTACTCTACATTAAGTAGCAAGAACAACAATAATTAAAGCAAGAGCAATGATCATGTACTAATAGGGAAGAAAGATGTTAAAAAAGATTTGAATGATCAAGTAATGTTAAGGAAAGAATGTGCATCCTTTGAACATTAAATTGTATATTTGTAAAACCTTTGATTAGTACCCTTCCACCAAAATCTTTTTATTGGTAAGAGGGCCCCATGCACCGTGGATGGTAACCATCACCGGACACCAAAATCTTTTCATACTTTGTGAGGAGGGGGGGAGAAAAGACACAGTTTGTAAACACCATAGATAGTCACACAATGTATTCAATTTGATTAATTTCATGCAATCACATTAAATGATTTTTCCATTTCACCTCCCCTTACTTGTAGTTTCTTTTAGGCAATTTGTCTAGCAAATGATATGGGATATTGATCAATGATTTTTGTATGTATGTATTTATATTTCATGTATATGTATCCCATATCATATCTCGTGAAAAGATGTTGCTACTTTGGTTTGCATTAGTTGCCTCCCTCCTCTCAAAAAACTAACAAGCCATTGATTGTTTTAAGAAAAATACTAACCTTCAAAATCGCTATTGATTTCTCATAAAATCACAAGACATTTGATATCATGAGATTTAATTTGAGCCGTCCAAATGCGGATACGGATACAAATATAAAAATGAATATTGAATATGGATACCGCATTTTATATAAATATTATATATGAGTATAGATATGGATATAGTATTATTGAATAAGGATACGGATACTAGATATGGGATTAAAAATCCCCACTATAAGAAGCCTATGTTTTTGGTGAAGGATTTTAAGTGACATCTTATGTAACAACTCATGTTTCTATGTCAATGACAATGTTTGCCATAATATCTTCATGATATGGCGGACATTATTATTGACATAAAAACATGAGTTGTAAGATTGTATATCACTTAAAAATTTGTCATTTAATGTCTGCCATATCATCTTGATGTTATCATGGACATTAATATTGACATAGAAACATGGATTATTACATTGAATGTCACCTAAAATTTGTCACCTAAATCATGAATTTTTTTTTATAGTGACGGGGACCAATGGACAATTACAAACAGTGTTTGATTTTATATGTAGTAATGTAAACTATAAGAATATTGTCCGTAAGTGGATCACTACTGTGAGGATAAAACTCAACAAGAAAGTTGCTTCCCACCCTTTCAATGGTCCCACCAATCATGAGGAGTGCCAAACCAGAATTGACTACTTTAGGGGTCTTTTGAACTCTCAATATTGCAAAAAATGTAGGAACATAAGACTCACTTCTTACTTAGTGAATTGCATCTACAACTTGTAGACATCAAAGAGTCGTCAAGCTTCAAAACAAAAAAAAGCAAAGGTGGTTGACAAATTATTGTAGTAACCGCAAGGGAACGCCAATTATTTCCATTGATAAGGGCTACAATGTCACCTATTAGTATTTTCATTGACTAATGTTTGAAGAATGCTAGGTCTATTAGTTGTAAAGGCAAAACTTTGTCCAAGTCAAAGGAAGATTTTTACAATTGGTGAATTTCTATAATCTATAGAAATCTATCAATTATATAAATCTACCAACTATAAAAACCTACAAAATTGCAAAATTTTCTAAAATAGGAAATCTCATTACAAGAAATCTCATGTTTTAGGTGACATCCATTGCAACAACATGTATTTTTATGTCACCAATGATGTCTATCACAACATTAAGATGTTGTGATAGACATCATTGGTGACATAAAAATATGTGTTGCTACAATGGACGTTACCAAAAAACCTATAATCTAAAACATGAGTTTTTTATAATGCCCATATTGATTGTCAATTACATTGGCTTTTAAAAATTACAAAAGGGCTGGGGGGAGAAAGGGAGGAGGGCAATGAAAACTTCAAACTTTAAAATTTTAAAATTTTGAACTTTAAGCTTTGAAATTTTAAAATTTTAAATTATTTTTGGAGGTAGGGGGTGTTTGAGTTTATTTTTTAAAATTTAAAATTCTTTTGGGTGGGTAGTAAGGCCTCATGGTACTTGTGCCTCACTACCCACTCAAAATACATGTCACAAACATCCAAAATTTGTTTCTATAAATGTTTGGAAGCACTCCAAAGTTCATTATTTGGATATTTTTGGGTTACAATAAACTTTGGCACTCACTTTGGCATTCACTTTGGCACCCTATTTCTTCTTCATAAAGTATCCATTTTCAAAATACAATTTTCTTAAAATTGCACATACCACTCTATTTTGTGTGGTGAAGACTTTCATATCAATCCAAAAAATTATGAGTGATTAGAAAGCAATTTTGAAGGAGGTTTAGTGATAGATGTATTTTTTGCAACTTTTTTTGCTTTTTTTACATTCTAAAGTAATTTTGCAGATACAATGAGTCTATTGAATGGTATTTTTATACACCAACATGTTTGTATGCTATTTTTGGAGTACTATATAATTAAATTTTTTTCATTTGAGTGGGTTTAGAAATCAAATTTTACCTTCAAATATGTTGTTAGGAAAATTTTAGCATCCTTTTTCTACTCTAATTAAAACATTATAATTTTGCAATCTATATAGCCAAGTGATTCCAAATTTCTTTCATGTCAATTATAACACATATATTAGTCACAAGATTGTATGGTTGAGATTTCTATTCCTTTGTGACATTTTAGACTACAACACTGCAAAAGCAATTATATTTATCAATCCAAAGAGACCATAGGTTTTTCCCTCACCACCTAAAGTTTTTCATAATACACTTAGGAGACAAAATTTGTCCTACTAGGCGGTGAGGGGTTAAGAGCATTAAGTTTTGAAACTTATAGATTAATATATTTTTTTCATCTACTAAGAATTGAGATATCTTTTAACATTTATTACTAAATTAGTCAAGGGTCGTTGCAAGAAACACCGTGCAAAAGTGTAGCATTTTCAATAGTATTTTTTTTTCGGGAGTACTTTAAAATTAGAAATTCTTTTTTTAAAAAAAGGTGAAAAATATGTTTCATCTATAAACCTTTAAGAAGAAGGTACCCTAGAAAGGAAAGGCATAGGAAAAATCTCTAAGTAGGAAATCCAGAAAAGTGCAAAATCTCATGAAAATTAGTACTTCCACATTTTAATTTGTAAAAAATAGGAAAATCAATTTAAAATAAAACTAAAAATTGGACATTTGAGGAAAGTTGATTTTGATGAGATTTAACCAAAAGAACGATCTTAGAACCATCATCAATGTTCAAAAATTGCGTGTCATAGGAAAAAATTCGTACTCATGTGGAGGACATAAAAAAATATATTTTTAGATTTTTATTTGAAATTTATAGGTTTTACACCTATGCAAATAGACCATGAAAGTTTTGTCTTCAAATCATTAAATTTAGACACTGCAAACATAGTGATAACCATCAACGTATTTTTGTGACAGCTCAACGAAAATGTTTTTTAAACATAAAATGATTTTTTTAATTTATAAAAATAAGGGATCTAATAAACTTCAAGTTAGGTATGTTCAATAAAAATTTCATATTCATTGGACTTAATCTCCAAAAGTTATAGTGGAAAATAAAAAGGTGGTTCGCGTTGTGACGCCAAATAGGACCGGTGTTTCTTGCAATGACCTTCAATGTAATTAGATTCACTTGTATTTTTGATGTTTAACCCCTAAAGGACTGAGGCATTTTCTGGCTTGAAAACCACTCAAAATTGCCATGTTTGCTACTTCCTCCCAAAAAAACAAAAAAAAACAATTTTTTTAGAATCTAACCATAGGATCTTGTAAATTACTTGTTTGAGATCATGCGGTAAAAATTTCATGAAGTTTGACCGTACGGATTGGAAGATATTAGCATTCAAAGTTGGAAAAAAAAGTTTTTTCGAACTCTAACTTGCAATTTCAGATGACTTTGACTGCCATTTGTTGAATTTTTTTGCACTATGGACCATGAAGTTAGATTTTTTTATGTTGAACATTTGAGTTGAAAATTAGGGGAAAAAATTTCAAAAAACTACCACTTGATTTTCATTCATTAAAAAATTGTGAAGTAGAAGTAGGTCCAAGATTGAACAAAACACTAAGTTGTTAATAACTTTAAGATGTAATTGGAAAACCATGATCCCAACGGTGAGCTTGTTTTTGCAAACATCCTAAACCCTATCAAAAAAGAAAATTTGAAAAATTTGAAAAATTGCATTCAAAAATGAATTCTATAAGTTATTTTTTGAAGAAGGTGCTTAGATTGCCCAAAATACAAGATTGTCCATAACTTTCTCATTATTAGTCCAAATAAAATGAACCAAAGCTTCACATGTAGAACAAAACATAATCTTTGAGATAAAATTTTTTTTTTTTTTTTTCTCTGCCCGACGAACTGCTTTTTGGACTTAGAATGGCATAACTTTTGCCTCCAAGCACCAATTGAAATAAAAATTATATTTTTGGAAAGCTAATCTGATTTCCTATCTTCAAAAAAAGTTTCAAAAAATCATAGTAAAAATTCAGGTCACACAAGCCTGCCCAAAATTCCAAGTGTTCCCCAAGGGGACTTCAGTCCTTCAGGGGTTAAAATGAATTCAAATTTGATAGAAGGTATTTAGATTTTTTTAATGACACACTAGAAATAAATCATAGTGTCCAAATTTGTGCATAGCATACAAAGATAATTTTGAAAATATAGATTTATTGGATCAACCTATAATTGATTTGAAATCTTTAAAAAAACATTTTATCCTTAGTATGCACATATAGAAAATGTGTTATTTTTACCCTAAACAATGAACATTGTTTGTTTGGCATACATGCTATGATTTCAATTATGATATATGGTTTTCTTAGACCCATAGGTTTACAAATCAAGTTTCTTTTTTGATATAAATAGAAAAAATTTAACATCCTAATCTTTTACTTGAATAATATGTGTGCAAATAATTTCAATAGAATTGCTTATCATTCAAATTATAAATGCTACATTTTATTTTTGTAAATGCTAATAGGAAATGCAGTGAAATTTTAATTTTACTTCTTTTATTCTTATATTTGTAAAGGACAAACCTACTTACATGGTGAAGGTTGCTATTAAGTGAGCTTAGAAGTGTGAGCCCATGAGCCTAGAAGACCATACATCTATGATGTAAGTGTCTAAATTATAATAACTTTCTATATTAATAGTCCATATATGCTATACATATTTATATTATAAGTGTTTATACTCAAGTTTATGTTATAAACATCATCAATGGTTGTTTGATATGTATGCTCAAGGTTCACATGCTCACACTTTCATGCTCACACTTTCATGTTCACATACTAGCACCATTGCTGACATGGTAAAGTTTCGGTGTCAAAATTTGAATTTATATAGTTCTTGATTTTTAAATGTCTTGGAGCTTGACTAGCAAAAAGTTATTTCCAATAGTCAACTTATTATTTTTTGAAATTTTTAGTAGAATCTTTGACGATAGCAACTTGAAAGCTCAAAATAGACCAATTTTAAATTTTTCTATTTTCTTTTCCTAATAGAATCTCAAGGAGTATATTGATTATACCATGATGTTTATCACTACAAGCTTTGTTTTTGCTAAAAATTCATATATGTGATTGCTAGAAACACTTGTCCTTTTTTTAAATTAAAAAAATTATTTTACTATTTTTAAATAGCCTCCAATTGGATGTTCACTTTGGCCGTTTTGGGGTTGTCTAGTCCTATATAAAGTAATTTTGTAATTACTATAATTTCTACCAGATAATTCCTTTAAAAGAATTTATTAAAATTATTTTAATGTTTTTAATTGTAAAAAAATAATTAAATCTTTTTTATGTTTTATTACATGAAAAAATATCAAATTTATGAAAGGTGTATTTTAATATAGAAAACAAATGAAGTTTGACCAAATAGGAAGAGTGAATGTTGTTTAAGGGAAAACTCAATAGATATTTATGGTCTTAGAGACTTGAGATTAATTGTCATTGGTATTTTTTTTGCAAAATGATATATAGTGGTTCTTGAATTATAATACAAAAGTTGTAATTTGAGAAAAAATATTTTTTTTACAATATTTTTGATTGCCTACTTGGATTTCATACTTTTGACATCTAAATGAGGTTTACAATAACTTGCAAGTAGATTACATCCAAGATTTAAATGTATTTTTTATGTACTTGCATCAAAATATATCCTAGAATGAATGGTTGCCTTCTAGTGAAAGGCATGATGACATCTTAATCTTTTTAGTCTAATAAACCATTTCAAATCTCATATTCTTTAACAATCACTTTGTATGAAAAATAAGGTATAAAATATTTTTAAATGATCTAAAACTAAACTAAAACATCATAGATAAAGTATGTGCATAAAGCACAAAGATTTTTATGTAGAAAGAAATTGATGATGAATCTTTGTAGTTTAAAATTCAAAATTAGTCAATTATGATTTTTGAATTAATTAGAAAAAACAATCTTAAAAGAAATTTAAAATAAAGGAGCATTTGAGAATTATATCCATTGATTTCAATCTCTGAAAAATAAAATTTTATTAGAGTGAATTTTAGAATTAGTTACAAAAGTAAATGAAGCATTAAATGATAATATTGATTGAGGGCAAGTGACATTGTGCTTATACACAATTTTCTAAAACATTTTGAAAGAAGTAATTCAATCTAAGTATGGCATTGAAGGGTGTTGCATTGCAAAATTACAATACAAAACTTGTACATCGTAAGACATTTATTGAAAGTAAAATATATTTCCTTAAACTAATAAATATTGTACCATACATATATAATTGATGCAATACAATTTCAAATTAATATAGTTGGTCAAATTTATCATTTTGAAAAATAAGAAACAATCAAATGAATTAATAATCATGATAATGTTTATTGTGATTTCTGAAATTCATATTAGATGAATTTTTATAGTGGATTTGATTTTTTTGGTGGCATTAAATTCGAAAAGAATGTAAATGTGTAATGTAATAGGAATTGAAGAATTACGTGAAAAAAGAGATGAAATCAAGAAGATTTTGCAAGTTGAAGAAGAAGAAAAAACAAACATCCAAAAAGATTTGGTAATATTAACCAAGAGACTTGGAGAGATAGATGATTCTCTATCTCGCAAGTATGCTTATACTAATGAATATGATAAGACTATTCATGAAGTAGAGGGAGCATATTCCAAAGTGTGTGATAAGTTCTTCTTTTGATTTTTCAATATATTACTATTTTGCATTATAATATTACATTTGATGGTTTTAATGAAAATCAAAGTTTGATAATAAATGCTCAATTAAGAATAAAATGAAAAGGATAGAGCTATTTAAACTTTTACTTCAAGTTACTATCAAAGATTTTGTAATTATTGGATATTCAAGAAGAGATCAAATTAATTAAAATTATTGAAATTAATAATAAAAAATTTCAATACTATTCTACTTTTGAATCATTACTATATGATAGAAATAAAATATATTATACAATGTAGGATTGCAAAATTAAATACAAAATAAAAACACTATTTTAAAAATTAAATAAATAAATAAATCCCAATGTTTTTATACATGCAGATATTGGAAAGCTCCCAAGCCCTATTACATGTACTTAAAAGTGAAACAATTCAAATGCCAATTAAAAGATAAATCATTTGGACTAATTGTTTATATTTTGTGCTCTTTTAGTAGTTGTATTTTTTCTAACAATTATTTTTGTGATTTTCTATAAAGTTTACCACCACACCTCACATTTGATTCCATCTTCTTGTAGTTTTGCTAATCGTTTTGGAACATTAGATAGTTGTTCAAAAAAATTGAACAATTGTTTTTAATGAATTAAATCAATGGTTATTCACTTCGTACTTCAAAAAGATTTTGAACTTTGAAGTGCTTCATTTAAAAATGAGATTGATATTGGAGTAGTTATATACAAGGATATGTGCATCTTCAATTGAAAATACACACATTTTAATTCCAATTTTTTATTAGCTTTTGACCTTAGAATAAAGTTGACATCTATAAATAAAAATGTATATTAAAAGATCATTTTTTGAGTTATAAAAATAGAAATTAAAAAGTATGTATAGATTTGATTATTATTATTTTTAATCAATTTCTATTTTAAAGGATGTTATGTTAATTATGATTTAATTTCTAAAATAAAACTAAAATTTCCTATATAAGAATAAGTTTTAAATCCAAAATATCAAGTTTGCTTCTAAGATCTAGCTAAGCTTTTATATACAAATTCCTCAAACATAAAGATTGCACAATCTTACAAATAGGATAGTTTGATAAAACCATTCCAAAAGATTCAAAATATTTTAGGTTTTCATTGGTAGATGGTAAAATGAACATTTCATTGAAAAACAAGACTTTTAACTTCATACTAAATCCAAAGTCCCACATTTCACCCTCACACTTATTCAATTTGAGAAAAGTAAGACTATATCAAGACATCTTCATAGATTATTTATACAAAGTTTATAAATTCTAGGCACTACAATCATTAAGCATGGAGTGACATTTTTGGCTTCCTAATTTATACTTTGATCAATTTTTCCTGTAAGATATTGTACTTGTCAATCATATCTTTGACCCCCACTTTATATCTCCGAATCCTATATTTCATATTTTTCATTGACCTTCTACAATCCTACAAATTCAATATTGAATGTTGATGAATTGGGACTCATAACTTACTTAAAGTGGGAGTGTGGAATATAGTTTGAAACATCCCTTAAATTCAATAGGACTCGACAAAACCTTCAATCAAATACAATTTCTAATAACCTTCTTAGGCTTCTTGGCTACTTGGCTATCAAAAACAGTATATAATCACATAAAGATGGAAAATATGTTGCAAAATCATGTTGCAAAATTAGCTGATCTGGCAATAAAGTGAATGCTTCTAAGCTGCTGGAGTCTACAATTATCCAATAGATAGTAAGTAACTAGTAATCTAAATTGGCATGAGTGGAATCTGTGATACCTTATTTAGCTCCGTTGATTTCAATTCGAACAAGCTAGGGAGAACTCTTCAAAGCAAATGTGCTGCAGAGTCCACACCTGCGAGTGTGTCAAAGCTTTCATTTTTTTTCAAAAAATTACCCTTGAAGTTATGTAACTTTAGTTGCAGCTGTTCTTGAAGGTGACATGCCACTGCTTACGACTCTTGAATATTTTACCCGTGGCTCAAATTTCATTGCATTGGGATGATTAGTGATTTTCTACCTTTGGGGCTCGGACGTTTGGGCTTTATATTCTGACAGTCAACTTCCTTGGGCACTCCAAGCGGACTTCTTGCGATCGTTATACACTCAGACGTGGAGGGGCAGTTTGGAGAGACAGTTGACAAATCATCTTCAAATGCTATTGAATAGACCTTCGTAGACAGACTGGACTGAAATCTGAGACAATCTCCTCATCAGGTTATACATTCGGGTGCACAAGCTTCTTCCATGTACAGTTTCTCATTACACGATTCTGTGCAGGAGCTGCTGAACAATCAGTCGAATTTTCGTTCTCCATTTGCGGATGGAGCTTCTCCATCACTTCTTGAAATTCGAATATCAAGGGCATCTCTAAGATCGAGGTTTGACCTGAGTATTCTAAACTACAATAATCGTCAAACCTACACGACACAAGTAAGGTGCAGCCCGGCATTTGACCTGAGACAAATAGTAGGCAAAGCCTGGAGTGGGCAAACAGAAAAAGTATTAATGTCTTACACAACACACCACACTTCACAATTAAGATAAAAACTGATGATAAAAAAAAAATCTTGGATTAAATTCAAATTAGCAGTTCTGGATAGAGGTACAAAACCCCTTTTGTTGATGACTCTGATAACTACGTAAGGTTTAACCTACATAGGTTTGTTGCAGATGTGCACGCAACTGCTCATCATAAATTGAAGCACAACGTTTATCTTATGCAGATGACGCGGGCCACTAACTGATGCTGTGTCCCCTGTTGACGATCCCTGGGAAGCGCAACTCCTTTACCAGTTAGACGAAAACTCATCTACAAAGGTGACATAGCGAAAAATCATTATTGGCAAAAAGAAAGCAATCGCCGTTCACAAATACAGCAGACCAATAAACGAACAACAGCGAGGTACACTGAGTGGATTCATGTGATAAACAACTACTACTAAGCAATCCATGACTTAATGTTGATGCAATCCTCACACATATTTACAGAAGGACATATGCGCTACCTTCTAAAGCACAACATGAATGAATGCAAAATTACCTTAAAGACATATTCACGAATCCTCAAACTCTCAGACCCCTCAAGCTAACCACCGTCGGGGCTGAAGAGTCATGACGGAGATCACCGTGATCAATTTGGGAGATAATTACATAGCCAACCAGTGAAATGGCACCAGGCCACGGTATGTTCTATCAAAGAGAGGGAATAAATCCTACTGAACCATCGGTGGTCGGTAAGGATGTCACATCGCCCTGCGCTCAGCAGGCAACTACAAGGAGTAATCCGACGCACTCTCCGGACTGTTGAGTATCACTTCACAGAACAGAGCGACAAATCCAACGAACGAGATACTCTGCCGACAGGATGTTCATGACTAAATCTTACGACCATCGCAGGAAATGAATTCACAGACAGCGTCAGACAAAACACACTCAAGGGAAGGAAAAATAAAATAAAAATAAGAAAATAGAGGTGAAGCGCACCGCTCTGGAGAGGAGATGGATCATTTCTTTGAAGCTGACGAAGTTGGCCCTGGCGCTTTCTCCGCCTTCTTCGCCAGCTTCTCTTGCAAGGCTTTGGCGTCGCGCTCACGTCGCTGCTCGGGCGTGAGTCCATCATCTTTGACCTTACTTGTCTTGTTGCGAGCGGCTGCCCTCTCACGATCCTTCTCCCTCTGGTTGCCCCTTGTCATCGTGCCAGCCTAGCTCAAACGAGATGTCGTTTCCCGCAATAAATCCTGAGAAAAGCAATACAATTCTAAGAAATGTTTCGAGACATCCGAAAGGACCGACACAAGAGGCGCAGGAAGCCCTCGGCAGCAGGTAGAGTAGGGAGCAGTGAAAACAGCAGGTCAGACCCAAGAACGATTGGAATGACGACGCAATCTCTGAACAGAATTAGGGTTTAGGAAGCCTCTAGACATCCTTAAGTTACTGTTTGAGGCCTGACAGTTGGTTAGCAGTGCGGACTGCGGAGACGACTGAGTGGACTGAGCGAGCGAGTCTCATCCGTCGACCGACAACTGAAGTGCTGTGAGTGGATGAGAGTTTATTCATTCATTCGTTGGTTCGTTCACCTTCCTTCCTTCAGCTGACCCCTTCAACTTGCAATCAGGCAGTTATTTCAGTCTGGGAAAAAGTAAAAGCTTCCCCATCCAGGCCCTCAACAAATTTCTGTGGCGATATCTGAACCAGAACCTCAATGGTCCCCAAGACTGATGACAGTTTCTCATTGGACGAGGAGAGGCGTGCTCTTTTCCAACGTAACTGAACATGGGTTATGATGCCTTTCTTTTCGACCCTTGATTGAGCATCCTTGACCAAGATGTAACTATTGAACATCAAGGTTATGTCTCCTAATGTGCTGTCCAGGTGATTGTATAAGGTGGGTACACCTAAAATGGCCACTTATTCTTACTGTGCCTAGTTCGTGTTATCATGCTGTTCAGATTTTTATATAGTCTTGTTGGCGAGTGAAAACATGTTTCAATGTACTAAGGAACATAGGATTTGGATACCATATGCAAAAGTTATTAATGGTCAAAGTCTGTTTCTGAAATGGCCATCTATAGCTTGGATACATGATTGATTTCGGAAATGTATGCACAGTGTAGATGGCACTTTAAGGTCAGGTGCCATTTTGGGTGTACCTGCCTGAGACATTGTTGGAGTCAATGAGGACAACAATGACTATAAAAGGATTGTTGTAAGTTAGTCATGTGGACAAGTCATTCAGAAGAAGATATTGGTTTTTTTTACTAGTGTACGGTTCATTACAAGAAATAATATTGTCCCTTGGCTTAGCATGTTATTTTTTGTAATGAATCTTGATCTACCTTCACATCTCCTAGTCTATAAGTACTAGGCACCATGAATGAAATTCTTGATTATGAATTCAACTAACCTTTTAGGTTATTGAACTTTTTCATAATGAGCCTCCATCTACTTCCATATAACCTAGCCTAATCTATAAATAGTAGGCACCTTGAATGGAAATTTTAATTCTAAATTCATTCAGAAAAACTTTGATGTTATTGGATGTCATGGAATATTGTCATTTGAGGTCATTATGTTTTTCCAAGCCAATCTAAATTATTGAAATGTTGTCCAAAGTGTTAGTTGGTACAACCTACCTAAATCCACTTTCCTCAATTTGGTCTTGATGTCATGGACTGATGGTCCTACTAAAAAATTGAAGGTCAAACGTCTAATTATCTATACCTCAAGACAAGCTATTTGTTGTATTTTGTTTGTCACATTGAAATCTCCTAGATTGTGTGTCCCTTGATCACGTACTTGGTACCATCGGAAAGCTCTCAATGAGGAGGAATGCATGGGCTTTGCTGTGTGGCGTTTTGACCTACAATGGAAAAGTTATGAATTTTTGAGTTATTTTTGGTTTAAAAAAATTAGAAAATTATTTATATTTATATTTTGGTTGCAGTATTGGTCATGTTGGAATGCTCTTGGCAAGGAGGGGGCACATGGGCTTTGTTTTGTGGCATTCTGCCGGTGAGAAAGTTATTGAATTTCAAAGTTTTCATGCATTCAAAAATTAGAAAATTAGACACAGGATACACTACTAAAAAAAATGAAATAGACTCCAAGCTTTCCAGTCACCAAACATAATGCCAACCAGCTCTCTTCTCCAAGCTAAGCGACACAGTGGTGCAAATCAAGAGCTGATTTTGAAAGGAAACCCGACATGTTTCGACGAATTAGACATGCATTTCCAACATACTTTTAGTGCCAGTTTACCCTTTGGCTGACTTCTTTTGAGGTTCTCATTTTGATGGCCTATACGTGCGTAATACAATTGCTAATTAAGGCTTCCAATGTAAGGGTGTGGTTCCTGTTCAGCAGCATGTTTGGTGTCTTTGACCTAGTGCAATTCCCATAAGCAGAGTTGCATCGTGATTTGTACAATGCAGACACACTTATACACACACAGTGCTATTGAAGACGCTAGTCTTGTTTGAATATGTTTTATGCCCGTCGAAGACAATTTCCCACGGAAAGTGATATCCGTGGCCTCGAATTTCAAAGAACAAAACCCACTTGTGCCAACTGCTGAAGTTTGAATGATGGGTTTATTTAATTAAGACAGATCTTGTAATACAACAAATGCCACGAAAACTGAGTACTTTTTATCATAAATTTATCAATGGAGCTCCATTTAATTTCCTGACTCAGTTGTGGCCCTCTCATCATTCAGTGATGTTGAATTGCTGAGGGCCGACTTGCGTTCAATTTCATCAGTTCCCTTGTGGAGTTGGTTCTAGCCACAGTTCATTTACTGTGTGTGACTGTTGATTTGTTTTCCCATGCCAGGTGCAACTACTCCATAGAGTGGCCGCTACTAAGTTAACGATGTGTGGGCCACTACTGGAGTTGGGCCAGTTGCCGAGCAGATAGAGTGTGTGTGTGTGCATAACTACCTGTGGAATCTTCTTCCTGCTGCCACTTTTGCAGACAAATATGTAAGTTGAATTGAAGGGAGGGAGTGCCAAGACTTGCCAGTGAATGCGGGTGTGCAGACTTTTCCAAGTTGGATATCTTCCCCAGGAAGATCGATCAGTTGCGTCCTCATCCAAGAACTCTCTTTCCCTGTGTCCAAGGGGCTTTCCAGGGAGTGACCAACTTAGCGTGCTGCTGCAGGCGAAGTAGCTCTCTCAAGCATCCCAATCGGCTGCCGATCTCAACAATTGAATGCAAGCAATCCACATGTGCCATGCCATACAGCCAGTCAGCTACTGTAGAGAATGCTCTCAATCTGATGACAATCACTCAGTCTCGTAAGTCAAAACTAAGAGACTTTTCTTAAGTAGATTTGCAAGCACAAATTAATGAGCACTAGAGATATGTATAAAAACTTTCATGCAGAGTGCTCTTTCTTTGTTGAATTGAATGCCTATGAAAGCCTAGAACCCGCCCTTGAGCGATGATGTAGATTATTGAACTAGTACCAGTAGTATATATAATTAAATCCGTTAGCAGGTGTAGAGGCTTAACTTTTAGTGGGCCCCGTTTTGGGTGGACCAGTTCCCATTCGCATTTGTGCTCTTTCGTTACTCATTGGGACGTGGGGAATTGGGGATCGATCTACCCCAATGGCAGATTCGTCTTTTCTGAACGTGGGTTGCAAAACCTACTTAGTCTTCCTCTTGGACTGTGGAATTACACCTGTTTCACTTGCTCTTATTGGGCTCCGATCCTACTTCGGTCTGCAGGATCAAACCTGGAGTTCTAATTGGTAACATGATCCGCTGCAAACAACTGTACGTGCTCCTGAGTGAATGTATTTCAATTCTATTATCAACTCAATCTTTGGTCTATACAGACAGCTTCCGAGGCAATTCGGTTCAAATCATAGAAGTGCTCATTGTTTTCACATTTGCAGCTGCTTGCTTATCCTGTGGGAAAATGTGGGATGAAGGGACGGAGTTGCTCTGTTTATGATTTGCCTAAGAAACATATAGTGGAAATAAACACCAATAATTTGGAGTACAAGCATAATTTGGACATGATCAGCATGACTCCAGAAACTACAATTGGTGCGGAGGGAATTTCTCTGGGTGTGGATCACTTGTATGCTGGAACCTCACTCATGTAATAATTAGCATTCCGTTGCTACTTAGAAACTTTACATTCGTAGACACAAGTTATGTTGTCCGATTTGCTTTGGGCGAGTGTAAAGCAGAGATGACTAGTTACCTGTTCAGAGACAAACAAACAAAGAAGGACTTTAGAGCATCCCCACGGGGACACGGCCAGAGACTCAAACTCAGTATTTGGCCGAGTGGAGTCAAAAAAACTTCCCCACGGCACGCAAGAAGAGGCTCAAAATTTGCCCAAGCCCGGCCAAAATTGAAGAAGAAACGGCCAAATGGTGAACACTGGCCGTGGCTCTCCAAGCGATTTGGCACAATTCTCAAGCTCTGAATCCATTAATTCAACACAATTATCCCCAAAGATACACTTTTATATTCAAAAAGTGAATGGGGCCCAGACTTCATTGATGGAGGGTACTTGAATTCGGGGGGAGATTCTTTATGTTGCAATAAAATAAGGAAAAGTGACCGGGCCGTGTCTTCCCTTTCCGTGTTGCCTGTGGGGCTTTTTCTGAAAACACGGCCCGACCTTTCTAGATCAGAGCAGAATTGGTGATACTGAGTCCGCCAAGTGGTGGGGATGCTCTTATCACATGAAATGAGCTTGGATATATTCATCTTCAATAGCATCCCATCTGGATTGACCATTGACTATCAGATTTCAATTACCTAATCAAGCATTGATTGCCTCTCTTCATTGGCATCATTCTACCATTTGCTTGTACTGTTCATTGTTTTCATAGAATTGATGCAAACACAACATCTAGAAGGACGTTGTTTAATAGAGATTTGTGCTGATGGATGTTACAATTTTTGGCGTTAAGAAATTTCAACAATTTAACAAAATTGACAAAAATTGCCACTCTATCCGCATACTGCAAGGGAATTATAACATGGTGTTTCTGTTAATTACACCATAATGCAAAGTGGGCCTGATTTCACCATAAATGCTAGTGAATGGGGCTAAGGGGCCGTTCCCACCTGTTGTTAGTGTTAATTTTGGTGTCATACAAGGGGCGTGTTTGGCACAGTGTCTCACATAGCCTCTTTCATGGGCAGGGCTGGGATGTGGGCAAATTAGAGAAAATCGCTCGCCGGTAGAGGGTTGCTCCACAGCCTATGAGGACCCTACAATCTGATTTTATTTTTATTTTTATTTTTATTTTCCATCAAAGTATAATAGAATGCAAAAGTGCACAAGATTTTCAATGAAAAAGTTGAACCAATGATGTGGCGATTGTGCCACATATGTCATTTTTTGTGATACATACTCTTTGAAGTCTTTTAGTCAATCATGTGTTGAAGTAGGAGAGGAGAGAAGCTCTTTATACTAGTGGGGTAGTGGTGGATGAAACAAACCATGTGAGATATATGAATTAAGACAAAAAAGAACTCCACTCATGGAAAAGTGGAAACACAAAAATTGTGATAAAAGTCAAATTTCAAACCTCATTTAGACATGGTAGACTATATTTTTTCAAGAAACTTCAAACTAAAAAAAGTTGGGGAATCAAGTAAACTTTCATCTCCAAAAATCCATTTGAGATTTCAATACTCCACCTAAAAGTTATGAATAAATTTCAAAGAAGGTGTTTGAAAATGTCCAAAAAAATGTCCCTTCCACCTTTCCTTTGGAATTTGTTTATAGCTCTTACATGAGGCTTTAAAATCTCAAGCCAATTTTTAGCTTGCTTCTCCCACTTCTTCTAGTTCAATTTTTTTTGAAGAAAGCTATTATGCTATGCCCAAATGAAGTTTGGAATTCAATTTGAGCATTAGCCTCTTCATCTTTTTGTGAACAAAATTGAAAAGTGTTGAAAATTGTATAATCTTGGCAATGAAAAACCTTCTCATAAGAGGATTTCTGGGCCCCCAGGAGACCGTTTCAGGGGTGTTCCCCGAAATTGTTCCCACTGCTGCAGACCAGCACCCTGCTGGTCTGAATTTTTGAATTTTGAAAAAAAAAAATTAAAATTTTTTTTTTTCAAAAAACTTCAGAATGTATTAAAGAGAAAAAAAATGATTTAAAAAAAAAAAAATTTCAAATTTAAAAAAAAAAAAATTTAATATTTAATTAAAATTAATAATAAAATATTTTTTTCTGACGTGGCAGTCGCTCGACCACATCAGCATCGCGTTCCCAGAGTTCCCAATGCGTTCCCAGCGTCTGGGAACTCGCAGTCTCTTACAGTAGCTGGAAATCCTCTTATGATTTGTGTAAGTGAACTCATTTGTGATTCCTTTTTAAGGTGATAATCTTTACAAATTCCTATCTAATATGTACAATATTGTTGTAGAAACACTAATTATTTAAAATTGTGAAAATTCATAATTTATTCATATGTTGTCTAAAAAAATGCATTTTAGAAGATTTTAGAGTATTCTATTGACTTCTACTAAAAATCCTACAAGAATTTAGTAGTTTGTTTATACAATCAATGTGCAATTGCATATTTAGTTCTATGTAGGCATAATTACTTTATGAGAATCTAAGTAGTGATGTTTTTATTGTCAACTCTCCATTGTAAGTATCTTTTTCATGTGTATGTGTAATTCATAATTTTGTCAATCACAAAAACCTTTCATTCAAGTAATGAAATAAAAATTGTACTTTTCAAGTACTTAAAAGTTATGTATTTTTAAACTAATTTGACAAAGATTAATCATGAAAGATATTAGAAGTTTGATGTGAATATTTTCTAATCATAAATTTGAACATGAAACAATATAAGAATGTCAAAAAGGTTGTACAATGTTACACACTATAAATAGCATATATAGGTGTGGTCTCCATTGACTTTTGGCATTTGGGAAATAAATACCATTTATTTTGTAGTTAGTTTAGAAAAAATAAGTGGAATTTTAAAATTGATTAAACAAAAAAATATTCAAAATATGGCAAATTTCATTAAATTGGTGACATTCCATTACTTTGATATTTTTTACAGTTGCAACCATGCAGTTTGGAATTTAAACTTGTCATAGATTTTTAATGTGTTGTATATGTATCAAAGATGTCTAGAATCTTAACTTGTCCAAGATGTTTCAAACCGCATAGTCTAAAATCTAAATTTTCCATAGATCTTTGAGATCTATATGCAACCTAGATGTTTGAATTCTATACCTATCCTACATATTGGTATTTAGTTTAGACTATGCGGTTTCAAAAATGGCAAATGGAATATTGCCATTTTAATAAAATCCCTATTAAATGTAGGCAATGATGAATTCTAAAATTACCTTGGATTGAGTTCTTTGGAAGAAAATAACAAAGGACAATGGTATTAAGTTCTACAAACATGTCCCTTCCAACCCCTCTTTAAAAATTCTTCACCACTAACATTATACCATATTCCACATTACTTTTCAATTTTGTTTACAAAATATAAAGGAGTTCTTAGTTACACCTACAATTTTCCTCCCCCCTTGTTTCATTGTTGTTTCAACATTTGGAGCATTATTGTACTTTTTTTAAGTTGTGAAAACAACTAATGTCTAATGTTATTTGAAACAATGATGGAATATTTTACCATCTTTACCTAATGATTGAATGTGTAAAAAGAGTTAAATTGTTTTAACAACATATTATCTTTGGACAATAATATTTGAAATTAATACATATTTCATACCTTCTCATAAAAAGTTGCATTTCTTGTTAGACACCCTCTATGTGATAAGAGCTCTGACATGCTTTGACATCCTACAAAACAAAAAGGGTTATTGCATGTACAATACCATCCTCATATTAACCTAATAAATTAAAAATAAGTACTTGCATGAGAGCCCAACATTCAAAACCAATATAATTAGCTTAAAAGAGGAAATAGCAAAGAGAAGAGCCTCCTTTTGCATTCTTGGGTAATTAGAATTTTGGATATTGAGAAGTTTCTTTTATCATCATTAATCTATCATCAAGCGCTTGCAAAACATGAGGGCTAAACAAATTGGCATAAGATATTCACGAACATTTTCAAAATCCAATGTTGCTTTGATATAGAATATGAACATGGATTGAAAGGTATGAATTGTAAAAGGGTGTCATTCCCCCATTAAAACCCCAAAGAGCTCCATGTCACAAAAGCTGAAAGCGATTTTATTGTAGAAAATTAAAATTTGACAACATTCTTGATTAAACATCAAAACATTTGAATTTGAGAGCATCAATCAATTAAAATAGAACAAGCACTTACAAGCACACAATGAGGTGACCATTTGTTTGATAAGTCTTCAGAAATCTCTATAAAAGGTGATTTCAAAGAATTCAACCATAAATCATTTTTGATTCAATATTTTACAACACCATGTTGAAAATGTTGAAACAATACCTTTGAATAATTGTTGATTCAATATTCCTACACCACCATACTCGAATTATAGAAACAATATTTTTAATTGACAACATCAATTCAATAAAACTTCTGACACTGTTTAGAAAACCTTAAGTGGCTACTTTGTGTTTGTCATGTTTCAACAATGGTGAAATATTGATTTCAAGTTCTAAAGAATTCGAGATGTAACTAAAAACGCAAGAATTGTGCTCAAAATTGAATTCCAAACTTCATTTGGGCATAGCATAATAGCTTCCTTCAAAAAAAATTGAACTAGAAGAAGTGGGAGAAGCAAGCTAAAAATTGGCTTGAGATTTTAAAGCCTCATGTAAGAGCTATAAACAAATTCCAAAGGAAAGGTGGAAGGGACATTTTTTTGGACATTTTCAAACACCTTCTTTGAAATTTATTCATAACTTTTAGGTGGAGTATTGAAATCTCAAATGGATTTTTGGAGATGAAAGTTTACTTGATTCCCCAACTTTTTTTAGTTTGAAGTTTCTTGAAAAAATATAGTCTACCATGTCTAAATGAGGTTTGAAATTTGACTTTTATCACAATTTTTGTGTTTCCACTTTTCCATGAGTGGAGTTCTTTTTTGTCTTAATTCATATATCTCACATGGTTTGTTTCATCCACCACTACCCCACTAGTATAAAGAGCTTCTCTCCTCTCCTACTTCAACACATGATTGACTAAAAGACTTCAAAGAGTATGTATCACAAAAAATGACATATGTGGCACAATCGCCACATCATTGGTTCAACTTTTTCATTGAAAATCTTGTGCACTTTTGCATTCTATTATACTTTGATGGAAAATAAAAATAAAAATAAAAATAAAATCAGATTGTAGGGTCCTCATAGGCTGTGGAGCAACCCTCTACCGGCGAGCGATTTTCTCTAATTTGCCCACATCCCAGCCCTGCCCATGAAAGAGGCTATGTGAGACACTGTGCCAAACACGCCCCCTGTAATGACACCAAAATTAGTACTAACAACAGGTGGGAACAACCCCTAAGTTCCCATTCTAGATGCATTGCTTGCTAACTGGGCTTAAAAATTCACCTTGCTCTGGACAAATCAAATCCTTGACTATGACTACAAGTGCTCTGCAGGATCTGATCGCTCTGGAGTCTGGATGATACCCCCGCCTGTCACATTTTCACAAGTTCTTGTAGTAGTTGTTCCTGACTTGTCCCTAGTTTTAATGTCCAAATTCTGCATTGCAATTTTGCCTCTGTCTACGGGATAAGTTAAGGCTTGCCTTGTTTGGCCTTGAAGTTGGCATGGAATGTCTTTTAAAAGTATTAGTGCAATGTTGTTCCAGCATTCTTACAACAATGGTTCTTACAACATCGTAATATTGTGGCATGGGCTAAATTGGCGACATCACATACTGAAATGTAGACAGTTAGTACATTCTCACCATAGAGCATACACTGGTGTCTTTTGAGTAGCACTCCAACCCAAAGTTCGGTTGAAAGTACCAAAGAGTGCAATGAGAGCTTATTCTTCGAGACCCAGGAAAGCAAAATTATGGTTCAAAATGGTATAATTGTTACCTGGTGTTGAAGGCCTTAAATCTGCTCCTGACATAGCTTCGATATTTATGGTTGGCAATCAAGCAATTCGCCAAGACCATAAAGAACTTGAATAATCCATTTGAATTTCGCACTTACATCTGAACAAATCGATTAGCATAGAAGCATAAGCACCAGTATCCTACTTCTTAGAGGTGTATGTTTATGTATGTCAAAAATCTGGTCTTGGAATCTAGCCAATTTATCAAAATTCACAAATAAGGTTGCAACCAAATACTCTTCCATTCAAAAATACAACTCTTGAATGACTATTTCAAACAATTTAAACAAATGTTTCAAGATCAATCATTCTATTATTTATGTTGTCATAAGCTGCAATTTTAAATGACATCTATTGAGTGCATAATTGTAGACTGTGTGAAATTTTCATTGGGATTTTGTAATGTTTAATTGCCTAGTTGGAGTTTGTAGTGCATGATTTTAGCCAATAGGATGTGAATTCAGGTGTCAATCGGGTGAATTAGGATGCAGTTTGAGAATTGACTTTGGTAGTTAGGTAGGTAACTAGTTGGTAGGAATTTTCAAGTGAGTTCGGATGGAAAGGGGGGTGAGTTTTGGCTTCCAAGTTGGATTTGGAAAGGTGTCTCTCAAGTTGGGTATTTAGGTGTTGAACAATTAAGATTTGAACCCATTGATGCGAATTCCAGTGGAGTCCCAGCCCCAAGTCGGCTGTGTTTGTGTTAATTTTGGTGTGATGATATGTAAATGTGAGAGGTAGAAGTTACGAGTTTGGTGAGAGTAGGATGAGTGCTATGTAATGGAAGTGGAAGTGATTTGTGTTAATGGGGAGTTGAGAAAATGTGAAATTAAGTTGAAGTTTGTTTGGTGGAATGAATTGGAAGTTTAAAATGTTAAGTGAGCATGGAGTTGACTAGGAATGACTTTGTGTCAAATCAAATGTTAAATGGTGATTTTATTACCAATTTGGATAATAAAAGTTATATAAGCCAAATTGGCATTTTGTGTGTGGTGAATGTGTGCTTTGGATTATATGTGTATGCAAGTGAAAAAGATTTGGAGCATGAATCCTAGTTGAAATGTGCAATGCTGTTGTAGTTTGAGTGATGGTCAATTTTTCGAATTGGGTCATGATTTTCTATTTTGGGATTGTATTATCTATTTTAGAGATTGGTTCCATTAACATTGGTTTCCTACTAGGTTTCCTACTAGGTTTCCTACTAGGTTTCCTACTTGACTGTCTCCCTTGGAACGAACTTATTATGCTATTGAGTATTTTTCCAATTTGGTTAAATATTCTCCTTCAACAATAATCCTCTTTGACATCAAAATGATTAATAAATAGCTAGTGATTCTAAATGGAGCAATTGCATTTGCATAACGTATTCAATGGCAAAACAACAATCTTTTCCCTTGAAATGTAAGGCACAGGTTGGCAAACACCTTCTATATTGCTGCCATTGCTCAATTTGGAATAGGAAGCGCAACTACAGTCTGTTAAATACGGGTTATTTAGAAGAATACATGACATCTACTTTTAAGAAATTACATGCTCTGAAGACCTCTGTGACTTTGAATCATGGACTACAATTGTGCAGCCTCTATTACCAAACGAGCTAAGATAATCTGTGAGCCAAAAATACCTTAGCTCTATTTTTGCCTTGATCGAACTCTAAATAATTCAACTCAAAAGAAACAAGACGCGTACCATGAAATGCCTGGAGTATTGTCAAAGTAAAAGAAAATCAAACTGTTAAATTATTACAAATTCACATCAGTATCGGAATTGCTACAACTGCCTACACTCCGAGTGGCAATTAACAAGAAAGTACAAAGGTCTTCATTGCACACTCATCGACAATGGACAAAGCGGGGATCAAAGGCATCATCTACTTCTAGGAGAGACAATTAGCTCCAAGAGGACAATCCTAATCTAGCTGGGCAAGTGCAAGCTAGAGTGTCCCAAATGTGGCAAAAATGCAACTATACAAGTCCATTTCATTCTTTTGCATATGATTTCAAAATCTTTTGATTTTTTTTCCTATAAATTATTTATAGTTTATAAAAGAAATAAATGAATTTTATTTTAAAATTTTATTTTTATAATTATATTAAAAAAAACTTCAAAAAAAACATCAAATTTGTATTTATTTCAATAAATTGTAGAATTGGTTATAATGAAAATCCACTCAATTGAAATTTTGACCACCCTTAGAGATACTTATTACAATAATTTTGAAAAGATAGATTTGCATAAAGTTGATTTTAGTTATGTCTAATGTAACTCACAAAATCAACACTATTACTGATGAAATAATGATATATAAAAGTCCTTTCTTCAAAGAATAAAACATAAATTGCATTAAATTGCACAACAATTCCATTGGTACCAATATAGTTTTCATATTCTTCAAATATAGAAAGGATATTTTATGTTTTTATGTAAATTCAAGAGTCATTTCATAAAAATCAATGGACTGTGACAGTCCTTAAGTAAAAACTAAATAGTCCATAATACATAAAATATTGAAAATTTATTTAATTTACTTATTGAGGGTTGTAATATATTAAGTATACAATATATTAATGAGTCCTTTTGATTAAAATTATACCATATGCTTTTTTAATCTTCAAAAATGAAAGTAAAATCAACAAGAAAATAGACTGTGACAGTAAATGTTGGGTCACTCTAGCTTGCCATTGCCCAGCTAGTCTATATGAAGTCGTCAGACCTGCAATCTTGGGAGGACCAACGCCGCTTTGGCCTCTTTGCCCCAGCCTAAAGAAATAAAGTTGAGGACCTCACAATGTCATGTTTGTTCCATTTTTTTGTCATTTCTTTGCTTCCAGTAAAGCTAATGGTGAGGATTTCTCCCCAGTACCATTTGTTTGTCCCTGTTTTGTCTTCTTGGCCAATTTTTCCTACAAGGCTTGCGCATCGCATTTACGGCGTTGTTTTGGTATTAAGCCATTGTTTTGCACTTTAGTTTGTTTGGCTTGATGTCGTATAGAGAGCGTTTGCTTTAGGAAATCACGAGGATTCTAGTTGCGACCAGAAACGGTTAGGGAATGAAGGAAGCAGTAAGATAATATAAACAAGTGAACTCGTCACTCATAGACACACCTCACTAAAATCAACAAATTAATAAAGAAGATAAGTAGGAGTGAGTTTGTCACAACTATTTCATCAACTAAATCATTATATTTTGTAACAAAAAGTTGTAGTCATATCGAATTCTTCAATCTAGAATGTCGAACCTTCTACTCGAATGTCGAATCTTTTAAACTATAGTCGAACCGGTATCCGTTGGCCTATCTTGTAATGGCTGGTTCTAAATGGGCTTAAGGATAAAGGTGTGTGATAAGATCCCACGGCTTTGGATGGGTAAAACAGGACGGCCAGACCACGAGCTGAGTTGTCCGAAAGATAAGCTCCTAAACTTTCAAACTCTCGGTGACAAGCTTTAAGAAATAAGCTTCACCGTGAGAATAAGCAAGTCTCGACTATGTGGGCCATTAACCCCACTTTGTCATCCACGATATAAAATGAGGTTAGTATTGGTTTTACTTAGATTATAACAACAAAGATTAAAAAGCCACAAGCCACACACACAAATACACAAATCTTCAAAACTCCTTCAACCGCAACTCCAATTCCCAAGCTGTACTTTGAGAGAGAGCCACCGTTGCTTCGCAAATTCAAATGAACTAAGTGATAGCTTTTTGAAAAGTTAACACAAACTTCTACTTCTTCTTTAAATTTTAAATGATTCTAAAACTCTGTACAACTTCTATGGCCATTCAAAGTTTCGGCCTTAAGAAAAGAAAGGCAACAAACCCTCTTTCACTTCTATACTTACAACTCACTCATACAAGCTCTAATTAGAATGAGTGATATTTTTCTAAAAAGATAACTCAATTTTTTAAACTTACTCTAAATTTCATTACAAACCAAGAACATATCCGTCTTTTATGGCTGGTTGAAGTCTCTACTTCTTAATTTTAAAGGCAACAAACTTCCCTCCACTCAAACTAATACAACTTTTGATTCATGAATTCAAATCAAGTAAGTGAGATCAATTTAGAAACCACACACCATGATATACAATTTTTCTAATTTTCATTTTAAACTCTTTCAAACTCACCAGACAATTCGCCCTCAAACATTCAGGTCTTCTCCTAAACTCACAACACAAATAAAGAGGAAGAAAATGCCTATCAATCCTATATGATCCTAAGTTAAGTGGGAGATGCCCAAATGAATCTCCAAACATCTATTGGCCAATAAAAAAAAAGCAGTCAAGAACATAAATTCAAGTTCACTCTCCAAAGCCAATGGAACTCAAAGATCAAACTAGAAGATAAACTATTTCTAACTCTTAACCTTATTTTTTAAACATATAAATAGAATATAAAATTAAAATTAGATATTTTAACTTCAACCAAACTAAATGGAGGTAAAAATTAAAGTCAAAGAAGAATCTTAAGACTCTAAATCTCATGACTCCATAAAAACCTTCCAATTCAACATTTTAGTGTTGAACTTCAAATCTAAATATAGATTTTAGAACTTGAATTCTAAAATCTAATTTGAATATAAAATATGTATACATTTTAAATAGTGTACGCATTTACATCACAACATCGCACCATCGCTCGCTCACGATCATGCTCTTGCTGGTTCCCGTGCGTCATCTCACCAACTTCAAATTACGCACTCAATTGATCGTACGTAGCCAACAAGTCAATCGAGCCGATTTAGGAAAATTCACTCTCTCATACAAAGTCTAAAGAATGGAATCCAACAAGAGTAGCAACAACAAGTAGCGACAGAGGCCCTCTACAGAAAGAACACAAAGGCTACTAGGAGTAGTTTACGCTTGCAACAATCAGAAGAATGTATGATTGATGCAACATGGAAAGATGGCTTTGTGGTGGCTATTAGAGGTGTGAGAAATGATAATGAAGGCTTTTAACACGATGAGCTAGAGATTGGCGATGGGGAAGATGAGCTAACTGAAGAAGCAAGTGAATTGACGAAGATGATGAAGGCATCACTCTCTCTTCACTGGGCTCTTGCCTGCTACACTATATATACTCCGCAAAGCCAATGCTTCTTGGAAGAGTGTAATTGTAAGTAAGCTTTGTTTGATCTAGCACGCAAACGTAGCAGTGACGATTCTAATAAATTTGCTTACACTTTGAATGCCAATCTACCTAGCTGCATGTATACAATATGCCCCTCCACTTTCCACTGAGCTCCACTCCGGCCCTGGCCTCTCTTTACTTCTTTGAAACTAAGCTTTGCTACGTGCCCATTTTTTTATTTTGGGAGATCAACTGAGTGGTTTGTTTCCGATTCGTAACATTCCATTGTCCAAATAGGCCTGGTCGACTTCTTGTATCTGATGTCCAATTGAGCCAGGATCCCGAAAAGATTAGGATAGACCACTTCAGTCTTCTGGGCCTTAGTTATGTCCTATGTTTGTATTCCCTAACGAACTTCCCTCCTTTCATGTTGACTACCTACAGTGTCTACCACTCTGTTAGATAAGCACTGGGATTTCTTCTAACTGGGAATTTCTAGTCCCCGTTGCTACAAAGCTAAGGAGTCACCCCCCTCCCTTTTCTAGCTGCTAAACCTACAGACTTTCAGTTGCTTCCTTTAGTTTTTATGGATTTTATATCTCTAGGAAGTTACATTATTTGTGGTCCAAGACTAATATTGCAAGAGCATCCACACCCTTGTGTATTTAAGGTTTGAAATTCTTCCAATGCCATTAGAAGAAAGAATAGGGCTTCAAGAAGATTGAATCATTTATGCAAAAAGTAGAAATAAACAAATATTTTTTGTAAATTAAAAAAAATTAAAATTTGATTTTTCACTTTTGGCATTTTTTGTCCAATTTAAAAACCCTCTTGTGGTTCTATTCCTTAGACTTTGATGTAGGGATGAGTACTTCAAGTTTCCTACAATACTTTCTTAACATTCAGTTCTAGTATGTCAAGTAATGGCCATTGAAATTAATCTATCTTCATCCCAAGTTTAGTCATTTTATCCCTGAAAGCATCTTGTGCAACCCTTGAATACTACCATTAGATGAAATTTGAGGGCATTAGGAGATTGCAGGTTTCCGGATTGTAGGAACGCAATTTTTGCCTTATGAACTCGAATCCTACGTAGTCACGACTCTGCCACATAATCAATTTTTTTTCTTCAAAAAAAAGTAAAATTTGGACTTATTTTCATATTTCAGGACCAAATTTTTTTTTTAATTTTTATTTAATATTAAAGTTGGCTTAGCAGCGGCCAGAGACATTGGAAGCCGTTTCGGGAACAGACCCGAAACGGCCCTATAATGCCCTCAGATTTCTTCTAATGAACCCCTTCAATTGAGATTTGTCCAATTCTGACGGAGTGATTAAAGTTATTTACTTACACTATGGATTGAATAGATCATTGTGAAACTTGGCTGTTCAAAACTCAAGCTTCAATACAATGCATTTCTTCTTAATTTTGTCTATAGATGAACCATTGCTCTAGGCATTTGTCAACATGTTGATTTAGGCTTGAAGGCATGTAAGTGGTAAATCGATCAATTAATACAAAGACGAGCTTATTGCATGGTTTGAAAGTCATTCTAATCAATCTTCTTATCAATGGATTCATTCAAGGCACATTTATATTATGTAATAATAAACAACTCAATTGACTTTGTCTAAAAGAGTGACTTGAAAAAGTGGCCTTATTGCCTTGTCAAAAGCTTAGTTAGGAAGCATATTCAAAGTACATTTATCTTATTTTCTAGTGAACAAATCAATTGATGTGGCCTCCAATTGTTGTCAAAGTGGCTCCAATTTTCTTGACAAGAATTCTATTCATTGGAAATTTTCATGATGTATTAATGAATAAGTCAATTGACATGACCCCCATTTGTTGTTATCATGGCCCCAATTGATTAGAGAATTGCATTCAAAGTGCATTTACACTACGTACTATTGAACAAGTCAATTGACCTAGCCCCTACTTGTTGTCAAAATAGCCCCAATCTTGATTTCAAGAAATGTATTCAAGGCGCATTTATACTATATAATATGGAGTAATGAACAAGCCAATTGACGTGGCTCCCACCTATCCTCACCAATTATTGTCAAATTGGCCTCAATATTATTTATTTAATTAACCAAAAAAATGGATCCAATCTTCTTGTCATTAATTGTATTCAAGGTACATTTACACTTAGTACCAATGAAAAAGTCAATTGGTTTGGTCTTCAATTGTTGTCAAAGTGATCCCTACAATTTTATAGTCAAAAAATGTATTCAGGATACATTTATATTATATTTAATAATATACAAGTCAATTGACCTTGCCCCCACTTATTGTCATCAATTGTTATCGATGTAGCCTTAATTGTTTTCAACTACTTTAGGTAGGACATGCCCTTAAGGTAGGTACACCCAAAAGCGCCCTGTTCCCAAAAGTGCCATCTACAGTGCACATACATTTCCAAAATCAGTCATGTTCACAGACTGTAGATGGCACTTTCAGAAACAGACTTTGACTGTTAATAACTTTTGCATATGGTATCCAAATCCTGCGTTCTTTGGTGCATTGGAACATGCTTTCACTTGCCAACAAGACTACATAAAAATTTGAACTAATTAATAGCGGGAACTAGGCTCAATATGAATAAGTGGCGCTTTTGGGTGTACCCACCTTATAGGGTACATAAGAGGATTTCTGGTCCTTTAGAAGACCGTTTCAGGGGTGTTCCCTAAAACTATTTCCATTGCTACAGACCAATCCCCTGTTGGTCTGAATTTTTGAATTTTGAAAAAAAAAATCAAATTTTTTTTAAAGAAAATTTGAATATTTAATTAAAATTAATAAATAATTTGTATTTTCTTACATGGCAGTTGCTTGACTACATGATCAGCATCGTGTTCCCAGCGTTTGGAAATTGGTAGTCTTATAAACCAACTAGAAATCCTCTTATGGTCCTTGTCCCTTTGGACTAGTGCCCAATTGTTGTTTCTATACTTTAATATTGCTTGCTTGTTTTCACTTGCAATCCCCAGGCTATTTGCTCTATTGTCCTTCTTTCTTGTAATACACGCTTCTTTACTTGTAACAACAACAATAAAAAAGTGACCCCAATCTCATGTCAAGAAGTCTATTCTAGGTACATTTGCATTATATATTAATCAAATAAGTCAATTGACCTAACCTACAATTGTTATCAAATTTATACTAACCTTATTGTCAAAAAGTGTATTCAAAGTACATTTATACCATGTATCAATTGACAAGTCAATCAACTTATGCCTTAAGCCCCACTTAAAATGAATTCTTTTAGACTCATTACTATAAGTGCAGGGTAAGGTTGGCATCTCTTTGCCAAATATATATATTTCTTCTTAAAACTAAGGTTTAATAGATGCTAAAAAATGATAGAATTTTTGTCAATATTTTTTTCCACCATATAATTTTTTTTCTTTGAAATAACATTTTCTCTAGAATTGTGATATCATTATACATGTAGAATTATTTTCTGCCAACCCTGCCTTGCAACAACAATAAAGTAGCTTGTGACTCCCACATCAATGTCTCAAATTTTTCATTTTCTCTCTGAAAGATGCAAATTCCTTTCTTGATCTGTATGATATTATATACCTGAACTTAGCTCCAGTGAAAGAACATTGCTTAATTAATGAAGTACTTGACTATACAATCCTCTTCACTTTGTAGCTGGTATAAGCTTAGTCAGATTGTGAACTTAACTTTTTCTACTTTCATCTCTGTATTGCAAATTCTTACTAAATTATGTGTTTACTAGAGCAACCGATAGTGAGAAATAATTATTCTAAAATGTTTATTAAGAAATACGAAGTAATTGTTTTTTTGATTTACATTGCGTGACAATTGGAATTGGCACAATATGCCGAGAACAGAGGCGTTCCAAGACACACACAAAAGTCGGTGAGGGGATGGTTTAACGACTTCTTCATACGGCACAACATGATTGGGAGAGACAACAGGGAGCATGAGAACCAGTGATGACAACTCCAAAGCTTATTAAGAGCATCTCTATGACACCCCCCTCAAGTAGGGGCGCTAAGTGGGTTTTGGTGTGGGTTGATGACTAGTGAAGGTCCCTTCAAAATCTTAGCTACCCCATGCTTACACTAATATCTTAGCCACTAAACAAGCCAAGGGACTACTTTTATAAAGTCAGGTAGAATAGTCAAGCCAAGTGTTGGGCTTCAGAGCTCTAAATGGCTAAACATTCCTTGAGAATGTGCCATAATTGAACAAATCAAGATATAGTGAGCCACGGAGAAGACCCACAATAGTTTAGTACCATTCTTATTTTGAAGTGCTGACTAGTTGATTTTTCTGCTTGGCATATTTGACATGGGGTAGTGCCAGATACCAAACATACTACATTAACATATTTTAGCCTTTTGGCATGCAAGCATGGGGATGCTCTAAGAACATTGCCATGCCAGACCCTCAAGCAAGGGCCCCAAGTGGGATTTGGTGTGGGTTGATGACTATTGAAGGTCCTTTGAAATCTTAGTTGTCCTATGCTTACACTAGTAATTCACCCACTAAACATGTCTCCCAAGCCAAAGGACCACTTTTAAGAAGCCAGGTGGAATAGTCAAGCCAAGTGTGAGCGATTCTAACTTGACCCTTGAGCTTAAAATCTACCATACCGGTTCTATGTCTAATCAAGTGCTTTTCTCCTAGTTGGGTGTTTAAAGCGTGCCTTCCAAGCAATGAACCCTTTTAATCATGTTTTCTAATCTAATAAATCATTAATTTTTCTAGTTTGTTTTAATGGTTAATAGTCAAGGATTCTTTGTGAAATTCTAATCTACTTTCTAGCTCAAAATATTAACTATTCTATTTTAATTAAATCCAAATTCTATGCTAAAACTCAAACTAATCATTAGTTCCAAGCATTTGGCAAAAGAAAACTTAACAACAAAACAATGAGAATAAAAATTAAAATGGGATCGATTTACCTCCTCGCCTCCTCGGCGTAAATCTCCATTGTCCCATCATCAAACATCATCATGTGGATGTAATCGCTAGTGATCTCGTCATTGAAATCATCGTGGCCATCCATCTAATCCATGATAATTTCTCACGTTGTTGGTAAAATAGAAATCTATCCTAATTCAAAAACACTAATGGTTATAGAGATTTAAATTAACTGCGTATTTCTTATTAATTTCTAATTTTATGGTAATTAGAAAATACCACAAATTAATTTAATTAACTTAATCAATTAAATCCTTGGCAATTAATCTATTCTAATTGAAAATCAATGGAGAATTCTAGCTAATTTGTTAATTTTTGTTATTGTTTTCCTTCCTTCCAAAATTTCTAGTCTAATTTCAAATGGCAATTAATTAGTGAAGAATCTAAAAATCTAACCAAATCCTTTCAAATCTAATTAATTTTTAAATTTTTCCTAATTCTTAAAGAAATTGGTTGTCAATTTGTTTTTTTCCTTTGGCTTATTAGGCCTAATAAGCCAAAACCAACAAAATCCAAACCGTCTAAGAATCTAATTAATAACTAACTACCAAAGAATTTAGAACATATCCCAAGAGTAAAAGCAAATTCAATAGTAAGATTCTAAAACAATTAGTTTTTAATTGTCAAGGATTAAAGATAAGGAATGAAGAACCAAATTAAATAGTGAGATTCTTGGGGAAATTAGTTTTTTAGTACTAATTCCCTTACGTGGGGTCTTCTCGTAACCTTGTTCTTCCCTACTTCATTCTTCTCCAATTCATTTGTGCATTTGCAAAAAATGTTGGCTATGGAGGTTGAGAGACAAGACAAGGTGACGGAGAATTGGTGAATGTTGCAAATGTTAGTTTTTTGACTAAAAATTGGAATTATGAACTAGAGTTTTGTAGTATAGAAATATTGTAAAGTAATATATTTTTACATTTTTTTTAGTAAATACATAAAAAAGTAATTTTTGAATATAAAAAGTATAGAAAAAGTATAGAAAAGTATAGAAAAGTGTGTAGAAAAGCAAAAAGTAGCTTTTAGTCTTTATGTAGTGTAAATGGGGCAGTTTGGATGGATGAAGTATTGAATGGATGAAAACCGTGTAGATTGATGGAAAATTCCAAAAGGTGCCGAAAAGATGAATGAGCTATAGACATGGATGAACGAGGCATCAAATTGGATGAAAACCGTGAAAAGAAGATTGGAAGGGGCGTGAGCCTTCTTCCTGGCTTTTAAAGACACAAAAACTGAAATTTTTTGACACAGTGCATTCAGGAATTACAACAGGCGCAAAGGAGAACGATTTGATCTGAGAGTTGATTTTTGGAGTTTCGATTTGTGAATTTCGATCTATGAATCATTGAGCTTGAGTGAATCTGCCAAAAATTGCTGTAAATTTGAGAGAGCGAATTGGATCGATCTGAATTGTAGCCTGTGGCCACAGGAGGAATCTATTGTCTGTCTGAGCGACCTGATCGGAGTGGTGGCTTGGCCGAGCGGTGACTCAATCGGTGAGAAAAAAAAAATTCGATAACTTGGCAGGGTTGAACTAGTTCACGACTTTGGAGCGAGAAGATGATTCAAAATTTATGTAATTCGGTGACGATCGGAAGCTAGGCCGTCGTTGCAGTAGATGAGTAGTCCACGATTATGGGTGCTTCATTTCCACCCTTGGAATTAAGCGATCACAACCAGGCTCTTGTTTGCAATACTACTCTTACGGGTGTCTAAGCGTCAAATCCACTGTGCCTTCCAAGCAATGGATCTTTTGCTATTCTAATTATCCTAACGTATGAGTTGGTTATTCCTAACTATCCTAGGTGTGTACTTGTTTCGTTCTCTTGTCCTACTTCTAGTTGCTTTCTTACTTTATGTGTTTCATTCTCTTGTCCTACTTCTAATTACTTCCTTCTACCCAATCTACGGGGTTGTTTCCCCTATTTTACTCCCATATGTTGCATTTGGTTGACTCTACTCTATGCATGGCATTTTTTACCCCATCTCTATGTCTTTGTATTTTTATCCTATCCTACGTATTTGTGTTTTTCTTACCCTACTTCTACGTCTTTGTATTTGTATCCTATTCTATGTATTTGTATACTTTTAGTCTACTCTACGTCTTTGTATTTGTTGGGGCCTACTCTACGTGTTGGTATTCTTTTAATCTACTCTACGTCTTGGTATTTGTATCCTATTCTAAGTATTCGTATTCCTTTAGTCTACTCTATGTCTTTGTATTTGTCTTGGCCTATCCTACGTATTTGTATTCTTTTACTCTATATATTTGTATTTGTCTACTCTATGTATTTCATTCTATGTTTGTGTATTCATTATTTTACTTCTCTTCTAGTTATGGTTGTATTCCTATTCGTGGTTGCTAATCGCCGGACCTTAATCTCACTTGAGATGTTAACCTTTTCCTACTAACTAATTCCCTATTGCATCAATTAATTTAAATCAAAGGAAGGTTTAGAGGCCCACCTCCGTTTTGTGTGTCCCCCATGCCCGTTCCTCCTCATTCCACGCCACGTCCATCATAGCCATCTCTTGGCCCCGGTTGGCTCACGGACCCGCCCCTTCGAGTGTAGTCCTTTCTAATGTCTCCTAGCTCTAGACCACTCCCTAAGTAATTTCCACTTTGGATTATCCCCTAATCTAACTTCCCTTTTAACTATCTCTAATCTAATTTCCTTTTTAGCTATCCCCTAATCTAATTTCCCTTTTAACTATGTCTAATCTAATTTCCTTTTTAGCTATCCCCTAATCTAATTTCCCTTTTAACTATCTCTAATCTAATTTCCCTTTTAGCTATCCCCTAATCTAATTTCCCTTTTTTTCTAAAGCCAAGCCCTTGGACCCAAAAGCCCCGACCCAACCCCTGGACCCAAGCCCTGTTGCGGTACTGGCGCGGTATCCGGCTGGTGCCCAACTGTGGTACTGGCGGGGTGCTCAGCTGGCGCTGGCTGGGGCTCCGATTTGGGGGCCTCCGGCTGGTGCTGGCTAGTCACACTTACAATGGTTTTGCAAAATCTACCCTTAATTGGGCTAATATTTATGCAAGGTGTTTTTCAAAGTACAACCACATTCCACTCTACCTAAGGGGCCTCCTAATCGTCACTTTGTTGGATACTAAATGTTGCAATAGTGCCAAACATGTTGAACACTAAACGTTGGTTCTACCCCAAGGGAGTTTGCTTTTGATACCCCACTAAGACTTGGGGGGGGGGGGGGCAAAGCTTTGCCGTGGGGGTAACCTCTTTGACACTTGACTAAGACTTTTTTGTTTATCTAGATACTTAGGGAGCCAAAGCTTCACCGTCCCTGATGGAACTAGATTAACCCCGTGAACAAGAGAAGAAGAAGAAGAGAGGGAACATACAATTCTTAGAGTACTACTAGTCAAAGCTTCACCGTCCCATATGGGACTAGATGAACCCTGTGAACAAGAGAAGAGGGAGAAGAGAGGGAGCATACAATTCTTAGAGTACTACTAGTCAAAGCTTCGCCGTCCCCTATGGGACTAGATTAACCCCGTGAACAAGAGAAAAGGGAGAGGAAAGTGAACACAAGGTGCAACATACTCTCAAAGTCACCTCCCTAGTAACCCCTCGATTCCTCCCAAGTTCTCTCCCACAACACCTCTCAATAGTTTCACAATACAAGAGTGAATCAAGATCAAATTACATAAGTTTCCACCAAATTGGGGGGGTGTCAAGTCCCCAAGTACAAAACACACTTACCAAGGGTGTAAAAACCCCAAAAGACCATCAAAGGCTCCTTTGGCATGACAAACCAAAGGAAATCCGGCATAACCCGGGCCCAATAGCCCTCCTCCCTTAAATTGTGAGGAGTGAGAAAGAGAGAGAATGAGAGGAGAATGCCGCCCCTTTTATACTCAAAAGGGAGCAACCCCCCCTTAATCTATTAAGAATAACTAGATGAGGGAATTTAGGATGTCCGTACATGTTTACCAATCCCAAATCTAACTATCCACCTAAAATCTACACAATTTGAATTGAGAAATTCAAATCTTACCTAACCTTACAAGAACTTACAAAACCACCTAATTTACCTTCCCCAAAATCTACAAGTTCTCACATGGGAGAAGTTCCCATGTGTTCCCACCTACTTAATTTGAATTTACTTACACCAAGCACTTGGAGCCACCTCCACTAACTTTTTGAGGAGGTACTTGTTCCCGCATGTGCCCGGAGCTCCCCACTCGTTCCCTACACGTTCCCCACAGCCATTGGGGCCCAAACTCTCCAAAAAAGCATTGGAGGGCCTTAAACCCCAATTTCTCCTCCATATGTTGTCCCCAAAAGGCTAACTTTGGAGTTTAGCTCTGAATGGCAAACGGATTGCGCCAATGGGTCTGGAAGGCCATAATTAGTCTTTCAAAAATCTATAATCCCTTACACTATGTCCAAATTCTCAAAGAATCTTAGTGTAAGCTGAGGTCAAAGTTGGGATAAATTCCCAACTTTTGGAGTTTGGCAATTTTGGACCCCAAACCTTCACCAATCTCCTAAGTAGATAGATGGGGGTAGGAGTAGACCCAAATTAGGCTTCGTTCTGATGTCGTATGGCCCCGGTACGCCGGTCAACTGCAGCTTCCATCATTTAAATTGTCAGTTGGGGAGGAATGTCGCCGATTCGGGATCTTCCAACTATCAATTTGTCTTGAAACTTGGGGAAGCGCTCCGTTGGTGTTATACCGTCTCGCCAGATTTTTAGTGGGATTTTACTGTACTTTAGGATATTCTTTCGAATTCCCATCCAAAGTCCACCGCGGTTAACCGTCTGGGAAAATACCCAACCAATGTCGGAAAATTCCCAAACTTTGGAGGGGACCACCCATGGGTTCCCCCCACTTGGATGCAAATCTGCATCTCCACTGTGTGCTCCTAGAATTAGGAAATCGCCCGGTACCTGCATTTCAAGGTTAGTATTCCACCCGTATTTTCTTCGATGCTATGGGGAGTGGGGGATTCCTCTTAGATTCTCCCATGAGGACTTCCTAGCCTAGACAGGGCGTTTTTAGGCTTCTTACCCTAATTCTGCACATCACTATCAATTTGGCATGTATTTAGCTAAGACAAGGCCTGTTTTGGATGCAAACTATCCTAAACCCCTTCTGATGACCAAATGGTACATAATGCCGATATCGGTTTAATGCCCTTTTGTGGGTTTTACGAGCCTAATTATGCCTGAGATTATGTAGGAATTTGAAAAAAGAACTCGTGAGTCCCTAGTGACGAATCAGGGACTCACAGCGATTGAATTAGGGATTTTGGAAAAATCCCGATTTGTTGTTTTTCGAGATCAGTCATGTTTAAACTTCTTGCCTAATCGATCATTCGCGACCCCGATACCCTGATATGTTGCCCGGTTATCAACCACGGTCTTAGAGTACGGTCCACGGTTATAGGACTGATTTCCACAATTTTAGGCCTTTTGGCCATTTAAATTGAAATTTCAGGGTTTCAAGACTTGTTTTGGGGAATTTGAAGTTTGTAACTATAGCTTTGGGTATAAATTTGGTTGATTCGACCTAATTAGTTGACCAACAATAAGACAAATTAAAATAAAGACTAAATTTTTTTCGAATGGCTTGGTTTGGGTCTAGGTCCCAAAGTTGTGAGCGACTATAAGTCCCACAACTTTTAAAATAAATTTTGTAATGTAGATTTTGGGTTTTAGAATTGGATGAAATTTGTGGAATTAGTTTCCTTTATGTTTGATAAATATTTGTGAATGTTTTAGGAATGACTTATCCCGTGATTTTAGACTTGTTGTCTTGAGACTTGTGGCCCAATCTTAGAAGAAAGGAGAAAGCTCAAAGACCAAGAATCTGGTACTTTGTCCTAAACATTTCATACTTTGCATATTGGATGTGTTGCCTATTGAGACTGCCACGTGTAGGCATTTTGCACATAAATTCAAAAAGCTCATAAAGAGCAATTACTGGCCCTATTGCCCCAACACTTAAAAAGATATTAATTAAAAAATTATTTGTGTACTTTAAAAGTATTACCTTGTATATATATATGATTATGTCATAGGCTGCATCCATGTATAAGACATGTTGCCCAACCTGACATGTTGCCCAAGATGTGTTGCCCACCCTAGAATACTATATAAGACTAGGACTCTTAGAACATTGTGTCTGCATTAGTGGTAATGGACTGTCCACCAAATTGAGAGAATCTAGGAATAAGGATGGGGAAAGAAAGAGAAAAAGAATAAAAAATATGTTTCCTAGTATGTTGTTTGAAATTAGTTTACATATTACTTACATCTACTTGAAAAAGTGACATTAAACACATATACGATAAACTACATTAGCTTATCCTTGGATGAACCCCTACACTAAAGGTGCTTTGTGGAAAAAGTAAAGTTTAAGTGAAAAAGTGCCTAACAAGTTTCCCTTTCCAATTCTTTTTAATTTTGTCAAAAACCCAACTTTTGTAATATTGATGGAAAATTTAGTGATAGTCACTTATTTGTATGATTTTGTTTATGATGAGAATTGAGTTTTGAATTTGTTAATGTGAAATCCAAACTTTGGACTCTTCGACTCCCACCCCTAGCCTCTCCGTCTCCCCCTTGGACTCCCCCGACCCTGATTGTTGAACCTGGACCTGACTATTGAACCCTGGTCCTAGCTTCTGAATCCTGCCCCCAATTGTGAGCACTAGCTGACTTCTTAATTTTTTTTGGTTTTTTGGTTTGATTACAGTCTAAACTATAAAAAAATCTAAACTAAATGATTACCTCTAATATAATCACGGAACTATCAATCTAATATCTTTGGGAAGGACATTCGTCAAATTTTTATCTAATGGTTAGAAGAGCTAAGTAAAGTAAGAAAATAGCAGTGTGAGTGGTTGGTCCAAAGATGGGGAATTTCGTTAAAATGGCGGTATTCCACATGCCATTTTCACACCTTGACATCTAGGACAAGTATACATTGCTAATATCTAGGACACTTTTAGATTTCTGAAATCTATGACAAGCATAGATATTAGACCAAACAATCTAAAAAATCTAGGATTGGTATAGATTTTAGAAATCTAGGAGAGTTGTAGATTTACAAAATCTAGTATAGGTGTAGATCCTAGGATAGAAAAAACGGTTCAGACCGCGCAGTCTAAACTGCTCAAAAGCGCCAATTTAACGAAATGGCGCCATTTTAACGAAATTTCCCATAAAGGTTTTAAAGCCTTCTTATTCCTTAATTTTTCAATGGCCTTGGAGATTATGAAATTCCTAAAGATGTTAGCTATTTTCCTTTTCCTACTCAAGCCGTTGACTTGGATTTAAATATTGATTTGACTTGTTTCCCAAGCTTTGGCAATTGTGGTGTGTGTAAAGGGTTCAAAGCTTTGCCTTTTAGCTTCATTTCAACAAGGAAAAAGCTATAGCTCCGCCATTTAGGTGTTTGTTAAATGATATTTTAAGAATTTTAATCGCAAAAAGAGGTACACATGATAGTGTTTAACTGAACTTTCATTTTAAATCCCCAAAATGTCTTAGTATTTCAAAATTTCACAACCAAAGGAGGCACATATAATAGTGTTTAACCAAACTTTGATGCTTAATAATTGAAATTTCCACAACTTAGTACTCTCAAGCATTTAGAAATCAAAGGAAGTACATATGACAATGTTTAACTGAACTTTGGTACTAAAATTTTAGAGTTTTCACAACTTAGTTTGATCAAAAGTTGAGATCAAGACTCCAATATGAAGTAGAAAGTGGAAATCAATTGAAGAGGCCCTAAGCGTTCAAAGTTTCAACAACAAAACATAACATAAACTTGGCCAAGATCTTTGGTCCAAGTAGTGCTCTGACTACATTGGTAGCACAAGATGAGAGTAGAAAAACAAAGTGTCAGTGTACAAAAGAAAAGGGTACTATCAACCTCAAGGGGGGCCCTTATATACCCGTAGCTGATCCCTCCCTAGTAAGTTGTCAATGAAAACACTTTGTCACTTTTTCCCCTAAACTCTTTTAATGTAATTTCAAAATAATATTTGTTTAATGGTAGAAAACTCTAGAACTTTCCCCATTTAGCTAATAAAATCTTGGCCAAATCAAATCCAAGATCTTAATCCAAGATATTTTGAAATTAATTCTAATCTACCTTAGTATTTTGCAAATTAACCAAAAGTTATTTTGAAAATTGTCTTTCTTTAGTCCAAAGATGTCTTCTTACGCAAGGAAGAGATTTTGACCAAATTCAATCTTTGATTTTCCAAAAGATATTTTCAAAATCACTTTTAATTAACCACAATTAACGATTAAAAAATTAAACTAAGAGTTAACCCTCTCTATCTTTTAGGAAAGAACCCGGAACGGAAATCCTCTTGTGCCATTATCTTCAAAAGAACCTAATTAGCCTAGGCAACCCCTTCCTTCTCACTCATAGGCCGTCTATGAGCGCAAATTGGAATTACGGTAACTCCAATTAAAAATTAGAAATCTAACTTTTGAAATTTGTACTTTTTGATGAATATGTTAGGCCAAGGTTGTTAGGGATTTTTGTAAGAGCAAGGAATGTCTCCCCATTTGCGCCAATCGGACATCATTTGCTCCTGGTATGCCGGTCAACTCGCCAACAAGTTATAAATTTTTGTGAAATTTGATGTTGATCCTGGTTCTGGTAGTTGGAAATGTTGGAATGTCTTCAAAATTGGGTAGGCACTTATTAAGCATACAAAAATTTAATCTAATTTTTAGTGATATTTTAACGCAACATGTGTAATTTCTAGGAATTTACGAATATATTTATGTGCGGTTGACTTCCCATGGAGTCAACATGGAATTCCAGAAAAATACAAAATAAATTGGATAACATTTAGGACACTCCTAAACTCTAAATGTAAGTTCCACGCTCACTTTCACTTGTCTATTTTTAGTAATTTGAAATTACTTCGTCTAATTGGACAATTTAATTCCCAATACCCGAGAATCTTGGACAATTGCTTCATTCTTGTTCGCTCTTGGCATGCTCCTACCCTTGGAACACCTTTTTGTAGTCTTCAATCGTCAATTCCACCATCTTTCATGTCTTGAATCTTCACCTCTCAAAGTTACTTGCAAAGGATTTTACTTCCAAATCTAATTTATACTAAAATCGGATTTAGACTTTGGCAAGTTCTCTAGATTTATAATAGACTCTGTTGGATTAGTCAATATGCCATGTGCATTCTTAGAAGGTTGATTTTGCATAGACAGACACTTGGACTGACTAACTCCCATACTCTCACATCTCTTGGAATTACTAAATATTCTTTCAAACTTACTTCTAAGACTTAAAATGATGAAAATTTCTAGAATTATTCCACCTTCTAAGATGTTTCTTCGCCAATTTCATAGAGATTGTTACGAAATTTCTCCTAACGCTCTTTTTATGTATTTTTTCTTCTATATTTTGACTAAATTTCGCAAAACATTCACGAAAAATAAAAACAGAGCTCCACGTGCCAACTTGGAGGCTCACACCAAGTGTTGGGCCTTAAAACTCCAAATGGCTAATTATTTTATGAAAGTATACCATAATTGAACAAATCAGGGTATAGTGAGCTATGGGGAAGATCCACAACAATTTAATGCCATTTTTACTTTGAAGTGTTTGCTGACTAAATTTTCTGTTTGACGTGTCTAGCATGGGGCAATACCACAGGCCAAATACGCCACATTATCATTTTTCAACCCTTTGGTGTACAGGCATGGAGATACTCTAAATGAAGTTAAGTTAAAACTTAAGGTAGCAACATCCATAACCGTTACTACACCCATAATTGATAAGTAGAGTGCCCTTAAATCGTCTTCAAGAGTACCTCCAAATTGTCAATCACTCTTAATTTTGATTAGTAAACTCTGAATTTTTTAGATTTTGTTGTGAGAATCAAGGTAGATTTACTAGAGTGCGGTATAGAGTGCCCTAGTGAGTTCCGCTTTGAAAATTCACAAAAATTGGATGACTTGTCCAAAAATTCTATTTCTTTTTTGAAAATTCATGATTTTCAGTTGTTAATACTGTAAAATATTTTTTCTACAAAATGATACCTTCAACTCTACTGAATTGCTTATTTTGACGGTTATGGGTGTTCCTACTTTACTACGAGAGTCCTGAAGCCTTATCTTGTGCAATGCCGACCGGACTGACCGATCCAGGTGGGTCCAAGACCGTGGGCATGGCGGACCATACAAAGAACCAACGAACCAACGTAAGTTAACAATCGACTCCACTGCAGTCTGATCCCTCGCCCGGCGGGGTCCTGACGGTCTCCGTCGAAAGAACCGAGGGCCGACACGTGTCACTATTGACGTGGCGAGCCCCTTCAGACCGGAGGGGTTGGCTAGTCCAGGATGGCGTTGCCAAACATCCGTCGTCGTCGTCGTCGTCGAACGGCGGACAGACTCCGTCGCGCTGAGTGAGTGGTCATACTGTCCGTTCATCGTCATTTCCACGGTGATGGACACTTCGTCTCCACGGCTTTGGGTCCCTTCTCGACGGAGGCAGGAGCTCTCGCATCGGTCTCTCGGGGGTGGGGTGCTGAGAACAGGATTTGTTGGCGATTGGCGAGTTCATGTGGTTTCGGTTCCAGGTAAGTCGGTGGCTAGTGCAAGATTTTTTGTTTTTTTGCATGCCGAATTCGTGGAGATTTTTGCGATTATTCGCGACCCAGGGGCTCGGGAGGATTGTGCGGTGAACGGTGGAATCGAGCTTTCTTGTTTTAGGTTTGGTTCGTGGTGTCGTGCCCTGCACAGATTATAGTGAATTGGTCGATTGGTGCACGCTTCTGTAGGACATTGAGGTCATCAGACGTGGAGAAGGATTCAGGTGAACTGGACGTGGTGCAGGGGCGCGGGAACCTAAGGAAGGGGTAGCAATGGCCGTCACGGTTGGAATGAGCAAGTGCATGGGAGTAGCGTGTGTTCGAGGTGCTGTGATGAAGGACCTGGTCCTTGGACGTCACCAATTCGTCCACACATCGGTCTGCACAAATTTCTATGGTAGGTATTCTTCGTCAGCTCACGACGGTTTTGCAGTGTACAATCGAGTGACAATTTGGCAGTGAGACGTTTTTGAAATGAATAGTTTGTTTGTCAGTTTTCATACTGCTAGTTTTCACGTTGTGGATTTCGATGTACAGTATCGAATTTAGTATGTAGGGCACGAATTCGTGTAGTCCAATCACTGATACAGAGAACTAAGATATCTGGATGTAATGTGGTTCAATTCAGCAAGTTTTTTTCGTAGTGAGCTCAGTATTCGCCATTTTTTATGAATTTGGAATCATGGAGAGTCCTGTTTCTTAGCATAGTTTATGGAAAATACTTCAAATCTGGAAATGGAGCCTTCTTAATTCTAGTTTTTGGATCTTTCGATGGTGTATGAATTGACTGTCAATGAACGAACCCTTTACAGTCAGTTTGTCATTGGCAAATGAATAATATAGGAGTCTTTTCTATGATATATGGAAGCTAGAGTGGAGGCATTTTCTAAAGATATATGACTGTGGTTTCAGCTTATTCTATAAGCATTGTTTGTGTGTTTGTTTTACCTGTGTTTGCAATGACTTCATGGACATCTAAGTTAGTCGACACTTAGTGGTTATATTGCTCTTCATCCTACACTGCTCGTTAACTTAATGCGAATCGAAACGCTTTCACAAACTTCAGTTATACTCATTGAAGAGCTGTTTGCTTTCAGGGACGCGTTTGAGTGTTCGGCCTGGGGATACGAAGGCTGTGTTAATGCGACAAGACGTGAAGGTCAGGTCTATGTCTGCAACTGGCGAAAATGGATCCTACAAGGAGCCTACTGACTATGACTATGACTTAGTAGCCATCGGGGCGGGTAGTGGTGGTGTCCGGGCTGCCCGGTTTGCAGCCCAATTTGGAGCCAAAGTTGCAATATGTGAAATGCCGTTTGCGCCCATTTCTTCAGATGAAGCTGGTGGTGTCGGGGGCACGTAAGTCCTTACCGTAAATACCCGGCCTTGCTCTTCTTTGAATAATCCGGAACTCGGTTTGATTGTATCGAGTTGGTCATGATTGCGCAGAGTCATGATCACCGCATCTCGGGTTCGGTGTTCCTTCAGATTTGTGTCACGAGATTCATGCCTCCGTCTGGAAAGGGCGTATCTAAGCTTAAGCGTAACTCTAAGATCAATCAAGAGTTTGCTGTTCTGAGGATCAATAACTGAAGTTGGACGTTTGTTAACAGATGTGTTTTAAGAGGTTGTGTACCGAAGAAACTCCTGGTGTACGGAGCCAATTTCCCACATGATTTTGAGAGCAGCCGAGGGTTTGGGTGGTCGTTTGAGACGGAGCCCAAGCACGACTGGAAGACCCTGATAACCAACAAAAATGCGGAGTTGAATCGATTGACAGGAGTTTATAAGTCACTGCTGCAAAAGTCAGGGGTGGACCTCATTGAGGGTCGTGGCAAGGTCCTGCCTCAATTTCCTTCAGTAGTAAAATTCCTAATTTTCACGGCCTTCGTGGACAACGTTGACATTGAATCTTTCTCGTTGGAGGTGGTTGTCTTAGTGGCAGGTGGAATACAATCTTAATAAGTTTAGTGGTGATTGGGACAGGTTGTTGATGCGCATACGATTGAAGTGAAAGGTAAGAAGTACGCTGCGAAGCACATTCTTCTTTCAGTTGGAGGGCGTGCAACAGTTCCCAATATTCCCGGGAAGGAGCATGTCATCACCTCAGACGAGGCTTTGAATTTGTCAGAAAGGCCCAACAAGATCTGCATTGTCGGAGGCGGGTATATCGCGTTGGAGTTTGCGGGTATCTTCGCTGGACTTGGAACTGAAGTGCATGTTTTTGTCCGCCAACCGAAGGTTTTGCGAGGATTTGATGAAGAGGTACTATGAGCACTGTGCAGTTACTTGTTCTCTATATTTTCGATGGTAACATTCACAGGAGAAGCAATGCCATTCCTGTCTTATTGCCAATGCCTAATGCAAATTCCCAGTAGCTGGGCTACTCTAGGGTTATCAATTCGAAAGAAGTAAGAATACTCTGGAGAGAATCTCTAGTGGGGAAATTGGTGAACATATCCTGCTTCTTCTCTTTGGACCGCATAAGGTTATTTATTTGTGTACTTCAACTTACAACATTGTCATGCTATTTGTCACTAGGAGATTATTTCGAATGCCTTGTATAGAAGGTTGAAAATGGGAAGTCGATAGTTCCTACAATATTGCATTAGAATGTTGAGATTACTATAGTTCTTCTAAGATGCTGTTGCCTTTTACTAGTGAAATGTTGTTGTCTGTCTTTAAGGGTGTCCTGCGAAGATTTGCAGATTAGGGATTTTATTGCGAAGCAACTGCAAGCTCAAGGTATAGTGTTTCACTTTGGTGAGAGCCCTACTGCTGTGGAGAAGAATAATGATGGGACATTTTCTCTCCTCACGGATGGCGGAAAGGAAGTTAGTGACCTTATCATGTTTGCAACCGGCCGAGCTCCAAACACCAAGGTACGTGTTCAAAATCACTTCCACTGGGAAAGAGCTTTTCAAGTACGCATGCTGAATAATAGAGGGAGAAAACCAATCTTATGAGATGCAGGACGTGGTATTATACTATCGTTAATTGGATCGAGCGTGGCATGAAGTCCTCACAAACTTATGTGGCTGCTTTGCAGAAGTTGGGTTTGGAGGAAGTTGGAGTTAAGCTTAACAAGCAAGGGGCCGTTGAGGTGATTTTCTACTTAAACCTTTTTGTTTGTGTGAAGAACTTCATTTTTTGTGTAGGATTGCTTTTTGTCACTGCGTATTGATTTATATATCAGAAGGATAGGAATTCTCATTTATTGACTTTGCATCTTGCATATCTATCTATTTTATTACGAAAGCAAGCTTCCTTCTGTTGCCCAAAGACTTCCCCTTGAATATTGCCCCATAGACCAAGTAGAATAGGAGATATGTTGTTGACATTTTGATGGTTCTAATTTGATCTTAAGCTTTTACACCCCACACTTTTCCTGTGGTTTTTCTTCTTTAAGGTGGATTCCTTTTCAAGAACTAACGTTGAATCAATATGGGCAATTGGAGATGTTACAAATCGCATAAACCTTACCCCTGTGGCTCTCATGGAAGGCATGGCAATGGCCAAAACCGCTTTTGGAAATGAGCCAACCAAGCCGGATTACAGGTTTGGTTCTTTGTTCCCATTCCTTTCATGTGAGTACCCATTTTAAATCGAGTGGGTGGTCTAACACTATGATATTTAGTTCAGAAATTTTTATTTGGGATGAATCTGTGGTTTTCCATAATTGCTGTTACTGAGGTGTGGGATTGTGGGTTCCTGCTTCAGATATATTGCTTCAGCAGTTTTCACCCAACCTCCCATCGCAACAGTGGGCTACACTGAAGAAGCGGTAAGGAGCTAACATATTTTTGTGCCTTTACGTTGATTTGTCCTATTAGTGAGGGTGCAAATTAGTCATTCCAAGACTAAAATCTATGGAAATTACTACAGTTAAGTAGTACTACGTATTTCAGTCTGCACTAATTTAATTTTTTTGCAAGCAGTGTGACTTTTGTAGATGTGTTTCACCTAGACTATAGACCCAGACATTGTGCTTTCATTGTGCTTGACTGTTCCATCCCGTCACCCATTTGCTCCAGTCAGGCTGCAGGCATCTTAGTATTGAACTTGTGTCAAGGATTTGCAAAGGCTCTTGTCAGTTGCTAGTAGCTAGTTTTTAGTACTTGAAGTTCATCAAGTAGAAGTGCTCAACTTTATGTATTGGTTGTGGCAGGCAGTGGAGAAGTTTGGAGATGTTGATGTTTATACCTCAAGTTTCAGGCCAATGAAAGCTACTCTATCGGGCTTGCCAGAGAAAACTTTTATGAAGATCATTGTAGATGCATCAAGTGACAAAGTTGTGGGTATGCACATGTGTGGGGATGAAACCCCAGAAATTTTGCAGGTACACTGTGATTGCGCTACACATCCTGTGGCTTTTCGTGACTTTATTCAGCTAGACCATTTGGCTGGTAGTAGGAGTTCTAGTAACTTGACTGATTAGATGGTTTCGCTGGCATCATCGCAGACCAGAAATAGTGATATGTTTAGGATCGGATCGATTTACTCAATTATATATTCATTAATAATGGGAATGTTTTTTTTGAGTTTGTTCAGGGTTTTGCTGTTGCTATAAAAGCGGGCTTGACAAAGAAGCAGTTTGATTCAACTGTGGGAATCCACCCTACAGCAGCTGAAGAGCTTGTTACTATGCGAACGCCCACTCGCAAAATAAGGAAACGGGAATCTGATGTGAGTAAATCTTTCTCGTTTGTTGCCTCTTATTCAAAGCTAAATGTTTTACGTAATAATTGTGCTGGCGTTTTTTTGGGATAGAATCAATATTTCTTCCACACCCTTTGTAACACGGTAATATTCAAAATTCAGAATGCAAATAATAGATTTTGCGGATGACTTCGATGAGGTCTGATCGATGTTTTGGCAGGCTAAGAATCCAGCAAATGCATAGAAGAGATTTAAAGGATGACTTCGATGAGGTCTGATAAATTGCTTTAGCAGGTGGAGAATTTAACAAATGCGTAGAAGAAATTTGAAGTAAAAGACTTTTGATGATGTCTGATTAAACGGTTTGGCAGGCGAAGAAGGAACAGTCCGCATCACCGGCTTCAGGAGCATATTGAGTGGGATATTTACTCAGCAGCCAACTGCTGCTTGTATTAGTTCTATTAATTTTCTCCTAATCAACTTAGTTGTAGTTTTGCCTGTTTTGTTACTTCACTCTCTAGAATGAAAAGCAGTAAAGTTCGTAAATTGCTACAGTGTTGCATTTTCTGGTGGCTTTACACAGTTTTGCGCGGTCTGCCTTGTATTCCCAAGCTGTTGCCTTGCATTTGTACCTGCCATGCGAGTGTCCTTTTTCGTTGTGCAAACAGAATAGGAACTCTCCATCCGCTGTCCTTGAATTTCAATCTCCTTAGACGAAAAATAATTCTCCTCGCCAAATTAACAATTTCTGATGTCCTTTGCGAAGAACCGTTCAACCCTTAAAATCGTTTAAATCCAACTTGCTGTTGAAGAGTGGAAGTCAAATTGTCTTCTCATCTGTCTACGACGATGTTCCTCCCGAAAACACCATTTTCATGGCTTCTCAGGTATTCTGAGTAGTTTCTCTTGTTAGACTGGAATTTTTTGATGTGGTCGTTGTCCCATTTGCAAGAGGATTTCAACTCCGGTAGAGCACAGATCAGGGGGTGTCCGGTTTGGGCTTCCCTTATAGATCAATGGAGCCAGAAAGTGGAATTACAAATGATTTCTAATGAGTGTATACTCAGAAAATTTCAGATAACTTGACTGCATTTTCCTAATTATATTCATTTTTTCTTCCCAAATTCACAGTGCTTAAGAATAGCCATAAAAATCCTGAAAATTGTATGACATAGGAGACATGGGATTTCATTGAAAAAACTAAAACCAAGAAAATTAATTCCTATAAAAAAGTAAAAATGCAACATGTAGAACACGCTTCGTATTACCCCTTTTTTTTGGTTATTGAGAAAGTGCCAAGATGGCGACCACTTAAAATTTGATGAAGTATTGTATACTCCATCCATCCATCTTTTTGACCAAAAAACACTTTTCAAACATATCCATGCATTTTTTCATCCAAATTTGGAAATTTCATCTATATTTTGAATAGAAATGAAGAAATTCTGGCAAAAAGTAGACATTTTGGAATGGTGCAATTTGGCACCAAATCGCCCCCCCAAAAAGGATTGCTTCCTAGTACAATTGCATGGTTGTAGGCTTTGTCCTCCAATAGGGATAAAGGGGAGTCCAACCCCTCTTCTTAAATTTTGAGTACCTTTTGAATTGTTGAAATTCTTGGTTTCCAATATGTTTGGTTTTCCTTAGATAGAGGCTAAACTATAGTTTTCATCTCCCCTTCCAAAAATAACCAACTGCTATGCACCCTATTTTTTTTAAAACAAAATAAATAGGTTAAGAATTTCAAGTTTTTCTATTAGGATGACGTGAGTAAGTTTATAGGTGGATAAACAACTTGACTTTTCAACATGAAGAAGAGCTACTTCACTACTCTTTCACTTTGTCTCCTTGGATCAAGTGCAAATTCATGCAATGGTGGCACATTAAATATTAGATACCATGCTTGTGTCTTGAAATTTTGTGAATGAAATTTTAATGCAATGGTTCCCAATCTTCACATACATAATAATGTTATAGAATTTTAGGATAGCTTCCAACATCTATGGAGTCCAAAAAGGTTATCCACCTTCCGTGAAGAAAGATAACGGAGGAGTCATAGTATTGGAAGTCCAGGTCAACGCACTCGTTGAACCCTTGATGTGGCAAACTCACTCCACTTTCTTCTCCGCTGCAAATGGACAATGGTGAAGACAATAGTTCGCTGAACGCATTATGAGTCGGTGACTCCCCCTACCTAACAGAACAGTCATAAAGGAGGGGACCGCGGACAGGACTGAAAGGCGGCGACCACCGGAGCTGGTGAGGAGGAGGTCCCGGACTCCCGGGATCAGCAACTCAACAGCCAGTCCGTCCAGTAAGTTACTCCAGTTCCCCCCAGTTTCCGAGTTTAGAATGTACGTCAGTTCCAGTGCAATTATTGGGTCCTGTTGTCTTGGCTCATCGATTGCTCAAGTAGTGCGCTTGACAGTCATCCACGCCCTTTAAATTAGGTGACGGAAAGGAGACCGAGCGACGCGCACCCCGGCGCTGTCCCTTCCGTCTGTCGTAAAGAAGTTATTGAGCCTCAAGTTAAAGTAAAGCTCCTGGTTGGGACTTCGCTTTCCGTCTTCAGTCGTCAACCGGCGCTGCTCGCCGGCTCATTTCATATTTCAAAATGGGGCTTGCCTTACCTTACGCTGCCCGGGGACGCGGGAAGGCAATTGTGGAGGCAGTGCGCCGGGCGTGCGGACTCGAGCGTAAATTTATACTGTAATAAGTTAATGTAATTTGAATCGAATCGGTCACTGTCCGCAGATGGCTGTTGGCTAGGGCAGTGCACGTGTCGGCCGGAGCCGAGCGCTGCAACTCGGACTGCAGGACTGCCTGCGGCACCTTAATGTAGATTTTGAGAATTTGAGCGAGCTGGGGATTGGGGAATTGGGGCAAGACCAAGGACGGATGGACGGATGGACGGACGGACGGACGGACTCTCCCGCTGTGATGGTGATGGTATTGTTGGATCTTCTTCGCATGACTCGGACGGTGTACTAACGTAGAAAAGGTCCATTGGGTATCCAACTGTTTGTGGAGGGCCAGCCAGCTAATATGATAGGCAATCAGTTTGTCAGGAAAGGTGCAGAACTGCAGACGTGCATAGAAGATACAACATTGGGTTTGTCGCTAGCGAAACTCATTGATTGCATGCCTGCCTGCAAGTTATTCTCTGGCACAGCTTCAGTTGGCTGCAGTGTGTTAAGTACCCAACACTCGGGAGGAAAATCTTAACCTATCGCCACCACGGATGCTGCTGCTGCACCAAACAAGGTATCAGATTTCTTCTGTTTGCGAGCTTCCACCGTAGCTTTTGTTTCTTTCCTGTTTGGTTTCGAAACCTTTAAAGTGAAGTCGGTTTAGTTTTGAATCAGTCCCGTGCTACACTGCTTGTTTTGGTGAGTAGCTCCTCCAAAACCTACTGCTATAATGCGGCGGTTATCTGATTACCCTAACTCGATGCTCTTGCTGCTCCGCTGCCTGCTTGTCTCTCCTTCTGCTATTATCGTAGCTAGCTTCAATCTTCCTTCCTTGTCTCTCTTACGTCTGCCAGTGGAGGAAGGAACTGTGGACGGTACTGGACTTCGGCCTTTGCTCGGAGTGGCTGGTGTTGGAATTGTACGCTTTATTCAATTTGTCGACTCTTTGGGATGCGGTGGTGCCGATACAGGTAGTGGGAGCAATGGAGTTGGTCGCGCTCTTGGAGTGAACAGGCTTGCAGCGCACATTGCAGCCTCCCGTGGATTTCCTAATCCGTTGTTGTTGTTCTTCAGATGTCCCAGCTCGTTAGTGTTTCTTAGAGAGGACTGTGATTCTTTCGCTCCAGCTCTATATCAGAGTAGGTCGTAAACTTATTTTGTTTCATTCCTATGGTTCGAGAGGTTGTTCCTAATTTCTTGCTGAGTTTAGAATGTAACGCGGCTTAAAAAAGTTCTCTTTTTTAGGGTTTCGGTTGCTTGTGGTCGGTGCCACACTCGTCTCATTCGTCTTTTTTGCTAATGCTCCGTCTTGAAAATCATGCAGTGAGTCATTTTTATTCGACGATTGAGAGCCAAGTCGAGGAATCCAGATGCATGATGTAGCCTGAGAACAACTCTCCTTTTGATGAGCTCGCCTGCTCCTTCAGCCTCTTTTCTAATCACCGGTTAAGAATCAATGTCAAGCCTCTGTTAAATTTCGGAGAACCATTTCTGTATTCCAGGGACGTTGAAACAAGGAGGCTTTCACAAGTTCTGTTGCACATGATGGAAAGAAATAGGGACCACTGTGTTTTCGCTCTGTTCGTAGCAGTCTTAGGCCTGTGCTTGAGAGATGGAAGAGCCCAAAGAGCAAACTACAGCTTAGGTTTTCTGGCGCCTTCACCAGATTCCGTCATTCCCACTAGCCTATCCATTGAATGGTGAGTCCCGTTTCTTCTTCATCAAAACCATGAATCTTGACCTAGTTCAACTGAAAGTGGTAATGCTAGACCTAACTGATTGTTTTCAAGTTATTGATAGAGTAATGGGTCTCATGTGTCGTTCACGTGTGTCCTCTTCCAATCTCCACTGAAAAAACTGAAAAAACTGAAAGCCGGTACTCGTGGGTGGTCCTGCATTCAGGAATTCTGCATTCACAGTGGCTTTAGAGGTGATGAACTCCGAACGCACCAAATCGTATCAGCTGATTCCGAGTCGCCGGGACACTGAATGTGACTGGCAAATGGGGGATTTGGCTGCTGAGACCCTTTTTCGGCCGTCCATAGTTCCCCAACTGATTGGTGGAGTAGGCCCCGCTTGCTCCGATGCAGCCATGTCAGCTGGTCGGGTTTTTGTTGAACAAAAGTATCCGCTTGTTTCCTTTGCTGCCACTGCAGAGCCCCTCTCCAATCGATTGAACTTCCCAACATTTTTCCGCACAGTGTAAGCATTAATTCCGTCTGGAATACTATTCTTACTCTTAGGACATGGGACACATGAATCTTAGTATGTTCCACTAAGGTCTACAAACGGAGCGTACAACAAAAGCTTGATTGGCCCTGGCGTTAAATCAAATTAGAATCGCCTTAAGTGCTTGCCCATTACTAATCTCTACAGCAGTTGGAGCTTTATTCAATCAGGTTGGGTCAGGACTTGATGGAACTGATTGTGTTTAATTTTTAATTGCTTGGTGGTGATGATGAATCTGTCTTTGTCTTCCTATTGCAGTTTCAGCGACAGGTATCAAGCAGCAGCCATTGCTTCCAGTGTAAGTGTCTTTTCGCTACATTACTTTGGTCGTGAGGAGTGGGTGCGCATGCAATTGTATTTCTATTGATGGATATGAGTTTTTGGTGTATCACATGGTTTGTCTATCGATATGGATTTGCAGCAGATGATCAAATACTTGTCATACTTATTTTTCACATAACTTGCGATGGCCACAATCGAATACTTAATTCAGTGGTTGCTAGCATCTGTTTCTTTCCTCTAAAAATGGTTATTATCCATGGCGACATCATTGTTGCGCTGTTTTTCCTAACGTGAACTTGATCTCAGGTGGCGCAATTGAAAATCAAGCGTCTCACTTTGCTGACAACTCAGAAGTACTACAGCATGAACCTGGGCATGAACATTGTCGACGTCAGTACTTTTCACTTGATATTATGTGCTGGTGCATCCATGCGTTAGTTACTGCAGTCCCGCTCTCACCTTGGGTCGTCAAAAGCATACAAGAATAAGTCGTCCTTGTTGGTTGTCTCAGTTGGAACGGGGACGATGGGGTTGAAAATGTTACTGGTCTTCGTGCTACCGAGTCATGATTTCTGCCATATCACAGTTTTATTGTACTCATGAGCACCGTTCTCCACTTGCAGGCGGTGGGTTCCTTGGCAACTGTAAATACATATCTTCTCCACTTGGGAGACAATTCAACTATTGACACTAATGAGCTTGCGGATGTCCTTGATAAAGTTGGAAAGGATGAGTTTGTGATTATGGCTGTGCAACCAATTCAGGCCTATGATATTTGGAAAGCTGCTTATAAATTGGTACGAACTGGGTCTTTTATTAGGGTGTTTGTATGCTGCGATGTAGATCGAGTGGAAGCCAACGTGATGGTTTTGAATAACAATACTTTCTTCATGTACAGGACAGGATAAGATTTCCATATTGGTATTTCGGGACAGATGGAGTAACGGCTTTTGATCCTGCAGATTCGAACGCAACAGGTGTGACTCTTTCGTCCTGACACGTGCGACTATCAAAATTGAGAGGAAATCCAAATTAGCAAACTTTAGTACTTCAGAGAATGTTAATGATGTGTTTCTCGTACTGAATTTCGAAGTGTTGTTGGTTTGTTGCAGATCCTAATTTGGTGAACTCCCTGCAAGGAGAAATTGGAATTTCTCCACATGGTAAGTGTATTACGTAACCTTGCTTTGAGCATAGTATCCCGTGTAAACGTTACAATCTGTTGACAAAGCTGAAAGGATCTGAATTTTCTTGAAAGTTGCGGAAGCTGAACAAGCTTACACTTAGGTTTCGTTATTCTAAGATTGACATGTTAAGTGTAACGTAGTGGCCCATAGGCTTATAGGATCAAGATGCAATAAGTGGAAGACCCAGCTCATGGGATGCCTGTTTCTCTGTTAAACTTCTTTAACTACAAAGGGATGCAAAGGTTATCTGTCAGTGAAGAGATTGTACTGCGTCAAACAAGTTTGGTATGACATACTCGAATCTTGACAATGGTTTCAGGTGGCGACATCCTCAACAACTCTGCTTGTGAGAAGTTTTACACTTACTGGAAAGCTAAAAATTATCCAGGATTTCCCTCTGAAGGAAAAAATAGAACGCGTTCATACGTACCTCACCTGATTGACGCTGTGCAAACTTTCTTCTTCATTGTCGATGACCTCATCAAGGCAAATGTGACCGTCACCAAAGAGAACGTTTTTCGAGCACTGAATGGTTCCGGACCTGGAGCAGTAAAGTTTGAAGGCTGTACCGGCACTGTCTCGTTCGACCCTTCCACTGGTAGTCGAAGTGTAGCGGCAGAGGTCCCTGCTTATGATCTAGTCTCCCTGACGCCTTCGTATTGGGAGGTGCGTCTCAGTGAACTCTCTCCCTCATGTCGTTGCTTTTCCGAATTGCTCTCGACTTAAACTTGCACTTCCAGGGAGTTTGCCTGTTGTTTCCCTTCGGCTTAACCGGTGTAATCTCTTTGAGAGGTTCACTCTTCTCACTTCTCCATTGTGAACTCAGAAATGGGTCACAGTGCGAGACAGCAAGCTATTCGACGTTCCAGAGTTTCCTGCTTATAAGCCAGTGTATCCTTAAAAACTTGCTCTTGCCGCCTCTACCTGGCCTAGGAAATCAAATTTGTGTCGGATCTACTCCAAGAACGTGGCCAAGATACTCTTGTCGGAAATCTTTCTAACGGTGGATACTTCATGTGCAGGTCAAGGGCGAGATAGAGAACGGCACTTTGCGCAATTTACAGTTGCTTCAACAGCCTGGGAGCGAGTACTCCGCAAATTCAGTACGATATGCTTCCAACTATGTATTGCTTTGCTTGTCAAATTTGTCTCTTACATACGGACTTGGAGTCTGTCGAAGTCTGCACCAGAAGACTTCATCGGCAGTTTTCGTTTTTACATTCGTATGTTGAACTGTTCACACTCGTTTTGCAGACATATACGGGACCCAACCCAAATGGGATGTCGAGCAGAACCAAAGCTTGGATTATTGCCGGAACCCTCGTTGGTGCGGTCGCTCTGTTGGCTGTGGTGGCAGGCGCTGTGTATTGGCGCCGATGGAAAAGGAACCACCCGGCTGTTCGGACCGAATCTATGCGCAGATTTGTGGACTTCGTGGGAGGGAGCAGTTTCCGCGGATCGGACAGCTTCAGAGGAGCGGACAATTTCCGAGCGCCTGCTACACATTAGGGAGGTGAAGTAGCATACAATCGTGTGCACTGAGGCCACAAGATAGTCTTATCCAATTGCAGGAACGAACTTTGCATTGGGTTCTTCAGCCATGAATCCGGCGATGAGAACTGATATATGTCAAGAGGACTTGATCTCTTAATTACTCGCATCACTGTGCAGTGCAGTACAGAGTATGGGCTGTGCTGGTCTGTACTGGTTAAAGGCTGATCTCAGATAGACAGTATTGTCAAGGAGAAGTATCGATCATACAAGTAGTGCGATGCCTTCTACTCCTACAGATCGAAGTCGCTTCCGTGAATTAGGCCCATTTTCGGAACTTGAAACTTGGTACCCGCATGGACAATCTGGATTCCGAAAACCAACTGCAGCTGAGTGGCTTACTGCGTTATACGCTCTTGCGTAGGATATCCATATTGGGTTCTTCAGTGATAGAACCTGCTGTAGACTTTTGAAGAGATATAGTTTCAGAATCGTAAGGCCGGCAGCATCGAGGTTAAGCAAGGTTTGGTGCTGACGGAACCGCGGCAGTTGCAGGTGTTCTAAGGAGGAACCCAATGCTCTGGTAGGTTGGAGGACCACAGTAACTTAATGAGGATGCCCAAATTCTACTCATTTTTGCTAATATAAGAGATATGAGGCCTGCCTGCTCAGGCTCCAATGCTGGTTATGTAATTGCTATTGAACGGAAACAAGGTTCTCCCAGAAACAACTAAGCGTATTCCGATAAGCAGGAAACAGCTCTAGCGTTGGATCATGGAGGGATGAATTGGTAAGACACTTGGACGTCCAGTTGAATTTTCCAGGTTCACAGGGATTCTGGGGGCAAATCATTTCAAAGGACTGGCTGCAGGTGTACGAAATAGCTTAGTCTCTCATGTGTCGATTGTGAAATCAACATCTAGGTTTTTGTGATGCTTTTTGGTCCAAACATAGATGTTGCGTTTGGAGCAATGTTGGTTATGGATGGATATGCCTTATTATCAAATGAATTTGTCAATTTCTAGATATTGCCTATGAACTACATCCGTCAGTGTAGAGGCCCTATGGTCAAATTGAAAACAAAATGTCATGTGTATGGCTCTTGATTGAAGGAGAGGAACCCAATCTTGGATGACATAATCTACTTTTGCACTCAATTGGAAAAATACAGAGAAAAATTTGAGGTTGATATTGTAAGGTAATGCAATAATGTGCCATAGTCCAAAGCTTCTCATAACATAGTAATAGAATTTGGATAGTAATAGAATTTGGATGGCCACAATGCATTGTAGGTATATGCTATGTGCAAAATTGATGCAAACCATTACCTTTGGTCTTCCAAATGTGCTACCAATTAACCTTAGAAGTATGGACTAGTGGTTGTGGAAATCATACATTTTGACACCGTGTGATCTTATCTTCTTTGAATAAGCCAAATATTTGCATTGGAAGTCAAAGTATCATAGAAGATCTATCCTTTCCACCCCTACTACCAAAGATGAATAGTTGCACTTCTGTCTTAGTTACGAGGAAAGATTCTTTGTCATTCAATAGCGACAAAACATCCTTGTCGATGTTTAAGGGTTAATAAGCTAGTAGTTCCAGAAAAGTTACAAGTAACCAATATCTATTGGTGAAAGAAAAAGCTTACAAAAAAGTTAGACCACTTAATGGTTTCAATGTTGCAATAGTGGAGCCAATTCCATCTCAAAATCCTTATAAAAAATTCCTTTGTTGTACACTTGTACATCTTCTACATTATCTCATTTAGGATTCTTATTTGATAAATCCATATATAGATTAGCTGAAGTGTAAAGTATCTTTTTTTAGATCCTTTCATTGATTTCTTAAATGAAAAATGTTCTACACCAATGTTTCTTTCTTTACTACTATAAAGCTTTGACTTTAACTCCACAAACTTCATTTTGCACAATTTGTGTTATTATAATTTTTAAATGATCAAGTAATTAAGTTTAAATTTGAATTAAAAATATTATACATAATTTAGAATTGACATAGAATTTACACACAAAAACCTTAAGAATTATTTTAGATTTAGTTTTCAAATACAATTTGAGGATGTCTTGGGTCCAATCCCAAAGAACTCTAAGGCATTTTAGGAGTGTCCTAAACTATGCTCATATCACCTTTAGACACTTTTGGAACATCTAGAGTTGAAATAGTGATTAAGTTAATAGCACAATTTACTTTTAAAGTTTCTAATTTTTTGCTTACATAGATTATTCATTTTTATTGAAATTAACTAATGTGCAATTAATCTTCTTATAAAAATATTTTCAAGCTAGTTGATTCCATTTTTGTATAGTTAATTTAATATATTATTATAACGATATTATTATTCTTGTACTTAATTTGTTATGAATGTTGTTGTGTCTTAGAATATCTAACCTTTTATAGAATGCAATTGTTGCAATGGAAAAGATGAAGAAGTTAAACAAGCAATTTCATAATCAAAAGGAGGGATCTTTACAACGGTGAAGTTTGTTGCATACAGAGGGAGTTGGCTTAATTGTAGAAATCTAATGAAATATCTCATTGCTTAGTATATAGACTAAAAACATAACATGACAATAACTAATTGTGACCTCTTTCTAAAATTAATGTCTCTAAAATTCTTATCTAAAATATAAAGCTTCCATTATAAGAGCCCTATGTTTAGGTGATGGATTTAAGGTGACACTCAATGTAACAACTCATTATTTTAGGTGAACAATAATATCTACTATAATCATTAGGAGGGATTTGAGGGCTCCGGGAGCCTGTGAGTTCCCACAGCCCAAAATCGCGAAAACAGGGTCTAGGAACGCAGTTCTGCAGGAATCCGACGTGGTCGAGCGATTGCCACGTCATCGACTTTTTTTTTCCGAAAAAAAATAAATTTTGGACTTTTTTTCATATTTCAGGACCCCCAATTTTTTTTTTTTAATTTTTTTAATTTTTTTTAAATGCAGACCAGCGGCCAGTCGTTCCCAGACCCTGTTTCGGGAACAGTCCCGAAACGGCCCTCTACTGCCCTCAAATCCCTCCTAATGATTTAGACATTTGTGCAAACATTTGCCATAATATCTTGATGTTATGAAGGACATTGTTGTTGACATAAAACATGGGTTGCTAAATGGAGATGTCACCTAAAATATGTCATCTTAAACATCAAGTTCTTATAGTATTCTATTCATGAAAATTTTCTAAAGAAACAACAAGATTAGTATTTAACCCTTAAGCATCAAGCCGGTGGCCTTGGAAATCATGAATTTTGATACCGTAGACATCATTGGTTCTAAGAAATTCAAAAGTTCTCCGTGGAAGTCAAAGCACTGTAGAAGAAGTTCATGTTCTGACCCTAATTCTGAGAATAAATACCTACATTTCTGTCCTGTATATAAAGATTATGTGATGTTCATCGACCAGAATATGGCATCCGCGTCGTTTAGAGGTTAACTCATCATTGTTGAAAGTTCAAGTCTACCTAAAAGTTGGTTGCTTTTCAAGCTTTATAAGTTTGTATGCCACTAAGCTATGAAAATCTTAACCATACAATCTTGGAGTATGCATGTTATAGATTATGTGGATCAAATTTGAAGTCATTTGACCACATAGAGTGAAAGATTATAATGTTTTAGTGTTGAAAAAAGATGCTGAAATTTTTTTGAGAACACATTTGGAGGTCAAATTCAATTTCTAAACCTACTCAAATGTAAAAAAATTTAACTAGAAAATGGTTTTTAATCAACATACAAACACATTGATGAAAAAAATATTCACTCAATTCACTCATTGTGTTAGCAAAATTACTTCAAAATGTCAAAAAATAGCATAAAAGGGTGAAAAAACACATCAATAGCTGAACTTCCTTCTACTAAAATGCTTCTCAATCATTCAGAACTCCTTAGATCGATATGAAATTTCAATCACAAAAACTAGATTAGAATGCCCAACTTTTTCAAAGAAATTTATTAGAAACAAACATTGTAGGAAGAAGAAACAAGCCACCAAAGTTCAATGTAATCCAAAAATGTCTGTTTTTTTTAACTTCAAATTGCTCCCAAATATTCAAAACAACTTGGATTGCAATGAAAATTTGACCACAATATCTAAACTTCTAGAAGAATATAAACCAAATTTTTTTAATTAAAAACAAACATTGGATGAAGGAGATACAAGCTCTTGAAGTTGCAACCATCAACTGTAGTTTGTTGAATTCAAATTGAACTTGTGAGCTTTGATTGGATCCCAAATCTTATATATATATGGGTCATTGCAAGAAAGAACATTCAATTTTTGTAGCGTTTGCCACAATACTCATGATTTTTTCAGGAGTACTTTAAAATTAGAAAAATAATTAAAAAAAAATATGAAAAAAAAATTTAATGTATACACCTCTAAGACAGAAGAAGGTATCCTAAGAAGGAAAAGCATAGGGAAATTTTCTAACTAGGTGAACTAGAGAAGTGCAAAATTGAAGAAAATTGGTACTTTGGTGTTTTAATTAGTAAAAAATAGAGAAAAAATATTTCAAGAAAACTAAAGATTGAAAATTGTATAAGACTTTATGGAAGTGAGATTTTACCAAAAAAATGATCTTGAAACCATTTTCAATGTTTAAAACTATGCGTACAAAAAGCCCTATTTGCACAAACGTGGAGGACATAAAATAATGCTTTTAAAATCTTTTTTGGTAGGCATATATGCATTTCTAGTGTAGAAATATCCCACACAAATTTCAAGTCTACATCATAAATTTAAGGTGCTCCACAATACTAAACACCCCTAGCCCCCTGCCTAACCCCCAAAGTGTGACAAATTAGGCAAATTGAAATTTAATTAGAAAATGTGTTTTGGATATTTCCAAAACATAAGGAATCTAGTTACATTTAAATTGATCATCTTCAATAAAAATTTCAAGTCAATTGGATTCAGGCTCCAAAAATTATAGTTGATAGCAACTCCAATATTCGAATTGTGACGCCAAATAGGATTGCTCTTTCTTGCAATCACCCCTATATATAAAATTGATATGAAATTTTTTCCACAAAAAATAGACTAGTATGTGCAACTTTTACAACAAGTTTTATTGAATTTAGACATTGGATGTAAAAGTTAGAACAATTTGAATTGGACTGCTACAACATGAGGACACTTTTTGTCCCCTTCGGCAATGAATACACTTGATATTAGGGTTAATGAATAGGAATCTCTCAATATTCTAGGAAATGAACAATCCATTAAATGTACCATAATTTTTCAATATTATAGAAAATGAACAATTTGTTTAAAGAACAATAATTTCTCAATATTCTAAAAATGAACATCTCATTACATGAATACACTTGACTTGATATTCTAAGAAATGAATAGTTCATTGGATGAAGATGAACAAGAATCTCTAAATATTCCAAGAAATGAATAAGTAAATGCACATTGTGGAAGAAGGAAATATGAACAAACTTTGAGGTTGTACTCTAAGGTAGGAGGTCCATAAAGTGCCCATCTAATAGTTGAAACTGAATTTTGGAGAACTAAAACTTCTTAAAATATTTTCAATAAAATTATTTTGAAAGTTGAGTGGAATTGACATTTAATCCAAGTTCAGTCATAATTTTTGAAGCTTTGTAGAATTAGTTATGGATTTTTGAAGTCAAAATGGCATTGGCTCTAAAACCGCCCATCTCCTCAAATGTACACTATTTTTACATTCTTGTACAGATCAAAAAGCATCATGTATAAAAAGTATACATTTGAGGAGGTGGGTGGTTTTGATGCCTAAACTGATATTGAACTTTCTACCTTAATGTAGGCAACCTAAATTGCTTGAAATTCAATCATCCAATTTGTGAGTTGTCACAAAATGTCACTCACTCCTTTGATTATGTTGTCTAGTTGAAGATCACCCTCTTGGCTCCAATCCCGCATAGACGAGTGGTCCTAACCACATGCACAAAATGCTTATCTAATTAAAAGAAATGTCCTAGCACATTTCATGTTGTAAAACCAATGAGACCTACAATAATTGTCTACAACACCTTATAGAAAAAAGGAGATGGAACAATAGAACATCAAAAATCGCAATGACACAATGCCAAAAGGTAGAATTGGTGGAACACATAGCAACCTTCACATAAAAGGAAATGGGGCTTTGGTTTTTGGTAGGCTCATTTTTTTCCAAAGTATATAGTCTCTTTGATGGAATTTATTTTTGAAATATCATTAGATGATTTTTTGATGCCTTTGAAAGATTGTTTCATGGTTGTTTCCCTTATTGTCAACTAGCAACTATTGATGAGAATATTGAAAAATAATGATAATATTTAAAAATTAATAAAAATTAAATAAATGATTAAAAATTTTCAAAAAAATTACTTTAAAATGTTGAATAATTAGTTGAAAATTAATTAATATAATTTGATGTAGTAGTCTCTTAACCATGTCAAATTTTTGACAAGACAAAGTTTCTAGAGGTCCTATAATTTGAAAACTTGTGGTCTTTCAAAAGCATTAGGAGAGATTTGAGAGCTTTAAGAGCCCGCAAGTTCCCACAGCCCAAAATCACATAATCTGCCGTGGGAACACAGTTTTGCACGAATCCTACGTGGTCAAGACCATGCCACATCATTAAATTTTTTTTTGGACTTTTTAAAAATATTTTAGGACCTCCAATATATATATATGATATTATTATTATTATTATTTTTTGCAAAATGTTGGCCTGACAGCGGCCAGCTGTTTCCAGACCAGTTTTGGGAACAGTCCCAAAACGGTTCTTTGGAGCTCTCAAATCCCTTCTAATGCTTCAAGAACCACCTAATGAGGTTGCTTGTATATATATATAAACCTTTTTTCAACATTTTAATAACTCATAGTTTATTCATACAATGTCACACAATGGCATGTAAGGATAATTTAGAATAATTTTTTTCAGATTTCTATTAGTCCCAAATTTTAGAGCTAAGGTAGGTACACCCAAAAGTGCCAGTTTCTCTACTGTGCCTAGTTCCTGTTATTATGTTGTTCAAATTTTTTTACAGTCTTGTTGGTGAGTGAAAGCATGTTCCAACGCACCAAAAAACAGTGGATTTGGATACTGTATGCAAAAGTTATTAACAGTCAAAGTGTGTTTCTGAAAGCGCCATCTACAGTTTGGGTACATGACTGATTTTGAAAATCTATGCACGTTGTACAGAGCGCTTTAAGGTCAGGTGCCATTTTGGGTGTACCTACCTTATAAGGTTTCAACTCAGCAACTAATGAATACTAGAAAGTCATAATTTTCAAACACCTGACTCCAAGTCAAACACTTGATAGTTCCACTCTAATCTTGTTAAAGTTTCTTTTAGCCTAATTTAGGTTTTCAAATTGTATTTGAGTCCAATATCCAATATAACATTATTTTTACAATAGACTAAGTTTTTTATTTTTCTGATCTGAATTTTTTTTTAATGTAAATTATAATTGGTAAACTAGAGGGTGAGAGCATAAAACACTTGTATTGTTTTGGAGACAAATTTTGTAAGCTTAAAACAAATTGAACTTGATTTTTAGGAATTTTAGTCCTTGAAAATTATACCTTTTTGCAAACTAAAACTCCTCATAACTTTCATCTCATTAATTAAAATGAAATGATTCAAAGCTTTTCACATATACATAAATCTTGAGAACAAGTTTCAAATTTTTATTTCTTTGAAAAGTGATTTTTAAGGAATTTGATTTAGTTGCCTAGGCTTCATGTTGAGCAATGAAAATCACATATCAATAACTTTTTAACTATGTAGCCAATAGTTATGAAAATTGTTTGGCTTTAACCCTTCATCACCTAAAGTCCAAATGTGCCCTAAAACATCCTTGATTTTTAAGCCTTATAAGTCTACATGTCACAAAGGTATGAAAATCTCAATTGTACAATCTTATAGTGTGCATGTTGTAGATGTCGTGAATCAAATTTGCAGTCATTTGGCCACATAGATTGCAAGATTATAATGTTTTAGTGTTGAAAAAAGATGCTGAAATTTTCCTAAAATACATTTGGAGGTGAAATTTGATTCCTAAACCTACTCAAATGAAAAAAAACTAAGCTAGAAAGTGCTTTACAAACACATTGGTGAAAAAAAATGTCATTCAATTGACTCATTGTGTTTGCAAAATGACTTTGAAATGTCAAAAATGTAGCAAAAAAGGGTGCAAAAAACACATCATTCAATAGTTGAACCTCCTACTAAAGTGCTTCTCAATCACTCATAATTTCTTGGATTGATATAAAATTTCAGTCATAAAAACTAGATTAGAATGCCGAACTTTTTTAAAGAAATTTATTAGAAATGGACAACGTATGAAGAAGAAACAAGCCACCAAAGTTCACTATAATCCAAAAAATCTGGTTTTTGAACTTTGAATTGCTTCCAAATATTCCAAACAACCTAGATTGCCATGAAAATTTAACCACAATAATTAGACTTCTATAAAAATATAATTAAATAAATTTTTATTGAAAACAAACATAACATGAAAGAGATACAAGCCCCCAAAGTTATTTAACCATCAATTGGAGTTTGTTGAACTCAAATTGAACCTGTGAACTATGATTGGCTCCCGAAACATTTGTACATCTTGGATTGATTTGAAAATTTTACTACACAAAGAAGACTAATATGCAAAACTTTTCAAATAAGTTTTTTTTAAATTTGAACATTGGATGAAAAAGTTATAACACTTTGAATTGGAGTGCCAGTTTATGTGAGGACACTTTTTGTCCCCTTATGGGATGAGGGGTGAAGAAAAGAAAATATAAAAATATTATATATGGATTGAAAGATTATAATGCTTGATCATAACTTGAATTGCAAAAGTGAGTTGAAGTCTTTCAATCTTCTTCTCACATGTCAAACCTAAGAAGTTGGTCATTAGAAAAGAATTAGGTTGAAAGGCCTAACATGCATGATCCCAACAAGTCATGGCTTCTAAAAATCTAATCTATAATTTTTTTAAATGAAACCCTAATGTGATTTTTTTCCAAGATCTAGTATATTTGAGGTTCATTTCCAAAAGTCTTCATGACTACAAAAAAGTCATGCAATAGACATCCTTGCACAAATCTTGAATAGGAAAATAATAATCAACAATTTTCAAGATTGAACTTTTGATTCTAAAACTAAACTTCAAAAATAATTTAAGAAAAAATGTAAACTACTAAAAGTAGCAACTTGGTTAGGTTCTATTTAACCCCTAAAGGACCAAAAACTCTAGTTTGGGCTTTTTGAGAACTTTGACACTTCTATTGACTTCATATATTTGAATTTTTGAATGATTTTTTATTGATGGATGCAACTCATGATAATCTATGTGTGAAGCTTTGTTTCATGTAATTTTGATAAATATTACAAAAATAAGAAGTTTTTTTTAAATTTCAATGTCAGTAGATTATCTAAAAATATATTCTAAAAGAACATTAATTATTTTCTTAGAATTGTATAGATTGATACCTACTCAAAAATCTAAACCATTTAACTCCAAATAATTAAGATAATATTATGAGGAGTTTTATTTTGTAGAAATTGAAGGTAGAAAAAATATACAAAGTTGTCTTTGCCTTTAGATTTAAAACTTTTTTAAAAATAAAAATAAAAATAAAGGATACTAGTTGTTTTATATGACATTCTTACCATTTAGATTAAGAATTTTCAATTTCATGTAAAATTTATTAGTGAATTCAGTATATTCTTTTGTTTAGTACTACCTTCCACTTTATAATTTTGATTAAAAAAATTTATAAATGTTTTCAACCCGTTTTCCAACATATTGACTTAAATGCACAAGTTATAGGGCAAACATGCTTTTTTCTAAAAATGTTGAAAAACATAATTTCTTCTTTCGGAAGGGTAAAAGTAGCTTACATCTTGAAGTTTAGGCACATTGAACTTGCAATTAGTGGAGTTATTCATTTGGAAATTTTGGGAGACCAAGTTAACCAAAGGATTCTGTAGCCGGATTTGTTAAAAAATATTCATTGATGAAGATTTTGAAGACAAGTATTTTGAAGTAGTTTTGGACTTGGAAAACGCGTTGGTCCTTGAGGGGTTAACTTCAAAGTTTTGCATACAGCCTCGGGCAACTCGGGGTTAAGGGCAGGCTAACAGTAGGGCCCCGCACATGCGGCAGCCAAGTGCGGCGGCAGCCCTGGATGGGTTTCATCGCCATCCAGGTGCCAGGGGCGGAGTGGGAGAAAAAAATTTCCCAAAAGGGAACAGTGCCGCATTGAAGGTTGGCTCCTTGGAATCGCTCATGCAGCATTTGGGGTCCAGTGGCTTTGCTCCAGGGCGTGGTAACTCGAGTTTTGCTTTTGCTTTCTAGTTGTGGGCTAAGTAAGTAGGGGTTACATGTGTTATGAAACCTTAATGACAAAGCTTAAAGATAAAAAAAAATTCTAATTATACACAAGTACTTTTTCTTCTCATCACTAAACCATACACTTGTCACAATTAATCATCATCTTTTGCACACTTAATATCTAAAAAACCTTTAAAAAATCTCACTAAAAATCTAGAAAATATCCAAAATTTCTTGTATTCACACCACATTAGTGGATTTTTGAGTCTCTCTCATTTGATTAAATACTTGGCAAGTTCACTTGTTTTTCAAGTGTTTCTTTGAAGTTTGTTGGTGCACATTGGTAGCTATGGCTTTAGATATGGATGAAGCGAACTCGCTCCTTTTGGCTTTCTTTTTTATTTTCTTGGCGGTTCCCACTCGGCGAAGGCGTCTTCCCCTACCTATAGACCTTTTAGAATTGTCTGCAGGTGCTGCCACTTTGCCATTTGTTGTGGTAGTTGCTTGGCTAGAACGATTCGATGGGAGGTTTTAGTGGGTTGAACCCCGCCAATATGTATACCATGATGTCGTTGAGGATGATGTGTGGCATACATCCCATGACATGCTAGACAAAAAATATTTAGACACTTTCCGTATGTCTTTTTTGGCATTTGAGCAGTTAGTTCTTGAGTTGACTCCTTTCTTGCAGTCCCATGCACCTTATTTTGTGAGGGCCCTAATACCAATTCACAAACAAGTGAAATTGGTATTGTACCAGTTGGCTTCTGGTCTTTCATGTGAGAAGATTAATGATTTGTATGGATGTGGGGCATCCACGATTCGTAAATACACTGACATAGTTTGTGGAGTCCTCAGTAGTGCAGAAGATGGTATTTTTACCACCTACATTCACACTCCAACAGGAGAGAGACTACAAGACATTATGGAGAGATTTAGGATTTCAACGGGCTTGCCTAATATTTGTGGAGCTATTGATGGAACACACATTCCTCTCTCTCGGCGTCCCAGTAGTCACATCACACCTATGGCTGCAGACTTTTTCAATAGGAAAAAGTTCCACAGTGTAGTTCTGCAAGGTGTGTGTGATATGCATAGAATGTTTTGGAATGTGTGTGCAGGGCAACCTGGTGGGGTCTATGATGTTGGACAATTCAGGTGGTCCTCTTTGTACCATGATTTACATCAGAGGCGGATTTTATCAGATCCTACTATTGTGGTTCGAGGGGTGCAAGTGAAACCATACTTGATAGGTGATTCCGCGTATCCGAGCCGTCCATATTTGTTGAAGAACTACAAGCCTGCAAATCCTGCATTTCGTGATCAAAAGAGGTTTGATTCCGCAATCAATACAAGCAGGGTGGTCATCGAACATGCATTTGGAGCTCTGAAGAATCGGTGGAGAATTCTGAAAAGTTTCGGTGGCAATGTCGACAAGTGTGCTACCATCATAGTTGCCTGTTGTGTCTTGCACAACTATTGCGAGTTGCACGGCGAAAGACTCCCACTACCTGACATTCTAGGGCAAGACGGTGACCCATTTGCAGGCAGGCACCGTGGAGCACAACGTCTACCGAATGATGGTGATGGGGCAAAATTAGCTGGAGAACGCATGAGAAGGGCGTTATATAGAGCTTGGTTAGCTAGCAATCCTAGTACATAGGATTAGTATTACTAATACTCATAGTTGTTCGATAGTCCTTTCCTTGTTCTTCACTGACATATATATTTATATATTTTTTGTTTCGTGATTGTATATTCATTCTATGTACGTAAAGGAAAAAATACTCTCTACTGTTTTTGTTGTTCTTCCAGAGTTTTTTAGGATTTAAAGAGTCTTGCATTGTTATATTAAAAAGGTTTAATAGAAACGATTGATTCCAAATGACCCCCACATGTTTATTACTTCAATCTCACTAAAAACAATAAGATATGCACATTTCTACAATATGTTACAAAAATCAATGAAACATACAAATACTAAAATATGTCACCATCGATTCTTCTAGGGAACTTGCTAGGAAAGATGAAGAATTGATTCCTACATCTTCCTTTTCTCACAAATTCAATTTATTTATCACAGAATACAAATTGGCTGTCCTATGCGCTTACCCATGGAAATTGCACTTGTTATAATAAATTGCAAGACAATGAAGTAAGAAACTGTGAAGTTCGTTGGCCTTTAAAGATATCCCGTTTTAAATTTTTTTGCTGAAAAACAGTCGAAGAAGGGTATATAATGTTGTGATTGCAGAAATCGGTCGCCAAGTCGTGGACTTGGTCGGCTGGTTTCATATGTCGTTGGTGACCCGACTGGTCCGCGATTCGATCCCCGTCAACCTCATTGACTGGATCGGGGAACTCACGGCTTGGCATGCTAGTGAGGCAGGAAAAATAGCCGACCCGCAATCTCACCCCAAAATAGAAATGTGACAAGATGCGTAGCACCCCAAGGTTGTTAACAAGCTCCAGCATTGAACCCCCAACCGTGGTTCTCACCACGACCCCCCCCCTTTTAAGTGAATGCTTTTGTTCATTCAAAATGTGTAAGAAGCCTCTATGCATTTCAAAGTAAAAAGTTACTAGAGGAATTCAATTTTATTTGCTTTTTGAAAAGCCTACGATGAAAATAGTGAAAACATAAGGAAATTCAAAAGCATCATATAAAAAATTAAAATTTTGAATGATATGTGAACTACACGATGAAGCTCAATACTAGGAAAGCGCCCACGGCTATGGAATAGCGGTCAACAGGATTCAAACCCGGACCTGCATTACTACAACGATCAATCTCTTAATGGTACTTCTCGCGATATACCCAAACTGAACTGGGTGACCATTGATTCTAAAAAATAGTATATGAACAGAAAATAGGCATGCACTTTTTGGTGGTTATGAGTCCATTTGTAATTGTACATTTCCTAAGAGTGCGGCATGTACCGAAGTGCTAGTTTGTATTAATCACGTGTCATTGTAATTTTGATGTCCACAATATGTTGCAATATTACTATGCTACTATTAGTGTTCAAATTTTTTTTTGAATAGCAGTGCCATTAATTCTTAATTGAAGGCATATATATCAATGAGAATTTCATGAAGTAAAAATTGATGAAGTGTACATCATCGAGTACACTTATTTTCCTATCAAAGTCTATTAGAAACCCTAGTAGAAAATATGGAGTAGTATTTTCAAAAACAAATCATGGATTGAAGAAATAAATTCCAAACACAATGTCAATGGCCACAAGGAATTTGTTTCTCAAATGAAGAAAGAATTGTTTGTATGAGAGATGAAATTAATGCTTCAAATCAAAATAAATAAATAGAATTGCAACAAAAATATATATATTTTATTGCATATTTAGAGAACCATACATTTTTGTCACTCAGGTGCATGTTCCTTTCCAGTCCGCTGGCTACGAATAACATCAGCAAAGAGAGCTGCTACTCGCTCTTGAGAAGCTTGTGTTGCTTGGAGAACATCCAATTCGAACTTCTTGTTGTCTCTTGCAAGTTGAATAGCAGTCTCCATCTTCATCTTCTCAATACAAGCGGAGGACTCAGCAAAGCGATCTAAAGCACTAGCCATATCACTATTAAGCTTTCGATGCTTCACAGGAGCTCCACGAACTCCTGGTAAAGTATTAGCACGAACCGCTGCATCAATGACCTCATCTTCCTGCAAAGGAACCTCTGTGCCAATGACAGGTGCCTCTTGATCATTTGCACCAGGAACACCGTTGGCTTTTGCTGTCTCACTCAACATAGCATCCATGACATTATACCATGTCCACCGTGTAAGCCCCGAGTTGTCCCCTGAAACATTGTACAACTTCTTCTGTCGGAAATATTGTTGCCGCATTTTGGCCCACTTGTCCTTGAGATGCACCCCTTGACGACTAGCCTCCATAGGAAACTGTGCACCCAAACGGTCACGCATAGAAGCCCAATCTTTGGCCCGAATAGATTGCCACCCCGATTCTACAATATGCTCGTGCAACATGTCAAGCAAATACTGTGTTTGGGCATTGCCCCACTCACGATGTATAGGAAGTGGAGCACTTGGGGGTAAAGCCGAGGTTGGGATGGAAGTAGGGGTTGCAGGAATTGCCGCTGGAGTATCTACGGTTTCCTCGAAGCCTTCCTCTTCAAACTCAGACTCTGACATCATCCTCAAAGATCATGCTAGCCAAGTAGCCTGGATTAGCCATTGCAATGCTCGAAAACAAGATAAAAAAAACACACCCAAGTGACACTAAACTCCACTTAACCTAGAGCTTGACCCTGAGCTTACCCTTAGCCTCACTCACTATAAGAGCACGACCCTTCCAGAGTGCCTAAACGTTGGAGTCCCTGGAGCACAAGCGCTGTACGGAGTCCCTGGAGTGTTTTCAGCCTGCCCTGAGCCTGTCTTTTGTAGCCCAGGATTTACAAGGGGGTGAAAGTGCTGGGTGTACAGTGCGTGAACAGTGCACATTTGTTACCTGGCACCGATGCGGCAGAGAGCGGCTCTGATATTCCAGGAGCTTTGAGCGAAGCCGCCCGGAGCGGCACCCGTGAACGAGTTTCATCCTCCGGTGCGGCACCAGAAGGCTCCGAAGCCGCATGTGCGAGAGACTAGTCTCTACTGTAGGAGTGCCCTCCTCGATCTTCTTCACCTTCTTCGCCTTCGAATTTCCACCTGCTGCTGCTGCCACTTTGCCGACCTGGTTTCTCGATTCATCGTTTTTCTGTACACCTCCACTCTGGCCTCGTCATCTCCCTTTGAGATGATGGCCCTGCGTTTCCTTTTAGGGTTTTGTTAGGGTTTAGGGCCTTCAATTTCAATTTTGGAATTTTAGTTTTGCTCGTGCGCTGGGCGGGATTTCGTTTTGTCGTGATGGAGATCACGCAGTATCAAGAGCCTCCGAGCAACAAGGAGGGCGACCCGGCGTTAGGGTTCCTCACGCGCAAGGAGACGGAGGTGAAGCTCCCTCGTCCCACGCGCGTCAAGAACAAAACCCCTGCGCCTGTGCAGATCACCGCGGAGCAGATTTTGCGTGAGGCTCGGGAGCGCCAGGAGGCCGAAATCCGACCGCCGAAGCAGAAGATCACCGATGCGGAAGAGCTCGCGGAGTATCGCTTACGGAAGCGAAAGGAGTACGAAGACCTCATTCGGAGAGTGCGATGGAACACCAGCGTCTGGGTGAAGTATGCGCAGTGGGAGGAGAGCCAGCGCGACTTCGCTCGCGCACGGTCGATTTGGGAACGCGCTATCGAAGTAGATTATACGAACTCCACGCTATGGCTGAAGTACAGCGAGATGGAAATGAAGAACAAGTTCGTCAATCATGCCCGGAATGTGTGGGACCGGGCTGTGTCTTTGCTCCCGAGAATAGACCAGCTCTGGTATAAGTATATTCACATGGAGGAGATGTTAGGAAATTTGCCTGGAGCTCGACAAATATTTGAGCGGTGGATGACTTGGGAACCTGATCATCATGGCTGGGCTGCGTATATAAAGTTTGAGCTTCGGTACAACGAAATCGATCGGGCGAGATCAATTTACGACAGGTTTTGTAGTCTGAGACTTTTGACCCATTCTGGAAGTTGGAGTTGAAATGCTGCAATTGATATGTTTAGGGTTTAGGGCTCATAGCATTTCACCGTAGTGCTTATTTTTGGCCTTGTCATACTTGCTGTCTTTTTTAATGTGTTATGCTCATCTTTCCTCGCCTTGGTTTTATATGTGTAGGTATGTAGAATGTCACCCTGGTGATAAAGCTTGGATTCGGTATGCGAAGTTCGAAGTGAAGAGTGGTGAAATTGCCCGAGCTAGACAATGCTACGAGCGTGCCATGGAGCAGTTGGGTGAAGATGGGCAAACAGAGGAACTTTTTGTTGCTTTTGCTCAGTTTGAAGAGAGATGCAAGGAGCTGGAGCGTGCCAGAGTGATATACAAGTATGCTCTAGATCATATTCCAAAGGGAAAAGCAGAGACACTATATCAGAGGTTCGTCCAATTCGAGAAGCAATATGGTGACAGAGAGGGGATTGAGAATGTGATTGTGGGGAAAAGGCGGTTTCAGTATGAAGAAGAAGTGAAGAAGAATCCGTTGAACTATGATTCGTGGTTCGACTATGCTCGCTTGGAAGAAAGTGTGGGCGATAAGGAAAAGGTCCGAGAGGTTTACGAGAGGGCGATTGCCAACGTGCCTCCTGCTGAGCAGAAGCGATACTGGCAACGCTACATTTATCTATGGTACTGCTGATGTTCCAATTCCTCTGTGCTGGGGCTACAGTCTTGTATTAGAGTTCGACGAGTTGTCCGTGCGTTTCTTATTCGAATTTCATAGTCCTTCCGTCTGATATTTATTCTGTCGTGATTGGACCTGACATTCCACGCATCTTGTTCTCAGGATCAACTATGCTCTGTACGAGGAGCTGGAGGCTGAAGACTACGATAGAACTAGGGATGTTTTCAAGTATGTACATGCTGGTCCACGTAATCTTATTCTGCAGCTCTTGTATCTTTATGAACATGCTTGGAAGTTCTCTTCAATTTTCTGCTCTTCGTGCTTGAAAATCTCTTTATTTGTATAAGGTCTCACCACATTTCTTATACTTATTTCAGGGCGTGCTTGGGCATTATTCCGCATTCAAAGTTTACGTTTGCGAAGATATGGATCATGGCAGCGCAATTTGAGATTCGGCAGAAAGATCTCAAAGCTGCACGAATGATCTTAGGCAATGCTATTGGAAGGGCTCCAAAAGACAAGGTACTTGTCTGAATTTGACTTTTGTTGCGTCTTTGCCTGCTCTCCCTATGGTTGGTGTGGAAGGTAGTTCTGGATTTATAATGCTGGACTTGCTGTCAGGTTCTTCATTGGTTACTATGAGCGCACAATGCTTTTTTTGCACCTTCAATTTGTGATTAAGTTTCAGTTGACTTTCCTGATGGCTATATTACTCTCCCTCGAAGTTGACATTGTTTGCTTGCTTGTCACAGATTTTCAAGACATACATTGAGATAGAGCTGCAGCTTGGTAACATAATTCGTTGTCGAACTCTGTATGAGAAGTACCTAGAGTGGTCACCAGCTAATTGCTATGCATGGAGCAAATATGCAGAATTAGAGAGGTCCTTGGGAGAGACTGAAAGGGGGCGCTCAATCTTCGAAATTGCTATTGCACAACCACTTCTTGATATGCCTGAGTTGCTGTGGAAGGTTGGTGACGTTCGTTTTATATATTATATTTGTTTTACTTGATCGTACACCAATTCCATCTCTTGCCTCTTTTATGTACAAGAAACAGATGCTTCACGCGATCGGATAGCACCTCTGAGCGGATTCATTTTATTCGCCTTTAGAAAATTTAGAAAGCAAGCAGACATGCTCCTCTCATCAGCTTGGGATCGCATTTGTGGCTTTGTCAGGTTTAGAAGGTAATTCTTTTATTTGAAAAGTTCTGCTACAGAGCTAGTATAGATGAGAGCTGACGTGCGTATTATACAATGCAGGGTTATATTGAGTTTGAAATATCCGAGGGGGAGTATGACCGCACACGGCAACTTTATGAGAGACTCCTTGACCGGACCAAGCATTTGAAGGTCTGGGTAAGTTATGCCAAGTTTGAGGCAGCAGTACCCCTGGAAGAGGATGTGGTTGCCCAAGAAGAAGGCCGAGAGCCTGATATAGCTAAGGCAGCAAGACAGGCTGAAGATCGTGCCCAGAGAACGAGAGGTATGCAGCCTGTGCTTTTAGCTTTAATTCTTGGATTATTGTCTATTGGTCTTGTGGATGTTACGAGCTTGTCTCAAATTTTTCTCAGTTTGCTTTGCATTTTTTTGGTCATTTATGTTTGTGGTTATGGCCATTATAGCATAAAAATTGTGTACTGATCAAGCATATTGTACCTCATGGTCATGTAGGGGTGTTTGAAAGGGCGTATGAGAGCCTGCGAACGTCAGCGCCTGAGCAGAAAGAAGAGAGAGCCATGTTGCTTGAGGAATGGAAAGAAACGGAGCGCAACTTTGAAGAATTTGGAGATTCTACAGCTGTTCAAAGGAAATTGCCAAGGAAAGTGAAACGAAAGCGTCCAATAACTGCTGAGGATGGAACACCTGCTGGTTTTGAGGAGTATACGGACTACATCTTCCCTGACGAGACAGGCATGGCTCCTAACCTCAAAATTTTGGAAGCTGCTTATAGATGGAAAAGGCAGAAGACAGGTTCCGATGATGAATCTTGATACCTACTTGTGGAAAAGAGGACGCCAAATCCTTGCAGCGCAACCTGTGATGAAATTTAAAAAAAAGGTTGGAGAGCATCCCATGTATGCATGCAGCATTATGAAAGGGTGGGACCAGAATCGTGTGTACGCCTGAAGAATGGTCTTGGAATTGCACTGAGGCTTTAACGATGTCATCATCTCAAGAATTCGACGAATACTGTACCATTTTCATGTACCATTTTTACTCCTTGAGAAGCCTGTTTTTTCCAGCCTAGAAGTTAGTTGCCAGCGCTTGAGGATTTTTTCTTGGAGAAAAGTTTGACAGCGTGACAAATGATTAGTTAGCAGTGCATCTAGTTTTCATTTAGCATCGTCAAGGGCTTATACTAAGCTCTTGAGTGGGCTCTTGAGCTCATTGCCTGGAGTTTTAGGGAATCTTGCAATCCTTTCAAAGGAAACGTCGAAATGAGGCATCTGGACGTAAAACCATGTACGGTAGTAGACGAGATCAACGTCACAATGATGGGTGATGTATTGTCGAAGATAGGAGAAGCAGGTGGGGGGGTGGGGTGGGGGTGGGGGGAAATGACGGAGCAGCGTCTTGAGTTACATCATGTTTGGGTCTGCTTTTTTCTGAGCCTGTAGACCAGGAACTTCTCCCATTTGTAGTTATTGCAGCAAAACGCAAGGGGCTCTTCTGGCTTTCAGTTGTTCTATTCACTGACTTAAATTACTGTTAACCCTTAACCCAGAAGCGCCGCCGGCGCCAATTTTTGGCGTTTGGCCGACTTTGAAGGGTCTGAAAAAGACCTGAACAGTAGTTTTTTCATTCACTTTTTTTAGAATGACCTTTCATGTTGAGTTGTATAGAGTCTCCAATTGAGTTTTTAGAGTAACTAATGTTTGTTTTCATGTAGTTGAGAAGTAATTAGAGAAAACGAATGGCAAAATTTGCCATCTTAGTGTTTTTTGAGAAATTGAGTAAATCTGAAATTCCTCCTTGAAAATGACATTTTTTGAATTTGAACCCAACTAATGAAATGAAGGCCCTCCACTCTAGTTTCTATTCCAATTTGAATTTTGGAAAAACTTGTAAAATTGAATATTTTATTGCATTTTGAACTTTTGTTGCATTTTAAATGTCTATTACATTCTATTTATATAAGGTAGGGGGCTGTAAAAGCGACCCTTTATTAGTTGATTTGCATTTAGGAAAAGCTAAACTCCTTAAAATAATCTTAAGTAAATTTTTGTGATAAGAAAAATAGAATTGGCATCTAACCTAAGTCATTTCATATTTTTTGGACCTTCATGGAATTAGTTATGAATTTTTGAAGCTGAAAACAAAGTGGTTTCTAAAAGTGACCCCTTCTTGAAATGTAAACTGAGTTTGGTACATGTTAGAGGCAAAATCTACTAGATCACTTTTAGAAACAGGGTTGCAATATCAGCCCTCTACCTTAAGTAAACAGAAGTTGAGTTTATACCATAATGTTTGTCACTATAATGTCCACACATCCTGAAATTCAGATTTTTTGGAATTATTTTTTATTTTTTCTTCACTTTTTCTTCAAAAAATCTCAAAAAAATCTAAATTTTTTGTGAAGCAAAGGAGACATGTACTTCTCTCTCTAAAAAAAATAAAATAAATTTTGATACATATTTACTTCCAAAATGGTAACAAATTGAGTAATAGGCAAAGAGGCTTTAAACTAGTGGTTATAGGTCTGTTCTTTAAGGGTTAAAGTTCCATGAAACCACAACTATATTTTACCCAAAACTTGAGTTATCTAAAACTAGCCATTCTTAGTGAAAAGAACAAAGCTGAGTAAAAAGGAAGTTGCAATGGTGAAATTACTAGAAATAGTAGAGTAGTAGGAAAAGAATAGATGTGGTGAAGAGGTAGACCCCCCAAACTGTAATTGTTCACTTCTGTTATCATTATTGAACTTGTCAAATTTTCATTGCTTTTCTTGTGGGCAAGTGAAAAGAAGTTTCAATGTATGGAAAAATGTGACATTTGGATACCATATCTAAAAGTTATGGAAGGTGAAATAGACCACTGGAAGAGTACAATACTACCATAGGCTTACAAATTCATCCAATTGGCTTCATCAAAGCATCATTCTATGCAACACAAATCCTTAATTGGTGGGTAACCATTGAATTGCCAAATGTTCATTCTTGTTACCATTATTAGACTTGTCAAATTTTCACTCATTTTCTTGCAAGCAAGTGAAAAGAGGTTCAAATCAGGGCTATGCGGACGTCCAGCGTCCGGCACCCCACGGACGTTTTGTGACATTTGAATTTCCTGTATTTATTGCGCCCGGTAAAAAAATGAGGCGGACGGCCGCCTCGGCAGCTGGCGTCGGAGGTCCCGTCCGACCGCCTGTCCGCCCAGACCGCCGGCGTTGGAGGTCCCGTCCGCTGCGCTCATCTCAGCGTCCGCCGCGACTGCATCTCGCCGTCCGCTCCAACCGACTGCGTCCGCCACGCGTCCGTGATGGCGTCCGCATCGACCCTGATGAGAATGTCTGAAAAAAAATTAAAACTTTTCACCGTATAAGGTAACTAGTCAATAAATTGACCATTTAAGAGCTGCAACTGAATTTTGGGGAGGGGAAACGTCTTAAAATATTTTCCAGTAAATTGCCTTTGAAAGACAAGTGGAGTTGACATCTAACCGAAATTGTTTTATAATTTTTGAAGTTTTGTGGAATTAGTTATGAATTTTTGAAGTTGAAAGGGCATAGGGCTTTGAAAACGCCCACCCCTACAATATACACCCTTTGTACATTGCTGAAGGCTACAAAAAGCAGCATGTACAAGTAGCGTACAATTGAGAAAGTGGGCAATTTTAGGCACATTGAACTTGCAATTGGTGGGGAAATTTACAATAAAATTTTGGAACAATGTAATTGATTACTTGAAAAAGTTAACAAAAAGATCGACAAGTTGGTTTTCTTCAAAAAAAATTAATGATGAAGATTTTGATTTTTGACATTCCTTTGGGGACAAGTATTTCGTATTTTGAAGTGCATTTGGGGGATCCTTTTGGGATTAATGACATTTTTGAATCACGATTTGTCCATGTCATGATTTTAATTAAAATTGCCATGAATTTTTCAGGACCCCGCAAAAGGAATTTTGTCATTTGTGACTAATGCCCTTTGGGGCATTAGTCACATTAGTCACAATTTAGTATATTTGCCACAACTTTTGCATGGGCAATTGAAATTTTCTAAATTTTATTATACATGCTTTGCATGATGTAGGACACCTACTTGCAAATTTTCAAAAGCAAAAGACACTTTTAGAATTTTGTGCAATTTTTTGATGGCTTTGACTTACAACCCAAAAAGAAATAAAATTGGAGGTCACTTGTCCAACTTCAAATGTCAATATGCTTCATTAGGAAGCATTAGAAGTATTTGGGGATTTTAAAAAAAAATTGAAATTGAGAAGGATAGGAATATGGGAGATATGCTCAATTGTGACTAATGTGACTAATGCTCTTTTGGGGCATTAGTCACATTAGTCACAATTTACTACATTAGCCACAACTTTTGCCTGGGCAAATAAAACTTTCTAAATTCTTTTATACATGCTTGGCATGATGTAGGACACCTACTTGAAAATTTTCAAAAGCAAAAGACACTTTTAGAATTTTGTGCAATTTTTTGATGGTTTTGACTTACAACCCAAAAAGAAATAAAATTGGAGGTCACTTGTCCAACTTCAAATGTCAATATGCTTCATTAGGATGCATTGGAAGTATTTGGGGATTTTCAAAAAAAATTGAAATTGAGAAGGATAGGAATTTGGGAGATATGCTCAATTGTGACTAATGTAACTAATGCTTTTTGGGGCATTAGTCACATTAGTCACAATTTACTATATTAGCCACAACTTTTGCATGGGCAACTAAAACTTTCTAAATTTTTTTATACATACTTCGCATGATGTAGGACACCTACTTGCAAATTTTCAAAAGCAAAAGACACTTTTAGAATTTTGTGCAATTTTTTGATGGCTTTGACTTAGAACCCAAAAAGAAATAAAATTGGAGGTCACTTGTCCAACTTCGAATGTCAATATGCTTCATTAGGAAGCATTAGAAGTATTTGGAGATTTTCAGAGAAAATTGAAATTGAGAAGGCTAGGAATTTGGGAGATATGCTCAATTGTGACTAATGTGACTAATGCTCTTTGAGGGCATTAGTCACATTAGTCACAATTTACTATATTAGCCACAACTTTTGCATGGGCAAATAAAGCTTTCTAAATTTTTTTATACATGCTTGGCATGATGTAGGACACCTACTTGAAAATTTTCAAAGGTAAAGGACACTTTTAGAATTTTGTACAATTTTTTGATGGTTTTGACTTACAACCCAAAAAGAAATAAAATTGGAGGTCACTTGTCCAACTTCAAATGTCAATATGCTTCATTAGGATGCATTGGAAGTATTTGGGGATTTTCAAAAAAAATTGAAATTGAGAAGGCTAGGAATTTGGGAGATATGCTCAATTGTGACTAATGTGACTAATGCTTTTGGGGGCATTAGTCACATTAGTCACAATTTACTATATTAGCCACAACTTTTGCATGGGCAATTGAAATTTTCTAAATTCTATTATACATGCTTGGCATGATGAGGGACTCCTACTTGAAAATTTTCAAAGGTAAAGGACACTTTTAGAATTTTGTGCAATTTTTTGATGATTTCGACTTACAACCCGAAAAGAAATAAAATTGGAGGTTACTTGTCCAACTTCGAATGTCAATATGCTTCATTAGGATGCATTGGAAGTATTTGGGGATTTTCAAGAAAAATTGAAATTGAGAAGGATAGGAATTTAGGAGATATGTTCAATTGTCGGACCTCTGGCGTCCGCCTCGGGTCGTCCGACGACAGGCCCGTCCGCCTCGGAAGTCGTCGGCCAGACTTGGCGTTTGACAGCCCCGCTGTGCATCTGCCCTTCCGATGTCCTTGTCCGCCTTGCCACCACCCAGCGTCCGCCATGTCGACTTCGCCGTCCGCCCTGCCGAGTGCCGACCACCCTACTGACTTCGCCGTCCGCCCTTCCGACCGCCCAGCGTCTGCCCTTTGGCCCTGCCCGTCCGCCGTAACGACCGAGTGGGTGTCCGACAAAGGCGTCCGCCCTGCCGACCGACTAGCCTTCGCCGAAGACTGCTCAGATTTCAAGTCCAAACTCAACATTGGATTCCACAAGTGAAAACTTGACATTGGATTCCACAAGTCCAAACTCAACATTGGGTTCCTAGAAGTCATATTTAAAGCTTTAACCCTTAAAGGACCATCAATATACTTTCACCAAAAGCGCTCCAAAAGACCAAAACTGCCATTTCTAGTACAAGTACCAAAATTTTCGGAAAAAAACTTTTTTTGACATATGTGACCGTAGGATATTGTATTATATAGTATCAAAAACATGTAGTAAAAATTTCAAACATTTCCACCAAGTGGATTGCAAGATATAAGCATTCAAATTAACTAAAATCATTTTTTTGACTCTGTGAAAAGCAAGGCAGGTGCACTTCACAAGCTCACATTTCTATGAGAAAATGACCTAAATGGTGGTGCTTCTTTGGATTTGTTTTCCTAGACAAGTTGGGCACATGCTTGAAAATTTTCAAATCATTTGGAATAGTACAACATATAGGAAAAAAATAGTAAGTATGTAGTAGTAGAGAATGATTAAACATACTAAATTATTTATAGTTGAAATATGGAATTGAAAATTTCCAATCCCAAATTCTCAATGGTCGAAAATTTGAAATGTTGTAATAATGTATCTACATCCTACGATTTGATTTTTGTCCAAGAATATTGGAAATTGGGTAAGTTAAAGCATTTCGAAGTTTATTTTTAGAGTAGGAAATCCAGAACTGACCAAAAACAAAAAATCCACATAACTTTTGAGTCATTCATCAAAATGGAATGATTCAAAACTTCACGCGTATACAAAGTTCTAAAAAATCAATTTGTGGAATTCTTGTTTATGAAAAAAGTGATTTTCTCTGATTTGCATGAAATGCCCAGTTATGAAAAAAAGTAACATATTAGGCTATAACTTTTGACTTGTATTTTCAAATGTCATGAAAATTTGTTGCATATGGAAGATCTTTCTTGCCCCCACATTCTATTCAAATTTCAGCCTCAGATCTAAAAGTCCCCGCTCGTAGGTACCTGCCCAAAATTTCTATACATCCCAAAAAAACAGTGCGGTCTTTTAAGGGTTAAAATGGGAAGTGTTGGAAAAAGCATCCAATGTTCAATGTATGTGTGAAATTGAGTTTCATTATGCACATTTAAAGAAAGTGAGTCCTAAACCCTACACCCTATCCGAATAGCATCGACGTCCACTTCTGTAGAGTGTAGACAAGCCCAAACCCTAAACCCTAAATTCTAAACCCTAAACCCAAGCTTCGTCATCATTTTTGCATTATAGGTGTCATATAAAATAATAAATAGTGAAAGTAAATTGATGAATGATCCAAGGATTCAACACATTATTAATTAAAAAAATGTATACACCCTACTTTAATAGAAAAAATATATATTCTTTACATATTTCTAAATGCAAACTAGTAAGGGATAAAATTATTTGAAGTACACTCCTTCATATTCACATTCACAGATTCACTTACATTCAAATGAAAGATTCTATAATTTTTCACATTTTCAAATTTTTTTTCAAGTATAATTGCATCATTTTCAAATTTGACTCATCCTCTTATGCAATCTTGAATGTCATCATCTTCCAACTATAGAATTGTAGAAAGTATGGTGATACATTTTTCTAATTTGTTTAGAAATTGAAATATTAGGCCCTTACAAGTTACAATTTGAGAGTTGAGAATGTTTTGCAATAAAATATGGTTATAAATCTCTCCCTATATTGTTAACCCCTAAGGGACCAAGGCCATTTTTTTGTTACAAACCACTTAAAACTGCCATTTTTGCTGCGTTCACTATAAGAAAACCAAAAAAATACTTCTCTTGGGATCTAACCGTAGGATCTTGTACTTTATTTATCTAGGATAATGTGGTAAAAATATCAAATGACTTTGACCACCATTCGTGGAATTTTTTGGAACTATGGAGTATGGACCTTGAATTAAAATTTTTGAAGGAATTTGAAGAACTTAGAACTGAGTTGAAAGTCTAAGACGAAAATTTCAAGAAAGATAGGCTTGATTTTCATTATTCAAAAAATAGTTAAGTACAAGTAAGTCCAAGATTGAAAGAAAAACTAAATCATTAATAGCTCTAACATGGGATTGAAACACAATAATCTCAATGGTGAGATTGTTCTAGCTATTTTCAACCCCCCGTCCCTTACTTTCAATATTTTGAGTTCATTCGATCATAATTGTTGCTCTTGGGCATCAATTGTGAAAAAAATTACATTCCATGAAAGATAATCAACTTTTTTATCTTCTGAAGAAGTTTGTAAAAACGAGGATCAAATTTGAATTTCAGCCCGCAGGTACTAGCACAAATCACATCTTTCCCCTGAAGGACCAAAAGTGAATGATCCTCTAGGATTTCAAATTTCAATTGGAATTCCATTAAATTTGAATATTCCTTTCTCATGGGAGGTGTATTATTGTGTTTGGAACAATTTGAATCAGCTAAATTTCAACTATTGATATTAACAATTTTCAATATTTAAGACTGGTATCATTATAATTTCCTAGAATTAAAAATTCTTTCAAAAGAGATTAATTTATGATTTCTAGAAAAATAAAATCGTAAGATGTAGATACATTATTACAACATTTCAAATTTTCGACCATTGAGAATTTGGGATTGGAAATTTTCAATTCCATATTTCAACTATAAATAATTTAGTATGTTTAATCATTCTCTACTACTACATACTTACTATTTTTTTCCTATATGTTGTACTATTCCAAATGATTTGAAAATTTTCAAGCATGTGCCCAACTTGTCTAGGAAAACAAATCCAAAGAAGCACCACCATTTAGGTCATTTTCTCATAGAAATGTGAGCTTGTGAAGTGCACCTGCCTTGCTTTTCACAGAGTCAAAAAAATGATTTTAGTTAATTTGAATGCTTATATCTTGCAATCCACTTGGTGGAAATGTTTGAAATTTTTACTACATGTTTTTGATACTATATAATACAATATCCTACGGTCACATATGTCAAAAAAAGTTTTTTTCCGAAAATTTTGGTACTTGTACTAGAAATGGTAGTTTTGGTCTTTTGGAGCGCTTTTGGTGAAAGTATATTGACGGTCCTTTAAGGGTTAAAGCTTTAAATATGACTTCTAGGAACCCAATGTTGAGTTTGGACTTGTGGAATCCAATGTCAAGTTTTCACTTGTGGAATCCAATGTTGAGTTTGGACTTGAAATCTGAGCGGTCTTCGGCGGAGGCTAGTCGGTCGGCAGGGTGGATGCCTTTGTCGGACGCCCACTCGGTTGGCAAGGCGGACGGGCAGGGCAAAGGGCGGACGCTGGGCGGTCGGAAGGGCGGACGGCGAAGTCAGTAGGGCAGTCGGCACTCGGCAGGGCGAACGGCGAAGTCGACATGGCGGACACTGGGTGGTGGCAAGGCAGACGAGGACATCGGAAGGGCAGATGCACAGCGGGGCTATCGAACGCCAAGTCTGGCCGACGACTTCCGAGGCGGACGGGCCTGTCGTCAGACGACCCGAGGCGGACGCCAGAGGTCCGACAATTGAACATATCTCCTAAATTCCTATCCTTCTCAATTTCAATTTTTCTTGAAAATCCCCAAATACTTCCAATGCATCCTAATGAAGCATATTGACATTTGAAGTTGGACAAGTAACCTCCAATTTTATTTCTTTTTGGGTTGTAAGTCAAAACCATCAAACAATTGTACAAAATTCTAAAAGTGTCCTTTGTTTTTGAAAATTTGCAAGTAGGTGTCCTACATCATGCCAAGCATGTATAAAAAAATTTAGAAAATTTTATTTGCCCATGCAAAAGTTGTGGCAAATATACTAAATTGTGACTAATGTGACTAATGCCCCAAAGTTAGAGCATTAGTCACATTAGTCACAATTGAACATATCTCCCAAATTTCTAGCCTTTTCTTTTTCAATTTTTTTTGAAAATCTCCAAATACTTCTAATGCATCCTAATGAAGCATATTGACATTCGAAGTTGGACAAGTGACCTCCAATTTTATTTCTTTTCGGGTTGTAAGTTGAAATCATCAAACAATTGCACAAAATTCTAAAAGTGTCCTTTACCTTTGAAAATTTGCAAGTAGGAGTCCCTCATCATGCCAAGGATGTATAAAAAAATTTAGAAAGTTTTAGTTTCCCATGCAAAAGTTGTGGCTAATATAGTAAATTGTGACTAATGTGACTAATGCCCCAAAAGAGCATTAGTCACATTAGTCACAATTGAGCATATCTCCCAAATTCCTAGCCTTCTCAATTTCAATTTTTTTTGAAAATCCCCAAATATTCCCAATGCATCCTAATGAAGCATATTGACATTTGAAGTTGGACAAGTGACCTCCAATTTTATTTCTTTTTGGGTTGTAAGTCAAAACCATCAAAAAATTGCACAAAATTCTAAAAGTGTCCTTTACCTTTGAAAATTTGCAAGTAGGAGTCCCTCATCATGCCAAGGATGTATAAAAAAATTTAGAAAGTTTTAGTTGCCCATGCAAAAGTTGTGGCTAATATAGTAAATTGTGACTAATGTGACTAATGCCCCAAAGAGCATTAGTCACAATTGAACATATCTCTCAAATTCGCTTAGGACATTGTAGGTACACGAACCTGAATCCCAATAAATATGTGAATGTTAAAGGACACTATGAGCCCCCCTAAGACCCAAGGTTGAGGGTTGAAAAATAAAAAGGGGTCCGTCTAAAGTCGTCCGCTGTCCGCCCATTTCGCCGCCCCGTCCGCCGTCCCGTCTGCCAACGCACCACCCGTCTGCCACTCTGTCCTCCCATCCGCCATTGCGTCCGCTTGTCGGTCCTCCCGTCCGCCGTGCCGTCCGCCAAAATTCACGCCGTCCGCCACAATACACATCGGCCGCCCGCCGCCCGCGCAAATTCAACGGCCCCCTGACCGTCCCGCTTCCCCGTACTCGACGTCCGACAGCCCATCCGCCGGGAAAAACGCCGTCCGCCACGGTAATTTGGCCGTCCGCCATTCTACCCAACGTCCACTGCGCTCGGACGTCCGGATTTTGGGCGTAATTTTACAAAAGACGTAGAGTCCGCACAACCCTAGTTCAAATGTACTAAAGAAACAGCATTCTATGCAATACAAATCCTCAATAGGTGGGTACTTTTCAAACCACCAATTTTTGCTCATGTTACCATTATTTGACTTGTCAAATTTTCAACAATTTTCTTGTAGGCAACTAAAAAGTGGTTTCAATGTACCAAAGAATGTGACCTTTGGATATAGTACACCAAAATTATGAAAGGCAAAATAGACAATTGGATGAATTGGAAAACGTATGGTAGTATTATTACAATACTACCATATGTTTTCCAATTCATCTAATTGTCTTCTTAGAAGCATCATTCTATGCAACACCAATCTTCAATAGATGGGCTCCATTCCATCCACCATTCTTTGGTCCTATTACTATTATTGTAAGTAGGGTGTGATTTTGGGTGTAGCCACTTCACATCAATGCTCATCCTATTTGCACCATAATTTAAGTCCCGCTTATTTGAATCACTATGCAATGCAGGAGCCCCTGCAAGGAAATTAAAGTATACATCATTATTATTTTTTAATGAAAACAATTGATACATTGTCACACAAATGACAATGGGGGGTGGCCAGAGGAACAGACGTGGTGCAGATGCAGAAGAAAAATATTCTGCCAACGAGAGCTACCCTGAAGCCAATCCAAAACTGCCACCTCCCCATTCTTCAGAGAAGATTCTTATTGATACACGCTTCGTTTGGGCGTTCACTATTTCACACCCCTCTTAAAGGGGTTTGCCACGCCTTGACTGTCCTTCATCCTCGGGTGGAGTGACCGGCCGTGCTGGTCGAGGGAAGGCGGTTTCAATGCCTGATAGGGGGGGTCGGGGAGGGAGGCACAAGCACGAGTAAGGCGCCCGTCATTCTTGGGCCATTTTTTTGCCCGGTTCAACGTCAGAAATATGTGGGCTGCCCGGGCTGCATAGTGTTCTGCTGCCTGCCCCGAACAAGGTGTCCGCTTGGGGCAAAGCACAGTGTGGGCCCGGGAAGCTGCTGTGTTCTGCGGTTTGGGGTATTGTTTCGTAGGACTGTTTGGAGGGCTTAGAACCTCATTTCAATTTACTGTTTTGGGTGTCTCTGTCAATGCAACTTCGGTACTAAGTAGTTCCCCCTGAGCTTGGAGTTCCAATGTTCTGAAATGACAAATAAGCTAAATCTTGGCACTAGTCCTCAAGAAAATGTAATTTTAAATTTTGTCATGCATTTGACATCTAAATTTTAGGGTCAAGGTCGCTTCAGAAATGGAAAACTTTCTGGGGATCAAAGGTAGACGTCACATTTTAGAACTTCAACGTCACTCAAAAAAATTAGGAGAAGTGAAATATCCCAAAAATTTGGAAACAAATTTGCTAAGCCAAGGGAAAGAATAAACTTCCTTCGAAAGAGAAATAGTGCTTGCGCTAAATGAGGGGGGGCGCTTACTACACTTAAAGTTATAAAATTCGTAAGTAATTCCAGATGAGGCCTACAAAATTCCAAACGACTTTGGTGGGATGCCAATTTCATTTGTGGTCGTACCTCCAAAATTTTGAAAATTTGAAATTCTTCTTATGCTTGTAAGGGTCCCTATAATTGCTATGATTTCTAAGGTGGTCGCTTTGAGAGCCAGCTGCCTGATGAACATTTTTGAAGGTCCTGCCGGGGGTTTAAGGGTTTTGGTTATTGGGTTCAATTTCATTGCAACTTCGATATTTGAATCCTTAGGTATAGAACCATTGTTCTCTTTATTTGTTCTTGGATTTCTACTGATCTACAATACAAAATGTGATTCAAACCTTTCAGTAGTCCTTCTACAAATTAAATAATTTAAGAAAAAAAGTTTTAACATGGCATTTAGAGGTGCACTTCACATTCAAAAAATAAAGAACTTTATGTGTATCAAAGACAGTGGACATCATTAGGAAATTATTGCATCATAGAATAAATAGACTATACTTGGGAATGAAAGAAATGGTAGAAACTATTTTTCCAGGTTCAAGAAAAGGAAGAATGTTACTTACGACCGTGTCCACCATTTTGGAACATTGTGAAGGGTAGGATGGCTATGTTTTTCAAACATATCACTAGCACGTTCTTCACTTTCCATGCATTCCATTTGCGGTTTAGGGTTAAAAAAAAGGGGGGAGGGATGTTGTGACTATACCTTCCACTTCATGAATCACATTCATGATTTCATGACCACTGAATTCCAACTGACCTTGGAGCATGGGAAAAAGTGGAAACGCAAGAAATGTTGTGATTACCACCTTACGAATGACATTCATGAGTGACGGTCTAGCAAAAGAAACGGGGAGGATAATTGCAACACTACGTCCCATTTCATGGATGACATTCATCACTAATGCATTTCATTTGGTGAGGATACATTGAAAAATATAGGGAGGGAGTGCTTGCATTCACTGGCATTTTATGAATGACATTGACGATTGCAATAGATGGAAGAAATTCCTCGAAAATGAAGGGGAAACGTTTGGACCGGCTGTGTTTTACATACCAAATAGTGCCACGACCAATGTTTTGGCATTCTAGGCCCATGTCCACGGTGCACGAATGTGTTCATCCATCTTACATGCATGATTTTGGAGAATCATCATATCATTCGAACTGTTCGTGTTCCCAGGAAGCTTCAGTGTTTTGATTGAGGCTTTTAGCGCCTTGTTTGTGAGTGATGCTCAGTGGAGGTGGGCGAGGGCGAGCACTTCACAATTTACTGGTATTAGGGTTTCAACGGTGGTAGTACTTGTTCCGTTTCGCTCTTCTATAGTCTTCGATCGTTTCTTGGTCATATAGTATTCCCGCAATGTTACGACCCCGGCTGCTGTACGTGGGCGGTTTTAGTTGCATCTCCAACAGCCGCTAGGTCTGTCAAAATGAGTCCTGATTCTTTCGTGTACCATCGGTGACATCGTCCTTATCTGAATTCGCAATTTGCATTAAATGTATCTGGTATGTAGTTTCATTGCACCTACTCTTTTTAGTTGCTTCAGTGTTCAGTCGTCTCAGTGTTCAGGAGTGCCGACGTCTCTGATATGTACATTGTATTCAACATTGTCGTTGTACTGTGGAGTTTCATGTGTACGCTAGTGCAGTTCAGAATACTAGGGTCTAAACTTCACTTGCTCAGGAAAGGTACTGTATCTTAGGGTTCAATTTAAATGACGATATACTTGTAACTTAGGATTTTTTGGGCAATCATTTATATTGTGTTGAAGGCTTTTTCTGCAATTACAATTTGTATGCTATACATATTTCAATTGCTTTTACAATTGATGGCTATCGGGGTTCACCTGCTATTCGTTACATTGGAATTTTGGCTTCTGCACCTAAGTCTGAGGAAGGTCATAGAGGTAGGCCTAGGGATTCAATTGCAATTTCTGTTTTAGGGTTGGGTTTCTTTATGTATTTTGTTCGGGAAAACTTAGATCAATTCAGCGCCTGATTACTACACTATATGCTTCACCTTTCATTCGTTTTTTGTTGCTTCAAAATTCACTTTCCTTTCTCATTACCGTGTCTTACTACTAACGTGAATTGAGCTTCCTCGTGCACTCATAATTGATTGATAACCTGTTCGACGATTCTGTGAAAATGTCAATTCTCATGCAAATTTCGCTTCACCTTCTTCTGGAAGTCGAACTACTATAGTCGAAGGACCACGTGCAATCTCCTGTGTTCAGGCTTCATTTCAGGAGCAGTAACCACTATCGCTCCCTTAGTGTTTTTTCTACCGCCCACACGTTTTGCTGTTTCTTGGTTTCAGAAAAACAGTGACTTGTAGGTGCAGTTGTCTTTGAAGACACGGAATTGAAGATGGATGGTGGATCTGGTTTAGGATCGGACGAATTCTACAAGGGCCAAGTGCACTCTAACATGCAGCATGTCATAGCGAAGGTTCAGTGTCCTCCCGCTGGATCGATATGCAAAGAAGACTTGTTGTGGGAGCTACGCCAAACGCACCGGGTCCGAAAAGTTGAGGGCACTCACAAGAGTGATAAACTTGTCGTCCAGCAATGTTTCATTCCAACCAACAGGGTTTTGGATTTCATCTCTGGGATGGAGAATGGCATTGATGGTGTTCCTTACACATACGTGAAGATACGAACAAAGCCAGCCAAAGGACCACTTACTTTCTGTGCTTCCGATAGCACTCCGAAGGAAGTTGTTCGGTATGGCAATTCACTCTCCCCACTCATGCTCAAGCACTCGTCTTTCATGCTTTACTTGCCTTTTCCAAAAGAATGCTGCCTCTAATCACACTATGGTCGTGCTGCAGTTACAATTGCCAATATGGTCCACAAGACCATACGGGCAACATCAAAACAGTGACTTCGCTATTGTTATCTAAGCTGAAACCGAAGCTAGTTGTGGCTGGAGCTACTGTAGCGAAGCGGAATAGGAAAACAAAGCCTTTTATCGTTGAAGAGGAAGGTGAACAAGAAGGAGAAGGGGACGTGCAGCCTCCTGAACCACAGAAAAAAAGAGGAAGGCTAAAGAAGAACATCATCCCTGAAGATGGCACTCAAGCTACAGCAGTGAAACCGAAAAGGGGAAGGCCGAAAAAGAAGATTAGCCCTGAAGATGTTGGTGAGGCTACAGTACTGAAACCAAAAAGGGGAAGGCCAAAGAAGAACATCATCCCCGAAGATGTTGCTTAGGCTACAGTAGTGAAACGAAAAGTGGGAAGGCCGAAGAAGATAATCCCTTCAGATGTCGCTGAAGGTACAACAGTGAAACCGAAGAAAACGCGCAAAGGGAAAGCAAGTTTGCGTGCTAGTGTTACTCATGTTGCAGGTGACAGCACGATCTCAGGCGATCAAAACACTGAAGGCGCAAATGTAGACACAGCGGAGCTCGAAGTTGTGCTCCTGAACTTGGCTGTAGGGGACTGCCAAGCTGTGCTGCCGGTCGCCACCACCACAGAAGGGCCATCAGAAGGACAGGGAAATTGCTTTGATGCGTTACATGCACCTCAGTATACACTAGGACCACTTGATGTCGCCAATGTCATGTCCATGACACCATCTCTGTCGCTTCGACAAGGAAGAATAGACTTGAACTTGCCGGTGGTACACTTGCAGGACGAACAGTGCGTGCCCGACCCTCCTACATCTGAAAAGCTGACAATAGGGAACTTTGCCTTGACCTCCAGCATGTCCGGTAGAAAACAAAGGACAGTACAGTGCAAGCGTCGTCATGTTTCTAAAAAAATTCCCACAAGATTGCAGGAAACCATTCTTCAATTTGATTTGAATGTCACTTTGAATGAGGAGAACGACTCCATTGTTTCCACTATGACTAACACCACATCCGAGGTTGAGTTTGCTGGTAATTCCTGTGCAGGTCAAGGAAGTTCAGGTGCACTTTGAAGCACTGCTATGCAAGAACAGTAGAACACAGACGTCAATGAACTTAATCACTCGAAAGTAGCACTAGTAATTGCTTCTTATAATGCACTTATCAACTCATTGCTTCTGCATTGTTTTGCTGTAAGCGTCATGTACAAACACCAGATTCTAAAAGTTCTAATGCAGGTACAACCGCGGCTCCAACACAACCTACCCGAAATGGGGAAAATGGTCCTGGACTTCAGATGCCGCTTCCAGACAATGGTAATGCACATGATACTGATGCTGTAGTGTCTGGTCAAGATGGAGGGAAAGCTGATGCTGGAAATGCTCCACCGAAGAAAAAAAAGGGGAAAAAAGCCTTTGGAGATGGTGCGCTGAAAGAAAAAAGAAATTCAAAGAAGCAATGGGGTGGGTCCTTGAAGCGTGGATGTCTGGCATCTTTCAATGTTAAAACATTGTACCTTATACCAAACGTGACAGAGATTTCAATCTATGAAAGCCGCCATGTCAACGCTGCAGGCCTCCAATGTCATGGGTTACAGGACAGTGGAGATCATGCTGCTTTCTCGTGGCATTTATCAAAAGACATCAAGGACTTTGTTCTAAAGCTACTCCGTGATGGTCACAGTGTTCCACAGATCATGTCCAAGCACATGCATGTTGTGCAGGAAGCACTTATGACAGGAAAGGACATCTCTAGAGACATGTTCCTTCATGAACGGGATATGCGCAATCTAGCTACAAAGGTGGCAAGGGAGACGTACATGCTTGATGCTAATGACGCCATGAGCGTGCGACTTTGGGTTCAAGCCAATCGCGATAGTGTTTTCTTCTATAAAGAAACCACTGTTGTTACTAGGGGACATCTCACAACCTCTACTATGCCATTTACTATAGGAATCCAAACCCCGTGGCAACGGGAAGTAATGGTTCAATTCGGGCACGAAGGTGGAGTTTCTCTTGATGCTACTTTTGGCACTAATGAGAACAAGGTTCGTTTGCATGTACTTGTCGCACTATTCATTACTGTCATTATGGCCGTAGCTTCTGAATACCATGCACTTCATGTTACCGGTGCACTCGTGCTTACGTTATTCTGAACGTGTGGTTATAGTTTCCTTTGTACACGGCCATGGTATTTGATGAATGGCACAATGGAATCCCCGTGGCCTTCATTCTAACGTCCAAATCTGGTCAAGATGACCTCACTCCTTGGATGAGGGAGCTAGACAATGCAGTCAAGCGGGTGAAGGCTGATTGGAAACCTAATGCCTTCATCGTTGACTGTGCACAAGGGGAGATCAACAGTCTTCGGTCAATGGCTCTTTCACACTTCAACCCATACTTCATGGACCGCTCCATATTTCGTCTTCAGAATTGAGTTCTGTTGCCCTTGAATACTTGCATTTACAACGTCATTTACAGCACTGTCGATAACACAAAAACAGAATCACAGGTTCCTATGTCAGCTCACGGTACGGTAACAGTGCAAAGCGCAGGACTACGTCCCTCTGAAACACTGATTAGCGCTTCACTGTGTGCTAGGGCTGTGTGGCCGTCAACCGCCATCTTCTTATGTCTGTGGCACGTACACCGAGCATGGCAGAAGCAAGCTTGTATCAAGATCCAAGATAGTGATATGCGGGCTCATATCTTGAAGGGACTCTCTTCCATTATGTATGACCGAGCCGGACCTGGAGGCGATGCAGCAACAACTTGGGCTCTTCAAAGACTACAGCATCTACGTGCTATGTACCCTGCTGCTAATGAATTCTGGGATTACGTGACAGAGTAGTGGATATCCAAGGTTCATATGTAGGTTGTTGGGTACAGGAACTTGCCATATGCGGGCCAAGACACAAATGCTGCAGTAGAGAGTTACCATGGTTACATGAAGTCTGTGTTGAAGGCGGAGAGAAGCCGAATGACTGGCCGCAGAGTTGATTGGTGTATCCATGTCCTCACAGGAGATATACTTACCTACTATTGGTACCACCATGTGCGCAAGCAGTTTGGGTTCGTCGACAACCGCAAAGAGCGTGGAATTGTAGTCTCAGCTCTCATCCTTGCGCGGGACATTCCAGACACTGATGTGACATTGCCGGAGTATGAAGGTGGTCCGGCATATGTGATATCGTCCACGTACAAGCATCTCCGGTATACTATACATAACCCTGCTGAGCTGTGGGCTACTTGCAATTGTATGCAGGCATTAAGAGGTAACACCTGTAAACACAAGGTCAAAGTTCTCCGATTGCTACATCCCCAACTTGCAAAGGGGACTGTAGCGAGACATTGTGGAGCTCTGAAAGGTACGATGGCAACGGGTGTAGGCGAAATATTTACACCCCAAAGACCTCCATCTGAAGCATCACTGCAAACTACACATTCCGTAGCTACAGCTTCTCCCTCTACAACCATGACACAAGAAGAAGTATCCCGCAATGAAGTTGACATCCATTCAAGTTTGAGACTGCAGGCTCAAGATCTTCTAGATTTTGTACGTGGTAACCAGACTCTCATGGCACACCTGCACGTGGATTTACACCGCCTTCAAGGGAAGATGAAGAAGTTGGCCACCGACATAGAGTCTGGCATACTCCACCCGGAAAGCGCGGACCCAGTGTTCCATCGTGTGTAAGACGGAATGGGTATGCGCTTGGCACGCATGAAAGATTGGCTCGAGAGGATGGGAAGACCTCCTGCGTCAAGAAGGTTATGTTTGGGGTGTGAATCCCCAGCATGACACGTTTTTTTATGATGCATGTTTGATTCACATTGCTCTGAAGGTTGGTTTCGAAAGGTCTCGCTGTCTTGGACTTTAGCTTCTAAGTTCTAAGTTTCTGGACTCACTTCACAATGCTTAACTTATTAAACCTTCAAGAATTCACGACCTCTCATATTTTGTTTCCCAAAGTGCTGAATGCATATTGCATACCGCATAGGTTTTGTAACTTCTAGGATGCTCTCCTTGTCTGTGTTCGGTAGTATTTTGAATGCCATTTAATAGCTCACATGACTACCTCGTTTTGTAGAGTAAGGGTCAAATGTCCTTATTCATGGATGAGCTGATTTTTTGACACCTATATAGTACACCGGGAGACCTTTTAGAATGCCTCATACAGACGTGTACGGAGGCTGCCTTTCACGGATTCCACTATGTCTGTTCCAATGTTCAGGCCTTGCAAACATTAGAGCAACATTTTGGCTTGGTTGATGAACTTACGTTACACATAGTGGGGTCTACATACATTGAAGTAGTTCCTCTTTAGTTTAAATAATTTCTGTACAGGTTTATACTTTGTAATTCATGTACTAATACAAATGTCTTCTTCTTTTGAGAGATGTTGTATAAAAGGGTATTTAGTAGGTGTGGTTCACATCATTCACTTCAACACAATTCTCTAAGACTTTAAAGCGAAAGTTTCGATATTGTTTGAAGTGCTATTTTAGCAAACTGTATGTACCCGTGTACAGGAACATGCGTCCGTCATATTGGCATTCTCCAGAGTGGGAGGGAGTGCTACACAATAAAAATGTTTAATATAAATATATTTGCTTCTTCTGGTTTTTGGTTGCCTTGTACTAAGGTACAACCTTGTCTTTTAATTTGAAGCCATGGAAAGAGGGTCACTTAGAAACTTCGAGTAAGCAACATTTGGCATAATTAGCTTCAATTGATGAAGCTCAAAGGTCTACAAACAATTGTATTGCTAAGACAGAAAGAAATAGAAGCTCAACGTCTTCAATACACGAACACATGGGTTTATTAGAATCGCAGACTACACACGAAATGATTGACTGCTGGAAGTAGTTAAAACACTGACATACGTTGTTGCTACAAGGTAGCATCCTGTGTCGTCAGCTCGTCAAATAGAAGGAGCGTTCCCGCAGCAGCCCCTCGGTCAGTGCTTTCCGTTTTGCGCGTGTCGATAGAGTGAGGTTCCGCCTCAACAACATGGTGCGACGATTCTTCATACCGCAGGAGACACTCATGATCCTCCATGAGACGGTGGTCATCTTGCGGGAGCAGACCGAGGCTTTATCGGTGGTGAGCGGCATTAGACATTGTTGCTCGCTGCAACTTACAGTTTTCGTTCTTCGAGTTCCTAGAGCACGAGCTCAGAAGTTGGCTTGGTTGAATGCAGGTTGGGTTGATGTTGTTGATACTTTGGCTGATGGCACTGACGTTGCAGAGGCTTAGTGGTTGCATCGCGGACGTGCTGTTATCTCTTCTTTATTGGTGTTTAGGGTTGCGTCATCATGCTCTCCTGGGAGAGGCCCCCGTAGTGGAAAGAAGTACTACTGAAGATTGCAGCGACAAGGGAAGAGGGAGTGGGCAGTTCCGAGACACTAGCAATCGAATTGCTCGAGATTGGGAGGATTACTTCAACAACCCTAATGCCTGGTGGGACAATCGCGCGAACAAGAAAACTTCGAAGTCACCCGATTTCAGGCACAAGGTATCAAAGAGGGCCTTGTGGATAGATAGTTGGCATACCCCGGAGTGGGTGAACTTGCGATTCTCTATATGTACACAGGAAGCTGGGCTATCAAATACAGGGCAATAGCCTTTCGCCAATGTTCTCTCTGTTACATACACCGTGAAAGAGAAGCATAGGTTTTGTAAGTAGACTACGCGGATTGGTCGGCATTTGTAGTGTTTTGGAGCTAAATGTCTTCGGCTTTGGCTTCCGCTGTAATGAAATCCTTCCCAAATGTTTTTATACTTTGCCCATGAAGGATGAATGCTAGTAGTTCATAACTTCATTGAGGATTGTGTACTTATAAAGTGAAGTCTAGTATGATCCAGTGTTATGTGCACTGAATTTGTTTGACCACTTTCAGATTGCAAAGGGGCTCTGTGGCCCATTTCGTTGTTACTATACACGCCTATATATCCGTGGATTACATCTGACGTGTGCTTCCTACTCATGAATGGTTAGGGACTATACGAAATCCTTTATGTGCATGTTATTTTCCCCCATTCGTATTCTGTGGAGTGCAGTATGTGCTGTACTTCCATGCTTGCCTGATGATTACTCATCTGCACATACAGTGAACTTCATTGTCGCTGGGTTTAGGGTAAACAAAATGCATTCCACGCTGCCCTCTCACATGAAGGAAGGCATAGGAAGCACAAAATCGTCTCATGCAAGAGAGATGATGTACTAGTAAAAATTGCATAAACAAAACCTTTAAAGGCCTTATGCACTGCTACAAAGTATAGAAGATGGAGGAGGCAAATATACATAATAAACACAATGGTTAATTATAGAATGCACAAACATAAGTCTCTGTTTTTTTTTCTTTCTACAGGAGTGGATATACATTCCATGTCGCTGGCGTAAGGACTGTACCGAGTCCGCAGTGTATCTGTTGAACTTAATTAGTCCACAAAACGCGATACAGTCGTCATGTGAGGCAAAAATTGCACCCCTCTACAAGAAGCGATAGTACCGTTCAAACAAAAGTTCTGACCCACAGAAAGAGAAATCTAAACACCTCACTACCACAATGCCCTTCATCGTAGTGTCACGGGCACTTTCTACGATTACTTCTCGCCCTTCTTGCGTTGCCCGAGGTACTCGGGACTGGACTCTCTCTGCGGCGCATACATCACCCTGTATTGACGCTCGTATAACTCTAAGTCTTCAGAAACTCCGAGCTCGTCTGCAACTGCGGCGATGACGTTCTTCTACAACTCTCGCCCATGCTCAGGAGAATTCACCTGCTGATGAAACATTGCGGACGCCTTTGCCGTGTCCAACAGAGGATCGTCTCCATGGAAAATCCGAAGGTACGACTCCATGAAGCGTAGAACACAGTACCCGCACTCATAGCTCCCAAATTGATTAAAACATTGCACTTTCTCCACTGTAGGTGGTAGCCTGGTAGGGTGAGGCTCGGATCGTGTAACAACTCCCACACTTTACGAAGGCGCTTTATGTATTCCCTGTGATCTTCAAAGTCGTGCATACCCCCGCTATCTAGGTGAAGTATCCGAGTACTCGTTAAGACAATGAGGGACCAGTGAAGAGTGCCTACGTATGGAACCAAGACTTCCATGTCTAGTGGGCAACTCTTGTAGAACCGAGAGGGCACAAGGTACTCCCGACCCCATTTGATGAGTGCCTCATTTGACTGAGCAGTCCATGCGTGCTCTAGTGGCGCTTGCATGAAAGACGGTGCCACATACACTTTCTCACGTGCTTGTGCAGAAAGACTCCACCAAAGTCTGCGACTAAGCAATTCCACAATGTTCTGGCCTAAGAAACGTTTGGTCCTTCGCAAATCCTCGATCTGAGCCACTGGCACAGGAAGGGCGTCCCACTTTGGGTCCCCGAAGAAGTTCACTGTACCCATGTCTTTATCGCCACCACCTTTCCTACAACGCCATGACCATAGAGCAAATTCAACGTCACAGTGTTCTGATTTTACAACAGCAGAACACGGAGTATGTCACCGGACAAAACAGAGGCAAGTCTGAACCAACTTACCTTGGCAATGCCTCTACAAGTTCGTCGATGGTGAAGAAGTCATAGGTCTTCGGGACAGACACCTTAGCCCAACGTTTGAAGTCCACCTCCTTCACATGTAGTGGGACAAACGTGACGGCCTTCACATGGCGCACTATAGTCTCTCGTTCCGGATCATCAGCTGCCAATTGTGCTTCCGTAACATTGGCAGCCTTCTCGGTCTCTCTATCACTATCGTTGTCATCGTCAAGGGCCTCATCTGTAGTTAGGGAAATCGCTCTAAACACTTGTTCTAGACTACGCGGAGATGCCTTCACCACTTCCACAGTACTTGTGCACATCCCTGACTACGTGGAAATCAGACCTACAAAACTTGGCGGGGTTATTGGTAGAGAGAGTCCATCGATAAGCAAATCCTACGTAGAAATGTCATCTACATTCACAGGCAACTCGACGTCCATGTCAGGCATCTTCTGCTGAAGAGGGACTGCACACTCTGCTGAAACACTGTCCTCGACAATGCTCTCTTTGCGTGTGCCCGTCGTTGGAAGACTGGGAGACTGCATTGTCTCAGCGGATGGTGTAGGGTTACAGAGCCGGCTAGCCCAAGCTGCCTCATCATCTACTTCACTTGCAGCAGCCAATGAATGAACCAACTGCAAAATTTCGTCTTAAATACCCTTCACCTGAGTAGTCCACTGAGGCTGATTAGCTTCAGCCACCCACCCAATGTCAAAGTCCTCCCGAATTCGAAGACACGTGTCCCACATCTTCGACTGCTCTCCCCATTGCTCGCATGTGGTCGTCCTCCAACAAGTTCGAAACACTGCTGGGTGGTGCAGCGCTAGATCTTGTAAAGCACGTGCACGCACAGTTTCTACCCACTCCATGATTCCATCCAAGACGTAGTCCTCCTTGTCCTCACAGACCACCTGCACATTGGCCATGACTGAGGCATGCACTGCAAGCGGCTCCCAATTCTTCAAACCAGCATATCAAAAAGGCGCTTTGCTAGTGTAGACGCCCAAAGCTCTGAGGATGTCACTGTCACTACGGCACATCGCCCGTAATGAAGCCCTGTTGACTCCAAATATCGGACACGTGAACTGCCAAAACCTTCCAAAGACGGTGGACATGGCAATTCTGAGCACCTGTACAAAGTGCGGCGGGCTCATACGCGGCACTCTTTTGGCGAGCAGTATGCGGCGCACCTCATCTGCCTCCTCATCTGAATACCACATGTAACATCCATTAACGGGGGTGGACTAAGCACAACTGACAAAACACTGTCACATGTGACATCCATTAACGGGTATGGCCTAAGCGCAACTAACAAAACACTGTCACATGTGAAGTTGTGAACTCAATGAACGGGAATGGAAGGAGTGCAACTAACAAAACACTATCACATTAGGCTAAGGCAATGTATTGAAAGGGCGTCTCAAAGAAATGATTTACCGTCATGACACCAAGGCAGTGGCGGTAATTTGTGGAAGACATTGACCTGCGACACTACCCACCATAGGGGGCACCAATCCCATCGATAGCTTTCTCGTCGAAACTTAGTGTCATGTCTGAACCCCTGCATTGCCTCTTCGACAATGCGATCATGACGAAGACGGAGCTCCGCAACAGTGGCCTCATAACTGCGGACATCCTTCAGATATTGTAGGTAATTTGCAAGGTACTCAACATCTGGAGGCATCTCCTTGTACTTCACGCTTCTACAGATTGAATTCACGGCTCGGGCAATTGCGTTGCTAATATCGGGATAATCCTCATCCTACAGAGACATAGCAGGATTCAAAGAGGTCACATTCAATTTCCGTGACATTGAAGTTAGACATGCCGGAAGGTTAACATGGCTAACAACAAAGGCAATCCCTGAATTCACAAATGCACAGTAAAAAGACAAGTGGAGCAATGGTTTCAAACTTGAAATACTGTACCTTTGCCTCACATAGCCACCACATGGAATACGCTCGAGTGAACTCTTGGAAAAGTCCCGATTCCCAGGAGCTTTGGAAAGACTTCCTAAACTCTTTGGTAGTCTGTCCGCGGAAATCCCAGTTCAGCAATTGTGGACGCACAGCCAGTAGATGCAGAACATCAGGTGTCGGGCAAAGTTGTGGGGGTTTAGGCTTCGGAGACGAAGCTGCCATTGCATCCGCTCGTACTCCTTCCTTTATCCTCACAGCTTGCTCGTCCTTGTCTAGACGCTCAGCACGTCCAGGATTTCTTAGCGCAATGTCTGGGTGCACCGTTGGCTCCGGGGACCCTATACCGCACATCCAGTACTTTTGCATTGCAGAGTTGCCCTGAAGATTCCCGGTCAAAGGAACTACATCCACGCGCGTGGTACTAAGTGGCATGGAATGAGGCTAAGAAGTTGTCGTGACACTTGCAGGGCAGTGCGGGCTAGTAACCGCAGTGTTCGAATTTTCTACCATGAAGTCTTCTTCCCCATTTTCGTCGTGCAATTGCGCTTCAAGGTTTTCAGCGTACTCTTGTACGTCATTGTCCACTTGCTCTAACCACTCGTCTGGCCCTTGACCAAGAGTCTGCCTTGCATGAGCTGGGTCCGGAGACAACGGCTCTGGTACTTCCACAGTGTTCTGCACTTCCATGGCGTTCTTCTGTTGCTCCTCACTATCAGATGACAAAATCATTTGCTTAAGTCTGCGCCGCGATGACGGCGTCCGTGAAGGTTTCAGCCGCTTCTCCATATACAGCTCCTCTAGAGCGAGAGCTGCGATCTCCCTCTCGGGACTTCGTTTGAGGTACCCCTTCTTTGCAGCCATGGATTTGAGCTTGTCGAGTCTCTTCCACTTCGGATCATCCGCATGTAACAGAGTCGTTTGTGAACGTGGAACATTGGGTCCATCCTTTGGGACAACCTCTGCCACGGCGGTTCGTTCCATCCGCGATGGTGCTTGTGGTGCGGACTGTACAACGGTTGCTCCCGATTCAATGGCTGCTTCCCCCTGTGGTCCGAGAGGACTCTTACTTCGATCCTTCACCAAGTACCGGAAAGACAAGTCCTCACTGCTACTGTCTTTTTCAAAAGTGTTTCGCGCCTCTGCCGGCAGACTGGGCTCTTGCTCCCGCACTATCTTGAGGTTGGGTTTGCCGACGTCACCTTTTCCACTGACAGGCTCCTCAATGATGAGTGGCTCCTCTTCATAATCCACGCACATTTCCTTCCAAGGCAACTTTCCAAAGTGAGTTTTAACCACTACGGAACGGGTTTGCCAAAAAAGTTGGTCCGCAGCCCCGTGCTCCGCAGATCTCCTCCGCTTCATCCGATCTGCAATGCATTCTCCAACGCCATCTACTTCTTCCTGGGAAGCCTTCTTCTGCTTGGACTATTCAGTAATGCATTCCGTCCCCTCCGCTGCGCCCTGCTCAGTAGGTTTTGAGTGGTAGCTAGACTCAGAGATATTTCCAGTGTCGGCAGCCTCGTCTGCAGCAATGGCTGGAGATTGCATGACCTCGTGCACTTGAATGTTTTCACCAACCTCCTTCACCTGTACACTAGCCACGGACTTCTCTACTTCTTGCAGCTTTGCATTTCCTCTGGCCTCAACGCCTTCGTGATTCACCTCCGTCACATCCGATAGGTCTGAGTCATCGTCGACAGGAACACTGGATCCTAGAGGAGCACTGCTCTCCATAGGAACACTGGACTGCTCTGGAACAGTGTTTGGTACATCAGTGTTCTGCGCGACGTGGTCATGTTTTTGGATTTTGCCTTTAGCTCTACGGAGCACCTTCATTGTTACCTCCGTGTCTTTTCCTTTCCGAATCATCTCTAAAGTTTTCCCTTGTCCGTTGCCCTGGTCTGGATAGGGCAACAATCGCTTAGGATTGCCCATGTCGTCCTTCACTGCCGGGTACTCTGAATCCCACCTGTGTTTGTTGAGTCGGATTTTACTAGTGAACCTTGTCGATAGGTAGTGGACGCACCGGAAGAAGAACCTCCCTTTGGCAGTAGGTCGGGGAATCTTTGTGGCAGCCTCTAAAGCACACTCTCTTAGCAAGCGCAAGAAATTCTCTTCGCTGCCGTAGTTCACATCGAACGTCCTCTGGTCAATGTTCACGGCCGCCCAGAAGAACCCTTTCGGCGGGTCTACTACGGATTTCGGAGCTATGAGGGGCGACTCTTCCTACGCAGTCAAATTCAGAGCTTTAGAGCAAGCGTGACATCACTGTGTGCAAGGAACCCCAGAACTCCACATTCTCTTGCACATGTAGTGTACTACAGGAAAATGCAACCCCACATACTGGAAACTAAACCCCAACTAAACCCCATCTGCCATGGCTTAGGTAAAGACAACGAAGCATGAGTGAGTTCAGTCTGAAATACCTGGAAGTCGTCGGAGCTCGATCCTTCACTTTCACTTTCAGCAACAGGGTGTTGCTCCTCCAATGGTGGATGATTTTCCACCCGCTTAGTTGTCTTCTTCTTCGCCATGCTGTAGCCCTACAGTGCGCCTTAGCCTCTTGCCAGCAGAATCACCACCCGTTTTGCCACAGGACACGTTCACAGCAAGGCTACCGTGGCTGCTCATCTTACAAAGAAAATGTAGTTCTTTCGCGCTCCCTGCAGACCAGCAAAGATGCCACATGTTCAAGGTAATTGTAAGACGGAATGGCTACGAATGTGGTAATTGTAACCCGGAAGCGGACTTCTAAACCCTTCCCAATTCCTTCAAATAAACAGTGAATGCGGCAAAGTGTAAATTTTTGAAGCCGCTGCGAGGTAAACCCTGACCATTCTATTACCAATGTGTCAACCACTATGAACACATGTTCACAATTGCATATGCCATCCATGGATTGCCCCTAAAATAGTCTTCTATGTATGAAGAACCAAAATAATATGCATTCACCCTAAACGTCCCTGCAGTCTTGAACTCAGAAAAGCAATTCACTGAACTACAGAATGTGTAGAATCATTACAACATACTGAAGCCCTGAAGCCCTTACACATCGAAATAACAATGACCTTGAAATAGTAGCGGTTTAAGGATGTTGTTGTAAGGCTTCTGCAATCCACACCTAAACCGCTCAAACCCTCTCCAACAGTCTCAGGCATTTCAAGTGCCGTAGGGCAGGAAAAGAATTGCAAAAGGGACCCTAAACCATACTTAGCCCTGCCCAAGATATCTCCTTCCACGATGCGCTACTAAATCATGTACTTGCATTTCAAACAAATCGAGCATGCAATTGCGATTCCTACTTGAAACACGCAGACCCTAAACCGTGAAAGCATGGGCATTGTTACGACATGGATTCCCCAAGCAGTTTTGAAAGCACTCCGAATAGAAAACGAAGACAAAAGTTGAGCGTGAGGAAATTGAACCTGCGGAAGAAGGCGGGGCACCCAAAACAACTGACTCATCTGTGGAGAAACACAACAGAGTTCGTATTTACAAGTGTTGATCGGTCCGCCTGACGAGGAAGCTCCCGTTCGACTTGACATCATGGGAGGAGGTGGCGTCAATGGGAAGCGGATGTGACAACCAAGCCGCGTGATCATTGCAGGTAAACCCCGAAACCCTAAAACCTGGAAATGCAACCCCTTCATCGGAATTGCGCAGCCGTTGACGTTGAAATCAAACAATGAATCCTTCCACCTACAGCGGAAATCCCTCGCGCTGTAGCTGCAAATCCAGCCGAATTCACACATCATAAGAAATCTTGATCTCCAAACACTACATCCGAGGCAGTAGTCGAAGAAGTGGCGGAGGGAAGAACAGAACTCTGGAACAGGCAAGGACCCGCACCTGGGGCCGAACCACACTGACTGTGCCGAACCTGATTCCGAACCGCGCTGGCAGGTTTAGTCACGCACAGCTGTCTCTCCTTGAACAGAGTTTTGATTACCTTCAACTACTCTTCACTGTCTTGTCACCAAAATCAATGATGTAAGCACAACGATATGATCATAGTGTCACTTCTATTTGATGGCCATCTGATTCAAATAATTAAGTCCGGCGAGCCTAAACATCAAATCCCAGATTGGTATAGTTATATTTTGTGCATTAGGGCATGCTGTCAGCCAATTTGGAAACATTGTACAAACTAATAGGGTACCCATGGATTTTGGAGGCTCACTATTTTATAGAAGTTAACTTAGAAGTGTTTGAAACAAAAATTCCAAATTGTACTTTCATAATGAATAAATGTCTAAAAAGAATTGACCCAAAATTGTGTGAAGCGTTCAAAGTATTCTGTAAATGTTTCTTCCCTAAGACAGTATTCTTCCCTAAAATGGTAAGGTATGTTAGTTTCATTGAACCAAAACCTTAGAATATCCACTTAGCTTTAGATGTATTTTACGAATACTAGAATGTATTATCCATATGACATAGAAGGTGAAGTTAGTATTGAATATGAAACTCCCTTTCAAGTGGTTAAAAATTACTCTTCTCTACTATAGTATATGAGCAAGTGCATTCATGGTGAATTTGTCGCTCAATCACTATTTCTTTCTTCTGAAGCTTTTTCAATTATAGGCCGTGCACTTTGAAATTGCATTACATGAACAAATACAATGTTATCATCTTCATGACAATGAAACTAAGTGCACCAAAGGGGCCAAATGAAAGATATTTATTCAAATAAACATAAGCCCTCCATAGCATAAATGAAGAAGTATATTTTTTTGAAGTTCAAGAAATTTGTGAATTCAATACTAATTACTAAGGTCATCACATGACTAGTAGGATTCCATAGTGTTCTTGAAGCCTAAAGCACAAATAATGAGAAGGTGCGGACATGTACAATATTTAAACTTCATTGAAATGTATAGGTTCATGTCTTAAAAATAGACAGGAACCCATTTAAAATGTACATGTACTTCAAATTCCACGTTATCCAATATGTATGTAGATGTGATAGTAATAGACAAGTATTTGTTCTTGCCTACAACATTCATTACTATTTTCGAAGAAAATAGTCTTTGTATTTTGAAGATCCTATATATGGAATGGTGCACATGTAATGTCATTTTTCATTGGTGCTTATAAATAAATTCTATGGCCCGAACAGACCAAGGTCTTCAAAACAAGATAGGGACAACGATTCAAACATTTCCAAATCATTCTTGTAAATTTACTCTTTCTATCCTAATAGTATGTTATAAATTAAATGTAGAGGTAAATTCAATGAAGTAAGCAAAGGGACAAGGAAGTACCCTACCAATGTACTAGAAGGCCAATAAATTGTTTACAAGACTGTCATTGTAACGTTGAATTGAAGAATGCATTTCCAAAAATGTTCAGGAATAGATACTACTATACATGTTTTGCTTACAATGTTTGAAAAGATTTTACTATGGGATTATTTTAGGAATAGGAGGTAATATTGCAAACCCTAGTCCACCCTAAACCCTTGCCATCACATTTTGAATTAATCTTTTATGAATGTCATTCATGAAATGCATGGTATTGTAGCAATTCACTCCCTAATTACTTATCGATTCCCTTCATAGATGAATGACATTTTAAACAAGGATTGCAATTCCGTAAGCCCCTCCATATTTTTCCTCCCTTCCCTCAACATTTTAAATGAAATACTCATCATTGTCATCAATAAAATGTTAGGTACTTCTCCTGAACCCTAAACTTTACCTAAACCAACCTTGAATTCTAAAGGGCAATTTGAAGATGGGTGGACCCTCCATGACTCCCTCCTCATCTTTTTCTCCTTCACATAGCACTTGCAATCAATTGTGATAAATGTCATTTTGAAGATGGGAGGGAATGCATTCACTAACTCCCGTTCTTATTGCACTTGCCTAAACACTAGGAATGCAAGCATATCGAATGTGATTATGAGACTGGAATCACTACATTCAGTTCTTCCTTTATTCTTTCCCTTGGCTTAGCAAATTTGTTTCCAAATTTTTGGGATATTTCACTTCTCCTAATTTTTTTGAGTGATGTTGAAGTTCTAAAATGTGACGTCTACCTTTGATCCCTAGAAAGTTTTCCATTTCTGAAGCGACCTTGACCCTAAAATTTAGATGTCAAATGCATGACAAAATTTAAAATTACATTTTCTTGAGGACTAGTGCCAAGATTTAGCTTATTTGTCATTTCAGAACATTGGAACTCCAAGCTCAGGGGGAACTACTTAGTACCGAAGTTGCATTGACAGAGACACCCAAAACAGTAAATTGAAATGAGGTTCTAAGCCCTCCAAACAATCCTACGAAATAGTACCCCAAACCACAGAACACAGCAGCTTCCCGAGCCCATACTGTGTTTTGCCCCAAGCGGACGCCCTGTCCGGGGCAGGCAGCAGAACACTACGCAGCCTGGGCAGCCCACATATTTCTGGCATTGAACCGGGCAAAAAAACGGCCCAAGAATGACGGACGCCGGACTCGTGCTCGTGCCTCCCTCCCCGACCCCCCCGTCAGGCATTGAAACCGCCTTCCCTCAACCAGCACGGCCGGTCACTCCACCCGAGGACGAAGGACAGTCAGGGCGTGGCAGACCCCTTTAACCCTAGACCGCCCAACCCCAGTTCCTGTCAGGGACACGCTTCTTGAGGCACTGTGACGAAAATCCATCAATGCGACCAAGTTCCGGGGAATCCTGGAAACCCACCGTTCAATTTGATGACCAGGTTGCAAACGATGCAAACAAAAAAGGATTCATAGAAATAGGACGGTTAGATTTCAAGATCAAGCACGTTGATGATCAGTAAACTATAGGTCCAGAATGTGTTTTTTTGGGTGTCGCACACCAATTGTAGCCGAGAGAATATCGCCTAGAATTCAGAACACAGAAAGCATTTGGCATGATTATACAGACTTCATCAGCGACAAGATAGTGAAAGAATTACTAAAAATCATCTAAAGACTAAAAAATGGCAAGACATGAAAGTCGCCCATATCGTAGAAGAGGCGGGCGGGTGACCGGCTAAGACCGGAAGGTGCACAGGGTCGTCACGGGCTACTGCTTGTGGCAACTCGGATCCCAACAAACTGACAATCCCGTAGAAGTTGCATGCACAACATGCATGCCGCTAATGAAGCCCTGTGAGGGCACGACTGAATCACTGTCACCTTCTCAGCGATTTCCTCCTTCCAAACAACTGCACTTCCATCTTCTGCAGAGCTCTGTCAAAGCTCCAGACCCGCTTTCCAAGCACTTGTCACGTAGTGCGAGCTTGTGATCTAGTCGGAGAAGTGAGGCCACCCTAGCATCGGCACGCCACTGGAGATGCTCTCGATGGTGGAGTTCCACCCCGCACTGCGTTAGAAAGGCTCCGACGGTGGGATGCGACAGCACGACAATTTGAGCACCAGAAGCGCCTGTCATGCCGGATGTTCTTCATAGGGTTTGCTCATGGGCTTGCGGTACCCCAGATATCGAACTGGGCACCCACAACAAGCTGTGAGTAGGTGATGGACAGTCTCATCACAAGGTCATCGCATGCATATTGAGGTTGCTCGTGGCAACAGAAAACATGAACCTCGAAGTACTTTGAGAAGTGTTTGGCGGAATTTAGGGAATATCGATCAATGTAATCGGAGAGAATATAATGAAAACTTGTTTTTTGCCAACGAATTTGATCTGTATTGTGCGATTATAAAGGATTGCCGAGTTCAAATAACTGGGGTGCCCAGTTCAATATCTGGGGTGCCCAATTCAATATCTGGGGTGCCCAGTTCAAAAACTGGGGTGTTGAGTATAATCAATCTAGTGTAAGATAATTGATCTATGAAAATTTAGGTGATTTCAATTATTCACAAAGTTAAAATTCAATTCACATATCAATAAAAGCAAGGGGATGTGGCTCAGTTCAAAATGCCAAAACACGTAGCGTCCAACACTAAATTGCTCTACATACGTTCTTCCCTAGCTACAAACTGCCAACTGGAAATAGAACTACAACATAATCGTGAAGTAACCTTCGACACACATTGAACTTCAATCTTCGCTTGGGCTTCGTGGTAGAGATCCAGCCCAATAGTCCGAGTCAAAGCGTGGTGTAAAGTACAGGGTCGTCACTCGAGAACTTCGGCCCCTGAAGCTCTGTGAATGAGGTTGCTTGATCGGGCTTGTCGCCACCGCCCACACTACAATACACAACAAGACACACAAGCGTTAGTTGCGGTGGTACCGTCCAGCAAAGTCGCGAGCACGTAGGGCCCATTTCTTCGAGCTGTGGACCTTAGGAAAGTACGGGTCTTTACACATGAAGACCAAACCGCACACCTGACAGTAATCCGCTTGCTTTCTTTTACACACGCAGCACCTCCGCCGAAGTTGGACATGAGTTTGTAAAAAGTGTAGAGCATGGGTATGATGATTCCATGTTGAACAAGTCCACGGCAAAGAAATCTTTGGCATGATCAAGCCAAAAGCCACGTCGTACATGAAATTGACCCGGCGCATTTTCCTTTCTCCCCGAGCAAGTCTATCATGCCTGTAGAGAACCCATGCGTTGTGTAGTACAGAATCTACTACGAACATGAGATACTTGTGCCACCACTTGTTGCTATGAAACTGGGTCGTATAATTCTTGCGCATTTGATCTACTAAGTCGACGCCATGCATATTCACCTGATATTCAGCTTGTTGAGGTGTGGTTGGTATGTCTTCCCTCTTTCCCTTCAACCAGTACCTTGCTATTGCTGCTCCCGTAGGATCAGCAGACGTGCTCAAGAAGGCTACTGGCTTTGAATCGTACCATACTGATGCCGCCATTGTGCCAGAAGAATGTGTTGCCCAAAAGATGGTTGATCTAGGGTACTCACCCTTTTTGAATCCACACAATTGAGACGGGAAACCCACACGCCCACCTTTGATAGTTCCCGTGGCAAAAATACCATGTTGTAGCAAACCCTCAAAAAGCGAAGGCGCAGTGAAAAAATTGTCGACGCAAACATTGTGTCCACGATGTTGGAGGCCAGCTGTGAGTTGGTGGACAACTCGTTCACCCAATCCAGTGTCAGGCTCTCCACGATTCTTGCCTAGATAAGGTATAATGTTCCAAAGGAAGGTAGAAGAAACGCAGACAGCCGCCCAGAACTTGAACCCGTATTTGGTGGGCTTTGCCGGCAAGGCGATCGGAAGCCCTTGTATGCCACCATAATTTCGTCACAAGTGAGCCACTTTTCCGGATTATATACTCGTTGTGACACTGCCACAAAATGGTGAAGCAACCACCGCACCTTGTAAAGCTTGTCGTAGGATGGATCATCCTTGTTACGAACAGCTACAGTGTTGTCAATACAGTGCATGCATCGAAGTAGGGATTCAAATCGATCTCTAGAAAATACCAAAGGGATGATGCCACAACGCCAGAATACGTCTTCACGCCAATAATCACGTATCGATGGAGACATCTTCAGCCCCATCAGAATTGTAACGCCAAAAAAGGCTCGAATCTCCAGCTTTGTAGTGGCAAACCATTGGCGCCCACCATTCGTTCCTGCTACCCGTCCCCTCCGCCTCGGATCACCTAGGTTTGTACATGCTTGCAATGCGTACGCATTCGTTTCCTTAACAATGCGATCTACGGTGGCGTCATCAAACCACATGTCGAAGAACGAGCGAGCGGTGGGCTTCTTCCTTGTTAACCGTTCTGTAGGTCCCGGAAATGGACCACTAAAGGTCGTTCGGTCACCAACCAAGAACGGTCGTGTAGTATCCCACTCTGAGTCTCTATAGACATGCCGAATTCTCTCAACTTGGGCGGCCTGCAATGGATCAATATATGTGTACTCTTTGTACGCTTCAACATCAAATGTCGTATCCTGCACATCTGGAACATCTTCATCGTCTATGAGAATCCAATCTGAATTATTATCGTCGGATGAATTACCTGTAAAATCGGCGTAGTCAGGTATCCAAGTGCTATCTCGAGAATCCATTGTCCATCCTTCGCCATCATTCATTGTCGCTGGAACAGGTCGTGTTGGTGTGATGAAGCCTTGTGCAGTTTCTTCCGTTGAATCAGCATCAACAAAATCGGCAGGTCTTTGGTCCGCTTGGTTCAGTAGGTTTTCGACTTCACCTACAGGGCTACTAACGGGATTATCCCCGTTTCCTACTGCATTGAATGGTACTGGAACTGAATGCCAATTAAGTCCGGGAGCTACATGCGTAATTGAAGGTGGAGGTGTCTCTTCGGTATTGAGATCAGTCACCCACTCTAACGTTGTGGTAGCACTGTCAAACACAGTTTGAAGATTTAATACGCACCCGGATGGACGTATTGTCTCCAACGATTGTGGTTCACCGTATGCTTCTCGGGGCCTCAATGGTGACAATTCGGTGGTGCAAATATTGTCAAACCGTGATGTGGAATTGTTAGCGACACCTGAAGAAAGTCTACCCCGCCTTATACGATGAGGTCTATGGCCGCTTCCATTTGGCGAATTGGAAGGAGACCGGGAGTAACACTGGTCTGATTCTATTCGTGGAAGGTCGATGGCTGTTGGCAAATTTGGCCTTCCTACAGATGGTAAGATAATCTGCTTTCCACGTTCCAATACTCTTGATCGTAGTCGAATTGGAGATCTATTGAATGCTACAATCTCAGGCGGCACCCAGCCTCGAGGCTTTCGAAGTTTTCGTGAACGGTGTCCCTGCCCTTGTTCTACTAATTCTCCCTCCCGAATTTCAAAATCCCCCACAAGTTTCCCACTTCCTTCCCCTACTTCAAAACTTATCCCTCCTTCTGGAAAATTCAAGACATCTGCATTTGCCAACCCTAATTGACACTTTGCTATGGCTGGATCAACATTGACATCATGGACTCCAGCTTCCCCTCCTACTGATGCCACATCTCCTACTTCAGCGACATTACTAAACCCTAAACTCCTACGATGAGCACCCCCCCTCCCCCTTGTACCTTCTTGTGGAACACCTCGTCCAACCCTTGCCTGTGTTGTATAACCATCATCACATCCGTTTCCGACGGAGGTGGCGGTTGTCGATGCTCTCAGCGTTTGGTTGTTGGGTTCGCTTCCTTGTAACGAGGCCGCCCATGCTGCTGCTAATGCTCTCAAAATTCTCCGACGTTGCTGCGGAGGTCTCGCTTGGAGGTCGGTTGCCGCCTTTGTTCGCGCTGAATTCTTCATTGTCAGATGAATCAGGCCACTGCTTAGTTCGCAACCACACGTTGAGAAAGTCTGGAATTCCTCTCGGATCACCTTCTTGATACTGCTTAGGCCAAGACAACAATCTTTCAATGTACCGACGGCATAAATACCGCCAATTTCGATTGCTTGGATTACGAACCCAGTGATGTTTCCATTGAGGCTGCAGTAATTGAAGTAGAAAATCCTCTTGCAAGCAATTTACCACCTTCTGGGCAATCACCTTCGAAACACCTTGATCAAGTGCCCAATGCCATAATTTATCCTGTATCTCAACACTTCTTCTTTGGACGCCCGACCAGCCCACAATGCAGTCGTCATCTTGGCCAACTTCCACACAAGAAGAGAATTGTCGCTTGCAAAGGTGCGTGAGTGAAAGTAATGCGCCACCACTACCAAACCCACTCTGAAGTTGTCCCTGGCCGACCCACCTACAAAGCAGTCTCTGAAATGATGAATCCTTCCACTTCTCCCCATCTCCCTCCTCATACTCTCAACAAAATGTACAATTCCATCCTTGGATCCCTTGAAAATTCGTGCAGAGCAGTTGCTCATTCGCTCTTCAACGAAGCCGCTTGAATCGCCCATCGTTGTCGACAAAATCGTGCAAGCCATGATCAAGCTGCACTCCCACGCTGCAACAATCTCCACCATGCCCGTAACCCTACGATGTTGAGGCTGAGGCAAACCAACAAACGGGATCCAAAGCCCAACGGTCTCCCACCAGTTACAGGCGGTCACTTTTGGGACATTCAAGCTAACTGCCATGTCCTTGTTTTTAGTTTGCGACAATCTGGCTTGATTTTCTATGCGTATATTATTACCCAAAGCAAGGAATCCGATGCACATTGTCCCCCCAAACGTCCTTTTTTTATTTCATAAATTATCTTGTGGTACTACCCCGATCCCAGACCACCCCAGACCCTTTTCCAATCTCCAGTGGACACAATCCGTCCACTTGGGCGGTCTAGGGTTAAGAGGGGTGTGAAATAGTGAACGCCCTTCGTTTGGGTGGAAGCCCGGCCAATGAAGGCTGAGTCCCGAGAGCGGGAAGGGCAAACGGCCAGAGGGAGCATAACGGCCAGACCCAAGTGGCAGCAAGCAGGCAGGCAGGCAGCGCTTCGACAATTCCTCAGAACAGCCGGGCCACTGCCCCGTCTGCACCCATCTGGCCATCTCCTTTCTTCCTTCTCCTCCATTGCAAGCTGATGTCCCTGCAGTTCCACATCAACGCAGCAGCTCTTCTTGCAGTTGAGTTTTCCTTGTCTATTCCACCATCCCTGGCCTTCCTGCTGGGTGCGGCTTGAAAGTTCCCACGCTCTTCTCTTCACCTTTGCGGAAGCAGCAGCAGCAGCCGCCTCGTGGGCGATGGGGAAGGTGCCGGTGCGCTTGAAAGAAGTCACCTACTCGCTGTCGCCGTGCCACCAGTACATATGGCGCGGCATCCTCCACGACTTCAGCTACAAGACCAAGAAGCGCTTCAACGACAACTGGGTCTCTGCTCTCTGGTTGCTGGTACCTGTCTTTGGAAGCTATGGGTGAGTTCGGTATCTCTCCCTTTCTTTCTTTCTTGCCTCGTCTTTCACAAAAGAGATGTCGTGGGGTAACTTACCTCTGAATCCAAGTGAAGGTCTTCACGCCTGGAATGCTCTTCCCTGCAAACCTCTCGAACAACTAATCATTGGTATATCTTGAAAGCAAGTATTTGGGGACAGCATATAAATATTCCTTGAGTACGAGAGGTGGCCAAGGACGAAAGGAACGCCTTCAGGAATGTTATTAGTTTGCTTGCCTGATTTTGTGCTGATGCTGCTGGCAGGCAGAGGCTCCATGCAGGCATTTCTGGCTCTCGTCTGAAGCGCTCCTCATGATCGGCTATCAATCTTGGAGATCTAACGTTGTTTCCTGGTCTTTGTGAGTCAAATGGGTCACAGTATCAAAGAAGTTGTGGTGCGGGACCTTAATACATGACATGTTTGCCTGTGCAGGTATGCTGAGGCGTACAGAGAGAGAGAGAAGTTACACCACCGAAACTAGAAGCACCAAGATTCAACGCTGGACTTTGGAGAAGAACAACAAACCTTAGCCCGCAGTTTCTTGAAACAACTTCCAGACTGCACGTTATATCTCGGGCTATCAGGATCCATTCTAAACTTACAGTTGCTAGCAATCTGCAGAGAGAACTGTTTATCCCCAAACTTGACATTGTAATTGACCCTTCATACGAGAAGAAATGCTCGCAACAGCGGCTAATTGCAATGTAGTCCCGGTTGCGTGTAAAACTTGTTGAATTTAACGAAGGGCATTTACTTCTGGTTTGATGTTACACAAAATAGTCCTTCGAAGGTGAAGATTAGCCAGCGCAGCGTTAAATATGACTAAAAGTACATGCTCATGTAGACATTCCATTAACATCCACTCACACTCGAAAGTGCCAGAAATTGTGAGTTTTCGGTCAAAGGGGACCATGTCATAAGAGAAGTTGGATACTAGGCCAGTGAAATGCACCTCTCATGACTGTTGTGTCACTATTTAACGAGTGCTAGTATCTTGCTTGCATCTATAATTCCTCTCTGCAGTGTCTGATCGATCCTCTGATTCTAATTATCCCAAAACCTACTTTTCAAGGATGTCGATATTCCATTTGAACAGGTTAAAAAGGCCTCCATTCGCACGCTTTGCCTTCCCCTTGGCACCCCCACTCATGCTTTCTGAGCCGGGTAAGGTTCGAAGTCCTCGCAAATCAGTTCGCAGTATCTATTGCAACAGAAGAGAGAAGGATGTTAAAAGCTCTCTAGCAGCACATTATCATAATCAGCATTGTAAATAACAGAAAAAAATTCCATTGCGGATGTAAAGCATAGACTGCTCACATATTGTAACCTAAACAGCATTCGCTGCTCATTTTTACAAAGTTTCACTGCCAACTCCTTTAGCATCCGAGTTTTGCTGATACGTGCGCTGGCATCTACATCAGTATCGTCATCGGACTCCTCGTTCGCCTGGGAAGGATCGCACAAACAAAGCAAGCGCTTAATAAGCAGTCATAAACCCGGACAATTTTACTAAACTCAGCTCTTAATGATCATCAGTACAGATTCTTGAAGGAAGATCTTTGATGGTCTAGAATAATATCCAGCTTACCTCCAAAAAATTGGTGTACTCGGTGATAGAGTTCTCACAAACTGCCAGAACTCGCTCATAAGCATTAGTTTCTTCATCAGCGGAAAGCATGGCCTCCACATCAGAAGTGTCATTTTCTGTTGCTTTTGCTTCTGTGGCTGCTCTAGCCATCTATCTGGGCATTCCGAGTACCGGCAGTTCATAAAAGCCCAAGTTGAAGAATCTAAAACTAATGAAAGACACAATTGATGGCTTTGGTGTTGTCAGTCGATGTCTCAGTTGTAGTGAAAAGCTTGAAATGAAACGTCATACCTGAGAAATTTGAGCAGGGTCTGAAGATCGGCTGGCAATAAGCCGAGCATAGGCAAGTAATTGTGCTGGAAAACCATCCTTCCTTACTGGAAACCGCTGTGGCCTGCTTTAGTCAAAGATTCAAACTCTACCTTCGCAAAGTAGAGAGAAAGGAAATGATACAAAAAAAAATCGAATTCAAACGTACACAACTGCAATGACCTTGAAAAAGTGAATTTTAGACTGTGAACTTTATAGAGTGAAATTGACATCAAGTGTGAGGGATACGAAGAAAGGCCTTGTTCTTTTAACGCGGCCAATTTGGCTTCATATGAAGGGTCCTCAGTGTCTAAATCCATTTCGAGCTCCACAGAATCATGTGCGTTGAATTCAGACGGAATGAAGCCATACGCGAGGAGAAGCTCTCCGCTTGGTCGTTTACCGTAAGAAATGAAGACCTGTTTCAGATATCTTGCTGAGACACATTCCCATACTTGGATTGTGGCAGGATAACCCTTCTCGAACCCAAACTAAAATCTATTGCATATATATTTTTAAATAATTGTTTCGTAGACAATAGAAGATGGCAATACATCCAAAAATGATGCAGAGATTGCAAGTCTGTATCCCATACCTGGTCTCCATATTGATAAGCACGATCTGTGGTGAATACAACAGACTTTCCGTTGCTCTGATCGAAATCCAAAAAAGCATCTACCTGAAAATTCCCTGGCGGTGCTTCAGTGGCCAGAAATCATCATTATATCTTCTGTGGCAATCAGAACAATTTCCAAAGATGCTGACTCAAAGGTAAAGATGGTTCAAATTGTACAATACAAGATCCTTGCTCCATTTTTTCCCAAAAAAATTGATGTTATCCAGACGGTCAAATTGTAGAAAGTAGTACCTGAGGACTGTGATTCAACATGTCGGCCCAGGGTACAAGGGCAAGTTTTCCAAGTGACGGCAGTCTTACCTGTAAAATTCACAGAAATCTTTAGTTAACGGAGACGCTTCTCTACGTTTCACTTGCATGTTAAATGTGAGATTTCAAGCATATCTAGAGTTAACTTCCATTACACTCGACAGCTGATTTCTAAAATTAACATGACATACGACGACGACCTGTAAAAATTGTCAATAAACAGGAAGAATAAGGTGAGAACGTACTAGTCGGGAGAAGAGAATACCAAAAGCCCATTTGAATGAGTCCAAAGTATACACCTGGGGATATTCAAAATGTCAAAGCTTGAAGTTTGCTTGCACGGGGTACATCATTCCTATATATTCTTGTAGTCACAGCCATAAGCAATATCATACATAAGCAGTCAGTTCCTGACGCAACGGAAGACTCATGAAGCTAACCAGACAGGAATAGACCGTACCGAGAAATGATTGAAATACCTGATACGGAAACACCTCAGGATGCTTGGAGAAAATCGTTGCCCGGAGATCCCGATATCTGTTCAAAAACCTCAATCCTCTTAGTGATCCACACGCAGCTTGCATGAAGACTTCTTCAGGACAAATTGCAAACTAATCTGCCCTTGAGTTCCATGCCGGTTTGGAAGAAATGTGGTACATATCATTACGTTTCTGTCACGTCTCTGATACACTCCAGGGCTTTCTCTCTGACAGGTGATGCAGTTAACCAAATGTTGACTTCATCCTCGGTCCTGTTCAAAAACCCAACAATAGGTCTGTTTAAGGAAATGTGTTAACGGTTTTTATTTGTCAAAGTGGCAGCGCGAATTGAATCCTTGACTGAGCTAAAGTGGAAATTTGCGACCGGAGGCTACTTAGATTCATATGCTGTAGCAGTAAAATGCTTGACTACTAACCACTGCAAGATGGACGAGGGTGTCTTTGGCAAGGTAAGGAAGTAAGGAAACCAACGAGATGCCTTTCCTCGACTGGCTTCACTTATGAGAAAAACTGCCAGTGTGGGCCATTCTGGAAGTCCAGCCTGCCTGATTATCTTTCCTGTTTCAGCACAACCCCACTCCTGCCCCGGCGCGTGTCAGGACATAGGTAAAACGAATAGGCCTGTCGTCTAATGAGAACTTCTCCTGCGCAAATTTAATGCCCACCCTCCGGACGTGTTGCAAATGAGAAGATTACAACTATACACAACAACAAATATTGAGAGAAACGCAGTCTGAAAACACGGCAAAGAAATTCAAAGTATAGAAATAATATTTCTATACCCCTAAGTGTCTAAACAGGCACAAGTGGTCACTTCCATATCTTAAGGACTTGAAATGAGTCATTTAGCAAAATATATCTATAAAACGAAGAAACCATGCCCAAAGTTTTTGAACGATAAAAAACGTGATGGAAATTACTAGAATTGCCTATGAGATTCCAAAATGAATTTTCAATTTTTGAGTTGGGCAATATTTAAGGCATAGTTATGGCAAGGGACCATAGTAACACCTGAAGAACCAACTCACAGAATCAGCAGAAATGAGAAGCCTCGATGGCACAAACAACAGTCGTTCACCCTGACGCAGGCTTTGCGTTGCCACAAGGCCCCTGCCTCCAGAATCTACTCTGTCCAATACCAGCTTCTGCTTCGCAAGGCCCTCATTGGTTAACCAATCTTGCAGCAATGACCCGTTCTCAATAGACTGAGGCTCGCATCCCCAGCTCACACCCGTCCTCTTCCTACAATACATTCAAAATTGCAAGTTTCATGAGATCGTTTCCCAATGGGACGTATAACGCAATGTCTCAGACTCTAATATATAACGTGCAATTCCGAGGTTCAGGAGTCAACTTCCTTTTCGAGCGAATTCATAAAATATTAAAAGGCAAAATCCACTTCATTGCGTGGATGTAAGCGATGGTGTATCCGCCGCAAAAGTACACGCAACATCTTCCCTTGATTTCCAGTTCCGAATCTGCTCTTAGAACTAATGGCACTTTGTTGCTTAACCAGGGATTTCTTCACATTCCGAGCTGCAGCTGAATCGTATCCATAAACCCCGACAACGCAGGAGGCTTATTCGAAGTAATTGCTTAGTGTAGAAGTATAATCACCTAAAAATGACGAGATTAAGCTTCTTCTAGAGTCATAGTTGAATGTCACTACGCTAAATAGCTCAGCTCCAAAGAGACTACTAACAACTCTGAATGACAATGTGAAAAATCTATGTCATCTCTGATGGTTTGCAGGTTCGCAGAAACCGTACTATCACTCAGACAAGAAGATGATAGATATTATTTGAATTTCATATGCGTACACAGTCCAGCAGACAATGTAAGGAGAAAAAAGTAGAGAGACGTGAAGAAACCAAAAATGCCACTTGTAATTCCTACTTGCAATTAATCTCTTGTCAACTAAAACTTCGGACAAGGCACGACAAAATCATAACTCGATCAGTTCTTGCTGTGCAGTGTCATTAGTAAAAGAAATATTGTCTACTCAAATATTTCTCAACATTAATTCCGAGTTGCAGCTGGAACCATCTATACACTACGACGGCGTATCACAATGCACGACAACACAGGAAACTCATTCGAGGCAGTTGCTTTAGTGTAGGAGCATGAACTGTGACTAATCTAAGAATTAGGTCAAGGCACGGTATATTTTCGGAAATTCATGAGCTTTTATTATAAAGGCGGTGTAAAGGCGGTGTAAAGGCGGTGAGAAGCAAAGAAACAAGAGTCAGAGGTGATAGGAAATACCGGTCTTTCTCCTTCTCTTTGGCGCTCTGCAGCGAAGAGACAATAATAGGAGAGATGCACAGAGAAGGAGATGAAGGGAGGGAAGGAGCAGAGAGTGCCGCCGGGGGCAGAAAGGAGGAACGGAGACCAACGGCATTGAAAGCCAGGGAGGCCATGGCGCCGTTGTTTATTGATGTTCTGTAAGAGAACACAAAAATGATTCAGGATTGCGAGAGCAGTTGAACTAAGGAAGGAGATTCTTCATCGTCATTCATTCCGGTGCCGCAAGGCGCGATTGGAGCAGGAGATTGTTGTTGCAACACGTCGTCTAAGTTAGTGCTGCTCTGAAGGCTCAGGAGGAGCAGAAACTCGAAAGCCCAGACGCTTGAGGTCTTGAAGGGTCTATCCACTTCCCACGTTCCAATTCTACATCCCTTTCCAGATTTGGCATCTCGACCTCAGCCTCATCACGTGACAAGTTGGTAGTGTATGCTAGTGGCATCAGCCCTTTTTTGTGGTTTTTGGGAAAGTGCCAAGTTGGGAAAGCATTGTATTTCTACATCCATCCATTTTGTGGAAAAAATTGGCGGACAATCATATCTCTAGGTGTACCAAAACAATATAGGGTATCATGTTGTAGTAGACGTTCTCGCTTTGATTGTGTACATCTTGTGTAATCAATATTTAGTTTTTTCTAATATTTTTTGGTTCAAATGTAAGTGTTTCATTTTAGACATTGTTGATAATAGATGTACATACCTTACAAGTACACAAATTAATTCAAATAGTGTGAGATCCGTCACTAATATGGATGAATGTTGGATGAATGCTCTCAAGTTAGTATTGTTATGTAGATGAGTTTTAGAAGAACATTGGATGGATGAAAATAGGAGTGGATGAAACTTGCGTGAAAGTTGGATGAGAATGAAAATGGTTGAAAATAGTGAAGATCACACTACATTGAGTTTAACAAAACTATTACAAACTTTTGTAGTAGTGCACTTCACAAATTCTCACAAATAATTGTCAAATTAATACAAAGTGAATTAATTAATGTCAATATTATAAGGCTTATCAATTAAATAAACTTATGTTCCAATTACTTATACAATGAAATTTAATGAAATTTGATTATGAATCCTAAATTATAAGACTTTTTGTTCAAAGTCGACAATTGAGCTAGAAATATTGTAAACATTTTAATTTTTGATATTCTTATTTGATAAACCCATATCTAAAGGATTCACATTTGATTAAATCTCAATGATTTTTTTCTATTTTCATCATTATTAGTAATACTAAAGTATGAAGACTTCTATATTGTAAACAATTATACTATTCCATACTCAAGGGGTAGTGAGCAATTGGAGTAGGAAAATACTTGCAAACAAATGATAGGATATTTTAGAAACATAGGGGCAAAAAATTATAAATGAATTATTTGTACTATAGGATTTACAAAATTACATTGGATGTCTTTGAAATACTATAGGATATGGAATAATAAGTGCCATTAGAAAATACAATAATTTTAGAATATCTCCCTTTATATTCTTCTTTTTTGGCCAGAAGTCTGAAAAAGTTACCTTGTGAGTAGCATATTGGTCAAGATATATTCTTTTAAAGACATTGGTGAGGATATTGGACAAGCTATTTTTGAATAGTATCATGTAGCTGTCAAATCTTCCTGCATGGTTCAAATACCTTTCAAGTTAACAATCAACAACTGCAAAAACTTAAAGTTTTGTATGTAGGTCTAGGCAAGCGGTTTTAGAGGCTAAAGTTGTTGAACAAAATCAAAAGTGAAATGGACGGACCACCTCATGAAAGCACTTGATGAGTTGGAGGTAACAATCATCTTTTTATTTTGTTTTCTTATTGAAGATAATCATGTTGTGAGGATCCTTTCCCAGATGTGAGGCTAACATGAAGAGGTGGAAGATGGGTTCTAATATTGGAATGGGGGAGGATACAATAAGGTGGTCACCTTGAAAAAACAAATACAATTGTTTTGAGAAAGTAGAGTACAAGCAATTACAAGGCCTAGATAAAGTAGTAGGTTTAGTGTATTGATGTAATTTTTTTTGCTCATTCTAAAGTTCATCATGAAATCATATATAAAAAAATGCTAGCATTTGAAATTTACAAAAAAGTTATAGCCCTCAAAACACATGCTGTCAAAAATTTGATTGTGCAAAAATGAGGAGAAATGGAACTTCTCTGATGAATTTTGGAAAATTGGTACGATCAAATGCCTTGAAAATTTTAGGATATGCTTCAATCATATATCTTAACAAGATCCAAGGGTTACAATTTTAAGAATAATTTTATTTTCAAAGTTTTTGTGCTTATGGTAAGGAAACAACTATATATTCATTGTTTTGGGGCTAGGGACACCCCTAGACGTTTAGGGATTAATCATCATTTTGATCATACCTTGTAGCAAGTTGAGAAACTCCAATGCATTGATTAGTAATTAAGAGAAATTGTACTATCCGGTTGTAGGTTGTCTTCACATCAATATGTAGGATTTTGTAGCATTTTCATCTAATGTAGAAGACAACAATTATCTTTTCATTTTTCCATCGATTAAGGTAGGTGGCTCTAAAAGCAACACTTTAAGGGTTTGGGGGACTTCTTGATGGTTTTCAAATGCTTGAAAATATTTACCCTTATTTTTCTCTTGTAGAAAAATTGATGAGGAATCTAACCCACATGATTTCATATTTTTTGAAGCTTTTATGAATTAGTTATGAATTTTCAAAGAATTATGCCATAGGGACCTATTTGTGACTTGTAGCCCTTTCAAAACCTTCTCTTAAGTCATTTGAAAAAAGATATGGCTTTACCAAAAACAAGCATTGAGGCAAAAAAATAATAGAGAAGGTTCCTAAATGTGACCTTTATTAAAGCTTGAATAGAAGCTTGAGTTAATTATTATTTTAGATTTCTTAGTATATATAAGAAGGTAATTGGGCCACTAATTCTCATTTTGAAAAGAATTAATGAACACCTATCCACTTAATTAGAAATGAACATACCGTGGCTCTTAAACCAACCTTAAAGAAGTATGAACCATCCATTGGAGAAGAGTGAACCAACTCTTCTTCTTCTCCGACATAATCAATAATCCATCATGTATCCATTTTTGAGCCATCTAGAGGACGGTTTTGAAGCAGAGGGGCGGTTTTAGAGCACACTACCATATAATAGTGCATGTTTGAGTTTAGGGGTACAAGCTTAGTTTTATTCAAGTCTCCATAACTAAACATGATATGCACATTTTGTTTCACCCATTGTATTTGTAAACACAATGACAATGAGAACATTCTATTTCATACTACCATTGCATACCACCATTTCACACTACTATTTCATACTATCATGATTGTATACAAATACTTCTTACATTGTATTTCATATTATGATTTCATACTTTCATGATAGTGCAAAAACAATTCCTATATATTATTGTGCATATTGTGAAGACATGTACATTGAATCAAACAATGTAGGTTAAAGTAAGTTAAGATCAAAAGGCAATATCTATATCATTCATATTGATGATGTAAAATGGTACAAACCTAAAGTTCAATTGATAGCATTGAATAATATCATACCTTCCTAGTAAATGATTGTAATTGACAATTTTATAGAAGATGCAATAGTAATATTGACTACACTTTTCTGTTAAATTCTAGTTGTCAGTAGTCATTAGTAGTGGAGAGAAGAAAAGTTTGAAAGAAATTTAATGTAGGACAAAAATTTTAGTAGAATTTTTTAAATTTAAATTAGCATATCATTTACTTATATCAATTTAGAATTATAAATAATGCAAGCCCCTTCTCTTATAACCCAAAGTCAAAAATTACACAATGATAGTGTCTTCAAAAAAGAAGTAATCCCCCCCTATAAAATTGTCGTTGTTTGCACCTATATCCTTTTTTTTTAACACACTAATAAAAAAACCCAAGACTATAGCATATTTAATACCAAAATTTGTATTTTAGCTTAGTTCTGATCCTAAAAAAAATTTAATTTGAAAAAGTGTTTGCTATAACATTTTTCAATTGATATTCATTAATCTAAATTCCATGGCTATTCAATGTATACTTTGTTTTCTCATCAAATACCTCATTTAATTAATTAATGTTTCAAAAATATCTCACTCTCATTTTTTTTAACTTTTGAGTTTTACGATTACTAATTTAATGAATTTATCCGAAATTTCCTATTGGGAAGGTTGTATATTATATTATGTTGAATGTTAGAGTTTGGTAACATAATTGGAAGATACCGAAAAAAATGAAGGAAATTCTAAGAAGGCTATAAATGAGATATTAATGAATGAAAATAAGAAGCTAACATGCACTTCAAATGAATAAGGCTACCTCTTGTTGCTATTCATTTGTTATATTTTATAAAGAAAAGACTAAAAAATAATAATATAAACAAGAATATTAAAAGTTTGAAGCAAGTTTGCATTATACAAGTTGCTATTTTTTTAGTCATAAGATATTCAAAAATAATTAAATATACACTTGACAAAATAATACACAACAATGCAAAATTATAAACTTAAATTAGGCTAGTAATTTGGCCATGTTTTATATCTTCTAATAGTAATATTAATATATTCTTATTTGTCAATTTTATTTGAAACAAAAACTTTAGTATCCACAAATTAATTATCAATTTTTATAAAATTGAAATAAAAAAATCCATACTCTTGAAATGACTTGTGAAATGAACATAATTACCCCAAAACATATTTAAAAGTTTCATTTGAAATAATTCATTTACATTAAATTATGTCACTTTCAATGAATTAAACCTTTTAGGATTATCTTCATTTTATACTCTTGCTTTGAAATGTATATCAACTTTCATATTTGATATAACAAAAATATATCTATATTTTAAATGATTTCATTTTGTTTGTTTAAATGAAAAATAAGTATTGTAGTTGAATTCTTTTTAATGACTCCTACTCAATGGTGTTAAAATTTTTGATGGTTTACTATGTAACCAAATTTCCTAAGTAAATGAGAAATATAGTTATGAAATCGAAGAATTAACAAACCAAGTTATACAATTGATCATTAAGAGCCATCATTGAATATTGTACAAAAATCAAGTTTATGAACTTCAAAACTTATAAGTGAAGAATTTTATGGTTCTTTAAAATATTTTAACTCTAAATTTTGTCATGACACAAATGTTGAATACTATAGTTTTTTATTCAACTAAAACCTTCAAACTAATAGTTTAAATAAATCATGATTAAAATCTAATAAGTATTGAATTACACATCTAAATAACTTTGTATTCTTTCCTAGTATTTTCTTGATGAAAGTTTTTTATAGCATTTTCTAATCTTTTGACAGAGGTTTTCTAATTTGAATATAACTTTCTATTTATGTTATAAGACGCAAGGAAACTAATGAAGCCCATTGAATTGGATAAAAGAGAATAATTTAAAAGTAATTAAAAAGTATTTTATTTCATTTTAAAGAAAGATCCGAAGTCATGGATTTGTAAACAACCAATGTTAATCTAATTACGTTTGTTTCATGATCGAGTTGTAGACCTAGGTGGCTTGCTATCGGGAACTTCTACTGACGGAACACTATTAGTATAATCTGGTGGTTCTAGTAGCTCATTTGTGCAATTTTGACCTCTAAATTTTCGTTGGAGACCTCTTCGAATATGAGTCTTGCAATGTCTACGACGACGGTGATGTTGATGTCTACCATGATGGCGCCTTCTATAATGATGTCTACGAGGACGATAACGGTATCTTCTAGATAGCCTTTTATGTTTTAAAGAATGGCGTCTATGGTACCTTCGTTTAGATATGTTAGCATGCACAATAGCTCGTTGCTTTGTAGATTTGTAAACAATTCCTTTCTGCAAAAGTTTTCCTTCTTGAACAAGTGATTTGAATGTCCTAAAGATGAATTTCTTTTTTTTTGCATCTAATTTCTCTTCATAAGTTGCTTCTAGATGCTTGCCTACTTGAAATAGGGTTATACCTTTTCTTTTTTTCTTCACATGAACAAAAGCTTCATGGATCAAAGCACAATTTGGTAAAACCATTGTTGTTTATGTCTAGTCAATTTTAGACAATTTGATATTTATTAATGGAAATGATTGTTATCCTTGTCACAATTTTCAAGGTAAACTTTTGAAGCTTTATTTCTTAAAACTTGCTAGAGTAAATTGTGCATTTGATATTGTTTGCTTAATGCTTAAAGCGAAGCTTTGATTTCTAGCTAAGGGTATCTAGATGAAATGCCAAATTTACTAAATTGAATTTTAAAATAAAAAACAAAAATCTTTACCATCAAATTTTTAATTCTAAAGTTGTAAATAGATGGAACATTACAAGTAAATATATAATGATTGATTAGTTAGAAATGGATAGTATATGAGATTCATGTAATTTTTTAAGATTCTTTAAATTTTCAATAAAGCATAGGACAAAGTTTAGACTTTCTATTTAGCTAATGGAAAAAGAGTATCATCTCTTTTCTTTCCATTTTGAAATTTGATAAGCACTTATACTGTTAAACTCCAATTCAAAATTACAATTTAATATAAGGCCTAAAATTAGTAAAGAGGACCAATGGATCTATTATGCCAATTATGTCACTTCAAAAATGAAGAGGCATGTCTTTTCATAACTATGAAGCATTACAAATGTAAAAAATGTATATTGTAAATCATGATGAAATTTTAAAATTGTAGTAGAATTATAATACTCCGTAGTATTTAAAAGTCTTCAATTTGTAATAATCTCCTTATATTTGAAGTCATTTGTGAGAATTATTACTCCATGATATAGTAGAATTTGGAAAGAAAATTAATTTCAAAAGGCACTAAACAAAATAAGTAACTACATATATTTGAAATCTAAGGCAAATTTAGTAGTTTTAATTTTTTTAAATAGAAAATGAAAAACTCTCTTAGATTTGTATACATTTCAAAACAAAAGGTGTAGAACGCCAAAATTAACCAAATTGGATCCTACAAAAAATTAAAAAACCTATATATGCATCAATTTTTTTGAAATTCAACAATTGATATTGATAGCATATTGTTTTGATCATCTTCAAAAAGTTTGGAATCTCTCTAATTATTTTGTATTTTTAATCACACTAGATTGAACCTCATATTTTTAAAATTTCTAAAAATAAAAAATTTGAACAAAAATTCTAAGCCCAAATAGTTTGAGCAAAGTAAAGATTAGAAATGTCTAAGAAATTGTTATTTCCATCTCTACTATAGTATACCTTTCATTGGAAAAAAATTATATTTGCTCCCTTTTTCTATCAAACTAAATTTCCTAAGTAAATATTACATATTCCTTACATAGAAATTTAAAAAAATTTAAATCCCGTTTAAAATACAACAAGTTTGTCCACTTGTTACTCTATTGGCCATTGGAAGGATTTACCATCCTACATATAACTTAACAAAGTTATTTTCTCTTTTGAAATGGAGGCCATTAAACCTGTCCCACAAAGTAGGACTACCATGCTAGACTTATTCTAGGGGTAAACACTAAAACTTTATAATTTTCTATACAAATCTTTTTTTTGACAAATTCTGAATTCATATTTGCAATCAAAAACCCCAATTAGAAGGGGACAAGAACATACCCAAATACACGGCACAAAAGAGTGTTTTTTTACTTTACCCCAGGTAACACGAGTTTTACCCTGCTGGACCCACTTCGTGAGACGGATTTACAGTAAAGTAACGTCCTGCTTTTGAAATGGCTGGTTGCCAGTTTGCCACATGCCCAGATGTAAGTTACCTCCGAGTGCGCGTGAGTCCCCGTCGGAATTCGGACAATGGACGACCTTCCTGCTGGTTTCCTCCCTTGATCGGATTTCAACTAGAACTCGCCGTGTGGCAAAGCTACAGCAGCCAGCCAGGGCGGGGAGGTGTACAAACAGTAAGTTAACTTTATACTTGCTCAACCTCGGCGGGCGTCTATCCTCGCCGAACATTGCATTCCGCTTCACCCGATGATCGATGAGTGTAAGTTACGTACGTACGCTAGCTGCAACTGTACCGGCAATATTCCAGGCTCCCGATCCCGATGTTATCCCTTGTCGTTCAGTTGGACGATCGGGAAGCTTATTGAGTGAGCTGTCCTGCCATGTGGGGAATGTGGGGCGATGGCCAACGAATAGAACCATTTCCTGGAGTCCCGCCGGGAGAAACGGACAGGACGGACGCCTCATCAGCTCGACACTCGAGAGGGAGGAAATGGAGGAAATGGAGGAAATGGAGAAAATGGTCGCGCGCGAAGCCCCGATCAACGTAGATGTACGACGGCGGAGACGCACGTCCGCGGACCGGGTTCCACGTACGGCACGATTGGTTGGTCTCCAGCTGGATCGAGAGATCGAGTGCCATGCCTGGGCCTGATGCTTGTGAGCTGCAGGCAACCAACCAATACCTTAGTCACCTGACGCACTTATCGAATATATATACTCCGTACTCCGTAAGTTTCAGTGAGCGAGGGATTGGGGACTTGGGGTGGGAGTGGATGGGACTAGCTGTGGGAGTAGGTGGGGGCCAGCTCAGCTCAGCTCGCCCGCCTCCATTGGGATGATGAGCTAGCTTGAGATTAAGTAAGTACAGATACATGCATTCCGATCCGGGAGTATAGTTGCATGGACAGTACATGCTCGGGCTTGATCTCTGCATCGATCGAAGCAGGCACGAAGGGATCGGAGCTCGATCGTGTGGAGATGTTCGAGCCTTCGAGGAGAACTAAGGATTCACTGTAGACGTTGATTGACGGCAACTGAACTTCAGGTTTGGCGCTAGCTCTTCCCAGCGGCCAGAGCCTAAAGCTCGAAGCTTACTAACGTACGTACGACGGCCGTCGGGTTCTTGCTGTCGTCGAAGTTGCGGCCCGCAGGACAAGTGTGAGACGGCGGTTCAGGAGGGGCGAGGCCTCGCTCCGCCACTCCAAGTCAGTCCAGGAGTGCAAGTAGAAAAAAAAGCCCCCTAGTTCGTGCTAGAATAATTTGGCTCGCGTGCCCCTCCTACCTAATTTGGGGACTCTCATTGCAAATATGAATTCAGAATTTGCAGAAAAATTCATGCCTGGAAATTAAAAATTTCCGAAGTGGCCGAGCGAGGAGGTCAGTTCAGCCCGACCTTCAGGAGACGACGGCTTCAGTTGACGCTTCGGCACTTGCAGGAAGTTCTATGGGATACAACTAATTAACCCTTCAAGGACGGACCAGTGGTCGCAGAAACCATGTAGAAGATCTTCCCTTTCCACCCCCAATATCGAGGATGAAAAGTTGCATTTCTGTTCTAGAAGGAAAGTCATTCAGCGGATGCCAAACGTCTGCAACATCATTCAAGGGCTAACCCCATAAATGATGCAGAGGCCATATTCTGGTTGATAGATGAGAGGATCTCTCAAAAATGAAACTAATCATCTTCAAAATTAGGGGCAAAAAGGGAGGGCCAATGGTTCTCATGGTATCAAAATTCATGATTTCTTTAACCACCAATGGCTTGTCGATTAAGGGTTAAGGGAATTCTCAATCCAACCAGGGAATTGACTCTCATTGATAGTGCATCAAATATTTCTTTAACCCTAAAATGGTGATAAAGACATTCAACATTTAATGAATGACAAAGAATCTTTATGTGTGGGATAGAAGTGCAACTATAATTTTGAGTGGAAAGGAGAGATGAATAGTAGTTTCAACAATAGTTTAACTTCTAATGAGAACTTTTGAATATTTTGAAGCAATGATTCCTATAGTATCAAAGGGGATGATTTCTACTTTGATAGTCTATTCTTTAAGGCTTAAAAAGACATATATTAAGATTCAAATTTAGACATTTGACCATCAACCTAGCCCCCATTGAAAGTAAACTAAAAGACAAAAATTATAGTGGTGAACCTCTTCAAATCATATCTAAAGACAAAAAGCAAACAAATGGTTCTTCACAATTTAGAAACTTGAAAGCCATTCTCTTTTTTAAACAAGATTTGAAAAGGTTCTCTCTATTTTACAACTTAAACTAGGCGTTTAGCTAGGTGACAATGAGCTCTACTTTTGTAGTTATATTTCTAGATGAAATCTTTATTAAATCTAAGTTGTTTAATGAGAATTGTGATGCATTTTCAATGATAATAATCATAAGTTCTAGTTTAATACCAAACAAAAGATTGAAATAAATTTGGAGGGCCAATATACCTATTGGATTGAAGAGAAACCAAAGTATACTAATTTATCCCCAAAAGGTGGTAGAATCAATTTGTATCAGAATTTAGAAGCAACACTAGTTGTGGCAATTAGAGGAGTTATGAATTGCTTCACTTTTGTCGCAGAACTCTCCACACTCTTGCAAAAGCTCAAGGTGGAGGATTGCAATTCAATGGGTGACATTCCTTCCCCAAAAAAATTTAACCCCAAAGTCCCACTATCCCCTTACCGGACAAAATGGATTGTGGGTACAAGTTCCGATGGTCTCAATTTTTGTTGTGATTTTTGAATTTTATTTTGAAAAATAGAAAAATACATTAACTTTTGGAGAATATAGTTTTTATTTGAATTGGCACTTGGTAGCAAAGGATATGCCATCCTACATCCAAAATGGAGTTCATTAGTAACACAAAAAAAAAATTATGAATATCCAAAATAAAATTTTAAATTTTATTTCTCATAGAAAGTATTATTTTCTATATGGAAAAAACTATCATTAATCTTATTCTTCTAGTAAGCCAAAGCATTTTTGTTGCTAAAAGTAACTTGTGGGATTTATTTGAAGATAAAATATTCCAAAAAAAAATTTCCCAAAAAATGTTTGAAAGTGTCTAGTTTGCTTCCTAGAACAATCCCACAATTGTGATTATTGTCTTTGAAATCCATCTCCAACCTATGAGCCAACCTATTAATGGTTTAATTTTTCCTTCAATTTTTTTTCTACAAACTTCAACTCAATTTCTAAATTTATTAAAGAATTTAATTCAATACTAGCAATGTTGAAATTTTAAACTAAGATTTTTCTTCAAATTTTAAGCTAAAAGTATTTTAGTCAAGTAAGATGCAAAAATCAAGATTTTTTTTACTTTAAACACAATTATTATTATGCAATATTTTTAGTCAAAGTTTATGGAATTTTTCTTCCACATTTTCATGCAAGTCTAGTGCAAGATTCTACTATTAGATATGCCAAAAGTTATTTTTAGATTCTTTTTACCTTGTAATAGAAACGATACTTCTGAGTGGGATTTGATGAAAATGAACCCTTGAAACTACAACTTGGATTATGAAATCTTATTCTTTGAGAAAAGTAGGTGATGCTTCAATAAACTTAGAGAGAGTCATTGTTCAAAAGTTTCTAGTTTGCTATGACTATTTCTAATGTGTATCAACAATGTACATTTTAATCTATGAATGTACTCTATTAGTACATAGAAGACACAAAATGGGGTCTATATCTTTAGTGCATGTGACATTGAAAAGAAGATTTTCAATTATTTTGATGGATTATGGGTGAGAGTATAAGAACTATGTTTCTTTTGTGCACATATTAGACTCTATATTAAGGCAAACATATCTATTTGCACCCCTCACCCAATTCTATCCTCATGCATTAATAGAGAACATTCTAGAAAAAAAATGTGTGTCACTCGTACGTAAAGGAGGGATTTTTAAAGTAATGGGGTTAAATACGTGTACCTTTAATTTTGTAGTAAGAGCTTTTGTTGTAATTGTATATATAAGTTTTAATTTTTTGTACATACTTGTTTGTTTTTCTTTAGAAGAATGGTGCAAGCATTTGCATTTTTTATATGGTTTACATTGTCTTATATTTGAGTGAGTTATATTTTAGATGTACACAACTTTTGAAAGAATATGGTTTGATGTGACATTATTTTATCTAGACTTTAGTGATATGACAAATTAGTTAAATTGTAATTATTTAGATTACTTGTATATACCATTTGTGGACAATGCTATATTCACATCCAACCACTTGCAAGTGGCTTAGTGTGCAAATGTAGAAAGAATCTCCATCATTTACTATGCTAAACTCCTATTTTAGATAAAATGAATGTTTGGTAGAATTGTTACCTTAAAAAAAATTCATTAAGCAATTTTCATCCAATTTGCCACTGTCCATTATTTTAATGTAAGTGTGGGAATGCTTTTGAATTAGTCACTTACCTCTATATAGACTACAATATTCAGAAGCATATTCTTCAAAATTCTAACATTTGCTATAATATTTTATGATGTCTAAGCAAATATCTATGAATGAGTTTCTGGTGTATTATAGTATTAATATTAGTAGGACATTTGAAATTTAGTGCTATACTAAGTTATTTTGTTAGTTATGGCAAAAAAATATAGTCACAAATTTGCAACATCATTGTCAATATGAAAAAAATTTAGTCTCCTATAAATGAATATAATATAAAATTTGATTAGCTAGTGTCATATATACAACTATACAATAAAATAAGGTTACCAACCAATTCTCTTAGCTTTCATCAATTGTTGGCAATCCAATTCTATATTTCAAGCACATCATGGTCATTTGGCATTTGGGAACTACACTTAATTAGACAACTTCTTCATTGCATAGTTGTAAAATTGATGCTTGAAAAAACATTCCGAACCATGGATTGATGATAAATTTGTATTTTTTGAAAAGAAATTGTGCTAAGTTCAACCCACATTTAAAATAAGACTATGGTTTGAAATGTATTTTGAATGTAGATTTATACTAGAGTTTGATTCTACCTATAAGCTACATTCTACATGAAATTCAAATGTCTTGATTTTAAATATATAGAAATTCTACTAAAAAAATTTAGCTCCAACAATCGATTTTTACTTTCATCATAATATTTTCCAAAATTGATATAGTTGTAATTTTTGTGACACTATGAAGGTAGAACCTTTAAAATTTAATGTTTAATCTCTAAATGAGTAAGGTCCATTTTTTGGCAACATAGAAATTTTAGGTAGATACCCGTGACTAGAGATCCTCATTTTGGAGGTTTAAACTTTAATAGAGGCTTGGACAAAGAATATCTTTAAGGCCCAAATTTTTTTGTAACTTTTGACTATATGGTTAAAAAATTATTGCATTATATGTTATTTCCTTTTCAATTTAAACAATTTAGGGCAGATAAAAAAATCACTTTTTCTAGAAATATAAATTTGAAATTGGTATTCTAGACTAATATATATATATAGAGAGAGAGAGAGAGATTTGAATCATTCCATTTTGATAAATGAGTCAAAAATTATGAAGAGTTTTAGTTTGCATGTAGTTGTGGATATTACAACATTTGAACCATTGGGATTGGCAATTTTCAATTTGCAACTAAATTCTTGACAATTTAGTATTTTAAATCATTCTCTATTTTTCCTACTTAATTTTCTTTTTAATATAATAGACAACTCAAAATGATTTGAAATTTTCCATGCATGTAGCTAAATTGCTTTGAAGAATGATTTCAGAGAAGCACTACCATTTTGGACAATTTTTCATACAAATGTGAGCTTATGAAGTGCAGTTGTTTGGTTGTATGTCCAACAAGAAAAAGGACTTTGATCAATTCAAACAATATTACCTTGTAATCCATTGTATAGAAAATTTTGAATTTTTTTTCACTATCTTTTGAAACCAACATACTACAAATATCTACAATTATTTGTGTCTAATATTAAAAAATTAAAAAATTTGGTACTTGTATTAGAAATAGTAGTTTTGGAGCATTTTTGGTGAAAACATAATTAAGGAACTTTAACAATGAAAATACCAAATTACTGTTTAATGTATACAAGAAATTTGGGTAGTTGTGCATGTTGTCAATTTTAGCAAGATGGTTATGAAATTTTGGCATAAGGCATAAACTTGTATTTCATTAGTGGATATACAATTTGTTTTCTTAATTGGTTGTCCAAATCAAAAGTTATGTTGCCTTAAACTTTTTGGATATGTCAATGCTTGTAGCTTTAGGGATGGCATCTATAAATTCTTTGACTTCTAAAACTTACTGTGTTCACATAACATCATATATAATGCAGTTGTAAAAAAAATTATAAATGATGCAAGAATCTCCTTCTAAAAGAAATTAATGTCTATGAGCCATGTCAACCAACTTAAAGTAAAAAAAACACTTTTTATTCTAACTTCAAATTCTACAATCTTTCAATTTGTAAAGTCGAGGTTTTTGAATTTTTTTCCTACACATTCATATAGTTTCTTTGATAGAAATTTGTATAGTAGATCTTTCTTCAAAAGTCTTCTTGTGCATTTTTTTCATTTCCTAGAAAGTCGCATTTTTAAGCAATTTTTGCCAAAAATAGTATCTTAGTCTTGTAGGGGATAAAATATACCACTTTTAAACTTTCTACAAAATTGTTTTTAGAGTGAGCTCACAGAGTATACAAATTACACTATAATGTTTTCCAACATCATCTCCATTTTTTATTATAAAATTTCATACTATTTATATTTTAATAAAAAAAATGAAATGAATGTATTACTATATAGTCAAATTGATAAATTTTTGAAGCAATATTTGAATACAGAGAAGTAATGAATTTTGACTAACCAAGAGCCTAGAATGATTTTTGAATGTAAATAAGATCGTATACTAGAAGAATATACAATCATCAAAGAATATTGTTATTTGAAGACCTTGACATTGTCACCTATTCATTCATTAATACATAGTGTACATTTTAAAATTGTAATGGATATAATTTTCACTTGCTTGAAATATGTCTGACTCGCCACTTATAAGCTTTAAGGCAAATCCCCTTCAAAGAAACTAGCCCCAATGGTATAAGGTATGTCACCAATTTTCAATAATGGTCCCACTTGCGCAAAGATCTTTTTTCATGAATTAGCAAAGAGTGTGACATTGTTTAGCAACTTCATTATTATGTGATGAATAACATAGTGACATCACTTAATAACACCTATTTTTTTTTTCACTTCTTAAAAATAAATTTGCCTATTCATCAAGAACAAGTCAAATTACAATCTACACTTCCTTAATTTTTATTAATTCCAAACCTTGATGAAAAATTAGCAAAACATGGTGCAATCATCATTTTTTCTATTCCTTCATTGGAGAAAATCAACCCATGACTACCATCAGTCAATTATACATATGCTAAAATGCTTGACATTGTTGGAAATAGGTGACATACCTTAGCTTTCTTTAACAAGATACAATGTTTGGAATGCCTTTTGAGTTTTACTAGGTGTTTTCTTTCAAATCCCAAATTGAACTGATTTTTAAGTGTAGAATTTGGTTATTTAAAAAAGAATTTGACTCCAAATAATAAATTTTAAATAAATTTTCACTATTTTTTTAATATGTTTTCGAATTCAAACCAATTTTTTCCTTTAATTCCACTACCTCAACTTTCAACTAATTATCGAATCTTCCCAAACATAATTTTGGTACAATATATACACCTAAAATTACACAACTAAGAAATTCAACATAGTTTCCATTATTATTTTAGAATTTTTTTTGTAGGGTTGTGTTGGTAATGAAAGGAGAATTTTAGATTTTCTTAAAATGTTTTTTTGACACTGTACGAACGAACTACAAATTTTCAAAGTGCTGAAAATAGGTGCTTTTAAAACCAATCATAGACTCCCATGAATGGTGGGAGTACAGTTTAGACAAGAATTCGTAGTGTGCAATTTTAGAAAATTGCCATTTTAAGTGTAGTTACCTTAGAATACCTGAACATTCAAGCATAAAATGCGTGTTACTATAAAATTATTGATACCTCAGTTGAATATGTACAGCGGAATATGTATAATAGTGTTGTGCCACGTTGTCGGCTGAGGGACTCCAGGTCCGTCCACTGTCAGAATAAGCTTAACTTATTTCAAAACCTTTCCTTCTCCGGCCCCTGGAGAGCTGGCACCCTTCCAGGTGTCGACCGGGACTTCGCTCAAGGGGGCGAGTCCGGGTGCGGGCAGACCTGGAAGAAAGTTCTCCCTGCCCGCCATTGGCTTTCCCTCAAACCCTAGGCCCCCCAGCTCTCCTCTCTCTCGGAGCCTTATTCTGCATCCTTCTTGTACGCAATTCCACTTCAGATCTTGCGTCTTCGTGCTCCTGGACAAGGGTGGCTTGCATCAGATCGCTAGTTTGTCCCTGCTGCGGAGTTGTTTGGTTTGCGTCGGCCGCCGTTTTTGAGCTCACAGTTAGCGGCCTCGCTCAGCCCCGTCCGTAGCCAGAATGACGTCCGAGTCGCGGGAGGAGAATGTCTACATGGCCAAGCTCGCCGAGCAGGCGGAGCGGTACGACGAGATGGTGGAGGCCATGGAGAAGGTGGCCAAGACCGTCGACACGGAGGAGCTGACCGTGGAAGAGCGCAACCTGCTGTCGGTGGCGTTTAAGAACGTGATTGGCGCGCGGAGAGCTTCGTGGCGGATCATCTCCTCCATCGAGCAGAAGGAGGAGAGCAAGGGCAACGAGGAGCACGTGTCCGCCATCAAGGAGTACCGCTCGAAGGTGGAGGCGGAGCTGAGCACCATTTGCGACAGCATCTTGAAGCTTTTGGACTCGCACCTGATCCCTTCTTCGAGCACGGGGGAGTCGAAGGTTTTCTACCTGAAGATGAAGGGCGACTACCACAGATATTTGGCGGAGTTCAAGACTGGTGCGGAGAGGAAAGAGGCCGCGGAGGCCACATTGCTGGCGTACAAGTCTGCGCAAGTGAGTGTGGTGGATGCTCTTAGGATCGTTTGTTTGTTTGGCCCCTTCGTTTCTTGCGGCGTCATTTTAGGCTTGTCGTTGATTTGCGAAGCGTTCTATGTGTGGATTCGTCTGTAGGGGGCCTAAAATATTTTATATCTCCGCCTTGTTTGCCTTTTCTACTGTTTTGTTAGTGAGTTGGTTTCTAGATTCCGAGTTGGTTGTACGTTGTGTTTCGGAGACCCGTGCGATGGATATTTTTAGTCTTGTTTCGTAGTGCTGTTTTTCTGTTGGAGTGCTCCTGACGCTTTTCGTTTACATTTTCAGGACATTGCCTTGACCGAGTTGGCGCCTACCCATCCCATCCGATTGGGCCTGGCTTTGAACTTCTCTGTGTTCTACTACGAAATTCTGAACTCCCCCGACCGGGCTTGCACTCTGGCCAAGCAGGTCTGTGTCTGTCGCGGCCGTGCTTTGATGTGTTAGTAGTTTGGTCTGTTTTTCTTTTTTCTTTTCTCGCCCCTTTACAATGCGAGCGTTAGGTGTTGTTTTGGTACGGAGTTTTTCTTGTTTTTTGACATGTATTTTTGTCCATTGCAGGCTTTCGACGAAGCGATCGCTGAGTTGGATACCCTTGGAGAGGAGTCGTACAAGGACAGCACTCTGATCATGCAGCTTCTTCGCGACAACCTCACTTTGTGGACATCGGACATGCAGGTGAGATGCAATCTGAATACGCTGCCTTTAGTGGTTTCACTTGTGCGCGTGTTGTGAACATGGTCTGTATAACTGGTTTCTTGCGTTTTGGTCGGAGAGCTAAGTGGGTGGTTGGTTGATATCAGGATGATATCGGTGAGGAAGGCAAGGACACGAAGATTGAAGATGCTGACGACCACTAGAATTAGACAAGTGAAATTGACACTACAATTGAGATGGAATCGGTGTTGGTCTGGGAAGGTTTTAGCACTTGCTCAAGTAGGTTGTTTTTGTAATGGAGCCTACTGGCACGATCTTTACTAGATAGTTAATCTGTGAATTTCTCGTATCTCATTTGCATCTTCTGTTTTTGGGTGTAAAGGATGCGGAACCCGTCTGATTGATGTGTCACATTCGCCTCGTTGTCCCATCCTCGCGGGGTTGGAGATGAGGTGTACAGTTACTTGTGACCATGTCCAGCATCTTTCTTTAAATCTCACTCTTTGTTCCTCGATCAGCCATTTCACTTGGCGAATACGTGTGTGGGGGCTGTATGTTCGTTTCTGAAAATGATTTCTGTGACTTTTGTCCAGGCATAATCCTAGAAGGTCTTGGCCGCTATCGACTGAGTTGCTTTGAGATTTATAGGTTACCTCTAGAGTTTCATAGTTAGCGGAGTTATTTTTTATTAGATCGACTCTTTCTCTTTAGAGGTAAAGTAAATTGGAATCGTGGAGCTGAAGCATGAGAGTTCCTATGAGCTTTTGTATTTCTCGGAGAAGTGGCAACGGGACGTTGGACAGATCGTCGTTTAACTTACTTGCAGGTTTCCTCGGGGATTGATCTTCGGTGTGCGGTTGAAGTCACGCTCGGTTCTGTTTTCTTGGTTTGTAGCTGTCGAATGGTGTACTGTAGTTTCGTGGGCTCGTCGCTGCTGACAATCTTGAGCAGACTTTCCAAGGCCTGTTGTCCTGTGTTCGTTGATGGGCTTCACAGTGGGTGCGACCGTGCGAGTTTCCTCAGTTTTTACGACACTCGTTCATAGACTTGTCCTACTGTTGCGTGCAACTCTGATTCATCAGTATCCCGCTCTTTCTATATTACGGAATCTCCGTACTGAAACTAATACGAACTCTTTATATTTTATTTAAATATTGTTCTAGTGGACATTTTTTCTACAAAACGAAAATTTAGTAGTGACCTCAAGGTAGCATCACCCATAAGCATCAATTTAAGGGTTTTGAACATCGTTTACACATCCAAAAATTATTGGCCCCTACTAGCAAGAGAAAAATAATTTCAATGCACTTTCAAATGTATTATTTGGACACTATAAGTGTAAGTTGTGAATTATTAAAGAGCCAACTTTAAGTGCACCTAATATCAACACCAAGGTTTGATATTCAAATGCAGTACATTCTTGTAATCACGTTTCTTTACTTCCTAAAATTTTCCAAGATTTCAAAGGAGATGATTGTGGGTACAATGACGGTTATGGGTGCTGCTTCCTCCTTGCTGTAAAGGATTTGTAGTGTGAGTCATCTGCCTAAGATCACTCATTGAATGTCAAACTCGTTTGCAAACAGTATCTTCTTCAAACAAATTTTTTTAATTTTTAAATTTTGACACAAATAAAGGAGGGCCTTTACTGCAAGAGAAAGAAAACAGAACGCCCAGCCACAGGCGGCCAGGGAGAACTGACCCCCTTATTGCCCCAGACGGTAAAAACTGACCCCTATTTTGTGCCGTGTAAATTTTGTATTTTTCACCCCCCCTAGCTAACTTGGGGCCTCTGATTGCAAATATAAATTCAGAATTTGCAAAAAAAATTCATAAGTGGCAAGAAAACAAATTTCAGTGTTTTACCCAGGGGTAAGAAGGGGGCAATAAGGGGGTCAGTTCACCCTGGCCAGCCACAGGCGGCCTGGGAGTTTTCAAACAAAGTTTCAAGGCTACACTTCCTTCTTAAGTGAAGGAATATTTGCCATCCATTGGATGCTTTTAATCCATAACCCTTCATCGCCTAACCTTAACCCTTCATTGCCTAACCTTAACCCCTAAATGTCTAAGGCTTATTTTGAGTTTCTTGGAATTTGCTTTAAGTTGAACAAAATCCTAACATTTTGATAAGTTGTATCAATTTTTTTATAAAGGTAACCATACAAATTCAAATTAGGCATATAAGAGATTGCATAGGAAAAGAAAACATAAAAATGTCACTTGTGGGGTGAAAGATTATAATGTTTCACCATCAGGGTATTAAAACTTGCAAAAACGATGTGAAGTTTTTCTATCTTTTTTTTTGCAAGTCAAATCTGAAAAGTTGGTGACCAAAAATATATGAGGTGAAAGGGCCTAGCATGCATAACTCCAATCAATTTATGGCTTCTCAAAATCTACTCTACTATTTTTATAAATGAATTTTGAATGTGATTTTTTCTTTAAGATCTAATGCATTTGAGGCTCATTTTCAAGAGCTCTCAACATTACGGAAAGGCAAGATTGCAATGGGTACCCTTGCACAAAATCTTGAATAGAAAAATCACTATCATTCATTTTCCAAATTGAATTTTTGACACTAAAAACAGACTTCTCAAAGAACTTTTCAAAAATATAAACTACTAAAAATAGCAACTTGGTTAGGTTTTATATAACTTCAAATTTTTGCAAACACTAGATTCTGGTGCCTTGTGCATTTAGGGGTTAATCCTTCATCTCCTAAGGAGATGAACAGAGTCCTCATAGTTCAATTTAAAGTGTTGTAATTTTTGCATCCAATGTTTGAATTCAATAAAATTTGTTGGAAAGGTTGTGCTTACTAAGCTAGTTTGTGTAAAAAAGTTTTCACAACAATCCAAGATGTAATGATTTTTTGGAGAGTTCCTTGAATTTCATAGGTTCAATTTGAATTTACCAAACTTCAGTTGATGGCTGCAACTTTGGGAACTTATATCTCCTTCATCCAATGTTTTTTTCAATAAAATTTGTTGTGTTATATTCCTCTAAAAGTCTAGTTATTGTGATGAAGTTTTCATCCCAATCCAAGTTGTTTTGAATGTTTAGGAGCAATTCGAAGTTCAAAAATTAGACATTTTTGGATCTTAGTGAATTCGGTGACTTATTTCTTCTTCATACAATGTCCATTTCCAATAAAAAATTTTTTAAAGAAGTTGCACATACTAGTCTAATTTGTTTGGCTAAAACTTCATATCAATCTAAGAAGTTATGAGTGACTAAGAAGCATTTAGTAGAGGGTGCAATGACAAATGTGTTTTTTGCACCCTTTTTTGCAATTTCTTTGACATTTCAAAGTCATTTTGCAAACAATTCAAAGCATTTGAATGAATTTTGTTTCACCAATGTCTTTGAATGTTGATTTTGAATCACTTTCCAAGTTAAAGTTTTTTCATTTGAGTAGGTTTAGAAATCAAATTTCACCTCCAAATGTGTTTTTAGGAAAATTTTAACATTTTTTTCTAGCACTAAAACATTATGATCTTGCAATCTATATTGCTACATGACTCTAAATTTGATGTACATCATTTACAACATGCACACTACAAGATTGCATAGTTGAGATTTTCATAGCCTAGTGGCATTTACACTTATAAAGCTTGAAAGGCAATGATGCTTTTAGGCCTATTTGGACCTTACGTGATGAAAGGTTAAATAACACGGACAACAGTTATTGGTCAATGAATGACTTTAGAACAATCTATTGAATGGAAAAAAATTGTTTTTTCATCCATTTTTTCCCCCTAACAAATTGGAAGTGATGTGAAATTATTCTAAACAAAAATCAAGTTCATTCATTGAACTAATAATTATAAGGACTCTAAGATTCTTTGATGATGGATGAGACCGACATTGCCCATTTAATAATTTTCATTTGGGGGCTACTTTGTGAGCTACCTTGTCATTCATTTGACATCATTTGCTATTTGGAATTGGAGCAATCTACATTTAAGTTGCTACTATTCATTGCTTGTTGCTCCCCACAATGACCCACCTGTTGTTTAGGGGTTAGGGCATCTCTACAATTGCATGGCCAAAGGTCCAAATTGGATATTTGAGTGGGCTAGATGACAATTAGTACTCCGTGATGTGTAAGATAGGGCTCAAAAATTACCTCGCTACAATCAAATTTCTTGAAGAGATGGAGAAATGATGAGCCTTGGCTATGGTCTAGCAAGGGTTTTGATTGTATTTTGAACCTCAATATTGAGGTACAAACTCAAAGTTGACCATCCTATTTCAATTTTTTTAAATGAAATGCTTACAAGTAATTTCATCTACAAAAAATGAGACTTTTCTTGTCCTAAAAAAACTGAAAAATTAAGTTCATCTTAGTTTGAATTTTCAAGTGAGTAGTAGAGCTCACTATATCTTCTTAGAATGGGAGGGTGTACTCCAATCTATATGGGACAAATGAAAGTATGAACTTTAGGAGCTCCTTCAAGTTCCTTCAAATTCGTATTCTAATTTATCCCACACAGGTTGGGACATTGCCCTCCATCCCAAGAGGATGTAGTGAGCTCTACTTTAGATATGGAGATCATATCTTGCTACATCCACATGGAGTAGATGGAGGAAACTTATATTTCTGGGAGTTATTTAAATCAAAACTAGTCCAAATAACTAGTTATAATTTAAGTATCCCACATAGGATGAGTTTCCTCCATCCATTCCATATAGATATAGCAAAATGTGAATTTGTAATGGAACAAAGCTCCTTTCATCTATATGAAGTGGAGAAAGGAGCCCCAATCCGTGTAGAATATATGAATTTGAACTAGTTTGAACTAGTAATTTGAACTAAAAACTTTGGTAAGAGTGTTGTCTCTTTTAGAGAGTTGCTTTCATTGTTATATAATGGGGTACATTACTATAACACAACTTGGTCACAATTGGAAAGCCCTACAAAGGGCTTGATCTTGAGTCAAATTTTGAGTTGAGGTATGGGGATGCTCTTAAGCCACCTTGCTAATATAGGATGAAGGACTCTAAGTACAAATAAGTATTGTTAGAATGTTAATTAATTGTAGATGTTTGTATCAATCTGTCAAGTGGTATTGGATTGTTGAGGTAGTTGTGGCTAGTGCTTATGTTTTCCAACATTTTTTAGGGAGAACTAGATGGTATCTTTCCTGAAATTGAAGTCATCTACACCAAAGTGGATAAGCTTTTAACGACCTTCATTTGCATTTTGACTATCTTAAGGTCAATTCTAAAGGGACATACACACTTGGCTTTAATCCTTAAACAACATGGGATCACCTTAGAAATCAACTTTTCTAAATATTGTAGAAGATCTTCCCTTTCCACTCCTAATTCTGAAGATAGTTGTAGTTCTGTCCTTTATGACATGATGCTTTCTCATCATCAACTAGAAAACGACTTTAGTATTGTTTAAGGTTTAAGGAGAGGAAGGGCGTCTTGAGATGCAACAATCAATGAACAACAACTGACTTGTGCTTCTTGTCAATTCCTCACTCGCCTCCACATTGGCTAAATGTATCTACCTAGGTAGGCACATGAAGTCAAGACAATTCACATGTATTGGAGTTAAGGAATTTAATTACTTCAAAGCCGTGACATGCTTGTAGTTACTGACTTCTGTAGTCAAAGAGGGATCTAAATAGAGTTGTTCAATTGAATACAGTTTTGTCTTTTGGTGTTGAGTTGTCTATCTTTCATTGGATGTCATATATGACAAGTGTTGGTCATATATAACAAGCTTGTGGTTGCCCCACCTACCTCAGCCTAAATTTTCAATTTTTTTGCTCAACAAACAAAAAATTTCATCTGACTTGGAAAGCCGAAACCACATCAACATGGAGGGAGGGCACGTGTGGCACATGTGGGCAAGGTGACCTTAGGAGTGCATAGGGCAACTTAAGTACAACTAGGGTATGTGCAGGTCATATAGGATGCACGCGAGTAGAGCAAGATGACCACTAATAAGTTGGAGGCCAGGGCAATCGCGAGTCCATAGCTAGGAGATCCTACCCACACTCACCCTTCAATTTTCAACCTATTGTTGTCCTATCTGCTATCACCCTTTACCCAAGGTCACACAAAGCCACATGTACCATGTAGTACTTTTAAAATAAACACCTATAATACAAATGTCTATAATCATAGTTGTACTATAGTTATAGAAAGCTTCTATAATACAAACATCTACACTATAAGTGTATAGTCTTTAAGCTCATTTTTAGACAATATATAATATAAATTTTTGCTTTACTATATGTTTCGAGGACAATTTTAAAGTGACAAAATATTTTCTTATTGAAAGAGTTTTTCTCTATAGCCAAGTCCGTCTGTTGTCTATACTCTTGCTTAAATTAATGGGGATCCTTTTTGCTTCTTGATAAAGTCAGAGGCCCCAGTATGGCAATTTTTCAAGTAGATAATGACAATCCTTGCAACTTCCTACTTAACCCCTAAGCATCGAGCTTATGTTTACTAAAATCTAAAGCCTCTTGCACTCATTCCAATGAAATTACCATAAAAATAAGATCCACAAAAATTAATTGTACCGATTGATAGTAGAGATAGCCTTAGAGCAATAGAGAAATGGACAAATGATTTGACTGTACTATTGAAAAGATTATAAGAGTCAACTAAGGGCAATTTTTCAAATTGGAGAGGCCAAATTTGAGGCGCTTGGGTACTAAAGCTGGAGGTATGTTCTGACTTGGTGTTTGGTAGAAATAGGTGTTAAAATATAAAAACTCAATTTTGAAATTTGTAAATATGTATTTTTTAATCTCCCAAAAAGAGGATAGAAGAATGGCAATGAAAAATATCAATAACATGCATTTACACCTAGTGTTAATTACATTACTAGTATGCTATTTATGGTGTTTGTTCACAGCTTTGCGACTATCCTCTTGCATAGGCAAGTCTAGCTAGCTTTTGATGTATATTAATCTTGAGAGATTTTTTAGAATCCCTTTTGAAAATGAGAGCATGCAAATACATGTTTGAAATTGAAGCACTACGCTTGGGTTTCTAAACTTAAAACCTTAGGTATTTAAGATTATTCATTGGCAAGACAAGATTGTATACATCAACACTCAATAAAGTGTTTGCTTTGCTACAACTTGCATTTGTTGACAAATTTGCCCCCAATTGAGATTTCGGGGTTGCTATTTTGTGAGCCTACGAGCGTGAGCCTATGAGCCTAGAATTTTTGGTGAAATTTTTAGTGATTTTTAGGGCATGGACCTATTACCGTGCTTTAAGAATTTTGGATTTTTATATCTAGTATCCCCCTTATGGGATTTGAAATTTGTGACTTTCAAAACTCTTTTTTTCAGAAAAAAATTTTCAATTTTTTTCAATTTTTTTTCAATCCTTTTTTTATTTTTCAAATTTTTTTTGCAACTCCATCACCCTCCAAAATCCCTCTTGATATTGAAAGGGGTTTGGAGGTAGAGGGCTTTGGAGTCCTCTAAAATTAATTAATTAATTTTTTCAACTTTTTAAATTTTTTTTTTGACTATGTTACTAGTTCATTTTTTTTGCGACTTTTTGCCCTTGAAAACCTTCTCTCGGTATCGAGAGATCAATTTCAGGGTGATAAAGTCGGAAAAAAAAAAAAAAAAAAAAAAAAAAATTCACAACTCCATCACCCTAGAAAATCTCTTGTTGGATTCTGGATTTTGAACCTCAAAAATAAATTCAAAAATTCAAAATTTTTTTTGGAAGGTATTGAGAGGCCCTTTGGAGATAAGGTAGGGGGCTGTAAAAGCAACCCTGTCTCTAAAAGCGATCTAGTAGATTTTACCTCTAATATGTACCAGAAGTGTACATTTCAGGAGGGGGTCGCTTTTAGAAACCACTGTGTTTTCAACTTCAAAAGTTCATAACTAATTCCATGAAGGTCCAAAAAATATGAAATGACTTGGGTTAGATGCCAATTCCATTTTTCTTACCACGAAAATTTACTAAAAATTGTTTTAAGAAGTTTAGCTTCCCCAAAATGCAAATCAGCTAGTAAAGGGTCGCTTTTACAGCCCTCTACCTTAGTAGGGTTTGAAATTTTAAAATACATTAACCACATTTCCACGGTCATAGGTCCACGGTCATGAAGCTGAAATTTTACTATAAATAGATTTTTTTAAAATGACTTCACTTTTTTTTTTCTCTTGGCTTAAAAAATTCACAATTTTTTTTGGTTAATTCTCTGGGCTCACAAAACCTACACTCACAGCTCACAAGCTCATGCTTTTAGGCTCACAAACTAGTGTTGTTGTTGAGATTTGTGTGAATATTGATGAACTCTCTTAATGTCACTAATGTGCTAGAATACATACTATTGTTATTGAATGCAAATCTACATTTTAGTAGAATTTGAAAAATTTGAAAAGAACAATGTTACCACTACTTTTATTCTTGTGCCACAAGGGATGCTAATTTATTTAGATTTGGAACCTAATATTGTACATACCAAACACACACAATATTAGTTTGCATCTCCAACTTATTCTACCAAGTTCTAGTCACTAGGACTACTAATACACACCACTATAAGAAACCTATGGTTTAGATACCAAGTTCAAATTTTTTAAATGGATTTTTGGTAATGTCAATGTTTACAACCCAATGTTTTTATATCAACATTAATGTTACGTTGGACACTCTTGTTGACATAAAAAACATTGGGCTGTAAACATCGACATCACCTAAAATCCATTAAAAAAAATTAGGGCTTGTTACTTAAAAAGCAGGTTGTTTGTAATGATAGTTTTATTTTGTGACACTAGACACATTACTTGGTAACATGAGGTATAATTTCTATTTTATTGTACAAAGATTTGTTGTGGCAGTGCTTACCATAGTCCTAACCACTTTTTAGTATCATTCCTTAGCTCATTTTGTATTTGCTACTTCCAAACTATGGCTAATCAACATTCACAACTTGAGACACATTGAAGATGGCCTAGGAAGGAGTGGACCTTGACCCATCCGATGCCACAAAAAAAAAACACACAAGTGTCCCACTGTCCCATGGTGCCTCGGAGTAGCAGTCACTTCACCAACCTTAAGTCACCAAGGCTCTAAGAGAGAATGAGGAAGGAGATCAACCTTTTCTATAGTATTCTCTATGGCGTTAGGTAGCCCCCCCCCCTTTATATCAAAGGAAATCCCCTAATCTACTTGGATTGTGGAAGATTAGTTATTTCCAACCAAAATCATCAGGTTATATCACCATTTAAACTTCCAAACTTTCAAACGGTGCAACTTTGCGTTTAGAACTCCAAATCCATTACACAAGCCCATTTTGGACATTTACGTAACAAGTAGATTCCTATGAATTGCTTATTTGTCTCATTTGAACAAGTTCTTAAAAAGTAATGGCCCTTCAAAGATTAGGGTTCATTGGGAGAGGTGTCATGGCTTCACCATGATCCTTTTCTTGGCCATAACTTTCAACTTATGGCTCAAAACGTCATAATGCTTGTCATTCTAGCTTCCTTGTATTTGTGATTTGTAGCTTTCTAATGATATTCTACATGCCATACTTCCTTGAGGAATTCATCGGGAACGCCTTACACCTAGTCTTCAAGTATTTTAGAGCCACTGAGACACACTCAACTTTGAACAACCATAATTTTTAGCCTTCTAGTTCAATTTATGTTTTCTTTAAATGGTTGAAAGATTATTCTTTAGATATTTTCAAGCATGTTTGATACATACCCAACTTCTTAAATTTTAAGGTATTATTGCACCCTATTTATTAAGGAATCTCCCATTCCTCCTTTCTTAAACTATTGCAAGGCTTGGAAAGTCACCCTCAAGGTCACCTTTGCTTACTAAGGTACTTTAGGCACCCCAAGAGGTAGGGGTGTAACACCCTTAAAACATTAGGAGGGATTTGAGGGCTCCAAGGGCCGTTTTGGGACTGTTCCTGAAACTGGTCTGGGAACGGCTGGCTATTATTAGGCCAACATTTCTCAAAACAAAAATGGGTCCTGAAATATGAAAAAAAGTCCTAAAAAAATTTTAAAAAAAGAAGAAGTTAATGATGTGGCACGGTCTTGACCATGTAGGATTCCTGCAAAATTGTGTTCCCGCAACAAATTACGCTATTTCGGACTGTGGAAACTCGCGGGCTCCTAGAGCCCTCAAATCTCTCCTAATGTGAATATTTTTTTGAAAGTACAAAATGATTCAACTTTCATTGATTCTAAAGGTGGAATTGGGATAAAAAAAAGTGGCACTTTTCCAATTTTTAAAAAACTTTATTTGTACCCTAGTCTAGGTGGCACCAAATAAAAAATAGAGATAATGAAATTCTTTTTTTGACTAGTGCTTTATGGCAAGGGACAAGTGGAGGAATGCATTTTTATTACACAATTGATAAAATCAGAGTTTTTGAATTTGTACTTGGGATCAAGAAACCTAAATGAATAAGGAGGGATCTCAATAACAAAACCAACTACTCTAAAATCCAAAATAAAAAGCTTGTATTTAGACAAGAAAACAAAGAGTTATACATGTCAAAATTGAGCTCAATAGGTTGTCAAGATAAGAAACTAGATTCTAGTTGTATGAAGGGTGAATGCAAGAAATACTTGTACTATTTTTTGTCACAAGCTAAGTGCTGATCTGTTTTTTGGCCATAGCTTTTGCATTTTTGCTTGAAATGACTCAAGATTTCTAGGGAAGGTACTCATGTCTATCATACACCTTACATAATGTTTTCATAATTTTCAAAAATAGTTTAATACTAAAATAGTACTGGTGATTAAATGTCACAAATGAGAATTTGGAGGTTTTTAGTACTAAGGAGTACCTTTTTTTTAATGATTTGGAGATGAAATTTGGATGAGATGATCTTCTAGTAGACTTACATCTTCCCACGTGAGGGATTTTGAAAAAAGTGATTTTTATGTGGTGTGGAAGTCTACAAAGTGAGGTTCTTTTTGCTTGAATTTTGAAACATATAAAATATTATTTTGATGGTTTTTTTGGTGAATGACCATGTCTATAGAATATTTACAAATAGACACTTTTTATTTTTTTTATTTACTTATTTTTACTATTTTTCCCGAATTAAGACATGAAAGTATGTATTTTCTTAAGGTTTGACACTTTTTAAGTTCTCCTACTCAGAGAATTTTTCTATCAATTTCCTTTAGTGAAAACCTTCATCTTAGAAGTGTATACATTGTTCATATTTTTCAAATTTTTTTCAAATTAATTTTCTAATATTAAAGTACTCCAGAAAAAGTCATGAGTATTGTAGTAAAATGCAACAAATAGTACAGGTGTTCCTTGCATTCATCCTCAAGTCAAAAAATTTATTTGTAATCATGCATTATCTAGTATTTCTTTAGTACTATGCAAGATACAAGTAGGACTTGTAATAGAAGCACGGTGCTTGATAAAACCATGGCTAGTTTATTTTTATATCATAATTTTTTATTGTAATTTGGTCAAAACAAAGTTCTACCTCAAAAAGCATACAATAGATTTTCAATTTGTTGCTATTATTGACTTATTAAGCCTTCCTTGATTAGATCTATAAATAATACACAATCAAAATAACCCCAAGTAAGTCAACTTTGGCATCCAAGCCCACATCTAAAATCTCATGTGGGAGCACTAATTATCCAAACTTAACCTTGAAAGGATGCTATGGACATTTTTAGTCCTATGGACAACTTCACTTTAGTTTGTAGAATGGGAAAGAAACAATTATTCATTCAATTTTTTTGAAGAAGTTGCTTGAATAGATTTGCAATGAATAGTATGTAAATTTCTTCACTATGGTATGTATGAGTATATATATATATACTCACATTACACATAACATCCATACATCCACAACTAAACTAATATCTTACAACATCAATCATTTTGCAATACAATAATTTAGACATACAATTAGAATACAATCACCTTTTCCCTTGCCAATAATTCTACCTAAATAATAATATTCATTTTTACACTCGCTAATCGTGCATGTCTTTCCATACTATATATAAATCTTCTATATAATACAATTTACATCTTTTCATTTGTTTCATCAAATATAAAGCCTTCCAAATGGAAGTATGAAGTTTTGTGAAGGCATTTGTCTATGCCTTTAAAGATATGAAATCATATTGGGTATATGATTTAAAATGATCGTTTATAACCCTTTAATACTTTAATCCTCCAACATTTATTTGGAAGACAAAACAAATTGTTCAAGTGTCTCATTCACCTATAAGAATTCTTCAATCTTTTAGCGATAACCATTCTTTATGACCAATTTGATGAAATGAAAGTAAATGAAATATTTGTATGAAGATAAAATCCAAAAATTTAGACATTGACTTTGGAAAAACATGCATAATTGTAAGTGTCCAACAAATGATTTTAGACCTCTATGCAAGGAACAAAAAACAAGTTTGTATTTCCATCCAATTGTATTAAGGTAATTGATGGTAGGACCATTTGAAAATTTCTACAAATATTTTTGTCTCATTGACTTACATTGTTTCAACTACATGTGAAACTTTTTTTAAAGTGGCAAAGGGCTTCTAGAAGACGGCATTGGAATTATCATCCTTGAGTAGAAAATTATGTCTATAGGCATTGTCATTTCCAAGTTGAAGGAATGAATCTCTCAATGTGTTTAGAGCCAAATGTGGCTCTTAGATGATTTCAAGTGCAAAAATGTAGGTGGACTAAATTGTTTCATCAAATGTTTTTTTGAAAGTGTTTGTATGCTTCTACACTACATGGTTTTCGAAATTTACTTAGAAAAATATTATTGACCTTTATATATACATAAATGCTAAAAAACAAATGATGAAAGTTGTTCTATTAGTTTACTTTAGTAAGTTGTACATTCTTGCTTTTGATTTAAATTTTTTTTCATTAAAGTAATTAATTTGGATTTTGCCAAGCCCAATGAAAAAGATCCTAACTAAGTCTAGTTTCAATTCAAATTCAAATTTTATAAAACACCTAAAATTGCATATTTTATTGTAATATGAGTTGTAGGCCTATAGCTATAGTGTGTTGATTTTTTCATTATAGAATAATACAAAGTTTAGATTATCATAAGAGGATTTTCAACTGTTGTACAAGACTGCGAGTTCCCAAACGCTGGGAACGCATTGGGAACTCTGGGAACGTGATGCTGATGTGGTCGAGCGACTGCCACGTCAGAAAATAATAAATTTTTATTAAATTAAATTAAATATTAAATATTTTTTTTTAAATCATTTTTTTTCTCTTTAATACATTCTGAAGTTTTTTGAAAAAAAAAAATTAAATTTTTTTTTTCAAAATTCAAAAATTCAGACCAACAAGGGGCTGGTCTGCAGCAGTGGGAACAATTTCGGGGAACACCCCTGAAACGGTCTCCTGGGGCCCAAAAATCCTCTTATGACTATAATGTTTTAAAATATAATATATAACAGTGGAAAAATTTCAATCTTTTTGTGCGTTTTTTGTATTTGATATGAATTTTTTTCACTTATTCTTCATAAATTCATAATAATTTCACATTTTCATCAAATAATTTAAGAACATGAGAATTTGTAGAAGACATGTGATTTCAGATTTGAATTTTTTTTTAAATCGCATTTGAGATCACATTTGTATTTAGTGAAAATTAGAGTATACAAATGAAAAAATATTGTAGGGGACATTATTTAGGGATTAATTTACACCAATTAACTGTCAAAAAATATTTGGAGACTTTCAGTAGATAATCCATTCATAAAAAACCAACCATAATTGTGCAATATAAATTAATTGTAAGAATTTGCAATCTCATATGCTAAATGAGCTTGATTTTTTAATTTTTGATTTAGATGTGGTGAGATCTTTTGGACTATCCATCTCCAATTTCACTCTTGGTTTCACTTTGTAGCTTTTAGTGAGGAAGGGTACACAGACTTTGTTTCATGATATTTGGACTTAAGACAAAAAAATAATTGAGTATTGAATTTTTTATAAATAAATAAATTAAAAAATACTTTTATTGAATGGAGATTAAAGAAGGTAAAACTATCATTTTTGTGGCAAATATTAACGACATCTATGAGTATGGCAACAATGCAAGGCATACTAGTAGTTGTTGAAGTGAACTATAGTTTAGTATGCTTGAAGAATGAAATCTCATTACAAATGCTCGAGTCAGAAAGGAGCGAATGAATTTCGTCGATAGAAGGACGGATGAATAAGGTTTTCGTTCGCCTCTTCGCCTCAAGCCAAAGCGAAACCCTAGTTTGAGCAAGGGAGCGAGCGAGTTTTGAAAATCACCCCCGACTTGCCGGAGTACCATTTGCATTTCGCCATGGGATTCCTGATGGAGTTCGTGGAGCACTGGATTCGTCGCTCCATGGAAGACCCGGACGAGCGCGACGCCAAGTTCCGTCAGCACGTCCAGACCACCAAGGAGAAGTGCGACAAGCTCAAAGCCACTTGGGCCAACCCCGTCAAACCCTACGGAAGCTGGAACACTGACAAGAACAACCACAAGTTTTTGCAGGATCTTACTCTCAGTCGGATGCCGGGCCGGAAGGACCCCTACGAGGACCTGGCTTCTGCTGCGTCTCGAGCATCTTGATTTAGCATTTGCCTGTTCAGGTAGTTGTCTTCCTTTTCTCCTCTCATCAGTTCATGGAGGAGGGTCAGCGAGGTGGAGCTCTTTTAGGACCACGGCGCCTATATTGGACTTCATAGTTCTAAATCTCGGCCTTGAGTGTTCTTTGTTTCTTTGATTTACAAATAACAGGGGGTGGCAGAGTTTTTTTTCTTAACATTTTCAATCGCGCGCTTCGTAGCTTCTTAGGAATCGTGCATGGTCCATGTGTCCTAATTTTGATGAATGGAGGGAAGAAATGTGGTTTTATTCGAAATTCTCAATACAACGGACAATTAGTGTAAAACCATTTGATAGTAATATCCTCTGCGACTAATCAGTGAGACGTTATTGTGCTCGAAATTCCCGAGCCTGTCGAGTTTCTTGGACAATCACTCATATCGGCCAGTACTCTGCAAGTGAATTGATTTCCTTTGAGCGGCTTGAGTGACTTGTATCCTTGTTTATGGGTATATCACCTTTCTAGCCTTCGCATGCGTATAGTCGATCTTTACTGTATTAACAGGTTCTGAATTCCACATTCTCTCTCTCCTTTTAGCAGACTCTGATGATGCTCGGCGGTCGTTTTGCAGATTAATTGTCGTGGGTTTCGAAAAAGTTTGTGACTTCTGGTTCAAGAGGAGTCATGCCTTCTGACCTGTTCCGAGCACTTGGGATGCCTAGTTACACCGATCAATGTGGTTCTTCTCTTCTCTTCTGAAAGCAAGAGTGTTCTTTTATATTCGTATCATTTTGATGTGAGGATATTCTGCATTATTTCGAGCATCCAGGTGCTGAAATTTACACTTGAATATAAGGATGGAGTTCGTTCCATTGTTAGGAAATAAGACATTCAGCACCGAGATATTTTGGCTCCCTGATCTCCTTTCATTCGAATGATTTGAAAAAATAAATGCTGCGATATATGATTGATTTCTCAATTTCTCAAGTATATGCTACTCCTTGTATTCTAAAACGAAACTTTGCATGGTTTGCTTTTAACATTTCAGCTTATTTAGGGTTTGTCTTTTATATAGGGTTTGTCTTTTATAGTTCAACTTCCTTATGGACTCCCTTGTTTTGAAGAGAAACCGTAAAATCAACATCCTTGACAATTTAAATCACAACTCAATGAATGTGTAACTAGTTGACCCAAAAAAAACTTATATCTTTGTTTCAATAATCGTATTACAATGTTTCAAAGCTTACCATGTACAAATCAATCTATCCAATCAAGCATAATTAAATGATTTCTAATTGATATTTTTGGTCCACTATTATATTGTATCTAAAGAAAGATATAACTTTTGGAATTTTCTTAGAATGAATGGAATTGAGTCTCATATATAGAATAGTGGTGAACACCTATCTTAAAGATCCCATTTAGAATTCAAAATATTAAGTCATTTGGACCCAAATTTTCAAAAATCCCAAATTGGGCTTTCAAATCCACAATACAACCCTTTAGAAATGAAAACCCAACTACAATGTTTATACCACATATTAGTATACCAATTTGACTACACTAACGATGATATTTAGAATTATGTTATAAATAGTGTTACTTGAGCTTTTATTGCACCTATCCCAAATTTCAATTGGTTTGCATTTAGTGTTGTGTTCACCACCCTTTAATTCAGATATTTAGGTTTATATTTTTTTCATGACAATTTGATGAAATAATATGTAACACTAAATGTAGTTTTGTAAAAAATTTATATCCAAAAGTTGACAAATAGCGTCTATGTTGATACTTCATGTTGTGGTTTCTAATAAATATTACTAACATTAAATACCATTATTAGTATAATGAATCAATTAAATCTAGTCAAATCTAAGAAGTTATTGTAGTAACAACCTTAAAGATGGAATTGATTTAGTTTCATTTTTGAAGTAACCTTTGAGGTTTTTGTATTGACATATATAGGATCTACTTTGCAATGAGCTTCAATGGAGGCCTTGGAAGCTACAACTAAACTAATTGAAGATATGACAAGAATGACGAAATGAAGCTAATAAAAAATTGGTAAAGTGAAACTAAGATGAAAATGGTAAATGAAATCAAGTAAAAAATTTACATATTTTCAAAGTCACACAACTAAATTTTTTCTTCCATTTGAATGATTTGTATTTATGATTTTAAGAATTCAAAAAATCTTCAAGATTGATGATTTTCATAGTGGTTGGTATGTTTTGGATATTGTCATGAATAATCTATGACTAAGATTTATTGTCAAGGTTGTATGAAACTGAATGTTGGAAGCCTTGAAATGAATGCACTTAGAGATTGCCATAGTTGATGAGTTTTTTACTTGTTTTGTAAAGTGGAGTTGAAGTTTGACAACAAGAGTATATTGGAGCATTTGTGAATAATAATTAGGATTTGGGAGATTCTTTAATTTTTAAATTACTCAACAAAGAATGAGTTTGTGTAATTGTTCAATTGGATTATAAATCAAGATGAGTTGTAGATTTTGCTTTTTTCAATTGAATGAATGTTGAAAGGAGAGATAGAACTAAATATGTAGATCATATTTATGTTAAGTACAAGTCATATTTAAAGAATGCAATTTGAAGATGATAGGATTTTCAAGTAAATTTCCATCCATCTCTTTAAATTTCTATTTCTATTTTTCATCTCAATAGATTCCCATTGGATGAAATAATTTTGAAAGAGTGTGTTAGAGGTCACAATTTCAATTTTTGAATACAACCAAGAAAGTATAGATGGAATTGAAGGATCTTTATATTTAAAAATGTTAAGGTGGCTAAATTGAATTATTGGGCTTGGATAGTTGGATATGGGTCAAATTAATGCTACAATGCACCTTTCTAAAGCAATTGGGTGATGGTATTGGCAAGTTTCAATTATATATTGTAGTCTAAGATGATAAATGTAAAAGTTTTATTTTATGTATTAGATCTTTGATATGATGAATAACTTTCCTCTTTGATCTAAACTGAGTGAGGCTTTATTTCAATGTGATTTCACTTCAAAAATGATGAAAGATCTCATCAAAAAATCTATTATTGTTTGCCAGTACTATAAAATTCAATACTTAAACCTAAACCTTGATGATTTGCAAATGACCCATCTTGGTTGGCAATAGCAAATAAACTCATTTTGATTGAATGAGGAGAAGAGATAACATGAGTAAATTGCACTATTTCTTGAGAATGTAAGATGCACCAATTCCCTCCAATTAAGTGTGACAATCAATAGCATGCATAGCTCAAGCAAAAAAATCTTTTCAGTTGATATAATGGCATGCTTGATCTAAATTTAGTCTTTGATATTTAGTCCTAATGTAACTTACTTGTATTTCTTTGAACAATAAACCCTATAAAATTTTAGAATATAAAAGCAACACATTATTGTTTCCTTAGGGCATGAGTGGCAGAAGAAATTTATTCTTAAGAATGCCAAAAATATATATATTGAAAAAGAGAAATTGTCAAATTCAACAAAAATTATTTGACCTGGCTATTGTAAAATAAGAAAATGCCCATTTTTTTGGTAGGAAATCTAAAGTAAAATCAAAAGACTACCCTACCTTCAAGAAAATATTGATGGCAATTGTCTTTCATGAACCCTTAAAGATATGCGATAATTTGAAGATAAGAGAATGACCGCTTATTGTCAAAACACAACAATTGTGTTCAATAAAGAACTTTAGATCCCTTTTTGGCATAATAGAATATTTTTTTTCAAAATAGTTTGAACCCAAAAAAAGTTGAGAATTTAAGGTAAGCTTCATCTCTAAAAATTGATTTGTGATTTTGAGTCTCCAAAAAAAAGGTTATGGATAAAATTGAAAGGATCTTTGAAAATGTAAAGAAAATGTCCCTTCTAACCCCTCTTTGAAATTTGTTCATAACTTTGGATTGGAGTTTTGAAATCTCAAACAATTTTTTGGACATGAAATTTGACTTGATATTTCATATTTTACCTTAATTCAATGCTTAAATTTTTTTTTTTTTACTATGTCTAAATGAGGTCTGAAATTGTATTATGAAGACAGTTTTTGCTTTTGACTTTCCTTTGAGAGATTGAACTCCTACTAATCCTAACCACTTACATATTCCACATAGGTTGTTCTACCTTCCACTACCCCATTTGTATAAAGATCTTGTCTTCCACCTCTTCTTGCACATATATTCACTTGTCTTAAGAAGCCTAAATCCAAATGGTTTGAAAACAATTTAATATAATGTTGAATTTTTAAAATTAAATTTGAAAGTGCTGAAGGTATTTTGGAAAGTTTAAATAATTATTCTGCAACAATGTGCTAATCCTACCCCATAGGTATGGTATTTCATTTTCTAGTTAATATGAATCCTAAGTAATATTGATATAAGATATACAAACTTTACTACATGATTGATACTTTCATTTTAGTCATATTGACATTTGACAATGTTTTCTAGGCCATGATTGATATGTTGGAAAAATTTTCAATCGTTCTCAAGATCTTACAATTTCAACTAACAAACCCTATTACAACATTGATGTAAGTTATCAAATATTGTTGACTAGGATTTTTGTTTTTGGCAAAATTTCGCTAGATTTGTTAGAATCTGATGAATCAATAGTGGACCCTCCAAAAATTAGCCACTATAGCAAGGCTAGATCGAGGGACACTGGTCCAAAAAAACATGTTGACATTAGAAAGTAGAGAATGAACAATTTCTTGAAAACTTTTCAATCCTATCTTGGATACCAAAGATTGATATTTGTAAACTTTACCACTAGATTGAGATTCATCATCAAATAATTTTGACATTAGAAAGTAGGCAATGATGGATTTTTTCAAAACTTTTCAACTTTATCCTTGAAGGTTCATGATAGATTTTTGAAAAGTTCTTAGCAAACTCTACCTTATAATTTATGCTTTATCATTGAATTCTTTAGACACTAAAAAACTAGAAAACCAAAAAAATCCTCTTAAAGATTTCAAAACTATTTTAGAATTTGTGAATAGACGACAAAAGATATTTGTTTTAAAACAAAATTGCAATTAATCATTGTCAAACTTTTGATTGAAAATGAGGCATCATGTATTGTACAATGCTTTGATTTCCAATGAGTGCTTTTGAATATTTTAAACTATTAATTCCCACAATATCAAGAAGGATGATTTCACAATGAGGGGTGCTATTATGTGAGCATAAAAGTGTGAGCCTATGAGCGTAGAAGACTATACACCTATGATATAAGTGTCTATATATAGTAACCTTCTATATTAATAGTGTATATATGTTATAAGTACCTATATTATAAATGTTTGTGTTATAAACACTTTCAATGGTTGCATAATACATACTTATATATATACTCAAGGCTCACACTTTCATGCTCACATACTAGCACCATTGATTTCACAATCACCAAGGTCCATCTTTCAAGGGTTATTAACTCTCAATGTAGTAGAATATAATCACCAAGGTCCATCTTTCAAGGTTAATAACTCTCAATGTAGTAGAGCACAATCACCAAAGTCCATCCTTTCACCCTTGAAGGCCCAAGGTTATTTTTCTATGAAAAAACACTCAAAACAGTCATTTCTATTGTGTTCATCCAAGAGAACAAAAAAAAGTATTTTTGTGGAATCTAACCATAGGATCTTATACTTTATTTTATCTAAGATCATAAAGTAAAAATTTCATAAAGTTTGACTGTATAGATTGGAAGATATTTGCATTCAAAGTTGGAAAAAAGAAGGGTTTTTTAGCATTGTTTTGCAATTTCAGATGACTTTTGTTGAAAATTTTTGCACTATGAACTTTGAATCAAGAAAATATTGTATTGGAGAATTGAAATGAAAGTCTAGGAAAAGAATTTCAAAAATAAAATGCTTGATTTCCACTCTTTATAAAATTATTAGGTAGATTTAAGATTGAAAGAAAAACTAAATCCTTAATAGCTCTAAGGTGGGATTGAAATACAATAATCTTCCCGGTGAGATTGTTCTAGCAAGAAATTTTAACCTTTTCAAGCAATTTTATTTCTAAATTACAAAAATTGTATCTAGAAATGAAATTTATGAATTATTTTTTTAAGATGCTGAAACTACCCAGAAAACAAGATTGTTCAAAACTCTCGCATCACTAATCCAAATGGAATGAATCAAAGCTTTGAATTTTTTTGTGGATTTATTTTTCGACATGGGGATTTGAAATTTCATCTATTTATGGTATAACTTTTGCTTTTAGGCACCAATTGAAATAAAAATTATCTTCCCACATAGTTAATGAGTTTCCTTATCATATAAGAAAGTTTCAAAAAGTTTCACTAAAAATTGAAGTCATCAGAACTTGCCGTAACTCCAAATCTCCAAATTGTCCCCCAAGGGAACAAAGGACTCTTGGGGGTTAACAAGATTATAACTCTCAATGTAGTAGTAGAGCTTCTATACATACCACAAATCTCAATGTAATAGAGCTTCACATGTAGTAGAGCATCCTCACTATGCCACCTACTCTATACCTCTTGGGGGTTAACAAGATTATAACTCTCAATGTCGTAGTAGAGCTTCTATACATACCACAAATCTCAATGTAATAGAGCTTCACATGTAGTAGAGCATCCTCACTATGCCACCTACTCTATACATATATGCATTCCAAATTTTCAAATGTTCTATGCAATGGCACTTATAACAATGAGGGGCTCCTACCTTTGAATCTTAGTGCATGGAGAGGAGGGAGGCAACAACAATGCGATCCGGTGGTCACCCAGCCACCCAAAGAGAGACCATAATAATTGGAGTTGGAAGTTGGGATGGATTGGTTTTCCAAAACCCCTGTGAGAGGAGGGCAGTCAAGGCACGTCAGAAACAGTAGATTCTCCCAAGTTCCAGTTATTGTGAAAAACCAACGTCCGGGGGCACTCAACCTCTGTAATTATTAAACCCGGTCCTTCGGTCCGCAGCCCAGCCCGTTTGTCACGGCCTGGATTGCAGGCTCTGCCACATGGCGACAAATCAGCCCGGCCCAAAGGCAGGACCACACTCCTGGGCTGACTGCAGAAACTTTTGACCCGCCGACCAGCTTTCGGGAATCGGGATGGGGCGAAAGGCCAAGAGGGCCACAGATTTTGCAACACAGCAGCCCAGGCGGATGGGTGGAAGGCAGGAAGATTACTGCACCGTACCAGCCCGGTTCACTTCGTAGGAGTTGCAAAGGACATAGAAACAACCCCGTCACTTCGCAATGACCGATTTCGACACATGCCTGCACTAAGTTAGACATGTATTGCACTACTATTTCCATCCTTTCAAGGTTCCTCTGCACTGGATCTCGATTCGATCAGAAATGCACCCAGAAGAGTCTCCCTCCGAAGTACACAAATCTACAAACCCAAGTTTCAGAACCTGTGGGAATACGAATCGCCATGCAAATGGCAAGTTAGAGTAATCATGAATACTGTATTTGTCCGACATCCTCCTACCAACTGAACAAGTGTCATGCAGGCGAATATAATATATAACCATCCGCTCAAGAATGACAACGTGCCTTATAATACGCGAAACCTGATAAACCGAGAAACCTCTCGCAAGTGCCAACCCCAGAACATGCACACTAACCAACGCAAGGGTACGATAGAAAGTCTGCTCCACAATGTCAGCAGTGTTCAGACTGAAATCGAAGGAACCAAAACATTATACTACAAAAACAAACGACAGAACAAGCCTGAACTCTGCACCCCTCCCAGAGGCAAAGCGCAAACAAAAGAGCGCCACAGCCAAGATCTATTGACAGATCAATGACAAGAGTCGAAGCTCGATGTCTAACTATCGATGGATTTCCAACATTCCAAGATCATTTCGACTTTCTCTCGTTCCGTTCAACTGCATAAAAGCATGTCCACATCAACAGAACTCCACGAAATACAAAGAGACGAAATTGCATGAGGAATGCACCCCAGGATGTCACTTGCGACCAAGAACCGAAATTCGGCAAGTGAAATGATGATCGAGGAACAAAGAGTGAAATTTAAAGAAAGATGCTGGACATGGTCACAATTAAATGTACACCTCATCTCCAACCCCGCAAGGGTGGGACAACGAGGCGAATGTGACACATCAATCAGACGGGTTCCGCATCCTCTACACCCAAAAACAGAAGATGCAAATGAGATACGAGAAATTCACAGATTAACTATCTAGTAAAGCTCGTGCCAGTAGGCTCCATTACAAAAACAACCTACTTGAGCAAGTGCTAAAACCTTCCCAGACCAACACCGATTCCATCTTCTCACTCAATTGTAGTGTCAATTTCACTTGTCTAATTCTAGTGGTCGTCAGCATCTTCAATCTTCGTGTCCTTGCCTTCCTCACCGATATCATCCTGATATCAACCAACCACCCACTTAGCTCCTGCCATCCGACCACAAAGCAAAGAACAAGAATAAACAAGGAACATGTGCACAGTGTCTAGTAAGTAACCAGGCAAAAAACCGCGCTCTGCAGGCAGCGCATTCAGATTGCATTTCACCTGCATGTCCGATGTCCACAAAGTGAGGTTGTCGCGAAGAAGCTGCATGATCAGAGTGCTGTCCTTGTACGACTCCTCTCCAAGGGTATCCAACTCAGCGATCGCTTCGTCGAAAGCCTGCAATGGACAAAAATACATGTCAAAAAACAAGAAAAACTCCGTACCAAAACAACACCTAACGCTCGCATTGTAAAGGGGCGCAAAAAAAAAGACCAAACTACTAACACATCAAAGCACGGCCACGAAAGACACAGACCTGCTTGGCCAGAGTGCAAGCCCGGTCGGGGGAGTTCAGAATTTCGTAGTAGAACACAGAGAAGTTCAAAGCCAGGCCCAATCGGATGGGATGGGTAGGCGCCAACTCGGTCAAGGCAATGTCCTGAAAATGTAAACGAAAAGCGTCAGGGGCACTCCAACAGAAAAACAGCACTACGAAACAAGGCTAAAAATATCCATCGCACGGGTCTCCGAAACACAACGTACAACCAACTCGGAATCTAGAAACCAACTCACTAACAAAACAGTAGAAAAGGCAAACAAGGCGGAGATATAAAATATTTTAGGCCCCCTACAGACGAATCCACACATAGAACGCTTCGCAAATCAACGACAAGCCTAAAATGACGCCGCAAGAAACGAAGGGGCCAAACAAACGAACGATCCTAAGAGCATCCGCCACACTCACTTGCGCAGACTTGTACGCCAGCAATGTGGCCTCCGCGGCTTCTTTCCTCTCCGCGCCAGTCTTGAACTCCGCCAAATATCTGTGGTAGTCGCCCTTCATCTTCAGGTAGAAAACCTTCGACTCCCCCGTGCTCGAAGAAGGGATCAGGTGTGAGTCCAAAAGCTTCAAGATGCTGTCGCAAATGGTGCTCAGCTCCGCCTCCACCTTCGAGCGGTACTCCTTGATGGCGGACACGTGCTCCTCGTTGCCCTTGCTCTCCTCCTTCTGCTCGATGGAGGAGATGATCCGCCACGAAGCTCTCCGCGCGCCAATCACGTTCTTAAACGCCACCGACAGCAGGTTGCGCTCTTCCACGGTCAGCTCCTCCGTGTCGACGGTCTTGGCCACCTTCTCCATGGCCTCCACCATCTCGTCGTACCGCTCCGCCTGCTCGGCGAGCTTGGCCATGTAGACATTCTCCTCCCGCGACTCGGACGTCATTCTGGCTACGGGCGGGGCTGAGCGAGGGCGCTAATTGTGAGCTTGAAAACGGCCGACGAGGACAACTCCGCAGCAAGAACAGACTAGCACCGCCAGAGCAACCAAACGATCTGAATGGCACCTCGGGACCCTCGCAATGAGCACGACGACGCAAGATCTAAGGCAGAGGAGCGAAGCGAGGGGAAGTAAGAAGTGAAGGATCCCGTGAGAAGCTGGAAGGGCCTAGGGTTTGAAGGCAAGCCAATCGTGGGCAGTGAGAAATTATTCCTGGGCTGCCCGCAGCCAGACCCCACCCCCTCATCAACTGAGCGAAGTCCCAGTCGACACCTGGAAGTGTGACAGCTCTCCCGAGGCCGCTGAGGGAACGGTTTGAAATTTGTAGTGTAGACTTCAGACGACTGGACGGAATTGGGCGGAACTGGAGATGGGAGTCACGCAGCTGTCAACGAGGCAATATTAGTAACTTATTGTGTTTGTATAATCAGCTCGGATAACTTAAATTGGGCATTGACAGTCACACTAACTTTAAATGATTGTATGCAACTCCCCACTATTTTATAATGGATCCCACCTACAACACACATTTTGGAACCAGTAGTTCTAAACACAATTCAAGAAAAATATCATAAGATAGAGGTACCCAATACCAACTACAGATCCATACCTAACTTGTAGAGTGCAGCTATTTTCAACTGAGGCTAGAACATATTTCCAACTAACATTTGGAATGTGTTTTTTCCTCCATTTCTAGGTTGGGCCCGGTAAGATCATGACTCAAATCCCAAAGTAGTGAGCAAGAAAGTATTTAGTCTATGATTGGAATTGGAAGAGTCTAAACATTGGCTATTAGTACAGACAACTTTTTGGCTTCCAAAAATCATAGTAATTTCAATTTTGGAAATAAAATTCCGGAAATTTTAGTCCTTCTATTTCCCATCTTCCTACTTGGCAAAAATTTCACTTGTTTAATATTAAACATGATTTATCTAAAAATTGCTTAAGTGATCAATTATGGGTACCTCTACTTTATCATAATGTTAACAAAAGATAGCAAAAATCAATGAAATCAGTTTGAGAATTTTAAATTTTGTTTGAATACGATAACATTCAATAGTAGTGTACCAAATTGCCTCTCAATAGATAGAATGATGTAGAATATTCTATATCATTCTATTGAGTGGATGCAATGGTGTGAAATATTCCACACCATTCTTTAGCTATGAAGACATGTGGTATGATTTGTCAAACCAAGGCAATGGATTGAAAATGTACTTTGCAGTAGAGTACAAAACTAATAAATAAGTTTGTTTTGTCAAAAAAGGAATTGATATAATATTCTATATGTAGCATAGTGAACTAGTAAGATATAAGTGATCAATCACGTCAATCTTTACATCATGTGAAGTTTATTGTAAAGATAAATATTGTTTCCTATATTAATTTAATTTGGGCCTTACAAGTTAACAAAAGTACTCCCATTGATTTGGTGAATGAAAGTCAAAGATGAAAACTTCACAAAGGAAAAGGCAACCTTTCTATGGGCTTTCAATAATAACGTCATAGAAATACCTACTATTGAAATTAAAATATCCTTTGTCAATTACCCTTGAAGAATTAGATTATTAGAAGGGATTTTAGGGCAAAAGAAGCCCATCTCACCCTTGTTCCCCAAAACAAAAATAAATATCAAGCTAGTTGCTAAACAAAAAATAAATATTTTGGGTCCTGAAATGTGAAAAAATCAATGACATGGCATTTTCTCAACCACTTTGGATTTTTGTTCCCTCAACAAATTCTACATTCCTATAGCCCAAGAGCTCGCAATCTTCCGAAGCCCTAAAATCTCCTCTAAGGTAGGTGGCTCGAATTGCGACCGTCCATTTAGAAGCGTCCCTATAAAATGCTCCAAAATCGACCTTTGGTGGTTTTGAGATGGATCCTTGACATTGTCAGAGTTTTATAAGGTTTGTTAGGTGTTGGTTTATACAACACATATGGTGTAATAAGAGCCAGGGTGGGTCGATTTCAAACTAAGAGTGGACACAAGACAAGTGTCCATTTCATTTTTGCAAGAAAAACGTTTTCAGCCGAACATCCTCTTACTAAAATGCCTCTCAGTCACTTATAACTTCTTGGATTGATATGAAATTTTAGCTACACAAACTAGACTAGTAGGCGCAACTTTTCCAACAATTTTTTTTGAAAACGGACCTTATATGAAGAAGTTATAAGCCGCCGAAGTTCACTGTGATCCAAGAATGTCGGGATTTTGAACTTTGAATTGCTCCCAAACATTCAAAACAACTTGGATTGACATGAAAATTTTACCACAATAACTAGGCTTCAAGGAGAACATAACCCAACAAATTTTATTGAAAACTAACATTTGATGAAAAAGATACAAGCCCCCGAAGTTGCAGCCATCTCAATGCAGTTTGGTGAATTCAAATTGAACTTGTGAACTTTGATTGACTCCCAAAAAATCAGTATAACTTAGATTGATCTGAAAATTTTATCACACAAGCTAGAAGAGAGTTTGCAAATTTTCCAACAAGTTTTGTTGAATTTGGAAATCGGATACAAAAGTTATAGCACTTTGAATTGGACTTAAAAGTATGTGAAGACAATGTTGGTTTTAGGGCTTCAGTTTAGTAAAGGTCGCATTTAGGAACCTGAAGTATTACTTTTTGAGTGCTTCACTGCTTGTTTTTGGTCAAGCCCTGGTTTTTTTCAGACCGCGCATGTGTGGGTTTTGCAAGACCTAGAATCACAAATAGGTACCTATGGCAGAGTTCTTTGAAAATTCATAAGTAATTCATAAATGCTTGGAAAAATATGAAACCACTTGGGTTAGATTTCACATCAATGGTTCTTTAAATGAAAAATAAGGGGAAATATTTTCGGGCATCTTCAACCCATCAAAAAGGCCAAACAGCCCTTAAAGGGTCGCTTTTCAAGCCATCTACCTTAATGGTTTCAATTCCCATTGGTTGCTTCATCCAATTCTTCAATTTCCTTAGGTTTCTTAAAAAAAATTAGTTATTGTTAAATTAGAGCAAGTGCTATGGTTAATGAGGAGCATATTTGGATTGATGGGCGGCTGCTCACAACTCTATTCTAGCTACACTAGTGGCAAACAGTTGTTGCAAAAGAGTGGGATACCGTACTTCTTGCATTACCAGTTGGTGCCCACTCTTCCTGAGGATCAGAGAGCAAAGTGATGACAACTGGAAGGATGAAATCTCTTCGAAGTCCGCGCAAAGAGAAGTTTGAGATCGTTGGACAGTGCACGGAACTGGGGACTCAACTGGGGACTCAGTCAATCAACCGCAACATACGGCAAAAAATAGTTTAGTTCTGTTTACAAGTCGGCACTTTCATTAAATGTCAGCGAAATGCATGTTGAGGTTTGATAATCAGGGGTTCCTAGTTAGAACTTCATTTCACACTTAAAGAATTTGGCATATAAAATCAACCAAGCACGAAAAAATACATTCAACTGTGTTGTTGACATATTTGTTCAATTACAGCTATGTGATTGTCTCATCTACTGAATACAAAACATGACAAAAGCTAACCATGTATTGGAAATGTGGAAGATCAAATGCTGCACATTTGATTTGAGAGAATTCTTCAGAGACAAGACTGATTGGAATCTGTACATATGCAATGGACTGCTTCCAAGAGTATCCAACGAGGAAACCCACAGCAGCGTGAAAGCAAATAAAGCACTGTCCCAACACTCGTTCTGCAGCGGGAAGCGGGAAGAACGATCCAATTACGACATCACCGATTATACGCTACTTCTCGTAACCTCCCTTTTGATCTAGGTTACCAGTCCGGTAAACTACCAGATTACTGGAATGATCGAGAATTTGCAACTTCTGTTGGAAACTCTTGAGTGTCTTCATCCTTCAGACTCGACCCTCCCAGAGTGCATCAGGGTTGCCACCCACACGCTCCAGAAGATTCTTGACATGCAGAGGAGGGTTGAGGCCAAACCGACGAGCCCGTTCGAATCGCTCGAGTCGACTGACTCCTAAGCATGGGCCGTAAGCCATGTTCATATCAAACTGTCTTAGAATCTCCTCAACATCGTCATATTCTGAACACGTATAGTCAAGTGTTAGAATAACAGAAAACTCAACACTTTTTGTACAACAGGCTGGAGAAGTGATCCTAATCGAGAAGTCAGATGAAATGTAAAGGTCTAATTAATCAGGAATCATATCACATATATTCAATCAGAAGTCCTCAGAAGTCCCAGAGTTGATCAAACTTCGAAAATATCTGAGCTTCAAAAGACTTGTCGATCACATAACTGATATCGGAAAAAGAAGTCTTTTGAAGCTCCATTTCATAGGAAAAAACACGATTGGCACTGCGTTCGTTCAATTCCTGTTTTAAAACACTCTGTTATCAAGCTCTAGGTACACATACAGAGAGTGCAAAACATCAAAAAAATCATTCAAATTATTACAGAACTAGAAACCGGAACACAGAATAAAAAGTCGCAGCATTTCAGTCATACTTCCATACATCCGAGCACTCAAAAATAACTTACTGATCACACTAGGGTTACCAAAATATGAGATTTTCCATTTTAATCCTAATTTTCCTAGATTTTCAGATTGCCTTAAACTTATGCTATCTTTTCAATTCAGTTCTTGAGCTCTAAGTGCATAATCAAGTCCAAAAGGATTCATAAAGATATCAAATTATACTGAAATGAACGGGGTGAAATTGATTGATTGTGTTCTCTGGTAAATTTGAAAGTTCGAACCACAAAACCTAACACGAATAGAAAAGCCGTTCTCAGCGAAGAAAAGAGTGGACACAAGACACGAAGTACGAGAAACGATTGCCCAGCCGTATCAGGAAGATAAGTGCAGGAGCGCCAACTGCATCACCAAAGCCCTAAAAGAACAGTAGTTTCTGGTATCGTGCCAACCTTCGTTCAAATCCTTTCTCCCAGACGAGACGAGGGCAGCAGGCTGCGAGTCTCCAGCTCCAACAGTGCCGCCCCCAGAACCGATATCGTCGAATGCACCGTACACGGAATCCCTGGACTTGTACGAGGCGGCAGAGAGCACCTTACTGCTGGTAACCGCCGTCGCGGAACTCTTTCGCTTCGGAAAGTGAGAGTGCATGTTGCGAGTCGCCATAGGAAATGCACAAGACGCGTTTTGTAACTTAAAGGTTGTGAAGAAGACAGACCAAGGGGACGCACTGAACAGGGGAGCGACAGGGGGAATGCGAGAAGTGGGACTACCAAATTCGAACGAAGCTGAGAGGGAGAGCGTGATGGAGAAGCTTGGGAGTGCGAAGTAAAAGTGCGGGGGAAGGAACATAAAGGAACCTTTTGGAATTTGGAAGAGGGTCGACGAACGTGGACAGAGCGCCGCTGACGAACTGGTTCGTCCAACGGATGAATTCTCGGTGGCATTCAGTCGGTTGTTCCGGGTTAAGGTAAGAGCACCCATAATCCACACTAATACTAATAACAACTGCGAATTACTACTTTTTCTGAGCACGAATTATATTTATTGGATCTAGATGGCAAGTGAAAGCTAATTCTAGTGCACTTTAGTATGCATTATTTGGACATTGTATTAATAAGTTATGAAAATTCAAAACATATAAGGACTCACAAAAGTTCTCAACTACAGTATGAATTGCTCTCATATAAAAGAATTAAAAAAGGGATAGCATGTAGTTTAATTTAAAACCTTCAATTGAATTCAAACCTTTGCAAACTTATTAAAAAAATACCCATTTGGTCTTTTTATAACTTGTCAATTATCTTAACTTCCAAACAAGCTAAATCCCCCAAACCAAGATACCTTGAAGAATGAATCATGTTTCAAAATGTGATTAGAGGATGAAAAGATAAACTTTTGTCAATATACTATTCAATATTGGAAGTTTTGCCAAAATTTGGTAAAGGGCAAAAAATAAATGTTCAATTTGTATAAAAATGTTAAATATAAAGTGAACATAAAGTTCAATAGTTTGAAGTTTTATGCCATGTACAAATGATTTCTTTGTTTCAAAAAATATTGACTTAATAAGGTACATCCAATGAAAAATGTAATTATTCATAAAAAAAAATGAACTCTATCATTTCTATTTATTTTTACAAATATTTGAAATGGAATCTCTCAAAATGACGCCCAAATTAGCCAAATTTCATAGGATAAACCATCTAATGAATTTGAAACATAAATAAAAATGTGAAATTTACATCTAAATATTTGTTAATTCAAAGAATAAATAAATATATTTTAAATAAACTATTTCTAAAAACCATAATAAAATTAACTTTAAAATAAATTTTAAATTATTACAAAGAAAATAATTAAAATACTTTTCAATGCAATTCATTTTTGTAAATTGAAAACAGTTAAAAATAATTTTAATGTCATAGGTTTGCAATAAATTGAAAAGAAAAAATATATATTTCACCTTGATTAAACTATACTTGCATTTATGTATGGAAACAACATTCATTTTTTCCTACAATGAACCAAATTTTGAACTATGTGATAAGAAGCTTCACTTTACAAATTCTACCACAATGAATTCATTCAAAAATTTACCAAAAGATTATGAAAAAAATTCAAGTCACTTATGACTTTAATTGTTGCCAAAAGGAGTAGCATCTAATTTAGGTTCAAAAGAAAATCCATCCAATTCATGTTGAAACACAGACCAATTCCTTGGTCGTGGAACATTCAATGCTCCGTCTCTAAGCAATGGACAAGGTGGCACCCATTCCCATTGTCCTTTTGAAAGGCTATAAATCAATCCAAGTGGTGAATAAAAACGAGTAAAAAAAATTATATCTTCATAGCCAGCACAATACATGCTATCACAAGGCCATTTTTTATACAAGCGGTCAAACATATCTGGTGGCATTCTTCCATATTCAATCCACTTCATGGTTTTCATATCCAAAAACCATATGCACAAACCTAAGGTTTGATTTCTTGATGCTTTTCCAACAATTCCAACCATTCCCTTACATTCAAATAATTGACGTGATTTTACATTTCCTGGCATTCGTTGAGTTTTTACTCTTGACCATATTTCATGTTGAATGTTAAACTCCAACAATCCACTATTTGGACCACACATTAAACAATACAGTGATCCCCTGTATTATATTTGAGATGTGAGAAATATTTGAAAATTTGAAAAATATTACTATTATTGCATTTGAAATGAATGGGTGATTAGAAAATAAAGATTTTTAGGAATATCAAGAAAAGATTTATCTATTGTATAAATTTACTAAAAGTAAGTAAGAGTAAAATGTAGATATAGAATATATACCTGCAATATATGGCACGTTTTGTAAGTTCTTCTTGTAATAAACTTCCAGAAATATGCCATGAACTAGTCACTGAATCAAACATTTCTGTGGTCCAACGATCATCATCTGTACGATAACCACCAGCTGCAATGATTTTATAACTACCTTGTGTCAATTTGTCTACAATCATACAAACAATCCTAGGTCTGCGTTTGCAAATCCTTGGAGGTAGTTGTCTTGCAACTTTAGTAATTGGATTGCATACAAAAAGAGCAAATGGCCGATAATCAGCCACCAAACAAACTAAACCACCAGCAGATGCAGCTGGTTGAATTTGCATAGGAAGAAAATCAAATGCTATCTTATGCCATTTTGATAGTACATAGCTATATCCTAAAAGTACTCGATCGGCCCGTCGATCTGCTTTTATAAAATAATGCCCCAATGGGGAGGTTACCTACAATTGTTATATGATTGTGAAGTTAACATTATTATTATTTGAAGAAGTCATTAATAAATAATAAAGATAATTTTATATAAACAATCAATTGACAATCAATTTTTAAATTTTCATTTATAAAAAACTTTAAATGTTTCAAAAATTCAATTCAATAAAAATCATACAAAAAATGCCAATTTAAAATTCTAGTCATACCATTCTTGCCTTTTCAATATATGTGCATCATGAATAATGTGCGTAAGAAGAAAAAAGTTCATAATCATTTTTGGTTTTCCATTACTATATTAGAATTAATCAATTGTATCTTTAAAATCCAATTTACAATTAATGTGAAGAGTCAATCAGTTCATTTTTAAAAAGCTATTCAATTTAAATTTTAAATCAATGCATTACAAAGTCACATTAATTTCTAATTATCTTATTATTGAGATGATTGGAACAATACCTATAAATGCATGGTTTTAAATGACATGGAAAAATTTGTACTAATGAAAAATAAACTAATGAAAATAAAGACCTGAGAACAATCTGAGATAAAACTTTGTGAATAAATGATGGCATTCCATCGTTTACACACAACACGCAAACGAAAGAAACTGTCAATGGGAAGTCGAGCCAACACCCTATCTATTAGCTCTTCTCGAAGGTCACTCCAAAGCCTTTCATCCATGGCCATAAACCTCTCCAACTTGTCCAATGGTTTTTTGAGAAAATTGTTTCGCCACTTTTTGTTGATTGACAATCATGTATCAAGCTTTTATCCATGTTTTCCTTTTCAATCCAAAAGGATCATGGAATGACATTAGATGACTTGAGTACACAAACTCAAGTCAAACAAATGCATTGGAGATGATTTTACACACTCAAATCTCTAACTCATAAGATAGAATTTAGAAATTGAAAACATTTTTTCTAATATTTCTTGTACATTTCCATTTCAAATATACACACATATTTGACTTGAAAAATATTGAAAATAAATATTGAATTTTTCCATCTCATTTTTTCATGCAATTGATGTAAATATAGAACTCATCCTCAAACTACATTGAACTCAAATTATAGAAATTTTGTGATCTCTTTGCAATGCCTAAAAAACGCATTCAAATGCATTGTCCAAAAACTTGCAAATTGATCAAATACGATAGATGAAAATATTGATTAAATAAGAAAATCAAATCCTTTAATGCACTAGTAATTCAAATGTTCAAAATGATTATGTTGAATATTATAAAGATTTCATGTTGTTGAATAGATTAAGGGTTTAATCCAATTTATCCAACGTAGAATGCAAGTATAAATTGCAATCATTAAAGGACTTATTTTACCAACAAATCATGGCATTCATTAATTTTTTATAATTTGAAGGTATAATTATCAATTAAAACTATTATAAGAGGTGATTATAGTTTTGGAAACACCAACCTCACAATCTCCATATCCTCTATTCCGTGAGCATATCAAGCCAAATTCATAGAACCTTGAAATGTGGCCCTACCTCTTTTCTCCACCTTTCTCTCCAATCCAGACGCGAACAATCGCGACTATGAGTGTTTAAATCTATATTCATAATCATACATACAACTTACCTTTTCAAGATGTGAAATGAAACTTTACTTGTTTGATTCATTTTTGGCCAAGAAATACTTGATTTATTATTAGTCCATATTCCATAATTACATTTTCATCCATAAGCTTAGTAGTATGATAGTTTAAATAACATTTATAAATACAATTAAATAGAAATTGAACTTTCATTTAAAGTCACTATGAAATATTAAAGTAGACATTCATCTTGAATAATATTCTTCACTAATTTTAAAACCATATGATCACCAAAAATAATATACCTAACACCAAATTCATACAAATCTACATCAATAAGAGTATAAATGTGCAATACATTTAAGAGTGGATTAATAAAGAAATTAGATATTGCTCATTATACTGTGCAACCATTGCACTTCAAAAGTTTTGCTAAAAAAAGCTGCAATTAAATTTCAATTCAAATAGGATTTAAACCATAGTAAAGACCAAAATTTTCTTGAGTTTCATAAAAAACCATAACATAACTAATGTATTGGATTCAACGGTTCTCACAACAGTTCACAACAATTAACTGGGACTCTGATTGCACTTTCACTCTAGTTTCTTTGTAATGTTTTCTCCAGAAAACTACCGAGAAAAAATTTACAATTTTTTCATTATTCAAACATTCAAACAATCACAATTTGTTGTCTCTTGGACATCAACACAAGCTACAGCTGCAATGAAGTAAGGTCTGTCTGTAAGAATAGGCTTACAAACAATATTTCTTGCTACTAAAAAGACAGTCCCTAAAATGAAATAAGCTACATCATTATTGCAGCAAAACCATTAAATAAACTACATCTGAAGTGCAACTACACAATGAAATTAGAACTTCTCCTACAGAGCTTCTCCTGGCTTTGAAGTTGCACTTAAAAAAAATGGCGCCTCTCGTAATGAAGCTCCTTGTTCATGGTGCTATCCAACCTTCACAACCGAGTATTTCGAAGCAAAAGAAATGGAAGATTAATCTCCCTTCCAAGCAAAAAACACTGAACTACCAACACTAGTACCCTCGAAAGATTCTCCATTTAACTTGGTACCAACGAAATGCGTCCAACTTTGAAACCCATTCCAGCAGCTTTTCATGATGTTAAGATACCGCATGCGTAAGTGACAAGATAGTTATTTTTCATATACTACATAAGATTTTAGACGTTGACAACATGCCACATGGCAAGTAGAAATTCAGGTGTTATCAGTTTGAATTCATAAATGTAAAAAAACCCGACTGTAACGTGTGAGTACTTTCGTGCAACAGAGGCAAAAAGATACAAAAGTGGGTGATTAGTAAGAATTGATATAATTCAAATTTTCAGATACATCTCGTGCAAGGACTGCGAATTTTCTCATCAGAGTAAGCAGGGAATTGCAGAAATTGGGCAACCACTGCAAGAGTAGGAAGACTTCTTATCATCAATGGACTCCAGGTGTGTGGCCATGTCCACATAAAATGCTAAAATGGAATATAAAGTTTTCCCTTGTGCTAGCAAATTAGGTCTTTCCGTTGCCTGTTACAGGACAGGCGCCCTACATCGACCTCAGCTTGGAAAAGGGCCTCTTGCAGACTGCTTAATCTTAACTACCTAATCTAAGCCAAGAAGCTTGCAAGTCAGAATCTTACACATCACATTCCTGGAAGAGCTGGGAGGTGAGGCACTACGCCTGCAACGTATCCAGGGATTGAGCCATTCAAATGTAGCGCTGTAATGTAGGCACCCATGCCTGCAACATATCCAGCCAATGCGTATCCACTCACCTGCCATCAAACGATTCTTGGTTATTACCACTACAGGAGCGTAGGACCTCTAAACAATAGGTTGAAATTAGACTTCAAATTACAAACCCGTCCACTGTTTCCCCCCAAAAGTCACTTTAAGTCGAAGCAACAGGAATAAAACTTGATTAAACAACAAGTGCAACGAGGAGTGAGATAACAAGCTCAAAATAATCCAATTCATTTGAACCGCATTTAAGATAGCAAGTGTCCAATCCCCCTGGAAGAAATGGCTTGAAACCTCATCTCAAATACTTCTAGCATGCCACATAGGAGTCAATTAAGCACCACCTCTTGGATTACACTAAAAATTGTGATTACCATGGGTTCTACTAATTACGAAAAAGTTGGTTTCCAATACAATAATATCGACTTATGTGGAGGATTTATAGCAAACTACATTATAATTATGGGCCAAATAATTATGAACCCAAAGCTTTGGTGTAATGTAAAGTTGACATCAAACAAGGTAAAGTAACACGAATAAGAAAAGGGTTTTGCACAAATCAAGGTGCATGATTTCTTGTTATCTCAACCTGTGCAATCTAAAGTGGCAGAAAGTCATGTGTGAAAAGGAAGGCAATGCAGATACTCACCTTTTTCAGGTACCAAAAGAAGTCGGCCTTTTCCATGCCCATATAGGCGACACCAGCAGCAGAGCCAATGATAAGAATAGAGCCACCAGTTCCAGCACAATACGCTATGAGCTGCCAGAGCTCGGAATCCACGGGGAACTGCTCGGTGGTGTACATACCCATGGTCGCAGCCACCAAAGGGACATTATCAATCAGAGCTGAGGCTAGCCCGATGGTGCCCGCTATGAGCTCCACGCTTGGAATATGATCATTCAAATATTCAGCCAGATCCAGCAGAATTCCCGCTGATTGCAAGCTGCCCCATACATACCCAATGTCGTCAAAATTAAATAATAACTCTCTCTAAGGCACAAGTCACTTCACAGACTTGTGAATACGAAATCCGCTACTGTACTAAACGATACTACACGTGGTTGACTTGCAATAAGCAAGTTGGGTGTAAGCATGACTGGGCTATACGTCGAAGGTCGCTGATCTTTGAATGGAAATGGGGTTGTCCACTGTTCCTTCGATGCTGGTCAACAACACTTGGCATTGAAATTGCATAAAAAAAACATAAACGTGATCGTGATCAAAATTTGTGATCGCGATCTCCACAGAGGTCTTTCGAGTGATCTCGTCAACATCACACTCCAGAATGCTAAGCGAGATGCTAAGTGACCATATAATACTCTCTACTTTGCTTCCCAAAGCATAAAACGAGACAAGGTTTATCAAGAGACGAAAGCAGTGTTTTACGCACCTTCCAACAGAAAGAAGGATCCCGAGGAAGAATAGAACACCTTGGGTGTCAATTCGTGAAAGAGCTTGGGGTACTTTTAAGCGCTGTCGATCGGTTTCACCGTAGTGGATAGCATCGGTGAGGAGCCACAATGTCCCTAAACCTAGAAGCATCCCGAGAAAGGGAGGCAGCCCAGACAGGGACTTGAAGACTGGCACAAACAAGAGAGCTCCAATTCCAACAAAAAACACAAGCTGCCCTCTCGGAGCCATCTGCTCTGATGACAATGCTGGTGAAGTATCCTGTTGGTTACCCTGTGATGCGCTGCACAGAGATAAAAACATATATTAAAGCTCCACCTTTCACCGTTGATAATGAAAGGTTTCCACACCAGGTGAAGGAATAATGAAAGAATCACCTGCTCAGAGACATCAAAGTAAGCGGAACAATGAGTGCAACTGCTGAGGGAATAAAGAGGTCCTGCAACCCACGGACAGCTTCTGTAAGTCTTCAACCAAGCCATCACAACTAGAATATCCAACTCCACAGAGATGTTCTAGAAAATCTAGCCACGTTAAACCCCGTCAATTGTAACACCATATAATGCAGTTTGTAAAGTGAACCCTGCCAATTGTAACACCAATATTAGAGACAATGGCTTAAGGTCACTAGTAGAGCATCCGATGCGCGTACCTGCAGAGTCTGAATTGAAGAGATATGGCCATTAATCCAAAGCATTGTAGTAGTGACATCCCCTATGGGTGTCCATGCACCACCAGCATTGGCTGCGATCACCACCACCGCTCCTAGAAATCTAATGAACCCATCCCCTCCCCCCCCCCATCCGTGAATAAGTCATTTCTCGCAAATATGGCAAGTTTTAACCCCTTAAGGACCGCCCTTCTATATTTAGAGAACTGTAGTTTTTCAAATTCATACAAGGAAATCAAGCAATAGGAGAAATAACACGGTATACAGTTGTAAAACATGATACTCTTTTTTAGGAGACAGTTATTTGTGTGGTTCAGTAGAATCAATGAACCTAAATTTCCAATCAAGGGGAATTCAACCGCAGAATCTTTGCAATCAATGGCAAGAGACTACCACCAAGCGTTCAAACGGAGTTGTGTGTACCTGCGTTGCTCAGGATCTTTGACCAACTTGCGCAGCAGTGACACCATCACAATGGTAGACGTCAGATTATCCAACACTGAACTGAGGAAGAAGGTAATCCAACCAATCTGTTCAAAATCAGGTAATCCGTTGTGAATGTCAAGTCCAGAAACAGATGCATTTAGGGAACAGTCGCGAGCCAGAAGTCGTTGTGCGCTGGCAAACATTTTCAAGAAAATGAATCATTGTTGTCATTAAAAATCTCATTTTAAGAGTTGGAAACAGGTTCTAATGTTTATGATATCAACGTTAAAATTTGGGAATTTTAGTGTAACATTCAAAATCTAAAGTCAACCTTGTGAATATACTTACAATTATGAAGGTTTTTTCTGTACGTCATTTGTTTACTTTATTCATGGGTGCTTAGAGTTGATACCTACAAGACATTATTGTAACTCAATGGTAAAAAATGTTGGCCTTATGAAATAATTACCGTATCAAAAAATTCGCAAAGTTAGACCGCCATAAGAAATACATCTGCTAGAACTATTTTTTTACAACCAAACATTTCAAAACCAAAATACATTTACTCACAAAAGTTGTATATTATCATATTCAATTGTACTGAAAGTGTCCCACAAGAAGATTTTCCAAATTTCGCAAGGAACACATACTTATGGCATACATTACGAAATGCATACTGACTTAACAGATAAGGCCACCTACCACCCAAAGAAGAACGCGCGGCTTTCGTGTGGTAATGGAATCAGTGACAATCTTGAATCCTTGATGGGCGTCTATAATCTCCACAATGGTCATGGCCCCCAACAGGAAGAAGACGATTTCAGACACTTCACTACACGACTCTGTCAGCTGAGCTGCTGCTATATCCGTAGTAGGAGCCTGCCATTGACATCACAAGTATTTAGGTTCCAAAGGGCTTTGACGAGCACCTTCACGAGAAAAAAAATCGTGTTAGCAACATCACATCAGTGACAGCCCAAGAGCCAACATTCGGTTGTACGGCAAAGCCCAAATCCTCTGATGATGTTAAACCCGGTCTAATTGGCTTCCAGCTACATTGTTAGACAACTCACTCACTAGTAGAAAACCTACCCCTGAGAGTTATTCCAGAAAACCTAGACGCATTACAATTGGTAAGGTTTACGCTTGAAACTGCCTTACGTGCACTACAGTTGGCAGGATTTAATGCATTTCGGGTTTCAAAAATACCTCTGGAGGTATTCCCTATTGAGGCACTAAAACCCGGCTACAGACACATGAAACCCCCACGTTTTATTCACATAGCCCTGGAAATCAACATTCAGATCCACAAAGTGATTTAGGACATCAGATTTAATACAAACCGACAAGACTTGCGGCCATTCCCTTGCCCAATTTCAACCACTTTTGAAACTTATAGAAAGCTGAATATGTATGTCCGCTCATTCCATGTACGAGTAGAAACCCGGAGGTACTCTCGAAAACCCGAGCCACGTTAAACCCTGCCACATGAATCGCCATCTGAAGCACTTGCTACCAGAAACCTAAACCTGCCAATTGTGACGACATTCAAGGTCGTGTCAGACGTCTCCCCCGCCAATTCAAACGCCCGCAAGACTTTCTAGATTACTAGAAAATTTGAGACAACGACTCTGTAAAAACGCCCCAGTTCAGAGAGTGGTACCCCGATGCTTCGAATCACCCACAGAGTCCCGGCCATTAAGAGTCCGACTCCACTCTTGTTGAATGCTAAAAACTCCTCGAAGACAATCCCCAAGTATCCCACCATAAACACCCCGGACATCGCCAGGTTCTGAACATCCAAAAACAATAAAATCAGCTACTTCCATGTTTCCAACTTTCAAAACATCAAACCTTTAATCCTCTAAAAACCTTCAATCGTCTAAAACCCTAGCGGAACCACAATTCACTTGCCTGATTTTCAGCTACCCATGAATGCTGGATAATGGCCGTCAACCCGAGCGCAAGCGTACCAATTGACAATGCTTTGATGACATCCAAATTAGGTTTAAAATTTGCTTCGAAATCCTCGGAACTCATCTCATCGACGGAACACAACGGATCGCACGTTCCCGCCGGCGAGTTCTGATCATCGTCGTCGGGGATGGAGTACACCTCCGCCAATTCCTCCGACACGGAATAGCTCTGAATCCCAATCCCATCCACACCGAAACCATTCCCCAATTACTTCCCCGCCCTCCAAAAGCCTGCCTGACTGTGAGACTTACCACGAAAGTCGGCCATAGTGATCCGGGAGTCCCGTGTGGAAGGGCTCTCGCTCAACGGATCAAAGGTACGCCGGGGATAACAAGACGTGGCTTCTCCAATGGCTCAGGATCTCCAGACAGTCTCTTCGCTGAATGGAAGGAGACCCGAAAAACGAACTGGTGCGAAAGAAATGCACGCGAGGAATCGCACGGACGAACACTGTTATGCTTTCAGCCTGCTGGTTGGCTAAGAACGGTAAGGACGAAAAGCTATCGTACAAAGCGCAAAAGCACCCAAAGGACCACAGGCAGCGTACAGAAAACAAAATACGTTTGACGTCTTCACAGCAACTTACACGTACATTGACGCCTCCTATTCAAAACATAAAAATGCAGAAATCGCAATTCGAGATTCCTTGAGAGACAGAGTGCAGACGCGACCTTGGAAGCGGGCTCCACCCCACCATCGTCCGCAGCAGAAGGGCGAATGGAGGCGAAACGGCGACGAGGGGCTGTCAAGGGTCGAAGCGGAAGGCGACATCGCAAAGCAGGCAGTGGAAGCTTGTATCCCGGACAAAGCAACGGCGATGAAGAGGCAGTAGTAGAAGCAGAAGACAGAAATAGAGATGTAGAAGAAGCCATGGCAGCCAGAGTAGCCGCCATGGCTTGGCTAAAGGTGGGTTGAATGTGGAAGCTTCAACCAAACGTTCCTGGCGTGCACGCCTTGTGCGTTGTTGTGGTTGCTGCTGCTGTTGTTGTGAAAACTTCGTTGAATTGATATTGCGAATTTGTTGCTGTAGGAGATGGTGCTCACAAGCTTGGTGACCCGTGACGAGCGTGTTCGGGTGGTTTCTCCGATTTGGTCACACTGAGGAGTTGCACTCCCAAGCAGGGCAGAGATGCTTGTCTTGAGCTGGCCTGTAGAAAGACGGAGCTCCTAAGTTGCAGACTCGTCTCTAAGTTTACTATATTAGCTTTTAGCCCTTGGCCGAGGCTCCTGTGGTGCTGAGAGAGGCCCACCCAAATCTTTCCGCCTTCTCTTTGTCTGAAGGCCTCTTTCTCTTCACGGAAGGGTTTTGCTGGGGTTTGGTTGGCGCAGAAAGCAATCTTTCGACTTGGAGGGATGAAGCGGAAAACGACGGGTTTCATCCAAATGGGGGACTGTTCATCTAAGTAACACAAGATTTTGGAGCAATTGTTCAATTGGATGTTTACCTTTGCAAGGATGCACCAAGGATAGTACTCGCTACCTAAGCTTACATGGCTTAGATAGGGTGAACTACCCCATTACATAATAAATGGGAGCAAACCCATTGCGGGTCAGATTATAGTGGTGGTATACATTCAAGTTCTTAAATGTACACCTCCAGTACAATTTGGCCCGCAATGGGGGGCAGGGAGAACTGACCCCCTCGCTCGGCCACTTGGGTAAAACGCTATAATTTTTTATTTTTCACACGAATTTTTTTTGCAAATTTTGAATTCATATTTGCGATCAGAGACCGCAAATTAGCTAGGGGGTGAAGAAAGTAGGGGTGATCACGGCCCAAACTAGGGGGCTTTTTGTTTTGATTGCACCTCTGGTAAAACATGGTAAGGCTGAGCGAGGGGGCCAATCCACCCAGATCTGCAATGGGTTTGCTTCTATTTGGTCTGTAATGGGATGATTTACCTTAGTAGAAATATCCGTAATAGACTCTTCATTCATGCTAGTTAATTACTACCAAAATTCTTCTTATTCTTCTCCAATTGGAATCATTACCAAAAAAAGGGGATATTTTTATCATTGTGAAGTGTTTCCTAAAAACAACTATTTGTAGTTGTAGTGTACTTTGTATTGTTATTTGGGAAAGTAAGTTATGTGGTACATAATTGATTGGTTCCACCCGTAAGAAAATTGGATGGAATGGATGGTGAACAATTTTAAGAGTTTAGTGGAGGAATTGAATGATATGAATGTGTACATGCAAGTACGGTGAAAACAGAGTTTTAATCTTTCCTTCAACAACATGTCTACTTAGTTTAGTAACTTAATGATTCATGATTTTGTGCAAGGTTCAAATTTACTTTATATAGAGATGGAAAGAAAATAAAATCTTGCAAAAATAAAGATAGATCCTTTTTATAAATATTCTCTTTCCATAATTCATTTTGCCACAAAAGCTCCAAATCTACAATCTTCTTCCTACTAGACTATCTCAAGTTTTGGATTTTTATTAAATTTTAGTTGCATATTTTCCTTCATATTTATATTGATTTTATTGAATTGGTCATAAAGAAATGTTATGCTTTACATATTCAAGCATCCTCTAGCATGATTGAGAATTGTAATTTGAACTAAGTACAAGTTTTGAAACAAAATAATTTATTTATTATCCTAAAAATATGAATTTTGAAGAGCATGAACTTTTGAGAACAACTTTAGACAAGTACTTCAAAAGCAAGGTAAAAATAAAAAATTATAGAGGTCTTAGCAAATCATGGTTATCAAAGCAAAATTTGGCCATTGCCCCTCCAAATTGGCTACATTCATAGTAGATAGGGGCAACGATGCTAGTGTGTGAGCATGAACATGTGAGGATGTGAGCTTCTAATATGTATATAAATAGATATACTACCACCTTTGAAGGTGTTTATAGTAAAAATACCTATAATATAGGTACCTATAGTATAAATATATTCTTATCATAAAAGGTTTCTGTAGTATAAATACCTATTCTGTAGGTGCATCATCTATGAGTCTCATAAGCTCACACTTCTATGCTCACATACTAGCAACCGTAGGGGTGGGGGTGGATGCAAGAAAACACTTGTACTATTTGTTGTGTTTGCATGATTTTTTGGGGAGTACTTTAAAATTAGAAAGATAATTTCTAAATTTAAAAAAAATATGACTAATGTATACACCTTCAAGATGAAAACCACCAAAGGAAGTTTGTTTAAAAAAATTTGTAAGTATGAGAACTTAAAAAGTGCCAAACTTCAAGAAAATACATACTTTGATGTTTTAATTAGGAAAAAATAGGAATTTTTTTTAATGAAATAAAAATTGTACATTTGTAACAACTTCATGGAGATGATCATTCATCAAAAAACTCATCAAAATCATCTTTAACATGTTTCAAAATGCATGCAAGAGGAGGCTCACTTTGTAGACTCTTACACCACATAAAAATAATTATTTAAAAAATTTCTTTGGCCATCATCTACAAGTCTACTAGAAGACCATCTCCTCTAAATTTCAGCTTAAAATTTGTTTTTTGGGGTGCTAAATAGTACTAAAAAACTCCAAATTGGCAAGTGTGACATTCAATTGGGGTCTATTTTTAAAAATTACAAGAAAATTAGGCAAGGTGTACAATGTTCATGAGTATCCTATAAATTATCTTGAGTCATTTAGAGTCAAAATACAAAAATTATGGCCAAAAAATAAATTAGCACATGTGTGATGCAAAATAGTACAAGTGTTTCTTGCACTCATCCAAAGGCGATGGACAAATTTTGCTTTGGTACTATGATTTGCTTAGACTTCTCTAATTTTTTTATTTTTACCTTGTTTTTGAAGTACTTGTCTAATACCTAATTTTGGAGTTTTTTTGTACCCATTTAGTTATAAGGCCAATACATTGACAACACTAAGGATGCTCTGAACACCAAAGAATTTTGCTTCTTTTGGCCTTGCAATTTCTATATTCACATACCAAATTTGTTTTTACAAGATTAGAAACGATCTCAAAGAAACACAACCCAAATCAAATGTTTTATAATTTTTTAATTATTAGATAATATTCTATAATTTTCAATGTTGAAAGTATAGGATGTCTACATTTGACATTAGACTTTCTTTAAATAGATGTCTTATTGGTCTCTTTTGGAAAAATACTCACCTCCTATTGGTTGCTTCAAACAAATCATTGATTTTCATTGGTTACTTTGAAAAACTTGTAGCAATTTTAGGTGAGAAGTAGAAGCTACTAATTTCCTAAATGTTAGAGGATTTCAAGTTTGAAAAGGCTCAATTTAATTGATTATATTGAAAAAAATAATAATGTTGAAAAGGCTACATTTTATGTCACTAGAATCAATTAATAGCATTACATATGTTGGAAAAAATACTTTAGATTGAACAAAAGGAAAGTCCACAAATTTCCTTCTCAAACTAGCTCAAAAAAATCTAAGGCCAAGATTGCAACTTTGGATGCCTTCACATCTAAGTCCCTAACATAATTAATGACTCTTTAGTGTTCAAAAAGTTTATAAAGCTCTTAAAATTTCACAATTCTATGACAATTTGTTTGGAGTTTCACACCCTTTTGAAACTCATTCCTAAATACTAGTCTATAAACCTCAAAAGATGAAGTAATTTATTTTACTTATTAGCTACCTTTGTTATGGTTATTAACAATATTGAAAAACCAATGAAGAAAGCAATATTTCTTATTGCCTAGGATTCATCGTAATTGTGTCAAAAATGATTCATTCTTTACAACTTTCAAAAGTATATCAATCTTCTAGATTCAATATACTAATGAAATTTTTTGAAGTTATTGTATGTCAACTTTAATAATTAAAGAAAAACAATGAGAACATTTGTTGGTTCTATAGTTTGTCTTGATTGCATATACAACCAATATGATAAAGAATTCAAGTGGTATACCATGTATTGTAACAACTATAGTAGCTTTATTCTTCATAAAATCCCCAAAATTGGTTTATTTTTCATTTTTCAGGTTTTGAATGACAAATAAATTGAAATTTAATGCTTCACCTTAATGTAGGATTCAAGTCTATAAAAGCACACACATGTACTCCCCCATTTTGAAATTTGATATCATTCTCGGGGGGAGACTATTGGGTCAATTTAATTCATGGAAGGAAAAATTTATACTTTTTGTACATCTACCATAGCATAGGTAAAATATCTTGATTGTCTTTATTTATAAAATAGGGTGGTAAGAAATTCCTACCTTTTTTTGACTTGTAGAAAAAAAATAGGATGGCAAATTTGGAATCCCTCCAAAAGTACTTAGTAGGTTCAGTTTGTAAATTAGTTGCTTTATTGGGTGACTACAATAGGTACCTTGGATTTCAATTAGACAACTGGAATCCAATTAATTAGCTAGAATTCAATAGGCACTAAGGCAATTGGATTTCAATTAGGGTCAGGGTTGCAAGTGTGGTACATGTATACTGTAGGTACACTTGGGCATTGTTTGGTAGCCTCAGTGTAGCTCATGGTAGTACAATAGTCAATATTCACAGCTTATTTTTTTTTTTTTTAGTTTTTGAGGTTCAAGATTGTCACAAGTGTGTTAGTAGGTGTATGTAGTGGATGATCTAAAAACAGGAGGACCTTAAATTGCTTTATTTTAGACATTAGAATGGATTTGCAAACTTATTGATACTTGTGTTTTTAAACACAACCGGCTTATTAAATTTCCTAAGTTTTCTTATCATGTAAATGAATGTGAATATGCTCTTGTGCTTTGAAATCGGTTTTAGATATTACATTTGGACTGTTTGTTGTAATTTAACTTTTGCAATTGTACATCATGTATGCTTTGTTTTCTTATGAATGGTGAAATGTACACAATTGTAGCTTCAATTTTTGATTTTCAAATTGTTTAGTGGCACACAAATAGCATGTGTGTGGTACATTCCATCATGTTCTTAGTCCATCAAAATCCTTGAAGCTAAGATGTTTCCTCATATACAATGTTTTTGGTCTTCTTTGTATTTTGTAATTATGAAACTTAGAAAAAAAATAGGGTGTTCAAAATTAGTCCCTCAAAGAATTTACAAAAAAACAAGGTACTCTAAAATACAATCCAGTAGCTTTATTTCTACTAATAGGGAGGGGAAAAAATGGAAAGGACATAAATACCCCCCCCCCATTAAATACCCCATTATCGCATACGGTTACCAGATGATAAGGGATGTAAACCCCCCAAGATATCATTTTCCTATAGATCATATTATACAAAGCATAGTACAAGTTACTACCACAAGTAAGACAGACCAATATGTAAATATTATAATTTTTGAATTGATTTTTGAATAATTTTTTATAAATTTATGAAGAATATATTCAAATTTTTTATTTTTTATTCTCAAATCAATTTTTGAGTTTTATATAATTCAAACTTGGTCATCTTACCTTCAAGACCTTCTTCATTGTAACAAAATAATTTCCATCTACCTTACAATTTCACATGTAGTAAATCTCAGTTTTGACTATTTTTCTAATTTTTGTAATTTTAGATGACAACAATTCTTTGGAATTCAATATCTTTCAAATTTTGGTTTGATATTAAAACACTTTTTGTGCAATGTCTATACTAAACATTACACACTAATGGTGGATAATCATATTTTTTCACCAATAAGACTTCTATTCATACTTCAGAATGGCATATTCATTCATCTACAAGCTCAACAATAATAAAAGTCTATATTGCTTCAAAGAATAGAAGAAAAACAACAACTCTAGTCATTACAATTGATGTCAATGAAGAGTCTATCAAGGATAGTTCACTAAGCATAGATAGTGATTGCTATACCTTAGGTGAGTAAATTCACATACAATAAACAAATTAAAACATTGATTTTTAAGGTTTAAACTAATACAAAGATTTTTGTAGTTGTAACTATGACTATCCAACCCCTCCTTAACTCCTATAGGACTAAAGCAAATTTTATACCTAAATTGTCAAAAATTTCTAATTTTTTTGGAAATGAGAACTAATGATTTTTTATTTTAATACTCAAATAAATAAATTTGCATTAGCTACTATAGAAATGTGTAGAAAAATATTCCTAAAATTTTGATTGCATAGACTAAAAGATTATAATTTTGAAGTTCAAAGAAAAAGTTTTAATATTCTAATCTTCCTCAATATAAACAATAGATTTTTACTCCTCTTGAAGGGAGATTTTTACACTATATATAAGATTTCAAAATTTTAAAAGGAATTTTTCATATGTTAACTAAGTTGCTCCAAAAGTTTAAGGCAACATGACATTTGATCTACACACCATATCAAAAGAAATTATATTACCACTAAAGAGGTTCATGTTTTAATCTTGTTTCAAAACTTAAAGAACATCTATTGGAAAATGACTTTATATGCACCTACCTACTAGTCTACCTAAGATCATTGTGTATATTCAATAGTCATTCAAACATTTAGGGGGTTAATTTTCTTGATTGATGATTTTTGATGAATGATTTTTTTTCACTTTAATATATACCATCATGCAAAATATCCAAAAGTTTAAAAATTAATAAATTTAGACAATATTTCTTTGAAGGCTTTTTAACAATATTCTAAAGTATTACCTTCATCACACATAGTGACAATGTATCCTATATTTAATACATAAAAATAAAATTGATGGAACACAAATCCTTATTTGAAATGAATAACTTTTGTGAATTTTAGGGTGTCAATTATAATTAGAGCAATCTTACAACAATTCATTGTTACTACCTATACTATCCAATTAATATCAAATTCCATTGTTAAATTTTGTCAATTTTTATGATTATTTTAATTTTAATTTTTTTTTTACTATAAATTTTAATTTCATGAAACCACAAAATTATATATTTAAATTTTTATAGCTTTCTAATGATACCTAGAAATGTACCAAAAATATGTCAATTTACTGTACACTTCCATCCAAATAAGCTAAATCTTCTTTTGGCAATTTTTCTAATTCCTACAATTGTCTTAACCCCTAAAGTCCCAAGGCCTTTTTTTTTTGTCAAATCCCATTTAAAAGTGTTATTTCTAGTGCAAAGTACAAAAACATTTAGCAATTTCTTTTTGCACATATATATCCATAGGATTGTGCACCAATCTTATATAAGAACTTTTAGAAAATATTCAAAAATTTTGATGCTGTAGATTGCAAGTAGTTTGTATTCAAAATGGAAAAAATTATCTTTTTGCACTTTGCTTGCCTAGATTTAAGGCATTGAATATTCTTAGTTAAAATTTTTTACTTTAATACTATTGATTTTAAATTTTTTTATACTAACCCCTCAAAGACCAGTGTCACTTCTAAAGATAAATGGGAATTTGGTAGATACCTACAAGCTAATTTTTTGTCTTAATTCTTTAATTTTTTTCTAAAAGAAAGAAAAATCAATTAGCTTTAGAAAAAAATAAGTTTTTTAGTCATAGCTTGGGAACAAAGTTATGCCCAAATAAGGGCAAAATAAGGGAGAAGGGGCAGCCCAAAAAATATTTTAAAATTTGATTTTTGAAAAATTAAAAATTTCTTCTCATAGATTATAATACATTTTACATGGAACGGTTTAACTTATTCATTATATTTGGATTTGTTATTAGAAAGTTATGGACAATCTGTTTTTTGGATAGTTTGATCATCTTTTTGAAAAAATAACTTATAGAGCTATTTCTAAATGCAATTTTTCAAAAAGTAAAGTTTTACATAGTTTATTTTTCTTACTAGGACAATCTTACTATTGGAATTAGTGCATCTTAACTCCATCTAAGAGATATTAATCACTTCAATCTTATACCTACTTCTACATAACAATTTTTTAAAGAAAAAAAATTAAATTTTTTTGTATATTCTTTTTTTCCAAGACTCCCAACTCAATTCTCCTCGATAAATATTTAAATCTTGAAACTTTGTAGTGCAAAAAATTAAAGTGAAGAACATTCAAAGTCAAATAATTCTATCAGACCCACATTGTATTGAAAAACCTTTTTTTTTTAAAATTTAAATGCAAATATCTTGCAATCTCTGTGGTCAAATTTTTGAAAAATTAAATTTTTTTTTCCACACCTAACCATATAATCTTACACATAACTAGTATGAAAATATGTAGAACTTTTTTTTAAACTCCATGCCATAGAAATGGAAATTTTTAGTGTTTTTTTAAAAAAAAGGCATGTGTCATTAGGAATTAAGAAATTGAGTTGAAAGTCTAGGATAAAAAATTATTAAGAAAACTTCATTTTTATTCTTCAAATAATTGTTAAATGGAAAAGTTAAAGAACTAAATTGTTAATAGCTTTAAATGGAATTGAAACATTTCGATCTCAATATGGAGATTGTTCTAGCAACCAAGTGAACTTAGCCAAATCATACAATTTTAATGAAAAATTGTGAAAATTGCATTCAAAAATGAATTCTAAAGTTATTTATTCAAAAAGATGCTAAAATTTTCTAAAAAACAAGATTGTATATCACTAGTCCTAATAGAATGAATCAAAACTTTCCATGTAGACAAAAATACAATCTATAAGAAAGTAATCTTTGAAAATTTAATTAAAAAAATTTGTGATTTTTTTGTGCTACCCACCGACCTTGGTTTGGACTTAGGGTAGTATCATTTTTGCTTTCAAGCACCAATTGAAATGAAGCTAATATTTTTAGGAAATTAATGTCTTTTTCTATCTTTAAAAAAAATTGAAAATATGAAGATGAAAATCGGGACTATAAGGGCCTACTTCAAATCCATTTTGTCTAATGAGGGGATAATGGAACTTTAGAAATTAAGTGACAAAATATATTTGAAATTCGATTTTTTCATCTTATTCAAATTAGGTTGGCATGGAATTTTTCCTGTAAACAATTTTTCTATAAGTAGTTGCAATTATTCATAAAATAAATTAAAATAAAAAATTCCTATAACCCTTAGGGCTTCATAAACCATATGTTGAAATTTTGAGCTTTGTATGAATGCAAACATGTCCCATACACACCTATTAATTTCATCCATTCAAATGTTTTTGTAGACCATGGAATCAATTCTTTTTTAACTATTTAGAAAATATAGATTTTTGAAACTTTTTCAACAAATATTTCATATTTCCAATAGTGCACATGTGCTTCATATTAAAATCCCATTAGAAGAGTTTTTGGCCTCCATAGGACTATTTTATGGGTGGTTCCTTAAAATTGTTTCCAATGTTGCAAACCAAGCACTATTGGTCTAAACTTTTTTAATTAAAAAAAATATTCAAATATTTTTGAATTTATTGTAAACCAAAAAAATGATTTTTGAAATATTCAAATTTTTAAAAAATTCATTTAATTTTTAAAAATAATTAAATAATATGATTAAATGATTAATATTATATAACATGGCTGTGGCTTGACCACTCAAATTGCTAATGTGGGAGCCTTCTAAGCAACCCTATAATGTTTCAAACATTTGGGAACTTGTAGCCATCTAAAGGCTCAAATCTCTCCTAATGAATTGTTCAAGTTACAAAACCTATACCTTTCACCAATTACTATAACATACAATTGAAATAAAAATCTTCATTAATCACCTTAATTAGAAGAAAAATCAATTGTTTGGATGAAATTTTTATTTTTTAAATTTCACTAAAAATTTGAAGACTTTACAAGCTAGTGTTTTTTCAAATTTAAAAAAAGTTCAATAACAAAAGTCAATTACACAATGAGGTAAAATTTTGTACTTTCGAATGTCTAATCTTTTCACTACAATAGGTTTGAAGTATCTCCAAAGAATTTTCATTTTGTATTTAATCTATTTCTAAAAACTTGGATGATATATATTAATCAATGAAAAGTCAATATCTTCCAATACTTACTTCATCAAAAAAATCATTAGTTTAAGATTTCTTACACAAATTTTTATCAAGAATTTTATTGAATAGACTAGGGACCATAATACACATTATCTTTAATTATTACAAACAAAGTAATTGAAAAGAAAGAAAGAAAATTGTAGATTGACAATCTTTGAATACATATGTATTTAATTACATTCAAAGTTTTCTTAAAGTGCAAGTAATTATTATAATATGTATTTAAAGCATGACTTTTTAAATACATATTTATGGTACAAGAAACATTAAATGCGCACTACATGACACCAAAGAGCAATATATAGTATATGCAAGCTTATCTTGGCATGAAATTTAGAAAACAATATACAAATTATCATACAACTACAAACTCTAGAAGTACAATCTTATTGCTAGTAAGAATGCTCTAAAGAGTAGTTGAGCATTGCAAGGGATTAAAGTTAAATTGACAAATATGACTTGAGGCTATTCTCTCATGGTTTTTTAAGGTGTTGATTGGGAATTTAGGTACCTCTTTTAAGAAGAGCTTTTATCATGTAATCTTATTTCTAAAACTTGTTGCTAATGTAAGAACTACTTTACATTCAACCCATTTTTTTGACTTCATTTGCATTGGTCTTATAGTTTTATATTTAAATACTTTGCTACAAGTCTAGTATTTGGCATGACTTTTCAATTATGATGTGAGTTCAAAGTTTCTAATTAAAAATTCTTTCTATATGAATTTTTATAACATCTCAATAACTTCCTATTATTTGATTTCAATTTTTAATTTTTAATTTTCAAATTCATATTGAACCTCGAATTTGGTTTTAAATATTTTGACATTAAATACAATTTTTAGATTTTAATTTCAAATCACCGATATTGTTTTATACCATCAATGATTCTTTTGCCTCTTAATTGTTGATTGATAAAGTATGATGGGCCAAAAAAATTGTACAATCACCTATATGTATGATTGCTATACTTCAGGACAAGAAACACTTCTAAAATAAGTGATTACTTATTTTCAAACAAGAACACAACAAATCATATACCATGCAAGGCAAATCACAAGAACAATTTCCAAAGTTGCAAGTAAGGAAAATAACCTAATTTCAATGTTTTTAGCCCCAATTATGACATCTTGATTTATACAATATTATAATTGAATTGTATGTAAAGTAATCAAGAAAAATAAAACGTTCTATCTTCAAACTTTTTTTTGTTTTATATTCTTAATAAGATCAATATTATTTAAAATAAATTGATCATAATAGAAAAAATCAAATAAATTCTAGATAATATAATTTTTTTAATTTGAAATAAAATTTTAAAATATTGTTCAAAATACTTTACACTAATTCCATTGAGAGTATTTTAACAAATATAATTAAAAATTGTCTAATTTTACATAAACATATTTAATGAAGAACATTCCATATTTTATTCAAATTGATGATAAAAGTAGCTCCAAAAAACTCTCTATATTACCTATCTAGATCAACAAAAGAACACCATGTCCAATGTAGACTCTTATTTCCAAATGAATGGCACTTACAAAAACCACAGATATTGCCTTTTTGTTGTCACAATAGTATCTATTCTCACTCTCTAAAATTCACTTTGATTGGTGAGAAAACTTCTTTTGGAATTATAAAGTTGAATTTTCTTTAGACATTGCTTTTTTGATAACTTCAAAATGATTTAGATTGATTTATATAGTATTTATAAACTTATTGTCATGGATTGCTTTTGTAAAACATAGTAGAAAAAAAAATCACATACAACAATTACAAGAGAGAAAAAGGAAAGTTAAATCACCACTTTCAATCTTAAAAATTTTCATTACCTTAGAATTTTCCATCATAAAGATGATGTAGTGGTAATAATAAGAACAATAAAAGATGGAAAATTGTTCACCAATGTTGTAAGAGAAAAATAAAATAAAAATGCTATTCCATCATCATTCATATTGCTTGTTTGTTTGTTTGTTTGTTTTATATTTCAAATATATACTAAATTGTGTTCACTATTTATTCTATAGAATGCCACCTTTTCTTTATAAACTTTAATGACAAGAAGAACTATAAGTATGCACATTGAAAATTTAGAGCACATATTTGATTTTTTATTTGTCAACATTTGCCTAAACGTACAATATGCATAAGTGGGTTTGGAGCTTAGATATGGTAGATGTTCTTGAGCAAATATTGTTTTATGCTTTGTTTCTTCTATCTAAGATGTAGTTTTTTTTTGGTAAATTTTGTTGAATGAAGTGACTTTTGAGTATTTGGAAGGTGGGGGGTCGGGGTGGCATAGGTATTCTTTTATATCAAACATAAATTGAGCTTGCATAAATTTTCAAAGATGACATAAAACTTGTTCCAATTGTAGCTTGCCTATTGTATTTTGTGATTATTAATTAGATGAATCCTTTAAGTAGTTCAATTTCTTCAGTGCCCATTTATAAATATACAATAAATATCTATTATAGCACAATTTGTGAATATTTTGTAAGCAATTGTCATTCACAAGTAATTCATTGAAATCCTTTGGGGATTTGGAATATATTATTGCATCAATTAGATCTAGTCACCCCTTTAAGGTCCAAGGTTTTTTGTATTTAAATTACCATTTTGATTTATCGCAAGTTCTAAACTATTGAAAAATCATGAGGCCAAATTAGGACTTAATAGATTAATAAGGTTTTTGTATTTGTCCTAGCAAGGGCAATGTTGGACATTACTTTTGAAAGTTAGGTGGTTACGTGACTTATTTCTTTTATGAATTTGTCTTCTTTGTGATGTAGCAATATGGATGATTGAAGATGTGATTGAAATTGGATAAGATGCCAACTAGCTTTGTTTGAATGTTTATTTTGAACTTATTTAATCTTTGCAAGTTGGATCTCAATTTTCAATATGTCATAGAGTTTGAATCTACATCATATATGTTGTAGCAATAATATAGAATATTCACATATTTCACAATGACAATAATGATGGCATGATGATCCACTTTATGTTTGTTTACAACCAATTCTTTTAGGTGTAGGAAGCTTGAAAACATATAGAAATGTCTCTCAACAACTTCAAATGTCTCTCAACAACTTCAAAGTGATGAGGGTAGAGAGGAATTACAAAGACCAAAGAGAAACCATAGGTCAAATCACTCAATGTAAAGGATTCTATTGAAAATGTGAGATCATTTTTCTTAAAATTTGTATTAAAAAGACAAACTTCAACATAGTTACAAGAGAAGAGAAAAAAATGGTAAAGAAAATTCAATTAGTGTATCATTAAAGGTCAAAGAACACTTGCAACTTGGGATTAAGGATCCTATGAAGAACAACATATTGAAAAATCCAACAAAAAAGATATATGAGTTTGCTAAGGACAAAGTTGATATTTCTTTAGTGCAATATAAGGCATTGATGATGGTGAAAGATGAGTCAAAAGATGATGGCAACAACCACTTGCAATGCAATACAAAGGTGGTCAATAGAAAGGAACAAGGCAAAGGTAAAGAGATGCAAGAAGTGAATGGTGGAAAGGATTATGGAGGTGTGAGGGATCTCATGAAGGTAAAAAGTGAAGACAAGGACTTGGATAAGGGGAGGGAGAAAAGAAAGAATCTTATTGTAAAGAGAACTTTCTTCAAAACACATCAACAATTCATGAATAGTGTATCAAAAATTAGGCCCAATTCAACAAATTGTGTAAGTATAAGGCCCTTCCTAAATAATGCTTCTAAACAATGCAATAACTGCAAAACATATTGTAACTAAGTTTATTATGAAAAAAATTGTAGATAGGGATTTATCAAGTTGTGTCAATAGTGATGGGTACATTGATCTACAATTATTCTTAAAAACTTGGCATGCTTTGTCATTACTTGATATAATCTTAATGCATAGGCAAGTTTAAATCATTTTTATTTCTTTGAGACACTAGTAGAAACCCCCGTTTAATGTGACAGGGCCTAATTTTTCTTGACAGATTTTGCTAGGCATCAAAAGTAACAAACTGTGTTTTTATGTCAGCATTGATGTTGTGTTGAACTTTTTTGTTGACATAAAAACACAAGTTGTTACTTTTGATGCCTAGCAAAATCTGTCAAGAAAAATTAAGCCTTGTCACATTAAACGGGGGGTTCTACTAGTGAAATCTCAAAATATTTGCATTAGAAACAACAAATTATTATTCTACTATCAACAATATTAGTATATGAGCCTAGAAATGTGAGTATATGAGCCTTGAGTCTAGGTGCAAATAGGTACTCTACAACTGCCATTGAAGGTACTAATAAAATTGGTACCCTATAACTTACTAAAGAAGGTGCATGTAATATAGGGATTTATTACATAGGCACTTATAATATAGGAACCTATAATATACATATCCTATAATATAACTATGGAAGGTACTTATAACATAGGTGCCAAGATTCTTAAATTCATGGGCTCAAAATCCTAACCTCATATGCTAGCAACCCCTACTCTATTGTTATTATTCTATTGTTGTACACATACTAAATGGTATTGTGCACACAAATAAGGTCTATTCATTCCATTGTAAAATTTAGTATGATGAATCCATTTATATAAGGTGCTTGAATCATTGTTTTTTCATACACCTTACCTCATCTAACTTCATTGCATTAGAGGATTAATGATCTCCTATCAAATGTATTCTCAATGAGACATCGGTAGAAGTTGTCTAGTCAAATGTGTATATGACAAACATTCAAGATATATATAGAATGTGCAATTAAAAAGTGTTGAGTGAATGTTTCTTTGGAGGTAACTAATTTATTATTTCTATTGTTGCCTAAACTCATCAAGTTATGGTTCTCATGTCTATCGGACTACAAAAAATGCTAACATGTGAGCATAGAATTCATAAGCCCATGAGTTTAGGAATCTATATTATAAACACCTTCTATAGTTTTAAGTGTCTATATTATAGGTACATATGTTATAAATACATATGCTATATACATCTTTAAATGGTTGTAGGTATGGACTTACAACTATAGTACTACATTCAAGGCTTATAGGTTCATATCCATGTGCTCACGCACTAGCATTATTGATTGGACTATGATTTAATGGTCAATAAATTGAATAGGTAGGAACATCATCTAGTTTAGGGCGGTTGTGTAAGAAGAAACTAAAGCAAACCAAATCAATAGCAACAACCATGAAGATTGTAATAGAGCAAAGGAAGGAGAAGAAGAGAGTGTATTTCTTGCCAGGACAAAAATATGACCCTCCAGAAGATGTAAGTTATGGAATGCAAACTATCCATCCTTTCAGCTCATTGTCTCGTTTTCTTCAAGGATTATTTTTCATGCATATAAGGCTCCTCCACTAATAAAAGTCTTTCACTAACAATAGAACTTCTAATAAACATCATTCTCTAAAGCAATAAACCTCTCTAAAGTTATATTGATTGTTGATCTTAGCTTCAGTGGGTTGTATACAAACTTCATGAATGAAAATGATCTTCCCTTAATCAAACCGATTCCAATTCTATTGCTTATTATTAGTTCTAATATAGTAGCATTGTTATTTTTCAATAATTCAATAGTGTGGTTGTAATCCTTATGATGGTTGTCATGGTTATTTGCAGAGAGACCCCTTGAGAATCTTTTACTCTACACTTCGGGACCAAATGCCTCAAAGTGGAATGGCTGAATTTTGGTGGGTTTTTAAGGGTTTTTTTTTCACATTTCTCATAATTCTACAAATCCTATTTTCCTTGTAGTAGCTCATTTTCATATATGAGCCATTAAAGTTAATGGTAAAGTGTGTACAACAAGGAACGAGGAGATAGAATTTAAGGAAAATACTGTAAGACAAAAATCCTTGAAGCACCCAAATTTGGTCTAATGGGATTTGGTAATATGACTCTTTTGTATTATTGTTAGTTAAACCTTCCTTGAACACCCCTTTTATAAACTAGGAATCACTTTACAATCACAATTAAATCTATTGGATTGCAAAGTATCTCTCACGTCCTTTAGTTCTTCCTTAAAACCACATAAATAAGCCTATCAACGTCATATAATAAACCAATTTCAAGAATTTTTCAACATCCTAATGCAATTTAATTTGCAGTGCTTGAGGAAGTGTTCCTAATGGTCACAAAGATAATACAAAATCCTACCAATGAAATATAAGGGGTTTGCTTATAATAAGTGTGCATTAGAGGACCTTCAATTGAATCCTATTAGAGGAGATTTAGGCTTTTGGAAGACTACAAGTTCTTGAAAGCTAGAAATGTTGTGAATATTGCTATATCACAGTCTAATGTGGTTGGACAACTACCTCGTCAGATAATATTAATTAATTATTAAATATTCTAAAAAAATATTTTTTGAAATAATTTATTAAATCATTTTTTTTCTTTTTAATACATTTGGAATTTTGGAATTTTTTGAAATTCAAAAATTCAGACCAATAAAGGCTAGTTTGCAATAGTTGGAATAATTTCAAAGAGTGGCCTTGAAACAATCTCCCGGAGTCCCTAAAGTCCTGTAATGTATTATTTTCAAACTTGATTGAATAGAAAGTTTATATATAATTGTGTAGGTTTCATCGATAATAGAGGCCCATATTATTTTGACATGCAAAATTTATTAAAATAGTATAATTGTAATACAAATTTGTACAAAAAATTGTACTCTTTATTACTTTGAAGAAGGTACATTTTGATACATCTTTGATCAATTGTATATGTGAAAATAATACAATTTCCATGTGTGTGTGTGTGTGCGTATATATATATATATATATATATATATATATATATATATATATATATATATATATATATAAAGAATATAGTTGCATATTCTCTCCTAAAATATCAAAAGTTTATTTTAATAGTCTGAGATATATTGTTAGGATTTCTTTTACATTGCAAGACCTTCAAAAGTTTTTAAGACAATCTAATTTTTCAAGAAGATATATTTAATTTGAAACATGAAGTTTCTAATGTCAGTTGTATCAATATTTGCCAAATTTTCTACTCAATTTGTTGTAGAAATTTGTTCTCTAGTTGCAAGTAGAATATTATGTTATAAATAATGTTTTCAAGACTAAGTATTCTTCATCAATGTTCTAAAACTGCAAGTTTTTGACATCTTAGTATTCTAAATGTAGGTTGATGGAGTATGGATTGCTCCCACAAGATCAAGCAAAGAAGGCGCTAGAGCGTAAGCAAAGAAAGGGGCAAGCTTCAAAGTATGGCACTTTTGGCAAGTCTTCTATACCTTCACAATCAAACAATGAAACATTACAAAATTTAATTCCAATTTTCATTAACAAGGGCAAGAATAAGAGGGGTGACTCTAATAGTGATGCTGACAACTTTCTACACAAAATGCGGATTAAGAAAAAATTGAAGTCATAGAATGAAACTTTTTATTTCTACTTTTTTTCCCTTTAATTTGGTGAGTATGGTCTATTGTAGTATTGGACTTGTTTGAAGATGGTGAAGAATTTAGTTAATTAGGAAGCATTGGAGCTCTCAATTTCTAAGTGCGAGATTTCTCCATTTGATTGAGACTTGATTGATTTTGAGCCCCCAAAACTTGCCTTACAAATATTGTTCCTTGTATAGGATTTTCAAGTTTTTTTTAACATTATTTCTTATTGCAAAAATACAAAGTTTGCCCTCATAGAAGCCTTCTTGATTATATTAAAATTGAATGTTGAATAGTCATTAAGAATGTATTGTTTCCAAGGTGAAGGTTGATTTTTAGATCCAACATTGATAAAATTTTCAACTCATGGGATGCAACCAAGTAGGTTTTTAAACAAGTTGGTATTTGATGGTGTCACCCATTTTCGTGGAAGGACCATACTTATTTAGGTATTATAAAATGTACATCTATAACATAATTTCAACACAAGGTTGCAATCCTTATCAAAATTTCATCCATTTGGAAGATTTAGTATCAATCCAAACTACGCATTTTCATCCAAAACTTGCAAGCACTCTTGAATGTCACAATAAAATATGGTTTGAAAAATTCAAAGAAAATTAAAGAAATAATTATTACAAAAAAATTAAAGAAATTAAAATTATTACACAAAGATTGTTTTGTAGCAACCATTGTAATGTCTAGTAGTTAAAATTAAAGAAATGATTGATTGTTTGTGTATTACATATATCTTCTTATATGTGTGATACTTAATTAAGTTTAGATTTGAGAGTTTTATTCTTTTGCCTAGTATGAATAGGGACTTTCACTAACCATGTACACTTAGTTGTCTTCAATATTGATTACATCCTATTACCCATTGTATTATATACCCAAATTATTTTGAATACCCAAATTGTAGTAGATGTTAACATAAAGAGTGGTTTACATTTTCTAAAGCTGAAGACATTTGTTTTCTATACATCACAAATTTTTAGAATTTTGGAAAGAAAATTGAAATTACAATAAATTTTTACAATTTCAAGTCATAAAAATCATAGAGAAAAAGTCATATCAACTTGACATGTGCAATTATATTGGCAATTCACACAATATTACAATTTGCAATAAATTGTTTTCAATTTAATGATAGCCTTGATACATTGTCTTGATTGATAAAGATGCACAATTGAAAAATAGAATGAAACTTAGCTTGTCCTAATGTATTCAAGTTAGCATTATTTTCTTCAGTATGAGAAATGGAGCATCGTACACTATGGAAGCAAATAAGTATATACTAGTTACATAACTTTTATGTTTTTTAGTTATAATAATGTTGACCATTCTTAGAAACTAAAGTGATTTGTTCCATTTCAAAATTTACACAAATTCCATCACTTTAATTATAAGTAGAGAAAGGAAACTAATTTAAATATTTTTATTTTCAATAATTTTAAGTGCATATTAAAATAACCTCATTTTCATAGCCCCATTCACAACTCTTGATTGTAATCTTGATTAGCAATATTCAACTTTCCTTCAAACAATAGTAGTTGCTTTATAAGAACGCCACTTTGAATTTTCAACCTCAAATTCCTTAGTATGCAATAGTATTTCCAAACCCCAAAATTGCAAATGTGACATAATTTCAAAAATCAATATTTCCTAGTATATCACTTCTCTAAATAAGTTTTTTGAATAAATTTTAGAATTACCATCTTAATTATTGGTATAATCTACATAAGGCAATTAGTCCAAAGGTTATGCTTAAAAATTGATCAAGCAAGTAACTTGGGATAGAAATTAACAAAAGAGTTTCTTGTAGTTACCCTTGAAAAAGTCAAAATATTGTTGGAAAGGTCACTTAGGATTATTAAAGATAGTGGGTGCATCACAAAGAATTACATTGAACTAAATTTTTCTTCACAAAAGAGTTTTGCAAAATCTTTCTTGGTTGATCTAGGATCAAGCTAAAAAGCTCTAAGCCTTCCTATTGAAGAATGTGGCTGTTGAAAAATTATCATTTATCTTACAATATGGCAAATTTTATTAAAATAGTGGTATTCCATATGCCATTTTTCAAACACCATAGTTTGAACAAAAAACTGACAACTAGGATTGGTATAGATTTTCAGACATCTAGGACCCATGTAGGTTCCAAACATCTATGACAAATTTAAATTTCAGATTGCACAGCTGGAAACATCTTGTAAAAGTATAGATTTTAGACATAGTCATGTATAGATTTCAAAACTCTATGATAGATTTAGATTTCAGACTATGTGGTCTGAACTGTAAAAACTGACAGAGTACTGGAATTTTGCCATTTGAATGAAATTCGCCATCAGTGCATACAAGTGTGAAACAATTAAGTCCAACTGTCAAAGATGCTTCCATGTATAAGCTGCCATTCCGAATGTAATAGGGATTAGGGAGTAATCCTTCGTAGCTCCAAGCTCATTGCTCATCAACTTCAACGACACTGACGAAATGAAAGTACAGGTAGTCGAAACTGGAAAGCCAGGAAGGACAAGCTGCAAGGCTTTCCTCTTCCTATTTCATTTTCGCAATCGCACTTGCTTCCACTCTGTGAATAGTGCAAGGAGATAATTCGACGTTGGCATACAGAGTCCGACGCTACGTCTCAGAGCATTGACAGACAAATGGAGATGAAAATTAGAGAGTTCAAAAAATTGTGCTTGCTTTATTCAAACTGTACAGATCAATTTCCCAGAGAGAGAGTTTGTGATTCCTAGCACAACTTTGAATCTTGTAAAGCGATCTCCACCTGTCTAATTCCGCGGGAGGCTGATATCACCTCGAAGCTAATCTAATATGTGCACCTTACTTTTAATCAAGGCTTGTCTATTCAAACAACAACCAACCATTTGTATCAACATTCTTACTATGGAGTTATTTAGTCCACCTCTTCAATTGTTGGTCCAGCTCCTCCACCCGTGTTTGCTCCACCACCATACCCGCCAGAGGGCGTAGGACCTGCACCTCCTCCTGCGCCTCCTTGGTACATGCGCGAGATGATGGGATTGCAAATATTCTCTAATTCCTTCTGCTTGTCTTCGAACTCGTCAACCTCTGCCAATTGGTTGGCATCCAGCCAAGCGATTGAGTCATTCACTGCCTTCTCCAGTTTCTGCTTATCATCGCTACTGAGCTGACCTGAGATCTTTTCATCCTTGATAGTATTCCTCATGTTATAGGCGTAGTTCTCAAGCCCGTTCTTGGCTTCCACCTTCTTCTTGACCTCTTCATCCTCATTCTTGTACTTCTCTGCATCTTGCACCATTTTCTCAATATCCTCCTTGCTCAGCCTACCCTTGTCATTCGTGATTGTAATCTTGTTCTTGACACCAGCTGTCTTGTCCTCGGCAGAAACATTCAAGATACCATTGGCATCAATGTCGAAGCATACGTTGATCTGTGGTACGCCTCTGGGTGCAGGTGGAATACCAGCGAGCTCGAATTTCCCCAACAAATTGTTGTCTCTCGTTCTCGCTCGCTCCCCCTCAAAGACTTGAATGAGCACACCTGGTTGATTATCAGCGTACGTCGAGAATACTTGCTCCTTCTTCGTGGGGATTGTCGTATTCCTTGGAATCAGAGTGGTCATTACACCACCAGCTGTTTCGAGACCCTGACTGAGAGGAGTAACATCGAGCAGCAACAAGTCTTGTACCTTCTGATTTCCCTCGCCGCTGAGGATGGCAGCTTGAACTGCCGCCCCGTATGCAACTGCCTCGTCGGGATTAATGCTCTTGCATAACTCCTTCCCATTGAAGAAATCTTGGAGAAGGCTCTGCACCTTGGGAATTCGGGTGGAGCCGCCGACAAGAACAACCTCGTGCACTTGACCCTTGTCCATCTTCGCATCCCTCAAACACTTCTCCACAGGTTCCATGCACTTGCGGAACAGATCCATGTTCAATTCTTCGAACCTGGCTCTCGTGATGGTAGAGTAGAAATCCACGCCTTCGTACAAAGAGTCGATCTCTATGGTAGTTTGTGCGGTTGCCGATAATGTTCTCTTCGCCCTCTCAGATGCTGTGCGTAAGCGACGGAGGGCTCGGGCATTACCAGTAATATCCTTCTTGTATTTGCGCTTAAACTCCTGAACAAAGTGGTTCACCACCCGGTTGTCAAAATCTTCCCCTCCCAGATGTGTGTCGCCGGCCGTCGCCTTCACCTCAAAAATCCCTTCCTCGATGGTCAGCAGTGACACATCGAATGTACCACCTCCCAGGTCGAAAATCAAGATGTTCTTCTCGGCCGACGATTGGCCCTTCTTATCCAAACCATACGCAATAGCCGCAGCCGTTGGCTCGTTGATGATGCGCTGCACATTAAGGCCCGCAATCGCACCCGCATCCTTCGTCGCTTGCCTCTGAGAGTCATTAAAATAGGCCGGCACTGTGACAACCGCGTTCTTCACAGTCTTCCCAAGAAACGCCTCTGCGATCTCCTTCATCTTGATCAACACCATTGACGAAATCTCTTCCGCAGCGAACTGCTTCACCTCCCCTTTGTAATTCACAACAATGATCGGCTTATTCCCAGGTCCCGCGATCACCTTGAACGGCCAGAGCTTCATATCACTCTGCACAGAAGCGTCATCAAACCGCCGTCCAATTAACCGCTTGGCATCGAACACGGTGTTGGTCGGGTTCATCGCTACTTGGTTCTTCGCCGCATCGCCGATCAAACGCTCCGTGTCCGTGAATGCAACATACGATGGCGTCGTGCGATTTCCCTGGTCGTTTGCAATAATCTCCACTCGATCATGTTGCCACACTCCCACACAACTGTACGTAGTTCCCAGGTCAATACCAATCGACGGTCCCTCGCCCTTACTCGCCATGTTGCAATCGCTCAATACAATGTCCTCTGAAACTCACTTCTCTCAATCAAACCTCTCGATCGATTGCAAATTCGGAATCCTCTTCCACACTAAAACAGCAAAATACAGTCAAGAATTGCTTGGAATTTCACTCTAGCTACAATTCTAAATCACAAACTGTGCGAACAGCCTGAAATTCTCAAGAACACACTCAAATCAGCGTTGAATCATGAGCCATGAACTCAACGATCGGCAATATATGCAATGGCTATGGAAGGGAAGTTGTTTCTGGAGCCTTCGGGAAGCGAAGCTGCGAGACGACGCTGGAGATCTCCATACTCTTCTAGATAGTTCCTGAGGCATCTACAAAGTATCTTAGATTTCATAGATATGGTAGTTACACTCTCTTCTAAGCCACATCAGTTCATCCACTTCGATGAGCCCCCAGGAACATCCATCCATCCCTTCCACGTGTTATCAGTCGTCGATTTCTCATCTTCTTAGAATGAATACAAGTACTTCAAGTGGTGAATTATCATTAGTCTGTCCTCATCCCCGAAGATAGATTTTTCACTTTTCTGGGTTTGGCTGTTTCTCGAAGTTTCTTGTAGGCCCATGAAGGTTTCACAGTTGTGGGTTTTTCGAGTTTTTCGAAGTTTCTCGTAAGTTGTAACTAAGGCACATGAATGCCCCGTGTCCTTGCTGGTCCTTCGGAAGGATTCTTCATCCAGATCGATGAGTTAGTATACAGAGTCATCCAATCGACGGGTTATCATTCGTTTCTCTTTCGTCTCCTCATCGGCTCGCTCTATCCGGAGACGTCAGTGTAACTTATTAGAGCGAGCTTGGTCCTCGTCGTGTGGCGAGTGCACGACACCGAGCGCCATGGACTGCCTGATTGCGGCGCGTCCCTCACTGGTTTTTTCTTTCGTTCTTTCTTTTGTTTTCAATTTTTAATTTTCTAAAGAATTTTCGAGAATGTGTCTTGTTGATGCAGCGAGAATTCAAGTATAACTTGGACTTGGAAATTGTCAGTTTGAGGGAGTGGTCGCTATTCCGATTTATTCGAGCTTTTTTCGTGAGAGGAGAGGGTAGAATTTACATTTCGTATGTCCACATTGTTCTTTACAGTATTTCTTTCCGGGTAGATAAGAGTAGAATTTTGAATTCAGTGAATAATTATGTTTTCTGAAATGTAAGCGCAAAAGGATAGAAAACAAAGGGCACGTTCTCGCGTGTGTCCGTTTCCATCTGAAAAACTACGCTAGCGATGATCTTGAGTGAGTGACTTGCCCGAGGTTTTGCACCTGATCAGTTAGAATTCCTGTATGTGCTCGACTAGGTACTCTCTTTCCTACAGATATCTCTGTTTATGTTTCAACAATGTGGATAATGTAGTTGTCTTTGTTTCATCTCGCCATTTGTTGAGCACGCCGTTTATTTCAATTACTGCGAGATGCACTAATTTGTTGTAAATCTCGTTTTCCTAAGAAGATGAAAGTTTTGTTTTTCTTTTGGCAACCTCAGAGTTAATAAAATATAATGTATTCTAGTACAAAAATGCAATATAGAACAAATTAGTGCGTTTTGTAGTAATTGAAATGAACTGTGTAAGTTATTGAAATCAATATTTTTGGTTATGGTGAAGTTGTCAAGATTGTCAGGGTTTATGGAAAATTCATGTCTTATGATAAGTTTCTACACCCTCGCATCATTCTAAACCCGCTTCTATTTTAGCCCTTTCTCGTCCTGGACTTTTCCGGTTGTTTCAGGACCAAATATGTCGGACGGGAGGGTTTTAGGTCGAGTCCTTTGCTTTCACTGGTTATGCAGGAATTTTACGTTGGAATGTTTTGAGGATGTCTGCTTGCTTCGCCATGCATGCTGTTATTAAAATTACTGAGAACTGTGCTTTTCGGATTTCAGAGACTGGGATTGTATATATTAGTTTTGCTCGTTGCGGCATCAGCGAAAGCAGATCCAGTCCCCAAGCCATGGCCACTTCAATTCCACTCACAGATGTATCAAAACCGGACTGGAAAGCTCTCCATTATCGACTTGTGGTACGACTTTCCAAACGGGCGGAACCTTAACCTCATTCAGAAACAACTTGGATCCGTGACTCATGATGTGGAGTATACCAATGGCACCTCATACTATTATGATCTTGAAGCAGGTACTTGCAGAGAGATGTCATTTCCTGTTGGAATTCTTCGACCAGATTGGTTGAGTGGTGCTACCTATGTTGGTGTCGAAGAAATTGACGGTTTCAAGTGTAATGTTTGGGACAAAGTCGATTTCATTCGCTACTGGGAAGACATTGAGACCCGACGACCAGTTTCTTGGATTTTCAACAACAGTAGTGAGCTTTCCGACCTTCACTTTGAAAGTCCATTGGAATGTTTTAAAGTGACATCCACTTCTCTCTGCATACCACTCTTTCATAAAAGAAAGAAACTGTGATTCACATGGATTTAGTACCCAAGTTGGATGTGCATTGAAAAATCAAATTGATGGCTTAAGCAGATTTCTTCTGTCCATTACCTGTGATTTTTTTGATGCGGCTTCAATGCTGCGACTTGGTTTCTTATTCCATGTGATTCAAAGGTTACATTTTGGAAAAACCGGTTTTGTCAAGGTGAGTGGAGATGCTAATGTCTTGTCTTGAAGTGTCTCACTTTCTTTCTTGCCGTCTTTACTTTTAGTTCATGAGGGATCGGATAAGGAGATGATGATTATCTCTGCAGGAATGTGGCTTCATGTTATTACATTCGACGAAGGAAATGTGCTTGAAGACCAGAAGTGGCAGGCACCGTCGTCGTGCTTTGAGCGAACCCCAGCTTCTTTGATAGCGAGTAAGGTTGATGATCAAACCAGGCAAGGGCTACTCTCAAGAGAATCGTTAGGTGATCACAAGGATCTTTTCGACAATGAGAAAATCACTTCATAGTTTCAGTGTGATTGCATTTGAGTCTTTGACAGCCATTCTCATGCTTTGAAGGTGATCTCCGCTTAGTGTGCACAATTTAGTGTAGGATTCCTCCTCAGTACTAAGCACGAAAATATACGCATGGGTTTGAAGCAGTGTATCAGTTAGACCAGTTTGAGAGTTACCATATGAGCGATGTGGAGTCCCAGCACTGTTTGGAAATAACAGAGATTTCCCCACGATCTTTCGATTCTTTGTTTTTTTGGTGAAAGCTCTAAATTTCAACTGTTTGAAGCAGTCTTTAAGTGGGAAGTATGCTTCCAGATTTTGGCGAAGCTCCAATGCAACACATTGCATACTTAAGGTGGAAACACCTGCATAGTTGGAGGCACCTTTTCTAGAATTTTCTTTTTATAGTATAACATTTGAAAATCATATTTTTCTTTTAATAGAATTTTTTTAGTATAACTATTGAAAATCGTTGAATTTAAAAAAAAAACAAGAATATGAGAAATCAAGTGTCAACCAATCACAATTAACTCCTAAAGGACCAAGTTGTGTTATTTGGTAGCATAGCAATTTTGGGCAGCTCATTTTGAATGGAAGGTTGTTTTTTTCCTTCGAAATTTTGACACAACATGTGCCCAAGGAATAGCTTTAAGATACAACTATTTTTATTACTTTTGATAACATAACATGGTTAAAAAGTCATTGCATGATATGTAAATTTCATTGATCTTTGGGCAACCTAAGCAATTCAAAAAACTTCCTTAAAACACACTTTTTGAAAGAATAGAAAATAGAAATTGATTATTTAGAATTATATGTATATGGGAAGCTTTTGAATCAATTAATGAGATGAAAGTTATGAAGAGTTGTAATTAGGAGTAGGTATAGTTTTTAGAGAGTCCATACCTATCCACAAACTAAAATGGGATGATTCATAATGATCATAATGGGATGATTCAAAGATACCCATGTACATATAGTGAACTAGAGAATCAATTTCTATTTTCTATTCTTTCAAAAAATATTTTTAAAAGAAGTTTTTTGAGTTGTTTAGGTTGCCCAAAGATCTATGAAAATTACATACCATGCAATGACCTTTTAATAATGTTGTCAAAAGTAATGAAAGTAGTTGTGTCTTAACCCCTAAATGCCCAAGGCATGTTTTGAGTGACTTGGAATTTGCTTTAAATTGAACAAAATGCCAACATTTTCATAAGTTGTATCAATTTTTTAAAATTGTAACCGTACCAATTCAAACTAGACATGTTAAAGATCTCATGGGAAAAGAAAACATAACAACATCACTTATAGAGTGAAAGATTATAATGTTTGACCGTGAGGCTGTTAAAACTACAAAAAAATTTCAACCATCTTTTCACAAGTCAAATTTAAAAAATGGTGACCAATAAAATATGAGGTTAAAGAGCCTAACATGTATAATCCCGATCAACTTACAGCTTCTTAAAATCTACACTATAATTTTTTAAATGAATTTTGAATGTGATTTTTGATCCAAGATCTAGTGTATTTGAGGCTCATTTCCAAGAGCTCTCAATACTACGAGAAGTCAAGATTGCAATGGATACCCTTGCAAATCTTCAATAGAAAAATGACTATTGATTATTTTCAAGAATGGATTTTTGATGCTAAAACTAGACTTTACAAAGAACTTTTCAAAAATACTAAAATACTAAAAATAGTAACTTCATTAAGTTTTGTTTGGCTTCAAAGTTTTGCAAACACTAGATTTTGGTGCCTTGGGCATTTAGGGGTTAAAGCTATTCCTCATGCACATGTTGAGTCCAAAATTGCTATGTTGCCAAACAATGGAGCTTGGTCCTTTATATGTTAAATATGGGAATGGTTTGATGATACATTGGGGGACATGGTTCAATGGAAGTTCGCAAGTTTAGGAAGTACATCTTGAGTACAAATGATGTATAAAATAGTTTATTTTAGACTACATGAAGATTTCAGATTTTCACATAGGTTTGTCAAATATAATCAAATTATCAAATTGTATTTGTAGGAAAATCCTTGGAATCCTTGGCTTACGACTAGTTTGGTGACCTAAAGTAAAGTAGCAAAAGCTTCTTTTTGCATACATAGATCTAATTCATACAATGCCTCAAAGACCTAAATCTTTTGCATGTTATTGTAGCACACATCAAAAATGAGTTCCTACAATAAGTTCTTCAAAATGAGAACAATTTCATCAATAACTGTTTTTGTAAAAGATATTTATTTTTGTACAATATAATTGAGTTTATTTTCTTATTTTTGAGGAAAAGAACTCAAGTGGTCAAAGCTACAACAACTTCAAAGAAAGACTTTTAACCACATGAATTTATTGCACATCCATCCATCCCTTTATCATATGATAGATTGATTGTTTGTTTTGTTTGTTACAGTGAGATCAACTTGGACCATATGTCTTGTAGCTACGTTTTTAGTATCATTAGAAAGCCCTCAACGGAAAGGACTACACAAGCTTGGTTTTGTGGCATTTGGATTTATGGTGTGAAAATGATCGAATTTCAAAGTTTTTATGATTTGTAATATTTGAAGATTACTTTTACTTTTATTTTGGCTATAGCAAAAACACAAGGCATAGTAGTCCATATCTTAAATCAGGCTATTTGTTTTGTTTGTTTATTATTGTGAGATCTTTTGGATTGTATGTCTTCTAATCGTGTTCTTCATATTGCTAGGGAGCCCTTAGCTTTGTTTCAATGGGACCTACAATGTGAAGGTTAAGGATTTTTGGGTTCTTTTTGGTTTTAAAAAACTAGAAGTACTTTTATTTATATCTTGAGTGTAGCAAGGGCTAAGGCGGGCACGCTAGTTGTAGTGAAAATACTATCATATAAGGTTACCCATAACCAATCACTTAAAGTATTTTAGACATGATGTGCTGCAATATGAGGCAAAGCAAATACAAAGGTAAGTGGAAAAATAGAAATGATAGAGATAGCTAAAGTTTTTAAAGTTTTTTGAAGGATGGAGTGAATTTATAAGAAATTTCTAAAAGAAATAATTGGTCTGGATGCATACAACCTTAGAATCTTCTTATTAGTGTCCAATGATAGAGTACTTGCTATTTCATTGAGGCATACAAAATGACGGATATGTAGTAACTTCGTATTAGGAGGCTCATTATAACCATTCTAAATTAAGAAAATGAAAATGAGTCCTAGCTTCTTCCACAACTATGCCACCCTTCTTACTCCTCATAGGGCTCTTGTTGGAAATGGATGGTCCTACCTTATATCATTTTGACTTCAAGCATTGTCTAAATAATTTTTTTTCATTATGAACTCTACAAATTCTTACACAATATACTCACTTCATCTCTATTCACATCTCTAGACTATCAATATGTAATAACTTGCAATTGTTTAGCCTTGAAAGTATATGCCTAAGCTTAGGACCACTTTATCACACTTCATAATTGTATACTACAATGTAGGACATCATGGTGCAAAATATTTACCTTGTTATTCTAAAATTGAAAATCAAAATTCCATAAATATCATCCTAAAGTTCAAATCATGATAAAATATTGAATTTTAAGACTTTCTTAATATTCCAAATTGCAAAAGAAACAAGAATTTATAACCTTCATTTCAAAAGTGGAAATCATATTTAAAGTCCGCGTAGGGCTAAAATAAAAATGAAGACCAAAGACTAAAAATTGCCAAATTACATGATTTGTACATTTGCCATTTTTTAATGTCATTTGAGGCCTTGGGAGGGTCATTTCAAGTTTGTTCCTCAAATTGTTGACTACTATCAATCCAACAATTATTAAAAAATAAAAAATAAAAAAATAAAATTATTGGTGTTGAAAAGAAAAAAAGGGTAAAGAAAATGAATGATGTGGTGCACTCTTGACTATGTCATATTCCTTCATTTTTGAGTTCCCATAGCAATATTTTCATTCCCACAGTTTAGAAACTCGTAGTCTTTAACCTTGAAGCGCCGGCGACGCCATTTCATAAGGTTTGGACGAATTTGCTACAGTGTACAGGGAGACTGCTAGCAATTTTTCATCCATTTCTTGTTGCTTGACCTTTCACAAAGGATTATGAAGAGTACCTAATTCATTTTGTAGTCATGTGAGTATTTCTCTTCACATGAATTAGAAATTACAGAAAAAAAACGGATCACAAAATATGCTATTTTCAGTGTATTTTGGAAAATTTTGTTCCTTGCTCTAAATCTCAAATTTCTCCCAAAAAATGATATTTTTGGAGTTTGAGCTCAACTAACAAAATGAAGGTAATCTATTCTAGTTTCTTTTCCAATTGGATTTTGAAAAAAAAAACATAATTTGAATATTTTATTGGAATTTGAACTTTATATGTACTTTCAAAGTCTTTTGGATTGTAACTAAAGAATGACATAGAAATTGAGTTTATACCATGATGTTTGCCACTAAAATTTCCATACATGGTGAAATTCTCAGATTTTTATTTGAGATAATTTTCTATTTGACATGATTTTTCTTCACTTTTTCTTCAAAAATTCTATGAAAAATCAATTTTCCTCAAAGAAATCTAAATTTTTTGGGAAGTACAGAAGACATGTAGCTTTATCTCTGAAAAATAAATATGAAATTTTTTTATACAAATATAGTCTTGAAATGGGAGCAAACAGAGTGTGTGGGTATAGGTCTGGCATTTAAAGGTTAAGAGGCGTTGAATCTTTTAGGGCTATAAAAATTTGAAAAATAGAAAGAAACACTAAGACAACTTGAAAGTTTTTCCTTGTATCTTTGTACTTTTGCTACAATGCAATAGTACAAGAGGGGTGTTTTAAATATAATCCTAGTAGTACAGTCCTATAAGTATGACCTTTTCAGGAGATTTTTAGGAAAATTTTACTAAAAACTTCCTAAAAAGTCATTACATATAGGACTATACTACTAGTCTATACTTAAAACATGCCACATTCTTTTATAAAACAAATGCAAAATAGTTACTTGATTTCATCAATTTGATCATTTCACATGTTGGGAGTTAAATATCAAATTGAAGAACAAATTGAAGGATTTAGATCCTCATTTTTTGATGAAGTAGACCCTAATGATGGAAATTTTAACATAGATAATAGAGCCAAAAAAAACATTAGAATTCTATTGGCAATCAAATTTTCATTGATATTCTTCAACTATTCACTTGAATTTCTATTTAGAATATTTAAAACTTTCTAAAATATTGTCAAATGATTTGGAAACATAAACTTATAGTTTGTAGTGCTCATTTTTAATTTCAGAATGGAAGAATAAGAAAGTTTTCACCATGATGTAATAAAGACTATAATATAAACCTACAGAGAGATTTTCAAATTTCTTGAATATATATTACATTTGATATGAATTGTTTCACTTTTAAATCAAAAGCTCACAACAATTTCAAATTTTCCCTAACAAAATGTGAAATTTTTACATCTAAAAGTAGACATATAATCACATCTTTGAAAAATGAATACAAAAAATCACATTCATACTATAAGTAATTGCAAATGATGTTTGAAAAAAGTAGTGATACACTTGTTTCTAGAAGTTTATAATTATAGAATTCACTTGATATAGAAGTCTTAGCAACTAAGAACAGATAGGATGTATGTCAACCAATTGCCATTGTTGGACCCTATATTTGTCAATCCATAAACCTCAAAGATCTAAATCACTATTGATTTGCCTCAAAAACCATTGAATCTCTCAATTTCTCTTCTGAACTACTTCCATGTTCATTGAATCCCAAAAGTTTTCATTAGTTCCCTCAATATCTTTTGAATTCCCATGATTGAATACACATTTAGTCTTGTGAGTTTGAAATTTCATTACTTTTATCTTAGATACATTCTTCCATTTATATGGAAGGCTTCATTTAGTCATGGTTCATTTTCAGTCACCGCTTCAAAGGCACCCTCTGATTGCAACTGGACCGAGGTCAATACAAGAAACCCAATAATCACTTCAAAATTCAGCTGAACAAATTCCCACCTAGTGGTGGTCACTAGAATTAGAGCACACATAAATTAAATAAGCACTTATTGCATTTCTCTGGAACTCTCCAATAATCTCATCAAACTTTTATGGTCATTCGACCATTGAGAGAGAATCCAAAGTGTCGCTTCCAGGTGTAATCCTGACAGTCCATAGTAAGAAGGTAAACCTAACCTCCTTGTAGAAAAGCCCATATTCAAACACAACCAAAAATTATCTCCTAGAAGCAGAAAAAGTAGAGGGTTTGGGTGATTGACCCTTATTGCAATTCTTTAGCTCCGGAACAGGAGAGGGTCAATGGACTACAGCCAATTTCTCATACCGCTACGATGTGCACATGCCTAGGGCAACCAGTCTTTGCCAGCGTTACATCCCATTATGCCTCGTCATAAATGGATGACAACTCTTGGAGTTACCATATGATAATCCAATAAGCATCATGTATTTTGTGCACATACTGGCACAAAGAACATCGCCCAAGCATAACGCCCACACTGTAAAGCCTAGAATGCAGAAATCATTCATACTGACAACAATCCAGACAAATTCAAATGAAGACATTTGACTTGGTCCCAAACCTTGTATTCAATATGCAAAGACACATTTGGGATACAATGTGCTCAATACATTTGAGAAACAAAATTTAGTATCCTCCCTTGAGGTCATTGACGACATCGTAAGGAATGGGAGTGACAGTCTCTAGGGTGGAGGAATCAAGGACAAATCCAGCCCTGGGACCTGCAGGCTGGCGCTTGAGGTCCACAGTCTCACCCCTTGCCTTCGCCTCGGCTTTCTTGACGTCATTGCTCTTGCGGCGCTCCAGGAACTCCTCCCGGCAGCGTGAAGGCTGCACGTGCTCAATGCGCACATGAAGACGCTTTTGAATGATCCTGTTTCCAACCTGACCCAAGGAGCAACCAATGCACATTAAGCTGACTATGATCTAACGCAGACCGGTGCCACTCGAAAATTCAAGAGACAGGTAAACGAAATTATACCCGACGACAAAAATCATCGACAACATGGAAAAGGAGATTCGTTTTAATCCGACTTCAAACACGAAATGAATGATTCCAAATGTGTGTATGGCCATTCAACAGTGCTGCGTATGCGTCATCCATGAAAACCATATCTGATACACAAAAAAGATATGCTAGCATATAGAGCAACGGATCTTCGTGACCCACGAAACCAATGGAACATAGCAAGTAGGATTTATGATAAGACCAGAACGGCCGCTGGCCGTTCCTGCTTCGACTTAAATAAGACATGCACAAAAAGGGTGCCGCAGAGGTTGATCATATTGACCTCTGGTTTTCATGAATGCACTAGGGTGTACTATTCTACATGTCACCCCAAATATATCATGCTAAATTCAAATAGAATCTTGATTACAAGACGGGCATAGAAGGCGTAACATTCAGAGGATCAAAGGCAGAGTTAGAGCAGGACAAAAGCTAGGTTGAGACGCGCAAGTAGGAGTGGAACAAAACTCGGGCCACGGTGAAGACGCAGACGCAAGTTCCGGCAAAGAAGATAACATCCGCTTAAACAAGTAATCATGTGGCCAAACCATCTATGGTGATTACTAAGCTAGGAAAGCAACGGCTGAAACCCTAGACATGGAATGAACGGCTCCCTTCCGTTTCGATACCATGTCTTCGGGAACTCCACGAGCGCCGCAAAAGCAGCACGAAACCACAAACTAGGTGGTCAAGCAAAAAGAGACACCCGTTGTGTAGTGAGGGGAAGTAGCGTACCTGCTTGTTCATCACCACACCGACGGCGCGCTTGGTGACGTTCCAGACGATGCCGGTACGTCCATGGTAGAACTTGTGGGGCATGCCCTTGTGAATAGCTCCGTTCACCTTGATGTCGACATAGTCCCCGATCTTGAAGGTACGCAGGTAGACAGTCAAGGGGATGTAACCTTTGTGCCTGAAGGGCCTGGAGAACAGGTCCCTCGTGCGAGAACGAAGCCCATGACCAGCCGGCATTGCGAAACGTCTCTGCACACACACGGGAAGAGAGAAAGAGAAAAGGGCTTCCTCACCTGACCTTGAGCGTTAAACCCTAAACTTGCTCTGCCGTGCCCGGTCGGGTTTAGGTCTGGGGTCCGAAGCTGTATCCGTGGCTCGGGAAAACTTTGGGCAGGTTTGGGCCGCCGGTTTGTCCTAGGTATCAATTTCATCATGCCAGACTCATCTCCAGAATTGACGACTTTGGAGAAATCGTCATAAATATTGCTTGGAAGAATATTTTGGAATTGAGAATGAAATAGAAGTTGTAGAGTTTGAATTTTAGATTGCATCTCTATGGTTAGATTCACCATTATTATTGTCAATATTTTTCTACAAATTTTGATAGGGAAATTTTTTTTTAAATTAAGAATTTAATTACACGCAATTGTCATTTTGAGTAAATATTGTTGGAGTGGATTTGAAATGAAGTTCTCTTGACACAATGATTTTTTAAAAATTTTGTATTCTTTGATTCTATCACCTCACTTTTGCAATTCTAAGTTTCAACTAGAGTCAATGCAATTTTGGTTTGTCAACTACATGAAATACTTCCACATTTGTAATTTTAGAAAAATATGTTCTTTGATAACACCAAATCCAATCCTTGGATAGAACAACAACTTCATAGAGTATCTTTATAAATTAGGATGACTTTCATCCAAGATGTAATGAGAAAGAAATCTTATTCTCAATCTATTCTTTGTTCAAAAACTAGATGTCAAAAAGCTTTAGGGTTAAGCCAAATAAATTAAGGCATCCTCAATTTCAATTGGCAAACTGACCCTCAATATTATATTTAAATCTTTTGTACTCTTTTCTTAAACATCTAGAGTCTTCTCTAGACAATGAAAATGACAATGACAATGACAATGACAATGAGGTGAAAAGAGGTGAACATAATGTTCTAAGTTCAATTTCTTGCCCCCCCCCCCCTCCCTTCCCAAAAAAATCAAGAGCCGTTGATTTGACTTCACTCCTCTAAATGTCATCAATATTTTGGAAGATCAAAGTCATCGATGTCCATTGAACATATGATCTTGGCCATCCAAATCCAAATACTAAACATAGATATAGATAACAAAGAGATTCTAAATTTGAAATATACAATGTGGATATGGATATTGAATTTGAAACACTGATATTGATACAAACATGGATATATTCTATATGGATTTCATTGCAACTACTTTCTAGAAAATAAAAATAGGAATGGTGGTAGAGGGGGTATTAAAACACATAATAATTAATTTAAATGACTACTTGTTTTAAGGTTTGTCACAATGACAATGAATTCTTCTTTAAACAATAAGGAAAAAATCATTGTAAGCTATGATTTGGAAGAATATTTTGGAATTGATAAACAAATAGGAGTTGTAGACCCTAAAATCATCACATGTTTTTTTAAGCCTCTTAGAGACTATTTTGGATTGTTTTGCAAAACTATTCACTATATATTGAAATAGTCACTACTAGACTCTAAATTTATGAATTAAAAAAAGAGTTTAATTTCAAAAATATTAAAAAAGCTGAAAACTCATTAAAATTTGATTTTTCTTCAAAAATATTTTGAAATTTTTAATAATGTCAAGTTAAATTTCTTTTAATTAAATAGTATAATTTGATGTAGCAGTCTCTTGATGACGTCAACTTGCTCACATGGTAGAATTCCCAAAGTTCTCCTACAACATTCCCGTAGTTAAAAAACCCATAGTCTTTTAGAAGCCTCAAAAAACATGCAATGTTAGATTCAATTTGTACAATTAGATTCACTATTGCTATTACCAATTCTTTTATAAATTTTAAAAGAGGAAATTCAAATTTCCTTCTACAAGAAAAATATTTGGGTTTTTTTAGTATAACTTGTTGGAATGGATTGAAATTAACATGGTGATTTTTTGCAATTTTTGTGTTCTTTAAATCTATTAAACTCATTATTGCAAATCCAATTTTGAATTAGAGTCAATGCAATAATAGCTTGGTTAACCACTTGACATACTATAGTTTTAGAAAAATATGTACTCTAGTATCATTAAATTCAACCATTACAATAGAAAAGACAACAACTTGAATAAGTAATTTCACAAATTAGGTTGACTTTTGTCCAAGTTGTATTGAGTATGAAATTTCAATCACTAGAAGAAATCTACGTTTGCCTCAACAAAATCCACTTGATGTGTTTGTTGAGGCAAACGCAAAAACTACGTTGAAGAACACAAAAAAACACAGATTTTGCATTTACCTCAATAAACACATCAAGTGGATTTTGTTAAAGCAAACACAATTTTCTTCTAGTGAATTTCAATTTGTTAGTTGTCCACAAATTGAACTTTGGAGCGCTTCAAGGTTAATAATTAGAACTTACAGTTACTATCATTAAAAGTGCATCCAACTAAAAATACTACAATTGAAAAAATAAATTCAAATTTAGAGATTGGACCATTAAAATAATCCCTTCAAAAGCAATCTTAGAATAAAAATTATGAAGGCCTTAGCAAATCACACTTAAAAAAACAAAATTATACCAATGACATTTCAAAATGTTGTGTCATTGGCATAATGTCGTGACAAATTTTACAACTATGATTAATGATTTATATAAATTTTGTATTGCCATTGGTATAATTTTTTGAGCATGATTTGCAAAGACTTTTATAATTTAATTTTTTAGCTCGCTTTTGAAGAAATTTGTTTTGATGATTGAGTTGTAAGTTTGTGGATTTTTTTATTTCCATTTATAGTTTTCATGGATGTATTTCCAAATGATAGTAATTTCAAATTTTAATTACAAAGCATCGAAAAGTTTAAAATATCTTTGGAGTGCCTAGTATATGTCAATTCTTTTAAAGATGCCCTTGCTTATAAGTTAGTATTATAGATTAATACCCAAAAGATATTTGCATATTCTAGGTATATAGTAAGTAATGATTGTTCGTTGCTTAGAAAACCAAATATGAAAATATTTTGTGTTCATTTTTCAATTGTTAAACACATGTCACTGTAAAAAAAAATTCATTCATAGATTCTGGAATGCTAACCCCAACTCCATACTTGAATTATTGTGAAATTCTTAGAACCTACAATTGTTATAGAATATATCTATATGAATTCCTATAAATATGTATGTATTCTATATGCATTTTCTATATACATGTTTCAAATGTTGTGCACCTAATCATTTTCACATTTTGAAAATACAAATGTTTAAATCATATTTGTATTTGTATTTTGTAGCTATATTCATATATTATATTCAATATCTATATTTGAAAGGCCTAGATTGTATTTGATTGACATCAATGGCTTACTTTATTTCAAGAGATCAATGATACATGGAAGGGTCTTTATTTCCTCTAATAGAGATCCAACGGCTATGATTAATTACCAAATTAAAATGAAATCAATGGTAGCTTGTGTACTTTCATTTTTTCCTTTCTACAATTGAGATGGCTAAGGATTTTTTTTTGAGAGGGGGGGGGGGGCTAGGCCAAGTTTGCAGGCATCTTTCGGGCACATAGTAGTCAAGAGCCAACTATTGTGTTTAGAGCCTTTAATGATATTGTGGTTTATTAACACTTCTTTTCACATAGCAATATGTATTTATTTTCTAAAAGAGATTAGTAGAAGGGGAGATATAGAATTGGAGTTTTTAATGCCAAGCTACATTATGAATAATGAAGTACACAAAAATCATTTTTTTTTGGCAATTTTTCATTTTTTTTCCATTGAATTATGTTTTTATCCACATTAATTTTTTTTTGAGGCTTTTAAAAGATTATTTGGAAGTTGTTTCTTTGACTATAAACTACTATACTACTCTTAGAGTATTAAATTATTAAAATATATAACTATAAAATAATTATTTAAAATTTCAAAAACTAATTAATTAATATTTATTTTCAAATATAGCAATTTGTTGACCATGTCAGCTTGCCTATTTGGAAATAGTACTTATATTTTTCATAGCCTAGGATCTTGGAGAACTTGTGGACTTCTTTAAGAGTCAAAAATCTTATAATGCATTACATGCCTCAATATTGAAGTCTATATAGGAGGTGCTTAATTACTCTACATACACAAAACTAATTTTTACTATAATACATTGTCCACATGAACTAATTGTTGTATAATATTATACAAGAAGAAAGAAAATATCATATTTAGGAAGAATCCTAATTTATAGAGTATCAAAAATTATTTTATGATGACTATTTGATGGAGGGAGATGCACTAAAAGAACTAATATTTTATAAACTTCTTATTCAACTTGTATAGGATTTGAGGGTGGATGTTGACTACAAAGTAATTGGCTCTAGACCAAATAATTATAGGAGACTTTATATTGGTAGAAGTTATTGATGAGAAGTACACTCAAAAAGGACAAAGCCTTTGCTATAAGCACAAAAAAGTTGACATTATTGAATACTTGTAAAGGTCAAAGTAATATCTTTTCTACCAATACATTGTAGAAGTAATACCCCTCCATTGAAATATAGAAAAAATTGGATTTCCAAATATCAATAATTGCAAGTTGTTACTTTAAGTAGTATCACGAACGTAACAAGATAATAAAAGCTTCTCAAGAAGCTTCTCACTTTATATAAACATCTAGAACCTTTGGGAACTTTCTAAAACCTTCCAGAACCTTCTAAAAACTTGTAAAAACTTTTGGAACCTAATAGAACCTTCCAAGAAAGTCATAGAACCTTCTAGAAAATAGTGGAAGGCTCTCAAGAAACTTCTTTACTGTTAGAAATAGAGTAAGAAGCCTCCAACCTTAAAAAAGTTTCTTAAGAAGCTTCTACTTTGCTAGAGGTAGTTGAAGAAGCTTCCGGAAACTTATAAAAGCTTTTAAAAGAAGTTTAGGACCGTCTAGTATGTATAGAGGTTGAGACTGAGAGGCTCTTCAATATTGACAACTCCTTTTAGTGACTCTTGGAGATTTCTATCTCCATTCAGTTCTGTCGTAGTCCGTCCTTGATAAATAGTAGTCTCCAAATCAAAAATCATTTTTGAACCTACTAAACATTGAAGAATTTAGATTACCTTGAAAATATAGGCATATAACCATGGATTTGAACTTAAAAACCCTTTCACTCTATACGAATCCCATTTTGTGACTATTTTTTTCTTAAATTTTTTATATTTATTTTTCATAGATGAACATCCATTTTTTTAATGAAAATTTGAAATTATCTTGAATTTTTATGGATGTATATGATAGTGCAAAATATCATGGAGTAAATATGTGTACTATGTATTTCTATTATAAGATTGTGATTATAATAATTCAAAAGTTTGAATTGCAATGAAATTCATAAAAAAAATTTCAAGTTGTAGTAGAAACTACACTTGACATCATTTTATGGTTCAATTCTCATCAATGGCAAGGTGTTTAAAGTTGCCAAAATACACTACCCAAAATCTATAGATTGAGCATCTTTTTAAAAGTAAGATGGTCAAAATATATTGCAAAGAGGGAATATCCAATTAATTCATCTAAAATGCATTCAAGAAACTCCTCTACATACAAATGGATGAAAAAAATTATCCAATAAGACTCCCTAAATCATTCAAATGGCATGAAATGTCCTTTCAAGTGTTAATATATTCAATGATTTTATATAGAGACAATGATTTTCTTGGACAACATGGCATAGATCTCAAACCAATAATGATAGGGCAAAAGTACATTGACATTGAGATTCTAAAAGCACAATTGATCTTAAGTGGGATCCAAAATGAAGAAACTCTCAATTCATGCCAATCTCAAAAGAGGGGTGGAATTCTTTTTCTTCTTCTTTTGGGGCTATTTTTTCATAATACTTACTTTTTATTTATTGGTAAGACAATCACAAACTGTCAATTAGCATAAAACCATGCAAAGTATGCCATTGGATTCTTTGTCAATTTTGTATTATAGATTGTACATTTATTTTGGTATTTTCATCTTTTCATAAAACTAACTTCTATTTCAATTTTATCTTTATGCTTTAAAAGATCCTATTTTATAAATATATCTTCATACAAATTTTTCATATTTTTTATGTCCTTTCCAAACTACATAGATGACAACATCTTCTTATGGATAATCATTTATTTACTCTTAATACTTTATAAACTCATATATTTATAAATTTAAGCATATCTATCTAAGCTTTAATATATAAAATATCAATTTTAATTATATCTAGATTTACTATATGAATTAAAGTCAAAGATCAACCATCAATTTTGTTAAGCCATCCAAATAACATGGGATTTTAAACAATGAACAATCTGCTATGTACACAGTCTTGTCTATTATCAATGGTTATTTAATTGTTTAATTGGGCAAACTCAAGTATTTAAGGCATTATACTCACTAACATCTACTTCTTCATAATTTGCCTTTTTTTTTTTTTCTCTATAAGCTTCTGTCTCAATGTAGTGAACTTGTAGTGACTTTTCTTTAATATTTTTCAATTCTCTTTTTATAAAAATCCATCTATTGGGTTTTTTTATTTTGAAACTTGTGTCACTTTTGAATGTCAAGCACTTATCTTGACACAAGAATGGCAAAGATCTCTTTCGCTTGTAGGATTTCTTAGAATACACTCTTTTCAAGTACTTGGACGGGTACTTGGACATTTTTTTGTGTTATTGTGCTTACATTCAAATACTTGTATTTTTGCACTATATATATATACACACACACATATGCTTTGGTAATATTTTAACAATACTATAGAGATACTACTTTGCACATCTTGTGATTTGATATTTGGTATACTTAAGTTAATAGCATGAGTCAATTTTCTTATGGCTAGAAGTTAGATTTTAATGAGATAAAGTTATGCATCAAGGACATTTATAGTCTTAATCTTAGTCTTCTAAGCGCAGCATTTGTATAGTAAGTGTGAATTGTAAACTTGTACTCCAAATACTAAATTGTGTTTGCAACAATTTGTTGTAGCAATAATACATCTATCTAAATATCAAAGAATTTGAAATTTCCAAAATTAAGTTTTTCATATTTTTGGTTTTTACACAACATTCAAAGATGATACTACATAGGATTTCTATATCTGATGGTCAAGGTTTGCAAAATGTATTTCTAAAAATAAATGACAAATTGTATGTTTATTTTAGAAAATATTTTTTCTAGGCAATGGCTAAATCACAATTGTCAACTTCAATTTATTATTTAGCATGGAATGCCAAACCTCACCACCTAATCAAAATTATTCATTGACTTTAATTGGGTAAAAAACCATGTTTTCAAAAAGATTTTGTAAGTTTTATCTTAGTTTTAGTTAAATAAAATGCATCAATGTTAATCATAAAGTGTGTACAATGAAGGACAAGGAGCCAAAGCTTATGAAAAACAAAAGAAAAAACTCTCAGGAGCATTGAGGTAGTTGATGAAGTTTGATGCTTTGTTTCTTTTCCTAATTTTCAACTAGACCTTCTTTTGAGACCCACTCACAAACTTAAAATGAACTTTACAAATACTCTATTTACTTAAAAAAAAAATTCAATGAAAATAAACAAAAAATAATATCATATAATGTTTTATTCTATTTTTAAAAAAATAGTAATGAACATTCAAGAAAATTATTAAAAAAACCCTTGAAAATTAAGCAAATCAAACTGATAATGTCTTTCTTTAATTCGACCAAAAAAATTGTCAAAAAAGTTTAATTATTGAAATTTTGATTTTACACCAATCATTCAATTTTTTACATCTAAATATTTCTTTTATATGACTTGTGACTTGTCTTGGAATTTGAAAATTATAACAATTCATAGAAATTTATGGTTATATTCAATTCTTGGATTATTATCTATACATTCACATTTGGAATTAGTTTTTTTCTTTTGCATAATTTTCTTTCAAACCCAATAGTTTTATTTTACAACATTGATTTGTAAGCAAATTAAAATCACACAAGATTTATTTATTTTTTAATTTTTTGTTTTTTGCATCTTTGGGATTAGCTTTTCCTTTCTTTTTCTTATCTGCATCTGGATCTTCAAGGACTGGTTGTGTAGGCTTGCCAAAATGCTGTACACAATATCAATTCAAAACAAATATAGAAATTTTAAAGAGAATTTCAAATTTTTCTGTGATCAATATTTGTTGTCAGTGATATTGATGAATTTATTGAAAATTAATATGATCCAACTAGAAATGTAAGCATTATAAATATATAACTTCAAATTTGAGTTGAGTTGTAGATTACTTTTGCAATAGAATGAAGGTTTGGATCAATGGGATTGTATTCATATAAATGATCTACAACTTCTTCAATTTTTAATTTAATCCTCGCAGCCTATTAAAAAACACACAAAATGAGACAACTCTACAATTAAATTTACTTCAAAATTTAAAATTCAATTTCAAAAATACCAAATTTCAAAATAATTATTATTAAATTAATTTTTTTAAATTAGATTTAGTACCTTTCGAACTCTTTGTATTGTCAACACTGCCTTGCAAATATCTTCAATATCGCCTACACTATAATATGAAGACATATATGCAAGAGTAGAAACATTGAAGTGGTGAGTAAGTATGGCTCCATGTCTTTCTAATAGTCCTCGCCATACGAGCATACGAGCACCGTAATCCGGGTACGGTGTATAAATCCGTTTTGAAAAGAATTTGCAAAAGTTTGCTGTTGCTTTTGAAGGGCCTTTTTTGCCTTGTAAATCCTGATACAAATTTGTTTTACAATAACAATGTATTACAATTTATTATAAATTTAATTTGAAAATTTGAAGCATCCAATATGCAACCTTTGATTCAAATTTTATCATATTTTGTATCACATTCACTAGAAGAAATTTGTGTTTGCCTCAACAAAATCTATTTGATGTGTTTGTTGAGGTAGATGCAAAACTGCATTGAAAAACACAAAAACATGCAAATTTTGTATTTGCCTTAACAAACACATTAAGTAGATTTTGTTGAAGCAAACACAAATTTCTTCCAGTGATATTTTAAACTATATGTAGCCTTTTAAAATCAATTTTAGTAATTTAATAATCTTCTTACTTGAGGATTACTTGTTGTCCCAAGGAAAAAAACACGTTCTCCAGGAAATAAAGCTTTTATTTCCTTCATCAAGACTTTTTTGATACGATTGGGTTTATCAATCAACCCATATGCCTTGATTTTTTTCTTGTCAGTTACAAATACCTGTTCATTCCAACTGTTTGTACATTTTCATGTCTTACATACTAATTAAATAAGTCTCAAGTAAATAGATAATTATTAATTCAAGAATAATCACATATGAATTTTACATTTGGGTTTGTAAATTATGATAATATTTAATGTTTTTGAACAATAGTATTTTATATATTGTCAACAACAAGCTAGAAGGAATTGTATTAGGTCCTACAAATAGCATTTAATTATGTGTCGTCAATGAAAAAATGGTTGTTTATAACTTAAATACCAACTTGATCAACATCTTCAATATAAATCATGGAAGGCGACATAATCTTTGCCAATTTAAATACAATTTGAAGCATTCTTGCAATATTCTTGGATCCTTGATACTTTCCATCAATAACCTTTGCGGACAAATTGAAAAAAGTTGCTCCAGCTGAAGTACAAGCAGCATGAGCCTGTTGAAGTGCACTAAGTGAAAACTTGTAGAAATATTTTGCAGTAAATTTTCCTTGAAAGACAAGTAGAATTGACATCTAACCCAAGTTGTTTCATATTTTTTTGAGCTTTCTAGAATTAGTTGTAAAATTATGAAATTGAAGCCTCTAAAAAGGAGCACCTCCTAAAATGTACACAATTCGTACATTGCTGAAGGCTATGAAAAAGCAACATGTGCAAACTGTGTACATTTAAGGAAGTGCTCCATTTTAATGCCCGCTCCATTTAAAGACCTCCTACCTTAGTATGATTCTTAGTTTGAAAATATTTTCATCAAATTAAAATATAATAGTTGTTTACATGTTGATATTGAATATATTATATTCACTTAAAAGAATCCAATTATATCATCCAAGATTTTTTAATGTAAGAAATGAATTTGTGACATACTAAAAGAGTTTTTCCGGTTCTTTTGCCACCATGTAAGAGAAGAGTGCGCACAAATGGAACATTTTCATGCACCAATTCCGATGCAAGTGGCAATACTGCATATTCTATTGTCAACCTTTTCGCCTAGTATATCAATTGAGATAAAGAAATTATTATAATTCTTTTTTTAATTATTAAACTTTATAATTGTTGTTATTAATGTAATATATTTGAAGATAGAGATATGTAACCAAAAAAAATATAGTTGATCAATACATGGGCCATGCTATTGTCTATTAACCACTCTTTAATTGGGTCTGGTTCCACGCCTCGTAAATAATCTTGGCAAATGTATTCATCAAATGATCTTTTGGGACAAACTGGCATAATGCCTTCTGTAACAAGCTCTTTTGTTAACGATTCCACTGATGATTCTCCAGTGGAGTCTTTCTTCCTTTTGGGTTTTGTTTTTGTTTTCATTGATGGTGGTGCGGGTTCCTTTGCTGCTGCTTCTTTTCTAGCCTTCATCTTTACAACTCTATCTTTTTTCGCCTACAAGGAAATAACAATTACAACTATATAAATTGCTTTCATATAAAATCTATCATATAAACACATAATATTTAAGCCTATCAAATAACATTCGAACATATGTGATTTTGAAATCAATATTAAAATTATTAATTCTAAATTCATGATAATATTATGTAATTTAATTGAGTTATTTGTAAAGTACACTAAACTGGGGTTTAAACCCCATGAGTTTTGTGAAAAAGCCGGTTGAGTTAAAAAAAAGTCGAAATAAAAGTGGGTATGAAACTTATTTTTTCATCAAAATGGAGCCTAAAAAAGTTTGGTCCCCACTTTTGAAGTTGTATGACATAAGTATCTTGCGAAAAAGTTTGATGCTTCAACTATAGTTGCCTTCTCAACTTCAAAAAAAGTCATGCCTAAAGAGGGGGGGACTTTACAAATAACTTAAATATGTCAACAATAACAAAATTCACATAACATTTAGTAGGATGCCATGCCTCTACAATGATGGTGTCACATATTCCAAACCCAACCAATTAGTTACTAATGAACACAATCAGGTGTGGCATATTCCACACCATCATTGTAGAGCGAAAGCAATGCCAACCTTGCTAATGAATGTTATGCAATTGTCTAAATTATACCTGTTGTTTTTCTTGCTTGACTTTGGCTTTAAATTCTTTATCTTTTCCTTCCTTTTTAGCTTCTTTTAATGCAATTTTATAAGCTTCTTTTGCATCAGCTGCAATTTTCTTTTTTAATTGGACAAGAAGTTCTCGAGATCTAATATCAACTTCAATTCGTACCTATATGTATGTTAATACAATAATCAATCATTAACCCCTAAAGGACCAAACTGCATTTTTTGACAACATAACAATTTTTCTAATTATAAAATTAATATACAAATGAATTCAATCTATTAAAAAAAAGTCTACTTCTTGCCTCTTCAAATACAAGTGGCCGTAATGTATTTTTGAGAATTTCAGGAATGAATTTTTGTTGATGGTTTTGATAGTCATCTTTATCATGCCAAGTTTCAACGTAAAATTCAATGGATCTTTTTAAATGTCTTCCAAAAAAATTAGGGCACATGGGAATGGCATCTTCATCTTCATCGAGCTCCGGCATTCTTATTCCAGGCTTTCCCTTCTTCTTCTTACTTTTATCTCCTTCCCCTTTTTTCTTCTTCTCATCTTCTGGTCTCCAAAGTTGTGGAGGTGGATCAATTATTTCTTTACTTCCACCTTTATTTGGCTTAGGAAAAGTAGGGTATGTGTTAAAATCTGGGTCTCGGTTTGCATTCAACCAAACATTTATCCTTTCCTGCAAAAAACATTCTACATAAATTGATTACATTTGAATTTCACAATGAGTTTTATTTCTAAGATGTAATCACCTATTTATTATCGCTAGTAGAAAATTTGCCCAGTTTTGTTGTTTTGGTGGCGTTGATAATCAACGGGTTTCTATTGATTAACAAAAATGTGTTGATCATCAATGGAACCCAAACAAGTGTATTTTCTACAAGTGTATTTAATTACAATAGATTTACACTAAATATCTTAAATATGTATGATTAATACCTGCATAATTTCAAGCATTTCTTGCCCTTCCATTTCCTTGATATTTTCTTTTGTCTCAACCATGGCACCAGTTTCTTCTAATTGATTAACCAATTGCAACTCTTTCCTCCTCTTTAGAGTTGCCTCCAATTTGATTCGTGGATCATTTGGATCAGGTGGTAAAAAGTTGTTCATATCTTTCACATGAAAATTGAATTAACTTTGGTCGAGCATGTTCTTGCATGTTATCAATCCCTCAAATATATTATGAATTTTATTGTGATTAATAAAAACTTACGAATCAATGTAAATTCATCAACCACAGATGCCTCTGTTTGAAGCCTTGCATTGAAGCCTCGAGCTCTATAGGTTGAAATAATTAAAGTTGCAATGAAAAGTAAGGTATGACTAAGTTTTGATATGCATTTAAAAAAAAAATTAACTCTATTTGATTTTATTACGCAAATTTTGTATGGTATGACTATTTGTCCAAATTCACTACATATACAAAAAGCAAAGGATACACTTTTTGAAGGAAAAAAACAGCCGTATCTTTTGTGTGAGGTTTTTGACCACTTCTTTGTTTTTCTAATTCTTCTTCTTGCATTTGCCTAATTAAATTTGACCAAACCATATTGCTAAGAAAATTCAATTAATGATTAAAAATGAAAATTGTATTTGTCATATTTTTGTTATATAAAAATTTGAAATGAACAAGTAATACAAGAAGTCATTAATATGCATCATGAAAGCTTTCAATTAGTCAATTCTTATACAAACTTAAGAGAAAAATGCACAATGCAATTACTTTTGTTTGGCAAGTTCTTTAACTCTGAGGCGACTTTGTCTTCCTCTTTCTTCTGCCTGAAATTCATTTGTCATTGGTTTCATATAAACAACTAAGAAGATTTTTCATATAATCATAAACATCACTACCTTTCCAATAAACTCCTAAAATTTGAAGGATCCTTTAGGGACAAATTTATAATTAGATGATTTCAATTTGTGGAACGATTTTAGAAATTTCATTTGAAGATAGGAGATCAATCAGATTTCTAAATGTATAATTTTATTATTTCATTAGATGCCTAAGTACAAAAATTATGTCATTCCAAGTGAATATTGTTGAATATATATAATCTTTGTTTTGCAAGCAATTATAGCATCTATTTGAAAGAATAATTTACATGATGAATTCATTTTAAAGGAAGATGTTCACAATTTTAAAACAAAGTTTTATAAAGCTTTCATTTTTGCAAGAATAATCTCAATGTTAGGATTGGAATGTTTCAATTAAAGTTTGAAACAATTAATCCTCAAAGGTTCAAAAATCTTCTGACCTAAAATGCTTTCGATTCAAGATGTTGATATTCTGTAATATTTGGGGTCAAAAGTTTATAAAATATCTTTCAAACATTCTAACAATGGTCCAATGCAAACATCGTAGAGTGGCAATGCAATGCTCTCAAAAGAGGCTATCACCTCCTAGTTTGCATTAGTTCTATCCCCCCTCTCAAAAAAATCACAAGGCATTGACTTAACCCCTAAATGCCCAAACTGTGTTTTTTGGCAACATAGCAATTTTGGGCAGCTCACTACGAATGGAGATTTTATTTTTTTTCTTTGAAATTTTCACAAAACGTGTGTCCAAGGAGTAGCTTTAAGGCCCAACAATTTTCATAACTTTTGACAACATGAATAAAAAGTTATTGCATGATATGTGATTTCTTTTGCTTGGCGGGCAGCCTGGGCAGCTGAAAAAACTTCTTCAAAAATCACTTTTTCTAAAATTTGAAATTTGAAATTCATTCTTTAGATTTTTATCTACTTGGAAAGCTTTTAATTATTCCATTTTGATTTGTGAAATGAAAGTTATGGGAGTTTTAGGGTGAAGGTACTTTGTGGGAAGTTATGGAATCTCTACTCCAAAATAAACTTTGAAGTCCATTATTTTACTCAATTTTTAATATTTTTGAAAAAAAATAAACACATTAGGTGAAGATTGTCTATGAAAACATTACAACCATTGAGATTGGATATTTTCAATTTCAAAAATTAATTATTACTATTTTAATATTTTGATTCATTTTCTACCTCTTTCTACTTACTAATTGTTTTCTACATGTTGTACAACTCCAAATGATTTGAAATTTTTTAGGCATGTAGCTAACTTGACTAAAATAATGAATCAAAAGAGTAACAAACATTTTGGACTTTTTTTCATACAAAAGTGAGCTACTGAAGTGCAGCTGCCCGGATTTTCGCAGGGACAAAAAAGCATTTTTGACAATTCAAACACTATTATCTTAAAATCTGCACGGTGGAAATTTATGAATTTTTTTTCACATATTCTCAAACTAGTTCACTATAAGATCCTACGGTTACATTTGTTTTAAGATGTTTTAAAAAAAATATTTTGGTCTTGTACTAGAAGTGGCAGTTTTGGAGTGTTTTTGGCAAAACATAGTCAAAGACATTTAGGGGTTAAGAAGAAACGAAATGCTTCCCCTCCAAAATGCCATCCATTTCCCAAAAAATCACAAGCTATTGATCTTTGTGACTTGTGAGATTTAATTTGAGCCATCTAAATACAAGTTCAAAAATACAATACCAAATATAGATACAAAAACTTAAATATTGCATAAGGATTTGGATACAACATATATGTATTAGATACAAATATAAATGATGTTCTCATTATCCCATATTAATTGTATGGAACCCCACCCTTTCAAGTTTATAAGAAGGGGTGGGGGTGTACATTGCAAATTAAATCAAATCAGATTTTAATACTCAAATTTTAACAATGAAATCAAATTTTAAAATTTTTGAGTCCATCATGTGATAGTTCCTCATGCAATGGGCGATGGGCTTAAAAGAAGCAATTACTCCGTACAATCTAAAATATAAGTAGAAAAAAGATTTCATTCCATTAGTGCTCAAATTGCAATGAAAACGATAGTTTTGGAATGTTTTTCAACAAAACATAGTCATGAATTTTTTAAGTATTAAGATGTATGGACAATATAAGATTTCTATATATAGGATTGAAAACAAGATTTGAAAATGATAAACATCTCTATTATGTAAGGTAGTTTTCTCTAAAAGTAACCATATTTAAAAAGCAGCCATTGACACAAAGGTACATTTTGTCTTTTACAATGTACCAATTGTGTACATTTCAGGACTTGGTTGCTTTTATGACCAACACATTCCAACTTCAAAAATTTGTAACTAATTCCACAAATGTCCAAAAAACATGAAACAACTTGGTGTATATGCCAATTCCATTTTTCCTTTCTATGAATATTTTCTGTTTGAGAAGAGTGGACCACCTTACTTGAATCAAAATGATGAATTCCTCTTCTGTCAAAGGAGGAGGTGGAGCCACAATTTCTCGTTTTTGTTTTCGAGCTTGAAAGTCGGCTACTGCCTTGGCTTCAGCTTCTTTTTCTGCCTTTATTTGGGCACGAGCAAGTTCAGCTTCACTATGAGCTTTGGTCTATGCATCCACCCCCACCCCCACGCCCACGCCTTTAAAATGTTAATTACAAATGTATTTTGAAATATTTGTTCTTAGTAAAGTAATCCAAATCCAAAACTTTCTATGGAATCCTTAAATGTAGAGCTATCATGAATATTTAATCACATAAATAAAAATTAGTGCAAATTTTATAATTATTTATAATACAATATTTAATTGTGAGGTGTTTTACTAAAAACTCTTCACGGTCTTTCAATAACTCTTTATTATCATCTGTAAGAAAATGTGGAGGATTTATATCCAATTTGTCGGGTGGTAAATGCATTTCCATCTATCAAAGATTCAAAGTATAGTAAATTTTTAAAATTTTTAGTTTGAAATCCATCTTTCTCCATTAAAATCTTTAGTTTACTGAAACATAAAATACTTTTTAGATATGACCTCAAAAAAATTATGAACTTCAAGTATTTTTTTGGTTGTTTGAATTCACCATTCAATCAAAAATATATATTTATTATTCCTAAATTTGGAACATTGCCATTAGAATATTTGAATTAAAAATAATCTTTGCATGTGACTATAAAATTTCATCAGTTTTTCTTGTAGTTTTGATGTGCAAATGTGTAATGAAATTTATTGTACATTTAAAACAAATTGAGTGAAATACAATGGCTTACAATGTAGGGGCGTGACTTGCCAGTATGTCATCATAATTGAAATACTCCTTGTTTTCATTTAATTCCACCATCCACTAGAAAATCCATTTACAATATGAATTGATTGTGAATTTTAAAAACATTCTTTAAAGATTATTAGTAGTATACAATGTTCTATATGAGTCTTGAATTTCAAGGACAATCAAATTATTATACTTTTAAATTAATGTAATCTTAAAATATAAATACCAGATAATAATATATAAACATTAAACCATAACTTCAATGAAAAATTTAAATATCTTTTAACAAGAATTTCAGAAGGAATAATTTATTTCTATGCAATGACTTTCTTAAACCATTTGCATTTACCCCTTTTAATTCAAGAATTCGACCAATACAAGCTTCCAATGCTTTCCTTGTAAATCGGCGCTTTTGTGGATGCACAATCTTTGGAAAAAGAAAAAGAAAGTTTAAGAATGGAAGTTTAAGAATGAAACTTTTACCTTGCACCAATGAAATGCTAGAAGAACACTTTTTATTAGTCCTATTGTTAATAGGCAATTTTTCTTTTTTTAATTTACATTTATGTAAGCCATTAATAATCTATAAATTTGTGAAATTTTAAAGATTGCAATGATAAGCTTGTAATTTACTTGGTCTAGTGCATCTTCTAATTTCCGGTATACTTGAAGATACAAAAGATAGATTCTTTTGAATTGATCCAATTTCTACACAAAAACAATTTTGTGTCTATACATTAGAAAAAATGCTCTAAAAAAATGATTGAGAATACTTCAAAAATCATTTCAATCTTTCAACTCACCGTAGGCCATTGTTCAATGTTTTGTGGAAACTCTACTTTCATGAGCTGAACAAGCTCCATCATGGCTTCACACCATTCTAAATCAAATGTCCTACACATAACCAATCCAAACAATTCATTTATTTTACATCTTTATTGAAAACAATAATCAACAAAATTGGTATTAGAAAACTATATGCCAATACAACACCAAATATGTGATGATTCAAGAGATTTATTGAAAATATACTGGTGTGACATGGTGATGTTAAATTTCCAACCAAAAATTCAAATAATCCTGCATTAAACAATACATTGCAATAAGTCTTGTTAACAAATCAATATAGTTTTATTTGATAACGTCAAATTTAGATTATATGAATTTTTACATCAATAAATGATATCAAATTATTTAGTACCTTAAAACTAAAAAACATTTATTAAAGAAGTATATATTGTAAATTGATGAGAATTTACTACTATTTTTTTAATTCTAATATTGATTTAAAAAATTTCTTCACAATATCTACCACAATGTCTTTTAGAACCAATCTACAATTAAAATCCTCTTCATTTCAATTCAAAACTATAAAATTTGCTCAAAAAATGAAAATTTTCATTGAAGGTACATGTATACAATATAAAAAGTTGTAATTTAGAGTAATTTTCATATCTTTCTAAAATTGAAAAACCTTTAGACAATGGTTTTTGTTTCAAAGTTTAAATTGCAATTAAGATATTTAATGTGATAATTAATTGAAGAATTTTTCATATCAAAGTAAAATCCAACTTTATAAACCTCATTTTATTAGTTCTAATTAAATTTTAGATCATGAGCACAGAGTGAAAATATACTACAAGGTGATTCATGAGATGCAAGTTCAAATTCTTCCAAAAAATGTAGAATACTATATCCTAATACAAAACAACATGAAAAAACAAGTGATTATACACACACAAAGATGAAACCTAAAATTTTCCATCTTGCAATAAGATTTCAATGTCATCCAAAAGCTAAATTGAAGCTCCTTAAACATTCTAAAGTTAATAGTTTTTTAGATTTTAAAAATTTTAAAGAATGCCAAATTTTTAATAGATTTTCATTGACAATACTATGAAGAGCATAAGAACCTCACTATTGAAACAACAAAAGGTAATTTTTATCAATGCAAAACAAATAGAAATTTGAATTTATTTACAAGCGTTTTATGAAGCTTTTTGGTTCTTGGTTAGCCTCTATGAATGAGAACTGTAGTAATTTTTTCAAAAACTTCATATAGAAAGAAGAATTCTTCTAGCTATCTAATGATCTAATTTGCAAAATAGTTAGAGATTTATATCATTTAAAAAAAACTTAAATATCCTTGAAAATAGTATTATAATTTTTTAAATGATCATCTTGAAGATTGTACATATGGAAAACCCACACATACATGCCAACGTTTTATTTTAATTAGTGATGTAATAATTATGATGAAAAAATTATCTAATAAATTATAAAGTATGAACATCAAGTTTTGTATTGTTGGTTTTCTTGTAGATTTTCATTCTTGTTTTTTGACATACTAATATCAAATTCTTAAAGTTGCAAAAAAACAAAAGGTTTCTTAAAAAGTTGCAAAATAAAACCTTCTCATTGGGAAGTATTGAAAAAAAATCTTGTTGAGTAGTATTTTGAATATTGTTGTCTTAGAGACACTTAGAAAATGAGCTTTATCTCTAAGTTGTTGCCTTATGCCACTTGTTTGAAGTAGATAGATAAACAATAAATATGAAAATTAAAAAATTGACAAAGTTAAATTTCCAAAAATTCATCATTCCAAAATTGAAAAGATTTTCAACTTTAAAAAACTTAAAATATTGCAAATTAGAAATTCTAATCCATAGAAATCTAATTCTATTCCAAATTTGTTGTCCTATCATGTTGTTTTCTTAGGTGGAAAAATATTTTTCTAAAATATTTTTTTCAATACAATTTAGATTATTCTATTTTTTTAAATCTATTTTCAAGATAAGTATCACACCAATCAAAAGGTTTCACAAGGAAAATAGTACAAATTGCCAAATATTTGCTAATTTTAGAAAATTTGCTACTTATTGATGTTTTCAATGTTAAACCATTTGCCTAATTATAAACCAATCACATCCCTAATTTTGTATAAATAAAGATTTTTCAAATGCTATAAATAGAATTTTGATATTATTAGTAGAATTTTGACTTGAATCTTCATAATTGACTTGAAACATATTTAAATATATTTTTTCAAATTTGACAATATAGATGATTTCTATAATTCATCTAATATTATATTATTTAGTGCAAACTTTCTAAAAATTCTAAAAATTATGTTTCAGGGCACTTGCAATGTTGTTTTAGTATTTGACTTGGTAATAGTCTTTTGAATAGTAAATAACTAAAACTTGAAAATTGTCTCATTGGAATTACATTCAGAAGAACTTAGAGAAGTTACAAGAAAATTCAAAATTAGACATTGGACATGGCAAGACATTAAATCCTCCCATCAAAGGTGGGCCCAACATGTAGATTTACCTTGCGGAAAATCGTAGGAATTTTTTAATTATTGCAAATTTATTTTTTTCAGATTTTAAATTCATATTTGCAATCAAAGACCCCAAATTAGCTAGGGTTGGGGGGGCAGTGCGGTGTTTAGATATGGCGGATAATAGATTTTTTTTTAAAAACTTTTATCCGGACAACCCCAAATTTATTCTACTGGGCCTACCATTGATGGTAGGGTTTAATATTGAGCTTGGACATGTACTTCAAAAACAAGGTAAAAATATGAAAATATAAAGATCTTCTTAAATTATGATTACCGAAGCAAAATTTGGCCATTGATCCTCTAAATGTGGCCAAGAGTGGAAGGTCAATGGCCAAATTTGAAAATTAAAATATTTGAAAATTCAGAAGTTTTAGCATTCTAATATTTTATTAAATGGATGCCATTATTAGTGCGGAACTAAATAGTAGACAATTCCCTTATGCCTACAACTATATATTGAAATGCAATCATTTTCAAGAGATATAGTCTAGATCAACAAGTGAATGGGATCCATCAATAGTATTTATGTAGAAAAAAAATTGTCAATGTTTTGGTCATTTTCAAAGACCACATACCTCTTGGTGACTTAAAGGTTAATAATTTTAAAAATCAACAATTAGAAAGAATTTTATGGAGTGAAAACATTTGCCTTTTTTAGTCTTTGATCCTCAGAATTCCCCACAAGTTTTTCCACATTTTCCTTTTTTTCTCAGATTTTTGCCATCTTCAAATTCTAAACAATAGAATTTGGGGCTCAATGCATTTTAAAAGCTATGAAAGAGAAGCTATATTTCTCACCATTGGAAAGAGAGATTTTTAAAAACTATCCAATAATATATTGTACACATTAATTTAAACATAATTACATAATTATTCTTGCAAAGTGCACCCAAAGTTTCAATGTTAATGCAACTAGTAAATGTGGTGGAGTTTTGCCATTTTGGTTAATTCAACAAGTCTTATCACCTTCACTCTTATGCAATACTCCCATGTGGCATAGGATTAGTGAGGACTTTGGACTTGCTATCTTATTTGTTTACTAGTGTTATGTTTCTATACAAGGCAAATAGGGTTTGTTTTGATTTTTGTTTTGATATTTTCACATTTAATTAGTGATTAGAATTTTGAGGTAATAGCTTGGAGCTAGGGTTTTGTGAATGCCTTAGGATTCTAGTGTTGCATGCTCATAGAATTCAATTTTTTGCTTTGGTTTAGGATTTGGCCTTCCATCTTTCTTTGTGTTGATGTTTTGATGATGTTGCATGAAGCTCAACCACAAACAAAAAGAATACAATTTTTGCAATTGGTGAACAATTTGACCTTTGTAGATGTTGGTGAGATTGAGAGGCTATGAATTTATAAAGTAGTAATCCTATAGGTCAATGCTAATGGTGTTAGAAAGATTGACAAATTATACTTTTATAAACCTACAATTTCTTCTAGTGTTGTAAGTGTTGGAAAGACTGACAAATTGTAACTGGAAGATTCTAGCTAGAGATTTTGTACTAGTAGGAAAGGGATATCTCTTGATAAAGTTGATATTTTTATTGTTTTAATGCTCAACTTATTCATATCTATTTAGGTTGTTGTTTTTGTTCAAAGTTTGAGCCCTTTGTTGCTATTGCATCATTGAAGGAGTTGGATATGGGTATTGGTCATCAATTTTACATTTTTTGAATGAAAGTTGGTTATCTACAATTCATTTTAGGATTTCGAAGTAAATTCTACAAGTGGGCAAAGTTGCTATTGAGAAGGGTTGTTTTTTTAGGCTTGTTAGAGTTCTATTTTTATTATGGTTTGTAAATGAAAGAAGGTTCTAATGCACAAAGAATGTACTATTAAAAGCTATAAAGGTATTTTTGATCATGTTCTAGAATTGATGATTATATTGATATTTATTGTGGTTTACATCATCTTTAGTAGTATTTACAAATTAGAAAAGATATTATCGAGGATATTAGATTAATGATATTGCTTTGAGGGTTTCATGTTATTTCTTTTCTAACATTCTTGATATTGCATGGGGTCCTAAAGCAATTACTAACATTCTTGCTTGGTTTGAATGTCATGATCGTTTGATGCTTCTATGATGTTGGATTGTTGGTTATTCCTCTTTATACAAGGTTGTTCAAAATACATGGCTTAGAATTTAGATATATCCAAAACAAAGGTTGAATTCATAGCTTTTTTGTTGACTAGTGTCCCCCCTTGTTGGCCTTACTACACAAGCTAGTTTTTGGAGGGATAAACCATCAATGGCAAGATGCTTGAGAAATCTGGCAAAATTTTGTAAAAAAACAACCCAAGTTGAATTGTACATTCTTATTTGTTATCATCTAAAATTGTACCATGATATTAGCACTGCATATATCAAAAAAATTAAGTATAAATGTAAGACATTGGTTTTAGGGTGTATATTATATGTGTATATGAAAAAATTGGATACTTTTGTATGTAAGATGGCCCAACTATACAAAACACTTCTATAATTTATAAAATCTATAAGATATTGAAAATATCTTCTGAATACTTTTTTATTTAATAATAGAATCATCTTAAATGTAATCATGAAGGTAAATAGCCCCACATCAAATATTGTCTTAACTTAGTTGTATACATAAAATTACAAGGAGTGATCTCCTTGAGATAAGATTTTAAAAAGTGACTTATTTTGCAATGCCTACAATGGCACAATTAACCTATAATCCCACTTTTAGGATTTTTCCTAGTTTTCTAGTTATAAATGAGTTGAAGTATTAAAATTTAAAACTTAGGTATTTTAAACTTCCAACTGACTCAAGAACCTAATTTTGGTGTTGGCAATACTTTGGAATTAAACATAACCTAAACAAATTATCATTTTTAGTATTTTATAATTTTAAAATTTTCTTCTTGAAGTCTCATTTTATCATCAAAAATTCAATTCTTAAAATGATTATTTATGATTTTTCTATTCAAGATTTTGTGCAAAGTATGTCCATTGCAATTTTGACTTTCTATAGTGGTGAAGGCTCTTGAAAACAAGCCTCGAGTATACTAGATCTTAGAGAAAAAATCACATTAGAAATTTATTAAAAAAATTTAGAGTAGATTTTGAGAAACCATCAATTAATTGGAATTATGCATGTTAGGCCCTTTGACCTTGTATTTTTTTAGTGACCAAGTTTTTAGGATTGACATGTAAAAAGAGGATCAAAAGACTTCAATTCACTTCTGCAATTTTAACACCCTCATTATCAAACATTATAATTAATCCTTCAATCCATAGGAGATATATTTTTAATTATTTATTTATTTTTTCCCCAGGTGATCTCTAACATGTCGAGTTTGAATTTGTATGTTACAATTCAAAAACATTAATATAACTTATCAAAATGTTGACTTTTTGTTCAATTTGGAACAAGTTTCTAGAAGTTCAAGAAAAGCCTTGAACATTTAAGAATTAATGTTTAAAGCTCATGAAACCATATATATACACACACACATATGTATGCATATCTATTTATCTATCTATGATCTATGTATGGGTCTCTATTTCAAGCCCTTTCTAAAGGCTTTTGAATTTAATAAAACACTACTTTATTCCAATCATATCAATTGTTGTTTCACTTATAAGAATACATAGACAAAGAAAGATAAATAGATAGATATGTATATGTATATGTAAATCTAAATCTATATCTATATCTCTCTTTGTATATATACATGTATATGTGTATACATACATACATATCTATCTTTAAAAAGACATTTGAGTTGTTAAACATACTTATATATTTACAACTAAATTTACATATGAAAATCCACACAATTAGAAATTAACTCCTAAAGGTCAAACTCCACCCTTAGAAGTAGGTTTCAAAGGAATAATCAATCACATTTTTCTATTGATCAATGAATAGAAACCTTGTTAGGTTTCCTTAAATGATAGAAAGGTGGAGGTCCTTGTCGATAAGAAAATTATACAAATTTGAATAGGAATTGTTTCAAAGATACTCTTAGTTTGAACACAACCTTGTTCTTCAAGGAAAGGCCACTACTAAGTTACTATCCTCTGAAAAGATGTAGCACCTCTTAGTATGTCCCCTTGCACCTCCCAAAAAATTACAAACTATGGATTTTAAAAAAAAAATTGCTCCCCTCTCAAATATTGTTGATTTCTCAAAAAATCAAGCACTATCAATCTTTCCAAGATTTAATCTAAGCCATCCAAATTTAGTATATAGATATAGATATTATATTTATATGGTATATATACTATATCAAATACAAATAGGATAGAGATATTGCAAAAAATACATCTTAATGAGTGGATACAAATATTGATATGATAGAAAATATGGGATATGGGAGACACAATTGTTTATAAATTTATTCTAAAATTTATAAAGAGGAGGTGAGAGCGGAGGATTGGGGTGTAAATTTTTTTTAATTAATTAATTTTTATTAATTTTTATTTGTAAACCTGAGGGGAGGGGGTCTGGGACTTTGGAGGGAATTTTTTTTAAAGTTTAAAAGTTAAAATTTTTGTGGCACACTTGCATTGTCTTTTGGGTGGAAGTAGCATAGCAGCTTACTATCCACTCAAAAGATAGTGGACATTAGATGGTTTAGGGGATAAAAAGTCTCTATTCTCTAATTTTTAGGTTGCTTTGGAGTTTTAGGATCTCATGGGCTACTTGAGAGAAAGCCAAATAACATTTAAGAATTAACATGCCTAATTATTAGGAAATTTACTCTTATAAGGTTTTCCTTCTTTTAGCTATTTGATTCTTCTATCATCTTCTTAATCATTCTAATGATTTTACATAAACCTATGCTTTGCTAACATGCCAAGACAAGGATCCATGGTTTTTTTTATTGATATTTTTTTGAGGTGCATTGACTTGTGATGGACACTTTGATATTTGGCAATTGTGACAATTTTTTTCCTCAATCAATATGAAACTCCTTGCAATGTATGTTTCCTAAGATTGGCAAACCAAACTAAATTTCCTATTACATATTGTTGTAAAGATGAGGCTAGTTCTTCATTTGCCACCTCATTCTCCACGTATCATTTTTTCCTTCAAGATTTGTCCACTACTAGTAATGTTTTTAGACTCATTAAAAGTAATATGCAATTTATCCACTTTCAGCTAACAATACAAAATTTAGGAGGTTATTATTTTCCTTATATTGAAGTAAATGATATCATAATCATATATATAATTTTTTTTAATAGATTTGTGATTGTTGAAAAGAAGGATTAACAATTGACAATTATTATTGTTCTTTTGTAATTGAAGTGTTAAAGGCAATGTGATATGACAAATGAATATTCAAATTGTCAAATTTTTTGACAAGTTGGAAGATTTGTCTTCATTTACCAATATATTTTGGCCTCAATGTCATTGATTTTAGTTCATAGGATTCAACAAAAAAAACATGTCATTGTAAAAAGAAATACACTCATGTTTTTAATTTTTTTCCTATATTGATTTTAAGAAAAATAGTTCTCCTATATTTACATTTTAGCGGATGTTCCTTTATAATATTAAAATAAAATGTGAAGTGCAAGTAATTCTTTCATGTTTAAGTATATGAGATTGCCTAAGGAAACTAGGAAAGATTGTCAATTGCTGATTTTTTGTTGGTATTTGAAATTTGAAATGGCAAGTGTATAATTATATATGCAACATTGTTAAACAATTGAATTAGAATGTAGTTTGAATTTGTCTGATTAAAGATATATCTTTTTGTGTGACTCCATGATAATTCTTTCTAAAACCCTCTACTAAACTTTCATTTTTTTCTTCTTCATTATTTGAAATTGCCAATATTAATTACAGCTCTTGTACTAATTAGACCTTTTGGGTGGAATTTTTATCTCTAAAACATGGCAAAATATTTTTTCTTGGAGTTGATTATGGGAAAAGTTGAAAGATGTTGAATAATGTTAGGTAGTTTGTTTTAATGATCATTTTTTGATAGGAAACTATATGCTATTAAAGTTGAACCTTAACTTTGAAGAATTAGATGAAGACTTGGTACCTGCAGTGGGATGGAATCTTGGCAATGAACTCTACACTTGTAGTCACGATTGTACCATTTGGCGATGGAATCGTAGTGGTGAAGTTCTCAACAAGGTATAACCTATACATATAAGTTTTATAAGTTACAGACAATTAATCCAAACTCTAATTAAAAAAGATGGAATTAATTGTTGTTTATAATTGAGAGAGATAAAAAAAAATTTGTCGACATTCTCTATAACTTGACCTTAAAGTTCTATGACTAGTTATCCTAATTCAAGATGTTCAAGCTATTTTACATATTTCTAAGAATGATAAAACCATCATTATTAAAAAAATCTTGTTGTAGATAACAATTTGTGATTTTTGATGTCTTTTCTTTCATTTTTTTTATACATTTGTCCAATAGTACTTTGATGTTTTATATTTTAGGTGTGCACATTGAGAGATTGTTTTATTGATATTCATTGGTATTCATCATTGTCACAAAGACAACGGAGTGGAGCAGGAACTGATATCTTTGTTGCTGCTTGCTCTAATGGTAGGACATAATATTTTGCAACAATAAAAAGGATAAACATTTTTTGTATAGTAGTCACTCATCATTTTGACTAAATTTTAAACTTTTAAGGTGTATTAATTTTATAAAAAAATACTAAGAAACAAATGTAACTTAATTATCTACATGGCCTTTATTATAACCAATTGTTTGATTGAATTGATATTTGCTTTGATTTTGGTCAACTTAAAAATCAGAGACTTGAGGTATTATCTTTGGATGGTATGGTCTATTAGGAGCATTTTACATTATGAATAAAAGTGGATGTGAAGAAAAGCGAGTTGAAGCTCATGAGGGTGCGGTCATCTCTATCCGATTCAACTTTGAAGGTCTAAACATCTCCTATGGTCTTATGTAATATGCTTGCAACAACTAATCTAAGAGTTATAGACATGTTAAGAGATGTCAATTATAGGCTTGTTTTGAAACTATAATTTCAACTAATAATTGAAGTGTTTCTCCATTGTGTCAATAGTTCTAAAGTCCCAACAATTTTACTAAGCAATATGTCTAGAAAGTGTTTTTTATATTGGAAAGAGCATAAGTTATAATTGTATAAGATTCTAAAACCGTGGTCTTGCAATTCCTTGTAATACTATAGAAATGCAATCTTATTAGGAACGGCACTTGCAACTGGAGGTGAGGATGGTGTAGTAAAGATTTGGTCAAGAAGCGGCATGTATCGATCTACATTGGCTCAAAATGGTACATTGAAAATAGAATGATAAATAAACTATTGAACAAAAAAAAATCTATGCATGAGATTACAGTAAAAACTTGCATGTCTTAGAGTATAAATACAATATTCATTATTTAGAAGTTAATTCAATTTGTTGCAATGATATTGAATGAATTGTAGAGCATGCAATATATGGAGTTTCATGGGGACCAGACTCTGACCAATTGGTTTTTATAAGTGGTCACAATTTATTTATCAAACCAATTCAGGTTTGTAAATGTTTCTTTCCATTTAAAAAAAAATTCTAAATGGAAGATTATTCATAGGGCATATGGTTGTACTTGACTATGTGTTTGCAACAAGCCTTGTCTTAGAACATTTGATTTTCTTACCATATTTAAAATTCTTAGGATTTCAAGGCAATGTAACAAACAATGTTTAAAAATATGGTGTCTAAATTAAAATATAGAAAAGCTTATACATGATCATTGATCTAATTATTAACATTCATACAAGATAATAGTTAAAAGTGATACTATTTCAAATGAATCAAATATTCATTTATAGACATTGTTAGTCTTGTAGTCATCATCTAAGCAATTGCAATGGGAAGGACATCAAGGACTTGTATTGAAAGTGGATTGGAATCCTATCAACAACTATATCATCTCTGGTGGAGAAGACTTTCGCTACAAGGTGTGCTTTACTGACTTATTTTAGTAAAAACATTTAATTTTGAAATAATATCATATTATCTTCAAGATAATGTTGGATTTCATCTCTAGAACTATATTGTATATTTAGTATCATCTACATGGATTCAAAATGATAGCAACAATTTTGAAATTCTTATATAATACTTTTTAGAAGTAATATACTAACATATTTTAGATGATAACCAAAAGTGTTAGGTGTGGGATTCCTATGGTAGGTTGCTCTTTCAAAGTCCTCAAGCAAATTTTAGTATTACATCATTGGCATGGTGCCCATCAGGCGACCTCTTTGCAGTTGGCTCCTTCAACTCTATTACATTGTGTGATAAAATTGGGGTACTAAATTTATTATGATAGATAAGATGACTAATCTTATTGTGCGTAAAATTTTATTGTTGGTATGCATTTGAAGTTCTAAAACGTACACCCCTATTACAATTTTGCCCATTGTAATAATGGAGTTTCCTTCATGGTAGTCTATAATAGGTATAAATGTCTATTTTATCTATACTCTAGCTCTATTTGTAATGGTTACTTTATTCATCTTTAAAGCATTGTATGTTCAACACAACTTTTCATGATGGCTTTGACTATCAAAATATTCTTGAAAAAGGATGTTTATAGTAGATATTTCTTCCTAATATATTAAAACTGTTTTTTTTTCCAATCTAATTCATTTAGTTAATATACCAATTAGCAATAGGCATGTAAAAACATGCCCTAATTTGTAGTATTGGTTTGTCTTTAGATCCTTTAATTTCTATAATTGTTCTACATAAGACCTTTTTTGGTATTTGTAGTGGCCATATGCAAAAGAAAAACTCGAAGCAAGTGTCATTCTTAGTGTTGCATGGAGCCTTGATGGAACACAACTTGCTGGAGCAGGGAAGAGTGGCATAGTATTTTTTGGACAACTCGTAGACAAGTATGATTATATCCTTGCTTTAATTGTAGGATAAAATAGTCTGACCTTTAAAGAAATAATGACATGCAATACATTTAGTAGATCCATTATTCATTGTGATCAACATCTTAAAATAAAATGTCTTATTATAATAGATTTTATTATGAAATTTTGAACACAACAAAGACCTTTGACTATGCTCCAAGTCATTGTCTCTTTGAAACGGGGTCCAAATATCATACCCATATAATTTCTATTCTTTATATACACTAAAATTGCAACGTATAAATCTCCTCTATACTGTGGTCAACTCATGGAAAATACTCTACATAGATTGTTGTGAGAAATAGTGACTAATTTTGTATCAAATGCATTGACATTGGGAGATCTTTAATATAAATAAAATTTAAAAAAATTCCAATGTATATGATCTCCCAATCAACCTACCACATTTTACGAGGAATAAATGTCTTTGAATTAATACAATGTTTGGCATGATGATTTGAGCATAGGTGCAATATAAAGATTTTATAAATTTAAAAAAGTCTCTTCATTATTCTTTAAAATCCTGAAATATGACTTCAAATTGCAAATTTAAGCTCTAAATTACCTTTTATGGACCAAAAATTGTACAAAAATCAACATTGCAAAAGTAGACTTGAGATTAATATTTTTTTTAATTCATAGTGAATTATTTTTGGACAATCAAATAAATCATGAAAAATTCAGTATAATCCTATTTACCTTAGTTTTGAACCTCAAATCATATGGAGGTATAACACAAAGTTAATGGAAAAAAACTAGCTATCCTAGAGACCTCAAAGAAAAAAGTGAGCAAATATTTCTTACAATCACCATAAACATATGCCTTATAAAATATTTTGAGTTACTATGTATATTGCACATTGGGGTATGTGTAGTCATAATGATCAATATCTAAAATGTGACACCTTCATTTGAACCAAAAATTGATACTAAAACCTTGCTATTTTTTACATAAGATGTCCACAATCTAAGCATGAGTGCCTATGAGAGCCTATTGTCAATGTTTGGAACACTTCAACATAGTTAAAAACAACAACTTCATGTAGTGGCTAAATAATGCATGCTAAATTGGATTAGAATCCTCTTTCACTTGATAGTCCAATCCAATAAAATCAATCTACATTTTGAAATATTAACTATGTTTGATGTGAAACATGACAATTATGGTTGCACTTCCCTTAAGTATGTTTGGGATATCAACTTAGATAGTGAAGGTGAAGCTATCATTGTATGTTGTCTTTTGGATGGATAGTGGATAGTCTGACACAAGTTCCAATATACCTCAAATAATAGTGAGGAGAGGGGTTATTTGATTTATTTACAATATGAGGTTTGTCAAGTTAATAAGCCCCATTTCCTTATGTAATTTCCAAATGTAATCTCAAAACCAATTATTGCTTTTGTATTTTTGTATCTGTATTGTATTTTGATATTTGTAGTCACAAATCTGTAACCATAGCCATATTATATTTGTATGTACATATGTATATATCAGTATCAATATTTGTATGTTTGGGTTTACATATTGTGTTTCGATCAACAACAGGGAGGGGGTTCTTATTTTTTTCCAAAATTAATCAATGGTCTTCTTTTTTCCATGCTGAGGGAAGGGAGGGGGAGGTGGGAGGTGGGGATAGTTAATTTCAAGGGATACACTAAAATTGGTAAATAGTGATGGGGGATAATAATTGTTGTTCCTTGTTTTTTATCCCCAACACTATTTTCCAACTTATGTTTAAATAGGGAAGGGCCAAAGTTGTCCATCGAACTCTGGCCCTTCCCTATTTACACATAAGTTGGAAAATAGTGTTGGGGGTAAAAAACAAGGATCAACAATTATTATCACCCAACACTATTTACCAATTTTAGTGTAGTGGGATAGTGAAGGTGAAGCTCAAAGAATCCTCACTCAAATAGGTGAGCGTATTTGTCCTTCATCTGAAATTGGACTGGAAATGCTCATTTTGAACTGGTTCTGAGGTTTAGGATTTTCCAGGAAAATCGAGTGGAATCGGATAACAGCGACTTTGGAAAACCCCAATCGCATACTCATCCAGGTCTGTAACTTAATTGAGTTAGCTGTGGAAGGCCTTAAATAGTATTCAGACGATGGATAAGAGTATAACCTGAGCAGTATTATTTTATGAAAAGCTGCTGATTCTCACATTCTCAAACTTAAGATCTCCGGCTAACCAAAGTGAATGTGACTCAAGTTACATCGTGCATGTCATTGATTGTGCTTAACAATTTTCTTGTGTCTATCAAAAGGCCTGTTTTCACATTTGAGACCAACTTTTTATATCGATTAAAGCACTCTTGATGGCAATTATAATTAATAGAGTGAAGTTCGTTTTCACGGTGACGTCAAAATAAAAATGAAAGTCATGTGAATCAAACTCTTGAACTGCATTTTGCAGGATATACTGAGTAAAACAACAGACGAATTGAATTTCCGTGATCGCGTCATCAAGATGAGCCTGGGTTTTCAGCACCTCATTGTTGCCACAGCCACACAGGTAAGTCAAGGCAACTGCACCCAAATGCGTGACCTGTGTTGCAAACCTGACCTTTCGATCGATTCTTCCCTAAAATGAGCAGTATCTATTCAGGAACACTGATGTTTCTAAACCTTTAAAAATTCATGATTGAAACTTTATGGAGTTAAAGAAATGCGCGCTGAGAGAGGAATCTGGATTGATTCTCCTCTTGACTCCCCGCTTGACTCTTAACACCAAGATCCAACCAACACATAGTTGCACAGATTCGTAGAAAGAATCGCGCTGATATGCTTGAATATTTTTTGGTCCGTGTACTGATTCTCTTGTTTCACCCAATTTTGCTGTGTGAGGACATCATTTTCTGCAAATGTCGGTGCATTATTTTGTCATTGGGGAACAGTCGGTTTCTTCCGATCCCCATTGATCGTTAACCCAGCAATCAACTGTGCGTGCCGTCGCATGCAGTGCTGTATTTATCCAGTCACAAACTGGCACACGCCACACATCCTTGACGTCAAAGACACGATCATCCTCGTGAAGCAGTGCCACCGCTACTTTTTGTTGGTGGATTGCTTCACTGGGTTGCATCTGTTTACCTACGAGGGCCGCCATCTCTCGAATCCCAAGTTTCAAGGTACCCATCAGTTTGAATTTCACAGCATGACAGTCGTAAACTGAGGTAGCCCTTGTTGCTCCATTTCCTCATGTCGTCTTTACCCAAGTCATGTAGTTATTAGATCAATGAAATCGATCTCTCGATTCACGGTAGGTCTTACCTGTGCCTGCAGATCGACACCAGGGAGACTGAGGTGCCAATGATTTTATGACCTATTTTCCCCAATGCATGTGCTGTAGGCCTACGAGCAGAGTCACTTAATCATCAAAATCTCAGTCTCTCGGACAATGTACTCGCAGTGATTGACCACAATGATAAAAAGGGTACATTTCTTGGTACTCTGTTCCATTTTCGCATAAGTCACGTGTATTGTATGAATGTTTTTGTGTACATGAATGCTGACGAGCTCTCAGTTTAATGGGGTTTAGTGAGGTACATGATGTTACCCTAATCCCTGCTATTGCAGTTGTTCGATTCCTGGATATAAACTCGGGGAAGCTGGTCGGAGACGTGATGCGTTTTCCTCTGGATGTGGTTGAGATTGCGTTGAATCAGTTAGGAACCCTTACAGACCAGAAGCTCGTGTTCATGGACTCCAATCGAGACCTTTTCATCACTCCCATCAATGTAAGCTAGGTGTCAATCAAACTGTTCTGTTTTTGATTACTCTATTGAGCATCTTCAGTGCAAATTGTTTCTGTTTCGTTTTGAACGTCTCTAATTAAGTCTCAAATTCAGCATGTTATTTTAGTGGCAAGGAATTGTTGCTTTTCTGTGTAGCTTCTTTCTTATATCCAGAGTATGCAAACGAGAGCACTTGCTCTGTTTCAATTCTGGAAGCCTACGGAAGAAACCGCCATGACGTACAGGAAAGTGTTTTTCCTCATCATTCAAATGCTTTATGTAAATGATCAGAGACTTGCGGCATTCAAATTGGCTTCCATGGTGGAAAGCAGCATGTGGAATGATATTGCGGACATATTGATAGCAGTAGCCGACTTAAGATTGGTGGTATGGTATTACCCACATGCCCCAACTGTAGACAAGGAGCTTCTTCAACATGTGAAGATTACCAAAGACTGGTGAGCACAAACAACGTTCTTCCAAAAACGTATTCACAACCTCCATCTTGAACTATGATCTGACTCAATTTTCTTCTTTCTTCTTGTTGCAGCCATGTGGGGAAAAACGCAAAGTTGAAAAGCTTTTATGGACCCCGATGCATGATCCGTCGTGCTGATGGTGCATCTATAGCCACGCATACTTCCCCGTATCCGTTTCTTCTATTTGAGTATGTTGCTGCCAAACAATGGGACCATGCACTACGATTGTGCCGCCATGTGAAGGTCAGCATGACTTTCTAAGTGTGTTGGTTCTTAAGACTCTTGTTAATGCATGTAAATCAACTGTAACCAGTAGAAAGGTAGCTGATTACAGTTGTTTCAATCGTTTAGGGTTAGGGTTAGGGTTAGAATCAGAATTTTTCTAGATGTTATAGGGTTTTAGGCTTTTTACTGATATTAGATATGTGTGGAGTCGGGCTGCAGGACAATCTCCTCTGGGCATGTCTTGCGGGCACAGCTATGGCAGCGAAGGAGTTGAACTTTGCAGAGGTAGCATATGCTGCTCTAGACGAGGTGATTACACATTCCCTATCCTAAATTTGGACAGACATTGTTTGTTTCTACATTTGTACAATTCTTGAAGATACGTAAACCGGGGGAGCTGAAAGGAGTTTCCTTCTCCACTTATGGAGAATTTCAAAGCCTTTGAATCCACAATAGGAAATTCAACGAAAGTGGGGTGCAGGTTGATAGAGTCCACTTCATAATTTATGTGAAAGGCTTGCCCTCAGAAGAAGCAAGACAAGCGGAGCTGACACTATTTCGCAGGCGGCCGGAGGAGGCTGAATCAATACTGCTCCAAGCGGGTCTCACATATCGAGCCATCAGTCTCAACCTTCGCCTTTTTAAGTGGGACAGGTATACTCCACATTCAGGATATCAACTGGGAAATCAAGGCTTTAGGTCGTTATTGGCTCACAATATTTATTTATTCATTCATGCTCTTGAGATCGAAGAGTGTTCAGGTTGAAGGAAGTCGAAAGGTTTTATTAGGGTTTAGGGTTTAGGATATACTAAACTCTAATTACGTCCAGGGCCTTGGAGCTTGCACTATCACACAAGAAGGCACACTTGGACACTGTGCTTTGGTATAGGCAACGATACCTTCAAAGTTGCAAGCATGAGGAGACGAAACCACAATTTCTTCATTTTGCTCAACAGGTCGCTGTATGTTTTCAATTGGAAATCTGAGCGTAGGATCATAGAATTTGTCAACCAAACTAATTCATTCGTAAGAGATGAATGCATGTCATTGCTGAGTTTTGCAAATTTTCATAGATTCTGTACCTGCAGGTAATCGTTGAAGCAGAGCAGATAAAACAGAAAATCAAAGAGGAGAAGGAAAGAGAACGTCGGCGTTCAGGTCTGAAATTTGCTTTTTGTTGCTGTTAAGCAACTGGGTTTTTCTTGTGTCTACATGTGGAATTTATCTACAAAACAAGTTTAGAAAGTCTCAAACTGGTAATGGCGATGATTGTCGTCACAGCTAGAGTCTGCTCCACTCTTCCAAATTAATCCATTCAGTTTTGTTGCTCTTGTAGCAAGCAAAGCAATGGCAACCAAAGCCTTTAAGGAGCTTGCGTCACCCTGAGCTGCCCACCCAAGAAAGCTGTTAACTTGATGGGGATTTTCTGAACTGATTTACAACTAGCAGCACTAGAATTGCTTCAAATTCCTGGCATTCAAAACCTTCAATCAAAGGCGTGGAGGTTGCCAATCGTTGCGGGAGGGAGCATCTGCTGTTCAACTCAATCCTACTCCGAGATTTACCACAGGCATCAGCAGACTAGTACACAGGAATACAACAGAATCGAGAATTCATTTTCGAGTGGTCAAGTTCCAGAGAAAACCGACGTACCTAGAAGTTGGAGGAAATGAACTAAGTAAACGGGAAAACCATCATCACATGATATTAAATAGAGCAGTCAACAACGGTTAAGGTAGTATGCTCTACAAGCGACCATTTAAGAGCTGATTGATTGCCTCTGGGGGGAAGCTAAACTCCTTGAATCAATTTTCAGTAAATTTTCATAGGAAGGAAAATGGCATTGGCATCTAATCCAAGTTGTTTCGTCTTTTTTGGACACGTGTAGAATTAGTTATGAATTTTTAAAGTTCAAACATAGTGGTCACTAAAAGTGACCACCTACTGAAATATACACCACTAGTACATTGCACAAACCAAAATGTACCCCTGTGTCATGATCACTTTTAGAACATCGCTCACTTTTAGAGCATACTACCTTATATACATTTGTTGTGATTTCTAGCTCAAATGTGTGCCAGAGTTGGATTATCTTGTCAACCAATCTTCCAATTGCACTCGTTGCCGTTGCCACAACCAAAACAAAAGTAAAAGTAATTTTCTAATTTTTTTGAGTTCATAAATTGAACTTTGAATATTCATAATTTTCTCACTATAGGTTTGAATGCCACGAAACCAAGCTTGTGCACCCCTCCTTGCTAAGGGCTTTCCGATAGTACTACGAACGTAATTAGGGGGACAAAACAAACAAACAAACAACCTAAAGCCCTGACTATGTTTTCACCAAAAAATGCTCCAAAACTGCCATTTCTAATACAAGTGCAATTTTTTTTTTAAAACACATTTTTGACTCATGTAACCATAGGATCTTGTATTAAGGTGGTTTGTAAACATGTGGAAAAATTTTCAGAAATTTCCACCGTGTAGATTGCAAGATATAAGCATTTGAGTTGACAAAAATTGTTTTTTTATCCCTGCGAAAATCCGGGCAGCTGCACTTCACAAGGTCACATTTGTGTGAAAAAACTTCAAAATGGTGGTTACTCTTTGAATTCATACTTCAATGCAAGTTGGCTACATTCTCAAAAAATTTCAAACCATTTGGAATTGTACAACATATACGAAAAAATAAGTAAGTAGAAAGAAGTAAAAAATGAGCCAAAATACTAAATTGAGATCATTTTATTCATGGAATTGAAAATTTTCAATCCCAATGGTTAAGATGTTGTAATAAACAATCTACACCTTATATTTTTATTTTTTTCCAAAAATATGAAAAATTGAATTAAATGAAGAATTTCAAACTTTTTTTGGACTGTAGAGATTCTGTAACTGGCCACAAACCACCACAAACTCAAAATCTTCATAACTTTTGACTCATTGATCGGAATGGATTGATTCAAAGCTTCCCATGTCTGTATAAACCTAAAGAACCAATTTGAAATTTCACTTTTTAAAAAAAAGTTTTTTTGAAGAAGTTTTTTCAGCTGCCCGGGCTGCCCGCCGAGTAAAGGAAACAACATATCCTACTATAACTTTTCAACCGGGAAGTCAAAAGTTATGAAAATTGTTAGGCCTTAAAGCTACTCCTCGGGCACACATTGTATCAAAATTTCAAAGAAAAAAAAATAAAAACTCCATCCGTAGTGAGCTGCCCAAAAAATTTATAATCTCAAAAAACGGGGTTCAGGGCTTTAGGGGTTAACCCATTAAGGATTGGTCGACCACTTTTGGGTTGATTTGAGGATTTTTTGTCTCCTATAATTTGTAGAACATTTGATCTCAAAAAACTTAGAGAAGAACGCATTTAGAGTGTCTTTATGTGCATCTAACAAAACCAATTTCAAGAGAATGTGTGCAAAAATGAGTGAGTTCTGCTTGGCCAAACTTGAAATGGTCCAACCTTTCATATTGAAATTTTCAATGAAAAATGCATATTTTATGGAAAGGACAATTATGTGTGTGTTTGAAATAATAAATTGAAAGGTTTTGGTCAATTTCCAGACAATATATTCAAATCTATACCCAATTGTAGCAAACCCTAAATACAACCAATGCCAAAGGGTGTTTATGACACATCAATGTTTGAAGAGTAATTACAAAGACATGAACCGTTGGATCACTTTTATTTTTTGTGTGGTTCAAGGACTTAACCCATGGAACTCATTTACAATCCAATCTATGATTACATCTTTTAAAAAGGTAGAAAATTGCACTTTTTGAGAATTGTGTTCAAAAACTACGTTCACCCCCTAAATCAACCACGGTCCTTAATGGGTTAAGGTACAGTTATAGATGTGTCATTTACTGCACATCACATTGAACCACAATCAAGTTCACAAAGCTTCAATAAGTTGGAATAAAATTTTTTCCCCCCCACTGAAGTGTTACATACATCTCTAAATTTTTGAACCTCTAAATAGGGGTTTTAAGGGGACCCATACTAATTAATCAACATTTTACACTATACATATATTGAAGTCTCTAGGGGCTATGCATCATCTTTCAAATTCATCTACAATTTTTCAAAATAAGTCTTTTTAATTTTTTGGTCCCCTTAATACTCCTATTCAATGTAATTTTTCTTTGAGGTGTTTTAAGTTTAGACACTTGAAAATTGAATCCATGCCAAAATTTGGAGATACACTTTGAAGTTAAGGTAGGGTCACTTTGAATAGCAACCTTGGCAAAAGCAAAGACTAATACAAAAGTACATATTGTTTTCTTCAATGTACTAAGAGTGTACATTTTCAAGAGGTAGTTGCTTCCAATGACTACCATGTTTCAACTTCAAAAGTTCATAACTAATTCCACAAAGGTCCAAAAAATATATAATGACTTGCAATAGGTGTAGTGTCAATTCCATTTTTTCTTCCTACAAAAAAATATTGAAATTTATTTCAAGAAGCTTACCTTCACTCCAAATGCAATTAGCTCTTTAAAGTGGCTTTAAAAGTAGAATACTCAAATCTCTCAAAAGATAACTTGCTAGTTTGTACAATATAGATATACACAATGACCAACCATGAAATCTAAAATGAGCAAAATCTCTAGCATTAGAAGAGTTTTTGACCTTCAAAAGATTGATTCAGAGGCATTCCTTGAAACTGTCTCCAATATTGCAAATTAGCCACTATTGGTTTCAATTTTTGAATTTCAAAAAATAAAAATAATTTTTCTTTTCAAAATTTTTGAAATATATTAAGAAAAACAAAAAGCGATTTAAAAAATCAAATTAAAAAATAATGTTAATTAATTAATATTATTTGATGTGATAGCCACTTCACCATGTCAGATTATTGATGTGGTAGCGTCTCTATCATTCCCACAACATTCCAGCATTTGAGAACTCTTAGTCTTCCAAAGGCTCAAATCTCCCCTAAAAAATCTTTAAAAACTACCATTGAAACAACCAACTACACTACAATTGAATTGACTTTTGTCCTTGTAGCATTGTTACATTTTTTTCAAGTAAACTAAGCTATTTGAACTTCCTTACAAGTGTAGCTTTAGGTCTATGCAAAGCTTCTTCCATGCAATTCGGAGTTAATAAAATATATATGTATTGAGACCATTTAAACCCCTAGAGGACTATTGTCTCATCAAAGACAAATAAAGGTTAAAGTTAAAAACCGCAATCTCAATTTTTGGCATAATTTTCTTAACACTATTTTAAAATAGGAGAACAAATTAGCTTTATAGAAATAAATTTTTTTTTTCAATCAATGTCAAAGAAAAAATCATGTCAATCAAAGTAAGAAGAGTTGAGCCTTTAGTAGAGAAAAATAATTATAAGAACTCAAAATAATTTAAAAGAAAATTCTTATAGAATGTATTTTTGTTGCATCAAAATCATTCATACTATATTGATTATAATAGTGAAAATTATGAAAAGTCTTGATTTTGAGGCAATTGGAGCATCTTTTAAGAAAATGAAATGTATGGCTTGATTTTGAATTAAGTTTTCATACTTTTCATAAAACAAAGATTGGATTGGATTTCGTAATGGAATAATTTAAAAATTCTCTATAAGTATATATTCTAGTGTAAAACATCATGGTGCAAAAACTTTACAATATCATTCTAAAATCCTAAAATTAGCTTTCTATGGAAATAGACCAAAGTTTAATTTTCAATAAGATATTTAATTCTAGAAATTTTCATTTTTAAAAATTGGAGTAGAAACTATATTTTGTAAGCTTCATTTCTTAAGTTGAATTTTGATTTTTAAAAATCATTTTTATTCCTAAAATTCATATGAAGAGAAAGTAATAGAACAAAGTTGCTAAAATACACTACACTATAATGATCCATGCATTTTGTATTTTGTTATGAAGGAAAATAATAAAATATTACTTAGATAGAATATTCAACAATTATATTCATTGAAAATGAATTCAACCAAATCTCCCCAAATTTAATAAAATTTGTTGGAAAATTTGTACTCTCTTCTAGTTTGTGTGGTAAGATTTAGAAATCAATCTAAGATGTAATGATTTTTTGGGAGCAAATCAAAGTTCACAAATTCAAGCTGAGTTTACCAAATTGCAATTGATGGCTACAACTTTGACGGATAGTACCTCCATCCGATGTTTGTTTTCAATAAAATTTATTAAATTATATTCTTCTAGAAGTTTAATTATTGAAGCCAAATTTTCATGGCAAATCCATGTTGTTCTGAATGATTGGAAGCAATTCAAAGTTTAAAAACCAAACATTTTTGTTTGTATGGTGTCCATTTTCAATAATTTATTTTGGAAAGGTTACGCATAATAGTCTAGCTCGTGTGGCTAAAATTTCATATCAATCCAAGTTATAAGTGATTGAGAGGTATTTTAAAACAAAGTTCAGCCCAATTGAATGTCTACCTTGGCCATTTTGGAGGTGATTACAGGAAACACTTGTCCTATTTCTTGTTCCCTTAGCCTTGGACAATGGACATGTGTTTTTTTATACATAAATTTTGTATTATTATAATACTTTTTTTCACAAAACTTGGAATGAAGGTACACATAATAGTTCTAGGCACTATGTAATTTTTTGAATTAAAAAAAAATTATTTTACGACTTTTAAACAGATCCCAATTGAATGTCTACCTTGGCCATTTTGGAGGTTTATAGTCCTTTTTTTGACTCAAAAATGCAAATTTTAAGGTGAGAATTGGCATGCAAGGACTTTTACTAGAGGATGATTGCAAGAAAGACCAATAAAATTTTGCGCCACATTTTGAATGACGGAGTTGTTATTGACTATAACTTTTAAAGTATGAACTAGATTAACTTGAAATTTTGATTGAAGATGTCTGATATGACAACAATCAAATTCTTTATTTTTCAAAAAATTTCAAAAATCATTTTACAATTAAATTTCAATTAAGCTAATTTGTCACACTTTGCGGTTTAGGGGTTCTTAGTATTGGGGGGTGAATGCAAGAAACACTTGTACGATTTTCCGTCACACCTAAGTGCTGAACTATTTTTTGGCCATAACTTTTGAATTTTTGCTTGAAATGACTCAAGATTTCTAGAAAAGGTACTTATGACTATCATACACTTTACATAATTTTTTCATAATTTTCAAAGATAATTTAATACTAAAATAGTACTAGTGATTAAATGTCACAAACGACAATTTGGAGGTTTTTAACACTAAGGAGTACCTTTTTTTTAATGATTTGAGATGAAATTTGGATGAGATGGTCTTCTACTAAACTTACATCTCTTTACATGAGGGATTTTGAAAAAAGTTATTTTTATGTGGTGTGAAAGTCTACAAAGTGAGCTTCTTTCTACTTGAATTTTGAAACATATAAAATATTATTTTGGTGATTTTTTGGGGGAATGACCATCTCCATAGAGTTGTTGCAAATGTCCACTTTCTTTTTAAATTTAATTATTTTTAATACTTTTTCCAAATTAAAAAGTGAATGTATGTATTTTCTTGAGGTTTGGCACTTTTTAAGTTCTCCTACTTAGAGAATTTTTCTATCAATTTTCTTTGGTGAAAACCTTCATCTTGGAGGTGTATACATTATTCATATTTTTTTTTTTAAATTCAAATTAATTTTCTAATTTTAAAGTACTCCAGAAAAAATCATGAGTACTGTAGTAAAACGCAACAAATAGTATAGGTGTTTCTTGCATTCACCCTTGGGAGCATCCAAAATTAATGATCTAAAGCTGAAATTTTTGTAGTCTATTCCCATACTAGGTAGGCATGTTTCTACCAAAGGATTCTCAAAAATCATTATTCTCTTTCGTCTACATGTGCGCTAATAGGCCTCCCTCGCACACATACATTTGAACATTTAAGATGGTTTTGAAATCATTCTTTTGGTGAAATCTTTTCATCATGAAGTTCTTCCAAATTTCCAATTTTTAGTTCTTTTTAAAATCTTTTCCCTATTTTTTACAAATTAAAATGTCAAAGTACTTATTTTCATGAAACTTTGCACTTTTCTAATTCTCCTACTTAGAGAATTTTTCTATACTTTTCCTTCCTAGGGTACCTTCTTCTTAGAGGTTTATAGATAAAAAATATTTTTTACATTTAAAAAGAATTGTTTTTCTAATTATACAGTACTCCCAAAAATTTCAGCAACACTATGGAAAACGCTACCAAAATTGGTCGGTCTTTCTTGCAATGATCCTAGAGTTATACAAGCCTACAAAGAGATTTTGTAAAAATATTAAATTTTCCAACTTCCACATGTATTCAAAGTAGAGTACCTTTATATAGGTGTAGAGAACAAAATTTATTTTTCCCAAACATGAAAATTGTTGAAGAAGAGAATCCTTAAGTTAGAAAAAATGAATTCTTTTTGGAGAATTTTTTGAATTTTTTGACTATTTTAAAAAACCCCATTAAATTGTCTATTTTCATGGTATTTTCCAGCACTCTTTGAGTGAGCATCATTTTTACAAATAAATTTTTTAGACTTGCATTTTCACACACTTTAGTTCTTTAATGCTTTACAAATTATCCACATTTTATTTTATTTTAAAAATTTTACTCCAAAAGTCACAATACTCCAATACTAAGGCCATTTTGAGCCAAACCAGTAACTGTTTCTTCCAACAACCCATGAACCTAATCCTCTTGTCATGAATTGAATTCAAGAAACATTTACAATTGTACCAGTGAAAAAGTTAATTGATTTGGTACTCAATTGTTGTCAAAGTGATCCCTACAACCTTATAGTCAAGAACTGTATTCAAGGCACATTTATACTATATTTAATAATGAACAAGTCAATTGACCTTACCTCCCCTATTGCCCTACTCTCACCAATTCTTGTCAATGTAGTGTCAATTATATTCAACCACTTTCAGTGCGCATGCCCTTATGGGGCAATTCCTATCCGTTTGGGCTAGTGCGAAATTGTTGTTTATATACTTTATTATTGTTTGCTTGTTTTCACTTGTTGTCCCTTGGCCAATTGCCTTCTTGTCCTTTTTTCTTGTAGTACAGACTTCTTTACTTGTAACAACAACAACAAAAATGTGACCCCAATCACCTGTCAAGAAGTCTATTCAAGGTAGGTTTGCACTATATATTAATCAAACAAGTCAATTGACTTGACCTATAGCTGTTGTCAAATTGGCCATAACCTCTTGTCAAAAAGTATATTCAAAATACATTTACAACATGTACCAATTGGTAAGTCAATTGACTTGGCCCTTACCTATTTTCACTCACTTTTCATTTTCACTGGCTATTCTCTACTAGTATCTTTAAACTCCATTTTGACTAGTATAGTTGTTTGGAGTTTGTAGTAATAAATCATGAGTAGGATATTGGCTTCAAAAAGAGTTTTTTGAAAGTCCCATTAAAATGAATTTATCTAGACTCTCTATAGTAAGTGTAGGGCAAGGTTGGCATCTCTTTGCTAAATATATATTTCTTCTTAAAACTAAAGGTTTGATAGATGCTAAAAAATAATAGAATTTTTGCTAATATTTTTTTTCACCATACAATTCTTTTTCCTTTGAAATAATATTTTCTCTGATATTTTCCACCAACCCCACCTTCCTTGCAACAATAGGGAAGTAGCTTGTGACTCCCTCATCAATGTCTCAAATTTTTCATTTGCTCTCTGCAAGATGCAAATCCCAACTTATCTAGATGTGTTTTATACAACTATTTTTTGACATTTCAAAGCCATTTTGAAGAAACAATGAATCAATCAAATGATACTTTCTTTAACCAATGTATTTGTATGATAGTTTTGAAGCACTTTATAGTTCAAAGTTTTTTCATTTGAGTAGGTTTAAAAATCAAATTTGACCTCCAAATGTGTTAATAGGAAAATTTCAGCACCCTTTTCAACACTAAAACATTATAATCTCTCAATCTTTGTGACCAAATGACTTCAAATTAGATTCACATCATGTACAGCACACGCTACAAGATTGTACAGTTGAGATTTGAGAACATTTAGACAAAAGCAATGAAGTTTTTAACCCTCCAGAAGGCCTTGGTCCTGTAGAGGTTAACTGGTAATCCAATCAGTACCACCAATCTTAAGAAGAGGTATAGTCAGTCCACAAACATTAACTAAACATGAATGCAATACGGCAAAACCCATCAATGTCGAGTTCTTCACGAGTACATAATTCAGTGTTCCCACAACTGAAACACAATGGGAGCCACACCTACTACCAGGACATGTACTCATATTGAGTGCGAACCGACCCGTGACTTAGTACTGTCCAATGTCCACTGGCCCGAAAGCAACAGCTACAATGCATCTTGCGAGTACAAACCTCGTATCTATTCACAAACGGGTCTAGAAATGCAAGAGATCGCATACTCCAGCCACAGAAACGTCTGTACTACCGTATACAAAAAAAGTTTCAAAACGTTTGCTTTTCGCACTAAAATTCAGAAAGACTGCTTGTATCAGAGTTTGCATCTAAGCATATGAAGGTTGCAAAGCATCCAAAAATACAACTCAATCTAGCTTAAACGCAGAGAGAAAGGCAGTCCTGAGAACACAGAAAAAGGTGCGAGGAATGTAACAGCACGTTGCCTACTTATTCAGAGCCCTTCAAGTACGAAGCCTCTGAATCCTCTCCAGCCACTCCATTCCCTTCTCTCGCATGTCCCAATGTCGAAGTGCCCACCTGTGGACCATCATTCCTCGTGTTCAAGTTCGTTGGAGTCCCATCCCGTGATCCTTCAGGCTTACCGTATTCAGACATATTTCCTGCCGCTTGGTTCCCGTTACCACCCAAGGAGTTGTTCATCATTTGCATACCCGGGTTTCCCTGAGGAACCACGCCTTGCTGGTTGTGATAAGACTGCTGGGACTGCGGGGATGCATTTTGTGACCCTTGTTGGCTTTGTTGCATGTACTGAGGAACTGAGTTTCGCTGGTTCATCATCATCTGTTGTTGCTGCTGCTGGTGTGTTTGAAGATACTGCTGCTGTAAAGGTTGCATAGACTGCGCTGCTGGGACCTACTACCCGCCAATCATATCCGTCAGTACTCGATGGCAAGATCTTAACCTTGAAAGGCAAAATCTGGTAACGACACCTGAAGACATAACGACCCTCTCATTATGGAAGCTTTTCTAGAGCACGGACCACTTTCTTGGATCCAATTGTTTGGACATACTAATCTCTGCAGATGACAGATTGGATTCTCGAAGCAGATTTTAGAACAATAGTTCGGAAATCCAATGAATGTACACTATGATGACTGACCAACTAAACTATCCTTCAACACATTCACTCAAATAGTAGTCGGGGCTGGTCACCTGAGCAGAATTTTGGCTCACTTGTGGTTGTGCATCGGCAATGGCGGCAAGGTACATAAGATTCTGCTGCAACTTCGCTTGATACCTGTAGATAAAATGTGTTCAAAGATTACTTCTCGAGCTCTATTGCAAGATTCTAGAACCCTGCGACAGATGTCAAACATAGTAAACGCCAGTTGGTCTAAACAGCAGAAAAAGAAGCCTCCAACTGTCAACAAGTAGAATGAGAGTACTACTCGTCCCCATATCCTGTCCTTTCTACTGTATCAATGTAAATTTTGTAGAAACTCTAATAGAAAAAAAGGAAAGGTTAGAAGCATACGTAGCACACTCATTCAACTTTCCAAGATTCTGGTTATCAAGGATTGCAAGAATCAGCTGCTTGTTCTCGTCCAGGTACTGCACGCAGAAGGAGATGATAAGCACAAGGTTCAAAGCAAGACACTAAAACCTGAGAAAATCTTAAGGAAAGTATTCTTTCAAAAAAAAAATCGATACACAAAAACATTGGTCGTTTGCTATTAATCTCTCTCTCTCTCTGTCCCTTACTGTTCATTCAGTGTTCAGATTCTTGCAAGGCATCAAGGCTTGCATTGAGAAAATGTAAGGTTATCCTACTGAAACCTCCGAAACCCTAAACCCATACATTTTCGACTGGGCGAATCACAGATACTCCATAAGCAAACCGCTTTCCAAGTGCTACATACTGAAGTGCTACATCCTTCAGCGTATTTAATTCATCAACTGCCACACTAACTTCTCCATGTTGCCGCCCACCTCTATAGCACTTCTCGATGGTCTCGTGACCAACAGGAGACGGGATCAGCGAAGTCTGCTGTCAATTAATTCCTTTCAATAGAACTCACATTTCAGGTTTCTGAAACAGGTACTTAATACAATCAGCGCCCATACCGCAACCTCCCAAATTGGTATTCCAATCGAGTATGCATCCCATCCGAAAACTACAAAGAAGCTCAAACCATCGCTGTCGCTTCAAAATGTCATCTCACGAAAATGCATCCCAATTGCTCACATTCCAATAGCCAACACGGTAGAACAGAATTCAACACCCTAACCTTCTGGATAAGCTCTGTCGTGATGGAGTTCCCCGCATACGCCGCCATCTGTTGCTGCATAACTCCAAACTGACAAAAACCACTCCGGGTGCTCAAGCTTCGCTCTCGCTTCTCATCCCTCGACCCCAAACCCCCGAGGCCACAAACCCTAACTAGCGAAGATGGCACAGTTGGAGGAAGAGGGCAACAGTGCAGCCGCCACAACTGTGAAATGAACCCGGAAAGCGGCGGGTCGGAAGCAGAAATGGAAATGCACGGGGATGAATTGCAAATTACGCCTGCGACAGAGAGACATGTGGAGACGAGTTTGGATATGGCGGAACAACGAATGCGAGCTGGAGGTCCATGGGAGAAACGGACGCAGACTTGGAGAGGGAAATGGAGGGAAAGTCCGCGGTTGCCAACCCCTGTCAGATTTCATCCGGCCACGCTTCACGTCAGGAAAGTACAACCCACCCACCCCCCATTGAAACAATATTGTTCTAGTGTTTCCACTCAGTAGAGTAAGTTATTTCACCCATTTCCAACCACTTAAGCAATTACACATATGTAGAGTGCATCCTTTTTTTAATGCAAATTTTTTCCTATACAGAAATAGAATTTAGAAGAATGCCATTTTTTTTTAAAATTTAATACTAAGAATTGTAATTACTAAAAAAAATTTAGTAGAAGATTCCCAGCGACCTACAATGGTGATATAGGTTAATTGCAAAACCAACCAAGGACTAGTTGCATTTATGAGAGCCTTGCAACCAATCATAATGTGCCACAATTGCTTTGGGAACTACACAATAACTTCATTGAAAAAAACCAGCCTATTGATTGGAAATGGGGGCTGATTAGAAATGGGCTGCCATCTTTTACATTATTGAAATTATACAGTTGCAATATAGTGTTGTTTTAACAAAAACATTGTGTTCTTATTGAAGCAGATTTTTTGCAGTATTGTTTTTGTTTTGAAAACATTGAAGCAGTACTCCAACAATACTAAGGAAGTAGGGGGGTTAGGGTCATCTCCATCCTTCATTTTCATTCATCTTTCATTTTTCTATATTGAAGTTGGATGAAATAATGAAACTTAAGGTAATTGAAGGTGGGGGGTCCTCCTAATGTAAGCAGAGCCATAGTCTAATTTGAACCTCTACCCTGGAAAGCTAAATTATGGTTCAAAATGATGTAATTGCCGCTTGTTGTCGAAAGCTTTAAATTTGCTCCCGAATCGATCAGCTTCGATATACACGGTTGGTGATCAAGCAATTTGCCAAGACCATAAAGAACTTGAACAATCCATTTGAATTTGACATTTCCATCTAAATAGATTGATTAGCATAGAAGCATGAGCACTAGTGATAGAAATATCCTTTTTTTTTAAAGTTGTGTGTTCATGTATGTCACAAATTTGGGGTCAAAATCTTGCCAATTTATTGAAATTCATGAAATAGATCGCAACCAAATATTCTTCCATTCAAAAATACAACTCCTGAACGACTATTTTAGACAATTTAACAAACGTTTCAAGATCTATTATTCTATTATTTATGTTGTCCTAAGCTGCAATCTTGAACGACATCTATTGAGTGCATAATCCTCTTTGACATCAAAATGATTAATTAACAGCTAGTGAATCAGAACAAAGCAATTACATTTGCATGACATATCCAATGGCAAAACGACAATCTTTTACCCTAAAATGTGAGGCATAGGTTGGCAAACACCTTCCATGTTGTTGCCATTGCTCACTCTGGAATAGGAAGTACAACCATAGTCTAATAGATATGATTGATTTAGAAGAATACATGACATCTACTTTGAAAAAATTACATGCTTAGAAGACCTCTATGACTTCAAATCATGCACCACAATTGCGTAGCCCCGAATCTTGAAGTAGAGTAATGAATTAGGAGAACAAGTTGCAAATAGTATTACTTGCAATGTTACTCATGAATTAAACATTATGGCATTTGTCTCTCTAGAATTGGGAGTCCAAAGTTTGGATCTCTCTAGAATTGGGAATAACAGAATGGTTCTTGAATTTCAAAGGCAAAGGATCAAATTGAAGATTTATACAAATTAATGGGAAAAATGCTATATCCATTGAAATGTAATGTACGTAGTCCTAAGTTGAAGTTGCTTAGGCTTGATTAGAGTAGACTCATGCTCATCGTAAATTGCATCTCTCTCCTTTGGTGCAAGGTATGTTCTTTTGGATAGAGCATTAAACTGGATTTATTGAATCCTAGAACCATATGTGATGACAAAATTGAAGCACAACAACGATATATTCCATCGGGCTGATTGTCAATTCAAAACCTTTGCAGACATGAAATATTCAAGGTTCTTGTGGTCCATATAGAGTATAGACTGTTATTAGATGTTAAGCCCTTTCAAGGAAATGTTGCTGCTTTTGGAATGAGTCAACAATAGCAAGTAGCTCTTTATCATGAATTTTATAGTTGATCTTCATGGTTGTGAATTTTTGTGATAGGATGGAGACATCTGTCTTCACTAGGTTGTGAGAAAATTGCTCTAAAGACAAAATCAGAACCATCGCTTTCGAGGAAGAATGACTTTTGAAAATATGGATGTGTTAGGATTGGCACCATTATAAACGCCTTCTTTAGGACTTTAAATGCATAATTTGGTTCCACATTCCACTCCATCTTGTCCTTGCAGGTGAGTCTTGTTAATGAAGCAACAATTTTAAAATAATTCTAGATAGAGGTCCAAATTTTTTTTGTAAAACTGAAGAAACATTGAACGTCTCGAACGGTTGTTAGTTTCTTCCAATCGGTGATTGTTTGGCTCTTCTTCAAATCCATAGATAGACCTATAAGCCCCTGATTTGTCACTAGAGACTCACTAGTTCTTTTTTTCGGATTCCTACAATATTCAATATACAAATAGGTACATAAAACCCCCAAAAGAATATAGAACCGGTATTGGTATCCTACATGCTAGTATAGTATTTGGTCAACAAAAGGGATTGTACGAGTTTGTGTCCCAATTGAGTCTTACAATGGGTGAATTGACAACAGTTTGAGTGGAATATGAGAAAATAGGGTAATAAGCCCACAAAGGCCACATTAGGTTAAGTAGTCCCACATAGGAGAATCTAGGGTGAGATTCCACCTCCCTATAGTATCGAAAAGGATATAGGAAAAATACTAACTATGGAATTATAGGTATTTGGCTATTCTCTATTTACCAGCATATGTAGGTGGTATGTGAGTCCACATACATATAGAGGGATTCCATAGGAGGTCTCCTCCAAAGTTTGGAAACTTTTCAATTCTCATTGGTTATTTTCTCCAACGGTCAACTACAACAATCTTTGAATGGAAATTCACAGGATTTTCCCAAGGTGTGGTAAAATCCCACTAAAAATCTGTCTAGGTGGTCTTATACTACGAAGGCATCCCTCTCCAAGTTTCATGGCATTTCGATAGGCAGAAGACCCCGAACCAACGAACCCCCTTGACAATTGACGTATTGTTTGGCGGTATTGGGAGTTGACCAACGTATTGGGAGCGTACGACATTGGATCAAGGCCTACTTTAGGTCTATTTCTACCCCCCCTTCTACCTACTTAAGAGCCTAATGAAGAAATTGGGCCCAAAAGACTTAAACTCCAAAAGTTGGGATTTTTCCCTAACTTAAATCTTAGCCTACACTAGGTTTCGTTGAGTTTTAGAACATAGTGTAAGGGGTATGACCTTTATCCTAGGCTAATTATGGCCTTCTGGACCCAACGACGCAATCCATTTGTGATTTGGAGTCAAACTCTAAAAGTTAGCATTTGAAGACAGTACATATTGGAAAAAATGGAGATTGGGGCCCTCTAATGTGGAATTGGATCTTTATAGTCTTGGCGAATTGCTTGATCACCAATTGTAAATATTGAAGCTAATTTAGGAGCAGATTTAAGGCCTTCAACACTAGGCGACAATTACACCATTTTGAACCATAATTTTGCTTTCCAAGGTCTCGAAGAACAAGCTCTCATTGCACACTTTGGCACTTTCAACCAAACTTTGGGCTAGAGTACTATTCAAGAGACATCAGTGTATGCTCCATGGTGAGAATGTACTCACTATCTACATTTCAAAACGTGGTGTCGCCTACGCAACGCGTGCCACAACATTGTGATGTCGTAAGAACCATTGTTATAAGCATGTTGGAACGACACTGAGCTAACACTTTTAAAAGACATTCCATACCAACTTCAAGGCCAAACAAGGCAAACCTTAACTTATCCTATAGACGGAGGCGAAATTGCAATACAGAACTTGGACATTAAAACTAGGGACAAGTTGGTAACAACTACTACAAGAACTTGTGAAGGGAGGGGGTATCATCCAAAGTGATTAGATCCTATAGAGCACTTGTGGTCATAGTTAAGGATTTGATTTGCCCAAAGCAAGGTGAATTTCTAAGCCTAGTTAGCAAGCAGTGCCATCAAGAATGGGAACTTAGCCCCACTCACTAGCATTCATGGTGAAATCAGGCCCACTTTGCATTATGTTATAATTAACAGAAACATCGCCACATTATAATTCCTTTGTGGTATGCAGATAGAGTGGCAATTCTTGACAATTTTGTTAAGTTGGCGAAATTTCTTATTGCCAAAAAATTGTGACATTCATCAACACAAATCTCTATTAAACAATGTCCTTCTGGATGTTGTGTTTGCGTCAATTCTAAAAAAACAATGAACGCTACAAGTGGTGGTACAGTGATGCCAATGGAGAGGCAATCAATGCTTGATTAGGTAATTGAAAATTGATTGTTAGTGGTTAATCCAGATGGGATGCTATTGAAGATTAACATATCCGAGCTCATTTTGTGTGACAAAGTCTTTCTTTCTTATTGTTTTGTGAACAGGTAACCAAACATCTCTATTTCTCACTCGCCTAAAACAAACAAGACAAATTAATTTGTGTTTACGAATGTAGAGTTTAGTAGCAATGAAATACTAATTATGATATGCATGAAGTTCCGGCATACAAGTGATCCACACCTACAGAAATCCTTTCTGCACCAATTGTAATTTCTAGAGTCATCCTAATCATATTCAAATTACGCTGGTGCTCCAAATTGTTGTTGGTGTTTATTTCTACTACCTGGTTTCATAGGCAATTCATAAGCAAAGCAACTTTGTCCCTTCATCCCACATTTTTCCACATAAGATAAGCTAGCAACTGCAAATGTAAAAACAATGAACACTTCTATGATCTAAACTGAATTGCCTCGGAAGCTATTTGTATAGACCAGAGACTAAGTTGATAATAGAATTGAAATACACTCACTCAAGAGCAATGCATATTTCAAGAAATACTTGTCCTATTTTTTGTCACATGGTGTATGCTAATTTATTTTTTGGCCATAAATTTTGTGTTTTGGCTTCAAATGACTCAAGATTGATAGGGAAGATACTCGTGACTATCATACACGTTCCCTAATATTTTTATAATTTTCAAAAATAATTTACTATCCAAAAATAGACCCCAATTGAATGTCACACTTTGGAGTTTAAGGGTTTTTAGTATTAAAGAATACCTTTTTTGAAGGATTTTGAGATGAAATTTGGTCTTCTAATAGACTTGTAGCTCTCTAAAGAATAATTTTAAAAAATAATTAATTTTATGTGGTGTGAAATTCTACAAAGTGAACTCTTTTCTACTTGTATGTTGAAACATATAAAATATTATTTTTGAAGGTTTTTTTGGTGAATGACCATCTCTATAGAATTGTTGCAATGGCTAATTTTTATTTTTTGTATTTTTCTTATTTATACTATGTTCCTCTAATTAAAACATGAAAGTATGTATTTTCTTGAGATTTAGCACTTTTCAAGTTCTCCTACTTAGAGAATTTTTCTATGCATTTCCTTCCATGGGTACCTTCATCTAAAAGGTGTATACAAAAGTCATATTTTTTAAACTTTTTAAAAATTAGTCTTCTAATTTTAAAGTACTCCAAAAAAAGTCATGAGTAATTGAGTATTGTTGCAAAACACAACAAATAGTACAAGTGTTTCTTGCAATCAACCATTTGCATAAACAGTTGTTTGCAGCGGATCATGTTACCAATTAGGACTCCAGATTTGATCTGGCAGACCAAAGTGGGATCGGAGCCCAATAAGAGCAAGTGAAACCGGTATGATTCCCGAAGTCCAAGAGGAAGACTAAGTAGGTTTTGCAACCCACGTTCAGAAAAGACGAATCTGCCATTGGGGTAGATCGATGATCCCCACGTCCCAAAGAATAACGAAAGAGCACAAATGCGAATGGGAACTGGTCCACCAGAAACGAGGCCCACTATAAGTTAAGCCTCTACACCTGCTAACGGGTTTACTTATACTACTGGTACTAGTTCAATAATCTACATCATCGCTCAAGGGCGGGTTCTAGGCTTTCATGGGCATTCAATTCAACAAAGGAAGAGCACTCTGTATGAAAGTTTTTGTACATATCTCCAGTGCTGATTAATTTGTGCTTGCAAATCTAATTAATCTGAAGAGTCTCTTAGTTTTGACTTACAAGACTGACTGATTGTCATCAGATCGAGAGCATTCTCTACAGTAGCTAGTTGTCTGTATAGCATGGCAGCTGTGGATTGCTTGCATTCAATTCTCGAGATCAGCAGCCGATTGGTATGCCTGGGAGAGCTACTTCGCCTGCAGCAGCACGCTAAGTTGGTCATTCCCTGGAAAGCCCCTTGAACACAGGGAAAGAGAGTTCTTGGATGAGGATGCAACTGATCGATCTTCCTTGGGAAGATATCCAACTTGGAAAAGTCTGCACGCCCACATTCACTGGCAAGTCCCGGCCCTCCCTCCCTTCAATTCAGCTTACGTATTTGTCTACAAAAGTGGCAGCAGGAAGAAGATTCCACAGGTAGTTATGCACACGCCCCCACTCTATCTGCTCGGCAACTGGCCCAATTCCAGTAGTGGCCCAGACACCACCAGCTTCATCTGAAGAAATGGGCGCAAACGGCATTTCACATATTGCAACTTTGGCTCCAAATTGGGCTGCAAACCGGGCAGCCCGGACACCACCACTACCCGCCCCGATGGCTACTAAGTCATAGCCATAGTCAGTAGGCTCCTTGTAGGATCCATTTTCGCCAGTTGCAGACATAGACCTGACCTTCACGTCTTGTCGCATCAACACAGCCTTCGTGTTCCCGGGCCGAACACTCAAACGCGTCCCTGAAAACAAACAGCTCTTCATTGAGTATAACTGAAGTTTGTGAAAGCGTTTCGATTCGCATTAAGTTAACGAGCAGTGTAGGATGAAGAGCAATATAACCACTAAGTGTCGACTGACTTAGATGTCCATGAAGTCATTGCAAACACACAAACAATGCTTACAGAATAAGCTGAAACCACAATCATAAATCTTTAGAAAATGCCTCCACTCCAGCTTCCATATATCATAGAATAGACTCCTATACTATTCATTTTCCAATGACAAACTGACTGCAAAGGGTTCGTTCATTGACAGTCAATTCATACACTATCGGAAGATCCAAAAACTAGAATTAAGAAGGCTCCATTTCCAGATTTGAAGTATTTTCCATAAACTATGCTAAGAAACAGGACTCTCCATGATTCCAAATTCATGAACAATGGCGAATGCTGAGCTCACTACGAAAAAACTTGCTGAATTAAACCACATTACGTCCAGATATCATAGTCCTCTGTATCAGTGATTGGACTACACGAATTCGTGCCCTACACACTACATTCGATACTGTGTATCGAAATCCACAATGTGAAAACTAGCAGTATGAAAACTGACAAACAAACCATTCAATTTCAAAACGTCTCACTGCCAAATTGTCACTCGATTCTACACTGCAAAACCGTCGTGAGCTGACGAAGAATACCTACCATAAAAATTTGTGCAGACCGATGTGTGGACGAATTGGTGACGTCCAAAGACCAGTTCCTTCATCACAGCACCTCGCTGCTCCCACGCACTTGCTCACTCCAACCGTGACGGCCATCGTTTCCCCTTCCTTAGGTTCCCGCGTCCCTGCACCACGTCCAATTCACCTGCATCCTTCTCCACGCCCGATGACCTCAATGTCCTACAGAAACGTGCACCGATCGATCAATTCACTTTAATCTGTGCAAGGGCACGACACCACGAACCAAACCTAAAACAAGAAAGCTCGATTCCACCGTTCACCGCACAATCCTCCCGAGCCCCCGGGTCGCGAATAATCGCAAAATCTCCACGAATTCGGCATGCAAAAAACCAAAAATCTTGCACTAGCGACCAACTTACCTGGAACGGAAAAAAAAACACGAGAACCCGCCAATCGGCAACAAATCCTGTTCTCAGCACCCCGATGCGAGAGCTCCTGCCTCCAGTGCACAGTCCACAAGGTACCCAAAGCCGTGGAGACGAAGTGTCCATCACCGTGGAAATGACGATGAACGGCCACTCACTCAGCGCGAGTCCGTCCATCGTTCGACGACGACGACGACGGATGTTTGGCAACCCCTCCGGTCTGAAGGGGCTCGCCACGTCAATAGTGACACGTGTCGGCCCTCGGTCCTTTCGACGGAGACCGCCAGACCGCCCTGCCGGCCGAGGGATCTGAGTTCCGTCCGTCAACGAAGAATTTTCTGGTCAGTGGAGTCGTTGGTTCGTGGGTTCGTTGTTTGGTCCCGCCCTGCCCTCGGTCTTGGACCCACCTGGATCGGTCGGTCCGTCGGTTCCGGTCGGCATTGCAAAGATAAGGTTTCAGGACTCTCGTAGTAAGTTAAGTTCTAACTGCACTTAATAAGCTTTTGTTGTCATGCTCCCTGTCGTCTCCCCCAATCGTGCTGCGCCAAGTAAAGAAGTCGTTAAACCCCTCGCCGACCTTTGGGTGTGCCTTGGAACGCATGTTGTGCTGTGGTCGGCATGTTGCGCCAATTGCAATTGTCATGCGACGTGAAACAAAAAACAATTATTTCGCAACAAGCATCTTCGAATTACTATTTTCTCACACAACTTGGAGAAAATATGCAGCAGAGAGATGGAATTAACGAATCTTAAGTTAGCAATCTCACTAAGCTTATGCCGCCTACAAAGCGAGGAGGGTATTGGACTTAGATACTCCACATTGTGCAATGTGCTTTTGCCAAATCTGAGTTCAGGCTTACAGTATCATGCAGATCCAAGTTGGGATTTGCATCTTGCAGAGAGCAAATGAAAAATTTGAGACATTGATGAGGGAGTCACAAGCTACTTCCCTGTTGTTGCAAGGCAGGTGGGGTTGGTGGAAAATACTAGAGAAAAAATATTATTTCAAAGGAAAAAAAATTGTATGGTGAAAAAAAATATTAGCAAAAATTCTATTATTTTTTAGCATTTATCAAACCTTAGTTTAAAAAAGAAATATATATTTAGCAAAGAGATGCCAACCTTGTCCTACACTTACTATAGAGAGTCTAGATAAATTCATTTTAATTGGACTTTCAAAAAACTCTGTTTGAAGCCAATATCCTACTCATGATTTATTACTACAGACTCCAAACAACTATACTAGTCAAAATGGAGTTTAAAGATACTAGTAGAGAATAGCTAGTGAAAACGAAAAGTGAGTGAAAATAGGTAAGGGCCAAGTCAATTGACTTACCAATTGGTACATGTTGTAAATGTACTTTGAATATACTTTTTGACAAGAAGGTTGTGGTCAATTTGACAACAGCTATAGGTCAAGCCAATTGACTTGTTTGATTAATATATAGTGCAAACCTACCTTGAATAGACTTCTTGACAGGTGATTGGGGTCACATTTTTGTTGTTGTTGTTACGAGTAAAGAAGTCTGTACTACAAGAGAAAAGGACAAGAAGGCAATTGGCCAAGGGACGGCAAGTGAAAACAAGCAAACAATAATAAAATATATAAACAACAATTTCGCACTAGCCCAAACGGATAGGGATTGCGCACCGAAAGTAGTTGAATATAATTGACGCTACATTGACAAGAACTGGTGAGAGTAGGGCAATAGGGGAGGCAAGGTCAATTGACTTGTTTGATTAATATATAGTGCAAACCTACCTTGAATAGACTTCTTGATACGAAATTGGGGTCACATTTTTGTTGTTGTTGTTACAAGTAAAGAAGTCTGTACTGCAAGAAAGAAGGACAAGAAGGCAATTGGCCAAGGGACAGCAAGTAAAAACAAGCACACAATAATCAAATATATAAACAACAATTTCGCACTAACTCAAATAGATAGGGATTGCCCACCGAAAGTGGTTGAATATAATTGACGCTACATTGACAACAATTGGTGAGAGTAGGGCAATAGGGGAAGCAAGGTCAGTTGACTTGTTCATTATTAAATATAGTATAAATGTACCTTGAGTATAGTTATTGACTGTAAGCTTGTAGGGACCACTTTGACAACAACTGGTGACAATAAGGCAATAGGGGAGGCAAGGTCAGTTGACTTGTTCATTATTAAATATAGTATAAATGTACCTTGAGTACAGTTCTTGACTGTAAGCTTATAGGGACCACTTTGACAACAATTGAGTACCAAATCAATTGACTTTTTCATTGGTACAATTATAAATATACCTTGAATTCAATTCATGACAAGAGGATTGGGTTTATGGGTTGTTGGAAGAAACACCTACTGGTTTGGCTCAAAATGGCCTTAGTATTGGAGTATTGTGACTTTTGGAATAAAGTTTTTAAAATAAAATGAAATGTGGATAATTTGTAAAGCATTAAAAAACTAAAGTGTGTGAAAATGCAAGTCTAAAAAATTTATTTGTAAAAATTATGCTCACTCAAAGAGTGATGGAAAATACCATGAAAATAGATAGTTTAATGGGGTTTTTTGTAATTGTCAAGAAATTCAAAAAATTCTCTAAAAAGAATTCATTTTTTCTAGCATAAGGATTCTCCTCTTCAACAATTTTCATATTTGGGAAAAATTAATTTTGTTCTCTACACCTGTATAAAGGTACTCTACTTTGAATACATGTGAAAGTTGAAAAATTTAATATTTTTACAAAATCTCTTTGTAGGCTTGTATAACTCTAGGATCATTGCAAGAAAGACCGACCAATTTTGGTAGTATTTTCCACAGTATTGCTGAAATTTTTGGGAGTATTGTATAATTAGAAAAACAATTCTTTTTTAAATGTAAAAAATATGTTTTATATATAAACCTCTAAGAAGAAGGTACCCGAGGAAGGAAAAGTATAGAAAAATTCTCTAAGTAGGAAAATTAGAAAAGTGCAAAGTTTCATAAAAAATAAGTACTTTGACATTTTAATTTGTAAAAAATAGGAAAAATATTTTAAAAAGAACTAAAAATTGGCAATTTGGGAGAATTTCATGATGAAGAGATTCCACCAAAAGAATGATCTCAAAACCATCTTAAATGTTCAAACATATGTGTGCAAGGGAGGCCTATTAGTGCACATGTAGAGGAAAGAGAATAATGATTTTTGAGATTCCTTTGGTGGAAACATGCCTACCTAGTATGGGAATAGACCACAAAAATTTCAGCTTTAGATCATTAATTTTGGATGCTCCCCAAGGTGAATGCAAGAAACACTTGTACTATTTGTTGCGTTTTACTACAGTACTTATGACTTTTTCTGGAGTACTTTAAAATTGGAAAATTAATTTTAATTTTTTTGAAAAATATGAATAATGTATACACTTCTAAGATGAAGGTTTTCAACAAAGAAAATTGATAGAAAAATTCTCTAAGTAGGAGAACTTAAAAAGTGCCAAACCTCAAGAAAATACATACCTTCATTTTTTAATTCATAAAAAATAGTAAAAATAATTGAATTAAAAAAAAGTGTAAATTTGCAAAATCTCTATGGAGATGGTCATTCCCCCAAAAAATCACCAAAATAATATTTTATATGTTTCAAAATTCAAGTAGAAAGAAGCTCACTTTGTAGACTTCCACACCACATAAAAATAACTTTTTTCAAAATCCCTCATGCAAAGAGATGTAAGTCTGTTAGAAGACCATTTCATCCAAATTTCATCTTATATCATTAAAAAAAAGGTACTCCTTAGTGTTAAAAACCTTCAAATTGTCATTTGTGACATTTAATCACTTGTACTATTTTATTATTAAATTATTTTTGAAAATTATCAAAAAATTATGTATAGTGTATTATAGTCATGAGTACCTTCTCTAGAAATCTTGAGTCATTTCAAGAAAAAATTCAAAAGTTATGGCCAAAAAACAGATAGGCACTTAGGTTGTGACGGAAAATAGTACAAGTGTTTCCTGCATTCACCCCCAATACTAAAAAAGCCTAAACCACAAAGTATGACAAATTAGCTTAATTGAAATTTAATTGTAAAATTATTTTTGAATTTTTTTGAAAAATAAAGTATATGATTGTTGGCATATTAAACATCTTCAATCAAAATTTCAAGTTAATCTGGTTCATACTTTAAAAGTTATAGTCAATAACAACTTTGTCATTCAAAATGTGATGCAAAATAGTACTGGTCTTTCTTGCAATCACCCTTTAGTAAAAGTCCTTGCATGCCAATTCTCACCTTAACATTTGCATTTTTGAGTCGAAAATAGGACTAAAAACCTCCAAAATGGCCAAGGTAGGCATCCTATTGGGATCTATTTAAAAATAGTAAAATAATTTTTTTTAAATTCAAAAAATTACATAGTGTCTAGAACTATTATGTGTACCTTCATTCCAAGTTTTGTAAAAAAAAAATATTATAATAATGCAAAATTTATGAATAAAAAATCACATGTCCATTGTCCAAGGCTAAGGGAACAAGAAATAGGACAAATGTTTCCTGCAATCACCCCCATATTTTTTTTATCATTTACACAAATAACATTAGAACCAATTTGACAACAATTGGTGACAATAGGTGGGAGCCATATCAATTGATATGTTCATTACTCTATATTATATAATATAAATGTGCCTTAAATAAATTTCTTGAAAACAAGATTGGGGCCACTTTGACAAGAAGTAGGGGCTAGGTCAATTGGCTTGCTCATTAAAACATAGTGTAAATTTACTTTGAATGCAATTCTTGGTATCAATTGACTTGTTCATTAAATAATAGTATAAATGTGATTTGAATATACTTCTTAACCAAGTTCATGACCAGGTAATAGGCCTACTTTTTCATGTCACTCTCTTAGGCAAGGTCAATTGAGTTGTATATTTTTACATAATATAAATGTACCTTGAATAGATCCATTGATAGGAAGATCAATTGGGGTCACTTTCAAGCCATGTAGCTCATCTTTGTATTAGTTGATTGATTCACCACTTGAATGCCACAAATGCTTAGAGCAATGGCTTATCTATAGACAAAATTGAAAAGAAATGCATTATATTAAAGATTGAATTTTGAGTGGCTCAATGTTACAATAATTTGTTGAATCCATTGATAGTGTAAGTAACTTTAATCATCCCCTCAAAATTGAATAGATCTCAATTGAAGGGGTTGTGGTATTTCAAGGGCTGCATGAGATGCTTTAAAGGATGAAGTAACTAAACTCAAGATGAAAACAGATTGATTTCGAGGGCCATTACTTGACATGCTAAAATTGATTGTTAAGAGAGTATTGTAAGACACTTGAAGTACTCATCACTACATTATAGTCTAAAGAATGGAGCCTCATGAAGCTTATGAAAGCTAGACAAGAAATGTCAAAAGTGCAAATGAAGTGTTAAATCAAATTGGAATTTTATTCTATTTTTTGAAAAACCAATTCTCACAAAAAATATTTTTTTAATTTGCACTTTTTGCACAAATGGTCCAATCTTCGTAAGGCCCCCATTGGAAGAGTTTCAAACCCTGAGCACACAAGGGTGTGGATACTCTTGCAGTGTTAGTCTTAAACCGCAAATCATGTAACTTCATGGAGTAAAATAAGTCCACAGGAAATATGGGAAGCAACTGGAAGTCGGTAGGTTTGGCAGCCAGAAAAGGGAGGGAGGGGGGCGAGTGGGCGACCGCCTAGCTCCAGCAGCGAGGACTGGGAATGCCCAGTCAGGAGAAATCCCAGTGCGTGTCTGACGGAGTGGCAGGCAGTCCAGGCAGTCAGCACGGAAGGAGGGAAGGAAGGAGGGAAGTTCGTTAGGGAATGCAAGCGTAGGACGTAACTGAAGTCCGGAAGATTGAAGTGGTCTATCCTAATCTTTTGGGGATCCTGGCTCAGTTGGACATCAGGCGCAAAGGAGTCGGCCAGGCCTGTTCGGGCAACAGAACGGTATCAATCGGAACCCAACCACTCCTGAAGTCGATCTCTCGAAATAAAAAGGCGGCATGCAGCCAAGCTCAGTCAGTGGCAAGGAAGTGGAGTGAAGGGAGGCGAGGGCCGCAGCGGAGCTCAGTGAAAAGTTGAGGGGCATACGCAGCATGCATGCAGCTAGGTGGATTTGCATTCAGAGCTCGTGTAAGCAAATTGATTAGAATCGTGGCTGCTGCGTTCGCGTGCTAGATCGAACGAAGCTTACAAGTGAACTCTCTCCAGAAGCTGGCGCTGGCTCTGCAGAGTACAGTATAGCAAGAGCGTGGTGAAAGTCTAGAGTGACACCAGCCTTCGTCGCCTTCTTCAATTCACTTGCTTCTTCACTTAGCTCGTCCTCCCTTTCACCAGTTTCTCATCGTGTCGAAATCCTCCATTATCGCTCCTCACACCTCTGATAGCCATCTCGAAGCCGTCTTCCCCTGTTGCATCGCACATTCTTCTGATGGGTGATAACTTAAACCACTCCTGCTAGACTTTGTCTACCTTCTGCTTGGACCTGCCGAGGACTGCTGCTGCTGCTTTCGTTTGATTCCATTCGTTTGGCTTAGTGTCTGTGTGAGTGAATTTTCCTCGATCGGTTTGGTTGACTTACTAGCTACTTACGATCGAGGACGCACGATCGATCGCGTGCGTAATTTGAGATGACGCGGGGGAACCAGCGGGAGCGGGATCGTGAGCGAGCGGCGGCACGGGCCAAGCAAACTAAAGCGCGAGAGGATGGGTTAACACCGGAACAGCGCCGTGAGCGCGATGCGAAAGCCTTGCAGGAGAAATTGGCCAAGAAGGCAGAGCAGGGACAGACGAGTGGTAGCGGGGAAAAATCCTCACCATCAGCCTCGCCGGGAGCAAAGAAATGACAGAAAAATGGAGTTATCATGGCGATGTGAGACTCCCCCGCTTTATTATCTCCTGGGGCAAGGAGACCAAAGCGGCGATGGTCCTCCCAAGATCTGACGACTTCATGTAGACTAGCTAGATTAGAATTGTCCTCTTGAAGCTGATCGTCTCTCCTAGAAGTAGATGACGCCTTTGTCCATTGTCGATGAGTGCAATAAAGACCTTTGTGCTTTCTTGTTAATTGCCACTCGGAGTGCAGGCGGCTGTAGCGATTCCGATACTGATGTGAATAAGCAATAAAACGGGTTGATTTTCTCTTGCTGCGGCTATAATCCAGGCATTTCGTAGTACGCGTCTTGTTTCTTTCAAGTTAAATTATTTGGAGTTCGATCAAGGCGACAATAGAGCTCAGGTGCTGTCACCAGTTCATTATTTTAGGCTTTAAGCTATCAAGTCCATCTTGTAGGTTGCAGCAGAACGAGTAGATTGTCCTGGCTCGTTTGGTGATAGAGTTAAGATAGCAAGCATAAATGTTGAGGGACGAATGCCGTAAGAATTGGTTCATGAGTAACGTTGCAACCGGCGCAGCTAACAGATAAGGCTTAAGGGCTTTCGTAGTCGTCTTGTAGTAAGCTTTACAGTTGTCATCACTTACATGCTCCCTGTTGTCTCACCCAATCGTCCTTCGCCAAGTGAAGAAGCCGTTAAGCCATCCCCTCGCCGACCTTTGGGTGTGCCTGCCTTTGAACGCCACTTTGGTTGACATGTTACGCCAATTGCATTTTCATGCAACGTAAACAAAATGAAAATCTAATTCTTAAGCATCTCAGAAGTTCTCACTGTCGGTTGATCTTGTGAATAGATGCAGAAACTCTACAGTAGAGGGATTGACTTAAATGCTCGCATTTTGTGTGCGGATAACTCTCTCCAGCATCTCTGACATGTTGTACAATCCTCTGCTTTAAGTTATGTACGAATCTCTTCTACTCAAAACATACCAGTTAAGTCAATCCGAAGACATCGCTCATGTCTCGAAATTGAAGTGCCCACCTGTTGACCTAGTCTCACAGTTTCTTCCACCGATGACCTCAATGATGTGCCAGTGGTTGACAACCCCGACGTCTCGACGAGAAGCTCCAACGTTTCAACCACTTTGCTCATCTGTGGTTTATTGTGAGGATCCAAGGAAATCCAATGGTTCGCAATTTCCAGTAACAAATCAAGCTCCACTTCACCTGCTTCTACGATTCCCTGTTTCAGATTCTGGTCGATTATTGTTTCTCTGACATTGGCGTCGGCGTTGCAGTGAAGTTAGCTCCCGAACCCAGTCGGCGAGAGTTGCGTGCTCATCAGGCAGGGACTCGTCCACCGCCCTTGGCCGGCTAAAGCAGTATCACGCCGCAGCTGCAAATTAACATCCACTTTCTCATAATTGGCCCGGCCGGATTTCGCAAATTCTGGTGCAACGTAGCCGAAGGTTCAACTCCTCCCACGGTTCCAGAAACACGAGCGTCAACTGAGGTTGCTAACTTCGCTAAGCTGAATCGGAAAGGTAGGGCTCGTACTCCGTGTCGAGAAGTATGTTGGAAGACCTCACGTCGCCGTGAATGATGCGAGGATCACAACGGTGGTGAAGACATGCAAGACCACGAGCCACTCCTTGCTTAATCCGGTATCGGATTGGCCAGTCAATCACAAAATCGTCCTCCTCTCTCTTCCCTGCTGTAGCTCCAAATTGTCAGAATACGATTCCGAAAGATCAGTACAAGTATTTGCGTGGATGAGTGGCAATTGATGTGCACACTACTGTAAGTGAGGTAACCAATCGTCAAATCAACAGTTGTTCTGTTCCTACTTTCTAAGTGAGCAATGGTATGATATTTAAGATGAATGTAGCAAATAAAAGAGAATAAAAGAGATCACAATGCAAGTCGATTTGCAATTTTCAGTAATACTCTACAAATTTTTCATAGTTGAGTTCCTAGGGGGACCTACGAATTTGACACTTTACAGCCCTAATTGAAATCCCGTAAAGCACTGCCTTCCAGTCACGCACTTCCATTGCTTGCCTTAGAAGAGTCCAAGTCTCCAAGTCCCATTGGTTTCTTTTGAATACTTGTTGGTTATAGAGAATATGGAGATTTTTTTAGCTAAAACTAGGTTCTGGAAAAGGGATGGTGTTGCAATTGGGTGAGGTTAACGAATACCCATAATCTCCTGCACACTTTCCACAAAGAAATTGTTCAAGGTTGCTGCCAGGTAGAAAGTCATAAATCCGAAGCTTCAACGAGGGAGAAGAGCAGAAACCCCTCAACTTCACCAGATTCCTGTGCTTCACAATCCGAGAGTAACCAACTTGTTTTCAAAGGTTCTTTCCGATTCCAAGCATGTTTTGGGTTTCTTGACTACCAAGGACGGATGATCCTCTACACCTAGCTTGTAGAAAACTCCGTAGCCACGCTCCCTGGTGATATGCTCTTTGCAAAGCAAACGTATTGCGTTCTCCTTCACTGGTATGCTCATTCTAGGGTTTGTCCTTGCATCACAACCACTGTCCAATGCACAACACATGTGAATTTTTTCATCAAAACAAAATCAATTACTTCACCAACATAAGCAAAACTAATCGCAAAAGAACTGAACTTTCGAAATGCGTACCGGTGCCTATTCAAGCCATCGCCATCTGAGGTGGGAGAGCTTGTTCCTGCAGCGGCCTCTTTGGCAATGCAGGGTGAGTGAACTGTGAAACTTTCTCAAGTCATCTCAAGTAGCGCTCGACGGCTGCTGGATTCGAACACAACCCCCGGTCGGCATGACCCTGCACAATATGCCACATGTAACCCCCGATACCTCTTCTGGACTCCGACCTCGCCGTGGAGAATTGGGACAAGAAGTGCGTCGCCGTCAGTTCCTTCAGCGGCTTCGCTAAAGATACCAACGTCGCACAGGAAGCATCGCTGCTGGAACTCAGCCTGCAGAAGATGCCCAGGGCGAATGGCACCGACGGAGAGCCCAAGGAAGGCGAGGATGCGTACACCATTGCGCAGTATAGCAGTCCTTTTAAGATCCTGGGATATGTCAATGAGGTGTGGGTCAGCTTCAAGTCGTGTGAGGGATGCCATGCCAAGCTGCTCAACACCAAGGCTGGACGGGTTGCTAAGTAGGGTTGATGTAAGCCTAAAACCGGCATAGCATTCTTCACCCAAGCTTTGAACTGTTAAACTCAGTGTCGAAGTGTCAAAGTGTCGGAAGTTTGAATTGGATTCTTGGCTTTAGAAATGGCGCATGGTTTTATCATGTAATTATCAGTTTGCTTCGATCGAGAGTTTGAGTTTAGAAAGATGCTGTGACTCCATGAGAGCTGCATCTTGAGTGTGTTGGGACAATGTATATGTGCATTAAAGAAAGGGGAATGGATGATCAACTTCAGCCGTCAGAGAACTGATTTTCAAGCTGAATATGATTTTGTGTTCATTTATATTGCTTCTACTTGAGTTTGTATAAGGATTAGGTTTTCCACTAGTCTACGCTTCTTGACTTGCATCCTATTCTGCTGGTAAGGTTGTCCAACTTTTGAATGGAAACCGACTAGACTCTTGGGCATCATATGTTTGTGGTTGGATAATAGCAAAAGAAGATTAGAAACCGATTGACTGTTGAAGCTGTCAGAATGGTAGGTCGTTCTGTCATATGCTATTTGTGTTCGTGCTGAGATTAAGACCTTGAATTTAGAAAGATAATAATCTTGAACGGATATGTTGGACAACATATATGTTGTAAAAAGAAAGTGATATAGTTCTGGACATCTCCAGACTGCTTTCCAAACTAAAATACGACTTCCATTTATTGATGTGTGGCTTCTACTCAAAGGCCTTTGGTGGCAGGAGCTTGAACTCGGTATTCGTGTCAGAAATCAACAGGCTTGTCATGTGATTATGGTGTCAAGCCCTGCATTAACTTGGCTCTAATTTGAAAACTGTGCTGATAGAATAATACTTTGATAACCATGGCACAGAAACTTGGAAGTGTTGGACATCATCATACGAGAGGTGAACACGGCACAAAAAAATCGGAGAAAAGAAAGTCCCCTATGTACGACCCAATTTGAATTCTGTATCATGAGATAGTTCATTGTTCCTGGTCCAATTGTCGACGTTTCCCGACAGGTTCTCAAGTTTGAGCAAATCTACTTTCATCCATCCTTCAGCTTTGAGCTACTCTACTCAAACCGCTTGGAAATTAGGATTTTAGAGCATCCAATTCTACGGACAAATTATAATTCCAAGAGTGATCTATGGACCGCCTGTAGCGTGATGTGGAATGGTAACCGTCTTTCCTTGGTCCAGAAATGCTTGAAAATATTATTCTTTATCTTTAGTGCCCCTTATTGAAATCTGAGACACAACTCCGAAGATGACTCTTATCAAAGTCCAGTAGAGGGGAATAAATTACCACTTGAGTTTTAAGCTCTGCATCGTGGCAAGAGAATTTTCGGAAGTCTGCTTCCTCTCCATCCGGAATCACAAGAATCAACGGTCACCACTCAGACAACGAGTTTAACACCACATTGCACAAGATCATCAGAACCTGGTGCTCGGAAGGTATTTAGTTTCTCATCATTGTGGGTCCAGAATCGAAAACTCCAAACTCAGTAAGTACATAAGAACTGCTCAGGTAACCGCAACAGGAATATTGGTCTCACAGGCTACGAGTAGCATTCAACCTTCCATTTCTCATCACAGCAGCGACAAATAAACCTACTTCACCTAATCAACAAGGATCACTCAGACCTTCGTAGAGGTTGAAACCCACACTTGGCCTAAGCCTTTCGGAGGATTGACAGATTAATATTTTCATCATCCTCGTGATCCAGAGACTCAATCCTAATAACACAAATGAGTGTCAGAGCTTCCTCCTGCCCAGGTAGTTTCTTCAGGGCCAGGTAGAACAGCTACCGACCTAATTCATTCTCGGCAGTTTTCAGCGCTCATATGTACTACTTCGTTCAAGCACACGAGTGACTCTAGTCAATCTGCCTGGAGGACTGACATACCCTAAGCCGCTCATCACATTCAAGAGAACTCAACATCAAACAAGAGCAAAGCCCATATAAAACACAAGCCAAAGACACAGTACCAAACCAGTGGGACTTAGGTCAGAGCAAGACGGCAACAATGACAGGCAAACGATCCTTTGAGAGCCCAAGGAAGCGATGCGGCGCTACTCGAACTCTGAGAGGAGTAGTAGCGACGAAGCAAGAATGAAAAGTGCGGTTCTAAGGCGTCAGAGGGTTTATAAAGGCACGGCAGTTCAGAATTAGGGTTAGGGTTCCGCTTTTCTGGACAACCCATCCGTTGAAACTCCAGTCCAGCCCATCATTTTCTGTTTTTACCCATAAGGTAACTTAGAACTGCTCAGGGCTTTTATTTTGGCTTTTTGGTGCCAGATTTCCCCAGAAAAATAATCTGGCTATAAAACGTTTAAAAAAATGCCAAAAAACTTGAATGAAATCACTAGATAACTTCAAAAAAATTTAAAATATTAAATGAAATTGTGTAATTGTAGATGAAAACCATACTATACATCCAATAAGTGGATGAATGTTGCAATTTGGAGCACCACTATAACATTTTATATCGTCACTATGGCACTTCTTCAAAAATGAAAAAAACCAACCTGGAACTACCCAATAAGGTAGAAGGCTCAGTAATTGCCCCTCTAAAGGTTGAAATTGAATTTTGGGGAGGTGAAACATCTTGAAATATTTTTCAATGTAGTTTCCTTGAAAGGCAATTGATAGCTAACCCAAGTTGTTCCATATTTTTTGGAGCTTTGTAAATTAGTTATCTAATTTTGAAGTTGAAAGGGCATAGGGCTCTAAAATGGTGCCCTCGCTAAAATGTACACTATCAGTATACTGTTGAAGGCTATGAAAAAGTAATATGTACAAATATTGTACATTTAAGGTAGGGCACCATTTTAGAACCCGCTCCATTTAAGAGCCTTCTACCTTACTACCATCCACCCAATCCCACCATCTAAAAGACCCTCCCATTTTTGTCAATAATCTCACCCATTACAACAACCTTAGCAATCATTTTTCATGATGGCAATGTATTTGGGGAGGAGACATCTCAACCCACACTTTAACAAGGGTCTATTCATGCTTTAATATTTCAACTTTGAAAAATCAAAGAAAATTTATACCTAACTAGTGCTAAAATGCAATTTAAAGTGTTTTGGAGGAGTTATTTTGTGTGCTAGAATTGCAAGAGAAGTCCAAGCTTAAGCCCTTAAGCCATGATTTTAGGTTATTCTATCCTTGAAAATAGGTCCTAAGCCATGATTAGGTAAGGATTAAGAATAGCAAGATAAGAGCATTATTATCCTTACTTTAGGGGCCAAAAGCTCATAGGGGATAGAAAGAGCCAATGAGGGGTGGGACATGTGTTTGTGGTCTAAAATTGTAAGAATAGTAAGGTTGTTTCTTTCCTTGGAAATAGGAGATGAGCATAGTAGCATCACTTGTATCTTGCTATTGATTAGGCTACCAAGTTTGAAAAAAAAGGATTGAGTTGTGGTATTGAGAAGTGATAAGAAAGGGTAGAATCTTCATTATTTTACAATATTTTTATTTGATTGTGTAAGGAGTTTGGGTGCACAAGGGACTCAATGATTGCAATGTCAGATAGCGTTGCTCCAAAGACTAGGATATGTGAATTTAGAGGCATGATTTGCTAATAAAAATCTAGCAAAAATTCATGATATGTTTTCCACAGTTGATTGATTTGTTGTCATTAAATTGTAGCATTAAGAGAGCTGGGATTGATAAATGAGCTTGAAGATTGTAATTGGGGATGAGATTTAGAGAAGAGTTTGAATCTTATACAAGTATGTAGATAGTAGGATTGGAAGAGTTTTGATAGATTTTTAAACATTTGTAAGCTTATTTACAACATTGAAACCTTATTGTTAATTCAAACTTGAAGACTATTGGGTGTTGATTTCAAGGCAATGTTGAAGCTTCAGTTAAAACTAGGGATGCTATATACATGTTGTTATCTCTATTGCCAAGTTTTTCTAAAATATTGTCTTCTTGTTTTGCAAACCACTTTGTTGCAAATTAGCAAGAATGAAGCAAAGCAAGTGAACAATCTTTGCTCCTTGTCTAAGTCACTTTTATAAGTTATCTAACTATCTTGAATCATACCATTCGTCATAAGCAATACAATCAAATTGTATGTATGTTGAAATAGGTAAGAGTGCTATTCTAATTGCATATATAGATGTAGTAGTTGCCTAGACAAAGTACCATCATTAGTAGGAGCATTTTCTTGTGCCTTGGTCACCTACCAATAATTTAGAAATATAAGAATCTTATCCTTCAACACCACCAACCTCTCTCAGTAAAGCCCTCCAATTCCTATTGGCCATTTAGTAGCCAAGATTAAAGTATAAAATATCTCAAATGCACTTCAAAAACTCCCAAAACATCTCCAAATCACCCCTAAATCTATCCCAAAATTATTTTTAAGGATACAACAAGTCTATTGAATTCAAAGCTCAAAATCCCCCAAAGAACCTCCTAACGGCTTTTGATGCATCCCCATAGGTAATAGCAACCCATATCTATCAAAGTGAAAGCTAATTTTGGAATTCAAACATGTAAAATGAGATTTTAAGGTCAAAATATGTGAGTGGAGGGTAATTGCAAGAAACTCTTATATTATTTTATGACACGATGCGTATTGATATGTTTTTTGGCCATAACTTTTGAATTTTGGCTCTTAATAACTCAAAATTTACAAAAAAGGTACTCATGACTATTATACACCTTGCCTAATCTTTTTATAATTTAAAAAAATACTTAACTAACCAAAAAAAGACCCCAATACTAGAAGAAAATCGCATCGCTGCAACCAATTGAAATGCAACTATGTGTCCAACGCAACTTTCTTGCAACTACAACCCTTTGTATTTGCACCAAATTTAATGTTTACACTATAATAGTCACAAAGTAGTCACAAAGTAGTTGTAGATTTAAGTTTCGAGTTGCATGTAGTTGCAAAATAGTCGTAGGTTGAAGTTTTGGGTTACAGGAATGTAACAAGAGAATTTCCATGAGGTATTCTACATTCTAGATTCATCACACTTGTTGACATGGACCACTTTAGGTTTTGTAGAGTTCAATGTGTCAAACTACAATTGCATATAATCTAAATTTGGCTACAATTCAACTTGAATGCAACTAGAATGCAACTAGAAAATGTTTGAAATTCAACTAGAAGAAATTATAGTTCAAAAAAAATCACTAGACTTTAATTAGAGAACTACTAACATGTGATTAGAAAACAACTAGAATGCAACTAGAAGATGAATAGAATACAACTAAAAAACAATTAGATCAAGTTTTATATCAATTGTCTCATGTCAATTGTCAAGAGTACCATTAGATTGGATGGATAAGAACTGTAAGTTATAGCATCTTTAAATAACAAAGTTTAATATTACAATTGTAATATTTCTATAGATTATAGATTTTTGCAACTTGTAGATATCTATAATTTGTAAATTTCTACAATCTATAGAAATCTACAAATATTTAAAGTATTTAAGAAATTTCAAAACTTGTGAAATTTAAAGTTTTATAAACTCGTGAAATCTATTTAATATCAATATTTGAATTTGATAATCTAAAAAATCTAGATCTCAAATTCTAAAATCTACAAATCATTGAGATTAAATTTCTAAAATCTACAATCATTAAGATAAAAAAAATTGAAATTCTATAAATCTACAAGTCACAAAGCAGTTGCAAACTAGTTGCAAACAAGTTGTACAAAAGCAAATTTCATATCAAAAGAGTTTATCGATGAAGTTCCAGGTAGGCTATCTGATGAAAAACAATCTTTTCAATTTTGCAACTACATTGCAACTACTACAACTTGTCCACTGCAACTACGGGCTCCAAATTCTCACCCAGTTGCAAACATGTAATACAACTACAAAACTAGTTGTTAATTTTAGTTGCAAAAGCCCCAATTTTCTTCTGGTGCAATTTAATAACACACTTGCCAATTTCAAGGTTTTTAGTACTATTGAGCAACCAAAAAAACAAATTTTGAACTGAAATTTGAAGGAGATGGTCTTCTAGTAGATTTCAAGCCAATGGCCAAAGGAATTTTAAACAATAATTTTTATATGGTAAAGAAGTTCACAAAATGAACCTCTTTTTGCTTGCATTTTGAAACATGTAAAAAATGATTTTGGTGAGTTTTGGGGGAATGGACATCTCCATAAAGTTATTGCAAATATAGTATTTTGTTTTATTTTCTACATTTATTTTCTATTTTTTCCATCAAAGTATGTATTTTCTTGAGATTTGGCACTTTTCTAGTTCTCCTACTTAGAAAACTTTTCTATACATTTCTTTTGGTGGTTACTTTTGTCGAGAATATATATATATATATCATTTTTTAATTTTAATCTTTTTAATTTCAATTTTAAAATACTTCACAAAAAATCATAAAAACGCAACCAAATCAACAAATGTTTCTTACAATCACCTTGAAATTTTAGATTAAAAACTCAAATTTAGTCCAAATTTCACCCAAAAACCCAACTCCAACCCCAAAACTACCACTACTACAATACTAATCATGTATAAATCCATGGGGGCCAATTCTAAGGTCCAATTTGGGATTTGGGATCCTTAAATGGATTCTCTAGTCCTAATCAAGGAGCTTGAATTTTTAGTTGACCCTTGCTTGACCAATTTATTTCTCAAATCACAAACCTAAACCTCACATATCCCTCTACAATCTAACGTGTTTTTTAGGCTTTACTAAATGGGTGGTTGTATAACTACTTGCTATACATGATGTAGTCATATTATAAGAGTTTATTTGCTTTGTTTTGTTGTAGATGTCACTAGTGTCAAATACTATGATGGTAGAATGTTTTTTGCATCTTTATCATTGTTTGCACAATTTCACTATGATTGTGACATCTATTTACAAGTCAAGTAGTGTTTTTCCTATAACTACAATATCCACTATTAGTTAGGAACTATAGAGTCTTTGTGTAGTTAGGTTACCAACCAATTACAAGGCTCATTGTTGACTTATGGCACACTTTCTTTGATGTTGGCACAATATAATCTTAGCACAATGTGTTTGAATACATCATTGTAATTGTAATAATTTTTTTCAAAATTTTAATATGGAATAATAGAAAATTTCATAAGCTTTATTTTTTGAATTTTTAAGTCAAGTGCTAAATATGGTTATTTTGAAAGTTACAATCAAAGTTGACCAAGGCACATTCACTTTGGAAGATGCACCAACCTTTAGGTATCAAGAACATCACAATCAAAAATTTGATATACTTATATAGACACTTCCTATAAGAAAAAACTTGAAGATAACCAATCTCTACTTGCATCTATAAATCCTCTTTAACCCCTAAAGGACCAACATGCCTTTTTTGGCAACATAACTATTTCGGGCAGGTACGTGTGACTAGAGATTTTCATATTTTGGGACCAAATTTTAATAGAAGGTGTGGACGAGGAATATCTTTAAAGCCCAACAATTTTCGTGACTTTTGACTGCATGGTTAAAAAGTTATCGCATGATATGTTGTTTATTTCCCAACTCGGGCAGTTTGGGCAGATCAGAAAAAATCACTTTTTTAGAAAATAAAAATTTGAAATTGGTTTAAAAGATTTATATATATATGGAAAGCTTTGAATCATTCCATTCGGACTAATGAGTCAAAAGTTATGAAGAGTTTTAGTTTTCGGGTAGTTATAGATTCCCTACTCTAAAATAAACTTTGAAGTTCTTGATTTTACTTAATTTTCAATATTTTTGGAAAAAAATAAAAACATTGGGTGTAGGTTGTTTATTACAACATTTGAACCATTGGGATTGACAAGTTTCAATTTCACAAATAAATTTTTAACAATTTAGTATTTTGAATCATTCTCTACTTCTTTTTACTTACTATTCTTTTTCTATATGTTGTCCAATTCCAAATGATTTGAAATTTTTTGAGCATGTAGCCAACTTGCCTTGGAGAATGAATCCAAAGAAGCACTACCATTTTGGACTCTTTTTCATGCAAATGTGAGCTTGTAAAGTTCAGCTGCCTGGGTTTTTGCAGTGATAAAAAAAGGACTTTTGTAACTTCAAACACTAATATCTTGTAATCCACACCGTAAAAATTTCTGAAATTTTTTCCTCATCTTCTCAAACCTGAATACTACAAGATCTTACGGTTATATGTGTCCAAAAACAATATTTTCTGAATATTTGGTACTTATGTTAGAAATGGCAGTTTTGGAGGTTTTTTGGTGAAAACATAGTCAAAGAACTTTAGGGGTTAAATCTTATATATATCATAAACCATTTACTACCTCACTGATATTAAATATTTTAAATACTACAAGACTTAATCCCCCATCTTTGAACTCTTTCAAAAGGAATTTTAGCTTAGATAGTATAGATTGAATCTTCTTTCTAACAAGTATTATAAGTAGTATGGGAGTGACTCTTTGTTATTCAAATGAATTTCAACTAGGATTCAACCTAAACAAACTCTTAATTTATGCCAACCTTGAAAATAGATTAGAATTCTTTTTAGTTTTGTACATTGTACATAGATCCATGATTGTTGATTCCTACTTAGTTGTAGCAATTTATTGAAACAAGAACAATGTGACCATGAGGCTTTGTCTTTGGTAAACAACAATATCAATTTATTGATAATGGATAGTAGAGAAATTTAAAAATGATTAGTTTATTGATCTCACATCTTCACTTCAACCAAACCCTAACCATATTGTGCGGTGTCAATATGGCTATAGATAGGATTTGGGAACTTGGATTCAGAAACCTTAATTAATGCCATAACCAATAAACCCAAAACCTTGAAATTCCCTATATCTCAAAACAAATATGAATGATTGGGTACTCCCACAATTTTCCTCTAAATCTTCCTCCTTTACTTTGAGACAGCGGGAGTAAATGTTGCATTGAATGATGGGTGAGAGAGAGAGGTTTCGCTCTAAGTATGCCAACTCTTTTCTCAAACATCATTGTGACTGAAGGTTAGTACTCAGGTAAACAACAATGGAGTTTGGAATAGACATCCACCTGGTTGATTCACATATTTCAATCCCATTGCATATCAGGGGAAGTCACATCTCCTCTGAGAACCACATTTCTTTGAAGTTGGAGAAATCAGCAAGAGAAAAGTGGAACCAATTTGTGAGTTGTTCCACATGAAGGAGGTGTGACACCCCTTTCTACCATTTAGAGTGATTCTCTAAGAATTCTTGACCTGCGAAGCCAGGTAGGAGCTTTGCAAGTTGTGCTCAGTCTAGCACTTTGAAAAATTCCTCAAGAATTTTTAATAGAAGTGCCGTTTCTTCACCTGCAGAGGCGAAGAAAGAGCACTCCAAGTTCTCTGGGAATTTCAGCTACGCCTTTCACTCCCAGTCCATCAGCCCACGCCTCATGGTCATTCTCAGGGAATGCTAAGGGCTTCAACGGTGCTGTGACAACCCCTACCGTAACCAGGACATGGTTGCAAACATGCATTTGAGACTTTTGAAACGAAATGCACTAGCAATCCATCTTTTAAAATATGGGGTAAACCAATCCTCTGCTTCCCTGTTCTGTCTGTAACAGGTTGAAAAGAAGTCCCGATCCGTAGTTCCTGATGATCCAGAAGCGCGCTAACTTGAGAATTTTCCTTTCCCACTCCCGGAGTCGAGTGGGAAACACGAGCCGTGACAGTGGGACAAACACACAAGTTCCACATAATCGAAGTGGCAAATGCAGAAGAAGAATTCAGAGAGAAATAACTCCAATCTCTTTGTGGGATTGGCATAGATTAAAAGTCTGTTCATCTCGTGTCCCACACAGTGCGACCAAGCTTTTAATGAAGAAGAGATGTACTTTTTTGTCTCATGGAAAACGCATGCTACAAAACGAGATCCACTTCCAAGTACCACTACACATGACCTCGTTATTGCTGTGCTTTACATGCTAGGCTTACGAGGGGAGGAGAACTGAATTCAGTTCTGGTATCAGAGAGTCTACATCTCTCATAGCTATACAGACTACAAAACTCTACAAGGCCAAGGAAGCTCAACCACTCTTTGACCTGTTGCACATTCTCAAAACAGACAGGGAATTGAAGCTCCCATTCATTCAAGCCAAAGGTCTGACCACCACGTTGGAGTGATTCGCAATGCGAAGGCTGAACTGTCCTCCGGTCTCCGCCACATCAATCTTCTTCACGCCAGGAGGCGGCAGAAGCTCGAAAGATTGAATAAGCCGTCCAAGCACAATCGACAACAACGGCATGGCGATGATAATCCCCGGACAAGAACGTCTTCCAGCTCCGAACGGCAAGAAGCGGAAATCGTTACCCGAAGCTTCGATCTTCCCGTCCAAGAATCTCTCTGGCATGAACTTCTCCGGACTCTCCCAGTGCTTGGGGTTATTCCCGATCCACCACGCGTTGACGAGGATCTTGCTCTCGGCGGGGATGTCGTAGCCTGCGAGCTTGGCGTGGTGGAGGTTCATGTGCGGGACGAGTAAAGGAATGGCCATGTGGAGGCGCATGACTTCTTTCACGAAGGCGGAGAGGTAAGGGAGCTTGTTGTTGTAGGTGTCGGGTTCGGTAATGAGGTTGCCCTTGCCGAGAACGGTGTCGAGCTCGTTGCGGAGGGTGGTTTGAATCTCTGGGTGGTTCACGAGCTCTGCGACGCCCCATTCGATCGACCAGAGAGTGGTTTCGATTGCGGCCACATTGATATTCTCAACAATGTAGAGGACGTTGTCTTCGTTGATCTCGCCCTTCTTCTGCGCCTCGAGAATGTGGTCAATCGCGCATTTCTCCGCCTCAGATTTGGGGGGGTTGACAGCATTCAATTTCCTGCACAGAAAAGTCAGAGGCTGTGAGTTTCTAGGCGTGAATTGGTTGATTGATTGGGGCAATGCCCATGAAAGATTAGGTGAAAATTCACTCTAGCGAGATGACACTGTTACGGGGAGTACGAAATTTGCAAAGATTGTTTTGGGTAGTTTCGAATAAGTTCAATTTAGGGTTTAAAGGACTTACTTGCGCTCGTCGATGAAATACTCCTTGAAGAGAGCCAAGCGGCGGTCCTTGATGTCCTGGCACACCTTCAGGTAGCCGCGGAGGAAGGGTCGCAAGATGGGGATGAAGTCGCCGTAGTTGTAGTCGAAGCTCTGCGCCAAGCGCGAGCGCTCGCCGTTCAACGCTTTCAGCTTCACGAACAACGGGTCGTCTTCCGTCTCGAATCGCGAGTTAAACATCATCCGGTACATGATGTTGTACATCATGAGCTGCAGGCGTCGGCGAATGATGGTCCCCGAGGTCGCCGCTTCCGCATTGGCCTTCAAGTCTTTGATCACGTAGTCGGTCTCCTCCTCCCATGCGTACCGCGAGTGCTGGACGACCTTGTTGGTGAAGAAGGGCACCGTCATGATGCGACGCATCCGGCGCCAGTGCTCCCCGTAGACCGTGAACACCATGTCTTGGCCGTTGCCTGTGAAGATGTCGAACACCACGTTGCGAGTACGGGAACCGAACTCCACGCCTTGGGTGTGGAGCACGTCCTTGGCGATGTCTGGGGAAGACACGACGACCAAGTTGCGCTGCCCCATTTTCAAAAGGAAAACATCGCCGTACTTCTCCGCCATCTCGGCCAGATTCTTATGATTCAAATCATCTCCCACCTGCAAAGCCATCACATCACTCGATCAGGAACGGAAAATTCATCAATTACCAAAATTTCTATTCCAAATCCGCCTCAAAACTCATTCTCAAAATTCTCAAAATTGTGCTTCGCTTCGTAAGCCCAATCCTCAACCCCTCCCATTCTGTAAGATACAACCCATTACTTCTGCCGCGACCACTTAGGTCGATATCGATTTTGGAAGAGACGCCATCAAGAGTGCATTTCAAGGTTGAGAAAATTGTGTAGAATTTTGAACCCGCGAAACAGACGTGCACAAATTTGAACTGAGACGTAACGATCAATGGCGGGGCAGAGAGAGACAGAGCATTCCACTGACCTGCAGCCAGTTGCCAACAACGGGAAGAGCAAGAGGACCAGGCGGCAGCTTCAACTTGGGCGCCCTGAGCTTCACGATCACAATCGCCACAAACACCGCCACGGCCAACCCCTGCACTACGTTTTGGAAAGTAAACAGCGGCGCTAGCTTCGCCAGCCCCGCGGTGAGCGCGTCTATCGCCATCGCTGGCTTCCACCAGCGAGAATCCCCTTCGCCCAACCTGACCCACTCCTTTCACCGCACGAAATCTCGAAAACTTCTCTTCAAAATCCAGTAACCCCAGAGCGTTTAAGATACACACAACACGAGCTCCTGTGAATGCAGAAGTCCAGCAACCCCAGAGTGTTTTAAGATGCACCTCCTGACAGCGCAGAACTCAGCAAGTAAGTTAATGAATGATTGTCGACAGTCGTTGAGTGAGGACTGGCAGTGAGCTTTGCATCCTTTATGTGAGAGCAAAGACGAGGGTTGAAGGCCAAAGGAGGCTCCTTCAGTCCACGCCGTGCCGTGTGCAGGGGACGATGCGGAATAAATTAGGATACAAAGTAATCGAAGGATAAGGAAAAAGTCGAAAAGTAGCACTCGGAGTATTGAGAAGTTGTGGTTGGGTTGATTCGGGAGTTCAAAGCGAAGTCCACGCCGTGTACATTGCCATTTGAAGAGATGGTCTGGGCCTGTGGCGGTCCGTCGGCAAAGACTTCCACTCCTTTTTCAACGGAAAACGTTGAAAGCGTCGGGGAGAATTCCCCGCTTTTGACGTGAGGGAGTCAATGAGGGCGAAGAGGACATGGCATTGACAATGGCGCGGGAGGACGGATAGTTTCCAGCATTTCGGGGAGGGCCTGGACTTCGAAATTATATATGATGATGAATTAGTGAGAATGATTCTAGCAGCCCAGGGAGGCTGTCCGGGTGAACTGGCCCCATCGCTCGGCCACTCCAAGTAATTTCAAGGGTGCAGAAAGCCCCTTATTTTGTGCTTATCTAATTTACCTCGTACACACTTCCTAGCTAATTTATGAATTCAGAATTTGCAAAAAGTTAATTTTACCAAAAAAAAAATTCCAGCATTTTATCCAAGTGGCCAAGCGAGGGGGTCAATTCACCCCGGCCAAGAAGGCGGGGGCTACGGTTCTGAGTTTTAGTTAACCTATCACATAAGGCAAGCAAAATTACTGTAGACCAGCCCTTTATAGCAAATGAAGTTGCCAAATTTGGATGAAAAAATGCATGAAGAGAACTAAAAAGTGTATTTCTAGTCCAAAAGATGGATGGATGTAGAAATACAATATTCTACTAAGTATTAACCCTCAAAGCACTAAACTACAATTTTTTTGGCAATATAGCAATTTTGAGTTGCTTACTACAGATGGAATCTTTTTTCTTTGAAATTTAAACCCTTATAGGACCAAACTGCATTTTTTGGCAACATAGCAATTTCAGGCAACTCACTACAAATGGAGTTTTTCTTTTTCTTTTCCTTTTTTTTTGAAATTTTCACACAACATGTGCCCCCAAGGAGTAGCTTAAGGCCCAACAATTTCATAACTTTTGACTACATGGTTCAAAAGCTATTTGATGATATGTAGTTTTCATTGCTTGGCGGGCAACCCCAGCAGCTAAAAATACTTCTTCAAAAAACACTTTGTAAAAAAAGTAAAATTTCAAATTAGTTTTTTAGATTTATATATACTTGGAAAGCTTTGAATCATTTCATTTTGATTAATGATATGAAAATTATGGGAGTTTTAGTTTGTGGGTAGTTTGTAGGAAATTATGCAACGTCTACTCTAAAATAAACTTTAAAATCCTTCATTTCATTGAATTCTTAATATTTTGGAAAAATAAACAAAAAACGTTGGATGTAGATTATTTAATACAATATTACAACCATTAGCATTGGCATTTTTCAATTCAATGAATAAATTGTTAACAATTTAGTATTTTTTTAATCATTCTCTACTTCTTTCTACTTACTATTTTTTTGTACATATTGTACAATTTCAAATGATTTGAAAATTTTCAAACATGCAGCCAACTTGACTTGAAGAATGAATCCAAAGAGTTAGAACCATTTTAGACATTTTTTCACACAAATGTGGCCTTCTAAAGTGTAGTTGCCTAGATTTTTGCAATAGAAAAAAAAAATTCAATGCAACTTCAAACACTAATATCTTGCAATCTACATAGTGAAAATTTGTGAAATTTTTTCTACATCTTTTCAAACTAGTGCACTAAAAGATCCTATGATTACATTATTCCAAAACTACTTTTTTCTAAAATTTGGTAGTTGTCCTAAAAATGATAGTTTTGGAGTAGTTTTGATGAAATTGACATAGTCAAAAACCTTTAGGGGTTAACACAACATTTTACCAAGAAGTACCTTTAAGGCCCAACAATTTTCATAATTTTTTATTACATGGTTAAGAAATTATTGTATAATATGTAATTTTCATTACTTCGCAGGCAATTAGGGCAACAAAAAAACTTCTTTTAAAAGTAATTTTATAAGAAATAAAAGTTTGAAATTGAATTTTTAGATTTAAGGTGATTGCAAGAAAGGCCTCCTATTTTTTTGTCCCGTTTTGGATAGTACTTATAATTTTTTCAAGAGTACTTTAAAATAAGAAAAACAAAATGTGAAAAATGTGAAAAATATTTCTAATATATGCACTATGCACCTTTAAGAAGAAGGTACCCTAGGAAGGAAAAGCTTAGAAATTATTCACTAACTAGGAGAACTAGGAAAGTGCAAAATCTCATGAAAATTAGTACTTTCTCATTTTAATTTGTAAAAAATAATAAATGAATTATTTTTAAATTAAAAATTGGAAATTTAGAAAGGATTGATGGTGATGAGATTTCACCAAAAGAATGATTTTGAAACCATTTTCAATGTTCAGAATTGCATGCGCAAGGAGTCCCTATTTGCATAAATATAGAAGATATAAAATAATGTTTCTTAAAAATTATTTTTGGTGTACATAACTCTCTATTGTGGGAGTAGATTACATAAATTTCAAGTCTATATCATTAATTTTGGGTACTTCACAATACTAAAAAATCCTAAATTAGAAAGTGTAACAAATTGGCTAAATTTAAATTTAATTAGAAAATGATTTTTGGAAATTTCTAAAAAATAAGGAATCTCATTCCAATTAAGTTGGCCATCTTCTTCTTTAATAAAAATTTCAAGTAAATTCGATTGATGCCCCCAAAATTATAACCAATGACACAAATGTCACTTCCATTGTGATACTAGAAAAGACATCCCTTTCTTGCAATCACCCTTTATATCTAAGTGAAAAGCTTAGAATCATTCTATTTTGATCAATGAATCAAAAGTTTGGAGGAGTTTTAGTTCAGGGTACTTTGAAGGTAGTAATAGAATCTTTACACTACAAAAAAGTTAGAATCTTTTATTTAATTCAATTTTTGATATTTTGGAAAAATTAAAAAGATTAGGTTTAGTTTCTTTATTTCAGCATTTCTCAACAATTGGGATTGGAATTTTTCAATTCCATAAATAAATTTTTAATAATTTGGAATTTTAAATCATACTCTACTTCTTTTTGCTTATTAAATTTTTCCTATATGTTGTACAATTCAAAATGATTTGAACATTTTCAAGCATGTAGCAAACTTGCCTTGAAGAACAAATTCAAAAGGTAACTACCATTTTGGACATTTTTTCATACAAATGTAACCATTTTGAGTGTAGCTACGTGTTTTTTTGTAGGATTAAAAAAAAGAATATTTGTCAATTCAAATGCTCATATCTTGCAATCTATCTAGTAGAACTATTTGAAAAATTTTCCACATCTTTTCAAACCAAATTACTACAAGATCCTAAAGTTACATATGTTTAATTTTAATTTTTTTAAGTTGGTACTTGTACTAGAAATGGTAGTTTTGGAGCTTTTTTGGTAAAAATATAATCATAAACCTTTAGAACTTAAGTGATTGCCATTCCAATTCTTTCTCTTAAAGTGAATAAAAAAAACCCTACTATAGAATCTAATCAAATGAGGTTGGATATTCTAATTTTCTCTCTTGGATAAGTTTATTTTGATTGCTTATGAATTTTGATGAGTAATGATTGGGAAAAACTAGTAGCTATTTCAAAGTTAACTTATAGAAATGATAAAAACACTCGTTGTGTTTAGAATTTTAAATATGCAAAACCAAGAAGAAATTTATAGGGTAAAAAATAAAAAATCCTAAAGCTTTGTAGGTCAAAAATTAAAAAAAACACTCTTAGAATTGGAAAAATCAACATTCTCTAAAAATGATGCTATAAATAAAACTTTGTTCACATTCTTGAACTTATAACAATAGGATCTTATTCTTAATGAGTACAAGGGTCTTGCCAAAAGAATTGGGGTTAAAAAGTGAAGTATGTCTGAGATATGTTTAAACAAAGAGCAACAAAATGTTTTTTTTTCAAGGTTGCTCAAAACTTTTGACAATGTAGCTTATCAAGTTGTTGAGCCCCATAATTCAAATTCAAATTTGCAAGAAGATCTAAAGATTTCAAGTTTGCGTAAGCCTTCTAATAACTTCTAAAGGACCTTATTTATTTTTGCCAAAAAACTCTCAAATCTACCATTTCTATTGGAAAAAGTAAAAAAATATTGAAAAGTATTATTGGACATCTAACTATGGATCTTATACTCAATTAACATGAAAATAAATTTAAGAAATTTTGACCACACAAATTGCAAGATATCTACATTTAAAGTGAAATAAATAAGTTTTTTAGCTCATTGTAAGACTAGATTTTTTGACTTTGAACCTTCTAAACTTAAACTTTTTGTACTACAAAGTTTTGAGCTTTGAGTCTTTATAAAGGGAAATTTAGTTGAAGGTCTAGGAAAATTTTAAACTAAACTAAACTTAATTTTCATCTTTACGAAAATTGTTAAGTAGGAAGTATGAAACCGAAAGAAAATCTAAATTATTTATATCTTTAAGATGGAATTAAAATGTGTTATTACCAACTATGAGATTTCTCTAGCAAGAAAACTATACCATGTAGAACTTTTCTTCTTGAAAAATTGTAAAATTTGCATTTAGAAATGAATCCTATAAGTTATTTTTTTATAAAAGATGCCTAGATTGCCCCCAAAACAAGATTGTCCATAACTTTTACATAAATTGTTCAAATGATGTAAATCAAAGCTTTCCATGTAGACAAAAACACTACCTGTGAGAAAAAAATATTTTAAGAAAATATTCAAAATTTTGAATTTTTTGGTACCCAGTCTTTCCTATTTTGAGCTTATTTGGGCATATCTTTTGACCCTAGATACCAATTTTGAATTTTTTTTAATATTCCAACAAAAGTAATGAGTTTTTCTATCTTCATAAAATTTTCAATAAACCATGACATAAATTGAGATTGTAGGTATATGCCTAAAATCCCGTTTGTTTGTTGAATGGACAATGGTCCTTTAAGGACTAAGAATGAAAATTTTGAAAGCAAATATATTTTGCTCTACTTGCCTAAAGTAATGGTCAAAACAAGGAAAAAAAACACTTTTAGCCAACCACTAGATCTTTGTAAAAAGTAGATTTCCAAAAAGTTCAATCAATTTTCAAATCTCATAATTAAAATGAGTGAAGAAAACAAAATCTCATGCTTTACTTTGAATGCCCTAAACTTCTAAAACTATTTCAGATTTAAAAAAGCTTTAGGGGTCAAAATTAACATAGTCTATTTGTGATAAATTGGCATCAATCATATAAATTAGTATATCTTCCTAATAGTTTTTTTTTTTCCCAATTTAAAAAATGTTTTTCATCACTTCTCATAGTTAATGTCTAGGGCATATAATTAGAAAAATTAGAAAATACTTATTATTAAAACTTAGAAAAAATCTGTAAATAACTTAAATTCTTATATAAAAACTTATGAAATACTGAGATAAAAAATTTAATATCAAGGTATTCTTATGATTAGAAGTGTTGGTTGTCAAGTTGTAAATTTGTGAATGAACAAACTCAAATGTCCACACCTTTTTCCTACTTGAGATAGAATTTTTCATCCAACCCACTTCACTTTATACGACACATTAGAAATTGTATCACAAAAAGGGGCAATTCCTTTGACATTAGGAATCATTAGAAGATATCAATCCAAGTCATTTTTGTACTGTGGCTCTTTTTTTCCACTAGCTACTATTGACAATAGCTACTTTCTCAGATACTCTTATTTCATTCAAGATGGTTTTAGATATATTATGATTAGTTCTTGCATTATGACTAAATTGACAACCTTTGAAGAAAGAACTTTGAATTTATATGACAACACAAGTTCTGAATGATAGAATCCATCATTACATATTGATCTGAAAGTAATTTGAAACTACCTTAAGGCTTTATAGGCCCTAAGGTCCTTCTACATGACCTATCATGATCATTAATTTACTTTGAAATGAAAAATACTCAATTAATATTTATTGATCTAATTCATAATATATATACTATATGTTCCCAAACGGGCTTTCAATCCCTCCAAGGGGTATCAAATGCCTTTTTGACAAATGCTGCACACAAACGGTGAAGTGAAGTGCGAGGAAATCAAACCAATAACTGAAAACTCACTCATGGACCCAATCTCACTGGGAAAAAAATAAAAATATTGTTGTTTAAATTCCTTCCTATTCATGATAACGTATCCATTTTGGAGTCGGTTAGACTTTTTCCACCCACTCTAATTTTTATATTATTTTTACCCAAATGAAACAAAATTTCATTCCCCACTCAAATTTCCAATCTATCTGTATTGACTTAAGGTAGACTGCTCTAAAAGCGACCATGCCATAGTGGTAGATTTTGGTTTCTGCAATGTACTACAGCTGTATATTTCAGCAGGTGGTCGCTTTTAGAACACACTGTGTTTGAACTTTGAAAATTCATAACTAATTCTACACAAGTCCAAAAAAGATGAAACAACTTGGGTTAGATGTCAATCCCATTTTCCTTCCTATGAAAATTGACTGAAAATTAATTCAAGGAGTTCAGCTTCCCTGAAAAGGGGATCAGCTCTTAAGTGGTTGCTTTTAGAGTAGTCTACCTTAATCATTTGACAACAGCTTCTGCTTGTCTTTCAGTATGTTATCTTTGCAAAATGTTTTAATTTTTTTTATAAATTTGACACAAATCTTTGCAAAACGTTAAGTTATTATTATTTTTATTTTTTTGACACGAATCTTGGCAAAAAGTTGAGAAAACGAAGTAAGGCAAGGCACTCAAAGCGCACCCAATGGGGCTGTGGGCACCCGTTTGCTGACTTCTGCTGACTTTTATCTTTCGTGCAGGTTTGACCTCACCAGGCCTAAAAAATATATAAATTGCCGCTTTCTGTAGGGTAGGGTACTAGCCTACTAGGGTAGGACTGGATGTTGGAATATGAAAATGTCAAAATGGACTCACTTAGAACTGCAAAAGCGCCTGAGTGAGGCTCTTTGGTTCCCCGTTCTCTGGAGTTTGGTACCGGCCTACGGTGGGGAGCACCAAAAGAATCTACCACCTCTTAGAATTCCTTGGAAGAAAACGGGCAATCATGCTTGGTGTTGTGAAGGAACGGCTCCTAAACCCTAAGTGCTCAAGTGACCATTTTATGGTCGCTGCCCAACTTCGGGCAGCATTTTTGGGCAAAAAAAAAAAATTCAAATTTTTTTTTTCAAAATTTGAAAATATTGGATTGTATTTCAACATTTACATTCAGAACTAAGATCTATACGGTCAAACAAAAGTTATAGCAAAAAAAAGGAGGAATAGCATAAAGAGTCTAAAATTGCTTAGTGTTGCAAAACTTACTATTTGGGGGAAGTATTGATGCTCTCATTAATAAATATTTTTTTATTTTTTAACAAATCAATAAAAAACACAATTTTGACCAATCAAAAAAAATTCAAATCCTAAAAATAGAAATTGTATTTTTGGTGAATTTTTGAAGTTATATCTTCAAAATTCATTTGAAGAGAATCTATAAATATTTTTTTAATTTTGATCATATGGATACTTTCTACTTTTTGTGCTTTACATTATCTTCTTTGATGCTAACTTCAAAAAAGTTATAAAGCTTATATTTTATAACACATTTGTATTTTGTCTTAATCCCTTAGGCTTTTAGAGGTTGAATGTTTTTCATTTGTTTATAAATCAATAAAAAACATAATTTTGACCAATCAAACATTTCAAATCCTAAAAATAGAAATTGTATTTTTGGTGAATTTTTTAAGTTATATCTTCAAAATTCATTTAAAAATAATCTAAATTTTTTTTTACTTTGATTGTATGGATACTTTCTACTTTTTGTGCTTTACATTATCTTCTTTGATACTAACTTCAAAAAAGTTGTAACACTTATATTTTATAACACATTTGTGTTTTGTCCTAACCCCTTGGGCTTTTAGGGGTTAAGAAAATAACAACACTGCAAAATAGCTGGGAGGTTTATTTTTTGCTGAAAAGGCTTGGGGATTATATGACCAAACTATTCGGGCATAAGGTAGAAGCGTCCATAACCATGAGTGTACCCATTTTTTGACACTAGAGTTACCTTAACTCCTCAAGGCCCAACTGAAGGCCTTTTTGGATTTAAAAACATCCTTGCTTTTCCAGCCTTACAAATGTATATGTCACTAAGGTATGAAAATCTCAACCATGCAATCTTGAATTGTGCATATTGTAGATGATGTGGATCAAATGTGGAGTCATTTGGTTGCGTAGATTCCAAGATCATAATGTTTTTATATTCAAATAAGATACTAAAATTTTCCTAAAAATACATTTGGAGGTGAAGTTTGATTTCTAAACTTATCCAAAAAGAAAAAACTTCAAACTAAAAAGTGCTTCTAAATCAATATGCAAACACATTGGTGAAATTTTTTTCATTCAATTGACTTACTGTGTTAGCAAAATGACTTTGAAATAGCAAAAAAATAGCAAAATAGGGTGAAAAAAACACATCTAGGATTAAACCTCCTCCTACTAAAATGCTTCCTTGTCACTCATAACTTCTTGGATTGATATGAAAATCTTGCCACACAAACTAAACTAGTATGCACAACTTTTCCAACAAGTTTTATTGAATTTGGACATTGGATGCAAAAGTTATACGGCACTCTTAATTGGATTGCCAGCTATGTGAGGCAGCTTTAGAGCCCCGCTTGGGCATTGAGGGGTTAAAATGTCTCCTAAAGTACCTTGAAATCATTCCAATGTTTAATTGTGATTAATCCCTGAACGACCCTCGGGCCCTTCCTGTATGCCACCGTATCCTTCAAATACGGCCAGACCCAAATTCTCGGCGTGCCCAAATCACAATAATTCAAACTTTGAACCGTTCCGATTGAGGACGTGTATGCCTTAGGTCACAAATCAATTTTCAAAAGGCTTTACATTGCTGCAATGCACAAAATTTTTAGAAATTGTGTTGCCAGTGATACAACAGTGTCTTCTGTGGAGATGTTACGATTTTTATAAAAGTGGATTGGGAATCTTTGGGAGATCGCTTCGGTGGGTAACATTCCAATGATATAGTGAGTGCTCACAAAAATTCTTGTATTGAAATTTGCAGCAGTGTGGCCATAGTGGCATTCAAATCGTCGTATGTTGCAGGTGGTGGGTCGCTCAGAAATGCTATGGGTCACTCGCGAATACGCGGTGCGATGGTGTTGCAAAGCATCGTGCAATTGCTTGCTGGCATTGTACAACGCTTCAAGATTTTGACATGGTAGCACAAAGAGGGTAGCCACAAATCCTGTTATCGCGGGAGAATAACTGTATTTGATAGGAACCCAACTCGGCAATGCTTGCAACGTATAGGATACACACAACTCCTATCGCTCAGGGATACGCAAGGCTGTGAGAACACGAAATTTGATTGGGTTCCACTCTTCAAAAAGTGATCAAAACGCAATCTAAAACATGTCCTTTCAATGGTTTACGACAATGTTTGGGTGAAGACTGAGACTTGGTGTGAAGACTTGGTGCAAAGATTGAGACTTCTAACCTCTCAAGCCTATATCCAGAGTCCTACAATAGAAGAAACTCCAAAGCAAAACCTGGAATGAGGCAATGCGTCGCCTTGAAGCAGCTACTATTTCACCATCCTCAATCATCGTTGTGTTTTCTGTCATGGGTGAAAGAGGAGGTCTCCCTAATCCCCTAATCTGTGCCACTACCCACAAATTGATACAAACACAGCGCACCATGATGCTACGCTTCCATCTCCCTCCAAAATCGTGTTGCAGCCACGTTTGCACTCCATGACCCAGGGAAACAGCTAGTCCCCAATTGTACACAGTCGTCCACATACCGTAGCACATAAGGTGTATAGCCATCATTCTACTCCAAATTTGTGAAATTGCAATACAACACTCAATATGCATTTTCATCATGGCCAACTTTGTTGTTTGCCCCAAACCCTAATTCCACCTGCATACTTAACAATACGTGATAAACATTCTCATATGGCCACATAGGGCCTTCAAGCCGTTCAAGGGTTAATGGGTTTTGATTTTTTTAGATATTGGTGTAAGACTTTATTAGAGTGTGGTTTAGGATGCCTTAGAGAATTCTACTTTGATAATTCATAGGAAATTGATACCTTATCCAAATTTATTTATTTATTTATTAAAATTCATGATTCTTGATTACTAATACTACAAAAATATTTTTTTCTAGAAAAAGGTGCCTCCAACTATGCTGAATTTTTTTTTTGGACGGTTATGGGTGTTGCTACCTTATGTTGGCTTGGCTTGTACTGTAGGTGTTTATACTTGAGGGGATTGTTAATTTACAAGTGCTCTTCTCCCTCTCTCTCACCTCAATTCCAATAGTAGAAGACTCTGTTGCTTCTTGTTCAGAGAAGTTGCACTCCAGAGTTTTGTGAATGAATGTGGTATTGCACAGAAGTTCTTTGACAATTAAAATTTAAAATAATTTTTTTTGAACAAATGGAAAATACCATTGCACTAAGTTCTTTAACAATTGCTTTCTTGGTTGCATTTCCATTTAATGCCTTCAATTGCGGTTTGGTTGATTCCGTATTGGTCACGGAGGGCTCATGGAGATGGCAGTATTTGTTTCACATGAGAGCATTTTTCAGGGCTTTGAGAGATTGTTTCAACCTTATTCCCCAATTTGTGAACCGGTCAGATTAAATAATAATAATAAATTTAAAAATTATTTAAAAATTATTTTAAAATTAATTAATTTTTAAAAATGTTAATTAAATATTAATATCTGATGTGGCAGTCTCTTAGCCACATCAAATTGTCTTTGTGGCAGCTTTCAGCGAGTTCCCACAGTCTGGGAACTAACAGTCTTCTACACAAGTTGAAAAACCTCTTATGTCAGAAAAATTGTGGCATGGGGCTTCTTTCATGCAACAATACATTGAACATCTTTGATTCACCCACAATGAAATTCAAAAACCAAAGTACTTGGCATTCACTATCCTGCAATCTACCATACAACATGAATGTGCACATTGACACCGGCCAAAGTTCATCAAAGCCTACCGGTAAAATGAAATCATAACCGGTTATTGACTTTTCAACACTCATGTGGCTCTATGCCGTGGGCTACCCATTACCATCATCATCACAAGTTAAAACTCATAATCTTCTTTTTTCTCAACTTGCTTCCTACACCCTTGGATCATGAAGATCAAAGGTTGTGATTGAAAAGTGAACAACCGGTTATGTCCGATAACCTACTTGCCGCTATCGTGGCTCATCAGTTATCTAATACGTAATTGGTCAAATTTCAAATACACTAGTAGAAAATCTCCCCGGTTTTGTTGATTTGGTCGCATTGATGATCAACAGATTTTTGTTGATTAACAGAAATCTGTTGATCATCAACGCGACCAAATCAACAAAATCGAGGAGATTTTCTACTAGTGATAATGCAAAGTACAACAACAGCAGTGACATAGTGCAACTTCGAAAAAAGATTACAAAAGCAAACCTCAAAGCAGGTGAGGTAATCGGAGGACCGATGTCTGCTAATGGAAGGAAAGTGAAATTCAATACTTGAAGTAGGTTGAAGAAGCTAAAATGTTGAAGAGTTTGAGCAACTATACATGGTTGTTGCACATCCAAAATTAAAACACCTGGTTCAATATCTTTATCCCCAAAAGATTGGATAGACATTAGAGGGGATTTGAAGCCTCCAAAGGGCTGTTTCGGGGCTGTTCCCCAAAACTGTTCTTATAATTGCTGGCCATTGTCAGGCCAACATTTATCCAAAAAATCAAAAATCAAAAATCGGGGGTACTGAAATATGAAAAAAAGCCCTCTTAAATTATTATTTTTCAAAAAATAAATAAATTGATGACGTGGCATTCTCTCGCCCATATTAGATTTCTATTCACACGGTAGAAATTGCGTTCCTAGTTCGGGAACTCGTAGTCTTCTAGTGGCCTCAAAAATCCTCTAATAACACATGAATGTAAAGAAAAAGTGATGTAACAATGGCTTAACATTTCATATCCTAAACGGGAAGATGGGGCCCATAACTTCAAAGTGAAGCTTTGAAGCAACTCTTCAACAAACTTGACAATCCAATTCCGTGGAAACTTGAGTAGATTGATATACATATATACACATACAAACTAATAATTACAAAAGTCTTCAATTCCAATCACTAGAAGAAAAACGCAGAAATCCATGTTTATTTCAACAAAACACGTCAGGTAGACTGTGTTGAGATTGCATTGCTGAAAACGCAGGAAAACGCTGAAAATGCAGAAAAAACGCAGAAAAACACAAAAAATGCATTTTTTAGTGTTTTTTTCACGTTTTCAGCAATGTAGTCTCAACACAACCTACCTGATGTGTTCTGTTTAAATAAATAGGGATTTCTTCTAGTGAATGCTCCCAATGTACAGTACTCACAAAACACAAAATCTTATATAATACAAAAAGTAGTTGTAGTAGTGATAAGGTAGTTCTTGCTTCTTTTGAGCCCTTGGATTAGGATTTTTTTTAAGCAATTAAATGCCCAATCATAGCCCTCTATATTGTTGCCAAAATGCTTCTAAAATCTCATTTCATATGTCATGCGAAGCCAATACATACAAAAATTGCATACAAAAATTACATATTCAAAATTGGCCTCCTTCAATTAAAGCCCTCCAAATTAAGGAGCTAAACGACTTGAAACCTTCATGAAAGGAAGGCCACATATTAAACATTTGTCTAAATTTTATTTATTAAAATGCCATGGAATCTTGGAAACCAAATTGAGCATTCCAAGAAGGTGAATTTGATTTGCATTCGTGACCCCCCTAAATTCTCAAAGAGGCCTTGCACACCCTATCCTTGCACATGCTAAAAGCAAACTCTTGCGAGTTCCCTAAATGAGCCTCTGGATAGGGAATTGGAGCAAAGTTTTACAAAAATCCTGTATAATTTAGAGACACAGGTTGTGTGTAAAGGTTGGTGCGGTGAGATTCGTGTATCTCTATCTGCATGTGAGGTCCTCTCCCTAAACTTTTAGGGATAGGGAACTCACTGGTGGAGATGCTCTAAGCTCGTGCCAACAAGCAAATATTTTAGAAATGAACTTAGACTCACAAGAGGTTTTTTGGCCATATTGGAAGACTGCGAGTTCCTGGATTGTGGAAACTTGTTGAAATCTACCACACAAGTGATGTGATGTGGCCAAAAGACTGCCACATCAAATAATAATATTTAATTAATTTTTATATTTTTATTTTTATTTTAAAAAATCAATATTTCAATATTTTTTATTTTTTATTTCTTTCAATAATTTTTTAATAATTTTTTAATGTGACCAAAAGTGACTGGTTCACAGATTGGAGAACTGGACTACAACAGTCTTTTAGTGCCCTAAAAAACCCTCTTATACTTTACCTCAAAAAATCAAGTCGATGAGTGTCCCAAAGTCACCACACTTTTGACGCCATTGAATCCTCTGTCGCAGATGCTCTGAACTTGGACACGCAAGTGCCATGAAGCTAACGCAACAACCTTACTTGAGCAAAACCCTCATTTCTTTGGCAACTGCTTCAACACCTTTGATTAGGAGCCACCCCCATTTGATGGCCCCCGTTCCAATTTGCCCACCCAAATCAAAGGCGGGCAGGCAGGTGGTTATTTTTTCCCTTCAATGATTGGACAGTTAACCAGGGTGTCGATGTCCGTTGTCTCTGCTGCAACTTGAGGAGCGAGGAATCACCGTTCCATCGATTTTATGCATGCCCTCAAGCCCGATCAGTGTGGGATTATGCGGTGACCATTCTCATTCATATGCGTGGTCTACATACATCTAATGACCCTCACGCAAGACTAGACTTCCCAACTCCCCAGATGATTCAAGGGACTTAAGAACATGTGGTCCCTGCTCAGAGGTTCGGCGTTGTGGATCATCTAGATTAGTCGTAACAACCTCGTCTTCTCCCATGACCGATGGTCAGTTGAACTCACCTGCCAAAAACTTTGGGATTCCATCTTGGATGTCGAACGCGCTGCTCATTTCAAGTCCCAACTCACAGCCAAGCAAAGACCGCATGATGCAAATCAGGATAGGTCGAAGTTTGATAAACTGTGGTTAAAATCATCGGTTTTAGCCACCAGGAACATAGATAGCATTGTCTGGAATCTCAAGGGGCCTCACCCCTATTCCTTCTATTAGGTTTTGCTATCTATTTTTGGTTTTTTTTCCGCACTCTTCTCTCTTCAATGTCCAGCCTTCTCAGCTTGGTTGTTTTATTGTTGGCTTTCATTTAATGCAATGGTTCTTCCATTTGTTCAAAAAAAAAATGATCGGACAGTGCGAGTTAATTGATAGTGAGGGGGGAACAATTTTTTGAGGAGGTACTTGTGTTGCCTCTTTTTGGCTCATTAGCTCATTGTCATTGTAAATATTAGAGTTAAATTTGAATTTTTATTGCATTTGATAAAGTAGCAACATGTTGACAGCAATAGGGGAGATTTGAAGGCATTAGAAGCTTGTGGGTTTTTTTGAGTTCCCAGACTATAGGAACATGTTATATTAGTAGTTTGGCATAGTTAAGACACTGCCACATCAAATTTTTATTTATTTTTAATTTTAAAATAATGTTAAAAATAATTTTAAAAATCAAATTTAGATTTCTTATCACTTTTTAGAATTATTGAAATTAATTAATTAATTTTGAATTTTCAAATTTTCAAAAATTTCAATCAATAGGATTGGTTTGCTGTTTCTAGATAGCACATGGAATTTGCATAAGAACAATCCTCAAAATAGGCTTCACTTGCCCTCAAGTCTCTTCTAATGGATGAGGTATATTATTTTTTGTAAAATCAAATGTGACTCTATTAGACAAAATTTAGAAGGGGCATGATTGACATTTTTGAATGTCATGTTTAAATTGTTTAACCCCTAAAGGACTAAGTGGACACAATGTGTCTTCTTCAAAGTTTTCAATGGCAATTTCTTGGAAGGGTGAAACAAATCTCAATATTTTGTAAACTAAGATCTTGTAGAAAAAGAAGTTTACATACTTTTTTCATTTCTAATAATCTCATTTTGAATGTGAAAAGTAGTTAAAAATTCATTTAGGAAATGTAGTTGAGAATGTAGTCTAGTAGGAAAAGGAGCAAAAATAATGTTTTTTCATGAAAAGAGTAGTAGAGATGGAAAAAAAATATTTTCTTACATATTTCTATTCTATAATCCACACCAAAAAAAATTTGAAAAAAAAATTCAAATTTTTGTATTTAACAATTTAAGAAATAAAAGGTTCAATCTAGTGTAATTAACAATACAAAATAATTAAAATGATTCCAAATTTTTTTGAGATGTTCCAAAAAATATGATAATAATATTAGTTATTGAATTTCAAAAATTTATCCATATATAAAATTTTTAAAGAATTTTGTAGGATCCAATTTGCTTAGATTGGACATTCTAGTCTTCATGTATGAAAATGTGTACAAATTTGAGGGATTCTTTTATTTTTCAAAACTTTAAATATAAAAATAATAAATTTGCTTTGGACTCCAAATAAATTTTTCTAGGAGGTTAAAAAATCTTTATTCATCTTTTTATTAATTTTTTTTTTCCAAAAACTGCGTTTTTTGCCTATGAAGTTGATCATTAAAAATTGTTATAATCTAAAGATCTGACGGTTAAAATTTTCTACAATTAATTCCATGCATACTAGATATAATAATCTTTACTTTTGTATGGTTAAAATTAAAAAATTTAATTACATCTATGTGCAAAAAAATATCAAAGTGGTAGAATTGATTGAAAACCCCCATTGTCAAAACCGTGTTAGTCCTTTAATCCTAAATCCCTAAAGTTTCATGACTATGTTTTCACCAAAAACATTCAAAAACTGCCATTTTTAAAACAAGTACCAAACTTTTGAAAAAAAATCTTTTTTTGACACATGTAACCATAGGATCTTGTATTATTCTAACTTGAGAACATGTGGTAAAAATTTCAAAAATTTCCATCATGTGGATTGAAAGATATATGCATTCAAATTCACTTAAATCATTTTTTTGGCCTTGCAAAAAACAAAGGGTAGCTGTACTTTGCAAGCTCACTTTTCTTTGAAAAATGTCCAAAATGGTGGTGCTTCTTTGGATTCTTTTTTCCAGACAAGTTAGATACATGCTTGAAAAATTTTACATCATTTGGAATTGTACAATATATAGGGAAAAATAGTAAGTAAACAGTAGTAGAGATGATTAGAAATATTATATTGTTAAGAAATTATTTATGGAATTGAAAAATGCCAATCCCAATGGTTTCAATGTTGTAATAAACAATCTACACCCTATGATTTTTTTTTCCAAAAATATTGAAAATTAAGTAGGATAAAGGACTTCAAAGTTTATTTCAGAGTAAAGATTCCATAATTGCCCACAAACAAAAAATCCTCATAACTTTTGATTCATGAATCAAAATGGAATGATTAAAAGCTTTCCACATGTATATAACTCTTGGAAAACCAATTTCAAATTTTTATTTTTGAAAAAAGTGATTTTTTCTAATTTGCCCCAACTACCTAGTTACGAAAAAAAGCAACATATAAGGCTATAATGTTTGATTCTTATTTTCAAATGTCATGAAATTTAGTGCATATGAAAGATATTCCTTTCCCCCACCTTCTATTAAAATTTGGGCCAAAAATATAGAAATCTCTAATCACACGTACTTGCCCAAAATTTCTATACATTCAAAAAACACATGTTGGTCCTTTAGGGGTTAATATCTTTTATTCTAGAGCATTTCAATGATAACTAAAGATATCTTGGAATCTTCAACAATCCTAGAGTTTAGGTCATTAATAAATGCTTTAAATACATTATGAAGAGAGAAGGCTCTGGTTGGAGGTGATTGCAAGAATGATCCATCAATTTTACACCATTCAGACAAGTTTCTACTCATTTATACTATCACCCATTGAAAAAAATGTTTTATATTTTAAAATAAAATAGAGCACTTGACAATTTCTTTTAAGGAAAAGCGAGACTTCAATGGTTAACCCCTAAAGTCCCATTGTTCCCTCGGGGGACAAAAAGGATTTTGGGCAAATTCCTACAGCATCAATTTTTGGTGGTTCTTTTTGAAACTTTCTCATAAGATAAAAAAAATTGATTATCTTTGTGTAGGAATTTTTTTTTTCAATTGGTGCTTGGAAGCAAAAGCTATACCCCTAAGAGCCCAAAATTGAATTTGGCGGGCAGCCCCTAAAATTTTGCAAAAAAATAAATTTTTATTTCATGACTTTTTTCTCTCAAATAGCATATTTTTGTTTACATCTAAAGCTTTTATTCATTCTATTTGGACTAATAATGAGAAAGTTATGGACAATCTTGTTTTTCGGGCAATCTAAACATCTTCTTGAAAAAATAACTTATAGGATTTATTTTTGAATGGAATTTTCACAATTTTTCAAAAAAAATTGTTGGACAAAATTATGTTTACTTGCTAGAGAATTATCACTGTTGGAATTATTGTGTTTCAATCCCAATTTAGAGCTATTAACTAGTTATTTTTTCTTTTAATTTTGGACCTACTTCTATTTAACAATTTTTTAAAGAATGAAAATCAAGTGTTTTTCCTGCAATTTTTTTTCCTAAATCTTCAACTCAATTCTTTAACAATTTTTTTTTTAATTCAAAATCTATAGAGGAAATTTTTTCTACAAATGGTAGTGAAAGTCATCCAAAATTGCAAACTAGAGTTCAAAAAACTTGTTTTTTCCAACTTTGAATGGTCATATCTTTCAATCTACAAGGTGAAACTTTGTCAAATTTTTACTATACGATCTCCAACAAGTTAATTACACGATCTTATAGTTAGATTCTTGAAAAAAATGATTTTTTTGTTTTCTTGGATAAACGCAATACAAATGGTAGTTTTTTGTGTTTTTTGATAGGAAATAGGGCTTGGGACTTTAGGGGTTAAAAGAAAATAATAAATAATAAATAATAAATAATAAATCGGCCATGTTAGAAGACTTAATGGTAATGAGGTTTTGCCAAAAGAATGAGTTTGAAACCATCTTCAATGATTAGAAGTATGCTTGTTAGGGAGCCCTATTTGTGTACTGTAGAGGATGCAAAATAATTTAATTCTAGATATTCCTTTGTAGGATCAAGATTTCCTATAGGAAGAACAGACAACAAAAACTTTAGCTCTACATCATTGAGTTTAAGTACTTTTAATTCCTCAAAATTCTTTTAACCTCAAAGTTTGACAAATTCAAATAATTGACTTTTAATTGACTTTTAATTGACTTTTAATTTTTTTTTAATTTTTTAAGGAAAAAATATAATTATAATCAAGGAAACCCTTTCTAATAAAAAAACTCAAGTTCATCAGGTTCATGCTTCAAAATTTATAGCATAGGATAGCTTTGTCATTCTTGATGTGATGTAATTTTGTATTGTTGTTTTTTACAAACACCTTTGGTTTTAGAGCAACCTAGCTTTATCTCTAAAAAATAATATCTATTTCATATGTTATAAATGCTTTTAGAGAGCTTATTGCTACAAATAGGGGAAAGAAATGAAATACATCCAAAAATGCTCAAAAATAATTTTTATTTATTCTTCAATATTGTGACAAGCATGGTTACTCAGTGCTTCATAATTATTGTGCAAGTTTCAAAATGAATTGATATAGGCGGGATGCAATGATTAAAAAAATTTACACTAATGAAGGTCTAATGTCTAGATTCTACTCATGCCATAATTGATTTTGCCAAAAGAGGCTCAAAATCTAGATGTGCCTTCTTCTAAGGATTCTTAGGGATTAAATATTGTTTCTAGTCTAAGTTAGTTTAACTTCTAAAGGACTAAACTGTGTTTTTTGGCAATATAGAAACATTGGATAGCTTACTATGATTGAAATTCTTTTTCTTTTTCTTTTTTGAAATTTTTACACAACCTATAGACAAGAAATATCTTTAAGGCTTGACAATTTTCATAACTTTTGACTATGTGTTAAAGAATTATTATATAATATATATCCCCCCCCTATCAAGGTAGTCTAGACAAAGACGAAAATCATTTTTTAAAAGAAAAAATTTGAATTGGTTTTATAGATTTGTATATATGTGAATCATTTCATTTTGATCAATGAGATGAAAATTATGAGGAGTTTACTTTGTGGGCAATTATAGATTTTCTATTCTAACCTAAACTTTGAAGTCCTTTCTTTAACTTAGTTTTCAATATTTTTTGAGAAAAACAAAACTATAGAATTTAGATAATTTATTATTACATTAAAACCATTGTGGTTGGTTGTCATCAATTGGTATTTTGAATAATTCACTACTTCTTTCTACTTACTATTTTTTTGGTATGCTATACAATTTCAAATGACCTGAAAATTTTCAAGCATCTAGTCAACTTGCCATGAAGAAACAAATCTAAAGAAGCACCAACAACATGGACATTTTTAATGCAAATGTGACCTTGTAAAATGTGTCTACCTTTGGTTTTTTGGAGGGCCAAAAAAAAGATCTTTATCAAGTCAAAGGCTTATATCTTGCAATCTACTATGTGAAAAAAAACTTTGAAATTTGTTCCACTTCTTTTCAAACTAGTATTATACAAAATCCTATTGTTACATGTCTCCAAAAATGTTATGTTATGTTTTTTTTTAATTTAAAATTTTTTAATTTGATACTAATATTGGAAATGGTAGTTTTAAAGTGTTTATGGTGAAATTATAGTCTAGGAACTTAACCCTTTGAGGTGCCCTTTTGGAATTTGTATGCACTCAAGCCATATTTAGTCTATAATGCATAAAATCAAATGAATTAGAATTTTGTCTTGATTTGGAAGTATAGAAGGAATGTAAATTTGTTTTGTTAATCATTTGTTTTGGTTTCATATGAATCCATGGACAAATGGAACTTTTTGTGAGATTCACATTTCCTCCTAATTCATTTAGATTTCTTCCATATAGGATTTAATATTCATTCAAAATCATTGTACAGTACATAGGTTTGTTATAGGCTTGTTAGATGGACAATTTTTATGCCCTCCTATTTTGTTTAGACCTTCCGTTGAAGTTGACCATTGGTTTTGAATGATTTCCAAAATTTGAACTAAATTGACCAAAACAAGTATGCTCAGCGTTAATGGTTGAAGGGGTTGATAATTCATCCCTAATATCTTCTCTTGAAGCCTTGAAGAAGCTATGGTGAACATTCATAACATTTATGAACCTCAAGTATAGGCCCCTTTGCATTCCATTAATTAATGGCCTGTTTTAAAGTAGACAATCTTGAATTCAAGCTTAAGTCCATGTATGTATTGTATTCTATTGTAACACAAATACTTTCATTATTAACGATGTAATCTAGCTATGTAAATTTTACTTACCACATTTGCATCATGGCAATACTTTAAGCACAAACTCCATAACTAGCTATACAAAGCTAAATAGCTTCAGTGCCCCAAAATTGTCTAAATTATCATGGCCAAATTTGGTGACTACAGGATAAATAGAGTATCTTGCTCATGGCTTGTTGCAAGGTCTAACTTTACTTTTGACCCCAATTTTGATGTTTGGACCCCAATTGACACTCAAAATGAAATCAAGAGCATTCAACAACAATAAAGTTTCCTTTATTTGTATCCAAAAAATTGGAAAAGATAGCATTTTCAACTATTTTAGAGTTTCCTTTGTTTGTACCAAAAAAAAATTCAAAATATAGCATTTTCAACTTATTTTGAGTTTTTGAATGAAAAGAGAAGCTCCTTAAATATACACATGGGGTGGTAAGAAAAGTAACAATTCATGTGGAATATGTAAATTAGAATGAGGAGAAGCTCAAATACTCATAATTAAGTCAAAAGTAATTCACATACCCTACATGTGTTGCTCTACTTTTTTCCACCTTATGTGTATGTGTGGAATTTTTTTTTGTACTTAAAAATTAAAAAGAAGATAGTTACTTTTGAAGCAATGAATTGAAGAATAGTTCTCAAAGAAATGAATGTTAATGTATTTAGAGTTTGATCTTCAAGCAATGTAAACTGCAGGACGTTAATTTAGTCCCATGAAACCGCAGTCCGAGGTGTCAAGCACGGGCCTTGGCCGGGCTTCCATCTAGTCGAGCCTGAACCCGGCCGATAACGCAGTGGCTTCGCAGAACATCTTGGCTTCACAGAGCATCGTTTGTATAATGTTGCAGGACATCAACTTTGTAAATTTTTAAACTATGAGGTAATTTACTTATCCCATATCGTTTGTCTTTCCTTCTACCACCTATGTGTATATATAGAGTTGTCTTCTCAATGTAGAACACAAATCAAAAAACACAAAATACAAATCTCAAAACACAAATAAAAATTACAAAATAGAAAACACAAATTACAACAAAGTTTATATAATTCTTTTAAGTTCTAATATGACAATGGAAAATCTCATTAACCCCTAAAGCCATGAACAACATTTTTTGAGATTATAAATTTTTTGGGCAGCTCACTACGGATGGAGTTTTTATTTTTTTTCTTTGAAATTTTGATACAATGTGTGCCCGAGGAGTTTACTTTTTACTTTTTATTTCTTTCTACTTACTTATTTTTTCCTATATGTTGTAAAATTCCAAATGGTTTGAAATTTTTTGAGAACATAGCCAACTTGCATTGAAGTATGAATTCAAAGAGTAACCACCATTTTGAATTTTTTTTCACACAAATGTGACCTTGTGAAGTGCAGCTGCCCGGATTTTTGCAGGGATAAAAAAACAATTTTTGTCAATTCAAATGCTTATATCTTGCAATCTACAGGGTGGAAATTTCTGAAATTTTTTCCACATGTTTACAAACCACCTTACTATAAGATCCTATGGTTACATAAGTCAAAAATGCGTTTTAAAAAAAACTGCACTTGTATTAGAAATGGCAGTTTTGGAGCATTTTTGGTGAAAATATAGTCAAAAACCTTTAGGGGTTAAAATGACAACATTCCATTACTTTGACACTTTTTACACTTCACCCTATGCAATCTGAATTCTAAATCTGCCATAGATTTACGAAATTTATATATTTTGTAAATGTTTGAAATCTATACATGTCCAAGATATTTAAGGCAATATAGTGTGAAATCTATATATGCCATGGGTTTCTTGAGATCTATAAGAGTCCTAGATGTTTGAAAATTTATACCTATCTTAGGTGTCAATTTTTAATTCAAATTGCACAATCCAAAAATTAGCATATGGAATGTTGTCATTTTAATGAGACTTTCCATTATTATATTAGAACTTAAAATAATTATATAAACTTTTTTGTAATTTGTGTTTTCTATTTTGTAATTTCTATTTGTGTTTTGAGATTTGTATTTTTTGTTTTTTGATTTGTGTTTTACATTGAGAAGACAACTCTATATATACGCATAGGCGGTAGAAGGAAAGACAAACAATATGGGATAAGTAAATTAGCTCATAGTTTAAAAATTTACAAAGTTGATGTCTTGTAGCATTATACAAACAATATTCTGCGAAGTCGGGATGTTTTGCGAAGCCGGAATGTCCTGCGAATCCACTGCGTCATCGGCTGGGTTCAAGCTCGACTGGACGGCAACCCAGCCCGGGCCCATGCCTAACACCTTGGGTTGCGGTTTTGTGGGACCAAATTAACGTCCTGCATGTAAACTTGGCACGTCTTCTTGTGGTAGGGCAAAAGAGGATTTTTGAAGCCCCATTCTTCAAACTAGCACACCAAACCACACTTAGCATCCCTCCTTGGCACGGCAATCATATAGATGCTCTTAGCTTCTCATATGGTGCAATTTGAAATTTATTGCTAAATTTCAAGCTCCAAGATCTACTACCAAATGCTACAACGACGCTAGTTTGTGAGCCTAAAAGCATGAGCTTGCGAGCTGTGAGCGTAGGTTTTGTAAGCCCAGAGAATTAACAAAAAAAAACTGTGAACCTTTTAAGCCAAGAGAAAAAAAAAGTGAAGTCATTTAAAAAAAATCTATTTATAGTAAAATTTCAGCTTCATGACCGTGGACCTATGACCATGGAAATGTGGTTAATGTATTTTAAAATTTCAAACCCTACTATCTCCAAAGGGCCTCTCAACACCTTCCAAAAAAAATTTGAATTTTTGAATTTTTTTTTGAAGTTCAAAATCCAGAATCCAACAAGAAGTTTTCTAGGGTGATGGAGTCGTGGAAAAAAAAAAAAAAAGTTTTTTTTCCCCCCCCCGACTTTATCACCCTGAAATTGATCTCTCGGTACCGAGATAAGGTTTTCTAGGGTGATGGAGTCGTGAAAAAAAAAAAGTTTTTTTTTTTTTTTTTTTTTCCGACTTTATCACCTTGAAATTGATCTCTCGGTACCGAGAGAAGGTTTTCAAGGGTGAAAAGTCGCAAAAAAAAATGAACTAGTAACATAGTGGGAAAAAAAGAAAAAAAAGTTGGAAAAAATGAATTTTTTTTTTGAGAGCTCCAAAGCCCTCTACCTCCAAGCGGGATTTTAGAGGGTGATGGAGTTGCAAAAAAAATTTGAAAAATAAAAAAAAGACTGCAAAAAATATTTGAAAAAAATTGAAATTTTTTTTTGAAAAAAAGAGTTTTGAAAGTTACAAATTTGAAATCCCATGAGGGGGATACTAGATACAAAAATCCAAAATTCTTAAAGCACAGTAATAGGTCCATGTCCTAAAAATCACTAAAAATTTCACCAAAAATTCTAGGCGCACAAGATCACAAGCTCATAGGCTCACGCTCGCAAGCTCACAAAATAGCATCCCCGCCAAATGCTAACCCACTTCCAATTGACTTTGAATCTCTTGAATCCCTAGCCTACTGTCAAATTTAAAGAGCTATGTGATGCATGAATTTTGGCAACTGTGATCCCAAAACTAATTCTTGGAATTTAGTGCAAAATATGTTACCAAGTTTATGGAGTTCAATACAATATTCTAACTTCAAGACAAATAGGCATCAACTTTGGTTATCTTGAGAGTGAGTAGTTTAAGAAAAATTAGAAAAGAGAGGAATTTGCAAGCCATGAAGTATTTTTGAGAGTACTATAACACAAAAATGATTGAACAGATGCTAATTCTAATGTGGAGGAAGTTGCAAATTTCTATTGTTTGCTGCACTTTTGGCTAAATGTCTCCACTAAAGGCCTTTTTTAAAATGTACTGGTAGTGCAAAGATTTTTGGGTAGAGGGCCACCTAATTTTAGCCAGTTTAAGGATTGCTGCTCCACTGGGAAGTGTAACTCGTACTTGGAAGAAGGAACAACGTCAGTAACTATCCTCGAATTCTATATATCTTGTCAATTCCCATTCAGCTTGTGCACAGTTTAGACTAGCTTACAATTTGCACAATACATCAGAATATATGAACAACTGGAGGTAAGCATGAGGTTGGTGTTTACAAAATCCAATGCAATTCAGTGCATGTGTAATTATGAGAATTAAATACAATGGTTCAATCTGTTGTCTCTAGAGCAAACTTTGACGTTTGTCATTCATAAGATTGGCAGCTGTGTTGTTTCTCACTGAAAATGATTTAACATTAGTAGTTAAGTCGGCCCCATGATTTGTCCTCGATGACTTCTTTCACTCACCCCACATTTTGGTGCTATTTTGAAGAAATGAAAAACAACGAGTTTCACAAGATGCTTAGTGCATAGGGCATGCATATACTCTTGTCCACATTTGAACTTCCAAGCTGTGCAAGTTGCCAATATTGTTCTCAAAATGCATAATTATAGTCGAGTGATCCTTGCTTTGTATGAATCTCAGCCACTCTAAATCACCAGACGAAGAAGAAGAAGAGGATATAGTATACATTAGGATTGCGAGTTATTGCATATTGTTACTTGAAATCAACCGTAGCAAATTATAAACTAGAATTGTTTGGACCAGATTCCTTCGACTCGATCTTCTCTGTTAATTTTATTCCTTTTATTTTACTTGTTCTCCTTACTCCTCTTGTGCTTCTCGTCTGGACGGGGTTGAAGTATGCGGTGACCGCCATCGCCGTAAACTTGATCTGAGCACGTACATCCACCGCCAGTTAGTTTCTGCGAAGTCTAGATCAGGTGCTGGGTGTATAAGTTTATTTCCCGCGCCGGTTTATTTGCATTGTCACTCGCACTTACTGGAATTGAATACGGCCTTAAATTAGCCTGGCAAAATCGATCGAATTGGGAGCTCCGGTTAACACCAGATGACCAGACTGTCCTCAATCACCGTGAGACTCTTCACATTTTAATTGTACATGTTGGAAGTGAGAACTGAGAAGTACAATGGATGAATGTGTTTGAATTATCCGTCAGCAGGATAACGTCTTTAACAAACTATGAACAACTTGAAGTAAGCTGTACAGTTTCGGTAACTGGTCATCTCCTTAATCTAGATTTGCGGCTCAATTAAGGATTATGATGGTTACACTCAGAAGTAATGGTGTTTACTGCAGGGTTGTTTTTTTCATTTCTTCTGAAGTGCCAAAGTGGCAATATTAAATGTTGCAGTGGAGCTCCTAGTATCAGCATTCATCCACATCTTGGATAGGAAATAACACATTAGCACGCATCACATGTCCGTAATTCTGTTTCTGTTATCATCTACAATTTGGTGATTTAATCCAATTTAAAAAACAACTGAAGTCAAAATGTTACTGGATTTAATTTCTATGGGCTTGGTGCCAAGCCCATTATTTTGGTGCAAAATGACGACAAATTGCCCCAAAAAACAACACTGATTACTGCTACTAACGAGGCCACTAAGACCGGTAGTCACAGCCTTCACCTGTAGATACTTTCACTCCTATCTCAATGGAAATTATCTGCGTTTTCCAGACATTGTGAGTGTATCACTTTGAATTGTGATTGTTTACCAGTCACGGGAGCAAGAGTAGTCCGTACTGGAATTATGAAATTCAGCAGGATATTGATCGATCTGGATTAATCCAGGCACTACTCATAACCTCAATTCCGTTACATTGGTGTTATACCATTTGCTTGCTCACTTGTTGATGCAAGAAAATAATGATGCAAATTGCATTCATTCACAACGTTGTGCGCCGATAAGGATTTCCACCCTGTACTCTGCCGGCTCCCCAATTCTTTTCAATTTCCTTCCTTGCTTGAGGATCTGCCGCTCCTTTCCAATGGAGTAAGCGGTATTTCAACGAAATTGACGTTCTGTGGTGAATTAGGCTGAGCAAAGCGGATTATTCAACCTGCAATCTGGATCGACGAAAAACCAGCAAATGACCACTCAGGGAGAATCAGCTGCCAGATCGGCCAGGAGCCGGGAGTTGAAACAATTGACTGGAGTCAGGTACCAATTGCGCCATTGCGGAGGGCTTCACAACACAATTACATTCCAAGTCATGTACACACACAACAAAACACTGAGGACTTGCTCTGGAGGTCACCAAGAGCTACTTTGGTACTCACTGAACTCGTGGTTTATATTTGGGAGGTAATTTTCTAGCTGCTCAATCCCTGAAACGATGCAGAAGAAAACGCCTGGCATACCGCCAGGCCAGCAGACTGAGATCTAGTGTAAACCAGCCATTTTCCGCACAGATCCAAAAAACACAAAACAAACCCTTCCAATTACCAAACATGAGCCTCACAATTTAACTACCAATTCAATTGTCATGGTGACCAAATTTTGTATCACTGCCCAATGACCGTGCACTGTGTGCCATGGCGAAGGGATCGTGTAAGGACTTTTAGACTAGATTTCAGCTTCATCACCTTAAAATTGCAATAAAATTTGTAAGAATAAATCTTTCTGCATTTTGTTTTTGAAGGTGAATCTTAACATGACATTTAATAATCATGCCAAATTTCAAAACATGCAAGTCTCGGTCTACATTTATGTGGAGGAGGATTTGAATTTTGTCTGTGTGATTGGGGCAAGTTTGACTCTACGAAATTATCGGCGTGTCTGCTGAACTAAGGGGTGAAAGTGGCTGATTTCCTCGTCAAGAATGCTTCTGAGTATTGGACTTCTTTTGGATATTCGTGAAGAGGAGGTTTTAGAAGGTCAGCAGCAGTATACGTCCAGATCAGTGGTGATGAAATTCACAAGCACCCAAACTAATTTTGTCAACAAACTTTCAATGAGTTCTACATTACAGGTTTTTCCAAGAATGTTTCCTTTTGACGTGTTCGAATGTTTGTTTGCCCTTTACTCAAGTTTTTTTCACATGTGACGGGAAAAACTTCGTGTGCAGGCGGTTTGCAAACCCAATTGTGCTCTCCGATTGATGCTCTTCCGGCACCGTGGCACTCACCTGATTCCATTGCCGTTGCAGACAAGCCGCAGGGAAACCCACTTCCACCCCCCGGCCTGACTACGTCATATGTAGTGCTTCGCGGCACCATTCCCAATTCCCCCATTGCAAGGACTTAATAACAAGATGACTGATCCATATAATTTTCGATCGAGACACTGCAGCGAGATAATGAGATTAAAAGAGTGTGACGCTGAGAATTTGATAAATTTGTCAAATCGTTGCAAACCACGGTCGTGAGTATCGGTGGGTAGGTGGTCGGTCACTCTCTGGGAGCGGCCATCGGCCTAATGGACACTTGAAAACTTGCGCTCGAAAGGCACATCTGGGCCTGGAGTCTCACTTCAATAACCCCCCCCCCCCCCCCCCCCCCCCCCAACGTCTCAATCGACATTCTCCACCGCAAAGCAGCGAATTGAAAGGTGTGGGGCCGGGAAAGGCTTGGACGAAGCACTCGATCACAGGGGTGCACGAAAGCGAGAAAACGACAGAACAGAATGAGCGAGCGTGTGGGAGTTTCGGCAACAAGACCAGTGGTACAGCTCATGCGGAAGGCCTGGAGTGTGCATGCAGTCTTGGGGAGAAAGAGGATCCGGAACACTCGATGGTCATGGTATCGTGCGAGGCTGCTGCAAGGAGACTGGGCTCTCCATTTGTATGTATGCGATTCCGAATTGAAGGATCCTATTTGCAGTGCGTACGAAACACATCATTTAAGAAGTTCAGGACAGTCTCGGCTAATTCATCTCAGGAGCGTGCAAGCATGATTCAATTGGAAGAGTCGTTTCCGGAAGCGCACAAACTACATCAATGGTGCGGTTTTGCCTGCGAGGATTGAGTGTATAGTCTACAATTTTGTATGCACAGCCTGAGGAGGGTCCTGCGTTTTTTCTTTACCAGGAGCTCGATCGAATTGGTAGGGCAGATCTACCGATCAGCAAGGGACACCCTTTATCGCATATTTGGGATAACTAGACAATGAAGTCGAATTTCTGTGTTTTTTTAAAAGATTCCAGCGTATGAAGAATTCGTCACCGGATATCATATGCAGGTTTCAAGGTTTATGGATAAAAATGACCGATCAAATTGCAGAACAGTCGCCCGGGAGACTTGAACGAAATTTGATGATCGAGGCTTACAACTTGTTGAATCTGGATCCATGTGTACTCATTCGTTAAGATTTTCGGGTGGAAATTGTGGGTCAGTTCTATATATGGGAGTCTAATGCTGTTCATTAAACGTGTTTTCACCACCAGACCCCCCTGTGAAGGTCAAGCGGTATTTGATCTTGGTTGTGACAATTCTATGATTGACTTAACTTCGTTAAATTTACAAATCTCGGAATGATTCTGTCCTGGATTTTAGAGCTTTGTGTACCCTGATATATGTCACAATTTCGGTGCGGGAAATACGCCAATTAACCCTTGAACGACGGACTGGTGACCGTGGAAATCATGCATCTTGATTCTGTGTGACATCATCTACTTTAGAAAAGCCAAATATATTCATTGGAAGTCAAAACCCTGTAGAAGATGTCCCCTTTCCACCCCTAAAGAAATGTATGTATTCCAATATATATGTGTTCATGTAATTTATGAGCAAATTGTTTGTCATTTATGAGCTCTTGTGATTTTTAGAGGAGACTAGGTGTGCCGCACAAACTTTACATTCATAGGATTTGAAATTCCTAAGTATTAATGCATATTAAGTGGCCTACACTTGACCACATTTCATTTGGTGTAGGAGACCCAATTTTATAACAAAAATGACATGCTCATGCCTACACTTCAAAAGCCACAATCATGTTAATGTGGCATGTTAGGGTTGTGATATTGCCCCACACTAGGTACGCTAAGCAAAAATATCAATCTCACCATGCCACAAGAAAGAGAAGATACTAGCAAATTGAAGGTCTTGCACATGCTTCAATATCCCGTCTATTGTTCTTTTGTGGCACGTTTCAATAGAATGTCTAGCCTTTAGCAACTCATCAAAACTTTGTTGAGCCCCACCAGTTGAATCTAGACTTTGCTAAGTCCCCTAATTGGCCTAACAATAGTAGTTGTCCTCATAAAGTGTCTTCAAACACCTCAAGAGATATGCTTGGCAAAAGGGATTGTAGTTTTGCTGTGGAATAGTCAAGAAATGGAGGACCCTATCATCCCACGCTAGACCCCACTTCATTGGCACTTGATGTCTTTGCTTGAGGAGTCAAGATCAAAATTGAAGAGATTCTTTAAACAAGACCAATAAAAAGACTCGAATGGAAGGGGTTCCTTCAAAAAGAGTTAGATTGGGTCAAGAATTTTAGAACAAGGCTTGGATTGACAGGAATAGGATAGGTAAAATTGATGTTGATGAGAATGAAGAGCAATATCTCTCAACCCTCCACTTATACTAATCTAAGACGTAGATTAACACCTAAGACGACTTGAAGTACACAACTCTATATTTATACTAATGTAGGACTAGACTAGTACCTAAGACGATTAGGAGTAGTTAAAGGCAGTTGCCTTCACCTACAAACTACTTAAGGGTAGTGGCTTGTCCTTAAAGCTAACTTAGAGGCAATTGTCTTTGTGGTTTGATATCCAGTGTGTATGTATATGTCATGTTCGTTACATCACCCCCTTCTTAAGAAAGGAGTTCTACAAGTCCCTCTATTTGCCAACAGTTATATCTCAGACTTAAACATTTTGTGGACTTAGTTTCTTTGGATATTGTCGATGGAATGCTTGTACCATCTCTAGAGCGTTTTCAAGGTTGGTCACAAGTTCCCAAGTTCTTTCACTGATTTCATAATCCTACCAATGAACAAGATATTCCAATTTCTTGCAAATAATGCAAAAATTAAAGATTTCGAAGACCTCAAACTCTTCTTCACCGTTGATTTCAATTGGAGATGGAGGTACTTGTGTATGCCTTGGTGCAATTGATTTTCTATATGGCTTCAAAAGAGAAACATGAAATATTGGATGTACTTTCATTGAAGTATATAATTGAAGTCAATAAGCCACGTTGTTCACTTGTTTTATGACCAAAAAAAGTTTGAGACATTGATAATCGAGTCTATCACTAGGCCGACTAGTTCTCAAATTTCAATGAAGCAACTATACTTTGTCTTTAATTTGAATAGGCAAGTGTTGATTCCAAGATTTATCTACATTCTCTTTTTGTCTCTCTTGAGCTTTGACAATCTTTGCTTTCATCTCTTTGTATATTTTCAAAATTGGAGCTTATATTAAGAGATTTTTGGTGGCCACAAATGTGAAAGTTTGCAAAAGAATACGTCACAACATGTGATACTTGCTCAAAATCCAAGATTTCTTGACACACGCCATATGGATTACTACAACCACTTCCAATTTTAGAAAAACCGTCACTAGAAGAAAATTACACTATTCATGCCAAAAACTATATTAAACTTGCTAAACTTGCGTTTTACTTAACAAAGACTGCGTTGGAACTGCGTTGCATTCAACGTAACATGTGGAGTAGATTGTGTTGAGTTCTCCCTTCATAACGCAAAATTGAACAAGGAAAACACAGAATTTAGCAAGGAAAATGCAGAATTTTGTGTTAGAATGAAAAATTCCGCATGACAAAGCAGGACTTCAACACAATCCACTTCATGCGTTACGTTGAATGCAACACAATTTCAACACAGTTTTTGTCAAATACAACGTAGTTTTCTTCTGGTGCGTAGTCTTTAATTTTCATAGACTTCATTGTGTATCTACTTGTTTCTAAAGACTTTGACTCTATCTTTGTAGTGGTGGTTGATTGATTGACCAAAATGACACACTTTGTGCCATACAACAAGATAGTGACCTATGAGGAAACTCCACGATTGTTTATCAACATGTACAAGTATCAAGGACTTTTTAACGACATCGTCTCTGATTGTGGTACATAATTTACTTTCAAATTTTGGTAATCATTATTCAATATTTTATAAATAGGGACCAAATTGTCTTCGGCATATCATCTTCAAATAGAGGGTCAAACGAAAAGAATTAATCAAGTATTGGAGCAATATCTTCAATGCACTATCAACTATCATCAAGGCAATTGGGTGGACCTATTGCCACTAGTTGAATTTACATACAACAATACTTTCCAAGAGTCCATTTGACAAACTGTATTCTTTGCCAACTATGGCTAGCTTCCAAAATTAGACCAGTTCAATTTCAATATTGCAAAGAATTCGGCAATAAAAAACCTAGATAATTGACTTTCACTAGTAGAAAATTACGTCCAAATCAACAAAAAATCAACAAAAACTTGTTGATTTGGGTACTGCATTGACCGTTTTTACAATTTTTTGTTGATTTGGACACGAGTTAACAAAATGGCTAACAAATTTTTGTTGATTTGAGCACTAGTGAACAAAATGGTTTAACAAATTTTTGTTCATTTGAATAGTGCAACAACCAAATCAACACATTTTTGTTGACTGTTTTTGGAGTGTTTGTGGACTGTTTTGGGGCTGTTTTGGGGTTGTTTTTGGGTTGTTTGTGGACTGTTTTGGGGCTGTTTTTGGAGTGTTTTTGGGTTGTTTGTGGACTGTTTTGGGGCTATTTTTGGAGTGTTTTGGGGCTGTTTTTGGAATGTTTTTGGAATGTTCTTGAAATGTTTTTGGAATGTTTTTGAAATGTTTTTAGAATGTTGTTGAAATGTTTATGGAAAGTTTTTGAAATCTTTTTGGAATCTTTTTGGAATGATTTTGGAATGTTTTTGAAATGTTTATGGAAAGTTCTTGATATGTTTTTGGAATCTTTTTAGAATGATTTTGGAAAGTTCTTGATATGTTTTTGGAATCTTTTTAGAATGATTTTGGAATGTTCTTGAAATGTTTACGAAAATTCTTGAAATGTTTTTGGAATCTTTTTAGAATGGTTTTGGATTGGTTTTGGAATCATTTAGAACGTTTCAACAATTATGAATTTAGAGTTCAAATTGTATTTTATTTTCAATTAGATTTTGAATTTGATTGGAGTTCTAATTACATTGAGAATGTAATTCAACTTTGATTCACATAATTTGATTATATCAAATTTTTCAATCTTAAAATAATCAAATTTGAGTAGTTCAAAATTCAAATTGAACTACTAAAAAAATTTACTCAAATTTGAAGTATTAACCTCTATACTCTTTCATATATTAAGGCCTATAATTGCTTTTAAATATTAGTCTTTAAAGCAAGGTTGATATCTTCATTTCTATTTATTTTTTCAACAAAATTAACTAGATGATCTTGCTTGTACTTAATTTGACCTATTAATCCCTCTTGAAATTGTGAAATAACAAATTTTAGCAATTACAAGATCATGATGTTCGGATTTCAAAAAAGATAGTGTTCAATTCATCCCAAATGAATACATTTCATTTTGCCAACATTTTATACAAAAATTAATGTATATATCAATTCTACAATTTGCAACTTCCTACCATATGCTGGAAAAATATGTTAGAGAATATGTATTAGAAATTGCAACAAATAATATTTCATATTCATGCTTGGAAAAAATAGTAAGTTGACATGAATTGAGAATTATTTAAAATATTCAATGAAAAGAATTGTAGTTATGAAACTAAAGATTTCCAAACCCAATGGTTGGAATGTACTAATGTACATGCCATAATAAAGAATTTTCATCCTATTTTTCAAATTTTTTTGGAAAAATATTCAAAATTGCATTTACTAAAGAAATTTGAAGATTACTTTAGTGTAGAGATTCCACTTTGAATTGCAAAGTGAAATTCCTCATAAGTTTCACCTCCCTAATCTATATAGAACGATTTGAAACTTTTCACAAGATTAATATTTTAGAAAATCAATTTCAAATTCCTATTTATTTAAAAATTACATTCACATCTACCTAGTTTAGATGCACGCATAGCTCGAAAACCTATACACCATACAATAACTTTTTTATGATTTAATCAAAAGTTATAAAAATTGTGAATCCTTCAAACTATCCCTGATTCCCTGGATTACATGTTGTGTAATAATTTTAAGGGAAAAAACCTGGAAATTCAATTTCTAAATACATAACCAAAAACATTAGCTATATTGTCAAAAAAGGCAACTTTGTTCTCTAGGGGTCTAAATTCTAATTTTAAGTTTTTTAAATTATTCAAATTCTAAGTTCTTAAATATTTAAATTCTACATTAAGAATTTTCAAATTCTAATTTAGAACTATTGAAACTCTATGTTCTAAATTACAAAAAACTTAAATAAGAATTGTGACCAAATCATCTCCAAGTAAAATATTTGCCAAATATTCATAATATCTTTAATTAAATTGAAATTTTTATCACTAAAATTTCATGTGGGAAAAGTTTAAACCACCAAGTTTCACATTTATGTGCAATTAGAATATTTTTTATTAACTTACTAATTCACAATTCAGTGTTTTTTCAACTCAGCAGACTTTGGAGGCTGTTTTCGCATAGTAAAGTACTTTTTTTCGGAAAACTTTGGACTAAGAAAAGTTGTTAAATCAAGTTAACTTTCATCTCCAACAATCCGTTTGTGATTTGGAGTCTCCAATTGAAAGTTATGGGCAAAATTCAGAGAGGGGTTGGAATGAAATTTTATTTTGACATTTGTAAACACTCTCTCTGAATTTTGCCCATAACTTTCAATTGGAGACTCCAAATCACAAACGGATTGTTGGAGATGAAAGTTAACTTGATTTAACAACTTTTCTTAGTTCAAAGTTTTCTGAAAAAAGGTACTATGATATGCGAAAACAGACCCCAAAGTTTGCTGAGTTGAAAAAACACATCACAAAAGATTGGAAAAAGCAAATAAGTAGTAGTTTGTTCCTCTTTATGTCAAGTGTACTTGTACATGGTGCAATGGTTTGAACTTTGCACCCCTAAGCAAGGGGTGCAAGGTTCGAACCCCCTTGCACTCACGCCTGTGTGGCGGGGTTGCCACTTGGGCGGCCTGCCCGCGTGGTGGGCTGCTGCGTGGCGGCCTTTCATTGGCCTATTTTGTGTTTATAATTTGAAAAAAAAATTCAGAAATGATAAAAAAATTAACAAATATTTGTTGAAATTGTTATCAAAATCAACAAGTTTTAGTTGAAATTTTGTCCAAATCAACAAAAAATCAACAAAAACTTGTTGGACAATGTCCAAATCAACACGTCTAAATTAACAAAAAATTAAATTGTCCAAATCAACACTTTTTGGTCAATTTGGACGCTGATTTTTCTACTAGTGTCCATCATTTTGTTGAAGCCAAAATGTCCTACCAATAGAAAATTGTGTTGAGATTGGAGCACTCAAAGTCAAAATTGAAGCACTTGAAGTTGAGATGGGCCTTTGGGGACATAAAGTAGTCCTATATAATACAAGAGCCCATCGTAAAACTCAAATCTTGGATCAATATCATCTTGGGGCATTTCACCTCCTCATGATCTATGGATCCATAGACTAGAAATGGCTTGATTCAGAGATTCCGAATTTACAATCACTAAATCAGAAATTTGAGAGTCCAAAATTTGGATCCCTCTAGAATTGGAAATAACAAAATGGTTCTTAAATTTCAAAGCCAAAGAATCATATTGAAGACTTACAAAAATTTCTTAGAGAAATACTACATCCATAAAAGTTGTAATGTGTGTAGTTCTGAGTTGAAGTTGCTTAGGCTTGAATAGGGTAAACCATTGTTGATTATAAGCTACATCTCCCTCTTTTAATGCAAAATATAGTCTTCTGGATAGAGCATCGGACCGGATTTGCTAAGTTCCAAGATGATACGTGATGACAAAGTTGAAAGGCAATAACGATATATTCCACTGAGCTTGTTGTCAATTCAAAACCTTTGCAATATGAAATACTCAAGGTTCTTGTAGTTTGTATAAACCATTATTGGATGTTGAGCTCCTTCAAGAAAATGTTGCTACTCTTGGAATTAATGAGTTGACAATGACAAGTAACTTTTTATTGTCAATTTCATAATTGATCTTTGTGGCTATAAATAGCTCGGATTACTATCTCTACTAGCTTTTACTAGGGAGAGATTTGACAACATCTTAGGTAATGTTTGTTATTGGATGTGATAGTTTGTTACTAGATGTGGTAGTTTGATGGTTTTAAGGTCATTAGTTGTACTAGTTCAGCTGCTAGGCTTGCTAAGGCTTGTTTGTATGAAGAGCGTCAAGCTGTAGAGGCAAGGAGGCAAGATAGAAAAAGGTTCATCAAAGAGCACGTGATAGACTAAGAATAGAGGAGTTCCAACTTCTAGCACATGCACCTATTCTTCCCAAAGTGGAGGACCAATAAACAATGTAGGAATTCAATTGTCAATCTCTAATTATGTCTAACACAATATGTAGTTGATGAATTGAAAAGTTGCCTAGGTCCATGTAGTAGGAGGGATGTCATGGAGAAATTGACAATTTGCCATGGGTGATCAAGTTTCTTGTTCCCTCTGAAAATAATTGTCCTGGAACATGGATGGGCAGTCTGTGGCTCATCTAGGATAATTAGTGGTGAATTTAAAATTCTAAAGAAAGTGAAAGAAACCAACAAGGAGTTCAACCTGATTTCTCATTTCAAAGGACCATTTCTGCAAATACTAAAGATATGTCTGCCATGAGTTCGTCTATGTTGGGCCAGACGCCACTGGAGCTTGCAACACACTGTATGCATTTGGATTTCCAGCCTGTTGAGAATTCCAAAGCCAAGAATGCTTCTACTGTAAGGACAGCAGAGACAACACTGTATCAATTAACATAGATATGCAATAGATCCCCCAAGAAGTTGAGCTTTCTCAAGAATTGCTTCAAGAGTGTATCTTGAAGGTGAAGGGGACGGGGGTGACAATCACGGAGAGAGATGCGGAGGGACTCCAATTAACCAAAGGGAGGCTTCTCAGCAACAATAATGTTGATTTCCACATCAAGTGACCACTCTTGTGTGAGTTTCTGAGAGTTTCATATTTTGGGATCCATAGATTATTTGGATCTTTGTTTTTTCTAGTTCTAGGATAATCACTTGTTCATTGGGTGATTTTGTGTCGATGCATTTTTTAGCACAGAAGCTCTCCCTGTGTTGTGCTCTACTTGCAAGTACCTTGCCTGCAGGCTACCCATTGTGCATGGAAAGCTCTTTTATTTCTTCAATGATGTTTTCGTTTGGAGGCTTTTACAATGAAAGCACTCCGTATCTTTAGGCATTTGATCCATGTTACTTTGAGCAACTGTGCAGGTGGATTGAGGAAGTGATTGACCTCTTTTGGCAAAGACTCTGTTTTCATTCCCATCCTTGAGAGGTGTTAGGCTCTCCATTACATTCTATGCTTACTCGTGGTTGCAAATTGTCAGGTTTTTTTAAGGATTTTAGTCCATTGCTTGATGTCTAGTGTCCAAGCTTTGTTATTTTACGTCTAGTATGATATTACGTGTTGATGCTAATGAAGAGAAATTTGCACCTAAATTGTAGCTCTCATTTTATTGTGATCATTTTGGGATGGTAGTTCTCATTGGAGCATGGTTAGTATAAGTTGCCTCAACAGCCTTGAGTATGCACCTTATGAGGTTATATTTCACTAAATGATTTGGAAGGCCAAAATATTTCTCTCTCCTAGGCCAAACAAGTTGTGTTGTTTTCTATGTAAATGATATGATGAGATCCTCTTCTATGGTTCAACTACATCTGATGAAATGACAATACGCAAGCTTGGAAGATGAGTTTAGGAATGATAAAGTATGATCAAATTTCAATACAAGAGCATTGAAGGTTTGTTTTGAAGGTGATTGAGGGAACTATACCATATTGAGTTGAAAATATATCTCATGGGTTATTCCATGTAATTACATTTACTTTAACTTTTGGATTTCCTTCAGATTTGTAGGTCAAAACTTAATGTATAGTTTGGAAGGCTGTCAGTTGTGAATTAGTGTACTAATTTATTTCAACCCCTTGCATTTTCAAAAGAACACAATCATTAACCTCCATGAAATACTGTCACAGCAAGACTCATCAATGTACCTTTCTTTCCTCAGATACACAAAACGTTCTGCTGATCCTCAATGGAAGAAGCCACAGCGATCGAGGAACACAAGTGAAGCTGAAAACCCCAATTCTGTCCTTCCTCAAAAGATGCAAACCTTGCATTTTCAGAAGTAGACTGTGATAACCTCAGCAAACCACAGTCCCAGCAAGGCTCATTCTCGTACCTTTCCTAACCTAGCGTCATATATCTTGTAGTAAGTTTGAGGTTGCCAATGCGTCTTGGCAACTTTGTGGCCGATGCCGCAGCCTGGCAGCAGCAGCCTGGCCACATCGAATGCGTTGTTCCTCTTCGGATGCCCAGTGCCTGGCTTCTCCTGGACCACCTCTGCTGCAGTTTAGCGACGGCCCTCCGCAACGGGTGCATCGTCGCCGACAGCGACATCGCCGTGAGCAAAACACACAAGCGATCCGAGTTCCGAAGAACGAAACCCTAAACCCCAGAAAATTTCTCTGCACTGGTACGAGTGAAGTTAGAAACGGAATGGGCATTCGTTCGCAGCGCGTTCCCCGAGCCCGAGAACAACTGGAGCCCTGATGACACGTCACCCGCACCATTTGCCGATTGTTCACTTGCATTCTCGATGGGGTTTGTACGTTTCATCGCCTGCCATCCCGTCCCGGTAACTTCTCACCTCCTCCGATACCAGACTTGGAACGCGTCAAGGTGCCGCCATCGGAGTTGGGTCTGGGCCTTCACAGATTATCTGGCACTCCTGGCTCTTTTATCGTTGCTGTCGTTTTCGTGTGCCTCCTTTGCTCTGTCTGTACGAGGCCCTGATTTCTGGTATCAGAGAGTTGTGGAAAGCGGAGTCCGACTTGATCTATGCTTTTCTGGCCTGTCTTCGCTCGCGCTGGAGTATAAAAGGAGTCCCTTGTCCGATTCCCCCACGCCACCAGCTGCGTGCTCTGGATGCTTTCAGTGCCGACCTTTTCTAGTCGACAATTTGCACACGAGAACTACAAGCCCTTGATCTGGCTTGCTCAACTCGGGTGTGATGCGGCAGAGGCTTTGCAATCGTAGGGCTTCGCCAAGGCCGTAGACAGCATCCGTTTCTGCCAGTAAGTTGGGCTCGCCCGTGGAACTTCCTGACCGCTTGTCATTTGCTTCGTAGTGCAGCGCTTTGTTGCTCTGTGTTTTGGTGATTCGAAATCCTCTGGGAATGCATACTTAGTCAACTGAAACAGAGCCCACCAGTTGCTGCTTGTTTTTCAAGGCCTCGGTCTTGGTCACGAAATTCTTGGGAATAGGGTGCTACACGAGATGATTTCCTTGGTTTGCACGTTGATGATGCGCGCGAGCTGAGGTTTATGCTTGCCTTCAGTGTTGATGTCTTCTGTGATGCAATGGAACTGAAATGCTATCATTTTTTTCAGATTATCAGGCATTTGTGCTGTAGGAGAAAAAGGGACGTTCTGGTCTCCGTCCTGGTCTCTTCAATGCGGTACCTTTCTAGTGTTGTCGTGTTTGTCCAAAAGAATTGACCTTCCCTACTTGGATAGCCCTCATATGATGGGCATCCGGGAGTTTCATTGTTTGTGGACAGAACGTATCAGAGTCTGTAGTAAACTCTCTCGTTGTTCATCGCAACTTAACATGTCCTCGAAGTTGCATGGGCGCGGGGGTTCATCGAGGATAGTAGTGAGTACCTTTCTAATCAGTCCAACCAGCGCCTAATGTGGTTCGTTCTTGGCAGCTGAAGACATGTCTGCCTTGAGTTCGCCCATACTAGGCCTTATGACTGGAGGTAGTTCTGGAGAGCTCCATGTGGATTTGAAGCCTATTGACAATTCCGCGGCCGAGGATGCTTTAAAGGCAGCAGAGACAGCGTGTCGATTAGCGCTGCAACAGATCCCCCAAGAAGTCGAGGTCTCCCAAGAAGTGCTTATCTATCCTGAAGGTGAAGTTGGTGCGGTGACAATCACTGCGAAAGATATGGAGGGGCTACAACCAGGCGGGGATCTCAGCAATAACATTGTTGATTTCTACATCAGGTACGTCACCGTGTTGTTGTTCTGTGTTTGATAGATCAATACTTTGGATTAGATCGATGATTTGGATCTTTGTTCTTTTTAGTTTCTGGATAACCGCGTGGTGATTTGGTGGTTTCGTATCAATGCCTTTCCTAACGTCGGAGTGCTACTTTTTGGCCACTTTGATTGCAGGTTTCTTGAAAGGGGCCTATCCCCTGAGCATGGAAATCGCTTCTATTTCTTCAACGGCTTTTTCTTTAGGAAGCTTTTGCAGAGCACAGCATCCACAAGCATCGATCCGTGTAAGGTGGACTATGCGCAACTCCGGAAGTGGACCGAGGGGGTGAACCTCTTTGCAAAAGACTATGTTTTCATTCCTATCCTCAAAAGGTAGTAGTTCTAGTGTGTTACTTGTTTAATCGTGGTTGCCAATTTGAGGGTTTTCAACCGATTTTAGTCTTGTGCTTGATGAATAGTATCTAGGCGTTGTTTATTTTTGTGCAGTATAATATTGTGTGTTGACAGTGACAAAGAGAACTTTGTCCTTATTTGCGTTGTAGCTCTCATATTGTGGTGTTCTTTTTGGGATGGCAGTTCCCATTGGAGCTTGGTCATCATATGCCACCTCAGTAACCTCACTTGTCCGCCTGGTGAGTCTGTATTTCATTTCACTGCATGCGCTTGAAGGTGTAAATGGTGGTGGATCTTTTTCGCAACTAAGTTGTGTTGCTTTCTTTGTAGGTGAAATGATGAGATCCCCTTGTGTAGTTCATCTAGATCCAATGAAAGGACAACATGAGAGCTTTGAAGGCTTGATCCGGAGGTGAGTCTTGGACTAGATCGTGGATTGAAGACATATTCCTTTGTTTTAGATCAATATTGACATTTGTGTTCAAAGTTCCATTCCAATATATATTTTGGCTTTTCTCAAGGTTTATAGGGCCAAACTTGGTGTATTGTTTCTGACGTGGTCTCTTGTCAGTTTGTAATTGACCTATTTCAGCAATTTTTTTGTATGTATCTCTTGTGAAGACTGAACTTGCAAGTGTAATGTGTGTTTTCTTGGCTGCTTTTTTCTAAATATTTTGATTATGTCACTTGTGCAGTTATGTTTTACAAGCATGGATGGAAAGATTCCAGGTTTCAAGTAATGGGGATCAGTTACTAGCACTTTGTCAAATGAAATATGTGGAAGCCAAGGTATTGTTGGTTCTGGCTGCCTTGTTCCTGAGAACCAGTTTTTTGCTTTTTTTAATGCCAAAACTGCAGAGAAAGGCTCACAGTATATTTTGTTGTATTTTGATTTTGCAAGGTTCCCGAACAGGACAATTCCCATGATTGTGGTTTACATGTTTTGAACTATATTGAAGCGTTTCTGGTGAAGTCCACTTTATCAAACTTCAGCTTTCCTTCAAGTGAAATGGGTGTTTATTTTAATAATCCCCATTTTATCCTGGAAGTTTTGGGCAAACGGAAGCACATCCAAGACCTTATCCATGAGCTTAGCAATATATCTCAAGAGCGTGCTAGGAAGCGCAGGGCAATCCAAGTGGTTCTCCAGTCCATCCAAAATCTTCGGTTTCTCTTATTTCACGAAGGTGATGTTTCCTCTGTTGTAGGAGACGAGGTTGTGATTGTTTCTACATACTCTTTGTTTTTCGCATCCAATTACAAAGTACAAAGGTGGTCACAAATTATTTGATATTCTAGTTAGATATTCTAGTTATATGCTTGCATCGAGCAAGATAACAAACTTTCCGTATTTTTTTTATTGATTAGTGCATGTGCTCAAGTTTATCAAAGTCACACTCTTTGCAAGTGTTCAAATTCGTGTCTATTGAATTTGCAATGTGTTCTATTGAATTTCATTCTTTATTTCTTTTAGAAACATGAATTTGGACCTATCGGGTGGTCTACGTTTGGAATTTTTGAGTTTTTCAGGCCTAGTGGACCTTAGTCCTTATTGCTTCTCTGCTTTGATATGCTCAACATGGTCTTACTTGCAGTAGTGGGTGTTTTTTACAGGTAATTTTGAGGCATACATGAAAGATGTGCAGAGTGCTAGCCCAACCTTTTTCAATGGTCAAGGTTCGGAGATCAACCTTGCATCAACTCATGAAGATGCATTGGATGTCCAACATCAACAACCAAGTGGGATGTCAAGGGGGGATGATGAATCATTGGATGGTGCTCAAATTGAACCCACGCAGTATGAAGATGGAAGTGAAACTTTATCACCCAAGCCACAATGTGTTGAGCCTAAGATGCAAATTGGTGACCCAACACATTTCAATGGTTCAATTTTTGTAGCAAAGCATGCATCCTCTCATGCAGATGCATTTGATGTGCAACAGCCAAGTGGGATATCAAGGTTGGACGGTCTTGAGCTTCAACATGTTGAGTATCAGAGAGTCAATGGAGACAACATGTTGCAACATCTTGTGTCTCAAGAAGAACCATGTATAGATATGGTTGAAGTTCAAAAAGGGAAAAATAAGAGAGGTAGGAATATGACGAAGGAGGAGACTTGGGTGTTACTTTCGTGCATGGTGGAAGGAGGTCGCTTTTGCAAGGGGAGCGGAGGCCGAACGCATTGGAACCTCATCTGTAAAGAAATTCGAAAGAAGCTTGGAAGCTTGGTATCAGCAGACCAATGTCGGCTTCGGTATGACACTTTGTTGAAAGCCTATAAGACTTACAAGAAGTACTGCATGAAGATTGGTAAAGTGTTCTCTACAATCACAGAAGCAGAGCGACTTGAATTGAAGTTGGCAACGACCTTGAGTGAAGAAATGTACACAACCATGGATGAAATTCATGAAATGTGTACCAACCCCAATATATCTCAAAAGCGTTTGAAGTTGAGTTCTAATGTGTGTAATGACTTGCATCTGTTGAGCTCAATTGGCTCTCTTTCTTTCAATCCACCACCGATCACAAAGGGAAGGTCATTTGACAATGAAGTTGTGAGTTTGTTCTCAATTCTCTTTGATATTATTATGGCATGTTGCTTGATTGTTGGATTAGTGGATGGTTTATTGATTTGTTGTATTGTTCATTCTTTTGTGTATTCAAATGATGCATTTGATTATGAAAGATTGAATGTTCCTAAGATTTAGTTTGTAACTTTGAAGGTGACTATATCCATGCAAATTTGAGAAAGAGTAGTTGCTTGAAGTTGATTGTATGAACTTGATAGTGAGGAATGTGTTAACATTCTTGCAATTTATATTCGCTTGCTTGGTCTTACTAGGTCATGGGTGTGGTGCAGGTTGTATTGGACAGTGCATGTGGAGCCATGGAGGTTGCACTTGGCAATGTTATCCCAACGAATGTGATGAGTTCTTTGAATGAGGACTTGCAATCTACACTACTCAATTTGGTCCAAGAGTGTTCTTTTAGGGGTTGGTTTCAAGAAGTGAAGAATGGAATAGTTTTCGATTTGGGATCAAAATGTCGAAACCTAGCAATTTTGCAAGGTCATGAGCCGAGGGACATTTTGAACTATGTAGGTTCTATTAGCCAAAATATTGAGATCATTATCTTTTCTTGATTCCTATTTTATGTTAGTAGATGATTTGAATTATTGGTTTTCACTTGTTTAAACTGATCGTAGACCACAAGGTATTTGAATTATTATAGACTTGATTGTATGTCTTTAGTTAACTTCCAATTTTGTTTAAGATCTTAGTTCTTATAACAATCATTCTACTCTTATGTGGCCAAGTTTATCTTTGTGCAGGTTTTTAAGCTTTGGAAGTTGGATTTTGTGAATGTGGAGGGTATGGTGTTTGAAGAAGGAAATGCCATTGGTAATGTAGATCTTTGGGAGGAGAAAACATGGTTTTTAAAGTTTGAGTTCTACGAGAAGATCTCGAAGGAAGTGTTGTGCAAGAATCCCCAGTTCCAGACTTATTGCAATAGTTATCCATTTGAGGAGTCTTTGGGTCAGCATATTAGAGTGTTGATACTCGATCATTGTGAAGAACTCGAGCATTTGGATTTGAAGGACCTTCCCAACTTGCGAGCCCTTACCATCTTCAATTGTCAGAATTTGAGCTTGGTGACAGGTTGGGAAGTTCCAACAGGTCTTGCATCACTTGAGATAAGTTATTGTAATGCTTATCTTGATTTTCCTAAAGTACAGTACCTTTTGTCTTTGACGGAAATTATGGTAAAGGGAAGGAGATCTAGCATACGAGGAATCCCTTGGGACTTGTTTCAGTTCAGCCCATGTAGTAAATTGCAGAGATTGGAGATATGGGAGGATGAGAGCTTGTCAAAAATAGCAGATCTTGAGATGTTGAAGGAGTTGAAGTTTTTGGAGTCCTTGTTGCTTGGAAATTGTTCCTTTTCTAGTATCCGAGGCTTGAGTGGGCTTCAAGGCTTGACAACACTAGAACTTGTAGATTGTGAAGGTTTGAGAAGGGTGCCAGATTTAGGTTGCTTGAAGGGTTTGATCCACTTGAATATGTGTCACAGTAGTGTTGAAAATATTCAAGGTGTAGAAGAATTGCATTTGTTGATTTCTTTAAAGCTTCTAGGTTGTAGATCACTAGAATGGATTCCCTTTTTAGGACACTTAAAAGCATTGGTTTACTTGGATATAAGGGGAAGTGGTGTGAAGGAGATTTTAGATAGGGAGGACTTGATTAATTTGAAGATCTTTGAAGGGGATGTAGAATGAAGATCTATGTAAGCTATGTTCACTTCTATTGAATGCTCAGTGAGTTCATATAGGATATTGGTTTGATAATCTTTTGTTCATGATTTTCCTATTATGAACTTCTTTAGTGGACTTTTTTTTGATGACCAAGAGTTAGGATATCTAATTGTCATGATTGAAGTAGTGTAACAACCTTTGAAGGATGTGATCTTTTGTATCCAAAATAGTTTCCTGAATGTTTTAGTTATTGGACCAATAGATGCATTCTTTTTTTTTGTACAATAAGCAATGAAGTCATATATGTACTATTTTTTGGTGTTTAGGGTCCTTCAAGGATAAAGTACAATATCCCTTTGGAATCATAGGTAGTTTGGGTTTTTGAATTTGTAGAAATGTAATGCAGAATATAAATTACAATAATAGTATAAATATGGTTTGTTTTTTTAAAGTTGTAAAATTCAAAAGAATAAACAAAATATAGTTTTTCCATAGAAGTTGGAGAACATGGTCTATATTTCTTATTTATATAATTAGATCAAATGTTGATCTAACTTATATTTTTACAATAGTATTTGGAACCTAAAATTGGAAATTCTTTTAAAAGTGATTGTAGATTGAATATTTGTAAATTTCATAAGAATATTATTTCTTTGAGTTCAAATTGTTAAATTCTAGTTGTAGGAATTTTTTGAAATATTTTTTAAAGAAAGAAATAACTTCATCCACTTTAAACAATGGGTGTATGTGATGGCTTTGTATATTTAAGGTTTTGTATTGGGGTTTAAAAAAGTTGATTCAAATAATACCTAGGGTTTATTTAATTTACTTATTTATTCAAGTTGTTTCCTAAGGGTCGATTTTTGAATTGAGAAAGTTTTGGAAGGCAAATTTATTCAAACCTACAATAAGAAATAGATTAGGTTTGTGAAAAAATTGTATGGCACTTTTATTGAGATGTAGGCACAAGGTTTTGACATCACTACTAGAAAATGGATGTTTTATGACTGCAAAAATATGACTGAGGATGACTAGCGATTAGTTGCAGTCAAATTTTGACCTTATACTTCAAGAGCGTATACTATATGCCCATTGGGAACACCAAATACTTCATAGAGAATAATAGGGAACACATTTGTGGGTACGGAGTCATATTTTATAGTGATATTTTTCCTAATCATATTTTGCAGTCATATCTTAATAAGTATTACATTTTTTTGTTTTGGGCTACCCAAGGAAAATTTGAGTGGGAAACATATTTGGAAAGCACTTAGTCATATTTTTTACTTTAGTCATATTTTCAGTCATATTTTTTGTGAGTTATATTTTGTGATTAAATTTACTTGGTAGAAATTTGTTTTCTTTTGGGGTAGTCCAAGGTAAATTTAGCCTCAGTATATGTTGAGAAAGTGTTGTGTCATATTTTTGCTCAAGTCATATTTTGTAGTCACATCTTTTTGGTAGTCATTTTTTTCTTTTGGTGGCAGGTAAAAGAAAATTTAGGTGGAAAATATGTTTGAAGAGTGCCTAATCATATTTGTCAATCATAATTTTTCTTCAATTATGTTTTTGTGTTAGTCATATTTTATATTCATATTTCTTTTATAATTATTTCTTTCTTTTGATGAAGCCTAAAGAAAAGGTGGACAATCTATAATGGGGCTTTTATATTTTGGTCCCAAGGACCATTCCTTGGATTTAAAGCATGATTTTCTCTATAAAAAAACATTATATTTAGTTTTATGATTTGTCTAATACAAAATTGATGTCAAATAATTTGGAGTGACACTTCTTTATATTTTAATGAATACCTTCAAAATTTCATAGAACTCAATAGAGAAGCAAAAAAAATTAAGTTGTTAACAAAATCCAACTTTAAATTCAAGATCACTTAGATAATTTCTAGAACTTTTTAATAAATATAACATTTTTAAAATTTTAAAATTTTTTTAAAAATAGAATACAATAAAAGTAGATAATTAAGATTGCTAGTTTTAGATTGTAAATATCAATATTCATTTACTTTTAAGAAAAGAAAGAACCTTTCAATTTAAGTGACATAAAGAATTCAATTTTGAAGTTAATAATTAACTTAAGCTTATAGGCTAGAAGCAAATGTTGGATGAAGTCTTGAAAGATGATTTAGAAATAAAACTTTATATATCTTTAATTTTTGTAAAAAAATTTCTATTACAAATATTTTTACTATTTTAGAATAGGTATGTTGTATTGTACAACCTAAGCTTATAAAAAGTTTGAATTTTTTTAATTGAATTTGGAAAACTACAATTTAGGCCTAGATTAGCTAAAACCATTTCAAACTTCTAACTTCTACTAATTTGTCAACTTTATTTAAGATGTAAATGACTTGTAGTTTAATGTTAGAAAAAACTTGTTCATTGTATAAATGCAAAATAAACAACTTCTGAACATCTTATTAGGATTCAAAGTTCAACAAAGAACATCATTGTGTATGCTTTCTCTTAAGGGTATAGATAAAACTCTCACATATGTCATATATTGAAGTTTGTTTCTTTTTTAGAATTTTTTTTGGACATGTCATACAAGTCACTTATGGAAGATTTGTATAAATCCTACAGAAGTTACAAAACTATTCATATGAAGATTGAGGCTCACCATGAGCACATGCATGCTTGTATTGGAATTAAAAGATAGGAATTTGAATGTTCCTACAAAGATAAAGAATGCAAAAGTACAATCCTTTGTTTTTGGCTTCAATAATGTTTTTAATTATTGCTTATATCAAATACTTTTGCTTTGCCACACTTTATGCATGAGTTTAAGTACATTGACAATTGTATAATACAAGCTTTGACATCTTTTTCATTCCATAATTATAGTTGCTTAAGGCCTTGCAACTTCCCTTTACAAATTTTGTGAAGTTGGAGTGTCAACTTGTATCCATTTTGAATCAAATTTGGATGTTAAACTAACTTAGTTGTATTGTATAGCCATATTTGGTCAATTTAATGCGTATATCAAGTCACATGACTAGAACCAATCATGTGCATAAACTGCAATTGACTACTTTGGTAATCTCTTGAACAATCAGAATTGTAAAAAATTTAGAAATGTAGGATTTTTTAAGAATAATCAAAAAGAAGAATTGACAAAGGGAAAATTACTAGATAAAGCATTATTCATGGAAGTTGTCAAGGAGAAAATAAGTTTTCTAAAAGAGAAATGTGAGATTGAAATGATGCACTATAAGAAGCCTATGTTTTTGGTGACAAATATTAGGTGACATCCAATGTAACAACTCATGTTTCTGTGTCAATAACAAAACAATTTTAAATTTTTATCTCTTGAAAAAATAATTTGTAAAGAATTTTTTTGTAGCATAGATTATCCACTCAGCAATGAAAAGCATATATTATACAATAACTTTTGAAGTATGTAGTCAAAAGTTATGAATATAGTTAGGCTTTAAAGGTACTCCTTAGGCACATGTTGTATGAAACTTTTAAGGAAAAAATAAATAAAAGCTCCATTTGTTGTAAATTGTCCAAAATCACTACGTTGCCAAAATGCCAAATAATGCAATCTGGGCATTTAGCGATTACATTCATGAGAGTGAATTACCCCAAATTACTATGTTGCCATATAATGTAGTTTGGGCATGTGGGGGTTAAACTTTAAAGTTATGAATTGTAATTCATGCTAAATAAATATGTAATGGTGCAATTCTTTTCCATCAAAGGGTTACAAATCAAAAGACACATTCATTTGTCCATGTGTTTTAAAAAAGATAAAAAAAGAAAAGAAAAAAATACATTTATGTTGGTATAACTTGTTTCTTTTCATTGTTGTTTAGGAAACACATCAAAGCCACACTCTACCATTGTGCGTGTCCACCAACCTTAACGACCAGAGCTATTGTAGTCTGACCTCAAAATCTACTCTTCGTACAGCCTAGTATTTCCAGTCCACATACGACATCTTCTTGTAAAAGTTTGGACTGTATCGGCTAGCAAATCAAGTGCCGAATAACAATTCCCATTAGCGTCCACCTTCGGCTCATGTGCTGGCGATGACGCAATCGATGACAATGACAACGAGGCACCATGGGTGGATTTGGAAGGCGATAGATTTGCACATGAAAATTGCTCTCACGCATCAATGTAAACACTAGAACTTGTCCAACACCGACGGCGTGCACCAGAACCAAAGATCTCCACAGGAATCCAAATCCCAAGTGACGATTGCCTCCAATCGTCACGGAAAAAACCTCGCCATCTCTATCTTCGACATAAACATTTTCACCAAATTTGTTGCCATGTTCCTACATAAATTTCATGGGAATTCCCTGCATTTGTATCAGAGGTGAAAAAGAGGTTTCAAACACAAACACTTTGATCTATGTGAAAACATTGATATGAAAAACTTCAAAACTTCAAAACTTACCAATAGGCATTGGTGTGGCTCACTTCGCTCGTCTATTCGCAAATTCAGAGAGTCTTGAATGTTGGCACTTGGCAGGTAAATCCTGCAGTTGCACAACGGTAAAAAAAAGGACTTCGACAATCACCACGCATATATACAATAAGTTCAAACAAATTTGTCCGCACCGGATAACCATCTCCGCAGCAATGGCCACAGACCTCCGTCATTTGCTCTGCCATCTCAAATTCCATACAACAAGTTCAAAGAAACAACCTCGAACGACCTTGAACAACAAGCTATGCAGGAACGGTACGAGGTATCGTTCTTGGCCTTAAATCCTAAAATCTGCCAAATTTAGGGTTTCTTTTACTTAACTCATAGAAACAATATGGTTGACCGCATGGTAACTGATTACGCGATGTGCAAATATCCTATTGTTATCACAATGTACTAAAATCTATAAAAATATTGTTTACCAATGCTTGTTTTGATCCCTCGATTAGTATGCCCTATCCCTTTGTCACATACAAAATCAAAGTAAAAGTAACATTCTACTTTTTTTAAATGCAAAAGAACTTTGAAATTTAGGAACTTTTTCATCAGAAGTTGGAATGTCAAAAAACAAAGACTGCGCACCCCTCTTTGTCAAGAGCTTCCTCATGGTACTGACATTGCCACTTAAATCAAAGTAAAAGTAATTCTTTAGTTTTTAGATCCAAAAATACTAAGAAATCCATCACTTTTCTACCATAAGTTGGAATGCCACAAAACCAAGTCCATACACCCCTATCAGCTTAGGGCTTTCTAACCCTAAACCCAAGCACATGATTGGAGGACATCTGGGAAAAGAGATCTCAACATCACGAACCAACAAGACAAAACAAAAGAAACTATGTATTTTAACCCCTAAAGGACCAAGCCCTGTTTTCTACCCCAAAACACTAAAAACTGCCAATTCTATAGCAAAGAGTAAAAAAATATTTTAATTAATTTTTTTCCACATCTAACCGTAGGATCTTATACCTCACTAGTATAAGATATTGTGGAAAAAAATTCAGAATTTTTGACCACACAGATTGCAAGATACTTGCATTTAAAGTGGGAAAAACAAGTTTTTCAACACATTGCGGGACTGGATTTTTCGACTTTGAACATTTTTAACTTAAAAATTTTGCACTAAAGAGTTTTGAGCTTTAATTATTTATAGTGAAAAATTGAGTTGAGAATCTAGGAAAAAATAAATAAATTCAAAAAAACTTAATTTTCATTCTTAAAAAAAATGTTAAGTAGAAGTAGGTATGAGATAGAAGGAAAATCTAAAATATTAATATCTTTTAAATGGAATTAAAATGCACTAATCCTAATGGTGAGATTGTTCTAGCAAGTAAACTAAACCATGAAAAATTTATTTTTTTGAAAAATTGCAAAAATTGCATCCAGAAATGAATCCTACAAGTTATTTTTTTCAAGGAAATGCTCTAATTGCCCGAAAAACAAGAATGTCCATAACTTTCTCATAACAAATCCAAATAAAATGAATCAAATCTTCCTAGATAGGCAAAAATATAATTTATAAGAAAATTTTTTTTTTTTTTTAAAATTCAAAATTTTTCTTTGCTGCCCGAACTGCCCGCCGTCCCCTGTTTTGAGCTTATTTGGGCATAACTTTTGTTCCCGGGCACCGATTGAAAAAAAAATTATATTCCCATGAAGATATTCAATTTTTCTATCTCCAAAAAAATTTTCAAAAAATTAGGACAAAAATTCAGCCCGTAGGTACCTGCCCGAAATTGCATTTGTCCCCCGAAGGGACAATGGTCCTTTAGGGGTTAAGCTATAGATGCCCAAGGCACCGGAACTTGGTACTTGCTAAATTTTGAAATTAAATAAATCCTAATCAAGTTTCCATGTTTAGTAGTGCATGTCTTTGCCGTAGTTTGCTTTTCAGCTACCATATAATATCTAATTGCCTTTTCATGGAAGCATTATTTCTTAGAACAATTTTAAGTAGATTTTTCTAAAAAATAAAATAAAATAGACATCAATTTGGAGTCGTTTCATATTTTTTTGGACCTTCACAAAATTAGTTTCAATTTTTTGAAGTTGAAAAGTAGTGGCTATTTAAATTAAAGATAAAAGTAACAATAAAAACTGGCAAGGCGTGGCAGGGCGTGGCGGAGACTACATGTACGCAGAAAGGGCAACATTACAAATAGCGCCAATGGTGAGCCATTCATGCCCCGCTACGTGTCATGGCGGATGGTGGATGGCGGGGTGGATTTCTGGCATATGCGTGGGCTCAATGTCCACCATAATATCTTCATGATGTGACAAACATTATTATTGACATAAAAACATGAGTTGTTAAATTGGATGTCACTTTAAAAATTTTCATTTAATGTCCACCATATCATCTTGATGTTATTGTGGACGTTAATGTTGACATTCAAACATGAATAATTACATTGGATGTCACCTAAAATTTATCACTGGCCTAAAACATGGATTTTTTTAGAGTGATGAAGACTGATGAATTATTACAAACGGTGTTTGATTCATATTTAGTGATGTAAACTATGAGAGAATTGTATGTAAGTGGATCATTGCTATGAGAACAAGATTCAACAAGAATGTTGCTTTCCATTTTTTTCATCGTCTCACCAATCACGAGGAGTGCCAAATCGCAATTGACTACTTTGGTAGTCTCTTGAATAGTCAGTATTATAAAAAATTCAGGAATATGGCACTTCTTAGCAAATTGCATTTGTAACTTGAAGACATGAAGAATTGTCAAGCTTTAAAACAAAAAAAGCAGAGGTGGTTGACAAATTACTATAGTAATTGCAAGGGAACGCCAATTCTTTCCATTGGCAAGGGCTACAATGTCACCTACCAAGTACTTTCAATGACTATAGTTTGAAGGATCCTGGGTTTGTTGTTCACAAAGGCAAAGCTTTGGCCAAATCAAGGGAGGGTTTTTGTTGTGACGATATGAGATTTTGCAACGGACCAAATTTAGAGCAATGAAAGGTTTATTTTATTAATTTGTTTTGCATTTAGGGTTTGTAACTTAAGCTAGAGTTCAGAATGCAATTTTGTTTGCGCTAGAAATCGATGTATGAGATGGACATTGAGTTGAGAGCCAAGGTTGCATTGGTAGGGGTGCACACGAGTAGGAGCTTCAAGCAAGTTCAATAATAGTGGAAGATGTGCCTTACAATGTAGCGAGTGACTAAAGATTTTCAATTGACAAGTGGTGGGTGTCAATGTGCGGTGAATTTTAAAGTATTCAATTTTAGAGTGCAAGATTAAAAAGTACCATGATGCCAAAGTAATTTTGTGCTTGGACTTACACACATTCCACGACTTATATACGACATCTTCAGCACTGTAAAAAAGCTATAGAGTGGGCTTTGACTCCTTTGAGTTCATCAAATCTTGAAGCACGACTTTCTTCTTCTTTATCCTCTCCACCTAATTTGCAACTAAAAGGTTATCGAGAACAAAAATCTTTGCTCTTAATACAGAGACTTTTGGATGTATTGCTTTTTGCTTAGGAGTTTTACGAAACAGGTGTTGTGCAAATACTTCAAAATCTATGTCTGTAAAATGATCACAATGTTTGAAAAACTCTCTCTTGAGAGACATTGCCTTCATTTTAAATCCTTTAATATCCTTGAACTATGTTAAGGAATAAGGATCTATTAACTCACGTGTAGCATCCTTTAAAAAGAAGATTTTCTAGTATGCCCAAAGCTTGTCTGGCAAAGTTATTATTTGAATTTCGTTTTTTAAGTATGCATTTTCCACTGATCAATACAAGAAAATGGGGAATTGGGGATAAATATGATTGCAGAAAATGACTCGAAAACAACTGCTAGCAGTCATTTTTTGAAAATGTGACTATCGGGTGACTATGACCTTCGTAGTCACTTGGAAGTCATTTTCATTGAGCTAAAATCTAGAAGTGTCTGAAATCTAGAAATGAGTATTATTACCATCTTTTTATTTCTAGTTGGACAATGGATGAAAAATGATGACCTAGAAAGTGCTTTCTTTAAGGCTACATCCACTTGGCCAATCATTTGCCAGTCATTTTGAAGTCACAACAGACCCTTTATAAATCTAATGTGAACTACCATGTGTCCAGTCATTTGGCAGTCACAATATAGTCGTGATAGACTCCTTCTGAATATGACATGGAGTGCCACATGTTCAGTCATTTAGCAGTTGAAGTGAAGTTGCATTTGATCCATGAGAAATCTGACGTGGACTACTATGCATGTTGTCAATTTGTAGTCATTTTTGAGTTGTAATAGAGTCATAGCGGAGTTGTGTTGAAATCATTTCCAAGTCGCAACAGAGTCTTTAAAATGTAAGTTGCAACATACATCAAATGCCATACACCATACACAATATACCATATATAATACGGGTGATTGCAAGAAACACCTGTCCTATTTTGTGTCACATGTCGCATTCTGATTTGTTTTTTGGCCATAACTTTTGTATTTTAGCTCCGATTGACTCAAGATTTGGAGGGAAGGTGCTCATAACTGTCATAAACCTTCCATAATTTTTTCATAATTTTCAAAAATATTTTACTATCTATAAATAGACCCCAATTGAATGTCACACTTGGCAGTTTAGGGGTTTTCTATACCTGAGCTATACCTTTTTTTAATGATTTTAACATGAAATTTGGATGAGATGGTCTTCTAATAGACTTCTAGCTTTCTAGGAAAGGATTTTTTTTTAAAGTTAATTTTGTGAGGTGTGGAGGTCTACAAAGTGAGCTCCCTTCTGCTTGTATTTTGAAACATATAAAATATTATTTTGGTGGGTTTTTTGGTGAATGACCATATCTATAAAGTTGTCGCAAATGGACACTTTTTATTTTTTGAAAATATCTATTTTTACTATTTTTCCCTAATTAAAACATGAAAATATGTATTTTCTGGAGGTTTGGCACTTTTCAAGTTCTCCTACTTAGAGAATTTTTCTATCCATTTCCTTCGGTCAAAACCTTCATCTTAGAGGTATATACACTATTTATATTTTTTTAATTTTTTAAAAATTAATTTTCTAATTTTAAATTACTCCCGAAAAAATCAGCCAAACGCAACAAATAGGACAGGTGTTTCTTGCAATCACCCATACACCATAAATCATACATTATATGCCATATTTGGCAAATGTGGTTTGGCTTCTAAAGCCACTTGATATGTGAATACAAAGAGGGAAAATGGAAAGCTTATTATACAAGTAGGAGGATGGAAGGCATGGCAAACCATATCAGATATCTAAAATGTAGGAATTGTATCAGAAATATTATTTTAGACCTCATTTAGATATAGTAGATCAACTTTTTTCAGGAAACTTTGAACTAAAATAAGTTGACAAATTTGTCGTACTTTTAGCTCTAAAAATTAGTTTTAGATTTTAGCCTCCAAATCAAAATTTGTGAGCATTTTTGTTTGTATTTCCAATCTTTTTTCAATATAGTAGTACAAAAGACGTAACAGAGTCATTTTCGTCTTAAAACATCAATGCATTACTGTAATGCAACTTCCATATGATTAAATATAGTTACATAGAAGTCATTGTTGATCCTATAGAACTAATATCATAAAACTTTGGTATTAGAAAAGTTGATTCAGTTACATGTGTCACCTAGGCTCTGAAGAGAGACTTCTTTATGAAATTCTATGCATACAGAAGAAGTGAAAGTATATGATTTCTAAGCAAAATTATATGTTAAGCACATAAATATGTAGAAAAATGTCATTTACTAGTCACAATTCATTTAAAACCCTTGATCATTGTTAAAAAGTCATTTGGCCTTAAGGGATTTTGTTATGTACTTTACATTAGAAAAAAATTTAACCCTCAAAACTCAAAAGGGGTTGCTTTTCTTTGAGGAATTCCCTTCAATAAAATTCCTAGGCTCCTAGCCCCTTTGGAGAACAATAGTCACTAGTCATCAATGATGGCTAGTGACCCTATTAAAATACTAATAAAAAAATTAATAATTTTTTTTTAAAAAATTCAAAAAATTTAAATTTTACTAGTAAAAAGTACATAGTATTAAATAGTATTAAAATAATCTTAAATAATTATGAAAATAAAAAAATAATAATAATCTTGAAAACAACATCTTTATGTTGTTACATTGATTCCACATTAACCCCTAAAAATTTAGGCATAAAAAAGTGGATGCACCTTAGTCAACCTTGATTCTAACTTCCAATATAACCATTTTGGTATTTGACTTAAAATAAAAAATTGAAGCTTGAAAATTTTTCTTTCTATTTCAACTTAAAATTTTGAAAAATTCCTAAAATTGAAAAATAGAATATGTAGAAAGTAGAATTTTATAGTGAAATTTTTCTTATTAATGTATTAAATAAAAATTTTAATCTTCTTTAATAGCCATATTTAAATTTAAGGTCTTTGTTATAGTTTTCTTTGGTTCAAAAAAATTTATGTTTAATTGAAAAATTTGTATAACAATCTCCATTTGTATTTGTATCTTTTGAAAAGATTGCAAGAATTTTGGATTTTTTTTGCTAATTTTATTTTTTTATTTTTTATTTTTGTAAAAATATCATAACAATTATAATTTTTTACAAAATCAATCATTGTTTCAATTGAATTTTTGTTTCAATTGATTTTGTGATTTTTGTTTCAATTAGAATTTTTCATAAAATCAACTGAAACAAAAACATGAATTTTATATCAATAGAATTCATAGTTTCTATTCCATTTGGTCAAACGCCATGCCTAAGCTAAAATTAGCATATCATATTTTGTTCAAACATCAATCTTATATTTTTATTACTTGAAACTATGAATTTTATATTACTATGAGAAATTTCATATGATTTTGAGAAAAATTCTAATTGTTATCATTTTTGTTGCAATTTTTTTTTCTAAAAGTAAAAATAGAAAAATGATCTAGATTGTTTGAATTTTTTTGAAGAGGTAAAATAGGAATGGACATTAGGGTGAAAAATTTCCAATTGATTTGAGTCATTTGTAAAGTCCCTCCTCACTTTAGGCATGACTTTTTTTGAAGTTGAGAAGGCAATTATAGTTGAAGGCTTGAAGCGTCAAACTTTTTTGCAAGATACTTATGTCACACGACTTCAAAAGTATGGACCAAACTTTTTTAGGCACCATTTTGATGGAAAAATAAATTTTATACCTACTTTTATTTTGACTTTTTAACTCAACCGACTTTATCACAAAACTCATGGGTTTAAACCCCGATTTAGGGTACTTTACGAATAACTCAATTATAATACTTTTTAAAGTAAAAACAACCATGATAAAGACTTTGAAGTCAAATTTGGCTATCAAACCAAATTTAAATCTTTATTTCATAAATTTATAAAATTTTGATATTTTTTACAATTAGAACATTGTATATTCTATCTAATAACTATTTTTCAATTTTTTTTGATGAAAACTATAAATTATTGTGATTTTTTAAAGTCAAAGGTTAAAAAATTATATCAACTATAAATTACATTAGAATAATCTGAAATTTTTATTTTTAATGAAGATTAGAATGGAAAACTCAACTTTGCTATTTAATTTGTAAATTCATTTTTAAGAGGAAAAAATAATTGAAAAATACTACATATTGTATTCTTTGGATTTTAACAAATGAAGCTTGCATTTGCAATAATTTTTTCAATTTTTCAATTTTTTCAAAATTTCAAGTTGAAGTTGACAAAAAACTTATTAAGCTTCATTTTCTTAGTTTAAGTCAAATACTAAAAATGGTTATATAAAAAATTAGAATCAAGGTTGACCAAGGCACATCCACTTTTTGGATGCATGTACTTTTAAGGATTAAGGGTTAAATCTGAAAATTTTGTAATACTGTAATTTTTTAATATCAATTTTTTTCCAAAAAATATAATATTTTTTATATCCTTTCATTTTGTTGTTCCATAGTTTTTTAGCACTACATTTTGCGAGCCTAAAAAGGTTTTAAGAAAAATTGGCCTACATTACCTAATTTATTTGAGGCATCAAGGTCTCACAAGCCCTTTAAGGGCTCATTTTTTTCCTAATGATCGTGTAAATAGTCAAGGCATGGTAATTTCTATCATATTCCTACACCTTTCCTATGCTCTAGTGTAAAAAGGACTATTTGCTAGGTCACTACTCTACAAAACTTCACTAAAGGTACACACTAGTTCTAAAAAAGTCACCTTGAAACTGGTCAAAAGTCACCCATAGTTGCATAGTGCAACTTCTTGTGACTCACGCATGACTCTACCCTAAGCCATGGACACACCAGCACAAAAAAATCCATGTAGGCAACATTTAAATCCCATCTTTTTCCTTTAGTGAATAAAGAATCATTCAATAGTTGAAGTGAAGTAACAAAATATAACTGTGACCTTTTTAAGTGTTGATGAAAAAACATTTTAAAAGTATGATTTTCATCTCATTTTCATCCTCCAATCGCAGCCATGACTAGGAAATGACTTAGTAAGAGTTTCTAATACCTATAGCGTGCAATTAAAGAGGGACAGTCATTTTTTATTCATTTTCGTGACTCACAGGGAGGAAGCTCGTAACTACGAGTCACTACGCAGTCACATTTTACCCCATTTTCTTGTAGTGGATTGAAGCACCATCCTTTTCAAGATTGATATTTTGGAACCGCTTGATGACTGCATCCATAGAAGTTTGCAAGAAGAAGTGTATCAAGGTTAACAACTACATCTCGATTTCTAATGTCACTCATATATTTCATTGAGTCAATGATATACTGTCTTAACCCTTAAATGACGCCGAAGCCATTTTCTGGTAGATGAATATGAGAGAATCTTTTTGTGTAGGACAGAATTGCAATCATTCATCCTTAGAATTAGGGGTGGAAAAGGAAGATCTTCTACAGTGCTTTGACTTCCAACGAGTATTTTTAGATTTTTGTAAATCAATGATTCCCACGGTATTAAAATTCCTCAACTCCATGGCCACTGGCTTGTCGTTTAGGGGTTAACATAAATCTTAGAGGGTTAAATGAAATAGCAATGCATAATTCTGAACTTATGAGTACAAAAGCTCTAGTAGAAATAAAAAGAATTAAATGAAATTACTACTCCCAATAAAAATCAGAGATTGTCATTGATCCAATGATAGAATTAAAGAAAAAAAAATTCGTCAAGATACTCCTATAATGTAGCAAGCTCATTCTGAGAAAGACTATAAATTAAACCAAATGGTGGATTGGGCACCTTCTTGTAAGTTGATGCCGCAATTGTATAGACAATGTTCGGGAGGTATAACTGTATTCTTCTTCTTAAAAACATCTTCATATTCTTTGTACTACTCAAGCAATCTGGTCGACTTGTGAACTGCTTCAAATGTCAGGGTTGCATAGATTGCAAACATAGTTCCCTTCTCTGTAGCTCCCATGAATGCTCTAGTCTTAACCATTAGAGGTACCTCTAATTTAGATTTTTGTGCATGGTGTATGCGGGTTTTTTGTTCTTTAGGAATTTCTGTAGTTTTACTATTAAACAGTTCATATTGGAATGTCAACTTTTGTTTTACTAATAGAAACCCCCGTTTAATGTGACAAGGCCTAATTTTTCTTGACAAAATTTTGCTAAGCATCAACAATAACAACCCATGTTTTTGTGTCAGCATTGATGTTGTGTTGAACATTTTTGTTGACATAAAAACACGGGTTGTTACTATTGATGCTTAGCAAAATCCGTCAAGAAAAATTAGGCCTTGTCACATTAAACGGGGGTTTCTACTAGTGTTTATTCCAATCTATAATAGGGTCATTTCTATCTAATCAGGAAAGACCTAGAATAAGAAGATTCAATGGTGAACTAATGACACTAAATACTATAGTACTTTGGTGTTTATCTATGCAAATAGCTAAAGATTTGGTTTCTTAGATTACGTCTCTAAACACAAGGGGTCTACCATCGATGACTTCTACGGACATTGAACATTTTTTTGTGACTAAGGGAAGTTTATGATGTTCCACAAAGTCTTTATCAATAAAACAAGTTGACGCTCCAAAATCTAATAAAACACTAACATCTATACTATGACTATTGAATTTGACTCTAAGTAGAATAATAAAACAAAAAGAAGGTTCAAAGATTAGAATAGGACTTATAGACTGCGTACTACTTGCCATCTACACGGTCCCTAATGTGGTTGGACGTCTCCATTTTCTAAATTAGCAATTTCATATCTAGACTCCAAAGTTGCTAAAGTATATCGGAAATTGTAAGGTTTTGAATTTATGACCTTCATTGGATAATTGTGAGCTTAATGTCCTTTCCTTTCACAATACATGCAAAGCAGGGTTGTTCTGTTAGACATATTTTTGGGTTTCAGCGTCGTGTAGGACATCCGATGTCGCGTGTCGTATAAGACAACCTGTCGCTACCCCGTCCCGTCCCGTCCCGTCGCGCAAGGGTAAAATTTTTTACCGCGAAGTAAGAAGTTTTTGCCTACATGGCAAGCTGTCCACGCTGACGTGGAAAGCGAGGCAGGGCGACTACAGGTGGGGCGACTACACATCAAGATAGGGCGACCATGTATGTAGTTTTGAGGGCGACCTCTTATCATGGGGCGACCTCGGGTGGGCGACCGCGGGTGGGCGACCTCTTATCAAGGGGCGACTGCGGGAGGGCGACCTCGGGTGTAGGGGCGATCGCGGGTGGGCGACCTCTTTGTTGGAATTTTCAAAAAAACACTCAAAATTGCCATTTTTAGTGCAAAAAACAAAAAAATTAGAAATGATAATTTTTTGCGTATGTAATGGTAGGATCTTCTAACATTATAGTATGAGAATATGTGAAAAAAATTTCAAAAATTTTCACCACATAAATTGCAAGATAATTGCATTCAAACTTCAAAGTAAAGAAATCATTTTGGGGGGGACTTTGGCAACCTCAAGTGGGCGACCTCTTGTCATGGGGCGACTGCGGGAGGGCGACCTCGGGTGTAGGGGCGACCTCTTGTCAAGGGGCGACCGCGGGTGGGCGACCTCTTTGTTGGAATTTTCAAAAAAACACTCAAAACTGCCATTTTTAGTGCAAAAAACAAAAAAAATTAGAAATGGTAATTTTTTGCATATGTAATGGTAGGATCTTCTAACATTATAGTATGATAATATGTGAAAAAAAATTCAAAAATTTTCACCACATAAATTGCAAGATAATTGCATTCAAACTTCAAAGTAAAGAAATCATTTGGGAGGGGACAATGGCAAATTAAGGTAGACATGCCTATTTAAAATCTAGCTATATTGGAGCCAATTCTAAGAGGGGCACATATTTCTTTAAAGTGTGCACATGTTTTTTCAATCAAATCCAAATGGAATCATAATTTTTCAATCAAAACTGTAATTTCTGTAAATTTTTGAAGTGGACAATTTTAAATTACAAAACCACCTCTAGGCTAAGGTCATAAATAACTTATAAACATCCTGTAACCACCTAATCAACAACTAGATGTTCTCTATTTAAATAGAAACACATTACTCCAATTTGTCATAAAATCCTTGATTTTGTCATAGAGTGAAGGGAATTGGGGGTTTTTTAGGTAGAAATGGGGCCAAAACTAGAGTGACAAAAACAAACTGGTCTACTTGGTAGAATGGAGTTTCAAATGAAAATAGACTAGTCTACTTTAGCTTAAGAGATTTGATTTCTTAACTTAAAAAAAATTTCACTTTAGATCTTGACTTTAAAAAAATTATTCTTCAAAACTAAATTGAAAATATAGGAAAAATAAATATAAAAAAAATAATGTAAATTTCATTTTATTTTAAATTGTTAGTAGAAGGTACATCATACAGGAAAAAATAAATCATGAATAGCTCTAAGGTGGAATTAGAAATACTAGTTCTAATAGTGAAATTGTTCTAATAATCAAAGTTAATACTACAAAACTATTTGTTTAAAAAAGAATTAAAATTGAAGTAAAAAATGAATCCTATGTCAAACAATTTCAAAATCTTTTAATTATTGACCGCAAAATAAAATGCTTCATAATCTTCACATCATCAATCTAAATAAAATGATTCAAAGTTCTAAGTAGACAAAATTACAATCTATAAGAAAAAAAACATTCTTAAACTTTTGTGAATTTGTTTTTACCTACATAATTTAGATCTAAACTTATTTTGATATGACTCTTGCCTTTAGGCACTAACTCAAATAAAACTACATTTCTAAAAAGCTAATAAGATTTTCTATCTTATAAAAGTGTTTCAAAAAGTTCCATAAAAAATTGACCTCATAGGAACTTGTCCAAAATCCATTTTGACCCCTTGTAGAGACAATGAAACTTTAGGAGATTACAATCTACTCATGTATTACTTATCAAGAAGATTTTGAAATATAAAATTATGGATTGTGATTTTTTTTAAATCATCCCCATTTGATTTTTTCTAATCTTCAAGGATCATCATATTCTTATATTTCTTAGCAAGTTAGCATCTTCACCTAAAATTTAAAAATTAGAAGAAATAGATTTGAATTAAAACTTCTCTTTGTGAGTTACGTAAAAGTCAAAGAATCATCCTAATGTTGTACTAAAGGGGTGCACTATGTAATATGTTAGGACATCATGTGCATTCAAGCCCCTAAAAGATGAGGGCTATGTAGGTACATTTGATGAATTAAAATAGGGACATCTTTACGTAAATTTCTAAAGTCAAGTCAATCATCCTATCTTTATTTTGGAATTTTTTGGGGTGCTAATTAATTATACCCTATGTTCATTATACATAGAAAAGAGTTGCATTTTTCTTGCAAACACAAAGAGAAGAGGATTTAAGGCCTTATTCATTCAAATGAGACAATTTACATATTTTGAGACTTTACCCTAAAAAATTTTTAGTCATTTATCATTGAATTGACGATAAGATGAGATTGCAACCTTTGGACAATTAAAGGTTTTTGCATGTATTATTGTATTAAAGTCTCAAATTATCAAATAGACTCAAAATTATAAAGTTATGACCATTTATCTTCGATTCTAAGATAAAATTGAGACTATACTTTGTCTCAATATAAGAAATAAGGCTTTATTTCTTATTAAAACTTTGACTAAACATGTGATACATTTAAAAAAGACTAGATAAGCAATACTTCCATTCAACAATTGCATTCAAACACATTCAAAGTGTGAATACTTATAAGAGCACAACCATTAGTTGTCACCATTAGTTGTCATGCATTAGTTGTCACTCTCATTTATATGTAGAGCTCATGCTCTCATAAAATTTAGTTCATAGGATTCTTAATTTCAAACTTTGTTTACTACAGAATAGTTTAGATTTTTGGAGATTCTTTTTGGCAACCCAACTTTAGAAAAAGAAGAAGAAGGTAAAGTTGTGTATTATTTCCTATCCTTCATTATTTATAATGAGTAATATCCCATTTTAGTAATGCTAGTTTACATCTAAAAATTGTCTAAAATTTAGGCCAAGAGAATTAAAACCACACTTCATTTGGTTGCACATTATAGTTAAAGAATTGGGAGTGCCCTTCAAGATGTTGTATTATTGAATAATTAGATTTCAATATACAAAAAATGAATGGATATTTGTGTAAGAACTTCATCATTTTAATTTCTCTATTTTTCAAGCATCATTATATTCATGTATTATTTACCACCTTCACCAAAAATTTTAAGACTAGAGGGAAGAAATTATTTTAACTTAGAACTTCTCTTCTGATTTTATATAAATTTCATAGTCATTTTAATGGTGTAACATTTATAAAGTGGATTTTAGGATACAAAATAATAATTTGAATTTTGTATAATTAAGAATTTCTTTGTTTGAATTTTTTTATTTTTTAAGCATCAACATATTCATGTATTTTTCATTACCTTTACCAAAAATTTAAAAACTAAAGGGAAGAGATTTAAATGAAAACTTCCCCTTTTGATCGAATCAAATCTTAAAGCCATCATTATGGTCTAATATTCATTAAGTGAATTTTAGAATAAAAAATAATGCATGGATATTTGTGAACGATCTTCTCCATTTGAAATTCTCTATTTTCCAAGCATCATTATATTTATGTACTATTTATCAATTTTCACCTTCAACAATAAAGAAAAAAAAAAAAAAAAAAGTTTAAATAAAAACTTCTTCTTTTGATTTATACAAATGTTATTTGAAGGCTCATCCTAATGGCAAATTATTTATCAAGCAAAGTTTAGAATTCAAAATAGTGGATGGAGACTTTAATAACAATTTGCCTATTTCAATTTTTCCTATTTTTGAACCATCATCATAGTCATGTCTTATTTAGGCACCACTTTGATTTCATCTTAAAAATTAGAAGGAAGAGGTATAAGTGAAATAAGTTTTCTTTTTGATATACAACTTTATTTTGAAGGCTCATCCTCATGGTGAATTATTTTATCAAATAGATTTTAGAACTCAAAATAGTGGATGGAGACTTTATTAACAATTTGCCTATTCAATTTTTTTCAATTTTCAAGCATCATAATACCTATGTCTTATTAAATACGACCTTACTCTCATCTTTAAAATTAGAAGGAACAGATTAAAAAATGAAACTTTTCTTTTAGATTTATGCAACTTTTATTTGAAGGCTCGTATTTTTGGTAAATTATTTATCAAGCAAACTTTAGAACTCAAAATAGTGGATAGAGATTTCAATAACAACTTGCCCATTCAAGTTTTTCTATTTCCAAAGTATCACCGTACTCATATTTTATTAGGTCACCACCTTCATGTCAATTCTAAAAATTAGTGGAAAGATATTTAAATGAAAACATTTTCTTTTTTATTTACAAAAATGTCAAAGAATTATCCTACCAAAAAAAATATCAAATAAATTCTAGTATACAATATAATAGATGGAGACTCAAGTATATAAGAATATATCCATTAGAATTCTCCATTCTTTAAGCATCATTCTACTCAAGTATTTTTTATTACCTCAATCTACGATTTTAGAATTAGAAGGATGAAATTTAAATGATAACTTCTCCTTTTAATTTATGTAAATGTCAATGAGTCATTTTAATAATGACTTATTTATGAATTGAACTTCAAAATACAAAATAATAAATAAAGATCTATGTAAAATTGTAAATTGTTCCCCATTTAATAAATCAATATACAAAAAATTACAATTCCATTTACAAAAACATCCATACAATAATAAATTCCCCTCTATACAAAAGTTGAATGTTCATTGAAATTTTTGACCTTATCACTTCAATTATAAAGTAGAAAAAATTCATAGATTAAAATAGACATACAAAAATTAAAGCTTTATTATAGATAATTCAAGATAAACAAATTTTGAGAAGAGCTTTAATATTTAGCAAATGATATAAGATATTTATCCATTGAAGTCTAATCTCAAATATAAACATTGTCTTAGCTCACCAAATTTAAAATGTACATTAATATGTTTTAAAATTGATGCAAGTGTAACTCATCATAATCAACTTTACTACTCTTCCCTCCAATTTAAAAAAAATGCCATACTCTATGTCTCATAGGCAATCACTTCTCTACAACCTCTTATAGAAGAATATTGGTTTAGAGTCACCGCATAGGGAAGATAGAGCCGTTGTCCCCAAATTTTCAATTTTTTGCAATTTTTTGGATATTTTGAGTCTTGGGACCTCTTTGAAGGAGAATGCGGATCTAGGGCGACCTCTTGTAGGAGAACGCGGGTGTAGGGAGACCTCTTAAAGAGAGCGCACTGTTAGGGCGACCTCTTAAGGAGGTGGGAGTTGTTTGCCCCCAAAATTTCAATTTTTTGCAATTTTGGAGCCATTTTGAGTCTTGCGGACCTCTTTGAAGGAGAATGCGGGTCTAGGGCGACCTCGTGTAGGAGAACGTGGGTGTAGGGCAACCTCTTAAGGAGAACGCGCTGTTAGGGCGACCTCTTAAGGAGGTGGGAGTTGTTTGCCCCCCAAATTTCAATTTTTTGCAATTTTGGGGCCATTTTGAGTCTTGGGAACCTCTTTGAAGGCGAATGCGGGTCTAGGGCGACCTCATGTAGGGCTACTTCGGGTCTAGGGGCGACCTCTTGTGGGCGACCGCGGGTGGAGGTGGGAGCCATTCCCTTGTCCAAGTTCAAAAAAAATCATTTTTGGGCCATTTTGGGGCGACTTCAGGTCTTGGGGCGACCTCTTGTGGGCGACCGCGGGTGTGGGGCGACCGAAGGTAGGAGAGCGCGGGTCTAGGGCGACCGCGGGTGGAGGTGGGAGCCATTCCCTTGTCCAAGTTCAAAAAAAGTCATTTTGGGGCCATTTTGGGCCATTTTGGGGCTACTTCGGGTCTCGGGGCGACCTCTTGTGGGGGGTCTAGGGCAACCTTGTGTAGGAGAACGTGGGTGTAGGGCGACCTCTTAAGGAGGTGGGAGTTGTTTGCCCCCCAAATTTCAATTTTTTGCAATTTTGGGGCCATTTTGAGTCTTGGGAACCTCTTTGAAAGCGAATGCGGGTCTAGGGCGACCTCATGTAGGGCTACTTCGGGTCTAGGGGCGACCTCTTGTGGGCGACCGCGGGTGGAGGTGGGAGCCATTCCCTTGTCCAAGTTCAAAAAAAGTCATTTTTGGGCCATTTTGGGGCGACTTCGGGTCTTGGGGCGACCTCTTGTGGGCGACCGCGGGTGTGAGGCGACCGAAGGTAGGAGAGCGCGGGTCTAGGGCGACCGCGGGTGGAGGTGGGAGCCATTCCCTTGTCCAAGTTCAAAAAAAGTCATTTTGGGGCCATTTTGGGCCATTTTGGGGCTACTTCGGGTCTTGGGGCGACCTCTTGTGGGGGGTCTAGGGCGACCTCGTGTAGGAGAACGCGTTGTTAGGGCGACCTCTTAAGGAGGTGGGAGTTGTTTGCCCCCAAAATTTCAATTTTTTGCAATTTTGAGGCCATTTTGGGTCTTGGGGACTTCTTTGAAGGAGAACGCGGGTCCAGGGCGATCACTTGTATGGGAACGTGGGTTTAAAACATAATTTTATAGGAGAATGCTTGTTTAAGGTGATTGTAATTGGTGTGTGAGCTATTACCTTGCTTTTGGATGAGTTTCTTTTATTTCGAAATTTTTTGGCCATTAAAACGAGGTTTTGAATTTTTTAACTTTTTTTCAATTCTACTTGAAGAATTATTTATTATTATTTTTTGTCCGAGGGTTCTCATATCATCATAGACTCTGGAGACCCTAGAAATAGTTATTTTTTAAATTATTGAAAAATATTTATTGCTTACCTCCTCTTTGTTTCTTTGATTGAGTTTGGAGAGCTTAATGCCTTGATATTTTTCTCTAGGAATGTATTTTAGGAGTTCTTGATTTCTAGGGTTTGTAACGCTTGAAGAGCCATTGTCCCTTTAGGGAAAAAATGAGATTTTATATAGGTACCTATTGTCTTAATTTTTGTCTTGATTATTGGATTTTTTTTTGAAGATAGAAAAATTGATTAGCTTCATATGAATTTATATTTTTTCAATTAGTATCCAAGATAAAAAGTTATGCCTAAATAAACTCAAAACAAAAGAGAGGAGTAGCCCACAACAATTTTTAAAATCGAAGTTTTATTTTTTATTTTTTTCTCATAGATTATATTTTTGCCTACATGAAAAGTTTTGATACATTTGGATTTATTTTGAGAAAGTTATGAACAATCTTGTTTCTTGGACAATTGAATCATTGTCTTGAAAAATAATTTATTGAATTCATATCTAAATGCAATATTTACAATTATTAAAAAGGATATCCACGAATTTTTGTACTAGTTAGGTATAAGAATCTAAGGTTAGATGCTGAAAAAAACAATTTTCAAATTTTTCTTCTCTTTGCTATAAAAATGAGAGTTTAAGTTGTTTTTTTGTAGAAAAATGGCCTTGGTCCTTTAGGGATTAAGAACTCAAGTGTTCTAAAATTGCCCTTGTTCTTCAAATTGTCCCTCTATATAGTGCTAAAATCATTATTATGGTTTGCAAGCTCTTTCTTGTAATTATGCATTAAAAATAAACAATCTGGTTGTCTAGTTAAAACTTTTAATGTCATTTAAGAATGACTAAAAGAAGCCCTAAAAAAAAGATGCATTAGGGAACTATGTGGGTTGACTTTATGTACCTTGATATTATTTTTTTATCCCCCAAGATTCATTCCAAATATCTTATTATGGAAAGAAAGTTGAAGAACTATTGGTAGATGACTCTAGAATTATTCTCTATGAATAGGTGACAACATTTAAAGAAGAGTATATTAAGAATGCAAGAAAAGTATAAATATACAACGGAATCTATTTTGTATTTTATTAGAAAATTTGCTGAATTAATGAAAATGAATTAATAATATGGAAAAAATACAATAATGAAGTTTCTGAAAATGCATCAATTAATGAAGAAGTTGAGTGTATTGATCTAAAGAAGCAATTGGCAAGTAGATAGTTGGTGAACTTGGTTATGGATAAACCATGGTTGATGAAGCCCTTGAAAGTAGTTTCCTCCATCCATTGTTTTGTAATAAGACATGATATTATTATACTAGCATAAATTCTTAAGCCACATTGCATGCCTCTAAATTTCAAAAAGTAATATAAATAAATTAACTCGTTCTTTTATGATGTGCCATTTAAAAAAGAATATTGAATATCCTATATGCAAGGTGATAAGGTGTTGATGACTATGTATAGAATCTCAAATTTGAATTTTCTTGTGCAAATTTTTTTAATTTTTGTCATGAAATTTACTCTCATTTTTTCATTTCTAAATTATTATGTGAAAAAATTTGCAAAAATGAAATTAAAATATAACTTGTAAGGGATTAAAAATACACTTGTCTAAAGCTATGATTCATTGTATTTGGACTAAACATAAAAAATTATAGACAATCTTGTTTATTGAGCAATTATAGAAACTTCTTGAAAAAATAACATATTAGATTTCATTTTGAATGCAATTTTCACAAATTTTCTAAAAAACTGTTTGTCAAGGTTAAATTTTCTTCCTAAAAGAATCACACAATTAGAATTTACATGTTTCAATTACATCTTAGAACTATTAATAATTTATTTTCTTATTCAACCTATTTCTACTTAACAATTTGTTAACCCCTAAGTACTCAAGCAACCATTTTTGGTTGTTGCCTTACTTTGGGTATAATTTTTGGGCATAATTTCTTTTTGCTTCACTTTAAAAAAAATAGATCGTCTTTCAACATTTACATTCAAAACTAATTAAGATCAATATGGCCAAAAAGAAATTATTAGAAAAATATCATGAAGTGTTTATAATTGCATAGTGTTGAAAAACTTAATATTTGGAGAAAGTGTTGATGCTCTCATTACTAGATCTTTTTCATTTTTTCACAAATCAATAGAAATCATAGTTTTGACTAATTCAAATAAAACTTCAAGTGCTATTTAAGATGAAAATTGTATTTTTGGTGATTTTTTTGAAGTTATATCTTCAAAATTCATTTTAAGATAATATAAAAACAACTTTATAACTGTACCTATATAGATACTTTCTATTTTTTGTGCTTCACATAATTTTCTTTGATGCTAACTTCAAAAAAATTATAGAAATTGTATTTTATCACATTTGTATTTTGTCCTAACCCCTTGGGCTCTTAGGAGTAATTCAACATAAAAAACAAAGTCTATAGTGCATAAATTTTCCACAAATAGTGGTCAAAGTCATTGAAATTGTAGGCCAACATTCAAAATTTTATTTTTCCAACTTTGAATGCAAATATCTTCTAATTTGTGGGTGATTGCATGAAAGACTTGTACTATTTGTTGCGTTTTGCAATAGTACTTCTGACTTTTTTTGGAGTACTATTTAATTAGAAAAATAATTTTTAAATTAAAAAAATATGTCTTATATATACACCTTTAAGACAAAGGTACCTACAAAAGGAATTGTATAGGAAAATTTTCTAAATAGGAGAACTGGAAAAGTGCCAAACCTTAAGAAAATACATACCTTCATGTTTTAATTAGAGAAAAATAGTAAGAATAAGTAAATACAAAAAATAAAAAGTGGCCATTAGCAACAATTTTATGGAGATGGTCATTCAGTTAAAAATCTACCAAAATAATATTTTATATGTTTCAAAATACAAGCAAAATGAAGCTCTCTTTGTAGACCTCCACATGACATAAAATTAACTATTTTTAAAAATCCATGTGTGTAAAACTAGAAGTCTATTAGAAGACCATCTCATCCAAATTTCATCTCAAAATCATTAAAAAAAGGTATTCCATAGTACTAAGAACTTCCAAATTGTCATATGTGACATTCAATCACTAGTATTATTTTTATATTAAATATTTTTGAAAATTATCAAAAATTCATGTAAGCTATATGATAGTTATGAGTACCTTTTCTAGAAATCTTGAGTCATTTGGAGCAAAAATACAAAAGTTATGGTCAAAAAATAGATCAACATGAGACATGCGATGAAAAATAGTACAAGTCTTTCATGCAATTGCCTTTATATGGTCATACCTCATGAAAATTTTACCACATGATTTTAGACAAGTGAAGTAGAAGATTTTATTGTTACATCCACTTTTTTGTATTTTTAGAGAAGTGTAACAAATGTAATTTGCAATAGAAGAGGTTGCCCCCTTTTTTTTGCAATGGAATTTCTCCATATGTTAACCAAAAAAAAAAAGAAGTCGCCCTTACCCGAGGTCGCCCCACTCGAGGTCGCCCTACCCGAGGTTGCCCTTACCCGAGGTCGCCCCACCCGAGGTCGCCCCTACCCGAGGTCGCCCTACCCGTAGTCGCACATCTTTATTAGATCCGCATGCGCCCTAAAATGTAACACGTGGATGCCACATGGCATCTAGGTGGCATTATTTTCCACGTGGTAATTTTAAAAAAGTCAAAGGTAAATTTGACTTTTATGGACGTCGCGGAGGGTCTATTGGACGTTTCGTGACGTTGCGATGTCGCGCTGTCCAACAGAACAACCCTGATGCAAAGGTCTTCTGTTCGATGACACTTCTTCTCTTTGAGAGTGAGTTTCTTGATCCTTCAAGTGGCAATTTGCAATTTTGCATTGATTTGGGCATAGATGGAATTGATGAGCTTAGTCTTGCTAGTGTTGCAAGATCTGCTTGATAAGGTCCTGAAGTCAATCATTGTTCTTGTCGTCGTCCAAAGAGTCAATTATCGCATCATACCACTCATGTGATGGCCTCTGATAAGGAAGTTAGGTCGGGTAGATTTAGCAATAAATCTTTTACGTTGTCATGTAATCCCCATTGAAATGCACTAATTAGTGTGTTATCATCCAATCGACATTGTTGGCAAGGAGTTGAAATTTTGTAGCATATGTTGAAACCGCACGCGATTTTTGGTAAAGTGAACGGAGTTTTGTTGTTGTAGTCCGGACTCTATTAGTATTACCAAAAGTATTCTTGAATTCCTTCAAAAAGTGATCTAGATTAAGAAAAACTAGTAAGTTCTTCTCTAATATAGGAGAGAACTATGATAATGCAGATCTTGTAAGTAGAGTACCAATTAACCCTATTTGTGACTCACCGGTAGGATATCAGTCAAGTTGGAGTCGAAAAACAAGTCACATTTGATTCACAAAGTCTTGAAACTTTGTTCAATTGCCATCACATTTGTTTGAAAGACTAACTTGTGGCTCCTTTGTTGTGGGTAGAGTTGAAGTCAACAAAACAATTAAGGAAACAATTGAGCTTGAGGTCGATTAGAGATGCTCAAACACGCTTCGGAAGTTATTGTTTACCTCTAGCAATTGTTGCATTGTTCTCCACAAATCCTTCATTGAAAGTTCACCCACAAAACTTTTATTTCCAATTTTGATTAGATGTTTCTATATATATATATAACCACAGGACTCCATTCAAAAGTTTTGGAAATACAACAGGACATGAAGACGTCAAACAACTTTTGTAAGCTTGTTGACAACAAGTTTTAACAATAATGTCTAAAATATGCAACATTTTAGCACTTGCTTAGATTAACAAGACTTAATACATGACATGAAACACACCATTTGGCATTCATATTTACAAATATTAAAATACTTTTAATAGAGCCGCTATCTATTGAAAAGATATAGCTAGGTAGCTCTTGGTTTGTTTGTTTTTAAAAAATACTACCTCCAATGTTGTTAATTTTTCAAAAATTAGAAGTTGTTGATGTCAAATACAATCTAGGCTATTGATGTCAAATGCAATCTGAAATAAAAATACAACTATAGATGTACATGATGCTAATAAGAAAATGAATACAAATACAATACAAGCTACATACATCGGTATATAGATATGAAGTTGTTCCATATTGTTTGTAGTAAATTAGCTTTGTAAAAATTATAAGTAGGAGGAGAAGGGAGGGAGGAGTTTATTTAATAGTTTAATTTATTTTTTCCAAAACACAAACCTATGCCTCACTATATACTCAAAAAATATACTACAATCACTATCCATATACATCACATATTCACTATTAATTCACTACTTAAGCATCTCATAATTGAACTACAACTCGTACTTTGAACCATTTCAAAGCCTTTTCCTTCCATACACACGTATCATTGGTAAAAAAAATTATAATAATTACATTGTTTCCACTTTTACAGATTTCTTAACCCTAAAGGACCAACGTGCCTTTTTTGGCAACATAGCGATTTTGGGCAGGTACATGTGGCTAGAGATTTCCATATTTTGGAACCAAACTTTAATAGAAGGTGTGGACGAGGAGTATCTTCAAAGCCCAACAATTTCCATGACTTTTGACTACATGGTCGAAAAGTTATTGCATAAAATGTTGTTTGTTTCTCAACTCGGGCATTTCGGGCAGATTTTTAAAAATCACTTTTTTTGAAAATAAAAATTTGAAATTGATTTTATATATTTATATATACATGGAAAGCCTTGAATCATTCCATTTGGATTAATGAGTCAAAAGTTATGAAGAATTTTAGTTTGGGGATACTTATAGATTCTTTTATCTAAAATAAACTTTGAAGTCCTTTATTTTACTCAATTTTCAATGTTTTTGAAAAAATATAAAAAAAATTGGGTGTAGGTTGTTTATTACAACATTTGAACCATTGGGATTGTCATTTTTCAATTTAATAAATAAATTGTTACCATTTTTGTATTTTGAATCATTCTCTAATTTTTTCTACTTACTATTTTTTTGTACATGTTGTACAATTCCAAATGATATGAAAATTTTCAAACATGTAGCCAACTTGAATTGGAAAATGAATCCAAAGAGTTGCAACCATTTTGGACATTTTTTCATACAAATGTAGCCTTTTGAAGTGTAGCTGCCCGGATTTTTGCAGTGGAAAAAAAATGATTTTTGTAACTTCAAATACTAATATCTTGCAATCTACATGGTGGAAATTTCTGAAATTTTTTCTACATCTTCCCAAACTAGTGCACTAAAAGATCATATGGTTACATATGTCAAAAAATGTTTTTTTTCTGAAATTTGGTAATTGTCCTGGAAATGACAATTTTCGACTTTTTGAGCAATTTTGGTGGAAACATAGTTGTGGTTTTTTAGGGGTTAAATTTGAAATGATATGACATTCCATTTTCATTGAAAAAATGGTAAATTGTAAAATAATTACAAGAATACAAAACTGAAATCATCTATAATTTATGAAATATATGTAAATGAGCTACTTAAAGTGGAATTTTTTTGTTGTTGTTGCAAAGATGATAGCCTTGTCACACTATCGTATTTAATAAATGTTGTTGTACATGCATTAAACCCTAATGTCACAAATATCCAATTGATGAATATTTGAAGGTTTGGACAAGTTCTTATGATCTCAAACTTTGATTTCAATTAATGCTTAGGAATAAAGTTATACCAATGTAATTTAGAACAAAATCTAGTTTATTTAGATATTGTCTTTCAATGTAACTATCATATAAAGTATGTAGACTATTCAAAATACAAAATCTAGATTTGAGCCAAAAAACATCACTTTTTCTTTGATATTGATTACATAAGATGTACTCACCATGTGAGTCATGGCTACTTGCTCTTGCTTTTGGATTCTCATTATCAAATGTGTATGAATTGTCAAAAAATGCTCAATTGCTCCATCTAAAAAAATATAAAAAATAAGTTACATATTGTGTTCTTGGATTACATTCAATGAAGGAAATGCCAAAATTAAATTTCCACATGAAATTTGGAGAGATTTGCCTCAATCACCTTATGCCAAATGAATGATATGGCAACTATGTTAGTGTGTGAGCATGAACATGTGAGCATGTGAGCTTCTAATATGTATATAAGTAGATATACTACCACCTTTGAAGGTGTTTATAGTAAAAATACCTATATTATACAATAGCAACACCTAACTACATCTTAATAAGGTTCTGAAGATGGTTTGAATATAAAAAATGATTTTTCAAAGCATTACTCAAGATTAGATATATCTAAAATTGACTCCAAGTTCTATTATTTGAGGGTTGTATATTCTAGACAAGATTCTAGATAGGACAATTTATCATAATTAGGTTTCGTTACCTTAGCCTTGAATTGCATAAAAGACATTCATTATATGCCTCCAATAAACTAGCCAATAAATAGTGTATTCACCTTGCAATATGTCAAAAGATGTTTTATATTTTTGTATTTGATAAATCATTCCATGGGATTCCAATGTTTTGCTTTCTTAAATCACAAGAAAAGCAGTAACATGATTATTTTCAATTTTAAAGTTATAATTTCACAAAAGAAGATGTTCTTCAAATTGATAATTGGGAATTCTTTTAGGTTGATTTCTATAAAGACAATTTTAGATGAAAAATTGCTTTTTATAAAATTACATAGAGTTTGGAGGTTGTAGATTGCTTTAAGTGTCCAAGTGAGATATTATAGACAACTATTAGTGAAAATGGGCAACCTTATTTCCATTCAAAAATATGTAGCTAATAATATTTATTCTACATCTTTACAATTGTGTCCCAATTTTTACCTTAAAGTGTGCCTATACTACCTTGGTGAGCAAAGAAGACATTGAAGGTGACTCCCAAGCCCGGGGAGATCACTCCTTGTAATTTTAAGCATAGACATGAGTTAAGAGGGTATTTAACATAGGGCTATTTACCTTCATTTTCATAATTAAAATGACCGTATTTTTACATATAAATTCAATCATTTGGTTTTTATAGTTAGGCTATCTTATATACAAATTTATATGTCTAATTTTTTCATATCCATTTACAACACACTATAAAATTAGTGTCTTATATATATACTATTTTTTTAATATACGCACTACTTGTATTGTAGTACAATTTCAAATGACAAATAAAAATGTAAAATTGCAACAATAGTTTTAAATATTCTAAATTCTATGCCATGTATTTTGAACAACCTAATATGGTGAATAATAAACATCATAGAAACATTAAATATAGTTATAATACTTAAACTAAGAAAAACACTAATACTAATAATATAACATGAACAATATGAGAAATTGACACTCTAAAAACATTGTAGATTAATCCAAGAATATGACCTCTATTTTAATATACAGACTATATATTTTATTTTTACATATGCATTTATAATGGTTTTGAATTTAGAATAAAAAATAAAAGAGTGTTTATTAAAAACTAGTAAAAAAGAAGATGATTCTAAACATTTACAAGTATATGTTCAAGTAGTTGAGGCAAATTTAGAGTTTGTAGTGTCAAAGTATAGAAAAGATTCCATGCAAATGTTGCACTCTATACCAATTTCTTAATGGGTACTTTGTGTGAACACAAATCTCCATAGTACAACCTCATTATAAATTTACAACTCAATTCTTTTGTCTTGGAACAATAGATTCTTACATGCTGTTACATAATTGGTATACTCAAGGAAAGATTTGTATATACAGGCTAGAATTATTTGATGATAACAACAAATCTCCTGAAAAACATCCTTAGATTTACTAAATTGTGTAAGTTTTATCATTCAATTAAAAAAATTTGTTTACATCTATACTCATTATACTACAAACTTTTTATATGAATCCTATTTGTAAAGGTTAATTTATTAATAAAAATTCCTACTAAATGATGTTTATGCATAGCCTAATTTATATATAATAGGATATGTGACATTTCAAGAACCCTATAGTAGTTCTACATATATATAAAATTTATCCCCTTTGGATTAAATAGATCCTATCTTTTAACTCACGTAGTTTTTTTAAAATAGCGAGTAATCTCCCTGGGCTCCCAAGCATTGCAAGAAATTATATAAATTAAAGAACAGAAAGAATCTTATAAAAATAATACATTGTAGTACTTTAGTCATGATGAATTAGATGGCATGCTATAAATGCTTAAAAATGTAGTCAAAAGATGCTTCCATAGTCCAAAGAATGCAAAAATTCAAGCTTAGATTCAAAAATTATTGCTCAAAGCCTCATTCTTGGTAATGTTGGAATCAAAAGTGTCGGGATATGGGAGTAGAAGTTTCAAAAGGATTCCCTAGTCAAAATAGGGCAAGCCATATATTGTTGGAAAACTAATGAGAATGCAAGATACAAGTTATTGGCACCCAAAAAGGATAGAATTTCATAGAACTACACCTCCTAGGGGGGATGATTGCAAAAAACACTTCACATTTTTGGCTCAAAAATGTTGTTTTTGGACATAACACTAGTAGACTACGCAATCTTGACAATACAGTGAGTCTAACGCGCACCTACAAACCTCAACTATTAATTTTGGGTGCTTGCAGATCTGGGCCATCAGTTTAGTACTATGTAGTACTATGTAGTACTATAGACTACTACAAAGTACTTCATAGGCCACGTGGAACAAAAAATAGTAGAAAAAGGGTCTGTGGATCTTTTTATTTTTGAGAATCAAAAATGAATAAATAAATAAATAATTTAAAAGTATTCATTTTCCTAAACAAAATTGTGCTCACATTGCAACAAAAAATTCCTCTAAATTTTTTTTCCTTCTTTGTAGTATTGTGCAAAGGAAGGTCATTTTGACCCCATGTGGACAATAGACGTTTTATTATTTTCATAAAAACTCACCATCAATCTTTAAAATGTTAGTAGACCTCCAATTTGTCCAATTTGTGACTTCAAGTTTGGATTTTTGAGTTAGAAATAGATCTAAAACCCCCCAAAATGGCCAAGGTAGACAACCAATTGTAGGCATTTTAAAAATAGTAAACTAATTTTTTTTAAATTGAAAAAATTACACAACATATAAAACTTTTTTGTGCACCTTTCTTCCAAGTTTCAAGTTGATAAGGCAAAAAATGCAAAAGTTATGAGCAAAAAACTACCTAGTAGAGGTCAAGGGGACAAACAAAAGAACAAGTATTTCTTGCAATCACTTGGGGACTTAGATCTTTGGAGGGCATAAACTTCTTTCTTATTTGTCACATTTGGGAAAGTGAATAGTTCATAATACTCTACAAAAAGATTAAATCACAAAAGTGGGTTTTGACTCTGAATTCGGAATCTAGAGATAATATTTATTGCAATAGAGAGATTGTAGGTCCTTTGGATCAAATTTTAGAACTAAGGCTTCAAATCAACTTGTCTTCTAAAATAAGTGTATATCTTGGATATCCTAAAAATGCTTCACAAGTCAACTACATCCCACAGAAAGTACTATGAAGAAAATTGGTCTTCCTTTTTCCTCCTAAATAGTCCTATAGTAAACCATAATAGCTACAATTGTTAGTGTTGGTCTTGGAGCTCGTAGCTGCTTTTGTATTACTATAGAGTATTTGTACATTTCTTAATTTGAATGGTATTTTGCTCCATACTTAACCATGGTTGAGTCTCGATAGATAAATTTTAATGAGTGAGTCTCAAAAATGAGTTCCAAAATGAAATTCTTTAGATTTAATGAAGAGTTGTGTACAACTCAAGGGTAGTTCTAAGTCGCAATGGAAACAATTGTATTGCCACTAAGTGTTAGAACATTAATCCCAAGTCATTAAATGGCATGCTTTGTATCTTGTTGGAATTAAATGATGGTAGTCATTCACAATGGAGATTCCATTCCTAGAGTTAGAACTTAACATTGCAAGTGTATAGCATGTACAGTAGAGTGTTATTATGACCCTTAGTACTACTAGTATTATAGAGGCACTTTAGAAGGATTTAAGAAAGAAAGTGTTTGTGAAAGCCACAAGTCTAAACAATTGAATACATAGATGAATTGTTGATACCATATGAAGTCCCTAACAATTTCAATATATTGATGATAACAAATTGTTTGTATTTCTTGTCAAACTTCTCCTATCAAACTATCCAAAGGTAAACCAACAAATTCACCTAGTTTTTCTTATTTTACAAACAAACTGGTCTTGCAATGAAAAGGGTTGGTCTTTTACATTCGATCCTCAATATTTGTCCTACACTCTAAAATAATTGTACTAGCCTCATACTCTACTATAGATTTGATCCAATGCTTTGCACAAGCAAATGTCTTCCATTTTTCATGACCACCAAAGCCTTGAGTTCCATCTGAACGATGTTCCAACCAACTTTTGATTTGATTTTGTTGTCATGCACATGATTTCTTTGCCCTACTTGGTCCTTCGGGTAGGGATGTCTAAACCTGGAGTGAAGACCCTAACAAGTCGTGGAAAAGCTGCCATTTCTATCAACCCTAAAAGAGCAACTGAAGCTTGTAGAGCGGAAGAATACAAGCTTGCTTCTCGTCACAGATCGAACAAATCTCTCCCTTGACCGATTAGGGTTTTTCGTCCTCATTCATTTCGGTTACTGCTTCACACGTCTCGTGCAATCGGATCCCTTTCAGGAGACTTGCAAGACGCTGCAGAAGAAAGCAAGTCTGTTTCATTTCGGAGTTCATACCGACATGATTGCCAGTCACTACAGTACTCCTTGAGCCCGCATCCTAGATCCTCATTGCAAAAACATGTTTATTCATTCACACGACGAGACCTCCAGCCCTAATTTGCTTCTGTACAAGCTAGCTCTTTGTTTCTCATTCGCGCTTTCCAAAATCCGTCTACAGTCCAATGGTCTCCGAACCCTTTGCCATTCCCACTTGTATTCAGGAGTCCATCTTCTTTCGATTAGCCATAAATTTCTACCCTAATGCAACGAATGTTCTAGCTAGAATTGTCAGTGCGCAGGATTACCAGCCATGAGCATTTGAAACTCCTTGAAATCGACCAACTGATCGCCGTCCAAGTCGACGCAGCTGATCATGTACCGACAATCGTCGAGCGAAATCCGATCGTCGCCCAGGCCAGACAACACCTTGTGAAGCTCCCCGGCGGAGATGAACCCGTCGTTGTCCGAATCAAACACCTCGAACGCCGACTGAAGAGCTTCCGCCTCCGAAACGCCGTCGTCTTGACCGTCTCCACTAGTTTCCGACGTGGAAGTAGCAGCAGCCGCAGCTCTCGTCGTCCTGTGATCGGCATTCAGATTGATAAACTCCTGAAGGTCGATTTCACCATCGCCGTTGGTATCCACGTCCTTGATCATCTGCTCCAAGTCCGAGTCTGTCATCGTCTCACCCAGAGATCGGAGCACCGTGCCTAACTCGACACGGGAGATTTTGCCATCGCCATTCAAGTCGAACATCTTGAAAGCCTCCGTTAAGTCTCTCACCTTATGCTCTGGGAGATTGCTACTAACTCCAGGCTCCGGTGGCCTACTGCTGTCACTCGGATTGCGCACACCCACCTCCTCAATTTCCAACTGACCCGAACTTGACACCTCCATAGTTCCTTACTCGTACCCCACAAGAAATTTCCTTCCACCACGTGAGACCCAACTCAACTCAACTCAACTCAACACTCTGTTTTGCAACACCTGTCGAAACGCACTCCTGCAAACAATCAATCAAGCTTGAAGAAAAGTCGGTACGGAAGAAACCAGATGGCCGAAACGCAAACGAAGCCAGCATGACAAATACTGTATATACAAATAAGTGTAAGTATGAGATGGGAACAAATTGGGATGAAGATGAGGTCTCTTCGATGCAATTTCCAGGAAGGCGAGCTACCGAAGCTTGGGAGGAAAGTGAGCGGGAAAGTTGCGTGGAGGAGGGACTGACAGTGGGAAAGGGAAAGAGGGGGACGCCACGGCCAGGCTCTCGTGACGTGAGGTGCGCTTGCAGCTGCCTTCCCAGTTCACAGACACAAATTTTTATATGTTTTCTGAAGCCTTTCTAATTTGGGGGGGCACCCATTGAAACTTCTTTGGGGAAACTGCAGACACGGGATTTGTGGAGTTCGGCCGGCTCCTACGACTGTACTTCCGACAAGCGCTGCTGGCGTGCTGTACGTTGAAATGAAAGCAAGATGGACTGTACATTTTAGGGGACGAGTGGGGTTGCCCAAACCATACAGCGGCAGTACGGAAGAGGAAGAGGCCTGGGCTGCCGAGGGAAGTGCTGGGAAGTTGCGGGGGCAGCTCCGTGGTTGGCCTAGTCAATTAGTTTCTTCTTTTAAATGGTTTGATGCAGGGCTTTTTCTACACAGATTTGATTCCGTCTTTTGAATGACAAGGATAAGGTATTCTGTAGAGATGGTGGGCGTAGCTGTTAGGTCTTTGTTTTGGTAGAGAATTGTGTTCGGTAAATTGGTTTCACACAGGTAACCCCACCTAAGGTGGGTACACCTAAAATGGCCACTTATTCTTGCTGTGCCTAGTTCCTGTCATCATGCTGTTCAGATTTTTATATAGTCTTGTTGGCGAGTGAAAACATGTTCCAATGCACCGAAGAACATAGGATTTGGATACTGTATGCAAAAGTTATTAACAGTCAAAGTCTATTTTTGAAATGGCCATCTACGGTCTATTTTAAGAACATAGGAAATGTATGCACATTGTAGATGGCGCTTTAAGGTTAGGTGCCATTTTGGGTGTACCTACCTTAAAACAAACACTTTTTTCAAATGCACAATTCTGATTAAAATTCTAGAAAATTGTTGATGATGTTAGCAAGTGAAAGAAAAAGAGAATGCAATTGGTTTGAGAATTTTTAGAGATTGGATGATTGTACTATAAGTTTTCAAAGATGAGATCATAAGAACAACTACGATTGATATTAGATTACTCTTAATCATGGACTGCCACCTGTGCCATCTTTTGGTGTTTGGATGATAATCCAGGGCCAAAAGAAGAGGTTAACAATATTTTTTTCAACCACTTTTTTTTAATGACTTTTCATGTTGAATTATAAAGAGTATCCAATGGAGTTTTTCATCTAACTAATGTTTGTTTTCATGTAGTTGAGAAGTAAATGAAGAAAATAGATGGCAAAATTTGCCATTTTAGTGTATTTTGAGAAATTGAGTAAATGTGAAATTTCTTTAGGAAAATGATATGTTTTGAGCTTGAATCCAACTAATGAAATGAAGGTACTCTACTCTAGTTTCTACTTCAATTGGAAATTTGTAAAAATTCATTACATTTAATATTTTATTGCAATTTGAACTTTGGATGTATTTTCAACGTCTATTGCATTCTATTAATAGAGTACACAGAAATTGAGTATACACCACGATGTTTGTCACTATAATGTACACACATGGTGAAATTTTTAGATTTTTTGAGATAATTTTCTATTTGATATGATTTTTTCTTCACTTCTTCTTCAAAAATTCTCAAAAAAATCTAAATATTTTGGAAAGAAGAGAAGTCATGTAATTCCATCTTTGGAAAATAAATTAAAATTTTTTCATACATATCTAGTTCCAAAATGGCAACAAACTAAGCGACAAGCAACCAAGCTTGAAATCAGTGGTTATAGGTCTATCCTTTAAGGGTTAATCAAACATCTTTGAAGTGCACAATGCTCTCATTGGTTGCATCAAAGAACTCTTTAACCCCTAAAGGACCAAGCCCTGTTTTCTGCCCCCAAACACTAAAAACTGCCAATTCTGCAGCAAAGAGTAAAAAAAAACTTTAATTAATTTTTTTTCACATCTAACCGTAGGATCTTATACCTCACTAGTCTAAGACATTGTGGAAAAAATTTCAGAATTTTTGACCACATAGATTGCAAGATACTTGCATTTAAAGTGGAAAAAAAACAGTTTTTCAACACATTGCGGGACTCGATTTTTTGACTTTGAACATTTTTAACTTAAAAATTTTGCACTATAGAGTTTTGAGCTTTAATTATTTGTAGTTCAAAATTGAGTTGATAATATAATTAAAAAAAAGAAATTCAAAAAACCTTAATTTTCATTCTTAAAAAAATTGTTAAGTAGAAGTAGGTACAAGATAGAAGGAAAATCTAAAATATTAATATCTTTTAAATGGAATTAAAATGCACTAATCCTGATGGTGAGATTGTTCTAGCAAGTAAACTAAACCATGAAAAATTTGTTTTTTTGAAAAATTACAAAAATTGCATCCAGAAATGAATCCTACAAGTTATTTTTTTCAAGAACATGCTCTAATTGCCCGAAAAACAAGAATGTCCATAACTTTCTCAAAACAAATCCAAATAAAATGAATCAAAGCTTCCTAGATAGACAAAATTATAATATAGAAGAAAAAAATTCAAAATTTTTTTTTTTCAAAATTTTTCTTTGCTGCCCGAACTGCCCGCCGTCCCCTGTTTTGAGCTTATTTGGGCATAACTTTTGTTCCCGGGCACCGATTGAAAAAAAAATTATATCCCCACGAAGATATTCAATTTTTCTATCTCCCAAAAAAGTTTCAAAAAATTAGGACAAAAATTCAGCCCGTAGGTACCTGCCCAAAATTGCATTTGTCCCCCGAAGGAACAATGGTCCTTTAGGGGTTAACTTTCATTGGGCTGTTTTGAAAATTAATGTTGAATATGAGAAAATGTTTTGTCATGTTTGGATCAATGGGCGGCTACATTCTAGCTAGTTGGCCTTGCAAAAAGGTAAAGATGCCTTAATCATGTGGGGTGCAAAGAGTGCTTTTGATTTTCATAAAGGAGTTATAATCCCTAAATTCCTATAGTATTCTCCTGGGGCAAATGGAGGTTTTGGAAAATTCTTATAATCTCAATTTTTGGTGCAATTTTTTGAATTTTTTTGTTCAAGTAGAAAAATATATTTACTTTTTGGAAATGTAATTTTAATTTCAATCAATGCCTAGAAGCAAAAGTGTTGTCATTCAAAGCTAAAATGTTTTGGTTGTCGGGTAGCAAAAGATACTCACAAATACTTGAAATATTTATTTTTTAGAATTTCTTTCTTAAAGATAACACTTTTGTCTATATAGAAAGCTTTTATTCATTGCATTGGCATAGAAAAGTGATTGGTGAAAGTTTTAGAGCTTATTTTGTGGGCAATTATTGAAACTTCTGCAAAAAATAACATATTGTACCCATTTTTTAACTTTATTTTTCAATTTAAGAAAATTCTACAATTTTTAGAATGCTTTCTTGAAACAAATTTGAAATTTTTTTCTCTTTGCAATAGAAATCTCAGTTTTGAACAAATTTTGATGGAAACAAAGGACCTTCAATTGGGACTATAGAAGTTATTAGAGCAACCTTTTATCTTTCAATTACAATTATTAACCAAGCATAACATTACAAGATTACATTAGGTCCTCCCTCCACGCCCGCCTCCACGTCCCCCCAAAGGAAGGTATATCCTTTCTCATGACCTTCAAGTTAAATGAGGGATTCTAATTGGTGTTAAAAAAGTGAATTAACCCCTAAAGCCCTGAACAACGTTTTTTGAGATTATAAATTTTTTGGGCAGCTCACTACGGATGGAGTTTTTTTTTTTTCTTTGAAATTTTGATGCAATGTGTGCCCAAAGAGTAGCTTCAAGGCCCAACAATTTTCATAACTTTTGACTTCATAGTTAAAAAGTTATGGGAGGATATGTTGTTTTCTTTACTTGGCAGGCAGCCCAGGCAGCTGAAAAAACTTCTTCAAAATAACTTTTTCTTAAAAGTGAAATTTCAAATTGGTTCTTTAGGTTTATACAGACATGGGAAGATTTGAATCAATCCATTCCGATTAATGAATCAAAAGTTATGAAGATTTTGAGTTTGGGGTAGTTTGCAGCCAATTACAGAATCTCTACAGTACAAAAAAAAGTTTGAAATTCTTCATTTAATTCAATTTTTTATATTTTTGGAAAAAAATAAAAACAAAAGGTGTAAATTGTTTATTACAACATTTTAACCATTGGGATAAAAAAATTTCAATTCCATGAATAAAAATGTTCACAATTTAGTATTTTTGCTCATTTTCTACTTCTTTCTACTTACTTATTTTTTCCTATATGTTGTACAATTCCAAATGGTTTGAATTTTTTTGAAAATGTAGCCAACTTGCATTGAAGTATGAATTCAAAGAGTAACCACCATTTTGAATTTTTTTTCACATAAATGTGACTTTGTGAAGTGCAGCTGCTCGGATTTTCGGAGGGATAAAAAAATAATTTTTGTCAATTCAAATACTTATATCTTGCAATCTACACAGTGGAAATTTCTGAAATTTTTTCCACATGTTTACAAACCACCTTACTACAAGATCCTATGGTTACATGAGTCAAAAATGTGTTTTAAAAAAAAATTGCACTTGTATCAGAAATAGCAGTTTTTGAGCATTTTTGGTGAAAACATAGTCAAAAACCTTTAGGGGTTAATCACCTCTTTTGGCTAATGCTGTCAAGGAATCCACCCTCCTAAATTTTGGGAATGATAAAGCCCCTTGATTGATTAACAACATTATGAAATCAACAATAATTTCATTTGAAAAGCTAATAGCAAGTAAAGCCCTACTTAAAGACATGTGGATGTTTTAATTCATCTTCATTTTATAAATTGTAGATTGACTACTTGCAACTTGTGAAGTAATGGAGCATGCAAGTACTAAAAGTTGACCAAATGCGTACTTGGCAATTCCAATAAGAAATTTGAATGTACTTTCTAATTTATTTCTTAATCTTTAAATGGTAGGCTAGACCCCCCAAACTTTGTTTCAAGCAAATCTTTAACAAAAAGTGGCTTTCGAATATTTTGGAATGTTGCAACCTATTGGACCTATTTTTATAGTGAATAACGCTTGTCAAGCACCAAATTTAGGTTCCAAAGTCAAGCTATGTTACATGCTTTGTTTATAAAACCTTGGATAAGGAGCAAGACTCACACATTTGTTTATGAATATTTTTTATTCCTCCTTGGTTTACTTGCTATGCATTCATTCATATGTTGCTTGTACCTTTCACCTTTCATCACATTAATTGTTTCATCATATTATTTCATTCATCACATTCATCTTTCTTCAAGGACAAAATCATTCTATATACCATCATAAGCCCATTATAGGATGAGTGGCAATCAATGATATTTGTAGTGGAATTAGAAGATAAGTGGGAAATTGAATGAATAAACACTCAAAATAGATGCCAATGGTCAAATAAATTGAAAAAGAATCTTAAAATTTAAAAAGTTGATATTTTAGCAAGACTAATTCTTTGCTAGCTAAAAAAAAGTTGGACTTTGATGGACATTAGATTGGCTTCCACAACCAACTCCAACAAGAAGTAAGGTTATGACAAATGAGCCTAATATTGAGGCATTTTGTGGACAAAATTTGTGCAATACATATTATTACATGTACCAAAATAGGGAAATTTGTCCATGACTTTGTTGCCAAAGTACAAGATGTTTACCAAAGTCCACATAGTATCTTATAAATGTCAAGGTAATTTCAAATGTCTAGATTTTCAAAAGATAATGCCTTCAATTCTTTTAATAAAGTTTTGAAGGCAAAAATTTATCCAAATTGAATTGATGATATATCATTGAAATTTTTGTAGATTCATTGATAGTCTTTTATTTTCCAAATTTGTTGCATTCAATACAATTTTTAATGTTGGATCATGTAGCAAAAAAAACAAAATAATGGTATCCTACTATGAATCAAAGTCAATTACAAGTATCAAATTTAGCCAAGTCTCTAATCAATTTATTTTAAAACAAAAATCTTCTTGAAATCATGATCATGGACAATATAAGTAGTAAAAGATATCAAAATATGAAATTCAATATGGATAAAATTATTATTTGAGATTAATTTATAAGTTGGTAGTAATGTAATGTGAGTTATTATATTTTGAGTGTACCATCTTGCTTGGTCAAGTTAAAAACAAGAGTTTCAAGATCTCTAGAAATGCATCCTATCATTTTAAACACTATTTTGACAATCATTAATAATTGTATTCAAACACAAAATATAAGACTTCCATTATTGTGATTTATTATCATAGAGGAGTGAGTCAAAGTAGGTCATTAGATCTATTTACATGCCAAAATGGTGATCAAAAGACAATAAAGAAGATAGATCCATTTGACATGGTGTTGCATTTAATCCTACATCATTTGAAACCAATGATGCTAAATGTAAGTATAAAAGTGTGAGCATGTGAGCCTTGAGTATCACCTTGAGTATATATATAAGTAGATATCATACTACCATTTAAGGTGCTTATAATATAAACATCTATAATATAGGTATCTATAACATATATGCACTATAATCATAGAAGATTATTATAATAGACACTTATATCATAAGTGTCTTCAAGAAATAACTCATAGATTTTGATATTGAATTTGATTTTTACATTTCACAAAACAAAAATGTCAATGGGATGTATAATAAATGTTTAATCTCACCATTAGGATTGACAAGTTTCAATTTTATTTTATATCTATTATTGATTTCATTTTTTTCTTTGAAATAGTATCTTTTCAACTTAATAATTTCTTAAAGAAAAAAAAATCATATTTTTGATTTTTGAATTTTATCTCCTTATTTTCAATTTAATCCCAAACCATGACGATTTAAACCTCAAAACTTTATAGTGCAAAAGTTCGACTTAAGAGGGTTCAAAGTTTGAGAACCTAATATGGCAATGTACAAAAATAAAAATTCTTTTGAATTTGAACATTGATACCTTAAAATCTATCTAGTAGAAGTTTATGAAATTCTTTCCATAGTGATTCTCACACAAGTAACTTATGATACAAGATCCTATTAATAGTTGTATGTACAAATAAAATAAATTCTTTCATGGCATCTCTAGGCACTAAAACAACAATTTTGGAGTATATTTTTCTAAAACATAGTCCAACATCTTAAAAGGTAAATTAATTTCAAATAATTCTACAAAAATTTGAGACAAAAGTTTTAGTAACCTCTATAGTCCTATTGAATGTATAGGGGTCAAAAATGCAATTTGAGGTAGGCTCATAGGATCTCAATATTTATTATAATTTTTTGAAACCTTAATTGAAGCTAGAAAAAACATATAAGCTTCTAAGAAGTATAATGTTTATGTCATTCAACATACAAGAGAAGTTATGACACAATAAGTTGAAAATGGTGGACAATGGATGATACAAAAAAATCACAAAAGGTCAAAATCAAATTAAATTCTTTTTTTCCTAAACATTATATTTTTGTCTACATATAAAAATTTTAGGTTAGTGATGAGAAAGTTATAGACAACCTTGTTTTTTGGGCAATCTAAACATCTTCAACAAAAAATAACTCATGGAATTTATATTTTAATGCAATTTTCACAATTTTTCAAAAAATATTGTTTATAAAGGTTAAGTATTCTTGTTATAATAATCTCATTGTTGGAATTATTGTAATTCAAGAGCTATTAATAAAGTAATTTTTCTTTTAATCTTGGACCTACTTCTTTTTAACAAATTCTTTAAGTCTATCTTCTTTGAAATTTTTTCCCTAGACTTTAAATTTAATCCTTCAACATAATTTTTTATTATTAAAATTATATAGTATAAAAAATTCTACAAATGGTGGTCAAAGTCATTTGAAATTGCAAGCCATTGTGCACATTTTTTTTCCAACTTTGAATGTTAATATCTTCCTATTTGAATGGTCAAACTTCATAAAGTTTTTATCACATGATTTTAGACAAGTCAAGTATAAGATTTTATGGTTAGATTCTAAAAAGAAATTGTTTTTTTGGATGAATACAACAAAAATCACAGTTTTGAGTATTTTTTGATAGAAAATGGCCTTAGGACTTTTGGGGTTAAAACATATTGTTAATTATAAACTTGAATAAGATTAGTGTTTACACTTTTCCAACAAAATTTAATATTCCAACCATCTTGAAATAAATATTTGATTGTTTTTTTTTTCTATATTTGAAATTGAGTATCTAATATATATTATTCAACTTTGTCTAGCCTCACAAACAAATTGAACAATGTTTGCATTACAAGAGAAGGAAGTAAAGAATTGTTTAATATGCTCTATCAAATCTTTCTATATATACTTATCCTTCAAAATCTTATACAATTTACTATACTAAAAAATACCTTGTGACAAAGGAGTATTCACTACAAGAGAAAGGGGTGTTTTAAGTATAGTCCTAGAGATAACATTTTAAGTAATGACCTTTTTAGGAGATTTTTAATTAAGAAATAAGTGTCTTTTTAGTAAATAAGTATCTTTCACATTCATTTTTATTTGAAAATTTTGAAAATTGAAAGCAAAAGATGACTTTATATACTTTTTCTACCTTCATTTCCCACAAATTAAAAACCTTCATAACTTTTGCTTCATTATTTGGAGTTGAATGGTTTAGTTTTTGGGGTAGGTATCAATCTATAGAGTTTTAAGAGAGTTAGTTTTGCATTTTTAGAAAACATTTTTTAGTGCCTAATTTGACATTGGAATTGAAAAAAGTGTTCTAACTATTGCAACATTTGTTGGAATGATATGAAACAAAGTTTTATACATAGATTATGATGAGTAGCATCCATCCTACAAAATTCATGCTAAAATTCCAAATTATGAAATCAATATAGCCTGCCGAAGTTCTCAAAGAGCCCAAAGTAGGTTCTTTGTTCTTTGAGGGGTTAATTTAGATTGTTTGTTTGTTATATTGAAATCTCTAAGACCATGCCTTCCCTAGTTGTGTTCCTTATACATTAGAAAGCTCTCTATGATAAGGGATGCATGAGCTTTGTTTCATAGTGTTTTTAGGTCCCGACAAAAAATTAGTGAAATTCAAAAAAATTATAGATTAAAAATTACAAAATTGCTTGTATTTTAATTTTATTATATTGTGCCAATGGCACAAGGCATTCTAGTCATAAGGGCAAAACACCCATTCCCGCACCTGTTCCTTCCAGTGGACCATAGATTCACCCAAACATGTCCCTAGAGTGTAGTTAATGTGTTTGCCACATGTGTGATTGTAATTTGCTGACACAATTGAATGACACATAAGAAAATCTGGTTGGCTCAGAGCTGATTTTCGTAGGGTTCAATTTTGGGGGCACCTACAGGACGGTTCCACAGGTTTAGGGAGCCAACACTTTGAAAATTTGTAGAAATTACATACTGTGTCCAAAAAATCTAATTTTTTTTTTGAATATTCATGATTTTCACTCGCTAATACTACAAAATATCATTATTACAAAACTCTGCCTCCAACTATGCTGAATTCCTTATTTGGACGGTTCTGGGTGTTTCCACTGTAACTTAGTTACGTTGAAAAGTTTGCTAGTTCATTTTACTGACAAATAATCGATTTCTTCGCGTGGCCACGTCACTTATTGCAAGGGTCCAACCAATCAGTCCATGACACGAGTCATACGAAGACAAACTTTGTTTGCAAGCGACCTCTCTCTCTCTCTGTCTCCTCGAATGCCCTAAGCCAGTTTTTCTTTCTCTCTCGCTCTTGCTATCCTCCAGTTGGGGTTTGGAGCTCACGACGGAGGAAGGGAGCTCCGGCGTTCTATGGGATCGGCGTTTTCCCTCTGAGGTTTCCTGTTGTAGTTGCCGCGGAATAGAGTTTTCTTTTCGCAGGTAGCCAAGTTTTGAGCGAGGAGGTGTGCGCTCGCCATTTTGGTTGATTAGGGTTGGTCGTCGTCATGGGGTCTGGGATGTTATTGAACCGTTTACCGGCGCCAAAGAGTGTTCCGGCACCCACTTACGATGCGGATTCGGATCCGTGGTTCAAGACGCACTTGGAGGTCGCGAAGCCGGTGGTGGCGTCGCGGTTTACCCCGCCGCCGTATGGCCGCAGAGGGGGTTTCATGCCGCGGAGGCCGGAACATTTTGGAGATGGTGGAGCTTTTCCGGAGATTCACGTGGCGCAATATCCTTTGGACATGGGAAAGGAGACTGAGAAAGCAGACAGTCGGATTATTCCCGTTAGTGTTGATGCGCAGGGGAAGATTGCTTTTGATGCCGTCGTGAAGCAGGCGGAAAACGCAAGGAAGAATGTGTTCTCCCAGCATAGCGACCTCGTTCCGAAGGTACCTACTGAGGTCGACACCGAGAAGCCCTCTGCGGAGGAGGCGGAGGCGACGACGGAGAGGACGAAAGCCGCTCTGGAGAAAATTATTGAAGGGAAGTTGAGTGCTGCGCAGCCGAAGAGCGTGCCTTCTCAGTCCTCAGCTCCTTCTTTTATTAAGTACACGCCTTCCCAGCAATCTGCGGCTTATAATTCTGGGGCTAATCAGCGAGTGATTCGGATGGTGGAGATGCCCAAGGATCCCCTGGAGCCTCCAAAGTTCAAACATAAGAGGGTTCCAAAAGCTTCGGGTTCGCCTCCTGTGCCGGTTATGCACTCACCGCCGCGAGCAGTGACCGTCAAGGATCAACAAGACTGGAAAATTCCGCCCTGCATATCGAATTGGAAAAACCCTAAGGGTTACACGATTCCGCTTGACAAACGGTTGGCTGCCGATGGAAGAGGCCTTCAGGAGGTCCAAATCAATGATAATTTCGCCAAGCTTTCCGAGGCGTTGTATGTTTCTGAGCAGAAGGCGCGAGAGGCTGTGGAGGCGCGGTCCAAAATTCAGCGAGAGGTCATGATGAAGGAAAAGGAGAAGAAGGAGAATGAGCTTCGCATGTTGGCGCAGAGAGCGAGGATGGAGAGGGCCGGGGTAGCTGCGACCACTGGTGCGGCGACTGGTGCGAATGCCACTGCTGTTGCTGATAGAGGAGGCGCAGTGCCGTTTGAGAGGAGGGCAGACGATGCTGCGGTAAGTAAGGACGAAAGAGTTAAGGAAACGAAAGAAGAGAGGCAGGAGCGTCTGGAACGTGAATCGCTTCGTGCGGATCGTCGTAGGGAAAGAGAACGAGAGCGAAGGCTGGACGCCAAGGAAGGGCCTGCTGGAAAGAAGAGCAAGCTTACAAGGGATAGGGACAGGGATATTAGTGAGAAGATGGCTTTGGGAATGGCCAATACTGGTGCCGGCGGTGGAGAACTCACGTACGACCAGCGTCTATTCAACCAGGAGAAAGGCATGGAGTCTGGGTTTGCAGCCGACGACTCCTACAATGTGTATGATAAGGGTTTGTTCACCTCGCAATCCGGACTTAGTGGTCTGTATCGTCCTCGGAAAGATAATGATGCGGAGGTGTATGGAGGTGGTGCTGATGAGCAGTTAGACAAGGTTATTAATACTGATAGATTTAGAGCTGGAAAAGGCTTTGCTGGAGCAACTGAGAGAGGTGGACCCCGTGATCGGCCTGTGGAATTTGAGAAAGATGATGTCGGTGAAGATCCATTTGGGCTTAACATGTTTCTTACGGAGGTCAAGAAAGGAAAGAAAGCTCTGGACAGGGTGGGAGAAGGGGGCACCATGCGAAGTAGCGCAGGGTCGGGGAACAAGGATAGCTATGCTGGCGGTTCTCGAAACCGAGTGGATTTTGAACGTGAAGGTGCTGGTCGTCGATGATTGCATTACGGTGAAGTCCGTTTTAGCATTTTAATATCCATGACAGATAGATGTGAGTGTTCCCCTCTTATCAATGTTATCGATTATGTTCAGATTGCCTATCGGATAATCCAAAGTGGGCTTTCGTGGACAACGAGATGGATGGCTGTAAGTTTTTGTGCATAGTTTCTCAAGCAGTTTGAGATGGAATTTTTCAGGGCATGATCTTGTGACTATGGAGTTTTTGACTGAGAATTAATTTATGAAGGAGTTATTCCCCCCTTTTTTGGAGTATTTCAGGATGTTGCTTTGACTCGTGATCAGGGTGCATTTTCGAAAGACACATATTGTCTTCAGTCGTCGGAGAAATCGATTACAGATCGATTTGGATTTCGCAACTTTGCTGTAAGCACCTGTTGCAATGTGACACTCTTTTGATCTACGTGACTTACCTGCATGACGTTCTTCAATTTGATCACAAGCAGATCAAACATTTGTTCCTTATGTCGACCTCATAGATGTTCATTCATTTTAGTGATGTGTCGTTTATCCCATTGTCTAATTCTATTTGAATCACTGAGAGCATATTTACCTGTTCTTTCTTGCCAGGGTCCCTGTTCATCCTTATTTGCTGTTCAGTACAGGCTTATCGACAACCTGGGTTACTCCACCTTCACAATGAAGAAAGAACTAATTTCTTTTTGGGTAGAAATATCGTCCCGCTTGACTGACCTACTACTATGCCAAATTCACGATCACCAATGCACGTCCTGTACTATTTTTCTACATCTATAAGCGTCATCAAATTTGAAAAATCCTTAATGTTTTGGAGTTCAGTTTATCTATCAGGTTGATCAGCATAGAATTGGTAAAGCTTTTCACCTTTTGATTTTGATGTATGGAGTTTAACACATTAAGTTAGAAATAGGAATTGTGTTGAAAATAGGACTTCAGACCTCATTTAGGTATAGAAGAATGTGTTTTTTCAAAAAAACTTGAACTAATATTACTTATAAAATCAATCCAAGTTTTGCATTCAAATTTTTTTTTGACATTTCAAGTTTCCAATCAAAAGTTATGAAATTTCAAAGAGGTGTTTGAAATTGTTCTTGTTATATTTCTTGAAACTTCCTTTTTGAAATTTGTCCAATAACTTTTGATTGGAAACTTGAAATGTCAAGAGAATTTTTAGATGCAAAATTTGAGTTGATTTTATAAGTAATATTAATTTGAGTTTTTTTGAAAAAACACATTCTACTATGCTTAAATGAGGTTTGAAATTTTAGTTTTAATATAAAATTTCAAGTTTTTAATTTAACTATGAATTCTTACAACTTTGAGAATTCATATATCCTATATGGGTTGTTCAACCTCCTACCTCCATATGTGTATATAAATAGCATTACTTCTTCATTCATTTTACAAAATACAAATGATTTATGGAGTAAAACAATTTAGTGAATAGATTAACTTCATGATCTTAATTTGTTTTGGTCAACATTCTTGAAAGTTAGTTAAAAGAAATTTAAAAAATTTAATCATCCAAAAGCATTTCATCTAAAAATTTATCATTCATTTGAAGAATTTCATCTAATTTTTTTTTCTAGCCATTATTTCAACTATTTTATTAAATCCTTGAAAAATAGCTTTTTGGAATAAGTGACGTGGAAAAAAATCTACGGTGGCAAAGGAGTGAGAGGAAGACTTACTGATGTGTATCTTTGTTTGAATTGACAGTTGAATTGACAAAATTCAGTAAAAAAGGTATCCAAAATAAGTATTCCTAATCTATAGTAGAGTTGACAGAATCCTATCACTATTACTGTCAAATAGGACATAGTTTCTTTTGTAGTGTCTACTAGCATTGTATAGGTGGTTGTAGCTAATGTGGATGTAGTTCAAAATGTAGCTATATGATTTAAAGTCTTAGAGTTTAATGATTTTCAAATTTATAGTTTGAGGTGGATGCTTTGGCTTTTAATACTCTTACTTCACATTTTTGAATTTTTGTTTTGATGTTCTTCTTCCTTGTCCTTACTATGAAATCTAAAGCTTTGATGTGAAACCTCTTTTGTCAATTGAAATTGTGATGTACAACTTCTTCTAGTACAACATGTGGCATCTGATGTAAAAACTTTCACTACAATTTTCCATAGGTGTAGGGGATTCTTATCATAAATTTGATGTCCTATCACAAGATGCCATGTGTATAACCAATGCAAGTAATTTGAAGAGTAACTGGAAACTCATAGTTTCACACTATCTACTTAAAAAACAAAATATTCAATTTAGTAAAACTATTAAAGATTGTAATGTGCTAAATTTGATGTTTTCTAAATTTGTTTTTGTAATATAGCTACAATTAGTACAGTGTGAACCAACAAGACATTAAATCTTGCTTTCGAAGGTGGGCTCAACATGGTGGATTTACCTTGGGAAAAAATGCAAGAATATTTTATTTTTTCCAAATAATTTTCTTTTGCAAATTGTGAATTCACATTTGCAATCAAAGACCCCAAATTAGCTTTCATAAGTTTAGAACATACCCTAAACACAATACAAAATAGGGGATTTTTTTTCACTTTCATCATATATTTAAAATGTATAGTTTTGTTCGCAATGTAACCCTTTGGATACAAAAAGGTAGAAGTGAAATGAAAGTGCTAGTAGGCTTAGTTACATTTCTTATGTGAATGAAGAAAGAACAGATATAGAAAGAGGGAATGAATTAGATAATTATGTAGTGTAGAATGCCAATTAATAAGTATGGATGGACTTCTAAAAATCCTTTTTTTTTATAGAAGACCTCTCCTTTTCACAACAAAATTTTGAGCATAAATAGTTGTACTTTTGTCCTACTTAAACTTACTGGAAGGATTCTTTGTCATCCATTGGATGGAACACATTGGCATTGGCATTCAAGAGCTCATGTAGTCCTCCCATCAATTTTTAAGCATTCTAACATCTATATTCTCAATGATGAATAGAAGGTATGCAAGTATTGTTTAGTCCTACTAATTTCTCATTCATCCAATGTAATATTTGAATTTGGGAAAGACAACCTTCTTTAACCCTAAAACACTATAGCATTCAATTTCTAAATGATGTACAAATTGAAAATGAGATTTTTTTCTCATTACACCTTAGATGAAAGTCATCTTATATTTTAGAGATACTTTATGAAGTTGTTGTCCTATCCATGGGTTGGATTTGGTGTTACTAGAATTAACATTCTTCTAAAATTACAAATATGGAAGTTTGTCAAGTAATTGACTAAGTCAAAATTGCATTGATTTTGGTTCAAACCTAGAATTACAAAAATAAGGTCATAGAGTCAAAAAATACAAGATCCTAAAAGATTACCATATCAAGAAAACCTCATTTCAAATTCATTCCAACTAAATTTAATCTAAAAAAATCACAATATTTTGTTTATAATTGAATTTTGAAGGAATTTTGAATTTTTCCTTTAAAAAATTTATAGGAAAATATTGGTGATAGCATTGGTGAATCTAACTATAGTGTAGGAATCTAAAATTTAAAGCTTACAACTTTTATTTGCATCTCAATTCCAAAATATTCTTCCGAATAGTACTTTATGATGATTTTTCCAATATTGTCAATTCTAGAGATGAGTTTGGATTCTAAGGGGTTAATATTGGAATGCTCCAATGCCCAATTTCTAGACAATGTATATTTTGAAATCCAAATTTTTTTCTTGTTATAGCTTGGATGAAAGTCAACCTAATTTTTAAAGTTACTAGATGAAGTTGAAGCCCTATCCAAGGGTTGGATTTGGTGTTACTAGAGTATATATTTTCTTAACCCCTATTAGCCCATTGTCCCCTCAAGGGACAATTCGGAGTTTAGATAGGTTCCAATGACTTCAATTTTTAGTGAAACTTTTTGAAATTTTCTCATAAGATAGAAAAAGTGATTAGCTATGTAGGAGTGAATTTTTTTATTTCATTTGGTGCCCAAGAGCAAAAGTCATCCTATAAAAAGCTGGAATTTCAACTTGGTGGGCAAAAAAATGAATCCACAAAAATTTAATTTTAAATTAATTTTTTTGATCTCATAGATTATATTTTTGTCTACACGTGAAGCTTTGATTCTTTACATTTTGATTAGATATGTGAAAGTTACGAACAATCTTGTTTTTTGGCCAATTTGAACATCTTCTTGAAAAAATAATTTATAGGATTCATTTTAGAATGCAATCTTCACAATTTTTTGCCAAAAATTGCTTGACAAAGTTAAAATTGATTGCTAGAACAATGTCACTATTGGAATTATTGTGTTTTGATCTCATCTTAGAGCTATTAATAGTTTATTTTTTCTTGTAATATTCAGTCTACCTCTACTTAATAATTTATTAAAGAATGAAAATCAAGCATTTCTTTTAGATTTTTTTCCTAGACTTTCAACTCAATTCTTCATTACAATTTTTTTTAATTCAAAGTCCATAATGCAATATTTTCAATAGATGATAGTTAAAGTCATTTGAAATTATAGAATAATGTTAAAAGAACTCTCTTTTCCAACTTTGAACACAAGTATCTTCCAATCTATACGGTCAAACTTCATGAAATAAAGTATAAGATCCTATAGTTAGAATCCAAATAAATACTTGCATTTTCTTCTTTTAGGCAGACAAAACAAAAATGGAAGATTTGAATGCTTTTTGACAAAAAAATGGCCTTGGGTCTTTCAAGGTTAAAATTACAAATGTGGAAGTCTGTCAAGTCATTGATTTGCATTGACTCTAGTTCAAACTTGGAATAGCAAAAATGAAGTCATAGAATCAAAGAACACAAAAATTTCCAAAAATGACCATATCAAGAAAACCTCATTTCAAATCTTTCTAACAAAATTTACTCACAAAATGACAGTATTTGTTTTTAATTGAATTTACAAGGAATTTTGAATTTTCCTTTCAAAATTTATAGAAAAATATTTTTAATAGCATTGGTGAATCTAACCATACAAATAGAATCTAAAACTCAAATTCTACAACTTTGCTTTGTATCTCAATTCCAAATTTTTATTTCAAATAAGGGAGAAACACCCATTCCCATCCGTGTACCTAGTAGTGGACTATACAGTCACTCATATATATCCCTAGAGTGCAGTTAATGTATTTGCTACATGTGTGATTGTAATTTACTGACACAATTGAAGGACATATAAGAAAATCTGGTTGGCTGAGTGCTAATTTTCGCATGGTTTAGTTTTGGATGCACCTATTATATACTTTCAATGGTCTAGGGAGCCATCACTTCAGAAAAACATAGAAATTACATACAATGCCTGAAAATTCTATTTCTTTTCTTGAATATTCATGATTTTCATTGACTAATATTAGAAAAATATCACTTTTAGGAAAATCTCCCTCCAACTATGCTGAATTCCTTATTTGGATGGTTTTGGGTACTTCCAGTGTAGTATTTTTTGATGATTTTTTTGAAATCATCAATTCTGGAGATGAATTTAGATGCTTAGACCATCCCCACTGCAGCTCAAAATTTGGCTCAAACTAGGTATTTGGCCGGGTCAGCCAACTATTTGTACCCCACCTTACGCAAAATAAGACTCAAAATATGGCCGCGCGTGGCCAAATTTACTGGGCAGATGGAAAAATATTGAGTTTTACCCAGGGGCCGGAAGGGAATTTGACTACACTTTTGTCCCCAAAATTGAGGTACAAACCCTACTGACCTTCCAATTTCAATTTTTTATTCAAAAATGAAATGCTTAAAAGCAATTTCATGTACAAAAATGAGACAATTTTTATCTCAAAAAAAAGATGAGTTCATAGTCTCTTTTATCCCACATGGATTGGGCCCCCTCCCTCCACCCCAAGAGGATGTAGGGAGTTCCACTTCTTATGGAAACTCAGGCCTCCCTACATTTACTACGAAGTGTATGTAGGAAGAAGTGACTTATATCCCCATGGGGCGGAGGGAGGTGCTCCAATCCATGTGGGATATATGAATTCCAACTAGTTGGAAATAGGAATTCAAATTTTGAATTTTGAAAATTCAAAGTTTTTTTGATTTTTGAAATTCAAAATTTGAATTCCTAATTCAAACTAGTTGAAGTTCATATCCCACATGGGTTGGAGCACCTCCCTCCACCCCATGGGGATATAAGGAGCCTTGCCCCATTGCAAATTCGAAATATTTTGAGATCTCTTCAAGGAAAAAGAATGAGACCTTGAAGGAAAAAAAAGCTCAATGTTTTTGGGTTTTAATTCAAGGCAGAACGAACTGAAAAATTGATTAAAAAAAATAAAAACATCTTTTAGAAGGTTGCTTGCACTGTTCAGCAGTGGGGCTCTCCAACTTTGGCCAGGATGGGTCATTATCATCTGCCCTACAAAGGGCCTGATATTGAGTCAAATTCTGACCCATGCGGTGGGGATGCTGTTAGGGGTTAATGAGAAATTACAAATGAAATTCTAGTAAATGATATTTCTGTATGAAGAAATTAGCAGAACATGTGCCAAAATTTTAAAAAAGGATCGTGGTGTGAAGGGTTAAACGGTTTTTGTCTAACTGGCAGTAGACCTGCCAGTCCTGACCCAGATACTACTGTCCACTACACTGCTGCATGCCGTGTGCTGAATTGAAATCTGGAGATATTTAAGTAAGCTCTGAAAGAGTGTCTGGCTGGCCTCACAGTCAGGAATGGATGGGGGAATTGCCTTTGGCCGTCATGGGTGTGAGGACTGAGTGAGGAGTCATAGGTGGGGCAGGTATTAATAATGCTAGTAATAAGTTAATAATAATAAGTGGCAGGACGTTCAGTTAAATCCTACCATCGAAGGTGGGCCCAAGAGGCTGGATTTATCTAAGGGGTAAGCGCTGAATTGTTTTATTTTATGCAAAATTTTGTTTTGCAAATTCTGAATCCGTATTTGCAATCAGAGACCACTAATTAGATGGGTGGTGAGAAGAAAACCGAACACGGCCCAAAATAAGGGGCTTTTTTCCTTTTAGCCCCAAGTAACACAAGTTTTACCCTGCTGGGCCCACCTTCAATGGTAGGATTTAACGTCCTGCATAATCAGTGACATGATAAGTTAAATAATACGGAGTAATAGGACATCCAGAGTCCAGACTCGGTCCTCTGTACCGGTCCTCTGCAGTCTGAGGCCGGGCAGCCCAGCATCTACGAGTTTCCTGATTAAAAGAACCCCCGCCGTGGATAAAGTCCTCGGAGCTTTTATCAAATCAATGCGCGGGACATGAAGAGCTTATCCTCCGGCTGGGACCCTGGGACACCCTCCGGGGCTTGTGTCGGGTCTCACAGGGTCTCGAACACCCGGGTATTTCCTCCCTTGGGGAAGGTGCATACGGCCATGCGCCTCCCTGAAGCGCACGGACGCCGCGACAGGCGCGCTTGTCGCATTGGATTTGGGGTGTTCGGCTGCGGCAGGGCGGAATTCCGGGTTGGCGTGCGGGCGCTCGTTCGGTCGTGTGCCGTGTTGAAGTGGTTGGCAAGGGTATTGACGGAGCGGCCACGATCGGGAAGGTGTTGCGGAGGATTGGGCAGAATGTCGGGCACTGGCGGTGTCTAGTTACGTTCCTGGCGTGGTTTTGGTGAGACGATGGTGGAGGGATAATTTACTATTGATTGATGCGCAATTCCACCTGCAGGATGCTCGATTTTGGCGAAAGAAAGGCAGTGCTGGAGTTCTGTTGCGCATTGTGTACTCGAGCGTTCGAGTGATGACGGCTTTGGAAAGCGGCGTAGGCCTCTGCTTCGTACGGTAAGTCGTTTTTGTCTTTAAGTTCGTGTTGTGCAGTGAGTCGCGTTCGCGTTGTTGTTGGAATACATCGTGGTGCGTGTGGCCTGTGGAAAAGGACGGTTGCATGCATCTGGGATATGCAGTTCTTTTTTTGGTCTTGATGAACGAAACCAAGGCTGGGAGCGTGTGTACAGTGCACTTTAGCGTTTTCCCCCTCGTTCTGGGATTTTTCCGGTTCGTTTACTGTCTTTGTGGTTTTCTTATTTGGTCTAAACTTTGTTTTAACTGATTTTATACGGCCTTTTGCTATTTTTTGAGAAAGTACGCACTATCGTGTTTCAATGTCGTCTCCCGAGCTGAGAAGTATAATCACTCACGTTATCAAATCGGATGCTATGTAAAGGAGATCTGATTGTTAGGTGTGGTGGTCAGCAAGTGTGCGAGAGTCTCAATTCTCTTTGTATCAATGCTTGTATAACAGTGCGATGACGACGACTTCGTCATTTTGTAGCTATCTTCTTGGCTCCGTTTTTTCTTCGGTCTATTCTTAGTTCTGTTTTGATTTACACCGTTTTTCGCTTTTTGACGATAATGTGGCCACCAATGTGTTTTAGCGTCGTCTCGCGAGCTGGAAATCTTGATTTCTCGCGTCGTTGATCTTACGTAGAAGAGCTTTGGTTGTCGCATGATCCGTCAAGTGTTGAAATATGCCATTCTCTTTGATTTGACGAACTTAGAGGAGGCGTGCTTTGTTTTTTATCTTTTTTATTTTTATTATTCTTACTTTCTTGTTATGATTTTATGCGATCTTACATTATCTTGTGAGAATGTGCCCGCATTTGTTTCAGCGTCGAGCTGATAATTCATAATTACTCGCATTGTCGATGTAATTTAGAGGAATTAGATTGTCAGGTGTGGTGTTCAGTAAGAGTGGCTGATCCTTACTTCTCGTTGCCTTTATGCTTGCTACAGAGTATGACGATATTTGGTCTTGGGTTGCGGATTTCTCACTATGTTGTCGATGATGTAGTAGGTCGGTTTCTTCCTTAGCTTTCGAGATTGGAAAGCTGTGATTGGTGTTGGGTTGAATAGCTTTATACATTTTGTGTGAATTTTGGATATGTATTGATAGGACTTGGCCTGAATTTCATATTTTGTTTTTTGAATTCTATCTCAATCTTTCGATCGTTTGTCGACAATGGTTACCTTTGGTTACCAATGGTTACCGATGGTTACCTAATCTACTTAACTTGTTAAGTTATACATTTTCTTCGATCATCGTTCATCTTTGTGTCGCGCGCATTGTTAATAACATATTTCCACATGTTTCAACAGCCTTTGGAAATTTTTTTGTTCTATGGAAGTTCCTCTGGTCCTCTTTAACGTTTCCAATAGTGTCTAATTAATGGTCTATTTCTGAATTCGAATTTATCAGGGACCCTACCATGGTGTTACGTGTGAAGTCCGACATGATGATCAGTATCTACATGGCATTGCCAGCATGCCTTGCGTTTAGCTAGAAATTTTGCCTCATTGATTTTGTGCTCAGTTTCTGCACTGATATGTCCTTTGGGGGACGCTCTCGGTATCGCATATTTTAGGCTTCCGATGATTAAACTATTTTCTTTGTATTGTGGTACAGGTTTTTTCAATCTGAAAGAAACAGAACAGATTGTAACATCGATGTTTTAAACATTTCGTGCGCATGGCCCACCTTTCGACAGAGTGGAGATGATGGTGGTATCAAGAGTACTTTGGAAAAGTGTTCTCCTGTGTCTGTTCTACCCACTCTAATGAAGTCAGTCGGCTTCCTTTGTCGAAACAATTCATGAGGGGATGCTGATGCATACATACGGTCGTTGAGAAGGGCTCAGTTCTGTGTGCCACCTTCAGCGACCTCTGATTTTTTGCGTGGTCATATCGTGTTCTTCAATTCCTTTTTTATATTGAGGAGGACAGAGATTGGCAATCTGATGGCAACGCCTTCGGAGCCTCCCCCACAACCAGTTTTCAAGGAGCCGCGGCCTGTAAATCCGAACTCCCTACCCTTTTTCAGCCGAATCGTCGAGGACATTATTGTCAACATTTTTGGGCGGCTCGAAGAGGATCCAAGAGATCTCGCACGCCTTGCATGTGTGTGTCGAAGATTTCGTAACGTGATCAAAACCTCGTGCTATAAGCGGCAGTGCTTGCGTGTAGTACCTTGCATAGTTTCCGAATTGATGCAATCAAGCGGTCGACAGGATGTGTTGGTTGAACCCCCAGGTGGATGGGAAGTTCTTCAGAAAGTTCTTGTGTGCTGTCCGGGTCTTTCTCACGCAGGGGTCTTACTGAATTGCTGGGACTACGGATTGGAGAGAGAAATCGGCCGGTCAGACGACTTTGAAATAGTGCGCAGGGATAATTTACCAAAGGTCGAAATTAAAGCAGAGAGTGCTCATGATACAGAGGCCGTAAACACGTTGCACGTGAAAATTAAGCAGGAACCCTTGGAAACCCAGTCTGAGATTTCGCCAGCAATGAAACCTGAAGTTTTCTCTAGACATCCTAAGCAGGAACCTTTGGAGACCCGGTCTGAGAATTCGCCAGTATTGAAACCTGAAGTTTTTTCTAGACCTTATCCTAAGCAGGAACCCTTGGAAACGCAGTCTGAGATTTCGCCAGCAATGAAACCTGAAGTTTTCTATAGACATCCTAAGCAGGAACCTTTGGAGACCCGGTCTGAGAATTCGCCAGTAATGAAACCTGAAGTTTTTTCTAGACCTTATCCTAAGCAGGAACCCTTGGAAACGCAGTCTGAGATTTCGCCAGTAATGAAACCTGAAGTTTTCTTTAGACATCCTAAGCAGGAATCTTTGGAGAACCAGTCTGAGAATTCGCCAGTAATGAAACCTGAAGTTTTTTCTAGACCTTATCCTAAGCAGGAACCTTTCGAAACCCAGTTTAAGAATTCGCCAGCAATGAAATCTGAAGTTTCTTCTCGAACTTATCCTAAACAGGAATCTTTGGAGCCCCAGTTTGAGAATTCGTCGGTAATGAAACTTGACGTTTCTTCTCGAATTTATCCTAAGCAGGAGAACAAGACAAACGATAATCATCAGTGTGGTACGAGTGGTAAAAGGCATTTCGATTCTGCTTGCACTAGCCAGCTGTTTGAAGAGGCTGGTGCTAGAATGTCTTCATCTGTAAAGAAGGAGCTGCTGATGGGGGGCGACGGTCCCATAAAGCAAATGAAGACAGGTGACGTACACTATCATGGCAAGGTGATGAAGGAGCCTCGGTTTCATGGGAGTTACCGACAGTTAGAAAGGAAGGAAGAGTATGGAGCTGGTTCTCAGTCTTCACGAAATCGCTCTTTGGAAAGACGCGGATCTAAAGAACGAAGTGGGACTTCGGGTGGCGGAAGGCGAAGCTCCCAGACAGAGCGTCGGATCAATCACGAGGAAGTACCTCATCTTGCTAAGGGCGTCTGGACTCTAACGAGGGAACAGGGGAACAAGCTTCTCGCGAGCAGGTCTCTCATCTGGACTGTGCCATCAAAATCCTCATTACTCATGTGCTGTTATAGCTAAGTTGGTTGCCAATTTCCTGAGCATATTGTTTTGCTGCGATGTTCAAAATTTCTCTTGTTAATTGTTACGCCAAGTATGGCTTTGTGTCTTTTAATGACTCCGAGGTGTGTTACTTTTCAGATTCCGATCGGACAGCCTTTTCATTTGTGACTGGCCTGGTTGTATGCACCAAGGGGAGAGGCGCATGTACAAGCTTTTTCGGGGCATTTTTAAGAACTTTCAACAGTCTCACGTCTTTCGGAACTTGAAAGACTTGAGGGCCAAGAGGACAGAAATACGATGTGCGTTTTGCTCCGAACAAACCTACGATATGGTGACTAGTTTTTGCCTCCGTCGATCCTTCGAATACCACGACGATGGAGAGCCCGTCATTCGCGCTTACGTGTGTGAAAACGGTCACGTCGCTGGCGCCTGGACAAACCGACCTTTATATAATCTTTGAGGGTTATATTTAATGTCGTATGACTCACGGCAGTTTGGAAGACTTTGAGTTGTCGGTTACCGGTGAAAACAAGTGAACAAAATCCCTCATAAAGTTCCGAATAGAGGTGTAAAAATAGGCTAGGCTCATCCTTCACTGATAGCAGGCGATCGGCTCGACTTGTGGGTTCTTGATTTTGGACAGAAGACGTCCAGGATCTGGAGAAATTATGTTCTAGATAATCGGCCGTGGTTATCAGACATGATGGTCTCTTCTACATTAGAGTAGGGCCGTCAGATTTTGGAGACCTGCGACTCTGAGAGTGTGAGAAAGGACGGGGGTTAGAATTCTGGACCCTCTTTTTTTTCCAATCGCAATGCGCCTTGTGACGATGAAAGTGACGAGGAGATTATGGATAGAGAGTATAGAGGAGTTGTTTTTTTGAATTATGTTTTCTTTGCTTTGATTAATTTTTCTAGAATTCTTGCTTGCAACGGGACTCGTCAAGATTCCAGGAAAGAGCTAGAGCTTGGGGATTGTCTTTGAATTTCTATTGGTGTCAAAAGGTAGCGGAGATTTCACTCTCACAGGTATAGAATCTTGAACAGCGGCTAAAGTGGCTTATGGCTTGTTCTGCTTTGGAATTCACCCAGGTTATGGGCAGAATGCACTCAAGGTCTCACAGTGCGCATTTATCCTTCTTGACGTGATCAGTGTTGTTCTTCATTCATCAAATAGCGGTGTTCTCTTGGCTTGAACTGTTCTTTGGCCCTGTTGCAGGAAGTTAAGCGTTTGCAGTTTTCATTCAAGTCACGAACACTGTTTTTAACCCGTAACTGCCCGAGGCCTGTTTTGAGCTTCTTGGAATTTGCTCTAAGTTGAACAAAATGCCAACATTTTGATAAGTTGTATCAAATTTTTAGAGTTGTAACTATACAAATTCAAATTAGACATGTTAGAGACTACATAGGAAAAGAAAACACAATGATATCACTTATAGAGTGAAAGATTATAACGTTTGACAATTAGGGTGTTAAAATTGCAAAAGTGATGTAAAGTGTTTCTATCTTCTTTTCACAATTTAAATTAAAAAAATTGGTGACCAAAAAAATATGGGGTGAAAGGGTTTAACATGCATAACTCCAATCAATTTACAGTTCATCAAAATCTACTCTACAACTTTTGTAAATGAATTTTGAATGTGATTTTTTTCTCCAAGATTTAGTGTATTTGAGGCTCATTTTCAAGAACTCTCAACACTATGGAATGTCAAGATTGCAAGGGGTACCCATACAAAATCTTGTAAAGAAAAATCACTATCATTCATTTTCCAGATTGGATTTTTGACACTAAAACTAGACTTCTAGAAGAACTTTCCAAAAATACAAACTACTAAAAATAGCAACTTGGTTAGGTTTTATTTAACTTCAAAGTTTTGCAACATAAGAGGTTTTCTCACCATGTTGGGAGACTGTGAGTTCCCGGACTGTGGGAACTCGTTGGAAACAGTCCCAGCAGCAAATCTAATGTGGCACAGAGACTGCCATATCAAATAATAATATTTTATTGAATTAAAAAATTATTATTAAAAATTATTATGTTATTATTATTATTTTTTCATTATTTAAATATTTTTATTTTTAAAATATTTTTAAAATATTTTTTTATTCTGACCAGTTCACAGAATGGGGAACGAGACTGAATCAATCTCTCAATACCCTGAAAAAACCTCTTATGATACAAGATTCTGATGCCTTGGGCAATTAGGGGTTAAGGACTGCGTGTACTTGATGGTTTACAAGAACTTAGTTACGTCAAATTGAGCACCCATGGTTGTGGAATCTTATTGTTGCTAGTGGATGGTTTATATTCTTCGAGCTTGGGATGAGGTTTGCAGGAAAATTGATCGGTTTGGTAGCTTTGCGATGTCATCATGAAGGGAATCTTCTTAATGATTCATAAGCAAACCTCAAAATGCTCACTTCGACCGCATGGAGATTGTCCCATGTATCATTAAGATTCTTTACTTGATACCAGAATTTCTGATTAATCTAATTTAATGAAGATTCTGACCTAAATAAATTATAAATTTGGAACACTTACCTGAATTGTTGGGTTGAATTATTTGATTGTTCGACAGCTTTTGTTGTAGAGGATGAAGGAGCATATTCAACAGGTATCCCCATAGAAGCAGCCCGGGCCATAGTATTGCAGGGTGTTTATGAAGCTGAGCCACCATGTTTGATGGCTTGGTTTGCACTGCTCCGAGGGCCGGTTTGAACATCTCCATTTCGAAGCTAAATTCGTTTAGGGACGATGGTGCTTTCATTGTAGAGGCACAACCTCGATGCTGCTCCTATGTTTCATCGGGTCCTGCCAACTCCTCAATGCATGGCTGCATAGATCAACATTACCCAAGGTTTACTTGCACTGGTATTTGGAATTTTTTGCTCGCACTCTTGCACGTACAAGAGTTTCTCTGGCAGCTTCGTAATGTAAATTTTGTATTTGAGGACAAACAGAGGCTCTGCGATTTGACTCGTCACGAGAATTATTTGGCATTGACGGAGATAGATTACGGCTAACAGTGTCACAAGTTGTGGATGGTGGCGACAACCGGTATTTCACTTGAGAATGATCGGCTTTTTCTTGATTTCCTTGCTTCATCTGCCCACACATGTGAAATCAATCAACAATTATTTTAAGTGCTCCTGTCCATTGGAATTGCTTTCGGAATTAGAATCTGTTTGAGAATCAACAAACGAAGAAGATACAATTCAAATAATATGAATTGCATTGTATAAGGTAGCTATTCCTATACATGATGGTGATGGATACCAGCTGGGCCAAAGAGCTGCCAACACATGAAACCTCTGGGCAATGCTGATGATGGTGTCCATTCTTACTGACACTGTACTACTCTACCTGGCAGCCAGAAGCACTAGGCATGTTTCTGCAATTGGCATCTCCTTGAAAGCATGCATGAACCATATCCACGGTTGGGCATTTTGGTGAACCTGTTGGACAAAAAAAGTCGTCGTAGTCATTACTAAGGATCTTTAAGATGTACTGTACAAATTGAATGGATCACGAGGGTATTGTGACTATAATTGTATATTTAGTCATCCTAATAGTAGATGTCAAAGTAAAATGCAAACAATAAGAAACCTTGCAAGGTATTATTTCGCTAAATTATTGTGATGGAGGCTTCAGTCTTTGCTTCTCCATCAAAGGCTAGTTAGAAGTCACTAGAGCTCACTGGAGCTAATAACCAACATTTTACATAACCAACTTTCTAATAACCACATGCTTACCTAATCATATCAAGAACAAGAGAAATCTGGATAATCAAAGGAAAAAAAGCAGAGTGTCTCTGGCTCAAGAAAGTCAAATTTTGTTACACGTCTTCAGAAGCGTACCTAATTGGATGGAGTTCTTCCTAAATAATATGAGTATTTGGGATTGCTATTTTGAAATCAAACTATTTTTGAAAATTATGAAAAAATTAGAGAATGTGTATGGTACCTATAAGTATCTTTCCTATAAATCTTGAGTCATTTGGAGCCAAAACATAGAAGTTATGGCCAAAAAACAAATCAGCACACTAATCTCTCCACCATGGTTACAGCATCTGTAACAAATAGTGAACATCCTAGGGATTGACCAGGACATAGTATTCTTCAGCTATGTACCAAAGCTATCTAGAATTGCTTGATCACATCTGCCATAATCAATATCCCAAATATCACTGAAATGGATTCTAAAGGTCCAGAGAGTTCTTTCAAATTCAGACTACAAACGTGGAGAATTGACAGACTCTATCTTGTGCTCAAATCATAGAAGATATTCTTTCTTAATTCTCTGAAAGTGACTAAACATAATCCAGTGCGCAAGAAACGGCAGTAACGAGAAAATAGGTTAAGATGTACGTTGAGCGAGACAATATCCAATGCCACGAAATTACACCTCATACACGAAAGATTGACGATAGGAGGAGAAAGGTGGACTTTCCCACTTAAAGAAAAGAAAGCAATTGAGGAATCTTCACGAATCATTAACCTTTTGCTCAATACATGTCAATTACTCTTAGTTACTAGAGAATGAAAAGAATTCCAGTTCTCACAATTTTTTTACGAGGAATTTAATGTTCTTATGTTGAGTTCTTTCAAAACTGAATATTTAGACGTTGTACTTAAGCTGTAAGTACACGTACAGAGAGTAACAAAATTTAAACAAAACATTCGAATTGTTTCTGAATTAGAAATCGGAGACGAGGATATTCGGCCCTCCAATATTCCACCTCAGATATTCTACTTCTGGTCACTACTTTTGAGTAAGAATTAGGTTAAGATTTGGACATACGAATTGTGACCATCGCAAGTGTCTATCCTAAGATCCACCGCGTTTTGGTGATCAATGAAAAAGATAGAAACCTAATGGACAACTTAGCAAACGATATGAGGCAATTTGCTAAGAGATTGTTTCAGGACGTTAAATCTTAGATTATTCTCAAACATTTCAAAAGAATCAAGTGAGTAGATCAATACCTGTTGAAAAACGGTGTTGCTTGCTCTTGCCATCTTAGATGAGTTACTCTTTTCCTGCTAAATGATTCCTTGCCCGAGCATTTCAATACTTTCAATCCTTTGATTCTCCTGCGCATCCTCGGGCGACCTAATTAGCCTCCTTCGCCCTCTCTTTCTCCCAACCGCTGAAGCATTCATCCTGACAATGGAAGCACACCATATCACTTTTAAGAATTTTCACACTCAAAAATTCTGCTAGCAGAAGCACACCAAAATGCCAATCATTTCGCGCCTTGCAGACATTGAATTCCACAACAGAGACGGGCGTTGCCCAACTTTATACCCTATATTTTTTGTCACAAGTAAAAATTGCACCAAAATACAAAACATTAAAGAAGATGATGTCGCCAGCGCTGTATTCAATGGCAATGAAAAGCGTAAATATGATGACTGATGGAACTCCAACAGCAAAATGTAGTTGCAGGTGCGCAGTGCAAGAACTGCCCTCTATTTTACAAACAATAATGTAGTGTGTAGGCCTTGGAATTCCACGGTCAATCACAGCCACTACACACCAGCCCTTTTTTTCCAAGCACCATGGGGCCAGATTGCACCATTTCAAAATGAATGTCTTTTTTTTGCCAGATAAAAGTAATCTTTTTTCATCAAAAAATTCCCAATTCTCTTAAAAATGTGGATGAAATCACCAAATTTGGATGAAAAAGTGTATGAAAATGATGGAAAAGTGTTTTTAAGTCCAAAAGATAGATGAATGTAGAAATGCAATGCTTCACCAAATTTGAAGTAATTGCCATCTTGGCACTTTCTCAAAAAGTAAAAAGAAAGGTTGTTGCACACTTGCACGCACCTATCATATACTTGGAAACTATGGGTTTGAAGAGGACAAAAAAATTAACCCCTAAGCGTTGAAATTCATTTGTAGAATTGATAGTTTTGGAAAAATCATCATAAAATACTATTTTGGAATTGAGATACAAATAAAAGTTTTAGAGTTTGAGTTGTAGATTCAATCTATACAATTAGATTCTCCAATGCTATCACCAATATTTTTCTATAAAATTAGAAAGGAAAATTCTAAATACCTTCTAAATTCAATTACAAGTAAAATATTATCATTTTTTGAACAATTTTTGTTGGAATGGATTTGAAATGAGGTTTTCTTGAAATAGTGATTTTTGGGAATTTTTGTGTTCTTTAATTCTATGACTTTATTTTTGCAATTCCAAGTTTGAACTAGAGTCAATGCAATCAACCACTTGACAAACTTCCACATTTGTAATTTTAAGAAAATATGTACTCTAATAACATCAAATCCAACCTTTGGATAGGACAACAACTTCATAAAGTATTTCAAAAAAGTAATATGATTTTCATACCAACGATGCTAGTGTGTGAGCATGAACATGCAAGCATGTGAGCTTTTAATATGTATATAAGTAGATATACTACCACCTTTGAAGGTGTTTATAATAAAAATAATAATAATAATAATAATAATAATAATATAGGTACCTATAGTATAAATATACTCTTTTCATAGAAGGTTTCTATAATATAAGCACCTATTCTATAGGTGCATCATCTTTGAAGCTCATAACAGTCATAAGCTCACACTTCTATGCTCACATACTAGCAACCGCACTTTAGCTAGGCCTAAAAGGACTTGCTTAAGAGACCTCTAGATGTTTGAAATATGATGTACAACCCATGTACACTTCAATAACTAGTGATGTACACTAAAGGTAGATACTTGTATAGTGTGAAATGTTGGTTAATTAGTATGCATTCATTTAAAATCCCTATTCACTATACAATTCACAAAATTCATGATTTGCATTTGGATTTAGAAGTTGCATTTAATGGTAGAATCATCATTTGGTATGGATACTCTTTTAAGTAGTTTCTTTCGTATCATCCATCCAAAACTAAAAACATTCATTTGGTTTTCCTACAAATGTTTCCAACAAAACAAGGGATGCATCATCATTAGACATTCTCACATAGCCCCTTATTTTTAAAGATGACCTATGAAGAAGGTGTTCTACAACATGATTTACCGTCTTTTCAATTTGTCTATTCTGTTGTTTAATTTGGTGCAAACAACATTTTCCCCTTGCTAATTGCATATTCTATAATTGCATATTTGTTAAAAGTAAAATACAAAATGTCACCTTTTTATCATGATTTCATCCATCTAATGCATACACATAATAATTTTTTATTAATAAATTGAATAAGGAGTCTTCTTTCTTATATCCAAATGAATTGAACTTCTATATGGAACAAATTAAATGATCTTAAAAATCATAAAACATGTCATTTTTAGTCCTAGTCTCAATTAAGAATCTCTCATCTTACATATGGATATGATTGGACAACTTTTGAATATAAGTGATAATGAATTTAGAATTCCATTTGTTCTCTTAGGCTATGCAATAAGAAAAAATACATGTCTATACATTTAGAAATTCACTTAGCCTCTTAGAGATCTAGAATGCAATTAGAGAGAGTTGAGTTTATTGATACTATTAACTTTACATTAGCCCATGGGCATGGATAATATAAGAATTTAGTATAGAAGAAATTTATCCTCCTTTATTTTATAGATAAGCATAGCCTATCATTTCTTTTGTTTTTTATTGGTATGAATTTTGAAAAGACAACTTCTCTCCTTTAAACCCAAATAAAAACTACAAAATTCACTTTGGAAGCTCACAATCATAAGCAAAACTATTGTATTTTGCTACTAACCTTACTTTCCTTGAAGCTTTCTAAATGAAGCTAGCTAGCTATGAGATTGTTGAAGTGAATCCTCCCAAAATGGTAGAGAGGATTTTTAAAGCTTTTGAAGTTGACCCACAAATACTAAAATTCTTATGATATAAGAACATTAACATTAAAAAGACATACTAGTTACAATGGAAATGATCTTTTCTAGCATAGTATAAATCATTTGCTAAAAACAACTCCAAAGCATTCATTGGAGGTCAAACTACTATGCAAGACTTCCCTTTTTTATACAAAATTTCAAGGATAAACATATGGCAAGATGCTAGATTACTAGACAAAGTGAGATTTTCAAGGTGAACTTATCCCTAAAGAAAACACACGAATTTTTTTATTTGCAACACATGATAAAATTTGCAAATTTTGAATTCATATTTGCATTTAGAGGCCCCCAATAAGCTTTGACACGTGAAGAACATAGAATTACCACATCAAAAAATAGGAGACTCTCTTCACAATTACCCTACAAAACACAAAATTCATCCTATAAGGCCTACTTCACAAGCAAGTTCACTATCTTGAAAACAAATGCACTTCTTTCTTACATAGAAGGATTCTTTGTCATCCATTTGAGTACTCTAGTCCACAAAATTCTTCCAAGGTTAAGTGGCCTTTGACACCTTCCAAACAAATCATTGGTTAATGATGTTTTTAATTTTGCAATGATATCTGTTTCTTTGCATGCAAAATATAGAATCAAATCCTAATTTTCTTAGTCCTTTCCGACAATTCGAAAAATTACAATGCTCAAAAAAATCGGCCATGCTCTTTTGATGGACCTCAACACAACATAAACCAATGTTCAGTACATGGACAAAGGGAACAATGAATAATGTTCAATCGCTGTTTTAAAGAGACTCTCAATGAGAGCGAAACACCAGTGGAACCAGCATACATAAGTGTATGCTTGCCAGGTTCACTGGGAAGGAGTTACACAATACCGGTAGTATGCATTACCCCATCTCCAGTAAAAACATATTGCAATCTGAGGCTAAGCGACGTAAACTCTAATGCAGTATTGATACCACAGTAATGCAGTGTACAAAAGTCTTTCATTCTCCCGTACTGACTGCTCCTTAAAGCACCGAAAGAGGAACACGGCTTTCTCAGTTTCGCTTCTACCAAAAATCACATGCCTAACTAACCTTACCACATTCAACAAAGATATACCAAATATGAAACTGGGTCATAAGAGTTGATCTTCCCTTTCCATACTAAGAGTAAAGTATTAGTTTTGGCCTGCTGTGTCTCTATATGCACCAATTCTTGGTAAGTTGGGTCTCACTTCTCAAAGAGCCCCTTCCAGCGTACATACCCCAAAATGCCCAAGAAAATAAAAAAGGATAAGAGAAAGGCGAAGATTAGGGTTGGTGAAAACCAGTGAGGGCTATCGTATGGTGGTACAGGGATATTCATGCCAAAGCACCCAACTATGCTCATGCAAACTGCAATAGCCAAGGCCGATGCACCCAATGTGATCTGAAACTGAAAGAGCTGGTTCCGTTGGTGGTCAAGCCGTACGTTGACGTAGTCCTCCGTATCGTCAATGTACTCCCGTACCTGACATTGGCAACGTCAAATGAGTAAAGTATCTTATCGACGTGTCAAGGAAATAGACGAGTAACCAAACGTCATCCAGTTGAAAGTGATGAGAGCATGCAGCGGAAGGCATCTCAATCCCCGAAAGCTGTCAGTGCCAACCATGTCCTATGCCGACGGTGGCAAGAATAGAAGTCACAAAAAACTTGAAAAGGACATCGGAAAAGAGAGATTGAGGATCGCCTGAATGGAGACCAGTTGTCCAAACGATCTGTAATTTGGAGTCAGAATTCAAAAACTCACCAGTGAGAGCTTGTTGAGACTAGCATCCACCTGCATAAAGTAGGCCTCTAATAACATCTCCAACTCCTCAACGTTATAGATTGTGCTCGTGCTCTGTGTAGCTGAGCTGCGGCGACTATGACCATGGCTTCTTACTGAACTCAATCGTGCTAATTTGCGCGATGCTGCTGAGCTCACAGTAGCCCCACTGGCTGAATAGATAGTTGCGATTGGGGAGTCCAGATGTTGCGCTTGGAAAAGCTTTCGAGTCAGGTACAGGTCTGCCATATCCTCGTCGTCGTCCAGAAGTTGCATAAGTTCGTCCCTGACCTGGCTTGAAAAATTTCAACCAAAGTCTTTAAAACCGCCTCCCAAACTTCGTTTGTATAACAATAAGCAGACTCCGAATAAGCATTTGTAAGAAACTGCTATTGTGATGCTACATTTTCCTTGGCTCGAGAACCTCTGCTTCAAGGAAGGCCCACAGCGTCTCAAAAGAGTCGAGCAAGCTCAAAAAGTAGTAAAAACTGATAGAGTAGATAGATAAATGATCCTATTCCCGCCTGATTTATTCAAGTCAGATGGTTGACGTGAAAGCTTCCCATTTCTAAATTAGCAAAAAAAGTATGGAATAGAGCGCTCACCTTCTGAACTCGAGCGCTCAAGTGAGTAAGCTGACTTTTGACCATTCGAACAAGCTCGAGACTCCCTGTGCTGATCCTTTTCGTTAACTGGTCTAAAGCTGGACGGGCCGTCTTTTCCAAATCATGCACATTTTCCTCAAGGTGGTTGCACACCACATCTAGAGCAATTTCCAAAATTCGGAACTCAAAAGGGAGTTGTTCAGGCAAGCCGTCTTCTGTTGTGCATACCTGTCCTCCAGGAGACGTCAATGGTCCTCCGGACTCGATCCGTAAGATACTCTGCGGAGGGAGTTGCACTCTCAGCTGCTCTACGAAAGGTTTCACCTCCCGGTTCAGGGGATCGAGAAAATAAACCTGCTCAGGTGTAATTATCGCTTTTACAAATTCAAGATTAACCACCATCGCGTTCTCCCTGGCTGTCACAAACCACAGCACACATAAATTAAAGAGCCCATTCCGTACAACCAAATGTGGCGGTGAACAACAGAAGCTTCCTCGCCTGACAGAGCAAATGGTCTGTACCTTGGAGTGAGAAATAGATTGTTCTCAAGTTGACAGCAGGTATTGCCTGAACATTAACACTGCTTCTAGGAATGAAGGAAAGACTACATAATTCTCATCAAGTATTAGTATAAAGACCGCCTCGGCACTGGGAGCAGAAGCATTAGGAGACACCGGAGCACAGCCTGAACAGGTAAGCAACAATTTTCCAGCATCAAGAGGTGCAGCCTGTTACACGTGCACGTGACTACATTAAACTCAAATAAAACTCATATAAAACTAAAATAAAACTCGCATCCACATTTGATAATCAATTACCTAGAATATGGCAGGATTGAGTGAATATGGGGCCCAGTATACGGAGATCTCTTGCAGGTACAGTAACACGTTTCAAGAGACCGTTCCTGTCACAATCGAACATCTCCGAACTTCCAGTTGTATCGAACCTCATCCACGTCCTAGTGCCCATCATCTTCCTGTTCTTCAGGATGGAGAAAGGAACAATTTGATTTTCCGCCCCAGAATGCTCCATTGTCACCCGATCGTAAGCGGACTTAAGTACAGCTGGTCTCTTTATCACTGGCTTCCCCATTTTGGCTAAAAACTGAAACTAGACAGAAGAGTCAAACGCCACAGGCCAGCATGAGCTCGTTGAAGCCTTTTTGCTGGCAATCCTATGACTACATTATGCCAGGAATGTCTCTCATTCGAACTAGCCCCGAGGGCGAAAGATCAGGTCCTCTGAAGAATGAACAAAACTCCCAGAATCGATGGATTCAAGAGAGTCGCATGTTGTCAGGTCACGCTGCCCTGACCTCGCCCGATATCTGGTCATGGAGAAAAAAATTAGCAAAGCAGAGAGATCAGCATAGGAAACATAACATCGACCTTTCTCTAGAATTACCACATAACTGCAGCCGAAAATCAGCATGTTTTAAATAGAACTGATAAAAGACTAAAGTTGAAGAATGCAGAAATGAAAGTTCTGCTTGTCAATAAACAATGCTGAAGATAAGTCGCGTTTGATAATTGCACAGATTCAGAGCGGTCACGTTCCTCTCTCAATTTTTTTGTATATCCTGCCTCTCTCAAGTTCGTCACTGGTGCGCATTCAAACGTGCCCGCGGAAGAAGGTTATCCTCATTTCCGGATTCCACAGAATGCAAGGCTGAATTTTCATTGTACACCCTGAGTTGTAGTTTAAGTGATAGACATACGAACTTGATGCAATGATATCTTCGTCCTCACTAGTGTAACAGATAAGTGTCATGCTCTGCATGATCGTGGACAGGAATTTAGACCTGCCTTTTGAATTCGTTTAGTGAACCTAAGAAGAAGAATGAAATAGCATTCCTCGCAACTCCTAACATGGCACGTTCCAGATATTGCCCTGCATGAATATTGTGGCCAGAGTCTCCAAAATTAGAACTTCATGCGATTAGGAGGATCATGATGCGAGATAGAAGAAAAAAATTTGAAGGAAGCGCAATGAGTAAGAAATTCCAAGCAAACACGCAAAAATAAAGCTCCACTGATTGAGTTGAGGAAAGGAATGAGCCATGGACCTAATCTGCTTAATAGGGTTAGATTATCTTGCTCATTAGAACATTCTACAGAAAAAAACAGAAAAAGCAGAAAACTCCTACTTGAGTGACATGGTTGAAGGGTCTATAATAAAGAAATCAATACGAATGAACAATAGAGCATACCTGCAGAAACGAGGAAATCAATATAAACCAGAAGAAGAAACCATCCGCTTGCGCCGGCGAGGCCGGCAACATAAGAAGCAGAGGCACAGGCAACAAAGAGAGCACCAGAATGATGGCCCCCGCATCCGTACTCTTGGAAAAGCAGAAATTCTTACACGATCTGTTCCTGCTTGCAACTACGAAAAAGCTTGTCGCATGAACACATACGCAGCTTCATAAAAGTGTTCCAGAAAACGCTTTCGCTCAGCTTCTGCAAGCGATTAGGAGCGTCGAGTCAGGACATCAACGAACCATCCAGTACACAAAGAGCAAGATTAGGTTACTTTCCTAAACCAGCAGGCACGGAATACACGATATGGTGGCCAAGCTTGAGGAGCTTCTATGTCGAAGCTGTGAGAACTCAAATTCCAATTTTTCATAATACATATTACGAGGAACAACACATAAAAGTAGAGCCTCAACGAAAAATCGAAAATAAAAGTGAAACAAGAGCAAAATTCTTAACAAAATTAACCCTAACAGAAGATTAAAGCCCTTGAGATAATATTTCCAGTGGAGGCTCAATTTCTAATTAAGAAAAAATTAAGTAACACAGTGATTGATCTTTAGAATGACAAATTTCATAGCTGTAAATGTAATCTCCAACAGCATAGCTGCTTACAAACTAAGTACCACAAGGTGACTATAAAAAGCAGCTGTCCGAAAATATAAGCTCAACATTATAAAAGCTCCAACAGGTATATTCGTCAGCTTGTTTCGAGAACAGGAAATTCTCAGATTTACTAGTATGCTCTCCCATTTTCACGGAAAGAAACTCAAGTAAACTATCCTAAAAACCCTCAGTGTCTGCATAAAACTGATTCCAGACCGAAACTTCACCAGATTGCGATGGCGAGAGAGCAAAAGAGTTTGCAAAAGCGCAACAAAGACTACGAATGCCCTCACTATGTCCACGCACGCAACCAACTTCCTGAGGGAGTCCAATCGAATTCAAAACAGTACATAACAATACTCGCAAGGTAATTGTAATAGGTAGCGAGAAAAATAAATGCTCAATTCTAGAAATATATCCTCCATTGTCATAGAATAAGACTCAGATAGTATATCCGAACTATCCTTAATCCAAAAAACAAAAATAAATTCCAACCGGAACTTCAAGAAGATGCAATGGCCGCAAAGAATAAAAAATGACTATACTGAAGACTAAGAACGTCCTTACTCTGTCGCACGCACGCACAACTAACAATAAGTTTCCCGCACAGTGCAAAAACAGAAAAATTCCACAAAAATCTTAACAAACGCACTCCGATCCTCAATCAAGAAATGAAAATCCGGAAAAGCACTTCCGTTATCGACCACGAAATTCAAATGCTACCAAAAGGGAGACATCACACGAAACCCTCGCACGACCAGAGGGCGCAGAGATCGAAATCCCTCAATTGACACATCAAATAACAGTCGACGTAAAATGACCTAAAAGCATCTACTACCGAATCGTACAGAGCTTTCTGATGATGGCATGCACTGGAGGAATCACATACCAATTGGCTGACGAGAGACAGAGAGAGAAGAGAGTTTCATGGAAGAGTTCTTGAATTACCGTATGCAACACAAAAGAAGCGGCGCGGCGCAAGCGATCGGACGATGAGATGAACTGGCGCGAAGAAAGTGCCTGGGAAAGAGAAGGATTGCAACGAGGAGCAGGCGTGACTTTTGCTTGCCATGGCGAATAAACAAACAAATGGCGCCTTGAGACGGAAGAGCTCCATGTGTGTCCACGGCTTTCCCAAGGAGGCCCTCGGTTGGGGGTGGCAAGCGGGATGATTTTCTTGTCTTGTGGGATGGTTTTGGTGTGTCTGAGAGGGATGTGTATTTTATGAAGGGAGGTTTTGAGGGGTGATTTTTTTTTTTGGGGTCTAATTAGGATAATTTCATGAGTGAGAGGAAATTGTTTTTATGTTTTTAAGAAGAAAGTGGTTGAGTGGGATAATTTAAGTGCTTTGATGGGATGGTTGATAAGTCTAGGGGATGATGGAATGGTCTATCTATCTTTGTAGAATGGCTAATCTATACTGGTAAAGTAGGATTTTTTTGTATTTTCATGGAATGATTTTTATACCTCAATGGAGTAAAAATAATTAAACATCTTGGTGTCATGTTTTTTGAATCTTAATAAGACAATTTGTCTATATTGGTAGTATAAGTTATGAGTTTCGATGGGATGATAATTGTTTTGATTTATTTGTGTTAAATGAAGTTACAAACTGTGCTCCGTCAACACCTAAAGGACCAACATGTATGGAGGCCCAAAAATACTTCAAAATAATTGTTCCTAAAGCAAGGTCAACATCTTCAAGAATACTTATTTCTTAACAAATTCAATTGTAAGAAATCAACTACATTTTTCCAGTATTTTAGAATGAATATTTCCACCAATTGTAAAATAAACCTACCTAAACTTCAAAATGGAAGCTTTTCTATCCCTTTCTAAAATTGAAGTTTTGTCTTTCAACATTTTAAGGAAACATTAATAGAGATTCAAGGGCAAAAAGGAACATTTTCAAGTTGTTCCCCTAGTAGTTGTCTACATTGTCTAAGAACTACAAACTAGCCTTAAACAGCCTAAATTTTTGAATTTTTTTCTAATTTAAAAAAAATAGGATTTATACATATATATTGGTTTAATTAATTAAATTATTATGTAATGTGGCATGGTCTTGGCTACATTAGACTACTAATGTGGTACTATTTATAGAATTCTTACAGTTTGGAAATTTGTAGTCTCGTATTGGCCTCAAATCTCCCCTAATGAAACGTATATGTCCTAAAACTTGTGCATATAGCCAATATGTTGAAAAATGAGTTGAAAAGATATTTTAAAATTAAATTTTTTTTATTTTTTATATTCATATTTTAAAAACTCATCAAGTAGAAGACTATTCTAAATGGGAAAAAAAATTGCTAATAACTTTTACCAAAAAAATGAAAATTGTTGATCCCAAAAGCAAAAATGATTTAGTAAAAAATTAATATCATTTACTTTTAGTTTTACTTGAAAATTAAATAGACTACATCATTAATGGGCTCATTTTTAAAATGGCATAGTCAATGCTCTAAACAAAATATCACTATAAATTTACAACACCTATTTATTTATTCCAAATATAGTGCAATGAATCATAACAACATTTATAAGAGAATGGATGCAAAAATATGCTTAAATACAAATGCAAGGCTCTATTATAATGATGACATTGGTGTCATACTACAATTGTTAAGAGTTGCTATATTGATGAGCCTAATTAATGTTATTTCTCTTTGATGCTATCATTTTTAATCTTCCAATGTCATGCCTTTAGCATGTATTTCATATTAACCATGAAACACCAAGTCTATGACCATTAGTTTTAGGCCTTAATGCCCATTACTCAAATTGTTGTCATTTCTAAAATATATATATATATATAATTGTATTTATTTTTCAAAGATGAAGCTATATGTCTTCTCTATTTCACCCAAAAAATTATATTTTTTAGAGAAAAATTGATTTTTCTGAGAATTTTGGAAGTAATAATGAAGAAAAAATCACATCAAATAGAAAATTATTCCAAAAAATCTTTAAAATTCCCCATGTGTGTAAATTACAGTGACAAACATCATGGTGTAAACTCAATTTTTGTATCCATCTATAATTAGAATACAATGGATATTGAAAATACATTCAAACTTCAAATTGCAATAAGATATTCAATATTACGAATTTTTCAAAATTCCAATTAGATTAGAAACTAGAGTACATGGCCTCCATTTCATTAGTTGGACTAAAACTCCAAAAATGTCATTTTCAAAGAGAAATTTCAGATTTAGAGCAAGGAGCAAAATACACTATAATAGCAAATTTTGTCATTTGTTTTTTTTACGTACTTCTCATTCACATGAAGATAATAAACACTAGAAAGAATACAAACTCAATTAGATACTCTTCATAACCCTCCATGAAAGGTCAAAAAACAAAAAATGGATAAAAAAACATTCTTAATCCCCTTCGGTCAATTGTTCAGCTCATCCAAATGCTACAAAATGGCGTCAACGGCGTATAGGGGTTAATGACTATTGACTCTCATATAAACATATCTTCTAGTTTAGCAAAAGTCCATCATAAAAATAGTATTTGTGAGAATGGAAAGAGGAATTGCTATCAACAAAGTCTTAGGATTTGTATGCAAAGTAGTATATACATTGTGGCAGATTCTTTACATTGAGAATTTCTTTACACATGTAGACTTTTACCATGAAGGAAGATATTGAGTTTCTAAAGCCCCTAAGACCTACAATTCAACCTAAAGACACAAACAATAATATACACATCAATCTTCTTTCAATTACAAATATTCTAAAACTACAATAAATAATGTCATAGAAATCTACTATGAACCACAAAGCTTCTAAGACTTGCAAATCAACTTCAAAACACAAACAAAATCACAAATATTATCTCCCAAACTCAAAACTCCTGAAGCCCCTAAACATAAACACTCACGTATTTACGTAAAGCGGTTTAAGCCGTTTAGGGTTTAGGTTTAGGGTGCAGCAACTCCTGGAAGCCGAAGGTCTCGAGCTCGACGATGAGCAACAATAGGCGTAATGCACAGTTTCCGTTGTCCAGGCAGGCTGTAAGTTAATGCATAGTACTGTCTCCTCTCATGTAATTTTACTGCTACAATGCATATCTTGCACTTCACAATTTAGGCTCTCGATTCAGAAGCCGTTCAAATTGACGCATGTGGTGATCCATGTGTTCCAAGCCGGTTCCAAGTGCTCAGGCAATGATGCGCAAGGCGCACTGCTTGCAGCAGTTGATTTAAGGACACCTGCGTCACTGTTTGTATATACCATGACTGTTCCCTTGAGGTGGGAGGCCGTTTCAACACTGGATTTGAAATGTTTTCACCGAGGATTCTTGATTGGTTTTAGTATGGCAAATTCAAGTGGTCACTGGGAGTTGACATAGAATTCCACCCCGTTCAGTATTAATTAAGACTCGATGCAGAACGTTGCATGTGTTGGCAGGTTAAACAAATAAAATGGAACAAGAAGAAAGTCCGGGCCATATACTGTATATGTAGGATGCTCTTGAATGGAGCAGGTTCTAAAATGGTGCCCTATCTTAAATGTACAGTACTTGTACATGTTGCATTTTCATAGCCTTCAGCAGTGTACTGACAGTGTACATTTTAGCTAGGGCACCATTTTAGAGCCCTATGCCCTTTGAACTTCAGAATTTGATAACTAATTCTAGAGAGCTCCAAAAAATATGAAACAACTTGGGTTAGATGCCTATTCAAGCTGTCTTTCAAGGAAAATTCTCTGAAAAATATTTCAAGATGCTTGACCTGCCCAAAATTTTGTTCCAGTCCTTAGATGGTCGGTTTCTGGACCTCCTCCCATATTACATATGCACTTCCAAGTGTTATATTAGCATGAGGCCCCATTTGGGCCTCTTGGTACTCCAGGAGATCATGCCCTGGTGCATCCCTGCTTGCTTTCCTTTCTGGTTGGACTCCTTTCGTTCCGGTTTCTATCCTTAATTTACACTCCTAATTTAATTCTTCTGTACAAGCCTTCGCGAGTAGCTTCCCTGGCGTTGCAGTTCGCTTCCTGGATCACTCACTATATATTGATTGAGCACCACTTCATCTAGTCACTAGCTTCGCTCCTACAGCTAGCAGTCATGGTCCCCCATCTCTTCTTCCTCTAGAATGGAGTCTTTCTTCAAGCAAGTGCTTCAGTTTGCAGGTCCAGAACTTGCTCAAATGTGGAGAGCCCCTGTCGATTGAGCGGTGTGCGAGCTTAACTCGTCGTCCAGGCTCCACCGGTCTCCACGCGCGTGGCCATGGCTGGATTCACACTCACATAGTGCGTGATGCCTGCCGATTCCTTGTAGCCGGGGCAGACCGTCCGAGTGTACCTCAGTGAGTCGTCTCTCATATCAACATACGATCTCCGATCCCTGTTGCCTTGTTGTAAGCGACTTGATTTCCAGGTGAGGGTTGCCCCGTCATTGCAGGAAGAGCTTGCTCCCGACCCGTATGCTTCTGCACGCTCTCTGTAGCCATGGACAGGAGTGGCTTCTCGCAGCATCAGATCGAACGTGGTGGGATGCAATTGCTCGTAGTGGGCGTCGATATAACCCACTGATTCTCTCTCCCCGTAGAAAAACTCGTGCATCGACATGATGCTTGCCATCGTAATCTCGTCTGGTGGAGTTCGAGTCTCCGAGGATCGGAGCTTTGTTTGAATTGGTCTGGCGCAGGAAAACTCTTTCTATGAAGGAGACTGCAGTGGACTGCCAACGCAGACAGTATGATTGGAAGTGGTGAAGAGCCTGCTAGAATTGAATTGAATGGGAGCTTTGTGTGAAAGAGGAACTCTCTCCAGGAGGCCGCAGCTGAGTGAGTTCTATGCAGGAGATTCTTCTCTGTTTGGAATTGGTGAGCCTATCTGGGAATTGAAGGTTATATACTCACAGGATCTTTAATTTGCGAGGAAGGGAGTCGAGTGTCTGCAGTCTGTGGGGCGAGCGTGTGGGAACTGCCGGTAAGGAGGCTTACTGGCAGATCGAGTGGTAGGGCGGCAGTGGGGCGGGCTCGGCCGACCGGGGCCGACCTTCCCTGATCCCGAGGCGGTGCCATATACCTTACTCGGCCTGAAAGCGCGGAAAGAGAATGACACCGTCAGCCGTGAAGCAACTGCAACCAGAGTTCCTTGCACCTCACTGCTCAATTCCGTGTGGGGCTGCAACTGGTGGCAGCGGTAACTAAATGTCGACCACGCCCAGTAGCCAACCTGTAGGGGCCCTATTTCCAATCAAGTCTAGAACATATTTCCAAACACACTTTGAATTAAGTGTTTTGGTCCTTTTTGAGGCTAAGACTATTAAGGTAATGACACATGTCCAAATTAGTGAGCGGAAGAAGTGAACGGAAAGCAGTTAAAGCATTATCGGAATTAGGAGACTCTAGACATTGGCTATTGGTCTGGAGTACTTTTTGCTTCCCAAAATTCACTGTAAATTCAGTTTTAGAAATAAAATTCTGAATTTTTTTTTATCCCCATATTTCTTATCTTCCTACATGGGAAAAATTCCCACCACCTCATATTGTGCAAAATATGCTCTAAAATTGCTTAAATGGTCGGCTACTGGTGCCTCAACCTTATGCAGGTCCAGAAAATGGGTAAAAAAGTTTGGATAGGCCACTTGGAGATTGACACTAAGGTAGGCTAACCTCTTAGTTTTGATTTTTCATTTGACTACCTAGGGGCCAAATCCAAGAGGGATACATATTTTTCAGAGGTGTGAGCATGTTTCACAAATCAAACCCAAGTAGAATTATAATTTTCTGATCAAAATTGTAATTTTTGTGAAATTTTTGAAGTGTTCAGCCCAAATTACAAAAGCACTTGTGACTAAGGTCATGAACGCTCTAATAACAACCCATAACCACCTTCTTATGTCCCTATAAGCATCTAGGCTTTCACCAATTCGTTATTGCTACAATACCTTAAATGACATAAATGCTCTAATTTTGTCAAATTTTTAGATAGAATTGACTCATTTTTGGACAGATTTGGATGGTAGATTGGGTGGAAATGGCGCCAAATATAGGGTGATGGAATTGGGTGGCAAACGGAATTAGGTTGGTTTACCTTACTTATTAAAAAACCATCAATTCAAGAATAGGTGCCAAAACTTTAGGGAATTATATTTTCAAGAAATTTCAAGAATATCATAGTTGAGGGTTGTTTATAAGGTGGGTTCCATAGAAATCAATCAGGTTTTTTCCAATGAGCACCAATTGCATCCTTTGAATATTAAAAAGTATTGTTTTATTTCCTCCAATTTCAATTTCTCACCAACTCATTTCCTTCAAATTAAAATTGGCACCAACTAAATAGCAAAATTCCTATGATATATAGAAAATCAAATTGAAAATAAAAGCACTAATTAATATCACATCCGTAGTAGAAATTGAGGGTAAAGTATCCTTCCAACCCAAGCAAGATGGAGTTGTGGACAGTCATGAAAAGGTTGCTTAAATAAATACAAAAATTTAGCAAGTACCAATTTCTTCCATAAGGTATTGCTCTTACATGGTTGGGGTGAATTAACCCCCTTATTCAACCCTCTAGAAATGCAAGTAAAAAATAATCCCTCATTTAGTGCTTAATTAATTAACTTTGTATATCCCTCTTAGATTACAAATATGAATTCAAAATTTGCAAATTTGATCATGTATGGATAATAAAAAAATTTAGCATTCTTTCAAGGAGTCAAGCAAAAGGACCATTGCAACCCAACTTCTTGCACTAAGCAAAAGCTCATGTGAGAGGTGCGGGAGGCACTAGTGCGAGTTTGGAAGGTGGTGGGCTACTCAACATGTATTCCCTCCCTACCATCTTTTTCTAAATTAAATTTTTTTTAAACAAATGAAATAAGATTTCAAAGCGTTGGTGGTAAGCCTTGAAATCTTGAAATCCCCTCCTCAACCTTGATATTCTTCAAATTTGTTCTAATTTTGTCAAGTATTAGCCAATAGATATTGTTTGAAGCTAATTAAAATCCTCCCAATACTCAAAGGAGCCGGCCAAATGTCCTATAATTTTTTGGTAGCACTGTGGTTGATTTTTGGCCCTTCAAAATTTCCTTTGGTTTTGCATCCATTGATTTTGAAATACAATTGGGTTTTCTCTCTAATCCATCGGCTGACTTTGAACTAATTGTCAAGTTTTTCCGATCATTGGTTCACACCCCAAAACTTTGGGTGGGAGCCAAAATAAATGACGTATTTTCATTGAAAGATAGATTTGGTACCAATCCAAAGTTCTAAGTCAAACACTCCATTTTGGGGGGCTCCAATCCAAAAATTTTGGATATAAATAAGCCTTTAATCTTAAACGAACCTTTGGTTTCAAACAAGGGGGGCAAATAGAAGTACAACTAAGAATAATAGAACTGAAATACAACACGAAACTCATTTGGACCTTAGTTTTGGTACTCCAAGAAATTTTGTCCTTTATTTTCTTTAAACTTTGGCTCTTAGTCCCCCATTGCACCAACTTTACAATTAACTCAATTGCGAAAAAGAATTCTATGTTTGTCTTTTTTTTAACCCTTAATCCTTCAAGGATAAAGTCATAGTGATTGTGAAATCATCCATTTTGAAATCATGGGAATCAATAGTGTGAAAAAATCCAAAAGCAGTCATTGAAAGTCAAAGTATTGTAAAAAATCTCCCCTTTGATATAGAATTATGAGGATGAATGGTTGCATTTCTACTCTACACAAAAAGATTCTTTGTCATCTGTAGGATACAAATTGTTTGCCTTGAAATTCATATGGATTAAACCTTATTCAATTGGAAAGATTTAGAGCAAGAAAATTTTATTTCAGGGTTGTTTCCTATATTGTCCCAAAACAGTAAATCAATCCATTATGGCTGAATTTTTCAAGTTTCTGAAAAAGAAATTCAAATAAATTAAATTTTTTTTCAAAATAAATTCCAAAAAGCGATAATAAATATAAATTAGTATTTTCAATTTTCAATTTTCAATTTTCAAAATTATTATTTTCTAGTGTCACAATGTTTCAATCATGTCAAACTACTAATGTGGCATGGTCCTACAGTCTAAGAACTCAAGATAACTCATAATCTTCTAACCTTGAAATCTCCCTTAATGTTTTATAAAGAAAGAATATTTGTTAGGGAGGTATTGACCGTATCCTACTCTTCCAGGAATATCAATTAATTTTATGGATGAATGCATACATGTAAATGATTCTATCCATTTTTTTTATATAGTAACATTTTATGAAGCAAATTTCTCTACCAACAAAATAGCAAAAAAATTGGTTGGTAGTATACATATTATAAAATTATTAAAATTTATTATGGAGGTTGGTTAAAAATAAACTAATTTCAAGCCATGATTTCATGAGTGTAAGCATATCCTCACAGGGACTAGAGATTTATTGGAGAATGATCAATATTAGCTCATTGAAACTACAAGCATTTAGAAGTTTTACTTTGAATTTTCAAAACTTTTGTTTACGATATTCAAAATTTAAACTTTTTTTAATAGAGATGAATAAAAATTTACAATTGGGGATAAACCAAGAAAATTTACAAAAATGAGAATTCTTATCAACTAGTTGAAATGGTTTGAGATGTTTCTAGTGTTTAGGATTTTTATTTTTTAGGATAGCCCCAAGTTTAGAATGCCCCTTGTAAGAGCACTTTGTCTATGAGTGTCTATAAAATAAAATCTCATTGTTTATACTAAATTATGGTTGTCAATTTAATATGTAAGGTAATAGTTCATCATGTACTGTAAATAGTCAATAGGATTTTATGACCATCCTAAAGACTACTCCATGCCCATTAATGAAAACCTTTTGCTCATTTTTCTTAAATTCAAAATCACAATCATCAAAAAAATTGGCTTGTAAAAATTAAAGCTTTAAATCTCTTGTTTTTGAAAGCCATAATTTTTACAAATACAAATGACCATTCTATAAGAGGCTATATCCTAATAGCACTAGCACATTTTTCAAGGGCTAATATCCTACTCAAGTTTTTTCACATGTAGCTTATGTTGATGCATAGCCTCTTTTCTTTTGATTTAAAAACAACAAATTTTAATTGAAAATCCAAGGTTTCAATCACAAAAATCTCATATGATACAAACACTAATAAAAAAATCTATATGACTATTTAATGAATATTTCAATACTGCAATAGTAATTACTTTAGAATTAACACGAGACCTACTATAGAGTACATTTTTAATGTTTGAACTAATAATTCAGAAAACATTTAAATTATTATAGCATCAATCTTTTAAAGCGTACTAATCATTAGATGTTGGGCCTCTAGGGGATTGCAAATTCTTGAATTATTGGAACACTTTAGGAATGTTGGAAATTCTTCCACATAAGATCATTAATAGTTCAAAAAGTAGAAGTAGAAAAAATAGGGACATATTTTTTGTGAATAATAGTTAGATAGACTCCATAACAAAAAAATTTGACACACATACATATTACAAGGTATAGTATAGTGAAGTACTAGAGGAATTTCTTTTGATGAGTGAGATTTGCAAATAGCTTAAATCAATTCCTAATATGGCAACTTCTTAAAGCAAGTCACATTTCCCATATTTCTTCAAAGTTGAACTTCATTGAAATATTGTCATTGTCACATTAAATTAAAAATACCAAATCATTGCAAGAAACACCGGTCATTTTTTCATCATAATAAGAGTGGCTCTCTTGTCATCTTCAACAATTTTTGAATAGTAAATCCAATGAAAAAATAGAAAATCTATTTCTAGCTATCTTGATTGTTATTGTATCCTTTACTTTCCAAATTTTCTTAAAAATCATTTTAAATTTTAAATTCAATTTTGTTAATTTATCATATTCTTGAATTTAGGATTTCTAACCATGAAAAGTGGTCTAAATTAATTATTTTTACCTTAATTTTTGTAATATATTCCTATAGTAGGTAGAAACATTCTTACCAAAAGGCATCTAAAAATACACTATTTTATGTCTTCCATGTTCATGCAAATAGGCCACCTTTGTGTGTGTAGTTCCAATTAATAATAATCGTTGTGACATCATTTTTTGGTCAAATGTCATCATTGTTAAGTCCTTACAAATGACTACTTTTTGGTTTCTTTGAAAGTAGTATCTCCTATTCTTTGCAAATTAAAATATCAAACTATGTATTTTTTGTAACATATTTTTCGACATAGAAGTTTGGATAGAAAAGGGGTGTCTTGAGGTTTTGATTTATAATAAATCAAAAATAGTAAAATTAAAGAAATTGAAAAATTTTCATTTGGAAGGACTTGATGGTGATGAGATTTGACCCAAAAAATGAGGTCATAACCATTATTATTAATTGGAACTACAAGCATAAGGGAGGCCTACTTGCATGAATATGGACGACATAAAATGATGTATTTTTAGATGCCTTCGTGTCTACCTTCTATAGGAATATACCACAAAAAATTCAAGTAAAAATAATTAATTTAGACCACTTTTCATAGTCAAAAATCCTAAATTCAAAAATGTGACAAATTAACAAAATTGACTTTTAAATATAAAATGATTTTTCTTAAAATTGAAAAATAAAGGATATAATAACAATCAAGACGTTTATATATTGATTTTTAAAATTTTCTTACATTGGATTAAACATTAATTGGATTAATCAAAGGATTGTTAATAACAATTACCTTTGAAACATTTACATTTACATTTTTAATTTTCTTACATTGGATTTTTAAAATTCTAGTGTGAGAATCAAGGTAGATTTATTAGAGTGTGATTTAGGGTGCCCCATAGAGTTTTACTTTGAAAATTCATAGAGATTAGAAGCCTTGTTAAAAAATTCAGATGTCTCCAACTGTATTAAATTCAGTTGCATATTTTGACAGTTATGGGTGTTGCTACCTTATATAGCAAAAGCGACAAATTGGCATTGTAACTAGGCATTCTAAGTTCGTCCTTTCCAACCCTTCAAACATTCATCCACCTTTCTAATTTTCTAGGAGAAGTTTTCTATGGGCCGACCAATGTTGTTTTTTCATTTCTTGTGAAGTGTCAAAGTGACGATACGTCATTTTATTGTGGTGCTCCAAATTTCAACATTCATCCATATATTAGATAGAAAATATCATATTAGCACATAATACACATATGTCATCCTATTTTCATTCATTATTTGGCAATTTCATCCAATAGTTTAAGAAAATTTGAAATTTATTAGTGATTTCATCCAAAATTTTACTGTTTATTTTCTATTGGTGTGGTGGCAGGCAAAAAAAATTGGTGCAATTTTGCTCGGAAAAAAACAACACTGGCTTCATGTCGGTAGGATCACCCCCTTCGGCAGAGTTTCGTCGAGCATTCCAAGTTGCTACCACGATTCGAGTCTCTTGATTCTTTTGAGGTTGAACCGACTGTCTCCTGTCGAAGAGGTCATGTATTGTTAAGGGCTTCGGTGCTTTAGCGATCTATGTTGTGCGGGTTTGGGAAGTTTCTGATATTGCAGATGGTGAAGAAGTGAGAATGGCAGAGTAAGGAATAGTTTGCAGCTCTTGAAATTTTGCGAGAGGGTTTTTGAATTGAAGTTTTCGCTTGAGAATCGTTTTAGGATTCGAGGAATTTGTTCAAGATAGAACCAATCTTTGAATGGGAGAGCGTCGCTGCTATGAAGCGGAAGAGATCGGACATTGATGATGCACTTGAGCAAGAGAATGCCACTCTAAGGCAGCAGATTGTCGCCAAAGATGAGGAGATTCGAAAACTCGAGAAACAGTTGGAAGTCGCGGAGGATCGGAACTCACGTCTCTTCCCGAGCGGCGAGTCGTTCTCGGACACAGGCGCCACGCCGCATCATCTGAACCGTGCTTTGGAGAGAGTTTTCACGACCTCCAGCAACTTCACGAAGCTTGTGATGCAATCTTGTAAGAACAGAGGTGAAGATTGCACCGCTGCGGCGAAGAGGATGGCTCCATCTGTAGTCTTCGAAAGAGACGCGCACACGAAATTTTTCTATCAAGCGCTCATCTGCAAGGCGCTCTTCACCGACTTCGAGCACGAGTATTTCAACGTCGAAGGGAACGCTCCTGAAGCTATTCTCGACCCTGAGGAGCGTACGAAGGAGAATTTCGAGCGGTACAAGGAACTCATTGCAATTGAGGATCCCGAGTCTCTTATTTTCGAAGATGCGCTTGAGAATGATTTCCAGCGGCTCTACAACGCAAAGCGCAAGGGTTTGATCGCAACCCTCGGAGCACTTGGAATTGACGCCGTTCATATCTTTGCCGACATTTTTGGACCAGGAGGTATTCGAAGACGGGAGTCCGCCGGAGCTGCGGCTCGACTGGCCTCGAGCTTTGCAAAGGTTGTTATGTCTGTGTTTGTTGTACACAAACTTGCATTCGCTTTGCGTCCTGTTGCAAGGATTTTTCGAGTGCGTGACAGGATGCGATTCAGCGCCTGCTACATGGAACCCGTCGTTGCGTCGGCAGATAGTGAAGATGGTGAGCATGATGATCCCGGTGTCTCTCTGAGTGTTGGCTTCATGGTCGTCCCAGGGTTTCACGTCAACCGCATCGTCGTTCACAGCAGAGTGTACACAGTGAAAGTATCAAATTGAATAGAGAAAACTTATCTTGAGATGATGCCGAAAATTAGCATGCTTGATCGACATTTTGGTTCAGAAATCGATCGTCTCACAAAGTCAGGCAGACTTTCTGCAGGAGGCATTCAACTAGTGTTAGGGTTTATTCTTGCCGTAGATCTTCAGGTTACTCTGGAACGTCAGGTATAAAAGTCTTGATAGAAATTGGTGGGTTACATTCAATGCACACCTTCAGTTACTTGCTGTGATCTTATGAGAGGACGTGCATTGAAGTTCATTAGAAGCTCAATTTCAATAGTTTTCTAACATACAAGATATCACTCAAACAATTTGGTTAAGAATTAAGTAACTGCGCATATGCCCAGTAGCTTGCAGCACAGATACAGATTTTTTTCAGCAATTGCTTATTGCTTCGAAATGGCTCAGAAAATTATGACTGGATACAGGGATTCCATTCAGAAGAAATATGCAACGCTCATGCTAAGTGTGAAATCGAGTCCAAATTGACTAATTTAGAGGACGGACTCATCTCCCAGAATTAGCTCGGAAACTTGTCTTTGATCAAAACTTTCCTACTGGACTGGGCCAATCTATCAGAGAAAGAAACTTCTTTTCTTTGAGTGTGCACATTTTAAATGCTCTCAGGATTGAAATCGATGTTGATAGTGGGATGTTTTCGAGTATTTAGCATTATCCAGCGATGTACATTGTTGGCGTACATTCTTCACGTCAGAGACTTATTAGCAAATATTAACCGGCTTAAATTTCTGTGTGGCTGAAATGCGCTGTCAAGAGGGCACAAGTGTAACTCATCTTTGGATCTGAGAGGTACGTTTCTCTGGAGCAACATGCAATTTGGAGAAGAGAAACTTACATAGATCCAATCATGTTTGCATTCAAAAACCTTCTCACTACAGGAGTGATAATTCGCTCAATTTGTCAAACATATTCTTTTGAGTTACATCTCCCTCACTCATTGAATGCAAATTGGTCATGTTTGTCAACCTCCATTGTATAAAGGTATGTTCCCACTTGAGGTTAAGGAAGTGCAATTTGGGACACAGAAGACAAAAGAAGACGAATGAGTGGGTGAAGGTACTGTGTGCTGGCAGCGGAGCCTACGTGGACGTTCTAGGCTTGGGCCGAAGTAGCTGCATCTGCGCGTACACTACTGATCTGTTTTTTTAATGGTTGTATTCGTGCCATTAAATAACCTACAGGGCTTACACTGTAGCGTTCAGCGAGTGGAGGCTGTACACGTGTGTTGCCTAGCGTTTGCTTCTAACGAAGGTGCTTCCGGATTCCAATAAAAAAAATAAACATGGCTGTGAAGAGAACCAACTGATGAGCGCGTCCCTCTGCCGCCGAACGCTGAGACCGTCTTTGTAAAAATAGCTTGTGCTCTACACGAGAGTACGGGAAGCACCAATTCCGAACGCATGAGACGAAGAAGTCCTACACACTCGTTGCACTCCAATTTTGTTTACGCTCAAGGAAAACAACGTAGCCTCCATGGCCTCCCGACACCGTACAATGCTGCGTGACGATCTGCCGCAGGTGATCGGAAGTAGAAACCCCTCCACCAAGCTACGTGAACGAAATTGCCAGGGATCCACCACAGCTGCGCTGAAAGCACTGGCAGCCTCGCAACAGACATAGAAAGCACGCCCTCCTAAGACGTATGTATGGCTACAATGGTATATACGATTCTCTACGTTTACAGATAACGCCCGAACCAACGTGTACCCCATCCGAACCGGCTGTGCCCTCTGCGTGCCACCCTGGCGCCTCCTGCACTTCACAAAACTGTGCTCATGCATTTCCCTAACCTCAAGTGGGAACATACCTTAAGATTATGCCTAGTAAGGATAACGCAAAATACACTACCATCATTGCAATTTTGCAAGGTTCTTTATAAACTGATTAGAGATATCGTAAGTTTCAGTCCATCTCTAGTTTTCATGTTGTGCTTTATCTTTTTGGCATCCACAGAGGATGCGTATTTAAATAAAAATGCATACCACCATCCTTAACTAACTAATTTAACCGCTACAATTTCGGCATATTTCATTTCAGAGTCACATAGGGTGTTCACCGCAGTCTTGTTGTACATCCATTCCTGTTTCCAAGACGGAGGTGTCTGAAGCTGCTAGCATTTCTTAGTGTTCTTGTTGCCTGGGGAGATCACTCCTTGTAATTTTAAGTATACACCTAAGTTAAGAAGGTATTTAATATGGGGCTATTTACCTTCATTGTAGTAATTGAAATGATCGTATATTTACATATAGATTCAATCTTTTAGTTTCTATAGGTGGGCTATCTTATATACAAAATTTACATGTCTAACTTTTTCATACCCATTTACAACATACTATAAACACTATAAGAAACTTGTGTTTTAGATGACGAATTTTAGGTGACATCTAATGATGCAACCCATGTTTTTATGTCCAAACTAATGTCCGCCATAACAACAAGATGTTATGGCGGACGTTAGTTTGGACATAAAAACATGGGTTGCATTATTGGATGTCACCTAAAATTTGTCATTTAAAACACAAGTTTCTTATAGTAAAAAGTAGTGTCTTACATTTACACTTTTTTAGTTAATATTTATATTGTAGTACAATCTTAAATGACAAATAAAAATGTAAAATGCAACAATAGTTTTAAATATTTATAAATTCTATACCATGTATTCTAAACAACCTAATGTGGTGAATAATAAACATTACAAAAACATTAAACATAGTTATGATATTAGAACTAAGAAAAACACCAATATTAGCAATATAACATGAACAACATGAGAAATTGACTTCTTAAGAACATTGTAGATTAACACAAGACTATGACCTCTATAATAATTTGGAGACCATATATTTTATCTATACATATGCATTTGCAATGGTTTTGAATTTAGAATCAAAAAATAAAAGAATGCTTATTAAATACTAGTAAAAAGAAGATGATTCTAAACATTTACAAGCATATATTTAAGTAGTTGAGACAAATGTAGAGTTTGTAGCATCAAAGTACAAGAAAAGATTCCATGCAAATGTTGCAAATTCTACACCAATTTCTTAATAGGTACTTTGTATGAACACAAATCTCCATAGTACAATCTCATTGTAATTTACAATTCAACTCTTTTATCTTGGAAGAATAGATTCTTACATGCTCTCACATAGTTAGTATACTGATGAAAAGATTTGTATGTACGTGCCAGAATTATTTGATAGTAACAACAAATCTCCTAAAAAATATCTCTAGGTTTACTTGATTGTATAAGTTTTATCATTCATTTAAAAAAATTTAACTACATCTATACTCATTATATTACAAAAAAATTGTACAAACTCTATTTATAAAGGCTAATTTATTAATAAATTCTTTTACTAAAAGATATTTATACATAGCCTAATTTATATATAATAGGATATGTGACATTTCAAGGACCCTATAGCAGTCCTACATATAATATAAAATTTATCCTCTTTGAATTAAATAGACCCTATCTTTTAACTCACATAGTTTTCTAAAAATCGCAAGTAGTCTCCCCAGGTCTTGTTGAAGGGCTTGAGCTTTTCGTGTGACTAGTGGACATTTATCCAAGCGTTGCAGGTGACTGTTCTAGCTTGGTCGCTTACAGAGATTACTTAAGTTTACTTACGCACAAAGCCTCACGTCCTTGTTGAGGATTAGAGGACTTTGAATTGTGAGAGATTCGTCATTATGTAAACTTGATGGACTATCTTGCGCACAGATTTTCAACATTTTGTTGGGCTCAGGGAAGGAAAATCCGTCAACCTCAAGACCATATAATCTCAACCTGAACACATTGCAAATTATCATACATCAAATGGGGGTAGTCGGAGAGCAACTCAAATATCAATCAAAATCCTCATTCTGACCAATGTATAACAAGAGTCAGTGCTATTTTGATGGTAGAAAAATTACATCCTCATTCTGTGAAATGGATATTCTCACCGAACTGAAAAGTTTAGAAGCCAGCAAGCTAGTTCCGAAGAAAAGGTGCAGAAATTAAAATCGTTGCAAAATATTAAACCCGCTTGAAGCTAAGGTTTCTAGGTCTGGAAAGCAGATGCATTATAGAACAAAAGATACTATCAGAGGCAGATGAGTAAGCTGAGGAAGATATTAGCCTGTCAGTGACCGTAGCTAAAGTAAAGTACGGGGAACAAGTTTCTTATTATCTTGCTAAGAGAAAAGCTAACGCATAACATAATGCGGCGCTCGAATTAAAATTACAAGCTCAGTCAAAGTGATGCGTTCGTTCTCTTTGCTATTGGCATAAATTCTAAAGTGCAGTAACTATCTTAAGCAACACGAGTTTCAACGTAACACAAAAGAATCCAAAGAAATGGACTAGTACTTCACAGCGCAGCGCTAAGAGGTTGTCATCCCTATTTCACTGTTATGCTTCTACATTCGCCGAGTGACTTCCACAATTGGGCTCTTCCTCTTCTTCTTTGAATGTGTCTCGTCATGCGACCACCACAAAAAATGCTTCAAAATGACCTCAACAATTTCGCTCCTTTTCTTCCCAAGAATGTCTCGACTTGCAACCACCACACGAAATGCTTCATAAACGAATCGAACAGTTGCGCTCCATTTCTTCTTAAGAATGTGTCTCGCCTTGCAACCACCACAAGAAATGCTCAAAAACATCAGGACTGCACGCAATTCGCAATCCCCCGTCGCCTCTCAAACCGTACTCGTCTTCGGACTTTGCTAAGAGCGCGCGGAAGGTACTGTTGCTAAGGTACGCCGTGGGAATAACGAAGCGTTTCCGCTCCTGGCCTATGTACACCGGGAGACAGCCGTCAGGAACGTCATTCGGCGGAGTACTTGAGCGGCACTCGTCCTCGTCCTCGCTGTCGAAATTTGCGGAGCTCGCTAAGGACTGGCACGAGCTGCTCCATGAGCGCTGCGAGCTTTCACGAGAAACTGAGAAGCTCAAATGTCTGCTGGTAGCTGTCTCCATGTCATGGCGTGACATGCTCAACATCTTCTTCAGAAACAGGTTGAGCCTCCGCGGCTTCGTCATGATCAATCCCGTCCGCGATCCCGTCAGACGAACTACTAAAACGTCCACCGATCCGTAACACAGAGAGACGGGAAAGATATATTCGTATTGCTGACAACCAAGCTACATATTCTTCAGCAACTGCATGTGCGACGGACATTAATGAGCGCTTTGTAGACGATGAAGACAATGCATGAAGCAAAAACAGCCAGCGCCAAGAAAATCGTCTGAAAAGTTTGGGAGACATTCAGTTGCCGCACTGTCCGCAAGTTTCGGTAATCCACCAACCCGAACATTCAGTCTGACTTACCGAAATTCCGTCCACCACTCTCACCTCAACATCGACTTGAACCAAACACCGCCTACCGACGCCGTTGATCCGCGCCGAACGCTACCGTCCTCCCGAAAATGCATCCTCCAAATTTGCTGGAAATGTCAATTATAAAATTCTCAAAAAAAGAATCTCGAAAATGAAAATGAAATTCGAAGAGAATTTTTCGTCAGAGCCGCAGATGGCGCATGCATCGAGATTTCGGCATCCTTGCTGATCGATGGCGCTCAGGGTTTCCACTTCAGGAACTCGGCGATACGATGCCGAGCTATTTACATGACTATACGGATGAAAACGTATTTGCTCATCCAAAAGTGCATACATTCATTTAAGAAGAAGCATTATCATTGAAATTTTTTTAGCACTTTCATGGATTTCATCCCAAAGAAATTTATTCTTTCTACGCTGAAATATTTTCTGAAGAAAGAACTTTATATTGGTGTTTATACTCTCCAAAAGATGAAAAATTAATGTAGTTTGTAGGCAAATTTGAAAAGTTAATGTAGTTGAAAAATTAATGTAGTTTGTAGGCAAATTTGAAAAGTTAATGTAGTTGAAAAATTAATGTAGTTTTGGGGTCAAAAGATTGGTGATAGTGAGTGTTTTTAGTGGATAATGAATGGATAATTAGTCACTCAATGTGTCAAAGCTTTTAGTTGATAAAATTGAAGCCAAACAATTTATGAGTGCAATTTTTTGATTATTTTGTCAAAACCCAAGATTGATTGATTGATTGATTTTTGATAACAAATGGAAAACCATTGCATTAAAAAGGGTAAAAAAAAAAAAAAAGATTTCAAATCTTAGATTCTTGGTGTCAGCTAAATTTGTTGAAAAAGATATTGGATAATTCATATCTTTGTCAATAGCCAAATATATATTCATATTTGTATCTATAGCCATAGCCATAATGATCATAGTTGTATATATTGATTGATTGATTGAACTTTAAAATTTTAAAACCTTTTGACCAACTGATTTTCAAAAATGAAATGGTTGGTGTTTTTGAAGGAATAGTTGAGTTAGATATGATGTAGGATAGCATGAAAATTAAGATTTTTTATAGATGTGACTTAAATAAAAGATAGAGGAATGTTATAATGCTGCAATGCAAATCACTATACTATGTATAGATTATATTATTTATTGTTTATTTCTATTGGTTTTGACTCAGTTCACTCAAAAAAAATGAATAGGCATTAGAAGAGATTAAAGCTTTTACAAGACTACAAGTTTCTAAACAGTGGGAATATTGTGGGAATGTTGTGAATACTACAACATCAACACTCTCATGTTGTCAAGAGACCACCATGTCAAATAATAATATGTATTTAATTATTTTAATTAATTATTAAATATTTTCAAAATACTTTTTCAAAATAAATTTATTTTTAATTCATTTTTTTGCTTTTGAATACATTTTGAGATTTTTGGATTTTTTTTTAATTTGAAAAGTCAAACTAACAAGGGGTGGTTTGCAATAGTGGGAGCAATTTCAAGGAACAATCTTGAAAAAGTCTCCCAGAGGCCCAAAACTCCTCTAATGTGAAGTGAAAAGAGAATTTGTAGTGTAAATTATAGTTTTGCTTGATGATAGAGCTTATAAACCTATTTCAAATACCTTACATTTTGTTATAGTTTGGGAGGGGAGGAAAGGGGAGGTAGCTAGTGTGCTTATAAAACAACCTTTCAAGGGTTGGTTAGCATTTTTGATGGATTTTAGATGTATGGAAGTATTTCCTTTTATTCTTCACTTGACGACAAATTGATGTGCAATCTAGCACAAGTGGTTTCCTATTTTTCAGCACTTCAACGAATCTCCAAAGAATTTTTCCTACAAAGACCTATTATAATCATAGCCCTTGCAAAATCCACACACTTATAGTATTAGAAAAAGATATGGTTTTGCCAAAAACAAGCATTGTTGTATGTAGAAAATAATACAAAAGGTTCCAAAATGTGACCCTTACTAAATCTTAATTGTACTTCAAAAGAAAGGGGTCTATTAAGTATAGTCTTAGAGATAAGATTTTAAGTAATGACCTTTTTAGGAGATTTTAAGTACGAAATATGTGTCTTTCTAATAAAATTTTACTAGAAAGACACGTATTTCTTACTTAAAATTTCCTAAAAGGTCATTACTTAAAATCTTATCTCTAGGACTATATTTAAAACACCCCTTTCTCTTGTAGTGTTGGATGCTTGAGTCAATCATTATTTTGGAATTTTTTGACATTTGTAAGATGATAGTTGAACCACTTATATATTTTCAATGTGAAAAAAATCTAATGGACATATATCCACTTACAATAGTTAGAAATACGCCACACTAGCTTTTGTTCTATCCATTCAAGAAGTATGACCAATAGCTAACAAATCCTATTAATATGCTCACATTATGAATAGTCCATTTAGTGGCCATCTATGTCCTTTCCATTTTTTCCCTCCCTAGTAGTAGAAATAAAGCTATTTGTGTGTATTTTTAAGTACCCTATTTTTTTTTGTAAACTCTTAGAAGGACTAATTTTCAACATCTTATTTTTTTTTTAAATTTTATAGTTATATAATAATTAGAAGATGAGGAATACAGTGTACAAGCAAACATTTGATCTATAAGGATTCTGATGGACTAAAAACATGCTAAAATGCACCATGTACATGCTATCTACATACCATTGAAGTGTTTCAAAATACAAAACAAAAGCTACAACTATATACATTTCACTAATCTCAAGAAAACAAAATGCATACTATATAAGCTGAGCTATAATATACTGTCCTAATGCAATATCAAAAACCCATTTTAAGGTACAAGAGTACATTTACATTCATATACATAATTGGAAAACATAGAAAATTTAATATACAAGTTGTATTAAGAAAATACAAATATCAATAATTTTACAAATCCATTATATTATCCAAAATGAAGTAGTTCAAGTGCTTACTGGTCTTAAATCATTCATTGTATATACGTGCTAATATACACATGTAGCAATTCTAAACCTAGAAAATGTACAACGCAACAACTTATGAATGTTGACTACTCTACCACTATGAGTTGCAATAAGAGTTACATTACTAATAGTTGCAAAAACATGAGAAAAATCATAAAAAATAGAAATGGACCTTCAAGGATCTCCAACACAATCTGCAGTATTAACCCATAAATGAAGTTTTGGATGTAGGCAACCAAAATGTCTCCACTGCACACATTCCTTGCCATTCTCTTCCAAAGAAAAAATAAATCATGCTAAGTCATTGGTTGTGAGGGCATCCAAAAGAAGTGTGTGCCAATTGTCATTGGGAAAAGGACACTAGAACCACCAATTTTTGCCAAAAAGTACACAATGTTTCTCAAATTGGAAAAAATCGTATTCATATTCATCAATCTACAAAGATAGCACTAGTGATTGCAATTTGGGACGTGCCAAGGGTAATTGCAAGAAACACTTGTTGATTTTGTTGCGTTTTCAATAATATTCATGATTTTTTGGAGAATACTTTAAAATTAGAAAAATAATTTTAAATTTAAAAAAAATATGACTAATGTATACCCCTTTTAGACAAAGGTAACCAGTGAAGGAATTTTATAGAAAAATTCTCTAAGTAGGAGAACTAGAAAAGTGTCGAATCTCAAGAATATAGGTACTTGGATGTTAAATTATTTGAAAATAGTAAAAATAAATAAATAGAAAAAATTAAAAATGTCCATTTGTAACAACTCTATATAGATGTTCATGTACCAAAAAACTCACCAAAATAATGTTTTATATGTTTCAAAATACAAGCAAAAAGAAGCTTATTTTGTAGACTTTCACACGACAGAAAATTAGTTATTTTTAAAATTCTTTGTTTATTAGCTACAATTCTATTAGAAGACCATCTAATACAAATTTCACCTCAAAATTCATTTTTAGGGGTACTAAATAGTACTATAAACTCCCAGATTAGCAAGTGTGATATTCAATTGGGGTCTATTTTTGGATAATAAACTATTTTTGAAAATTATGAAAAAATTAAGGAAGGTGTATAATAGTCATGAGTACTTTCCTATAAATCTTGAGTCATTTGGAGGCAAAACACAAAAACTATGGCCAAAAAACATATCAACATGCAACTTGTAATGCAAAATAGTCCAAGTGTTTTTTGCAATCACTCCCAACATGAGCGGCCCCCTACTCTATTGTGCCTTCAACATCAGATTTCCAAGACCTTTAAGTTTCGATGAGGCTGTCCAATTTCCCAAAAGTCACTAGAAGACCAAATTGAAACCTTTGAAGACACAAGAATCACAAATAATAGGCTGTGAGAATTTAGAACATATTTGTCCACCCTCAACCAAAGACCAAATTGAAAACTTTAGGGCCACCCTAAATCTTTTGCACATTTACAAACTACACTTTTGCCATTGAATCTTAATTCTAACACACATTGAAGAAGTGTAATTGAACCCTAAGCTTACCAACTTGATGTATTCTAGCATTCACAATTTGAATTGAACACTAATCCTACTAGATCCACCATAGCAATATTGCAACATGCACAACAAAAACTAAATGACAATAAGTGTAGAAAAAATTTGCATTCACCAAAAGAAGAAATTGAGAGCGCAATGGCAAGATTCATAGAAATTGGATACCAACACTATAGGATTGATAAAGTTAGGGACCCTAAACCTTGTGCAACTTCCAAGCAAAAAGAAAAAAAATGAAACCCCAAAATGTGAAGCAATTGTCAAATTTCTAATTTGAAAATGGATGTTGAATACAAGCCTAATAAGAAGAACAATGATAAGGTAGAAATTTCAAATTGCAAGAAGCACTCCCAACTATCCAACATGCGCCAAACAATTGCATCTACTCACACATGACCAAAATGCACACCATAGAAGCCATTGGGATTGCCACACAATGAATGTCATCCACCACAGACCCCTAGTGTTACATTGGCATATTTAGTAAGTTAATCTATAGTTGCCTAATTGAAATCCAACATACCAATTGTAGCCACCTGCCAAAGCTACTAATTTTCAAACTAAGAACTTTTGGGGGATTCTATATTTGCCATCCTATTTTTTTTCCTATAGCTCAAAAGAAGCTAGGAATTTCTCACCATCCTATTTATATGTAAAGTCAACCAAGATATTTTACTAATGCTTTGATAAATCTATTGAAAGTATAAATTTTTCCTTCCATGAATTAAATTGACCTTATTTTTTATCTTACGACAATTTCTATTGTATTAGTAGTGTCTTCTAAAGTCACACTTACGCCCCTTTAAGTATAGAATACTTTAAAAGAGAACTCTAAATAGTTATACTATGCAAAACTACATATGAATCCACAAACCTTTTTATTATTAGAAAAACAAATGTTTCATCTACATAAAACATATTTGTACACATTCATCTACTATTCAAAATTTGACCATCTACTCTTTCAAGAGTTTACTTAAGAATCATAATCAAGAATACAAAAGTATATTACAATTACTTTCATCAAAAGAAATTAAACCAAAAATTGTTTTATGTATCCTATTAGTTAGTTGATAATGATAGATTGGGCTCAGCTCAATTCAATTTCAATTGAATTCACTTGTCCCTCTCCCACCCCATCCTACAACCATACTTGCATTTTTGAAGAATCACTTTGAAGTGCACTTAATATGGGATATTTTGGTTGTATTTTGAATTTTGTATCTATATTTGTATTTGTATTTTGAATTCTTTGTTTGTATCCATATCAATATGTCAAAAAATGTATATCCATATTCTATATCCGTACTTTATATTTTTACTTTGTAATTGTACTCTATTAATACCATATTGTAAAACTACAATATGTATTTCTATTCGGACAACCATGATCATCTGTTCAAAAAACATCAATAGTTTTGATTTTTTGGATGATTGAGGGTATTTTCGGGAGGAGGGGTTGGATTCACATCAATGGCTTAAAATTTTCCTTTGTAAGGGGATGGTGAATTTCATTAAATTGGCAACATTCCATTAGTTTGACACTTTTTACAGCTCATATCATGCAATATGAAATCTAAAGCAATCATAGATTTTTGAAATATCTATGTGCTGTAGATGTTTAAAAATATACACCTGTCTTAGATGTTAGTATTTAGTTTAGACCATGCAATCTGAAAAATGACATATGGAATATTGCCATTTTAATAAAATTCACCATGGGGAAGAATTTTAAGTTGAATACCATGTTTGCATCTATTCAAGGATAGTTGACTACATAATATTAGTATCAACACAAAACCAAATTAGAGTCACTAAATTTTTTTAAAGAAAAAGTGAAATTATTCAATTAATTGATATTTCAACCTACACTAATTCAAAATAATGCGAATTTGATAAACTAGTGTTACATGCACTAGTAGAATGAAACCATATATATTTCTTGTAGCTAAGGTCTAAGAAATTCTAGTTTTATTACTCACCTAAAATCCACCAACTCAAGTTCCCAATAACATCCTCAAGTTTCTAATTCTCCTCCAGAAGCTGATACAGTGCTTGAAATCTGGGACCGGCCTAGTAGCATAGGCAGAGAGGACCTCATCTTGAAACTCCCCAGTCTCAGTAACGGCAATTACCATATAGTCATAAGGTGGGTGCACCTAAAATGGCCACTTATTCTTACTGTGCCTAGTTCCTGTCATCATGCTGTTCAGATTTCTATATAGTCTTGTTGGCAAGTGAAAACATGTTCCAATGCACCAAAGAACATAGGATTTGGATACCATATGCCAAAGTTATTAATGGTCAAAGTCAGTTTCTGAAATGGCCATCTACAGTCTGGGTACATGACTGATTTCGAAAATGTATGCACATTGTAGATGGCGCTTTAAGGTCAGGTGCCATTTTGGGTGTACCTACCATATAGTGGGAAATTTTCGCTAATTTGATGTTCAACTTTGAAGCAGTAGAACTAAAGTGATGCTTTGAAAGGTCACCATTGATATTAGGAGTTGATTTGTGCTTTGCGCTTGTCAAGAGCAATTATTTTAGATATTCATCTAGATTCAATTTAACCCTTGAATGTTGACACAAACGTCTAGCATATGATGGATGATAGAGAATCTTTGAATGTAGGACAAAAATGAAACTATTTATCCTTGCAATTTTGAGTGAAAAGGAAAGATCTTCAATAGTGCTTTGACTTCCAATGAACACATTTGGATTTTACTAAACCTTTCATTTCCACTGTATCAAAATGGATGATTTCACAACCATTGGGTTTGCCCTTAAAGGATTAATTTGCATATTATAAAAGTTTTGTGATTATTTGAGTTTGTAATTAAAAATTTATAACCTCTAGATTGAAAGGCATGATGCTATGCATCAAGCCATATTTGATGAAGGTTACATAGGACCTTTGTTCTCAAAAAGTATGCTACTACTATCCATATGTTAAGTTAGGTTGTAGCTTGTTTTGTTTGCTATGATGAGATCTCTAGTCAGAATAGTATGTGTTCCTTGGTTGTTTTTCTTGGTATTGTTGAAAAGTTGTTTGTAAAGAGAAGTGCACGGGCTTTGTTTTAATTTGTGGCATTTGGATGTGTAATATACAAAGATATTGAGTTTTGAAGTTTATATGAATTAAAATATTAGAAAATTGCATTTACATTTATTTTGGCAATTGGAACGATACAAGGCATATCAAACAATATTCAAACCAAAAACTATTGTTTATTCTTAGTGTTAGAAAATTAAGATTCTATGAACTTAAACTTTTAGAGATTTTTAAATTTTTTTATGTCCAAATTTTTTGATAATTATCCATACATTAAATTAGGACATTTGTTTTGTTTATTATAGTGAGGTCCCAAGAATTGTGCATCTCCCATTTATGTCTTTAGTATTGTTAGAATGCCCTCTACAAAGTGGTGTGCATCAACTTTGTTTCAAAGTGTTCCAACTCACAACAAAAAAGATATTGAAATTTGAGGTGTTTGTGGATTAAAAGATGAGAAAACTACTTTTACTTTTATTGTATATTATAACAATGACACAAGGTACACTAGTCATTTTGAAAATATAAAGATAAAGACAAGTTAGTCATTGATAGATACCATAGACTTTTAATTAGAGTGGTCATGAAACCCTAATAACCCCTTTAAAGACAAGATTAGTTATTGTCTCACAAATTTCATGGACATCTATAATAATTGTGTAGAAATGAGATGTGAATGTTGAGCTACACATAGGCAAATTGCAACTAGTAGAGGCATTGTGTATTTGGGGCCAACCCAAGAAAATAAAAAGTTTTGAACATTCCTAAGCTACAACTATTTCAAACCAATGATAGTTCCATCAATTTTTAAAATTTTCTAAACCAAGCCTCAATTGAAATTTTTTGAATCATTTTCCAAAATAAAAAAGAAAGACCAAAAAATACTTTCAAATATTATACTCAGAAGTTTATAAGTCCAAACCAAAAATTCCAAATTTCATAAATAGTCACCTATTTCCAATCTAAGTATATGAGGACAAGCTTTTGCAATCACTCCTAGAATTAGCTTCTCAACAATTGAGGGGTGATGTTATGCGAGCTTAGAATTGTGAGCCCATGAACCTAAAATACTATACACTCATGATATAAGTGTCTATATTATAGTAATCTTCTATGATAATAGAAGATATGTACTATAAATACCTATATTATATGTATCTATGTTATAAACACTTTCAATGGCTGCATGATATCTACTTACAAATATATGCTCAAGACTCACATGCTCACACTCTCATCTTCACATACTAGCACCCTTGTTAGGATTATTTGGGTTATACTTGGTGATATATCTACATGAAACCTACATGACAAGTCTCACTTATAACACAACATGAACCTGGATAATTTGAAAAAAACCACAAGAGTTTGATTTCCTTCACAGAAAATAGCCTTCGTGTTTGTGTTTGAATATTGCTGTGGCAAAGTGGCGAAAATTTATACAAAAGAAAATAATGTCTCTTAACCGGGCCTACCCAATAACCCAATTACCGTTAAAAAAATTTACCCATATTCTGGACCTGCCACCAGTTGCAACCCCACACGGAATCAAGCAGCGAGGTGCAAGGAACTCTGGATGAGTCCAATCGCAGTTGCTTCACGGCTGACGGTGTCATTCTCTTTCCGCGCTTTCAGGCCGAGTAAGGTATATGGCACCGCCTCGGGATCAGGGAAGGTCGGCCCCGGTCGGCCGAGCCCGCCCCACTGCCGCCCTTCCACTCGATCTACCAGTAAGCTTCCTTACCGCCTAACTTAGTTCCCACACTGCTCGCCCCACAGACTGCAGACACTCGACTCCCTTCCTCGCAAATTAAAGATCCTGCGAGTATATAACCTTCAATTCCCAGCTAGGCTCACCAATTCCAAACAGAGAAGAATCTCCTGCATAGAACTCACTCAGCTGCGGCCTCCTGGAGAGAGTTCCTCTTTCACACAAAGCTCCCATTCAACTCAATTCTTGCAGGCTCTTCACCACTTCCAATCATACTGTCTGCATTAGCAGTCCACTGCAGTCTCCTTCATAGAAAGAGTTTTCCTGCGCCAGCCCAATTCAAACAAAGCTCCGATCCTCGGAGACTCGAACTCCACCAGACGAGATCGCGATGGCAAGCATCATGTCGATGCACGAGTTTTTCTATAATGAGAGAGAATCAGTGGGTTATATCGACGCCCACTACAAGCAATTGCATCCCACCACGTTCGACCTGATGCTGCGAGAAGCCGCTCCTGTCCATGGCTACAGAGAGCGTGCAGAAGCATACGGGTCGGGAGCAAGCTCTTCCTGCAACGACGGGGCAACCCTCACCTGGAAATCAAGTCGCTTACAACAAGGCAACAGGGATCGGAGATCGTATGTTGATATGAGAGACGACTCACTGAGGTACACTCGGACGGTCTGCCCCGGCTACAAGGAATCGGCAGGCATCACGCACTATGTGAGTGTGAATCCAGCCATGGCCACGCGCGTGGAGACCGGTGGAGCCTGGACGACGAGTTAAGTGTCTGGAAGCTCGCACACCGCTCAATCGACCGGGGCTCTCCACATTTGAGCAAGTTCTGGACCTGCAAACTGAAGCACTTGCTTGAAGAAAGACTCCATTCTACAGGAAGAAGAGATGGGCGACCATGACTGCTAGCTGTAGGAGCGAAGCTAGTGACTAGGTCAAGTGGTGCTCAATCAATAGTGAGTGATCCAGGAAGCGAACTGCAACGCCAGGGAAGGTACTTGCGAAGGCTTGTACAGAAGAATTAAATTAGGAGTGTAAATTAAGGATAGAAACCGGAACGAAAGGGGTCCAACCAGAAAGGAAAGCAAGCAGGGATGCACCAGGGCATGATCTCCTGGAGTACCAAGAGGCCCAAATGGGGCCTCATGCTAATATAGCACTTGGAAGTGCATGTGTAATATATGGCCCGGACTTTCTTCTTGTTCCATTTTATTTGTTTAGCCTGCCAACACATGCAACGTTCTGCATCGAGTCTTAATTAATACTGAACGGGGTGGAATTTTATGTCAACTCCCAGTGACCACTTGAATTTGCCATACTAAAACCAATCAAGAATCCTCGGTTTAGAAGGGTGGAAACATTTCAAATCCAGTGATGAAACGGCCTCCCACCTCAAGGGAACAGTCATGGTATATACAAACAGTGACGCAGGTGTCCTTAAATCAACTGCTGCAAGCAGTGCGCCTTGCGCATCATTGCTTGAGCACTTGGAACACATGGAACACCAAAATATGTCAGTTTGAACGGCTATTGAATCGAGAGCCTAAATTGTAAAATACAAGATGTGCATTGTAGCAGTAAAAGTACATGAGAGGAGAGAGCACTGTACGTTACAGCCTGCCTGGACAACGGAAACTGTGCATGACGCCTATTGTTGCTCATCGTCGAGCTCGAGACCTTCGGCTTCCAGGAGTTGCTGTACCAACTTCTTCTGTGCCTCTTCCCGTGCCTTCCTATTCATTATGTCCCGTTTCTTCAAAACAAGGGCCTGTCGCCGTATGGTATTCTCGAAGTTGGCTGCGGACATAGCTTTCTCGCGCGCAAGGAGGCGACGCTCTTCTTCGGGGTCCACCTGCATTAATCCATATCCATTAAATTTCAGTGAGGTGTTATATAAAATAACTACTAGCATGCTGCAAAAATTTGCTCTTCTTGTAACTTCTAATAACTTCTGCTCCGAAAACTGTTGAATGGGTTTCCTGAATGCTCTTTTCAATTTGCAGCTCTGGATAGGAAGATGGATTTATGGAGTTCAGTGGTAACTTGTACAGGTTCAAAATTGAATGACCATTTGGATGTGCACGGTTGCAATTAGTCTAGTGGAAGCATATTTCACTATACTTCCTACACAACTGTAAAGGCTGATGGACTCAATATCAACTTCCAATGATTGTGTTGTATCTCTGATTATGTACCTCCAATGTTTGAATTGACCAAAGTAACTGAAGTTTATTTAAGAATTAAATTGTCTAGAAGTGTAGGGACTACTCCATTGAATAACAAACTACACTTATTTCTAGAAGGGCAAAGTAAGAACAAAAGTCGAAAACTATGCATAGTTTAAAAGGATATCTCCCCTACACTGATCCCATAACTGATGAGCGCAGGATACATGCTAAAAATACGTGGAGGTACCTTATCCCGAGCAGCGCGACGAGCTTTCAAATTCATATCTCGCATCTGTTTCTCAGCCCACGCAGAGACTGCCATTTCGCCTCTCTGGTCAAAGCTCTTCCTCTTCTTTATCACCCACTCCATCCAAGCAGACGATGCCTGAACACACACACGCACATACAAAGAAGAAGAAGAACGAACGAAAGAATGAATCAGTACTCCAAACAACTTAAACTTGTAAACAACTTGGATCAGCTCTCACATTTCCACAATGTCGTTCTAATCCCATTTTCAAGGAAGGAGTAAACATCTCATGTTCCTTAACCCCGAAGTGCCTTGGCGGCCAAAAGTGGGGTCCTACATATTTATAGGAATTGTCATTTGGAAACTTCAAGCAAAGGTCACTCAATACACCTATGGAAAGAACAAATCATACCTACAGTATCAGATGGTAGAGATACCTTCAGGAAATTATTATAATTAGATAAAAGCGATTCAAAAGAACTTCTAGTTCAGGCACTTAGGAGGTAAGGTTTGAGTCGAATCAGGACATCAGGACGATGGTATTTGCTGATATTTACTGACCATGTCTAGGTGTTGACAGTCCACACCTAATGACCTTGCCACAGGAGGGAAAAGAAAACATTCTCAAAACTTCAAAACTTCAAAACAGACGAAATTCATGAGTGTCATTTCACCTTCAAGGGATTGGTTCGGTGATCAATATCATATTGTCGACGCTGATCACGGTTCATAAGTAGTTCATAGGCGGCCTGAATTTGAATAAAATAAGATTCGGGGGTCTCTCCTTTTCGGAGCTCACCGGCGTTCCTTTCATTGTACACTGCAGAGGTGTGACAATCTTTCTTGCCTCAGATATTTGATCAGCACCATATCAAATACAGGTTACAGATGTCAAGGGACACATGTCAAGGGACCAACATTGCTTAAAAACCCATCAAACCCTAGAAGACTCTTGCTCCACATAGTCCAATTTTATAATTGCATCAACCAGATTCATTGCTGAGAAGAACAAGACTCACCATCAGGGTGGAACTGCTTGGCCATGCGACGATATGCTCCTTTAATTGAATCTTCGTTTGCATCCCTTTCAACTCCTGTTTTATTCAATCGCATTCCCCTAAAAGTCAGATCTCTCAAAAGCGAAGTGATCTCTCAAAAGCTCTATACTAATATCTCAAAAATCATGCTTGCGTTCGAGTGCTCGAAGGAATAAAAATCGTATCCTCTACCTCAACGGAGTTTCAGAAGCACAGCAATAGCCATATTCATAAAATATCTACCGAAATTTACTCTCAATGTTAATGATACAAAAGTTACCCTTGAGCTCTATAAATATAATTTGCGAGGCAGAAATTTTCTCACTGGGAGTGAACACCACTATTTCATGACCGCGCGCCTCCAATTCTAGGCTAATCCATCACAGCAGTAACGGAACGTGATCGTCCTAGAACGCCGTGCAAGATCACACCAGCGCAACACAGAACACTGACAGAGAAAGACCGAAACCGGCCAGTTTCTGCCGATGATCGTTAACATTCAGAAGAAAAAAAATCACAATTTCAGTCCAAAACATTCACACTAGAAATCATTCACTGGACCTCATACACGAGATCTTCCCTATATTGGCAAAAACTCTTGCACGAATACACATGAAGAACACAGTCAATAACACTGCACAAAATGATAAATTCCTTAGGTCCAGGAGGAGAATTCCTTCGGCGATTGTCGAGAAATTCGCCAAGTTTGATTATTGAGGGTGCTTCCTAATGCGACTTCAAGAGAGAGAAAGAGCACGAAGCTAGCTTACATAATTTCTCCAATGCGCCAGACCAACTCCTTGCTACCGAAAACTACTCACCGAGAGTTTCATACGGCGATTGCTCCCCATTCCACGTCATGCCTTGCCCTGGCCATGCGCGCGTCCACCGACGCTGGTCCTCCCACCGCGATAGTTTCAACCGACGGCTAGTTCCTTGGTCAAACCGAAAACTTGTTGCAACCAAGCCACCTCTCGGCCAGCTGCAAAGCGCTCGCAAACGGGAAGACTCGAATCGAAGCTGCGATGATTTCAGACGCCCGTGCAGCTTCTGACATGATTTCCCAGCGTGACGAGCGCAGAGAGACGACAGCGGAACGACGACGAACAGCGGTTGCGCGAGGGCGGACATTGTCACCATAGCCAACCATCCACTCCCCTTCACTGCGAAATTCGATTCGGGCTCAAGACTTCCTCAGGCAACCCTAAATTGGCGAATTTCAGTATGCGAACATCTGAGGTTGTGACTGAATTGCGAATGCTAATGACCGTGCACTTCCCTTTCACCGCGCCATGGACCCCGCAGCCACGGGTTTGGGGTTCAATCAGTAGAGAGAGAGTGAGAGTTCTCAGGTTAGGTCTTCCTGCTCGTCCGTGCCCTAAAGCCCCTTCGCTCGCTATTTAGGTCGGCCCTTCGAATTTGGCTCTGTGCTGAATGCAAGGACGACGCCTGTGCATCTTTCGTTTCCTCCGTTGAAAGTCAGGATTCTCCATTCTCGACACCTTCTCGTTGGTATTGGTCTTAATCCGCATTTGGCATGACTTGTTATTTCTCAGCGAGCTGATACACGATCCATCTGAAAGTCATGGCCTCCGTGCCTAAATCTGCACCTCAGGATACAGCCTCAGCACTCTCTGGTGTGTCCTGATTTGCATCAAATTTTGAGTCTTCGATTTCGGAAATGCTCATGTCATGTGTACAGCATGAGAATGTGTACCATTAGTAGTTCTTGCCTGGTTTAGGGTTTAGGGTTCAGCTTAATTGCGTAGTCATTTGACATTTGTATATTGGAGTGGTTTTGCAGCCCGCGAGAGTGTGTCGAAGCTCTTAAGTGCTGCACGTGATGGCAACGTACGAGTTTTTAAAGGTGAGTCGATATATGAGTGCGGTTCTGTTGTCTAAATTTCTCCTAGGGTTACTCTGTTTTCGGAATTTTTTGCTTGCAGAGTGGAACTTCCTTGATGTGTGAAATTGTAGTAGGAAAGTTGTATGCCAGGTGTAAGATGATGTAGCTAAAATCTGAAGACAATTGTGGTTAAAAATCTATTTCACAGACACGGCTAGAGTGCTGGATGATGGACATGGACAAACTCAAGCACTTTCTGCTGTGAAAGATGGAAACGGACGAGGGCCATTGCATTTCGCTGCCCGCGGTGGATGTGATGAGCTTTGCAAGTACATGGTTGATGAACTCAAGCTTTCCGTGGACACCAGAGACAATGATGGTACCTTTTGGTTGGTCTTGTTCATGTTTGTGGGTTTTCTGAGCAGTGTTTGGCGAAGGGATTTTTCTCAGTATTAAGAAATGCGAGTTTATGGAGTCTACTTATGCTATGGAGAATTCATTATTTATAAATTTAAAATCTTGTCGTGTTCTCCGTATTTAGTACCATTGAATTTTTTGTTCTATGATCTCAATTGTTTTTCCCGAGAGGAATCTGGGAAAATTAACTATGACATGGTTATATGAGTGAAAACGCGGCGTCTGATGCAGGCGATACTCCTCTCATACATGCCGCTAGGCAGGGTCACACGTCAACGGCTTTGTATCTGCTTGAACATGGTGCTGATGCCTTTGCCACTCCCAGTGAAAATCAGCCTAGCGTATTACATCATGCTGCGGGAACAGGTTCACTTCTACCCTTGCCAAATGTTCTGGAATTATTAACCTTGTGTTCGTGTTCTTGATATTCATAATTGCCAACAACATTTCCCCTCCACTGTTGAAGGTCTTGTTTATGCAGCAATTATCAGGTTCATCTACGTTTTGGGTCTGTAATTCTAGTTAGCGCTTTATTCCTTTTCAGGTTCTTTGGAGTTGATTAAGGCCCTGGTCGCCAAAGGAGTGGATGTGGATTCTCCAAGTGATGCGGGTTCTCCCCTCATCTGGGCTGCTGGCCATGATCACCCCAAAGCTGTCAAACTCCTCCTTGACAGTGGTGCCAACGTAAGTTTCTTGAGGCTGTGCAAGTGGTGCTTCAGCTTTAATCCCCTGATCCGAATCACGACAACTTTGGCACTGAAACTCATTAATATTGTGGAGCTCCATTTGCCCTGTTTAAGATGATGCGGTAACAAGGAGATCGTCGTTCTACCTTTTTTGGACCAGGAAAATAGGAAAAACTGGTGGAACTTGATCTTAATCAGAATACCGTTTTGTTTGTTTTGTTGCGACAGTGTCCTTTTTTGGTGACAATGATCTGGTACTATTTGTATCATGTGAAATGACACACCTGTTTTCATTTGCTATGAAGCCTAATACAGCTACAGATGATAAAGTGACCCCTCTGGTGACAGCAGCTGCAGCAGGGAGTTCAGAAATTGTGGAGCTTTTGTTAAAGGTATTTGAAATCATTTACTTTGTACGGATCTCTCCTTGTCTTTGAAGCAATAGTAAACTACCAAGTGCTATACTTGGAAGGGGAAGATGGTATTGTGATACTTGGTATTGTACATTCAGGTTCATTGCAACTCAACAGCATGAGAAATTATTTTCTGCAGAATGGAGCAGATGCGAATGCAAGTGCTGCTGGAGGAGTCACCCCACTTCATATTGCTGCAGATCACGGTGATGAGCGGATGGTGGACTGCCTTTTAGCTGCTGGAGCGAATCCTAATGCTGTTGATGACGTGCGTATCATTTTTACCATTCTGAGCATGCGTGCTTCGTCTTATATTTTTATTTTTCTGCATTGCATATTTCCTTATTGAGCTGATATCACCAGGCAAATATTGTTCTCCATGCACTATCATTGGTAATATCACTTCTTAGCATTTGAGGCATGTGTTCCTTGCTTTTGTGGATAGATATATTTTCAACAAACAATTGCATATTGACTGAGTTGGAAAATTTCTAATGTAGGAAAATGCAAAGCCTTTAGATGCTGCCAAAGATTGTCGGGCAGTAGTGGAGCTCTTGTTGCCTATTACAACACCTAATCCCTCTATCAAGGACTGGACTGTCGATGGAGTCGTGGCTCATGCAGAGCAAGTAGCTGAGGAGGAGGAGGTATTTTATAACTCAGAAGAAACATCTGTCCTTCACGTGTCAAGGTGTTGAAACTGCAGCTGAGAAGTCTGGGTACTGATTGTTTATGCTTGCAGGAGTCCACCTACTATGCCTGTTACCGTCACTTCTTGTAAATCTCTGTTTAATCGTTGATCGTAAAGATGCTTTCCAATTTGAGTGGATGGTGGTAATCATCTGTAGTATCCCCTTGGGTTCAAAATGCACATCTTTGCTTGCGACTAATGTGAAGTAGAAGTGGTTGTTCTTGAGTATTTGATTTTCTTAGTAGAGCTTGGTGTTATGATCAATTTCTTCCCGCAGGCTGCATATAAAAAATCTAAAGAGGACGATGAAAAGGCTAAAGCCGCCAAGGCCAACGGACTTAAGAAACCAGTGGTAAGTCTGACTGTAGCTGTGAATGTTAAAACTGAACTTTGAAGTATCCGGCCTTTTTTAATAAGTAGAGCATAATACTTTCATCAAACTCCTTGAATAGTTTTACTTCGGCTTCTTGTCTCTCGCCTGCTGGTGTTCCTTTCTATCTCGGAAGAGAAATATTGTGCGGTCTATCATTTTGCATGACCGTAATTGCCTATTTTTCGACTAAAGATGTATTATGCTACTGGCTTCCTTCTAATCCTGTGGACTTTCCTTTTTGAATAGGTCTCGGATGAGATGAAGAAAAAGAGTTTAGAAGCGAAAGCTCGAGGTGATGAAGCTTTCAAGAAGCAGAATTTTACGCTTGCTGTTGATGCGTATACGCAGGTGCTTTTTCCAATTTTCCTTTCTTCTATTGTTACTTTTTTACGAAAGACATACTACCAAGTACTTGAAATTGACTGATACTATACATAACAATGTAACACAGGCAAGTGACTTTGATCCAGCGAACGCCGTCTTTTTGTCGAATCGGAGTGTTTGTTGGATGCGCTTAGGCCAAGCTGAACATGCGTTGGAAGATGCTAGAGCAGCTAGAGCTTTGAACCCGGAGTGGTCCAAACCTTGCTACCGTGAAGGAGCTGCATTGCGACTGCTTCAGGTATGCTCCTTCGATTCTCTTGTGGCTCCAGGTTTTTCATATTTTGTCTTGCTCAGAGTTTGACATCCACAATTGTTTATGAAACCATGTTTTGATTTTTAAAATAGCAACTTAATATCACACCTACTGGTGTGGTAAGGTAGATAACGTTTTTGATATTAGTAAGATGATAACCTTTGTGGGTCTTGCATTTTCTTTTGCAGAGGTTTGAGGAGGCTGCAGATGCCTTCTATAGTGGTGTCAAGATCGACCCCCACAACAAAGAGATGATTGAAGCTTTTAAGTAAGTTTGGGATTCATATATGTCCTCCGTTTGTCGATCTTGTATGAAGTTACCTCTGCTCTTTTGTTAAGTCTCAATTATGTGGAGATTGTAATTGTTCACGAGATTCTTTGGTGAGGGTTACTAGGTGTTGCTAAACATCAGAAAGCGGTCAGTTCTTCTGGGTCTGACCTTAACCCTGTACGTCCAGTTGTAGCTTCATCTTATATTTGAGGTTGTATGCTTAGCACTGGCTACACTGATTTGTCCCATATAGTTACGAAATGAACTTACTTTGGTTATAATTTATTACAGTGGAGGAGTATTTCACGTACTCCCATAGAACAAATCAGTGTAGGGAAATGGGCTTTTCGTATTTATTATTGTTATTTGACCATTGATTTTCGTGCCTCCACCATTTCCGCGTTGTCTGGACTCTAGAATGTCCATTTCCAGTATTCAGTGAGAGACTGCCAAAAACCGTGTTGCAGAAGCCACCTGGTGGTCTTGTGATCCTTTAGGGGTTATAATTGTCGTCTGCCAAGTGTCTATTTGGGTAATGAAAGCCAATCCCCCTGCCTGCGAAGTCTCCATTTCTGTTGGAGGACAAGGTACTGTTGTTATAACCCTGGTTGATAATGTGTTCCATAATGCTCGCAGGGAGGCTGTGGAAGCTGGCAAGAAGTTTCATGGGACGGCATAACTGACTCGGTCATTATTTGTTCACAGCGTCTAAAGGTTTGACTTGTAAGAAGAGAATTAGATCAACAAGTTCCTCTAATTGCAACGATTTGTCTATAAGCAGTAGTCACTTTCACTTCAGAACTTGTGGGTTACCTAAATACCTACGTCTGTAGATTTTGATCACGAAATCTCTTACTGTTGCAATTTCTGGGATGAGAAGGTAAAAGCACAGATTGATGGTCACCGTTTTATCTTCCATCTAACGAATTGCGCGAGGCATCCTTATTTAGAGCAGCAAACTGTCTGTTTTACCTCTCGAAATACATTCGAGTTTATCATTACTTAACTTAGCTCATTGTAGACACTCATCCGCAACTGTGGATTTTTGCAGTGGCCTGTGGTCTTGTATCCTTGCTTTTACATATTGAGGTGGGCTGTCTTTAATAGATTCGCGTTCTTGATATCGTCCTTATGATTACCTCTGGGCAGCGGGGGGGGGGTTCTGACAGTATCTGCCACATGCTTTCACAGTAAAACCTGTCTTGATAATAACTTTGACACAAAATTGATAAATGCCAATCTCAATAGTAAGGATGTTGTAACATATGGTGAGGATGTTGCTTACTGTGGACATTAAGATAGGAGGTTCTACTAGTGCTCAGGCTCTACCTCTTCAAATTCGTACCGTACCTTTAAGTTTGGCTATTTGCTTGTTTGTTTTGTTTGTCTGTCATGGTGAGTCCCATACCATTTGTCTTTTTCTTCTTTGTTCTTGTTCTTGTTAGAAAGCCTGGTTGAGTTATTTGTGGATTTTAAATGATAGAAAACTATTTTCACTTCTCTTATATTGTGGCATATGGTACACTAGTGTACACTATTTGTACATGTTTCTTTTTTGTAGCTTTTAGCAATGTGTAGACAATGTACATTTTAGGAGGTGGGTGGTTTTAGAGCCTTGTGCCATTTCAACTTCAAGATTTTATAACTAATTTCTCAAAATCGCAAAATATATTAATCAACTTGGGGTAGATGTTAGTTCTACTTGTCTTTCAAGAAAAATTTATTGAAAAACATTTTCAGACGTTTCACTTCCCCAAAATTTAGTTTCAACCTTTAAATGGTTGATCTCTAGATCTAATTCTTAAGCAAAATTCTTAAGAGCATGGATGTTACAACATATAGTGAGAATGTAAACCAATTATTTATACGACATGAAAGATGGAGCTTCAAGAAGGATTCGGATTTCATAGAATCTTTGTGAAAATTCTTGTAATTATATATGAACTTCTTAATAACAATCTTGTTGTCTTACCAAGATGCATCTTTCAATCCAAGTCTTAGATTTTAAGTCACAATTTGATTGTAGAGTTTTTTAATTGGAAAATTTGATAGAAATTTCAAATGGTAGCTTTGTGGTTATTTATGGCCTTCAAGAAGATAGGAGTTCATTATTGATTGATCATTTAAACAAGCTATTTTGTGTCTAGATAAGAATTTTTTTGTAATCCACATCTAGATAGTCTACCTAGGATTGGGTAGAGCTTGATTAATTCAGTACTATTCACATATCAATCTTCTATATTTTCTAATATATGGATTAATGATGTTTTGGTTTAGGGTGATTGCAAAAAATTCTTGTACTATTATATGTCACAAGTTACATGTTGATTTGTTTTTTGGACATAATTTTTGTATTTTGGGTCCAATTGACTTCAAGATTTGTAAGGAAGGTAGTCATAAATATGATAAAGCATCCTTTTTCTTTTTCTTTTTAATTTTCAAAAATAGTTTACTATCCAAAAATAGACCCCAATTGAATGTCACACTAATTAGTGTAGAGGTTTTTAGTACTATTTAGTACCCAAATAAACAAATTTTGATCTAAAATTTGGATGAGATGGTCTTCTAATAGATTTGCATCTCTCTAGGGAAGAATTTTTTTTAAGTTATTTTTATGTGGTGTAGAAGTCTACAAAGTGAGTTTCTTTTTACATGCATTTTGAAACATATAAAGTATTATTTTAGTGATTTTTTTGTTGAATGACCATCTCTATAAAGTTGTTACAAATGGTCAATTTTGATTTTGTGAATTTACTTAATTATCTATTTTTTCCAATTAAAACATTGAAATATGTATTTTCTTGAGACTTCATACTTTTCTAATTCTCCTATTTAAAGAATTTTTCTATACAATTCCTTCCCTAGGTACCTTTGTCTTAAAGGTGTATACATTAGACATATTTTAAGAATTTGAAAAACCTAATTTTATAATTTTAAAGTAGTTTCAAAAAAATCATGAAAATGCAACAAATAGTATAGGTGTTTTTTGCAATCACCCTTTAGAGGTCATGTTTGACTTTCAAAAGTATTTTGGTGAATTGCATAATTGCAACACTAAATTCTAATTGTTGTATGTATGGCTAGAATTTTTCCTTTGGAGAATAAAATATGTACTCTATGTATTTTAAATTCTTTAAAAAAAAATAGTCTATTTGAATAATCTAGTATTGCAAAAATAAGTTCAAATATAGAAACATCCTAAGCTTTTTCATTGAATAAAGGAAGATAACCTATTTCCAAATTTTATTTATTGATATTGGTCATGATTGTGTTAGTGAAGTTTAAATTTGAATTACATGTAGATAAAGTACAACTTAACTCCAATATAATTGAAGTTCATTTTGAATAGAAATTGTCAGAAATTGCTACCTTTTAGGGAATAGAATAAATAAACAATACATTCACTTGTTCAAATTGTATTAAACTACTATGGAAATGTGATGATAAGATGTCAAAAACTTTGAGTACATAGCATTTGAAGTTTGAAAAAACAAAACTCTTCCTACTTTGCTTGGATAGGACAATAGATTGTATCTTCTCTCAAAGTGATATTTTTGCATTATAGATATTTTTTTATATTGACAATTTCATCCTATTCAATTACTATACTTTCAAAAAAATTCAAAGGGCCTAGAGAGTTTTTTCACACATTGTGAAAAATGCTTGTATTGTTCAATAATTTTTGGACAACAAAACTTTTGATCTAAGACCAATTGGGAAGATATATCTACCCATTGAATCAAATTTTTAGAAAGATCCATTCAAAATGATTTTATAGGAACCTATCCAAATACCAATTGGTTGTCAAATTACCAATTCAACAATCACTTAATCATATAGGGACAAACTAAGGTAAAATTCAAGAATGGCATTTTCATATTTTGTATACAAAAGTTATAAGTGAGAACATATAGTGAGAATGTAAACTAATTATTTACATGACATGAAAGATGGAGTTTTAAAAGGGACTTGGATTTCATAGAATCTTTGTAAGAACTTTTGTAATTATATATGAACTTCTTAATTACAATATTGATGTCTTAATAAGTTGCATCTTTCAATCCAATTTTGGATTTTAAGTCACAATTTGATTGTGCAGTTTTTAAATTAGAAAGTTTGATGGTAATTTCAAATGGTAGCTTTGTAGTTATTTATGTCCTTGAGGAAGATAGAAGCTCATCATCAATTGATCATTTAAACAAGCTATTTTGTTTCTAGATAAGAAAATTTTTGTAATCCAAATCTAGATATTCCATCTAAGACTCCAATGTCTTTTAAGGGTAGAGCTTGATTAATTCAATATTATTCATTCATCAATTATTATTATTATTTAAATATAGATTATTGATGCTTTGGTTTAGAAGTCATGTTTGACTTTCAAAAGTATTTTGGTGATTCATATAATTGCAAAACTAAACTCCTATTGTTGTATGCATGGTTAGAATTTTTCCTTTGGGGAATATAATGTATATTCTAATTCTTTTAAAAAATGTAGTCTATTTGAACAATCTATTATTGCAAAAACAAATTCAAATATAGAAACATTCAAAGTCTTTTCATTGAATTAGGAGGATACTTTTTTTCTAAATTTTTTTTATTGATATTGGTAGTCATGATTGTGTTAGTGAAGTTTAAATTTAAATAACATGTAGATAAAGTACAACTTTATCCCTATACAATTGAGGTACATTTTGAGTAGAATTTGACAAAAATTGCTACTTTTTAGGGAAGTGAGAAAAATAATTTTTTTTTATGCATTCACTTGTTCAAATTGTATTAAACTACTATGGAAATGTCATAATCAGATGATTGTCAAAAACTTTGAGTACATAGCATTTGGAGTTTGAAAAAATAGAATTATTCTTACCTTAGTTTGGTAGGACAATAGATTGTATCTTCTCTTGAAGTGAAATTTTTGCATTACAAATATTTTTTTTATATTGACAATTTCATCCTATTCAATTATTATGCTTTCAAAATTTCAAAGGACCACGAGAATTTTTTTCACATATTGTCAAAAATGTTTGTCCTGTTCAATAATTTTTGGACAACATAACTTTTGATCCAAGACTAATGGGAAAAAAATTATACTTCCATAAAGGGGGGATATGTCTATCCATTGAATTAAATATTTAGAAAGATCTATTCAAATTATTTTGTAGGAACCTATTTAAATACCAATTGGTTGTCAAATTGCCAATTCAATAATCTCTTAATTATATAGAAGTAAATTAAGGTGAAATTCAAGAATGTCATTTTCATATTGTGTACAAAAGTTATAGTTCAATTGGTATATTTTTCAATTTTGAACTCGAATTTGAATTTCCTAATATTGAACATTTTACAACAAGTAGTTGTTTATCAACTAAGGTAGGAGATTCATGAAGCACTTGTGCTTTAGAAGCATCCCATCTAATATAGATTGGTACATTTTGCTACCTCATTGCACCAACAATGTACAAATAGTTTACATTTTCAAGACCTCATAACTAATTTCACAAAGCTCCCCCAAAATGAAACAACTTGGATTAGATGCCAATTTCATTTGTCTTCCAAAGAATATTTATTGAAAAATATTTCAAGAAGTTTTAACTTTGCCAATCAATTTTCAGCTTCTAAATGGGTATTTTACAAACCTCCTAGCTTATGGTAGGGGTACCTATTATTGACCCCCTTTCCATTAACAACAAATAGGGTACCCTATTCCAAAGAAGATTGGAATGGATTTCTGTTTTCTCCTTGGAATATGTATCTTTGTACTTTTCCAAGGTTTAGACCAATAAGTTAATGACACCTAAGTGAGCATAAATGTAGGAAGTAATTAGTGGGAAAGTACTCTTGAATGATTGAAATTGGATGACTCTAGATGTTGGTTATAGGTCAAGCCCAACTTTTGCCTTCCAAAATTCATAATAATTTCAATTCAAGAGAAAATATTACCAAATTTTTAGCAATTCCCATTATTTTTGTCAATGCATCTTTGAAAATATCTACTTTGCCTTGCACTACCTTAGATTATATCCAAATGTGCTTATTTTATCGGTTATGGGTACTTCTACCATAAATGTTGTTGTTTACAACACTCTTCTAAGTACATAAGGTGGTGTGCTATAAAAACACCCATTTCTTTGAAATTGACCTTATAAATAGTTGTAGAATAGATATAGGGTGATCTTTAAATGGACCACATTAACCATTGAGTGAATTAAGAAACAATTTATTTTTATTGCAAGTAAAGAGCCAATCATTGTCTTTCATTTCCTTCCATCTCTTTACAGGTTGCAAGTGGATGGATTTTGGGAGACCTATGGTCACAAATATGTGCCTCTACTCCAAATCATTGAAAATATGTAATTCAAAAATGCTTCAAAAAATATGAAATCACTTGTGTTAATTTCCACATCCATTTTTCTTCCTTTGAAAAACGAGCTAAAAATATTTTTGCCTACAGAAACTTATGAAAAAGACGGACTAGCTTTTAAACTCTACCACTATTCAATTTCAAGTTATTATGCTTCCTTAACTCCTAAATGACATGTAGGCTATATTCTTGCTGATGAGTAAGAGAGAATCTTTCTGTATAGTACAGAAATACAAATATTCATCCTCGGAATTAGGGGTGGAAAAGGAAGATCTTCTACAGGGCTTTGACTTCCAACGAAAGCTTTTGAATTTTTTGGAACCAATGATTCCCACGGTATCAAAATTTAGGATTTTCATGGCCACCGGCTCGTCGTTTAAGGGTTAATGACCAAAAGAACTTGTGTAAATCAAAACAACAACTAACCATCTATATATCCATAACTAAAATGAAAAGAAAGTTAGTATGTATTCAACCCTAACAAACCCTCTATAGCTGGCTTTTTTTGAATGTCAAGTCAGAGGAGCTTTTGCTTTCCACAAATTGTTGCAACTTTCATTGAATAAATTTTAAAAGAAAAACGTTTGGTTTCATTGAATTCAAGATTCAGTTGCCCATGAGTCCAGTCCATGGCCACTGTAAGCTTACAAGACATGATTCTAGCTGCCAATGCCACTGTAGAACTGTAGAAAGACCCTGCCGCAAATTCTCTGCCCTCCAAAATGTTGTGACAAGAGAAGTTTTTATAATGGAAAAGAATTTGAGGCAGCCTCTGGAGCAGCAGCCTTTGGAGCACTTTGAGGCTTCATAACTTGCCCCTTAACCCTTGAACAAAGCCGCGGACGTTTGGTGTCCGGAGAATGCCAAAGAATCTTTCCTTCCAAGATAGAAATCCAACTTTTCATCCTGGGTATTGGGGGTGGAAAGGGAAAATCTTCTACAATATTTTGACTTCCAATGCATATATTTGGCTTTTTTAAAGTAGGTGATGTCACACAGTATCAAAATGCATGGTTTTCGTAGCCAACGGTCCGTCCTTCAAGGGTTAAATGACATACCCGTGGCTATGGAAATCATCAATTTTGATACCTTAAGAGTCATTGGTTTGAGAAAATCCAAAAGCATGAATTGGAAGTTAAACCATTGCAGGAAATTTTCCTTATCTGCCCTTGATTCTGGGGATGAATAGTTGCACTTATATTTACACAAGAAGATGCTCTCTTATAGTAGCCTTAGTGTTGTTGATGGGTTAAAACACAATTGCTATAGATTATGTCAGTGTTGTTGTCAAAATCCATGCTATAGTGGCCATAAGTATAAAGACAAAGTTTATATAACTCACACATACAAAGATTTGGTAGAACTACCCAAAATGACAATGACAATGATAGAGGCAAAGAGAAGCAAGCATCCGGTTACTTGTTGCCATTAGCCCTATACACACATGCAGTGAATGTGAAAAAATTCAAGATCATTGATCTAACTAATGAGGGAAATATTGTGGCCATTGATGCTTTGGAATATGGACATGATATGGAATACATAATAAGTACAACATGTGGAATAATTTATCAAATATATAAAATACATAACCATACATATGCATACAAATTATATACAAATACATTTGGCCATATAGATATAAATTTCACATAGCCTATATTATTTGAAGGCCAAATAGATATAGGTGATTGCAAGAAACACTTCATGTTGTTGGTTCAAAAATAAAGCTTTTGGCCATAGTACTGGCGGTATAGCTCATTTGGCCACAGTACTGTACTTGCAAATTTTAACCGTCAATTTTAGGCACCTTGAGATCTAGATTGTGAGTCAATACTATGTAGTCCTATAGACTAGCTACTACAAAGTACGACAAAGGCCAATGATAGCAAAAAAAGGGTTGTGGACCTTTTCATTTTTAGTAATTCGAAAAAAATTCAAAAAGTTATTTAAAAAAAATCCATTTTCTTAGACAAGATTGTACTCACATTACAATAAAAAATTACACCTAGAAATTTTTTTCCCTCTTCATAGCCTTTGCACAAAGGAAGGTCACTTTGACCCCATGTGTGCAACAAACATGTTGCTATTTTTATAAAAATTCATTGTCAATCTTTGTAATGTTAGTAGACCTCCAACTTATCTAATTTGTCACTTCAAATTTGAATTTTTGGATAAAAAATAGGACTTAAAATCCCCAAAATGGCTAAGGTAGACACCCAATCAAGGACAATTTAAAAGTAATAAAATAATTTCTTAAATTTTGAAAAAAATTTCAACATTTAAAACTTTTGTATGCACCTTCGTTTCAAATTTCAAGCCAAATGGACAAAAGATGAAAAAGTTATGAGCAAAAAACTACCTATTGAAGGTCAAGGGGACAAAAAAAAGGACAAGTGTTTCCTGCAATCACCCATATAATAGAAGTACAAATATAGGGTGGGGGGATGTCACAAGCCACTATGTCAATTTCTCAATCAATAGAAAAGTGCCACATGTACCCATTTCAAAAAATCTAGGGTGAACACTATTAATTTCTCACAAAGAGTTTACAATCAAACACATAAGAGGATTTCTAGCTCGTTTACAAGACTATGAGAGCATCCCCACCGTTGCTCGCCAAAGGGCTCACACTGGCTATTTGGGCGGGCCAAATTAAAATGTTTGCCCCACGGCATGCATAATTCCACTCAAAATCTGAGCAGCCACGGCCAAATTTAGGAAGAACACGGCCAATTGGAGGGTGGCTGGCCGCGCCTGCGAAGGGGGGTTGACTATACTTTGCACCCCGAAATCGAGGTTGACACCCCAGCTGTCCCTCCTATTTGAATTCTTTTTTTAATAATGAATTGCTCACAAGCAATTTCACTTGTATGAAAAACTAAAAATGCTAGTTTTTCAATTCAATTGACACAAATGAAGTATATTTCATTACTATTGTAACAAAACTTACTTTACTTGTATCAACAATAAGTGATGAACAAGCACATTCAAATTCTTTTAGGTGTTGGTGGAGGAATGAGAAGCTCCTTATATCCACAAGGAGTGGTAGGAACTAGAGACAACCCATGTGGGATATTAAAATCACAAAGAAAGAAGAGGAGCTCCCCACTCATAGTGTGAGGAATGTAGAAATTGTATTAAAAACTGAAATTTCAGACCCCATTTATGCATAGTAAAACATGTTATTTAAAAAAACTTTGAACTAATAAAAGTTGGAAAATAGACACATATTTCATCTCCAAAAATCCATTTGGTATTTCAATACTCCAATGAAAAGTTATGAACAAAATTGAAAGGGGGATTGAAAAGAAAACTTTTTTGACATTTCCAAGTATCTTTCAAATATTTTATCTTCTAACATTTAGAATCACATGTTAGCAACACAATTCTCTATAGAAATAAATTTCAACTAATTCATAAAAAATATTTTGTAATGAATTCAAATTCAATCAATCAATGAAACTTTTTGAATTTGGCAAATATATTTCAACAATGATGCAAACAACTAGAAATTAGTTTGAAATGTAAAAATCTAAACTTATGTAATTAAGAATTGTACTTTTTTTTATTGGAAATGATTTAAAGTGTTGATTCAATGCTTTGAAGACAACAAATAGTTCATATGTTTAAATACTCGAATTCACAACCATTTTGATTTATTGCATTAGGATCTTTAGGACATACAAAGAGTGTAGCATGAATAGGACAAGAGATATGAATTTTTTTTTAAACATTCTCCTTGTACAAAGCATGATTGAAGTAGGAAAAAAGTTTCATATCACTCATATTTAGCCAATAACTTGCATTGCATGTATAGCTTTAGAAATCTAGTTTTTGAAATCAAGAAACTTTCTATTCAAAATTCTCAAAGTTATAAAAATATCAAAACACCAAAAAGTGACATTTTGGTTTCTAATTAGTTTAGGTTCAACATATGATTGCACTTTGAATTCCCGTACGTATTCCAACCATCCCTTTTAGCAAAATAGTCCCATGTAACATTCATATAATTCATTCTAGTTTTCCTTCAAATAAATGCTCAATACATATAAACCTCTTTATAGATCTACAATTTTATGAATTAGTTGAAATTTATTTCTATAGAGAATTGTGTTGCTAACATGTGATTCTAAATGTTAGAAGATAAAATATTTGAAAGATACTTGGAAATGTCAAAAAAGTTTTCTTTTCAATCCCCCTTTCAATTTTGTTCATAACTTTTCATTGGAGTATTGAAATACCAAATGGATTTTTGGAGATGAAATATGTGTCTATTTTCCAACTTTTATTAGTTCAAAGTTTTTTTAAATAACATGTTAAATGGGGTCTGAAATTTCAGTTTTTAATACAATTTCTACATTCCTCACACTATGAGTGGGGAGCTCCTCTTCTTTCTTTGTGATTTTGATATCCCACATGGGTTGTTTCTAGTTCCTACCACTCCTTGTGGATATAAGGAGCTTCTCATTCCTCCACCAACACCTAAAAAAATTGGATGTGCCTTTCTACCAATTTTAGTAAAGTTTACTTGACTTACTAATAGAAATTGGTGAATTAACACTTCTAAGTTTTCAATGTTTCTAATACAAGGGAAGGGATTTTTTTCCTGGCTCATGTATGGAAGCAAAGCGAATTTGAAAAACTGAAATTGGAATTGTTTGTGGTTAAGTTACCAAGTTCATTTACTCTGCTTGGTAACTGAGCCTTAAAGACATTTACTTGGCGTTTGTACTTGGTGCGTCACCCGTGGGGAAGGGGAAAAACATCGAGTCTCCACTCTCCAAATACTTCCTTCAAAACCCACTTGGCGCCCCTCTTTGGCGCGTCAGGCGTGGGGCTGCTCTGAGTTCCCAAACGCTGGGAATGCATTGGGAATGCTGGGAATACGATGTTGATGTGGTTGAGCAATTGCCATGTCAGAAAATACTAATGATTTGTTAATTTTAATTAATTATTAAATATTTTTTAAATATTTTTTTAAATATATATATTTTTAAATATATATATTTTTAAATCATTTTTTTACTTTTTAATACATTCTAAAGTTTTTTGGAATTTTTTTTTAAAAAAATTCAAAAATTCAGACCAGCAAGGGGCTGGTCTGCAGCAGTGGGAACAATTTTAGGGAACACCCCTGAAACAGTCTTCTGGGGGCCCAGAAATCCTCTTATGCACCACAATTTCTCAGAATGTGTTTCAAAAGACAATGTGTTCAAAAGAAGCAATGACTGCCTTGTACACAGTGGACCACTCTTAAGCAATTCTACACATGTTCTAGTAGAATAGAAGGCAAAGGCAATTTTTTGACTTGTAGAAAGATAGACATGACAAACATTGCCAATTTTTCTACGATTTTTTTTCCTTGAATTTAAAATACAATGAATTTTGGAAGCTGAAAGTTGGCCTAAATCCTTTCCCAATGTATAGTAGAGGGTTCAAAAACTGACAAGCCATTATGAATCACTCCTACAAAAGGGTAGAAAATGGTGCATGGCATGTCTACAATGTATTCAGTTTTGTACAGTGGGTCCAATTTGAATGAAAGTGAGTCCTTCTAGTACCTTTGTGAGGTCACTGAAACTGCAATTCAGTTTCATTTTGTGAACAAGTTATGGCGGTAATTGAAAGACACTACAAAAAATAAATTTGTGTATATTGGTGGCTACATTTTCATTTTAAGGGCAAAACACCCATTCCCAAACCTGTCCCTTGCAGTGGATTGTAGACTCACCCAAATGCGTCAATAGAGTTTCTTTAATGTGTTTGCCAAATGCTTGATTTTAATTGGCTAACGCATTTCGAAGACACATATAAATATTTGATTGGCTCATTGCTGATTTCAGCTAAGTTCAATTTAAGGTACACCTATAGGATAGCTCCAGTGATCTGGGGAGCCAACACTTTGAAAATTTATAGAAATTACATATTGTATCTGATTTTTTTTTAATATTCATGATTTTCACTCGCTAATACTAGAAAAATATCATTTTAAGAAAAAATTGCCTCCAACTATGTTGAATTCCTTATTTGGATGGTTTTGGGTGTTTCCACCATAGTGTGGTGAGTTACTGTATGGCCAAAGAAAATGCTGGGCTCAAATTTTTGACATGTGTTTTTTTATTAGAAGCACAATCATGTGCATTTAATGTCAAGAGTCCTTTTTAGGCCACATATAGAGCGATCCATTTTTGTTTGTGCGCCAAACTTTACGAGCACTTCCAAAAAGTTTTACCGGGTCGTTGCAAGAAACACTTACCGGTTTTGGTTCAAAATGGCTCAAAATCAATGAGTCCTGTGAGTCCTATGACCCTTTGAAATAATTTTTTTTTTAAATTGAAAAAAATATGGATAATTTGAAGAGCAATGAGAATATTATGTCTCTTGAAATTCAGACCTAAGAAAATTTTTCTCTAAATGTTATAGACAATGGAAAATACAATGAAAATAGCTCTTTTTTCACTAATTTGGTAAAAATAGTAAAAAAATTCAAAAAATGAAAATGAAAATGAAAAATCCATTTTTTCTTCAAGTAAAGGTCTTTCTTTTCCAACAAATTTCATATTTGGAAAAAATAAATTCTATTCTCTACACTTGCGCAAAGTCAGCCACTTTGACGACATGTGGAAGTTGGACAGTTTAATATTTTCAAAAATTCTTTTTAGGGATTGTGTAACTAAGGTAGAACCACCTATAACCAATAGGCTCCCCATAGTCAACCTTTTGATGGACGTATTTCCAACCAAGGCTAGAATGAGTTTTTTCCTCATTTTTAAAGTTGGGACTAAAAGTTCATGGCACATGTTCCAATCAACCCTTTTTTTTTGCTTTTTGAGAAAGTGCCAACATGGCGATCATTTAAAATTTGATGAAGCATTGTATTTCTACATTCATCCAACTTTTGCACTAAAAAATACTTTATAGTTATATTCATACACTTTATCATCTAAATTTGGCGATTTCATCCATAGTTTTTATAAAAATGGTAAATTTCTGGCGAAAAAAGGTTACTTTTTTCGATACTTTTCTGGCGAAAAAAAGATTTTTTTTTGAAATGGTGCTTTCTGGCACCATATCGCCCAAAAAAAAAGGGCTGGTTCCAATGTAGTGTGCAAGAAAGTAGAAAAAAGTGAGTAAAAATGTAATTTTTTGCGTGATCGAAATTAGAAGACTCCGGAGATTGGTATTTGGTCAAGCACACTTTATGCCTTCTAAAATTCATAGTAATTTCAATTCATGTGGTAAAATTACCAAAGTTTTTGGAATCCCCATCATTTTTATCTTTACACCTCTGAAAATATTTGTTTTGCTTTGCACTACACTAGATCATGCCTAAAATACCTTAAATGATCGGTTACGGGTGGTTCTACCTTATACTATAGATCTAAGCATGCCAATTTTCAGCTCAAAATTTGCATTTTTGGGTCAAAAATAGGACTAAAAATCCCCAAAATGGCCAAGGTAGACAGCCAATCGGGGGCAGTTTAAAAATAATAAAATAATTTTAAAAAAATTGAAAAAATTACAAAACATATAAAACTTTTGTGTGCACCTTCATTCCAAATTTCAAGTTGATAGGGAAAACGGTGCAAAAGTTATGAGCAAAAAACTACCTGTTGGAGGTCAAGGGGACAAAAAATAGGACAAGTATTTCTTGCAATCACCTTGCCTTATTGACAATGCTTTCATACATTCTAGGATGTTTCCTCACTTCTACTTGCATGTTCATTATAACTTCTACCTATGAACAATAATAGGTACCTATTGTGTTCTTCCTTCAAAAAATTGTAATTAATGTTTTCTGGCTCAAAAAATTCTCATGGAGGTTGCAAATGCTACATCACTGATTTGTCTTTGCATTTCAGTTTCAAAAATATTCATCCAGTGCCTTCCTTTCTTCACAGAGGTCTTCTTCTTCTTACATGGTCGCTTTCTGGACCTCCTACCATATAGAGTCTTCCAATTCTGATCATTCAAGAACTACTTTCTTGCTCACTACTTCAAGACATGTGTCATGAACTCATTAGTTTGAATGTGGAAAAGGAGGAAAAAAACACATTCCCAAGCTTTGATTGGAAATCTGTTCCAAACTTGGTTGGAAATGGTTGCACCTAACTTAGAGGTTGGGTATGGATCCCTGGTTGGAAGTGGGTGATTCTCCCAAATAATATGTTGGAATGAAAATCAACCCATCATGGCACAGTTGTGAGGACTTTGTTGGCTCGCTTTGCTGAATTGAAGGGAAAGAAGTTTTGCATCAACAAGAATTCAATCCTGTGCAAAAAATAGTTTCTCTTTGAAATTTGAGAGGTGCAGAACTGATTCTGCATTGCTGCCTGGGTTTTCTGGTTCTGTCTGTCCATCTGTCTTTTCCTTTTGTTTGCTTCAGTCCACACAAACATAATTGAAAAAAAAAAAAAAAAATGTTGCAAGGAAGCCAAAAAAATTAATTTTCTCATTACATTCAGTAGCAACCTCTCACACTGCCTCCCAACGAATGAAATGGTGTGAAATATCTCACACCATTCCATCCAGCACCAATGGTATTCCACACCACTCAGTAACTAAAGTTGCAACTCCAAGAAATGTCAGATGAAATTAGATGATGGGGACTTCACCAAGGGGAAGGCAGTCCTTCCATGGGCTACTGAATGTTATGCTGAAACAAGAAATTCATCATGTCGGTGAGTGATGATGTGTGGCTCACTGAAATATTTAACCTTGAAATGCTGCAGAGGTGGATGCAAAATATCCTTTGGATGATTTCAGTGAAGTCATTGTAGGATGGAAGAGAAAAGACATTTTTCCATCCAATTTTTTTTTGAGTTATTACTTAAGTTCATTTTGAGTGAATAGTAGTGCAAATTCCCTCATTATAGTATTACTGACTATTTTAAAGAAAAAAATGCTTAATCCACAAATCATCCTTGTAGAGTATGGTATTTTGGCTATTTCTTGCTATTTACTCACTCTTGATGTGAAATTTAGCCATAAAAATGATATTCTTTGAGTTTGAGTCGAATTAATGAAATGATTGTTGATAGTTTCTTCTCAAATTGGACATTTTGAAAAATTCATACATTTCAATATTATAAAGCAATATGAACTTTGGGCTTATAAGCATGGTATGTTTTCTAATTTTAGAGTGACAAGGTTAATAAACATCTGATTGAATCACAACTTTTTGTACTTGAAAATCACAATGAATCTGTTCAAAGTTTCTATTTCTGTTGATTGACAGTTGCCCCTAGCCCAGCTTTCCATATACACTTTTATCACATCCTCAAAAGCTTGACATTCTCAGAAAGCTTTGTTGAACTCAGGCTAGCAACTGAGACACTGAGAAAGTCTCAGAGCTCTGCAACTTTGTGTGCATGAATTGCCATGTTTTCAAATGCTCATGTGTGACACCATTTGCAAAAGAATTTGACTCTTTCAGCAACAGGCATTTTAGTATTCTAGTAATATGCATTATCAGGTTGAATGCTGAATGCCATTGAAATAAAAAAGACCAAGAGAAGACCAAGAAAAGACCATGAATATTCCAAGAATTCAAAGCATTGTTGACAAAGGCACTAGAAGTCATTGAACAAGTGCCATTTTGTGTCAGTTTGTAAGGGGTTCCGACCCTCCATGAGTGCATATTGGGAAATTGTTGCCCGAGGGCGGTAGCTCGAGGGTAGCGAATTTCCCAATATGCACTCAGGGAAGGTCGGAACCCGGCGTTAAGCGTGCCAAATTTTTTTTCCCCGTTGAAATTTGTAAAGAAATATTTTTTGGAAATAAATCTTTAAGATCTGCAACAGTGCAATGCATCATTACAGTGCTACAACAGTGCAATGCATTGTTGCACTTTCCCAAGTATCATAATACGTTATTGCATCAATTATTTAGAACGAGACTGGAATTAATGGTGCTCATTACGATCTTTTCAACATAAAGGAAAATAACCCATTGTAGTAGGGGAAGAGGCTTGAAAACCGCCATTAGAGCAAAATTGGGGTCTCCAGATGCCTAAGTTGGCTCCTCTATTTTCTGGCTTGGAAATTGCTGAAAATGCCACCTTGCACGTTGCCAACGTGGAGTATAAGGCGATGACATCGGATTAGGCAGTTGTTGCCACCAATGGGAGCAAAGTGTTGGAAACAATATTTTAATGTTGTACCATTGTCCCCTGTCCTGTGTGTAGAGTTAGAAAACAAATTTCTTTCGGGCTGTACCAAACGCAGGACTAGTCCTGCATCCGGACCAGTAGTGGAGCCGCCGGATGTATCAATGATGCGATGTGGTTTCCAGTTTGGAGGGAATTTCGAATTTGGCATACATGTGGCCCATCTCCAATTTCAGAATTGGTTGAAACCTCACTAGCTTGTTCAAAATCACAATTCCATGCAATGTTGTTCCATGCATTGTGTGAATGCCAGTGTTGTCAATTGCTGCCCACTTTGTGTGATCGTTGGCAACTCGGTCTGTGATTGCTAGTTGAGAGATTGTGCGTTCGCACAGGTGATCACGAATGGAAAATCACAGACCGCGTTCGTAGGTGGCAGCAGTGACGCTCCACAACACACACAATGACCAGGGAGACTGGATTCCAACGAGATACGAGAGGTGGTCCTGGGTGAGGTTGAACCCTGGTAGAAATGGAACTTGGGCTAGAGAGGCTCGTCGCCATGGAGGTGACAACATGAGGGGATCTTACAAGGCTCAAATTATGGACTTCCGGTTCAAGTTTGATGGGCGCAGGCCCGTTTCCAACAAATCGGAAGTGGAGGCCGTGTTGGTTAGACATGCTTACCACAGGCATCAAGTGCTCCTAGATCCAGAGATTCGCTACGACTGGGTTCCATGCAACTGTGAGAGTAGATGTTGCTTTGTTTCCACCTTCGATGAGTTCCTGTCTGTTTCCTGCAAGTTTGCTTTCCATCGAAGTTCACGTGGCTGTGGCTTCTCACTGGTTTGCTAATTTCGTTTGTGGTATTGTTTGTTGGAAACAGTTCTGTATCGGTCTTATTTTGAAGACTGGGTGGATCCACTTTCTATACTTGGAGTCATCGTCGTTGTGCACAGCGAAATTGGTGAAGCCAGTCGGAATGGGAGGTCCCACAACGACCTTCTTGAGAATGGAATATTTTTTTCTAATATGGTCTATGTACCACCTACACCAGGAGTTCTTTACGGATCAGTTGAGCCACTGTTGTTGCCAACTTTGAGTGATCCCCAGTGGCCTCTCCCGGACATGCATACTAGCGAAGCGTTTTGATTCAAGCTTCGGGCAGATTTTCAAGCTGTCACCAAGGCCACCACTGGCAGCCGCATGGGCCACCTCCAGTGGTTTATACCCTTGCATGTGTTTGTGGATCTTTTTGCGTGTGAGGAAGAGAGTATCAGACGCACTGCCGTCCTCTACGTTGTCAACAGTCCATCTGACGAGTTGTTCACGAGCCTCATGGATGCAGGTTGGCATCAGAAAGTCGTCTTTGGTAAGGACATCGTCAGGTGCACAATCTCAATGGACACTGTATCCTTCAGGTAAGGACACTTCTGTTGCCAACAGTTTGTTGCGTGTGCCATTGTCGACTGCTTCCTTGATTTTCAGTGCTTTTGGATTGTTGCGCACGTAGAGGATTGCCTTGCTCTAACGTGTCGTGTGCGTTGCAGATACCATGTTGGGCGAGAGACGTTGTACACTAATTTCAAGTATGGCCGAGAGCGTTTGGAGCCAGATGGAGTTACTTGAAAACAGATAGACGAAGTGTAGGAGGAGGACATGGTGGTTTTGCCATGTGTGTTTGAAGGTGTGACGGTAGCAAGGTTCCAAGTGGGTCGAACATGGCCGTTGTCACACAGTCGCAGAGAGGTTGTTATCACCTTGTTCGGTGTTGTTCCAGAAGACTTCCGCTTCAGAGTCCATCAACCAGGGTTTCTCGACGTGTATGTGAACCGCAGACAGGAGGGTGGCAACACGGTAGCACAAGTCCTACCTCCATGGACTTTCGAAATAGTAGCAGTTACCAACTAGGACAGCTTACTTAGTAGTTCTAGGAAGTTTTGGAAACTATTTTCACAGGTGACTGTTCACCACGTTGGAAACAATTTGGTGCTTAAAAGGATATAGGGTTAGTTACGGTCTTGTATGTGACTAATAGCCGTGATAGGAACTTCTCCAAGGCTGGATTTTTGCTATCTGGACATTGGTTTTTCTCATACAATGCCATGCCAATTTTTGTAAAGGCACCCCATTTCAAACTATGTTGCCATTCATTTCAATGGAGTTGTTTAGATATATGGCTTGGCAAAAGGTTTAGGCAAAATGAAATGAGTATCACAAGAACACTATGACATGGTGTTTCCAACAGCTGCCAGAAGATAAGTGTGCAAACTAACTATCATGACTAATTTGTTACCATTGCTCTTATGAGCGGCAAACAAAACCAATGCACATATCAAGTCAAGAAAGATGGGGAATAGTCAAGGTGTATTTGTATAAAAAAGAGTATTCACAGCAAGACAATGCAATGAGGACACTTCACTATGGCTGACCTGTTAGGAACATGAAAATTGTCATGGTGAAGTAGTTTCCAACTCTGCCCTACACTTCACTATACACTTAGTAAAACTCCACTCATGTCCAATGTCAATCACACATGGCGTCAACTAGTGACTCCAGGGTTGTTGATGGTGGAGACTGCTTTATTTCAGAAGATTCGGAAGAAGTGACCTCCTCAACTTCCAGTTCTGGTGTCGTTGCATCTACGGCTGATGACTCAACAGGTTTGCCATCTCCACACCCCTTCAATATCTGTGGAGGGGCTGCTGAATCTGCTGACGCTGGTTCAACCTTCGGTTTAGGTTGTTGGGGGTTATCTTCACGCACCTTTTTCCTCTCTTCCTTCTCGTTGTCCTCTATTGTTTGATTTGCTGTTTCAGGCATAGCACATCCAACATTAGTGTTAGTGAGTGTGTTGTTCTAGAGACACAAAACAATTCCAATAAACGCAAATACAAGGCAGAGGTGCAAACAAGCAATCTTGACCTCCGACGTCCAACATGAAAACCATACAAGAGCGGGTTTGGATCTAAACACAACTCTGAAGGGAACGTACTATATTCGATTAAAGTCGCAAGAGCTGCAACTACAGCTTCTGTATATTTACTTCCACGAGGTCGGTTGGCAAGTGCAGGAAATGGCAAAAGTGGATTTATTTTTTTCATTGGAGTGATGTAAGAGATTGCCTTGAGTGGGTTTATATCAGTCATTGGAGTGATGTCAGAGATTGCCTTACCAGCTAAGGGCGATGGACCCTTAATCGAAACCTTCGGCTTTGACAACTTTGGTGGAGGTTGGTTCTCACCATTATTTGTAGCTTCTCTCTTGCGTACCACAAACGGAGACGACTTCGGCACAGGGACTCCTTCCTTTTTGGGTTTGGGGTTTACTTTGGTTGTTTCCAACACATCAAAACTCCACGATTCCAACCACTGAGAGTCACCCTCTTTCTTGTACAGAGGACAAATGCGACACCCTAAAAGCAATTCTGACCACAAGCACCAGGGATGAAATAGGCAACCACAAGAAAACGGTACTGCAGTGTTGGAAACGAAAAGGAGCGAGCAACATCCACACGGTGTGTCCACTTTAATATCTAACGAAGCACCCGTTTCCAACACCTTGTTTCCAACAGGCTCTTTTGGCTTGATGGAGTATTGACTTGCTCTCTCTGCTGCACACTTCTTGTGTAGATCACTTAACGCCTTCTTGTCAATCTTATGGAGGGCAGTGTCTTTCTCAAGGCATCTCACCATCTTCAAAGCACAGTCTTGGCACTCCTCCAATTTGTCGTTGTTAGCCACAATGTCCTTGCTAATTTGTCGATGCTCTTTGTCAACAAGAGCTTTCTCCTCCACCTTCCCAGCTTTGGCAAGCTCTTTGCTCCTTTGGCGCAAGTCACCGTATAGAGAACTGAGGCTCTCATCCTCGGCTTCCAACTCCAGTTTCCGCACTTCTAGACTGGAGATGCCATCACTCAATTCGGCAATTGCCTTCTCTCCGCTACAAAGATCAGCAGTCTTCTTGTTGATCTCCTTCAGCAATTTGTCTACCTTCTGTGTGCTAGTGTCTCTCCCTCCATCTCCACCGTGCTTGTTTCCAGCATGCTCCTGGAAATACGCGCTGCACTCTCTCACAATGCCCGCAAGCTGTTGCTTCAATGCTGGAGGTCCCAGCTTCAATGGATTATTGCCAGGGTGAGCTTGACGTTCCTCTGTCACCTTCGTAGCTGCTCCTGCCCAATTGATTGGGTTCTTGCGCCCTCCATCGTTGTAGTAGTACACACATGCGCGTAGGAAAGTCTGGCTGAACGCTTTGTTGTCGGGTGAATCGCCATATACTCGTTGGTACATCCTCAAGTATGAAGCCCGGGCATTACTGTCAGTACACTTATCCAATAAGTACCTTGTCTTGTTGGCACCTTCCCCGCAAGGCCAATCGTCCTCAAACAAGTGTGACGGGGCCATGCTCTCCGTCACCTCTTTCGGCAAGAAACCATCCTTGCAAAGTCCCACCACCCTATGGAAGAACTCCGCATCATAAACCGCTTTTGCCCTCCCTAATAAACACGGTGCCAACAGAACTAGCTTCTCTCTCAAGGCTGTTGGAATCCCCTCTAAATTGAACGGCGCCTCCCATAACAAGTCACTTGGAAGTGAGACGGAAGGAGCTGGAGAATTCGATTTCCTAGGAGACTCCCGCGCCTTTGCTTGCACAGCAGCTTTGCCTTTGGCAGAGCTTTTCGAGCGATTACCTCTGCTGGCACTCATGGTTGGAACGGACTGCACACCAAAAACTATAGTAAAAAAGTGTAGAAGACAACTCGCGCGATGGAAACAAGCTATGAACCAATGTATGCTGGCCGCACGAGAAAGGTGAAGGGAAGGAAGCGGGCTAAACACAGGTGGACGTAAACTCCAACCCTAAGCATGATGGCAACGATCGCTGACAGAGCCGCCGACAATCATAAGTACAAGGATGGCTTCACACGGCAACAAGGCATGAGTACCAGTACATTGACTGGTGACACCTTCCCCACACGATCGAGTGACTTCAACTTGCTCTAATGCGTACTTCAAGGCCACTATCAGTTACCAAGTGGAGTTCAGTTAAGTAAACTTGTTTACCAAGTACTATAGATTGTGAAAGGTTACTAGAGTAGTGATTTAATGTTTCTATAAGATTTTGGTTAGCCCCTAAATGTCCAAGGCTTATTTTAAGCTTCTTGGAATTTGCACCAAGTTGAACAAGAAGCCAACATTTTGGTGCCTAATTTAGGGACTAAACATTGTTTACAGGGATGATTACCTATAGCCCAAAAATCATCTACAAGTTTCAAGATGGAAACACCCCTAGAACATCAAAATAAGCAATTCAATAAAGTTAGAGGGACTTTTCTCAACAGAAAATCACATTTTGGCTAGTTTAGGAATTAGAGATCGAAAATTATGCATTTCCTAAAAGTACATTCCAGATTCAGCTTACATACACATGAAATTTCTTTGATTTTTATATACTGACAATACTAAACCGTTGTCTTTGTAGTAGTAGACAATACTCTACAATGACCTTCATAGATCATATTCACACCCTTAGATGTACTAGGCTAGAAAGAAAGTTGTATTTTTATCCTATAATTAGAAGTGAAGAATTAGAATGTTGTGACCAAATTGAATGTAGATTGGACATTTGTAATATTTCACTATAAGATTATTTTTCCTTCAAATTCAAGATACTCATTTCAAACTAGTCTTTCTTGCAAGTTACTTCAGTATATTTCACTTTTATATTGAAGGATACTTGTAAGGTCTATTTTTAATAATACAAGGTTATTGACTAGTTGATATTGATGAATAGAATATTCTCTAGGAGAGTCTCTATAATCTATAGTATTTAAATTTGGCTAAATCCCAAAGGACATTATGATGTAGTAGGAAAGAAATTGTATAAAATATAGAGTTAAGATTGAAAAAAAATAAAAATATAGAAAAACTAAACTATAATAATGTTTAAAAAACAGGATATACATTGAATTTGAGAAACTTGTTTCCAACACGTCCTAGGAGACAACTCAAGTTTTTTTTTCCAACACAACGTACACTGAACTTAGAGAACTTGTTTCCAACATGGTGTACATTGAATTCATGAAATGGATAGAATGAGTAGGTACCTTGTGCGGATTTGGCAAAAATGATGGCTTCAGGCGCTTGTCAACGAGCTGCACTCGCCCTTTGATTGTCTTATAGATCTCACCGTATCCTTTGTGTGACACTCCATTCATATCACACGCTGCTAATATTTCTTCTGTTCCCAACTCTGTCCCTATTCTATCAAGATAGTAATTGGTCATTCTGGTTGCAGCAAAACTATTCTCTGGATTTGACACGAAGGCCAACGTCTCTCCTTTTGACAGTAATCGGCCAATCGCTTGCCCCGTCTCGTCTTGTGTATCCTTGCTGCCGCACAAACGCTTCCTACCTTTGGATGTCTTATTTCCACTTTGTATAGACTGAACTACAGCTGGCTGTAGCAAGCTTCGAATTTTGGCTATACGAGCTCGTGCAGCACCACCACTCTTGGCTAATTCAGACAGGCCCTTTGATGCTCTTAATTGTACACCCAGTGGAGTACTCACCATTCTTTCCATTTTCCTTTGAAACTTCAATAAGGCCTTTCTTGCTTCCATCAATTCATGCTGCAATCGTTTCAACTCCTGATTTGCAGCTTCTCGACCTTGTTGTTGGGCCATTAGAAGGTTGTTGTTGTAACTTGCTTCATTCGTAAGCAAGTCTTGTTCGAGTGCAGCACATCTAGACCTCAGCAAGTCGGATTCACTCTTCAATATCGCGATCTCTTCTCTGCTACCCACAAGAAGCTCCTCTGAACGTTGAGCCCACCTACCGTTAGCAGTAGCGAGTTCCTGCTTTAGCAATGCCACGGAATTTTGCAAGCCCACAGTTTCACGAAGACAATCAGCTCGTGTCCTCCCTAATTCATGTTCCAAGCCCTTCACTGCATCACTGGTGCTAAGAAGATGTTTTGCATATCCTATAAGGCCAGAATCACCGTGGCAAAGAAATTCCAAAAAACTCTTCAGCGTTTGAAACTGTAGAGGCTTCCCAGTGACAGGGTCTATTGGGTACAGATTACCGTCCAACCATAAATCGATGTTAGTGGCTCCAGAATCTCTTAAGGCTGGAAAATCAAATTTAGACTGTTGGTGATCAATTCGAACGCCCTTCCTCACGACAGGTGCAAATCGACTAGCAAGAACTACAGCAGCTATATAAGAACTATCCTTTCCTGTATTGGTAACATCTTCTAAAGCCATCTCTCCCAAAATTCTTATACAAACCCAACTCTTAATTTGCCCTTTGTGAACTAAGCACTGTGGCAACGTCAATGACGCCAAGTCATTTGGCAGGAGCCCACCACTGATTTAGGATTTTAGTACTGGACTATGTTCTCGGTTTGAGCATCTCCACGTTCACTTCGTCTCATTCCTTCCACATTCCAACAGGCAAGTCAAAGTAAATTGTACAATGCGAGAGTATATGTACAATGATTTTAGCGAGTTGACCCTCTTCACCGAACTAGTAAATCCTATTTACTCGTTAGCCCAAAGGCAGTTGGTACTTACATGTTACAATAAAATAGTGGCATGTATACATTATTCAATTTGTCATCTTGAGTGCTTGAAGTGGTAAGTTGCCAACATGGACCGCGTTTGTACAGGAGAAGGACAATCGGGTGTTGCCACGTAGGTCGAGCTTGAGTGCTTTGGTGCCAACTTAGAATGTACCGCCGACTTTTCATTGGGCCATAAGTTTGATGAGGACAACTAAAATGGACTATATATATGGATTAAATGCTTTTCCAAATATCAAATAATTCATTTTCGGGCCAAAAGTACTAGGCATCCGGAGACCCGAAATTTGCTCTAATGCTCAGGTTCTAAAATCACCCACTTTCTCAAATGTCCATTGTTTGTACATGCTGCTTTTTCATTTTCACAAGAATGTACAAACAATGGACATTTGAGGGGGGGGGGTGGTTTTAGAGCCTTATGCCATTTTGACTTCAAAATTTCATAATTAATTCCACAAAGCTTCAAAAATATGAAACAACATAGGTTAGATGCCATTTCCACTTGTCTTTCAAGAGAAATTTATTGAAAAATAATTCAAAAAGTTTCACCTCCCCAAAATTTAGTTTCCACTCTTAGATGGGTACTTTGTGAACCTCCTGTTGGCTTAAGATGACCTTAGTGGACACCTAGGGAATGATCCATTGTGGTTGTTTTTTCCTAATATGTGAGATTTGGGCTACAATCAATGTCTTACATGACAATAATGAAGTGACATAACATTTAGTAGTCAGAGATACAACTATCTTTGTTTGCATAGAATGATGTAGCATATTCCACATCACTCCATACAATGGATGGAATGGTGTGGAATATTTGACACCATCAGTAGCTAATGAAATATAAAAAATAAATTTTTGGAGTGAAAGAGATTAAGCCAATGTTGAAAAATGTACTTGGTGGGAGAATAAATATTATTAATTTACTTGTTCTTCACTTGATGAAAAGAGCTAACACAACAAAGTGGCAACAAATTACTAGTAGATCACATTAATCTACACATTGGATGAATTGGAATTCAACTATGAATATTGTTTATCGACTGTAGTGTTAATTTAATTTGGTGCTCACTAAATTAAACCAACTAGCAGACTAGTGTGTTAGAAACATGGTGGATGAACTTTGGAGATGAGGATGCTTGAAAGGCAAAGGTAGCCTTGTGTAAAGGCTACTACATGTTAGGTGATTAGTCATCTCATTAGAAACTTCCAACTTTTCAATGTAAAATTCATTATAAGAATTGACTTTTTAGACCTTCTACATGAGAAAATATTGTGATTGCATTAGGTAGTAAGATGAGCATTTGATGAGTTTAGATTTTATTGGTTCTAGGGTAGTCTACAAACTCTATTGGGCCATTATGCATTCAAAACTTCAAAACTTCCTATAAAATTCATACTTTGTTGAAATAGTATAATTTCAATTGTACTTCATGTATCTCACACTTGTATTTATGTGGAAAAAATATTGAAAAATTTCAACAATAGTGTGAGTCCAAACTCCTAATTTTGAATACAATGGGATGTCTTACTTTAGTTGTTGTAGAGTTATAGGGATTTTTGAGTGACCCTATTATCAATTTTAGAACTTTTATTCAAATGAACTTTGATAGTGTATATCTCTTACTATTATTATTGAAAGTTGGAAACTAAATTGTACCACAAGTAGGCTAGTTTACATTACTAATTTGAGAACCTTTGTTATAATGCTTCATATTTTGTGTAAAGTGGCAATAGTTAATATTGTTGAGTTGACATGTATCTTAATCAATGCCATTGATATGAATACCTAAAGAGCTTCTTTATAATTTGTAAGATAAGTGAGTTTACCATCTTGATGTGAATAGGTTAGATTTCTCATTTAGTATTGGATTGATAAAATAAATCTATTGAATAACTAATAATTCAACAAATAATTTTGCATTCATGGAAAATCATATGTAGGTGATTAATTAAATAATGTAACTTATGCAAAAGTATTTATTAGATAAATTTGTGATTTGAGGTTTTTAACAATATCAATGTCACAATACTCATTGATGTTTTACAACTCCAATTTTTAAAAACACATTTCCAATGAATCATATAAATGCAAGGTAGATATGATAAAAAAATTATTATATAATCATTGTGTTTTTTAAATGATGTGAATGTCATTTTCAGAAAAAGTAAGTTCAATTTATTTTATTTTATTCAATGAAGTCAAAGGCAACATTTGAACTTATCGAGCACTCAACTTCCTTTTTATAGTCTTATCAAAGATTTTAAGCTTCAAATCTTCACATCCAAACTTCAAAAGTTATTTGGACAATTCTTTGAAATTATATGAGTGCTCAATATACTACAAATAATACTTCTTCATGCTTAAAAAAAAACTTTAAAACTCTCCAAATCATGTTTTTTAGTTGATTTTTAAAATCATAGTATACTAGAAAGCTAAAGAGTTGAATGCAACTAATGTTGCTTAGATAAAATCAAAGTTCAAACTTATATAATCAAAATATACAATTCTATATTGTTTTTGAAATTAATATGTTTTTGAAAACAATTACATCTACTGTATAATCAAAATGCATGTATCCACCATTTTAGAATACAATCAATGCCAATCATAACATTGGGCATGATAGAGCATGGGTTCCCAAAGCACTATCAAAGACCCAAAAATTTAGGAAAGATTCGTTTTTTTTAGCATTAGAAGTTAAACCACTTCACAACCTCATTTTTATAAGAACATTATTTCCTACAATAGATGCTATTTAAGACAAATTAGTACCTAAGAGTTGGACTAAAGGAACACAAATATTTTGTAAATTGTGACCATAGGAAATGACAATTCAAGATAAAAATAGTAATGACACTTAGTATGGTCTTGGTGAAAATCTAAGAGAGACCATAACCAAGCCATGTCTATTCATTATAAGATTATTAGATTCAAAATTGTCAACAACAACTACAACATCAATAAAATTAACAAAATCAATGGTTGTAGATTTTAGCCCATCATGGTCTTCAAAAACCCATTAGGTTTATCTCAAAGAGACAATAAAAGAAAATTCCTAAAAATTGGCAAAACATTCCTTACTTCAACCATATAGGATTCCAAGTGAACTTTTCATCCATAAAAAATGGCACGTTCCTTGGCCACAATGTAAATCCAACTTAAACCATGCCTATTTTTCTACCAATACTTCCTATAATTCAACAAGACCTTTTGGTCTTGCTTTGGTATAAAGTGGAGACACTCAAAATTGCCCCTAGCCTAAAACCACAACCATCACTTTGTATACACCTTCAAAATCAATGTGTACATATGTTGAATAAACAACTTGAAGACATCTATGAAAAAGTGCTTTGATTCTTTATAACTTTTGCATACAATATCCAAATGTTGCATCCCTCAATACATTGGAACCTCTTTTCCCTTGCCAACAAAGAAAATATATTATAATCTAACCAAATTTATAATAGTATAGCAATAAAACTAGGCCCCAATATCAAAAAGTGGTAGTTTTGGGGTATCCACTTTAACCCTTAAAGGACAAGATCCATCGCCATCTAGTCAAACATCATACCCAAACTGAATTAAGTATATTAGATTGTGTTGAAACATTAATCTTATATCTTTATTATCTGAAACTATGAATTGTATATCACTATGAGAAATTTGTTATAATTTTTGTTGCTAAAATTAAAATTAAATAACTAAAAATAGAAAAAACAATCCAAATTATTTGAAATTTTCTCAAGAGCTACAAGTAGCAATGAAGATTAGTGTATAAAATTGTCAATTGATTATTATTATTTTTAACCCAAAGAACCACAACAAAGACCTTGAAGCTAAATTTGGCTATTAAACCGAACCAAATACTTTATATAATAGATGTATAAAATATTGATACTTTTTACTAGTGAAAAAATTGTACTTTCTATTTATTCTATATCAATTATAATATATATTAGAATAATAATAATTTTTTACCATTAATGAATATTAGAATGGAAAACTTATTTTTGTAATTTAAACTGAAAAAAAATTAAAAGGAAAAAAATATGAATAAAAACATAACATATTGTGTTTTTTTAATTTTAACACATGGAACTTGCGATTGCAATAACTTTTTCAATTTTTTGGATTTTTCAAAATCGAAGAAGAAATAAATCTAGCCAATATTCATTATCTTAATTTAAATCAAATATCCAAAATGGTAATACTGAAAGCTAGAGTCAAGGTTGACCAAGGCGCATCCACTTTTGGGATGTGGGTATTGGACTCTCACTTGCACTTGAAAGGGACTCTCCTACAAGTGCTCAAGAATGTTATGATAGCTTCAAATTAGAATCATGCACTTTTCAAATTCAGCTGCTCGAGAATATGGAATTATGGATCCTTGTTGTTCTTTGATTAATTTTCTAGAGTTGACCAAGACAGTCAACGCAACCCAAAGGCATGGCTCCCCCATTTCAAGCTGAATGGCATCATGGCAACTGTAACATCAATACAACTGTAAAATTAATGGAAAAATGGATCCTTCAGTTGCTGCAAGTTAGAGTGAAGGAAGCCATGCTCTAAGGTAGGAGGTCCTAAAATGGAGCGGGTTCTAAAACCAATCAGGCTCTAGAGGTACATTTTGCACTTTTCAATGTACAAGTGGTGTGCATTTGAGGAGGTGGTCAGTTTTAGAGCCCACAAAAATGCACTTCTCTGCAGCTTCAGAAATTCATAACTAATTCTACAAAGCTACAAAAAATATGAAACAACTTGGGTTAGATGCCAATTTCTCTTGCCTTTCAAGGATATAAATGCAACTTTTCATCCTCGATATTGAGGGTGGAAAGGAAAGATCTTCTACAGTACTTTGACTTCCAATACATATATTTGGCTTTTTCAAAGTAGGTGATGTCACACGGTATCAAAATGCATGGTTTCCGCAGCCATCGGTCCGTCCTTCAAGGGTTAAACTATAAGCCCTGGATTCAACGTTGGCAGACATGGAAAAAGACTGATTTGGACCTGACGTTGTCTCCGACATACATTTAGATTGAACCTGCTGGTTGAATTGTTGAGAGAAACTGGAAATCTCAGATTGAAAAACGTGGTCTTCGGTTGAGAATTTGGGGATGTAATGGGTTTTTTTAATTACTAATTGGACAGCTAATTAGCATTTAAAGGGCCAAAATTACCTTTAGATATTTCTCCACAAAGCAAGGTCAAAATCTTCATCAATATTTATTTTTTTACAAATTGAACTAATTGAAGTGTTGAGCAAAATTGGAAATCTCAAATTGAAAAACATGGTTTAGATTTGGGAGGTGTGATAGATTTTTTAGGTAATTGGACAACAAAATAGCCTCTAAAGGACCAATAGATATAAGGTAGAAACACCCATTTCGGTCCCTATATTCATTCTTGAACCCTAGAGTATAACTAAATCTATCCATAAGCATTCATTAAAGTGTTTTATAAATGTTTAATTCTAATTTACTGATGCAGTTGTAAGACACATGTATAATTTTTCTTCATTGATACCTGATTTTAGTAGAGTTCAATTTAGGATACGCCTATAGGACGGTTCTAGTGGTCTAGGGAGCCAACATTTTGAAAATTTATAGAAATTACATACTGCATCCAAAAAATTTAATTTTTTTTAATATTCATGATTTTCACTCGCTAATACTATAAAAATATTATTTTACAAAAAAATGCCTTCAACTATGGTGAATTGCTTAAACTAATGGTTTTGGGTGTTTCCACTATAAAAGCCCAAAACTGCTTTAAGATATTTATCCCAAAATCAAGTTAAAAATCTTCATCAATATTTATTTTTTGACAAATCCATCTATGGGATTTTTTGGTTTACATGTTCAATTGCATTGAACCAAATTTTTTGAAGGGATATCCCCACCAATTGCAAATTCAACATGCCCAAACTTCAATATGTAGGCTTTTCTAGCCTTTCTAAAAGTAGGTGAAGTTTTGTGTTTCGACATTTTTAGAAAAAAAACTCATAAGGTAGAAGCACCCATTATTTTCAGTGTACCCATAGTTTGGCATTAGAGTTTCCTACTAAGTGTCCCCACTAGTACCTTGAAAATTTAGTTGTGATTGGTAGGCTCTGATTATTTTAGATTTTAGTGTGAGAATCCAGGCAGATTTACTAGGAGTGCAGATTTAGGTGCTCTACTAAGTCCTACTTTGAAAATTCACAGAAATTAGATGCCCTGTCCAAAAATTCTAATTTTTTTTTGAAAATTCATGATTTTGAGTTGCCAATACTACAAAAATATTCTTTATAGGAAAACATGCCTCCAACTATGCTGAAACTACCAACTTTGCTTGTAATGGGTGCTTCTACCTTATGTCCTAAAACTTGGCACACCAATGTTAATTTTGGGTACATCTTTTACAATACTTTGAAATTTTATAACTTATGAATGGTATGTACAAATAATGAATGCTAGAGCAAGTTGGTGTCTTCTTTCACTAGCCAATAAAATACAATACAAATACTTTTTTTTTAACCTTTAGAAGATATGTATCCACTAATTGGACAATTGGAAATTTGGATAAATTATAAAGTCAATTTGAACAAATCCTTTTTGAATTTTGAAGCAAGATGTAGATATTTATCTACTTTTTTAGAATTAAATGTTTTTGACAATTGTGTGTGTGGCTAAAAAGTTGTGTTGTCCATTATTTTTTTGAAAACTTAATCACCTTCACATTCTTGGGCAAAATCCCTCATTTTCTTTTGAAACTTGACATGTTTGTAATTAAGGTCTGATGTTGTATATAACTACAAAAAATTCTTTTATATTTGATTCACAAATCCCATTGCAAAAGGAGTCAAAGTTTCTTGCCCCTATCTTGTAGGGTAATTTAAGAAAAAAAAACTGCCTCTTACTTTAGACATTATAATCTTGCAATCTATATGGTCAAAGTTTATGTTATTTTTATCACATATTCCTAGAACAAATAGTACAATTTTTGAGATTTGAAATTTCTCAAAAAATAAAAATCTCCTATTTTATTCTCAATGATTCAAATAATGAAAGTTTTTGATAATTTTTACCAAAAATATGCCATGATTATCTTTAACAAGCCATTGTCTTTTAGGGGCTAATAATAGTTACTTGTATTGAATTGCTAGTAATGACAATTATTGTTGTATTTAATGCAAGAGTATCCATTTTTTATATGCCCTCTCAACCTCTCTACCCCACTTCAAGATTTTTGGGCCAAAATGTTGGACACGTATAGACAAAGGGAATATTGGGAGAGGATCCATAATGGGTATATATACATACTACATACCTCACTTTATTCTAAAAAATGTTTCAATTCTCAAGCAATATTCAATGACAATCTATTCCCTCATTTCCAATGAATGAAATCACTGAATTTCTATACATTTATAGGATGGTATAATTGCTCTTTTTGGATGAATATACATGCATTCTTCCATCCGTCTATCTTCAAGAAGAATTAGTGTGTCTCGTAGTCTTGTACCTTTGCCACAACCAAAATATAAGCAAAAGTAATTTTCTAATTTTCTAATTCAAAAGAAACTTTGAAATTTAATATCTTTCCTACCATAGGTCAGAACACCGTGAAACAAAGCCCATGTATCCCTCCTTGCTGAGAGCTTTCCAACAATACTAAGCACACAACTAAAGGATGGATGGTCTTAGAGATCTCAATATAATAAATAAACAAGGAAATGGCTTATCATTAGGTACCGATCATTTAAATTTTATCCTCACTAGTGTGCCTCAAGTCGTTGCCATAGCCAAAACTAAAGTATAAGTAATTTTCTAATTTTTAAGATTAAAAAATAATTCAAAAAACATCACTTTCTCACATTTAGTCTTTGCCGAGAGCTTTTTAACAATATGAAATATGCAATTGGGAATGCGCATAGGACGTCAAATCCTACCAACAAAGGTGGGCCAATAGGGTGGATTTACCTTAGGGAAAAATATAGATTTTTTTTTTCAAATTCTAAATTCATATTTGCATTACTTTGACACTTTTTTCAGTTCAAACTACATAGTCTGAAGTCTAAACTAGTCATAGATTTTTGAAATTTGTAAGCATAGTAGATGTCTAAAATCCATTCCTACCCAAGATGTTTCAAACCGTACAGTCTTAAGGTTAAATATGTCATAGATTTTTGACACCTATATGTGTCCTAGATGTCTAAGAATCTATACTAGTGCTAGATGTCAGTTTTTTGGTTAGACCTCGCGGTTTAAAAAATGGCATATGGAACACCACCATTCTAATGAAATTTGCCATACATAAGGGAGAAGGTCACCCAGTCAACCATATATAGTCGATCTGAAATTTTAGGCCTATTTCTGATGGGCAGTTAAATTCCTGTGACCATTATAATAAAAATTTCGGGTAGTTTTAAGGGTTAACTATTGAAAACTTTCATTTTTCACTGAAAAAAGTACATATTTGATTATTGAGAGATCTTCAAAGGCATACATGTACCATAAGTGAAGTGTAAAGCTTGCCAATTTTACTTCATTTCCTAGCTTTATGCAATTTCACTTAATTTGAGATCTAAAAAATTGTACATATCCATTTGCTTTGAAAATGGTCCCAATGGAAAGAGGAAAGTGTTTTCATGATATTCAACATTGAAAATTTAAACATACAACTATTGATTTGGGGTTATTTGCAATTTCTACTTATAAAAATAATTGCATTTCAACAATTGCAAGGTAGATTGTGTAATGAATTTAATAGCTTTTCATGTGAAATTAAGTTTTTTAGAAGTGCCTTTTAGTGTGCTAACACTTTTTGTAGTTGTTCATGTCACCTCAATCCCCCAGAAAATTTATATGCAAATTTGAGAAACATTATGGGAAAAGGCATTAAACTAAATATTAAAAAATGTACTCTTCTATCATTATAATCTCACAACTCCAATGCAATTTTGTACTCAAAATTTGTGTACTTACCAATAAACAAGCTCTTTAAACATCTATGCCGTTAGATTTTGGAAAAAAATCAATTTGCTTCACTAGGGATGACTACAAGTCCATGCACTTTTTTCACAGTCAAAACACACTTGAAAAGGCTTGGGCATTTAGGGGTTAATGTATAGATTCTGCATGTATTTTTTTTTTAAACAAATGAAACGGAATTTCATTGCCTGGGTTAAAAATACAAGAACACCCCCAGCCACAGGTGGCCTGGAGGGACGACACAAGAGACGATCCAAAGATAGACTTTGCATGTTCCATCCTGCATTTCCATAGCCGAAGTAAAACAGCGTCATCGCTCCCTTCCCGATCGAGAAAATTCGGCTAGTTCGGCACCGCCCCCGAAAGACATGGCCAAAGTCCCCCGCCATGCTTTCCAGGTCTTCGGGAGCTGCAGAGTCCTGGGACTGGAGTCACTGGACTCTGGATCTGAGGGATGAGAGAGGACTCCGAGAAGACGAGTGAAGCGCCCTGGCCATGGCCCTGGCACTGCACTCAATCTCTGACCGACCGTGTGAAAGTTGACAAGGATCGAAGCAGGCGATCGATCAATTCCTCTGGATCGGTGAGCTATCAGTTCTGGAACCCACCACTTCATGGCCGGTCCTGTCCTGTCCAGGAGTAGTCTGTACTAACCATCTGTCTGACTGACTCAGTGTTCTGGAATTCTGTTCAGTTTTTTCCACCTCATTTCCTTCAATTCCCAAATTGAACCGGTTTTTCAAGGTTGGAGACTACATAAGGTAGAAGGCTCTTAAATGGAGCGGGTTCTAAAATGGTGCCCTATCTGAAATGTACAGTACTTGTACATGTTGCTTTTTCATAGCCTTCAGCAGTGTACTGACAGTGTACATTTTAGCTAGGGCACCATTTTAGAGCCCTATGTCCTTTCAACTTCAAAATTTGATAACTAATTCAAAAAAGCTCAAAAAAATATGAAACAACTTGGATTAAATGCCAATTCTACTTGTCTTTCAAGGAAAATTTACTGAAAAATATTTCTAGAAGTTTTACCTCCCTGAAATTTTGTTTCAGCCCTTAAATGGTTCATTATAGGACCTCTTACCTTAACATTTAGAAGCTAGAGCAAGTTCTGCCTTTCCCTCTCTGTGACTTTCATCTAGAAGTTCGTCCATGTTTTCCTTCTAGGTACAATAAATATGTCATTGGGCATACCCTTTTTTTTTGGTGAAGTGCATTAACGAGCTCATTGCCCACTTGCCTGACAATCTCATTCACATCATTTACACTACTATTACAAAATATGGTAAAAAAAAACTGTAGTCAAAATCAAGTGTGGTTCTTTTTGTCATGGTTTTTTTTGCAAGCTGACTACACATGCACTCAATGTTTTCTTTGCAATTTCCCATTGCAATTTATGGAATTTTTAAGCATGTAGTATACATTGACTGTGCTACTACATTGACTGTGCACATAGTTGGTTCGTACAAAACCATGGCAAAAAGAATTGCATTTGGTTTTGACTATGATTTTTTTTACCATGTTTTGTTATAGTGTTAGTTTCTACTTTGTCAAGAAAATATTATTACTCATGAACAATACACTTATAAGTTACTATCATGTCATGTCAGTTTGTCAACTAATGTTAAACATTTTGTTGCATTAGCCAATCCTTGGCTCCCTCAATTAATTTCCATCTTCCATCAATTTACCTACTTCACCACAGATTTCAAGATTATGAATTGTTTGACAATCAACTCATCAATTGTTTCCTATTGTACCTCCTTTGTTTGGACTTTTGACCAATTCCACGACCGCATCAATAGTTACTGATTTGGTGTAGAATACTCCACATCATTTTGTCAAGGAAAAGGTAGAACGTGGTCTGGCTACAAAATGTTGTGTAGGAGTCCGATTATTTTCTCTATTTTTTACTGAGTAAAGAAATTCTATAGATATTCCACCGGTCATTGGACTGACAGACTGCAGGACTGAGGCACGCGGGTCTTATTATTAATGAAAGACGGACTCTGGGAAGGGAGGAGCGTAGGAGCCCAGGACCCCACGTACCGCGCCTCAGCCTTTTGAGCTCTCCGCTTAACGTTAGCGTCGCTCCTTTCCAAATGCCGGGGGGCCCAGGCCACACGACGCGCGCCCAGTAGTCCTTCAACGCGTTGCAGTCCTTCCCACCTCCCCCGGCCGCGGGGGCTCTCGCAAGTCTCCGGCCAGTCCCTTCTGAACGTCGGGCTGGGCCCCCGAGTGTCCGACGCAGAAGCGCCTCCTCGACTCCGTCTCTCATCCCGTTCGAATCCCATGGGACGTACAGGGTGGACATTTGCAGCTCAAAGTGCAGCTGAAACTGCGCTGGATGCTGCAGGGGAAACCGGCAGGAATGCAGATGCAAACAAGCTAGTCGACGGCGGTATCAACAGAAGTCAAGGTTAAGCAACTTAATTACAGTTTTACACTGTGCCGGACTTATTAGCTAGACTGTTGATGATTAATTTATGTTGGCTCTGAGTTTAGTTAGTGAAGTGAAGGTTAAGGATTGGATGTTCTAGATTCTTCTGGAAACCGCAGGAAAAATTGAGTGGGTTCAACTAGAGGTGGTTTAATTACGGAGATTACTTAAGTAGGGACACCCAAATGTGCCACGCACGTCGCTGAAATTGCCCATCGGACATATGTTCTCTTCGTGCACACATCCTACATCAATATGTACCTAGCTATTGTTGAAGAAACAATGTTTGAGTGTCTTCCAAAAAAACTTTGGTCACTCCCCCATACATTTTGTATATGGTATTCAAATGATGCATTCAATCTTTGGTGCATTGAATCTATTTGCAAGTTGCAATTTCTATTTTGGGATTGGTCTTTGCACAACAGAGAAACTGAAAAAGTGGCACTTTTAGGTGACCTACATCAAGCTGGATCATTAATTACGTTTCATTGTTTTCCGCATGTCTTTCTGAGTCCACACTCCACAGTCCACTGGTGCGTATTTTAGAATCATACCATTGCTTACATTGCAATCAAAGTCTGTCTTGGTACATTTTAGATTCAAATAATTTTTCTTGTTTCTGGGAGCTTTTCTTCTGTAATGACATGGCATATTCAGCGAGGGATGGCCGGGTTTTGGGAATCAGTAATGCTTGAAAAGTTCGTACATTTTCCCCAAGGTGAAAGTGTAGAAGCTTCACACCCTGCGCCAAGTCCACCTTTACCAGAATTAATCCTGAAGTGCACCAGTGACAAATATAATAACTAATTAATTAGCTCACGAGTTTCATGCTAAAAATTGTTCCCACTCTCCGGGCAGGCGTGAGATTGAAACGTCAATTTCGTTAATATGCGGTTCAGGCTGCGCAGTATTTTGGTGACTACCTTGGTCATGGCCGGTTAGGGGACCGCCTCCGCGTCTTTCCAAGGTTGGAAGAGTTATTCGAAATTGTCGTTGTTTTCAATAATTACCGTGATGAAAAACACTAAGTGGCGTGCTAGTCTCTGACACGAAGCTAATTCAGAAGCTGTACTGATTTGTCCTCGGTTAGTACTTAGTAGTGCGTGTTACTCAATAAACTTTCGTGCCATATAATATAAACTTTTGTAAGCGAGGATCGAATGTTCTTACCAATTATATATATAGTCTTCCACATGAATGACACTAATATTTTATTAATTAAAACGATTCCTTCCTGGCCTCGTAAAGACTTCTACTTGCTGTCATTTAAGTTTACTACTTGGAAACCAGTCACGCTCTTTTAGGGTATATAATATTCAGTGTAGCTTGGACTAGCTAGCTGCCGGGACTGCCCCAGCCTATAACGCTGTCCGTGTAGTCGTCGAGACTCCCCAGTGCCCCTGTGATCGAATGAAAAGCAATTCAAGCCCGATCGAGTTCGTTCCCGTAGATACGCGCTCAAGTTTTCAACGCCATGATTCCGAGTGATGCGACCCCGAGATGCCGAGGGCACCTAAAGTCTATGCGCAAGAAAGAAAGGAAATTTACACTGCCTCCGCGCGCTGTACGGGGATTACGGGCCGGACTAACTCCGTGGAGGTTCAAGACCCGGCACGTACACAATTCACACAACCAGCTAGCAAGTCGAGTTCGACTTCGGGAAACTAGAAGTTAAACAACCAAGACTAACTCCCCATTTCCAAATCCTATATAGTAACGCACTCACACTCAAAGCTCCCAAACCGGAACTTTCGATTCCAAGCTTTATTTTCATGTGCGCGCGAGCTCGGCTGTGGAATGAATCGACCTGAAGTACGTCGAGGCTCGAACTTGAGGAATCGACACAACTGATAAACTGACGGGGGCGCACGCTTGTACCTTGATTCTGATAATCGAACTGACTATGTACAATTCAGCTCGTGATCGAACTAGCCAAGTACTAGCTGGACCATTCATTTGCTCGATAGGTATCGTAACCGAGAGGTTTCGAACTTGTGTTACGGGAGAGATGGAGAGCGAGGATTCTAGAGAGTTGTAATACATCGACAACGAGATTATATTGACTTTAGACTGAGTGAGTTCTGTTGCGCGGATCGACTCCGTTGTTTCAGGAACATACAGCTGAATTCAGGCACGTACTGATTCTAGCTACGGCTGTGAAAAACTTTCACAGAGTTTCGGAGGTTCGGACACTCGGGTCGCAAATCAGAAAGTCTGCGAGAGAGTGATATCACGTACTTGAATTGGTTTCAGATTACAGGGTTGGAGAGAGGTTTAACTGAGTTTGTAGATCCAACCGGGAGATCCAAGGGTTTCAGGAACATCTATGCATACAGCTGAATTTCGCAAGAAGTCCGTAGGGTCGATATATCGAGAAGGTGAGCGAGGTTTGAAGTTGAAGGTGCAAAATGGCGGTTGGAGATCCTGTGAGTGAGAGGACGCTGGAATACACGCCGGCATGGGCTCTGGCGACCGTGAGCACAGTGTTCATCTTGATTTCCATTGCGGTGGAGCGCAGTCTGCACGTGCTCGGACATGTATGTACCGTGAATTGAAAAACGAACCCCCTCTCTCTCTCTCTCTGGCGTTCGCTCTTCCCCTTGCAGTGCCTTTCAGCTGATCTTTTAGTTTCCTCACTTGCTTCAACGCCCAGTACGTTTCAGTGCATCTTAATTCACCTGCTCAATCCGGCCTAGTATAGCAATAGAAGGCAGAATTAGATGTACTGGAAAGAAAGCTTAAGAGTTTAGAGCGGTGTCATTAATTCAATTAGTGGTCGACAAGGCATTTCTGTCCAGTGGGAGGTCTTTCGAAAACTTTAACACATGACGCATTGACGCCTACTCGTGCTTGCCGTGGTCTTGCAGTATTTGCGTCAGAGCAAACGGAAGTCACTGGAATTGGCCTTACAGAAGTTGAAAGACGGTAGGTTGCCCTCTTTCTGAATTCCGACACTACCAAGAGGAAAACCTATCTTTCACAAATCATTGATAATTATGAATAGCTTTAATTGCTTTGAACTTCATATTTGGTAATTACTAAAACGACAGATTAATTTGACTGAAATGAAACAGGCACAGTAAGTTCAGATCGATACCAGACCTTCTAATTCTAAATTAAGTTGGTGTCACATACTCGGGTTTCAGAGCTCTTCAGTTGGCACTTGAAGGGTCCAACTCTGGAACCCGAGTGTCCATGACCCATTTGAGAATGTTTTCCAGACAGTCATTGGGCAGTAATTATAATTGCATGATTTTCAGTCGCATATATAGTGAATTTAAATCACTCAAACTAATCATGTAAGAATGGAGCGGTGTTGCAGAGCTCATGTTGATGGGATTCATCTCCTTGACCATCACCATCATTACGACTCCCGTTTCCAAGTGGTGTATCAAATCGTCCTCTTACAACAAGTGGACGCCGTGTGACATTGGAGACCGGCCGAGTACTTATAACGCAAACTACACTTCCCAGGTGGACGGAGGACGACGGAGACTTCTGGCGACTGTGGCCACCAATTACTGTAAGGAAGTAAGTTATCCACATCGTATTCTTCAATCTTCAAACCCTGGAAACTGCTGTTATGTTCACTGTTTGGAGAATCTCCTTCAAGTATTGATACAAGATTTTTATTCAGGTCAGATAGTATACATGTTATCTATCTATATAATGTAACTGTTATGGAAACTGCACCTCAAATCATCTGGATAAACAATTGAGCATGATTCCTGTTATGTTATTTAACTGAATGTCAAATTTCTTAAAGTCGGCGCGAAAATATTCCTCGACTTAATTTTGGAACTTTTCTAGGCTTGAAACTTAAATCGTCTCTCGACCAGTCGAAGTTTTCAGAGCTTTGATATTTGAATGTTTGTGTACATTCTTTGGTGCCTAGAATCGCGCCAAGTAACAAAATTGACAGCATTGTCGACGTACTCAGGTTTTGCTGGATCTTATTGCCGCTTTTGGAAGTCAAAAGAAAATTCCCAAATTCTCTTTGCTTGCGTTTCTTGCACATCGCATATATGAATAAACTATGAATAAATTATTACAGATCCTACGTTCCTTGCTCTTCTTTATTTTCTAGTGGTGCATCCAACAACTTTCCGAGAACGTGCTTAATTAATCTCACGATTCATTTCAACTTCTTGAAGAGCCCTGTCGATCACAATATGTTGATCGTGTGGAAACTTCGGGATTCAAAGTTGAGGTTGAGGTTAATGCCAGTATTCTTAATTTCTTAGACTTTTTTCTTTCCTAGACCTGTTTTCTAACGATAAGAGACATTTCATGAAACAGGGTTATGAGCCATTTGTGTCAGTTAACACCCTCCATCAACTCCACATTCTCATCTTCATCCTGGCGGGTGTCCACGTTGCTTACTCTTGCATCACCATGGTGCTTTCTCTGACCAAGGTAAGCGCAATAAATTTAAATTTCTTCAGACTGCAAATTGTACTGTACACAAATCATGCGTCATTCTGACAGCCGCGGAAAGTTGGTCATGCGTCCCTCTGGTCTTGACGTATGACTTTTGACAGCGTGTTCGTTTCAGGATCTTCTTTTGGATATTAATATTTAATTGTTTCAGCGATTTTTATAACATTGTGTTTTATTTCTGGTACGGTGGGGTCCTTTATGTGCCTTCTATGGATACAAGGACAGTACTTATAAAATCCACTAACTAAGCTGAGCGAAGTGGGGGAACATGAGTGAGATGTGGATAAGTACGTACGTTTACAACTTAAACTAAAAAAATTCTCCCTAAAATCTTGGACAAGTTAGGAATCTCCAATTCCATGGTGTGAGGTCAATCACTGACGTGTCTCAGAAAGTCGGGGAGAATTATAGAACATCGTTGTTGATTTCATTTGGGAAAATTCTACGACTTGTGCAATTTTCAGGGCAAGTGGGCCTGGAACTTAAATCTGTACCACTTGAGTCTAATTTTCAAGGGGGTTGTGCAGATGTATGTCACAATTTTTAGCGTTGAGATAAGTCATGAGATTTAACTGAAAGGAATCTTGATTTGTGGCCAGGTTTACAGCTGGAAGAAATGGGAAAAAGAAGCTCATGAAGCAGTGGCTCAACAGACCTCAACAGGTGAGATCGAACTCTTTTCAGAGCACCAAGTACTACTCAATGTGTAACATTAAAAATTGATGGTTTTTGATTTCGTAGGTGTGGAATCTTTGAAATGAGACACCCTCAGTCTTTTCACTTCTGGAAAATTGACTTCATTAGCGTGATAAATCGCAGAGTTTACAAGTGACATTAACTTCTCACGGCAATCAACATTTGTGCGGTATCATACATCAAAACCGTTGGGTGTGAAACTCCTTGTATGGGTGGTGAGTCCTCGTATTTCATACAACACATCTTCTTGCAGATATATTATTTGTAGGTAGTCTAACTTCTCCTTCTTAACAGGATTAAGCAAATTTTCGATCTCCACAGCTTGCTCATATTGAATCCTCTGGATTGAAAGATCTTGAACTATGAAGGCTTTAATTTGTAGAGTTCATATTTTCAGCCCAAGGAATGAATGATAACTAAGAGGTGGTTTTGCAACAGGTTTGTTTTTTCAAGCAGTTTTATGTACGTCGGGTAGACTACCTGACCCTGCGCTTGAGCTTTGTCACAGTGAGTTCCCCAGCCTACATCTTGAGCTGCATGACTGAACCATTGCATTTTTTGAAATGAAAAAAATTTACTATGATTTGAATTCCTATATGGTGTAAGTAAATTTTCTAGGATTTAAAATTAGCAATTGTCTTTCATTGCAGACTCACAACTTGCGGGACAACTACAACTTTCATGCCTATATGATTCGATGCATGGAGGATGAGTTTGAAACACTTGTAGGAATAAGGTATGTTTTCATGGCCCAGATTTACTTAATCAAGTAAATTTTGATTTTGAATCTATGGATTTCACTTGCACATGATTAGTCGCCATGGCTATGTCACACTGTTGCTTTAGTTGCTCCTGGAAGGAGTGGAAACTAAAATGATGAAAAATCAAAGCAGAAAAATTTCAAGCACTTAGTTTATATTTGTTTGACAAACCTGCTGCTCTCGATGAGTCTACAATGAGTGTCAATAATTGTGACCAACGCAGTGCTGCTGAATACTCTGAAGAATTTCTCGGGCTTTTCAGTTGACTGTGAATTCTCTTTTGATGCAGCATTTGGTTGTGGGGATTCGTCGTCGCCTATCTCTTATTCAGCGTTACTGGTACTAATGACATCCTAATTATTGTCGTATCATTGTTTTTATCAATGGCACTGAGATTGTGTAGCTTCGTGTAAATTTGTGCAAATTTGAGTAAATTTATGCGAAATTATCCATCTATTGTCTAATGTAACAAGAAGCCAACGATTTTCTCTGAATCTTGCATTTCGCCTCGCCGTAATACATTGTAGAGATCAATTTACAACATGAACTCACAATTATGTTTCTGTCCATTTTGCAGAACCCAAGGCTTACTACTGGGTAGCACTGGTTCCTCTCACGGTACGAACCAACATCTCCCAAAACAATTATTTGCCATCATTCTACACTAGAACAAGATATAAATGATTTCCAAAACTGGGTAGCTTTTCTTAATTTCCCACACTTGAATCTTGGATTAATTGACCAGTCCAATTGAATGTCCTCATGCACGTATGTGTGGATTGAGACAATAAGCCTCTCCTGACCAGTAAATTGTGTGCGGCACTGATGGTGAATTTTTTTCACAAATGATCGTGTGCAGGTTGTTCTGATCATTGGCACGAAACTGCAGCATGTGATTTCAACATTAGCTCTGGAGCATTCGGGAGTGAATGGTCCATTTGTGGGAGTCCTATTGAAACCGCGAGACCAGCTGTTTTGGTTCAACAGACCTAAGTTTCTGCTGTTGATCATCCACTTCATACTCTTTGAGGTGAGCGAAATGGAAGTTGGGTTGCTAATTATATGACCTCTTAGACTAGATTATGATTCTTATCTTATTGGAAAAGCAGACTCTGATATTAATTTTACGGGTACTTTCATTTCTCATGTGAAGCAGCAACTCACTGTAATGTGCATTTGTTCTTGTGTGATTCCACAGTCAGCATTTGAGTTGGCGACCTTCATCTGGCATGTGGTACGTCTCATCAACACCACCACAAAGATTCATGAATATTAACTCTTGATATAAATCAATATGTTGGAAAATAGAGGCTCACAAATCGTGCATGTACGGGACATGAACTCATGACTGACAAGAAAATTGCAGGGAGTCTACTGATTTCAGATCAAAATTTAAGTTCCTGAAGTTGACTGACCCTGTTTGTGAGTGCAGTGGCAATTTGACTTCAAGACATGTCTCTTGGAGGACAACAAGACACATCTTTACTTCCGTCTACTTATTGGGTACATTCCTTAACGCAACTTAACTACGATTTCCCTTCACATATATAGTAGTCTGTATGATCTAGATTTGTAAGTTCTTTCATTTTTTTTTAAATTGTGTGACCAGGCATTCAACAATGTTAGTTACCCTTTCTTTAACTTGTCAATTTGAACGAGGGTATTCTGTGTCCCCCCTTGGTGGTAAACATATTAAGCCCTGGTTTTGAAACTGCTGCTGTGGAACAGGTTGGTGACACAATTGGTCTGTTGCTTCATCACATTGCCGCTCTACTCTCTGGTTTCTCAGGTAAAGATCAACTTCCCGTCCGATTGTCAAATTCGTTCCATTGGTTCAAATCTCGGCACCAGATATCGTGACATTTCATCTGCACAAAACTAGTTTCATGTTAACTTTCAGGCTGCGTGCACCTGAATCGAGGAATTCCGCCCATGGATTTTAACCAAAATAATAGTTCAATTCTCAGCATAGCCATCGACACTAGCTCACTCGTTCACATAGTGATTCTATACGATGTGGCGGCTGGCTCCTGGCCTTTTTATTTTTGATTCCTGAAATTTTCTGTTTCAGATTCTGACCCGTTTGAACCATTTTAATTTGACCCTGGCCAGATGAGCACCATGCCCAAGAAGGCCTTCCTTCCGAAACGCGTGACGCGCGGCTTACAGAAATGGCACGCTGACGCCAAGACCCGACTGAAGCTCAAAGTGTTGGAGACGTACCAGAACGAACGCCTGGCACGACTGGCCATCACCCCTCTCGACGAGCAGTACTTCCTGCGCTCCACTTCCCCGCTTTCTCCCGGATTGCTGGCCATCACCAACGGCCACCACCACCCCACCTCCTCGCCGATGAATGTCATCATGGAAGAAGGGAAGGCGCACGGAAACAAAATCCCCAGCGAGGTCCCGTTGTACCGCGTGAGTCCGCCACACGGAGATTCCGATGAGAATGCGGAGGTCCACATTCAGAGTCGTCATCATCATCTTCATCACAAGGAAGCCTCCGATGGAAACTCACGAGATCATTCGAATGGTCTGCTACGAAAGAGGGCGCCCTCCCCACGGAAGCATCCCATGAATCTCGTGATTCCCCCGTTTCAGGGACAACAACGAACGCCCAGTCCCAGACCTTTGCAACGGAGCTCGACAACGAGTTGATCCACTTGCGAATTCCAAGATAGGATTTTTGATATGAGCGCCTGATGTGGGTTGCACCCAGTTGTACTGTATTGATAATTATGCCAATTAAACCATGGCCAAATGGCCATCCTGAGTCCATTAGTGAAATGAGGTTAAGCAGAGGGTTAAGTTTAGAGTTGCAAAGTTGAATTGCTCTTCCGAGGATTGTTCGAAATGGAAAACAAAAAACTAGTTTTTTCATTTGGTGAGGGGCAGTTCTGTATAATGACCCAATATAAAATTTTGATTGCTTCAGTATCATCTTTCCATCACGGTTGCAGATTAATTGTCCTTCTGCCTCAAACTCAAGGTGCTGAAACCAGTTGGGAATTAACCCAGCTTCAAAGGTTCTGTTTTGTTGGCCTGTTCTCAAGGGGACTGTTCTCAAGGGGATTGTGTCCATCTCTCAAATTGCAAATTTTCAACTGATGGGGTTGGACAGCAGAAGTATAGTTCTGCAAGGGCAAATCTGTGCATGCTATGCATGATTAGGAAGTACCCATGCAGAAAAATGTGGGACATTGTGTGTAACACTTTGCAATAATTCATGTGATGATGGGTCATGGCACCAAGATTTGGATGCATACCAGGAGAAAACACATCCAGTACTTGGCTTCTACTCCATATTATTAAGGTGGGGTAAGGTAATTGCATCTAAAGTTTCTTGTGACTTGAGTTGTGACTTGAGTTTCTTGACTGAAATGTAGAAACCTTAAGTATCTATACTTTTCTATACTTTCAGTATTCATCTTAGTTTATTCATTTTGTAACTAAAAAACTCTACTCTATGAAGACATAGAATCCCGACAAGACCTAGAAACAACTTAGCTACAGTTCATTAATAGGCACCCAGCTCTATCCTCATTTGCTTGGTTTTAGATGTAGGTACTGGCAGTGTGAATCATGCCAAGCAGTGGGGTCATTGTTTTTTAGGAAATTTTTTGCTTCACCTAACAAATTCTAGCCTCTCTGTCAGTAAGTAAGTCTCCTTCCACATTTCAGCCTATACAACAAAGCCAACAAACTGACACACAACCAATTAAAAAACTGATGGCAAGGCAAGCTTGATTGACTTTGTGCCTTGCGACACCTGAGGTGGAGGTTTGCCCAACCTGACATAAATTTAAAGTTTGGATTTGTAGACAAAAGAATTCCAGGTGGGACTTCTTCGACCATGCCTCAATATGTCATACTATCCACAGAAATTGATCTTTTCTTGCCTCATGAATTGCCCCCACCTTGCGTTGACTGTAGGCATGGTATCGTACAACAGAACATTGATGTGGTACAGAAGAAAAATTCTTGCATCTGTTTTGTTTTGTTTTCCAATATTCTCGCATCTTTATGGAACATGTAAGGTATGTCGCAAGGTTTTGCTTTTTAAGGTCTCCCCCAGTCTACATATCCATTCAATTACGTAAACCCACTTTTTTTTCTTTTTTTTCGGGAACATAAGACCTTCCAGGGCCGCAATTGGATTAACATGACACAACAACCAAAGCAACCTAGCAGAATAGCTTGGGAATTATACACCTTGGGTATTCCCGTCAAGATCAAGTGGAAGAACACCAACTTTTTCCTTATGTGCCGGCACGAAGAGCGGCATGCAAGCAATGCAAGTCATACTATGCGAGTGGGAGTTGAACCAGGAACACCATGGATTCCAATGGAAGTTCCTACCACCCACCCCATCGTGCACCCCAACTTTCAAACATGCATAGTATAACAAATTTTACTATAACCATGAAAGAGATAGTTGCTATCCTTAGGATAGAATGATGGCATACGTGACTGACAAAGAGTCTAATCAGTAGGATACTTTTGCAAATTAAAATCAAGAACTTGGGTAGGTTTGTACTACAAAGTCAATTTTGAATGAATCCATTTAAAATCTTGACAGAAGATGCGTATTTGCTCTTCATTTGTATAAATATATATTTGTTTTTCCTCCCAAGTGTTTGGATCAAAAGATACGACGCTTGAAGTTGGGAGAGGGCGAGGTAGGTAACTTCAATCAGCATGTATGTAAACCTCTTGACGTCTGCATTTGAATTTTCCTTACATTCCCATACTATACCACTGTACAATTTTGTACGGTTGGATTTCATAGAAATTTTTTTCCTAAGTTTTATTCAACGAGGTAGTCAAATGCACTTGAAAATATCATTTAAATTTCACACTTTGATTTCTTTCTGAAAACTTGAAAAAGTACAGCCTAGGTAAGCATAATTACGCAGACCTACCTAGAGAGATACCAAAGTCATCTAGAGTGTGACCTCACTGTTTACTTCATTGGTTTCCTAATATTTTACTGAAGTTGACAATTTTTTTGGTGAGGTTGACGAGTTCGTACAATTGTATGTCCTTTCAGGTGCATCGCAAATTACTTCCTTTTTACAAGTCACCTCCGATTGCGGAAATGGATTTGGAAGCAGCTCAAAGGAAGCTTGCAGTTTGAACATACACTGGCAGCTTGAGCTGCCGAAAGCTCGTCAAGCAGTGGCCAGAAACAAGTTGCGTTTCAATTGAGCAGCAAAGCAAACCCAAAGAAACTTTGAGGCCTTCTTTTGAACAGCTTTTGTGCCTGACAATTTGGTACTCATTTTGCAAGCTTCATTTGTTCTGCTTGAATTTGGATCTTTTACGAGGAGATTGAACGTTTGAAGTCAAAGTAATGAATCTGTAGATTTTTGCGCAGATTTCTTCTTCTTTTTTTCTTTTACGTCATTGGCAAAGATGAAATTTTGTGCAGATGTTCATGTCCCCTTCGCCAATTGCCAAACAAATTTGTAGCACTGGACAGCCTCTACCCAAAAGATGCCTTGTTTCGGTCAACTCTGTCAAAAGTTTTCACATTCTTCTGGATGTTGGAGTTCCATTTGTATTATTAAAGTGAAGAAAAGGACAGAGTGACACGCACTCTGCTTCTTCTAATTGGGGAATGAATCCATTTCAAGATCGTGCACATTCATGGAAGACAGTTTGATAAGGTAACTTCACCTCAAATCACACAAAGAAGTTGCACAAAGAAGCAAATTTTCAACATGGTCTCCATTAGTATACAGGAATTTTTTGGTGGGCCTTGTTTAAAGTCCAAAAGAAGATTCTGAAGTCTCTTAGAATGTATTTTTTGAACATCATATGGATAAACTATGAATTTTTAAGTGCTGAAAATAGGTGTTTCGAAAATCGAGTGTAGACTCTCATGAATAGTAGGGTGTACATTTTAGGCAAGAATCTATAGTGGTCAAATTAGGTGTAGTTAACCTAGCAAGAAATGTATGTAATATTTTTTTGCCTTAAAGTCTCCTAGAGGGGTGGGTTTGGGGCTATATTTTAAGGATTATATTTTTCATGAATAAAAGATTTGTAAACTCAAACTAACATACATAGGATTATCCTACACATTGTATGGTTTTTTCTTATTTTTCCATTGTTTAAGCCCCAAACCAAATTTTGAGCTTATTTGTGATTGTAGTGTATAAAATTCAAAAGAAATTGAATTATTTAGGTTGAATTTTATGCTTCTTTTTTTTTTTGACCTTCTTCTTTTGGTTACTAGATGGAGAAGGAAAGACTCCAATACCAATGGAGACTTTGGAAATGAACTTTTTCATTTGAATTTTTAAGGTTGCAAGAGATCTAATGGAATTTTTTTCACTTTATTGTTCATATATAATTTCATAATCAACTTCAAACCACCACTCAAATGCAAGATACACTATGAAACCAATTATTGACAAAGATTCTAATGCACTTTATTCCTTTAGTTCAAAACACTAGTTTTACACGAATTTTAAAATTAAATAGAATTACTACAATGAAATTTCAATAAACCATGTTTAAATTTTAGATTGTTACAATTACTTTTACATAAAGATTTTGAATTCCAAAACTTCCACTTCAATAGTAGTTTGACTAGTTTCTATCTAGGATTTGATTGTAGATGTTCTTAAAGTAATTTTATAAAAATAGTTTCTTAAAGTTGATAAATGATTGAAAATTTTATGAAAACATATTGGGCAAGAAAGGAGTCAACTAAATGCACAAATGTGAATGACATAATAGCCAAATTATTTGATTGGATGTTAGGATAATTCTACACCCTTGTTTATACCATACAATTTATTATACTGATGAATGACTACAATAGAAATTCATTGAGATGGAAGTCATTAGAATAGTTCTACAATCATTATTTAGAAAGGAAGAAATTTTCTTTTGCTTGCCTATTGTGATAAAGAAAAAAAATTCCCTCTATTTTATAGGTAATTAAATTTGTATTCTTGGAATAAAATCTACCTTTCAAATAGAATTTGGAGTCTTCAATTTCAATATTTAATCTAAATTTTTCAAATCTTATCCTTCATGGTATAATTATAACAAAAGATTCAAAAGATTCATTTTTTTCCTTTAGAAAACATTCATAGTTTAACTACTTAAAAGAAATCTTATTGACACTTCCCTATACATTATCCACAACTATTGATTGCAAAAGAAGGTAAGATTTAAATAGCACTTTCTAAAAGTAGTATGTACAATAGATTTGAACATCAAGGTGAAAATCAAGTTACCTTGTCATTCTAAAATTAGGAAATTAGGAAACCATGGTTATAGTCTTAAAGTTCAAATTGCAACAAAATATTGAATTCACGATTTTTTTTTCACCTTGTAAAATTAGAGTAGAAGTTAGTATCTAATGACTTCAAAAGATTTGTTTCATCAGTTGGGTTGAAATTAGAAAAAGATCCATTTTCTAACTATAGTCCAAAGTAAGCATAAGGAGATAGAATTTGCCAAAATACATAGTACAATGATCCAAGGTGCTTTTTCAACAAGTATCAATCACTAAATAATATTATTTGATTGTTGATTGGGTGTTTGATCAATATGTACTACATTACATGAACAAACATCTTTTGCCTTGAAACTAATTTAATATTATATTCAACTAATGAAATGCTTGTGGTATTTGTGTTTACAATATTGCCTTCTTGCTATCAATTGTCATGGTTTGAATTCACATCACTAGTTCTAAAAATGAATCTTGTTATCAAGTATGGTACAAAAACCTTGTATGGCAAGAAATTATTTCAAGCTTTATGCTGTAGGGAAGTTTGCAAGTGAACTATCTCTTTAACAATTGAACTAACTGTCTCAATCTATGTTTCGAGGAGTTAATTCTTGAGTTAAGGATGCGGTCTAAGTATAGCGGAGAGTATGGATTCCATACCTCAGCACAATCTTGCAGTTACATCTCTTCTACCCATAGAGTGTTTTATAATTCTTTGACCATCAGGCCACATGAATCAAGGCAGAGAATTTTTCTATGTAGGATGTTCATCCTTATAGTTTTGTGTGAAAAGAGAAGGTCAAATTGTTCAATAGTTTGACCTCCAGTGAGTGCTCTTGATTTTTTCAGCAAATGATTCACATGATACCAGAAAGGATGATTTCCATGGTGATCCTTTTGGAGTTATCCTTGCAAGGACAAGGAAGCTCAAAAGCGACCAATGGATGACTTTCTGGATCACCATTACAGAAATGAAACCAAGAATGCACCTCTTGATCCAAAAATCATTTTTGAATGGCGTTGTGGGTCATACACCAACGTCCTTTCTTCACAAGGTTTAACGTTTGGGTCACTGCAAACAATTTCCTTTGTCTGCTACATTTACAAATCTTATTTATAGGGTGGCCACAACTGATCTCCAGAATCCAGAGACATGCGCATCCTCAGAATGAGAGCAGATTCCAACACACTATTGTAAGTTGAGGGCCAACTTTTTGAGCTAATTTTCTTCCACAATATATAAAACATTCAGACCCAGTAAGGATTTCAAATTTCAAAATCTAGTAAGAGACGCAAGTTGTAATATGGGTGTCAGTGCCATAAGATTTCAGGGGTGAGCATGACACAATCAACTCCACAAAATAAAAGGCAAAAAGATTAAATGGTCTACCCCGTGGAAATTGTGGAGTTCAAGCATTGATGAAGTAATGTAGTAGAACTTCTTTAAAGGAATAAACCTAGGATTAGGCTCAAGTATCTATGTTGAAGAATCTCAAAGAACTTTTTTGATGTCTATCTTTTGGATTGGCCTTTGTGTGGGACCAAGCAATCGATACTTTGGAGAGGTCATTGCCCTAAAGAAGTTAACCCTGAGTTAACCTTAGAGAAGTTCTATTGTAATAGTCATTTGACATGCCTACCGTACCTTGAAGGACAGTCCCGTAAGCATCTGTCTGTAAATGGAATTACTTATGTAAGCTAAATTGGATTTTTTAGGGGGAAATTGAAGAGGTAGTTTTCAAAAAGTACCAGTACTTTTGACAATTCAAACAAGCAATCCTTCTCACTAAAAGTCTCTCAACTTTATAACTTTGTTTTTTTACAAAGTGTTGTAGGAGGGGCCAACAATGCTAGTATGTAACCATGAGTTAGGAGCATGTGAGCCTTGACCATGTATGTAAGTAGATATACAAGTATACAACAACCATTAAAGGTGTTTATAACATAAACACCTATAATATATGTATCTACAGTATAGTTGCACTATAATTATAAAAACAATTTAGATTATAGACACCTATATAATAGATATGTAGTCTTTTAGGTTCATTGGCTTACACTTGTGGGCTCACATAATAGCAATTCTCTAAGAGGGGCTAGATTCCAATTCCCTCTACCATTTTGAAATTTTCTTTTTGTTGGTCTCTCCTTACATTTGACTTATTTGTTGGTCGTGACAAAAGGGGAATCTAAAGGTACCACTTCTCGCAAGAAACACTTGTACCACTTGTTGCATTTTTAATTTTCACTATTTTTGTACTTTTCGTACTAGGAGTCACCTTAAGTACTATTGGAGGTATTGAACATGAAATCTAAACGGTCAATTGTATATTTAATCTATTATTTTGAAAACTTGTAATGTTTACCATTGGATGGCAAGGATGGATGGCAATTCTTAATTCAACATAAAAAAATAGTTTTCATTGATAGATTAAAGACACTATGGGCCTTTAATAATACTAATGAGTCTTTTTTGTGTACCTTGAAATACTATTTTGAGCCACATTCTACAATTTGGGCTAGAAAATGAGACTTCTTCATTTTTATTTTTAAAAATTAGAAAATGCACTTGAAGAATTCATTTTAGGAGGGGCTGTTGTTGCCAACTTAGAGCAAAGAAACAAGATGAAATCTAAAACTAAAAATCCATTTTTAATTCAACATAAATTCAATACAAATATAGCACACTTTAGGCCAATGTAAAACACACTTCGAACATGTTTTGGAAATCCCTTTCTAAGAAGGTGTATTTCTATTGGTAGTACTAACATACCAAATTTGATAATATAACTCCTCAAAAAAGGTACTCAATAGTACTAAAAAACACCTCAATTGTATGTGAAATATACATTCAAAATTCAATTTCGCCTATTGAATTAATTATGAAGAAATTGAAATAATTTCAATATTGCTATAGGAAGCTTACTTTTGAATTTTATATTCATTCAATTGTTTTTGCAATACTTATGGTACAAAAAAACTACTACAACAAACATGACTTGAAATAGGACAAGTGTTTTTTGCTGTCACCCCTAAAAGCTTTCTTCTAAATTCACTCAAAGAAAGGAGATTTGGGGGCACTAAGATTTGTTCACAGATGGCATTGTTTTGAAGCCCCATGTAGCTTAGTAGCCTAATGGAATGAATCTTTGAAACTATGCTCTTGCATTGTAGCTTAGCTCTAGGACCACTTTTCTACAAATGCTTCCTCTCTAGAAGTGCCATGTGTGTGATGAACCTTTTCATATCCCCCATTCAAAACCTTGCCATTTAGATGCCTTTTTAATGGACATAATAGAAAATTTTATAGAATTTGGAATTTGGCCTAGGTTATTGGCAATATTAAACACCTTTATACTACTAATAAAAAGGCTTCTTATATCTTTGAGATTTTTTATATCAAGCTTCAATAGGAGAAAGGCAAACAAAAAAATAGTTGTCTAAGTACAAGGTAGGTGGACAAAGTTCCCTAGTAACCAATTTTTAAGGAATTGGAAGGATGGGGTAGGAAATGTGGTCTTTAGGCACTGAAGAATAATGCTAAAGGGTGGTGCCTAAGGCCCATCTTGGCTGTAGATTGGTCCTATTGTGAACTTCAACACTACAATCTAATACTATTCTTTGGTGTCTAAAGACCACAATTCTACTACACAAATAATGATATTTAGTGTAACTACACTAATTGCTTTGTAAATGCTATAAGTTTTTAGTTTTGATGAATGTTTTTACAAAGAGTATGGTATAAGTGCCTACTTCAAACAAGCCTTTCTAATGGCTTTATGGACTAATCTATCATTGACAACATATGGATGCACTATTTATTGAAAAAGATTCTTTGTTTGTACATTTAAATTTTATTTTAGTTTTTAGTTTTTTAGTCCTTTTTGAACTTTTGAAATAAATTATTGCAATTTTTTTTTGAAATTTGAAAACTTAGACCATAAAATATAGCATAGGTTTTATTGTTTCAAGATAAAATCTGTAAAGGATTTACAAATTAAGTAGGGGACTTTCAAAGTCAAAGATTCATTATAAGTAAAATAGGTAGCTAAAACATCTCAAGTATTAAAAAATTTTACATATAATTTAAGGACTAGAGATTAGGATCTTGAAAATTGTATTTAGTAGGGTCAATTTTATTTAGAGTTGGTTGTACAAAGTAGTTAGTGTGTTAAGGTAATATACGATGTTTGCATAATTGGTAAATTCAATTTTTGGATTTTTGTGTATTGCAAGTGGTAAAATTGTCATACTAGTTTACTTGACTGAATTCTAAATACAAAAAAAGGACTTGACAATGGAAAAGAATATTGAGCCAAGTAAACATCCCAACTTTTGATGCAAATTTCCTTAATCTTCTCCAAACCTTCTTGCTTTTAACTTTATCTTCAATTCACTTTTGTCCCTTATAAAGAAAATACCGTAGAAAAAAATACTTTCACCTACATTATATAAGTAAGTATAGGGTGCCATAATATATGACATTTTCACAAATTATGTAAATATTGGGGACCATTTATTTGAGCCTTCAAGGTAAATAGCCCCCCCCCCCCTCCCCCCAATACCCCCTTGCCACACGAGAAGGGGTTGTTTGAAACATACAAATAGTGACCTACCCGAGAGTATTGATCTACAACATTGGGAATTGTTTGATGGAACAACCTAAAAAATAGTCTTCCAAAGGCCTAAAACTCTCCTAATGCTCAATAGTATTCCATTACTAGCTAAAGGTTGGCTTCTATGTGGAGTCATTGCTAGTGAAGTCCGCTTATTAATCTTGTAAGGACAAGCTAGTCTTTGTGGAAATCATCCTTTTTAAATTAGTTAGAATCATCTGCTTTAAAAAAAATTTAAGTATTCATTAGAGACCAAACTTCTATTCATGACCTCGTCCTTTTTGCACAAAATTTTAAAGATGAACAATTGCACTTTTGTCTTACATGCAAGAATTCTCTATCATTTATCAGACCATTCTTGTTTGTTGAATCTTTATAGGGTTAATGGTGGAATGGGGGTCTCATTTTTCTAAAGTCCTCATTCGACCATTGATTATTGGGCTTCATTGCCTTAACTCTATATAGAAGCTAGTCCAAAGTCAACATTTAGAGATTCCATGTCATGTATATAGTGTGTAAAGGGGAGGCAATAGACATGAAGGCTAACAAATATTATAAAGTTACTTCTTTTTTTTCTAGGTCATTTTTCTAGGAAGGCAGCTATCTTACCTACTTCAAGAATCAAACTTCTATGAAGAATAAAAAAGTATGGAGATTGAAAAGAAGACCCAATAGAGGTACTTCTCTATGAAGAATGTCCAATACTTCTTTGAGAATGAAGAATGGAGAATGGAGAAGAATGGAGAGAAATGGAGAGGACTAAAGAGAAATGGAGAGAGAACATTTGGGGAAACTTCTTTACACCCATTCTTCATCTTGAGAGAGAAAAAGAATCAATCTTGGTTGAATGGACCAGGCTCAACAATTCAAGGAGAGAGTGCCACATCTTCATTCTATGCAGACTAAAAATGGAGAGAAGAAAGTTTGACAATTCTTAATGAGGATGCTCGTTATGCCATTATTGAACAGACTGAGAATGTGGCAGACTGAGAATGAGGTCGTTTTTCTAAACTTGAAGCTTATATTAAGCTTAAGGGCAAAACACCCATTCTCGTGCATGTTCCTTGGGATGGACCATAGATTCACCCAATTGTGTCAGTAGACTTTCCTTAATGTGTTTGCCACATGTGTAATTATAATTAGCTGACGTAGTTGAAGGACACATAGGAGAATCTGGTTGGCTGAATGCTGATTTTCGCAGGGTTCAGTTTTGGGGGCATCTACAGGACGGTTTTACAGGTCTAGGGAGCCAACACTTTGAAAATTTGTAGAAATTACATATTGTACCGGAATTTTTTTTTTTTTTTTGAATATTCATGATTTTCACTCGCTAATACTAGAAAAATGTCATTTTTAGAAAGCACTGCCTCCAACTATGCTGAATTCCTTATTTGCACGGTTTTGGGTGTTTCCACTATAAGCTTATATTAGTCACTCAATCAGACCAAAGCACTGATCATGGAGAGGACTTGGAAGGGTCTCCTGAATGTCAGAACCTGGAAAATAGAGCAGGACGTTCAATCCGTTCCACGAAGTGGGACCAGCAGGGTAAAACTTGTATTATCCAAGGTAAAAGTAAAAAAACCTCCTATTTTGTGCGGTATTTTTGGGTAAATTTCTGTCCCTCAAAGCTAATTTTGGAATCTTTGATTGCAAATATGAATTCCAAATTTGCAAGAAAAAATTTGTGCAAAAAATAAAAAATTTCAGCATTTATCCCTGGGGTAAATCCAGCGTGCTGATCCTACTTTGTGAAACGGGTTTAATGTCCTCCATTAAATCCTACCAACAAAGTGGGCCTTGGGGGAAATGCAGGAGTTTTTTTATTTTTTGCAAATTCTGAATTCATATTTGCATTCATAGACCCCTAATGAGGTCTGAGGGCAAAACACCCATTCCTGCACCTGTTCTTTGCACTGGATTGTAGATTCACCCAAATGCATCAATAGAGTACCCTTAATGTATTCGCCACATGCTTGATCTAATTGGCTGACACATTTCAAGGACACATATAAATATTTGATTGGCTCACTGCTGATTTCAGCATAGTTCAGTTCAAGGTACACCTACATTAGATGTTTTTTGACCCCTGCAGAAGACTGTTCCAGTGCTGTTCCCCCGCAGCTGTTCCCCGCAGCGAGGGGAGCGGCCTGCTGTCAGATTTTTTTATTTTTTATTTAAAAATAAAATAAAATAAAATATTTTAGTCTTCAAATACAAAAAAAAAAAAAAAAAAAAAAAAAAATTTTTGGTCGATGACGTGGCAGTCTCTCGGCCACGTCAGACCGCCTTGCCGAACCTCGCCGAACCTGTTCCCTGCTGTGATAACTCGCAGTCTTCTTGACCCCTCAAAAAACATCTAATGTAGGACAGTTCCACAAGTCTAGGGAGCCAACACTTTGAAAATTTGTAGAAATTACATATTGTATCCGAAAATTTTAATTTTCTTTTTTGAATATTCATGATTTTCACTTGCTAATACTAGAGAAATATCATTTTTAGAAAATGCTACCTCCAACTATGCTGAATTCCTTACTTTGACGTTTTTGGGTGTTTCCATTGTAGTGTATACCCTAGACATGGCCCAAAATAGGTGGGTTTTTTTTTTCACTTTTGCCTAGGAGAACCAAAAGTCCACCCTGCTAGGCCCACTTTGTTGATAGGATTTAATGTATTGCAAAAATAGGATTAAGGTAGAAGGCTCAGAAATGGAGCATCTAAGGGCTGATCTGCCTTTTCCATGTAATTAAACAAACGGAAATATTTCTAGCCCATTTTTCAGAGGAAGAAAAATAGATGAGGAATCTAACACAAGTGATTTCATATTTTTTGGAGCATTTTTGAATTAGTTATGAATTTTCAAACAAAATGTGTTGTCGGTCCCTATTTATGTCCCTAGGTCCTCCATGAACGGTTCACTTGCAACTTCAAAGAAAAGATGGAAAAGCAAGGAGAATGATTGGCTCTCACTATTCCCAATGCTTCTATCTTCATTTCATTCAATGAGTATAGAGGTCCATTTAAAAACCGCATATTGTCCATTTCAATGCCTTTTATAGGTTCCATTCTTAATGGCTGCTCTATTTTAGAGCCTCCTACCTTACAACTGAAGCAGTTGACACAGCCACCAACCACGATCCGAGATTTCAATGAAAGAGAGACAGGATGGGAGCAAAGAATGCTGTATTGCGGTTCAGGGGTTTTGATCCAAGACGGCTTGACTTGGACCCTGGCTGGAGAATGGAAGTGGAAGTCAGATTCGTCTGCCAATGCCGAAACGGAACTTCTCCTTCTTCAATTCCTCGGCTGCTTGCCGTAACTTCGTTACCACAATCATGGTCTTCAGTCGGAATCCTCTCGATCCCTCTAGACTTCTACCCAAACTTCGCCGTGGTTACCGAAGTTCTTTCAAGACGAAGTTAGGAAGCAAATTTAAAGTTGACCAAGTAGGGATCCATGACTACAATCCAAGCAATTTGGAGCAAAAGCAAAGGGAGGCCTGCAAATTTAAAAACATCTAAGGTGGGTACACCTAAAAGTGCCACTTTTTAGTACTGTGTCTAATAATTATTACTGGTCTGATCAAATTTTCATATAGTGAAAATGAAAGTGAAAGCACGTTCCAATGCACCAAAAAATGCAGCATTTGGATACAGTATGCAAAAGTTATTAACGTTCAAAGTCTGTTTCTAAAAGCGCTCCAGCCAAATAGGTACATAATGGAATGCAGAAATGTACAACAACTATAGATGGAACTTTTGGGTGAGGTGCAATTTTGGGTGTACCCACCTTATATAGATACTAATCAAAGGTTTAACTCCTGAGCACCCAAACACCTCAATCTTGCCTCTCCAATTTGAAAGGTTGTCTTGTATTGACTCTTCTAATCTTTTTAATAATACGGTCAAATCAATTGTCCAATTCTTTGTTGCTCTAAGGTTGTCTCTACTACAAATCAATACGGTTAGTTTTTGTGAATCTTACTTTTAATGATAGTTTGACTAGAATGAGTGTAGGAGGGTTTGGATTTTGGTGAGCACGAGCTTATGGATGCTCATTGGTTAACATTCACAAAACTCGGATGACAATAACAAGGCCCTTCAAAATATAATCTCATGGCACTCAATCCTAGTAATTAGAGTGTCAAGGAATGATCCTTGAAAAAAAAATTAGTCCTAAATGTAGTGAACAATGTCTTGTATTTTACTTGGTGATTGATCAATTGACTATATTTGGAGAGCAATGATAGAGGACAAGAATTTTGAGGGTTCTTCAAAAACTCATGTAAGCTTTTAGCTAGTGAAGTTTGATGATAATTCTTCTTCTACCTTACATATCAGGGAGGGCTTTCTATAGTTAACTAGAGTTCGATGATAGATTTTCTTCTAAAGTCTTGTAGCTGCCAAGGCTCTATCAAGGAGAAAATGGAGTGGTGTTGTGGTCTTATTGCGATGCTCATAGGGTGTGGGACAAGTTCAAGGACATTTGATGGATAAATGTTAGAGTTGCATGAGACAAATGTTAATATCGCCCAAATATAATGGCCTTACTTAGTGGAATACCATTCTTGTAGGCATCACTCATAAGAACTACATTTTCTCCTACTTTTGTCAAATGGGTCGTTGCAAGAAACATTTGTACTATTTTCTATCACACATTGTATACTAATCAATTTTTTGACCATAATTTTTGCATTTTGGCTCCAAATGACTCAAGATAGACATGGTACTTATGACTATTATACATGTTGTCTAATTTTTGTAATTTAAAAAAAAAATTCTATTTAATAAAATCCCCCAATATTATGTCAACCTTGCCAATTTGGGGTTTTCATTTAGAAAGTGATACCCAAAGTAACAAATTTGGAGCTGAAATTTGGAGGAAATAGTCTTGTAGTATATTTTTAGCTAGTATTCAAAAATAACCAATTAAATGTTGCATAGAAGTCCACAAAGTGAATTTCTTTCTACTTGCATTTTAAAACATATAAAAAATATTTTGGTGGATTTTTTGGAGACGACCATTTCTATAAAGTTGTTGCAAATGATCAATTTTTATTTTATTTGTTTTAGATTTTTACTATTTTTTATTAATTAAAACATTAGAATATCTCATTTCTTGTGATTTGGCACTTTTCTATGTCTTCTATCTAGAGATTTTTTTTTAACAAACTTCCTTTGGTGGTTACCTTCATCTTAAAGGTGAATACATTGGCCATACTTTTAAATTTTAAAAATATTTTTCCTATTTTTAAAGTATACCAAAAAATCATGAGTACCATTGCAAAATGCAACAAATAGTATAGGTATTACTCAGTTGCAATCACCCAAATGTAGTGAAGAACGTTAGAAAATCATTTGCCAAGAGTTTCTTAACACTTAGTACTTAAATGTTTTTTTTTGTTTTAGTGGTTTTGATTAATATAAGTAGAATTTGACTTCTAATTTGATTTACTATCCCTAGTTGACTTAGCTACGCACACTAGTTTGGTTGTTTGTTTTCTCTTTATTTCCTTAAAAAATCATCACTTTTCAAAGAAAAAATAATATAACATCTATAGACAACAATATTTAAATTCTAATTTTTTTCAGTAGAAGGATTTGTAGTACTTGCATGGTTGTAGTGCTCCACCTTCAAATACAAGGTTGGATAGAATGTTCAATCATCCTTTTTTTGACATTCATCTAGTTGATATGCACTCTCATCTATATTAATATTTTACAGTAGTAAACTTCATCCAAAATTTGGCAAACCTAATATTCCTTGAAGATGTGTTAGACAATTTCATCCAAAATTAAAGTCCTTTTTTCTAGTGTATTGTTATTAAGAAGCCACAATGCAATCGAAGTAAGATTGTGGCAAAAATTCACTAGAGATTTGTCACTCTTTAATCTTCATTATTGAAACATTGATTTGTCTTTAGGATGATGAGGTTTTTGCAAGTGGTTTTGGAGGAGGGGGGGCAATACAAGGTTAGTAGGGAAAGAACTAGTGTTTTTACAAAATTTCTTTTTTAAGCCTTAAAGTTCCCAAAGTGCTTGATCTTGAAGGTTTGAGCAAGTACTCATTATCCTAATTTTTGGTAAAAGTTTTTGAATTTTTTTTAAGATAGAAAAACTAATAATTTTTGAAACTATAAGGTTTATTTCAATTAATACCAAGGTTAGAGGAAAAGTCATTGACCAAACATCTTCTTGAAGTCTATAGGCAATGTCAAATCTACTTAATTTCCTATGCAAAAGCTACAAGTTCAAATTGTGATTTAAATCCAAAATCTAAATCAATAGGTGTATCTTGTAAAGATGAAGAGAATGATATCAAGAAGTTCACATATAGTTGAATATTAGAAATTTTTTTATGAAGATTCTTTGAAAACCAAGTCCTTTGGGTTTGGTATGTTATTTGAAGCCACTTGTAGCTAATAGTTTTTTATTTCATCCTTTGCTATGAAATTTTGTTTCATTTGTTTAAAAAAAGAGAAAAAAATTAAATAATAGCAATAGTTTTAAGAAGATTATCAATAGAGCTGGAACTTAAAAAGCATATTCGTTGTGAGTTGCATATGATTGCAATGTTAGTGGAAAGATTGTTGGAATTTTGTACAAATATTCTTGTTTTTGAATAAACAAAGTTGTCACAATTTATTCAAATTTTTTTTCCTAAATAGGATAGGATGAAAGTCTATCCATTTAATCAAATGTACATTTGGATGAATAATGAATGTTACATAATTCATAGATAATCAACATGCTTATAAATACAAATATGTTCATTTGTGAATCCACCACTCCAATCAAGATTGCAAATCAATCCCTACAATGGAAACACCCAAAACCATCCAAACAAGGAATTCAGCATAGCTGGAGGCAGAGTCTTGTAATAATGATATTTTTGTAGTATTAGCGAGTGAAAATCATGAATATTAAAAAAAAATTAGATTTTTTGGACACAGTATGTAATTTCTACAAATTTTCAAAGTGTTGTCTCCTTAGACATGCGGAACCGTCCTATAGGTGCCCCCAAAACTGAACCCTGTGAAAATTAGCACTGAGCCAACCAGGTTTTCTTAAGTGTCCTTCACTTCTGTCAGCAAATTACAATCACACATGTGGCAAACACATTAACTACACTCTAGGGACATATTTGGGTGAGTCTATGGTTCACTGGAAGGAACAGGTGCGGGAATGGGTGTTTTGCCCTTAAATGTATTTGACTATATTTTACCAAAAATGCTCCAAAACTGCCATTTTTAGTACAAGATCCAAATTTAAAAAAAAAACAATTTATGATAGATATAACTATAGAATCTTATAGTATGCTAGTTTGAGAATATGTGGAAAAAATTTCAGAAACTTCTGCCATGTAGATAGCAAGATTTGGAGTGTCAAAACCCATTTTTGTTGTATTTGAATTGTCAAAAATCAAAATTTTGTCCCTGCAAAAAACCAGGCAGCTACACTTCAGTAGCTCACTTTTGTATGAAAAAAAGTCCAAAATGATTGTTACTCTTTGGATTCATTCTTTTAGTCAAGTTGGCTACATGCCTAAAAAATTTCAAATCATTTGGAGTTGTACAACATGTAGAAAAAATTAGTAAGAAGAAAGAGGTAGAAAATGATTCAAAATACTAAAATACTAATAATTAATTTGTGAAATTGAAAATTTTCAATACCAATGGTTGTAATGTTTTAATAGACAATCTTCACCTAATGTATTTATTATTTTTCAAAATTATTTATATTTGAGTAAAATAATGGATTTCAAAGTTTATTTTGGAATAGAGATTCCATAACTTCTGACAAACTACCGTCAAACTAAAACTCCCATAACTTTCATCTCATACATCAAAATGGAATGATTTAAAGTTTTCAAATCTAAAGAACAATTTTAAATTTTAAATTTAAAAAAAAGAAGATTTTTGAAGAAGTTTTTTCAGCTGCCCAGCTTGCCCACCAAGTAAGGAAAATCACATATCATGTAATAAATTTTTATCCATATTGTCAAAACTTATGAAAATTGTTGGGCCTTAAAGCTACTCCTTGAACACACATTGTGTGAAAATTTCAAAGAAAAAAAAAAAATTCCATTTATAGTGAGTTGCCCAAAATTACTATGTTGCCAAAAAAATGCAGTTTGAGCATGTAGGGGTTAATTTGGAGGACAAGCATTCATAAAGTATACTTCTAAGCACTAATCCAAAATTTTAGAAAAGTTGCAAACCTCAAATCATTTTTTAATAGTAATTTTTTCTTGAATGATGTGGGGTGATTGCAAGAAACACTTGTCCTATCTTTTGTCCCTTTGACCTTTAACATGTAGTTTTTTGCTCATAACTTTTGCATCTTTTTTCCTATCAATTTAAAATTTGGAATAAAAGTTCACACAAAAGTTTTATATGTTGTGTAATTTTTTCAATTTAAGAAAAAATATGTTTCTATTTTTAAACTGCCCTGGATTGGTTGTCTACCTTGGCCATTTTGGTGGTTTTGACTCAAAAATCCAAATTTGAAGCCACAAATTAGACAAGTTGGAGGTCTACTAACATTTCAAGGATTGACGGTGAGTTTTTATAAAAATAATAAAATGTCTATTGTCCACTTGCGGTCAAAAAGACCTTCCTTTGCACAAATGCTACAAAGAAGGAGAAAAAAATTTAGAGGAATTTTTTGTTGCAATATGAGCACAATTTTGTTTATAGAAATGGCTTCTTTTAAAAATAATTTTTTGATTTTTTTTAATTATTAAAAATAAAAAGGTCTAAAAATTCTTTTTTCTACTATTTTCTACTCTTGTGGCCTATGAAGTACTTGTAGTAGTCTAAGGTATTGTATAGTACTGCATAGTACTACATTGATGGCCCAGATCTACAAGCGTCAAAAATCGATGGTTGAGATTTGTAAACGTGCATCATAGGTGCTGTATTGTCAAGATCGTGTAGTACTGCTAGTACTATGTCCAAAAACAACGTTTTGAGCCAAAAATGTAAAGTGTTTCTTGTAATCATCTTGTGAAGAAATTACATTTAACATACTTTCATTCATATGGAGGCTTTTTTTTAACTCTTATTAAATTAGTTATGAAATTTAGAAGTTGGAGTTGGGAAGTGCTTTGATTTCATCCCCACTTTGAATTGGTGACTATGGATGCATTGGAACTTCTAATATACATCCATGTAGGCATGTATTATTCATTACTTTTAAAGTATGAATAGAGTTTATACTAACCACAATAGCCAACCTTGGAAATTAAATGTTTCTTCAACAAAATCTTATTCCCAAGGGATTGAAATTTTTTGGGTTGTTGCAAGAAACAATTTACGTTTTTGGCTCAAAATGGTCCAAGTCCTATGATTTTTGGAATAATTTTTTAAAAATAAAATAAAATATGAATAATTTGTAAAGCACTGTAAATATTGCAAGAATGAAAATTCTAACCAACAAAAAAATTTCTCTCAAAGTTGTGCTCTCTCAAAGAGTGGGGTGATTGCAAGAAACACTTGTCCTATTTTTTGTCCCCTTGACCTCCAACAGGTAGTTTTTTGCTCATAACTTTTGCATCCTTTTCCCTATCAACTTGAAATTTGGAATGAAGGTGAACACAAAAGTTTTATATGTTGTGTAATTTTTTCAGTTTTTTTAAAATTATTTTACTATTTTTAAACTGCCCCCGATTGGCTGTCTACCTTGGCCATTTTGGGGGTTTTTAGTCCTATTTTTGACTCAAAAATGCAAATTTTGAGCTGAAAATTTTCATGCTTAGATATATAGTATAGTTTCAAAATCCCTAAAAAGTATTTTTGAAAATATTAAACTGTCCAACTTCCACATGTCGTCAAAGTGGCTGACTTTGCGCAGGTGTAGAGAATAGAATTAATTTTTTCCAAAGATGAAATTTGTTGGAAAAGAAAGACCATTACTTGAAGAAAAAAAGGATTTTTCATTTTCATTTTTTGAATTTTTTTACTATTTTTACCAAATTAGTGAAAAAAGAGCTATTTTCATTGTATTTTCCATTGTCTATAACATTTAGAGAAAATTTTTCTTAGGTCTGAATTTCAAGAGACATAATATTCTCATTGTTCTTCAAATTATCCATATTTTTTTCATTTAAATTTTTTTTAATTTCTAAGGGTCATAGGACTCATAGGACTCATTGATTTTGAGCCATTTTGAGCCAAAACCGGTAAGTGTTTCTTGCAACGACCCAGTGATGGAAAATCCAAGAAAATAGATGCTTTGGAATTTGTTTTTAAAAAAATAGTAAAATACATTTTAATTAAAAAAATACATTTTTTTTAACTTGAAGATTCTTCTATTCAACCATTTGGATCTTCAAGAAGTCAAAAAAATCCTATTCTCTCCATATGTGCAAGGGGAGTGCACTTTGAGTACATGCGAAAGATGGATACTTCATTGTTTTAGAAAATCTCTTTACAAAATTTTGTAAATATAGTAGAACTTCTCATATCCCAATTTTTACTTTCAAATTTGGATTTTGTATTTGAAATAGTACTAAAACCCTTCAAAATGGCAAAAGTAGACATCCAATTAGGGATAGTTTAAAAATAGTAAACTAATTTTTTTAAATTGAAAAGATATTTTTCAATGTTCACAACCACCACATCAACCTTCATTCCAAATTTTATAGCAAATAGACATACTATCCAAAAGTTATGAGCAAAAACCCACTTGTCAAGGTCAAGGGAACACAAAAAAGGACAAGTGTTTCTTGCAACAACCCTTTGAAAGAATTCATATTTGACAAAATGTAGTCTTCTTCTTTTGGAGTTTTGGTGGATGACATCACTGAATGCTACAATATCTTAGGGTGATATTGCTTTTGGAAGATGAATGCACACACCTTGTAGGTTTTCATCCACATTTTGCAGGTTTCATCCATGTGTATATAGATGTGAACAGCTTCATCACCCAAGTGAGAAAATAGCTCTCTAATCTGCACTGCCTGAAATAAGTTAAATGAAAACCACAACAAAACAAACTGCTTGGGATTTCGAAAACAAAATCCCTGCAAGCCTGGTACTGTAAGCCTGATTGAAACCTCCGCCTGTCCCTCTGCACAGAAGATTGAAGTAGCAGACGGTGTCACTTAACGTAACTAGGCAGCTGCTTGAGACGGGACCGGAGGGAGTGGTGCTTCGGCACTCCCTCGCCTGACACACGAGGGACCGCAGAATGAGAATCCGGTCGACAGATCGACAGATCACAGATATGCAGAGCCATGTTCACGGACTCGGTCCTTCTGCGTAATTGTTCAGCTTGGAAATTAAAACATGTAAATTAAAACAGGCAGCACACCAGCACACCAGCACGCACAGACTGAAGCTTCTTCCGAGCTCCATTTCCACCCACATTAAGTTCGTCTCGACTTCTGACGAACCATTATGCGCGCGCTGCTGTCCACATATCAGTTCTGTACAATTAGTACAAGAAGCTACCAACTCCGATGGGGAATGTTGTTGGGACTCCAGCTCACTTAAAATAACCGCCCACCCCGAGAAATTAAACCTGCAGGAAATGCGCGTGGAACATCGATCGAATCGCCATTGGAATCGCGCGGTGTGTTGAAAAATCCTTTGGAATCAATGGATTTCATTAATCAGTCGAGATCACGAGCTGGGAGTCAATTCAGACAGTTTTCTGGACGGTGATAGCTGTGTTGCGTGCTTACCTTTTCAGTGTTTTGAGCTGGTTTTCATGTGAGCCCCAAAAGTTCGGTTTTTGGATTTTAAAATATACATATATTCAGGCTCATGTATGTAGCGCAAGATCGTGGGACCGAACGCCGGGTTGCGTTGTCTGAGGGCGCGCTTTGAAACTCTCGCTTTCAGCTCTTTTTGAAAGTGGTCCTCGCATGGACTTGGATTGTCCCCACCATTTGTCGTGGCGTAGAGGGGTGCTGCTCATGGTTTGGAACAATCAACTTCAGTTCCAATCAACTTTGTTGATTCGACAGGTGCCTGGGTAGACTTGGTACGTGATCGAGTGTAAACTTAATGAGGCATGCGTTAGGACTAAGCTTAACGATCTGTTGATTCGACAGGGGGTCGGTTAGTCTCTAATTCGTGATACATGTCCACCCCTAGAAACCCTAATCTAGAAATTAGTGTGCATAGCCTGTCTAATGAAAAGCTTGCAGGGCACGAAATTATGTTAGCAGGAAACGAGAGTGCTCATCAGCCGCCGGGCAGCATGTCGTCCTCGATGGCTGGGGTTCGCTAGTACGTACGGAGGCAGCTAGCTCCAGTCCATGGAAACGTTAACGTCGTTGCACATGAAAGTGTTCAGGCGGATACGTACATGCATCATGCAACGACCCTAGGCTGTTGTGCTGGCGAGATCAGACAACACGAACCATACGTACCTGGCCGGTGCAGACGACCCTGTGTGTGTTTTTCTAATGAGGCTCAGGAAATGACGATTGACTAGCTAGCTCGTAATAGCTTCCCACCTTCTGGGAGTTCCACGTCTAAGCTCCGGTGGTCTCTTTGATCGAACTCGTTTTCGGATTAAGAGGCGATTAATAAAGGGATCCAAGCCCAGTCAAGCCCAGCCACGAGCCTCCCCCTGCAGTACAAGACATATATACACCAGCAGCTCGATATGTCAGTACTGAGGTGCCCATTGATGGTCAGGAGCTTTAGTTCGCTTCTTCATTGTCGCTTCGTCTGTCTTGGCTCGACCCCAGGAACGTACTCATTGCACTTCGAAAGCGAGCTTGAAAGATCTTCCGGACTGAGAACCTGAAAAGCTTTCAGAGCTAGTGCTAGTGCACAGATTCGAATTTAAACGAGGATTGAGTGCAGTTGACATTAATCAACAGTGAGTGTTGCAGTCACCCAGGAAGTCTGCCCTGTGTTTGGGTAGATTGAAGTAGATTGATTGTATTGGAGTGAGGGTAGGCGTTCGGAGTACGAGGCGGAGGAACAATTTAGGGCAATTTTGAAGCGAGTTGAGGCCCTAACGGCCTGTAGAAGTCAGTGTTCCCAAGAAGTGTGCACAGGAGTTTTGAGTTGCAGGCGTATTGGACTTATCTAAGGAGGATATGGCGGTCAGCGAGAGCTTGGAACCGAGGTCCCTAGAGTACACGCCAACATGGGCGCTGGCCTCCGTGGCTGCCTTCTTCGTGCTCATCTCGATTGCAGTGGAGCGATTGATCAATTCCCTTGGCCATGTACGTGTACATCGATACCTCGCTTCTGCTTTCTTTCTGCTCCTTACCTTGAGGTTACCTTCGTTTAGTTGTCTCCGATGGTACATTTTGCACATTCCTACGATAAATTTCTTTGGAAAAATGTGGGATCGAAGCTGGTTCCACGACGTACTCTTGAGGCATGTGATCAGTGCATCCCAGAGTATTCATTGGCTATCGATCGATCCAGTTTGATCTTGTTACAGACTTTGATTGAACAAGCTAGTTGCAAATGAACTTGCAAATCACACTGACAGGAGAAATCCATCGGTGGAATTTCGAATAATTCAGTAATCAATGTACACTGATGATAGATCAGAACAGGATACAATCATGCTCTAGAAATGGGATTGGGACTCCAAAGGACATTAGTCTAAGTTTAATTTTAGATTTCTCGTGTTAACTTATTAATTTATATCATTATAGGGACAGCTAGCTAGCGGCTATGTTAGAGTATGGCAAATTTGCGGGCAGTACAGGTCTAGTTCCATTCGACGTGCTCCATGCCACAACTCGATCTTGCTATTAACTTCCTGTGTTGGCGCGCAACTTGTAAATCGGTGGGGCTGTTTTCTAAAAACACATATTTTATTACATATTACAGTGTTTCTTTTAGGCTACTGTTGAGATCTTTTAATTGATTAATGGAGAACGGTTGTGGTGGTTGGTGGTTGTAGTATTTACAAGAAACGAAGCGGAAACCACTGTACGCGGCTTTACAGAAAATGAAAGATGGTGAGTAATTAATTGCAGTTTTTTTGCTTTTGAAAGAGGTTGTTGCTGCTGTTCTGAAGGGCACATTAACTTAGTCTTGTATTTTGATATCGGTATATGTCTCCCCCTATGAAAACCAATCACTACCTTAGGTCCTCGGGGGCTTGTTAGGTTGTCAGTCAGACGGGGTTGGCTGGCAGTCCATTTTCCCCGCCTGTTTCCCGAATAATGTTAAAATTCAGCAAGAAGCACTTCGTAAGTCGATTTCGGATCATTATTATTTCCTGCACCAGCTCTAAATCTGAATTGAATTTGCTGCAAGCTGTTGATTGAGCTCACTCATATTTATTCACGCAATTTCTACTGGCTTAATTAGGGTAGGAGCTCCCATAAAATGCAGTTATTGCAGTGAAGAAAAACTGTCTGGATTTTGGATGAAGGAACGAAATGTAATTTGAGCAGGTCCAACTTCGATGTCATTTGCTCTCGTACGTAAAGACTTGGTAGTTACTTGGAAGCGTCGTCGTCATGCTGGCTCGTCTCGGTCCCTGGTCACCTGGTGTCCTCCCGCCCGCCTGCCGTAAATGACCTGCGCGGTTGGTTTGTTGTCTTTTTTTTTTTGCAAATTTTGATTCTTCAATTTGTGCCAAATAAGAAAGAAAAAGAAAAAGAAAAAGAAAAAGTGTAAGTGTTTTTTAACAACGAAGTAGAAGAGAAGCCGAAGTGGAAGTAGCGGTAGCTTGAATATTAGCTTATGAACCTTTTCGTTACCATAGTATGTTTCCGGCGAAACTTGTGAAGTAGAAATTATAGATCTGTGGTCTTCGGAAACTGCATGCCCCGCCATTAATTCCAACGACATGAACCTGAGGTGAGTGAATTGCATGTGGGAAATATAAATTCGGTATGATGCATGATTAATTAGTTGTTGAATGATTTGTGTGCCCTGCTTCTGATCGACTGCAGAGCTGATGTTGATGGGGTTCATCTCTCTGACCATCACCATTCTCCGAGACCCGGTGTCGAAGGTTTGCATTCCTTCGTCCGCTTACAACAAGTGGACGCCCTGCCACATCTCCAAAAGACCTCTCGTCAAGGCCCCAGCTGCACCCCCACCAGGAGAGGAGCATCGACGACGACTCCTGGCATCGGGATCCTCCGACACCTCCACATTCTGCAGACCGGTATGCATCATGTAGTGATCGATCAATCTATCATGTATCTTATGGAAAATTATAATTATTTTTTCTAAATTGTGCTTGATCCTCGGAGAGATAGACTTAAATGCAGAAGTTGAAACATGTACATGAGGATTTCAAAATGTCTATCTATGGAACTTTTGAAGAATTAATTCAATCCGTAGCTCATGTTCCACACTGTCTTCCACTGATGATACACTTGGAACGGAATTTGGAAACACATGCCCTTTTAAAGAGTTAATTGGACCATAGTTAATGTCCGATACAGCAGACCCATAGTTGGGAGTGCTGGGCATGCAGACTCAGCTAGCCATGAATTTCTTGCAATTACAATTCAGTTGAGTTTTTTACTTTTTTTTGGTAATGCAGGATCATGATGGAATGTTAGAAATTAATGAGTTCGAGATTGGTGATATCGAATTGATCACAGAGAGATTATCTCTCTGCCCCGGTTCCCATCTGGATTGCCATTCCCGGTGTCTGGGGAAAGATTGTGTTTCCAACAATTCCAAGACTTGCATAATTTTATATCAGAAGAAACTGGTGATCTCCCCGTTTGGGAAAGAAGGATAATTGTAATCGTATAATCTCCCTGTGAATGTCACATGTGACATGAATTGACACTGTTGCAGGGATACGAGCCATTTGCTTCCGCGGCCACGTTACACGAGCTGCACATTTTTATCATCGTGCTGGCGCTTTTCCATGTGGTGTTCTCTTGCATCACCATGCTTCTGGCTCTCCTCAAGGTATGAAACTAGATAGATATATACGGAGCAATTAGAATCCTCCAGGTAGACCTGTGTATCACAAATTATGTCTACATTTTTCATTAATTAAATATATATAGCATGACGAAATTTCGAGAAATTGACGCTTTTAGATAATTAAGTCTGTTTGGAACCTCAAATCTACACTTGTCCTGTTTTTTCTGAGCGTTGGATGTCATAATTTCTTGAACTTAACCACCAAAGGGTTAACAGGTCCATATTGAGGCCCCTGTTTTGGGTGGAGTGCTGCTTAGGAGACAAGTACGCAGATTATTTTTTATGCAGAGGAGTTCGTTTCAGAGGTGGTGTCTCCTGAGCAGCACTTGTCCACATGTTTAAATTTTTTTTTAATCTGTGCGGAGTGCGTCATAAGGGGACTTTTCTTTTGTCCAATTTTTTTTTTTTTAAATGACCCATGTACACATGTAATGTTATCGAGAATGTTATCCACTGAATGGAGCTTGGTAGTATAGAATCTGACCCAACCTCAGCTGTTTAATTTGCAACATAATTGATCAGATTGATCATTTTAAAACCATGAATCCTTGGTTTGGTTTTTAGGGTTTAACTCCATCTGTAACTCATGTATGTTCTTGGCATCTATTCCAGGTGTATCGTTGGAGAAAGTGGGAGAGAGAAGCTCACATGCATGCCACTACGACGCTAGCATCTTCAGCAGGTTAGCTCCTCATCCACCATTTTACATAATTATCCTCAAGACGGAGCTTATTTGCAAAGACTGAGGTGGTAATTATCAAACATTGAATATGAAATTTATATTTATATTTCATAACTTCATTCGAATTCCCCTTGATGGATCATGATTTAACAAGCTAGATTTAACCCTTCAAGATTATACATGATTGACGAACTCCATCGATTGTTTGGATTTCTGCAGACTTATTACGAAGGGTAACATTTAATCGACAGTCGACGTTTGTGAGGTATCACACATCTGAACCGTGGAGCAAATCAAGGTTTATTGTGTGGGTGGTAAGTCTCACATCAAGCGAAATACATGCTTCAGCCATTTACTTAGGCCACCATATTCTATACTTCTATTCATCCTTGAATACTTGCTCTACCATTTGGAAAAACTTCAAAATAATATTATGTGATAGATACTAGAACACAGTCTATTGCAATGCAACAACACAAAAAAGGTTTGAACATTAAGCTATAAGGTTTCATTTCATCGGAAAGATGTTGGGATGTTATTTTGGGTTTCGCAAGTACAAATAAAGGAAAAACTGTGAAGATGAGAACATGACGGATGAAATCGTGTCATAGTTCTGCATTTCATATATGTGATTCTTCAAAAATTCTCGTGAACAGAAAATTCTTCAGAGCGAAACGAGTGCCCCTTTTGCTGCATGTGGAATTTGATTACTGACCTTGTGCGGGAATGTTTCTTTGGTTTTCATTTTTGCACCAGATGTGCTTCTTCCAGCAATTTCATGTTCCTCGAGCTGACTACATGGCCCTTCGTCTCAGTTTCATCACTGTAAGTATTGCTGCACATGCCACAAGAAAATTAGGTCTAGGTCAGAAGCTGGAATGGTTTGTGTTTGCTCTCTTCTGTTGGGCTCAACTGGCTTTTGGGTTCTGGTTGTGGGCACTTGTAGACACACAATCTCAAGGAGTTATATGACTTCCATGCGTACATGGTGCGGACCATGGAGGACGAATTCGAAACGATTGTGGGCATAAGGTAAACTAATTAATGCTCAGCAAGCTTCCATTTGCCAAATCACATTCAAGTCATTTTTCCGCAACTCTCCCCTCTTAAATTTTGAAGCCTAGTTGGGGAGAAATAGTGCGTTGTGAGTACACAAGCTGCCAAGCCGGGTGTCCTTTCTCCATAGCCAATTTTCAAATTTGAATTGCTTATTATAATCTGTTTTCAGAGGATCCTTCAATTTAGGTTGATTTCATGTTAAAGAAATATCTTCTTATGAAACTAAGTGGAAAAATAGAAACCAGGAAGAGGAGAGTGATAAATAATTGGCTTATAAACCATCTCCCCACTTCTTGAATGTCTACTTGCTGCCAGAGTGTAGATTATAGGGCCAATTTGAGTTTGGGCCAATTTGAGTTTGGGCCAATTTATTGAGCGCTCAGACTTTTAATTTCCCTTGTGCTTGCAGTTCTTGGTTATGGGCCTTCGTCGTCATTCTATGGGTGTTCAATATTGACGGTACGAACTTCACTTCCTACTTTGCCAGACTCTGCTGTTCATCATTCCAATGTTTGAATCATTTCACGTTTTCACAAAGTTGACCAAAAAAAATGATCCAAGAAATTCCCTCGTGAATTGTGGTAAATGTTCAGGTACCCATTTGTTTTTTTGGACATCGCTCGTCCCCATCGTGGTAAGCAAGCACCATTCAACTCTAGCATGGATACTTGAAACCAAACAATTGAAGGGTAATTCTCTATTTGAAGCTCAGAGCTATTAAATAAAGAGACCACTAACACTTTCACCATAGCAAGAGTCCCTGTTTTAATGGGAGGCAAAGGGGCTGCTAGAATTGATTAACAATGTTACGAGCAAAAGCATTGACCGAACAATCTGGGAATGATGACAGAATTGAATAGAGATTTAATTTTTTTTGGGGGGGGGTTGTTCTTTCTGGAATTGGCAGGTGGTGCTTACCATAGGAACAAAGCTGCAGCATGTGGTGGCGACGTTGGCTTTGGAAAACTCTGACGTCCCACGTCATTTAGTGGCAGTCCTCTTGAAGCCACGGGACACTCTCTTCTGGTTCAACCGACCCAAGCTTCTCCTGTCCGTCATTCATTTGGTCCTGTTTGAGACAGCAATTGAGTTTGCCACTTTCATATGGCATGTGGTAATTCCTTCCTTCCTTCCTTCCTTTCCAACAGTTTCAATTACCATTTTCTTGCAAGTCGGCATGCATCTCGCTTGTTCTAACAAGAAGTAGCGTCGTCAGGAAAATCAGAATGCCGTTTCAGGAACTATGAAACAGCTTCATAAAGAGAATTAGTAATCCTCGTAATTCACAGCTCATTTTACTCATCTTTTACTCCATAGTGATCATTTGAAGGCCTCCCATGATAAATAGGGAGGCCATTAAAGGAGATTTTTTCAAGAATCATGAAGATTGAATGTGTAAAGCTGTAAACGCTTCCTCAGGAAATAGATAATCTCATTTCGTCGAAATCTCTTTTTAATAGTCAGATCTGCATATTTTGCAATTGATTTTAGGATACCGAAGCTACTTTCACTCTAATTCATGTCTCACCGCTGCAGTGGCAATTTGGGTATCAAACCTGTCTGCTGGAGAGTAACAAGATCTATGTCTTCGGCCGCCTTCTATTTGGGTACACTTCTCAGCACTTCTGAATTTTAGTTTTTCAAAATAGCTCTCTGTGGATGTCAATTGCAGGAATTGTGCCAATTAGCTATTGCCTTGAGGCCTGTTAGCTTAGATGGATTTAACTAACCTCCTATGTACCCACAGTCGCAATGTTGATACATGGGAATTAAACTATTCACTTTGCTAAACAGCTGCGATTTGGATGATACGAGCAGGGTTTAACACTGCAAATCATTACATAGGCACAAGTAACGAATCTGTTTGTCCAAAATCGAGGAGTTCGGTTAACGGATGGAAATGGAAGGAAGTCAGCACTGGTTAGATAGCAGGAATTAGCACCAAGAACCTAGCTAAGTATGTCCCTGACGCTACTTCAGTAGTAGAGACACGCAGTGGCTACTCCAAGTTCGCTAAAGCCGCTTCTTGGGTTGCGCAGATTGTTTTCATTACTGATGTCCAGTTACAGCACACTGCCACTCTACGCCCTTGTTACTCAGGTAATTATAATATTCTCCAACACCAATTGCAGGCAGTTCTTTGTCAAATGCTAAATCTAGTACCGTCGCTCAGGCCGGCTATCTATGGCCCAAGAAGTGAAGTACTTTTACTAACAGAAACTAGCGTTGCGGCATTCTCTATTCGATCAGATGGGCTCCAGCTATAAGAAAGCCATCGTTTCAAAGAACGTGGAGCGAGTGCTGCGACAGTGGCACAAGGATGCCAAGCACAGACTCAAAGTGGCCAGTTCCTCCGACACGAGTGAGCACTCCACCCCGAGCAGCAGCAGTCTCATCCTCCATTTCAAATCCAAGCTCTCCAATCAGCGTCACCCGCTTCAGCAAATCGGACAGAGTGCCCGGCTGTCCTCACCAATTGATATCAGCATAGAAGAAGGCTCGCTTCCAGACAGGTACTGTACACATTCAAACCCTCACCACAACCTACTTACATCGATCATTCTATATTTATTTTATGATACCCTAAACCCTAAACCCTAAAAAACCGTTAAAGAAAGAAAAAATACATAGGAAAGGCATGCACAGGGGGAAAGTGAATCAGGGGAATTCATATAATCCCCTGAGTGTTTGATAACAAGGAAAAAAATTACAAATCACGGGTGTGATTACTGGGGGATGGGTTCAAATCCCATGCTGTCTCACTAATTAACAAAGAAGTTCTAATTTGGTGGCACATGAAGCATAATGACAGTAAAAAAAATAGGATAGTGTACCTAGCGAAGCTCGCGGTTGAATCCTTCAGTGACCTAAAAACTCATAAAACTCTGGCATGGTGGATTTGTATTGGTGGCAGAACGACGGCACCGCAAGCAAGCAATCCTTTACCAATGACGGCCCGGAGTATATGGGAACGACGGCATTTGCGAACAGGACCTCCTATGGAACCTTCCAACGTCGTCAAAGCAAACCCACCTGAAACATCAAAGACGACGACGACGTCGGCGACAGGGAGCTCTGGAAGGCTGCAATTCCTGACCCCCCATCCCGCCTCCTTCCAAGGTCGGAAGCTCCAACGGCAACTCTCTCTTCCCATGGAAGTGATCCGCCGTTGATGAACCCACCTTCAAACTCTCCAAGGAATGCAATGGAAGGAAATCCGTACAGCGAAAGAATGTCCGACCCACCGGCAGTTCAATTAGAAACGATATATATATCGAGTTCAATACAGACAGACAGTTTTACATTATTGATCGATCGACACGGCGAAACCTGAACCCGCTCGCAATTAATTCGCTATGTCAACGTACAGTGAGAGATCTGGGGCTACCTCACACGCAAAAGCGTTGGGCTGTAATCTAGTAGCAACTAGTGATCAAGGAGGAAATTAATGCTTCGATGTTTCTTCAATCGAATCTCCATGTTTAGCAGATCTGCTAACTCATGGACATCAGGGGACCGAAGCATGCGATGAATTCATCACCTGGGACATGATCCAGAATTCAAGATAATGAAGAAATCGTGTAGTTAGTCTATTTTTATGTACCAATCAGGTGGGCAGCTGTGTATTGGAATTAGGAGTGTCTATGCACGCAGAGTTTTTACAAGCCAATATCACCAATTACAGTAGGAGAGGTTACTTCTGTACACTTCTGTTTGGACAGTGGTTAACATCGATGTAGAATGGGCTTAACGGCAGCCTTCTGCACTGGAAACAAACAGCCCCAGAGCCAACTCCGTTTTCTAGGAGATCGCGTATAATGTGCCACACCTTCATTTGCCTTGGACTCAACAAATACAACCCACAGCGCATTGGTCTATTGTTCTTTTCGTTGTTGTCTCTGGTAGATTGAGTATGCGGAATCCTCCGGTAAGGTAGAGGATGACCCATTGTGCAACCTTTGGTAATTGCACGTACTTTGACTTATCATATATATTCACAATTATCTTTCACAAGAGAATGGCAAATCAGGGAATATTTCAAGTGTATTTTGGGATACATCATAGGAGGTCAAATCCAAACCAAAGAGGTTCCTTCCACCATTGTTGTTCCTATGGGCATTATTCTCATCCATTTGGACGCGTCAATATGTGATTGTTAATACCCTACATGGTTGCAATGAAAATCCAGAAGCATCTCTCAAGATTGAATAATAAATTAACCTTGTTTTTCTGTGCATACATGTCCTGTGGTTGTGAAATTCATTGAATTCATTGAATTCATTGAAAAACATCACTCTTCAACAACCCAAGTCCAACCCTTTCTCCCCCGATTTTTCAGGCCAATTCCACACAGATTCGTCTTCCTGCAAACGTGAGTCCAGTTTCCACCGGGTTGCAAGCAAAATTGGGTTGTAGGAGTCGCACAATTGGAATTAGGGTTCCAACAATCGGAGGTCTGTCTGTCTACCTTAGTGACTGGTCTGGCCAGCCTGTCACGGAAGTTGAGTCTTTGATAACCAATCCTACTGCGAAACTAATTATTTAACCACTAATTTGCCTTAACCACGGATTCAGTTAGGCTACAACTGCCGTCCCTGGCCTGCAGCAACGTACGTGTTGGCCTGTGCGCTGTCGGTTATTTGGTACCTTGGAGCCTCGAGTTCTGTAGAAGGAGCTTCTCAGAAAAGAGCTTACAAGAAATTCAATACTTCACTCTTGCCGCGATGGAGATTTCTCCGATTTCAAGGATAGTTCTCCCTTGGTTAGAGTTTTGTTGAGTTTGGAGTAATCCCTCTCAGTGGGGGTGAACCAAAAATAGAATATGTACACACTCTGGAAGCAAATTGCTAATAGTGACTCTGGAAAACATTTTCCTGTTTTTGAAAAGATTGGTTAGAATTTCTTCTTCCTGTTGGGTATGTTCGGTTCTTTGTTAATCATTCTGCTTCGCGAATGATTCTTTGCAACTCGTATAGATTTTGAGGAACCTACCTTAACACCATGGTATAAGAAATGAGATTCTTTTAAAACAATCTTGAGCTCGTTGGAGATGGAAAGTCCCAGAAACTAGAGGAAGAAGATAGGCATACAGTTAGCTCTCCGTAGTAAATGTTTTGAGACTTTTGAGACTTCTTCGGGTTTTCATCTGCAGTGCGAGATTGAAGTCACAACTACTGAAGAGAAGTAGTGATAAAGAAGCAGCTACTTATAGAACTTTAGGCACTTCGGAGTAATTTAAAATGACAGAAATTGAACAGTTGTGAGCTGCTCAATTTTCACGATTTTAGATGTCCAGATCTTGTGTTTTATACCTTGAATTTTTGACATGGAATGAAGTGAACTTTGCTACCAATTTTTTTTAGTAACGCTGCTGCAAGCCCATAATTTGGTGCCGAACAAGTTCAGTACTAGCTTGATCTTTCATGGCAAGCATGTTTGTAAAAATTGAGCAACTTTCATGTGTGGGCTTTAGAGTTAGGTGGGCTTGTCATAGCCTTTACTTATGAGGTATTGAGGGTAGCACTTGTCATTTGTGTGTGATGTAGTCAGTGGAATTACCTCTAAGTAGTAAGACTCTTCATTCAAGTTGGTCTTACAAGTGTGGTAATTTTTTTTCTTAAACTCCTTTGCAAATTTGTATTTAGACATTGTGTAATGCTATAGCAACCCAAAGAGTAATGAGAATTTCTGTAATTGTCGAAAATCTAAATTTAAATCATGCAAAGCTCTCTAATTTGCAAGTACAAGTTTATCTCTCTATTATAAAGCATTGGTCTATTTTGTGTTAAAGATTGCAACTTTCCTAGCTCTTTGTTGTTGATGGATTAAGCTCTTTTGATGATGAAAAGAATCATACATGTATATTTATCAAATATAAACCAAGAGACAAAATTATTTTGTTTCATTCTATAGCTAAATCATTTCTTTGGAGGGTCTATTATTGTTCAAGAAATCACAAATGGGTAGCTACAATTATGAGGCTTTACATAGGCGCACTCCTAGTATCAAAAGAACATGGTCAGGGGATCCTATAGCCAATGGTTTCCAAGGCATTTCAGAGCCATATATGAATGGTTATGGAAATGCATTACAAGATCACTTCCTCTTGGCTCAAGCAACACATGCACAAGCACGTGCACAAGCCTTCAACAATGGACCTTATTATGACCTCCCTCATTACAATGCCACAACTTATGACACACGATTTTCTGCCCCTATGGGTCTAGTACCCCCTAATCATCTTCCAGAAGTAGCTAAGCAAAATGTGTACGCAAATAGGCTACCTATTCAATGGGCCATGTCTGAGCCTGTACTTGCTAGAGAACCAATAATCAGAGAGCCAATAATTAGAGAGCCCATTAGCCCAGAACCCATAATTAGAGAGCCAAATAGTCTATTAAGTTCACCATCCTCAACTCCAAGTACACCAAGTGCTCCTAAGGAGCCTCCACTTCCGGGCATGATATTCGGATGCACTAGTGAAACCTACATAGAGTGCATGCAATTGAAATTGTTTGCATTGCCAGCAACCAATAAAAGTGAGGTGAGACACATTTTCATTTGATCAATGGTTTATAGGAAAATCAGACTTTTTGAAGAACTTTTTTTCAACAATATAAAAAAATCATTTTCTTGATTCATGCAAGGGGGGCCCTATGATTCTTAATAAAGAGAGGCTTTGTCCTTACAATAGTAGTTGTTGCTGCTTGCTTTTGAATCAATCCTACTCAAACTTCTTACTAGTAAGTCTTGTCATTGCAGAAGCTTCCTTAGTTTATGTCCACTACACATAAAATTCTTTCATAATCCATACACAATTCCCTCTATAATCTCAATCCTCCTCTTTACTCATCAAGGAACACCTCTATATGTTCATAGTTTGACCATAGATGAACCTCTCTAGATATGAATCATGGAGAAATTTTTCTTTGTGATATAAAAAAAGTCCATTAATTTGCAGAGTCTACAAAGCAAAGCAAAGAATCTTGACATATTTTAGAAAAACATTGTGAAGCGATTGTGAAGCGAAGAGTGATTTTGAGTGGAAATTCATCATTGGCAGGTCATGAAAGTGGCACCAGGGACCAAATTGTTCTTGTACAACTACACTGAAAGGGAGTTATCAGGAATTTTTGAAGCAACTTCACATGGAGACATGAATCTCATTCCAGAGGCTTTTCAGGGTTTTTTCCCAGCTCAGGTGTGACCCACTTTTTATCTGAATATGGACTGGAATTGTAAACCCAATAAACGAAATCTGTCTATGCATAATTCTTGTTCACAACAAATAAATAACCTACGCAAAGCTCAGATTCAGCAAAAATTAAATAATTTTCTTTAAAAAAAAGTACCATATGTCATCTTGGCAATGGTCTAAGGTGATGTGGAGCTTTGAGAATCTAACATGGAAATTTAATTTTGGTACTCAAATACTAAATAACATCTTTGCAAATGACAATTGTCAATGAATTTTTGGGTGTTTTGAGATGTCATTATAGCTTGTAGTTATATTGTTGAGAAGACATTTACCAAATCACCATACAATTTGATCAATCTTGATTTCTTAATCTCCTTCTAATTTCGATTAAGGACTCACATTAGAAGAGATTTGAGGGGTGTAAGAGACTGCGAGTTCCCGCAATCTGGGAACGCAGTCAAGTACTGAATTGTAGGAACCCTATGTGGCAGGGGCAGTGCCATGTAATTCATTTTTTTCTTAAAAAAAAATGGGACTTCTTTTTACATTTCAAGACCCAAATTTATTTATTTATTTATTTTTTAAATGCCATCTTGATAGCTCCCGGCTGTTTGGGGAACTATTTCAGAAACAATCTCAAAACGGCCCTTTAGAGGCCTCAAATTTCTTCTAATGAAACTATGAAAATTCACTCTAACTTATGTGTTCACTTATAAGGTGTGTATACCCAAAAGTGCCACAAATTGGTATTGTGCCTAGTTACTACTCATATAGTCTTGTTGGCAAGTGAAAGCACTTTCCAATGCACCAAAGAATACAACATTTATATAGAATATGCAAAAATTATTAAGTGTCAAAGTGTATTTTTGAAAGCGCCATCTACAATCTTTGTACATAACTAATTTTGGAATTGATTTTGGAAATGTACCCAAACTGTAGATGACACTTTAAGGTCAGTTGCGCTTTTAGGTGTACCCACCTTAGTCACCGACACAAAAACTAAATTTTCTACCAATTTCCTAAGCACTCTTATTACTAGCTGAAATGATGTTTTGTATCAACTACTCAGGGTCCTATGTAATTTGAAATTTGTTATTGACATTAAAAGGTGGAAATTAAATTGATCTACCTGTAAATTTGGTAAATATTGAGTTTTTCTAGAGAAGCTGTGCAGGTATGCATCCAGTGTGTACAGAAATGTCCCAATCTTTCATTGAAAGCATTCAAAGAAGCCATCAGTGAAAACTTTGACAAAAAAGGACTCAAGTTCAGATATTCCCTCAATGATACACAGGTAACTGCATATTCAAATAGTTTTCTCGTAAGATAAGGTAGGTAATTAGTGTTGTGATTGGCAAAGAGAGAAATCTATTGATTAACCCCTAAGCGTCGCCAGCGCCAATTTTTGGCGTTTGGATGACTTCGCAGGGGCAACAGAATATGTGAACAACAGTTTTTTCATCCATTTTTTTTTAATGACCTTTCATGGTCAACTGTAAGGAGTCTCCAATTGAGTTTTTAGGCTAATTCCTATTTATTTCCATGTAGTTGAGAAGTAATTAGAGAAAACGGATGGTAAAATTTGTCATTTTAGTGTATATTGAGAAATTGACTGAATCTGAAATTTCTCCTTGAAAATGACATTTTTTGAGTTTGAGTCCAACAAATGAAACGAAGGTCTTTTCTTCTAGTTTCTACTCCAATTGGAATTTTGGAAAAATTTGTAAAATTGAATCTTTTATTGCAATTGGAATTTTGGCTGCATTTTTAATGTCCACTGCAACCTATAAATAGGTGTACACGGATGTTGAGCATACACCATGATGTTTGTCACTACAATTTACACACATCGTGAAATTTTCAAATTTTTTGAGATAATTTTCTATTTTCTATGATTTTTTCTTCATTTTTTCTTCCAAAAATCTCATCAAAATCAATTTTCCTCAAAAAAATCTGAAATTTCTGTACAGTGTAGAAGACATGTGCTTCCATCTCTGAAAAATAAAAAATAAAAATTTCATACTCGATTGGTTCCTAAACAGTATCAAATTGAGTGACCAGCAATGGGGCTTCCAACCAGTGGTCATAGGCCCGTCCTTTAAGGGTTAAGGTGGGTACATCTAAAAGCACACTGTTCCTAAAAAGCACCATCCACAATCAATGTACATTCCCAAAATCAATGATGTACACAGAGGACACTAAATCTTCCATTTGAAATGGCCCCACAGGAGCAAATTTACCTTGGGGAAAATAAAGGAATTTTTTATTTTTTGGAAATAATTTCTTTTGCAAATTCTGAATTCTTATTTGCGATCATGGACTCCAAATTAGCATGGAGGAGGTCTTGAACATACCTCGACACAGCCCAAAAATAGGGGCTTTTTTACTTTTATCCCTAGAGAACCCAAAAATTATCCTATAGGGCCCAATTCAAATGGAGGATTTAGTATCCTACAATGTACACAAGTTGTAGATGGTGCTTCTAGAAACAAACTTTAACCTTTAATAAATTTTCATATTGTATCCAAATGTCGCATTCTTTAGTGTGTTGGAACATGCTTTTACTTGCCAACAAGACTATATGAAAATTTGAACAACCTAATCATAGTAACTAGGCACAATATGAATAAGTGGCGCTTTTAGGTGTACCCACCTTACACATTAAAGTAATTACACCTACAATTAACTAAATAAACAATTCAATATAGTTTCCACTATTCTATTGAATCTTTTGGTACAATCTTGTTTATAGTGAAAAGAAGATTTTAGATTCTCTTAGAATGCATTTTTTAGACACCCTATGAAAAAACTACAAGTATTCAAAGTGTTAAAAATAGATGTTTCTAAATCCAACTCTAAACTCCCTTGAATAGTGGGAGTATATTGTAAACATGAATTTGAACATGATAGATTTAAGAAGGGGTAGAAATTAGGTGTAGCTACCTTAGTGGATGTTATTTTGAGTTTTTTCTAGATATCTCAATGACCAAATTGTTAGGTGGAATTGGTGATTGGACCCCCAAGATGAACTAAATAAAAATTTTAATGTAAGTGCTATCATCATTTTTGCCTTTCTTAACACTATCATTGCCAAAAAAAGAAATAATAATTTTTTTTTAAAAGCCACAATTGGACACCAAAGAAATTTTTTCTTATAGGCTTTGAATTTCCCAACTCATTAATAACCAAAGAAAGCTATTATCCTCTGGTACAAAACTAGTTGGAAAATATAGTTCTTTGACTCTTGGGTTTACGTTTCAAGAAGTCCATCATCAGTTCATTGTACCATAACTACATGTACTATTGTCTTCCACATATTGCAATGGATATGTGATCACCAAAACTCTGCAGGTTAGTAAATTGGTAACACTTTTTCAACAAGAGGCAAAACGTTGGAAAAAACGAAGGAAACAACTATACAAAAATACATCATTTGGATTACAACCCAGCCTAAGATCTGGTTATCCCACCCATGATGAGGTATGCTTTTCAAAAATAGCCTCTTTTCATAAATCGTTACTAATGTGGTGTTTTCTCTTGGAATGCAATTGAGATATTGTCTCCTAAATTAAAAGACTAATGCATGACAACCCTTGAATGCACTTTAGACTACCATATACAAAATTTAGTACATCCTACAGGAAAGAAATCGTTAGCTAAGGCCATCAAAATTGGGATCAATTAAGAGAGAAATAATTCATTCTTCACCACTGAAGTCAACAACTGCATTGAAAGAATACATGCAACATGCCAACAAAATTTAGTACATCCTACAGGAAAGAAATCATTAGCTAAGGCCATCAAAGTTGGGATCGATTTAAGAGAGAAATCATTCATTCTTCACAATTGAAGTCAACAACTGCATTGAAAGAATACATGCAACATGCCAACATGCCAACACTTTGAATGCTCTTTGAAAAATGGATCTAAATGTATCACAAACCATAAAGTAACAACACAATGTCTATTTTTTCCAAATTAAAAAAACATGAAGAGTAGTAATCCCATATACAGAGTAAAAAATTTCAAAAGTAACAAGATCTTTAATTTAACAATTAGGTCATATTTAGGTCGTTTGACAATCTTCCTTTCGAATAATTTACTTACACATACCCCCCTAAGAAATAAAAAAAATTCGTTTAAGTATTGTATGTGCTGAGAAATAAATAAATCAAACTGGAAAAATGAAAGTCCTCATCATAAGAACTGTGCTCGACACTGCTAGAAAAACATGATAAGCGGCTCTTGGACTGTTACCAGACATTAATATACTGTAATAAACCTTCATCTAATTGATCTTAAAAGAGATTCATACCCTGACCAAATTAAATTGATCAAATTGATCAGTTGATTAAACTTACCCCCATTGACATGTTGCATGTTGTGCATGGCAGCTCCACTTCAGGCGCCAGCTTCCAAGTGAACCAGCATCTTTCATTCCACCCCCCAAGTGGGCACGATTATTTTAAAGCAGTTGAATAAGGGTATTCAAATCCAGATGACAAGTCCACCGGACACTTATTAGTTACTCCGTATAAACTGCTCCATATTATTTAAGCCCTACGTACAATGTCAAGTGAAGGCACAAGCACCAAAATCTCTTTGAAAATCTTAATAGAAAAATCTCACCTTTTTTTTTTTTTAGAGCTTGCACATACACAACAACAACAACAGAGACACATGCTTTGACTAGCTGTGAGAAGTCTCAACACAGACAGGAAGCTTGACAATAGAACGCATGATGAAGAAGCACTACAACGTAATCTAGTCAGAGCAGCATACTATCAAATTTGTATTGAGCAGTCGAGATTAAGAAGTTGAGAAACAAGGAAGCGGTCAGATATCCACATAAGTTGTCTACGCAGATTTCTAAAGTCGTTACATGCCCTACACAAACACATGCAAATCAACTTCCTAATAGCTTAGAACGCAATTTTTTAGTGCAGTAATCACCACGATGATTGCCAAGCAGGTCCTGGAACTCTACATGCAAACCAAAACAATGAACTCATGATCTACATCATTATGTAGTACTCAAAAACAGATACAGGCATTGCTCAATTGGAATGACTTTTAAGTAGAGCCCTCAGTCGTAAGAATATCCCCTGACCATATCTGGAGTTACCTGAACTCGAGCATCCTTCAGTTGAGCCGCTTTGCCTCCGACTGCCCAGGTACCCTCAAGTAACACGGTACTTGCAGCCATATACAAAATCACATGGCAGGCAATAGACGAAGAGGCATATACAAAAATATCTGCCAGCGATGGCATCACAAGAAAATCAACGAGAGATGAACACATTTGAATGAAATCGAGAAGTAATCTTTTATGTAATAAATTGAAAGTACTCACCTCCTCATACAGCATGTCAAGGAAGAATGTTGGCCCACTCTTCGCTTCTTGCTCTTACAGCCTCTGCTTTCTAACTAAAACTAGATGAAGAGAAACTCCATTTAAAAAAGCTAATGACAACCTAAATACACATCTGCAAATTGGAGAGTTTCAGTAAGGTGTAACCTAACAAGTATGGATCCCGAAACCAATACTAGCCTACTTGCTAAGGAACGAACCTTCCAGGAAAACCTCTAATCGATTTTCACCGACGAAAACAAGTAGTGCACGAAGTAGAAGGACGTGAGGAACCCAACGGTGCCCGTGGCAAACAAGATAGCAATCACCATGAGGAGAGAGTATCCCACGTACAGAACCGCGGACACAGGTCCGCTCAAGCTGTGCAGATCGAAGACAAGGTAATTGATCGAGTACAAGAACACGTAGAGAGCAACGGACCCGGAAGCGAAGAAAGACTTCCACCACCATCGATGATCCTCAACACACAAGTGCATGTACGTCAGCACCACCGCCACCTCCGCACAGACGATGACCAGCAGAATCAACACCACGAACAGAAACCCGAACACGTAGTACACCCGTCCCATCCAGATGCTGGACATGATAAAAAAGAGCTCGATGAAGAGAGTACCGAAGGGCAGAGTTCCAGCACCAAGCACAAGCAGCCATGAGGGATACCGTTGGGGAGGAATCTCTCGCGGAATCTGATTCGTTCGCACCGGGAAGGTAATCGGCTCAGCCTTGGCACCAAGATACCCCCCGAGAAGAGTCAACGGCACAGAAATGGTGAACCACAACAGCAGAAGGACGAAGTAGAGCGAAATAGGGATGGCACCCGTGCTCTCACGAGACCACAAGAGAAAGTTGAGGATGGTGAGAATCGTGAACGCAATTCCGGGGAAAAAGCAGGCCGTCTTCCACGCGATAGGTCTCCATCCAGATTGCGTCACCTTGAGCGTGCACCACAGTCGAGAAGACACGTACCCAGCAATGATACCCAGGAACAAATACAACAACACCATCCCCGTCAAAAGCATTCCCCGCGAAGCAGGCGACATGAACCCCAGAGCAGCAAACAGGATCGTCACCACAGCCATCCCAAGGATTTGCACTCCATCACCAACCACAACACAGAGTAGCTGAGGGTTTTCAGGTGTCCGGAACACATCCCCCACCACCAGCTTCCATCCAGAAAGCTCCTCATTCATCTGCGCTTGCGCCTCCTTATCCAACTCCTCGTACTTCGTCAAGTCCCGCCGCACCGTCCGAAGGAAAATCACAAATACGATTCCGGCAAGGAAAGCGATAACCATAAGCGAGTTCAAAATGGAGAACCAGTGGACTCTCGCGCCTTCCATCTTCAAATACGCGTCCCATCTGCTCGGCCACCGGATGGGACTGTCCTCGAAATGCACACTGTACGAGTACACGATCTTCTCTCCTTTCCTGATCGGCTGGTGTGGCTTATCAGGATCACAATCAGAAACTGGAAGAGGACCGTTCTCTGCCAGCAACTCAGCAGCTTTCGCATCACGCACGACAGAACAAGGCACGACCTCAAACCCTACCACCATGAACGTCCCCGTCAAGTTCTGCTGTGTAGCAGCAGGCATGGCGTCCAAGCCTTCTCCAGTCCCCAAAACCGCCCCCGATGAAGCATCCTTCTCATAAGGATGCACCTTTACTTTGAACTTCAAATGATTATAGACATAATGCTGCTTGTCGCTCTCCAGCTTGAACCCAATCGGCGACCCCGTCCACCGCAACAAATTGTCCGAGTTCTTCTGCTTGGTAAAGCGAGAGACCGGAAGATTGTCCAGCATCAAGTTCACCTGGCAATAATCATCGAACCGCTTATTACAATGCTTTCCATCACCAGCCTACCAAACGTCTGAAGACTGAATCAGGCTAACAAAAAACACAACATTTGTATCACATCCAAAAATGCACAGTATCTTTTCCTCTCCAATGACTAATCAGCTCCACTACGAATCGACCCATTTTTCCAACAAAATTCTTAATTTGCTTCCCAGGCCAAACAACACAAAGAAAATAATACACGGATAGACACCTTCAAATGCACATCTCTAAAAACGAGAAAGGAGAACAAAACACCCTCAAACAGACTTTAAACGGGAGTGCCCACTCATCACGAAGAGATCGTGGAAAATCGCACCTGGTAATAATCATCTATGCGCTTACGGAAATGCTTCACATCGCCGTCGGTGAGCGGATTCGCGACGCACACCTTCACATCGTCCTGGTCAATCTTCATCTGAAACTTATACGGCGAGTTTTCGATCTGATCTCCCATGAGAAGCTCCCCGATATTCTCCCCAACTTTCTGGATCCCCTCCTTGGGCTTACAGAACGGAAGCGAGTAGTACGAGTAGGGGAGCTCCGTCTCAATCGACGTGATGGAGTTCACCTTGACCTCCAGCTTGGCGCCTTTCTTGTAGGGATGCAAGTACGTCCCGGGCAAGTAGAACGCTTGCACGGGGGTGATGCACAACAACAGCAAGCAAGCGACAGCAACGCACAGATCCATGGCGACCACTCGGTTAGGGTTTGGAGCCCGCTTGGGTCCCCGAATGCGGCGTGCCATACTTTTGAGCGCAATCAAAAGAGAGCCGCAGTAGCTAAATGATAGTGTGCCAACGCAAGTGCCGCCGCGAGCTCACGCACACAAAATGGTGCGAGCGCCAGACGTAACCAGCGAGCGGGACGGTGACGGAGAAGAGCAAGACTGAGAGAGAAAGCAGGAGCATAATGGAAGAGAAAGGGGTGACATCGAGGTCTGTATCGAGGTGCGGATCGAGGTGTTGAAATGACTGTTGGAGATGTCGAACTACAGCTTGCTTTTCAGTTCCGATTGTATTATTTTGGATTGTACCAGGTGCTGGGTGTTCAAGCATCCTTGGAGTCACCTTTTCTAAAAAGAATATTTGTGGATTATTAGCAATTAAAAATCATGAAAATAAAAATAAAATTAAATAAGGCATCTACTTTCTATGAATTTTTAAAGTAGGATTCACTAGGGCACCTAAATCTACATTCCTAAGAAACTTGCTTTGATTCTCACACCAAAATTTTAAAAAATCAAAGCCCGCCAATCACAATTAAGCATGGGGATGGTTTCAAGGTACATTTGGGAACACTTTTAAGAACACTCTGACTAGTATCAAACAATGTATACACTGAAATTAATAGGTGCTCCTACCTCACCGTATATAAAATAAAATTGCCATTTTTCATCATGCATGATTGACATTCAATTTTTACACAAATCCAATCAAGTGTACCAATTTTAGCTTCACACATAGATATATGTGTATGCGTGTGTTTCCTACACATCTATGAGATCAAATTCATCCACTAATTTTTTCAATCAATCATTATATAAAACCATAAATACTAAATGAAATGATTCACTCAAAATGGAGTTTTTGCTTCTTTGAAATTAAAAATTTGGTATGCTTGATCAAGAATGTGTAAAAATTGAATATTAATTATGGAAGACTAAAATGTCAACTGTATTCTTTATTGTGCAAAAATCTTTGAATGGTACAATAGATAATTTTTAAAATTGTTGGACCTAATAGGTGAATGCACTTCTATGCTATACAAAATTGGAAATTGATTTTTGAAGTTTTCAAGAGATGCAATTGCCTTTGACTAGTTTATGATGCATTCATTTTCATGAGTGTAAGGAGAAACTAAATTTTAGAGGTATTTGAATTGTTGTCATAAGAAAAGGTAGCTACAAAATTCATATTCAATGTTAATCCTTAAATTGCTCTATGGTATCAAGTCACTTTCTACTATGAGGTACACCCTTAATGCTATAATATTTGTTGGTTCCTTGTAAAATTTTTACTAGAGGTGTATTTTACTACTAGATTGATGCCTAAAAAAGTTCAAACCAATTTTAGGTATTAAATTCTGCCTTAAAAAGACATTTTTTCTAGATTATAAGCAATTTTAGGCATCCATGATAGATAGGTTTAATTGGGCAAAATTTGTTAATAGATACTCTCAATAAGCTTGTCAACATAGTTCCAAAGTTGATGTAAAATAGACCTTTGGCAAAAATTTCACAAGAATTCAACAAATATTGCAATGGGAAGTGTTGATCCCAAAAGAGGAAATGGCTTGAAATCATGACTCAAGGTTGTAAGGGTAAAAAGTAGTTTTTTGGAAGTTAGAATCTTGCATACTCTTCCTTTATTAGTAGCTTTTTACAAAAAAGATTATGGTCAACAATCTTCTCTTGTACTCCCTCTATCCCAAAATAAGCGTCCCAAACTCTTTTCCTTCTAATATTAACTATTTTTTCAATCAAAGTGCCAAAAGTTTGTGCATTGAAGAATGGGTAACCTATCCCTAAGATGTATGCAAAATTTGGAGCTTAGGGAGTGTCATTTAGGCACCCAAAATGCAAATTGAAAGCATGATTTTGAACATTTTTTTATCATTGTTGCCAACTCCATCAACTTAATTGATTTACAAGGTTTTGGCTACAATGGGATTTTAATAAGATGTTCCCCAATCTACATATCCAAAAATAAAAAAAACTAGCTTATGTTATGATCAACTTTTAATAGCTCCGAAATAATCGCTAAACAAGTCATTACTACTACTATTTTAGGAAGCAATTAGCAAAAGTTGTGTCATTTTGAGGCCAAGTTTGCAAGGCAAATGAAGTGCTCTTACATTGTTTTACTTGCCCCTACAAGATCATTCAATCAAACATTCATGAAATGGTTGATATCACAAAAAGGACGTTTTTAGAGGGACAAATTTTTGCTTGATTTGGATGCTTATTTTGGGACAAAAGGAGTACAGTAGTTCCTATTGATCACTTCCATGAAGGATCTATGAAATTTCTTTTGTCTCCCATTTTGTCTTTATGTAAGGTTTGTCCAATTTTCAATGGATGGATGTTTATCTATGAAGTAATGCCTCTACTTTTACACTACAAATTATCCTCACTAAAAAGAGGGGGAAGGACTTGTATTGTTGGATTTGAAAAGAAGGAAGATGTTTTGAGAGTCCTTATTCTTGCTTGACAAATCCAAATGACCAACTATGAAATTGGACTTGGGGCTTCTTTGAAATCTCATGAACTTTTCAAATTGATCAATTAGCTAAAATTCAAAACATAAGAGGTTTTTTGGCTATATTAGAAGATTGCGAGTTCTCGAACTGTGGGAACTTGCTGAATTTTTTTGCACAAGCAATTTGATATGGCAAAGAGACTGCCACATCAGATAATATTTAATTAATATTTAATTAAATTTTTCCGAAATTTTTTTGTCCAATTTTTAATTTTTTTAATTTTTAATTTTTTTAATTTTTAATTTTTTATATTTTTAAATTTTTTTTTAATCTAACCAGTAGTGACTGGTTCATAGATTGGGGAACGGGACTGAAACAATCTGTTAGTGCCCTGAAAAAACATCTTAAAATAGAATGATGAAACAAGAATAAAATCTTTGGATTTGGGCAATGTTTAAAGATTCAAAAAATTTGGCAAGATAGCATTTGTGTAGAGGTTTTATTTATGAGCCATTTCACATTAGGGATGACTATTTAGATTTTGTGATTTCAAAAGGAATGATTTTGTTTTGAGGGATCACTAAAAACCTTGCATTCCAAAGGTGATATTTTAGTAATCAACAATACTTTTTCTTTCCAAATCTGGGATGTAATTCCACTTCAAGGCCAACTACACCTTCATGATCCTATGCATATTTGCATCAGTAGAATGGTGATATTTTTTAAAGCATTTCTAACATTTATGCAAAAAATCTAATATAAAAAAACATGCAACTTGTTTAGAGGACAGTTATTTATCTAATTATGATCCCTACATTTGTACCATGTTAAATACCAACTAATCACAAGTACAAGAGATTTTTCTTTTGCCAATGTATAATATGTAGAAGAAAAAATAGCATTTAAAAAGTTGTCATCATGCATTATAAAATTGCTTTAATTTGTTATAACTCAATCAATAATTATAAATTTCGATGGAAAGTGTACAAGTAATTCTTGAACCATGGTGCTTTTTTTTCATTTTTTGTGAAGTGCCAAAGTAGCAATATTAAATGCTATAATGGTACTCCTAATTTCAACATTCATCTACATATTTGTTTTCATCTATAATTTGGCAATTTCATCTAAGATTTTACTATTTATGTTCAAAGGGCTTAGTGCAAAGTCCATTACTTTGGTGCAAATTGACAACAAATCACTAGAAAAATCCACACTACTTGAATTGTCAAATCTTCATCGCAATTGTTACAACAAATCACTAAGCAATTTTCATTTGCCTTTGAATTCTTACCAATATGTAAATAAGGAGTTTTCTGATTGACATGGAATTAAATTTGGAAATAATGTCATTAGAAGCTCATAAAATAACGAGTAAAATACATGATAAAGATTTAAGGAAATCCAAATTTGGATCTCAAAATGATTGAAATATATCTCGATTATAAGCTTAGTATCTTTGACAAATTTAATCTCTAAAGTCTTGAAGCCTTTTTTATTGAAACTATCCTATTCTATTACAAAGAGCAAATAAATTATAAATAAGATATTTTTTCAAGAAAAATATTTAGATTGCCCAAAAAAAAGATTGTCCTTAATTTTCTCATTACTAATTTTAGAAACTTGAACATGAAGATTGCAAGATAATTGTCCAAATTAAAGTAAAGAAAATAATATTTTTACATCTTGTTAATATACTTGATTTTGAGACTTCAAATCTTCTTATCTTAATTCTTTGTGATACAAAGTTTGAATTGAAAAAAATATAGATTGAAGTATTAAGTTGAAAATCTAGGAAAAAATTCAAAAATAATTTTTTTTCTTTCATTCTTTAAAAAATTATTATAGAAGTAAAAGATAGAAGGAAAATGTAATCATTCATAGTTCTAAAATGGAATTGAAACATATTAATTCTAACACTAAAATTAGTATTTTTGCAAGCAAATTGAACTTTTTTTTAATTTTTTTAATTTTAAAAATAATAATAAAAAATAAAGCCAATACACTATTTTTTGAAGAAGATGAAATGATTGCTTGCCAAAGAAGAAGTTCCAAAACTTTCATATCACTAATCCGAATAGAATGAATCAAATATTTTCATTTAGCCAAAAATACATTTGTAAAAAACAAATTTTCAAAATTTTGATGTCAATTTTTTTGGGATTTTCTTAATCACTTGTCAAATTGAAATTTGTACTTAGGATGGCATAATTTTGCTCCTAGGATATAATTAAAGTTATTGAATTTTTCTTCCTTAACCCCTAATTGCCCAAGGCCTTTATTGAGATTCTAAGAATTTGCTCTACATTGAACAAGAAGCCAACATTTTGATAAGCTTTATCAATTTTATTAAAAATCTAATTGTACATATTCAAAGTAGACATGTTTGAGATCACATAGGATAAGAAAATACAACAATATCACTTATAGATTGAAAGATTATAATGTTTAATCATGAAAGTGTTAAAATTGCAAAAGTGAATTGAAGCCTTTTGATCCTCCTTTCACATGTCAAATCTAGAAATTTAGTCACTAAAAAAATATGAGGTTAAAAGGCCTAAAATGCATAATCCCAATCAATCTATGAAAATCTACTCTATAATTTTTTTAAATGAATTTTCAGTGTGTTATTTTCTCCAAGCTCTAGTATATTTGAGGCTCATTTCCAAGAGCCTCAAACACTATGGAAAGTCAAGATTGCAATGGACACCCTTTTACAAAATCTTGAATAGAAAACTCATAATCAATCATTTTCAAAATCAGATATTTGATGCTAAAAGAAAACTTCAAAAAGAAGTTCCCAAAATATAAACTACTAAAAATAACTTGATTGGATTTTATTTCACTTCAAAGTTTGACAAACTGAACATCAAATTTTGGTGCCACCAACACTTAGGAATTAATGCTTTTTCAATAATGTTTTTTCACACAATTAAGAATATAATGATTGACCACAAGGTCTAAGAGATCTACCAATATGGTAAAATATTGAAAAAAACAGACTTTCTTCTTACAGGATGAATAAATATGACCACTCCCATTGCCACAAACCTACAATGACCCAATTTATACTTACCCTTATTTGTTTTGGCTTGTTTAGTTTGGCTGTCTTTTTCGTATTTCAAATTATTTCATAACAAAAACATATGAATACTAAAAATTTTCACCCCTGTAAGTTCCCTGCCACAAGTCCTATTCAAATGAACCCTTCAGTAAGCAAACTTCCTCTTGAAAGACTCTTTGAAGGCAACAATCAAAACAAAACACTTGTCCTAATATATTAGCATTTGAAAAACAAAATAAGCTTGGAATTGAGAACAAGATGTTTTATACCCTGAGACTGGTACCAACAGTGTAAGAATCATTAATATTTTAATCAATTTTCTTATTGGAGTTGAATCCAATAACAAAATAAGTAGTCAAACTTTCGTTGTACCGTTAATTCATCTTGGGGCAAATTCTTGGGCACACTCGCTGAGAGATTGAGGCAAGCAAAACTGACACAACATTAAAACCATACAGAAAATTATAGAATGCGAAGACAATCTTGTAGAGAGAATGTGCTTATTGGATGATGAAGAATGAAAAAACAAATGCATTGTGGCTTTGGTATCCAAAACGGAACAAAAAGCTGAAACAACTCTCTGTATCAATATAACCATGTGTTCTTCAAAGTTCCTTCAGAAAAGAAAGCTTATGAGAAGGACGTCAAGACCTACATGAATCCCATTCCGAAGAAGCTTCTGAGAAAATCAAAGTGAGGGAAGGCAGGGGTACATTGACGTGAGGTCAGAGGGTTTTCTGGATGCGATTAACGAGATCCTCTGCTCTCAAAGCACCTTCCTGCGTAATCAACAAAGGAAGTCGTTAAATCTGTTTCCGCAACTCATTGCAATCAGTTTCCCGTATCGAAATAGACATACGGAACAATCATACATGTTCCTTTTATCCGTTCCTTCTACTTCAGTTGTTTCTTAGAATACACAAAAGGGCCGGTCTTCATTTGTTCGGACAAGCCTCGAGTGCAACACATTTCAAGCACATTTTAAGAAACATTGATCAAAAGTTGGAAAGTCGTTCTAAAAGCTTTGTCTAGATAGCCATGGAAAAAGAATATTGACAACAGATGATTAAATTACATGGATGCGTAAATAACAACACTTTTTGTCCGTTTAACCATTTTGTAGAGTACTCCAAGATACCATCAGCCCGCAAAATGGATAAATAGACAACCACTTCAGCTTATTCTTTCCTAATGTCTTCCATCTTGTCCAGTGGGCTCCAATTTACGAAGCAATGTCTTAAAATTCCTCGACGTTTTGCTTTCCTCAAAACTTGTCCAGAGAAGTGTAAACCGGTCCCAAAGATTCAGAAGCGCTAAGAATCATAGGCGAAAGAGGATGGAAACATACCACCCTGTCCGCAACTTGTCCGTTTTTGAAGAGCACCAGTGTGGGTAGAGCATGGATATTGAAGCGGGAGGCAAGGTCGGGGTATTTTTCTGTGTCTATCTTTACCTGTCAATCCAGTCTTTGTAAACAAGGTATCTGATCACAATAATATAACCACGAGCAAGTATACCCAGGGATGACTTAAAATATTCCAACAGAAGGCCAGGGAGGAACTTACAACGCGAACTTTGTCCTTCAAAGCCTTGCTGACCTCATTCAAAATGGGCACCATCATTTGACAAGGTCCGCACCTTCACACATCATGGTTTAATTTTAGACGACGATACAGATTTACCAACCATACGCTCTGAAGAGTGGGATAAGAAGGCCGTCAGGTAAAAACTGACACAATGTTGATAACATTCTAGGGCTCGAATAGAAAAAGCCTACCAGAAACGCCCCTAAATTCTAGAAACTTTCACCCAACATCGATTTGATGCGAAGGAACTGTGAGGGAAGGAAGAATACATACCAAACTGCATAGAAATCTACCAATACTGGTACTCCACAATTTTGAAGCATATCATCAAACGAAGAGAAAGTTTTCTTGGATGCCTGCCCCTGAAACAATATGCCAACCAAACATGATCATAAGTACGTGAATTCTCTCCTGTAATCATTTACCGTTCGTCAGAGAATAAACCCTTGGTCACAATAACTAAGAAAAAAGCTGCCAGGCCAGAAACCTATGACTTCAAATGATAAAGTTCAGTCATCTTCTCAACAACAGACGTGCAATCATAACGCTGCTGCAAACATGTAAGATACTTTAACATGCTGTGCACAGACCTGCAGAAATTGAACTTCTAATTCATCCTTCAAAGTCAACAGTGACCTGGAGGGTCATATAAAGGTTTACGGATCAATGTTGATTTTAAATGCTTTCGAGACAAACAAAGGCCTGCCTTCGTTTTTTCTCTAGCTTCATTGCAAGGGATCGTGGGAAACAAACCAATATTGCGTAACATGCAGGTGTTTCAAAATTGCACTTTAGTACTGTAGAAGTCAACAAAACTAGGACCATCCATAAACGTCTTCAATTACGATGGTTAAGTGTTTCAAATGGATGTGATTCGAAATAATCTAAATCTTGATTTCATTTCATTCAAATACCAGGAAAACAACAAATCATTTAACATCCAATTTTTTATGGCCTCCTATAAATCACTGGAAAGTTCAGTAATCTACTCAATGGAGAACTTTAAAGTTTTGGCTTCAATTCTTTATGAATTATATTGTCCGATAAAAAACAATGTCAAAAATGAAAATCAAAGAGGTAGTAATCAACCTCGACAAAATAAATGCCATTTCAAAATTAAACAAGATAAGGTAACCACACCTATTTTCAACACCTACCTAAATTCAAAGCTCCAAATTCTGGCACAGTAAATACAAATTGAATTCTCGAATGTCCACCACCTCAACATCAAACTCGGTCGATTACGGATTATCTACCAATGAACCTCTCGACCTAAAAACTTTTGGAAATGTACAGCACATAATGCACTCTTTGGTGCATTGAAACATCCTCTTAGCTTTCCCAACAAAATCCTTCAGAACTCAAAAATAAAGAAAACATTCTCAATCTTACAAAATGTGCTCAGCGCTTAAATTCTGTCCATCGTTTAGGATTCAGGGTTTAAGGTTTCACAATCCGAAAGCTATACGTTTCTATTAGAAACAAGGCAACTTAATCTTCGGTGCATTGAAATACCCTCTTCGCTTTCCTGCCAAAAATCCTTCAGAACACAAAAGTGAAACAAACATTCTAATTCAAAAATATACCCTGCACTTAAAAGTCTGTCCAGCGTTTAGGTTCAGGGTTTAGGGTTTGACATTCCCAAAGCTCCAAGTTTCTATAACGAACGGGGCATGGAGAGAACCGAACATACCCGAACATCGAATCGCGTCGAACGAGAACAAACGGCTCCCTGTCCAAATGCGGTCCGTCTGGGATCCCCCGCAGGAAGAGAAGCTCTCACATTTCCACTCATCATCACAGCACGCGGCTTTTGATTAGATTGCCGAATCAACAGCCGCCCAGAGACAGAGCTGGAGCTGGAGACCGACGGAGCGCTATTCCTCAGTCCAGCCATGCTCACCACCGGCTCCATCAACGTCCGACTCCCCATTCTAAAACCCTAGACCAGAAACTACAATACAATGCACTGTGAGGGATTGAACCCACTTCAAGCCTACAATCCTTAGTGGAATCCCGGTGACAAGAGCTTCGATTACAGCGGCGATGGAATTAATATTGTTTGAGGGGAAATTGGGGGAACGTGGGGTAGGATTTGAGTGGCAAATTTGGACAGAGTCAGAGGATGGGTTGAAGGGAATTGAGAGAGGAAGAATAGAGATAAGGTAGAGACGATTCAACACCCCCTCAAGGCAGTTTCTATTCCATTCCAGAGTCCAGACACCGTTCAAGTTCCGAGGACACCTACGTTATGATCTCGTTCGTAAAAGCTTCCTTGCTTTCCAATAGGGACAGAGGCCTGCTTGATCCGTCCCAGACTTCCCCCACAACAAATCCATACACACGAAATAGATGAAATAAGAACCCCTGGATTGCAGTATCGTCAAGTTGCTGTGGATGTAAATTAGGCTTAGGAGCCACCATGGACGTCACAATGACAATGAAAAACTTGAAACGGGGGTTCACAAGTTTGTTTGTTTGTTTTTTAAATTTTTAAAAAAAAATTAACAAATGGGGAAACCCCACTGCATTAACCCATTAAGGACTAGGTCAATGACTACAAATGAATATTTGGTTGAAAATGACATGTTTTCATTAACAGCTGAAGTGACTACTGATGAAAACCTTTCATTTTCACCTAAAGTCATCAACTAGTCATCGACCTAATCTTTAATGGGTTAAAAAGAGACAAGATACAAGATTGGCCAAGCCATGCGGCTGGACAAAGAATAAAGAATTGGAGAAAAGAAAACCAAAAGCAAAGACTACCTAAATAAATAAAGGCTAGGGCCTTTGCTATTCCAATAAATTTGGTCACCATGTCTAATGGCCAACATTGGAAACTGGAGCCAACGTTTGTCAAAATTCTCCCAAATAGAGGGAGCTTGATAAGGCCAAGAATTTTTTTTCGTTTTGACACAAATGAAATGGAATTTCATTGTAGAGGTAAAATTACAAGCCTGCCAACCATAGATGGCCTAGCAAGAAACACACACAAGTTTAAAGTTCCTTCTTAGGTAAGTAGACCCACTATGGATTGTAGCCCAATTTGGAGTCCTAGTTTGGATCCAATTTTACTCTCTTGCAACTTAATGTAGTAGAAATTGCACATGGTGTGAAATTTGGGTTCAAATGGTTGGAATTCAATTGAAAAGTCACCATTTCCGATAACCTTCTAACACTACTGCAAACACTAAGTGTCCAATGGATGACAGAGAATTTTTGTATGCAAGACAAAATTGCAATTGTTCATCCTTGGAATTTTGTGCAAAAAGGCGAGGTCATGAACAGAGGTTCAACCTCCAATGAATATTTTTGAAGTAGATGATTCCCACGGTTTAAAAAAGCATGATTTCCACGGAGACCAAACCATCCTTATAGGGTTAATGAACATCACCATGCCGCTTCTACACTAGATTGGCTAAATATTCATTCATTATTCCAAAATTCTCTAGGGACACTTTGGAATTGTCAATGGAACTATGTAAGAAATTGAAAGAGACATATTAGCATCCAAAAGGGCAGAATTAGTCCCCTAAAGAACCTACAACAAGAAACTATGTCATTTTGTTTTGACCACCTATGGTATATCTTTCCTTTTTGAAAAATGAATTGACCAAAACACATGTGAAATGTTCTTTAGTTTGTTGTTTTAGGAGAGGGGGGGGGGAATAATAAATCTAGAAGGTCAAACTATATATAGTGACCAAATGGTTTACAATGGACTTCTTATTTTAAGAGTTTTAAAGAGATTGCTCAACTAAAAAAAATTTAATTCAATTTTACTTAAAAATCAAAAAGATGTTGCATCCAACTCTCTTAAGAGAGTTCTTAGGTTCATATTTTTAAGACTAATATATTGAATTAGTTATGTATATTTTCACTTTCTAATTTGAATTGCTCTAAGTCATACTACAAAAATGATGTTCATAGTATCTGCATTGAAAACTCTAATAGCTTTCAAAATATTGAAAGGTTGATTTTTGAGCAAATTTCTAAAATTGTTTATACTAATACAAGATGAAAATGAAAACTCCCAAGAAAAAAATACTTAAATTTGGATTCTAATCAAACTATTGTTTTTTTTCTACTTCAAAAACTTCAAATCTACATTCCTTCCTAACTACAATCGTTTAGGAGTAATCCTAAACCGGTTCATCAACTAAAGGTTTAATTTTGCCCTTTGAAATTCAACAATTAGTTTCTAACTTCACTTGTAAAATAAAACAAAAACATTTTAAAATATAAATTTTTGTCTTAAAATCAGAAAAAAATAGCTAATAAAAATCCAAAATTCTCTGAGGAGGTTTGTAAATTGATTATCCTCCTTTTCTACAAAAGTGAAAATTTCCCTCCATGGAGTAATTTTAAATTGCACTAAATCTAATTTATCTCAAGCAAAGACCTTCTATAATACCATAATAATCTTAAGGATCAGATTTAACATTGTCCAAGGTTTGAGGTAGTAAAAATGATAAGTACAATTGTTCTCACCAAATCATTTACTACTTCTTTTTTGCATAATGTGAAAATACATAATCATCCTTCACATATAAAAATTTCATTAAAATTCAACCATCTATAATAATATAACTTGAACATGTATTTAATAATCAATGTTCAAGCCTCATGGTCTAGTTCATATTAGCTATGATAGCAATATTAGCTTAGGACTTAGTAGAAACCAATACTATTAGAAGACTGTGTAAGTAGTAATTCTTTAGTACATGGTCAACCATTTCTAGATTGATTTGGTGGATCAACTACACTAGCTTCAACGGGGGCTTCAATAACTAGTTGAAAAGATAGTAAACATGATATAGTTTGAGAATTTTCCAAGCTCTAGATATATATGACTTATATTACTACCAAACAACATAATTATTGTAGTTGTGTCATGGGGTTAGCTTTCTTGTGGTTTTAGGTTGTACAAAAAATCTTTAATTATTATAAGAAACACTCCAGTAGTGAAACATGACCACTCTCATTTAAATTAGATTTTATAAATTTATGTTTTCTTGGAGTGGTTATTTGTCATTTTTTTCTTCATTTTGTTAAAGTTTACTAATAATTATTAAAAATTGTTAAGTTTAATAGATTTTAATGAGTTCTAATAGAAATCATCCCAAGACCTACTCACATATCTAATTCCAATCTAGACATCAATACATACAATTGAATGGGGTTGCCTTTTGTAGCTAACTTGAACACATTAACTCCTAAAGGTCCAAACACCATTTTTTAGTAATATAGTGATTTTGGATAGCTAACTATCGATTGGAGTTTGTTTGTTTGTTTTTGAAATTTTTACACAACATCTGTACAAGGACTAACTTTAAGGCTCAACAATTTTCATAACTATTGATTACATGGTTAAAAAGTTATTTCATAATATGTCATTTTCATCATTTAGTGGGCAACTCGGGCAACTCACAAAACTTCTTTCAAAATCTTTTTTTTAAGAAATTAAAATTTAGAATTGATTCTCTATATTTATATGTACATTAGAAGCTTTGAATCATTCCATTTTGACTTATGAGATGATAGTTATGAGAAGTTTTAGTTTGTAGGTAAGTATAAAGTCTATAGTATTCTGCCTAAAAGATCACACCGTAGAAAATGCCTCACCTCAAAAGAATTCACTAAAATCAAGCTGAAAACAACCAAATAAGAGTGGAAGGCAAGTAGCAAAAAAGAAGTAAAAGAGAGCAAAGCTTGTCAAATGGAAAAGGAAAGAAAAAATTAAAGTCCCAAATAAACAAAAGAAATTAGCTTTAGAACACAAAAAAGAAAAAAGTGATAAGACCCTCTTCACTGTTTGTGAAGAAACAAGTTACATTTCTTGCTCACGTTTAGTGAAATTGGAGATATACAATTAGTGGATTAAATGATGATTGTAGAAAAATACATATAAGTCAAAATTGAATCCTAGAAAGGTTGAAACTTTTGATTTGGAAATGCCGTTTCATTTTTTCACAACAATCTTATCTGTAAACAAATGACAACTTTAAAAAAAATTAGGAAACATAATGTCTCTATTTCTTGTAACATACTATAGAACCCAAATATGCACAGTAAAATACTAAAATGCATGTGTACAATAATGTTGAACATGTGTCATCCATGTAATTTAAAAATTCAAAATTCTAGTAGAGAGAGAAAAGACTAATTTATTTCCCCATCAAGATGGACCCTCATGACAAAGTAAAATTGTTGAATTTTTTTTTTGAAACAAATCCTTCCTCAAACAATTTTTCCTAAAAAACCATTTTAATCATTTTTCACATAATATTTAATACATATCATAGCTAGTGGGATGGATAGGATCATTGTGCTTAGATTTTCTAGTAGCAAAAAGTGATTTTGCCATTTGTATATGACTAGAAAGCAAATATAGAGAGTATTTGCCACATGTTGAAAACCTAATGTAGCAACAAAAGTCATAAGTTTAGAGCAAAATTAAAAGACAAATCTCTAGAATCTTTATAAAACACTTAGACCTTGAGGGTCTTGACCTCATACGTCCCATACATTCCAAACAAACAAGTTAGTTTAAATGTCCACATTAGGTATTCACAACTAAAGACCAATTGTTATCGTTTTTACAAACCAAAACATATGACAAAAGACTAACACTACTAGAAAATGGTGTCCAAATCAACAAAAACTTAACACTTTTTTGTTGATTTGTGTACTACAATGTCCATATGCACATGTAGTTGTGAACTCTGTCAATGTTCGCAACATATTTTTTACGGGCCCCTACGCTTACGCTCCATTCAGCTGCGGCGCCGTGGGGAACGGGGAACTTCGCCCTCCTCCTCCTTCAGCTCGAATGCTCGCAACGAGGTTCGCAAGAAAGCGTACAAGCATGCAGTGGATGGCGATGAGGCGCGTAGGAAGCGCAAGGATGAAGCATTGGATATTCAGAAGTCTAGGAAGGACAAGAGTTTGTCAAGGAGGCGACGAGACGGTACACCCTCGCAAAATTCTGCGACGACAGAGAAGCAGGTGAGACGTGGTTTCCCGAGCATTGGATTATTTGTAGCTTGTAAACCCTAACCAAGGTCGTATGTTAGGATTTTGATATTCCAAGACGTGTGGGCCCTAGACTCTTGAAGCGTAAATCTGACAGATAATCCGAAAGTTCGAATTTGGTCAGGAAGAATGTTCTGGAGTCGATACCCGGAACCCTAAATCTTAGGGGTTCGGGACCCGTGAGCAAGTGTTCCATTGGCTTGGGAGATGGAGAGCTTTGCATTTCTGAGTGTGCAAATGTGGCAACTACTTTCGCATTTCTTTTTCTGAAAGTCGCCCTGGTGAAGACTTCGTGATTGTGTGCTGAGCGTTTGCATGGGAGATCGTTGTAATCTCATGTTTAGTTCGGGATATTTTGAAAGGGTGGAGTTTCTCGATAGCATACCAATGTGTTCTGTTCGATTTGTAGAGGTCTTGAGAATTGCTCTCACCTTCATTAGATCTTACTATTGCAATAGCCTTTTCTCAGATTTTCAAGAAAGTTCGAGTGTGGAGGTTTTCTGAGGTTTACGATCCGATGGATTCGTTGATTTGAATTTGGTCAGGCAATTGCGGGTTTTGATTTCTCAATGAGAGATTGGATGTAGAAGGAGAGGTAGATTTGCGCATCATGATGCGTCGCGATGGGGCAGCTGCAAGTGCAGAGCGCGCAGGCAGCAGCTGGACTGCTGGGATTCATTTGCGGCAGCTTGCCTGTACCCACCGTGAACCCGGCTTCCAACCCCCTCTCGCCCACGCAGGCTGCTCTGGTTCCTGCAATCAATCTCTTAAGCCAGAGGTACAAGCTCTCTCTCTCTTTCTCTTTTGATTCATCCCCTTCCCTCTACTCTTCCTGCTTTCGCAACTGCTCTTCACTTTTGAAAACAGTGTAAATTTTCATCAACTGTTTTTTGCGCGGAAATGATTATTAATACTATTGGATGTAGAATTGGAGAGCTCCAGCTTTGATTTCCGGAATAGAAATGCGATGGATGTGGTATTTGAGGTTGTGTAGGTGGAATGGGATTACCTTATCTCTCTCTCTTTTGATGCAGACCCCCTTCTCCACACTCTTTCTGCTTTCAGAACTGCACGTGGGTTTGGTAATGAGCGCTTGAAGTGCACATTTTCATCAATTGGTTTCGCAATTTTTTTCATCAATATTATTGGATATGGAATTCGAATGCTCCAGCTTGAATTTCCGTAGTAGAAGTACAATGGAGGTTTTTTGTAGGTGGAATGGGATAATGATGCAGGTAAAAGTGCAAATTCTTTGTGCAGACCTAACGATTCTGTGTTTTGTAATGATTTTTTTGTTTCTTTGAAAATTGCCTTTCCATTGCATTGTTATCAATCTTTCGGGGATGAATCGCTCCAGGACTGGAGCACCACGTTACCGTTTGCTGCCCACTGAAACGGATCTCAACACTGCCCCTTCTCATGGCATTTCGTGTGACGAATTATTGCTGGTTACTTCATCGCATGATGCAAGTGGTACGTGACGAAACTTGGTTTCTACTTGACTTGACCTCAGATTGAGTTGGTATGTATTTTGGCAGTTGTGGGTAGTTCATTTATGACCTGTTTTGGTCCAATTTGGGCTCATTTACCGACTATCACATGCATTGTTCTTCAAGGAATTTAACTTTACTCCTCTTTATATTTTCCACAATATGATCTATCAAATTGGTTGTTTTCGGAACCATGAATTCTTGGTCTTTTAGGGTTTAAGATTACTACTGTGTAGTTGTGATGATTTTCTCATTTTTTTTCTGTATTGGTGACGTGCAATTGTTTTATAGGTTTGTTCAACACTTGGGAAGGAGGTTACTTGATGCAGCCGTTGGCAAGGAAATGTGAGAGTTTAGCCGTCAGTGCTCTAACCGGATACGGGGATGAGATTGACGTGGTGGCTCCAGTAGACATCCTGAAGCAGATTTTCAAGACGCCTTACAGCAAGAGTCGCTTGTCAGTTGCTGTGCATCGCGTTGGGCATACACTTATATTGAATTCTGGGTAGAAAGCCTTAATTCATCATCAGACTTCATTCTTGAAAGCACGCTCAAGTGCTTGGACTTCGAGTTTTGCTTAAGCTCTTTCTAGCAAAGCATCCTCCTTAAGATCTCCCATTTAGTGCTCCACACTCAGTGGATAACTTGCTTGTGGATAACTTGATATCCCAGTGGATAACTTGCTTGTGGATTTATTGACTACATTCAATGTTTTGTAGCTAGCCTTCTTCAGGTATTATATGATATGACACCATATTCCTATGATATGACAAACATATATAATTTGCTACATTGTATTCAAATTTGTGAGTTGCAAGAAGTTGTTATGTGAATGAGCATCCAAATCAACATTTTTATGTCAATCATCAACACAAACGTGTCAAATTGGACAAAAAAATGAACACTTTTATGTTCACAGAGAACAAAAAAGTGTCAATTTGATCGTCCAAATCAACACTTTTTTGTTCATCTTTGTCCAAATCAACACGTCTTAGTTAACAAAAAAAAATCAACACTTTCTTGTAATTTTGGACGCTGAATTTTCTACTAGTGTAAAAGAATATACAGGATATTCCATTGAAAATAATGACATCTTTCTTATCAAACCTTGTCACTCATGGTATTTTTCATTGAAGTAGTTTATAAACTAACTTTAGAGTGTGCAACAAGGCATTCAAATTTTGGCACAAAAATTCTATAAATATCTCATAAGTTTCCTTGAACTCTATAGTATAGCACCACCTAATAAGGTAAAATAGCCCAATGCCATGAGCCACCCTATCCTAACATCCATAGGACATTCCCTTTTGCACTAGTCTTCCCATCCATTTCCATAGAGTGTATAGGTCATTTTCTTTAGGCAAGCAATTGGGTACTATTGTGAGAGGATGACATCAAGTTCACACCTATTTGTAGATGATTTAAGGTTGATAAAGATGTGGTTCAATAAATGTTGGTCTAGGTGAGTTTAGTTTTGAATAAATGTTTGTTAGACAAATTGAAGCTTTAGGCAATAGAAGATGTGATTTTAGAATGTTGAACTAACTTGTGCTTTTAAAACACTCATTAAATGGGATGAGGGTGTTAGGTCACTGATTTTGAACCTTTTTGAGGTGGTCGTGACCCTCCCCCTAGTAATGATTATATATTTTTGCACCAAAAGTATTTGAAAATTGAAATCATTTTCAATTCTAATTAGATTAATATGATTCTACTTGTGTTGTAGTCAATTCAACTAATTTTTTTTTGAAAATACAAATAGCAATGAACACATTACACAAGATATCCAAATTGCAAATCTAAGTGGTTATAGATTGCCCTATCTAATGAGCATAGTTTTTTAGAACTTTGTAGAGTCACTAGATATGTCAAGCATTACTATAACTAATGTACCACAGTACTACAAACTATTCATTGCAATAGCTCCTAGAAACTTAGGGTTTTAGGAATCCTAAAAGCATGTCTATCTGGTCATATATTTTCAATGTAGTGATGTTAGGAGTTTTTGTACCTCACAGCATTCGGAGGCCATTTGGTTGTAGATTGTCATGTATAAGACTTCTATGTATTGTCACCCCTTGATTGAATCACAAAGTTTTTAGCAAGTTTAGTGAAGGCTCATTAGCCAACTAAAGCACTCCACACAAACTTGTCACGAAATTAGTTGAATCTTCACACCAAGTACCTCCCTATTGTGACTCCCTAATATTGAGAATGTAATGGCATCAATTCTTCAACAAAAACTTCACTGTTTACTTTTATTCATTTTTATGTGAGTAGAGAACAAATATGTTGAGTAAGGTCGCCTTGTTGTCAAAGTAATCTCAAGAGTATAGTGTATTCGAAAGTGTTGGTATCAATCCATTAAAAGATTCCCAAGGGTAGAGCTTTTACTTAAATTGGGAAGATCCCAGACCTTGTAAGCATCCCAGACCTTTCGAGTCCTTTCAGATACGTTCAAATCCGAGCATCATTTGCATCTGCAAATTTTGTGACGGAAAAGCTGGAAAAATGGCCAAGAATTGTGAATGCAAGTACAACACCGAATGAACTGGTTTCTGAGCATAAATTCTGGTAATACTCTTGCACCACATTTGAGATATCAATAATTTGTTTCGGATATGAAGTTCCAAACGACGTGTTTTCTTCCTAGTCACGATTGGTCTGCACTCAAACATCACCGACCCTGCTATGATTCTAAAACTTCCCAATTTAAGAACTAAGCTGAAGTAACTTTACGGACCCAAGCCCTTGAAAAGAGAGGATTTTCAAAAAACAAATCCACCAAAAGCTCAGTGCAAAAGTTGAAGAGTTTCACAGCACTGGATTCATTTTCTTCTCGACACTGCATGGATGGTGGCTCAACTGTGACCATGACAGTTGCATAGCATGGAAGGAAGTGGTAAAAACACTATTCTTTCAGTCATTTACATCCTACATTTTTGGGTGGCATAGCCATTCACCTCACCAAAAAATATACTGTACTCAAAATTTTTGAGAACCTAAACCCCTGTTAAAGAGAGACGAGAGAGAGTTGCTTAAACCCATGCTAACAGCCTGCGCCAATTGCGAAGCCTGCAAGCAAATGGACAAATAGAAGTCAGTGAAATAAGGTAGTCGCATGCTGGTTTCGGCTTCAAGAACATTAAAAATCGTTGTCTCCCGTACTAAGAATTCCATTCAATAAGCGAACTGAACTATCCACAGACTGAAGGACATAGGAGTCTTCAGAAGTGGCATGGCACCTTTTGAGAAGACTGCCAACTAGAGTAGTTTAAAGCAAATCTAGTAAAGTTAAAATTCCGACATACGTATGTGAAGATCATGGTTCATTGACTCGAGGAGCTCAATTCGAATTGAGCTCATCTTCGCTAACAAGAAGTCAGCGACTCCTTTTCATACGTCAGGGATTCCTTATCATGCAAATTCAGAGAGTGCTCAAGCAGGGTTCTCTAAAACATTATGAAGAAATACCATCTGAACAGAGTAGATATGGATGTGTGGGCTTATAAAGCACAAGTTGGGAAAGTTACTACAGCTCGTGGTTGATAATTTCCATTCCAATTCAGTGGTTTATACGCCACGGCTAACACTGAAGCTTGCAAACGCAGGAGATGTCGAGATTTCTCATGACATAGAAATTACCTCTTGTGCTGTCTTTCGGCAATCGACAGCATCCTTTATCCTGCGCTCCAGAAACGCCCATGTATCACGATGACCTGCAACCCACGAAGGAAATATTGATGATCATCACATTTAGTACCTCGAGAGCATAATGCTTTAAGGCAAGAAGATGAAGGATACTAAATCCGTTAGAACCTGATCCCGTCTCCGATAATGCCCCTGTTACTATCTTTTCATGCATTTGATTGGACTAATTAGTAAAGAGGTGTAAGTATGGATTGGTTAAACGTCTGGTCAAAGATCTTGTATGGGAATGGGGGTTGTCTACTGTCCAATGGTGGTCTACAACCTCACATTAAAATCGCACAAGAAATTCATACATGATGTTAAAAATTCAATCTCAACGAGTACGGCTCTTGTTACTAAAGTCATCTCTGAAAAGCTCTATGAATCTATCCAAATTCACAGTCGTAAGTATGTTAAAAAGCTCGAATTGACGCAAATAGTATCCTCTCCCGAACTCCTAATTCCCATGACAATCAAATTGCCATGTGTTCGCTATTAGACCTCAAAAATTTCCAGCACGTTGCTTGTTTTCAATACTATTCAGAACTTACAAAACAAGCCCCAGTTCCAACTAGTCTTTAACACTTCTTGCAAAAAAATGATTACTTTGACAAAAAAAGATTTTCAGTTCTAGACCATACCTGGAGAATAATCGGTGAGCATGTACAGCTCAGTAGCTGTGTAGACACCTCCTAACAACGCGCGCTTGGTGTACCAATCCATGTCTGTCGACCGATCGCCAGCTGCATGCCAAATATCATCCATAAGCACCGCTCTTTGCTTCAGTGCCGTCGCAGCATTCAAAGGATGTGCCTGTCAAAAGGACAACCAAGCGGAAACTATTGAGATGTAACGAACGGCATTGAAAGAATCACTCACGGAATAAAATGCAGGAACCACATGCTGCAAAAGACGAGGGAGGAAAACGCGCAATTACCATGAGACATAGCATTCTTAAGTTCTATGAGTGCACCTGTCTTATTGTTCATCTGACGACTAAATAATCAAGGTATGATTTGGACTCAGTCGGTATATCTGAGAATGGTTCCTCACGAGTGTCAATATGGGAGCTCTTGAATCGATTGGTATTAGAGGATTCCAGCTACAAAATTCTTGAAATCAGGTATAGAATGTGCGTCAATGAATTAGGAGATGGGTCCAAGGTGTTGGGAGCTCCTTTCCAAGGAAGTTATCGAGGAGGAAATTCAAACAGCATAAATTGGACAACGTCATCACCTGTATACTGAGAGCTTGTGGCCACTTTGAGAGAAATGGAATCTGCATTTGCAGACGTAAGCGCACAATCTGGGCTATACGCTCAGCAAGAAGCATGGCAGACAACTCCTTTTCACGAGTCTCCACCTCGTCTTCTAGATGACGATCACACTCTTCCATGAAGAACTGCCACAAGGTACTTCTGAGTATGAATTACACGTCCAATCCAAGACTAATAAAAATGACTACACAAAAAAAATTGAAATATGCTCTACTCCAATTCCAGAATTTCATAAATGGTAAGTATGCCAATCACACCACCCCAAGGACTACAACTTTCTAAGCACTCTATGAAGACTAAATAATTTCATAGATTCAGATTAAAAATGCATGCCACACACGCCGTGCAATCAAGAGTACACAAAAAATCACAAAAATCCTATCTCCTTGCCAATAAAACTATCATAACTTTCGATACATATCAAATTTTTACAATCGGATTTGCTTCAAATGTAACAAACTCTATCAAGTACCACCACTCAAAACTGAAGATTTTCTTTTTTCTTTTAATGTTTTACTGGACATCAGCTCAAAGTTAATACGTCCAGTCAATGGTAAATCTACCTTGTACAAACAAGACTAGAAAGAGAGAGCAATATGATCTTCCAACCTCCACGAGAGCGGCTTCTTTACGAGGAAAGGCGCCCACAATCGCTGGTGATAACTTGGCGTCTTTCGCGCCTTCCACAAGTGCAGCCTCTGTCCACCCTAGCTTGGACTGCATCAAAGTCCCATCCAACGATTCTACGCTCAGCTTCCTCCATTTTAAGTGAATTCACATGCATTACAGTTCTAAGAAACCTTTCCCAAGATCCAAACTCTTCGTGAAAGGTGGCCACATATTCTTAACTGCAGCATGTTAGTTTAGTTTAGTTTTTGAGGCCAGCAATATATATTTGTATATATACCACATGACTCATGGCCGCACGCAGAACTTGAGTCTTTTCGTCCACGACCTCTTCTTCATGTGCTGATTCTTGACCACTTGATGGTTTACCATTTGCTCCTCCTGCTGCTGCCTCTCCTATTCATACGAATTCACAATTAAGAAACAGAGCAATCGATTAATAACATTCTTCAGCCCTTGTAAGCCTGCACCTCTTCCTTTCAGTCTATTCAGTAAGACCATTATGACATTCTTTAGCCCTTACAATCCTACATCCCACACTTTATGCATCGGAGGCAACATTGAAATATCAACTTGCTTTCTGAACTTGCATTTCTTCACCACTCTTCAGCTCCTCTTAGCTCTTTAAATGTTGCTAATGGCAAGATACCAAGATACCAAGCCACCATGCAACCTTTATTCAAAGAAGTAATAGAAGAATTCGGAATAATTCTTGGGTTTATCAGTGAGTCTCTACAAAATACTACGGCCAACAGCGATCAAGCGTAAACCTCGACTAGGGTTTATTACCACCTGCGATTAGTTCGGGTTCTATTTGAATAGGGTTTCGGTTGCAAATTCAAGTTTCCCACCTGCAGTTGCGCTCCCTGGTGAAGCTCCACCAGTGGACGGCCCAGGCTCCGATCCGACGCTCCACGCGAACGAATCCGTGGAGGAACTGCGACGGCAACGAGGAGCGCTCGACTGTTGCTGCTGACACACTATCGTCGATGGAAGAAGGAAACGATGGTGTGGCCCCACAATATGTGCCGAGCCCCGAAGGCTTCTCGTCAGCATCCGAGTAAGTTCAAGAGCTCGCATCCTGGCAGCCATTGTGTGCGAAATCACACAACGTTGGGAAACAATCGGGTGAGAGCAAGATGGAGAAACACGAAAGTGAAAACTCCAGTGAAGTCAAATTGTGGTGGATTTCATAGTTGGGGCGACTCAGAAAACATCATGGGAGAGGTTAGGTGAAAGATGATGGCGCAGAAATTCGGAAAATTGCGGAAGAGAAGAGCTGATAAGAATGTTGCAATTGAAGGGGATTGACGGATTTCGGAAAGAATGAGAAAGCTTCGGGGAATGGAATTGACGGACGGGCATCCGCTCTGGTTCTCCTGTATCACGCCACGTATGCCAATTGGGCATTTGACACGTCATCATCTGTACACTATCATAAAAAAATTGGTCGGGCTTAACAATCCCCCTATGAAGATACGCTGTTTGTTTGTTTGTTTGTTTGTTTGTTTGTTTGTTTGTTTGTTTGTTACGTTGAGATCTCCCGGACTCTGAGTCCTCCGGGTGCGTGTTTGGTACCGTCGGAAAGCCCTCGACCAGGAGGGGTGCATGGGCTTTGATTCATGGTGTTCCAACCTACGGCATGAAAGTTATTGAATTTTGAAGTTTCTATACATTAAAAAAATTAGAAAATTATTTATTTTGTTGTTTTTCTTTTCTTTTAGACCGTGACAACGGCACGGGCCACCCTAGTCCTCCTATGAAGATAGGCTGTTTGTTTCTTTGTTTGTTACGTTGAGATCTCCTGGACCGTGAGTCCCCTGGGTGCGTGTTTGGTACCGTCGGAAAGCCCTCGGCCAGGAGGGCTGCATGGGCTTTGATTCATGGTGTTCCAACCTACGGCATGAAAGTTATTGAATTTTGAAGTTTCTATACATGTTTGTTTGTTACGTTGAGATCTCCCGGACCGTGAGTCCCCCGATTGCATGTTTGGTACCATCGGAAAGCCCTCGGCCAGGAGGGGTGCACGGGCTTTGATTCATGGTGTTCCAACCTACGGCATGAAAGTTATTGAATTTTGAAGTTTCTATACATTAAAAAAATTAGCCCGTGGCAATGGCACGGGCCACCCTAGTTTTGTCTAAGTTACAATGGACTTCAGTTGCTCTCATTTGTTGAATGTATAATCACATTCAGCTCATTTACAAACTGCCAATTTGAAGTATTCAAAGTTTTTAGTAAAATGTGTAATGTTGAGGTACCAATAACCAATCATTTAAGCAATTCTGGAACAAATTGTACATAGTATAGGGTGGTAGACATTTTCTTATGCTAAAAGATAGGAACATTATATAGAAGAGATTTGAGTGCATTGGAAGCCCACGAGTTATCTTGAGTTCCTAGATTGTAAAAACATTTTGGGAATGTGCTACATTAATACTATGACTATGATGTGGTCAAGAGACTAACACATTAGAAAATATTTTTTTATAAATTATTTTGAGTTATTTTTATTTTCTTTTTTGAATTTTTTTAATAATTCAATTGTAGGTTTTTTAACACTTTTTAGAATTTTTGGAAAAAAAAGTTTTTAAAAAATTTGAAAATCTCAACCAATATGGTGATCTGCAGTTTCTGGACAACAAAGGGAACTGACAAGGGAACAAACTTGAAACGGGCTTCTCTTGTTGTCAAATCCCTTCTAATGATGTGGAAATTGAAAAAAATTAAAAATTCATTTCTGAAATTGAAATTCCTGTGAATTTTTGAAGGCAAAAAATACATTTAATCTATAGCCAATGTTTAGAGTCTTCTAATTCCAATCATTCAAGAAATACTTTCCCACCCACTCTTCCTACTTCCTACACTCATTGACTTGGGACATCTATTAAGGTAGCTAACAAGCTATTTCCAATCACTTAAGCAATTACACATAGTTAGAGTGCAATTTTTTTTATTGTAAAATTTTTCCCATGTATAGAAATAGAGTTTGGAAGGATAGCATATTTTTCTACAATTTTATTACACAAAGTGTAATTACTATAAATTTTTTAGTAGAAGATTCTTCTTGACCTATAATGGTTATATAGACCTTACTATTTCTAACCATAGACTGATTGCAAAATCCACCAAGGGCTAATTTCATTAATGAGAGCCTTACAACCAATCCTAATGTGCCACAATTGCTCTAAAAGTTGCACCACAACTTCACAAAAAGGAAGCAACCTATAGATTGGAAATGGGTAGGTGATCGGAAATGGGTTGGCTACCTTACAACCTCATTAAGGTTGAGGCTCCAATAACTAGCCACGCCCAACATCCAACGTGAAGGGATGTAATATTTCCAATCAAGGCCAGAATATATTTTCAACGTGAGCATTGTTTTGGTCCTTTTTGAGGTTGAGACTTTAGTATGATTAGTATATTTCTACAAGCATAATTATTGTTACATCCTTACACATTTCCAATCAAACATACCAAATTTTCTTTGAAAAAAACAAAATTCCATTTCTAGTTAATTTTTTGATTCAATTTTTATGGTCTTATATAGTATTTGTAGAAAATAATTAGAGATGAAATTTTCATTCAATTGCATAGACAGTTAGGGACCATCCATGCCCACATCTTTTATATTAAAAAATCACCCCATTAAAAAACAAAAATATAATCTAGAATGATTTCAATGTGAAGTATCATATTGCCAAACTTTGTGAAATAGATTTCTCTGTTTTTTAATTAGATTTTTCTATTTTTCCCTCACATTGTAATTAATTTTGTACAATTTCCTCAACATTTTCAATATGATGGTAGAATTATTTTTTCAAAATCTAACTAAAATATAAAGATATCTATTTTACAAAGTGTGGTCATATAACACATCACATTGAATTCTTCCTACAATATATTTTTGTTACTTAATGGGGTGTTTTCTACTATGAAAGACATACATATGAATTTTCTCTATATACCTATACACTCGAATTCAATTTATAAAATATTATATAAAACTATAAAAATTGAATTCTAAAATTGATCAAAAATTGAATTTTGCTTTTCTGAAACTAAAATTTGGTATGCTTGATTGGAAATAAGAAAAGATGCAATGGTGATAATGCAAAACAAAAAGTCTCAATTCTTTATACACGATGCAACAAAAATTTGAATGCTTCAAATTGATACTTTGAAATGAATTGCACCCAAATGTACACCACCTTTACAATTTTCTCTACAATGAAATTGTTTCCATTTGTATCCATATTGGACTCATTTACATTATTTGGGGCAAAAATTGATCTTCATTGGAGTGATGAAAGGAAGGAAAGGGAATAAAACAACACCTACAATGACTCTCATAAATATTTATATACTTCAAAAATTGCCAATATGAATTCAAAAATTAGAATTTTTTTTCGATAAATTTAAGACATGTTGGGGTACAAGTAGTACACTTATATAAAATTCTCTTTAAAAGTTAAGTAATTTTCTATTATTTTAACAATTTAATCAAATTTAATAATGGAAAAAATGTAATGGACAAAATAAAAAATTTCAAGATTTGTTTGTAAGTGAAATGAGAATTCATTTTGGAATTTTGCAATATGAATACCACAAATTTTCAGATTTTGTTGAGTAAAATATTATGAATTAAATAAGACTCCAAAAAAGTTTTATTTTCATAATTTACTAAAAAAAATCAAAAAAATCCTAATGTATTCTTTTAGTAAGTAATAAATTTTAAAAATATTTTAAAAATATTTTGCTAGGCTTATATGCATAATGACAAATGTATTGTAATATATGTTTTTTTCAACGACATCACTATTACCTTCATCAAAGATTTCACGTGGAGGGTAAATGCAAGAAATACTTGTATTATTTGTTGCGTTTCGTCACACCTTAGATTTTTATTTTTATTTTAGCCATAACTTTTTTGTTTTAGTTCCAAATGACTCAAAATTTATATGGGAGTTATTTATAGCTATTATATATCTAAAATGAATTTTGGAGATTTTTCAAAAATAATTCATTATTTTTAAATAGCCCCGAAAATTTCTCACAGTACTTGATTTAAGGGTTTTTAGCACCCCGTATCTCCAAAAAACCGAATTTTGATCTAAAATTTGGAGAGGATGGTCTCTTAACCCCTAAAGGACCATTGTCCCTTTGGGGGACAAATGCAATTTCGGGCAGGTACCTACGGGCTGAATTTTTGTCCTAATTTTTTGAAACTTTTTTTGGAGATAGAAAAATTGAATATCTTCATGGGGATATAATTTTTTTTTCAATCGGTGCCCGGGAACAAAAGTTATGCCCAAATAAGCTCAAAACAGGGGACGGCGGGCAGTTCGGGCAGCAAAGAAAAATTTTGAATTTTTTTTTTTTGAATTTTTTTTCTTATATATTATATTTTTGCCTATCTAGGAAGCATTGATTCATTTTATTTGGATTTGTTATGAGAAAGTTATGGACATTCTTGTTTTTCGGGCAATTAGAGCATTTTCTTGAAAAAAATAACTTGTAGGATTCATTTCTGGATGCCATTTTTGCAATTTTTCAAAAAAATAAAATTTTCATGGTTTATCTTACTTACTAGAACAATCTCACCATTAGGATTAGTGCATTTTAATTCCATTTAAAAGATATTAATATTTTAGATTTTCCTTCTATCTCATACCTACTTCTACTTAATATTTTTTTTAAGAATGAAAATTAAGTTTTTTTGAATTTATTTATTTTTTCCTAGATTCTCAACTCAATTTATCACTATAAATAATTAAAGCTCAAAACTCTTTAGTGCAAAATTTTTAAGTTAAAAATGTTCAAAGTCGAAAAATCCAGTCCCGCAATGTGCTGAAAAACTTGTTTTTCCCACTTTAAATGCAAGTATCTTGCAATCTGTGTGGTCAAAAATTCTGAATTTTTTTCCACACTATCTTAGACTAGTGAGGTATAAGATCCTACGGTTAGATGTGGAAAAAAATTAATTAAAATATTTTTTTACTCTTTGCTATAAAATTGGCAGTTTTTAGTGTTTTAGGGCAGAAAATAGGGCTTGGTCCTTTAGGGGTTAAATAGACTTATAGCTACTACCTAAAGGAATTCTAAAAATATTTATTTTTATGTATTGTAGAAGTCCACAAAAAGAGCTTCATTTTGCATTTTTTTCCAAAGGTATAAAACATTATTTTGGTGAGTTTTTTGGTCAAATCTCATCACCAAAAAGTTTTTCCAAATTCCTTATTTTTATATATTTAAAAAAAAAAATCTATTTTTTACAAATTAAAATGTCACAAGTTGTATTTTCTTCACTGGAACTTTGGACATAAAATTCTCATAGAATTCGAGTGAAGAAAATACAACTTGTGACATTTTAATTTGTAAGAAATATTATTATTATTTTTTTAAATATATTAAAATACAAAACTTGAAAAAAACTTTTTGGTGACGAGATTTGACCAAAGAACTCACCAAAATAATGTTTTATACCTTTGAAAAAAAAAGCAGAATGAAGCTCTCTTTATAGACTTCTACAACACTTAAAAATAAGTATTTTTAGAATTCCTTTGGACAGTAAGTATAAGTTTACTAAGAGACCATCCTCTTCAAATTTTAGCTCAAAATTCGTTTTTTTGGAGATAAATGATGCTAAAAAGCCCTAAATTGAGTACTGTGAGGAATTTTCAGGGCTATTTAAAAATAATAAATTATTTTTGAAAAATATTCAAAATTCATTATAGATACATGAAATATTTAAAACTAGAAATGGAATTTTGTTTTTTTCAAAGAAAATTTGGTATGTTTGATTGGAAATGTGTAAGGATGTAACAATAATTATGCTTGTAGAAATATACTAATCATACTAAAGTCTCAACCTCAAAAAGGACCAAAACAATGCTCACGTTGAAAATATATTCTGGCCTTGATTGGAAATATTACATCCCTTCACGTTGGATGTTGGGCGTGGCTAGTTATTGGAGCCTCAACCTTAATGAGGTTGTAAGGTAGCCAACCCATTTCCGATCACCTACCCATTTCCAATCTATAGGTTGCTTCCTTTTTGTGAAGTTGTGGTGCAACTTTTAGAGCAATTGTGGCACATTAGGATTGGTTGTAAGGCTCTCATTAATGAAATTAGCCCTTGGTGGATTTTGCAATCAGTCTATGGTTAGAAATAGTAAGGTCTATATAACCATTATAGGTCAAGAAGAATCTTCTACTAAAAAATTTATAGTAATTACACTTTGTGTAATAAAATTGTAGAAAAATATGCTATCCTTCCAAACTCTATTTCTATACATGGGAAAAATTTTACAATAAAAAAAATTGCACTCTAACTATGTGTAATTGCTTAAGTGATTGGAAATAGCTTGTTAGCTACCTTAATAGATGTCCCAAGTCAATGAGTGTAGGAAGTAGGAAGAGTGGGTGGGAAAGTATTTCTTGAATGATTGGAATTAGAAGACTCTAAACATTGGCTATAGATTAAATGTATTTTTTGCCTTCAAAAATTCACAGGAATTTCAATTTCAGAAATGAATTTTTAATTTTTTTCAATTTCCACATCATTAGAAGGGATTTGACAACAAGAGAAGCCCGTTTCAAGTTTGTTCCCTTGTCAGTTCCCTTTGTTGTCCAGAAACTGCAGATCACCATATTGGTTGAGATTTTCAAATTTTTTAAAAACTTTTTTTTCCAAAAATTCTAAAAAGTGTTAAAAAACCTACAATTGAATTATTAAAAAAATTCAAAAAAGAAAATAAAAATAACTCAAAATAATTTATAAAAAAATATTTTCTAATGTGTTAGTCTCTTGACCACATCATAGTCATAGTATTAATGTAGCACATTCCCAAAATGTTTTTACAATCTAGGAACTCAAGATAACTCGTGGGCTTCCAATGCACTCAAATCTCTTCTATATAATGTTCCTATCTTTTAGCATAAGAAAATGTCTACCACCCTATACTATGTACAATTTGTTCCAGAATTGCTTAAATGATTGGTTATTGGTACCTCAACGTTACACATTTTACTAAAAACTTTGAATACTTCAAATTGGCAGTTTGTAAATGAGCTGAATGTGATTATACATTCAACAAATGAGAGCAACTGAAGTCCATTGTAACTTAGACAAAACTAGGGTGGCCCGTGCCATTGCCACGGGCTAATTTTTTTAATGTATAGAAACTTCAAAATTCAATAACTTTCATGCCGTAGGTTGGAACACCATGAATCAAAGCCCGTGCACCCCTCCTGGCCGAGGGCTTTCCGATGGTACCAAACATGCAATCGGGGGACTCACGGTCCGGGAGATCTCAACGTAACAAACAAACATGTATAGAAACTTCAAAATTCAATAACTTTCATGCCGTAGGTTGGAACACCATGAATCAAAGCCCATGCAGCCCTCCTGGCCGAGGGCTTTCCGACGGTACCAAACACGCACCCAGGGGACTCACGGTCCAAGAGATCTCAACGTAACAAACAAACATGTATGGAAACTTCAAAATTCAATAACTTTCATGCCGTAGGTTGGAACACCATGAATCAAAGCCCGTGCACCCCTCTTGGCCGAGGGCTTTCCGACGGTACCAAACATGCAACCGGGGGACTCACGGTCCGGGAGATCTCAACGTAACAAACAAACATGTATAGAAACTTCAAAATTCAATAACCTCCATGCCGTAGGTTGGAACACCATGAATCAAAGCCCGTGCACCCTTCCTGGCCGAGGGCTTTCTGACGGTACCAAACACGCACCCGGGGGACTCACGGTCCGGGAGATCTCAACGTAACAAACAAACATGTATAGAAACTTCAAAATTCAATAACTTTCATGCCGTAGGTTGGAACACCATGAATCAAAGCCCGTGCACCCCTCCTAGCCGAGGGCTTTCCGACAGTACCAAACACGCACCCGGAGGACACACAGTCCGGGAGATCTCAATGTAACAAACAAACAAACAAACAGCCTATCTTCATAGGAGGACTAGGGTGGCCCGTGCCGTTGCCACGGTCTAATTTTTTAATGTATAGAAACTTCAAAATTCAATAACTTTCATGCCGTAGGTTGGAACACCATGAATCAAAGCCTGTGCACCCCTCCTCACCGAGGGCTTTCCGACAGTACCAAACACACACCCGGGGGACTCACGGTCCGGGAGATCTCAAGGTAACAAACATCCAAACAAACAACGTATCTTCATAGGGGGATAAGTAGCTTTCCTGTTAAAAGTTATGGTAAAAAAAAAAAGTAAAAAACTAGGGTGTGACAAAAGGCTTTAAGTGTTTCTTGCATTCACCCTAGACAAATGTCTCAATACATCTACCTAATAATATTTTTCTTCTTTGCCACCAAGTCCTTTAATTTCTTGATCTTGTTCTTCAGATCACCCTTCATCTCTTACTCCTTGTACCAGAAATCAATAAAGAACATTGCCTTAGCATTATGTTGGGTCTTAACACTTGAAAGCTTAGTGGTGTAGTTGGCTTCAAGACCTTTAACCCCTAAAGCACCAATTGAACTGCATTTTTTGGCAACATAGCAATTTTGGGCATCTCACTACGAATGGAGTTTTTATTTTTTTATAATTGTCCTCCGCTTAAAGAAGCATCTCGCTTTTTTGGCTCTAGCCAGATTTGACCAGGTTTTGTCCCTCTACTTCCTAATCTTTCAGCTAGAACAATTTGTTTTGGCTGAGTAGCTAACCCTTGTCTCCTTTCTTTAAAGACATTTTATCCTATCGCTAGACGTTGCTCTATGTTCTCCAATGCATATTTATTTAGAGTTTGAAAAAAATGCACTTCTCAATAAAAGCTCCAAAAAAATATGAAACGACTTGCGTTAGATGTGAATTTCATGTGTCTTTTAAGGAAAATTTACTAAAAAAATATTTCAAGATGTTTCACCTCTCCAAAATTTAGTTTTAGCACTTAGATGTTCCCTTTTAGGACCTCCTACCTTATTAGTCTTATCTATAATGTAGTGCAAATACACTAAAAGTAGAATATGAGATATCAAATTCATCAATGTGTACCACACTCTTTGACCAAACTGTGTTTGGAGCTTGTGATGATAAGATAACTTTGCATGAATTCCTTATGTATGAAACTCAATGAGTACTTTAATGACAACTCTATTGTTTACTAAGCAAGAAAAGGGATTCAAGGACACAATCTTTTAATGACTTAAGAATTGGAGCTTTCAAGCTTTATAAACTATACCCTCAAAGGTCCCATGTACAATTTTTGCAGTCATTCATGCCATGTTTGTAGCACCTCCTAATTGCATTTGGCACATAGTGTGTCCGTTTACGTATGTTCCAAATTGATGAAAATGATCGATTCATCATAAAAGGAGACAAAGAAAAATGATTTTGGTAAAAGAAAATGTCAATACTTGTACAAATTTTATAATAAAAATGTTACACAAATATCATGTCCAGGAAGAAAAACATAACATCTAAATTTACAAAGCAGTTAAATAAATGTACACACTAACCCTCCCAGTAACGATGCTAGCACCATGTGTAACTACCTATATTTATCATTCTATCAATTTGAATTGCTTAGTAATTCGATCTATAGAAATCAGGACATATAATAATATGATGTATGCATACCATTGATCGCTAAGGAGTTTCAAACTTTTACATTTGGGTCCAATTGCTATAGTTCCAACTCATAACATCTTTAACCTTTGTAATAATTAATTACCATGAACGACTCAAATGTCTGATAAATGAATTTCATGGTTCCTGTAAAAATGGGGAATGCACATAAGGATAATAATTGCATGGTTCATGACTGCAACCATGATGGGCCCATCATAAAAGCAGGGTTAGGTTTGAAAACCATGAATGAACAGCCATGCAATTATATATCCCTCCACCAAATTGAAATACGTGCATTCCTCCATTGTTTCCACACAAACCTTGAAAGTCATTCATCTGAATCTTAGCATCCTCCACGTCATTGCTGAACCTTGTATACGTTTATTATAGTGTCCATCACTGACTAGAAAACTTGGCAATCTAATAGAAAACTATTGTTAAAAGGGTGAAGTGGCTGTTGCAGCATGTTTATATCCACACTGCTGGAAGTTGTTCTTTGGACTTTGGACATGTAATCAGGCTTTGTTGAGCAATTGTTGGAAGGCATCTGCACCATAAACAGAATCCACAATCTTGTAACAAACTGATGCATGTTGTTGGCATTCTTCAATTGTTGAAATTTGAGCAGATTACAACAAATTACAACCAGAGCAAACACTACAGTAGTGGAAATCATTATGGAGTAAGGTCATTTTCATAATTTAGCCCTTGTAAATAATACTTCGAATTCAAATTCATGTCTAAAACTCAGGGACTTGTAAAAATACTTTGGCCCACAGGAATCGATTGCATTGAAAAATGAGTGAGAAGATACACTGACTATCTATAAACCAATGTTAGGCATTCAAAATTACACCTCAGTTCCAGTACATGACTCACCTCATCGTAAGAAACGTCCATGCTTGTGAGCTCTTCAAGAGCGCAATTGTATGCTTGGTTGTGGCTTGAAATGCGAGATTCAGAACCACCCACCAGTGCATTATCCAGCAAAAGCTCATCATCCCTGATATCATCAATAAGAAAGAGTGAATTCGGCTCTTCCCATGACGACAGCCAATTGGCATTCATCGTCTCACATTCGACCATAGATTGATCATCAATCAAATCCGCGTAACTAGGGAACGGATTGAGTGCGTCAAAGCTACACGCAGGTTCATGGAGAGGAGCCCAACCCAATTCCTCGTCCTCGGAATATGAGCTGCTCAAAGATGATGATACCGCAGTTAAACTTTGACTATCTGGATACAATGATAAGTTGCTACGATCTTCACACGAAGAAAGGAACGAGGGTTGCGAGTGGAATGAAAACTCGTGTTCTTGTGGGGAATCGAGAGACGTCGTAGGCTGAGAATGGCCCGGAGAATGGAAGCTGGCCGGATGTGAAGTTACAACAGAGACGCAGTCACTGAGCGTGCTGGGACCGAAGCTGGCGGCGTACTCTTGGACTTTCTGCTTGACAAAGAGTGTGACCTCTTTGAACATGGCGTCGTTTCCAAGGTCATTCAATTTTAAATGGGAGGGGATCGTCTTCGCGTAGGCGTCCAGATTCAAGCACGGGATGTTGGGCGGCCTTTTCTTCTTGCACTTGAGAAGCTTGCGGGCGGCATCCACTGCGCGCGCCGCACCCACCTCGGTGTCGAAGGTGCCCAGCCATACCTAAGAGAATGTCCATCAGAGTTGGCCAAAAACTTCTGTTAATTGACGATTGGAAAGATGAATGATGAAAGTTTTTGACAATGAAGCTCGTTTCTGACTTCCAATTCATTGGCATTCAGGAAATTTCGTATAATATATCAATGAGAAAAGTAGATACTTTGCAAATACTTTGCAAATGTGTTCCCTGAAACAGAATTTAATGTATTTTGGTTTGAGCACTTACAGCAGGAGATCATTTAATGAATATTGTGCTACCTTCTGTTTCAAAAAATAATGAAAAATCACATGATTGTGTTACCTTCTTGTCCACAGATTTCCATTCGGCCACTCGAATCTCGGCCACCCACTTGTGGAGGTCAGGCCTGAATCGCACCCCGAAGTGCCTGGAGCTTTCTTTGCCCCGGGCCTTCTTTGGAGCCGATTGCCCTTTCAAGCTCATAGTAGTCCTGCAAGAAAATGTCAATTTCAAGTAATGTCAATTCCGTAAACTGGTGATATTCCACAAGCCCCAAAAACTGTGACGCATACTTTCACAAAGGTTTGATTTCAGGCCACAAACTGTCGCCAATTGTACGAAGTTGACGTTGTATCAATTAAAACTTCACAAATTCAGTCGTTCAGTTCTATTCAATTTCGTAGTAGTTGACCATCTACACATCAAAACCGGTAAGATCATACGCTTCTCAAGTTTTGAAATCTGCCATACGCTCTACCCTTTCTAACGAGACACGTACATAATCCTTTTATGTTCGGAAAATCTAATTATCATTCATGATCTGTATACATCTGATAACTTTCAAATATTAAGATTTGAACATCAGTGACAGTTCATTCATTGTCCCCTCGAGACAGTGGGATTTGAGAGGGTGAAGTGTAGAAATACACCTATCATGTAACAAAAAACAATAGAAATTCTGCACAGGGTGTCCAATAGCCACAATAGTGGAAACATGCGTAGACCCGAGAAATGACCGTCGAGAAGCCAATTGCGGGTTTCTCAAGGTCCCTGATTTATGTAGACCATGAATACGAACAAATGAACTAAGATGCTGATGATGAATTAATTAGGGACGAAAAGATGATGAAATTTCTTCAAAAAAATTGAACAAACTGTCCACTGATGCAATGGCAGCAAGATTTAGAGTCTCGGTCAGCACGCAAGATAGATAGCAAGGGTAATATTTCATCATCTTTAGAGTCTTGGTCTGCAAGCAAGATAGGTAGCAACACAGAGTACCAGTCTTTTGACGGCCACATGAGCTTGAAATTTGAACAATTGCCAACAGTCAGCAAATGTGAATGCTAAACCAGTCAAATCCGCATTCGATCACCTTCTTCACAAGCTCAATCATTCACATCATCTACGTCACTTGAACAAAAAATCCAGAAATTTCAAGCTCACTCAAACTAACATTATGAAGCTAGTACGTAATGAATTAACCAGCCGATACCTGTAGACATGGCCTCTGCCAGGCTGCAAGTCATTCGACTCCAGCTTCTTAGAATTGGCTCTCTCTTTCTTCCTGTCACCACCCTGGTACCCATTTCTTGACAAGAGAATTTGCTGAAGCTCCCAAGTTCTGTCGGTCTGGAAGGAGCCGTTAGGGTCTGGCATCTTGCGCAAGTTGGAACGCGCGTGCTACCAACACTGAAATTAATTCGATGGATCCCTCCCAATTCAAACAATCCTTGAGCTACTAATCCAACTTCATATTGAAGTAATGTCTATCGATCGGTACAAGCTCTCAAATCTCAAGATGGATTGAATTACTCGACGATGAATCCCAAGCTCACTAGCTAGTGCACATGGGTCGGACACAATAATGACTACAATCCATGATCGGGGATTTCTCTTTGCTGTTCCTCGAGCTAGCTCCGTCCAAAAGTCTGTATGCTAGTACGTTCTGTCGGTAGGACATTTAAGTTGCGTACTTTGGCAGACTACGGACACACTTGGTGCGCAAGCAATTGAATACGATGGTCCAGAGATTGCCGCTCGAGTGGAGATTTCGTTGATTGTGCAATTGATGAACTTTGTGGACTTTGGACTGTTTTATTTTATAGAATGATGGTGGTTTCCTACCTCCAGAATTGGGGTCCACCTGAATTGCACCGGCCAGGACGGATTTACGGTTACTACCGACTGACTTCTGAAACTGGAAGATTGAAATGGTTGAACTGCATTAAAGTCTCACCAAGTTGAGGTTTTGAGGAGGAGAGGGAATAATTCTAATTTTGTGGATTCGGACTTGGCAATATTTGAGGGATTGGAGGCGAATCTATGCTCATCGGCGTTGGATCTAGTGGTCGGGGAAATTAATAACCTTCTGAGATTGACGCGTGAAATGTGTTTATTAACAGCTCTGGTCAACTTTCTGAACTACTAACTAAATCTTGTGGGTGTGGAGAGCGGGTGGTGGTTCACTGAAGCACAGTAGAGTAGATGGCGAAATTCCATTACTTTACAGTTCAGACCGTGCAGTCTGAAATCTCTATCCATCCAAGATGTTTCAGTCTGAAATCTAAATACGTTTTAGATTTTTGAAATCTATATAAATCTTAAATGCCTGAAATCTATACATGTCCTACATGTCATCTTTCTTTCCAGACTGCGCATTCCGGAAATTGACAAATGGAATACCACCATTTTAACGAAATTTGCCATGTAGCCAGTGCTGCCCACTTGCTTTAGTCGTACTAATTCTGTTCAATTAGTGCAAGTTGCACTATATAATTGTTTTAAGTCGCGTCTTCATTTACCTGTACATCTCCCTGTGTCGATACAAATAGAATGATTTCCACGAGAAGAGTGCAACATATAACAATTAGTATCTCTCACTAGTTGGATTAACTTGATTAGGAACTGTAATCGCCTATACAAACAATATCATTCTCGGGACTCCATTTGCATGAGGATCATTTTGTGCTGAACAGTAAGAAGCTAGTTGTTCAAGGATTGGGGCATCTTAGATACTCTCCCAATTCTTCAGATGAGCTCAAGGTGTCAGCAGCTCTTCCCAAGAACGTTGTCGTACGACTCCGACGTCTCCCTGTCGAAGTTCGTGGCTTGCAATCGAAGAACAGAGTCCAATGACCTGCAGTGGGTTAATTGCTCACTTACAATAATATGGCCAAGTATTCGAGGCTGAAAGTCTGTGCAGAGAGATTGTTGAGTTAATCAATTTGGGGAAGATCATCACAAATCCAAACTCCAAAGCTTTCAGAGAAACTCAGTACTGTCGGTACAGACACTTTTCTCATCCCAGAATTGAAGAAGGAAAAGAATAGTATTCAGGAGAAGAATATCTGTGCCCCAAGTCTGTCTTGCAAGTTCGTTTTTAGGATAAGTACAGGTACTTCTAGTCTAAGATGTACAACCTCTATTTATGAGAGCCTAGTGTCGACTTTGGATACACCAATTTTTCAGCTCTTTGAAAATTTGTATTTTTTATTCGTAAAGGGGTCCAAAAAATATATACTAAGAGAATCAAGATTTTTTGCTGGCAGGGAGACCTGACCAAAACTTCTAAAGACAGTTTAAGGTGTTGTTACTTTAGTATTGTCATAATTAGAGTATGAGGAGTGTATTTGAGATGACTGAGCAAAAATTCTGGGTTTAGCAAAATCAATGGGTTTAAACTGCAACAGCATTTCCATCACATGGACAAATTTCAGTTCAAATGGCAGTTTCAGTTCGTGCAATTACTCTCAATAAATGTTCCAGTTACCAAAAGAAAATGAAAACAAAAATAAATATGCATATCATTTTTGGAAATGGAATCGTTTTCAAAAAAACAATTCTGCATATCATAATTGAAATTGCCTCCAACTTGGTGCAAGTCAGTAGATACCACCAATTTTTAACCAACAAGTTGTCTGCGGTTGACAAATTCAATCTCACTCAGTTCATGGTCATTTGGCCCTCCCACAGACAGACAGACAGACACAGTATTCTTGAGATTTAACAAACCATTCTACCGACGTTAATCAACCAAGAGATTCTCTCCACTAGATTCCGTTCCCCACTCACCTGAGTGAATATGGTAGTCTAAATAGTGTTTTTGTTTCTATTTGTTTACTCTTCTCTTTGTGTGTCTTATCCTGAGACATTTCTGAATCTGTGCCCTCCTTTGCAACATACTGTAAGCTTAATTCATGGAAATCGGTGTTCATGAACAAGGCCTGTGGGAAAACAATTATCAGTAAGAGTGGTGTAAGTTAGCCTATCTTACATCCAATGTTGAAGCTCCTCCATTTCATTTGTTTCCCAAAAAAAATATATGGAAGCTCTTATTATTTGCTGCAGACAACTTTGTCTGTACTGTACCTGTTTCTCAGACTCAGTCCACAAACCTCCCACCAAGTTCCAGACAATAACTTAATTTATTGTCTGTCCAATGTACTCCATTTTTCATTCAGTGCTTTCAATTTCCAACTGGAATGTGCAGTGGCGATCAGGTTCAAGGACTCTCAAGGAGTAACTTATTTGTTGTAAGCTTACAGACATGCGCATTCTTGGAAAAACCAAGCTGATCTCAATGTTGACCTTGTCCATGCTCCAGGATTGTGCACATGCCTTTCTACCTCACTAAGGCAGACATTGGCAAGCCTATTGCCACCCTGCAGCATTCGGGACTGAAGTTTTTTGAGTTTTACCAGCTATTTTCCTTTAATTCTCATATTGAACCAGTTTTTCCAGTACAATTGAGTTATTTGTAAAGTATCCTAAACTAGGGTTTAAACCCATGAGTTTTGTGAAAAAGTCGGTTGAGTTAAAAAAGTCAAAATAAAAGTGGGTATGAAACTTATTTTTCCATCAAAATGGTGCCTAAAAAAGTTTGGTCCACACTTTTGAAGTTGTGTGACATAAGTATCTTGCAAAAAAGTTTGACGCTTCAACTATAGTTGCCTTCTCAACTTCAAAAAAAGTCATGCCCAAATTGGGGGGGACTTTACAAATAAGTCAAATGTCCAGTTATTTTCTCTATTTTGTATGCAAAATTAAAAAATTTAAAGATCTTTTCACCATTTTTTAGCCAATGTTTTTGAATTGCAATTGGGTTTTTTCCCAATTGAACTAGCTGCCAGTTCTTCCCACACATTAGCCACCTTGAACTGCAATCTGACGACTATCTTGGGGCCAATTCCAAGAAGTATACATATTATCTAAGGTGTGTGTTGGTTTGATGAGTCAAATCCAAGTGGAATTTTAATTTTTTGATCAAAATTGTAAAATCTGTGAATTTTCGAAGTGGACTGCCCTAAAATTACAAAAGCAAACGTATTGTAGAGTGGGAGCATGAGCATCTTATAAACAATCCATAACCACTCACCAATGTATCCATGGGCCCTCAAGTCTTCACTAGTGAAAGATTGACACATGATTATCCCTTTTTGAAATCAAGGCACTAAAATTGTCAAAAAAATTGACCGGATTTGCATGATAGGCTGCATGGAATTGGGGCCAAAAACAAGATGACAAAATTAGGAAATAGATGGTAATGGAGTAGTGTACCTTAACCCCATCCTTGATCAAATGAGAGCATGTCAAGCTCATTATGGGCTAAATTATTTTATTGGTGGTATACATTTCAGAACTCATATGTATACCACTAACATAGTTTAACCTACAATAAACTTGCTCCCATTTGATCTAGAAAACAGTAGTTTATTTTATACAAGGCTAGGACACCAAATGCAAGGACTGGAAACCACTCCACCCACACCCACACCCACACCCACACCCTATGATGTTTGGAGCAAATTTCAAAACATCAGACACCCCAAAAATCACTCAAAGTATCCAACTTCATATGGATAGGAAAAATTTGAGCAAGTTTGGAGTTGACAACAACCTACACAATTTTCATTGTTTTTTTGAGCATTGATAGACCTAGACTCTACAGCTTAAGGTAGTGCCTTCAAGGCATGTGAATATGGTGCCATAATGGTGCACTGAAATGCAATTACGTTAATTTGGTGCCAACCTCCATACCAACCCAATATGGATAAAATAACATTAAAATGACCTATATTGTCAAGAATGTGGCCTTTGGTGTGAAAATGGCACCAAAACAATTTGTCCCAACTTTTCTAATGTGTGCTCTTAATGCAACCTTTTAAGAATTGATTGCAATTTCAGGGAAGCTAAATTCCTTGAAACAATTTCCAGGAAATTTTCATAAGAAGAAAAATGGAATTGGCATCCAATCCAAGTCATTTTGTAAATTTGAACCTTTGTAGAATTAGTTACAAATTTTTGAAGTTGAAATGCAATAGTTTCTTGAAGCACTTCCCCTCTAAAATGTACACTATTTGTACATCAAAGAAAGAAAAATGTACCTCTATGTTCGAGGTCACTTTTAGAACAAGGTTGCTTTAATAGCCACCTACCTTATTCCAATGGTCATAGTCACTTAGATGGAAATTTGAATTCAATAACAGTAATTGCAAATGCTCTAAGTTAGTATTATAGCAAGCTATGTGGAATTTAGTACTTTGCACCAGCCTTCATGTAACATACGTATACATTCACCAAAAGGCATAGTGCCATTTTCGAATAGCATCCAACAGTACTAGTGTGTGAGCATGAAAGTGTGAGCATGTGAGCCTTGAGCATATATATAAGTATGTATCATGCAATTGTTGAAGGTATTTGTAACATAAACACCTATAATATAGGTACTTATAGCATATATATACACTATTAATATAGAAGGTTACTATAACGTAGACACTTATATCATATGTGTGTAGTCTTCTAGGCTCATAGGCTCACAGGCTCACACTTTTATGCTCACATAATAGCAACCCTCTCATAAAATGACCCTCTTTATGCATGAGTCTCTCTCATAGCTTTATAAGTCACTTAATACATTTATAGATGTGAGAAGACACTTAAATTGTTTATACCGGTGGGGTTTTAAGAAGTAAAACAATCTAAATGGGATATGTAAACTAGGATTAGTAAGAGCAAAATGGTTCATAGTCAAGTCAAAACCAAGAATTGTGCCCAAATTTCAATTTTAGACATCATTTAATCCCTAAAGGACCATTGTTCCTTCAAGGAACAAAATAGTTTTCTAGATAGGTTCCTATGACTTCAATTTTTTTGGAATTTTTCTCATAAGATAGAGAAATGATTAGCTTCATTGAAATAAAATTGATATTTCAATTGGTGCCTAAGAGAAAAAATTATACTACAAAAAGCCTAAAAGTAACCTCAACAAGCATCAAGAAATAAATCACAAAAAGTCAAATTAATTATTAAAAAAAATTCTAAAATACTACTCCCTTTGTTCCACTAAAAACCTAGAGAAATCTTCCCCTTGAGAAATTAACTTTATTTTTAGTCATAGTGATAGCAATACATGCATTCAAGAACAATAAAACCATCCCTTTGATCCATGCAAAATGTTTAGCTTAGGTGCTATTGTTTAGACATCCAAAATCCATATGCAAAGTATGATTTTTGAACATAGTTTGTAAATGCTGCAGGTTCTATCATTTTAAATTATTCAAAGGGTGGTGGCAACAATAGGATTTTAGAAACATGTTCCCTAATCTAAATATCCACAATTAAAAAAAGCTAGTTGATTTTATAATCACATTTTTATAGCAATGAAGTAATCACTAAATGCATTGTCAATACTAGTATTTGAAGGAGCAATTCATACAATGAGTTTTAGATGGGCAAGGCCAAGCTTGCAAATCTAAAAGTATGCTCCTACATTGTTTCACTTGCCCCCTCAAGGTCATTCAACAAAAGAAAAACTCTTACTAAAAGGTAAAAATGAAGAAACAGAGGGTTTTAGTCGAATAGAGATTCTTTCTAATTTGGAGTTTTTTTAGTAGAACGGAGGGAGTATATTTTTGTCTATATGTGGAGCTTTGATTCATTCTATTTGAACTACTAATGAGAAAGTCAAGGACAATCTTATTTTCTAAGCAATCTCAACATCTTCATGAAAATTACTTTGAATTTTCATTTTTGAATACACTTTTCACAATTATTCAAAAAAATTGTTGGAGAAGGTTAAGTTTACTTTATAGAAGAATCTCAATGCTGAAATTACAGTGTTTCAATCCCCTGGCTAAGATCTATCAACAATTTGTTTTTCTTTCAATTTTGAACTTAGTTCTACTTAACAGTTTTTTAAAGAATGAAAATCAAGTGTTTATTTGTGAATTTTTTTCATAATCTCAATTCAATCCTTCAACACAAACACACACACAAAAAATTAGTTAATTAATCAATTTAAAAAAATTAGTTCACAATCTGTCGTGCAAAAAAATTCCACAAATGACAATTAGTCATCTTAAATTGCAAAACAAAGTTTAAAAACACTATTTTTTTCCAACTTTGACTACCCTCATCTTCCAATCTATAAGGGCAAATTTTTTCATGAAAATTTTACCACATGATTTTAGACAGCTTACTACAAGATCATACAATTAGATTTTTTTTTAATGTTATTTTTGCTTTCTTACATGAATCATAAATGTAGAAAAAATGACAATTTTGAGTGTTCTTTATCAAAAAAATGGCCTTGGTCCTTTAAGAGTTATCCTTGGTAAAATTTATCCTTCGTAGATTTTCTTTGGTAAAATTTTGCCAAATTTATCAGACTTTTGACGACTATTGGTTCATCCATCTAAGAATTGGCCTAAGCAACAAGGCTACTAGGGGGTTACTAGTCCAAAAAGAAATCCCTATAAAGCACAGTAGAAAAAACAATCCCAATTTATTTTTTTGGTTATTGACCAAAATGGGGGGACTCCATTGCAATAAATGGAGGGACAATCCAAAAAACAAACAAACTTTGAACTAGTTTATAAAAGATAATCAAGATAATTTTCATCTCATTCATTTGAGATTTAGAGCCTCCTATCAAAAGTTATAAACAAAGTTTATGGAAGGACTAACAAAGCTTATAGAAGGGACATTTTCTTTGACATTTTCAAAATCCTTGTTGAATTTTGTCTATAATTTTTTATAGGAAGTTCAAAATAGAAAACAAGTTTTTGAAGATAAAAGTTAGCTTGACTTTTCAACTTTGTATAGTCAACTTTTTATGAAAAAAGGTATTCTACTATCTCAAAATGAAGTTTTAAATTCTACTTTGGACACGAATTTTACATTATGACAATTAGCAGTCAAGCTCTTATTTTCAAATCCTCACTAAATGATGCAAAGTCAATTCATTCATTTTGCCATGACACAATTCTTGATTTGGCATTTTTAAGAATTAACTTAAGTTGACCTTACAACAATGTGACCAAAAGAAGCAACACAACCTGTTTGATTAATTTTCTTAACCCCCCCATCAAAAAAATTGACTCCCATTGGATTTGAATTTTAAGAAATCCCACCTCCCTCCAAGAAAAATCAACAACGGTCAGATACAGATATGGATACCAAATTCACATATTAATATCGAATACAAATACTAATACTAGTATTGAATTCATATACCCATACTAGATATGGATATGGATATGAACAATGATACTAAATACGGATATGATATACAATTATCATATCATTTATCCCATATCCATTGTATCTAAGCCCACATTGTGAGAATTATAAGAGGGGGTGGGGGGAAGGGGGTTTCACAAGTTAAAAAATTTTAATCAAATTGGGAGGAAGGGGGCAAAATAATTAAATTTTTCTGGTTTCCGAGCTCATTGTGACACAGTTTGTCACAATGACAATGAGTTCAAAAGAGGTAGTTATTGCCTCATTCAGAAGTAGGTAATGCTATCCAAGCACAATACACTACATGCAACACTCAATCTAAAGTTTGTAGTGTACAGTGGAGTACCAATCAAAATGTCGTTTTTGAATTCGCACTGAGAAAAATTTCAGTATTGCCAACTTTGAAAGCCTCCCAAGAGCTCAAAAATTGGTATTTTACCACGAAATTTTTACCACAACTTCATCTTTAAGTTAATTATACGTTTGCCGAATTTCAAGGCCAAAAAATTCACCGAAAAAAAGTTATTCAAAATCTATCAACATGGGTAGTGGTGAGAAACATTTCACTACTTTCAACTTTGACACCTTCCTAAGGATTGAGTTTTTTTTCTTTTTTCATGAAATTTTTGTCATGAAACAACCTCTATGTTTTTAATATTTATAAAAAATTTCAAGGTAAAATTTTTTTTTTTAAGAAGATATGTGAATCTCCCAATAGGTGTAGTTTTGAGAAAATTTTCACAATTGCCAACTTTGACACCCTCCCAAGGGCTGAAAAATTGGTTTCTTAATATGATTTTTTTTTTGTGAAGTCATCTATATGTTGATAATATGTGTTACAAATTTCAAGTTCAACTGAATTACCAAAAAAAAGATATACAAAATCTCCCAACATGTGTAGTTGTGAAGAGGAGTTTTTGAGCCCTTAGTATAGTGTTATTTTGTGGAGCAAAGTTTGACACGAATGTAAAAACCCAACCTCACATCTACACATGTTGAGAGATTTTGAATACCTTTTTTGGGGTAAGTTTTTTGAACTTGAAATTTGGAACATATATTATCAACATAAAGTTGATCTTATTCAAAAAAATTCAGGTTAAATAGACAAATTTTCAGCCCTTGGGAGGGTGTCAAAGTTGGCAATAGTGAAAATTTTCTCACAACTACACATGTTGGGAGATTTTATATATCTTTTTTTTGGTAATTCAGTTGAACTTGAAATTTGTAACACATATTATCAACATATAGATGACTTCACAAAAAAAAAATCATATTAAGAAACCAATTTTTCAGCCCTTGGGAGGGTGTCAAAGTTGGCAATTGTGAAAATTTTCTCAAAACTACACCTATTGGGAGATTTCACATATCTTCTTAAAAACACATTTTTTTACCTTGAAATTTTTTATAAATATTAAAAACATAGATTTTGTTTTATGACAAAAATTTCATGGCAAAAGAAAAAAAACTGAATCCTTAGGAAGGTGTCAAAGTTGAAAGTAGTGAAATGTTTCTCACCACTATCCATGTTGATAGATTTTGAATAACTTTTTTTCAGTGAATTTTTTGGCCTTGAAATTCAGCATACGTATAATTAACTTAAAGATGAAGTTGTGTTAAGAATTTTGTGGTAAAATACCAATTTTTGAGCTCTTGGGAGGCTTTCAAAGTTGGCAGTACTGAAATTTTTCTCAGTGCGAATTCAAAAACGCATTTTGATTGGTACCCCACTGCACAATCTTCATCCTTCATCTTGATAGAGAAATAACTACAATCTTTTGGTTTGTTGGCCTAAATTCAAGGCCCTTTAGTAATAGGTCCTATAAGTAGTTACAAAGACAATGATGCCTAGCTACACGAGTAACCTTGATTTGACAAGAACAACTAGTCTTTGCCAACCAATTGAAAATAATCTTTCAATCCATAATGTCAAAGTAAAAAATATTCTACACATTCCCAATGTAGTCCACGGAGAATATTAATTTATACAATTGAATTGAATTTTTTTTTTTAATTTCTTGTTAACCTAAAAAAATGTCAATTCTTGATAATACATACTATAAATGTGTTCCAATCCTTTAGAATTAAGATTCAAATCTAAGGTAATTACATTCAAAATCAACAAACTAAGAACAAAACTAATCCTATCTACCTAAATCACAATTAGGCTCATCAAATGTATTATACAACAAGAATACACTATGTTGATTTTGGGTCCACACATCCACTCCAATTAAGTTCCAAGGATAAACTCTACTAATCAAATTTCAAAATCCAACAATCTAATCAATAAATCAAACTCAAATTTTTCTTGTATTTATAGGAATGGGCTCATAAATCATGCAGGCTTTTGCATGTGTCCACTAGAAGGCTCTGAAATAGATAATTGTTTGTGAAAAAATGAATTGTGAATTACATTGAAGCATATGCTAAAAATTTACGAAAAAAACACTTATTTCTTACTTAAAGTCTCCTATAAAGGTCATTACTTAAAATGTTATCTCTAGGACTATACTTAAAACACCCCTTTCTCTTGTAGTGTATGCTAAGATTTGTTTTTTACTAATTGAATGGATAGTTTCAGTGTTCCAATGGATTAATTCCTAACTAAGTGAATAGGTGTCTAGTTTCTAAGTCTCAATGGATTCATTCCTAACTAAGTAGATAGGTGTCTACTAATTATATTCAAAATAAGAATTGGTTGTTGAACTACCTTCTTTCAAGTGTTGAAAAATCTGAAATAATGATTCATTCAAGCATTCATTTTAGTTATAGAAAAGGACGCATTTTAGAAACAAATTCTATTACTTTTTACATGTTGCAATGCTAGTTTTTGAGCCAAGCCAATTTTTTTTTCAAACTGTGCATGTATAGGTTTGCAAGGCCTACTAATCACAAATAGGACCCTACGGAAGACTATGTTTGAAAATTCATAACTAATTCAATAATGCTTCAAAAAATATGAAATGACTTGTGTTAGATTCCTCATCTATTTTTCCTTGACTGAAAAATATGCTAAAAATATTTCCATCTTAAGAAATACATGGAAAAGGCATAGCTCTTAAATGGGCGGTTTTTGAGCCTCCTCCCTTAGAGATGCTTTACAATGCAAGACGTTAAAGCCTACAAAGTCAGCGCAACAAGATTGGTTTAAAATCGCTGATTTTTAAAAATTTCACACATGATAAAATTTGCAAATTTTAAATTCATATTTGCTAACATAGGCTCCAAATTAGTTAAGAGGGATTTAGAACATACCCTAGACATGACACAAAATAGGGGACTTTTTTTTTACTTTATCTCAGGAGAACCCAAAAATTATCTGGTGGGGCCTACTTTGTGGGTTAACCCTTACAAGACAAACCTATCACCACTAGTTTGAAGCTTCCTTGCCCGTGACTTAGTCTGTTACCATTTTAGAAGGAGATATATCTGAATTTTTTTTTCAAAGATGAAAGTACATAATCTTCTATACTTCACAAAAAATTAAGATTTTTTAAAGGAAAATTGATTTTTATGAATTTTTTTGAAGAAAGAATGAATAAAAAATCATGTCAAATAGAAAATTATCTCAAAAAATCTGAAGATTTTACCATGTGTATACATTATAGTGACAAACATTATGGTGGAAACTCAATTTCCATGTACTTCTATAAATAGGATGCAATGGACATTAAAAATGCAGCCAAAGTTCAAAATGAAATAAAATATTCAATTTTATGAAATTTTCCAAAATTTCAATTGGAGTAGAAACTAGAGTAGATGGCCTTCATTTCATTAGTTGGGTTCAAACTCAAAAAATGTCATTTTCAAGGAGAAATTTCAGATTTAGTCAATTTCTCAAAATACACTAAAATGGCAAATTTTGCCATCCGTTTTCTCTAATTACTTCTCAACAAGATGAAAAAAACACATTAGATAGACTAAAAACTCGATTGGAGACTCTTTACAACTCGACATGGAAGATCATTAAAAAAAAGTGAATGAAAAAACTCTTGTTGAGGTCTTCTTATGACCTGCAAAGTCGGCTGAATGCATGGCGCCGGCGTTGCTTAGGGGTTAAGGTTAAAATCAGTGTCACGTTTTTGCACCTACTGTAGAGGCCTAATCAATTCTTTGGGTGCTGGAAGAGGCTAGAAATCCTCACTTGTGATTGGACCAAAGGCTGAAATTTGTGCAATGGGCCTCTCAATGTAAAGAAGCGTCTCCTAAGTTCCCTTTGACAGCTGGCCTTGACAGCTGGCCTTGTAGTGTTTTCTGTAGTTGAGTTGGCGTGCATCTCCAGAAGAGAAGGGAAGGAGCCCCGAAAGAGAGACGAGGGCAGACACTGTGGAGTAAATTCAATCCCTCACTGACTGAGGCAGCTTCCTGGAAACCAGGAAATGATAAAATGGTAAGTTACTACAGAGAGGGCGTGAGTTCCATCTCCCCCACCTACAGAAAGTCTCATCAGTCTAGCCGGGATTTGTTTTCTTCTGCTTGTCCGAGAATCAAAGCACCTCAGACGCATCTCAATTGCAGAACAAAATGGGAAGTAGGTAAAGTAAGGGAGAGGCACCCAATGGCGCACCTGTACCCAATGCTGTCCGTTTCTACAGCATACAATCATTTCAGGCTATAAATGTAGGTAGGCAGTACATGGCTTATTTCTTTTGACCTAAAACAATAAACAGTCTACAATCCCGCTACATTTATGTTCTAGAATGAACGACCGACTTAGAAATGGACAGCATTGGGTGTAGGTGCGCCATTGGATGCTTCTCCCGTACCCCTAATAAGAAATGACCAAAATGCAATGTCCCAAATTTAGGGCAGGAGAATTCACCCCCTCGCTCGGCCACTTGGGTAAAATGCTATAATTTTTTTATTTTTCACACAAATTTTTTTACAAGTTTTGAATTCATATTTGCAATCAGAGACCCCCAATTAGCTAGGGGGTGAAGGAAGTAGGGGTGATCACGTCCCAAACTAGGGGGCTTTTTGTTTTGATTGCACTTCTAATAAAACATGGTAAGGCCGAGCGAAGGGGCCAATCCACCCGGATCCAAATTTAGGGGCATCAAATAATAACACTATTAACTACACTTGCTCCCTAGAAAGCAGGAGCCCCACCGTTGCAACTTCCCAACCAACCACAAGGTAAACCAACTCATCAGGGTTAGAGTTAGGAGTTTGCCCTCATGCTGTTGTTGAATATTTTTAAATTCTTTTCCCCATTTAAAGACAAGTGAGAGAAATAGTGAGAGCTATTAAAATTGTATTTTTAAGACAAATTACGAATTTGCAATGAATTTTTGAAGTGTTCTATCCAAAATAGTCTGTAGACTCTTCTAGAACCAACAAAAATTGTATCCAATATGCTCGTCTTACCCACCTCAAATGTTCACAATAATTTCTTAGAAGGCCATAGAAAATCACTTCCTACAATGATTTACATTGAAAAAGCTAGGTGTTCCTGATGTGGTCACTAAACACTCCATTGGTGTCAAGTTAGACATTGATTGGAGCTCAAATCTCATAAACTATAAATAACCATCACATAGTCATTCCTAATGTGTCTGTGATGGGTCATTTGATCATGATGGATTGTTTTACCTTAACCCCTAAAGGACCAACATGCCTTTTTTGGCAATATAGCGATTTTGGGCAGGTACGTGTGGCTAGAGATTTCCATATTTTGGAACCAAACTTTAATAGAAGGTGTGGATGAAGAGTATCTTCAAAGCCCAACAATTTTCGTGACTTTTGACTACATGGTTGAAAAGTTATCGCATAAAACGTTGTTTGTTTCTCAACTCGGGCAGTTTGGGCAGATAAAAAAAATCACTTTTTTTGGAAATAAAAATTTGAAATTGGTTTTATTGATTTATATATACATGTAAAGCTTTGAATCATTCCATTTGGATTAATGAATCAAAAGTTATGAAGGATTTTAGTTTGCGGGTAGTTATGGATTCTCTTCTCTAAAATAAACTTTGAAGTCCTTTATTTTACTCAATTTTCAATATTTTTGAAAAAAAAATAAAAACATTGGGTGCAAATTGTTTATTACAACATTTGAACCATTGGGATTGGCATTTTTCAATTCAATAAATAAATTGTTACCATTTTTGTATTTTGAATCATTCTCTACTTCTTTCTTCTTACTATTTTTTTGTACATGTTGTACAATTTCAAATGATATGAAAAATTTCAAGCATGTAGCCAAATTGAATTGGAGAATAAATCCAAAGAGTTGCAACCATTTTGGACATTTTTTCATACAAATGTGACCTTCTGAAGTGCAGCTGCCTGGATTTTCGCAATGGAAAAAAAATGATTTTTGCAACTTCAAACACTAATATCTTGCAATCTACATGGCGGAAATTTCTGAAATTTTTTCTACATCTTCCCAAACTAGTGCACTAAGAGATCTTATGGTTACATGTGTCAAGAAATGTTTTTTTTCTGAAATTTGGTAGGTGTCCTAGAAATGACAGTTTTGGAGCAGTTTTGGTGGAAACATAGTTGCGGTCCTTAAGGGGTTAATGAGTCTTTGCAACTTCCTAATTAGCTAATGACATTAGTTTTGCAACTTCCTAGCCAATCAATGATTCTCTATAGAATATACTAAATTCACTTCCAAGGATGTAAAGAGGGATTATCCCAATTTGTAAGGCAAATGGTTTAGGCTGATTAATCCTTGAAGTCTCATTGCACCTATGGGGAACAAAATGGATTTTGGATAGGTTCCTATGAACTCAATTTTTGGTGAAACTTTTCGAAATTATATCATAGGATAGAAAAAACTTCTTTACTTTTGGTGAATATAATTTTCATTTCAATTGATGCCCCAAAGCATAAGTTATACCACAATAAGCCCAAAAGTAAAGTGGGCCAATAAAAAAAAGATCTACAAAAACTTGAAATAAAAATTTAAAAACTTGGATTTCATTGATTGTTGTTTTTGTCTATGTGGAAATCTATTTGTATTTGTAATATGAAAGTTATGGAGTATCTTCTATTCAAGGCAATCAAAGCATCTTTTGTGAAAAAAACAATTTTGACCTCAATTTTAATATTTGTTTTGAGCTCAATTTTCACATTTAAGAAAAAATTCTACATAATTGACTTTGACTGTTAGAGCAATTTCACCATTAGGCTTAGTGCATTTTAAATCCATTAAGAGTTATTAATGATTTAGTTTTCCCTCCATTACATACCTTCTGCTATTTAATTACTTTTTAAGAATGAAAATCATATTTTAATTAACGTTTACTATTCTTGTGTTTACAACTCAATTCTTCATAATAAAAAAATTTGAATCCTGTAAAGGCCAAGAAAAACATGATTATACGATTGTATCATCCCTTTACATGATTCAGATTTCCTCACTTTAAATGCATATATCTTACAATCAATGTAGTCAAAGTATCTAAATTTTTTCTTCACATGATTATACTATAGGATCCTTTGGTTAGATACTATAACAAAATACTATTATTTTTTTTCTATTTCCACTAAAAATGGAAATATTAAATTTTTTTTGATGAAAAAAAACTTTAAAACTGTAACGCATGTTAACAATGTTATGCATTCATGTATTTGCAACATAAAATTGTTTACCAATGAGATAGAAATGGCCCCTTTCACATCCTAAAAAAATCCCTATAGAGAACAAAATAGTCTTATATGGTTCTTGGACCAACCCTAATCCTTAAATTACCTAATAGGTCCCTCCCAAGCATCTTGGAAAAGTATAATGCCTTTCCAAAATGAGGAGGACCATTGCATGGTTATACAATGTTATAAGTGTCAAGTAAGTCATTGTAATTTATTTGTTTTAAATCAAAATTAGATTATATTTTAGGCAAAATATGAAGTCCTTTTTATTAATTCATGTCAATAGGGGCTAGTGAGTGTGTACGAAAATGCGAGCATGTGAGCCTTGAAAATATGTATAAGTACATATACAACAACCAATGATAGTACTTATAATATAAACACATATAATCACCTATAATATAGGTGTATACCCTTTTAGGTTTATAGACTTATGCTCCTACGACTCACATAGGAGCAACCTTCAATTCTTATTATTTAAATTGTGGATCCCATATAAAGTAATTTTTTTACAATGTGATCAATGAAATTTGTCAATAAATGATTGCTTTGTAATCCTTAAGGAGTCAAACATAATGCAGTAAAGTGGTTTAATTATAGGAAGAGATGCTTAAATGCCTTAAACATTAGTTTTAACTACCATAGGGTGTAGAAAAAGGAGTGAAAAGTAAAAGTAAATAAAAGAATCAAGGAATATCTATTGTAAAATAATAGCTACATAGCCTCCAAAATGAAGAGTTTAGATGCATATATGTATAGATCATAAGATATAGTAAAGTACTGGGGCTTAACTATTTCAATAGCACACTTCAAAAAATAATATAAAATAATTTTTTTTTGGAAAACTAGACATTTTAGTTTCTATTGCCTTGTCTTATGCCAATCTTTGGGTAAAAAAATTTTAAAAATTCAAAAGATGATCCATGCACAAGAGCAAGGCAACACTTTTCTCTCTATTGATTCATCTACTTTAGTATTATCTTTAAGTCATTTGATTAGATATAGACACATGGAAGGTAGCTGAAAAAAATATTTGAAATAAAATAACTCTTATTAGATAGGTTGAAGTTTAGAAGGATGCAGCCCTAACACCAAGAAAGTTAGCCAAAATTTATTAAAATCCCAAGATAAATAGATGAATTTTTCTTTTCCATGGTTTCTTTGGAAATCATTTATCAAACACTTTTTTATGCCTCCCATAGCTATGCAAGATAAAGGCTGCAGATGAGAAAAATGACTATACAAATTTGTCACATATACTAATTTACCCTAGTTGCACTATACTTGGAATAATTAAATCACCATATTTCTGAAATATCATAATATTTCATCAATTTCCACAAAAAAATTCTATTTGCTAATTTTCTAGGCTACCGAGCAATGAATGGGAAGTATCAACATTTAGTTACAAGTTGGCTAAATTTTTTTGAAGATTTCTGTATGACATTGAAATGTTTAGAATGAGGTTCCATTCAAAAAAAGAAGGTTTAAGGAAATGGACCAGTTAGGAATAAAAAATCTTAGCAATTTGACCATTTGCCCTTAGAATATGTAGAAAAGTGACGACTAGAAGATATGGTTTGATTTATAGAAACTAGCCGACCCAACACATACTTTCCAGAAATCTTTTTAAATATGTATATATTATATTTATAAGCCTATAATATCAATTATCCTTTGTTAAGGGGAACCAACAGTGAATGGCTTTGGAATTAGTGAAATCAATGAATCTAGTGAATCTACCTAATTACCAATGACTAATAACTATGTACTCTAATCCATTTGATCTTGACCATTGATGAGTGAACTCTAGCCTCCAGACTCCACCGTGGCCCTTAGCCCTACTCCTTCGACTTATTTTGAATGTTACAAATCACAAATGTGAACTTCTACGTTCTAAAGTTCCCACAATCCGACTAGGCCGCCATGGTGCTAGCACTCCATGTCTACTTTAGAATTCACTATGTCTAAGGTGATTGCAAGAAACACTTGTACTATTTGTTGAGTTTTGCACCAATACTCATGATTTTTTTTTGGAATACTTTCAAATTAGAAAATAATATTTTTTAAATTAAAAAAATATGACTTATGTATACACCTTTAAGATGAAGGTACCTAGGGAAGGAAATGCATAGAAAAATTCTCTAAGTATGAGAATTTGGAAAGTGCCAAACCTCAAGAAAATAGGTACTTTGTGTTTAAATTAGTTAAAAATAGTAAAAACAAGTATGAATACAAAAAATAAAAAATTTCCATTGTAACAACTCTATAGAGATGGTCATTCACAAAAAAATCCACCAAAAATAACATTATATATGTTTCAAAATACAAATAGAAAGAAGCTCACTTTGTAGACTTCCACACCACACAAAATTAATTATTTTAAAAATTCCTTCAGCCAATAGCTACAAATCTACTAGAAAACCACGTCATCCAAATTTTATCTCAAAATTCATTTTTTTGGATACTAAATAGTACTAAAACCTCCAAATTAGCAATTGTGACATTCAATTGGGGTTTATTTTTGGATAGTATACTATTTTTGAAAATTATGAAAAAATTAGATAAGGTACATGATGGTTATGAGTACCTTTTCTATAAATCTTGAGTCATTTGGAGCCAAAACAAAAAAGTTATGGCCAAAAAGCAGATCAATATGTGAAGTGTGACGAAAAATAGTACAAGTGTTTCTTGCAACCACCTTCTATCACTTTCTCTGTTATCCCAATGGGCCATTGTGTTATTTGTGTGTTACCATCTCGGTTACCGTGTTTTATAAATTTACTCTTTACTATGCTACTAATCTTTTTGTTCTTGCTAAGTTGACTTTTGTGCAATGTATTTCCATAGCAACATGTGAGCATACTTTTAGTGTATAGAATCTAATCAAAACTCAAGTGAGGAAAAGGTTGGGCAGTAAAAATTTGGAAGCAATACTCTAAATTGCACTAGAAAGCTCGGATGATGAGGTAGATGATGTTATTTGTGATGCTATTATTCTTTGGAAGAATGATAGCAAGTATCATTTTTTATATTCTAACCCATCTTTGCATTTGAATGGTGTGAATAATGCATCTTGCTCATCCAAGGCACTAGTGTTTTCTTTTCACTTCTTATGAAGTGCCAAAGTGGTGATATTTCAATTTTGTGTGGAGTTCTAAATCTCAACATTCATCCATATTTTGGATAGAAAAATATCATAATAGCACATAATACAAATCTATCATTCAATTTCCATCCAATATTTGGTAATTTCATCCAAAATTTTACTCTTTTTCTTTTCTATAGGCTTGGTGCTAGGCCAAAAAATTTGGTGCAACTTTGCACCAAATTGCCAAAAAACAACCACTGCAAGGTACTTGATGATCATAGCCATACTCAAATTTCTTGACTCGCAGTACTAAGCTTACTAACTAGCGGAAAATACTTGGACCCTCTTTTGGATCCTTGTATTTTCGAAAGGCTACATCCTTGGCCATAGGTTGGTAGGGGCTTGGCCTGGTTTAATTTGTGCCAAGGATACTTAACCAAAAAAAATGGGGAGGGAATGAAAACCCTCCACAAAAATCCAAACCCGGTTGTATTTTCCACATTCAGGAAAATAGCCAAATGAAAATATAGAAAATTGACTAAAAATTAAAAAAACCTTGGGAAACACGGAAGTTGTTTGTTTTTTATTTAAAACTTCTCGGATTGTACCACCAAGTAACATAACATTCAATAGCCCATAGAAGGATTGCCTTTCCCTTTGTGAAGTCTCCATCACCTAATTTCATCTGACATTTCTTGAAGTTTGCAACTTTAGTTACTAAATGGTGTGGAATATTCCACACCATTTCATCTGCTGTATGGAATGGTGTGGGATATTCCATACCATTTCATCTACTGGGAGGCAATGTGACAGGCTGCTACTAAATGTTATGAAGTTAGTTTTTGCCTTCACTCACTAATAGGAAAAATCAATAATTGATTATAAAATCTTTAATTTTGAAGGGGGAGTAATGAAGACAGGACATGAAATCCTACCATTGAAGGTGGACCCAACAGGGTGGAGTTTGGATTCTTCGTGTAAAAGTGAAAAAACCACCCCATTTTGTGCCATCTCTAGGCCACACTCTAGACCACTCCTAAGGTAGGAGGTCCTTAAATTAAGTGGGCATTAAAATGGAGCACCTCCTAAAATTTACAAAATTTGTACATGTTGCTTTGTCATAGCCTTTAGCAATGTACAAATTGTGTACATTTTAAGAGATGCTCCATTTTAGATCCCTATGCCACTTCAGCTTCAAAATTTGGTAAGTAATTCCACAAAGCTCAGAAAAATATGAAACAATTTGGGTTAGATGTCAATTCTACTTGTCTTTCAAAGAAAATTTATTGAAAAATATTTCTAGAAGTTTTACCTCCCTGAAATTTAGTTTCAGCCCTTAGATGGTCCATTATAAGACCTCTTACATTAGCTAATTTGGCTGGGATGAATTGACCCCCTCGCTCGGACACTTAGAAAAATGCTGAAATTTTTATTTTTTGCAAATTCTGAATTCATATTTGCAATTAGAGGCCCAAAATTAGCTAAGGGGATTGTATAAAGTAAATTAGATAAGCACAAAATAGGGGACTTTTTGTTGTACTTGCACTCCTGAAATTACTTGGAGTGGCCGAGCGAGCGATTCACCCCAACCGCTGATTTGAGGTTAAAAATGAATTCAGAATTTGTAAAAGTAAACGGCTAGGGTGAATTGACCCCCTTATTGCCCCACCGGGGCAAACCCTGAAATTTTTTATTTTTTGCAAATTTTGTTTTTTTGCAAATTCTGAATTCATATATGGAATCAGAGGCCATCAATTAGCTTGGAGGTGTAAAGAAAATCAGAAATATACAGCACAAAATAGGGGGCAATTTAGTCAACCTGTTGTTGACTGGGGCAATAAGGGGGTCAGTTCTGCCTGCCCGCATTTTCCCCCGAGGTAAGGTAAATCCACCTGCTGGACCCCCTAACGAAGTGAGGACTTGCGGTGGCTTCGAAATGCGAGCTGTGAGGGAGGCCGAATGAGCTTCCGCAGACATGTGACTTGCATTCCCTGCCCTGGCCCACCACGGCAGTGCAGTTAGTCCAACAAGAGGCCAGTCAGTCAAAGGTGGAAAGGAGGGGCCGGCCAAAAGGAAATCATGGGTTTGAAAAGGGTGAAAACTGTGGAGTATAATAAACGAAACAAAAGCTCAAAACACAAACACCAAAGAATGCAACAGAAAAATGTACATCTAACATGGAAGAATGGAAATAAGGTGGGTACACCTAAAAGCACCACTTTTAGGGTTGTGGATTATTTGAAGGCTAAATATGGAGTAGGGTATAGAGAAAATAGAAGACATGTGTTGGAAAGGAACAGATGAGCAATGACCTTTCTAAAATCAGCAAATCCTAGAGCACAATAGGGGTGTGAAGTTTTGAAAGTAGGGTGACTAAAACAGCTCATAGGTTGCATTGTAAAAGACCAGTTATGAACCTAAGGACCCTCTTGCAAAGTGTTAGAAGAAAAATAAAAGTGGCTATTATCACATTCTCCAAGTCGAAAAAGTAATTGATCACTGAAATTCTGAAAACACTTTAATCCCTAAAGCCCTGACTATGTTTTCACCAAAAATGCTCCAAAAATGCCATTTCTAATACAAGTGCAAATTGTTTTTCTTAAAACACATTTTTGACTCATGTAACCGTAGGATCTTGTAATAAGGTGGTTTGTAAACATGTGGAAAAAATTTCAGAAATTTACACCATGTAGATTGCAAGACATAAGCATTTGAATTGACAAAAATTGTTATTTTATCCTTGCAAAAATCCGGGCAGCTGCACTTCACAAGGTCACATTTGAATGAAAAAAATTTCAAAATGGTGGTTACTCCTTGAATTCATACTTCAATGCAAGTTGGCTACATTTTCAAAAAAATTCAAACCATTTGGAATTGTACAACATATAGGAAAAAATAAGTAAGTAGAAAGAAGTAAAAAATGAGCCAAAATACTAAATTGTGAACATTTTATTCATGGAATTGAAAAATTTCAATCCCAATGGTTAAAATGTTGTAATAAACAATCTACACCTTTTGTTTATATTTTTTTCCAAAGATATGAAAAATTGAATTAAATGAAGAATTTCAAACTTTTTTTTTATTGTAGAGATTCTGTAACTGGCCGCAAACTACCCCAAACTCAAAATCTTCATAACTTTTGACTCATTGATCAGAATGGATTGATTTAAAGCTTCCCATGTCTGTATAAACCTAAAGAACCAATTTGAAATTTCACTTTTAAAAAAAAAGTTTTTTTGAAGAAGTTTTTTCAGCTGCCCGGTTTGCCCGCCGAGTAAAGGAAACAACATATCCTGCCATAACTTTTTAATCGTGAAGTCAAAAGTTATGAAAATTGTCAGGCCTTAAAGCTACTCCTTGGGCACACATTGTATCAAAATTTCAGAGAAAAAAAAAAAAATCTCCATCCGTAGTGAGCTGCCCAAAAAATTTATAATCTCAAAAAATGTTGTTCAGGGCTTTAGGGGTTAATACAACTAACTTCTTCTCGGAAACTGTAATTAAGTATTTAGAAGTAGTTTTTATTTTCTGTTCTAGTATTTTTTTAAATTTTCTTTCTAATAGTCCACCCGTCATTTGATCTTTCTTCATGAAGTACCTTTCTACGACCTTAATTGTAGTGTAAGTACAACAATACCATTTGAAACCGCCATTCCCACTCAGTCTCCACTTGGAATACATTTACAGTCCATTTTAGGATTGATTTTAGAGTGCGCTTTAAGGCACTGTGCGATTTTGGGTGTATCCACCTTATATACAAAGGGAGAGAGACGATCAATAGTACTCTCCCCCCATTAGCTAAGAAATACTTTGTTGACTAATCCACCATGCCTTATGGGGAGCATTCACACTATGGTTCTCAACCGGTTCTCAACAAAAATAATGTTTTCTAGCAGGAGCAGAGTTACATCGAAGTTGCTTGGAACAAGACAGAGGGATGAGATTCATTGAAAATAAGTTCAAAAGCTTCAATTATACTAAGGTAGAAGGCTCTTAAATGGAGCGGGTTCTAAAATGGTGCCCTACCTTAAATGTACAGTATTTGTACATGTTGCTTTTTCATAGCCTTTAGTAGTGTATAGACAGTGTACATTTTAGCTAGGGCACCATTTTAGAGCCCTATGCCCTTTCAACTTCAAAATTTGATAATGAATTCCACAAAGCTCCAAAAAATATGAAATGACTTGGGTGTAGATGTCAATTTCACTTGTCTTTTAAAGAAAATGTACTGAAATATATTTCAAGATGTTTCACCTCCCCAAAATTCAGTTTCAGCCCTTAGATGGGCAATTACTAAACCCTCTACTCTACCCATTTTTGACCACTTTAAGTACAAGCACCAATAACTAATCAAATGAGCTAATTTGGAGCAGAGGATGAGGAATAAAAACTAGTGGAAGTTTTTTCATTTAGGAAGATAGGAAATATGAGGATACAAAATTTCTTATAATTTTACTCTCAAAATTGAAATTACTGTGAATTTTAGAAGCCAAAAAGTACTTTAAAGTTTTTTGGGGCTACATTTCTAATGTCTAGAGTCTCCTAATTCCAATTAGTGTAGAGCTTCTTATTCACTCACTTCTTCCTAGTATGAGCCATAATATTATTAGTCCTAATCTTGAAAAAACAAAAAACAAACAAAAAACTTTACAACTTTGATTTTCACCCTAAGATTGGAAATGGTGCATCTTATAGGTTGGCTATTAGATGTGGTTAGTTATTGGTACTTCTACCTTAAAAAGTTCAGCACAACTCCTAGTTAAATTTGATAGAAGAAAAAATTTCTTAAATGGAAAAATAGATTTAAGACAGATTTGAAAATTTTCATATTTTTTTGCCCCAAAACAAAAGTACTATGAATTTTCTTTATTAAGATTTTGTAAAACCTATTGTTGATATATAACTAAGGCTAATTTCAACCATAGGTTGTTTAGGAAATTTAGAGGAAATCAACAACTCATAATGCATCCTAATGGACTGGTTACTCCTACCTCCCATACTTGAAAATAGAACAACCTAGACTCTAAAAATGTGGGGTGATCAAAAATAGGTTGGCTACTTTCAATAGAATTTTGGGCATTTAGTTTAATTTCTACCATTGGGTAGCAATTGCATTTCATCTATTAGGGCTGCAAATAAAATAAAATATGGGTAAGGTGGATACCTTTTTGAGTTGCTACTTTCTCTACTATGCCTAGTTACTACTATTAGCCCCTTAATGCCTAAGGCACTAAATTTTGGTATCATGAAAGTCATCAAAATTGAAATAAATTGCTATTTTTAGTAGATTATACTTCAGAAATTTCTTTTCAAATTCTAATTTTAGAATTAAAAATCCAATCTTGAAAATGATTGATTATGATTTTTTTTAGTTTAGATTTTCTGCAAGGGTGTCAATTGCAATCTTGACTTTTTTTTTAGTGTTGAGGGCATTTAGAAATGAGCCTCAAATACACTACTTCTTGGAGAATAAATCACATTAGAAATTCATTTAGAGCATATTTTGAGAAGCCATAAATTGATTGGGATTATGCCTGTTAGGCCCTTTAACCTCATACTTTTCTGGTGACCAAATTTTTTAGATTTGACATGTGAAAAGAAGATTGAAAGACTTGAAATCACTTTTACAATTTTAATACCTTCATGATAAATTATTGTAATCTTATAATCCATATGTAATATTGTTATGTTTTCTTTTTAGTGTCATTTCTAAAATGTCTAATTTGACTTTATTTGTACAATTACAATTCAAAAAAATTGATACAACTTATCAAAATGCTGGTTTTTTGTTTAATTTTGAATAAATTCCTGGAAATTCAAAAAAGGCCTTGGGCATTTAGGAATTAGACTAGGGTCATTGCAAGAAACACCATCCAAAAAGCGTAGCGTTTTCACAAAATTCTTTTTTTTCCTTCGGGAGGGCTTTAAAATTAGAAAAATAATTTTTAAAAATAATAAAAAATATATTTCATGTATATATATCTTTAAGAAGAAGGTACCCCAGAAAGGAAAATTATAGGAAAAATCTCTAAGTAGGAGAACTAGAAAAGTACAAAATCTCATGAAAATTGGTACTTTACATTTTAATTTGTAAAAAATAGAAAAAATCAAATTTTTTAAAAACTAAAAATTGGACATTCTTAAAGAGTTGATTTTAATGAGATTTAACCAAAAGAACAATCTTAGAACCATCTTCAATATTCAGAAATTGTGCGCAACGAAAAAAAATTTGCACTCATGTAGAGGGCATGAAATAACATATTTTTGGATTTCATTCAAAAGTTATAAGTTTTACACCTATATGTATAGACCATGAAAGTTTTGTTTATAAATCATTAAATTTAGGCACTCATAACGTAGTGATTTTTGTAAACTACAAACTGTGATGCTTAACAAAAATAATTTTTAAATATAAATTGTTTTCTTTTTAAATTTATGAAAAATAAGGAATCTAGTAACCTTCAAGTTAGATATGTTCAATAAGAATTTCATTTTCATTGGACTTAATCTCCAAAAGTTATAGTAGACAACAAAAAAGTGATTCTCATTGTGATATGAAATAGGATTGGCAGTGTTTCTTGCAATGACCCACTAGTCAAATTTTTATGTTTTTTTTATTGGCAAGAAAATAAAGGTTTAAATGCACCAAAGAGCACAACATTTTCTTAAAAACATACAACCTTCAAGGGTTACAACAAAGATTGACACAACACAACATTGAAAAATCTTTTTTAACCAAAATTACATGCTACAGGCTTCTTTATCAAGAAACCAAGAGGAGGACCATGAACAAGACCATCATGGGAACAATATCAACAAGGAGAATTGAATTGGCACCCTCGTAGATGCAGCCAATGTTTCCTATCACATGTGCCATCACTTGGAGTGGTGTAGGGCTATTTTGGATTGAGAATACAACATTTGGGTACACTAGAAGAAAATTGCGTTAGAAATTTGCGAAACGTGTGGGCTGAAATTTGTTGAGTTCCACGTTTCCAGTGCAAAAATTTGTGTTGGAGTGATATTATATACAAAAGTTATAGTATGTTGTGTCATAGAGGACCTTATGAAATCATTTCTTTCATATAGGTACAAATTGATTTTAGAGATGTACCCAAAGTAATGACAATGGTTTTGAGATAATCATGCATTTGGGGGAGCACCTTAATGAGACCTTTATAGAACATGGGGAAAAGAACTCTTTGTAGGAGAATATTGAATTTTTTCCTTTACCACCTATGATCAAATTTGGAATTTTATCCCTAAGCATTGAGACTAATTTGCAAAATTGACAATTTTGGAAAAATCATTATAAAGTACTATTTTCAAGAATATTTTGGAATTGAGATGCAAATAAAAGTTGTAGAGTTTGAGTTTTAGATTCTATCCATAAGGTTAGATTCACTAATGCTATCACCAATATTTTTCTATAAATTTGGAAAGGAAAATTTCAAAATTCCTTCCAAATTCAATTTCAAGCAAAATATTGTCATTTTTGGAGTAAATTTTTTTGCAATGGATTTGAAATGAAGGTTCTCTTGTCATGGTGATTTTTAGCAATTTGTGTTCTTTGATTCTATGACCTCATTTTTGCAATTCCAAGTTTGAATAAAAGTTAATACAAGTCAACCACTTGACATACTTCCACATTTGTAATTTTAGAAAATTATGTGCTCTTAAAACACCAAATACAACCCTAGAATAGGACCACAACTTCTTAAAGTATCTCTAGAAATTAGGATGACTTTCATCCAAGCTATAATGAGAAAGGAATTTGAATTTGAATTTGTACATTGTCCAAAAAGTGGACATCAGAGCACTCTAGGGTTAAATGCACATTTAGAATCAAAGACCTCAAATGGGACCATTTGTAAAAAATTTCAAAATTCAATTTCTAAAGGACCAGTACCTTTTGTTCAATACCCCCCCTCCTTCAAAACTACTATTTTTATTGGAAATATTAAAAGAAAGTTACATGACAATTGTTTGTTCTTTGCGTATTTAACCATGAGGTCTTACACTATACTAGTATAAAAATATGTGAAAGAAATTTTAGAAACTTTGACTACTATGTAAGATAGATTGCAAAATAATTGTAGTTACAATAAAGAGAACAATATGTTTTTTGCACCTCTTGTATTGGATTTTAAGCTAACTTTAAATCTTCTTAACTTTAAACTCTTGGACTACAAAGTTTGAATTAAAAACTCTTAGGTTCAAGAATTGAGTCAAGAATCAAGGAAACAATTCAAAAGAAAATCTTGATTTTTATTTATTTTTTAATTGTTAAATACAGCTAAGTAAAATATAGAAAGAAAAAATAAATTGGTGATAACTCTAAGATGGAATTGAAACATACTAGTACCAATGGTCAAATTGTTCTAGCAAGAAAAATGAAACCTTCTAAAACTTCTGCTTTTGAAGTTGTAAAAATTAAGTTCAAGAACAACTTTAGCATGTTATAATCTCAAGAAGATGAAATTAATGCATGCAAAACAAAAAAACTCTATTATTTTCACATCACTCATTTGAATGGTCCATGGTTTTTGGAAGCAAAAGTTATGCCACAATAAACTCAAATATTATTTTTTTAGGCAACGAAACCAAACTACAAAAAATTTTAATTAAAAAAATTTAAATCTCATAGATTATATTTTTTTTATATGAACCTTCTATAATTCAAAGAGTATAAAAAAATTTCATCCAATAAACAAATTTTCTAAATGAAAAATGGCACTTCAAATGTAACTTCAAAAAATAGTAAAGTGAAACTATTTTTTAAACACCATAATTAAAACTCACCATTCCAAAATTAAAAAGAAAACATCTTCGTGAAAATATATAGTAGCCAACTTGTTATCGTTTTTGTAAGGAAATTTTGATTTAAATTTTAAATTCTATTGATATATATGGAAAATAAAGTAGTAGATCCAACCACTTGGATGTGATATGTGAGTTTTAGATTACAAATTTTGTTTAAAAAAATTACAGTAAATGGTTTATCAAAATTTGTAGTACATCTTTTCATTTCTAGAAATTTAAAATAATTTTTTCCATTCACTATCTTCTAGTACTTAACCTAAAGGAAGTTGCATGTTTTGATATGGTGAGCATACCAAGCAATTGCCAAAATACAAGTGGCATTCATACTAGGAAAAGAGTGTCACATTAGAAGAAATCTGAGGCTTCTAACGGGCTGTTTCAGGATAGTTCCCGAAACGGCCGAGAGTTGTCAGGCCGATATTTTCGGGGAAAAAGGTGTGTGTGTGTGGTGGTCCTGAAATACAAAAAAAAATCCAATTTTTTTTTCCAAAAAATAAAATAACATGGCACTGCCCCTACCACATCGGATTCCTGTGATTCTGCAATTTATTATGTTCCCAGACTACGGGAACTTGTAGTCTCTTGCAGGGCTCATATTTCTTCTAATATATGGATCTAAATTTGTTTTGAGGCTTAGAAGACCAATGGGAAAGCATATTGTGAAAGTTGCATCATTTATAAGTAAAGAGTTTAGGGTGAAAAAATTTCTTTTATAGATGGAAGCAGTGAAGAATGAGGTTATGAAATGTTGTATCAAAAGATAGGAAGCTACAAAGTGTGTAAAATTTGTCCAAATGAAATGCAAAAAAATTGTGTTATTTTTCCTTTTGAATGAAACATATCCTACGCAATCAAAATCACATAACACGAATACACCATTTTTTCAAATTTTCACAAGACACAACAACCTTGAAACTTGCCAAATAGTAGAAGTATGCGGTTTAGGGTCAAGCATGTAATACAACTAGGACAAAGTCGCTATAGGTACACCATGCAATTGTCATGCATACCCCAAGATAAGCTTTATCCGGTTTCACAATCAAATTCCCTGACTTCTTCAACCTGTAATTATTTTGCTGTACTTGAAGACACTATTTGCCAAACTAAATTCAACCAATGACAAGTGGGTAAGTTCAAAAAGACAGTTGAGGAAGGGTAACCCTGCTACCTTCAACTAAATGATAAAATTGACTTCAATTATTTCAGCTGAATGAGGACTATATACAAATGGTTGAGGGGTCTTCATTTTTGGCCCATTTATATTAGATTTTCATTCTTTACATTTATAGTCACCACTGTTCATAACTAAACTATGAACACTTCTATATAAGTAACTAAGCATCTCAAAATATTTTCATGCAAAATTCAATAAAGCTTCAATACAAATGTTATATCATCAATAATTTGATAGTCATGAAAATATTGATATTGTCAACAAAAAACTAAATACCATGCATGTCTCAAAAGAGTCATCCACAATAAGAAACCTTATATGAATGTCTTGTAGTTCAATGGTCATCCAAATCTATGCCTACAATACATTGTTCATAAACACCTATAGGCATGAAAGGCCAAAGCATTGCACATCTATTACAATCAACACTTTTGATTTGGGTTCCTAAGTTGAATTGTGGGTGACTAAACAACAACCTCAAAACTAATAAATCCTTGTCTTCAGCAAAGATTTAGTGATGAACTAGCAAGTGTGTCATACTTTTGGTGGCTTAGAATAATTAGAAATGCCTTGTGTTGGTGTATGATATATCACATCAACATCCCTGTTGAAGACTTTGTTCAATGCCTTCCAATTCTATATCCAAACATTCAAAGAAATATATGAAACTACACCTCTATCAATACCTATTACAAATTAGTCATTTATAAATTGCTAAATAGAACTTTTCATGCCACATCTACTAATTGCCACATGTTGGACAATACAAATGCCCGACATGCTTGCATTCAATGCACTAACATTTCGATTGTGATTGCTAGTGGAAATGTATTGGATCAGGCCTTCTTCAACATATAAGGGCCTAGGCACCTTCTTGGGATTGGCTTCTAACCAATTCTTTACTACATGCTTTTTCATGGCTATTTTAAACTATATATGGGTACAGACTTTGTCTTCAATCTCGAACCAATAGACAATGTACAAATTGACCATGTTCTAATCAATTATGAAAAAAATAAATTTATGCCATCATTTGTAGGTTCTCAACTTGGATGAATAAGTAGAATGGAGCTGATTTAAAACGTCTATGCCTCTTATCTTAGGACATGAGAATGACACAAGTACTATCCAACCATCAACATTATATTGTACAACCATTAAGATAATAATATTCTTGATGTTGGGTGAAAATATGAGAAGATGATATCATTAGTTGACCTTCATCCTAGCAATCCTCTAAAGTACAACCACACCTGGCTGTCAAAGGCTAGTAATTGTGTTCAATAGAATAAAAAGCTTCTTGTCTTGTAAAACGACAACTCCCATTTGTTTGTGGTTATGAGTGCAAATGACCATGGATCCTCTCATGGGGTTATTTTTGGGATGATAACATCCAAGAGGTGGGTTTCTACTAGACCAATGTTGTCAGGTAGAAAGGAGCGTGTTTAGGGAACACACGGGTGTCTAGTTGCAAGTTGTCGAGTATATGACATGTAAGTGCCAAAAACTTGAATCTTCACTTTATCTTCACTTCAATCTTCACTCGAATCTTCTATAGGCCTATCCTGTCATCCTGTGGTGTTTCTATAAGAATAAGGTAAAGATGTGTAATAAGAAACAAGTTCACGAATCGGTAAAATAGGATAGCCAAACTACGAGCTAACCGTTCAAAAGACTGGGTCCTAAACTTCAAATTTACAGTGACCAAGAAGCGTCTTTTATCAATAGGAACAACATAAAAGATTGACTATGTGGGTGATTAATCTCATTTCATTGCTATAAATAAGAAATTCGGCTAATAATTATTATAAGAATGACTCCATAGCCCGTAACTAACTTTACAATACAAAATTGAAATAACAACTAGCCTCCAAAACAGGCTAGAAAAAACAAGAAAATTACAACGAACCTCCAAAATCGGTTAGGAAAAACAAACCACAAGCCACATACACAAATCTTCAATCTTCTCCTCCATTGAATCTCAAATCTTCAATCTTGAGTCTTGAAATCTTCTTTCATTCACAAACTTGAAGAAATTCCAACAAAACTAAGAAAAACTAAATCCCATGCTAGCTACAACCTTCAATCTAGTGTCACAAATGCTCTAAGAACTCAAATGTTAAATTATTTAGAAATTTAGAAAGCTAATAGTACAATCTAATTACTTACAAAATTTTATCTTATTCTAAGATACCGTCCAAAAGTTATTAGAGAGCAAAGTAGATTTCTTCTTCTCCCTTACTAACCAACCACTACCTCTTTAATTCTCAATGACTTTTGATTGCAAGCTCCAAATACTAAGTGTAAAAGCAATTTATAAAGATCTCACTAATCTCTATAACTTCTAAAAATATCACAATAATTTAAGATACTATTCAAAAGTTGTGAGAGGTAGAGTCTTGGCCTTCTCAAATAAGAAAATATGAAATTCCTCAAACTTTGGTACAACATACTTTTTGCATCACAGCTTCATTTTATACAAATAAAATCAATTTGGAAAGCTAAAAAAATGATCTAACATCTCTTAAAGTTTCAATTTCAACAAAGGGGTGATTGCAAGAATGACTTCACGGTTTTGTCTCAAAATGGCCTTAGTATTGCAGTACTGTGACTTTTGGAATAAATTTTTTTTTAATGAAATAAAATATGGATACTCTCAAGAATACTCTAAATAGTATTGGGATGAAAGTTCTAACTTACAAAAATTTATCTCTAAGAGTTATGCTCTCTCAAAGAGTGATAAAAAATACGAGAAAATAGGTAGTTTGGAATTTTTTTTTAAATAGTAAAAAAATTCAAAAAAAGAAACAAAAAAAATTCATGTTTTCTAACTTAAAGTTGCTTCTTCTTGCCAATTTTCATCTTCAAAAAAATTATTTTGTGTTCTCTACAAGTGTACCTTGGTAGTGCACTTTGAGCACATGTAGAAGGTGAATACTTTACTATTTTTAGAAAATCTCTTCACAAGCTTGTGTAATTATAGTAGAAACCCTTGTATCCCAATTTTCACCTTCAAATTTGAAATTTAGGGTTGGAAATATTACTAAAAATCCTCAAAATGGCCAAGGTAGACATCCAATCGGGGTCAGTTTAAGAAAGTAAACTAATTTTTAAAAAATTACAAAAGTTACAAAATGTCAAGAACTTTATTGTATACCTCTTGTCTAAATTTCACGGCAAACAAAGACACAATGCAAAAGTTATGAGCAAAAAACCACCTGTCCAAAGCCTAGGAGACAACAAATAGGACAAGTCATTCTTGCAATCACCCAAAGAAACTGACCAAAAGTTATAGATGTCAAGAATACGGCCTCCCTCCTTCAAGTCCAATTCTTCTTTGTAAACTTTGGCAATCTGTAACTTTTTGATACAAATTCCAAATGACAAGTATAATATTTTTTTAGATTGATATAAACGAGAACAATACACTTTCCAAATTTCAAGTCAAGAAACAAATAGTCCAAAAGTTATAGCTTGTTGAAGTCACTAACCTCTTAATGAAGATCCTTGGGTCTTAACAATTTCAATCTTCAATAACTTTTGACTCTCAACTCCAAAACCAACTTCCAAACACTCTTTGAAAAGCTCTAAATACAAGAAATGTGTTGCCTAAATTTCATTACTCAATTCTTCTAACTTAATAAATTACATCAATCTGAAATTCGGCCTTCGAACCCTCAAAATACACACTTCTATCTCTTCCCTACAAAATTAAGCATTTTTTTCCTCTTTTCTTCTCCATCTAAGGTGAAGGGTGGGACACATCAGTCCATGCCTCTACTAAGATCTCACCTAATATTCCAATTACATCCCTATTCTCACTCTCCCTTATATTCAAACTTCAAGCTAATTCATTATCATCAACTTCTTATTCTACATTTATAATCACACACTGCGATTTTAACAAAATATTCAAAGTATAAAATTAGGAACTAACATTCAATAAATGCTTACTAGAGGTAAGAAACTAAAGTTTCAATCGAAGCTTCACTCCATCTGTAAAAACTTGAGGATGCGTTTGATTGTCGCGACGACATAATTAGCACGATCCGCTTTTGTTAAAGGATTCACCGGTCCTTCTAACCATCATTCGTGATCACAACTCCCATCCATAGGCCTGACCATACAAAAGTATTGTTTTTCATTTAAACCCTCAAAACACCCTTCAAATGTCATTTCACGGCTTTCAGGCTCAACACACCCAATTTCTAATAAGATCACTAAAGCTCAAACATCATGTTGAAGGTTCCCGTGCTACCGTTGCTCCACACGAGGTTGCTTTAGTGATTGAGAAGGCTCAACTTTGTCTCATGGATGCTCACGTGGAAATATAATATCTCATAGCAGAGGAAGTTGATCCGATAGTTGTGATATTGAAATTTCAAATTCAGCCTCTAGTTGAGGCTCTTCATCTTGAGACTTAGAAAAAACCCTCCAATTTGACATTCTGATCCTAAAGTGAAAAACAAAACTCACTAATGAAATTCAATGAAGCTCTAAGGCAAAATCGTCCTTTAATGTAGATGTTGTACTCCTTAATAGAACAACTTCATCTTGAAATTACTCAGAGAACTAATGTAGTGAAGAATTACTTAGGAAACAAAACCCAAGGAATTCCCTAGTGGTGATTTTTTTGTTTGGAAAAAGTCAAATAGTCTATCGTTTTGTATCTAAAGTCACTTTTATGTAGGATTATTACTCATTTATAGAAATGAAAGATTAAAATTAAAAAGATTTAGTTTTCTAAAGGTATTTCCATGTCTTAACCTATCTTAATTTCCATCCAATTCCCATAGAAACTAACCCTTGACTTATTGTCACAGTCTTATACTAGAATTCTAATGTCAAATAGTCATAGGGATGTCAAATAGTCTTCACTCCTGTTCTATCAACTTAATTAAATCCACAATTTATATACATATATTGGTGTGAAAATACACCTTTATAATTCTTTAATTATTTCCTTTATTTATATATGTCAAATAGTCTAGTGACTAACTTTACTAGCCTAATTTCTTTAATTGCAAAATTCAACTACTGTTTTCATCAATTTGGCCACTCTCACAATGGTTAGTATTGATTCATTCACTTGATTAATGGTATGTTTGGTCAAATAGTCTTAGTATTTTGTCTTCAAAGTTTTAGTAAGAAGTCCAATGGTCCAAAGTCCACAGATTAGCTATTACAATTGCATAACCAATCAATAAGTCGAATAGTCTTCTACCCTAGATCTCATTAACTAATCCTAACTACTTTGATCTCAATATCAATTTGTCCAAATATGCATACAAATTATTTTCCATCAACCTGTACAAAATTCTATCAACTACCACAAATGATTTTGCTCCCTAACTTCCCTACAACAACCAACTTGTCACACAATGTTAATTTAACTTTGTCAATATCATTTCAAACACAAGGCAATTTGACTGTATCAATATTTTATACTTAGACCATTTAATTCATCATTCTATTGATATAAACCTATTTGTTTTAGTTTAGTAATTTTGATCATCTGATCATAGACTAATTGACTGGTTTAACCCCTAAACCCCCGGACAGCGTTTTCACCAAAAAAAATGCTCCCAAACTGCCATTTCTAATACAAGAGCACTTTTTTTTTTAAAACACATTTTTGACTCATGTAACCATAGGATCTTGTAGTAAGGTGGTTTGTAAACATGTGGAAAAAATTTCAAAAATTTCCACCATGTACATTGCAAGATATAAGCATTTGAATTGACAAAAACTGTTTTTTTATCCCTGCGAAAATCCGGGCAGCTGCACTTCACAAGGTCACATTTGTGTGAAAAAAAATTTCAAAATGGTGGTTACTCTTTGAATTCTTACTTCAATGTAAGTTGGCTACATTCTCAAAAAATTTCAAACCATTTAGAATTGTACAACATATAGGAAAAAATAAGTAAGTAGAAAGAAGTAAAAAATGAGCCAAAATACTAAATTGTGAACATTTAATTCATGGAATTGAAAATTTTCAATCCCAATGGTTAAAATGTTGAAATAAACAATCTACACATTTTGTTTTTATTTTTTTTCAAAAATATGAAAAATTGAATTAAATGAAGAATTTCAAACTTTTTTTGTGCTGTGAAGATTCTGTAACTGGCTGCAAACTACCTCAAACTTAAAATCTTCATAACTTTTGACTCATTGATCGGAATGGATTGATTCAAAGCTTCACTTGTCTGTATAAACCTAAAGAACCGATTTGAAATTTCGCTTTTCAAAAAAAAGTTTTTTTGAAAACGTTTTTTCAGCTGCCCGGGCTGCCCGCCGAGCAAACAAAGTAACATATCATGCCATAACTTTTTATCCACAAAGTCAAAAGTTATGAAAATTGTTGGGCCTTAAAGCTACTCCTCGGACACACATTGTATCAAAATTTCAAAGAAAAAAAATAAAAAATCCAACCGTAGTGAGCTGCCCAAAAAATCTATAATCTCAAAAAACACTGTCCGGGGGTTTAGGGGTTAATTTGACTACAACGACACCCGAAAAATCACTTAGTCAATTAGACAAATAATTGTAACATACATATTAAATTTCTTATAATCAATTTAATCTCTCATTAATGATTATTAAAATAATTCATATTCAGACAATTAGACTAAATCATTTCTCACAACATGCCACATCCCATGTACATATCAAATGCAAATAAGCATCAACTGTAAAGCTTTCAGTCAATTAGACATGTTATCAACAAGTTAGTAGACTAATTGACTTCACGGGTGATTGCAAGAATGACTTGTCCTATTTGTTGTCTCCTAGGCTTTGGACAGGTGGTTTTTTGCTCATAACTTTTGCATTGTGTCTTTGTTTGCCGTGAAATTTAGACAAGAGGTATACAATAAAGTTCTTGACATTTTGTAACTTTTGTAATTTTTTAAAAATTAGTTTACTTTTTTAAACTGACCCCGATTGGATGTCTACCTTGGCCATTTTGAGGATTTTTAGTAATATTTCCAACCCTAAATTTCAAATTTGAAGGTGAAAATTGGGATACAAGGGTTTCTACTATAATTACACAAGCTTGTGAAGAGATTTTCTAAAAATAGTAAAGTATTCACCTTCTACATGTGCTCAAAGTGCACTACCAAGGTACACTTGTAGAGAACACAAAATAATTTTTTTGAAGATGAAAATTGGCAAGAAGAAGCAACTTTAAGTTAGAAAACATGAATTTTTTTTGTTTCTTTTTTTGAATTTTTTTACTATTTAAAAAAAAATTCCAAACTACCTATTTTCTCGTATTTTTCATCACTCTTTGAGAGAGCATAATTCTTAGAGATAAATTTTTGTAAGTTAGAACTTTCATCCCAATACTATTTAGAGTATTCTTGAGAGTATCCATATTTTATTTCATTAAAAAAAAATTTATTCCAAAAGTCACAGTACTGCAATACTAAGGCCATTTTGAGACAAAACCGTGAAGTCATTCTTGCAATCACCCTCACCAACAAACATTTTTAATATACTTATAATTCTATTGAGTCTATCTCGCCAACTAGCAGGGACAATTTGACTTTAACTTGCTAGTTCTATTTGTCTTAGCTTCAATCAATATGACTAATAGACTAATAATATAAAGAATGATATCACCAAGCATTGGCTAAGTAAATTGAATACAAAACTAAATTAAGTTGGTCACATAAGTCTTTCATAGACTATTGGACTTTATTTAATCAATTAACCGTTTGGGTTTCACACCCATAGACTATTAGACTGTAAACATAGAAGAAGAATATTGCCATTCATTAGCTTAACCAAATTTCCTTCCGAAGACTATTCGACTTAATATACCAATTACTAGTTATATGAATATTAAATATAAATTTGTGCATCATTTAAATTTCCTCATAAAGTTTATAACAAAATATATTCTTCAATAATATTGACAAATTAAGCTATCACAACTTTGTCTATTTGACTTCACTTATTTATTTTTCTATTAATCAGCTTTACACTCTAAAGCTAATAGATTGAGAATATGCAATAAGGAAGTCACCAATCCTTGGCTTCTCAACTTCTTTCCTTTAGACTATTAGACTTTGAATACCAATCATTGGAAATTCAATAACTAAATTTAAATAATGTTATTTTGTAAACAACATCATAATTCTTTATTTTCTTGATACTTTATCAATTAGCCAAACTCAAATAACCAATCAACCACACAGGCAATAGGTAAGAGATACTTACAGGCAATTAGTCTTGACAACTTGTCTTCATGCGGCTTGCCCTTTAGCTCTTGCTCCACAGCCTGAGTTCAATTGGGCAGCTCCAAAACACAGACTATTTGACTGCTTAACAGCTACTAAACCAATCCCTAGCTAAAAGACTTAATAAAGAAAACAACCACTCACTGGCTTATCTCCGCATAACCTGACCTATACTATCTATTTGACTTGTAACTCCAATCTCTTACAAAGACCAATTGTCCAAATTATACAGCTCGATCATCAAAGCAATTGTAAACTGACCTCCTTCCTCAGCACTCATTGCCTAATTGACAAAGACTCCAAAGAAAACAGAAAACAAGAACTTGGAACAACGCCAATCACTGAGGACACTAGCTAATTGTCCAAACTCCAAAACCCGCCAATCCCTGACAAAAACAAAGAAAACACACACAAGAATACAGCCAATCCTTGGCTCAAGAAATATTGCACAAAGTAAATAGACGAATTGACAAAATTGCATTGAATTGAAGGACTGCACAAGCAGGGTTGTCTTGTCGAACATATTTTTGGGTTTGAGTGTCGTGTACGACGTCCAATGTCGCGTGTCATAGTGACAACTTGTTATGAAGGGCGTCGCACCTCGTCGCGAAAGTCCATTTTCAGCAGCTCAAAAAAATGAAAATCTTACTATTACTATGAACCTAAATGAAGAATGTAATATGTATTCATAAAATTGAAACACTTAATTGAAACCCAACTTAAATATGTCGAAATTTTAAATTTCTAATGATTTATTTTTAAGTCAATTTGATATTTAGTCTTTGAGACGTCACGAGGGCTCTACTAGACGTTGCGTGACGTCTGTCTATCGCGATGTCGCAATGTCCGGCAGAACAACCCTGTGCACAAGTACAACGAAGGCGAGCAATCACTGCAAACGCCGGAAAGAGAGAGAGAAACAACGTCGAATAGTCCTTAAGTTCTTGTCTGATTAGACTAACTGCAAGTCAATTAGTCTAACTACCCTAACTCCTTCTTAACCGATAGTTTATTTGTTTCTTTTACATTTATGTGATTATTACCCTGTAATCTCATCTATATTTCCTTTTAAGTAACTCTAAGTGGTCTATTAGTCTTCTACCTTTAAAAACTTCAAAAATATTTGAAAAACGACATCCACAACTAACATCACCTTGAAGTTACTTAATAAAACATATTATAATATGCTTATACACTATGTATGAATTTACAATAGGACAACGTATTGTTTTAGTAGTCCACATGCCAAGCACCATGAGCTTATGGAAAAGATTGACACTAGCAAAAATGACTAGACAATGAAAATTATAAAGGTAATGCTCAAGTCCTGCTATCATTCATAAGACAACGTCGTATCCTAATCCATGTTCACTAAGACTAGTACCTTCACCAAGATATACTTCAATATTAGAAACAAATCTAGACTTAGAACTTGCTAATATTCAACATTTTATGCCAAATCTCATTGGTTTATGAGGGATAAATTGCTTGATAAAACAGTACCTATCTTTATAGGGTATTATACACTCATCAACTATGATTTCATGCTAAAGATTGTAAATATCTTTTGACACTTTGACAAACATTTGAATGATCTATCATGTTTTTGCTATTCTATCGAAGTATTGTGATCTTATATCTCACACGACTTCTTTGTTATCTACTAGGTGTAGATATCTCAATATCATCTCCCATCTACTAAGACTCATGACTCTAGTTATCAAATTACAATAAATGAAGCCTTCACTTTGCATCTAGTACTACCAAATATAGGGTAGCCTTTTCATACTTATAAAAATACATATCCTGAGCCATGCACGAAGCTCTATTATAGACAGATTTTTCCACTTGGGTCCTCCTTTTGTCACTGGAACTTCTACATTTGAATATTTTTCGTATACAAATCTGAATTTTGGTGTATCCATTTGTTTTGAGCACTATACAAGCAAGGGGTTCATGATTTTAATACATATTGAAAACATCATTTGGCTTTAGCAGACCTTGTTCAAGTGGATGTTGGTTTCTTAAAGTAGGGCCACAAAAATTATTTCTTGTTTCTAGTAAAGAGACGCTATCTGAATTCTAAGATTCTATATAATAGAAGGACTCCAAGTGATCTCTGTCCAAATGAACTAGATTGAATGACCGCACACTCTATCACCAAAACTTAGGATCTATTAGTAATGGTCTTTGAGGAGGGATGTAATTATCTCTATCTTCATTCAAACTTTCCAGAACATCCTTGAATATAGGTATCTAGTCTTCACCGGATGAACTTGCAATATCATCATACAGTGATGGCGCTTTGTTTCCTACCATATATGCATCATCTACGAGTATGTAATGAGGGAGAGTTGTGCTCACCTTTGAAAAGGTTGTTCGAGTCGTAGAATCTTGCGTCCCATTTTCTCCCTTTACATCTGATGGCACCTTGTACTCAGAGATGGGTCGGTCTTCAAAGTTCAAACATCCTTTGTCGTAGGCTTCATCCGCATACTAGTTCTATATCGCCTTCTAATTTCCAGGAAGTACCACCTTTGCTCGCAAACTGAAACAATCATTAGATGAAATTTGAAGGCATTAGGAGACTGTGGGAACGTAGTTTCTGCCTTGTGAACTCAAATCCCACGTGGTTGCGCCCCTGCCACATTATTTATTTATTTTTTTGAAAAAAAAATTTGAATTTTTTTTGGACTTATTTTCATATTTCAGTATCCAATTTTTTTAATTTTTTGATTAAAGTTGGCTTGCCAACGGCTAGTGGCATTGGGAGCCGTTTCGGGAACAGACCCGAAATAGCCTCGTAATGCCCTCGTATTTCTTCTAATGGTTGACTTGCATTCCATCTGTATCTATGCCTTCCTTTACTACCCTTAGCCCCCATCTCCAATCCTAGATCCATATGCACATTCTCTATTGGGAAGTGTATGTCCGAAAGAAACCTACTTACCATGCAAACTACCATAGTCTAAGCAAATGTGGTATGCACGTATTTTGCTACAATGCTACCAAACATCCATGATGGAATATCATGAGTATAAAATGATGATTTTGAAAGAAACCAATTGGGAATAAGAACCACCCACCTTGCCTATTCAACATTGTAGTTACAACTTCCACCACCAGCATTTACATTCTATAATACTGCTTTTGAGATGAGGTTCGATCCAACATCCTCATCAATTGAATTTTTGTACAAAGGTGTAACAAATGTCTTAGTTGGATCTCTAAGCACATGGTCCCATGAGCTGATATCAATTGTGCCCATATTGTCACGCATTTGACAAGATTTAGGTACTTGATAGTCTTATAACATCTCCCAAATTTTTTCATCAACATCAACCTTCTATTGGTGCTAAAAGTTTGGGGCCTTCTAGCCCTTGTAGTCACTCCTTCCATGTTATTTGGAGCAATGTTGGTTGGTGGTTTCCAGTGCCAAGGTTGTCTTCGATGCACCTCTCAAGCTTTCCCTTTCTCTTCCTTTGTTGCCCTAGATTTTTTATAACTTGCAAAATCCATTTACATTCAGTACATAGCCTTATTGTCAAAATTAATCAAGTATGCAAGTTTATTATATGCCCTTTTTTGAGACAACATTCACCCTAAACTTGTACATTAGTTACACATCTGAACAGATTACTTTCCAAAAATTAGTAGAGCATGTAAGTGAGGCACGCTTCTATTGACTAATTGAACTTTGAATTCCCCCCCTATACTTAGTAGATTCTAATACATTTTAAATATGCATTGTACTAAAGAGATCCAAAACCATCAATTATCTACCAAGATGTATATGCGGCAGTTACCAATAATGTGAGTATTTGGCTCTACCGTTGGTGGTTCATCATTGTCCAACTCTTCTAATTGTGGTAGAACTACCTCTTGTATCTCACCCTCTACTATTTGCACAATTGTCACCTTCTTCACCTTTTCCTTTCTTGCTGTTGAAGAAGGTAGAAGTTTTCCACTAGAAGGGTTACCTTCATCTGTGCCAACTTTAGCAATAACCACAATATCCTTCCGCTTCTTAGATTGTCTTGCTTTAGCCAATACATTAGTAGTTTTGATTTGTCGCCCATCCTTCTTTTCGTCATGACTTGCTTTTGTATTTCTTGCATGTGCCTTGTTCACCTACGATACAATAATAATTGGCTCCTTGCACCCTATGGGACTTGACAACACTTTCTTCTTCTTGTGCGGCACTTGAGGCTTTTGCACCTTAATTTGGTGAACTTCTGGCCTTTTGCAAAAGAGTGTTGTCCTCCTTGAATATTGAGGCTTCTTTCTTCTTCCTTGGTGTTTGTGGTTTCTTGGTCTTTGCTACACTATTCTTTTGTAGAAGTAATTCTGAAACCGCATCCCCCCCTACATCGCAACTGTGCCCAAGCCCAACAATTTTATGGGGCTTCTTGATGAATTGCATCTAGTAATGCCACTAATGCCATCACCTACAAATTGCCACCAAATTTTTATAAGCTATACACATTGCCTACTTAATATATGCTCTAAAGTCCATCATTCTATGATTGAACACTTGAAAATTATGTACCTTGAATTTCGTGCCTTGATCATACTAAACAAAATTTTGGGTTCTAATTAGCAAACAATCATGGTCAAATTTTACTTGAATCTAATTGGAAAATAGAACTACTCCAACCATATCTGTTGAGGCTCGTGGCATTGCTTGCAGCCTTGGTGCTAACTCCTTTACTTATATAGACTCCAACAACATAGTCAACCATACCCTTGTGTGTTGCTTCATGTTCTACATTTAGACTAGTGCAAAAATGGTTCTTCTATAGAGTAGTGACAAATTGAAGGAAATGATGTCTCCCCTTCGAACCCGATAGTTTAGCTGCATGCCAATACCACAAGTATTGCAATGTTCTACGTCTACAAATTTCCCCCCTACAATTCCAAGTTTTAGGGCATGGCTCTAATAGTAAATACTATCACTCTTAATAAAGCTACCACCTTCTTTGTTGTTGCTTTCGACCGCCACTACTACCGCACCTAGTCATAAATTGCTTTGTCGGCTCCTTGAGTATGAAGTTCTTCAATTTGTGCACAATTCTTTGAGTTGTCTATAAAGTAAATGGATGGCAAAACTAATTTCTTGAATAGCATGAATGGTACTTCAAATTGTTTGGAATCCTCTCTTTTGCAAATTCAAGTCTTGCACCCAAGACTTATGTCCGAATAATTTCAAGGTTTCCCCCCATTCTTGTTCAAATTTTTCTTTGTTCAAAGAACAATCCCCATCTCTAGCCACCTCCATCGCAAAGTCTAGTACTATGTGCCTACAATGTAATATACACTAAAAAAACATGAAATCTTTTTTCAAGAAACATGCATGAATCCCCACTCCTAAACCCTAAGTGACTAAATGTGCAAGGGATCCAAAATCTTAGCTTCTATTCCCTAGTCTATGATACAGCTTTTAGAGCTACAATAGGATAACTACTTGATGACATGTACTAATGGTTTTCATATTTGGAAGTGTACGTAAATATTCAAAAACATAGTTGATGGTGCTTTCCACCCTAAATGCCATGTCTTCTTTTGAGAATACGTAGAATACCAGCTTCAAAATTGTCCATAGGCCTATACTATTTTATTTTAAAAATAAAATAAATTATTTCACATTCTTCACAACTTTGTCCACAATAACCTTCTTATATGTTTGTGCTAATACAATAACAAAAGACCCTTAAAACCTAGAATACAAGAAATAGCAGTCCAAAGAGGCTTGCAACATCTCAAAGGGGTTAGGGAATTGGGATCTATACTTAATTGTGATCTTGTAGCAACACCAAACACTGTACATTCTTGCCTAAAATGTACAACTTTTGGACATGAAGGTCTAGTATTGATTCAAGGTACATCAATAATCATCACTTTGAAAATCCATATTTTATTTATCTAATATTCAAAAAATATGTACTCAAAAGATTTAATATCTACTATCAATCACTAAGAAGATCCAATAATAAATTTGGAAAGGGACTATATGTCATATCTACCATGTACATACATCCAAAGAGTATTTTAGGAGGGAAGCTTGCATTTCTTAAAATTTCCCAAATCTATGATACTCTATTATTATTTAGTTTTCTAAGATGAGGTATTTTAGATGGAACTATTTTTCATTCACATTTTTTTCCTTACTATTTTTTAGTATAGCTTCATTAAATTACAAGTATTGTTTTCTTTCCCTCTAGAACCATCAACAATGCTTATTCCTTAAATGTTGAGGCAAACATTTTGTGTCCAATAAATGACAAAGAATCTTCCCTTGTAGGATAGAAGTGCAACTATTCATCTTCAATATTAAAAGAGGAAAAGAGAAATGTTCCACAATACTTTGAATTCCAATGAGTATATTTGGCTTATTTAAAGTAGACGATGTCACACAATATCAAAATGCATGATTTCCATGGCCACTAGTCCATCATTCAAGGGTTAAACAATCAATCATTCACTAAAATTGTGTCATTACTTTGGACTTGTAGAATTGTATAATATTTCAAAATCACACATAATCTCTATGATCCACAACAAAGACATATACAAATACCATAAAAAAAACATATATATATATATATATATATATATATAAAATGACACTAGAAAATATCTTCTCACCTATTGAGTAATAGACCAATAAACTCAATATCATGCTCCCTCATACTCCAAATTGCAAAATGAATTAGCAAACCTCTCATAAACAAACATTGAAACATCCATTGACCAAGTCCATGATGCATTTACCATTATCCTCAACTAGTACTAAATCACTCTCCACTTGGAAAAACTCACACAATGGAAAGCTAGTTTCCCCCCCAAAAAAATACATTATAATGTCCTACATAAACTTTGAAGTGATGCTCTTAAAAGTCCCAAGAAAAAATCCAACGAAGGAAGATAAGCCCATTACCACCATGATTTGCAATCCGATTATCTTGAAGCCAATTCCAAATGGAGCACATTTTTTATTAGAGGTGTACACTTGTTTCACAAATCAACTCAAGTGGAATTACAATTTTTCAATTACAATTGTAATTACTATAAAATTCTAAAATAGAATTGCCTTATTGATAGAGTGAAGTCATAAATGCCTTATTAACAACCCAATATTATCATTCTATATATCTATTAGAAATTTAGAACTTATGTATATACCAATCATATATTGACACATCACCCCTTATTGCATTGATTTTGTCATAAAACAAGCAGATTTTGATGAATTTGGTGGTCTTATTTGGGCCAAAAGTAGGAAGATGGAAGTAAGTAGTTGGCAGAAATGGGTTGGTCTACCTTATCCTGTTGGAGTCGTGAGCACAACACACTAAAATTTTTGTGATCTATAAAAATGAATAGGTTTTAAGTTGTCACCTTTTTATTTTCTTAACTTCACTTACAATAATGTTCTTTGTGCAATCAAAATAAAAGTAAAAAGAGTTTTAATTTTTTGATTCATGAAAACTTTGAAATTTCACATTGTAAGTTAGGTCCAAACACCATGAAACAAAGTATGTGCACCTCTCTTTATTGAGATCTTTTTGATAGTACCAAGAATGCAACCGGAAAACATATAGTCTAGGAGATCTCATCATAACAAACAAAACAAAAATAACCAAATACATGGGAGTGAACATTAAAAATATTTTTACAATGATACTTCTCTCTAACTTCTCTCTATGTAACTTACACAACCTTGGTTGCATGCACTGATACACCATAGAACAATCCTAGTTTCTACAGCAAATGAATCTATTTGCTCATGGGTGGGCTCCAAGATGAGAGTGTGATCAAGCATCAGTATATTGCAAAAGAACCAAAGTTCCACCATGCTCAACTTAAGTTGCCCTGTGCACATTGTGAACGATTTTTAAACAACAAAATGCATATGTAGAGTAAAGCAAATGCAAATCCAAAGCACAAATTTGAGATCAAATCACAAATTTGAAAAAAAACAGCTTTTTGCACCAATGTAGGATCAATGTAATTTTAATTTGCCCAATCAATCTACACAATGTTGGTAGCATGTCAACAATAACAACAGAAACCAATCATTTCAATTACAAATATTAGTGGATGAAAAAACGTGAATTTTGTAGCACAAGAGGAAATCCTTGTATGTTGTCAAGTTTAAAGTATTGTTGAAGGAAATGTCTATTGAATCTAAAGAGGTATGTGAAAATTGTGCCCTACCTTAGTTATAACCTTGTTAATTTAACAACTCACACCTTATTTTGGAGGGAATAAATTCTAAATAGCTTCAATATTTCGAAGGACCCTATCTTTGAACTCATGTATATTTCTACAACTAACACTCAATCTCCTCCTCCATAAAAACTAAGGTAATTCAATAGTAGGAACTATACTTATATACTTAGTCAAATGCTTTTATATACATTGAATTAAATATGATGATAATGTTGTTGTAATACTTCCATTTGAATATATTCTATGAATACACTAATTGATGTCTAGCATCCAATATTAATATATGAATTGTACATATAACTTAGAAGAAGAAATTAATGATGAATTAGATAAGAGTTGTAAAGTATGACTTATATTTTGTATCCATATGGCTCGAGAGATGCAGTAAGGGGTAGAAGTAGAAATATAGATGCAAGCAAATGATAGGGTGCCAAAAAAATAATATAAAAAAATTGTAATGTAGTTCATTACACTAGTATATATAAAACACCATTGGATATGTTCTAAATACTATAGGGTGTAAAATAATGGGTCTTATTAGAAAACAAACAGACTTGAGATATTCCCTTGTATATTCATTTTCTCAAACAAAATTTTATTAATTGAGATTGGCTTATGAGTTGGTCTATACAATGATGAAAAACAAACTTAAATCTTTTTACTTGGTGGTGGCTTATGATCTAGTGTGCCAAATTATCTAAAACAAACTTGGTAAGGCTTATTAACTAGGGCCACTTTATAAGCTTCATTCAATTTCACACTATTCATCATTGGTAATTCTTGGTCGATCTATGTTTCTATTTTAGCAATGATTGCGTATTTTCAATGAAAGAAAGTTTATGTTGACAAAATAATGTATATATTCAATTTTGAAATGTATTTAAGAAGCACCATATTTGCAAACTATGCACTATACCAAATTTGCTTATTATTACTGGTAAGTAGTGGAAAAAAATGAGCTACTGAAAAAAATGTAGTTTAAAAAAAAGTGTAGTAGATTTTTTTTCATAGTTAAATAGCATACCGTAAATTCATAGCAATTGGGAATAAGAATTAATAAATGACCCCTTTTAAGTGCACTACATCAAAATATTATATATGCCAAAGTGCCAAAAAAATCTATAGATGAAAAGTAATACTCATTGTGGTGTTTGTACCTATACCATTTTTTTTTTCAAGGAGTACACCCCCCAAGCCATCACGGAATTAATGGTAAAATTTTTTGACCATTCAACTTTTAGATTAAAACAATTTGGATGATCAACTTTATAAGCAAAAAATGCAGCTCTTTGAGAGGAAAAATTATAAGAAGTAGAATCTAAGGCAAATTTAGTACTATTTAGTTTTAAAAATTGAGAAATAAAAAAGTCTCTCAAATTTGTACACATTTTCATATAGAAAGAGAAGAAAGTCAAAACTGACCAAATTGGGTTCTATCAAAACTATAAAATATTTATATGTATGTCAATTTTGAAATTTAACAATTGACATTATTATGATATTTTTGGAGCATATTCAATAACATTTGGAATCATTCTAACTATTTTGTATCCTTGATCAAACTAGATTGCCCCTTGTATTTTTAAAATTGCTAAAAGTAGAAATTTGAAAAAAATTATCCAAATCCAAATTGTTATGGAGACCCAAAATCAGAAATGTTCCAAATTTTTTTTTTCCATTCCTACTATTGACCTTCATTGGAAAACAATTATATTTGTTCCTTCTTTCTTCAAGAGTACATTTTCTAAATAATTTTTCAAATACTTCTCACATTGAAATTTTGAAAATTAGAAAATAAAAAAAACTATGTCAACTTCTTACTCTACAAGATCTAGTTTTAAGAAATATTGGGATTTGTTTCAACCTATTGAAATTCACCATTGAAAATTTGAAGAAAACACATTATATTGTCTTAGTTCTTGATACAATAAGGTAAAATAGCCCATTGTGGTCAAAATTAGGAGTTTACCCTCATACCATTGTTGATAGTGTTCAATTTTTTTCCCACATAAAGACAACTATAAGAAATTACAAGAACAATTGAAATTATATTTTTTTGGCAAAGAATGAATTTGCTATGAATTTTTGAAGTATTCAACCCAAAAGAATCTATAGACTATCCCCAAACCAACATGCAACTGTTTCCATGTTGTTTACCTACTAAAGCAGTCACAATAATAGTTGGATGTTCCTAATGAGGTGTTAGGTAAAACATTGATTGTAGCCTGAAAAAACATCTTGGGGACTTTAATTGTCCATCATACATCATTTGATTGCAATGGATTCTTTTACCATAAGGAGTTAAAATAAGTTAACAATTATCTTAGAATTAATATTCATTATATGAGATTTCAATATCTCAATATATAGTGCAAATTTACTTGTGCACTATATAAAACAACTTTTTTCTTAACGCTCAACTAATAGTGTTGCACATGATTTGGCATGATACCTAATAATTGATGTCCATTCTTAACCTCTAAAGGACCATTGTCCCCTTGGGGGACAATTTGGAGTTCGGGTAGGTTCCGTAGACCTCAATTTTTAATGAATCTTTTTGAAACTTTCTCACAAGATAGGAAAACTGATTAGCTTTATGGGAATGTAATTTTTATTTCAATTAGTGACCAGGAGCAAAAGTTACACTACAAAAAGCACGGATTTTAGTTTAGTGGGTAGAATTTTTTTTCAAAAATTCAAAATTTAATTTTTTAAATTTTTTTCTAAAATAATATATTTTTGCCTACATGTGAAGCTTTGATTCACTCTATTTGGACTTATAATGAGAAAGTTATGGACAATCTTGCTTTTTGGGCAATCTAAACAATTTCTTGAGAAAATAACTTATAGGATTCATTTTTGAATGCAATTTTCACAATTTTTCAAAACAAATTGTTGGAAAAGGTTATGTTTACTTTCTAGAACAATCTCACCATTGGTATTATTGTATTTCAATCCCATCTTAGAGTTAATAACCATTTAGTTTTTCTTTCAATCTTGGACCTACATCTACTTAACAATTTTTTAAAGAATGAAAAATCGAGTGTTTTTTGTATGAAATTTTTTTCCTAGATTCTCAACTCAATTTCTTAACACAAAAAATTATAAATTCAAAGTCTACAAGTGCAATTTTTTTTACAAATGACAGTCAAAGTCATCTAAAATTGCAAACCACAGTTCAAAAAAACTTGTATTTCCAACTTTGAATGCTCATATCTTCCAATTTTTTCAGTCAAATTTCATGAAATTTTTAACACTTGATCTCAACCAAGTTAAGTACAAGATAATATGGTTAGATTCTTTTTTTTTCTTTTTTTTTTCTTGGGTGAATGCAACACAAATGGCAGTTTTGAGAGATTCTTGACAGAAAAAAGGCCTTGGTCCTTTAGGGGTTTAGTCTTATAATAACATCAATAAATTTCAAAAATACAATTATATTATGAACCTTCTATACTAAAGAGGGAACTAAAGAAAATATACATACTTGAAGAATTTTTAGGTAAATAGTTCATTTATGTTCAAAAGAATCATCTTGATAATAATTAATATTATTAAATCTTGTAAGAAATTGAAAAAAAAGACTTCATTTTATTTTAATGAATAGATACTTTTTGAACACGTATTAGGAAAAATGATAAGTTTAAGAGAACTCTAATTATATATATAACCACCACTATACTATCTTGTTTTGAGAACATACATCACATCACCATAATTAATTGATCTAAGTTTTAGGCAATATTTTATCAAGTTGACTTTAGGTAACGGTTGCAATTAAATACACTTATATTATGTAGAAAAAATAGAATCCTAAGTTGAACATGAAAATCAAAATTCTCCATGAGACATTCATAAGTATTGAGAACCTCTAAAAAAACCTTAAATGATAGAAGAGGGAGTGCAGATTTAGAACTTTAAAAGCAAAAAAGAAATTGGCTCATAAAATTTTAGATAGAAATCTTCATTTGTACAAGTTTTTATTTTTCTTATCTAGATATGAGTTGGATTAGAGTCATGCATAAAAATCATGAAGCATTGAGTGATTGAGCTAGTGACGTGATTTAAATAAAACAAAAGTAGGTTTCCAAGATACTTGGATGTACTTCATCCATTTAATATTGTATTCCATTGATCTCTTTAAAATATTCATCACCCATCCATTTGGTATTAGTGCTCTTTTAGGGTTAACCATTAATGGTCTAGGAGGTATAATTTGGGACACGACAAGGTCTTTTTTGTGTATTGACATAGAAAGGGCACAAAAAGAAGTATGCAATAGAAACAAAAGTTAGGTTTTATAATGAGCTCAATCCAATGACACATAGTATTGTGTACTTGAATCATTATTGCACCTCCTACATGTCTTAAAAGTTATGAAATGGTTGCATATTCTACATATACAGTGTTTGTATTTGAGCTTGTTAGGGTTTTGATTTTACAACGTGAATGATGCTAATTGATGAATTGTTAATCCAATGACATATGTCTTGCCTTATTTTCAATATACAATTCAAATTCTTAGAGGGAAAGATGATACCATAGGTCTAGTTTCCTACATCCCTCCAATCCTTAAGAATGATTTCACTTAAATGATACATATAATTTGTATATAGAATAGATTGTTTTACAATTGTATCTTGAATTCTCAAAATTAAGTAGGTGGGTTGTTGTACTATTAAGTCAAGAGTTCTTAACCTCTAAAGGACCAAACTACATTTTTTGGCAATATAGCAATTTTGGACTGTTCATTATGAATGGAGTTTTTTTTTTTCTTTGAAATTTTCAAACAACGTATGTTCAAGGAGTACCTTTAAGATACAATAATTTTCACAACTTTTGACTACATAGATAAAAAGTTATTGCATGATATGTGATTTTCTTTGATCTTTGGGCAGCCTGGGTAGCTCAAAAATTAATTAATTAATTTTTTTCTTAAAATAAAAATTTGAAACTGGTTTAGTAGATTTTTGTCTAAGTAGAAAGCTTTGAATCATTCCATTTTGATCAATGAGTCAAAAGTTATGAGGAGTTTTGGTTTAGGGTGGTTTGCAGCTAGTTATTGAATCTCTACTCTAGAAAAAAAATTGAAATTCTTTTTTTAATTTAATTTTTAATTTTTTTGAAAAAAAACTAAACCATTGGGAGAAGATATTTTATAAGAATATTACAACCATTAGAATTGGCATTTTTCATTTCCATAAATAAATTGTTCACAATTTAGTGTTTTGAATCATTTTCTACTTCTTTCTACTTACTATTTTTTTCCTATATGTTGTACAATTCCAAATGATTTGAAATTTCTTGAGCATATAGCCAACTTGCATTGAACATAGAATTCAAAGAGTAACCACCATTTTGAACATTTTTTTAATACAAATGTGACCTTGTGAAGTGCGGTTGCCCGGATTTTTGTAGAGACTGAAAAAAATAATTTTTGTCAATTCAAATGTTAATATCTTGCAATCTACATGGTGGAAATTTTTGAAATTTTTTCCACATCCTTTCAAACCACCTGACTAGAACATCCTATGGTTATATGTGTCAAAAAATGTTTTTTTTTCTAAAATTTTGCACTTGTATTAGAAATTGCAGTTTTGGAGGGTTTTTTTTGTGAAAACATAGTCAAAAACTTTTAGGGGTTAATAAGCTCATTGGAGATCATTTCATTATAGGTGGCAATCTTTCAATGGATGAAAAGAAGCATACTCTTTTACATAACCTAGGAGTCAAGGTTCACTATGATATTTTCATAACAAGGCTTTTCTTTTTTACAGTGACTAGTCCATAAATATAATGTTAATTAAGATGTTATCTTCTCTGTGTTACAATCTAGCTAAGCTTGTGTTTACCAATACCTAAACTGATTTCCAAATTCAATGATGTGTCATATACTAGTTTCCAAATTCAACAATATAACATCCACCACTTTCCAAATTCAATAATGTAGCACAAACAAGATGGGTTCTTCCTTCTTTTCAATTGTTCTCAATTAACTGCTCCTCACTTCCAAATCTCCAATTGTGACGTTATCTTCTTTGTGTTGCAATCTAGTTAAACTTGTGTGTACCAACACCTACATTGATTTCCAAATTCAATGATGTGGCATACATTAGTTTCCAAATTCAACAATATAACATCCACCGCTTTCCAAATTCAACAATGTACTACAAACAAGATGGGTTCTTCCTTCTTCTCAATTAACTTGCTCCTCACTTCCCCATCTCCAATTGTGACGTGGGTGGGAAGGGCAAGCAAACTGATCAAAATCTCATTGTCATCAACATGACCCGAACGCCGTTCTTGATCAAATCTTCGCCCCACCCGGCTTTCCAAGCCTGCCATGGTGTGATGTGGCGAGGGGCCAACTGCTTGATCTGGTTGCCCCCTCATCAACGTGACGTGCCGTGCAGCACTCAAATCCCATGTGCTTCACTCACACATCCCACGACCTCGACCCCCTCGACCGGCTGCTGCACTGTCTTTGGGCCATGACTTGTCTTTCCATTATTCATCTGGACCATCATCACTTCCGTTCAAAAGCACTTTTCCCATCCACAAATGGACAATCCATCCATCCATCAATCCATCGTGGCGACGGACTTCGTCCAACGGGGCACGATATTTGAGATTCACCACACAGCCACCTCAGCAAGGTACTATGCATCCCCTCCCTGGTGACATGGCATAGGCCCCGTCCGTCCATCCATCCCCAAATGATGGGACCCTCGTCATTTTTCCTGCATGCATAGTCAGTCGTGGGAGCTTGTTTCCAGTCAGTCAGCCAGCCACTTGACCTGGAGTCGTCCCCATTCAAAACACGTGCGTCCTTCACTGCTTCACCAAACCCAATATGCCAAGCATATTCATGCTCACGCCAATCCATGCAAAAAGCAAGCAAGGCTGCTTTGGCTACAAGAGATGTTCAAGAGGTCTTGATCAATGGATCAGGCGGAAACCAAGGCCCACAAACCAAGCCAATTACTTGCTGTGGAGTGTACGATTCATCAGTGGAGCTACAATGGAACTACAGTACAATCATTCGTTAATTTCGTACAATCTTTTGGATACTTCAGAGGTTGTGCAGGTGCAGCAAGCCAGGAAGCTTCCCAAGTGGGAAATAAACAAACTGCTGTGGAACAGTTCAGTTAGGAAGATTTTTTTCTCTCCTTGGGTCCGGTTGCAAATCTTATCACAGAGGGCTCATTCAAGACCAATCAGAAGCTACCCTACAGATTAATCACGTCAAGTCGGTTCAGTTAGAAGCATTTTGTTTTTTATGTTTTTTGGTACACAGATGAGGTTTAGGTGGAACACCTTTCACTGAGACTCTACTATTTTAAATGAAATCCTAACTGTAACATTTGAATGCTCACGAACTTTCAAGTCAGTTCACCGGGATTCGCTTTACACTAGGGGCCAAGCCGAAGAAAGTAAAAAATCTGAAAACTCTGGGACCACCTTTTGAAGCTCCAAACCGGTGGAAGTGCTCAGAGATTTTTACCTTCTTACGTGGTCGTAAAATAAAGCGCCCCTCAAAATCACCACGGTGGAAATACTTACCAGAACGTACATGACCGGCATTATTCTTTGTTAGACTGGAAACACGAGCAAATTCACAATACGTCCGGAAATCATATCCTACTTCATCTAGAAAGTTCATTGAACTTGGCTCGAACTGGTCACAGTGCTGATACAACGCATCAATCACCCACCTTATAATAATCAACATGCAAAGAGACCAATCTCACTGAAACATCATTCGACAACAAACAAGCAAAAAAGGTTTGAAAGAATCCACACCCATTACCTCATCGTGTTCAAAACATATTTGAGAAGAATCAATACAGTGACAAGGTCAATACAGAAAGAAGTAATGAACAAGTTAAACCGCTTCTGTACAAAAGAATTTATACTCAAAAGATGGTAGCCGCATTTTACAATATGTACCTCAACTGCAACATCAATGTTACCTCTTAACTAAATTACTTGCTTCTTCCCGAGTAGGTGTGGGTGGTAATCATCAGCGTAGCCAAAAACGTAGGTGGGTTCACATCAATACCATTCTACTTATACGAGACCTTGGGATGAAGGTGAAGTCTCATCCAGCCGTAGAAAGAAGAAAAATAGAAATAAAAAAGATAGGAAAAGGAAACGAAACCTAGCAATCGTGGTGCCATAACTCAACGTCACAAACAAGATCATCAGCGAAGTCCAAGGAACCCTGAATGCACCCTGATGAAGGGAACGGGATGTCAGGCACCAAGTTGAAGCCAGGAGTAAACACACCGGTAAGGTAATCGAAAGACGGTTCTGGCAAAGAACCAGGATTGGTGAAAGGGTCTAGATTTGCATAAGGGTCAACAGTATCTGTAGCACTTGCCACTTCCTGTTGTGCAGACTCTTCCGCAACTTCATTTTCTTCATGAGCAGGGTCAATAACGCCAGAGCTCAACGGGCTCTCTTGGTTAGAGCTCGGAAAGTTGTCGCAGTTGGCGTCACGGTTGGCGTCGCGGTTGGCTGATCTAGCACCGAGCACTACTTGTTGCACAATGGCATCTGGCAATGGAATAGTAACAGATGGCCGAGCAACGTCGACGGATTGCCTCGCCCTCTGCGCATCCAACACCTTTCTGATAACCTGCTTCGCACGTTTCTTGAGCTCAACGTTGAATGCTTTGTCTTTCAAGTCCTTGCTGACCGCGGCGAAAGGACGATTCAAAGGTCCCAATTCGCTAAACAGAGCAGGCGAGTCCTTGAAGTAAAATCCACCCTTGTCTTGGCCAGCATAAAACCTTGCACAGTCACAGGCTCGCCGACCCTCATCCACAGTAGCGTAAGTGCCCATCCACAGCTTCCATTTGAAGCGTGGCGGCCTATACTCCACTACAAATTTTCCCAGATTCTCTCTGAAGCGTACACCGCCCTCCTTGCAACCTATGTCGTCATTATCTTGATCTAGTTTCTCAGCTGATTCTTTCACATCCCTGCACATCCAGAACATGAAACTCAATGCTGGGCTCACCACATACACCACACAAACATGTTCAACTTAATCATGAATTCACATCCTAGAATCCATACATTAAGGAAAAACTATATGAGATACAGCCTAGAACATGCACAACAGTTGATCTAAGTCGGTGCAATGCAGGAATTCAAAAGAGAACATCCCAAAATGTTCCATAAACATGAAATACATCCCAAGGTCGATGTGCACCACATCACTGAAAACATCTAAGTGCACGACATATCGAACAACGTACGACAAGAGATACTAAACGATGGAAATAGACCATATGGAACAAGGCTGGGTACCTGCAAAGATCACTGGTGTCATGAGGTTTCGGTGTCGCAGCTTCGGTGCTGGGGGCTGCAATCACTGAAGGAGCACTCGCAGGCACAGAGGCAGCTGGCTTGATTGGACATACAAACTTCGGAGGAGACTGACTTCCAAAGCTAGGAGGAGCTGGCATGCTCAGCTTGGGAGCAGGAGACGGCATGCCAAAGCTGGAGGATGGTGCTGGTCTCGTCGGAGTTGGAATGAGGAAGTTGTCCCTGTCGTTGCAAAACAGTCTCGAGGTGGCTGGGATAGTAGGGCGTTTTGACTGCGGCTTGAAGGGACCTGCTTTGTGATCGTCCCTGCCGAATGATTGCATAAAGTCATCAAAGGCGTCAAACCCCATGCGCTTCCCAAGCACACTCGAGTCCACTGACATCGGTCCTCCATGGTCAATACAGTCTGTACTGCCAATCCTGGCGCACTCTTCACAGTATTTATCCAGGCGCTGACATACTTGGTTGTTGCGGTTCTTCAGTATCTCAGGCATGGTGACTAGTAGATGGGAACTGGCTCAAAGGAAATGCTAAGAAAGAGATTTCAGTCGCAGAGATGCAAAGATCTTTAACTTCGAAGAAAGTCTTGTATCAGCCCCAAACGGAAGGTGATGGTAGTAGTATTGTAGACGGCCAACGAGTAAGCCGCCAGTTTAACAACCATGATCAGCCTGAATGCTCCGTTTCCACTCAATCTTAACTCGCGTCGATCATTAGGGCCAACGCAGGAGGATGCTTGCTTCCCTGCGCAACATGAATCTTTATCGTCAGATACTAGTTCAGGACAATACAATAACATGAAGAGGCGCCGGACACATGAAGCCACGGCGCTCAGCGACTCCAGTGAGGCGCATACAAATGTCATGCAGCTTGCTACACATCTCCATAGACACGTCCGGTATATAGATATTACTTGAGTGAAATGCATGAAGAGATACATGGTTCAACACCCAGGCCCTTATAAAGACATCAATGGGAGTGACCTTCAGGAAAATATCACAGAATAAAGTATTATAAAATATGATATAATAATGGTCACACTCATTATTTCAGGCATGTGCCATATTCATTTTCATGCTTCCAAACAAAGAAAATAACGGTAACGTAGAGTGATGCTTAGGAGAAGGCTCGAATATGTTCAATGGAGAGGGTGTACCAGAGTGCATTTCAGGGGCTGGTACCCCCTGACCTTCACTCGTACGGGAATCAAAAACATTTAGAACCCAAGCACATGAACCTTCGGGAACATTAAATACAACGAAGAAAAACAACAAAACAGAATTTCCAAGAAATCCTGTTCAGAAACCTCTCGAAACCATCAGGCCGTGGATAGTAACCATGGTTCCATCATCGGCTTCCCACACTTACAGTACAACAGCAGCCATGGGATAAACAACACTAAGTGCCTAACCTACACCGCAGGCACGTCACCTCAGCTTGTACTCAAGAAACCAACACTCAAACTGCCTCCACTACACAAATGCAACGAACTCAGCACAAGAAGGGTCCTACAAGCACTAAACTCCAGAATCACGACAAGCTACTCGCGTTGTAACTTCACCAACACCAACAAGTTACATACCCGTCACGCACAAAACTCAGAGTAGAACCCATGCTGGCACTAGAGCAAGATCTCACCTCGAGAAAGAACCGCGAGCAGCCAGAGTCGCCAACAACAACTCCTCAAATTCTACAGTGCCTCGCACACATTCCCTTCAGCAGCCTCCGACCTCGACAGAAACAGCCTTATCTCCCTCCTCCAAACTAAACACAGACAGCACTGGACAAGTGTATGTTCAAACTCCCTAGAACACAGTCAAGACGTCAAAGACCACTTGAGCTAGACCTCCAACCTCAACGATTGCCGAAGTATAGACACAGGAGAAGCGGTAAAAGCTCCACAGACAACCAGCCACCGAGAACCAAGACACTACAAGAATGCAGAATGAAACCCCAAGGCTTCCATGAATGAGCAAAGATCCAAGGGGCCGGGGTTGGGGGCGGATGGGCGCCACGACCTGGGAAACCGCACGGTAGCGCGCACGGAATCTTTGGGGGAAGATCCGAGGGACGGGTGAGCGAGAGCCAAGCAAACCGCGCGGATTCGGGTGCGAACGGCGCGTCGCGCGGGAGGAAGTCTGGTCCCGAGATGCTCTCCCGTCTTCGCCTACTTTGCCCCCACCCCCCACGCCCCTGCTCCCCCCTACCTTTTTTTAATTTGGGTTCCCTTTTTCTTTCTTTTAATTGGACCCCTACCTCCCCTTTTGGCAGGGAAGGGCAAGGAACTTGCTGGAGGATTATTGTATGATTTCCTGGGTTTGATTTTATTTTTTTAATGGGGGGTGGCGTTGAATTTCCCTATTCTGAGATGAGGGTCAGGTGACGGGTCACTTTATCATGGTCTTCAGGATGACTGGCAATGCCATTTGTCACCCCAGACCTACAGTACCTTACCCAGCTCCAGCATAAGTTACCTTACTCAGTAAATTTGTGGAAGGGAATGACGCCATCTTACACTAGTTTTAACCTTTTTATTTTACTCGTGTGATACAGTACGCGTCACTGTCACTGACTGCAGTAAGAAAGTTTTGGTAAATTCCTTGCCTCAATTGGGATATGTTGCAAAATATATTTGGTTGGGTTTGGTTGATACAATGAGATATTCTGGACCTGTTTGTGAATTTCTTAAATTAAATTAAATTATTTTTAAACACATGGACAATTTCCATTGAAAGAGAAATTGTACAAAGAATGAAAGGCAATTGCCCCAGCAGAACATCTGTTATATTAAGTACAGATGGTCATGACCCATGTCACACCCCTAATGTCACAAAAATGTCACATTTTCATCCAAAATATAGTCCATCCAAAATATTTTTCATCCTATTCATTTTGTCCTAAGTTCACTCGATGTAACACTACACCTAATATGTGCTAGTATTATTCTAATTGTTGCTATGACACACGGCACTCCCTTTTTTTTAAATACATGCATATGGGATTTTAGTGATCTTGTGGTAAAGCCCTAAAGAAAGTCATTTTTTTGTAATAGACACGACATTGTATAAGCAAGCAATGGTCCCCCACATTGAGAAGGTATTATACATTTAAGATGAAAGGGACAGACTTCCAGTTGGCTAAAAAGCCATGCAAGACAATATCAAACATTGTTAAAGTCCCTTTTTCAAAGATGCAAAAGGTACCTCCACTTCATTGGTAAACAATGTTATGAATTGTCAAAAAAAATTACAATGCCCATTTCCTAGTTTTCAATAGAATTCTCTTTGTCCTTTTTAGGCAATGGGATTTTTAAAATAGTCATTGATTTAATGGAAATAGAGGCATGGGAGGCATTTTTTAAATTAGGAAGCTCCCTTGATTGGTGTTTGTTTCTAATTTGGATTGTGGGTTGAAACTCTAATGTGGTGATTTTGTGCTCAATGGTGATTGAGGTGGTGAAATATTTTGTAAGTTATTCATCAATTTTGAATTGATGGAATCGCCAAGAATTATCCAAAAATAATTACGGGGTCACATGCTACACAAATTGATCTAATTGTAATTGTACAACAATTGTATGAAAATTTGCTCAACTAGATGCCGATATTGTACTTTGAATATATGTATGCAGATATCATAACATTTTTGAATGAAGAGGCAAAGGGGCCATCTTTCTTTTTCTTCTTATCTACATTAAAGAGATAATTATTTTTCTTTTTTCCTTTTACCTCAAAAAAAAAAGGAATATCCACTTCCAATGGAAACATGTACAACAGTCATACACATTCCAATCAAAAATTAAAAAATCTTAAATTATATTTAAACTCATTTGTATGGCAGTTTGGGGTTTTTTTCCTGCAAAAGCTTTACTATATACAATGACAAATGAAATTGAGTACAAATGTGAAACATTTTCATTCAAACAATGGAAGTTTGAAAAAAAATTAGTTGTGATTTGAAAGAAAATCAATTTCAAAATTTGTCATATCTAAAACTTGGTTTTGTTCAACATGATTTGACTTTACTTTATCTTTTGTCAACTTTTTCTTAAAACTCCAAAAAAAACTTTTTGTGCTTTTACACGTTGGTATACATCATTTTAAATTATTGTATGCAAAAATTGAAGGAAACTCACATTTATTACAGAATTTAAAACATTAATAATTTAACAAACATACAACAAATGATGTTGGTTCTCACAATATTTGAATTTTTTTTCAACCAAGAGCATGGGATTGCATTAGCCATTGTAGAAAGAGTATAGGTTGCAACATAGACCATTGTTGTGTCTAAATGCCCTTGCATTTGAAATATTTGTTGAATTGGGCAATGTGTACAATTTATATTTTACAATTGTATAATGCATTTTTAGATTCAACTTTTGTGTACAAAGACTAGAGTTCATGATGCATATAATTCATCCAAAAAACTCCATCATCATTGTCAATACCATCAAAAAACTAAAATTTGCCAAATAAAAATACCGAGAGCTTTCCAACTGTACCAAGCACGCAACTGGGGGATGCACAAGTTGCGAGATCTCAACATGATAAACAAACAAAACAAAACAAACTACTTGTCTTAAGGAATGGATCCCAATATTAGAGTCAATCGTAAAGTGGATGCAATGAGGGATTAGGAACCAGAGTTTCGGAAAAACACAAGATGAAACTCCTTAGAGCACCAAAACTGAGGTCCCAAGGAGTTTGGTGCCATGTTTCTTTTCTACTATTCTCAGTTACACCTCCCTCAAAAATCCCTATTTCAAACCAAGGTTTCCTTTACAATTAACTCTATTGAATAGAAAATATCATGTTAGCACATACTTAGTATCACATATCTATAATTTTTTTTTCTTCCACAATTTGACAATTTCATCCAAGATTTTACTATTTATATTCCAAGGGCTTGGTGTTGAGCCCATTTTTTTTGGTGCAAATTGATGACAAATCACAAAAAAAAGACTGTTGGGAAGGCTTGTGATCAGTACTGTTGGGCATGCTTGGTACAATTGGAAAGCTCTCGGTATGAAAAAAATTTATTTGACGTGCTTGTCACTTTCATGTATGCACTTTTTAATTTTATCCATGGATGCTTATGATATGGTTCCTTGAATAAAAATGTTTCACATTTGTACTCAATTTCATTTGTCCATCACTGTATCTTGAGCTTCTTTTACAACTATTTTTGTTTCCAATTTAATATTAAACAGCTTTGAATTAGTTGAATCTCAGTATTATTGAGAATTTCAACTTCTTCACCATCATTGTAAAATTTATTTTTAACAGTTTGAATTTTAATTATTAGCAGTGTTTTTTTAATAACTTAATTGGAAACTGATTTACAGGGTTACAAGGTGAAAGTGGTGGGCATGTGTCCTTGCTGTACTTGAAGGTCTGATTCAGCACTCAGGTGCCAAAATTAATTTTCCACATCAAATTTTTAGGGATTTATGCCACCTCCCACCATTTACAAGATGACATGTGGTATTTTTTAATAAAAAATGACTTATTTTATTTCATATTTGACCTTCACATAGGGTATTAATGTTTAGGAAAAATGAATGATATCCTTTGAGGTCTTTGTGGTTGTATGAGCTGGCACTTAAAAATACCTAGTAGCTAAGATAGGGATAGACAATTTTTGAGTTCCAACCTTGTAAAGCTTGTGAAATTTGAATAGTTCTCAAATATTTAAAATTTCATGAAATTGAGAACCATAAAATGCAATGAAAAGCTTATAGAGACTATTTTCATGTTATATAGTATTTTTATAAAAAATGTAAAACATACATTCATTGAATTATTTTGGTTTGATGACCACCATCTAGTACAAGCACCTCGAGCATCAATACCAACCTTCATTCTATGAGGTATTGTAGAAATGATAACATCAAGTACATCTTTGGAGACTCCTACCTATATACATTGAATTATATCATCCATTTGCTGCCTGTTTTGTAGTCGATATTTGTTTTAAACATGGTTTTTTACAATTTTTGGTAGATTCTCTATGGAATTCAAATGTGGGGAGTAAGGTGACCAATTTAATTTTGTCTTGCTATGAGCTTCTCTCCAACTATTAAGTAGATAAGTGCAATGCAATGGAACACCATCCACCATGATAATCATGCCCTTTAGATGATTATGGAGAAAATAGAAGTTAGGTAATGCTCCCTCATATACAATGTTAACTAAACCAACATGAGTTCTTCTATCTACATGCATGATGACTACATGAGACTTAGTACATGGCTACCTAAAAGTGCTTCATATTATGATAGAAACATGACCAAATTTATTGTAGGACCGGGTGTAGGACATAAGCAATTCCATGATTGCCTTCCATTTCATACCAAATTCAAAAGATGATTCATCATTTCATATGTCCATATAACATTCTTCCAATTGCCTACACTCTGATGTGCAATTGTGCATGAGCTTCAACAAATGTAAGCCTTTTTGCCTCATATGAATCCTCAAATTATTTTTGATCTCATGAAGTGGTATTGACTTTGAAGGATTGTTATCCCCTCGAAGTCTTTGGGTAGAAGATGCAAGTTTAACTTTTACCAAAAACAATGGTTGGGATGACTGCTCATTATTGATAAATGTGCAAGTACTTCTTACTCTAGGATCAAAGGATGACAAAATTTTGTATGTACAAATTGAAAAAATATATTCATACTCTTGGCTTTAACAATCATATTTTTGTCAAAAGAATCCTCCCAATTTGACTCCTCTTCCCCTCAATTTTCATTGGAAAAACATTATAGTGCACAAGCACAACTCCATTGTACTTGTACAAGTTGGAATACATACATCTATGTTGGCATCTACATGTAAGATATGATCATCGAGTGAATGTGAGTTTTTTCACCTAATTCTTGATTTGCTATAAAGACATTGGGATTAATGTAATTTAACTCTTGCCACTTAGCAACAACTGTAGTATGTGACTTGGTCTTCAAGCCACATGCAATTTTTTGAGAATTGATTATTGTGCATTCACATGAAGTTCATCCAGGAGTTCATCTCAAAATTATTTGATGAAAGGTTTCAAAAGAAGTGTCCATAACTTAATTGCTAACTACTATACAAAAGCAAAAATGAAAAAGAGAAAAAAATAAGCAAGGTGAGAAAACTAAGGCACTACTTTTGATACTTGAAGGATGGATTGGTGACTATAGAAATCATCTATATTGATACAATGAGAATCATTGATATAAAAAAAAGATCCAAAATCATTCATTAGAAGTCAAAGTACTATAAAAGATGTCCTTTTTTCACCCCTAATTCTAGGGATAAATAGTTGCACTTACGTCGTATACAGGAAAATTCCTAATCATTGATCAAACACCAAACATTGCCTTCATGGTTATGGGTTAAAAGATTGTCATCATTGATGATTCTTTTGATTTCAAATTGTTGAAAAATGGAAACTAGTCACTAAAGAACTCATCTTTTTTGCAATTTAGTCTCAGAAACCATGTTAAACTTGAATGTTGTAAGGAGATTTTAAAATAAACTTGAAAAGAGTGTAAAAAATTTGAAATATCGAAGTCATGTTCTCAGTCATGTTGAAAAGACTGAAAAAAATGGAAAAAAACGGATGAAAGTTATCAACAAAGTTTGATTGTTACAGGGTTGCTTAACCCCTAAATGACGAGCCGGTGGCCGTGGAATTGAGAAATTTTGATACCGTGGGAATCATTGGTTCAAAAAAAATCTAAAAACACAAGTTGGAAGTCAAAGCACTGTAGAAGATCTTCCTTTTCCACCCCTAATTCCGAGGATGAATGATTGCAATTCTGTCCTACATAGAAAGATTTCCTGAAGTTCATCGACCAGAAAATGGCTTGGGCGTCGTTTAAGGGTTAAGTTACCCACCCCTTTCCCCACCAAAGCTATCCAAGGCACTTGTCCACAAGCCATGGAATGAAAACTGTAACCAGAGGTGGCGAAGAAAATTCTTAATTTTATGACGTGTATGTGAAATTGAATATTATTGAATGAGGTAATCATACGGTGAGCATTTCTGGAAGTACTAATAATCTACCTTTTACCAAAACATTCACCAAAATGTTTTTTAGTAATAAATTCTTTGAAGGCAAGTGGAAGACAATCCACATTCTTTTGTACTTTCTGTACCTTAAATTGTGGACTGAGTTGTGAATTTTCAAAGTGAACAAATCCTTTTTTACACTTTATAAAATATTATTCCAACTCTTCTTTTCACACCTTTCTCCAAAATGCATTTTGACACTTTTTTTTTATAATGAATTTTTTCTCCAACACTATCTAGGGAAATTGAATTTAAAAACAAACAAACAAACAAACAATTATTTTCAACACATTTCTATTGTAAACACTATCAAAATGTTGTGAGTTTGATGGCTTCTCAGTTTTCAACAATTTGGTATCAAAGACTTTGTCAAAAAAAACCACCCTAAACAACAACAAACCTTTTTTGATAGTAAAAGGGTTACAACAAACCATTCACACCATATGATTAACTTTGCAATAATTATGCAAGTTAAAGCAACAAGTACCTATAATACACACCTCCTTTTTTTGGCCTCATAACAAACTAATTCTACTCATGAAACCCCCAAGTCTCATGTTTAGAATTGGAGTAGACTAGTAAAGTTAGTGGTTGCCATTCATAGGTGCCTTTATTCACACATATCACTATTTGTTGCTTCAAGGATCAAAATGTGTTGTTTTCTATCACGTCTAAGGGAGAAACACCCGTTCCCGTCCATGTACTTTGCAGTGGATTGTAGAGTCACTCAAATATGTTCCTAGAGTGCAGTTAATGTATTTGTCACATGTGTGAAAAGTAGTTTGCTGACACGGTTGAAGGACATATAGGAAAATCTGGTTGGCTGAGTGCTGATTTTTGCATGGTTTAGTTTTGGGTGCACCTATTGCACACTTTCAGTGGTCTAGGGAGCCATCACTTCAAAAAAACATAGAAATTATATACAATGTCCGAAAATTCTATTTCTTTTTTTGGATATTCATGATTTTCACTTGCTAATACTAGAAAAATATCAATTTTAGGAAAAATTTCCCTCCAACATGTGTTGCTTTTAAAAATCTGCATTGTACCATGTGAGCAAATTCTACATTGCAACATCTGTCATTACAATTTGCCACTCTAACTGTTCTTTGAACCCAAAGGCATGGAAACAATGTGCTCATACTGAAGGCCCAGAAGCTCTTTCTTCTCTCTTCTATTGTCGGTTTCAGGTGATGCTCCTTCACACGATCCTTCCCCCCAACAAAATTCATTTCATGTTCCAACCACGTCTTTGATAAAACCCAAAACCCGCTTGGGGTGGTTTTCACGCCAACCACGTCTTTGCTTTCTATTTGCCAAGTTACGCATGTCATCTACTTGAATGTCCTGCTAAATAGCACAACTTACATGCTCCCTCCTTCCCAAGTTACAACATCGTGGGTTCATCACTCCATGATTTCCTTCCAACAGCTGCAGTGGTGGTCCACTGGAATAATGAGTGCCTCTCCTCCCTCCTGTGAGAAGATTTCACGTGGCCAAGCTTGCACCTTTTGATGAATTGAATGGAATTGAAGTCTCTGCATTGTACCAACAAAAAGTTGGAGTGGTCCGTGCACTTCTTCAGTTCTTCCCTCTATCAATGGAATCAGTCCATGTGTTTCGAGGAAAAAGAAAAAGAAACGTTGGAGTTGAAGGAAAAAGAAGAAGAAAAAGGGGAAAAAAAACTCATCCATTTCTTCGTCAATCATGTAAAGGTGGGCATGACCGTGACCATGATAATAGACATTGGAAATGGGTTGGCTACCTTTCCCTTACACATGTCTCCAAATAAGGGTACGTTTAGAACATGTGTCATGAACTTTTACTCCAAACTTCGAAGAGGAGAAAAAAACATGTTCTAGAGGTTCAGTTGGTTGGCTATGGAGTGCGGATCAGTTATGGTTCTACCTTATAAACTCTCTTATCTAATGTGTCAGTCAGATCAGTCCCAATGTTATTGAGGGAGGGAGGGAGGTTCTACTGTACTTAACCAACCAAAGCTTCGGTCTGTGTCTGCGGGAATACCAGTCACAGAAACCATTATGGAAGCAAATAGGGCAGGAGGCCTATTACGTTAGTTGAGTTCTCCACCACTGATTGCATTTTGTGGGAGCTTGGGATGGATCTGTGACCGTTGCTTGGTTGATAAGCTTCCCAGCCAGGGCTCAAGTTTGTTTAGGGAGGGGGGCAAAAATTTCCCACTCTGGCAGTCTGGCTGACAGCTTGGAGGCGGTTCCTCTAAAATTGCACTTTCTGCAACTTTAGCAGGTTTGAGCCTCTCAGACTCTGTCTCTCTGCAGCCAGGTTTCTGGGGTGTTTTGGGGTGTTTTAAAAAAATAAATTATGAAGTGCCAAACTGGCAATGTTAACCCCTAAATGCCCAAGGCCTATTTTGAGCTTTTTGGAATTTGCTCTAAATTGAACAAAAATCCAACATTTTGATAAGTTGAATCAATTTTTTTGAATTGTAACAATGCAAATTTAAACTAGACATGTTAGAGATGACATAGGAAAAGAAAACACAACGATACAGTGGAAACACCCAAAACCGTTAAAATAAGGAATTCAACATAGTTGGAGGCAGAGTTTTCTAAAAATGATATTTTTCTAGTATTAGCAAGTGAAAATCATGAATATTTAAAAAATAGATTTTTTGGCTACAGTATGTAATTTCTACAAATTTTCAAAGTGTTGGCTCCCTAGACATGTGAAACCGTCCTATAGGTGCCCCCAAAACTGAACCCTGCGAAAATCAGCACTCAACCAACCAGATTTTCCTATGTGTCCTTCAATTGTGTCAACAAATTACAATCACACATGTGGCGAACACATTAAGGGAACTCTACTAACACATTTAGGTGAATCTACTCTCCATTGCAAGGAACAGGCATGGGAATGGGTGTTTTGCCCTTATCACTTACAGATTGAAAGATTATAATGTTTGATCATGAAGGCATAAAAACTATGAAAATCTTTGAGCTCTTTTTTTATAAGTCAAATCTAAAAATTTGGTCACCAAATAAATATGAGGTTGAAGGGCCTAACAAGCATAACCCCAATCAATTTATGGCTTCTCAAAATCTACTCTACAATTTTTTTAAATGAATTTTTAGTGTGATTTTTTCTCTAAGATCTAGTGTATTTGAGGCCCATTTCCAAGAGTACTTAACACTATGGAATGTGAAGATTGCAATGGGTATCCATATACTAAATCTTGAATAGGAAAATCATAATCATTCATTTTCAAAATCGGATTATTGATGCTAAAACTAGACTTCAAAAAAAATCTTCCAAAAATAGAAACTACTAAAAATAAAAATTTGGTAAGGTTTTATTTAACTTCAAAGTTTCTTTGACACCACATTTGGGTGCCTTGGGCATTTAGGGGTAAAATGTTGGGGTAGTGCTCCTAATTTCAACATTCACTAGTAGTGTGCCACGTGTCATTGCCACAATCAAATCTAATTTTTGAATGCAAAAAAACTTTGAAATTCAATAACTCTCACACCATAGGTCCAAACCATGAAACAAAGTTTGTGCACCACTCCTTATTGAGAGCTTTCCACTGGTAGCAAGATTGCGATTAAAATCAAAGTAAAAGTAATTTTTAATTTTTTAGAACAAAAAGTAACTCAAAAATCCATAACTTTCACACCGTAGGTCAGAACACCTCGAAACCAAGCCCGTGCACCCCTTCCTCATTGAGAGCTTTCCAACTGTACCAAGCATGCAAACGGGGGTCGTACAAGCTGCGAGATCTCAACATGATAAACAAATAAAACAAAACAAAACAAACTACCTGTCTTAAGGAATGGATCCCAATATTAGAGTTAATCGTAAAGTGGGTGTAATGAGGGATTAGGAGCCAGAGTTTGGGAAAAACACAAGATGAAACTCCTTAGAGTACCAAAACTGAGGTCCCAAGGAGTTTGGTGCCATGTTTCTTTTCTACTATTCTCAATTATACCTCCCTCAAAAATCCCTATTTCAAACCAAGGTTTCCTTTACAATTAACTCTATTGAATAGAAAATATCACATTAGCATGTACTCAATATCACATATCTATAATTTTGTTTTCCTCCACAATTTGACAATTTCATCCAAGATTTTACTATTTATATTCCAAGGGCTTGGTGTTGAGCTCATTCTTTTGGTGCAAATTGATGACAAATCACAAAAAAAAGACTGTTGGGAAGGCTTGTGATCAGTACTGTTTCAAAGGGAAAAAAAATGTGAGAAAGTATTGAAAAAAAAAATTATACAATGATTGCTACAAAAAAATCTGAACAACATGATATTAAATTTAAATTCCCATCACCTTCTCCCCATGTCCAGTATATGAAACACATATACAAAGTGAAGAACACAGACATGTACAAGAAGTATGTATATGAAAATGTTTTGTGGCTGGTGGTTTGTTGTATTTTTATCCTGGCAATGAAATCCTGTTTCATTTGTTAAAAAAATAAAAAAATAAAAATTTCACAAACTTCTGATAACCCCTACTGACCCAAGTGACCATTTTCCAAGTCTCTGCCCCCTCTTTTTGGAGCTGACCGTTCTCAAATTTTGAACTTTTTTTGGAATGAAAATGAATTCTAAAAAGTAGATTGTGGTAGTAATCCAATGGTGGTAGTCTCATCAAATTTTGATTGAAACTCCCTCTTGTGGAATTTTTCAAAGTTGATAGGTGTAGTGTAGTTCACTGCTTATTCTACATGGGTCAGTTTGGGTATAGACTAAAAAGTCAGCCAACTGAACCAATGTGATTTGTAGCCCATCTGGAAAAAGGGCAAATTGAAGGAGCTCAAGAGAAGACAAGTGTGCCCATTCTTGTTTTTCTTACAAACCCCCATGCATTACAAGCTCCATCTAAAATTGCAAAATAACTAGAACATTGTGAAACTTTAAATGATCATTTTGGACACTCTTGCCTTTCATTGAGTACAAAAACATTGTCATTTTAAAATATTCTTAGTGAGATCTGCTCTTTCAAAGTGCACTACCTTGCTTCTCCATTGACCCAAATAAAACTTCAAACTTAAATATCTACTAAACTATGCAGTCAAATAATTTGAGTTTTTTTGTAGGTGCTCACTTTCAATGTGAACTAATAGATCCTACGATTAAATTATCTTTGATCTCAAGAAAAAAATAAACAAACAAATTGCTCAAGTTCTTGGCAATTTTGGTTGATGTAGAAAGGACCTCCCTCCCCTTGGATCATTAGGGATTATAGGATATTCACATCTCTTCTCTAAAATCAATTATATAATTTCACTAGTGTACCCTGTACCTTTGCTACAATCAAAATCAAAGTAAAAGTAATTATTTAACTCATAAAAACTTTGAAATTCAATAAAATTTCTCATTGTGAGTTCGAATGACAAGAAACAAAGTCTATGCACCCTTCCTTGCAGAGAACTTTCCAACAACACCAAGCATGCAATTAGACTATGGATGGTGCAAGAGATCTCAACGTGACAAACAAACAAACGAAACAAATCAAATCAAAACAAAACAAAACAACCTTGATTTTAAGGTATAGATGGCCATCTACTTTTAAAAATTTACAAAAATTACAATTTTAGTCAAAAAATTATAATTCCACTTGGGTTTGGTTCATGAAAAAAGCACACACCTGTGAAAAAAGAAGTTATGTGTCCCTTTTGGAGTTAGCCCAAAGATTTTCAGATTGCTAGTTTGCATGGTAATATGATCGACTTGTCTACGGTGGAAGCACCCAAAACTGTCCAAATAAGGAATTTAGCATAGTTGGAGGCAACCTTTTTTTTAAATGATATTTTTCTAATATCAGAAAGTGAAAATCATGAATATTAAAACAAAACAAAAAAATTCAGATGTTGTATGTAATTTCCCTGATTTTTCAAAATGTTGGCTCCATAAACCACTGAAACTATGCAATAGGTGCACTCAAAACTAAACCCTGCTAAAATTAGCAATGAGCCAATCAGATATTTATATGTGTCCTTGAAATGTGTTAGCCAACTAAAATCAAGCATGTGGCCAACACATTAAAGGAACTCTACTGACGCAATTGGGTGAGTCTCCAGTCGACTGCAAGGGAGACGTTCAGGAATTGGTGTTTCTCCCTTATGATGACGTGTCTACCTTATTTGCTCTACTTTTTTGCTGACAGTAGTTTCTGACAAGGCTGAACTTTGGCCATTCTGCACTGACTTCCCACAACTGACTTGATATTTCAACATTCATGCCAACCTTCAATTGCACACAATTCTACCTATGACAAGCCAAATGCCATCTGGCCCATCATAGGAAAAATTATACTAATGGTGTACATACCCAAATCTGAAATGTGCTTTACTGAAATATTTTTATCTGAGAATAGGCTAACTTGAGTAGACATTTGGCCTGTCATAGGTTGGTTTACTAGTTAAGTTGATATATCTCGTTCCTGATTTCACAACTCAGCATGGAGATCCATTCACTATTGAGCTTCAGTTCCATGATTGATGTAAGTTAAAATTTTAAAAAGAAAAAGATACTCCCTCTGTCCCACTAAAAGCTCCCCAAATTCTTCCTACAAAGACTGTAAATCGGCTTAATTAAGAAGCTTTTAGTGGGACAGAGGAGTAGAATTTATGTACAGTATTCTAAACATTGTTTTTTGGGGTCTGTTTTATTCCAAAGTTGGGTGACTTTGCGTGGAGATTGTGACTATAATTGTACTTGGTGAACAGACTCTAATGTTATTACATGAATGGGCCGTGCTCACTACCAACACTGATAGTGAAATTTAGTGTTGGGTACTTCATTAGAGGAAATCTAGACTCTCTAAGGTCTGGTTGGATATGGTTAGGAGTGCAAATACAATAAAAGGTAAATTTTTTTTAAAAGTATTTAGGAATATTGTTATGAATGTAAGAAAATCATGTACGACATGATTGCCTATAATAGACAATAGATTGCAATTATTTTTAAAATAATAATAATAGTGATAATAATAATAATAAATTATTCTTATATTATTTTCTACTAGTGTGCTTTGTGTCATTGTCACAATCAAAACTAAAGTAAAAGTAATTTTCAAATTCTTTGGAACAAGAAATAATTCAAAAAATCCATAACTTTCCCACCATAAGTCAAAACATCACAAAACGAAGTCCGTGCATCCCTCCTTGCTAAGAGCTTTCCAATTGTACCAAGCATGTGACTAGGGGACATACAATCCAAGAGATCTCAACATGACAAATAAACAAACAAACAACCTATCTTTAGGTTTAGACTAGTGTGCCCCGTGCCGTTGCCACAATCAAAATCAAAGGAAAAGTAATTTTCTAATTTTTTAGAACCAAAAATAACTCAAAAATCTATAACTTTCTCAATATGAGTTGGAATGCCACGAAACAAAGCCTGTGCACCCCTCCTCATCAAGGGCTTTCCGACGGTACCAACTACGTGACCAAGGGATGCACAGTAGATGAGGTCTCACAGTGACAAACAAACAAACAAAACAAACAACTTGTATTAAGGTATAGAAGACTAGTGTGCACTAGTAGAAAACCCTATTTAATGTAACAAGGCCTAATTTTTCTTGAAATTTTTTGTTAAACATCAAATGTAACAACCCATGTTTTTATGTTAAGAAAAACATTCAATATAACATGAATGCTAACATAAAAACATAGGTTGTTACATTTGATGTCTAACAAAATTTGTCAAGAAAACTTAGGTCTTGTCACATTAAATGGGGGTTTCTACTAGTGATGCCATGTGTTGTTGCCACAACCAAAATCAAAGTGAAGTATAATTTCATAATTTTTGAATGTATAAAAACTTTGAAATTCAATAACTCTCACAATATAGGTCCAAACACCACGAAACAAGCCCATACACCCCTCCTCGCTAAGGGCTTTACGACAATACCAAGATTGTGACCAAAATATAAGTAAATTTTAAAAAAAAAAATTTAGAACCAAAAATACCTCAAAAACTCATAACTTCTCCATGGTAGGTCAAAACACCACGAAACAAAGACTGTGCACCCGTCCTTGCCAAGCTCTTTCCAATGGTACCAAGATTGCAACCAAAATATAAGTAAAAGTAATTTTCTAGTTTTTTAAAACAAAAAATTACTCAATAATCTATAACTATCACACCATAGGTTGGAATGTCATGCAACAAAGGTTGTGCATCCCTCCTTGCAAAGAGCTTTCCAATGGTACCAAGTATGTAACCAGAGGACACATTGTCTAAGAGATCTCAATCTGACAAACAAAAAAAATAAAACAAAAAAAATAAAACAAACAACTTGTCTTAATCCCTAAATGCCCAAGCCTTTTTTCAAGTGTGTTTTGACTATGAATAAAGTGCATGGACTTGTAGTCATCCCTAGTGAAGCACATTGATTTTTTTCCAAAATCTAGCCACATAGATGTTTAAAGAGTTTGTTTATTAATAGATACACAACTTTTGAGCACAAAATTGTATTGGAGTTGTGAGATTATAATGAGAGAAGAGTACATTTTCTATATTTAGTATGTTGCCTTTTCCCACAATGTTTCTCAAATTTGCATATAATTTTTTTGGGGATTTGAGGTGACATGAACAACTACAAAAAGTATTAGCACACTAAAATGCACTTCTAAAAAACTTAATTTCACATGAAAAGCTATTAAATTCATTACACAATCCACCTTGCAATTGTTGAAATGCAATTATTTTCATAAATAGAAATTGCAAATAACTCCAAATCAATAGTTGTATGTTTAAATTTTCAATGATGAATATCATAAAAACACTTTCCTCTTTCCATTGGGACTATTTTCAAAGCAAATGGATATGTACTTTTTTTTTAATCTCAAATTAAGTGAAATTGCATAAAGCTAGGAAATGAAGTAAAATTGGCAAGATTTACACTTCACTTATAGTACATGTATGCCTTTTGAAGACCTCTCAATAATCAAATATGTACTTTTTTCAATGAAAAATGAAAGTTTTTAATAGTCAATCCTCAAAATTGCCCGATTTTTTTTTAAATAGTCACAAAAATTTAACTGCCTATTCAAAAATGGGCTTGAAATTTCAGATTGACCGTATATGGTCGATTGGGCAATTAGGGGTTAAGGTATAGACTAGTGTGCCTTGTGTCATTGCCACAACCAAAATCAAAGTGAAGTAATTCCTTAATTTTTGAATGTATAAAAACTTTGAAATTCAATAATTCTCACACCATAGGTTGAATCGCCACAAAACAAAGTCCATGCACTCTTCCTCAAAGATCCATAACTATCACACCGTAGGTCCAAACGCCATGCAACAAAGCCCATGCACCCCTCCTTGCCAGTACTAAGTACGCGACTAGGGGACGAACGGTCTAGGAGATCTCAATGTGACAAAGAAAACAGAACAAAAGAGAATATACCAAGCTTCCTTAAGGTATAGATATTGGTACTTTTGCCAAAGTCAAGTGGCCTTCTAGAGTGTTCATATTGTTTCTAATGATAATATTACTCACCATATCACATAACTCACACTAATTTTCATTTAGTTGACAACTAGAATTTATGTTGGATAATGCTTTGTTGAAAGGCAAATTATTTCAATCCTAAATTTAGTTTTTTGGTAGAAATTCAGATGACAATTATTATTTATATTGAAATTTAGTGTTGTAGCATGAATATTGTTGTAGCCATTTTAATTTAGAGTTTGTATTTAGTGTCGCAAACACTAACATTCATTATCAATGGAATAAAAAAGAAACCTAGGAGTACTATGGCCTTGCCTATAACTTGGTACCCTATGATCTTTTGTTTATTAGAGGGTACACTTCATTCTAATGCTTCTCACCACATGTTGATTTTATATGGAAAAAGTTAACTTAAGAATCGTTGGGCTAATCTATTTGAAAAAGAAAGTGTTAATGAGTTGTTTGCCAAAAGAAGGCAAATTGACAATTACATTACGAAACTTACAAGTGGGAACTAGTATATTTTGATCTCACTTGACATTTTTTGAATCATATGAGTAAAACAACTATTATTTTTTTAATTCAATGGATAGTTTCAAGCCTCTAGGAAACTCGGAGAATTTGGTTAAGCTTTCTATTTATCAACTACAACATTCAACAACAAGGAAACCATCAAGATACCAAATATTTTAAATTTTTTGTAGGATCCAATTTTGTCAATTTTGAATTTCTAATCCCTCTATTTGAAAATGTCTACAAATTTGAGAGTTTTTTTCAAAAATAAAAATAATACATTTTCCTTAGATTCCAATATAATTTTTTGGAGGTATAAATTTATTTTTTCTTCTTAAAATTTTTCTTCTTCCAAAGTTGCATTGTTTGCCCATAAATTGATCATCCAAAATTGTTGTAATCTAAAATCCAACACTCAATATTTTACACAATCAATTCTCTACATACTAGATAATCTAGTCTTTACTTTTCTATGGTTGAAATTTTAAAAAACTGGCCCATCCATTGTGCAAAAAGTCATCAAAGTTGAACAACCTTTTGTTTCATTTGTGTCAAAAAAAATTTTGAACAACTCATTGAAAACTTCCATTGTCAAGTTGTTAGGCTTTAGAAGGTTTAAAGAGTTGATGTACATATTTCACCTTTGAAGACAAAAGGCTAATAAGTTGACCTAATTATTAAGTACTTCAAAGCTTGTATGATTTTTGCATCATAACTTTCAAATCTTCATAAAACTCATTTGTACATATTTTTGAGAATAAACAACTAAAAATCCTATAATTGATCATGGTAGTATTTCCTTCTGTTTAGAGAGATACTTTTGTTTAAAATTTTAGGATCATTTTCTAAAGAGCATAGATACTTGGGACACTAAAAAGGTGACAAAAAACTAAAATAATAGTAATAATAATAATTTAAAAAATTAGTTGTCCTAGTTACTTAAGAAATAATAGACAATGTGAGGGATGATGAAAAACTTCATGTGCAATTTAGTATACTCTACATTCATTCAAGTGAGGGAAACAAAGACAAATCTAACATTTAAAAACTTAAATATTCACTTGAAGATCCACTTCTATTTAGTAAATACAATATTATCTTGATAAAAGCATGAAATTCAACAATGTTTAAAGTGCATGAACAAAATATAAACAATCACATAATAATTTTACTCACAAAACTAGTAGAAGGTCTTAGATCACCAAGCAATGATTCTAGGGCATAGTTTCAAAGGCCCATATGGATGCTATGCTAATGTCTATATGGACCTTTGTAGTATATTTTTGAAGCATAATCTCTCATTGTAACTTCATCCAATACATTAACCTCCTTTCCACTAGAAAAATATACCCAAACTTAAACTTGAGAATATTATTGAAGTTTGAGGTACACCTACTATGAGGAAATGTAGTCTAAGATGACAAGTTTATGATACAAAATTATCCAAAATGACAACAACTATGTTTGTCCATCTTTATCTTGTCAATTTGTAAGAACAAAAATTCAAGGAATCTATTAAGTATTATATCAATGTAATCTTTAACTATTTGGCATCAATATCTTAGTTAAAATTGTCTATAAAGAATATAAGCTCTCTCTATATACATAGGTGGTAGGAGGTAGAACAATCCATGTGGGATACATAATTTAGAAGTAGGAGCTCAACTACTCATAGTTAAATTTGAAATAGGCATTGTGTTGAAACTAGAATTTTAGACCTCATTTAGACATAGTAGAATATTTTTTTACAAAAATTTGAACTAAGAAAAAGGTGGAAAATCAAACCAAGTTTCATTTCCAATAATCCGTTTGACATTTCAAGTCTCCAATCAAAAGTTACAAATAAATTCAAAGAGGGGTTGGAAGGGACATTTGTTTTTGACAATGTAAAACTTTATCTTTGAAATTTGTCCCTAACTTTTGATTGGAAGTTCCAAATGTCAAATTTTCTTAGAGATGAAACTTGGTTTGATTTCCAATCTTTCTTTAGTTCAATGTTTTTTGTAAAAAGATATTCTACTATGCTTGAATGAAGTCTAAAATTCTAATGTTAGGGTGATTGCAAGAAACACTTGTCCTTTTTTTTGTCCCCTTGACCTTTAGTAGGTAGTTTTTTGCTCATAATTTTTGCATATTTTTTTCATTTGACTTGAAACTTGAAATGAAGGTGCCTACAAAAGTTTTACATTTTTTGTAATTTTTGTAATTTTTCAAAAATTAGTTTACTATTTTTAAACTGCCCCCGATTGGGTGTCTACTTTGGCCATTTTGGGAGGTTTTAGTTCTATTTTTTACCCAAAAATGAAAATTTTGACCTGAAAATTGGCATGCAAGGACCTCACCTAAAGTTACACAAGACCACAAAGAGATTTTTTGAAAATACTATACAGTTCAACCTCCACATGTCGTCAAAGTGGTTGACTTTGTGCAAGTGTAGAGAATAGAATTTATTTTTTCCAAAGATGAAATTTGTTGAAAAAGAAAGACCCTTATTTGGAGAAAAAATGGATTTTTATTTTTATTTTTTGAAGTTTTTTACTATTTTTACCAAATTAGTAAAAAAAGAGCTATTTTCATTGTATTTTCCATTGTCTATAACATTTAGAGAAAAAAATTCTTAGGTTTGAATTTCAAGAGACATAATATTCTTATTGCTCTTCAAATTATCCATATTTTTTGCAAAGTAAAAAAAAATTATTCCAAAAGTCACAGGACTCACAAAACTCACTGATTTTGAGCCATTTTGAGCCAAAATCGGTAAGTGTTTCTTGCAATGACCCGTTAACACAATGCCTATTTCAAACTTAACCACGAGCAGTTGAGCTCCTACTTCTAAATTACATATCCCATATGGGTTGTTTTACCTCCTACCACCCCATGTATTTATAGAGAGCTTTTCTTCCTCATCCTAACCACAAAAATAAATGGTTCATCGAGCAATGCAAAGTAGTGGATGAATTATGTGTATTCTTTACTTTTCATATTTAGTATTTGAAAGTTCAAATTTGAAGCAAATTCAATTTTGTCATTCTATCTTTTATAAAAAGGAGGACACTTCGGTTATTCCTAATTAGGAATTATGTCAACATGACAATGGGTCCACTGACAAAGGAGGGTATAAAGGAATAGAAGTTGACAAAAATTCCTTCAAGAGTGATAAAAAAATTAATAGAATTTTGTCAACTAAGTGGCCAAATCAGCATGTTCTCACTAAAAAAGAAATTGACAGATTTATGTCAAGTTACTGTCAAATAGGACATAGAAATCCTTGTAGTGACTTCAAAGCAACAAAGAATGAAAGATAATCCACATCCTTTCCATTTGGATTATTTTTAATTTGACTTTAAAAACTATATATTCTACAAAAACAATTCATTTTACCAACATGCCTACTTTTTAGCAACCTCACAATTTGAAAAAACACAAATCACCAAAGCTTATTTGATCATAGGTCCAAGTTTGGTATTCATGCGAAGGTTTTCGTTGTCTAATTACAAAAGAAGGATTATATACTTCATGATTCTTTTTTTCATTCTAAGCCTAGATCAATCCACGAGTTCTAGTCTAAATGTTCTCGAGTAGAACAACTTTGTATGATATTAAAAAATGCTCATTAGTCTCTCCAGAGCCATCAAACATTGGAAGATTTGATGGCTTTGGAGGGCTGTTTTGGAGCTATTCCCAAAACTATTCCTAATATTGTTGTTAGTCTTGCATTTATTAAAAAAAATTGAAAAAAATTGATTATGTGGCACTCTCTTAACTACATCAGATTTAAGTTCTTGCAATAGTTTTTGCGTTCTCATAGTCTAGGAACTCGTAGTCTTCTATAGCCCTCGAATTTCCTCTAATGCCTAGCATTTTGGTGAAGCATGCCATTGTACAATCAAGGGAGAAATCAATTAAGGTATGTGCATCTAGAATCATCACATTAAATAAATATTTTTAGTACATTTGAGATGACAATTCTAAGTGTGTATATACCTTACAACTTATAGTCCTCTCCTATAAATTTGTTTGCCACATAGCACAAGGCAATCGGAAAAAAGTAAAAGGGAATTTTGGCATAACCTATCCTCTATTTGTTTTAAGAGAGAAGTGAAGATCTTCAATATTTGATAATCTTGATCAAGTTTATGATAAAAATGTCCCCAAACCAACTCATTCGTTTGCAAATCAAACCATTATTTAATATAATATGGCACGTCTAATTTTTGAGGCAAATTTGTCATATTTCCACTTAATAATCCAACATTTTAAATCCTAATGCCTTTTTTCTTTCTACACACTTAGATTTCCAAAAAGTACATACAAATATAGATGTTTGTGATGAACTATTAGCATTTGATGAAATTTAGTCCTCAACAGGACTATGACTTTCTGCATAGTTGAAAACTCTAGAAACTGCACCAAATCAACATTTGATGTGGTTGGGAGACAAACATTTCAAATATTTAATATTAAATTTTTTTTGAATTCTTTTAGAATTAAAAAAATTAATTTAGAAATAATATTCTATTATTTTATTATTATTTTATTATTGTTTTATATTATTTATTGATCTAACAACAACCTATTGTTCTTTCATTACTTTAGAACAAACAAGGGAACAAATATGAAATAAACCTCCCTCGCTTCAAATCCCCTCTAATGACTTGATGTTATATTCTATATTGCTCTTGGACTTCTAAGCTCTTGAGCATTTCCTAGTCTATAATCTCTCTTCTCATTGTAAGCCAACTCTTTAAATACTTGCATGAGAAAACTTTCCCCAATTAAGTCCTTACAAGAGGTAGTTAGTTTGAGTAGGCTCTATAAAAACAAGTTAGGGCTTATAGCACTCAAGGGCTTGTGCAACCATGCCAAATTGTACAAAAAAACAGTAATTTGGCTAAAAATGAAAAAAAACTATGAATTTATTTGCCAAAAAACCCTAAACTTTGAAATAAATATAAATCTTGGATGAAATTGCTAGATTGTGGATGAAAATAGGATCATAGACATGTGATATGTGCTAATGGTGATATTTTCTTTCGACTATGTGGATGAATGCTGAAATTTGGAGTACCACTGTAACATTTTCTATCCCTAATTTGGCACTTTATAAAAATGAAAAAGGCCCTGGTCTAGAGTGCAAATTTCATATATCTCTAACATTGTACGGTCTTATAAGAAGGTGATTTCTTACTTTACAACATTGCTAGTTATTGGGGAGGTACTACATAGTTGTCTAGAGTTGGTAACGTGACCAAGGGTAGGTGATTTTGCTCAATTTGCTATAGACTTTAGAAAGAAATCTAGGGTGAGTCTTTTATGTCATAAATTGAGGGCCACTTCTCTTGACTTTAGATGCAGGCACTCTTAATAACTTAATGCTCTGAAGACTTTCAAATCTAAGGTAGTAGTCCCACTTCTATTTTGACAAAACTCACCATGATCAAGGAAACAAAGGAATGCTTTACATATAGACATTAGATGACATTGGAGGGCATTGGAGGGCCGTTTTGGGTCTATTCCCGAAACAGTTCGTAATATCATTGGCCATTATCAGATTGGCATTACCCCCCCCCCCAAAAAAAAAAAAATTGGATCCTAAATTATGAAAAAAAGTCTAATTTAAAAATAATAATTTTTTTAATTACTTGGCAATGTCTTGACTATAGAGGATTCCTGTTCCCGTGGTAGAAACTGTGTTCTTGCAATTTAGGAATCCGCAGTCTTCCAATGCCCTCAATTTTCATCTAATGGGTCAAGCCAATTTATTGTATAAGAGACCTCAAATACTCACTTGTGATTGGAAAGGAGGCTGGAATCTTCATTTGTGATTGGATAAGAAGCTGAATATTTTTGTAATTGGCCTACTTAGAATTTCAAGGAGAATAGTGGGGCTCTAGGTGTAAAGTGTCCACGAGTCATCTTTCTAAATGATGACAATGACAAGTTTATAAGCCTAGGAGAGGAGAAGAACGGGTAGGGTGAAACCCCGTTATTGCCCCGCCGGGGCAAACCCTGGAATTTTTTATTTTTTTGCAAATTCTGAATTAATATATGGAATCAGAGGCCCTCAATTAGCGAGGAGGCAAGAGGAAAATCCAAAATATACAACACAAAATAGGGGCAATTTAGTCAACTTGCCGTTGACTGGGGCAATAAGGGAGTCAGTTCTCCCTACCCGAGGAGAACTGGTTGTGGGACGATGGAAGTGTCCAAGGGCAAGGAGAACTAACCCCCTTGCTCGACCACTCGGGTAAAATGCTGTAATTTATTATTTTTCACACAATTTTTTTTTGCAAATTTTGAATTCATATTTGCAATCAGATATCCCAAATTAAGCTAGGGCAGGGAGAATTGACCCCCTTATTGTTCCAGTCAACAGTAGGTTGACTAAATTGCCCCCTATTTTGTGCCATATATTTCGGATTTTCTTCTCACCTTCTAGCTAATTGAGGGCCTCTGATTCCATATATGAATTCAGAATTTGCAAAAATAAAATTTGCAAAAAGTAAAAAATTGTAGGGTTTGCCCTGGCGGGGCAATAAGGGTCAATTCACCCTGGCCATGAAGAAAAAATGTCAGTTCTCCCTGCCCAAACTAGAGGGCTTTTTGTTTTGATTGCACCTCTGATAAAACATGGTAAGGCTGAGCCAGGGGGCCAATCCACCCAGATCGTGTCCAAGTGGGATTGGTTTCAATCAAGAACATGTTTGTCACTACATCAATTCAGGCATACTTTTTATGTTGAAACCCTAATTTTGGTAGAAGTTTCCATGGCAAAGTACTTGAAAATCAAGCAGCATTAAATGGGAATTCTATTTCAACCTCTCCACAGTCCACACACTCTCTTCCTTTTTTAACGTGCAAAACTTGGTAGTCCTAGTTAATGATTGTGGCTGGGGTCCTCTTATTTTTCTTCTCATGCAGGTAAGATTCCTTTATATGTGTCCAAAAAAATAAGGTAGAGGTACCCATAGTCGATCACTTAGATGATTTTCAGGCAGATTGTGAGCAGTATGAGGCGAGTAAAATTTTAGCCAAGAAAGAAGATATAAAATATGGGGACTTCAAAATTTTCAAAATTTTATTCCCAAAGTTGAAATTACTATGATTTTTGGAAACCAAAAAGCTGTTTGAACTAATAGCCAAAGTCTAGACTCTTTCAATTCCAATCATAAACTAAGTACTTTCCCACTCACTATTTCCTACTTTCTTGCTCATTAATTTGGGACATGTGTCATGATCTTATTGGGCTTAACCTTGAAATGGAGGAAAATGCATTCTAAGCTTCGGTTGGAAATATGTTGTAGCCTTGGTTGGAAACAGCTACACTTTAGAGGTTGGAATGGATCCCTGTTCAAGAATGGATATTTCTACCTTAGATGTGCAAATGTGAATTGACTAGTGAGATAATGAAAACAATGTGTCCACATTGAATGTTGCCAATTTGCCATGGCCTTGCATAGGTTTGGTGTAAGGTAGAAATATTATGAATGGTTAGAAAAAGCATTTCAGCCTAGTAAGATTTGGGAAATTTATAGAAAAATTCAAGATTGCTAGTATGTGAGCATAGAAGTGTGAGCTTATGAGCCTCAAAAATGATGCACTTATAATATAGGTGCTTATACTATGGAAACCTTCTATGATAAGAGTATATTTATACTATATGGGTACCTATATTATAGGTATTTTTACTATAAACACCTTCAAAGGTGGTAGTATATCTACTTATATACATATTAGAAGCTCACATGCTCGCATGTTCATACTCACATGCTAGCATTGTTGGAACTTGAGCTCAATGTGTGTGAAAATAAGGACGAGGAAGAAGAAATGCAAAAAAAGATTTTTTTTCTTCTTCAAGAATGATTATTTTACTTAAAATATTCATTTGAACCCGATTCTCATTTCATAGCTTCACCTAAACTGGCTACCTTTGAATTGGAACTTGTTTCTAATCAAGTATGAGCTTATCAAATCTTTCTCAATCAACAATAAAAAAAGCTATTGTTGGTTTTAAAACAATCTTTTATGCCATTAACCCCTATAGGTTTTAAACTATATTTCCACCAAAAACGCTCCAAAATTGCGATTTTTAATACAAGTGCAAAATTTTAGAATTTTTTGACACATGTAATTGTAGGATTTTGTAGTAAGGTGGTTTGGAAAGATGTAGAAAAATTTCAGAAATTTTCACTACATAGATTGCAAGATATTAACATTTGAATTGACAAAAATCCTTTTTTTATCCCTATTAAAACCCGAGCAACTACAATTCATAAGGTCACATTTGTATGAAAAAATGATCAAAATGGTAGATACTATTTGAATTCATCCTTCAATGCAAGTTGGCTATTTGCTTAAAAAATTTCAAATCATTTGGAATTGTAGAACATTTGGGAAAAAAATAATAAGTAGAAAGAAGTAGAAAATGATTCAAAATACTAAATTGTGAACAATTTATTTATGGAAATGAAAAATGCCAATTCCAATGTTTGTAATATTATAATAAAAAATCTTCATCCAATATTTTAATCTTACTTCAAAATATTAAAAATTGAATTAACCCCTAAAGCCCTGAATAGCGTTTTTTGAGATTATAAATATTTTAGGTAGCTCACTATGGATGGAGTTTTAATTCTTTTTCTTTGAAATTTTGACACAATGTGTGCCCAAGGAGTAGCTTTAAGGCCCAACAATTTTTATAACTTTTGACTTCACAGTTAAAAAGTTATGGCAGGATATGTTGTTTTCTTTACTCGGCGGGTAGACCGGGCAGCTGAAAAAACTTCTTCAAAAACACTTTTTTCTTAAAAGTGAAATTTCAAATTGGTTCTTTAGGTTTATATAGACATGTGAAGCTTTGAATCAATCCATTCCGATCAATGAGTCAAAAGTTATGAATATTTTGAGTTTGGGATAGTTTGTGGCCAGTTACAGAATCTGTATAGTACAAAAAAAGTTTGAAATTCTTCATTTAATTCATTTTTTCATATTTTTGGAAAAAAAACCAAATAGAAGGTGTAGATTTTTTATTACAACATTTTAACCATTGGGATTGAGAATTTTCAATTCCATGAATAAAATGTTCACAATTTAGTATTTTGGCTCATTTTTTACTTTTTTCTATTTACTTATTTTTTCCTATATGTTGTACAATTCCAAATGGTTTGAAATTTTTTGAGAATGTAGCCAACTTGAATTGAAGTATGAATTCAAAGAGTAACCACCATTTTGAATTCTTTTTCACACAAATATGACCTTGTGAAGTGCAGCTGCCCGGATTTTTGCAGGGATAAAAAAATAATTTTTGTCAATTCAAATGCTTATATCTTGCAATTTACACAGTGGAAATTTCTGAAATTTTTTCTACATGTTTACAAACCACCTTACTACAAGATCCTACAGTTACATGAGTCGAAAATGTGTTTAAAAAAAAAATTGCACTTGTATTAGAAATGGTAGTTTTGGAGCATTTTTGGTGAAAACATAGTTAAAAACCTTTAGGGATTAAATAAAGAATTTCAAACTTTTTTTATAGAATAAAGATTCTATTACTACCTGCAAACTATTCCAAACTAAAATTCCTCACAACTTTTGACTCATTGATCAAAATAGAATGATTCAAAGCTTTCCACTTAGATATAGATTTAATAAACCAATTTCAAACTTTTATTTCTTAAAAAAATAATTTTTAAAGAAGTTCTTTTTATCTACCTAGGTTGCTTGTCGAGTAAAGAAAACAATGAGCAAGCAATTCCAACTAAGTCCAAATACATGTAAGGCAAGGTAATTCCATCACATTGTGATTCCTATTTTAACCCCTAAAGGACCAAAGTGCCTTTTTTGGCAACATAGCGATTTTGGGCAGGTATGCGTGATTAGATATTTCTATATTTTGGAACCAAAATTTAATAGAAGGTGTGGACAAGGAGTATCTCTAAAGCCCAACAATTTTCTTGACTTTTGACTACATGGTTGAAAAGTTATCGCATAAAATGTTGTTTGGTTTTCAACTTGGTCAATTTGGGTAGATTAAAAAAAATCACTTTTTTTGGAAACAAAATTTGAAATTGGTTATATAGATTTGTATATACATAGAAAGCTTTGAACCATTCCATTTAAATTGATAAGTCAAAAGTTATGAAGAATTTTAGTTTGTGGGTAGTTATGGATTCTCTACTCTAAAATAAACTTTCAAGTCCTTTATTTTATTCAATTTTCAATATTTAAAAAATAAATAAAAGCATTGGATATAGATTTTTTATTACAACATTTGAACAATTAAGATTGACATTTTTCAATTCAATAAATAAATTGTTAACAATTTAGTATTTTGAATCATTCTCTACTTTTTTTCTACTTATTATTTTTTTTGTATATGTTGTACAATTCCAAATGATTTGAAAATTTTCAAGCATGTAGCCAACTTGAATTGAAGAATGAATCCAAAGAGTTACAACCATTTTGATATTTTTGTCATACAAATGTGGCCTTCTAAAGTGTAGCTGTCCGGATTTTTGTAGTGGTAAAAAAAGGATTTTTGTAACTTCAAACACTATTATCTTGCAATCTACATGGTGAAACTTTCTAATGTACTAAAAGATCCTACAGTTACATTATTCCATAAACGTTTTTTTTCCTAAAATTTGGTAGTTGTCTTAGAAATGAAAGTTTTGAAGTAGTTTTGTTGAAAACATAGTCAAAAAGCTTTAGGGGTTAAAACCAATCCCTACAATTGACATACTCTTGCGTGAAATTTACACCCTTTGAGATTATTCATTGGAGCTTAGCTTGATTGGGTGCACCTATTTTCAATATTTTGAAATTTATAGTTTATCTATAGTTTGTTCATGAGGGTTGCTATTATGTGAGCCTAAAAAAGTAAACCTATAAGTCTAAAAGACTACATACCCATAGTATAAGTGTCTATAGAGTATAAACTTTCTATAATTATAATATAATTGTACTATAAATATCCATCATATAGGTGTTTATATCATAATCACCATCAATGGTTGTTGAATATCCACTTATACAAATATTCAAGGCTCACATGCTTACATCTTTATGCTCACATACTAGCATTGTTGGTTTATTAATTTGGTGTCCAAAAAGCTCATTCTACAAGAATTTAGAATCATATGTAGACTTCCAATGAGATTGAACCAAAAAAACTAAAAAACATAATCCCATCAACCTTACTCAATTTTTTTTTTGGATGATTATAGGTATTGTTGTTCTATACTTAGAACGAGTCTTTTGTTTCAAAGCATTTTCATGCTATGCATACTGTAATGGCTTTGATCCTAGGAGTGCATTTTTAGTACACATTGAGAAATCATCACTAGAATAATCTTTTTTTAAAATTATTTTTATAATAAATTTAATGAATGAATTTTGTAGTAGTATTATAATCAAAGGTTATTTTTTTATTTTCAATAAATCAAAATTTAAAAAATATAAAGACTTTAAAAAAAATTCCAAGTCTTTTGAAATTTTGTAAATTTTTCAAAGTCAATATTAAAAATCCCTTACAAATCTCACAAATTAGAGTGTATGCAATTATGAATTGTTTCCTTTCAAAAACGCACAAACTAAGTTGAACAAGAATTCAAATGCAATTTAGAAAAAGAAATCATTTTGAAATGGAGGTAGTAATATAATATAGTATAATATAATATAATACATTTGCAAATTAAAAAACATATAATTTCATCTCTAAAAATAAAAATAAAATTTTTCATTAACATTGAGTTGCAAAATGGGAATATAAAGATGGAATTTTTTAATGATTAATTTCATGAAATTGTAGTAAATGGTATTTTTGTACAAAGATGTAAACAAAAATATGCAAAAAATCAAAGAAGGGGAATTGATAGGTTAACAAGTTAATCCCTAAGTGCCCAAGACTTTATTTGAGTTTGTAGGGTTTTGTTCTAAATTGAACAAAAAGCCAACATTTTGATAAGCTTTATCAATTTTTTTAAATGTCACTGTATATGTTAGACATGTTAAAGATCCGTTAGGAAAAGAAAACACAACATTTTCACATATGAATTGAAAGATTATGATGTTTGATCATGAGGGTGTTAAAATTGCAAAAGTGATAAAACCTTTTGATCCTCTTTTCACATGTCAAATCTAAAAGTTCGATCACCAAAAAAATATGAGGTTTAAAGAGCCTACCATGTAGAATCCTAATCAATTTATGGCTTCTCAAAATCTACTTTACAATTTTTTTAAATGAATTTCTAATGTGTTTTTTCTCCAAGATTTAGTGTATCTGAGGCTCATTTCCAAGAGCCCTCTCAACACTACAAAAAGTCAAGATTGCAGTGGACACCCTTGCACAAAATCTTCAATAGAAAAATCATAATCAATCATTTTCAAGATCAGGGCTTTGATGCTTTAAACTAGACTTTGAAAAGAAGGTTCCAAATATGTAAACTACTAAAAATAGCAACATGATTAGGTTTTACTTAACTTCGAAGTTTTGCAAACACCAGATTTTGGTGCGTAGGGCATTTAGGGGTTAAGGCGACAATGGCTGTTGCAGAGATCGACTGGACAATCAACTGAACAAATCCAAGCAACTCTTGGTTGCCACTCAGTAGCCACGTTTCTGGTAATCCAGATTCCAGAGGAGGCAATGTGATTCAAGATTCACCGTTTCGATCTTGCGAAGACCAAAATTGATGAAGGACAACCTTGAGTGGGACCAATTTATTGAGGTTGAAGCAAGCTGCAAGGATTCTTGTCGAAGCAGATTGACGTGACTAGAATAAATGTGCAATGCGAAGTGAATACTAAGTGCTAAAGAGGTTGACAATGTCGTGAAAATTTGAAAATCAACCTCTGAAATTTCTTCACGACACATAGTTTTTTTAAAATGGAAAAATTACAATACTTATGTACATACTTGCACTTCATCGACCCAACAAAGGGACAGGTTGCAAAGACATTCCTTCATCGAATGCATAACATATGACGGCTAAATTGCAATACACCAACTTCCTGAACAATTATTGTGGCACTGGATCTTCAGTCAATAAATGTTCTGAATTGCAATACCAAATTGTCTTCATAATAGTTTCACGATTCACTTACAATTTGCAGAATGGAAATTAAATGAAAGATCATTGCGGTCCAAATGCTTCCAAATTTACCCAATAAGTAAGTAAATCACACTTGTCGATGGACTCGGTGCATCTTCGATTGACTCTTTACAAATTTGCAAAGTTTGATGAATCACAGCCATACCCCAAAAATGAATTCAACCGCCAATTGCCTTCCACTGGTTAGGTTTAGGGTTTAGGGTTACGTTTGGAACATACGGTGCAATCTGCTTTGGTCCCAATTTTGTGGATTTCGAGGTCATTTGTTGGCTCAGGATCGTGGGGGAGGAGGCCTTGCATTGACAGAAAGGGGCTGCGCGTGCATAGAGCATGTATTCTTTTGTAGTTGTGAGCATATACTGTCTCATGCACTGGAGTTCTGTTGGCCTCCCAATTTCCCATGGTGAAGCACAAACTCTTGCAAATCCAAGCACTCCTCCGTGGAGCACACCTGCGGAAAACAACCTCGAAAGTTGTAAATGAGGAAATTTTGAGTAGGACCTCTCTTGGAAAAGTGAGTGCTACAGCATCAAAGCCTTCCGTAGGAATGCAGATTGTTGATATTAGGGCTTGTCACATCTTCTCCCCATTCTCAATCGTCAGAGAACGAGGACATGGCACTCTCTCCTTGACTTGCCGAGGGCCTATTCTCTAAAAATTGAGAACGGGGATTTGAGATCTTGCCCTGGTAGCAGCTGCTCGCATAAATGTGTTTGACTCAAGGTATTAAGGTCCTTCACACAATTGCCATTTGTTCCGTATCACTGAAATCAATTGCCATTTGTTCAAGTTTTCAGATGCGAGAGTTTTGTTTCAAAGTTTCTGTAGAAGTGTCGTCCATTCGGTTAGACAGTTCTAATTTCCGTGTGATTGTGTTGCCATAGAAATCTTGTGACAAAGCGGTTTCCACAACCAACTTCAGCACTGAAATACTATCCATTCTGCTGTTTTCATCTTCGACATTTGAGCTTATCTCCCTGCACGAGCTAGCGAAATTTGATGTGGAGAACTCGGAGTCGGACTCAGGTGTGTGCTCCAGAATCGAGTTTCAAAGAAGAATAAGGAAACACTTCGATGTGCGGAAAACCTTCCCTGCGTAGTGCAGAGGAGAAAGGGTTCAATCTTGTAGCCAGATTGCAACATCATCTCGAACAAAAATTCAGGTCAACAAATCGACTTCATGTCCCATGACAAAACAAATGCTCCTCACTGGCTCGGCTCATTTTCTCAGAACCAAGAACCATCGCATTAGTACAAAATGAATCCAAACTGAAACACCAGTTTCCAAACCATTACCAGCGACATATGCAGAAGGAATACATGCAGAAACCAAAAAGTCTCTCATCTCAACGAGCAGCCTGCCCACAGTCACTGCACTAACGACCAAACGAGTAAGTTACTCCTTGAAACCTCAGTCAGCACCTGATTGAAAGCAAGCACCGAAACCACCAACATTTCACGATCCACAGAAACCAACAGATCCGAGTGATACTCATTCAACCTCCATAATTAACACCCAATCCACAAAGACAAAGACGTAATTAATCCTCACTCTGGATTAGGTCGAGACCAACACCAAAGCTCTGCAGGGACTCGGCCATTCGCTTGCACAAAACCTAACCAAATACAATGTGCATCCACTCACTCGTCTATGTATATGTACACTGACACACGGCCTCTCTAGATCGCCCCAATTCTCCCATACTACTCCCTACTCCTATCCCCGTCGCCGCTACGATACCCACTACACCCCGAACTGCGGATCCCCTGATGTCCAGAACAAATCGAAGCCACACTTCCATAGTCTCCAATCAGTCCGTTGCAGCTCGATTCCAATGGTTCCCCTTGCCCTCCCAAAACTCAGACTCCGATATTTCCAATGTAATGATCCTTCCGCGCATTTCCTCAGGGTAACGAGTGCACGAAGCCCAAGTTGATCGGCTCCAAGTCCAGCTCCTCCGCCTTCGGATCATACGCCAACATCGCCGACCATCTCGTGAAATCCATAAACGCCGGGGCCGCCATCATCTGCTCCATCTGCTCCAGGTTTAACAACCACCCATCATCCTCTGGAGTGGACAAGCCCATGTCCTCGGACGCGGAGTCCTCGCTGCACGATGTGGCGCTGCTAACAGGCATATTGGAAGGATCTCCGCCCCTGTTGTCCGTCCGCGAGTCGGTTAAGGTGGGTTCCGTGGGGAGGACTGGGAAGTTCCTCACCTTGACGGATGCCACCCTGGCCTCCTGCTGGACGAAGAGCTTGATTTGGTCGGAGTGGTCGGGGTTGTCGAGACGCAGCGCGGCGGGAAGCGCCGGGAATGTGCCTTCGAGCGCCGGGAAGTTGTAACGGGTCTTCTTGTTGGTGTAGAAGATCCCTGCGTCATAGGCGCCCGCGGCCTCGCGGTCGGAGTTGTAGGTCCCCAGCCAGATCGTCTTCTTCCACTTCGGCGGCCTGATTTCGACGAGGTAGCCACGAACGCCTTTGCGCTGTCGGACGCCCCTGAAACCCACCGGGCCCTTGCGGGAGCCGTTTGGAGGCCGGCCGCGTTGGCCGTGGCTGTGGAGGTAAGGAGAGGGGGTGACCACTGTCCGGGGAGAAGTTCTGAAAACAAAACACAGAAAAAGAAACATGAGCACATATCTATGGGATGCAGCGAAACTTGCAGTAGTTGAGGAAACGTAGCATGGTTGCTACTTCTAGGATCCAAGAGGGTGGACCCCAAGGTGAACCAACTTCCTAGGTGGTGGACAACCATGAGCGAACATATATTGATCCGATGTAAAACTCGCAGACTGGATGAAACGAATCATGGTTGCTAGTTCTGGGATCTGATCCCATGTTGTACCAACACTCTAATCAAATCCCATGTTAAACAAACTTTCAAGGTGGTCGACAGGCATGAACATCGATGCGATGTAAAAATCGCAGTACTTGATGAGACGAAACATGGCTGCTAATTCTCTGATCGAAGAGAGTGAACCCCAGGTTGAACCAACTTCCTAGTTAGATGAGCTAACACCCTGATTTATCCATCCAGGAGGTTTACAAAACATTCTAGGAGGGGCAGTGATATTCCCAAAGACCCGGGTTCGTTTTCTTGAGCACAATTTTAAGCTAACAGCGAGTTACTAACCATAGCCACGACGCATTGCAGTTGAGGTTTCGAGTGGTGACCATTACTAGAATTTTGAACTTGTTCAATTGTGCGGATTTACACTGCGAATTCAGTCGAGATCCAGAGTGGTGGTCAATGTGGAGCTATTTGAGCACAACAGAATTTTCAGGACTGATGTGGACGTAAGAGTTCTACGACTGAGAGCATACCTGGCCTGGTGCTCTCGTTCTGTGGATGCGGACGACCGAGGGCGTGTCACTCTCGTGAGTGACGACGAGCCGAACGGGATGGCGACTTCCGTTACAGCAGGAGCCACAGGCGTGGGCGCCGGTGCCAGTGGGATTTCAGCAACGGAATTCCATCGCAGGTTCAGGAGTTGGAGCGGCGGCTTCTGGTCGGGCTTCACATCCTGGATGAGCTCGTGGCAGGACGAGCAGTTGTGGTAAATGTCCGATTCGCTGTATCCGCAGAAGCAGCCGGAGGCGAACCCCTGTGCGCTACTGCGTTGCAGGCGCGAGTCGACGCCTTGCAAGTGCCGAGAGTAATCGCCTACCTCCGGCATGATTCAACCAAGGGGGACAAGATGCTGCTGGCTAAGACAGAAAATGTAACTCTTCTAGTTCGGGTTCCAGTGGAGTTTGCAACACTAAGCGGAGCCTCAGTGACAGTCAGCTCGAAGGGAATGGCATGTCATTAGTTACGGGTTCGTGAAACTTCCGTGGTGGCCTCTCTGGCATGCTGTCGATGGCGATCGATAACTGCAGGCACGAGAAATGGACCCACGATTAGCACAAGAATTCAAGCTAAGATATCACGTTGTAGGGTCGGGTATCCCAGAATTAGCAACTTAGAGAGCTTCAATAGGGGAGAGATTTGGATCCACAAGTCCAGAAGCCCACAAAAGCATGTCGTAATTTCTTAGTTCTCGCCATGGCTACGTAGCTTGAATAGTGTCTAGAGGATCACAAGCTGACACGGGGGATGCGGTTTCTCATGCCCGAAGCCACAAGTGCAGAACTCTCAAACGTATACCAAATCGTGTCGCGAAAGAATGAGATTTCTGTACCCAGGAGCTCGGCACTTGAACATGCATGGGATACCCAAATTCGCTACAGAAAGTAAACAGGAGGTCTCCGAGAGCACATCAGCAACCCACGCGTCACAACACGTGACACTCCTGAGAAGCTAATTGTAATCCCCAAAGGAGAGAATTCTACGACCAGTGGACATCCACAACCCCCGAAGTAATTTACTGTAAGAAATCGACGTCTCAAGAGAACATCCCTGCGAGCTCGAACCTTAGTCACAAGCATTGAACAATCAAATCCCTGAGCCGAACCTAATCAGCACACAAGTTTGAATCATCAACGTCGAGCGCAACTACACGAACCACTTCAAACTCCCCCCCCCCAAAAAAAACCACCGAGCGTATCAAAAAGCAAACACACACACACACACACACATCCTCATCCTCATCAACGGAAAACTTGTGACTTCGAGAAACCCCGCTCTTCCAACAAATTCCCACAAAACCATCTGACGAAAGCCCCCTCCATCATCACATTACCAAACAAAAGCACCGCCATAATCCAAGGTTCCCAAGCATCCCCAACCTGTCCCCAGGTCTCACCTCTTCAGACCACGAACGCTCGGAACATGCTCAGACACTCACACCCCTTGAATAATTGCTTCAGTCGAGTCAACCAGGTCCCCAAGTACGTCGCCCTTCCCCTTCCCGTCGGTTGTTCAAAATGCCGGGAACATTTCCCACTCCGGTCTCGTCTCCTCCTCCTCCTCCAACGTGCGGTTGCCAACACACGTCTCTCCTTCGACTCCTACCTTAATACCCCTGCGAGTGATGACCTACTTGGCAACCACCTCCTGACTCCCCAGTCGGTGGAAAAAGCCACACGTCCGTCTCTCCTTTTCACAGACAAAACGAGTCCCCCTCGATCACTCCGCGAGATGCCGTATATACAACTGAAGTAGGCCACACGCGGTTTTGGATTCCAGTAACCAGATAGAAAGACTCTACTGTCGCCGTCCCGTCTGCAACTGAAGATCTAGACGGAGCCTGAGATGGAGACTGGAGACTGCGAGAGAGAGAGGGAGCGAGTGCAACCCCGTCGTCGGGAACGTGACAGGGAATCGAGATCAAGGAGGTTAGTATCTTAAACTCTCGGGAGTGTTGAGGTTCTCCTGGGAGAAAGCGCAAGCCTAGCTAATAAGCTACGCTAGCGGGGAAGGGAGGAGGAACTGTAACACGAGAGGGTCCGTGTAGAGCGGGTCCGTGTTGTCAGATGGGAAAGTTGTCTGTATTTCGATTCTTAATAAAGGCTTGGCTGGGCTTGCGGTCAGTCGGGGGGCCCGGCCGAGTGAGGACACACAAGTGGGGTCGGATTCTAGCTTAACTTAGATGGCCTCTGGGCTCTGGCATCCAGGCAGTAGAATTCCCTGGTTGAAGGATTTATTTTTGGAGTGTTTACGAAAATCAGATTTGTGGGTGGGTGGGTGGGTGGGTGGGGGGGTGGGAGGGGCTCACTGTTGCCCGCGCTTGGTGCGCTCGCAGTCGCCGACTTATAACTTACTTGAAGTTAATAGGGCTCCTGATGAGATTGATTTGAAGTTTTGAACATGATCAGCTCTTCTGTCCCTTGTGGAATTAGTGGGCATGTTTACTACTCACTTTTGCCGCAAGTGATTTTCAGTTGCTCTCGGGCGCCAGACAGATCCTGGTTTCCTCCTCTGGTTTTTCTAATTGTCACGGTTCAATTCAGAAACAGTAAAAACAAAAATAAACATGGTTGTCAGACACAATGTTTGCGTGTATACTTTTTCCTTGCAAGGGAATGCGTCCATGTATTTCAAAACAAAAACAAAAAACACATGCTTATTTAGTTACGGTATACACACGTATTGGAGTTTGATTTCGTTGCGGCAGACTCACTGACACTATGACTATGATAGAAGAGGCAGCAGACTGCTGCAGACTGCGGCAGGGAGCAACCAGAGCCAATTAGTACTGCAGCTCGGAATTAAGGAACAAGGTGTAACTTAGAGGAGAAGTGGAGCATACCATAGGGGAAGCAAGTCAAGCAACGAGGAGAGGAAGTAAGCAAAGTAAGCTAGGATTGCTGCATTCCTAGAGAGTGAGCCCTAAACAAGCCGAAGAATAAGAGCACCACCAACGTGCCGAGAAGTTGCAACTAAAGTGTTGTGAAATCCAAGAATGATACTTGAATATAATATACAAAAGTTGTAGTTGGACAAACCTGAATTGGTGGATTTTCTGGAACCATATCCTAACTCCTCTCTTCATAATCTAAATATCATGAACCAAACTAACAAGACATAATGATTGCTTGACAGATTCACTCATGTTTAGATGATCCTACTTGAGAAATAACTTTGGTGAAGAAAACCTAGGGTATCATTGAAGGTTGTGAAAAATCCAACATTCTGTAGAAAACTTTTGAGGAAGAAACCTAGCCTACGATTGAGAGCTCTAAAGATAAACCTAACCTACTATAGAGAATTCTAACAAGAAACCTAACATGCTGAAGAAAGTTCTAATAAGAAACATAATGTACTATAGATAATTATAATTAAAGAAAGAACTTAGTATACCAAAAGAGAGCTCTAAAGACCACTTTACATTGTATGTTAGGTCCTAAGTCCTAAGTGAATTTCTAAAATTTGATTGGTGGAAAGCTAAACATCTAAACTTGAAACTTTACATTGTATACCAAAGTCATTGTGCTCTTAGAAATGCCTATATATGAAAATACTTTTTGGAAGTTTTGGTGACAAGAAAACAAGGTATGATTAAGAATTGTGGTTGTATTTCCACTAGCTACCCAACTCTTGTTCAAAGTCCCAATTTTTGTTTTATATACAATATAAAAAGAATAACACATAGTAAGCATCCTTGTCAACTGATTTTATTTACAAATGTGTTCATTAGTTTTTCTTTACTTGAAATGCCCTTCAAATGTCTTCCAAACGGATTTGTTGACATTAAAAAATAACTTTCTGACATACTTTTTTCATATCATATCATACATGAAAAACTTGGGACTTAAAATATTTCCTTTGAACTTTTTCTTAAAATGATTATTTCACACATAAAAACAATAAGAAGAATGCAAAAAACTATTTTTTGCATACATTAAAATTCAAACAAACCAAAAACTAATAATTTTATGGTAACATTTCAATATTGATGATAGTCCCATTAAATGAACACTTTCTTCCAAAGATTAATACTTCTAGCAAAAGAGTCACTCATTTTCCCACAACCTTGGGGAATACTTTCAAATGATAATTGCAATGGTGCAAATGGGCCCATTAATATTCATAAAGATAAGAATTGTCTCCTATAATCTACAATGGGAAGCTAAATACTTTTGTTTTCACAATCAATAATTGAAATTTGATCCTCAAAAATGAGTTCATCAAATCCTTGTGAACTTATCAATTGATTTGTGATTTGCTTGCAAAACATAACTATGAATCCAATCATTTGATATACATAGACATAGAACAATTCAAAAAATCAATGCCTTGTCTTACTACTTAGAGCATTCTTAGATATATTAGTAGGTAGGTGGGTGTTAGGATTTAGCAAATACATTATCAACAATCTGTCCAAAACAACATGAAAGATACAAATTTGATTCCATAAATAGACCATACCACTACACTGGATGAATATTAAAATTAACCATAACCAAGGCAATCACTATGAGATCACGCAAATTGTATCAAAAGCATTACGTCTACAATAAGCAAAATGTCAAGTGAGGGACTATTCCCTCACATGGTTCTTAAAGGAAGGAAATGAATAACTAACTACAACCGTTGTAGCCGCATGTAAGTCTCATTGTTATTGACTAGTTCATAACATTAACCCCCCTCCCCTTTTTATTGTAGTGTTTTCTAAGGCTCTGGTCGTGACGCCATAGAGTAGAGTACGTGTATGGAATTTTGCTACTACATCATAGGGTCAAAACGAGGTAATAGGAGCCACCGCGCCAATTCCTTAGGTCCTTTTGGAGGTCCTTTTGAAAATTTTATGAAACGGTTTATTCAAAAACATCATCATTTTCATCAAAATTAGTTCAAAAACTTATTCAAGGTTATCAACAATGACCAATTCTATTCAAAATATCGTTAATTTCAATTGAAAAGTTCCTATATCCTCTACTTTAAAATTCAACAAAGGAGTAAAAAGGACTGGTTACATGACCTTTTTTGTGCTTAATTAAGATAACAATTTGACATCATGAATTATAAAATATTCAAACATGACACTATAACATCTATGATTCATGAAGCATAATTTTTTAAGACAAATCTATTAAAATTTGAGCTTTATAATCAATAATGGTCCCTAAAAAGGAATGGTTACGGTAAAATTGGCTCCTATTACCTCGTTTTGACCCCATATGCATTCTCCAAACTGGAAACTAGCTCCCAAGAGTACTCCATTAGTTTGTAGCCCTTTCCAATGATATATTACATGTTTCCTAATTCCCAAAATTGCAGTGGGAAACTACAAAAGAAGTTCAATTTTTGTGCAAAAACACTGCACAAAAACGTGGCAAAAAGACTCGCAGTCGCACTACAATTGCCGGTCTTTTTACCAAGTTTTGTTATAGTATATGCAAACTTGGCTAGGGGAAGGAGGTCAACCCAATCATCTTGTCATTTGATAGTGAACTTTTGTAGAAATTATTCTAATATTTGGTTTATCCTCTCACTTTGACCATCCCTTTAAAGATGGAAGGCTATTGTTGAGGATGGCTAAATTTGAAGAAATTCACATAGTCTTTTCATAAATTTTGATACAAAAATGAAACATAAGGGGGGATTTGAGGCTTCTAGAAGTGTATTTTGGAATTGTTCCCATAACTACTAACCATTGTCAACCAAAAATTTAAAATAATAAATTAAATTAATAAATTAAATAATTGGATCTTGAAATGTGAAAAAAAGTCCAATTTTTTTAAAATCGATGATGTGGCACTCTCTCAACCATGTTGGATTTGCATTCTTGTAGCAATTTATGTGTTCTTACAGTCTAATAACTTGCAATCTTCCAGAGGCCTCAAATCTCCCTTAATGCTTCAATCTAATATTACTCTATCCAAACTTTAACCAACCTTTCATAGTGGAGATTGATGCCTTTGACATGGCGACATGCCCAATTCTTTCACAACATCGAGAAGACAAACACCTACACCCTAGCATATATGGGAGTTCAAAAATGTCACCAATTGAACAAACTACAACATTTATGACAGGAAACTTTTGAATGTAGTTTTGGCATTCTTAGATTGGTGAATTTACTTGAAAGGGTCTCTGCATCAAATTCAAGTGATTTCTTATCACTAAAACTTGGAGTATTTTCTCACCACCCAACAATTAAATCGATGGCATATTCGATAGTCTAAATCATTATTAACATTTAATTTTGACATCTAACATTGTCTAGATTCATTGAATGAGAAGGTAGATGTCCTTTTAAGGCATATAGATGCCATAGAAGGAGAAAATGAAGAACAACGACCCCTATTATGATTAGTTGCACTCAAATCTTGTAAACCAATGTGGACCAATACCCGTATTTTTGAATAATTGAAGGTCTCACTACTTAGAGCATTCTTAGATATATTAGTAGATCCAAAAGTGTTTTGTTTTCAATATGGAATGCATTCATATCAATGGAGCTTGTTGTCCTACTTCCATACTCACTAATGATCAGTGAAATTCTTCTTGTCTTTTTACACTTCTTTTGTATCCACCAAGTTCATTAATAAATCCACCTTCTTGATTGTCATCTTCACACAACAAACCTTAGATTTGATTATCGAGACAATTGCCTTTTTTTTATTTCTTTTGTAAATGAGAGATCAAAATAGATTGTTTGAACAATTCTAATTTGACCCTTTTATACTGGTGTGGTGAATGTTTTGTATTGGATGGATGACAACGAATCTTTTTGTATGGGACAAAAGTGCAACTACTCATCTTTAAAATTTTGTGTGGAAATCTTCTACAGTAGTTTGACTTCCAATGAGTTTTGTTTTTTTAAAAACAAATTATTACCATATTACGAAATTGAATGATTTCTATGGTCACCAATCCATCCTTTAAGGATTAACTCTATAAGGACATTATAGACTGCAATGGTTCAATGGATAATAGAGAATTCTTGTATATAAGACAAGAATGCAATTGTTCATCCTTTGAATTTTGTACAAGAAGGGGGAGGTTATGAACAATAGTTTGGTCTCCAATGAATACTTTTGAATTTTTTTAGCCTTCAAGGACACATTGGTAGCCATAGAAATCATGCATTTTGATACTATATGACATCATCTACTTTTAATAAGCCAAATATACTTTTTAGAAGTCCAAATAGTGTAGAAAATCTCCCGTTTTCACCTTTGTTACCAAAGATGAATAGTTGCACTTCTGTCCTACAAGGAAGACTCTTTGACATTCATCGGATACAAAACACCCATTTCAATATTGAAGGCAAGGTTTGTTTTTTAAGTAATTAAATGTCTAATTTGCTCAAAGAAAAAATTGGGTAGCTTCAAGCCTATAGAAAAAATTGACAATAAATGTTTAAAAAAATGCTAGACTGTGATCATTTTTTGAGTTTTACTACCAAAATGCTTCCAAAACCTCATTTTATTTGTCATTCAAAGCCAAAAGACACAAAAATTGCCTATTCAAAATTGGCCTCCTTCAATTAAAGCCCCTCAAATGAAAGAACCAAACAATTAAAAACCTTCTTGAAAGGAAGACCACATAACCATTTATCTAAAAGCCAAAAAAAATCCTATTGGTTTAAGGATTTAAAGATTACGTAGATGATTTGTAATGTTTCAAAATGGATGAATTCCATAGAGACTAGCACGGAGACCAGCCAGCACCCCATCCTTTTTAAAATGAAGGTACCCCTTAAATCATTTAAGTTGGCTTGCCCATTGTTTAGAGCATCTCCACGGGCTTTGCAATGGAGAAGCACAAGCAGGGCTAGTTTGCAGAGCTCAAGTAATGCAACCGGTCACTTGGCACTTCATTGGCCTATAGGGAGACGGGCATAAGACTCAAGGAAGGGGACTCGGCATAGGAACCAAGACTGTAAATGTGCCAAGTCATCACAAAAGCTCACAGTGCCTTCCATATGCAGAAAAAAGTCTTCAATACTATACTTTATACGTGGAAGACTGTGTCATTTGACATACCAAGCCACTGCCAATCTCCACCATTTGGTCGTCTCTTGGCCATTTTTGGCCGTGGCCTGTTATTTTTTTCAGTTCACAATGCCTCTTGTGGGGCAAGATTTGCAGCTGGGCATGGTCATTCGTAGTGTTTGCATCGCTCCATGAGGCCATGTGGGAATGTTCTTAGTGTTCAGGAAACTTTTTGAGTTTTATCGATTAATTTCTTTTAGTTCCAAATTGAAGTGTTTTTCATTTCAAACATGATGTCTAGTTATTCCCTCAATTTTTTACTCAAATTAGAAATTCAATAGATTTTTCCACGGATTTTTGCCAATGTTTTCAAATAGCAACCAATTTTTTTCCCAAATCAGAAATTCAATAGATTTTTCTGCTGATTTTTGCCAACGTTTTCAAATTGCAACCCGTTTTTCCCCAAATCAGATATTCAATAGATTTCTCCACCGGTTTGGGCCAATGTTTTCAAATTGCAACCGGGTTTTTTCCCGTTTCTTCTTGTAAGAAATCCCTGGGTGTTGACTTTGGTGCCTCTTCCAGCGTCAACACTGTGGCCCCAGGGGCGTGAAGACGGAGTGCAGTGCAGACCATTCTGCAGACCCCCGGAAGAACGGGAAGAAAAGGTCCGCTCCTGCTTTCTGGGGGCTCCGCATCAGCCAGCCAGGCAGGGGAGCTCCAATTTGAGGGGGATGCCACCAGCCCTGTTTTTTTCGGCACCATGGGCCAAATTGCACCATTCCAAATAAATGTCTTTTTTGGGCCAGATAAAAGTAATCTTTTTTCCCCACAAATTTTCCCAGCTTCTTTGAAATATAGACGAAGTTGTCAAATTTGGATGAAAAAGTGTACAAATATGATGGAAAAGTGTTTTTTTAAGCCCAAAAGACGGATGGATGTAGAAATAGAGTGCTTCTCCAAATTTGAAGTGATCGCCATCTTGGCCCTTTCTCAAAAAGTAAAAAAAAAGGGCTGGATGCCACTGATATGCTCTTTTTCTTACAGTGCCGTGGTGGCCTCGCTTAATTAGCCCCAAGGAGGTCCATCAACGGCAGCGGGGCTGAAAATAGGGCCCCGTCCAGTATTTTAATGCTAACTGCTTTCATGGGGGTGCGGGGCCTGTCCGCCCCCACCCCCCACCCAGCCCTTGCCACCGGCACATTAATTGAAAATGCTAAAAAAGGACACTGGAGTTACTGAGTTACTGAAAAGGAGGAAAACAAATCTATATTTTTAGATCGGCTCACAGTACAGTAGTGAGGAACTGGAAAAGGATCAGTCACAGGCCTGGCCCAGGTGAAATTCGTTGTACCAGGTGCAGTACAATGATGAGTGCGGATGGATGGGGAACACGGCACTGTAGACTGTACTATAGGTCTTCGGAAGGGCAGAACTGACCCTCATTGCCCCAGTCAACAGCAGGTTGACTAAATTACCCCCTATTTTGTGCCGTAAATTTCGGATTTTCTTCAAGCCTTCTAGCTAATTGAGGGTCTCTGATTCCATATATGAATTCAGAATTTGCAAAAAATAAAATTTGCAAAAAATAAAAAATTCCAAGGTTTGCTCTGGCGGGGCAATAAGGGGTCAATTCACCCTGGCCGTCTTGCGAACGGGTGGGATATCCTTCCCCCTCCAAACTCCCCCTCTCAACCCCCATTCACCCCGCACTCAAAAAATCCCATCTTTAACCCCTAAATGCCTAAGGCACCAGAATCTAGTGTTTGCAAAACTTTGAAGTTAATCAAAATCTAACTAAGTTGCTATTTTTAGTAGCTTTGTACTTTTAAAAAGTTCTTTTAGAAGTCTAGTTTCAATGTCAAAAATTCAATGTGGAAAATGAATGATGGAGATTTTTCTATTCAAGATTTTGTGTAAGGGTACCCATTGAAATCTTGACTTTCCATAGTGTTGAGAGCTCTTGAAAATGAGACTCAAATACACTAGATCTTGAAGAAAAAATCACATTCAAAATTCATTTACAAAAAATGTAGAGTAGATTTTGAGAAGCCATAGATTGATTGGAGTTATGCATGTTAGGCCCTTTACTATCATATTTTTTTGGTCACCAACTTTTCAGATTTGACTTGCAAAAAAGAGGACAGAAAGACTTTGCATCACTTTTGCAGTTATAACACCTTCATGGTCAAACATTATATTCTTTCACTCCATAAATGATATTGTTGTCTTTTATTTTCCTATGCGTTCCCTTAAAATCCCAAAAAATACACTAGCAAGTGTTAATTATAAATGATTAAGATACTTTACAAAAATGATAATCCATCTTTAATGAATTTGCCTCAATTAGTATTTATTTGGTAATAGCAAGACCATGAAAATTGATGATTTTGATGAAATTGAATTAGGTCCATCACATACTTAGAAACCATGTCGTAGTTGGCATTATCCTCTAAAAGATCATAAAGCCACCACATGGCTTTTACAATTACATTTATAGAAAATTTGACATATGTTAACCTCACTAATAACTCATGAACAACTAAGAGACATCCTTTGTGAACCAAGTGTTGCATTAATTTCTTGAGTACTATGTATGATGGTAGTGCTCGTATTATAAACAAATTTATAATAATATGTTGGATTTGATTGAATACACATCAAAGTATTATTTTACTTCTCTCAATATATTTGGTACTAAACATAATAAGCTTCTTAACTCCTGAAGGACCAAACTGCGTTTTCTGGCAACATAGTGATTTCGGGCAGCTCATTACAGATGGAGTTTTTGGTTTTTTTCTTTGAAATTTTTACACAACATGTGCCCAAGGAGTAGCTTTAAGGCCCAACAATTTTCATAACTTTTGACTACATAGTGAAAAAGTTATTGGCTGATATGTAATTTCTCTACTTAGTGGGCAATCCAGGCACCAAAAAAAAATTCTTCAAAATTTATTTTTGTAAGAAATTAAAATTTGAAATTGGTTTCTTTGATTTTTATCTAAGTGGAAACCTTTGAATCATTTCATTTTGATTAATGATTCAAAAGTTATGAGGATTTTTAGTTTGAGGTAATTTTGGCTAGTTAGAAAATTTGTACACTACAAAAATAAGTTTGAAATTCATTATTTAATTAAAATTTTAATATTTTTGAAAATAAAAATAAAAATAAAAATTAGGTGTTTATTGTTCAACAAAACATTACAACCATTGGGATTTTCTTCTTTTAACTCTATAAATAAATTGTTAATAATTTCGTATTTTGGCTCATTTTCTACTTCTTTCTACTTACTATTTTTTTCCTATATGTTGTACAATTTCAAATGATTTGAAAATTATCAAGCATGTAGCCAACTTCACTTGAAAAACGAATCCAAAGAGTTACAATCATTTTAGACATTTTTCCACACAAATATGGTCTTCTGAAGTATAGCTGTCCGGATTTCCGCTGTGGTAAAAAAATGATTTTTGTCACTTCAAACACTCATATCTTGCAATCTACATAGTGAAAATTGCTGAAATTGTTTCAACATATTCTTAAACCTGTGCTCTAATAGATCCTACGGTTACTTTTGTCAAATATTGTGTTTTTAAAAAAAATTTGATAGTTGTTTAAAAAATGACAGTTTTGAAGCGGTTTTGGTGAAAACATAGTCAAAAACCTTTAGGGGTTAACCATATTGCATCAATACTATGGTCTAAAAATAAATACAATGAAAAATTTGTTTAAACTTCTAATGACCCAAATATTTCAAGGGACAAAACCTAGATGTACAACAAAATATGTTTTTATAACTTTTATTCAAGAATTTTCATTTGAAGAGATTAAATTATGAATTGTGAATAAAAACAATAAAAATATTAAAATTTTCAAAAATACTTATATAATTTGTCTAATCAATTTAAAATTATTTTTTTGCTTTAATAATCACCATAAATACAAATTTTGTTTTTGAATAGGATATTTGAATAATTGCTTAAAATTTCATTGTATATTAAAATTTCATTGTATAAAATTTGAGGAAAACTATTCCAAAACAAATGCCAAATTTTCTAGGAATTAAATTTGAAATTGATACAATTGTATAAAATTGTTTAAGTACGTGTGAAATGCTATTTTAAACTTCTATAGGCCCAAATGTCCATTCAATATGTACAAGAAATCTTGGATCAATTCCTACAAAGTTAATTTGGGTTGGATATTAACAAACTTTTGACCCAAGGTGTGAACATGTATCCCTTCAATAGGAATATTATTTTTTTTTCTTATTGCGTGTTAAGATCAAAAGCTACATTGCCTTGAATTTTGGATAGAGTTCAAGAAATTTGGCATGTATAAAACTTACATGATAGAAGATGCAGCTGTAAAAACAAACAAACATGTGTAGTGTAAAACTCTCACTTTAGGAGGGATTAATGTCTATTTGCCTTGTTCTAACTTCAAACATAATAATCTTTGAATCCATGCGGTTAAAGTTTTTGGATTTTTTTTCCCATACATTCCCTTAATAGTATAGTACTAAGTACAAATTTGAATGGTTGAATTTTGAAAAAATAAATAAATTTCAAATTTAGACTCACTACCTTGAAAAGTGGCAATTTTTCACAAGTTATGTGCAAAATGTGCCTCAATACTTTATAGGAGTTAAAACCTCAAATTCCTCAATTAGCTTTGACAATTTTTTTAATTGTACAAAACATTTTGAGAACCACTATATTCCTTTGGAGAGCCACTACATCCTTTTTGAAAGCCACTGCATCCTTTTAAAGAGCTCCATTACTATATTTATTTCTCTTGGAGAGCCACTATAATATTCTTTTTTGAGAGCCACTTTGTTAATCCTTTTTGAGAGCCACTATATTATTCATTTTTCAGAGACACTCTCTTAGAGCATCTTCAATCCTCCACACATAAAAATGCCACTACAACAAATAAGATTGTGTTCCCTTTGTCTTTTGAGTCTCTTGCCGTTGCAGGTGCCTCAATGCTACAACAATACCTAGAACCCCAAACACTCGGCTATAGTTCCTTGCTGTTGACGCAGCGACAACAAATAGAATGCCAAGGTCCACGAAGTGAGGAGGGTTTAGAATCGTCACTATTCTTGGTGTTGTCAGAGAAATGTAGAAGAGTTTGGAAGGCACAACAAATGGCCAATTTTTGTTGAGTGGGAGCCAAGAAATGCCGCGGCCTTGAAAGTAACATGAGGGGTGTTGAGTGCATTGGGGCAGGGTTTTGTCAAGTTGTGTAGAACTTGCCATTGCAGTGCTTTTTTCTTAAGGACACATTGAGGATGCTCCTAGTCCTTTTGGAGTACCACTGTATAATTCGTTCTGGAGAGCGACTGTATTATTTGTTTTGGGGAGCCACTGTATCATTCCTTGGCAGATAAGATTTACGGAGTATCTTTTTTGCAATGCCACTGCAACACCGTACTAAGTTACGGAGTATCTTAATAGACTGGTTTCACTTTTACTCCCCTTTTTTTAACATTGGGTAGAACCCATTGCAGTAAAAACAGCAAAGAAAACAGAAACAGCCGAAGCCGGACACAGACAAGAAACGAGCCAAAACAGAGAAAGAATTCTCTCTTCTCTACGTTTCTGTCGAGCCTTACTCGGTGTTTTGCAGTGGATTTAAAATAAAATAAAAATCAAGAGCAATGGGCCCTGCCCAGTTGTTAAAAAAAAAGGAGAAAGAATAAGAGCTATTGAAAAACTGAACCAATGAAAAAGGCAGGGGAGGACCCTATTTTTACTCCTTTTTAACCCCTAACGGTTTTTGACAATGTTTTCATCAAAACCGCTCCAAAACTGTCATTTCTAGTACAACTATCAAATTTTTGAATTTTTTTTGAATAATGTAACCATAGGATCTTTTAGTGCACTAGTTTGACAACATATAGAAAAAAATTCAAAAATTTCCGCCATGTAGATTGCAAGATATTAGTGTTTGAAGTTACAAAAATCCTTTTTTTCCTATTGCAGAAATCCGGGCAGCTGCACTTCAAAAGGTCACATTTGTATGAAAAAATTTCCAAAATGATTGTAACTCTTTAGATTCATTCTTCAATTCAAGTTGGTTATATGCTTGAAAATTTTCAAATCATTTGGAATTGTACAACATGTACAAAAAAATAGTAAGTAGAAAAAAGTAGAGAATGATTCAATATACTCAATTGTTAACAACTGATTTATTGAATTGAAAAATGCCAATCCCAATGGTTGTAATGTTATATTAAACAATCTACACCTAATATTTTTATTTGTATTCAAAAATATTAAAAATTGAATTAAATGAAGGACTCCAAAGTTTATTTTAGACTAGACAATCTATAACTTCCTACAAACTACCCACAAACTAAAACTCCTCATAACTTTCATTCATTAATCCAAATGGCATGAGTCAAATCTTCCCATGTCTATATAAATCTAAAGAACCAGTTTCAAATTTTTATTTAACAAAAATTTAATTTTCGAAGAAGTTTTTTAAGCTACCTAGATTGCCCACCGAACAGAGAAAGTCACATATCATGCAATAACTTTTCAAGCATGTAATCAAAAGTTATGAAAAATTTTGGGCCTTAAAGCTACTCATTGGGCACATGTTTGAAAAAAAATTCAAAGAAAAAAAAAGAAAAAATCCATCTGTAGTGAACTACACAAAATCGCTATGTTACCAAAAAATCCAGTTTGGTCCTTTAGGGGTTAACATGCCACGTATGCCCAAAGGTCGCCTTTGCACTTGCCCCCTTTTTTTTTCTAGCACCATGAAGCCAAATTGCACCATTTCAAAATAAATGTTTTTTTTTTCCAGATTAAAGTAATCTTTTTTTGCCAAATTTGTTTCAATTCTCTTTCAAACATAGATGAAGTCACCAAATTTGGGTGAAAAAGTGTATGGATATGAAGTAGGTACATCCAAAAGTGCCCTGTTCCTAAAAGCACCATCTCCAATGCGCATACATTTCCAAAATCAGTCATGTTCACAGGCTGTAGATGGTGCTTTCAAAAACAGACTTTGACTGTTAATAACTTCTGCATACGGTATCCAAATCTTGCGTTCTTTGGTGCGTTAGAACATGATTTCACTTGCCAACAAGACTGCATAAAAATATGAACTAGCTAATAACATGAACTAGGCACAGTATGAATAAGTGGCACTTTTGGGTGTACCTACCTTGATGGACAGATGTTTTCATGTCCAAAAGACGGATGAATGTAGAAATACAATGCTCCAACAAATTTTAAGTGATCACCATCTTGGCACGTTCTCAAAAAGTAAGAAAAAAGGGCTGCCAGTCCCCACTCACGTGAATCATTTTGTAACCGCCGCTTGACTCCAGTGCCTTGATATTCAGTTCCACTCAGCACCCAAAACTGAATTGGACTGGGAAGCGTTCACTGACCACGCTCGAGTGGCATGCCTGAAGCTTTGCGAACTTTCTCCTGACAAGGCTGCTCTCTTTCTCAAGCGGTTCGACATCATTTGGTTCCAGACTAATTAAAGGTAAACTATCCCATTTCAGAATAAATGAAAAGAGACCCATTGTGGGTCAGATTGTAGTAGTGGTGTACATTCAAGTTCTTAAATGTATATCACCAATAGAATTTGACCCACAAGGATCTCCTCCCATTTGGTCTGTAATGGGATGACTCACAGGAAGATTGAGTGGAGTCTGGCTCGCCCTAAAGTGGGGAGTTTTTCCTAATTTTAGGCTCCCACTTGGGCTTGCATACTTTGGTCTCTCTTCTCTATTGGTCTAATATAGTAGCCACTACATATCACATATCCATAATTATGTTTTCATCTACAAACTGGTGATTTCATCCAAGATTATTTTTAATTTGAAGTTTTTTTATGATTCCATTCTAGGTTTAACTATTTACTCCATTTGTCCCACTATGAGCTTCTTAATTAGGTTGATTTACACTCTTTTGCAAGAGAACTTTGGGAAGCTTTTAATGGGACGGATAAAGTATTTTCTAAGGGCCTACTGCTGGGTCCATTAATTTGGTGCAAATTGAAGACAAATCGCCCAAAAAACCCCGGACAGGCGGTCCCCCACCCCACTTGGGAAAGGAATAAGCTCGGCTCTCACTCCATGTATTGTACTGTATAGTACTGGACAGTACTGTACTGTACAGCTGGCCTGACTAAGAGATTCGCACATACCTTGGTGTTCCAATACAAACACTCCCATTTTCTTTTTTTTCCCGAAAAAATGGAATTCCATTGCAAAACATCGAGTACAAAGCAGCCAAGCCTAATAGGCTGGACAAAGGAGGAGGAGAGAAACTACATAAAGAGACAAGGCTCAGGTCAGTGTAGTCTAAACTATACTATCACCCAATCTAGTAGCAAGCACTAGGGAATGAACCCATATTGTATCAAACACTCCCATTTTCAAAAGTGGTCTTTGGCAATTGCCATGCAATCAATTTCTTTTACATCATTGGATTCTTGTGGAATCCCCATCATGCTTAGCAAACTTCAATTTCAATAGGGAAAAAAAATTGTATTTCTAGTGAACTTTTTATATTAACCGTTGGAGGATTGAGGTACATTTCAAGTAAATGTTATGGAAAGTCTTCAATTTCTAGGGTAGTGAGAAAGAAACAAAAAAAGAAAGTTCTTTTATTCAAAATTCAATTGTATAGATTTGTATTAGACTACTATGGGAATGTGTGGAAATTTTTTCAAAAACTTTGACTCAGTATGAATTAAAGATTATTGTATATTGTTTGAAGATAGAAGAAAAGGATTTTTCCAGCCTTATCATGACACAACCAGTAGACTTCATCGACAACTGGAGTGAGATTTTTACACTATAAATGTTATTTTTACATTTGCATCTTGAATCATGCAAGTTGCATCCTTGCCAAATTTCAAAATTATTGAAAGAGTTTTGCACATGCTACCCAAAGCTACATGGGCTACCCTAAAAGTCTAAGGCAATATAACTTTTGATTTGGGCATCCAATTGGAAAAATATCATAAACCTACAAAAGAGATGCATGTTGACTTTACAAATGTATAAGTACCTATGATCTTATGTATACATTAAAGGTCTCTTGAATCTTTGAGTGTTGAATTTTATGACATTACAAGAATATTGATTGAGAATTGTCACTAGTGAATTTTTAAAATTCAATTGTACACACATTTTGGAATTTTCAATGAATACATCTTTCCATTTAGAAAAAATTGCAAGAATGTTTTAGAATTCAAAGTATAGAAAGTTCATTGCTAAGATTTCACATGTCCAAATTTTGTAAAACAAATGTAAATGTATTGTAACTAGAGTTTAATATTGACCCTCTTGTTAAAACTAGTATTTTACCTTTGAATAAAGTGATATGATTAATTAGTTGATCCAAATAGAGTTACAACACATAGACATCTATTATACAATATTTTAATTATCAAACACCTCAAAATTGAACTCTCTACACCTTGAATTCTAAAACTTTCTTGCATTTTATTCTAAAAAGACCAAGCAAAATATTGTCATGGTTGCACACTGAGTGTTTTTATTGTGAAATTGGTGCTTTTATCTTTGCCTATCTTCTTTTCAAGGAATAAGGTGTCTCAACCTTCAACTAAACCCAACAATTTCATACATGCTTTAGACAACAATCAATTTGGAGGGCTCCTTATAGTGAGTGTGGAGGGCTGAAATTTCAAGAACCACAACTTATAAATGTTGTTTATAAGACTATTGATTTTCAAAGGTAAAGGAAACTATATACAATATTGGATGGAAGAGCAATTGTTCATCTTTGGAATTTTATGCAAAAAGGGGAGATCATGCACAATAGTTTGATCTCCAATAAGCATTTAAAAAAAGAAGTAGATGATGTCATATAGTATGTGATGAACGACAAAGTATCTATTCTTGTGGGACAAAAATGCAACTATTCATTGTTGAAATTTTGTATAGAAAAGGAAAATCTTCTATAGTATTTTGACTTCCCATGAATGTTTTTTATTTATTTATTTTTTAAACCAATGATTCCCATTGTATCCAAATGAGTGATTTCTATAGTCACCAGTTTGTCCTTTAACCCTTGAAGGATAGTCATGAAATCATCCATTTTGATATTGCAAGAATCTATTGGTTTTAAAAATATCAAAAAACATTCATAGGAAATCTAAGTACTATAAAAGATCTCCCCTTTCTACTCAACATTCAAAAGATGAATAGTTGCACTTGTATCCTACATACAAAGATTCTCTGTCATCCATTGGAAACACAGGACGTTAAATGATACCATTGAAAGTGGGCCCAACAGTGTAAATCTCATTTTACTAGGGGTTGACAAGGGTTTCGGGTTTATAATTGTGTTGGGTTTTTTGGTATGTCTATAGGGTCCTCCTTGCTAATTTGGGGTCTCTGATTCTGAATCTGAATTCTGAATTTGAAAAAAATAAAAAATGCGAAAAATAAAAAATTTCAGCGGGGTTTCGAAGGTATCATTTAACGCGCTCCATTGGAAACCCCAAACATCCTTGTGGACATTTAGGGTTACCTTCTTGCTAAGCCTCGTCGCTCCCTCCGAGAGTCGATTCTGGATGCCCGACCTTCTTCAGTTCTTCCGCTGTCGAGCTCACCAAACCAGATGTAGATTCTGTCAACGTCCTCTTCAGTTCTTCTTTTGTATCTTCCTCATTGTTCAGAGTTTTCCGTGATTTGCATTCCGTGTGCTGCACTGGCAGCGATGTCCATTCTCCACTTATTATTATAAACACCACTGTTGTTGGAGCAGCAACTGCAGCTTTTCCGATGGAGTTTTCCATGGAGGCGCACCTTCATGGTGACCTTCCGCACCCAGAGCCCTGTTGCGCACGCGTGAACAGTGCCCTACTAACAAAAGTCACTCCCAGCTATGAATTTGTTGCGGAGTATTTACTATCATATTCTAAATTTGTTGTTTTCTTTCAAAGGGCTGCCTGCTGAGTGCTGCCTGCTGAGTGAGTGAGTGATTCGCTTGAAACCAAAGTCGCAGCAACTGGGCGCGTATGCTGCGAATCTCCACGTACGAGATGTCGAGATCCTCATCTTTTTTTTCATATGAGATATTCCGGGACAGACGGGAAATGATCTTGGCTTGGCTTTCCTTTGGGTGACAGGCAAGCAGTGACAGTTAACAATTAAACAAGAAAAGAAACCCTCTTTTTCTTGTATCAAGTCAATATGCTACTGTAGCGCACAGTTATTTGCAATTCTTAGTGTATGATACATTGGGTCCCATTGCAGGTGGGTCCAAGAATTCGGTATTTTTTTAGGGTTCTGGAATCAGAGATTGATCGGATACTGTTGCCCGGCGTGCGTGGACAGCTTCATTTAGCTTAGATTAAGCTTACCTTGCTGTGCCTGTCAATCGATCTGAGCCAGGAACGGTGTTCAATTCGATTCGTGGAGACGGACTCTGCGCTTGGGACAGTTCAGTTGCGGCCTCTCCGATGCCGGCGGTCCTCAAGTTGGATGAGGTGCGTGCTGAATTTGGAGGGGAGGGCTCATGCTTCGAAATGGAAAGCAACTGGCTGGGTTGAAGGGTCAGATCATTATCAGTTTGCCCCAGAAGGTGGGACGTGCTCTGACTGCTCTCCGCTCATCAGCGCGGCGGGGGTGTTTGGAAGGGTGTTTTGTTTTTTTGGCACAAATGAAACGAGGCTTCATTGGAAGGACGGGGTGTTTGGAAGTTTGATTTTGGTTTTCAGTAAGGTAGAAGGCTCTTAAATAGAGGTGGGTTCTAAAATGGTGCCCTATCTTAAATGTATAGTACTTGTACATGTTGCTTTTTCATAGCCTTCAGCAGTATACAATGTACATTTTAGCTAGGGTACCATTTTAGAGCCCTATGCCCTTTCAACTTCAAAATTTGATAACTAATTCAAAAAAGCTCAGAAAAATATGAAACGACTTGGGTTAGATGTCAATTCTACTTGTTTGTCAAGGAAAATTTACTGAAAAATATTTCTAGAAGTTTTATCTCCCTGAAATTCTGTTTTAGTCCTTAGATGGTCCATTATAGGACCTCTTACCTTAATTGAAATTTGAAGGCATTGCAAGGTCGTTCTGGGGTTGTTCTCAAAACGGTTCTCAATATTGTTGGCCATTGTCACGCCAACATAGAAAGAAGTCCACGAAATTTGTTTTTTTTCAAATTTTTTTTAATGACATGGCAATGTCTTGACCATGTAGGATTTCTATTCATATGGTAGAAATTGCCTTCCTACAATTTGGAAACCTACAATCTTTCAATGCCCTCAAATTTCATCTAATGGTTTTGTGAACAAGAGGGGGGGGGGGGGGGGGGATTTTTTGTTTTTGTTTTTGTTTTGTTTTTTGAAAAAAATGGGGGAGGGGGGTAGGAAGTTTGGAACACCGAAGAGGATTGCATGCCCCACCTCACAGATTCACATTAGACACATCTATGGAAGGATTGGTGCATTGGTGTAGATAGGTTGGGATTGTGTGATAGTGATATGATAAGGTAAGATTACTAATACCCAAGGATTTTTTGAGAGATTATGAGGTGTATGAGGCAAAACAAATTATTCTCATATAACTTTGAAAGATAGGAAATATAGAGGCTGCAAATTTTTGAAATGCAATTCCCAAAATTAAAATTACAATGATTTTTGGAAGCTGAAAAGAGTTTTACAATATTTCATTTTTCCACTTATAACTTTGAATTTTTTTGTTCACTACTTTGAGACATTTCTAATGACCTTAGTCCCAAGCTTGAAAACAAGAAAAAATTTGTTTCAACCTTGGTTGGATATGATTGCACCTTGGAGGTTGAATATGGGATCCTAATTGGAAAGGTAGTCCTACCTTAGGAACAAATTGACAAAAGAAACACCCCTTGACGCCCATATGTAAATTCAAGTAATTAGTCGACACTAGATTTGGAAGTTCATATGACAATGTTTATTCCTTCAATATTGGGTGATTATTAAAGTTAATAACAACACCTAAAATTACATGAATAAGCTTTGTGATGTAATCAATATTTTTTAGAATGTGAACAATAATTTTTTCACATTGGTAAAGGATTATTAATTAAAATGTAGGTGGTTCTATACTCTTTGAAGCACTATCAATTAATTGCAAATTTTCAAAGATGCAAGTTATAGGAGGCTAAAAGTGTAATGTAGGTGATGCCAAAATCCATTTGATGAATGTTAAGAAATGATTTTAGTAGTATCAAATCATGTCATAGAAAAGAAGTTAAACAAAAAAAATGTATCTAGAATCAACTACTTGTAAGGTTGTCACCTCCATAATACAATGATTAAAGTTGCTTTACTATTTGAAATGGCCATCAACTCTACCTTATACTTGTTTTTCTAATATTTACTAATTTGGATTTCCTTCAATTTCAATTTTCCTTCAAAAGTAGGGATCAATTTCTAGGACTAGTTGATTTTAGGTGTTGTTGGAAATCAACTTTGAATAAAATTGAAAAGTGTTGAATCCCAAAGAATGAAGTTTGGATTTGCATTCTTTCTATGGACATTATGAGAAATTAGATTACGATTTGGGCTTATAGAATTTTTACAAAAGATGATTGTACAAAGGCTTTTACATTGTATACATACATTGTTGTTAAATTGACCAACCATGTAAAAGAAATGTGGTCATGAGAAAGAAAATGATTTGTTCAATTTTTAGAGGATGAATGATAGAAAGAGAAGATACGTGATTGACAAAAGATTATTGCAAAGGAAAGAGCAATATAGATTAATAATCCTATTCAGTGTAGAAGAAACAATTTTAAAACTTTGATCAAACAAACTTTGACCCTTCATAACTTTTGCATACCATGTGCATATGTCACGTTCTTTGATGTGTTGGAACCTCTTTCAAGTTGTGAAGGACAAAATCTAAAAGTTGGACTAGTTTAATATGGAGTAAGGTAGAAGCACCCATTAATTGTAGTGTATCCCTAGTTTGATATTAGAGTTTCCTAAAAAGTGTCCCCATAGTGCCTTGAAACTTTAGTTGTGGTTGGTGGGCTTTAATTATTTTAAATTTTGATATGAGAATCAAAGCAAATTTACTAGGAGTGTAGATTTAGGTGCTCTATTGAGTCCTACTTTGAAAATTTACAGAAATTAGATGCCTTGTCCAAAAATTCTATTTTTCTCTAATTCATGATTTTTAGTTGCCAATTTTGCAAAAATATTATTTATAGGGAAATGTGCCTCTAACGATGGTGGAACTGCTAACATTGGCAGTATTTGATGCTTCTACCTTAGGTTAGTAGCAACTAGACGTAGCAAAACAAGACGATTCGGGAGTTGCCCACCTTTTCCTCCATTAAAAAGAGAGATGAGATAACTGATTTATTTGTAAAGTCCCCCCATTTTGGACATGACTTTTTTTGAAGTTGACAAGGCAACTATAGTTGAAGCGTCAAACTTTTTTGCATGATACTTATGTCACATGACTTCAGAAGTGGGGACCAAACTTTTTAAGGCACCATTTTGATGGAAAAATAAGTTTCATACCCACTTTTATTTTGACTTTTTAAACTCAACCAGCTTTTTCACAAAACTCATGGGTTCAAACCCAGATTTACTGTACTTTACAAATAACTCAAATGAGGACATGTTTTTTTGTTTTTTGATAACAAATAACGAGGACATGTTGGCTCGTAATCAGCCTATTTTTTATTCAATTTTTAAAAAAAGAGTTTGAGTAACCGACGCACCATTGTCAAGTATAAAGTGGAGCCAGCTAAAAGTGCACCATTGTCAGGTGAGGCCACATGTCCCATCACAAATCTGGAATTACACCAAGCTTACAGTAAGTTAATTACAAATTTTTTTCTGGGAAAAGAACTAAGAGCATCTGCAATCCTTCCTGTAAAAGGGCCGGTAACGTTACTATACAATTTGAAGAGCAATTTGGATTTAAATGCTCGCTCCAATGCATTCTTTATGCGGGTCTGTACCTTAGTTCCAAAGTCTCCGTAAATAACAGGCCGGGATGGGCAAATTCTGCCTTTTTACCTTCCACTGCAAGTGTCTCGGGAAGTTGATTTGTGGGTCATCATGAGGCCCAAAAGATTGAAAAAGAATATAGCTACATAGCATACCTTGAGAATCGTAAAGTGCTGACAAAATCTGCTCCAGAATTTCAGCAACCATGCCACCTGTCCAATTGACCATGTAGCCAAAATTACTGTAGTGACCGCGCATTGGGCCATCTCTAACAAAACTAGGCTCGGCATAATGCAAGCCTCGCTTTCAGCCCCTGTACTTGCCATTGCAGGGTCTTTTTACAGGGGATGCATTGCAGATGCCCTAAGTAACGGAGAGCTTCATCAAGTTACAGTTTTCGACCACCGAGTCGTCAGGCCTGACGTCACCTGAATTTTCTGAAATCTGGCTTCCCAAGTTGGCCACCAAATTTACTGCCAGGGCCAAGTGGGGCAGTGGGCCTCTGGCTCAGAAAACTTCACATGGTGGATTGCAGTCCATTAATTGCTATCCCATTCAGAGTTCAGACATCATAACTGCGAGCACCAGCACTGGGAGCCCAACAATTCGGAAAACTGACCTCTCATGAGAAACAGTATAAGTTAAGGTAAAACAGCCAATTGTGGTCAGGAGTTTGGCCTCATGCTGTTTCTGAAATTGTTCAATTTCTTGCACACATGAAGACAACTCTTGACACATAAAGACAAGTGTGAGAAACAGCAAGAGCAATTGAAATTGTCATTTTTTAATTTATAAAGTATGAATGTGCAATGAATTTGCAATGAATTTTTTGAAGTGTTTATGTATCATGGTTCTCAAGAGTCTCTACATTAACCCTGAAGTGCTCCAACGTCCATATTCTGGACAATGAACAAAGGCCTTCAAGGCACTGTTTCATCCAATTAACTTCTAATTTATCAAATGTAACACTTGAATCTAGAGAAGACAACATTCCTTAACCCCTAGTGGACCGAGGCCTTTTTTCTGCCAAAAACCTCTCAAAACTGCCATTTCTGTTGCATTCATCTAAGAAAACAAAATTTTTTTTTTAAAGAATCGAACTGTAGGATCTTGTACTTAACTTGATTGAGATCAAGTGGTAAAAATTTCATGAAGTTTGACCGTACAGATTGGAAGATATGAGCATTCAAAGTTGGAAATACAAATTTTTTTGAATTGTGGTTTGCAATTTCAGATGACTTTGACTGGAATTTGTATTAAAAAATTGCACTATAGACTTTGAATTTATAATTTTTTGTGTTAAGAAATTGAGTTGAGAGTCTAGGAAAAAAAATTCACACAAAAAAAAATTGATTTTCATTCTTTAAAAAATTGTTAAGTAGATGTAGGTCCAAGATTGAAAGAAAAACTAAATGGTTAATAACTCTAAGATGGGATTGAAATACAATAATCCCAATGGTGAGATTGTTTTAGAAAGTAAACATAACCTTGTCCAACAATTTCTTTTGAAAAATTGTGAAAATTGCATTCAAAAATGAATCCTATAAGTTATTTTTTTGAGAAATTGTTTAGATTGCCCGAAAAACAAGATTGTCCATAACTTTCTCATTATAAGTCCAAATAGAGTGAATCAAAGCTTCACATGTAGGCAAAAATATATTATTTTAGAAAAAAAATTAAAAAAAATTAAATTTTGACTTTTTGCCAAAAAAAATTCTGCCCGCCAAATGAAAATTTGAGCTTTTTGTGGTATAACTTTTTCTCCTGGTCACCAATTGAAATAAAAAATACATTCTTATGAAGCTAATCAGTTTTCCTATCTTATGAGAAAGTTTCAAAAAGATTCATTAAAAATTGAGGTCTACGGAACCTGCCCGAATTCCAAATTGTCCCCCGAGGGAACAATGGTCCTTTAGGGGTTAATGACCAAATTCATTAAATTTTGGTTATGATATATTTGTACAAAACTATAAGTAAAAATGTGCAAAAATTCAAAAAAGGATTGAGATGCTTTAGGGTTAACTTACCCCATAACTAACAAAATCTAAATCCATAATGGTTATCTTACTACCTAAAGCAATCACAATATTCTTTAACATGGAAGATCTAGAAAGTCAATTCTTACAATGAATTCACTCTAAAAGTTGGAAGTTCCTAATGTGGTCACTAATCGATTCATTATGGTCATGTAAGACATTGAGTGAGGTTTAAGTTTCATATATTGGAAAAATTCATAATGGAGTCACTCTTTAGGTGTTCATTATGGGTTATTTGATTACAATGGATTGTTCTATTTGATTAACATAGCAACAATAAAAACAATGGGGAATGAAAAAAATATGTCCCAACATGACTTCTATCAATGACACGTCAATTAGACTCATTACTTTCAAGGACACAATAGATTTTGGCTTTTGCACAATAGATTTTGCTTTTATACAAAACATGGCAAGTAAGCCAAGAATTGTGGTCACAACAACATCCACCAAATATGCAGCTCCTCTAACCAAGCCCATCCATCTTTCTCTCTAGTATTAGCAACATGATTAATATTTGTACTTCTACATGTAGAATATCAAGTGCTTTAGGGTTGGGGGCAATGTAAATGGATTGGATTGCTATGGTTAGGTTCTCCCTCGTTACAAAAGCATTTAATGGAATATGCTTGGGATGTACTATTACAGTTCTTTTTCATCAAATTGTGACTAATTGTGATTAAGGATGCTCTAAAAAGAAGATGAAAAACTTTCATGAGACATTACATTTAGTAGCATGGATCGTTATTGCCTTGGCTCTACAATACATCAATGGTGTGAAGTATTCTACACCCATTAAGTGAATAGGTAGAAGCTCAATGTGATGAATATGGTGCATGAAGGAATGTGAGTGGGTGTAAGGCTATTGTATGCTATGATAGGAACAATGATACTTGAATTTACCTTTTATAGCAGAAAATGCATGTGGATGAAAATTATGAGGAGTTTTAGTTTGCAAGCACTCATGGATTTCCTATTCTAAAATAGACTTTGAAATCTTTTATTTAATTGAGTTTTGATTGTTTTTTGAGAACAAAAATTTGTAGAATTTAGATTGTTTATATTAACATTACAACCATTGGGATCATCATTTTTCAATTCCATAACTAAATTATCAACAATTTAGTATTTTATATCATTTTTTGTTTCTTTCTACTTATTATTTTTCTCTACATGTATAGTTCTAAATGATGTGAAAATTTACAAGCATATATCCAATTTGCCTTAAAAGATGAATCCAAAGGAGTACCACTAATATAGACATATTTTTATGCAAGTGTGACCTTGTAAAGTGCAATTGCCCACTTTTTTGCAATGCAAGTTGCTCCATATTTGAAACTATAGTGGCCTTTTATTTTGACCTCTTATACATCAAGCTTGAAATGATCAAATTTCTATAGCACATTGGAGGCATGTCTAGGTAGGCAAGAACAACAAACAATGTAATGAAGTTTGAACCACCAGCCATTTTACAAGTTAACCCTTTTTTTTAGAAATGTGCTCATTTTTTATTCTTATACCCATTAGTGTCTAATATACTAGCCCTAAATTAATTTGTAGTATGGCATCCTTGATAGGCCTTCATATAAACACACCTTTTCTACAGGTGTTGGTAGGATCCTTGTATGACACCAACCCCTTTCAAAGCTTTGAAGTGCGGTATAAACAATTTGGCATGTCCCTTGAAAGGGGGTAGGAATAGGATGAAAGTTCATAAGTTCTTTAGAAGTTAATAGATAAGGAGGTGCAATGAATGAAGGATTGGAGGGAGGGACGGCGTAAAGATCATTATTTGTTTTTAATGTAAGGCAAGAGAATTAAAAATTATTTGATTGTTTTCTAACTTTTATATATGGTCGATTCGTTAAAATGGCGGTATTTCAATAAAATGGCATGATATTCCGTTAAAATGACACATTTTCTTCTTCTACCTCTAGGCCTCTATGTCAAAATGGTACACAAAATATGTCAAAGTGGCACATGGAATATGTCAAAATGGCACTCGGAATACCGCCATTGTAACGAAATTGACCATATATGTATAGTAGTATATAAATGGTGCATTTGATGGCAATGTTATTGATGTTAGAAAGTTTGTCCTTATAGCCATATTGGAGATTTCAAAGTGTTATTGAAGTAATTGTGTAGATTGCACATGAATTGTGCTATAGAGCTCTACAATAATTACCATTAGTAGTTTCATGTATTAGCTTCCATTCTCAGCGTAGGTTATGAGTGAATGGTATTTATTGAGCTTATATGCCATTGGATCTAAGAAGAATTTGTCATTGCTATGTGAATCTACGGAATTTAATTTTATATTGTTGTAGACATCCAAAATTAGGCTCCAACTCATTTATCTTTTCTTATATAATATGTGAAAAATAACACTAAATTAAGCATCTTCATGGGTTGATTTCATCTAAAAATTTGAACAATATAGATTTTTTGTAATAACTAAGTCCTCCCAAATGGATTTTTGAGGTATTTTTTTAACTTTTTTATTCTTTAAGTAAAATAATATGTCGTGTAGTCATTATACTATAGGATATGAAACTTTGCAAATAATATATTTTATTCATCTCATGAAAACCATGAAAGTTAGGATTCATGTTGAAATTAGATATGAGAAAACAAGACTTTAGAAAAAGAGACACAAAAAGTGTCTAAAATTATCACATCCTAATGCATTATTGCATTAAGTAAAATTTATATTTAATTTTAGATTTTAGATTTTGACATTCATCCATATAAAACTATACTACACAAAATAATGAAATAAGGTTGCCTTAACAATAAGTTTGTGTTACATCAAAAAAATTACTTTATAAGTTATAAAAGTAAACAAATATTTCTAAAAATATTTTTATTTGGAATATGTTGAATTGCAATATTATAGAGTTTGAACTTAGAAGAAAACTTTTTTCACATCTACTTGATATTTTCAAAGTATTTTGAATTTTCTTAGTGAGCTTTTGCATTATATGTAGTTTATAAACCTTAACCATTTTAGACTATGTTGTCATACAAATTGCTATCTATCTGGAGAAATATAGGATTTCTAACTATAATAAGTGTCTATGAAAAGTATAGAAAATACCTATGACCTAAAAATCCAAATCCCTCACCTCAACCCCGAAAACCTATTAGATGCAATAGTATTCAAAATTCTTTTGAATTAAAAAATATGATCCTAAAAAGGATGAAAAAAATGCAAAAAGTAAACCAACCCTCAATAAACACAACTACAATATTTATACACAATGACTATGAACATATAAACCTCAAATAAAAGTGATCTCAAGATAAAACACTAAAAAAACACCGAGAGAATACAAGAAAGCTTCAAAGATGAGAGCTAAGTCCTAAAGTACTATTTGCTTAGTCTCCTAAAAAATATTTAAAATAAATTTAAAAATAACTACTAGTGCTCCTTTGAGTCATTGAACTCCTATTACAAAAACTAATTAAATTTTTATTTTTAACTAATGCATGGCCTACATCAAGACATTGTCACTATAGTTGTATGCATAACAGATTTTAGATGTAGATGAGCAATGAAGCATATTGTTTCCCTTATGAAAGACAATTTAGTTGATACATGCAAATACTATAGTCGAAGATGTACATATCTATGCCTTGTATCAAAAATTATAAAGCCATTTTAAATTGACTTTGAAGTGCCCTAAAAATCCTCCAATAGAGGATAAAGAGATTATACAATCATTTAGTCAAGACATTGTTATTATAGAAGACAATTATGTAGTGTGCTACAACCTCTTTGAATGCAAGTGCTTGATTTTGGATCTACAAGAGTATGTTCAAAAATACTTGATTAAATCATTTGTTTAGCCAATTGGAAAATAAAGACCTTAGAGTTTGCTCTTCTTCACCAATTCAGACTACACAAGCCTTTTGTATTTACAATTAACAACTACTTTGTAAGAAGCTTTGTCTTCCGAAGGTCAACTTATTTTTTGAATAAGGCCCTATTCAAACTTCTTCACATTTTGCTTTGGTCAATGCAAAGCTTCTTCACCTTAGATCAAGAACCAACAAAACACTCATGCCATGTTTGGCAAAAATAAAGGAAATAGATGAATGATTTTGATGTATAAAATGGATGAAAACAAATGGTCTTTATACAAGTGCAGCAGTAGGAAGAAAGACAATTCTTATGGGATATGCAAATGAATAATTGTATTTAAGGTGAAATGTCAAAAACAACATTAGGATGTTTGAAAGAACATCGACATGCCTAAAAAAATGTTGGCATGTTTAATGGTCATAATTATCTCATATCCTTTGTCTCACCATAGGCTGAGAATGGATATAAGTATAATCCTCCTTCCTTTCATTTTCATTAACTTTTGATGAAGTAATTTCTTTATTTTGCCATCAAAAAAATTTTAAGAGGTAAATGGTAAATTTTCTTCAATTTTTGTTGGATTCAGTCATTTTGTTTCTTCATTTTATTTTATTTATTTTATTTTATTTTAAATATTCTTTTACTGGCTTGGCCTCGTAGGTAGAGTATGTACCAAATGATGTTCAATTTGATGTCTTGGAAAACATCTACTTTGATGTCTCAGAGAAGACCATTAAAATTTTTAAATGACACAAAAGTTTGTTGACAAAGCATGCCATGTCATCACGTTTTAGGGTCTACATCATCACATTTTGGAGTCCATGTGAGCTCATTTTGGGGTCTATGTTAGCACATTTTGGGGTCTACATCATTTTTTTCAAAGTTCACGTCACAGCTTTGGTCAAAATGATTTTGAATGAAAAATTATCCTATGTGGCACTGCCCATCTTCAAAAGAGCTTATGTGGCATTCAAGACCCCTCCACATGTAGACCTTTGCGAAGCTTGGAAAACCCCGTTATATTTGATGTTCAAAAAAACAACCCCAAATTCAGACGCATCAACTAAAATTTTAGCACATTTTTTGCCCATATTTTATAATGGATTTTAGGTGACCTATAACCCTGTCAAAAGTGACATTTTTGCATGTTTTTTCTAATGTAAAAAAAACATGTTTCTTATAGTGTGATGAATAGTTCATGAGAATATAAGAAATCTGAATATTACTTTGAAAAGATCAAATAAGTGAAATATCCAAATATTTTTAGCAAATTAATCAAACCTAGTATCAATTGTAGTTGGATTTTGAACAATGATATGATGGAGTTCATAGCAAGTATCATTCATATGAAGGCCATATTAGTAGTTAAGAAGTAGAAGATAAAATGTATATTTGTAAATTGAATTGACAATGCTTGGTCACAATTTTGTTGGGATCTCTAATTCAAATGCCGAGGTCTAATAGCTCTTTGTGAGAATGAGGGAATTCCTTCTTAAGAAAACAAACAAACAATTTGGAAATTAAAATACTTTAATGGTTTTATGGTTTTATGCTTTAGTATTTAATGGTTTTGATGGGTTTTTAACTATTTAAACAAAAATGTATACATCCTACAAATTGCATTTGTCTATAATATCCTGAGAAAAAAAGTTGGAAATACATATGAAAAAATTCCACAAAATAATTTCATATTCATACTTTAAGAAAATAGTAAGTAAAAAGAGGTATGATGTAATTAAAAACACGAAATTATTAAATATTTAGTTATAGAATTGAAAATCTCCAATTGCAATGTTTGTAATAGGGAATACACCATGCCAAATGGCATCCTCAACAAGCCAATAAGATTTGGTTTAATTTTGATGTAGTGTGGGTTCACTCTCCAATACTAGCAAGTAGGGTTGGTGATAGTATTGTTGGGACTAGGTGTGAACTAGATCCTTGTCACTTCATTCAGTTTCTCTCTTCACTATGTTTTTGTCCATCTTGGTGGACTTGGTTGTTTTGTATTTGTATTTTACAATGGATTTCTATTTGTTTAACCTTTGAACGACGTAGATGCCAGTTTGTGGTTGATGAATGACTTTAGAACAGTTTCCCAAATGGAACCCCCCCACTTTTCATTCATTTCTTTCCCCCGGTGATAGACTACAAGTCTTGTGCCATGATTATAAGCAAAAATCAAATTAATTCATTGAATTGTTAATTGTAGGGGACCATAATTCTTTGAAGATGGCTTGAGATCCACACTGTCGATTTGATAATTTCATCTTAGGGCTACTTTGTGGGCTACCTTGTGGCGCATTTGACATCATTTTGCTATTTCGAGATGGAGTGGTTTGCATTGAAGTCGGTACTGTTTATGCTTGTTGCTCCCCACGATGACCCACTCGTCGTTTAACCCTTGAAGGACGGATCAGTGGCCACGGAAACCATGCATTTTGATATCGTGTGACATCACCTACTTTGAAAAAGCCAAATATATGCATTGAAAGTCAAAAAATTGTAGAAGATCTTTCCTTTCCACCTCCAATACTGAGGATGAAAAATTGCATTTTTGTCTTGGAAAGAAAGATTCTTTGTCATTCAGCGGACGCCAAACGTTCGCGGCGGCATTCAAGGATTAAAGGTTGGAAAAAAACATCCCCCCTAATGAGCATCTTGCTCTCTTCCATGGCTTGCTCAGAGCATCCCCACAGGGCCTCAGGGAGCGATGCAAACACTGCAAATGACCGTGCCTAGCTGCAAATCTTACCCCACATGAGGCACTGTGAACTGAAAAAAATAATAGGCCACGACCAAAAATGGCCAAGAAACGGCCGAATGGTGGAGACTGGCAGTGGCTCGGTATGTCAAATGACACAATCTTCCACATATAAAGCGTAGCATTGAAGACTTTTTTCTGCATATGGGAGGCATTGTAAGCTTTTTGTGATGACTTGGCACACTTATAGTCTTGGTTCCCATGCCGAGTCTCCTTCCCTGAGTCTTATGCCCGTCTCCTTGTGGGCCAATGGAGCGCCAAATGATCAACTGCATTACTTCAACTCTGCAAACCAACCCTGCATGTGCTTCTCCATTGTGTAGCCCGTGGAGATGCTCTGAGTGCCTTCCTCGAACCCCCGAATTGAAGAGTGCCTTCAACTCAGATCTTGTTGCTGCAACTGGTGAGCTTCGGATTGGGCATATTCCACTGAGCCCCGGTGTCGTGAGAATGAACTCCCTCCTCACACCAGTCTCATGGAATATCCATCCCTCCACTCCTCACTCCAGAGCAACGAGCAGCAGCTGCAGCGAAGCGGGCTACGCGTCTGTCCATTGACGTCTGTCCACCCAGGCCGACTCGCTTTCCACGGGAAGTCGGGATCTGCACCTGAAGAGGCAAGCGGATGATGCTCTCCGCCTCTCCAAGCCAGTGCGCAGGCAAAGCGGAGATGCTCTCCGAAGGCGCGAAGGAACCGTGTGTACGAAGAAGGCCGGGGTGTCGGAAAGGCCGTGTGAGAGGACTTCCGGGAACTACAAGTGAAGAAGGTGCACCGACATCATGGGGAATGGAACGGTAACCTTAACCCTGGACTGCCGCCAGCGCCATTTTGTGTGTTATTTGGATGATAGTCCAGGGTCATAAGAAGAGGTAAACAGTAGTTTTTTCATCCACTTCTTTTTAAATGGCTTTTCATGTTGAGTTACGAAGAGTATCCAACTGAATTTTTAGTCAAACTAATGTTTGTTTTCATGTAGTTGAGAAGTAATTAGAGAAAACGGATGACAAAATTTGTCATTTTAGTGTATTTTGAGAAATTGAATAAATCTGAAATTTCTTCTTGAAAATGACAATTTTTGAATTTGAGCCCAACTAATGAAATAGAGGTCCTCTACTCTAGTTTCTTCTCCATTTTGAATTTTGAATTTTTTTTGTAAAATTGAATGTTTTATTGCAGTTTGAACTTTGGCTGTATTTTTAATGTCCACTGCATTCTAATTATAGATGTACACAGCAAATCAATTTACACCATGATGTTTGTCACTGTAATTTTCACACATGGTGAAATTTTCAGATTTTTTGAGATTATTTTCTATTTGATATGATTTTTTCTTCAATTTTTCTTCAAAAAATTCCAGAAAATACAATTTTCCTCAAAAAAATCTGAAATTTTTGTGATGTATAGAGGACATGTAATTTCATCTCTTAAAAATAAAATAAAAAAATTTCATACACATATGGTTACAAAATGGCAACAAACTAAGTGAAGGATAGTAAGCCCTAAAACCAATGGTTATAGGCTTGGCATTTCAGGATTAATTATTGAGGCAGACATTTAGTGTCTGATGGATGACAAAGAATCTTTCCTTGTAGGATACGAATGCAACTATCCATTCTTGGTGTTAGAAGTGGAAAGGGGAGATTTTTTCAATATTAGTACATAAAAACAACGTCGGAACTAACAAGTCCAAATTGACTAAATGTGTCCAAGTGGACAAAAAAATGTATGAGTTGACAAAAAATTGATGGAAATATACATGTACTTTGACTTCTTATGAGTATATTTGGCTTATTCAAAGTCAATGATGTCACACAATATCAAAATGCACAATTTCTACAGCTACGAGTTTGTCCTTCAAGAGTTAATTGTGTAGGTCCCTTTTGCATCTTCGAAAATGAGAACCCTACCAAGTTTTGAAAATTATTCATGGTTGTGACACCTTCTCTAAGAATGAAACTTCTACTACAATAGTACGAAGAAGAATGAAGAATTAATGGAGTCAAAAACAAGAGCAACTAGGAGAAGCAAAAAATTTCAATCTCAATTTTCAAAGAATGGGCCCTTTAGAATTCAAGGAGAAGGTGCTACGTGTTCATTCTATGAAGATTGAGAATGGAGAGAAGGTGTGACCAACCCTAATTCTTAGCATCAAAACGATGAATTGGTAAGTGTAGAAAAATCACCTATTTGGATACATTTTGAATCATGTGCTTCAATATAAATAATTAAAAGTACTCATTGGAAATTAAACTATTGTCTAAGACGTCCCCTTTTCACACAACACTTTAAAGATGAACATATATACTTTTGTTTCAAATAGAAAGATTCTTTGTCATCCATATGCTACTTTTGGGCCTTGGTGTCTTACAACATAATCATTCTTCAAATATGTTAGAAATGATGATATAACTTTTCAAGAATTTAGAATTTAGGATTGGTGGTTATGCAATGTTATGTAATTTCAATAGAGCCTATATGAGGATCTATGACAACCTCTCATTGGATGAGAATAAATATGTCTTTTTACACAATGTAGGGTTGCTTTAGTGTTGTAATCAACAATGCTAGTATGTGAGCATAGAAGTGTGAGTCTATGAGCCTTGAGCCTAAGTGTAAGTAGGTATTCTACACTCATTGAAGGTGTTTATAATATAAACACCTATAATATAGGTGTTTAAATACAAATACACTATAATCATTAAGGTGTTTAGAATATAGATACACTATAATCATTAAGGTATTTAGAATATAAACACTTGTACTATAGGTGTATAGAATTCTAGGTTCATAGGCTCACACTTTCTCAGCTCGCATACTAACAACCATGGAAGGAATAGTCTAGATTTTCAAAGTTGTGGAATAGGACTATAAGATGAAACTTAGATGAAAAATAAGTATCATATTTATAAAATCACATTAATTTTTACACCACCCAATATACTTTAGTAATATTTTAACTAAAAATGAACTTTAAAAAAAAATGACTTTAGAATAAATATTTGTAACATTCACAAATTTTCAATTTCTAAATTCAAAAAGGTAGATTCTAATTATATTGATTTTTCTAGATTTTATATTTTACTTATGATATTTACTTTCAAATCAAAGCTTAAAATTTGCAAAAGGAAAGTAGTAGAGATCTATACATTCAACATAAATGTAAGATAACTAAAGGAATCATCTATAAATATTTTGATGTTTGGAAAAAACAAAGATTGTTGTGTAAAAGCCATGTTCTCATTCATTCATTGTTTGGAATTTGAACATTTGGTCCTTTATAGGCTAATTAGACCCTACAAAAATAAATTGAGTTGCCCCTTCTTTTATCTTTTGAACTTATTTGTGCATAACTTTTATTCTTCATTAGCAATTGAGAAAAAATTATATTCCTACAAAACTAATCAATTTTTTTTTTCAAATTTTTTTTCCAAAAACCAAGACAAAAATTGAGACTGTAGGTATGTGCATGAAATTCCATTTGTCCTCCAAAGGATAAATGGTCCTTTAGAGGTATATTGTGTCAATGATAAACTTGATTTTTGAGGTCAAAATAAGATGAATAGTTATACACTCTTGTAATTCTATCATCAATAGGGGCAACAAATTTTATAGCCTTGAAAAGATGCAACCCATGACCATGTAATTTGTTTCGATATTTTTTGCTTTAATTCTCCTATTTTCCAATTAGGTTTTATAAGTGAGGATTATTCTATTTTATTTTCTAGGTATCAAATCACATGTCTTCAATAACAAAATTAGTTGGAAGATTTTGAAATTTTCATTGTAAGTGCATGTTATAGTAAAAGATATTTTCATAAGATTCAATTTAGTGTGTAATTCTATAAATTGAAATATAATAAATCATCATGATTGGTCTAATGTTTAAACTATAATAAAATATACATTTTTTGGAATTTATGAAAATTTAAAATTGTATTAAATACTCAAATTTGTTATCTTCATTTCTTTAATTGAAAGCAAGTTAACTAAAATGTTTTTTTACAAGTGAAATTCAGATATAGTACTAGGGGCTAGAAGTTGTTGAATGTGCTACAAGGCCATATTAGGCCCACACATCCAAATGTATTAAAAAAATACAAATCATGTAAGATGATTTTTTTAGTACATGACAAGTGGAAAGAACAAGTGGACTAGACCACAAAAATTGGATGAAAATAATAAATTTGCTTCTTCTAACACGCTTCCGCTATCATCCAAAAGTCAAGATTCTGCTCCTTAAAAATTCCAAGGCTAATCAAGTAAAGACACAAAAGTAAAAAAGTAGCTGATGGATGACTTCAAGATTATTGTAGAAATAAAGAAAATGCACCTGTAAAGTAGTTTGCTCTTCAAGCACCCCCCACTAAGAGCTGATTGCATTTTTGGAGAAGATAAATTCCTTGAAACAATTTTCAACAAATTTTAATACAAAGAACAATGGGATTGGCATCTAACCAAAGTCGTTTTATATTTTTTGGACCTTCATAGAATTAGTTACAAATTTTTTTAAGTTGAAACACAATGGTCACTAAGAGTGCCCCCTTCCTGAAATGTACATTTTTGGTACATTGAAAAAAGAACAATGTACTTTTGAGTTAGTAGTCACTTCCAAAGCATCATGATACCTTATATGATCCAAAAATCAGGTCAATTTTGGGTTGATTACCTTGGTGATAGATCTTGTCTTCTTGGGGTTAAATTTTAAAATCTAATGAAACCTTCTCAGCTGGGTGTTTGAAAATAACTGAAAAGCTAAGTTTTTTTATGTTTTTTTTTAAACAAATGAAAATAATATAGTGAGGTATTTGAGCCATGAGTAATTAAATTCTACGCTGGACTCTACGTACAGTATAGTACTTGATAACATAATATACTTTATATAAAATATACGGAGTACTTGCAAAAGAGTACGGAACCATGAATCTAAAATCATGAGAAAGATTCTTTTTCTTTACCCCTGCAACGGAACTGGCCCATGACCACTGGTTTCAAGCCTTAACCGTCATCACTCCGTGTTTGCTGCCATTTTTCAAGATATGAAAGAGATTTTTTAAATTTTTTTAAAAGATGAAGTTATATGCCTACTACAAGATAAGAGAATTGTGAGAAAATTTTGAAATTACTACAAATTCTTTCAGAAAAAAATGAAGAAAATTCATATCAAATACAAAATATACTCAAAAAATCTGAATTTTTTACTATAGATGTATTATAGTGTACAATATCATGGAATAAACTAAAGTTATTAAGTCACTGTAAAATTAAAAAACCAAAAAACTATAGTTTTTAAGTCAAAAGTTCATAGTGCTATAAAATATTGAAAGTTATAAAATCTTCAAAATCTTCAATTGGAGTAGAGATCCCACTTGATAAGTTAGCCTTCATTTTGTATGTTAGACTCAAAACATCATTTTTATGCATTAAATTCACATCAAGAGAAAATAGGAAGAGATGGCCGAAAAACACTACAAGGTTGATATAGGGATTGAGCATCTTCTTCTTTAGAAAAGTCAATAAGACTACAATGATAGACTTTGTATTGCTATTCATTGAAAATAAACTCAAGTAGCCTCTAAGATAATAGATTGAATGAAAAAACATTTTTTTCCCATTCTATAGTACCAACTACTAAGTGAAGTCATCTATTGGACATTCAGTATTTACAACAATGCTAAGGGGGTAAATGTTTGCTAAAGTTCTTGAAATATATTAATTCTAGAAGACTTGAAGCATTGTAAAGTAGGACCACCTATTCCCAATCAAACTCCTATACCCAACCTATAGAATATAACTATTTTCAAACAAGATTGTACTAGATTTGCAATTGAAGCTTGAAATGTACATTTTTCTCCTCTTTTATGTTGGGACTAGTAAGGTCACTTAACCCCTAAAGGACCATTGTCCCCTTGGAGGACAAAATGGATTTCGGGTAGGTTCCTATGACTTCAATTTTTGGTGAAACCTTTTGAAACTTTCTCACAAGATAGAAAAACTTATTATCTTCGTGGGAATGTAATTTTTATTTCAATTGGTGACAGGGAGCAAAAGTTTTACCACAAAAGCCCAAATTTTCATTCGGCGGGCAGAAATTTTTTTGGGCAAAAAGTCAAAATTTAATTAAATTTTTTTTTTCTGAAATAATATTTTTTTGCCTACATGTGAAGCTTTGATTCATTCTATTTGGACTTATAATGAGAAAGTTATGGACAATCATGTTTTTCAGGCAATCTAAACAATTTCTTGAAAAAATAACTTATAGGATTCATTTCTGAATGCAATTTTCGTAATTTTTCAAAAACATTGTTGGACAAGGTTATGTTTACTTTCTAGAACAATCTCACCATTGAGATTATTGGAATTTCAATCCCATCTTAGAGTTATTAACCATTTAGTTTTTCTTTCAATCTTAAACCTACATCTACTTAACAAGAAGCCACCCACTAGAATTGCATTAACAAGAAAAACTAATGGGTGGCTTCTTGTTAACCCCTAACTGCCCCATCGACCATATATGGTCGATCTGAAATTTCAGGCTCATTTCTGAATGGGCAGTTAAATTCCTGTGCCCGTTTTTAAAAAAAATTCGGGCAGTTTTAAGGGTTAACTATTGAAAACTTTCATTTTTCACTGAAAAAAGTACATATTTGATTATTGAGAGGTCTTCAAAGGCCTACATGTACTAAAAGTGAAGTGTAAAGCTTGCCAATTTTACTTCATTTCCTAGCTTTATGCAATTTCACTTAATTTGAGATCTAAAAAATTGTACATATCCATTTGCTTTGAAAATGGTCCCAATGGAAAGAGGAAAGTGTTTTCATGATATTCACCATTGAAAATTTAAACATACAACTATTGACTTGGAGTTTTTTGCAATTTCTACTTATAAAAATAATTGCATTTCAACAATTGCAAGGTGGATTGTGTAATGAATTTAATAGCTTTTCATGTGAAATTAAGTTTTTTAGAAGTGCATTTTAGTGTGCTAACACTTTTTGTAGTTGTTCATGTCACCTCAAATCCCCCAAAAAATTTATATGCAAATTTGAGAAACATTGTGGGAAAAGGCAGCATACTAAATATAGAAAATGTACTCTTCTCTCATTATAATCTCACAACTCCAATGCAATTTTGTACTCAAAATTTGTGTACTTACTAATAAACAAGCTCTTTAAACATCCATGTGGTTAGATTTTGAAAAAAAATCAATTTGCTTCACTAGGGATAACTACAAGTCCATGCACTTTATTCATAGTCAAAACACACTTGAAAAGGCTTGGGCATTTAGGGGTTAATGCAATTCAATGCTCACAATTCCAAAATATATTCAAATATCATGTGAATATCAAATATTCAAAGATCATATACATGTTTGCCAAATTGTGAATATTTTAAATTCTATTGATGTCAACTTCCATCATTTTTTGTATGCAAAAATGTGAAATGATGTGAACCAAGTTACAAACATGTCAAGGTACAATTTTATTTTTTCTTATGAGAAAAAATTGACAAAATATCTCATAATTCCAAAGTATAACACACAAAAAATTGAGTTTCATAATGACAAACTTTGAATTAATTTTCTTTCAAATCACAACCAATGTTTTCTTCAAACTTCTATAGTATTGTGTTATATGTTAGACAAATTAATACAATTTTTGTAGAACTGAACCCTGCAAAAATCAGTAGTCAGCCAACCAGATTTTCCTGTGTGCCCTTCAATTGTGTCAGCAAATTACAATCACACATGTGGCAATACATTAACCCCTCACCGCCCGAGGGGCCCAAATGTGTCCACACGGAATTGTTCACTGGCTTCCAAGCACCGCTGACAGAAAAATTCCACAGTTGCGATTACTGGACATGGAGGGTGCGGGGATTAGGTACACTGTAGCATCGCTCACAGCAACAGATGAAGTACAATTTGTTTGTTTTAGGGCTGCAATTCGTAAGAGGTCTAAAAACGGACATGGCGGTTTGTCCTTGCGGTCCAAAAACTGACCGGCATTCCTAGGTCATGGTTAGTTGAGCGTTGGATGCTCCGACTCCGTCACAGGAGTACTGCGTTCAGGTGCAAGTCCTTGTTGCAGTGGTAATGGAGTCCTATTGTGGTCGTCCTTGCTAGGGTAGTTTTAGAAAAGGGAGTGGGATCGTGAGGAAACCTTGCTTCGGAAAGCTTCATAGCCAGAAGTGGTAGGCCCTTAGATTGTCACAATAATTTGACCCCTTGCTTGCTTGTGATGAGTATAGCGTGGTTGTTGAATTTGAAGCTGAAACTCAACTCCCCAAGATCGGCTTCCAAGAGCGGAGGACGCGCCGGCAAGGGAAAGCGGCATAGGTAGAATTTCACTGTCGCTGCAGCAGCCTCTGACACCGGGCCATCTTCGACTTGAATTGTGGACTAGGCAATTGTAAATTGTGACAGCGATTCTGAACGGGATTTGAAGGCCTTATCGATTAGGCAAATTTTGTACTTACAGACGGAGTTTAGTTTGAGGTGCCGCTTCCTCAGTTTTGTGCTGTTGTAGAAGTTCTTGTACCACAGACTGGACTAGTTGGATGCAATTTTGAGAATCTTCAGCTTCGGCCATCTGTAGTGTGTTTTTGAACTCTTGTGCTTACCTCAGTGTTTCTGGTAATGTACATTGTGCAATTGGACAAAGCCAATTTACAGTCCAGATGTTGTGAATGTGGGCCTGTTAGTCGCAGAGTCGGTCCCCCTGGTTTGCTTACCTAGAGATCCGGTCACCCATCCTGTGGCATTCGGTGTGTTCCGGTAGTGCATCAGCAAAAACCCATGCCCTCCCTACTTTCTTCTTCATATCTTGATTTCATTTAGTTTCCATTGGTCCTGAAATTTTGTAGAGGCATTCGTCATACCAGTGCACAAATGCTTGCCAAATTTTTTATGATTCCGTTCAGTGCTCTGTTAGGCAGAAATCGTGAAGTACTCAAAAGGGCGGAGAAAAGCGGACAGAACTCCCTCGTCTTCCTTGATCAGATTCAAATCCTTGAACATCACACCGTTCAAAAGGAATGCAATTTATGATTCCTAAAGCGCCTAGAAAGTTGCTTTCCATCCATGCGGTCAGTTTTGGAAGATTCTGCAATAATCCGCCAAAATTGGCCCATTTCTGACTAGGTCCCCGAAAGCTGCTGCGACACTCTGTCGGACCTTGGGCGGTGAGGGGTTAACTGCACTCTAGGAACACATTTGAGTGACTCTACATTCCACTGCAAGGTACATGGACGGGAATGGATGTTTCTCCCTTATAGCAACTTGCATGCAGATGATGAAAAATGTGATCCACTCTCTCATCAACAAGTGACACAAGTTATTGATGAATCCCTTCTGTGTAGGTGGCCATCTTCAATCCAAAATTCTTTGCTCAGCCAGCAGTGGCAGGCAGGGGGGGGCAAACGCAGGACATTAAATCCTACCATTGAAGGTGCGGCCGAACAGGCAGGGTATAAGGTAGGTACACCCAAAAGCACCAGTTTTTCTACTGTGCCTAGTTCCTGTTATTATGTTGTTCAAATTTTTTTACAGTCCTGTTGGTGAGTGAAAGCATGTTCCAACGCACCAAAGAACAGTGGATTTGGATACCGTATGCAAAAGTTATAAACAGTCAAAGTGTGTTTCTGAAAGCGCCATCTACAATCTGGGTACATGACTGATTTTGAAAATCTATGCACTTTGTACATAGCGCTTTAAGGTCAGGTGCCATTTTGGGTGTACCTACCTTATAAATGTTGGGTTCTTGAAGATAAAAGTGAAAAAGACCCCTACTTTGTGCCATGTTTAGGGTATGTTTTAGACCTCATAGCACAACTGGGGTCTTTGATTACAAATAAGAATTCCAAATTTGCAAAAAATTAAAAAATCCTATATCTCCCCCCAAGATACATCCACCTTATTGGGCCCACCTTTGATGGTAGGATTTAATGTCTTCTGGGGCAAATAGTGCCATTAGAATAACCTAACCTCTAAAGGACCTTGAGTGTACGTTCAATGTACACAATAACAATTTTGGATAGATTCATCCAAAATGAAGTTTGGTCAAATGTTTATGAAATTTTGATTCAAGGTGTGAACATTTTCTCCCTCTACTAGTAGAAATGTAATTTTTGTTTTGATTGGATTTCCAAATAAAAAATTATGCTATCCTAAACTTTTTACATAGCTTGAGTAATTTTGGGTAGTATGTGAAAAACTCTTCCTTTGTAAATCCTTGCTTATGAAATTCGGTAGATATCTAAGTTACATGATACAAGATGCAAGTGTAAAAAAACCCCATGTATAGAGTAAAATTCTTAGCATGTGAAAGAAGGGTGGGGTGGGTAGGTGGGGGAGTTTATAGGCTCTATTGGGCAATTTAAAAAAAAATTGTGTTCTAATTTCAAATGTTATAATCTTTCAATCTATATGGGCAAGATTTATGAAATCTTTCTATACATTACTACTAATAGTTGTTTAGTACAAATTTGTACAGTTGAATTTTGAAATAAAACTTCTTTTTTTCATTTTTCTCTCTACCCTAAAAGGTGGAAATTTTTCTCAATTTATACTTCAAATCTACCTTCAAGGGTTAATTAGATTCTTTTCATTGTCGCTCACGTTTAAAATTGGAATTTTCATCTTTCAAACAACAAATATAAGACATATATTTAGCAATTTTATGCGAAACAATCAAGTGAAATGCAAAAAAACATTTATCCTCCACAAAAAAAAATCACTAAAAAGACTCATTTCATCTAAAAGAAAAATTGAAAAGAATATAAATGGCTACTGCAAAGCAAATTCAGGAAAAATTTCATCTCTACTAGTACTAAATTCCAATGTCTTTATGAAGATGAAGATTATATTATGGGTCAATTCTCCCTTCCAAATTCATAGAGATTCTTCCAAATTTTTTTTTGTACAAAGATGGTACAATTATTGTCGTGATCTCGTAATAGAGGCATTAAAGATTATCATAGACTTTAGTTTGTAGGTGCAAATAGCCTAGACAATTTAACCCTTTCCAATAAAAAGTCTTTTTTTAATTGCAAAGATGCAATTTAGGAGAGTTGTAACCTTTAGTAATGATGTATTAACTCCTAAAGGACAAAAAACTTTGTTAGAGTTTCTTAAACCTCAAGTAAGATTTTACAAAGTAAAATTTGAACATTAGTATTTTTTTTTTTGCCTTTACAACAAACATGAATTCAAATCTTCCAAAAAATGATTTGCTACCCAAGAGAGAAAGTTATGGTGCTTGACATGTTTAAGGCATCCCATATAAGAACTTCCTTGCTTGACCAAGGTAATTTGAACATTAACTGTAGAGGCTATACAAAGGAAGAGAAAAAAAATAGCCAACCGATGAAGGTAGCAAAAAACCTAGTTTCGAGGTGTCTACAACAACACTCTAAGAGCCCATTGGCACTATGGATTTTGGCAATGTTTTTATTTAGAGTAAAAATTTCCCAACCTACAAGATTTTGACCTCTTTGCCATCGTTTGTCTAAAAACTAGCCTCTACACCAAGCTAATAAGGTGACACACAACTAAAAGAACACTTTTGGCCTTGATTTTGCATAATGTATAGAAATTTATTTTATTTCTTGCAAATGTGATGAATAAACATATATCTATGTGTTCACTATTGGAATTTTGAATCAAAGGGAAATTTATCATAAACAGGAATATATAAATAAAATTGCCTAGTGTATAGCTTGATTTTTTGAAGAGCTTAACCTTGCATTTTTTTACATGACCTGTATTCATTTGATGCCTCCCAAATTTGGCCTATGATTACCTAAGGAGTACTTGAGTTGACAAGTTTAAAATCTTTTTCTTCTTCTTTTGAAACAAATGAAACAAATTTCCATTGCAAGGGAAAAATTACAAAATTGCCAACTACATTTCAAACATCATAACATTTAGCAACAAAAAATATAGCTATCCTCACTTGGACAAAATAATGTAGAATATTCCACATCCATTAGTAGCTTATATGACACTTGTCAAAATGTGTTAGAAAATATAATAGGAAGGAGTTGTACAATTAAGAATTGTAGGAATATAGTGAAAGGATATGTCTCTAGTATGACTTTGACTCCAAATACAATATAGTGAATGATTTAGTCATTGGCCAATCAAATATAGTTAATGACTGACTTTGCCACAATTTTACATATTTTAAGGATTAACTTTGCTAACTTTCTTCCTCCGCTATTCATCCAAATATTTTGGATGGACTTTGTCAATGTTGGGTTGGACACAACAAAAAGGTAGCCTTGTATGAAGCTACTATATGTTATGCTTTTGTGGAGAAAATTTCCAATCCTTGAGTGCATAATGTTTGCCAACTAAATCCATATGTTTAAAAAAAAAAGGTGGCAAGCTAATGCATCTTGTTGGGTAGACTCTATAAAGATTGTTTTCCTATTTTCAAACACTATAATCTTCCAATATGCGTGGTCAAGATCTTGAAGCCATTATCGTTCAACAACAATATACTACAATTCAAAATTATACAATTGAATATGTGTAAAATGATTCATTCCAAATCTAGGTCTATGCAATTAGAAATGACTATTTTAGAGTGTAGATGGCAAAACATGGCAAGAGAATATTTGAGGTTAATTGCCAATATAATGTACTTAAGGCATGCAATAGTAGGCAAGAATGCTTTCAAAGAGCACATTTGTTTTCTTCCTACAAAAATGGATTTAAGATGTCTATAATTGGAGTTTATTGTCTTTTTCAAAAGGCATATTTAGAGTACATTATGTTGGTCCTAGAGATTCAATTGGTAAAAGGTATAGTTATCTAAGTAGGCAAGGTTGTGAAAAACAATTCGATACTAATACATTAGATGTTTTTTCAGCAATTTACAAGACTGCGAGTTCCCAACTGTGGGAACACTGTCGGGAACTGCCACATCTGCTATCTGACGTGGTCGAGAGACTGCCACGTCAGATAATAATATTTAAAAAATAATTTAAAAAATAATAATTAAATTTTTTTTTATTATATTTTATTCTGACTGTTCGCAGCCTAGGGAACAGGCCTGAAACAGTCTTCTAATCTCCCAAAAAACATCTAATGATCTTCCTTGTTGACACATAGTGAAGACCTACAACGGTGTAACAATGACAATGACAAAAAAGGTATTGACATGTAGTTGCTCTTCATGAAGTGCCTAGATTTGTAATTACCAAGCATAACATCAATACATGAAAATTTCAATCCTTTCATTGCCTTGAGATTTCAAATTACTCAAAAAAGTTCTAAACAATAAATTGCAATAAACTATGATTGCTATTGCTCATTGCTATTCCATGAAATGATAAAGACCCCTATGACCCCCCCTTGAATAGTTGGAGCCATAGATTGTGTTTGATCCCCTTTTTTGCCGTTGAGCTGATATGAATATGGATATATATATATATATATATATATATATATATATATATATATATATATATATATATATATATGAAAATCATATTGACAATATTTCTAGAAATTATAAAAGGGAGTAGGGTAGTTGTAGGGTGGAATTATTTAACTGAAATAAGTTTATTGCTTGGAAAGTCTTTTGATTGAATACTCTTGTCACTACCCATTCAAAAAATAGTATACAACTTACTACTTTGTACATAGTTAGTATTGGTAAATATGTTTAATGCTATTGTACACATATTTAAGATCGATTGTTAGAAATTTTGTAATATTAATCTAAGAGCATCTGCAATCCTTACTACAAAAGGGACGGCAACGTTACTCTAACGTGTGAAAAGAAATTTGGATTTAAATGCACGCTCCAATGCAACAGTGATGGGAGGCTATAATTCCATGGTCTCTATAAAGGATAGCCCAAGATCGGCAAATTCTATCTTTTTGCCTACCCCTAGAAGTTGATTTGAGGGGTTGTCATGATGGTCCAGAGGATTGAAATAGGTTATAGCTACAGAGCATACTTTGAGAATTGCATAGCACTGACAAAATTTACCCCAAAATTTCAGCAACCACGCCACTTGTTCAATTGACCATGCAACAAAAATCATTGTAGCGGCTATGCATTGGGGCATCTCTGACAAAAATGGGCTCGGCACAATGCAAGCCTCGCTTTCAGCCCCTATACTTGCCATTACAAGTTTTTTTATAGGGGATGCATTGTAGATGCCCTAAACTTGCCTCGCCTCCTAATTATATTATACATCACATGACTTGTTTGCATTGATGTGAGGAAAAAAGGTACAAAGATGTGAAGTGATGGACTTGAACACCTTCTTCATTTTCCTAAAATTCACTAAAAATTGCACACTTAATCATTTTTTTGATTGGATTGCACTGGCTAATTCAATGGAAAAATCATCTAGGCTCTTTAGTGTTCATAAACTATTAGTCAAATTCACATTCCAAATTTTTTACAAACATAGTTGCAAAGCCTCCTAATGGCCTTTAGATGATTTAGGGATTAACAATATTGACTTGAGAGCACTCCAACTTGCTCAAAAAGATAGAAATACTCTCATGTAACTTTGTAACAAGCGATTGGGTGTATAAAATAAACTACCCCATCGTTGTCAAAATTGAAGCAAGCCCATTGTGGGCAAAATTGTAATGGTAGAGTATATTTGAGAACTATATTGTATACTTCTATTATAGTTTTGCCTACAATGGGCTTGCTTCAATTTTGATCATAGTGGGATAGTTTACCTTACTCCTAGTGTGCTTTTGCCCAATCCAATCATCTCTATACTAGTGGTTGTTTATATGATTATTTAATACAACATCTATAGTTTACATTAAGAAGAATAAGAATGATTAGGCAATTACATCTATATATTTCATTTTTACAAGAGATGTAAGGTGGAGGCACCCAAAACCAATCACTTAAGGTGTTTTAGATATGATGTGCTAAAAGATGGGACAAAACAAATACATAGGTAGTTAGAAAGATAGAAATGAGGGAGATAACTTGAAGGTTAGGTAGTTTTATAGCAAGCAAAGAGTTAATAGTGAATTTACAAAGGCAAAAGTTGGTTTGGATCCATATCCGACCTCAAAGTCTTCTCATTAGTTTCTACTGACAAAGTACTTCTTGTTCATTAAGGCACATAAAATGAAAGACATGTGGTAGCTTCCTATTGGGAAACTCATTATAACTCCATTCCAAATTCAAATAATGGAAAAGAATGACAACCTCTCCTTCAATTCTACCTCCCTAATTACGGTGTAAACACCATAAACCGTTAAAATAAGGAATTTAGCATAGTTAGAGGCAACTTTTTTTTAAACTAATATTTTTCTAGTAAAAGCGAGTAAAAGTCATGAATATTCAAAATAAATAAATAAATTCGGATGCCGTATGTAATTTCTATGATTTTCCAAGGTGTTGGCTCCCTAGACCACTAAAACTGTTCAATAGATGCCCCCAAGTTTGAACATTGCTAAAATCAATAGTGAGCCAATTAGATTTTGGTATGTCTCCTTAATATGTGTCAACAAATTAGAGTTAGGCATTTGGTAAACACATTAACCCCTAAAGGACCAACATGCCTTTTAGGGGGACATAATTGTTTCAGGCAGGTACATGTGACTAGAGATTTATATATTTGGAGACCCAAATTTAACCCCTAAAGCCCTGAACATCATTTTTTGAGATTATAAATTTTTTGGGCAGCTCACTACGGATGGATTTTTTATTTTTTTTATTTGAAATTTTGATACAATGTGTGCCCGAGGAGTAACTTTAAGGCCCGACAATTTTCATAACTTTTGACTTCACGGTTAAAAAGCTATGACAGGATATGTTGTTTTCTTTACTCGGCGGGCAGTCCGGGCAGCTGAAAAAACTTCTTCAAAAAAACTTATTTTTTAAAAGTGAAATTTCAAATTGGTTCTTTAGGTTTATACAGACATGGGAAGATTTGAATCAATCCATTCCGATGAATGAGTCAAAAGTTATGAAGATTTTGAGTTTGGGGTAGTTTGCGGCCAGTTACAGAATCTCTACAGTACAAAAAAAGTTTGAAATTCTTCATTTAATTCAATTTTTCATATTTTTGGAAAAAAATAAAAACAGAAGGTGTAGATTGTTTATTACAACATTTAAACCATTGGGATTGAAAATTTTCAATTCCATGAATAAAATGTTCACAATTTAGTATTTTGGCTCATTTTTTACTTCTTTCTACTTACTTATTTTTTCCTATATGTTGTACAATTCCAAATGGTTTGAAATTTTTTGAGAATGTAGCCAACTTGCATTGAAGTATGAATTCAAAGAGTAACTACCATTTTGAAATTTTTTTCACACAAATGTGACCTTGTGAAGTGCAGCTGCCCGGATTTTCGCAAGGATAAAAAAACAATTTTTGTCAATTCAAATGCTTATATCTTGCAATCTACACGGTGGAAATTTTTGAAATTTTTTCCACATGTTTACAAACCACCTTACTACAAGATCCTATGGTTACATGAGTCAAAAATGTGTTTTAAGAAAAAAATTTGCACTTATATTAGAAATGGCAGTTTTGGAGCATTTTTGGTGAAAACATAGTCAAAAACCTTTAGGGGTTAATAGAAGATGTGGACGAGGAATATCTTTAAAGCCCAACAAATTTCATGACTTTTGACTGCATGGTTAAAAAGTTATTGCATGATATGTTGTTTATTTCTCAACTTAGGTAGTTTGGGCAGATTAGAAAAAATTGATTTTTTTAAAATAAAAATTTGAAATTGGTTTTATAGATTTATATATATGTGGAAAGCTTTGAATCATTTCATTTGGACTAATGAATTAAAAGTTATGAAGAGTTTTAGTTTGTAGGTAGTTATAGATTCCCTACTCTTAAATAAACTTTGAAGTCCTATATTTTACTCAATTTTCAATATTTTTGGAAAAAAATAAAAACATTGGGTGTAGGTTGTTTATTACAACATTTGGACCTTTAGGATTGACAAGTTTCAATTTCAAAAATAAATTTTTAACAATTTAGTATTTTGAATCATTCTCTACTTCTTTTTACTTACTATTTTTTGTCTATATGTTGTCAAATTCCAAATGATTTGAAAATTTTCAAGCATGTAGCCAACTTCACTTGGAAAATGAATCCAAAGAAGCATTATTATTTTGGACTTTTTTTCACGCAAATGTGAGATTGTAAAGTGCAATTGCCCAGATTTTTGCAGTGGTAAAAAAAGGATTTTTGTAACTTCAAACACTAATATTTTGTAATCCACACAATAGAAATTTGTGAAATTTTTTCTTCATCTTTTCAAACCAAACTACTACAAGATCCTATGGTTACATGTGTCTAAAAACAATATTTTTCAAATATTTGGTACTTGTGTTAGAAATGGCAGTTTTGGAGGTTTTTTGGTGAAAACATAGTCAAAGAACTTTTGGGGTCAACTACAGTTTAGGGACAGTTTTGGATGAGTCTTTAGAAGGTCCAATGCAAGGTACAGGTGTGATATTGGGTGTTTCTCCCTTATTGCTAATGGGTCTCTAATCGGGAATGTGTGATCCTACCTTAATGCGATCCCATCCAAAAAAATTCAAGACATTGCTACTCTCACCTTCTGAGGTTTAAAATTCGGGATATTCTGCCAAAAACAATTACACTGTCATCGATGTGTAAGTAATCTTTCACTACTTGATGCTATAGTAAAGTATTCTACTCTAAAATCACTCAAGACGTGAAAGCAATCATGACACAAAGGTACATTTTGCACCAGTGGCTGCTACAGCAGACCACCTTGAAGGAAGTTGTGTCATTGAATTGTTTCATGTTTTGTTTTTTGTTTTTTCTTAAACACATGGACAATTTCCATTGCAAGGGGAAACAGTAGAGCGTGGAAATTTCATGTCAAAGTCGGTCTTCTGATCAAGTCTGGGGACACGGTGAGTATGAATTGGTGAAGCAAGACAACTGCAGGGGATTTGGAGAAAAGAATTGAGCCATTGATACAGTGTTGTGAGAGTATCCACCCAAGTCATCATTCAAACTGGCGGTATTTCCTTGGAACAGTATTGTATTGTATTGGTGATTAAGTGCAAGGTGGAAGTGCACGTACGCCCTCTTTATTACACTAGCCCTAAAATGTTACAAAGGACAAACAGTGTCCTATGAATGATTCCCACCCAAATGGAGAAGCAAAGAATATATCGGTTGATTCTGGAATCTAAGAATATTCACTAACTACTTTGGTGATAGGCCTTCTTTTCCTAAGGCTTTAATCAACTGTTAAAGGACATCAAGGCTGAAAAGAGGTCAATGGGTAACTTCATTGTTCATTGTAGAAACAAAAAATGCACCTATTAGTTCAATAATTAAAGCATTTTGGTGACTACTGTAGTCATAGGTCCTACCAATGAAAGTAAGGTGGGTACATCCAAAAGCGCCAGTATTCATACTGTGCCTAGTTATTGTTATTAGCTTGTTCAGATTTTCATGGAGTCTTGTTGGCAAATGAAAGCATGTTCAAATGCACTAAAGAAGGTAGGATTTTGGATGCCATATGCAAAAGTTATTAATGGTCAAAGTTTGTTTTTGAAAGTGCCATCTTCAGTCTGTGAACATGGCTGATTTTAGAAATGTATGCGCACTGTAGATGGTGTTTTTCGGAACGTGGCACTTTTGGGTGTACCTACCTTATGGTATCCTTCAAATCCATTCAAATTGGTAGTATTTCCATTTTACAATATTGTATGTGTGATCAAGTACAAGGTCAATAGATGACCATCTAGATCATAGTAGGAATGCCATGATCATAGTCCAACATCCTTCTATACATGACTTTATAATCTCAAGAAAGCCAAAAATGATCTTTGGATGAAATTAAGCACTTCAAAGAGATTAAAAAATTATTCTTTCATCTTATTTCTTGGTGAACTTAGTTGAACACTTTTGTAAGGAATTTGTCTTGGAAATTCTCTCTTACTTCATGGTATTATTGACTATTCAACATAAGAAGATGCTTGAATTGAGAAGAACATATCCATGATCATTGATTTGAAGCCTCATTTTCCATTGCTTTGTATATTTGCTACCATTTGGCAACTAGATATGAATGAAGGATTTTATATTTATTTTTCAAAGATGAAGTAAAATGTCTATAGCAAGTCATAAAGTTTTCTAATTTTTTGGGAAAATTTTGAAATTATAGTGAATTTTTTAATGTTTAGTGTACTCTACGACATTTGTAGGATAATCCATGGATCATCTACATGTATGTATTTTGGCAACTTTGGAATGAATCCTTGCTCTTAATGTGAGATTGAGCCACAAAAATGATCTTTTTTGAGATTTAACTTTGCTAATGAAGTGTACTTTCTACTTCAACTCCAAAATTTGAAAAATTACTAAAATTAAATATTTCATTGAAATTTGAACTTTGAATCTATAACCATAGTCTATTTATTTTATAATTATAAAAATACATGGTAAATTACTTTACCCTAAGATATTATGCATTATCATATATGCCCACAAAGAAATTTTCATATTTTTTTAGCTCATTTTTCATTTGATATAAAGTTTCTTTTAAAAAATCCCAATAATTTCAAATTTTCAATGAAAAAATTTGAAGCTTTTAAGACCTTGGGGAAGACACTTCTTGTGTATTTGGGAGATCCACGTGCAGCGGTGGGGTATTTTTTGGGGGGCTATTTACCTCCTAGAAAGCATTTAAAAGACCCCTATTATACATAAAGCAAAAAAATTACCCATATTATCATATCTATCATTACTTATAATATGTAGGCCAAAGGAATATATTAGAGGCTATTTTCTTTGTAAGGAAAAAAACTAACAAAAAAAATAATGAGAATACAAGTGACTAACAAATACCTTATAGAAAAAATATTCAAGTTATAACAATGCATGAATACAAATACAACACAAATACATGCATGAAAAGCAAGCCATTAGGGTTGAAAAAGTATTGAAGAGATTTTAGGGACAAAAATGTGTTTAAAAACACAGACATGAAGTTCATCTGTGAACTATGACCACAAATATATGCCTCATATAAAAAAATTACATCAGAAATATGCCGTTCTAATGCCCTCCATCACATGTGAAAAAACAAAATCAAGCTCTATGACATAGTGCTACCCAAACTGATATTTTCCTCTATCATGGCACCGACTAAATTCGTTGCACCTACATCAATTAGCAGATTCAGTATTAGATGGTTTCCATCGTTGGCAGCTTGAATCAATACAACATTCAAATCATCAAGCGAGGAACCAGCTTTCACAATTGCACATGACCTCTGTCGTTACAAATATGCTGGAAAGAAATGCTAGAAAGATATGACTTAAAAGATATGCCGTAGATGAGCAGTAGATATACCATAGTACCTGATGAGTTGTAGATACACTATAGTACCTGTATCTTGAGCTGTATCTGACTAGTACTATAAATATTAATTGAACCTATTAAATTTTTTTCCTAGGATCCCATTCTTTTGCCCCTAATTTATATCTACCTAAATTCTAATGGACCATATTTTCCAGTTCCCTATATTACTTATAAAGGACATGCCACTTTTAATGTCCCCTAATTTGTATGTAAATTTCTTATAAATTTTACCTAAGATTATTTAAATGTACCCTATATTCCGCCGCACGTAGATTATTAATAAACGGGAAGTGTCCTCCCCAAGTTTAAGACATATGATTGACATGTGATTTTATCTCTAAAAAAATAAATATAAAAATTTTCAAGAATAAATAGTCACAATATGGGGATCATACAAAGTATAAGGATTTTGCAATTCATTTTTGTACTCATAGGCTTGTCTTTAAAAGGCAAATTTATTGAGATCTTAGCTTTAATTGGAAGTGGCTTTACATGAGGATTTATAAAAATAAGCATCCACATTTTTTTTAGTATATTTTATAAACTAATGCTTTATGTTGTTGTATAGAATTACCAATACATGGTTTTCAACAAAGTAAAAGTAAAATAGAAAAGAACTTAATTACCAAACAATAACTATACTAATCCACCTATGATGGAAACAAAATTTCATATTGATGCATAGTGACCATTTATTATGCAATGAAGACTTTAGCATCATTACCTTTAAGCTACAATGAAATTTATAGGTTAAACTTAATATAAAATTTAATAATCACACCAAATTTCAAAACATGCAAAGTCTCTATAATTATCTAGACAAAGATTTGAATTTTGTTTGTGTAGTGGTTAGCAAGTTTATTCTACTAGAAATCACTTTTTTTATTTTTTATAAATATAACAAAGATTGATATGCTCCCAACATTGGAAATGAGACTCTAATTATCTACTACCTTAAAATCAATAATGCACTCTCTCTATGTTGGGCACTTAGTGGTTGAAGGCCTTTCATGATTATATTTGCATAATTTTTGTAATAAAAATTAGTTGGACGCATACTTGGTAAATCAATTATAGGGCATTGCACTCATACAAAACACATTTGCAATATTTAGGAAATTTCCAACTTATGGCAATAACAAAATGGAATTTTTTCCTAAACTAAAATACTTTGACAATAACTTCAATTGCATTGATGCATGCATCTACGTTTATGTTCAAAATAAACACTATCAAATACACCATAGTTCTTTGCTGAAATAAGATTGATATATATATATTTTTTAAGGCCATTAGAAGACACTTGTAGGGTTGTTCACCAAGCTATGAACCATTGCATTGATGGTTAGATTTTTAAATAATAATTAAGTATTGAAAAATAAAAAAATCATTGAAATAATTTAAAAAATAGGTTAAATAATAATTTTAAAACGTTTTTAAATTATATAGAAATTAATTAAAAAAATTATGTGATGTAGTTGTTGCTTGACTATGTCAAGTTTCTAATGTAGCAAAGTTCCTAATCAATTGTAAACAGAGGGTTTATTTTCTCCAATTAAAAAAAAAATTATGTTGTGAAATTGACCTATGGAGTTCAGGCCTTGTAGTTTGCTCAATTTTTTTGGATTTAAGAAAAAATTAAAGTAAATTCTCATTGATATTTCTACCTGTCTAAGAATTCGCAGTCTTATTAAGGCCTGAAAAAACATCTAATGTACTATATGAATAAACTAAAAAAAATTGAGTGTTGATTATATAGGTGTCACCATAGCTCTTTATTGGAAAAAGATACTATTTGAATAAACTTAAAAATTTTCAGTAGTGATTTTGTAAGTATGTCCAAAATCAACAAGAGGCTCTCACGTTTCAGGTCAGGTTCAAGGAATTGTGCATTTTGGCTAAAAAAAAAAAACTGGGCCATAAAGAATACATTACCAAATGCAAATACTTTAAAAACCACCCATTACAATCCTACATTGACCAAATGTTTGGCATACTTCCTTTAATAGATGTAATTAGGACTTCAAAAGGTTGGTTGGTATCCAAAAACAATGCCTTGGGTAGTGGTAATGGAGTTTTTAGTGATTGCTTTATGAACTTCTACTTTTTTAGGATAAATTCATTACAAGAACTAACTTCTTTATTCTTTTATGCCATGGCCAAGTTAGAAAATATTTTAGCGATATTAGAAAATATTGTAACCCCTTTAGGTGATAAGATGACCATGGTGGTTTTGAGGTAGTCTAGGAACTCTTTTGGATCAATTTGACAACCTACTACTCAGAAATTTGCATCAAAATTATACTCAATCAAGGAAATAAAATTTCAATTGCTTTATCCATCTCTCACGTTTGTCTTTATACGGAATAAAATTTATGTATTTTCAAAAATTTCAACAAATCAAACTAGCCATTATGTCTTATCATAGATTAGTTTACCTTACATGGAGTGCATGATGCTAAATCCTCCAATTGAAGTGGGCCCAACAAGATAAATTTGGGATTTTCGAGGATAAAAGTGAAAAAAAGCCTCCTATTTTGGGCTGCATTAAGGTTATATTCTACACCTCCCATCACTAATTTGGAGTCTTTGCTTGCAATTATGAATTCAGAATTTGCAAAAGAATTATTTGCAAAATTTTTTTTAAAAAATCCTATGTTTTGATTGCAAATATGAATTCAGAATTTGCAAAAGAAACTACTTGCAAAAAATTAAAAAATTCTTGAGTTGTGATAGCAAATATGAATTCAGAATTTGCAAGAAAATTATTCGCAAAAAATAAAAAATTCCTGCGTTTTATCCAAGGTGGGATCCATCCTGCTGGGCCCACTTCGAATGGAAGATTTAGTGTCCTCCACATGGAGTTACCGGATGATAATATGGTAAGATGGGTACATGCAAAAGCGCCACTTATTCATATTGTGCCTAGTTACTGTTATTAGCTTGTTCAGATTTTCATGCAGTCTTGTTGGCAAGTGATAGTATGTTCCAATGCACCAAAGAATGCAAGATTTGGATACCGTATGTAAAAGTTGTTAACGGTCAAAGTCTGTTTCTGAAAGCGCCATCTACAATCTGAGAACATGACTGATTTTGGAAATGTACGCACACTCTAGAGGGCACTTTTGGGAACGTGGCGCTTTCGAGTGTACCTACCTTACATCAAATCTGACTTCAGGAATTATTATCCCTCTGAGCTAGAAAAGCTGCAAGTAGCCAAGTACACTTGTAACAAAATCTCAGAGTTTGTCCGTCGTTACAGCTTCATAGAAGTCATTTGCAGTTCTAAGATAACTCAATGTGTTGAAATATACAGAAAAGATGTAGCCATCTGAATAGAGCAATAGAATCATTAGCACTGTCCCCAAAAGTCCAAAACAAGTTTCAGTGGGGGTTGTCAAGGCACTTCCGAAAGCCTCCGCTTTCCCTGAGAATGTGCACGTGTCGTGCAGTGGTGGGCATGAGTGGCAGACGGACCTGAAATTCCTGAAGAATTTCGAGTGCCGTTTTTTCTCCTCCGGAGATGAAGAAATGACACTTGCTCCCAACTTTCTTCTAGAAACTTTTATCTTGCCACCCCAAAAATTTCACCCCGCAACATTTTTTCCACTCCTCCTGTATGTTTCTTGTAGACTTATTAAAATCCAAGTAATTCATTCTCTGGTTTCAATTCTCTATGCTGGATGCACCAAAAGGGGTGTCATGGCTCTTACACCCTAAACTGATTTTCATTGATTCCTTGTTTATCTCACCAACTTCCCCTTCGCTAAGAAAGTCAATTTCTCCAAAGAGCCGTGACAACCCCTAGTATCGTTTGGAGTTCTTTGAAGTTCTATCCATATAACATCTCATCAATAGAAATATATAACCTGAGCTGCTTACTTGCAACAAGTCTCACAGTTTTCATGTTGATAAACACATCAGTGATAAAGAAACTTTCTATTATTGCTTAGATTTTCTTGTGTTTTAACATTGTCTGCCATTTCGTGGTACTAATGAAACTCCTCAAATAATAGTGAAAGCACACCAAGTGGGTGTTGCATCATATTCAACTTCAAGTTCTTGGACATTGCCTACAATGATGCTAGTATGTGAGCATGTGAGTCTTGAGTATGTATATAAGTGGATATACAACAATTATTGATGGTGATTATGATATAAACACCTATAATATAGGTATTTATAGTATCATTTCTCTATAATTATAGAAAATTTTTACTCTATAGACACCTATAACATAGCTATGATGTCTTCTAGGCTCATAGGCTCATACTTTTAAGCTCACATAATAGGACCCCTCACATTGCCTAAAAGTGTCAAAAAGTATGAAAGGCCTTGGATGAAATGCCAACTCCTCTTGTCTTTCAAGGAAAACTTATTGAAAAATATTTCAAGAAGTTTCACTTCTCCAAAATTCAATTTCAACTCTTAGATGTCCTCCCTTCCAAGAGGAAGAACAATTGAATATTGCTCAGTGACATTCAAGGGAAAGGTGGTATGGTAACGCAATTCTTTATAGCTCTGAAAATAGAAAGCAAACATTCTTCTTCAATCATATAAAACACACACTCAAGGTAAGCTTCCATTATAACAATCATGAATTTGGTTGAGAGTTTTAGGGCTTAGGTTCCCCTTGATTGGTAATTGCTAATTAACAATGTCTTTCCATCCTACTCCAACTTATGATGTAGCTAATAACTATGAATTTCAAAGAAGAAGGAAAAAATGGACATCAAATCCATTAGGGTAGAAACAAAGTTGAATGCGTTATGGGGGTAATGCAAGACCTACAAAACCATTAGTCTTTGAGATTCAACTCTCTACTTTCAAAAAACATGCCACTAGAACCAAATTAACAATTTATTATGAACTTTGTAAACTCTTACCTCCTTGCACTTGAAACCTTTTAATGAATTTTTGCATATTTTTTTCTTATATTTTTATAAATATATATAAATATATAATTTACTCACTTTCATTAGTTCATCACATAGAAAGTGTGGTTTTTAAAAAGTTAAGCATTGATTTGGATGAAAGAGAAGCACTTGTAACTTCTATTAACTTCTATTCATCACCCCAATTTTGGATGTCAAAGCACTAAGGGATTAAAAATATTACAAACAAAGATTAGGGTTGTTTGAATTATCTTGTGAAGTCCAAGAGAACAACAAATCACATTATCATCAAAGATCAAATTTCTATACTTCCAAAATTATCAATGTCATAGAAGGCAATCCATTCTTGATCACTTCCCTCCTTTTAACTAAGTAGGGAGGTCTGTTTTCAATCAAGTCTAATGCATTACAATCGGAAACAATACTCTCACTTGGTAAAGTGGCACATAGCAATGAAACACTCACAATTGGTGCTATAATTTTTCTATCATTGTAATGAAATACTTTTAATTTTACAACCATCCCTAAGTTGGACATAAGATGATCTATGTAATGAAAACGGGGTGAGCGACATATTCACCTTAAAAGTTCATAATTATATTGTTTTAGAAATTGAAATGGTGAAAAATTATGATCTCCTTTTCAAATTTATTTCTGTACATGGGGAAATTTCCCCCCTCAACACATGCACACTCTAGGGATGGTCAATTGCTTATTTGGTCAGAAATGGGTTGGCTCCCATGTTGAGATGAAACTCTGTTCTTTCTAATAGCATACAACCACCACCACCTAAATAATTCTACTCTGAACTCATTGAAATTCCCAAAGCAGTGACAACAATACCACCCGAGCAAATCTCTGTGGAAATCCTCTGAGTAGTACAAAAACTGTTGGCCGACTGGCAGGCGAAGAATTGTGCAGGAATCACCTGATGATATTAAAAGAAAAGGGAACAAATTGTATTGGAACAGAAGATTCAACCTCGTTCTTGGCAAATCCAGATCTCCAGAGAGATCGACGTCGCGCTCTTGCGCTTCGACAGGGCTACTCGCAGTCGGATAGCTCTTCCTGAACTGTCTTCGAGATTTACTGCACTCGCACGGATGGAGGTTGCTGGCTGCCGAATTGCTATGAATCGTTTGCGATACGTCTCTCACAAAAGACAATTTTAATGTTTCGACTAGGGTTTCAAGTAGAGTTCCAACCAAGGATCCCAACGATGCCGACGACAGGAGTCCCGCAAATATAATCGCTGGAGTTATTTATATAAGGGCATTAGGACAATACGTATTGTGGATTTTCCTTGGCTATGAGGCTAGTGTGAGTAATATTTGGCAGGGCAAATTCCAGAGAGGGATTGCTAATAAGTTAGTGACGAGGTCACATGGTTTCAGAAGATAAATAACTTACAACCAAAACCAACCCACTGAGTGTCGAACCTTCGTTTTGCATGGTGACACAGGCAAGTACTTCATGTTGCTTACGATCTAACACCAGTGCAAATGCAATGCCCAGCACTCACACGTTACCTGTTCAAGTAATACCGCAACAGGGGGAGAATTGAAAAATATTACTGTAATCATAAAAAGGCCTTTACACATGAAGCCATGGAAGACACAACGTATGCACGTCCCCTTTTGAAGACCTCTTCAAAATCACCTTCAATAATCTCATATCCTTCATTCTCTCAACCAGGGCATAATCTCATATCCTTAATTCTCTCAACCAGGGCATAGATATAACCGATTCAAACCTCAAAAAGGTAAACCCAGTACAACAATCAATCATGTGCGTGTAGGCATGCAAATGTGAAAACAAGAGATTGTAACACCTTCCTCATATCATCATCAAATGCAACTAGGTCCGGGTGAAATGAAATTTGAATTGGCCTCAGTGAACTTAGGCTCAAACCATTGGACCATCCTCTAGACAGTCGGAACTCTTCAATATACCTATACGTCCCCAAACCCGCCACAATCGTCGATTGCTAATGATTGCGGCGAACTAGTCACACATTCAACCTATGTCATGTTTACTTATTCAGGACCCAAGCACTCTGAGGAAATAGGGCAGGGAATATAGCACAGATACTGATCTCTTGATTATAAACATGTAAGACGCAAATGCCCGACTACAAATCGAACTAGCTAAACCATTCCAGGAGGCAATGACAAGAACATCGAGTCTATATTGATAAATACAGGGTCATGAAGCTCTTGTAATTTGAAAAGTTAATCACAGGGTAAGCTCTCATCGAAAAGTTCTTATACCTTACCTTCTGCTTGGTCAGCATCCACAAGAGTCACTTCTCAGATGCAGAAACTCCAATGCAGCATAGAAACCCATAGGTGCACCACGACCGAAGACGTCCATAATAACCTGAAACTCAAAATTCTCTGTAGAACATTAAGCATATCAAACGCACCGATAGCAATAGCTAAACAACAGCAAGAAAAGCTCTCAAGTCAACTGATCTTCTCTTCTTGTGTTTCTAGGTTTTCGATCAGGCACAGTGCTCCATGATTCATACGTAATACCAAAACCAAGGATAAGAGAGGCAAAGAGGCGCTTGAGATCCACCAAGCTAAGAAATGAGCATTAGACCTCCGACAGATGTGAAAGCTCGCCGGCTATTTCAGAAAGCCATGACTGATTACATGCCAAAGAAAGATTAGTCATTGGCACCGCCGCTGTTTCAACTCTCCTATCAATTTACACATCCACTAAACAGGCGGCTAGTCCCGCAAGCAAAAAAACGGCAGTCCCTCTTATATCTTTGCAGCTTCGGGTTTCTTCGATTCCTGAGCTCCGTCTTCAGGCTTCGCTTCCACGGCAGCCGTCGTCGGCGCGCTCTCCTTTGCGCTCTCGTCCTCGACTTTGCTAAGCTCGGGCATGTCGTCGTCATCCTCAATGTCGTCATCGTCATCTCCTCCCATTCCTCCCATTCCACCCATTCCAGAGAAGTCGGGCATCCCTCCACCCATGCCACCCATGGCAGAAAAATCCGGCATGCCGCCCATACCACCCATGCCACCCACGTCCACAGCCGGCGCTTCGTCCTCCTCGTCCTCGTCCACCCATCTGTTCCAGTCCACCTTGACGAATTGCGGCGCTTTCCCAGTAGCTTTCACCAACCTCGGCCACCACTCCGCCGTCGTCTTCTCCAGCACGACGGTGGTATGACGCTGTCCCTTGTTCACGACGGATTTCTCAACGTCGATCGCGGCGAAAAGCTCCAGATCGGTTTCGAACTTCAGATTGTTCGCCCCGACCGTTGCTGTAAAAGAGAAACGACCTTCAGGCAATAGCTTGACATCGGGACTCTTGGCGTCCAGAAGCTCCACGGTCAAGTACACCTTGTCGCTGCGCTGCGCCCACAGAATCTCCGGATGGCGTGCCATCCCGCCCACTCTCTAAAACTCGCACGCCGCAACTAATCCCTCAAAATGCAACAACAGCAAATGCGACACCGAATGCAAGACCCAAAGAAAAACCTAAACGCCTGAATGCAAGCGAAAAATTATGGGTCACGGAATCGCGGCGTTAATGTGGAGGAGGGAGCAAACCCTAATGGCTATGGCGGAGGCGGCAACGTCGGGCTGACTGTAGTAATGGTGAACACAGTGGAAGAGTCTAGAATCAAGTTGGAGCGAGACGATCTGTGGGAACGGAAGTTCTCAGTGTTGGGAATGCAGGTGTTCTCATGGAGCTCTGGTTTTGAGCCGTTGATCTATCCTGGCTTTTGAACCGATGGGTAGGAAGCGAGTAATTTTTGTGCGTTGGCGCCATAAGTGCTAATGAATCGAACAACGAACGCCGCCCACGAAGGTTCTGGACCAGGATTTGTTCTTTTGAATCCAGTCCCAAGGGACGTTCCCCCTTATGTCCAACCATGATGCGCCACGTGGCATTGGAAGGTAGTCTGCTTTTATAGCGTCCTTTCAAGACCTGATTGTCTTTCGGGGAGCTAAACTCCTTGAAGCAATAGAGGTAATCATAAAGTTACACCTATATTTGTCAATAGGTGTGGGAAGAAGGTATAACTGAAAATAGTAGAAAACAAACAATGCACCAAACTCCATTACACTTCAATTATGGTACAGCGTGGAGTATTTTTCTCAAAATCCAATTTCTGGTCCCGTATTCCTACTACATTACAATGAACTCTAATTTTCAAGAAATTTTGTAGAAAGAAAATTGGCATCTAACTCAAATCCTTTTCATATTTTTTGAACCTTTATGGAATGTTACAAATTTTTTAAGTTGAAATGTATTAGTCACTAAAAGCCATGCCCCTTTGAAATGTACATTGTTAGAGCATCTACACTGCGCCCGGCAGGCAGGTCCGCGCTGGCCCGGGGTTGGGAGCTGCAGGGCAGCGTCTGGCGGACTTGCTCCCCACTCCGCCCGGTAGCCACGTGGCCACCAGCCGCCGCCGGGTGCTACCGCCTTGCGGCGACTGAGCGTAGAGGTCCATGCTGAGAAAACTGGGAGCTCGTTTTCGAACTCCCTCTTTCTCTTCCTCCCTTAGTTTTTGATTTTTTACATTAAGGTTTTGTTTTTTGATTTCACATGGCTTCATTTTTGAGTTGGGTAGAAGATCGTTTAGCATCTGATGATGAAGAGGAGCAATGGCACGTTGTATCCGCTATGCATGAGCATCTTTGCAACATTTTAAGGGATGGGGGAGTGTGCAACATGGTGGTTCACTTCCGGGGAGAGTTGGCAACATTCAATGCAATTTTTAAGAAGGTCATGAGAGAATTTGGAGGGACTATTTTGCAAATCCTCTAGTTTTCGATGAGGACTTGTTCCGTCGGCGATTCCATATGCATAAGTCCCTTTTTGCAAAAATTCATGATGCCGTTGTACGCCATGATTCATTTTTTGAAGAGAAAGTAGATGCTTTAGGGCATCTTTGCTTGTCTTCCATTCAAAAAATCACAGCAGCCTTTCGAATCTTCACTGGAGGAATTGCTGTTGATAATGTTGACGAGTATGTGCGTATTGGAGAGTCTACAGCCTTAAAATGCTTCAAAAGATTTGCAAAGGCTGTGGTAGAGATATATAGACAAGAGTACTTGAGAGAGCCCACAAATGAAGATGTCTTGCATCACTTACAAGTGAATGAGACTCAAGGATTCCCAGGGATGTTTGGATCCATTGATTGCTTACATTGGGTGTGGAAGAATTGTCCAGTTGGCTAGCAAGGACAATACCAAGACAAAGATGGAGATAGGTCTTCGATCATGGAGGCCATAGCCACTCAAAACCTTTGGATATGGCATGCTTTCATTGGTTTGCCAGGTTCTAACAATGACATTAATGTCATTGATAGGAGCCCGTTGATGGTGAATTACTTACGTGGAGTTGCACCCATGCCAAATTCACAATCAACGGAAATGAATACAAGTCTTGTTACTTTCTAGCAGATGGTATCTACCTGGATTGGACCATATTCCAAAAGACTATAAGCTCACCGCAAGGAGAGAAGAGAAAATGGTATGCCAAGATGCAAGAAGGTGCAAGAAAGGATGTTGAGAGGGCATTTGGTGTTCTTCAAGCTCGTTGGGGCATCATACACAACCCTGCAAGATTTCGGAATGAGTCTACATTGAAGTCTGTGTGGACCGCCTGTGTCATCATGCACAACATGATTATTGAAGATGAAGAACCTGAAGAGAGCTTAGATAAAAAAAATTGCAGAACCTGAGCACTGTGACAATTGAAAGTCATTCTCATCCTACATCTTTAGGTTTCCAGAGATTTGCTAGGTCTATCATAGACATCCAGCAAGCAGTAAGTCACTACAAACTTCAAGAGGACTTGATTCAACATTTGTGGGAATTGAAGGGAAACATGATGTAATGAATATGTTTTTATTCCATGAAATATAAGGAAAACATTATTTCCTGTACTTGCAAGTCAAGAAATGAATGTAAGAATTATTTGCCAATTGCATTTCTAAACTTCTTTTCACTTCCTCTACAAATGAAAAGGGCTTCCAAGGAAACTCTACAGAAACAAAGTTGCAAATTGAGAAGATGCTAGTTTGTGTAAACTAGCATGTCATTCACAACTGAAAGAAGACCAAACTTGACAATACAAAACTACAAATTCTAAACTCCTAGATGGTTAGCAAATTCATCCATTTCTTCTTCAAACACTATAGAAGAAGATAAGTCTTGAGTTGTAGTTCCAACCAACGTGTCCATTGCACTCCTCGAACTTGTAGGCATGGTAGTAGCAGCCTCACTTGCTTCCAATGACCTGAGAACCTGTGCTCTTTTCAATGTAATGTAGCGCAACGCATCTTCTCCTAAACCAGTGAGGGGGATTGAAAAGAACTGTAGATTTGCAGCATCTCTCAGTACCTCAACTTTCTTCAAGTTGGCATCAACCATAGTAGCTGTGGCTTTAGCAAAATCCGATTCCAACTTCTTCACTTTGCTATGAGTCATAGCTTGCCTCTTTGCTTTCCTGTTCCCAATTGGCCTCACAGGTGAAGTAGCACTACCTTCACTTCCATGCCCTAATTCTCCCTCTTCATCTCCAACATTTGAATCTACACGTTGTGACTGAGCAGGACTAGAGTCCTCAGAAATTTGACGCTTCTGAGGAGGAGGGCAAATTCCATGATTACGATAAGACCTCCACTTTGGAGCATTTCGCAAAATACGCCAACGTTCCATGTAAATGAAAGGTTTATTATTCTTGGAGGAGTCTTAGTAAATTACCTTCGCTCTGTCAATGCGATCCTCCTCTGTTGTCCCCGAATCATCCAAATCTCACACGGTTGCGTAGGCACCAGCAAATTTAGAGACATTGTAGTTAATGATTCCCCACTTTGACTCCAAACTCCTCTGTGGTCGAAGCACACCTCCTCGTAGACACGATTCCTCGAAAACCTTGGCAGCTCTTGCCCAAAACTAATCATGTTTCTGTCCACTTCCCTTCAATGCACTCTAAGAAACATTCAACCACGCTTTGCACAATCTCACACTCCTCGTCCTCAAAATTTGATCCTCTTGCAACTCGCAAGGAAGCACTTGGAGACTCTTGGGAGGTTGCCATCACTCTCAATTGTCAAACCCACAAAAAATTTCAAACAATAAAGAAAAAAAAGCACTCACACAGAGCCTCGAAAAACCCTACAGCAAGGTTGTACGCTCTGTGTACGAGCTTCACAAGCGGTACTGCCTGACAAAGAAGGACGCCCTATGCCGCAACCATCACGCCTTGCCACATGTCAACATTCAAGAGGTTAGAAGTGGACGTCATTTTCACTTTCCCAACGCCAAAATCGAAAATTTTGGTGGCTAAGACGCCACCCAACCTCCACGCCATGCGCCAGGCCTGACGTCCCCGCGTTAGAGTAGAGGGGTTTGCCCGGCAACTCCCTCCCGGCCTGTCGGACGCAGTGCAGATGCTCTTAGTACATTAAAGAAAGTAGAATGTATTGCACAACTTGCCTTGTGGCAAGCATTACTAGATTTGGGTAGAGCTACACTTATTAGAACGCAACAAGCAGCTCGTCAAAGATCCAAGTAAGCTCGTAACATATGGGCCAGATTGACCGGATATGGCTGCATTTCCCTACTCTAGTGTGTAGGATTAATGACAACATTTAGTGGCACAATGTAGCCCCTTTGAATTATGATTTCATGTAGGTGGTAGTACTTTTGTTGGTTCAGACTTGAATTGGTTGGTTCAGTAGCCGACCTTCTAGCATAGCTATTTTGTTTTTGGTTCTTGTTTTAATGCATAGGGCTTGTCTCGTTTGTTCAAAAAATATATATAATGTATTTTTGTGCTAGTAGTCACTTTCACAACAAATTGTGGTTGGATACAAAGGCATTTCAATGTGGTTCTAGACACACATTAATGGGTTATACAAATATTAATCAATTTAAAGTACAAATATCTATTTCCATCAATTTTTGTATAGGAAATCGTAGATTTAGTATCTTAATAGAGACTTTCCTTACTACAAAATATATTGCATTGCTTTTGTGCCAATGATTTTATAAGAACTCTCAAAGCAAATTGCTCAAATTCTACTTTACAATTCTTCTACTAGCAAAATTACAATGTTGTGAGTTGATCTTCATTGTTAGAAGTGCCTACAAAATTGCAATTTTTTTAAGTCAATTCTATTGTTATAGTGACTGTAAGGTTGTAGTTTTGTGATTTTATCTTTGTGATAGGATCATAATTGTAGCAATGGCTATGCATTTTATATAAAATGTGTTTCTTCCCGTAAAGGACTAGGAAGCTCTCCATTGGATTTCTTAAAAACTATAAGCTTTTAAGTTCTATTCTCTACATAATACAAATACACGTTAGTACTACTAAGTGTATAAGCAAATATCGCAAGTTTTTTTTTAATGAAAATCTATTAGATTAAAAAAATCTGATGACGTAGCACAGTCTCGACCACGTCAAATTCCACAATTTTTGTGATCCTATGATAGTGAAATGCATTCCCGCAACAATTTCAATGTTCTCGCAAATTGGAAACCTACAATCTTCCGAAGGCCCCAAATCTCATCTAATTTAATTGCAACACCAAGTGTTAGATTTGTTGCTAAGTTGACATTTATTTCCATGAATCTACCAATCCATTTTGAATATTGCATCATACTGATGAATTGAACTTTTTTTTGTTCCATTAGCTCCTTTTTTTTGTCCTAGGTCTAATTTAATGACTTAAGAAATCAAAGATTCATATTACAATAAGATCAATTTATAAATTGAAGTTTTGGTAGTATTGAAGGATGGAGTGAAGCAAATACAGAGGTAGTTGCAAAAGCATTTTTTAATCCATCAATTATTTTGTAGATTCTTATATTCAACCTTTAACATTAGTAAAGTATACATTATAAAGACTTTGCTTTGCAAAAAAATTTAATTCAAAAACTATTAGTAGGTCTAGCCTCAAAAAAATAACTTTTTAGTTCAAAAAATGACTTTGATTAGAAAGTAAAATAAAAAATATTCAATCTACAATTGGTTCTAGAGCAAATTGTTAATTTTTAACATCACATTAATATCAATTGTAGATCATATTTTACAACTACAATTTAATCTGTAAAGCCCTACACTGTGTTTTTTTGGCAATATAGCAATTTCGGGTAGCTCATTACAAATGGAGTTTTTATTTTTTTTCTTTGAATTTTTCACAAAACATTTCTCCAAGGAGTAGCTTTAAGGCCCAACAATTTTCATAACTTTTGACTATAAGGGAGAGGCACCCAATGGTGCACTTGTATCCAATGCCGTTCGTTTCTACAGCACTCAATCATTTCAAGCTATAAATGTAGGTAGGCAGTACATGGCTTATTTCTTTTGATCTAAAGCAATAAATAGTCTACAATCTCGCTACATTTCTGTTCTAGAATGAACGACTGATTTAGAAATGGACGACATTAGGTGCAGGTGTGCCATTGGATGCCTCTCTCATATGGTTAAAAAATTATGGCATGATGTGTCGTTTTCTTTACTCAATGGACAACCAAAGCAGCTAAAAAGACTTCTTTATAAATAATTTTTTTTTAAAATAAAAATTTGAAATTGGTTTGTTAAATTTATATCTATGTGAAAAGCTTTGAATCAATCTATTTTGATTGATGAATCAAAAGTTATGAGGAGTTTTAGTTTGGGGTAGTTTGTGGGTAGGAATAGAATTTCTACTCTACAAAAAAGTTTGAAATTCTTTATTTAATTCAATTTTTAATATTTTTGAAAAAAAACTAAAACAATGGGTGAGATTTTTTATTACAATATTAAAACCATTGAGATTGGCATTTTTCATTTTCATAAATAAATTGTTCACAATTTAATATTTTGAAGCATTTTTTACTTTTTTCTACTTACTATTTTTTTCCTAAATGTTGTACAACTCCAAATCATTTGAAATTTTTTGATCATAAAGCCAACTTGCATTGAAGAATGAATTTTAAGAGTAACCACCATTTTGAACATTTTTTTTATACAAATGTGACCTTGTGAAGTGCAATTGCCCATATTTTTGCAAGGAAAAAAATGTTTTTTTTGCCAATTTAAATGTTAATATCTTACAATCTACACAATTAAGAACCATGTGAAAATTGAGGTGTGGCTTTCAAAATGCCCCCATGCTAGCAATGCCCTTCAAGGAATAAGGAGTCGATACAAAATTCTCCTCCTAAGTTGCAATTTGCAACACACATCTTCAGTTCCTCACATTTTGAACTTTGGACTACCTCAAGTACTGTGAAACGAAACTCAGATCAGATTTGATCTATAAGCTTACTCTACTTCTCGGCAACTTACACTTAGAGCACTGGTGCCGAGACTGTAGAATAATTAACCCAAGCACTGAAACATTGAACATAAAGAATTGATAGGATGCCATTATTTCAAAAATATCAGTGCGGTACCATCTGTACCACATGACTGCCTGAGAACTCATGAACAAGATCTATCTTCAGATTATACACTACAACGATCCATAAAAACAGATTTGTTCTGACCTATATAAAACCATAAAAATCAAACGCGTTTGATGCATACGGTGCACTAGCTTCATTAACTAGTCACAGATGCAGTAAAATGTATTCAAAAGTATAATCTCAAGAAGTAAATTGAAATCCCCAACGCCTATGTCAACAGACATGCATATATTTACAACTTGCTGAGACTTACGCAGGCAATCTGTCCAAATTTTCCTCAGCGTAAGCAAACCATGCACCATAAGTACCTTTCTCGAATAGAACAAAATGGACCTCCAACAAATCCCCAGCACTCTCTTGAAGTGCTTGAATGGAAACCTTAGCTGCCTCCTCGTATGGATATCCATAGATACCGCAGGATATTATTAGAAAAGCAACGTACTTAACCCCGGACTTTTTAGCAAGCGCGATGGATTTCTTGTACGCCTTTCCTAATATACCAGCTGGATCCTCTTCCTTGTGATACATTGGTCCCATAGTATGAATGACCTGTGCCACTGGTAACCTGAACCCTGCAAAACGATCACAGATTTGCTGTCAGGACAGTAGAAACTTAGTCCGTTACCACACTACAACAGAGGCAAGCAACACCGCTTCTGCCCGGCCCAATACTTTCACGGAATTCCAGGCAATCGTGCCCAGAAGCTTCTTCATTGCCATGTCAACTTTCGTGTGCCACAAATGATGCCCGAAACATGCCCAAATGAAGGACAGGACTTGTGTCATGGCATTCCTTCAATATTATAATTACTTGCTCTCAAAGATCAATGATATGGCTTCACTTCATTACCTTTCCTCTAGTGCGGTAAGCTTCCTACATACTAAAACCACTAATCACAGGTCACATTCACAACGCTAGTGCAAAATCCCAACCAGATGATTTCAACAAAGTCAAATTTCGCTAAGACAATGTCGAATAAATATTCGTGAATTTACCACTATTTGTCACACTGTTGCATAAGTTCAAAGGAAAGAAACGAAAAAAATTCTCACCTGGAATAATCACTGCACTTCCAATAGGACACCGGACACCTCTTGCAACCTCGGGAGACTTGAAGCAAGCATCAAACAACTTCCTTCCAGCAGCTCGGTGAATGGCACCATCCACCCCTCCTCCACCAAGCATCATCTGATTGGCGGCATTCACGATTGCATCAGTCTTGCCGTCCTTGAACCATTTTGTAATGTCACCACGGTGAAGGACCAGTGAGCATGGCCCTGTCAAGTGAAACCATTCGCCCGTCCGACTTCCCACTTCCTCCTTTTTATCATTCACTCTTTTTCTATCCACTTCATCATGTTTCTCATTCAGCTCCTCTAGGGCACCATCGCTCCCACTGTCCACATCATCCGTCTCATTGTCCACTTCCTCCTTTATATCGTTAGCCCCTTTTCTATCTATTTCATCAAGTTTCTCATTCTGCTCCTTTGGGATACCATCGCATCCATTGTCCATATCATCCGTCCGACTTTCCACTTCCTCCTTCGTGTCGTTACCCCCTTTTCTATCTACTTCATCAAGTTTCATCTCCTCTCCAATAGCCATTTGTTTACTCTGTAACGCCCCCCGAAACAACTCATCATCAATGTCAATTCTTGAATCACCAGCAGACTAATTAATAGTCCTAAATTCATGTAGCAAACGGTAGTTCCAATGATATATGGACACGACCTCTGCGACATTTGAAAGCTTCAGTGTATAACGAAGATAACCAACGCTAGATAAGATCTCTTAAAAAAAACTGCGACATTTGAAAGCTTGCAAAAACCAAACTGGAAGCCCGATCAACTTCGACATTAAGACTGAATGACACCGCTCTGTTTCGTTCTCAAACCTGCTCAACTACAGAGACAGAAGAAAACGATCCGCCGAACAGACCTGGTATTCTATAGGGTATGGACTATGGAAGGCGACAAAGTCCAATCCAGAGTATACATGACCCTAGTGAATTCACAAAAAACCAAAGGTTATTGACATCAGCCTAGAGTACACTTCTATCATAGAGTTATTATAAGAGCCTAAGGAGGATAGCCTGCAATGATCTAGCAGTCGTTCCAGCCTTAAAACAACCACTCTGTAGGGTATATGATTTATGATGCTTGCTCAGCTTTTTTAAGGTACGTGATTTGTGAGGATCTTCAAAGACCACCCTAAAGCGTAGCTGCACCACATCTAATCGTGTTAAACGACCATTGATAAACACAGAAAGAAGACGAAAAGTTCGCCATACCTAAGAATTCGACATATACTCAGGCCAAAGACCAGTGCTAAACACACAAAACACAAAGAGCACAAAAGCGATTTCTGCTAAACCTAATGATTAGACTCCTGCAGATGATACAACAACGCCCGAGCTCGAGTAAACTCAGTGCAAAAGCAAACCTCACGGGCTCACGGCAGCTCGCAAAGCTCTCCTTCTCACTTCGCAATAAACACGCAATCGTCCTGCACCGTGGAAATGAGCTCCTGATCACTTCCGCCTGGAGACGAAACAGATAAAACGGGTTTGCAGTGAGGTTCAAACCTTAAGGGTTAGAATTTGTGCACCAATTCTGCGACATTGCGCACACAAATGCAGATTGCAGAAACAAATCCAAGTTGCTCTTCACTCCTCCGTTAACGGAACCCTAATTGGCAACCCTCTCAATCCTCGCAGCTCTTTACCCAGCAATCGACACACAAGTGTACTATACTGTTCAGTAGGGTCAATAAACTCCTTATAAGATTAATTGGCCAGAAGGGTATGGTTTTTGACAATTTACACATACTTAGTTTTTGGTTTTAAATGTTCTAAACCTTAATTGAGAAAATATAGTCATTAATTCCATTCAAAATTTTCTGTTTATTCTATTGATTGATTTTTTGATTTGTAGTTTATGAAGGTAGCATCTTGGAAGCTTTAAAATACACTATTTTTGAACTTTTCTTTAATTGAATTTCTCTTTGTGTGATCTCAAGGAGTACATTACTTACACCATTGTGTTTGTCACTATGATCTCTATCTTTGCTACAAATTTTATACTATTTCAAACATTTTTGCAATTACTATGATTTCTTTTTTTAAAATTCTTTAAGAAATCTTATAAGTTATATTTTAATACATATAATTATAAAACAATGAAGTTGAATCATACATATAAATATCACAACCTATGAAAAATATCAGATTTTTGAAAGGTGCATTTTAATATAGAAAACTAATTAGTTTTGATCAAATGGAAACATCACATGTATGTCAAAGCTATTCCTCCTCTTTTGATTTATAGTAGCATAAGATATCTCTACATTTGTAACAACCAACTTTGTGATAAATTGAACTTCAATTTTCTTGTCTTTTGTCAATTCACCATTAGAGACAATGGATTTGTGGTGTATTTTTTTTTATCTAGGATATAGGGAGACAAATAGCAAGATTGGTGTGTATATTTATGAAGATTTGATGCTTTGTAGTTTTATTTATAACTGGCTTCCATCCTTTGGCCATTCTTGAAAATAAATTGTACATCATTGATTTAGTTCTAAGTTTTTTTTTCCTTCTATTTTTCTTCTATCATATACTTATTTAGTACCAAAGAGTATGGCATTGCTTATGACAACATTGCTTGGAGTTGAAAGCAACACTCTTAATGACTTATGCCTAGCAACTATACAAGATCCTCAAAAGATTTTATAAGAATTTCATGAAGTTGTGATGGTTTCAAACCACATAGTAGTAGTTTTAGTATAGAGACTAGCTTCAAGGTATGGAAGCATCTATTTCAAATAGGAGATTATGAAAAGTTGAAACTTTGCTCTGTTAATATTTTGTAAATTTGGTTGGCTACATACAAATACAATTGTGGAAATTATCTTGAAGATTAAAAGTACCAAAGGTTGCTATCATGTGAGCCTAAGAGTGTGAGCCCATGAGCCTAGAAGACTACATATTTATGGTATGAAGGTCTATAATTAGTATAGAAACTTTCTATTATTATAATGCAACTATACTTTAGATACCTATATTATAGGTGTCTATGTTATAATCACCATCAATGGTTGTTTTAAATTTATTTATATACACATTCATTGCTCACATGCTCACAACTTCATACTCACATACTAGCATCATTGTAAAAGTACCAATGCCTTTTCCACCATCCCTATATTACTTTCAAAGGCTCTCAATAAATTTAGAGAGTAATTCTTGTAGTATTGAAATGAATGGTTTTGATGATGGTCCCCATGACAAGAAAATCCTATAATTAAGTTCTGTAGTTAAAGTACAAGAATCAAAAATTGTTGTATTTGATTGGACTCTATGTTGACATGAAATCAATTTTTTGATGTGGTGTTTAAACCCTAAAGGACCAAACTATTTTTTTTGGCAACATAACGATTTGCGGTAGCTCACTATGGATGGAGTTGTTTTTTTTCTTTGAAATTTTCACAAAACATGCACCCAAGGAATATCTTTAAGGCCCAACAATTTTTCATAACTTTTGACTACATGGTTAAAAAGTTATTGCATAATATGTGATTTTCGTTGTTTAGTGGGCAACCCAGGTAGCTCAAAAAACTTTTTTTTAAGAAATAAAAATTTGAAACTAATTCTTTAGATTTATGTAGACATATAAAGCTTTGAATCATGACATTTGGATTAATCAGATGAAAGTTATGAGGAGTTTTAGTTTGTGGGTAGTTTGTAGGAAGTTATGGAATGTCTACTCTAAAATAAACTTTAAAGTCCTTCATTAAATTCAATTTGTAATATTTTTGAAAATAAATAAAAATATTAGGTGTAGATTGTTTATTACAACATTACAACCATTGGGATTGGCATTTTTTAATTTAATAAACTAATTGTTAACAATTTAGTATTTTGAATCATTCTCTATTTCTTTTTACTTACTATTTTTTTTATACATGTTGTACGATTCTAAAGGATTTAAAAATTTTCAAGCATATAGCCAACTTGACTTGAAAATTGAATCCAAAGAGTTACAACCATTTTGGACATTTTTCATACAAATGTGACCCTTTGAAGTGCAATTGCCTGGATTTCCACAATGGTAAAAAACGGATTTTTGTAATTTCAAATACAAATATCTTGCAATTCACATGGTGGAATTTTCTAAAAAAATTTCTACATGCATTCAAACTAGTGTACTAAAAGATCCTACAATTACATTATTCCACAAATGGTTTTTTTCTAAAATTTGGTAGTCGTTCTAAAAATGACGATTTTGGAGCAATTTTGATGAAAACATAGTCAAAAACCTTTAGGGGTTAGATACCTTGGCACTTACATTTCTAGAATACCTTCATACATAACTAGGATGTAATTGCCTAGACAATTGAAGATTAATGATTAAAAGTTGTAATTCAAACTAAATGTTTTTTAACACAACAAGGTTAACTTTACAAGTTGAGAATGGACCTATTTATCTAAGAATCCCATCATTTTTGGTTTGATTATGGTGGTAATAATAAATTATTGAGTAACATATTTCTATATTGATTTACCAAATATACTTACCAAATATAAATGCCACCCATCTATATTCACTACTATACAATAGGATATGATTATGGATAAGGTGGATTGTTTTAGACACTACAAGAGAAGAGGTGTTTTAAATATAATCCTAGAAGTATAATCTTTTAAGTAATAACCTTTAAGTAGGATTTTTAGTAAAATTATGAGCTACTTGCATTCATGGGGAAGTTAAACTTCTTGTAACATTTTCCTCAAATTTAAAAAAGAAGTGGAATTGACATCTAATCCAATCCATTTTATAACTTTTCAATCTTCATGAAATTAGTTAGTTCCAAATTTTTTAAGTTGAAATGTAGTAGTCACAAAAGCAGACAACTTCCTAAAGTGATGCACCCTCTTGGTACGTTACAGAAAACAATATGTACATCTGTGTTAAAATGTACATGTGTAATAGAGGTTGCTTTTAGAGCATGGTCACTCATTTATGCACCCTACCTTAATCAGAGGCGCACACAGTAAAGAATGGACAACTTGTTTTTTCTCGAAGTCATTTCAAGGCAAGGACAGTCAACTCAAAAAAGTTAAGTCAGAGTTTTGTTAGTTTCAGCCTTTCAGGCTACAGATCACTGTCCATTGCAGTATGATAGCCCGTGCAGATCAGACTACAGGAAAAACTGATCTTGATGGGAGAGGGTATAAGCTCAGTGAATTTTGGGAAAATTCAGTAGAGCATCTAAGGAGCGCGTTTCTGGGAAAAAGTCCGATATATGGCACTCGTTATTTGGTAGAACCAGAAGAAATTCATCGCCCCCAAGCTTGTAGGTGCAAGCATCAGGAACGTAAATCCAACTGTGTGAAGGAGCTTCGCCTGGAAAGAACGAGAAACGAAAATCAATAAATAGTTACAGGCCGCGTCAACTTCTGTACTTTGAAAACCTCAACCATAATATAATCAGAATTTCCAGCAACGAAGGATGAAGTACATCTTTTTAACTGCACCAAATTGTCAGATATAGTAGCATTCGAGATTACATAATAATAGCAATGCACTCTTGTGCGCAATAATCGGTGCCTTTGACTGAGAAGCATTAACTCAAAATTTAATGGATGCTTCAAGTGCTAAAAGGTTTCAATGCATAGGCTTCTAAAAAGCGCGCTACGTAATGTCATGAGATTGCAGACATAAAGATTGAAAATCGATTAGAAAGGTACGCACAGACACAAGCTTCTCACCTGGTCAAAATGAGTGTAAAGATGATAATAACAGTACAGAAAGTTGATCACACGAACTATCTGCAAATGCCAACAACCCTCAAAAGTTGCAACGATCAAACTTCCCCTCCCCCCAAAAGAATATGAAACACTTCCCAGATGACAAGAGAAAATCGTTTTGATCATCACATAAGGAATTGCACCGAGTCTTAAATAAATTTGTTCTAATTAAGAGCATTACAAAGACTCTTTGAGAAGTGTAAACAGAGTAAATACTGCATACCAGCCACAAAAAGGCAGTAAATGCTCCATTGTAGGTGTAAGCATCGGTATCTTTGAGACCCAGCACGTTCAAGTACCTGCCATCGTTAAAATTGATTAACGATGCGTTGAGACTTCCGTAAATTACGTCAGGGGAAACTCAAATACGATAATATCGAAGTAGTACGGAGAACTACCAATACACAATACAGGTGTGCTCATCCAGTGGGATGCTGATATAGCCTGTCACATATTGGCAAGTGATGGGAGTGATCCTACAAAAATAACGAGGGGGGTGGGAGTATGTACCAGCGCAGATTGATGAAAGGTGTCGTTAACTCCGACAGAAGTACAATGTACATGTACAAGTGAGCATGTGCACAATGCACGGCTAAAATCAAAGATATCATTGACACCAAATGATGAATGATCTGGCAATTACAGCACATCCATGATAAAAAGAAGCAAAAAGAATGTTAGGCACAACTATCATTTTCCACAACCTAAAATAAATCAAAAGTTGGATAAATATTGCTCAAACGAAAAACAGAGTCTCTCAAAATCCTATGCAAATCATGTTATGTTCCTTCTCAGAAAATTAAGAAGAATAAACGAGTTAAGGTAGGGAAGACTCACAAACTCATAGCCTCCTAATTTCGGATAGAATGCAATTATCATTGTTATGTCCACGATAAAATATCCACAAGAAAACTGCAAACGCAGACCACAACAATCCACCTAACCCTCAGAAAACATCAGCTCAATAGCAAGTAGCTCACGAAAAGTTTCACGTGACAGATAGCAGCATCTCCCAGCATAAATCATAACCTTGGAAGTTAAGAATGTGCAAGCAAGAGAACGGACACCCTACCCCAAGGCCGAATTGAGAGAGGATCGAGCTCCGGTAAATAACAGGACCATACGGCGCAGAATCTAGAAATACATCGCTGATATACAACAAGTAAAATGCGATGGCAGATGATACCAAAGCATGGGCTGTTGAGAAAGACCTGTCAATACACAAATATAGGACGATCAGAGAGGTCTTGCCAGGGATACTGAAAGCACACTAAAGTCTGTGAAAGCTTGTGGAAATGGCTCATAATACTAACGCTCCTAATGCACAACCAATAATCTTCACTGTTAGCCAATCTTGAGAAGTGAAGTGATTTTGAAAGAGTAAAATCACTCAATGATGCAATTTCATCCAAAAAAAGAAAACCACATGCTGATAAATTTAGTAGCAGAAGAAAAGAAACCAAATTTATGTAGAGACAGTTACTGGTACACTGAACATTCCGTGCATCACAATGGGTCTTTGGATTACTTGCCAACTCATATCTTTTGTAAAGAATTCATAAGATCACTTGACGAAGACATACTCTCACCACGAAATTCATGCTAAGAAACTGAGATTTTACTCACCCAGAATCGACGAAAATGTAAAGAACACAAATTACTGGTCTGCTGTTTTCAGTTAATGTTCATGTTCTGACATTAAACATGAATTCATGAATCAGCATTGAAGTTGAGTTTTGCAGATGGTTCTCTTTTGAAGTCAAATTTTCACCCACTGTTTCCAAGATAAGCTTGGCAAAATAAATAGAATAGTGAAGAAATTTGAATTTCAAGGAACACAGTTGGCTAAAGCAAAACCACTGACCTCAATTGAACCAGATCTGAATACACATAGCTACAAATTCTGGTCATGTATAGTTTGATTTAAAACAATTAAAATAAGATGAATTTGTATCAACGGAAAGAATAGCACACCTATTGTTCCATTCCACTTTCTCCGAGTTCTTGAGTTTGTTGTACCCTGGGAATACGACTGGGCATAGTGCTTTTGAAATATCGTAAACCTGAAAGAATCCACCAATCGAAATAAAAGTTTAGGTACGAAAGACTACACAAACCCTGACAAGTGTCGCGATGTAACCTCGATCACTTTTATCTTTGGAAATCACCGAACCCTCAAATCTCACAAAAAGTCCCGAGTGACTACAGTGCACTGCTACGAACCAAGAAAGAAGCAAATCCGTGTAAATCGAGAGCTCCTCGGCATTAAATGAGAGAGACTAAAAGATTGAAATGATACTGAAAAGTCTACCTACTTAATAATGAAAGAAACGTACGGTCTTACAAAGCACGATGCCCGACAGCGCCGAACCAAACCAGAGTACAGGTTCCCCAACAGCACTCCACTCCCCTAATAGCCTGTCCATGTCATCATGAAATGGAACTGCTCTTGCTAAAGTCGTCGTATTCGTAACCGGGTTGATGAAACCTGGGATCATCATTGCTCTCAATTTCGACGCGGTTGCTACTTCAGTTCAGTATATGCACGTGATTTATGAGAGTGTCTTCAAAGAGCACCCTAAAGCATAGCTTCAACACATCTAATCACGTCAAAGGAACATTGATAAACACAGAAAGAAGACGGAAAGTCCGCAGTACCTAGAGATTCGACATCTACTCACGCCAAAGACGATCACTAAACGCACGAAACACGAAAAGCACGAAAAGCACATAAAGTACAAAAAGAAGAAGCGATTTCTGCCATACGTAGAAATTGGACTCCTGCAGATATGATGATACAACAACGCCCGAGCTCGAGCAAGCCTGACGGCCTGACGGCAGCTCGCCAAGCTCTCCTTCTCACTTCGCAATAAACACGCAGTCGTCCTGCACCGTGGAAACGAGCTCCTGATCGACTTCTTCCGCCTGCAGATGAAAACGGGTAATTAAAACGGGTTTGCAATGAGCTTCAAACCCTAAGATTTAAGGATTGTGCACCAATTCTGCGACATTGCGCGCACAAATGAAGATCGCTGAAAAAAATCCAAGCTCCTCCGATGACCCTAATTCGCAATCCTCTCCAACCCCGCAGCTCTCAACCCAGCAGACGACACATGTATGCTGAGAGAGAACGAAGGTTAATCAGTCCATCACAGGCAAATCAGACATGCACGGAATGACCCATTAACGTCTTGCACCAACTCCTGACAGACTTCTTTTTTTTTAATTTAAAATTTTTTAACAAGCTGACAGACTTTTTTCAATGAATGAGCCAGCTTTGGGCTGCAGTAGTGACTAAGTTAGTGAGTTGAATTGTGTACTTTTCTTTTGCAGCTAATTTCCATGTCATTTGTTTCAAAATTTAAAAATTAGTGGTTACAATCAATGTCTTACATGATGGTGAAGGACAAAAGACATGACTTCACCACAAGTTTTTTTCTAATGACCTCCAAGACTGCCTTCACTACCATCAACAACCAAGGGATTATCAAATGCAAGCAGCTAAAGACTTGGAAGATCTTAGCACGTAGACAATATGGTAGGTGGCTTGAAAAGAGACCCTCTTCTTCGAATGGTTCAGTAGGGAGCCATATAATGGACAATCAATGGTTCCAAAATGGATTGCCAATAATGTGAGTGCATAATTAAGACTTGTCATATGTTGTTTCATACTTTGCTAATGAATGGAATTAGAGTCAAGGAGGGTCCATTTCAAAGCCAGGGTGTGTTCACTTAATTTTTTGAATGGAAATTGATTGTCCAATTAACATCCTCCAAATGTTAAAATAATGTTAGATTTGTTTAAGTTTTAATAAGATCACATTTAGGAACTTCATGTATTACTTTTTTGATGCAACAATGCTTATTTGAAGTCAAGCCATATCTTTTTTCAAACCACATGTGCATGGTTTTTGTAAGGCCTACAAGTCAGGAATAGGTACCTACCCCAATATTCTTTGAAAATTCATAAGTAATTCATAAATGCTCCAAAAAATATGAAACCACTTGGTTTAGATTCCTCATCAATTCCTCTTCAAGAGAAAAATAAGTGAAAAATTTCAAGAATTTGAAAACCATCAAAAAGGCCAACAATCCTTAAAAGGTCGCTTTTCAAGTTCGCTACCTTAGATCTTTAGTTAGCTACTAGAGGTATTTTAGCTCCATATACAAGGTTTTGGATGGTGAGTAGTTTGCTTTTATTTGCTTTCTTTGATTTTACTTGTTGTTTCTTTACCATCCATCCATTTATTTCCCCTCACTTTTCCCTTCCTTTTCCACCTTTCCTTGATTTTTTAGCTTTGTTTTTCATTTCCGATCCCTTCTTTCCTCTATCTCCCTCTTATTCCTTGCCTCCTTGGTTCTCTTTATTTTCCTCTTTCTACTCCCCCTCATTTACCCCCCCTTGTTGTTTTTCTTCTCCCCTTTTCATCTTTCCTTCCTCCTATTTTTTTTCCTTTTTGTTGACCCCCCTCCCTTGCTTCCATTGTTCCCCCTTCTTCCCTTTCCTCCCCTCGTCACTCTCTTGTCTTTTTTCTTGTCTTTGACTTGTAACTTCCTTCCCAATTCTCAATTCAACTCTACTTTTTTTCTTGGTATTTCGGTCCCAACTCTCCCTTTTGGTGCTCCTTGGCTTTCTTCTCAACCTTGCCTACTACCATCTCAATACCTACTTCAAAATCATTTTTTTAAATGGATTTTTTTAGTTATCTACTTTTAACTATATTGAGATTGTATGGCATGACCTTTACATCTAGAACTTATTGAAATAGAAAAAAATGTTCCTTAAATGTTAATATATATTTCTCATCTAAAAGAATTGAAAAATCATGTATAAATTGAAATTATAGTAACTTCCCCAACCATTAAGTGTATCATGAAGAAGGATTTGGGGCTTTATAGGTTAAAGATCAACATTCATAGAGAAAATTCTACAACAAGATTTTTTTTTATCAATTTTAAATGCCAAAGGGACGAAAAGTTAGTTGTGAATTTCTTCAAGGTTGAATACTATTGTATTGAAACTTAATATATTACTAAATATATGACACATGATACACACAACAATCACATAAGAGGATTTTTGGGCCCCCAGAAGACCGTTTCAGGGGTGTTCTCCGAAATTGTTCCCACTGCTGCAGACCAGCCTCCTTGCTGGTCTGAATTTTTGAATTTTGAAAAAATTAGATAAAATTTTTTTTCCAAAAAACTTCAGAATGTACTAAAGAGCAATTTATTTTTTTAAATTAAAAAAAATTAAATTAAAATTTTATAAAAATATTTAATATTTAATCAAAATTAATCAAAATTTAGTATTTTCTGACGTGGTAGTCGCTCAACCACATCAGCATCGCGTTCCTAGCGTTCCCGATGTGTTCCCAACATTTGGGAACTCGCAGTCTTGTAAACTAGCTAGAAATCCTCTTATGTACCTATGATGCATCACAAAAGCATATGAATTTGTTTTGTAATAAATGACCAATTGTTTTGCTAAGATCTTAATACTATTCAAAGAAGATTTGTATGAAATTCAATATTATTTGGAATGTGGTATAAATAGATTTTTAAAATTTGAATGTAAAATTATAATTCCTCCAAATTATAATAAAATAACATTGAATGAGTTTTCAAAACTATAATAACAATAATTATCTTTTGAATAATCAACTTGTTCCCTTATACCTTCTATATATATTTTTTCCCATGATGTGAATCTTCAAAATGTTTTCCTTAGTTTATAATTAATCTTAATTAATGAAGTCCCAAGGCTTTTTTCCATAAAAAAACACTTAGAATTATAAATATTGTAGCAAAGAGCAAAAATAAAAATCTAAGTGTTTTTTTGCATATGTGACCATGAGATCTTATACTACTCTAGTACAAAAGTGTATAGAAGAAATTCTATAAATTTTGACCATATAGATTGCAAGATATTTGTATTTGAAGTGAAGAAAATAAGGTTTTTTGCACCTTTGTCAACTACAATTTTTGGCTTTGAAACTTCTTAACTCAAACTTTTTGCTATATGGATTTTGAATTTCTTATTTTATATGATGAAAAATTGTGTTGAGGATTTAAGAAAAAAAATTCAAAAAAAATATTAGCACTTTTCATTCATTAAAATTGCTAAGTACAAACAAGTTTACAATTGAAGAGAAAATTATACCGATAATAGCTCTAAGATGGAATTGAAACACATCTATCTCAATGGTGAGGTTGTTCAAGCAAGAAATTAGAACCTTTTGAATTTTTTTTTTAAAAATTGTGAAAATTGAGTTTAGAAGTGAACCATACTTGTAGATTATTTTTTCAAGAAGATGCTCTACAGTCAATCTAAAAATATGATTGTCTATAACTTTAGCATAATAAATCAAAATGGAATGAATCAAAGCTTTCCATATAAATAAAAATACAATCTATATTAAACAAATTTTAAGAATTTAAGTTCAAGATTTTTTGAGTTTTTTTTTCTACTCAACAAACTAAAATAAACATTCTATTTTCACAAAGCTAATGTATTTTTCAATCTTCAAACAAGATTTCAAAAATGACAACAAATTTTGAGACTGTAGAAGTTGCCGAAAATCCATTTTATCCCATGAGGGGACAATGGGAGTTTAGGGGTTGAACCAACTCCATGGCTATATTGTCAACAATTATTTCCAAGTTGAATTTGTTTTTCAAATCATATAAAAGTTTGAATATTTCATTTTTGTCACATGGGACTATATAATATCTATCATTGTAAAAACTCATTTACAAAGTAGTTTTATTAAATTTGAAATAAGAAATCATTTAAATCCATAGGAAGCATTAAATTGAGCATTTAACCTATAGATCATTTATGATTGTAATGAAATCTCAAGTCTTTGATTCATTAAAGATATTCAAATTCTATCTAAATTGATATTGTCTACATTTTATATATATGTGATTTCTTAGAAGCACATGTATGTCAACCTTTTGCAATACCAATGGGAGTGAGTTGTAAATGATGTATACTAAAGTCATTGTGACTCAAAAAAGATCATAGGCAATTTTGGGAGTGATTACAGAAATCACCTTGTCAATTGACTTTGTTAGCTTTGGAATTCATTTATTTCTAAACCATAATTATTTTTTGTGTCAATTTATTTTAGGCTTGTAGTCAATGATACTAGGATGTGAGCATAAAAATGAGAGCCTATGAGCCTTGTGCATATGTATAAGTAGATATTCTACAACCATTGAAGGTCCTTATAGTATAAACATATATAATATAGGTATTTATAACATAGGTAGCCCATAATCATAGATAATTTTTATAATGTAGACATTTAGAATGTAGATGTGTAGTCTTTTAGGTTCATGTTCTTATAACTCTAAGCTTACATAGTAGCAACTCTAGAACTGTAGTATATACAAGATACTTCAACAATGATTCATATTTGCTAATTAAATTTTGAATTCACTTATTTCCAATGTATAACATATAAAGTGACACTAAACAAGACATTGACTAATTTTTTGAAGTCATTGTAGGTATGGGTCCTTCCAAAGTCAAAGATGAGCCCCTACTATCATCCTCCCAAAAGAAAACCAATAATTGTCCTATATCTTATCCTTTTTCAATCATATGGATAGGATATATCAATGCCTTATACAATATATGGGTATGCATATAGATATGTTGGTATATAGCTTACAATTTAAATAAACAAATATAATATAAAATGTTATCACATATTTTTTTTAGCTCTCTTCCATCTTCATATGGCAAAATATTTTTCAAATAAATTACGATTAAAAAAGAGGCCTATGACATGCAACATAAGGGCATTTTCAATAGTCTTGTGTAATTATCCTAGCAAATGTAATTCTAATTCTTCATTGCTTTGAAATTAGAACTTGAGATTCTTATCACATTGAAAAATACATCAAATATGGATTAAAAATTTAATTTTGAAATTGGACAAAGAGAAAAGCCCTTTCAAAACTAACTATAGTGATTGTAGGAAATCATGGTTTTCCCCCTAAGTGTCCCAAACCAAACAACTTTGAAGACGAGACCATTCTAAAAAGAAAATATAACTTGAATTTAAATTGATTATTGCATTCTTCTATACAGATCTACAACCAACAACCTCATTAATCTGTATTCATTTTTTGGGAGAAAATCCATAGTATGAATGCAAACATTATAAGGTTTGATGAACCTAATCTCCTAAAATCAAAGTATGAAAAACATCCCTTGTGACATTCAAGGATTAAGCTTATCAATCATTGGATATTTTTTTTTGTTTTTTTTTGAAACACAAGGACAAATTCCATTGCAAGGAAAAAGTACACAGAACCAGAGGCCAAAGCCCCGGCGAGAAATCAATGAATGTTGTACATTACTGACTAACTGCAAAGCTAAATAACTTCAAGAGACCAACCGGCTGGGCAGACAGCTCAACCCACCAACGCAAATGGACAGCAAGGGCCGACCACGGAACAGAGCCACGAAGGAGGAAAAACAACCTGGCTAAGCAGAGCTACCTTAACCCCTAAAGGTTTTGGACTATGTTTTCACCAAAATTGCTCCAAAACTGTCATTTTTAGGATAACTATCAAATTTTAGAAAAAAAACATTTTTAGAATAATGTAACCATAGGATCTTAGAGTAAACTAGTTTGAGAGCATGTACAAAAAATTTCAGAAAATTTCGCCATGTAGATTGTAAGATAATAGTGTTTGAAGTTACAAAAATCCCTTTTTTATCACTGTGGAAATCCGGGCAGCTGCACTTCAGAAGGCCACATTTGTATGAAAAAATATTCAAAATGGTTGTTACTCTTTGGATTCATTCTTCAATTCAAATTGGCTACATGCTCAAAAAATTTCAAATCATTTCGAATTGTACAACATGTACAAAAAAAATAGTAAGTAGAGAGAAGTAGAGAATGATTCAAAACACTAAATGTTTAACAATTTATTTATTGAATTGAAAAATGACAATCTCAATGGTTCAAATGTTGTAATAAACATTCTACACCCAATGTTTTTTGTTTTTTTCAAAAATATTGAAAATTGAGTAAAATAAAGGACTTCAAAGTTTATTTTAGAGTAGAGAATCCATAACTACCCGCAAACTAAAATTCTTCATAACTTTTGACTCATTAATCCAAATGGAATGATTCAAAGATTTCCACATATATATAAATCTATAAAACGAATTTCAAATTTTGGTTTCCAAAAAAAGTGATTTTTTCTAATTTGCCCGAACTGCCCGAGTTGAGAAACAAACAACATATTATGCAATAACTTTTCAACCATGTAGCCAAAAGTCATGAAAATTGTTGGGCTTGAAAGATACTCCTCGTCCACACCTTCTATTAAATTTTGGTTCCAAAATATAGAAATCTCTAGTCACACGTACCTGCCCAAAATCACTATGTTGCCAAAAAAGCACTTTGGTCCTTTAGGGGTTAAGTGAAAAGTTCCATCTTTGGGTGTGCAAGATTCCAGCACACCTTAAGGTGGGACCTCTCACCAAAAAAATTAGTCTGAAGCCATATGGAGTCGAATCTCCTGAGGAACACTCCAGCCTTGTTCGGGTAAAGAGCATACAATTTGGTTGTTCTAATCCAGGCAGTTCTCATGTGATCAACGCAGGCCTCCCAAAGAGCCTTCTCTAGCTTCTATGGGGGCCAAGGATCGTTGTTAAAACAGATCGCATTTCTGTCAAGCCACACCGTCCAGATAACTAAGCCCCTAAATAACAACCACATCGTTGTACCCTTCCCGAGGCTTCTCGGGAGTTTGGAGCCAAGCAGGCATTGCTGCCAAGTAAGGGACGGCCATGATCCTGAGGATGGGGGAATTTTAAGGGCATAGTATAAGATGGAGAGGGTGAAGTTCCAAGCGTGATGGGTCTTAACACAGTGATGAAATCTGTGTAAGATAGTCTCATCGATTCCTGACTGGCAGCTCTGGTAGAGTGTTGGAATGTTAGGATTGGCAATCCTCCGCCAGCAGTGAACCGCGACGGCACCATGATATACTGACCATAAAAAACCAGCATCCTTCCGAGGACGGGATTTTTGCCACACCTCACTCCACCGTGGCTTGTATCCCACAACAATATCACCATGCCATTTTTCATGGATGGGTTTAACAAGTTTCGATCTGTTTGTAAGCAAGGAACGACCAAGTTTGGAAGTATAGGAGTGAATCGAACCTGAGTCACCCCACGCCCATCTCCCTGGATCGAAGTCAAGATCAGATAAAATACTAACATATAAAGGGGGTCCAGTTTTAGACTTCGTGATTCTGACTCGACGAAGCCACCCCTGCACTAGAAGTCCTTCTGGTAACACCTGTTGCGGTCTCTCTGTCAGGACAGAGGAGATGAGACCAACTGAGTAAGTCTGAAAATCGTTAGGAATCTCTATTAGTTGTTGATCAAGAGACAACCTAGGCTTGAATTTTGGTGAGGTAGAGAAGACAAGGGATGGAATTGAATCATCTTCGTTTACAAAAACTCCAATGTGCTCCTTAGATTTGGTGACGAATCTGTAGTCTCTGAGAAGGCTAATCCATGCTGATGGGATTGAGTCGATCATCTGTGTGTAAGCAGCACCCTCGTCTTCCATCAGATTGAAGAGGTCCTTGTTTATCGGCCATGACATAAAAGTAGAAGTAGTTTCATCCCAGATGTGTTGGATTTGGCTCAGGCCCTTTGACATGAGGATGGCAGCTCTTTTAGCAGGGAGACCATGATAGCCACCTAAAAATCGGGTAGTCCACCACAATGGAGTAGTGAGTACTTCGTCATAGTTCGTCGGGGCCACAACAACAATGTGTTGGTTAAGTCGTCTCCATGCCCTGACAATTCGCTCCTAGGCTCTAGAGCCTTTACTGGCTGTGAATTTCAGTAACATGAGCCACTGAGGCATTGAAGGCCATGACCCTGCTGCAATTGGTTTGCATTGTAAAATGCGATATCTGATAATGAATTGGAGATTGGAGGCTCCGGGAAGCATGGCCTTAAGCATCCATTTGGCCATCAAAGCATAAAGTGCTTCTTCAGGATCGACTAGGTTTAGACCTCCAACATGTCGAGCTGCGCAACAATCAGTCCAGCTAACCCTAGCGCGGCTGCGGTGCGTTGATCCTGACCAGAGAAAATCATGTAACGACGCGCGTATTTTGCGGATAATAGCTAGTGAACGACCCCAAATGGCAATGAAATACCATAATGTGCTGAATAAGACCGAGTTAACAATAACAGCACGCCCGGCTAAAGAGAGATGAACGGTCGACCAATAGTCCAGTTTTTTTGCGTACCTTCGAGGCTAGGAATTCATCGACATCCACTGTTTGAGGATCGATACCAAACGGCGACCCAAGCAATTTGGAGAGCTGGTGTTCGACGGCCCACAGACAACCAAGTTGGACCAGCCAGGGAGGAGCAGGATTGGGAGAAAGCCAATATGCTAGGCTTTTCAACCAATTAATCAGCAACCCTGAGGCTTCCCCATAACGAGAGAGTAATCGGGAGAGTCGCTGGAAGTATCGTTCTTCTCCTTTGATCGTAAAGTTGACATCATCTACGTATTGGCTTATAAGTTGTTGGGCAATATCCAAAGGAAGGGAGATACCGGCTAGTTCGCCTTCATTGAGTAGGCACTTAGCTGCAACGTTTAAAGCCTCTCCAACAAAAAGAAAAAGATAAGGGGCCAGTGGGCACTTCTGCTTGACCCCACGATGCACAAGAAAGGATTTTGATGCTACACCATTTACGCATACGGAGGCCTCTGCGTTAACGAAAAGTAATTTGACTAGGTCCACGAAGTTTTCAGGAACGCCCATAGTCACCATTACCTTGAAAAGGAAGGGAAGATGAACAGTATCGTATGCCTTCTGGAAATCTAGCTTAAGCAGAATCGCTTCTTGATCAGACTCTTTAGCCCAGGAGATAGTTTCGTGAAGTAGCAAAATGTTATCCAGAATGTAACGAGTAGGGATAAAAGCCGTTTGATCAGAGCTAATTACCTCAGCGAGAATTGGTTGGAGACGTCTTTGAAGTGCCTTGGCAAAGATTTTGTACGCGACGTTCAACAAGTTGATAGGCCGCCAGTTGCCAATTTCTTCTCGAGGTCCTCCTTTATGCAGTAAAGCAATTACTCCATGATTCATGCCCTTTGGAAAGGAGTTTTGACTAATCGAGTCGAGAATCATGGTGGAGAATTCGCTTCTGATCAGGTACCAATATTTTTGGAAAAATTCAGTAATCAGGTCGTCGGGTCTTGGGCTTTTGTTCGATGCCATCGCATCCAAGGCTTGCTTAAGCTCCTGTTCCGACACTTGGCTGGCTAAGAGAGATTTTGCCTCTACAGGGACCCGGTTAGTTAGCAGGCTGGAGAACTCATCCATCGCGCTGAGGCTATCTAGGCTGGATTCTGATGCCGAATATAATTTATCGTAAAAGTCCGAGCAAAATTGCCGTAGTTCCGCAGGATCTTCGATGAGCTGGCCGCTTGCATTACACAGGTTGGTTAGATTTGACGAGGTTGACTTCTCTCAGACAGCTTTGAAGAATTCAGCTAAGACTTGGTCACCTTTGATCTTCCACCTGAGGCGTGATCTCACCTGCTGCCCGGCTAGTTTCTTGGATTCGATATCTTGAAGGTGGGCCCTTGCAGCGCCATGTTGACTTTGGAAGTCGAGGTCATCAGGGTTGGCTTGTAGGGTGGTTGAGGTATCAGAGTATCTTTTGCGAGCATCAATTTCTTCTATTCTGAAATGTTGTGCCTGTTTTTTACAAAAAGCTCGATAGACCTTGGTGATATTTTTCAACTTTCTAAAGAATGGTGAACTAGGGGAAGAACCATACCAGGCTTGCTCAATTTGGAATCTCACAGCATCTAGCCAATGATTACTCATTTTCCATCGTGAAGGCCGATGCGTTGAGTTGTGCAGCTCAATAGTGATGGAAATGGAAAAGTGATCTGATCCAGCGCTGTCGCTCCTAATTAAGTACTCCGTCAGTTTTCGGATTGTCGATCCAGCCCCGTTCTTGAAAATGTAGAATCGGTCAAGCCGAGCCATAACGCGATTACCATTGGTTCTGAGATTATCCCATGAGAAAGGAAGGCTCCCGGGAGAGCGTACGTTGTCTTCCACATGAAGATGCCGCTTGAGGTTTGAGAACAGAGCGCGCTCGGCAACAGGAATAAGTCGACCGCACAGGTTAGTTTTGTCTTGACGAGCTTCAACCATGTTGAAGTCGCCCCCTAAGATCCATCTGCAACCTGATGGTAGTTCACGTATCAAGGCTTCCCATAGCAGGCATCTAGAATACGAGTCATTTGGAGCATAAATGTTGACAATGCCCACCTCACCTCCAGGAAAGCCTTGAAGTGTGATCCATAGAGCTCTATTTTCCATTATAAAGCCGGACCTGGTAACCATATGTGAAAGCCTGGGAGACACTAGTGTTAAGATCCCACCCTTGCCAACTCCAGGTCCAAATATGTTATTGTTGTAACCTACACTAGCGTCAGCAGACCATGCTGTTGCTTGCGGCCACAATGTTTTCCCCAGGCTAAGTAAATCTTGGTTTCTCAATTTATGCTCCTGTAGAAGAACTATGTCGAGTGGAGAGATAGATTGAAGGTAGTTGCGTAATAAGAGAACTGAGGCTTTGTCGTTAAGGCCTCTAACGTTAAAAGATAATAGTCATAAAGTCATGATCGAGGGGTGGAGGTTGGGGCTCTATTTGCGGCAGCCTCTACGCTTTTATGGGATTTTCCATCGCTATAACCCCACCGTTCTAACTGCCCGGGAGGAGAAGGATTAGATGGGGGAGTGATTGGTGAAGAGGTAATTGATCGAGCCGCCGCCCGAGCGCTGCGAACTGACGATGTTTGCTCAGCTGCTGCGGTTGGGGGAATGGAATCAGACCCGTGTTGGAAGAATGAAGTCAGTTGCGTTCCTTGGCTAGGTCTTACTCTATCAGCCGTAAACATTTGGATTGCTTTGTACGCTCGCTCATTGTCCCTAGCTTCAGCTTTGCTAATGCGAGGTATTTGTCTGATATGTTCTAGCGTTGGTGTTTGGCTGGGATCAGGTTGTAGGACTGGCTCAGAGAATATGGCTCTTGGCTGCAAGTGGGATGATGGATTAGGTTTTAGGGTTTTTTCTCCAACTTGGATTGGAGAAAATTGTTTGCATTGCGCGTCCTCGAAGGCCTCTTCCTCATGTTGTGAAGGTCCTTCCTCAATCTCGTCTGTTAAATTGTCAGAGGGGTTCGGGGGAACTATGTCATCAGAGTCATCTGAGAATGCGAATCTTTTACCCTTGTGAATGTCAATCCCAAGGAGTTCTAGGGTGATACTTGCCGGTTCTAAAGGCCCTGGGCAAACTAGTGCCTGGGACGGTTGTTGTGTGGAGAGTGCCCTATTAGTCTCGATGACTAGTATGAGGCACTGTGTTGGGTTCAACTCGAGGTCGTGACAAGGTCCGGCAGCTGATGGAATAAGTGGTCGACTCACTGATATGGGGGGAGATGCTAGTGTAATCACTCCGTCATTCTGAGATGCTTGAATGGCATCTTGTTCTTCGGCGAGGTGGAGCATGTATTGTTCTATCTCCGCCTCTAGTTCCATATCAACGTCATTGGATGGACCGGGTTCATTAGTGATGTCAGAAATGTGAACTGGGTTGTCGGAGGGGAGCAGTGGCGGGGCTAAAGGCAGGACGGCCTCCAAAATGGGATCTGTAAGGAATTTGGAAGATCTAAGGGTGAGAGAGGAAGAGCTCGGGATTTGGGAGGCTTGTAACGGTAGAACGATTTCCTGTCCAAATGGGGAATCGACAACGCTAGAGCGACAAAGGGGATCGATATTTCGATTGACAATGAGTCTAGGACTGCTGGGCGTTTTGGCTTGAGGCAATTCAATATCCATGGCAATCGGGCTAGGGCACCCTGTGTCCTCCACCGCAATGGCAACTGGTTTAATTTTCCATGCTTGGGGGGGGGTGGTCATCGACGGACTGGGCTTGCGGGGGCGATGTGAGACCACAGTAAAACCATCCTCTCCAATTGAGGCGTGTTGGGGGGACGGCTCATGACGAGAGTCACCTCTGTTGGGATGGGAGATCTTACTAGGGTGATGGAAGTGACGCGGCTTCGAGGGAAAGGCTTTAGGTCTACCCGAGGCAAACCTTCGAGAATGAAAAGGAGGCACGCTTAGAATGCCTCGATTAGGATAGTTGGTTTCTTCGTGAGAGGAGTCAGAACACTTGCTACACGATTTGTCCTCCACTTCGTATTCAATGGTGATTTTTGAAAATTGCCCTGCTACATTCGCCATTGAAAGAGTGGAGACGTACCCCTGGGAAGGATCGATCGACACGCAGAACCTTGGATCAACATTCGATGCTGCCTGTCGATCTTCCTCAAGGACAGTCCCGACTAGGCTAGCCAGGTTTTTGGCTTCCGGGTGGTGAAACTCAAGGGGCAAATTCTTGAGGTTAATCCAGTAGGGAACGCCGAGGCCAATAGGCTGGCTAGGGTTGAAGGCCGGGATCCACCGTTGAAAAACGGCCGTCCCCACATGCAGGCGGCAAGGGGACAAAGTAAGGACTTGGCAGACAAGATCAATGGATGCTAGCTTGATAAAATGAAACCCACCCCCCGCTTCACAATGAAGAGAAATTTTTGCATTGATCAGGGATTCTAACTCTTTGATCCACAATTCATGACGGCTAGAGGGGGGAAGATCGGCCGCAAACCTCACAATGATGACATGCTGCTTGAGGTAGGCCGCCTCTCTACTTAGCTCCGGCATATTGAGCTCCGTGGCGGGACGACGACGCAATCCCGTACAAGATATCCATTAGGGTTTCTGGTGACTCCTGAGGGGAGATCCGAATCTCTGAAACCCTATTGATCACCCAGTTGGTTTGGTAGATCCGACCCTGCTAACTCCGCTGCTGATACACGTTTCCTGCTTCTTGTGGAGGTAACAATACGTGGGAGTGACGAAGAACTGATGACCTTACTATCTTTGTGTAGTACGGTCGCATAGTTAACGCCTGACATTGCTGGAGGATTAGGTTAAACTAAAACAGTTCGAGAAACTAGGTTTGGATAATCTAGCCTTAAGCAGGATTATCAACCGCATGCAAAACATGAACGCAAACTTAGACAATTCGATCAAACTACACTAGAACGACAATGTATCGTAGTACGATTTAGCGCAGAACGTAGTTGCGGCGGCGCCGCGCTGCTCCGGCCCTCACCATCGCTCCCACCTTCGTCAACTTTCCATTGGATGTTTTTTCTACCGATTAAAAGACTGCGAGTTCCCGATTGTGGTAACATTGGGAAACTTTATCACATAAGGTGGGAACATCCATTCCCGTCCATGTATCCAAAACCGTCCAAATGTAGCAGGGGTGCACATTTTTCTTTGAAAAATGTGCACCCCTGCTACATTTGGACGGTTTTGGATACATGGACGGGAATGGATGTTCCCACCTTATGCAATCTAATGTGGCATAGAGATTGCCATGTCAGATTTTAATATTAAAACTTTTTTTTTAAATTTAAAAATATATATTTTTATTCATTTTTTAATTTTTTATTCTGACTGTTCACAACATTGGGAACAGTCAGAATAAAACAATCTACTAATCCCTCAAAAAAACATCTAATGTGCACGTTCCACTTCAAAGAAAGAATTCATCCGGAAAGATGAAAGCATTGTGATTGAGGGGATTCTCAGAAGCTTCGTCTCCATATCTCTGTCTCTCTGGTGTGAGGGCTGCAACGGTTGGCGAGTCTGCTTAGCACCAACGCTGCACGCACGTTGTCGATCGAGCTTGAAGCTTCTCGACCACAGTTGCGCAATCTCTGCATCTTCTGCTTCGATTGCCCTTCGACATGAGTACTCGTCACCCTGAAATTCTGTGGGCGCAGCGCTCCGACAAGGTGTACCTCACCGTGGAGCTTCCGGACGCCAAGAATGCGCAAGTGCAGTTGGATCCCGACGGTCGGTTCACGTTCACGGCCACGTCCAAGGACGCCAAGTACGAGACGGAGCTTCAGCTGTATGGCCGGGTGAAGGTGGACACGAGCAAAATCAACGAGGGTCGGCGACACACGGTTTGCGTCATCGAGAAGGAGGAGAAGGGGTGGTGGCAGAGGTTGCTGAAGAAGGAGGGCAAGGCGCCGCCGTTTGTGAAAGCCGACTGGAACCACTGGATTGACGAAGACGAAGAGGATGATGCGGCGTCGAAGATGAATGACTTCAACATGTCAGGGGCCATGAATGATTACCCGGATTTGGAGCACACGCCAGATAGTGACGACGAGGACGACGAGGACGATGCGCCGGATGTGTCCAAGGCGGAGGCGTAGCGATATGTGGATTCGTCGATCGGCGTGTTCGGCTTGCATTCGAAATGTAAGCCGTTTGCTCCTTCGATTTCGATTTCAATTGTTTGGCGTAACCACGGAAATGTAGTAGTTGAGTATGCCATTCTCGACACGGTGAATTAATTAATCATGCAAAGCCTAATAATTTGAGAATATTTTTGCTCTCCGAACCGTTATCGGTGAAGAACTACAAAGCAAGGTGAGGCGAACAATTTTAATTAACTCTCTGTTAAACATTGGAACCGGAGAATGTTTTACGACAGGAACCGGGCGACGTACATTGCCGTTATTTTAATTTAATTATGAATGCGCGCACTTCTCTCGATCCAATCTTCTTGTTACCTTATGTAGTAATTTGAAAATCCATAAATCAAATGTAATATCCTGCGTTCGAATTTGATGCAGTTGTAGCGAAAGAAATGTCGACGTGCTGTGCACGTAAGCTGTTCGCTACTAGCTTCGACCTTCGATCGTTGGCTTCAGCATGGAAATCATCTTTGATCGATCGAGCCTGCCGTGTGAATTAATCAAACCCTAATCATTTGAGGATCTGTTAATTTGCTCGTGGTTATTTCAAAGAACTACGAAGCAACATAAATAATTTTCTGAAATCCGCTACATATTGCAACTGGAGAATTGAATGTGTACAGCAGAAACCGGCTGAAAATCACTCGATTTTGAAAACACTGTTCTCAATGAATTTCTCGTTACCATAGTTAGAAACTGTGAAGAACCCACGAAGCAGATGACCTTATAACTCATACTGCACTCGAATTTTGATGCAGTTGTAAATGACGTTGATCAGTCATTTGCACAACTCTCGAACTCCATTTCAGGGACAAGTCGTGCAGTTATGTGTAAGACCTACATGGGGTATGGCTGAAGAATCTGAAAGGAATGGGATTGACACTTCAATGCTGTCGATCACTGTGGAACCATGTGGATTTCAATGTCCATTTTGAAAATTTAGAATACCGGTATCAATAACGTACCCTCGCTAAACTGCAATTGAAATGGTATCTTTGAAGCAAGCAACAAGAGACACGATGTACTGTACAGTGGTATTCACATACATTGGCTTAATAAATATCCTTGACAAAACAATAAGGGCGCTTACATGACATTGAATTTGTGCTTCAATTACACTTCTCATACCTTCTAATCATTCCCATTTCACCCAGCTGAAAATCAGAAGGAACTGTACAAAACTTTTATCATAAAATCACATGCATCAGAGTACTGTTGCAGTAGAAATTGAATCTGATTGCAGTATCTCTGATGAAACGAATTAATCCTTATTAATAAATACCCTAATCCTTTTTTGAATTCTTGCATACTTCTGCTCATATCTTGTACAGATATATATATTTCTTCTTCCTCAACTGAATTTCATCAATCCGATTCCATAAGAAGTTTGTTTTTAGAAAATCCAAGAATTACTTTGAATTCTATGGTTAGTTTTTGAGACAGAATGTCTTTTTTTTAAGGTACTACAGGTAGCTCCAAATTTGAGTTCACTACCATAATCTCAAATTCTCAATGAGGATCTTCCAATCAGGGATACATCTTTTCTACAACCAATCTTTAGATTTGATTTCCTTGAAATTTGGGTGCTGTTATCATAGCCGCATCCTCAGATGGTGAAGCAAAAAATCTTTGAAAGTGGAGTGTCTGAGTGGAATCCTACTCAAAGCATGCAAATCATGCTCTTCAATTTGTAGGATTGTTAATTAATTAATTGGACACAGTGATTCTTTTCCTCTGAAAGTATTAGCCCATGGTAAGGTAAGGGGCTCAGAAATGGACCATCTAACAAGAAATGAAGGTCTGTACAGAAATGTAAGAATGAGAAAAATATGGGGATAATTTTCATAGGTAGGTAAATTACGAATTGTAAGAAGCCTTATTTTTCTAGAATTTTGTACCCTGGTTTCAATTACTTATGATTTTATGAAGTGAAGGTGTACTAGGGAGGCAAAGTGTGCATCAATAATGGACCTGATGAAGCTATGAACCAACCAAGTCAATCCAAGACTTGTTTAAGGGAGAAGCACCTAATAGTGCACCTGCACCCAATGCCGTCCATTTCTACAACACATAATCATTTCAGGCTATAAATGTAGGTAGGTAGTACATGGCTTATTTCTTTTGACCTAAAACAATAAGCAGTCTACAATACCGCTACATTTCTGTTCTAGAATGAATGATTGACTTAGAAATGGACGGCATTGGGTGCAGGTGCGCCATTAGGTGCCTCTGCGGTAACAGACATGCTGAAAATGGTAAAGTCATAGCAAATGATCATGCATGTGAATTCAAACTCAACCCATGCACATAACCAACAAAGAGCACCATGTTCCTAGAAAAAAGTTGTACAGAATTGAACATTCATTGGCCATTGCTAATAAAACTTTAACCCCTAAAGCCATGAACAACGTTTTTTGAGATTATAAAATTTTTGGGCAGCTCACTACGGATGGATTCTTTATTTTTTTTCTTTGAAATTTTGATACAATGTGTGCCCGAGGAGTAGCTTCAAGGCCCAACAATTTTCATAACTTTTGACTTCACGGTTAAAAAGTTATGACATGATATGTTGTTTTCTTTACTCGGCTGGCAACCCGGGCAACTGAAAAAACTTCTTCAAAAAAACTTTCTTTTGTAAAAGTGAAATTTCAAATTGGTTCTTTAGGTTTATACAGCTTTGAATCAATCCATTCCGATCAATGAGTCAAAACTTATGAAGATTTTGAGTTTGGGGTAGTTTGCGGCCAGTTATAGAATTTCTACAGTACCAAAAAAAGTTTGAAATTCTCCATATAATTCAATTTTTCATATTTTTGGAAAAAAATAAAAACAGAAGGTGTAGATTGTTTATTACAGCATTTTAACCATTGGAATTGAAAATTTTCAATTCTATGAATAAAATGTTCACAATTTAGTATTTTGGCTCATGTTTTACTTCTTTCTACTTACTTATTTTTTCCTATATGTTGTACAATTCCAAATGGTTTGAAACTTTTTGAGAATGTAGCCAACTTGCATTGAAGTATGAATTCAAAGAGTAACCACCATTTTGAATTTTTTTTCACACAAATGTGACCTTGTGAAGTACAGCTGCCCAGATTTTCGCAGGGATAAAAAAACAATTTTTGTCAATTCAAATGCTTATATCTTGCAATCTACACAGTGGAGATTTCTGAAATTTTTTCGACATGTTTACAAAGCACCTTACTACAAGATCCTACGGTTACATGAGTGAAAAATGTGTTTTAAAAAAAGAATTGCACTTGTATTAGAAATGGCAGTTTTGGAGCATTTTTGGTGAAAACATAGTCAAAAACCTTTAGGGGTTAATGCATTATTTTTTGTGCATTCATTTTGTCTTAGGATAATTCAAAAATTACTTAAGGTATAAAGTGGAATGTCATAGTCTCATATTTCACTGCCTCAGTATCCTTGAACCATGCACATATAAGCCTCATTTACCACCATTTACAGATTGCTTTATATTAAGAACTATGTGCACAATTTTAAATGTGTGTAGGGGCGATTTTTAATGCTTGCACTCTTTTCAAGCCCTCTCCTATAGAGTCTTTGGAATATGATTTAACCCTTCATCACCCAAGGCTAACCATGTTAGAGAACAAGCTTGCTTTTCAAGTGATATAAGTTTAAATTTAAGTAAGGTATGAAAATCCGAATTGTACAATCTAATAGTGTGCATGTTCCAGATGGCCTAAATTAAATTTGGAGTCATTTGACTATATAGGTTGAAAGATTAGAATGTTTTAGTATTGAAAAAAGTTGCTGAAATTTTTGTAAAAACACATTTGGAGGTGAAATTTGATTTCTAAATCTACTCAAATGAAAAAAATTCAAGCTACAAAGTGATTCAAAACCAAAAGAAAACACTTTGATGGGGAAACAATCATTCAATTGACTCATTGTGTTTGCAAAATTGTTTTGAAATCTCAAAAAACAGTGAAAAAAGTAGCAAAAAAATACATCTATGGTTGAACCTACCTCTACTAAAATGCTTCTCAGTCAATCATAACTTCTTGGATTAATATTAACTTCTTAACCACAAGAACTAGACTAGTATGTGCAACTTTTCCAACAAAAATTATTGAAAAAAAACCTTGTCTAAAGAAGTTATAAGCCAACGAAGTTCACTATAATGCAAAAATGTTTAAATTTTGAACTTTGAATTGCTCCTAGGAAGCATTCAAAACAAGATGGATTGACATGAAATTTTACCACGATATAAAGACTTTATGTAGAACAAAATACAACAAATTTTATTGAAAACTAACATTTGATGAAAAAGATACAAGCCTCGGAAGTTATAGCCATCTCAATGCAGTGTGGTGAATTCAAATTGAACCTGCAAACTTTAAGTGGATTTCAAAACCTCTGTACATATTGAATAGATCTAAAAAATTTACTACAAAAACTAGACTAGTATATGCAACTTTCCTAATAAGTTTTATTGAATTTGGACATCGGATGTAAGGATTATAGCACTTTGAAGTTCACTGCTAGACTATGTGAGGATACTTTTGGTTCCCTTAGGTGGTGAGTGGTTAACTATGTAAAGATGCTACTAATCAAAATGATTTGATGAATGATTGAGAATTTTTGCATGTAAGACAGAAGTGAAATTGTTCATCTTTAGAATTTTGTATTGAAAGGGAAGGTCATGAATAGTAGTTTACTCTCCAATGAATACTTTTGAACTTTTTTAAGTAAATGATTTGCACTCTTTCAAAATGGATGATTTCCACAAAGACTAGTCCGTCCTCCAAAGGTTAAATCACCTTCTTCTAAGCTAGAAATACCATAACAGTAGTAGGTCCTTAAATTGTTACAATGTACATCATTAGAAGAAATCTGAGGGCATTCGAAGACTGCGGGTTCCCGGACTGCGGGAATGCAGTTTCTGGCCCGTCAACTGAAATCCGACGTGGTTGAGAGAGTGACACGTAATTAAAAAAATTTGAATTTTTTTGGGCCTTTTTTCATATTTCAAGACCCAGAATTTAAAAAAAAAAAATTTTAATGGCGCCCTAACAGCGGCCAGCAATTAGGGAACAGTTTCGGGGAACAACCCCGAAACGGCCCTTTGGAGGCCTAAGATTTCTTCTAATGGCTCTCACCATTCATGTCTTGAAATGACAAGAGTTTCTAATGATTGTAATTGTTTATGGACCTCACACCATTTTATAATTAAATTCCTACTTTATGTGATCAATTCTCACTAAGGGAGGAGGCTTAGAAACCACTCATTTAAGAGATGATCTTCCTTTTTCATGTATTTATTTTGATGCAAATATATTGAACTTATTTTTAGTCAAAAAAAAAATTCTAAGAATCTAACACAAGTTGTTTCATATTTTTTGAAACATTACTAAATTAGTTATGAATTTTCAAATACAATCTAGCATAGGACCCTATTTGTGATTAGTAGGCCTCACGAACTCATACATGCACAGTTTGGAAATAAATCTGGCTTTGTTCAAGAACTAGCATTGCAACATGGAAAAAGTAATCAAGGTGATTTCTAAATGTGTTCCTTCCTAAATGCTCGAATTAATCATTATTTCAGATTTTGTAACACTTGGAAGAAGGGTGTTTAACAATTGAGTCTTATTTTATTCACTTAGTTGAGAATGAAGCCACTGTGACTCTGAAACCATCCATTGAAGAAGGAAAAAACAAACTCTTATCATGCTCCGATGTAATTGGAAATTCATTTACCCACAATCAAGTTCCATTTCACAGCCTCCTACTGGATGGTTGCAAAAGCCTGGGCGATTTCAGAGCCCTCTCCTATAAGAACTTCAAATCTTCATTCCCAAGTTCTTTCCATATTAAAAGAAATCATTGTCATTCTCATATGAGATGGACCCTGGCTGTTTGTTTCCCGGGTGTTGACAATTCCCACTGGTGCACATATGCATAATTTGTCCTTTTAAAAAAATGAGAAAATATCAAGGTAATCTCATTGAATGTCAAAGTATTGCAGAAGATCATCATACTCATTGAATTTCATTGCACATTGAGCACTCCCAAAGAGTGGAAAGGAGACCATTCCACCATATAATGGAGGAATATTTGTATAGTAGACTAGCAATTCAATGCCTAACTCTTGAAGGATGGATTGGTGGCTCTGAAAATCATGTATTTTGATATTGTGTGACATCATCTACTTTGAATAAGGTGAATATACTCATTGAATGTTAAAATATTGTAGAAAATCTCCCCTTTCCACCCCAAATACTCGGAATGAATAGTTACACTTATGTCTTACAATAAAAAAAAAATTTATCATCCATCGGACACTAAAGTCCTTCAAGGATTAATGGATTTGCTTTCCAAATGGCTTGAAGTTCAATCAGTCCAGGACATGTATGTTGTGGCCGACCTCCTGACCTTGGGCTTTGTCTTTTCTCCCTTGGTGGTGAGTTCCATGGGTCAGTGGGTTTTGTTGTGTTTTGGTTGGCTTGATTCATTTCTTGTCAAGGCCACTTGTGGCTGCCAAGCTTATAGGGAGGAGGCTCCAAAATTGCTCAGGCTCCAAAACCGCTCCCCTTTCTGAAATGTATATTTCTGGTACATGATGCTTTTTTATCTTTATAGTAATGTACAACCAGTGAACATTTGAGGAGGAGGGCAGTTTTGGAGCCCTATGCCATATTGACTTCAGAAATTCATAACTAATTCTACAGAGCTCCAAAAATTATGAAATGACTTGGGTTCGATGCCTATTCAAGCTGTCCTTCAAGAAAAATTCACTGAAAAATATTTCAAGATGTTTGACCTGCCCAAAATTCTGTTCCAGCCCTTAGATGGTTGGTTTATGGACCTCCTCCCCCTTAAGTTACTTTGCCCCATGTATGATCACTAGTTGCAATGAAATAGTCAGTTTCATTTGCTTCCCCCAGAAAACCAAAACCAAGGATGAATCTCTGCAGTGAAATTCTGTTTCAAATGTTTCAAAACAAAACAAAACAAAGAATGAAGTAACTTACCACAAGAAAATATCCCACTGACTGAATTGATGAAGCCCACGATGGATGCATGTCCAGTACAAATATCCCTCTGCGTCCATAATTATATCTCACCTGATGAGAACTGAACCCTCACTTGAGGTGCAAGCTGATCTTACATTCCATGAATATGAGCATGCAGGGCCCAGGCATACAACCAACCAACACACAAGTGGGTCATTCAAATATTGCTCTTTTGTGTCAAAAAAGAAAAAGAAAAAGAAAATTTTAAAATTTTAAAATAAATTTAAATATTTTAAAATTTTTTTTGCAAGAGAGGCCCACTGTGGGTAAACTGGATACAACAATGTGTTGGCTGGGGATGACTTGAAATTGATGAGTTTGCAGGGAGACACAATGATGATTGCATCCAAGCTGCTGACCGGTGCTCGTGGATGCAAAAATTATGAGGACGTGAAATCCTACCAGCCAAGGGTGGATTTACCTTTTGGGAAAATGCAGGAATTTTTCGTATTTTGCAAATTCTGAATTCATACTTTCAAGCAGGGGTGTTTCACACTATGGCCGTTCAAGTCTGTGTCACAATGAGCTCAAAAAGCAAAAAAATTTCAAATTTTAATTATTTTGAGACCCCTCCCATCCCATCCCAATCTGATTTGGGATTTAAATATCAAATATTAAAATTTTAAATTTCAGGAACATCTGAACTGGCCCCCACCCCGCGGCCCCACCCCCTCTTATAATTCTGAGAGGGGTGGGCCTTCTTACAATCCATATGGGATATCTCATATCCCATACATGTACAGTATCCCGTATCTGCACTTAATATTCATACCCATACATGTACAAATATCCGTATCCGTATTCAGTATTCATACGCATATCCATATCACACAAACATACCACGTATTTCACATCCAATATTTGTATCCGTATTTGTACTTGTATTTAGTACACGTATCAATGGCTGCTGATTTTTCTTAGGGGTAGGTGGTATTTTTTTATTTTCAAATCTGACGGTTCAGAATTTTTTGATGAGGTGGGTGGTCATGAAAATTGAAAACCAGCCATGTTGCCTCTTTTCGCCACATTGTGGCCGTTCAAGTCAAGAGGCCATGGTTTTCTCAAATGTGATTGGTGAAAATCATGGTTTCTCAAATCTGATTGGTGGAATGGACGGCCTCTCGACTTGGATGGCCATAGTGTGAAATGCCCCTCAGAGTCCCCAAATTAGCTACTAGAGGAGTAGAACATACCCTGGACATGGCACAAAATAAAGGGCTTTTATTCACTTTTGCCCTGGAAAACCCAAAATTTAACCCTGTGAAATCACCATTTAACATCCTGACAAAAATACTGAACCAAACTGCCCTAATGTAAACTTAGCACACACATTTTCATGGTAGTGGGCCATTCTCTGTTCATGTTAGTGAAGTCTAAGATTGGCAGGTACTAGGGCTGGGTGTAAATTGCAGGTGCGGAATTGTGGATGGGTAAGTTGCGTGGATGCAGTTATGTATTACTCCCTCTATCCCATTAACAACCTCTTAAATTCTTTCCTTTGAAGGATTAACTCTATTTTCAATCATAGTGCCACTAGTATATGCATTTGACAATGAGTAACCTATCTCTTAGATTTATGCAAAATTTTGAGCTCAAGCGTTGCCATGTAGGCACCCAAAATCCATGTGAAAAAAATATGATATTTGAGCACATTTTGTTAATGCTACCAACTATGTCATTTTAGCTAGGCGATTTAACCCCTAAAGCCCTAAGTTGCGTTTTTTGGCAACATAGGATTTTGGGCAACTCACTACAAATAGAGTTCTTTTTTTTTTCTTTGAAATTTTGACATAACATGTGTCCAAGGAGTAGCTTCAAGGCCCAACAATTTTCATAACTTTTGATTACACGGTTATGAAGTTATGGCATAATATGTTGTTTTGTTTGAACTTCAGGCAGCCAGGGCAGCTGAAAATAATTCTTTAAAATTTTTTTTTCTTGAAAAGTGAAATTTCAAATTGATTCTTTAGGTTTTTATAGACATGGGAAGCTTTGAATCATTCCATTTGGATTGAGGAGTCAAAAGTTATAAGGAATTTTAGTTTGCGGGTAGGTATGGTTTTCAAAGACTCCATACCTATCCACAAACTAAAATTCCTCATAACTTTTGATTCCTTTATCCAAATGGAATGATTCAAAGCTTACCATGTCTTTAAACACCTAAAGAATCAATTTGAAATTTCACTTTTTAAAAACAAGTTTTTTTCTAGAAGTTTTTTCAGCTACCCGAGCTGCCCCAAGTTCAAACAAAACAACATATCATGCCATAACTTCTTAACTGTATAATCAAAAGTTATGAAAATTGTTAGGTCTTAAAGCTACTCCTTGGACACATGTTGCGTCAAAATTTCGAAGAAAAATAAATAAAAACCCCATTCATAGTGAGCTACCCGAAATCGATGTTGCCAAAAAACGCAACTTAGGGCTTTAGGGGTTAAAAGGTGGTGACAACAATGAGATTCTAGAAACATGTTGCCCAACCTACATATCCACAATATGAAAACTTGACCCATTGAATGATTAAAATTTCATAGTTTTGAAGTGGTCACTAAATACATGGTCAACACCACTATATGAAGAAGCAATTAGTACAAGGTACCTCATATGGGCAAAGCCAAGCCAAGAAGGCTAAAGGAATGCTTCTAGATTGTTTAACTAGCCCCTTCAAGGATGTTCAATACAACAACTACTTACTAGATGATCAATTTAAATCAAAAAATAAAGGTTTTTAGTGGGACAAATTTTTTAGTAGTTTAGAGGATTTTGGTAGAACAAAGGGAGTATTATTAGAACTAAATAAGATAATCTACAATGCTCTTGGATTAGAGCATCACTAATGTTTCACTAGAAATAAGGCTATCTACAAGGTGTCCTCCACCTCCTCCCTTATTCTCACCACCATATGTGACCAATGAAAAGAGAATTGACTCGATCATTTGTTTGATGATGAAAACCTATGCGTGATATCACCTATTTGGAAGTTCTAGTTTGGACTAAAAGATAAGAGGTTTTTCAGGGGTGTTGAGAGACTGTTTCAGCCTCGTTCCCCATTTCTATGAACTAGCCCTGCTGATCAGAATTAAAAAATATTAAAAAAATGAAAATATTAAAAAAATGAAAAAATAATATTTAAAATAAAAATAAAAATAATAAATTTTAATAAATTTTTTTAATTTAATAAAATATTATTATCTGATGTGGCAGTCTCTGTGCCACATCAGATCACTGTAGATCAGCTGCTGCAACGAGTTCCCACAGTCCGGGAACTCGTAGTCTCTAAGAAAACCTCTTATGCTTGGAAAGAGGATGTAAACATAAGAGGATTTTCAGCTGGTTTACAAGACTGCAAGTTCCTAAACGTTGGGAACGTTGGAAACGCAGTGCTGATGTAGTCGAGCGACTGCTACATCAGAAAATACTAATTAATTGATTATTTTAATTAATTTTTTAATTTTTTTTTTTAAATTCTTGAAATTTTTTTTAAAAAATCATTTTCTTTCATTTTTAAACATTCTGAATTTTTTTGAATTTTTTTGAATTTTTTTTTCAAAATTCAAAAATTCAGACCAACAGGAGGCTGGTTTGCAGCAATGGAAACAATTTCTGGGAACACCCCTGAAACAATCTTCTTGGGGGCCAGAAATCCTCTTATCATTTAATCTAGCTTAACAATCAAAGACCACAACATTAAGAGATCCTTGACAAACAAAATTTGATGAAGTTAGCATGGATAATAGGATGGTTATGAAGGAGTTGTTTTTAGAAAGAGGATGATTAGTTCTATACACTAGCTAGGGGACCGGTTGTGAAAGAAGCTACAATAAATTCAAACATGCCCTAGGCCAAGCTAGGAGCCTAACTAATGAAAATCTAGTAATGCTTTTAGAAGATGGTCATAGCATTTTACAATTTGAAAAGTGTTTTCAAAATATATTAGCACTCCAATGCAACAATCATGCTCCATATTAGTTTTATGGCCTTAGTATGCCTTCAAAGCACTGTCTTAGCAAGTTGAGATTTGTATTAAGAGAGAAATTTAACAAATCAAATCTCCACAAAAAATTCAAGATTCTCCCCTACTTAAGAAAGTTGCAACCTTCCTAGTCAATTAAAACATTTATTAATCTCTTCTTAGATGATGAGATAATCAATTTGCAAGCCCTTCTAATTATCTAGCCACACATTTAGACGCATTTGCTCAAAAATGACAAGTAATATGTAGGCCTTATAGAATGGCTAACCATTTGGCAATACAAGGATTGTTTGGAAGGCATGCGTGCATGCTCCAAGAAGGTGGTCCAAATTTTGAATTTTTATAGTTGTGCCCAAACTCTGACTTTTTACTACTATTATTAGATTGGTCAAATTTCCATTCTTTCTTGTTGCCAAGTGAAAGGAAGTTCCATAGGGCTAAAGAACGTGACATTTGGATACAACATGTAAAAGTTATGAAGTGTTGAGTCATTTCTTCACCACACATACATATTGATTTTGGAGATGTGCACATGATGATGATGACAATTTTAGATAGGGTGCAATTTTGGATGTATTGGCCTTACAATTGTACACGAGAGAATTAGTTTGCATTTCAAGGTGGGTGGTGTTGAGGCAAATGTTTATAGTTTATAATTAAGTTTAGATTTGTTACGTATAGACAAATGTTCATAGTTTATAATTAAGTTTAAATTTGTTACATATAGACAAATGTTCATATTGATGAAAGTTTGTCATATTCAAGTTCAATACATATTTCTAAACAATTCTTTGTACTCAAAATTTGCACTATTTTATCTTCATTTAGACAAAAGGTGAATTTACAACTACTAAAAATATATCATGTTCAACCAATTTGAATGCAATGAAATGTGAATTCAAGTGTGTCATGAAAACATTGAGTGCAAATGAATACATGAATTTGTAAATGAATAGTGCAACACATATTTTATAACCTTTTCTTATTTACACTGGGCAAAGGTATAAATATCCATTATCAATGTTGTCCAAATGCATAATCAGTGTTAGTAGAGGAAGCTATTAGAAGAGGGCATTGGACATGTCTCATCATATGAATCCACCATTTCAACAATCATATTATGTGTTTTTCAACAAATCATTGTACTCGTTTTGTGAGTGATCCCACTATCAAATATTTGGGCTCTAGTTATGTAAACTTTGGAAGAGAATAAGGTAGACCAACCCATTTTTGTTTGCTTTCAAATTTCATCATCCTACTATTGGCCCCAAGAACATCCAATACCTAATCCAAATTGAATAGTTATAAAAATAATCACGGCATTGTCTCAAGTACTGTCTACATGGCTTAATTAGGACAATGGAAAAACAATATCATACTTGCAAAAGGGAGATAGATAGGGAGTGCATATGGAAGATAGGATCATTTTAACCACTTTTTATCTTGGGGGTAGTACATGGCATCTTCAACCTCCATATGTGCCACTAAAAACATATGAAAGTAGTTACAGGTTATTTGTAAGATGTTCATTACTCCATTCTATAAATGATTTTGTAACTTCAAAGCAAACTGCTTAAAAAATCTACAAAAATTACAACTTTAGTAGGGTATGATTTGTGAAACAAGTGCTTACCTTTGAAAAATATGTTCCTTCTTGGAGTTGGTCCCAAGATAATATGATTGCTAATTTACATGGTAATAGGCTTATCTACCTTATCTTTGCATTCTTGATTCAAAGTGTTTTATTTCCATTTCATCAACAACCAAGCTTCCTTTCTTCTTATAAAGAAACACATATTCCAATTCCTTTACTTGAATTCCAAATAGTTTCATTAATTGCATTAACTTACAATGGAAGCACCAAAAAGCATTAGTATAAGCAATTTAGCATGTTTAGAGGCACCTTTCCCTAAAAATAATATCTTTGTAGTATTAATGAGTGAAAATCATGAATATTAAATATATATTTTTAGATGTAGTATGTAATTTAGATTTTCAAATTGCTAGCTCCCTAAACCACTAAACCTATCATGGAGGTGGATCCAAAATTGAAATCTACAAAAAAACAATAGTAAGCCACTCACAATTAACTATATATCCTTCAAATGCATTAGCAAAATAAAATTAAGCATTTGAATGAGACATTAACTAAAGTCCAAGGACAAATTTAAGGGATGTAACCCATTTCTAACCACTTAATCTCTAAAGGACCAACTTGCTAAATTTTGCAAAATAGTAATTTTAAAAATGTACATGTGACTAGAGATTTCCATGTTTTTAGCCCAAACTTTAATAAAAAGTGTAGGTAAAAAATATCTTTAGTGAGCACTAAAATTTAGGGCATTTGGAAATATTAAAAAAAATTATGACATGATATATATATATATATATATATTGTAAGTAAATAATTTAGGAAAAAATTTTAAAATCATTTTTTTAGAAACAACAATTTGAAACTAATTTTTTAGATTTATGAATGAGTGGAAAGCTTTGAATCATTTTTTTTAATCAATGAGTCAAAGGCTAATTATGTATGAATTTTTGTTTGCTAGCAATTACAGATTCTATACTCTAGAATAAACTTTGAAGTCCTTTATTCAACCTTCAATATTTTTTGAAAAATAAGGTCATAGGATGTAGATTGTTTATTACAACCTTGCAACCATTGGGATTGGCATTTTTCAATTCCATAACTAAATTCTTAACAATTTAATATTTTGATTCATTTTCTACTTTTTCTCTACTTACTAAAGTTTTTCTATATATTGTACAATTCTAAATAATTTGAAAATTTTCAAGTATGTAGCAAACTTGCCTTGAAGAATGAATCCAAAGAATTACCATCATTTTGGACATACTATCATACAAATGTGAACTTGGGAGGTCCACCTGTCCATTTTTTTGTAGGGCCAAAGAAAGAATTTTTGTAAATTAGAAAGCTCATATCTTGCAATACACATGGTGAAAATTTCTGAAATTTTTTCTACATGTTTTCAAGTTAGCACACCTCAAAATCCTATAGTTATATGTATAAAAAAATGTTGATTTTTTCTAAAATTTGGTACTTGTACTCAAAAATGGCAGTTTTGGAAGTTTTTTTTTGGTGAAAACATAGTCAAAGAACTTAAAGGGTTAATCAATTGAGCATACTTAGAGTGCATATGTTTTGAGAGGAATTTTTTTCCAGATGTGGAAATAGATTTGAAAAAAAATCTATATTTTTTTAGAATTTTATTTCCCAAAAGAAAATTACTGTGAATTTTTTAGTTGAAGATTTTGTTTACTTCACATTGGACATATAAATCTTCCTAATTCTCACTAAAGACTAGTTGCAAAATTGACCAAGGGTTGGTTGCAATATCAAAAAACTTGTAGCCAATCATGTATACTTCAATCCTGTTGGAAATTGTACCATATTTAATTAAATGTTATTCATTACCATTGGTTGGAAAGAGGGCACCCTACCTTGCTAAAATGTGATGTGATAAAAAAATGGATTGCTTCCCATATGGTAGAAGGACCCACTACTAATTGGCACCCCATCAACAATTAATAGGGTACCATATTTCCAACCAAGGTTAGAATGGATGTCCATTGTTTTTGGAATGCATGTTTTGGTACTTTTTCAAGGGTAGGACCAATAAGTCAATGACACATAAGTGAGCAAGAAAGTAGGAAGCAATGACTGGGAAAATAATTCTTGAATGATTGGAATTAGACAACTCTGGATGCTAATCATGGGTCAAGTCCAACTTTTGCCTTTCCAAATTCATAGTAATTTCAATTCAAGAGATAAAGCTACCAAATTTTTTGCACTCCCCATTATTTCTATCAATGCACTTTTGAAATATTTGTTTTGCCTTGTACTATCCTAGATCATGTCCAAATGTGCTTATTTTATTGATTATAGGTACCTCTATGATATCCTAGATCATGTCCAAATATTCTTATTTTATTGATTTTGGATCCTTCTAACATGGTGCCACTCTAGGGTTTAGGGTTTAGGGTTTGGATGGATAGTTTTGGATGTTTCTACCTTATACGATGATACAAACAAGTGCTCAAACCCACAATGCAAACAAACCTAGGCACCAGTGATCCCAAAACTGGCTAAATTTTGCTCAATTGCTACATAATCTCTTCATGTCTTCAGTGTAAATTAAAAAAAAGTCTTCCCAAAATGAACATTTGGCTAAAAACCTAGAACTTGTTTTGAGATCACTGCTAGGCACTAGTGATCTCAAAATGGGTTTAGGATTTTTAGCCAAATGTTCAATTTGGGAATTTTTTAAAAAAATTATAAAAATATAAAATATAAATATAAATATAAAATAAAAATAAATAAATAAATAAATAAATATATATAGGGGAGGAGGCTCGAAAACCACTCAGGCTCGAGAACCACTCAGGCTCGAGAACCGCTCACCTTCTGAAATGTATATTTCTAGTACATGATGCTTTTTAATCTTTATAGTAATGTACAACCAGTGAACATTTGAGGAGGTAGACGGTTTTGGAGCCCTATGCCATATTGACTTCAGAAATTCATAACTAATTCTACAGAGCTCCAAAAAATATGAAACGACTTGGGTTCGATGCCTATTCAAGCTGTCTTTCAAGAAAAATTCACTGAAAAATATTTCAAGATGTTTGACCTGCCCAAAATTCTGTTCCAGCCCTTAGATGGTCGGTTTATGGACCTCCTCCCTTACACACTAACAGCTTGAAAAAATTAAATAGAAACCCGTCACTCAAACCTTCATTTGTTCACAAAAAAAACACCCCAAAGCATTCAAACCAAGCAAAATTTAGCCAGTTTTGGGATTTGCTGCCAGGCACACATGGGCAGTGACTGAGTCTGTGGCCTTCTGCATTAAAAAATTTTAGTCACCTAAGAGCATCCCCATGCTTGCTCTTCAAAGCAACACTTTAAACATTGTGGGCCACTGATCTTCCTTCTCATAGTAAGATCAATGGTCCAGAATGTTTAAAGTGTGGCATTTGAAGAGCAGGCATGGGGATGCTCTAAGTAACGTTTCCGTCCATTGCAGGTTCTCTTCTTCTTTCCCAGACTGCTCGGCTGCTGCAGCTCCAGTTTCTTTTGAGTCTCGTGCAGAGTGGAACCCAATCATGGTCTCTGAACGCAGGCTCTCCAACTTCTGTTGCTGCAGTTCCCTGCACCTTCAAGTTAAAATAAGTTCTCTTTCTAATCATTTGTCTATGGCGGTCACATGGAAACAACAGAAGAATCCCCGCTTCCCAAGGAGATTTCAAAGTCCTGCACAAGACAATAACTGACTTCAGCTGCAAGTCTGCAACCGCCAAATCATGACTCTTCCATACCGTGGATTATATTTTATGTGAAGTTTGTATTGACAACATTGAGAGTCCCAAGAGCTGCCCCATCAGTGAAAGCATGAAACATGCTTCTTTCCCTTTCCAGGAAACCTGTTCTATGGGAGGCAATCCATTCCTGATCACCCCATTCCAGCACTCCAGCACTCCAGCAGTGTGGTGTTCTTTTCTGGTGGAGTACACATGAATAGCGATCAATTATGGTGTACTTTTCCAACATAGTTGTGGCACATTATGATTGGCTACAAGTCTCTTGATATTGCAACTAGCCCTTGGTCCAAAATAGGAAGATCTAAGGTGGGTACACCAAAAGCACAGCTGACCTTAAAAGGGCCATCTACATTCTTTAAACATTTATGAAATTAGTTATATGTGCAAACTATAGATATAGCTTTCAGAAACAAACTTTGATCCCTAATAACTTTTGTATATTGTATCCAAATGTTGTGTTCTTTGGTGCATTGGAATGTGTTTTCACTTGCCAACACGATTATATGAAAATTTGAATAGTTTAATAGTAGTAACAAGGCATAGTACTAATTTGTGGCAATTTTGGATATATCCATTTTAAGTTCTATGACTAAAGTGGGATGAACACAATCCTCAATTAAAAAAAAATTTGACAATTTTATTTTGAAAAATAAAATTCTGAAATAATATGGAATCCTTTTCAAATTTATTTGTATATACTAAAAAAGAAATCCCCTTCAACGGGTGATTGCAAGAAACACTTCACGTTTTTGGCTCAAAATGTTGTTTTTGGACATAATACTGGCAGTACTATGCGATCCTGACAGTACAGCGCGTCTGACGCACGCCTACAAATGTCAACTGTCGATTTCGTGCGCCTGTAGATCTGGGCTGTCAGTGCAGTACTATGTAGTACTATAGACTACTACAAGTACTTCATAGGCCATAGGGAGCAAAAAATAGCAGAAAAAGGGTCTGTGGACCTTTTTATTTTTAATAATTAAAAAAAAATCAAAAAATCATTTTAAAAAGAATCCATTTTTCTAAACATAATTGTGTTCACATTGCAACAAAAAATTCCTCTAAATTTTCTTTCCCCTCTTTGTAGCATTTGTGCAAAGGAAGGTCACTTTGACCTCATGTGGACAATAGATATTTTACTATTTTTATAAAAACTCAATGTCAATCCTTGAAATGTTAGTAGACCTCCAACTTGTCCAATTTGTGGCTTCAAATTCGGATTTTTGAGTCAAAAATAGGACTAAAAACCTCCAAAATGGCCAAGGTAGACATCCAATCGGGGGCAGTTTAAAAATAGTAAAATTATCTTGAAAAAATTGAAAAAATTACACAATATATAAAACTTTTTTGTGCAACTTCATTCCAAATTTCAAGTTGATAGGGCAAAAGATGCAAAAGTTATGAGCAACAAACTACCTATTGGAGGTCAAGGGGACAAGAAATAGGACAAGTGTTTCTTGCAATCACCCCAACATACTCGTACTCTAGATATGCTCACTTGCTTAAGTGGTTTGAAATGGGTTGCCTCCCTTAAGTTAGAGGCACCAATTGTCAATTATGCCCAAATCCCAACTTGTTGGAGTGCAATAATTCCAACCAAGGGTAGAAGAGATTTCCAATTGAAGCTTTGAATGTGTTTTTTTGGACCTTTTTAAGGTTTGAACTAATAAAGTAATGGCACATGTTTCATAGTAGCAAGCAAGAAAGTTAGAAGAAGTGAGCAAGAAAGTAATTCTAGAATGATTGGAATTAGAAGACACTAGACATTGGCAATGCATGCATTAAAGTGCACTTTTTGGTTCCCAAAATTCACAATAATTCCAATTTTTGGAATAAAAATTTGAAATTTGTTATCCCCATGTTTCCTATCTTTCCATATGGGAAAATTCCAACAACCTCATATTGTTCACAATATACTCCCAAATTGCTTCAGTGAGCAACTATTGGTGCCTCTATCTTACATGCATACTTTCTATGTGCCACTAAGTTCATTAGTTTAAAGGTTGTCCTCATCTGTAGTCAAGAAGGGTTCAATCACCATGGTTCAAGACCTAAGCACATGTAGAAAGTATATATGTAGAACAGAAGGGAAGAAACTTTGTATTGATGATATAACAATCTTGAATATAAATTTCTCAATGTTAACATAATGCAAAGTTTGACTTTCAAAGCACATTTTTCACCATTTCATTAGATAGTCAAAAAAGTATTACAACTCATAATACAACTCCTCTTTCTACACCCTTAGATTTGCAAAAAGTAAAGATATGGATGTTTGTAATGAACTATTAGGCTTGGCATTATTTCCCATAATGCTCTCAAGCCTTCTGACTTTCGAACATTACCTAGTCCATTGTTCATGAAAGACACCTCCCTTCATGTTCAAGAATGTTGAAAAAAGTTTGGAACAAGCACCAAGATTGGTATACATTTTTTTTTCCTCTCTTGAGAATCTTCTAAATTATTTTTTAAGGATACATTACCATCTTGCAACACTGCTATTGCTAGAAATCACACCATACTTAGTAAACTCAATCTATGGTGATAATGAAAAGCCAAACAACAATATTGAAAACAAGCATAGAATATTGGTCAATGCAAATTGCTAATTAACCCTTAATGCAGGTTTGGTGGATAGATATGAGCATTACATTCAGTAGCCTTCCTGCATGTTGCCTCCCTGTCAATAGAATGATGTGGAATATTCCACATCATTCCATCCTTTGGATGAGAAGATGTGGAATATTCCACAGACCATCAGTAACTACTAATTAAGGAGCAAGTCATTGGCCAGGAGTCCGGGCAGACTGACTGGACTGTGAAAGTGAATCTGTGCTTTGCTACTCCTCGTATGACGCCACAGTCTGACACGATCCCCATTGACGCAAACTTCTTTATGATTTAATATGTTAGGTGGGCAGTTTTGCCCTTTACAAAAAAGGGGGTACTTCGAATGAAAGCCTTAACAGACTCTTGGATGGAAAACTCCGAGAGCAAAAGGCAACGTGCAAAAAGGTTATTGAATGTTATGAGCACTGTACAGAAGGGATAAACAAATACAATGGGATAGAAGTTCCTTCCTAAGTGTCGTATGAAGCTGAGAATTTTTGTGAACATATAATTTGGAGAGAAGTTGGAGGCTTAAAAATTTCAAAACATTTAGAGCTACGGGAGTACTTTAAAGAATTTTGGTATAAATTCAATCCTTGAAATTAGGAGATAGTAGAAGTATCAATAATTTCAATTTGCGTGGGGTGTAAAGTATTTGACCTTGTTGCTTTTTCTACAACCCAGTTGGTGTGTTGTGCATGGTAGATTGTGATTGCCTCTTTTGAATTCATTGTGACAAATTGTGTTTGTTGTACTGCAATTATGATACTCATTTTGTTTTCCGGTCACACATCGTTGGGTTCAGCCGGTCTACTCAGTGTGGTATATTATGGACCACCATGCACTTGCTAGGGTGGGCTAATGAAGGTTGAGGACTTGATTATAAAATAATATTTTAGTCAATCTTGAAGTTTCAAAATTCAACTAAAGTTTGCTTGCTTGAAGTCTACAGCTATTTTGTAATAAGAAAATCCTACTGTAATATCCAAACAAAAACCAGATACTGAACAACATTGATCAAGGAGAGTTCAAGTTTTTTCTCAACACTTTAGACTTACTGGTGGATTCAAACATGTTGATTGGATTAAAAAATTTCTTAAAGTAAATACGATCTATATTCCAAATTCATCAAAAAGAATTAGGGTTCACAAAAGGATTCAAGCATAATAAACAAGATCCCAAAGTGGACTTACATGTATCTATAACTGGAAGTCTAGAGTTGGGCTGTCTATACGTAGCCATGTCCGGGTCAGCTTCTTCATCATGGAGTGGAGGACTTGAATAGATCTCCTTATGCAGGATCTCTTTCACAAATGTCAGGAATTGATGTCGCTCACACTAGCTGAGCAACCTTGCTACATGTCGATACTACAAGTATTGTTGGTGATCCTACTTTACAAAACACCCATATCGATTCTACAAGGTAGGGCGAGGTTGAGCCTGCAAGTAAGTTGAATCGCACAAGTGCAAAAACCTCTGAAGCCCTGCCTCGGAGAGACCTTGCTTCTAAAAATAGTGCTACAGTACGCCACGATCACTTTGAACTTCTTTCTTAGTGAGATCCCCACCTACCATGAACAAAATTCGGTAATAGAAATTCTCAATTGCAATGTGACAACTCACTCGCTTTGATTCGTGCTTGAAAGTGAAGACGTTGTTTTTTATATATTCTTGCACAACAATACTTAGATCCATTGCGTTCTCAAGCTGCTCAAAGTTTGGAGTTGCAATCTATAAGCAACTGCCAAGAGATTGCTTTCTAATCCTGTAGCTTGAAGAACAAATTAAAAAATGCACCTCTTTCTTTACAAATCCCTTGAAGAAGCACTTGATCATAATCGAAAAAATGTCTCCTTTGTCCTTCTACCAGCGGACATACCTCAAACTGCCATGAATTGGTTGAGCCTATTTTATGTAACTTGAGTAGCATATGTACCCAGAAGTCTCTATAATACCCTAAACCACCTAGAAGAATGCCTTGTATCTAGGGAAATACAACAAAATCGCCCTTTTCCTAAGTAGGGCTGATGAATTTTGAGAGTTTTTTTTTTCCTCAATTTTCTTCATTGTTTTGCCACTAATCTTTTAGTTTTATATATTTCCAATTGGAATGCAAAACCATCTTGAAATAGTAAAAGTTCCTAAACCATAGGCTGATTCTGCTTGCTACATGGAAAAGGAGTTAAAACAAAGACTGGAGTTTATACCTAGTTTCAATGAGAAGGGCTAACTTAGAGCATCCCCTGCATCCTTCTAATTACACAAGTCCGTTCAATTGAGATCTCAGTCCAATTTAGAGGGGATGGCCACTTGTATCCCCAACAATACAGCTCACTAAAATATACTTCTAACCAATCATAAGTTACACAACTTGCAAAAGCAATAAAGTAAGTTACGAGGTAAATGATCATTTATTATGATGGCTTGCTTATCCTAGAAAAAATATAGCTTGTAAGAGGATTAGTGACCCTTTCAAATATGGCTAATTTCTTTCAATGTGAAGGTAGAGGCTGGCACATGCTAAAATTGATTGCTTATCATCCAAAAATGAGAGGGATTGGGGTATTTGGAGGGGTGCAAAAGATGCTCTTACCTTTGCAAAAACATTTCAAAAAATTGATCAAAACCTATACCACATGACTTAAATCCAATTTGGTAGGATTTAACATTGGCTTTGTTGACAATCTTACATCAAGCATTATGGACTCACTATAGTGACCCACTATGAACAAATGGAAGTAAGTCCATCGTAGGCAAAATTATAATGATAGTATACATTTAGGTCTTGAAATGTACACCATTTTTACAATTTTGCCCATAATGGCTAGCTCCTATTTTATTTGTAATGGGATAGTTACCTTCTATGCTTGAAATTCATATTACAAGATGCAATGGATTTGAAGTATTTCAATTGAAATTAATTTAAGGTAGTATTGTACAAAGACCAAAAAGTTTGAACTCATATCATTGATATGTAGCAACTATCCACCTAAAATAGATCACTCTTCAAAATCAACCCCTATTTTCAACAAGGAAACAAATATGAAGAAAACCTAAAATATTGTACATTATAAGGATAAGTGCAAGGTGGAGTTGCACACCATTTTGAGTAGTGTATAAGTCTATTTATAGTATCATGGAGGTGGCAACCTTACAAGTGGTCCATTTGGGGTACACTTTGTGTGTCTCAAGACCCTTTTCACGATCTTAGATTGATAAATGTATTAATAGATGAAAGGATTTTGTGTTGTGACTTTTGTCATGACCATTGATGGATGAATGCATTAATGGATGATCATGAACTAATTTATGATGGAATGTGCACTAGTAGATAAGTAAAAATTGCCCAAAGATAGATATCTCCAAATGATGGATTTATGTACTTGAGTTAGATAACTCTAGTTGGATGACAAGGACATTGGAATGCCTAGAGATGGATATTTGCAAATGATGGATTTATGTAGTGGAATTAAATAACTCCACTTGGATGACTAGTGCACTAGATGAACACAATTGTGTTGGAATTTGGAGTTAGATAACTCTAAGTAGAAGATGAAGATTTGAACAAGAGACAATTTGGACAAGAGATGATTTGGATAAGAGATGATTTGGATAAGAGATGATTTGATAGGATATAATTGGAGGAGATAACTAGGACTTTTACTTTAATGGATGGTTCTAAATAGGATTAAAGACAAAAAGATAACGATGGAAAGATAGTCCTAGTTTATCTTAAAGATTGATAGTCTTTATAGATAGTTTCTATTATAAGACAAAGCTTGGAGATGAGGAGACTATCCTCTTTTGGAGATTGATCTCCCTTTATGGTCGGGGTGGTTTAAGCTCTTGTAAAAAGATTTTGTTATTAAGTATATTTGTGTTTGCATTTGAAGTCCATTGTCATCTGAAGTTATAATATGTAGGAGGTTTGTAACAATGTTGTTTTTACTTCTTCTCTGTGACATGCTTTAATACTACTAGTGCTATTTCTTCATGTCCATCAATTGCATTTTGGCATCACCTACAGCACTCTACACATTGCATCTTTGAGAATGTGTAATTCATTCACAATGCATTCAAAAATTATAGAATGACTTGCATTTTAATTCATAGTCCTTCACTGATGCATAAAAATTGTTGTTCATTTTCTATATCACATCAAATATGTGTCATAGAGCTACACTAAAATTGATAAATAGTGTTGGGTGATAATTAGTGTTGTTCCCTGTTTTTTACTCCCAACACTAATTTTCAACTTATGTGTAAATAGTGTTGGGGCACTTAATTGTTGCCATAAAAATTTGTCCCTTCCCTGCAAAACTGTAATTTTTGCCTCCCGTTGCGAAAATCTGTCCCTTTCCTAGAAAACTATAATTTACTATAGAGCTAAAATAGTATTAGATTGAGTTAATAATCTTCTAACACTTACCTTGCAAATCACAATTAGTGTTATCTCAACAAATTAGTGTTGACAACACTATTTACCAATTTTAGTGTAGTTACCTTACCTTGAAGTTGGTGCTTTTACCAAAAACATTTATGTCACATTTTTTTTTAGTTTTAAGAAAAAAAGTTTAATTATGTCACAGTTTAGGACTAACTTAATATTCTTTCCTACAGAAAAGACAATTGTCTAGTTGCAAGCAGTAAATATTTTAAGATTTTTACCAAGTTGTACAACACGCTCCTCCAACCTCTGCCAAGTCACTTCCCTGGATCCTTCTGCTCAAATTTGATTCTCCTAGCTGGCTTTTGCATGGTGTCCATAATTGTGGATTAGGCGATACATATTGTTTGTGTGGCTTCACAAATGGAGCCAGAATTGGCGAGGCTCAAAACCTCCTCTGCCACATTTTGGCGAAGTAAAAATGAGAAGAATCACTTGTTTGGCAACTTTGAGATTGAAGTCTTGTGTACATGGACGGAACAAACACATCATGGACAAAATGAACACAAAGCAATACAAATAAGAAAAAGAAACAACATAACATTAACATGAAATTGAAAGAAGCACACAAATAAGAAATAGAAATCACACAAACAGAAACTGAGTAAACTATTGTTCACTGGAGTTGAACCCTGGCTACAAAGGCCTTGCCTGAATGCAATAAACAATCCCACCCACCCCCAACCCAATTAGTATAGTTGTTGAAAAATTTAGAACTTGAGACTTGCCGCATTAATGGAAACAACCTTACAATTGCTCCCCTTTGAGATCTCTCCTCCTTCCATGAAGAGATAGCTTTGGTCATGGGGAAGGTTTCTATAGTTAATTAAAAAATACTGTGAGAAAAGTTTGACACATGTGTCAAGATGCCTTGCAAGCCAGTTTCTCAGTTTTGACTCATAAAATTGAAAGTTGAAAAAGTCCTTTCATCTTCCACGCTGCCTAGTACGGCAAAGACTGCAATTTCGGCTAGTTTGATGAATTCAGGCAAATGGTTGAGCATCAAAGCATTTTGTCCACTGCAGACCTACACTTTGGTCAAAGGATTTTCATTCCTTGGTTCGGCCATGGCTCCTTGTGCATGGGATTTCATCGTCAATTTAAATAGAGACATCTGTAAGGAAAGTAGACGCCCATCAAGAATGGGGTCCACTTGCTTGCAATCGGGATTCTACACAGTCCCGAAGTTCATAGTCCGCTCAACTGCAAAGTGAGACCTCAAAGTCTTTACGTGCAAGGTGAAGAGATCATCACAATTAGGCTGGAGCTAGTATTGAAGAAATACTACGCCCAATGCATTCATGAGCTTTACCTTTGGAAATCTCACATCCAACTCCAGAATCAATATTTCAGTTGCGTCCCTACATTGAGCTTTGACGGAATTGATCACAGAACTGAAGTCCTTTGTACTAACCTGCAATTTTTTTCCACTCAAAGTACAAATTGAGTGATCAAAGTAGGTATGCCCTCCTATACGGAAGGCTAGAGACTCTACACTAGTATTGAGGTTTGTTACCCATTTTTGGGTGATAGTGTAGGAATGATCGTGCACTATGTCCTAAAACATTTCAAAGTGCTCCTTCTGCCAAGCCGTGTCCTTGTCAATGTACATCATGTACAATTCACTCTGACAAATTTTCACCGTGGCAATGTAGTCACTAATGAATATGTTGTTAGACTGCGCAAACTTCATCAAAGAATTGACAGAGTCCAATAATGACATGAAGCAAGGAAGGGCCAGCAGAGTACCCACATCTCAGAGCAATTTGTAGTTCTAACGGGCGGTGTCTTTTGCAGCAGCTTGCTTCACAGTGAGCTTAAGCTCTTTAACAGAAATATCCTCACACATTTTTGCAATAAGAGTTTTGTACTCTCCCATCACTCTCTTCAAGGGCTCAAGCAAACTCAACCATCTTGTTTTCACATTGCATAGCATACGACGTCCCTCTGTTTCTACTAAGTCACCAAGTTTCTAAAATCCTAAATGATGCTTTAGATTGTGATTGAAATATGTGTACATTGCATTACACAAAGCCTCTACTTTTGCCACAACCGGCAAATTGGACAATGGTTCCATAGCTAGGTTAGTACAATGAGCCATACAATTAATTCCGAACAAGAAAGGAGCCATATATTCCTTCATCTATGTCATGACTCCGTTCCTACTACTTTGGAATACTGAAACCCCATCTGCCCCGAAACAAACGAGACATTTTGCAATTTCAGAGTGCTCTAATTATGAGTGATGCACTAACATTTCCTCAATGTTCTTTTTGATAGCAAAAGCCCCAGTACCACCTCCAAGCCGATTCAAGGACAAGAGAATGGGAACTCTTTTAAACCCTATACAGACATACAAGTGAAGAGATAGCCAAGACTGATGAATCAATTGTAGTCACTTCATTGGCGTTCAAGGATAAAACAAAGCTTTCGATATTACCTATTTTGTGTGAGTTGCCAAAACCAACACCAAGTGGTCCACTATTTCCCAATCAACCGAAGCGCTCCAATGCTTCTTCGGGAAGTCTAGCACCTAGAGAAGCTCAAACAAATCCTTCATGCTTTTGTACTAAGCCATTAAACGCCCCTGCATGAGCAACCAAAGAATTCTATAGAGCTGGACAATCTTGTGCTTCTATTCCTTGGTCACACACTCACACCTTCTTCCACTAGTTGCGCCACAATATCCCCAGCCTTCCTAGATCTCATAAAGAATTTTTTTTCATTTTTTATAAGTGCATTGGTGTTCAAAAAATAATAATCTCCAACCTTAACTTTTCCAAAGGAAGTAGTAGCCTTCTTTCTGCCCACATGCTTCTACAAGAAATTGAGTTTTGGAACAAGCAGTTTATTCCTTCCCTCAACCTCGGAGCAAATTTTGCAATGTACGTGACGAGTTCTTCCGTCTTCACCAAGAACACTCTCGGCCCACGGTAATCTCGTTGCCCACGAATCCTAACAATTTCAATTTTGTTCATACCCTAAACAATGTGCCTTCGCCAATTTATGTGCTAGAGATGCCAATGTAGGGTCGAGGACACTACAAGAGAAAGGGGTGTTTTAAGTAGTGTCCTAGACATCACGTCTTTTAAGTAATGTCTTTTAAGTAAGGTTTTAAGTAAAATTTTACTAAAAAGACAGTCTTTTTAGTAAAATTTTACTTAAAACCTTACTTAAAAGACATTACTTAAAAGACGTGATGTCTAGGACACTACTTAAAACACCCCTTTCTCTTGTAGTGGGATGACCACCTCAGGAGCTGCAGCCGCTGGTGTGATGGCGTCAACTCCCTCACCAATGTCGAAGGTGCCAAGAAACACCGACTGAGCATTTCCTTTGTTGTTGAACCCAATCTACGTGATACAATCAGAATCATAAGACTCTAAATTCACAGATTCCACTTTCCCCTCATACAAGAATTTTGTCATCATGGATTGGCTCGGAGCCATGATCTTCAATGAATGCCAAAAAATAGACAAGTCAAAGCAATGCAAATGCAAGGTACAAAATTGGAATATGAAGAATTGAAAACTCATCTGCAGTACCAGTCTCCAATCCTCAAAATTTATGGTTGGACATTGCCCATTCAACTTGAATGAATCAAAGAGCACAAAGCATCCAATTGCATTGCCAATTCTCAGACAATCCAAAGTTGTATATGCAAAATTCTTGACCTATAGCTCATCCTCTAAACTCGGAATTTTGTCATCTAATTTGTTGCAAGTGCAGCCCAATTGTGCACTAATTACACGATTCTCTCACCTAATCTCCACTTTCCAACACAAAAAGCACTTGAAGTAATTAAGCCACAACCTGTATACCCAAATCCAGAAACAACAAAGACCTGAACTTGCGTGAAACTCGACTAGCGGCTAGCTTCAACATAGTGATCGCAATGAGGCAAATGTGGCGCAAAGAAAAGGAGTAGAAACTATGGTAGCTCTGGTGACATAGCAAGTTCTGAGAGGTGTAGGGCAACAATGTACCAGAAAGAGTCCTAAATCTAGCTCCTGCAACCCTAAAGTGACCTGCCCAAAAGGCGATGGGACTTACGCCGGGGCGGCTGATGAGGTAGCCATAGGCACCTTGTCTATCAACCTCGGGCGAATTTTTTATTTATTTGATAGATTTTACCTTTGTAAAATTCGCCAAACCAATTTTACCAATCAGTTTTAGACAAAAATTTGCTAATAAAAAAACACTGGTTGCAGGCCTCCATATTGTGATGAGTCACGTGAGATAACATGCACAACACTGAACTAGGGAATTACTGGCATCCGCAGCATTTCTGTATAGGAGAAGGCTCTAAAACAAAGCAAGCATTTTCAACCATCCAGTAGGGGCATTGAAATAGACATGCGAATTGTGGAGAAATAAACTCTGGATTACAATGGAGCTTGATGAGATTTGTTTTAACTTCTTCAAGGGATGGTTCATTCCTAACTAAGTGGAACTAGTTGTCTACTAAGCCATACTTGGTTCATTCCTAACTAAGTGGCTAGGTGTCTACTAATTTAATTCAAAATTAGATTTTGTTGTTCACCTACCTTCTTACAAGTAGCGAAAAATCTGAAATAATGATTAAATCAAGCATTCAATTTAGATTTAGAAAGGGATACTTTTAGAAACCATTTCAATTGTTTTACACATGTTGCAATGCTAGTTTATGAACAAAGGCCTCATTTTTTTTCAAACTATACATGGATGGGTTTCCAAGGGCCTATGATCACAAATAGGGACCTAGAGCAGATTGCATTAAAAAATTCATGACTAATTCAATAACGTTTCAAAAAATATGAAATGACTTGTGTGTTAGATTCCTCATCTATTTTCTTTTGACTAAAAAATAAGCTAAAAATATTTCCATTTTCGGAGATACATGAAAAAGGCTCATTAACGCTTAAATGATTGCTTTTTGAGCCTCTTACCTTACGATCTAGTTGAATTCTAAAAGAGCTTGTAGAGGGCTTTTCTTTTCATTTTTTCATGAAGTGCTAAAGTGATGTATAAAATGTTACCAGTTTTCCCTATTCCGTTGCTACAACCAAAATTGAAGTAAAAGTAATTTTCTAATTTTTTAGTGCATATAAACTTTGAAATTTGATAATTTTCTCACCGTAGGTTAGAATGCCATGAAACACAGCCCATGCACCCCTTCTCACCAAACTCTTTCCGATAGTACTAAGCATATGATCAGAGGATGCATGGTCTGGGAGATTTCAACTTAACAAACAAACAAACAAAAACAAAAACAAAATAAACAACTTGTCTTAGATATAAGACTAGTGTGCCTTGTGCCGTTGCCGCAATCAAAACTAAAGTAAAAAGAAATTCAAAATTTTAGAACCAAAAAATAACTAAAAAAGTCCATAACTTTCTCACCGTGAGTTGAAATGCCATGAAACAAAGCCCGTGCATCCCTACTCCTTGAGGGCTTTCTAATGGTACCAAGCACACGACTAGGGGATGTATGGTAATTGTACAAATAGATCTCAACGTGACAATCATAAAACAAAACAAATAACTTGTCTTGAGGTATTGATAGACAGTAGTGCACCAAATTTTTAACATATATCTACATATTGGATAGAGATTATTACATTAGTGCATATCACATATTCACAATTTTATTTTCATCTACAATTTGGTAATTTCATCCAAAATTTTATTTTAATTTGAAGTCTTCTAGCAAAAAAATCTTTAGGGTTTGTTGTTGTTTTCTTGTGAATTTTTTTATTTCTTGTTCACTCTAGCACAAATTGACTCCAAAAGATTCCCTACTTAGTAGTACCACAAAATCTAGAGCATCTCCAGTCCACTCCAAAATTTGCAGTTCTAACTTTTGAGAAGTTTATAAATTTTAGAACTTCAAATTTTTATTGATGGAAGCACATTTAAAAGAACTTTTGTAGAGGTGTGAGGAAACTTGAAGATAGATATTGAATAATGAAAATCAACCACTTTAAAGTTAGTTGAAAGACATAAGAATATAGAAAAATTAGCAAATCACCGTTACTGAAGCACTTTCAATCCCAAATTTGGTCTATTTTTAATATCATTTGTCTTTCTTATGCCCGGTATTGATCATTTCTTAATTTATGTTTTGAGCTGGCAACCTTTGAAATTCTCAATGGAAGTTTCTCCTACACATGACATCTTCACCTTGAAGTTTCATTTTTAACACCCAAACAATGGCAAAGCATTGTGCCTTTCAAAATTGATTGTAGGAAATGTTAAGGTAAAATAGCCCATTACGGACTTTTTACCCATTGGGGACTCCTAGGAATGAACCCATTACAATTTTCTTCTAAAAAATGAGACTTTGGCCATAATCAATGTCTTAGCTAATTAAAATGGGGTGATTAGTGACCACAATAGGAACTCTCAGCTTTTCAATGTTAATTCACTATAGGAAGTGACTCCTTCAAGCCTTCTGTGTTAAAAAACATTTTGACTACATTAAGTGAGTAAGATGACCATTATCAATACAATTTTAGTTGGTTTTGGGGCACGAGGGGACACTCTTATTACATTTGGGGGACCCACATGCGGTGGAGGGATATTTTTCGGGGGCCTATTTACCTCCTAGGCAACATTAAGTAGGCCCCTATCATTACCTAATGCAAAAAAAATTCCTCTATAATCATCTGTATCATTACTTATAATATGTAGGTTAATGCAATTCTTTTCAGCCTATAATTTTTGTAAGAAAAAAACTAAATAAAAAAATTAATGAAAAAGTAAAAGCAACAAGGAAAAAATTTATAGAAAAAAAGATTTAATTTTCAAACACCAATTAGCATGAATGAATCAAATACAAAACATTAGAATTGAAAGTTGTACTCAACAATTAGAAGCCATATGAAGAATGTGCTTAAAAACACAAAGCTAAAGTCAATGAAAGTACTAAATGTACAAAGTACTAAAAATGTGCCTCAATGTCAAAATGCGGACAAGAAAAAAAGCTTGCTTGCAAATGAAAAAACTACAATAGTAATACCCTCCAATGAGCAAAACTCAAATTACACAATGGCTACTCTAAAGTTCTAAGTCTATGAAATTGCACCTTCATCTAGTGATTTGGAGTTTCATCTTGTAACTTTGACATACGAGTACTCTAGTGTAACTCTGACGTAGTACTACATTGTAATTCTAATGTAGTACAAACAAACCCTACTAAATACAATTACTTGGATCCAATTCTCTTGCTCCTAAATTACATGTACCTAAAAACTAATGAACCATATTTTTTGGCTACCTACATTATTTATAATGGACTTGCCACTTTTCATGTCCCCTACTTTGTATATAATTTTTTTTAATAAATAGTTATAAATATTATCCAAAATGAATTAAATCCACCCTATATTCCGCCGCATGTGGGTTGCTAAAACACGGGAAGTGTCCCCCTCCCCCCATGTTTTGAAGTAGTCTAGAAGCCATGATAGGTGGAACACTTCAAAAATTCCTGACAAATTTATACTTTGTCAAAGAAAAAAAATTCAATTGCTCTCATGGTTTGTTTTACCTTAACCCCTGAAAGCCCATTGTCCCCTTGGGGGACAATTTACACAATGAAAATCAAGTTGTTGTTTTTGAAATTTTTTTCCTAGACTTTCAACTCAATTCTTAAACACAACAAAAATCAAATTCAAAGTCCATAGTGCAAAAAATTTCAATAAATGGCAATCAAAGTCATTTGAAATTACAGGACAATGTTCAAAAAAACTCTTTTTTCCAACTTTGAATGCTCATATCTTCCAATCTATATAGTCAAACTTCATAAAAAATTTTACCACATGATCTCAAATAAACAAAGTACAAGAACATATGGTTAGATTCTATAAAAAATAGTTTTTTTAAATCATATTACATGAACACAACAAAAATGGTAGTTTTGAGTGTTTTTTGATAGAAAAATGGCCTTGGGCCTTTAGGGCTTAAGAGTTGTTGAATTATGTTAAGATACACCATGACATACAATTGTAGTATTATTTTTATCATATTGTCTATTGTATATAAAGTAGCATGTCCATATTTTGCTCATATTCCAATGATTTTTCCTACTATTATACCATGAATTGTTACCATAGGAATGAAAAAATTGTCAAATGATGAATTGGTGCCAATTTGTGATCATTATTGTTGTACAATTATGTGTAGTTGGGGACTGAGTTTGATTTGAAGTAGGCAAAATTTTCAATATGAATAATGTGGAGTTATGAATGTGGGACACTTTGAATCATCCTAGGCAATTTCATGCACCATCTTAGGGAAGAGGTTCTATTTTAAAAGCATTTGGGTTCAAAAACCGCCCACCTTCTCCAATGTTCATTGTTTGTACATGCTCCTTTTTCAACTTTGGAGGAATGTACCAACAATGTACATTTGAAGGGCGGTGGGATGGGGTTTAGAACCCTATACCATTTCAACTTCAAAAAATCATGACTAATCCATAGCTCCAAAAAATATGAAACGACTGGAATAAGATCCAATTCTACTTGTCTTTCAAGAAAAATTTATTGAAAAATAATTTAAAAAGTTTCACCTCTTCAAAATTCAGTTTAAGGTCTTATATGGGTGCTTTATGGACCTCCTCCCTTTGTTCAAATTTAAGGTGTGTATGCCTTCCTTTTGCACCATTGATGGCCAGCTCTTATCCTGTATTTTTTGCACCTCCTATCATGAAGTCTCAGAAGTTCAAATTGTCAATAGTTTGTTGGAAGGAGTTGTTCATATTTAACCCCTAAGCGTTGCCAACGTCAATTTTTGGCGTTTGGATGACTTCGCAGGGGCAACACAATATGTGAACAACAGTTTTTTCATCCACTTTTCTTTTAATGACCTTTCATGGTGAATTGTAAAGACTCTCCAATTGAGTTTTTAGGCTAATTCCTATTTATTTTCATGTAGTTGAAAAGTAATTAGAGAAAACGGATGGCAAAATTTGCCATTTTAGTGTATATTGAGAAATTGACTGAATCTGAAATTTCTCCTTGAAAATGACATTTTTTGAGTTTGAGTCCAACTAATGAAATGAAGGTCTTTTCTTCTAGTTTCTACTCCAATTGGAATTTTGGAAAAATTTGGAAAATTGAATCTTTTATTGCAATTGGAATTTTGGCTGCATTTTTAATGTTCACTGCAACCTATAAATAGGTGTACACGGAAGTTGAGTTTACACCATGATGTTTGTCACTACAATTTACACACATCGTGAAATTTTCAAATTTTTTGAGATAATTTTCTATTTTCTATGATTTTTTCTTCATTTTTTCTTCCAAAAATCTCATCAAAATCAATTTTCCTCAAAAAAATCTGAGATTTCTGCACAGTGTAGAAGACATGTGCTTCCATCTCTGAAAAATAAAAAATAAAAATTTCATGCTCGATTGGTTCCTAAACGGTATCAAATTGAGTGACCAGCAATGGGGCTTCCAACCAGTGGTTACAGGCCCGTCCTTTAAGGGTTAAGGTAAGGGGCTCAGAAATGGACCATCTAACAAGAAATGAAGGTCTGTACAAAAGTGTAAGAACTAGAAAAATATGGGATAAGGTAGAAGGCTCAGAAACCGCTCATCTAAGGGCTGGTTCGCATTTTTACAGTATTTCTTTAGATGGGAACATTTTGAGCTCATTTTTCAGACCAAGAAAAATTGATGGAAAATCTAGCCCAAGTGGTTTCATATTTTTTGAAACATTATTGAATTACTTATGAATTTTCAAAGGAGATGTGTCCTAGGTCCCTATTTATGTTCCTAGGTCCTTCATATATTGTTCACTTGCAATTCTAAAAAAAAATGGGGAAAGCAAAGACAATGATTGGCTCTTGCAATAAAGAATGCTTTTTCCTTCACTTCATTCAATGACTTGTAAGGTCAATTTATAAACTGCATCATGTCCATTCTACAACCAGTTATAGGGGCGGTTCTTAATGCCCAAACTGTTTTCGAGCCCTCTACCTTAATTTTCATAAGAAGGCAAATTATGGACTATAGGAAGCCTTATTTTTCCAGAATTTTGTACCCTGGTTTCAATTACTTATGATTTTATGAAGTGAAGGTGCACAAGGGAGGCAAAGTTGCTCATAGGGTGCATCAATAATGGACCTGATGAAGCTATGAACCAACCAAGTCAATCCAAGACTTGTTTAACAGACATGCTGAAAATGGTGAAGTCATAATGAATGATCATGCATGTGAATTCAAAATCAGCCTGTGCACATAGCCAACAAAGAGCACCATTTTCTTAGAAAAAAGTTGTACTGTACAGAATTGAACATTCATTGGCCACTGCTAATAAAACTTTAATGCATTATTTTTCGTGCATTCATTCTGTCTTATAATAACTCAAAAATTACTTAAGATATAAGATGGAATGTCACAGTCTCATATTTCACTGCCTTAGTATCCTTGAACCATGCACATATAAGCCTCATTTACCACCATTTACAGATTGCTCTATATTAAGAACTATGTGCATATTCACAATTTAGGGGCAATTTTTAATGCCCAAATTGTTTTCGAGCCCTCTCCTATATTCAAGGTCATTTAAAGTGCACCCAACAACCCAACATCACTTGTAAAGAAGTTGCAAGAGCAAGTCTCCTTCAATATTAAAATCAAGATTCATTTTTCATTTTTCATGAAGCGCCAAAGTTGTGATATTAAACTGAATGTTGTAGTTGTGCTCCTAATTTCAACATTCATCCACATATAGGATAGAAAGTATCAAATTATCACATATCACACATCCATATATAATTCTATTTTCATTCACAATTCAGTGATTTCATCAAAGATTCAAAATAATAATAACAATTTTAATTTAAAAGTTTTTTGGCAATTTCATCCAAGATCTTACTATTTATGTTCTAGAGACTTGGTGCAGAGTCCATTATTTTGGTGCAAAGTGATGACAAACTGCCAGAAAAAAGACACTGATCAGAATTGTGTTTCAGGAGATTTCCTCTTAAGCTTCAAACTGATGCCTGCCTTGTGTTCAGTTGCTGCTGAAACTCTTGCAACAGTGACTGGCAAGTCCGGGAAATATAAGCTTAGAAAAAGGAGACAATGACTCCACACACGCATAAGGTAGGAGGTTCATAAACCACTCATCTAAGAGCTGAAGCTGACTTTTGGGGAGGTAGAACTTCTTAAAATATTTTTCAGTAAATTTTCCTTGAAAGGCAAGAGAAATTGGCATCTAACCCAAGTTGTTTCATATTTTTTGAAGCTTTGTAGAATTAGTTATGAATTTCTGAAGTTGCAGAAAAGTGCATTTTTGTGAGCTCTAAAACCGCCCACCTTCTCAAATGCACACCACTTGTACATTAGAAAGTGCAAAATGTACTTCTAGAGCCTGATTGGTTTTAGAACCTGCTCCATTTTAGGACCTCCTACCTTAATTGCCTTCTGCAAAATGATGGAAGCATGGTCTTCATTTGGCCTGCAGCCCTCCATGTCAAGAAAGAGGCCCTTGTCCTAACTTAAGGGAGGAGGTCCATAAACCGACCATCTAAGGGCTGGAACAGAATTTTGGGCAGGTCAAACATCTTGAAGTATTTTCCAGTGAATTTTTCTTGAAAGACAGCTTGAATAGGCATCTAACCCAAGTCGTTTCATATTTTTTAGAGCTCTTTAGAATTAGTTATGAATTTCTGAAGTCAATATGGCATAGGGCTCCAAAACTGCCCACCCCCTCAAATGTTCACTGTTTGTACATTACTGTAAAGATCAAAAAGCATCATGTACTAGAAATACACATTTCAGAAGGTGAGCGGATTTCGAGCCTCTTCCCTTATTGGAATGTAGGAGGTCCATAAAAAGCCCATCTAAGAATTGAACCTGAAAATTTTCAGTAAATTTTTGTCCAAAGACAAGTGGAATTGGCATCTAACCCAAGTCATTTCATATTTTTTGGAGCTTAGAGCATCCCCACGGGCTGCGCATGAGAGAGGCGCGGCCAGGGGATGCTTGCAAAGTCATTGGAGAAGCCCGGGCTTGGCCAAAGAAATTTCCCCCACTCCAACACGGCGAACAAGCACGGGGAACAAACAATTTTGGAATTCGAGGACCTTTGTTGTGGATTCCAAGAAAATAAACCCATAGTCAATGTTAAAGTACCTCGAAAGGAGGATTTAAATTATTTTTAAAGCACGCCGAGCCCGGCCAACTTCTCACCATTTGGTTGAGCCATCATTGAATTTGGCCAAGCCCGGCCTTTCTTTTTGCTTGGCCATGCTTCCCGTGGGGCAAGCACTATGGCTCGGGCATGGCCAGTCCCCGAGTCTGCAGCATTGGCAAAGTCTCGTGGAGATGCTCTTAGTGGAAACTGCCCACACCTCCTCAAATGTATACTATTTGTGCATTCCTCTAAAGATGAAAAAGAAACATGTATCAACATGTATTGAAAGTGTTCTTGAACCTTCTACCTTAGTTGTTGAAAAATGGATGTCATAGAAGCCATTCATTGTTGCTTTAAATGCCCATTAGATCCCAATGAATTGAATTTTTTTAAGAAAATTTTGTTTTTTCAATCTCATTTGACCTTGAAGGAGACCATTCATCAACAAAATTCTAGTTTCAATAAGTTGCACAACTGAACTCAAGCACAAGAGTTCAGTTGTTGCTGAAACTCTCTTTTGTTCCATATGGATTGGGATTCCTCCCTCCACCCCAAGAGGATTTAGGGAGCTCCACTTTTCATAGAAACTCATGCCTCCCCCAACCCACTTCATGTGAATGTAGGAAAAAGTGAGTTTACAATGGAGCAAGGCTTTTTATATCCCCATAGGGTGGAGGGAGGTACTCCAACCCATGTGGGATATATGAATTGCAACCTATTGGAACTAGAATCTTGAATTTTGAAAATCCAAAAAAATTTGGATTTTCAAAATTCAAAATTCTAGTTTCAACAGGTTGCAATTCATATATCCCACGTGGATTGGAGTACCTCCCTCCACCCCATGGGGATATAAGAAGCCTTGCTTCATTGCAAATTCAAAATATTTTGAGATCTCCTCAAGCAATGAGAGTGAGACGTCAAAGGAAAAAAAAGTCAATGTTTTTGGGTTTTAATTCAAGCCAAAATAAATTGAAATACTTGTTTAAAAAAATAAAAATATCATTTAGAGGGTTGTTTGGACTATTCAGCAGTGGGGCTCCCCAACTCTGGCCGGGATGGGTCATAATCATCTGCCCTGTAAAGGACCCGATTTTGAGTCAAATTCTGACCCATGCAGTGGGGATGCTTTGACACCATATTCATATGCCTTGAAGTTCCTAATGCTACACAATAGAGATGAATAAGTTTTTACTCTATATAGGTGTTTGAACAATACAATGATTTTAATCCTTAAAATTTCCAACAACTTTTAAGGTGTTTTGGATCCTAATTTTGTAAGTTACAAAGAGTTGAAGTTCAAAAGGCAATGAACCATTTATGGAAAAATTAACCATAGGATCTTGTAAAAAGTCAAGTCTTTGTTATCACTACAAAGTTTGATTTCAATCCAACTCATAATTTGCAAGATTATAATATAAAAGTCAAGGATACTTCAAAGAAATCCATATTTGGGTGAAACTTAAATTGAGCTTTGACTACCCGGTGTGAATAGGTGGTCATCTGTGCACCTAGCACTGCTCTGTAGAACCACTCCTATTTGCTGGTGTAAACGTACCATAATATATATTGATGATCTTTGTTGATAAAGACATCTTGATTTGGACAAATAATCAACACAACTTTGTTAATTTTATTTCTTGACTTGGTTTAATTTTAAAAAATTTCAAAAATCCAAACTTAGATTACTACATAGGCAAAAACCACCACACAAACAAGGCTTTCATATAGGTAGGACTATTAAATTTCTTAAAAGTTTCACTTTGGTGAATTTTGTACTATATCTAAAGTGATTCAATGTACATTAGTCATCTAAACCTTCATGAGAATTTGAGAGAAGACAAGTTCTTCATAGAAGTGAAATGGTAGGATGTAGAACAAACCATATGGGATACAAAAACTAGATGAGTACGAGTTCAACTGTTTAGAATGAAGTCATGACTAGAAACTATGCTTAAAGTAAAATTTTAGAACCTGTTTATGCATAGTAGAATAACTTTTTTTAAAATTTGAACTTGAAAAGATGGAAAATTAATCTAGATTTCATCTCCAAAAATTCGTTTGAAATTTGAAATCTCCAATCAAAATTTATAGACAAATTTCAAAGAAGAAGTTTTACATTGTTGAGAAAATTGTCGCTTCCAACCCCTCTCTAAAATTTGTCCATATCTTCAATTTAACTAATTATGGACTTATGCACAAATTATAGACATTTTCTATAATTAAAAATGTATCGGTTGACAATTGATGCTTATCTATATTATATATTTTTTAATTTCATTTGATTCAAAATAATGAAAATTATCCATTTTAACTCAAAAGTTTACATTTAGACTATATATAGATCATATTTTTATCATTCATTTGTAAATGTGATGTTAATTATGGAATCAAGATTGTCTAGAATAAGTTAAATCGGGCTTCTATAACTTTTTATTGGAAACTTAAAATCTCAAATGGATTTTTGAAGATGAAACTTAGTTTAATTTTACACCTTTTTTAGTTCAAAGTTTTTTGAAAAAAGTTATTCTATTATGTCTAAATGAGATTTAAAATTCTACTTAGAGTATGTTTGGTGGATTGTCAGATCAACACACAAAATATCATTTTTTTCACAATCAACAACAAATTACTTCATCTTGTGTTGATTAGGGCCCATTTTTCTTGTAGTGATGAAAAAACTACTTTTATCTTATGTCAAAGGAGATACATCAATCCACACCTTTGCCACATGGGCACATCATTTTGTGTTGGCTATCTACTTTATTCTTCCCATAACCTCTATATATCCTTTTTTGACTACAAAATCTCAAAAAAGAACAAAGAAGGTAAAACATACTTTATCTTTTTTTTGGTAGCTCAATCAAATTCAAATAAAATATGAAAGCTATTCAAAAAAGAAATTTTTAGAAAATATGATGCAACTATCAAGAAATGGAAGCTAAAAACCTCCATAGAAGAAGAAACAATTGCCAAATCATGGATTTGGTTGGTGGGACAAGTTCATTTCATTGTAACTAGTTTAATTGGGTTCAAACTTTTTGAAAACTTGTTGAGTAACACTAGTGGCTTGTGGCTAGGTACTACTAGCAAGAATATGCAAAAAAATAGACTACTTGCTACCTAAACTTCTAAATTATAACAAAGTAAGGTTTAATGCACCTGAAATAGGATGGTACTAAAAGCCATCAAAATCATGGTTCTTACTATGTCACCTTGCCATTTTTTCTTTTCAATTTTTTTGATTGAGCTATTCAAAACATCATAAAATAAATCAAAATAAAGGTAACCATTTAAATAATGAACTACAACAAATTGCACTACAACAATGACAACACAAGTGACAATGCTTATTTTTTTGGTAAATCTAATTCAAGTCAAGCGTTCCATTCTATTTGGTAAGCTCTTTGGTGCATGATCTATAGTTCTACTACTACATGCAATCTTGTGGCGTTTTGTTGGCACAATTTTTTTGTAATGTGAATTATTTTTTAAAAGACAACTTGTAGATTTTGTTGCCTTTTAAGACAATGCAAAGTGAGAGAAGGCGACAAAAGACTTCACCTATAATTTTAGTATATTTTATTTTATTAAAATAAACAAAATTTGATTAAATGATTGACTAAATATGAGCCTTTTGACCTCAATGTTTTGAAAATTTGAGTCAAGTCCACTTCCTTGATATCTTAACACATATTCTAATGGCCTCAAATTTTGTGCATGATTATTACCATGATAAAGTCACAATATTGTTTACATCAATCACTTTTCTAGATTGACATAACATTCTTTACCATAAGATGTTTGTTGACCTTAACATAAATAAAGTGTCAAAAAGATAATCAAGTGAAGAGGCTAAGATTTTGTGGTTCATAGAAGGGATAAATAATCTTTTGAAATAATTTTGTTAGCCTACATGGGGGGATATAGTATTTTGGAGCCCCTTAATCATCAATTTAGATTATTACAAAAATTCAAGTATAAAATTACATTCCTTAGCCTTCTTAATTTTCAAAGCTTTTGATGGTTGAAAATTGGCTCTTAAGGGCCTTTGCCTCTCAAGTGAAGAGTTTAATGGATTTTTTTCAAGGAGGAGAAAGGATTCATATTCCCAACTCCAAATTCTCTCAATATATGCTTCAACATTCCTTTCCACTCATATACATATCATAACCTTGATGGAATCCATTTCAAGACCGATTATAACATTAAAAGACATTTGAAGCAAGGGAGGGCCATTTCAAACCTATTTCCTTGTTGTTCCTAAAATAATGGGAAAACAATTGATTGTTATTTGAGCAATAAATACTAAAAAATAATGATTTATCAATTTTTTTAAGAATCCATTTATTTTCATTATATTAAATATTTTATGTGATTATTTCTTAACTACATCAAATGTTGATTTGGTGCAGCTCCTGGGGGGCTCCACTATGCAAGAACTTATAAACTTATTTAGAGCTGAATTTCATTTAATGTATGTAGAGAGATGTGCTCTTAAATTTTGTGACATTGGACTAATTTAATGTTATGATGTCCTTTTTGTAAGGTAGACTCACCTTAAATTGATACCATTGTATTATAAAATGTCCCAACTTCCATTGCCAATATTAAAGGTGTTGGAAATATGGAAAGTATTGCAATTAGACACTTCTCCTTAGACTATCAATTGGCCATGATGGACCAAGATCTAGCCATTCAATAATGAGATTTTGCCCATTCATATGAAATGAGAGGCTTAAAATGAGAAATAACATCGCTTACCATCCTTGAGATTCAGTATGATATCCTTATACTAAATCTTGGTCCACATTCTCATTCCCTTATTCTTAATAAGGTAAACTAGAGCCTTTTTATTTCATTTTTTACAAAGTGCCGAAGTGGCAATATGAAGTGCTATAATGGTGCTCCAAATTTCAACATTCATCTACATGTTGGATAGAAAATATCAGATTTGTATATAACTCATGTCTATAATTACGTTTCCATCCACAATTTGGCAATTTCATCCAAGATTCTTTTATAATTTGAAGTTTTTTGACTAAACCTCACAATTTTTTTTAGCCAATTTTTTTTTAATGTAATTTGGCACCAAAAAGCCCCCCTCCCCCCCTAAAAAAAAGCCTTGAGGTAAACTAGCTCATTATGTGCAAAATATCCATTACAAACACTTAGAAAATGACCCATCATAGTCTTGCATCCATCCATCTATCCATGACAAACTTTTTCAATGGATGAGATTTGGGCTACAATAGGTTGAGTTATGACCACAATAAATGTTTTTGATGTTAGTGATAGAGTGATTGGTGATTTCAATAAAAAATTCCACTTCTTCAGTGTAAATTCATCAAGTGAAGTGACTTTTTAAAACCTTCATGTTGTGTCCATGTTTATGAAATATTGTGACTATTTTAAGTACGATGACCATTATGGATACACTTTTAGTTATTATTGGGTAGTCTATAGACTGTTTTGGGCCAATCATTGAGCGGTCCACTTCAAAGATTCATAGCAAATTCATACTTTGTCTATAAAAAAAATTGAATCTGCCTCCCCCATTTCTCCCATTTTTTCTCTATGTGGAAGAAAATTAAACTTTGTCCAACAAATAATGCCCACGGCGCCAACCAGTCGGTCATGTTTGCCTGTATCCCCTTTCCCCGCCCTCCAACATTCCTTCGCCTGCATGCCACCAACCTTACCTTCGCCCGGCTTCTTTGTACGTCCAGCTCTCTCGTTCTCCGCCGCTGTTGTTGCAGAAGCTGCAGCAGTCAGCTTTGCATCTTTTTTCTGTCAGACGCGTTGCACTTGCTGGCAGCAGACTGAGCCGGCCTCCCACAGAAGCCAAATGTACTGCAGGATCTCATAATTACAGATGACTTCCGCAGCCGCCTCGATTGTATGTATTGCCACGCAGACACAGACAACGCACTTGCTTACGCATTACAGTACCTTCGCTAGCAACAGGGGCATTCATCTCTCCATTACGGCACTCATCACTCCAGCTAACTTATATAGAAGTAACTTCCTTCAGGAGCTTCACTTATTTACGCGTCTGAGGCTACTACAGTGAACACGACCTTAGTTTTTTGTTTTTTGAATCAAGTGAAACAGATTTCATGGCAAAGGAGCAGAATACAAGCCCACTCACTTGGGGTTTGCAATTTGCAGTTTGCAGCTCTCCTCGATCTCATGTCACCCAACTGTCGCAGCAGTATGCGTTTGCGTTCGCTTTCGAGTGCAGGCTGACAGAAAAAATGGCTCCAGTAACTTAAAGCAGTGTGATGTGCAGCAAGAAATTGCGGTCCAATCCTGCCCTGACACTCCGAATCTATCTTTCTCTGTAGTGTCGAGTGTACGATCTCTCCCCCCACGCGTTTCCAAGTTTCCATAAGCTTAAGTTAGTGCTTCCTGCGAAAGCTAGCAAGGTCTAAGATATGCACATGCCGAGAAAACTACTACGGTGATATTATTAATTCCCACTACTTCTACTTCTACTTCTACTTCTACTTCTACAACAGCTCGCCATGATATGATCGATTAGACTTGGAAATTGATCGCCGAGAAGAGAGATTGGCATGGATTCACTTGATCGAAAGGTGGTATGTATCTGATTCAACTCCTCGATTGACTGGATGGACCACCGATTTGCAGTAAGTTGGTGCTGTTCAGTTACCCTGCCTGGCTAAGTTATCCGTCAATTGGTCATGCCCCTTTCATCATTGTAGGACTTGTACTGTAGCACTGTCTTGTTGCACAAGTGCAGGAGGACTACTGCAACGAGCTAGCTAGCCAGCCTTCGCATCTCCTTTTCTAGACCCATCTGTGAGCGCATTGAAGCTTCCGTAATCGACGAACCCTCTGTGCAAGAGAACTCCTTGACTGCCAAACCCTGCCTGCAAGAAAAACTCTGCGAGGTTCTAGGATCCGTACTATGCTTGGTGGCTGTCAAGGCTACAGCCATAGCTAGCCACCTGCAGCGTTTTGTGGTCAACAGAACCCCAGACTAGGAGCCCCCCCCATCCTAACTTTATCTGTCTTCTTTCCACGGCCATGGCCAACTTCGAACCTCTACAACGTCAACTCTCACTGACACCAGCTGATTTGGGCTGCGGGCTAGTGCAGCATTCGGTACATGCGCAGTTTTAGAGAATCGAGATTAAAGGGACAGTACAACACCTAAGTTAGTCATTCCTTGCGATTGAGACTACGGAACAAACTTCTGGTTGCCATTTGTTTTGCACCGCGAGTAGCTGAGAGTCTGGAAGGCTGAAACCCTTGTTGCAGCTCCATGTAGCTCCAGGACGACGCTCCCATCTGATCCGATCCGATTGAATTAGATCCGATTGACTTGGATGTGGGAGCCTTTCCCGAACTTGGATGTGCGCCGCTACCTTCGTTCCCGATGGGACATCACCAAGTTCGAAATGATCCAGCAATGCAACAAGTCAAAGCATTTCTTCTGATTACTGCAATTTCCTGCTGCTCATCTTCGCACTCTCTTTCATCATCTACTCGGGTAGTTGCTCTTCACAACAATGTCGTCGTCTACAGTCGAGGCACGAGCACACTGGAAACGCAACAGTCGAGCTATGGCGTGAAAGTGGAGATGCAGCGGATGGAAGTGCCGTGTGAGCTGCAGAAAAAATCTGGCGATGGCGGCGAAGCTCACAGCGACCACCAGAGGCTGCGATGTGCAGTACACCGGAGCTCGTTGCGAGCGCAGGAGGTGCGCAAGGCGCCAAGGATGATGGCGGGCGGAGGGTCCAAGGCGGTGGGGGACGCCATTCCTCCTGGAAGCTCCACGGCTGGTAAGTTCGTTGCGCAATTGTGGGCTAGCTCTTGAATTTGTAATTCGCTTAAGAGTATACTATTTGCATTGTTTGCGCGCATTGTTTGGGTAGGTGAGAGCTTGATTTGGGGGAGATTAGTGCTGAGGTGTTCGTGGAGAGATCAAAGCAGTTTTGAATAGTGTTAGTAGGGTGCCCCTTCCTACCCTAAGAATGCATCATCCCATCCTCTGCGTCATCAGCAGTGGGCCACTATGGTGCACTGTGTAAAATTTGCGCTAAATATCTTCCTGATTCATGGCCCAGTAAACTTTGTGTAAGCCTCAACATTTGGATTATGTCGAGGGCGTCATTTGTATTAATTACTGTAACCACTCTAATGTCGGTGCTGAGGAGCGTTGCTTGGGAAATCGGTGTTGGGTTGTAGAGAGATTTTAGCATTCTTGAATAGTGTGACGAGATTCCTTTCCAACCCCAAGAATGCTTGCCGAGAATGTCACTCATTTCATTGCCATTGGGCCGTTATGGTGCAAAGTATGAATGAAGGTGGCAGGTGCTGATCTTTAGGAGATTACTACAGAGGTATGGATAAATCATAGCATTTTGGAATAGTTTTACAATGGTTCACCCACAAACAAATTAGTAGTTGGGCCATCATGCTCCAAGGTTTGAATGACGGAAGAAATCCATTTCAATTTCTTCAAGCATTTCAATGTTTAAGGAATTGCGATTTTGGGGAGATCACCTCAGAGATGTGGAGAGATCATGTCCCATTTGATCAGTAGTGTTGATTCATTACAAGGGCAACAACGTGGACCATTCTCGTTTATGAATTAAGCTAGAGAGTGAGACTATGATTTTTGGGAGCTCATTACAGGTATGTGAGGAACTCTCTTTGAGTACGACAATACATTCTTAAATACGGAGTAGCTTTTAAGGAGTTCTTTCCAATTTCAAGAATATAGGTCTTAATTGATCACCAAACACACTTGTATTTGGGCCATTACTCTTTTGCTTATGAAAATTACTTTTAGAGAATTTTGGGAGAATCTCCAAGAGCCAAATTCATGGAGATCAATTTTTATCATTATATGGAGATCAATCTTATGCAGTTTCAAGATGAGAGGTTGTACTCCACTAAAAGTGACAGCCGTTTTCCATTCAAAGATCAGTGCCCTTAGTCATGTTTTTACAAGCAACCTGCTTACTGAAGGCTAACCCACCAATTCAAGATTATGATTAAAGGAGTTGATGTCGGAAGCAAGGGTCAGTGAAGGAGATGGGAACAGATCCCTCAGTAGGTTTTAGTACCGCCAAGCTTGTATGTAACTTAGCCCATGTATTTTGGGTTTCTCAGTTTCTCATCACACTTGTCAAAATGACATAATTGAATCAAGAAATTGGCACTTTTTTCAGTCTCCACTGCGGAACCTCAGATTCATATCAGAATTAGGTCTAGTTCTATCAATGTCACAATATGGGCACTCTGAAATACGACTGATGTTTGCATGTATTCCAGGGGGATTCACTGCGCCTGTGGCAGCAGCCAAGGGAGAGTATTTAGCAACGGTGAGATTGGGCACCCCGGAGCGCGTGTTCTCGGTCATTGTGGACACTGGCAGCGATCTGACCTGGGTTCAGTGCTCTCCCTGCGGGACATGTTACGCCCAAAATGATTCATTGTTTCTTCCCAACAATTCAACATCATTTACTAAGGTACATGGCTCCTCCTCCATCCGGTACATTTACTTACTAACGAAGTTTCCGTTAGGAAGAGATTATTGCCCTCCACCCTCGGAAACCACATATTCTAAACGCATTCCATTTCAGATGTTATATAGTTCAACAGATTGTCTGTAAAGCTCCTAAACGGTGTGCGTAAATGATCTCTCCTTGATGAAATTCTCATTTGATGACACCTTTTCAACTCGAGGAATTTGCGAGGATCTCAGAAATGCATGTTGGTACGCCTTTGGTGTAGAATCTCTTCGTTGAAAACCACTCCTGACATTAACTGCGCACACAATTATGTAAATTTCTTGCAAATTGCTCGTGGAGCTGATGGTCTAGAGGGATGATTACCGCGTGAATTTTATTTCACATGGAGTTCACTGAAAGCTAGCTTTAACATTTTGGCAGCTATCCTGCGGCAGTGAACAGTGTAATGGCCTCCCATACCCCATGTGCAACCAGACAACATGCCTCTATTGGTACTCCTATGGCGATGGCTCGCTTTCAACTGGAGACTTTGTGTATGACACCATCACCATGGATGGCATCAATGGCCAAAAGCAACAGGTTCGCATTCTAATGGCTTTATTCCTATTCGAATGCTCAATTCTGGGTTTCATGATATCGCTGTTTCTGGATTTGCCACCGAAGGCATCTATTTCACTTCCTATCATACAACTTCCAAATGACACGGTGACTGTGGAGTGTGGGGTATTTCAGGGTAAACTCAAACCTCTTTAATCTCATCACCCGAGGTGCCAACTTTTTCACTCTGACATAGATTGAATGTGTGACTGTCAGGGTTTTTGTGTAGTAGAGATGCATAATCTAATTGTGCAAGGTTTCATTTTTCAAGCTGAATGCAACCTTCTGCACTTGACCTCTACTGCATTTGGACCCGGACACAAGAGTTTGATGTGATGTGGGTCTAAACCCAAACCCCTTGTAACTCTTGATGTTGTTGTTGCTGCTGTATCAGGTGCCAAACTTTGCATTCGGGTGCGGTCACGACAACGAAGGATCCTTCGCCGGCGCCGACGGCATCCTAGGCTTAGGTCAAGGCCCGTTGTCGTTCCCCACGCAGCTGAAGTCCGTGTTCAATGGCAAATTCTCGTACTGCCTGGTGGACTGGCTGGCCTCTCCGACACAAACAAGTGCGCTCCTGTTCGGCGACGCGGCCATGCCCACCCTGCCGGACGTGAAGTACCTGCCGCTCCTCACCAACCCCAAGGTGGCTACCTTCTACTTCGTCCAGCTGCTGGGGATCACGGTGGGGAACACACGGCTCAACATCTCCTCCGCTGTATTTGACATCGACCGCGTGGGCGGAGCAGGGACCATCTTCGACTCGGGGACCACAGTCACGCAACTGGCCAAGCCGGCGTTTGTGGAGGTAACAAAACAACCAATCCACGAGCTCATGACGGGGGCAATAGGGTTACAAGGGCTTAGGGTTTAGGGTTAGGTGCGTTTTCTTGTACTGGAATCTTCATTTGCTCAAATGTGGAGGCTCAAATCAATCTGCTCATGACTTTGGCAATCACTACAAGAACATACAGACCGAGATTAATAACAGATTTGTGTTGGTTCGGCTTCTTGATTCGAAAAAGAATCGACATAAATCCGCTGGTTTAGGGTTTTAGGCCGTAGTTGCATTTTCTTGTAAAAAAGGATTTATTCGCTCGAATGCGGTGTACGAATGCTTCAGTTTTCCTTCAAATATTAGGGTTGGTCGCTACATTCGGGGTCAAGCCAAGAGAAAAAAGAATTATGCGCTCTCTCATTGGTGAAACTTGAACATTTCTGAGCTGTTCACCGTTGAGAGTGCTCAGAATTTTAGATTTTCCTAGGCTTGGCCTTAAGTGTAAAGGTTGGTAAAGTGCAAAGAGAAAACTAACTCTAGTTCTTCAGTGAAATCAGTTTACATTAAAATTAAAAGTCTGTTTGTTAAAGCCCTTATTGTGCAGCTGCACATTCCCCAGTGGTTCGAAATGTAAGCTTTGTACAGTGGCACACTTCTTTGTCATTTAGAAAAATTAACTTGCCACAATCCCTGCCAGTGAAACCATCTTATATTAAAACTAAGAGTCTGTTTTCTCCAAGCTCATTCCGTGGGGCTCCAGAAGAAAGTTGTGTACAGTTGCACAAATTTTTTTCGGTCATTTTTTATATTAACTTGCCACATTACATTCCGTGCTGCAGGTGTTGGCGGCCATGAACGCTTCTACTCAGGCGTACGCACGCAAGACCGATGACACCAGTGGGCTGGAGCTATGCTTCGGGGGATTCCCGCAAGGCCAGCTGCCCTCCGTCCCCGGCATGACGTTCCACTTCCAAGGAGGCGACATGGTGTTGCCCCCGTCCAACTACTTCATCTTCCTCGAGAGCTCCCAGTCCTATTGCTTCTCTATGGTAGGCCTGGACCCCCACCCCACCCCACCCCACCCCAACTGGACAAATTTGACTTGTTTTGGGCAGAGTTTTAGGGTTTAGGGTTATTTTGGTTACGGTTACGGGTTTAGGGTTAAGTGGCAGGGGGAGTATGGCGAAGTGCACAGCACATGGTTCGCCTTGCAGTGAATTCAGCTTTGTGAAGTGAGTCCAATAGAGGCCAATGGAAGCTGTATCGGGCGTTTTGAGTCCTTGTTGTCGGATTTTTTGGACAGAATTTCTCTACAGGGGGATTGTGACAAACTGCATTGCACGTGGTTATCCTTGCAGTACATTCAACTGTGTGGTGTGTCCATAAGGGTCATGGGAAGCTGTATAGGGCCTTCTGATTCATCGTTGTGGGATTTTGAACAAAATTCCACAACAGGAGAACATGGCAAAGTACACCCCATTCGGTTCACTTTGTAATCTGCCATGTGTAGAGCCTTGTTCTTAGTGGAAGCCACTAGAAGCTATACGGAAGCTTTCCATCTTTGTGAGATTTTGCCCTTGTTTTGTTCAAGACAGAACTTATGTTTGTTTTTCACAGCCAGACTGGCAGTTTGGTTCCAAACTGGTTATTATGAATTTGGCGTCTATAAATTGAATGGCGATTCTACATTTTGGTATTCCTCACTTTTTTTAAATTGTTCAGTGTGTGCTCATTAATTTGTCAATGTGGCTCTGGCAGATGTCGTCTCCGGATGTGACTATCATCGGCAGCGTGCAGCAACAAAACTTTCAAGTGTATTACGACACGGTGGGTCGACAGATCGGCTTCGTCCCCAAGAGCTGCGTTGGGCGGTGATCATGGACTAAGGTAACGAAACCCCAAGTGACACTTTTCCATTTGAAACATTGATTTTTGATTTTAAAAAATTAAAAAATCGTTCGCTATTTGAAGACGAGGAAATATTTGAAGTCTTTTGTAAATTTTTTTTGAAAATTGGATAATATTTTGCGGAAATTTAAAGTTGAAATCTTAGCAAACGAATAATTAATACTAGACTATCCTTTTAGGGAAATACTGCAAATTCCCTTTGTTGTTTCAAATGCCTCTTTTAACTCCTGTTGATCACTCTTCAAAATTTGTGACAAGTATGAAAACTATGTAGTTTCGTTTTACTACGAAATCGAAGTTTTTAAATACAACTTTGTGTGCATTTCGGGTGCCAATAATTTGTTGAGGTAGAGATAGTCAAAATTGTAGTTGAGTAAAAGTTCTCAGTCTGACAGTTATTATTGTTGATTGGATATCATATGCAAAAGCCTGGAAGGATCATGCAAATTTTGGTATATATATCAGAATTGCTTCTTTGACAAGGCATATGTATTAGTTAAAGAAATTTAGCCTTCAGTAGTTGAAAATTTGATTGAAGTGGTGCTACCTTACTGAGGTAGGGACGTGTTGAATTGGCACCTTCGTTTTTGACTATAGATCTTAGTATTATGGTGGAAATGATTTTATGTGTTGACAAATGAAAGGCATCAATGAAATGTGTTAGTTGGATATTCTATGCAAAAGTTATAAGGTGTCAAAGTTTTATATTCAAAAATTGCTCCTGTGACACAGGTACATATTTGATTTGAAGGATGGACATTTGCTTGACCATCTGATGCGCTTTTGGGGTCCTTGGAATTTTTGGGTGTCTCTACAAGACCAGGAAAACATTGTTACGTGAGACTAGATGATTACTACAATCAACAAACATGAGGAGAACATTTGTTACTTGAACCGCGATGAGTGTTTTTTTACCCATTTTTGCTACTAGAGGAATGACTTCTTTTTGTGATTTATTATTTTAGGACTATACTAGTTAGTGCCTTGCCATGATCCATGAACATGAAATTTGGGCCTGGTTGGAGTTTGAAGCAGTTTATGGCGAAACCTGCGTTAATAGTGGAGGATGTAAAGAGAATAAGCAAAAGTTACTTGCGGTGTATACTTGTACATTTCCATATGAGATTCATTTTTGGCCTCACAAGGTGATCGGTGACTTTTGAATTCTTCTTGACCACTCAATGAGCTTGTATATGGGTGTGCTATAACATCTTTTTTTTACATATGTGGACTTAATTCAAGAATCTAGGTACTTGAACTTGCTGCCTTTGAACTTCACTAATGTTAAAATGATGGAACATAAAATGATCTAAATAATTCCCTAACAAATTTGTATCCCTACAAGTATTGAATGAGCTCCAAATTGTAAAATGAAATCAAGTAAGAACCTAGATATTTGAACTTTTTTGAGCTTGATCCTGGATTCATCCAATACTTGTAGAGATAGGGATTTGTCAAGGCATTATTTAGGTCATTTTTTGTTCCACCTATTGTACCATTAGTCAAGTTATAGTAATTGTTTCTAAGAGTTGAAAACCAAAATTGTTTGTCCTTGTTAGTGGCAAAAAAAATTCTACAAGCAAGTTTTTAAGATTAGAAAAATTGTGTTTTCCTATTTAGGAAAACTCCATATTAAGGTTTTGAAGAAGAGTAGGAAGCCAATAGTTAGTTGAATGGTGAATTGGTACATTTCATGAACAACACACTACAAAAGACAAATACTTTTGTAGCCTATAAATGTAGTTTTGTACTAGTTAAATGAATCTCTATTGACAACCACTTCCATTGACATGTATAATGGAGAAAAGTAAATTGCCCCAACTATTTAAGAATTTATTCTACTAGGAACTAATGAAATAGGAAATCAATTGTGAAGACTATAATTTATTTGTTTAGACAACCATATCTACAATAATAATCTTTAGCCATTGAAGTACCAAAAATTATTTTATATATTGGAATATATCAGTGACAACTTTTATCCTTGTTTGGTTTAAGAACCACTAATGTGCAATTATTTGCAACTATGCTTACATCTTATTTCTTTTATTTTATCCCTCTTAATTTATTTTTTCTATTATTTACCTTGTAAACATTCAATAAGCATGAGTTTCAAAAAATGTTGAGATACTACACTCCTAAGTTATAAGCAATTTCCCCCCTCATTGAAATACATACCAATATCACCAAACTCTTTCAAATAACATTTTATAAAATCAATCAATTTGTATGCTCTTCCACCTTATTGTGGTTGATTCAAAGAAACTTTTGCATTCATTTACAAGTACAATGTCTAGTAAGCAGGATGAGGGTATATAGTTTTCAAAACACAAATACAAAAGAGAAAACTCAAAATAGACAAAAGGTTCAAGAAAATACAAAAGACAAGTAAGCATGGATATCTTCTTTGCAACCCTAATTCACCCATGTTAGTTGCCATTGCTACTTGACAATCTTGACAAACATATTTTCCAGCCTCTAATTTGGCTTGCAATGCAATTTCTTTTATCTTTGTCAATTCTAATTGTGGAATTTGCACTGCACACTTTGAATGAGACTGAGCACTTTGTTTCCCAACACTTTCAAGGTCACTTGTATTCCTTATCTTCTCTATGTGTTCAATTTTGTTTAATATTTCTTTCATTGGCATGGATCCCAATGAAGAATCCCCTACAACCTCATAGGAAGATAATTCATTTTTTTGTAGAACATTGGATATAATTGATCCATTTTCATGATGGTTGAAGAAGATTGGACATTTCTTCCTTCTTAAGCTCATCCATTTCCAACGTTCTTCCTCAACTTGTGGTTGTGTTTCTTGCCATGATTCCCCCCCCTTGGCTTTTTTGTGAACAACCTTGAAGCTATTGTTTTCAATGGGAGTTTCATCATTTATTAAAACCTCTTGTTCAGGCCCTTGCACCATTCTAGATTAATCAAATCAAAGAGTTTTGCTTCTTCATTTGAAAGATTTCATCATTTCAAAGTAGATGCTTGCAATGTACTCAACTACATTCAAAACCTTTAGATTTTGACCCATTTTGTCTTTGATTTGCAACCCACATTTATTTTGATTCAATCAACCTTTAGAAGACTATAGATTTTGTCCTTTAATAGAGTTAGTATATAGTTTTCAATCTTTTTCTACAAAATACAAAGGGTACTTTTTCAATTTCATGTGCCAACATGCATATATTTATATTCAATTTTGGTGACCAATTTGTTGATATAATTTGAAATTAATCCTTTTTTTTATAATACAAGGTCAATACCTCTATTTTGGCACAATTAAAAGATATCTCTATGAAATTGAGCAAGTTGAATGCATGGTACTTTTTGAAGTTTTATCTTAATTTAGGTTTTCAATATATAATGTCCAAAACCTAAAACTAAGTTACAAAAGATGCGATACAAAATGCTTGACTTCTTTACATGCAATAATTTTGGTGTCAATAGTCACATCCATTGGACTCCAATGTGAAGCTAAAATTGGATTAAATTTACTTAACCCTTAAAGAACTACATAGCCAATATATCTAATGAATGGAATGTGATGAATAATTGCATTTTTTCATTCAATTTTTTTTTAATACTTCAAATCTTTTTGCATTAGAAGTTGGTCAAAATTCCCTCATTGAAGTGCTATAGTTATAGTGAATTTTCTAAGAAAGAAGATGCCAACAAAACATATTAAGCTCAAATTTTTTTTTTTTGTATTTTAGAAATTTATACTTCCTTGAATTTTAGCCTCTAAAAGGTCTTTTATTTGAATTTGAGTTCAACCAATTAATTGAAATTAACTAAGATATATTTCTATTTCAATTCAAATTTTGAAAAAAATTATAATATTAGATTATTTATAGCTATTTGAATTTTGAATCCCTAACCATGGTATACAAAACTTCTAGTTTTAGAATGACATAAAATTTTGGATTATACTATGATGTTTCACCTTATAATATGCATGTATCATTCAGTTTTGATAATTTATTGCAAATATTGTATTTTATTAAAAAAATCTTCAAGCTTGCTTGAAAAAGTTATAGTAATTCAAAATTTTCATCAAAATTTTTTATAACTTATAGAAAATATTTGATCTCATCTTTGAATAATAAAATAAAATAGTTACCATTTAGACTTGGTGACCAAAAAGATCATACAAAGCAAGCAATATTGAGATTGTTTATATGGTTATAGACTTTGTTCTTTAAGGATTAAAGAAAATCCTATTTCAAGTATTTAAAATAACCTTAAGTAATATTCTCTTTGTTCCACTAAAAAGTTTGAAATTGAAACTTTAGTTTCTTGATTTTGACCATTTACTAAGAGTTTTTTTTGTTTTGTTTTTTTGTATTGAACAACCTCGCATGGGCAAATGAAACAATCTAGGAGCATACATTTAAATTTGCAAGTTTGGCCTTGCCCATTTAAAGCTCATTGTATGAATTGCTCCTTCAAACGCTAGTGTTGACAATGTCTTTAGTGACCATTTCATCGCTATGAAAACCTATATGAAACTTTGATTATGAAGCCAACTCAGTTTCTTCATTGTGAATATTTAATTTAGGGAACATGTTTCTAGAATCCTAGTGTTGCCACCACCCTTTAAATAATCTAAAATGATAGAGCCAATAACATTTACAAACTATTTACAAAAATCATACTTTGCACATAGATTTTGGATGTCTAAACCATAGCACCTAAGCTAAACATTTTACATAGATTTCAGGGATGGGTTTATTGTTCTTGAATGCATATATTGCTAGTACTATGACTAAAAATATAGTTAATTTCTCAAGGGGAAGATTTTTGGAAGGGTTTAGTGGAATAGAGGGAGTATGTCAATGGAATAGTGATTATTACTCCTTCTACCCCAAATTAATCTTTTGTCTCCCCTTGGTTTTTGTGTCCTAAAATGATCTTTTGATTGCATATTATAATGTTATGAATTGGTCAAATTTGGTTTTCAATAGTCATCTTAGATGTGGGACGTTAAATCTATCTGACAAAGTAGTTGGATTTATCCTAGGGGTAAACGTTGAAATTTTTTAATTTTTGCACAAATTTTTTTGTGCAAATTCTGAATTCATATTTGCAATCAAAGACCCCAAATTATCTATGGAGGACCTTAAACATACTCCAAAACATGGTACAAAAATAGGGGGCTTTTCTACTTTTATCCCTATGTAACATGAGTTCTACCCTGCTAGATCCACTTCATGGGATGGATTTAACGTTTTGCATCTTAGACCACCAATATAACTTGAGGTAAGAGTTCTCCCTCCATCTGTGCAATCATCAATCAAAAGACAAATGAAATGATTGAAGGGGTCAATCAACACTATTTATTCTTGTTTTTTTGCGACTAAATGTATGTTCACTATAAGAAACAGGCGTTTTTTATAACGTCAAAAAAAACATGTCACTACATTAATCCAGACACGATTTTGATCAAAGTTGATGTCCTCTAAAATCCGTTAGAAAAAACGTGCAAAAAACATGCCCAAATTTCATTTGACGCATTTGATTTTTGCTTGTTTTTTTTTTGACATCACATTCAACAAAGTCTTCCAAACGGTTTAGAAGACTCCACGTGGAGGGGTGAGGCTGTCCAGATAAGCAATTTTTCTGTCGAGCACTGCCACGCGGGAAATTTTTTCATCCAAGTCTAAACTCCCCCCCAAAATGACGTGGACCTGACAATGTGCTGACGTGGACCCCTTGAATTTCTGACGTGAAAAATCTTGAAATTTATTGATGTAGACCCAAAATGTGCTGACGTGGCATGCTTTGTCAGCACACTTTTTGTGTCATTAGAAAATTTTAATGGTGTTCTCTCAGACATCAAATTAAATGTTTTTCGTAACGTCAAATTAAACATCACTAGGTACATACTCTACCTACAAGGCCAAGTCAGATAAAGAATATTTAAAATTAATTGAAAATAAAATGAATAAACAAAATTATTGAATTCAACAAAAATTGAAGGAAACTTACCATCTACCTTTTAGAGAATTTTTGAAGGCAAAATAAAGAAATTACTTCATTAAAAGTTAATGAAAATGAAGGGAGAGGGGGATTATACTTATCTCTATTCTCAGTCCATGGTGAAACAAAAGGTATGGGATAATTAAAATGTGGCAATTTGACCATTGAACATATCGACGTTTTTTTGACATGTCCATGTTTTTTTGAACATGTTGATGTTTTTTCAGACATGTAGTAGATGTTTTTTGTGACATCTTGATGTTTTTCTTGACATTTAATTTTAAATCCAATTGTTCATTTGCATATTCCATATGGATTGTCTCTCTTCCTACCATTGCACTTGTATAAAGACCATTTGTTTTCATCCATTTTATACATCAAAATCATCCATCCATTCCTTCTTTTTTTTTAAAATATGCCATGTGGCTGCCTTTTCCCTACTTTTTTACTTTAAGTCAAAATTTTACCACTAACCAAAGAAATTTTTACTAACTTATTCATAATCAAAATAATTTTTTTGTTGATGTGGCAATCTATGTTTTTTTGGATGTCACGAAAAACATTAACTTGTTTTTTTAAACATCATTAAAGATATATCTGTCTACAGTGACATCTACTTATTTTTCAATTGTTTTTTGTGACATCACAAAAAACATCAACATTCTAAAGATGTTTTTGCAAAACACGTGACGTCTCAAAAAACATGCATAAGAGGATTTTCAGCTGCTGTACAAGACTGCGAGTTCCCAAATGCTGGGAACGCATTGGGAATGCTGGGAACGCGATGCTGATGTGGTCGAGCGACTGCCACGTCAGAAAATAATACATTTTTATTAATTAAATATTAAATATTAAAAAGTTTTAAATTTTAAATTTTTTTTTTTTTTTTAAATCATTTTTTTTCTCTTTAATACATTCTGAAGTTTTTTGAAAAAAAAATTTAATTTTTTTTTTCAAAATTCAAAAATTCAGACCAGCAGGGGGCTGGTCTGCAGTAGTGGGAACAATTTCGGGGAACACCCCTGAAACGGTCTCCTGGGGGCCCAAAAATCCTCTTATGACATGTTTTTTCTGAAACGACACCGAAAAGGCGGTTTTCTTATAGTGGTTGTTCAATTGAAACTTTGGGCCTTTGGAGGAGGCCAAATAGACATCAACGCATGATCCTAGCCCACAATGGGACGAAAAGAGGCAATCAATGATGTTTGATTAATTTTCCTAACCCTCCCCCCCATCAGAAAAATCAACAACCGTTGGATTTGAATTTAAAAAAATCCCCCCCCCCCCCCCCCCCTCTTCCAAGAAAAATCAACAACCTTCAATACGGATACTGGATACAAATATACATATTAGACACAAATATGGATATTGAATACAAATACAGAATATGGATATAAAATATGGATACAATTAATAGATACAAAATATAGATACAAAATACATATACCAATACTTAAAATTGATGCAAATACAAACATTGACATTGAATACAGATACAATATACAAATTATCATATCATTTATCCCATATCCTTTGTCTCCAAGCCCACCCTTTGAGAATTATAAGAGGGGGTGGGGGGAGGGTGGTTTTACAAGTTAAAAAATAATAATATTTAATATTTAATATTTATATATTAAAAAAGCTTAATATTAAAATTTTAATGTTTAAATCAGATTGGAAGGAGGGGAGGTACAAAATTTTAAATTTTTTATAGTTTTTGAGCTCATTGTGACATAGTTTGTCACAATGACAATGACAATGAGCTCAAAAGAGGTAATCACTGCCTCAACCCCACAAAATGACAACTCCACACTCAACAATTATATACCCTCCAATGCTCCTTGAAATGTTTAGAAATTTTCACTTTAATTTCAATATTCAAAAACTATATTTTGGAAGGGCTCAAAAACTAAAAGTTTCAAGACAATAGTGGTGCACCAAACTCTACTCACAACTCAAAACAAGTTGAAACAATGATATTTTGAGCCTTAATCTTGAACATTTTGTCCATCAATTTTGAAATGGAAGGAGTGATACAATACTATAAGAATTGGGTGGTTTAATACAATTTCTCCCAAGACATTGTTTGCATTTAATGGTAACTTAACTAGCATTTCTGTGCCCTATTCCCTTGCCACAACTAAAATAAAAGTAAAAGTAATTTTTAGTAATTCTTAAATTCATAGTAATCATATAAACAATTCATCAAAACTTCGAAATTCAATAACTTTCACACTATAGGTCCAAATGCCGTGAAACAAAGCCCATACAACCCTCCTTCCTGAGAGCTTTTTGACTATGAAAAAAACATGGCTACAAGACACACAATCCAAAAAATCTCAATGTAACAAACAAAACAAAACAAATAACCTAACTTAGGGTATGGATATGGAAGTCTAAAACACCAAGCATACAATGTTTGCCAAGAACAATGACATGGTTAACAACAAATTCATTGTTATGGGAGCTCCTTCCCCAGCTCCAGTAGCTGCGGAAACTGCAGTAACTCCAGCTGTTGCTTTTTCTTTAGAATCATCACCAAGAAAATATGTTTTGGGAGCTGGTGGAGGTACAAATCTTGTACCAGTCCATGCCTCATCTGGTATACAACAAACTCATATCAATTAAAATTTTGAAAAATTGAGCTTCTGTACGAGATGAGATTGATGTATGCAATCTTTGAATGTATGGAAATTTTTTTTTTAAGCTTATATTTATATCATTATCACTTAAAAGAAATCAATGATTTTGTCATCAAAATTCAAAAACATTCATGAATAGAACTTTTATGATTGTTGTTCAACTTCACACACTTTGAGAACTCATGAACATTCATGAATAGAACTTTTATGATTGTTGAATTTTGAGAATTAACCCCTACATGCCCGAGGCACCAAAATCTAGTGTTTGCAATTCCTTGAAGATTGATAAAACCTAACCAAGTTACTATTTTTAGTAATTTTTATTTTTTTAAACTTCTCTTTGCAATTTAATTTTTGCATCAAAAATTCGATTTTGAAAATGATTGATTATGATTTTTCTATTCAAAGTTTTTGTACACAGGTGTCCATTGCAACCTTGATTTTCCATAGTGTGGAGGGCTCTTGGAAATGAGCCTCAAATTAATACATTAAATCTTGGAGGAAAACCCATATTAGAAATTCATTTTAAAAAAATTGTAGAGTAGATTTTAAGGAACCAAAAATTGATTGAGATTACGCATATTAGTTCCTTTAACCTCTTTTTTTTTGTAATCAACTTTTTAGATTTGACATGTGAAAAGAGGATTGAAAGACTTCAACTCGCTTTTGCACGTTTAACACCTTCACGATCAAACATTATGATCTTTCAATCCATAAGTGATAATGCTATGTTTTCTTTTCCTAAATGATCTCTAATATGTCTATCTTGAATTTGCAAGGTTAAGTTTTTTTTTAAATGATAAAGCTTATTAAAATGTTAGCTTTTCGTTCAATAACAAATTTTTAGAAGCTCAATAAAGACCTTGAGGGGTTAAATGCTTCTAAATTTACTTGGCAAAGATTGTTTCCTAACCCAGTGATTAAAGTCGGCATTCCATCTTGAATAATTAGTTAAAGTTGGTGATGTGATTATGCAGCAAATGCCCAGTATGGTCGGTACATCCCTCATATTGTTAAAAATACTAGTTTTAAAACCAATTTAAAAAAACCTTTAGCATTAACATGACAAAAATTGAAATGCACCATGTTTACATATCAACTAATGACTGAAATTTGAGCTTGGAAATCTTATTCATCTTAAAGATCCTGAATTTCAAAACTCTCATTTTAATATTGGCTTGGTCATTTTTAATCCAAAGTTTTATTGTAAAAATTGATAATAATATTTGATATTTGATTGTAGAGTTCAAAGATCATGAAAAAATTTATTCTTAATATTCTATTTTGAAACTTATTCAATATTAAAATCTATAACTAAAGTGATTTTAAATAGATAAAAAATTAAAAATATATATTAAAAATATATATAAATATATTTTTAACTTTTCACCTTCAAAAGAAGGTGAAAAATTTCAAGGTCTCTTATTTTCCGATTTTTGAGTGCTTGAAATATTTTAAACTTGAAATTCTATGAAGAGTTCTTACAAAATCTAGGATACACTCTTGTAAGTGGGATGTGTAGTATTATGAAAGAATCTAATGCATTTGTGAGTATAAAATAATTGTTTTGGGAACTTTTTTTTTCTAAGAATGATTATGCAAGAATAATATTTTCAACATGTCTAAAAATTATTTTATATCAAGATTAATTTTTTATATGTGTCTATAATTTTAAACTTTTTTAAAAGTGCAACATTTCATATATAAGGACACAAAATGTATGTCAGCATAATGTGCATTCCGTCCTACATCTACAAAGATTCTTGATTTTTATTTTTTTTTATATTCCAAAAATCCAAAAATTTGTATTTAGAAATATTTTAAGCCAACCTTGACTACTACGAATGGTATTAGCATTTTGAATTTGAACAATCATTTGTCATAATCTTTCTTTACAACAAGTTTTATTGGAATTGTGAAAGTCATGAAATATACCAATGTGTTCACTTCTTATATAAAAGACATACATAATATCATAAAATAGGATTTCAATGGTATATTATAGATGTTGATTGAAACTACAAACCTGGTGTCACATAAAAATATGTTGGTGTATTTCCCAAAGATCTTTTTTGTTCATCAATGATTTTCATTTGATATTTGCCTACACTTGATGGATACATTGTTATAATACAAAAACCATATTGAATTTGATAAGTGAGTTTCCAAGTTGTATGCACATCAAGTTGATATCCACTAACTGAATCACTACCACTTGTCCCATACTTCCAAAAAGTGACATCAATTGCAACAATATTGCGATCGGTACCTCCTGTAGCTGCTGAAATTTTGTTTCCATATCCATCATACAATAGTATTCGAAAGACACCATATTCATTTAGTGGAAACTTGTTGCCTCTTTCCCATTGCCATATGCAATTGGGTAGTGATATATTTCCTATTGATGGAAGCAAAAAATTGAACAAGAAAAACTTTTGATTAGGTGATTCTACTAGACTCATTCTACTAATGAGCTCCAAAAAAATAAAAACATATGTCTATGTCTACTCATAATAAGCTCAAAATTTTTATAGATACTTAAGAATTCATTGAAAATTGTGCACATTAGAATAAATAAATAAATGTGAAAAAATATATAATAGTTTGTATTAAAATTAGACAACACAATAAAGAAATAGATCATAAATAGGCAAGATGAGAAGTTTCTAAAGAAATCTCATCAAGAATAATGGAGAAGCCTCCCATTGATCACCTACTAACTATCTAATGAAAAATCATTTATAAAAATTTTGAGCCTCTTGACTTATTTAACTACCATTTCTCTATTGCACATTTCTTTATGATTGATATCCAAAACCCATTACAAACTCTAATTTTATTGAAGATTGAAGATCTCATTGTAAATAACTTCAAATTCATTTAATCTCTATAATAACAATATACAATTGAATAGTTGAAGTGCACCTGCTATAATGTAAACACCCCAAGTATAGGGTTTAAATGCTGGTAATATTGTCCTCCATGAGAGTTGTATTTTAACCAACTTTGAGATATTGGCCATACCATAGCCACTAAAATTACAGCTAAAGAAGAAGAATCCTGTATAAACTTGGAGATACATTGGAACAATGCAATTTAGGTTTTGCATATATATTGAAGTCTCATTGTTTGGAGCCCAAATACTTGGGTTGTAACCGGGATCTTTTCCCATGTATGGTTTACAACATGGGCAAGCAACATCACAAGCTTTATATGTTTGTAAACATTTATTCCCCTCACACTCAAGATAGTATGCTGTGACTTTGAAAGATACTTGTTCACCTGATGGCATGACATCTTGAAGTTTGTCATTAGCATCGAGTATAAAATTTGAACACTTGGGACTAATGCCAAATAATGCAGTGTTAGCTCTTTCTAAACATTCATAACCATTTGCAAATTTAATAGTTTCAAGTGTGATAAAGATGACTTCAATAAAAGGAAAAAACCAAAAGTGCATTGTGTTTTGTAAATAGAGAATTAAGTAGAGAATGAATGAGGTTGCATACCATATTTAACTGATTTTGGACTATGATGTAAATTTTGGTTGTATATAGATAATGGTGATCTGTTGAGATTTTTGAGAATAGGTGCAATGAGATTGCAATGAAAATGGATGTCACAATCATAGTGAAGTGAGATTGCAAAGACAAAGAATTTCTTGATAAATTTCTTACAATTTTGAAAACAAAACAAATACCTATAATAAAGGTATAAATATGAACTTTACTCTTTTTCCTAGGAATCTCCTTGTATAATGTTAGGATCTACCTATTGCTAGATTCAAACATATTCTATTTCTAGTCTTTGGATACTCTATAAATAATTAAATAATTTTTTTATCAAATTGAAAATTAGAAAAAAAAGCTTGTAACTCTAATTATTTAACTTATATTAGATAGATTGATGTTTGGATACATTCTAAGGTATTGATGAATTTTTTGAGATTTATATTAAATATTATACAAAGATAGTTAAATTAGTAATACATATCATTTTTAGATTTTAAAGGGAAGAAAAATAAATTAAGAATAATATGTTTTTGGCTAACTCCTAATGATTCAAACTTTCATTTGCATTACTATCCTAATTTCAAAGGGAAGATCAAAATTAAAAGGTAAATGTTTCATAGAAGTTATTTCTTAAATAATATCATTTACAATGGACAAATTACTATTTTTGTTGAAAAAATCTAAAGTGAATTATTGTAGACTTGTAGTTTTAGTATATGATACCAAAGCATGCCTTCATATGTTTGATAAGTAAAATTCAAAGGCTCTTCTTTATTGACCCTTTGCAACTATACAAATTCTTCTTTGACATAGATACTTAACTAAAGGAGTAGTTGAAGGCAAAGCTTGACAAATTTGTCCATCTTTGGAAGACAATATTTATAGTAACAAGAAGGCCTAAATGAAGAAGAATTGTCCTTGAAACATTTAGAAAAAGAGGAATTTTTCAAGGCTCAAGCTATCATGTTGGTAGCCAACTTGCTATAGCTACACTAATTAATTGAATTAGTATGAGAATTTGAATAGTATAAGATTCCCTTATTGACTAAGGATGATTGTTGGATGAATGCAATCTACTTAAATAGTAATGAAATGTGGATGACAATCACACATTGAAAATACTATATAGACCACATTATGTTGATCTAACTCCTAGAAGACCATAGTGCCTATAGAGGATAAAACAAATTTCAAGAAGGTAACTATGACTTCAACTTTTAGTGAAACTTTTTGAAACTTTTTCAATGAAAAAATCATTAGCTTTGTGAGAATGTAACTTTAATTTCAATTGCTAATTAGGGTCAAAAATTATACCACAGAAAGTCCAAATTTTGATTCAGGAGGCAAAAATATAAATCTACAAATACTTGAAATTATAGTTTAATTTTTTTCTCTTGTAGATTATATTTTTGTCTACATGTGAATCTTTGATATATATTTTTTCAATTAGTGATGTGAAAATTATGAATAATCTTGTTTTATAGTCAATTAAATAATTTCTTGAAAAAATAATTTATAAGATTTAATTTGAATGTAATTTTCACAATTTTTCAACAAAAGTTGTTTGACAAGGTTAATCCCTACTTGCCTACTTGACTTTATAAGGTCAATTTGAAATTTTACATTTGTTGATCAATGTTTCAAATTCTTTTTCTTAAAACTTTGAATGCTTATATCTATTAATTTGTACAATCAAATTTTTACCATGTAATCTCAAATAAGTATAACATTTTTTTTTCCTTATCAAATTTTGAAATTTTAACCTTTAGAATTTTCATCGACTATAGTATGGTCTATTTGTTTTAAAACATCCATTTCTAGATCTAGAAATGTGAAAAATCACTTCCTTGGGGGCTCATTTTCAAGAAAATGAAGTTAGCTATAAAGTCATCTATTTAGATTTAGAAGAAGATTCAGTATTGAATTTATAAAAATTTCCAAAGCATGGGTGGTCTCTTGGGGGTGCAGTCTTTTAAAAAAATAAGAATATAAGTATGAATACTAGGTATTATTTTTTTTTGTCTATTGTTTATTTTGCACCATGTCATTATGCAATTTTCAAAATAATGTAATTAATTAAACAATGGGCATACATTACTTGTAATTTTCAATAGCAATGAATATATCATATGCTATATTAGTTCAATTTTTTCACTACTAACAATCACAAAATTTGGTATAGGATTTAGGATTCACAATTAGGAGGCTTCCTAATTATTTAGTGCTCCAACATTTAGAAATTCATATCTTATTCTATAAAGCTCCAAAAAATATGAAATGACTTGAGGTTAAATGCCAATTCCATTTTGTTTATGGTGAAAAGTTATTGGATTTTATTCCCAAAACTAAAATAACACTGTAAGACTATATAGAATCAACAATATTGAAACATCATAATCCTATACCATTGTAGTACATATCATTTGCCAAGCTACTTATTGATATTCATTTAATGTAGTTATAGTACTTCAAATACACTTCTAATTTTTAACCCCTAAAGATTTTTGACTATGTTTTCACCAAAAATGCTCCAAAACTGCCATTTCTAATACAAGTGCAATTTTTTTCTAAAACACATTTTTGACTCATGTAACCGTAGGATCTTGTAGTAAGGTGGTTTTTAAAGATGTGGAAAAAATTTCAGAAATTTCCACCGTGTAGATTGCAAGATATAAGCATTTGAATTGACAAAAATTGTTTTTTTATCCCTGCAAAAATCCAGGCAGCTGCACTTCACAAGGTCACATTTGTGTGAATTTTTTTTCAAAAGAGTGGTTACTCTTTGAATTCATACTTCAATGCAAGTTGGCTACATTCTCAAAAAATTTCAAACCATTTGAAATTGTACAACATATAGGAAAAAATCAGTAAGTAGAAAGAAGTAAACAATGAGCCAAAATACTAAATTGTGAACATTTCATTCATAGAATTGAAAATTTTCAATCCCAATGGTTAAAATGTTGTAACAAACAATCTACATCATCTGTTTATATTTTTTTCCAAAAACATGAAAAATTGAATTAAATGAAGAATTTCAAACTTTTTTTGTACTGTAGAGATTCTGTAACTGGCCGCAAACTACCCCAAACTCAAAATCTTCATAACTTTTGACTCATTGATTGGAATGGATTGATTCAAAGCTTCCTATGTCTGTATAAACCTAAAGAACCAATTTGAATTTTCACTTTTTAAAAAGAAAGTTTTTTTGAAGAAGTTTTTTTAGCTGGCCGGTTTGCCCGCCGAATAAAGAAAACAACATATCCTACCATAACTTTTTAATCGTGAAGTCAAAAGTTATGAAAATTGTCAGGCCTTAAAGCTACTCCTCGGGCACACATTGTATCAAAATTTCAAAAAAAATTAAATAAAAACTCCATCCGTAGTGAGCTGCCCAAAAAATTTATAATCTCCAAAAACGTTGTTTAGGGCTTTAGGGGTTAATATACAACATATGTCAACTCTAAATTTTTTTAGCAATTGCCACTTTATTGAAACAATACTACAATACTATTGTTTCATTAAAGTTAGATCATCAAAGTGTAAAGAATCTATAATAGAACAACAATGTTGTGTAAACATGAGGTTAAATGCTAGCCCTAGATCCATAATTAAGACTTCTATCTTATGAAATGAGTAAAAAAGGGGGTATCGTAAGTCTATCTTTCTTCCTAATACACTCTATTATTTCACACGCTAAAGTTTTATGAAGATACACAATGACATTTTGTATGCACAATAGTACATAAAATCAATTTATAATTTTTTGCCTAGCGTTTTTTGGTACTCTATATTTATTTGTACCTATATGGCTACCTCTACCCCTTAGTGCAACCCTTGAAGGTGGTCTAGATTCTAGAGGTAAAGAGTCAAAGGATTGTTAGATAGGGAACTTTAGCCAATGAGATGAAAGTTTTTTCTTTTTACCTCTTCTTGATCTATATCTAACAACCACTAGACTACACATCTTGCACTTGAATTTGTATCATTTTCCATTTTTTTCTCCCTATTGTGTCTCTTTATTTATGATCTTTTACTCCCCTAGTTTGACCTAGAATTTTGGCTCCAAATTTTTACAAAATCTTTGATTTGTCTCATATTTTTCATTTATTTCAATATTACACAACCATTTTCTAACTCATTTTTTATCTTAAAAATACAAGACTTGTATGCATGTATGTTAAACTTAGTTATCTTGAGAATGAACATAGGATGCCAACTTTCTAAAATGTTATTTGTCCAAAAGAACCAATCAAAGCACAATTTTAGTTACATCAAAACATGAATTTCTTTAAAGTAACCATCACCTCTATATTATAATCTTACACTCTACGAGTTGGATTGAAACCAAAATTTGCAAGGATTGGCTTTGTACTAGGTTCTACAATTGATTTTGTCTAAAAATGATTCATAGCCCTTTGAGCTTCAACTCTTTGTAATTTACCATCACATGTTTTTTCAACCCTCTAAAAGATTGTCTCAAGGTTGTTCTCCAAAATCGTTCTTTGCATTATACCTCCAAGAGATTGTTTTGAGGTTGTTCCTTGAAATTGTCTCTTACATTGTACCCTCTAAGAGATTGTTTTGGGGTTGTTCTCCAAAATGTTCTCCAAAATTGTCCCGTGTAAACACTACAAGTGTGATTTTTTGAATTTTAAAAAAAAAACTTCAAAAAATTTCAAAATTTTTAGAATGTATAAAAACTGAAGACTAATTCAAAAAATTCAAAAAATTCAAAAAAATTATTTAATAATTATTTAACAATTAGTTTTTAAAATTAGCTAATTTGTACTAATTCATGTAGTAATCTCTTCACCAAGTCAATTTACTTACATGGCAAAGTTCCCAAAGTTTCCTAACAATATTTATAAAGTTTCAACATTTTGAGATCTCACAATCTTTTGAAGGCTTCAAAAAAGATGTAATGCAAAATTGGCATCTACAACAATGGCCTTGGTCCTTCAAGGGTTGGTTGAAAATCACTAAAAATTTGTTTCTAAATGGTGAATACAACTAAAATGGAAATCTTGAATAGTTTTTGATAGAAAAATGGCCTTGGCCCTTTGAATTTTATCTAAAAAACTAAAAACTTCCACATTAGAGTGCCTCACAAATCTACGAAGTTCTCAAAATAGTGCAAGTAAAGTTTATTACCATGAGGCACACTACTTAAATTGACTCCTATACCCCAAACACACTTTAACTCATGAATACTTATGGCATGCACACAAAAGTCAACTCAAATTGCTAATGCAACAATGGCAATGGAGGCACCCAAATATTAACCTTGAAAGGATGCTCATGCCAAAAAGTGACTTTCAAGATCATTGTAGAAATGAAGAATGCACCTACTACTCCAAAAATTGAATGGTTTGACAAAGTAATTTGGTTAAGAGCTAGAAGCAGATTCTGTTGCCTTGTCACATCAACTCACATGAGAACATACCCTGTAAGTTTCATTAAGGACTCCATGTTCCGAAAACATTAATTAGTCACGGCGCAGATGTGATGCTGCTGTTCAGCTTTGGTAATCCAAGAGGGTCAAGAACTCACCAAAACCCCCCAAAAAACAACCTTTCTTATAAAGAGCTTTCTTGAAGACCATCAAGAGCTTTGGGAAGGTAGTGTTCGATTGTGAAATAGATAAAGCGGCAAAGAGGATCAAGACTACACCGCAACAGCCTCGATGCTAAGCTCCACAATAATGTCTCTCTAAAAAATCTACAAATCTCAAAAATAGTTCAAAAGGGCCCTTTAATATGATGGCGAAAAAGGATCCTCCGTATTCAACTGCGACGTCTGCTTGGTGTAACATTCAGAACCTCATAAGAGCATTGTAAAGAACAATCAACCTGCACCAAAGAAAGTGTCACCCGCTGCACCTCTCCTCGGCCTCCACCTACCTCTCCCGAATTTTGCTCCAAGAAATTCCAAACCCTCTCCACAAACCCCATCTCCGAACAGAGACGCGTGCATCTCGATTAATTGTGCACTTCGCATCGTTCAGCTCACCCTAACTCTGAAAGACCAGATTCAAAGAATGCTACCATACTTTGGTCCGATAGGCCTGCTGCTAAAATGCTCACACTCGGAAACCAGCTCTCTGCAGCCAACTGTTTCGATCGACCGATTGTCCTCGTCTTCTGCCCCAAAACCCTGAGCTTTGGGGAGCATAGTTCCCAGCAAGATAAACATAGAGTGACAAAGGCTCTGCACGATAAAGTCCAAATAGCTACGTATATCAGCAAAATGCATTCCTCATATAGTAAATTCAAATGCTTACAATTGCAAATCAAGAGTCCTCTTAGTGAAAATCATTGGCAATTTGTGATTGATAGCAATGTACCTCAACTTCGAAAGCAGTTTTAATGTACGTCTTCATCAAAAAGCAGTATTCAAAATCTACTAGAGCTTGTAGCAACAGCATATATTTTTTAGAAAACAGAAGAAAAAGACGACACCAAGGCTAGCTGGGACCATCACTTTCAGGTCGAAACCATAGGAAGCCAAATTGGGAATTTATTGGCTAAATATAAAACTCCGCCACCACTCTTCTACTATATAAACATTCGCGTAATTGAAATCAACCTCAGACTCAGCAAAAATGAGGGCAGTTTTCCTATCAGCCTTAGAATACAGCATTTGCTAAGTTAGCACGTAATATGACTTCCAACGTACCACACTGTGATTCCTTTCTTGTCATTTTGTTGGTGTCCTGCTTAATGCCCTCATTTATAACGGTCCGCTTCGGACAAGTCGATTGAAGAAGAGAAGTGGAGAACGTATTTGTGGATGCTTATCACTTGGAGTAACGTATCATTCAATTTGTGAGAAGCCATAGCCTAGTCCTTGAGTATCACTCAACCACTGCCAGTACTTGTTTAGGACAATGTCATTCGGTTGCACGTCTTGCCATCGACCTTCACAGAAGATGGCATAAGCATCTCTCGCATACCTAAGCCAACATCAATATAGGACACTGTGAGCATGTAATAACGTTAATCTCCCGAAGACGAGAGTAGTAGATAGGAAATCGAAGGTTGTCTCTGCTCTCAATTCATCTCACATTATAAGAGAATGCACTTACTCCCCAATTCCATGAAGTTGAGTAACATTTGTCCAGGTTGTTCCCAAATAGTCTTGTGAGAAACGCTGTAGAGTTTTCGCTCTCTTATTTTGTAGCCCCAGCGAGTGAATCACAAGCCCAATTTTCTCAGTTTCGATGGAAACGCATGTCTCAGCGTCAGGGCATAGCTCAAAAAAATCCCAAATCACTTTGTGCATCTGTACACCACACGAACATCAGGGCAAAAGTTACCACAAAGTAGTGCACATGAGCCAAATACTTGACAAGTCGGCACGCACTACAGGGAAAAGACATATAAGAAACATAACAGCGCACATAAGCCCTTGAGTTAGTACTCTTAGAAACAAATAGAGAATCTACAAAATCCAGAGGGCATAGATCACGAGAAAATCATACCTGACGGCCTCCTGTCTTGTTCAGTAACATGCATGCCACCAGAACTTTCCAGGGGTCCTGATAAAGATGTTCCTGTATCAAACCGTAAGGAGACACTGGAGGGACACACTCCACGCTTGATGACAAACGGGCCCCTGGGCGACAGACGTCAACAAGCACCCGCTGACATTTTCCCCTCTTAGCTGAAGGTGTAAATTCAACAAATGCTGGAGAAGATTCGGTGTCCCTTTCTGAAGCGGTTGCTTCTGTCTCCTTTTCCTTTCCACATAAATCTGTTACAATCTCAAAAGATGGTTGATACTTCATGATTCTAATCTTTTTCTTTCTTCATGCGACTCTTCAGCACAAAATAAACGATGATCTTTAATAAAAAAAACTCGAGGAAGTCGCCAATATAACAAAACTGATCACCTCTTTAGTCGGACAAGATGACACAACTAGTTAGGAGCAAGCATACCAGTGTAAATTTTTAAGCTTGATTCCTCCCGCTTGTTCCTTTTATTCCTCCTTAGCTTAGTCTTCCCGCTGCCTATATCAGCTTTTACGTTCAGAGTGAGAAGCCCTTGTTGCATTCTCAATCTACTGTTAGCAATGCGTTCAGAGACTCGAACAGCCTTCTGCTTTGAAGCCTTTCGCTTTTTTCCTTTCGTGCTCTCTTCCTTTGCAGCTATACAATCCAATGTAACCCTAGTACCATCCGGAACATTCGCTGTATCAAATTCGTCTCCATTTTCCCTATCCGTAAAAGAAATTTCTGAAGAGCTCTTGCGCTGCACGTTTCTCTTCTTAGATCCAAGCGCTCCAGAGCTCCGCTTCCGAGAAAGTTTCGATTTCTTTTCTCTTGCTGCTTCAAGTTTCACTTTCGCATGTTGCACCCAGACGCCTTCATGTGGAAGTTCGTAATCAATGCTTTCTGCCTCTGAGGCTGTTCTGCGAGTCCTAGCAGGCGGCGATGTAATGCACGTCTTCACATGCCTGTTACCTTTGGTATTAACTATCTCCTTCTTGATCTTGACGGATTCAAGCTTAGCACGAGCTTTCTCCACGGAAATTCTCGTTGCCTTGACTTTCTTTGGCTGCTCTCGAAGTTCAGCATCCATGTGACCACCGAGAAAATTCTCCAGTTTCCTTTTCGTCACATGTTTCTCTCTGGTTGCTTTTACACGATCCAATTTGGCTCTAGCACTTTCCAAGGTCACTTTTGACTCTGGACCTTTAGAGCTCTGTACAAATGCATACGCTCGCACCCGTGACATAGCAACCGGCTCCTCCATCATATCCACAACATCGTTATCATCATAGATCACGAAATCCATTTCGTCTTCATCACAATCTGCACAAGGATTTTCTTGAGTTAACTGAAGTTGAAAATGAGAAACAAGCAGGTCATGTACAATGTAGTAACACTAGCATAATCAAAGTTGACCTGCAAACGGCATCATCTGTTTCACTTTTTAATTGCATTGCTGATTGCCGTAGATTGCACATATTTCGATTGTGTTTTTCAAAGGTGTCAACACACACAGAAAGATTTTAAAACGTTAAAAAATGTCCAAGTTAGCACTGAACCAGAAATCGGACAGCAGCTGTGTCTCGATTCCCGATGACCATGCCATTTTCAAATAGTCCTCGCATTTCAGTAATTTCAAATACCAGACCGTGTCTGCCATTTTCACCCGCATAAATCAGCTGCAACACTAAAATTGACCAACAAAACATTGCAAACGCCAAATCTAGTGATACCAGAAAATATTATATTCAGTTTCAAATTCAGTACCAATTTGAAAGTTTCTTTAACGTTCTCCAATCTTCGCGCGTGTTCTTACAGCTTAAGGAGAAAACGCAATCTAAGGTAATCAAATATGCAACTCCAAAATTATGAGCACGATAGCATTCTGTTTCCGCTGCAACCTGATAGCTTTTAAAAACAGAGACTTTCGAAACAGAATAGAAAAAAAATAAACCCTGAGGCAATCACACCCGCAATTACTACAATGTATGAAAGAAAATTTTATATTTTCTGGTAACACTGGTCAAAACCTAAATTAAATCAAGAGGAATCGTAGAAACCTGTGGAGAAGGAGTCCAGCAGAAACGCTGGCACCATTCTTCGATACACAGCAGCCTCTGGTGTGTTAGGACCGACCACACTCGCAGGTGATTGTACAAGAAGATCATCCGACGTCATAGACGCTTCAATTCTCTCGTTCCTGATCGAATCAGTTCCCACCGCCTTTTTCATTTCAAAATGACCGCACAGGGAGACCGCAAAACCGAATAATATGCCCCTGCTCAAGGTTTTCGTCAATCTTCTTCAAAAATGATGAAGCTCTCAAAGTACCGAATGCAAAACCCTAGGACAATCAAGCAGTCGAGCACCACTTGGCAGAACTCCAAAGCTCACAGGCAACACAAACGTTACCACCTCACTGAAGGTCAGTGAAACATGGCGCCTTCTTCTTGCTAACCGGAACTTCGTTTCTGAACGGAAATCATCCCCGAAAACGAATGAAATCTGTCTGACGAATGGAGATGAATGGACAACGAACAAACAACAATGCCTTCAATAACGTCATTTTAAGTAAAGTTCTGATCAGGGTCATAATAATATTTTCTGGAAATTTTGCATAATTTTATTTACGTTTCTCTCAAATACATTATTGCCCTTGATTTCAATGAAATTATACACCAAGGAAGTTTAGTTTTTTTAATTTATAAAAAAAATAGATATTCATATATTACTTTAGATGAAGAGAAATTATTTTGGACAAACATCATTTTGAATCATTTTTTTCCATCATCTTGATAATGAAATTCACCAAAATTTAATCATGAAGGCTTTAAAATGTAACCAATGTGAATGTAAACCTTCCTTCTACAATTAAAACGGGAAAATGTAACTTTCAAAGAAATAAGCAAGGAAAAAAATTACCCTACTTTATTACAATAGTTAACCATAGAAGGATGAGCCCATGATGATTGATTTCAAACTTCATTGCCCATCACTTTGTTTATTGTTATTTTGCATTTAGATATATATGGAAATTTTTATACTTATCTTTCATAAATGAAGTCATTTGTTTGCTATGAATCATACAATTTTCAAATTTTAGAGGCAAAATTGAAATTATTGTGAATTTTTTAAGAAAATTCATATCAAGTATATTACTATAAATCTGAAATTTTCACTACAAATGTATTTTATAGTGTATAATATCATGGTGTAAAACAAAGTTATTGCATTGTTCTAAAATTAGAAAATCAATAAACCATAGTTATAAGCCCAAAGTTCATTATATTGGTATAAAATATTGAAATTCATAAAATTTTCAAAATTTTCAATAAAAGTAGAAAGTGCACTTGCTAAGATTTATTTTATTTGTTGGCCTGAAGTTCTAAAACCATCATTTTTATAGTGAAAATTCACATTAAGAGTAAATAGCGAGAAATGGCCAAAAAAACTTTATATAAGTGATCCTTGAATTGAGTATCTTTTTCTTTACAAAAGCTATTGATACCAACAATGACAATGAAGAAATTTCCAATACTATTCTTAGCAAATACAATCAAACAACTTCAAAAAAAATTTGGATAAAGAAACATTTTTTTTCTATCCTATTGTAAGTCTTAGGTGAAGTCTTCTAAAGAACATTATGCATCCTCAATAATGTTTGAGGGTTAAATACCCTCATTGTTCCCTTTCAAGATTTAATTTTTTAAAGATTGTAATCTAGTGAATACAAATTAAAACATACAAATCTTAAGCACTCTCATTGATTGAAGTGAACTAGTTTCAATCTTCAAGTCAATAGGAATACTCTAAATTATTATTCTAAACTTGATAACTAATGACAACTAATATGCCACCAATTAAAGAAACTACACCTCATGGAAGCCGAATAAGCAATCATCTATGCATTGTTGTTTCTAGTATTCCATATAAAATTGTTTATTTTTTGTTGAATCTAGTTGAAAGTCAAGAAAATATTTTGAATTCCTTGCCACTGTATTTTCTGGACTCCCTAAAAATGAACAATAAAGTTTTCAAAGTAATAGAAATAGGTGACCTAGTAGTGAAGCAAACCTAGTAGTTCTCATGAATAGAGACCTTACATTTTACGCAAGAATTTATAGAGGTCGATTTTAGAAAGGGGCCCCAATGAGGTGCAGTAACTTAGAATCAATCAATTTGGAAATGGATAAGGTATGCACACCGACCCCCCATTGAAATGAATCCCCTCTGTACATTCAGTGTTTGCGAGGAGGCGGGTCACCAAAGTTGCAGAGCGTTAGTAGGAGAGACGACGCCATAGCCAGCACCATGGCCACCAGCAGCAGCTTCATCGGCTGTACCCCACTCCTTGCCGTTCCTTCTACAGTCGCCGCCTTTCCCACTGCAACTTCCATCCCCGCATCCAGTTCCGACGCTGCTCATTCTTCGATTGTTCGCTGGAGAGCCGATGTCCAATTGAGGAATGAGCGGGTTCGGGCGAGTGGGAGGGATGGTGAAGCAAGTGAGGGAGTTGGCGAGGATGGAGAGCAGGCGTGGACTCGTCGGGGGCTCATGGGAGTGGCAGCTACTTTGGCCACTGCGTTGGTTAGCTGCGAGTCCGCGCAGGCTTTTGAATTTGGAATCTGTAAGGTTGACTTTTGCCTTCTGCGTGATTGGCTTCTGATTCTTTTGGTATGTTCTTGTTGTGGATTGTTTTGAGGCGTCCTTGATGGTGTGCGCGGATTGAATATGGCAGGGATTGTTTGTAAAATGTGATTAGAGCATCTGAGACACCTAATTCCGATATTTTAGCTGATTTGCATATAATCAATCGAAATTGCAATCACCGGTTAGTTTTCCCTTGTAAGCTAATGGAAGTCATAAATTTTCTTAAAATTGGACAATGTTGTTTGGAGAATGTCTGTAATTTCTGGGAGTTTTCAACTTCAGAACTCGGAAGTGTCATATAGGTGCATCCTTCAATAGTCTTCGAAAGATCCAAAAAATATCTACGAGAGGTTTGCCCTAATTTACAAGAACGTGGCATCATCTGTAAAGTTGAAACATCCGCCATCACCAGTTCTAGGTAACACTCCAAAAGACCTTAACATGTTATGATTGAGATTGGAATCGGAATTGTGTCACTCTACCATGTAAGGTATCGCAAACCCTAGGATTTACTTGTAATTTCATTTGTGTGTGTGATGAACAGTCGCACACGCCTGGAAGATTCTGTCGTAGAAGAAGCTAAGGAATCCAAAATTAGTGATTCCAATATTTCTCATTCCATGTCCATTGCCAAGCGCTACGATTTCTTTGCATTGCCGCGTCTTCCTGTCGCTAAAGCATCGCAATGCAGGTACGATTTTTTTCTGAACACTTTCAACTACTTCTGTCCTGAGACGATGAACTTTGGTTCTGACCTAAATCACTCTTCGGGGACAATCTTTACCAGCTGGGCCGAAGGAATGGTTGAGAGGCCAGAAGCGAAAGACGGCACAGTTTTTGATGAACCCTATCGAAGCTTCTCGCAACCGACTATCCTCAGCTGTGCTTCTTCTCTGTAAGTTGGCCATCGAAAGTGCCGTTACTTCATTTCCATGTCATGCTGCCAGCTTCTCTTGCGTTCATGGTTTCACGGACAATTTATCTGGCTTTTTAAAATTCTGTTTCTCAATCTCAAGCTTCTGCTCTTAATCTGGAAATAGAGATTAGGAACTTTGGAGTTCAATTATTGATTATTCGTCTTTTTTTCATCCAGTACTATCGATTGTCACAGGGTTACAGAGTAACAGAACTCCATATATGGAGTGCATTTTGGGTGCGGAGGGGCTGTGACATTAAAGAGGTCTGGGCGTACTTCAAGATCCTAGAGCACTTTATTAATGTCGTATCTGTCATGGCAGCTTCAGCAGAGGGTTCATCCTTTGAAAACTACGAGGAGGCAGGAAGGTTGGTCAAAGTTGCTGCCCGAGATTGCACGCCATCAGAAATTGGCTCCATACTTGATTTTCAAACTCGAACTGGGGTCGAGGTTAGTCTATCATCTCATCTTTATATTGCAATGTTTGTCAGCAGATTTGCTCAGCCATGGAGAGAAAAGGGAAGCAATGTTTGCTCAAGACCTCTTTTTCCCACTTAGAATTTGGGAGGTTATCTGTCTTCAATTTTGTAGGTTCTCACTAGTTGCACCGACTACTTGGTGGAAGCTGAATACAGACCTGACGGGTTGATCCTCACTCATCTATTTTATGCAGGTTTGCACTTTCAAACTGGTGTTAAAGAATGCTGCGTCACTGTTGCCCAATGATCACCCTGTCAAGATGCGTGCTGATGCTGCTTTGAAAGATCTCATAAGGTCAGCATTCTGCTTTGCCTAATGTAGCTGAATTTGAACATTTGTGGTTTTGATTTTGGTTTGCAAGAAAGTTTTAGGTCTAAAGAGTTGCTTTGAGGCTCTTCACGCATTCTTTTTTGTTGATGATTGGCGCAGGTCCTTCATTGCTGTGGATGCGCTTCTTACTAGTGGCGGAGCTAGTGCTGCAACACAGAGGTACCATACACTTTCTCCATCTTGGAGTGCTTACTGCTTTGTGATGTTGAAGGCAACCTTCTTTTCATTCTAAGCCCTTTGGTCAACTGAAAAGTACGGATCTGAATGTTCTCTAGTAAGAATGTCTTGGCATTGTGTCTGATATTGCTCGAGTCTCCCAACTTTGAGCAATATCTAGTCGATAATGGCTTAGATTTGTATTCTGGTTATGAGCTTATTATTGTAATGTCAGAGAAATCTTTTAGAGTAGGATCAGTTTTAGTGCACTCCACCTTCGTCTTGAATGAAGTACGGTATTATTGACGACTGCAATGATTTGCCTTGTGTAGAGAGGACGTCTTGGGCGCATTGAAACAGACCATGGTGGCGCTGGATACTTTCCAGCAAGGTGTGCAGAGTTGTCTCGATGCTTAGGACTTCCAGCTTTTCGCTTTTGTGCATGTTGCTTTGAAGGCCATTTCGGAATTGGATTTTGGATTTTGGAGAATTTATTTTATCACATTGAGTTACGCACTCGGATGTTTCATTCACAATGTTTCATTCTACCTGTTTCCACTGGAAATGCACGAGGAGTGGCCACTACACTCCCCACTTACAAATCTAATTACAAGCAATCACGCTTTACGACATCCTGCGTTCCCCTGATCCATCTACAGTACCTTTCGGTTGAGACAGGCAAGCACGGGCTTCGAACTTGGACAGTAGGAGAAGGCCAAATTTCACTGGAAGCCAGAAAGGTGTTTCCCAGGGGACAAAAGCTGGAGAGCTTACTGCAGGTCACTGTCCCTACAGTCAGCACAACAACAGGTAATCTCATGTGACCCGTCCGGGCTGTGTACGGTTCTTAGCGCAGCCAGCACAAAAAGCCATCTGTTCAGTATGAGCACTTGAGCAGGGTCCAAGGCTTGGACTCCAAGCTTGGCACTGTCCCTAAGAACAGCAGCACTGTACTTGAACCTGTATAATATAGTACCAAGTAGAGAAGGCCAAATTCAACAGACATTCTTGCCCGCAGAACATCAGTGGTGATCAAGGTGCTTAGTACAGACGGACAGTACAGACTACAGACAGTGAGCTTTGGAACCTGCACTTGGAAGAGATGGGCCTTATTTTACAGGGACGTTATTCCGCACGTTAAGAAAAGAGAAAGCTCCTCGTGGAAACGGGCTATGAATTCTTGTACAATTCCACTCATATGATATGCTCTGTAAGTAACCCTGAAACCCCGGCTGCCAAGGACGTTGAGTGTCCTTTGGATGACTTCAGGTTACCACCAGGAAGAAAAGTGATGAGAGCCGAAGACTTTAGTAACGATTTACGTGGCCAGCAGCAGATTCTAGTGCGTAAGATTCTACAAATATCAGATGTACTGTACAATTAGCAGTGAAATTAGGGAGGACGTTAAATCCTACCATCGAAGGTGGGCCCAGCAGGTTCGATTTATCCCAGGGTAAATGCTGAATTTTTTTATTTTCTGCACAATTTCTTTTTTGCAAATTCTGAATTCATATTTGCAATCAAAGACCCCATATTAGCTAGGAGGAGTCATGAACATATCCTAAAACACGGAACAAAATAGGGGGCTTTATCATAGTTTATTTTCTAACGCGGTAGTTGATGTGATATTTGTCACAACTCAAACGATGAGTTTAGTGACTTGTTGGCAACTTGTTGGCAACTTGTTTGCAACTCATCTATGACTTCATTTGTAACTTGTAGATTTGTAGATTTTGAAATTTTAATCTCATTAACTTGTAAATTTTAAAATTAGTTGAATTTTAAATATTTTAGATTTTGTAGACTATAGAAGTCTATAAAATGTAGAAATCTACAAAATATAAAAATCTACTAATTGTAAAAGTCTTAAAATTCTATTAAGATAATTCATTATGTAAGATTAAAACAACTTACAAGCCTTATATGTTCAACCTAATTAATGGTGTTTGTAACAATTGATATGGTATAGTTGATATGAGACAATAAGGAAATGATTTTTTTTTAAACAAATGAAATAGGATTTCATTGCAGGCAAAGAAGTACAAATCCACCAGCCACCAGGGTTTGGCAAAAGACAAGAAGGAAATTACTTCAAAACAACTAAGAAATAGCTAAAATGTAACTAAGAAATAATTAGCAAATGACTAGAATGCAATTAGTATGCGACTAGGATGCAACTAAGATGCAACTAGTATGTAACTAGAATGTGACTATGATATGTCTAACATGCAATTAGCTACAACTAAAGAACGACCAAGAAATGATTAGAAAATGACTAAAATGCAACTAGAATGTGACTAAGAATTGGCTATTTGTCATTTTATAGTTGTAGTTGCATCCTAATTGTTTCCTAGTTGTTTTTCACAATTACAAATTGACACAATGGAATCTACAAATAATAGACTTATCCACATCAACAATTGTGATGAATAATGAATGAAAAATAGCTTACATTTGTCCTGGATTTGAACTCTTGTACAACTCTCACAATCCTACACTTCATTTTATGATTGCTTTACAACTTAAACAATTTCTATACTTCATACTAAAACTGCTTTGCAACTAAATCAATGTAGTTTTGATTTGAAACAATGACATAAAATAATAGGAGTTGATTTGGTGCAAATAGATAGGTCTAAAGCCAAAGGATAGTTGAATAGGACACTTTTAGTCACATTTTAGTTAGTTGTGGTGGATAGGTTTTTCTTCTAGTTCATTGGTAGTTTTCAATAAATATTAAAACCATTTGAGGGCTTATTTTAAAGTGCACTTTAAGGCACTAAGTGATATTGGAGGTATTTAGTGTGGAAGTTCATAGGATGGGGAAAAAAATTCGTCACACAATTTGCAAGTGAAAGTTGATTGAATGCATTTTTAGGAAAAATGTGGTATATAATTTCATCATTATAATATTACTAACTTTTCAAAAGAAGAAAATTTTCAACCCTTTAAGGATGGACTAGTAATTGTGGAAATCATTTTTTTAGTATTGTAATGAGAATCATCAATTAAATTTTTTTTTAAACTCATTAGAGGTCTAATTATCAAACTACTATGAAAGTCCTCTCCTTTTCTCACACAAAATTCTAAAGATGAATATATGCACTTTTGTCTTATATAGAAGGATTCTCTATCATTCATTTGACAACTTTGGTCTGCAAGGTCTTGATACAAGATTAATACATGAATCATCCTTATTATAGTGTATACTAGCTACTTTTTGCTTAATTCTCTTTATTTGAGTTTTAGCCATAAAAATGACAATTTTTGAATTTGAGCTGAACCAATGAAGTAGACTTTCTACTCCGATCAAAAAATTTAAAAAATTTAAAAAAATTCATTATTCTATAGCAATTTGAACTTTGAGCCTATGACCATGGTTTCATGATTTTCTTGTATCAAAATGACACAATAACTTTGGTTTATACTTGGCATTGTGCACTATAATATAGATACACCATTATAAAAATTCAGATTTTTGGAGTATATGTATGTATGTAGGGTAAACTAGTGACCTAGTGTAGCTGCTATGCCTCGCTTCATAAAGTATAGCTAGGCGAACCTGTACTTTGACGTGGATATATAGAGGGCCCCATTGAGGATGCTCAATCACAAATTTTCAGTGCTTTCGGTTAGAGGCCAGCCTTCACCAGCTTCCGATATCTTGCCCGACTCCTTCTAATTAGGAGGGATTTGAGGGCTCTGGGAGCCTGCGAGTTCCCACAGCCCGAAATCCGTAATCAGTCGCGGGGAACGCAGATCTGCAGGAATCCGACGTGGTCGAGACCGTGCCACGTCATCGAATTTTTTTTCTCGAATTTTTTTTTTTTTTTTAACTTTTTTTCATATTTCAGGACCCAAAAAAAAACTTTTTTTTTTTTTTTTTTTTTTGAAAATGCTGACCTGACAGCGGCCAGCCGTTCCCAGACCAGTTTCGGGAACAGTCCGAAACGGCCCTCAAATCCCTCCTAATGACTTTAAGAAGCGCCAGGTTGGAACACTTCCCGAGTGAAAGAGTTCAGTTCCCCGAAGAGTTCTGACGGGAGTTCTGAGTGAAGCGTCGTCGTTTTCAGCAATTTGGTTGTGCATGCTGCCCTGGTAATTAATTAATGCTCAATTACAGGTATCGTTCCATGTAACTTAGTCTTGGCTAGTGACCGAGAGTTTTCTGAAGAACAAGACTAGCTTGGTGGATCTAAGATCGAACGCCCTTTACTTTTAATTTGCCTGTCTTGATATAACTACAAGAAATATAACTAACTATGACTTCAGTTGGTGCAATCAAGCTAGCTAAGAACGCGCTTCATTAATTTTTTTCGCCTGTCTGAACTAACTACTTCCGAGGTTCCACATGCAGTTGTTGAGTTCAAATTTCAAAAATTTGGGTGCTGGCATGCATGGTGCTCGTCCCAGTTCAGGCAGAGGCTGCACCTCTAATTAATTATTTTCGGAGCAGATCGAAGCTCCGGGAGAATAATTCATGTATCGATCTATGATTCCCAGATTGCCATTCCTGGTGTTCAATTCAATTTAGTGTTGGACGTCAACGGGAAGATCGAATTAGAGTCACTGATTCTATTTCCCTGTTGCCTCATATCTGCTCCTTGTGCAAAATCAGTTTAGAAGCTTCTGATACTCCTGTAAGGAAAACAAGGGTACGCATATATAATCGATCTCCCCATGAAAATGCCGCGCCGTAACGGTGGATTCGATTTTCAGTGGCCAATTAACAGATCGTCGATCACGAGGGTTTGCAAAACCAGTTGATTGAATTGAAAGTTGGCATATGATTATCACCTGGCTTAATGAAGCAGGAATTTGTGATCTCAAAAATATCATTTGTTTCCACTGATCGACTTTGTGCAAGCCCTCGATCTGACAACAGGGTAACTTCCAGGCACACGTACGGTTTTTGGAAACACCTCCTAGCTAGCTCATGTTCAGTGCGATCGATATATCCGCGTTAGGTACAGCGTCTGCTTCTTGGCCCTCTGCTGAGGGTCACTGCAACGAGAGTCAGAGGACACTGAAAAGGCAGCTGAAAGCGTGTGTGCGCGCTCGCTTTAATTTGCATTTTGACCAGTTCCTCGATAGATCATGTCTTGTCGATTTTGTCACAAAGATTGTTCAATTCTCCAGTCTGTAGCTAGGGCTTCATTATGATCTGTCTGCCTGTCTGCATGATGGGAAGATGGTTGGTCACATTCGTTATAATGCCGTGTTTCAGAGCGTCAAAGATGTGGCATGTATTGCGCTCAAGTGCGGAGAGCTTTTGGAAACTTGGAAGCAACACGAAACTTGTGTGCATCGACGGTTGCGATCATTCGGAAAGTATGCATGCATTAATTTTGCAATTAATGTCAAGTCCGGGGTTGGTTTATTTGATGCAATATATGGAGTTTCTTTTCCAATTGGCTGGTTAGTACCGTAAAACTGCCTTAAGTTTACTTGGTAGGGGTTTGGAAATTAGGTGGGTGCTTTGGTAACTTATCGTGGATTGAAGTATGGGAGTGGGACTAATGTTGTTCATTAACCCCTCACCGCTTAAGGGGACCAAAAGTGTCCTCACACATTCTAGCACTCAACTTGAAAGTCCTGTATATAACTTTTGTTGGAAAAGTTGCACATACTAGTCTATTCTTGTGGTATAAATTTCATATCAATTCAAGAAGTTGTGATTGACTGAGAAGCATTTTAGTAGAGGTAGGTTCAGCCATGGATGGATTTTTTTGCTACTTTTTTCATTGTTTTTTTACATTTCAAACAATTTTGCAAACACAATGAGTCAATTGTATGATTTTTTTCCCTCCAAAGTTTTCTTTTTAATCACTTAGTAGTTTAAAGTTTTTTCATTTGAGTAGGTTTAGAAATCAAATTTCACTTCTAAATGTGCTTTCAGGAAAATTTCAGCATCTTTTTTTAGCACTAAAACATTATAATCTTTCAATCTATATGATCAAATGACAAATTGATTTACACCATCACACTACTAGATTGTACAATTCAAATTTTCATGCTTTATTCACATTTAGACTTATAACACTTGAAAAGCAAGGTTGTTTTTGACATAGTTAGGCCTTGGGTGGTGAGGGGTTAAGCCATTAGATTCTTACTAACTAATTGAATGTAAGGTTACTTGGTGCAACTTACACACTAATTCATGATAAGTAGTCACACTAGTCATAGAGTACACACTTAGTTTCATGAGGAACCTTCAACCCAATTAAGTATTCCTATATCAATAGTTTTTCAATGTTGGAAGGGTTGATGTAGATCAAATATGATAGCTCTTTATTCAAAATCCAATGAACATGGAAAACTTCAATACTAATATAATGAATTTTTTTAACCCTTACTAACTATATAGTCCTCATCCAATGCAAGGTTTGTATTTCTTTCAAAAAATCACATTTTTTTGGTCTTGTGACAAATAATTATCCCTTGATTCTAGGCTTGATTCCAAAAGCTAATATATAATTTGAAACCATTTATCAAAGAAAACACCTGATTGCACTTAATATATGAGCACAATAGGAATATCACCATTATATATAGTGAGTTTTGTGACTAATTTTGTACCCTTTAACATGTAAAGGACCATTGTCCATGTGATAGACAATTGGGATTTTGAGTACATACCTATGGTCTAAATTTATATCATGATTTTTTTTTTTAAATTTTGAAAATAGAAAAATTGAATAGCTTCATAGGAATATATTCTTTTCCTAATTGGTATGTGGGAACAAAAGTTATCGTCAAATAAGCTCAAAACAAGTGAGACTGGGTAGCAAAAAAGAATTCAAAATTTTGAATTTTTTCTTAAATTTCTTTTTCTCATAGATTATATGTTTGTCTACATGAAAAAATTTGATTCATTTCATTTGAATAATTTGTGTCAAAGTCATGTACAATCTTGTTTTGAAGGCAATCTAAGCATCTTTTTGAAAAATTAATATGCAAGATTCATTTCTAAATGGAATTTTTATAATTAAAAAAATTCTACTTGATTTATTTATTTTTAGAACAATTTCACCATTGGATTTAATGCATTTTAATTCCATCTTAGAGATATTGATCATTTAGATTTTCCTTCTATTTCATACTTATTTTTGTTTAACAATTTTTTGAGAATGAAAAATAAGTTTTTCTTTAAATTCATTTTTTTCCTAGACTCTCAATTAGATTTCTTGCTATAAAGATTTAAAGTTGAAAACTCTATAGTGTAAAATATTAAAGTTAAGAAGGTTCAAAGTCAAATAATCTAGTCTTGCAATGTGCTAAAAAACTTGTTTCTTTCACTTTAAAAGTAAATATTTTGCAATTTATAAGGTCAAAATTTCTGGAATTTTTTCCACACATTTTCATAACAGTTAGGTGTAAGATCCTATGGTTAGATTATTTTTTAAATTCAATGTTTTTTACTCTTTGCTATAGAAATGGTAGTTTTGAGTATTTTTTTTGTAGAAAAAAGCCTTGTCCTTCATGAGTTAAATGAATTTAGAAATGAAGGTCATCTTAGCTATCAAATTCAATTAGAACTTCAAAAAAATAAGAAGAAATGACAACAAATGTAAGGATTTTCATTAAATGGCAGATTCTATATGCCATTTTCAAACTATATAATCTAAATTATAAAAGTGACATTAAAGACAAGTATACATTTCAATCTACATAGTGTGAATCATAAAAAATTCCTCTAAGTATGTATATATTTCAAACTATGTGGTCTAAATCATAGAAGTGGGCCTTATTGCCCAATTGTTCTTGAACACTTGGTGTAAAAATGAGGTCTTTTGCTCTGGCACTTTTCACAAGCCCAAGTGGCATCTCACTATCAACCTCCCTTTGAGGTTGAATATCCCGTGTGAGCCGGATTGATTGTTTTATTTCCTTTTGGGTTTTTAATGGTCACTGCCAATTTTCCAAAAAAACCCAAAAAACCCATAGAGAGCTTCAAATATCCATTGTAATTGCTAGAATAATTTTGCTATCCAAAACTAATGAAATAGAGCTTCATTAGTCTAGTTTCTATTCTGCAAGAGATCTAAAGTTTGCATGATTTATAAGAAAAAAACATGCTATCACCCATGTAAAATAAAATTATTAAAATTTGTGATTGATACATAGTGGAAAAATAAAGTTTATATAGCAACCTTATTTGAACAAGGGGGACAACTTGCACCATTTTAAAATTTGCCAAACAAAAGTAGTATTTTTTCACTAATTTTTTCATTTCTATTTAAATAAGGATAAAGTTTCAAATTTTACATGAAGAATGCATGATTATAACTACAAGGTCACAAGTCCTCAAAGGACATTATCCTATCACCAAAGTAGTGCCCCAATCCCAAATTGTGTAGTTGGTCACCATAGAAACCATCCTTATAGGTATCATGTGAATCAATGGCTTCTAAAAAAATCCAAGAACACTCATTGGAAGTCAAACTACTATGCAAGACCTCCCATTTTCATACATTTTCCATAGATGAACCTCACTCTAAGGGAAGAGGTTTGAAAACCACTCAGGCTCTAAAATTGCCCACCTTCTCAAATGCACATTGTATGTACATGCTCCTTTTTCATCTTTACAGGAATGTACAAATAGTGTACATCTGAGGTAGTGGGCAATTTGAGAGCCCTATGCCATTTTGACTTCAAATTTTCATAACTAATTCCATACAACTCCAAAAATTTGAAACAAATTGGCTTAAATGCCCATTCCACTTGTCTTTCAAGGAAAATTTCTTGAAAAATAATTAAAGAAGTTTCACCTCCCCAAATTTCAATTTTAGCTCTTAGATGGACACTCTCTAGACCTCCTCCCTTTGTCACTTCTGTCCAACATAGAAGGATTCTCTGTCATCTATTAGACACCAAAATATCTTAAGGGAAAACCACCCACTATCGCACTTCTACCTTGCGGTGGACCCTAGACTCATCTAATTGCATCCATTAGGGGATTTTTGAAGCCATTGGAAGATTGTGGGTTCCCGGACTGCAGAAACATAGTTTCTGCCACATGAACAGGATTCCTACGTGGTCGAGAGAGTGCCATGTCATTAAATTTTTTTTTGGAAAAAAAATTTGTGCTTTTTTCATATTTCAGGACCCCAATTTTTTTAATTTTTTGGATAAATGCTGGCCTGATAGCGGCTAGCAGTTACTAAAACAGTTTTGGGGAACAACCCCGAAATGGCCCTTTGGAGGCCTCAAATCCCCTCTAATGCGTAGACTTTAGTAAATGTGTTCGCCAAATGTTTGGCTCTAATTTGTTGACGCATACATATCAAAATCTGATTTGTTTACAACTGATTTTAGTAGTGTTTGTATTTGGGTGTACGAACATGACGGTTTTAGTGGTCTAGGAAGCCAACACTTTGGAAAATCATAAAAATTGCATATAGCATTCGAAAAATCTATTTTTTTTCCAATATTCATGATTTTCACTCACTAATACTACAAAAATATTATTTTTAGAAAAAATTGCCTCAAACGATGCTGATTCTTTATTTGGACGGTTTTGGGTGATACCACCGTGCGTGCTAACTAGAAATGATCTCAATCATGGATGATTAGTTGTAATCTTTGTCGTTCTACAACCACCAGTGTTCTCAAAACTTGTTAAATTTCGCTCGATTTCTACCAAAAAAATCCTTGCGCTACTATTACATTGTAAAAAAGAGCCTTAAAGGAGCCATTTTAGTCGAAATTACAACAAACAATAAAATTTGATAGCCAATTTGCAAATTCTTCTATAGTAGAATTAGCATATATATTTAGTTAGTTTTGTCTTACGGTTCTCCCAATAATCCTTCGCAACTTATAAAATCCTTTCTTTTCTATTTTATTCTGCTATGCAGACCATTAAATCCTACCATCGAAGGTGGGCCCAGCGGATAAATCTCATTTTACTAGGGGTTGACAAGGATTTGGGGTTTATATTTGTGTTGGGTTTTTTGGTATGTTTGGAGTCCCCCTAGCTAATTTGGGGTCTCTGATTCTAAATCTAAATTCAAAATTTGAAAAAAAATAAAAAATGAAAAAAACAAAAAATTTCATAACATTCAGTAGCAGGAGAGCAGACTGTCTTTTGCTCTCTTGGAAGTAATCCATCCCTGACAAGTTTGGTTTGAAATTTCAGTTTCACTAAAGCCCTAACAGCAGGCTGAATATTAGTTCACTGAACTGAATTAACTCGCCTCATAGACAATTAACATCCAATTAGGCATGCCCAACTGCATTTCAGAACCTCCATACCCTGACAAACCTGCCCGCACAAATGAGAATGCAAATCAGTAGCTACTGATTGTGACGAAATGATGTGGAATATTCCACATCATTCTGTCGAGAATGAGGCAGTCTGCTCTCCGGCTACTGAATGTTATGTTCAATGTTTTCCCTTGGGTAAATCCAGCCTGTGGGGCCCACCTTCGATGGTATGATTTAACACTCACTCTCCAAGATAGCCAAAGTTGATGCATGTTTCTGTTGAAAGGTGAGGTAGCATATTGCAGCACTCCATTCCCAAAACAGTTCTGAGATCACTGACAGGCACTCAGTCAGTCCCTTCATTTGCTCTGAAAGTCATTCATTGGACACTCCCTTTCAGTTGAGTGTGTCCTTCCTTCCTGCGTAAATAATAAATAATAATGTTATTGTATGATGTGGGTGTGGGTAAGCTCCGGCCCCTCCTCCAGTCCTCCCCTGGTGCACTTCAAAAACACAGAAAGCAAAGGCAATGAACTCCCAACTCAGGCATTAATTCGGAGGGCTTGGATTGATGATCGTGCCTGTTTTTATTAAAGTCATGCTTGCTCTCACTGGTGGAGGGATAAGTTTGAAGCTTGGTCAACACTGCCGTGGGCTGTCTTTTTTTTTTAAAAGTTAAAATTTTTTTAAAAGTTAAAATTTTTAATTGGGAAACAAATGAGCCGTGGGCCGGTTATGAACTGAATACTTATCATTCCTGACAGCGATGGATAGTCTAATCTGCTTCCCTTCAATCACCCGGCCAGAGGGGAGTTCACGAAATGCAGGATAACCTAATGATCCTAAAGTTACCCTTCTCACCAGCCCTTTTTTTTGTACTTTTTGAGAAAGCATTAGATGAAATTTGAGGGCATTAAGAGACTGTGGGTTCCCGGACTGTGGGAACACAGTTTCTGCCCTGTGAATTCGAATCCTACATGGTCGTGACCTTGCCATGTAATTAATTTTTTTTTTTTTCAAATTTTTTTGGGACTTATTTTCATATTTCAAGACCCCAATTTTTTTTTATTAAAGCCAGCTTGATAGTGGCTAGCGGCATTGGGAGCCATTTCGGGAACAGACCCGAAACGGCTTTGTAATGCCCTCAGATTTCTTCTAATGTGCCAAGATGGCGATCACTTCAAACTTGGTGAAGCATAGTATTTCCACATTGATTTCATCCGTTTTTTGGACATAAAAACATTTTTCTATCATATTCACTTACTTTTTCATCTAAATTTGGTGACTTCATCCATATTTTAAAGAGAACTGGAAAATTTCTCACAGAAAAAGACTACTTTCTTTATTTTGAAATGGTGCAATCTGGCCCTATAGTGCTGGAAAAAAAATTGCTTCTCAATAGGTCCCCTAGGATTTCTTATTTGTTGCAAGTTGGGTGGATTTACCCTAGGAAAAATGCGAGAATTTTTCATTTGGCACACATGATTAAAGTTGCAAATTTTGAATTCATATTTGCAATCAAAGACGCCAAAATTGAATGGGAATGGTCGAGAAGCCCTTGACATGACACAAAAAAGGACTTTTAAAATTTTTTTATCCCTAGTGAATACAAAATCTACCCTGCTTGTCCTACTGAGTATGACAGATTTAGTATCCTAACCCTAGCAAACTCCGTGTGTTACCCAAATTTCCAAATGTTGACAGGATGTACTCCATCTAAGTTTGTCTTTGGAACAAGATTTCACATCGAAAAAGTGACAAAAATTTGTATTTTGATGGAAAATTTAGTGATGGATCCTCTATTCCTTTTAGTGGATGAAAATCATGGAATTGAACTATAAGCTCGAGAGATCATGGTCTGTGTTCAATTCTTTTTTGGATGAATGTATGTATTTTTGGATGAGGTGCTTGGATTTTCATGCATGTTTTTCATGTTTCATTCATAGACATGAACATAAATGGCTTCATCAACTGGATGAAAATCATGTAATGCGTTAGTGGAAAATGTCTTATTCCTTTTTTGAGTGAATTTTATGTTGTAAAGAAGACTTCTAGCTTGATTTTGTATGATTTCTTATACAATTTTGTGGTTTGTGTCATATGTTTTTCATTAGATCACATTTTGTTCATCATGTTCTATTCATCCTCATGAAGGATTCTCCCATGCTCTTTATCCTAGGCAATATGGCTTACTGTCAAAGATTTTATCCAAAAAACAAAGCACCTCATTGTTAGACTCCACCCTCCTTTGTCAACACTTTTTTGGATTTGCAAAATCCTTGACAATAAATAACATTGCCCTATACTTTTTACACTACAGGAAGTGAGTCCATCGTATATTAAATGGGAAAAAACATATTACAGGCAAAATTATACTAGTGGTGTACATTCTAGTTCTAAAATGTGCACAACTAGAATATTTTTGCTTGTGATGGGCTTGCTCCCATTTTGCTTGAGATGAGGTCACTTACCCAAGCTGCCAAAACAAAATTGAAATAAGAATGAAATCCCTGATCATTCTTCACATGCACACCACTGCATGTCATGACTGACCATTTCCAAAACCCCCCAAAATTGGAATTTGCTACGTGAATATTCTTCAGACATTTCTTTTCCGTGTTAATGCAATGGGCTCTGCCCAGTTGTTAAAATAAATAAATTCCCCAGATAAACCCCAGAATTCATCCCCCCACCGACTGATTTCAGTTTCAGTCATCTCCCACGAAATTACTGTAATTAGAAATGAAAGAAATTTTCCCCCACATCTCTCATTATTGCCTTGATTGACCCCATTTTAATGCCCATGCAGAGAACAAGTCAAGCCGGGGCAGCGGGCAGACGGGCAGCCTCATAAGAAAACGAGTTCACAGCGTCGAGACAGGGAGCATCAAATGATCTCATTACTTGTGAACAGAGTCCCGTGGGAAGTGGGCAGACGAAAACGAAGCCTTTAACGGCCTCCTTAATCACGGGAAAGGGAAAACCACGGATGGATGGATGAAGCGGGGGCTGTATAACGGACGGATGTAAAATGGATGAACTTCGTGGATGAGAAAACGGAACATCATTTGCTCTGAAATTCTGGAGGGCAACTACGGTACTAAGTTATGGAACTATGGAAGCGACCAATTCGTCAATTTCAAAAAGTAAGGTAACCAAAATAACGTCGTCCCCCCTAACGGACGCAGCCCAACGATGGATGGATGAAAACTTGAATGAAGATTTGGGTGAACAGAAGCAGGGGACTGGCTGAACTCAACTGAACGAGCATTCAAAACCTAGAAACAGAACACCTGTATGCTTGCCGAGGCTTGGAGCTTCGTTGCACCAGGAGCTTGAAAGGCTTTGCGATCGGCTCCTCCATCGCCATCGCCATCGCTGTCTCCGATCGCTTAGTGCATTTGGAGTTTTGTCTCCGATTGCAGTCGCGATGCAAGCAATCCAAGCCTGGCGCCCGTGACGTTGGCGTTCCTGGGGCAGCCATGGGCGCGGGCGTGAATCGCTTGCGAGTGTGACGATCGAGGAGAGAAAGCCCACGCTTGTCGAGAATCTTGTGAAGGCCCGATGCAACAATGGGCCAGTGCTATGGCAAGGTGGATGGCGAGGATTCTTTCAAGCGGGAAGTCGTGGCCGCGAAGGCGGCTTCGAAGGTTCACGGATCGTCTAATGGTGGTGGCGGAGGGAGCTTCAGCAGTAATGGTGGTGTTCCGGCGTCGCCGTTGAGGCGGAAGACGTCGTTCGGGAGCAGCACGCAGCCTTCGCCGCGACATCCTTCGTTGTCGAGTCCACTGCCGAACTACGCGAGCTCTCCTTCTGCGGCGTCGACTCCCCGGCGGTTGTTTAAACGACCGTTCCCTCCGCCGTCGCCTGCGAAGCACATCCAATCCTCGCTGGTGAAGCGCCATGGCGCGAAGCCGACGACGAACAAGGACGGAAGCGCGATCCTGTCGGAGGTGGGGGAGAATGAGAAGCCGCTGGACAAGCAGTTCGGGTATCCGAAGAACTTCACCGCGAAGTATGAGCTGGGACATGAAGTGGGAAGGGGACACTTTGGGCATACGTGTTACGCGAAAGTGCGCAGGGGTGACTTGAAAGGGCAACCGGTGGCCGTGAAGATCATTTCGAAGGCCAAGGTAAATTTTTGGTCTGCTCGAGTTTATTTTCGTGTGTAGGAGGTGGATGGTCACATTCGTTGGAATGTCATGTTCCTCGGCGCTGGAATTGTGGTATTCAAGTGCACACAGCTGGACAATCCACGAATGATTTGGATCTGAGGTCCCTGATGGCCCTCTGGAAATCTGAAAATCCGAAAATTGCTTTAAATTTTGCCATTTTGACGAGTATTTCGACGACCGGTGGTTCGGTTGGGGATCGCGCGGCGCTAGGAGAGTGTGCGGGAGTGCGCGTGTGTGCAGTAAATGCCTATCGCTCGTGTGTGTCTGATTGCACGCGCCTTAAGGGAACAAAAGAGATCTGATCGATTGGGAGGAGATTAGGGAGGACCTGTGGTGGTGAGAAGAATCGAGGTTTTGGTAGTTGGGAATTAGGTTGTGGTGGGGCAATTGACGTAGAAGTGCATGGAGTGAGCGAGTTGAGGAACCAATTTGTTTAGACTGGCGGACGTGAAGCGTAGCTTCATCAGCATACGAGTATAGACAATGTGATGCGGGTGTCAAATTCGTGCAGCTGATGGCGGTTAGAAGGTTGTGTAGCTCGAATTGGATTTGGTAGTCCGAGTGTGTATGTGGTGTATGTGGGGGAGGTTTTGAGATGAAGTTGGAATGCACTGTGGCAGATGACGACGGCGATTGCGATCGAGGACGTTAGACGAGAAGTGAAGATTTTGAAGGCTCTGACGGGCCATCACAACTTGGTTCGGTTTTACGACGCTTGCGAGGACAATCTGAATGTGTACATTGTGATGGAGTAAGTAGCGAGGAACCTGGTGATTGTTAGTGGTACATGGGCCAGCAGTGGCGACAATGCTATGGTGGATGTGAAAGCTTGGTTGGTGTTGATTTCGATGAATTTGCTGTTTGTTATGCTTTAAACTCTACATGAGTGGTGTTTTGCTAAGTGAATCAACCTGTGTTGATTTTGATGTTGCTCTCAGTTTTCGTAGTAGGTATCTGATAGGTATTATGCTTGCATGGAAGAAGAGCTTTTGGTCATTAGGTGAATGTGTCTTCGTTTCCCTTAATTTGGGGGTTGGTTTCAGCATTCCTAATATGAATGCGATTCCTAAATTAGGATAGGTGTTCTCTATCTGGTGGATCCTAGGATTATTTATTTGGGAAGTTGTTTCGCAGTAGTATTCTGACTGCTCTTCCAACCTTTCGTGCAGGTTATGTGAAGGTGGAGAATTGTTGGATCGAATTTTGTCTAGGTAAGGAAATACTTGTACATGACATTTCTGTCGTTTTCTCTTGCAAAATTCATGTCATGCCTTTGTATGTTGCTAATGACTAGTTCCACTGGAGTCTACATGTGACTTCAGCTGTAGAATCTATTTAGCCTGATTTTTCTGTGGTCCTGAATGGGAAGACTACCGCCCGAGCAACTTCTCTAATAGGCAGCGTTTCAATCGCCGTCAGTTCCTGATTTGGACGGTAGTATCGGATCAGCAATTCCGATGTTATATTATTGTTTATCTTGAATGTGTTTCTGATTCCTCGAGTTTTGGATGAGTAGAGGAGGAAGGTATTCGGAGGAAGATGCGAAGATTGTTGTGCAGCAGATTTTGAGCATTGTTTCATTCTGCCATCTTCAAGGTGTTGTGCACCGGGATCTTAAGCCTGAGGTGTGTTAAGATCCATGTGGCTAAGAAAGCAAGTTTTTTTACTATCTATTTGGAAGTCTATGTACTAGGGTTCCTCTGTAATCTTATGCTTTTTTATTTGAAAATTTATGTGCAGAACTTTTTGTTTACCACAAAGGATGAACATGCGCAGTTGAAGGCTATTGATTTCGGATTGTCAGATTTCATCAAGCCCGGTGAGTTTTTCCATTTGTTTCGTGGCTGCTGATTTCCTTGTTCCATGGTAGGCCTTCACTGCAACCACTGTGGCGTGTTGGAGCATATTGTTGCCTCAGGAGTAACTAAATGATTATCTTGGTATCACGAGCACTGTTGTGCACAATATCATTTTTTTCACATTATCGCAATATTGCAACCACTAGCATTGGTCACAATGGACTGTGGACTTTGCATTTGTAGGGATACCTTGCATGCAAGGATAATTATATTTTTTTTGTTGAACTGCAGATGAACGACTGAACGATATTGTTGGCAGTGCATATTATGTAGCACCAGAGGTGCTACACAGGTCATATTCCATGGAAGCGGATGTGTGGAGCATTGGGGTAATCACGTACATTCTCCTATGTGGTAGCCGGCCCTTTTGGGCGCGGACAGAGTCGGGAATTTTTCGTGCGGTGTTAAGGGCCGACCCCAGCTTTGAAGAAGCACCGTGGCCTTCGGTTTCCCCTGAAGCTAAGGACTTCGTGAAGCGACTTCTGAACAAGGACATGCGGAAACGCATGACGGCAGCACAAGCGCTGAGTATGTATATACGATCTGCAAGTTTGTTCATTTTGTTTGTAGTATGAGTCTTCTTTGCCTTGGCAAGGTGTTGATCGCTTTCATTGGATAACAAAAGCTTCACTGGAAACGTCTAGTATGCCGTACTCTACTGTGTGATCCTAAGTGTCCGTCTTTCTGCGATGTTCCGTGCAGCCCATCCATGGATTCGAAGCAGCGACGTGAAGATACCTCTGGATATCATAGTGTACGGGCTCGTGAGAGCTTATCTTCGCGCAACGTCTATGAGACGAGCTGCTCTTAAGGTCTGTGATGTCCGTCCTGTTTTCTCTTCAATTTTCTTCATTTTGTATCTTAATTTAAGTTTTGCAAATTATGAGCATTCTGAATATTCTCTGCAGAAGTTCGGTTGACCTCTGTCTTAGTGTGATCAAGGAACAATTTCTTACTACTTCATGTATTCTTTGGGTTGCCTATGGAACATCTAGATTTAAAGCGAAAGTATCTCATAATAAGCTCTGGATTTGTGGACTTGGAATCGGATGATTACAGGCTCTGTCGAAGACTTTGACAGAAGATGAGATGTTATATCTACGCACTCAATTTGCACTGCTGGAGCCGAATAGAAATGGTCGTATCACTTTTGAGAATTTTAGACAGGTTGGTTGCGGATTTTACTTCTATTGATAGCCGTTATTGCAATTCTCTTTGTGCCGGTTTCTTCAGTGATTCTGATCGTCATGGGTAGTATTGTTGTTTCTCAAGGCTGGAATGTATCGTGTGGCTAGCTAGCTGGTTTAGATTTCCCTTATGTTTTATTCCACCATCCCTTCGTCCTAATCCCGTTGTTTCGTTCTCGATTCTGTTCTTCAGGCATTATTGAAACATTCAACAGAAGCAATGAAGGAGTCGAGAGTTTTTGAGATTTTGACTTCGGTATGTTTGTTTTCTAGCGCACACCGATATTGTACAAATGCCTTGGTCTAACCATTAGTAGTGTTCCATTTCTGTGTTTAGAGATATTTATATGCTGTTTCCGTGATGGGCTTGTGCTATGCTCACCTGGAAGTGGTCGTGAGCAGATGGATGCGCTCTCTTTCAAGAAGATGGATTTTACCGAATTTTGTGCAGCGGCTATTAGTGTGCACCAGTTAGAAGGCACTGATCGATGGGAGCAGCATGCTCGCGCTGCGTATGATATATTTGAGAATGAGGGTAATCGTGTCATTTCTGTGGATGAACTTGCACGAGTACGTCCTTTTCATCCTTCACTGCAATTTTGAGAATCTGACAAAAAAGTGCATCCACTTCTGTAATTGCATCCTTCTCTTGGGAGTCGATCAAACATCAATTACTGGCTTCTTTCGCTGTCACCTTCCACGTTCGAAGTATTTTAGAGATTGGAGTGAGCGTCTACATTATCTAATTATCTTGAGCTGTCCCGACTCATTTCTGTGTTATCTCTCTCCTGTCTTCAGGAGGTGGGACTGGCGCCATCGGTACCGACTGATGTGTTTCAAGAATGGGTGCGGCACTCAGACGGCCGCCTGAGTTTCATTGGCTTCACCAAACTTCTGCATGGAATAAGCACCCGCGCCACCCGGAATCAGAACAAGTGAACTTCATTGCGACTGGCCTATTGTCTACGACGCATGGCATGGATTTTCCCTGCTCTTTTTACTCCGGATTACCCTTGCCGTGCCGCCTACTGACAGGCTTCTCTTCTGCTTGAAATCTGTCACCAATCATCAGTCAGGCTTCAAGATTCTTCCTAGTACGGAACCTGCAATTTATCCTCAAAACAGCAAGAGGAACGGCAAGATGTCCTCACCCTAAAGGTGGCGTATTGAATTTCAGGAGGTACTTCGGCACACATTCAGTGCTGTGTCATTCGAGTTTAATTATGGAGTTATGGAGATGGCATTTCCCAAGGAGATGGGCTTAACGAGCACCTAAATAGAATGAAAGAAAATCTAGAGTGGCTCATCAGTGTAGTGCCAACGCCCACTGACTTGAAGCCATCTGAATCTGATCAGCTACAACAATGTCACTTTGTGAAGCCTTTCACAATGTTCGTGCAAAGCTTATTCTTTGTTTCTCCTTGGTAATGTATGTGGCCTGCAAGGGTTAGGATTGTGGGCTTGACTTCATGATTGGTGGGGCTTGGGCAGGGAAATTTTATTCATTCAAGGAATTTCCAATCCTAAAATTTTATTTCTTCTTAAATTGAGAATTCAGTTTCTTTTCAGGTGTTGAAAACATTTTAATTTCTATTTAATTTCTTTTCAGATTTTAGTTTTCAATTCAATTTCTTTTGTTCCTTTCAGGTCGTTATCAGGGAGTTTTTGAAATTTCAATTTATTTCCATGTCAATTTGAAGTCTGAAAGTTCAATTTATTTTTAAAATCTTCAATTGAGAGTTACGGAGTAATATTTTAGGGAATATTTTGGGGAATAATTATTTCCATTGTTTGTTTCCAGGTGACAGGTGACAAACATTCAGGCAATATTGGTGAGTTGCCTGAATGTTTGTCACCTGTCACCTGTCTTTTGTGGACGGTAGTCACTCACCTTGTTTTCATTCAATTAAAATTCAATTAAACTCTTTAAAGTACATGTGGCAAGCTTTGATAGGCCCTTAACTATACACCCACCCTAGCTGTGGAGAAGGGAACAATGGGAGCATGCAAAAAACACTTGTACTATTTTCACTTACACATTTGTAGTGACTAGTTTTTTGGCTATAATTTTTGTGTTCTAGTTCCAAATGGCTCAAAATTTATAGCAATGTACTCATAATTATTACACATCTTTTCTATTTATTGAAGATTTTTCAAAAATATTTTACTATTTTTAATCAACCCTCAATGTTTTGTCACAAATTTCAATTTTGGGGATTTTAGTACTATTTTGAACCCAAAAAAATGAATTTTGAGGTGAAATTTTGAGAGAATGGTTTCTTAACCCTTGAAGGACCAAGGCCATTTTTTTGTCAAAAAAATCTCAAAATTCCATCTTTGTTGCATTCATCCAAGAAAGAAAAAACTTCTTTAAGGAATTCAATTGTAGGATCTTTTACTTAACTTGATTGAGATCATGTGGTAAAAATCTCATGAAGTTTGATTGTATAGATTGGAAGATATGAGCATTCAAAATTGGAGATACAAGTTTTTTTGAACTATGGTCTATAATTTCATGACTTTGACTATCATTTGTAAAAAAATTTGTACTATAGAACTTGAATTTATAATTTTTTGTATTAAAAAATTGAATTAAAAATTTATGAAAAAAATTTCACACAAAAAAGCACTTGATTTCCATTCTTTAAAAAATTGTTAAGTGACGTAGGTCGAAGATTGAAAGAAAAACTAAATGGTTGATAACTCTAAGATGGGATTGAAATACAATAATCCTAATGGTGAGATTGTTCTAGCAAGTAAACATAACCTTGTCCAACAATTTTTTTTTAAACTATCAAAATTGCATTAAGAAATGAATCCTATAAGTTATTTTTTCAAGAAGATGTTTAGATTGCCCGAAAAACAAGATTGTCTATAACTCTCTCATTAAGGTATGTGCACCCAAAAGTGCTAGGAATTGGGCTATAGGTATTTTCAAGATATAATGGTGAAGACCAAATTGAAGAGATGGAAGAGAATTGTTGATAGGAAATGGAACCACAATCAATTTTTTGATTTAAAAAAAATATGATACAATAGTAGGGTCTAAAGTTTTGGCAGTAGAGAGTTTCAAAGCATTTGTAGGCTGCGCTGAAATGGAGTTGTAGCATTGAAGAAGTTGCACACCCAAGCTAGCAAAAGTGACATAGAAAAAGTTGAAAACTATTCCAAAATGTAAAGAAAGCTATGCCATTTCTATTTAATATTCAATATGAACTACTAGGATGATTCTCTATAACACATTCATTTCATCTCTTTTTCCATAATAACTCCACTATCATCTTAACAATCTTCATTAAGTATTTCATCAACAATTGCCTTGAACTTGTAAACATTGTGTTGTAATCACTAACCGTCATATACTAGTCACTGACAACTTCTACCACAACTCAAAACCATTTCACAAGTTTTTTTAGGTGGTAGTTTAAGACATTGAGCGATTTTGGGTGTACCCACTATATAAGTCCGAATAGAACAAATCAAAGCTTCACATGTAGGAAAAAATATATTATTTTAGAAAAAAAATTTAATTAAATTTTGACTTTTTGCAAAAAAATTTTGTACATTGAATGAAAATTTGTGCTTTTTGTAGTATAACTTTTGCTCCCGGTCACCAATTGAAATAAAAATTACAATTCCATAAAGCTAATTATTTTTTCTATCTTGTGAGAAAGTTTCAAAAGGTTTCACCAAAAATTAAAGTGATAGGAACCTGCCCAAAATCCATTTTGTCTACTAAGGGGATAGTGGTCCTTTGGGGGTGAATATACATATAGTTGTTGACCAAAGGAATTTTAAGAATAGTGAATTTTATGTGGTGTAGAAGTCTACAAAAACAAGAGAAATCTCTAGTCACATGTATTTGTTTAAAATTGTTGTATTTCTAAATTTAGCAAGATGGTCTTTTAGTGGTTAACACTACCTTTAATCACTAGTTGAAAATTATGTTGTAGTAAAACACAAACTTTTGTCTTTTCAATAGCAAAGTCAGTAGAAGCGACCCAACATTGTTTTGTTCACTACAACATACTTTTCTACTAGTGAATGCAACACTTGTAATTGGACCAAAAAGAATTATAAAAATCTAGATATTGATGGCACAAAATGTACACCATTAGAACATGAAAAACTATGAGAGCCTAATACCTTTGGTTTTTAATACACCCATAAACAATACATAAAAATTTGCAATTTATTCAAATAGTGTCCAAATAATGTATGTGAAAGTGCATTAGAATCTTCTTTCAATCTCCAATAAAATATAATTAAAATCATCCTTTTATAATAATATAAACTATGGTGAGTTGTAACTAGTAGTAATTGTAGGTGTGCATATTTTGATGTGTGATGTTGCAACAATTTCAACATGTTGGATTGGGGGACCTTCACCATTACAACTTCTTCACTTATAGTATGCCAACCTATTGCGACCATCATGTTATTTTGTCTACTTTAGGAATTGATCCCATTATAATTAGAGAAAAAGGCAAAATACATTTTTTCTAATTATATGAAGTGATAGACATTTTTGAGATGTGAGAAGGGAACTTCTAAAATTTATAAGTAAGTACTTAAAATGATTTAGTAGGCACATTTACAAGGTCAAAGGCTTTTAGGATGTAAGGTAATTTGAAAGAATGTAATCATTTAGGGCATTGAAATTGTGACCATTTTAAGTAAATGTTGTGACCATTTTTTATAATGATGATGATTATCAATGCACTTTTTGTTGGTTTTGGAGGTGAACTTTTGGTTTTGGAAACGATGTTTACTTGAACTTTAGGGCATATCACTTCAAATATTAATAATAAATTCATCCTTTGTCAATATAGTATAATTCTATTTTGAATTGCTTTGGAAGATTTATGATAGAGGGACCCATAATGGATCAAATAAAAACATTTAGACATGATCTAGGTTAGTACAAGGCAAAGCAAATATTTTTAGAGGTGCATTGATAAAAATGATGGGGATTGCAAAAAATTTGGTAATTTTATCCCTTGAATTGAAAGTACTATAAATTTTGAAAGGCAAAAGTTGGGCTTGACCCATAACCAACATCTAGAGTCATTTGATTCAAATGATTCAAGAATTACTATCCTACTCATTGATTCCTACTTACTTGCTTACTTATGTGAAATGAACTTATTGGTCCAAACCTTGAAAAAGTACAAAATCATACAATCCAAAGAAAAAATAGAAATCCATTCTATCCTTGGTTGGAATTATGCGTCCGTCTCCTATAAGTTCCTACATTTGTGAACACTGAATTGCAAGGCAAGCTGCAGCAACAGATGAGGATTCTTGGAAGAGGACCACTTTGCACCACGTGGACTGCATGGCTTTGCACCCCATGGCCTGTGTTTTCCACCCTGACTTGTCACCTTCTCTTGCTTCTCTTTCTCGGCATTCACTTCAAACGTGTCCTGGAAAACACGCATATTTAAACACCAGTTCGGTTGTACGCAATTTTGCTAGAAGCTCCGATTGGGATTGTAGCACGCAAATGTGTAAGTATTGGTGAACTGGAATCCCAAACGGAGTTTCCGTAATCTAAGAATTGCACCTGCTAATGCAACAGGTGTCTAGTCGCTGGTTTCGCAAGCTGCAACCCGTCGTCTAAAGAGGTCAGAAACTGGACATCACTCTTTCCTGGACCTCGAATTGTAACTTACTCCAGTTGCACCATCTTGGGTTTTGGGGTTTTAGGTTTTGACCGTGTAATCGAACATGAATTCGCCTTGTGTGTAACCCGTTTCGTACAAGTCCTAAACCTTGACCCTCCGAGCAGCTATGGCGACGCTCAATCTCGCACAAGTCACAAGAATTGCTCCCCAATCCGTGCACCTCTCTACCATCTTCAAGGGCCAAACGAACTCGTTTGTGCCGATGGATTCGAAGGGGCATTCAAACGGGATGGCGAACACTGAGTGCAGCATGACCGAATCGCAGGGCGGTCGAATCGTCCGCCAGGTGCTGAGCAACGAGGGCAGGACGAAGATGAATCTTGCATCGGACAGGGGCTTTTACTCTTCACCACGGTTGGTCACCCACGTTGACGACCAGTTTCTTTCGTCTCTAACGAATTTGTATCGGGAGCGTATAACTGAGGACGCCGAGGTGCTGGATCTCATGAGTTCGTGGGTCAGCCATTTGCCAGGTATTGATTGCGACTCCGAGATCGTTAACCCTGAGAGAAACCCTAATTTTATCAATTGGCTGCCAATGCTATCCTTAGGCTTCAAACGTCCTGGTGATTCGTGCAACTGGTACAATGTTATTTCCCTTACACCGCTTAAGTAAGAATCTGAGCTATGTCCTTACGATGAGCACTAAATTTGAACTTTTGGGGTTGCTGCCAGCAGAACACAAGTTTTGTAATTTTTGGAGTTGCATTGAATCAGTTATGAATTTTCAAGGTCACTGTAGTGCCGTTCGCAAATTCATGCACTATTGTGCTTATCTCAATCAAACCTCTAAAACCTGAAATGAGAAGTTTGAAACCAAGACACTTTCCACGAATGAAATGCTCCATCGATTAAAATTATCGATGCATGAGTTAAGGAGGTAGTTGAAAATGGGACACGTACCTTACAGTCCATCTCCGCTCAATGTTCGCTTATGTGCAGCTGAGAAGAAGTACAAACGTGTCGTAGGCCATGGCCTGAACGCCCTCGAACTCTCACGCAACCGCCAGCTAGACCACTTCTTCGTAAAGGACTTGAACGCAGAGCCAAAGCTGGAGAATGCAGACAACTCATTCGACGCCGTCCTTTGCGCCGTGAGTGTGCAGTACTTACAACAACCGGAGAAGGTGTTTGCAGAGATTTACCGAGTGCTGCGACCTGGTGGTGTTTGCATTGTGAGCTTCAGCAACCGCATGTTCTACGAGAAAGCTGTGGCTGCATGGAGAGATGGCAGTGATTACAGTCGAACGCAGCTGGTCAAGCAGTACTTCCAGTGTATCGACGGTTTCACGATGCCGGAGGTAGTGAAGAAGATTCCGGAGGTGAAAGAGGCATCTCCTAGCCCCTTCTCATTCATTACTAATTTGTTTCAGTCTGCAGGTAGGGATCCCTTTTACGCTGTGGTAGCGTATCGTAATTTCAAGCCCATCAGAGAACAGGTTCCAACTGTATTATAGTTGTATACTTCCCGAATTGTCAGGAATTGTAGCACAGCGGATGTACATTGATTTAACGAGACATTGATATTGCGAGAAATTGAGAAATTCAGCTTCATAATTCAAACTTGGCAGTTCTATTTCAAGGCCATGTTGGTGATTGCTGGTGGTGCTGGTGATGCAAAGTCGCTTCTTCACTGCTCCTACATGTCAGAATTTGATCAGAAACAGTTCACATGAGTTCAGACGTTATGTTCAGGGTGGGTAGTCTGGAGAACAACTTGGGGCGTTAAGCAAAATTTACACATACAATTCAATCTTGTAGAGAAAGATAACCATATTCACGAGGTTTCTTTCCTAATGCTTCGGATCCCTTCTATTTGCACATACCTTGCTATCCAATAAAGAGATGACACAGGGCACGTACACCTAATAGCGACCCTTAGCCACAACATGGCCCATTTAGTTTCGTGGCTATACATTAGCACTTAGGGTCAAATTTGGGTACCCTACAATCAGAACTTTGACAATTCGTACTTTGTTCTCGTAGTGTCCATAATATACACGCTAAGCTGAGTTGGAATTGCCCTGCAACTTCCAATACGTTCCAATAGAAATTCTGGCAGTCTAAGACTGGGAGCCAAACCCAGGTGCTTATACGGACGCTATTTAGTTGTACATACCTTGGTAGAGACTGTAGTCGAGACGATCCATTGTTGATGCTAAGAAACCGCTTTAAATGTGGACGCTTCTGTCAAGTGAATGTCGAAGTAAATAGTGTAGCTCTCATCCCGCAAAGAATTAAGCGGGGCAAGTAGAAAGTTCCGATTCTTTCCTTCAGCAATGAAACTGAAGGGATGATACGCTGCTGCTCCTTTTTTAACAGAAAACGTACTGTAAGCAGCGAAGGTGTTCTCGTTTTCTGACGTCTTACATCGTAAAACTATACCGCCTGATACTGTGGTTTCACCATAACTTGATGTTAGAAAGCAACCAGGCTGACTTGCAGCCTCAAACGACACCGTGTCACTTGCTCCCGTCAACCCAGGTAGGGAGAGAAACACAGAATCTTCGGTCGGGCAATCACCCAATGCTTTTGACTTCTCCAAATGCATTGCCAGCTTGTCTGTCTTTACTCTGTCATACGCTGCCGTATATTCAAGACAATTTGGTGGGCCAGCCGAGATGAGGTTGTCTTCACCATTGTGTTTCAGATAACGTCCTGGTTGGCTGAAAAGTTCTAGTGATACAGCCCGCTTTCCATTTTCAATTCGCTGTGAATAGTTGCCAAGAGGATCAGCCACCCGGAATGTTGCAAAACCACTCTGGTCCGTCCCATCCACTGGAGCAGAGCTCATGATGGCTGTGCCATCGTCGCAGGCCATGAAGAGCGGGCCGCTAGATAGGCCTCCGATACTACGATCTTGGGAGAACGACGACAACTGGCTGTTATAAGCAGCCGGAACAGGGTGTATCCACTCGGACAAATTTCCCACAGGCCCGAGTTTCCAGTCGCCCATGCTCCGTCCCGCCATCACAAACGGACCATACATTATTGCATGCATTGATGAAAAGGCGCCTCTGTCATCTGTACGATCGATCCAACCAACTGCTCTCAGAACCGATTGACTTTGAAACATCTCAAAGACAGAATACTGCAACAAGTGGAATGGCTATTTCAGACGTCACCATTTCCAGTCGTGACTACCGCACGACCTTCTTCTGTGACGAAAATTAGCGTCGAGTATTGATGAGGTATTGAAAGTAGGACACGTCACAACAAAATTCTACTTTCCGGGCCTGCACATCTCTTTAAACAGCTTGAATTCATTATTCAAGCCTAATTTTAACAGAACTGAAGGAAAACATAGAATTCTCCAAAATTGATGTGCTGAATGAATACCTTGAATTTTCTCCAGGCGGAGACCCAAGGGCAGCAGAAGCACCAGTTGATCGCCAGGACTCCATTCCCGCTTGATGCTCAAGAAGTTGCCTAAGCAATAAAACAGCACGCATCAGCTGGTTGAAAAGGTCGATACTGACCACCGGAGTCAAAATATTATGATTAACTGATAAATTCCTTAAAACCAAATCATGAATTTTGAGGTTTAGGTCAAGACTTTTGACTATTTTGAGCACGCAAAGTTCATCAGTGCCACATCCATATTTCCATTTTTAGGTGGAGAGAATTCTGCATTGACCTCAAAGATGCAAGAGTGATTCATACCTGGAATAGGAGCCTCAATTTCTTCGTCATTCAGATGAGCCCGGCAACCCTTCCGAGGTGTCCATGCTGGTATCCGGACGTGGATAGCTGCATTCTCTTCGCTTGCTGCGGCACTTGCATCATCACTCGTTCCACGAGAGAAGGAGAGACTTACTTCAAGTACAGACTGCTCAGCATTCAAGGGCTTGTGTGACTGATGGAGCACTAACCCAACAGCGTTCCATTCGAAGTCACTGCTCGTGAATTGCGTTATGTACACCGCGGGAGTCGTGGAATCCTCTTCAAAGTAGATTGAGTCACCCAGTTTTGCAAATGACTCAATTGCTGCACCAATACCATAAACAAATAATGCTGTGAACTCAGTTGGGTCAATCTCAGCACAATAGGAACGAGCATAGGACACTGCCATTGAGTGTTCTAGACCGGTGCACTGGTATACAGGAGGCCACTATTACTACAAACTGAGTAAGTCCAAAAACCTATATCAGTTACCCTGCTGTTACTTCGCCAAAACCTTGGATGGCATAAAAGACAATCTCTCGGCAGAAGAGTTCGAAGTTTAGCTAGCTAACCTCGGCATCTGACCTGATGGAAATCAAGAAGGCAGCATTAACTATCCAGGTTGATCACGGTAACTACAGTGTCGCAGTACTTGTAAGAGGTTTCTAAATTATCAGTTTCTCGTCAGATCGGCCAAAATGACAGAGCAGCAAAGGACGACGGGAGACAACAATGTAACGAAAATAATGAAAAGAAAAAAATAAAGATTCCCACAGTTGAGAGGTTACCGCTTCCGTAGCAGCACCAGAATGAATCAAATTTGTTCCCCCAACCATGATAACTTTTTGCCTTCGATGCACCCGGTGCCATTGGCAACATGTATATCATTACTCCAGGTTGCTGCCCTCTTTGGGTTCCAAGAACACCATTGACAAGTGCCCGCTCATAATAATCCATGTATTTAATATCCTTGGTCCATCGGAAAAGAGTCCTTGAAATCTGCACCAGAGCCCATCGCACCAACAATGTTGGAGCACAACTTAGAACTACAAGAGTTCTTAAAATTTAACAGTCACTATGAAATGCTAAATTGCCAAGGTGTCGCGCCACACCGAAGAGAACCGCATAATGACGTCATCAGTTTCACTTCAAACAAAGGATCAGAAAGATTTCCGTAGCAGTTCTTCAGACAAATGTCTACAGTAGTCTTTAGTTCTGCTAACGGTAATAAGCTCATCTTTTCAGACAGACAATAGAGGCATAGACCAACCTTAAGCATATTGTAGGTGGTGCAAGACTCTTGATTTTCAGTGTGCAAAGTACTGCCCTGCCGCATTGGATCCGTCCTGCTCTCAGATCCCATAATTAGAACGGGAGAGAGGAGGGAGAAGCAGTACAAAGTGCAGGGGCACGCCCTCCAATATACGGATTCAGATAATGAATTTCACATAGAAGTAAAGAAATCCAAGAAATTGGGGTTCGCAAAAATCAAGATCTAGTGGCCCCCACATTCAACTCTGAAAAGGATTAGAAGCAGGAATTCAAAAGTATTTAGAAAGCAGAAATTTGCTTACCAGAATTCAGAAACCGAAGTGCCGCCTGTGGCATAACTGTGGGATGAATTCACTATTTTCATGAAGTAATATGCGATACTCTGCAAGAGCAGCGTGGTAAAGAATTAGTTACGATGATGGCCGCCTCACTAAAAGCATCAAAGAGTCGCAAAATGTCATATTGGCAGCAAAAATAGCAAGAGATTTTTCAGTTGTGCAGGTGCAGGGGAGGATCGGATTGCACCAAATTTTCATTTCAGTGACTGAGATGGCCAAAACAACATATGGAACTTAGTGTAATCCTTAACACGAAAGTGCGCCTCTAGAAGTATAACGTACTCTGTAAATTGGGTCACCGGTCACCTCATAACGCATCTGAGCTCCAACAACAACTGGAATATGTGTATTCGAATGGAAACCAGATAAATGATCCGCCTGCAGCAGCCAACATATTAGGGTAGAGGGCCTAGTAACGTGCGATGTATCGACAATAACTAAGGAACAATCTAGAATTCGGCTATGAGGTGGAATATGAAGTACCTGAAGGGCAAGAGGACCAAGAAAGCAAGGTTTATCAAAGAGATGCGCAAGCTCCAGATGCTTCTTGTCATTCTGCTTGAAAAAGATCCTCAGATATTCTGTCGATTAAGTGGCTGGGAATTTACAACACAACTTGAAAAGGCTAGTGGAAAATCTAGATATTGAGATGTGGAATATCTTCCCCTCTGATTTGGCCTCCAAAATCGGAAAAGCAAAGGCAAGCAAGTATAAACCCCTCGTTTGATAGACCGACAAGAGAACTCACCGTTACAATGTATAATCGATATAGAACATCATTCATACCACCTGTCTCCTCATTTAAAGACCTCCAGTGACGTTCTATCGTGAATCTCTCAATCACACTCTTGACCCTTTTGTAGAAATAATTAGTCATTTCCACGACCATGTCCAGGGCATCTCTGGATTCAGCCAAGACGTATTGGTCCAGCAACCCTGCCATAATCTGATTGAACAGCATGAACGCTTTTTGTTCAGTACTCTTGAAGTCAAACTGTGACAGCATTCAAACCTTTGAAGGGCTAGCTATTAAAATCAGTGCATCAAAGCATTTCCAATGTTTCGAAACAGCTCACCTTGTGTATTGTGTAGTATGGCGCCCAAACAGGTTCAATGGCTTCAAAACGATCAAAGAACTCCGAAGGAAATGCAGAGAGATAGCCTGAACCGATGCTCGTTTGACATTCCTTCAAAGCTCGAACAAGGGCATTCATCTTGTCCTGAAGTGACTCATTATGTGTACTAGCCCACATCAATGCAGACGCACTCAAATAGTGACCTGTGGCAAGCACTTCACCAAGCTTCAAACACCAGTAAAAGTAACCGAGGGAAATAAAAACAAGAAACCGACGATCTCATTGAAATAAACATAGTATGAGACACATGTAACGAGAAAGAATGCATAGCTTGTAAATGAAACTGAGTCCCGCAACTTTTCAGCCGACAAAACGTAAAACCCTCTGAAAGCGTTGAAGAATTTCCAACTAATTAGCTAAGTAACACGAACTGCAATTTGAAATGTAACGGCCGTCGAATATTATCATCAATCGGTAAGTAATACTTTAATTATGTTTTCTCTAAGATAGCCATCACAATAATCAGAAGGAGAAGAAATGTATTCTGACCAACAAAGTGCCCACGAAGCTCAGAGGCTGGCGATTCCCAGCCACCATACGGTAGGCCAGGGGCATCCAAATGTGCGACCTTACGAAAACTCCACACCATGTTGTCCACATCGAGCTCCAACAAATACTGCAAATTGGTGTTCTGAGCCACAAATTGCGGTGAGCCTGCTCCTAGTCTCACCTGTGCAAGACCAAAGAATTTCCATGCTTCCCTTCAAACACAAAATAGCTTAAAAATCAACATCTACCACCAAAATTTCAAGCACTGTCCTACATTTCTAATTAAAAGAGATGCACACCGATTATTCAATTACTGCAAGACGCTATTTTAAATATTGCATTTTAAACTAAAGTAAAATTTAATATCGAATATTCGACGATTTGAAAGCGAAGAAGACGCTCCCATTTTTTCCCAATAGTCATTAAAAATTCAAAATAAAGCGATTTCTAGGAGAAGAATGCGATACAAAACAATTAGAGCGTCTCGTAGTAATTGGAAAAAAAAAGGAGACAGAGCAAGTGAGCAGATGCTTTCACATATATGATCCCTTGTGCAACCTAGTATCCTCCAATAAGTAATTGCGTCCAATATTTCTTGTATTTCATGTTGCCAACGCCATTCATTCTCAAAATTTAACTAATAACAACGGAGTTTCGGTTCTAGCAAATAATCAAGTCAGAGTCTCTTGCGTAGTTTGTTACTGATGACTGTTTCAAACAATGCCCTACATTCCTCCTGAAAGCACTTAATGACAGCAATCTACCATTGATTGAGCTCATACTTTCACATTTATTTTACCTTGTGCAAGGTGACATCCTTCAACAAGCCCGCAACAGCCGGCTCTGACCGTGACACAACTTCTTCACTCAATTCTACGTATTTGTCACCGATTTCATCAGCTACTTGCAATTGGAAAGTCGGTACGTCATTTTGATCATAAGAGCCTTCATGCATCTCAGCTCTTCGCGCGGTCTTGTCAACCATCGGCTTAGCAATTGTCCTCCACGCCTGTTCCCAATCGTCAAAGTCTACCAACACGTCATCCGTGAGCTCTTCTTCCACCACAGGCAAGAAATCTCGAACCTCGTCACCTCCATTCCAGGTCAAGAACTTCCTGAACATGTTAATTAGGGTTGTCCTCGGCGTCGCCAATTTCCCTGAAATCCGACCAATCTCGTCCGCAGGAACCTCCCCGTTAACTCCGCCTCTCTCAACAATTCCTTGACTACGAATTGTATGCGAGACGCGCTCCGTAGGCACATTGGTACACTCTTTGCTGTACGCCAAGCCGAACACAAAAAACATCGAAAGCAGAAACGAAAAACACGATATTCGCTCCACACTTGGAGAACGAGAAATTCTCCTCGCGGTCGCCATTTTTGCTACGCACCGGCGATCAGCGCACTATCCCTGCGCAAGTGGCCTCATGTGATGGAGTCAACTGACCTTCAATTCTGCCCTCACCAGAACACCAAACGAAACGAGATAAAAAGGATTGGAATGCGTAGACAGTGAACTTCCTCATGTAACCGACTGCAACTGCAATTCTGTCAGGAGGTGGCGGATATTGCAAGTCAAGACAGTGATCACGAGCATGAATGGAGGGTTCCACACTCTGTGGCTCTCGCACGGATCGGAATGCGCGAAATTTTCAGTGTAGTATTCTCAGGAGCATCAGCAGTCGTCGTCGTCGTCGTCGCCCGATTGTGCAGAATGGTGACCGCGGTGTGAAAAGGGATTAATCGAAGGTAGAGCCCTTTTTTCCGGCACCGTGGGGCTAGATTGCACCATTTCAAAATAAATGTCATTTTCTCGCCAGATAAAAGTAATCTTTTATCCCCTTAAATTTTCCAATTCTCTTTAAAACATGGATGAAGTCACCAAATTTGGATGAAAAAGTATATGAAAATGATGGAAAAGTGTTTTTTTAAGTCCAAAAGATGGATGAAAGTAGAAATACAATGCTTCACTAAATTTGAAGTGATCATCATCTTGGCACTTTCTCAAAAATTAAAAAAAAAGTGCACTGCACTCCCTTCAAGAGAAATAACTTCAACCACTCTATACAAAGTAGACAACTCTATGATGATCCTAATTAGTAATTTGGTTATCTTTGGGTCAACTCCCCAAAAGGACACATATTCTTAAGAGGTGTGTACTTGTTTTATAAACCAAATCTATGTGGAATTATAATTTTTCAATTAAAATTATAATTTCCATAAATTTATGAAGTGGTATGCTTTGAAATTATAAAATCCCTCATGTAGGAAAGTCATGAACGTCCTATAATAAAACCAACAAGCACTCTCCTATATAACCAATAGTACTTAAAGTGTTCACCATTAACCCCTAATTACGTTTTTTGGCAACATAGAAATTTTGGGCAACTCACTACGAATGGAGTTTTCATTTTTTTTCTTTGAAATTTTTACACAACATGAGTTCGATGAATAGCTTTAAGGTCCAACAATTTTTATAACTTTTGGCTACACGGTTTAAAAGTTATGGCATGATATGTTGTTTCCTTTGAATCTACTGTGGACAGCCTAGGCAGCAAAAACAAAATCTTTAAAAATTGATTTTTTAAGAAATAATAATTTGAAATAGTTTTATTAGATTATTATATATGTGGAAAGATTTGAATTGTTCCATTTCAATAAATGAATCAAACGTTATAAGGAATCTCAGTTTAAAGTAGTTTGTAGGTAGTTATAGAATTTCTACTCTACAAAAAAGTTTAAAATTCTTTATTTAATTCAATTTGTAATATTTTTGAAAAAAAATAAAACATTGGATGAAGATTGTTTATTACAATATTTTAACCATTGGGATTGTCATTTTTCATTTTTATAAATAAATTGTTCACAATTTAGTATTTTCAAGCATTTTCTACTTCTTTCTATTTACTATTTTTTTCCTATATGTTGTACAATTCCAAATGATTTGAAATTTTTTGACCACATAGCCAACTTGAATTGTAAAATGAATTCAAAAAGTAACCATCATTTTGAGTATTTTTTCATATAAATGTGACCTTGTGAAGTGTAGTTGCTCGAATTTTTGCAAAGATAAAAAAGGATTTTTGCTTGTTCAAATGTCAATATCTTGCAATCTACACAGTGAAAGTTTCAGAAATTTTTTCCACATATTTTCAATCCACCTAACTACAAGATCCTACGGTTAAATATGTCAAAAAATGTTTTTTTTTCAAAATAATTGCACTTGTACTAGAAATTACAGTTTTGTAGTGATTTTGGTGGAAACATAGTAAAAAACCTTTAGAGGTTAAAAGATTTACACATAACAAATAGTCACACTTTCTTCATTGCAACTACATGCTTTGAAAAATTGTAACATGGAATCTCCCTATTAGCTTATTGGGTGTTCTCGATGCTTGAATATACTTATTTTGCAAAAAAATTGCAACATTCACTATTCTCTTGTAGACATTAATTAGTGTATAATTATGAAGAAGTTTTATTTGTAAGTGAATTTCTTATCTATTGCTCTATTGTTTCACCCAAGTGGTGCTCAAAAATCGCACTTCAAAATGTTTAGTCAATGTGATGGCAGGAGCTTTGTACACAACTTGTAGTAGTAAGGTGAATTTTTCTTTTGAGTTTGATTTGATTGGGTAATAGCCCTAGTACCAACTCACTTATTTTTTGTAAGATTGGAAGATCAATCCTAGCCGTGATCCTAGCAACTAATCATCAATTTCATAATCTTCAATAATTCAAATATGCAAAGTACATTTGCATGTAGTAATACATGCAATAGCATATTATCATATTTTAGCATTCAATTGCATATTAATAGCAAATTTTTAGTGTACATTTTGATATTTGGAGATCCTCTAGGGCTTCAAATGCAACATTTGTAAATCATTAATAGATAAAATGATGCATAGCAAAAGATTTTCAACATCCATCTAATTTATACAAAATTCTTAATCAAATTTTTTTGTGCACTAGAAGAAAACTGCGTTGAATTCCATAGAAACGCATCAGGTTGTTTTTGTTGAGTTCTATGTTCAAAATGTAGTGGAAACGCAAAAAATGTAGGAAAATGCAAAAAACTACGTTTTTTTGTGTTTCCACTACATTTTGAACATGGAACTCAACAAAAACAACCTAACGCATTTCTATGGAATTCAACACAGTTTTCTTCTAGTGATGTAATTCAAAATTACATACGTAGGATGGCTAGATTTGGCTCTTCTAGGACCTAATGGATTAATCCCTACTATATGACCAAATTTGTAAGTTATAAAGAGTTGAAGCTCAAAAGGTAATGAATCATTTCTAGTCAAAATTAACCTTTGGATCTTGTAGAAAGTCAAGTACTTGTTATCTTTAGAAAGTTTAGTTTCAATCCAATTCATACATTGCAAAATAATAACATAAATGTGAAGTTTACTTCAAGGAAATCCATATTTTGGTGTAACTAAAATTGTACTTTGATTGGCTCTTTTGAATACATAACATTTTAGAAAGTTGGTATGCTATGCTCATTCTTGAGTTCCACATGCATAGAAATAAGTCTTATAATTTTAACCCCTAATTGCCTAAGGCACCAGAATCTAGTGTTTGTAAAACTTTCAAGTTGAATAAAACCTAACCAAGTTTCTATTTTTAGTAGTTTATATTTTTGAAAAGTTCTTCTATAAGTCTAGTTTTAGTGTCAAAAATCTGATCTGGAAAATGAATGATAGTGATTTTTCTATACAAGTTTTTGTGCAAGGGTACCCATTGCAATCTTGACTTCCTGTAGTGTTAAGAGCTCTTGGAAATGAGCCTCAAATACACTAGATTTTGAATCAGAAATCACATTCTAAATTCATTTTAAAAAATTACAAAATAATTTTTAATAAGCCATAAACTGATTGGGGTTATACATGTTAGGCCCTTTAACCTCATATTTTTTTGGTCACCATTGTTTTAGATTTGACTTGTGAAAAGAGGATTGAAAGATTTTTGCAATTTTAACATGGTCAAACATTATAATCTTTCACTCTGTAAGTCATATTGTTGAGTTTTGTTTTCCGATGAGATCTCTAATATGTCTAGTTTGAATTTGTACGGTTACAATTCAAAAAAATTGATACAACTTATCAAAATGTTGGCATCTTGTTCAATTTAGAGCAAATTCCAAGACACTCAGAATAGGCCTTGGGCATTTAGGGTTAAGATTAAAAATGAGTGAGAAAATGATTGCATTTTTTTCCCTTAGACCCAACTTCTCATCACTACACTCAACAAAGAAGGTACTAATCTAACAAAAATGAAGCCTCTAGATGTTTTTTCATGGCATTAGAAGACTCTTTCAAGGCTATTCCTTGGAATTGTTCTATATATAGTCAATTAGCCACTACTAGTTTGAAATTTTGAATCCAAATTTTTTTTTCTCAAATATATCAGAAAGTATGAAAGAATTGAAAATTGAAAAAAGAAACTTCCAAATTAAAAATAAATAAATATTTAATAATTATTTAAAAAATAATTAATTTAATTTAATGAGGTTGTCTTTTAGCCATATGAGAGAGCTTAGGTGGTAGTGTTCCCAATCTTTTTGAAGCATTTCCATAGTCTGAAAATTTGCAATCTTCTAGAGACCCCAAAAAACATCTAATGAGGATATTGACACAATCCTTCCACCTGCATATATAAGATTTTTCTCCCTCTTTGTTAGTTTCTTTCTCAAAAAATGTTTTTTGAACATATACATCATCTATTTCTAGATTTTAAAAAGGTTTCTATAACTACATTATCATTTTGTGGTCATTGTTTTTAATTTTTGGTGCAAAGCAAGTTTCCTATTTCTTAAACTAAAAGAAGTGCACAAAAAATTGTCACTAATAAAAAATTATGTCCAAAATGAAGATCTTCATCTTGAAAGAGTAGATTATTTGAATTTCAAAGCTTAGTATTGATTTTTGGCATACCTATGATTAGGACTTGAAAATTGTAATTTATTTGTACATTGTCCAAAGAACTCATCATAAAGTGCATTAGAATCTTTTTTTACTTATCAAAAACACCTTATATAATTAGATTTTATCATATATTAATAACCACGTTTAACTACAAAATATTCTTAAATTAGAATAGCCTCAAATAAGGCAAGAAATATTTTTCTTTCTTTCAATTGCAAAATTGAGACAATTATAGGCGCACATACCTTATGGTTAGAGTCTTGGAAACAAAACCTAATTTTTCCATGTATATTTTAGAGTTGAACAACCATCTACCTTCAACTAAAATCAGATTTTTTTTTTTTGCATTTTTTGAGATTGGATACAAAAGTATATTTTGGCTCAAAGATGGTAAAAAATGAGGAAGTTTTCAACCAAAAAAATCAAATTAAAAAAAAAAAAGTTGGATAAAATTACTTGTTGGTGTGGATGAAATAAAATTTTAGACATCAATGATACATAAATGTTGAAATTAGAAGTACTACTATAATATTTTATAATGCCACTTTGACACTTTATAAAAATGAAAAATTCCTCTCCCAAACCAACTCGATGTTTGAAAAGTACCTTCAAAAGGAAATTATGGGAGTTGAAGAATTCATTGAGGCAACCAATGAAAATTGAACATTTCTTACTTTAAAGGTGTTTATTTTGATGAAGTCTAGGAAGCATGAATAGGTACTGTCTACTTTGACAAAGTCTAGGAGGCATTCATACCATACCTATTCTTGCCTCCTAGACTTTGAATTCCTAAAGTATTCTCCCTTGGTCCACGCATACTATTCCCTCTATTAATGGTAATTGTCCATGTGTTTCCAAAAAAAAGAATTCCTAAAGAATTGGTCTAAGATGACCCTAAACTATAATATGATGGTAGAGAGGTACCCAAACCAAATGGCATGGTTGCACTTTCAAAACCTAATGGTGATAGGTAGTTTACATGGCACAAAAGAAGCCCCTCCTCTTGATGCAAATACTTGCACTATGTTCTTCAACACACTTGTTTCAAAAACAAAAAAATAAAATTTGTAGAATATCATGTAAATATCAGATAATTACCCCATACAAAACCATTTAAGTTGATTTTCTCTTAAGCAAGTTACCATTCTTAAAACCCACCCATTTTGACCTTCACCACACACCAGCAGGTGCAGCGAAAGTGTCGGTTTGTAAAGAATGTGTCGAAAGTATCGGTTCGTAAAGAATGTAATTCAAATGTGGAAATCCCATAACAGTTTCAGGGTAAAAATGGATTGTAGTTCAACATAAGGACGCACATAACATACTAGTACACCATGCAGTAGTCGCTCAGGGAGTACAGGTCCAATTGAAACCCCAACATCAGAAACTGACGGACGACCCAACAGGTCTGTTCTGCTACCCAAGCTGTCAAAATGTTCTGTCTGCAGGACATAACACCAACAGCAAGTACCACACAGAAAATACCAAAAGTCCCACATGTTCATATTGACCATTGATACAACTTCGTTTGCGAACAGTGTCATACCTAAGGACAAAGCTGCTAGGCAGGATCTTTATAATATGAGTAGACCTGTCACCAGTTCAAATCTTACTAAAATTCTTCGAAAAAATAGAGAACACGCAAGCTCGATCACGGACGTGTCTCAATAGTCAGACACTAAATAGGGCTTTTTTAAGACATTTCAACCAGTATCTACATGCATTTGTCACAGCTCGCACATCAATAAGATGAGTTAGATACAGAAATTACCTCATCATGACTGACACTTGACACATGACTGCTTTCAAGGGAAAGATCTCGAGCAACCTTAGTCTGAACAAGGTAGCAATGAAGATAACAAAAATTATATCAGAGCTAGAGACACTATAAGAGGCAGCAACTGAGACAGCAACTAGAGCCACTAGAGTAATTCGTTAACTTCAACGCCCTTCTCATCGGCAAGTTCAAGTTGAAGTTGAAACTTGCTAAGCAATGCAAGTTTTTTAAAACTCTTACAAAACTCCGAGTTCACAAGGTTTGTGAAGTAATCCATGGCCATCTGCCGTTCTTCACGGTTAGCCAAGCCGCTGAACGGATGGGATGCTGCATTTCGATTTAGTCGCATCTTAGCTACCGAAGCCCACTCCCTCAAGACACTCTCATAGTTCATAGTGTTTGACATAAAATCAAACACTTCCCTTAGTTCTCCATCGGTCCCCATCATCTCCCATTTATTTTTTAGATCACTCACGCCCTCCTCCACAACCTCCCAAAATAATAGTCTTCCCAATTTACTTCTCGTTTCCGGCTCATGTTTTTCGATGTCAGTTGTCGGCTTCGCCTCCAACAACTGCACCAACGACGCTGCGAAAACACCGAACATTGCTACAAAGGACGTTGCACAGTCCTGTCTCAGGAGCTTAGCAGCATGTTTTATAGCTTTGGTCAGTTTCAAAACAGTCTGCTGATACTGTCGCATCGCCATGTAACTATGTAATATTTCGGTGAAGTCTGCTTCTAAAGTCTTCAGTGCTTCCCCCACTAAGACACTCCTCGCCATAAGAGTAGCATACTTACTCTCCAACAAGAATTCGTGCCACAGGATGGGACGGTCAGCAGAGGGAACCACGACAGCAACCCTGTCTCCACCTCTAATGTCTTCCACCGTCCGTACAGTCTGTGACAGACAAATAACTTTTGTCTTCGGGTCCGGTGGAGGATACGAATGAAGCAGTTCGTTGTCGTCAAGGACCATCACACTATAAGAAATTCATGTTTTAGATGACGAATTTTAGGTGACATCTAATGTAACAACTTGTGTTTTTATGTCAAGAATGATGTCCACCATAACATCAAGATGTTATGGCGGACATCATTCTTGACATAAAAACACAAATTGCTACATTAGATGTCACCTAAAATCCGTCATCTAAAACATGAGTTTCTTATAGTGTCAACACTGAACACTCGGCTCGACACAATTTCTTCGAGACAGGGAAATCGGAGGAGGCGGCTTCGACTGAAGTAGCCATACTGAAATCGCAGATCACAGAGGTCACGTAAGGAACTAACCCTAAAAAATTTTAGAACGTAAGGAAATAACCTTTTTAGGGTTAGTCCTAAAACCCTGAGTTCAGCAACATCCCAGTCTAAGTCTCACTCGGTCACTCTCACTACCAAGATTACATCACTACTGCCTCCCTCTTCGTGGTCGCATTTCGCGCAGTAAAAAGCTCATCTAAGAGTGTTTACCAAATTCGCAAGACGAAACAGATAATGTGCAATTATATTTCCAGCAGAAAATCGGACGCTTCAAGAAATGCACCGAGATTCTGCACCGCAGTGGTGCAATACAGGGGCTCCGCCGAAACTAGCTCTCGAAACAAGCATTGCATTCCGACTGGACACAAATGAAGCACGAGTTCCAAAATAAAAACCAGGGAAAGTCAGGTAGTACCTGGAAAGCTAAATATTAGCTTAAGAAATGCAGACTGTGCAGAGGTGGAGTCGGATGGCGCAGAAGGAGGAGGCCCGCTTCGACGCACTCATCAGGGAGCATTTAGCCATCCAGCAAGCAAGGTTCGACGGAGAAGAATGAGGACAGGAACGCGGGAGGGGGAAGGAGAGTGGAGACCAAATTATCAGGCAGGAGAAGGGTCGGGGCAGTATTCTGTCGGAGAGGGTTTTCATGGGCTGCCCGAGTGCCCGGCTGTCTGGCCTAAATTGTGGTAATCTTGTTTTGCCATGAACCACCGTGAAGATTGACTTATTTCCAACCACGGTTAGAATGTGTTATTTTCTTGTTTTCAAAATTGGGATTAGAAGTTCTAGCAACGTATGTTTTAAAGTAATGAATAAGAAAGTAGGAAGCAATATGTGGGAAAGTAGTTTTTTAAATGATCAGAATTTGAAAAGTTTAGGGATTAGCTAGAACAAGTCTAATGCACTTATTGCTTTTCAAATTTCATAGTCACTAGCGTGGCCTGTGTCGTTGCCACAATGAAAATCAAAGCAAACATTTTTGAATTTTTTTAAGCATTAAGGTTTCAATATTTATTTTATAAGTTTTATTAATTTTTATAGAAATTATTAATTTTTTATAGTTCAATTATATCTCCATATCACTACTATAAAATAAAAACAAAAGTAAAAATAAAAGTGGAATAAAGTAAAAGTAAAAGAAAGAAAAGAAAAGAAAAATAGTAAAATAAAATAAAAATAAAGTAATAATAATAATCCACATTTGCCACAATCCAATTCAAATTGAGTGCAAGTCCAATTCTAGTCCAATTCAAATCTAGTTCAAATCCAATTCAAAGTAAAAGTTTTTTTTTTTTTTTTTTATTCATTAAATCTTTGAAATTCAATAACTTTCTCACCATAAGTTGGAATGCCATGAAACCAAGCCGGTGTACCCCTCCTTGTCGAAAGCTTTCCAACGGTACCAAGTACACAATTGGGGGATGCACGGGCTGGGAGATTTCAACGTAATAAAACAAACAAAACAAAACAAACAAACCACCTCATTTAAGGTATTGATTTTGTTTAAGTCCGGTTCAAATCCAGTTCTAGCACAATTCAAATCTAGTTCAAAGTAAAAGTTTTTTTCTTTTTTTATTCATTAAATCTTTGAAATTCAATAACTTTCTCACCGTAAGTCGGAATGCTATGAAACCAAGCCGGTGCACTCCTCCTCGCCGAAAGCTTTCCAACGGTACCAAGTACACAATTGGAGGATGCACAGGCCGGGAGATCTCAATGTAACAAAACAAACAAACAAACAAACCACCTCATTTAAGGTATTGATTTTAATTCATGTACCAAAGTTTTTGAAATACTTATCATTTCTATTACTTCACTTTTGAAAATATTTATTTTGCCTTGCACTACACTAGATTATGTATAAAATACCTTAAATGATTGGTTTAGGTGGTTTTACCTTATCCTTTAAAGCATACAATACTAGTATGTATGGGTTATTACACCTTCTTCAACCCATTTCAATTAATAATGCCTACTCTTCACTATGGCAAAAAAATGCATATCAAGATTATTTCTTGAAGGATTTTTAATCTAAATTCCATTCATTACTAGCCAATTTTATTCTTTGCATACAAGCTTTTTATTGTAGATCCTGGATGATGTGTCTCTTTACTACTTGCACCATAGAGAAAGTCAAAGGAATTAACATTCATTGCTTGCACCTAGGAGATGCTCAAAAAATTGGCATATCATAAAAATTGATGCTCAATGTTCATGAAGAACTCGGTTGTTGCATCAACTTTTAGAAATGGAGTGTTCCAAGAAAATGCATTCTCAAGTTTCCAAAAAGGAGTATCACACCTTCATACAAGATGACTCTCCATTGGCTCTTTTTTTCTCTCACCAACTTCTCATTTTTTAAGAAAATTTGTTTCTTAGAAAAGGTGTGACTAACCATTTTGTTAACCAACTTGAACCATTTCCCTATTTAAAGATGGATAATCTTACATGAGATGCCTAGAAGGAAACAAGAATTATATATATATATATATATATATATATATATATATATATATATATATATATATATATATATATAATTCTTGTTAGGCTTTATTTTTTGAGCCAATCAAGGTTGACAAACCACATTTACTTTTTTCATGCATGAATCTTTAGGGGGTGAAACTAAATTTGAATGTTTTTTTCGATTGGCATAAATCAATAAATAATCTCTAATAATTTTAATAAATTGGTGCAAATAAAGGGCCTCTTTATTTAGTGTTCTACACATTTAAATGAGAAGGCTAGAACAAATTATTCATTTTTACTCTTTTGTCTTTGAGATCCTAGACAATTCTTTTAAAAATTGTTTTTTTCAATATTTTGTAATGAATATTTCCCTTTATGAAAAAAGAAATATCAAAGTGTCATTACAAATTTCACTCATAGAATGTAAAAGTGCACTTGATAGCATTATGGAATATTGAATTTGGTGCGCATTCTAGAATGCAATTTCCAACGTCTTTTATGCATTTCAAATCACATTATTGAAGTATTTGTGTATTACTCAATGACCTCATATATTTATATCTATAAAAGAGGAAGAATTTTTTTTTTACAATGCCAATTGAAATGGACAAGTAGACATTTGCACCTTTCTACACATACTTTTAAATTCTTTTTGATCTTTAAAATTTTATATTTAATTTGAAAATTTGAAAATGCACAAAAATGCTTGTGTCTCTCCATCTTGTTTTCTTAAAAATATCTAATGGATGAAAATTTAATTCAAAAAACTTATCATTCATCCAAAGTAATGCCTACATTTTTAGAAAGTAATCTTCTTTTATGATTAACAAGATGAATGGAAGGGGCTAGTATCCATTTTATGATTAACAAGATGCATTTTGAGAGTCTTAAAACCCATTTGGTTTAACATGAAAATCTTTAATTAGGGTCCATAAGAGATATTCCTTTGAAATTAAATAAAAACCTTTTTATAGAGATGTATAAATGATATCACAAAAGTGTTAGATAGGATTAAATTGTGATGACAATGCAAAGGATTCTCTTGATATAAAATTTAGCCAAATAAGGTAGAGATACCTGATAAAATAAGCACATTGAGACATGTTGTAGGATAGTACAAGGCAAAGCAAATAATTTTAGAGGTGTATTGACAAAAATGATGGAGATTGCAAAAATTTTGGTAATTTTATCTCTTGAATTGAAATTACCTATGAATTTTGAAAGGTAAAAGTTGGACTTGACTCATTATGACCATCTAGAGTCATCCAATTCAAATCATTTAAGAATTACATTCCCACTCATTACTTTCTACTTTTGTGCTCACTTATGTATCATTAATTTATTGGTCCAAACCTTGAAAAAGTACAAACCTACATTCCAAGGAGAAAATGGAAATCCATTCCAATCCTATAACGATACATAAGGTTGGAAATAGAGTATCCTATTTATTGTTGATGAGACACCAATTAATAATGGGTGCCATTACTTTGGTAGGAACAAGATGTTAGATGGGTGCCTTTCAATTGAAATACATGCTACATCAGTGTCCGGGAAGCTTTTTTAGTTTAACCGGCTAAAATCCTACATTTTCTTGCACCAACCGGTTGCTTGGAGAATACTCTTGGCTAGGCCTTAAGAAAATAAAAGATATTCTTTTTTTTTCCTCTAAAATGATTGGTTTTTTTCCTGAAATTTTGAACTTCATTTGGAAATTCCGGATTTCAACCGGCTAACTTGTAACTAAATGCCGGTACTCCCTGTTCATTGGGCTACATAAGGAATCGGTTTGTGTTTGAATAAGAATAAGTTTGAATTTTATTTTGATCTTTTTTGATTGAGAATTTTTACTCCTTGTGCAGAAGAGTTTTGTTTGAAATTTGTGTGAAAATTGCATGCAAATGACAGGTAAATAATCATGGAGAGCAAGTCATACAGTGCTTTTAACTATAGTTCGAGGCAACCAATCTGTAAATGACAGCAAGCATACTTCATGGCTAGTTAGAAAATCCCAATTCTAATTTAGAAACTTATTTAAAGTCAAAGATCCATTGTACCTCGGTATTGTATTGTTGTTCACTCAGTAAAATCACATTCCCAAGTATTTCAAAGAAAGTCCCAACATGTACACGTGTGATTGGGCACCTTCCACGTCACACTGTGAACCTACTCTTAAGCTTCTAACATGTAAAGAGATCTACAAGTGGGTAGGAAAATATCACAAAGCAAGTAACATGCAGCCAAGTATGACGGAAAAATCATGAAGTATTCATTATTTACGACAAGAGCCAAGGATGACAGAAAAATCATTGAAGTATACATTGTTTACAACAAGAGCCCAGGATGACTGAAAAATCATGAACTATTCATTATTCATGACAACACTTCATCAAAAATTAGAAGTGTGTCAAAGACAAGTTGGAATGCCTTTGATGGCACCCTTTTCAGTCTACATTCCATGTGAAAAAAAATGCATGGATGAGGGGAAAATGAAGTCTGTGTTGCTAATGTTCTCTAACATTTCTAGCTATCAGCAATGGCAGTCTCTCATCCAAAGGTCTGGGTCCAATTGGTACTCCACACTCATTGTCCAGCTGCCAACAGATAATGTCAACAGATGATGAAGCTCATATTGGAAAAGCCCTAAAACCAAGCTCATTGAGCTTGATGCATCATCTACTTCCACCACAGCAAAAAACAGATTTGGGTAATACACCGTCCTATCTTACACAACTCTTTGCCCTGATGGCTCGAAAATTGGAACCAAAAATTTGGAAAATTCCACTCAACTCAAGTGGAAAACTTTTCCGCCGTACCACACAACGCTAGTTGTTTCAAATGGTCTGCACTGGTCAGAGTTAAGTGAATCTGTCTCTGCCAATCCGCACCGTAGGAGAAATGATTCCCACAATGCTTCATGTGCAGAAAATCCCACACAACTCAATCTCCGTGAGACTTTGGTATGAACTTCAAACCCTCATACAATTGCAGCATTACACCGTGAACAGGTTGAAAAGCTGGTCATAGGTATTGTTTTCCAACGAGCCAGACGAGGAACGGCAGTCGCGATACGCAGCATACTCCTCCTGCACGGCTTCCGCAAGCTGACTGCAGTCTGTTGCGTTAAGCAGTTCCTCTAGCGGCGGCAACTCGAAGAAATTCTTCATGTCACAGTCCCACGCCAGGTTCACTTCTTCCAGAGAGATGAAATTGCCCGGAGGACAGGACTCTCCGCTGCACACCGAATCGTCAGCCTCGAACTCCTCCACTTTCCTCGCAGCTCTACCGCTCGAGCTCTCCTCCGCTGGAACGCTAGAAGAGGCTTCCGGCTCCATGTCCTTCAACTGCATGTTCAGCGACTGCGCTACTGGCTGCGGCGGGAACGACAACGGCGTGCACGGCTCCGCAGCTGCTGCGGCTGCAGCCGCGGCCACTTGAACATCTCTCGGCGAATGGCATCGCGGAAGAGCCTTCGCAGGAGAATCAGGGAAATTCAAAGAAGCATTCGGGCCTCGCAAGCACACCACGGCCGCGTCGTATGCTCTGGCTGCCATCTCCGCAGTTGGAAAAGAACCTAGCCATATCCGAGACCTCTTGTTCGGCTCCCTAATCTCTGAAACCCACTTTCCCCATTGCCGCATGCGCACACCTCTGTACTTCGGGCTTGTCGGATTCTCTTCCTTGAACTGGCTATTCTTCTTCGTTACACCTAAAATGTGGCGTGCACCGGCTGCCCTAATGTCAGACGCTGCTCTCTGGCTGGCGTTCTTCTCTACCATTCTCAACACGAAAACTCTTTCTCCAAAACCTTCAAGGACTTCTCAATCTCAAATCAAACACCTCTGAATTTTAATCCGTCTGCACCACTTCCACTCTTCGATTGCAATCACAACCTTGAAAATCAACTTCAATCTTGCAAAAAATAAAATATCTCGGTAAGCGTTCTTTATCAGGCAGATGCCTCTTGCCTGTGTCAGGTTTGAAAGGATTGAGTCGGGGACGACGCTCTTATATAGGCGGGGGTACAACGAACGCGTGGAGGACACGTAAGAGGGACAGCTGTCGCCCAGGAACCTTCGTAGAGAAACCTTTTTCGTGGTGTGAACGCAAAACTGCAACGTACTCGGTTTGCTGGATAAAGGGAAGGTCTCGAAGGTTCTAGATCGTTCGGATGACGTGTCGAGTGGATGTTTCTGAGGAGTACATCTTCTTCGCCGACTCGTAGATTTGACGCGTCGAAGATTGGATCGGGAAGAAAGCGCTGGCCATCGTATCTCTTTTCTATTGTTGGGAGCGTGACGCGTGGCAAGATTGGATATTTGCGAAGGGGGAGCCACTTGGAGGTTTGCGTCAGCACTTCATCTGCAATTCAGACACGAGGAATGTTGGTTCGGCAAATTGTTGAGAGGCAACTTCCGTGGTTTCTCAACATTCTGCTAAGGTATTTCTGCAGTCATTTGACGTGATTGAAGACCTAAGCTGTACGGAAGCAATTACTCTATGAAACATTTCAATAGAGTAGTTTTCATTTGATTTATTGAGGTAAACATTTAAGTTCATTCTATCTTTAATTTGCTCATCATGAAATAGTATCTCGAACTAACATGTTAACTAAGAAAGAATTTGCACAAAAATATTACCGGTACATTAAAGACCAGAACCGTTCTGCAATTACAGTGATATGCAAGTAGCAAACAAATAATAGTATATTCACCAACTTGGATATACTATTATTTGTTTGGAAGGAGACTCACACATGTTTACAGAAAATGGTTCGCCAAAATTTAGAATCCTACATTCAAAGAACAAAAGATATTGGAACACTGAAATGGTCGAATTAATTATATCGCATGTTTACAGAAAATGAAAAGAAGTTGACTACACCGACAGTACCAAACCAGCTTGGCCCTGCTATTTACGTTCCATCTTTGCCCTACACTTCGGCAGGCAATAAACAAAGGAACGAAGAACCTGGTCTATTGTACTGCACAAATAAAGATCTGATCCTCAATATGCATTTGCCAATTGAAGCGGTGCCAGTACTGCCTTGTAAGAACCAATCTCGTACTTGAGTTCCTTCACAACAGCAGTTCCAATTCCAGAAGAATGACAAAATTCTGAGGAAGAGACAGACGACGATTCAGACTTGGTTTCGGAGATTACATCACGATTTGTGATACCGTTCAATCTTGAGAAAAAATTCTTGAAGTTGGAGGGTTTGGAGTTCTCAGGTGGCTCCTCCTGGGCTGTGTTGAGCCCCTCCGTGAGAGGTTCTGTTGCGAACCTACAGTACCAAGTTATTTGAGTTAGAATCAATCACATCCTACGAGACTTGATTAATATTTTTCATATAGGAAAAAATGAATGAAATAGATGCTTTATTTTCAGAAAGCCCATCGGATCAAATCGGAAGAGAAAAGTCTCAGAGAGAACTGTCACCAAGATAAAATGAACTTCTATGAAAAGTGAAGAGACTAGAAGTTAAGAGCTTACTAAAAGACAAGCTGATAAAAAATCCAAGAACAAAGTATTTGACGTATATAATATATTTATAGTAGAACTGAAAAGTAAACGAAGCATCATAGATAGTTACACAGACAAACTTCTGATCTTAATTTTACTCTTCATGAACTAAAAAAATGTGATTACTAATCATGTGCCATATCTAAACAAATGACACGGAATGTATGAGATGCAACTTCAACAGGCTTACTTACCGAACAGAGAAGCCAAGCGGCTGAGATTCTTGAAGCACTGTACAAAGACGGATGATGACCCATGGTGGAAGAAACGATCCTTTTATCTCCATGGAATACAATGTGTTGCTGGCTGTTTCTGTACACTTACTGCTAGTATTTTTCGTACCATAATACATTTGAGACTTAGTCAAGTCATCTGTACGCTGCAATTGCTTGCAAGTTATCTGTTGAGCAAGGCCATTAGACGAAATAAATAAACAGATGTGACAATGTGCAGATGAAGTTTCACAACAAACTGCCCAGACTTAGGGCATAGTCAGAGTTTCATTACTAGGGTTGATGAAGATCAAACCAGAAGGTCACGAATAGTGCCTAAGAGTCGCCAAGATAATGAATAGCATGGAAATTTCATCTGCACATACATGCAGGAAATGTTGCAAGGCATAAAGAAAAATTTAAGTGGCAACCAGCAGGAGAGGTTAACCTCAGGTGCACTGAGAGACGCATTGTCAAAAGCTGTTGGTGAATAGAGGACAGGAACGTCCATGGCAGCCGTAGTAGTTATAAGAGATCTGGAGCCCAACCCACACGAACAAGGCAAATGTTGTCATGGTAGTTGGTGCAAAGACAAAAAAAAATAATGTACTTCCAACGATCCAAATCCAAGCACATACGTATATGGCCAGCAATTGCGTCGTAGAGTCCGAAAAAGATGATTTAGACACAAGGAGCATCACATTATATTTTTATAATGTGCACTGGCTAAATTCACAGTTCTGACAGCCTGAGCATCGAAACAAACAAGCTTCATGTTGTTACCTGTGATTAAGGAGGAAATCATAAAGTCGATGGACGTTGGAGAACCCTTCAAAGCACAACATTGACTGTGGACCGTTGTCTGAAGCGACTCTTTCATTCACCACTCTCGTCTGCATATTCAAATTCATAGAAGTCAGTTATTGCAAACAATTTCAGTCCAAATATGATATGGTTTGATTTTTCAATCCTGGTTATTACACCCAGAGCATTCAGAAAGTCTCACTTGTTCATGAACTCGGTAACACAAAAGACGACGGCACGCATGACAAATACAAATGCAGGAAACCTCGCTAGGCTTGAGCAATTCAGATCAAGTTTCTGCCCAGTACTCACCTGGCCGGGGTTGGACTTCTCAAAATCCAGCAAATCTTGAAGATCTTCGACAGTAGTTGTCGGTTCTCTTGAGGCGCCGAAAGGCATTGAAAACTTGATATCCTGAAATACCATTCCGAATTTCCGATTATTAGCTAAGCTAGAAATGGGCAAAGAAGACCAACATCGAGATTCAAATCCTCAGCTACCAATTAAACTACGTAAATTACAATTTCACATCATGCAACGAATGAACTGCAATTGTGTACTAGTATTGCGGGGGAAAGGCAAGGCCAACAGGATAGACATGAATTCACGAAATAGATGGGATCTCAAGTTGCTTATAAGTTAAAAAATAGAAACTAGTCCAGCGGCTTCGGAACTTCAAATTACATTAGATTTTTTATATTTAGCATCTCATAATTAAGAGATTATGGATGCACATGCTGACCCAATCCTCATATTAAAAGAGAAACCAGGTTTCTGACCCGTAGGGAGAGAGTTGGGAGGAAGCTGGAACACAGCTTACCTCAATCGCTGTCAACACAAATGGTAGAATGGTTTATTATTTACAAGCAAGAGTTACTTCATGATGCTTCAACTCTTACATGTTCAAGAAGAACTTGTCGCACTCCTCGTGTAGAACGGGTCAAGTAGGCGGCACACGCACCCTGGCTTCTTCCTCCAACTCCACCACCGACAAACATTGCAACAAATTGCTGCATACAAACTACAGCCAAATCCAAGTTATGATTTGACCCGTCCCTACATACCACGACGACAAGCCTACAATACATATCAAGGCACAGCACATAGTTAGATGATGAGTCCTAGACTACAGCAAGCATGAGTGGATCCTTCCCTGAAGCATAAGCTTATAAGACATCTTAGCAGCCACATCACAAGACTAAATAGCAGTATCAGAGGCAAGGGTATCGACACATTACCATAGAATAGAGAACAGGTTTGAGAGCGAAAGGTGTAATATAAGGAACGAAAGGCAGCCTCCCAGGCACGGTATCGTTTAGAAAGAAATAGAACTTCTGCCAAGTCCAGAAACAAAGCATAGAACAAAACAACTCATTAGAAAAATCAAACAGATAATAAGCGTCTTAAGAGATCCCCCAATTTCATTAACAAAACAATTAATGGTAAGTTAATGTAAATCTAATAAGACATGTGACAATCTAACTTGACAATTAGTGATTCTTGCCACAGAAACCAAAAAAAGATGTTATACCCGGTCGTAGGCAATACATAAATAAGCGCAGCTTTAACAGGTACTACCAGCCTACGGAGTGTCAAAACCTTTAAGGAATCTACCTGCTTCTCCTCCACGAGCAGCAGCCGAAGATATTACGGATAGCACAGCTGGAGGCAACGAAGACTGAGGAAAAATCCATGAATGTAGCGAATTCCAGAACGTTGCACCCGACTTTCCATCACTTCCACTTTTGCCAGAGCTTGTCACTGACTGACCTTTGTCTGCTTTTCTATCCACAATTCCAAGTCCTTGCGTGAAGTGTTGCACACCATCGCATTGTGAATTCGAACTCAGTCTATGACACCTGCAGCAAAAAGATGTCAGATCTCAACCCAGTCTTGCCTAATGGTGGAGAGTTGAAGCAAAGAACAAAACTACCGAGTATTTGGAGAAAAACGAACACCGATGCTGATCATATTTCGTCATTCCAATTGCAACAACGTGTTGATGATTAAACTTAACGTCATAACCTTAAATTTGTACTAATCTTCTAAGTTCTGAGAAGGCAAGTGCGATGACTGACTATCTTCATGCCCACTGAATCTCGGTAGCCATATCGATGAAATAGTGTCAATAGAGAAATATAGTGCAAGTGCATAGAATTGTAGAAAAATGAACATGAAGTCCCAAATTGCCTCAAAGCTTGGATCACAAACAACCACTCGTTTAGTCTGACGTCCATGCTATAACAATTCTTTAACATCCACTCGAGAGAATAAAAGCATACGGGCTCTGAACGCACCAGTGAAGTGAATCCGGGGAAGTGAAACGAGCCAGCAGTTTGAGACTTAGATCCAGAGGTGCACGGCTGTCTTTCATTGGGAACCAGGCCTGCGTATCCTCTGCTGAACCAGAGGGTAATCCACTACGAGAACTATTAATTCTTGAGCTGGGTCCATTCTCTGTGGCTGGTTGATCATTGAGATCGCCGCGAAGGTCTGTCAGCGGAAGACCCGCATTGATATCGAATGGCCCCAAGGCCTTGCGTGGTGCTAACCTCTTCAATGCTTCCACCTGAACAAAAGGGAGATCCAGTTTTCATGACCAAGAATTTCTGTGAAGGCAAACGTGATCGATGTGAAGCCAGCAAACGATGAAGCTAAATTGATTTGTTACCATATCAATGCTTGTTTCAGCTCTTAGCAGGGATTGAGAGTTGGAGATGTCCCGAACATCTCGAAAAGAACAGTCGTGCAATCCTTTCATCTTTTCCTCGCCTTTAGAAGAAAGATCGTCCTTTCGTGCACCATCAAGCTGTGTACCAGCTTTCATTGAACCATTTGAAGAAGGAGCGCCATTTTTATATCTACGGAGTCAGGATAAGATAAAACTAAGTGTTCGGATATTGAAAGGCAAGTATATTCATATCTCGTGGCACGTTCTCATGAACAAAATTCCGAATGACAGTTCAGCCAAGAATCAATCAACCCCAAGAATAGAACGAAAGTGATCGAAGACGTGCTGCATAGTCATGATTCAACTAACCTGGAAAACAAAGTAATAGAATCCTGGATAGGAGCCTGACTAAGACTGGCCTCGTGTTGAGAAACTCTTGAAGTATCCTGGAGGACAAAGACATCCACATTGTGAACTCCCAAGACTAGAGCTCTTCTTCAAATAAACATCGAACTTCTCGAAGTAATCCTAGACTTCCGAAAATGGCGAGCGGGTAGTGCATCCCTTACATTGAACTAGCAATATAGTACCTTTTCCTTTTGACTTCTCAGTGGACGAAACCGAAGTTTCTCCCCAGAATTGACTGCATCTGCAGCTCCAGTGTCATCTGGTGCCCGAGAAGGCAATACCGCATCTCTTTGTCTTACTACAAATCTGAAGAAACAAACAAGAATATAGCATCAAGCAAGCAATCTCGGCAGGAATTCAACAGTCTACCTATGCTAAAACAGAGATATTGAAACAAAACGTATGACAAGATAATACTGAGTGATGACTTCTTTTATAAAACTGGATTGATGTCCATCAGATAGACACTTCAGCTACATATTAATCGATGCAAACGGAATAAAGAACTTGACAGCGCTGCAATGTTAGGACAAACCCCTGAGAATCTTCAGGTTCTTGTTGTCCAACTTTTGAAGCCTGCTGTCGCTTCAACTGCTCCAGCTGCAACCGTAAAACTCTGGTTAATGCACCATAAGAAGAAATCGTGCAGAAACTGTGTTACTCGGATAGAGTTTCACTTGGGTCCAGTACCAAGTTTCCTATTACAGGTGTATGATTACGAAGTGCAAAAACTGACAGCCCTCAGTTTGATATACCTTGAAATGTGCAACCTAGGAAGAAGAAATTAGGGTTTAAAAATATCTTCAAATGCATAACCCAGGAACTAGAAATATACTAGGCAGGATTTTAGAAATACATCTCTTATCCATCATACTATATTCAATTAATGGGTATCAAATGTGATTTTGAATCTTATTCGAATCTTAATTTTTGATCAATCACTCCAAATCACACAAATTGAAAATAAGATTCAATAAGCTGGAAACAATCTCATAACGGCAACTTGCTCATTTACCAAAACTGGGTGTGTCTACCTCAAGCGGCAACAAGTACATATGTAGCTCAATAACCTAATTAATGCTCTCAAAATTATAGAATCCCATTGAAGGCCATGCTACTAACGGTCTAATAGAAAATACTCTAGCAGTACATTTTGCAAAAGAACAACCTAATCACAAGATCCCCTAGTGTCCAAACAATCCTGTTGCAAGTTCTGCAATCAGTCCAATGCGAAGTTTCTTGCAATAATGCAGGTGCTCCTGATCTGAAAGCTGGAGTTTCAGGAACATCGTCGTTTAACCTACCTATATTAATGATTTCTTGACCTTTCAAGACTTTGGTTTTACTTGATTTTTCAGAAAAAAAATTTCAAAGAAGAAACATGAGGCGAGGCGGCACATAGGAAGAAGACCATACCCGGAGTTCCGTCGGTGTTTTTCTTTTCCCAAGAGAAGACGCCATTGCCTCCGTCGTCGGATCAAACGGTTTCTTGCATACATACCGCGACGACAGCATCTCGTGCACGACGATCGAAGAATAACCCAATGCTGCCTACACCTGAACGAATACAGTATCCAATGGCACCAAAATCTGCAAACGCGTGAGCTTCTAGCTATTCAGTTGCGCAAAGCCCTAAACCCTAATTGCTCTGCTGTAAGGGACTCAAGCTCACACCGCACCTTCTTCTTATTTAAGCACTCGATGCCCGTCAGTAGTAGGCCCGCGCACATGAGCCCCCCAAAGAGGCGTCCGCCTTGGCCTATCCGCCCCTGAAACTGCGTCAAATGGTCCGTCCGTCCGCCCTCTCACTTCAAGTTCCGTTTCACCGCGCCTGTCACCTTGGTACCGACGGAGCTGGCTCACCACGATTACCCCGTCACGAGAAGTGCAAGAAAAGATATAACTTACCCCGCTGCTCTCAGAAACAGTCGATGCTCATCCGCCTGTTCTGCCAGGGAGCCATATGCGCTCAGGGTATGCACATTTGAGCTCGGGCCCTTCGAATAGCTCACGGCTTCGAGGAGTTCAATTTTGGGGAAAATTGATGTCGAGAACGGCAGGGAATTTCTGAAAACACCAGGCCCTGCGGAGCGGATGAGGGAAAGGCGGGGGAATCGATTGCATTCAAATGCAAGACGGCGGAAGGACGGCTGACGTGGAAGGCTGATGTGGACGGAAGGCTGACGTGGGCCAGTGGACTAATAACCAGTTGGGCTCAACTAAGTTAATTCCAACAGTGAAGTGACTGCCCTTGGGTAGAGGTAGAAGATTTGTAACACATAACATGGTTTTAACATGTAACAAAAGATATATGCTGGTATTTAACTTTTGGGCTATCATAAATAATTTAGATTTAACCCTAGAAGAATCAAGGCACATTTTTTGCAAGAACGGTCAGTTTCAAAGGTAATGAGAAAAAATTGGAAAAAAAAAAATTCAGAATTCAACCATACAAATTTGTTCTAAACTACTATGAGAATGTTTGGAAAATTTTCAAAAACTTTGATCACACAAATAGAAAGATTATAACACTTGAATTTAGAAGAAAACTTTTTTTTCCAACTTTGCACATTAAGGCCAATAGACTTTACCTACTTTTTAGAATGAGATTTTTATACTAAATATGGTTATTTTTTGGGATATATTCATCTTGTATCATATAAATTACATACCTACCAAATTTCAAAATTATAGAAGAAATTTTTCATATGTTGTCCACGCTACTTGGATTGCTCCAAAAGTTCAAGATAGCATTAGTTTTGGTTCAAGCACCCAATAGGAAAAGATTTCATATATGCCTACCCAAGATCACCTCCATACAAAAAAATGGTCATTTTGTTCTTTAGAGGTTAATTTATCAACATTAGTTTGGCTTTAAGAAAAATAATACCTATTCTAGTTTATCAACTTTTCGACTATTCTAATACTAACATAGTCAATGAGGTATATTTTCTAAAGTATTTTTGGAAGAATAAAAAACGTTTAACATCTTTGTGTATTTAGAATAGATTGAAGTTCTTTTACCATACATGAGGTTTTCAACACTTATTGAGATAGCATATATTGAAGTTTGATTCTACTATGAATTGACAAAATGTACTAATGGTTTCAATTTTGGTGAGACCCTCCTAAAATAACAAGGCCATAATCTCTTTTTTGAGATTGGCATAAATTAAATGTTTGTTTAGACAATAGAAGTTAGTTTTGTGATTGCATTTGGATGTTATGTTCTTTGAGCTAATTACTCAAATATTTTTTGGCTTATAATTGATGGGTTATAATTGGAGATTTAGCTTGTCAATTTGGATAATAAAATATATTGTATATAGAGCATTAGTTCTAGGGGAAGATGTTGAAATTATATATTTAAACTAAGGAAGGATTAGTTTTATTAGAGTGACTTGTTAGGATTTCTATTTTACTCTATTATTCAAGTTGTTTTTGAAGCAAGGTTTCAAACTTAAAAAGTTAATTTTTTTAAGGTTAGACCTTCAAATACCTTTTGAATTATATAATATTTGCAAAATATAGTCTTTTGAATCTACATTGTATATTTGCTAAAGAATTAATACAAGAATCTTCAAAATAATTGCACAAATAATTGATGGATGAAAATATAATTTTTTGTGTACTTGGGATATATGTGCTCATTTGTTTTCTATAAATTTAAATGTTTGGTCTTCAAAAGGTAACTTTTTGAAATTAAAGGAAAATAATTCTTGTGGAATCCCAAACATTCATCCTACAATCAATTCTAAAAGGAATCTTCAATTTTGGCCTTAAAATTTATTTGAAAAATATTTTTTAGTGTATAGTTGATTTAACCATATAAATATGATCTAGGAATCATATTTTACAACTATTGTTTAAGTCATTATAAAATTATTACTCATAGTTGCATTTTACAATACATCTTTATAATTCTAGAAATCTAAATTATTGCTATTACTGAAATGGATTTTTCATTTTGGTGAAATGTAGAAAGTCAAAAAGTTATCATAAATACAATATTTCAACACCAAATTTAGAAAAAAAATTATAAGTGTAAAGTAGGTTTGGGCTTGGAATTTCAAGGGTAGAAAAAAAAACTTCAAGCAAACAATAGTTTATTTTTACCAAGTGATTTAGGAAAGGCAAAATTTCCTATTGCAACCAAGGGGCTACTAGTATAGACTAACCAATGTAGGATGTAGAAAAACAAAGATTTGGCACCAATGGTTGGGTGCATATATTTAGGAATAAAGTGCAACAAGTCCAATTCCTATAGATTTTGTTCTAAAACTAGAAAGGGAAGAGAGAGACTAGAATGCCATTCTTAGTTGGTATAACAAATGTAGAACCATAGGTTATCTCTTGCCTATGAACCAATTTGAAATCTCAAGAGGAATGATTGAGTAGTGTGAAGGTTAACTTCAACTACAAGTAGGCGGAATCTCAACCTAAGCAAATACAAGGGCCTCTTTCCATCATTCAATGTCTAGTTTAAAAAACAAGATTACTTAGCAAAGCTCTCAACAATTACCTAGAATATTGCATAGCAATGACAACCAACCTTAAATATTCTTAGCAATTGTTGTTTGTATAATACTATCTTATATTATTGAACTACATGTCCCAAAACTTACATTTGCCATACATAGTCTCAAAATTTGAGTGTTTTCCAACCCATTTGGCACCTTCTGTGTAGATATTATCAACAATCTTGAGATGGTTGCACATCCCTTGAATAAAGCATGCAAGAATAACAACATTGGTGTCTCTCTTGACAAGCAAGAAATCAAATATAATGTCTCACAATTCCTTGTCACTATAACTATCCAACCTCTCTCCTATTTCTATGATCCATGAACTTTAATAGTAAGCCTACTTTCTTTTGTAAACCCAATTTGGAAACAACATCCGTGACTAGTTAAGTTATCAATCAAAAAAATAGTTGTAGTGTTGAAAGAAGAAAATTATATCTAGCATTTGCACTTTCATTATATTAAGTCTGGAATCCAATAGCAATTCACAATGTGATGGACACGGCATAAGCAGTAGAAAATAAGTAATTAATTCATATTGATAGAGATAGTAGAATGCCCCTAGAAAAAGATCAAATACGTTGAACCTTTGCACTTTCTTTTCCAAGTCTTGAATTTCACAACAAAGTGGTATGAGATGCATACAACATGAGTAGTAGAAGAATATGCAACTCGTAAATTCTTTGCTTTCTTTATGTGCAATAGTAATCTAAGCACATCTTTTGGTTATTACATCCTTTGCAAATTCATTAACCTCGCCAATAGCTTTGCAAAACTGGTGTTCCGTTCCTATATTAAGTGTCCTTTGTAGCTTAAGAAATGGATTTACTAGTTGTTGAGTAATAATACTAAACTTCATCAAACACCTTTTTGAATGGTACGTCAAGTAGAATAGATGAGAGACAATTCAATTCCACTTTGAATTTCACTTTGTAGATGCTTTCTAATGTCATATGAAGAGCTAAGTTCTGTAAGTTGAAGCACTTTAGGGATTAGTTACATAGAAAAATTCATTCAATATGGAAAAATTGAAACAATTTTGTGAGACCTTGATCATTTAATTTTCGCACCAACATTAATCTATCAACTAATAAAATCAACTTCACTTCATTACCCAAAGGACTCAACAAAAAACTAAAATGGTCTTAAAACAATGATGCTCCATTCACAATTTATTTCAATATTTAATAGTATATAGAGCTTGTACTAAGGCTTCAACAAATTGAAAGAATTGATCAGTGGTGATGAACTTTTGTAATAGAGCTTGCACTAGCTTAGTTGTCTACTAATAGCTATCTTGCTAATGTTATTATACAGAGAGATTTACATTTGAAATTTGATGGGCTCACCAGCTACAATAGCCTTCTTGATAATGTTAGTAAGCTTATAGGTATCTTCTCGAAATACAGTGTTGTTACACTTACAGATCTTTGGTGGTGAGAATTGTATTGGCAATCTTGCAATGGTATTGCCATACTTCTCCATGAGATAGAAGTATGCCAGACCCTTCGAAGTCTCCAAATCTATCTTCCAAATTTCCCTACAAATGTATTTACTTATTTTAATACACCATTGAAAACAATGACACAAATATTAGCTTAATTTAATAAATTGGACTTGATTGTGACAACTAATTAATTTAGAGCATGTATACCACCTTAATTTCATACACTTGTTGGCTTCCAATCTTGTACCAACAAAACTACATACTCTTATACTTTTGCATATGGTATCCAAATGATGTATCCTTTGGTGTTCAAGAATTCTCTTTGATTTACTAACAAAAGTGTTTAAAATTTGCTTATTTTTATTGTTAAAGCAAGCTATTTGCTTGTAAACAACACACCGAAGAATGATCAAGTGTGTTTATTTATTGATACAAGGATAAAATGTATACATAGCAATTTGGATGTAAGATTGGATGAACTTAATCTAAATGGAATCTAAATGAATGAATGAATAACCTACGTAGACTTTATCTACAACACTCCCCCTTGCTCACGACTAGGTTTGGGTTGTGAGTGTTCCAACTTTTTTTTTCTCTTTGCTCAAAGCTTGCTTGTTGAAAAATGTCAAGCCAAACCTATGAATGCCATATGTGAATTGTACAAGTATGGCAACAATTTATCCATGGTAAAGATTACCAAAACTAAGTGTGTTAATAGCTTGATATTATAGGAAAAGAGACTAATATGTAGGTGTTGAGGGAGGTCGGATTGATAATTATGCTAGATAGGTGTGGTACCTAGCATTTATCTTACGACGGGTTTGAGATAATGTATTTGAGGTTTGTTTCTTCATAATATATTGTATACAAGGAGGTCAGGAGGGTTTTGGATCTAAAACTGTCAAAGGAGATACATTGAATCCTTAAGAGTTTATTACTAGTGTTTTGCATGAGGGAAAGAGTAGTAGCTGTAGTGCAAATGAGGTGCACTAAGAGCAGTATTTTGCAAAACTAGATGAATGATGGGATAACACGAGAAATAAGAGAAACCCTAGAGGTCTCGATTTTAAGCACTAGATAGGCTTTGTGGATAGAGAATTGATTGACACCTAATTGGATGAAGGTAAAATTTCAGAGTTAGGATTGTATAGGACTATTCCTATACATTGTCTGTTTGTAATGAAGCTATTATAAGGAAGTGACTTTGTCAAGAAATTAGCTTGTTGCACAAAGGTCGGAATATGATGTATTTTTAAAGTACCACTCTTTGAGACCTCTTGAATAAAGTATTGTTGTATATCTATGTGCTTGGTTCAAGAACCCATAATTAGATTGTCTACAAGTTATATTTAGGATTGATTGTTACTAAAGAGTAGGGGCATTTGTCTATATAGTCCTAATTCATTCAAAATTCTACGAAAATAGATAATATCCTTAGTTGCATTTGTGAAGACTTGATACTTAGCTTCTGTACTAGATAAAGAGACCATAAGTTGTAATTTGCTTATCCAAAAAATGCTAGATTCTCTCAACTTATGCAAAATTCTTGAGGTTGATCTTCTTGTAACTAAATCATTGCCTCAATCTCCATTTGTGTACATATAAAATTGGTTGCATCATCAAAAGGCATCAGTATTTTATAGTCCATTGGGAGATTTTGGATATCTTTTTTTTGGTAATTCATTAGAACTTAAAATTTAGAATATATGTTATCAACATAGAGATGACTTCACAAAAAAATTCATAGTAAGAAACCAATTTTGTAGCCCTTTGGAGGGTGTCAAAGTTGGCAAAAACTATTTTTTGAGTTAATCTTTTGACCTTGAAATTATTCACACATATTAAGAACATAAAGTGTATTACATACCAAAAAGTTTTATGGCAAAAAAAAAATTTCAATCCTTGGGAAGGTGTCAAAGTTGAAAGTATTGAAATTTCTTTCACTACTACACATGTTGGTAGATTTTTAATATCTTTTTTTGTATAAATCTTTTGGCCTTGAAATTTGGCATGCATATTATTAACTTACAAATGATGTTGTGAAAAAATTCATAGTAAAGTATCAATTTTTGAGCTCTCTAGAGGTTGTCAAAGTTGACAGAGTTGAAATTGTTTTCACTACAGATTCCCAAATGCCATTTTGATTGGGACCCCATTGTACAATGACATGAAACATTCACTACAAAAAAATCCCAATTTGATCACATGTGGTTTTATAAATTTTTACATAATGTCAAATTTAATTCACCTCTAAAATATTTTTTGAAGTTTAATGGAATTAGTTATAAAATTTTGAAGTTGAGGTGGTTTTACCGTACATCCAAAATATATACCCATTTAGAAATATTCACCAATTGAAATGTGGTTGCATTCTTAGTTCTCTTGCAAAGCCCTCAATGGTATTGATAATGCAACCAGACAAACCGACACCCTGTGCATGGGCTATGCGTCCCTGCATTCCAACTCATAGTGGGAAAGTTAAGAATTTTTAAAGTTTCTATGAATAAAAAAATTAGAAAATTATTTTTACATTGATTTAGTCTGTGGCAACAACCAAGGCAGTGAAGGCACACTAGACAGTTGGTATGGAATTTGAATTTTTCATCCAGTGTTAATACTATTGTGGTACTATTGTGGTATTCCAGGATGATCTTGACAAAATACAATTATGTTAATAAAAGTTCGTAGAGGCAGCATCCAAACATTGCATGTAGATGGCAATATGACATATATAGAGAGAGACATAGACTATAATAGCACTACGCTTATTTAGCAAATAAAGTATTTCTTTTCAATTTTTTAGTTGAACATAATTGATGTTCAGTTCAAAGTAGGGTTCTGTTATAGAAAAAATATCTTTGGAAGCATCCATATTCAACCATGTGAAATCTGATGCTCTTTAGGAATTATAAAAGCATCATTAATACAGAAACATCATCATGAGCCAGCGAACAGCCTAATGCAACTCTGAATGCTGGTTGCTCTTTGAGGGTGCCAAACTACCAACTACAGGTCAAGTTCATCCAATAATCACAGGCTTCATCATTAATAAGTTGAAGCAAGATCCCAAGCCCCATATGCATCCTGACTACCCCAACGCTAAGCTTAGTAAAGATTATCCTTGAATACTACAATGCAATAAGTAGAAAAATCAACCTAGTTTGGGCCTCTTCGGCATTAAAGGGTTAAAATCTTCTTTCTTTACACCACCTGAGTGGGAGTGCATTTCAAGGAATCTCATAACAACGAAGAATTCTAATGTATCTAATCTCTTCCAGTATATCAATACTAAAAAGAAAACATTTCTTAACATGTCATCACACTATTCATAGAGCAAACCAAACAGTCCTAAGCGATGAACCTATCCAATCTACATCACATACAAGCTCACCTCCTGCACTGCACTTGGGATTCAATACTTGGACATCTAGTTCATGAATATCTTCCATTTTGTCTGACCAACCGAAGCCTCCATTTCGAGCAAATGCTTCAATCGAACTTGCGATTTGCAATTGTTGTCCCGTTGCCTTCCACAGTGGCAAGGAACAATATATTTTTTTCACTATGTTGAACCTTGTAGATAACGTTTAGTGTTCATTTCATAAGGTAGCCCTCATAGAATCAAAATCTTACCTCATGAACCTAAGTTCAGCGAGACATCCAGACTCACAAGAATCTTAAAGTAGAGATAATTGCCGAAAATCAATGCGTAAAATCGAGTAGACAAACTAACCTAAAAGAAAATACAGGGGTACAAAGTACTCCAACCTATCTCATGAAAAAACTCCGATTTAACCAGGTTCTCGTTACAATTCGAAAATAGTCCTCAAGTAAGATACATACATCAGCACTTTAATTAGGTGAATCAGAATTCCCTCAATAAAGAATTGAAGCAACCGTGTAAAAGTTAATCATTGAGGCTAGAACGAGAAATCCCACTAAAGGACTCCAACAAGCCACAAATGCATATGACACGGACCTCTAAGCCTTTACTGCAAACTTCCTCAATGGGAAGTAAACTTCCTTCTTCTTCTGTTTCTTGGTCTTCACCAAAGCTTGCATAACAAGCACGTCGGTTTCAGTACTTGCGAAGTCGTCGTGACATGCACTTCGTTATTATCAATAATTTAGAAAACCCGCAAATACCAGAATATGCGAAATACTAGAATATTATGAAACACACCTGGTGCTTTGTCAACCTCCTACAAATGGCGTGAGTCTTCTTTAGACGCAAGTCAATGGGAATGAACTTCTTCTTGCTGTATGCTTCACGAAGACGTTATCTACAAGGTTCTGCATCTGAGAAATGACGGTCAACACTTGTGCGATTGAAAGCTCAACCACCTTGCTACAAAATCAATGTCAGGATCTGAATTGTAAGTAGCCATCGCATGCAGAGTGCCAACAGCAAGCAACAAATCAATAAGTCATGGTGCTGCCACCACTGGAATTGCGAGTAAAACATCACCGCTGAACACGAATAAGAATCTCATCGTCAAACATGTACAAAATTCTCTAAAAGCCGTTTATGACCAAAACTAAATCACTCCTGGCTTAGGCACAACCTTTTTGCAGCAAAATCTTCTTATCAAATCATTGGCGGCAAAAAATTTTAGAAACAATTTCCATTTTGTTCATAAAGAACACAATCATATGACAGAGAGTTCACAGAAGTGGACATCGACATACTACTAATCCAAACGCATTTGAGATTCATACAATTTGTAAAGTACTGAAAATTAGGGCAAACACTCTGCACAAAATATTTATTCCTCATCAATCTGCTTAAAAAAGGGAGAGGCAACGTACATCTTAGACAATTTATTAGGCGCACCTTCGGTGACCTTGGCAACTCTCAAGGCGGCAAGCTCAGCCTTCAACTCTTTCAACTGAATTCAAAATGCCACCAAAACCTTTAACTCTAGAATACAAAATTAGTCATCAAGCCATAATAACAAGGGTATCTGTGCACTACCTTCAAAACTCCCCAAAATCGTAAACTTGACTGCTAAACCCTACGCATGGAATGGTCACAAGTTGTAAACCAAACCTGATTAAGCAGTTCATTCTTGCTCTTGGCGCGGAGCTCGTTCACTTTAATCTTGGCTGCAGCACAATGCACCAAAAAGTCAGAAACGAGTACCTCTATGAACAAGATTAGGGTTGTCTTCCGCACTCAGAGCAATTAATTACATTAATTGAAAAGGTAAAGAAAAATGGAAAACAGTCACTTTATTTGTTCTCCCATTGCGCAAGAGATCCGCACGAACAAAGCGCAGAAGAGATGGAGTGACCGCAACGGACCGAGCAGTAAAAGAATTTGCAAGATTGCGCTAGTGCACCAAATAACGCAAAAGAGATGACGGCCACAAACCCTAATGTATCCAGCTCCGTTCACACGCCCCTTCCTTATTATCACACTCTCTAATATCACACTTTGAGATGTGCACATGAAATAGCTCACATTTTGAACACATACAATTGAGTTTTTAGAATGCCACTTGGTTTTGGCGGTTCAGGTAGTAACTAAGGTAGGTACACCCAAAAGTGCCACTTATTCATACTGAGCCTAGTTCCTGCTATTAATTAGTTCAAATTTTTATGTAGTCTTGTTGGCAAGTGAAAGCATGTTCCAACGCACCAAAGAACGTAGGATTTGGATACGGTATGCAAAAGTTATTAACAGTCAAAGTCTGTTTCTAAAAGCACCATCTACAGTCTGTGAACATGACTGATTTTGGAAATGTATGTCCGTTGTAGATGGCGCTTTTAGGAACAAGGCGCTTTTGGGTGTACCCACCTTAGTAGTGGTTAACTAGTAGCCAATTCTAGAAGAATACTATTAAATAGTAATTGTTAAGTTTATTTTGTACTAGACATATGTTGTATTTGTCTTTGGAGAGTGGTTGTTTTTTTAATCCATGAAGGCTAAGGGCCTTTCTAGGTTTAAAAACATCATTGCTTTTGAAGTGTTATAGGTCAAAATGTAATTAAGGTAGAGAAATCTCAATTGCACAAACTTGTAGTATATGAGTGTAGTTGTTCAGTCAAACAATTCAATGGTACAATGATCATAACGTCTTACAGGTCTAATGGACCTCTTCATGTGTCTAATAGAATAAATTTTAAAGTCATTTTTCAAATAAAATCACTCTCTATTTCTAATATAAAAGTTTCATTTTATTCAAGTGTCTCAATTTAATAAATGCTTATTATATTTTAAATTTTGGGTTATATCTGACAAATGTCATATGCAACATATAATGTCAAACAAACAACACGACATCGAGACTTGAAAATAAATTTAATAGAACCCCTTGTGTATAAGTTGTTGATGATCAAACTTGAAATCAAGTTGATTACACAAATTGGCAAGATTATAATATTTTATAGTGTTGAAAAAAATCCTAAAATTTTCCTGGAAAAACATTTGGAGGTGAAATTTGATTTCTAAACCTATGTAAACAAACAAAACTTTAAACTATAAAATACTTTAAAACCAACATACAAATGCATTGGTGATAGAAAATATCATTCAACTTTTTCATTGTGTTTACAAAATGAATTTGAATTGTTGGCAAAATTAGAACAAAAGAAGTTGCCAAATTGAAATATCTATGATCAAATCTTTCCTCTACTAAAATGCTTTTCCATCACTCATTGATTCTTAGATTCATACAAAACATTAACCACACAAATTGGACTAGTATGCATTATTTATTTTTAAAAATTTCATCAAAAATGAACACTATGTGAAGAAGAATCATGTGCCAAAGTTTACCATAATCCAAAATTGTCTCAATCTTAGACTTCAAATTGCTCTTAGACATTCAAACAACTTAAATCGACATGAGAATTTCAACACAATAACTAGACTTGAAAGGAAAGACAACATAGTAGATTCTATTGCAAAAGATCACTACATAAAGAAGATACAAGATCCAAAAGTTGTTGCTATAAAAATGCAATTGATGAACTCATATTGAACCTATGAATTTTTGAATGGCTTTCAAAAAATCAATACAACACTTCAAATTGCACTTCCAAACTTTGTGCAGAGACTTTTGGTTTCTTTTGATGTTTAGTAGTTAACTTGGAGTATATTAGTGAAAAGCTCATGAATTTGTAATTTAATGGACTGCATATTGGTTTAAATCACATATAATTGCTTAATTTCTTTGAAAACTCTCTTTACATATCAATCCTAAAATTGAGACCTCAAAATATATGGATGAACTCAAAAGATACTTGTAACATGTAGAACTTTGCCAATTAATGAGCACTAAAACAAAAATTGAATACATATTGTACAATATAAGGCTATATAATCATTAAATAGAGAAGTCAAAACAACCTTGTAATAAGCTTAATGATTCTTTGTTTACAAAACTAAAGTCGTGTGCTCTAAAAGTGACCTTTTAAGAGTTGATTGCATTTTAGGGGAAGCTAAACTCTATGAAACAATTTTTAGTAAATTTTCATAAGAAGAAAAATAGAAATGGCATTCACCCTAAGTTGTTTCATATTTTTTGGACCTTTGTAGAATTTGTTAGGAACTTTTGAAGTTGAAATGCAATGGTTTTTAAAGGCAACCCCTTCCTAAAATTATAGCATGCATTGATAAGATACCATTCTATTTCACAACCTTTCTCAACTCACTTATACCTAACTATGCACTTTATTGAAATTACAAGCACACAATTTTAGCTAGCAAGGGAACTTGCAATGAACTTAATTGGCCTTATATACCATCCATAAATTCTACCTTTACACAACATTGACTTTTAAAGAATGGAAAAGCAAGAATTATATTGGGAAAATTTATGGTAGTGATTACTTCATTTTTTTAATGTTTTATACCATTTTAGGGTTTTATGCCCTTGTCTTTTCAACTCAAGATATCTTTTCCTTCAATCAAGCATGCTTGGAACATTGGCCTATATGCGTTTTCCTACAACCCATGCACATTCTTAAATAAGGTAGACCACTCCAATTATGTTTGTTGCCCATTTGCATCACTCTAGCACTTTTGGCTCTAATTCCATCAAAAAATCATCCAAATTTGTTCATTTTATGAAAAAAACAAATTTTTTATGACAACCAGGTGTACCATGTTAATCCTTTAACCCCTTAAGTTCTTTGATTATGTTTACTCCAAAAATGGTCAATAACTGTCATTTCTAGTATCATATCAATTTTTTTCTAAACTTTTTTTGAGATTTTTAATCATAGGATCTTGTAGTAAATTGTTTTGAAAACACTTGCATAAAAATTTCAAAGTTTTTCACTATACAGATTGCAAGATATAAGCATTTGAATACTAAAAAATCATTTTTTTCACCGTATGGAAAATAGGGCAGCTACACTTCAAATGGTGACAATCATATGAAAAATGGTTCAAAATGGTTGTGCCTCTTTGGATTCATTGTTGAGGCCAAGTAGGGTACTTGCCAAAAAAATTCAAATTGTTTAGAATTGTAAAATATATAGGAAAAAAATAGTAAATAGAAAGAAGTAGCAAATGATTCAAAATACAAAATTGTTAAGAATTTAATTGAGGAATTGAAAAATCTTCATCCCAATGGTTGGAATGTTGTAATAAACAATCTACATCATATAGTTTGTTTGTTTTCAAAAATATTGAAAATTGAGCAAAATAAACAACTTCAAAGTTGATTTTAGAGTAGAGAATCTAGAACTACCCGCAAACAAAAAAAACTCATAACTTTTGACTCATTGATCAAAATGGAATGATTCAGAACTTTCCATACATACATGAATGAAGAAAACTAATTTCAAAATTTTATTTTTGGAAAAAGTGATTTTTTTCAATTTACCCAAAATACCCAATTACAAAAAAAGTAACATAGTAGGCCATATCTTTTGACTCGTATTTCCAAATGTACGGATTATTTGTACACATGAAAGATATTCCTCATCCCAACTTTCTATTAAAATTTGGGTCTGAAATACAGAAATCTCTACTCACATGTACATGCCCGAAATTGCTATATTGCCAAATTTAGTAGGTTGGTCCTTTAGGGGTTAATGATGAATACATAATACTTTACTTAGTCGGGTAATGAGTTGTTTACGGGACATTTATGACTCCATTCTATTGATGGTTTTGAAATTTAAAGGTAGATCACTTCAAAAATTCACAAAAATTACAATTTTCAATCAAAATTTTGTATTTCTACTTGAGTTTGATTTGTGAAGCACGAGAAGACTCCTCTAAAAAAATATGTGCCTTTCTTGATAGAGGCTTATAGATATATAGTTTGCAAATCAAGTCACTAATGAGTTTATCTATCTACTTAGATCTTTGAATGACACTCTCGATATTTTATGGCTAATGAATGACAAAGAATCTTTCTTTATAGGACAGCACTGCAATTCTTCAACCTTGAAATTTTATGCAAAAATTGCAAGATCGTGCAAAGTAGTTTGACCTCTCAACGAGCACTTTTAGTTTTGTTAAAGTAGATGATGTCATGTCGTGCTAAAAGAGACGATTTCCACGGTCACCAGCCCGGCGTTCCAGGGTTAGCGACGCCCAACACGGGAGCAAAACGAATCAAACGCTGACAGTAGAGAGGTCAAACCCAGCCCTGGCCGCTTCGCCTGGTTCCCTGTTGATTCTCCCTGCGGCTGCGTCGCCTTCGGTCTTCGTCATCTTGCTTGCTGCGGTAGTCCGGTGGCTTCGGTCTTGCTCGCCGCTTGTTTGCCGTGGTCTTCGTGGTCTTCTCTGCATCCGGTCAGAAATGCGGTGCTGAGATTCCGGCGTCTTCTTGAGTCTCCCTGAGTGCTGTCGTGAATCGCTGCTCATCCTCCAATTCACTCACCGCAGTTTGAATTTCCCCCTTGGTTGAATCAGCCTTGTGCCTCTTGCTCGCGTTCTTTTGGTTGCTTTCTCCTGAATCTGCTCCGTTGAAATTCTTGCCCTGTGATTCCTTGATCGGAGCTGCTGTTGTTAATGGCTCGCCCTTGGATTTGCTCGATTCGTCAATTACCCGAGGACTTGGATTCGCCTTCTCCATAGGAGCTCCTTAGCTAATATTTTTCTTAGAATTCAATCACAGACGACACCCAGCAGCCGTGGCAGATCAAGGATTCATTTTCCATTTCCTTTTCTTCACAAACCCTAAACTTTCTGCGTATTCCAACAGATCAACACGAATTTGCTCTGCCTATGCCAACATAGTTGGCTTAGAATTATGAAATTCGGCATGAACTTGCTCAACCATTCTGCAAAACACTAAATTTCTTCATCAAACCCAACTTACCATCTGACCCCCGAACCCTACATTTTCCCCCATTTTCTTCCATAAATCAGTGAACCTCTTTGACAATTGGTTCCTACTTTCAACTCTAATTCATTACCATCATTTTTCTAACACTTTTTGATCATTTTTTACTACAATTTTGCAAGAGATCTCTCAAAACATGCACACATGAAATTGCAAGAGAGTAAGAATAGATGGCCAAGCAATAGTAGCAAATGGTATCACTAAAGGTCCCTCTATAATCAAATTTATTATAAAATCAAAGACTTTGAGTAGATCTTTGCTTCATAGAAGATTGGGTTTTAAATTAAAGTCTATGAGCCAACTAGATTATGTGAAAAAGAACAAGGTGTCTAATCAACCCTAGGCTATTTCTTCTTGGAGACAAAACTGAGGACAACATTTTCTTTCATGGTCTTCTCAAATAGCCAGTTTTTTTATTTTCTTAAAAAAATCCTATTTTTTACAAATAAAAATGTCAAAAATTGTATTTTCTTCATTGGAATTCTATGTGAATTCTATGTCCAAAGTTCCACTGAAGAAAATACAACTTTTGACATTTTTATTTGTAAAAAATAGGATTTTTTTATTAAATAAAAAAAAATAATCCATTTGAGAAGACTTTTTGGTGATGAGATTTGACCAAAAAACTCACCAAAATAATGTTTTATACCTTTGAAAAAAATGCAGAAAGAAGCTCTCTTTATAGACTTCTATACCACATAAAATAAGTATTTTTGAGATTCCTTTGGATAGTAGCTATAAGTCTACCAAGAGACCATCTTCTCCAAATTTTAGCTCAAAACACGTTTTTGGGGAGATAAATGGTGCTAAAAATCCTTAAATCATCCATTGTGAGAAATTATTGGGGTTGTTTAAAAATAGTAAATTATTTTTGGAAAATCTTCAAAGATTAGAAAAGGTATATAATGGTTATGAGTATCTTTCCTATATATTTTGAGTCATTTCGTGCTAGAGCACAAAAGTTATGGCCAAAAAACAAATCAATAACTAAGGTGTGACAAAACGCAACAAATAGTACAAGTGTTTCTTGCATTCACCCTTTGAAGTTTTGTTAACACCAAAGTATGGTACCTTGGACATTTAGGAATTAAATTTTACAAATTTGAGCCAAAAAAATACGACTGAATTGCATTTTGGAGAAGGAATATGGCAATTATTCATTTGTATTGATTAGGAGATTGTTGAGAAGTGGAATGGGTTGTTGAATCTTAGAATTTGCAAAGGGGCCATGAAAGAATCCATCAATTGTAAAAAAAAAAGATCTTATTATTCTAAAAATTTAAGTGGTAAATTCATGTTCAAATATTTACATTTTTTGAATTGTTCCACAATGTAGTAAAGTAGGTGAGCTCTAACTTTAATAAATCTCGTAATATTCTATAACAAATCCCTACAAGGTTGAAGGTTTCCTATTCTTCTATAAAAATATATTTACGTAACCAAATTTGATTGTGTGCAATTGTTTTATTGATGATGTTTCTTCCACAAATAAAATAGTTCATTTACAACCTTAGGATATTCATCTATGAAAGCAATAGTTACATGAGTTTTCATTCAAGGACAAAGTTGGATATGACCTATAGTCCTTTCACCACCTCTTGAAGCTACCAATCATCTATATCGCATCAACTAAATGTAACTCATGTAAAGATATTAATAAATCTTACACCCAATCATTTATACCACTCTAGTGAAGTACAATTTTTTGATGAATAAGGCGCATATACTTCTTCAATTTCCACCCTTAAACTTAATTGGTTATAGAACCAATATTAACACCCACAAATGCACCAACATACAAAACCAAATTACTCTTGCTATTTGAAAGAAAATAGCATTTTTTCCATTTTAACAAATTACATATTAATCATGACACTCTCATCATTCACCTCAATTACTATTTTCAACCATTTTAATGTCAAAATAATTTAATTCTTAGTTGCCATAAAAGATTCTCCATAAGTCTAAATTTAAATAGAAATGACATGCCAAAAGTGAATTAAAGATGTAAGCATTTAATGCCAAAATTAGGGTATTAGAGAGTATAGGAATAAAATAGTCTATGAAAGTGAAAAGACCCCATCACAAACATCTAGACAATGATTCATTAAAGTCTTGCATCAATTCATCATAATTCATCAATTTTTCAATAAATGAGCTATAGGTTGCATTAGGTTGATTTAATGGTAGCTATCAGTGAATCTTAGATGATGGTCATAGTGACTTGCAATAGGAACTTCCACCTTTTTAGTGTTAATTCATGAAAAAAGTGACCTGTTTTAGGCTTTCATGTTGTGGTGATGTTGACAGATATTGTGACTACTTTAAGTGAGCAAGATGACCATTATGGATATATTTTTGTTGATTCGGAGATAGCTGTTTGAAGATTCTTTAGGGCCAATTGGACATTATTCTTCAAAATTGACAATAAATTCATACTTTGTCAAAACAATAAAATTTCAATTGCTCTCCTCACATTTCTCACATTTGTTTTTATATTTAAAAAAATTTAAATTTCCAACAATGTGAACAGGGCAAACCAGTCATTCTGCCCTGCTACAGGCTTGATTGCAAATGGAGTCCCCCAAATAGCGGAAGCAGCTCCATTCAAATCTCGCCATGCCCGAAATCAAGGGCCCCTAGCGGAGTTTCTAATAGGAAGAAAGTGAAACTTGTTTCTAAGAAGGTGACGGTGCCGTGAGAGCTTCAGTCCTCTAAAACAGAGCAATTAGGGTTTAGGGCTTTGCGCAACGAAGAGAAGCTCACGTGTTAGCAGATTTTGGTGTCGTTGGAAAGCTGTTGTTGAACTGAGAGTGCCCGAATCTATCACGATCGCGTAGATCTTCAATCCCGAGGCTGCATTGTGAAGGATTTTTCCTTAACTAGATTTGGAGCTTCAGCTTCTATTCTAGTGGAATTCTACCATTCCCTTAGATCGTTTTCCAATTTCTGTATGTACAGCATTTTCTGTTTTCTTTTGTTTTTTGAGCTTGATAATGCGCGGAGATTCATTTCACGGGTATGAAATTTGGGATGCAGATGCCGAGAGTGGCGATTGTCGTTTCCAGGGACTGAAAGTGGACTTTGCAGGTCTTTGTTTTTTATACTACATAGGTAATCGAAGTGTGTGAGAGAAGTGTGTGCGAGAAGGTGTTCGGAGTACGTTTGTTGCTTTAGTGAGAGTTCCATGGATCTGTCGAGGTCCTCTTCGAAGAAGTATCGAGGGCAACATTCGAGGAAGAAAGCAATCTCGAGGTGTTTGATTGTAAGCTTCATAATCCTCGTGACGACATGGTTTTGCCCGAGAACCCCCGGAAATTATGGGTATGAGTCCAGTGTTGAGCAATCCCAGGAGGTCAATGACGTCTGTGCTGGTCGAAGAGTGCACATGTACGACATGCCGGAGGTTTTCAACACCAAATTGCTGGAGTTTTGCGATGGGGGGTTAGTGCATTGGATCCGTTTCTGCAAGCATTACCAGAACCACGGATTCGGGGAGAAGCTCCTGTCGGAAATTCTGCGCGAGGATTGGTATCGCACAGACGCGTACATGTTGGAGGTCATTTTCTTCGAGAGGATGCGATCGTATCCCTGCTTGACGAACTCCCCTGCTGCGGCCGACATGTTCTTCGTCCCGTACTTCGCCGGACTTGAAGCTATTTCGTATCTCTACGACTCCTCGAGGAAGCGGGAGAAGCAAGGGTATGAAATGATTTCGTGGTTGCGTGAGAACGCGACCGAGTGGTGGGGGCGTTACAATGGACAGGATCATTTTATCATCGCCGGTAGAACGGCTTGGGATTTTCACACTCCTTCCTCCGATGACTGGGGCACTTGGTTATTTGATCTTCCTGAGACGCAGAATGTGACGTTCATGGTGTTGGAGCGCCGGCCATGGCGAACGCATGAGCAAGCCATCCCGTATCCCGTAGGGTTTCACCCCTCCAGCGCCGCGAGCTTGGAGCTTTGGATCGACAGGGTGCGAAGCTCTGTGCGAACAGCTCTGTTTTCATTTTCCGGCGCATTGCGACCCAAACTATCGGACAGCATTCGCGGCATTCTCTCCAACGAATGCGTGAACGCTTCCAGGGACTGCTCCAGATTAGACTGTGCGCAAATCAGTTGCAGCCACAACCCCGAGCCGATTTACGAGAGCCTCCTGCAATCGAATTTCTGCTTGCAACCGCGGGGCGACACGGCGACGCGGCGGTCCACCATGGATTCTATTGTTTCAGGTTGCATTCCTGTGCTGTTCCATGAAGATTCTGCCAAGAAGCAATATACTTGGCATTTCTCGGAGGAGTATGCGAGCTTCTCTGTTTTCATTCCCGAGAGCTGTGTCATGAATGGGACCTGTAGTGTTAGGGATGTGTTGAAGAAGATTAAGCCGGATGAAGTGCGGAGGATGCGTGAGAAGGTAATCTCGATGATCCCGAGTATGCTGTATCGGCATCCTTCGGCTGCGGGGTTTGCAACACCGGATGCGTTTGACTTGACGATTGAGGGGATGAGTCGAAAAGTTGCTTCGTTTAAGAATGTTCACAAAATTCGATGAGGGAACCGAACCCTCCTCTAGAGCTTAGGAAGTTTTGGACCTTGACCCGTTGCTTAGCAGCAGCTATGTACATGGATGTCGAAGCAGTCGACCCTAGCATCCATCTTCAGAGTGATTTTCCTTCATGAGGTTGAGATGAGAAACTGTAGGGGACCAGAGCTATGGCCACGAAGATTTGGTTGTGAATGCACCGGTTATGAATATTAGATTTGTAAGAAGAGACCAATCGAGGTGGTGCTCTTCACAACCACTTGTAGTATACTCGTTGATTGATGAATGTGCTTGCACCCTTCATGCGGGTGTTCTCTAGCACAAATTTTCATGAATTGAGGTTCACTTTCCAGCACCTGCTTCCAACTAGTTTCTCCTTTTGCTTTTCTCGGCGCAAGTACTCTCGTCGTGATGAATGATTGTATTCGTTCCTATCTCTAGTAGAAAGAGGATATTGAATTAGACGAGACGAGCAGCAAAAGGGTATCAGTAGCTTTCTGTTCATTTAAGATGACATCGTTGCTGCAGAAATTTTCTCAGCATTTTATACCTTGGATTACTCCGTTAGATGCTCTAGTTTGAACATGCATGTCATCAAGGGCCGGTGATTTTCCTTCATGAGGTGGAAATGACAAAAAAACTGGAAGAGAGGAGCACTTGCCACGAAGATTCGGTTGTGTGAGAGATGCTGCTGTAGCAAACAACTGATCACAAAAATAGCTTCGTAAGAAGCGATTGATTGAGGTTACGCTCTTCACAACCAAGTAGTATACATGCTGAATGTGCTGCACCCTTCATGCGGGTGTTCACAGGCACTAATTTACCTGAATTGGGGTTCCTCTCTCTAGCAAAATCCTTCTAAGCTTTCTCTAACTGGTTTCAATTTTCCCCGTTTGCTCTTCAAAGAGCAAGTAAAACAGCACCCTCATTGTGATGTTCTCATTCCGCCCTCAACTGTACCGAAGACAAACCGACGAGAGTATCAGTCATGGGATTCATTCTCGCTCCAGAAGTTCTGATGTCCTGGACTTCTGTCATCTGCGTGTCAACTCATTGTGATTGTTACAATCATACACAAGTATGTTACTGCCTATATTACCTAATTCGCTACCACTTCCTTCCGCCTATATGCGGGCACAGGTGGACAATATGATACATTCTCCTGATGCTGCGGTGATGGCGACCTGGACACCGTCCAATCATACACGTGGTCGAGTTGAAACTTCTTCTGGATGAACAAGTCTCGGAACAAGCTCCTCAAGTAGGAGTAATCCGGCTGCTCGTAAAATCCTAACCCTCTCCCATGGTGCAAAAACTCGGCAAATTGCTTAGGATAGCCCAAACAAAGCTCCTCCACACTCGTCTCCATCTTCACTTTATTGTGCATAAACTCGTGTTTCTTAGGGTCCACAAATCTCTGCCCACCTTGCCCTTGCCAAGGGAGATTCCCCCTTAAGAAGTACATCAAAATGTACCCCAGCGACTCGATATCATCTCGCCGCGTGTGCTCAATCCCGCGGTGCTGGTTCCTGCTCGCATACCGCGCCGTCCCCGTGAAGCTTCGTCGATCTCGCCACGGGATGTGTCTGCGCGTAACCGGGTCGATGTACTCTTTCGCTAAGCCGAAATCGATGATAAACACTTGGTTCCCTTGTCCACCGCATCCCATGAGAAAGTTATCGGGCTTCAAGTCGCGGTGCACCAGTCCCTGCGAATGGACATACTCCACGCGGTCGATCATTTGGTACCCCAACATGATCACCGTCTTCAACGAGAATCGCTGTCCACAAATGTTGAACAGGTGCAACAGACTGGGTCCCAAAAGATCCAGCACCATCACATTGTAGTCCTGTTCTTGGCCATACCATCTCAAATTCGGCACTCCTTTCCCTCCCCGCAAAATGTTGTACAAACGACACTCGTGCATCAACTGTTGGTGCTCGGTGCGCATATCCTCAAGCTTGATGCCCACGACTTCCTTGTTGGTGAGATCCGAGCCCTGGTACACCTTGCAGAAGGCGCCGCTCCCTACCATGCCTTCCACGGCGTACTTGTTCGCCACCGTGCGGAGACGACCGGAGGAAGGCACAGACTTCAAAGACACATCGCTAAAGGATCTCTGCAAAGTCTCGGCAATCAAACCCGTCGTGCCCTGCTCAAGACTCGAATCCTCTGTTTCCGATGATCGGTACTGGTCTTCTTCGCGCGACCTCCGCTGTGGCGCTCGCAATCGCACGTCGCCTGATTCCATAGCAGGTTTGCAACTCCTCACAACTCCAATTGCAACACACAAGCTTCCTCCCAAGGAAAGAATCAAGCCTTCAAGCCTTCAAGGCACCGGCCGCACAGCATCCAATATTCTTCAACAAGGACGACGATTGTGTTCGACAAATTCTGAAGTCGCATTCTTCCAAGAAACACAAACAGAGGTGCGAGACGAGTTGCGACAATTGCAACGAGAATGGGAACTAAACAAGTTGCGAGAGCCTCCTTTTCTTCACAACAGCATCCACGCTGCCGCCGCGGCTGCAGGGCTGGCTGCTGCTGCTGCTGGGCTACGTGATGGGTTGTGAGGAATCGCAGCTGGCGCTGGGCGTATTATACCAAGGAGCTGGGCTGGCAGAAGACTTCATTCATCCGCGAGGTGCTGGCTGGCGATTGTTCATTCATCCAAGCCGCCAGGGGATGAATGAAGTCTTCGGGGGATGAGCTAATTTGGTCATTCATTCGCTTTCTGATGATTGTTCCCTTTCTGTATTTTGGGGGAAGGGCACTGTCAATATGTCCTATTTTCTTAGCAAAGTGCATCTAGTCCACCCCTATGTCTCGATTCGTTTGTAGGAACTTTGCTATTTCGTCACAATTAGGGTACCACAAGGTTACCATAGCGACACTTTCACAACAACCCTGGCTCTTCCTTTGTAGTCGAATTTTTTTTAAACTCACTACTTGTGGCCTAAACTTCATCCAAAAGTTTTGGGTTTTCCACCTTTTCTCCCATGTCAGTAGCTAACCCACCAAGGAATCCAGTCCGTCCATCCATCCATCCACTTGTGATATTACAAAATAATATCCTGATTGCAACTGTGGCTACCCTCCAAACACTGATCCCCGGGGATCTACGGTGGGCGTTGTGCAGAGCATGGGCCAGAGATTTGTTTTTAATCATACATTTTGGGGGCTGGGCTGGGCTGGGACGGGACGGAGTTGTGGGGTCCCTTGTTGTCTTTGTCTTGTGGAAGAGGGATTCATGCGACCGACGTTTCTCCTTTGTGCGGTTCCATACGGACGGAGACTGAGTGAGTTGAGTGAGAGTGGGTTTTCTTTATTATATTTATATTTGTTCTTCTTTGTTCTTCTTTTCTACTATTTTGAAATAAAATAATATTCTATTTGAATTTAAAAGAAAATTTAAATGTTGTTTTTGAAGCAGTTTGGGAAACTGGGTCGATGCTAGCTCCCCAACCGGTGGTTCATAACTGATCGTTCTCTACCATGGCTTGTCGAGGAATCTCCTCTTTACTGTGCCCACATTTGCTGGTTTCATTCGCCCTTGTTCGGGGCCGGATGTTGTTAAGTTTTCATCCATTCGTTTTGGATGATATTTTTCATTGCCGGCAGAGTGAAATAATGTCACTACACTACCTTTGGTGAACGCATAATTTAAGTCATTCTTGCAAAAAGAAGTGCCAAACATCATATTGTGAATGGTGTGAAGTGACATGAACCCCTGAGAATCTGATGTTGAAATTTAATTTCAGCACTTGAGTGTGGAATTAGATCTTCACATACAATGTCTGAAAATAGAATATAGTTTTGTTTTGTTTTTTGAACCAAATGGACAATTTCATGGATAAAGGGAAACATCATGTCGAGACCATGGGGACAAGTCCATATAGAGTATAGTGTACGTTGAAAGAGTTTTGGGCCTTGAAAAACGGGTGCTTCTCTTTTGTCTTCCATTCCTTCATATTCTACGTTGAATAAGCGAGAAACACCTAAGATTGTCCCTGTACCTTGCAGTGGACCCTAGACTCATCCAAAACCATCCCTAGACTGCAATTAATATATTTGCCAAATGCTTGACTTTAATTCATTGACGCATATTAAGGACACATACCAAAATGTGATCGACTCACTGTTGATTTTAGCAGTGTTCAAATTTAGGGGCATCTATTGGACAATACCAGTGATTTAGGGAGTCAACACTTTGAAAATCGTAAAAATTACATATGGGATTTGGATTTTTTTTTTAATTCATTATTTTCACGTGCTAATACTAGAAAAATATTATTTTTAGCAAAAGTTGCCTCCAACTATGCTGAATTCCTCATTTGGACGATTTTGGGTGTTTTCACCATAGTAAAATTGGGGTGCCTAAATAATTAGATTGCCTTATCTCAAGAAAGCTACTCCCTCTATTCCATTAAAAAACTCCAAATCATGTGGAATTTTTATTCCACAAAAAAACTCCATTTCTTAATTTTGACCATTTAGTAAGTGTTTGTTATGTTCAATGACACTATAGGGGCAAGTTAAACAATGTAGGAGCATTCCTTTGAATTTGCAAGCTTGGCCTTGTCCATATGAAGCACATTGTACTAAATTATTAATTTAAACACTAGTGTTGACAATGCATTTAGTGACCACTTTAGCACTATGAAATCTTGATCATAAAGTGAACTAGGTTTCCTTATTATAGATATTTTAGTTAGGGAAGATGTTTTTAGAATCCTAGTGTTGCCATCACCTTTAAAATCATCTAAAACGGTAGAGTTGGCAGCATTCACAAACTGTTTTCAAAAATCATACTTGGCACATGGATTTTGGATGTCTTAGAGATAGTGTCTAAGTAGGAGATTTTGCATAGATCTAACGGATGGGATACCCATTCTTGAATGCATGTATTGTTAGCACTATGACTTAAAATACAATTAATCCTTCAAGGGAAAAAAATTAGAAGGTTTATAGTGGAACAAAGGCAATATTTTTTAAGCCACCAAAGTCAATAAACACTTTCACAAATATTTCTATTTATTTAAATAGAAGTTCATCAATTCCAATTAAAACAATGCCTAATTCAAAAGTAGTGCATTTTTATAAATTAACAATATGTATTTATAGAGTGTCAAATGTTCAGGGTTTACTGAGAAGAACTGAATTTCACTATTTAAAGTAGACATTGTTCTTGTCATTGTCATTTTGAAATCTTTAGCAAGAAGCTCTAACCCCATGTATTCTCATCAAATTTTCAATGGCAAATTCTTGGTAGGGTGAAATAAATCTCAATATTTTATAAACTAAGGTCTTGTGGAGTAACAACTTTATAAACTTATTGCGTACTCTAATTTTCAAAAGTTGAATGTCAGAAGTATTAAAAAATTTATTTAGGAAATGTATTCTAATAGAAAAAGGGAGCAAATATAATTTTTTCCAATGAAAAGACTCAAAAGAGTAGTAGAGATGGAAAAAAACATTTTTTGGGGATATTTCTAGCCTTTAATTTACACAAATAAACAAGATTTGGAGGGAAAAAATTCAATTTAGAAATTTTAAGAATAAAAGGTTCAATCTATTGTGATTAAGAACACAAAATAATTAGAATGATTCCAAATTTTTCAAAGATGTTCCAAACTATATAATAATAATATCAATAGTTAAATTTTAAAAAATTACAAATAAATAAATTTTTTAAAATTTTGTAGGACCAAAATTTGGTCAATTTTGGCTTTCTACTTTTTTTTGTTTGAAAATGTCTACAACTATTTGAGAGAGTTTTTTATTTTCAAATTTTCAAATTAAAAATAATTGAATTTGCCTTAGATTACAAGACAATTTTTTGGAAGGGAGATATAAAGCATTATTCATCTTTTATAAAAAAAAATTCCTTAAAATCTCCAATTTTTTGCCTATGAAGTTGACCATCCAAAATTGTTATAATAAAAAAATTCAACTATTAAAATTTTCGACAATTAATTCCATGTATACTAGATTAAATAGTCTTTTCTTTTGTATGGTTGAAATACAAAAATTTCAAGCACATCTATGTGCAAAAAAATATTGAAGTTGCACAATTCAATGACTTTTTGACAATTCATTGTCAAAAAGTCATTGGGCCTTAGGGGTTTAAAAGGCTTTGTCCGTTCTCAAATTTTAAAATCTAAAAGTGTATTTATGCTATTAGAAGTATTTTGAAAGACCTTTCAAACATTTTGTTACATGTCAAATTTGAAGAAAATTGATTTTGTAATCTGCTTAGAAATTTATTTGTATGAATATTGTGTCAATGAGCTATTAGAGTGGTCTCTAGGCCTTTGCAACAAGCGATTTCAAAGTGATGGGAATCAAGAGCCTTTTCATAACTTTTCATTCTTTTCATAATAGACTAGATGAAATAAAATGTATTTTTGTAGATTTGGGGACAATTTATTACATTGTCTATCCTATTTGTGATTGTGCAAATTTAATATTTCATTTTAATTAATTTTTAAGCTTTGTTTTGTATGAATTAGGGCCATACCGATTCATTTCAGTTTTCAATTGTTTTTGTAGTTTCCAAGTTAGAAAATGTTGTTTGGCCCCATCTAGTTGACATGCTCATCCTTCTAAGAAGATAAAAGGTTCCTTGTGATTGTGATTATAAAATGAGTTTCTTTTGGTAAACAAGGTCATGAAGCCTACAATTATCCTATAATTAGACGAATATTTGTATTCTTTTGTTCTAGATAAATCCTCACAAAGATTCAATGGATATTTTTGACTTCAACATGACTATAAAGTTTACTTCTCATAGACCAACCAACCATAAAGTAGTTGAAGATGTTTTCAATTTCCATTTTCAAGTGGATTTTATCTAATCTTAGAAAAAAAACTCATAACCTATTGGACATTTCATCTTCTTTCTAATGACACTAAAATTTTAGTCAATCCTAATGTAGTTAAAGAAAATAAACAATATATTTTTAAAAATTGAAAGGTTTTGTAATTTCCTCTATATTTGTAATCAATTGAAATATTGCTCTTTTTTCATAATGGGTGATCTTATTTTAAGATAGAAATAATCTCAATGTAGACAATAAAACCATTCGTAAAATATAAAATTATATACTTTGAAATCTTCAATGATTGAATCCCAAATTCTATATCATTCTTTGAGCCTTGTTGATTTGCTAGGAGTGGTTCTTATGGAATTACTTTGAATTTTGAGTACTCTTTTTTTAATACATTCTAAACAAACACTAGTTTCTACTATTCTTTTAACTCTTCATTTTTCAAAGTATACTAAAAGCTACAAATTAATATGAAGCATAAACTTGCCTCCTTGAATTGAAGGTTTTGAAGAAAATTCTAACTTCAAACACTATAATATTTTTATTTACTAATCTAATTTAATTGAGATATTAGTTTTTTTCACTACAAAAAAATAGTGTCTAAAATAAGATGAAAATGGATTGATATATGTTGATTGGTTTGTTGGTTAGGACATCTTGATTTGAACAAATAATCAACATAGCTATGTTGATTTTCTTTTAAGATTTGATAAATTTTTAATATTCAAAACTAATATTTGAAGATTGCAACATACACCAAAACACTACACAAATAAGACTATAAAATCAATTTTACAACTTAATTAAAATTTAATTTTACAAAACTTAGTACTATTTTCAAAGCAATCCAATGAATTGTGATCTATTAAGCTTTGAGTGCTACTAGTATTGGTATTAGGAGAGGGGAGATGACAACCTCTTTATATAAGTAGGATGGTAGAAGGTAGAACAAACCATATGAAACACATAAATTAAGATGAGTAAGAGCTCAATTGCTCATTGTTAAGTCATGACTAGAAATTGTGCTAAAGGATAATTTCAAACCTCATTTAGGCATAGTAAAATAACTTTTTTGAAAAAACTTTGAACAAAAAAAAGGTGGTAAATCAAATTATGTTTCATTTGTAAAAATCCATTTAACATTTTAAGTCTCTAATTAAGAGTTATAAGCAAATTTTAGAGGGGAAGTTTTAAATTGTCAAAAAAATTGTCCCTTCCAACCCTTCTCTAAAATTTGTCTATAACTTTTGATTAGAGACTTCAAATGTCAAACAGATATTTGGAGATGAAACTTGGTTTGATTTTCCACCTTTTGTGGTTCAAATATTTTTGAAAAAAGTTATTCTACTATGCCTAAATGAGGTCTAAAAGTTCACTTAGAAAATGTTTGACAGATTGCCGGATCAACACACGAAACTCCAAATTTTTCACAATCAATACAATTTAGTCCATTTTGTATTGATTATAGTGTCTTGAAGAAATTAGTGAATCTAAAAATATTGAAAACCTTTATTTTGGGGCAATGAAGCCCAATCTACAAGGATTATGTTAAAAATCATTCAAAAATATTTTGTATTTGTTAGATGCTAAAACTTGCAAAATTATGGATAAATTAATATATTGCCAACCATGTTAAGCAAATATATTACATAGAGAAGTACTTGATTATAGATGTAAATGATGTTTTTGACTAATTATTTCTCCTTAATAGTGATTAATTTATTTTAATTTGTGCAATCTCTAAAGGTACTACATATCAATTGCATAATAGTGTTGTGTTCACTATTTTTGGGGCTTTGGATTAGATTGATACACTTTTAAGATGCATGTAAGCTAATGTGTTTGGTTTCATGTCAACTCCTTAGAAATTTTCAAGAAACCAAGAAGTAGTCAGTTGATTTGATTTATTTTTAAATATTGAAGATTGCATTAGATGAAATCTGAGGGCATTAGGAGACCGTTTCGGGTCTGTTCCCGAAACGGCTCCCAATGCCGCAGATCCTCGTCAGGCCGACTTTTATGGAAAAAAAATAACAATAAAAAATAAAAATAAATTTGGGTCCTGAAATATGAAAATAAGTCCAAAAAAAAATTTGAAAAAAAAAATATATATTACGTGGCAGTGTCCCGACCATGTAGGATTCGGGTTCACAGGGCAGAAACTGCGTTCCCGCAGTCCGGGAACCTGCAGTCTCCTAATGCCCTCAAATTTCTTCTAATGGAATTAAATAAAGGAATTCAAAGCTTATTTTAAAATAGAGATTCTATAACTATTGACAAACTAAAAATCCCCATAAATTTATCTCATCAATCAAAATGGAATAACTCAAAGCTTTATATGTATAGAAAGAGAGAATTTTTCTTATTTGTCTATACTACCTTTTTAACCACATAGCAAAAAGTTATGAAAATCTGGAGCACTTGGACGTCCAATTTCTAGACAGTGTGTAAATTGAAAATCAAATTACTTTCTCATCACAACTTGGATGAAAGTCATCCTAATTTTAAGAGATACTTTATGAAGTTATTCTCCCATCCAAGGTTTGGATTTGGTGTTATTAGAGTACATATTTTCCAAAATTACCAATGTGGAATTATGTCTTGTATTTGACCAAGCCAAAATTGCATTGACTCCAATTCAAACTTAGAATTGCAAAAATGAGGTCAAAGAATCAAACAACACAAAAATTCCAAAAAATCAATATGTCAAGAGAACCTCATTTTAAATCCATTCCAATAAAATTTACTCAAAAAATGACAATATTTTGCTTGTAATTGAATTTAGAAAGAACTTTGAATTTTACTATTCAAAATTTATAAAAAATATTGGTGATAGCATTGGTGGATCTAATTGTATGGATAGAATCTCAAACTCAAACTCTATAACTTCTATTTGCATCTCAATTCCAAAATATTCTTCTAAATAGTACTTCATGATGATTTTTCTAATATCATCAATTCTAGAGATGAGTCTAGACATTTTAGGGGTTAAAGCTACTCTTCAACTTCATGTTGTATGGAAACTTCAAAGAAAAAAAATGAAAATTCCATTTGTAAATGGATGACAAAAAATAATATGTTGGCAAAAAATGCATTTTGTTTCCTTAGGGATTAGAAACCAAGGAATAGTTTGAATTTCTAAAATTGCAAAAAACTCTTAATAAGAGAAACTTAGAATAATAATTTAATTCTAATTCTTGAACAAAAGTTATAAAATACTCTTTGTAGATTACATCCACATGGTTAGATTTGTTAGTCTACTAGCTAATCTTTCAAATAAAATTGAAAATTGAAAATCCTTTCTAAAACCAATTATAGATTGAATATTTGTAACTTTCATAAGAATTTTTTCTTTTGAGTTTTAAATCTCAAATTATAGTTGTAATGTTGTTTGAAGGTTTGTTATTTACTTATATACATTTAAGCTGTTTTTGAAGGGTCACTTTTTGAACCCAATTCTATAATTCTATAGGCACAAGTATATTCGACCTCTAAAAGTGAAAACAAAAATATACTTTTATAGTCAAATATAGTTGTATCTCATGAATTAAAGAATATTTGCAATGATAACCTTTGGAAGTCTATTTTTGTAGAAATGCAAGATTACTAACATGAAAATCTACAAATACAGAAACATACAAATTAACCAAGTTTTTGTGTACTTGAGGTATGTTTGTTTTCACCCATTGTTCAAAATTTGAACATTTGATCTCTAAGAGGTTAATATTCCTCATGCCAAATTTGTATATCGTATGTAATGCACTACTTTTTACTGTCTATGAGTTGTATTGTACATTTGCATCTTCTTGAAAGATTTCTATTCCATCAATAACATAGTAAACATTTTTTTTAATGAGAAAGCATCTATTACATGTACGAACTATAAACAAAAATTCTACTTTCTATTGAAGACTTCTACATTTTATTAAGTAGAAATTCAAAAAAATAAAATCATTTTGTCAAGTGTAGTGACAAATCTAGTGTAATACACCATTAATCTAGTATAATACATTTGGATTTGTGTACATAAACAAACCTTCTTTGCATATATACACCCAAAGAACTCCATTGCTATTTTGAGTTTTTTTTTACTTTAACAAGGAAAAAAACTATTAGAAAAATGTTTCTAAATGTCAATGTCAAATATGTTCAATTGAATATTGAATGATACTAAAATTTTCAATACAAAATTGTTGCATATTGACAAGTGAGTGGAAGCATCCCCTTGTCTTCCTTCTTCAATTAATTTTGTTTTTAATAAATTTCAACAATACCTCTACTACACATTAGTCCTTAAAAAATGATAGTATATTAGCCTACATTGCAAATCTTGCCTCTCTAGGAATGCCATTCCTTATGCCATACTCCATAAAAAAAGCAATCAAATTGTGCAACGTGTGACTCGAAATGGCCCACGTGTTTCGTACAATTCCCGACGACGGAGTGTTATATATGTACATAGAATATTATGATCCCATGCAAATGCAATGATGTGGAGTGTGGGGGAAGCATTTGATTGGCTGAGGGTGGACGTTGTTGTGGAGGGATGCATTTGATTGGTTGTGGGACAAGCGAGGTTCATTGCCGGCGGGCGGGCAGGCGGGCGGGGTGGACAGTCCAGTAAGTCGAGCAAGGGAGATCAGTGGGAGGCCCAGATTGATGAGGAGCCTTTCCAATGAAGACATGCTCCCCATTCCTCCGTTGTTGTCGTCCATCCGTTGGCTCCCCGCCAACATGAAACTTTTGCATCTTTTTATCGTAGCCATTGATTTCACCCGTTGGGGGCACACCAAAACCATGCGGATCATGGTACAACTGCAAACGACAAACAGACGTTGTGGATGGATGGATGGATGGATGGATGAATGGATGGATGAGCGGGCAAGCATGCTGTCAGCACTTTTCTGCAGTGAGGATCAAAAACTTTTCATTGGAGCCAGTGTCAACAAAGAAAATTCCTTGGTGGAAGACATGTTATTGATTCATAGAAATTCATTTTTACATTTATAAACATGTACTTCACAAACTGTCATTCATTCATTTCCAAATATGCAGTTTCATCCATCCTTCCATTCATCCAATCCTGTGGTCTAGATGATTTGGTTTCATCCAGTCATTCCTTCATGAAGTCCTTTTGGGTGGTTCAGTTTCATCCATCCATCCATCTATCCCTTCCTTTGGGACAATTTGATTGCATCCATTCCTTCCTTCCTTTTGGATGGTTCAGTTTCATCCATCCATCCACCTATTCCTTCCTTTTGGACAATTTGATTGCATCCATTCCTTCCTTCCTTCCTTTTGGATGGTTCAGTTTCATCCATCTATTTCTTCTTTCCTTTTAGACAAATTGATTTCTTCCATTCACCCATCTATTGATTCATTTCAATTCAATTTTCAATTTCATCCATTTGTTTGACTGCTTTAAATTCATATTTTGGGTGACAAGGAAATGAGAATTTTTATTAAAAAAATTTTTATACATATCTGGAAAACAACAGATGCCAGTGATAAGCTTTTGCAGTTGGGTTACTTATCAGTTGGTGCCTTGTTGGGTGGGGTCCAAGAAGACGAGATTCATGAAATCCTGCAGCAGGGGATCCAACAAAGCTTCAAGTGGGTTTCAGTTGAAATAAAAATAAAAAATATCTGTGCGAGTTTTTTGTGGGAGTTTTTGCACACCCATCAATAAACTCAAGTTGTTCCCTTGCCGTGTCTTTTAGTGTGGACCACAGACTGAGAATGTCTTTTTTCTCATCATGAGAAAATGGGGGAATTTGCGACGGATGCTTTTGATTAATTCGTCCATTTTTTAATTTCACTGTGGACCAATTGTGAATGGAGGCTTCTGGATTGACAACAACAACAACAACAACAAAAAAGCATCATTTATGTTACAGTCAGAATGGGAGGATCCATGTTTGCGGTCGAGCTTAACTTACATGGAAAACAAGCCAAGCCAAGCCAAGAGATTCTAGCCTCTCATACCAACTAGATGCTAGTGCAAATGAAGGAGTAACTTAAGAGTAAACCTCCATGCTGTGTTGGAATTTAAAATTGTGAGTACGGCCCCTTGCGATGGAAATTGTCCGTGTGTTTCAAAAAAATTAAAAATTAAAAAATTGTGAGTACGGAGCACACCACATTATTTTGTTCACAAGTGAAAGGGCAGCATCACGAAATAGAATTGGAAGCAACCCAAAAGGTGAGGTCCAATGTAAAAAATTAGTTTTTTTAGAGGTTACAAACTCGCCAACCTTGTTCACAAGCCTCCCTCGTTTAACACAAGCCTCATCCAAGTTTTTTGGGGTTGGCCATTAATCCCGACTCTCCATCAATAGAATTTTATTTTTATTTTTTATTATTTTTTTGGCCTTTTATGTAAGGTTTGGTGGATTCTAGGTGCATGGAAGTTTAATCTAAAACTTGTGTAGCTACACTAGCACGTTTGCTATTATGAGTTGGCCTAGGATCATGAGTACAAGAACTTAGAAGTTTAGATATCTATGTCTATGTTATAGATGTCTATATTATTGAAACTTTTAGTGATCATAGGATACACATGTCATAGATATTAATTTGTATTAATATAGGTACTTGTGCTTCAAGCACCTTAAATAGTTGTAGGATATTTGCACTTGTATATGAGCTCAAGGCTTGTATTCTTGCGTTTCTACGCTCACATGCTAGCATTATTTGGCTACACTAATTTATTTTTGCTAGAATAATGTATTTTAACCCCTAAATGCCCAAACTACATCTTTAGGCAACATAGCAGTTTTGGGCAGTTCACTACAAATGGATATTTTATTTATTTTTATTTGAAATTTTCATACAGTATGTGCCTAAGGAGTAGCTTCAAGGCCCAACAACTTTCATAACTTTTGACTACATAGTTTTAAAGTTATTGTAAGATATGTAGTTTTCATTGCTTAGCAAGCAATCCAAGTAATAGAAAAACTCCTTTAAAAATTATTCTTTTAAGAAGTAAAAATTTGAAATTGATTTGTTATTTTATTATCTAAGTGGAAAGCTTTTAATCATTCCATTTTGATCAATGAGTCAAAAGTTATGAGGAGTTTTAGTTTGGGGTAGTTTACAACCAATTATAGAATCTCTACCCCACAAGAAAAGTCTGAAATCTTTTATTTAATTCAATATTTAATATTTTGGGAAAAAAAAGCAATAGGTGTAAATTGTTTACTATAAAATTTTAACCACTGTGATTGGAATTTTTCAATTCCATAAATAAATTGTTTATAATTTAGTATTTTGAACCATTTTCTATAGTAGTTCTATTTACTATTTTTTTTTCTATATGTTGTAGAATTTCAAATGATTTGAAATTTTACAAGCATGTAGCCAACTTGCCTTTAAGAATGAATCCAAAGAGGTTCTGCCAATTTGAACTCTTTTATATACAAATGTAACCTTGTGAAGTACAATTGCCTAGTTTTTTGCAAGGCCAAAAAAATGATTTTTGTCAATTCAAACACTATTATCTTGTAATCTACACAATAGAAAATTTTGAAATTTTTTCTACATCTTTGAAAAGATACATACTACAAGATCCTAAGTATGGTTTCATATGTCAATTTTTTTTTCTAAGTTTTTGTACATGTATTAGAAATGATGTTTTGGTGGTGATTTTGGTGAAAACATAGTCAAAAACATTTAGGGGATAAATTATATTTTTGTATACAAAAGGCAAAAGCAACAAAAGCTGATTTAAAGAATGAATGCAAAAAAATTTGGGACATAATTTTTTCACAAGCACATCTATTTTTAGCATCGAATGAACTTCATTTTTGGAAAAGAATAAACATTCTAAAAGAGGAGTGCTAGGAAGAGAGTGTATATAGAATCCATAAAGCCATGAGCCTAGGAATCTATATTATAGACACCTTCTATAGTTATAGGTGTCTATATCATAGATACCTATATTATAAACTCTTTTCATGTTATAGGTACATATGTTATAAACACCTTCAAATAGTTGTAGGTACATACTTACAAGTAACTTAAATATTCACATCTCATAGCTTGTGTGTTAACATCATTGTTGTAGGAGATGATGACCCTAACCACAAAGTACAATAATATGTAAATCACACTTATATATTGTATGCAATTTTTTTTGAATCATTCTATTCTAATTAATGAAATGAAATTTCTGGGTGTTTTGTTTTGTAAGCAAATAAATACTTGATAAGAGGTGCAAGTTCGAGTTTGATCCTTCATTTAGAAAAATGTTGAGACCAAATTTCCATTTAGAAAAAAGAAAACTCAATGTGATTAGATTTTATGCAACCTATTCATTGTCATCCTTGAGAAATTCAAATGCTTCTTGGAGTAAGCATTGAAAAAAATACTTGACAAATAAGGGCTAAAAATGACTTTATAATTATTCAAGTCTAATATCCTCTATTAGTATATTTGAACTAAAATAGAAAACTTACTTAGGAAGTTTAATATCAATCAATAACAACATATGTTTATTATAATGTCAATTAAAAAAAGTCATTTAATCTAAAACTCCCATTGTTTGTAGAATAGAAAAACTGAAAATTGTCAATATAAACAATTTTGTGTAGTTGGATGCACCTTTTTGTAGAACAAATATCTTGCAACAATAGCAATTCAGAACTATGAATTTTCAATTTTTTTTTTCAAATATGGCATGTATTTTCCAAGAATTTTCAAAGTGAGTACTCATTAGACTAATTTTGTCATATAAATGTACTTGAAATCAAAATTAGCAATGAACTATTGACTATTAAGGAAATAGGTAGTTTAATGACACTTCTAAAAGACACTTTGATGGAAATCAAGGGGCACATTTAGTAAAAGTTTACAGTACATAAATGAATAAGGACAATTTTGAGTGTTTTCATTTTTATTATGTGAAAGAAAATGTATTTTGGATAGGCTCCAATCATCTCAATTTTCATCATGGATTTTTGAATTTTTTATATCATAAGAAAAATACATTACTTTTTATGGGAATGTAATTTTTATTTCAATTAGTGTTAAAAAATAAAAACGCACTACAATAACCTCAAAAAAATTGAGCTTAAACAACTAAATCTCCAGAATATTGAAATTAAAAAACAAGAAAATAATTTTTTATATACTATAATTTTGCCTACACAAGGAGATTTGATTTATTCTATTTAAATTAGTGATGCAGAAGTTATGGAATCCCTTTTTTTAGGTAGTTTTAGCAAATTCTTAGAAAATAATGTATGGATTCTTTTTGAACTTGATTTTTACAATTTTCAAAAACAAAAAGTTTCAAAATGGCTTAGTGTATTTACCAAAACATTTTCACTATTGGCATTAGTGTATTTCAATTCCATTGTAGAGCTATTAATGATGTAGTTTTTCCTTTAATCTTGTACTTGCTTCTACTCAACAATTATTTAAGGAATGAAAATGATGTGCATAATTTTTAAGCCAAGATTACTAATTCAATTCTTCAATATAAAAATATAAAAAACAAAAATCATTAGTGAAGTCAAATATTTTAGTCAATGGTGCTAGTATGTGAGCATGAAAGTGTGAGCATGTGAGCCTTGAGCATGCATATAAGTATGTATCATGTAACCATAGAAGGTGTTTCAATAACATAAACACCCATAATATAAGTACTTATAATGTATATACACTATTAATGTAGAAGGTTACCATAATATAGATATTTATGTCATAGTCTTCTAAAGCTCATAGGCTCACACTTTTATGCTCACATAATAGCAACCCTCATATTCTAGTCATGGAAGGTGAATAAAAATTTGAATTGTTCACTTTAAGTGCAAATATCTTCCAACCTATAATTACTATATAGTCAAAGTTTTTGAAATTTTTGTCAAAAAATATTGTACTAGTCTATTGCAAGATCCTGTAGTTGAATGTGAAAAAAAATAATTTGCAGAGATTGAAAGAAATAGCAATTAGAGCGGCAGTTTGATAAAGAAAAGACCTTAGGAGTTTAGGAATTAAATTTTTTTTATTTTGTCAAATAATATGGTTGGTAATTTTAAATGGTACAATTTTCTGCCTTTTAAAACATTCAATCCCTCTTTACACTAGTGACCAAAGGCTATGACCAAAGCATTTCAAGCATTGCGATTAGAAATAAAAAAGGACCCGACTCTCATTTACTTTATCCTAAACTTCAAGTGCTTGTAGCATACACACCTAATACAAATTGTATCCTATGATCATGAAGATTTTATTTTATATATATTATTACATAGGTGGATAGACTTTTAAGGCTTATGAGTTCATATTTGTAGGCTCTTATAATAGCAACCCTTGCTTATAATATAAACATCTATCATATAACTATCTATAGTATAGCTATACTGGAAGGTTTTTATAATATAAACACCTATAGCATAGGTGTATAGTCTTACAAGGCTCTTGGACTCATATTCCTAGGCCTAGTACTCGGCTTACAATTTACAATCCTTTGATTAGTCCCCTTGACTAGTAGGAGGTGAGAAGGATAATATAAGAAAAAGGTGTATCCATATATATATATTGCACCAATTTTTGTGACTACTATAAAATTTGAAGTCTCACTTATTTAGTATTTTTCTATTTTTTTTATTGAAAAATATAGTGTTGTATAAAACAATAGAAACTTGTATAGCTAGAAGGATTTGTATGTCCAAAGATGGCAAACAAAATTCCACCATAGGGTTTGAATGTTACCAAAACGAGACATTACATAACAACTTTAATACATACTTTATTACAATTAGCATTTGCTACAATAATAGTAGTATTCTTTTCTATTTTGAAACCTTGTAAATTTGTAGAAAGTAATTGTATGGGAGTTCATAGTATTTGAGATGACATGAAGACACTTTTTGTACTATTGCCTATAACTTGTTTTGTTATCTACTTGGCTTTCATCTCCTACAATTTCATTTATCTTCATCTATATTTCATTCACATTCATTTAAAATTTGCTCCAAAACAATCAAACTAAATTGACCACATTCACCTAATTAGTGTGATGGGACCCCACCCCATTTAAACTCTTGCACTAATTTGAATTAACTTGAGTATTCTAGGATAAGATGATGAATGATTCATTTCAACTCCATAACATTCTAAAACATTTGGGATTGGATAGAACTCTTTAAAAATTAAACTTTTGTCAAGTTTAGAGGCTTGAAATTGCTTTAACCCCTCAATGTCCATATTCATGTCTACAATTGACAATTTTGAAAAAATAATTATAAAGTACTATTTGTTAGAGTATTTTGAAATTGGGATGAAAATAAAAGTTGTAGAGTTTGTATTTTAGATTCTATCTAGATTGTTGGATTCACCAATCCACTACTACCAATAATTTTCTATAAAATTTGAAAGAAAAAATTAAATATTCTTTCTAAATTTAATTACCAATAAAATATTGTCATTTTTTGAGTAAATTTTGTTGGATTGTATTGAAATGGGGTTTTCTTGATATGGTGATTTTTTGGAATTTTTGTCCTTTCATTCTATCACATTGTTTTTGAAGTTTGAACTAGAGTCAATGCTATTTTGGCTTGGTTAACAACTTGATATACTTCTATATTTGTAATTTTGGAGAAGTATATATTTAGAACCTTGGATAGACGAACAACTTCATAAGGTATCTCTAAAAATTAGGATGACTTTAATTTGAGCTGTGATGAAAAAGTAATCAAATTTTCAATTTGTACAATGTCCAGAAATTGGACGTTGGAGTACTTTAGGGTTAAAAGACTTGTCTCAAAAGTAAGGCTAAAATCTTTTTCTAAATTTATTTTTAATAAATGAAACTTAAAAACTATTTGATTCAATGATTCAAGTACATCGTCTTAAAAATATTCTAGAATAAATATTTCCACCAATTACAAATTTAATGTCACTAAACTTCAAAATTTAGGCATATCTATCACTTCTAAAGGTGAATTTTTGTCTTTCAACTTTTCTAATAGAAACACCTATGTCCTAAAACTTATATGTTTTATTCAATATGTTGGAAAATGTGTTGAAAATATGTGAAAAATATTTCAACCAAAAAACTTTTATATTCACCTTTAAAAAAATTATAAAGTAGGAGGTGGTATTGAATATAAAAAAATTAAATCATTGATACAAGAAATTGAAAATTCTTAATTCCAATGTTATAGTAAATAATGGTATCCTTTATTTTTATTTTTTATTTCAAAATTTCAAAATTAAGTGCAAAGGACAACTTCATATGGTTTTTTCACCTTTTAAATCCTACAAAATAAAACTCCTCGTAACTTTTACTTCATTATACAAAACTAAGTAGTTCAAATGTTTTTGAGTAGGTGTAAAGTATAAACATCTCTATGCATTCATTACAAGAGAAAGGGGTATTTTAAATATAGTCCTAGAGATAAGATTTTAATTAATGACCTTTTTAGGAGATTTTAAGTAAGAAATACGTGTCTTTTTAATAAAATCACTAATCTTGTTCAAATTTTAAATAACAAATGAATGTCATGTCTTGAGCTTGAAAGGTGACACCAATAAAAAAAATAGAAAACTACATGAATAATATTGTAGGGTGTTTTTTATTACTTGAAACCTACAATATGCATGTATACAAGATTTACATTTGTGTGACTTTCTTGAGTTCCTAAATACATTCAATCTTTTTTTTCCCCATCCATCTATATAATTATAGGTTCTTGTATTAGTTCTCTAATAGTTCCATGTCAATTTTTCCTTACAAACATTCTAAAGTTCTATAAGTATAAATATGTTTGACCTCAAAATGTAGAATCTTCAATTTTTTTACATTAAAAGTTGACCCTTCAAAGACAATTTGAATATATGAGTAAAATAAAAATTTGGAAAAATACCATAATTAAATGATTAGAATTCAACATTTTGAATACAAAGAAAAATATTTTTATAAAAATTACACAGATCCAATAAATTTTTCATTTATAAGGAATTTTTTAATTTTAGATTAAAAATTTTATTAAAAAAATATTGGTTAGTACAATAGTTGAGACAATAGTTGATCAAACCATATGGATATGATCTATGGATTTCATTTTACAACTTTTGTTTGAATGTTGTCAATAAATGTTTCTTCTAAATTATAATTTATAATACATGTTTATGATTTTGGAAATTTGGACTACCTTTAGTCTTAAGGGATTGAAAGATGATTTTGGTAACTTTAAATACTATCACATTTATGTAGCTATTAAGCTAAGAAAACTTCAAAAACAATTGAAAGCACTACCTTGTAACTCCTAAGGTAGAAGCATACCTTGCCTTAACCCCTAAAGGACCATTGTCCCCTCGGGGGACAATTTGGAGTTCGGGCAAGTTCTGTAGACCTCCATTTTTAATGAATCTTTTTAAAACTTTCTCATAAGATAGGAAAACTGATTAGCTTCATGGGAATGTAATTTTTATTTCAATTGGTGACCAGGAGCAAAAGTTATACCACAAAAAGCCCAAATTTTCATTCGGCGGGCAGAATTTTTTTTTTGCAAAAAGTCAAAATTTAATTTTTTAATTTTTTTTTCTAAAATAATATATTTTTGCCTACATGTGAAGCTTTGATTCACTCTATTTGGACTTATAATGAGAAAGTTATGGACAATCTTGTTTTTCGGGCAATCTAAACAATTTCTTGAAAAAATAACTTATAGGATTCATTTTTGAATGCAATTTTCACAATTTTTCAAAAAAAATTGTTAGACAAGGTTATGTTTACTTTCTAGAACAATCTCACCATTGGGATTATTGTGTTTCAATCCCATCTTAGAGTTATTAACCATTTAGTTTTTCTTTCAATCTTGGACCTACATCTGCTTAACAATTTTTTAAAGAATGAAAATCAAGTGTTTTTTGTGTGAAATTTTTTTCCTAGACTCTCAACTCAATTTCTTAACACAAAAAATTATAAATTCAAAGTCTGTAGTGCAATTTTTTAATACAAATTCCAGTCAAAGTCATCTGAACCACCACCATCACTTTGTGTAATGTGGAACAATTCATTGTGGTTATATGACACTATAGTGGACACTTAGGGAATGATTCTTCTATGGAGATTTTTAGTAAATGAGATTTGGGTTACAATTAATGTAATACTAGATAGTCTTGTAGGGATTAGTGACCTCATTAAAAACTTTTTAGTTTAATTTCATTTTAAGAAGTGACCTTTCTATATTAGAAATTATAGTGAATGCTTTAGGACTGGTGTGTAAGATGAGCATTACGGATATAGATTTTATTGGCTATGGACTAATTTGGAGACTCTTCTAGGCAATGATGGCATAGACACTTCAAAGATTCATTGATAATTGATTTTTTTCTCAAAAATTGAATGTGATTTCAATCACTTTTGCCATTCATACACTTGTTTTTGTATGAGAATTAAAAAAATAAAATTTAGCAATGACATAAAGCAAACTCCTAATATTGACCACAATAGGTAGTATACCTTAGATTTTTAAAGTGAATATGTGCCTATGTTGAAGAAATGATTTTAGAACTTCTACGAAAAAATAACTTTGACTCTTCAAAATTTTTGCACATGGTATCCAAAATGCTACGTTCTTTCGTGTGTTGGAACTTGTTTTCACTTACCAACAAAAATTTGACCAATTTAATAATAGTAACTAGGTACAACAATATAGAATGGTGGTTTAGAGGAACCTATGGTAGAACTAGCCATAGTTGACTACATAAGGGATTTTGCACATGTTCTTGAGTAGCATAAGGCAATATAAATTTTATGCCAAGTAGGAAGATAGAAATCATGGGAATTACCAATTTTTTTGTTATTTTTTTTCCTTGAATGCAAATTACTTTGAATTTTGAAAGCCAAAAGTTGGTCTGAAGCCATACCCAATGCATAGTCTAAGGGAGGACACTTCCTGTTTTTTAATAACCTACGTGCGGCGGAATATAGGGTACATTTAAATAATCTTAGGTAAAATTTATAAGAAATTTACATATAAAATAGGGGACATTAAAAAGGCAAAGTGTTTTAAAAATAAAATAGGGATGATAATATGGCTGATTTTTCCGCTTTATGGTAAAATAGGGGCTCTTTTAATGTTGCCAAGTAATGATTACAAGTAATTGATAGCCCCCCTAAAAATACCCCATCGCCGCACGTGGGTCCCCCAAATATACAAGAAGTGTCCTCCCCGGGTGCATAGTGTCTTCCAAGTCCAATTATTCAAGAGCTACTTTTTTTTTCCAATTCATTCAAAAACTACTTTCCTCTGTACTACTTCAAGACATGTCTTATGAACTTATGAGTTCCATTTTTGAAAAGTTGTAGAAAACACATTGCAAGCTTTGATTAGAAATCTATTCTAGCCTTGCCTACATCTACAAGTAGTGTATAGACCCTTAGTTGGGAATGGGTGGTTCTACAACACCTTACGATGAATTCAATGTTTTGTCCAAAAGAAATCTAAATCCTTCTTGAAGAATAGTTCCAAGAATACAAGGGTACATCCTTGTGCATGATATGTCTTGTAGATATGGAAGCAACCACTTTTGTCCATTTAGGCACATGAGCATCTTATATAGCAAAAGTGGGTGCTTTTTCTTTTCCTGTTTCTCGCCCATGGACCACCTTTGACCATTTGATACTCCGTACTGGATGTTTGTTTTTATCAATTTATTTCTCAGATTTGTGTATAGAATTCACTAGTTGAAATGTAAGAAATGTGTAATTATAGCCAAACCCTAAAAAACCTCATACAAACTAACCTTGTAACTAACAAAGCCCAAGTGGTTGACATGTTAGTTTCATGTGATTGATTTCATGTTGTAAGTTACCAATTGGAGTCAGTGAACATTCAAAAAGCATTGTGAGTCATCAGTTTTTCAAGTTGAATATCATAATGTAACAACTGTTGGATTGAAACTGAAGACTGACTGACATGTGTCTGGATGGGGACAAACCACCAAATTGTGGAATCTCAACGTCAATCAAAAGGCAAGTACAACTGTCATTTTTTCAGTTGAAGAAAAACATTTTGAGGGAATAGTGTGCAAGTTTGGAATTAATTCATATGAAAATCCTAAGAAACAGAGGTTTAAAATAATGATTAAAGCAAAGCCAAGCAAAAAGGGTTATGTGAGCCAATTTTTCAATTCCGTAGTGCAAAAAATTTATTTACACCAAAAAATCATGAAGTTCTTCTAATAACTGAGGGCCTGTTTACACCAAAAAACTTTGGGTTGGGGCCTTGAGTTGGGGCCCAGAGGAATGGAGTCTTCTGATTGGAACTTTGGATTGGTACCATAGCTATCTTCCAATCAAAATACTCCATTCTTTTGGGCCTCAACCCAAAGTTTTTTGGTGTAAACAGGGCCTGAATTGCCAGCCTCAGGACTTGCTTTTGATTTATTTTTGGCAATAATAACCCAATGTGATCCACATCAAAATTATTGCGAAGTGAAAATAGAGTGGCCCAAAGACTGCATGCCCCGAAGTAGTACAGAAGTGAGAAGCAAGACTAAGCTGAACTCCGTCCAAGGTGAAAAAAATGATTTTTGAACATTCAAATACGAATATCTTGTAATTGACACAATGAAAAACTTTGAAATTTTTTCACATGTTTTCAGACTAGTTTACTACAAGATCCTATGGTTACAAATCTAAAAAATTAAAATAAATAAATTTTTTTTGGGTACTAATACTAGAAATGACAATTTTTGATTGTTTTTGTAGTAAGCATAGTCAAGGACCTTAAGGGATTAGAGCAAAAAAAATTAGTTCAAACTTCAAAAAACGAATATGGAGTATCTATATTGTAACCCAATGTCCCAATAGATAGTCCTTCTCAGCATCTAAATAATAAATTAGGGCCATTGTATTGTAGGTGCATCTAAATAATTTCCACTAATTTTTTCTTTCCTTGAAACAAATGGAAACCCATTGTATTAAAAGAAACTCAAAAAATAAAAGAACAGCTAAGCCCACATAAGCTAGACACAAATAAGGAAATAGAATAGAAAAAGGAGCAAGCCAAAAGAAAAGAGTCCTAGAAAAAGGAGCAGGAAGGTGGAGGGCCGTTCTTATTCCACACTATCCTATCACTAACTTTGTTGGCAAAATTTCCACTACTTTGTTGAATGTAAATAATAGAAAATTTCCTTATTTTAATGGATTAAAAAAAATACAAACAAATCTTTTTATTCTTGTATACACTTTTCTTAAATTGCTATGGTATAAATTAAAACTACATAGGAAAGAAGCCTAATATACATAACCCCAATCAATTTGTGGCTTTTCAAAATATATTTTCTAATTTTTTTCTAATGTGAATTTTTCTTCAAGATCTAGTGTATTTGAGGCTCATTTCTAGGAGCCCTCAACACTAGAAAATCAAGATTTGCCATGACACCCATATACAAAATCTTCAATAGAAAAAACATAACCATTCATTTTTAAAATCAAATTTTTGATGCTAAAATTAGACTTCAAAAAAACAGAACTCTCTAAACATATAAACTACTAAAAATATCTACTTGGTAAGGTTTAATTCAACTTCAAAGAATTATTGACACCAAAATTTGGTGCCTTGGGTATTTAGGGGCTAACAAAGAAAACAAATGAAATTGCATCATCCAATCTGCATTGTTTAACTGAAAAGTCTCTGTACACAGGGTACAAATTGGCCACATGAATTATTCACCATCGTTTTAGGACTAATTGATTAAACAACCTAGTATCTATTGGCAAAAGTTCAATAAGCAATCGATTGTCATTTGAAATTGAAGTGTTGTCTCAAACAAAAAAGTATACAAAACATAAATCAAGGTGGAAGCACACATTTCCCCCACCTATACGAATCCATCCCCTAAAAAACGAATGAGAATTGTTAGAGAAGTGATATGAACCCTATCCCCAACCCACACCACACACACACACACACACATTTGAAGGGCCTCCACCCAATACTAGGTGATGTTTCATCGTGTACTTCAATATGAAAACTATCGCCTCTACATGAAAGAAATAGGCATTTCTACAATTCCACTTTGACATTTCACAGAAAATACAATTTTAGTCCAAAATATTTACTCCTTTCTTTCCCCCCCGAACTTCTATTTTTTACTCCCTTCATCAGAAAAATAGCATTTCCAACATTCTTCCGCTGATTCAAGCCCGAATAAGAGACTCACTTTCATCGTGCAGAAGGCTAGCACTAGTAGGCCTTCCATTCCACCATGCTTTTAATCTTTGTAGTACACTATCCCCACCCCCTCTTGGACTTACGCTTGCATTCCCTTGCTGTTTCCATTTATCAAGTAAACTAAACCTGCACGCACCAACAGGAATCCAACACATAAAGAGGGGAAAATCGTTGGACCATACGCTGTTTACAAACTCATAACCAAACTCATAACCACAAGTGTGAGAAGCATCGCAGAATCAGCACTAGCTTATTCACGTTCAATACACCTAAATCAAACGGATACATTACATGGACTCCAGGATAATCCTTGATGATGAGTAGAATTAAATTTAAGAATGTATACAGCATTAACATCAAGGCTTATGTCAGTTTCAGGTCATTTACAGAAAAATTAAGTTATTTAATCCTCATAACTTTCACGTAAAATAATTAGACTAAGGAACGGTTAGCTGCGTCTCCTGTAATTGATGATAAGAATTACAAGGAAATTGACTAGTTTAACAATAGGAACCCATACACAAATGAGGTATTGAATCAGGTGAATCAGGTGTAGTTACCTTATTTGAGTAGGAAATCATAGTGAGAAACATAACTTCAACTACTAGTTCATGCTTACCTTTCGATACGCACGCTGCGACGATAGAGCATGATGATGGTCAATACAGGAACCATGGCTGCACTTAGGTGCTTCAAAGTATGACCGCTCACTGTAAAGTGAGTCCACCTATAGAACTTCATGTCGTATGCTTCTTGAACTTTTGCCAACAGATACCAGCCTGCGTTTCATCGATAACATCCAAAAGAGTTGGAGTAACAATAAGGGCCAGAATAAATATAACACAAGGACCAGGAAATAACCGAACAAAAGAATGCCATTGCAATCTACAGTGAATTGCCAGACTGCTTATGCGCACAAAATTTCAGGGTGTCAACACTACACAAACAAGAAGTTGTGCCAAGGTTAGTATAAAAACCTGCAGCCCAAAGCCAATAATGGGAATGGGAATATTTGGGTGGCAACAGAATAGCCATGGCAGGAATGGCAAAGCAAGGTACAAACTGTACTAGCGCATAAATTCGCAGATCGTTAAACAGCCTGCAATTCAAACACAAAATCATCATTCCGGTTCATCTAAGTCTCCAGGCACATTCCTATTCAGTAATCAATGATATATCTGCTGTAACAGAACAATGCCACATTATGCCACACATCAAATTACTAGTTGTTACCAATTATAATCATAGAATACGCATATATCACAGGCTAAACCCTAACTTTCAAAATGAAACCCTTATGCACCTACCGCCAGTATGCCACACTGCCTGCTCCCGCAATGAGAAGGGGAAAGATGGACGCCCGTCCAGTGGTCTCGTCAATCCTCTCAATGATGAAGACAGCCATCACCGAGGCAAAAGCGATGGTCATCTGAAAATGCAAGCCAGCATACTCTTCAGATTATCAGGGTAACCCTAAATCCTAAGTCCGTGATAACTTCTAAAGTGCAGATGTTGATCATCAAATTCCAGCTATATCATCACAACCAATTAAGGTTCGACCTCCACTCCTCCTCTCTCGAAAAAACCAAATGGAAGAAGATAAAAAAAGTTGGCTTACAGGGAGACGATCCCAAACGAGACGCGCGTCATTAGGCTTGAGATGGTAGTAGGCCGATCCGAAAGCGGTGGCTGTGACGCCAACAAAAAAGGCTGTCCACCCGATCACTTCGCCCTTCAAACTGCGTCACCAATACAACCAACTTCAATAACCTAAACAACATGAAAATTGGCCAAGATACAATAGAATTCGAGATACAACTTGTAAATGATCATATTTTTTTGCCACAGTTACGAGGTCAACCTCAATCCGAAGTTATTTCCGTGAAGTGTGAGAACTAAGCCCACGATGCCAATGACCAAGAAAGGGAAGTTCGAAACAACGTTTAACGTGTTCGGTATCCCTGCATAACAAAAGAACACCTAAATGACGTCAATTATCAACCAAAATAATAGCATCTCTCGGCTAGAAAGCATAGTCTCTCAGACGAAAAACTCCAACGATGCCGTCACAGTACTTGCGAAATCTGCAATGAAAACTCGTACAATTTGTTTCAAATTTTTTTCTTCGATTCTTGTTTTTAAAAGCGATCATTCCACTCACCGAAGAAATTGCGCTTATCCGCAAACTGGTGGTACTTCTGGTCTTGAGGAATTTTGGGCGTAACAACCATGAGGATGACAAATATGGCCGCGGCCACGCCCCATACTGCCACTCGTTGTCCTCTCCCCTCAATCCGCATCGCTCCCGCAATCCTCAAACTAATGCAAAATCAAAAGCCCCACAATCAAACTGAAGTGCGAAAGAAAGCTACAACAAGTGATGGATCAATCTAGGGTTTCGACTCCATTGTACAAACTGGTCTGGGTGAATGGACAAGACTTTCGAGCTTGGGACGAAATTCAAAGGCAGGGAGCGCGTGGATCCCGAGGAGATGAATGTGGATGGATGATATTGAATTCCCTCTTTAATATCACCTCCTAGTGGAACTTGTTCGAAAGACTGGGGAACATGATTGGAACAGTAACAGATAAACCTAATCCAGTTTAGAAGATCTTCTCGCACCTTTCGGAGATGTCCTGGACAATTTCGAGCCAAACTCCTGTTCTGCGAACCGAATTCAGTCTCTACCGAATTCGCAAGCCAAATTTTCACGTTTCGGTGTTACTGAGATTGGGTATGTCTCCGAAAATCTCATTGTGCAATTCTCGCTTTTGCAACAGTTTGTTGTCGAGCTATTCTTAGAATTGTCACTGTTTTCCCACCTCAACCGAGTCGTCATGGCTGCAACCTTAGCTCTTAGTTAATAAACCCTGTCTTGTTATTGCGCTCTTGTATGCTTTGTTACTCTTCGTTTTCTTTCCTAACTTGCGGTCTTGAATTCTGCGATTGGAGTGACGAGGATTACAGGGCTTGGAATTGCACAAATCATGGTGCTCATTGGAGAAGTGAGCTCGTGTCCTTGGTTAGGTAGTGGGTTTTGTGCTCTAAATCTGTACTGATTTAATTTTTTGACAACTGAGAGTGGAGTGTGCCCCGGATTGGTTTGGTCTTGACGCTATTATGTGATTCATGTTCGCTTGATGATTATGTCAAGAATGAAGGCTGGAACTCTAGCTATCTTTTGCTTAGGACTCTTTTGCGTTCAATGCTTGCGGTGTCGAAATTGAGGATTATAGGTTTTGGAATCGCGTAAGTCATGGACTTATTGGTTAAGTGAACTAGAGATGTCTTTCTTGGTTAAGGAGAGGGTCTTGTGCTCTGATTTTGAATTTTTTTCTGTTTCGTTGGAATGGAGAGTCAATTGGATCGGATTGCTCTTGACGCTACAATGCGATCCTTGTTTGCTGCACGATCATGTCACAAACGAAGGCTGGAACCCTACCTATTCCGAGGCTTTGCACTCACTTTGTCTGCTCTGTGGAGAATGTGGTTTTGCGGAATTTTGGTGACGGGGATTAATGGTTTTGGAGTCGCGCGAATTTTAGCACTTATTTTTTGAAGTGAGCTGTTGTTCTTGATTTGGGAGAGGGGCTTGAGCTCTGATTCTGAATTGTTTTTGTTTATTTAGAATGGAGAGTTATTGTGCCCTGGATTGTTTTGTTCTTTATAGTTCGGTTTGTTCCATTATTTGAAAATTAAGGTTGTGGGAACCCTAGCTATTCCAAAGCTTATTATTACTCTCGAGTGCTGAGTTAGGAATTGATTGAGGAGGATTAAGGAGTTGTTGGGATCGTTCAAATCATGGTACTTTCTACTTGTTCTTGGTTAGAGGGAGGGTAGCCTTGCGAGGTCGCCATATTCGAATTCGCCACAACTGATACCCTAGCTGTAGTTCTTGTTCCGAACCGTGGCCATGTTTTCAGTGATTATCTCACACTTGGTCGAAGCTTCTATTTCGAAGCTGTGGTTGACTGCTTCTGTTCGTGATTTATTCGGTTTTCCTATGAGAGGACGTCTTGAGAGCTCTTGTCACAGATTTCTCTCTCAATCTTTCCGAATCCTTTACGGTGACTCTGTTTTTCTGGAATGCCATAGACGCGATTCTCAAATTTTTCTGAAATCTGTTTTGGATAACGTGTTTTTTGAAGGTAGAAGGGAGAGCTTCGTAGTAGTAGGAGAACGAGGATCAGGTGGAGAGAGAAATGGCTGCTGTGATGACGCTCAGTGGCTGTTTCCACTGCACCTCCAGCGAATTCTTTCCGTCGTCTTCCTCTTTGTCTTCGCAATGTGGCTCATCCACGGGGAGCGTTAGGGGTACAACCGTCCAATGCAATGGCGCTCCTGATCCACTCCTTCTTCGCGTTGCTCGTGGTGAGGACGCCGAGCGCACTCCCGTGTGGCTCATGCGCCAAGCTGGTCGCTACATGGCGGATTTTCGCAAATTCTCCGACAAGCTTTCCTTTCGTGAGCGTTCCGAAACTTCCGAGATTGCCATTGAACTTTCTCTCCAGCCGTGGAAAGCTTTTCACACCGACGGCGTCATCATGTTCTCCGACATCTTAACCCCTTTGCCCGCTCTCGGCATCGACTTCACCATGGTCAAGGGCAAGGGCCCGGTCATTTCTTCCCCTATTCGCAGTCTGGAAGGTGTCAAGAAGCTCAAAACCCTAGATGACCCAGACTCATCTCTCCCCTTCATTCGGGAGATTCTTTCGTCTCTGAGAAAGGAAATTGACGGTAGCTCAACTCTATTAGGTTTTGTTGGTACCCCTTGGACGCTGGCCGCTTACGCTATGGAAGGAATGTCAGACAAGAGTTTGGTGAAAACCAAGTCCATCATGCAACATAACCCTGAGATTCTCCATTCCTTTTTGCGACATTTAACAGAGATGCTCGTGGTATATGTATCCCACCAAATCGACTGTGGTGCACAGATTGTTCAGCTATTTGATTCATGGGCGCACCATTTGTCTCCGCAACAGTTTCGGGAGTTTAGTTGGCCGTATGCAGAGGAACTCACAGCAAGAGTGAAAGCTAAGCATCCCGATGTGCCTTTGATTTTCCATGCGAATGGTGGAACAGGGAAGTTGCATATTGTGGCAGACAGGAAACACCAGGATGTTGTTATTGGCTTGGATTGGGCTACGGAGATGCAAGAAGCTAGGGAACAGTTGGGAGAGAAGACTGTGTTGCAAGGGAATGTGGATCCTATGGTTTTGTTTGGGCCTGAGGAAGCCATTCGGAAGGCAGTGGAGGAGAATATTAGGGATGCTGGAGGGAGGAGACATATATTGAATGTGGGGCATGGTGTTATTCAAGGGACGCCTGAGGATTCTGTCAAGTTGTTCTGTCAGGTGGCTAGGGAAAGCTCCACGGCAAGAAGCGACTCTTCAAGGTCTGAAAGCCAGCTTCTGCAAGTGTAGGTGCTAGGATCATTTTTTTCCTTGAGGTTAGAGATTTACTCATCTCATTGCCTTTCAGAAGGTAGGGATGTTCTTTGGCCAGTGGCATTTATGGATGTCCCTACCTGAGGTGCATTGCTAGGTGCTGTTGTTAGTTACTACTATTACCTCAGCAGATTCTTTAATCAGGTCTTAGGGCTAACCTTTTGTTTATATTTGCTTCTACTTGAATGACTTGCGATTTTTTCATTTAATACTGTTTTGTTTGGAGTCAGAGTTTGAGTTTAAACAGATGTGCCTGCTTGAGAGTAGCATCTTGAGTGAGTATGTTGGACGATGAATAAGTGGAGTACAAAAAGTAAAATGATGATAAATTTAAACATCTCTGTACTGTTTTTGAAACTTTGTGTTTGTTTACATTTGCTTCTACTTGACTCTGTTTGGAGATTAGGTTTTCTACTAATCTATGCTTCTTGACTTGCATCCTATTCTTCTGTCAAGGCTGTCAAACTTGGGAACCAGCAGTATTCTTGGGCATGATATGTTTGTGGTTCGAGAAGAGCACAAAAGGATTAGAACTGGACTAACTATCGTGGCTGTTAGAATGATCCATAGTTACAATCTCTTAGTCGGGAGGGCGAGGGAGGATTTCATAGTAACGGCGGTGGTGAACGTCTCTTTAGCTGCGTATCGGAGGAAGAGAGCTTGCGGTTGTTATGCTTACTCACGGGAGAACATGCGTTGTTCGGTTGTCCCTGAGGAAAAGAATTGGACATCGCAGCAGTGCTCCTGGTGATTGTGTGAACAGGTTCAATGAAGGCGGCCATTCCAAGTGGTCGGCGTAGGAACCAGGGTTAGTTTTTGACCACAGGAGCGTATTTCTGGTCAAGACTCCCACCTGATTTTCGACTGAGAGAGGAAGGGGATGAGAAATGATAGGGGAGTCCGAGAGTATGATGAATTCTTGACATTTGGTGTTTCGAATTAGTGTTATTATTATTAGGCTAGTACACATACAATGGTTAAAAATATTCCTCCCTTGTAAAAAGTTATGACTATATGTAAGCTCATTTCGTAACCCATCCAATTCATAACATGCACTGTAGTTTCGTAACAAGTCCTAATTTCGAAACATGCACTAGTACGACAAACCAGTGCAACTAAATCCCAAAATCAACGAACCAAAAAACCAGTCAATGCACCCTAACCCTGAGCCTGCCCCATATATATTGCACTGCTCACAACATGCAAGATCAATTCAAATCAAGTTCGTATGCCAATTGCACCGAAGCACCCACCGTCGTTCAATTCCAACAGAGAACACACCACGATTTCACAACCATTGCAAGATAATAAATTATGTCACAAATCGCTGGGAGAGAACAGGTTCCGTAGAATTGTCTCCGAGCATTCCGTAAAGAATCACGGCAAGCCAATTTAGTTCATTCAAAAAATCCCTGCAAGTACACACTACTTCACAGCAGTACTAGCAGGACATTGGAGCGCCATGTCAAGCGCTAAATGGGTTGTCACTATCGGCTCTTGGAACAGAGCCAACTTACAGATTGGATACCAACGAGAGTTACTTGACAATTCTTGTTCAAGGTTCGTCGAGGCCAAACAACAAATCAGATGGAGCGATGTCCGTGATATTTCGGCTATAACTGATCTCCGCTTCGGTCCAATGGCTCCCTGTGCATGTACACAATTCAAATCTTAAGTGTTACAATGGTGTCAGCTCCGGAACGATTTTCTTCCGCAAAACCCTGGCGAGCTCCACTACATCCGTGCTGGAACTTGGTCGGGACCCTCCTCGACGGATGAGCTGGTCAATGACACCCAAAATCAACAGGGTGGTTTCCTTGCTGGCAACGATCCAGTTCAACACTTCCCGGGAATGCAATGGATTGCAGAGAAGCTTGGAAAAAAGGGTCACTGTCTCGCATATCAAACACGCCCTGTAGAAGTCAAGCACGCATGAGACCATAGGAGTACATACAAACATGTACACAAGAGTCCGGGGACGATTATGATCACACAAAACCATGTCCCCCGCAAGGAAAAACAAAAGCTAATTAAGAAGCAATCTCATGCAATTTACCTGTCTTCCTCACAGCCCGCAGTCCTCTCCACGGGACTACAATCGGCCAGTGCCTCGTCCTCCTCTGCCTTCAGCTCCCGCGCTAGAAGCGAGATAAGCTTGCCCGGGATGTCGAAGCAGTACCTCTCACCAGAGAAAACGGCGGTAGCTGCAGTTGCAGCCTCGACGGGTAGATCCCCAATGCCCGCCGAATGTTTGCGAGAGCCAGGCTCCTGTTGGGCATTCTCGCTTTGGAGCCCATTTCCACCATCCGTACTGATGTTGGACTCCTTGAATGGCACATTACTCGGCTCCAATTTCATTGGAGCGTGCAGAAGAATCCGAACAGCGGCGTCCCCGGAACTTGCCACAAACGCAAGCACACGAATGGCATCCCGTCTTAAAGCATACGCCTGCGATAAATTCGTGTCCACAAGGCTTCGCACTTAATTGGATGACAAAAGTGTACGAGAAAACAAACGACTGCTTCCCTTTCCAACTACGGCAGACGAAAATTCGACTCAGAAATTTAGAAATTAGAGAGGTTCAAAGCGCACGAGTTACTGTACATCTCACGAACTCATCATTTCAAATTTCCTCTTCTGTCAAAGGGTGAACAAATTGAACGATGCAATGCAAGAAACACGCACGCTCACACGTTCAGACAGTAAGAATTAGACTTTCTCAAGTGATACAAGTTCCGTAAGCTCTGCAAATAGAGATTATTCTATTTTCAGCAGTATTAAGGAAGATTCCAAAGTTTCATAACACACGACAGCGGAGGATACTCCCACAGTCAACAATCTGCCGAGGAACTTCATCTCAGACTCGACTGAGCTGTTGACATACTGGTGACGTGAGAATATACGCACCTGTAAACTGCTGCCCGAGCAATCCAAACAAGAGGATATGCCATCGAGCACAACCTTGCATGAATCTCCCTTCCCTTGCATTTCAAGACTCGGGACATGTGTCGTAGCTTCCTCAGCAGATCTGGCTTCACCTTGATTCCTCACTTCGCACCAACACCCGCCGAGCGATGTATCCAGTGCAGAACAGAATATCCGAAGAAGTACAGGACCTGTGAGTAATGAGGCACTAGTAGTCAGAATGGATCATAAAGTCAACAACTAATTATGCACATGATCTTACGGAGATGACATCATAGTTGAGTAGATAAAAGCGGAGCGAGGGTAAATGAAAGCCATGCTAAAAATCATGCAATTCTGGCGAATTTCATGAGCACGGACTCATTGCATACAGTTAGGGCTTCAGAGATCATCATTCTAATAATGAACTTGTAAGGTCATTTAAGCACATAGAAAAGCTTAAGTGCAGACCTACAATGTAAGAGAAGGTGCACCAAGCGGATCGCTTGGAGTTGGACTCCCATCCCAGCCGTCTCCCTAGCAGTTTCTTGGAGCAGAGAAGAAAATCTTCCATACCACAACAAAGACCCGAATCTGCGATCAAATCAAATCAAATCAAATAAGGCCACAAGTGAAGTGGCATGAACATGGACATAATAAGAAAGGAACTCCTGAAAATGTATCGTAGAAGGCACTATCGAAGGAAGAAACGTACTGTGCCCTTTCCGAAACAGGTTCGGTATGTGCCACGAGCAGGCCCATCATGGCAGCCGCCTCGAACCTAATACCCAAGTTAGGAGAGCGAGCAGCCATGTCCAGTAACCCGCCTACAAAAGGAGTCAGATCCGAGCTGGATGCAATGTCAATATCATCGTTGCCATGGTGCAGTGCTCGGCCGGCTTCTTCTTCTTCTCCTTCGACTTGCTCTGGTCCTAACAAACTTCCGTTTTGCAACTTTGAAAGTCCACAAAACACCCTTGGAGAAGAAAAAACAGGAAGGAGGGAAATTGGTTCCTGCTGCTGCCTCGTGTCACCGCCAGGCAGAAACCAGCCTCTCCCTTCGCATGTCATGTTCAGTCTACTGAAACTTTCCGAAATGCCTGCATGCTTGGAGATGGAGAAGTTCCCTGCCAACGGGCTCTTCCTGACATTCAAGTTTGAATTTAAATACCAGGGAAAAGGAGAACTAGTCCGTGATTTCTCGAATAAGTATTTCATCAAGTGACAGAATTATAATCTTGAGAAGCAATAAAAAATCCACGGAGGGACGACCGCTCTTTCTTAATCCAAACGTCCCCGAAAACAAACCGTATGGAGAAATGTGAACCAACCTTGCAAGTACTTTATCTCTGCACAAAGAATCTTGGCGTAGAATACAGCGCAGAACGTGAAGAGCACTTTGTACAAGGTCCACCTACCATGGAATTTTCATCACATACTCAGTAGTCCCACCAATAATTCGAAAGGATTAACAAACAAAACGCATTCGTTTTGAAATATGGGAGTCAAGGAAGTGGATCAGGGGAATCAGGGATCCATTCACTCACATTGTCACAATTGCAGTACTCCAACAAAGGACCAAGGAGTGTTGCTGACGGCATAAGCTTATTGGCTACCTGCGAACATGCTTGAACAATGAGAGCCTAAAACAATCAGGTCCTGAATGCCCTGCCTTGGCCGATACAGAAACAATCAAGAATATCCAAGACTCGTGAAATCGATAAAGGATAATTTAAACAAGTTAAGCAACACAGAAGAGTATCCGATTCTCAATCGCATAAACAACATGAGATCCATAACCAGAGCCCAATTTCAGTGAATAGATATCATGCAATCAGAAAGTTGAACCAGATTCACCTTTGCAAGGGCATCGTGTAACTTGGAACCCAAACTTTCCTGCGTCTTCTTTGATTCAGAACAGATAAGAGCCCGCTTTCGCTTAACACCGATCATGCGCTTTGACCCTGTCGTTTCTGATGCCGTCTGCTCTTTCACGGCATCTTTCAGGGTCCCCTCAAATGTTAACAGAATGTACAGATCGTGCCGACAGACAGCAAAAAGTTCCGAGACGAGAGAGGTGCTCTCGTTGTGAAAACCCCTTGGGTTCCATATCTGTTGTAAGGAGTGGCTGAGTTCTCTCGGAACAATAGCTCCCTCCAATCCCAAACCTAGACTTCCAGGTGCGGGAGCGGAAGCTCCAGTCCCACCAGACGTGTGTTCTATACAGGGCAGCTCAGATGCCTGGTAGGGCAACAGACAGAATCGTCAAGCTCAGATATAAAATACTGCAACAGAAAATTCATCTACTAAGAAAATTTGGAAGATGATCTCTTGAGCATCTAAGAGTCACCATTGTACCTGGGGAGGCAAGACTCCTGTCTGCTTCTGATTGGAAGGTACGCGACCTGAAGAAAGGGCACAAAGCTCCCCAAGTTAAAGCACCATACGCCAAAGACCTAAGCCGTATTTACTTTGCTAATCGTAACTACTTTTGCGGTAATTGGAACTGAGTTAGGTCATCCGCATCCCACAAATAACCAGAAGAATAAAATAGAGTGTCAACCTGCACTCCACAAAGTATCCTAGTCACATAGGACATCAATCATGCTCTTACTTGTAATGGCAAGAATAAACTAATCATACAGGATCAAAGAAAATCGATTCAAGTACATCAGCTACAACAAAAACAAACATCAACAAAGGAAAGCACACAATAGAGTAGACCATACGAGTATGGAACTTGGGATGCATTGCAGACTAAGAGAATGCATCCAACGGTCCAATTGGTATTCTACCCAAATAACAAAGAGACCTAGAGTGAAGCGTGGACAAGAGGAAAGAATACCAGCGTCCACAGTACCAGCCTTCAGGACCGTCGTATCGAAAGATTCTTTCGAAGTATCAGCCTTATGAGCAGCCACATGCACAGGTTTCTCAGTCTCCCAGGGTGTTGCCCACGTCTCCTGACCTGGATCGATTTTCTTGGACTCGTTTCTCTTATGCGCATGAATCACCTCTAATTGGCGATCGTCGCAAGCGGCGAACATTTCATCATCGTCATCGTCTTGCGAATAAGATGGAGCAGCCTTGCCAACGGAGATCTGGACTGCACTTGATCGTTTGAGGTTCTGCATTTCTTCCTTGAGTGCTGCAGCTGAAGCCAGGGCATCCCGAAGACGATCATCTTTCTCATCACGCGCTCTTCTTGCATCCAATACCTCTTGGTCCTGCATGTTGAAAACAGAAAATATAAACTTACCACCCGAGAGAGAGAAAATCAGGAAAACAAAACAAGGAGCTCCCAACAGAAGGGCAAGAATACAAGGAGATTCAACAAGGAGGAAAGACAGCCCAAACGACAGACCATCAGATAACTAAGATCAGCAACAGCGCAGAGAGGACTATCCAGATATCTTCGACATGTCTACCCCTGTCAATAAAGACATACGCAAGCTCCGCTTAAATTGGTTTCATGTCGGAGATTCATACAAGGGACACATCAAGTCATAGAATTATTTCACAATCATGAGATCCATGAGAACAAAGTGGACCTTGAAAGACAGCTCCAAAGACAGACGCTCCAGTTCCTTTTGCTGCACAGACAAAGATTTCAAGAATAAGCAACAAATGATATGGAACCCACTCATGCATGTCCTCCTCTGTTATATGCATCAGGATTGTTTAGCACATGCCTCAAAAGAGCATAGAGTCAGTATTGAGAGAAACATAGAGTACAAAACAATGTGGCATATCTACTGCACAAACAAATAGCACAATAGCACAATACGGACAAGCCAACATTCAATTCACCATCCTCGTAGTTCCCAAATAAGACCCGTCTCCGTGCACCTGACATCGTCTAACAAAGATTATTTAAGATCACACATCACTGCTGAGACCCATGGTCTCTCGATGCTCCAAGCTCTCCTAATGTTTAGAGGAAACAACAAAGGGAAGGCAGTACGAAATGCACCTGAAACTGCGGGATGTGCTGGGAAGAAGCCTGAGCCGCTAAGCGTTTTCGCAGGTCGAAAAGCTCGGAATCCGCCTGATCAATATGAGCAGGATACCAAGAACATCATGCATTCATGCGGGTGTATTGGCACAAAGGGCCACAAATCCATAAAGAACCGAACACAGTAAACAAAATCCTAGGCCCAGTACGAGACAATGGGTAAACAAAGAAGGACATCGAACTCTGCAAAACCTAATCGACGAAGGATACTACCACTCAGCACTTAAAAGCCAAAACTCTATTCTGCAAGAGGAATTCAAGCGGACGAGTCACGGAGCATGTTCTTGATCCGCATTGGTGAATCACTAAAACTGAAGATACATGGAATACACATCTTGCGTTGCTTCACGGTGTACCTGCTGGAGCTTCGACCGCAGGACCGAAATAGTCCCATTTCTCTCAGCGAGCTGCTCATGGACTGTATGCAGTCCAGTGTCCCTGTGTACAACAGAACCACCATTCGATATCTGATTCGGAGCACTCACAGACCCATTCACAGGGGTTCCAAACCTAAAAGACCCCGGCGTCTGCGTCGGCAATTGAGAAAGGTTGGGAGGCAGGTGAGTTCCCTCGTATCTGTCCTGGTAATAGCCTTCACTCCCCCTCAGCTCGAAAGGCAAAGGAGGTTTCCTCGGCCCACTGAAAGCTTGCGAACGAATATTGAACGCATTCTCCGGAGTTCTTACAGAAACCTGAGCTGCATTGGAGACAAGCACGGAAGGCTGGAAGGAAGGGTTCGAAGGGTGTGGAGTGGAAAAACTGGGCAACACTTGAGACTTGGCTCGCTTAACAGCACTTTCGTGCTCGGCCTTTTGAACGAGATCCTCCAGAATCTCACAGTCCGGCAGACTCTCCGCTTGAGTAACCTGCGTAGCTCGCTTGACAGCATTTTCGTTCTCCGCCTTCTGTATAAGAGCCTCAAGAATCCCACTGTCCAGCAGATTCTCCCACTCTTCATCGTACACGCTAGGCGTCTCGGACTCCCCTATCATTTCTCATCCCCTTCTGTCCCTCATTCGAAAATCGGGTGGGAGTCTTGACCAGGAAAACGCTCCTGAGGTCAAAAACCATGCAGCTAACCTAGATTCCTACGCCGTCCACTTGGAATGGCCTTCTCCATTGAACCTGCTCACACAATCACCAGGAGCACTGCTGCGACGTCCAATTCTTTTCCCCAGGGACATCCGAACAATGCATGAACTTTTCCCGTGACTAAGCATCTCAATCCCAAGCTCTGTTCCTCCAATACGCAGCTAAAGAGACGTTCACCTACGCCATTGCTTTGAAATCCTCCCTCGCCCCTACCGACTAAGAGATTGGCTCCTTAATGACCACCCTGGAACCACGAACCTCGGATAACCCGCATTTGCAAGACGTCTTTAGCACGTTGAAATGCAGGGGAATAAAACGGGAGTCGGCAGAATTGACGACTACGGCAAAATGCGACCAAACTGGTAACAGAAACTTCTTCTTGAAGTGGCGTCCAAGTGTCCAAAATCTTAAAGAAAGGACTACCAAGCGACTAAGTCAGCACCTGCAACGGTAAAATCCCCATGATCTCCGGAACTCAAGAGCTATGCAAATGTTCGAAAATGATCTTACAAAAATTCAAACGAAGTTTCTTCTCAAATGCGATGACTTACAATGGTTGCTCACGACAGGAGAGCTTGCGGAAATCGCTCGAGCGCAATTTCTATCTCCACCAAATGCAGAATCAGAAGCTGTCGACGGCATTGCAAGAAAAGCAACGGAAGGGCAACGCAAGCGAGCAAATGGCGATGGTGTCGAGAGCACTAACTTAAACCCTAATTCCTTAAACCCCGTGAAGCACCGTCGTTTCGGATGAGAAATAAGGAGAAAGACGGAATCATCCCATTGACGGAAAAGCTCAAAGATTCGTTCGGTAGAGATTATGGCTCAGTCTGTGTCAAATCGCGTACCAAGAGGCGGCGACTGGTGGATGGAGAGAAAGCACTGATCGAGAGATTAGGGTTGTGATTCTCGGGCTTCTGTCAACAAGAAACTCTTGCAACAATTCAGAGCTGATAACTTAATGGTAATTTTTTTCCTTGTACTTGGCTTTGACAAGAGAGTCATCTTCAAAGTGATGTCTCAGATTTCACTGCCTCCTATCTTCAATAATATCTTCAAGCATTTCTGGACTAGGGAAAGATGGCCACCATTCCACATAAAGCTACTAGCGAACCAGCTTCTTTGAATCAGAATGATCTCGTCTTTGTCCATCTGAGTTCTTGAGAGAATTGGATGCGCCTTGAAACCCTAATTTCAAGCTGTTTGATTTAGAGTAGTTCAAAGCTGAAGGATGGAGAAGAGTGAGTACATTTGCTCAAACTTCAGAACCTGTTGGGAAACGTCGACAATTACTAGGAAGAGTGATCTATTTCACGATAAGAAATTCAAAATTGGGTCTCATCGTTTTTAGTGCTTCTGAGTAGGGCGTATAGGACTTTCTTTTTTCCAAGTTTTTTGGTTTTTGTCCTCCCCATGCATGATTCTTCACTTCTAGTGATGTGAAAAATTCTGATTATGTGTTAACCCTGAAGCGCTCCGACGTCCATATTCTGGACGATGAACAGAGGCCTTCAAGGCACTGTTTCATCCAATTAACTTCTAATTTATCAAATGTAACACTTGAATCTAGAGAAGACAACCTTCCTTCATGACCAAATTCATTAAATTCTGGTAAATGATATATCTGTACAAAACTATAAGCGAAAATGTGCAAAAATTCAAAAAAGGATTGAGACGTTTCAGGGTTAAACATCTGGGGTACTTACCCAGCCTTCAGCGATTGTTGGAGTTTTAGTGAACTGGTGGAGATTCTCTAACATTAATTCAGGCGGCAGAAATCCACAAATTGGTCACATCAACAGGTTGGGCATTCTAAAATATCAATTAGACAATTAAAAGAAAGTTAAGGTTACAGTCGGGCGCTTGGACATGAAGGGCTCAGTCAAGAGTTTGAAAATGGCGTAAAACAGGGGTGAATGACCTGCACGCATGTGTGAGATAGAACTCTCTGCTAAGATATTTGCCCAAGTATTTGTGCCATCCGTGGTTGCCAAGGGTGAAAGCAGTCTGAAGATGTCCAAAACTGTATCACTCTCTTTTCACAACATACTCATGTACATTGTCCAACATACTCATTCAAGATTAGTGCACTGAAGCAATAAATCATCTTTCTAAATTCGAGTTCTCAATCAAAGCACTAACACTAATAAAAAAAATTGGCAAAACTACGCAACATTCTGACTGCCACGATAGTTAATCCAATTCAAATACAATTATGCAATTCTCCAACCACAAACATATCATGCCCCAAAGTCCAGTTGGTTCCCATTCAAAAGTTTGACAGCCTTAGCACAAGAAAAGGATGCAAGTCTAGAGCATGGACTAGTAGAAAACCTTACGCAAAGCATGTTTAGTATGAAAACCAGTTCAAGGATGTCTAAGATTTATCATTTCACTTCCCACTCGCAAGCATGCACATCTGTCTAAACTCAAACTCTGGCTCGAAACAAAACAGTAATCACGAGTCATTCAAGTAGAAGCAAATTTAGTGAACAAACACATAATCATATTTAGTTTGAAAACCAGTTTCAGGACGTCTAAAGTTGATCATCCATTTCACTTTCTGTACTCCAGATATACATCATCCCAACACACACTCAAGATGCAACTCTCAAGGAGCCACAACATCTTTCTAAACTCAAACTCTTCCTCGAATCAAACTACTAATTACATGACAAAACCACACGCCATTTCTTAAGCCAAGAATCCAGTTCAAACTTCGATACTTCCAAGTTTAACAGTTTCAAAGTTCGACAGTTCAAAGCTTGGCTGAAGAATGGCATGCAGGTTTTAGGGTTACATCAAACCCTACTTAGCAACCCGTCCGGCCTTGGTGTTAAGCAGCTTGGCATGGCATCCCTCGCTCGACTTGAAGCTGACCCACACCTCATTGACACGTCCCAGGATCTTGAAAGGGCTGCTGTACTGCGCAATAGTGTACGCATCCTCGCCTTCCTTGGGCTCTCCATCGGTGACATTCGCCCAGGGCGTCTTCTGCAGGCTGAGTTCCAACAGCGACGCTTCCTGTGCGACGTTGGTGTCTTTCGCGAAGCCGCTGAAGGAACGGACGGCGACGCACTTCTCGTCCCAACTCTCCACGGTGAGGTCGGAGTCCAGAAGAGGCAACGGGGGGTTGTCTTTGAACTCGGAAGGGACGTAGAAACGGACGGAGAAGGAGGATGAACAGAAGGGACCACCGGAAGGGACGATTCCTGTGAGGACTGGGGTGGTCATTTCCACGCGGGAGTTGTTGATGTTGGAACCTTGGATGTATTGAAACAACCTGGTTCAAGTTTTGCAACAAACCAAGTGCTTCAAAACTCATTCCCACATGGAAATACAAACAACCTAGCCTCTATTTTGTGCATCACAGGAACTCATTCTCACACGGAACCAGAAACAACCTAGTGTCTATTTTCCATCCCAGAATTTCGTTCAGAACTCATTCTCACATGGAAACACAAACAACCTGCTTCCTACCTAGCGTCACAGCCGTTCCTTCAGAACTCAGTCACATCATAGCATCGAAACACAAACAACCTGGCTCCTATTCGCATCAGAGTAATTCCTTCAGAACTCATGCACACCATAGCATTGAAACGCAATCAGAGAATTCTTGGAAAGAGCTGCTTGGCCCAAACTGCTAGTGCTAGAAAAAATTAGGGTATCGAAGTTTCTCTCATCGTTTACAGCTTAACTCAACACAGAAAATTTGACTCAAAACCAAGAAAACTGGTGATAATATCCTCATAAAAACCAACACTAATCACCAATGTTCATGGGTTTGTGTCGAATTTCATGTGTTGGATTCTACCTGAGCTCCGGCATTTCGCACAGATCCTAACACTTCTTGAGTTCAAGAATGGAAACGTTGGTACTCAGCGAAATATAATGGACAAATGCCGTTATGAAAAATTTGATTTTTCTGCAAAACTTGGGCAAACATAACAGAAATACGCAATACAGCAAATCCAGAACTATGCAATTCATTCCCCAGACATTTCACTTCAAGACAGCATAAAAAACGATAACACGTACTTGTGGAATCCGATTTGGGTGGCCTTGCTGAAGGAGATGTCTTCCACGGGGGTCGTAATCCAGGTGGATGGACGGTACAGCCGGATCTCGAAGTCCGACTCGCAATGCACCACGGTGTATTGTGGCGATTCAATGGTGTCAGGAAACGCAGTAACTCCGGCAACCACCGTCATCGCCATCGCCAGTGGCGTCCATGCGCACATTTTGGGAGCCATCTTTAATCCAACCACGACACACTCACCTGTGATACAATATCAGCAAGAATAAGCTTCTGTCACTTACCAAAACCGATGCAAATTCAACCAAAACCCAAAAAACGTAAAACTCTGTCAATGCTAACCCTCTTCAGAACCATAAAACCCCACAGCCACCATCTCTGATACGACCATGCCAAGAACTGTTGCGAAACTTGACGAACTAAACAGATGTTGCACACTATGACGCAACGATTGTTAAACTTACCAGCAGCTGTTGTGCAGTGAGACAAAATGATCACTGAAGACTTCAAATGACTTTCAAAAACATACCAGTCCAGTACAAACTTACCAATAACTTAAGTTGTCAGTCGAAGTTACGGACAAGGGGTGCTTGCTCTGCAGCTATAAAGGGGACGAGGCGTGGGGAAGAAGATGAGAAAATGCGGTGAGTCTATGAGTGTGTGTGAGTGTTTGCATCCAGGCCCTCGATTCCTCGATTCGGGAACCCTCTGCTAAGAGTAAGGGGTGGCGTGGGCCACGTCAGGTACCACGTCGGACTTCAGGGGGTAGGAGGCCATGAGGTTGAGCCACATGGTGGACCATGCTCTCGGTCTGAAGAGGGCGCCACCTGGCGATACCTGTTTAAGTTAGACTGGATAAGGACCAAGTGGCGACTCTTCCCTTGATGGGGGATTGAAATGAATAAGCTGAACTTAACCCTTAAAAGCTGGGAAGGGCTAAATTGGCCTACGATTTAGGGTTGTTGACGGTTTCGAAGGTCCTCCTGCGCCTGAATGTTGATTCCACAAAGCTGAGATGTAAATTGTACAATTTTTATAAAAAAATGATGACTTCACCTCCATTCTCGGAGGCTACAACAAGGTCACATTCTGTGTATTCAAGCAAGTTCAGGGTTATATTGGACAATATAGGGATAACGCAGTATGTCGTCAAATACGGACAATGACATGTAGAGCGACCTGCTGAATCAGTGGCGATGCCAGTTACCCTACGCGAAGGTCGAGCATAGACTGCACTCCATACTTGCGGTGCCTGAAGCCGGGAGAGGAAGAGGTTGCTGGATTCGCAAATTTGCTTCGGATGCTGATTCTTTGACGTTTTGAGAAGAGGACTTCCAGCAATTGTTTATTGGTTAGGGTTGCATCATGTATCGCTTGCAATGGCTGCAGATTTTGACCGCATTTGAAACAAAGATTCACCAAATTTTGGAGGGAAAGCCAGCATGCAAGGGGCTTATCGAGATCAGCATGTGCAAGGAAATGGAGGGATGGTTTTAGCAAAAAAATTCCCTCTCGCAACGACGTCTTCATGGAAAGTGAAGGAAACATCACTGCTCAGTGTTTAGAAGAAGCAGTAACTAATTGTTTATTGAGCAACTTTGAGCTTGGGCACAGGGCCAAGGTCTGTCTACTCTGAGTTCTGCTGCAGTAGGGAACCTTTGCAACAAATCATTCCTGCTCTCTCAGCCTATGCCAAGAAATTGGAGTCGCCGAAGGAAGTTCCGGAAAGAAGAGCATTGCCGCTACTTGTGGTACCACAACGTCGCCAAAATAATAGGGTGGCGAAAGAGGAAACGGTTCCCTGATTTTGTAAAGTTGATTTTGAACGATATTCCCTAGTTCCAACACCGATCACCATGAAGTTGCGTGCACGGGCCAAGCAAACAGGTGCAATGCCGACCATGATGACTCCCGAGTCTCTAGTCTGCCCGAGCTCGGCACCGCCTACTTCGTTGAGGAGGGTGGTCGAAGAGCCTTCCAGGCATGTCTTCGACCACCCTCCTCAACGACCACCCTCTTCCTCGACCGGATGCAAGTGAATTATTCTCAAACGTCCTGTCATATTAACCCCTAAATGCCCAAGGCCTGTTTTGAGCTTCTTGGAATTTACTATAAATTGAACAAAAATCCAACATTTTGATAAGTAGAATCAATTTTTTTTGAATTGTAACCATACAAATTCAAATTTGACATGTTAGAGATGACATAGGAAAAGAAAACACAACAATATCACTTATGGAATGAAAGATTATAATATTTGACCATGAGGGTGTAAAACTATGAAAATCTTTGAGCTCTCTTTTTGCATGTCAATCTAAAAAGTTGGTCACCAAAAAAATATGAGGTTGAAGGGTCTAACAAGCATAACCCCAATCAATTTATGGCTTCTCAAAATCTACTCTACAAATTTTTTAAGTGAATTTTTAGTGTGAATTTTTTCACTAAGAACTAATATATTTGAGGCTCATTTCCAAGAGTCCTTAACACTACGGAATGTCAAGATTGCAATGCATACCCTTGTACTAAATCTTGAATAGAAAAATCATAATCATTCATTTTCAAAATCGAATTATTGATGCTAAAACTAGACTTCAAAAAGAATCTTCTAGAAATATAAACTACTAAAACTAGAAATTTGATAAGGTTTTATTTAACTTCAAAGTTTCTTTGACACCACTTTTGGGTGCCTTGGGTATTTAGGGGTTAGTGGTAGTCACGACTCTTCTAGGGAGCCAAACTTCTCTACCGAATAACTTCATAGCGGCTCAGGGTTGGCTTTCACGTGGCACTGGGCAATGAAATATTCTTCCACGGTGAAGACTTCAGTGCATCATTTATTCTGCTCCACAGGTAAATAATATTACGGGGAAGCTGCCGGATCGCAGCTCGAGACTCAAAACCGGATTGTCGACGCTCAATGACCTACTCTCTCGCTGACGTTGCAGTGACCTCACGAGAAACTCTCTCCGTCAGTACAGTGGTTCGAACTCATGGAATATAGATCAGGCAAACACACGAGGATCGAGAATACTCAAGACTAATTCACGAGAAAGAAGGAACCGGGACCTTCGAGGTTCCTTTGAATTACAATAGGTTGCGTAAACAATTACTCCGTTGCAAGGATACTTATTTGCAATTCGGGAGAGAGAATGACTCCTAACTTCCCTTAACCGTTACCGTCCTATAACTGCTCCTGCTCCCCTCCTTAAGTCCAGCTGTTGCGACGTGGAGTCGTAACATTACCCCCCTCCTAGTTTCGGTGCAGTGGGATAGCGACGGTGGAAATCTCTTACTACAAGTGGGGCATTCTTTAAGTTAGCCGCAGGCTCCTAAGAATTCTGCTCTGGTCCGTAGCCAGTCCATGAAACCAGATATTGGAGCTTTCTCCATCAACTGAATAACCTTGCATCTAAAACTTTGTGAACTTCCCATTCTATTTCACCTTCTGGCGTTACAATGGGTGGAGGCGGGCGTTGTTTGCGCCCAGGAATTGTGTCCTGGCAATACTTTTATAATAATGAAACATGGAACACGTCGTGGATTCTTAACGTCTTTGGAAGTTTTAAACGATATACCACATCGGAGAGTTTGCTTATTATTAGGTAGGGTCCCAAGAATTTTGGTGTTAGCTTCTTTGATGGAGCTGACGTGGAAATATTGTCATGGCGAAGGAAAACCGTATCTCCAACTTTAAAATTTTGATGTAAATGACAAGCACCGTCATACCTTCGCTTTGCTTGATCCCCGGCAATTTGTAGGAAAACCTTTATTTCATTATGAATGTCTTGCAAATACCGGATTCGATCTTCTGCAGTTGGGACTGTTGATGTAGATGGAGTTGCAAATGATAGGGAAGGGTGGTACCCGTAAGTTGCATAGAATGGTGATAAACCTGTGGCCGAATGAACGACGTTGTTGTAGGCGAACTCCGCGATTGGCAAAAGATCTGCCCAATCATCTTGTTGCCGTGTAGTGAACATACGCAAATATTGCTCAAGTATTTGATTAACGCGCTCTGTCTGTCCATCGGATTGAGGGTGGAAGGCCGTTGTAGGACAAGGTCGTATGCGAAGCAATTCATATAGTCTCTTCATAAATTTAGAAACAAAAACAGGGCCTCGGTCGGAGATGATGTCATTAGGTAGCCCATGGTGCTTCCACACGTGGTGAAGGTATAGATTGGTAGTTCCCATAGAATCAATTTTATCAGTGGTTGAAATAAAATGAGCTAACTTTGTGTTTTTATCTACCACTACAAGGATAGCGTCGTAGCCATTGCTAGGCGGAAATTTAACAATGAAATCAGTGGTTATTCTCTTCCAAGGTACTTGAGCGGCTGGGATTGGTTGCAACAATCCATAAGGGGCATGGTGAGTGGGTTTAGATCGCTGGCATATGTCACATCCATCGACATAGCGGAGGACGTACCTTCGAAGTGTTGGCCAGTAGAAAGTCCTGGCTACTAAGTCTAGCATTTTTGCACGGCCTTGATGACCCGCAATGGGAGCGTCGTGTCTTGATCTAAGAATTTGGCGGCGAAGTTCTTCATCATCTGGTACAAAAATAGCTTCATGATATCGCAATATTCCTTCGTCAAATGTATATGACTGGAAGCGGTGGCGAATATTTGCTGGGGCTTGATCCGCTCCATTTTCAAAATAAGCGATTATTGGTTGCATTGTTGGATCCTGTCTTGACCCGTTTTTGATGCGCTCTATGATTTGGTCATCCATCCAAACCGGTTCGCAAGCCTCTAAAGCTGCTAGTTTCAATAAGGGTCGAGATTCTTGGGAACCGTCGTCAGTGACATCAGATCGCCAGGAAAGGACGTTAGCTCTTGTATTCATAGATCTTAGCCGATGATGTATGACAAAGTAGAAAGCAGATAATAACTCAGACCAGCGGTCTTGTCGTCGATTAAGGTGCTTTGTTGTCAAAAAATATTTGAGGTTTTTATGGTCAGAAATTACCATCACCTCATGAGGAGATCCTTCCAAATAAACCCGCCAATCTTGGAATGCATGAACAATACTTAGTAGTTCCTTGTCATAAATGTCGTAATTCTGTTCGGTTGAAGACATCTTAGACCTCCGATACGCACATGGGTGCAAGTGGCCATCATGACCATGTTGTGAGAGGATTCCTCCAGTCGCAGTGTCTGAAGCATTTGTCTCAATAATAAATGGCTGTTGAAAATCTGGATGTAATAACACTGGGGCTTGGCAAAATTGCTCTCGAAGAGCATTGAAGGCATCATTAGCCTCGGAATTCCATAGAAATGGTTGATTTTTTCGTGTCAAAGTGGTGAGCGGTACTGCAATGCGTGAATAATTCCCTATAAACCGGCGATAAAAATTGGCGAAGCCTAAAAATGATTGAACTTCTTTAACATTTTTTGGTGTTGGCCAGTCTTTAATGGTTTGGACTTTATCCTTACACATTTCCAAACCTTGTGAAGATACGATCATGCCCTAAAATTCCACCGCATGGCAATGGAATTGGCATTTCGAAGCTTTCACATAAAGTCCATGTTTGTAAAGGCGTTGGAGTACCTCTCGCACTACTTGTTGATGTTCTTCTATATTTTTCGAAAAAATTAAGATGTCGTCCAAATAAATGACTACGGAGATACCCAATAGGTCTCCAAATATTCCCTGCATGTGTGCTTGAAATTGGGCCAGGGCGTTGGTGAGACCGAACGGCATAACCAAATATTCGAACAATCCATAACGAGTTTTAAAGGCCATCTTGAATTCATGACCTGGCGCCATTCAGATGCGATGGTAAACTTGGCGTACGTCCAATTTGGTAAAAAATTGTGCCCCCACTAATCGGTCTGTGAGCTCGGGAATAAGCGGTAATGGATAGCGGTTTCTGACGGTAACCTTATTAAGATTTCGATAATCAATGCATACCCGGATGGAACCATCCTTTTTCTTTGCAAATACTATGGGGGCCGAGACTAGCGACTTAGATCGTCGAATCCATCCCTTGCCTAAATTTTCCTCCAAATATCCTCGAAGTTCTTCCAGCTTTGTTGGCGACATGGGTCGTAAACTGGTGTTCTTTGGTTCCATTCCTTCCTTAAATTCAATTTTCATATCGCATGCTCCATAATTTGGTAACTCATTAGCTGATTCCTCGCTGAAAACTTTATTTAAATCATGATATTCACGGGGAATGGAGGTTAAATCATCCATGGCACCAACAATATGACCGTCATCAATTTCCGACACTGTAAGTGTGTAAACCTCAGCATCTTTCATCGAGAGTTTGAACGCAGCAGCCGACACCATGGAATGCTTTGGGGCAGTCAAGGTGCTCTGGTTCATTTGTGACGTGCAAGCCCTAGTTGGCTTTGACAACCGACCTCCACCGCGTTCCTGTGGCGCCACCAGCTAGTCCCCACCTCGCCCAATCCTGCAACTCTCCTGTTGCGCTGCTGGTCGGTCAACCCTGCCGCAGCTCCCTGGTCGGACTCCGACTGCCGTGCCGACGCCGCTCTCTCCTCGGCCTTCGGCTCCCGCGCCACCGCCGTCGCCACTGGGTCGCCGGATCTCCTTGCCCTGCAGTAGCACCCCCATTGGCTCCCACACAACCGGTCCTTGACACCAAATTTTCCTCATCCACTCACATACATGTAGCCTGACAGTAAGCAGAATCGAAAAATACCTTCCTCTCCAACCAACGAATACTTGGGTCATGACGAATCAACCAGGGAGTTCCCAAAATGCAAGGGTATCTTCCCGTATTTGTGAGATCCGCCACTAGCACCTCCTTGTGGTCACCTACAATTAACTCCACAGTAGCTTCATGCGTGATGAGTCCGGAGTTAATGACTCTTCCATCGATCACCCGCACCTCCCGCGGAATGCTCTTGGGACGAATTAAAGCTCCACATCTTTGAGCAAAATCGGGGTGCATGAATATCCCAATAGCCCCGGAATCTACCAAGGGCTCTGCCACTAATGAATTAAGTTGAGCAACAAGGGTTAAGTGAGCTTTAGGATCTACCGTAGCCCTTAAATACAATGGCTCCACCCTAGATTGTTCGATTTGCGGCCCCTCCCAACCTATGGTTGCCGCAAGCTCCATGTTGCCCGGGTACCAAGTCTCTTCTCTCAGTCCCGGGCTACACCTTTTCCCGATTCTATAATCTTTACTTCTGTAGCTGCTAATGAGAGGGGCTTAGAAGGATTTGTGGGGCACTTGGCTCTTACATGACCAACCTAGCCGCAACCCCAACAACGCCCCTATCGTTGATAATCCAATCGCTCTACCGCGGTCTTCGCAAGTGCTGTACTTACTCTCATTGCATCTAGGTCCATTGGCACTGGCCCTGACCCTTCTGATGACATTTGAAACCGACCGGCATGATCTCTCAGAGTAAAAGATGGGGACTTTGGGTTCAACGAAGAAGAAGTTTGAGGTGGGGTGGCATTGGGAATTTGTGGCCTACGACTCTATCGTCGGGCCCACAATCTCTCGTCAATCCTCGAGGCCATGGCAATCCATTCTTGTAGCCCTCGGGGTTGATTTTCTGCGGTAGCTACTGAGTCGAGAATTTCATCTTTCAACCCTCCCCGAAATCGAGCTACTAAACTAGACTCATTCTAATCCACTTGAGCAGCGTGCTCATTAAAACTAGACACATAGGTTGCTACGGAGCCCACCTGCTTAATCCTCCCTAAACGATCCTCAACATTCCCTTTCCTATCAAGATCACCATAAACCACAATCACTGCTTCCCGGAAAGCGATATAATTTGTCAATAACTCGTGTGGCCGCCCTTCATCAAGAGCTTGCAAGAGGGACATAGCCCAATTTTGTGCATCTCCACTCATGTAAGACAGTGCGTATGCTACCTTATCTTCATCATGTCGGTAGGTCTGCGGTTGGCCCCGAAACACAAGACAAAGTTGGGCCAACCAACGGTACACCTCTCCACCTTTCTTCCCCACAAATTTTTCAGGTCGAGCAACCTTTGACTCTTTTTCGCTACTACTGTATTTTGCAGGTCTTGGATGGTCCCTATTTGGATTGTGAATTATTGTGGAAGGCAAAGCAGGAGACTGTGCTGCCCTCGCTTGCTCAGTAATCTGTTGGACCATATGTAGAATCGCAGATTGAAACACAGTTTGTATTTGTTGTTGTATAAATTCCGCCCACTCAGACCCGATTCCCTCCGGCATCCTTGGCCCTCGTTCCACCTCGGACTCCTCTCGATCCATGAGCGATCAGCACCCTGAGAATACTCGGAGACTGCTCTGTAGTGATCGGCAGCCTGAGAAAGGAATCAGACCTTCCCGAACTTCCGCACACAATCGCCCCGGCAGTGGGGACTGGGGAGCTCTCGAGGCGCTTCCGGCTGCGCCGCAAGAAGCTGCCGCGTCCCTCCGAAGCGGGAACCTGGGGTTGTTTTTCGGCGGCGCCCCTCCCGAACTTCCGCGCTGCAGGAAGCTGCCAACTGCGCCGAGTCCCTTCCGTACCGCGCCCCTCCCGAACTTCCGCGCTGCAGGAAGCTGCCAACTGCGCCGAGTCCCTTCCATACCGCGCCCCTCCCGAACTTCCGCGATGAGCCCTCCCGAAGCATGGACAATGTGAAGACGCAACCTAATGTTACGGGGAAGCTGCTGAATCGCAACTCGAGACTCGAAACTAGATTGTCGACGCTCAATGACCTACTCTCTCGTTGACGTTGCAGTGACCTCATGAGAAACTCTCTCCGTCAGTACAGTGGTTCGGACTCATGGAACACAGATCAGGCAAACACACGAGGATCGAGAATACTCAAGACTAATTCACGAGAAAGCAGGAACCAGGACCTTTGAGGTTCCTTTAAATTACAATAGGTTGCGTAAACAATTATTCCGTTGCAAGGATACTTATCTGCAATTCGGGAGAGAGAATGACTCCTAACTTCCCCTAACCGTTACCGTCCTGTAACTGCTCCTGCTCCCCTCCTTAAGTCCAGCTGTTGCGACATGGAGTCGTAACAAATAACATATGTGAAGAACTTGTTCACAAGCTAATGCTACATCATTGCACTATCGATTTGTTTAGTTGTCGAGCTCTTCCATTGATCCACTATTGTTCTTCCGTTTTTCAAAATCTCCCCTAGTGTTGTTTGCAAGGGTGTCACAACTCCTTCACCTAGTCGGCATTCCTATTGGTTTCTATTTCCAAGGATTCTCTCGCGAAATTCTACTCTAAGAAGAAGTAAGGTAGACCTGCCTAATTCCGTTTGCAACCCATTTCCTTCACCTTATATGTGGCCCCATTACCACCCATTCTACTATCCAAATTTGTCCAGAAATGAGCCAATTCTGCTTAGAAATCTGACAAAATCAGTGCATTTATGTCATTTAGGGTATTGTTGCAATAGTTGATTGGTGAATACCTAGATGCTTATAGGGACATAAGAAGGTGGTTATGGGTTGTTATTAGGATGTTTATGACCCTAGTCATGGGCGTTTTTGTAATTTAGGGCTAAACACTTCAAAAATTTACAGAAATTACAATTTTGATCAGAAAATTATAATTCCACTTGGGTTTGATTTGTGAAATATGCGCACACCTCTAAAAAATATGTGTCCATCTTGAAATTGGCCCCAAGATAGTCCAATTGCAAATTAGGGTGGTAATAGGTTGGTCTACCTTAGTGACTACCCTTATTGCATGTCCCAAACTTTTCCTATAGAAAGGCTAATACATGATTACGAATTTGTTGATGTGATATCTCTTCGACCTCCCTACAACAATGTACTCTTGATGTCAGATTGGGTTCAGGGTTTATTTCTCTGTGTACTAAACATTTTTGAGTACTTGAACAAGTATAGATGCACATTAGTCCTTTTCAAGTGTGGATAATACCATGCTATTGTATTGTATTGAATTGATAGGAAGGGGCATTGATGAATCAAGATGCATCGAATTCTTTGATTTTGTTCTTGAACTCCATTGAATCCCAAGGTCATCTTTTCTAGTATTATGAATTAGATAACTACAAAGCAGGTCAAGTTATCAAAAATAATTATTGGTTAGGACCTACAAAGCCATGGGGCATCGAGGTTGGTACTAATTGGCAATTATTTTTGGTAACTTGGATTGCTTTGCACTTACTGGACATAATGTCAATGTCTATTTGACTTTTTTGATTGTTGAACCAATCAAAACATGCCACAATGGAAATAATCTCCTACATTTAGATTTTATTAGGTGGATTTGTACTCACTAAGTTATTATCAGTTGGTAGAGGGAGAGATTTCTCCTAGATTTCTCTCATTTCTAGACCTATGAAATACCTACTTCATACCCACTAAGGTAAAGGGCTGTAAAAGCGACCCTTTACCAGCTGATTTGCATTTTGGGGAAGCTAAACTCCTTAAAACAATTTTTAGTAAATTTTCGTGATAAGAAAAATGGAATTGGCATCTAACCCAAGTTGTTTCATATTTTTTGGACCTTCATGGAATTAGTTATGAATTTTTGAAGTTGAAAACACGGTGGTTTCTAAAAGCCCCTCCTGAAATGTACACTTCTAGTACATGTTAGAGGCAAAATCTACCAAATCGCTTTTAGAGATAGGGTTGCAATTACAGCCCCCTACCTTATGTTGAAGATTTACACAAGAAAAGCACTGAACATTATCAATCTTAATTTGCTTCTCTTTAACCAATTCAAGCATGCCACGATAGGAAAACTATCGTGCATTGACATTATGGGAGGTGGAAAGTACAGTAAATTGCCTTAAGGGAAGCACGACTTCAGCTGAAAGCCCAAAATTCGAAAAAGCCTTTTTAATTAGGCCCCACACTTGTGATTGGTCACTATAAAATTATGCAAGGGGTGCCTTTAAAGTCCTTCAATTTATTGACAAGCTGAAATTGGCAACAAATGACCATTCCACCAGTTGACAATTGCACTTGCATGCATGACATTCATACGAACTTGCTTAAAAAATTTGCCTTCTACTACTCATTGGGAGGAAGGATCAAAGGCATTGTATTCATTCCTACCCTTCTATAGTATTTGTATCTTCCAAGCCAACCTGCATAAAAGGTTAATTTTGAGGCAATTGAGCTCCTGTCAAATTTAGCGTGCAGTATGGTACCAATCCTATTTTCCAATCAAAACACTCTAAATTCGTTGGTCTTCAACCCAAAGTTTTTGAATGTACATGGGCCCTAAATAATTTTGCATTTTCTCTTAGTACCTAAACTTAACAATCAATTATATAGTTAAAGTAAGCCAATCTAATTCCATCTCAAGCCCTATTCCATTACCCGACATTTGATCCCCATTTTGTCCATCAAACATCTAAACCTATCTAGAAAATTAGCCAAATTTGTCTAGAAATCTCACAAAATCACTACATTAATGTCATCAAGGATAAAGTGAATACATGATTGGTGAATATTTAGGTGCTAGTAGATACATAAAAAGGTAATTATGGTTTGTTAATAGAGTGGGTGTTCATGACTCTATACTACAAGTTGTTTTGTAATTTCAAGGCAAAACACTTCAAAAATTTTAAAAATTTTCAATTTTGATCTAAAAATTACAATTCTACATGGGTTTTTATTTTTATTTTTTTAAAACACATAATATTCTACTTGGGTTTGACTCATGAAACAAGTGCACACCTTTGAAAAATATGCATCCCTCTTGGAATTGTCCCCAAGATAGTCAGATTCCAAATCAAAGCAATCATAGGCTTAGATACCTTAGTAGGTAGGCTATATTTGAAGAATTTTTTTTGAAGAGTGGTGAGTTAGAGCCCATACCAATTTTATTTTATTTTTACAAAGAAGTGCTTTCAACTATGTTGAATTGCTTATATTGATGGTTTTCTATGTATCTACCATATAAATGTATAAAACTTCTTTTAAAGCATAGTCTCAACACCATGCGCTAAGCGGTGATTGCAAAAAACACTTGTCCTATTTGTCACATAATGTGTGCTAATTTGTTTTTTGGCCATAAATTTTGTGTTTTCACTTCCATTGACTCAAGATTTATAGAGAAGGTATTCATGACTATCATACATTTTTTGGAATTTTTTCCTAATCTTCAAAAATAATTTTCTATCCAAAAATAGACCCCAATTGAATGTCACACTTTGCAATTGAGGGGATTTTAGTACTAAAAAGTACCTTTTTTATTTGATTTTGAGATGAAATTTAGATGAGATGGTCTTCTAGTAGACATCTAGCTCTCCTAAGAAGTATTTTTCAAAAATAATTAATTTTATGTGGTGTGGAAGTCTACAAACATAACTTCTTTCTGCTTGTATTTTGAAACATATAAATATTATTTTGGTGGGTTTCTTGGTGAATGACCATCTCCATAGAGTTTTTGCAAATGTCAATTTTTTATTTTTGTATTTACTTATTTTTATTATTTGTCCTTAATTAAAACATGAAGGTATGTATTTTCTTGAGGTTTGGCACTTTTCAAATTCTCCTAATTAGAGAAATTTTCTATGCAATTCCTTCTATGGGTATCTTTGTCTTAAAGGTGTATACATAAGTCATTTTTTTAAATTTGAAAATTAGTTTTATAATTTTAAAGTATTCCAGAAAAAACGCAACAAACAGTATAGGTGTTTTTTGCAATCATCCTAAGACAAGTTCTACCTATATTTTTAATGAATTTGGTAACTTATATGGTTAGTTCTTAAGGATAGGAAGACACTTGAAATTAGAGCCTACCTAAAAGTGCCATCTCACAATGTGTACATCTCCAAAATCAATGTATAGGTATGTTGAGGAAACAATTTTGAACATCTACCAAGAATAAAATTGATTTGTTATAACTTTTGCATATAATATCCAAATGTTGTATTCTTTTGTATATTGGAACCTCCTTTCACTTGCCAACAAGAAAATATAGACTTTTGATCAATCTAATGGCAAAAACTAAATAAAGTAACAAAAAGTAGTCAATTTGGGGGGTACCCACCTTTATAATATTGGGGCTCTAAAATGCATCTATGTGCATTTACAATTTGACATAAAAAAAGTAGTTTCATCAAATGTCTATAAAATATTGTAGGTAGAGAATGTGAGATTATCAAGTATGTAATTAGAGAAGATTGAGTAATTACAATTTATTGGATGGATTTTAGAATTATTTAACATTGTAAAACCAATTATTTCTTTTTACCAAGGACCTAGGAGAAAAGTGACATTTCTTTCTAGGATACCTTGGGTACAATTGAGTTTGATTCATTAGCCAATATCATTGGCTTGTTAGGGATCATTACTCTAGAGGCTTTCCTTCATTGGAAGGAGTAAAGGCAACCTACAAGGTATTAGAATGGTAGTCTTGGAGAACCAAAGAGTAGCATCAAAATATGAGACCCAAGGCCTACATTAAAACCAAGCTAGTGCCAACATTGCACCAACCTCAAGCATTATTCTATGCTATAGTCAAATTTGTTAAGAAACAAATCAAAATATAATTAAATATGAGCCTAATAAAAATTTTAGAATTTATAATGAAGTATAATTGAGTAATGTAGAATATACTAATGAAAAAAAATCTTAATCCTCAAAAAAACCATGAAGTGGAAGCCATAAAGATTAGTAATGCTACAAACATGACTACATGAGTAAAGTCCTAAGTATTGATAAAGGGGTGAATACTACTAAAGGTTTTAGAATACCATACATTCAAGTCTAATTTGGCACATTTGTGCCAAAATAATTTAATTTTAGAATTCTCACAATTTAGTAGTTCAATTAAGATTTCTTGACTTTTAGCACTTTGCACTTCCTAATTTTTGGACACTCCAAATTTTGGATTGATTCTTTCTATTCATGTATAAATTTATTGGATTTTTGGGATTTTTCAAGAATAATTTGTGGATATTCAGGATTATAAATAATGAATTTTTTTTTTAACTTTCAAAAAAAATTGTACAATTTTTAAAATTTCAAATATCTTCCAAATTTTTCCTAATTATTTATAAAACTAACCTATATAAACAATATCTTGAGTTGTGCTAAAGGTCATGAAATATTATGAACCTTGTAAAATGAACTTCCAAAAATTCTAAATCAAGCTAATGAAAAAAAATTCAACCAAAAAATAAATAATTTCATACAAAGCATGATGAATTTGACCCCAACAAGGAATGTTTGTTGATGCCCAATGACCACTCTTTCTACTAGTTACCTCCCAACATTGGTCAACAATGTTATATAGAATAGAAAGGACTTTAGCTCAAGATTTTGGCAATATCCCAAGAAACTTAGAATCATCACCATTTGAATGATACCATTCAAGGCAAAGTATTAAAAAGTTCTTTCATTGTAAGTGGTTCACAAAGCATAAGATTCTTTCCACAATTTGCAAGTTGAAAGAAGATTCAAGGCTTGGTAAATCACTTAGTTTAGAAAATTGACTAGTAATGAAGGTGCAAAGCATGCAAAGCATACAAAGCAAGAGTGAATAGGTGAAGATAGAAATACCAACAACCTTTTTAGAATCCTTATCATTGAGTTATAACACACCATGTGTAAGATGCACATTTGAATTATCTCAATTACTCACTAAATTACATAAAGGAAAGTAAAAAATATATACTCCCTCCTACTACCCCAGCAAATGAATGGGGGACATTACTTCAAAGTCTTCCAAATAGTGCCTTAACCCTAAGGGGACGAAAAGTGCCCTCACATAGTGTTGAAGTTCAATTCAAAGTGCTATAACTTTTGCATCCAATGTTTGAACTCAATAAAACTTCTTGGAAAAGTTGTACATACTAGTCTAGTTTGTGTGGTAAAATTTTCAGATCAATATAAGATGTACAAATGTTTTGAGAGTCAATCAAAGTTCCTAAGTTCAATTTGAGTTCACAAAAATGTAGTTGATGGCTGCAACTTTGGTGGCTTGTATCTCCTTCATTAAATGTTTGTTTTCAATAAATTTTGTTAGGTTATGTTCTTCTAAAAGTCTAGTTATTGTAATCTAATTTTTCATGGCAATCAAAGTTGTTTTGAATGTTTAGGAGCAATTTGAAGTTCAAAGGCCATACATTTTGGATTATAGTAAACTTCAACAGCTTGTTTCTTCCTCATATAATGTTTGTTTCTAATAAATAAAATATCAGAAAAGTTGCACATTCTAGTCTAGTTTGTGTGGCTAAAATTTCATATCAATCCAAGAAGTTATGAATGACTGAGAAGCATTTTAATAGGAGTGCAATCATTTAAGTGTTTTTTTGCACCTTTTTTGCTATTTACTTGACATTTCAAAGTCATTTTGCAAACAATTCAAAGCATTTGAATGAAATTCTATTCACTAGTGTGTTTGTATGTTGGTTTCAAAGAACTTTTTAGTTTAAAGTTTGTTCATTTGAGTAGGTTCACAAATCAAATTTCACTTCCTAATGTATTTTTAGGAAAATTTCAGCATCTTTTCTTAATACTAAAATATTATGATCTTGCAATCTATGAGGTCAAATGACTCCAATTTTGATCCACATCATCTACAACATGCACACTACAAGATTGTACAGTTGAGATTTTCATATCTTAGCGACATTTAAACATATAAGAAAAAGCAAAGATGCTTTTAGACCTATTTGGAGCTTAACCCCTAAATGCCCAAGGCATCCAAAAGTGGTGTCGAAGAAACTTTGAAGTTAAATAAAAACATTATCAAATTTCTAGTTTTAGTAGTTTGTATTTTTGAAAGATTCTTTTTGAAGTCTAGTTTTAGCATCAATAATCCAATTTTGAAAATGAATGATTATGATTTTTTTATTCAAGATTTAGTGCAAAGGTACCCATTGCAATCTTGACATTCCATAATGTTAAAGACTCTTGAAAATGAGCCTCAAATACACTTGATCTTAGAGAAAAAATTCACACTAAAAATTCATTTAAAAAAATTGTAGAGTAGATTTTGAGAAGCCATAAATTGATTGGGGTTGTGCTTGTTAGGCCCTTCAACCTCATATTTTTTTGGTGACCAACTTTTTAGATTTGATGTGCAAAAAGAGAACTCAAAGATTTTCATAGTTTTACACCCTCATGGTCAAATATTATAATCTTTCAATCCATAAGTGATATTGTTGTGTTTTCTTTTCCTAAGTCATCTCTAACATGTCAACTTTGAATTTGTATGGTTACAATTAAAAAAAAATTGATTCTACTTATCAAAATGTTGGATTTTTGTTCAATTTAGAGCAAATTCCAAGAAGCTCAAAACAGGCCTTGCGCATTTAGGGGTTAAGCGATCAACGGTTAAACAAATGACCTACAACCATCAAGCGTTGAAGACACAGATGGAAACGACGAATGGAAAACAATGAAGTTTCCACGGAGACTGCAACGAGACTAATAGAACTTGCCACCTAACCCTCCATTTTTGCGACAAGAGAAAATGGATCTCAGTAGAATTTTTCCGTTTTCATTACACAGAACCAGTACATCCTAACTGTGGTTTAATACATAACAAGGTGCTGAAAGCAAGAACGGGCTACAGAAGCAGCTCAATAATTTAAGCAAGATTCATTACAAAAATCCCAAGTGACAAAGTCCTGTGCTTACTGACGACAGAGAGAGGCAACGGACGAACAAATCAAATGTAAAACTGAAGCTTCATGTTTGAATGGTCCGTGAAAATAAATCTGTGCTTACTGTGCTTCAGGCCAGATGTATGAAAATGCAGGATTAGGCTTGCATAGAAGTGGCTTTGCGTAATCCTTCAATGGGTGGAGACATTCATCAACTTGTCATAGAAGAGCTTATGTACCTCAGCCACTTCCAAGCGCCAGAATGTATCTCTGTCAGGATTTGACGACAGATCTACAATTTTATGCACCTGAGGCAAAATGGTGGGCGACGTAAAAGTGTTAGAAAGAGTCGAAACTGAAATTAGGATTCCCTCTTATACTGTAGCTATCTAAGGGGCCAAAAAAAGGAAAATAATGCGTGAAGAAAGTAGAAAAGAACGAAAGAATGATCTTCACTGCACACACCAAGAGGAAAGGTGTCCCGTCTGCTCCAAGCAGGTAAGCGCCCACGACCAGCACATACATCCCTACATGTTAACAATTCAACATCAATAAACCTCTTGGGGACATGAGTAGTATAGGCTAAAGACCCAGCGTCCAACAGGGTATGGAAGATGAAGAAGTCGTATCCAAAGTATAGAGGACCTTAGTGTGATTATTGTAACCACAAGTCTACGGGACCAACTCCAAGGGCACTCATTTTCATAAAATTTTGGTTATTTTCTGATGGCGATCACCTGCACGATCTAATTAGAAACCCTAATCCATCGACTCCGTCGGATCTGTGATAAATAAGGGTCTTAAAAGAGCACCCCGAAGCTAACATCAGGGGCTTCGTCTAAAGGTATTCAGGGCTGAAGGAAGACACACTCTATAATATGTCGAGTTTACTCCTCCGCATTCTCTATAACACGAACTAGCGCTCCTCTTGATTTGGCAAACTTTTGAAATAATACATAGGAAAAGCATTGCAACTAAAAACCCTTGACTCGACTGCATGAAATGATTAATTCTAATCAAAACAAGTGTAAAAGACACTATACCAGGTTTTAAGGACTCTTGTCCCATTTGAAGTGGCAATACACCGGTTCCATCCTGCAGAGCTAAACCTGCATTGTCCGTCCCCAGCACTAGATTTCCCTGCAAAACAACCGCAGATTCCTCATTCGTAATTCACTTACCTCAAGAGATATTTACGCATGGAAGCTTAGAGCACCAAACAACAACTAAAATATTTAACACGTTTTCACCATCTGCAAAACATTATAAAATTTTGTCTCCGGAGGGAAAATAGAGAACCTTGGAGCGCCTAACCCTAGAAGAAATGAAGAAAAAAAAACGCGATCTCTAGCCAGTGCTACTCACAAAAATTTGAATCTCCAAAACAGAGTATCAAAAGTCCAGGATAGTCAGAAGAATGATCTTGAGAATGTAACAAAGAAAAGTTTAGAAAGAATGGATCGGGTGAAAATCAGCCCCTCTGTTTCCAATACGGCAATTCTTGCCAATTTCACCATCTGCGCAATAATATACGATTGTCTCCATAAGGGAAAGAGGGATCAGAGAAAGCAGAACATTACCTGGAGCCAAACGCGTTGGAAGATGAGAGAGCCGATCGCAAATGCCGCTCCGCCATTCGAAGCCAGCTCCTGGGCCGGTTTTGCAGCTTTCAGGTGCGCCACGAACATCTTCACAGCTGCCAGGGAATAGTCCATGGCTGGGTGCTGACCAGCTCCCTCCACGAACTACATGAGTGAGGCGAGTTTGTTCTTCTCCCCGATTTCACGAACGAGGGGCTTTGCAAATCAGGTACAAATCAGGCAATGAGGATTTTAGGATTTGGCATTCTTGCGACTATTCCCTTTGCTGGACGTACATTCTTCCCGTGAAACCCTTTATCCTGAAATCCTGAACCTTCTCCCTTGAAGAACGAGACTTCGTTCACCTCGCAACTTCCATACCTGTGATCCGTCTGCGCAATAACATTCGATTCTGAACAACAAGGAGCATGCAGAAAAACTATAAGAAAGGAGGCTTGAAAACCGCTCATGCTCTAAAACCTTCTCAAGTATACATTGTTTGTACATGCTGCTTTTTTATGTTTACTTCATCTGGGTCGAAGTTTAGTAAAATATTACAAAATTGATATTTTGAGGCTCACTTTTGTATTGGGGTCTATTTGGTGTTGCCCGATTTTTAAATTGTGAAAATCAATTACAAAAATCACATAGCTTTTAAAAATGTTGTCAATAGAAGAAGAAAGTTCATATATTCAATAGAGGTATGTCCTTATATATAATGAAGAGAGAATATAAATAGATTTTCCTTCTCTACTATTGGTTTAAGGGATTTTTATTTTATCCCTAGTTGTCTTTATAACTACAATTAACTATACTGAACTATAGTGAACTACAATGAAGAGCATATTAAGATAATAGATTCTTAACACTCCTCCTCACTTGACATAACATTTATATAAAACTCTATACAATGCCAATTATAATAATGTCGGTAATCTCATGAGATATACGAATGTTGCCTCATTAAAATCTTATCTGGGAAAATCTTGATTTTAAACAAGGACAAAATTATAAATGAAGAAAAAAGAGTACAGTACCTAGAGCAATCCACTCTCATAGAAAAACCCAATGGGAAAAATCTATGGAAGGATAGCTAAGGTTTACACATAAAAGCTTGTTTGGGAGCCTATTGAATGTTTTGTTCTAAAGTAGTGAGTTTCACATTCCAATGCCATAAACAAGTTGATGATGAGTACATAATAGAAGAACCTTCGTGAAAAGATCTACAAGATTATTTGTTGACATAACTTTTCTAATTTCAAGTGCTTGCTTTTTTATTAAATTATTGATATAACTAAAATATTTTTGGATCAATATATTTGGTTTGATCACCTTTCATAAAACATGTTTGCATTTGTGCAATACAAGCATTATTGTCTTCATATAAAATAGTTGGAGAATCATCATATGATAATCTACAATTTGTTTGAATAAATTTATCAATTGCTCTCAACCAAACATCTAAAGCAATAATCTTTGCATGATTTGATGATGTAGCAATAATTGTTTGCTTCATTGATTTCGATGATACCACTGGAGAAATTGATATAACGAATAATGCTTGGAGAATCAAACCTCACATAAATGCCTTCTTATCGATGAGGTCTAATTGTATGATGTTGAGGTTTAATAATAGGAATCTATACACAACATCCAAATACTCCCAAATGAGATACATTTGATACACGTCTATAAAGAAGTTCTTGTAAAAAAACAATATCAATTATTGAAGGACAGAGCCGAACTAAAGCTACAACATGTAAAATAGTATGGCCCCATATAGATATAGATAGCTTTGCTTGGTTCCATCCTTCATCAATTGATATTGTTTCTCCACAAGAACTTCTTTCTAGACATGTATGAAATGTATCTCAATTGCCGATATTTGGATGTTGTGTATAGGTTCCTATCCTTGAACTTCAACGTCATGCAATTGGAGTTCATTAACAAAAAGGCATTTATGTTAGATTTGATTCTCCAAGCATTATTTGTTATATCAATCCCTCCACTAGTACGTTGCTTCGTGTTGATAACATGTTGAGAGTAGAAGAAGAAAGTTCATATTCATATTGCTGCAAAATGTAGCAAAGAAAAAAGTCAAAGTATTCAAAGACAAAATTAAAAAAAAAATTTAAATTTTAAAATAATAATAATAATAATAATAATAAATAATATAATAAAAATTAAAAATTAATAGTGAAAAAAATGCAAAGTCTAAGTTATACTTAAAACAAGAAGAAAAACAATATGAAGAACATTGCTTGAGAAGAGATAGAACTCCAAGGGAAAGATAGAGCTTAGAGAAAGGGAGCTATAGCAAAGAAGTTGAACAAAGGATTGTAAAACTTCCTTCAAAAAATAGAATCAAAATTTGAGGTTTTGAACCATAATTATGAAACTTTAAACAAAAAGGTATGAATAGTAAGTTGATAACCTCCCTCAAAATAAAAAAGCAAAAACTAGAAGATGGTGCAAAGAGCATGGGCTTAGATAAAGAGGTTGTTATCCTCATCTATAAACTAAATCAAAGACAACTAAATTGTCAAAAAGCGTGCTAATAACATGTTGAGAATAGAATAAGAAAGTTCATATATTCGATAGAGGTATATCCTTATATATAATGGAGAGAGAATATAAATAGATTCTTCTCCTGTACTATTAGTCCAAGGGATTCTTATTTTATCCCTAGTTGTCATTATAACTACAATTAACTATACTGAATTATAGTGAATTACAATGGAGAGCGTATTAAGACAATTCATTCTTAACAAAAAAACACTACAAACTTAAAAGGTTTTATAAGGTAGATCCACCTATAATCAATCGGCAGTCCATAGCCAACCCCGTTGATGGATGTATTTCCAACCAAGGCTAGAATGTTGTTTTTTCCTCATTTTTAAAGTTGGGACTAAAAGTTCATAGCATATATCCCAAAATAGTGTACGAGAAAGTAGAAAAGAGTACATAAAAAAGTATTTTTTTGTATGATTGAAATTAGAAGATTCCACAAATTGGCATTAGGTCTAGCACACTTTTTGCCTTCCAAATTTTGTAGTAATTTCAATTCATGTGATAAAATTACCAAAGTTTTTGCAATACCCATCATTTTTATCTTTGCACCTTTGAAAATATTAGTTTTGCCTTGCACTACACTTAATCATGTCTAGAATACTTTAAATAATCAATTACGAGTGGTTATACCTTAGATGATTATATATAGGGAAATAAAGTTAGGGTGACCATGTTGGTCCAATTAATTGAAGTGTGTTGTCAATATAAGGACCATGTCTTTACAAGGTGAAGTCCTTGAATTCAATGAACAATTGATTGTACAAACTTTATATTGAAAACATGTCCAATTTACCTTTCTCATGGCATGGTTGCTTGTGTGGTGCTTACAAGATGAATTTTAGAGGCTTGAAAATTGGATCCAATTGAAAGAATTTAATTTATATTTTGAAATGCATAATAGCAAGTTGTGGAAAAAATTATTATTTTTCTATCAAAATTTTATGTCATTACAAGACTAGTTTTAACACCTAAATTTTTAAGGCCTTTTTCAAGCTTTTTAGATTTTTTCAAAACTAAACAAGAAGCTAAAGTTTTAATTAGTTTCATAATTTTTAAAAAATAGTAACAATATGAATTTAAACTAGATGTGTCTTGGATTATTTAGGAAAAGACATTATAAGAATATCACTCATGGATTGAATGATTATAATATTTGATCAAGAGTGTATTAAAACTATGTATAAAAGTTAGTTGCAGTCTTTCAATCTTCTTTCTACATTTCAGTTTCTTTTAATGAATTTAGTTCAATCTAATTGTCTCATCAAAATTTAGTGTGTAATTATGAAGCTCACTTCCATAATCCTAAAATATAAAAAATCAAGATTTGCAGTGGTCCTTGTACAAAATCTTCAATAGAAAAGTTGTGAATTTTTTTTACAAAAATAGACTATATATTCTAACCTTAGCTAGTTTATTTTTTTTTACACAAACATAATTTTATTTTAAACGTGTGAACAAAGGGCTCATAAATTTTCAACAACTTTGAAAGTTCTACCCCCTTTGTAATCAAAATTATAATTTTTCAATCCATTTCAGATAAAATTAGCCTAGTTATTCACTTCATAAATAAAAGTAGTGTAAATTTTCAAAATTTTCAAAATTTTCAAAATTTATTATAAAAATGAAATTTTGAATAACAATTTAATGATGACTTTCAGACAAAGGTTGTAAAATATGATATATAGATCATCTTTGCATCATTAAATGAATTGCTTTACAAACCAATATTTTTCAATAAAATGTGAAAACAAAAATTGAACATTCTTTCTAAATTTGATTGATGATTGATTATTTGTAAATTTGAGAAATTTTTTGGAATTAAAAATCTAAAATTATAATTTTGTTTATTTTTAAAGATCTATATCTATCTATTTATAGAAATTATTTGTAAATGGTCATTGTTTGAATTAAAAATGTTAGTTTTGAAGTTAGATATTCATCTAGCACTCGAACAATAGAAAATTTGTAAAATCATGTTGTGAAAATCTATGTCATACAAATGTATATAACTAATATATATATTTTAAAATATTTAGATGGATGAAAAAAAAAGGTTTTAATATGTTTGAGACATTCACTATGTCACATTATGTGAAATTGAACATTTGGTCTTTTAGAGGTTAAGATCCCTTGGTCATAATTTGAAAATAGTTGTTAAAACATATCAAATGATGATTTAAAAATGCACCTACAAGATTCTTTAAAGTTTCTTCAAGTCTTAATTTTGCAAATTCACAAAAAATTACAAAACTTATATATATATATATATATATATATATATATATATATATATAAACAATTTTTAAAATTACACATTCAAGTTTGCCAACAAGTGAAAATCAATTTGTAATTATAGTGTTGACTTATCTATACACAAGTGGTGACTTTAAAAAAAAATGAGGCCTATCATTGAAATAGTTTGCTATAAATTATCATCTTATTTTTAGACATACAACTACATTTTTTGTTTTAAAAAGATTTTAAAGCCATCCAATGAACTTTATTCTTTGTAGATTTTTAAGGTTAAATAAATAGTTTTCAATTTGGAATTTGGACTATGTTAACTTGATTTATAGCCATGATCAATGCCTTGGGAGATGTTCACAAAGTTATTACTAACTGTCACAATAGTGCTAGTATATGAGCATGAAAGTGTGAGCATGTGAGTCTTGAACATATAATTATATAAGTAGATACCATGCAACCATTAAAGGTGTTTATAACATAAACACCTATAATATAGGTATTTATAGCATATATGCTTTATTATCATAGAAAGTTATAATAATATAGACACTTATATCATAGGTGTATAGTCTTCTAGGCTCATGGGTTTACACTTTTAAGATCCGATAATAGCAACCCCCCTAACTATCATAAGACACTTGTACATTTTTAGTGTAAACTCACTAAAGTTATTTTTTTAATCTTTCACATCATGGCCATTTTAGGATATCTTTTAGTCATGTTAGAAAATGTTTAGATTGCTTTAAGTGGTTCGACAACCATTATGGTACTAACAATATTTGTTGATTTTGGGATAGTTTATAGAATCTATTTAATCAATTGAATTGTATGCTTCAAAAGTTCATAAAAAAATTCATATATTATGGAAATAAAATAAAACTTCAATTGCTCTCATCATTCTTCATATTTGTCTTTGTATGGAAAAACTCTAAATTTTTTTGTGAATTGCAATAGGGAAAACCACTCATTCTACTTGTCATAGAAAGGTTTACCTTACAATGACTAATTTTCTTCACTGATTCTTGACTTTGCAATAGGATAGTGGAACTTATGCTAAATAATCCCCCTCTTTTTTAGAAAGTGCCAAGATGGCAATGGGCCAAAAAATACTTTCTAATCATATACTTTTTCATCCAAATTTGACAATTTCATCTATATTTTGAAAAGAAATGAACAAAATCTGGCAAAAAAAATTGCTTTTATATGGCAAAAAGTAGAAATTTATTGTGAAATAGTGCATTAAAAAAAAAAGGGCTGGTGCTCAGGTGAATGGGACTCGCATCCTCCACAAAGGTTTTTATATATTTGAGACATTCACTACGTCACATTATGTGAAATTGAACATTTGGTCTTTTAGAGGTTAACCCCTAACTGCCCAATCGACCATATATAGTCGATCTAAAATTTCAGGCCCATTTCTGAATGGGCAGTTAAATTCTTTTGATCGTTTTTAAAAGAAATTGGGCAGTTTTAACCTTGAAGTGCTCTGATGTCCATATTTTGGATGATGAACAGAGGGCTTCAAGGCACTATTTCATCCAATTAACTTTTCATTTATCAAATGTAACACTTGAGTCTAGAAAAGACAACCTTCCTCAATGACCAAATTCATTTCATTCCTATGAATGATATATCTGTACAAAGTTATAAGTGAAAATGTCCAAAAATTCAAAAAAGGATTAAGATGCTTCAGGGTTAAGGGTTAACTATTGAAAAATTTCATTTTTCACTATAAAAAATACATATTTGATTATTGAGAGGTCTTCAAAGGTATACATGTACCATAAGTGAAGTGTAAAGCTTGCCAATTTTACTTCATTTCCTAGCTTTATGCAATTTCACTTGATTTGAGATCTAAGAAATTGTACATATCCATTTGCTTTGAGAATGGTTCCAATGGAAAGAGGAAAGTGTTTTCATGATATTCACCATTGAAAATTTAAACATACAACTATTGATTTGGAGTTATTTTCAATTTCTACTTATAAAAAATAATTGCATTTCAACAATTGCAAGGTGGATTGTGTAATTAATTTAATAGCTTTTCATGTGAAATTAAGTTTTTTTTAAATGCATTTTACTATGCTAACACTCTTTGTAGTTGTATATGTCACCCGGGGAGGACACTTCTTGTATATTTGGGGGACCCACGTGCGGCGGTGGGGGATTTTTAGGGGGGCTATCAATTACTTGTAATCATTACTTGGCAACATTAAAAGAGCCCCTATTTTACCATAAAGCGGAAAAATCAGCCATATTATCATCCCTATTTTATTTTTAAAACACTTTGCCTTTTTAAGGTCCCCTATTTTATATGTAAATTTCTTATAAATTTTACCTAAGATTATTTAAATGTACCCTATATTCCGCCGCACGTAGGTTATTAAAAAACGGGAAGTGTCCTCCCCTAGATATGTCACTTCCAATCCCCCAAAAAATCTATATGCAAATTTGAGAAACATTGTGGAAAAAGGCAATATACTAAATATAGAAAATGTACTCTTCTCTTGTTATAATCTTACAACTCCTATGCAATTTTGTACTCAAAATTTGTATACTCACTAATAAACAAGCTCTTTAAACATCTATGGGGTTAGATTTTGGAAAAAAAAATCAATTTGCTTTACTAGCACTAGAAGAAAACTGCACTATTCATTCCCAAAATTGCGTTGAACTTGTGAAATCTGCGTTTTACTTAACAAAGATTGCGTTGGGACTGCGTTGGATTCAACAGAACCTGTGGGGTGGATTGTGTTGAGTTTTCCCTCCATAATGCAAAATTTTGCGTTTCCACATTTCAACATAGAACTGAACAAGTAAAACGCATAATGCAACAAGTAAAATGCAGAATTTCATGTTAGAATGAAAAATTCCGCATGACAAAGCGAGACTTCAACACAATCCACTCCACGTGTTTCTGTTGACTACAACGCAGTTTTTGTCAAATGCAACACAATTTTCTTCTAGTGTAGGGATGACTACAAGCTGATGCACTTTTTTCATAGTCAAAACACACTTGAAAAGGCTTGGACATTTAGGGGTTAAGATCCTTTGGTCTTAATTTGAAAATAGTTGTTAATACATATATGCTTTATTATCATAGGAAGTTACTATGATATAGACACTTATATCATAAGTGTATAGTCTTCTAGGCTCATGGGCTTACACTTCTAAGATAAAATAATAGCAACCTTCCTAACTATCATAAGACACTTGTACCTTCCTAGTGTAAACTCATTATAAAAAGTTATTTTTTCAATCTTCACATCATGGCCATTTTAGGATATCTTTTAGTCATGTTAGAAAATGTTTGGATTGCTTTAAGTGGTTCGATGATCATTATGGTACTAACAATATTTGTTGATTTTGGGATAGTTTATAGAATCTATTTAATCAATTGAATTGTATGCTTCAAAAGTTCATAAAAAAATTCATATGTTATGGAAATAAAATAAAACTTCAATTGCTCTCATCATTCTTCATATTTGTCTTTGTATGGAAAAACTCTAATATTTTTTGGGAATTGCAATAGGGCAAACCACTCATTCTACTTGTCATAGGGAGGTTTACCTTACAATGACTAATTTTCTTCACTGATTCTTGACTTTGCAATAGGATAGTGGAACTTGTGCTAAGTACCCCCCTTTTTTTAGAAATTAAGTGCCAAGATGGCAATGGGCCAAAAAATACTTTCTAATCATATACTTTTTCATCCAAATTTGACAATCTCATCAATATTTTGAAAAGAAATGAATAAAATCTGGCCCAAAAAAATTGCTTTCATATGGCAAAAAGTAGAAATTTATTGTGAAATGGTGCAATCTAGCACCATGGTGCAATAAAAAAAAAGGGGGCTGGTGATCAGGTGAATGGGACTCGCATCCTCCACACCCTGTATTAGGGTTTGGGGCTTTGCTGTTCAGTCTTGGCCTCTTGGGGAAGAAGACACCACCACTACCCCACCATAGCCCACAGCAACAGCAGCATCCGCCGTCATGGTGCTCAAAACCGAAGTGTGCCGCTTCTCCGGCTCCAAGATCTACCCTGGCCGCGGCATTCGCTTCATCCGGAGCGACAGCCAGGTATTTCTCTTCCTCAACAGCAAGTGCAAGCGCTACTTCCACCAGCGCCTCAAACCCGCCAAGCTCTCCTGGACGGCCCTCTTCCGCAAGCAGCACAAGAAGGACTCCCACGACATCGCTGTTCGGAAGAAGCGTCGCGCCACCAACAAGCCCCATTCGCGCTCCATCGTCGGGGCTTCCCTGGAGGTTCTTCAGAAGAAGCGCACGGAGAAGACGGAGGTGAGGGCGGCGGCTAGGGAGGCAGCGTTGAGGGAGATCAAGGAGAGAATTAAGAAGACGAAAGACGAGAAGAAGGCGAAGAAGGTGGAGACGGGGAAGGTGAGCAAGGGGCCCAGCGGGAAGCAGGCCTCGAGAGCGCCGATGCCGAAAGCAGCGAAGACGAGCGCGGGTGGGAAGCGTTGAGAAAGAATGTACGATTTGTGAGTCGATGTAGCTATACTTACGAGACCTTTTTATGGTCTCAAAAATTCGCTATTGGCATTTTTGAACAGACTTGTATATTCGTAATCAGTGGTTTGTATAATTATTATCTCGATACTTGCCGATCATTTCACATTCGACGAAGAAAACACGGAAATTCTCGAATGTTTGTTAGCTTGAGTTTGTGCTCACGAGTCAGACGGTCTCCGTTCACCTTGCCCTTTACAAGCTTCGGACCTCTTGGAAATTACACGGTCAAGAACTTAGTTTTTTGACTCAAGAGTATGGTTGAGAAGCGCGGCGTTTCAAGGGATCGTGCTATTATCGTCAAGAACGATGGTTCATGGGACAAAAACTCTTTTGACTGCATTTGAGGAGCAGGTTAATGTGTTAGGGTTTTTTTCGTAATTTCAGGGCTGTCTTTCGATTGTGCTGTCATTTTACTGTTCAAGTGATCTGAATTAGCCGAAATGCTCCATGGTTTCTTTGCCCTCGATGATGCAAATTCTCGAATGTTTGCTGGATTGAGTTCATGCTCTAGTCAGGGAGTCTCGGCTTCCTTGCCCTCTGACGATCAAGAAGTCGTGTGTTTCAATCAAGATTTTAGGTTATGTCTCAGAACATGGTTGATAAGCGCGGTGTGTCAGGGATTGGTCTAAAACGATGGTGCATTGGACTTTGACATTCTTGGTTCATTAGAGGAGCAGGTTAATGGGTTAGGGTTTCTTCACAACAACTAATTTTCCTGTTGTATCGTCTCAATGTGTAGTCATTCATCAGCTGTCTTGTTAAATTGTCGTATTATTGTTATCTCTCAGGGCGTGGCGTGGTCTCTTTTCCTCTTCAGATGTTCTAAATTTTCGTATATGTGATATTTGCCGCTCGTTAGCATTCGTCGAGATTCTTGACTGTTTCGTAGATTGAGTTCATTGTCACGATTCAGAAAGTTTTCGTTTGTCTTGCCCTTCACCAGCTCCTGACCTCGGAATGGTCGCGTGTTTGAAGAATTTAGGTTACGACTTAGAATTATTTGGTTAGGGTTTCGTCAAAATGCCTCACATCAGTTTGTGGGAGTCTGAATTGGAAGCTCTTTTTCTAGCTCCCATATGGCATTTTCACGTACTAGTGGCAACATTCGTTTCTTGTGCATCGGAACTGTTCTTCTATTCTAGCTTCTAAATGACAGTGACATACTGGTGGGGCATTTCTTTTTCATGGGAATTGCTCTTCTAATTTAGGGTTGAAATATATGCTGCCGAATACGTACTTGCGGGTTCACCTACTTTCGAGCTGCCTGGTGACTCCGTAGATGTATCCAAGAGTATTTGGAATATCATTATCATATGAATTCGTCTCTTTCTGTGAATGCCTTCTGACTCATGAGAGTCAGTTTTTCCCTCATTCAAAGACTTTCTAGATGGATGGATGAAACCTTAAAGTTAATGCATTTGTGCACATAACATGATCAGCTCTTTCCTGTGATTAGGTTAACCGTAGACCGCCCAAGGGGCCAAAAAGTGGCCTCTCATAGAATTCAAGTGCTGTAACTTTTGCATCCAATGTCTAAATTCAATGAAACTTGTTGGGAAATTTGCGCCTATTATTCTAGTTCGTGTGGTAAAATTTTCAGATCAATCTAAGAGGTGATGATTGTGTGGAAGCCAATCGAAGTTCACAAAGGTTCAATGTGATTCACCAAAGTGCACTTCATGGCTGCAACTTCGGGGGCTTGTATCTCCTTCATCCAATGTTCGATTTGAATAAAATTTGTTGGGTTCTACTCCCCTTGAAGTCTAGTTATTGTGGTGAAATTTTCAAGTCAATCCAAGTTGTTTAGATTGTTTGGGAGCAATTCGAAATTTAAAATCCCGCCATTTTGCAATTTCAGTGAACTTTGGCGGCTTGTATCTTCTTCATACAGTGTCCAATTCCAAATATTTTTTTTGGGATAGTTGCGCATATTAGTCTAATTTGTGTTGCTAAATTTTCACATCAGTCCAAGAAGTTCTCAATGACTGAGGTGCATTCTAGTAGAAGGACGTTCAGCCCGAGATGTGTTTTTTGCAACTTTTCTTACCTATTTTTTGACATTTGCAAGCCATTTTGCAAACACATTGAGTCAATTGAATGATATTTTTTTCCACCAATGTGTTTGTATGCTGATTTTGAATCACTTTGTAGTTTAAAGTTTTTTCATTTGCTTAGGTTTAGAAGTCAAATTTCACCTCTAAATGAGTTTTTAGGAAAATTTCAGCATTCTTTTTCAAAACTAAAATATTTTAATCTTGCAATCTATGAGGTCAAATAACTTCAAATTTGATCCATGCCACCTACAACATGCTCACTACAAGATTGTATGGTTAAGATGTGTATTACTTAGTCACATTTAGATTTATAGCACTTCAAAAGCTACAATTTTTTTGAACCCAAAATGGCCGTGGGCCTTCTAGGGTTAACCCTTGAAGAATGGACTTTGGTGACTAGGGCTTTTTAAAAAAAAGAAATTAAACGAAGTACCAAAGTGGTGATATAAAATGTTATAGTGGTGCTTCAAATTTCAACATTCATTTGTATATTGGATAGAAAATATCACATTCATACATATCACATGTCTACAATTATATTTTCATCCATAATTTGGTGATTTTATCCAAGATTTCTTTTGTAGTATGAAGTTTTCTAGTAATGAACTTCTCTATCATCTATTTGATAAACTATTTACCTGCTAATTTGGCATCACTATTCATAAATTGTTTTTATCAAGAAGTATAAAACAAGAACTTTTACCTTTACAAAAATAAATGCCAAAAGGTGAAAACCAAAGTGATTTTAGATTAGAAAGGTAAAAGAATTTGATAGGTAAATTTTGATGAACTGGTTACTAGTCAAACTTTATTCATGAAAAAATCACATTTACCAAGAAGTTTTGAAGTCTAATGATTCAACTCTTATAGAAGGTTAAAATTAGACCTTGTAAAAGATAAAATTAATTTATCTTTAAAAGGAAAAGGAAAATCCAAATCTTTTAGAATATTAATTGAGAATAGGAATTTATTGTTTAGAGGAAAACAATAGTCAAAGAATAAATTAGGACCAAAAGTACTTAGAGTATTTTATAAGCTTTTCAAAACTATTTTGGACTTAGGAATTAGAGCTATAATGAAGAAATAAGGTTCAAATGAAGTTTGGGATAAAATCAATAGGAATTTGGATGAAAGTCAACAAAAGTTGACCAAACTCCTTCAAAGTCAAAGATTGAATAGAATAATAGAAACGCAAAATTATACAACAAACCACATCAAATTTTGATAGTTAGAATACTAGAAATCAATGGATGAAGTTTTAAAGGGTAGATTAGAGTCAAACTTCATCCCCCAATATCTTTTAGGAATCAAGGCCAATTTTTTTGTTCATTATTTTTTTGGAAAATATGTAAAAAGATCTATAGTTTGCAACTTCTAACTTTTTTAGTGTCCCCAATTTTAATTGGATTTGAATGGAATCATAATTGAAACCAGTTATTTTTTACCAATTTATTTTGATTAAACAATAGCAAGGAAGGTACTTAGAGAGAAATACTATAATCATAAGATCCATTGCTTGAAAGGCTAAATTATATTAATGCTTAGACACCCATAGGAATCAAATTGCAAATTAAGATTAAGAACTTGGTTGTGTACACTTCATTCCAACAGTGAGAATAAAGCACCCATAGCATTGTAGAATAACCTTTTTAGAAAATTTTGAGCTAAAAAAAGGTGGGGAATCATAATAAGCTTCATCTTCAAAAATCCATTTGACATTTCAAGTCTTCAATTAAAAGTTATAGACAAGTTGAGAGAGGGGTTGAAAAGCATAGTTTCTTTCACAATTAAAAACTTGTTCTCTAAAATTTGTTTATAACTTTTTATTGAAGACTTGAAATGTCAAAGGTATTTTTGGAGATGAAACTTTGTGTGATTTTTCATCTTGTATTAGTTCAAAGTCTCCTTCAAAGTATTTAAAAAAAAAAATTCAACTATGTCTAAATGAGGTTTGAAATTCTACTTTTAATACAATTTACTAATCATAACTTAACTATGAGTTGTTGAGCTGCTATTCATCCTCATTTATGTATCCTATATGTTTTATTCTACCTCCTACCATCCCACTTGTACAAAGAGGTTGTCGTCTCCCTTCTCCTTGGCATTAATCCATGAGGCACTCAAAACTCCATAGTGTATGATTCATTAGACTACTTTGAATATAGTACTAGGTTCAATAAAAAAAATTGTAACTTACACACTTTGTAAACTAATAGCAATACATTACATACAAACAACAAGTATATGCAAAACATCAATCTCTGACTTTTTGTACAAACAACAAACTCTTATTCCAAAAACAAGAATACAAAAAATGTCACTGTATCTAAGAAGGTGAACAATACTTCAATGATGAACTAATTAAAAGTTTGGATGAATGTTTGAATTCATTTTCTCTCCACTATTCATCTATGAAGGTGAACAATACTTCAATGATGAACTAATTAAAAGTTTGGATGAATGTTTGAATTCATTTTCTGTCCACTATTCATCTATGACAAACTCTCACTTGAATACTAGGACAAAAATTGAAGCAATTGTTTTTGATATCAAAATCTCTTAGGCACTTAATTGGTCGGATTTCTATAACAATTGATTATTGGTGTAACATTGAGCAATTGGCACGGGGCCTTGAAATGTTCGATAGGAAGAGCCTTTGTAAAAATGTTAGAAAAATTAGTAGCTAATGCATAGTGCTAAAGTTGGATCTACTCATCTTCAACCATCTCACAAGTATAATAGAAGCCCAAATCAACATGCTTGTTTTTTCCAGGATCGTCGAGATTGAAGGCAAATTTGATGCATGCTTGGTTGTTACAATGAATGATAGTCCCATGTTCTTGATGGTGTCCAATCTACTCTATGAGATGTCTAAGTCATATAACTTGTTTTACACAATCATACAATGCAATATACTCGGCATAGCATGTGTTTGTAGCCAAAATATCTTGACAATGAGAGCCCCACATCACTGGTTCATTATTCAAAAACCCCACATATCCACTGCGGCTATGTCGATCTTTCTTGTCATTGGCAAAATTGGAATCACAAAAAGCTTGAATGATGGGATTCGATCCTTGACCTCCATAAGTAATTCCATACCCAATTGATCCCCGTAAGTACTTGAAAATTTTGTTTGCTGTAGAACAATGTTGAGACGATGGGTTTGATTGAAATCGTCTTATATTTGACATAGCAAACGTGATATCTGGTAGAGTGGTATGACTAGCAAAGCCCAAATTACCATGTAATTCTTTGTAAGGATACTAGTGATCAAATTGATCATGAGTTATTGATGAAGTTTTGGTAAGGTAAACTATAGAATCAGCTAGAATTACGCATGGTACTGAATCAAGTGTACTATATTTTTGAAGCTTAAATTCTATATAAAGAGATTGATGAATATGAACTTGTCATTGCATGTGGTTATGAAGCATGTGAATGCCAATGTATACACTTGGATCTTCAGTCTTTATTTGAAAAATTCCCTTCATTGACGTCAAAATTGATTGGATACATTTGGAAGACTTGGAATATATTAAGCCATCATCAACAAAAATGGCAAGTAGAACAAGAGATGGTTCCTTTGAAAAATATAAGCATTTGTCATCAGGACAAGGTTGTAAAGATTCCCCAGTCAGAAAAGTGTCAAAGCACTTGTTCCAGACTCTGCTTGCCTGTTGAAAACTATATATTGATTTTAGCAAGCGACAGACCCATGTAGGTTGACTTTTGTCAATGAATCCTTTAGGTTGTAACACGTAAATCTCCTCCAATAATTTGCTATATAAGAATGCAATGGTAATATTAGACTATATAATGTCATAGTCTTTAAAAGCAACAATTGCCAATAACGTTATGAATGGTATCATACCGTATAAGCAGAGATAAAGTGTCTAAAAAATCTAAGCTAGGCTTTTGAGAGCATCCTTTGGCTACAAGGCAGGCCTTAACCCCTAAAGGACCAACATGCCTTTTTTGGCAACATAACTATTTCGGGTAGGTACGTGTGACTAGAGATTTCCATTTTATGGGACCAAATTTTAATAGAAGGTGTGGACGAGGAATATCTTTAAAGCCCAACAATTTTCGTGACTTTTGACTGCATGGTTAAAAAGTTATCGCATTATATGTTGTTTATTTCTCAACTCGGGCAGTTTGGGCAGATCAGAAAAAATCACTTTTTTCGAAAATAAAAATTTGAAATTGATTTTATATATTTATATATATGTGGAAAGCTTTGAATCATTCCATTTGGACTAATGAGTCAAAAGTTATGAAGAGTTTTAGTTTGCGGGTAGTTATAGATTCCCTACTCTAAAAAAAACTTCGAAGTCCTTTATTTTACTCAATTTTCAATATTTTTGGAAAAAAATAAAAACATTGGGTGTAAGTTGTTTATTACAACATTTGAACCATTGGGATTGGCAAGTTTCAATTTCACAAATAAATTTTTAACAATTTAGTATTTTGAATCATTCTCTACTTCTTTCTATTTACTATTTTTTTTGTACATGTTGTACAATTCCAAATGATTTGAAAATTTTCAAGCATGTAGCCAACTTGAATTGAAGAATGAATCCAAAGAGTAACAACCATTTTGAAAAAAAATTCATACAAATGTGGCCCTCTGAATCACAGCTGCCCAGATTTTTGCAGTGGTAAAAAATGGACTTTTGCAACTTCAAACACTAATATCTTGCAATCTACACGGCGAAACTTTCTGAATTTTTTTTAATATATTCTTGAACTAGTAAAATAAAAGATCCTATGGTTACATTATTCCAAAAATGTTTTTTTTTATAAAATTTGATAGTTGTCCTAAAAATGACAGTTTTGGAGTAGTTTTGGTGAAAGCATAGTCAAAGAACTTTAGGGGTTAAATCAATCAAGTAATCCATCTAGTTTAGATTTATAGGAGAGAACCCACTTACATTTTATAGCTTTCCTTCTTGTTGGTAAAGGCTATAAGACCCAAGTTTGGTTGTTCTAAAGAGATCCAAATTTGTCCTTCATAGCTTTGATCCATTGTTGACCTTGAGGAAATTGCATTGTCTCATCAAAAGAATTTGGAATAGATGGCAAATCAACAACAAAGCTTGAATAAGTATTTTGTATTAGAGAATATTTTTCTAGAGGTCTTCTTGATCATTTAGGTCTAGAAGGAATTGGTGAGACTGTGGTTGGTTGAGGATCTAAAATGTTCATTTGTATTGGAGTCAACTCAGCTTGACAATGATTACTGGAATCAAATTCGACAAATGCAATCCCCGGATTGACTGCAGGACAGTAATATGTCGAGTATTAGGAAGGAATGGATCGCATGAGACCTTCAACTTAGTAAAGTGAATGAATGGATTTTGTAATTGTAGAGGGAGACTCATCACATATGATATCTTTGGAGATCAATACTCGATGGTTATTCAAATCCCAAATCTTATAACCTTTAGATGTTTCAAAATAACCAAGAAACAATCCTTGTAAAGCCGTTGGTTGTAATTTAGCCCTAACGTCACTAGGTATGTGGAAATAAATGGATGTTCCAAAGCCTTGCATATAAGCAATTGAAGGTTTCAAACCTCTAAATACCTCAGATGGTGTTAATGCACGAAGTAATCTGGAGCCAATACAATTGAGCGTATAAATTGAATATTGGACTACTTCTCTCCATAATTTGAGGGAAAGTTGCTAGTCCTGTATGCAAATTCTAACCATCTCTATAATTGTCCTATGCTCCCATTTTACTACACTATTTTGCTGAGGCATGTATGGTAGAGTAAGCTCATGAGAAATATTTTTGGACAAAAGATAAGCTTGGAAAGTTTTGTTGATGTATTCACCACCATCATTAGTTTTCAAAATTTGTATGTAATGGTGAGTAGTCCGCAATACTTCTTGAAAAACTCTTTTGAAACAATTGAGTGCTTCATATTTTTGCTTGATGCAAAAAACAAATCTATAAGAAGAATGATCATCTTTCAACAAGAAAAAGTAAAGCGTTCTTCTATAAGATATTTCTCCTATAGGTCCACAAATATTGCTGTGAAATATAATTCTAGAGGTATCTTCATGATGGTGATGGATATTAACTAGAAAAGATATGTGTGAAGCATCTTAAGCATAGATTATTTAAATCACTTCCAAGAGTAATGTGAAGGCCAAATATCGAACTTGTTTGCATCATTTTTTGAATCATATTGAAATGTAAGTAGCAAAGTCTTCGATGGCAAGTGACCAATGAGCATAATTTTGTTGATGCACAAATATCTTGAAAAGGTCCCACAATAGAAGCAGTGGCAAAAGAACTTGAAATTTCAACGTCAATATCAAGAATGTATATTCCTTCAATAAGATGCCTAGTCATGATGACTGAGTTATTTTTGACAAGATATTATGTTATATGATTAGCTTGAAATAGCAGGTTCTGTTGAGAAGCAACTCTAGTTATAAAAAAAAATTGTTCTAAATTTGGAACATAAAGAGCACCTTCTAAAATAGCAATTACTATAGCATGCGATAAGAAAATTCTGATCTTCATATTGCCTATCGTAGTTTCAAAACACATCTTGCTGCCAATAGCTAAGATGGATAGTCTTTGATTGTTAGGTAATGAGCACAATCTCATGAACTAGTGAACTTTATTAGTTATATGACACGATGCTTCTGTATCTGCTATCCAGAATTTGGAAGTTGTAAAGTATTGAGGAGAATTTTGATCAAGGGAGACAAATGATTGTTCATATAGTAAATGTGAATCTAATTGTCATAGAGAGATTGAAAATGAGATAGTAGCAAGGTCTTCAAGAGGTAAAGGATTTGGTAATTGCAAGGTGACAAATTGTTTTGAATTTAGAAATTTAGAAATTTAGAAATATGATTGGAAGGCTCGAGACTACTATTATACTCTAAGTTAAATGGATTATTACTTGTATGTTCATTAGGATCATATTGTGAGATGATGTCAACAAAACTAGTATGGATTGGAGCTTGCAATAAAAAGGGAATCCTCCTACAGTGAAGACACTCATTGCACCAATGACCAAAGTCACCACAATAATTGCAAGGTGTGATCTTCTTCAACTCAAGAAGCTCTAAGGCTCTCTTCTTCCTATCTTCAAACAAAATATTAGATGGAGTTGGGAACTGTGTACTAGAATGTTGAGGGTGACGATAAAGTAGACCATTGCAATGATGAGATAGAGGGGCTGATTTTGGACTAAAATTTTGATGCATAGTAAGAGGTTAATAAAATATTCTAGGATGATGATAACTCCCACTAAAAAATTGTAGTATGTTGTACTTAGAAGAATTACTTTGCTGAGAATATTGATTCAATGCTCCAAAGTGTTGATAATTCCCCCTAGTCTGTTTGTGGTTGTGAATTGGGTAACCGCTGAGCTATGAATGAAAAAGTAGAATTGGGTGATTGCAAGAAACACTTGTCCTATTTGTTGCGTTTTACTACAATACTCATGACTTTTTCTGGAATACTTTAAAATTAGAAAATCAATTTGAAAAATATTTGAAAAATATGAATAATGTATACACCTCTAAGATCAAGGTTTTCACCAAAGGAAATTGATAGAAAAATTCTCTAAGTAGGAGAACTTAAAAAGCACCAAACCTCAAGAAAATGCATACCTTCATGTTTTAATTCAAGAAAATTAGTAAAAATAAGTAAATACAAAAATGAAAAGTGTCCATTTTCAACAACTCTATGGAGATGGTCATTCATAAGAAAAAATCACTAAAATAATATTTTATATGTTTAAAAATGCAACCAAAAGGAAGCTCACTTTGTGGACTTTCACACGACCTAAAAATAACTTTTTTCAAAATCCCTCTAGTGGAAAGCTGTAAGTCTATTAGAAGACCATTTCATCCAAATTTAATCTCAAAATCATTAAAAAAGGTACTCCTTAGTGACTAAAACCCCCTAAAGTGCTAAAAGTGACATTCAATCACTAGTACTATTTTGAAATCAAACTATTTTTGATAATTATGAAAAAAATTAGAGAATGTGTATGGTACCTATGAGTATCTTCCATCTAAATCTTGAGTCATTTAGAGCCAAAACATAGAAGTTATGGCCAAAAAACAAATTAGCACACTAGGTGTGACAGAAAATAGGACAAGTGTTTCTTGCAATTGCCCTGGAAGATGTTGTATGTACTTGTAGGGCCCAATGCATTTCCGGGTGAACCGAAGCAAATGTGGTTGTGTGCGTTGGCAAACAAAGGTAGGAAACAGATGCTTCTAGTGGGACACAACGCCTTTGGATTCTCCTGCTTTGATAGCTCATATTTTCAAATACAATTAGGGCTCGATGAAGGGACTGCACGGTGTAAGTTTGATGATGGCAAGGTGTGTTTGTACCAAATTTGAGGTAGTGGCAACGACATCTAAGGTTGCGTTGCTTTTTGTTTCAGCCACGACCTAAAAATATGGTTGTTCTTTGGATGCAAAAAGTAGTAGGTGTTTCCGACCTATGTTGAAGCGGGATGATTGCTTCAGAGTGTAGTTTAAATAGTAGCCATGCTGCAGGGTTAGACTTGATCAAATGAGTCTCTTCACAAATTTTGCGGAGAGTGTTTTGGTTCTACGTCTTCTGTATTGCTCGTATCAAGTTTTCGTCTTGTCTACTTAGTAGGGTAATTTTGGGACTCATGAATCTGGTGCTTTGTAGTTTTGAACCAGGAGGTCATAGAATCGTTGTAGAAGCTTCATTTATAAGAATGTTCAAGAGTAGATAGCTCCGTTGTCTCAACACACGTTGGTGAAGGAGTTTTTGAAGTAGACATTGTCATACATTCACATTGGACCTTGTCACCCAAGTGAACATTTCTAGCTTGACATTATGAATTAGGGAGGACTAAATTTTTATAAATTAGAATGTGTGAGAAGTACTTTACGGTTGGCATCTTTTATATTTGCTATTCTCTGATCTTATCAAAGTTGAATCTCAAGGTGACCAAATGGACCACAATCCTATCTACAAAGCTAACAACGATTAGGAGAGTTCCACCTCCTGAAACTCCAAAAGCCTTCACAATAGGATTTCTTGTGGAAAACTGGTAGGCTCCCGCCACCATGCCACCTGTTTGCATGTTGAGTGAAGACGTTAGTGATGTATGTATTTCATGTGGCCCTGTTGCTTCCCCGTGCAACCCGATTGAAGCTGTATACGGCGCACCAAATGCGATAGTCACTACATAGTTCCAAATTTGGTCTTCAAAATTGTTCAGAACACTCTTGGCATCCTTTCCATTGCATCAACTAGAGCAATCTCCAAATGTGGGTGACCAGAATTTCATATGAAATTCCAAAGTGCTGCTAAAGATACTGCAACATTCTTGAAAATGATTTCCCTGAAAATTCAGGATATTTTGGCACTTAGGTCGTATGCCAAAATTTGTACACGCATTATAGCAGTATAGCACTATTCACAGATAGTCAATCGGAACAGTTGGAACTCAAAATTGTTGCCATTCAAACATTTTTATAAATTGGTTTTTGATTGTATTTAACAGATACAGTGCTGTAGCGGCAAAGCCCAAGGGCCGTTCAAGGGTTAACGATTGACTTGATAGAAATTCACAGGCAATTGGAATTATCATGTCTTCAATAGAAAGGCGCTTGCACAAACCATTACGCATCACTTGTACTACTACTACTACTTGTTAGAAGCATTTGCATGAGTTGTAGGACACTAAATCCGATGTTGATGTTCATCAACTATGTGCCTATTTTTATGCCTTATCTTTAGAAAGTCAAAATAGTTTATTAAATTTTTTAGCTAAGCTAGAAAAAATTTCAGCTAAATTATTTGACCCTAACATTAGAAGGGATTTGAGGCCTCCAAAGGGCCGTTTCGGGGTTGTTCCCCGAAACTATTTCCATAACTGTTGGCCGCTATCAGGCCAGCATTTACCCAAAAAATAAAAATAAAAATAATTTTTTTTTGGGTCAAAAATATGAAAAAAATCTCCAAAAAGAATTTCAAAAAATAAATAAATTTATGACATGGCACTCTCTTGACTACGTAGGATTTCTGTTCACGTGGCAGAAACTGCAATCCCGCCGTTCGGGAACTCGCAGTCTTCTAATGGCCTCAAAAATCCTCTAATGTCATTATGTTATAAATGAAGCAATGATGGCTAAGCTTTTGACCAATCTTCTAACATATCTTGGTAATTTTTTACCTACCGGGGAGTTGTCACTAGTAGAAGACTACACTTTACAAAACTTGATCAAACTTCTCCTTCAAGAAAACAAAAGAGCATGCCGACAAGAAATAAAGGAAGTTGGTAATTGGGCAATTGCAAGAAACACTTGTCCTATTTTCTGTCACACCTAGTGTGCTAATTTGTTTTTTGGCCATAACTTCTATGTTTTGGCTCTAAATGACTCAAGATTTAGATGGAAGATACTCATAGGTACCATACACATTCTCTAATTTTTTTCATAATTATCAAAAATAGTTTGATTTCAAAATAGTACTAGTGATTGAATGTCACTTTTAGCACTTTAGGGGGTTTTAGTCACTAAGGAGTACCTTTTTTAATGATTTTGAGATTAAATTTGGATGAAATGGTCTTCTAATAGACTTACAGCTTTCCACTAGAGGGATTTTGAAAAAAGTTATTTTTAGGTCGTGTGAAAGTCCACAAAGTGAGCTTCCTTTTGGTTGCATTTTTAAACATATAAAATATTATTTTAGTGATTTTTTCTTATGAATGACCATCTCCATAGAGTTGTTGAAAATGGACACTTTTCATTTTTGTATTTACTTATTTTTACTAATTTTCTTGAATTAAAACATGAAGGTATGCATTTTCTTGAGGTTTGGTGCTTTTTAAGTTCTCCTACTTAGAGAATTTTTCTATCAATTTCCTTTGGTGAAAACCTTGATCTTAGAGGTGTATACATTATTCATATTTTTCAAATATTTTTCAAATTGGTTTTCTAATTTTAAAGTATTCCAGAAAAAGTCATGAGTATTGTAGTAAAACGCAACAAATAGGACAAGTGTTTCTTGCAGTCACTCGTGTTTCCTACAATACAATTATAGTACTCCTTACTTTGAATTTCTTGTTGTTTATAGACTTGTGATAAAAGAAATAGTAGATCTCAGAACACTTAGAAGTCTATTCTCCTCTCTTAGCAACTAAATGCCATGGAAAGATTAGTTCATGGAAAGAAAAATCAGTGTACAAAAATCTTGAAAAGTATACAATGAATTCTTGAATTTGTTCTTGAAATCCACTAGTAGAAAATACAGTGACCAAATCAACAAAAAATCAACAGAAAAGTGTTGATTTTTTTTGTTGATTTGGACACGTTGATTTGGGTACTTTTGCACAAGAAAGTGTTGATTTTTGAACAAATACTTGTTAATTCTTAACCAAAAAGTGCTCTTCAGAGTACAGAAAAGGGTTGATAATCAACAAAATTTTGTCATTCCCTGTTAACAAAACTTGCCACGGCAATTCAGGTAACTATCAGTAGCCACTAAAAAGTGTTGATTGCATGCAGTTGTGGGAATCAACGGTGGTACACTATGATCTCCAAACTGTAATTGGAGATTCTGTACAACTTCATCGTGACATACAACACTTGTGCTCTTGAGTCTACAATCACTTATAAGAAATGAATTCCATTTGATCATTTCCCATGACTTTTGTTGAAATTTACAACTATATTTTCAGAATTCTATGTATTCATTCAATGAATACGCAGATGACTTCTACTTCCCTTACATAAGCATCATCATATGATTTCAGCTTATGACTTTCCTCCTTCCAATCTTGCCTCCATTCAATTTTTGCTCTATAGACATTGTAGACCTCAAATGCCTAAATACAACAAACTATGGTAAAAGCACATCCTCATATGCCTACAATTTAATGAACTCATGCTTTGATACATCTACCCTTCCGACAAATTCCAATCTTTGGGGCTACTCTGTAATAAAGCCAAGTGCATACCTTCTAACAGTGTATTCTTACTCATATGAAAGACAACTGCACAACTGTAACCCCATATGTCTAATTCATCCTGTGCAGGAGGCAATCCTTTTGCCTCAGTTGAATATGCCATTCTCAAGACTTCTGAAGCCTTCCATGCCTGCCTCACCATTTGCTCATAACCTTCACAACATCAAGCCACTCGTACATGAAAACATATTAGCCAGCAATTGCTTACAAAGAATCATTAGTAGCCTTTTCTTTTTTTTTAAATCTACAATTCTCTATCGTTAAGTATTCAGAAATCTGCCAGACCTAACAACATATTCTTAGATTCAAGTTCAGGCACTTACTTAGCAATCACTTCCATTTCCACGCTTCTCAAGGGAGTTGAAGCTACTTGCCTAGTTCTGCAATGGTGGTCACGGACACCATTCTACTCTTAGTATATGAACATTACAGTTACCAGAGTTCCCCGATCAACTTCTTACTCCCTCCACCCTCCACATTCCCTTCAACTTCCTACCAGTTACACATATTCAATATCTTTGTTTTATTTCACGATTTTCCTAATTTATCTATTGATAGGAACCACCTAACAAAGGCAACCGAAGCATATTATATTTGCTTTCCCACATTAACGTCTTCTGTAAATAACTAATAATTTGACACTTTCCAAAAAAATCTATAAAATTTTCTCCATAATCGCAGCAAAAGCAGTTCAAAATCAACCCCTTAAATCGAAACCCTACATTGAGAACCTGAACGTTATTCCCACACACTATCGAGCACTCCACATTTCGAAAAAAAATGAGTATGAAATCATCATGATTTCATATTCTCTGCCACCCGTTAAAATATGCATTGCCACGTGCCACAAGTTTAAATTCCCAAAAACCCTTGTATTCAACGTTGTACTCATAGACAGTGCCGAACACCTTATTCCACGTTAGCTGCAACTAGAATTGCCCATATGTTTTTGAGAAAGAACATTTCACATGAACATGGATTAACTCCCACCATTTCCTACACTCACTGTTCAGATGATGTTCGCTAAAGGGAACATACACAGAAGCATTGCAGACCTTCACTACTCCACCCAATTCTCCTTTCTTGCGCCTTCTCCTCTGAAGAAATGCTCCTGCAAAATAAGACCAATCCAAGGCACCACAATTTCAATGAGAAGCATACGTGAAGGTTACCACTCTTCCCTGTCGTCAGTTTCAAATGCATTTGCAATACAATCCAGAATAGCTGCCCCACAGAATCCTTCTAATTCTAAAAACCTTTTGGAAAGAAACAAGCTCGGCATCATCTACTTAATATGTGTACATTATTATTTCCACGTCTTTCACATGCTTATTTCTCAAAATTACAGTCCACCACTGAATTCTTACTACAAGAATTTCACAAACACCCTTCCTAATTGATCTACTAACAACCTCATCATCATTACTACACAATAACACTTCAATCAATACACGATTCTCAGATGGGTTTAGGGTGCAAGCAAAATTACTATGAACATAACATTACAAAGCACAGTCTCCTGAAGACTATACTATAACACAATGTAAAACTCATCGAATTCACTGTCAATTTGGAACCACCCATTACAAAAATGGCAGCCTACATACGCTAAGGGACTTCAGAGTTAACCTAGCACATTTGTGTTGAATCATGCACCACATACCAGAGCAGGACTCCGGAGTTCAGAGACATCACTATACACCTTTGGCAAAACTTAATTCCCCACTAATGGATACCGTTTTCATTGCAAATTCTCTCCTTCACTAGCAAATCACATGCTGACTTCTAAAATTACATCAAACAATTACAACGGTTCACTGACATACATACAACGACCAACAAGATATAGTACAGAGGAATTACACACCAGCAATAATACTCACAATGATTACTGAAAACAAGAAGACATCCGCATGCACTGTAGGCAAATTCTGATGAGGAAAAACGACCTTACTCTTCTTCATACTACCCCAAAAAATTCTTCATCATGTACAAGAATACTATAAACTCACACTTACTTCAGTGAAACCTTCTCCACATTCTACCACTCACTTCGCTGGGGAGAGAAGGCACATCCGCTCTACCTGTACAAGCACTTTCTCTTCTGTATTCCCGTGAAGGACCTCAATGCACTTGGCATTTTTGGATAAAGCCATCTGTACTTAGAGTATGGAGAAAATACATAACTAGGTGTTCCTCTCATTTGCTGCAGTTCTCCCTTCTAAGATGTGCCTGAGCGACCTTGTCGTACTTTCACCGTTTCCCTGCAACATTTTCAAATAATAAATACGATGACATTGAAGACGGAAGGAGTAGATCATTTTGAATGCTACCTAACCTCACGTACAAAACACTTCTTCATGCCCTGTCCCCTTCCTCCAATAATAAAATTCTCAGCTTCCGCAATTCCGTTTGAGGGTCACGTCCTCCTATTCACCACGCATCACATACTGACAGGATTGACTGTAATGCTACTATGTACACTGATAATTTCTTGACCAACAAAGTCTTCATGGTTCGCTAATCTCACTGCTAGGTTATAGAAGAGCACACACTGCATGACGTTCTTGTGGAAAAAAGCTGCAGATGCATGACATGACTAATACTTCATGTTCAACGACTTTTACACCGCTCTCTGATGTGGCCAACCAGTACCACACCCCTGACAAATTTCCTTCATGTAGAATACTGTGCAGCAAGATAGCACGAGAAGGATGCCTAAGTTGAAAATGCTCTCCACTTCCTCTTCTAGAAGAATTAATGCTTCGTCGTATGCCATGTGTTGCACCTTCCACAACAACATGTGACAACATATTAATATTCATCTTCATTCATCAAATATTCATTATTCTAACCAATGGCAGCTCACCAAACTCGGTTCCACTAGCAATCGCTGCAATTAAAACATTCTTTTAGTATCCGTAACGAGCCCAGACAGCATGAGACTTTGCATTCACCGATTCACAGGGAAAGCTGCAACTAAACAATGCAGCATGTAATCATATTGACGACAACGTGGATTGCATTGTCCACTGCAGATAAAAGGACTACGACAAAAAATAACGCATGATGAGCAAACTGTGGTCATTAATACAGTCTAAGTTAGTATAGTTGCAGCACGCTCAGGTACACTCTTCTTCCCAAAGTTCCATCAAAGGCCAATTCTCCACTGAATACATGTCACATGCTACATGGTCTTTCATCAAGTCAAGCAAGATTTTCTATACATGCATTTATAAATTAGGACATGCCCTATGATGATAAACACAAACTTACCAACCTCCAAGTCCACGTTCCACATTGTCTACAACTCTGGCGCTTCAAATTGGTGGGTTTAACTTTGTCACGCACTTCATCCCGGAATGCCCACTGAAAAGTAGGAGCCACTTCTTCACAATTCACATTACAAAACGCTATCAATCCAACTGTGCACTTACGGATCACTGGTGTCCAATTCTGAAGTTCTACTTTCATATTCACGACAATGATTTCTCATTAACTGTTTCTATGTAAAAAAATGCAGCGAAAGCTTATTCTTTGTCCATGGCCAACAAAGGACTATACAAATCGTAATGCATTCCATGAACATCACGGAAAATAGGTACTGTTATGTACATGTACCCACATCACCCTCGAAGCCTTTCTCAGAAGAAACTATATTCGTCATCCTCTTGAACATCTTGGTACATATGCATTTCAGAGCTCATTTTTGCCCGATCCTCTTTTACGCGCTACTCGAATTCTTTCTCTCCGTATCTGGTGTCTACATTTGTCCACACCTTACAGAGATTTCCATACGTCAATCACCAAGACAGAAATGTCATATCAAAAATCAATAACACTTTCTTGCTTAAAGCAATGACAACTAAAGAAATCCTCTGGTGTACCAACCATCTCGACCTCAGGATGCCATTACGGACTACAAGTTGAAAATGTTTAATTCCAACTTCCACGCTGGATTCTTGAGTCATTCCTCTATGTTATATCAAATACTACTATTTCTAATTCCTTATAACACATTCAAACAATACACTTTGGAACTCCTTTGCTGAATACTCAGACTACATTGTTCTACATGACCTGAAAAACTTTCAATGACTAGGTGCCACCATGCTGCATCTTCATTGAACGCTTACTTCTCTCTCATTTGGATGAAAAATTGTGGAGGACACTCATGTCAAGTATACAAAAATTTACTAACATGTTAGTGAAAATATAGCAGTAATTATAAGAATAAGAAGACAATTCAAAATCATTTGATAGAGGTTCGACATTCTTTGACGCACTACGTTCCTTCTTCTTTGTACTAAGAACTTAATGAATTCAAGGACACATACCTCGAGTTCCTGAATGAAAAAGATTTTTGAGCAAGAAATTTGAAGTCCCCAATTCACCATTTTGGTGAATTCCATCATTTGCAAATTAAAACAAATTTCAGTCGGGGAAGCATATTGTAAGTCGGCAGCTCAATGCTTGGATACACCACTGAAGGGTTCACAAAAGCAGTGGAATCCTACAATCATAGAATTTCTTCCTTCCTTTCGCAATAATTTTTATGTATCATACTCTACCAAGCTGAACAATTAGTACTACTACCCATTCATTTAAAGCACCTCTGTTTCAAAAAATAAAATAAAATAAAATACAATGCGTAGAACTGACAAGGCAAAAACAGTTTCCTAAGATACGAAGTGCCAACCCTACCATTCTATGACTGCATCAAAGAAAGTGTACAGCATACGACTTCTAAGTATGCTATACTTAGCATAGAACCAAAAGGAACATTTCCACATACAGAAATATTGATTTTGTCATAAACAAAATAGGAAATACACTTCCCTCCACTACTTCAATTTGGTAATGCACAACAGGCCTCCTTTAAAATGAAACGCCAACTCCGTCACTGTGACCAGTCCCTGATTTTTCAAAGAATCTATGTACAACATACATGTATCCTTCTCCTTCACATTCAAAATTACTATGAGAAATGACAATTGAAGATGAGTTTGAAGGCATTGAAACATTCATCATTCAAAATCCTGTATGATCACTTGAACTTTAACCTTCCAGTCTATTGAGTAAGAAAATTATTAACTTCTGGTCTAAGGGTTTAAAACTTCTAACAATGAAGGACGCAAGCACACTGCAAATGGACAGTTGCAATAACAGCAACTGGTAGAGTTCCCTTCCGATGAACCAACATGAATTGATTGGGGGGAAATTACCATTCATTACTATACTCTTTCTTGGTGATAACACTAGACAGTGTAAATCATCTTCATCCCATAACGAAATTGAATGACGAAATTCCCGATGAAAAATGAGCTTCAGTGCCACCATTATCAACTTCTACATCATAGTGTAAAGGAAACTAGATCCACGCAATCCAAACACATTATTAAGTGGGAAGAGGTCACGGCCTGAAGTGCAATCAAATCAACGTGCGCATGGTTAAAACCCAAGTTATTAGGGCATGAGCCATTATTGTTGACGGTATAGCCGTTCACATGTCTGTCATGAACCAAAATATATTAGAGAAAACTTACAGTTTCCTCTTCACAACATCCCGACTCCTGAAGGACACGTTGCAAGACCACTGCCATTGTCGTTCTCCGGTCAACCGAATCACCTGCCAAACACATTCAAGCCGTGAGCTCCCTTCTGCAAAATATCCAGTTCAATATCACCATGATCATTAAACGAAACTATAAAATGCCGTCTGTACACAGTACACTATTTAAAGAAGATGCATTATAGTGACACGGATAATGCTCAGCATCGAATTGCTATCCTACCAGATAATCAGGCGGGATACAACCTAGTGACGATACCATTCAGAACTGTATTGTAATCACGGTGACGATAATGACCTCATTCGTCTACACGATATGTCATGAAGCATTACCAAATTAACTATAGACAGAAAGCACTGGAAATAATGGGCATACCTTAGTGGATTGGTATGGTGGTATACCCCCACTGGATGTGCAATAATGGGCATTCTCCTTCACTGCTTCTCTTGTGCGTCATCCTAATGGGCGCACTCTGTAGTTTCACTGAGGATAATTATCCTCACGCTCGAAGGAAGAAGAGCTTCCTTTCAAAACCAAACTACCTTCATTCATCACTTTATCTGGACTTCACACGCCAATTAACAATGACCCGTGCTTTCACTAGAGAAAAGGGATTTCTAAAGTCACAAACACATGACAAAAACCTACAATACATAATCAGAGGTACTATTATTCAGAAAACAATGCATAGTCATGTACTTTCAAATAAAACTCTTCTCTGCCTTATCACTAATGAGAGTACGAGATGACGAACAACTTCATTGGTGGCTGACATCTTCTACGCCATTGAAAAGCCGGCATCTCATACATGGCCCACACCTTCTCCACTACTAGTCAGTGCATGTTGACAGGGAAAATGTTAAAAGACTATGTCTCTTTACTTAGAGATATACGCATACTGTTTATGCCAATTCGAAAGTAACGTCAAGTGTGTCCATTGTTCTCAGCAAATACTTTCCACAATGCCTCTAAGTAATTATATTTTTCAAAACATCGCTATTTTGTGATTTTAGTGGAATTATCTATCCTATATGGAATCACTTCTTGATACAGCCGCAGTTAGGGCTGGAAGTTATGAAATTCGGGATCACTTCATCATGAACCGAAGACCAGCATGCTGCCTTCCTCAGTAAAATAACTCCATCACACCCTACAATAGGTAAGAAAATCACATATGTCGAATAACACATGACCACATGAAATCAGTAATAACACTGTAAGTTCAACTTCCTCAGACCTACACCGTACGTTCTGAAAGACTGCAGAACATGTCTAGGTTCATGACTGCTATGGTAAACAACGATGTACATGCACATGAGAAAACTTCATGGGAATATTTGGCCTACAACCTCAGAGAGACAAGACCCAAGTTTCTAGTATAGCGATTCATTTCATTAATTCAGTGCATATCTCTTGCGCCACAGGATGACATTGTCCCTCCTTCAGCCTTCATCATATTCAGCTTCATCATGCCGTCGGACAACGTTTCGCTGCAGCCTCCTATGCCTTGCTGCCGCGGAGGTTTCCGCTACATGTCCTCCCTGAGCAAAGATAGTCAGACTCCCCTGGTAACCAAAAACTTTCGAGCACGATGCATGTGCAGACGATAATTGGACGTAACATTAACAACCACCTAAGCATGCTTTGAAAGACACTACATTAAAAAGATTCGTGTGGTAGTATTCTTACCGCCCATCCGTCGTAGTCCTCGTCACCACGAGATGGATGATCGGACAGCGCTTTCTTCCGAGACGAAGACCCCTTCCTAGATCCCTCTCTAAAGATTCTCAATTGAGATTCAAACTGAGCTATGTAATCGGCTGTTGATATAATTCCCGAATCAACAACTGATGTTTCTGGTGGGTCATTGACACTTCCTCGTGGATTCCGGCCCTTCACGTTCCCATGCATTCCAAGTGAAGCCACATTAGTCTTACCCATACATACAGATTCAACTTCATTTCTCTATTACTTATAACAATGAGGATAAAAAATTAGTTTGTGGTAGTGATTGGTCCTGAAGTACTTATCTGTGAAGACACTTTGATTAATGACAGTTCTTGGTTGCTTCTGCCACCATCACTGCTATATGCTTCCACTGCACTGTCCTGTGGCAAGTTACGTTTTGATTTCGCCTCCCCGACGTCAACATGGCTTCCCCCAATTTCTTTTCTGATGGTTCTACAGCGTTCCAAGTCCTTTTTGCTGTACCCTTTATCACGCTCCATTTCTTCCGCAACTTCGTCTGGGTCCGGCGACCTCCCGTAAAATTCAGTCAATCTCTGACGCACTCCATCCACACCTATTGCACCAGTTCTTCCGAGAGTGCGACGGCATGCATTTGCATGCTGTCCATGTTCAGATCGGCTTTCGCGTTGCCTGCTGCACGAAAGATTTTCCAGTCTCTTCCAAACTTCTATGTCCATCGTCACTGGTTGCCTCCCGCCTCCTCTAATATATGATATAAGTTCTGTCCTCCTCCTTGTCACTGCCTTTCCAAGCAGGGCTCTCAGATGGTCTTGGTTTAGTTCTCCTGAATATTCAAAATGATCATCGAGACGGTCCTTCAATATGCACATATCTTCGTGAGTTTGTTTCCTAATGTGTGTGACTGAAGGATCTAGACCTGTGGCTAGCTTATTAACTTCTGCTACCCAAGCAGGTTTACCCGGTCCGTAAGGTATTCCTTCAGAATTCAACGTCAAATAAAACGGCTTCTTTCCTCCTTGATCTCGTTCGGATCTCCCTGCTTCACGAACTGCTAGCCTGTATCGTCTTCTTCTTCTTTCCACTGATGAAGACGATACCACTAGATCTGTTGTCCTCCGAATGTCGTCCCTCCTTTCCGTTTGGAAGACTACTTTTTCAGATTCAGGTAGGTACGGATCAGAAGGGGACCTTGTTTTTTCGTAACTGTTACTCCCTCTTCGCTGTCCATCATTGAGCTCTGCTGACAATGACCTCCTATGTCTGTAAGCAGTATCGTTGTATGATAAATCTCTGCTTTGGCGATGCAGCTGGTCTTCTGTATTCTCTCTACCACGATGTTCAGTACCTGCATCAAATAAATGCAACTTCTATTATATCCAAACATGATAACTTCAGATGACAACTACAACTCTTGCTTTCAATTACTGTTTACTTACACTTCCCCCTACATGACCACATACTTAGGGGAACTGTATTCCAAACAACGATTCCCTTCACAATTCAAACAGATATGAGTATTTAAAAAAAACTTACTTCATCGCTCATGATCTCCGTAATACGTACACTTTTAGAATCCAATTAACCAAAAGCAACTTAAGAAGTTTCTAGTGGACATACAGGTAACTAGTACTCTTTTCAGCTATATCTATATGTACCGAATTCCTAGCCCAGTCACATCCCTATAAATCAAAAAGGTTTCCACCAAAAAAGCATTGTACAGCAAGCAATCACATTAAGACCATTTCAAGGACTACAGTTTTGTATCCCTAATGATTGAGATATAGCTAAAACTTAACCTACTCTTGATTATGACTTAGATCAGGACCATGAGCAACTGGACATGCTCACCATGCCGACTCTGATGTGGAAGACGACGCCTAGATTCTGGTTCTCTGTAAGTTCGGGTTTCTGACGACTCATATCGTCTTCTCTGATGCATGGGACTCCTGCGAGGACTACATTCTAGACTCCTTGATCTTATTCTTCGACTACTTGCAAGTGGATCCTCCCGAGGACTCTTTCGACTGGCATCATGAGAGTGCTGACGTTGTGAGGGCCAGGGATGACGGGACGTAGACGCTAACCCACGGACGTCCATTGACATTTGAAATTCTGTTTGCGTATGTCCAGCGGACGGACGACCAGACACTTCCGCGGACGGCATTTCGGACGCACAGAGTGCGGTCGCGCGGACGAGTTGCAGCCGGCTTGCGGACGCGCGGACGGCCCCGATCCGACGGCCCCGATCGCGCGGACGGGTTGCAGCTGGCTTGCGAACGCGCGGACGGGTTGCAGGAGGATTGCGGACGGCCCCGATCGCGCGGACGGGTTCCAGCCGGGTTGCGGACACGCGGACGGGTTGTAGGCGAACTGCGGACGGCCCCGATCGGATGGCACCGATTGCGCGGACGGGTTCCACCCAGGTTGCGGACGCGCGGATGGGTTTAGGGCGGACTGCGGACGGGCGGATGGTGCGGAGAGCGTCCGTAGGCCGTCCGCAAGCCGTCCGCACTGTGTCCGCCTGTCCGTAAGGTGTCCGCAATCCGTCCGCAGTCCGTCAGCCCGTCCGAAGTCTGTCCACACTCCGTCCGCAGTCCGTCCGCACCTCCGAATCCGACTGGCGATCAATCCTAGCCGCACGATCTTCCGTGAGTCTGTCCGCGCTGAATGCCGTCGGATTTTGATGGGACGTCGCCCGCCGTTCGCGAGTATAAGTAGCATCGCGGACGACTCATTGAGGCACAATCGTCCGCCTTCCGAAGTGGGTAATCCAGTGCCTCGAGCTCTGTGAGCCCCTTTCAACTTGGTGAGATGGTTGTGATTAAAACTTAAATACTTTCATAGTATTGAGTTTTAATTATTATTTGCTTTTGCGGGCCCCGAAATTCCCATCACCCTAATTTTGAACTGTGGGGTAATTTTATTACCATGCCTCGCAACGATAAACCAAAATCCAGTTCCAAGGGCAAATCCCAAGACATGAATTGGGAGGATTGGGCAAACCCTTTGTGTGTAGCAGAACCTGGATGGGAGGAGGAGCCGAAGAAATCTTGGGACTGCACAACATGCAAGAAGTACGTCAAAATGACGCACCTCTCAAAAATGTGGTCAAGAGAACGTGCTGAATAGCAAGTTCGTCGTTGGGAGGGACAAATTTCGACGTGCCTAAGCAAGCACTTTGTCCACCGGTATGAGGAAGTCACACGGTCAGCTGAAATACGTGACTCCAAACCAAATGTGATGAACTACTCCAACATGGCCATGGTTTGGGCAGAGATTGTGCTCCACAAAGATGTGGATTGGCGCACAATTTACGGCAAAAATGTCCACCAACTGCATCGTACTGATGCTGTTATTTATACGAGTTGGATTGGTATAAGTGATTGTATGCCAGAGTGGTCTAACCGAGGCCAACTTGGATATGCACCGGTTGTATTGCCAGATGTTGAGAATGATTGGTCGGAGGAGGAGGAGAAGGATGCTTCAACGCCTGTGTCATTTGGAGAGATACCTGGGCGTAGACAAGAATGCGAAGACATCCAATACCAGCAAGAAATGCAAGATGCAATGCAACGAAGTCTCGAGGATCATGGTCGACCACATGGGCATCATGGATCGTATCAACATGACCATGGTGTTTATGGGACACAAAATCGCCAAACTGATCCACACTACAGTAATGACCCTCGAGGTGGCTATGGCAACTACCAAGGCAGCCAAGGAACCACACATGATTATGGTTCCAACCAAGGTAGTTCTCAGTACTATCTTGGATTCTCTGGAAGTAGTTCTTATAATGATACACGGCACAGGGGATCTTAGTGTGATGATTCAATTCCTCCTCCAACTTTTGGAGGACCTTACTATGGAAATTATGGGCATGGAGGTGCATCAAGTGGATCTGGAGACATGTGGGGTGGTGGACCATTTCTCGGGACTTTTGGATCTGGTTCAACTGGCCCAACTCGCAAACATGACACTGATTCGGAATTTGAGTGAGGGAAAAAAATTTGGAAGGTTGTAGTGAAACAATGCTTGCTTTAAAATAGAAATATAGTAATTAGCAATCGATTTTTGTATGTTCTTGCCATAGGATATAGATTGGCATAAGGACGATATGAGGATGTTCGCCATTTTTTGAATACAAATTTTGAGTACGCCTATTTGTAAATTCCGATTCAATTATGTCCCATTTTCTTTGTGAAGCTTCTATGCTGCCTCCTTATTTACAAAGCTGTGAGTTTGTGTGTTCATTATGTTTGCCCCAAAAACAAATTAACCCCTAAGTTACCAAGGCATTTTCTGGCTATGAAACCACTGAAAACTACCATTTCTGCTGCAATCACTCAAGAAACCTAAAAACACTTTTTTTCTTAGAATCTAACCGTACGATCTTGTACTTCACTTCTCTAACAACATATGGTAAAAATTTCATGAAGTTTGACTGTACGGATTGGAAGATATGAGCATTCAAAGTTGGAAAAAAAAGTTTTTTTCAACTACGTCCTGCAATTTCACGTGACTTTCATGGCCATTTCTGGATTTGTTTTGCACTACACACCATGAGGTCAAAATTTTTTCTCTTGAACATTTGAGTTGAGAGTTGGGGATAAAAATTTTACAATGTCTGAACTTGATTTTCACATAAAAAAAAATTGTTAAGTAGAAGTAGGTCCAAAGTTGAACAAAATACTGAATTCTTAATAGCCCTTATATTGAATTAAAAAATCATAATCCCAACAGTGGGTTTAGGGTTGAAAACAAACTTAAGCTTTAAAAAAAAAAAATTGGTAAAAATTTAAAATTGCATTCAAAAATGAATTGTACAAGTTGTTTTCTGAAGAAGATGCGTAGATTGCCCAAAAAACAAGATTGTCCATAACTTTTTCAGTTTTAGTCCGAATAGGATGAATCAAAGCTTCAAATGTACACAAAAACTAAATTGGTGATAGGTCTTGCATCAAATTGAAACACATTAATTCCAGTGGTGAAACCGTTTTGAAAAAAAAGAACTAAACCTTATGCAATTCTCTATTCAACTATTAAAATGGATGTAATGCATCTCCTTCTCAAAAGTTTACTGTGATTTGCTTGAAAAACAAGAAGATTCATAGCCGTCACAGCGTCTTATCCAATGAAAATAAATTAAGTTTCTCTACGTAGAAAAAAATGCTATTTTTAAAAAAAAAGGAATTTTAAAAATCATTCATGTTTTTCTTTCTATTGCCTACATTGGGCCTTAGGGGGAATAAATTTTCTCTCAAAATACAATTGAAATAAAATTATATTACCAAAAAGGCAAAAACCCAATCAATTTTTCCATACAGAAAAAAGGCCCAAAATTTGTTGCCACAAACTTAGTTGAAGTGTACTTCTTCAATACTTCAATACCCCAAAACTTCAAAAGTCCTTGAATATATAGGACTCCTCAGACTCATGGAATTAGTACTTTAGTAGATCTTCACATTGTTTGTTTTTTAAAATAATGAACAAGTTCAAAAGGCCGATGCATTTTGAACCCCTATAACCCCAACGGGTTAGGACAAAACACAAATGTGTTATAAAATATAAACATTACGATTGTTTTGAAGTTAGTATCAAAGAAGAATGAGAAGATAATGTAAAGCACAAAAAATAGACACTATCCATCTAGTCGAAGTAAAAAAAAATTCAGATTATTTTTAAATGAATGTTGAATATAAATTTTCAATAACTCACCAATAATTCTATTTCTATTTTTATGGTTTGAAATTCTTTTTGATTGGTCTAAATTCTGTTTTTTATTGACTTATAAAGAAATGCAAAATATTCAACCTCGAAAAGCACAAGGTACTAAGACAAAATACGAATGTGTCATGAAATATAAGATTTACAACATTTTTGAAGTTAGCATCAAAGAAGACAATGTACAACACAAAAAGTAGAAAGTACCCATATGATCAAAATAAAAAAATAATTATAGATTCTATTCAAATGAATTTTCAAGATAGAACTTCAAAAACTCACCAAAAATACAATTCCTATTTTTAGGGTTTGAAATTCTTTTTCATAGGTCAAAATTCTATTTTTCATTGATTTATAAAGAAATGCCAGAAATTCAACCTCTACAAGCCCAACGTATTAAGACAAAATACAAATGCGTTATGAAATATAAGATTTACAACATTTTTGAAGTTAGCATCAAAGAAGACAATGTAAAGCACAAAAGTAGAAAGTACCCATATGGTCAAAATTAAAAAATATTCATACATTCTCTTTAAATGATTTCTGAAGATATAACTTCAAAAATTCACCAAAGATACAATTTCCATTCTTAGGGTTTGAAATTTTTTTACTTTGGTCAAAACTGTGGTTCTTATTGCTTTGTTGAAAAATAAATAGTGTTTATCAATGAGAGCCTTAGTACTTCTTCCAAATAGTACGTTCCTCAACACTAAGCAATTTTAGACACTTTGTACTATTTCTCCTTTTTTTGGCTATACCTTTTGTTTGATCGTACTGATCTTAGTTTTCAATATCAATGTTCAAATGAAACCTAATTTTTTCAAAACCGGGAAGAAAAAAGGTCAAAAAAGTTCTTTTTTGGGTTTAGTAAATTTTCCCAAAGTAAAGAACTTTCGGAAAATGATCGTTTGAGCAATTAGGGGTTAATGTAGAAGATTGTTCCAAAGTTTTAAAACCTGTCCTGTTCAATCTATTGAAGAAAGAAAGAAATAAATATTTTTTTTCCAATGTATTTCACAATTTCGAAGGAATTTCAAAGAAGAAACCTTATGAACATTATGAACATTCAATCTATTATCAATCCATTTGTTTCAAAAAAAAAAAAAAAATCTATAATCAATTTAACCCCTAAAGGACCATTGTCCCCTCGGGGAACAATTTGGAGTTCAGGCAAGGTCCGTAGACCTCAATTTTTAATAAATCTTTTTGAAACTTTCTCATAAGATAGGAAAACTGATTAGCTTCATGGGAATGTAAATTTGATTTCAATTGGTGACCGGGAGAAAAAGTTATACCACAAAAAGGCCAAATTTTCATTTGGCGGGCCGAACTTAACAATTTCTTGAAAAAATAACTTATAGGATTCATTTCTTAATGGAGTTTTCAGAATTTTTCAAAACAACTTGTTGGACAAGGTTATGTTTACTTTCTAAAACAATCTCACCATTGGGATTATTGTATTTCGATCCCATCTTAGAGTTATTAACCATTTAGTTTTTCTTTCAATCTTGGACCTACATCTACTTAACAATTTTTTAAAGAATGAAAACCAAGTGTTTTTTCTGTGAAATTTTTTGCCTAGACTCTCAACTCAATTTCTTAACACAAGAAATTATAAATTCAAAGTCTATAGTGCAATTTTTTAATACAAATTCCAGTCAAAGTCATCTGAAATTGCAAACCACAGTTCAAGAAAACTTGTATTTCCAACCTTGAATGCTCATATCTTCCAATCTGTACGGTCAAACTTCATGAAATTTTTACCACTTCATCTCAACCAAGTTAAGTACAAGATCCTACGGTTAGATTCTTAATTTTTTTGTTTTTTGTTTTCTTGGATGAATGCAACAGAATTGGCAATTTTGAGAGTTTTTTGACAGAAAAAAGGCCTTGGTCCTTTAGGGGTTAAGAAGGATTTCCCAATTATTAATGTTCAATTTTTTTCTTAAATGTAATTGATATAGCAATAGAGTTATCGATATGGCTGTAACCATGGGTCATGCTTCAAAATTTTTAACTAGAAGTGACACATGTAACCCTAAGATCTTCTAGTGCACAAATTGGGGTCTTGGGGAAGATGTACACAAAATTTTAGAAAAATTAGTAAGTCCCATAAGGCCATAACGTTCATCTTACAAATCAAAATGGAATTATTCAAAACTTTCCAAGTACATCAAAATCTAAAGAACCAATACTTCAAGGCTTCAAGGGTCAACTCATCATGACAGGTTCAAAAACACCAAATCTCGTAGAAATACTTCAAGGGTGAACTCATCATGAGGGGTTCCAAAAGACCAAAACATGCAAAAACAAATGTGAGATAGAAGTGAATTGCACATATATTTGGGAAAATTTGTGATGCACACATCTTTTTATGACATAGTTGAGGTACATAGGGATATATTTCCTTGCCGGTACATCTATTCAATACTTATGTACTTCTACGTATAACACTAAAATACTAATATGAATGGCGGAAATGTTCATCTGGGATAGGCCAATTGTAACCTGGGCCAGTAAATCGTTGGACGATTTTAGTCAAACTTACTACCCTCTCTACATCTGTAGAACACAGAAGTTCCAAATAATTATGAAACACAAGTCCTAACTGATGGTGGCTCCACTTTGTATGTCCTCTGTTATCACGATGAAGCGCCGCGTACTCTTTGGACATGCATTGCCTGTTGATCTGTTGAGCTAGTTTACCAACCGCAAACTCCTCTGATTTACGTGATAAATGTGGAATCGTTTCCACATCTGCATCTTTCTTATGCACATACACAATAGACGGATCCACCCACCATCTTCTTTGTAAAGCTTCTTTCTTCTCACTTTCAGATGTGAAAGTGTACAAGGATTTGGGTGGATCACTATGTACGGTAGTCATGCCCCAATCGCAAACCCCAATATATACATGTGACTCATCATCCGGAAAGTGAAACATGATGTTGTCCGGCGAGAGATCATTGTGTAGATGCCCAGCTTGATGCACCGCATGCAAAATGTGCACCAATGCCCATGCGAGCTCCGTACGTTTCTTTCTCCATCGACCTAGAAAGAATGCTCGCTTCACCTCTTCGGGTGATGGCTTGGAATAAGCCAATCGAATGTGAATGTCATCTGGATAGTCCCTATCCATATTCAACATTTGCCTCAACGTTTCGCCATTCCGCCAATACATGTATCCTTCATTATTTGTTGCATGTACAGCTGCAAATCGTATAACTCCGTCATGTGGAATCCACACTGCCATTGACTCGTTCTGGTGTTCCAACTTTGCGAGTTGAGGCCTCATGCGTTGTTGATGCGATACCTTCGCTGCAAACTCCCAAGATGCTTGTATCTCAGCACATCCTTCAATTCGCACCCTCTGGATTGTTGCATAGCCCCCCTTCAACACCGTACTGTCTTGTGGAATCACCCTTGCGGTAATAGGCAATGCCACGAGATGCCGCCGCCCACGTTGCAATTCTACAGCTCCTTCATCCGTGTTCCACCAACCCAATGATCCTTGTCCCTTCCGTTTCCTTGCATTCTTTGTAAACGGAGCACATCGTTATACAAACAAGTCCGCCTTCAAAATGACTTCTTCAAATGTGGGATCATCCACACGATGTTCCTTCCCGTACTTTGCCAATACCACTTTGGCATTCCACAATGAATCTTGCACCCTGTTCTGCAGAAACCTTTGAAAGCCCCTCTTCTCCGTTTCATGAATCCATCCTGGAACGTAGAGAGCATCTGTCATCCTCTTCGTCATATCCGATTTGAACTTCTCAATGCACTCCTCTTCATATCGGATGTACTTGCTATCAAGGGATGCAGTGCTCTCCTCCTCATAAAACTGCACTATGATACGGATGAGATATGCCTTGCAATCATCTGAGGGCATGTCCTCAATGTCTAGCGACTCTAGCACCACAGGTCTTGCCTTTGCTACCTTCTTTCCTTTCGGCATCGTGATCAAATCAATGATAAGAGTTTTAAAACTCTTGATTTCAAGCACAAAGCAGAAAAGACGTACAAAAAAAGGGCAACAACTTGGCCCCAAATCCCACTCCTAACTTCCCTTAGAAAGGAGCCAATGGAGGATTAACCACCAAGCTCTCCGCTCTCTCTTGTGAAACACAAGGGGGAAGATAGGAATGCGGTTGCGGACGGGCTGTCCGCCCATCTTATACCTTGCGGACGGACCGACCCATCCACAACCTCGTCGGGGCCGTCCACCTCGAAGTGGCCGTCCGATTTGTCCGCCTCGCCGATCAGGTCCGTCCGATCCGTCCACGTCGCCTCGTCGGGGCCGTCCGATCAGGGCCGTTCGCCGCGCCTCGTCGAGGCCGTCCGATCGGGGCCGTCCGCCTCGCCTCGCCTCGTCAGGGCCGTCCGATCAGTTTGGCCATCCGCCGCGCCTCGTCGGGGCCGTCCGATCAGTGTGGCCGTCCGATCGGGGCCTTATGGCATTTCAACTTCAAAATTTCATAACTAATTCTACAAAGCTTTAAGAAATACAAAACCAAATGGGGTACACATCAATTCCACTTGTCTTTTAAGGGAATATTTTTGAGAACTACTTCAAAGAAGTTTTACCTACCTATTATTTACTTTTAATCCTTCAATGGTCAATTGTCCTTGAAAGATATGTGCAATTAGCATGTAAACCAAGTTCTTTGGAACTTTGTGGAACTATGTCAAATTAGTTATGATTTATTGGAGTTGAAATGGCATGGGGACCTAAAATCGCCCACCTCCTAAAATGTACATTGTTTGCACATTGCTCAAGGGTACAGAAAAACAACATGTTTAAATAACTTACATTTGAAGAAGTGGGTGGTCTTGGATCTTGAGCACTTTTAGGACCTCCTCTCATTTAGTGATTGCACAACATGTTTGTACGAGCATTTTTGAGTCTTTAGAATTGTGAATAAAACATTTGTTATGATAAAAACAGGAGTACTTATTATATTCCTAGTATCTTAGTTTCTTATATATAATATTTTATTTGTAGAATTTGGAAAAAATTGTAGTGTAATAGTATTTACTACTTTAAAAAAATTAACCTTTAAATTGTATGACTATGCGTAGAATATGTTTGAAAAAAAATATCAATACACAAATCCATTATGAACACTTATGTTTTCATGTGTAAAATAAAACAATGTGGTCTCATTAGTCCTTTATTATGTTTATTTTGAAAATGTCAATTCAAATATTATTATGTCTACAAATTTCAATCTATAACCTGTAAACAACGGCAAAAAAATTGAAACAACTTATAAAAATTTGAACATAAATTAGTGCGAACTTCATGGATGGAGTGATTGACTAAAACTTATTTCACTTTCTTTTGATGTAGATGGGATTCTAATTCATGAAAACTTGAACATAAAATAGTGCACCGATGCTAGTAAATGAGCATGAACACGAGCATGTGAACTCCTAATATGTATATAAGTACTTATACTTCCACCTAAGAAGGTGTTTATAGTCCTAATACCTATAATATAGGGCCCTATAATATAAATACACTCTTATTATAAAAGGTTTCTATAGTATAAACAACTACATTATAGGTGCATCATCTTTGAGGCTTAGAAGCTCACACTCAGGGCATAAATTAGACACCCTAGCCAAATTTCTAGGGGACACCCTGGTCAAAATTTTGGGTGTCAAAAGGACACCCTTGTCCAATTTTTGGGTGTCCCAAATTTTCCATAAATTTTTTTTGGTGAATTAGAATATTCTGATTATTCTCAATTTTGAAAAATTTGTAATATCAATATGAATTTTTTGTTACAAATGAAAAGAGTCACTATATACCATAGTGTACAAAAGAAAACAAACCTACAAGCCGCGACCTTTCATGGCACACCATTTCACCCAAACTTGTTCAAAGTCAATGGCTTCTATATGAATTTTTGCCATTGCAACTCTCATTTCTCCTTCCAAAGTCTCCAATACTAAACTAGAACGTAAATTAGACTTAATATGATTTTGAGTAGAAAATCCCCTCTCACAAGAAGCTGTGCTAGAGGGAATTACAAGAATACTTTGCCACAGCTTGGACATGTGAGGCTACCAAAATCTGCTGAAAAAGAAATGGGGCTAAATAGATGGTAGTTGCATTGAAGATCTTCAAATCTGAAAATCGTTGTCGCAACGTCTCTAACACTTTGAGCACATAAGCCTGTGCAATCACTGTACACCCGTGTAAGGTGCCATTACCACCAAATTCAACTGCATGCGGCAATGGTGCATAATGCAATATATTTGAATTTACAACTCCTGTGGAGTCTTGGAACTGGATTTTACCACCTCGAGAAATGTCCAAGAAATGTGCCACAAATTTTGTATCTGCACCAAACTCCTCATTATTTTCTAGTAATCCCTTATTTAAACATTTATAATCTTCTCAAAAATAGAAGATTGGAAAAAAATCATCATCCCATATTATTTGGAAAAATATTTTAGAATTGATGAATGTACAAATCAAAGTTCTAGACTTTGAATTTTAGATTCCGTTTGCATATTAGTATATTACCTGTACCAACATTGTCACCATTCTCTTTTTCTAAAAATAAAAACATATATATAATTATCTTTTCATACATTAATGCTCTATTGGATATTTGATCCATTAATACCAATTTTTGAAAGCAAAAATCTACAGTTCAAAATCCAATGTTTGAGCAAAGGACTTTCAATTTTTGAACAAATGGATAGTGTAATATAGATAAGACCTAGACATCACGGTAGATGGGGTCTTTCGCTCTTGGTGGATGAAGTCAGGTAAGACAAGAGCTTGGACGGTGAAGGAAATCCGGTTAAATAGGTGAGCGGAAGGGTGCCTCAATAATTAAGGTTTTGACAAACAGACAGACGTGATTGCATCAGATAAGATTGAAGTGTATAGGGTTGGTATACATGGGGTTGGGGTACAAATACTTTAGGAGGTTTGTTTTGATATAACTAATGTGTTTTACATCCCTTGGGGGCATAAGTGCTAGTAGTCATAGTGAAACAAATTTGCCAAAACTTTATATGGGCAAGTAAAATTTCCTAAAAATTTCACGTATGCTCTATATTATGTATTTATATAAGACCCTTTGGATACAATCGTACGAAAAGTGGCTAAACATGTGTAATGTAGACCTAGTGAAGTCAAACATGAATGACTACGAATTACCTTGTGTCCAACAATGGCTTCTGTCAAACATAAGTTAGAGGACATTGTGGACTAAGTAGTAAAAGTATTGGATGTTGTAAATCCTATAGTTCCACCTAATCCTTGAAATTTTATTTATTTTGCTTATTGCTCAATTTTAGAATTAGCTTGGTAAAAAACAACAAAAAAGAGTATTCATAGAATGCTGGAAGGGATTCCCTATAACGATGAAAAATTAGTTAGAATAGACCAAGAATTGCCCAATATATACATGTAAAGTTCAAATCATTCTATTTTGATTAGTGACATGAGTACATGACAATATAAAAGTAATGCATTCGAAAGCAAATTCATAAATGTGTCGTTGTGTCTCTCTTCTAAATTATTGGATATTCACTTTAATCATTTATATAATGATGATATTTGGCATACAAATTTCTTTTTCAATAGAATGTCATGAAATATGAAAATTGCCACTAAACAATAAACCCTAGACCCTGAACCCTACAAACCCTAAACCCTAAACCCTAAACCCTCGACCTTCAGAAAGTCTCAGAAATATTAAAAGATTGCACATATTACCATTGCTTGCTTTAAATTCCTTGAATAATTTTACAAGAACTAAATTTAAATAACTTCAACATTGGATCCCTATCCTGAATTCCTCTTTGCGCGCTGCTTGCTTTGCTGGCGGACTTCGAATCCGAGGACACACGCAGAGGAGAATCCTAGACTTTAATGCGCGGACGGCACCTGCGGACGCGCGGACGGACTAGGTTTGGGCGCGCGGACGGGAGCTTCGGTGGCGCTTTTAGGGTCGGGAGCGGACGGCGGCGGACTGTCCGCCCTCGTGGCCACTTTGCGTCGTTCGGGCGGACGGTCGGTGCCGATTCAAGTTAGGTTCGGGGTCGGACGGGTATAAGGGCGGACGGCGGACGGATTTCTTTCACTCCTCTCTCCATTATTGGGTTCAACCTTGTCGGAGGTTCTACTGTTGCTTCATTGTGCCAGTTGCTTCTACGAGGTGGAGAGTTGGGTGATCAAACTGATTGTTTATTTCACGACACTCGTGGACTCGAAGTCATGGCAAGTGAGGGTGATGAACGTGGTGGGGGAATAAATGCAGCGGGTGGTGGCAATCGAAGGCATAAGCCAAAGGGCACCAGCCACGAATTACATTATGAGATTCTGGATGACCCAAACATCAAAGCGGAAAACGGATGGGAGGAGGAGGCAGCACCGTATTGGTCTTCAAAAATGTGCAAAAAATACGTGAAAATGTACCACATTGACAAGTTGTGGCCTAGGGAGGCCCATGAACTTCATACACGTGGTTTTGCTTGCAAACCCACCAACTGCAATAACGCTCATTTTGTGCATCGCGCTTTGGAGGTTTGGTGGGCCCTCTTTGGAAAGAAAGCAATGAGTAAAGGGTACATAAACTACAGCTTGGCTTCTATGGTGTATGCAGAATTGATATTGGAACGCAAGGTGGATTGGAGCACGTATCCGGCGACAACACAAACTCCATTTGTACAAGAAATGAATGGAAAAGACATTCCCGATTTGTACAATCCTCAAGGAAGGCCAAGTGAGGTACTGAAGCCCAAAAGAGTATTAAAAAATACTAGAAAAATTGAAACAAAAGTCTCAGAGGTACCAAGTGATGGACCACGCTTGCAGCCTACACACACTTTGAGGACAATGGAAGATACTGAAGGTGAAGGTGTGGAAGGAGAAGTGTTTGCAACTCCTCCTACGGATTTAATATGCACTCCAAATGTTACGACAGGGGCTGAACAGGGCATTCTTGAAGATATACAGAGTGGGAAGAAAGAAGGTGGGCCCCCATTGGCTCGATGTGAAGGTAGTGAAGATACGGAAGAGGTAGCCGAGGGAGAAGTTGCTGAGGCCAATGCTACAATTCATGATATTATTGACAGTAATGCTCTCGACATCTTCGGGCTTCTACATTCGAAACCATCATGTTTGAGCAAACCGAGCGTTTCCAGCCCCGTACAAAGCGCAACAATTGAAGCAGCTACTGCTAAAAAAAATGGAGAGGCATCTCAGGGAAAAGGAAAAGAAGTAGTCATCAATGTTGAAGTCATCCCCAACCAATACCCGCATTTGTCTACCTTAAACACATCACAATTGGAGGCTCTTTCGAACATGCTGAATGCCGTAGAGCTGGAACGGTTGTTGGAGGCTTCAGTTATGTTTCGGTCTCACCTTCTTGACCTAAACCGGTCGGAAGAGACAAGTGAGGCCACCACAAGCAATGCAACCCAAGGTGAAGCCAATCGTCGCAGTTGGGCAAGTGTTGCTGAAATCCAAGTGACATTGGCAAATCTAGGTCGATTTGTAGCTGAAGTATCTCCGCAACTTACAAAGGTGGTACAGGACTTTGCAAAATTGTCACCTGAATTGTTGGCAAGTGCATTGACGTTTCATAAGTTCACGGAGTCCTTGTTTCCATTTTTGGATGAGCGCTTCGAGGACAAGCGCCAATTGGTGGCCTTCTTGGAAGAAATTATGAAGTTCGTGGCGTTGCAGGAAGAATTCAAGGAAACCTCAGACAAAATGGTAGAGCAATTGAGGGTTTCCAAGAATGAGGCACACTTTCAGGTTGCAACAGTGAAATGGCAAACTGAGCGTATTGAAGCTTTGGAGTCAGAAGTTGAGACATTGAAGGACATAATCAAAAAAGCTGAGTTTCCCAAAGCTAAGCAAAAAGATGGAGCTAAGCATTTCAGTGGCAATGAGAAAAACAAGATACAGGAAGTGACACCTGTAGTCGCCATTGAAAATCGCGCATCTTCATTTCAAGATGCTTCCATTCAAACAGAATGCCATGAAGTTGATGAATTGAAGCAGAAAGTGGAGAAGCTCACCGAAGAAAACGCATCTTTGCAGAGTGAATTGCAACGACTAGAGCATGTTGTTCGATTGGATGACTACCTTCCAAAGAGTAGCAAAGACGATCGATGGTTGGCATGGATTCAAAAACTAGAAGACAAACCAACCGTAGTTTCGCGAGCAATGAAAGGGCTTCTCAAATTGGCTGGAAAATCGGATGAGCAACAGTAAATAGTAGAATCTTCATTGATGAGTTTGAGGAAGAGGTTTGAAACACATCCGAAGGGGACTACAGAAATCACGTGTTGGGGAGACATGGATGCGATGTTCGAGCGGTTGAACCACACAAAGAAAGAAGAATCACCCCACATCAATTGGGCCTTGGAGGTAGAAGAAGGTTGGGTTCCGTACAACACTCTTTCGGCACACATCAAGGACAATGAGAAGACAGTGGTGCATGCTTCTCACACTTCTCGAGGGATCTTGGAAGGTAAATGCAGCATTTGTCAAGGTCCATTTGGTCCCGAGGGAGCCCTAACTATGGGCCAATGTCGTCACACTTTCCATGTGACGTGCATAATCAAAGCCTCACTTGTTCGCTCGGTTTGTCCGGAGTGTCGTTCTCCTTTGAGTTCCAGGTTCTACGAAATGGTTGGGACCTTGGAATGTATGCCCCCTAGTCATGAATACAATTGATGGACCCTTCCACTTGATCAAGCCCCGTTTTACTTCCAAAATTATATGCATTGGGGAAAACCTCTCACGTGGGATTCATTGGAAGACAAGCATGGGTTGTATGAAGACTCAATGGTGCCGCTGGATCCCTTTGTGTGGATGACCAGAGATCGACACGTGGAATTGCGAGCAAGGGGTATTGAAGATGCCGAAGCTCGCGAATTGTTTTGCCGCGGCATGGGTGGACATTGGAGCATAGACCATCACAAGTTCTTTCGATTTCCAGAGAAGGAAGTGAACAAAGGACCAGATGGCAATTGGGTGGATGTGGAGCATACAAAAGAGTTGCAAGAGCGATACGGGGCGTACAATCACACATTGATAGGGAGGGCCCTCTTCCTGTCAAAGTTGGAAGAAGCTGCGCAGGTTCGAGCTCTTGTAGAGTTAGACGAGGATTCCAACTCCTCACAGTCAATTGTGGAAGTGGCAGGGGCTTTTGACAGGAGGATGAGCGAGGCCATAATGTCTTTTCGAAAATTTTTAGTGGGAGGAGATGGCCCCGGCCCGCACTGGTTTTCCGTTGGAGATGTCAATGTAACACTGAACTTGATGGTATCTTCAGTAGATGATGTCTTGGAAGCATTAAAGGCACATGAAGTGGATCTGCCTCAGAAGCGAAAGAATAAGCGGAGGGTGGAAGTCTGGAAGATGAGGATGACTTCTCTCTAGAAACAAAAAGACAATTCAGTGCTGTTGACATGGCAGTGGCTTCGAGAGGGTCCACTGGCGAAGGAAGCCCCGTTCCTCACACTCGCCGTACAAGTGCAAGACTTAGGGATAGAGAGGGTCCATCTCATGTTACACCGTAGGGTATTCGTGAAAAGATATAGTAGAAGTGGATCTTTTATTAGCTGTTAGATATTATATTACGGAGGATTTGTTTTAACTTTGAATCTTTCGGAGATTCATTGCAAATCATTCATAGTAGCTATAGTATGGTTTGTATTTTTTTTATCAATACAAAAATATGTGTGAAATACAGAGTTGCAAATGTGTATACATTTCAAGAATTTTATTTTAGTTGAAGTCTGACATGCACCATCATATAATCAATTGATCATATATGAAGATGTTTTTGTTTGATGATGCAAAAGGCTAATTTTAATTCTAGAAGAGAATGGGATATGTGAATGAAGGTAGGAGCCATGCAGGGAAAAAAATAAAATTATTGTGTTCACTATAGAACTTCATAAATTCATTTTTGATCATTCCATATTTTTTTCCAAATCTTTTTGAAATTACCATGATCTTGAAGAGTTTAAAGAAACCAAGTTCAATTTAGTCTACAAGAAAGTCATTTGTGATTTGTTGTCTCTAAAACAAAGTTTTAGATGTTTGAAGTCCAGTTGTAATAACAATTTCAGTATAATTGTAAGCCTTGAAAGACCAAACTCGGTTTTTTGGAACATAGCAATATCGAGCAGCTCATTATGAATGGGTTTTTTTTAGGGTTTGTCTTTCAGATTTTCACACAAGATGTGTCCAATGTAGTGGAAATTTCATGAAGTTTGACCGTATAGATAGGAAGATATGAGCATTCAAAGTTGGAAAACAATGTTTTTTTAAACTTGAGTTTGCAACTTCAAATGACTTTGTCCTCCATTTCTGTAATTTTTTTGCACTACAGTCTACAGACTTTGAATTTAAACTTTCTTCTATTGAGAAATTGGGGTAACAGCTTAGGAAAAGAAATTCAGAAAATGAAGTTTTTTTTATAATTATTCTTTAGAAAATTGTGAAGTAGATGTAGGTTCAAGATTGAAAGAGAAAGTGAATTGCAAATATCTCATACATTGAATTGAAACATTATAATCCCAATGGTGAAATTGTTTTAGCAAGCAAAACCAACCTTTTCCAACAACTTTTTATTGAAAATTGTGGAAATGGCATTCACAAATTAATCCTAAATTTTTTTTTTCCAAAAACATGCTTACATTGTCCGAAAAACAAGATTGTTCATGACTTTCACATCACTAATCCAAATGGAATGAATCAAAGCTTCACTTGTAGACAAAAATAAAATCAATGAAAAAAATAAAATAAAATCAATAAAAGAAAAAAAAAATTTTAATTCTGAAGTTTTTTATGATTTTTTTTCTTCCCGGCGACATGAAAATGATATTAAAGATGGCATAACTTTGTCTCAATGGCTCATGGTCACCAATTGGAAAAGAATAATATTCCCACAAAGCTAATGAAGTTTTCTATCTGAGTTATGTGAAAATTTCAAGCAAATTCATTCAAAATTGAAGTGACAAGTACCTACCCAAATTCTTGAAGTCCCCCAAGTGGACTCTTGGTCCTTTGGGGGTTAAAGTACTGAAACCGGTAATTTTCACTTGCGAAAATGAATTGTTCACATTTCATTATTTTGAAGCACTTCATACTTCTTTCTATTTATTATTTTTTTCCTATTATTTGTACAATTCCAAATGATTTGAAGTTCTTCAATCACATAAGTAACTTCCAATGCGAAATAAATGTAAAGAGTAACCAACATTTTCAACATTTTTTCATACAAATGTGACATCATGAAGTGGAGGTGTTTGAATTTGTCAGTGTAAAAAAAAGGATACATGTCCATTGAAATGGTAGAAATTACTAATCTGGAATTGTGGATGCGTCCGCCTTGTGGTGGCTGTCCGCCAGACCCGTCCGCCCTTGCTGGCGTCCGACTGGGGGTCCGTCCGCGACCGCTGGCCGTTCGCCGATCGGAGTACCCTGTCGGGCCGTCCGCAGTTCCGTCCGCAGTTCGGTCCGTTGTTCCGTCCGCACTGTCAATCGGGATTGTCTCCCGTCCGTTGCAACGGTCACGAAGAGCAACCTTAGAACTGAGGAGTATAAGTCTCCAGAAATTGTCATTTGCAAGCACTCCTGTAAAGCTGAACGCTAAGATTTCCAAGGGCTAGGTGCTGCAATTTCGGTTGTGTCCCTTGCTTGGTAATGCATAGTTCAGTGGTCAGGGGGGCTTTGGTTTCCAAGGCTTCATTTTAACTGTATCGGTTACTTTATTGACGATTTTTATTCCTGCGAAGATCTTCACCCTTTTTGTGGTTACACTTGGAATTTGAAGTTCCAAAGATGCACTAAAAATTCATCATTATGAGCAAGGATTGGTCTTCTTGGTATGGCGCCCCTTCAGTTGGGAAAGTATAATGCAAAGCCTGCAACCTAGTGTTTGCCAAAAAAACATGCCGTATGTTTAGCCATCTTGGTTATGAAGGTGCATCGGGGTCTCGTGATCGAGGAATCAGTCTATGTCCACGACTCACATCCCAAGTTCAGAAGCTATTTCGTCAGTGCAAGGGGGTAATCCCACGAAGAGGTGAAAACGAGAATTTGGGTGGAAAAGGGACATTGGAGGCCACGGTTGTAAATGATGCAGCAAATGAGAGACCCTTGACACCGTCAATATGTCTTACATCGGAAGATTCTTGTACAATACCAAAAGAAATTGTCCGCGTGTCTTCTGGAGCACTTGCAAGTACTCAAGCATCTGATGAAGGAGACACAGCGGTAGGATCAACTAGTAGGCCTTTGGTGCAGAGCAGGGATGACGGGACGTCTGGACGTTCATGGGACGTAGACGCTACCCCTCGGACATCCTGTGACATTTGAAATTTTTTTTGACATACGTCCAGCGGACGGGCGACTGGACAGCCATGCGGACGGCCTTTCAATAAGACAGAAGGCGGACGGGTGGTTGGTCGGACTACGGACGGAGCAGCGGACGGCACCATCCGACCTCCCGTCCGCAGTCTCCGACCTCCCGTCCGCAGTGTCCGACCGCCCGTCCGCACTCCCCGACCCCCCGTCCGTAGTGTCCGTCCGACCGCCTATTTGGCCTCCATTTTGGAAAAATTCATAAAAGAAGTGGGTCCTTCCAAAATAGTACAAATAACCGCAGATAATGCGCCTGTGAATGAAGCCGCATACAACTTGATATCTCCGAAGTACCCTCATATATTTTACCAGGGTTGCGTGGTCCATGCCCTGAATTTATTATTGAAAGATTGGGGCAACGAACGGTGGATTGAGGAGGTCGTGGGCAATGCCCGTAACGTAGTGAAATTCTTCAAAAAGAGGCACATGCCTCTTGCAATATTTCGAAGGTACTCGTCGGAGTGCATGTTGTTGATGGCGGTGGAAACTCGGTTTGCTTCGAATTACAACATGGTGGACCGTATTTTGAAGGTGAAGGTGAAGTTACAGCAAACGGTGACGGACCCACAGTGGGAACAGTACGTGAAAACATTAGGGCGGAATACTAATGCTCGCAGTGTGTGCCGAAGGGTGAAGGACATCATTTTGAACGAGCATTTTTGGCAGCGTTGTCAAAATTTCAAGGATTTATCGGCTCCGGTGGTACATGGTCTACGCGATTTGGATGCAAAAAGGCCATGTATGGGGAAGGTGCTACATATCATGAAGAAAATACAGAAGCACGTTTTGTCGTTGGACGAAGCACCTTTTAGTTTGTCCTTGGATTTAGCCATCCAACTACAAGAAGCCTTTCACGAACGGCGAGCGATGGTAGAGACAGATCTACATTATACAGGGGCTTTGTTGAATCCCTATCTTCTTCACGACAAAGAGCTTGCTGATGATCAAGATGCAATGGATGCATGCAAGCGTGTTTTAATGAAAGTATGTACCACAGAAGAGTATGCCGCTGTTGTGAAGGAATTTGTAGCCTTTCGACATAGGGAACCCCCTTTCCACAATATGTTGAACCCCGACGAACAACAATTGTCGGCGCATGCTTGGTGGGATTTTGAAGGCGCGTGCGGGAAGTTCGTTGCTCCAATTGCCAAGCGTATTTTGGCCCAACCGGTATCTTCCTCTTCATGTGAACGAAATTGGAGTAGCTATTCATTTGTTCACAACAAATCTCGAAACAAGTTGACGCCACAGAGAGCACAAGATTTGGTGTATGTGTACACCAATACTAAAGTGCTTTCCGCATCTCAAGAAAATGATGAGAAGAAGTGGTACGAAGAGCAATTCGAGAGTGTGGATATGGAAGAGTCCATGTCAGAGGATGAGGGTGGTGAAGATCATGGCGATGGTGAAGAGAGAGATCCCCTATTTGATGATGAATATGATGCGGAATACAATGTGACTAATTTGGTTGATGAACCATCCCAAGACCCTCATCATAATGATGAAGACTTTGAAGACAATCCATTGGATGTCTTCAATTTTGAAGCGGACGAGGAGAATTACGACTATGATGAGGGTGTCCCATCAAAAGCTAAATTTATGGATGGAACTACAGTATTGAGTAGTGAAAATGTTCGAGCACATAGCCGGGACACTAATGTGGCAATGGAAGAGAGAAATGGGGCAACGATGAACATCGGTGGGACTTCGACCCCGGATGAATTGATTCCAATTTCTAAATGTCCATCGCCAGTAGGGGCCAAAGCAGAAGAACTTGGCAAACAGAATGACTTAGGAGACAGTGGAGTGAAGGTGGACAAAAATGTAGGTGATACAAGTGTTGCATTCGTTGAAGTATTGGCGTGTAAGAAAAGCTATCTTGCGAGTACCGAGAAAGGTAAAGCAAGGGGAGTACCAACACATGTAGATGTAGGTATGATGGAGTCTGGGAGCCCCATGTCATTTGAGAATGGCAAAGGCAAGAAGCCCCTCGCACGAGATCCAACTAAACCCCCACGTAGCGGTCCTCCACGCATACTGTTCAAAAGCGGCAATGCAAGTTTAGGTGGTCTCGGTAGTTTACGCTACCGAGATAAGGATCTAGAAGAAGATGAAACGTTGGAGTCTATGTTTGGTCCACGTTCGCTGAAGTCATCGGATCGATCACTTTCTTTGGGCGCAAATGAGATCATCATTCCAAGAGGATCAAAAGCAAGACAACCAGCAATGAAAGAGTCCAAGAAAGCTAAAAATAAAAGAATACTGGAGGCCTTTGCAAGATCACCATCGAAGCGGCAAAGTCTAGGTCGAACCCCACTTGATGTATGTGAACCTTTTTCACAAAGCAAAGTGAAACCGGTTAATGGTCTCGAAAAAGGGATTGGGAAGTCTACATTAGGAGTTAGAGACATGGTGAAAGAGCAAAAGAAGGGTAGACGCAAGAGATCGCTTGCATCAAAGCAAATATCCGGAAGAAAAGAGCGAGCTCTACAGTCTTCATCCGATAGTATGGAAAGCACAAGTGATGAAGAAGACTCGGAATGGGATTCAAGAGGTCATAGTAGTGGAGCTGAGGTGAGAGGAGACGTTGATTACAAGCCTTAGAAATTAAAGGAATGTAGACTTAGGTGTTTAGATATTCATGGTACATGGTAATATGGAGCTTGTAAGTTGTAATGGAAATGGTTTGTTTGAACCTTTGAAAGTAATATAAGTTTTCATGCGCATGTTGGAAACGTCACTATGATTTATTGATTTTTGATTTTTTGGTTTCATTGTATTTAAAAATAATGAACAAAAATTAAATTGTGACCATGTTTGGTTTGTGGATATGGTCACATGGACAAAACATGATAAGGTAGGTGGCTCGAATTGCGACAGTCTATTTAGAAGCATCCCTATAAAAAGCTCAGAAAACGACCTTTGGAATGGAATTCCATTTGTTTCAAAAATAAATAAATCTATAAAATTTTACGACAATAATTAGGCTTCAAGGAAAACATAACCCAACACATTTTTTTGAAAACTAACATTTGATGAAAAAGATACAGGCCCCTGAAGTTGAAGCCATCTCAATGCAGTTTGGTGAATTCAAATTGAATTTGTGAACTTTGATTGACTCCCAAGAAATCAGTATAAGTGTATAATTGAGATTGTTCTAAAAATTTTATCACACAAACTAGAAGAGAGTGTGCAAATTTTCCAACAAGTTTTGTTGAATTTGGAAATCGGATACAAAAGTTATAGCACTTTCAATTGGACTTAAAAGTATATGAAGACAATGTTGGTTTTAGGGCTTAATTTTAGTAAAGGTCACATTTAGGAACCTGAAGTATTACTTTTTCAGCGCTTCATTGCTTGTTTTTGGTCAAGCCATGGTTTTTTCCAGACTGTGCATGTGTGGGTTTTGCAACTTGCAAGACCTAGAATCACAAATACATACCTATGCTAGAATTCTTTGAAAACATAAGTAATTTATAAATGCTTGGAAAAATATGAAACCATTTGGTTTAGATTTCGCATCAATGGTTCTTTAAACGAAAAATAAGGGGAAATATTTTTGGGCATCTTCAACCCATCAAAAAAACCAAAGAGCCCTTAAACAGGGATGACGGGACGTCCGGACGTCCACGGGACGTAGGCGCTAACCCTCGGACGTCCATTGACATTTGAAATTTTTTTTACGTACGTCCAGCGGACGGACGACCGGACACTTCTGCGGACGGCATTTTGGACGGACACAGTGCGGACGGGCACGCCGCCGGCTTGCGGACGGGCGGACGTCGTGCGGACGGGCGGATGGTGTGGAGAGCGTCCGCAGGCCGTCCGCACCCTGTCCGCCCGTCCGGAAGGCCGTCCGCATGCCGTCCGCGTGTCCGCAGGCCGTCCGCACCGACGACGACAACTTCTGGCCGCATGATCTCCCGTCCGCTCTGAAGGCCGTCCGATCTCGATGGAGACGTCGCCCGCCGTCCGCGAGTATAAGTAGCATCGCGGACGGTTCATTCAGGCACAATCGTCCGCCTTCCGAAGTGGGTAATCCAGTGCCTCGAGCTCTGTGAGCCCCTTTCATTTTGGTGAGATGGTTGTGATTAAAACTTGAATACTTTCATAGTATTGAGTTTTAATTATTATTTGCTTTTGGGCGGCCCTGAAATTCCCATCACCCTAATTCTGGACTTTGGGGTAATTTTATTACCATGCCTCGCAACGATAAACCAAAATCTAGTTCCAAGGGCAAATCCCAAGACATGAATTGGGAGGATTGGGCAAACCCTTTGTGTGTAGCAGAACCTGGATGGGAGGAGGAGCCGAAGAAATCTTGGGACTGCACAACATGCAAGAAGTACGTCAAAATGACGCACCTCTCAAAAATGTGGTCAAGAGAACGTGCTGAAAAGCAAGTTCGTCGTTGGGAGGGACAAATTTCGACGTGCCTAAGCAAGCACTTTGTCCACCGGTATGAGGAAGTCACACGGTCAGCTGAAATACGTGACTCCAAACCAAATGTGATGAACTACTCCAACATGGCCATGGTTTGGGCAGAGATTGTGCTCCACAAAGATGTGGATTGGCGCACAATTTACGGCAAAAATGTCCACGAACTGCATCGTACTCATGCTGTTATTTATACGAGTTGGACTGGTATAAGTGATTGTATGCCAGAGTGGTCTAACCGAGGCCAACTTGGATATGCACCGGTTGTATTGCCGGATGCTGAGGATGATTGGTCGGAGGAGGAGGAGGAGGAGGAGAAGGATGCTTCAGCGCCTGTGTCATTTGGAGAGATACCTCGGCGTAGACAAGAACGCGAAGACATCCAATACGAGCAAGAAATGCGAGATGCAATGCAACGAAGTCTCGAGGATCGTGGTCGACCACATGGACATCATGGATCGTATCAACATGACCATAGTGTTTATGGGACCCAAAATCGCCAAAGTGATCCACACTACAGTAATGACCCTCGAGGTGGCTATGGCAACTACCAAGGTAGCCAAGGAACCACACATGATTATGGTTCCAACCAAGGTAGTTCTCAGTACTATCCTGGATTCTCTAGAAGTAGTTCTTATAATGATACACGGCACAGGGGATCTCAGCGTGATGATTCAATTCCTCCTCCAACTTTTGGAGGACCTTACTATGGAAATTATGGGCATGGAGGTGCATCAAGCGGATCTGGAGACATATGGGGTGGTGGACCATTTCTCGGGACTTTTGGATCTGGTTCAATTGGCCCAACTCGCAAAGATGACACCGATTCGGAATCTGAGTGAGGGTTTAGGGTTTGGAAGATTGTAGCGAAACAATGGTTGCTTTAAAATAGAAATATAGTAATTAGCAATCGATTTTTGTATATTCTTGCCATAGGATATAGATTGGCATAAGGACGATATGAGGATGTTCGCCATTTTTTGAATATAAATTTTCAGTATGCCTATTTGTAAATTCCGATCCAATTATGTCCCATTTTCTTTGTGAAGCTTCTATGCTTCCTCCTTATTTCCAAAGCTGTGAGTTTGTGTGTTCATTATGTTTGCCCCAAAAACAAATTAACCCCTAAGTTACCAAGGCATTTTCTGACTATCAAACCACTGAAAACTGCCATTTCTGCTGCAATCACTCAAGAAACCTAAAAACACTTTTTTTCTTAGAATCTAACCGTACGATCTTGTACTTCACTTCTCTAACAACATATGGTAAAAATTTCATGAAGTTTGACTGTACGGATTGGAAGATATGAGCATTCAAAGTTGGAAAACAAAGTTTTTTTCAACTACGCCCTGCAATTTCAGGTGACTTTGATGGCCATTTCTGGATTTTTTTTGCAGTACACACCATGAGGTCAAAATTTTTTATCTTCAGCATTTGAGTTGAGAGTTCGTAAAAAAATTTTTACAATGCCAACACTTGATTTCCACATTAAAAAAAATTGTTAAGTAGAAGTAGGTCCAAAGTTGAAGAAAAAACTGAATTCTTAATAGCCCTTATATTGAATAAAAAAACCATAATCCGAACGGTGGGATTGTTCTTGAAAACAAACTTAAGCTTTAAGAAAAAAAAAATGGTACAAATTTAAAATTGCACTCAAAAATAAATTCTACAAGCTGTTTAGGGTTGAAGATGCGTACATTGTCCAAAAAACAAGACTGTCCATAACTTTCTCATTATTAGTCCAAATAGGATGAATCAAAGCTTCAAATGGACACAAAAACTAAATTGGTGACAGGTCTTGCATCAAATTGAAACGCATTAATTCCAATGGTGAAACCGTTTTCAAAAAAAAAAAAAAAAAATTATGCAATTCTCTATTCAACTATTACAATGGATGTAATGCTTCTTCTTCTAAAAAGTCTACTGTTATTGCTTGAAAAACAAGAAGATTCATAGCCGTCACAACGTCCTAGGCAATGAAAATAAATTAAGTTTCTCTACGTAGAAAAAACTGCTATTAAAAAAAAAATGTAATTTTCAAAATCATGCTTGTTTTTCTTTCTATTGCCTACATTGGGCCTTAGGGGGAATAAATTTTCTCTCAAATTACAATTGAAATAAAATTATATTACCAAAAACCCGATCAATTTTCCCATACCGAAGAAGGCCCAGAATTTGTTGCCACTAATTTAGTTGAAGTGTACTTCTTGAACACTTCAATATCCCAAACCTTCCAAAGTCCTTGAATATATAGGACTCCTGAGACTGTAGAATTAGTACTTTAGTAGATCTTCACATTGTTTTCTTTTAACAAATAATGAACAAGTTCAAAAGGCCGATACATTTTGAACCCCTATAACCCCAATGGGTTAGGACAAAACCCAAATGTGTTATAAAATATTAACATTACGATTGTTTTGAAGTTAGTATCAAAGAAGAATTAGAAGATAATGTAAAGCACAAAAAAAAGACAGTACACATCCAATCGAAGTAAAGAAAAAATTCCGATTATTTTTAAATAAATGTTGAATATAAACTTTCAATACCTCACCAAAATACTATTTCGATTGTCAGTTTGTCACGGTTCGAAATTCTTCTTGATTGGTGTAAATTCTGTTTTTTATTGACTTATAAAGAAATGCAAAATATTCAACCTCTAACAGCACAAGGTATTAAGGGCCGGTTTATATTGGGCCTGGGGCCGAATGGAAAGTCGGCCGGATTTGCCTTCAATCCGGCCTTCTATCCGGCCCTAATTTTCCCATCCGGCCCTAGTTAATATAAACCCCTTGGGCTGGATTCTAGGGCGCAATTTCTAATTCATGTTCTCTTAGATTCTCTCAATGCTCAATGAAATCAATTAAAAAAAATTTTAAAAACTTAAAAATACGCGTGCTTATCTTTTCTCTACCTCTAATCTTTATAGAAAAATAAACAACAAAATTTTTGTTTGTGTTTCTCTATTTTCTTCCAATTTATTTTACTTCCAAAATAAAAACATTGTTTTTCTACAAATTTTTTACCTTCCAAATTAGTGGGAGGTGGTGCAAATTTAATTAGACCATTCAAAGATGTATAAGATGGACTATCAAGGAAAAAAATTCATTGAAATTTCATACTATCTAGCAGACCAGCACTAGAATGGCTATAGAAAGAGGTTTTAGATGTTTGAAAGGAAGATGGAGGATTCGATGTGCTACTAATTTACAGAATTGATTTATGCGAAAATATAAAATGACTTCAATCAAATGCCAAATTCAACTTCACTCTTCCTAGTTCCTACAATTTTTTGAAAATTGTTTGAAGGAGCTCAAATTCTTTGAAAAGTCAATAAGATATGAAATAGTAGCTTGAAAAGTAGACTAGCATATTTTAATAAAACTATTTTGAAACATAAAAATATAATATAGTATCCAAATGTTGCGTTCTTTGGTCTATAGGAAATTCCTTTTACATTCCAACTCCCAAGTTCCCAACAATGAAGTAGAAAAATATGAACTATTTGTAATGGTAACTTTTAGCAAGTAAACAATTAAATTTATTCAAATTGTTAAACACAATAATTTTTTTTTAAATTTAACCATATGAGGTTTATTTATTTATTTTAAAAACTATTATGTTATTATTATGAAGATTAAAATTATTTAAATAATTGTTTGACCTCAATTTCTAATGAATCTTTTTGAAAATTTCTCATAAGATAGTAAAACTGATTAGCTTCATGGGAATGTAAATTTTATTTCAATTGGTGACCGGGAGAAAATGTTATACCACAAAAAGCCCAAATTTTCATTCGCCGGGCAGAATTTTATTTTTTGCAAAAAGTCAGAATTTAATTTTTTTATTTAATTTTTCTAAAATAATATAATATTGCTTACATGTGAAGCTTTGATTCACTCTTTTTGGACTTACAATGAGAAAGTTATGGACAATCTTGTTTTTCGGTCAATCTAAACAATTTCTTGAAAAAATAACTTATAGGAATACATGATTCATTTAAAAATGCAGTTTTCACTATTTTTCAAAACAAATTGTTGGACAGGGTAAGGTTTACTTTCTAAAACAATCTCACCATTGGGATTATTGTATTTAGATCCCATCTTAGAGTTATTAACCATTCGTTTTTTCTTTCAATCTTGGACCTACATCTACTTAACAATTGCAAAAGAATGAAAATCAAGTATTTTTGTGTGAAATTTTTTTCCTAGACTCTCAACTCAATTTCTTGACACAAAAATTTATAGATTCAAAGTCTTCAATGCGATTTTTTAATACAAATTCCAGTCAAAGTCATCTGAAATTGCAAACCGCAGTTCAAAAAACTTGTATTTCCCACTGTGAATGCTCATATCTTCCAATCTGTACGGTCAAACTTCATGAAATTTTTACCACTTAATCTCAATCAAGTTAAGTACAAGATCCTACGGTTAGATCCTTAAATTTTTTTATTTATTTTTTTCTTCGATGAATGCAACAGAATTGGCAATTTCGAGAGTTTATTGACAAAAAGAAGGCCTTGGTCCTTTAGGGGTAAGAAGGATTTCCCAATTAATGTACAATTTCATTTTAAAAATCTAATTGACATAGCAATAGAGTTATCGATATGGATGTAACCATGGGTCATACTTTAAAATTTTAAACTAGAAGTGACACATGTAACCCTAAGATCTTCTAGTGCACCAATTGGGAGATGTACACAAAATTCCAGAAAAATTAGTAAGTCCCATAGGGCCTAATGTTCATCTTACAAATCAAAATGGAATTATTCAAAACTTTCCAAGTACATCAAAATCTAAAGAACCAATACTTCAAGGCTTCAAGGGTCAACTCATCATGACAGGTTCAAAAAGACCAAAACATGCAAAAACAAATGTGAGATAGAAGTGAATTGCACATATATTTGGGAAAATTTGTGATGCACACATCTTTTTAAGATATAGTTGAAGACTTGAAGTACATAGGGATATATTTCCTTGCCGGTACATCTATTCAATACTTATGTACTTCTACGTAAAACACTAAAATACTAATATGAATGGTGGAAATGTTCATCTGGGATAGGCCAATTGTAATCTGGGCCAGTAAATCGTTGGACGATTTTAGTCAAACTTACTGCCCTCTCTACATCTGTAGAACACAGAAGTTCCAAATAATTATGAAACACAAGTCCTAACTCATGGTGGCTCCACTTCGTATGTCCTCTGTTATCACGATGGAGCGCCGCGTACTCCTTGGACATGCATTGCTTGTTGATCTGTTGAGCTAATTTACCAACCGCAAACTCTTCTGATTTACGTGATAAATGTGGAATCGTTTCCACATCTGCATCTTTCTTATGCACATACACAATAGACGGATCCACCCACCATCTTCTTTGCAAAGCTTCTTTCTTCTCACTTTCAGATGTGAAAGTGTACAAGGATTTGGGTGGATCACTATGTACGGTAGTCATGCCCCAATCGCAAACCCCAATATATACATGTGACTCATCATCCGGAAAGTGAAACATGATGTTGTCCGGCGAGAGATCGTTGTGTAGATGCCCCGCTTGATGCACCGCATGCAAAATGTGCACCAATGCCCATGCGAGCTCCGTTCGTTTCCTTCTCCATCGAGCTAGAAAGAATGCTCGATTCACCTCTTCGGGTGATGGCTTGGAATAAGCCAATCGAATGTGAATGTCATCTGGATAGTCCCTATCCATGTTCAACATTTGCCTCAACGTTCCACCATTCCACCAATACATGTACCCTTCATTGTTTGTTCCATGGACTACTGCGAATCGTATAACTCCGTCATGTGGAATCCGCACTGCCATTGACTCGTTCTGGTGTTCCAACTTTGCGAGTTGAGGCCTCAAGCGTTGTTGATGCGATATCTTCGCTGCAAACTCCCAAGAGGCAGGTATCTCAGCACATCCTTCAATTCGCACCCTCTGTATTGTTGCATAGCCCCCCTTCAAGACCGTACTGTCTTGTGGAATCACCCTTGCGGTAATGGGCAATGCCACAAGATGCCGCCGCCCACGTTGCAATTCTAGAGCTCCTTCATCCGTGTTCCACCACCCCAATGATCCTTGTCCCTTCCGTTTCCTAGCATTCTTTGTAAACGGAGCACATCGTTGTACAAACAAGTCCGCCTTCAAAATGACTTCTTCAAATGTGGGATCATCCACCCGATGTTCCTTCCCGTACTTTGTCAATACCACTTTGGCATTCCACAATGAATCTTGCACCCTGTTCTGCAGAAACCTTTGGAAGCCTCTCTTCTCCGTTTCATGAATCCATCCTGGAACAAAGAGAGCATCCGTCATCCTCTTCGTCATATCCGATTTGAACTTCTCAATGCACTCCTCTTCGTATCGGATGTACTTGGTATCAAGGGATGCAGTGCTCTCCTCCTCATAAAACTGCACTATGATACGGATGACATATGCCTTGCAATCATCCGAAGGCATGTCCTCAATGTCTAGCGCTACCGGTTTTGCCTTTGCTACCTTCTTTCCTTTTGGCATCGTGATCAAATCAATGATAAGAGTTTAAAAACTCTTGATTTCAAGCACAATGCACAAAAGATATACAAAAAAAGGGCAACAAGTTGGCCCTAAATCCCACTCCTAACTTCCCTTAGAAAGGAGCCAATGGAGGATTAACCACCAAGCTCTCCGCTCTCTCTTGTGAAACACAAGGGGGAAGATAAGAATGCGGTTGCGGACGGGCCGTCCGCCTATCTTATACCTTGCGGACGGACCGACCCGTCCGCAACCTCGTCAGGGCCGTCTGATCCGTCCGCCGCGCCTCGTCGGGGCCGTCCGATCGCGCTGGCCGTCCGATCGGGGCCATCCGCGTCGCCTCGTTAGGGCCGTCCGATCGCACTGGCTGTCCGACCGGGGCCGTCCGCCTCGTCGTCATCGGGCCCGTCCGATCGCGTTGGCCGTCCGATCGGGGCCGTCCGCGTTGCCTCGTTAGGGCCGTCCGATCGCACTGGCCGTCCGACCGGGGCCGTCCGCCTCGTCGTCCTCGGGGCCGTCCTTGGGGCCGTCCTTGGGGCCGTCCGATCGTAGTGGCCGTCCGATCGCGGCCGTCCGCCTCACCTCGTCGAAGTTGTCCGCCTCGACGTCCTCGGGGCCGTCCGATCACTGTGGCCGTCCGATCGGACGGCCCCGGGGCATTCCAACTTCAAAATTTCATAACTAATTCTACGAAGCTTTAAAAAATACAAAACCAAATGGGGTACACATCAATTCCACTTGTCTTGAAAGAGAATATTTTTTAGAACTACCTCAAGAAGTTTTACCTACCTATTATTTACTTTTAATCCTTCAATGGTCAATTGTCCTTGAAAGATATGTGCAATTAGCATGTAAACCAAGTTCTTTGGAACTTTGTGGAACTATGTCAAATTAGTTATGAATTTTTAGAGTTGAAATGGCATGGGGACCTAAAATCGCCCACCTCCTAAAATGTACATTGTTTGCACATTGCTGAAGTGTACAGGAAAACAACATGTTTAAATAACTTACATTTGAAGAAGTGGGTGGTCTTCGGTCTTGAGCACTTTTAGGACCTCCTCTCATTTACTGATTGCACAACCTGTTTGTATACCATATTCAGGTTTTAGAATTGTGAATAAAACATTTGTTATGATAAAAACAGATATGCTTTTTTGATTCCTAGTATCTTAGTTTCTTATATATAATATTTTATTTTTAGAATTTGGAAAAAATTGTAGTGTAATCGTATTTATTACTTAAAAAAATTGACCTTTAAATTGTATGACTATGCGTAGAATATGTTTGAAAAAAAATATCAATATAGAAATCCATTATGAACACTTCTGTTTTCATGTGTAAAATAAAACAATGTGGTCTCATTAGTCCTTTATTATGTTTATTTTGAAGATGTCAATTCAAAAATTATTATGTCTACAAATTTCAATCTATAACCCCTAAACAACGGAAAAAAAATTGAAGCAACTTATAAAAATTTGAACATAAATTAGTGCGAAGTTCATGGATGGAGTGATTGACTCTAACTTATTTCACTTTCTTTTGATGTGGATGGGATTCTAATTCATGAAAACTTGAACATAAAATAGTGCAACAATGCTAGTAAATGAGCATGAACACGAGCATGTGAACTCCTAATATGTATATAAGTAGTTATACTTCCACCTTAGAAGGTGTTTATAGTAAAAATACCTACAATATAGGGCTCTATAATATAAATACACTCTTATTATACAAGGTTTCTATAGTGTAAACAACTACATTACAGGTGCATCATCTTTGAGGCTTACAAGCTCACAGTTAGGGCATAAATTTGACACCCTAGCCAAATTTCTAGGGGACACCGTGGTCAAAATTTTGGGTGTTAGAAGGACACCCTTGTCCAATTTTTGGGTGTCCCTCATTTTCCATACATTTTTTTTGGTGAGTTTGAATATTATCAATTTTGAAAAATTTGTAATACCAATATGAATTTTTTGTTGCACATGAAAAGAGTCACTATATACCATAGCGTACAAAAGAAAACAAACCTACAAGCCGCGACCTTTCATGCCACACCATTTCACCCAAACTTGTTCAAAGTCAATGGCTTCTATAGGAATTCTTGCCACTGCAACTCGAATTTCTGCTTCCAAAGTCTCCAATACTAAACTAGAACGTAAATTAGACTCAATATAATTTTGAGTAGAAAATGCCCTCTCACAAGAAGCTGTGCTAGAGGGAATTACAAGAATACTTTGCCACAGCTTGGACATGTGAGGCTACCTTCCAATATAGTCCAAATTGGAAGAGTACACTATAATTGCTTGGTGCATTTTCAAACCACCACATGAAATTTGAAGAGTACCAAAGATGATCGATGGTTGGCATGGATTCAACTCCTGTGGAGTCTTGGAACTGAATTTTACCACCTCGAGAAACGTCCAAGAAATGTGCCACAAATTTCGTATCTGCATCAAACTCCTCATTATTTTCTAATAATCCCTTATTTAAACATTTATAATCTTCTCAAAAATTGAAGATTGGAAAAAAATCATCATCCAATATTATTTGGAAAATTATTTTAGAATTGATGATGTACAAATCAAAGTTGTAGACTTTGAATTTGAGATTCCGTTTGCATATTAGTATATTACCTATACCACTATTGTCACCATTCTCTTTTTTTTAAAATAAAAACATATATATAATTACCTTTTCATACATTAATGCTGTATTGGATATTTGATCCATTAATACCAATTTTTGAAAGCAAAAATCTACAGTTCAAATTCCAATGTTTGAGCTAAGGACTTTCAATTTGTGAACAAATGGATAGTGTAATATAGATAAGACCTAGACATCACGGTAGATGGGGTCTTTGGCTCTTGGTGGATGGAGTCAGGTAAGACAAGAGCTTACACGGTGAAGGACATCCGGTTAAATAGGTGAGCGGTTTAAGGTGCCTCAGTAATTAAGGTTTTGACAAACAGACAAACATGATTGCGTCAAATAAGATTGAAGTGTATAGGGTTGGTATATATGGGGTTGGGGTACAAATACTTTAGGAGGTTTGTTTGGATATAACTAATGTGTTTTACATCCCTTGGGGGCATGAGTGCCAGTAGTCATAGTGAAACAAATTTGCCAAAACTTTGCATGGGCAAGTAAAATTTCCAAAAAATTTCATATATGCTCTATATTATGTATTTATATGAGACCCTATGGGTACAATTGTACGAACAGTGGCTAAACATGTGTATTGTAGAGCTAGTGAAGTCAAACATGAATGACTTCGAATTACCTTCTATCCAACAATGTCTTTTGTCAAACATAAGTTAGAGGACATTGTGGACTACGTAGTAAAATATTGGCTGTGGTAAATCCTATAGTTCCAACTAATCCTTGAAATTTTATTTATTTTGCTTATTGCTCATTTTTAGAGTTAGCTTGGTAAAAAACAAAAACAAAAAGTATTAATAAAATGCTTGAAGGGATTCCCTATAACGATGAAAATTTAGTTAGAATAGACTAAGAGTTGCTCAATATGTACATGTAAAGTTCAAAATCATTCTATTTTGATTAGTCACATGAGTACATGACTACATGACAAGATAAAAGTACTGCATTCGAAAGCAAATTCATATATGTGTTGTTGACTTGTTGTGTCTGTCTTCTACATTATTGGATATTCACTTTAATCATTTACATAATGATGATATTTGGCATACAAATTTCTTTTTCAATAGAATGTCATGAAATATGAAAATTGCCACTAAACAATAAACCCTAAACCCTACGAACCCTACGAACCCTAAACCCTAAACCCTTGACCTTGAGAAAGTCTCAGAAATATAAAAAAATTGCACATATTACCATTGCTTGCTTTAAATTCCTTCTATAATTTTACAAGAACTAAATTTAAATAACTTGAACATTGGATCCCTATCCTGAATTAGTGAATTCCTCATTGCGCGCTGTTTGCTTTGCTGGCGGACTTCGAATCCGAGGACACACGCACAGGAGAATCCCAGGCTTAAACGCGAGTTTACAGAGCCATCGGACGCGCGGACGGCACCTACGGACTCGCGGACGGCGCACGGCGCCTCCGCACCTGCGGACGGCAACTGCGGACGGGAGGACCGCTACTGCGGACGGCGGACTAGGTTTGGGCGTGCGGACGGGAGCTTCGGCGGCGCTTCTAGGGTCGAGAGCGGACGGCGGCGGACTGTCCGCCCTCATGGCCGCTTCGCGTCGTTCGGGCGGACGGTCGGTGCCGACCCCAGTTAGGTTCGGGGTCGGACGGGTATAAGGGCGGACGGCGGACGGATTTCTTTCACTCCTCTCCATTATTGGGTTCAACCTTGTCGGATGTTCTACTGTTGCTTCATTGTGCCAGTTGTATCCTACGAGGTGGAGAGTTGGGTGATCAAACTGATTTTTCATTTCCCGACAGTGGTGGATTCAAAGTCATGGCAAGTGAGGGTGAAGAACGTGGTGGGGGAATAAATCCAGCGGGTGGTGACAATCGAAGGCATAAGCCAAAGGGCGCCAGTCATGAATTACATTATGAGATTTTGGATGACCCAAACATCAAAGCGGAAAACGGATGGGAGGATGAGGCAGCACCGTATTGGTCTTCAAAAATGTGCAAAAAATACGTGAAAATGTATCACATTGACAAGTTGTGGCCTAGGGAGGCCCATGAACTTCATACACGTGGATTTTTTTGCAAACCCACCAACTGCAACAACGCGCATTTTGTGCATCGCGCTTTGGAGGTTTGGCGGGCCCTCTTTGGAAAGAAAGCAATGAGTAAAGGGTACATAAACTACAGCTTGGCTTCTATGGTGTATGCAGAATTGATATTGGAACGCAAGGTGGATTGGAGCACGTATCCGACGACAGCACAAACTCCATTTGTACAAGAAATGAATGGAAAAGACATTCCCGATTTGTACAATCCTCAAGGAGGGCCAAGTGAGGTACCGAAGCCCAAAAGAGTATTAAAAAATACTAGAAAAATTGAAACAAAAGTCTCAGAGGTACCAAGTGATGGACCACGCTTGCAGCCTAGTGAGCCTACACACACTTTGAGGACAATGGAAGATACTGAAGGTGAAGGTGTGGAAGGAGAAGTGTTTGCAACTCCTCCTACAGATTTAATATGCACACCAAATGTTACGACGGTGGCTGAACAGGGCATTCTTGAAGATATTCAGAGTGGGAAGAAAGAAGGTGGGCCCCCATTGGCTCGATGTGAAGGTACTGAAGATACGGAAGAGGTAGCCGAGGGAGAAGTTGCTGAGGCCAATGCTACAATTCATGATATTATTGACAGTAATGCTCTCGACATCTTCGGGCTAAACCCTAAACCATCATGTTTGAGCAAACCGAGCGTTTCCAGCCCCGTACAGAGCGCCAGAATTGAAGCAGCTACCGCCAAAAAAAATGGAGAGGCGTCTCAGGGAAAAGGAAAAGAAGTAGTCATCGATGTTGAAGTCATCCCCAGCCAATACCCGCATTTGTCCACATTGAACACATCACAATTGGAGGCTCTTTCGAACATGCCGAATGCCGCAGAGCTGGAACGGTTGTTGGAGGGTTCAGTTATGTTTCGGTCTCACCTTCTTGACCTAAACCGGTCAAAAGAGACAAGTGAGGCCACCACAAGCATTGCAACCCAAGGTGAAGCCAATCGTCACAGTTGGGCAACTGTTGCTGAAATCCAAGTGACATTGGCAACTCTAGGTCGATTTGTAACTGAAGTATCTCCGCAACTTACAGAGGTGGCACAGGAGTTTGCAAAATTGTCACCTGAATTGTTGGCAAGTGCATTGACGTTTCATAAGTTCACCGAGTCCTTGTTACCGTTTTTGGACGAGCGCTTCGAGGACAAGCGCCAATTGGTGGCCTTCTTGGAAGAGAATACAAAACTGCTGGCCTTGCAGAAAGAATTGAAGGGAACCTCAAACGAAATGGTAAAGCAATTGAGGACTTCTAAGAATACGGCACAATTTCAAGTTGCAACTGTGAAATGGCAAAGTGATCGTATTAAAGATTTGGAGTCAGAAGTTGAGAAATTGAAGGACGTGATCAAAAAAGGTGAGTTCACCGAAGCTAAGCAAAAAGATGGAGCTAAGCATTTTAGTGGCGATGAGAAAAAAAAGATACATGAAGTGACACCTCTAGTGGCCATTGAAAATCGCAAAACTTCATTTCAAGATGCTCCCATTCAAACAGAATGCCATGAAGTTGATGAATTGAAGCAGAAAGTGGAGAAGCTCACCGAAGAAAACGCGTCTTTGCAGAGTGAATTGCAACGACTAGAGCATGTTCTTCGATTGGATGACTCCCTTCCAAAGAGTACCAAAGACGATCGATGGTTGGCATGGATTCAAAAACTAGAAGACAAACCAACTGTAGTTTCGCGAGCAATGAAAGGGCTTCTCAAATTGGCTGGAAAATCGGATGAGCAACAGCAAATAGTAGAATCTTCACTGATGAGTATGAGGAAGAGGTTTGAAACACATCCGAAGGGGACTACAGAAATCACATGTTGGGGAGACATGGACGCGATATTCGAGCGGTTGAACCACACAAAGAAAGAAGAATCACCCCACATCAATTGGGCCTTGGAGGTAGAAGAAGGTTGGGTTCCGTACAACACTCTTTCGGCACACATCAAGGACAATGAGAAGACAGTGGTGCATGCTTCTCACACTTCTCGAGGGATCTTGGAAGGTAAATGCAGCATTTGTCAAGGTCCATTTGGTCCCGAGGGAGCCCTAACTATGGGCCAATGTCGTCACACTTTCCATGTGACGTGCATAATCAAAGCCTCACTTGTTCGCTCGGTTTGTCCGGAGTGTCGTTCTCCTTTGAGTTCAAGGTTTTACGAAATGGTTGGGACCTTGGAATGTATGCCCCCTAGTCACGAATACAATCGATGGACCCTTCCACTTGATCAAGCCCCGTTTTACTTCCAAAATTATATGCATTGGGGAAAACCTCTCACGTGGGATTCATTGGAAGAGAAGCATGGGTTGTACGAAGAGGCAATGGTGCCGCTAGATCCCTTTGTGTGGATGACCCAAGATCGACACGTGGAATTGCGAGCAAGGGGTATTGAAGATCCCGAAGCTCGCGAATTGTTTTGTCGCGGCATGGGTGGGCATTGGAGCATAGACCATCACAAGTTCTTTCGATTTCCAGAGAAGGAAGTGAACAAAGGACCAGATGGCAATTGGGTGGATGTGGAGCATACAAAAGAGTTGCAAGAGCGATACGGGGCGTACAATCACACATTGATAGGGAGGGCCCTCTTCCTGTCAAAGTTGGAAGAAGCTGCGCAGGTTCGAGCTCTTGTAGAGTTAGACGGGGATTCCAACTCCTCACAGTCAATTGTGGAAGTGGCAGGGGCTTTTGACAGGAGGATGAGCGAGGCCATAATGTCTTTTCGAAAATTTTTAGTGGGAGGAGATGGCCCCGGCCCGCACTGGTTTTCCGTTGGAGATGTCAATGTAACACTAAACTTGATGGTAGCTTCAGTAGATGATGCCTTGGAAGCATTAAAGGCACATGAAGTGGATCTGCCTCAGAAGCGAAAGAATAAGCGGAGGGTGGAAGATGAGGATGACTTCTCTCTAGAAACAAAAAGACAATTCAGTGCTGTTGATATGGCAGTGGCTTCGAGAGGGTCCACTGGCGACGGAAGCCCCGGTCCTCACACTCGCCGTACAAGTGCAAGACTTAGGGATAGAGAGGGTCCATCTCGTGTTACACCGTAGGGTATTCGTGAAAAGATTTAGTAGAAGTGGATCTTTTATTAGCTGTTAGATATTATATTACGGAGGACTTGTTTTAACTTTGAATCTTTCGGAGATTCATTGCAAATCATTCATAGTAGCTATAGTATGGTTTGTATTTTTTTTATCAATACAAAAATAAGTGTAAAATACAGAGTTGCAAATGTGTATATATATTCAAGAGTTTTATTTTAGTTGAAGTCTGACATGTACCATCATATGATCAATTGATCATATATGAAGATGTTTTTGTTTGATGATGCAAAAGGCTAATTTTAATTCTAGAAGAGAATGGGATATGTGAATGAAGGTAGGAGCCATGCAGGAAAAAAAATAAAATTACTATGTTCACTGTAGAACTTCATAAATTCATTTTTGATCATTCCATATTTTTTTCCAAATGCTTTTGAAATTACCATGATCTTAAAGAGTTTAAAGAAACCAAGTTCAATTTAGTCTACAAGAAAGTCTTTTGTGATTTGTTGTCTCTAAAACAAAGTTTAAGATGTTTGAAGTCCAGTTGTAAATTTGTAATAACAATTTAAGTATAATTGAAAGCCCTTAAAGACCCAACTGGGTTTTTTGGAACATAGGAATATCGAACAACTCATTATGAATGGGTTTTTTTTAGGGTTTTTCTTTCAGATTTTCACAGAAGTTGTATCCAATGTGGTGGAAATTTCATGAAGTTTGACCCTAATATGAGCATTCAAAGTTGGAAAACAATGTTTTTTTGAACTTGAGTTTGCAAATGCAAATGACTTTGTCCTCCATTTCTGTAATTTTTTTGCACTACAGACCTTGAATTTAAACTTTTTTCTATTGAGAAATTGAGGTAACAGCTCAGGAAAACAAATTCAGCAACAAAAGTGTGTTTTTTCATTCTTTAAAAAATTGTCAAGTATATGTAGGTCCAAGATTGAAAGAGAAAGTAAATTGCAAAGATCTCATACATTGAATTGAAACACTATAATCTGAATGGTGAAATTGTTTTGGCAAGCAAAAACAACCTTGCCCAACAATTTTTTATTGAAAATTGTGGAAATTGCATTCACAAGTGAATCCTAAATTTTTTTTTTTAAAAACATGCTTACATTGTCTAAAAAACAAGATTGTTCATGACTTTCACATCACTAATCCAAATGGAATGAATCAAAGCTTCACTTGTAGTCTTGTAGACAAAAATAAAATCAATTAGAAAAAAAAATTATTTTTTTAATTCTGAAGTTTTTGATGATTTTTTTCTTCCCGGCGACATGAAAATGATATTGAAGATGGCATAACTTTTGCTCACGGTCACCAATTGGAAAAGAATAATATTCCCACAGAGCTAATCAAGTTTTCTATCTGAGTTATGTGAAAATTTCTAGCGAATTCGTTCAAAATTGAAGTGACAAGTAACTGCCCAAATTCTTGAAGTCCCCCAAGTGCACTCTTGGTCCTTTGGGATGTAGGCCGTCCGATGTAGGCCGTCCGCCTCGTGGTGGTTGTCCGCTAGACCCGTCCGCCTCTTGGTGGGCATCCGAGGGGGGTCCGTCCGCGACCGCTCGCCGTCCGCCGCTCGGAGTACCCTGTCGGGCCGTCCGCAGTTCGGTCCGCAGTGTCAATCGGGATTGTCTCCCGTCCGTTGCAACGGTCATAAAGAGCAACCTTAGAACTAAGGAGTATAAGTTTCCAGAAATTGTCATTCGCAAGCACTCCTGTAAAGCTGAACGCTAAGATTTCCAAGGGCTAGGCGCTGCAATTTCGGTTGTGTCCCTTGCTTGGTAATGCATAGTTCAGTGGTCAGGGGGGCTTTGGTTTCCAAGGCTTCATTTTAACTGTATCGGTTACTTTATTGACGATTTTTATTCCTGCGAAGATCTTCACCCTTTTTGTGGTTATACTCGGAATTTGAAGTTCCAAAGACGCACTTAAAATTCATCATTATGAGCAAGGATTGGTCTTCTTGGTATGGCGCCCCTTCAGTTGGGAAGGTACAATGCAAAGCCTGCAACCTAGTGTTTGCCAAAAAAACATGCCGTATGTTTAGCCATCTTGGTTATGAAGGTGCATCGGGGTCTCGTGATCGAGGAATCAGTCTATGTCCACGACTCACATCCCAAGTTCAGAAGCTATTTCGTCAATGCAAGGGGATAATCCCACGAAGAGGTGAAAACGAGAATTTGGGTGGAAACGGGACATTGGAGGCCACGGTTGAAAATGATGCAGGAAATGAGAGACCTTCGACATCGCCAATACGTCTTACACCGGAAGATTCTTGTATAATACCAAAAGAGACCCTAAACCGCGTGTCTTCTGGAGCACTTGCCAGTACTCAAGCATCAGATGAAGGAGACACAGGGGTAGGATCAACTAGTAGGCCTTTGGTGCAGCGGCGGATAGGAGATGGCTTCGAAGAAGCGAGTAGACGGAAATTGCATGCAGTGTGGGCTAATTTTTTTTATGCTGCGAACATACCATTTTCGGTGGCACGGAATGCAGCATTTAAAGAAGCGGTGAAGAAAACGGCTGAGTTTCACAAACCCTATACCCCACCATCATACCATGAATTACGACATAAGTTGCTTGATCAAGCGAAGGCAGACATTAAAGTGAATATGAAGAAGCGAACAGAAGACAGCATCAGGAAGTTTGGAGCAACATTGTCTATTGATGGGTGGACTTCGGCGGCAAATCGTCCTTTGGTAAATGCAATGTTCGTGTCTTCTGCGGGCGAGCAATTCCTAGGATCGGAGGATACAACAGGAAAAGAGAAGAATGCCGCCTATTTAGCCTCTATATTGGAAAAATTCATAGAAGAAGTGGGTCCTCACAAAATAGTACAAATAAGCGTAGATAATGCGCCTGTGAATGAAGCCGCATTCAACTTGATATCTCCGAAGTACCCTCATATATTTTACCAAGGTTGCATGGTCCATGCCCTGAATTTGTTATTGAAAGATTGGGGCAACGAACGGTGGATTGAGGAGGTCGTGGGCAATGCCCGTAACGTAGTGAAATTCTTCAAAAAGAGGCACATGCCTCTTGCAATATTTCGAAGGTACTCGCCGGACTGCATGTTGTTGATGGCGGTGGAAACTCGGTTTGCTTCCAATTACAACATGGTGGACCGTATGTTGAAGGTGAAGGGGAAGTTACAGCAAACGGTGACGGACCCACAGTGGGAACAATACGTAAAAACATTGGGGCGGAATACTCATCCTCGCAATGTGAGCCGAAGGGTGAAGGACATCATTTTGAACGAGCATTTTTGGCGGCGTTGTCAAAATTTCAAGGATTTATTGGCTCCGGTGGTACATGGTCTACGCGATTTGGATGCAAAAAGGCCATGTATGGGGAAGGTGCTACATATCATGAAGAAAATACAGAAGCACGTTTTGTCGTTGGACGAAGCACCTTTTAGTTTGTCCTTGGATTTAGCCATCCATCTACAAGAAGCCTTTCATGAACGGCGAGCGATGGTAGAGACAGATCTACATTATGCAGGGGCTTTGTTGAATCCCTATCTTCTTCACGACAAAGAGCTTGCTGATGATCAAGATGCAATGGATGCATGCAAGCGTGTTTTAATGAAAGTATGTACCACAGAAGAGTATGCCGCTGTTGTGAAGGAATTTGTAGCCTTTCGACATAGGGAACCCCCTTTCCACAAAATGTTGGACCCCAACGAACAACAATTGTCAGCACATGCTTGGTGGGATTTTGAGGGCGCGTGCGGGAAGTTCATTGCTCCAATTGCCAAGCGTATTTTGGCCCAACCGGTATCTTCCTCTTCGTGTGAACGAAATTGGAGTAGCTATTCATTTGTTCACAACAAATCTCGAAACAAGTTGACGCCACAGAGAGCACAAGATTTGGTGTATGTGTACACCAATACTAAAGTGCTTTCCGCATCTCAAGAAAATGATGAGAAGAAGTGGTACGAAGAGCAATTCGAGAGTGTGGATATGGAAGAGTCCATGTCAGAGGATGAAGGTGGTGAAGATCATGGCGATGGTGAAGAGAGAGATCCCCTATTTGATGATGAATATGATGCGGAATACAATGTGACTAGTTTGGTTGATGAACCATCCCAAAACCCTCATCATAATGATGAAGACTTTCAAGACAATCCATTGGATGTCTTCAATTTTGAAGAGGACAAGGAGAATTACGACTATGATGAGGGTGTCCCATCAGAAGCTAAATTTGTGGATGGAACTACAGTATTGAGTAGTGAGAATGTTCGAGCACATAGCCGGGACACTAATGTGGCAATGGAAGAGAGAAATGGGGCAACGATGAACATCGGTGGGACTTCGACCCCAGATGAATTGATTCCAATTTCTAAATGTCCATCGCCAGTAGGGGTCGAAGCAGAAGAACTTGGAAAATAGAATGACTTGGGAGACAGTGGAGTGAAGGTGGACAAAAATGTTGGTGATACAAGTGTTGCATTCGTTGAAGTATTGGTGTGTAAGAAAAGCTGTCTTGCAAGTACCGAGAAAGGTAAAGCACGGGGAGTAGCAACATATGTAGATGCAGGTATGATGGAGTCTGGGAGCCCCATGTCATTTGATGTTGGCAAAGGCAAGAAGCCCCTCGTACGAGATCCAACCCTACCCCCACGTAGCGGTCCTCCACGCATACTATTCAAAAACGGCAATGCAAGTTTAGGTGGTCTCGGTAGTTTACGCAACGGAAATAAGGATCCAGAAGAAGATGAGACATTGGAGTCTATGTTTGGTTGACCTTGGGTGAAGTCATCGGATCGATCACTCTCTTTTGGCGCAAATGAGATCATCATTCCAAGCGGATCAAAAGCAAGACAACCAGCAATGAAAGAGTCCAAGAAAGCTAGAACTAAAAGAATACTGGAGGCCTTTTCAAAATCACCATCGAAGCGGCAAAGTCTAGGTCGAACCCCCCTTGATGTATGTGAACCTTTCTCACAAAGCAAAGTGAAACCGGTTAATGGTCTTGAACAAGGGATTGGGAAGTCTACACTAGGAGGTAGAGACATGGTGAAAGAAAAAAAGAAGGGTAGACGCAAGAGATCGCTTGCATCAAAGCAAGTATCCGGAAGAAAAGAGCGAGCTCTACAGTCTTCATCCGATAGTATGGATAGCACAAGTAATGAAGAAGACTCGGAATGGGATTCAAGAGGTCATAGTAGTGGAGCTGAGGTGAGAGGAGACGTTGATTACAAGCCTTAGAAATTCAAGGAATGTAGACTTAGGTGTTTAGATATTCATGGTACATGGAGCTTGTAATGGAAATGGTTTGTTTGAACCTTTGAAAGTAATACAAGTTTTCATGCGCATATTAGAAACGTCACTATGATTTATTGATTTTTGATTTCTTGGTTTCATGGTATTTAAAAATAATGAACAAAAATTAAATTGTGACAATGTTTACACCTTGTGACCATCTCGTGCCACCTCAAGGTTGTAACGCTTCACCTTGTACAATCCATCATAGGAATACATTTTGTTCCATCCAACGTCCACATCATGGCCCCTAATCAAACGAACAACTTCCCCACGTTTGTAGGAGTTAATAAGCGCTTTGTTCCCTTTCTTGGGCTTTGGATCCCCTTAAAACCGCTTGTCACCTTTGTAATCGTTTCCACCCTCGCTAGTGTATTTGACTGTCTCCCCATGGTCATCATCATCTCGGTAACCACCTGAGATCACCACGCTGCAAGCCACCTTCTCCCTTCGATCTTCAACCTATGCAATCCCTCCTTGCACTTGCCGGTGCAACCCAATGGCAAACATTTCTGACCAAAATTCAAATTGATCATCGACTACGATTCCGGGAACGTGACCAAACTTTTGAAACTCATTAGATTTTCCTTCTTCATTCATCTGCTTCATTGCCTGCAAGTCAGGCCGATTACCAAGCAACTGACCCCTCGTCTTGAGTTTTTGATAATGTTGTAAGATCCGGGAGTACAGAGCACGCTGCTGCAAAAATTGATCCCTGACACTGACCTGGTCAAAATCTCTTGGTAGTTCTCCATCTACCTCATAAGCTCCCGCTCCATTAGGGTCTGAAATTGCCTCTTCCTCTACAGTTCCCGCTGGTTGTGGCCTTGTGGGGTTCTTCGTGACTTTCCTCGGCAATCTTACACAACCCTCAGGAAAATCTCGCGTGGCAATAGGACCGTCGCCATCTATATGGAACAAGGCTAGACAGACTGAAGCAATGGATTGAACTGGCTTGGCTTGGCTTGGCTGCTTTGTACTCTGTGTTTTGCAATGGAATTCCATTTGTTTAAAAAAATAAAAAAATAAAAAAAATTTACGACAATAATTAGGCTTCAAGGAAAACATAACCCAACACATTTTTTGGAAAACTAACATTTGATGAAAAAGATACAGGCCACTGAAGTTGAAGCCATCTCAATGCAGTTTGGTGAATTCAAATTGAACTTGTGAACTTTGATTGACTCCCAAGTAATCAGTGTAACTTAGATTGTTCTAAAAATTTTATCACACAAACTAGAAGAGAGTGTGCAAATTTTCCGACAAGTTTTGTTGAATTTGGAAATTGGGTACAAAAGTTATAGCACTTTCAATTGGACTTAAAAGTATATGAAGACAATGTTGGTTTTAGGGCTTAATTTTAGTAAAGGTCACATTTAGGAATCTGAAGTATTACTTTTTGAGCGCTTCATTGCTTGTTTTTGGTCAGGCAATGGTTTTTTCCACACTGCACTTGTGTGGGTTTTGCAACTTGCAAGACCTAGAATCACAAATACATACCTATGCTAGAATTCTTTGAAAACATAAGTAATTTATAAATGATTGGAAATATATGAAACCATTTGGTTTAGATTTCGCATCAATGGTTCTTGAAATGAAAAATAAGGGGAAATATTTTTGGGAACCCTAAACCCACTCTAAACCGAACAGCCCTTAAAGGATCGCTTTTCAAGCCATCTACCTTACATGTTATTTGAAAACCCTAAATCCAGAAATACAAGTTGTCGACCGCCCACTCATCCGTCCTCCCGTCCGCAGTGCCGTCCACCCGTCCGCACTTTGGTCTGCCCGTCCGTTGGCCGACCGCCCGTCTACCCGTCCGCAGTGCCGTCCGCGCGTCCGCACTTTGGTCCGCCCGTCCGCTGGCCGACCGCCCGTCTGCCCGTCCGCACTTTGGTCCGCCCGTCCGCAGGCCGACCACCCGTCTGCCCGTCCGCAGTTTCGTTCGCTTCTCCGTCCGCCGGTCGCCGAGGACAACGTCCACTACGTCCACTAAGTCCGGACGTCCGGATTTTGGACGTAATTTTGGCCTGGACGTACCGATTCGTCAACCCTGCCCTTAAAGGGTCGCTTTTCAAGCCATCTACTTTACATGTTATTTGAAAACCCTAAATCCAGAAATGCAATCGACCGCCCGCTCATCCGTCCTCCCGTCCGCAGGCCGACCGCCCGCCTGGCCGTCCGCAGTTCCGTCCGCTGCTCCGTCCGCCGGTCGCCGAGGACAGCGTCCACTACGTCCACTACGTCCGGACGTCCGGATTTTGGACGTAATTTTGCCCTGGACGTAGTGATTCGTCAACCTTGGTGAGGGCGTTCCTTGTCTTTGAGAGACGTTCTGAATTCCTTCTCTCATTCTAGAAGGCTAGAAAAAAAAATAGAACAAATTAGTGGGCAGGATAACTTCACAGGTGGTCAAATGAGAAACTTGGAGCCATTTACAGAAATGAATGAATCTAAGTCTCTGAATCCAGGGGTCACTCAAAATTTTCGAAGGCAAAGAAAAGAATATGTGAACACTAAAAAATCGAGACAGATACTTACAGTGTCGTGGTAGTGAATGTCCGATGCTGGATTCTGTGAATATGTTCTACGATTCTGAGACACATGTGAAGATGGATTCACAGGTTCAAATTCATGGTCTTCCTGCATTGCGCTTTGCAGCACAACACGAGGAACTAGGCTACGAGTTCTTTCGGGAGTTCCCACTTGTTGCTCAATGTGGGCTTGACGTGTTTCTTTTAGAAGCTCGTCTACGGCTGGACCTTCCTCTTCCTCATTCACTTCTTCCTCGCTGTCGATGAATGCCTTTCCCGACCGTTTGACAGAATCTATAGGAAAAAAATACAGAAAACATTGAACATGATGAATACCATTTTGACGTACTACACTCTCAAATTGCATTACGCAATTGACAAATAGGTAAACTCACCAGTTGAGATTACATTTGGTAATGAATTCCCAGAAGGATTCATAGACTCCTTCTGCATGGTCACAGTCACATCTTTCTGCAAGGCGTTCTCATGTGACACAATTCTTGGTGGCATAGGGCTATTGATCTGGTTGAGGTCACCTCCGACGGTTCTCACCACTCGACCGCATCTCAAAGAGTCTTCTTCCCTCTTTCTACGAAGTTCGTCCACATCAAGCACAACGCTCTGTAACTTGCCAAATACGACATCCACGACTGCAGGAGATAGGGGTTTTCCCTTTTTTTCCCTTTCAGCCGATCCAATCCAGTGGGTCCAACATTTTTCCGCCGACCTCTTCCACTTGACATGTCCACAGCTTCCGCACTCACATTTCCTTCTGGTCCAGCATGTGCTTTGTTCCTTGCTCTGGTTTCCCTTGGCTTTGATGCTGATGATTTTTTCTTGGCCAATGACGATTCCGGTAGCCCTCACTCCTCTCAGATGCCACCATTTTGTTCTTTCGAATCTATAACATCAAGCACATGACATAAACCACTCTCAGAACCTTTGAAGAACTGCAGCCTAATAAGTCATATTCAGAAATGAATACTTATAATTCAAGAGTTAGACGAGAACTACAAAGTGACAGAGTGATAGAGTACTTCAAATTTTAGCCACATGCTGACATCCTTTTTCAAACTAGTCTTAAATATTTCCGTCATCACTACTGCCTTCCATATCATAGAGCAGAAGTTGAGAAGATGACAGTAATACGCTCGTGAAGCTCGGAACTTTAGAAACCACGTTGGCTGGTTCCTGAAGAAATGGTACAGAGAGCACACCTGAACTTCACACTCGAAGGCTGATTAAATTTGAATCTTTTAGGGCTCACTCATGAAATAGTGCTTCTTACCTACACAGAAGGCGAACTCTCCAACTCTGTCGACCTTCAAGAAATTGCTTAAAAACATCCCTCAGTAGAAGTGGTCACTACTGTCTTCTCTATTAGAACTGCGTCGGTAAAGAACATGCATATACCCTGGTCTGTTGACCATGAAGCGCAATCACTTTCATAGAACGGCGACAAACTGTTTTTAACTATTATGGAAATCAAGGGGCAAGAGGATTCATTTCATATTCAGACGTGCTAAAACTAATCTTCTCTTCACTGCTAGTTCGACTTCACGAATGTACTGATTGGTGCAGCTACAGTGACCTGTAGGCCTCCACAGAACTTGGTTCCAACAACTTCGTTTGAAATGGAAACAATGGGGGAACTTATGTATGACAGCATTGCTGCAATCTACTTGCATTGAAGAGAAGAGAGAATTCAAATGATCTTACTTGATGTAAGTTGCTCCGGTGGTATCGATTTGTTGTTTTCTCGCTGGTTCTTTGAGTTCTCCGTTGCACTAACAAGGAATCGCTGTCAGTTGCAATTTTAGTATTAGTCGCTAGTATGAAGTCCTTTTCAGTTCCTCCACACTGTGCCGAGGTCACAGTATTGTGGTTTTGAGTATCACTCTCAGAGTGGCCTGCATCGCAGTTCAAGTTCTGGGCAAATGTGTTCCCGTCGGGGGATTCAATAGAGAAGGTATTCTTGTCACACTGCTTTGAGACTTGTTCACAGGAACAGAATTTGACCTCTGAGTCGCTAGAGAGGTCGACCACCACCTGCGAGGTAGGCACCTGAAAACCCTGTGCAAGAGCAGCTTCCGCACCATATCCCGTGGGATTGTTAGTGCATTCGGTGTCTCCACTTTTCCCGGGCTGACACTTTGGAAGATCCCCATCTGAATTGGACGAAGGCGGCGGTGAAGGAGTCCTAATTCTCCCTGTCCTCGAATATAACTCGGCGTCCTCTAACGCCCGTTTATTCAGCTGTTCATACCTGCAACGTGGGGAGCTGCTAATGTTCAGTATAGTGCACCGAAATACCACAGGAATTGAAGACAGAAATTACATCAACTGATGCAGCGGAAGACTCCTTCACCGAACCTTCAACAATACCACGTTTGGGAGATGTTTTCAGAAAAAGAAAGTGACTAAGCTACAAAATAGTATCACAATAACTGAAACTAAAATTAAACTTCAAAAAGCTAAGGTTCTTGGGTGAATGACCGCAGGCTGCGAGGAGTCTATAGTGTATGCGCAACTGCGCATGAACTACTTGAGGCGGTGCGCGGAAGAAAAGTAGGACGGAAACCAAAGGACGTGACTAAAATCAACGACTTGTTTAAAATTAGGATTGCCAGCAAGGCACACTTTCCGAGACTGATATCACGTTGGGGTTTTATTTCAAGCGGGCGACAACATTTACAAGCTTCGCTTGCCATGCACGTGTCCTCTTTCCAGCCTATGTGTGCCTCGGGTGTTGGTCCCAGGCAGATTTCCCTGGACCCTGGCTAGCTCACATGCACTTCCAAACGAATCGCACAAATTGGACATTTGTGAAACTTTCCTGTGAAGCAGATGTAAAGTTTGCACGTCATTCCGTGGGAAAAGTGAGACTCGCTCAGTGCATGCTCTATCATATTTATTAGTAGGTTACCCGAAAACCGTATCAAGATACGACGGTTTCTCAAATTACTGAGTGTGAAAACTAAGAAAAACTAAACGAAAACTCAGTGAGGAAGTGAAAAATGGTCGGGACCAAATCCGTAGTCGGAAGCTTACGAAATTCTGAGTGGTGATCGGAACCCTCACACTCCACTGCCGAAGTCGCTTAACTTCTTGCACAGCTAGTGTCAACTGTCCCTTACCTTCACGTTGTTGGATCTAAAAGCCACGGTCAGGATGAAAGAGAATTTTTTACTATGCTTTCGTTTCAGCGCTCTCTGGATTAGCGAAGGTCGAACTCTCTATCGAGTACTGTAGTTCCATTACCAAAGTTTCAGAGAACTGTTAGAATGCTAGGTGAACATATAGGTTGTTGAAAGCGAAGGCGGGCTACAGCGGCCAAGCACTAATTTTGGATAGTAACATGCTTCAAGTACTAAAATTGTGTGTTGGAGTGCAGCTTCCACAACGCCCGGTGGCTAAGAAAAAGACACGGAAGTCCAGGATGCAGCCGCCATGGCCGGCAAAGAGCGCTCAGAGGATATCTTCTCAATTTCCCAACAAATGAACTTGCTGAGGCAGACCTCTCTGCTTGAACTGAATAAGGTACTAAAAACAAGCTCTCGAGGTTTTGCACGGAATTACTTACACTGAGTTCTCGTGGTGGAGTGCATCTTCCAGGTATTTGGTGTTCCGCTTGATCACGTTCAAGCGCAAAACCTCATATTCTGTAGGAATCGGCATTTTTGTTGTTGGAATAGTGGGCAAGAGGATCCCTCTGCGATGCACGACAAGGAGGCTGATGCGCAGGAACCGCTCCAGACCTGTTCAAACTCTCGGTGGAAATACGACTTTCAGACTTCGGAGTTGTGACTTTCAGACTTGCCAATTGCCTACTACTTACTCGAGGTCGCAAGTAAGTTTCTCAACTTCACATAGTGCTGGAAATAAATGACACTGCCGTCAAAAAACTTCAGAGCAAGTTGTTACAATCAGCAGTCATTGGGTATTAATTATCGACTGATTGCTTATGATTTCATTGTGATCAATTTAGTAACTGACTATGACAGTGTGCAACCCCAAATTAAAGAAGACGCAGCAGTTGTTTTCTTATTGAATTCGTCTGAGGGTTTTAGCATGTTGAAGTCAGCTATCATGCGAGACTTCAGCCACCGTTGGTACTGTAATGGACCAATTAACCGGAGCTTCCTATGCTACTAAAGCACGATGACAAATTTAGATTCAGTAGTGGCCAGAAATTGCAACCGATGCCTTTTTTGTGAATCAAATGTTTCTTTGACGTCACTAATGCGTTCTAAAGTCACATAAGTTCATTGCCTTGAATTTGTCGATAATGTTAACTAGAGGTTGCAGAATTAGTCACTCGTATCATAAACTCTTTCTACAAGTTGGCTAGAATGCAAAAGATGACTGTGTGATACTAAAATGTTGCAGACGATGGTTTCTGAGTGCTGGAATGTGCTAGTGCGTTCTCAAAAATACTGTACAGCAAACAACCTCTAAGAGTTTCGTTCCTTTAGTCTCCTTAATGAGTGCTATGCAATCATTATATTCTCTTTTTTATTGGTTTTCCTCCTCCCAAGTTTAATATGTTTGCGACTTAGAGAAGACGATGTTCAAGCTTAAGAAGTATTATATAATTTCAGTTATTGAGCGCTTGTCCAATGTACACGGACTCTCAGTGGCCTTAGACACTGCATACACTGTGTAAATCTGAGGTGCAGACATGAAGACTTTGTAAACAAGAGAGCAAATTAAACATGGTTGATTACACTAATTTCTTCAATACCTGCAAAAGCGTACTGTTTTTTCTTTGCTGAAGTCCTCAACTGTGTTCCTTTGCTTAAGAATTAAATGTTGTATTGTGTTTCAGTTCTATCTACTTGGGTGGAGAAACTCAGAAACTAAGCGTCTTTTCCCAGAGTCGTTCATTTCCAGAGTATATGGTATAATGGTTTCGTGATTTCTGGACAGGTATTCGCATTGGACAAGTTGACACTAGAGATAAACCTGCTGCGCAAGATCTTCGACAAGTAAGTTCCCTGCCGCTTGCTCCAATTCATTATATACTCGTCGTTTCCTTAACTCTCATGTCATTCAGTGAAGACAGTAGTAGAGTACTTAGTTTGTGTCCGCTGTGAACCCTGCTTTCACTGTTTGTGCTTAAGAGAAAGCTCATACAGGAGAACCCAAAGACTTCTGCCCTTTGTGAAAGTCGAAGTGAGTGTAATTTCATTTTGTCACAATTATCTCATACTCATTGTAGCACAAGGAATCTAGCGCATCATCAATGTGCTCGTGAATTTCTGTTGATCCGATTTTGAGCTTTCAACATGTGAGTCCTCAATTCCTCATGGCCTGGCTTTCATTGCGGAAGATCTGTAGTTTTATCGCCGAAGAACTTGTATTTTAGTTGCACGGAATATATCAAGCTAATCACATCGTTCATTGCTCGAAATGTGCACATGATAGGCCTTCTCTGAACATATTTGGACATTGTCTACTTTCTATAAGTACTTCCAATTAAATTGAAAATGGTACTAGGAAGTTGGAGGGTCTTCTTTGACGACTGCTAACTGGGAGACTTTTTTCCTATTGTCCTTGAAAATGTAAACGATTCAGACAACGTGAGGCAAGGTCATGCAGGGCGTTGAGCTTCCGTAAAGCCAAGTCTACGGTATGTGAAGACCTTCTAAACTTTTCCATGCAAAATCTAAATTCCTCGTTAGTACCTCCCATGAGTGTCTACACCGAAATTGGGAAACTACACCGTAATGCTATATGAGAACCTATGAAGTATACCAGAGTGTTTGAGGAAATAATCGCTATAGTAAATGGATACATTTCTGTGTAACTTGTTCATAATGCATATTTCATTGATGCTGCACACGAATTCGGTAGTGGCTCCCAACAGACTACCACAGGGTTGCCATAATTCTAACCACTATTTCATGTGTTGCTACATATGACTGATGAAGATACAGGAACACATGGCCTCTATGGGCTGGTCTGATGATAATCAAAGCAAAAGCGTAGACAATTTGTCGGAAAACACAGACGTTGTGGTGTCAAAAGAGCATTGCCATGGCATATGCAGTTTTGTTCCACACTCTCAGTATGCCATAGTGCAGTCTAGCTGCCCCCTCCCAGATAATGTTATGATAGGAGTCGTAGGCCGCCGCCGACAGTGTAGCACTAGTGGTGATAGGAAGTTGAAGATGAGAAAGCAACTCTTACACATGCTGAAAGAGTCCCAAGTTATCCTAGAGAAGGCGAATTTTCTGATGGAGCAGTCCAAAATTTTAGTCGAGGACAACAGTACTACGTGTGAGAGTACCCCATGCGGCAATGCTGCGACTAGTAGTCCTGGATTGTAACAGCGGGAAGTCCCTTCAAACATAGGCATTTCATGAATTACTAATCGGAGAATGGATTAGCTAGGTGACAATGAACCAGCCATATGTATGCCTTTGTTTCTATTATTCTGAGTATGATGATTTTTTTGACAGTTTCCTTGATTTCCTTCTATTCAAACAGTGTGTTTGCAAACGTCAAGAAAAACTTGGAGCCGTGAGTGCGTCTTCTGTTTGCAGTAGAGGAGGTATTTCTTTTATTTTTTGAGGTCAATGTATGGAATCCTGTTTATGTGTGGTAAGTAGGTTATATTGTGCGCAGTCAATATTGCATATGTATGGTTGAATGTCATGGACAGAGGCTGGTCTTTGAATTTCAGCATGTACAAGTATTGCTATCATAATTGTGAATCATGCGTTGAAACTGGAGATGCAATAAAGGAGTTCAGGAGAATGAATAGAGACCTTTTTTTCTTCTTGTGAATCTTTTATAATAAAATGGGTATCATTCATGAACTCTATGGAAAAGAATCAGATACTGGCCCAAATGTTGTACCACAGAAGATAATTGTCCATGAACTATGGAACGTACTGAACCCCGTTATGAAACTTCATAGACCCTCGTGTTGCATGAATGCAGATGTATGATGTATTTGAATTAAGTTCATGAGAAGGATCCACAGTCTCTTGATACATGGGCGTTCATACATTTTGGAGGGGCGAGCATTGAGTGCAAGGTCTTAGGTGTTCAGTCGTTCCACTTAATTAGAACCTTTTACAATTCACACTGACATGAACAAAAATTTTAAAATTTCTGAAGAATAGTTCTGTGATTTCAGGTTGAGGTGATTAGTTTTTTTGCTCACATATAGTCTTATTGTGTTCTTCGTAAGTTCGTTAGTAAATCTTCAAATAAATTGAAGCGTGCAGTTGTGATACAAAGTCCAGTTGCAATGAATCATTCAACCGCATGGCACTGATGAACTGCGTACTTGCTCTTTTCAATATTGCAATAACTCTTATTCTGTGTCTATGAAATGGCAGACATCACTTTAACTCGGAAGAACCTGCAGAAAACATGGAGGACAATGAAGAGGTAACGAGTGACCACTATGTGTAAGAAATTCTAGTGTTTTTACATCAATACATGCAATATGGGTCGACGATAAATCATGAACTAATTGGTGTGCACCTGATCTCTTTGTTAGATGCGTGCAACACTGACCTCGGCTTATCACATTGAGCGTTCCATCTCGAGGCGTTTGGGATTATCTGAGTATCCGTGCGCGTGTACTCGATGTCAGGGAAGTCGAGTCCAGAAAGTACATATTGTCGCTAGACACCATGTCCGCAATGGGCGGGATCCGTACCTGGTATATCCAGTAATGGTAAGTCACTGTTGCAGATGATAAGTGGCACTAATTATCGGAATATGTATATGTATTTCACCGTTCTCCAGCACTTGTCAGTTCGTTAGGACTGACATGAAAACTATGACTTATGTAACGGTATATGACTGGAGTACGATGCATGTGTAGAGGCAGTTCGGAGCGTCATTAGTTCATCATTCAGTTGTAGTAAAAATTCCTTCGACGAGTGGAGGGCTACTATTTCCTATCTGTTGTCCACATGTAGCCCCCACCCCAATAAACCTACTTATCTGGAGGTGCTTGTCTATAGACAGTGGATGGGCAGAATGTGAGGGGTCCAGCTCGTCGTCGAGACAGAGAAGGAGAACCATATCGCAACGTAAATAATGACAGAGCGGAGGGTCCATTTACCTGGCCAGAGAGAACTGCAGTCGACATTGAGAGCATGGCTCGAGATGCTTTTGCTCGTGCTGACGAGATCCATGATTCTACAATGAGTGAAAATGGGCAAGCAGATTATGGCAGAGGCAACGTTGAGGAAGAAGATGAGTTGAATGAGGTCGACATGGCGAACCTATTGCGGCAATCAACTGAAAAGATATTTGAAGGAAGTCAGGTGAACCGCCTGTAGTGTGCCATTATAATCTTCTCTCTCTGCAGTCTGTATTCAGTCCCAAATACATTTCTTGATGCTCTTCTAACTTGGCTAGCTGGGGACTTGTTGCCCACATCAAACTGCTTTCCAAGAACTGCATATGAAGTTAAGAGCATACTCATGAAGTGGGGCTTGAAACATAAGCAAGTTCATTGTTGTCCTGACGGCCATATTTTGTATGAAGAAGAGAATGAAGACCTAACCAGTTGTCCTACCTGCAACAGTCCACGCTATGTTGAAGGCTCTAATAATGTTCCAAAAAGAGTAGTGCGATACTTTGATGTTGTTAAACATCTGTTGAGGATGTTTAGGTGTCCCGAAATAGCGAAGCATATGACTTGGTATAGTACTAACCAGTCACGTAATCGAAAAATGCGTTCTGTAGCTGATAGTGATCAATGGAAGGCCATAGATGAAAGATACCCTGACTTTGCATCTGTTCTAACAAACCTCCGACTGGGCTTAGTAGGAGACGGTGTTATTCCTTTCAAGAATAATGCTTTGAAGCACTCAACTTGGGTTCTCTTGATTACCGTGTACAACCTCCCACCATGGTTATTAACCAAAATATTCTTCATATCGCTTGCTGTGTTAATTCCTGGTCCAAAGGCGCCTACAGCAGAGAACATTGATGTATTTCTTGCCCCTGTAGTTCGGGACTTGCAAAAGCTGTGGGAAGGAGTTCCGGCAGTGAATATGTCTAAGCCGGAGGGAGAGAGGAGGTTCACTTTGAGAGCTCTTTTAATGTGGACTGTAAATGATTTTCCGGCGTACGGACTTTTTTCAGGACAACAAGTCCATGGATACAAAGGTTGTCCATTATGTGGTCCACAAACTTGCAGTGAGTATGCTCTGCTCTTAGGAAAAATGATCTACTTAGGCGGTAGACTTTTTTTGCCTGAAAATCACAGATTTCGTAGGGCAAGGGCGGCCTTCAATAACCAGCAGGAATGGGAATTACCTCCTACTAGAGCAACAGGCGAAGAAGTATTTCGTTGGGGGACGCAGAGAGAGAGGTTCTTATCGGAAGGTGGAGTTCAAAATTCAAATGAGGACCCTGTAAAGATGCATGGTGTGAAGCGTTGCAGTGTGTTTTTCATGCTGCCTTATTGGAAGGTAAGTGTGTACTGGACATGTTTGTTTTTTAATTTACGTTTTCAAAATGATTTCATTGTGGTTGAAGGCATCTGCACCTATTATGTTCGCTTACTGTTTTGTATATTTTTTGAATTTGAGGGAGAGTTTTTATGGACTGGGACTGAAGAATATGAATAGGTATATGATCTGCAGTGTTTGATGTTTTACCTTGTTTGTGACCAGAAACTGTTGATTGTTAAATAATCAGAAACTGTTAAATTTAGGTTGAAAAATAATGCATTAGGTATAATTCTCAATTAACACTGTTTGTAATCTATTGAGCATGTGCGAATGAGTATTCCGTATTGGTGCTTCTTTCCTAGTCTAAACTTAATATGATAAAGAAGAGTAGAAAATAAAAAACGAATTGTTGTTTGAAAGGGTCACACGGTAGTTTCAGTGGTTTTTAATGTACTTCATATGATTCATAAGAAAACACTTCAAAACGTAGACTGGGGAGTGCCGACGAAGGCTTCAAGTTTCATGCTTTCACACTTAGAAGTGAAATGTATAATTGGTGTTAATAATGAAGTAGGTGAAGCGTTAACAGGCTTTTGTGTCTAGTAAGACGCTGCCATAACTCTAATGATATTCCACATCGAAAGTGAACATGTTTTGTGTACTGGGAATTTTGTATAGTGATTAAACTGTATGCAGTGGACTTTTAATCTGAATTCATTATGATTATAGTGATTGCCATGAAACTCATTGGTAGAATTAATAATAAATATGTTTGAGTACAATATGCTTTTTTGTACTCTCAATTTTCAATACTAAGGCTTTGTGAGTGATAGTTTTTCTTTTCTACTATAGAAGAGTCATGTTTCTGAAAACCAAAGTGCTAGAGTAAATGTTGAATTCACTGTTACATTTGTTCACAGAATTCAATTGGACCTTTTAAGCGTCATTGGAATCTATTATGTATGCTACATGGATGTCCTCAGTTCCACCAAAAATGGAATCTTGGTAGACGTAATGAAGATTTATTTTTTTTGGACATTTGCTAATGATGTTTATTGAGTGTCACGATATTGTTAAACTAAATTTATATAATCAACAGGCATTAGTCAAATAAAACCAAACTCTATTGCATGAAAATGAACTTGGTCTACATTGTTGTTGTGTATGAGGTAGGAGTCCGTGGATTTCATAAAGAATCAATTCAATTGTGAAAGTAAGGTTATGATTTTGCAGAGTCTTTGTAGGTATTTGAATTTCTTAATTCATTAAATTGATGAAACATAAACAATCAGCAATTATGGAATAATGTGTTTGACGTATGGAAAAATTATTTTGGGTAGGAGATCAGAAGAAAGAAGGGGAAATGCAGTCCAAGGTCAATATAATAATGTGCGTGTGTTAGAGTCTACCAATAGAATATAACATGATATCCAATGTTTCCATTATGTTCTGAAAGATTGTTGCGGTCCTCCGCTTCTTCAATGACTTGAAGTGTTGCGTCTATAGGGAAAAATTTTGTTTTCTGAAAATGCTTGATATGATTCTGTGGATGAAAAGTGCCTCCCTTATTTTGCGATTTAAGTTATGAAGTTGTTGGAATGATAGGAACCCTTCAGAATTAAATGTAAGCATGGACAGAGAAGGAGTGCTTGTAGTAAGTCCTTGTTTAATGTAAAGAACTTTGTAATAGGAGGCGTGCATTTGTGATTGGAGGAAAACGTTCACGACTAGCGTAACTTTCTCATCATTATAATTTATTTCATAATATCGTAGTTGACTTAAACTTTGGAACATGGAGATTTTTATGATGTAATGTATAACCTTGAAGCGCTCTGGTGTCCATACTATGGACGATTAACAGAGGGCTTCAAGTGACTGTGTCATCAAATAAATTTCTCATTTTCCAAATGTAACACTTGAATCTAAAGAAGACAACCTTCCTTAATGACAAAATTAATTCAATTATGTTAAATTGTATATCTGTTCAAAGCAACAAGCAAAAATGTGCTGAAATTCTAAAAAGGATAGAGACATTTCAGGGTTAATTAACGTGATGTGATTGGGTGTGGCAGTATCTTCCTGTGCGTCATGTTTTGGATGTTATGCATTGTGAGAAAAACTTATCGGAGAACATTCTGAGGACCACGATGGGAGAAAAGGACACACCCACAGTTAGGGCAGATATGCAAGCTCGTGGCATATGACCTCACCTCCATTTACAACCTCAAGGCCAGAACCGTAATCGTCTTCACATGCCAAGTGCATCGTATGTTTTGACACCAGCTGATAAGGCGAAGGTGTTGGGGGTTTTGAAAAATTTGAGGACATCAACCAATTATGTGTCAGCATTGCACAGTAAAATTAGCAAAGGCAAGTTGAGCGGTTTAAAGTCACATGACTTTCATGTGCTCTTACAACAGGTTCTTCCATTATGTTATCGTAAGATTTCCAATAAGGCTCTTGCCGGGGCAATCATTCGTTTGGGGAGACTTTTCAAGAAGTTGTGTGGAAAATCAGTGAATCGAGATGAGAAGGAACAAATGCACATTGATTCTGCAGAGATTATGTGTTTATTTGAAAAAGAGATGCCGCCTTCATTTTTTGACATCATGTCACACTTGCCACACCATTTGGTGGAAGAGTTATTTCTATGTGGTCCTGTTCACACGAGATGGATGTATCCATACGAACGGTATTTTAAAAATTTGAAAGGATATGTCCGAAACTTGGCCAAGCCAGAGGGAAGTATCGCTAGCAGTTATGAAGCAGAAGAAGCATTGGGGTTCATCACAGAATACATGTCAGAGTATAGAATGACATCTCGAAGAGTATGGGATGATCAGGAGGAGCCTACAATGGTGGACGAAATATTGCAGGGAAAGGGGAAGTCAAAGGTGTTGTCAGAGGAAATGAGGAGTGCTATGCACGAATTCATTCTCGACAATGCGTCCCACATCGAGCCATATCGCCGGTGAGCATGTGTAAACTCAGTGTCACATGAACTCAGTGTAGTAGTGATTATTATCTATTGTTTTGATTTTGCTTTCTTTTTGGTCTTGTTCATTGGTGTGGAGTGTTTTATTCGGCCTTGAAATTTGGTTAGGCTGTGTTGAATCTTCAGTTGTAAAAAATTTATTGGGGATATGAAACAGGAGAGTGCATGAATGAATAGATCTTTGGATTGAAATTTTTTTTTGATTAGTAAGATGAAGGTTGTTACAATTGAATAGAATGATATAGTGAGTTGAGGACTGATGATTTTAGTGAGTGGGGAAGCAGTATCTAGAAGTGGAACTCGAAAAGGCAAAATTTATTTCCAATGAGTGTAGAGAGCTTTCAGTTACTAAGGTAAGAAGTTTCATTTTTAAAATACCACACTGGGATATTGCCCAATGATTTCTTTTTAATTGTTAAAGAGAATGAATTATAGTCTTTGGACTCTTCGGGGTTTAAAATTTCATGGAAGCAACTATGAACCTACTTTGAGAGTACGGAATATCTGTTAATGGAACATACTGAGCATGTAGGTAGTACGAATGTGTGTTATTGGTGTGAGTTTCTTCTGTTGAAAGGCACACAGAAATTAAGTTTCCATTAAAGTCATGTAATGTATCATTTTCTGGTAAGAGGTAGGTGCTCCTCTATCTCCCTTTGCTTAACCCTGAATCGCTCCGTCGTCCATAGTCTGCACGATGAACTGAGTCCTTGAAGGCACTGTGTGTTCCAATGAGCTTCTAATTTATCAAATGTAACACTTGAATTTAGAGGAAAAAACCCCTCCTTAATGACCAAATTCATCAAATTCAGGTAAATGATATATCTGTACAAAGCAATAAGTGATAAAGTGCAGAAAAACAAGAAATGATTGAGACGTTTCAGGGTTAAATAACGTGCTTGTTTTTTGAATATGAAACCAGAGTGGAGTAGAGGTTGGCAGAAGATTAACATATGAACCCCTGGGCAATAGCATGTATGTCCGCATCCTCTGCGTTTTGGGGGCAAACAAAGTTTTCCTATTTGTTTTAATTTTTCTGTTTCTATAATGGATTTATGGGAGGCTGGGACTGAGAAGGTTACGACACATGTCTGGAAGAGGATAGGAGGAAATTAATTCAAGAGAATTTAAAAGTGAGTACTGGAAAGTGGTAATGTATATGTTCACTGAAATGTCTGATGGCTTTAATAATTAGAATGGAGGGAGGAATTGAGGAATGGTGTCATGTGAACTGTGGATTATCAAGTATTCTTTTTTTATAATGTCTCCAAAGCTGGCAACGAAATTTCTGAAGTTATGTTTCTGAGGAAGTGCTCTGAAATGAATTGCTTCAAAAATTAATAGTAAGTGCTTCAAAAATAATTACAATTAAGTTGATCAGGATCCTACCTGAAAGTAGTTTTGTGTTCCATCTTAGGAGAATGTGGTCCCAGATTACATGATTTTTTGGTGGAATGCATTGTAGGAGGTACGAAGAAATATGGCAGGAGAGGACAAATGAACGAAACAGTTTTCGTCGCAGGCATCCACATCGAGGTGGTAGGAGAGGAGCTCCGTATCCTCTTGGATTGGAAGAAATTCTTCCATTCCCGAAGTGGCTGGAGGAGGATGTGGCGAGGGCTGTCCAGAAAGGAAAAGTGGTGGACCAACTGGTTAGGGACTCATCTAAATTACCGTCCCTACGAGCAAAGCAATACAGGAGTATGTATGCATATGGATACCACTTTCGAGTGAGGAGTGCGGAGCAGAGCATTACTAGTACTTGTGACTCGGGTGTCGCTGCTGTGTTTCGACAATCGTGCCGCGCAGGGAGGCGGGACAGGAACATTGTGAATGAGGACCTAGAATACATAGGTCAAATTGAAGAGATAGTGGAGCTGGACTACGGGCAGTATTGTGTGGTACTCCTAGTTTGTGATTGGGTTAAAGCAAATTATAGAGGTAGAAATGCTACAGTGAAGAAAGATGAATGGGGCTTCACCATGGCGAACTTCCGAGCAAGAGTTTCATTTGGCTATGAGTCGTTAGCTTTCCCTATTCATTGTCATCAGGTTTTTTTTTCAGATGATGAGGATGAGCCAGGTTGGAAAGTCGTGTTGCGAACTGAGGTGCGAGGACGGAGAATCGACATTGAAGCAGAAGAAGATGATGAGACTGAAATGTTTGCCATGGGGAGGGATGCTGATTATGTAGGATTGCATGTAGATGCTGAAGTTCCAGAGAATTATCAAAATGAAGTCCCTGGTGGCAGAGACATTGGATTGAACGAGGTCCTCAATGAGGTACTGGAAGAGAATCCCAGGATGTTTGATAGGGACTTCGGGAAGTCAACAGAAGATGAAGATTGAGAGGTATGACAACATTAATGTGTTAGAGAAGAAGGCAAAAGTACTTGAGTTTGGACAGTAAAGTCAGGTACCAATAGAAGGAAGTGAGGGTATTGCAAAACCAATTCTGGAAGTGCATTGCGTGATGTGTCTGACTAAAGGGCAATTAAAAATGTATAAGAATAGTTGATGTTTACCCTAATACTATGAGCATTGAGTATGTTGGAAACTATAGTGTCTTAATGAACCATAGTTGAAAAGGAACTTCACTTCTGTTTTCTGTCAATGAGGTTGAGAGGGTTGTTTTCAAGTGTGTCGCATGGAGGGTGGTTTATGCTCATTTTAGAGGACACAAGAACAAGGAAGAGGTGTTGACCCTTCCACGATTCTTTGAACTAGTGCCAGGTGAATTGTTTTATGTGCTGTGTTCTTTATTTTGTCAGTGTCAATGCGTTCTTGTGGAACTGGGTAATGGATAAATCTGTTGGTGGTAAGTTCATGAATGCTAAAGAAAGCACAGTACCTTTAGACAGTGTACAGTGGAAACAAGTTTAACCTAGAAACTCCTTTTTTGCAGTTGATTTTGAAGTTATGATTTGAATAGAGTAGTTTCGAAATAGCCATGAAATTCAACTTAGATGAAAAGGAAATTCATGTTGTACTTGTGAAGGACTTTGTAACTGAGAGAACACACTTGGAAATCATATAATGTCTGGGTGTAGGTAGTCTTGGACTACTGACTTTACAGAAGAACTTCATAAAAGTGTTATGTGCTTGGACTGTGTAGGCACATGTTCTTCCATAGGGTGGGTAGATTGCAATGTTTGTGATTAGAGGTCATGTCAGAAGTGCATGTGTGGAAAATGGGAGGGTGTGGTCGTTTCACTGTGTGACCTACCTGAAGTTAGTTCATCATCACATGGGTGTCAAACATGAAGGTATGCAGAGTAGTGGCAGAATGTATTACATGTAGTAAAGAAAACTGGAACAACAAAAGTGACATAATGTATTCACGGTTTTCGTGTTTCTACTGTGTACAGGATGAAGGGGAGTCAGCAGCAGCATATCATTTAGCATTGGGTAGGAGGAGAAACAGAGTGGTAGTGAAATGTAGGTGTACGGAACTTCAGAGTCTTCCTTGCCTATCAATGACCATCTGCTCTGATATCGGTAAGAGGAAGTGATTTTGATTTTTTCATGCTTTGAAGAAGAAGTTAACCTTTATGTAATACATGGAGGGGCATGTGTTGGGAAGATGTGCTAATTAGTTCTTGTTTTTAAAACAATATGGTTGTCAGGGGAAATGTATTTGAATGAATGGGACAGGTCAATGAATTTGACTAAGGAAATGAACATGGAACAGAATGGAAAATGGCATTTTCGTGTTTCGCTTCACCAGAGGAAGAAATGTAGGTCCATGTGGAGAATATGAAAAGAAGGAAAAAAAAATCAAGTACTACTGTTTTTTCCTGATGGTATCATGCACCTAAAAGTATAGCAAATGCAGTAGTGAAAGTCTACCTAGGAATATAGTGAAGGTAACAGATTTGAAAGTTACTGGACTTCATTTAGAATAGCAATACATTTAATGTATTGTATATAGAAGCATAAACAGAAAGGCTAATGTCATTGAATGAGTATGACGAGGAGCTTGTGGGACAGAGTCATTTACTTTGCAAGTTAGTAGCAAAGTATATTTTCATTTGTATTTGAAGAGAAGAAGTGAAATTTTGAAATCCTAGGGAGTTGTTTAGGAATAGTTACCTGTTATTTTAGTGTGTGAAAGTAGTCAGGCAAATGTAGGACATTTTATTGAAATCAGCATGTAATGTGGGTTATGAAGATCCTTAAAGGAAATCTGCAAGTTTTGCCAAATTGAAATGGAAGATAACATCGAAGTTTGTGGAAACTCAGTTGCTTGAAAAGTGTGCACAGGGATCCCTCATGTAGTCTTGTTGCAACGAACATGTTGCAGAATGCAGAGAAGCCTAATGCTGTAGCATTGAATGAGGAAAAATTAGTATGTATAATCATTCTTTTATGTGTGCATCTTTAAATTGTTCAGCGTGGAGTTTGGAATTGTGAATTGTTGTTGTGTTAAGTGGAAGCTATATATATGTTGAAGGTACAATGATTTTGATTACAGCTTTAAGATGTGACGAAGGCCAGCCTTGTATGCATAATAATAAACGAGGGCTTCTACATTTCATATACTGAATGGCATGGATTTTGTTGACTGGTATCCTGTTGATGTTTGAACTGTATGGGAGTATTTTTAATGCCAAAATCAACAAACAAATTTGGGTCTTTTTAACCAAATCAACAAAAATTTGTTGATTCAGTGAGAAATTGCGTTCCAGTACCATAATTAACAAAAATTTGTTGTCATTTTGTTAATTCGGTCACAGTTTTTCTAGTAGTGATCTTTAAAAGCAATATGGATTACAATCTAGATCAAGGTCTCTAGAGTGTGTGCATTGTGAATGAAGATTGTTAAGGAAGTTCATAGAGATGAAAGTAGTTAAGTAGAAAATCAAGAAGATCAAGAAAATGTGAAGATTGTATGAATCACTTCCATTCACTCACTATTATCACTCTAAGTGCTTCTAAGATTAAGGTATTCTAATGATCAATGAAGAATGGAAATATTTAGGCTCCTGCCTTACGATCTAAACCACTGGATGTAGAAAAAATAGACAAGGAGTGAAAAGTATTAGTGAAAGAAGTCGACGGAAAAAGAACTCGAGAGTATAGAAGAAGACTAACTAATAATGGAGATATAGAAGGAAGAATGTTAGAGATTGAATCAACTTTGCCTTGAATATATGCATCTTGAAAAGATGGCACAACAAACATTTGCGATGAAGTGTAAAAAGAAGTAAGAGAATACACAAATCAATGCCTCTAGAAGTTTATAACCTTTTGGAACTTACATACTTTGCAAACTAACGGCAATACATTATCATTAGAGAAATTTTGAGCTCTCTAGAGGGCCGTTAGGAATTGACATGCAAAGCTATTTATTGAAGGCTAAAGATGATAGCCTTAGTACACAATATGTGTCGCTACCTTGTGTGAATATTCATCAAGTACTTATGAATTTGTTAAATAAAGAATTCACTTATTGTACCAAGGACTTGAATGACAAAAAGTACCTATTGTTCCATTGTCCAATAAGAGGTATTTCATGGTGCAAACATCATAAGCATGAAGTACCGATGATCTTATTAAAAAAAAAAGTCTCACTCATTGTACTATAAACACATGAGCCATTAATACTTAATTGCACCAAATTTGTCCTTCTCCAAATAAAATAATCCCTCAATGTACTTAAAATTTGAATGACAAGAAGTACCTAATGTCCCATTATCCAATAAAAAAACATGTACCTTTATAAACATCATGATGTCAAAATGGGTGGAAATAGGGGAAAAAAGTTGTCCTTTATTTGACAAGTACGCATTTAAATCCAATTGAGGACCCCAATTGAGGCCATTTTAGAGGCCCTTTGGAGAGTTCGTAATTTTTCTAATGTATACAAACAACAAGCATATGCAAACATTGATCTTTGACTTCTTGCACAAACAACAAACTCTTATTCCAAAAACAAGAATATAGAAAACGTCACCACATCCAGTAATGTGAACAATACTTCAACAATGAACTAATTAAAAGTTTAGATGAATGTTTAATTTGTTTTTTGTCCACTATTGATCTATAATTTTAAAAAAAAAGGTTCAATTAATTTTTTAAATCAAATTTTATAATCTTCTCTATGTAGTGGGTTTGAAAATGTAGTAGCCTTGCCTATGTGGGAGTCCATAAATTTGAATTTTTAAATACTAAATTTAATCAAATCCTCAAAAAAATCAATACACTTGTATTCATTATTTGTCTAGATCAAGATGTCCTAACCAACAAATACAATCAACATATGTACCAATTCATTTCTTTGTCTTGCCACAAAAGCCCAATCATCTATTGCATTCAATACATTTGAGTCACCATGCTACCTAATCTTGCAAAACCAAAAGCCTTCTTGCATCAATTTGAGAGCATTATAAGAAATTCATATTTTACATGATGTTTTCATCATTTTTTGTGATACATTTTAATAGATGTTCACTAAAACAACTTGTATTTTTTATATTAATAATATTGTCCATGTTCTAACCCTAGTCAACGGGACAATAGGTGGCAAAATGCCTAGTCTTAGAGAAAAGCAAATTATATCTAGTAATTGGTTTGGCAAATTGGTCATTGATCAAGAACAAAGTTTGTTGAGTTGGCTCACCCTACCAAACTCGCCTAGTACTCAAAAGACCCAATTCACAATCTATAACCGATCCTCCAAAACTAATTACTTGATATCTAATGAACTCCAATTATGTATGTCGGTTTGCTCAAACATGTTTCATCCAAGAGTAAGATAATTTGTTCATAACGACACAATATTCATCCATGAAAGCAACAATTATGTGAGTTTTCATTCAAGGTTAGAGTTGATTATGTCCTATAACCCACAGTCACCGCCTCCCGGTGGCTCAAAGGTTACCTAGTCCATAACCGTTTAGCATTGCAGATGCTACCAAAATCCAGAGGAGTCTCGCTCATTGCTCACAGAACGGACCTTCAATTCACCAAGCACGCCCAACCTCCATGCCATCCAGTTCAAAAGAGACCACAGAGACAGGCATTCAGGGATTATTTAGGCTGCAATTACAGTTAAAAAAAAACATCCGAGTCTCAAGCTTACAGGATGGATTGCAAAAGCTCCACAGGTTCCAGTGCAATGAGAAATGGAGGTGCAGTTGTGACTGAAACTCCTGATCATAAAGCAGACTTGTAATGCGCATGCACAATTTCCATGGATTCCAGCTAAAAATGAACAAGGGAGACAGGGGTTCATTGATTGAGCTACAACTCCAATTCCAAGGAGAAGATCAGTTGATTGAAGGATTAAATGCAAAGCTACATATTTTCCTGTGCACCAAGCTGCACTGCGAAATTGACGAACGCAATTTGCTGATTGAAGCTCCTGATTGAAGCATCACCCAAGGCAACAACGGGTGTCTCGGATTCCGAAACCTGCAACCCGGTCAATTTCGAATTTGACTGCGGAGTTGCACCCAAAGCACACTAAACTCATCAAACTTATCGAACTCGCAGTTCACTTCATCGAAACTCGCACAATTTCCATGAAATCTAGCTCATCATGGACACCAGAGACAGGTATTCTCAGACGGAGCTGCAACTACAATTCGAAAAAAAGGTCAGTTGCTAAAAGGATAGATTGCAATGCTCCGCAATTGCCAGTGTTCTGCGATATCCACAAACGCAGTTCCGCTCGAAGCTCCACACTGAAGCACCAGGAACGACAACATAGAGCGTCTCCCGTCCGGATTCTGAAGCCCTTAAACAGAGTTCAATTGCGAACCAAATGAATCAGCGCTTACAAAACTGAACACCTGCACTCCCATCCAACACGCACAAGTTCCATGCAATCAAAACACACACAAAGACAGACATTCAGGGATTGCGCTACAATTTCAATTCGAAAAAAATATCAGTTGCTATAATAAAATGGAGTGCAAGAACACCACCTTGTCCAGTACAGCACTGGAAAAGACAAGGCGCAGCACGCACGCCAGTACCAATGAAGCTCCTGATAGAAAGCACCAGGAAAGGCACAACAAAAAGCCTCCCACTTGAATGCGTCGACTTTACATTTTGTACAACCGCTAATTCTCTCACGTCCCTAATGAACCCTAAATCGGTAAAAAACGCTACAAATCGAACGCACAAGACGCTTGCGCCAGGCTCAGATACTGCTCGCTACAAGCGACAGTCTCCCACTGCGGCTTGCCATTCCTCAAAGGCGGGGTGAACTTCAAGGTGCGCAACGAAGTCGCTTCGTTTCTCTTCACAAGCCCCGTGATCACCAGCTCGTTCCCCGTTGCCGCAATACACGCCGATCTCATCTCCCCTTTCTCGCATTCTTCCGGCATCTCCGCCACGAACGTCCAAGCGTTTCGTTCCGAATCGTACACCACCACTTCGTTTCCATGAACGGCGTACAAGCTTCCATTCAGCGCCGCCAACGATGTCGGGTTCGCAGGCACGTCTCCACCGTCCGTTGGCGTCCACATATTCTCCACAAATCGCCAAGAATTCGTCTCCGGATCGTAGATTTCCGCACTCGTGGTGAACATCCCTTGCGCGTCGTTCCCGTATCCACTCACAACATAAAACTGCCCGGCGATGATCACGCCCGTCGGCTCGTCGCGCTCCAAGCTCATGCTACGCAACGACGTCCACGAGTTGGTTACCACGTCGTAAGATACCACCGAGTTGAGCGCTTTCTTGTCGCCGTCGTGTCCGCCCGCGAGAAAGACCTTCGACCCGACCACGCCGCACGCGAAGAACGAGCGCGCGCTCGGCATATCCTTCCCTTGTCGCCATTTCTGAGTCCCAAAATTGTAAATGAACACCGAAACGGAAGGCGCCCAAGTGGACTGCCACCACCCGCCCATCACTACCAGCTCGCGTCCAACGCACATGAGCTTGGAGAACGTCGGCAAGCCGCGTGCTAAGCCCGGAATCGCTGGCAAGCGCTCCCATGTCGCGTGTTCCACGTCCAAGAGCGTGATCCCAAACACAGGCTCACCAGCTTCGTCACCATCTTCTTCGCCGCTTTCTTCACTTGTGGTCGGTGTTCTTTGCAGCATGCACACAAAGGAGTTGCTTGCGCCTTCGGATTGGCGTTGGGCGTAATACTCCGGCGATTGAACGAGAGTGCGCAAGGCTTTGGAGACGAAGTGCAGACTGGTGTGATACTGGAGGGGGACGCGCAGTAGACAGTTGATGAAAACGTCGTCGGGGAGGCAGGGCGTGAATCCTGTTGCTTGCGGCACCGGCGCTTCTGCGTTTGAAACGCCGCAGCGTTTCATCATCTCGTTGCAAGCTACGAAATCGGCCATTGGGGACACAATTTTCGTACCGAGATTCAAAAAGTGGAGATCCTAGCACTGTACTCAAAGTTTGGTCATCTACTCTGCATTGAGAGAGTTCCAGGTGAATGCTCTGCACGGTTGTAAGAACTCATGGCGTAGCTTGAAAGCTCTCAGAACTCGAGCTCAAGTTATCGACACACGCAGGGACCTTGTGATCAGAAAGCTCCCAGTAGCCAAACTCACAAACGGCTTCCCAAATTCTCGAGCACGAACTCCCGAGTGAAGCTCCCTCTCGAAATCTCTGAGACTGGTTTCTACAATCACTCAAACTAAGATTCCAGTTCCGCCGCTGCAAAACTGGGAGACTAGTACCCTTGATTTCATGAGGTTTTGTAGCTCACCTCTAAACATCTACGACTACCGAGGCTTCGTTGACTTCACGAGCAGGACGGATTCTTAAGCCACCTCCACAACTCTTTCAGATTATTGTAACCCCCTCTGAACACCCGCCGTGAGTCTTGGTTGCAGAAGTTGGAATACCAGTATGATTGATTGTACATATCTACGAATAGCGTCCACCAACTACACCACTGAGGGAGATTGACGATGAGAGCTGTTCGAGAAATGGAGGTGATTGTGCTTCTGTGATATAGCGACTCCAAGCATCTGACCCAGCATCGCGTTTCTAATTTTTTACACTTTTCGGAGCAAGTGCCGTTCTATTAGAGGCAAGCGAACTAGCTACCGGTTCTCTGTAGGGAGGGAGACGGGTCACGCACGAGCTCTTCGGCACTTGCACTAGGTCAGCCTTGAAACCCATTTAATAATGACAAAAGTAGCATTAAACTCCTTGATTTCCTGCGGAGCAAGAATGACGAATATGTGATCGTTTGCTGTCAACGACACATAATTTGATTTTGGGGTTGAACAGGATTAAACAATTGAACTGGATCTCGCGGCTTTTCGATCAAAATTCACAGCTCATCAGTAGTCTTTCATGGCCTACAGTAGTGTGGCTACTGCTGAGTGGCGCTCTCCTCACGAGTGGGCCACTTGAGGCCCACTTGAGGCTGTGATGAGAGATCACTCATCTGTTTGAATTGGAGTACTCCCTATTTTGTCGGGAGTATTTTATTTGGAATTATTTTATCAGGCTGGCTGGACGGAGATCAGTCGGGTGTGATCCCAGCGGAGGGAGACTCCCTCTTTCCGGGCTCTCTATTCCGTCGATTGCTGGCCAGCTGAGTTGAAATTCTGTGCATCCCGTTGATTACCAATACGATACCGTTGGACAAGATTACTGCACCGAAATGAAAAGTGTCACCTGATCGAGAGCAAGCATCTTGAGCATGGTTCTTAACAGTCAAAGTAGGACTTGAGTATTTGTGTTGAATCGTGTTGGTGGCCTATGAGAAGATGACAAAACATTCTGTTAGCATGTCCATCTTTGACATTCTTTGAATAACCATAATATTATTAGCCCATATATGACATCGTGGACATATTTTAGTTCATGGGTGTGAGAAGATTTTTTTGCAAAAGTACAAGTATTTATTCTTGGAATTTTTGCATGAAAATGGGAGAATTTGTACAATTGTTTGACTTTCAAAGAGTGCTTTTGGATTTATTTAAACCTACTATTCACACAATGTATCATGATTTCAATGGTCAAGGATTGTTGTACCAATGGGGGACAAAATGCATTTCCCGTGGGTTCTCATAGAGAAGGAGACTAATTAGCAAGCATCTTGAGCATGGTTCTTAACAGTAAAAGTAGGATTTGAGTATTTCTGTTGAATTGTGTTATTGGCCTATGAGAAGATAACAAAACATTCTCTAAGCATGTCCATCTTTGACATTTTTTGAATAACCATAATATTATTAGCCTATATACAATGTCTTAGCCATTTTTTAGTTGACGGGTATTAGAAGATTTTTGCAAAAGTGCAACTATTTATTTGTGGAATTTTTGCATGAAAATGGGAGATTTGTACAATTGTTTGACTTTCAATGAGTGCTTTTGGATTTATTTAAACGCACTATTTACACAATATAAAAAGGATGTTTTTGACGATAAAGGATTGTTGTTCCCACAGGGTACAAAATGAATTTCAAGTGACTAGAAGCAAAAGTTATGCTACAAAATGCCCAAAACTAAATATAGAAAGCAATAAAAGTTTTTTTGCCAAAAGACAATTTCATTTTTTAAGTTTTTTTCTTAAATAATATATTTTTGTCTACAATCATGTAAAGCTTTGATTCATTCTATTTAGACCAAGAATGAGAAAATTATGGAAAATATTAGTTTTTGGACAATTTCAACATCCTCTCAAAATATTAATTTGTAGGATTTGAATGCAATTTTTACAATTTATCAAAAAAAAATTTAGAAAAGGGTTTATTTACTTGCCAGAACAATCTTACCATTGGAATTATTGTATTTCAATCCCATATTAGAGCTATTTACTATTTAGTTTTTCTTTTGATCTTGGATCTATTTCTAATTAATAACTTTTAAAATAAAGAAATCATGTTTCTTTTTGTGAAACTTTTTTCCTAGATTTTCAACTCAACTCTTTAAGGCAATTTTTTTTTATTCAAGTTCCATAGTGCAAAAAATTTCAAAAATAGAGGTTACAGTCATTTGAAATTGCAGATTGCAATTCAAAAAGAAATTCAACTTTGAATATTCATATCTTCCAATCTATACAGTCAAACTTTATAAAAAATTTATCACATAAAAGCAAAAGAGACCTCCTAGTCTTGTTGCTTGACCTTGAACTTTCAAAGGTTTAAGAGGGTGAATGCAAGAAAGACTTGTACTATTTGGCATCACACTTTCAGTGATAGAGTTGTCATGAGCTATAACTTTTGAAGCATTAACTCTTTGAACTTGAAATTTTTATTGAATATGGATGACTTGATATTTATAAAAACCCTTATTTTTCAGAAATTTTCAAAAATCATTTTATATTTAAATTCTAATTTCTTTAATTTGTCACACTTTGCAGTTTAGGGGTACCCTAAAACCCTAAAACCCTAATTTTAGTTTAGTAATCTAGAGCTGAGAATTCTAGGGTCTATTCCTACACTAAGTAGTCATGTTTCCACCGAAGAAAATTTAAAAAATCATTATTCTCTTTCCTCAACATCTGTGCTAACAAGCCTCCCTTGCGCGCACATTTTTGAACAATCAAGATAGTTTTCGGATCATTATTTTGGTGAAATACCTTTAACATAAAGTCTTCCCAAATGGAAAATTTTTAGTTTTAAGAAAAATTACATTCCCTATTTTTTACAAATTAAAATGTGAAACTATAGTGAAAGTTACAATTTTCACAAAATTCATCACTTTTCTAGTTCTCCTACTTAGAGAATTTTTCTATGCTTTCCTTCCTAGGGTATCTTCTTCCTAAAGGTATATACATCAAACATATTTTTCACTTTTTTTAAAAGTTGATTTACTATTTATATAATACTCTCAAAGAAAAAAATGAGTACTATGCAAAATGCTATGCTTTTCAACAAGTCTTTCTTGCAATGACTCAAGACTATTTTTCTATCAAAAACCATCAATACTAGTGTTGCAACTTCCCAACCAACCAATGATTGTCTCTATATTAAAACTAATTCCTCTCCCACGCTAGGAGGCATTATATCTTCTTCAAAGGGGAATGGTTTAAGTTAGTTAAAATGTTATGAGCTATGAGTTTTGGAAATATTGATGTAGAAATGGGACCTTCAAGCACTAGGCCTCTAGTAGACTTGCAGCCTTTTTATACAAATTGGTACAATCCAACAGCAAGATGCCAACCTAGACTAATCCCAAATACCTAATGAAAAGTTCATTTTTCATATGAATTAAGTATCTATTTTCTCAAGAAGAAGAGCTACCTATCTTGTGCTTATTGTACAACAACAATGCAAAATTTTAATTTCTAATTTCATAATTTTCATTCATCTGCAAGTAACAAGTAACCCTTAATCATATTTTCCACTTTCTCCATGCAAATCAGCTGAGCCTGAGTGACCAGTTCTAACTTCGATCTTTCTACCTCAACATGGAAATCGACTGTAGAGTCAGCTCTTGCTGATAATACCGAGCTTCCCGTGGGGTTGCGCCCTGTAATTCCTCCGGCTCCTATACTAGACAGCCCTGCCCTTTCCCTTCCCAAAGTGGTAACCCTAATTTGATTATTTCATCCATCAATTCAGTCCAGACAGACCCACCTGCCATCGCAAACATTACGTTACTTACTCCTCTTTCGTTCCAATCTGGTTTGTTTTGTTGTGGTTGGGTTTGTCAGTCGGTCCCGCCAGGCCACTTGTGGCTGGCGTGCCTTGCACTTCTACTTTGTTTTTTGTTTTGTTTTTGTTACAAATCGAAACGGAATTTCATTGCAAAAAAATAGAATACTGTACTTCTACTTTTCCGTTTCATTTGCTTCAACCAGAAAAACAAAAACATTACCTACTCCACGGCGATATCACCTTGACTTCCAGCAGGACTTTTGTTACACTACGTACAGTACCAAATATAAAACTCTGGAGAATCGATTGATACTCGAAAAGGTGATGAACTATTTGGCTTTTGGTGGGTTTGGAATTGGTAGCTCTGTCTGTGTTGACCAAAAGCCATGAAGTGGGTGTCCGGACTCCGGAGCCCTTGTACTTGCGAAGGCCCTCACTGGACAAAGGCCGTGGACCTTTCTGCCACGGGTTACAGTAATACTCCGAGTAATAAGCCGAACCCAGTCACTACCACTGCACAGTTCAGACATGTCTCTCGAGGTCGTTGGGACTCTCGCTCACTGGAGTCTAGTCTGATCCATGAATTTGTGGAATTCGCAAAATGATTTAAAAGAAACCCAGAAAACCACGGCCATAACTTTGCGGATTGGTGTATTTAGAAGGTGAACCATCCGAGTCTAGACGGTGGCCCATAGAGTGTACAGTAAGTTCGATGGATTGGATTTCTTTGATTTTTGTGGCACCAAAGATTGGTGAATTAGTTTGGGCGTGAGAGTCTAGGACTCCTGATCGCGGGCTTGCCGCTGATCTGAGCTTTGCGGGCTGTGTGTGCAGTTCTCTTGTTTCGGTTTTGTTTGGGCTCTGGGTTGTGGTCGGTCAAATTTGCTGGTTTTCAGGTGGTTTCTGGGGTGGGATTTGATCGAGCGCCACTCTCTCGTGGAATGCGTGGTTGCGGCTGGACAGAGTTTCTGTGACGCCGGATCGACAAGAGAGAAGCTTATTAATATTAAATACTTCAATAGAACTGAAGGTTGTGTTGGTGTACTAAATTTGGATCTTGACCTTTGCTGAAAAGGTCCTACGATTGATTCAGTTACAAAGGCTACCTTCAACATGGGGGGCACATCTTTCTCCAGTTCAAATTCATTCAATTGGCTAGTCTAAATGTTTATTAGACTATTCATTTATGCCAACCCTTGATTAGAAGATAGAAGCTCTTTTCTCTCCATAAATATAAAAATAGAGTACATTGTCATGAAGTTTGCGGTTGGTTGAGGAAAAGAACCTCTAGATGTTTTTTGAGCCTTTAAAAGACTACAAGTTCCCACATTGCAAGAATACATTAGGAACGCCAAGAATTCTACCACATAAGCAATCTAATGTGAGTGATTTTAGTCCTAGGGAAAACTACATAGGAACTTTTAATTTGCTTCATATGATAATATTTGGAAATTTGGATTTCATATTTGTAATTAGAGGTCTCTCACTACCTAGAAGAAGTGAAGAAGATAAACAAAAACATTATGACCCTAAAACTCTCTCTTAGGTGAACAACAATATTAGTTTCATTGTTGGAAAATTCTAAAGAAATGGGAAATCAAACAAAATTATTTAAACAAAATGAATAGTGAACTTGACCACGTTTGTCAAGGCTACCCTCTTTGGCCAGCCAAGGGTCCGCCCAGGCGGCCCCCCCTTGAGCAAGCAGATGTCTGTCTATGTCATTGTGGTGCAGTGTGAATAGAGTTATAGATAAAATTTGTAAAAATAGATCCAAATGTGAATACACGCCACATTCTGCTATGTGAATGCAAAAGTAGATAAAAATTGAAAACTCGATTCAAAAACGAACCTCACTACGGAGTTGTGGCCATAAGGTGGGTACACCTAAAATGGCCACTTATTCTTACTGTGCCTAGTTCCTGTCATCATGTTGTTCAGATTTTTATATAGTCTTGTTGGCAAGTGAAAACATGTTCCAATGCACCAAAGAACATAGGATTTGGATACTGTATGCAAAAGTTATTAACGGTCAAAGTCTGTTTCTGAAATGGCCATCTACAGTCTGGTTACATGACTGATTTCAGAAATGTATGCACATTGTAGATGGCGCTTTAAGGTCAGGTGCCATTTTGGGTGTACCTACCTTAGTCTCTCTGCAAGGACAGAGCCAATAAATCAAGCACAAAATAAAATAAGGGTTCTTTCAGGAAGGGGGTAGGTTCACCTCGGCCCCAACTTGCAATAACTTACTGTGGAAACTTGAAACCAGTCAACCGACATGCGGCACTGTACTGTACAGTATGTCCTACTTGTGATGATGTACAATTATACAACGGAAGTCAACGGATCCTTCTGGGAACCTTCCAGGCTCCCGTCCGAAGAACTAAATTGCTGCAAGTTGCATCAGAATGACGTCATTCGGAAAAGCTGACTTCGGATCTCAAGCAAGTAGAACACACACAAGTGGGCTTGCAAAACGACACATGATGGTTCAGTCAAACGGATCCCTAATCCTTCATTTTGTCGTGATATATGATCTTTGGAACCCTAAATAGAAATATCCGTAGTGTGTCTAAAAGAAGGATTGTAGATCTAAGATAATTATAATTAAGGTAGCGAAGAGCATCACCACCCGTCTACCAAAATTCAGCTTGCAAAATGCAAGCCTATCCAATTTGCAAGCCAATCTCAAAGGAGTCCCTCTATCCGTCTAGTTGATAGGCCTGTTAACAAGCCATGCACGCACAACTTGGCAATAGGAAATGAGGTGAACCGCTTGGCCGGTGATTAGGAGAATTCTTCACATCTTGTCGTTTCCTATTTTGCAAGCCGCAAAGCGGCTCACAAAATGACCTCAATTTGCAAGTGAACGTCGACTTGTAAGCCCTCCTTCTTGACAAGTCATCCGTTTTGCCAGACAGGTGGGGTTGCTTTGGAGGTGCTTCTTAACAAGTCATCCATTTTTCCAAACGGATGTGGATACTCTAACCCATTTCCAATCACCCCCATTTCCAATCACCCCCATTTCCAATCTATAGAGTGTTTTCTTTTTGTGAAGTTGCGGAGCAACTCCGAAGCAATCAATCATGGTACATTAGGATTGGTTGTGAAGCTCTCATAAATGCAATAAGCCCTTGGTTGGTTTTACAGTCAGCCTATGGTCAAAAATAATAAGGTCAATATTACCATTGTAGGTCAAAAAGAATCTTCTATTGAAAAATTCATAGTAATTATAATATTTGTAATAAAATTCTAGAAAAATATGCTATCCTTTCAAACTCTATTTCTTTATAAGGGAGAAAATTTGCAATAAAAAAATTGCACTCTAACTATGTGTAAATGCTTAAATGATTGAAAATAGGTCAACTACTTTAGGATAATAAAACTAGGACTTGAGGGTCAAGGTGAATTGACCACTTGCTTCTCCTTCTAGAAAACCATGAAGTGTTTTTTTTTAATCTTCTGCCATGGTCAAATTTGCAAATTCTGAAATTATATTTGCAATTAGAGGCCTCAAATCAGTTGGGAGGAGTGTACAAGCTTAATGAATCACTACAAGAGAAAGGGGTGTTTTAAGTAGTGTCCTAGACATCACGTCTTTTAAGTAATGTCTTTTAAGTAAGGTTTTAAGTAAAATTTTACTAAAAAGACAGTCTTTTTAGTAAAATTTTACTTAAAACCTTACTTAAAAGACATTACTTAAAAGACGTGATGTCTAGGACACTACTTAAAACACCCCTTTCTCTTGTAATGAATGAAGCACAAAAATAGTAGGCTTTTTCTTTTACTTGCACCCTAGAATGACTTGGAGTGGTGGAACAAAGGGGCTGGTTCACCTCCACAAACTCAAGTAGGATCAAAAGAAAATATGAGTTTTCTTTTTTTAAATTTTATTTCTTTACCATCAATCTCTACATGAATTGATTGAAAACCTTGTACAAAAGTCATGAAGCTTGTATGAAGTAACAAAGCTAGTAGCACATTGTTGAATACTAAAAACAAATCATTCTCAAGATACTTTGATGTATATTGTCATTTCATTGGGAGATCTTTTTGTTATTTGGTTCTTTCAAAATTTGAATGTCCAATATTTCAAATATGACTTCATAGCTTATCTCTTTTAACCTTTCAAATTCTATTCAAGTTCTTATAGGTCTTCTATTTTTATATTCTATGATAGCCATATATTGTCTAGTCATCAATTTTTAGTTTTTTCCATGAGAGTCATATTTCACAATTTTTCTTGAAGATACAAAGGACACTACAACCCACCTTTGATATTTGTTAACACTTTGGAGTAAAGAAACTTGTAACACTAGTTAAATCCTAAAAAAGGTAATGGAGTTTATAGACAATATTGTTTGCATGATGTAGAATGTGCACTGCATGATGTAGAATGAATGATGTATGAAGATGTTGTAAGTTCTATACAACATTATTAATGCCAACAACAATAAAAATTCTATAATATACAATGGACCTACTTCAACTTCATTCAAGGTATAAATTTTTCATAGCCTAACTTCCATGGAAATTAAAATTTAATGTAGAAGTACCTATAACAAATAACTTAAGCATATTAGCATGTTAGATGTGGAAGATTTAGTGTGAAATTGAGCTCAGTGTGTGCAAATATAATGATCACTAACAATGCAAAAATGAATATTCTATTCAATATAGAGGCAAGTTTTTCATTAGAGCCCATTCAACAAATAGTGCATCCAAGTGTTGTTTACAATAGGTCAACCTATGAAACTATCAAAGGAGAGTTGTCCAAAATAGATATTTCTACCTTATTGAGGTGATTCACTAAAGAGGAGAACAAAAAATTTATAAATCCTCTTAATGGTTAACAACTACTACTTACTAGTATATCTTTGGAATTTAATGGGGAGCAAAATTTTCATGTGTGATTTTAACAATAGCACGGTAAAATAATAAGGGAGAAACACCCAATACCGCACTTGTCCCTAGCCTTAGACCCTAGATTCATCCAATTCCATCCATAGACTTCACTAAATGTGTTCGCCAAATGCTTGACTCTCATTTATAGATGCATTCAAAGCACACGTACCAAAATCTCATAGACTCACTGCTGATTTTAGCAAGGTTCAAATTTGGATGTACCTATATGAAATTTTTAACGCTGAAACGTTGGGCCTATGACCACCGGTTTTAGGCTGCACTCTCTGCCACTCAGTTTGTTGCCATTTTGTAATCAGATGCGTATGAAAACTTTTACTTTTATTTTTCAGAAATGAAATTGCATGTCCTCTGTACTTCACAGAAATTTCAGATTTTTTTGAGGAAAATTGTATTTACTGGAATTTTTTGAAGGAAAAATGAAGAAAAAATGAAGAAAAAATCATATCAAATAGAAAATAACCTCAAAAAATCTGAAAATTTCAACATGTGCTAAAATTACATTGAAAATCATCATGGTGTAAAATAATTTACTGTTTACATCTATAATTAGAAAGTAATGAACATTAAAAATACATCCAAAGTGCAAACTACAATAAAATATTCATTTTTACAAATTTTTACAAAATTTCAATTGGAGTAGAAACTGGAGGAGAGGACCTTCATTTTATTAGTTGGGCTCTAACTCAGAAAATGTCATTTTCAAGGAGAAATTTCAGATTATGTCAATTTCTCGAAATACACTAAAATGGCAAATTTTGTCATCCGTTTTCTCTAATTACTTCTCAACTACATAAAACCAAACCTTAGTTAGACTAAAAACTCAATTGGAGACTCTTCACAACTCAACATGAAAGGTCACTAAAATAAAATGAAGAAAAAAAACTATTGTTCAGGTCCTTTTGGGCCCTGTGAAGCTTGCCGAACGCCAAAAATTGGCGCCAGCGGCGCTTAGGGGTTAATGGTCTAAGGAGCTAACACTTTAAAAAATCATAGAAATTACACATAACATTGAAAAAATCTTTTTTTTTCCTTTAGAATATTCATAATAATTTCACTCGCTAATACTAGAGAAATATTATTTTCAGGAAAAGCTGCATCCAACTATGCTGAACTCCTTATTTGGACAGTTTTGGGTGCTTCCACCGTACGATGGGGGTGAACTGTCTCCAGCTTGCCTCCACCCACCCAATGCATGTTGAGGAGTCAACTTCTCGACTGGGGAGGAAAATTGGAGCCGCAAGTGGGCCTTCAGTTCTCTACCATTTGCATGGTCGTCCACGTGGCACTCATTTGTGGATCTCTAAATTGACTCCAGTCAAAGGCTAGGGTTACAACTTAATTTGATTGGGTCTCCCAAAGGGTTTTTTTATTTTTATTTTTTTAAACAAATGAAACGGAATTTCATTGCCAGGAGAAAAATAATACAACCAGCCACAAGTGGCCTGGCAGACAAGTCCCAAAGGTTTTCCATTGCTAGTTTTAAAGGGTTACAGTGAGATTCGGTGCAGGTTGGATCATATATCGGACAAAAGTCCACGTTCCTTTTCGACACGGCTCCTCCACTTAAAGTTATTAGCATTGAATTTTTTTTTAATCTTTTTTTTTTTTACACAAATAAGGTAGAACCACGTATTCCCGATCACCACCCCATAACCAATAAATGGGGCACCATATTTCCAATCAAGGTTGGAATGGATTTCAATTTTCTCCTTGGGATGCGTGTTTTGAACTTTTTCAAGGTTTGGACCAATAACTTAATGACACATAAGTGAACAAGAAAGTATGATGCAATGAGTGGGAAAGTAACTGTTGGATGGTCACAATTGGATGACTTTAGATGTTCGTCATAGTCAAGTCCAACTTTTGCCTTTCAAAATTCATAGCAATTTCAATTCATGTGATAAATTTACCAAAGTTTTTGCAATCCACATCATTTCTATCACTACACTTGTGGAAATATTTGCTTTCCCTTGCACTACACCAAATCATGTCTAAAATATGTTAAATTATTGGTTATGAGTGGTCTACCTTAAAGGAGATCTTTACTGCAAAAAGAAAAATACAAACACCCAATTGCATGGTGTTTAAATCATTTTGGAAAGTTACAACACTTGTCTCAAAATAAATCCGTGGTTTCAATGGGTAATTTTTTTAAAGGCCACCTTACAAGTGAGTTGAGTGGGAAAATCTCCACCTAATTTACAGTGGAAACACCCAAAACCGTCCAAATAAGGAATTCTGTATAGTTGGAGGTAGTTTTTTCTAAAAATAATATTTTCCTAGCATTAGGGAGTGAAAATGATGAATATTCAAAAAAAAATTCTAATGTCATATGTAATTTCTATAATTTTTCAAAGTGTTGGCTCCCTAGACCATTGAAACTATTTAATAGATGCCCCCAAATCTGAATGCTACTAAAATCATTAGTGAGCCAATCACATAATAAAATAGGAAGTCGAAGAACTACCCATAAGAGCACGATCCCACTTCCTTGTGGATCAAAGCATTTTCCAAACAATTTTTTCTAATTATTTTATAACCAATAGAAAACCATTGCATTAAAAATCAAGAGATTTCGAATAAATTTTCATGGAAGGAAGAGAAGTAGACACATCCATCACAATTTGAAACATTTTTTATGCATTGAAATACTAATTCACTTGCCAACAAAGAAAACATGAAAATTCGACTGAAACTCTGAATGAAGAAGAGATGCAATGCGCAAGCATAGTTTCCATGGCACAATTTTTCAAGCTAAAAATGAACCCGGAAAAAAGGCATCCAGGGATTAATTGAGCTGCAATTCCAATTCGAAAAGAAGCTTAGATGGTTATAGGATTGATTGCAAAGCTACCCATGTGCAAGAGCATCGCTGAAAAATCGACAAACGCAATTGCGATTGAAGCTCCTGATTGAAGCATCAGCAGAGGCAACATTGGGTCTCTCTCGGATTCTGAAGCCCTAAAAACAGAGTTGCAGTGCCGCGAATTTCGAAATCAACTACGGAGTTCCACTCAAAGCAAACAAAACTGATATTACTTCTTCAAACTCGCACGATTTCCTTGCAATCCAGCTCAAAGTGGACACCAGAGACGGGCACTCACTGACGAAGCTACAATTATAAATCGAAAAAAAGGTCAGTTGCTAGCTAAAAGGATAGATTACAATGCTCTACAATTGCCAGTGTACTGCGATATCCACAAATGCAGTTGCGCTTAGAGGTCCTGATCGAAGTACCACGACTCGAATCAAGGAGCGTCTCCCGGATCCTGAAGCTCGTAAACAGGGTTCCTATTGCGAACTAAATGAATCAGCGCTTACAAAACTGAACACCACCACCTCCATCCAACACGCACAAGTTCCATGCAATCCAGCTCAAAACACACACAAAGACACAGACATTCAGGGATTGCGCTACAATTTTAATTCGAAAAAAAATCAGTCGCTTTGATAAAATGGAGTGCAAGAACACCACCTTGTCCAGTACTGCACTGGAAAAGACAAGGCGCAGCACAAACGCCAGTACCAATGAAGCTCCTGATAGAAAGCACCAGGATAGGCACAACAAAAAGCCTCCCACTTGGATGCGTCGACTTCACAATTTGTACAAACTCTAATCCTCTCACGTCCCTAATGAACACTAAACCGGTGAAAAAGCTACAAATCGAACGCGCACGACGTCTGCGCCAGGCTCAAATACTGCTCGCTACAAGCAACAGTCTCCCACCGCGGTTTGCCATTCCTCAAAGGCGGGGTGAACTTCAAGGTGCGCAACGAAGTCGCTTCGTTTCTCTTCACAAGCCCCGTGATCACCAGCTCGTTCCCCGTTGCCGCAATACAAGTCGACGTCATCTCCCCTTTCTCGCATTCTTCCGGCATCTTCGCCACGAACGTCCAAGCGTTTCGTTCCGAATCGTACACCACCAATTCCTTTCCATAAACGGCGTACACGCTTCCATTCAGCGCCGCCAACGAAGTCGGATTCGCAGGCACGTCTCCGCCGTCCGTTGGCTTCCACATATTCTCCAAAACTCGCCACGAATTCGTCTCCGGATCGTAGATTTCCGCACTCGTGGTGAACACCCCTTGCGCGTCGCTCCCGTATCCACTCACAACATAAAACTGCCCGGCGATGATCACGCCCGTCGGCTCGTCGCGCTCCAAGTTCATGCCACGCAACGACGTCCACGAGTTGGTTACCACATCGTAAGACTCCACCGAGTTGAGCGCTTTCTTGTCGCCGTCGTGTCCGCCCGCGAGAAAGACCTTCGACCCGATCACGCCGCACGCGAAGAACGAGCGCGCGCTCGGCATATCCTTCCCTTGTCGCCATTTCTGCGTCCCGAAATTGTAAATGAACACAGAAACGGAAGGCGCCCAAGTGGACTGCCACCACCCGCCCATCACTACCAGCTCACGTCCAACGCACATGAGCTTGGAGAATGTCGGCAAGCCGCCTGCTAAGCCCGGAATCGCTGGCAAGCGCTCCCATGTCGCGTGTTCCACGTCCAAGAGCGTGATCCCAAACACAGGCTCACCAGCTCCGTCACCGCTTTCTTGACTTGCGGTGGGTGTTCTTTGCAGCATGCACACAAAGGAGTTGCTTGCGCCTTCAGATTGGCGTTGGGCGTAATACTCCGGCGATTGAACGAGAGTGCGCAAGGCTTTGGAGACGGAGTGCAGACTGGCGTGGCACTGGAGAGGGACGCGCAGTAGGCAGTTGATGAAAACTTCGTCGGGGAGGCAGGGCGTGAATCCTGTTGCTTGCGGTAGCGGCGCTTCTGCGTTTGAAGCGCGGCAGCGCTTCATCATTTCGTTGTAAGCTACGAAGTCGGCCATTGAGGAAGCAATATTCGTACCGAGATTCAAAAAGTGGGGATCCTAGCACTCTACACAGATTGTGGGTTTCTACTCCGTATTGAGAGAGTTCCAGCTCAATGCTCGCTCTGCAGGGCAATAAGAACTCATGGCGTAGCTTGAAAGCTCACGACACACGCAGAGCTCGAGCTCAAGTGATCGACACACGGGGGGGGTTTACAAGCGATATTCTCAAACGACTGTGATATTTGAGAAGTGAAATGTAAGATCATGAAATAGATTGTCAGCTCACTCCAGAATTATGAGTAGCGACCACCAACTACACTGCTGCGAGAGACAGATGAGGAGAGCTGGATCAGAAATGAACGCTTGTGCTTCTTATATAGCGACTCCATGCATCAAATCCAGCATCTCTTTTCTAATTTTTTACACTTTTCGGAGCAAGTGCTGTTCTAAATACCGGTAGAGGCAAGCAAACCAGCTGCCAGTTCTCCTGTAGAGTGGGAGACTGGTGACGCACTGGCACTTCGGCACTTGCCTTGAAAGCCGGCGAGGCTCCAGGAAAGGGTAACCCATTTTTTTAAATAATATAATAAAAGTCCCATGCTGAGCAAGAATAAAGAATATTAGATCCTATATTGTCAGCGACACAGAATTTGATTTTGGGGTTGAACAGGATTAAACAATTGAACTGGATTTCGCGACTTTTCGAGGAAACACAGCTCATCAGTCTTTCGTGGCCTTCGGTGCGTGTGCCTCGATCTCATGAGTGGGCCACTAGGCCCAGTTGGGGATGTGAGTTGAATTTGGGAGCATTTTGTTTGGATTCTTTTTTCAGGCTGGCTGGGCGGTGATCGGATCCGACCGGGAGGATAAGAAGACTGCGTATCAGTCACCGTGGCGGTGCTGAGTTGTAATTCTGTGCATCCCGTTGCTTACCAATCGGATTCTCCGAAAAGTGAGGTTACCGAATGGGAGCACCCCGGCCACAGTCCAGACGGCATCATTGTGCACTGCATCGCTATTTTCTGAGACAGTTCAGGAGGCCGGGGTGAACTAAGAGCATCCGCACCCGTCTGGGAAAACGGATGACTTGTTAAGAGGCGCCTCCAAAACAGCCCCACCCGTCTGCCAAAACGGATGACTTCTTAAGAGGGAGGGCTTGCAAGTCGACGTTGGCCTGCGAATCGGGGTCCTTTTGCCATCCGCTCCTTGGCCTGCAAAACTGGAAACGACAAGTTGCAAAAAGCTCTCTGAACCTCCGGCCAAGCGATTCACCTCATTTTGTATTGCCACGTTGTGCGTGCTTGGACTATTAACAGGCCTACCAACCAGACGGGTGGGGCGACCCCTTTGAGATCAACTTGCAAATTGGATAGGCCTGCATTTTGCAAGCCGAATTTTGGCAGACAAGTGGTGATGCTCTAATCCCCTCGCCTGGCCACTCAAAAAAACGCTAGAATTTGATTTTTTCCCACACATGATAAAATTTGCAAATTCTGAATTTATATTTGCAATCTGAGGCCCCAAATTAGCTATGAAATGTGTATGAGGTAAATCACTTGGGCAGTAAAATAGGGGGCTTTCATTTTTACTTGCACCCTTGGAATGGTGAATGACTTGGTGTGGTACAACGAGGGGCCAATTGACCCTGATTGTCTCGGAAGATGTTCTTAGAAACAAATTTAGACGTATTCTTAGACTTGGTTTACATTGCAAATATCACTCTTAATACTAAGTGTGAGCATCTTGAGCACGTCTCTAAATATTAACCCTTAAAGTCTCGTTGTCCATAAACGGACAAAGGGAGCAACACCCATTAAAATGACTGTCCCCATGGGCAAGGCCTACTGTAGTACTCATGTTCATTTGTCAGAGCCCCATTGTCTACAGAATTAAAAAATGCATGAGTATGGGTGACAATTGCAATGGCACAGCATCCCCATGGTTTCAGAAATGGGTAGAATACAGGCAGTTTTGTAAAGAGTAGTAAGTGCATTCATTGAATAGGTGACGTGGCTATATGGCTACTTAGAGTGCACTGAGAAGTGGCTCAGGAGCTACTGAGCACATTAAAGCATACAGTACATGGTGGCATGGACACTTAAGGAGCCTAAACTGGGTTTAGTGGCGGCAGGATTACATGAATGTAAGTTCATAATTAAGGGCACAAAGTGGCGGCAGGACTGATTAGGACGCAATGGCCTCCACAAACATGAACTTCTCCATTGCTTAGGTAAAGTACAATCTGTGAGTAATGAAGCTTTGTTGAACAACTTTGGAAGCCATCAATGATAGTGCTGTTTGAGGGTCAGTAAGGACGTCTTAGAACATACATTGTAGAAATTACAGTGATTACAGAATGTCGAGTGGCTATGGTCGAGGAGAATCAGTCAGTCACAGTAATGACAGAAGCATTGAGAGATGGCTAGGTGAATTGATGTCGTATAGCACAGTAAGGATTGGAACTTGGACTCCTGTGACTCCAGGCCTGACCTCAGTGCATGACACAGAAAGAGTGGAGGGAATTGAACAACAAAGTAGGCTTGCTTCAACAGGAGGATCCACACAGCCCTTTTCAAATTGGCAATTGCGTCCATCTGCTTGGCAATGGCAGCTCCAAGGTGTGAACGAAGGTGCAGCTCAAGTTGCAAGTGCCGACATGCTAGCATCACAGAGTGGAGGAAGGGACTTGCCGATCCACCCAGTACCACTTCCAGCAAGCGCCTTCCAATTCCCGGCACAGGAGAGAGGCGGCCTAATCCAACCAGTGCCGGCAGAAGGGAGAGGCGGGGCGATCGGACCACTAGCGGCGCAGGGGAGAATCGGCTCCATGAAAACACTACCGACAGAGGGGACTGGCTGCCCGATCGGAGCGTTTTCGGCACAGCTAGGGAGACGCCGCCCGATCGCACCTCCGCGGACAGAGGGGAGGTGCGACCCGATCAGAGCTCAGCGGGCAGAGGGGAGGCGCGTCCCAATCGGAGCCCAGCGGACAGAGGGGAGGCGCGACCCAATCGGAGTTCAACGGACAGAGGGGAGGTGCGACCCGGTCGGAGCTCAGCGGACGGAGGGGAGAGGCGACCCGGTCGAAGGTCAGCGGACAGAGGGGAGCAGGAGTCCGGTCGGACCAGAAGCGCTGGCCTCGGGAGACAGTGACACAGAGAATGAGGACGGCGCGGACCCACATTTCCCAGGGCAAGGCGGAGCGAGCGACGGTGGACTGTCCGATGTACCAGCAGATGGAGTCCCCGAGCTAGATCCTGCAGGAGGATCTTCAAGGTCGACCAGGCGACTGTAAGAGTATGGCCACTGGACCAACCAGCAGTTGAATGCGGCCATGGCAGCAGTCGATGCCGACTGCAGCGTTGGCGACGCTGCAAGAAATCTGGGCATCCCTGCGTCAACAGTTCAAGACTACATATACGGCAAGACACTGAAACGGAAGAGAGGCAGACAAGGGATACTTGGAGTTGAGGAAGAGACAGCCCTAGTCACATGGATGATCGAAATGCAGGAGCATGCCCACCCAATTAGCATTTTCGAGCTGAAAAGAAAAGTAGCGGAGATGACACGAGACCGCTTGACTCCATTCAAAGACGGTATTCCCGGCTGAGATGGTTCCGCAATAGACACCCTGAACTAACGCTGCGATCAGCTCAAAGTTTAGAAGACGGACGAGCCAGAGGGCTGAATCCAACAAGTGTAGCCTTTTTATACAAGAATGTTGGCATTGCATACAATGAACACAACTACAGCCCCTCCCACATTTGGAACGCAGATGAGTCAGGCGCGCAAGCAAGTAGGGGAGGTGGTGGAACCCTAGTGTTTGCTAAACAAGGTAGCAGATCTGTACATAGAGTCATTCCCAACAGCAAAGAACACCTCACAGTTCTCTCTTGCATCAATGCAGCAGGACACTACCTCCCCAACTACTATATTTTCAAAGGTAAACGGAAGCAACGCAATTTCATTGAACAATGTGAAGGTGGCTCTTGCTTTGCTATGCAAATCAATGGCTGGATGACATCTTTCCTATTCTCAGCATGGCTTACATTTTTCTTAGAGAAACTACAGAATAGGTATAGAATATCACAGGAAAACAGGCAACTTCTTCTGTTGGATGGACATGGTTCACATGTCACTCTTAAAGTGGTCCTCAAGGCTCAATTTCATGGTCTGGATATCATCACATTGCCTAGCCACACAAACCACAGAATGCAACCACTAGATGTTAGTATTTTCAAACCCTTCAAGACAACATTCAGAGCATGTAGAGACAGATGGTCCAATGAGAATAACGGAAAAGCTGCAAGTAAGGAGGTTTTAGCTCAGTGGGTATCTGTAGGCTTGAGTAGAGCACTTACAAGCAAGAACATCAAGAGCGGCTTCGCTGGCACCGGAATCTAGCCACTTCGCCCATCAGCCATGGATCGATTCATGAAGCCAAGTGCGTGCTACATGGAACCTGCTGTAGTTGAAGAACCAATCGTCCAAGAAATTGAGGACGAGGCAGAGACCACAGAAGATACAGAGCAAGCGCTCTTCAACTCAGCAAAAGCAGATGCTCCACAATACTTTGTGCAAGGAGACTGCAGTGACGGAGAGTCTAGTGAAGCCACAGACAGTGATGTAGAGCAGTCACAGGTGCAGACAAGGCGATCTCTATTCCCCCTTCCCCACGTTCAATCAACACAGCGAAAGACTTCTAATGCAGCTGAGCCTCTGATTGACTACTCCAAATCGATCCTAATGACCTTGGACTAGTACATAGCAGCCATGACAGCCAAAGCGCAGCGGAAAGAAGCGGTTGCTCAGGAGAAAGAAGAACGCAGAATTCAAACTCAAGCACGCAAGGCTGAACGAGAGCAAGAGTGGGACAAGAGAGAGGCCGACCGCCTGCTGCGACGAGTTCAAGCAGATCGAAAAAAGGCGGACCGTGAGCGCGAGAAGGCGCGGAAAGCTACTGAGAGAGGACGGCGGACTAGGCGGGAGAAGTCTGTCCGCGGTGGCAGTCACGCAGGAGAGAGCTCCACTGCCCGCTAGGGTTATGGCGACTGAAATTCAAAATGCTGGGCCCGCCGTTAGAGGTGGCAATCCAGCAACGGACTGCTGCAACGGCGGGCGGTCGGCCTTCAACGGCTGGCAGTCTTCATTCGGCGGACGGACGACAACAACGGCAGGCGGGCGGGCTTCATCGACAGTCCTTCTTCATCCAGCGGATAATGGGGTCACGAGGACGCGATGCGGCCTCCCGTTCGGCAGATAGTCAGGCACCCTCTGACGGTAGCGACTGCCTTCCTCGGGTGCCCTTTTTAAAAAAAAATAGTCACGCTCTTTTTGGCTTCTTGAGCTGTACAGATCAGGGTGCGCCACATCTTGATGTCAGGAACCGCATGCACTACTTTAGCATGCGCAACCCTTGTATGTAACTCCTCTGCAACTCTATGTGTATAGCATCTACACACGTTAATGTAAATATGACGACTTATGACTTTGGAAAATTGTACCCATCGCATGCTTCCATCTCACTCTCTCATTCCTGTGCCAATGTTTTTCTTCCTCTCCTGTCTACTTCAGATAATTTTCTCTTATCTTCATGAGCTGTTTCCATGACTGATTTCTACTAACTTCAGCACAAATGGGTGCTGCTACCTAATATGGATTTTGGGCAAGTTTTTATAAACTTAATTTTGGATGAGATTTTTTGGAACTTTCTCAAAGAAGAGAAGAATCTTTCAAATTTTTAAGAATACAACTTTTATTTCAAATCAATGCCCAAGAGCAAAAGTTATACAATAATTACCTCGAAATGAGAGAGATTGAAAAGCAATAAAATTTTGTAAAAAATGGAAATAAAAATTTTAGTGTTTTTCTCTTCACGGGTTGTATTTTTGTCTAATTGAAATGCTTTGATTCATTCCATTTGAATTAGTGATGTAAAAATTATGGAGCTCCTTCTTTTGCAAGTAATCAATGAATTTCTTTTTAAAAACAATTTTTCTTTCACTTTGATGAATGATAATATCTTTCAATTTGTATGGTCAAACATTGCAATAATTTTACCACATGATTTGAGGCAAGTATAGTATAACCTAATTGAATAGTTATATTTTAGAAAATTTGTTTTTTTCCTAATTTTCATTGAAAGCAATAGATTTGGTAGTTTTCAATGTTTTTTGACAAAATATGGCCTAAAGACTTGAAAGGGCTTAAGTATTATTTGAATTTTTGTGTTGGGTCTATATTGAAAACAATTAGGAGATGATAAACTGATCATACTCTTAGCATCTCTATCTTGGATGTTGTATGAATAAACATAGAACATGTAATCAAAAGTAGGGACTCACTTTGGATTCTCTAAGAAGTAGAAGCCCCATGGCAACTTCTTGGCTATAATGAAGTTCACTCCTAAACATATGGGGTGGCATTATCACATCCAAAGAGAAGAACCGTTTAGGCTTGTTCATAGTGTTATAAACAATGAGTTTTGAAAGTATTGATTGTCTAGCAAAAATGGGAACATGGAACAATAGGTTACAATACAAGATTTGTATTCTCTATGACTATATGAAAACCAATTTTGTACTCAAATAATCATTGAGCACCAAACTTTGATGGTTTGGCTTAAAATTCTAGGGTCACATATCTATTATATTAATGATTCTATGATTGTAAATAGATTTGCAATTGATAGTAGGTTGCAATGTTTTTTGAATGAGAAGTAAGAATTAAGTGCAATTTTTTTAAGAACATTTAAGAAGCTCATTTCTTCATTTGGGTTTCAAATCTTGAATCTATATATAGAATGGATGATTATAGTGTATATAAAACTTTGCTCAGGTAGATTTTGTATCTAGATTACAATTACATGTACTCACTTTATTGATACCAATATCGTCATTGAATGTGCAAAAGAATGGTATTTTATTTGTACAATGTATTAATTTGCCTTATTAGTGCATGTAATACTATTTTATCAAAGTTACACTATTTGCAAAATAACTATATTGGTCTAGTTTGAAATATTATTGTATTGTTGAATTTTCTAAATACTAAAAGATTTTAGGAACACAATTTTGGTAGGTGGCATTGAATTTGGACCTTCACCAATTAGATAATTCACCATACATCTACAAAACTAGTAGACCTATTGCCTTTTTATGTAAATTGGTACAATCCAACAATAGTTCAACCTAGACTAATTTAGAATCCCCTATATTAAGTTCTCCTTTGATATGAATTAAGTAATTTATTGTCAAGAAAAAGAAGTGCAACCTATTGTTTTAACATGCATGTTTCTCATAATAGAACAACAAAATACTTTTAATTTTTAATTTTATAATTTTCATTTATCTACAAATAAAAAATAACCCTCCATTAACATTTTGACTTTCTTCATGAGTAATAACTAAGCTTATATAAAGAGTTTTAAAATAGAATAATTCAATGTTGTCACATCCATCTTCAAGATCTACTTGATGTCTAGACATTTCCATGATCCCATTTGCATTAGTCACAATCATTACCACAATTTTAGCAACCCTTTAGCATTACAACTATGTACTTGGAGAGAAGACATGTTAGCATATGGTTAAGCATGGCTACATGGGTCTATCTACAATTTACCAATTTACCTACCTACAATTTACCAATTTATTTTAAAATTTTAAAAAATAATTAATTTTTTTTAAAAATAATTTTAAATTAAAAAAAAAATGGGCAATGTATATACCTTTGGAATGAAGGTAACAACCATAGGAAAAGCATACAAAAAATTTCTAAGTAGGAAAACCAATAAAGTGCCAAATCTCAAGAAAATAGATATTTTGATGTTTTAATTAATAAATAATAAAAAATAATAAAAAATAAGATAAGAATCATCTATTTACAATAGCTTTATGAAAATGGTCATTCACTAAAAGAATTACCAAAATAATTTTTTTAATGTTTTGAAATGCTAACTGAATGGAGCTCATTTTGTAAACTTCTACTTCACATAAATTTAACCATTTTTGGAATTTCACTAGATAATAGCTACAAGTCTCCTAGAAGACGATTTTCTCCAAATTTCAATTCAAAATTCGTTTCTTGGCTACTACTTTGCTTAAATAAACCCAAAATTAAACACTATGATTTAAAAATTGGGGGCTATTTTTGGTGGATAGTAATACTTTTTTTGAAATTCTAAAAAGATAATCAACCTTGTATAATAGTTATGAGTATCTTGTCTATAAATCTTGCGTCACTTGGAGCAAGAATGCAAAATTTATAGCCAAAAAAGAAGATCAATATATGGTGCGTGCTATGAAATATTACAAGTGCTTCTTACAATCACTTAGATACCAAATTTGCTATAGTTATAGGGATATTTACTCTAGATCTTTCTACTTCACAATAATTCTAAAATGGCATATCAACTTAGATATCAATTGTAGAATCAACTCTTCTTAATAACAATAGGGATTGTCACTCCTTCTTTTCTCCTCTCTCAATCTTCAAAGAATAAAGACATGGCATTCTCTTGTAGGCTTGAGTAGGCTTGCAAAGGTTTCATTCTCTATTTCTCTCAACATTGAAAATGGCAGGGGATTTTTCTCCTCCAAAGTAAAGAATTTTGAGCAACAACTTTCCTATACAAAGTTTTCATTGCTTCCCTTCTCACTTTTGCCCTACCTACCTCATTTCAATTCTTCTACATCATCCTCGTGCTCTAAACATTTTGTGTGTTTGTGTGTTTTGCATCCTAAGCTCTATATGTTTGAGAGCTTCATAATTTGTGCTAGTAAACCTTGTTCTCCATTCTGCACACCACCAAATTGGGGGTTCCACCTTCATGGAGAAGGGCTCCTACCGATTGACTCTTCTCTCTCCACAACTTCAGTTTTTTTCTAGAAATTTCACTCTCTAGTAGTTCCAGTGGCATTCCTTCGAGAGTAAAGTTCAACGACCCTATCCAGCCCTGACCTTTCCCTTTCCAAAGGGGCAACCCTAATTGAATATTTAATCCATCGATTCAGTCAAGACAGCTTTAATCCATCGATTCAGTCAAGACAGATTTAATCCATCAATTCAGTCAAGACAGATTTAATCCATCAATTCAGTCAAGACAGACAGTCGGCAGGCCTCTCAAGTCTCCAAGTCTCCAGCATCACCGCCTTGACATCGCCGCTTGACCTAATCTCCGTCCACATCCAGCCATGCACAAACACCCACCCAAATATCACTCTCACTGGCGAATTCCTACTTGAAAAGGGTAATGAACTACAGTGCAGTACTCCGACTTTGCCTTTCGGGGAGTTTGGAATGCCTGGCTGGTAGCTCCCACCCGTTCGCTTCGATCGGAGCGACGCTTTTACCAAACTGGGTGCTGACAAAAAGCCGTGAAATGGGTGTTCAGACTCGCAGAGTTCGATCTTGTGCAGTACAGTACAGTACTTGCAAAGGCTTCGCCGTGGACCTTTTTGCAACGGGCTACTGTAGTGTGGATTAACTTAGTCGGGCTCGAGGTGGTTTGGACTCTCGCTCACTGGAGTCTAGTCTGATCCATGAATTTGTGAAACTCGTCAAAGAAGAAGAAGATCCACGGCCATAATTTTGCGGATTGGTGTAGTTACGAGGTGAACCATCCGAGTCTAGATGGTGGCCACACGGCCTCAGAGTCTACCGTAAGTTAGATGGATTTTATTTTATTGAATTTTTGTGTCCACAAGATTGGTGAATTAGTTGTGGCGTGAGAGTGTAGGACTCCTGATCGCCAATTGACGGAGCGGCAGACCTGCACTTGAGGGCTGTAAGTTGATTGAGCTCTGTGCGCAGTAAGTTGTGATCTCTCTGATTCTTTTTCATTCAGGATGTTTTGGGTTGTGGTTGTTTCCAACTTCCAACAGTAGTTCCCTGGTTTTCAGTTCGTTTCTTGACTAGCTGGGGTTTGATCGATCGAGCACGCGCGACGCACGCACGGAATACTGTACTTGGTTGCGGTTGAACAGACTTTCCATGACGACCGGACTGTCCAGAGAACTGAAGCTCGATTGAACTGAAGGTTGTGTTCACATGTGTACCGAATTTTCTCCTTCCCATGTGTGGCAGAAATGGCCTGTTGAGAGAGAAGCTTGCCACAGAAAGCGGATGTGTCTCTGCCCACAAGCGGCCTACTTGGAATCTTGGATGCTCTCCTGTTCAATAATGCAATACTAACAATAGAAGTCAACGACTGTAGGGATCTTCCAGGCAGCCATCCCCAATCCTCTATTTCTGCAACTTGCGTCAGAATGACGTCATTTCGAAAAGTTGACTTGGGCTCTCAAAACGACTGTAGAATTACAGAATGTAGACTCTTGCAAAGAGAAGAACAAGTGGGCTTTGCAAAACCACAACGACGAGTTTTGTTTCCTACGGGACTACAGTAGTCAGCCTTCCCCCAAAAAATCCTGCATTTGGTGGAGATATATGATCTTCGGAACCCTTGACCCACCCCTAAGTGTCCAGATTCATCTCCAGAACCGATGATTTCGGAAAAATCATCGTAAAGTATTATTTGGAAGAATATTTTGGAATTGAGATGCAAGTAAAAGTCGTGGGGTTTGAGTCTTAGATTCTATCCATAGTGTTAGATTCACCAATCTTGTAACCAATATTTTTCTAAAAATGTTGAAACAAAAAATTCAAAAGTCCTCTGAAATTGAATTGCAAGCAAAATATTGTCATTTTTTGAGTAAATTTTGTTGGAATGGATTTGAAATGAGGTTCTCTTGACATGGTGATTTTTTGGGAATTTTTGTGCTCTTTGATTCTATGACCTCATTTTTGCAATTCGAGGTTTGAACTAAAGTCAACGCAAGTCAACCACTTGACAAACTTCCACATTTGTGATTTTTTTTAAAAAATTTATTCTAGGAACATTGTATCCAATTGGGCCAATCGGCTACATTCTTTGGTGCATTAGAACATGCTTTCACTTGCCAACGAGACTATATGAAAATATAAACAACCTAATAATAGTAACTATGCATAGTACCAATTATGACACTTTTGGGTGTACCCACCTTAGGTGTAGGTTGGATCTCTCACAAAAAACAATATTCCAATTCAAATTGGCTCATCCCAACTAGCAATCATTATTTAATCATTTTGTAGGAGTTCCAAATTACAACCTCCGTCTAGCTCAAAATAAATTTGTGGTTTTTAGTAGGAAACTAAAAAAGGTAAATTGGGTCATTGCAAGAAACATCAGTTCTATTTCCCATCACAATGAGAACCACTTTTTTCTTGTCCACTATAACTTTTGGAAATTAAGTCCAATGAATATGAAATTTTTATTGAACAACTTGAAGGTTATTAGATCCCTTATTTTTGAGAAATTATAAAACAAAACTTTATATTTAAAAATCATTTTTGTTGAGCGTCACAATTTATAGTTTACAATAATCACTATATTATGAGTGCCCAAATTTAATGATTTATAAACAAAACTTTCATAGTCTATACGTATAGGTGTAAAACATATAACTTTCAAATGAAATTTGAAAATATGTTATTTTATGTCCTCCACATGAGTGCAAAATTTTTTTCATTGTGTACAATTTTTGAACGTTGAAGATGGTTTTAAGATTATTCTTTTGGTGAAATCTCATCAAAATCAACTCTTTAAAAATGAACAATTTTTAGTTTTTTTAAAAATTGATTTTTCTATTTTCTAAAAATTAAAATGTAAAAGTACCAATTTTCATGAGATTTTGCACTTTTCTAGTTCTCCTACTTAGAGATTTTTCCTATGATTTTCCTTTCTAGGGTACTTTCTTCTTAAAGGTGTATACATGAAACATATTCTTCACTATTTTTAAAAATTGTTTTTCTAATTTTAAACTCTTCCCGAAGAAAAAAAAATACTATAAAAACACTACACTTTTGGGTCAGTGTTTCTTCCAATGACCCAATTTTTCATCACATTTGTATAGTTCTGTGTATTTTGATATTCATAAGGACAGTAACAATCATGTTGAAACTTTTTGTTAGAGGGCTTTCTTGGAGTAATACATTGTGCTCTTAGCGACTTTAAATAGGACATAAGATGAATAGACTCTTAAGTTATTTCAACCTCACAAATAAAATATTATATATGTAGTTATATTTTATTTTTTCTTTCCACAAATTTTTTTTCTCAAATAAAAAATTGGGCTACAATGGAATGGTTAAATGTTTTTTGTTTTGTTTTTTTACAAAAAAAAAAGAAAATTCATTTTCTATAGTTTATTCCTACATGTCCAGCCAAAAATATATGTCCAATCTTAAATTTCAAGCTCATTTCAATGTGAGTAGTTAAATTTCTTTGAGTCTTTCAAAACTTTTTACAACTAATATTGAAGGTTAATTATCAGAAACTCTTATTTTTCAATGAAAAAGGCAAATAATTTGATTTTTGACAAGTACTAAAAGGTATATATATATTAGTAGTGGAAGAGTGAAGAGTGAAGCTTGTGAGTTTTAGTTCATTTCCCAACTTTTAGCAAAGCTTATTAATTTCAATTAATTTGAGAATTGAGATTTAAAAATCATACTTATCCATTTTTTTTAAAAATGTGGCCAATTGAAAGTGTAAAGCATTTTTATGATTTCACCATTGAAAATAAAAATACTTAAGTTTGATTTTGAGTCATTTGCAATTTTTATTTTAAAAATTACATTTCAATAAGTGTAAGGTACATGGATTGTGTAATGAATTTTATGGTTCTTCATTTAAAATTAATCAAATTTTTGAAAGTGGATTTTAGTCTGCTAACACAGTCTTTAAATACCCGTTTAAATATTCATGTCACCTCCAATTTTAAAAAACTCTTGTATGTAAATTTCTCAAAAGGGGCAACAATTAAAATCAAGAAATGTACATTTTTCTTATTATAATCTTAGAATTTTTATGCTATTTCATAGTGATGACCAGGGTCGTTGCAAGAAACACTTACCGGTTTTGGCTCAAAATGGCTCAAAATTAATGAGTCCCGTGAGTCCTATGACCCTTTGAAATTAAAAAATTTTAAACTGAAAAAAATATGGATAATTTGAAGAGCAATGAGAATATTATGTCTCTTGAAATTCAGACCTAAGAAATTTTTTCTCTAAATGTTATAGATAATGGAAAATACAATGAAAATAGCTCTTTTTTCACTAATTTGGTAAAAATAGTAAAAAAATTCAAAAAATGAAAATAAAAAATTCTTTATTTCTTCAAGTAAAGGTCTTTCTTTTCCAACAAATTTCATCTTTGGAAAAAATTAATTATATTCTCTACACTTGCACAAAGTCGTCTACTTTGACGACATGTGGAAGTTGGACAGTTTCATATTTTCAAAAATACTTTTTAGGGATTGTGTAACTATACTATATATCTAAGCATGCCAATTTTCAGCTCAAAATTTGCATTTTTGGGTAAAAAATAGGACTAAAACCCCCCAAAATGGCCAAGGTAGACAGCCAATCGGGGGCAGTTTAAAAATAGTAAACTAATTTTAAAAAAATTGAAAAAATTACACAACATATAAAACTTTTGTATGAACCTTCATTCCAAATTTCAAGTTGATAGGGAAAACTATGCAAAAGTTATGAGCAAAAAACTACATGTTGGAGGTCAAGGGGACAAAAAATAGGACAAGTGTTTCTTGCAATCACCCACCAGTGGATATTCTAGTAAGCAAGTTCTTTAAACATCTATACAATTCCATCTTGAAAAAAAAAATCTACTTGGCCCTAGAGATTATTATAATCCTTTGATCTTTTTTCATACAAAAATCACACTTAGATAAGCTTGGACACTCCAAGGTTTAAAATTATAGGTGTTGTTTTACCTTTCCATCAATGTCAAGGTTCCAACACATTGTGCTAATTGTCATGTATCCAAATATTGAAGTTCATTGAAGTTGAAGCTTGCAATGCAATTGAAGGGGAGAGAAAAGCCAAGTAACCTTCTAAAAAGGGGAAAATATATCAGGGATCTCGACAAAATATAAGTTTGATTTTGTAAGACAATTTTTTTACCTTTCCATCTCTACATAAATTGATTCAAAACCTTATACAAAAGTCATGAATCTAGGATTAAGCAACCACACCACTTTTTCAAAATACTTAGATGTATTCTTGTATTGTCTATTCATTGGGATCTATCTTGTTGATCTATTGTTTCAAAAATGGAATGTTTGATTTTTCACAATTGGGTCATTGCAAGAAACACCGGTCCTATTTGTTGTCACAATGGGAGTGACCTTTTTCTCTTGTAGTATAACTTTTGAATTTAAAAAGCTTTGAAATTTTTAATGGAGATAGCTAACTTCACACTACATTGTTCTATATTTTTTCCAAATTTTGGAAAAACCTTTTTGTATTTAAGAATAGTTTTGTGTTCTTGTCACAAATTGGGTGAATAAGGGTTTCACTACGTTCGTAGTAATTAGAAAGAATGCTTTTGAGTTGATATTTTGGTGGTGTATTCCTCCACTTAGTAGACTTATGAATATGGTTTAAAATCTAATTTTCAATTATTTTTGGATGATGTATATGCTACATAATACATCTTAGTGGCGCACACATTTATAAATTCTAAAAATACTTTGGCTCTAATTTTTCTAGATGAAAGTGACTACAAGGGACTTTGAAAAAATGGCCATAATTAAAAATAAATTAAAAGTTATTTTTTTATTTTTTATGAATTAAAATTGGATCATGGTATTTTTTGATGAAAATCGAAGTCCATCGCTCCTAAGTACCGTTGCATGGACACAATACTCCCACATATTCGTCCACCTGTCAAATTTTTTAAACAATGTAACATGTAAGATAATGTCATTCATTGGCCACATTAACTATTGACTTCAGTACACGTGTCAAAAGTACAGTACAGTGGCAGTTTGCAAATAGTACCCGTAGTACTCGCAGTATTATGCGGCGAAAATGCAGTACCCATGAAAACACTACGAAAAGTGAACAGTGTTTCTTGTAGCGACCCAATTATGACTTCATAGTTTGATTATTTCAACCTTTCTAATTCTAATATTCAAGTTTTCATAAACCTTGTATTTTTATTTTATGAAAGACCTAAAGTAACCTTGGCAATCACCCCACACAACAAATTTAAATCCTTCTCTATAACTCAATAGGCACTTGCAAGCTCTCAAATTTTGCACAATTGTTCAATGCCACATTAAGCTTGACTCCAAAAAAATAATGAAAAAATGTTTCTTCTTGCAAATTTTGTTGCCACTTGAAATCAACATGTATGAAATCTTCTAGAAAAAATAACGAAGCCCTTCTTCGCACACTATGCATTAGAGGGGATTTGAGGCCTCCAAAGGGCCGTTTCGAGGCTGTTCCCCAAAACTATTCTTGTAACTGCTGGCCGTTGTCAGGCTAGCATTTACCCAAAAATAAAAAATAAAAAATTGGTGTGTGTGTCCTGAAATATGAAAAAAAGACCAAAAAAAATTAATTAATTAATTTAATGACGTGACACCCTCTCGACCACATAGGATTTCTGTTCACGCAGTAAAAACTGTGTTCCCGCAGTCCAGGAACCCGCAGTCTTCCAGTGGCCTCAATTCTCCTCTAATGTGATAATTGTGCAGTGGTCTTATTTTTCTTTCGATTTGAATACGGTAATTAACGATGCTCGAGCAATAAATAGCACTCTCAGTGCCCGATGTTTGGATGTGTCCAGTTAATGGCAGGTTTACTCTAAGTGCTCACTATCCAATCATCAATGTGTTTTTTCCCCCTCATGGATTGACTTTTCACAATTGTTCTTGGGACTTCAAAAGAGGCTAAAATCCATTTGTTTCAAAAGAAAAAAAGAAAAAAAGAAAAAGGCTAAAAAGCTTATGGATAGAAGACTTCCAAAACGCTTATCATGGATGCATCCACGCAGTGCATGCTTGCGCACTCACTCAATTTGGGGTCAACTGGACTTTAGAGGAAACTTAAAACCACTTGAGGGCCTGCTCTGATTTCGCATCTGCCATCGTGATTGTGGCATTCAGTTGTGGATCTCCATGAACAACGAATTGACTCAAGGTTCCCACCCTCGTATGGGTTTCATCAACGAATTGACTCAAGTCCAATGCTACTAGGGTTAATATCATTGATTTGATTAACCCCCAAAGGACCAAGGCAGTTTTCCTATCAAAAAATATTCAAAATTAAAGTAGAATCACCTATAACTGATCATTTAAGGCATTTTAGACATGATTTGGTGTAGTGCAAGGCAAAGCAAATATTTCCAGAGGTGTTATAATAAAAATGATGTGGATTGCAAAAACTTTGGTAATTTTATTGCATGAATTAAAATTACTATGAATTTTGAAAGGCAAAAGTTGGGCTTGACTCACAACCTACATCTAAAGTCATCCAATTCTGATCATCTTAGAATTACTTTCCCACTCATTGCTTTGTACTTTCTTGCTCACTTATGTGTCATTAAATTATTGGTCCAAACCTTAAAAAAGTACAAAACACGCATTCCAAGGAAAAAATGGAAATTCATTCCAACCTTGGTTGAAAATATAGTACCCTATTGACTGGTTATGGGGTGGGGATTGGAAGTGGGTGGTTCTACCTTATCATATCTACTGCAAAGAGAAATAACCTTTAAAAAAATGTATTTACTTTAACCTTGTAGATTGCCAAATATTTGCATTTAAAGTGAATAAAACAAGTTTTTTTGCACTTTGCTCAACTAGATTTTGTGGCTTTGAATCATTTTAACTTAAATTTTTTTTGTATTATTTTTTGTTTTTCAAGGTATGTATCAATCTTTGTGTATGGCAATTTTGTGCAAGTTGAATCTCAGACAGAAAAGCCCATCTTCCAAAAAGGCTCTTTTGCTATTGTACAATAAAACCATCCAAAACCATCCAAATGAGGAATTTAGCATAGATGGAGGCAGTTTTTTCTAAAAATGATATTTTTCTAGTATTTTTGAGTGAAAATCATGAATATTAAAAAAAATTCAAATACAATATGTAATTTCTATAAATTTTCAAAGTGTTAGCTTCCTAGACCATTGGAATTGTCCTATAAGTGTCCCTTGAACTGAACTCTGCTAAAATCAGTTGTGAGCCAATTATATATTTATATGTATCCTTGAAACGCATCAACCAATAAGAATCAAGCATGTGGAGAATACATTAAGGGAACTCTACTGATGCAATGGGGTGAGTCTACAATCCATTACAATGGATAGGTTCAGGAATGGGTGTTTTTCCCTTACAGTGGAAACATCAAAAACCATCCAAATAAGAAATTCAGCATAGTTGGAGGCAGCATTTTCTAAAAATGATGTTTTTTTAGTATTAGCGAGTGAAAATCATGAATATTAAAAAAAGAAATAGATTTTTCGGATACAGTATGTAATTTCTACAAATTTTCAAAATGTTGGCTCCCTAGACCTGTGAAACTGTCCTATAGGTGCCCCCAAAACTAAACCCTGTAAAAATCAGCACTCAGCCAACTAGATTTTTCTATGTGTACTTCAATTGTGTTAGCAAATTACAATTACACATGTGGCGAATACATTAACCCCTAAAGGACCAAACTGTGTTTTTTGGCAACATAGCAATTTTGGGTAGCTCACTACAGGTGGAGGGTTTTTTTTCTTCTTTGAAATTTTCACACAACATGTGTCCAAAGAGTATCTTGAAGGCCCAGCAATTTTCATAACTTTTGACTACATGGTCAAAAAGTTATTGCATGATATGTAGTTTTCATTGGTCGGCGGGTAGTCCAAAAACTTTTTTTTTTAAATGAATAATTTGAAATTGGTGTTCTAGATGTATATATATGCAGAAAGCTTTGAATCATTCCATTTTGATTTATGAGATGAAAGTTATGAAGAGATTTAGTTTTCAGGCAGTTATAGATTCTCTACTCTAAAATAAACTTTGGAAGCCTTTACTTTACTCAATTTTAAATATTTTTGAAAAAAAATTAAAATTTTGGATGTTGATTGTTTGTCACAATATTATGACCATTGGGATTGGCCTTTTTTTTAATTCTATAATAAAATTTTAACAATTTAGTACTTTGTATCACTCCTACTTCTTTCTACTCATTAATTTTTTCCTATATGTTGTACAATTCCAGATGATGCGAATTTTTTTAAGCATGTAGCCAACTTGCCATGAAGAATGAATCCAAAGAAGCACCACCATTTTGGGCATTTTTTCATAGAAATGTGACCTTGTGAAGTGCAGCTGCCTGGTTTTTTGCAGGGACAAAAAAAGGATTTTTGTCAATTCAAATGCTAATATCTTGCAATCTACACGGTGGAAATTTCTGAAATTTTTTCTACATCTTTTGACACTAGTGTACTACAAGATCCTACGGTTACATGTGTCAAAAATTGTTTTAAAAAAAAAATTTGGTGCTTGTAATAGAAATGGTAGTTTTAGTGTGTTTTTGGTGAAGACATAGTCTCTGACCTTTAGGAGTTAAGGGAACTCTACTAACACATTTAGGTGAATCTACTGTCCATTGCAAGGAATAGGTGCGGGAATGGATGTTTTGCCCTTAATAGACATAAGAGCCATTTTTTAAGCTGCAGAGGACGGACCCAATGACTATGTGGTCAAACTTTTTTTCTCCCCTAAACAAATGCGTAATTTCCATTGATACGGGAAAACTTTGAAATCCTTGAATCTGTATGGTTCAAAATCCATTTCACACAATGGGAATTGTCCATGTGTTTACAAAAAATCCATTTCTCGGATTAAAAAAAAAATTGTTGCCTTTCCATCATCAGCATCCAGTCGGATTGCCACGTACCGAAAGTCCAAAATGCAGTGAACCGCTGGGAGCCTGCAACTGAATCAGCAAAAAGGCCTTCCCTCTGTATTGGCACTTTCTATTGGAGTGATGCGGGTCCAGCTCAACGGATGGAGGTGAGTTGCAGAGCACTGACTTTTGTTGGTCACGTGAAAGTTTAGTCCCACACTCGATGGTTATGATTGGTTTGAGGTGATGTGGACCTTTCAAAATCTAATGTTGGCTTCAAACCATGAGGAAGTAGGAATTGTTGTTGCGTCTATGGTATCTTTCTATTGGATCAGGGAGTCATGATTGCCTCTTGTGCCTATATACTACAGACAGAAGTAACTCTCCATGTCATTCCCTCGTGGATACAAAGTATTACTAGGTGTTTTTGATTGGTAGCAAGTGTCTCCGTAACATTGTTAAGCAAGTTGTTAGTCTACTTCTAGGTGGAGGTATAATTTTCCCATAGATACCTAGGAAAATTTTAGTTTTATCATGAAGATAACCATTAGTTTGGCTAAGATCAGTCTCTTGTTGAGTTGTCAATGAGTATTGAGCTCCATTCTTAGCCTCTAAGGTCTCCATCTAAGCTACTAGTGACATGCTTGGTGTGTCAAAGATTTGTAATTTTTGATAAATTCCACTGTTGAAGTGATCTTGATTTGGGGGGGGAGCAAAAGGATCCCCTCAACAAGGATAACCAATGTTACGTATCAACTAGGGGAGTTTGTTTGGAAGCCCTTGAAATTTCACTACAAAAAAACAAGGGTATAAATGACTTGACTACAATGTTTGCAAGTTCAAAATGACTACAAAATGACTACAAAACAGTCATTTCGTAGTCATTTTGAACTTGCAAACATTGTGGTCAAGTCATTTATACCCTTGTTTTTTGTAGTGTTTGAACTCTCTTATAAAGAATGTTCTTGCCTAATCTCCACCATGTACTTTTTGAACAACTTGAGATGATGTGGCATGCAATAAATGTGTTCTATGCAAGACTTTTGTATACTATTCCCTATAATTTGAAGTGTTCTCCCAAATGGAAAAAAAAAATTTCCACAAACATTCAGTGGGGGAATTGCATCCAATATGGAAATAGCATATACTTTTGTTTTATCTTGCTTTTTGTATTTTTTTTAGTTTTATTCTAAGTAAGAACTTTGATAAAAAGGTGTTAGTTGCTTCAACTTGATTGTTGAGGCACTTTCCCTTTCTTCTCAACACTTCAACTTCCAAACTCCACTCCAACTTTCACATCTCTCTTCTACTTTTTGTTGCTTCTCCTTCTTCACTCTAATTTATTTTTCCTTTGTTTTTCTTTTGATATTTTTGAATTTAAGATCATAACTCTGCTCCTAGAAGCCCAAAAGTAGGTACCCATTCAAAGAATTAAATTTTTTGAACCAATAGGTGTATTCTATATTTCTGATAGGTGGCACTTATCCTCGGCATCTTTCTAGGTTGAAGATAAACATCTATATTTGTGGTTCAATCTAGTTGCCACCTTGTTTTTATTACGATTAATTGCATTAGATTGAAATCAAGCCAAAAAAATTATTGAGTATAAATTTGAAGTTCGCAAAGAACTTAGAAATGGTTCAGCTAAATCAATACATTAATGGATAAATTATTTCAATTATAACAAGAGTTTGAATGGTAAGAAAAAACCTCTCTCAAAATTAGATGAATAGGATCTAATTTGTAAAGGTGGATGGGTGATTGCAAGAAACACCTGCTGATTTTGTTGTGTTTGGCTGATTTTTTCGGGAGTACTTTAAAATTAGAAAATTAATTTTTTTTAAATTTAAAAAATATGAATAGTGTATATACCTCTAAGATGAAGGTTTTCACCGAAGGAAATGGATAGAAAAATTCTCTAAGTAGGAGAACTTGAAAAGTGCCAAACCTCCAAAAAATACATACCTTTATGTTTTAATTAGGGAAAAATAGTAAAAATAGATATTTTCAAAAAATAAAAAGTGTCCATTTGCAACAACTTTATAGAGATGGTCATTCACAAAAAAAACCACCAAAATAATATTTTATATGTTTCAAAATACAAGCAGAAGGGAGCTCACTTTGTAGACCTCCACACCACATAAAATTAACTATTTTTAAAAATCCTTCCCTGGAGAGCTAGAAGTCTATTAGAAGACCATCTCATCCAAATTTCATCTTAAAATCATTAAAGAAAAGGTACTCCATAGTACTAAAAACCCCTAAACTGCCAAGTGTGACATCCAATTGGGGTCTATTTTTGGATAGTAAATTATTTTTGAAAATTATGAAAAAATTATGGAAGGTTTATGATAGTTATGAGTACCTTCCCTACAAATCTTGAGTCAATCGGAGGCAAAACACAAAAGTTATGGCCAAAAAACAGATCAGCACATGTAGTGTGACAAAATAGGACAGGTGTTTCTTGCAATCACCCGGATGCATTGTTTGATGTTTTAGTATTGTAACAAGTTGATTCCATAATCAAGTATGTCAAAAAAGCCTTCACAAATTGACATATACATATCTAAAGAGAGGTTTTATAAATGGTAGAAAAAAACATGCCTTTTTAGAACTTCAAACTCACTATGCAAAGGACAATTGTTTTTAAAAAACTCTTATCCATAAGAAAATGACTTCCAAATACTAGGCCTAATTTTAACTCCATAGAAGTCTTCAACCCTGTGAAATACAATGATATTGGCACCAAAGAATTCATTTTTAGATAGAAAATGTCTTTGTCTATTTATAAATTAGTTTCTAAATTTTATTTCTCTATGTTTATGTTTTAAGAAATTTCTACTTGTATAAAAATTAATTCTTGTGACAAGTATATGCATTTATCTTTAAGAGTTTATAAATCAATGTTGATAGACATTGCTCGTCAAAAAATATATACAAATATCTATTGATCAAGTTTTTGAGTTTTTTACCAAAAAATAGCATAATGAACTATAATACTTTACAAAAAGTTTTCAAATCAAGCTAACTTTTATCTCCAAAAATACATTTGAGATTTCAAGCCTCCAAAATAAAATCATGGTCAAAATTTAGAAAAGATGTTTGAAAATGTCAAAGAAAATGTCCCTCCTAACCTCTCTTTGAATTTTGTTCATAACTTTTGATTGGAGACTCTAAATCTCAAACCAAGTTTGGAGGTAAAATTTAACTTAATTTTTCACCTTTACATAATTCAAACTTTTTTATACATATTCTACTATTTCAAATTGAGGTTTGAAGTTCTACATTGAACACAATTTTTACTTTTGATTTAACTAGGTATAAGTGGTTGAGCTTCTACTAATCTCAAACTATATATCCTACATAGATTGTCCTACCTCTCTCTACCCCACTTGTATACATAGATTGTTTGTCTATCTTCAATCACTTACAACAAAAGAAACTTTTGAATCTTTGAAAGGTAGTTGTTGCATAATTTCAATATTTTTTTAATTTTAATGCCGGTTTTCTTAGAAACAATATTCTAAAGTGCTCAAGCTCAATTTGAAATTTAATTACTTAATCTACAAAAATACTCCAAAGGGGACCTCTAGCTATGGTAGTGCTAGAGACAAATGACAATTATTAAAAACTACAATGGAATCCATGGTTTCTTAGAAAGTGTGAGCCTATGAGCATGGAATTCTATACACTTATAGTATAGGTGTTTATATTATAGACACCTCAATGGTTATAGTATATTTATGTTCTAAACACCTATATTATAGGTGTTTATGTTATAAACACCTTCAATGAGTGTAGAATACTTACTTATACTTAGGCTCAAGGCTCATAGGCTTACACTTCTATGCTCATATACTAGCATCGTTGCAATGGAATCTATTGCACCAAAACCAAAAAAGTTCAACAAACAATCTAAGGTTTCATCAAGGACATGATTGTAAGTCATCAAGGTTGACATTTTAGCAAGAAAAAACAAATAAAATTTGTGTTGCTCATAGAGCGATGAATGAAATTTTGGCAAAGTTCACATTTAAAATGAACTAGAATCTTCCATGAAACATAAATGAACTCCCAACCATCCTAGCCATTGCACTAATTAGAACCTCCCAATATTGTAAGGTAGGGATATTTAAATGCACCATTGACCCAAAAGCACCATCTTCACTAGATATACGTCTTGTTAATCAATATCTACCCAAAAAAACTTTGACCTTCATAACATTCAGTAGCCCATGGAAGGACTGCCTTCCCCTTGGTGAAGTCCCCATCACCCAATTTCATCTGACATTTCTTGGAGTTGCAACTTTAGTTACTGATTGGAGTGGAATACCATTGGTACCATGGGATATTCCACACCATTTCATTCGCTGGGAGGTAGTGTGACAGGCTGCTACTGAATGTAATGTTAAACTGTTATTTCATTTGGATATTTCATGTTTGAACATCTACTTAAAACAAATTTGACCTCATACAACTTTTACATGAAATATCCAAATGGAACAATTTTTGGTATGTTGGAATCCTGTTTTAGTTGCCAACAAGAAATTATGAAAATTTGATGAGTCTAAGAATGATCTAACAGAAGGATGTCCCTTCTTTACAAGCCATCATTCATAGCGCGTGCAACAAGGTTCACAAACCCAGAGAACCAAAATCCAGCGGAGTCTCGCTCACTGCTCACAAAACAAACAGTCCATCCATCAAGCACGCACAACCTCCATGCCATCCAGTTCAAAGCAGACAGAAGAGACAGGCATTCAGGGATTCATTAGGCTGCAGTTACAATTTAAAAAAACATCAGTCTCAAGCATACAAGATGGATTGCAAAAGCTCCACAGTTTCCAGTGCAGTGAGAAATTGAGGTGCAGTGGAAGCGCAGTTGCAACTGAAAGTCCTGATTGAAGGAGAGCTGCAATGCGCAGGCACAATTTCCATGAATTCCAGCTTAAAATGGACACAGAAGACAAATATTCAGGGATTAATTGAGCTGCAATTCCAATTCGACAAGAAGCTCAGATGGTTATAGGATTGATTGCAAAGCTGCACATTTTCCAGTGCACCACCGGGAAATCAACAAACGCAATTGCGATTGAAGATCCTGATTGAAGCATAAGCAATGGCAGCAACAGGTCTCTCTCGGATTCAGGAACTCTAAAACAGAGTTGCAGAGCCGTGAATTTCGAAATCAACTGCGGAGTTGCGCTCAAAGCATACAAAGCTGATATTACTTCATCAAATTCACACGATTTCCATGCAATCTAGTTCAAAGTGGACAACAGAGACGGGCTCTCGCTGGCGGAGCTACAACTATGATTCGAGAAAAAGGTCAGTTGCTAGCTTCAAGAATAGATTGCAAAGCTTCACAATTGCCAGTCTACTGGGAAATCCACGAGCGCAGTTGCCCTTGAAGCTCCTGATTGAAGCACCAGGAATGGCAGCAAAGAGCGTCTCTCGGAATCTGGAGACCGTAATCAGAATTCCAATTTCGAACTAGATGATTCGATGCTTACAAAACTGAACACCTTCACTCCCATCCAACATGCACAAGTTCCATGCAATCCAGCTCAAAACACATACAAAGACACAGACATTCAGGGTTTTTGCTATAATTCCAATTCGGAACAAAAAATCAGTTGCTTTAATAAAATGGAGTGCAAGAAAACCACCTTCTCCAGTACAGCACTGGAAAAGACAAGGCGCAGCACAAACGCCAGTACCATTGAAGCTCCTCATTGAAAGCACCAGGATAGGCACAACAAAAAGCCTCCCACTTGGATGCATCGACTTTACATTTTGTACAACCTCTAATCCTCTCAACCCCTAATGAACCCTAAACCGCTGAAAAAGCTACAACTCGAACGCACAAGACGTTTGCGCCAGGCTCAAATACTGCTCGCTACAAGCAACAGTCCCCCACTGCGGCTTGCCATTCCTCACAGGCGGAATGAGCTTCAAGGTGCGCAACGAAGTCGCTTCGTTTCTCTTCACAAGCCCCGTGATCACGAGCTCGTTCCCCGTTGCCGCAATACAAGTCGACGTCATCTCCCCTTTCTCGCATTCTTCCGGCATCTTCGCCACCAACGTCCAAGTATTTCGTTCCGAATCGTACACCACCACTTCGTTTCCATGAACGGCGTACACGCTTCCATTCAGCGCCGCCAACGAAGTCGGATTCGCAGGCACGTCTCCACCGTCCGTCGGCGTCCACATATTCTCAACAAATCGCCAAGAATTCGTCTCCGGATCGTAGATTTCCGCACTCGCGGTGAATACCCCTTGCGCGTCGCTCCCGAATCCACTCACAACATAAAACTGCCCGGCGATGATCACGCCCGTCGGCTCGTCGCGCTCCAAGCTCATGCCACGCAACGACGTCCACGAGTTGGTTTCCACGTCGTAAGACTCCACCGAGTTGAGCGCTTTCTTGTCGCCGTCGTGTCCGCCCGCGAGGAGGACCTTCGACCCGACCACGCCGCACGCGAAGAACGAGCGCGCGCTCGGCATATCCTTCCCTTGTCGCCATTTCTGCGTCCCGAAATTGTAAATGAACACAGAAACGGAAGGTGCCCAAGTGGATGGCCACCACCCGCCCATCACTACCAATTCGCGTCCAACGCACATGAGCTTGGAGAACGTCGGCAAGCCGCCTGCTAAGCCTGGGATTGCTGGCAAGCGCTCCCAAGTCGCGTGTTCCACGTCCAAGAGCGTGATCCCAAACACAGGCTCACCAGCTCCGTCACCAACTTCTTCGCCGCTTTCTTCACTTGCGGTCGGTGTTCTTTGCAACATGCACACAAAGGAGTTGCTTGCGCCTTCCGATTGGCGTTGCGCATAATACTCCGGGGATTGAACGAGAGTGCGCAAGGCTTTGGAGACGAAGTGCAGACTGGCGTGACACTGGAGAGGAACGCGCAGTAGGCAATTGAGGAAAACTTCGTCGGGGAGGCAGGGCGTGAATCCTGTTGCTTGCGGCAGCGGTGCCTCTGCGTTTGAAACGCGGCAGCGCTTCATCATTTCGTTGTAAGCTACGAAGTCGGCCATTGAGGAGGCAATTTTCGTACCGAGATTCAAAAAGTGGGGATCCTCACACTCTACACAGATTGTGGGTTTCTACTCCGTATTGAGAGAGTTCCACCTCAATGCTCGCTCTGCAGGGCAATAAGAACTCATGGCGTAGCTTGAAAGCTCACGACACATGCAGGAACCTTGCAAGTGATACACTCAGGAGACCGTAATAGAAATATTCTCTTGGGTGTAAGAAAGCTCCCAGTAGCCAAGCTCACAAGCGACTTCCCAAATTCGCTTAACTCAAACTGTCTCTACAAATTTTTGAGAGCAGACCCCTCTCAAAATCTCTGAGACTGGTTTCTTCAATCGCTCAAACTAAAGTTCTCTTGATTCCTCAATCTGGTTTTACAGTTCACCTCTAGATCCCTCTGCTACTCCCGAGCAGGATGAATTTTTAAGGCCCCCGCTACAATTCTTTCAGACTATTGCAACCCGCCTCTGAACACCCCCTGTGAATCTTGGTTGCAAAAGAAGGAATACCAGTTCGATAAATTGTGTACATCTACGAATAGCGTCCGCCAACTACACCACTGAGAGAGATTGACGGTAAGAGCTGGTTGAGAAATGGAGGTGATTGTGCTTCTCATATAGCGACTCCAAGCATCTGATCCAGGATCTCTTTTCTAATAATTTATAAACTTTTCGGAGCAAGTGCTGTTCTATTAAAGGCAAGCGAACCAAGCACCGGCTTCTTCGGCACTTGCCTTGAAAGCAGGCGGGCAAGGGGGCATCCCATTTGAAAATAATAAAAGTACTACTCCGTATTATTAATCTATTTGCTCCCGTGCTCAGCAAGAATGTAGGAATACGATCCTATGCCATCAACGACAGAGAATTTGATCTTTGGGGTTGAACTGTAGTAAACAATTGATTTGGATCTCGTGGCTTTTCGATCCAAATTCACAGCTCATCAGCCTTGAGTGGCCTACACTCTACAGTAGTGGGGCTACTGGTGAGTGGCGCTCTTCTCATCAGTGGGCCACGAGGCCCACTTGGGGTTGCGATGAGAGATCATTTGTAGGAATCGGTGTACTCCGTATTTGATTGGGAGTATTATTGGGAGTAAAGGGAGGATGCTCCAAAAAATTGCTCAGGCTCTCAAACCGCCCACCTTCTCATGTGTACACTATTTGTACATGTTTCTTTTTCATCTTTGTAGGAATGTACAGACAATGTACATTGGAGGGGTGGGCAGTTTTAGAGTCATGCCATTTTGACTTCAAAAATTCATGAGTAATTCCACAAAGCTTCAAAAAAAAAAATGAAATAACTTGGGACAAATGCCAATTCTACTCATCCTTCAAGAAAAATTCACTAAAAAATAACTCAAGAAGTTTCACCTCTCTTGAAAAATTGAGTTTGAGCTCTTAGGTGGGTGCTCTATGGACCTCCCCCTTTATTTTTTTTGGAATTACTTTATCAAGTTAGGTTTGATCCGAGTTTGAAAGCTTAATGCATTGGTACCCAACTATTTATGGGGAATAGAGGATTTTTCATAATTTTATCCTCAAAATTGAAAATACCGTGAATTTTGGAAGCCAAAAAGAGCATTGCACCCATTTCTAATTTCTAGAGTCTTCCATTCTTGATCAGACTAGAAATACTTTCCAACTCACTTATCACAAACATGTGTCATAACTTCACTAGTCCCAATTTTGAAAATAAAATAAAAAATAAAAAATATATTCCAAGCTTCATTCTACCCTAAGGTCAGTAAGGTGGGAAAGAGCGCACCCTATAGATTGGTTATTGATCGTGGTTCATTATTGGTGCCTCAATTTTTTTTTCTTGCTGGCTAGCTAAGCTATAATTCCTTGTATCACGTTTATTACCTAAATGGTATTTGGCATATACTTCAAATTTGGTGAAGCATTGTATTTCTACATCCATCCATCTTTTCGACTTAAAAACACTTTTCTATCGTATATATACACTTTCTCATCCAAATTTGACAACTTCATCCATATTTCAAAGAGAATTGAAAATTTTTTGGCAAAAAAAGATTACTCAGTTTTATTTGGTGAAAAAAGACATTTATTTTGAAATGGTGCAATCTGGTCCCATGGTGCTGGAAGAAAAGGGCTGCTTCAGCCCTGCCCTTTCCCTTCCCAAAAAGGAAACCCTAATTGAATATTTAATCCATGAATTCCAGACAGACCCTCAAACTCTCCTTCCACTGCAACATCACCCGCCTTGACCTTATCTCCACCCACGTTCAGCCATAGTTACGGCAGTAAGTAGGACTCTTCCTTCACTACTACCAGTACCATACATGTAGGTCTGTTTCGACAAGTCCATGCTCAAATATTTTCCTTTTTTTCAGTTCGACAGACAGATAGGAATTTTTTCAGATTTTTTCAGATTTTTAGAAATAGTTGTAAATAATTTTTAAAATTTCGACATCTTCCGAGTTATTTACGAAAGACCGGCTCCACAGAACCCCAAACATTACTCTCGCGCTGGAGACTGAATTGATGATTTGATTCTTCCGTATTCGCCTTTTGCAGAGTTTCAAGCAATTGCAATTGGAATTGGTCGCTCGCGCCTCCGTCGCTCTGCTTTGGAGCGGAGCGGAGCGTCGCTTTTACGGAACTGACGGAGTGCTGACAAAAGCCATGAAATGGGGGTCCGGACTCTCTCCGGAGCCCTTGTACTTGCAAAGGCCCTCACTGGACAAATGCCGCGGACCTTTTGGCCACGGGTTACGTAACAGGAACGGGTTACGTAACAGTATGCATGCTGGCTACTACTGTAGTGTGGATTACTGTTGGGCTCGAGACGGTTTGTCACTGTAATCTAGTCTGATCCATGAATTTGTAAAGTTCACAAAAAGAATAAGAAAATCCACGGCCATAGTTTTGCGAACTTGGTTCATTTGGTGTAACTCGATAGTGGCGGCATTCGCGAGTCCAGATGGGGGCCACAGAGTCGAAGTTAGATGGATTTGATTTCACTGATTTTTGGTGTCACACAAGATTTGAGTTGTGGTCAGGAGTAGTTTTGGCGTTAGAGTTGAGGACTCCTGATCGCCGATTGATGGAGTGGGCTTTGCCGCAGATCGATCTGCACTTGTGCGCGTGTAAGTTGTGATCTCTCTGATTCTTTTTCATTCAGGATGTTTTCGGGTTGCGGCTGTTTCCAACTTCCAACAGCAGTTCCCTGGTTTTCAGTTCGTTTCGTGGGTGGGATTTGATCGAGCGCCACTCACTCCTAGAATGCTTGGTTGCGGCTGAACAGACTTTCTGTGACGGCCGGATTGGCCAGAGAACTGAGGCTTGATAAAACTGCCTGAAGGTTGGAAGTAGGCCTGGGTGAATTGTCAGTTGTCCCTGTAGGCCGGCCGGCCTGCAGGCCACGCCAAAAGCCATATGGTGGGCTCATATTGGTTTGTTTTTTATGAGGCAACAATATTTCCACTATGTCTTCTCCAACCGGCTCGGTAAATAGCCAAAATCCTTGAAATCCATTCATTCTCTACTTTGTCTTCTCGAAAGCTGAAGGGCTCCGAGTATTTTTCTTTTTTCCTAAACCCGGTTGCAAAACTGGCCGTGCCGTGGCCACGGTGGGGATGATTCATCACAGTCTCCACGCTCTCCTGTCGTCCCGGGCTCATTTGGAGAGCAGGGGTGGAGATGCTCTGTGGAAATTTGAAAATAGTAAGCTCGTATACCCTACTTGGACGATCTGCAAATATCCAGCAGATGTCCCTTGTTTCCCCTGCCAGGCCACTTGTGGCTGGCTTGTATATTCCTTCTTTTTGGAATGAAATTCCGTTTCATTTGTTTCGGAAAATAATTAATTAATTAATTAATTAATTTTTTAATATATATATACACACAGCAGAAGTCAACGAATAAAGGAAGCTTCCAGGCACCTTCCGAAGGACTTCATTGTCGCAGCAAGTTGCATCAGAATGATGTCATTCGGAAAAGTTGACTTTGGAACTGAAGCAACAGTAGAATTGCGCTGCAAAGTAAAGCGCAAGTGGGCTTGCAAAACGACAAGTTCAGTTTACTAGTGCACCTCCAAATATCCTTCATTTTGTCGCAATATGGGATCTTTGGAACCCTTAAAGAAGTGGGTTTTTTTTTTGGGGGGGGGGGGTAACAAATGGGAAATCCATTAAAAAGAACACCATTTGATAGAGCGGTTGGAGAGGGAATGTACATTTGAACCTTTTCAGGTTAAATAAATTAGGGATGTCCACAAAATATGAATTTGATATGGGTAAGCTTTCTTTCTTTTCCATGGCTATGTGATGGTTGATTCAAAACCTTGTATTGGTATGAAAGTCATGAAGCTTCAATCAAACTAGTCACATCATAAAAGTTGTTTTGAAGATATTTAGATGTACGTCATTTTTCATTTTTTAATTGAAAGATTTGTCCTATCAAGTTATGGTTTCAATATTGGAATGTCTAGCCTTTCAAATAAGACTTCTTAGTTCAATTCTTTAACCTTTGCAATTCTAATATTTAAGTTTTCATATATCTTTTACACATATATTCTTTTTTGGAAAGAAGATGGTGACTATTAATAACCAAAGTAAAGGAAACAAACAATGTGGCTCCCACAAAATGTTTAGCCTTGAACAATGGCTAAGGTTGAAGTGCCAATCAAGTTTGTGAAGAGTGCCCAAACAAAAAAAAAATTGGGCAAATGAAGCTTTGTCTATCCTCATTACAATTATTGTAATAAATGAAAAATATGATTTCTCTATGCGATTTTCACAAGCCTAACTTTTAATCTCAACTGAGAATCTCAATAAAGCTATTGGTCTAGCCCTCAAAGGGGAGTCTGTTCCTTGCACACAAGAGGTGCTAGAAGATTGAAAAATGAAAAATGTTGCTAGCAATATTAAATTGGCCAACAACTAAGGTAGAAGTCTCTTAAATGGAGCGGGTTTTAAAATGGTGCCCTATCTTAAATGTACAATACTTGTACATGTTGCATTTTCATAGCCTTCAGCAGTGTACTAACAGTGTACATTTTAGCTAGGGCACCATTTTAGAGACCTATGTCCTTTCAACTTCAAAATTTGATAACTAATTCAAAAAAGCTCAGAAAAGTATGAAACAACTTGGGCTAGATGTCAATTCTACTTCTCTTTCAAGGAAGATTTACTGAGAAATATTTTTAGAAGTTTTACCTCCCTGAAATTCTGTTTCAGCCCTTAGATGGTCCATTATAGGACCTCTTACCTTAAAGTATATTGGCCTCCCTCATCATACGAACCTGGCATAATGCTAGTTATGGCCTTCTTCCAAAAAGGTAACTTGTGGAGGTACAATTTTTTGCGTACAAGTGTGTCATAAACATCTCCATATGGCAACAAGCAACCTTGTGTTTTATAATATTACATGAGACCCCTGTGTTGTCCACTCATCACTCAATGTTTTATTTATTTTTTTCCATGGATCAATCCTTTTTCCTGAGACTTCAAATGAGTGAATGCCTTCAATAAAATTTGTCCACGCGGTTAAAAATAAAAAAATAAAAAATGAGTGAACTAATGAGTCTACAGGAATTGTTTATGGGCAGAAGAGTGAATGCCACTTTCGAAGCACTTATCATGGATGCACCCACCCAATGCATGCCTGTAGTACGGGTCAACTTATCAAACGTCCTGTAAAAGAACTGAAAATTATATCAATTGTGTCAAAAAAATAAAAATAAAAATGAAACGAAATGAAAAAGAGAGGGCCATGTGTCACTGGGCATGGTCCCATTGTCAACGTGGCCGTCGTGGCGGGATCTCCATACCCAACAAATTGACTAGTCAAAGGCGAGGCCGTTAGAACGTCATTTGATTGGGTCTCCCAAAGGCTTGTTTTTTTGCGATGGAGTATTTTCTATTTTAAGGTTACCGTATCCATCTTTGTGTCTGGAGATTCCGTGCAGGTTGGATCTCGGACAAAAGCCCATGTTCCAATTCCAGACGGCTCCTCCGACCTCTGCCACTGAAGTTGGTGGTTTTATCATTTGGGAGGAGGTACAACATTGGCCTCAAAAGAAACGCATGGTTTCGAGTGGATAACTAGGAAAGTAGGAGGTGGTGTACAAACCCCCATTCCAAAGCACATTGGGTTTGGATCTTCTAGGCAGATCAAAACATTTTCTGACAAATTTTCATGGAAAGAAGAGAAGGAGACACATCCATCACAATTTGATTCAAAATTTGATTCAAAATTTGCAGACTTCAACTAAAAGGTGTAAGGTAGGGCTGTAATTGCAACCCTGTCTCTAAAAGCGATCTGGTAGATTTTGCCTCTAACATGTACAAGAAGTGTACATTTCAAGAGGGGGTCGCTTTTAGAAACCAACGTGTTTTCAATTTCAAAAATTCATAACTAATTCCATAAAGGTCCAAAAAATATGAAACAACTTGGGTTAGATGCCAATTCCATTTTTCTTACCACGAAAATTTACTAAAAATTGTTTTAAGGAGTTTAGCTTCCCCAAAATGCAAATCAGCTGGTAAAGGGTTGCTTTTACAGCCCCCTACCTTAGGAGTTTTTGAAGCCATTAGCTGTAGTGTGTGATCGAAGGTTGTAGTTAGTAACTTACTATCATTAATTTGTGAAAGACCATCGTCCCTCTGGAGGACAAATTCAATTTCATGTAGGTACGTGTGGTATCAATTTTTGTCATGAGATTGGATTTTTCTTTTAAGATAGAAAAAAATGATCAACTTCATGAAAATACAATTATTTCTAATTGGTGCATTAGAGAACATTTGGAGGCAAGGGAAGATTGTTTTAGGGCCATTCCCCTACATATTCCCTAAACTGTCCTTAAACAATAGACTAGTCCATAATGGCTGAATTTTTCAATTTTTTGATATTTTCAATTTTTTGAATTTCAAAATTTTAAAAAAGTTTAAAGGCACCAAAAATTGAATTGAAAAAAATTGAAAAAATTGAATGAAATATTTTTTCAAAATTCTGACATGGTAATCTCTTAAGTCTTGACCAGTTCAAACTACTAATGTATTTTAAAGACCTTTCCAATGGTTTATTACACGCCCCAAAATTCCAAAAATTGAAGTGGGAAATTGCAAAAAACTGTGAAAATCCACTATGCGCGCATGCACAAAAACGTGGCAAAAAAAACCGCACTCAATTTTGAGTGCGGTTTTTTTTTACCACATTTTGGTACAGTGTACATTCACAAAAAGTTTTAAAAAATTGTAATGAATGTTGAGAATGTACAAGCCTACCCCAAATTGCATTTTGGCCCTTGTAGGGCCAAAAGGACTCTTTAGAAGTTAAAACACAAATATTCCTTACAACTTATGCAACCAAAATTTATAAAATTTATACTAGTTATATGCAAGATCCTTTAGTTAGATGTCAATAGATAATAATTTTCAATTTTTTTATTTTTTGCAGTAGAAATGGTAGTTTAGAATGTTTTTTGGCAAAACAAAGGCCTTGGTCCTTTAGAGGTTAAATATTTGGAAATTGTTCATCAATGGTGCAAATGGAGTTTAAAAATGAAGGCATCCAATCCTTAAACTTGAACATTATGGTGCATGTAGTTGCTTAGGATGGCACAAAGCTCCCCTCCACTCATACTTTCACATTATTAACACTAGTAATTTATTTACTTCCAAATCAAAGTCAACCTTCAACCACTCATAAAACCATACAATACTAATCCCCAATTAAGACCAATTCATCACCATTCAATTTTCATACCATTGTAAACATGAAGGGCATTTAAAACTAAAAACAATTTGTTGTTCTTAGATCCAAAATGTCATTTAAAGTTCTCAAATCCAAAGCTAGGCTAAAGTCTCCATCCAAATTCATTCATCAACTACTCCAACTATAGAATCTTGTAATTAACTTGTTAGAGTACTTCTTCCTAAAATTTCTATTTACAAAAAAAACATTACCAATTGCATGATCATAATGCTTGGATTTCAAAAAGAAGAATTGTCAATTTTGTCAAAAGGGTTAGGTTTCATCTTTCAAAATTTTCAAGCAAAATTGTATAGATCCTACAACTTGCAACTCTCAATAATATGTTGAGAAAATAAATCTATGATTCTTGTATATGATTCTTGTATGGATCAACTTTTACATAGTGATGATTCTTGGTGTGACACTGTGACATATGATTTTGTACTTGAATCTTGTAATGAACCCTTCATTTGTATGAAAAAAATGTCTTGCTTCTAAAGGAGTGTTGTCTTCATCAACAAAACAACCAACAATCTTGAAGTTCATGATGTAGGATTTTCTTAATATTCAAGCTCGAGAGAAGTATCTTGCCTTTAGGGTAGAATTGCATTTCCTTGACAAAACCTTCAACACCACAAAAAATCAACCTTCAAAGATGAACATTTGTATTTGAAATTAGTTTGAATTTTTCTATTATATATAGATAGATAGCATTCTGATTCATTATAGAAGAAATATTGAGTTTTGAAGTTTTTATAAAGGAAAAATGAAATAATTATTTTAATTTTAATTTTATTATATAACATTTATTCGTAAAGTCCCCCCAGTTTGGATGGAACTTTTTCAGAAATTAGTGGAGTTTGGAAAGGCATCTTTGGCTGAATTGTCAATTTTTTTTGTAAGAAGCTTGCATCATATGACTTCAAAAGTGGGGGCCAAATTTTTTTTAGGCACCATTTTCATACCAAATTCAGTTTCACACCCACTTTTGTTCCAATTGCACTTGACTTTCTTAACTCATCTTGCGTTTTCGCAAAACTAATGGGTTTAAACTGCAATTGAGCCTACTTTACGAATAACTCAATTGTGGAAAAAATGTTTGTTTTGTTTTTTACAATGATATCTTTTGAACCATACATTTCCTAGTCACATTTTTAGTATCATATGAAAGCTTTCTATAAAAGACTTTGTTTTGTGGCATTTGAACATAGGGTGTGAAATTAATGAAATTTTGAGTTATTTTTGGATCTTCAAATCATCTTAAAGTTTTGGATGTTTTGGACCATGTGGCACTCAATTGCATTCTTGGAATTCATAGAAAGCTCTATGAGAGGAGAAGTGCACATACTTTGTTTCCTAACATTTGAATATAAGGTGTGAAAGGTATAGATTTTTGAGTTATGGGACAACAACATGGAATACATGAGTTTATATATAAAATTATATTCTTTTGTTTTAATTTGTTTTGTTTGTTACAAACCATACATCCCCCAATTGCATTCATACTATCAAACTGAAGGTGCACAAACTTTGTTTTGTCACATTTCAACTCACAATAGAGATGATATTGAATTTGAAATTTTTATGAATTAAAAGATTTGAAAATCACTTTAATTTGAATTTTATTATATTGTGATAATAATATGCAATAAAAATAAGTCTTAAGATTTATGCCCAACATTCCAACACATAATTATCACATGTCTATATGCATTTTTATACTACAAGTATATAGTGGTGTAGGTATTAGACCACCATCTACAATAAGGTAGAAATATTTATTATCATTACCATTCATTTATCTCCTAATAGCCAAAGTGCCTAATTTCATATCATTATCCTACATTTTTTATCACCCCATTCTAAAATTTTGAGCATTTTATTCAATAAAAATGATTTCTTTAAAAATAATGTGCTTTGAATTCATTCATTTGGTAGTACTTTCATCAAATTCCAAAGTTAAATGTTGCCTTGTGAAAATATCTAAAGTTGAGTGGTGTAGTTCATGGCTTATGTTTTTTTGTTCTAGTTGGGCATGAATTGAAAAGTTAGCCAACCAGTGTAATTGTTGCCCACCTCAAAAAAAATCCAAGGTACTAGAGGAGGAGGCAAATGTACCCATTATTGTTTTTCTTACAAACATTGTTATCATTTCAAAGCCTATCATACATTGCAAGCTCTACCAAAAATTGTAAATTGGTGAAATTTTAGACAAGTGCAAATTAACTACATTGAATAGGGGTTTTAAAGGGTCCAAAATATTAAAAGGACTCCTCATGGAAAACTATAGATGTGTAAAACATGATGTACTATACAACCCTCGAGCACTTTAAATACTATTCATGTACAACAAATATAGATATTTATATAGTTTGAAATGTTGATTAATTAGTATGGGTCCCATTAATACCCCTATTCAATGTAAGGTTTTGAGAAATTTTAGACAAACATTTTCAACTCTCCAAGATGAACTACAAGATCCTTTGGTTACATTCTATCCAATCACAAGAAAAAAGAAACAAACAAATTGCTCAAATTCTTGGCAATTTTGGCCTACTTTGAAAGTACCTCCTCCTATAATAAGGTGTTCAGGTAGTATGTATAGATGGAGCCAAAATCATAACTAGGTGATAATTGTATCATGTAAACAATTGAAAATGATTAATATTTGCCAAAAAAGAAAGAAAAATGAAAAAAAATTCCAACATACCAAAGAACGCAACATTTAGATTCCTCATCAAGAAAACTTATGAGGGGCCAAAGTTTTTTTTGGGTAGAGGATTTAGGAATTGCTTTTTTCCACCTATAAAGAAGAAACACTCAATACCACACATGTACCTAGTAGTGGACCTTAGATCCATCCAAAACCATCTCTAGATTGCAAAGAATGTGTTTGCCAAATGTTTGATTGTAATTCGTTGACACAATTAAAAAACACGTACCAGAATTTGATTGGCTCACTGTTGATTTTAGTAGTGTTCAAATTTGAAGGCATCTATTGAACAGTTTCAATGGTCTACGGAGCCAACACTTTCAAAAGTTTACCAAAACTACATACGGTATCCAATTTTTTTTCTTCTAATATTCATGATTTTCACTCACTAATACTAGAAAAATATTATTTCTAGAAAAAACTGCTTCCAACTATGCAGAGTTCCTTATTTAGACGGATTTGGGTGCATCCACTGTAGGTACATACTGATTTTGTACATGTACTGGCAGAATTACGGTGGCAATTTTGGGTCCATGGCACATTTGGAGGGGCCCACCTTATTGAAGGTATCACCAACATATCCATGCATGAAAACAGGGATAGAACCCAATCTACCCATCAACCAGCCACCTGTTTATCTCATCTCCTAAGACAAAAATAATGTGGAGTAATAATAAAACATTGAAGATACCATTTTTTTTAGTTTTTTTTCAGTTTTTTTCCTTTGTTTTTTGAAACATGGGCAATTTCAGTTTAGTTTTTTTTCCTTTCACACAAATGAAATGCAAACTGGGACCAGTTTGGATATGTATGGTGGAGCCATCACTATGGGAGGGAGTGCCTTAGCCAGATGAGGTTTTGGGACAAATTTTCTGGGAACCTGTGCTCACATCAAGCCTGCAGTCAGTCCATGTGTCCCCCACATGCCACTGTTGTACACATGCCAAGTGCAAAATGGCAGTCCACCTGTGGTGGTGGGGGCACCGGGGAGGGTCCAATCTGTTGGGGGTCCGTGGGAGGGGACGCAACTGAACGCAAGGCCTCATCCACAGGGTGGGGTCCGATCCATGGTGGGTCCATGAAAGGGGGCCTCGGCCTCTCCATCCCTCCATGAGCAGCTTCTTCGCCTGCTTCTCCGTGGTGATCTTTACCCAACAGATACGGATGTGCAAATGCTCACTCAACCACATTCTGTAGCCGCCCTTGGGTTGTTTGTCTGTTTGTTTGTTCCTTATCAGGATGAGGAGTGAGGGAGGAGGTGCATAATGTGCCCATCTAAGAGCTGAAACTGAATTTTAGGGGGTGAAAATTCTTGAATTATTTTTCAGTTAATTTTTACTTGAAAGATAAGTGGAATTGGCACCTAACCCAAGTTGTTTCATATTTTTTAGAGCTATGAAGAATTAGTTATGAAAATTTGAAGTTAAAATGGCATAGGACTCTAAAACCACCCACCCTCTCAAATTTGCACTATTTGCACATTCCTGTAAAGATGAACTAAAGCAAAATGTACAAACAATGTACATTTCAGAAGAGGGTCAGTTTTAGAGCATGAGTGGTTTTAGAGCCCTTATATGGACTAATTGGGTGTTTTCTTGCCTTCAGCTTGTGTTTCAGTCCTTCCATCTCAAATGCAACAATCTTGGAGTGCAATTGTAGTAATTCATGTGTTGGAAAAAAAATCTTTCTTCTAATGTAGTGTAAGGTAGAACCACCCATAACCAACTAGTTAAGCTATTTTAGATATGATTTGGTGTAGAGCAAGGCAAAGCAAATATTTTTGGGGGTGCAATGATAGAAATGACTAGGATTGCAAAAACATTAGTAATTTTATGACATGAATTGAAATAACTATGAATTTTGAATGGCAAAAAGTGTTGCGGACCCAAAGCCAATGTTTAGAATTTTCAATTATGAACTTATTTATTTAGTCCTAACCTTGAAAAAGAAAAAACACACATTCCAAGCTTTGGTTAGAAATCTACTCCAACCTTACTATAAATAAATATAGTCGACATGTTAGAGATGGTGCGCTAATTGGTTATGAGTAGCTTCATCTTAGTGATAATAAAAGATCCCTTTTTGTGTGTATATTTGTATCCATGAGGGGGCCCTAACTGTCTTCTACATATTCGATAAAAGATATCATGTTAGCACATATTACAAGCCCATATATATTAAGGGTAGTCACACCTTCTAAGCCTCAATCTTCTCTAAAGAATGGGAATTTGTCGAATGTTAGTTGGCTTCTAGTTGAACATTGTCAGAAGAATATTTTTGTTTTGTTGAGTCTTCCCAGCATGTGTTCTTCTACTCCAGAGGTGTATAATGGGCATCGTGAAACATTTGTCAGTGAAGTTTGTTAACAAAGTTTCACCCTAGAGGTTTCCAATCTAGTTGTTTAAGTGAATTCATTTGCACATTTTTTATTCTCCTTGCTCAACAAGCTAGAAAAAGATGTTATACTTTTTCACTAATACCTATTCCTGATTGGCTCTTGTTTTATCTCAACAACTACCAATTCTTTATAGAAGTTTTGTTTGGTGAAGAAAATGTGACTACTTTTTTTTCATCCAAAATTTGATGATTCCATCCAAGATTTTTTTAATCTCAAGTTTATTGGCAAAAAACTTTAGGATTTTTCACCTTTTTTAGCTAAATTAATTTTTTATATAGTTCAAAATGGCACTATTTTTACAAGACACCCCCCCCATGCCTAGAGCTACCACATTTAATTGCTCAATAAATGTATCCCTACTATGTGGACTTATGGTGGAGGTCAGTTGTAGGTCTATGAGGGAATGCAACTCAAGGTCTTTGTCATTTGCGTCTATGTAAGTGCGATGAGCTGATTGTAAAGGCTGTTTTATACACATATTTTTATCCCTAAGAAAAACACATGAACATTTTGTTTGTGACCCATGATAAAATTTGCAAATTTTGAATTTATATTTGCAATCAAAGATCCAAAAATAGTTAGAGGACCTATTAACAATAGAATTAACATGGCACAAAATAGGGGGTCTTCACCCTTGGCAAGGCCTTTGCAATCAGCTCATTACACTAAGATAGAAGAACTTTGGACAACCCCCCTTTAATGGCTTCATAGGTTGATTTATTGTGGACAATACTTGGATGCATTATTGAAAAAGATTCTTTGTTTGTACCTTCTCGTCCAATCATCTCTCTTCCTTTATTGCTAAGGGAGAAGTACCAACACTAACCATAATAGGTGAGTCTAAGAAACTAGAATGGGTCCTAGTGAAAAATTTGTGTTTACATTGAATGAAATATTCATTTGTAAGGAGAAAAATTCAGTTTTTTTTGCATTGTTTGCACACATTGAGTTCAATTTCATAGTGAATTTCCCACATCTTCCATGCTGAAATGCTTAAGTTATTCATTTTGGATTACTTTTACCTTACTTTAAGGTAGAAGGCTCTTAAATGGAGTGGGTTCTAAAATGGTGCCCTACCTTAAATGTGCAATATCTATCCATGTTGCTTTCTCATAGCCTTCAACAGTGTATTGACAGTGTACATTTTAGCCAAGGCACCATTTTAGAGCCCTATGTCCTTTCAACTTCAAAATTTGATAACTAATTCTACAAAGCGCAGAAAAATATGAAATGACTTGGGTTAGATGTCAATTCTACTTCTCTTTCAAGGAAAATTTACTGAAAAATGTTTCTAAAAGTTTTACCTCCCTGAAATTTTGTTTCAGCCCTTAGATGGTCCATTATAGGACCACTTAGGGCATCTGCAATGCATCCCATGTAAAAAAACCCTGCAACGGCAAGTAAGGGAGAAACATCCATTTCCGTCCCTGTACCTATTCTTGGATCCTAGAGTGTCACTAAATTTGTCCATAAGCATTCATTAAAGCGTCCGACAAATGTTTAATTCTAATTTGTTGACGTAGTTGCAAGACACATGTATAGTTTTCATTCATTGATAGTTGATTTCAGCAAGTGTTTAGTTAAAGGTACACCTACAGGACGGTTCCAATGGTCTAGGGAGTCAACACTTTGGAAATTTATAGAAATTACATACTGATTCCAAAAAATTAATTTTTTTTTTAATATTCATGATTTTCACTCACTAATACTGGAAAAATATCAGTTTTAGAAAACTCTGCCTCCAACTATGCTGAATTCCTTATTTGGACGGTTTTGGGTGTTTTGCCCTTACAGGGTCTGAAAGCAAGGCTTGCATTATGCCGAGCCCATTTTTGTTAGACACTCCAATGCGCGGCCACTACAGTAATTTTGGCTGCATGGTCAATCGGACAGGTGGCATGGTTGCTGAAATTTTGGGGTAGATTTTGTCAATGCTTTACGATTCTCAAGGTATGCTATGTAGCTATATTCTTTTTCAATCCTCTGGGCCTCATGATGACCCACAAATCAACTTCTCGAGACACTTGTAGGGGAAGGTAAAAAGGCAGAATTTACCAATCCCAGCCTGTTATTTACGAAGACCTTAAAACTACAGCCCTTCATAACGGTTGCATTGGAGCGTGCATTTAAATCCAAATTGCTTTTCAAACCGTATAGCAACGTTACCAGCCCTTTTAGACTCAAGGAGGGGCGCCAAGTGGGGTTTGGCATGGGCTAATGGCTAATGAAGGTGCTTCATGCCCCATCCTACAGTGTGAATTCACTCACTAAACACGTCTCCTAAGCCAAAGAACTACTTTTATGAAGCCAATTGAAAGATGTCAGGCCAAGTGTTGGGCCTTCGAGCTCCAAATGGATGAACATTCCCTGAGAGTGTGCCAGAATTGAGCAAATCAAGGTATAGTGAGTCATGGGAATGACACACAAAAGTTCAGTGCCATCGTTACTTTGAAGTGTTTGCTGGCTAAATTTTTTGTTTGGAGTGCATGGCATGGGGTAGTTTCACAAGGCAAACACGCTACATTATCATTTTCCAGCCCTTTGGTGTGCAGGCATGGGGATGCTCTTACAAGAAGGATTGCAGATGCTCTTAGCTTTAGACTCAATTGTCTCTATCCGTGAGCAGCAGCTTCTTTGCCTGCTTCTCATTTTTATCGGCTTCTGGACTCCTGGACAGATGCTCTCATCTGGAGCAATCTGGTTGTTTGTCTGTTTTGCTTCTTTCCTTTTGGAGCATCCTTTCTCTCACTCATTCATTGGCATGGTGTTCTTTTGATGAGGAGTGGAGTGGAACTGAGCCCGGAGATTTCCAAACACTGGTAGTTTTTTTGTTTTTTGTTTTAATTTTTAGATTTTTAGATTTTTTCTTTTTCACACAAATGAAACTCTGAATTGGTTTGTTTTGTTGGTGTGTATACCACAAGTTGGTGGTAAAAAAACAGGTTGGTGGAACCAACCGCAGGCATTATGTCTGTCAGTGAGCTTTTTTTTTTGGCCTCGAAACACATGGACAATTTGCCATTGAGCTTTTGAAGTGATGGCAATATGACATCAAGGTGGATGTCTTCAAGTAGCGTACGTGCGGTGCACAAACACCGTGGACGTAAAGCAATGTAATTACTAGGAAATGGCTTGAGTGTAGTGTTGAGTGTTTTTGGAAAAATGATTCAAAGATATAGCCGTATGATATAAGGTATATTCAACTACTCCATTTTGGACAAAATGGGGTAGAAAATGGGAGCATGTCTATTGTGGGCAAAACTATAAAGGTTCTATATAGTCAAATTTTGAAATGTACACCACCATTACAGTGTTGCCTACAATGGATATGCTCCCATTTTGCCCATAACGGATTAGTTTACCTCATACTTGAAAGGTAATTTTGAATTGTGACTAAACTTGAAGGGCAAATGAAGAGCCTTATCTTAGATATCAACAGTGCTAGTACGTGAGTGCAAGAGTGTAAGCATGTGAGCCTTGAGCATATGTGTAAGTGTATATCGTGCAACCATTGAAGGTGTTTTAAACACAAACATCTGTAATATAGGTATATATATATATATATATATATATATATATATATATATATATATATATAGCCTATGTTTATAGCCTATGTCTATAGCAAATATACACTATTAACCTAGAAGGTTACTATAATATAAACATTTATATCATAGGTGTATAGTCTTCTTGGCTCATAGGCTCATACTTTTATGCTCACATAATAGCAATCCTCTTTTAGATATATAGAAAGGTAGATATTGAACAAATGGATGTAAACGGATAATAGAAGGCTTTAGAATAGGCTTGATCTACATCCATTTATATATAGTAGAAGGTGATGGTAATATCTACAAGCACATCCATATTTGACTTTTCATAACAACATTAAGTGAAGAATGACTTAATGAAGAGAGTGGAGCTTAGAAATTTGAGTGCATTTATAGACAAGCCTTTGTATCAAAAGGAAGTAGATCTATAGATTGATTTGGTATTTTTGATATTTAGAGCTAGCAAAATGTAACATTGGAGAGTAGCTAAACTTATGCACAAAATTTACCAAAAATTTATCAAAAAAAATATTCCATGAGATTTCAAAGTTGATTTTGGATGTATTTATATTTAGCAATTCAAAGATTCATTGTTTATTCATTAAGTGTGCAATGAATGCAAGTCAATATAATAGAGAATCTTCTTTTGACTCTCAACAAGATTCAATAGATTAGGTAGTTTAATACTTTTAACTAAATTCAAATAATTGTATGTACAATTACCATTGTGTTGAAACTAATCTAGGAATATAATACAATATAATATTCCTTCCTTCCCATGTTAGATACAGAAAGTAAATAATGTTGTATAAAGAAACTTCCTCTCAAGAGAACATTTTTAGTTATGAACTATTAAAATATGCTAAAAATTTGGATGAATGTTCTTACATTTATTGGATGGGTGATTTGGAAATGGTTCTATTATGAGTACAATTTGTAGAATATTTTCAACAATTCTACTACAAATTACAAGATTTAGATGCATATGATATTTTCCAACAATGGTCTACTACCTATAAAGGTTAGTTTTAGCAGTGTGTTCTTGGAATTCAAAGGTCTACATCGCCTCAAAACAATGATAAGTTTACTTGAGACATTCTTCAACAAAAACAAAATTATTTTCTCTATTTTAAAATGAATTTGTATTTTCTAGTGAAAAACTTAGGGTAGTCTGCTGTTAATGACCAATGCATTTTAAATTTAGAAATTTGTAAATAATTCCAGGAAGGCCCCCTAAATGAAATTATTTGGTAGTTAGAAGTTAATTCCATTTTTCTTCCTACAAAAACTTATTGAAAATTATTCAATGAATTTAGCTTCCTTCCTAATACAATCAACTCTTAAAAGGTTGCTTCAAGAGCAAATTACCTTAGTAGGAAATAGTGGGAGTACTATAAATTTATTTTGGGAAAGAGGGAGTACAATTTATCATGATTTTGACGATCAATTTCGACCCAATTTAGGCATGGCCATCCACCACCTTTGGAGAAAATTCTCAGTGATTTTATTGGTTGTTGTCAATTTCTCCCTTCAAAGTTATACATGAAATAAGACTTGTAGTGGATAAGTCCAGGATCACATTGGGAGGCGGGTGATCCCAAATTTTGTCCGACAAACAAAGGGCGAGTTTTTGTTCAAGAGGAAAGGAGTTGTGAAGGAGCTTCCCTAGAACAATTATGGAACTCCATAGGAGCTTTCATGAGTAGAATTCCACTCACTATGTCTGGTTCCTACCTTAGTGTGAGACCATCAGCCCCACAAACAAAATCCATGATGACATGACAATTTCCCTCCACACCGAGCCAAGGAATAAACTGGGCAAAGACGTCCTTGCCTGCATCCGCCCTAAAAACTTTTTCACGTGACAAACAAGAGATTGTGTTTTTTTAATAATTTAAAAAAGAATTTAAAATTGTTTTTCAGTTCTGTCTGTTTCACTACAGTAGGGAATCACAATCTGCTGAGATGGAATCAGGGCACATATCCAATAGATGGAAAGTGTCCTTTTTGGCCGGTAGCCCCTCCCTTCTCCACCAATTGCATTGCAGGCTTCCAAGTCACTGAACTTTGATCCTGCGGTACATGGCTCATGGTCGAAAGCATCAACACACTCATGTATTTTTATTTTTATTTTCTTTCTTTTTGCTGTGAAATGAATTTTTGTTTTGTTGACACAAGCGTGTTGAGGAACACACAGTGAGGGTTTCCATCATGAAGAAAGGCTGCTTTCACGCCAAGTAAACCACCCATCACCGTCAGGTATGGAACCTGCAACCTCTCCATTCGGTTTGGGTACCTTTCCCCTTTGCAGCCAAATAAGGTGGAGGCACCAGTACCTGATCATTTAAGCAATTGTGGAGCAGATGCTGCACAATATGAGATGGTGGACATTTTTCCCATGTAGGAAAATAAGAAATATGGGAATAGCAAAATTTTCAGAATTTAATCTCCAAAATTGTATTTATAGTGAAGTTTGGGAAGCAAAATGTGCATTTCACTGGGATGCATTGCCTAGAGTCTTCCAATTTTGATCATTCCATAATTGTTTTCCACTCACTTCTTTTGCTCACTAATTTGAGACATGTGTCATTACCTTATTGGTCATAGCTTTGAAAAGGACCAAAAGCACACAATTCATGCTCTAGTTGGAACTTGGAAATCTATTCAAGCCTTGATTGGGAATACTACACCCCTAGAGGTTGGCTATTGGGGGAGGTTCACAATTGGTGCCTCCACCTAAGTATATTATAAATATGGTGGTGTTTGATAAAAAAACATTGGCTATAAATACATTTCAATACAAAGTAAATTAATGATCATGATAGTATGTAAATAATAACATTTTTTAATTTTTATATTTAATCACAATTGAAGAGTTATAAGGTTAAATATGAATCTTATAAAGACACTCCAAAGACCAATTTAGATATGTTTACACTTGATGTTAGGGATGACGTTTGCAATGTGGATGCAGTTCAAAAGTATCTTTGAATTCATCCCAAACATTCCCAATAACAACAATCTTCGACACCAGAGTGTAATCATACCTTCTTAAACATGAACCATATAGATTCAGGGATTTTTAAGTTAGACCACATAGTCATCAGGTCCATCTTCTCAAAGTCAAAATGCCCCTTCACTTACCTTACAATTACCACAGTCTGTAGTGGAGGAGCCGTGCCAGTTTTGAACATGGGCTTTTTGTCTGAGATTCAACCTGCACGGAATCGTGAGACACGCAAGATATACCATAATAAACCCTAAAAAACACAACTTTTGGGGGACCCATCAAATGAATGATAAACCCTACCGTTGGACTTGAACCCATTTGTTGTTCATGGAGATCCATAGGGCAATTGAGGGCCCTCAAGTGGCCCTATTGAAATTCTTTTCAATGCAATGGTCCTTTCCATTTGCTAAAAATAAATTAAAAAATAGGAGCCCTATGGTTTCCTTGTCACCTACAGTCTATAAGTTGACCCCGGATGCATGATAAGCATTTTGGAAGTGGCATTCCCGGCTCTTGTATCTGTACTGTACTCTCTTTTGAAGTCTCCAGAGAATTTGTGAAATGGCTGTCCATTGGAAAAAAATCAAGTTAAGTTACAGGATGCAATGATGGTTTGGATGGGGTCTCATTGGTGTCTAAAAATATGATAAGATCTATGAAAACTTGAATATTAGAATTGAAAAGGTTAAAGATAATTTAAGTGTGAAGTCATGTTTGAAAAACTAGACATTCAAAATTTGAAACAATTATGGGTTAAGATAACAGAAAGATCTCTAAACAAATACTACCTCCGTCCCACTAAAAGCTCCAAAAATATTCCTTTTGAAGGATTAACTATCATAGTGCCACAAATACATGCATTCAAGAACAAGTAAACCATCCCTTAGATCTATGCAAAATTTTTAGCTTAGGTGTTGTTGTTTAGGCATCCAAAATTCATGTGGAAAGTGTGGTATTTGAGTACATTTTGTTTTCGCTGCCAGCTCTATCATTTTAGATGATTTAAAATGTGGTGGCAACAATGGGATCTTAGAAACATGTTCTTCAACCTAAATATCCAAAAAAAATATTAGCTCATTTTATGATCAAATTTTTATAGCACCGAATTGATCACTAAATGCATTGTCAACACTGCTATGTTTTGAAGCAATTAGTACAAAGTGCCTTATATGGGCAAGACAAAGCTTGCAAGGCCAAAGGAATGCTCCAAGATTGTTATACTTGCATGTACGAGGTTGTTCAATGCAACAAACACTTACTAAATGGTTGAAATAAAAAAACGGAGCTTTTTAGTAGGACAGAAATTCTACTTGATTTGGAGTTTTTTAGTAGGACGGAGGGAGTACAAGACTTTATTTTGTTTCCTATTAGACTACTTATGGCTCATAGGTATGTCTTGTTATTTGTCAATGAAATAATGTTTAATTTGATTCCAAAATCATTTAAAAGAAATGTAGGTATATGACAAATTTTATTAAATTGGCAACATTTCAATAGTTTGACACTTTTTACAATTCAAACTATGTGATTTGAAATCTAAATTAATCATAGAATTTTGAAATCTATATGAGTTGGAAATGTCTAAAATCTATACTAGTCCAAGATGTTTCAAACCATGTAATTTGAAATCTAAATCTATCATAGATTTTAAAAAACAATCTGTACCTAGCCTAAACATCTATATTGTGCAGTCTAAAAATGGCATTTGGAATACAACCATTTTAATGAAATCCATCATGTATGTACTATTCTTTGTCAATTAAGTTTTGTTTCATTTTACTCCAAATTTATTTATTTTTAAAAATTGGATTGAAGATGTACAATGATCCGAGTCTCTTGAAAAAGAATATTTTGGTTTTCTAATATCCAACACATGACTAGCATGCTTATCCAATCCCTTCTTTATGACCTCCGTACAAGATATTCAATGAGTTCATATAAGGTAGGTACACCCAAAATGGCACCTGACCTTAAAGTGCCATCTACAGTGTGCATACATTTTGGAAATCAATCATGTACCCAAGCTATAGATGGCCATTTCAGAAACAGACTTTGACCGTTAATAACTTTTGCATACAGTATCCAAATCCTATGTTCCTTGGTACGAACATGTTTTCACTCGCCAACAAGACTACATAAAAATTTGAACAGCATGATGACAGGAACTAGGCACAGTAAGAATAAGTGGCCATTTTAGGTGTACCCACCTTAGGGATGGGAAAGAAAGAAAACTTACTTAATCCAATAATTTATTACTTCCTTACTTATTTGTATGTTTTTTGAGATCTCCACAGTAGGTTATTTGACCTAAAAAGCTCCAGATCTACATTCCCCTTCCGACCACTCTACCAAGGGGGTTTTTTCTTAAAATATTTAATCATAGGGTTCCAGAGATGATATTTCGCCACAAAATGGAGGATTATTGGACAGTTGACCACTGAACTGGACTCCGTGTCGTTTTGCAAGCCCACTTGTGCTGCGGAGGCCGAGAATACGTTCCACTACTCTACACTACAGTTGATGGAGAGCCCAAGTCAACTTTGCCAAATGACGTCATTCTGGGGCAACTTGCAGCAAGGAATCTCCGGGGACGGTGCCTGGAAGGTTCCTATTATTCGTTGACTTGGGCAACTGTTGTAGAATTATCATCCACGAAGGGCATACACTATATATAGTCATATAGTGCCACATGTGGGCTGACTATTTTCAATTTTCCAAATATGGACTGACTGGCAGTTGGGGTCTAGAAAGCACTATTTTCATCCATTCATATGTGGAGTGCGGATTAGGAGTGAAATATCATTCATCCATCATAAACATATCATCAGGAAAGTAACCCCCATTGAAATAGTATTGTTTTGGACTTTATGCAGTATAGTACTTAGACTATATTGTTGCAATACTGAAGCATTGCTGCAACAATACTCTTTCACCTAAAAGTGTGGTCTCATTGAAATAGCATTCTTGCAATATTGCCACACTATTGCAATAGTATAATTTTAGTACTATACTGCGTAAAGTCCAAAACAATATTGCAATGGTAATGAAACAGTGGAGGGGAACATATTCATTTATATATGAATATATGAATATATATATAAAATATGTTTCATCCATATTTTGGATGTGATTTGGTAATCTTTATTGCAGTTGAACAGAAGTTTGGTGTATATGGCAATGCTTGATGAGGAGGGAATTGTCGGAAAAAGTGGGTTGATGAGGAGAACAAAGGTCCTTGAGGAGGCTAACTTTTTCCTGCAATTGCAAACGAAGAGAGCATTGTTTGGTATTAACAACCCAATAGAAAACAGATGGTTAAGAGTATACAAAGTATAATTCTTGAGAATATCCACATGTTTGATCATCATTGGTTGTTTGTGGTGGCTAGATTAGGAATTCCTTGAGAAATTTGAGTGTTGTTTCCTTTCTTCCACAGATGAAGAAACAACACTTTTGAAAAATTCTCGTAGAATTTCTTCAAGTGCTTGGACTAGCATGAATGGTGGAGCTTCCACCTAGCTCTGTACGTCAAAAATTCCTTGAGAATCGCTCTAAATAGTAGAATGGGGTATTACACCTCCTTCACTTGGAACAATTCACAATTGGTTCCACTTTTTTCTTGTTGATTTTTTTGACTTCACAGAAATCGAGTTTTAGAAGGAGCTATGACTATCAACCCTTTGTTTCCCAGCACCATGGGGCCATATTGCACCATTTCAAAACAAATGTCTTTTTTTCACTAGACAAAAGTAATCTTTATTTCGCCATAAATTTTCTAGTTCTCTTTAAAATATGGATGAAGTTGCCAAATTTGGATGAAAAGTGTATGAAAATGATGGCAAAAGTGTTTTTAAGTCCAAAAGACGGAATAATGTAGAAATACAATGCTTCCCCAAATTTGAAGTGATTGCCATCTGGGCACTTTCTCAAAAAGTAAAAAAAAAAGGCCTGGTGACTACCCCTAGTAGAAGTGCTCTTACAGTTCCCAAGTGCAGATTACTGGCAAGCCCGTTTCATCATTTGGCGATCAGGAGTCGTAAACTTCCACGCCAAAACTAATCCGCCAATCTAGTTGTGTAGATAACTTGAGCTCGATTGTACACTCTTCGGTGCCATAAAAATCAAAGAAATCCAATCCATCGAACTTACTGATAGACTCTCTGGCCACCGACTAGACTCGGATCGTTCACCTTCTAAAACTACACCCATCCTCAAACTAATGGTGGGTTTTTTTTCCCTAATCATTTCGTGGATTCCACAAACTCATGGATCAGAGTCCAAACCACCTCGACGGAGTGATCCAACACTAATTAACTAATTAATCCTCACTGCAGTAGATTAACCCCTAAAGTTCCATGACTCTGTATTCACCAAAAACGTTCGAAAACTGCCATTTCTAGTACAACTACCAATTTTCTTGATAAAAACAATTTTTGACACATGTAACCATAGGATCTTGTAATATAATGTCTAAAAAACATGTGGTAAAAATTTCAGAAAATTCCACCATGTGGATCAAAAGATATAAGCATTCAAATTGACCAAAACCATTTTTTCAATCCTGCAAAAAACCGGGCAGCTACACTTCACAAGCTCACTTCTCAAGGAAAAAATGTTGAAAATGGTGGTGCCTCTTTGAATTCAGTTTTCTTAACAAGATGGAGATATGCTCAAAAAATTTCATGTCATTTGGAATTGTACAACATATAGGAAAAAAATAGTAAGTAAAAAGAAGGAGAGAATGATTCATAATACTAAATTGTTAAGAATTTAATTATAGAATTAAAAAATGACAATCCCAATGGTTGTAATGTTGTAATAATCAATCTACATCCTAGGGTTTTATTTTTTTACAAAAATATTGAAAATTGAGTGAAATAAACAACTTTGAAGTTTCTTTGATAGTGGAGAATCCATTACTGCCCACAAACAAAAAAATCTCATAACTTTTGACTGTTTGATTGAAATGGAATGATTCAAAGCTTTCCACTTATATATAAATGTAGAAAACTAGTTTAAAATTTTCATTTTTTTGAAAAGTGATTTTTTCTTATCTGCCCGAACTGCCCAGTTACGAAAAAAAGTAACATATTAGGCCATAACTTTTGAGTCATATCTCCAAATGTCATGAAATTTGGTACACATGAAGATATTCCTCGCCCCCACCTTCTATTAAAATTTCAGCCCAAAATATTCAAATTTCCAATCACACGTACTTGCCCAAAATTTCTATACGGACAAAAAACGCATGTTGGTCCTTTAGGGGTTAAGTTAACCACTGGATTCCGCTTGTTCCTGTAACCTCCCTGTTGCCTAAAGGTGCACGGCATTTGTCCGGGGAGCCGAGAGCCGGCCTTTGCAGGTACTGTGCTGTACACTAGACTACAAGCCAGGGCTCCGGAGTCGGAACACCCATTTCACGGCTTTCTGTTTGTCAGCACCCCGTGACGCTCCAAAGCACGGCAGACGGACGGACGCAGATTTCATTGGTTTCCAAAACGGAAGAAAAGAAGAATAATTAAATGCAGGCGGAGCTACCGGCAATGCCAAACTCCCCAAAAGGCAAATAGTTCATCACCTTTTCAAGTATCCATTCGCCAGTGCCTGTCAGTGTGAACTGTGATGAGAGATGGAGAGATGGGTGGGTGTCTGCCTGTGGAGGTGCGGCTGTAGAAGCACCGGAAATAGAAGTCCTCACGGAAGGAGCGCTGGAGGTGGACGGAGATAAGGTGCAGCGAAGGTGACGTTAGTTGCGGTGGAGAAGGCGGATGGAGATCGTTGAGACTTGCCTGGAGAGGCAGGTGGGTCGGTCGGTTTAGGGTTTTAGGGTTTCTCAGTGGACTGAATTGATGGATGAAATAATCAAATTAGGGTTACCACTTTGGGAAGGGAAAGGGCAGGGCTGTACATGCAGCATCCTGGTGGAAAGAGAGAGCGCAAGCCCACGGGAAGTAAGAAGCAATTGGGCAGCGACCTTTTTCTAGAATTTTTTTTTCTCAATAGTAGCAATAGAAAATTAAGAATTTGCAACAAGTAAAAAAATAAAAGAATTTTTGGATAAGGTACCTATTTTTTAAGAGTTTTCAAATTAGAATTTTCTACGGCACCATATACCGCATTCTAAAAAAACTCCCTCAAGTGATTTTGAAATAGAATCTAGAAAAAATTAGTAGCCTACCGATTGCAATAAAGTTTGGGGATGTATTAATGACACATTTGGGGGACACTTTAAGAGAAGTCTATTTTGCAGAAACGGATACATTGATGGTATTAGTGGGTGTTTTCACCTTAGTGTTGTCAACAAAAATTGATTCTAGAGTAGATTTCTATATTGAATTGTCTATTTGTCATCTGATAATTGTTGTGAGGTAGAAAGATCTATGCAATGAACAAGCCTATTTTCAAGCAAATTTGTTATCTACACACCTTGGAGAATCTATGTGTCAAATCTTGTATATTTTGAAGTTCAAAGACAAACCACTTGCAAGTGGGATCAAGATTTTGACATGAAAATAATTTTTTGATCTTTTTTAAAGTTCATTGGAAGAGAATTGGTAAAGCATAGTTAGACTCATCCTAAATGAAAAATTGACATGTACCCTCCAATAGCAAGTGCATTGTCATGATGCTAAAAGGTTTCTAAAATTACAATATTGGATGGATGGATCATTGATGCAAATGGAAGGGTCTAGTCAAATGTTTGAATCCAATGAATGACCACGTTGTATTGTTCTACCTTAAGACTGTCCACTAGCTAAAGACTTAGTTGATAAAATAGAAAAGTCAAAATTATCATTAGTAGTTAAAAATTTTAATAGCAAATGGATGAAAATCATAAAATAAAAAGTTTAAAACTTGAATTGTCATTGTATTACTAGTTGACAAGAAAGCACATGTATACAAGTAGAACTTTTGCTTCACAAAAATTTCTTAATTTATAACAAAGCTAAATTGCACATAAGGTATTTTGAATTTATCTAGATTGAACTACTATTCAATTCTACCAATTTCTATAAAGGATAATAGGTCTATTAGCTTTGTAGATGTCAAGTCATTTGTCCTATTGGTGAAGGTAAAAACTAGTGCCACCTACAAAAATTGTATTGTTTAATTTTAAGAAATTGGTACAATAAAATAACATTTTAATCTTGACCAATTTAGTTATTTTGTGAATAATGTAGCTTTAGTAAATTAGTGTCAAATGCACTATTACGGCAAATAAATGTATTGCACAAATATAAACACAATTCTTTTGAACATTCAATGAAGGTGTTGATACATGCGAATAAGACAACTACATGTGGTTTGTGACCTAATTGTAAAGTCCGCTTTAACAAAATTTTGCCTACACATTGCTTCATTGGGTGATTGCAAGAAACACTTAAAGCCTTTTGTCACACCTTAGTTTTTTATTTATTTTTTGCCATAACTTTTGTGTTTTAGCTCCAAATGACTCAAAATTTATAGGGAAGCTACTTGTAGCTATTATGTATCTATAATGAATTTTGGATGTTTTTCAAAAATAATTTATTATTTTAAGATAGCCCCAAAAATTTCTCACAGTACTTGATTTAGGGTTTTTTAGCACCATTTATTTCCAAAAAAATGAATTTTAAACTAAAATTTGGAGAAGATGGTCTTTTAGTAGACTTATAGCCACTGGCCAAAGGAATTCTAAAAATACTTTTTTTATGTGTTGTAGAAGTCCACAAAGAGAGCTTCATTCTACTTTTTTTTCTCCAAAGGTATAAAACATTATTTTGGTGAGTTTTTTGGTCAAATCTCATCACCAATTTTTTTTTCAAATGTTGTATTTATAAGTTTTTTTTAAATCCTATTTTTTACAAATAAAAATGTCACAAGTTGTATTTTCTTCACTAGAATTCTATAAAAATTCTATGTCCAAAGTTCCAGTGAAGAAAATACAACTTGTGACATTTTTATTTGTAAAAAATAGGATTTAAAAAAAAATATATAAAAATACAACATTTGAAAAACTTTTTAGTGATGAGATTTGACCAAAAACCTCACCAAAATAATGTTTTAAACCTTTGGAAAAAAAGAAGCAGAATGAAGCTCTTTTTGAGGACTTCTACAACACATAAAAATCAATTTTTGTAGAATTCCTTTGGCCAGTGGATATAAGTCTACTAAGAAACCCTCTTCTCCAAATTTTAGTTCAAAATTCGTTTTTTTGGAAATAAATGGTGCTAAAAAACCCTAAATCAAGTACTGTGAGAAATTTTTGGGGCTATTTTAAAATAATAAATTATTTTTGAAAAACCTCCAAAATTCATTATAGATACATAATAGCTATGAGTAGCTTCCCTATAAATTTTGAGTCATTTGGATCTAAAATACAAACGTTATGGCTAAAAAAAATTAAAAACTAGGGTGTGACGAAACACAACAAATAGTACATGTGTTTCTAGGAAATCATCCCATTCTATATATAGATCCAAGATTTGATATCCCAAATGAAGAAACTCTCTTTTCTTATCAAGTTTAGAAAAAAATTGCATTTAATTCCCCTCGTAATTCCTACTTTACATTTTGGACAATACAACCTACTATTGATTGTAGATCTACCTACAATAATTATTGTAATAGATATGTGATCTTGTAGATGATGTGAGATTTTGGTTCCCTATATCCATGTGAGCCCAAATTTGATGATCATATTGTGTTAAAGAAAAAACAAAATCTCACAGTGTAGTCTAGTGCTCCATAGTCCCATATTTGTTGATGAATCAACTCTCCCAATTTTCCAACACCCATAATACAAAACATTGTTAATCAACCTAAATTATTTCTCCTTGGATAAGGGATGATGTCTCCATGTGTGCCTAGGAAAAAACTTCCTTATAATTTGCACAAAGTCATTGGCTGTCTTGAAAGTTGCAATCTTGAATTTTGTTTGTTTAAAAAAAAATTACAATCCTAGTGTCAACAGATGTGTAGGAACTAATTTGCAACACTAATGTTAGTGGATGAATGTAAGGTTGCAAGAGAGTTATTGGTTGGTTGGGAAGTGCAACACTAGTGCCAAGTGGATGAGTGGAAAATTGTAAAAGGATCATTAGCTAGCGGTGTAGTTGCCATCCTAGGACTTCCACTTGTAGAATCAAAATGGGGCCTCCTAGTGTTAGTTACCGATGTCATGTTTATTCAACGCAAATCCAAGATAGACATGCTAAGAGAATGTCAATTGATTCTCTTCGAGTTCAACGCAAATCCGAGATAGCCATGCTAAAAGAATGTTTTATCCTCTTCCAATTGCCCACAAACTAGAACCAACGCATAAAATCAGACAGTACTTAAGTATTAAGACCCATGCTTGCGACGCCGGCTTATCAGGACCTCTTACTTGCAGTAACCTTTTCGAAGCATCCTCTTGGTAATAAACGGCGGTGACGGACAGAATTACAAGCGGACGGCAACCGACGCAAAGGAAAGTTCGGAGACCGACGGCAGGCAGTCTTTTTATCTTCCATGTGGCCTCTCCGCTCGGATCACAGTCATCACACCCGATTGATCTCCGCTAAAATAATTCCAAACAAATACTCCAATTCAAGGAGATGGCGGATCTCTCATCACAGCCTCAAGTGGGCCTCAAGTGGCCCACTCATGAGGAGAGCGCGCGCCACTCACCAGTAGCCACACTACTGTAGGCCGCGAAAGACTGCTGATGAGCTGTGAGGTTTCATCGAAAAGCCACGAGATCCAAATCAATTCTTTATCCCTGTTCAACCCCGAAATCATATTCTGTGTCGTTGATAGCACAGGATCAGATTCCTACATTCTTGCTCAGCAGAAATCAAGTAGTTTAGTGGTACTTTTTTTATTTTAAAATGGGTTGCCCCTTCCTGCAGCCTCGCCGGCTTTCAAGGCAAGTGCCGAAGTGCCGGTGCGTCACCCGTCTCCCTCTCTACAAGACAACCGGCAGCTGGTTCGCTTGCCTCAAATAGAACAGCACTTGCTTCGAAAAGTGAGAAAAGAGATGCTGGATCAGATGCTTGGAGTCGCTATATGAGAAGCACAGTCACCTCCATTTCTCAACCAGCTCGTCGTCAATCTCTCTCAGTGGTGTAGTTGGTGGTCGCTACTCGTAATTCTGAAGAGAGCTTTACAATCTATTTCATCCGTGTTTTCTACTTCTGAAACCAAGACTCAGAGGGAGTGTTCAGAGGCGGTTGCAATAGTCTGAAAGAATTGTAGAGGTGGCTTGAGAATTCATCCTGCTCGGTAGTCGCAGAGAGGTGTAGGGTGAGCTGTAAAACCAGTTCGTGGAATCAAGGGAACTAGTCTACCAGTATTTCAGAGGGGGATTGGAACCTTGGTTCGAGTGATTGAAGAATCCAGTCTTTGAGATTTTGAGAGGGGCCTGCTCAGAGGAATTTGTAGAGGGGGTTCGAGTTACGGGAATTTGGGAGGTCGCTTGTGAGCTTGGCTACTGGGAGCTTCCTGATCGCTATAGGGTACTTACATTACGCGTTTCTAATATCACAGGCTCTTGAGTGTATCACTTGTAAGGTCCCTAGTTGTGTCGATAACTTGAGCTCGAGCTCTGCGTGTGTCGTGAGCTTTCAAGCTACGCCATGAGTTCTTATTGCCCTGCAGAGCGAGCATTGACCTGGAATTCTCATACTGCAGAGTAGAAACCCACAATCTGTGTAGAGTGCTAGGATCCCCACTTTTTGAATCTCAGTGCGAAAATTGCGTCCTCAATGGCCGACTTCGTAGCTTACAACGAAATGATGAAGCGCTGCCGCGTTTCAAACGCAGAGGCACCACTGCCGCAAGCATCAGGCTTCACGCCGTGCCTCCCCGACGAAGTTTTCCTCAATTGCCTACTGCGCGTCCCTCTCCAGTGTCACGCCAGTCTGCACTTCGTCTCCAAGTCCTTGCGCACTCTCGTTCAGTCGCCGGAGTATTACGCGCAACGCCAATCCGAAGGCGCAAGCAACTCCTTTGTGTGCATGCTGCAAAGAACACCGACCGCAAGTGAAGAAAGCGGCGAAGGAGTTGGTGACGGAGCTGGTGAGCCTGTGTTTGGGATCACGCTCTTGGACATGGAACACGCGACTTGGGAGCGCTTGCCAGCAATCCCAGGCTTAGCAGGCGGCTTGCCGACGTTCTCGAAGCTCATGTGCGTTGGACGCGAATTAGTAGTGATGGGCGGGTGGTGGCCATCCACTTGGGCACCTTCCGTTTCTGTGTTCATTTACAATTTCGGGACGCAGAAATGGCGACAAGGGAAGGATATGCCGAGCGCGCGCTCGTTCTTCGCGTGCGGCGTGGTCGGGTCGAAGGTCTTTCTCGCGGGCGGACACGACGGCGACAAGAAAGCGCTCAACTCGGTGGAGTCTTACGACGTGGAAACCAACTCGTGGACGTCGTTGCGTAGCATGAGCTTGGAGCGCGACGAGCCAACGGGCGTGATCATCGCCGGGCAGTTTTATGTTGTGAGTGGATTCGGGAGCGACGCGCAAGGGGTGTTTACCGCGAGTGCGGAAATCTACTGTCCGGAGACGAATTCGTGGCGAGTTTTGGAGAACATGTGGACGCCAACGGACGGTGGAGACGTACCTGCGAATCCTACGTCGTTGGCGGCGCTGAATGGAAGCGTGTACGCCGTTCATGGAAACGAAGTGGTGGTGTACGATTCGGAACGAAACGCTTGGACGTTCGTGGCGAAGATGCCGGAAGAATGCGAGAAAGGGGAGATGACGTCGACTTGTATTGCGGCAACGGGGAACGAGCTGGTGATCACGGGGCTTGTGAAGAGAAACGAAGCGACTTCGTTGCGCACCTTGAAGCTCACCCCGCCTGTGAGGAATGGCAAGCCGCAGTGGGAGACTGTTGCTTGCAGTGAGCAGTACTTGAGCCTGGCGCAAACGTCTTGTGCGTTCGAATTGTAGCGTTTTCAGCGGTTTAGGGTTCATTAGGGACGTGAGAGAATTAGAGGTTGTACAAATTGTGAAGTCGACGCATCCAAGTGGGAGGCTTTTTTTTTTGCCTTTCCTGGTGCTCTCTATCAGGAGCTTTAACGGCAACGGCGTGTGTGCTGCGCCTTGTCTTTTCCAGTGCTGTACTGGACAAGATGGTGTTCTTGCACTCCATTTTATTAAAGCAACTGATCTTTTTTCGAATTGAAATTTTAGCGCAATCCCTGAATGCCCGTCTCTTTGTGTCCGTGGAGCATTGCAATTTTTCATCCTGGAAGCAACTGTTGTCTTCGAATTATTGTTGTAGCTCCGTCTCTGGTGTCCATGTTGAGCTGGATTGCACGGAAATAGTGCGAGATTTGATGAAGTGAAGGTCAGTTTCGTAAACTTTGAATGGAATTCCGCAGTTCAACATAAAATTCACCATACTGCAACTCTGAACCCGTTGTTGCCTTTGCTGATGCTTCAATCAGGAGCTTCAATCGCAACTGCGCTTGAACGGCACCTCCATTTCTCGTTGCCGTGGAGAAACTGAGGAGCTTTTTGCAATCCATCCTGGAAGCTTGAGACTGATGTTTTTCCGCATCATAATTGCAGCCCAAATAATCCCTGAATGCCTGTCTCATGTGTCTGTCTTGAGTTGGATGGCAAGGAAATTGTGCGTGCTTGATGAATTGAAGGTTTGGCTTTTTCTGTGACCAATGAGCGAATCTGCTCTTGGATTTAAGCTGAAGTTGGATTCTCTGCGTTTGTGAACCTCGTTGCTCGAGTTGGGCTTCGCTCCCCGTCAGGCCACTTGTGGCTGACGGGTTTGTGCTTTATCCTTCGCAATGAAATCCGTTTCATTTGTTTCAAAACAAAAACAAAAAAACAAAACCTTCAAAACAAAACCTTGTTGCTCGCGATGTCTGGAAGGTGGGGACAACCAAAAACGTCACTTTTTTTCTTGCAGATCATAGTTAATGGCGGAGCGTAAAATCATTTCTTTATGGAACATAGATATTGTTTTTTTGGTAATACATTGAGAGCATCCCATAGCTGCACTTCCTAACAACACCTCAAACATTTTGAACCAGTGATCTTCTTGGTCTAGAGGAAGATCAATGGTTCAGAATGTTTAAAGTGTGGCATTTGAAGAGAGGGCATGGAGCTGCTCCTAGTGAGGATGCTGCTTTAGAGTCAATGCTGCAATGCCTCGCGTATTGCATGGGAGCAGTGGGGAGTAGTTATCAATAATGTGCATATAGCAAAGTTCAAGTGCCAATTGTCAACTCATGCTCATGTCATACAGTAATTGTATTTGATTGGTGGTGTATCTAAAAGGCACACAAACAGTGGACACACTTAGTTTCAATGATGGTTAACCTCTAAAGGTAAGGTTTTTGATTATGTTTTTGCCAAAAATGCTTCAAAATTGCCATTTTTGTTCCAAGTACAAAATTAATTTTTTTTGACACATGTTATCATAAGATCTTGTTGTAGGGTATTCTTAGGAGATGTGGAAAAAAATTGCAGAAATTTCCACCGTGTAGATTGCAAGATATTATTGCATTTGATTTGATCAAATTCTTTTTCCTGGCCTTGCAAAAATCTAGGCAACTACACTTTAGAAGCTCACATTTGTATGAAAGAATGTTTGAAATAGTTGTAACTCTTTTGATTTATTCTTCAAGGCAAATTTGTTGCATACTTGAAAAATTGTAGATCATTTGGAATCACACAACATGCAAGAAAAAAGTAGTAAGTAGAAAGAAGTAGAGAATGATTCAAAATACTAAATTGTTTAGAATTTAGTTACAAAATTGAAAAATGCCAATCCCAACGGTTGTAAGGTTGTAAGGTTGTAAGGTTGTAATGTTGTCATGAACAATCTATATCCAATTTTTTAATTTGATTTTTCAATAATATTAAAAAGTGAGTTAAACAAAGGACTTCAAAGTTTATTTTAGAGTAGTGAATCCATTGTTGCCTCCAAAGTAAAACTCTTTATTACTTTTTTTTCATTAATCAAAATGGAATGATTCAAAACTTTCCACATATATATAAATTTGGAGAACCAATTTCAATTTTTTATTTCTCAAAAAGTGATTTTTCAAAGAATTTTTTTGGGCTACCTAGGTTGCTTACTAAAAACTAAAAATTACATATCATGCAAATAACTTTTTAACCATATAGTCAAAAATTATGGAAATTGTTGGTTTTTAAAGCTATTCCCTAGGAAAGTATTATGTCAAAATTTCAAAGAAAAATATTAAAATCTCTAGTCACAAGTACTTGCCCTTATACTTGTCTAAAATTTCAATGTTGCCCCAAACCACAATTTGATCCTTTAGGGGCTAATTTAGCAATTTTTTTGCACATGAGGAGTATCCAAAATAAGAACTATTACCATTTATGCAAATAGGGAATTTGCCTTATGAGAAATTTGACTATATCGATCCATATCTTACATTGCTACAATAGAACCTCCCTAATTTAATTAGATTGGAACTGGTTTAACACATTAGATAAAAGAGGTTATTGCATTAGGGAGGGGGGCATGGTCTTTGTATTTGGTTTATATTGTTAAGCCATGACCACTGCAATCAATGTTCTCTTAATAGAGTTAGAAAGGATTGAATTAAGGATGTTATGTAATATGAAGTTTGAGTTTGTTCCGTAGAGGCTGGGAGTGTTTTTATATGTCTTCATGGGATTTTTGATATTAAATAGAAACTTTGTCATAATTTTATCCTTTAGAGTCTCTTCTACACAATTTTTTTTTGGTCGTTCTTGTGAAATCCAAAAGCATATTGACATTCAAGCATCTTTTAATATAACCTTCTAGTTTGATGAAAGTGCAATAGACTCTATTATAGTTTTTAATTATTGTGATTTTATCTTGTATTAGTTTCTAATAGTAGAATAGTACTAACACCATTTTTAATTTGTTATTATTTTTTTGAAATGTGTTGTTTCAAAGACACAATTAGCAAAGATCCATGAAAGGTAACATGAAAAATATATTCAAATATGATGTAAAATTTATCCAATTTAGTAAGAGGGGTCTATGCAACAATATACTAGTTAAGGTAAACTGTTTCTTAGCTCTTTGCCAACTCAAAAATTATAATCTCCTTGGCTTGATTCCACTGTAATGTAATTGTTTGATATAAATAGGGTGGCAATTTAATTGTGACACAAATATAGTTGTTTAGTTTGCAAATTCAAAGTACTAATTACTATCTACTTTTTGCATATCCTAATAGTCCTTGTTTAGAAGAGGTGTGTTTCAAATTTTCTTACAAATGTAGTTGCAAAAGCAAAATGGTGGCTTGTAGTCCTTTACATATTAACTCCTCTATGTTCTTATTTCAGAAAGGCATGTAGATGTAAAGCTTAAAATCTCTACTCTTTTGGAGTTATATTTTCTTCCCATCTTGATATGGACTCATTTAGAACCATGTACAAAAATCATAATTGAAACATCAAATAACCTTATCAATTACATTGTTGAAGAATAGACAAAATTTTCTTTGTCAATATTCTTGAATGACTTCATTCATTTCAAGGTACCTCCAAGACCCTCTTCAAATCTTTCATAAGTTAACCCTAAAACATCTCAATCCTTTTTTGAATTTTTGAACATTTTCACTTATAGCTTTGTACAAATATATCATTTACCAAAATTTAATGAATTTGATCATTAAGGAAGGTTGTCTTTTTTAGATTCAAGTGTTACATTTGATAAATGAGAAGTTAATTGGATGAAACACTACCTTGAAGTCCTCTATTCATCATCCAAAATATGGACGTCAAAGCACTTCAAGGTTAATGCATTGAGTGGATGCTAAAACTCTTATAGATTCATGACTAATTTGATGAAAACAATGTAAATAATATATCCCTACGAAAATAAAGCAAAAATGTACCAAAAAAAAATGAAATAGATCTGATTTATAGAGGGTTGAGGGTTCATGGAACACAAATTCAACAGATATCATCTTCAAAGCTAAAATAACATATAAGAATCAAAAAACAAGTTACACATGGTAGGAGTCATTCCATAATTGCAAATCCCATGCAAATCCAAAAATAACCGAAATCACTTGGAAACTTTCCCACATTTACATGTAGTGACCATACTTCGACTGAAAAAATTTATAGCTCAAGATTCATTTTTTAACTACAATTGTATTTCGATCAACGCTTTCCGTAGTCCGCCTCCTACAAGATGGATCCTACAAGTACTATTACACTCAGTGCGTGTTCCAAAATTTGGCTGAGTACGGGACTAGAGGATCTGAGTACCCCAAAACAGACCTGTTACACTGTAAACCGCTGCCTAAGCATTACAAGATTCACCTGTTCGCTCTGAAGAAGTGTTTCCGCTGCCTGATCTCTTCTCTTGCAGCACATGTCTGGCAGACATTGCAAGTACACAAAGTCCATAATTATGTGTCTTGGCAGCAATCCCTTTCTAGAAGTCCTACAGCTTCAATGACGAAGCATTGAGTGTGGGCTTGTCAGCGTCGACAGCTTTTGCAGACTTATTACCCCTCTCTTGAGCCTTGTCAAGTTCGGCAAAAACCTGTAAGAAAAATTCAAACGAAGTCAGTGCAAAACGCAGGTGCATTCTTAACTAAAGAATACAAGATCCGCAAGAGCGAAAAACAAATTAAAGATTTCAGAATGTTGTAGGAATACTCAATTTGACATCCTCAAAGAAATAACAGCAAAATGGAAATTTCCACACCTTGGTAGATTTTGAGAACGATGATGTTGTCCGTTTGTCTTTTCCGTGTGTCGATCTGACATTCAACTCCTTCAGCGGGTCCTTCATTGGAGCATTATTCATACGGATTTTCTTAAGATTGTCCTCTGCAGTCTTAGCCCCTGCAAAGAACAATCATAGACCCAATACGTCACATTACATACATTTCAAATGATAGACAAAACAATGCCCACGCAATCTTCGATTCAGAAATGATGGAAAAGGACAAAATAGGACCTTTTCTCTTCCTCTTCTTCTGGGCTCTCCGTCTCTTCCTCTCCTCTGGGGTTAGTTCACTCTCTCCCTTAACAATTCCAGCACTCTTGTAAACCTCCTCCGGGGCCAGCATGGACGCATCCGAAATTGCAAGCGGAGCCACCTGTTTGCTCAGAAAGAAAAAGACATCCGTAAACGAACACAAGCAAGCCAAAAGAGATGAAACGTGCACGTGATCACTGAACTGCAAACTGACGACTTCTAGACACGTGCTATGATTAGACGTGGCCATTTGGCTATTGTTTAAACAAGCTGCAAGCTCATAGAATTTTTTGAAATATGCTTATCTGTGGCATACGTTGATTTTGCAATATATCATAGCATCATGCTAATATGCAAAATTTGACACTGGGTAACTACAAATAATCAGAAATACCTCAGGCTAACAGGACAACATGTAGCATGATTATCACTGTTAAGGAACTACGCAGTTCTTGAGACAACGAGCTCACCATCGTACATCCAAATAAGTGCTACAACAGAAACTATCTGGAAGTGCCCCATAGTGTTAGGCAATTCCTGTTATATGCTCTCTTAACTACTGCAAACGTAAACTTTACAAATTATTCAAGAGTGATTCTGATATCCAAAATTTAGTGGAGTTTTATGGTACGATAATACATCGATCTGTGATTTGCTGTAGACAATCTGAGCAGCCTAAGGTGACGAGCAATTCCAGCAATTTGCTATGATCGCAGAACACTAGATATTTGCCATTTGACATTGAATTTTAAGTATTTAAAACAATTTGCTAATTCAGTCTACATGCCATAGATTCCCATGTCCCCGTTCCTAAGATAGAACAAGGATTGAATTGCAGAAAGTAAAAATGGAGAACAAGCATACCTCTTCCATGGCAAGCGCTGGCACGTCAACCTTCACTTCCATCTCTTCCACAGTCTGCGTTGACAACCATGCGTTATCTAAGTGTAATAGAAACAATGATCACAATGTAGAAACTCTGCCTTATTACTGATGGACGCTGTGCTCAACTCTAGATCTCAGATTTGGACTTCAGAAAGGACTCGCAGACATCGGAATCACGATCATGTGCAACACAAAGACGTCATCCAACCATGGAAAATGATTCCAGGATGAAGTGCATAAGCAAAGACAATTTAAGACTGAAAAAGTATAGCAAGGAATCCCGATGGAATTTGAATAAAAGAAAGACTACTTACTGGTTTGGGAGCAAAGTGGAAGTGAGAGAGAGCATCAAGCCTATTGCATAAGTTCTTAAACAAAATTTTCGCCTGCACACACATTCATGTACTGAGAATAAGTACAGATAACAGGATTCTAGTTGGAACCAAAGAAAAAGTCCTCACTTTCCGAGCTGAATGAGCATGTCCAAAAAACAACACAAACAGAAAATAAACGATCGCATCAAGCTTCGGAAATAGTGCACGGCACCTCAGCTTTCAAAGTCTCCATGGCAGGCGTAGCAGCAACTGCAAGACCAGTAGTTTCCATGTATTCTTGCTGCAAATACAACAGAAGTGTACAAATGAGAAGATAAGAAGCAAACTTCCAGAAACCTTAAATACACCAGTTCACCCCTTTCCCTAGATAAACGAAATGATCCGAGTGGCGGAAGCCTGCTGCAAGGATAGAAAGATACAACAAAATGGCACAATATTGCCTTGTATCCAACACTCAAGAACAAAGATGAAGAGAACTTTACCTCGTAAATCTCTCCAAGGCCTTTTTTACTCTTTTCTTCATCCTACACATCAGAAGGAGAAGTGATTAGACGGGTAAAGTCTCCGACACCACACAAAGACCACAACTAATGCAATATTTCAGAATCGCCTAATTCACACCAAAAAAGATGTGACTGTACCTGAATGGGTGGATCAGAGATTAAAATGCAAGAAATGAATTTTTTTTTTCTAAAACATACCATTTCAATGCGATCTTTCGGAGCAGCAGTACTTGGTGCAGCTCTAGGTTGGGGGTCATCAAATCTACCCTGAAAACAACGAATTGCATGTGAGGAATACAATTATGCAATGTAACCATGCATAGGAAAGCGCTGGAAATTCATGTGGCGGGTTAAAAACTACGCTCATGAAGAATAGAAATAAACTCTGAGGAAGCTAGTGAATAAGACACTTTCAAGACCACGAGCTGGCAACTAATAAGGGTACGAGCTGTGTATTAAACATGTTTTCCTTTAAACATTGTTCTTGAATATCATCAGAGGTGCCTAAATATGTCCACTGAAAGAAAGCTCCAAAACATAACAACATTTTTCATCAGAATTTTCACTGACCTCGATAATGCGACTCCGGATCATATCTTCAAGTGACTGCCTATGTTCTTCCGTCATAACTGGCGCTGGACGAGCAACATGCTCAAAATCCAGCTCAACCTCCAAAGCACTATTTTTTGATCTTCTAGATGCTGATACCTATTAAACAACCCGCAACCAGAATCGAAGAGTTAGAGATGAAAAGGGACAGAGAAGCCTCACCTAGAAGTTAGGCCCAGCCAAAAAACTGCTGCGATTCCGTCGATGGACAGCATTCGAGGGTCAGGATTGATTATGTTCTGGGAAGCAAATTGAAGGTTGATAGAAACTAACAAATTTAGCAGAGGAGAAGACAACAGGCAACAAATCACGAGTGCGATGAACCCTCAAGCAAGTCCATGTATGAACTTAAAAATTCGAGAGATTCAAGACTGATTTGTGTTGAATTCAAGATTAATACCTCGCCTTGCATTGTCCAGTCTTTGGACTCCAAATTTGCCATTTCCAGCTTCTCAATACGTCTCTTCGTTTTCTCCTGTTGTCTCTCGTGTGCAGAGAGTTTCTTCTCCTGGCAGGTAGCACCCGTACAGATGTCACATTAGTGGAATTGTAGGAACAATACGCATGATTTCTACATTCAAAATTAGAGGTCTACAGAGCACTCAAAGAAACCACTGCATGTAGACAAAATGGTTAGATTGTGCGATATTGTCGCTAATAATTTTTTATACGCACCTCTACTGGCTCAATTTGCTGGTCAAAATCCATAGTTCCCGGTTCCTCCTCCTCGTCATCATCTTCTACGTCATCATCTTCTTCTAGATCATCCTCTTCAAACTCATCTTGTCTTTTTGAGGGTTTAGACTTTTCCTTCTTGCCTTTTCCAATAAAATCCGAATATCTGAGAAATAAAGATTGGATCATGTGACCTATAATGACCGCTGAACCAAATTTTTGGTTGCAAAGATCATAATAAATGAGATGATTTTAAGCAGTCACCATAAATGGACAGCTGAAAAAATTTAAATCAGATAAGAAGTGCAAGGAGAAACAGATCATACTTTGGTCCCCATCCTTCATCACCCTTGTCCTTGCCTGCCAATCTTGCAGAGAAGTCAAACGCTTCGTCCATCTGCATAATCGATGACAGGATGAAATTTGAAGTCAAAAGAACTTGAAGAATCAAAATCCAGACACATAATAGACCTCGAGTAGTACCACGAGTGTCCTACCCGATCCAACAGCTGTTAAGGAACCTGAAGTATCAATCCACAAGCTCTTGATACGACACATGCATTGCTCTTCACGGATTTTGGTGATGAAAAATCTAGCGAGATCTAAATTATAAAAGTTCCAATATGATCATGATATTGATCAATTCATCGAATTGGTCATTTTCAAATCCACTAATTCTTGGCACTTAGGGGTTGACAGATGTGGAAAAAAAAGGTGCATTGGCCTGACCTAAGTCTTCACAAATATAAAGATCATCCTTGCATTTGATTGTTGCTAAACCAAAACATGAGATGCTTGCAAGTAGAAAAATACTCGCACTGGTCAAACCCTAACAAAAACAAAATGTGCAGGTTTGTGGTAATTATATTTAATAGTTTACCTCCAAATCTTCATCATCATCCTCTTCATCCTCTTCACTAAGAGCTCCAGCATCGTCATCCTCATCGTCCGCAATACCAGCATCCTCTGCATCAGCCCGATCTAAGAACTTCTCCATATCTGATAATTTCAAAAACTTGTCTTCGACTGCTTTCTTCTCCTCTGCAAGAGTAAATCACGAGTAAATCACAGCGCTATGAGCCTCCATAACAAATAGAAGTTTAGGGCTTGAGTCCAAGTAAACCCTGAAGGGCCGAAGATTTAATGGTTTTCAAATGCCAAATTCCGTTTGACCACGTTGTCAACCATGTTGTCAAGAATGTAATTCAGATGGGATCAAATTTTGTATCAACAGAATCAGTGAACAACATTGCAACTGTTGGTCGAAACCAAATAAAATTGAGTAAAAGAAACTCCAAATGTGAGCTACTAAAAAACATGAAGCCCGAATTAGGGTTTCGTGATTATTTAGGGTTTAAGAAAACTTATGCAAAAACAGCAAGTAGAGGCTAAACCTTCATCATAATCAGAAAATTCTTCTGATTTTGAATCCTCCTCGACTTCATCTTCGTCTTCATCTTCATCACCAGAGTCATCCTCTTCAGATTCGGCTTCTTCGGCTTCTTCGTCGTCTGAGCCGGGTGCTACTTCAACGTCGACATTCTTCCTGCGGTCTCGCACCAGAGCTTTCTCCTCAGTTTTCACCAATGCCCCTGGAGGCGTCTTCTCGATCATCCGGAGCGACTTCTTGATCAAAGACAGAACAGGAGTCGCCTGTAGATCGATCTGCTGCCATATCTGCTCGGGATCGAAATTCTCCGTCAGGAGTTTCTCCAACTGCGACTCCTTGTTCACGGCCAACGCGGAGAAGAGAAACTCCGAAGCTGCCCTCGCGCTTTGAACAAGCTCCGGCGTCGCAGCCAGCCAGGCGATGTTGTCAGCTGTTGCCACCAGTTCTAAGCTCCTCACACCGGAGACCTTGGTTGCCTTCTTCACGGGCGACAAGCTCTTCATCACCTCTGCTACTCTGTCTGGCGTCCTCTCAGGCGCTGAGATTTTCCTCAACTCTGCTACTTTGTCTAGCGTCTTCTCAGGTGCCAAGTTCTTCTTCACCTCCACTACTTTTTCTGGCGTCTTCTCCGGCGACGAGCATTCCTTCACCTCTGCTACTTTGTCTGGCGTCTTCTCTGGCGACGAGCATTCGTTCACCTCTGCTACTTTGTCTGGAGTCTTCTCTGGCGACGAGCTCTTCCTCACCTCTGATACTTTGACTGGCGTCTTCAATCGCACCATGCTCTTCACCTCGGATACCTTCACTGGCGTCTTCGCCGGCGCCATGGACTTCACCCGGGGTGTCTTCGCGGGTGTATTCCCTGGCCCTGAGCTCTGGGATCTTGTTATAGCCATCGCCTATAGAGTTTCATCAAAGAATTCAGTTGAACATGGCTGTCTCTGCACCTAAAACCCCGCTACATTGACATCGCGAGATGAAACTCTGTGCTAAGAAAACCCTAAACCCCTACATCACTGAGAACACGAAGGGCTCAAACCCTAATTCTTCAATAGAAATAGAAACCATCTCTCTTGTGTATGCAGAAGGTACATGAAGAAAGCAGATGAAAGGTGCGGATGAGAAAAACTATCAACACTTGAAGACTTCATTGTTTTACTCTAGTGTATCCTATGCTGTTGCCACAGTCAAAATCATACAGAAGTAATTTTCTAATTTTTGAATGGATAAAAATTTTGAAACTCAATAACTCTCACACCATAGGTCCAAAAGCCACGAAACAAAGTCCGTGCACCCCTCCTCGCCAAGGGCTTTCTGACAGTACCAAGATTGCAACTAAGATAAAAATAAATGTAATTTTTTAATTTTTTAGAACCAAAAATAACTCAAAAATCCATAACTTTCACACCGTAGGTTAAAACAAAGCCCATGCACTTTTAAATTCTCTATCATTTTGCACATCTTCTCCAACTAGGACACAATCATCTCCATCACAAGTTCTTTCCAACTAGGACATACATAACAGAATATCCAAGTAGCATCTCACACACAATTCTAGCAACAAGATCACTCAAACAAACTCACATAATTTAAGCAAGAGAATGCACAACAACTACTAGCAAGGGCTCACACTAGACACATCAATAACTTAGTGGTTAAAAAAAATATCCAACATTATAGCCTAATAGAACTCCCAAACCAAGTCAATCAATTACTGAAATTAGAAAATAGACTAACCACCCAACAACTACCAACGTGAAACTACCTTAAATTCAAGCTATAGTTCCAAATTGAAATTGATAATTGACCAACTAGCAAGCTCACCCCTTGCATTTTATAACTTGGAACCACATCTACTACTAATTGTCTATTTAACAATTACAATCCAATCTAGCTAATAGTGGACACTTGTCTCCTACCAACAAGACGAGATAATCTTTGACTTCGTCAAACTACCATGCTGTAAAAACAACATTATAAAAATGACTCCAAATTGGGCCAATTAACACCCAAAACTACCAAATTAGACATAAAAAATCAAACAACTTGAGAAAAAAATAAACAAACATACACAATTATATACTAAGAAGTTTAAAAATTCAATCCAAGTAGCCTATCTAAAGGAATTGAATAAAAGACAATGAATATATAAGATCATTTAGAAAATTTTGCAACCAATAAGTGATTAGGAATGTTCTCAAATAGTTTGCTTAAAAAATTGGAAGGGTATTTGCAAGTGATTGGACTATCATTCATATTATAATGTTAAAGTCTTTTTTAATGTTTAGACTTCATCAACTAATTATATTGAACTTGTCATTATCTTTAAATGTTAGATTTATTTATTAAAAATGAAACTCTTTTCTAGAGAATTGTCCTACTATATTACAAAATGCTATATAATATCTAGAATATACTTTTGAAAAAAATTATGTTGTTTTGCAAAATAACACTTTGACTTAATGTTTGAACTTATGATTAAAACTAAAATTTTAATATCAATTTTGTTGGCACCATGGTCTTTATCCAAGGTGTCTTTGTAGGCATATTCCTTGGCCTTAAGCTCTAGGATCTTGTTATAGCCATCGCCTATAGAGTTTCATCAAAGAATTCAGTTGAACATGGCTGTCTCTGCACCTGGAAAACCCGCTACATTGACATTGCGAAATGAAACTCTGTGCTAAGAAAACCCTAAATCCCTACGTCATTGAGAACACAAAGGACTCAAACCCTAAATCCTCAATAGAAATAAAAACCACCTCTTCTTTGTAGGATGCAAAAGGCACATGAAGAAAGCGGATGAAAGACATGGATGAGAAAAACTATCAATACCTAAAGACTTCATTGTTTTATACCGAGGTCTTGACCTTCATCCATTAAAGTAGCTACACTAAAATATTCTATAATAAATATTTTATGAATATTATTTGTTCTAATACTATTCTATTTCTTGAGTCTTACTAATAATTAAAAGATGATTTTAGATTATCTTATTATATAGTTTTTGAACATTATATGAATGAATTACAATTTTTGAAGGACTTGTTATTAGTATATCCAAAATTACCTATAGAATTATTTTACAAAAGTAAACATTTTACACAAGAAGTTGTAAGAGTTGGTTTTATAATCACAAATGCAAGAAGGCATAATTAGTACCTTTGAGATAGTCTACACTTAAATGAAGTCATTAAAATTATTATTGTTTAATTACTTTCATAAATAAAAGTAAGATCATTTCTCTATTCCTCGTCACCAATGAGAGTGCATAGAATATCTTTCTTCTATTTTGGCTTCAATAGTCTAAGGACCTTGATATAATGTTTTAATGATATGAGCTTAAGGCTTGGACATTCAAAAAGTATAAGAATAGCTAGGTACACCTTTGTAGTGAGAGGAACTAATACACCATTCAAATGAATGACAAGTGCTTGGCTCCTAGAACTTTTTCAATATTTTTGTAGTTAGAGCAACGTATATCTTTTGAGTGTCTTGAACAATTATCTTGGATAAAATCAAACCTTTGTCATTTGAACAACTATGGTTAAAGCTAATGCCATAGCCAAAAATGGATAGTAGTGCTTTTGATAGAGGCATGTATAAAATATATGCTTAGACTTTGTTCAAGAATGCATACAAGGTGTACCATCCTTGAATATGTTCTTTGAATAAAAACATATATATTTTGTTAATTTGAAGTCTATAGTGACTATTGCATCTTTCAGACATGCAATAACTAGTATTGCATAGGCCTTATTAAGTACAGAAATGAAAAAACATGAAAATTGAGGAAATCACCTAACAATCTTGAAATGAAGGTTGAATAGGATAATCATCAACTTTCATTCATTTATGATCCATCCTTTATATACTTTAATCCATTGTATTTCATATGGTTTTCAAAACTAAATTCAAAATTTGGAAAACGAAATGATTGCATGTGATATTGTCAATGAATTTCATTTAAATTTCTTCTAAATTTTTTAATATATAATTTGTCAGTGTTGAATTTTCATATTAAAGTTTGGTTGTATCAATTGTTTTGGAGGCCATATATTAGAATATAGCCTCATCAATTTTAATTTTAGCTAATTTTATCCAACATTTGACTTACAAATAGTTAATTCACTATTTATGAGACACATTTATTGTCTATGAACAAGAGACAAGACTGTTGAAAAATATACCGGTAGACGTGAGATTATAGCGTGCCAATTATACAGTGCAATGGTGCAGATGCTCTTCGGAGAGACCATCCCACAACAGCCTTGCCGGTCTCTGCAAACCACAGACTCACAGCTTCCTCTTTATCTTCCCTCTTCCCCTTCTTCACTTTATCATATCGCTCATACAAGTCCATTTGTACTCAAGAATAATTTACAGAATCTCACATACTCGCAGAAGCCTGCTCAGCTAGTGGCGCAATCTTCACGTGCAGCTCATGCTTGGGTAGATAGATGCTCTTCCCTTCAAATTATTTCTCAAATTTTTCTCAAATTTCTAGATTCAATTTATAGTGTTCTGGATGTTGTTGATGCTTACTTGCACTATCTTTTTTTGCAGGCACTGAAATTGCGAGTGAGTTTCTTGTGAGGATTTGGGGAAAATTCGACCCTGAAATTGTAAGTTGGGTTGAAAGAGATTGCGGAATTGGTGTGGCATCATAAACCCTAAATTTCGAAAATTTCGAAGCTTGAATGGAGCTGTCCGTGGCAGTGAGTACATGCGACTTCAGGCCTCCAGCAGCAAGATTAGGCTCTGCTAGGGCGCGCTCTGTGAGAGCAATTGAAACTTCGAGTGCAAATTTGAGGGGCGGCAATGCAACGAGGCGAAAGATTAGGGTTGGAGCTAGTGCTGGGGCGTTTTGTGGTCAGCCAATGGGGATAAGGGTTGCGTCTGGTGCGCGCTGGACTGCCAGTACTTGGCTTGATAATTCGTAAGCATGCAGATCCTTGCCCTTGATACTAGTGCAATTTCGAAACTAGCTCATGTGGCTTCAAGTGTTGCTAAACGTGCTGAAATTTCACATTTAACAATGAAGAATTCACAACTTTCGTAGTTTTTGGAAAAACTCGAGTAGAAACATGGCCAAATTTTATTAGATTTTGATGCATGCATAATAGATCCACATTTGTTGATGAATCTTGACGTCTAATAGAACGAAGAAGCTCAAATTGGGTCTCATTTCGAGTAGATCATGTAAAGACTTTGTGTTTGTTTCTGTTTTGACCATCACATGTTTTTCACAGGTTTTGGTAATATAAAATTGGCACCATCTGAATTATGCTTTTCACAATTTGATCAATTGAAGTGGCTACTTTGAACCTGGGTTTTCTTGGTCGTTCAGGGGTTATGTATGGCCTGTGTCTTTCAGATTATGGATTAAAAGAAAGCGTGCTTGTGACTCGACAAATTTCGAAATGGGAAATTTAATGAAGTAATTTATTCGCAAGGAGACACAGGATTATATTTGTCTACTTCAAAGTCAATTTATGGTTTGAAGCAAGCGTCTCTGAAGGAGAATAGTAGTTCCTTTACATTAAACTTGGGATTTATAAGGAGTATCAAGGAAAATGCCTTACAATGAGGAGGAAAGAATTCGGCTTTTGATATTGATGATTGCCTTTATCTTTGCAATTACATCAAACTAGCGGAACAAATAGAGGTGGCCTTATTAAATAGACAAGACATGGGGTGAGGTATCTTATTTTGGACGATGGAAAGAGCAATTTTGTGATTAAGCCAAGCCAAATATATTGAAAAAGAACAGCATTTTCGAAATGGGCGCAATATGTTCGTTGCGAAAGAATTCTGCCATGTTTCGTTTTGCATTGGTGGTTACAATTAGGTTTGTGTTATTGTCTAGTGCACAGGTGGAGGCAGATGTTCCGTTGTCAGAGGCGTGGGCTTTGTGGTCCAACCAAGAAAATGTGGTGAACTGGATGCCATGGATTGCCTCTGTCAAGGTACTCTTACCTTTTTGTTATGCAATTGAGCCTTCATAGCGAACATTGTGTTATAAGTGAAATATCTATAGTAGTTATCATTTTTCTACCTTGCAAGAGAATATAAGAAAGATTGCTATCAAAGAAAATTGTTAGAATTTATATACATTACTACATTCTTTTGACTTCTTAGTGTGGGTTCCAAAGTAATGTGGATGCCCTACTTTTTATTGAAGCCGAGGTGGATGCAAGATGATTGGTGAAGTAAATAAAATTATCCGCATTGGATAGACTAAAGTGTTGTGTTCAGTGTGTATGGATAGAGTTTTAACTCTCAAAATCTAGTGTACCACAGAATGAAAATTGACTGTTGTAGATGAAAGAATGGATCAAAATAGATATTCTAGATAGGGAAAGCAAATCTGGTTTTATGTGACAGCGCCAGTGTTTTTTGATGATTAAAACATCTACGGTAGAAAACACTTTCATAACCTTAACTGCTAATTACCATTTTCTTCCATTCCGTTCTTTCTTTTCTGTAAGGTGGCGTATGTATAGTAATGTTCAGGGTTGGAAACCACAAGCAGGTGGTGGAAGGTAAACCAAATTTGTCGAAATGGACGCTGCGATACACAGCGTTTGGCCAGAATTTGGAGTTTTCCTGGATGGCTCGCCTCTTGAAGGTATTTGTTTCCACTTCTACAGTTTACAAAATGTGTTGTAAAGCATTTGATTAACAGCTTATATTTCATGCTTGTTGAAGGGACGCCAAGTAACCTTCCTAACAAAACACCACAAAGTTCCTCTAGTGATTATCAATCATGTTAGTGCTACTTGAATTGATTGATATATTAATACTCAAATGACTGTTAGTACCGTTCTTGTGTTTTTTTGATGCCTTTAGTGTGTTTAATGATTAAAGTTAGAAAAGCGTGTTGAAGACAATAGAGAAGCTATGAAACGGAACCATTTGAATATCAATTCATTGAAGCAAGTCAAAAACAATTGATAATCAGTGGGAGGGCTTTTGAAGCATCTTGCCTCTTGAAGATCTGCATATAATTCTCCCTATCTTTATTCAACACGCTTCTGAAGGATCCTTGGTGGATCATGCTTGTTGACAGCCGATTCAAAATCAGAAAATCCACTGGCGCTCGGTTGACGGACTTGCAAACAGGTGTGTTGCATGTTTTTGAGCATCCAGTGATTTTTGGGTAGATAGTTTGCCTATCCTTAAATCTTTTGGTCAATTTTTTTTCTTTTATCGCCATGAATAAGCTGAATTGATCTCATCGCTGGAAAGTTCATTTGTGAATCCTGGATCAAATTGTAGTGAACACTCTACATTGCAATCAATTCAGCGACAGCAACAACTGTCTATAGGAGAAATTTTACTTTCATTGCATTATATGGCAGCGTCGAATACCTTCAATTTTCACATTGCTCGGCAGTAACTACAGTTGTCTACACTAGTTGTACGAATGCTTGCATTCTTGATGTGAGGATTTGTGGCAAAGAAGTTGTCAAAGAATTGTAGAATCTTGGATCCCTTTATTCATCCTTGAATTAGCTGTTGGGCCAAGATGTGCCTTTCAAGATGTTATGTTGCTTGCGTATTCTTCTCATTTCTGAATTACTCACTCTTGCTGTTGGAATCTGTATATTCACAGAGGTGCAGTGCGATTCTATCCAAGAGGGCCAACGTCGTGTGGTATTGAAGTACGCCATCTTATTCCCATGAATTGCTCAAATTTCGCAGGAGCTGTTGTGTATGTGCATGCAGTAAACATTTTGATTTTTGATCTTGTCAGATAACCTTTGGTGGTCGGGAGACCGAGATGGTTATTGGGCATGATGATAAGTCGTTTTATTGAATCCTGAATGTTTAAATGTGAATTTTGTTCGATCTAAGGGCTCACATTTTGCAGAAGAGTCAAGGATTATACCAATCCCAGTGAGAAAGTGACTTGCTTGCCTTGAAACCTGGACTTGAAATAGTGGCAAGCTAGAATCACCTCAGCATTAATTGAAGTCACCGTCCAGTGTCTAATGATGAGTTTTTTAATCTGGGGAAATTCCTGTGAACTGTCGCAGACAGCCTTTCTCACGGGTTATTAATTGATACCACCAAAAGCAAAACTTTTGTCCTAAACACTCTTCATTCGTGATTGTTGTGTGCAGCTCACAATTTCTTACGAGATTCCAGATGTGTTAGCACCCTTCGGGACGGTAGGAAATCTCTAACCCCTTATCGACCAAGGAGTCATAGGTTGAAATTTCCAATTCGATTTGTCATTTTGTTCAAATCATAATTTGGATGGAGTCAAATTGTATATCTCCAAGTCTCTGAATAACATTGCTCTTGTTGGTCAAAATTAATTAAAATTGGGCTGAAGAAAGTCCCCACTTGAACTACTGAAAACTGGTAAAAAAATAAGAGACCCAATTTGGGCCTCGTGGTCATTTGAGGTTTAACTTGTCAAAAGAAGGTTCTCCCTATTTTTCTGGAAGTGCTCACCTGATGGTTGGTTCTTCAGGACAGCCTAGGTTTATAAAGAAGTCTCTGTATGAAATCTCTGTTGTTTAAGAGTTCTAATGTCTAAGAGGTCCTGCATATTTGATGTGTTTTTAAGTTTGTAGTTTTCTGGAAGACGTGTTTGCACTGTGACATTGGACTTTGATCTTTATGTTTTCTTTATTGGTGGTGTTGTCAGGGCGTGAAGCCACTGGTGGAGAACATCTTGAAGAGCGATTTAGACCGATTTGCCGTGTATGCTAAAAACCAAAGTGCAAAGAAGACTATCCCGCGAAAGTGAGTTCATGTTCAATCCCATCCTGCAGTGATTATTTCATCAATCCTGCCTGTTTTAAATGTGGGATAGTCCGTCGACTTACTCGGCAATCTGATTTGTGTACCTCAGTGTGACATATTGTAATTTTACCTATGTGAACACAGTACATAATTTTGACCTCTTTGTTCTGCGAAGTCTCTGATTTTCTTCTTGTTGTATAGATCGACTTTGTAGTTCTCATATTGTTGTAGGCTTGCAGTGAAATGAGTTTAAGTGAGTCCTTGAATAGTGTACAGTACATTTTTGAGATATTACAGCTCCTACAAATTAAACCGTACAAACTCGATGTTTAAATACTGCAAACACTTGCAGGTTTAGAAAAAGAAATATGGGGGGTGGAAGTTGATGAGGTCATCCTACTTTGAAAGTTTAATGAGAATCAAGGTTCAAACCATATTTTGTAGCTTTTTCTAAATTTTGACCATAATCTTTGGGCATACTAATGATGCTAGTATAGGTTTTGGAAATTTTCCAAAATGTTAAGGCAGTCAATCATTGGTAGCAAGGAATGCTAATCAATAATTTACTTCTTTAGATACTTTGTGTTCTTTTGTTCCTTTTGAGTGTTGTATGGGTTCTATAATTGGAATGTTACTTGCACAATAGTAGGGTTGATTTTGGTTATAGACCATCGTGTTGCATAGTGAATTTGGCTATTATTCTCAAAGAATTTTGCTAATGTATTTGTCATTTATTTTTCAAATAGCTAATTGGTCAAATTTTAGTGCATATTAGTATCATTGCATTGAAGAATTAATACAAATATCATATATGTTAGTATTTAGGTTCTAAGGTCTATAGTATATACCATTCATAATGGTGATTTTGCTTGAAAAATTATTGTATACAATTGACATTACAATTTATAAATTTTTGTATCAAGAGAATTGCAAAGTTTAGATGGGGATGGAGTGCAACAATTTTAAAATTCTAGACAAAGAAAAATTATAAATTATAAATTATAAATTGTATGTGTTGAATTTCCCTACAATAGCTTTAATCAATGCAAAGCTTCCTTCCTTGTAGTATAAATAAATAAGCCAATAAATAAGGATATTCTCAATCTTTTGAAGTGTCATAAGATTGCAAATAGAAGCTTTAATCTCTACTAACCCAAGGGATTTAGACAAAATTTAAATGTATTATAAAAATGTAATTTCTATCATGTTTTTGTAGTTTGCAACAAAAAAGATAATGTGAAGTACTAAAAGTAGAAAGTATTTGTATGGTTAAAATTATAAAATATGTTTCTTAAATATCTATTGCTATAATTAATGAGGTAGGTAGACTGAATCAAACAATTTATAGCCCTCTTACCTTAATTGAGCTTGAATTCAATCATTTGCAGCACTTTAGACTAGCCAAAAAACCAAGCATTTGTAAATTTGCTTGATGTTAATCCCTAGCTATAAGATAGGGTTTGTAATCATGTCAAAATTCAAAGTCCTTCATTACATATCCTCTATTTCTTCACTATTTGTTAGTTTTGTTTAAATGAATAGAAAATCATTTTGAATGTCAAAGTCAAGTTTTATGGAAAAAATGTTCACAATGTTGAAACATATTACAGAGTGTAACATTTCTTTGATAAACAATTCCATGTTGATAAGTCTTTGTCTTGAAATCAATTCAATGATGTGTTTATAGTACCAAGAAAGATGCACACAAAAAATTAGATGAAAGTCATTCATTCTTCAATATCCACAAATCCTTGTTGACTTTCTAAAGGACACAAGTTTCATTGAAGCCCATCTATAGTTAAATTTTCATTGTGGTTGACTGTACATGAGCTACATCCATATAGAAAAACAAGAAAAATACTTTGTAAGTATGCAAGAACAAAAAATGTTCTTTTATATTATTTTAATCTATTTATATTGAATGAACAAGCCATACATCATTGCATTACCAAAAAAACAAGTATTTTTAATCCCTAAATGCCCAAACTACATTTTTTGGCAATACAACAATTTTAGGCAACTCACTACAAATTGAGTTTTTTTTATTTTTCTTTGAAACTTTCACACAACATTTTCTCAAAGAATACCTCTAAGGCCCAACAATTTTCATAACTCTTCACTTCATGGTTAAAAGGTTATTGTATGATATGTAGTTTTCATTGCTCGGTGGAAGCTTGAACAACCAAAAAAAACTTCTTTAAAAATTATTATTTTTTTAAATAAAATTTGAAATGGATTTTTGAGATTTACATCTAAGTGAAAAGCTTTGAATCATTCTATTTTGATCAATGAGTCAGAAATTATGAGGAGTTTTAGTTTGGGGTAGTTTGTGGATAGTTAGAGAACCTCTATTCTACAAAAAAAAGTTTGAAATTCTTTATTTAATTTTTAATAATTTTGGAAAAAATAAAAACAGTAGCTATAGATTGTTTATTACAAAATTTTAACCATTGGCATTTTTCAAATTTATAAATAAATTGTTTACAATTTAGTATTTTGAAGCATTTTCTACTTCTTTCTACATACTATTTTTTTCCTATGTGTAGTACAATTTCAAATAATTTGAAACTCTTTAAGCATCTAGCTAGCTTGCCTTGCAAAATGAATTCAAAGAATAACCACCAATTTGAAATTTTTTTCCATACAAATGTGACCATCTCACCATTTTTTTTGTAGGGCCAAAAAAATGATTTTTGACATTTCAAACATTAACACCTTACAACCTACATGGTGGAAAACTTTGAAATTTTTTCCACATCTTTTTAAATGAGCATACCACAAGATCATACAATTACATACATCAACAAATGTTTTTTTTTCTAAAATTTGGTACATATATTAGAAATATCAGTTTTGAAGTGTTTTTGGTGAAAAGATAGTCAAATACATTTAGAGGTTTATGGATTGCCACAACAACACATGAAATTCCATATTTTTCACAATCAACACAAATTAGTTCATCTTGTGTTGATTAGGGCTTTTTTTTCTTATAGTGAAAAGGCAAATTTCTTAAAAGGACAAGTTCTTGTTAACTTAATTCTATTCATCATGTTAAAAAATGGCATGATTCCTTTCAATCTATAGTTCCTCAATGTATTCTTTGACAAAAGCATCCAAATCTTCTCACTAAAGGGAGAACAAAAATTCAAGTTTCAACAATACTTGAAACCAATCAATAATGATAAGGACTACGTTGGAAGTAAAAGATGTTCTATAATGAACTTCAAAAGTCAAAACAACTTAGGAAGCATAAATCTAAAAATGAGTAAAACAATAAGGTAGTTAGCCAATTGCGCCTAATCATGACCCTTCTTTAACACTAGCCCCTAAATTTTTTTTGCTTAAAATGTACAACCTCTATTTATAAAAAACTAAGGTTGAGTTTGGAAACACCAATTTTCAACACTTTGAACATTCATAGTTCAATTAAAATGTATAAATTGCATAAGAAGATATAATACTAAAATAGGCAATTGAATAATAGTAGCAAAGCTCAATTGCTTATTCAATGCATTTATGTGTAGTTACCTTATACAATACAAGTCATTGATGCTTGAAAGTTGAAACATCACTAATAATTCAAGAAGACCTTCAAAATACTTTAAAAAAAAAGGTTTGTATATAAAGGATTAACTCAATAGTAGTATTTGTAGTCCATTCATTCTAAAATACTAGTCATTTATTGTAGCAAAGAAATTATTAACCCCTAAAGGTTTTTGATATGTTTTCACCAAAATTGCTCTGAAATTGTCATTTCTAGAACAACTACCAAATTTTAGGAAAAGAAGAATTTTGGAATAATGTAACCGTAGGATCTTTTAGTTCATTGTTTGAAAGCATGGAGAAAAAATTTCAGAAAATTCCGCCGTGTAGATTGCAAGATATTAACGTTTAAAGTTAATAAAATTCTTTTTTTACCGCTGCGGAAATCCGGGCAGCTGCACTTCAAAGGGTCACATTTGTATGAAAAAATGTTTAAATGGTTGTCACTCTTTGAATTCATTCTTCAAGTCAAGTTTTCTACATGCTTGAAAATTTTCAAATCATTTGGAATTGTACAACATGTATTAAAAAAATACTAAGTAAAAAGAAGTAAAGAATGATTCAAAATACTAAATTGTTAACAATTAATTTATTAAATTAAAAAAATGCCAATCCCAATGGTTGTAATGTTGCAATAAGCAATCTACATCCAATGTGGGTTTGTTTTTTTCAAAAATATTAAAAATTGAATTAAATAAAGGACTTCAAAGTTTATTTTAGATTAGACATTCCATAATTTCGTACAAACTACCCACAAACTAAAACTCATCATAACTTTCATCTCATTAATCCAAATGGCATGATTCAAAGCTTTTGATGTCTATATAAATCTAAAAAACCATTTTCAAATTTTTATTTCTTAAAAAAACATTTTTTGAAAAAGTTTTTTTATCTGCCCAGGTTGCCCGCCGAACAGAGAAAATCACATATCATGCAATAATTTTTTATTTGTGTAGTCAAACGTTATGAAAATTGTTGGGCCTTAAAGATATTCTTCACGTGCATATTTTGTAAAAATTTCAAAGAAAAAGAAGAAAAACACCATCCATAGTGAGCTGCCCAAAATTGCTATGTTGCCAAAAAATGCAATTTGGTCCTTTAGGGGTTAAGGACTTGACAACAATTATTTAATGAATGTTATGACTAAATGATTCTACAATGAATGTGCAATGTATCCTTTCAAGTGCAAAAGAAGTAGGTGTGGCTATTCATTGAATTTAAGGAGAGATAAAAAAAATAGGAAGTTGCAATAGATATAACATTAGAAGACTTTTGAGGGCATTGGAAGACGTAGGGTTCCTGGATTGTGGAAATACAATTTTTGCCACAAGAACAAGAATCCTACGTGGTCGAGAGACTGCTACATCATTGATTTATTTTTTCGGAAGAAAAAAACTGAATTTTTTTCATCTTTCAAGACCCTATTTTATTTTATTTTTTTGGTTAATGTTGGACTAACAATAGCCAATGATATCAAGAACCGTTTCAGGAACAAACACGATACTGGAGCCCTCAAATTTCATCTAATGAAGTACCACTTATAAAATAAGGATTGACTTTAATAGAGGAAGAAATGATTTTATGTTCACTCAACTTGCCTTCTCTATGTCTTTAGATCTACATAAGAACAACTTGAAATTCAATGAAAACTACGATGTCTTTTAGATTTTGACCTTATCAGCTCTAAATTCCTATTAGCAAAAATAACTTCAAGAATTTTTAAAGAATTATCCTAACCTATAAAATAGACAATAAATTAATCTTCTCTTGCTTCATTTGCCTGGTTGACTATAGAATGGCACTATGGACTCTGGGCCGTTGCAAGAAACACTTACCGGTTTTGGCTCAAAATGGCTCAAAATCAATGAGTCCTGTGAGTCCTACGACCCTTTGAAATAATTTTTTTTTAAATTGAAAAAAATATGGATAATTTGAAGAGCAATGAGAATATTATGTCTGTTGAAATTCAGACCTAAGAATTTTTTTCTCTAAATGTTATAGACAATGGAAAATACAATGAAAATAGCTCTTTTTTCACTAATTTGGTAAAAATAGTAAAAAAATTCAAAAAATGAAAGTGAAAAATCCGTTTTTTTTCCAAGTAAAGGTCTTTCTTTTCCAACAAATTTCATCTTTGAAAAAATTAAATTAAATTCTCTACACTTGCGCAAAGTCAGCCACTTTGACGACATGTGGAGGTTGAACAATATAGTATTTTCAAAAAATCTCTTTGTGGTCTTGTGTAACTTTAGGTGAGGTCCTTGAATGCCAATTTTCAGCTCAAAATTTGCATTTTTGGGTCAAAAATAGGACTAAAACTCCCCAAAATGGCCAAGGTAGACAACCAATCGGGGCAGTTTAAAAATAGTAAAATAATTTTTAAAAAATTGAAAAAATTACACAACATATAAAACTTTTGTATGCACCTTCATTCCAAATTTCAAGTTGATAGGGAAAACTATGCAAAAGTTATGAGCAAAAAACTACCTGTTGGAGGTCAAGGGGACAAAAAATAGGACAAGTGTTTCTTGCAATCACCCACTCTATAAATCCAATCAATGACTTCACTTGAGAATATAGGATTGAAAAACGCATTTATTCATCTAGTTCTTTTTTTAACCCCTCACCACCCAAGCCCCAACCATGTCAAGAAGCAACTTTACTTTTCAAGTGCTATAAGTCTAAATGTGAGTAACATATGAAAATCTGAACCATACAATCTTATAGTGTGTATGTTAAAGATGTTGTGGATCAAATTTGGAGTCATTTGACTGCATAGATTGAAAGATTATAATATTTTAGTATTCAAAAAAGATGCTGAAATTTTCTTAAAAACACATTTAGAGGTGAAATTAGATTTCTAAACCTACTCAAATGAAAAAACTTTAAACTACAAAATGATTCAAAAAGAAAAGAAAAACACTTTGGTGAAGAAAATATCATTAAATTAACTTATTGTGTTAGCAAAATTGTTTTGAAATGTCAAAAAACAGTGGAAAAAGTAGCAAAAAATCACATTTATGGCTAAACCTCTCTTTACTAAAATGCTTCTTAGTCACTCATTAGTTCTTGGATTGATATGAAATTTGAACCACAAAAAGTAGACTAGTATGCTCAACTTTTCCAACAAAAATTGTTGTAAATTGACCATGTAAAAAGAAGTTATAAATCGCCAAAGTTCACTACACTCCAAATATGGCAGGATTTTGAACTTCAAATTGCTTCCAAACATTCAAAACAACTTGGATTGACATGAAACTTTTACCACAGTAACTAGACCTCAAGGCAAACAAAACCCAACAGATTTGATTGAAATCAAGCATTGAATGAAAAAGATACAAGCCCCCGAAGTTGCAGCCCTAAAATGCAGTTTGGTGAACTCAAATTGAACCTGCAATCTTGGATTGGTTGCCGAAAATTCAATGCAACTTGTATTGATCTTAAAATTTTATCACAAAAACTAGACTTCTATGCACAAGTTTACCAACAAGTTTTATTGAATTTGGACAACAGATGCAAAAGTTACAGCACTTTGAAGTTGGCTGCTAGACTGTGTGAGGACACTTTTGGGCCACTTGGGTGGTGAGGGGTTAAAGATGCTTGAGTACATTTTCAATAAATAGTATTGTAAATTCCCTTACTATTGTATTACTAACTACTTTACAAAAAAGAATGTTTATTCCATATATAACCCTTATAGTGTATTTTGTCCATTTCTTGATGTATACACTTGATGTAAATTTTAGTAATAAAAATAATTATTATTTTTTGAATTTGAATTTAAATGTTCATTTGATCAAATGGTTGACTAATTATCTACTTGACTACTTGTTAGCTCAATGGCATATCCACTCAACCATTGGATGGGATCTTTCAAATGTCACAAGATGTTCTAGGGACAAATGGATGTGGATGTTAGACATCCGGACATGACTCTGAACATTTGGATGTGTTTTCCAACCTTGAATTTAACTAATGAAATGAATATTATTAAGTGCAATTTTGACTCAAATTTAAATTATGAAATATTCCTAAATTTTAAAATTTCATAGCAATATGAACTTTGGTTCTAACAATGGTTTCTTGATTTTCTAATTTTAGTTTGATATGATAACTTTTCTTGTATTATAATATTAGACACTATAGTAGACATCTATGGTGAAAATTTCAAGTTTTCAAGTACATTCTATAGTTTACATAAACTTTCTTCATTGAAAAAAAATCTACAATAGTTTCAAATTCCCTTAGAAAAAATTTGAAAATCTTAGTCTTTAATTGACTTCTTATTTCATCTTTAAAAAATAGGTCAAAAAAACATTTATTCATACCTATACAAAATAATGAAATTAGATTGTGTTAACAATTAGGTTTCTTTACATCAAAAAAGTTTCTTTACAAAGCAACCAAAATCATCAAATATTTCTAAACATATTTCCATTTGTATACAAAGGTTCATAAATCCCAATTACAACACCACCTAATTCAAAAGCAGTGTGTACTTTTAGCTATTATGTATAGTTGCAAAATGACAACAAATCCATGGTCCATCCTTTGACAACGTGGTGGTGAAATCAATGGTTATAGATCCATCCTTCTAGTATTAAGGTCAAAAGCTAAAGAAATCTATGATCTTAATATTAGGATTGAAATATATTGCTAAAAGTTACAACAAAGACAACAAGTTATAAAGGACAACAGAAAAAAAAATATAGAATAAATTCAAGCCAATTACCACTTTGACTTGCAATTTGAATATCTTGGGGTCAACTCCAAAAGGGACACATATTTTTCAAAAATATGAATATGTTTTACAGATCAAACCCAAGTAGAAATGTAATTTTCCAATTAAAATTGAAACTTCTATGAATTTTGAAAGCAATATGCCCAAAATTATTAAATTGCCTATAACTAATAGGGGGGTCATAAATATCCCCATTCCATGTACCTATTAGCTCTCAAATACCCATGAATCAAAGATTGATATATTAAAATTAATACACTGAAATAGTCATTATAAAAAATGAATTTGAATGAAATCGTCAGAAAAATAAATGAATTTAAATGAGAGTTTTACAAAGGAGATGGGGCTAAAAATAGGATGCCAAAACAGGAAGCTAGCAGAAATGAGGCTGGTTTACCTTATTAAGTTATGAAGCGGAGTTTTTTCTCCCCCAACAAAGAGTACTTTGAACTTTGAAAATGACAGAATACGATACTTCAGCATTTACGGTTTTAAAAAAAACATCAAGATTACTCAAGCAGGAAGAATCTGCAGAGTACGAAGAGGCAAATCAGGACATAGCAAAAATATCATTTCAATTGCTTAATATAAAAATAGAATAAAAGTTTTAGGAAGAAACAAGAGCGTCAGAGCTGGAATAATATTTTCCAAACTATACAACTTGAAGATATACATATTGTTTCTGCGCTACAAGCAATATTTCAACCACCAGCTGGTCATCGACATCCCCAAGAGTTATAAAAAGGTTCTAGCAGAATTCTTATGTACCACACTCCAGCTCTTGTTTTTCACTCAAACATCGCTTGATACTGTCCTGAACAGTCTTGCGTTGGGAGAGAGTCTGCAAGCTGAGTGCATTTCTCTACATTACCTTTCTCAATTAATGACATATACTTGGGTTGTTGATATTAAAGGCCAATACTTTAAGCATCAATGGAGACGGCCACTGCGGAAACCATGGTGTTCAAACCACACTCCCCATGACCGCGACAGATCTTGTAGTAGCCCTTATCTCCCCACATGGAGCCCCACGAATTCTTGATGATCCAATACGGCTTGTAAGCAAGACGACCAGGAGCGAACCCACGTTCACCGTAACCAACCAACAGGACACCATGATCAAGGTTCCTCTTGTTGCACAGGATCGGGCAAGACACTCCACCAATGTAGGTTTGCATAAACTCAGCATTAATACCAACTGCAATGTACAAATCAGGTTCTCAGTCAAAATAAATTTTAAAATTCTCAGAAATGCAGCACAATGGTAGAACCAGATCCACAAAGTCTCCTACAAATCACGATGCAAAATTTTTAAGCGGTAACGCAAGAGCAACTTACTGGCAAGAGGCCCGCTCTTGATCAAGTAGGCAGCCACCTGATCTTCATCAACAGGAATGTTCGTGAAATTGGAGACCTTGGCTGCGACCTTGTTTGAGTTGAAGCTGCACTTTCCATCACGACCAGTGTAAGGATAATCAGATTCCAGTTCCAAACCTCCAGCATCCTCCACGTATTTGTAAGCGTTTGTCATCAAACCACCGTTGCATCCAGAGTCACAAGCATCCCGTTCCTCAGGATCGCACTGCAATGCAAAAACTCAAAAATCAGCGAAATAATACAAAAAAAATCATATTACTTCGAAATTCAACAGTTCATAACAAGTCTCAGTATCCAAATGATAAAAGTTATACTGCATTGAAATCCTCTCAAACAGAAAACAAGAACCCTCCAAAATCCACTCTTGTAATGAAGAAGACACGAGAAAAGCTGGAAGCCACAGTAACGGTTTCCCAAAGCCCCAAAATCACTCGTAGCTCACCTGGTGATCACAATCCACCAACTGTTGTTCACTGAGGCTCAAGAGCTTGCCAGTAGCCAAAAAGTGAGCACCCTCAACTGCGCCCGTGGTACTGAACGCCCAGCAAGAACCGCAAGCGCCCTGCAGAATGTCAACAAATACCAAGTGTGAGACCAATTCTTGAAATGTATGAGTTCCAACACAATAAAAACACTCCAATTGACGGCATGAGACGGCTAAACAACGCAATAACGAAGCTCAACCACAAGCACAGAGTAAAATTGGGCTCCACTCAATTGACATTTCTTAAGTTCATTATTATATACAGAATTAAAAATTAAAAAAGGATTTCCACGTCTAAAGCACAATTGAGAGGTCACTCAGCAACACAATTGCGGATAACATAGTGCTAAATTAATAAGAAAATACATTGACGAAGAACAAATTACCATCAACCAGCATTCACCACGTCTACACCACAACTGGACACCACTCATCAACACAATAAAATATAAACATTAACTCAAATCTGATTAACTAAATACGTACTAAAGAATAGCAAAACAGCATCCAAGATATCCTGAGCCATGCACCGCAGTAGATCGAACGCAAGATCAAAATTCAGAAGTAACAACCGAAATCTATAGAAAGGATATACTTCCACCGCCCATATGTCAAGAAACCAATCTCCCACCGCTCACCACCATAACAGAGAACAATCATTACCTTACATTTGCTGAAACATACAAGCAACAACTAAATTCAAATCACCATACCCGAGATTCATGCGCACAGGCGTCACAAAAATACCTGATTCTTCACAGCGGAGACGGCGCCCTTTTCGCGCCAGTCGTAATTGGGAGGCAAGTTGTCCGTGGGAAGACTAGGCGCGGCCGGCGCGGTGTCCACACTCCGGGGTCGCTTCAACCCAAGAAACTGGTTTCCGAATTCCTCCTCCGTCAAATCGGAGAATTGCGTAATGCCATGGCTAGCCGTCGGGTCGAGCGCCTGGTGCTTCAACGCCTTGAGCAAGTTGTTCTTGAACACACCAAACCGGTGCTCGTACTCCTCCACGGAGTCATACACCTTCGCAAACTCCTTCACGAAACTCTCGAACCGCGCCTTCGCCCCACACAAAGCATGCGCATACTCGGTTGCCGGCCCGTGGTCGGTTACTTGGCGAATTGCGTCGCCGATTGGATTCGACGCCGCTAAGCCAACACATGCTAACACCACAAGGAGCAACACGAGCGAACGCTGTCCCGCCATAGCTACAGAAATTGCTGCAATTGCTGCAAATTTTGACAGAGACGAAGCGAGAAACAAAACCCCAAACGAAACCCCAATGGAAAAAGTGTCTGAACTTATTTGCTTCCTTATGCCGGCCTAGGCTATATGATTTTACATGAGGAAGATTCGCGAATCCCAAGGCTAGAATAGCAAATCGACGTTGCAAACTTCCCCTTTTGATGCGTTGTGTGATGGGCACGCAAGCCTAAGCAAGAAGCCACGAAAGGAAGATTAGGAGGAAAGGGAGGAAACCCTACTGTGAAGGAGAGCGGTGGGTGAAAGGCTTCCTCGCCAGTGGCGGAACGGACGAAGATCTGACGTGGACGGGGTCGTGTTCACACGTGTCAAGTCGGTTGCGTGCGGTGTTAGGAGACGTATGTTAACTTACGGGCAGGAACGTCGTGTTAGGCTGCAGGAATGGGACGTGTGACTCTCTTTATCGTTAGTAAGTTACTCCGTAATATTTACTGTGAAAGTATCCGTCAAGACCTACCATCAAGGTGTTTTGTCAAAATTATTTGACTTCTGGAAGGTGCATTTTTCATTCTTAAAGTAGTTTTTAATGTCATCCATTAGCCACTTTTTGGCCTCCACATCCTTCCATGATTAACCTATGAACTTTTTTAGCTTACTACCTTAGTGATAAGGTGGGTACACCTAAAATTGCACCTCACCTAAAAGTGCCATTTATAATTGTTATACATTTCTGAATTCTATTATGTACCTATTTGGCTAGAGCGCTTTTAGAAATAGACTTTGAACCTTAATAACTTTTGCATACTGTATCCAAATGCTGAGTTTTTTGGTGCATTGGAACGTGCTTTCACTTGCCAAGAAGACTATATGAAAATCTGATCAGACCAGTAATAGTTACTAGGCACAGTACCCAAAAGTGGCACTTTTAGGTGTACCCACCTTAAGTAGTGATCTCAAAACAAGTTCAAGGTTTTTAGCCAAATGTTCATTTTTGAAAGTGTTTTTTTGAATTACATTGAGGACATGAAGAAATTATGTAGCAATCGAGTGAAATTTAGCCAGTTTGGGGATCACTGGTGATAAGGGTGAATCTATTAGAGTCAAGGATTTAATAGGTGCATTACTTATTTCTATAGTTTCTGAGAAAATTAATCATATAACATTGTTTATCTTCTAGAATATTTTAGGCGTAAGGTGTGTATCTAAATGCATTGAACATAAGTAATTGGTAAATTGTGTATAACAAAATTAAACTTACAAATCTTTTGAGAGGTTACAACAAACAACTTCAATTTAGTTTTGAATGATTTTGAATTAATAATATTCCAACAATCATTACAACTAAAAGTATTATATTATAAAACTTCATAATCAATTTTCATAACATCATTCAACTAGAGTAATTGTTTCTAAAGTTCAAAACAAGAAGGCATCATCTTCAATCCTTGTCAATAGAAAAAATCATCAATCAAGTTCAAATTAGTGTCATGTTTAAAATTAGTCACTCTAAATTTAGTTTTGGAATAAATTGTTTAGAATCCGTAACAAAATTTAAGCCTATACAATTTTAAAACAACATGATTTTAGAAAAATAGAGAATTATATATACAATGTAAATATGATAAATAAATTATTTTGGAAGTTTGGAAGTATTAAAGTACATTACTAGAGGTTGGTGGCCCAAGACTTCTTTTCTACTGAGAAAAGACTTTATTCCAACTTTCAATTTAAAAAAATGTGGGTATGAAATTTGATGCAATAGTCTAATACTAACCATATAAGCAATGGAATGTCATTCAATTTCATTTGGTCCCCCTTTCAATTCCTATTCTTAATCTACATTTGAAGTTTGATTCAAGTTATTTAATTTTAGAATAGAAAAAAAACAAGATTGATGGCATGAGTTCTAATAACACAATATTTTCCTTCTCAAAATTGAAGTAGTAGACTCACTTTTGCAGCTCTAGGCCATCAAGTGGAATCAACATTCTTTTGGCACATTGAAAACAACTTGTGGATCTTATTATGACTAGTTTTCTTATCTAAATAGACTACATTTCTGCTGTAGTTGTGAAAGTTTAGCAAGATGGCAAAATAAAACATCAGAAACTCTTTGGGGTCAAGGGAAGGCCCTCTAAGTCGGGTGCGGGCAGCCTTGTCTGTTTGACTTTTAGCATGGGGAAACGTCCCGCTTTGGCATTTGGCAATGCAAGTAGCTTGCAGTGGTTGCTTTTAGTGTATGGTATGGAACTGGAAGCGACCAGAGGTGCCGATCCGCCCTTTTTTTTTTAGTTTTTGAAAAAGTGCCAAGATGGCGACCACTTAAAATTTGGTGAAGCATTGTATATCTCCATCCATCCATCTTTTTGACCAAAAAATCCTTTCAATCATATCCATGCACTTTTTCATCCAAATTTGGCGATTTCATCTATGTTTTGAATAAAAATGAAGAATTTTTGGCAAAAAAAGATTACTTTTATCTGGCGAAAAGTAGATATTTATTTTGAAATGGTGCAATCTGGCACCATAATTCCCCCCCAAAAGGCTGGTGCCAATGTGGTAGCACTACGTGGATAATGTTGTCAAGAAACAAACAGAAAGGTATATAGGATCATGAGTTTGTTCGCACATCCATCCTTCTCGGCTTCCAATTGTTTATAGTAATGTTTCCATTTTTTATTCAACTTTAATCAAATGGCTTTGGCACAAGACAAATGACAGTGGGCAAGATATAGCAAGAAAAGTTGTGTTGGCAGAGATTGTGTGGACTTCTGGCAGGTTGTGCGTGTGCCGCCTAGAACTTGCACGTGGTCGTTGCCTATCTAACTCTTACTTCAGCATGGCTTTAAAGATGTCACAAATACTATAGGTAGATGCATTCCACAAATTCACATGGATGCGAGATACCTTCCTCTTGTTTGGAAAGGTAGCAAACTAGATAGTCAATTAAATAGATCTACCTTTGCAAAGAGGAGGGCTAGAGGCAAAACTCACATTGACCTGCAGATGGATGGTGCACTATATCCAAAAGACCTTGTGACAAAATGTGTACCATGTTTTAGCACTTTGAAGCAATTTCTCTAGTTTCTATGCCATAGGGAAGATGGTTTATTAGGTTATACTAAACGTTTGAGGGACAATATGCCACCTAGTGTCAGTGTGGACTGACTACAATCAATTGCAAGCTTGGAAAATTGCATTATTTTCCTGGAGAAGGAGTTGGCTCGACACAAGCAAGAATCAATTCAATTGCGTCAATAGCAAGACCAAATTCAGAATGAGGCACAGGTAATGGCTACTTTTGCAACTTTTAAAGCGCATGAATGACAACGTTTATAGATTGAAGTCGCTAGATTAGAGACCATGTGTGTCCATTTGAAGGTGACTCTAGCTGAAAACAGTGTGTCAATGGTAGCATTTACTGAGTAGCGACAGAGATCGGTAGTCATGGAGGATGAGTTGGTAGTATTGAGAGCCAAATATAATAAACTTAAGGAAAAATTGAGACGTATGGTAGAAAAGCCTACTAATTTGTGACAACGTATCCATGGTAGAAATATGAAGAATATTACCAACCTGAGGAGTGGTATAGGATATTTTAAGCGCAAAACAGTGCAATTGCAATACCAAATTTTTCCAGAAGTGCTACATCATGTGCAGCAAAGTAATAAACTATTAGGCAAAAAGGAGAGGCTAAAGGGCGAGAAAACTTCTCAACAGAAAACAACAACGGTAATTGCTAGTATGCTTTCGCGGGGAGAGCCCCAGATGAGGCAAAAGACCATGGTTGCCGCACAAACAATTTTCAAGAAAGTCCAGGATGTGCTTACAAAAGAAATCATGCTTGGCACGGTTGATGGATCGTTAGTGACGCATATAGGGTATACAGGGATTTATAAGACTCTCAAGAACAAAATTGGTATGGTGGCTCCGGAATTATAGGGTAGTATGCTTCTATCGCCTTACCAGTTGGTAGAGTTGCGGAAGCAAATGAATGAAAATTTGCCGCAAATTATTGGGGATTATTATCACAAAGAGGGTTGTTGCCACATTTCGAAAGTCTATCAAGGCAAGAAGGTTATCAAACCAACAAAAGTGGTCACTCTTCACAGCAAGAACAACCTCTTTGCCGAATTAGAAGTTGTACAGTGCTTAATAGTTCTATTTTATGACATGACTGTGAAGGTAGTTATTAGTGAGATCTAGGATGGGAACATGTACATGCCTTCAAATCCTCTGCTTTTCTAGTTTATAGTGCTTATGAATTATTTTGGTTGTTCAATCCTTGCTTACAGAGTGCAACAATGGACCTCTGATTTTTATTCTGAAACTAGATGAAGGAGAGATTGTACACAGAGCAAAATATGAACGCATTAGCTTTACTCTTATGAATCAGGCCCTTGACTCAACAATTCAAAAGAATGACCAAAGGTATTTTTTCATTCAATCAGAGCAAGAAATATGGCCTGTTGGTTGCTTCCATGTAGTTAAAGAATTGTATGAAATTCTAGATTAGGTGTTTCAACAAACCAAGTATTTCGAGGTTATTAAAGCACAGACTGATAAATAACTATTGGAGGTCCCTGGTCGTAGCAACTTTGCGATTGAATGGCATTTATGTACAGATATGAAAACTGTAAAATGTATGAATGGTCTTTAGCATGGTCCTTTTTAAAAAATGAATTGTATTTATTGTGAGCAGATTCACGAGCGTTTGGTAATGTGTACAGTAGCAAAGGCTGAAAGGCAGGGAAGTCAACAGGGAAAGGGGGAATAGTAGGGCAAATTCATAAGAGGATTTTTGGGCCCCCAGAAGACCGTTTCAGGGGTGTTCCCCGAAATTGTTCCCATTGCTGCAAACCAGCCCCCTGCTGGTCTGAATTTTTGAATTTTGAAAAAAAAATTAAATTTTCTTTTCCAAAAACTTCAGAATGTATTAAAGAAAAAAAATTATTTTAAAATTATTTAATATTTAATTAAAATTAATAAAAAGTTATTATTTTCTAACGTGGCAGTCGCTCGACCACATCAACATCGCGTTCCTAGCGTTCCCAGCGTTTGGGAACTCGCAGTCTTGTACAATAGCTGAAAATCCTCTTATGCTTTGCCCTACAGATTGCAACAGAACCTTGCGATGTCAACATGCATCCCCATTGGAAGCAGATATTGATGATCCCTCTATCTAAGACACACATTTGCACATTGCATGCAATAGTGTGAATTACTGAGAAAATCCTTCATTTGCACATGTAATTTATATGGAATATGTAGGATGATTAAAGAAAGACTGAAGCCATCAAGAAAATTGAAAAATCTTTGTCAACCATTGGTGTAGAAAAAGGCAACTGCGTGCTGAAACATGATATCAAGCGTTTAGGTAAGATTGGAAATATTGTCACCAAGCCTCGCCTCAATGGGATGCATTTGGTAAGGCATTTATCACGGCAATTAGAAAGACCCATCTCACTTATTATGTTGTGAGTCTTTCAATAGGTTGATGTATATTTTCTTTCTCATCTCTTGTTATGCTTTTATTAAAGTGCTTATGTTCCAAAAAGACATGGAGGAATCATCCAATACTGAAGTGCACTATTGGCTAGAGTGATGTGCAGCATGTGTTGATGAAACATCGGCAAGAAGGCTTGAAGTCTACCCACCCCATTTTGTAGGAACAAAAATAAATTTTTTTTCTCACTTCAAAGGTTATAAATCTTTAAATATATGGCCAAAAGAAATTTCAACACACTATCATAGTGGTCTACTTCACTTGTGTATGGTAAAAATTAAAAAGATAAAAGTTTTATTTTTCAATATTGGGCAATGCACTAAAAAATGACAATTTTTGACAATCCACATGTTTAAGATATGCTATTTGTTTGTTTTGTTTTCCTTTGTGTATTTGTTATGTCAAGATTTCTTGGATTGTGAGTCCTCCAATTGTACTTTTGTTTCATGGCATTTGAACTTATGACAAAAAACAATTTAATTTTTAAATTTCTATCATTTGAAATGGCGGACATCATTCTTGACATAAAAACATGAGTTCCTACACTAAATGTCACCTAAAATCCGTCATCTAAAACATGAGTTTCTTATAGTGAAAGTTTCCTACATTAACCATTGATGAAACTATTTGTATCAAATGTTGTTGTACTTTTTAGATGCACCACCAATCAAATACAATTATTGTATGACACGAGTATGTTGACATAATTAACAATTGGCACTTGAACTTTTCTATGTACATATTGCTAATAACTACCCCCCACTATTTCCATGTAATACTAGAGGGGTTCAATTGTACTTATATTTAGAAATAAGATATGGTCAAACAAAAATTTAGAAGAGAAAGAATACAAAATGTTTATAATTTTCCTAGTGTTGAAAAACTTACTATTTCACAAAATCATTAGTGTTTTCATTGTTAGATAGAAATTGTATTTTTGGTGAATTTTTGAAGTTATATCTTCAAAATTCATTTAATGAGAATCCAAAAAGAATTTTATAATTTTTCCCATATGAAAACTTTCTACTTTTTGTACTTCACATTATCTTCTTTGATGTAAACTACAAAAAAGATATAGGATTTATATTTTATGATACATTTGTATACTAACCAAACCCTTTGGAAATTTAGGGTTTAAAGAACAAACTGGTGAGTATAGAAATCATCCATTTTGATACCATAAGAATCATTCATATATAAAAAAAAACCAAGTATTTATAGGAAGTCAAACTACTACATAAAATTTTCCCTTTCCACCCTAAATTCATTCTCCCAAGGATGAATAGTTGTAATTTTGTCCTAGATAGGAAAATTCTTTATCATTTAGTGGACAAAAAAACATTCATAGCATCATTTATGGGTTGATTAACATGATTCAAAGCCAAAAAAATTGATCCAAGATGACCCTAAACTTGTAAATCATGGTAGAAACGTATCCAAACTAAATGGTGTAGTTGTGGATTCAAAACTTGGCAATGACACATAGTTTACCTCACATGAAAGAAGCCCCTCATCATAGCAAAAACCCTTGTAATGTGTTCTTCAACATACTTGTTTCAAAAAAAGAAAATCTAGTCAAACAACCTTGTTTTCTTCACTTAACCTCTAAATGCCCGAGGTGCCAAAATCTCATGTTTGCAAACTTTGAAGTTAAATAAAACCTAATTAATATGCTATTTTTAGTATTATATATTTTTAAAAAGATCTTTTCAGAGTCTAGTTTTAGCATCAAAAATGTAATTTGAAAATGAATGATAGTGATTTTCCTATTCAAGATTTTGTGCAAGGGGACCCATTGCAATCTTGACTTTCCACAATGTTGAGAGTTATTAAAAATGAGCCTCAAATACACTAGATTTTGGAGAAAAAATCACATTCAAAATTCATTTACAAAAATTGTAGAGTAGATTTTGAAAAGCCATAAATTGATTGGACTCATGCATGTTAGGTCCTTTAACCTTATATATTTTTGGTCACCAACTTCTCAAATTTGACTTTTGAAAAGAGGATAGAAACACTTTACATTACTTATTTGAAGAGCTAGAAGATGGGCATGTAAGTGAATGTAAATTCTTTACTTATAAATTTAATATGTGTTTCTTTCTCAAACTAAATTTAACATTCAATGTCATTTCTACTATGTTATACAATCTTCAATGTCATTTCTATAAGAGATAAATCTCAATTAAGATGCCTTAGTAAACTCCATTTCCAATTTTTACAATGAATCGTAGCTTCAATGTGAAGAAACTTCAACCCTAAATTTAAAAGAATAATGCAACTTCAATGTCATAGTATACATTAATCATATTATCTCTCTCCATTTCAATTTAATTTTCAAAGTTCATTGTAGAATGCACTTTAAACTTAAAAATTCAATGTGCAATTCACTTTAAATATAGAGGTCAAAGACCTGTTGTACATTTTTTTTTAAATTTCACACTGACTACTAAATCATTTTATGTTTCAATTATCCAAGCCATCAAATCATAGCAGTTACTTTAGAATTTATTTGTAATTGACGACAATGACAATGATATTCAAGATTATGTACTATCACTAGCATACATGACCAAAGACAAAATTGACCAATCTTCCCATTCACGCAAGCATGTGATGTTTGTACCTATATTCTTTGTTGATTGTGAAATTCACAAGAGCTTAGTAGTGTAGAAATCACACGATGTATCTACATGATTAAAGTACTACACTTGTAGATCTTGAATGTAGAAAACATTAAACAAACGTGGATTATACTTTTGAAATTGTTAAAAAAAAATTGACAACTAATAAAAAAAATGATACATATATTTATTATTATATTTTATATGTAAAACCCAATATGACCCTATCCACTCTAAAGACAGACTACAAAATATTATAATCTTTCATTTTACAAGCAATATTGATGTGAATTGTTTTCCTATACAATCGCTAACACCAATATGAATTTATGTATTTACAATTAAAAAAAATTTGATACAACTTATCAAAATTTTGGCATTTTATTCAATTTAGAACAAATTCCAAGAAACTCAAAACAAGCCTTGGACATTTAGGGCTTAAAATGCAAATATCTTGCAATTTACATGATCAATGATTTTGAATTTCTTCTATACATTCTTACACCAATCTAGTATAAGATCCTATGGTGAGATATGCAAAAGAAAACAAAATTATTTATTCGATCTTTGCAATAAAAATGACAATTTTTCATGTTTTTTTTTTAAAAAAGGTAGTAGGACTTAAGGGATTCAAAATGAATCTAACATATCAAATCAACAATGCAAATTTGAATCTAAGCCAAAAATTACCCTAAAATGCACCAACATCCAATTTTTGAACAATGAATAGATTTGAAATTACTTTTCTGTCTCATTACTACTTGGATGGAAGTCATCCTAATTTTTAGAAATTCTTAATGAAGTTTTTGTTCTATCCAAGAGTTGGACTTGGTATTACTAAAATATATAATTTTCTAAAATTACAAATGTGGAAGTATATCAAGTGGTTGACTAGCATTGAAAACCAAATTTGCAAAAATGAGGTCATACAATTAAAGAACCAAAAAATTTCAAAAAATCACCATATGAAAAGAAACCCACTCCAACAAGTTTTACTTGAAAAATGACAATATTTTGCTTGTAATTGAATTTTGAGGGAATTTTGAAATTTTCCTTTCAGAATTTATAGAAAAATATTAGTGATAGAATTGGGGAATATAACCATACGGATGGTATCTAAAATTTAAAGTTTACAACTTTAGTTTGTATCTCAATCCAAAAAAATTCTTCCAAATAGGACTTCATAATGATTCTTCACAAATCGACATGATTCCAGATGCTCTAGGGTTAAGAAACATTATACTACAGGTATAGCCTGCCAGAAAATAACATGTGAGCAATGAGGGCAACAATTAGTACAATATTGACTTCAAACTTACCAGTGAAGATTCATAAATGAAACACTTTCAAAAAGCGTATCATGAGAAGTTGACAGACTACCAAAACCGACCAAGCATTGCATTCATAAGCTACATTGCAGAGCCACACCCTCCACAAAATTCGGGACACAATTGCGAAAATCCATGAATACTTGCAAGTGTTCACTTTTTGTGCCTCACACAAGCAAGATACAAGTTATCAGATACTTTGGGGAAAGTAAGGCAAGGAACTCATCTGTCAGTTTGACAGGGCCCAGGAGAATCAACAACCATATTCAGGTTGTCTCATTTCCCACTAAAAAGACCCCGTCCTTTCCGTTCTCTTTCAACCCAACTTTCCAGCATCACAAAATCTTCAGACCATTCACGTTTCAGCCTAGCTCCAACGGGGTCAATCCAGTGCTATCTACACATTCTTTAGCCCTTCAAATTTGAGAAGGTTTAAAGGAAGCTATGTGTACCTCAAAGTAAACAGAGTATTTCTCACTGTCCTCGGACTTGGATACAGAGCCATTATCTGGATCTCTGAATCTTCATGGTCCCTAATGTGCTAAACACTCTCTTGCAAAAGCTTATGCAGAGTTTGAGAGGACATTCAAGTTGAAGAAGTCCATTCTCCAAGCAGTGCATACCAAGGTCTTCACACGGATTTCAATCCCACAAATGGTTTCATCTCACAATCGTCACTCGTCAACTGTACCTCCGGAGGATTCTGCAGGAGTTGCATCCTCCTGATCGGAGCTTGTTTCAGCGTCTTTGTCGGCATTTTGACCAACTGTAAGCGAGCTATGCTTGCCGCCTTCAAACATAGCCTTGAACTCCAGTAAATACTGCGTCACCTGTCGAGCATACCACCAAGATCCTATCAGGGAATGACGGTGGAAACGAAAATAGAAAATGTGCAAAATTAAAATCAAGAGTGAAAACTACCTCCTGTACACTTCCTTTTAAGGGAGGCATGGCAGGACAAAAAAATGACCCTGGCGGACCCTAAATAACATGACCCTAAATGAGGTAACAACATAGCCCTGCCTTTGCACAATATACGAGATAGAGCAGGAGCTAATAGCCAAAACCAACAAAGATGCATCTCATAATCAGCAAAGCTTGCGACAAATATCCACTCATAAAGAAAGACTAAAAGAGATCAGTCACAAGACCAAATTTAAAATTATTCAATCTCGTGCCCAACAGCAACAGATGTCGATTGGGAAAAAACTTTAGTCACGGGTCAGCTGTTTGTTCAAAAAGTGCAATCATACCTCCTCCAAATTGTGCTCTAGTTCAGAGACACGTTGAGTCTTCACCTGAAGCTGGCGTTCAGTCTCTTGAAGACGGGCTTTTAACTCATCCCTCTCCTTCTCCACACATACGGTTGTTGCCTTCTGTTCAAGTCCCAGCCCCGTCACGATTCATCCATGTCCTGCCCTTGACTCAGGCTCAATCACTCTTTTTCCCTTCCCGGCCCTGTGTAGCTGGACTAGGCTGACATTAGCTGGTCATTACCATATCTTTATTACCTACCCTTACTGGTTTAAAATGACACAGATGTACAGATGACCTACTCACACACTCTATTAGCTATGCTGAAAAGGAGTAAACGAAGATACAGGGTCCTAGAAAACTATCTCCAACCGTTCAAAATGCTTGGGAAACCAACCTCATCAAGGGATTCTGGTTTCAGTAAGGTTTCACAATGATCAAGAGCTTCGTGCATTGCTTCTTCAGCAGCCTTCTTGGCAGCTTCAGCCTCAGCCCGAGCTTCTTCGGCGATCCTAAGAGCAGCAACAGCCTATTCGCACGAAAATTGTCAGTGAAGAAAAAAGGCTCCACCGTAGGCTTCAATTGCTATTGATATTAATATGCAACAATTATGGATTCTACACTGTTTTCTAAACTGCAAAATCTAACAAAAGAACTGAAGTGTCAGTCATCACCTGAGCTGCAGCCAACCCTGCGGCCGCTTCTGCTCGTCGAGCCCTCTCGTTGCTAGCCCTGGCTTTCTCTTCTGCACTGCTGAATACCTCCCAGGTAGTTTCCTCATCTTCAAGCTCGCTGTCTGGTCCAGTATCATGTCGGGCATTGATTAACAGAGCGTCACCTGGAGTTTCCCATTCACGTCTCTTCCACTCCTTTGACTCTCTTTCAAAGCTTCGGTCATTATCTGCACATACACAAACATGTTCGTTGACGCATAATGTAAGTAGATCATTGAGTGAAGTTAGCATATCCTCTTCAACCCTCAAGAGAAGATATTGGACAGAATTGCTAAGACAGGCGCAGCAACTACTGCATTTGTATAGGGATCTAAAGAACTAAAAACATGCGCATCAACCAACTTAGCTTAATTGCAGAAACAAACAGCTGCGCGAAATATAGCATGTTCCAGAAAATTAACATACCTCCAGAGCTTTTGAAACTGCCATGTCGCTTCAGACCGTTTTGTTGAACAGTCTCTCGGCGGCGAACACCCAAGCAAGGACCCATAGTTTTGTCCTCACAGGTTTTGTCCCCAGAGGACGAGCCTCCGTCATCTCCGTCTCTGAAGGACTGTATCTGTCCTTCCATAGCCACTTGTAGTCGACCTAAGCCATCCGACTCTTCATCAACCAACACCTGTAATTTCAAAAAATACTATTATTTAAGAAAAAAGTCTCTAATGTGTTGTACGAATCAAGAGCAACGATTGGCCAGAGTCGACGATTGTTTTGGACCAATTAGTGCACACGACGGTTCAGGGCCGGAGCACCAAATACCTCGGTGCAAATAAGCTATGCGTAACAGCTGCCAGATATTGCAGTTATCTAATTCAGTGTACGACATAACCCAGTCAATTAAATATTAAAAAGTAAAGAATAAAAATGAGATTATTCTACCATAATGACAGCACACAGGATGTCTGGTATGCATCATCACAAATGAACAGGTATTCGGAACGCACGAAAAGGCGTTCAGGGAGACAAATGAACGCGTTGCATGTTAACAAACATCACAGGCATGTCAAAACATCAAAATCGAATAAGGAGAAAATGTTCTGATATACTTGATGCAACAAAACATTCTTCGCGCGAAGACTACACCTCAACGATGATTGAACTGTTGCTAACAAAGACGTCAAAACGCAGAACCTACGACACATTCAAAATACCAGAGAAACATATGGTCATTCGTAGATCTTGAGGCACCAATATTGCAGGAAGTGCACTCGTAGCGCAAATACGAACCTGGAGAGCTACGGCCTCAGCAAGAGCAGCTCCTTCTTCATCAAGTCTTTGTTCTTCCTCTTTCCGTCTCTGTTTCTTCTTCTCAAGCTCAGTCCGAATGGCAGCAGCAGTGGCAAGTGCTTTCTCCAAACGCCGTTTTTTCTTCTCCGCCTGCTTCATCCGGTCTCTCTCTTCTTTCGCCTGCTTCTTTTTCTCCTTCCGAGAGCTGGCAGTTGCTGAAAACGGTACAGCACCGGGGCTCACCCCGGGGGTAGCACTGTCAACCACTGGCATTTCCCTTTTATCCCTTTCAAACATGGAATTCCCGTTCTCTGTTCCCACAGAACTTCCAAACCAGTGCTACGCGAAACGGCTCATGGAGAAGCTACATACGCTACTCAACAGATCTAAGACCTCGTACAAACGTCAAGAATAGAATCTTGCAGCACTACCAAGATGACAGCACCCTCCAGTTACATGCTCCATCCACAACTCTATTTCTGACCATGGAGTCAAAATTCAAGTCTGGACCACTTGCCAACGGGTCTCATAGCCTAAGCTCGACGCGTCGCGTGGCCTTGTCATTCCAAGTCAAACTCCAAAGCCGAAACTCCAATGCACGGCGATTATTCCTTAACTCCAATTCACCGCGTAAAACTTCACGGCCTCCGCACCACGAACTCCGCTCCCGGACTTTGCAATAACCAAAACACGCAACGAAGAATGCAACATAGGTCACAGAAAACCACCGCGATGCTTCCAAACGCACATCCAAATCGCTCTCAGTTCCGCCACATCAAAGCCGGAAAAGAAATAGAAAGAAACGACAAAAGCGAAGCTCGCGAGGAAAGGTGGAGAGCAATTGCACGCAGGCGCAACAGCAACGAAAGGAAAACAGAAGCAGAAAGGGAAAAAAAAAAACCTTCTGCAACACACAGGGGATAAGTTCGCAGAGCAGAGGTAGACGATGACATATTCTAAGAAAAACATGCGCCTTAGTTACAAGGGGACGACAGTTCCAAGCGTTTGGGATATCCCCATCCAGGTGCCGAGACTTGAATCCACGTCCTGAGACTCGCATAAAGGACAAAACATCGCGAGGATTTCCTGATTCAGGTCCGTATATCGGGTCTCAAGCACTGACGGACACGACGATGTATTTCATACGTCGTATACATACTTTTCGGTGTATTGTACTGAGGTCTCGCTTCTATTTGTAGACTGGTGAAGATGTTATTAAATCTTTTGAAATCTTTTTTGAAATCATTAAAAAAAAATTTAATACTGGGTGGAAGTTTGGGGTGCAATTCCAAATGTTAAGACCTGGTTGTGACTGTAACGACTTGGAAAATTTGACAAAGTCACAAGGGGCTCATTCTTCAAGGTTATGCTTTACTGTGATTTGTAAAGTAAAGTATTTCAATTCACTGGATTAGAAGCTACTTACTGCCCGTGTAGACCCCCCATCCTGACACAACTGAGTTATGCTACTCCCTCTGTCCCACTAAAAGCTTCCTAAATTCTTCTTGCAAAGACTGTAAATCAGCTTAATTAGGAAGCTTTTAATGGGACAGAGGGAGTATTTGTGTGTGCAACACTAATTTGGTAAAGTCACACTTTGGTAAAATGTTTTGCATTGACAGCAAAAAGTTAGTGCAACATGGGTGCCGGTAAGTTAATTGGTTCTTAAATTTAAGAGCTGATTGCATTTTGGGGAAAGCTAAATTCCCTTAAAAACAATTTTCGGTAAATTTTCATAGGAAGAAAATTGGAATTGGCATCTAACCCAAGTTGTTCATATTTTTTGGACCTTTATGAAATTAGTTACTACTTTTAGGAGTTGAAATGTAGTGGTCACTAAGCATGGCCACCTTTGAAATGTACATGATTGGTACATTAAATACATTGAAGAAAGTAAAATGTACCTTGGTATTAGAAGTCACTTTTACAGCACCCTATCTTATTGTAGTGCTAATCCTTAAGCACCTGTATCCATTCTTGAATTTTGTATATTTTTGCTTATATCTTTATAAATATTTATTATTTTATGTCAATTTCATCAAATTTTTCATGTAGAAAGTGTGTGTTTTTGTTTAAAAATCAAGCATTGGTTTGAATCAATGAAAATGGAACATTAGAGCATCATAGCAGTAGAGGAGAATTGAGGCTTCCGGAAGATTGCAAGTTCTTGGACTACAAGAATACAAAAACTTCTGTAGGAACACACATCTGACGTGGTCAAGAAAGTACCACATCATCGATTTTTTTAAAACTTCTTTTTCACATTTGAGGACAAATTTATTTATTTATTTATAGTAATTGTTGGCTGACAGTGGCCAACAATAACAGGAATAGTTTTGGGAACAATCCCGAAATGGGCTTTTGGAGGCCTCAAACCCCTCCTAATGGATTAAAGACCTTTAAGAATATGCTAGTGGTAGTATTGTACTTTTTTTCCTTCACCATCCATTCATCTAACACTTTCATCTTCCCTAATTGATGTCAAGGTGATGATATGTGTATTGGGTGATTGCAAGAAACACTTATTATTTTTTGTCATCTATTTGTATACCAATTTGTTTTTTGGTCATTACTTTTGCATTTTAGTTGCAAATGACTTAAGATTCACTAATAAGGTACTCATGACTACAATATACTTTGATAAATTTTGTTTCATTTTTCATAAATATCTTGTTGTCCAAAGTAGCCCTCAACTTTGTCACACTTGGCACTTTAGGTGTTTTTTATACTATTTAGTACCCTCTAAAAGGAATTTGAAGCCAAATTTTGGAGGTGACAATTGAGTTATTCGTAAAGTACACTAAATCGGGGTTTAAAAACCCATGAGTTTTGTGAAAAAGCCGGTTGAGTTAAAAAAGCCGAAATAAAAGTGGGTATGAAACTTATTTTTCCATCAAAATGGTGCCTCAAAAAGTTTGGTCCCCACTTTTGAAGTCGTGTGATATAAGTATCTTGCAAAAAAGTTTGACGCTTCAACTATAGTTGCCTTCTCAACTTCAAAAAAAGTCATGCCCAAAGTGGGGAGGGGACTTTACAAATAACTCAAATCTTCTAGTAGAATTGTGGACATTTTTCAAAAGATTTTAAAAAATCATTATATGTGTGTTGTATATCCACAAAGCAAGCTTCTTTTTGCTTGCATTTCAAAACATGTAAAATATTAACTTGTACATGGATTTGACTATATTTGCACCTAAAATGCCCCCCAAATGCCATTTTTATTACAAGTATAAAATTTTAGAACAAAATTTTGTTGACACGTATAACCATCGGATCTTGTAGTAAACTCATTTGGAAAGATGTGGAAAATTTTCAAAAATTTCCACCACTTTTAGATTGTAAGATATTAACATTTGATTTGACAAAATTCCTTTTTTTGCCTTACAAAAATTCAAGCAATTGCACTTCACAAGCTTACATTTTCATGAAAAAATGTCAAAAATGGTTGTAACTCTTCGGATTCATTCTTCAAGGCAAGTTGGCCACATGCTTGAAAAATTTAAGACCATTTGAAATTGTACAATATGTAGAAAAAAAATACTAGGTACAAAAAAGTAGAGAGTGCTTTAAAATACTAAATTGTTAGTAATTTATTTATAGAATTCAAAATGCCAATTTTACTTCATTTCCTAGCTTTATTCAATTTCATTTAATTTGAGATCTAAAAAATTGTACATATCCATTTGCTTTGAAAATGGTCCCAATGGAAAGAGAAAAGTGTTTTCATGATATTCACCATTGAAAATTTAAACATACAACTATTGATTTGGAGTTGTTTTCAATTTCTACTTATAAAAATAATTGCATTTCAACAATTGCAAGGTAGATTGTATAATGAATTTAATAGCTTTTCATGTGGAATTAAGTTTTTTAGAAGTGCATTTTAGTGTGCTAACACTTTTTGTAGTTGTTCATGTCACCTCAAATCCCCCCAAAAATTCATATGCAAATTTGAGAAACATTGTGGGAAAAGGCAGCATACTAAATATAGAAAATGTACTCTTCTCTCATTATAATCTCACAACTCCAATGCAATTTTGTGCTCAAAATGTGTGTACTTACTAATAAACAAGCTCTTTAAACATCTATGCCGTTAGATTTTGGAAAAAAATCAATTTGCTTCACTAGGGATGACTACAAGTCCATGCACTTTTTTCATAGTCAAAACATACTTGAAAAGGCTTGGGCATTTAGGGGTTAAAGATTGAATTAAATAAAGGACTTCAAAGTTTATTTTAGAGTAGTGAATCCATAACTATCCACAAACTAAAATTTCTTATAATTTTTATTTTATATATCAAAATCAAATGATTTAAAGCTTTCCACGTATATATAAACCAAGAAAATCAATTTCAAAATTTTTATTTCTCAAAAAAAGTGTTTTTTCCATAATTTATTTGGATTGCCCAAGTTGCCCACTTCATACTAAAAATTACATATCATACAATAACTTTATAACTATGTAGTCAAAAGTTAAGAGAATTGTTGGTACTGAAAGCTATTCCTTAGAAAAAAGTTGTGTGGAAATTTCAAAGAAAAAAATTAAAAATCCATTTGTAATGAGCTATCCAACATTGCTATATTGCCAAAAAGAACATAGTTTGGTCCTTTGGGGGGTGATATGGTAGTACTTTTGGTGAATGACCATCTCTATAGAACTCTTCAAATAGTTCTAAAATTCTTTTAATCTTTTAATTATTTTTTCCTATGTTTTACAAATTAAAATACGAAAGTATATATTTTCTTGAAATTTAGCACTTCTTTAGTTCTCCTACTTAAGTAATTTTTCTAGCGCATTTAAGCACACAAGGTACAATGAAAAATAGTACTCCTAGATTTTGAAGCACCATATTTCTTACTTTAGAGAAAACATATAAAATAGTCAAGATCTAGAATGCACATCAGAGAGTGCTCCATTAGATAGTGATTGGAGCTTTAAAAATTTAGTGCAAAAGTTTAAGAAAAGCAATTAGAAGAAACCAAAGGAAGAAAGCCTACATGAAAATGAAAATTTTAAATAATTACACAAAAGAAGTTAGCAAAAGTAAAACTATCATTGAATCATCAAAAAAGTGGAGAGAATGCAAAAATAGGAAGTCTATATGAGGTTAGAATGAAAAAAACAAGAATTTAATGAATTCAACAACAATTTAGTGTTGTTTTGCGCCAATGTAGCATTTTATTTACTAAAAAATGGAGTTCTTATTTTTACTTAGTGGTACATGAGTGTCATTAAGCTAACTAATCCATTGATTTTTTTTTATTAGGAGAGTTTTAGGTTTTAGAGCTCTCTCTTGCTCCTCTCTCTTTCTCATGCTTTTTGTGTGCACATACGTTTTGGGAGTTTTTGGATGAAAAGTAAGAGAAAATGAACAAAAAATAGTAAAACAATGACTTCAAGGGATTAGAATAGCATTATAGGCAATTTGTCAAGTAAATTTTCACTATTTAGGGAGGAAATTCCAAGGAGATCACTCCTTCTAATTTAAGGTATACACCTGAGTTAAGAATGTATTTGATGTGGGGCTATTCAACTTAATTCTTATATTTAAAATGACCGTATTTTTACATTAAAAGCTACAAAGGGCATATTTTCAATACCCTATAGTTTTTGTAAATTCATTCTTATGGGTTTAAAAGTGGGGTTATCTTTACATTTAAAATTTAACTATCCAATTTTTTCCCACGTCCATCTTTCTTTACAAAATTTTCTTTCCTTCTACTACAAGCATATATAGGATATAAACCATGAAATCAAGAAAAATCAGTTCAATTCAAGTGCCATTGATGAAGTGGTAGTTTTTAACCTCTAAAGACCAATTGTTCATTGAACAAATAATTGAAAACTTGAGTAGGTTCCTATGAAGTAAATTTTGATTGGATGGTCATAAATTTTTTTTAGAAGATGTGAACATGTATATCTTTAAGTAAAAATATAATTTTTTCGAAGTGGGGATCCAAATCATAGTTATGCTCCCCTAAATTTTCTTGGTAGGCTAGGCAATTTGGGCATCTTTAGTACATCTTTTGCAAAAACATTCATTGACTTTTGAAATTTGGCATATATGCAACCAATAAAATATGGCATTCAAGTAACCTAAAAAAATTAAGTTTTAAATTCTCATTCTAAGAGAAGTCAAACTTTGTTAGCTATATTGAGACAACTTAAAAAAAAACATTTTCCTCTAACTTTAAGTTCTATTATTTTGCAACCTATGAAGTAAAAATTCTTGAAATTTTTCCCACATATTCCAAATGTTTTTTTTCTAATTTTATTAAATTTGAATTTCAAATGAAAAATTCTTCATTGCACAAGAAAACATTAAAAAAATGACTAGTATATTGCCAATGCATTTAACCTCCTTTCATTGTAGGTTGATTTAGAATAAGCAAAATAATATGTTTTCTTTTGAAATTTTTATTGAATGAACCTAACAACATATACTCATGAATGGTCACAAAATTTTACTCTAAAAAGGTTTGAAGTTCATTGCCCTAATTTTGTAGGAATAAAAGAAAATTCAAACCTCCAACACTGTAATCTTTCAGTTCACAAGATCAAATGGGTTGAATGTTTTTCTAGACATTGCCTTACTTGTTGAATAAATTTTTGTATAATCAGAATCTTAAAAAAAGATTGAACAATGCACCTAAAATTGGCTATTTTGACTTTTCTTCTTCCAAAACACCTTTCCCGTGCTTTAGAATATAAGGAGAAGTTTAACACTAAATATTTCCAGAATCTCCATCAAAACTATCCCGTAAAGATTCTATTCAATATGATTGTGTATAATATATATGGCTTCAAAGATTGAAGTTGAATGGACCATAAATCTTGTCCTCATGTTGTACAATTTTTAGTTTGTTTAATCCACTAAAGTAAACTCCCTATTTATGACAAATGAGGCAATTTTTGTCACTTAATTAGGGTCAATGTCTTACACTGATACTTAATTTTTAATTCTATGCACTATTGGTACTTTGGCAAAATTTTAGTAAACTACCCTTCATTACAAATTTCTTAAGCTTGATTGTGTCCATTTTTTTCATCTACATGAAATTGTCTATCCACATCTATACTCATTGTACAATGAAAAATTTGTACAACTTCTAGTTGTTAAGACTAACTTATTAATAAAAATTCCTACTACATGAGGTTTTTACATAGGCTAATTTATATATAATAGAGTGCATAGCATTTCATAGACCCTATAGTAGTCCTACACATTATATAAATTTTTTCCCTTTGAATTAAATGGACACTATCTTTAACTCACATAGATTTCTAAAAAACCAAGAGTGATTTCCCTAAGAATGTGTCCAATTGGTAGGTTAGGTGGCCACTTAATTTGAGTCTATGTATCCAACGGGTATATCCAGTGTTATAATACGAGGAAATTGAAATTTGGATGGTGATAGGCAAGTTTGACCTTGACTTTATTGGATCTAGACCAAAAAGAAGGATACTTTGTATCAATAGATGATTCATGGAAGGAAGGCCTAACTAAAAAAAGAGCCTATGCTTGAAGTACAAAATTTCTTATGGAGTAGCTTTTTATTACACTAGATGTTTAGAAGACTATTTCAAAATTATTCCCTAAGTTGTAAACCAATGCACTATTGGTGAAAATATGAAATAATGAAATAATGAAATAATAAATATTATCAAACATGAAAATATTTTGACTATATCAAATTGTTGATGTAGCAAAGTTCCCGGATACCTTAATGTCTGAGAACTTTCAACCTAGTTTAAGTTTGAAAAAACATATATTGTCCATTTGCATTACTTCAAAATTTATGGAAGGAATTTCATTTCAATTGAAGAATTAGATACAAGAATTAAGCTTCTCATAAATTTTGGAGGAAGAATATTGTTGCAACAATTGAACAAATATATTATATAATCATAAGTAGTCAAAGATTGTTTATTGTTGTTTACATGTAGTATTTGCCATTAATGTTTTTTTTATCATGTTGATAAATAAACTATCTTTTTAAATATGAATCCTCAAGGACACCTTCTTACTATAGTTAAATAATGTTATTTTGAGCAGGAAAGAGACTTTCTAATGTGGAAGATAGTATGTTAGTACTTTAATCAATTCTCCTTTCGAGAACCAACAAAATTAATTCCATTTTGAATTTCAAAATCAAAGCTTTCAACACCTTTCTAAATTGCTTCAAGGATTTTATCCACAACAAATAAGATGGTGTATGTACTTATATACATATTAGATTTACTTATAAATAAATTATTTTATAGCCATTTGTACAATGGAGTCCCAATCAAAATGGCGTTTGGGGATCTGCAATGAAAACAATTTCAACTCTACCAACTTTGACAGCCTCTTGAGAGCTCAAAAATTGATATTTTATTATGAAATTTTTTTAAACGTCATCTATAAGTTAACAACATCCAAGGCCAAAAGATTTACACAAAAAAAGATATTCCAAATCTACCAACATGTGAGTTTTGAGAAAATTTTCACAATTGCCAACTTTGACACCTTCCTAAGGGTTGAAAAATTGGTTTCTTACTATGAATTTCTTTTGCAAAGTCATCTCTCTATTGATAACATGTGTTCCAAATTTCAAGTTCAAATGAATTACCAAAAAAAATATATACAAATCTCCCAACATGTGTAGTTGTAAGAAAATTTTCACTATTGCTAACTTTGACACCTTGCCAAGGGCTAAAAATGTTTCCATTTACCATGAATTTTGTTGCATAGGATCATTTCTATGTTGATAATATAAGTTCAAAATTTCAAGTTCAAAAAAATTACCCAAAACAAGATATACAAAATCTCCCAATATGTGTAGTTGTATGGATGAGTTTTTACACACATTAAGAACATAGAGTTTATTTCATGTCAAAAATTTCATGCCAAAAAAACCAACTCAATCCTTGGGAGGGTGTCAAAGTTGAAAGTAGTGAAATATTTTTCACTGCTATATATGTTGGGAGATTTGGAATATCTTTTTTGTGTAAATCTTTTGGCCTTGAAATTTGGCATGCATATTATTAACTTATAGATAATGTTGTAAAAAATTTACTTGGTAAAATATCAATTTTTGAGCTCTCAAGAGGTTGTAAAAGTTGGTAGAGTTGAAATTGTTTTCACTGCAAATCCCAAAATGCCATTTTGATTGGGACCCCTCTATACAAGTTTTAAATGATGAATTGTTTTTGCTATAAGTGCACTAAAACTATACTCCTAATGCAATCCAAAGGATTCCTTAGGTCAAGCTAATTTAGATTATAAGATTTTATATTTGTAATAAGACAATAGTACAAGGAAATTAAGTACACTCAATTATCAAGGATACAAAAGTAAAATTCTAAATGTTTACTCTAATGTATATTCATACTTAACATGTAGAAGTTATAAAATCAAGTTTATATTAAATAGGAGGGATTTATAAAATATACAAGCAGTAATTGCAAAGTGAGCAATTAGAAAAAATTGAATAGAATTTTAAAACTTCAAAGGTTGTGTTAGAATACTATAATGTAGCTTAAATCAATGGCCATGTATCACCACTTTATAGATTCAAAAAGACATTATTGATTCAATTTTTAATCCAACAAACAAAGAAAGCTTCAAGGTAATTTATGAGTTTTAACCTTCAAATGTCTTGAAAATCCAATTGTAAACTTAGAATGGTGTTTCTTAAATAATTAATTGAAAAGGTACATGTATGAAGGAATATGGTAGTGAAAAGAATTTTGTTCATTTAGAATCAAATCTAATGTCACATAATAATTCCAATTTGAAGGGTAATCACACCTTCTTAATGTAGAACTTACAAAATGGTCTCAAATTCAATAAATGTAGTCCTATATTCGAACATGGAAGTTCAGATGTTAAAATGGCATCCATACTTTAAAACAAGTTGTATGCTTCTTTATTTTGTTTCTTTGTTATAATGAAATCTCCTAGGCTATGCAATCTTTTGTTACATTCTTAGTGCCATCAAAAGCTCTTAGCAAAGAAAGGTGCATAGGCTTTGTTTCATAGTCTATTGACTTACAATATGAAAGTTATGAATTTTTAAGTCATTTTTAAATCTTAAATTATACTAAATTATACATTTTTGGTTTGTGCACTCATAGGTCACATTCTTGGTACCATTAAGGGAGGAGGCTTGATAATGGACCATTTAAGGCAAAATACACTTCTATAGGGAAGGATGTAGTAGTTATTAATTTCCTACAAAATTTTGGAGGAAGAATTCAAAGAAAACAACAAGCGATTTTCATAATAATTTTCTAGTTTTGTATGAATTATATATGTTTTTTTGAAGTAACACTAATACAGGTCACTAAAATTGTTTGTAGATAGGTGGTGTAATTACAAAAGTGGGCATCGTGAATAGTGAGTGAATTCCAATATCCAACAACATTAGTCTTGGGATGCTCTAAGATTAGTCTTAAAACCATATGCTTCATTACAAAGTTGGAACTACACACATGTGAAAGCAATTCATATGCATGCACCATAGCTAGCAATATTTACATAAAAATAAGAATTAAGTATTTAGTTTCTAGTCTAACAAGTTCCTAACTCTTACTTGATCTAAATCAAATTCATATTATTACCAAGAAGCATCTATGACATGGAACATTTCCACATGATAAGTATTGTTGAATGCACAAACATTTATTCAAGGTCTTTTCTAGAAATACATATTCTTCTTCTACAAAATTTCAAAGACTTAAATAGGGCAATTTGAAAAGCCTAAGTAGTTTTTGAACCTCCTCCTACAAAAAGCCCTTTGCAAGGAGGGATGCACGTGTTCTTTTGTGATATTCAGACCCATGGCAAAAAAAACGTATTGAATTTAGAAGTTTTTACCAGGTTAGAAAATTAGAAAATTACTTTCACTTCGGTTGTGGCAACGACACAGGGCAAATTATTCACGATTCACGAACCACGCATCTGGAGTCCTTGGCTCCTTGCAGTTGCGAATTTAATGCCCCTGCAACCATCCCTCAATAAGTTGGTCCGAGGTACAACATGTCAGCCAGCAGGTGCAATGTCCTTGCATACACCCTCTTAAATGCAGCCAAGTGGCATCAAGTCACAGAATACCCATGTGGGCCTTGGGTCACGCAGGTGCCTATAAGACTTAAGCTTACCTTAGTACCAGTAAGAATACTGTACTGAGTGTACTCATTTCTGTTGACGAAAATCATACGGCAAGAATCATACGTATATGGTATTATACCAAATACTATACAAGTGAGGTACCAACTACTAAGTACAGAGTCACCGAAAGCTTGAACAATTCAACAGCCCTTCGTTGATCCCAAAGCAGCCTTCTCAAATCATGTGCATCCAGCATTACTTGTGCCCAGGTGGGCCACTACTACTGATTTGAAAGACTCGAAGGCCTACTCTCTCTGTCTCTCTCCATGTGGACCAAACGGGAAGAGAGCCAGCCAGTTTAGTATCTTGGAGTTCCAATCCGCTCGCCACCAAATGCCACTGTGATTGGTGACAAGCGTGACGGAATATCACAAATACTGAAAAGGGCATGTCACTGATGCACAGGCTTGCACGGCACACAGATCGAGCTCCAAAATACACCAGAGAAAATAGATACGATGAACACTTCGGAGGTCGAAGTCAAAGTCAATTCAATGACGTAATAGGCAGATGGATAGGTCAAAGCGTTACCAGGCTTGGCAAATCTCGTCTAGTAGAGCTGAATGCGCTGAAAGTCGTCGCTTCAAAATATGGTAGTCTGATCGGGTAATCTTAATTTATAACCTGAGCTGACAAACGCCTAAAGAGTTTCACTCTCAGCAGAGCAGTGGCATTCTCGTGTCAGAATAGTTCGTGACCATCCCATAAGAAACGTCACTACGTATACTCATCTGCTAATACATTCACATACCTCAATTGATCCGGATTTGAGATATTGTAAACTTGACTGAGAAAACCTAAGTCAATGGTAGGAAGTTCACTTGGATGGTGATATCAGAGAGCATAAACAGAAAACTCCCAAATCTCAGGATGGGGCCGAGAATGTGCCACAAGGATGATGCACCGACAGAGCATATTAAACTCGACGTGAGGGTCGCCGTGACAAGTGACCTTGCCCATCAGGAATTGGGGTCAGAATCTGACCCTCCAGTGTCATGTAGTAATGGTTGTAGTTGATACGTGTCACCAGGTCGCTCAAGTGCGGAAAGTGACCCACATTCAATTTGAACGATAGCACCTGAATTCAGAGAGAGATTGTTAGACATTCGAAATTATCGGTGGGTCCTAAATCATTAACGTACAGTACAACTTTGGGGCCATTGCTAAAGAATAAGCAATGACGTGCTGGCTGTAAGTGAGGTGACTTGCATATGACAGGTAGTGAGCAGCATTGTATCTTAGACGGCCGGTCTAACAGAGAGCAGATGGAAGTATCAACTCAGACAAAATGGAGAACGAAGTATTGAGGAAGAATCTTACTCGTAAAAGAAAAACCATGCACTCATCAAATTGGCGCTCCACACGCTCTATCTCAGACTGACAGCGAGCAGTTACGTTAGGAGCTGCTATTCCGTCACACAAAGCCCTCTGGATTGAGTAGTAGTCTAACGCAAGCCCCAATATGGTCTTCACCCGACCTGCAATAAGAGTCCACTGCTCGCCCAAAATTGCATTTGTTAGGAACTGTACAGTGTTCATAAATTAATTCGTGTAGCTACATTTCTGTGACATGCAAAGGAAGTTTCACTCAAGTGCTAGCAACATGGAATTTCTAATTACTACAATATTTCCTGATATTCAGGTCCAAGTTATTTGTCCAGCACCGAATACAGAACTGCTGCTATGCAAGCAAGAAAGGAAGCGATCCTTACCAGCTTGTCAGGGGCGACTAGACATTGCCGCTGAATAGATACTAGGTAGGCATCATGACAGGCAATAACTTCATCAAGTGACCCTGCCGAAGCCATGCCCTCAGAAAGCTCAAGCCAAGAACTGTATAGAACCTGTTCCATCAGGAACTGTATGAGACCACTGACAGATTAAGAGCAAAATCAATTCAAACACTCAATCCATCGGTGAACGCATTGTGGAGCCCGATGAACTTACCCGGTCCATGACATATTGGTGAAGAGTGTTAACAAAATGCATCAGTTTCTGCTGTAATAACAGTCGCTGCTTGTGATGGGCAGCATCACCACCTCCATTCTACAAAGTGTAACCACGACACGATCCCTTGACATGAGTGTACCACTACATGCAAAACGTAACTTCAAGGAAAATAAATTCAAAGGCAATGGTAGTATCAATGGTGGCATCTGATGTGGAAATTAAGATAATTCGAGTCTATTTAAGTGATTGCAATGTCTTTCAGAATCAAAGTCCACTTCTGTCAATGCACACAGGTCAGTCTAGTGGCATCATTATTATAAGCCCGCATAAGAAATGGTTTACATTGCCAAATTGAACGGGAGGAAAACAAGTGGAAGCAAATAGAGACCAACCTTCCACGTCCAGCGGCAGGCTTTGTCAAGGGCGTGTTTGGCTCGCTTCACTTTCATCAAGAACGTCATAACCTGAAAATTACGAAATCAATTATGTGAAGATACAATGCCCAACTTGTTCAATTGAAGTGTAAAAACTCACTTATTTGATTGTTACATTGAAATTGCACACTGAACAAACTTGACAGGTTGAACTAGCACAGGCTATATTTTAAACACTGCTACGAATATCACCCACAAGGACAAACCACCTTTCTAAAGATAATTATACATGAGCGTGAGATGTATTTTTTTAAAACGAAGTACCAGTATCAGTTTCCAGTAGTGAAATAGGAAGATGCCTTGGTCAAGAGATGGTTCACCTGGTTGTACTTCTTGATAGCATTACTGTCGATGATAAGTTCCAGTGGCCAGGCAACCTGTTCAATAAAGTGAGATTCAGAGGGACAGCCTTGCCCATTAATATAAGGACACAGTAATGGAGACTGACTGCAATAGTTCCAGGCAATGTAAAGACAAACTTAACTATGTGGATCTACGAGCAAATCTGCTTCATTTGGGCCGCAATATCTACAACATTTCAAGAAAGGCGAAAGATCGCTCGGATGCTCCACCTTGTAATAGAATCGAAGAGAATCCAGAGTATCGATGCCTGCTGTTGGACTTCGACCAGTAATTTGAAGAGGCAAGGTGTTGAAACTTCGAGGTGGGCTCGCAGAAGCAGAAAATGTGGATTGGCTGGACTCCACCGTCACTACTAATGATTCAAGTGCAGGGGAGGTCATACCATGAGCAGAGCTTCGAACAGATTCCTGCAAATTAATGCTTTAATAAGAACTTGCAACAAGAAAACAATTTGCTTCGCACAACTATTTCACCTGGAGACATATTGTATAGACGATCAATTTGTCTATAGAACTCATAGAACTTGGAAATGAATGCATTTCAATTCTTCAGGTACCATGATTGTTTAAACTCCACAAATAGTGACTCCGAATATGTACACACACACACACACACACAATGATTATGAAATTGGGGACCTTAAGAGTCTAGCACAACAATGACAATGCGCACATAACTGAATTCTTCAGAAGGAGGTACCTGAAGCATAGTGTTAAGCTCGTAGTAGTCATCCCAGTTCTCCCCTCGATCCAGTTTGTTGAATAGAACAGATGCAAATTGCTGCAGTAAGTCACCTAACAAATAACACAGGCTCGGACTGTGAAACCAAATTTCATTTATTTCCAAAGGGAAGGAAATTAGCAACTCTTTCTACAAATACTCAAGATCATAGGACTTGAACAATGAACTCCGACCCAGCATCTCTCCTATAATTAGGATCACATAAGCTGGTGGAAAGGAGCTCTACCAGAGCCTACTAAGTAGATAGCACGAAGAAGAGCAAGCTCTTCCATAAGCCGCCACTCTCCCATCAACCTCTCCAACAGTTGCTGGCTAACCGCATGTACCTGCCACCAGTCACAAACAAAACAGAATGAAATATACTACATAGAAAACGTGCTTCGAGTAACTGGAAAAGCAGTGCCCTAGTTAGAATCCTATAGTGATGACGACATACGGGAACATTAGAAACTGTAAGGTACATACGACTGAAAACACTACTATGTGCCAGATGAACTAAGAGTTCAGACAATTCATCTCCTTTCGCCCTTTGCAACAGATGCGCTCTGAATGAAAACTTAAACTACTGACCGCATATTTGCAGAAATCAAATAGGGATTACGTAAAGTAACCCAAAATTGAAAACTTCAGCAGGCGGTATGCAGTCCTGAAGATGCAACTGTACTACACAAAAACGAAACCTCTCGATAGCATTTCGAGAAAGATGCAAGACTCTTCTTGAGAAAACAGGTTTAGAGTAGTACACGTTTCTCAATGTAGGAGATCAAGCACTCTTGCACTAAAACAGCGGGAGAAGGAGTCGTCTTGAAATTCATTCGTTGCAACCAATCCAGCATTTGCGCAGCCACTTGGTTCTGTTGGTGGGGTGCAATGAACTCTGAAATCGCTTTATTTTCCTACAAGATCGATGAACGAAAACTTACTTGGGTAGGAAAGCATAGTGTTAATTTGGTCCTGTTACAAGTTCCCTGGATCTAGCGGTAAGAAGCACCAAGTGTGGTTCGTACGAATGACGCATAACATATAAAATAGGCAAATCCTTCTACTAACCGTGGGCGTTGAAACGGCATCTTCTAAAGTGAGGAAACAACTAACAGCTCAACTTGTAGTTTCGCACTACATACCTGGAAAGATGGCAACTCAGTCGAACAGGGCATTACAAGGTCCATTGCTTTTAAGTCTTCTTTAAAGAGACTGGAAATAAGTTTCCCACATCCCTCACCATAACTGTAATTTGTAGCAACCTTTGACAAAGGCCTTGTCAATTTGTAGTCTCTGCACGGGTCGTTCTTGCTTAAGCTTTTTCTAAATTTAAAGCTTCTACTTTTTGTAAATTCAAATTGTTCGTCTAATACGCTGTGAGGGGAACTTGCGTCGCCTTCAGCATGTAGGTTTTTGACTAAATCATTGTCATCTTCAGCAAACAGATCTTCCCATAGCTCTGAGTCATTAAGAGGAGGGAGCTGACTGTTGGTGCTCAAGCTTAGCTTCATGCGCCATGGATCCTCTTGAGGTTCCTCTGTTGAGCATTTTCCACCTAAGGTTGCAAACAAATTTGCAGACGATGATACTTTCTTGATTACGTTCTCAGACGTTGATTCAGGACCATTTTGCAAATCTGTCAATCACATAAACACAATGGCCCAGGGTTCCATTATCTACTGGTGAGTGCCGTCACCCAAGGGCATATAGTACAAACAAGAAGACAATAACAAGACTTCTCTAACTGCAACATTGATCTGAAATAAAGACAGGGTTCCAACCTGTTGAATTTTGAAATTTTGGGGATCCTGATAGAGATTGCAGCTCAGTAATTTCTGATCTCTGACTGAACTCAGAATCGAGAGGTTCTTTGTTGCCCTCTTCACTGCCGGTGGTACCTAGTTTGATGTGAAGAGACTGTTGAAACCTTGTAAATTGGCCATCTGGGTTGTGTACGAGAATGGTCTCGTCCAAGGTCAAATTGTCCCTGTTCTGCAAAACCTCTGTAGATTGCTCTCTCCTCCAGATATACCCAATTTCCTTCTGTCTGCGTCTTCCTTCCTGGTATTGTGGAAGGTACATGTTAGGGTACAGGTACTGATAATCAGGTACCTAAATAGAGTGTTACGCGGAACAGAGTTACACCTAAAGAGATTGTTTTCGTGCTCAAGAAAGTCCACTTTGAAATTCAACGTGCTCAGATGAACGTAAATGAAAGAAAAAAACGAGGGCGAGAATCCGATCCAAATCTCACCTGTATTTCATAGAAAGTTTCCATGTAATCACCAGACTTCAATGATGGTTTGGTATCTACTGGTACATTAGTATCTTCCTCTGATTCTATTGGTTCCGGACTTGAAATAATAGGTCTTGTGCAATCGCGGGCTAAGAGCCTCTGCAGTGAGACACATAATTCCTCGAAGAGAGGTACTTGAAGGTGGTGAATAGGAAATTCTCCTGGCTCATGCAAGAGGCTCTCACTTAAATTTGTAGACACACTTTTCTGCAATAGTTGGGAAGATGAAGGCCCTGCTATCGCCTGGTTCAAACAAGGACCAACAAAAACATTATAATATAACAATCCAAGACTCCTTTCTTCAGATCGAATCAAGAGGGGAGGGTCAAATGAGAGTAGTCTCAAAACAAGAACAGACAGAAATTAACTATTGATGAACCAAGAATTCCCCAAAGATGCAACAACGGTCCATACATGGAAATGAAACAGAACATCAACAAAAGACATATTACACATTACATACCTCTTTTGCAGATCTCTTCTCTTGACTGAACGGAGATAACGGTGTCTGAGGCAAAGAAAGGGACGCTCCGGACGAGAGGGATGAATGCAAACGTTCTCCTTCACCTTTACCACGCCAAATGTGTTGAAGCAACTGGAGTGACTTGCCAGCAGACACCACTGGTTTAGCTAAGCACTGTAAAAATATAGGGCATATGAGGTCCTCCACTTCATCTGTTTGTTGCACTGCAGAGCCAGACCCCAGATATTCTGTTAATGTCCTGATAAACTAATGCTCGACGGAACGAACACTATACTATATTTCGAAGAGAACAAGGTAGTCGGAATTTCCATTTACAAATTCCCATTTTCGTTACCTTCAGGACTTGATGACATGTAACTTGGACTGCCAGGCTCTAGTGATGACCGAGACAAAAATTTCTGGCTCGTGAGGACATCCTCTAATGTCCCACTAGAAGGATTTTTTAAATTCAACTGCCCTGAGTTCGAGGATTTCTGTACATCAGTCTTATTTTTCCGCCGCAGTTGATAACCTCGCTGCCAAAATGCGGAATCCTCAATAGGGACGCCGTTATCTGCATAGATGAAAAGCTAGTAGCAGTCCAGAGAGCTTGTCAGGAAATTTCTATTTTATTCTCAAATACAATGAAATAGAGAAAAAACAAAAGAAAGTGAGTAGTAACTCGCATCAAATGATCCTTTTACGGAAATAAAAAATCAATGTTGATTACCTCGCCACTTGGATCGCTGAGAGTGCCTTCTTGAAGCCAGGCATCCAAGGACTTCGTAAGTGGTCGCAAAGTGCCTATGAATAGCAGTAGTACTGTCCGATACGCCTCCTCCTATTACATACCGCAACCAATGTACATAAGTTGGACGGCAGAAAGTAAACACAAACATGAATCACTCTTTGATTTGATGCACGACAACTTTCTGAGTCAAATATATGTGCTGGGAGTTCTTATGTTCCACACTTTATGGAAACACAAACGCAACATGCAACTGGAGAACACATAAACTAGAACATTCTCACAAGCAGTCTGTAGTGGTGTAATATTGAAGTTGCGAGGTGTAAATTGCTAAATGTATATTAAACCCACTGAAATATCATTGGTGACATTTAATAATTTAAGAGATATCCAGCAGGCATATGAATCCAGCGCATAAGCAACTAAAAGATAAACTTGATTAGAAAGGCAGCAGCAGCATCAAGGCCAGTGGGTACTAAAATAGTCATAAGAAAATTCCAACGAAGGGCTCTCTTTTTGCTTCATACCTCCCCATCTTCCAGAAGACATATATCATTAAGCTGCTCATACAATGACGTCAAAATCTGGGCTGCAACCTCTGCTGCACTTCTTGTTTTGGCATAGAGGAGATCAAACTCCGGAACAGCGTTGTTAACAACAGTCACGAGGAACTCAGTCCCTGCAAATACCCTGCTATTCCAGCTCAGATAGAATCTATAATATTTAGAATGGTAAAAATAAAATATAAGATCCAGAGCGAACCAGAAAGAGTCAATCACTTTAACATTAGACTAAAAGCAATAGTCTACAAACACTAACCAGGACATGCTTGCCATTAGGCTCAGAAGGGTGACTGAGGTTCCTGCTCCCCCGGAAACCGCCTCTAATTCCTTCTCCAGTGCAGGTTTGCGCAGACACTGTTTCAATCACTTGCGGATGAATATTCATCACAATGAGGAGATACCAGAATAAAAATACTCACAACACTTGATTCATACATGCTCCAGTTCAAGACTATAAGACTTCAAAGAGTCAAATTGCGTGCATTAGTCCGCTCCATGTGAAACTTCGTCGCTCCAAAGACGTGTTATCTTTAACCACGAAAATTGAAAAGTTCATCTACATCTTTAGCTACTAGAATGGTGTGAAATCGACACTTCTTGGCTTCGGAACTACGATAAACAAGATCCTCTTACATCTCGCTAAACATCCCAAAGATAACAATGTTTAAAAAAGACATGACACCAAACTATCAAGACTCATCGGCGCAATGGTCGCGGAAATGTCTCACTGTCACAGGATTTCCACTCACCTCAAGCCGCATAGCCACCGCATTTGCAAAGGCTTCCAGTGTCGGTAAAGTTTGAGACTCTGATTTCAACCAGCTGCCAGTAGACTCAGCTGCCACTTTCTTAACGAAAATCTCCACTCTCCGCAAGCTGGTCGCTGCAACCGTGAATGGCGTAAGCAGGTTGTAGAGACTCGACATTGAGAGATACGAGACGTGAAGACCCTTGACAACAGAGAACCGCTGGTTTACTTCATCCCATGGGAGGTGTGCACTAGCGAAGCCTTGAAGCATGTACAGAACATGCTTTACCTGCAAATAAAAATAAAGATCTTTTTTAATTGCAAAATGTGAAGACCGTTCACTTCACTGCACGAACGTTCAAAACCCTTTTTAGCATTGCCTAACTTCGCATAATCCCACCCATTTGATAGACGTTACTCATTTGTACAACTAAATGATGAGGAAAGGTGTGAAAGTAGGTAAAATTAAATGGAAAAATACCAGAGAAGCCTCAGTCGTGAGAAGTGTGCGCTTCGGGCGAAAAAAGGGTATGTTCTTCCCACGAATCGCTGTGATTTTCTCAACCAGCGACCTCACATCATTGTCCCCTGTTCAAATGATCAAAATTGAATCAATACCATAGAAACAAAAATTAAAAAGATAAGAACAATAAGAAAAAACTGTGTCGATAAGACAACTGTGTCGGTGGTCTGAGTACAAGAATTAGATCGTACTTCAACTCCAATGCAAGAGCACTACATGCTCCATTTAACGCAAAAGTAAAAGAGGAAGAAATCTTGATCCCGAGTGTGGAAATCAACAGAGCAGTCCGAGTGAGGAAATCAAAGACTCTAGGGTTTATTGAAAATGACACTTGTTTGCACCTGCATTTGCAATAAAATTCGAAGAGTGTACCTGACACAAGCTCCGGTTTGGTTTTCGCCATCGCATATCCGCGAACGATATCCGAGATACGAAACAGCTCGGCGAGGCTAGGTCGAAGATTTCAAGCGCAGCATACTCCCTCTGCTGCAGTCCCTCAGCATCGCCTCCAAAATTCATTAGACCACAGAACCTCCACCCTAGGATTGAAAACCATAAGAAAAAGGTGCAATGTTGCAACAAAATTCGACGAGGGGATACACCACCTGCATTCCTTCACGCACTTTGAATTGAGCTCGGACATGGTGAAACCTCTGCTCACAGCTTCCAAGGGCTCTGAAATCGACGAACACCTCCTACTTGGCCACGTCATCTGCCAACTCGGCTCATTTCAAACGCCACGTCGTCCGTTTCCCGCCATTCCTGTCCTGCCGGGGAAATTCAGGCAGGACGAAGCGGGTCCCGCAGGGTAAAACTCATATTACCGAGGGGTGAAAGTAAAAATGCCCCCTGTTTTTGTGCCGTGTTTTTGGGTACATAACATTCTGTAGCAGCCTCTCACACTGCCTCTCAGTGGATGAAATGGTGTGGAATATCTCATATCTCACCATTCAGTAACTAAAGTTGCAAACATCAAGAAATGTCAGATGAAATTAGGTGATGGGGACTTCACAAAGGGAAAGGCAGTCCTTCTATGGGCTATTGAATGTTATGTATGTTCTAGACCCTCTTTAAATGATTGGGGGTTTTCTGATTGCAAATATGAATTTAGAAATTGAAAAAAAAAAATTGGGAAAAAAATAAACAAACTTCAACATTTACCTGTAGGATAAATCTAGCTCACTAGTCCTATTTTATGCGAGATTCAAAGCATTTCCAAGTAGTACTTTGAAACATCATCTCAAAGAAGGAGAAACACAAGCACATTGTTTCATTACAACAAAGTCTTATTTGTCCCATTGGTGCAACTTGCTATTTTGTCATTGTTAATCTAATGAACTATTTGTAAAAAAAATAGTTTTGGTGTAGATGGTGTCCTTGGCCAAATTTCAATTTTCGGCATACCAAAGAGAATATTCTAATAGGATCAAGCATTTGTTGCTCACTTTTTGTCTAAAAAACACCAAGTTAGACTCTTATAGGGTATTGTTAATAATGCTTTCAAATGGTACTACCCATCATCCATCTCATCAATCAATTAGGTGTATGTTTAATTACATTCCATTAATTCTAGATAAGCAAGTTTTTCTAGTTACCAACAAAGGAAAATTTCTTTACAACTTATGTCAAAATTTCAAAAAGATTAATTCAAAAGTCATTCAAAATTGACATTGTAGGATCCTATCCCCTAAATTTTCAATTATCTTATTCATAGATAGTTGTCTTTTAGGAGTAAAATATGGCTAATTTTTAAATATAAACATACTTCTAAAAGCAAAAGCCTTGGTCAAGCCTTTTTTCCTCTTTTAATATCAATCAGCTTTTGCCAACCAAAATTCAATAATTTCAACTCCAAATTAGAATTTCTCATGTGATTTTTCACAACAACTTCATTTCTAATTAGAATTACAAAATGATTTTAAAATAAATATAATATTTTTGAGATAGTTTTGGTGATTTCATCTTCTTAATTCTCCAAAATATTTAGTGTTGGAATTGCCAAAGCCATACTAAAACCTTATATTGAAAGAATTCACATATTAGTCAAGAATCTCAATGTTATGGAATAAGATACAAAGTCAAAATTAGGTTTACTTGGATCACTTTGTATCACTACAAGAGAAAGCAATATTTTAAGTATAGTCCTAAAGATAAGATTTTAAGCAATGACCTTTTTAGGAGATTTTTAATAAGAATTTACTAGAAATATGTGTCTTTTTAGTAAAATTCTTATTGAAAATCTCCTAAAAAGGCCATTATTTTAAATCTTATCTCTAAAACTATACTTAAGACACTCTTTTATCTTCTAGTGTATAGGGAGGCACAAGATGATATATATTTTCAATATGTTCAATCCATACTAGGATCAAACTTGCTCATGAGAGAAAGAATTGGTGAATTTCCTCCATATGCAAACAATGTATCATACAACATTGAACTTCAAATATGAGCCCATGCTAGAATGGATTTATTAAAGTCAAAGACAAGTAAGGTTTTAAAAGTAGGATAAAGACTCTATACTCTCCTTTTCCCTACTTCAAATGAATGGATGACATGACCTCTTCAAAATTAGAAGTCCAATGAATTGGCTTGACCCTAATTCATTCAACAATGAAGACTAAAAGGCTCACTTAGCATCTAATTCTCTATCTTTTGTGCCAAGGGAATAAAAATGAGGTTTAAAATTTAACAACTTCATTGACATCCACTATGAGTTTTCATATTTGGAGTATTAAAGCAAAAGAAAAGCAATTTCATAATTGTATTGCTATAAGAGTGCTAGAATTTTGCAAAATGTAGAATTGAATTATCTCCATTTTAAAACAAACTTGCAAATTGAAAAGCAAGCAACAAGACATCTAGGAACCTCAATTGTTTTATAATATGATCAAGGAAAACAAGCACCCTTCACTTGAGAACCTGGGGGCAAGCGGCCAAGGCCAGGTAAAATGACTTTAAAGCTACGAGGCATTGGTGTAGGATCATAGTTGAAGCCAGTTAGCAAAATACCTACAAGAAAAAGCCCAACACATCAATTAAGATGAGATTGCCAATAACACAAACTTTGCTATGTTCATAAAAAAATATGGTTGAGAACCTTTAGGGCACCTTTAAATTCTTTCTCAAAAACTTAGAACAAGATTTGAAGGCTTGTACTTCACTAATTCTCAACATTACTTGTTCCAATATGCTTGGGGAGGTTGTGAAGTATTCAATGATACAAGGTTGAATGAAATCTATTGACTTGAGAGTGAACTATCTATTCAAACTCTTGGTTGGTTTTCAATTTGCAAGTGGAGTGTGCATGGCTTGGCTATGATCACTAAGTGAAATGTTCAAAGTAGCCTATAATCACTTACAAAGGTCTCCAACCTCCTATTTTGAAAATTGCATAAGAAATTTGTAAAAGTGATACAAAGAGAGTTTAGCTCTTATAACAAGCAAAGTGATCTCTCCTCATCTCCTCAATAATCACTCTTACATAATTGTTAAAATGCAAAAAAGATGCACAAAGCTTTGGAAAATATATTGTTACCATCGTTAAATCTACAATGTTAGATACATAGTGTCTCAAAATCCTATCATGTTTTCATCTTGGTGAACACTAATATTCTCATGCATTCACTTATTCATCCGTAATTCCCACTTGACAAACTACCAATCTTCAATTCAAACCCTCACTATTCATGCTTGCAAAAAAATTTGAAAGGATATTTATCCTTGTCTAAACAAATACGGAGTAGTTGTAAACAGATAGTTGCAATAGACAGTCCTAATATTGGATTAAATGCTTAAAGTGACGCAAACAGTATCCTTAACCTTGGAGTTGCATAAGTTCAGACGTTTCCTCCTCCCTAATTGAAGAAAGAATTGCAATTGCATAAAGAACTTGCTCACCAGAGACGAAAGAGAAATCTTACCGTGGCTCATGATACCATTGACCTCAGTGGGGGGCATGTTTGCAACAAACAGAACCTTCTTGCCAACAGCGTCCTCAACGTCCATCACGAACTTGCACTCGGAGACGACGGTCCTTTGTTCACATCCTATATCCACCTGCGACGCTTCCATGCTTAGATAGATATACTCAATCGAAAACGAACATGAGATCTATCTGCCAGAAAACAGTGCTTCGGGGGTTCAGAAAGCAGCCATTTCAATCAAACCCACTTGTAAACATAACCTTCTTTAAGTAAGCAAACAATTCACCTTCTAAAAGCAACCAGTTGCTTAACAGAATTATCTCACTTTAGTCTCAGACCATAGTTGCAGATGTCACAGATAATTCTAAAATTGAAGTGCAGAACCGAAATCCAAAGTATAGGAGAACATAATCCTCACCCTGCAGAAGACATGCTTGCAGTTCGAAAAACCCTATCATTAACAACATACCGTGAGTTGCAGAAATTTTCTGCTCAAAGTGGGTTTTCCTCGTTTCGCCGTCATCTCCGCATCTTGCACTGGCTTAGCATCCGTCTGCACAACGATTACATCACAAGGAGTAGTTATTCAGCAAGAGACAGAAAGAGAATAGATTAAACCTTACCAACCCTAACAAGAGTAAAGATTAAACCCTATCCAAACCCTATCCAATCCCTAGCAGGAAGAAGAATAGCTTACAATAAGGCCGACCCGGACATCCAGAGAGTCGAAAACTGCTGGATCCACCTCAGGTTTCACCGCAGGGCAATCCACACGGCTCGTCGTTTCAGGCACTTCCGCAGTTTCGGTGTGAGCACGAACATGGAACCTCGCATTCTTCACTCGCTGTAGTCTCTCTACATGGCCGCCAAAAGCTCATTAGAAAATAGCACCAACCACTGTTGCAAGAACTTGTAATTAGAGAGAGAGAGAGAGAGAACATATATTACCTGACTTCAATTGGACACTGTGAATCAGGCGGACGGACGCAAAAGATGACGCCGTGTGAAGCTTGACGCTTGAAACCCCACCGTGTGAAGCTTTTGATGCTGTGGTGTGGTACAACGATTGCTGCAGTTGCACTGCGACGGACGAGGAAGCAGACGCCATTGCAAATCCTGAATGTAATTGCAAGAAAGAGATAACAAGATTATGAACCGAACTTCTGTGCAAATCACTCACATTGCGTTTTCAGTCAGATGCCTCCACTCCGAAACTTGAATGCTGGAAACATTCAACAATTTCAGAATGGAAGACTCAAAATGACATGACTTATCCTTGGCAATTTGCCGAGGATTCCTCGCTGTTGTGAAACTGTGATCCAAATCCACGTGGATTGCTTTCCACGTGGAGAGAAAAAATCTTTAAGTAATTTGAATCGCAGCAAGGTCGTTGTTGTTCTCCGACCATTGGTCGCCGATCATAGTTTTCGGTTCTTTCGCAGACTCTAGGTTGGGGTTCTGCTCCAAGCTTAATTTAGTGAGTGGTGATGATACATTTGCACTGAGCTTCACAGAGAGAGGGAGACATTGGTGGGACTGTCAGAGTATTCTCGTTTTGGGGATTTTTCTAGATTCGGCAAAATGCCTGCGGCTATTGTGGATGCGGGACTCGGTGACTTTGAGTCAGTGTTGAAGGTGAGTCTTCTCTCCAAAGCGTGCACTCCTGACTGGAGTGTGTGTGCGCTTGTGTAATGGGTGTTGTGTCTTTGAATTGCGCGTGCTGTCAATAGTCCAATTTGTTTATTGGTCTCTACTCACTTGCGTACTTATGAGGTTGAGTTTGTACATAATTTGTGGCGCGGAACAATCACGGGGAGATTTGGTGGTGTGAGAGTTCCCAACATTTCTTTTCTCTTCTCAGGACAGCATTTGTGAGTCTTGGTCTAGTTTGGATTACTTAATATGGCTCTAAGTTGGGGATGCTGAAGTATACTTTTAGAAATTAGGTTATCGCAATCCTCGCGGTGTTTTCGTTCTGCACGGGTGCTGTCGGATTGGCCACCGAAAAAGAACCCTAGGAAGCCTCTTTCGGCAGAGTTTTCTTGACATAACCACCTTCAATCGCCAATTCGCAACACAGTAAGACGTCGGTAATACGAAATCAAGAACTCGTTTTAAGTCAACTTACTTTTTAGGGTTTCGATGATATAATCTTCCTACTATGAAATTCGATGTTGTAAACATGTGATCTCTCTTTTTACTGAGATCTGGAATGGTGATTGGGTTGCAGGCAGCTGAAGTGCAGGGTCCTGGATTGCTGTTGGTTCTGTTCCTGGGTGACCGCATTGCATCGGTGGGCAAAAGCTGGTGCCCCGGTAAACTTCCATTCCCTCCAATGTCTTTAACTCTAGTCTCGGCAAACCTGAATACTATTCTGAAACTCTGCAAGTGATAAAATCAAATGTGGTTTGATGCATATCAAATCCACACTGATATGATGCATCGGGGAACGTTGTGCGTGAACAATGCTTGCAGCTCTGAATTGGATTCCTCAAGGCCCCTTTCCGAGATTGCTTCATTGAATACAGAGCTCAATTGTGTGTGTATTCTCAGGCTATGTGATTTTTGTGTGCAGATTGCGTGAGGGCAGAGCCCATCATTTATAAAGCAGTGAACGAGAGCGCGTCGCCTGTGACCCTGGTGCGTGTGTACGTGGGCGATCGACCAACATGGCGTACCCCTGACCATCCGCTGCGCTCTGATAAACGCTTCCAGCTGAAGGGGGTTCCCACTCTAATTCGATGGGAGAACGGCGCCATTGCTGGTCGTCTGGAAGATTACGAAGCTGACAAGGAGATAAAAATCAAGCAGCTCATGCAACAATCCTAAGGAGACTCGGATTCTGCTCCTTCAACGTTGGACAAGGTTTCGAAACATTCTGTACCGTAGACTATCTTTTAGGCACAGAAGATGTGAATCCTGTCTTGAGTAGATTTTTCCTGTGTGTCGATGTTCTGGCCACAAAATGCTCCGTTAATGAGTAAGATTAGAAGTAATTTGCTGCAGTATGAGCTGGGCAGTTACTGAAGTCTCATATTTCATGATAACGTCAAGAACTCTGGAGAATTTCTGTTTGTTTTCTGAGTGATCTTTTTTATGAGGAAGAGATTCCTCAATGTAAAGCACAAGCCCGGAAATCAATGAAAGATGACTTTGTGGGTGATGCATGAGTTGTAATTGCTGATTATGTGGAACCTTCTTGCAATCACACCTGAAACCGTAACTTCGTTTTGGAATCTCTTCCAGGAATGGATAGGAGCAGTTCTCTATGCATCATGAATCACATTGCATGTCAATTTTCTTTCTAAAAATTTCAGAGTTCTTACCGTTTAGGGCAAGGTGCGGCATGAGATTAAACACTCGCTACTCAGACAACGGCTCTTGATGCAGATGCTATCCCCATGAAGCACTTGGTTGCTTGCCATCCACTTAATAGGAGAATATGAGTGGAATAGAAAATTTTCACTAGTATTACCATTCAAACCGCCTCTATCAAAATGGATTATCTTCAAATCACCCCTAATAAAATCACTGGTCACACGGTGGGTCGAATGGTTTTGACCCCTCATTTTAGGGTGGCTCCTTTAGATAATTTCATGGTGGAAATAAGAATGTGTAGAGTTGACAGTAGCAACACCAAGAAAGGGTGTTGTCTTCTAAACTCTTTTCTTTTAACACTAAATTTGACATAAAAATGTTTGAAAACGAGATGTTGTAAGATTGCAAACATTTTTTACACTTATTTTTATAGCGTTGAAAACAATGTCAAAGTGTTGAAAAAGAATGAAGTTTTGAAAAAATTGTTGAAAATTTCCATTGTCAATAAGAATGTGAAAAAGAGTGCTGCAAATTTGGGCAATGGAAATGTCAAAAGAAAATGACTCGTTTTGAAAATCCCTGTAATAACTAATTTCACACAAATTTGAAAAATTTGGAAAAAAATTGGGTTTGATTTGTCTTCTTTACTTGTACACCTTGAAAAAAATCATCAATGCAAGAATCCTAAATACATGTCTTCTAATATAAATTACAAATGAATCTCTAATTTCACATGTGTTGTAAAACACTAAGAATTCTCACTCTAATTATGTGATGAGGAGTTCAATCCCATAGCTTATGTGTTAGTTGCCTAGGGCTACTTAGATAGGGGTGAGCAATCCAAAAAATTTGGGCATTACAAAAGCAATTGGAAATTTCAAAGGGGGGTAGTCTAAGCCCATCCAAGCAATTTTAGAAAATTTTCAAAATTCTCATATTTTGTTTTCTGAGTACATTTTCTAACATTCTTTAATACATTTTTTCCAACTCTCTTTTCAACACCCTTTCTAACACTCTTTCCAACAATCTTTTTGATACTTTAAAAACCATCTTTCCAACATTTCAACAATGACATTTTTCCAATTCTATAATATTGAAACCTAAGATTTACTAATACATTTTTTTGACACTTTGGTCCCAAATTCTATTGAGAAAACTAAAAAAGTAAAAAAACTTCTAGGTAGTAACTTATAGGTTTTAGATGTTGATTTTACAATTTTTCTTTATACGTATAGGTGGAGATTACATAGATAAAATTTGGCATATTATTTTTAAATTGGATGTCAATTCATGAATTTCTAGACATTGACCTGAATGTTGGACATTGTTTAAAGAATAGGATTGGATTGGTCTTATACTACTTTTTAGTAAAAGTTTGTTGTTTTCCACATTAACTACTCCAAACAAGCTTAATAAGGCTCCAAAACTTATACAACAAAGTGTGTTTTTCAATATTCATTTGATTGCAAGTTTTACTTATATAGAAGTAAAGTCCCTCAAAGTTTAAAACATGAGAAATGCAATTTAAGATTATTTTTTAGGAATGATTTCATAGTAAAAGATTATTCAACAAGAATTAAAATGTTGCAACTTTATAAAAAAAAATTAAGGCGATTCTCATAGCCTCATATTTGTTTCTCAATAATATCTGACTTCTACACTATATATATAGTAATGCTAATAGTTGTAAATATTTTGTAGATGAAGAAAGACTTCTATTTTCACACTACTATCGACGTTTGCAAAAAATTCACAAATTTGAACTATTTGATGTATTCAACTCAAATTTTATAATGCTTTTCAAATCATTTGTGGAAAATGATATTTTATCACAATATCTATTTGAAAGAACATTAATTGGAACATCTCAAAATGATTAATCAAACTTGTAACAAACCAACCAATGATAGGTAATGATGCAAAAAAAAATTTAATTAGTAATAGATTTTGTTCTTTAATCTATAATTGTCTCTTTATAAATGAGATAGTAAAAACTTTTGCAAGTTTGAAAAAGATCCCAAATTATTTACCTCTATAAATACTACACTTCCAAATACTCCTTTAATGTCTTTTTTTAGTACATGTAAAAGTTGTAATTGTCTCAATGATATAGAATTCCTTATAATAATGTAAAATTTCAATATCTAAATTGTGTTATAAATCCCAATGTCCATTTACAATGCACTATAGTGATGATATTTCAAAATAATTTTTCATTTAGATTTGCTTAAATGATTTAAACCTATTTCTCATAATAAAATTGATGAAATTTAAATTGAAGTGAATTGCATGTTTATACAAAAGATACAAACAAAAAGTCAAAAAAATGATTTTGGCCTTAATCCCTAAGTGTCCAAGGCCTTTTTTGAGAATTTTAGGAATTGTTTAAAAAAATAAAAAAATAGTTTTTAAAAAATTTCATCAATTTTTTATTTACTTTTAACTACACAAATTCTAGCTAGGCATATTATGGACAATATAGGAAATGAAAACACAACTGCATCACTTAATGATTGAAAGATTATAATGTTAAATCTTGAAGGTATAAAAGCCATGAAAGTGATATAAAGTATCAAATCTTCTTTTGACATTTCAAATCTAAAATTGTAGGAATGAAAAAATATGAGGTTAAAGAACATAACATACTCAATATCTTCTCAAAACCCACTTTACAGTTAGTATACTTGATCTTGGATCAACCGTTGTCCCTTTAGGGAGCAAATTGGATTTTAAGCTAATACCTACAATCTGAATTTTTGCCATGATTTTTTAGATTTAAAAAAAATAAAAACTAATTAAATTTATAGGAATATAATTTTTTCCTAATTGGTACTCAAGAATAAGAGTAATGCACAAACAAGCTCAAAACAAAGAAGGAAAAGCAACAAAAACAAATTTGAAAATTTCATTTAAATAAATGATGTGAAAGTTATAGACAATCTTATTTTTTAGGCAATCTAAGCATTTTCTTGAGAAAATAACGTGTAGGATCATATCTCCATGCACTTTGTACAATTTTTCAGAAAAATGAGTTCCATATGGTTTAGTTTTCTTGCTAAAACAATCTATAATTGGAATCAATGCATTTAGTTCCATCTTCAGAGATGTTAATAATTTATATTTTCCTTCAATATTGTAGCTACTTTTATTTACCAATCTTTTAAGAATAAAAATTTAATTTTAATTTTAATTTTCTTTTTGTAGATCCTCAATTCAATTTTACATTATAAAGATTTATAGCTCAAAACTTTGTAGTGCAAAAAATTTAAATTAAAAAGGTTCAAAGTCAAATAATCTAGTCTTGCAATGTACAAAAAAAACTTGTTTTCTTAACTTTGAATGCACATATCTTGCAATCTTTGAGGTTAAATTTTTTGAAATTCCACACATACTTATGCTAGTTTGGCATAAGATCCTACAGTTCAATATCAAAAAATTATAATTTTCAAATCTTTTTACTCTATGCAATAGAAATAGCAATTCTAAGTGTTTTTTGGAAAAAAATGGCTTGGTCCTTTAGGATAAGGCTCATTTTTAAGGATTTGCAATGGACACCCTTGCACAAATCTTGAAATAGAAAATTGATAAACATTAATTTTCAAAATCAAACTTTTGATCTAAATGAAAGAAAATACAAAAATATTCATCTACTAAGAAATATTAAAAGTAGCAATTTGTAAGATTTTATTTTAAAAAATTTAATACAAAAATACAGTGCCTTAGGCACTAAGAGATGAAAGGATTAACCAATATATATACATTTAAACAATTTTGAGAATTTCAATAAACATTGATTAGAGGAGAATTAAAGCAAGGAAGAGTCGGTTTAGGGTTGTTCCCATTGCTATAAACTAGCCATTGTTGGTTAGAATTTAAAAATTAAAAATTAAAAAATTTCAAGAAATATTAAATTTCTTAAAAATTGATTTAAAAATATAAAATAATTAATATTATCTAACATGCTCAAAGTTCGACTACATTAGATTGTTGATGTGGCACAATTTGTAGAGTTCTCCATTGTTCGGAAACTCATAGCCTTGATTTGGCAAAAATCTCATCTAATTTTTAGAGTGACTACTAAACTATTGTTCACTTCTTTTGTTGGTGCCAATTAAAGAAAAAGAAGTCTTACATGTTGAGAATTTTGGATGCTGGTATCTTAGTTTGAAAGTGTGATAGTGTCATGAAACAATGTTTTTCATAATGTTAATACTTTTTTTGCTGAGTCAACCCAAAAATAGGGTCTACTAGGATCCATAGTACAAATCCATCAAGTACCAAATTGTGAACTTTCGACTACTCACATAGCCTAGAATTTGACATTTTCTCATACAACATGTAAATAATTGAACTAGTAGAAACATGCTCTTGTAAGGCAAAGCAACCTAGTAATGCTATTTTTCTCGATTCTATCCTCACATATCCATGGAAGACATTGAATAGGGAGAAATGTACACCGCATGTGCATGAGGCTCTATTTCAAAAGCATGTTGGTAATAGGTTGGTTCACTATACATTTATAATACATATAAATCTATGACATTTTGGACAAATTTTTTCATTTATCAATATATGGCAATTCAGATATGTTTGTTTTAGTATATTGCACACATTAACCATAAGAGGATATTTTCGGGCCCTTGAAAGACCCTTTTAGAGCCATTCCTTGAAATTGTACCCATTATTGTAGACCAACCTCTACTGGTCTGAATTTTTGAATTTAAAAAAAAATTAATCTCCCAAAATTTTAGAATGTATTCAAAAGCAAAAAAATGATTTTAAAAATGATTTTTGAAATAATTAATAATTTATATATATAATCTCACATGGCAATCACTTGACTACATTAGTATGTTGATGTAGCAGCGGTCCCAACGTTTGGGAACTCACAATCTTCTAAAATGGCCAAAAATCCTCTTATGCTTAAAAGGTTGGGTTGCTAGCCGTAGAAATCATCCCTTTGGCAAAGTGTAAATATTAAGTAAAAATCACTATAAGAGAAAGGGGGGTTTTACATAAGAGGATTTTTCAGGGCTTTGAGAGACCATTTCAGCCCTATCCCCTAGTCTGTGAACCCGTCAAATTAAATAATAATAATTATTATTATATATATCATTAAAATATTTAAAAAATATTTATTCAATTTAAAAAAATTAATTAAATATTAATATCTGATGTGGCGGTTTCTTGGCCACATCAGATCACCTCTATGGCAGCTTTCAACGAGTTCCCACAGTTCAGGAACTCATAGTCTTCTACACAAGTTGAAAATCGTCTTATAAGTATAATCCTAGTAGTATAGTCTTTTAAGTGATGACCTATAAGGAATATTTTAAATAAAAAAATTCTAAAAAATACATTAATTAAAAGACTATACTACTAGGACTATACTTAAAACACTCTTTTTTCTTGTAAAGAATAAATCAAAAAGCACTCATTGGAAGTGCACCTATTGTACAATATATCCCTATTTCAAAAATAGCAATGGCATCATGTACAGGTTAATTGAAACATATTGCAAACCATTTTGTGCACTAGACTACCATTATCGTAGATGAGGGTTGCTTTTATGTGACCTTAGGAGTGTCAAGCCATTAGCCTAGCCGACTCAGGAGACGACTATACACTTATAATATAAGAGTCTTTATTAAAAAAAATCTTCTATGATTATAGTGTACTTATATATACTCAAGGCTCACATGGTCATATTTTCATACTCACATACTAGCACTATTGTACCATAGATTAGTCCATTACCATCTTCTTCTTAATTCCATCATCCTATTTTTGACACCAATTTCGTCTAGCCTATCATACTAATTTGATAAAAAAAATTTATAATTTTAATTTATTTATGTCAAAAGGGATAACGTGTCAATAATTCATTGGGAAACGCTTGAGTGCCAATGGATGCATAAGAAAGTGGTTATGAATTGTTTGTATGATGTTTATGCCCCCAATCTATGTTTGGCTTTGCAATTTCAAAGCAAACCTCTTCAAAAAGTCACAAAAATTACAATTTTTGATTGGAATTTTTTTAAAATCCACTTGAATTTGAACCTGAAGGAAGCACCTACTTATAAAAAAATATACAACCTTCTTGAAATTGGCCCTAAGATAGTCAAATTGCAATTTAGGGGGGTAATAGGTTTGTTTGCATTCTATTAAAATGTAAATCTTAGTCTACCTTTGCCCAAAGAATTAGTGCCCGGTGGCAAGAGAAGAATTGTTGTATTGTATCGGTACCCTCCAAGAAGTCTTGCACCCCCTAGTTACTACATGCATGAACTTCTTGTAAAATTTGACCTTTTTAGCCCTATTTTGCAAAAATAACCTATTTAATTTATTATTCTGTGCAATCTTGATCAATGCACCAAATTTCAATTTCATGAAACAAAAATATCATTTTTAGAAAATTATTTTGTCTGATTTTTATTGTATTATATAATAATTGATTGAAGAATCTTAGCGATGAATATTAAATATTAAAAAAATTTACTTTAGACAAAATTTGATGTCAAGTTATTGCCTTCAAAATTTTCATTCAATGAATATTTCTAAATTGTAATTATATTTTATTAATTGACCTTTGTATTATGACTACTATCGTTTCTTTGAGCATGATAGTGCAATTGGTTTGGCAAAATCCAATTAATAATGAGAGAAATTTGTTGTACAAATTTTTCATTAGTGACACCTTAACATTGAATTCTCTCTAAAGTAAAGTTTTTCATAGATGATGTGATTTTTTTTCTTAAAAAAAACATGTGCACTTTCATATTTTTTAAGTATTTGCACAACAAAATCCAAAATAAAATCCAACAATATTTTTCAATCAATTATTATATAAGATAATGAAAAATACACAAAACAAACTACCAAGAATGGGATTTTTGTTTTCACAAATACAAATTTGGTGTATTGATCAAGATTGCATTAAAAAAGAAATTCAATAGTTTGTTTTTAAATTTTAAATTAAATTTTTTTTTAAACTAAAGAGTAGTAGGTTTATTTGGAAAAATAGATTTCAAGAAGTCTAATTTTGAAAGAAATTGATGCAAGATGAAATTGGGACTTGCAAGAATTTTTAGAAGATACTAATATTGTACCTTACAATACACTAAATAGTATATTTAGTATTAGCAACACTATTTACGAACCATGACACTAAATATCATTAAGCCTACTAAAGTAAGTAACACTAAATCTCATTTCTAACACTAAAAGTACTCTATGGTAAATCTAAAATCTGAAAAGGTTTACATTTAGTGTTAGAATATATTAAAAAAATGAACAAAAGATAAGGCAAAGGCGACGCATTGAAGTTTAGTGTTACATTAATTCTAGTAAAGTTGAGATTTAGTGTTCAGTTGGGTAGGGGGGTAAAAACACTAAATGCAATACAACACTAAATATACTTTTTGGTGTAGTGGCCACTAATGTTGGTTACTCTCTTGAAGTCAAGTTCTCTAATGTTAACTCCTAAACATCATAGGAAGAATACCAAAAATAGAGGAGCTTGATAGGAAAAATGAAATAATTTGAAATTCCCTTGATTACTGAGGACTTCACCATTGGATTTTGAAACCATTGGATTTTGAAATCAATTAGTTGATGAATGTGATTGCGCAACTTCTAAGAAAATCCACCATGTGCATATTGAGATTATAACATTTGATTAACACGATGTTCAAGTCCTCAACATCCAAAAAATCTCCCCTTTGACGTTTAGGGGTTAACCGCCATTACAATTTTGCTCACAATGGGATTGCTCCAACTCTAACCGCCATGGCGGGATTAGTTTACCTAACACCATGCTCCAGAAAATAAAAATAAAAATGAAGTGGACAGGTTCAACAAGGTAGCCAGGATACTTACGAGAGTGCATCAAAAGCCGTATCAAAATGCCTCCTCAGCCATAGTCGGCCACTCGGCCACTCGGCTCTCAATTATCTCTTGATGTCCCAATTCCCAAAGAGGAAGCCTCTCCACTCAGCAGTCAGCACTCCAGGCACCACCAGAATTGCAGATCTGTCATTTCATTTAAAAACAAAAACAAAAAACAAAAAAACAGAATTGCAGAACAGTTGCAGGCAGAAAATTAATGACTAATTTAAGGTAGAACCACTCATAACCGATCAGTCAAGGTATTGTAGACATGATGTGGTGTAAGGTAGTGCAAGGCAATGCAAATACTTTTAGGGGTGCAATGATAGAAATGATGGAGACTGCAAAAACTTTGGTAATTTTATCACATGAACTTTAATTATGATGAATTTTGAAAGGCAAAAAGTGTTGCCGTCCCGTAGTCAATGTTCAGCCTCTTTCAATTACGATCATTGAAAAACTCCTTTCCTATTTATTACTTCCTACTTACTTGTTTAATAGTTTGGAACATGTGTTATGAACTTATTAGTCCTAACCTTGAATAATAAAAAAACACATTTCAAACTTTGGTTGGAAATATGTTACATCCTTATTGGAAATAAAAGCAATCTACATTTTGGGGATGGGGTTTTGATAAGTAATGGGTGGTTCTACCTTAATTGGTTTGGGACTCAATGGGCCAGCCAAAGAGAATTGAGGAACTCCGTGTTGCCCTTGTTTTTATCCCTTGAGAAAACTTTGGAATTTTTAATTTGTGACATGTGATAAACTTTGCAAATTTTGAATTCATGTTTGCATTCAAAGGCCTCAAATGAACTTTGATTTTTGTCAAATTTATCTCAATTTGATAGTTTTGGGCCTCTTTGTCACTCTCCATTTACATTTTGGCCTATACAATGAAGCCAACAAATTGGTATACGGCTAAAAAAACAATGCCCAAAATTAGCAAAAGAAATATAAATTTTACTTGGTACAAAATAGGGGTCAATTATTACATGTAGTCTTGGATGGAACAACAACAACGTAATCCTCCCATGCCTACTAGACTGTCTTTCACTTCAATGTGCTATATACAATAGAAGAAGTTTTTGACTCTTGGGATGAACAAACAAACTTGTAGGCAAGACAATAACATAAGGGTGGAGGGAGAGATGGTTTGCTCCCAAATGATAAAATTGATAAAAATATTAGAAACCTTAAAAAATGATAATTAAGGGGTTCTTCACACTAGGGCCAAAGGTCGCATGTCAATTTCCAATTTTCCACTAATCATGAAACAATGAATTTGGCTTCTTGACCCTTTACATTAGAAGGCATAATCTAAAGGCCATTCCTTTCCAAACTACCTAGCACAATGCCTACTTGGCAATAGATTATTGAAAAAGGTTTAGATCATCTAAGAATGGAAATCTAGACTTTGATTTAAAAGCTTGCAAATGCTACCAAAATTCAACCAAGATTTTTTTATTCTTAATTCCTTCATCTTTTTTTGGTTCTATAAATGGAGTTTTTCACCTCTAGAATTGACCTTTTGTAGTTCTTTCATTCCCTTACATGATAATTCTAGAAAATAAAACATATCCATTTCTTGTTTTTTCCTAGTGTCATATTGGCACACTTCTTTTGCCCAATATATAGAGAATTTATCTTTTTCTAAAATGCATAGTGATTGTAGAGACATAAAGATGTTGTAACAATTGTCAAGTACATTCCCAAGTGTAAAGTGACAAAATTTTAGTGAATGATTCAGAGTCTTCCACAAGACACTTCAAACATGCACTTATTGAACACTTTGAAGTTTCTTCTTGTGTTGACTTTGGATATTCACAAAAAATACAAAAATCTTCCAAAGTTTATTCATTTATTTTTCGAATATTGATGAATTCCATTTATAAACATAAAAAAACACCTACTTGCAGATTTGACTCCATCTTTACACATTGCAAGATTAGATACTTCAAGTTTTGCTTTGTAAATGATTGAAATTGATACTATTTTACCTTATTACTAATTCGTTTGGAACATAGATGTGTTTGGATCTTTTAGCAAATCCTTATTATTTGTTAGGGGCAATAGCTTTGATGCCATTTATGAAAACAATTGATGTGCTGGTAATGTTTTCTCAAACACAAGATGTATTCATATGTGAATTCATTTTTACTTTGAAGATCCATAAATTAAGGTTTTATGTATTCTTTGTATTTGGACAAAGGTACAAGGTACTCAACTATTGAGTTTTGGGCTTTTAAGAACTTCCTAGATCACAATTATGACCTAATTTTTTTGAAGTGGATCTTAGGCTTGAACACCAATACTACTTATCTTACATTTGTGGTAAATAGTGAAAATGTGTAGGTTGTATAGAATGGATACAAGTCAATTGTGAGACATTTGGCATCATTGTTTCCAATATGAAAGATGAATACTGAAGTGATTCCTTAACAAAACACTTTTAGTGTAAATTTGATAGATTGATTTTCAATTTTAGTATGAGTTTTGATATTTATTGTTTTGTACTTTGTGCTTCAATTTGGCTTTGAAAAAATTTCACAATTGATAATTTCAATGTCAATTTGGTTAGTGTTTTATTTTTCATTTTAGGTTTTACTTACAACATTTTACATTCAGAGTTGCTAGTATATGAGCATAGAAAGTGTGAGCCTATGTGCCTAGAATTCTATATACCTATAATATAGGTGTCTACATTATAGACACCTCAGTGGTTATAGTATATTTATGTTCTAAACACCTATATTATAGGTGTTTATGTTATAAACACCTTCAATGAATGTAGGATACTTACTTATACTTAGGCTCAAGGCTCATAGGCTAACACTTTTGTGCTCACATACTAGCATTGTTGATTTTACATTTTGTAGTTTTGCATTTCAAATTTCTAAATTCCAAATTCATTGGGTCATTTTAATTTCATTTGGGAGTTTTAGGAATTTATACATTGACATGTTGGGATTGGGGGTGTACATGTTGTTTAGGTCTTGCTTAAAGAGTTGGGGTAGTGTTTCCATAACCACAACTTCATAGACTCCATAGGCATTTGTATACTAATAGGTGTTAAATGACTTCCTAGTTCCTACCCAATGTCTAGTTGTTGGGATGTGTTGGGATGCTTGGTATAGGTGGTTCAAGCATTAGATGAGATTTGAGGCCTCTGAAGGACCATCTTGAAACAATTCCCAAAATTGCTAGCTACTATCAGGCCAACAATTTAAATAAATAAAAATTTGTTCCTGAGATGCAAAACAAGTCCCCCAAAAAATCGGAAAAAATGAATGATATGGCACAATCTCGACCATGTTAGCTTCTACTATTTTTGCATTTCCTGAAGTAGTTACTGTGTTCTCACAACAATTGTTGTGTTTTCGTAGCCTAATAACTCATGGTCTTCTGGAGGCCTCAAATCTCATCTAATGTCTTTTTACCTTATCCTTTTTTTTGAGGCTTTTATTTTATTTTCCTTTGCAATGTCTTGTAGTGGTTTCTTTGTGAAAGTGATTGGTGTGAAATTCTAATGCAATGAACAATATTGGTTGTAGGGTGACTATGGAGCCAACTTTCTAAAGAATCTTATAATTATTTATGATTTCTATAGGAAACCTTGCTATGTAGTTGATAATATAGTGAAGCACTTAGTCCCTCCAATCCTTGATCAATACAACTTTCTAAATGCAACAATCCTTGTTCAAGATGATGATGTTTTATAATGCCTACAAATATATGGATCCTCTATTTGATGTAAACCCTCTAATTTGACTATGGATAGATCTTATTGTAGGCACCATATATATATATATATATATATATATATATATATATATATATATGGAGGTTGTCCTTGAGTTCTTTAGATTGGTAGAAGTATCGATTGTGCAAGTTATGTTTTTTGTGGAGGATAAAAACGGTTGACCTCTCTTATTCTTAAAAATTAAGAATAAGTTTAGGAATTCTTGACACCCACTTGCTATTCATTGTTGGCTTTTATGCTTAGAAAATGTTCACTCTTGAGAACTTTTTATATAATGTTGCTCGTGACCAATGGCTTGAAGGTGTGGACTACCAATAAAATTTGTGTATCTAGAAGTATTGTAATTTGCCACTAATTCTTCACACCCTTGCTTGGTGTGAAGATTTTTGTACATAGAATGAACAAGGTTCTAGCAAGATTATTATATGTATGTTACCTTCTTCATTGTTAGTGTACTTGTAAGTTGATGTACAAGTTGTATGCTTGCTATTGGTATTATGATTTGCATGCCCAAATTTCATATGTTATAATAGTAGTGGGAGCCATATTTGCGATGATTGTGAAGGCCATCTTGCCCTATGAGCACCTACTTCAAAATTTGGGATTGGATGCCGAAAAAATGCTCAAAGCTTTGCAAAGGTTGCCACCTTTTTTCACAAGGAATTTGTCTTCAAGTAAAATAACTCTTTAAAGCTAAACAAAGCTAAAAATGACCTATGAAAAAAATCTATGTACAGTACACCTTCATTAATTTAGTTGCTCTATGACCCATTCCAATGAAAGTCTCCCAATCCTAAAAAAAACTTTCACACCTTTACTACACTTCTTTGCCATAGATGGTTGGCTCCTTTTCCTTCACTTGAAGCAACATCCTAAAGACTAGCTTTACATTAACTTAATTTAATTCTACCTTTAATGAACTTGTGCTAACTCCTACCACTCACATCCTAATGAGTCATTGAAGCTTGGTTTATAATAATCACTTATCTTTACGCCCTTTAACATCAAGGCACGTTGTACGTAGATATTTTTGTGTTGTGAACCATAGGCCAATTCTTGGCCATAAGGGGTTAACCCACAGAACTTTAAAATGACAAAAAATGACTTTCATCCATACGAATTGAAATGCGGGGTCTCCACTTGGTCTACCTCAAAAAGAAAAAGAAAAAGAAGGGGTGCTAGACTGCTAGTCTCCTGACCCCTGACCGAATTAAAAACTTAAGAAAAAATGGAATTTGCCCATGTGTTTTTTTAAAAAAAAAACAAAAAAAAACTTAAGAAAAACCCATCATTGATGTGAAAAGAATATGGTAAACGTACACGGTACACTCCACTGCACAAAACATCATATCCATTTATTATAACAAGCTTTATTTTCCAAATATCCGCCGTAATTTACTGACTGCACTCTGCACCATGACAAATTGACAATGGGCCAAAGGATTTGCTTTTAAAAACAAAAACAAAAACAAACAATGGGCCAATGGGGGGATCCAAAGATACCACTTGAGCCGGCCGCAGCTTCCGCGAATGCCCCCCTGGTTTTAGTACCGCGGTACAGCCCCTACCGCCCCCCCTCACGATTGCGCCACATGTCTCCGCGGACCAAATCCACACGGTCCGTTCTATCGCGTTGAAGAGTTCAGTGCAGGGGCCAGGGCAGAATGAGAGATTCATAAGGAGATCTGATGCCCGTTCCGAGTGCCCAACAGCCCAGTAGTGCCCACTACCGCCTGCAATTGCTCTCAAATCTCAGTGTTTTTGCGCTTTGCAGATTGGTGGGGTGTGTCTGTTCTCTCGTAAGTTGCTTGCAATTGAAAGGAAGCTAGGAAGTATTGAGTGGTTAGAGCGGGAGGTAATCAGTTGCTGTTGTTGTGGGGAAGCCGTTCGCTTGTTTAGGGGCTGTCTGTGCGCAGTGATTTGGTTGGATTTCCAAGGAAGGAAGCTTTGGTGATCGGTATATCGACAATGGGGATTCGAGATGGGATTAAAGAGGTAAGGCACGCCTGTCGCAGCTTGAATCTTGCGTAGTGGGCTGTCGATTGCGGGAAGTTTAGCAATGTAGCGTTAGTAGATGGACTACTGTAGTGGGATGGAAACTGTTGCGTACCTGGGGTGTATATTTAGAAGGACGTTCGCACTGCTTGGGTTTGGTAGTTTTCGATTTCATTATGGCGTGTTCTTGCGGTGCATTGTTCTATTTTGCACTCTGGTACGTATAGATCACATCGCACGTCTTAAGTCGATTTTCGGTGTGGTGTAGTGTTGTCCGACTTTCGTGGGTCTCGTTTCAATTAGTTGGGTCTCTTTTGGAGTTGTTGGGCTTCGTTTGCATTCGTTGGGTATGGTTTCGTTTGCATTTATTGGTTTCTGAGCTCCCCACTCTCGCCTGCGCAGATCTTCGGTAGTAAAGACGACATGGACTACCCGGACAGCTATGATCACCGCATCCTGACCTCTCCTTACGGCCGCTCCACCACCATCCCCGTCATGGAGATGCGCGTGCCCCTCTGCTGCGACAACTGCGAGAAGAAGGTCCGTGAAACCCTCGAAGACATGAGCGGCGTGAAAGACGTCGACACCGACCGGGAAACCAACCGTGTCACCGTCACCGGCTTCGTCGACCCCGTGAAAGCCCTCCGTCGCGTGAAAAAGGTGAAACCCAAGTCAGAGCTTCACGGCAACAACACTTACATCAACCGCACCAGTCATGCCATCGAGCGTCTCGCCGTATCTCCGTCCTCCGAGACGCGCTACGTCTCCAACCCCTTGATCCGCACCTCCAACGACTACGACCGCTACCCAGAACGCTACCCGGAACGCTACCCGGAAGGCTACTCTGAGCGCTACCCAGAACGGCACTCGGATCGTTACAAGTATGTGGCGACCCCTGCAACAGTGCTCACGCCCGTTCCGCAGGAGCTGGTTCGCGTGAACTCGTATGGTCGCCGGGGCGTCATGGGCCGATTGAACTCGTTTGGGCGCGTGGAGCGTTACAACGATCGTCGTGAACGTGACCTTGTGCCGTTGGATGTGAACCGTGATTTTTACAACATTAGGCGGATGCCGTCTTTGGGACGACATCGGTATCATGATGCGGAGTATATATCTATGGGGGATGAGTTTCACCCCGCTGTGGCGGAGACGCGGTACGTCTCGGCTTATAACCAGCGCCCGTCGACTGCTGTTTACCGGTCGCAGGTGTCTTTCAGCAAGCTGCCAGTGACGAATCCTCATTACATCAAGCATGTGGAGCACGAGTATAACTACTGATTCTAATGCTATGTCGCGAATTTGCAGCTAGTCTTGTAGCTAATTATACCGGGTTTATACTCTTAATCATCGGCAGGTATATGGTGAGCTTCAGTAGTTGCTTATTTTGTGGTGGATGTCGACTATGCGAAGGAGATTTTCCTATCTGACGAGGTCTATGACTCCACGACTTGGGTTTGCAAATGTACAATAATCCCATTTTATTTGGGTTGTCGAAGTTTTTAACTAGCGCGGCTTACTAATAACTTGCCTCTGAGCACCAACTTTCTACGGTTGCTGCCCGAGTTACTGCTCTCGTATACCTTCAATCATCAACAGTTTTATGCTGTGAACTTCAGTACCGTAGTTGCTTATTGTGTGTTGGATGTGGATTATAGGACGGAGTATATCCGATGAGGTCTCTAACTGTACAATTTGTGGTTGCAAATTTTGTGGTGGCGTGTGTACAATAATCCCTTTTTGTTTGGATTGTCGAAGTTCGAACAATCAGCAGAATGTTTGTACCTCAGATTATTAATGACTTGCCTGAGCATCAACTTCCTATGGTTGCTGCCTGGGTTGCTTATCTTGTATACTTTTTTCAATCATCAACAGTTTCATGCTGAGCTTCAGTAGTTGCTTACACAGTGAGGAGATTGAGTGCTTCAGTAATTGCTTATTGTAAGCTTACTATTGATCATTTCAGCATTTGCTCACAAAGAGATTACAAAGTGAGTAGATTGCGCTTTTAGGTGGTCAAGTGCTGTTGAGAAAATGCATGAAATGTCTAGTCTCGAACTTTATGTTTTATTTCTGGGTGGACCCCTCTTTGAACCGTTAGTGGGGGCTAGACTTTGTTGAGTGCGGGCGAGTGCACTGTTCACTGTAGAGTGTGTTGCGGTGCTGCCGGTGCATCTAGCTTGCAATTCTAGGTTTTCTGTTAGTTGATGCCTGTTCTAGGATTCAGTTGGCAGATTTATACATTCTGTGGTGACATTCTCTAGATATTCATTTTCTAACTACTGCTTGGTTCTCGTGTTGTTCACTGTTCAACATGAAAAGTATCGCTTCGAATCCTCGTGGTTTCTATGCTGTGCGTGTGAGAACAGTTAACACCAAGTCGCAACTTAAGTTATATTTTCTTTCTTTGCCCATTCCTCAAGGTCGGAAATCTGAAAGTTGATGTCACAGGTTATTAAATTGGTATACTTTTTCCTTCGAAGTTTCTGGGTTGCTTGGAGCACGTCCGACGATTCGAGCTAGTTTTCTTCATAGCTGAAAAGTCATGGTCTCCAAAGTCCACAGGTAGCAGAATTTCTCTTTTCCCAGTTGTGCACTGTCATTTGACTCGTCATTTTTATTTGTGATGCTGGGACCCAGAATACCATATATGGAAAGAAATGTCAGCGTGATTGTAGACACGAGATTCCCATGGGGAGATATCATTCGTAGGCACAATTGATACGATCTGTGAATCATGTTCCATGTTGGCTTTTTTTTAATATTCCAGTCAGTTTCATGATCATCTTGAGTGTGCACGTGCACGTGGTACAAACCATGGACGAGTTCCGAGATTTAGTAGCTTGGGTTGCGAGCTTTCCGCTCAATGCTCTACGCAACTGTTCAACTGTTGAAAATGCAGCTTCGTCTCCACTCTCCAGCAAAGAATTCTAGCGAACATCCTGGAGAGGATATGATCACAAGAAATTATGTACAGGGCAAAGAATTCTAGCGAACATCCTGGAGAGGATATGATCCCAAGAAATTATGTATAGGGCAATGCCCGAGGAGGGGATTACTGAAATTAAAGTGCCGATGAGGAGGGCAGAGCCCGACGAGGACGCACTTTAATTTCAGTAATCCCCGACGACGAGTGGTCATTGTCCAGCGTAAAGCACGATTAATTGGATGAAATTGCAGGATGAGAGTGCAAGTTCGATGAAGAACACGTAATCCCTGGTTACGGGAAACACCATCGCTAGCTGAGCATTACGCTCCGCAATCCTCCCGGGAAATGAATGGCGCACTTCCTGGGAGTGCTTTTCGTATTAGATAACCTTCGAGCCGTGGTAGCCTGGAGAAGGTTATCAAACATAACCGGTTGTCACTTTTCAATCACAACCTTTGATCTTCATGATCAAAGGGTGTAGGAAGCAAGTTGAAAGGAGAGAAAGTTATGAGATACAACTTGTGATGGCGATGTTGATGGGTAGTCCTGTTAGCATTGAAAAGTCAACAACCAGTTATGAACATGCTAATGATTGACACAAATTTGAAGAGTAGAATTGGGCTATTTGGTGAGCCTTTCTATTGTGAATTAAACCAAAATTGATTGAAATTTCAATTCTTTGAGGACTACCTCTCATTGCTTGAGAGACATTTTCAAATTGATTTGAGATTATTGCATTTGGTTTTATACTTTTCAAATTTGGTTGTGGCCGACCATTTGTTTGGTCTTAGGGTGCTTGTCCTGGGGCATTGTCATAGCTTTGGCATGGCCAATCATTGTGTTCCAATCACTTAGAGAGTAATTGTGGCCATGCTCTAAGAGAGATCATGACATTTTTGGAAATCTTACTCATCTTCTTTGTTTAGCATGAGGCTCAAGAAGAATGAGTAACCAATCGGCTATACTACTAGAGGCTCTATCAATTGCACTATTGAAGTAATAGGTTCAACAAATGAGATAATTGCATTTGGGGGAAGCTAAATTTCTTGAAATGTTTTTGGTAAATTTTTATAAGAAGAAGAATGAAATTGACATCTAATGCAAGTCATTTCATTTTTTTGGACACATGCAAATTTAGTTACAACTTTTTGAAGATGAAGTACAATGGTCACTAAAAATGTTCTCCCCTTGAAATGTATATAATTGTTATATTGATGGTGCTTTGAAAGAAGAAAAATGTACTTCTACATTAGAGGAGGTTTTGAGTGCCCATTTAATTCTAGGACTTTTTACATTAAAAGGTCTATTCTTGGGAGAAATTGTCTTTAGTAGGGTCCATACTTTGTAAGAGTGCTAAGGAGTATAGGAATTGTAATGGTTAACTTCTATATATTGGCAAACTTCCAAATTGTTTTTTAGAGTCAATTATGTGTTTGTTGACATTGGCAATCAATCAATGACCATACATTTCTATATGTGAAGGAGGGAAGACAAATGATGGAAGTAGAATTTTCTTGTAGTAAATCTTTTTGACTTGATGAAATGTCATTTTTCCTTGTCTTCATTCTTCATATAAATAATAAAAATAAGTCAACTTGATAATTATTCCCTATTTTTTATATTGATATTGATGGCATTTGCAATAGAGAATAGTCTAATGTATCAACCTACAAAAGATTTATTTTTCTAAAAAAGAATTAATTTAAAGAAATTCATTATAGTAACAAGATCACAATGATGAATTGATTGTCCTATAATTGATGTCATTAGTCATAACTAATTATGAAATCAATGAAACAACCAACTATCTAATGATCTCATTTTGTTCCTTGAGATCAAATTTGGAACAATATTGTTTTGTTTGTATTGTACATGCATTTTGTGTTTGTTATAAAAAGCGAGGTTTTAAATTTTACATATGGTTGTATGGACCTAAGAAAAAACCACTTTTGAACAAGGCAAAAATTAGAAAAATAAACATACATATAAATAACCAATTTGTGGGTATATATATATATGGATTTATCTATTAAAAAATGTCCATGTTAATTAATTAATTATAATATCACTGTAGAATAATAAAAAACCAATTAAATCTATATTAATTTGTAGAATGAAATTGAATTCATGAACTTCAGCAATTTAGTAGATGTAGGAATATTTTGGAGAACCATGGATTTTGATTGGTTAATCCCTCAAGGCCTAACAAATTTTTGGCAACGGAGGTTTTTAACGAATTGTACATGTTTCATGTTTTTTTGAAATTTTTAGATTTTTAGATTATAAAAATTTTAGATGATCAATTTCATTTGGAAGAGACAAATTATAAGAAGATGGATAATGCTTTTTTAAACACCTACCCCTTAAAAAAACCTATACTTAGATCTAAAGCAAATGTAGTATTTTTTAATTTTAAAAAACAAGAAATAAAGTAATTCTTTCAAATTTGTACACATTTTCAAGTAAAAGGAGTAGGAAGCTAATACATACCAAATTGGATCTTGCAAAATTACAAAAGATTTATATGTACATTAATTTTTGAAATAAAACAATTGATATTGTTATCTTCCAAAAATTTGGAATCATTCTATTTATCAAATTAGATTGAACCTTGCATTTGTAAAATTACTCAAAATATGATTTTGAAGAAATTTCTTCAAATCAAAATTGTTTGTATAATATAAAGACTCAAAGTTTCTATAAATATGTTTTTTTCCCATGTCTACAATTCCTTTCATTGGAAAAAAATAATCTTTGTTCCCTTTTTTTATTAAATTATATTTCCTATATTAAAGTTTAAATACTCCTCATATTGAAATTTTGAAAATAAAAAATCAAACAAGCTTGTCAACTTGTTACTCTACAATATTTTACTTTATAAAATATTGGGAATGATTTGTTTTACACTACTGAAAATTTGCTATTAAAAATTTAAAGGTAATACATTGTGTTGTCTTAGTCCTTGAAGAGGCAATGTTTCTTGATGCCAATAAAAATTCTTTCACTTCCAGAGATCCACCTTCCAAGAATTAAAAAACAAATCACTTTTATGTACCAAATAACCAAAATGAATTCCCCTAAATTTTGAAAGTTTTCTATTTCCAGCTATATAGAAGTTGAATCTAATTGGACATGGAATTTTTAAAGCCTACACAAACTCAAAATAGGGGCACCTTTGCATTGTGCAATTGTGCAATGTGTACTTGCAATATCCCCCACCTTGGCCTCTTTTTAGCACCAACTCACTTTTCAAATAAGCTAGGTAGTCAAATTTTCTTAAAGTAGCTTTAGCTTATACAAACTCTTCTCTTTTCTATATTAAGAACCAAAAACTAAGCTTACTTGTAGGTAAAAAGTCTCTCAAAAAAAAATTATGCTTCAAATTTTGGCCATAATTAGTTGAGATTATAGTTGAGATTATAGTTGGGATTATATATAAATATTTTTTATAATATAAGTTAAGTGCTATACAAAAGTTTTGTAAAATAAAATAGATTTTCTTATATTGTTCCTAGATGCTTATTTTCCTTTCAATATATCAACTATAATCAAATATTGAAGTATATTGAAGCATATTGAAAAATTATACAAAATATTTATTTTCTTCAAAATTCCCTCTAAAATCTCTAGATTACTATATAAATGTTTCATATGCAGCTTGAGAAAATTAAATCTTCTTCAAGATTTTTGGAATGAAGTACAGAAATTCTAGATATTTAGAATCATTTTTCACTCAATACATATATTTTAAATAAAATCCATTGTTTATGAAATTAGTATTAAGCTTAATGTTCTAAAAAGAATTTGCCATCTATACTCCTTCAAATGAATATATAAATTTTGTACTTGGGGCAAAAAACAAATATTAGAGTTGATAATGTGTTTGTTGGCATTAATAATGATAACAATTGCTATTCACTTCAAAGTGAATAGGGTAAAGCAATTAAAAGAACAAAATTACCGTCTAGTCAAAGTAATCTCTAGTATATTTATTTTCATCAAATAATATTATCACTTTATAAACCAAGTCTCATAAGTATAAAAAATATCTAAAGAAAGTTCTTGGCAATTGGTTTCTAAATGCATATTATTAAACAAATTTAGAGTAAAGATTCAATTTCCAATATTGAATACAATTAGTATCAAAATGGTTAAAGTGACCTTCAATTGCAAGTTTGAGTATGGAGCTTGAAATACTACCAATTTTTTTCAAGATTTCAATAGTTGAATAAGGACCAATATTTCTTTTTAGCACCATGGTACCAAATTGCAACATTTCAAAGCAAATGTTTATTTTTTTCCACACAAAAGTAATCTATTTTTGCCAATTGTTTTTTCATTTCTATAGAAAAAAATACGAATGAAATAGCCAAACTTGGATGAATAAGTGCATGAGTCTGATAAAAAAGTGTCTTTTGGATCAAAAGATAGATGGATGTAGAAATACAATGCTTCATCCAATTTTTAAGTGATTGCCATCCTAGCATTTTTTGAAAAACTAATAAAAAGGGATGGTATGGACAAAGTGTTTCTTTGTGAAGAAAACAACAAATATCCAAGGCATTTCGCAAAGTGAGCATCTTCTTATATCATATAACTAAGTATAACCAATCACTTTTAGTTGAATAGATAAAAAAAACAAGCAAAAGAATAGGATTGTTTCTTTGTCAAAGAAATGTTAAGTGTATTCTTATTCGGCAAAATCTCTTACTATCAATTTTTTTTATCATAATCTTTATTGGAAGTTGATTATATACAAACTAATGATATAAAATGACATGAAAAATCTACTATAGCTTCCAATGTCATGTTATAAAATCCATTTAATACTATATTGCAATTCTTTTATTTCTAGGTACAATATGTCACAAGTAATTATAAACTTCTTAAACATATCATCATTAATTTTGAATTTTCCTAAATTCACATTTACAACTCTACAATTCTATATAGCTCATCAATTATGGCATTATGGTAGACATCAACCTTTGTCTATATGGCCATTAGGAGCATTTACTTAGTGGATGTTGTGTGTTGAAAAGCATAATTTTGTTTATTATTTGTAGTTTTGCTTTGATCCTAGGTTTCTTAGGCCCATTTTGTAGGCCCCTATATTTGTATTGAGAAACTTGGGATTTAATCATTTATATTGTCTTTTAAATCATGACTAACAAACACTATATTTGATACCAAATGCATTGGATGTTGTTAAAAACACGTGGATGTCATAGGCAAAACAAGGTAATGTTCTGTTTGACAATGATGTTTTAAGAGACATACAAAAATATAATTACATTTTGTACAATGTCCAAGAAAACATGGAATTGACACATTTGCAAGGGTTTTTGATTTAACTCCAACCAAGTTTACAAAAGTTACTATGGACTTAGGTAAAACCTTGACCAAATGTGAAAATATAGAAGAAAAGAAGCCTTGTTGCTTGCTCATTAGGAGAGATTTGAGGGCTCTAGGAGCCCGCGAGTTCCCACAATCCAAAATCGTGTAATCTACTGTGGGAATGCAGTTCTACATGAATCTTACGTGGTCGAGCGATTGCCATGTCATTAACTTTGTTTTTTAATAGGAAAAATAAAATAAAATAGGACTTTTTTCATATTTCAGGACGCCCCCAATTTTATTTTATTTTATTTTTTTTGAGAAATACTGGTTAACAGCGGCCAACCATTCCCTAGATCAGTTTCACAAACAGTCCTAAAACGGCCCTTTGGAGCCCTCAAATCCCTCCTAATGTTTAAAAAAATTGATATTTCCCTATGAATTTTTTTTATAACATCATTTGTAAGTGAATAACATTCATGCCTTTTTTTAATGCCAAATGATTACACAAAAAAGATATTCAAAATCTACCAACATGTGTAGCGGTGAAAAATATTTTACTACTTTCAAGTTTCAACTTTGACACCCTTCCAAGGATTGAGTTTTTTTTTTGCCATGAAATTGTTGGCATGAAAATCTCCCAACATGTGTAGTTTTGAGAAAATTTTCACAATTGCCAACTTTGACACCTTCCCAAGGGCTGAAAATTTGGTTTCTTACCATGAATTTTGTTTTGTGAAGTCATCTCTATATTGATAATATGTGTTCTAAATTTCAAGTTCAAAAGACTTACCCACCGAAAAAGATATCTAAAATCTCCCCAACATGTGTAGTTGTGAGGATGAGTTCACTATTGCCAACTTTGACACCCTCCCAAGGGTTGAAAATTTGTCTATTGACCATAAAAGTTTTTGCATGAGATCATTTTTATGTTGATCATCTTTGTTTCAAATTTCAAATTCAAAAGACTTCCCCAGAAAAAGATATTCAAAATCTTCCAACATATGTAGTTGTGAGTATGAGTTTTTACATTTGTGTCAATCTTTGACCCACAAAATGACACTATACTCATCTTCATAACTACACATGTTGGAGAGATTTTAGATATTTGTTTTGGTGGGTAAGTCTTTTGAACTTGAAATTTAGAACACATATTATCAATATAGAGATGACTTCACAAAAAAAGTTTATAGTAAGAAACCAATTTTTTGGCCCTTGGGAGGGTGTCAAAGTTGGCAATTTTGAAAATTTTCTCAAAACTACATATATTGAGAGATTTCAAATATCTTTTTTTAAATTAATCTTTTGACCTTGGAATTTTTCACATATATTAAAAACATAGAGTTTATTTCATGCCAAAAATTTTACGGCAAAAAAAAATTCAATCCTTGGGAGGGTGTTAAAGTTGAAAGTAGTGAAATGTTTTTCACTGCTACACATGTTGATAGATTTTGAATATCTTTTTTTGTGTAAGTCTTTTGGCATTGAAATTTGGCATGCATGTTATTCAATTACAAATGATGTTGTAAGAAAATATACATAGAAAATATCAATTTTTGAGGTCTTGGGAGGCTGTCAAAGTTAATAGAGCTAAATTTGTTTTTACTACGGATCCCAAAACACCATTTTGTTTGCTAGAATCCCACTATACAATAATCCATATGGGATATATTAAACCCTAAAGTTTTTTGACTATGTTTTCACCAAAACCTCTCTAAAATTGCCATTCTTAATACAAATACCAAACTTTAGGAAAAAAATATTTTTTAGAAACATGTAACCATATAATCTTGTTGTATGTTGATTTGAGATGATGTGGGAAAAAATTCAAAATGTTCCATGTGAGCACTTCTAACTCCACCCTTGAGCTAAAAGTTTATCACACGGGTTCTATGTTTAATCGAGTAATTTTCTCTAATTGGGTGTTCCAAGAGTGCCTTTCAAGCAATGAACTCTTTTAATCACGTTTTCAAAGTGATTTTAATCTAATTTGGGTTTGCAACTTTAGCTATTCTATTCCATCCTATCCTAATTTAGCAGTTAAAATTCTATCTATTTCTAATTTCAAACGTTCAGTAAAAAGAAACTTAGTAGTAAAACAATGAGAATAAAAATCAAATGGGATCGGTTTACCTCTTTTGCGTAGATCTCCATAGTCCCGTCATCAAACATCATCATATGTAGGTATTTTCCGACGACCTCACCATTGAAATCATCACGGCTCTCCATCTAATCCATGAGAACTCTCACGTCGTTGGTAAATGAAATTTATCTTGGCTAAAAGAAAACTAATGGTGATATAGTTCTAAATTATTTGTGTATTTTCCTTTTATTCCTAATTTTCCAGTAATTGAAAAATACCACAAATTAATCTAGTCTACCTACTTAATTAATTCCCTTGTAAATGAATCTATTCTAAAAAATCAATGGAAAAATTTAGTTGAATTATCAGTTTTCATTATTGTTAGTTTTTCCTTTATTTTAGTTTAATATCCTAATTTCGAATATTAGGGAAGAATCTAAAATTCTAACTAAATCTTTTCACATCCAATTAATTTTTAAATCCTTTTAAAATCCTAAAGAAATTAGTTGGCAATTTGTCCTTTTCCCTTTTGGCTTATTAGGTGAATTAATTATTTTGAATAAAAAATTATCTTCAAATCTTTTCAAATCTAATTAGTTTTTAATTTCTTTGAAATCCTAAAGAAATTGGTTGTCAATTTGTTTTTTGCTATTGGGCTTATTAGGCCTAATAAAACAAAACCAACAAAATCCAAACCTTCTAAGAATTTAATTAATAACTAACTACCAAAGAATGTAGAACATTCCTAAAGAACAAGAATAATCTTAATAGTAATATTCTAAAGAAATTGGTTTTTATTCCCAAGGGGCAATTTCTATGGAATAAGAATTAAGTTCAATAGTGTTATTCCACGGAAATGAATTTTTTAATGTGAATTGCTTCTCATATTAGGATTCCGTTGCCTTAATCTTCCTAATCCCCCCTCCTTCTATCTCATTCTTGTTTCGGAGTGTTTTGCAACAACTTTGAGAGAGATATGGCTATAGCATTAGGAGTTTGAGTGAAGTTTTAGTGAAATTTTTTTGAGATTTCAAAAATTAGATTTTGAGAGAAAATTAAAAAAAAAAGATGGAAGGGTTATGGCTCCAACTGCCAACCCGGAGATTTTCTTAAAAAATCAAGTTTTTGTGATTTTGATCAAGTGATCTGTGAACTCACCGGGCTCTGACTGGATTTGGACTCCCGACCCCCTGGATCGCCCGATGCCCCAGCTCCCTAGCGCCCTCAGACCCCCGGACTAGACCGGACCCCAACTCCCCAAATTCCCGAACTGGACCCCGACACCCCAGTCTCTCCAATTATCGGCTCAGCGACCTGAGCAGACCCTCGGTGGGTTCGCTGGCCAACTAGCTGATTGAAGACTGGGTGGCTGGCTGGCTCACACTTATCTTTTTTTTAAAATTTTCCTTGGACTGAATTTAAAAACACCTTGTAATCTAAATCATGGCTATCTTGGACTAATTTTTATCTAAACATGCAAGGGAAATTACGCGGAATAACGGATGGTATAATTGGTTGACTTGGAGGGGTTTTTTTGTTGCCTAATTTCCCCGAGTTCCTCCGATCTTTTAAACGGCAACTCTATTGACTTGGTTTTCCTAATGTTAAAGTGGTTGTTTATGAGAGGTTCGAAGCTTCGCCGTTTAGTTCAGTTGTCCCCATAGTACAGGAGTCTTCAATGGTATTTTGAGAATTTTATTCGCAAAAGGAGGTACACACGACAGTGTTTAACCGGACTTTCACTTTAAATTCTCAAAATTTCTTAGTATTTCAAAATTTTGCGACGAAAAGAGGTACACATGATAGTGTTTAAGCTGAATTTTGGTGCTTAATGTTTGAAATTTTCACAAATAGTGCCTAAACAAAATGTTGAGGCTGGACGTCTAATGCCAAAGTAGAAAATGAGAATCGATTGAAGGGGCCCTAAGCCTTCAAAATTCCAAAACATAAACAAAACTTGGCCAAATCTTTCGGTCTAAGTGGTGCTCCGACCACGTCGGTAGCATGTGAGAAGAACAAAGTGTCGGTGCGAGAAATAAGGGTACTGGCAACCTCGAGGGGGGCCCTTACATACCCGTGGCCAGGCCCTCCCCGATAAATTGCCAGTGAAAACACTTTGTTATTTCTACCCCTAAACTATCCTAATGTAATTTCAAAATAATACTTGTTTAATGGTGGAAATTTCTAGAAACATTCCCATTAGGCTAATGAAATCTTGGCCAAATCAAATCCAAGATCTTCACCCAAGATATTTTGAAATTAACCCTAATCTACGTAGATATTTTACAAATTAACCAAAAGTCATTTTGAAAATTGTTTTTCTTTAGCCCAAAAATGTCTTTTTACGCAAGAAAGAGATCTTGACCAAATCCAATCTTTGATTTCCCAAGAGATATTTCCAAAATCACTTTTAATTAACGGCAATTAACGATTAAAAAGTCAAACTAAGAGCTGACCCTCTCTATCTTTTAGGGAGAAACTTGAAACGGAAAACTGTCTGCGCCATTGTCTTCAAAAGACCCCAATTAGCTTAAGGGATTCCTTGCCCCTTGCTCCTAGGCTGTTTGTGCGTCCAAATTGGAATTACGGTAACTTCAATTAAAAGTCAAAAATCTAACTTTTAGGATTTGCACATTTTGATGAATTTGTCAAGCCAGGGTCCTTAGGAATGTCTGTGAGAGCAAGAAATGTCTCCTTATTCGCATCAATCGGACATCATTCGCTCCTGATATGCCGGTCAACCCGTCGCCAAATTGTAAATTTCATTGAAATTCGATGTCGATGCCAGTTCTGGTAGTTGGGAATTTTGGAATGCCTTCAAACTTGACTAGGCACTTATTAAGCATACAAAAACCTATTCTAATTTTTAGTGAGATTTTACTGCATCATAAGTAGTTTCTACGAATTTACAGACATTTCTATGTGCGGTTGACTTCCCATGGAGTCAACGCGGAATTTTGAAAAAATCCGAAATAATTTGGGTAACATCTAGGGAACTCCTAGATTCTTAGTGTAGGTTTCACGCAATCTTGCACTTGTCTATTTTTAGTAATTTGGAATTACGTTGCCCAATTGGACAATTTAATTTCCAATACCCGGGAATCTTGGACAATTGTTTGATTCTTGTTTGCTCCTGGCATACTCCTTCCTTGGGAACACCTTTTTGTAGTCTTCAATCTCCAATTCCTCCATCTTCTATCTCATGAAACTCCAATTCCTCAAGTCACATGTAATTGTTTTACTTCAAAATCCAATTTATCCTAGAATCGAATTTAAGCCTTGGTAGACCTTCCAGGCTCGTAGTAGAATCTTTTGGCTTAGTCAATATGTCATGTGCATCCTTAAGAGGTTGATTTTGCACAGATAGACACTAGGACTGACTAACTCTCTTTCCCTCGTTTCTCTCGGAATTACTAAATCTTCACTCAAACTCACCTCTAAGACTTAGAATGATAGAAATTCCTAGAATTAGGAATTTTCCACCTTCTAAGATGGTTTTGCACCTTTTTGGTAGAGATCACTACTAAGTCTCTTCAAACACTCTTTTTCTGTCTTTTCTTGTAATTTTGGCTAAATTTTGCAAATTATTCGCGAAAAATGGATCTAGAGTTCCCGGTGCCATCTTGAGGGCTCACATTCCATTATGTAGATTGCAAGATAATAGCATTTGAATTGATAAAAAAAAATTCTGACCCTCCGAAAAACAGGGAAGCTACACTTTACAAGGTTACATTTGTAAGAAAAATTCTCCATGTTGTTGGTGCTTTTTTAGATTCTTTTTTAAAGGCAAGTCGTCTACATGCTTGAAAATTTTAAGATCATTTGGAGTTGTAAAACATATAGGAAACAAAATAATGAATAGAAAGAAGTAGAGAATGATTCAAAATAATACATTGGTAAGAATTTAGTTATGGAATTTTAAATATCAATTCCAATGGTTTTATTGTTTTAATAAACAATCTAAATCTAAAAAATAATTTTTTTTGAAGATAAATTGAAAACTTGAATTAAATAAAGAACTTCAAAGTTTATTTCAAAGTAGAAAATCTATAACTACCCGAAACTAAAACTCATAATTTTAATCTCATTGATCAAAATGGAATGATTCAAAGATTTCCTCACGTGTATAAATTTGAAAAAACAATTCCAAATTTTTGTTTCTGAAAAAAGTGATTTTTGTTTATTTGCCCAAATTGCTCGATTAAAAAAAAGTTTCATATCATATTAGAATTTTTAAACCAAGTAGTCAAAGTTTTTGAAAAATACTAGGTGTTAAAAAAAACTTGTTTTCATGTAGCTTGAAAATTTCAAAGAAAAAAAATAGAATATCAATTTATAGTGAGCTACCTAAAATCACTATGTTGCCAAAACAATACAACTTCAATTGGTCCTTAAAGGTTTAAATAAGAATTGTATTCAAAGTAGATTGTTTGAAAAAACAACCATATGTTTGGATAACATATCTGAAACATGATAATTAACTAAATAACTAATAATATAATAATGAATAATAAATAAATAAATAAATAATAAACCAATTAATTATTATTTAATTAATTTGATCCAACCTTGCCCGCTCTGTGGGATGCACCAATCAATGTTTAAAAAAATTCTAGCTGTCTAAGTTGATGTTACTCAAAACAGTATCAAAATTTTTCTAAACATTTTAGTTGACATTGCTAAAAACAATATTAAAATTTTTGTGAGGTGAACCAAAATCTCATGTGGCACTATTTGTCTGCGTGGTGCTTATGTGGCTACCAAATGGCACACTTTTGACAACTTCTTTGCCCATGTTTTCTATAATGTTGCTCTAAAAACAGGGCACGTTTTTCTAGATTTCTCGTATTTTCACTTGTCAATCTTGACGGATTTTCCTAAACATACATAGTAGACATGCTTGATGTTAATTCAAACATCTCACCATATCTAGAGACTTGTCATAAAAAATGTGGTTTTCTTCTAGTGTGCCGATAAAAGTCAGGAACATAAGCCATTTCATTAGATTATAATTTTTTCACTCTAGAGTAAAAACGCACTAATAGGAACCACCCATGCCATTGAAAGGGGTTCTTTTGGAGGTCCTTTTGAAATTTTTATAGAATATTTTACTCAAAAACTTCATAAATTTCATCAAAATTAGTTCAAAAAATTATTCAAAGTTGTCAACCATGACAAATTCTATTCAAAACATCATTAGTCTAACTAGAAAAGTTCTTAAATCTTCTATTTTAAAATTCAACAAAGGACTAAAAAGCACTGGTTATAGTGCTTAATTGTGCTTAATTAGTATAAAATGATGACATTATAGAGTATATAATAGTGGAAAATCACACTATAACATTAAAGAAGTAAGAGTCATGTTTATTTTAGTGAATTCTAACAAAGTTTGACTTACACAATCGAAATGGTTCAAAAAAAGCAATGGTTATGGCTCAAGTGGTTCCTATTAGTGTGTTTTTATCCTCTAGTGGAGTAAACTTTCAACTTGAACGCTTACAAGCCATTTTAGAGTAGGAATTATGAGTTGGCCTAATAATGCTTGGAAAACATTACTGTTGGCATTGATGGAGAGCCAAGTGAGGTTCAATACAATACCATTAACAGTGCCAACATCTAAGCCCCTGGCAAATCCAGCAGAGCTAGCATTAGAGCTTGTGGCAATGTTTAGTGAAGTATCACTAGATGAATCGAAGTCTTTATTGCCCCTGGAAGAACAAATGGAAGAGCCATTTTCTCAACTAATTGATGATTTTACATTTCTGCCTTTGGAAGAGCCAACCAATGAACTAATAGAGGATCCTTTTCAATATTCTATAATATTGTCCTCGGAAGAGTGAACAAATGAGCCAATGTAGGTACCGAAATCCGAGCCTATGGAGGAACCAAAACAAGAGCCAATAGAGGAGCCAATGATTGAAGAACTACAGTAGTGCATTTATTACAAATATCCAATGCTCGAAGATGAACACGTGACAAGGAAGAACAACCCACGCATGAAGTTCCATTTGAGATATACCTTCCAATTCCGGAGTATTGAGGTCTCTAGCAACCATAGGCCACATTATTACTAATTTACTTGGAAAACTATCAACTTTTGCAACATGGCATTGATATAACATTGGAAGGCTATTTTGTTGACCTCATGGAGATAGTCAATATTACTTGTGAAACCATGAATGGTAGACACAATTTTATCGCACGTAGTACTATTCAACCTCTCCGTAGAGAAAGATGTCCTATTTATGTGTTAAAAATAAATGGGCAACTCACTACTTTCTTCAAAATAGGTTTATCTATGGAATTCTCAATTTTAACTTGGAAAGAGGCGGTTTTGATATTTATACGGCTTGGCTAATTCAATGGATGTCTCCAGCCATCAAGGATTTGTAAAATGACTATTATTGGTCCTTAAAATACGACATTGGCAATGAGGATTTGAATCTTGGGTTGGTACCATGCCACCTGCCCTTGAGCTACTGACAAGTAGGAAGTTACCAACACCACATAATTGGAGACACTTTTTCAAGAGAACTTTTTCAGCATTGATGTCTTAGACCATAATTTACCTTTTTTTTCTATCTTTTCACTTTTTCTTATCTTTCTATCCCCCCATTTAGTCCAAATTTGGGTAGAAAAACCCGTTTAATGTGACAAGGCCTAATTTTTCTTGACAGATTTTGCTAGGCATCAAAAGTAAAAACCCGTGTTTTTATGTCAACAAAAACATTCAACACAACATCAATGCTAATATAAAAACACGGATTGTTACTTTTGATGCCTAGCAAAATCTGTCAAGAAAAATTAGGCCTTGTCACATTAAATGGGGGTTTCTACTAGTGAAACTAGGTCTGGTTGAGCCGAAGGATGGTTTTTTATTATTTATGTTTCTATAGATCAAAATCAGCTCTAACTAAGGGGAATGGGTTATCACAAGAAAATTGTAAAGATAAATTATCGGACCAATTTAGAGTTGAGATGTAAGTACAATCAAACCAAGATAGATCAAATTTTTTTTAGTTGAGTAGAAAAGTGTGACCGTGTACCCAATATTTCTGTTAGCAAGAGGAGTTAGGGTTCTCCCAATTTGCTATTGTATTGTAGATGGATGCCATTTATAAGCCCCATAGTTGTCTTCTAAGCTTCAAATTTTTTTTTCTTGCACTACAAGGGAGATGGGCCCTAATCTACAGAAATTTTGACAGAATAGTGTCCGAAATGACAGCCACATGTTCGAAATGACAATCACAACTTGTGAAATTTTTCTTTTTGTCAATGCAATCAATATTGCAAGGTCTACCAAATTCCTGTCAAATTCTCAATCAATTTTAACAAACAAGGTTAATGTCTTCCTTGAAATCCAATAAATTTTCATATACAATTTTTATTTTAGATACAAAATGATATAGCTATCATTTACTAACTCTATAAGGAATTGATTACAAGTAATTCTCATCTCAAGTTCTTGATTCAATTCATTTGAATGTTGTACTATAATTTTGATTATGAAAAATATAGAAGTTTGGTATTTGAAAGTTGAGCAAATTAGAGAGGAATTTCAAAGAAAAAATTAGAGCCATGCATTATAGAACAATTTGAATCTCCTAAATGGGTTTCAATTTTGGTTGAGACAAAAAGAAAACAATAAAAAAGAGAATATTTGGCTTTCAACCATTCTACAATTTAGTTATTAGTAGATAAGAGCAAAATCAACTTGTCTTTAAGCATCTATCTTGTCTTTAAAGAAATTAGTAAGTATTTGAGAATTAAATTTGATTAGATTTAGTTGAAATTGCCTTTACAAAAATCAATCTAGAAGAACAATAGAATTTTTTTTTAAATAACTTAAAATAAAAAAGAAAGATATAAGGAAAAAAAGGGCAAGAAAAAAGTCAAAGGAGTAAGAAGAATATGAGAAAAATACACCATTGCATTAGCGTTGTCATGTTACAAATGCACTCGTTATGTAATATATATATATATATATATATATATATAATTTAATCGAATTTTGATTATAATGATAAAACATAAAAATGACATCACTTAGAGAGGCTTCAAGGTAACTCCTTCTTATTAATGTTATGTTTGACTTAAAGGAAGAGGGTACTACTCTAGAGCTTCAACATTTTCATGTTGTTGTCTTTATTATTTTTATTTGGGTTTACAATGTCGAATTGGAAGGGTTTGAGTTTCAAGATGAAGAAATTCCACTTGAGCAGGAATTTGAGTTTTTTTTTACTCAACTTTTAAACCAACCTCATCTACCATTAGCGCTTGCGCCATTTTATGAGCATCTATAAGAAGAAGTTGAGCCTTTTTGATTGTCGAAGCAACCTCAAGTTGAACAACAATGGTACGGGAACTTGCTGCTCAACACTTGGGCATTGATGATTCTTTTGCAAGTTGGATGCGTTAAACCTAAAAGTAGTGAAGTAACATTTAAAGGGTGTTTTGAAGGCTTGAATAACGATCAATATTATTGTATGATTCAACCTATTAAGAGAAGTCGCAACTATCAACGTTGGTTGGAAGGTCCAGTTAATCTTTTATCAAAGGCGGACTATGCAAATTATACCATAGTCACTATTAAATGCATCCTTAAATTTTTACAAATGGAGTGATGTTTGTCTTGAAGCTTTATTTTTTACCTCTAATAAACATGTTTAATCCTAGTTGTTTGGTTTTATTCTTTGAAGTATTTTCAAAATTTATTTGATGTGTTTGGAATAGAAGGAGAAAGAGGTAGAAATAGTCTACTTTTTTAGTGAACCCAAGAAGTTTGAAAACTAGTTAGAAAGATAGATAAGGATTCTAGAAGGTCAATAGGGACAACCAATCATCTTTACAGTGCATGTGTGGCTTAGGCATGGATTGATATGGCTCTTAAGGTTGGATAAGGAGTTAGGGCCTTCCCCCTTCTCATTCATTCTTAGTTTTGGGAATGCCAAGAATTTGGAGAGAGAGAGAGAGATCTCTATGTATATTGTAAGTTTGTCAATAAAATTTTGAAAAAATGTTTATCATCTTGTTGTGTTTTTGAAAAGTTACAACTTTCTCATTTTGAAGATTGATTGCAAAAGTTATGAGTAAAAGAGTGAAGGGAGATTTGCTACCTTTTAGAATTGAGGACCAAAATTTTGAGCACTTGTAAAAGTTTAGTGATAATGTTTCTAATTTTGAATTTTTGGGAAGTTTTTTATAAAGTTATTATCTTTCGATAAAATTATAGAACTTTAAATTTGAAGGTTTTATGAGAAAATTATGAGTGTAGAACTGGAGAGGGTATAAATTAGTGTCCAAATCTAAGACTTAGAGACAAACCCAACTTTGGTAAGGCATTTAGAGTAGAGTTTTTATGCTTTTAAATTGATTTTTTTAGAAGATGTGAATCATAAATTTATCTTTCTAAGAAAAGATAGTACAAAGTATTTGAAGCTTTGATGAGACTGAAGAGTTCTTTGAAGTGGAAAGGAATACAGTTGCCTTCAAAAGTTTATGTGTAAGTTTGACAAGCTATAAATCTTGGATAGTAGCTTCATTACCTTTGAAATTTAAGGAGTTTATACAACATTTTTTTGGCTTTCCGAAAAGCTAAGACACACTTTTTTTGGAGCTTTGGTGCAACTTTGGTACTTACTCAAAGTTTGCTTATATTTTCAAGAAGATTTGGAAGGATTTGCAAATTTGTACACGACTTATATAGTTTGGTATACGTTTTTTGAAGCATTTATATATACTTCATGCAAGTATAATACACTCAAAGTATACATATTTTATATGTATAATATTTGATATTTATATAGTATTTATAGAGAGTATTTATATAGTTTTTATAGAGAGTATTTGTATGATATTTATACATGATATTTGTACGATATTTATACATGATATTTATACAATATTTATACATGATACATATAAATATGTGATACTCTATACAAGTTGTATACATATGTATACAAATTATTGTATATTTTATATACACCGGTTCTATCTTTTAATTTCTTAGTATTCTCAGTTGAATCTAGTGGCAACCAAAAACTTTGCATTTTCCCAAAGTTGAGGCCCCTCTACCCAACAGCTTATCACACACAACCTTTTAATTTGAGCACATCAAAATAGAAGTTGAAGTTAGTTACCATGAGAATATCATTGTGATGCACCAGTTTAAAGAAGCCTCGAATGTTGAGGTTAGTCTCTAAATATTTTTCATTTTACTCTTTTTTCCGCAAAAATCATTAAATTAGAGTTAGATTACTAAGTTAGAAGTTATAAATTAAAGTCAGACCATTAAGATCCTCAGAAAATTAGAAGCAAAATTTGAAAGTAGTAAAGAAATTAAACTAGTTTTCCAAAAAGACCTTATAAGTAGAAATCGGACAAAAACTAGAAGTTTTGGACAGATGAAAACTAGTTTAAAAATTGAATAAAAATTTAAAATTTATCTTCAAGGAATTTTAAAAGGAATCTAAAATTTCTTAAAGGAATCTTAAGAAAATCTAGAATTTAGATTGAAAAAAAATAGAAGATTAAATAATAAATTAATTTTAAGGTAAAAAAATTAACAAATAAATTTTGATGAACGAGTTAACCCCTTAGGGCACTTGCGTCCAATTTTTGGACGATGCACAGAAAGAAAGTAGTGACTTTTGTTGGCAATGATGTTTTTTCATTCATTCATATTTTTAAGAGACAACTCAATGGGTTCCAGAGTGCGACTTCTAAAGCCCTCCCCGAAATACGTTGTCTGTATTTTTTAAGAAATTAGAAAGCGGAGGCATGTCAAAAACTTGTGAAATTTGGTTTTGCCCAAATTTTGGAGCTTTCATGTTGGATAAAAATCTAGCTTCTTTATTTAGAAGATGGATTGCAAATTGTGTTCCCACTTGTATACAAAAGCTTACTTCACATCACAAAAAAAATTCAAGCTCACTTTATAAAATGTTGAAGACTGATAGCAAAACAAACAATACAACATCGTGTGTAGAGTAAGTGTAGGTACTAAGGCAAAAAGTACATTACATTTGCCATTTACCAATATGACGACCACAACCTTTTTAAATTTTTTGTGAAGTGACAAAGTCGTAGTGTAAAATGTCATAGTGGTGCTCCAAATTTCAACATTCATCCACATGTTGTATAGAAATCATTACATTAGTGCATATCAATTGTCTATAATTTTATTTTCATTCGCAATTTGGCAATTTCATCCAAAAATTTCTTCTTTATTCAAAGGTTTTTGCCAAAAAACTTTACAATTCATTGCCGTTTTTTAGCCAAATTATTTTGGTCTACTGCAATCTTACACCAAAAAGCCCCAACCCCCCCTTGAAATTAACGTCTTGTGAACATTCATTTACAATCGGCAATGAATGCATGATGCTCATCGATATAACGTAGAACTATCTATATTGGATAACTAAAACATTTTAGTATGTAAGATAAGATAAATTCAGTGTGGATTTGAGCTCAGTGTGTGCAAACATAAAGATGAAGAATATTACAAAAGAAAGGATTTTTTTTCAAAATTGAATATTTTACCTAATATAAATGCACATTTTTCATTAAGATCCATTCCAATTTCATAGAGTCACCTATTACAATTTGCTTTGGCACTTCTTCCTAACTGCTAAAGGATTGTTGTCTCTTTGGGGAACAAAAATGGATTTTTGGCATGTTCCTATGACTAGGTATGAAATGCCAATATATAACTATAGAATCATTTTAACAAGGTAGCCTTAGTCCATTTATAATTGTGCTCTAAAGTGAGTAAGCTACACTTATAAGATGCTAATGTTGCATATATATATATATATATATATATATATATATATATATATATATATATATACAAAGTCAATATGTACCTATTCTTGTTGAAACGATTCCATAGTTACATCTGTTGCCAAAACTTTCATCCTTTATAACTTTTGCATATAATATTCAAATGATGCATACTTCAATGTATTGAGACTTCTTATTCTTTTGCTAATAAAAATATAGGAATAGAAATTTTATTAGATCAATATTAGAAATCATTTACAATAGGAAAAAAAAGGATTTGAGAGGTGTCACTACCTTAAAATAGCATAAGGTAGAAGGCTCTTAAATGGAGCAGGTTCTAAAATGGTGCCCTACCTTAAATGTACATTATTTGTACATGTTGCTTTTTCATAGCTTTCATTAGTGTACTGCTAGTGTACATTTTAGCTAGGGCACCATTTTAGAGCCCTATGCCCTTTCAACTTCAAAATTTGATAACTAATTCCGCAAAGCTCCAAAAAATATGAAACAACTTGGATTACATGTCAATTCTACTTGTCTCTTAAGGAAAGTATATTGTAAAACATTTCAAGATGTTTCACCTCCCCAAAATTCAATTTCAGCCCTTAGATGGGCGATTAATGAGCCTTCTACCTTATGAATTGCAAAGACAACAATTTGATCTTTTTATGTACTAAGTTTGGCATCTTCTTGTCAAAATTTGATAAGTACATAAGAAGATACACAAGCTCTTATAAAATTTGGTGGAAAATGCTTGTACATATGTCCTATGTACCAAAGATTTATATATATTTTTTAAAACATCTTTCTTGTTGTTTAGGGTTTGAGATGGATGAGATATCTCATTATAAGATACCTAGGAGGAGTTTAGATATAGAAAATGACTATTCACAACTTAAATCTATGACTTTAGCTTAACATTTTATTATTGATAATAATAATGCATGATCTTTATGAAGGTAAAAATACAACCTTAGTTACTTAATTCTCTACCATTGCACTCTTATGCAATTTTGATCAAGAATACCAAACTGAAATTCCACAAGCCAAAGTAGTATTTTTGATAATTTTACATAGTAAAAATTTCATGGTTTTACAAAAAAATTGTTTAAAATTGTCGTAAGTGAATTTTTATAATTCAATTGTAGATAAATGTAGGTAAATTTCATAATTCATAATTAGTATAGAGATTCAATGTAAGAATGTTGTATCCTTAATTTTATAATTTTATAAAATACATATTATCCAAATAATTTTATTCACCTATCTTTTACCCTTCTAGATTTCATCTATGCTCATTAACCCTTAAGCGCATATGCATCCAAAAAGTGGATGCGCCTTGGTCAACCTTGCTTTTAACTTTAAATGTAACCATTTTTGGAATTTGGCTTTCATGAAGAAAATGAAGCTTGACAAGTTTTCTTTCAATTTCAACTTGAAATTTCGGAAAAATTGAGAAATTGAAAAAGTTATTGCAATTGCAAGCTTTATGTGTTAAAATCCAAAAAACACAATTTCTTATGTTTTTCATTCATAGTTTTTTCTTTTAAAATGAATTTTCAATTTAAATTACAAAATCAAGTTTTACATTGTTATCTTCATTAAAGGTAAAATTTTTAGATTATTCTAATATATATTCTAGTCGATATTATTATTTTTTATCCTTAACTTTAAAAAATAACAATAATTTGTAGTTTTCATCAAAAAATTTGAAATTTTTTGAGTAAATAGGAAGTTCAATTTTCTATTAGTAAAAAACATCAAATTTTTATACCTCTATTCAATAAAGTATTAAATGTGGTTTAATAGGCAAATATTACTTCAAGGTCTTTATTGTGGTTGTTTGGGGTTTTGAAAATAGAATAATCAATTGAAAATTTTGTAAACTAATATTCATTGCTACTTGTAACTCTTGAGAAAATTTCAAGTAATTTGGATCATTTCTTCTATTTTTACTTATTTATTTCTAGTTTTTGCAACAAAAATGATAACAATTACAATTTTTTACAAAATCAATTGAAATTTCTCCTAATATTACATTCTCCACAGTTTGAAGTAATAAAAATATAAGATCAATATTTGAAGGCCATCTAATATGCTAAATTCACCTTGGACATGATGTTTGACCAGATGGCAATGGATCTTGTCATTTAAGGGTTAATACAAGCCAATGGCTCTTACAAGGTTAAAAAAATATTGCACAAGATCATGTGACAATGTTCAATTATTTTAATTTTTTTTTAAACTATTGAATTGAAGGGATATGGACGGACGAAGAACAGGATCTACTAACAAGCCTGTGTTGCCCATAACTTAATGAGTTTCATCCATGCACGACAGATATTTTTGGATGAACAGTAACGCCGGCGACTTATCCTGAGGGACATTCGAGGAATCCAAAACCGAATCCAGCTGAGAAGTCCAACTCTGAAGTCCAGTCATCTCCGCACCCGGCCTCCATTCCGACGTGGAGATTCCAGCTGGACACACTTGCTCACGTGGACGCTGATCACGGGGACCCACGCCCGTCCTTCGGGGACCCACACTCGCCCCCGTGCCGACGCCTCTGGTTCGGATACCTCCAGCCCACTTGCGCGCCTTCCCACAACAATCCGCACCATTCTTTTCAATCCAATCCCCCGATCACCTCGTCGCCCTACAATCTGGTAAGATCTGGCGACATATATTTTTTCCTGGATTTTTCCTGAATTTTTCTACGCAATTTTCAGAGGTTCCCTGTATTTTTCATAGTTTTCTTGAATTTTTGTGTTCGTTTTTGGTCAGCGTTCCTTCGCCATTGCTTCCTTCTTTCCCTGTTTCTGCGTTTCGCTTCCCCGCTCGGTGAGTGCATGGGATGCAGATTTTTCTCTGATCTTGCCGAAGAGTTTTCTCTAGAGCTGTCTTATGATTCATCTTGAACTGCAATTTTCGGCGATTTCATTGCATTTTCGTGTCTTGGTTTTCGTGTGCGTTCGTTCCGCGTACTTCAGTTGGTGTCCGCTTGCAGCAAATTTTTTCCTTTCTCCACGTGAGTTGAATTTTGTGGCGGGTTTCCTGTTCACGCGTCTTGGAGCCTCCCATTGACGAGAGAGAGAGCCCTGTTTCTGTGAATCGCCTGCAGGATTGCCTGTTCTTTCATTTCTGTTCTCTTTCTTCGCTTTGTTCAACGGCCCGTTCGAACCTCTTGGTCGGCACTTTCGATCCGTTTATTATTCGGTTCGGGGTTTTCAAATGATATCTTTGAAGTGGCTATGAAATGCAGGCCTGCTGCTTCCGCGAGCCCCCTGCAGTTCGTTTCCAGTCTCTCCTTCCCTTCCCGTGTTTCCTATTCTCAACACGATCCGATTTTAAGCAAGGATTACAAAGAGCCTTGTATTCAAATCTTGGAAGTGTCTTACAAATCAGCGTTCATATCTCTGTTTCTTGGCTACATTTCACAAGATTGTGACCGGCCAAAACTGCAGTAGGATCATTGGATTTTGAAACTAAAATTGGCTAGTATAGAACGTGGAGCAATGGCGCTGGTTTGGGGTGTTTTCATGACTTCCATAGTTTTGTTATCTGCACTTTCGGTTGAAGCTAGCGATACTTACGGGCCTGTGAAAGGGACGCAGCAACAGAAAAAAAATGCTTACGCGACTATGATGTACATGGGGACACCTCGTGATTACGAGTTTTACACCGCGACGCGTGTCATGTTGGGCTCGCTGGTTCAGCTCCAAGTTGACGCCGATCTCGTGGTCATCGCCTCAGCTAGTGTGCCCCTGCATTGGCAGAAAACTATGTAAGCCACACATCCCATTCTCTTTGCTGCTTGCTTTTGTGTAACACCATGATACGAATTTGTGTCATGTGCAGCTTATAATACAAATTTGTTGTTGCAGGCTTCGATGTAATAACTTTATTCAAATTTCTGTTTAATGTGCAACTTATAATACGAATTTGGTGTTGTAGGCGTGACGAAGGGGCGAAGGTTGTAGTGGTGGACGATATTCGCAACCCTTACCATGCGAATCATAACTTTGAAAAGCGGTTCGAATTCACTTTGAACAAGATTTACGCATGGAGTCTGATGGAATATGAGCGCGTTGTCATGCTGGATGTCGACAATTTGTTTCTCCGCAAGCCGGACGAGCTTTTTCAATGCGGCCAGTTTTGTGCTGTGTTCATCAATCCCTGCATTTTCCACACGGGTCTCTTTGTCCTGCAGGCAAGCTTTTCGAAGATAATCCAAGGGAATGCTTGTAATTGTAATGCAGCTACATGTATCTCTTTGTGGGTTTTCTGTTATCGAGTTTTCACTCTTTTGTTGCTGTTGTTGTCATGTCTGCAACCATCGAATGAAACTTTCAATACGGTATTATGATGCATGACGTCCGAAACATGAAGGAGAAGAGGATAGACATTAGCCTCTCATTTAAGCAATAAACCTTGGCTAGGTTTCCCAGAATTCCTCTGGGGTGCTTTTTCTACGAGGGATCGTTGAGTTTACATTCTTACATTTCTTGTTTTTGTCATGATCTGCAGCCATCAAATGAAACTTTCCGCGCTATGATGCATGATATCACGAATGGGAAGGAGAACAGAGATGGATGTGATCAAGGCTTTTTGGGAAGTCACTTCAGTGATCTTTTAGATCAACCTATGTTTCACCCTCCTGTAGACGGTTCAAGACTGAACGGGCATTTCCGACTCCCTCTTGGATACCAGATGGATGCTTCCTTCTTCTGTAAGTGCACATGTCATTAGTTGTAGAAGCTTGTAAAAGTTTTCAGAGTTTATATTTGTAAATATTTTGCCAGTTTCTTCGCGTTCTCATCACAGGTGCCTTTGGATCTGTTTTTCATTTCAAATAGAGCTCATTGTTCCAAGAGTTTTAGCCAAGTTTGAAGCCTGGATTTTAGGGTCTTCCTTGTCCTACGAGGTAACAACTCTTGAATTGCTCGGATAACTGACAACAGATGAATTGCGCTCTAACTCACAGATTTGAAGCTGAAATGGCGCATTCCTTGTGGCCCTAACAGCGTCATCACATTCCCCAGTGTTCCCATGTTGAAGCCATGGTATTGGTGGTCATGGCCTACACTGCCTTTGGGACTTTCATGGCATGAAAAACGCGTAGCAACCATAGGGTGAGTACTATTGCTTTTCAATGATTCCTGGTCTGCAATCTTTTCCACAAACGTTTGGGTCTTTGTAAGTAGTCTTTCGCTCAAGTGTCTCATCCTTCTCATAGGATAGACATGCCATTGACCTCGTACTTCTCCTATAGTTCCTCTTAGGCAAGTGTGGTGAAAGGCAACAAGTTGTTTTTAATAACTTTTTTGACAATCATCGCTAAATGCATCATGAATCACAAGATATACACGAATCTTGAACCATTGTTCCTGTCATCAACCCTCATGTATAGGAAGTTTTTGAAGCTATCAACAAAAAGTCTACTCTCTATGCAAGTGAGAATTACTGTGTAACGAAAGGGAAGCGTCATTATCAAACGTTGATCACTAATCGCATAATATATCTCAAGATATACATGATTCTTGAACCAGTGTTCTTGTGAAAGTGTCCAAACTCTCCTGTAGAAAGTTTCATATCATTTGAATTTGTGAAACGTTGTGAAACTCGGGCCGTGCATTCACTTACATTGGTATGGGAATATATTGTTCTGCAGATATGAAACCGAGATACCAGTTGCGGTTGGCGAGAGCTTATTCTACATCGTCACCATGCTCGTGGCGATGATCATTCGGCATCGATGTGTGGTCGCTGAGAAAAATTCCATGAAGTCGTGCTTTGGCCGAGGCCCTTGTGCCGAGAAGAAACTGCGGTACCCCTGGGCTTTAAAACTCTTAATGCTGGCCTTAGTAGCAGGAAGCTTCCTGGTGCCCGCCTTCATGATCCCCACAATAGTGCATCCCTTCATGGGCTGGGGGGTGTTTCTTCTGGGCTCACTCTCGCTGCTAACTGTCGTCATCAACCTGTTTCAGCTTCCTGTGCTTCCAGTTTTGACGCCTTGGATTGGTGGTATGGGAGCTTTGCTGGTTTTGGCTTCCCCTTATTACTCCAACGGTATAATGCGAGGAGTGGCCATTGGTCTGTACGCCGCTTTGGCAACCCCATTTCTGTGGTGGGCTATCAAAAAGGTTAGCGCTGCTGTGAATGTGCGGGCTCACTGGGAGCCTCTCATGGCTTGGACCAGTGTGCCTGCCTCCCAACCTCTCATGAAAATATGCTGAGTTGGTCGCGGACGTAAGCCTCTCTTCCAGACTAAATCAGGATCTTGGAAATTTATGCAACGGAGGAACGGACTGTCCGCTTCTTTTTCAACTGGAATGCGCTATGCAGCAGGAGAGGATTCTGCAAACTAAGCCAAGCTCCATGGCACTGTATGATATCGAAGATTTTCAGTCGTGCGTGAGACTAAGAGGAAGGCTAGATTGGTTTTGACAGGAGCTGCCAACAACTTGGGCTCGAGGAAGAATTTAAGGTATTGAGATGCTCTGATTCTCTGACATCTTCTTGCTTTGGCAGAGACGCTCTCATTTGTAGAGCAAGCGTTGGTAGTCTCCAACTATTATAGGCAAGTGTAGTTACTTCTGCTAACTACACAAATTTTTGGAGAGATTTGACGGTTAGTTTATTGTTAGCTGGTGCCTGGTGTCTTTGCGAAAATAACCGGTTGGAGTTTGAATGGAGGATCCAAAACTAGACAAAAAGTTGGTAGGATCGGTAGGCAATCAACCGGTGTGCAAAAATAAAAGGTGGATACGTAGACACTCTTTTCATGAAATTATCAGTTTTTAGCCGCTTGCCATTTCAAATCCAAGGCTAGTATCGGGGTTTTTGGAGGTGGGTATGTTCTTGGACAAGGCAAGTATTGCTTTAGAGTTGCCCATTTGAGGGATTGGAGTGCTTGGACAAGATAGGGGTGGGAATTGCTTCAGGGGTGATTTTGGCAGCCAACCCCTGATTCATCATCCTTGACTGCCCAATGTAATGAAATTTGGAGTTTAGATTCAAAACCAACATGTCATTGAAAGAGGAGGATTGTAGCCTTAGCAAATTTGAAGTTGAAGGAAAATGGGCGGTGAGAATTTGAAATGAACTGGGAGAGGAGAGGATGCAACTGGTGGCCTTGGACCTCTCCGGCTTCTGCTACACAGAGGAGGCAAATTACCTGGGCAGCTCCAAAAACTCCTCGAATGCTGAACTACACTGAAATGGGTGAGCGGTCAATGCTGCTGTAGAATGTTAGTGTAGTTCAATTCCAGGATCATTCTTTTGACTAGGTGCTTGCATTCTGCCCCTATTTTCTTCCCCTGTATACTATGATTTATCCGGTGGCTGCTGCTACCTGACCCTGCTTGCATTAGAAGGAAGGGTGACTTGGCTGGAGAGGTAGTGATTTGGATTCCGCATGCCAACCCTTCAACAGAAAGCAGATTTTTGTAACACATTTCCAGTTTCGTTTCTTGATATTAGAAAGGGCTTTGTATTTTGAATTTCCTCCCTTGTAAACCGATTTTGGCTCAAAGCTCTGCCAGTCATTTGTTGTTGGATTGTTGGGTTGTTTGAATCTCTCTATTCTACAAAGATGCAGGCTTCGAAGATGTCTCAGTTAACATCATGCTCAAATTCAGATTGGCTCTCTATTGAGTATAAAGTGCTGTTGGCATGGAGTTGAGTGTTGCTCAACTGAAGGTGTATTTGACGTAGTTGCATGTGGTCTCCCCATCGCCATCACCAAAGATTGTAATGCAACTTTCAATCACAAAATGTGCACAATTTTAAAAAATAAGATTTTTTCTGTCCTCATGGAAATTTAGCGTGGGAAACCTCGATTTTGATATTCAGCTCGAAACTTGATGTTTTATATTGAGCTGAATAAAAGCATTGACCCTCACATCAATCTTGTAATAGTTTTCACAAATCAAACTAACAAGAAAAAGTTTTGAAAGAGCAAAAACCTAAATGCAACAGAATTAACCCTTGAACAACAGACTGGTGGCCGTGGAGATCATGCATTTTGATACCGTGACATCATCTACTTTGAATAAGCCAAATATACTCATTGCAATTCAAAGTATTTAATACTGAGGATGAATAGTTGCACTTCTATCCTACAAGGGAAGATTCTTTGTCATTCATCGGATGCAAAACATCTAAGTGGTCATTTAAGGGTTAATGATGTTACTCAAACACTCATTATGAACAAACAATTGAAATGAATTTAGACAGTGTGTGTAAGGTCTTTGGAAAGCTAAGCTCATATACGATAGATGAGCCCATTAATACCTTGATTTGCAATCTAACTATCTTCCTAGCAATTCTAAGGGGTACATATTTTTGAGACGTGTGCACATGTTTCATGAATCAAATCTAAGTAGAATTAAATTTTTTTGATCAAAATTGTAATTTCAAAGAATTTTTGAAGTCATAAGCCTAAATTACAAAAGCACTCATAGACTAGGATCACTTCTTACGTACCTATTAGCATCTAAGGATTCACCATTCACCTATTGACATATTATTCTAAATGACATTAATAAACTAATTTTGTTAGATTTCTAAGTAGATTTGGCTCATTTTGGACAAATTTGGATGGTAGAATGGGTGGAAATGGGGCCAAATATTGGGTGACAGAAATAAGTTGCAAGTAGAATTAGGCTAAATCTACCTTCGATATCCTTATAAGTCCATCTCTAGTTCTTGTTTTGTATTTTTTTGTTTACCTCTAATAAAATTCATAATTTTAATTGAATGCAACAACTATGATTCATTCAAATTAGGAAATTAACTACAATAGAACCTCTCTAACTCAATTGGTCCCAACTTAATCTGACATATTGAATTACAGAGGTTTATTCACTTAGAAAGGGTTAGATTTCCTCACTACCTTAGTAATTTGGCTCAAGTCAAGACCAATTTGACACACTGAGGTTTATCAACCTAGAAAAAGTTCAATAAGAGAGGTTCTACTATACAAAGGTCAATATACAAGATCTATTAAAGTTTTATTATAGCTTCTTTAACCATTCATACACATATTTAAGGTGTTCATGTTTGCTTGCAAATGGTACAAAACAATTTAGTAATGAAGGTTCATGGCTTGATTCCAATTAGCCTTAGAAAGATGCAATCCTATTACCAAGGTAGTCAGCCATATATTATGATATTCTCTGAAAATCATTCATCAAAACACTTTTAATCCTCAGCATCCTCACTAAGTTAAGTAATTTAGTGGCTGAAGGCAACCGAAATGACAAGATTATTTTCACACCCAAATAATACATAATTAGGTACATCTTTGGCAACACTCTGGAGAGATGTCCTTCTGATATGAGCTTTGCTTCCCCTCAACCCAATTCATTGTCTCGGCATTCTCCATTCTAGAGCACATTACAGATCAAAAGATTGTATGAGTAAAGCAACATGCAACTTCTGATTGACACAAACATCCTAGATTTGGCAAGCAAACAAACTGAAATATTTTATCAACTTTTCTTCAAATTGATTTATTTTTTCCCACTTCACAGTCACGCTTCAATCGCTATTCCACATTTCTCAACCATCCTACAAATTTCACGTCTCCTGTGTCCCCATCCCTAGTGACATATTATATATAGACATTACTATACATGAAAATATTTCATCCACTTAATTGTTCTGCACACTTCTTAGGATCTCCAGGAGGGCAAGGAATAGATTCAGGATGTCGAGATACAAAGCCACCGACGCCCATATGTACTCATCATAACTGTATCGCTTGATGAGGTTGTCGGTATCGTAAACGATATAGGCACTGAAAATAAGTGCAGTCAGACCACCGTAGATCATTTGCGAAACCGGACCCAGCGGGAGGAACACCTGTTGCAAAAAACAACACGTTTTGCTGGTTGTGAGTACCAAGTGACGTATTAAAGAAAAAACCACTGATTTATCCTATTGATGTGTGAGACACTAATTTACCAAAGTTAACCTAGAATAAAATAGAGCATGTTGCAATATTACTGTATTATACTAATTTCGACAAAAATAGTTGACCACTGATTTACGCCTACACTAATAGAATTTATCAGTGTACTTCCAAAGGCTAAATTCCCATCTCTCCTCCAAAGAAAACTAACCATAAACAGTCCATGCTTCAAAACGAATTTTAGGCTCAAGATATTTACACCCAACCCTCGCTAAGCACACGGCCACTGAGATGACTGGGCTTCTATAGCAATCGCACATGTGCTCATAGCTGGTTGTCTAATCAGATGTGTACACAGCTCCACAAATTCTCAGGATATACAAGCAATATGGAATTTCAGAGAAAGTTGAGCGTTGGACTCTGAAATTTAACTCAGTGGCAATATCATACTAACACTTCTAGCAAAATTTATCAAGTCCACCCTGTAGCGACAAAAATGTTCCACCATTAACTTTTGGACACCCAGAGAAACATCAGGCAGAAAAACGAACCTGAATAAACCCGAAGAGCAAGACAACAATAAGGCTGGTAAACAAAATGGGGCCTAAGAAACTGAAATCATGACCCCTTCTTGCTGCCCAATGTGTATATGTCGTGAGGGACAAAACCACGGCTAATGTCAAAATAAGAGCTTCCAGCACGATTTTTCCTGCACAATTCACATCCCAGAAGGAAGTTAGCAAAACAACGATCTCAAAATCTTAGTCCCTTTCAGAGTCCAGAAACCGTAAACGTTCGAAATCACAAAATAGACCAGATCTAAAGACCAGCCTGGAAAAACCACCGTGCTAAAGTCACATTACGAGCAAGGAGGCGTATTCACACATACCATTCGTGAGAGCACATGATATTCCAACGCTTAAACTGATTGCAGCAGTAAATAGACTAAGCAGGAGCAGATTCACTGGGTGCTGTTGGTGGTAGTAATACAAGGGACACATCACTGCAAAAGTATCGAACAACACCGACATCAGCGAGTAAAGAGATGTAGTCATCAGAAAGGTGGCCAAAACAAATTCTAGGTGTTTAAGCAAATAGGACTCGGGTTTCATACAAGCGCTAATTAAACAGAGTAAACTCCAAACTGCCTCAGGAAAGCATATAAAACAACACAATATCATCAATACCTAAACCTCAATTAGATTCTCACTCGGAATTCAAAAACCCCAAGAGGAAACAAAAACTCACAAAATCCAAGCGCCAAAGGTGACCCAAAATAAATTTTAGGTCTTTTAGCGACTGAGACTGAACGTAAAAGCAAGCACTCGTTTACACTTGTCTGAAAACTATAGTGAGAAAACTCTCAAATCCCTCGGAAAAAAGATAAAAACACTATCAATATCATTAAACCACTGAACCTAAATGAAATTCTTCCTCGCAATCCAAAACCCTAAAAAAGGAAACAAGCACCTAACCGCAGAATCATCGACCAAAAACAACCATCAACCTTCACGAATTCAGCACAAATTCTCTAAACCCTAAAACACGTGTTAAGGTTCCAGAACACTCACAGATAAGGGGCACGAAACTGGTCATGATGAGAACCCAGCCATGGGCCAGGAAAAATTCCATGACGGCGGGCGTGAACACCACAAACGACGACACGGCGGCCGTGAGCAACAGCTGAATGCTGAGAATGCTGTAGACCTTGCGGATGAAACCCCATCGGAGCTCATTCTCGTCCGCGGGAATGCCAGGGTAGAGAGCCGGAGTGGTCCCGTATCCCAGCTCGAGGTCGGGTGCGGTCGTGTACCCCGCATACTTGCTGCTGCTGTCATACTTGGCCATCCTTGTTGTTATTGCCTAACCAAGTGATCCCAAAATCGCACGCACCAAATCTCAAAAACGGAATTTAATCCCGAAAACTGCAGACGCCAAATTTGGTCCTGAAATTGCCCGCACCAAATTAGGTCCTGGAATTGCATGCACCAAATTGGAACCCTAAACTGCGCGCAACAACTTTGGACTCGAAACCATGCGCAACAAATTGCGGCCCGAAATTGCAAACACCGAATTAAGTCCCGGACTTGCATGCACAGAATTGGAATCTGAAATTGCACACGCAAATTGTAATCCGAAACTGCGCGCGACAAATTGGGTCCCGAACTTGAAAACACCAAATTAGGTCCTGGAATTGCACGCACACAATTGAACCCCGGAGCTGCTCGCAACAAATTCAGGTCCCGAAATTGCAATCACCACATTAGATCCTGGATTAGCACGCACCAAGTTGAATGCCGAAATTATACTCACCGAATAGGATCCCGAAACTGCAAAACTCGACCCAGACCAAATTGGATCCCGAAATTGCGATACCAGACCGAACTGGATCCCAAAAATGTCGAGCGCCGATTTGCAGATAGTAAATGCTGGGACTGAATTGGACTTGGGATAAGTGAGCTGAGGAGATTAGGGTTCGGACAGCGGTGGAGACGGAGGGGCGATGGCAATGGCGTGGCGGAGCTGGAGGGTTCTGGAAGTGTCCTTCCGAGGGGATCTGGAGGTTTGCGGCGAAGTGGGTTGTTGTTTTGTTGGCTTGGCAACGGAAGTCCGGTGGGGCGGGCTCCTGGGAAGGCGCCACTTGCCGCGACACGAGCGTGGGCGAAAGGCACCAGCACTCTGGGCTTGCTCGACCGGTGGTCCGGTTTTACGGTGGAAGCACCCAAAACCGTCCAAATAAGGAAGTCAGCATAGTTGGAGGCAGTTTTTTCTAAAAATGATATTTTTCTAGTATTAGCGAGTGAAAATCACGGATATTAAAAAAAAAAAAAAAAATTTGGATGTTGTATGTAATTTCTTTGATTTTTCAAAGTGTTGGCTCCTTAAATCACTGAAACTATGCAATAGGTGCACCCAAAACTAAACCTTGCTAAAATCAGCAGTGAGCCAATTAGATATTTATATGTGTCCTTAAAATGCGTCAGCTAATTAGAATTAAGCATGTGGCAAACATTAAGGGAGCTCTATTGACGCAATTGGATGAGTCTACAGTTCACTACAAGGGACACATTTGGGAATGGGCGTTTCACCCTTACACGGTCAAGGTAAACTGGCCCCCTTACTCGACTACACTACATCATCCTAGTACAAAGAATAAAAGCCCCATCTTTTGTGCCCGAGTAATTTACCCAGGACACTTATACTAGCTAATTTGAGGCCTCTAATTGCAAATATGAATTCAATATTTGTAAATTTTATCATGTATAGAAAATAAAAAATCTCAGCATTTTCCTAAGTGGTCAACTGATGGGGTCAATTCACCTTAGCCATTTATATAGAGCCAGACTGAAGGCACTCTTAAATTGTCTCAATTAGTGGAGAGATAAGGTTGAAAAAGCCTATTACTACCCTAATTTGAAATAGGAATATCTTGGGCATATAGGATTCCAAATGACATTTTGGATAAACAATTCCAAGTTTTACATTTTAACCAAGGGTCCACTTGGAATCCTACAGAGCCAAAGTAGATAATGTTTTGTTAGATTCTAGGAGGGTTTATTCAAATCACCTCTTTGAAACAGGCTTAGATAATTTATAGGAGACCATGACACGCTAAAATTTTATACCTGTAGATTTTGTCTATTTTACATTTAAAGTCCTAAAGCTTCTGTTTCATCAAAACCACTCTGAAAAATTGTCATTTCTATAGCAAAGAGCAATTTGTTTTTTTTAATTTCACAAGAAACTATAGGATCTTGTACTAGCCCTAGTGTTAAAATGTGTGGAAGAAATTTCAAGAACTTTGACCTTGTAGATTGCAATATATTGCATTTAAAGTGAAGGAAACAAGATTTGTGCACCTTCTACAATTACATATTTTTGGCTTCAAACCTTCTCAACTTAAATTTTTTTACTCTATTAATTTTGAATTTCTAATTTTACATGATGAAGGATTGAATTAAGAGTCTAGGAAAAAAATTCAAACAAAAAACCATTTAGTTTTCACTCAATAAAAAGTTGTTAAGTAGAAGTAGGTTCAAGATTGACTGAAGAAAAACTAAAACATTAATAGCTCTAAGATGGAATTGAAACACACTAACCTCAACAATGAGATTGTTTAAGCCAAAGATATTAACCTTGTAAACCTTTTTTTTTGGAAAATTGTAAAAATTGAGTTTAGAAATGAATCATAAAAAATTATTTTTTCAAGATCATGATGCTTCAATAGTCATAGCCTAACTATGGTCATTCTTGGATTTGTACCAAGACATACCATGCTAAGTGTCATTTTTATTTTTGTCTTGGGCACTTGCATCTTATGGTCACCTCTAACACTTCTATATGCAAAAATTGTCTTAATTTTTATAGATAAGACAAAAGATTTTCTAGAATTCTACATAGTAATGTGAAACATTTACAAGAAAAAGCCAAGTACAACTCTTGTCTCAAAGACTAGAATGAATGAAGCCTTTCTTGGGAATAGCTTGGCTACTTAAGCCTCATAAATCCAAATGGCAAATTCCATCCTTGGTGTCTCCATTAGGAGGTAGATTTAAGAAAATTACCCTAGTGTGTTCCTTCCCTTGTGAAATTCTTACTTCTTTGTATCACAACAATTGAAGGTCAATTGACCCAACAATAGTTAGACAATCAATCGTGGACGTTGTGTCACCAATATGCATTCTTGTTTGAACTCATGACCATTTCACAACATTTGCAAGAAGAAAATTAGAATTTTTGGGTGACAATATTTTAAAGAGGAGCCTATGAAAATCAAATGAAGAAACAACTTAAGTTTTTGATTAATTTAAATACTAGACTTCAACTTTTTGGTTGCTTTTAATTTGACAACAAGGTAGAACTATGGCTAAATGTAATTTATTTTTATTAACATAGAAGTGTAAACATTATGAAACTTGGCAAAAGTAATTCCAATTCCAAAAAACTTGAAAAATGTTTTCAATTTCCAACTTAGTCAAAGAAGATTGCCCTTGTTGGCCTGTTTGCGGAAAATCTTTTTTGAAGGACTAAATTCTAATTGAATCTTCTATAATAGTCTACAACTATCTTCAAAATTACATGCATATTTTTGCTATCATAAAAGCATGAGTTGAAAACTAAATAGAGCAACTAAAAGAGAAAATAGTAGAAGTTACTAATGAGAAGTCGCTACAGGATCTATTTTTGGATGCTTTGCAAGCTAACTTGTAAAGAAGTGTCTTATTTTGTGTATTCCATATCTATAAGATTTAGTCAAAATATTCAAATTTATTCTAGAAACTTAATAGAAGAGTAGGGAAAGAATTAAGTGGAGTTTGTGAAATAGATCACTAATTTACATGAATCTTAAATCATAAAATTAGCACCCAATTAATATTTGTATTAGAGCTCCCAATTAGACCTTAGAAGCTAAAGTTTCATTGCCAAGAGAAACAAAAGCTTAACCCCTAAAGGTTTTTGACTATGTTTTCACCAAAAACACTTCAAAACAATGATTTCTAATACAAGTGCAAAATTTCAGAAAAAAACTATTTTTTGACGCGTATAACCATAGGATCTTGTAGTAAAGGGGCTTGAAAAGATGTGGAAAAAATTTGAGAAATTTCCACCGTGTAGATTGCAAGATATTAACATTTGAATTGACAAAAATCCTTTTTTTATCCCTGCAATAATCCGGGCAACTACACTTCACAAGGTCACATTTGTATGAAAAAATGTTCAAAATGGTAGTTAATCTTTTGATTCACTCTTCAATGCAAGTTATTTATATGTTCAAAAATTTCAAATCATTTGGAATTGTATAACATATAGGAAAAAAATAGTAAGTAGAAAGAAGTAGAAAATGCTTCAAAATACTAAATTATGAACAATTTATTTATGCAAATGAAAAATGCTAATCCCAATGGTTGTAATATTTTAATAAATTATCTTCACCCAATGTTTCAATTTTTTTTCAAAAATATTCAAAAATGGAATTAAGTAAAAAATTTCAAACTTTTCTCTAGAGTAGAGATTCTATAACTACCCACAAACTACCACAAACTAAAACTCTTCATAACTTTTGGCTCGTTGATCAAGAATGGAATGATTCAAAGCTTTCTACTTAGACAAAAATCTAATAAATCAATTTCAATTTCTTAATTCTTAAAAGAGTGTTTTTGAAGGAGCTTTTTGAGTTGCCTAGGCTATCCAAAAGATCAAAGAAAATCACATATCATGCAATTACTTTTTAACCATATAGTCAAAAGTTATGAAAATTGTTGGGCCTTAAAGGTACTCTTTGGACACATGTTGTGTGAAAATTTGAAAGAAAAAAATAAAAGAAAAAATTCCATTCATAATGAGCTGCCCAAAATTGCTATGTTGTCAAAAAAATGCAATTTGGTCCTTTAGGGGTTAAGGTTCTACAACAAAGTTTGGTTTGGCTTGTAAGTAATTTCATGGATACAACCAAGAAATTTTTCAAGAATTTTGATCATATTTCATATGGGAGGATTAAAGATAATCAATTCACAAGTTTAAATTGACCATTTTGATTAGTAATATTCTTGAAAATACAATTCAAATTGAGATAGAAATTATTTACAAAATTTTATTAAGCAACAACATTATACATATTGATCCTCAAAATAAAGTTTTAAAACAACAAATATCTCCCAAGATATTTTCCTATAAACTTATCAAAACTACTAAATAAACATGAAATTAAACTAAAATTTTTGCTCTTCTATTTCATAAGGACACCATCATTAGGGAAGATTTGAGTCTTAAAAAGACTACAAGTGTCGAATGTTGGCAAAGTTGCCACATCATCAATTTGAAGTGGTTAGGCAACTAGCATGTGAAATAATATTAATCAATTAATTATCCTAATTAATTACTAAATGATTTTATAATGTTTTTTTGAATTTAAAAAAATCATTTTTTTGCTTTTGAATACATTCTAAAAAATTAAAATTTAATTTTGAAATTTTGAAATTCAACTTATAGGGGTTGGTTTGCAGTATTGGAAACAGTTTGAAGGAATGGCCTTGAAATAGTCTTTTGGAGGCCAAAAACTCCTCTAATTTGATTAATAATGTCTCATGAATGATTCTTAGAAAAATTATAGAAACAAAGAATACATCTATTCATCCTAAAATTTGATTATTCTTCAAAAAAAGAATGATCTAAATTTCAATATAAAAAATGTGATTAGATTGCAAGCGATCATGCTTTGTTTTCATTCTAAGAAAATACAAGTTGAATAAAAACATTAAAACAATATGCAAGTTAATTACCAGGAGTAGGATGACTTTTGAGACTATATGGATAACTCTATTATCAATCACAACATTCTCATGAATTTGTTTAGTCCAAGTAGTTTTATTTTATTGATACTTTGTTATAGAGGTAAGCAATAGTTTATGCGGTGGAAAATTTTACATAATGGCAAAGTGTAAGTTTAGAATTACAAAATTTTACCAAAATATAAGCCTTTGAGTACCAAAATTTCCCCCATGTAAGTAATTTTCATCCATTAGAAGATTTTTCTATAGCTTTAACCAACTTTTATTCAATTTAAATTACAAAATAATACCATAGATTGTCTCTACAGGTTTCATTTGTTGTCATTTATCGACTAATGGAGACAATAGAAAGATATTGAATAATTTTAAAGAACATAATCTAATTTGGAATGGTTGAAATTGCTTGAAGTCACTCAAAATAATGTTGATTCAAAGTAAAATGATATCACTACAATTCATTGGATAAATCTACATAAAATTAGATATATAATGATATTTGATCTACAATTCACTAATTTACAAATGTAGTCAACATCATTCCTCTAGTCAAAATTTCAATTCACACTACATTGATTTATACTATTACTAAGGGCAAGAAATTAATGTCACTTGTAAAATGAATGTCTTTACAAGAAAATGTTTTTTTTAATACAATATAATAATATCTCAACTTGCACAAAATTAAAATAGTATAATTGTTGTAAACTAGTGTTGTATGCACTAAAAAGATAAATCAATGACTTTTGGGAAATTAGAGAGGGAAGGAACTTTAATTTCCAATTTTGGAAGACATGAAAATACATTAGGGGAGATTTGAGGGCATTAGAAACCTATGATTTTTTTGAGTTCCTAGACTATGGAAACGTGCCACATCAATAGTCTGATGTGGACAAAACATTGCTCCATTAGAAAATATTATTATTTTTAATTTTTTTAATTTAAAAAAAATCAGTATTAGGATTCTGAACACTTTTTAGAATTTTGGGAAAAACAATCGAAAATTTTAGCCAATAGGACTAGTTTGCAGTTTCTAAATAGTACAAGGAACACACAAAGGAACACTTCTGAAACAAGCTTTTCTTGCCTTCAAATCCCTTCTAATGGAATCCTTAATAACCAATTTTCAAATCAAGCCGAAAAATATTTTGATTTGCCTAAAAGCTTATAGGAAATGATAACAATGGAAATGAAACTATTAAGCATCATTTCATAGAAAAATTTGTTGTAGATTGTCAAAGATTATATGATAATTACACTACACAAGTCAATTCAACAAAAATGCCAATATTGTCATGTGGTTATAACACTAACTAAGTTGATCTACAATTTAAAAATTATGTGAATTGACAAGTCCCATAATTGATATAGTGGTTTACACTAAAATAGATTTTTTTTAAATGAGCATGATGTGGTTTACACTATTTAAATACCAAAATATAGTATGATTTTCATCCAAATATCATTTTTTTCATCTAATTTCATCCAATCTTCATCTATGATCCTTCCAAATGTTTGTACAAATTAAATGACATTCATCCAACCACTATAAAAAAATCCAACAAAATTAATTAAGATATATCCAACTACCATCCAAATTACTATAAAAGGTCTCATACTATTCCAACTCTCATAGTGATGGAGTTAATGTAATAAAGTTGTCAAAATTCTCATATGCAAAGCTCTAAAATTGATTAATTAGAAATTGTGTTTAAATGCCATATAGTATATGGTGTCACATATATACCTTTATGAGCAACATTATTTGAATTCCATTCTAAAATGATGTTATTAAGAGTATTTGTAATTATATTGACTTATTGAATGACATTGTAGGCCCAACAAATGACTTTGCTATTAACTATAGAAACAAAAAATGCACCTATTGATTCAATAATCAAAGTATTTATTGTTTCCTTGGTCATGGGGTTGCTTTTATAGGGCAATCTTAAGCAAATTACAAAATACTTGCAAAACATATTGACATTTACTAAACTTAACTTATGAAGGACATTAAGTCTAAAAAAGTGGTAGGTGGATGACTACATTGTTCATTGTAGAAACAAAGTGTAAATCAATAACCCCTCAAGGCCCTTGGCAAAAATAGGTTCAAAGACATCATAGCTTTTGAAGCCTTATAAATCTAAATGTCACTAAGCTATACAAATCTTGACCGTACAATCTTGTAGTAGACATGTTGTAGATGACATGTACAAAATTTGGAGTCATTTGACCATATTGATTGCAGGATTATAATGTTTTAGTGCTGAAATGGATGCTGAAATTTTCCCAAAAACACATTTGGAGGTGAAATTTGATTTCTAAACCTACTCAAATGAAAAAACTTTACGCTACAAAGTGATTCAAACTAGTATTCAAACACATTGGTGAAAAAAAATTCACTCAATTGACTCATTGTGTCCACAAAATGGCTTTGAAATGTGAAAAATTAGCAAGAAAAACTACAAAAACTACTTCTAAGGCTAAACCTCCCTCTACTAGAATGATTCTCAATTACTAATAACTTCTTGGATTGACATGAAACTTTATCCACACAAACTAAACTAGTATGTGCAACTTTTACAACAAGTTTTATTGAAAATGGACTCCGTATGAAGAAGAAACAAGCCGTCAAAGTTTACTATATTCCAAAAATGGCAAGATTTTGAACTTTGAATTGCTCCCAAACATTCAAATCAACTTGAATTGACACGAAAATTTTACCCCACTAAATAGACTTCAAGGGGAACAAAACCCAATAAATTTTATTGAAAATGATCATTTGATGAAAGAGAAACAAGTCCCCAAAGTTGCAGCCCTAAAATGCAATTTTTGAACTCAAATTGAACTTGCGAACTTTGATTGGCTACCAAAAAATCATCACGTTTTGGATTGATTTTAAAATTTTACTACACAAACCAAAAGACAACGCTCAACTTTCCCAACAAGTTTTATTGAATTTGAACATTGGATGCAAAAGTTATAGCACTTTGAATTTGACTAAAAACTTTGAGGGGCACTATTTGTGCCCCTTGGGCGTTGAGGGGATAATTAGTAATTATAGAAGCAATTTGGTGCCTACCTTGGTTGTAGGGTTGAATCTTTTGGAGACTAATATTGACATTTAATGTCAACAACACTACATAACATTCACTAGCTTATTGGGGGGATGTCTTTTGCTATATGCAACCCTAATCTATAAAATCCATCCATATTATTAATAGGGTGTGTAAAAGAAGGCAAGGTGGTAGTTAGTACATTCAATAAAACAATATCTCAGCACAAACAAATCACTTAGTAATAAATAAATTATTAATCACTAAATTTGACCCGCCAATGACAAAATCAATCATTTGTTGTATGTGAATCACTACTAAAATATCCATTAAATTTTTTCTAAGTATTTTTGTTGTACAACTCCTTTATAATATGTTTTCTCACAAATTTCAACAAGTGTCCACTTAACTATTGATATGATGTGAAATATTCCACACCACTTCGTTAAGTGGAAGGTAGTTAAGACCGTTGCTACTAAATGTTATAAGGGACGAGGCTTGAAATTTGCTCATGCTCAAGAACCGCCCACCTTCTCAAATGTACATTGTTTGTATATGCTACTTTTTCATCTTTATAGGAATGTACAAACAATATATAGTTGAGGGGTGGGCAGTTTTAGAGCCTTATGCCATTTCAATTTCAAAATTTCATAACTAATTTCATAGAGCTCCAAAAAATATGAAACAACTTGGGTTAGATGCCAATTCCACTTGTCTTTCAAGGAAAATTTACTGAAAAATAATTCAAGAGGTTTCACCTCCCCAAAATTCAGTTTCATCTCTTACATGGGTGCCTCCTCCCTTGTATAGTTGGGTACCAGAAGCTTACGAACAAAATGCTGGCACAGTGAAAAAACTGCATTCCTGCCCAACTTTGACGCCCTACCGAGGGCTGAAATTTTTTTATTCTTTTTGAAATTTTTTTTACAAGATCTTCTATATGTTATTAACATATTTTACAAATTTCAAGTCCAAAAGATTTATAGAAAAAAAAGATATGAAGTTTTGAAACAACATGTGTAGGGCAGAAAAAAATTCCACTACTCCCAACTTTGATGCCCTCGCAAAAATTGAAAAAAAAAGTTTTGGTCATGAAATTTTTAGCATGAGATCTCCTCTATATTATTAACATATGTGCCAAATTTCAAGTTCAAAAGATTTTCCTACCAAGTGTGTCACCAAGTTTTATCAACATGTGTAGTAGTGCCAAATTTTGTTTTGCAAAACTACACATGTTGGTAGATTTTGAATATCTTTTTGTGTGTAAATCTTTTGAGCTTGAAATTTTTGTCATAAGATCAACTCTATGTTGATAGCATATGCGCCAAATTTCAAGCTCAAAAGATTTACACACAAAAAGATATTCAAAATCTACCAACATGTGTAGTTTTGCAAAACAAAATTTGGCACTACACATGTTGATAAAACTTGGTGACACACTTGGTGGGAAAATCTTTTGAAATTGAAATTTGGCCCATATGTTAATAACACAAAGGAGATCTCTTGCTAAAAATTTCATGACCAAAACTTTGTTTTTCAATTTTTGGGAGGGCGTCAAAGTTGGGAGTAGTGGAATTTTTTTTTCTGCACTACACATGTTGTTTCAAAACTTCATATCTTTTTTTCTATAAATCTTTTGGACTTGAAATTTGTAAAATATGTTAATAACATATAGAGGATCTTGTAAAAAAGAATTTCAGCCCTCGGTAGGGCGTCAAAGTTGGGCAGGAATGCAATTTTTTCACTGTGCCGGCATTTTGTTCGTAAGTTTCTGGTACCCGACTGTACATGCATTTTTTAGTGTAGCTCATATACATGCTGCAAATCCTAAACCCAAAATGAAACAAATGAGAAAAAGAGAAGGCTTGTGAGTGACAGAAGTGATGTTTTGGGAGTGACAGGTGGAAGGAAAGGAAAGGTAAGGAAGGGGCTATTGAATGCAGAGAGCCGGACCAGCAAACCAGCGAGCGAGGGCAGGAAGTCCGTCAGGCTGCTGGTATTGTGGGGGAAGAGCCCACACATGTGCTCTTGCGCTTAGGGTTTCAAGCTCCCTCCCTCGTTACCATCACTCGCCCCGTCGCCGTCGTCTGCTCTCCGCGTTCCGGTCCTTTTCTCACACCCAAGGCGGGACGCTATTTCTCTCTTCCTTGAGCCCAGCTGTTGCTCGAGGAGGGATTTGTGTTTTCTTTGTTTAGTTTAGTTTTAGTTTAGTTTCCCTGTTTAAAGATCGGGGGGCGTGGAGGCGCGGCGCGATGGCGAACGCGGCGTCGGGCATGGCGGTGAGCGACGAGTGCAAACTGAAGTTCGCCGAGTTGCAACGTAAGAAGGTGTTCCGTTACATCGTGTTCAAGATCGACGAGAAGGCGCAACAGATAGTGGTGGAGAAGAGTGGGGGTCCGGATGCGACTTATGAGGAGTTCGTGACTTCGTTGCCGGAGAAGGACTGTAGGTACGGCGTCTACGACTTCGATTTCACGTCGGAGGATGGGGACATCAGCTGCCAGAAGAGCAAGATCTTCTTTATCGCGTGGTCGCCGGATACCTCGCGGGTGAGGGCGAAGATGATCTACGCGAGTTCGAAGGAAACGTTCAAGCGGGAGCTTAATGGCATCCACTATGAGCTTCAAGCCACCGATCGCACGGAGATGGATCTGGAGGTGATCAAGGAACGCGCCAAGTAGATCTGTGCGGTTTTCTTGTATTGCTGAAGCGCGGTTTGGGGGCTTGGAGGAGGAACCTTGCATTGGGTAGAGAGGGCTCTCAACCCTCGCTTCTCTTTTGATTGTGTGAGCTTTCGTCAGAGTTGAACGACGTAGGGGAATGTTATTATTCATTTTGTATACAGTGCTTGTGCTTCATTTGAGAAGGATTCATCGATCTCAGTATTTGGACTCCGAAACGCTCTGGTTCTCGAAGCCACCTGTAATTTCACTTCATTAATATGTTATCTGATGGTGTATCTCGAAGAAGAGGAATGTTCATATTCACCAACTGAACTGCATTTGCTCATTCACTGTATGGTATGATAAGTGTTTCCCTGGGTGAAACAATGGGGGAGATCGAGGGGCATTACAGGATACAGCAGTGACCTCAACGAAGAGAAGGCGAGAGAAGCTGTTGTTTGTCGAGAATGATGAAGCTCATGTCGACTCATCGGGTTAGACCCCGGTTTCATCTTACTTTACGGTAGAATGAAGAAATTATTGAACGGGTTTTCGGAGGTGGAGTTTTTTCTGACATTAATAACATGTAGAACTCGCTCTGTAATTTCTTAAAACTCTACAGGCTTCCTTTTGGCTCACTTCTCTCTTGGATTAGCTCAAACTGGTCCTTCCATTACCTTTGAGTCTGAGGGATTGTTACATTTGTGAGAGGGCAGAGAGCCGTTGCTGGTTGTCGTGTTGATTGTGAAGGAAGGGTGGTAGCGTGTGAGGGCAGGTTCCGCACGATTCTCTCAAGCTGTCTTGTATTTTTTCAGGGTGACGTGATAGTCTACCTTATGCAGAATCTATAAATTACTGAGATTCCTATTTGTGTCTAAATCTTCGGTGTTTTCGGTGATCGTCGAATCTTACTCTGGCCATACTTTATTCAACGATGGGCAGAGTTTAGAGATTCTACTTCATGCGTTACCCTGCTGAATTGCTGCATGTGAAGTAGTCAGGGCAATTGAATGGAAGCTTTACTATTGGAGTAACTTCGTTGTTACACAATCAGTGAGACTTCTTAATGTGCTACTTCATATTTATTGATAGTTGACACGCTGATCAGAACTCCATTTGAACTACTATGGCAGTTTGGCTCGCAAAATTGGAGCCCTTTTCAATTCTTATTATGAAATCTTGAACTTTTCAAATCACGTTACACATATATTCCATTCTTACGTTTACAACTTTTCACAACAGTCAGATAGATTCTCATTTTTCGAATGGAAACTGCCACTCCTGTAGTCTGCTCAACCTTCGGATGACTCTAGATTCGTGAATCCTGTGAGTACACATCGGAGATATTGTATTTCGAATAACATTTGTGCAGTATTCGGGCATTTAATGTACTGAGCGGACATTCTTCCTGGGCAGACGATCATACTGAGATTCTAAATGAAACTTTGAGAGAGAGAATGAATCATTTGGTGTCTAAAAAATTGCAGATTCAATGTTTCAAAGTTAGCATCGAAAACTTGCAAAGTAAACCATGTAAGCTACGAGGAACCTTTGCAAGAGAAGATTTACTACAGTTCAATGTTGCACCAGAAATCTCTATCATAATGATGCGACCCTCTACTTTGGAACTTGGCTACATCCCTCTCGCTTCAAGATCTCAGCTTTATCACTCTTTTTATTTATCATTTGTGATGTTGAAATTTATAATTTGACAATTGGAGTTTCTATAGATAGAATGGCTTGAGTTCCCTTACCGTCTTCACCTTTCACCAATTTACTAGAGTTCTTGTTGTTTTCATCTTTTTCATGTTTGAAGTTGAATTCTATTCTTAGGATCCATTTTTTGCCAATGGCCTTCAAATCATCAAAAGATCTGTGTAGAATGACAACCTTGAATCAAGGGAGCAACGACAATAGTATGAGATATATACACACAACCAATCCAACAATTAAAACAAGATTCAAGAAAACTCTAGAATCTAGTCTAAAACAACCAAACAATTAGAATAAGATTCAAGAAACCCTAAAATCTAGCCTAAAACAACCAAACAATTAAAACAAGATTTAAGGAAATCCTAGAATCTAGTCTAAAACAACAAACAATTGACTAACCTTTTCTTCATGATCTTAATTCTAAAAACCTAAAGTTCTAATTGTTGGTTGAACAATTAACTAACCTTTTCTTTATATTCTTAACTCTAAAAACCTTAAGTTCTAATTGTTGGTGAGTTTCTTGTTGTATTCAATCATCAAAAAATAAAAGTAATCTCTCTAGACAAAGGCCATATACAAGTTTGTATCACATCCAAATTGTAACAATGAACAAGTTTATATATTAAACTATTGGCATTGTAAGTAGCAAACATCACACTTTGCATTTTTACAAGGTCAATATGAAATTTAGATTAGTTGAACACATACTACAAATACCCTAACACGCCTCGTGGGTTTGCCAAGAATGTTGTCCCTTGGTTCTATATATTATTTCTTTCTTGCAATGGACATGGTCCATGTGTTTCAAAAAAAAAAAAAAAAGGAGTCATATAAAAAATTTTAAGAAAAATATCTAACCTAGATGATTGCTTTACAAATGCATTCTTTGAACTAAACTCCTCTTGGTCCGCAATGACCTTAAACTACCCCGAGTGATAGGATAGGTGGTAGGGACTTCCGTTGGGATCCTTGAGGTCCCCGGTTCAACTCCCCATGCTGACATTGCTAGCTCGCATGGGGGCTCTTCGTGTCGGTGCATGAGGAGAAGGTTGGTGTTCCTCCACTTGTTCTTGGCAGGGATATCCAAGGCGTGTAATTCCTTGGTTATTCGGCCATGTTGCCTTGGTTGTTGTGTCGTGTCAGTTCGACTGCGACCCTTGAAGGTCGTATGTTTAAAAAAAAACCCAATTTAAACTCCTCTTTTTCTTCAAATTGGATGTGTCACTCTTCTTAAACTCTCATTTACAAACTTGCATCCACAAACCACATAATAGATGTGTCCACTACTAATTTCACATGGTGATAATGTAAATCACTTAAAATGAAGAAAGAGACACCAATCCTTATTATATCTCCATGTATCATTTTCCTTCACAAGCACACATAATACAACCTAAAACAAAAAATTATATTTGCAATACTATAGAATGAGAAACAAATAGAAATTAAATATTAGAAATAAGATCTTAATAATCAATAAATAATAATAACAATACATCACATGATTGCACAAATAAAGAAATAAGAACAAAATCCTAGGATTTTATGTAGATGTCTCGTGGATGCAATTCACCATTCTTTTTTGTTACATGCAACATAAGCATGTGGATAATGTTCATGAATGTCATCATATCTTCCTCCAACAAATCTTCAATATGCTTCTCAACGGAATAACCTTGCCTATATTCTATGACATTGATTGCCTTTTGAAATATTCTCAAGTTCCTCGTTGTCAATATCTCAAAATTGAGAAGTATAAGCAACCAAAGATGTTTCATCAAATGCACCATTGGAACCAAGCTCTTGATCTAATTCCAATTCAATAGGAATAATTATTTCACAAACTAGTCAAAGTTAATGCCTAAACTCTAGAATAGCCACAAGAATATAATTATGGAGAACTTAGACATGAGATAAATCATGTTTAGAGACAATCACTTGCACTGTGATTGATAATATCATTGAAGTCTAAAGAAGTGGTGTTAATGCATTGATAAACACTCAAGCTATGATAATATGACTTGAAATGGATGGATGTAGAACATTGACAATTTGGATTGTCTAATTTGAAGTTGCACCATTTGCTAAAGTCTAAGACATTAGAACTAAATCAAAAACCAATGATGAAACTAGCTCTAGAAGAAGACTCAATATAAGAAAGTCAATGCTACATGACTATGCATTGTGAAGAACATCAAGTTGGCTCAATGGTTCAAATTTCATTGACAAATTGTCAAGCAAATTTGGCTCACTAATCTCATTTAGAACGGTCACAAATCAAAGAAGTTAGGACAATTGATAATTTGAGCTTGTAGCTACAAGATCAATATCTCTTCTAAGGAATTGGAATCTCTATGATAAGGAATTAGAGCTCTTGATTTGTAGTTGTGTGCAAGGGAATAATTGAAGCATTTATTTTGCAACACAGGCCCTAATTTAGATTAAATTCAATTTAAAACCACAAACTAGTGACAAAAAATGAAATTAGAATATACCATATAAAAATTAGTAAGATAAAATTAATAAAGAAAAAAATTACAAATACAAACCATCACGCTGGTTGATCTTATCCACCAAAATAAAAGGACCAATGCCATTAGAATACATTTTTTAAATGTAAAAATAAAATAATAAAAATTACAAATACAAAAACATAGAAAATATTATCTAAAATCCAAAGGTTGCTATTGTGTAAGCCTAGGAGCATAAGTCGATGGGCCTCAAAGACCGCACACCTATGGTATAGGTGTCTATTATAAAAACCTTCTATAATTATAATGTAACAATGTTAAAGATAACGATATTATAGGTGTTTATATTAAATTTTCAATGGTTGTAGGATGTCTACTTATATATATATATATATATATATATATATATATATATATATATATATATATATATATATATATATATATATATATATATATATATATGCTTAAGGATCACATGCTCACATTTCCATTGTCACATTTTATCACTATTGCATGAAATCCTCGATATTGCCCAAAATGCCGAAGAAACAAACCAAAACAAAGTGATAACAACAAATTTACCAATGCACTTCAATTATTCTACCTACATGTTAATGTACATATCAATGTAGATGAGTCCTTAGCCCTTAAACACCATGGTAGACTTTTAGTGTCTAATAGATGACAAATAGTCTTTCCTTATAGGACAAAAGTGCAACTACTCACTCTCAATATGAAGGGTGGAAAGGGAAGATCTTCTATGATACTTTGACTTCCAATAACACTACAAGAATTGGGGGGTATATATGACTCCAGTAAATGACTTTTTTGAAGTCATTTAGGACAAAAATGACTGCACAGTGACTTAGGGCCTTGGAGTCATTGTGGACAAGTCATTCTTTAAATGACTCTAATCCTATTATCACCAACGACTTCAGACTTGGATGAAAGAGTCTACATAGCACATGAAGTTTTAAGGAAAATTTTCTAAAAAGTTCGGGCTGCTGCCTTTTTTTAGTAGAATTTTTTGGTGACCCTTCCACATCACCTAATTTTGTAGTGATTTTGTAGTTGTGGGGCAGTCGACCAAGGCTGACGTGGCTGTCCACGTCAGAGTCACTTAGTAGTTGTGTAGTAGTTGTAGTACAGTCAGTGACAGTCTGACAAGTCTGACATGTAAGTGCATTTACTGAGTCGTTTTGAAGTCACTATGCAGTTGTGATGATGTCAATGAGCAGTCTAACTAGTCTGACATGTCAGTACATTTAAGGAGTTATTTTTTAGTCATAGTGGAGTCTTTGCATTTTGTAAATGGATTGACATGTGGGCATGTGGCTAGTCATTTTATAGTCATTCTATAGTTACATATAAGCACATTTAAAGTATTACAATGATTTACCATATACAATATGCCATATATAATTATACACCATACACAATATGCCATACATAATAAAAAATCATATAATACACCATACATCATATTTGGTACACGTGTCACATAGCTTCTTAAAGCTTTTAGTGTATGAGTGTCTAGAAATGAAATGAAAAGCTCTTTATAGGATTGGAAAAGTAGAAGGCAAGGCAAACCATTTGGGATATGTAAAATGCAGGAATTGTATTTTAAGTAAAATTTCAGACCTAATTAAGGCATAGTAAATTAACTTTTTGCAAAAAACATTGAACTAATGAAAGTTAGTAAATTAATCTCACTTTCATCTCCAAAAATTCATTTTAGATTTCAAGCCTCTAATCAAAAGTTATAAATAAATTTGATAAAAGATTTTAAAAAGGATTGGTATAGGAAGAATGCAAGGGTCACCTATAGTTGACTTCCTCCAAACAAGGATATACATAGTTGTATTAAGTTTCCTCACTTCATGCAATAAAAGTGCAACAATTGATGTATAAAATGTTTGCAAGTAGTGAAATAAATTATAATGCACAACATGCCAAAGTAGTAGTGGAGTAGTTGTACAATATTTGGAAACTTTTGAGCAGTCATTTAGTAGTCATAAGAAGTCATTTAGTAGTTACAAAAAGTCATTCTTTAGTGAAACTCGAGTAGCAATGCTGTCATTTGTACAAGGGAGAAATAGGTTTTAACAATTGTCATTAGGTTGAGCATTAGATTTATCTGAATACTTTAGTGTAACTTTATTGAGACCCTTCAGATAGTAATTCAAATGTGAATGAAATGAAGTATTCAAAAATAGTGCAATGATAATGGTGCAAATTTTTAGAATTCATTATCAGCAAATCAATAGGAGTTTAAATAAACCATACAAATGGACCTTAAGGAAAAGAATAATATACACCAACAAAAAGAAAGCCCATTAGTAATGCATCTTTTCAAGAAGAAAGACAAAAAAAATATTCTATTGGAAAAAAATGTTTTTGAAAATGAAAAAAAAAAAGAGTAGAGAAATTAGAAAGAATTTATCAACTCAAGAGTGTAAGTGTTAGAAAATCCGAAATTGCATATGCCATTGTAGTTGCTAACTAGAAGATTATTAGTTAGCGCAAATGCAATAGAATTGTACTTTGCATGTCATGTTTTAGTTGTCCAACATCTTCAAACTTGGCACACTTATGAGTTGATTTGTTGCCAAGTAGATCTAATGTGAATTTTATTGTTTAAAACTATATTGAAAGTACCTTAGCATTTTAAACAATAGTTGCATAGTAGTTGTTGAGGTGGGAAGATGATCCCTCCAAGTCACAATTACTCATTTAGCAATTGCAATGAACACACAATGCTTTAAAGCTACGTACTTTAAATCCGCTAATGAAGTCCCATTGCTTTGCATCATTTTCTTAAACTGTAGTAGTTGTAGTTTAGTCACTCTACAATGATAAGCCTCCACGTTAGCAAAAAGCCTAAGTGATCCAAACTCTAAAACTTACTTTCCAAACAAAAAAGACGTTGAAGTCATGATGTAGTCATGGTGTAGTAATACGCAGTCGTGTCCCAGTAACATTAGCACGACTATTGTCCATGTCAGCATGCTGCCCTGCCCGTCCTCTTAGAAAAAATTGCAATGGGGCCATCCAATGACCCTAAAGTCATATTTAAGTTGCACAATAGTACAGATTAGTCATAATTAATGACTAGCTCAAAACTAGGGCATCTAAAAAGGTTCTCCCCCATTCTTTGTACTCCAATTTCAATGAATGTCTACTGTGACCGTCCCCCTCTGTAAGGTCTTCATCCTTGAGTTGCAAAAAATGACTAGAAAATGACTCTGAAAAACTGTAGAACAAACTTTGGTGCAATTATAGAGGTATCAATCATTTTTGAGTCAGACCAGACAGTGAGTCATATATTAGTCATTCGCTGCAGTCATATATACCCCCCATTTCTAGTAGTGTAAGTATATATGGTTTATTCAAAATAGATGATGTCACAAGGTATCAAAATGCATGATTTCTATGGCCACCTAGTCCGTCTTTCAAAGGTTAACAAATTTTTACTATGGACATGACAAATTGGAACAATGTTACCTTTTATATAATAAATAGGATACTACTTGTGGTGGAATTGTGTTTAGGTGTTGTAAAACCTACTTTTGTTCGTACAATGGATAAGGCACTTGAATGTTAAAATAATATGCTATAGCACTCTCTCGATATAAGAGTATATCTAATAGGTTGCCTTTTTCTTAGCATAAATTTTACCAATTAAGTGTTACAGCTTCTTCATCAAAGCTTCTAAGTCTTGCATTAAATTTTGCCACAACATTCTTCATCTAATTGATTACAATTTTGTAAGAATTTCTTAATCATTACCATACTGTTGTGTACATATTTATGGAATGAATAATTAGGTTTAACATATTATCAATCAAAGTATCAAACTACAATGGAAATGTCAAGATGAAATCCTAGTAAGGACATTTTATTTGCTAAATGGATTCCAAAGTCAATTTCTACTACGACTAAATTCTTCAAACCTTTCTCTAAATTATAGTATATTTTGGGATCCTTTTCATTAAATAGATCTTTTAGGGAAATAGATTAATGATTTAGGAATCATAATGATACATAATGTAATATAATATTTTATGTAAAAGAATTGTTTTTTAAATTTGTAGCACTTCCTCATCAATTGAAACTTCTAAAATCCTATATAAGCACAAATCCATTTTGCCACTCATCTCAATTGAAAAAGATGACCACCTTTTCTTGTATTGATACCAAAAGTGAAGAAAAGGCAAAGAATCAAATTTTAAACTAATAGAATTAAGAAGAATTTAACATATAATTGAAGAACAAAAAATAGTATATATAGACAAAAAGTAAATATAATCTTTTGAAGATTGAGTGCAATCCTATTGGTACAGACAATGAAGTACAACCAAAATAGATTTTATTTCTAAGAATTTCCAATATAAAAAAACTAAAAAACAAACAAGATATGAAAACACTATCACAAAAGCAAATTTAGGGTAACAAACAAAAAGACCACCCTTACCATTTCTTTGCAACATCTAATTAATTTGAAGATTATAATCCTATAGTTGCAAATAATAATTAACCTCTGAGGAGGTTAGACTTATCTCTAAGAATAATGTAAATTTGTCCAATTAGTGAGGGAAAAATTAGTGTCACTTAAGAAATCAATATTACTACAAAGTTTTATTTTTGTGGAAATTAGTTCAATACAATAATATTTCAACTTGCACTAGTCAGTAGCAAAGACGAATTAAAAATTGTGTAATTGTAATAAATTAGGGTTACACATACTAGTAAGATAAATCAGTGTAATAAACTATAGAAAATAGCAATGATAAATGGATAGATGTGTATGAATATAAGGTAAAACAATCAATTATGAACAAAAGACGTATTCCAAAGACTACACAATAATCCATTGCAGTCATATTATAATAGAGGTGATTTCAAGCCTTCATGTATGTGACCATGTTAGAAAATGTTGTGACTCTTTTAGGCAAGTAAGATGATCACTATAGAAAAGTACACTTTTTGTTGTTGTAGAGGTAGTCTAAAGACTCTTTTGGACTATGATAGATAACACTTCCTTCAAAAATTCATAACAAATTGATACTTTGTCAAACATGTATAATTTCAATTGCTCTTCTTTGCTTTTTTTTACATTTGTCTTTGTATAGAATATTAAAAAAATTTAACCTCTAAAGAACCAAGACCTTTTTTTTTTACCAAAAAAACACTCAAATTTGCCATTTCTATTGCAAAGAGTAAAAGAAATTCAACAATGGATTTTTTCACATCTAACTATATGATCTTACATCTAATTAGTATAAGAATGTGCAAAATAAGTTTTAAGAAATTTGACCTCATGAATTGTAAGATATTTACATTTAAAGTGAATAAATCATTAGATGTTTTGGGAGGTCTTTAGAAGATTGTGGGTTCCCAAATTGTGGGAACACATTTGGAATGTTGAAAATTCTAACACCTAAGCAATCCTATGTAGATAAAAGATAATGTTGATTAATTATCAAATATTTTTAAATTATTTTTTGAAAAAAATAAAAAAATAAAATTTCAATTCATTCATTCGTTCTGAAATTTTTCAATTCAAAAAATTAGACCAGGAATAGCTAGTTGACTACATAAGGAAGAGTTTTAGGGAACAACTCTGAAACAGTCTCCTATATAAGAGGATTTTCCAGGGCTCTGAGAGACCATTTTAGCCCTGTTCCCTAGTCAGTGAACCCGTCAAATTAAATAACAATTTTAAATTAATTTTAAATCTTAAAATTTTAAATTTTAAATAAAATATTATTTAAATAATTTTTAAAAAAATTTAATTTTTTTTTGAAAATATATTAAAATATTAATTAAATATTAATATCTAATGTGACAGTCGCCTAGCCACATTAGATTGCCTTTGTGGCAGCTTTCAGCAAGTTCCCACAGTCCAGGAATTTGCAGTCTTCTACACAAGTTGAAAATCCTCTTATGGAACCTTCAAAAAACATCTAATGCAAGTTTTTGCACCATGGCTAGATTATTTGACTTTGAACTTTCAAGATTGACATTATTAATTTTGCACTACAAAGTTTTGAGGTTTAAAATATTCAATGAAGAACTAAGTTGAGAGTCTAAGATAAAAAATAATTTAATTTAATTTTCAATCTTAACCCCTAAAGCACCAAGCCATGTTTTTTTTGGCAACATAGTGATTTAGGGCAACTCACTATGAATGGAATTCTTTTTCTCTTGAAATTTTTACACGACATGTAGAAGAAGAGAAGCTTTACAATACAAATTTTTTAAACTTTTGACTACATTGTAAGATAGTTATTGTACAGTGGGGTACCAATCAAAATGTCGTTTTTGAATTCGCAATGAAATTTTTTTCAATATTGTCAACTTTGAAAGACTTTTGAGAGGTCAAAAATTGGTATTTTACCACAAAATTTTTACCAAAGCATCATCTTTAAGTTACTTATATATATAGCAAATTTCAAAGCCAAAAGATTCACCAAAAAAAAGTTATTCAAAATCTACCAACATGGGTAGTGGTGAGAAACACTTCACTACTTTCAACTTTGACACCGTCCTAAGGATTAAGTTTTTCTTCTATTGCCATGGAATTTTCGTCATGAAACAATCTCTATGTTATTAATATTTATAAAAAATTTCAAGGTAAAAAAATGTTTTTTTAGGAAGATATTTGAAATCTCCCAACAAGTGTAGTTTTGAGAAAGTTTTCACAATTGTCAACTTTGACACCCTCCTAAGGGCTGGAAAATTGGTTTCTTACCATGAATTTTTTTTGTGAAGTCATCTCTATGTTGATAATATGTGCTACAAATTTCAAATTCAAATTAATTACAAAGAAAAAGATATACAAAATCTCCTAACATGCATAGTTGTGAGAAAATTTTCACTATTGCTTACTTTGACACCCTCCCAAGAGCTGAGAATTTGTCTATTGAATATGAATTTTTTTGAATAAGATCAACTTTACGTTGGTAATATATGTTTTAAATTTCGACTTCAAAACACTTACCCAAAAAAAGATATTCAAAATCTCTCAACATGTGCAGTTGTAAGGTTGAGTTTTTACATTCGTGTCAAACTTTGCTCCACAAAATAACACTATACTAAGGGCTCAAAAACTCCTCCTCACAACTACACATGTTGGGAGATTTTGTATATCTTTTTCTTGGTAATTAATTTGAATTTGAAATTTGTAGCACATATTATCAACATAGAGATGACTTCACAAAAAAAATTCATGGTAAGAAACCAATTTTCCAGCCCTTAGGAAGGTGTCAAAGTTGACAATTGTGAAAACTTTCTCAAAACTACACTTGTTGGGAGATTTCAAATATCTTCCTAAAAAAACATTTTTTTACCTTGAAATTTTTTATAAATATTAATAACATAGAGATTGTTTCATGACAAAAATTCCATGGTAATAGAAGAAAAACTTAATCCTTAGGACGGTGTCAAAGTTGAAAGTAGTGAAGTGTTTCTCACCACTACCCATGTTGGTAGATTTTGAATAACTTTTTTTTGGTGAATCTTTTGGCTTTGAAATTTGCTATATATATAAGTAACTTAAAGATGATGCTTTGGTAAACATTTCGTGGTAAAATACCAATTTTTGACCTCTCAAGAGTCTTTTAAAGTTGACAGTATTGAAATTTTTTCTCACTGCAAATGCGAAAACGATATTTTGATTGGTAGCCCACTGTACAATATATAGTTTATTTCTTCACATAGACAATGCATGCAAACCACAAAAGAATCACTTTTTTTATAACCAAAAATTAGAATCGACTTTCTAGATTTATGAATATAATTACATGGAAAGCTTTGAGTCATTCCATTTGAATTATTCCCTTAACCCCTAAAAGCCCAAGGATACAGGACAAAACACAAATGTGTAATAAAGTATAAGTTCTATAAATTTTTGAAGTTAGCACCAAAGAAGATAATGTGAAGCACAATATGTAGCTCGAAAATTATGCCCAAAGCTGCAGCAACCAAAAAATGGTCGCTTGAGCGCTTAGGGGTTAAGTTCCTTGACTATGGTTTCACTAAAATTGTTCTAAAACTACCATTTCTAGTAAATGTACCAAACTTTAGAAGAGACACATTTTAAAACACATATAACCATAGAATGTTGTAGTATGCTAACTTGAAAATATGTGGAAAATTTTTCAGAAATTTCCACTCCGTGGATTAGAAGATATGAGCTTTCAAATTCATATAAATCTTTTTTTAGACCCTACAAAAAAACCAAGTAGTTGCTCTTCACAAGCTCACATTTTCAATCTATGAAAAAAATGTCTAAAATGGTGAATACTCTTTAAATTCATTTTTCAAGTCAAGTTCAATATATGTTTGAATTTTTTAGATTATTTGGAATTATACAACATATATAGGAAAAAAATAGTCAATAGAAAGAACTAGATAATGATTCAAAATACAAAACTACTAACAATTTAGTTATAGAATTGAAAAATGCCAATCCAAAAGAAATTGTTGTTATATGAGCATAAAAGTGTGAGCCTAGGAGCCTAGGAGACCACGGTTGCTAGTATGTGAGCATAGAGAGTGTGAGCCTATGAACCTAGAATTCCATACACCTATAATATAGGTGCCTATATTATAGACACATCAATGGTTATAGTATATTAATATTCTAAACACCTATATTTTAGGTGTTTATCTTATAAACACCTTCAATGAGTGTGGGACACTTACTTATACTTAAGCTTAAGGTTGATAGGCTCACACTTCTATACTTACATACTAGCGTTGTTGCCTAAAAAACTATACACCTATGATATAAGTGTCTATATTATAGTAAGTTAATCTTTCATGTTAATAGTATATATATGCTATAAGTACCTATATCATAGGTGATTATGTTATAAACATTTTCATTGGTTACATGATACATACTTATATATATATGTTCAAGGCTCACATGCTCACACTTTCATGCTCACATACTAGCAGCATTGATCCAAAAGTTGCAATGTTTCTATTAACAATGTACATCCTAATTTTATTTTTTTCAAAAATATATTGAAAGTCAAGAAAAATAATAGACTTCCAAGTTTATTTTAGAATAGAAAATGCATAACTATTCACAAACAACAACTCCTCATAACTTTTGACTCATTGATCAAAATTAAATGATTAAAAGCTTTCCATGTATCGTACGTTGAATTTAGATTCGTTAGATTCCACACAAAATCATTTCTTCTTGCGTGAAATTCCCTTTTGTTAATTGCATTTAGAATTTTCAGAATTTCATAACAATAGATATTTCTTATTTCTTAACTTTTGGCAAGGTCTTCATAGCTTCATTGTGGTCATTACTGTGATACTCAAGGCTTCACCAAATTTTCATAATTGTAGTAGTAGGTCTTGATTAAGATGGTGACTAACTTAAGTTTACAACATCATTGCACTAAAAATATAGCTCATACCATATTATTTTTTATATTATATTTTTTAATATTTTTTCAAAATTCAAATTTTTTTCAGTGAAATTTTATACATTTCAATTATGTTGCATGAGAATTTTTGAGAATTTCATTATACACCATATTCAATTATTTTATTTATTGAATTATTTTTTGACAAATTTGACTCGAGTGTAGGATTTATATACAAATATGAAAAAACACTTTCAAATTCTTGTTTCTTAAAAAAGTGATTTTTTTAATCTACTCAACTTGCCTATTCACATAAAACAACAACATATTAGGTGATGATTTTTTATTCATATATCTAAATTTCCTAAATTTTAATACACATGAAAGGTATAAATGTCCTATTAAAGTTTGGACCCAAATCATGGAAACCTCTAGTCACATGTACTTATTCAAAATTCCTATGCTGCCAAGTTTAGCAAGCTAGTCCTTTGGAGGTTAAGAAAATGAAACTTATAAGGTGGGAGCACCCATTTATAAGGAAATAAGGGTCCAGGAATAAAGGAAGCAATATATAGAGATTAGTGAAGAGTAAGTCCAGTACACAATAGGGAATCAAAAATATTAGAAGTTACCGAATTTCAATTGCAAACAAGTGGAAACAATAATGATTTTTCAAAATAGAAAATCATATAAATTATATTCATACCTATAGAGTGTGGTTACATAGAATGTGAATGCAGTCAGACCTGCTCATGACTACTGTTGAACTAGTGCTACAATACCTTGACATACGTAGAAGAAGCACTTATAACTACCAAGCAAAAGTCCTAAAAAACAACGTGGGCCTATGCCAAAAGTGATCAACTATACAATATGAATAAAACATGTGCCAACTGCCAAGGATAAAAAACGAGGCAATCAAAAGTGGAGGCCTTTATAATGTATAGAGTTTGACAGTCTCTATAACCGCTAAGGTAGGTTGCATCTGTGAGGCAAGCTAACCCATGATGGTTTTCCGTTGCTTGGCCATATTCAAACTACCTGCTTCTTTCCATAGCCCACGTCTACTTTGCCGCAGAAACCTAATCATGCCTAGATGTCAATGCTTGCCCTAGTGCCCCGCATTGCTGCAAAGGCTCGCCGTTCACGATATATTTTCTTCTGATGCTTCTCTTGTTGACGTTCACCTTTCCACCTATCTGATTGAATGCGTCGCAGAACTCTCTATGCTTCAAGTTGGTTTCTTTCCTCTTCTTGTCCTACTTTCCGAAATTGCATTGCAATTCGGCATTCATTTTGCTCTTTTGCCATTGTTTCTTTCCTCTCCGCTTTTGCAGTCATTACTGCAATGTAATTGTCTAATGTCATCAATATAGACTTCATATAGTCAATGAATGGCACCTTAGTTTGCTTTAGCTTGTTTTTGTGGAAGGGGGTCGACTTGAGGTAGTAGAAAAAGTTCACGGCAAGTAGCATTCTCCATATCAGGGACATTACTTTCTATGTCTTCGGAAGCTCCACTTTCATTGCCAAACTTTTGCATGAAATATTGTGGTCTTGTTCCGTAAGAAAGCTCTACACTCCCTCCTTCAACATCATCATAGTCATCTTCTTCTTCCTTTGAAATTGAATACTGCTCTTCTTATAGAGACACTGGCACTATATAACATGAACTAGGTTTCATGAAGGGATCCATTACTGTTGGACGCAGCAAGGTCCATATTCCAGTTGCTGCAAACCCACTTTTGATGTCATGTAGGGTGAATGCCTTTGGTAGTTCAATGAACACCCACTCTACTAGAACTTCTTTGCTTGCTCCTTTGCCTCTATTTTGAACAAACCATCTATCTCTACATGCTCGGAATGTAGTTTTGAAAGGCTTAAAAATGCTCACATCTAAAGATTGTAATCTATAGCTTGTGTGGCTAGGAAGCGTAATGATGTCCAAACCTACATCGTAAGTCTTGTCGACAACTTCCAAAGTCACGTGTAAATCGTGGTTGTCTAGAATAAGTAGGTGCATGTTCTCTTTAGAAATGCCATAGCTATCTTTCAATTTATTCAAGAAATGAGTTATCAAGCTGAGAAAAAGAAGACCGTCATTCAGTTATTGCTTTGCATTGCAAAACAAGAGACACCTTTTCATCTAATAATAAAATTTCTAAGCTTGTATTTACCTTTGAAAATGTAGTAGTTTGGTATGGACAGGCCCTTTGCATTTACACATGATAAGACTGTGAGGTGTTCTTTGCTGTTTGGTATCACCCTATGAACAGATTGGTTGTCTTTCTTGGCAAATACAAGAGTTCCTCCTCCTCCCCTACTAGCTTGAGCACTGGACTCATCTGCATTCCAAATGTGAGAGGGGTTGTATTTGTGTACCTCATATGCAGTGTGCAAATTGTTGTAGAACGATGCAAAGCTGCTTGGATTCAAACTCTTAGCTTGACCATCTTCCAAGCTTTGAACTGATTTAAGACTGAGCTCTAGGTGTTGCCTACAAAACCACCTTAGCCAACCTAAATCGGGGATTCAGTCCAAAAAAAGTATAAGTTGGTCTTCTATCATCTCTGCTACCTTCCTATTCAATTCAAAAACGCTTATTGGATTTGTGTACTTTTGCATTTCAATCATCAACTTGACAAGAGATGCTTCTTCTAGAACCCTTAGCACCCCTTGTCGCCGTCTCTTAAGTTTCAAAGTTTTATCATGCATGTGATCTCGAAGTGTAGAAGGTAGTATGCCCAAATTCTTGGCTCCTCCTCCAATGTTGTAGTCAACATCTACTACAGCCATGGCAAAAGTGAGTTGCTTACCATTCTAGCAACTGTTCTTCTTAGGTCAATGGCTCTTCAATGTAGCTTGTACAATGTCCACGTTCAAAGGCTACACTAATTCCAAATTTCCAATCCACCTGATTCCACCAAAGTTGCATTCCTGTAACTAGGCTCTTTTTATGGACCACTGATGCTTTGTAGGGGTACAATCAACCCTCCATGCCCAGTGTCTCTGTGACCATCCAACGCTACATTGTCCCGTTCCTCTTTCCAGCTGCTACTATTGGGCCATGCTGGATTGTCAATTCCACTCTGATTGCCGAGCCACAACTAGCTAGTTAGGAAGTTGGGCATGCCAATGCTAGCTATTGGTTAGATGGGGACTTTTTGAACCCCATTAATGCCACCATATTGCACCTCCTTGTTCCCTAGCTCAATTGAAGTCGCAACTTGTTCATCTCAGAGCCCTCCCCTCCTCTAGGTTGGTTGAACCTCCAATTTCGAAAGGAAGATGCTCCCACATTTGTTGTCTAAGGCCTCATAATACACTCATGTTGTTGAACCTCAATCTTTGCTACAAGATGGCCATCAAAGCACATGTACTCACTCAAAGCATTGATTATGACTTCTCTATACGATTCTAGTCCTTCCAAGCCTCCATCAATGTTGTGGAGCTGCTCATCATTGTCTAAATTACTCTACATTCTTCTCTACAATGTATGCAATGTGCTCTTTCATTGCTATGAGGAGATTGTACATGGAACTTTGTTCATGGACTGAAACAAACTTCTCCACTTGCCTCAATGAAGGCGAAGGGCATGCATAATTCTTCACAAATGAAGATGCCATTTTAAGTTCCTAATTCTGACCATACTAGGATATTTCCCTACCACCAAGACATCCAATTCTACCCCCATTAAATACATTGCTACCAAACTAAGCAAGCTTTTATGTATTCCTTAGCCTCATAGTCCCTAAGTACTTAATGCAAAGTTGCCCTCTCTTCCACTTCACCATTTTAATCTACGATACTGGTATGTCGGCTTCCAATAGTCTTATTTCTAGTGCCAAGGGCATTCAATGAAGGTGCACAGTGAACTCATTTTCTTTTTTCTTTAATATATCTTAGTGATGGGACTTTAAATATTGAGTTAGGGCACCATTGTAGGCCACAGCTATGGATATAGTCTTTTGAATGGATGCTCCTACTTTAAGGAGTTTTAGTTTGGAGGCAATTATAGATTCTCTACTCCACAATAAACTTTGATGTACTTTATTTAATTCAGTTTTTAATATTTTTGGAAAAAAAATCATAGAATGTAGATTTTTTATTATTTCATATAATGATTGGAATTAGTCTTTTTCAATTTCATAACAAAATTCTCATGAATTAGTATTTTGAATCATTCTCTATGTTTTTTTACTTAATAATTTTTTTCCCTAATATTATACAATACCAAATTATTTGAAAATTTTCAAGCATATAGACAACTTGTCTTAAAGAATTAATTCAAAGAAGCACCACCAACATGAACATTTTTTCATGCAAATGTAACCTTATAAAGTGCAATTGCCTTGTTTTTTGTAAGGCCAAAAAAACAAATTGTATCTATTCAAACATTGATAGTTTGCAATCTACATAGTGGAAATTTTTGAAAAAATTTCCCATGTCTTTTTAAATAGTTGTTTTACAAAATGTTAAGATCCTATACAATTCATTCGATTTTTTTGAGACTAAAACAAACTTATACGTTCCCAAATAGCGGGGAATTCTAGGAATACTACCACATCAACATTTGACATGGTTGGGAGATTACCATGTCAAAAATTACTTCTTTATTTAAAACAATTTTAAAATAATTTAAAATAATTTAAGTAATTATTTAATTTTATACTATTCTAATAATGGTGCACTAGTTCCAAAGAAGGATAACAACCTTGAAATAGTCTCTTGAAGACCTCAAAAAACCTCTAATGACATGTATCCAAAGATATATTTTTTCTAAAATTTGACACTTGTGCTAAAACTAGCAATTTCACATGCATATTTGATAAAATTATAATTAAGGAACTTTAAAGGTTAAATTTTTTCTTAAATAGAAGTAAGTACAAAATAGAAGGAAAATCTTAATTATAAATAAAATTATTAATTAATTTCAATTCTCTAATGTAGGATTGAAACACATGAATTCCAATCGAGAGATTTTCCAAGCAAGCAAGCAAACTAAATATATTTTATTTTATTTATTTATTTATGAAAATCAAGTTCGAAAACAAATCCAATGTATTATTTTCTCAAGAAGTTGCTATATTAGATTGCCCCAAATAGAAGATGATCTATAACTTTCACATCACTTATTCCAATGAAATGATTCAAAGCTTTTTGTGTAGACAAAAATATTCTTTGAAAAAACTTTTAAAACTGAAAATTTTCAATTCTTAAGAAGTTTTTTTGTTGCCCAATCTTCCCTATTTGAGTTTATTTGGCATAACTTTGATTCTCAAGCATCAATTTAAAAAATATATATTCCCACAAAGCTAAAGATTTTTTTTTCATCTTCATACAAACTTTCAAGAAAATCATGACAAAAATTGACAAAAATTAAAACCACAAGTTCCTTTCCAATATTTTATCCCAGAAAAATTGAGGGGTTCAAATAAAATATAAATGTGTTATTAAATATAAGATTTATAAATTTTTGTAGTTTGAATCAAAGAAGATAATGTGAAGGAAAAAATGTGGAAGGCATCCATACAACCAAGATTATAAAATTATTTTTAGATTCTCTTCAAATGAATTTTGCATATATAACTTCAAAAATACATCAAAAATACAATTTCTATATTTAGCATTTGAAATTTTTTTGATTGGTTGAAATTGTGGTTTCTATTGATTTGTAAATAAAATTGCATAACAGCTAGTGATCAGAATGCCATTACTTTCTCCAAATAGTAAATTTTTCAACATGAGGCAAATTTAAACTCTTTGTCCTATTTATTTTATAATTTTTGTTTGACCATAGTGATCTAAGTATTGGATGCAAATATTAAAAGACACCCCTAATCTTTTTTATAAATGAAAAAAACTGAAAAAAATTGAAAAAAAGTTTTTTTTCGCTTGAAAGTTCTGCCGGAAGGCAAGCAACAACCAAAAAATGGTTGCTTAGGCATTTAGGGGTTAATTTGTTCCTTGATGGGTCAATGATCCTTTAACCCCTAAATGCCCAAGGCACCCAAAAGTGGTGTCAAAGAAACTTTGAAGTTAAATAAAACCTTATCAAGTTTCTATTTTTAATAGTTTCTATTTTTGGAAAATTCTTTGGGAAGTCTAGTTTAAGCATCAATAATCCGATTTTGAAAATGAATGATTATGATTTTTCTATTCAAGATTTAGTGCAAGGGTACCCATTGCAATCTTGACATTCTTTAGTGTTAAGGATTCTTGGAAATGAGCGTCAAATACACTAGATCTTAGAGTGAAAATCACACTAAAAATTCATTTAAAAAAATTGTAGAGTAGATATTGAGAAGCCATAAAATGATTGGGGTTATGCTTTTTAGGCCCTTCAACCTCATAGTTTTTTGGTGACCAACTTTTTAGATTTGACATGCAAAAAGAGAGCTCAAAGATTTCATAGTTTTTACACCCTCATGATCAAACATTATAATCTTTCAATCCATAAGTGATATTGTTGTATTTTCTTTTCCTATGTCAACTTTAACATGTCTACTTTGAATTTGTACAGTTACAATTCAAAAAAAACTTATTCAACTTATCAAAATGTTGGATTTTTGTTCAATTTAGAGCAAATTCCAAGAAGCTCAAAACAGGCCTTTGGCATTTAGGAGTTACGGGTTGAAATTCAGCAGTTGTTTTCCTCTATTAATGAAAATTGTGCATTTGTTTGAAAACTATGTATGGAATACAAAAAAGTTAAAAAAATTCAGCAATTGCAGGAGGGCAACTGAACCTCCTAATTCTGCCCATGATGGGCCATCTAATATCCCACCTTAGTTTATGCCCAAACCTCACATGCTTCATGTCAGCAATTATGTAAAAGTTATGTAGGAAACTCAGTCTGAGTGCAAAGTGAGGTACTTCACTGTCGGTCCCAAGCTGGTTGGTAGAATTATTTAACAAAACTGATCCTCTGATAATTGGGACTGATGATGAGTTTCATTACAAGAAGCTCACAGACATGCCAAATTGGGTATTAAAATACTTTCTATAAGAAATGAAACTAACTTTCCTTATAAAGAAGAAGCCTGCCATTTTCAGGTTTTGGCAGCAAATGATAGCCAACTTCATGGGAGTGGCAAGAAAGGTACACTGACGGAACTCCCTCTCATAACTTAGCTTAGGTCAGGTTGAATTGGCCCTTGGCTGGCTTGGCCCCTCCAAGTCCATCATTCCAGGGGTGTGAGGTAGGAGGTCCATAAACCGACCATCTAAGGGATGGAACTGAATTTTAGGGAGGGGAAACATCTTGAAATATTTTTCAGTGAATTTTCCTTGAAATACAAGTAGAATAGGCATTTAATTCAAGTCGTTTCATATTTTTTGAAGCTTTCTGGAATTAGTTATGAATTTCTAAAGTTAATATGGCATAGGGCACCAGAACCGTCCACATCCTATAATGTACATTGTTTGTACATTCTTATAAAGATTAAAAAACATCATATACAAGTAACGTATATTTTGGAAGCTAGACGATTTTGGAGCCTGGGCGGTTTTCAAGCCTTAGGTAAAAAAAAAGCCCTCTATTTTGTGCTCAATTAATTTACCTTACCGTGAACACCAACACATGGCATTAAATCCTACCATTGAAGGTGGGCCTAGCAGGTGGATTTACCTTGGGAAAATGCTATTTTTATTTTTATTTTTGCAATTTTATGTATTTTTTCAAATTCTAAATTCATATATGCAATTAGAGACTCCAAATTAAGTAGATAGGGTCTAAAACATATCCTAGGCAGTAGGCACGGCCCTAAATATGTTGTTTTTTTGTTTTTGTTTTCACTTTTACCTGGAGAACCCAAAATTTATCCTATAGAGCCCACCTTCAATGGTAGGATTTAACATCCAACAACACCAACCCCACGTAATAAATTTGGAACATATGATTGTACAGTGGAAACACCTAAAACTGTCCGAATAAGGAATTCAGTATGGTTGGAGGCATCTTTTTCTAAAACTGATATTTTTCTAGTATTAGCGAGAGAAAATCATGAATATTCAAAAAAAATTAAATTTTTTGGAATCAGTATGTAATTTCTACAAATTTTCAAAGAATTAGCTCCCTAGACCACTGGAACCGTCCTATAGGTGTACCCTAAACTGAACTCTGCTGAAATCAGTTGTCAGTGAATGAAAATTATACATGTGTCTTCAAAGTGCGTCAGCAAATTAGAGTTAAACACTTGTCAGACACTTTAATGGACGCTCATGGACAGATTTAGTGACACTCTAGGGACCTGGAATAGGTACAAGGACGGAAATGGGTGTTTCTCCCTTATACATGAATCCAAAATTTGCAGATTTTATCACGTGCAAAGACTAATTAAAAAAAAGCCCCCTTATTTTGTGCTTGATAAACCTTGAAGCACTCCGACGTCCATATTCTGAATTATGAACAAAGAGAGAGCTTCAAGGCACTATTTCATCTAGCTTACTTCTCATTTATCCAATGTAATACTTGAATCTAGAAAACACAACCTTCTTCAATAACCAAACTCATTAAATTTTGGTAAATGATATAGCTAGAAGGAAAAATGTGCAAAATTCAAAAAAGATTGAGACGACTAAGGGTTAATTTACCTTGAACGTTAACTCCACCTATTTGGGGGCCTCTAAGTGTACTTATGAATTTGAAATCTGCAAATTTTATCATGCATGGAAAATAAAGAATTTCAGGGTTTTCCCAAGGGGCAGAAGGAGGAAACAAGGTAGCTTACATTTGAAGCAGAATGACTAGGCTGGATAAGTTTTTAGCCCTGGCTCCATCAAAAGGTTCACTTAAGATAGCTTACATTTGAAGCAGACTAATGGGCACTGCCCTAGAGAACATGAACAGTGGTGTAGACCACAGCTGAGGTGGCGAGTGTGCATTGGCTGCAACTTTTTTTTCCTTGAGATGGGAACAGGTCTTTCCAGCCATAAAATCATCAGATGATGATGTTCTTATCTAAAGGTCATTTATGGAACACATGAATTGTCAGCTCAGGCTGGTCACCGAGGAAATCATCCTTTTGAGTACCATGTGAATCATTTGCTTCAAAGTTCTGTTTCCATTAAAATTGTCCATGTGTTTCAAAAATTTAAAATTAAAGTTATTTGCTTCAAAAATCATAGCCAAGAGCACTCATTGGAGGCCAAACTGCTGCCAAATGCAAGGCTTCTCCTTGATTTCCACAAATTAAAATTTTTTTTTTTAACAAAGGACAATTTCCATTGCAAGGGGAAAAAAGTACAGAGAACCAAAGGCAAAATGCCTCGGCGGAACATATTTTTGGAATTCTAACCAATCCAGATTTCCACAAAATTTCAAAGATGAACATTTACACTTTTGTCTTGCATAGAAGGATTTTTTTGTCAAAGAACTATTTAGAGTACTCGCAATGATGTTGCAAACATAGTGAATCTAGATTTGATTTTTTACCTTCTAACAAGATCTAACATTTTTTTTAAATGATTTAGTAATGAGGAACCACTTTGAAATGTTTATTGGGGAGTTGTTAAAGTAGAAATACTAGTAATGGATTAGTTAAGCAATTTTGGAGTAGATGGTGAGGAGTAAGAGCTAGTAGAAATTTTTTTCCCATGTAAGAAGATAGGAAATATGGAGATAGAAGTATCTATCAAAATTTTATCTCCAAAATTGAAATTATTGTGAATTTTCGAAGACGAAAAGTGTGTTGGATGAATAACCAATCTCTAGAGTCTTTTGATTCTAATTAGTCTAGGACTATTTTCCTGCTCACTTCTTTTAGACATGTGTCATTACCTTATTAGTCCCAACTTTGAAAAGGAAAAAATTAAAATTAAAAAAACATTCACAACTTGATTTCCTCCCTAAGATTGGAAATAGGGCATCCTACAAATTATTTACTTGGTGTGGTTGGTTATTGATGCTTCTACCTTAGGTGAAATTTTCTCAATTTCAAAGTGTTCAATTATCTATTGAAGGGATTACGAATGTGATGTGAATAATGCACTTTATCCAATTTATATTCATAGAGGAATCTTATAGGAAAAAATTGTTCTATATGAATCAATAGATATTTTGATGGAATGAATATTATTTATTGATCAATTTCCAAAAGAATACTTTATTTTAGATATTTTGAGAATTTAGACATCAACCCCTTAAAGACTAAGGATAGTTTACATTTCCAAAATTGTAAAGATTTGTAGTACACTAGAATGTAGTTCAATTAGAATAATAATTTAGTGTCAAATTCCACCAAAATTTGTAAAATATGATTTGTGGATTACATCTATAAGGTTCTATCAACTACTTCACCAACCAATATTTTTCAATGAAATTTGAATTGAAAACTCTCTCTAAAATTGACTTTAGATTGAATATTTTTAATTTTCATTAGATTTTTTTTCTTTTAGTTCAAAATCCAAAATTCTAATTAGCATAATTTTTATATTTATAATTTAATTTAGTTAATTAATTCAAGTCTTTTCCACAAGATCATATTTGAGTCAAAAATTTAATATTTGAGGTCAAATAAACTTGTGTCCCTTGAACTATTATAGTTATGTTTGCAAAGAAAAGTTCTATAGATTTGTAATATATAAATGTAAGAGAACAAATGCAAGAATCTATTAATATTTAGATGCATAAAAAAATAGAGATTTTGTGTACTTGGATTATATTTACATTCCATCATTGCTCAAAATTTCAACACAAGGTCCTTATGGGTTAAAGATTTTCCATTGTAATATATAAAGGTATGCTTGGAGAAGGAAGCAAGGGTACCCAGAAAATGAGAAGAGTGCAACATCAACTTTTTTATTTCATTTATTTAGTTGATGCAAAAATCAATCTTCACTAAGGTCATGATGTTCTTTACATGCATAGAAATGCATGAAACATGTAATATATTCATGATGAATAATTCATTCATCCAATTGTATACATCCATTCCAAATGGGCAAGTATTCTCTAAAGGGTTTTTTGTTGGAAAACATTCTATAAATTGGGAATCATATGGAAAAAAATTGACAAGGAAAACATAGATCAACAAAGAAGCACCTTTCTTTTGTCATAACTCCCTATTTATCACGCATGGCAAGACTTAAAACACCATACGAGAACAACTTTGAATGTTTGAAGATTGAAAAAGTAGAATGCCCAATTTTGTAAACAAATCAATGTAATCAATCCCCTAACCCTAATTGCAATCCATAATCCTTTATATGATTACACTAAAAAATCACCTAATGGATAATTACAAAACATTTGAGCAATTTCATTTATTGCCATAGGGAGAATTGTAAAGTAAGTGCACCTAAAATTGCACCCTACCTAAACTCACCAATATTATTCTATGTTCATCTCCAAAATAATATGTACATATGTCAAAAATTGATTATGAAACATTTATCCAAGAAAATTTTGACCTTTTATGACTTTTGCATCTAGCATCCAAATTTCATCTTCATTCTTTGGTACTGCCATTAGAACCACCTTTCATTTGCCAACAAGAAAATATGAAAATTTTGACCATTCTAATATTAGTAATTCTATAGTAACCGAAAAATATACTTAAGGGAGAAACACCCATTCTCATTTATGTACCTTGCAGTGGACTGTAGAGTCACTCAAATATGTCTCTAGAGTGCAGTCAATGTATTTGCCACATGCATGATTGTAATTTGTTGACACAATTGAAGGATACATAGGAAAATCTAGTTGGCTGAGTGCTCATTTTCACAGGGTTCAGTTTTGGGTGCACCTATTGCACACTTTCAATGGTCTAAGGAGCCATCACTTCAAAAAAACATAGAAATTACATACAATGTCTGAAAATTCTATTTCTTTTTTTTGAATAATCATGATTTTCACTCGCTAATTCTAGAAAATATCAGTTTCAGGAAAAAATATGCTGAATTCCTTATTTGGACGGTTTTGGGTGCTTCCACCGTATTGCCTCAAATATTTTTGTTGGAGCCCTGGCTCACGGGAGCAACGCCCAAGGCGAAAACACGCCACGCGTTGGACGGCCGCCACCGCGTGGACCCAACTGAAGAAGACCGGCTGAAAACGAAAATCCCATTCCATTTTTAAAATTCTAATAAAAATAACAGATAACTGACCACACATGATGCTTACAAGCCAGGAAGTCGAAAACAGAAAAGAAACTGGAAAATCTCTGCTTTATATATCCAAGCGCTGGCCGCAACTGCGCCAAGGCCTACGTGAGGGGACAATCACATGGCCAGCAGCGTCGTCACTTCTGTATAATAGTGCTTTGCGTCTTTCTCTGGATTCTCACGGTGTTTTTGTCGCTTAATTTGCTCTAGAATTCGTTCGATTTGGTTTAGGTTGGAGATCGGGAGGTGGATTTTGGTGGGTTTGGTGGATCGGAAGCGATGGCGAACGCAGCGTCGGGTATGGCGGTGAGCGACGAGTGCAAGCTCAAGTTTTCAGAGCTCCAACGGAAGAAGACGTTTCGTTACATCGTCTTTAAGATCGACAAGTCTCAGATTGTGGTGGAGCAGTACGGCGGTCCGGAAGCCACCTATGAGGATTTTACCGCGGCGCTTCCGGAGTCTGATTGCAGGTATGGCGTGTACGATTTCGAGTTCACGGCGGAGGACGGCGACATTAGTTGCCAGAAGAGCAAGATCTTCTTCATTGCGTGGTCGCCGGATACTTCTCGTGTGAGAGCGAAGATGATCTACGCGAGTTCCAAGGAAACGTTCAAGCGGGAGCTTAATGGCATCCACTATGAGCTGCAAGCCACCGATGCTACGGAGATGGATCTGGACGTGATCAAGGAACGCGCCAAGTAGATTTGTGGTTTGAGGAGAGGGAGCAAGAAATTCCCCCCGTTGATCATCCCGCCGTGGAGAGGGACAGAAAGAAAGCTTGAAACCCTAGATTCTGTTGTCGTGTGCTTTGACCTATCCCGGCGTTGATCTCACCGGGTCTTCTTTAACTCTAGACTCCGTTTATTATTCGCTGTCATGTGAGCTTCGATTGAACCTGCTTGGGAGAGAGAAGAGCTCCTAACCCTAGCCCGCTCTTTTTTATCGCTGTCTTGTGAGCTTCTGTCGAGATAAATCCATAGGGGACAGTTAGTATTCATTTTGTATACCATTCCGTGTGCTTCATTTTGGTAAGGATTCATTGGACTCCGAAACGCACTGGGCTCTTGAAGCCTCCTGTACTTTCTCTTCATTAAATACGATATTCCGATGCTCTGGGCCAGTCCCTTCTACAATCCTTTATGGGCTTTGTGGAGAAGGATTCTTCGAGAGGTGCGTTCTGGACATGTTTTTTCGAGTTTGTGGAGTATGTTTTATACAGCAACTGGATTTTCGTCTTGGAATTGCCGTTGGCGAGCATTTACCAATTGCTTAACTTTATGAAAGCATTCCTTTCTAGTGGAGGATTGGATTATTGTACAATTTGCATCTGTAACTTTTGTGTGTTAAGGTACTGATCCAGGCTTTGCAGAATCGAAGCTTTTTTCTAATTTTGTCAGGCTTGTCTGCAGGAAAAGCTGTGATATGAACGTGATTGTGGCAGACATCTTTTGTGAGATTTACTCTTAAAGAAAACTCTTTTTAACTTAATTGTGGAATTTTTTTCGTGAAATTTTTTGGGTTTGTTTTTTCTTCTGTGAAAGCTTCCAGTTAAACTCGAAGATCTGATGGTACATTTAGCTTCCTGACTTGTTGTCCAGTGGAAATGCTAAGTTATCTTTAGAGTATGAACGATGAGCAGATTAATCTGGAAATGGATGTTTGGGATTTAGGATGTTCACAAGGGTTTTGGAGGAATTTTGGCAATAATGAAGTGTTTCAAAGGAAAAGAAAAATTCGATTGCTGAAATTTCTGCAGAATTGGTCTGTGTCTGAGTCAGATAAATCAATCGATGAAAGATCTGCTGGAGTGCTGGGGAGGTTGAATTGGTTGAATTGGTCTGTGTCTGACTCGGTGCAGTTGAGATTACTAAAACCGTTACGGACATGATCCAGCCTCGGGGCCTCCTATTCTGACAACTGTTACCAAGAAGGCAAGCACTCATTTGGATATATGAAGTTAACCCCTAAACTAAGTCCATGTATTTATCCTCAATATTTTCAGCTTTGTGTACTCTTTTTATTCACTTGGTTTAAGCGGTTATGTTTTTATTTTTATTTTTCAGAGATGAAATAGCATGTTTTCTAAATTTCTGAAAACTTTCAATTTTTTTTGATAAAATTAGAATTTGAAATGTATATATATCCATTTAAATTAGGTTGTTGGTTGGTTGGTTTTGTTTGTTATATCCCTTGCATCTGTGTTGTGTTCTTAGAACCATTAGAAAGTTTTCTAAATTATGAGGTGTGGACAAACTCTGTTTTGTAGTGTGTTGACTCATAATGGAAAAGATATTGAGTTCAAGAATTTTATAAATTGAAAAACTAAAAAATATTTATATATTTATTTATTATACTATGGAATTAACGTAGTGTATATTGTTGTAAATTTATAACAGTAAACTATAGAACTTCATATGAAATATAGAAAATGCTTCAAAATTTTGAAAATGTCATTATTTATATATTTTTTTATAGTTAAAAATATTATGGTATAAATTAAAACTTTATGTCATTCTATAATGAGAACATCAATAGATCTCAATTTTAGATTCAAAGTTCAAAATTGAATAAAATATTGAATATTATGAATTTTACAAAATTTCAAATTGAAGTAGAAATGAAATTTCACTAGATTTGGATCAAAATAGTAAAACATTTAGATTAATTTAGAGTCATTTAAGTTTAATAAGGTGAAGTGTTTTTCGAATTTTTTTGAAGTTCCCTAATATTGTGCATTCAACACATATGCCAATCAAGAAAGAAATTGTACTATGAATTTTATTCTAAATATTTTTTGAAATTTTGAATGTATCATAATATTGCACACTTTTTTCTAAGCAAATAAAATGTATACATTTAGGAGATGTCCTACATTAGGATGCCTACGATATATAAAGGCATCAATATTTTATGATAGGCATTGAGTGTATTTGGATTGAAGTGTTTATCTAATTGTAATGGTTAATGTATTCTTCAAGAAATAAATTATGTAGAATGCAGGATGGATATGTGCTATAATAACTTCCTTACACCAAGATGTTGCTTGTTCCTATAAACTTCCTATAAATACCAAATAAAATAGAAAATGAAAAACATGAAGAATAGTCCATTTACACATTGAAATAAGGTAGAACCACTTATAACCAACCGGCACCTCATGGCCAACTTGTTGATGGACATATTTCCAACCAAGGCTAGAATTTAATTTTTCTCGTTTTTAAAGTTCAAACTAAAATTTCATCACACTTGTCCCAAAGTAGTGTACAAGAAAGTAAGAAGGAAGGAATTAAAAAGTAGTTTTTTGTGTGATCGAAATTAGAAGACTCCACAAATTGGCATTGGGTCTAGCACACTTTTTGCCTTCCAAAATTCATAGTAATTTCGATTCATGTGATAAAATTACCAAAGTTCTTGCAATCTCCATCACTTTTATCTTTGCACCTTTGAAAATATTTGTTTTGCCTGCCACTACAACTGATTATGTCTAGAATACCTTAAATGATCAGTTACAGGTAGTTCTACTTTAGTAGTAGAAGAAAGATCACATCTATTCTCATCTATTGTAGATTCATGCCATGCACCATCTCCTATAGCATTGGATATGAGACTTGTTGTATTGTCCTCCAAGTAAGATAGATTGTTGTCAATATACACTAGAAGAAACTTTGCCAAAACTGCGTTTTTTTCAATATAACCATGTCAAGTAGGTTATATTGAAAACGGCGTTGTAAATGCAGTGAAAATGCAAAAAAAAACAGAATTTGTATTTTTCTGTGTTTACACTACGTTTATAATGCAATTTTCAACATAACCTACTTGACATGGTTATGTTGAATAAAACGCAATTTTGGCAAAGTTTCTTCTAGTGATAGCCTACCATTAGATGAAATTTGAGAAAATTAGGAGAGTGCGGGTTCCTAGATTGCGAGAACGCAGTTTTTGTCCTATGAACTCGAATCCTACATGGTCGCAACCCTGCCATGTAATTTTTTTTTTGAAAAAAAAATTTGGACTTATTCTCATATTTCACTACCCATTTTTTATTTTTTATTTATTAAAGCCGGCCTGATAGCGGCCAGTGGCATTGGAAGCCATTTTGGGAACAAACTCGAAACGGCCTTGTAATGCCCTCCAATTTCTTCTAATGACAATGAAAAGAAAGACAAGTTCCTTTTGCTCATTATTGTTGTGTCACTTTCTACAAAGATGGTAGGTTAGGCCAAACTAATTAGAATTTGTGTGGCATCCATTATCTATTAGAACCAAGTTGTTGAATTGACTTTTCATATAATCCATACATACAACAGTTGGACCACACCTACACTTTCCACCATTGTCTATTATTTTCATTTATTGCACCACAATTTACCAACTCCATCCACAAAGAGCTCCCTACTCTTCTAAAATTTGTAGCGTCTCTTAGAAACCATGATGGCAAAATTGGTGAATCCTTTAGCAATCAATGACTTCATGTGTGTTTGTTCACTTTGTCTTGCATAGTTATTAAGAAGTAGAGCATCAAATCTAAAGTTCTACCCATATATATATATATATATTCATGCCTTTGCAGTTTGCTTGTGTTTATAATAGCTAAACAAGATCCTTTCCAATACAATTCTCTAAAAATTATGGCATAGAATCCACCAATGGCCATCCACATGTTAGCAACTAGCAAATAGGGAATATCTAGTGCTCCCTATATATGTAGTAGTAGTGGTTGTATTGTAGTTGCATCCACCTTTCATTGATTGCCAATGTTACATTGTTAGTCCAATTCATATACAGATGGGTGCAATCAATTGGGTCATTTGATTTGATACAATAATTATTTATTGTATCTTGGGCAAATACTTTAGCTTGAAGCCAACTTTGCCACATTTTTGTCACATAATTATTTCAAATTTGAGGGATTGCTTCATCAAATCATATTTTATTAATGAGTTATGCAACAATTGTAAAATAGTTTTCCTTCACTTTTAGCATCCCTTCAATTAATGTTGGAAGTTGAACAATGTTCTTCATTGTGTAGGAAAGTGATAGTCATGGTTTCCAACGAAGTCATTACTTTTGTCCTTGCTTTGTTATAAAGTTGGAGGAATTATGAATTCTTGATGTGATAGGATTAGGTTTTCAAATTATCTTTTCCAACATTTAGACTTCCTTCAGATTTTGTTTTTGTTGGATTCATCACATTAGCATATTAATTTTCCAAACCATTTGGCTTTAAAAAAGATTACTTATTTCTTCACCTTCTAAATGAACTTGAGCTACAATACAAAGCATTTCCCTCTTGATTTGCCAAAAACATAACACTCTTTGACCAAAATGTGGTTGCCCAAACATTTAAGGGTTAAAACATCCTCAATACACCCCTCTCTAGTCTCTACTTGTATTGAAAATTGATGATGAATGTTCATCACAACTTTTATAGTGCAAATTTTTCATCATTGATTTGTTTCAGAGACCAATTGTACAAAGGTCAACCTCAATGAACATCAAATTTCAATCGAATGTGTACACCAAACAACAACTAATTGATGAATGTCTTCATTACAATCAACTTTGGAATGCCATTCAAGCAAACCATATGTAAGGTAGGAACACTCAATAGCATTAGTGTATCTAATGGTGTTAATTTCTATGTAAGACATTGATTTTAGAACATAACTTTAGGTAGAGTGTAAATAGCTTATCATTTAGGTCAAAATATAAGCTATCTACAGTAGATGAACTTAGTCTTCAAGAAACAATGATTTATAGAGAGTGTCAGACAGGAGACGTGCAATCAGAGAGAGAGAGTGAGTACCATCAGGATGAATAATACTAATTGAATTAAATTGATAGAATATTTCAAGTTACAAACATTTGCTGGAAACCTCGCCCAACCAGCCAGCACTTTGTCCGTCTGTAGCATCCCCCAAATTCTCGGCATCCATCAATCTCAACCGATTGAATGTAAACTGCAGAAGAATGTGGATCCAGCACACATATACCTAGAATGGAATAAAATTTTCCGTTTCATTAATGTCGAAACAAAAACAAAAAAAGCAATGGAATAAAAAAGTGTGTCATATGCAGGAAGTAGGCAATCATACAGTCTGTGTGTCATTAAGTTAGAGAAGTTTCAGAGTGCACAGAAGAATCTTTGCAGAAACAATTAATAACAGAACATTTCGGGTTCCATATGCTGGAGATCTCGTCTCTGCAGGTACAGCATTAATTTACACCATCCCCAAGCTTTCGAAAAGAGCAAACCTCCCTCAATCTCTAGTTCTCTACCGAAGGCGCACTCTATATACAAGAATGAGGAGCAAGCAGAGATCAGTCCACAAACGCAAATGTAGAGTGTTTGTTTGTGTCATTAAAGAAGGTATTTGCACAATCCTTACTGAAAGAACTAGAGGTAAAATATTTTTAAAACCCAGATGCTGGAGGCCTCAGAACTCGCCTCTGCTGGTCCAATTCCAGTCTACACAGTCCCCAAGCTCTGGGAACGGGAAAGCATCCATCAATCTTCACTGAATATGCACTCCAAAAGAATGTGGAATTAGCATACATCGGTCTACAAAATGCAAAGAGTAGACTGTTGCTTTGTGTCATTAGAGAAGGTTCCGTGAGGGAATGACAGAATCTTTACAGAAAAAATTAATGATAAATTTCCAAGTCCCCAATGTTGGAGACCTCAGACCTCGCCTCTGCCGGAACAATTTCAGTATACCAACGTCCCCAACCTCTCGAAAAGCTCAAACCTTCATCTCTCTCGTTCAGAATTTTCAGACCTATCTCGAAATTGAGCATGAATTCGTTTCGAATCGGAACTAATGGAGTTTCGACGAATTAATGTGGAACTAGCAATTAGTCTACAAAATGATGCAAGGTAGAAACAGAGGAAGTCACAAATTCTGGGAGGGATCAAATTCGGTCCCATCTTCGAAATACGTATCCACCTGCAACCACTCCTCCGACGTCTCGCTCCACGCCCTTGGCGCCACCCCCCACTGCCGATAAATCCACCTCTCCATCCTCTTGAACACCATCGCCTCATTCAACCACGGATTCCACAGCCCACTAATGATACAGTAATTCACATCATACGGCGGCCTGTGATGCGTCCCATGCATCTTCCTTCCCAGAATCAATCCCCTGTCTTGCAACGCCAGGATGTAACCCGGGAGCTGCGACTTCTTCATGTGCGCCATGGCGTGGAGCTGCTGGCTCATCACCACCGTCCCCAGGAAAACGGCCAGGAAGGAGTCGAAGAACGGGTGGCTGGGGAGGAGGAGGAAGGGGGTGAGGAAGAGGCCTGCTGGGCGAGCGAGGGCGTGGATGTTATTCGCGAATTCTCGTTTGGTGATGGTCCAGGGCCGCTGGTGGTGGCCTTGGAAGGCGTCGATCTGGGAGCCGAAGATGGGAGTGGTGGCGGAGCCGTAGTTGTCGATGCCCCAGTGGTAGAAACCTGTAGCGAGGTCGGAGAGTATCCACGCAGTGAGTATGCCTGCGCCTACTTGGAAAGCATCTCCGTAGGAATTGCAAGCAATTACACCCTTCGTCACCATCGCTGTCACGGCGGAAGCGCCGAAGGCAACCCACATACGGTGCTCAAGACTGGACTTCAAATTCGTGTCTGTCTGCCCCAGCTGCTTCGTCAATCCGCCCTTGGGATCCTCATCATCAACAAGCGCACGGAGAACCGAATCCAACACAAGCGAATCCAACACATTGGATTTCTGAACAAGAGAATCCACTGTTTCAGATTTCGCCAGTTTCAACGATGGCGGGCTTGTGACGTGCTTATCCGCGAGCACAGCGAAGAGGACGTGACTGCAAGAGCGGGAAGCGCGTTTCGTTCCTTTCGCATTGATGTGAATGTTGACGCCGCGCGAGGACGACGAACTGGAGAGGCGACGAGAGGCTCGGAACGAGGAAGAATGCGACGTGGAAGCATCGGCTTGTGACGTCGAAGCTAAACTCAATCCTCGCACAGAAGCAGCCATTGCTGCAAAAGCCCAATGCCCACAACCGCCGAATCCAACCCGAATTCAATCTCCACTCCAAATTCAATCTCAGCTTGAGGTTTCAGTTAATCACCAGGTCCTGCACAAGCAGCCTCCGGCCGCTCGCCGTGTGAAGACTGATTCTCACCAAACGGCGTGTGCAGCGGGATTGATCTCTGGATTCGTGATCAGACGTGAAATGTGGAAATAGAGTCCTCGCTTTCCTTTGTTGCTGATTTGGGCATACCGAAATTAGCCAGTGGGCAGTTGATGTTGAATTGGAACTTCTGTGAGCCGCTCATTCGTGCTTTGGTTTCCGGCCGCACAAGCTAGCTGATTAGGGGGAAGCTGGCGAACTTTAAATTGTATTCAATCCGCCCGGCCAGGTCGGTTTGAATCGGAGTTACCGAGGATCGGACGCCTTGATGGAGTGGGCGTCGAGACTCGAGAGAATTGGAGCGCGCGAGGGGAACAGTTCCATTTGGGTTCGGGACTTTGGGTGCATGGAATGGGCAGCGTGGATGCGCGTAGGCCGCAGAGCGACGTGCATGGGTGTGAGGATTGGCGCTGGGGTGGTCATCTGGGGAGTCCGCAGGGCCGGGCCCGGGCTGCTTTTGTCAAGCCCACCAGCAGCACGCGGGGGCTCTGCACCCTCTTATTGAACCAAGGTAGAAGCACCCAATTTCGACCCCCCAAAAACAGACAATGAACTGATATCCTCCAAATTGACTTCAATGACATGTGGCCAACAATGGAATTCTTGTCCTTGGAAAGAAACGTTGGAGGCACTCAAGGTCACTAGCTAAGTACATCTAAAATCACACAAACAACCAATTCAACACGGTTCTCATTTTCATATTGAAAGCCTTTTGTGGGTTCTTTGTTGAATTGGTAGATTCTAGATTCATGTAGTGAGAATGCATTTCTTGGACACCATACCAACAAAACTACAAATTTCCAAAGTGATGGGGATATGTTTTCTTAAAACCAACTAAGTAGGGAGTAGTGACTCTCATATTGAATAGTGAATGTATATTTCAGGCAAGACTCTGTAGGGGTTGGTTTTAGAAAGCAATTGAGGAATAGTTACCTCAAATAATTGTTCTCCTACTCTTGAGAAATAGCTTAGAACTAATGAACACATTCATGATGTGAAAACACTACAACTTTTCAAGCCAGAGCAACCAATGAGAAGTGAAGAATTTCTTGAGGCAACTAGTGAATGTTGGTATATTTTTTGCTTTGCGGGGGTCCATCCAAGGTGAGTCTAGGATTGAGTTTTGGATATCCTACTTTGAAAGTTTCTAATATAATACTAGAGAGGTCTAGAAATTATAAAACCACATTGGTTGCATTACTCTTGGGTTCATTGATAAATCGGCTTATGAAATTGGAAGGATTGCTTGGCTTTTGAGGTTGTGGGACTAGAAATGTGTGGTTTTCAAGTGTTGTTACCTTGATGTTGAGGGTTTTTAATAAAGCCTAGGCCTATAGAGCACACTAGTTGATTAGCATTAGTAAATTTGTAGGTAGCACCTCAATACTACTATTCTTATGATTTAATGCAACCATACTATGAATTTTAGTGATGTCAAAGACAACAAATATTGTCCTCAACTCAACATTTTAAAAAATTTATTGCCCCCTCTAAGACACATACTAAAGGCTCTTAGTATGTAACATTGACAATCATCACAAGCTTACACAAATGGAGAGGTAGAATCTTTTCTATATATGTACATTGTTAGTATGCCTAAACTTGTAGCCATTTTAAATAGCCTTTAGAAAATAGGGCCTTTATTCAACCATAAATTATAAAGAACTTTTATACTATTAGACTTTGGTTATATAGAACAAATTTCTTCTATAACTAAGAGAGTTGATTTTTTTACTTTTTCATGTCATTTTGCATGAACCAACTTTAAATTGGTGCTTACTTTGTTCATAAATTGTGATGGATGTTTTGCCTACATTGATACTTCAAATGCCTCAAATACCTCTTTGCAAAAGTGAATCCCTAAAAGACCATTGTCTATTTAGTGGACAAATGGGATTTTGGGCACGTACCTATTGTCTCAATTTATATCATGATTTTTTGAAACTTTTCTTGAAGATAGAAAATTTGAATAACTTCATAAAAATATAATTTTTTTTCTAAATTGATGCCTAAGAATAAAAATTATGCCCAAATATTGAACTCAAAACAAGGCAATCCAATTAGGGGGGAAATTTAAAATTTTGAATTTAAGAAAAAATATTTTTTTTCTCAAAGATCATATTTTTTTCCTTCATATAAAGATTTGATTCATTTTATTTGAATAAGTTCTATGAAGATTATGGACAATCTTGTTTTTCAAGCAATCTAAGAATTTTTTGGAAAAAATAACTTGTTGGATTCAACTTTGATAGCAATTTTTATAGTTTTCAAAAAAAAAGTTCTACATAATTTAAATTGCTTTCTAGAAAAATCTCATCATTGGGATTAGTGAATTTTAGTTTCATCTTAGAGATATTAATAATTTAGATTATCCTTCTATCTTATATCTACTTCTACTTTATAGTTTTTTAGGATGAAAATTAAATTATTTTGAATTCAAATTTCTTCATTAGGTTCTCAACCAAATTTCTCAATATAAATATTTAAAGCTCAAAACTCTATAGTGCAAAAAATTGAAATTAGGAAGGTTTAAAGTCAAAAAATCAAATCTCTTATGTACTAAAATATATATTTTTTCATTTAAAAAGTAGATATCTTGCAATTAATGAATTCAAAATTCTAAAATTTATTCTACACATTTGCATGCTATTAAAGTGTAAGATCCTATAATTAAATGTCCAAAAATGATGATTTTTAAATTTTTTCACTCTTTGCAATTGAAATGGCAATTTTGAGTGTTCTTAAGAAAAAAAAGGCTTTAAAACTTCTAAGGTTAATATAGAACTATTGGGGACAAAGGTAAGATAATCACAACTAATTTGTGACTAATTTATGTGCACCAACCAAAACACTCTAAGTGGAGTTCCACCTATGTCTTCAAACAAGAACTTATCTTTATTTTGTAGTTGGTTAATTTTGTATGTAGTAACCTTATAGAGTCTCTAATTCCAAATACAAACTCAAAATTCCTCATTTGTATCAATAGTATATTCAAATTTTTTGTTAGTTTGGAGAATTTGGATTGGTTTTCTTTGTACATTGGAAATTGGGGTCTATAATGGTATTGAATGAAATTTCACTATACTACAATATTAATCAATTTCAAGGTAATCATTAGCTAAGTACTAGTGTTCTCTTCTATTTCAATAATTGGCAATATACTAACATAGCTACAAAAACTTGGAATGAATTGTGTTGTTTATTTTGGAATGAATGTGCATAGTTGCAATATAGGGATGGATGATTGGAATGTCATCCATGCTGCTTTCTACATTACCATGGATGTAAGTAGCTTCATCACTCTATTTTAGCGGTCACTTTCTACACTATCCAAAATAAATGTTTATAATGCACAACATGTACTCCGTACATCTTTATATTTTATACTAAATGTATTTTTCTGTTTTATTTTTCTATTTCATAAAAAACATTCCAAAAAATCACACCTAATATTGAAATACTATAAACCTGCAAAGTTTAACCTATAAAACCAAAATAAAACCAAAATAGACCAAATTACTACCTACTCCCCCAAAACTCACACCATTATAATTTCAGAAAAATCATTGGTGTAGATTCTCACAACATAACATTCAGTAGCAGTCTGTCACAATGCCTCCCAGCGGATGAAATGGTGTGGAATATTCCACACCATTCAGTAACTAAAGTTGCAAACTTCAAGATGAAATTAGGTGATGGAGACTTGACAAAGGGAAAGGCGGTCCTTCTATGGGCTACTGAATGTTATGAATACATAAACTTTTAGAGCAATTTTTACGGCAATAAAATAAAATAGTATTACTGGTGTGGGCTCTCATAATTACAGTGTCCCACGGTATATGTCCCGGGTTCCAGTAACTTACTGTAGAAGACAATGAGTTGCTTCCGACGTCTGCGGGAACGTGTCTGACGTCTGGCGTACTGTCGTGGAAGTGTGGAGAACCGCAGCAGAGTAGTAAGTTACTAGTTACCACCTTTCAATAAGTAATGAGCATCTCCACCAATGCGGTAAATCTTCCGTCATCATGTTCAAAGAGTCAGTTCCGAGGATCAGAAAAGTTTTTAGGATTTCTTAGTGGTACCTCTTGCTTTCTTTTTAATTTTCTGAAAAAGTGCTAGGAGCGATCACTTAAAATTTGGTGAAGCATTGTGATTCTAATGTAGGTATACCCAAAAGCGCCACTTATTCATACTATGCCTAGTTCCTGTTATTAGCTAGTTCAAATTTTCATGCAATCTTGTTGGCAAGTGAAAGCATGTTCCAACGCACCAAAGAATGCAGGATTTGGATACCGTATGCAAAAGTTATTAACGGTCAAAGTCTGTTTCTGAAAGCGCCATCTACAATCTCTGAATATGACTGATTTTGGATGTATATGCACTGTAGATGGCGCTTTTAGGAACAAGGCACTTTTGGGTGTACCTACCTTACATTCATTCATCTTTTGGGCAAAAAACATTTAACAATCATATTCATCCACTTTTCCATCCAAATTTAGAAACTTCATCTACATTTTTGATAGAAATGGATATTTTTTGTAATAAGGACTACTTTTATTTGGCAAAAGTAGATATTTGCTTTGAAATGGTACAATTGGGCCCCAATAGTGCCCCTCCCTCCCCCTTCAAATGATAGATATATCCAGAATTGCACCTTGTTTAAAACTACCTTGTGTACATTTTGAAATACTATAACCTTATTAGCAAGACTAAACTATTCTCCCTTAGAGATTGGAACAATACCTCTCTAGATCTGTGGGATTGAATTTTGTTTATCATGCAAAGAGTCATTTGAATAACATTATTAACCTTTAGTGTGGAGGGTCCTTTTGCTTCCTCCGAAATTGGGAGCACCTTGGCAACAAAGCACATGTGCTAACCAATGATGTTCTTGACACTAACAACCTTGGCATACAAAACATGTACCTAGCCAATGATATTATCAACACTTTTTTCCTTGGTGAAATGGATTTCCATATTGCTAAAAATGCATGTATTTGAGAGTCTACTTTGAGACAATTTGTAAAATATAATTTTCTTAGACATTCTTTACATGATAATTATGTGAAAGCCAAATAAAAGAGCATATTTTCTAAATCTTGTATGAAAGTTCATAATATTGAATATTTGGAATTTTTCTTGACCACAAAGATTGGAAGTGTGACAAACTTGTATTTTATTCCAAGGAAGGGGGTATTCTATGTCTTTTCCATTAGATATATAAATGCAATAAGTAGTTTAGAAGGGGATATTATTTTTCTAAATATATTTATTTCAATTCCCTATTATTGTATATTTGTTCAATGAATGGTATCCTTCAATTAATTATAATCTCTTATAAATTTATATAATGGGGTGCCTTAATTATAAATTTCAATTTGTACTAGTGCTCAAAACAATTGACAATATAATTTTTAGTATATAGGGTTCAAGTATTTAACACAATTGAAAACTACCAAAACACATGCATTGAAAACTTCTTCTATTACATACACTAAAAACACCTTGAATATCTACAATGCATTCAAGGGCTAGAAAAAGAAGCCTTAAACTACCCATTGCTAGCTACAAGTTGCAATCCAAAAATATCAAATTCTCTTGCCTATACATGTGGGACGTAATAAACAAAAAATAGCAACATCATAATTGAATATATTGGATTCTTTGTTCTTTCAATAATTTTGTAATTTTTCATCTTTTGCTATGATACACTATGTTTATTTTAACCTTTAAAGGACTAAAGCCTTTTTTTGCAAAAAAACACACTTAAAACTTCCATTTCTAAAGCAAAAAATTGAAAAAATTGAAAACTACTTTTTTTGCACATTCTATGATAGGATCTTACACCTAACTAATATGAAAATGTATGGAAAAAAATTCAAATACTTTGATCACACAAATTGCAAGATATTTGCATTTAAAGTGGAAAATCAAGACTATTTAGCACATTGGGGGATTGGATTATTTGACTTTGAACCTTCTTAACTTTAATTTTTTTCATTACATTTTTTTGAATTTTAGGTATTTATGGTGGAGAATTGAGTTGAGAGCCTAAGAAAAAAAATACAAAAAAACTTAATTTTTGTTCTTTAAAAAATTATTAAGTAGAAGTGGTTACAACATAGAAGAGAAATTCAAATTTTTTAATATCTCTAAGATGGAATCAAAATGCACAATGGTGAGATTTTTCTAGAAATAAAAATAAACCATGTGGAATTTTTTTTAAATTATAAAAATTGCATTCAAAAATGAATTCTGCAAGTTATTTTTTCAAAAAGATGATCAAATTGCCCTAATAAACAAGATTGTTTTTAACTTTCTCAGAACAAAAACAAATGGAATGAATAAAAGCTTCTATGTAAACAAAAATATAATCTATGACAAGATTTATTTCTTAAACTCAAATTTTATTAAATTTTTTAGGTTGCCCCTTTCCTCTATTTTGAGCTTATTTGACTATAACTTTCGTTTTCAGGCATAGATTGAAAAAATATACATTTGGACCATGAATCTAATCAATTTGTTTTAAGATTCTTTTTGTTTTAGATAAATTTTCAAAAAATCAAGACTAAAATTGAAACCATAGGTATTTGCACAAAATCCTATTTGTTTCCTGAAGGGACACTAATCCTTTAGGGGTCAATACCTCTCTCTTTATAATAGAACTTGTATATTGTTTTTTAGCTAAAAAAACTCTCCTTATATTTTAACCTATGCTACTTTAAAGACACACACAATATTCCCCTTGAGATATTTTAATACTACACTACTGTTAACATTTCATAAAAAATAATATTATTAAAAAATTGTAGTAATCAATTTTTCAACTATAAATTTCAATTCTATCATACCAATATTCCAAAAAATGAGTGGAATGCCAAATACAATGTAACTATCTTTACGATCATCTCATCCAATCACTTCTTCCACATCTTTCACATTTTAAGAATCTTTCTATGTCAAGAAGTTTTTGTTTACTTGATGTATATATTTGAATTTTTGTTTGTTTGTCAATAATTATAAATGTCTTATTATATTATAGGAGAATTTTACTAATAGTAATGAATGATACTATCTATTTGATCTCTAGTTTACTTCTAACCCTAGAAATCTTGCATTTGAATTGTTATTTAAGTGATATATTTCTTTAAATTACGACAAGGCTTTTTACTTATAGTCTAATTGCATTGAGTTGGCATCTTTGGAAGTTGGGGCACAAGTCCCACCATTACAAAAATCTAAAATCAAAAGTAATTTGCGCCACTTGAAGTGCAATAAAATCAATAGAAACAATTCTCTATATGTAAATTTTGATTCAAATTTTATTAGATTTGAAGTCCAATACAAGTACAAGGAAATTAATAAAGAAATTTATTTTGTTTGCAAACAAAAGCAAGCTTTCATTGTAAAAACCCATAGTCCCAAGGCCCTTTTTCAACCAAAAACACATTCAAAACCTCTATTTCAAATGCAAAGAGCATAAATCTTAGAAAATTATTTTTTTTCCATATTTGGTTGTAGGGTGTTTGCACTAGACAAGTATGAGAATGTATAAATAATATTTTAAGAACTTGATTTTATGGATGGTAAGATATTTGTATTTTAAAACCCCCAAATGGATTTTTTTAAACCTTCCTTGATGTGAATATTCAACTAAATTTTCTAAGTTTAAATTTTTTATGATAACTATATTAAACAAAAAAATTATGTAGGACATTTATATTGAAAGGGCAGAAAAAAGAATTAAAAAAAATCCATTCATGAATTTTCATTCCTTAAAAAATTATTAAGTAGAAGTGATACGGGCTTGAAGGAAAACTATATTGTAAAATAGCTCTAAGAGGGAATACGAATACAATAATTCCAATGGTGATATTCTTTTAACTAGAGAATTGAATTTTGTAAAACTTTTGTTTCAAAAATTATAAAGATTGAGTTTAAAAATGAGTCCCTTAAGTTATTTTTTCAAGAAGATGCTATTACTTCTTAAAGAAAATTCTATAATTTTATAATTGCTAGTCCAAATAGAATGAATCAAATCCTTTTATAAATTTAGATCACTTTAATAATTAAGAAAAATTTGAAGCATTTATAAAATTTTATAAATTTAAAATCTAATATCTTAAATATAGATTTTTTAAATTTGAAGGTGTTTTATTAATTTTGAAATCTAAAATGTTGTAAAGTCTAGAGTTCTTTTTAAAAATTTGAATACTAAATAAGACGTAAAGTAGTTTGAAGTCCAAAACTAACCCCTAAAGCCTTGAGGTATGCTCGGAGGTATGATTTCAAGCTATTTTTTAAAACTTTTGGGCAAGCCCTTCTTGATGCAATATTTGTTGAGTTCTAGTAAAACTTTTAATGAAGGTGAAATTCACTATTAGCATAATGCCTAGAAATTTCTTCAAGAATCCAAGTCTTGGTTAAAAATTTATGCCTCAAAAGCACATTTTTTTAGAATATGGACAATTCAGAAAACCATAATAGATAGATTCAATTAGTTTGAAATTTTTTATTCATTCTCTCAACAAGCTTCTTAACATAATTTTAAACATTGAAAGGCATAAAAGCATATGATTTTGATTAACAAACCTTTAGAATTGAGTTTTCAAAGTTTTAAATATTATCCAAAGGAAGAAAATTTATTTCAAAGGCTTTTAAGTCAAAATCATTTGCTTGTATGTCTTTCAACTTCAAAGTTATGTTAACAAGCTTGTTGAGAGAATGTATAATTTAACAAACTAGTTAGTCCTATCTATCATGGTGCTTATACTTAAGAAAAAAGTTTTCCTTGAAGTATACATAATTATATAATTTCTTAAACACTATTTGGATTTTTGTAAAAAAAAATTAGGCATTACCCTAGTAGTCAAATACACCTTTGGTGAAAATTTCACAAGGATCCAACAAATATTGCACTAGGAAGGGCTTGCCCTAAAACAAAATATGGCCTAAAATCGTGCCTTTAGGCTTTAGAGGTTAAACCATTTCCATTGGGTATTGGTACTACTATTTTAAAAAGATAATTCTAACCCTTGTATTCTTTAAGTGAGCTTAAATTTATTTTGAAAATCAATGGACAATAATGACAAGTTATATATAGAATTTGATTGTATAAATTAAAAAAAGGCAAAATTTTCATTGGTATACTTTTCTATTTTGCATTGGAATAATTTATCTCTATATATTCCTAATAGTATATTCACACCTAGATTTAGTAAATATCCCATGCAATGATGGTACATGACTTTTCTAGTAGGAATTTAGACCATTTTTTCTTTGTTTAGAAAAATACACAATTATTCACAATTCTTTGATATTAAAAGCTATTGTTACGTAAGTTTGAATATGTTGATTATGTATATTTTTGAGCACTAACAATGGTCATTTATAATGCTAGGAGATATGGGCAACTACATAACACTATCTAAATGAACTTCCTCTCTTGTTTTAGAAGCTTGTCATTGTTTGTATTTAAATTTGAAAAGACAAGCTCTTTATATACATATGGGATGGTTGGGGGTAAAACAAACCATGCGGGAACATAAATTAGAATTACGGTAGGAGCTCAACCACTCATAGTTAAGTTAGAAGTAGGAATATATTGCTATTGAATTGCAATTTTAGACCTCATTTAAGCATAGTAGATTGACTTTTTTCCAAAAAAATTTGAACTAAAGAAGTTGGAAGAATCAAATTCAAACCCATCTCCAAAAATTTGTTTGATATTTCAAGATTGCACTCAAAAGTTATGGAAAAATTCAAAGAAGAATTGGAAGGACATTTTCTTTGACATTTCAAACATCCTCTTTGAATTTTGTCCCTAATTTTTTATTAGAAGCTCAAATTTACAAATAGATTGCTAGAAATGAAAGTTAGCTTGATTTAAGAATTTTTCATAGTTTAAAGAGTTTTGTAAAAATTTATTCTACTATGCCTAAATGAGGTTTGAAATACTAATTTACACATAATTCTTATATTTTGACAATTAGTGGTCAAGCTCTCATCTTCAAATTATCCCATATCCTTTGGGAAACCATGATATAAAATAAGTTTCATTATAAAAATGTCGTTTGTATACTTTAGTCTTACAAATGTTGATGAAGCATTTTCTTTATTATGCCATCAAATTTTTACTCTATAGTACATAGTCAAATGACATTAAAGCTTACTTTATTTTCCATAATTTGTGAATGAATTTTGTAGCTGAAAAATTAGGAAAGAAAATATAGCCTTTGTGAAGACTACTAATCTAGGTCTAAATGACTAAAAACAAAGGTTTCCATAAGTGTTGCACCTTAGTTTTTGTTTTTGTTAGCGGTATTATGATTTTATAAACTTTGTTTGGATTTGCCAAGTGTGAATGTACCTTAAAATGTTTACTTTTATATCCATTGACTGTAGTTTGGATCATTTAAATTGCTTTAGTTTTTACAAAGGAGGAAGCTTTTTAAATTTGAAGACTTTTAAGAATGTGCAATTTAGAATAGTAATTTAATAGTTAAATTTATTGTAAAATACTAACCCTATAAAAGGCAATCTTAAAAAATCATTTATTAATGGAATTGAATCAATTTAAAAAAATCATATTAATCATATTTGTCCAATCAATTCAAATATACATATTTAACCAATATTATTCAATATTTAAATTTAGTAGGTAGTTTTAAAGTTGATTTTTGGAATACATAAATGAGCTTTTGAAGGAACATTTTTGGACTATGAAATGTTTGTATATAGAGAATTAGAAATTTACAACATACAGATTTGAAACAATCAATAAAAGAATTTAGAATACATTCATATGGATGGAAAAAAATGTTTGTACTCAATAAGTAAGTTAGAACCAGTCATTATTCAAATATTGATGTTAATTTGGTTAGAAATTAGGTTAAATAATGAAATTATACCAGTATGATTAAGCAATGGTATCGTGTATTTTTTTAATGATAAAAGCATATTAATGAAACTAGTATAATAAAATATCAACTTTAAAATAGATTTTTTTCTTGCTTTGTTTGGATAATAAGTGATGAAAATGAAGTGTAATGAATTGAAAAAGAAAAAGAAAAGAAAGAACTCAAATCAAACATGGAAAGAATTTCAAATAATGTACTTATATACTTGGAGAGAGTAGTTTGTTGTACAGTACAACATGATATAGAAGATTGTGAGGTAAAGTAAAAGGTTGGTAGTCAAAAAATAGGCCACATCTTCTTTTCTTTTCAAATGCTATTTTGACAAGTGGTCAAAAATCATAGGGAAGTGATTAATTTGTCATTTTCTTGTTTGATTTGTTCATTAAATGCTTTCTCCTTGATTTTTCTATTTCTTGGTTATCAGTCCTTGTCAAACTATCTTTAGTTTCACATGTTTTTTCCTTTGCTATCCTTATTGCTACCTTGAGCCAATTATCTATTATGGTTCAAGGCATTTTTTTCTTGCTTCTAGTCGATTGATTGTGTACACTTGATGTTTTTGGATTTTTTGGATTGAATTGATCATTCTAAATATAAAATTACTCTTGATTTAGGGGTTGGTATAGTGTAAAGGTGGTCAATCAAGATTGTTGCTTTGAGCCTCCAAATTACACTTATTAGGAATTTATAGACAATGAATGATTTTTTAGTATTGTTTTCGTGACAAATAAGATACAAATTTAAATTGCAAACTGAGTAAAAAAAAGTATTTGCTTTTATATTCTAAATCTTATGGATTTGGAACATAGAAGATGACTTGAAGTTTGAATTCAACTTTATAAAGTCACTATTCAAGTTATTTGACAAGGTTTATTAGCTTTATGTTGGATTCATTGCTACACTCCAAATAACATCCTCCACAATAAAAGAGTTGGACTATGTTGGCAAAAAAGAAGGTGGGAATAACAACTAAACTCACATTTCTACTTATATAACTCAACATTTTTGCTTTGATAACTAAGCCTTCTTCTATAATAGCTTTCATGAAAGAAAATGCCACAAGTTCACAATCCACAAAATGTCTTGGATTCAAAGATTCTCAGCCATTCTAGACTCATTCAAGGAATACTCGGGTTTCTAGCTTGGGCTTTCACACAACAAAGCAACCTTCCCATCACTTGCCTTTCTTTCTAATGAGTTTATTTTATATCATTAACCCCTAAATGTCCAAGGCACCAAAATCTGGTGTTTGCAAAACTTTGAAGTTAAATAAAACCTTAGCAAGTTGCTATTTTTAGTAGTTTGTATTTTTGAAAAGTTCTTCTAGAAGTCTAGTTTGAGTGTCAAAAATTTGATCTGGAAAATGAATGATAGTGATTTTTTTATTCAAGATTTTGTGCAAGGGTACTCCTTGCAATCTTGACTTTCCGTAGTATTGAGAACTTTTGAAAATGAGCCTCAAATACACTAGATCTTGGAGAAAAAATCACATTCAAAATTCATTTACAAAAATTGTAGAGTAGATTTTGAAGAGCCTTAAATTGATTGGAGTTATGCATATTAGGCCCTTTCACCTCATATTTTTTTGGTCACCAACTTTTTAGATTTGACTTGCGAAAAGACCAATAGAGACACTATACATCACTTTTGCAATTTTAACACCCTCATTGTCAAACATTATAATCTTTCACTCCGAAAGTGCTATTGTTGTGTTTTCTTTTCCTATGCAATCTCTAACATGTCTAGTTTGAATTTGTATGGTTACAATTAAAAAAAAGGTGATACAACTTATCAAAATTTTGACATTTTATTCAATTTAGAGCAAATTCTAAGAAGCTCAAAATAGGCCTTGGGCATTTAGGGGTTAAGCCTATAATATATAATGCATATAAATGTATTACAAAATGGTGTAACCTAATACTAACATGCTATTGCATTTCTATTCATATTGTTGTTAAAATAAACAATGCATTAGGCCTTCAAATTTTTCAAATATTAAACTATGCATTCCTAGCATATATGAAACAATTCAGTCATCTATTTGTGGGTGAAATGCTAACATCTATTTCTTTTAAAGAAACATGTACAATTAATGCTTATATTCATATTCGTGTTATTTCTATATAGTTATTCAATTACTATACAAAAATAAACAATTATTGTAAAAAAAAAAACTTCTTCATATTTTTAATTCTTATCTAAATAGTTGTTATAATTAAAAAACAAAAACCTTTTGTATTTTCGCATACTACAAGACTTGCGAGCGGCTGAAACTAAAAATGACGAAAAATTAAAATTAAAGTATAAATATCACATTTAATTAAATCTTCTTCAGTTTTGTCAACTATGTATTTGTTGAACTATAATTGATAGAATTGTAAATTGCTTTAGTGGAATGCCTTCAACTTTACACATAGTTCAATGGGATTGTAAAATTATAGAATGCTTTAGTGAATGTCTTTAAGTCTTACAAAATTTTCTTTTAATAAAAGATGCTCCTACTTGCTACTTCAAATGTTTTTGAAAAAGTAACTTTGAAATTCAAAATGACAACAAAACATTTCAAATTAATGTACTTTTGTTTAATCCTTTACTTCCTAAGAAATCCTGATTTTAAGTTGTAGACTTTCATTGATTATATTGTAGAAAGGATAATCTCAGTGAAATTTTTTATTATATCATTTAGCTTAAGTGAAGAAAATTGCATGCATTAGTTTAAATAATAATTTTATTAAAATAAATGAAAATCTCCAAATAAACTCTTCAAAGTTGCTTAAAAAACATGAGGCACAATTTAGGCTTCTTAATTAGTCACAAAAAAGTTAAAATTGGAATTTATTTGACAAGTTAGAAAATGAACCCCTAATTCTCTATATATGCACATTAACTTGCACTTACATTAACTTGTTCTAATACACGAAATCCACTTGAATGACTGAGTCTATTACCGAATGGCTAATAGGATACTCTCTCTCCTCAAATATATTCAACGCCTAACCCTAAAATCCTGTCTTCCTCGCCCTTGAAGCTTCGCTTCCGCCATGGATGGCAATGGCGATGCTGCTCCTCGTGATTTCTCTCCAACCTCTCCTTCCACTCGCCGCTAATGCGTGCTCCGAGTGCCTCTGACGCACCTGCTTTCATTTCGCGGCTTCGCTACGAGCAGCTATAGTGGTGGCAGAGCGGATCGATCAGGTGTAAATCTGGGACCTCGAGACTCAAGTTTGAATAGGTTTGCACGGAATTGAGCGAGCTAATGAGTGTGGTTATTTGGTTGCGATTGAGGTGGGTTTCGTTTTGTCAAGCTTTGGTTCTGGTACGTGAAGGGCCACGTTGATTTGTTAGAGCGTTGGATGCTTGGAAGGATTGGTCTAGAAACCCTAAATCTGGTGATGAGGGTGATCGGAAGGTTGTAGAGGGCGGAATTGGTAGTTTGTGGCCGACGGAAAATGTAGAATTGCGTTCTTCTTCTCCTCAGTCGTTGACTTGTGAGTTCGTGTTGCTTCGTGAATTGATACTTGTCTTTGCTTTCTTCTCTCATTGTCTGTCCTATCGGCGTTGTTCCTTTTGACAGTTTTGACTTGTTTTATGTTGACAGGAATATTTGAATATAATAGGCTAATTGGCGACCTACAATGTTTGGATCCAGCAGCCGTAAGTTCTCCTTCATTAACTTTGACTAAATTATGAGAGCATTCTTATTGTGTGGAGCTTGTGACCGATGAGTGATGCTCTGTACTATTGATTTGGTCGTTTTCGTTGGACTAGTGTGTTTAGGAGCTCAACAATTGTGGTTCTCGAGTGCAAAATGCTCTGTAAATAATGTCCTGCATAGAGCTGCAGTCTGTAAAAGTGTCAAAATTCTCAAGGTTTAACAATTTCAACAAATATGGCGATCGATGCTGCCCATCAGAACCAGTCACGTGCGCAGAATTATTGGATCATGAATGGATTTGATCCCACACAGCATAGTTCCGAAAATTACTCCTGGGACGTGGCTTTCCATGTTTATTATCATACGCCTGAGAGAAATTCTGCTTTGATGTAAAGGAGAGTGTTCGATTAATTTGTCTGATTATTTTTCGCTTCTAATGTCCACGTGGTAGCTGTAGCAACTTTGTAAAGAAACATTTGCCACGTAGCAATTCATGGAATTAGGGTTTTTATTGCTGAATTATGATTATGCGAGATATCCAGGAACACCCAATTTTTTGCGGAGGATTTATTTATTTTCAAAATTATTCACTTTGTAGCGATGAGGATTCAGTGGCGGAAGGCATTGGTGTTGAGTGGATTATACGCCGATAACCGCTGTTCACTATTGTTGGTTGTCTAGGCTGTTGGATTATACTCGTTTTACAACAGGAATTCAACGTTTTCCACTAGTTATGATTTTAGATTCAGGTGATCACCCTAGGTCTTTCGCCAACCGAGCGATAATTTGCACTTACTAATCTTTGGCCTGGCGCGCCTCTGTGCAGTCGCCCTCCTGATTGTCAATGTGTTGTTGAAGAGAGCCGGTTGGTTGCCAATAAATCATCATGTTTGACAGTGGTTGTCGATCGATTGTGTGTTTCAGCCTTTGGGGCATCCAGTGTGAGTCCGTTTGGTGCGCCAGCTGCTGCAAATCCTTTCGGTGCGAATTCGAACCCATTTGGATCCAATGTCCAAGGCAACAATCCTTTCGGAGCTAAACCGTTTGGCAGCACAACTCCAGCATTCGGAGCGCAGACGAGCAGCTCCCTATTCGGTAGTGGTACATCAACAGGTGTCTTCGGAGCTCCTGCGACACCGGCTTTTGGTGCGGCATCTACAACCCCTGCATTTGGTGAGTAGTCGTTGCGATCATCAGGTTATTGAGATTTGGATTTCCTCAATGGTTGTCTGGTTTTTCTTTCGCGGATGGAGTTGATCGTCTGGGAAGTAGTGCATGTTATCTGGTCCGACTTCATTTGAACACCTTCCCTTGGTTTCTGACGTTTCCCTCCAATGAAGACTCCGCATTTTCACAAACTTACGCTCAGATTCGAATTGCGCTCGTAGTATCAGTGAAGGTGGGGTTCCCTAGTACCCACAGAGTAAAAGATAAATGGATGGCATTTGAATCTGCAATGAGACCAACGCCTTCTTACCAACCGCAGTCTTCTTTTTCTGAGACGTGCGTCACGTTTGATTTGCAGGGACTTTCGGTCAACAAAAACCTGCCTCACCCTTCGGGGGGTTCGGTTCGACTCAACCTCAACAGAATCCGTTTGGGTCCCCGACTTTTGGACAGTCCCAACCGGCATTCGGTGGAAGCCAAGCTTTTGGGTCTACAACGCCAGCCTTCGGTGCCCAGTCGACCCCTGCCTTCGGAAGTACGAGCACCCCACTGTTCGGGGCGTCCACTCCCGCGTTTGGTGCGTCATCCACTCCGGCTTTCGGTGCATCGACGACGCCAGCCTTTGGTGGGGCATCGAGTTCTGGTTTCGGAGCGTCAACGTCGACGCCTGCATTTGGCACGGCTGCTCCTGCATTTGGTGGCAGCTCAGTGTTTGGGCAAAGTACCCCTGCTTTCGGTGCGAGCTCGACCCCAGCCTTCGGGAGCACAGTGGCGGCATCACCATTTGGTGAGTAACGCATCAGTGGCGTGGCATGGTGTTATGATAGTCTTGGATGTGTCTGAGTGTATTGCGGCATGGTTTGGGATTCAATCAGGAGAGGTTTTGTGTAGAAAGCTGGCGTTCAGTCTTGGGGTTAGATGTGGTATATCTGTGACTGCAGGTATATGAGTTAGTTGAATAGAAGTGACGTTGTTTGGATGTGAGGGCAGTGCTAACATGATGGCATTGTTTTTGTTGATAGCAGGGGCCTCATCAGGGAGTGCATTTGGCAGCGGCTTTGGGACATCCGGTTTCGGAGGTGCGCAGCAGCAGCCTCGGGTGGGGAGCAGGGTGACACCATATGCTGTGACCAATGACACGGACTCGGGGGTTGGTGCCCAAGCCGGGAAGTTTCTGTGTATTTCTGCGATGCCCGCCTACAAGGACAAGCAACTCGAGGAATTGAGATGGGAGGATTACGCAGCAGGCGATAAAGGTGAGTACTGTGCACTCGTTCTTTCGGAGGAATCCGATTTGACTGTATCACCATATTTGGTTGTGCTTTGACATATTGTTGATGCTATTTTAAGTACCAGACTCTTTTTTGTATAGATTTTGGACGTTAGGTTCTTTCCGTGAGGCCAGGTCTGTGGGCCTGATGTTCGCACATTTTTTCTCGCAGGTGGGCCTAATCCAGCCAGCGCGCAGCCTGCTGCTGGAGGCATATTTGGCCAACAACAGCAGCCGGCGCCAGCGGCTGCTAGTCCATTTGGGTCTGGAAGTACGGCCTTCGGGGCAGCGGCCACTCCCAACCCTTTCGGCTCAACTTCCACACCGAATCCTTTTGGCGCAAAGCCAGCATTTGGAAGCCCCAGTACTCCGACTCCTGCTTTTGGGCAAAGTTCTACGCCCGCATTTGGGACAAGCACGTTCGGTCTGAGCGGTTCTGCATTCGGTGGGGCGAGTGCACCAGCGTTTGGCGGATCATCAGCACCAGCATTTGGTCAGGCGAATTCCACCCCAGCATTCGGATCGTCTCCATCACCTTTCGGGCAAAGTTCGGGGGGTGCATTCGGGAGCTCGAATTTTGGGGTATCAGCCCCTTCATTGTTCGGACAGACCAGTCCTGCCTTTGGGGCAGCGTCGACCCCAGCATTTGGTGGTGGGGCTTCGGCACCGGCATTCGGTGGTCAGACGTCGTCTGCATTTGGAGGGGGTGGTTTGTTCGGTAGCAGTCAGGCAGCGAGCAGCGGTGGACTGTTTGGAGCATCGACTCCCGGGTCTCAGCCTTTTGGGGCAAGTCCTGCTCCATCGTTCGGGTCGACCTTGTTTGGCAACACGAGCACTCCTGGTTCCCTGTTTGGTCAAACGAAGCCCGCGGGGCTGACGCAGTCGTCGGTATGATTCTGTTATGCTTTCTGTTTGGCAAGTTTTGGATTTGATCTTGTGGCTCATGATATTTTCTATTTTACTTATTGCAGCAGCAACAATTACAATCATATGAAACTGATCATGTGATTTTCACACTTGGAAGTCCGTGTGAGTTTGTATTCGGTTGTGATCAAGTTGTAGCGTGCTTGTGTTCATTTTAGACTTGATAGTTCACTTATGTTTCTAATTAATTCTATGTTGTGTGTGGTATGGTCGATTCCAGTCATCGCCTCTGTTTAGTGGGTTTGGACCAACTGCTGGCCAGACCCCCAGCGCAGTCAACTTTCCGAACTTGCAGACTCCTCAACAAGGTAGAATCCTCGAAACCTAAGATAGTCATGTGGTTCCCGTTTGAGTTCCCTTAGCAGATTCAATCATTTATAATCCGTTGGTTTCATGTGCCAATTTCTGTGATCTTTGAACATAGTTGAATTCGGCGCAGTTACGAGTTGTTTATTCAGTGTCTGCTGGCGTCTTCTGCTTGGTCTTGTGATTGTGACGTTTTAGACTCGTGTGGTGTTTCTGTCAGCAAGCGAGTAACTATCCTAAATGCTGTCCACTATATTCATCATGCTTAGTGCTTCATCGCACTACATAGTTTATTGTGAACCTGTTAAGTGTTTATGAGAACCAATAATGTAAATTTATGTGAGCCTTATTTTCTATGTTAAATGTCTTCCTTTCAGTTTCTTATCTTGCCAGTGGCACTGACCATATTCGCGTGTCTATAACCTAATGGGGGAAGGTTGGTTAGCATCTTTGAACTTGTGAGGATTTCCGGTATTCACATTTTGACATCTTCTGTGTAATGCTACTATGTTTATAGGGACCAACAACATTTTTGGCACAGGTTCTTCCTCGTTTGGTCAGCAAAATGCATTCGGACTACAACAGTAAGTGATCCATGGTTCCTGATTTCTTGTGGCCTTGTTCTAGGAATTTGTAAAAGTGTCAGTGCGTTCCTCCTCTAGCTAGAGAGTGGCGCTGTTCAGGGAGAAGGCTTGTGATGTCGATAGGTCGTTCAGTATTATGAAGGCTGAATACGCTTGTGGTTGTTCGTCTGTCTTCAGTTTATATGAATTTTTATGGAGATTAGTATGGTTTTTGGAACCTCTGAAAGACTCGTACATGAGGTATGGTTGACTCTGTCTTGAAACTCTTTGTGTGTGGATGTCATGTTTGCAGACCTACCCAGAATGTTGTTTCAGTCCCATCTGCGCCAGTAACGAATCCTTTCGGAACCCTTCCTGCCATGCCCCAAATAACGATCGGCCGCAGCGCCGGTTCTGGTCTATCCGTCCAGTATGGGATCTCAAGTATGCCGGTAAGTTAGTTTCTTCAGTTTTTGGGTGCAATCATATATTTTACTTGACATAAATGATTCCAAGTGTCTTTGGTGTGGCGAGTGTTCCGTGTGGAGCGATGTGATAGTGAGGATTTTGTGTGCATGCAGGTATCCGAAAAGCCAACTCAAGTGCGAGTGAACACTTTGTTGACTCCCCGGCACATCACTCAGCGCTCTAAGGTTCGCATGCACGCGCGACGATACCATCCTAAAAAGGATAGCCCAAAGGTGACGATTTGAACTTACCCTAATTTGAGGATGTTACGTAGGTACTGACTAGATCGGTGTTTGAATTTGTAGCAGTATTGCAATTTGATCATTAGGGATGTGTGGATGTCTCGATCAAAATTAGTTGCGAGCCATCCAAATATAATCATTAGAAAGCTTTTCATGTGACATGATGTAGAATGTTCAATCGATGTCGTGCGACTTGACTTTCACACTTCTTCACTCTCACTAGCGTTTCTTTTGAATGATGTATGCTCGTCATTCGATGCATCCTCCATTTGAGAGAAATTTAGAACACTTGCACGGCGAGCCACGCCTGTGATGCACTGATAACGTCCTGTTCCTGCGGCTTTTGTAGGTCTCTTTCTTCAGTGATGGCGATGACGCTCCGTCAACCCCCAAAGCAGATGTGATGTTTGTTCCTCGAGAGAACCCTCGATCTTTGTTCATTCGGCAGCCAGAGCAGCCTCCTCTGACTCCCACTGCAGTGAAGAGCGCACCGGATATCCGGGAGATAGCCACACCTGTACAAAAAGATGGTACGTTCCTGTGCACCTGACGGGGAATACGTTGGACTCAGTTGTTCACTGTGTGATGTGACTGGTGGTTGCGAACTAAGAGCGCTAGATCTGGTTGCTCCGGTCATTTGTTTAGGTCGTGTACGTAGTATTGCTGTGCGCTTCCGTATGCTCGTGGTGGAGGGTACAATGTATACGGCAGAGAGCCTATACTGGCTGAATGTTCGATGTTGCTTTGCTTTATATTTCACATCGGCAGACAGTAGTCCAAATTTAATTGATGTGAACCAATCTTTCGTCGCCTTCGTAGGGTTCCATGAGGAGGAAGTCGGGGATGAAGTGGGTGGTGACTCTGTTCCGTTTTCCTTTCCAGAAAGTAAGCCCCCAAGTGTTCCTCTTCATCACTTTGTCCTGTTGCATGCCCGTTTCTTTAGTATTTGTTGCTTTCTCGAGTTGGTTGATACGTCATCTGTCTTTCTTAAACGTATGGGCTTACATGAGCTACTCCTCTCAGGCCCCCAAACCAACTGGAGAAGTCCAGAAACCGCTAATGGAAGCGGATTTATGGAAACCCCAGCAGTGCCTCAGGCTAAGTCGAGTGAGAGAGCAGCCCCGAAACAGGTCCCAAAAACCAACGGGTTGCGAGAGGAGCACAGTCACAGAGGAACTGGCTACATATCTATCACTGGTAGGTGGAATGTTACCCCACGACTGGTGTAGAGTTGGAAGGAGTTTAGAGCCTAATCATTGTATATAGCGTAATCTTTGTGTCATGGTTGGGGTCGGAGATCCGAGAATGGGGCTATTATTGATTATAAGATCGTTGCATTGCTACAGGTCACCGAGCCGGTGAAGCTGCGATTGCTTATGAGCACGGTGCTGATATCGAAGCTTTGATGCCCAAGCTACGGCACTCCGATTATTTCACGGACCCCAAAGTTCAGGAGCTTGCTGCGTTGGAACGTGCGGATCCTGGCTACTGTCGCAGAGTGAAGGACTTCGTGGTTGGTCGTAAGGTAAAGTTGATGTGCCCTGGACGGATGTAGAGCTTGTTGATTGGCATGAAGATTGTGTATTGAGGACTGGCTGTTGAATGGGCATGCTGGGTGAATGCGTGGAAGGACGTGCGAGTCCGGCCCTGTTTGTAACCTCGTCAGTGAGTTTCGGTTGAGGTAGTGGTGTGATCTCATGGAGCATGTTGTTGAACATGGTTAGTATGGTGCGTTTTGCAGGGTTATGGGCAAATAAAGTTTCTGGGGGAGACTGATGTACGGCGTCTTGATTTGGAGAACATCGTCCAGTTCAACAAATGCGAGGTGCTTGTGTACATGGATGAGACTAGGAAACCGGCGATAGGGCAGGGTTTGAACAAGGCGGCGGAGGTTACGTTGTTGAATGTGAAATGTATAGACAAGAAGACAGGGCAGCATCACGCGGAGGGAGCGGAGGTCGAGAAGTTTGAGAAGCGGTTGAGGAAGAAGACAGAAGAGCAGGGGGCCGAATTTTTGGGATGCGATGGTCTGAAGGGAGAGTGGCGGTTCAGAGTGAAGCATTTCAGTCGATATGGCCTGGATTTAGAGTCCGATGAGGAGGATGAGCATGTCGATGGGGAAGATGGCGCTATTGTGGTCGCCGGTGAGACCACTTGAGGTTACAGTTCCTTGAGTTAGGGAACTGTATCTTTGATTGTAATTTTGTAACGTCAATAATAATTGTGGTGATTGGGATCTTGAATTTCTGGAACTGGTGTGTATGAATGTTGGAAGCGTGCCTGAAGATATTATGAAAGTATATAGATTTGTTACTTTGGTTGTACGTGTGGCGGGTGATGATCGATCAGGGACTTATGACATGGAGGGCGTGGAGCACGGTGAAGCGCCTGATCCAGATGATTCTATGTTTGAAACCCCTTTGAAGAATTTCGATACAATCCCGGAGCCTGGTGTGGGTGTCGATGAAGAAGCTGATGACGATTTCGTTGATGGTTCTTATTTTACTGCTCCTCGGTCAGCACTTTCGCACTCCCTGCCTGCACACCTTCACCTTGATCCCGTGAAAATGCAACAAATGCGAGCTCTTTTCTTTGCAGAAGGTATTTTCAACTTCTTGACCTGTGTTTGTCTTACATTTGTCGAGGGTGCTTCTGGCGTAGTCTAGTTTGTGCGGGTTGAACGTCGCGGTGGACTTGCTGTCGTTAGATATCTGCTGGATTGACTTTTCGTCTTCTTCTGCTCTGGTCATGTTGTTTATCCCATTACTACGTGCATTGTATTTCCAATCTCCTGTTTTAGCGTTTCGTAACTTTGGTGTTGCAATTGATATTGTCGATTTGAAGTTCTGTTGTGCTGTTAATTTGACGTGATTTTCTCAAATATAGGTGAAGAAGCGGAGTATATTGCCCCACCTGGATCGTATGGTCGTTGGCAGTCACGTCCGCTAGTGCCATCTCCCGCTGTGGCGAGTTCAGGCGTGCATGGCAGTCAGCTGTTTAAGACCCCTCAGAAAGCTTCTCCTGGTGAAGATGCTGACGGTCGTCCAGCTTGGCCGCAACGTTCATCCCCTTGGAAGGGTACTCCAGCGAAGCAAATGCGAGTTTCTCCTTTACCGTCATGGAATCGGTCACCTGCCTATTCTGCTCTGGAGGAGGGGATGTCGGGTCTCCGGACTCCCATTTTGGACGTTTCTCCATCGAGGTTTGTTTTTCCGGACACTTTTTGAAACTGCGGTGTATGTACTCATGCTAGCGGGTATCCGTGTGAGTTTCTTTTGGGTACTCACCTGAATTGAGCCACACTGGAGCATGTCATGACCACCGCAGAAGAATAGTGGGTTTATGGTTTCGAGTTTCACGATTTACAAATGCTAAGGCGGTGCTTTGTTTAGTGACCTGCTAATGGTTGATGTACTCGTCGGAGCAGGTCGCCGCTCTTGGCACTGACACTGGGTGGAGAACGTGAGCGGTCAGGCGTGAAGAGGCCTCGTGGAAGCGATTTTCCGTTGGATCCAACCGAGAAGTCCGGCTTAATGTCACTGGGTCGGTCAGAGCACATTGCCGACGCTGCTTTGTTCCTTGGATGCTCGTTCCGCGTAGGCTGGGGTCCTAATGGGATTTTGTATCACAGTTCCACCCACGTTGGGCAAGGGGGAACGAAGAATGGTCTGTCTTCCTGTATCCAGATGGAAAGAGTTGCACTAGATCGTACAGTGCGTGATGCTGGAGGAGTTTTGAAAGATGAGCTCGTGGAGTTGCAGTTTGTTTCTCCACTGTCACTTCACATGTCCATGAGCCAGGTAATTAACATGGGAGTCTCAATCGGTCGTAGTGTCCATTCGAGTATGAGCTTGATAGGTCTCCTCCTAGGGTTTTGAGGAATTGGAGTGCAGCGGTGTGGCATATCTGTGGTGGTGTCATTCGTCGTTCGGCAGCAGATGTGTGGCATGCATTTGGAGTCTGTTGTTTTGGTAGCTCGGCGTTCCAGAGTTCGGTTTATATGTTTGTCTGAATCTTGTTTTTGCTCGTGTGACTCAGGTGTTGGACAGTCCTTCGGAAGCAGTTGCCAGTCCTCTCCGCTTACGAACTTTAGTGTGTAGCAGGAGCGATTTACCCAGTGTATGCAACGAGTATGAGGATTATGCGCAGAAACAGCTTGAAGTGGTGGGAGTTGGGGAGGCGGACCAGGTTGTACTTGAGCACCAACGTACGGTCTGGCAGTTGATCGATGTCCTGTTCTCAGAGACGGCAAGTGCGTCTGAAGTTGAGGTTGAGATCGAAGAGGCCTTGGACACTCAAAAGAGTTTGATGGAGACTCCAGACGTATCTGCTGAGGTTTTGATCCGTCGTGCTGCCTTCAGTTGCTGGCTTCAGGAAAGTGTGGAGCACATGGTGCATCAAGACTTGCAGCATCTGAAGGGAAAGAAGTATTTGAAAGAAGTTTTCACGCTGTTGACGGGTCGAAAGTTGGAGGATGCTATTGAGCTTACTCTGGAACACAGTGATGTTCGGATGTCCACATTGTTAAGCCAAGCGGGGGGTCCGATCGGGATGCGAAGTGATGTCGCATCTCAACTGGAGGTTTGGGCTACTGAGGGTCTGGATGAGTCCCTCATTGAAGCAGACCGTTCTTCGATTTTCCAGCTCCTTGCAGGTTAGCAATTCTGTTTGGATTTTGTGAATGCCGTGATGGTTTGGCTTTCCGGGGGAGACCTATTTTGCAGTGACTTTTGGCGTAACTTTTGAGGCTTCCACATGTGTCGGGTTTGTCGTAGCGAGGTTTCGAAAATTCTGTGTAGGAATGGACGTCTGCGTACTGAACGTACCGTCATTTTGCAGGCGATTTGAAGGGAGCCCTTGCCGGTGTGGACGTCGATTGGAAACGTTTCTTGGGCCTGGTAATGTGGTACCAGTTGAGTCCCGACACAGATCTGCCATGCCTTATTGAGACGTTTGAAGGTCTGCTGGAGAAGCAGCATGCCCCGAAGCCAGTCCCGAAGTATGTGGAGGAAAGAGTTTCAGTGTATGACAACTGTTTGGAGGCTCAGGCTTATGATACTGCATACTATCTCATGCTTTTACATGCGAAGAAGTCCACGGTGGATATCAGTGTGAGAAGAATGTTATCCGCATCCGCATCAACGTTCGACAGACTGGATCAGAAGCTGGCATGGCATCAACAAGGGATTCTTCATGCTATCCGCATGTTGGAAGCGGAGCAACTGCATGAAGTGCACATGAATTTCGCAAGTCAGTTGTTGTCTGTGGGCCTTTGTCACTGGGCTGTCTATGTTGTTCTTCACATGCCTTCGTCCCCTGAACATCCTGGACTGCACGAGAAGGTACAATCTGCAGTTGACTCAGAAAACTGTTGTGATCGATTGCTGTATCTTTAAACATTGTAGAATGTTCAGGTCTTCGTGTAGGTGGAACGCGAGAAGTTGTTGATCATCCTGAGGAATGTGACGACTTGTTTGTGAAGGTCGTGAAGGAGATTTTGAGTCAATACTGCGAGATCTGGAGTTCTTCAGAGGCACAGCAGCACTTTTTGGAAGATGATCTTGGTATTCCCACAGAATGGCTCCACGAGGCCTTGGTAGGTTTGCTGCTTGGGTCATTGGTGCTGCATGTAGTTTATGTGCGTGTGTATTTTATAAGTGTTGTTTGTTTTCACTCGGGCTCTCCGTCCTTGGTGGGTATGTAATACCGTTCCTTTTGAGACGCATGTAGGGTTACTGAACCGAGACATAGATTTCGTTACGGTTTCGAAGTTCAAGGTTTGATGGTTGCTGCTGTGTTGTGGTGTACTGTGATTTTCATGCACCAGGGATTCTGGTTTTTAGTGAGGCATGAGTTTGAGATCGATCTTTGTGTCTCTCCCTTGCAATGCAGGCATTGTACTGGCGTTATTCGCGCAACGATAAGAAGGAGCTGGAGCATCTGATCAAGAGCCGTCAGTGGCGGAATGCTCATGTCTTATTCATGTCTACTGTGGCTGCGTCCCTATTTTTGAGTTGTATGCACTTATCCCTCATGTCGGTTGTGATTAGAACTTTTAAAGTCCACGCTATGTAATTTTGCTGAAGGTTCATATTTTGTTAGCAGATGTGGTAACGAGGAGAATGATGGCCTTTCGTTTGTGAAGGCCATTGGCTTTGCACTGGTCCCCCCGGAAGCGGGGTAACTCCTGCGCTTGAATGAATTCTTACGAGATTCTGGACTTGGTTAATTTTGCAGCTGAGCATTCTGAGATATGGCAATTTGCAAGCCAGTTGGAGGGGCACCTGACAGAGGTTGAGGACTGGGATCTTGGAGCAGGCGTTTATATCGAATTCTTGACCTTGAAGTCTAGCTTCCTCGACATGTCCAATCCAGTGGACGGACTGGTACTTGTTTTCTACAACGAAGTCCGTGGATGACTGTTGATGTTGTTTTTGAGTGTAGAGTTGAATGTACCTATCATCTCTGACCTGTTCGTTCTGGTGATGTTACTCAGATAACGGTGGAAGAAAGAACCGCAGCTGCTGGGGCGTTCTTTGAGCGGCTGAGGGAGTCTCAAGCCTTATGGAAGTCAAAATGCACAATTGATGCTAGGTAAAGGACCCACCAATTTGCAACGGATGTAATAACAGAACTGATGCGTTCTTTCCGACATATTTGTTGTACTTGATTCGTCCTCCAAGGGCGGTAGTCTTCTTGAGTTTGAGGTGTTTAACGATTTTTCACATGGAATGAGCATTTTTTAACGAGAGATTTTCTCCGAATGCAGAGTTGCGTATTCGAGGATGGCAGACGAGATTTCCGCATTACTGTTGGAAGAAACTAAGTCGCAGTCGTTTGACAGCAGTACTGAGATGAAGATGTTCGATATAGTTCTGGACGCTCCCATGCCTGAAGATGTTCGCATGTGTCGTCTTCAAGGAGCTGTAACAGCGTTCACGAAACTAATTTCAGATGAGATTCGTGTGTGAAGATCGTTAATCTAGGTCAGTGAACGTTTTTATTTCATACATCGACGTTTATTGAATGCTGGAGTCTCGTGGGGGTCTGCAATCCGGGATATTATGCTTCCGTTTAGTTGAGTGACCATCATGCAGCACAATAGGCAATGCGAGGTCCCGCATTGGATAGTGTCTCCATGTCCACGAGCACATTATGAGTGAAGTGAACGCTAGGGAGAGATATGTACCATGTCATTCTAGTAGGAATAATTCTAGTAAGGCTTTCAGGTACCGGTAATGGTGTAGCAGAATGTTACCTAATTCAGTACTGCCAGAATGTTTGGGGAGGTACTTCACTTTTTATTATTTGGATTTGACGTTCATCAAGTATTGCGAGAGCGGCACAAGAATTCAAACTACTGTAGATAGATACTGTTGCTTATCAGTTATCAGTTTTGCCCAAGCCCTTTCCAGCTCTTTTCGATCAATCCTTTTCTGTTGAGCCAGCAGACAGTGACACTTGAAACCGAGTCTTTTTGGATCATTTTCATCGACCAACGGTCATGATTGTACGAACGTAACACTAGAATTCTATTTTACAATAGCCTTATCCTGAAAGTAAGTGAATATGTGTTTGCTTCGTGTTTTCGTGTTCAATTTCTTCAGTTCCTTCAAATGACTGATGGATTTTCAGTGAATCAATGGTGTAAGTTTGTCCTTTGCTTGAAGTTCACTACATATATCAAAAAGTCTTTAGTACTTTGAACACATGCAATAAGAGGTGTTGCTTTCTTACTATGACTTAATAGCTTCTGAATCGATTTGACAAATGTCTTTAGAGATTTCTTCACATTTGACCGCATGTATGATTTCTGAAATTCTTTCTGGAGATCTTATTTTGAATGCATACCTTAGAAATTCGTAATGTGTTTGTATTTTGGATCTTATTTGATCCTAGAAGGCTTGTGCTGCCCCAAAACGTCTTTTGGATGCATGGAAAGCAGTCTGGTTGATGAAGAAAGAGTTGTTTTTATGCATTTTTGGCTCAGACAGATAGTTCGGCTGTCAACATTGACTCGGTATGGAGAAGCTGCTTGGACTCCTTCGACAGGGGGCCAGATTATGCTGTACTGGTCAGAGAGGTCAATGAATCACAAAGAATGTTTGCCACGCTTATGGAGGACATTGAACTCGGATTTAGAAGGCGTGAAAATTTGGGTCATGGGCAAGTATATTATCATTGAATGTGCCCAAGTGAAGGAGGAAAGCCCTAGCAACAGACGCAAATTAGAGGAAACCAATACAAAGGTGTAATACCATTCAAAATGTTAGCTTGAAATTGCAAAAGTTATTTTGTAATTATCTTGGTATCAGGAAATATTTATCAAATTTGAGGCAACAGCAATTTTTTGAATTCAAGTTTGATTCATAAGAGGATTTTCAGCTGGTTTACAAGACTGAGAGTTCCCAAACTCTGGGAACGCAGTGCAGAAGTGGTCGAGCGGCTGCCACGTCAGAAAATACTAATTAATTAATTAAATTAAAATTTAAAATTTTTTTAAAAAAATTCTTGAATTTTTTCTTAAAATCATTTTTTTTTTCTTTTTAAAACATTCTGAAATTTTTTGAAATTAAATTTTTTTTTTTTTTTTTTCAAAATTCAAAAATTCAGATCAGCAGGGGGCTGGTCTGCAGCAGTGGGAACAGTTTCTGGGAACACCCTTGAAACAGTCTTCTTGGGGGTCAGAAATCCTCTTATAGATTTGAACCTTTTTATTAGGGAAATTTGAACCACACTATATTATTAATCTAAAAGAATATTGACCCAAAAGATATTTCAAGTATGTGAACATTAGAAAAGAAAAGAAAAGATTCTCATCTCAATTTGAGATTAACCCTTTAAGGTCCATGCATCCAAAAAGTGGATGCACCGTGGTCAACCCTAATTGTAACTTTCAAAATATCCATTATTGGTATATATTTTAAACTAAGAAAATGAAGCTTGACAAGTTTTCTTTCTATTCCATTTTGAAATTTTGAAAAATGTCAAAAATTGAAAGAATCATTGCAACTGAAAGCTCTATGTGTTAGAATCCAAATAACACAGTATGGTGTGTTTTTAATTCATATTTTCTTTTTTCTTAAATGGAATTTGAATTTAAATTATAAAAAAATATTTTTCATTCTATCCTTGATTTATAGTAAAAATTACAAATTTTTCTAATATATTTTCTAATTGATATAATTTTATTTCCACCTTTAGCTTAAAAAAATCACAATAATTTTATTTTTCCATCAAAATTATTGGAAAAAACAGAATAAATAGAAAATGAACTTTTCCACTAGTGAAAAATATCAAAATTTTATACATCAATTAAATAAAAGGATAAATTTGGTTTGATAGTTGAATTTGACTTCAAGGTCTTTGTTGTGGCTGTTTTGGATGTAAAAAATAAAATAACCAATTGAAAATTTTTCACACTAATCTCCATTTCTACTTGTACCACTTGTGAAAAATTAAAATAATTTGGATTTTTTTTGCTATTTTTACTTATTTATGTTCAGTTTTTGCAACAAAAATGACAAAAATTATAATTTTTCACAAAACAAATTGAAATTTCTCATAGTGATATACAATTCTTAGTTTCAAGTAATTAAAATATAATATTGTTGTTTGAACACAATTTAGAAGGCCAAATTTAGTTCAGACATGATGTTTGACCATTTCACAATGGATGAAGACGTTTAGGGGTTAAGATGAAGTGTTGTTTACTTATTCTAAAATGGTATGTTTGTAGTTGGTTTTAGGGGTGGTGTTTTCAATTTCAATCCACTTCAAAAGTAGGTCTAAATTCATTTCCAAGACTTTGGGTAACAATTGACCCTTTAATGTCAAATGTAGACATATCATAAGACAAGACATTGAAATCTATCTAATGATAATTGATACATTTTGAATATAGTACAATCTCTACTTGTAAAACATTAGATTCATGTGCAAGGGCAAGTTTTCAACAAAGTTTTGAAGATCTTTTGACTATTTTATAAAAAATGTAATTATTTGCAATTATATTGCAATTAACAATCTTTTATAGAATAAAATTCTGAAATCTATGTACTAAAAAATTCCAAAGAAATTTTTTGTTCTAATTACTTGAAAATTTTGACCTCATGTAAAAACTTCTACTTACTTGATAAATCCAATTGTTTAAAAATGTTGATAATTCAAAAATAAGTATAGAATGTTAGTTGTACTAACATGCTCAAATGTTGTTGAAAGTTTCTAAGTCATCAATCAACTATAGCAATTTATATAAGTATAAAGAACATTTTGAGAGTTATTGTAAATGATTCTATAGAAATATTGCTAATATTTATACTTGAGTTGATTGTTTACTAAAATTTTATCCATAAAAGATTTATTCAATGCCTTTTTAGTAACTTTAGTATCTTTTGTTTGGTATAATCTATTTGGATACAATATATAAGTGGAAGTGATGATGATGATGATTAGAATTTTAGTCATATATTCTATTTAGATACTTCAAAGAATTTGGTGAAGATTTATAAATGGTATAGTTGAAAGAAAAATTGAAAGAATATCCTAAATCCAAATCCAAAATAACCTAGTTACATGAAATCTATGAAGGTTTTTCTTTGATTTGTTCCAAAGACAAGTCATCAGTATCCTTTTAAAAAACTTTGACTTTAAGTATTAGTCTATATTATGAATCAATGTATGTATAATCTCAAATGAAATACAAAAGAATATGGCTTTATTTTTTGCACTACATTTTCTATGTCGTTACTCCATATTTCTTCTATGTAGAATAAATCTATCCATTCTCTATACAATCACTATTAAGACTGGATATTAGACTATTTCCTAACAAAGAAAATAGTAACTAGTATTTAGTAATAAAGTGCTCACTTTCTTTATATTAAAGATCCATGTTTCTTTTGAATTCTACAAAGGAAAGACGAGTCTTCATCAAAAATAGAAAGAAAATAGAACTTCACTTTAAACTTTGAAACTTTTTATAAATTGGAAAAGTGAAATCAATGAGTAAAATTTAAACATGTTATAGTATACCTAGACACACTTCACATGTTTTGTTTTAGAAAAACAAACAAACAAAATCACTTTTTAGTTTCTTAAAAGTTACAATTTAGCTAACTATTTTCTATATCTTTTAAGCTAAGAACAAAAAATGCACCATATATTTAGTAAAAAGAATGGAAATCCTTTTTAGAATGATGTATCTAAAAATCACAAAGTTTAGGGTTTTATTAATAGAAATGCTAACTTCAAAGTTTTACCTTCAAAATTATAAAAAATTTATCCATTCTTTAAACATAGGTTTAATCCTACAATGCTCCGATAGCCACTTTTTGGACTATGTACAAATTGAAATTCAGATTTCTTTTTCATTATAGCTTGAATAAAAGTCATCCTAATTTTTAGAGATACTTTATAAAGTTGTGGTCCTATCCAACGGTTGGATTTGGTATTTTTAGAGCATATATTTTTCCAAAATTACAAATGTGGAAGTATGTTAAGTGGTTGACTTTGGTTGACTTTAGTTCAAACTTGGCATTGCAAAAATGAGGTCATAGAATCAAAGAACTCAAAAATTGCAAAAAATCATTATATCAAGAGAACCTCATTTCAAATCCATTGCAACAAAATTTACTCCAAAAATGACAATATTTTGCTTGAAATTGAATTTAGAAGGAATTTCGAATTTTCCCTTTCCAAATTTATAGAAAAAAATTGGTGATAACATTGGTGAATCTAACCTGACGGATAAAATCTAAAAGTCAAACTCTACACATAACATTTAGTAGCATTCGCTCCGCCTTGTCTCAACAGTGCAGGGTGTAGAATATTCGACCCCCCTATAGTGTTTCATCAATAACTATTGAAGTAAGGTAGGAGGTCCTAAAATGGAGCGGGTTCTAAAACCAATCAGGCTCTAGAGGTACATTTTGCACTTTCCAATGTACAAGTGGTGTGCATTTGAGGAGGTGGTCGGTTTTAGAGCCCACAAAACTGCACTTTTCTGCAGCTTCAGAAATTCATAACTAATTCTACAAAGCTTCAAAAAATATGAAACAACTTGGGTTAGATGCCAATTTCTCTTGCCTTTCAAGGAAAATTTACTGAAAAATATTTTAAGAAGTTCTACCTCCCCAAAAGTCAGCTTCAGCTCTTAGATGAGTGGTTTATGGACCTCCTACCTTAAGTGGACATATGGAGGATGGAGAGGTTGTTGGGTGTGGAATATACCACATGCTTCACTGTAGAGAGAAGGGAGAACCACAATATGCAACTGAATATTATGCAACTTTTATTTGCGTCTCAATTCCAAAATATTCTTCCAAATAGTACTGTATGATGATTTTTCCAAAATTGTCAATTCTGCAAATGAGTCTCAACGCTAAGGCAACTCCCTCCCGCCACTAGATGGCGACGAACTCCATTCCAGTGATCTCAAAACTGGCTAAATTTCGCTCATTTTCTAAATCTTTTCATGCCCTTAGTATAAATTTAAAAAAATCTTCCCAAAATGAACATTTGGCTAAAAACCCTGAATCTGTTCTGAGATCACTGCTCCATTCCGCTCCCGCAAGAGCCGCATTTGCGAGGGGGCTTCTGCTTTTGAGCGAAGCCGCCCAGTTTCATGCTGCGAAGCGGCACCGGACGGCTCCGAAGCCGCGTGTGCGAGAGACTCGAGACAGCCTTGCAGCTTTGCGAGGAGCCTTCGCCCTCTGTCCGGCAACATCCGATTCCACTCCTCCAAGCGATGAGTCTGTCTCCCCCGACGCCATCGCATAAATGCATCAAGTCCCCCTCTCATCAATTCTTGAAGCAACGGGAAGCATTCTTGAGCAACCAGACGCGGAAGCTAGATTGGCTTTGTCCGCACAAATTTTAGCACAGTTCAGGTACGTTTCCTTCTTTCAGATTGTTCAGGCGGGGTGGCTTTGCAGTTTTACGAGCATTTGCTTGGATTCATGGTTCGCTGGTTCCGTGTAGGATTCGACTGTTGGGGGATCGGTCTTTGCACTGGCACACTCGTTGTCAATTTCTGGGAATTTCGGGGATGCCTTTTTCTGCTTCTATGCATTGAAAGGAGACACACTTTCTGGAGTAGTTTTATAGTTGGTACAGTTTTGTGGTTTGAGGACACTTGGCTTTTAGAGGCAGGAGGTGACTTTCGCGTGTGAGAGAGAGTTGGTATGTGTGTGAATTTTGTGTGGGTGTGAGAGAGCGGTAGTGTGATTAACCGAAGCTTGTTTTGAAAAGCTTGGGTAGGATCATGGCAGTGTGTCGGTTTTCCTAACGAAAGGAGTGTTAGTCTCTCTCTTTTTCATTGGAATTTGAGAGCGAGCTTGTTGGGAGAGTGCGGTAGGGTTGGTGTTACGAGAATTGCAATGTTGCGAGAAAGCTGCTACTGAGCAATTTCCCTATATTGGTTTATTCTGTGCGGCATTTTTTTTCTTAAAGGGAAGTGAACAGTAGGCAATGGTTGAAGTTGAAGCTTTCCCCGGCAGCTCTGGGTTCGTTTTAGGTTGTGTTTCTTCACTAGGGATTCTCAATTTCTGTGCTCAATTTCTCTTGGGTGCTTCACGAGTAGTGGTTATGTAAGTGGCGTGCGGATCTGTGCACTGTCGGTGCCCTACAAGTGTTGCATGAATTTCTTTGGATGTAGGGATAACCTAGTTCCGGTGTTTGGATAAATTGTTGTTCAAGCCGAGTTTGTCTGAAAGCTTACTGAAAATCTGGGAGAGGAAGAGGAAACGAATCAGGATTGTGTAGTAATTCTAGGGATTAGGGTCTACATTTGGTGGCGAACTAAGCTTCGAAGCAGAGATTGGAAGAATATCCGGGTTCTGTTATAATTAACCGCGTTTGTGACATCACGGCAGTTTGCTAAATCTGGGGTTTTCTTATTAAGGAAGACATCAGCAAGTTCCCAAGAATTTATAACAATGTGTTGAAGATTCACGTCTTTATCTAGTTTTTTCTTATCTATATTTTTCTTTGAGACTTCTTGAGAGTCTCAAAGGGCGAATCTCTCATGTAGTAATCAAGAGTAATCGGGAGCAGTTTCTTTTGCTTTTCATTGGAGGTGTGTAAGATTTTTATGCCCTTGCGCGACGTGAACTGCACCAGCGACGATTCTCGAGACCAGGGCACGCAGAGATTGGGGGTTTTGGTTTTCTGTTCAATGGTGGGTCTGTGAGCGATTTTGGATGACTTTGAAGCTGCTGTTTGTTGAATTCGCAATCTCGCAGCGATGGCGCATCAGGAGCGGTGTCGGTGGAGTTTCGCGGTGGCATTGTGGATTTTCTTGCATTTAGGGTTGTGCGTTGTGCCGATGTTGGGTGAAGGCGCGGATGCAGGCTGTCCTTCTTACCCTCCAGATCCGTCATGGAAGGACAGCTTCAGTGGCGATCCGTCCTCCGCCGAGTCCGTGCGCAATGACGAAAGTCTTAATAGTAGTACTGTACATGAGAAGTCGTAACACTTTGCCACATTGCTACAGGAAAGATTGAAGATGGAAGGGATGATTTTGGCGCTCAGCCTGGTGCTTATAATAGCAAAAATTGCAACTGCCGAAGGTGTAACTGCCGAAACACCAACCAATGTACCAACCACAAAAACATGCGAGTGTCCGAGTCCTTGGATTAGTTTCACTGATGGGATGGCAGCTCTGGTATTTGGCCTTGTATGGGCCTTAAGAACATATAGATTGAGCCAGTCGTATTCCAGTCATGAAGCACGACATTGGGCTAGGATGCGGCGTGAGGCTTTTTGGTTGTCAATGACTGCCATGGTCGTGGCCATTGCAGCAATTATTTTTGGGTGGTGCCAACCAGGACCAACGTCAATGCCGAGTGTTGTGGCCGTGATTGTTGGTGCTTTCATCACTGTTGCATTTGAGGATCGGCCCCAGGGATGTCCATCTGCGCAGTTGTGGACTCTACAGAAGCTGTTGCAGAGACCTTTTTATAGGGCTGGGGAGGTACGCAATTATGGGCATGGTGACAACCGCATTGCATTGTTTGAAGAAAGTCGCAGTCCACCATCGGCCAAAAACATAAATGAATGGACAAGATCTACTTGGGTTAACACGGCTGTCAATAATCCTGAAGGTACTTGGACATATTATGTGAAACCTGGACCAATTAATGACCATTGCTATCTAGGAAGGTATAAGGTGCTTGAGGATGCAGCAGCTAGCAAAGATCCTATTTTATTTGCAGCGGCATTTGCTTCTATCACTTCTGCATATGTGTCACGACTTAAAATGGAAGGGTTGCAGAAGAAAGTTCTGAAGAGCATAATAATCACCATTGGGGATGATGGAAATTGGGGACCGGGACGTGTACGGAATTCCCTTAGATCATGGAGGCGGAGATCACTGGCTCTACATCTGCTTGGGACAGAGGAGGTTGAAATGAGGGATGTAACGAGCAAACCAGACGTGGATAATTTGAGTGTTGATGCACTAACTGTCTTATGGGCAGTGTGTTGGCTTGAAATCCCTGAAATAATGGAATGTATCATGGATGAGATAGCCAAACACTTAAAAGCAGTTCATGCTGAAGGTAAAGAATGGGTACTGGGAACGGAGGAGGACATTCTAGAGAAAAGTGTTGAGGATGCACTGAAGCTTTCTGTAGGGCAAAATAAGCCTTGATTGGATCTAGAGTAGTGTGGATCTTATGGATGTAGGTGACTCAGACGCAGTTAACTTTGAGATTTGTCCTGCCGCTTTCACGTTGTTCCCGTCTTTTCAGCTCTCTTCTCTTGTGTACGGTTGGGCATTCTCTTCTCGTTTGCACTCCATTAGTTTTTTTGGATTCTAGCATCATGTTAATGCGGGAATTTCTTGGAGAGCGCAGGTTTCAGCTTTTTAGGGTTTTGTTGAATACCGTCAGTTTAATGAAATTGAAGTTTTAACTTTAAGAATCTGCGGATCTTGACCTTTCTGGTGCAGTGGAAAATTGTAGTGGCGTTTTCACCGAAATAGGTTTTGTACGAAGCTCGTACACTCAGGCGGATGAAGAGTTGATTTTATTCCTGGAGTAGTAATGCAAATAGGCCAGCATTGTCGTTTTATTTTGAAAGTTGTAATGTTTGATTAGGGTGTCTAGAAGTTTTGGTTTGATGGTGTAGAGATAGGATTTGCAGTTTTTGCTCTCCTATGAATGAGGATCTCATATTCTTCACATGACTGTTGCGACATACATGTTGGCATTGCTCCATCTGTGGATCACATCCAGAAATGAACTTGCAGATGGCAAAGGTATCTGGGACATGAATGATCTGATCCTGAAGTCGCCTTAGTAGAGCCTTCATATAGCAATAGCATATGTTATATTCAGCTCCTACAGTAATGCTTGTAGCAACGTCTGAACGTTACGGGTATCACTAAACGTAATTCTAACATGCAATCAGGATTTTCACAAATCTCGACTTAGCAAACTGATCTCTCTCCCACTGATACAGCTGTGATGGATGTGCAGCAGGAGGTGAACTGATTCAGTCTTGCCTAGACTCTGATCCAATTATGTGCTTTCTCCTTGCAGATCAAACAGCTGATGGTAGTCTGAAATTTGGTCCGAAAGAGGGTTGACAAAAGGATTTTCCTCAACTAATTAATGGATGTTTCAAATCATATGGCAGGTAGCCCTCATGAAGCGACTTGATGATCCCAATATTGTTACAGGTCACCGGGCCGGTGAAGCTGCGATTGCTTATGAGCACGGTGCTGATATTGAAGCTTTGATGCCCAAGCTGCGGCACTCCGATTATTTCACGGATCCCAAAGTTCAGGAGCTGGCTGCGTTGAAACGTGCGGATCCTGGCTACTGCCGCAGAGTGAAGGACTTCGTGGTTGGTCGTAAGGTAAAGTTGATGTGCCCTGGACGGATATAGAGCTTGTTGATTGGCACGAAGATTGTGTATTGAGAACTGGCTGTTGAATGGGCGTGCTGGGTGAATGTGTGAAATGACGTGCGAGTCCGGCCCTGTTTGTAACCTCGTCAGTGACTTTTGGTTGAGGTAGTGGTGTGAGCCCATGGAGTATGTTGTCCAACATGGCTGGTGTTTGTGTTCATGGATGAGACTAGGAAACCGGCGGTAGGGCAGGGTTTGAACTTTGAACAAGGCGGCGGACGTTACGTTGTTGAATGTGTAATGTATAGACAAGAAGACAGGGCAGCATCGCGCGAAGGGAGTGGAGGTCGAGAAGTTTGAGAAGCGGTTGAGGAAGAAGACAGAAGAACAGGGGGCCGAATTTTTGGGATACGATGGTCCGAAGGGAGAGTGGCGGTTCAGAGTGAAGCATTTCAGTCGATACGGCCTGGATTTAGAGTCCGACGAGGATGAGCATGTCAGTGGGGAAGATGGCGCTATTGTGGTCGCCGGTGAGACCACTTGAGGTTACAGTTCCTAGCATGTATCTGATTGTAATTTTGTAACGTCAATGATAATTGTGGTGATTGGGATCTTGAATTTCAGGAAATGGAATGGATGAATGTTTGAAGCATGCCTCCACGGTCACTTCACATGTCCATGAGCCAGGTAACATGGGAGTCTCAATTCGAGGATGAGCGTAATAGGTCTTCTCCTAGGGTTCTCCTAGGGAACTGGAGTGCAGGGCTGTGGCATATCTGTGGTGGTGTCATTAGTCGTTTGGCAGCAGATGTGTAGCATGCATTTGGAATCTCACTGTTGTTTTGGAAGCTCGGCGTTCCAGACTTCGGTTTATATCTTCGGCTGAATCTTGTTCTTCCTTGTGTGACTCAGGCGTTGTACAACCTTCGAAAGCAGTTGCCAGTCCTCTCCGCTTACGAACTTTAGTGTGCAGCAGGAGTGATTTACTCGGTGTATGCAACGAAACTGAGTCTTTTTGGATCATTTTCATCGAAGAACGATCATGATTGTATGAGCGTAACACTAGAGTTTTATTTTATATAAGAATTATCTTGAAAAGAAGTGACTGTGTGTTTACTTCCGTGTTTTGATTTCAAGACATAGAACTTATTGGTGTAAGTTTCTCCTTTGCTTGAACTTCACGACACGTAATCAAAGGCTTAAAGTACTTTGAACACCGTAGTAAGAGATTTTTCTTTCAGACTATGATTTCCAAGCTTCTGAATTGATTTGACCAACGTCTTCAGTGATTCTTCACATTTGACCGCATGAATAACTTAATTTCTATACTTCATGCGTAACATCTCTTTTCTGAACCCCTAAATGCACAAGGCCTTCTCTGAGCTTCTAAGAATTTGCTTCAAATTGAACAAAGCCAACATCTTGGTGAACTATATAAGTTTTTTTTAAAATGTAACTGTTATTACAAATTCTAGACATGTTAGAGATCACTTGAGGTCATAATCGATAAAATAAGCACATTTGAACATGATTTAGGATAGTGCAAGGCAAAGCAAATATTTTCTTAGGTGCATTGACAAAAACAATGGGGATTGCAAAAAATTTGGTAATTTTATCTCTTGAATTGAAATCACTATGAATTTTGAAAGGCAAAAGTTGGGCTTGACCTATGACCAACATCTAGAGTCATCTAATTTTGATCTTTCAAGGAGATCCCTTTCTTTTTCTTTCTTGGGCCCCGCCTCCTACTTTCCCACTAATTACTTCCTACTTCCTACATTTGTTCTCACTTATAAGTTTGAAAAAAACCCCATATCATTCAAACATCGCCCCCAAATATCTGACCAGCAACTTGCGTCTACTATGAAGAGAGCAGATACTGTACAACAAAAGGGAGTTATGTCTCTATCAATTTCAATGTCAACAGCAGCTAATTGTTCATGCATACTACAGAGTACAAGCATAATCTGGGTAAAAAGCTTGACGTCAAAGAAACAAATGAACAAAGGCCTTCCTTGCTAGAGAAGAAAAGCTACAGCAGGACTTGCCAACTTGGCTATTCTTGAGTAACTCATGTCGCAAGGAGATCTACCACTCGTTTGATAAACCTGAAAAAATATAAATATAGCGTGATCAAATCAGCTGCTGGTAAGGAGCACGTTACCTTTAAGAAATAAGGTGCATACAGGAATCAATATGAAAGTAAGCCTCTGGTGGCATCCCCGTCACATCCCATGAGAAGAGGCAAGAGTAGTTTGATACTACAATGGCAGTTTCAAATTCATGATACAAATCAACATCTCCGCAGGAATCATCACCAGCCTTGAAGATAAGGTTCCCGCCCTTTTTTGATACGTGTTGTCAATCTCTTATACTGCACCCTAATTGAAGAGGGTTTTTCTTAAAAGGGCGCCTTTAAGAAGAGACGACATAGCCAAGGATATCTTCTCCGTAACCACTTGGCTCAATTCATTTTCTGTTATGAAATGATCAACCACCTTGCCTGATTCCGTCTTCATCTGATTAATGGTGCAATCCACCTCGAGCTCGCCCACAACATCCTTGGTAGACGCCCTGAGCTTCCTCACAACATCCTTGCCAGCAACACCTAAAGCCGCATGCACGTCGTAGAGCACGATCTTGGTGAGATATGGAATGACGTCCTCACCTACAGGAAGGGCATCTCCATCAGATGGATGTGGTCGCTGGTGCCAACTGGTCTTTTTGGCCAAGAACCACTTCTGGTCCATGAACGGTGCAAACCGCTTTTGGGGGTCGCTTTCACAGGCTTGCTTGTAAAACGCCACATCTTGCTCCACCTGCACTCTACGAAGATAAGCACCAATGGGGTGGCCCGTAGCCTTCAGCTCCTCAAATACTTCTGAGGTGAGGGGTGCGGCAAACGCGGCAACCTTGGTGTACGTGTGGCTAGGGATACCCTTTCTTTGTAAGAAGGAATGCCATTTCTTCGCGGCACCCCAGTTGAAACGGTTGTTGGCAGCTTCAGAGTCTGGCTTCAGATTGTCTTTTGAGATGTGGTTGCCGCCCTGCATGTGAACCTCAGCACTGCATTCCACAACCAAATCCGGAGCATCGGTGGATGAGGATTCAAATTCGTCTATGTCTTGTAGCGATGACAGGCAGAGCAGGTACAACTTCTCGTTTTTCTCCTTGGCATTTAGATAGACTTTAAGTAGAAGATCTTTCCCATCTTCCAGCGCCTCAGAATTACCCCTGCTGAATTCCGCCCCTTTAAATTCGTGGTCCAATACTTCATGTATGTCAGGCGACCCAGGCGTGCCACGTGCTACTGGGACGTCTCCTAGACCTAAGGATACTAGTGCGGCCTTTGCAAGGTGCGCCCTCGCGTCTGCCGGCTTGAGGTTGGCCACCACGGCGCGCAACTCAACAAGCTTCAAGTGATGAAATTCTGAGAGAATTACCAATGCAGCCAGATCGTCATAGTCTTTCCCTATGTCAGTGATGACCACGATCGGCCGGGGGGCTTCACCTCTCGCTTGGCGCTGCTTGACCACATCAATGAGCTTCTCGTAAACTTCATTTTCGGCCTGTGACAATCCCATAGGAATCCGTAGGTCTGCCATGACAATGTTCGTCTTGGTTGTGTAGTGTAATGTCATTAGCGGCAAAACCCCACATACAATAAGGAAAATCTGCCCCCGTAAAGAACGCATCACACATGTAACGAAAAGTTAAAGCAGATTCAAAGACCGAAGAAGATGTGGAGAAAATGACTGTTGCCGCAACTTAGTCTCATGGACACACCTGCCGTCATGCAAAGAAAAAGTCAATCCTACCGACGAGAACTAAAATTCCCTCTTACTCGACGACGCGCTCGAGATCAAGAACTCTCACTGAGTGAACCCTAAGAACAAAATTCTTTCATCACGCATTGGCGAAAATCAAGACTCAGATTAGAGCTCACGGCGTCCCAATACCCTCAGTTTCCAGAAAAGACAGCCCGAGGGCATCCAATTAAAACCTCCCGTGGCTCCTACATCTGCCCTGTTCTCATTCAAACACGCATGCCACTTCAGATAATTGCAAATGGAAAAAATGAGAACCTCACCAAGAGCGAAATGAATCTGATACGCAAAGGCACAACACTAAATCGCCCATGATCGCGCAAGAGTGTCAGTCCGTCCTTTACTTCACCGTCCGCCTCAATCCCTCGCAACAGAAATCCCGCTTCATCAATGTTTCTGATATTGGCGGTAAATCTGATGTTGTTCAGACGTGGAAAGTCCTCGATTTTCACTGTTTCGCTATATATCTAATATGTCAATGCACACATGTTGGTCTTGACATTGCACCACAACGAAAACTTCAAGACGAAATCCACGGACTCCACATTGAACAAGTAGAAACTGAAATGTTTAAGAGTAAAGCACGTTGATTTGCGGTGCAATGGAGCAACAATTGAACGTAGATAGATACACAGCATAATCTCAGATAACAAGATCCAAAGGCACAAGGGTCAGAATTGTGTATTACCTCTGCGGCTCCCAAGTTCTCAATAACTCCCAATCTATTGCCCAAATCAGACTTGCTCATACCGGAGGTGAAAAGTACTACTTCATCCTGCTCAAGATTTCAGAGATGTCCTGTACAGAAGGAAATCAATTTGGCGCATTCAATCCAACTACTTCAATCAAAGAAAAATCATGCCTACGCATTGAGTACCTACGATTACTTCAGTCATGAACGGATTACAAGTTTGCACTGACAAGAACAGAGAAAATGGCAAGGAGAAATTTGGAAAGTGGTACTGCTTAAGTGATGATAAACCCTGATAAAGAGCGGAGCGCATTTCCAAGTAAGTCCAACTACTGCTAAAGAATCAAAGGAATTCAACAGTCACAACCCGATATGCCAAAGAATTACTCCATCCTCACAAACCCTAGAGAAGCCGAAGAAGAAAACAGGAGGAGACAATGACAAAACTGCTTCACAACGGAATTCCTGTGCTGAATCGTGGTAAACATTAGGAAAATTGCCGACTCCACAAAAGCTAAATTACGATACAGTGTGCATGCCATCATCTGCATGCTATTTGAAACTCCAAATTGAGCAACCATGCAAACGAAACGGAAAGAAGGACACTGACAATGATGAGAAGCGGAGAGGGCTCCACAGAATGGATTGCAAGGTTATCGATTTCGTCGTGGTCTAACCATGAAGGCGGAGGAAGGTCCGTCACAGAGCCCGCGCAAATAGGATCTGGACCTGCCGCGGCGCCCCTCGGCACTTATAAGTCCTCGACGTTTTTCAGGAAGAAGACGCGTTGAGAGTTTCGATAGCGATCTGCAGTTCGGACGGACGAAGGACGGAGGAGGTCGACGACAATGCCAGGATGGGAGCTGGGCACCATCGTCGCCGTCGACAAAAGTTTTTCTGAAAATTTTTGGGCAGGACAGCGTGGCGGGCAGGATGGGGCCCCGGCGTATGTCGAGGACTTAGTGCCGAGGTGTCTTCGTTCATTCGTCGATTTCAGAGCTTCCTGGGCCCTTGGAAGCTGTGAGCAGAGGTTTCACCATGTCCGAGCTCAATTCAAAGTGCGTGAAGGAATTCAGGTGGTGTATCCCCCCTCGTCGAATTTTGTTGCAACATTGCACCTTTTTCTTTTGGTTTTCAATCCTAGGGTGGAGGTTCTGTGGTCTAATGAATTTTGGAGGCCATGCTGAGGGACTGCAGCAGAGGGAGTATGCTGCGCTTGAAATCTTCGACCTAGCCTCGCCGAGCTGTTTCGTATCTCGGATCTCGTTCGCGGATATGCGATGGCGAAAACCAAACCGGAGCTTGTGTCAGGTACACTCTTCGAATTTTATTGCAAATGTAGGTGCAAACAAGTTTCATTTTCAATAAACCCTAGAGTCTTTGATTTCCTCACTCGGACTGCTCTGTTGATTTCCACACTCGGGATCAAGATTTCTTCTTCTTTTAATTTTGTGTTAAATGGAGCATGTAGCGCTCTTGCATTGGAGTTGAAGTACGATCTAATTCTTGTACTCAGACCACCGACACAGTTGTCTTATCGACACAGTTTTTTCTTATTGTTCTTATCTTTTTAATTTTTGTTTCTATGGTATTGATTCAATTTTGATCATTTGAACAGGGGACAATGATGTGAGGTCGCTGGTTGAGAAAATCACAACGATTCGTGGGAAGAACATACCCTTTTTTCGCCCGAAGCGCACACTTCTCACGACTGAGGCTTCTCTGGTATTTTTCCATTTAATTTTACCTACTTTCACACCTTTCCTCATCATTTAGTTGTACAAATGAGTAACGTCTATCAAATGGGTGGGATTATGCGAAGTTAGGCAATGCTAAAAAGGGTTTTGAACGTTCCTGCAGTGAAGTGAACGGTCTTCGTATTTTGCAATTAAAAAAGATCTTTATTTTTATTTGCAGGTAAAGCATGTTCTGTACATGCTTCAAGGCTTCGCTAGTGCACACCTCCCATGGGATGAAGTAAACCAGCGGTTCTCTGTTGTCAAGGGTCTTCACGTCTCGTATCTCTCAATGTCGAGTCTCTACAACCTGCTTACGCCATTCACGGTTGCAGCGACCAGCTTGCGGAGAGTGGAGATTTTCGTTAAGAAAGTGGCAGCTGAGTCTACTGGTAGCTTGTTGAAATCAGAGTCTCAAACTTTACCGACACTGGAAGCCTTTGCAAATGCGGTGGCTATGCGGCTTGAGGTGAGTGGAAATCCTGTGACAGTGAGACATTTCCGCGACCATTGCGCCGATGAGTCTTGATAGTTTGGTGTCATGTCTTTTTTAAACATTGTTATCTTTGGGACGTTTAGCGAGATGTTAGAGGATCTTGTTTATCGTAGTTCCGAAGCCAAGAAGTGTCGATTTCACACCATTCTAGTAGCTAAAGATGTAGATGAACTTTTCAATTTTCGTGGTTAAAGATAGCACGTCTTTGGAGCGACGAAGTTTCACATGGAGCGGACTAATGCACGCAATTTGACTCTTTGAAGTCTTATAGTCTTGAACTGGAGCATGTATGAATCAAGTGTTGTGAGTATTTTATTCTGGTATCTCCTCATTGTGATGAATATTCATCCGCAAGTGATTGAAACAGTGTCTGCGCAAACCTGCACTGGAGAAGGAATTAGAGGCGGTTTCCGGGGGAGCAGGAACCTCAGTCACCCTTCTGAGCCTAATGGCAAGCATGTCCTGGTTAGTGTTTGTAGACTATTGCTTTTAGTCTAATGTTAAAGTGATTGACTCTTTCTGGTTCGCTCTGGATCTTATATTTTATTTTTACCATTCAAAATATTATAGATTCTATCTGAGCTGGAATAGCAGGGTATTTGCAGGGACTGAATTCCTCGTGACTGTTGTTAACAACGCTGTTCCGGAGTTTGATCTCCTCTATGCCAAAACAAGAAGTGCAGCAGAGGTTGCAGCCCAGATTTTGACGTCTTTGTATGAGCAGCTTAATGATATATGTCTTCTGGAAGATGGGGAGGTATGAAGCAAAAAGAGAGCCCTTCGTTGGAATTTTCTTATGACTATTTTAGTACCCGCTGGCCTTGATGCTGCTGCTGCCTTTCTAATTAAGTTTATCTTTTAGTTGCTTATGCGCTGGATTCATATGCCTGCTGGATATCTCTTAAATTATCAAATGTCACCAATGATATTTCAGTGGGTTTAATATACATTTAGCAATTTACACCTCGCAACTTCAATATTACACCACTACAGACTGCTTGTGAGAATGTTCTAGTTTATGTGTTCTCCAGTTGCATGTTGCGTTTGTGTTTCCATAAAGTGTGGAACATAAGAACTCCCAGCACATATCTTTGACTCAGAAAGTTGACGTGCATCAAATCAAAGAGTGATTCATGTTTGTGTTTACTTTCTGCCGTCCAACTTACGTACATTGGTTGCGGTATGTAATAGGAGGAGGCGTATCGGACAGTACTACTGCTATTCATAGGCACTTTGCGACCACTTACGAAGTCCTTGGATGCCTGGCTTCAAGAAGGCACTCTCAGCGATCCATGTGGCGAGGTAACCAACATTGATTTTTGATTTTCCGTAAAAGGATCATTTGACGCGAGTTACTACTCACTTTCTTTTGTTTTTTCTCTATTTCATTGTATTTGAGAATAAAATAGAAATTTCCTGACAAGCTCTCTGGACTGCTACTAGCTTTTCATCTATGCAGATAATGGTGTCCCTATTGAGGATTCCGCATTTTGGCAGCGAGGTTATCAACTGCGGCGGAAAAATAAGACTGATGTACAGAAATCCTCGAACTCAGGGCAGTTGAATTAAAAAAATCCTTCTAGTGGGACATTAGAGGATGTCCTCACGAGCCAGAAATTTTTGTCTCGGTCATCACTAGAGCCTGGCAGTCCAAGTTACCTGTCATCAAGTCCTGAAGGTAACGAAAATGGGAATTTGTAAATGGAAATTCCGACTACCTTGTTCTCTTCGAAATATAGTATAGTGTTCGTTCTGTCGAGCATCAGTTTATCAGGACATTAACAGAATATCTGGGGTCTGGCTCTGCAGTGCAACAAACAGATGAAGTGGAGGACCTCATATGCCCTATATTTTTACAGTGCTTAGCTAAACCAGTGGTGTCTGCTGGCAAGTCACTCCAGTTGCTTCAACACATTTGGCGTGGTAAAGGTGAAGGAGAACGTTTGCACTCATCCCTCTCGTCCGGAGCGTCCCTTTCTTTGCCTCAGACACCGTTGTCTCCGTTCAGTCAAGAGAAGAGATCTGCAAAAGAGGTATGTAATGTGTAATATGTCTTTTGTTGATGTTCTGTTTCATTTCCATGTATGGACCGTTGTTGCATCTTTGGGGAATTCTTGGTTCATCAATAGTTCATTTCTGTCTGTTCTTGTTTTGAGACTACTCTCATTTGACCCTCCCTTCTTGATTCGATCTGAAGAAAGGAGTCTTGGATTGTTATATTATAATGTTTTTGTTGGTCCTTGTTTGAACCAGGCGATAGCAGGGTCTTCATCTTCCCAACTATTGCAGAAAAGTGTGTCTACAAATTTAAGTGAGAGCCTCTTGCATGAGCCAGGAGAATTTCCTATTCACCACCTTCAAGTACCTCTCTTTGAGGAATTATGTGTCTCACTGCAGAGGCTCTTAGCCCGCGATTGCACAAGACCTATTATTTCAAGTCCGGAACCAATAGAATCAGACGAAGATACTAATGTACCAGTAGATACCAAACCATCATTGAAGTCTGGTGATTACATGGAAACTTTCTATGAAATACAGGTGAGATTTGGATCAGATTCTCGCCCTCGTTTTTTTCTTTCATTTACGTTCATCTGAGCACGTTGAATTTCAAAGTGGACTTTCTTGAGCACGAAAACAATCTCTTTAGGTGTAACTCTGTTCCGCGTAACACTCTATTTAGGTACCTGATTATCAGTACCTGTACCCTAACATGTACCTTCCACAATACCAGGAAGGAAGACGCAGACAGAAGGAAATTGGGTATATCTGGAGGAGAGAGCAATCTACAGAGGTTTTGCAGAACAGGGACAATTTGACCTTGGACGAGACCATTCTCGTACACAACCCAGATGGCCAATTTACAAGGTTTCAACAGTCTCTTCACATCAAACTAGGTACCACCGGCAGTGAAGAGGGCAACAAAGAACCTCTCGATTCTGAGTTCAGTCAGAGATCAGAAATACTGAGCTGCAATCTCTATCAGGATCCCCCAAATTTCAAAATTCAACAGGTTGGAACCCTGTCTTTATTTCAGGTCAATGTTGCAGTTAGAGAAGTCTTGTTATTGTCTTCTTGTTTGTACTATATGCCCTTGGGTGACGGCACTCACCAGTAGATAATGGAACCCTGGGCCATTGTGTTTATGCGATTGACAGATTTGCAAAATGGTCGTGAATCAACGTCTGAGGACATAATCAAGAAAGTATCATCGTCTGCAAATTTGTTTGCAACCTTAGGTGGAAAATGCTCAACAGAGGAACCTCAAGAGGATCCATGGCGCATGAAGCTAAGCTTGAGCACCAACAGTCAGCTCCCTCCTCTTAATGACTCAGAGCTATGGGAAGATCTGTTTGCTGAAGATGACAATGATTTAGTCAAAAACCTACATGCTGAAGGCGACGCAAGTTCCCCTCACAGTGTATTAGACGAACAATTTGAATTTACAAAAAGTAGAAGCTTCAAATTTAGAAAAAGCTTAAGCAAGAACGACCCGTGCAGAGACTACAAATTGACAAGGACTTCGTCAAAGGTTGCTACAAATTACAGTTATGGTGAGGGATGTGGGAAACTTATTTCCAGTCTCTTTAAAGAAGACTTAAAAGCAATGGACCTTGTAATGCCCTGTTCGACTGAGTTGCCATCTTTCCAGGTATGTAGTGCGAAACTACAAGTTGAGCTGTTAGTTGTTTCCTCACTTTAGAAGATGCCGTTTCAACGCCCTCGGTTAGTAGAAGGATTTGCCTATTTTATATGTTATGCGTCATTCGTACGAACCACACTTGGTGCTTCTTACCGCTAGATCCAGGGAACTTGTAACAGGACCAAATTAACACTATGCTTTCCTACCCAAGTAAGTTTTCGTTCGTCGATCTTATAGGAAAATAAAGCGATTTCAGAGTTCATTGCACCCCACCAACAGAACCAAGTGGCTGCGCAAATACTGGATTGGTTGCAACGAATGAATTTCAAGACGACTCCTTCTCCCGCTGTTTTAGTGCAAGAGTGCTTGATCTCCTACATTGAGAAACGTGTACTACTCTAAACCTGTATTCTCAAGAAGAGTCTTGCATCTTTCTCGAAATGCTATCGAGAGGTTTCGTTTTTGTGTAGTACAGTTGCATCTTCAGGACTGCATACCGCCTGCTGAAGTTCTCAATTTTTGGGTTACTTTACGTAATTCTTATTTGATTTCTGCAAATATGCGGTCAGTAATTTAAGTTTTCATTCAGAGCGCATCTGTTGCAAAGGGTGAAAGGAAATGAATTGTCTGAACTCTTAGTTCATCTGGCACATAGTCTTTTCAGTCGTATGTACTTTACAGTTTCTAATGTTCCCGTATGTCGTCATCACTATAGGATTCTCTGCTTTTCCAGTTACTCGAAGCACGTTTTCTATGTAGTATATTTCATTCTGTTTTGTTTGTGACTGGTGGCAGGTACATGCGGTTAGCCAGCAACTGTTGGAGAGGTTGATGGGAGAGTGGCGGCTTATGGAAGAGCTTGCTCTTCTTCGTGCTATCTACTTAGTAGGCTCTGGTATAGCTCCTTTCCACCAGCTTATGTGATCCTAATTATAGGAGAGATGCTGGGTCGGAGTTCATTGTTCAAGTCCTATGATCTTGAGTATTTGTAGAAAGAGTTGCTAATTTCCTTCCCTTTGAAAATAAATGAAATTTGGTTTCACAGTCCGAGCCTGTGTTATTTGTTAGGTGACTTACTGCAGCAATTTGCGTCTGTTCTATTCAACAAACTGGATCGAGGGGAGAACTGGGATGACTACTACGAGCTTAACACTATGCTTCAGGTACCTCCTTCTGAAGAATTCAGTTATGTGCGCATTGTCATTGTTATGCTAGACTCTTAAGGTCCCCAATTTCATAATCATTGTGTGTGTGTGTGTGTGTGTGTGTGTGTACATATTCGGAGTCTCTATTTGTGGAGTTTAAACAATCATGGTACCTGAAGAATTGAAATGCATTAATTTCCAAGTTCTATGAGTTCTATAGACAAATTGATTGTCTATACAATATGTCTCCAGGTGAAATAGTTGTGCGAAGCAAATTGTTTTCTTGTTGCAAGTTCTTATTAAAGCATTAATTTGCAGGAATCTGTTCGAAGCTCTGCTCATGGTATGACCTCCCCTGCACTTGAATCATTAGTAGTGACGGTGGAGTCCAGCCAATCCACATTTTCTGCTTCTGCGAGCCCACCTCGAAGTTTCAACACCTTGCCACTTCAAATTACTAGTCGAAGTCCAACAGCAGGCATCGATACTCTGGATTCTCTTCGATTCTATTACAAGGTGGAGCATCCGAGCGACCTTTCGCCTTTCTTGAAATGTTGTAGATATTGCGGCCCAAATGAAGCAGATTTGCTCGTAGATCCACATAGTTAAGTTTGTCTTTACATTGCCTGGAACTATTGCAGTCAGTCTCCATTACTGTGTCCTTATATTAATGGGCAAGGCTGTCCCTCTGAATCTCACTTTATTGAACAGGTTGCCTGGCCACTGGAACTTATCATCGACAGTAATGCTATCAAGAAGTACAACCAGGTGAACCATCTCTTGACCAAGGCATCTTCCTATTTCACTACGGGAAACTGATACTGGTACTTCGTTTTAAAAAAATACATCTCACGCTCATGTATAATTATCTTTAGAAAGGTGGTTTGTCCTTGTGGGTGATATTCGCGGCAGTGTTTAAAATAAGCCAGTGCTAATTCAACCTGTCAAGTTTGTTCAGTGTGCAATTTCAATGTAGCAATCAAATAAGTGAGTTTTTACACTTCAATTGAACAAGTTGGGCATTGTATCTTCATTCAATTGATTTCGTAATTTTCAGGTTATGACGTTCTTGATGAAAGTGAAGCGAGCCAAACACGCCCTTGACAAAGCCTGCCGCTGGACGTGGAAGGTTGGTCTCTATTTGCTTCCACTTGTTTTCCTCCCGTTCAATTTGGCAATGTAAACCATTTCTTATGCGGGCTTATAATAAATGATGCCACTAGACTGACCTGTGTGCATTGACAGAAGTGGACTTTGATTCTGAAAGACATTGCAATCACTTAAATAGACTCGAATTATCTTAATTTCCACATCAGATGCCACCATTGATACTACCATTGCCTTTGAATTTATTTTCCTTGAAGTTACGTTTTGCATGTAGTGGTACACTCATGTCAAGGGATCGTGTCGTGGTTACACTTTGTAGAATGGAGGTGGTGATGCTGCCCATCACAAGCAGCGACTGTTATTACAGCAGAAACTGATGCATTTTGTTAACACTCTTCACCAATATGTCATGGACCGGGTAAGTTCATCGGGCTCCACAATGCGTTCACCGATGGATTGAGTGTTTGAATTGATTTTGCTCTTAATCTGTCAGTGGTCTCATACAGTTCCTGATGGAACAGGTTCTATACAGTTCTTGGCTTGAGCTTTCTGAGGGCATGGCTTCGGCAGGGTCACTTGATGAAGTTATTGCCTGTCATGATGCCTACCTAGTATCTATTCAGCGGCAATGTCTAGTCGCCCCTGACAAGCTGGTAAGGATCGCTTCCTTTCTTGCTTGCATAGCAGCAGTTCTGTATTCGGTGCTGGACAAATAACTTGGACCTGAATATCAGGAAATATTGTAGTAATTAGAAATTCTATGTTGCTAGCACTGAGTGAAACTTCCTTTGCATGTCAGAGAAATGTCGCTACACGAATTAATCTATGAACACTGTACAGTTCCTAACAAATGCAATTTTGGGCGAGCAGTGGACTCTTATTGCAGGTCGGGTGAAGACCATATTGGGGCTTGCGTTAGACTACTACTCAATCCAGAGGGCTTTGTGTGACGGAATAGCAGCTCCTAACGTAACTGCTCGCTGTCAGTCTGAGATAGAGTGTGTGGAGCGCCAATTTGATGAGTGCATGGTTTTTCTTTTACGAGTAAGATTCTTCCTCAATACTTCGTTCTCCATTTGTCTGAGTTGATACTTCCATCTGCTCACTATTAGACCGGCCGTCTAAAATACAATGCTGCTCACTACCTGTCATATGCAAGTCACCTCACTTACAGCCAGCACGTCATTGCATATTCTTTAGCAATGGCCCCAAAGTTGTACTGTACATTAATGATTTAGGACCCACCGATAATTTCGAATGTCTAACAATCTCTCTCTGAATTCAGGTGCTATCGTTCAAATTGAATGTGGGTCACTTTCCGCACTTGAGCGACCTGGTGACACGTATCAACTACAACCATTACTACATGACACTGGAGGGTCAGATTCTGACCCCAATTCCTGATGGGCAAGGTCACTTGTCACGGCGACCCTCACGTCGAGTTTAATATGCTCTGTCGGTGCATCATCCTTGTGGCACATTCTCGGCCCCATCCTGAGATTTGGGAGTTTTCTGTTTATGCTCTCTGATATCACCATCCAAGTGAACTTCCTACCATTGACTTAGGTTTTCTCAGTCAAGTTTACAATATCTCAAACCCGGATCAATTGAGGTATGTGAATGTATTAGCAGATGAGTATACGTAGTGACGTTTCTTATGGGATGGTCACTAACTATTCTGACACGAGAATGCCACTGCTCTGCTGAGAGTGAAACTCTTTAGGCGTTTGTCAGCTCAGGTTATAAATTAAGCTTACCCGATCAGACTACCATATTTTGAAGCAACGACTTTCAGCGCATTCAGCTCTACTAGACGAGATCTGCCAAGCCTGGTAACGCTTTGACCTATCCATCTGCCTATTACGTCAGTGAATTGACTTTGACTTCGACCTCCGAAGTGTTCATCGTATCTATTTTCTCTGGTGTATTTTGGAGCTCGATCTGTGCCGTGCAAGCCTCTGCATCAGTGACATGCCCTTTTCAGTATTTGTGAGATTCCGTCACGCTTGTTACCAATCACAGTGGCATTTGGTGGCGAGCGGATTGAAACTCCAAGATACTAAACTGGCTGGCTCTCTTCCCGTTTGGTCCACATGGAGAGAGACAGAGAGAGTAGGCATTCGAGTCTTTCAAATCAGTAGTAGTGGCCCACCTGGGCACAAGTAATGCTGGATGCACATGATTTGAGAAGGCTGCTTTGGGATCAACGAAGGGCTGTTGAATTGTTCAAGCTTTCGGTGACTCTGTACTTAGTAGTTGGTACCTCACTTGTATAGTATTTCGTATAATACCATATACGTATGATTCTTGTCGTATGATTTTCGTCAACAGAAATGAGTACACTCAGTACAGTATTCTTACTGGTACTAAGGTAAGCTTAAGTCTTATAGGCACCTGCGTGACCCAAGGCCCACATGGGTATTCTGTGACTTGATGCCACTTGGCTGCATTTAAGAGGGTGTATGCAAGGACATTGCAGAAGGTTATCGGACATAAGGGCAAAACACCCATTCTCGTCCATGTATCCATTCCCGTCCATATGTAGCACGGGTGCACATTTTTCTTTGAAAAATGTGCACCCCTAGTACATATGGAAGGGAATGGATACATGGACGGCAATGGGTGTTCCCACCTTAATTGGTTGTTCACTTTTCAATCACAACCTTTGATCTTCATGATGTAGGGGTGTGGGAAGCAAGTTGAAAAGGAAAGAAGGTTATAAGTTGCGACTTGTGATGGTGATGGTAATGGGTACAAGGCTACATTAGCATTGAAAAGTCAACAACTGGTTATGATGAAGCTTATATATTTGTCTTAACATGGATGCTGAAGATTGGGATAATGACTACGTTGGACTTCAAAAAGACAAAGATGAAGGGCATGGACATGTTTTTGAGAGATTGAATCCTCAGAGAATATAGAATTAAATTCAAATCCTCTCCTTCTGCAGTAGGGTGACTTTAGGAAATACTTGTACTATTTGTTGCATTTTCATGATTTTTTCAGGAATTTATAATTGGAAAAATAATTTTAAGAAAATTTAAAAATATGACTAATGTATACACTTTTAAGATGAAAAAAACACCAAAGGAAATTTCTTAAAACAAAATCTAAGAAGGAAAACTAGAAAAGTGCCAAATCTAAAAAAAATACAAACTTTGATGATTTAATTAATAAAAAATAGAAATATATTTTAAAAAATAAAATTAAAAATTGACCATTTGCAAAAACTATATGGAGATGGTCATTCACCAAAAAACTCATCAAAATCATTCTTTACATGTTTCAGAATGCACATAGAAGGAGGCTCACTTTGTAGACTTCTACACCACATAAAAATAATTATTTTGAAAAATTTCTTTGGTCACTAGCTACAAGTCTAGTAGAAGGCCGTCTTTTCCAAATTTCAACTCAAAATTCATTTTTTAGGGTGCTAAATAGTATTGAAAGTCTCCAAATTGCCAAGTGTAACATTAAATTGGGGTATATTTTGAAATAGTTAAATGTTTTTAAAATTTACAAAAAAATTAAGCAAGGTGTATATTAATAGTCATGAGCACCTTCTCTACAAATCTTGAGTCATTTAGAGTCAAAACACAAAAATTATGGCCAAAAAACAAATCAGCACATGTGTGATGCAAAATAGTACAAGTGTTTTTTGCAATCACTCATTACTTTCCATTGAGTGCAAACCTCTTTCTTCTAAGGCACAGCCATATGCACACCCCTATCAACACTTCAACAAGAGTTGTACCTTGAAACTACATTAGAACAGAGGCGGACATACCACAACTAAGGCAAGGGCAACCATCCAAGCTCGCAAATGACACACTTTGCTTCGAAATGCCTCTCAAAATGATTGAGAATTGCAAGCAACACTCAAGATTTTAACTTGAGGTAGGTTTTTGCAATTTTGAAGGCTGGACCTCGGCCTTGGTGGAGCTAAAAGCTGCAAGCTGTTTCTAAAAACCTGCTTGGAACCATGTTGTCAGAAAGACTAAGATCAAATTATGCCTTTGCAAAATTGAGAAACTTGCAAATTAGTAAAGGAGTTGAACATACCTGGAGATCAAGGGATATCACGATAAAAAACCCATCGTTGCATCTTTCCCTTGCACAAGTAGCGGCTTCTAGAAAAGGTTTCAACAAGTGTGTCCAATCCATACTCTAAGAAAAGGTTGTGCTGCATCTACAATGTCTCACAACAAATGGATCATCACCATTTTGCAGGTTAAGTGACATTGTCATATTTTGTGACGATCCAACTCCCCATAAATTCCCTTGGTCATAGGCTCAAAATGTCCTGATCTATTTGTCAAAGCACTAAAAGATAATCATTAATCGGACTACATGTTGATGTGATAGAGAGCATGAGTGACTTGAGATTTCTTTCCTCTGGAAGAGAATACCAAGTAAAGCAAACCCAATACAAGGACTTGAAGAGCCCAGTTGAAGTACAACTTCAATTATTGTATTGGTTTGGTGATTCTAATCACCAACTGTTAGCAATACTCATAGCCCACATATGTATGTACATTCCAAATAACACTAAAAGCCCAGACAAAGATAATCACCTAAACCTAAAAAGTTTCAACAAAAAACAAAACTTATTCTAAGTTAGCATGCTCAAGGCCTACAAGCAAGTCTGCTTTCAATGTATTCCATAGACCTTTGTCATTTTCGTGCACTAAATTAGACAAAATAGCTAGTGTCTCGTTCTGAACCTCCCTTTTGTCATTGGCTCCATGAAGGATCCCTAATGCATTCCACCAATTCTGCCATGCAGAGCCAGCTGTAGGGCACAACGCTGCAGCTTTCAATGTGTCCAACTTTGTACTACCCACAGCGACACAAGCCACTGCCGCTGCTCGGTTTCCAAACTTCTTAACATCGATTCTTTCAATGTGGTACTTTTGCAAAGCCTCTTCTGCAATGCCTCTCTTCCCATTCCAGCTTCCCTTCAACAAATCAGTCATTGCTCCCACACAAACCACAATCAAAAACATGAACTGGGCACCAGGTTTCAGATGCGGCACCCCCAACACGACCGCAGCAGAGTAAATCATCAAGGCCACCGACACCAAAAAGAGAGGCAGATGCTGAACCCACCCTGCATTTAATACAACTTCCTTCTGGAGGAGCTTCTGAATGGCCTTTTCGGAGCCACGCAAAACGCAAAACACATCCGGGTCATCCTTCAATACAACGACAGAGTCTCCAGGAGGTACATCTTGTGCAGGTTCGGCTGACGCCACCTCAAACTTCTGTACTCGCAGCAGAAACGCCATGATTGCGTTCAAGATCATTCCTGTGGCCACGAGTGCAAAACTAAACCACTCATGGCACATGGCCTCCAACACCAACACTATTATGCAAACACTGGTTGCAAAATAATTGAGCAAAGCGCCTTCATCCCTGGGTACGTGCACAGCACCAACGATGTAGTCCGATTCGTGGATTTTTGCCCATACAACATACGTGGGTCTCTTAGCATCACGTCCGATGACATCGCAATGGCGCTCTTTTCCTTTCCTCACAAGCTCTAATACCACAGCCTCCCCTATGACACCCCGCACTGGAAGAGCTGTTCCAGATTGGAGGCCCACGTAGGAGGCAGTGCCACTTGCCTTGACACCGCAAAGCTCAAGCATCGACCCTGATTCTCCAGTACCGATTAGGATGCGTGCTGGTCTCCAGTCAATGCAAGCGAGCACCGATTGAGCAAGTCCCAGGGTCCCTGCTGGCACGTAGAGATTCAAGTAGGGGACTCGGCTACAAACGAGACAAGTGTAAGGAATGCCGGCTTTTGTTGCGTTGGAACCGAGCAGAGCTGATAGGCCTGCGAAGTCCAAGCTGGGCAGGTTTATTCCTACTCTGCAAGCTGCGAAGCCATCGTATGCTCTCATCATTACCCGCATGTTGAAATGTCGTTCTGATCCTCAAATAGAGCGATTCCACTACAAGCAAATGATCGTGAATTCAAAATCACCCTTCCACTTTGCCCAATGAACCAAGATTCCCATAGGATTCTCTACTAGAGACTTTGTCTGCATACGCATGGCCAACACCAAGTTATTGCTCAGCAACGGTGACCCTAGATCCCTAAGGTGTAACTTGTTGCTTCTTAAACTTCAGTTAAGAAAGACTCATGCAAACATGTTGCAACAGCTAGCATTAATCGAATTCCAGCCTTGGACCACAAGTATTCGAAAGAATTAGACATACCTGCGAGGAGAGCCGCTTCGCACAAATTGAGGCAGAAGAATCAATCCACTCCAAGTGAGGGGCAGTCACGGGCGTAACCAATTGTACCAGAAAAGATGATCTATTCTCGCAAAAGCATCCCCGAGGGTTTTAGCAAAAGCCATACAAGTGCTTCGAAGTACAAGACCTGTCCGTGAAGTCACTTTTACAGTCAGAGTTTTGCCTCAGAGAAAACTCTAATCCGTCGGCCCCAAGAACCCAAATCATGAAATCACTGGAAGTGGCATAGAATCAAACAAGAAGTATGTGATGGTTCCGCTGTTCAGACAACCGAGCACCTTCAGACAGTCGTCACCGACAAAACACCATGAAGGTCCCCATGGTTTCCGGTTTAGGGTAATTCCGTTAATCTATCCCCAAAGTTGTGGAGGACGGGATTCCAGGATCAAAAACACAATGCTCGACTTTCTCTTGTGGAGTATTTACCACTTGCCACTGGGTATGAAATTCTACCACCCCCTCGCCCTAGCAAACGACCCAGAGAGTATCCCAGAACCGTAGGGACTCAAAAACACCAAAGCAACGCGACCTTGAATTGCAACAACCGAAATACAATTAGAAGCCGCAAAGCGCTCACCAGACTCGTCCATCACGAAATCGGAGAAGAAATGCAGAAAGCGAAGTCCGAAGACGCGATTCTAGGCGGAGCTGCAGGATTAGATACGACCCCAAGCCACTCCTCCCCGTCGGAAAACACGAAGAAGGTCGGCCGGCGAGGCTAACAGCACTTCCCCGAAAACCCACGTGAGCCGTGTGCACTGCGCAGGCCGGGGCAGGAACGTAAGTTTCTGTTTGTTTGACCGACATAAAAAATCTTATCTTATTATTAATGCTAAATAAGTAACAAGGCAGGGAGCGGCACTGACCGAGACAGTGAAAAAATTATTGGCGAATTTTCGCCAGCTGCCCCCCCCGTTTTTGGGCTGGCGAATTGACCCATTGAGAAAAGTTGCCCTCCAATCGCTGGGTTCGCCTCAGGCCGCCCTGTGACGTGGCCCCGGGAGCCTCGGGAGCCGCCCCGACCCTGGTCCCATCGCCGCTCCAACCCTGCCAGTTAGGGTGTGTGGCGCCAAGCGCCCACCACCTTCTTCAAGTTTGTCGCCAGGCGCTGATCTCCCTGCTAATTGTCGCCTGACTTATCTCCCTGCTAATTACTCCGCAGACTTATCTCCCTGCTAATTCGCTTGTTTGTCGACGCTTTGGGCGTGAGTGCTGCTTTTTCTGGTTTAAGGATTGCGGAGTTAAGGGTGAGCGATTCGGATGCTGGATTGTTTTTGGAAACCTCAGGTGAGCCGTAGCCTTTTCCTGCATGGTAGAGGACGTAGGGTGCATGGCGGTTCTTGAATTTGTGTTCTCTCGCAAAGAAATTGCTGACAATGTGTTTTTTGACGTGTAGGGTTTAGGGTGCGGCCAGGAGAGTGTAATTAACGTCCAATTGTTGATTGGTGCGGCCACGAGAGTGTAATTAACGTGCAATTGTCGTTGTGTAGAATTAGGAATTCACTGAACTTGTCTCGTTTCTTGTCATGTGGGTTCCTGCAGGTTTTGCGACGAAGATGGACGTTGCCGAAGTTGCTAATAAATAAACGAAGCTGAGAGAATCACAGGCAGATGAGTTCTCATCCTGTACTGAATTGTTGTGCTGAATTCGCTTTCTTGTGCTGCCGTGTTTGGGTTACTTGTCATGGCTCCACAGCAATCCATCATGACGAAATTTCTGTATGAGGGGAGGGTTGAATTAGCACGGGCATCTGATGCCCTCAATTGCTCTTCGCAGGTTCCTGGTTCCCCTTCGGTGCTTCTCGGCACCACCTCAGGCCACGAAATTCTTCATGACATCGACATGCCACCGTTTTCTGCAACAAGCGAGGCTGGGGTTACACCCTTGGCTTCCGATTCAGACGTTGTCATTCTTGATCCTAGGGAGGCGGAGCCTGCATACGAATCGGCCCGCGCCAAACGTGCCAAATACGAACAAAATCGTCAATGGCAAGATACTTGGGCTGCGCGGCTGCCGTGGGCTGAGAGCGTCGTCAACGCGGATGGAAACATTCGCCAGGTACGCTGCAAAATCTGCACTGAAGTTGAGGGAAAGGAGAAGCTTCTTGTCCCGAAACTGGATTCGTTGTGGAAACATTGCGGCAAGAGGAAGGCCACGAATTCCTTCGGGAAAGTTGAAGCAGGCCAGTACTATTTCTTGTCCAATAACGCTCATGTAAAAAATGAGAAAATCTTTTTTGCTCGCTTAGGGAATTCGGGGGAATCGATCTTCCAGCAGGTTGTGTGCGGGACTGTCAAGGAGCGCAAGAGGAAGGTTGTCCAGTTCCGTGTGGTCTTGTGGCTTCTCATGCAGGGGCGGCCGCTGTCTGATTTTGAAGACATGCGGGACTTGTTGCAGCTCCTCTCGGTCCCAGATTTCCCCAAGAAGCATTGGAGCGTTCCTGTGGGCTGGGACATGGCGGATCATCTTGCCAAGACCTTGGTAGAACATACCAAGCAGGTTATAGGTAAATCTCATTTCTTCGCTTTGAGTGCCGACGAAGTCAGTACGATAGATTCTCAATCGTGGCTGTCGCTCCATTTGTACATTTGCTCTGGCTTCCAGAGAGTCCCGATTCTGCTGTCTCTAAGTCGACTGCAAGAGGGTAACGGTGCTCAGGCTGTCAAGGACTGCATAGAGGGAATGCTTCTTCATTACACTGGTCTTACAAGAGTTGAAATAGCCAGTCGTCTAGTGTGCTTCGGTGCAGATGGTGTGTCTGTCTTTCAGGGTTCTCGTAATGGAGTTACAGTACAAATGCAGCAGTACATGTCCCCTTTTCTCTTTGGAGTTCATTGTATGGCTCACCGCACGAACTTGGCGGTTGAGCCTCTGTCGAACTTGCCGATTGTGGCGAAACTTGAATCTCTCTATCAGGCCATGTACTCGTACTTCAGCCATAGCCCGAAACGTCATTTAGAGTTTCAAAAACTTGCCGATTTAGTAGAAACAGAAGGCCGGCGCATGCTCAAGAACGTGAAGACACGTTGGATCTCGTTGCTGGAACCTTTGAGGAGGGTCATGGGCGAGTACAAGACACTTCTGGCAAAAATGTGCCAAGATGCAGCAGTCAAGGAGCCGAACCTCACGGCAAAGCAAACAGCAGCGAGGGAAAGCGCCAGGCAGAACTACGAGCTGCTTTGTGACATCGGTACTTTGCTAGGCCTTCCCTGTCTTATGCCCTTGCTTGAATCTGTGAATTCATTGATGAAATTCGCACAGTCTAATCACGTTTTTGTCAGCGATTATGTTGCTGCCATCAAAATTTGCCAAGGCGAATTATACATGATGTATTCCGATCCAGACACCGCATGGCAGAAGCAGCATTTCGAGATGTTCTACGACATCTTGAATGATCAGTCGTATTCCATCTCACAAGAGTGGGTGACGGACTTGAACACGGGGGGGAAATTTTTAGCTTTCCGTATTGCAGGTCATACCTACCCTGCCCATTCCATCTGCGCAGTCAGTGGAAAAAAACTCCCGGTGACGAAGGAGGACCTAGCTGCGGTGGTCAGCTCTGTCAAGGGCCAGTGCAAAGACGCCGCTGAGATGTTGAGCCTGGAGCTCGATGTCCGCTTTCCCCACGTCGAGCTGATGTCAGCCTTGGGAGTTGTATTCCCGCAGTATTGGTTACAGGCCAATTCCGAGGCCCTTTTCCCCTTGCATGTAGGTACTTTGAAGTCTCATTTTGGAGTGGTTCGGCAAGTTAATTTTGGGACAGAGGTGGAGCCCGAATGGCAACAGGTGGACCCTCTCTTCGATGGGAGGCTTCTCACATTACAAATGTCATTGTTTAAGTTGACGATGAAATCTCATGCCAAGGCCGCTCTTCAGGAGCCACGGGATCAGAATCCGCTGACGAAAGTGTGGATGCAAATCGGGCAGAATGCCCTCATGTTGAATCGACTCTCTGAATTTTTCAAAGTGGCTGAAGTGGCCATTTGTGCGGTCCTTGGGAGTGTGGAGGATGAAAGAACCTTTTCCACATTAAGTTTCATGAAATCCAAGCTTCGTAACAGGCTTTCCGGGCACGTTGACACTTGTGTCAAATTATTTTCCCAGGATTTCTTCACACTCGAGAACTTCCCTGTTTCCAAGGCCATTTTGTCATGGCGTGAAGAAAGGATTCGCAGGGGAATTGATCTGTAAGGAATCTGTTTCTATTAACCCGGCAAGACTTTGAAGTTCTATGTTCTTTTTAAACAATTCACTAACTTGGTTGGGGGTGGGTGGGATTACTTATTGCACATGGGCAATGCCTTTATGGCCGGGGTTCAACTCCCCGAAGTAATACTCAGATTCTTAAGGTATTCGCCTAAACAGCAAATTTTTTTTTGAGAAACATTGCCACACAGGGCGGAAGCAGTAAAAAACTTTGTCGCCAAACGGCCATTCCAGAAAACGCAGGTGGAGCCAGGAACGCGTTCAAGAAAAAAAGCGTCATCGCCTGCCCAACGCCAGACTGGCAGGTCAGGGAGCCACTCGCACGACGAGGTAAGTTTCTTAATTTTTTCACTGGACCGAGACGAGAGCTCGCCAGAGCGGTCATGATTAGCGAATTTTTTAAGGATTCTGGGCAGTCGTGTGAGACGCTGCCCATAGTTCCGTAGAGGCGCCTTATTGGCTACTTGCCCTACAACTGACACTTCCTTGCTGGCTACTGTAGAACTTCCAGGGTTCAGGATGTGGCGACATAATTCCACTCTTGTTGGGCAGGTGGTGGCGAGGCTCCCAGTTTCTCCTACAACATTTTGGCGAGGCTCCCAATTTTGGCTAAAACATTTTGGCTACAAATACAAAAAATAATCTCAGGGGAGTTGAACCCCGGTCATAAGACCTTGCTCACACAAAATGAGCAATCCCACCCATTCCCATGCCTTCCTTCTACTTGCATGCTTCCAAAAGGAATCTAATTTGCGAACAAGCAATTTGTCCCTTCCAATCACCTCAGAGTAAATTTTACACCGTACCTCGTGAACTTTGCCGTCCTCGCCAAGACCACTTTCATCCATGGCAATCTGACAATCGACACAAATCCTACCATTGTCAATTTTGTTTATAGCCCAAGCGCTTGGCACACACCAATTTGTGGACTGGAGATGTAGACTGCAAATCAAAAATGACGATGTCAAGAGATGTTAGCATGGCTTGACCTCCCTCAGCGATGTCGGCTCACAAGCACCGTATCAGAATTGTTTAAACCCTAGCTCCCAGACTTCTCCTACATGGTACATTGCAATGCAAGAGATTTATTAAAAGCTTAAGATTTCACTCTCCCCTCATACAAGAACTTTTCCATGATTAAACCATGCTTACCCATAATCAAAAAAATGCTACATCCTAAGCTTGAAATTGTGAAGGAAGGAAGATGAAAACTCATCTACGCAAAGCAGGCAAGACCTCCATAATTTATGCAATGTAGCCATCCGTCAAATTGTTTGCATTCAATTCAAGAAAGACAAGCGCACACATTCCTCAATTGCTAAATTCTGGACAAATCTGAATTGTGAACTTCAAATTTGATGTGTACAATTCATGGTCGAAATCACAAAAGCTAAAATTTTCTTAAAAGAACCTACATGGTCAGAATACACCTTGCATTCTAAATCCTTCGCAATTTGGAGTTATTAAACCACTAAGAACATCTTCAATGCTCAAGTAAAAACGCACTGCAACGGCAAGTTCTGCGCAGATTGACAAAACCCAGCCCCAATGCACTCGGCACCTCTCACGTCAGTTTCAAGGCTGCGGTATTTCTTGGCTCCCACTCTGTAAAAATTGGCCATTTGCTGTGCCCTCCAAACTCCTCTGCATTTCTCTGACAACACCAAGAATAGTGATGATTCCAGATCCTCTTCACTTCTAGCACCTTTCCATTCTATTTATTGTCGCCGCGTCAGCAATAAGGAACTGTAACAGAGTGTTTGGAGTTCCAAGTACCGTCGTAGCATTGAGGCGCCTGCGACGGCAAGAGACGCAGAAGAAAAAAGGGAACGCCATCTCGTTAGTTGCAGCGCCGTTTTGACGTGCGGAGGACTGAGGATGCTCTAAGCAGCAAATTTTCTCACTTAATTTTCAATTTTTGGCAAGGTAATAATTAGAACCCACACGCAAAAGCCGCACACCCCACCCTAAAAGCTAATCCGCAGGAAAGCCAAACTGGCTACTAATTACAAGAAACAGTTGCAGAGCAGGCGAATCAAACCCTGGTAAAGAAAGCGCACGCATTGAATCCTCTGGCGAACTCAAGCCAAAATTACAAAAGTTGGCGAAAAGCCCTGCCGTGAACCCAGCATTTGGCGCTGGTGCCTCCCGAGCCTCTCGCTTCGAGAGCGACATCACCTGAACCGAGGCGGCTGATGAGGCAGCCTAGCCGCCCTGGTCTGTAAGGGTCAGGCGAATTTTTTTTATTTTTCCAAATTTTTTTCCATGTATAATTCGCCTGCCCCCAAATTGGAGGGGTTTTTGGCGAAAATTCGCCAATAAAAGAAACGCTGGTCATGATGGGCAGCACCGAGATCCGGGGACCACGGCAACGCCACGACAAGGGCGCTACACGGGCAGATTGATCCCCGATGAGGAAGAAGATACGGTACCACGACCAGAAGACGAAAATTCCGTAGCTGGAGATTCCCTGTGCATTCACAGAAATAGAAAAATTGAAACTGCACGTCAATGATATCTGCACATCAGTATGTTTCAACATGTTTTTTGTTTTCTTTTTGGAACAAATGGGAAACCCGTGGCATTAAGATATATGTTTCAGTATGTTTCTCATTGGGTTCAGGGTCTCTCACAGATTTTTTTTTAGTATTGGCTTGTCTGCTGTGAGCAAGAAACTTGCATCTCTTTCTTTGGGATTTTCCCTGGCCATGGTCACTCCAAATGCTCAGGTATGGAAATTGTCATCGCAATTTGCAGAGTGCAGTTAAATTGTCCTGCCGTTTGAGTGCTCTCGGATGTGAAATGTGTTTTGTCAATGCAAAGAATCAAGTTAAAATCTCATCTCCTTCCAATGCTAAACTAAATTGGGAGCTTCGCATGTGCTTCAGCTCCTAGATCTGAGATTGATACACTGATGGCAACAATAATTTAACAATAGAGCTTGGTAGGAATATAGGATGCTTGACAACAGACAACAAACTATCCTCAATTACATTCACAGGGAGATTATTTGGGTTTACTACGTAGTGAAGTCACTACCATTAGCACATTCAAAGTGGTAAAATCAGTATAATTACCACTTTCAAAGTGGTAATGGTAGTGAGTTTACCATCATAGTAAACCCAAATAATCTCCCTGTGACTTGGCATGACTCCTGACTCCGAAAATTGTGAAACATTTCTTTCGGGTTCAGATTGATGGTTCAGTCCACGTGCTCTGAAAAGTGCCAAAGCGTAATGGAATTGGCACAATAATTGAGCGACATCGTTTTTTGTGATTCCAAAACCAATGTTTGCTAGTTTTTGGATCTGGCTTTTAACCCTTTAAGGACGGATTGGTGGCTATGGAAATCATGCGTTTTGATATTGTGTGTTGTCATCTACTTAAAACAGTCAAATATACTCACTGGAAGTCAAAGTATTGTATAAGATCTCCTCTTTCCATCTCTAATACTGAGGATGAATAGTTACACGTTTGTCCTACAACAAAAGAGTCTCTATCATTCATGTAAGGGTTAACCCATGAACAACATGGAGGCCATTTTCTGGTACAAGAATGAGAGAGAATCTCGGTGTAGGACAAAAATGCAACTATTCATCCTTGGAACTACGGGTGAAAAGAGAAAGTCTTCTACAATGCTTTGACTTCCAACATTCAAGAGCTTTTGGATTTTTTTGAACCAATGATTCCCATGGTATCAAAATTTGTGATTTCTACAATCACTGGCTTGTTGTTTAAGGGCTAATTACTGGGTGAACCCCACTCAACATACCATCAATCCCCTCGCATCCATAGCGTTTTGTTGTGATTTGGAGACAGCACCGTGCGATACATGCAGCTTGCTTCCCACCAGCTGCGCTGCGTGCCCTTGTGAATGGAACTGAACTCACAGGCCAAATTCGCAGACATTTACTCCAATTCCTTCGTGATTTGAAACCAGTTCGCCAGTTTTTTTTGAGCTCTTTGAAATTGTTTGTCAGAATTTTGGTGCTTGAAACATACCATTCTGTCAATGTGGCCTTAACTTTAGACTCTCGAGATCTAGCACCCTCGAAGGAGTAATGATGTTCTGATGTTCTGATGTGGTTGGATTAAAATTATCTGAAGGTAACCCTTTTGCACCGACAGTTCTGAACAACTCAGATCGAGTAAAATAGTCTCATGGACACTAAACTCTCATCTGGAGCATAACACACGAAGTTTCGAACACTTATGACCTGGAATGACGGATGCAGACCTGCTTGGGCCACCACCAATTACAGTGTTGTCTGATTCGGTTGTGGAATGCAAGCAGAGGCCAGGAAGGGATGGTTGGATGTGGCTCCAAGGTTTGAAAATTAAGCAACCACGAGAATCAGTAAAAAGCATTACATATGTTGGTCAAAAACTAGATCAAACAGAACCAAAAAGAGTCCACAAATGACCTACTCAAATTGGTTTCAAAAAAACATCAGCCAACACACAAGGTTTAAAAGATTTCAGAAGTAGCAGGTTTAAACTGCACCATGTGTAAATGATCTCAATACAAAAAACGCATTTGAAGACAATCCTCGCCACAATGCTTAGTTGATACCACTTCTGTAACATCACCTTGTGATCAAGGTGTGACAAGCTTAAATGTCTCTATATGGCCCTGAAGCTCCCAACCCCAACAACCATCTCATCCTCTCCAAAAAGGAACTAGGAATTCTTGTCATCTCATCTCGCACTGGACAGACAAGATGCATTCGTTAGTAGAAATGAAACTAAAAAGGAATTGGAGAGGTGGACATTTATCTAAGAAGAAAGCAGCAGCAGCAGCAGCAGCACCGTGAGCATGATTGTACTGCTCCAGCTCTCCACCGTCCAATTGTTTACGAAAATCTCAACTTCGTCCTCTGTTTGCATGGATTCCATCGCTTTCAATCGGTTGCTTCGAGGGACTGCACAGAGAAGTCACATCGCAGCTCTTCATCTCTTGAGAAAATAATACTTCAGAAAAAAAACTGCAATAAAGCGATGCAGAAGTTTAGAGGTAAAAAGACTCATTCAATAATTTTGTCCGAAGTCAAAACGCTTGAAGGCACAAAGGATCCAAATCCACCCACAGTAAATCTAGACCATTCCATGCACTTAAAATCTTTTTCCCAGTTTTGGTCGTCTGCATCTACTTCATCGTCTTCCTCCTCCTCCTGCTCTTCGTCTTCCTCGTTTTCTTCTTCATCACTATCAAGCTCCTCGTCGTCAGATGCCCCAACTAGAAATTCGTCTTTCCATGGAACGACCTGAGAGCCTTGAAAGTCTTCCAACTCCTCATTATTAAAGCATTCATCTTCTCCTTCCGACATTATAGAATCTTCTGACCGAGTCTCCGGTGTATCATACGCCCCTGGCTCTTCCATTGTCTCGGGATCCCATCCAGGCCCACAAATAAACACACCAACTTTGTGAAGGTTTGATTCATCATTGCCTGTACAAACCAGGAACAATCCGTATGGTTGCGAGGACCCCGGGAGCTCATCTTGCGCTATCAGAAGTAGATACACATGGAAAGACATGGCACGCAACCTACCAATATCAGTGTCACTCTTGATAGACATGGTGAAAGTTGGAGGAGAGGCGCTTAAAAATCGCAGCTCACCATCATTGTCTTCATCAGAAAAAGTCCAGAGAAGGGCACAGTAGTGTTGGCGATTCGGAACCTCAAGAATGAAGGTATCCGTGTGGGTAATTCGAGCAGCTTGTCGACATTGGAGACAAGTGCTACACTTTTGCGAGTGCTCTGCAAACGGGACAGCCTTGGCTCGCAAGAAAGGGCACGAGAGCGCTAAGCCCAGTTTACTAAGCCCTTCGACTTTGGCTACGGACGCGAATTTGTGGAACACAGGAAAGCTTTGAAGCCTCATATCCCCCAGCACTTTTTGGAGCGCGAAGGTTGGTGCCCAGGACATAGATCTGACAGAGCTACCACGATACTGAGCAACGCAAAGCAATAGGAGTAGTCGGTGGTGTTCCTCGGCGGGGCTGCTGTTCACTAGACTCTGGGCCACGTCGTAGATTTGCTCGTGCAATCCCCTGCCAGTTCTTAGTTGAACTTTGCCCTCTACTTGAAGAAGCCCTAAGATAGACAAGAGCCTATCTTCGTCATGAGACTCGGAGCAGTCACGCACACTGATTTCCCGGACAACAAGAGATGCAAGCTCAAGACGGCGAAGCTGGTCACTGCAAGACAAAATAGCTAGCAAGCGGTGCAATGGAGACTTGAATTCGATCCAGAAATTAGGAGGGAGCCTGCCCACCTCCATAGATTTATTGATGCTTTCATCCATAAGCTCAAAGTACTTTTCTCTCTCCACAAAATAAGTGTGGCCTTTTTGCTGATGATTACAGTGCGGACAAGGGAAAAGCTCTCGACTGTTAACTTGACGAGTAGAATTGAAGCGCCTCCGGAATTTGGCTTCGATTAGGTCATCTATGAGCTCGTCTGGCTGCCAACTCAAGCGCCTGGATCGGCAATACGCCTTGTAGGCGAACATCGCCGTGCAGCCTGCCATGTCCATGCCCACAATGAACACCAGTTTGCTCGGCAGCACAAATTCCTGCAAGGTCCATACCCGTGAAAACCATCGCGGCAAAGTGTAGTAACGGAGCCCCGTTCCCTCTGCCCAGAGTCGAAACCCCCCGCCCATGCCATGACACCAAACATAACAGCCTCTGGAGCGTGCATAGTACTTGCTCATTTGTGATATTTCTCTGTTCTTCTCTTCATCGTCTTCTTGGTTAATGCACAGCGCATCAAACCATACTCTCTGCACCCCATCAACCGCCAACATGCTCAGAAACTCTAGCAGGTCAGTGTAGCCTCTTTTCCCTGCAAAGTTCTCCTGCCTGAAAAGTTCAGCATAGGCATCTAATGTCTCAGTACTCTTCCTCTCTGCCATGATGTTTGCAACCTCAACCGACCAGCTCCTTGCATCTTTTGTCCATGTATGAGAGATTATGTGAAAATCCCAATTGCCAGGTAAATCGAAGCATATCCCTCCGTCACTCTCAAATGTCTCCTTTATGCATATCACTCTCAATGGGAAATCAGCCCGCTCTGTTTCACGGATCTGCGTCGTCATCACGCGAAAGATTGATCAAGCACCCAGGCGGGTTACTACCTCCGTAAGAGAAGAAGAACCTCCCATATACTCCGTAATCAACAAAGCTAACAGCTTCCACAGCTAAGTTGTCGTGAAGGACACGTGATCATTCACCCAGGACCCATAATCCAGGGTGAAAGCAAACTATCACCGGATATCAAGACATTGTCTCCAAGAGCATGAGCATGGAAGCTACTAAGATTCCAGTTTCCGAAAACCTCAACAGCAAAGCATTGAATGAAACTTCATCCCTAAGGGGAGAGGAGTTTTGAAGAACCGTGATGAAGAGAAATCTGCGAGAGACGCCACTCCACCTCGCTACGAGAGCTGCAAACACTGTTTGTCGGCATCCATTGTTCAAGATTTCTTCTGCAGATTTCTTGATCGCTAGTACTACGCTAGAAGCTGCGATCACGAAAGAGGATGCGATTCACTTTCAGGCCACTGAGAGAACCACAGCGTTGTAGCACTGTGATAAGGTAACCCTAACTTGCGTAAGGTTGATTTAATGTTTTCTTCGTTTACTTTCCCCACTATCTACTATCAATATTCTATTATAATTGTTGTTTACCTAGGACAGAGTCCCATGTTCACACCGTTCTTGAATAAAAGTTGGTCACCATCTTAAAAAAATTTAAAATCGGACCCCAATCGGACAAGGAGGGTCCTACTTGTTGAACCCCTCCGACCAAACATTAATCGCGTAGTGCAGTGTGTATGCGAGGGGAGGGACATGGCTTGAATGCTCTGCGACGCACCAGCCACAGTAAGAGCGAAAGGGAGAGAGACTTTATTCAGACGGCAATTGCAGTGAGGGTTAATTCGTAGCTTCGCGTGATGATTGTTTGCATTCAATTGTGGAGATTTTGATGGGATGAGACAGGGACAGAGAATTGAACGTTCAAGGAGCTTCACGTCAACAGACTAACCCGTGCATTCTAGCGCCAGCATATGGCTTTGTCTTCATTTCTTCACCAACATCCACTTCGAGGCCCACAGCGTCATTCTTTCTAAGTATCCACTCACTTATCAAGATGTCGTGCATCGGAAGATTGTGACCAGCTTTGAGATGGTCCGGTGTACCCTAGAAAGTCACAATTGCTGAGGTAAATTCTCTTTGCTGACTTATACAGAAGAGATTGTTTCGTACTTGGCTTCTCTGCCAAGACCGGGTGAAGATCGTGTGAAATCATCAGAAGTTGCAACGATGTTCACAAGTGAGAGACTTGAGTTTGCACTTTGCGTTTCACAGCAGCCGATGCGAGTATTTTTTATTACAATTAAGTGATTACCAAGTTACCTCTGTGTGACGATGGCGTGGTTATAGTTGCAGAATTGGTAAAGTGGTTTACTTTTGTAGAACGTGGTTGTGACCGCTGGTGGTTTAGCAGAAGGTGAATGAGTAGTTTTGCGTTTTATGTAATTGTTCGGTTCCTTTCTTTGTCAAGATTGGAATGAGGCTAGAAATATGTTTCAAATGGGGTCGAAAATTGTGTAAGGGCACTATATTAGAATGATCTGTTATTGAAGATTTATGGCTTCCGCTTGTGTTTTGATGTAAGGGCGGCAGGGCGAGGCCTCAAGTTATGGGCGAGGTTTCAGAGAATGGCGTATTCAGGGCATCAGGATTGGGGTTTGGGATATGGCCATTTCGTGCTCCACGTCTAGTATTGAGATGGCCGACGTTTTCGAGCTTCTGGGTTTATCTTCAAGTATAGTAGCTCCTTTGCTCCTTTAAGGCACATTGCATTGAACCAGTCATGGAGCATCTGCCTAGTCCCCAGAATCCTTATCAGCCTATTGCTTGCGAGCATCTTGAAGGTGAAGATTATGGTTCCCTGGATTTCTTCCAATATCCAAGAGAAGCGAGCATTGACATTAGTTGCGTCAGCAGTGGGGACTTTGGCAACGACCTCACCCCGAGGCAGGTTGAAGCGTTTCTGCAGTCATGGCTGTTCTTTGGATTGATGAAACAGGTTCTCGATCCTAGCATTCAGCGATCAGAATTTCTGCGAGCGGATAGGACGAACAGTCGTACATATCTTTGTACCATGTCATTAAACGACCATATAACGAATTGGAAGGTGAGCTTTGGCAGCCTCTCGACCGCGGAGCAGATGGCCAAGCGGGACACAGTTTGCTCGGTGCTCCGGGAGGCCAGTCGTGTGCTAAATTTCATTGCCTCAACGACAGCTATATTTTTGACACAAAAATTCCTGGGTCCTGAGCATGAGCTGATTCTCAGGGTCCTGGTGCAAACCCTGGAATTTGAGCTATTCCCTGATTTTCTGCCACGACAGCGTGTTATCGATGATGAAGGCACCAGCATATGCCCGATACTACTGCATCGACTTACGAGCACCGGTTGGTGTCCCAACCAGATTGATACGATGGCCCACACCATGGACGTCCCATCATTATACTATGTCACTCTCTTTGGTCGACCGCTGCCTCATAAGGATCACAGTGTGTGCTCGACTAGTAAGTGTTTAGCTAATATTCAGATTGATGACGACGGTTACGAGACCAAACATGTCGACTCTAGTTGCACTTGCGCATTTATCTCTTCTGATGTGGAGAAGGTGACAAATCTGGTTGCAGCAGGTGCGATACCCGTGATCGCAGTGATCACTACAGACGAGGATTCTCCACTTCAATTGGATATCAAAAAGGCAGATAGGCGCCCGTACATTGCAGTGTCCCACGTGTGGTCTGATGGTCTTGGGAATGCTATGGCAAATGCCTTACCTACTTGCCAGCTGCGATTGCTCTCAAGGGCCGTTAGCACTATACTGCAGCCTGCCTTTTTCTGGATTGACACTCTTTGTGTGCCTGTGAAACCAGTGGAAGCACGCAATGCCGCAATTCGGCAAATGCGAGAGACCTACGAGAGTGCGCATGCGGTCCTTGTGATTGATGGAGGCATCCGTATGGTTTCAACCATGGTATCAGACGAGGAGCTCTTCATGCGTATCTCATGCTCTGGATGGGTTCGTCGTTTGTGGACTTACCAGGAGATGATACTTGCAAAGAAACTTTTTACCGTTCTTGCTGATGGAATCGTCAACCTTGCGCAAGCTGAAAAGTCCATACTGCGCTACATTCGGAATCCTGACACCGGAGCTATGTCGGGGTCCTCTTATTCATCCTCAATTGCCCTTGAAGCCTCGGCGTTTCTCCGCACCCTACGAATGAGGCATCTTGGGGGCCTGGACCGAGAAGGCCCTAGTTTAACCATTGATTTCAGCAGCGTCTGGGAAGGCGTTCAGTGGCGCACTACAAGTCGGATGTCCGATGAACCCATCGTTCTTGCAACTGTACTGGACGCAGACATAGGACTCATTCTTGATCTGCCAGCAGAGCAAAGGATGAAGAAGATCCTGTCAAAGCAGTCTAAATTTCCTCCGCACATGATCTTTGCCCCTATCCCTCGGATGTCAGAACCAGGCTACAGGTGGGCGCCTCCTTCCCTGATGATTCCGGGGAGCATGGATGCTGCAAAGATGCATCACATGAACACTTATAGCAGTTGGCATCCAGAGGGCTTGCTCGCCTCATTTCCTGGTTTTGTGCTCAATGTTAATGATTTATTCCCAAATACCTCTCATTCAACTTCTCCACCCATGAAGTATGCCATGATGATCTTCATGAAAGATATTGAGACTGGAAAATGGTATTTTGCACTCCGCAAATTTGAGTCATGGTTGTCTGATGAGGAACGGTGGGCGAACACCATCTTCGAGGATCTTACTCATCCAGCTATTATTTCGTCATGTCCGGTGTCAGAGCTAAGCTTGAAAAACAGCAGCGATGAAGAGACTCAGTTTTGGGATGGTGCGCTTGTCGACATAAAAAGAAGTGAAGACAACATCATGTTCACCAATTTTGTTTCGAGAGTCTCTGTCGGCACGCTGCTTTCAAGAGTGTGTGCGGAAGCGGAGGCAGAGCTTGTATTAGGGCGGCTAGAGCTTGCTAAAGAACGCGGAAGCGAACACGTCATAAGCTCAGCCATGTGCGACGTCAAACCAAGCGATCAGAGATGGTGTGTAGGATGAGGAAGGCTAGTCATATGTGAGCGCCTCAGTCTTGAAGGGTGCCGGAGGTGATTATGCGTACTCTTATCCTTTTTGCAAGACAATTTCACAAGTTTGGGTCACAGACTGAGCACTTAGTACTGCACATATTGTACTGTATTATACATTGTAGACCCAGCAGTTGAATACCTGAGTTATCGAATGCTTTTTCATAATGTAAGGTTTGCAAACTTTCTAGAAACAAAGTTCTTTGTTAAGTGTAATGGATGCCAGATTATCTAACACCTTGGATGGTAAGATCTGTCTCTTGCCAATTCAAAAGGCTCTTGTGAAACCTACAAGTAGTACAAGTTATGACACAGAGTATCAATTTTTCCTTTGCATTGCACCGAGTTCACATGTAGGAACTAAGAATCTGTGCATGATAGTTAGCTAACTCAGCTAACTCAGTTCATTTGAACAAGTCGATCCCTAGGGTTGGCTTGCGTGTATCTGTACATAAGACTTGCCACCTCTCTTGCCGTACTGGAAAATAACAGCAATCCCCAAACTTTGTGCAACAGTTGATCTTCAATCTTAGTGCACAATAGGATGCCCACATCATATTCAGGTGACTGCCCCTCCCTTTCCATAAGTTCCTCTATGATAGGCAGACCTACAAGGGATTGATTCACAGTGGCTACTAACTTGACACAGTCAATGTAGTGCCTCGGCGTATCTGAGCCTAGTGTAGGAAACAAAAGTTCCCAATCAGAAGGGTGAGAAATGAATTTGAAGATTCGATATAAAGACAACGCAGGCAAATCTTGAGGAAAGCATCAGTGAATCATTTCTCAAGAGACATACTGGAAATGGAGTCGGCTCTCCTTGAACATTAGAAGCAAAATTAAAAACCTAATTCATGGGTGATTGCATGAAACACTTGACTATTTGTTGTGTTTTGCAATAGTACTCATGACTTTTTGTGGAGTACTATTAAATTAGAAAATTAATTTTGAAAATTTGAAAAAAATATGACTTATGTATATACCTTTAAGACAAAGGTACCCATGGAAGGAATTGTATAGAAAAATTCTCTAAGGAGGAGAACTTGAAAAGTGCCAAACCTCAAGAAAATACATACCTTCATATTTTAATTGGGAAAAATAGTCAAAATAAGTAAATACAAAAAATAAAAAGTTTCTGTTTGCAACAATTCTATGGAGATGGTCATTCACCAAAAAAAGCACCAAAATAATATTTTATATGTTTCAAAATACAAGTAGAAAGAAGCTCACTTTGTAGACTTCCACACCACATAAAATTAACTGTTTTCAAAAATCCTTCCTTGGAGAGCTACAAGTCTAATAGAAGACCATCTCATCCAAATTTAATTTCAAAATCATTAAAAAAAAGGTACTCCATAGTACTAAAAACCTTCAAATTGTCATTTGTGACATTCAATCACTAGTACTATTTTAATATTAAACTATTTTTGAATATTATGAAAAAATTACTTAAGATGTATGATAGTCATAAGTACCTTTTCTAGAAATCTCGAGTCATTTGAAGCGAAGATGAAAAAGTTATGGCCGAAAAATAGATCAGTATGAGACATGTGATGAAAAATAGTACAAATGTTTCATGCAATCACCCTCATGCTCTGGTCAATATACATGAAATCGAAACAAGATGGAAGATAAGTATCCAAATGTGCCCATTACTCGAGTTGAAACATGCCCCTTTCCTCTATCAGCTGCTGATTTAGCTAGACTAAAGTCTGATACTTTGGGAGTGTAGTTGTCCTCGAGCAAAATATTGTTCCCTTTAAAATTTCTATGAATCACCCAGGGCTGAGAAATCCTCATGTAGGTATGCTATACCATGGGCAGACTCCAACGCAATTTTGACACACACATCCCAATTGAGAGGAGGACTATATTTATCTGTAAGGTAGGTACACCCAAAATGGCATGTGACCTAAAAGCGCCATCTACATTGTGTATACATTTCCAAAATCAGTCATGTACCCAAACTATAGATGGCACTTTTAGAAACAGACTTTGACCGTTTACTTAATAACTTTTGCATATGGTATCCAAATCCTATGTTTTTTGGTGCATTGGAACATGCTTTCACTTGCCAACAAGACTGTATAAAAATCTGAATAGCATGATAGCAAGAACTAGGCACAATAAGAATAAGTGGCGCTTTTAGGTGTACCCACCTTACTTGAGGGCAGTAAAATAGAACACGATTTAAGTATGTACGAGCAGTTTCCTGCCCTATCACCATAACTACCATACAGGCCAACCAATGCACGAAGGAAGCAATAATCCACCAAATTACAAAGAACACGCATCAAAATTTGGTCAAAAAACTTGGGTAAAGCAAACTCACTGACAATGCATCATGATCTAGCTAGTAGTGTACACATTACAGAAAGAACATAAATTTGTTGACATATACGCTCCAAGATCGCTCTGTCCATCCAAACCTGTACAACCAATTGGCTCTTGATTAGCTTCCGTATCTCTCTGTAACTGATTCACTCTGTACAAGCTTAGTGGACATTATATTCCAATTAGTGTAACATAGTGCTTAGGGTTACGTAATTACTTACCTAACGTTGTGGGTGATGAATCATCCCTTCTTGTAAAGCTTACTTAACAGGGAACTTTCCTTGAGTTAATCATCAGAATGCAAACTACGTAGTTGCGAGTTCAACATAGTATCAGAGCAAAGCTATTCACTGATAGTCTGAGCGAGAGAGAAACGTTAGCAGTTAGAAGGATTCCGAGCAATAGTCACAGACATCGAGACAGATAGAGGAACACACCTGCGAGAGTGAGGAAGGATACTGAAACGACAGTAGAACGCTGCTCCTGCGTCGATAGAGAAGTGAGAGAGAATGAGAGATCAGGAAGAGGATGGCAGAAATGACTAGCGCAGCGTTTAGGGAGGGAGACAAATTGAAGGGATCGTTAAACTATTACGTCTGGTCACTAAAAATGAGGGCCGTTCTCAGAGCGGAGGGTCAGTGGTCGATCACAGAAACTGAGCAGAAACCCACGGCTTATCCAGTCACGATAGAAGGGGAAGCTATGACGGAGGCACAGTTGAAACGGAAAAAGACACTAGCTTGTCGCTTACTATTATTATCAGTATCTGACGACGTTATTGATCTTATTGCAAAATACACAGACCTAGCTGTATCGTGGAAGGCACTGAAGGAACAATTCAACGTTGGAGATCAATCCCAAGTTCTTACCTTGATGGGACAATTGCAGTCGCTTCGAATGCGTGAAGGCAGTTCAGTCGAGGAGTATATCAAGAAGGCACGCGAGCTCAAGAACCGACTGAGCAGCATGGGTGAGCGCATGTCAAACAAAAACATAAACCAACTGGTGCTGAACGGACTACCCAGATCCTTTGAGAGCTTGATTCAAACACTCACGCACATTGATCCTAACATGACGTTCGATAAGCTTAGCTCCAGTCTCCTCTCCAAAGCACACAGGCGGCAACACCGAACTCAGCAGATGGACGATGAAGAAGCCCTTGCGGTTAGTTTCCAGCGGCAGGCGAGTTTTCGAGGACGCGGCGAACGATGGCCAGTACGCGGTAGAGGATTCCCCGGAAGATACCCTGGAGCTCCACTAATGTAATAGCACCCACCACCGATCTGCTATAACTGCAATCAGCCCGGCCACATCGCACGAGACTGCAAGGTACCACGTAGACCCTACACCCCGCACGGTCAAGAATCATCAAGAAGCACCGTATATGCTAACTCGGCAGAGATGTTCGGTGACTATGATCAATATTATGAACCCTATTACTACGACAACGGACCTTGGTATCTCGACAGCGGCGCCACAGGACATATAGCAGCAGACATCTAGAAGTTAGATGAGTCGTATTTTCCTTCTAGTGTAGAGATAGCAAAGGTCAAAACTGGAGGAGGAGAGTCACATGCTATACATGGCACAGGGATAGCTACTGTAAGCACTGAGAATGGATCAATAAAACTCAAGTCCGTTAAGTACGTACCTAGCATGAAGAAGAATCTGGTGTCTGTTGGAGCGATTGCTGACTCTAGTCACAAAGTCATGTTTTCTAGGAGTCAATGTTGGATTACTGATAGATAGGGAAAGATTGTTGCATCAGGGAAAAGAGACCCCACAAATGGACTCTATTGCTTTGAAAATCAGGGTTGCTACCATGTGAGCGGGGAGCAACGAGTGTTGAGCATTGAGCATTGAAAATTTTTTTGAACTTGTAAAATTTTTCCAAGTTTTCACCATAATATGTCTATGTCAATGGTTTTGAATAAAAATATATAGCTATAGAAGTGCTTAATGAGGATTAATGGAAAATTGGGGATGAATGAGGATGAATGAAGATGAATGGAGATGAATGAAGATGAATGGGGATGAATGAAGATGAATAGGGATGAATGGAGATGAACGGAGTTAGATGAGTTTTTTATATTTGGATTTTTTGGATGAAATATATGTGTTGTTCATCGCATTGGATGAGAAAAGATTTAAAAGATTGATGGATGAGATTATAAAATAGCTCTTTAGGCTAAAGGACAATTATAAAGTATTCAAGATCTAAAGTTTTAGATGATTTTTTGGAAACTAGGGATCTATGTTTATATAATGTTATAATATTATTTCAAGGGAGGTACCATTTCTAATCAAAATTTATAATTACTTTTAAGCATTATAATTGAGATTCACCAAATTTATTTCTATGCTAATTTCAACAATTATTACATTATATAATACCAATATTTGTTTACTATTAATTTTATTTTAAATAAAATCAAATTTAAAAAAAAATAGAATGTTGCTAATTGCAAGAAATAGTTTTATCATTAGGGGAGATTTGACCTCTCTAGGAGATTGTGAGTTTTCGGCAGTTGGGAAACTCACTGCAGCATTGTAGTGTTGTTTTGGCAGTTACTAATGTTTGTACGTGAGAAGACTTGGGGTAGTGTTTATTTTTAAGTGGAAATGTGCAACCTTGCTTGTTTGTGCAGAATTTTTGAATCATCTAGTTGACAGTGCAAGGAACTGGGAAATGAGATGGAAGAATTAATACGTTTACCTTGTTTGAGGAAGTAGTACAACTCCTTGTGGTAACAATTTGCTTTCTTCAATTTCTCCCTTCGATGATGCGCTTCTCCTTTGCAAAACAATTTCTTATGCAAATGGTTCTGTTTCTAGCTGACTATGCAAATGCACAGCTCTCACGTAAGTAAATTAGAACTTTGTTGTGGCGGCTTCAAGAACTTGGGTGTCATCCATCTTCCTATCACAGAGTCGCTTCCTGCCTTTCTCTCGCTGAGCTCCCTGTCGCTGAACCTCAGATGAGCCACGAGTTTCACCTTTGCTCTGACAGCCCAGAATTCATTTAAAGAAAATATTTTTTAATTCGTTTAAAGCCTCCAAAATGAAGGTGCACCACACTGGAGTACGGTAAAGAGAACCATCGAAACCCTCAGGGGCAGTGATCTCAGAATAGAATCATGGTTTGTAGCCAAATGTTCATTTTTGGAAGATTTTTTAAAATTTATTCAAAGGGCATGAAATTTTTTAATTAAATTAAATTACAATTACAATTAAATTACAATGAGCGAATTGCAGCCAGTTTCGAGAGCACTGCTCCGGGGAGAACACTGGAATTTTTTTATTTCGCACATTTTTTATTTTTCCAAATTCTGAATTTAGATTCAAAGTCACATCGGGGGAGAATGCTGGAATTTTTTTCCAGGCACTTTTTTTATTTTTTTCAAATTCTGAATTCAGATTTGGAATTACATATCCTAAATTAGCTTGGGTGACTGACCCTCAATATACCAAAAAAACAAACACAAAAATAAACCCCAAATCCTTGTCAACTCCTAATAAAATGAGAGTTGCCCCACTGGACCCCCTTTCGATGGTATTTTTTAACATTTCACAACAGTACTTTTGCTAAGAAGGAAAAGAAAATAAGGGTAAGTAGCGTGTTCTAAAATGGTGCCCTATCTTAAATGTATAGCACTTGTACATGTGGCTTTTTCATAGCCTCTAGGAGTGTACTGACCGTATACATTTTAGTTAGGGCACAATTTTAGAGCCCTATGCTCTTTCAACTTTAGAATTTGATAACTAATTCAAAGAAGTTCAGGAAAATTTGAAACGATTTGTGTTAGATGTCAATTCTACTTGTCCGTCAAGGAAAATGTACTGAAAAATATTTCTAGAAGTTTAACCTCCCTGAAATTCTGATTCAGCCTTTAGATGGTCCATTATAGGACCTCTTACCTTAGAGATTGTGCTAGAGGCATGAAGAAATGAACATTTAGAGAACATGTCCTTTGTGTTTTGATTAGGAATAACACCCTAAATTTGCGAGCATGGTTGACAATAAAAATATAATAGTTATCTTAAATTCATTAAAATCAGTAGTAGATTCAACAATAAATATATGTATGAAGAGTGTCATGAACCTTCAACCACCAGATTGGAACTTAGGACAGTTTGTGGAGTTAGTCACAAATACATTAAGAATCAGTGGAAAATGAATGCATGTCTTCTCTTGTACATGATTTATATTTTAAATTGTGAAAGTTATTCAAGATAAATATTTTTCATTCAATGTACTCCTATTCCATTAAAAGCACATACATTATTCTTTCATTCTCAAATTTCTCTAAGATTTAGAGAAGACTAGAAAACAGAACTTTAATTACATTTGACAACATGTAGTAGCAAGGACATATATAGTTATGTTGAAGAAGATGTATTGATAAATCTTTTAGAGTTGTAATTCAATTTGAGACTATGACATTCATCCTTACATTAAATGAAGTTTGTGAAATGGAAGGATATCACTATGAGCTTTTTATCTTTATATGAGTTCTAAGTGTACTCCTATCATATTTATTTAGATTGTTATGTCATAAATTGCAAGTTTAATATGTTTTGAGAACACAATTATTGAATTGGGCACTATATCAATAATTATACATATATTTTGAATAGGGAATTGTTATAAGTGAGCATGTTCAAAAAATGTGCTCATTGATGACATTAGTATATAGGTGGCATTCTCATGTACCTTTTTTAATAGTTCATTTGTTTGTTGCAGCTTCTGTACAAATTGGTATCACAATTGAGATTGTGAGTGGTAACTAGAAGTTAAAACGCTTGCTAATGCTGTGTTTGAGGAAGCAGTGGATTCCGTCCTTCCTCCAAGTGAATCTCCAATAGTGGAACCGAGCATTGATGAAGACATACATGGAACTGTGGGAACAGAAAAAGAGGAATATACAGAATCTTCTGTGCGAGTAGTGGAGACACCTGAGGAAGAATTGCTTTGAAGAAAGAGAAGCACATATTAATGTGGAGGAGAACAATGATGTAGTGTGGGTAGTATGTGTGGTTTTGATGTTTGTGTGCAAAAGTGGTAGTGTACAAAGTTTGTGTACTACATCTTTGAATAAATAAAAAATGAAGTGGTAATATTTTGTCTACCATTTCTTACTATTATGGTGAATGCTTATAGAAGTGCTATCAAACACTATTCAAGTACTAGTGAGAGGTTTGCATGAAAAATGTGCAATGATCAAGTTACAGTAATATGCACGTTGTGAATTAAAATTAAATCCGAGAAAAAATATTAATTAATGAATATTTCTGTAGTCAAATTTAATTTTTTTCAAAGAAATGGAAATTAGAATCTCTAAAAAATGAAAACCATGAGCTAAAACAATATAGAAGGATAGAACAGAAAATTATATTTTTTTGAAATTCAGGGGGTACCAAAGTTTTTCAAAAATTGATTTTGAAGCCCAAACTGAGTGTGTAATGAGTGCACTTGGCTAAGTGCAAGAATGTCTAATTGAGTGTTAGTAGCGCTAATGTGGTCGAGCAACGACCATGTCATTAAAAAAAATTTCCCTTCCTTTTTTTGATATTTCGGAGGCAATTTTTTTTTTTTTTAAATTTTTTACAATTTTTAAATTCAGGATCAGACGGCAGCCTTGCTGTTGTGGGAACAAAATAAAAAACAAGCTGAAACAATGTCTTAGAAAGGCCAATTCTCTTCTAATGCTACAAACATTTCTAATAATTTACATCTAAAATGAAGAAGTCTTTTAAAATGGGGACTTTCTTTTAGAACAAAGATGACGTTTATCACTACACTTAGGATCACAAGAATGCAAAATAACTCGAGAATATGATAAGGTGCAAGAATGTAGTGGCCCTTTTAGTCTCACTACATCATATTAGAAAACCAAGTAACAACAATAGTATTTAGAACAAGATCAATTTAACCCAATACCACATATGGGAGAAGAATGATCACTGCCTTCACTACTATCACTGCATATAAGTCCTAGTGTCTCAACCTCAGCCTCAAGGTCTAAAAACTTTTTGACAGTAACATTGTATGAAGGATATTTGGCAATACGAATGGGTGATGGAGCCTTTGCCATAGCTGTCGCTAGAGTCTCGATGTAACATGGCAAACTCTTGGGACTAGGTGAAGGTGAGAGCACAAAATGCCGGAGAGGATTGCCTCTACAAAATGCAATAAAAAAACAATTAGAAGGTTCAAGAAAATTTTGAGATATCAAACAATAGAAAAAAATGAAGACATGCATGAAAACAACAACCAACTTACTTACAGCAACGTCTCTTTCGGGGCCTTGCGGAAGGCCTCACAATGTCTTCATCATCAGAATCATCTACCACTACGCATAGAGGGTGCTTGACTTGATCATTGGCAGTGGAAGAAGGAGGAATGTTCAAAGGTTGGAGGAGAGCTTTATAAATCTCAGTATCACTCTCCAAGGCCACCAAATGACGTTCAATGTTGCGGCATGCATGAATAGAGGCCCCTGTTCATTCAATAGAATGTCATTAGTTATAATTTGCAATAAACATGTGACACACAATTTAAAAAAAAGATGGTTGAGAAAAGTGGAGGATAATGGAACATACCTGTAGATGCATAACAATCTAGTACCACATCGCCAGGTTTTGAAAATGCCTCAATCAATAGTTGCACAAATAAAGGATCCTTCTCACGAGCACCTCTCCATGGAACTGTACCATTCATGAGTTGAGTCTGTGAAGAGGTGAAGTTATGGAGAAGGTCAATTTCTTCAAGGTTTGTGCCTGCATTGCTAAGTTGTTGGTTCATATAGATAGAGAACTTAGACACCACCAATATTTCCTCCCATTTGCTTCATACAAAGAGAAGGATTCGAAAGAGTTGTGACTGCCAAGGATAAACAAGTTTCACAATTAATACTTCATAAATACAATGTTGCAAGAAATAGGTTCAAACATTTAAAACTAAACATTAGAAAAATTTCAATGGAACTTACCCAACGTTTGGATTTCTTGTAACTAGAAAGCTTTAGCTCGTTCACGCCTGTCCATGAATCAAGTAAACGAAAACCATATGCATCAGCACGCTCAAGTGTAAATCCCTTTACCTTGCCGTTCTCTGGATGGAACAACAAAATTGCTCCATCATCATGAATGTGCTCTGAAGCAAACTCAAAGATGGGTTCAATAACCTCTTCTTCATTTAAAATGTTCTATGTAGGGGTATGAGATGGTGAAATTGAGGTGTTGGGGACTGGTAATCCATCAGGGATATCTGCAACAATCAAGTCAAAGTATGGAGCAGGCTTCTCATTGCCTCCAAGAGTTCGGACCCACTCCCTCCTAATCTAAACATAAGAAATACACAATTTTAGTTGTATGAATGAATTGCAATGTCATCTTTATAACTTGTAAAATAAGTAGAAAGAATTACAACAAGACTAGGGAGCATAAATCTTATTTTTTTGGCAAAATCAAGCATTTCATTCCATGCTGGTGCATTCTCCCCTGTCTTCTCCTTGATGCTGAGCATTGCATAAATCGATGATGGTAGAATTAGAACTTGAGGCTCAATTCCATGTCTATCATGTTGAATTGCCAATCTGGCAATATACTCAGATGAAACAAAGACATCTGTTGTAATAGACATAAGAGTTGGAGGGCAATGAGAACGAGCTGTATCAATCACCTCAACTGTACCACAAGGCATAGGAGGAGGAGGAGGAGGAGGTGCAATAATAGATGCAAGCATAGATGAAGAGGGGGTGTCATCTTTGGTAGCATTGTCACTCTTTGTCTTCTTTGTAACCTTCTTCTCCCTTGGCTTGCGTCCCTTCTTTGCTGGCACAATCTCCTCAGGCTCCTCTTCTTCATCCAAAGACTCCTGCTGTGTGACTGATTTGGAATGGTCTTTGGCTGCTTTTTTCTCAGGTCCTTCAAGAACAGGGGCAAAAATCCTTGGACACTCCAAGTACCAAGGACAAGCTTGAAGTTTTTGGATAGAATATCCCCGTTGTTGAATCAAGGTGAACATACAACCCTTCAAAGATGTGTCAAGCCATCTTTTGAAAAGCTTGGGCATGGATCTCCTCTCAATCCCACCTTTTTGAACCAACTCTCGCTTGAAACATCTGCATTCATAGAGTAAATGAAATCATTGCAATGATGAAGATGCAAGTGTCATTATTTTAAAGATTTGTAAAGGAAATAAGCAATTCAAATTTATACAAATGAATGAAATTGAAGTAAAAGATCTACCTGTATAGAAGCCTTTTTGTTGTAGCATTTGTATCCTCTTGCTCTTTGAAAGGAGTGGACCTTGAATATGAAAAATCATTTTTGAAGAGCCACCAAAAACCATGACCCCATAATACAATACGCCATGTCTCCACATAATCTCCAATTGTATCCAATTCATCATTAGCACTCCATTGAACCACAATATTTTCAGATTTGATGATGCTTGTGAATTCTGCTTTTGCTGCCTCTTCCAACTACAAACAGCAAATAACAAATAACAAACAACTCCAACAAAGTAAATATAACATTGTTCAAATAAAACATATAATAATACAACAATGGAAGAATAATGCAAATATTCACAAGCTTATAAAAGAAAGTAGTGATCATGTGAATGAAAGAGAAGGTTCATAATATACCTCAGCCCAAAAAACAGCCTTAGAGAGCTAAGTCTCTAAGGTTAATGTGTTGAAACCAAGGGCAGGAAATCTGAAGCCCTCCCTGGAAGTCTCACTAGAGTTCCACCAACGAAGCCAACGAAGCCAATGAACCTTGTGGTGTGGCTGAACTACACATGTAGATATCCTTTGAAGTTTTTCTAATGACATCTCTGGCTTCTCATTGGCACTGTAATGCAAGTAGATTTGAAATTTCAAAGATAAAAAATCATAGTGAAAACCAACACCAAAAGTAATCAAGCAAATCATGCAAATTATGCAATTCATTCATTTGCAAGCAATCAAAATTACATACCTCTTCCAAAAATCCAACACCATTTTTGGGATTTGTGATGGCTGATTGCTTATCAAACTCTGTTCGAAATCTCTTGATAGCTACAGTGGCGGCTAGAGTCATGGCGTCATGTACACCTCTTGGAGTTCGATCTTCGGGCTTGGTTTTCTCATAGTATGTTTGTACTGCAGCATCTGAAACAATAGCAATCTCTTGCTGCACATGAAAAATAAGAGTGTTAAACCAATGTAGAACAAATTTAAGAAAATTCAACAAATGAATGAAAAACTTAAGCAAAGATTGTACACTCACCCGATGAAGAAATTGTATGAAGACGTTTGATGTCAATGGATACCAAGCACCTAGGAGTTTCCTATTCTCGCATTTCTTGTAATCCTCATCGCTTAGAAGACCTTTAAATTCCTCCAGTTTCATGTTGCCATATGTACTCATCCTGTGCAATTGTTGAACCAAATTGCTCTTGACATGGGAATGCTCTGTAGACCTACAATTAGCCACAAAATAGAAAGTAAGATAAAGGAATTTGAAATCACAGAGTAGTGCAATACACCAAAGGAAGTGATGAAGTTTAAGAAAAAACATTTGAAATAGAAATTGGAACTCACCAATTGATGTCATTCATAGCCTTCAATAGAATGCATGTACGACCCTCTGATACCAAAAGCATACAATCAACGGGTATATGCTTCTCACGATCATATCAATGCATCCTGTTGATGTAATCATACCAAACTGCCAATCTATGGTTGCCATCCCACACAAATAACATATGCTTTGACAAATGTGAGATGGATGGTTGAAACTTCAACCAACATTCAAATTGGTCATTCTCCTCTATCCAATGATCATCCCATGTCTCCACAATCTCCAGGGTTACTAATTTGCATAGTCCCTTGTCATTTGTAGTAGACACATAAAGTACCCGATCACCTTGTCGGTACCCATGGACAAACTCAGCCTCCAATTGTTTCACTTGACTCTGAAGGAGGGGGCGAACCAATGGAAGTCCTATCATCCTACTCAAAGGAATATCAAAGCGCGATCCTGATCCACCACCATTGAATAACATATTGTTGATAACAGCATTGGAGTCAAGTTTTTGACCATTCCGCACATCTTGTTCCACCTCCTCCACAGTTCGACCCTCAAAAGATGGATCAAGACCTTCACTTTGAACAATGTGATCCACCTATAATGAATGGTACATTCAAACAAAAAATGTAGTTAATAGTAAAAAACATTATATTGAAAGTCAATGGATAATGAATCACAATGGTGCAACAAGAATAGTCAATGAAGTATGCATAAAAGCAAAAAGAGTTCGAAACCAATCTTACCGGTGCAATGGTAATGGTAGGCTGAGAATCATCATTGATGATGAGGTCCAATCCTTCCACTTGGAGAAGCCCTCCATCAATGTCCATAAAACTCTATTTCATCAACAAGGTGTAGGATGAGGTGGTATTTTAGAAACAAAATCAGCCATTACAAAAAATCTGAAACATATTTAGCAAGCTTGGATTAGTTGATTACAACCTTAGAGAATCTCAAATTGTCACTTCGTTGACGAGGCTATCTTATAGAAGCAAAATCAGCCATGTAAAAAAAAATTCAGCAACATGCTTGGCAAGCTTGGACTACTTCATTTGAAGCCTAAAGAGTTTCAAATTGTCACTTCGTTGACGAGGCTATCTTATAGAAGCAAAATCAGTCATGTAAAAAAAAATTCAGCAACATGCTTGGCAAGCTTGGACTACTTCATTTAAAGCCTAAAGAGTTTCAAATTGTCACTTCGTTGACGAGGCTATCTTGTAGAAGCAAAATCAGCCATGTAAAAAAAAATTCAGTAACATTCCTAGCAAGCTTGGACTACTTCATTACAACCCTAAAGAATTTCAAATTGTCACCTCATTGACGAGGTGGTCTTGTAGAAGTAAAATCAACCTTTGAAAAAAATTTAGTAACTTTCCTAGCAAGCTTAGACTACTTCATTACAACCCTAAAGAGTTTCAAATTTTCACCTCGTTGACGAGGTGGTGTTTCTCAATCAAAATTAGCCATTGAGAATAAAACTAGAAAACACGCTTGGCAAGCTTTGATTAGTTCATCATAACCCTAAAGAATCTGAAATTGTCACCTCGTTGACGAGCTGGTCTTATACAAGTAAAATCAGCCTTTGAAAAAAATTCAGCAACATTTCAAGCAAGCTTTGACTAGTTCATCATAACCCTAAAGAGTTTCAAATTGTCACCTCGTTGACGAGGCGATCTTCTACAAACAAAATCAAGCATTAAAGAAAAAAATTCAACAACATTTTTAACAAGCTTTGACTAGTTCATCATAACCCTAGAATCTGAAATTACCACCTCATTGACAAGGTAGTCTTCTAAAACCAAAATCAGCCATTGGAAAAAAATTCTACAATATGTAGAGCAAGCTTAGACTAATTGATGAGAACTATAGAAAAACTGAATTTGCCACCTCGTTGACGAGGCGGCCTTCTACAACCTAAATCAACAATTGAAAGAAAATCTGAAACATGTTTTTGAATGTATTGGTAGCTGATTGCAACCTTGCAGTAGAAAGCTGTGAATTGCCACCTCGTTGACGAGGTGGTCTTCTACACCCTAAATTAGCAAAAAAGAACTTTTTTCGAACATGTCTTCTAAACTTCTGCCAACTCGAGGACAGGAAAGAAAAACTCAAAATTGATGCCTCATTAACAAGGCGATGAGGTATAGCACAAAGATGGTCAGAAATGTTACCTGCTATGGTATTTCGGTGGCTTCAATTTCCAGCCCGTGGACACCTTCGATGCAATCAGGTACACCCTCGCTGCCCTCGCCGCCTTCGCCACCTTCTTGAGGCGCCTCTCCATCCTTCCGCATTGTTGCACTTCGTAAGTTCATTGCAAAAGAACACCCACCAATGTACAACGCAACACACGAAGAAAACAAAGAAAGTGTGGAAGAGAGCAAACCCCAGGATGTGTGCGATTGTGCAATGCGCTGGTCTGGGAAAAAAAAAAAAAAAAAAAAGAGTACAAAATTGGTAGATTTAGGGCAAGAGAATCTCTTGAATAACATCTGCGATTTTGAAGATTTTGAATCCAAAATTTTTCTATGCGTAGATTATAACCTTAGCACTCACTCCAATTTTTTTCAGATTTTTTGGACTCCCGAGTGATTTTACAAAAATCAGCAAACTTCTCTAAAAACTACGCAGGCAAGATTTGGTCAAAAAATCTACTGATTCTGAAGATTTCAGAGAAGATTCCAATATGCTGAATTCGTTTTTAGGCCGTAGAATGTTCAAAAAAGCTCCGTTTTTTACATGCTATATACCATTAGAATCGTCTTCTTGAAATTCACGAAATGATGTTTTGTTCCTAATGCACCTCTAAGAAAAAAAAATTCATATAAATTCAAATATTCACCTTCTAAATTTCTAATGACTCATCTTCTATCAAAAAAATTGATTCACTTACCAACTCTATACTTTCAAGCAACATGATATCTGCAAGTGCACTTGATTGACGCACATTGTCTTCAATTTCATCCAGGCTATCAAGCTCAGCAACCTTCGCTCCTTCTATACTTTGTATACAACTATCTCCACACTCAATATGTCCGACTTCAATTCTATCATCTTCATACAACAAGGTCCGAATAGTACTACTCATATCACCTCCATTGGCTTTTTGCAAATGTCGAAGCATCCTCAATTTCTCTAACTGCTTCTTACTACAAAACAAAAGACCTGCCTTACATCTCTTCCTATGAGAACCTTTTGGCATCCCTGCAAAATGAAAACACTCACATAAAACTAATTCTATTTCTCAATGTAGTATCAACTTTTCCATCTCGCCTATACATAGCACTCTCAAAGTCTGATGAATGCATTTCCATCTAATCGAATGGAAGGACATCTATTTATGACGACATCAACAATCACTAAGATCTTTCCTTCTTCGCTCACCTACTTCATAATTATTCTTACATTTGAACATATCATCCTTACAATAAGAGAGGTTAGGGAGCCTCCATTTCCTAGCTTTTAATGTGCCTCCATCTTTTGCATGTGGCGCTATTTAAAATTTATAATCTATCTGAGGATTGTCTAATGGTAATTCAAATACAAGAATTTAATTGTCGGCCAAATTTGAAATCCTTTAATGTAAGCCTTTTCAAATTCAAATTTCAAATCACTAGAAGCCAATAGCCAAAAACGGCTACTCTCAAAATCAACTACTTCACAGCCTTCTACCTCCTACTACAAATCAACAAGCTTTTAAATGTTACCATGCAAGCAAAGACCATGAGTAAAAGTTTGTAGATTGTATGCACATGCCAATATGGACATGGCATTTGTTTGTGGTGATGGGTCTAGCATTCCAATATCATTTCCTTGCAACGACGATGGTGTAGCATGCGTATCTGCATTGATTCTTAGTGTAAGGTTCAACCTCAACTTGTCTTCTTTGTGGGTGGAAGAGGAGCTATTTGATTCTGATGGAGGACAACTTGTGTCAACTATCATGCAACTGAAGATTAAGAGTGAGGAAGAAGATGTATGGAGACTACCCTCTAGCAAGTACCATGCATTTGGGACCCCAAGTATTGCAAAGTCAGTGTCACCTAATGTTGTCACACTTGAATCTGTAACGTCTACAACGCAAATGCCTTTCGGAAGTCGTATAAAAGTAGAGCCTTTGGATCCTATCCATATCGATCTTAGCGAGTCTGATGATGACGACGCTGTTTTGGTTAGTGAAGTAGTTGGAAAGTTGTCTCCCATACCTGAGTTTGACGAAGATACTATTTTGGTGATGAATCAAGATGTTGATGGTAGCACTTTGCCGTCAGTAGGTACACAAAATTCAACGCAAGTTCATAGTGTCTTTCAATGCCTCAAGGATATGCAGAGTCGTCCACGCGCTCAGAATGAGTTGAAGTTCTTGAACCTAGATGAACTTCAAGTTGAGTCTGTCCCTCATCTTCCACAATCATTCAATGGAGATGTACTTTTTGAATTGCTCATTTTTTCGTCTCCATCATCTTCCTCTGGTGGTTTGTCCAGATTGCAATCCTCTTCCTCTGTAGGTCGTTTATTAGAGGGCATGGATCGTAGGTTTGATGGACACATGTGGACACACACACACACTACAAATATTGCTAATGACTTTGGTCTGAAGTTTCGCTATTCTTTTTGTATTGGACATCTAATATGCGAGAATCTAGATTGCCCTAGAGTGCGACGTGGTGGAGACAAAAACGAGAGTGAGTGGGAGGGGTCATCACCTGTTATCTTTGTTGTAGGGAATGAATCGCCTACAAAATCCACTGTTGTATGTCGAATCTACAAAGTGTCCCCTTCTTGCAAGTCATTATGTCCTTGTCGCATGTATAGGGTCTTCAATTCTAATGGTTCTGGAAGAGCTTGTATCCATGTTGGCTATCACAAACATCCCGTTGGAAGGGGTGTTTGTCGTGCATCTGTTGAGCGGACAACATCTTTGATAAATCAGGAAGTTTATAAAATACCATCTGCTACTAATTCAGCCATAAGTTTTGTTGCTAGCAAAGAGTTCCTTACATCTGAGTTGTTTCAGAATGAAGAACTGGAGGGCGAGCCAAAGCCTCTCAAAGGTCAGGCACTAGAAGCGGTGATGGAAAAGTTTCGAATACTCAGTTCACCGAGTATTCGAAATACAATCTCCAATTTTCGTCACACTGCAAGTGGAGGACCTATAGACAACATCATATCATTGAAGAAGAGAAGTGCATATTCCTACATCCAAGATAGTGTGTTTCCAGGCCAAGGTAAAGAAAAGGTTTATCTTTTAAAGATGTCTGAAGAAGGTCGAGTAAGTGGAGTGGATCTTGTAAAGAGAATGCAACCGAGTGGAGATCTACAATCATCTTGGTGCATGTTTGACCATGTAAAAAGGGTGAAGGGATGGACAACAATGGCTGCACATGTCTATGATGCTGAGTTTTGTCGAGTTCTCACCATTTGTGTTTGTGACATGATGAATGAAGATGCGTTGTCACAAGAGCAAATGTGGAGATCTCTAAATTCTATTATGGCACGCCATGGTATTCCATCTCCAAATTTTAAGGGCTTCATGGCTGACAACGCAATGGCCAACTGGCATGCTGTTCGTGTCGTTTGTGGAAGTGGCAACAAACAAGAGCCTATGCAAGATCGGGAGCGCTCGTGTTTACTTCATTGGACGACATCTCTGAATAGACACACTGAAAAGCACATTCAACCTCAGTTCCAGGAAACTCACAAAAGGCTTTATAAACAATACAAAGATGCTAAAACAATGGCCGAAGCTGAAGAAAGATACCTTGCAATTAAAGGATGGTGGCATTCTTCAAGGGCTGCATCCAAAGATTCTCTCCAAGCTCTTGATAATTGGTTTGGTTTTTGGCACTTTCGCTATCGACAGTGGGGTGGATTTCTAGAGTTGGTAAGTTATATGCTTCTTCAATTTTCTTACATTTTAGACTAACAACTCAAATTGTATTCAAGAAAAAATGCCTTAAGAGCTAGAAATTCATGTTTTTGAAATCTAATGACTTCTTCACAAAACTCTAGCAATGTACAAATTAGACATGTTGTTAATTAGTTTTGAATTCAATAATAGGCATTTTAGAACGTAAGAAGCCTTACCACATGAATGTGAAACGTTTGTTGTGGTACAGAACTTGAGCTTGGAGGAACTAGCAGAAATGCCTTCTTGCAACCTAGCAGAAACAATGCACAACAAGTGGTTGCAAATGTCCGGAAAGAGAGGTACTTGCTTGTACATTGCTACTACAGATGACATGATGCGAGCTATTCAACAATCAAGCAACTACTGGGCATACCTTCAAGGATATGCATCTGGCACTGGCCCCAACTTGGATGAACTTCGCCTTCGAGCTGCAAGACGAAGCAAGAATCTAGCTAAGTTTACTGAGATTGTTGCCAAACTTCCTAGTGCCTAGTTATTCGCTATGCGGGTCCCACATTTGGAAGGCAAAGAACTTTTTGGATCCATGAAGTGCAAATTAGATCTTCCACCAGGGGCGGACGGCGATTCTCATCGCCACGATATAGTTAACTTCTCAGCACCAATGGTTCAGACTCGCTCAATTAGAGTAAGGAGAGAAGCAAGCACATCAACGCCAATTGTAAAAGATGAAGGTGAACCAAGCTCGGTATGTACACATGCTACTAAGGTTTTTGAAACCGATTGTAATCCGTCTTTGTGGCACATTGCTAGGTGTGAGCCCTCGAGATGGCACTCAGGACTCTGGATCCATTTTTCGCAATTAAATAGCAAAATTTATCCAAAATATTCAAAGAAAAGACATAAAAAGAGTATTGAGGGAGTTTTGGTGTCAATCTATGCCAAAATGGTGGAAAACCCACTTAGAAGGTGGAAAATTCCTAATCCTAGAAATTTGAATCATTCTAAGTCTCCAAAGCAAGTTTATGTGAAGATTTAGTAATTTCGAGAGGAATAAGGAATCGAGAGTTAGTCAATCCTAGTGATTGTCTATGCAAAATCAACCTTTTAAGGATGCACATGGCATACTGACTAAGCCGAAAGAGTCTACTACGAGCCTAGAAGAGTTACTAGGGCTTAAGTTCAATTTTGGAACAAATTGGATTTAAAAGTAAAACCACTACAATGTATTTGGAGAATTCGAACTTCACGAGATAAAAGATGGAGGATTGGAGATTGAAGACTACAGAGAGGTGTTCCAAGGGTAGGAGCATGCCAAGAGCGAACAAGAATCAAACAATTGTCCAAGATTTCCGGGCATCGTGAATTAAATTGTCCAAATTGGGCAAAGTAATTCCAAAATTACTAAAATTAGAAAGGTGCAAGGTTGCATGGGACTTACACCAAGAATCTAGGAGTGCCCTAGATGTTACCCAATTTATTTCGGATTTTTCCGAAATTCCACGTTGACTCCATGGGAAGTCAACCGCGCATAGAAATGTTCGTAAATTCATAGAAATTACGTATGATGCAGTAAAATCTCACTAAAAATTAGGATATGTTTTTGTGTGCTTAATAAGCGCCCGGTCAATTTTGAAGACATTCTGACATTCTCAACTACCAGAACCGGCATCGACATCGAATTTCACTAAAAGTTACAAGTTGGCGGCGAGTTGATTGGCGTATTAGGAGCGAATGATGTCCGATTGTCGCAAATAAGGAGTCATTCCTTACTCTCATGGACATTCCTAACAACCCTGGCCTGATAGATTCATCAAAATGCGCAAATCCTAGAAGTTAGATTTTTGACTTTTAATTGGAGTTACCGTAATTCCAATATGGGCGCGCAAACGGCCTAGGAGTGAGGGGTAAGGGGTCCTTTAGGCTAATTGGGGTCTTCTGAAGACAATGGCATAGATGGTTTTCCGTTTCGAGTTGTTCCCTAAAAGATAGAGAGGGTCAGCTCTTAGTTTGACTTTTTAATCGTTAATTGCGGTTAATTAGAAGTGATTTTGAAAATATCTCTTGGAAAATCAAAGATTGGATTTGGTCAAGATCTCTTTCTTGCGTAAAAAACCATCTTTGGGCTAAAGAAAGACAATTTTCAAAATGACTTTTGGTTAATTTGCAAAATATCTATGTAAATTAGGATTAATTCCAAAATATTTTGGGTTAAGATCTTGGATTTGATTTGGCCAAGATTTTGTTTGCCAAATGGGGATGTTTTTAGAAATTTCCACCATTAAACAACTAATATTTTGGAATTACATTAGGGTAGTTTAGGATAAGAAGTAACAAAGTGTTTTCACTGGCAATTACCGAGAGGGGCCCGGCCACGAGTATATAAGGGCCCCCCTCGAGGTTGCTAGTACCCTTGTTTCTCGCACCGACACTTTGTTCTTCTTCTGTGCTACCGACGTGGTCGGAGCACTACTTAGACCAAAATTCTTGGCCAAGTCTTGTTTTGTGTTTTGATATAGAAATCTTGAAGGCTTAGGGCCCCTTCAATCAATTCTAGAAACTCTTTTCTGTGAAAAGACTAAGCCTTAACTGTTTCGTTGGAAATTTCAACCATTGAGTGCCAAAGTTTGGTTCAAACACTATCATGTGTACCTCCTTTGGTGACAAAATCTTGAAATACTAGGAAATTTTGGGAATTTAAAGTGAAAGTTCGGTTCAACACTGTCATGTGTACCTCCTTTTGCGATTAAAATTCTTAAAATACTACCGGAGAACCCATTATACGGCGAAGCTCTACTCATTGGAATAAAAAAGGTGAAAATCTAAAGCACCATAATAACTCCAAGAGTTATAGGTGATGAGCAAAGTTGGGGAAAGACTAGTGTGACACTTCTGGTTAATCACTATTACATTCCATAATCTCAAAATTCCGGGCTTATGAAAATAATGGCTTAGTCATTGGCCTTATTTCAGAAAATCCCACCCTCATAGTACTCGCTCATTATTTATTTCGTTTAAGAAAGCTCAAAGATAGAAATTAGTGCAAGTAGAAATTGAAGTTAGTTCACGTAGAGATTCACCGTAGTTAGTATTAAGTCCAAAAATCCACCAAAAAACCTTATGTGTTTACAAAAATTTGGAATGAGAACATCCAGCCAGACCCCAGTCCAACCAAACCATTCGGTCGACCAACTGGGGAGACCATCAGTACCGGACCGAACCAGATAGAGGGAGAGGCCGGCACCCCGTCCCACCGCCAATCGCGCCACGCCACACGGCAGGCTCTGACGCGTCGGGAGGACGGGTCCAACCAACCCGCGGCTACCACGTGGCAGGGGACGGGAGGGGTACCAGCACCGAACTGAGCAGGGAGCGGGAGGATACCAACACCGAACTGAGGCAGGGAGTCGGGAGTCGGGAGCGGCACTGGGGCAGTGGGGAGTCGGGAGTCCAGAAGCCGAACCAGACTTGGTAAGCACAAATCATCAAAATCTCAAAAACTTGATTATTGAGAAAATCTCCGGGTTGGCAGTTGGAGCCACAACCCTTCTCTTTTTTTTGGTGATTCTCTCTAAAAATCTAATTTTTGGAATCTCAACATTCTTCACATAAACTTCGCTTAAGCTCCTAACGCCATAGCCATCTCCATCTCAAAGTTGTTGCAAAACACACCGAAACTAGAATGAAATAGGAGGAGGAAGGATTAGGAAGATTAAGGCGAAGGAATCCTAACAAGGGAAGCAATTCCCAATAAAAAATTCAATTCCGAGGAATAACACTATTGAACTTGATTCTTATTCCTTGGGGGGTTGACCCTTGGGAATAAAAAATCCATTTCTTTAGAATATTACTATTGAATTTATTCTCGTTCTTTAGGAATGTTCTACATTCTTTGGTAGTTAGTCATTAATTAGATTCTTAGAAGGTTTGGATTTTGTTGGTTTTGTTTTATTAGGCCTAATAGGCCAAAAGGGAAACAAACAAATTGACAACCAATTTCTTTACAAATTAACGCAAATTCAAAATTAATTAGATTTGAAAAGATTTGACAATAGTTTTGATTTAAAATATTCTAATAAGACAAAAGGGAAGGGACAAATTGACAACTAATTTCTTTAAAGATTTTAAACAATTCCAAAAATTAATTAGATTTGAAAATATTTGAAGGAAATTTCTCCTCCAAATTAATTTAATTCAATTAGAATCCGTGGGAATTTTATAATATCAATTTAGGATTACAAAGAAAACTAAAAAACAACAAATAGTTAACTATTAGATTTCCGTTAATTCCTTTAGAATAGAATATTAACAAACTAGGTAGACTAATTTAATTGCAGTATTTCCTAATTACTGGGGATTTAGGAATTAAAAGAATTACGCAATTGAATTAATGCTACATAACCTTTAATTTCTTTTAATCAGGACAAAATTAATTGACCAACAACGTGAGAATTATTATGGATTAGATGGAGAGTCGGGATGATTTCAATGGCGAGGTTGTGGGAGAATATTTACACATGATGATGTTTGACGACAGGACTATGGAGATTTACACAGAGGAGGTAAACCGCTCACATTTGATTTTCATTCTCATTGTTTTACTATTAAGTTTCTTTTTACCAAATGCTTGGAATTCGATTTAGGCAATACCATAGAATAGAATAGGATCGCTTGGTTGAATTTTAGACTAGAATGGATAGAATTATAACCACGAAATTAGAATAGAAACACTTAAAAGACGTGACTAAAAGAGTTCATTGCTTGGAAGGCTTTCTTTTAATATCCAATTAGAAAGAAAACTCAATTAGACACAGGACCCGTGTGAAAAACTCTTAGCTCGAGGGTGGAGTTAGGAGCGCTCACAGAAAGTCAAGTAGGACTTTTGTTGAAGCAACTAAGGTTATGTTTAGGACAAAAAGACTAATAAGTGATAATTGAAATTGTAAATGGTATCACTTTATGATGGTATTAAAAAACATACAAGTATTTGTGGTCCAACAATGCAATGCAATCAAAACTTTGGAATTCACAATTTAATTTACATCTTTCAACTTTACACATTTTCATAGTTTTATTTTTTTTCATAAATAACTTTTATCTTCTATTTAGAAATCAAATGCTACAAGATTCAGAATTGATTGTCTTATGCACTCCACTTAAATAACTCACACAACAATAATTTCTAACATGTCACAAATAAATTGGCACACCTACCCGGTGGCTCAACAACAAACATATTTAGACAATCATTCTTCTAGCTATTTTTCAATTGAAAGATATGATCGTTGCAACTTGAGTCACATTCTTGCACAGTCTAATTGATATTATGTGCTAATTGTGAATTGAGAAAGAAGGCTATTTATATTTCTAAAATGATTAGTCATATCTCTTAGAACCTCAAATATATATTACCAACTAAGACTCTTTCTATCTTTATAAAGAATATTTCTAAGTCTATTTGTTATTTATTGCCTTATTTACATTCAACTTGCTATTAAATTTAAATTGATTCCCTTTATATACTTTAATGAAGAACTAAGTCCAAAAACAAAAATGTTTATTACAACACTCACCATAACTAAAGGTTCTAAGAATTGCTGCTAGAAATAACACAAGTAGCAACCCTACAATCTTGCAAAGATTGCTGCACATTTTAACAAACACTTAAACACATGAATGCTAGTGAGAGTAGCCTGCTAAAAGCTACTTTAATTATCTCATAGTCTTAATCTAAAATGTATTCTTCCTTAACCATGGGAAGTTGTAAATATCTATAGGCATAAGGCTTCCCTTCAGTCAGACTTCAATCCGAACTAATGAAGGCACTAAAGTCAACAAGTACTAAATTTTGAAGCCTTTTGATTTTTTGCTCGTAGATGCAAACAATTGATGCTTTAAGCATTCATAACTAGTGCATCCAAAGTTTCCTTTCATCCTCATCAATCCTTGAGTAAATTTCCTAGTCTTCTTTACTCCTACACTCACGCGGGCACAAAGCTTAAGTTCAAGGTGGCAATGACAAAAACCACTGAAATATCATACCGGGACAAGATTAGAACTCCAATATCACAACAGGTTTGAGTTGCATAATCTCTTCAATCAACTTGCAATCAATGGGTAATGGCTTGTCAAAATCAAAGCCTATCCTAACATCCGTTTCAAATGGAGGATCAAATGCCTATACATAATTTTACTTGTAGAGAGGTACACCTAATAGCTTTTACATAGGAGGCTATTAGATTCTCCAAAGCAAAACTAAAATCAGACATTTTAGATAGTCTTCAATAAGATTCCTAAAATTGTTACCATTGCAATTCGGTGAAGTGACAAAAAATATAGTTTAGATGGGGCCAAACCCTAAATCACCAGAATCAGATAAAAACAAATGATTTATTTCTTTATTGAAAGTATAGTGCTCTGAATTTCTTCATAATGTAAGACTAGGACTCTATTTGAACCAAATTGTCCACACCTAAGTTCATCTCCCATGGAAAGCCGATTGAACTCTCATATGAATAGAATTCATTTTGCAAGTCTTTTTCAATAAGAGGCCCCAAAACACAACACGGAAGATTGTCCAAGTCTAAAGCGTCTTCATCTTCGTCTCTGTCTCTTTCCACCATACTTATTTGTTGGTTCCAAAAATGTTCCTATGCAAGGGCACGTCTGAACTTCATAGACATCTCTATTGTTCGGTCCTTTTGAGCACTCACACCACCCTTTTGCACAATCACACTACTCCACTAGGTACTTATACCACACCCCTGGACACTCACATTGGCCCCTTTGGCGCTCATACCAACCCCTTGGTGTGAGCCTTCAAGTTGGTATTTGGAACTCTGGATCTATTTTTCGCGAATGTTTTGCGAAAATTAATCAGAATATAGAAGAAAAATATATAAAAAGAGTGCTAAGAGAGTTTTGGTAGCAGTCTCTATCAAAATGGTGAAGAAACATCTTAGGAGGTAGAAAATTCCTAATTCTAGAAATTTTCATCATTCTAAGTCTTAGAAATGAGTTTGAGAGAAGATTTAACAATTATGAGAGATGTGAGAATATGAGAGATAGCCAATCCTAGTATCTGTCTATGAAAAATCAACCTTTTAAGGATGCACATGGCATACTAGCTAAGCCAACAGAGTCTATTATAGGGCTAGAAAGTCTACAAGAGTCTAAATTCAATTCTAATGTGAATTAAATTAAAAGGTAAAAACCTTTACAAGTAACTTTAAGAGTTAAAGTATCAAAACTTTGAAGATGGTAGAATTGACAATTGAAGACTACATAGAGGTGTTCTAAAGGTAGGAGTATGCTAGGAGCGAACAAGAATCAATTGTCCAAGATCCTTGGGTATCGGGAATTAAATTGTCCAATTGGATAAAGTAATTCTAAATTACTAAAAATAGACAAGTACAAGTGAGTGTGGAATTTACACTTAGAATCTAAGAGTGTCCTAGATGATACCCAATTTATTTCCTATTTTTTTGGAATTCCACATTGACTCCATGGAAAGTCAACCTCGAACAAACATATTCGTAAATTCCTAAAAATTACATATGTTGCAATAAAATCTCACTAAAAATTGTATTAGGTCTTTGTGTGCTTAATAAATTCCCAGTCAAATTTGAAGACATTCTGACATTCCCAACTACTAGAACTAGCATCAACATCGAATTTCATGAGAATTTACAACTTGGCAGCGGGTTGACTGGCATACCAAGAACGAATGATGTTCAATTGGAGTGAATGAGGAGACACTCCTTACTCTCACAGACATTCTCAACAATCATAATCTGACAAATTCATCAAAAAGTGAAAATTTCAAAAGTTAGATTTTTAACTTTTAATTGGAGTTATTGTAATTCCAATTTGCACTCACAAATGGCCCAGGAGTGAAGGGTAAAGGGTCCCTTAGACTAATTAGGGTCTTCTAAAGACAATGATGTAGACGTATTTCCGTTTTGGATTGTTCTCTAAAAGATAGAGACGGTCAGCTCTTAGTTTGACTTTTTAATCGTTAATTGCGGTTAATTAAAAGTGATTTTGGAAATATCTCTTGGAAAATCAAAGATTGGATTTGGTCAAGATCTCTTTCTTGTATAAAAATCCATCTTTGGACTAAAGAAAGACAATTTTCAAAATAACTTTTGGTTAATTTACAAAATATTTAGGTAGATTAGGATTAATTTCAAAATATCTTGGGTTAGGATCTTGGATTTAATTTGGCCAAGATTTCATTAGCTAAATGGAAAGAGTTCTAGAGTTCTCCACCATTAAACAAGTATTATTTTGAAATTACCATGAAAATTACATTAGGGTAGATTAGAGAAAAAAGTAACAAAATGTTTTCACTGGCAACTTACTAGAGAGGGCCTGAATACGGGTATACAAGGGCCACCCTCAAGGTTGCTAGTACCCTCATTTTCTATACACCAATACTTCGTTTGCTTTTCCTTTATTTATGCTGCCGACGTGGTTGGAGCATTTCTTAGACCAAAGATCTTGGCCAAGTTTGTTATTTATTTTTGTTGAACTTTGAAGGCTTAGGGTCTCTTCAATTGATTCTTATTTCTCTTTTGCTATAGAGGATTAACCTCAACTTCTTTTGGAGACTACTTTGTAGAAACTTGAAGAATTTAGTGCCAAAGTTCGGTTTAAACACTATCATGTGTACCTCTTTTGGCTCTAAATCTTAGAATACTAAGATTGTGTCAATATTTTGAATATTCGATGTCAAAGTTTAGTTTAAACACTGTCATGTGTACCTCTTTTGACACTTAAACTTGAAATACTAAATTTTGTGATATTTTAAGAAATTTAAAGGTGAAGTCCGGTTTAAACACTATCATGTATACTTCCTTCAACCTTTAGATATTTGAAATCCTAAATCTTACAGTGAATGCTTGGGGTTACCCCCACATGGTGAAGCTAGCACTCTACTACCTTTCAAAAACAATCTCTCAAGGAAGACAAGGAAAGCTTGCCTTTTAAAGAGCACTATTCATTTGACAACCAAACCTGTTATTTCACTATTATGGATAATTGGCCAATTAACCATTAAGTTTGTTAAAACCTCACTTTCCCTTAAAATCAAAAATAAAGTTTACTTAACCCCTAAAGGTCAGAGACTATGTCTTCACCGAAAACACACCAAAACTGCCATGTCTACTTCAAGCACCAAATTTTTGAAAAAAAACATTTTTAGACACATGTAACCATAGGATCTTATAATACACTTGTGTGAAAAGATGTGGAAAAAATTTCAGAATTTTCCACCATATAGATTGCAAGATATTAGCATTTGAATTGACAAAACCCCTTTTTTTGTCCCTGCAAAAAAGCGGGCAGCTGCACTTCACAAGGTCACATTTCTATGAAAAAATGTCCAAAATGGTGGTGCTTCTTTGCATTCATTCTTCGCGGCAAGTTGGCTATATGCTCAAAAAAATTCGCATCATTTGGAATTGTACAACATATAGGAAAAAATTAATAAGTAGAAAGAAGTAGAGGGTGATTCAAAATAATAAATTGTTAAAATTTTATTTATAGAATTAAAAAATGTCAATCCCAATGGTTGTAATGTTGTGACAAACAATCAACATCCAAAGTTTTAATTTTTTTTCAAAAATATTTAAAATTGAGGAAAATAAAGGCTTTCATTCCTTTCAAAGTTTATTTTAGAGTAGAAAATCCATAACTGCCCACAAACTAAATTTCTTTATAACTTTCATCTCATAAATCAAAATAGAGTGATTCAAAACTTTCTGAATATATGTACATCTAGAAAAACAATTTCAAATTTTTAATTTTTTTTTAAAAAAATTTATAAGAAATTTTTGGGCTGCCCGCCGACCAATGAAAACTACATTTCATGCAATAACTTTTTGACCATGTAGTCAAAAGTTATGAAAATTGTTCAGCCTTAAAGCTACTCCTTGAGCACATATTGTGTGAAAATTTCAATGAAAAAAAATAAAAACTCCATCCGTAGTGAGCTGCCCAAAATCGCTATGTTGCCAAAAAATGCAGTTTGGTTTTTTAGGGGTTAAGTGAGGAATCCAAGTGGGTGTGGTTGGGTTTAATCCCCAACCCAAAAAAATTGATATAAACCAATCCAGAAGGGGTCAGTATATCAATCAGTCAAAAGGACCAGCATATAGATCAGTTAAAGGACGAACATACGATCAAGGCAGGAGGACCAACAAAGAAGGGTGACGAGGAAGCCGCAGGATTCAGCCTATAGTGCTGTGCCATGTGGCGGATGGAGGGCGGAGCTGAGCGGACCGGGACTGAGCGGGGTGGTTGGACTGAACGGGTGGAGACTAAGAGTTCACAACTCTTCCATTCAAAGTGAGTCACTTTGAAACTCAAAAGTTTGATTTTAAATCAAAAGTTCGGGTTGACAGTTGGAGCCACAACCCTTTTCCTTTAATTTTAGTTCAAAATCTAAATCTTGAAGCTTCAACAATTCTTCACCAAATCACCAAAATCTCAACCTCCACAGCCGTCATCTCTCTCAAAGAAAATTGCAACATAACCAACTTGCAAAAATGAAGAAAGAATGAAGACTTAATAGGATTAGGACACGAGAAGGAGAAGCTCACGTGAAGGAATTAGCATTAAAAAAACTAATTTATTAAGAATCTCACTATTAAATTAGATTCGTGATTCCTTGGCTTTGACCTTTGATATTTAAAAACTAATTTCTTTAGGATCTTACTATTGCAGTTGTTCCTATTCTTTGGGGATGTTCTTTATTCTTTGGTAGTTAGTCATTAATTAGAATCTTAGAAGGTTTGGATTTTATTAGCTTTGTTTTATTAGGCCTAATAAGCAAAAAAGCAAAAGACAAGATTGACAACCAATTTCTTTAATGAACTAGGAAAAATTAAAAATTAATTAGATTTGAAAGAATTTGGTTAGATTTTTAGATTCTCTACTAATTAATTTCCATTTGAATTTAGGCTAGAAATTTTTAAAGAGAAAAACAAAAGCAATAACGAAAATTAACAAATTAGCTAGAATTTTCAATTGATTTTTGATTAGGACAGATTTATTTGCTAGGGATTTAATTGCTTAAGTTGATTAGGAATTCAATTATTTTAGTAGAATAAATTAATTTTTGATATTTTCTAATTATCAAGGAATTAGGAATTAATAAAAAAATACGCAATGAATTTAAATCTCTATAACCATTAGTGTTTTTGGAATTAGGACCAATTCACATTTTACCAACAAAGTGAGAATTTATCATGGATTAGATGGACGGACCAGATGAGTTCAACGGAAAAATCACCGGGGATTATATACACATGATGATGTTCGATGACGGGACGATGGAGATTTATGTTGAGGAGGTAAATCGATCTCATTTGATTTTTATTCTCATTGTTTTGTTGTTAAGCTTTATTTTGCCCAATGCTTGGAATTAGTGATTAGTTAGATTTCCACACTCTCACATTAGAATTAACTAGAGTAGAATAGTTGACTTTAGGTTAAATTTTAGATTAAAAAATTTATAAGGAATCCTTTAACTATTAACGATCATCACATATTAGAACATTAGTGATTTTTTAGAATAGAAGACGTGATTAGAAGAGTTCACTGCTTGGAAGGCACTCTTTGAACACCCAATTAGGAGAAAGTACTTGATTAGACATAGAACCCGTGTGTTAAGTTCTAAGCTCAAGGGTGGAGTTAGAATCATTCATACTTGGGCACTCACACTAGCCCCTTACGTAGTCACACCAATCCCTTGGGTGCTCACACTAGCCCCCCTAGCACCGCCCCCACCTCCATCTCTACCTTGCTCTATACTATCAAAACTGTAACGAAGGCCATTTCAGTCACTATAAGAAATTTGTGTTTTTGGTCATGAATTTTAGGTGACATTTAATATAACAATTCATGTTTCTATGTCAATAACAATGTCCACCATAATACCTTAATACTATGGCAGACATTATTATTGACATAAAAACACGAGTTGTTAAATTGAATGTCATTTAAAATTTGTCACTTAATGTCTACTATAACATCTTGATGTTATTATGAACATTAATGTTGACATTCAAATATGGGTTCTTACATTAGATGTCACCTAAAATTTGTCACCTAAAACACGGGTTTTTATATAGTGAGTATAAAGCGTGAAGATCTTTAAGCATCTCCATTTGACAATGAGGCAAGCAGATATGTATAGCATCTGGTGGATTTACATCCCAACTCAAGATGTCATTGATAGTTATAGGTCTAGGATTTGTTACGGTCTTGATAGCACTTGGCTGCACAACCAAAACTTAGATTGCATGAGTAAAGTTCAAGTAGCCAGGGAAGTTCTAGAAATCGGCTCTTTCTTCTCTGTTAGGTCATAAAACCTGTTGCGTTTGAAAAGGCAATCTTGGTGTCCCCAACCACAGAAGGTAGCGTTGTGGTTGGGTGGGACAAGAGCTCCCCAAGAAAACCACGGCAATACTTGTCACCAGATCATAGTAAAATACCACCCCCAACTCGCCTATGCATTTGGACTATGTTCCTTCATGGTTGGGATGCATCCTCAATTCTCTACTCTCCTACAAGAGGGATCAACTTTGCCAGGGATGGATCATCGAGGGAGGATGGAAATTCTATTCCAATCATATAAACCTTCAAGGTTTTGATCACAAAAGCCATAGTTGCAACGAAATACGTAACATGCAATTAGTGATTTTTATTGAATACAATATATTCAATTGAGCACAAAATACTTACAAAAGAAGATTGAATATAATATATTCAATCTAAAAAAAAGACGACAACAAGAAACTACAATTGAACTCTCTCCACACCGTAAGAACGAATAGAATAGAACCACTGAATACAAGCGCAACTGAGAGTGCAAAAGAACGAACTAAATAGAAATACTTCATAAAAACGCAACTAAGAGTGAAATTGACTGCAAATACTAAGAGTGTGATCGACCCAAGTGCTGGCCTAGTTCATTCCCTTGTACCTCCCTAGATACCTAACTCTATTGATGCCTCTTCTCTTATTCAGCTTGGTTGGATGTTTTTCTACTTCTCCAAGAATTGGCCTAGTATGAATACCAATCCTTCTACAATACCCGAACGAGTTTGGATTTCCCACACTTTTTCTATACCCGGACCACTGTCTGCCCTCATCCAATGACAATGCATTTTTTTCCACAATATGTATACTACAATCTCGAACAAGAAAATCTTATTGTCCGTCATTACAAATCGAGCAGGCTTGGGTGGGTACAACGTGATTTCTACTTTCAAATCTCCATCACCAAATTGCAAGCCTCACACTTGGGATCCTCATTGCGAGCCTCACATGACAATACAATATTCTTTGGTGTACCAAAACTATAATAGAACTTCACAATGTTTTTTTACCTATAGATATCAATTCATTTGTGATTACCCTTCCATTCTAACAATGTAGGATGATTCTTTTCTAGAGAAATAGCAGTTACATCAGCAGCTGGAGTACGTTACGTTACAGCTTCTTCATCGATTGCCAATTAGAGTTGGGTTACAAGAATTCTATTCATGTGCTAAATTGAAAGGCTTTGAGTATGTGGACAACACTCTCTGTACACGATCTCAAACCAACCAACTAAATCTCCACACACGTCATTATCATTCAAGGAAAAGGCTAAAATCTTTTTATCTACTACAACCAGGTTCGCCCTATCTACATTTGCAAAGTTTGCAAACATGCATACTCCTCACAACAATCTTTTCATCGTACTCAAGAAGACAAAAACTCTCAAACACGCAAACAATCCATTGTCTACGATCTCATGTCAACGTGAACCCCCCACACCTTGTTTTCATAACAATTGGATGAAAAACCCTCACTAACAATTAACATAAAACTAAAAATTCATATAAATCAGTAGCTATTCTAAATGTCCTTTTACTAACACAACCTTCACCCTCCATAACATCAATCCAAAACAAGGAAAACCTCTTCAAGCTTCAAAGCAAAAGCATGGAATACTAAAGTAGTGAAAATTAGCAATGCACAAACAATATACACAGAGAGTGTTCCCAAATCTCCCCTCATATCTTGTCACCTCAAATTCCAACAAAGACTTCCGACATACTAGAAAATTCAACACAACAAAATCTATTTAGAAAAATGGCAATTGGTGGTAGCTGTTGGGAAAGTCCTTTACCACCTCCACCAAACATAGAGCAGCCACTTAAAAAAATATCCAAACAAGAAAAAACAACTTGTACACCATCGCAACAAAGGTAATGTGAAGTATTTGAAAATTTAAGGTGAAAAATCTTTCCCCCAAGTCAAATCCAAATTGGAATATAGGAACCAAGACTTGTGAGAGCCATCATTTATAAAGATATAGACTATAGAACCAAAATTCCAAATATGATCTACATAGAGCAAGCACATTCTCAACTCAAATACATTTAGATCCACTCACCTTCGAAATTAAAGCTTTGCTTCTCTTCATTACATCAAGCAAATATGTAGACGCTTGCTTGCTCACACTATACCCTTAAATCCTTGTCTTGAAGCCCCTAGAGGCCAAAAAAAGCACCCACAAAATGTTAGAGCAGCCACTCAAGACAATATCCAAACAAGAAAAAAAACTCACGCACCATTGCAACAAAGGCAATGCAAAGTATCTAAAAATGCATGGTGAAAAATCTATCCCCCAAGTCAAATCCAAACTGGAATATAGGAACCAAGACCTATGAAAGTTGTCTTTTATGAAAACACAGATTACATAACCAAAATTCCAAACACAATCTATACAAGGCAATTAAGCGCATTCTCAACTAAAACGTGCTTAGATCCACTCACCTTTGAAATTGAAGCTTTGTTTCTCTTCACTACAAACAAGTAAACACGTAAATATGCAATCGCCCGCTTGTTTGTACTGCACCCTTTAAACCATTGATCTGAAGCCCCCCAAGGCCAAGAAAAGCACTCACAAATACTGCACGGTCGCGCTTGGCACCGAGAAAAAAAACAAAATAGAAACACCAACCGCAGCTACAAGTGCAAGCAACTGATTATTTCCTCATGCCTCCCTAGATACTCAAATCTTCTGATGCCTCTCCTCTTACTTAGCTTGGTCGGATGCTTTCTACCTCCCCTAAAACCAGCCTGGTACAAATACCAGGGGCCCTCCACGATATGTAGACGGGTTTGGATTTCCCACACTTCTCCCATATTCAGACTACAATCTGTCCCCATCCAATGACAATACAGTTTTTCCCGTCATTTGTTGCAAGAATCTTTATATTCAATCTATTGAAGATTCCTAGTCGTAATGGTCTAATACTTGGTATCACCATGACAACTATGAAGTTTTCTAAAACTCCTTGTCAGGTTTTTTGTTTTGTTTTTGGACAAATGGTTATGTGGCCTTCCTTCAAGAAGGTTTTAAGTTGTCTAGCTCCTTAATTTGGAGGACTTGAATTGAAAAAGGGCATATTTGAGTATGCAATTTTGAATACATAATTTTTGTATGTGCTAGCTTTGAGGAATACATAAAATGAAAATTTTGAAACATTGTGGCAACGGTATGCAAGGGCATTATTGCTATTTGGCATTTTTTAACACATTTTTCCTCTTTTTTTTCTATAGGCTTGAAGTTGATGATTTTTTTTGAGGAAATTAGACCTTATAAGGCCTTAAAAAAACACCTTGCTCCCTATCTCCATCATAGAGGGGAAGACACCAGATCTTTCACAAGGTCACACAATTAGCAAAATAGAAAGTACATAAGCGATAGAATGAGAGCTTGTAGATGCAACTGACAAAGGTACAAAAGAAGGCAGAGCAAGTCACATGCATAGGCCACCAATGCACTAAAATTACTTCCAAACCATGTACAGAATCAAAATTGGAAAATTGTAACCCTAACTTTTTGTTCCTCCAAAGCACACTAAGGACAAGGCAAGGAATGAGCTTGTGACAAGATGATAATCAATGGACAGAAACTATTTGGAGCCATCGACGAACAGACCCTTTAAACCCCTTCATATTCATCCATGTCCTCCATTACCTAGATGAAGTACATCGTATCCAACGATTCTTCGAGCACCATTAACAAAGTTGCTGCTGCTACAAACTTCCTAAGTAAACTTGCAGGGGCAAACGATGTAGTGACGTGCAATTTCGATGGTCACATTTGCTAGTTCTACACCCTGGATTTCAGAAAGTTGATCAACTAATTGAACTTGCGCGGTATTTTGAACTCCAAATGAGAGACATGCAAAAAAACATTCTATACACTCTGCCATAGTGAGAGAGAGAGAGGGAAATTAGTCTAATACATAGGGAGCTTATATTACGTTCCCAATGGGGGAAATGTGAAGAATTCCCGATGTTTCCTTATGTGCCGAAGGTAACACCGAGAATTTTTCTTCACAGTGGGAAAAACAAGACACGTAGGGAAATTACATTAGAACATCAGGAAAATATCACAAGGACTCATAGGGAATTTTTTTGGCAATGCAATGAAGTACAAATGAAAAATTGTATTTTGGATGAATGAAACTGAAAACATGGATGGATGAAAAATTGGTTTCTAGATGAATGGAATTGAAACTTTGGATGGATGCATAAGGATGAAAATTTGCTTTTTACATGGATGATATTATCAGTTTGAATGGATGAATATGGATGGATATCTTTTTTCAAGATGGATGAAATTATTAAGTTTGGATGGATGAATAGAGATGAATATTTGCTTTCCAAATGGATGAAATGATGAAGTTCACATTGGTGAAAAAATATTTTATAAATGGATGTAGCTTGATGAACAAACAGGGATAAAAAACAAAAGGATGTCTAAGCACTATCCAAGCACTGGACGGTAGAATACCATTGCTACAACAAACTAAAGAAATCCTATTGTCAATAGAAGTTGTACAACTGCCTTCCATATTATAAGGTGGCGACGGTTCATCTTCCACTAGCCATTGTGAGAGTTGTCAATTTTACAAGGAATAAATCATTTCACAAAACAATTAGTTAAAAGAATCAAATATTCACAATCAAAAAAATAAAAGCTTGTAATTAAAGCATACTTCTTGATTATAAATATGAAAAAATCATACAGTACTGAATGACTCACTCATATAGAACAATATTGTCCAAGATCATAATGTGCTCAAAATTTGTCTCCAAAATTGCTTCAATTATGTCAATTGTCACCATTATTGTTCCTTTCTCAACCTAAATCCATGAACAGCAAATCTGATTTCATGTGCAAATGTAGCAAACATTCACAATTCAACTCCAATAAAGTGTCCATTGAATGGAAATTCACATTAAGAAAAAAAACTTACACTACTTTTGAAGCTACAGTACCTTCAAATTGTTGGAGACCTGCTTGACTACAAACAAATAATAAGAAGGCTACAAGAGCAAAAAATTATATTGGTAGTAACGATGAAATTACAATTATACATGAAAACTTCCTTGTAAATCCATTGTAATCAAATCAAAACATGAAGATTACACACAAGAAAATGAGAATATTATGCCCTAGGTGGAGAATGTTTATAAAGACTAAAAACTAATTAAGATACTTGCAGATTGGGTTCTATTTTTCTTTTTCTTCTTTGTACAAGCAACGTTATCACGACCAAAGAAGGTAACCACAATGAAGAACCACTTACCTAATGACATATAATGCATCCTGAAGACTCTAAGTTGCCTCATCAAGTACTTGATGCAATGAAATTAGGTTATTAAAAACAAAATATAAGCAAAGGTAGTAACATATCTAACATTTACTAAAAAATTAAATTAGAATCAAAGTCATACCAAAGCATTTGAGCCTAAACCAATGATTAAAATTGTGTGTCCTATACTCTTAATCCCACTCACCTTCAATACCTACAATTTTTGAAGTGAAGCCAAGTTATATAGAAAACCTACGGTTGGTCAACTTTTGACACACACACATTAGCACAATACTCTTCAACAATTCTACAAATACATTTGCAACGAGTCAAGTTTAAATCAGCCTATTAGGTCAAGCGTTTGGAATTTTAATTGGTCAATTCAAATTAGACTATGCTAGAATTCTACAACGAGTGAAATCAAAAGTGAATCATAGGAGTTTGAACCCTCCTAGATTGGAAGTAGACTGTAGGCCCTTGAAGACCACTTGATCTGCAAATACAAGTTCAGACTGAATGGAGGAATTAGTAGGAAATTAGAAATACATTTAAACAAAGTTTGTAAAGAGCAACAAAGTCAATAACTACTAACCAAGTAACCAAACACAAGCAAGTAAAAAAATAAAATAAAATTTTACAAAAGAAGCAGCATGAAGGGTCAAAAATAAGCAACCAACTTCAAACAAAATAGATAGAATCAATAACTAACCAAGAGACCCAACACACAAGGGCACAACAACAAAGAAGCCTTAGGCCCACCTATCCAAGCCACCAATCAACTTTAGATCTCAAACTTCCAAGTAGTGCATATGCTTTCGGCATTACATTAATTTATGACACATAACTAACGCAATTAGAAAATATCAGCATCGATTGTATACAAGCATCTCCAATCTACTTGTTGAACAAGTAAATACAAGATCAAGACCAATGAGTTGGCATTTAAAATTATTGACCCACACAATACAACAATTCCTTCATCAATTACTGCACTTTGCACTACTCACTTTGAAGATTTTGTAGCTAAGTAAAACAAATGTAATTTTATAAATTAGACTTCCTTCATGTCAAAATTCCAAAATTCCTCGTTTGCAATTCCATGTCCAAAAGGTCATGCAAGTGCGTTGAAAGGACACAAATACAATTCAATAAGGTGCCTCAATGATGCTCTTTGCAATGAATGAGCCTTTTCCTACATCAATTTCTTAACAAAACTCATCTACCAGTACAGTGCTCTTGTCCATTGCTCTTGCCAAAATAGTTCTTAGCTTTTCCATTTCTTGTCACAAATAAGCACTCTCAGAACGTCAAATACCTCTAAACAATGCATACACTGTTAGCACTCACTTTCCAAAATAAAATTGCAAAAAAGATTCCTACTAAAATTTCAAAATCCCTTCCCAAAAAAATACTAGAGCCTTGTTAGAAACTATTTGGCATGTTCAATTTTTAAACATTTTAGTGACCAATGATAAGCAATCTCTCCTCTTTTATAGTTGCAATATTCACCTTATTTAACATGTAGACAATAAGAATTTAAAAATGTTGTACTCACCAAAAATATAGACATCCACTCATGTATCCCTCAATTTTGCTGGTAGTTGTCTTTTCCTTGGTCCACACCCTATCGAACAACCTCTTTGCTACCACCTTCTTCAACATTTGCATCAAGAGGTGCAATAGGTGGCGTTGCTTGTGAGCATGCCCCTTCTCTACAGGCCGACATTACAGCTAATGTTTCATCTCCACTGGCCGGCATTATGGCTAATGTTTCATCATTTGGTTCTTCCCTTCCCAATCTTTGAGATTTAGGAATACTCTTACTACTTTTTTGATAATGTTTAAGTTCAAAGGCATATTTTAATATATCCGTTCTTCTCCAAGAAAGTTTGATCTCATCTTCTGGAAAATTAATGTCAACTATTTTATCATCCATTTCTACAGATGACCTCATTTGGCAACAACTACGTAATTTCTTCATAAATTGTTGATTCCATTGCAAAAAAGGAGATTTCAAAAATTCATCTACAAACTCACTTTTATTTGGCATAAACCAATTGCAAACAACTTCGTGGTTCCATTTTAATTGCTTATACTGCTTTTTGAAGCAATTTTGACTCTTCAAGAAAAAATTTCCCCACTTGATGTTGCAAGGAAGACCTTTAGGTCTCTATCCATATACTCTATCATAAAGTATTAGGTTTGGAATTTGGGGCAATATCCAACGGCGTGAAATTGGGCACTCCTATAAAGATTCATTCCCTGTAGCATCTGAAATGTTATTGATGGCTCCTAAAACATCTAGTCCTTGTGGAACTCTACATTCACTGCACCATTTGGATGACTCTCTTAGAAACTGTACTCCACACCCATTACAAAATGCCATTTCTATACAAAACAAAACAAAATTCAGAATATTGTAAATTTCTAATCTGCCTAGCAATCAATGCACTACTGACATGGACATCCATGTCAGAGTCATATATAAGTCATTTTAAAATTATAATGTAGTCATTCAGAAGTTAGGATGGAATAAGTCATTTTATAATCACATATGAATACATTCAAAGTTCCACAGTACTATACCATATGCAATAAGCCATACACCATATATCATACATTATACACCACATCCAATACACCATACACAATATGCCATATAAAATATTTCATACACTATATATTACAGTTGGCACATGTGCCATGTGGCTTCTAAAGCCTCTTAGTATGAGAATAAGAAGGGATGAAATGAAAAGACCTTTGTACTAGAGGTTTAGAAGGAAGCAAGACAAAGCATGTGGGATATATAAAATGCAAGAATTATGTTACAAGTAAAATTTTAAACCTCATTTATACATAGCAAATCAATTTTTTTCAAAAAACTGTGAACTTTCAAAAGTTGAGTCTAAATCAATTCTACTTTCATTTCCAAACATCCATTTTAGATTTTGAGCCTTAAATCAAAAGTTATAAATATATTTGTACCATGGTCTATTTGGGACCTTGTAGTCATTTTTGACCTTGCAGTCGTTTTAGTTTTGCATTGTAATAAAGCAGAGTCATATTGTAGAAATTTAAAAACAACCACTAGGAAAATTTTCAGCCCTTGAAGGAGTTATGAAGCGTGTTGTGAAGAAAAACAAGGGAACCAACTCAACTAAGCCAATTTTTTTTAAATATTTTTTAAATATTTTTTAAAAAATGAAATCTATTTCTTAAGCTAGTGAATGGGAGTGCTTGAAATTGTAGGACTGCGAGAATAGTAAAAATGAAATGATTTTTATAATATTAAAAAAATATTTTTTTAAGCTTCATATTGAAAAATTGAAAAATTATAGAAATTCATATCTAATGTAGGATCAATGCTACCACATAACCACATTAGTATGATATTTTCAAGATTATAAGTTTTTAAATTTTTAAAATTTAAAATTTAAAATTTATTATTATTATTTTAGTATTTTTTAAAATAATTTTAAATTTTAAATTTTTTTTAATAGATCACTAGTCATCATTGATGATGACTAGTGATCATTGTTGCTTAAAGGGGTTGCAAGTACCCTTGAAGGGAACTCTTGGAAAGAAATTAGCCCCTTTGAGGGCTGAAATTTTCCTTGAAATAGTATTGTCCATATTAGCTCAGTGCCCTACTTGTTTTTAGTGCAAAACATTGTATTATGGTCTAATGAAGACCCGAGGATGCTAGTATGTGAGCGTGTGAGCATGAGCCTATGAGCCTATGAGCTTGTGAGACTCCATTTTTTTCCATTTAGAATCTATAAACTTGTTGGGGCCCTATGACCGTGGAATTAAATGTCAGGATCTATAATCCAAATGAACAACAAATGAATACGCCACTATACAATTTTGTACCAAAAAATTGAACCAATATATTTCCTAAAATTGAGATATAGTCAATATAGTCTTCATCATTGGCCTTCATGTAAATTTAAATGACAAAGTGGTCCACCTATTTTGTTTATTTTTATAAATATGCTTTTAAATAAAAACAAAATATCTTGAACACTAAATATTTGAAATATAGTAGTTACATACTATATACCAAATAAATGCATTAACCCTTATGACCTAGACAACAAGTTTTCAAGTCAATGCCCCTCCTTATTGAATTATCCTTTTTCAAGTTTATCATTTCTAAAGATAAAAATCATTTAAAAAAAATAGATTATATAATAAGTCCAATGGTAGTATTTCATTGAATTCCAAGCTGAATTTTGCTTTGAGGAAGTTTTTGAATTTTAGTGGTGTAGTACAATTCAAGGTTGATACATGATTTATTGTTTAATTTGGGCATAGGTTAAATTTTTAGGCCACGGCATGGAATGGTTGCCTCATTATACATACGCAAAGGCAATAGAAATCAAACATCAAATCATGAAAATAAATTAAAATATTGTTTAACTCATATTACTAAGTTTAAAATAACAAGCATACTTTAAAATTTCTAAGATCTATGAGGTGATAGAGAAATTGAAGATGAATGAGAAGAAACATTAGCATAAGTTGATGCTAAATCTTCAATATAAATAGAGAGGCTACAAAAATTCAGAGATGAACTTCTAAGAAATCCACAATGACAATAAAAAGATAGGGATTGCTTTGGCAATGGATTTATCCAAGTGCACAAACAACAAACCATATATTAGAGTAGGAAGTAACAACTTAAAATACAAAGTATAGACTTACAATCAAAGTTGTTGAAAAGAAAATATATAAATAAACTTTACTCATATAAGTCAAATAGCGTGATGTTTTCAACTAGAGATCCATTATCAATCTCTATATCATTATGTGTGGTTGTAAAATCAAGAGTTTTGAAAACAATTGTAGAAGTTTGTATTCCTTGTAGAGGTTTTAGTACCTCATCAAAGAATTTGGCGTTACACCCTTATACTAATGAGCCGCTCTAATAAAAAAATTTAGATGAAGTACCATATTAAAATTTCGAAAACATCAAAATTGAAGTGTTGATTACAAAAATCAAATAAAAAATAGAAAACAAAATTTTTCAGTATTATAAATTACAATACATGTAGAGGAAGTCATATTTGCCACAATACCACCTACAATGTTCAAGGAGTGAAAAAAATGCTTCATGAAAATTTCAAACTTTTTATGAGTACCCCTTCCTAGCTTGCCATCTACCTTTCTACATAACTAAGTTGTCATAAAAATAGAATTAAAGAAGATATTGCGTGTCCCTAAATCAACCTCAAGAATTAAACAATTAATAGTAATTATAAGCTTCTATGGCAATGCTTCAAACTAAACAAGCTTTAGAGACTAAGAAATAAAATGAAATGAAAATTAATAAAGTAAATTAAAATGAAATAAAGGAATTACCTATTGACTTTATAAAATGCTATTGACAAAGTTGCAATGTCTGCCATGACTTCCAAAACAATACTTTCCACAATATAATGCCACATGAAATAGTCTGCATGATCTCAATTGATAATAGTAAATTGTCTTTGCAAATAGTGGTTGACATCCCATCCCATAAACATCTTGCTAGAAAAACTTTGAGACTTTCATCTTTTTTCAATTCTATATGAATTGTAACTTTTGTTTGCTTCCAATTGGTACTCCTTGATTTAATAATAACATCTATAATATCTCGGGGATGCTATTTTGTGAGCCTACGAGCGTGAGCCTATGAGCCTGTGAGCTTGTGAGCCCAGAATTTTTGGGGAAATTTTTAGTGATTTTTAGGGCATGGACCTATTATCGTGCTTTAAGAATTTTGGATTTTTATATCTAGTATCCCCCTCATGGGATTTGAAATTTGTGACTTTCAAAACTTTTTATTTTATTTTTTTTATTTTTTTATTTTTTTATTTTTTCAGTCCTTTTTTTATTTTTCAAATTTTTTTTGCAACTCCATCATCTTCCAAAATCCGTCTTGATATTGAAAGGGGTTTGGAGGTAGAGGGCTTTGGAGCTCTCAAAACTTTTTTTTTCATTTTTTTTCTACTTTTTTTTTTCCGACTATGTTCCTAGTTCATTTTTTTTGCGACTTTTCACCCTCGAAAACCTTCTCTCGGTACCAAGAGATCAATTTCAAGGTGAAAAAGTCGGAAAAAACCCGATTGTCTGGTACATCCTTTTACAGGCACTATTTTGATATTTTCCATTCTATCACATATCTTATTTTGAAACTTTTGTTTTATACCTCAGATTTCAATTCAAGAAGATCAAGGCACCTACTTCCATGTAGTAAACATAAGATTGCTATTAGAAGTAATCCTTTGTTTTTAGAGTCTAACTCAAACAGCACAATCTCAATCCAATCATACTTACGGTGTTCTAGGACTCTTTTAAGAAAACAAAGCTTATGAAGCTTCCATCTATTCATAAGAAAGTAAGCAGTAACTAACAGCCTTCAAAAGGTGTAACTATGCCACCTCAAAGCTCAAGATAACAAAAAATTAGTATAGTGAGAAAAGTGTGAGTCCTTCTAGTGGTTTCAAGCTTTCCTTGAGGTAGTGAGCCTCACCTACACCCATGACCACCAACATCAACAAGTGAGGTTAGTACGCCGTATGCAAGGTGTCTTCAGCTCACTGACAACGTGTTATAGTTTTCACAATGAAAGAAAGAAACAACAACTTTGAACAACTTCACACATACAAACTATCACACTATACACTGTTAGCACCAAAAAGCACCTGGCTGCTTGCTTGCGTTTGACTAGACGCCATGTTTATCTCAGTACTCTACCCCAGAAAAATTTAACTCAGTGGAAGTCTTCCTGGAGCGTGAGCACTCTCCCACACTCGGTAGCTTACGTCACTCACTCAGCCAAAACGCTCTAACCAGTAACGCAGAAGTTGAAGCAGCTTCCAACGTTTTTTCCAATGAACAAGACTGGGTATTAAAACAGCAGTTCAATACCCGTTACCATTCTTGGATCTGATCCAACCTTTATTTCTGTACCTTGTCGGGTATCAATCCATCTTGAGACAAAGTTTCCGTTTATCTCGGCTATGTGTTGGCAGCTTACTGTCACAGCTTGCATCCATCCCAGATGGTCATTCATAAAAGCAAAACTTAAACATATAATCAAAGCTTTGCTTGTTTGATCATTAAATGATTTTTTTTTTAAAAACAGCTTAAACCCGTCCATCCTTTATTGGTACAAGTTGTCAGAAATGACGCATCTGAAGCTTAAAATGACGGTATTAGAATCGTCAGTTATAATGTTTTGCTTATAATTAGCAGTGCCACAAGATTGTACAGTAGTGGTCAGAAAATCCTATGTAATATAGGAATAATATTGAGCTTTTTGGATCCGAGGTAATTTGAAAAAAAATCTTTTGGGAGGGAAGGAGGGATTATTTACACGACTCTGTTTTTCATATCCCAACCCTGTTTTAAGTGAAAAACAAAACTTTGTGCATGTCATATGTCCATGCAGCACGAAGTATGCAAATCTTTTTAATGCATAACTTGGCATAATGTCTAGTATTTAACATCCTCTTGAGTAATTTCTCAAGTGTATCACGATCAAGTATGCAATTTTATTCAGCACTTGGAGATGAAAGCTGAAAAAAAGAAAAAAAGAAAAAAAAAACTTTTTTTTTTTCCACGACTCCATCACCCTAGAAAACCCCTTGTTGGATTCCGGATTTTGAACCTCAAAAAAAATTCAAAAATTCAAATTTTTCTTGGAAGGTATTGATAGGCCCTTTGGAGATAGTGGGTCATTGTAAGAAAGACCTGCGGCAAAGTGTAGCGTTTTGCACAGTACTCACTTTTTTCTTTGGGAGTACTGTATAAATAGTAAATCAATTTTAAAAAAAAGTGAAAAATATGTTTGATGTATATACCTTTAAGAAGAAGATACCCTAGAAAGGAAAAGTATAGAAAAAATTTCTAAGTAGGAGAACTAGAAAAGTGCTAAATTTCGTGAAAATTGTAACTTTCACTATATTTTCACATTTTAATTTGTAAAAAATAGGGAAAGTAATTTTTCTTAAAACTAAAAATTGGCCATTTGGGAAGACTTTATGGTAAAGGTATTTCACCAAAATAATGATCCGAAAACTATCTTGATTGTTCAAAAATGTGCGCGCAAGGGAGGCCTGTTAGCACACATGTAGAGGAAAGAGAATAATGATTTTTTTAATTTCCTTCGGTGGAAACATGCCTACTTAGTGTAGGAATAGACCCTAGAAATCTGAGCTCTAAATTATTAATTTAAAGTACTCCCCAGTACTAAAAACCCCTAAACCGCAAAGTGTGACAAATTAGAGAAATTAGAATTTAAATATAAAATGATTTTTGAAAATTTCTGAAAAATAAGGGTTTTGATAACTATCAAGTCAGTAATCTTCAATAAAAATTTCAAGTTCAAAGAGTTAATGCTTCAAAAGTTATAGCTCATGACAACTCCGTCACTCAAAGTGTGACGCCAAATAGTACAAGTCTTTCTTGCATTCACCCTAGTAGGGTTTGAAATTTTAAAATACATTAACCACATTTCCACGGTCATAGGTCCACGGTCATAAAGCTGAAATTTTACTATAAATGGATTTTTTTAAATGACTTCTCTTTTTTTTTTCTCTTGGCTTAAAAAATTCACAGTTTTTTTTGGTTAATTCTCTGGGCTCACAAAACCTACACTCACGGCTCGCAAGCTCATGCTTTTAGGCTCACAAACTAGCGTCGTTGTATAATATCTATTGTCTTCCCTTCATTGTTCTCCAAGGTCACATAGAAAAATATACTCATTTCTATGTAACAATAAGTAACAAAGTGTGTAATTAGATTCACAACATCATTCTTCAAAGAAAAACTTTACAACTAGGAAAGATTTCATATGACATAAAGGAATATTGATTTTTGAAATTGTCCTCAATTGAGATTTAAACTACTCAAGATAAAAAGAGTCTTCATGGTTTCCTTCTTTAAAAAGTCATGCAATTATAACTATAGTTGATTTAGATAAAGAGGCTAAAGTGCAACATCTAATCTTTGTGTTAGTAGATTTGCTTGATAAAAATCTTTGAAATGATGTCCAAATGTAATCAATTGTCATGCACTATAAAAATGCCTAACATAATCCAAAAATGAAATGTAAATCACACCCAATATTCAAACATCTTTGTTTGTGCAAGGGATTTGCCAAATGATTGGAAGCAACCCTAAACATGGCTATGCATTAGGAATGCAAAAAAATAGTAACATTTGATCAATTCCTAGCATATATTGAAAACAAATTTGGATTCAAAAAGCATTGCCATTAATGGCTACCCATTGAAAAGGTAGAAAAATTACAATATTTGATCAATTCCTATCATGTATTGAAAGCAAACTTGAAACCAAAACTGTAGTTGTTAATAGCCGCCCCTTAAGAAAGTAGAAAAATTACAGTATTTAATCAATTCCTAATATGTGTTGAAAGCAAACTTAGGTTCAAAAAGCTTTGTCATTAACGGCTACCCATTGAAAGAGTAGAAAAATTGTAGTAGTTGATTAATTTTTAAAATTTCTTGAAAACAAATTTGAGTTCAAAAACCGTAGCCGTTAATGCCTGTCCATTGAGAAGGTAGAAAAATTACAAAATTTGATCAATTCCTAACTTGTATTGAAAACAAACTTGAGTTCAAAAAGCATTGTTGTTAACAACTACTCATTGAAAGGATAGAAAAATTGTAGTAGTTGATTAATTTTTAGAATTTCTTGAAAACAAATTTGGGTTCAAAAATTGTAGCCATTAACAGCTACCTATTGAGAAGGTAGAAAAATTACAGCATTTGATCAATTCCTAACTTGTATTGAAAGCAAACTTAGACCCAAAAAGCATTGCTGTTAACCGCTACCCATTGAAAGGGTAGAAAAATTGTAGTAGTTAATCAATTTTTAGTATTTATTGAAAAAAAATTTGGATCCAAAATAGTGTGGCCATCAACGGTTGTCCATTCAGAAGGCAAAAAAATTAAATGCATTGTACAGAACCTTAGCAATTTTTATGGTTAAGTAAAAGTGTTGGGCCACCACCTCACATGGTTTCAAAACCATTTGTTGTGAGTGAATTTGATTGAGAAGAAAAGCTCTTTCTACAAGACGGGTGGTAGAAGGTACAACAACTAATATGGATATGTAAATTAGGATTACTAAAAGCTCAACCTCTCATATCTAGTTAATTCAAATGCAGGAATTGTGTTTAGTGTAGAACTTTAGACGTCATTTTGGCATAGCAAAATAAATTTTTTTAGAAAACTTAAAACCAATAAAAGTTGGTAATTTAAATTAAATTTCATTTCCAAAATACGTTTTAGATTTTAAGACTCCAATCAAAAATTATCGACAAAATTCAAAGAGGGGTTGGACATGCCAAGATTCTTTGGAATTTCCAACCCCTCTTTGAATTTTGTTCATGACTTTTGATTGGAGTTTTAAAATCTAAAATGGATTTTTGAAAATGAAATTTAACTTGAATTATCAACTTTCACTAGTTCTAAGTTTTCTAAAAAAAGTTATTCTACTATGCCAAAATGAGGTTTAAAGTTCAACATTGAACACAATTCCTATGTTTTGACGATGAGTGGAGTTAAGCTCTCATTTTCAAATTTTCCCAAATGTTAATGAAGTAATTTTCTTCATTTTTCCATTTAAATATTGTTTATGGTAGGTGGTTAAATGATAGTTAATAACTGATTCAACAAAGTGTTATTGAATTTTTTATAATTATGGTAAACCCTCAATAAATTTATTTGTAGATTTGGCTACTTGATCCTAGAATTTTTTTAAAAAAATTGGTAATTTTTTTAAACTTAATTTAAGTTGAAATTTGATATTTAAGTACAGTATTAGCATGGTGGCAAGCAAGCAAAGTTCCTTGTCTTGTTGTTTATTCACAATGAATTCCAATCAAAAGAGATGATCTACAATCATGCATTAGTGATTCTTCTAAATAAGTTTCAACTCATTAGTTTGTCCAATGTATACAACACTATATCTTCTTTTTGGAGTAATAACAATGATGGTGGTGAGATTGATTAAATTGCTCACATGAAAAGATGTACATGCTGGAATGGAATATATCTATAATAGTGTATTTTGAAGACAAAGGCAAGAGAAGGTTTAGAATTTGTTTAAAATGCTCATGAATGAACTTTGGAGTAGAGTCAATCTTGTATAATGGATGCAACAAGGTGACAATTTTAAAAATTGATTTGTTATGTTTAATCATGTGAAGAAGGTGAAATCATGGACAACTATCACGTGAGACATCTATAACTCTACCTATTGCAAAATCATAACAATTGCCATCTATGATATAAGTAAAGTAAGGGTATTGAATGGTAACTCATTTTTGGCATAGTCTAAATAAGGTCATGTAGAAAGTGGGGTGTCAAATTCAATGTATAAGGAACTCATTTGTAATAATGCTCAAGCCAACTTTACTACAATTCGCATTGTGCATAGGTCAAAAGATTCATATGTTCCAATGGTAGATTGTAAAAAAGCTTGTTTGTTCCATTAAATAACAAACATGGATAAGGATGTAGAAAAGCTAATTGCCAAAGAATTGTAGAACTAGCATATTCAACTTTGTAGGCAATAGAAGGATGCAATATTGATATCTAAAGTAGATAAGATGTATATAGTTTGAAATCAAAATTTGGTGCTATTCCCATAGAATTGCATTATAATCAACAATTTGTAAGCTAAATGATTTGTTAGAGTGCAACTCGAGACTATAATTGTAGAGTGCTAGTTGCACTCTAGCAACTATAGGGCTTAACTTTGCAAAGAAATTCCTAGAAAAGGCCTCTCTAATTAAATAGGATATGAAACTCTCTAAATTATAATGGCATTTGGAGATGAAAAAAAAATTGCAAATGCACTCAATGAGATGCTTCAAATGGAGTTCATTTGTACTTAAATTCCGCACTTGGAAGGGGAAGAAGTATTTGGGTCTGACATAAGGAAATTAAATCTTCTAATAAGTTCTAAAAGTGATTCTCATCAACCCAATAAAGTTAACTTCTCTCATCTTCAGGTTCAAATTAGGTTGGCCATTGCTAGAGTGCAACTCGAGACTATAATTGTAGAGTTCAACACGGTCATGCTTCATAGTGGATCCATAAAAAGATTACAATATATCAAAATTGCATATGTATAGAAAGAATTTCACAAAAACCAAGGTAAGAATGTCAAGCCATTCAAAAGTACACATAGGCCAAATACAAGATTATTATTGATTGTTAAGCCTAGTACACCTTCTACTATCCCTATTTAGAAAAGTCAAAAGTGTGAGTATAAGAGTATGACATTTCAAATTCAAGATTTTTAGTTTTGTTCAAATCAAATTGCAAGATGGGACGTGGGATCTAAGCATTTCCATGCTCTTAGGTACCAACCCAAGATCCTTGAGGTCTAACATATTTTTATTAATACAAATCTTACATATATCAAAATCATTAAGCTTAAAAAAGTTGGGTTCAACTTACAGTCCACCAAGCCAATGTCACTTTGATGTCTATACACCTTGTCTAATCTTTTTGACTATATTTAGTGGATTCATCCTTGACCAATACATGCTAAGAAATCCCTTTAATTTTGAATGGCAAGCAAATTCATAGGAGTAGTAAGACATTCACCAAAAATCAATGCAATCACTGAGAAAGTACAAGGAATATTATTGCAAACATAATATTATTCAAGTGAATTTTGTCCCTTGTATAATTTTGGTTAACTTAATATGCTTTGTTTGGGACTGACCCTAACTAGAAGGCTCTTAACATCATATTTTGCAATTTTTCAACTTATACTTGTCCCCATTTTAGAAGAATAAATGGGACTTCCATTTGAAAGTGTGTCATGTTCTTAAGCTACAAACATCTTTATTACATCTTTTCTTGATTATGCATTTTGTAATTAGATTGTAAGATAGGCATGTTCATCTACGTTTTCATCCTCAATTTAGATGAAGTAAAGCAAGTGCTTGCTATTGTTGTAATCATTAGGACATATAAATGAACAAGAATTATTTGAAAGATATTAGTACAAATAAAGTACATATATAATACCCATGATATATTATCTTTGAAATCCCCAAATTTTAGTAGCAAAATATTGTATTCAAATTTCAATATGTATTTTTTGTTGCAATGAAAGAACTATTTATTATTTATAAAATGTTCCACTCCCTATAAGATGTGCCTCATATTTAGAAGTGCCTCTAAATTATTTATACTTAACCTACCTTGGGACAGCCTCTCAAAATGTAATATAAATTTTAGACCTATAGTAATATCAACTTGCCAAGATTTTGAATCTAAAATTCACAGTCATAGGTCCCACAGTAAAAGGTCATATTTTTAAAATACAGTACATTTTGGTGGAAAAAAAATCAATCTTTTGATCTTTTAACCAATTTTTAAAAAAAATATCAAATATTAAAATTTTGGGCTCTAGGCTCACAAAATCCCTACTCACCGCTCTTAGGCTCACACTCACATGCTCACATCCTAGCACCATTGATGAAGACCTTGTAGTCATTTTAAAGTCGTAGAGTAGCAAAGTGCAATCAAGTTTTAGTAATTCAAAAATGACTACTATCCACATCAACTTAGTGCCCTAACTTTTTTTAGTGCAAAAAATTACACCCTAGCCAATTTGGAATCTTGTAGTCATTTTAGAGTTGCATACTAGTAAAACACAATCATTAATTAGTAACTAAAAAATAACTACCATCCACGTCAACTTAGTATCCTAACCTTTTTTAGTGCAAAAAATTGCACCCTAGCTAATTTGGGACTTTGCAGTCATTTTAGAATCACATAGTAGTCAAATGTAGTCATTAATTAGTAATTAAAAAATGACTACCATCCATGTTAACTTGGTGCCCTAACCTTTTTTAGTGCAAAAAATTACACCCTAGCCTATTTGGGACTTTGTAGTTATTTTAGAGTCGCATAGTAGTAAAACACAATCATTGATTAGTAACTAAAAAATGACTACCATCCACATCAGCTTGGTGCTCTGCCCATCTTTAGTGCAAAAAATTGTACCGTGGCCTATTTGAAACCTTCTAGTAATCTCAAAGTCATTTAATAGTAATAAGTAATCATAGTCTATGATAAGCAATTAGTCAATGACATTTTAAATGAATTCCTACTAATGAATATCTAATTTCATCATTTTTCCATCCTTGAGGCTCGAGTCATAATCATGACTACAGAATGATTTTGAAATTGTGGACAGGGCAGAGTTGGTACAATTATAGAAGTACCAATCATTCTTTAGTGAAACCGGACAAGAAATCATTCTTGCACAGTCATTTATACCCCCCAATTTCTTGTAGTGAAAAGATGCTATGAACAGTGACTTCTGGATGATTTCATTGTTCACTGTAGTAACTACAAAGTGAATTTTTGGTCTAATAATTGAAGCACTTCCTTCTTTGCAGTGTTCAGAAGAGTTGAAGGGGTGGAAAGAGAAGTATGCTATTTTTTGACTTACTTCTTGTGCCATAAGTTTGCTACTTCTTGGGTAGTGTTCTTCATTCCAATGGTCAAGCTTTTAGCTCTAGAAAACTTGGGACGGAGTAGTTCTCACCCGCCAATCCTTCCAAACATGTCGGTTAGTATAGGGCACTACAGAAAGGGAAATCTCATGTAGTAGTGATGATAACGATGAATGGAAAGATATAGAGAATTTCGAGAGAACTATTGTAATTTAAATTGTGAAGCTCGTGGGCAGCTATCTATAGTATATGCAAGCTAGTTATGGTTTCTATTTGTTAAGCAAGGCTAAAGAAGGGAAGAGCACTAATTGCCCTAGAGGGAGGATGACCTACCCTAATAGACTTCAAAGATTGAGACTCAGTTGGAAGCTTCAAAGGTAGTGCCGCAATTTTCAAAGCTTGGATGCATTGTGACTCGATCCAATAAGTGGCTCTACAGGGACTGAGAGAGCCTGTAGGTACAATTCAACTTGCCTCCTTTTACTTGTGACTTCACCCATCCAGTAGGGCAAGCCTTGTGGTCCATGCTGTATACTCTCTTCTTATTTTGTCAATTGATGGTTATCATTTTTTCTAATTAGAAAGAGAGCGGTGAAGACAAATCATGCAAATCTAATATTAAAGTGGAATGTTATGAATTAATGTAGAGTAAGCGGTAGGTGATTAAAAAATGAATTTCTTTTAATTAGAAAATTAATTTAGGATTAATTAAAAAAATAGATTTAATTAAAAAAAATTAGATTTAGGATTAATTAGAAAATAATTAGGCTTATGGTTTCTAATTAAATAAAATCCTTAGAAAAAATTGAATTTGAAACTTAAAACGAAAGCTTAAATGTTATTTACAGGTTAATTTGAGTACGGTAGCCTAGGTAAATGAAGGTCATTTTCAAAATATACGAAGTCATTTGTGTATAATACTATCACATGTCTTCTTCTTAATGGTAGGAGGCAACATGGACCCTAAGAATTTGACATACAAATTTTTTTCATTCACTAATTCTTTAGCTTTTGAAGATGAAACAAAATAATAGCTATATAAGTAAGTTTGTTCATTAGGCATGCAATGTAGATAGTGGTAGTGACTGCCACTTTTGGGCTTATTGTATTGTGTGACAATTTGTCACAATGAGCTCAAAGCCTGAAAAAATTTAAAAATTGAATTATTTCGCAGTCCCCCCTCCCAATCTGATTTGAACATTAAATTTTAAATATTAACATTTTTTAACTTTTTAAACCCCCCTCCCCTCCCAATCTAATTTAATTGTTATATTTTGAATATTAAATTTATCATTTTTGAAACCCCCTCCCTCCCACCCCTCTTATTCTTCTCACAGAGTGGGTTGGTTACAATGCATATGGGATAAATTGGGTATTAACCATATCCGTATTTTATACAAGCTTCCGTTTCCGTTTCCGTATCCGTAAATGTATTCAGTATTCAGTATTAGTATTCAATATCAGTATCTGTATTCTGTATTCCTACTCTGTATCTGTATTTTGTATTTATACTCTATACCAGTATTTTCTATCTATATTTTGTATTTATACTATATACCCGTATTTTCTACTCGTATACTATACCCGTATTCCATATCCGTATCCAACGGCTCTTGATTTTCCTTGGAGGGGGGTGGAATTAAAAAAAATTCAAATCCAACGGTTCTTGATTTTTACTGGTGAGGGGGGTCAGGAAATTAATCCAACAGGGTGTGCTGCCACTTTTCGTCACATTGTAGATAGATTATTGTATATTCATTTTCACTGCTTGTTTTAGTTTTCAAAAACAAAAAAAGCTAACTAGTGCATCCAAAAAAGAATAAAGATCAATGGTTTGCATTTGGGCTATGTACAATTACTATTTCCCAAATATTAGTGAGTACTTCTTCATGGCTGTATAGTAGCACTAGAAAAATAATTCTTCAATACTCCTATGTTACTTGGTGACATGTATATCAATTCTACATGAAATACATATAATTATGAAATGTTTGCTATTTGGTTTTAACCCCACAACTTCTACTAGTATTCCATTTGTGGACTAAATGGAACTAACTTTTAAGATGTGAAGATCATCTTCATTCACTAAAACTTTAGAATTTTTATTTATTTTATTAAAGGTTGCTTGAGATTAGAAGTTAAGGCACAATAAGTCCATTTTTTAGTTCATTAGGCAAAAGTAAAATCTTCATAACATTAACATTAACTCCATTAGGATAAAGGAGCAGAATTGGGACTTCCTAAGAACTTCATCATTATTATCATTAAGAGCTAGTATTCACTTCATAATTTAGGATTTGTACATGATTTTTTAGAATGGATGCTTCAAAGTATAATACATGCATGAAGTTTTGTTTCATATCATTCTAAGCTATGTTGGAAAAGTTTGAAGAGCTTTTTGATTTGGAAGTCATAGTGGGCAATAAATAATACTCCCTCCGTCCCAAAATGATTTTCCTATTGGCCTTAATTTTTTGTCCCAGAATGATCTTCTTGTTGCCTTTTGTGATATGAAAATTTGTCAAATTTGGATTTTAATTTTTGTCCAAGACTAGCAAAACAACTTTAAGCAATAATTTCCCTTCCATTCATAAAATCATCAATCAAAAGACAAAAGAAATGACTAAAGGGGTTAATCAACACTTTTTGTTTGTATTTTTTGCATCTCTTTGAGTGTTGCCTACTTGAAGGAGGTGAAGCTTTGGTAGGTGGAACAAAGGTTCACATGGTCTTAGGCCCATACTAATCACCCACAAAATAACAACCTCAAATTCAAAATTTAAGTGCCTATTGGTGCTTTTTGAAAAAGCCTCCAAAATTCTACTTTTCTATATTCTAAAATTACACTTTGGAAAAGGTTTTTAAAACTCAAAGTTTCAAAGATACTAAGAGTGAACCAAGCTTTGCTTACAAATCCAAAGGGGGCTTTAAAATGTTATTTTTGGCCTTAATCCATAATATTTTGTTAAACAAGAAGATCATTTTGGGACGGAGGTAGTATGATTTAAAAAATGTAGTTACTTCTTTGAAATTATATAGATTGCGACCTACTCAAAAACATTTGAACCATTCAATTCTATAGAATATAGTAAAAGTTATGAAGAGTTCTAATTTGAAAGCAATGATGGTGCAATAAGCATATGATACCTTCTTGTGCTATTGCTTTTGAAAATTTCCAATTAAAATTAAATAAATAGAATATTCATTGTTTATTGCAACAATGTCACCATTATGATTAAAATTTATATAGGTCTTGTAAAAATTATCAGCATATTGGTTTATTCTTTTATTCTTTCATTTAATACCACCTTCTACTTTGCAAATTTGTCTGTTATACATTTATCTATTACAAATTTGCAAAGTGTTATTTGTGTATGGAATTTTTGAAAACCATACCTACCCGCAAACTAAAATTGCTCATAACTTTTGACTCCTTAATCCAAATGGGATGAAACAAAGCTTCCCATGTCTGTAAAAATCTAAAGAATCAATTTGAAATTTCACTTTTGAAAAAAAAGTTTTTTTAAAGAAGTTTTTTCAGCTGCCCGGATTGCTCTTCGAGCAAAGAAAACAACATATCATGCCATAACTTCTTAACCACTAAGTCAAAAGTTACGAAAATTGTTGGGCCTTAAAGCTACTCCTTGGACACATCTTGTGTAAAAATTTCAGCGAAAAAAAATAAAACTCCATTCATAGTGAGTTGCCCAAAAAATTTATAATGCTAAAAAATGCACCTCAGGGCTTTAGGGGTTAAAAGCCTTGTTGAGATTTTCATTTGTATATCTATTGTCTAATAGTTTGTATATGGACATCATATATTATTTTGATTATTGAAGCACATTCCGGAAGTAGATGGTGGTCCAAGTTTTAGTGCATGTATAATTGAATATGTGAAGATTTGAATAGATTTTTGAATAGTGAAGATTTGACCACACCTCAAAATAAAATCAATATAGTTTTTTTGATTATTATTTATACATGATCAAACAATAAATGGAAATCATGTTCATAAATATATTTAAACATTATAAGCCAAGCTTGTAAAGGTTACATCTTGTTGAAACATAAAAATGGCAATTTGGAGTAATGTTATTTATTGGCTATATTCAAATAGTATAGTAAGTCTGAAGTTTATTACTAGATGGAATGCTTGATTTTTGCTAAAACTCATAGTGTAGTTTAAGGTAGTTGAGGACGAAGAAAATGGCATCCCATTGAATACACTTTTGCTTTCAAAAGAATTGTTGACCTTTAGGAAAGTTAGAAAAGAGGTTTACAATGTAACTACTAAAGGACTAGCTTATTGAATTTGGCTAAATAGCAATATTAGGTAGTTACTTTAATTTACTAAAGATTTCTATGTTTTGAGCCCAAACTTGAATAGAAGGTGTCAACAAGGAATATCTTCCAAGTGCATTGAGATTTAGGACATTTGGAATTATAAGGCAAGAATTTTGGCCTAATAATCATGGGGTTTTTTTTGGTTTTTTTTTTCTATTTTGTGTATTTTTGTGTTTGTGTGTTCTCTTACTAAACCATACTCAATCTTTAATTTTGGCTCCAATTTTGTGACAAATCGTCTATACATCACAAATTTTCTAAAATTTAATAATGAAGCAACTACTATTGTAAGACCATTTCCTCAATCATTTTTGGTCCAAATATTACAAGACTTGTTTCCATGCATGTGGAACTTAGTTACCTTGAAAAGAAGCATAGGATGCCACTTCCTAAAATGTTTGCCATAGACATGCATTATAGTGTAGAACTTCTACATGTTAACCAGATTTCTATGTCATTCTACAATTAATAAATTAGTATATTACAAATATATTCATAAAAATCACATTGCAATAAAATATCGAATTTTATGAAGTCTTCAAAATTCAAATTGGAGTACAAATTAGATTTGATAAGATTCATTTCATTAGTTGGATTTAAATTCAGAAAAGACCATTTTGAAAGCTAAATTTGAGATTCAAAACAATAATCTAGGAAGTATCAAAGTATACTAAGAAATCATCTTTAGTGATTTATTTTTAACAAAAATTCTTGTATAAAAGCATTAATATTGCCTCAAATAGAAATTTTCACTAGCATTTGTTGTGCATTTTCTCAAAGAAGCCTAAAAGAACTTGAATGAAAACCATGTAGTTGCTGTCACGGACATTCTAGAACCTTCTAGACTTAGCAATAACTTCTTAAATATGTTCTAGAAGCTTCCGTAGTATTCTAGAAGCTTTCATAGTGTTCCGGAAGCTTCCATAGTGTTCCGGGAGCTTCCGTAGTGTTCCGGGAGCTTCCATAGTGTTCCGGAAGCTTTCGTAGTGTTCTAGAATCTTCTATGAAGTTCTAGATGAGCCTCCTACTCTGTCTAGATAGTAGTATATATAGAGGTCGAGGCTGAGGTAGTCCTCAGTCTCGACAACACATCTCTTTGATCTTAGTTCTCAGTTTACGCTCTCGTCTTGTACCTCTTCGAGTTAATATCAAGTCTTGTTCTTGAAAACTCGTCTTGCCTTGTTCTGTATCTTGTCTTGTCTTGTATCTTGCCTGTCCGTTACAGTTTGTCGAGACTAACTTTTCAAATTTTGCTTTGCAAGATTTGTTTTGAACTTCTTCGCAAACGGACAGAGAGTTTATTTAGTTTCAATCTTGTTGTACTAATTATTGATAGAACCAAGGGTAAAAATAATATTAGAGCTTGATTTTTCTTGATAGAGTGTGGATTAACCCTCTTCTTGAAATAACGAAAGCACTTAGAGGTTGCGGATTACCCTCCTCTAAACTAATATCATTTTTTCTTGCAGAAAGGGTGTTCTCTTGATTGTGTGCGGACTACCGCCTTTCTTGAAAACTACCTTAGTATTTAGAGATTGTGGATTACCCATCTCTAAATTGGTTTTTTCAAATTAAGTAGTAACCTTGCCGAGTGAATTAAGATGTCAGGAAGTGAAGACGCTAACATGGCGGATTCCAAACTAGAACTCATATTGAAGGCTATTGAGTCGTTGTCTATGAGGACAAATGTTCTAGAAGACTTTGCTACAAAGATCAATTCTAATCAAGGATCAGTGGAAGTCCCTCGATCCATATTGTCCACTTCTACTTCAGGGACAAGTTCGTCAGTTCAAGGCCCCAATCAGAATGTTTTAACTACAAAAGAACCAAGGATTAGTCTTCCGGAGAAATTCGACGGTACTCGCTCAAAGTTTCGGGGATTTCTAAATCAAGTTCAACTTATTATTGCTCTACAACCCCAACGGTATCCTACAGATGAATCACGAGTGGGCTTAGTTGGAACTCTGCTCACTGGACAAGCCTTATCATGGTTTGCGCCGCTATTTGAAACAAGATCATCTATCTTGAGCAATTTTGATACATTTTTGGCATCTTTCGCTGAAGCATTTGGGGAACACGATAAAAATCGATGGGCAACAACCAAGATCCGTGCTTTGCGACAAGGATCACGCTCAGCCTCATTATATGCATCTGAATTTCGACAACTTGCTTGCGACATTAATTGGGGTGAAGAAGCACTTGTGAGTCAGTTCCAGTGGGGCTTGAGAGACGATGTTAAGGATCTATTACTGTCATTCTCTGACCCTCAAACACTAAATGAAGCAATAAGCCAAGCCGTGAAATGTGATAATCGACTATTTCAAAGACGTCAAGATCGACAATCATGGAATGCACCAACACCAACAAATCCTTCACCAACAGTCAAGGCTGCGCATATAACAAGTATACATTCAGAAGGCCCCGAAGATATGCAAATTGATGCAGTACGATTTGGACCACTTACTCCACAAGAAAAACAACGACGTCTTGACGAAGATTTATGTTTATATTGTGGAGGCCCTGGACACAAGGCTATTAATTGTCGTAAGAAAAAACAACGTCCTTTCAAGACAAGAGCTGTACATGTATCGGAAAACAAGGACGCTCAGTCACAATAGGGACCATGCGGTTGGAGCCTTCTTCCAATACAGAATCAGGTCCTCACTTATCTTCCCAACCCTCGCACTGCTTTACCATACCATTACGTCTAGGATCTAAGAAAAAATTACGGATTCATGCCCTCTTAGATTCTGGAGCCTCAGCTTGTTTCTTAGACGAGGAATTTGCAAAACATCACAAGATTCCTTTAGTTAAAAAACCAAATCCTGTACACGTAGAAGCCATAGATGGTCGAGCTTTATCTTCTGGCGATGTCACTCATGAAACTAGACCATTAGAAGTTTCATTTGAAGGACATAAAAGTACTATTATATTCAATATTATCAAAACCCCATCTAATCCTATGGTTTTAGGGCTTTCTTGGCTCGAAAAATATAACCCAATTGTAGATTGGAAGTCACGAAATTTATCATTTTCTTTAAAAACTTCTTCGGCAAAAAGTTCTTCAACATCTTCAGCTACCAAGCCAGTACTTGTTGGAGCTCGCGCTTTTTTGAAAGCAGCAAAAGAAGGCGACTCATATATTGTTTATGCAACTCCAATGCGGGAAAACAACGATACTTCGTCAAGTATTTCAATTCAGTATGAAAAATTCAAAGACGTATTTGAAAAGAAAAATGCCGATATGTTACCAGAACATCGACCATATGATTGTGCTATCGATCTTCAAGATGGAGCTCAACCACCATTTGGTCCAATCTACAATCTATCGCAAAACGAACTTTCAGCATTAAGGGAGTATATTGATGAAAACCTTGCAAAATTTTTTATTCGACACTCCAAATCTCCAGCAGGAGCGCCAATACTTTTTGTGAAGAAAAAAGATGGTTCTTTACGAATGTGCGTCGACTATCGTGGTTTAAACAAGCTTACAGTAAAGAATCGATATCCTTTACCATTGATATCTAGACTTCTCGATCAATTGGGCCAAGCTAAGATCTATACTAAGATCGACCTTCGCGGAGCATATAACTTGGTTCGTGTAAAAGAAAGGGACGAATGGAAGACAGCATTTCGAACAAGATATGGACATTTTGAATACAACGTTATACCATTCGGACTTACAAATGCACCAGCTATTTTTCAGCATTTAATGAATGATATCTTCTGTGAATTTTTAGATCAATTTGTTGTATGTTATCTTGACGACATTTTGATTTATTCCAGAAATACGGAAGAACATGAAGAACATGTAAAATTGGTGTTACAAAAGCTACGAGATGCCGGTTTATATGCCAAATTAGAAAAATGTGTTTTCCATCAATCACAAGTAGAGTTTCTCGGATACATCATCTCCAATAAAGGATTATTGATGGACCCAAAGAAGATTCAAGCTATCATGGATTGGTCAACTCCTCAAATAATGCGAGATGTTCAATGTTTTCTTGGATTTGCCAACTTCTATCGAATCTTTATAAAAAATTATTCACAAGTGGCAGCTCCACTAACTCGGCTAACATGTAAAGACAAATTAGATTGGGGAACTGAAGCTGAGAAAGCCTTTCAACATTTGAAGTTAGCTTTTACAACAGCTCCAATTCTGATTCATCCAGATTTTTCTAAAAAATTCTATATGGAAACTGATGCTTCAGATTTTGCATTAGGAGCAGTTCTTTCACAAATGGGGGAAGAAGGCAAACTTCATCCAGTCGCATTCTATTCGAGAAAATTTTCAGCTGCTGAGATTAATTATGAAATTCATGACAAGGAACTCCTTGCTATTGTAGACTCTTTCCAAGAATGGCGTCACTTGCTTGAAGGTGCGTCACATCAAGTGACTGTATATACAGATCACAAAAATCTTGAATATTTTATGACTGCTCGGGTTTTGAATCGACGACAAGCTCGTTGGAACATGTCATTATCACGCTTCAACTTCATCATTACGTATCGCCCTGGGAAACAACAAGGATTGTCAGATGCCTTGTCCTGCAGATCGTATCTAGCACCAAAGGAGGGAGAAGTAGCATATGACCAACAACAAACGACTTTGCTAAAACCCAAGCAATTCCAGCTTCGTGCAACAACTATGACAATGACAATTGATTCTTCATTTCTTGACAAAATTCGTACAGCATCGACTTTGGACCCTTTAGTTTTGGACTTCAAGCGTCAATCTCATCATGGAGACAACAGATTTCAATTAAAAGATGGTTTGTTGCAGTTTGAAGAACGCCTATATATTCCAGATGGTCCTCTACGTCTTCAAGTTCTTCAAGCTCGACATGACTTTCCTGCCCTCGGACACTTTGGATTCAATAAAACATTAGAACTTGTGTCAAGAGATTTTTGGTGGCCTCAAATGTGGAAGGTTGTCAAAAGCTTTGTACTTTCTTGTGACACATGTTTGAGATCCAAAAATCCATGACATCGACCACATGGATTTCTACAACCGTTACCCATTCCGAAGCGGCCATGGTCTTCTATATCTATGGATTTTATAACGGATTTACCTCCGTCGGATTCTTTTGACTCTATATGTGTAATTGTGGATCGACTTACAAAGATGGCGCATTTCACTCCATGCCATAAAACAATCACAAGCGAAGAAACAGCCAAGCTCTTTTTTGATACTATCTATCGATATCATGGGTTACCAAACGATATTGTTTCTGATCGAGGACCACAATTCATCTCCAAATTTTGGAAGTCTCTCTTCGAAACCTTGAAAGTGGATATCAAACTTTCTTCTGCCTTCCATCCACAAACAGACGGGCAAACTGAACGTGTAAATCAAGTATTGGAACAATATCTACGTTGTACCGTCAATTATCAACAAGATGATTGGACTTCACATTTGACATTGGCAGAATTTTCATACAACAACACTACGCATGCCTCTACTCGTCAAACACCATTTTTTGCCAATTATGGATATCATCCGAAACTCGATTTACTTAACATTTCCGAAACAAATAGTCCGGCAGCAAAAGATTTGATCTCAAGATTATCAGAGTTTCAAGAAACAATGAAATTACACCTATAAGAAGCTCAAGATCATTACAAAATATCAGCAGATGCATTACGTAAAGAATCACCTTCATTCCAAGTGGGTCAAAAAGTTTGGCTTCTTCGACGAAACATTAAGACTACTCGACCATGCGAAAAATTAGATTATCGACGTCTAGGGCCATTCTCTATTCTCAAACAAATTAATCCTGTTGCTTTTCGATTGGAACTTCCACCATCGATGAAAGTACATCCGGTTTTTCATGTTTCTCTTCTTGAACCATATCAAGAATCGCATTTGCTGGGAAGAAGACAACCTCCACCGCCTATTCTTGAAATAGACAATCATGAGGAATATGAGGTAGAAAAAGTACTTGATTCTCGCATTAAACGTGGCAAGTTGGAGTACTTGGTACATTGGCGTGGATATGACGTTAATGAACGTCCATGGGAACCAACGACGAATTTGGTGAATGCGCCGCAAAAGGTACATGAATTTCACCAACTCTATCCTGATAAACCACATCAATAGCGTCATTGAGAAGCATTCCCGTCTAAAACTCTGTATAAAGAGGGGAGAGTTGATCAGACTAGATAGTCCTTACTCTAAGAACTCTGCATAGTCTTTAGTTAGCTTTTGTAGAAACTAGAAACTCCAGTATGTCTAATTGGAGAGTTTTTAAGGACTCTTTAGATTTAGAGCATGATCCTCAGTCCGAACCTGAGCTTTCTATGTCACAATTACCGGACGAACCATTACAACTTCTAGATTCTGCACCACCACAACGTCAAGACGAAGGCGGAACTTCGACACAACGCAAACGACCTCGTATGGATGAGCCTTGGTACGGCAATCTTCAACCTGATGCCCGAGCCTTAGTAATTCTATTGCAGGTTGGAAGCCTTGAACCAAACGGCCCTGAAGTTACTTTCCAAGGATGTTTTGAAGGTCCCAACATCGAACAATATCTTGGGTTTCGTCCTGTAGAAGGAAGTCGAGGCCACGACCGTTGGCTCCATGGACCTGTACAACTTTTGCCACCAGATCGAAGGGCAGCCTATGTCGCAGATACTATTCTTCGTGTTCTTAATTTCTTGCAGATGTGAATCATAGATCACTCAAGCTCCTCTTGGGAATCGTCGCTAAAAGGGGAGGTGATGTCACGGACATTCTAGAACCTTCTAGACTTAGCAATAACTTCTTAAATATGTTCTAGAAGCTTCCGTAGTATTCTAGAAGCTTTCATAGTGTTCCGGAAGCTTCCATAGTGTTCCGGAAGCTTCCATAGTGTTCCGGAAGCTTCCATAGTATTCCGGAAGCTTCCATAGTGTTCCGGGAGCTTCCGTAGTGTTCCGGGAGCTTCCATAGTGTTCTGGACGCTTCCATAGTGTTCCAGGAACTTCCGTAGTGTTCCGGAAGCTTTCGTAGTGTTCTAGAATCTTCTATGAAGTTCTAGATGAGCCTCCTACTCTGTCCAGATAGTAGTATATATAGAGGTCGAGGCTGAGGTAGTCCTCAGTCTCGACAACACATCTCTTTGATCTTAGTTCTCAGTTTACGCTCTCGTCTTGTACCTCTTCGAGTTAATATCAAGTCTTGTTCTTGAAAACTCGTCTTGCCTTGTTCTATATCTTGTCTTGTCTTGTATCTTGCCTGTCCGTTACAGTTGCTAGGAAGTGCATTTATTGTTGAATTGTCTATTGACTAGATGACTATTTTTTGGCCTTGGTGGCATTTAGGGATTAATTTCATCCATGTATTGTATTAACCATGTAGTGGTCAAGTAAACATATTGTCATCATTGTACTCTTCAAAATGCAATGACATAAAATGTATAAAGAATTAGAATTTATGTTCTGAAATTTAGATTAAGCCATTCATAATACAAAACTATTGAATAAAAAAATAAAAAAATGTGGAGTTCTCTAACTATCAACTACTAGTGAACAAAAACACAAAAGTATTGAACATATTTGAAAACACAGAAAAAACTTACAAATACAACTTACTATGTTGTATTTTTTGTATTTGAAAGTTGTTCTTAAGTTTGTTATCTTGATTTGCTTGTTTGAATTGTATTTTGTTGTTTATGTTTTAGCAATGTATGTGTTCTAATCTTAATCAATCATTACCAACTCTTTTCGACATATAAAAATTAATTCTAAAGTTCATTTGCCTAAGCTACTTTCATTCATGAACTTTGCAATAACTAACTAATATATATAAAATTTGAGTTGTAATAGAGAGGTGATACATTGAACATTGCCTCAAACATTGCTAGATTTTTTTGTTTTTATTTTTTAAAACTTGACCAAATTTTCTATTTAATTGAGAAATCACTTTCCTTCATATACTTCACAATAATGATATGTGAGTTTGTTCTTGACTAAAAGGTTGCAAGAAAGAGTAATGATAGGAGACATTGTTGAACCACTTTACTTTTACTTTTGAAAATTTAACTCGAAGATCATTCTCACTTGTCAACTAATTGTATGGGACTCTATTCTTAATATGAAAGATTGCAACATTGCTTATTGTCTTTATAATTCACTTTATTTTATTTTTGAAAATTGAACCAAAATCCTATTTAAGTTCTCACTCATAAACTTTACAATATTTATATTATTCTTGGGATAAATAGTTGCAATGGAGAGGTATGACATCAAATAAAAATGAATCTTTTTACTTTTATTTTTCAATTTCTATTCAATCTAAAGGCATAAATCCTTAGAAATCTCATTTTTCAATATGATAAATCTAGTTCAAATACATACTATGATCTCCCAACTCCACCATAGAATGATTTTCTAAGTTTGACAAAATACTTCTAGGGTGAATTCACGAAACACTTGTACTATTTTTTGTCACACGGCATGTGCTGATCTGTTTTTTGGCCATAACTTTTGTGTTTTGACTCGAAATGACTTGAAATTCATAGGGAAGGTACTGATGACTATCATACACCTTATGTAATTTTTTCATAATTTTCAAAAATATTTGAAGATTAAAATAGTACTAGTGATTGAATGTCACATTTGGCAGTTTAGGGGTTTTTAGTCACTAAGGAGTACCTTTTTTTCATGATTTTGAGCTCAAATTTGGATGAATTGGTCTTCTATTAGACTTCTAGCTTTCTATAGAAGGAATTTTTCGAAAAAGTTATTTTGTGTGGTGTACAAGTCTACAAAGTGGACCTCCTTCTATGTTTTTTTGGAAACATGTAAAAAATGATTTTGGTGATTTTTTTGATGAATAACCATCTCCATAAAGTTTTTGCAAATGGCCAATTTTTATTTTATTTTTAAAAAAATATTCCTATTTTTTACTAATTAAAACATCAAAGTATTTATTTTCTTGAGGTTTGGCAAATCTCAAGTTCTCCTACTTAGAGATTTTTTTAACAAATTTCCTTTGGTGGTTTTCTTCATCTTAAAGGTTTTTACATTAATCATTTTTTTTTTAAATTTAAAAATAATTTATCTAATTTTAAAGTACTCCCAAAGAAAATCAGCAAAACGCAACAAATAGTACAAGTGTTTCGTGAATTCACCCTCTACTCCAATCAAAAATACAATTGTGTAATTAATTCCTACTCTAATCCATTTGTATTCTTGTTTTTATTATAGGTATCAATTAGTGGTCAAAAGTAAAGTGCCTAATATCCATTATATCTAGCTACAATATCCCAAGCATTAAATGGTTAAAAACATGTTATTTTTCATTCCTTTATAATAAGGTTCAGAGTTTACAGTCATCTTTAATTTTTTTTCCCTTCTGCAGCTTTATATTCATACTAGTTTATATCTATGTTTATTTAAAATGAAGACATTTATCAATACCCTATATTACATAAAATAATGATTGAAGAATTATATCCAAGCTAAAGTATATCAAGATCATTTATAACTTTTTCTTCCTACAAAAGAAAAATGCATGCTATAGTTTGATTCATGTGCTTTTCTACTTTTCGCCAAGTGACTTCTTGGAGGCCAAAACATGGATTTCCACTTGAAGTAACCTTCACTTTCATGTTATAATTAATCTTGCAAACTAGGAATCACTAGTAGAAACCCTTGTTTAATGTGACAAGACCTAATTTTTCTTGATGGATTTTGTTAGACATCAAATGTAACAATTTATGTTTTTACGTCAACAAAAACGTTCAACATAACATCAATGCTAATATAAGAACACAGGTTGTTACATTTGATGTTTAGCAAAATTCGTCAAGAAAAGTTAGGTCTTGTCTCATTAAATAGGGGTTTCTACTAGTGAATTGAATTGAAACTACACTTTGCTAGGATAGTGAAGACTTGACTTTCTATAAGATACTATAGTTAATTTTTCTCAAAAATGACTCATCACATTGTAAGTTTTTACTCTTTGCAATTTACAAAATGATGCAAGACATCTTGGAAGTCGTTGAAAATTTTAAGGGTTAATCTCTATTATCCTAAGAAATTGAGGTTCAAAATGATCATGGTATTCAAGTTTGAAGGTTAAAATTAAGAAAGAAGTTTGCAAATAAAGTAGAGGTGATTAGTTTTCCAGAATTATATTGTACAATACTATATTATAATGTACATCTGTTGTTAGTTTGGTGCACTGTAAATTGTGAAGTAGTACAGTTGGTGCACTGTTCATTACTGTGGAAGTGACCTGAATCTAAGAAAATAACACATGTGAAGACATAGTGACAAATTATTTAATGGACTTTTCCCAAAGAAGAAAATTGAATAATTTGAAATTAAGGAATGTAGAAATTTAAAAGTATGACATTCAAATTTTGATTCTTAAGTGCTCATTTGAAAATTTGAAGTTTTGAATAAAAAATATCTGAAATCAAAGAATTTAGAAGTTTGAAGACTCACTATGAGATTTTGAAATTATAAAATTTGAAATGTTTACTTTTCTCAGAATTTTAAAGTGTCACTTGATTGTAGTTGTCAACAAACAGTAATATATGAAAGAACAATCTTGATTTAGGAATTGATTAATTCATAGAACAATAAAATAAAGTTTAGTTTTTTGTTTTTCATATTCAAAAATTAGCACACTAATTTTTTGGAAATGTTGTATATTTTCTAAATGCTATTCTATTTTTCAAATAATTTTTCTTAAGATTATCAAATTTTACACATTCAACCAATTGAATGTTAAAGGTAGTAGTTTGGAAGAGCTAATTGAATTCTTACAATTCATATTACATTAGGACATCTATCCTTGCAAATTTATAGCCAAAAATTATTAGTGTGAGGTTCATATAATATTTGAAATGCAGTACATCATGCCTAATACAATTGATTGATTTAGTAAAATGGAATGTATGTGTTTTGAATTTATGTGTGCATTTAGAGTATAAATTCCTTTGTAAATGATAATTGAAGATAAATCTCAAAATTTGTGTGTGGAAATCAAACCTTTCTATAGTAGTTTGAAATTATTGCAAAAATTTGAGATCATTTTTTGTTTTAAGATAAAAGAAATGCATTGCCACACTTACTTTGGATATTGTTTAGTATGTTTCATCTACAATTTTGAATTTGAATGTAGAATTACATGGAGATAGCATTCTACACCCCCCAATAAAATACTAGAATAATAATATTTAATCCTTAAAGGATTTTGTATATTTGAGCTTTGGCATACTTTATAACATTCCAATACCACATCACACATTTCATCATTTGAAAATTTTCAAATATAATAATGTACATCTAAGATGTAATCACATTTAAAAAAGAATTAAAAACATCAAATTGAAGTTGTAATGATTTCATACAAACATTCAAAAGGACTTGAAATTTTTGAAGAAAATATATATAATAGTAACAAACATCATGTTGTAGTTGTTGTACTTGAGCTCACACCAAGCGAAATTTCAAGGAAAAAGATGAGCGGTGTACTATGAGATTTGACGATGCTATGTTCAAAGTTTTGTAAGAACTACAATTTAAACAATTTTGGAGAAAATTCAAGTAGAGTGTAAAGTAGATGAATGAAACTATAGTTTACTACTTATCTTTTAGAATATTATTAAAGAAGTATGTAAAAACTCAAATTTTGACTTTTAAAATGCTTGTGGGGCTTACAATGTCCTTTAATCCCTAAATGCCCAAGATCTTTTTTGAATTTCTATGAATTTGCTTTGAATTGAATAAAAAAACAAACATTTTGATATGCTTTATCAATTAAAAAAAATATATAACCATACAAATTCAAACTAGTCATGTTAGGGAACACTTGGAAAAAGAAAACACAACAATATCACTTATGGATTGAAAGATTTTAATGTTTGAACATGATGGATTTGAAACACCAAAAGTGACTTGAAGTCTTTTGATCCTCTTTTCACATGTGAAATTAAAAAAGTTGATCATCAAAAAAATATGAGATTAAAGGGCTTGACATGCTCAACTCCAATCAATTTATAGCTTCTCAAAATATGTTCTACAATTTCTTGAAATGAATTTCAAATGTGATTGTTTCTCTAAGATCTAATGTGTTTGAGGCTCATTTTCAAGAGCCTTCAACAATACGGAAAGTCAAGATTGCAATGGACACCTTTGCACAAAATCTTGAATACAAAAATTGTAATCAATCATTTTGGAAATTGAATTTTTGATGCTAAAACTAAACTTGTAAAAAATCTAAAAAATCTATAAACTACAAAAGAAACAGCAACTTGGTTAGGTTTTATTTAACTTCAAGGTTTGCAAACACCAAATTTGGTTAAGGAGACCTACAACTCTTGGCCCTCAACAGTCCATTTGAACTGTTGAGCGTTTTACCTCACCTTCCGCCCGAACAACTTCGCAGAAGCTGTATAGTAGGGCTGGCAGTTCCTCCATTCACCGCACCGAGTACTGTAGTCCCAAATCTGTGGATGAAAAACACCGGGAAAGTGAGGCGCAGTGGAGGGACGGAAACTTCGCCACTTTCCCTCTGAAAGTCACGGGAACTCAATATGAGCTCCCTGTGATAGCAATTGTAGTGAGGATACGTAGCTTGACGTGGTAGTTGCTAGCATTCGATTGTGGAGACATTAATGTGGATGAGACAGGAGCGGAGAATGATTCATTTAAGGAGGTTCACGTCATTAACCTATGCATTTTAGCATTCCATAAATAAGAGGACGTGGTGCTAGTTTTTTAATCGGAGAGGTTTGTTGTTTGCAGTGAAGCAATCAAAGACTGCGCGCAGCGAAATTGGAAGGTGTTCTGTTTATGAGGTTCATCGCATCGATCTCTGTGCTTAATTGATCTTTGTTTGATTCGGTCGTACAGTGCGTAGCACATTGTCGTGATGGGTTACTTGCATCTGGTGTTTATATTGCCTCGCTAGAAGATTCATTGATAGCTTGAAGAGAGCGAATCAGATTTAACACCCTGCAGAATAGTTCAATTCCTTCGCGTTGAGGAGAACACTAATCGAGTCGAGGAGATACACCTGAACGTCTAATGCTTTCCACACTGGTCGGTGCCATGTCCCACACCTGTCGATGCTCTGGTTGCTGTGATACATACGCGTTAAATTATCTCATTTGCTATGAAGTACATGTAATTAGGAAGTTGATGAGTGATATCGATGTGTAAAATTTGATGATCGTGAGAGAAAATCGATCTAGCAGCTGCAAGCTATTTTACTTCATTAGGTCACCGTGAACAATACTCATGTTGACAACCCCTGGCTAGCTTTGTATGTGTAATTCATGTTTGGTTCTAAGGCTAGAGCATCATATTATTAGAGAAGATTCCTCTGGAATTTGAAATTGCCATGATTGCGGCTCCATCTATTCATTTGTATGCAGCAGTGCGGCGCCCCAGAGTAAATTGATAGAACCTCCAACATGGACTCCTATCAATTACACCGTGTGGTACATAGCGAAGAGAATTGCAAACATATCTCGGCGGCGGAGCTTTGGATTAGTTCAGGTGACAATCCTTCGTGTTGGGAGATGGTGCCTGATCGGAGTTCTATCATGTAAGTCCAGCTTTCTCGTACTCCACTATGTTAGCCGCTTGCCACTTTGAAAAGCCTGGCTTCTGGAGGATACGCCTGAGTTCACGTCCTTATCTGGAGACGGCTTTGTCGATACACACGTTTAGTATGTTGTGCTTATGCACTCTGCTCGTAGTGGTTCAGATCTTAGGTGCACTAATCCATCGACTTGTAAACAGCCTAATTTACATTTCTTGCATGTACGTTTTGTCGAACAAGCAGGTTCCCGAAGAATATTGCTCGGCTGAAGAGTGTGTGTTGGTTTGAAGTGAAAGGTGAGATCGTGTGCTCATTTCCTCCGGGAGGTTACACTGTCTCCTGGCGAGCATACCTGCCCGCCAATTCAGTCGGTTGGGATTCTGAGCCTGTACATTTCACCTTCTCAAAGAACGAAACAGAAGTCATTTCTGAGTGCAAGTGTTACCTGAATAGGATCAGATCTGGTACGTCGGGCCTGCCAACACCGACGAAGCAATTTATCCTGCCAACAATCCGAGTCGGGGAGAACGACTGGACAGAATACGACGTTGGGGAGTTTGTTGTTGAAGAAGGGAAGGAAAATTGTGCCCTGAAGTTTGCCATCCTGGCTACCGCTGGCTTCTGGAAGTCCGGCTTGTCCTTGGATGGTGTTTTCATACGTCCCAAGGGTTTTAGGGTTCCCATTAAACTGATCGATGTGGAAATGAGTTTGGCATCCTACCATGGAGACACGTTAAAAATCCATACTCAATCCTTCTCGAGAAATGTTGATAACTATTGCATTATATCGTACGTCTGGTCACTTGAGGACGACTTTGCGGTGGACGAGATTTGTGGGCTCACGAGAAGACGAAGGACCATTACGTCGTGCAGCCTGGCATCTTTCGTTGCTATGTTAGATATTTGCGACCAGATGGGCATGAAGCATGTTTGGATTGATTGCATTTGTGTTGAACAGGATCTCACGGAGGTGAAATCTCTTCAACTGGCTGAGATGGGCTATTACTATTCCTGTGCCACAAGATGCTTGGTCTTCTTGGAGGGCCTCAATATGTACATACCTCCAATCTATGAAGGAGGCAACATAGGTTCGTGGTACGATCGAGTCTGGATTGTGCAAGAATCTGCTTATACCTTTAGAAAGAAGACTTTTGTGCATGCATTCCCCCCCGCACGGACAGTGCTGGAAGCTTCAGACACCATAACTTTTCTGAAATGCAGGTCAGAACACATGGACTTGATCTCAAGGGTTTTGACCCACAACAAATATCGTGGATCTGGGGATGAGTTGTGTAAAGTTGAGGACATTCCGCACATCTCCAAATGGCTCGTGGGCCTCGTTAGCGAAGAGAATTATCCGGCCTTCTTGAGCCTGTTACCCCAGTTGGCAAGGGAGGTCAAGTTTTGTTGGACTGGCTGGATAGAAGGGGCACAACTTCGAGAGAAAACCATTCGGTCACTGGATCTGAAGCTTAATAACGTAAGTCAGATAATCCGCGAAGCACTGAGAGGAACAAGGGGGTGCCGGTACCCACAGGATCGGGTCTATTCGATTATGACACTTCTTGGCATCGAGCTGGATGTTTCGTACGCAAGATCATTGAGGGACACGATATGCAAGGCGGCGGAGATCATGTCGCCTGAGATGCTGGTCCACTTTGTCACTGCAACATGGTATTCTCAAGACGGACATGCGCTACCGGAAGTCTCAAACAATATAGGAACAGCGGCCCTGGTGGTCATGAGGATATCTAATTGTATTAATGATGTTAAGGTTGAGGGTTCAGACCTCTTGATCACCACGAAGACGAGATCAGTGAGCATTTCGCGTCTTGGAGACAATTTCTACTCGAGTCAAGCCGTTGCGATGGGGTGGTACCCAACTCACGGGCACGCATTCTTGATCAATGGTGACGTGAAGGCTCGTGGTGAGGTGGATCTAGGTCCACTGCTGTACCCTGGTCCTACTTCTCGCTTTGGAAGCGGCGCGTTGGAAGCCAAACTCATGTTCATGGGAAAAAGCCAAATGAAAGGGTTTGAAATTGATAGTAATGGTTTGATGAAACGCTCTGTCGACGACGAGGTCCCTGCAAATGTTTGCCTCGTAGTTTGCTACGTCAACGCAGTTTGGAACAAGGTAGGGGTGTTATATGTGTCAGAAGAGCTCGTCTTTGAGCAGGAACCTGAGAAACTCACTTTGAACCTCTAATTTGCGAAGGCTAATTTACAAAACTACACTATACCCTCAACCTGTGTCCACTTTGGCAAGTCGCAGTGCGGTGACAACCGCTGGATGTTCGAATGGCAGCAAGAGCCCCTCTTGTAATGTCTGATGTGGAATTAATTTCGTGAGGGGACATCAAATTAAAGGAAAGGTTCTTTTCCTTGCTTTCTTATCCCTGTCAATCAATTACTGCAAGCCGGAACTTAATCCGGTGATTTCCAATCTTTCAACGTTGCAGACACTGAAAATCAGAATAATAACCAGGAAATAAACTGTTCTATAGGTCGGCTAATATGCTCCATAGGTCTACATGTGCATCAAATTCTTCCCAAATTCATGTGTGCCCAATGCAAAATAGACCTTTCAACAAGCCACTGAGTTTACAGTACCTACAGAAACCTTGCTTTCAGGAATGTCCCACCTAAATATGTACCAGAAAAGAGCTCGTCCATGGTTGTCCCAAATGCCATCACTGTTTCGTGCAAGGACATTGCCAGTTATCCCATGCACTTTGGAGCACTTCATGCGTTTGTAGAATACACCGTAAGTATTGCTCGTCTGGACTGAAGATGGAGCATTATACAACACAAGCCCCAATTTCTTTTTGCAGATCAAAATTGCATCAGAATTTTGCAAATATGGCACATTCCTGTAAACGCTCTCAGCTTGCCACACCAAGTCACAGCACTCCAATATTTTCCTTACCATCTCCCCGGCGTTGAAAATACCATGGTGTGCAAACTCTGCTGCAAGGTCCAGCTCTTTTAACATTTGCAATTGCTTATGGCCACATAATGTTGAGTATATCAAGGATTCCACGTCGATTGCCTCCATGTCATTGCGTCCAAGGTTCTTGTACATCCAAAGCACTACACATGTGATAGTAAGAGCAGAATGGTCAATGCTGCTAACACCAAAGTCCTCTCCATTTTGCACAGACAGCAGAATAGCCTCCAAGGCATTTGCAACGCTCTTCATACTTGATCGAAATATATGGGGTAGGCGCATCTGGACCAAACTGCCTTTTGCAAATATATTTGTGCCCTTGTTCAAGACGCAGTGGTAGAAATCCCAATCTCTAACTGTTTTCCATGCATCTCTTAAATCTATGTGCTCCAAGCTTGGTAGCCACGTATATCCATGAACTGATTGTGGTCTCAGTGGCAAGACACAAACTCCTTGTTTGACAAGATGCTTTAACGCTTCCCAAAACACATCTTTAAATTCTTTGTTGTAGTTCACAGTTAGATTGATATCCAACAACGCACATACACCATAAACTAGGTCATGCAATCTTCGGCATTCACGATTATTGCTGCCCAATTGCCGAAACACTGTGTCGGTGGTATATTCCAAGGTGGTCTTTGCATCCTTTCCTGTCAGGTCTTTATACCATCGCAAGTTTAAAGGTTTGATACTGTGCATGATGTTACCAACATCCGCAACTATGGACATGGTGTCAACAATTGCCTTAGTGCACGGATGTTTTGATCCCATTAACCATGCATTTTCCTCAAAATCGTTTATGTCAAAAAATGCACGGGAAGCATCGCTCATTTCATCCCATGTGCGTGTGAATTCAATAAGTTCGTCAATATTCGTTACGTCAATGCGCAAAACACCCTGCCCATCAAATCCAACAAAAGCAAGCTGCTCTGATAATATAGCCTCCTGCAATGTCCACACACGCCTGAACCATAGCATTTCTCTCACAGTGACAACTGCATCCCTCACTTCCTCCAATATTTTCACATACGGACAATTCGAGGATGATAGCGTGCATCCCTCCACCATCTGTAGGCTTACGAGCAATTGCGCAGTACGTCGCAGAGCACTCAAATGCGCGCAGTAGTTGCCAATCAACACCACAATAACACCTTGTGCGCTCCTGTATATGTTGTGCATCTCCTTGATTTGCATTTTCACATCTTCCTCATCAACTTGCTTGATGCACAAGCTGTCTATCCAGACATTGTTGTAAGCCTCTACCAAGGCTTTGCAAGTATGATAAGATATCCAAGAAGCAACATCCCACCCTATCCCCTCAATGCTATTGCGCGCATCTCCCCACGTGTGGCTTATTGCTGTGTACCTTTCATTCTCCTGCAACGGTCGAACTATTAATTCCTTGCCGCTGCTCTTGGTGAGCACTCTTTTTGCACCGCATATCCCATAATCAAAGCGTATCATTGTTTAAGATATTATCTTGCAAATCTATTGCATAAGAATTGCTCGTCTCCTGCACACAACCAGAAATTTGTGAAAACCTCACGGGTTCATAACTTCGGAGACCACAAAATCCTAGTCAAAGTTAGTTCAATCTCTGAAGTGTTCAAACAGCTAAGCAATTTGAAGATCAACAACTTATTTGGAAAGCAAGGTCCTTGAAGATCAAAGTGTAACTTTCCAAGACAGAGGTCCTATAATAGCATTTGCAATACTACTGACAAGACATGAGGCACTTGTGAACTTACCTTATTGAACATCACCTCTTGGTAACATTCTTTCCAACTAACAGAAGGCAATGGCAAGATAGAAGCTGAAAACAGCCCTCTTCATCAAGAGGCAAATTTCTTTCAGAAGAAAGGCCAAATGCTTGAGACACATTCCTTGGCAACAGGGTGCCTTCAACGTACATGCAAGACAAATTGCATTGCTGCTCAATGTTCCAAGTCAATATGAAAATTCGCTGAAAATGATCAGATCCGCAACTTCGGCAACAGCCTCTCTGTCTTCATATCTGTAATTATGCGTTGCTACATTCTCAGAAGAACAAAACAGAGGCTGCGATTTGAGTATACAGGACCATGCCCTAATTTGGATGCCGGCAGTCCCCCACTATGCTTTGGTATGCATTGGCATCTATCCATGCGAATCGCTAACACAGCCAGAATCTCCATGTAACCTAACGTAATAAACATTCAAGAGAGCGTATATACAGTATCAGGTCGAGATGACTTCGAGCACTGTGGCTGATAGCGCTTTTTGCAATCCCTTGCTCTCTGCACATGATCTCTCGACATCCACCAAAAATTGATCTCCCCATGGTTCCCAACAATAAGAGACAAATACACCACCCCGTCCCTGACTCAAGCTATTCGTGCCCCACAGGCATTGGGTAGCTCGCCATCGAAATTAATCCAGCTGCTGCAATCTGCGCAATATTTGTGCATCTTAGTAGTGTGCAATAAGAACTGCATTCCGGGCACAACAACATGCACATTTCAGTACGCATCTGCAAACTCACTCTCTAGAAGAAGCAAGACATTTTGGGTGTCAGCAGCTTACCTCGGTGGGCAAAGGCATTGGCGGATGCTGTGATGCTGCTCCTCGCGGGAAAAATGGCTGCAGACTTCTTAGAGATGTCCAAGTGCCAGGCCTTCGCCGTCGTCTAAAACCCTGATGCAGAGAATCTATTCATAAAATATGGGTACTTGCGGAGGATCTCTGTTCAACATATACACTAAGGCTGAGTGACTTGACTGCTGAAGTGTGGTGGCGCACCTACGGCCTCAGCACTTTGGTATGCGATCGTTCGATCTGGGGTCGTCTTCTTGGTTGCTTGAAATACTCTCCTGCGTTCGTTAAGACTCATGCAAAGTTGCATTTCATGTCCAACGAAAACACTGCGTGATTGTTTCAAGAAAAATAAATAAAAAAGACCAAAAAAAACCGTGTGACCTATTGTCTAGGGTTTTAACAGCAAGAAACTTCCTAAGTCTCAGATCGTTGCGAGCATTTGTAAGTATCCTTGAGGAAGACCTGGAGATGGAGGAGAGTGAGAATTCTGCAAGCGCTCTCAACTGAGTTAAGGTAGACCAACCTATTACCACCCTGATTCACGATCTGAATATCCTGGGCCCAATTCCAAGAAAGACACTTTCATGGCAAATCAAACCCAAGTGGAATTATAATTTTTTTTTATCAAAATTGTAATTTTCGTGAATTTTTGAAGAGTTCAGCCCTAAATGAACTAGGGTCATGAACGCTTTAATAACAATCCTATGTCCCTACAAGCATCTAGGTATTCACCAATTAGCTATTGCCATGTTACCCTAAATGACATAAATGCATTGATTTTGTGAGATTTTAAAATAGAATTGTCTCATTTTTGGACAGATTTGGATGGTGGAATGGGTAGAAATGGGGCCAAATATAGGATGATGGAAATGGGTTATAGATGGAATTAGGCTAGTTTACCTTAGATTAGAGTGTTTTTTAAGAAAGGCAATGCAACGACTTCATCAAAGTGATGACAAAAGTTACAGACTCCCATTTTCCTTTCTAGCTTACTTTTGCATGTTATTCATTTCATTTTGCTTGTTTTGACATATAGGTTTTGAAGACATTGTAAAGTAAATATGCCTATTACCAAGCAGATTTGCTATCTTGGTACATATAAGAATGTATTTGTCAATCCTCTCAAAGATTGAGAAGTTTGAGAGAAGCCACTTACAAGTAAAATTTTTGCAAAGAAATGCATTTTTTTGTGATTTTGCAAAGGAACTAAATTGCTAAAACATGGATAAATTCATGCTAAACCATACACTAGAGTGTCACCTTCATAAGTGCATTGTAAAGATGCTAAAGGGTTGCAAAGATTGTGGTAATGGATGGATGATTCATGCAAATAGAAGGGGCTAATAAATGTCAAATTTAAATGACTATTGGCTTTGAACTATTCTATTGTAGTCTAGGTTTATAGAAGCTTCTACTTTATGGTCATTTTGGTGGGCCTTGTACCATTGACAATATTATTATATATCCTTAAGGTTCACATGCTCACATTTTCATGTTCACATACTACCATTGTTGCCCTTGTCATGTACTTATTTTAGATGAGATTTTCTCAACCTCTTATTTATAGTAATCATGTAGAATTTCCCTACAAATTGCAACATTTAAACCTTTGGAACTATATATGCTAAAAGGACCCAGTACTAACCAATGTTCCATCAACAAACAATAGGGTGCTATATTTTGACCTAGACTAAAACAAATTTTTATTTTTTCCTTAGAATGCATGTTTTAGTCCTTTTTCAAAATTGGGACAAATAGATTAATGACATACAAGTGAGCAAGGAAGCAATGAGCTGGAAATTAGTTCTTGGATGATTGGAATTAAAAGAGTCTAGACAATGGCTATGGATCTAGCATTCTTTACCTTCAAAAATTCAAGGTCAATGATTTGAATTCAAGGAATAAAATTACAAATAAATCTACAATCTCCATCATTTTTATCAATGCACCTATCAAAATATTTGCTTTACCTTGCACTACCTTAAATCATGTCTAGTATGTGAGTATGAAAATGTAAGCCTTGAGCCTATATAAAAGTACACTTCAACCATTGAAGGTGCTTATAACACAAACACCTATAATATAAATACACTATAATCATAGAAAGTTTCTTTAACCCCTAAACTACATTGGAGCCATTTTATGGTCGATGAACAAGAGAGCCCTTTGCGAAAGAGGATAGAAATGCAAATATTTATCCTTAGAATTAGGGGTGGAAAAGGAAGATTGTCTACAATTCTTTCACTTCAAATGCACACTTTTGGTTTTTTAATACCTATGATTCCCACAGATTCCCACAGTTTTAGAAAAGATGGTTTCCTAGGTGACCCTCATCGTTTAACCCCTAAACAACGAGTTGATGGCCGTGGAATTGAGAAATTTTGATACCGTGAGAATCATTGGTTCAAAAAAATCTAAAAACACACGTTGGAAGTCAAAGCATTGTAGAAGATCTTCCTTTTCCACCCCTAATTCCGAGGATGAATGATTGCAATTCTGTCCTACATAGAAAGATTCCCTGAAGTTCATCATCGACCAGAAAATGGCTTGGGCGTCGTTTAAGGGTTAAGGGTTAATAAAAACACTCATACTATAGGTGTACGATTCTTCTGGCTCAAGGGTTCAGACTTCTAGACTCACATAATAACAACCCTCGTGACCAGAGTACAAAATCGAAGCGTTTCTCAGTCTTTGAAATCAATAAGTTGAAGGAAGCATCGTGCCAACCCACTGCGAAAAGGTCTCCAGTCCATCACTGCAACCATACCACCCGTTCCTCAAACCTTGCTGCAGCCCACGCTGCCTCCACAATTATACCGACTCCCACTCTTTCAGAGATCTCCTTTCCTTCCACCGTCTTCCCTACCTCCTTTACAACCATAACATTAAATAAGCAATTCAAGTACGAGGTCCCAAATACCTGACGATCAAAAGTGTCGGAGAAACTGCCTGCGCCACAACGGGAGAGCACCACAAATTCAAGAGGCAACGCCGTATCAGTGTCTGACGGCAGCGCAACTCTACCCATCGTTGCAGGCAGAAAAGCATCTGACAAGATCTCAAAGACCGAATGAAACTTGCTACCATAGTGTTCACGTCGACCCTGTTCTAATCTTACAATGATATCCACAGGAGTTTCGACTCTTTGAACCCTCAGAAATGCAGCAGTGGTGCGAAACAGTAGCGTTCCTGACGCAAGACTGTCACCCTCCTCTACGGGAAATGCTCCTGATGAATTTGGAGGACCCACGTATTTAACTCTCTTAGAAGGCATAAACGATCTCTGCAGGAGGCGCCTTGTGGAGATCCACCGGGCCCGCCCATCCATATCACCAACCACCCATTCATCCACCAGCGACTGCGAGGCGTTTGTTCTACCTGGCAGAAATCCCACAATTTGCTCACCATCGATGCCATACGTTACAGCACCTTCCCAGCCAGCCCATGACCAACTCGGCGTGACCAACCCTGTAAGAACACGGCGGGCATGCGCAGGTGCATCGAGTGCAGGTTGCCACAACATAGCATCCTCGAATGTGGACGCCGACATACCGAACAGAAACTCTTTCTTCACATTCAAATGGGAGAAAAACACGGTGATAATTGCAGAGACGGCGTTATAGATGTCAGCAGGATCTGTCAACAACCGCCGAGTATATGACTCAATTATCTGTTGGAAAATAAAGCCCCAGTTATCGTTTTCATTCCGGTCCATGACCCCCTTCAATGCGTCTAGCCTTAGGACCCTTGGGATAATGACGGTACCATGTCCCGGATAACGCGCCGTTTCCGTACTGCTCTCAACAATCACATCCTCAGAGAAGACGCCTCGTTGACACTGAAAGAAGAGCTGCTCGTTTGTGAAGAAGAGCCGCCGTCGTGATAGTACAACCTCCTGGAATGTCCATCCACGGGTGTTCCACTTTGATGCAGCCAGTGTCTCACTTAGCATCCTGAGCGGGACGGCCAATGACAAAGACTGGATTTTCTCAATACGCTGAAGCTCCTCACGTGACCCCGGCCCGAGCCCCGGGAGTGAAGCATGCACTGAGTCACCGCCAGCGCTGAAGATGGTCAGTACTGCCAAGCCATAGATCAAATGCATGCCTGCAATCTGGGTTGCCTTGTCGTTTGGATCGTCTTGTATAATACACAAAGCGTCAACCCACAAGTACCTTTCTTGTAGCTCCTGCACAAGCTTGATAGCGTCGCGGATAGTTCGTGGCAACGCCACGCTCTCAAGACTGCCCCTCTGGCATCGCTGAGCCACATTCGCCAAGACCGTTTTATAAGACTCTGCGTTGATATTTCCCCATACATAGCTGAGTGCGAAATACCTGCAGTCCTGGGGCGCTTCAACTACCGCCATTTGGACCACATCAATCATTCTTACACTCTGTGGCAACTGGTCAGTGACATTCCTATTCCTCCACACATTAGCACAAGTCGGTCCATGTTCCTTCTCACAAATCCGAATCCACTCCTTGATCCTTTCAATGCTAACCACCGCCCCCACCTTACGCCCATGAAATGCACGTTCGCGTTCAAACCTTGCGGCACTACCTTCCATCATCTGCAGCTCCATGCTAAGATTTATTTGCTCATTGAATACCATTCTACTTATCGCGCTCGGCCGAGAGGCAATCAAATAGATGCGATGAGCGCATGTAGGAAGCGGCCCAACACCTGGGGGAAGTTGGTTCACGTCCGCGTAGCCGCAGTGGCCTGCGTAAAACTGGACTTGCACGGATGTGAGGTCTACGTCCGAGTGGCGATCCAAACGCCAGCTGCGAGAAATCAAGTGAGAGATTAAGCGGCAAAGGCCACAAGTGCGCTTGTTGGCGAGGATTGAGGTGAGCGCTCCAAGACTAATCGGGTGTTCCGCGTCCACACCTTCACGGAAGATCTGGTCCAAGTCCAAGGCGCTACAAGTTTCGCAGAGCGATGAGTCGGCCAGGACTGGGGCGTCGAGAAACATAGCCATGGTCTTTCTGTAGAACTGGCAAATAGCTGACTTCATCTGGTCAAGGAATGACATAGACATCGATGGCGTGCGAACTAACTCCATGAACCATTTGACAGTTTTCTAAGCGGCAGAGAGAAGCCACAATGTAATGTCCACACAATGTGACAGCATCTGCACAATATCAAGAGATTATCAGGTTGGGATCAGACCAAAACATGAACTATTTTTCTTGATATTGAAAAATGATTGGCTTCATCTCGATCTCAACATCTAAATCATCATGATAACACCAATTGTTCATGAAAACATCGTAAAATCTAATACATACACGAAGAAGATTGTGACAATTAATGATGGGCTCTTTGTTCACAATTAATGGATTGACAAGTGATAGACATGTTGGGACAAGTTCCAACAGTTTGGGACACCACCCTTCCACAGCTGCACCTGAATCCAAGACTTCACCCCTACTTGCTCATTTACCTCCTAGAATCCAACTCAATGCCTGCCGTTAGAAGGAGGCGGTGCAGGGGTTATAAAACATGAATTTCGAGAAACAGATGGGTCATTTTTCGACCCAAACACGGGATATTTTGCCACCCTCCTTCCCTTGACTCACCAGCGCCCTCCCCACGATCCATCTTCGCTGATATCTATGCACTACGTTCACTTTGCCCGCTAGAGCTAGTTGGTTCAGACAACGATTTCGCACTGTCAGCATGTAAGATGTTAACCCTGTAAGGACGGGCTGGTCTCCGTGGAAATCATCCTTTTTGAAACAATGAGAATTACCTACTTTAAAAAATTCCAAAGTATTCATCGGAGACCAAACTACTTTTCATGACTTTTCCTTTCTGCTCAAAATTCCAAAGATGAACAATTGCTCCTGTCTTACATGCAAGAATTCTCTGTAATCCATCAGACCATTCTGGTCCGCAGCGTCCTTATAGGGTTAAGGTTCACGCAGGAATTAGTGTGAGAAATCAGCAACCCATGCTTTGCTGGTATCTGATGAGAAGGCACTTACTCTACTAATTCAAGAGAAGCACATAAGTAATGACCGACTACCTGTAGAAATAATATCATCGACAATGGCTAAAGCGACTGACCGTGACAGCATAATCAAAGTCAAGTCAACAAAACCCTGTCAAGGTATCAAGGAGAGGAAATTCTTTCATGAACAAGGTTGCATCAACTTAAACCACGCGTAACAATGACCAAATAACCAGCAACCACAATGTAAAGAAAGCTGAACAAGGGCGAGAGATCCACCTTCAAAAAGGCAATCTTCCACTGCATTTCTTCACCAATGCAGTCAGTGCGATCTCCACATATTGGCTCCCTTCCTTTACATTCGGATACCTGCAAACAGGTGCTACCAAAACCAACCGTTTCTAGATTCTGCTACGATTTCAAAATAGAAGCACACGAGCATTGTCTGACGATTTCTTGAGCACTTGAACCGTTAGGTCACTTATTTTTACATGGTGCCCCAAATCCACTTCAACATAATTCTACAGCCGTTGAAAAAAAAAATTTCAACAGTCAAAAGATCCTCCAACCGAACACAAATACATGCTATCTTAATTGCCTTCAATTGGACATCTACAATGTGAATTTGTGAGAATTAAAGTTATTTGTAAACTCGCTGACTTTCTCACCTAATATGTCACCTGTGATTTCACCTTCATTCTTTGCCTCATTCATGTTTATGATTGAAGCACATGCTTCTATGCCATAATGTTTCAACCACTTGATTGGAGCACATATTTCAATACGAGCATCTTGGGTCATTCATCTACTATTGAATCAAAGCGGATGAGTGTACAAGTAACTCTATTGATTATGGAAATTGAACGTTCAATTAAAAATAATTGGATACTTCTTCAAGCCCCATGCCCCATGTCATTATTGCATCGGTCCTCTTCACACTTAACCTAAGCTTAACCTATCTGACTTGGTGGATCGAATGACTTACATGCTAGTTGCAACACCGTTGAAGCAGGATCATGTGTAAAGGTATGTGGTTGTCATAGCAACAGCTACACACCACAAGCTTGTGCAACAATGGCTCAACTACCACTTTCGTAAACTCCCATAACTCGTCCGGTCTCCTGAGAAACAGCGAGAGAATTTGTCAGAAAGTACGTTGGAACCACACTTGCATTCAAGATAAAAACTTTATACGGTACTTCTTTCTAATATCCACTCCCGTTCCTACTCTCAAACTTTCGGCACATTAGAGTTATTTATAAACCCACCCGCTTTCTCAATCATATAATCTATGTTCTCACCTTCTTCTCTGCCTCATTCATGTTTATGATTGGAGCACATACTGCAATGCCATAATGTTTGACCCATTTGATTGGAGCACACATTTCAATGCAAGCATCTTGGGTCACTCACCTAACACAATTAGGATGAGTTTTCAAATAATTCTATTACCTGTACTGAATCTAGAAAGGCACAAGAGAAGAACAGAACGAATTTCTTGGGAAACTTAGAACATTGAAACCTCATCCTTCAGCTACTGAATCCCTGCTAGACAAATGCCGAAGGCACAGGGCTGCAGCCAGATTCAGCCCACTTCAAACATCACTCTGTCATCAAAATCCCAATTACAAGTTCTCCAAACTGTACGCAAAGCACTGAGCCGAGAGCACAAGGCCGCAGCGAGACATCCATGGAAACCCTAGTTTTCGGTCGAACACCGCACAACGCACTCCTCCAAACTGAGAAAGCTCGAGAAGAAGTTGGAGCATCACGTACAGCAAGAGCTAAGAACAAGCTCCCCGAACCCTTGCACTGCAGTACTCTAAACCCATCCCCAACATGAATGTGCTGAAATATCTATCAGCCGCCGCCTAGCGATTGAACGAAATCGCTCTGGACTTGTAAGTTCAAAGCGTGGTACTCACCTGCAGGCCAATGTTAGACGATCAGACCTTGCAGGAGCTTAGTTTAGCTATCAAAGTTTTAATTTCGTTTGCTGAACCCGGCGGCAGGAATCCCACAACTTGCTCACCATCGATGCCAAACCCTACTGCAGGTTGCCACAGCATAGCATCCTCGCAATCCTCACCGACATACCGAACAAAAATTCTTTCTTCACATTCAAGTGGGAGAATTGCGAAAAACATGGTGAAAATTACAGAGACGACATTACAAATAGATATCAGCAGGATCTGTCAACAACCGCCGAGCATATGATTCAATTATCTGTTGGAAAATAAAGCCCAGTTATCGTTCTCGATCATTCCCCTCCATGATGCAAATGGCCTTAGGATTCTTGGAATAGTCACGGTACGACATCCTGGATAAATCGCCGTTTTTGTAATGCAGTTATGGTCAAGTGAAAACATCTGTACATGTATGAACATTCTTGAGCATACATTTGTACTTGATGTTTAGGCCAGTTCGAATTTAGAAAGTACACATGAAAGAAGCATGAATCTTTGGCATACTGAAATAGTTAGATTTGAAGTGCAAGCAAAATGGTGAAGCAAAACTATTTGAACGAAATGAAACTCTGCTCTGTGTATCCACCACCACCTCATACAGAATGTGCTCGATTTTGAAGTTCTGAGCAACATTTTCTCACCCAAATCCTCTCTCCTCTGCTACTGTCGAATAAGTTAAGAATCCACACAAAATTACGATATCTCTCAAGAATTGTCAACAATCATGCGACACTAATCTGAACTTAAAAGAGCCTCGAACACGTCGCCTACACAAGAGAAACCTAAAAAAGGAAAACAAAAAATTTAGAAACTTTTAATCCTGAAGTGCTCCGATGTCCAAATTCTGGACGATGTCCAGATAGAAAACCAAATTTCTTTCTCATTACAGCTTGGATGAAAGTCATCCTAATTTTTTAGACATACTTTATGAAGTTGCTGCTCTATTTAAGGGTTGGATTTGGTGTTACTAAAGTACATATTTTTCTAAAATTACAAATGTGGAAGTTTGTGGTAGTTGACAAAGCCAAAATTGCATTGACTCTAGTTCAAACTTGGAATTGCAAAAATGAGCTCATAGAATCAAAGAATACAAAAATTCCCCAAAATCACCATCTCAAGATAACCTTATTTCAAATCCATTCCTACAAAACTTCTTCGAAAAATGTCAATATTGTGCTTGTAATTGAATTAAGAAGGAATTTTGAATTTTCTCTTCAAAATTTATAGAAAAATATTGTTGACAGCATTGGTAAATCTAATCATATGGATAGAATTCAGAACTCCAACTCCATCTACAACTTTTGTTTGCATCTCAATTCCGAATTATTCTTCCAAATAGTACTTCCTGATGATTTTTCCCAAATCATCAATTCTGGAGATGAGTCTGGACGCTAAACCGCAACATTTTTGGTTCGAATTGGGTCAGTCCAGCAGGCATGAGCGGAGCTGAATTTTACTTGCTGCTACAAACCTCACGATTCCGTCTCATGTTCTTGCAGAGTCCTCTCCAAAGTTCGAACGCAAAACACTCTCGTGACGTGTTGAATGCAGAAGAAAACCGATGTTGCCCAATTTGGAAGCAACATTTTCCATATGATGAGGGATTCGGCATCTGCAAGCGACGCAGGTTTTTTTCTGACAAGCTTTGCAACAGTGGATATGATGTCGACAGTAGAGCTCTGCCAGGTTACCATTTCTTTCTTTTTGTCCGTTAAACAAAGATGCGAAGTATGCTGCCCCATGCACAGTGCATACGGCTCACCGATACGTCGCGGGGGTCGAAGATGCGGGAGGGCGGAACTCCTGCGCATTTCCGACAGGGAGGAGCGGCCTGAGGTCATCTGTAACCGTGAAGCTCCGCCGCGGGTGCTGGAATCGCGTCTTTGGGCTTCGCTTACTGCGTCTGCTGCTTCTTCTTCTCCGCTTTTGTGACGGATGTGTCTGGTGAGTGCTTGCGGCTTCTAATTGTATTTCGGTTGTTGCAATTCAAGCGCGCGTTGCGTTGGTGTATTTGAGACTCTATGGTTCTGGGATACTCTCTGGGCCGTTTGCTAGGGCGCCGATGGTAGTATTTCATAGCCAGTAGTAAGTGGTAAACACGATACAAGAGAGAGACGAGCTTTGCGTTTGGGATCCTGGAACCCGTCCTTCACAACTCACATTAGGGTTAGACTAACGGTCATGGTGCTATGTCGGTGACGACTGTCTGAAGGTTGCAGTTGATGACATTAGCTTCTGTGGCACTTGAGAAACCACAGGGCACTCCATACAGAGTAAGTCCGAGAGATCAGACGCCCGCACAAGGACCTAAATTCTCTCTAGGAGGTGAAACCTAATTCGGATGCTCGGTTGTCTGAACAGGGGAGCCATCCCGTACTCTTTGTTGCTTCTATACCGCTCCCAGTGATTTCATGGGTTGGCTTCTTGGGGCCAACGGGTTAGAATTTTGTCTGAGGCAGAACTCTGACTGGAATAGTGGCTTTACCGACAGGTTTTATAATTCAAAGCTCTGGTGTGGCTTTTGCTAAAGCCATTGGGAATGCGTTTGCGAAGATAGACCATCAGTTCTGGTGTAATTGGTTACGCTCGTGCTTGGAGTGGATTGATTCTTCTGCCTCGATTTGTGCAGAGCGACTTTCCTCGCAGGTATGTCTAATTCTTTCGAATACTTGTGGAAGGCTAGAATTTGATTAATGCTGTTGCAACGTGTTTGCATGATTCTTTCGTAACATGTGTAAAGAAGGAACAAGTTACAACTCAGGCATCAAGGGTTACTATTGTTGAGCAATAACTTGGTTTCGGCCCATGTGTACGCAGATAGAGTCTCTAGTAGAGAATCCTGTGGGAATCTTGGTTCATCGGGCAAAGTGGAAGGGTGATATTGAACTCACAATCATTTACGTCTAGTGAAATTGCTCTATATAGTAATAAGATATCTAAACCGTAAAGTATGCTCGAATGTCTTAGCTGGTGACACATCAACTCCGGCTACTGTACTTCCATGACCCGCCAGAGTCTTATAATCACGAGCTGACCATATCTGCAACCCAGTTTCATATTAACTCTCGTCAAAACGTGTAAAAATCCATCAGCACAGAAAACATTCCAAAATATCAAGTTAGGAGATTTTTCAATATAATGAGCTAAGATAGTTTTACAAATGATTTTCGATGTAGGCCAAATAAGCAGTAAATGTTCAAATTCCTGAAAATAGTAATAGATGAGAGCACTGATCATTATTATAGATCATGTATGTTTTAAGCTTTAGGAGGCCACTTTTACATGTTCTCTTGCTTTTCTACAGGGACAATGTCCTCTTTTAAGGGCTAGTGATTGTTGTACAATCACCCTAACTCATGCCACTTGAATGTTGTGGTAAGATTTGTGTGTCAAGGAAGAGTTGTTAAACGTTTATTGTAGATTTGATTGTGGCCAAATGCTTGTTGCTAAGTTTGGTCTACGTCAATGGTTCTATGTTTAACAAACATTAAACTAAACTAGTTATATGTTGATCTGTACTACAGGTCTAAAGCGACACAAGAACTCAAAGATATTTCCTGCTACACAGATTCATGGATAACCCCACAGTCCTTTACAGGAAATCAACAAAGACCTTGGTAAATGGTGTTGATATTCCCAAGGGTACAAAATACACCGCTATATCGCACACATGGTCTATGTGGGACAGTGTAAGCAAGGATATCCTACAGATCAAAGAAGACAAAATAGACAATCGCTGTGAGGGCACTGCAAATTTCAAAGACATGTTAGATTTTGTGGACGCAGAATGGTTGTGGATAGATACCTTGTGCATATCCGAGAGTAATAAAGTGACAGAGATACCCAACATGAGAAGGTATTACAAGAATGCTGAAGTGGTGCTCGTAGTGCTTGACATTAGCAAGGGAGACTATGATTTAAGGGCTCTGGAGGTGAAGAACCTGGAGCACAGGATGGATAGCAAGGAACGGATGGTTCTACTACTTTCCAACCCTGAGAGGGTAGCTGGTGAATGCTTGCAACCTGAAGGAGTCGCAATATACAGCACTTTGTGCAAGATGTCCAAGGCAAAGTGGTTCAAAAGAGGATGGACATTGCAGGAGGTGCTGTTAGCAAAAGACGTCCTTTTCTGGAATGGTAGCACATCTGTTAGCGGCACAGATGTGAAGAAATGCTTAGATTGGTTGGGTAATGTGACTCCTGATATTATGAACGGCCTTGAGTTAGACGATGATTACGTCATGTTGCAGAGTATATTTCATGTAGAGAGCAGTATATTGTTTGAGGCCCCGTTTGTGTCAGTGGACAGATTAATGGATGGGCGCAAATGTACAGTGGATGAGGACTATGTCTACTCTATTTTGGGCTTGTTGGAAGTAGATATAAAAATAGAGTACGGCATTCCTCTTCACGTCTGTAAAAGAAGACTCTTTTCAAGATTGGTTCAAGAACAAAGAGCTGCAAGTTTGTTCACGCACACGGGCGTCGGTGTATTTCCAATCCATCATGACTATGGCGCGGCGTTTACTCCTGATAATCCGAGGTCTGACCGTGTTGTTTGTAGTCTATCGCGTGAGGGGGTGAAGTTTGAAGGTTGTGGTGTGTATGTCTGAAAGTATAGGATCGTTTCATACAAACATCATCAGCAAAACCGACCCAGTAAGGAATTTGTGGGAAATAACGAGGATATTGGGTGATGACCTATCTGCGTACAAAGAACTGGTGAAAGCTATGCATTGCTTCACGGAATCAGATGACATTGAATTATTCAACACCAAGGCAGAGTGGTTTTTGGAGATGGCCAGAGCACTTGCCCCTACTGCCACTGCAGAGTTAGCGGAGTTAGCTGATGTGTCAGTAAACTCTGATTGCATCCTCTTGCACTCGTTGCTTAATCGGCCTCAGACTCCCATGGTATCTTACGGCATGGTGCACGATAACGCCTTTGTGTGTGCCTCTATATTTGTGTGTCTTGAAAGAGTCCCTGAAGATGGCAAATGTCTGTTGCTAGCTCCAGGTGTACTTGGTGAATTTTATGAGACAGGGATATTGTGTTCAGGGTTGAACTTTCACGGAAGAAAGCAACGAAAGATAGGAGTAACCCTGAACTTGCGAAGGGGTTGCTTGGATAGTATCCTACCTATTACAAACTTGACGGAAGTCATTGTGGCGAACAACAAGTTTCGAAGGCATTCCGTAGCGAACGTGCCAGAAGTCGTAATGGGTAGCAACGAGTTTCGAAGGCATTCTATATGAAGCCAGCTAATTAGACCAACTAGACAATCGATTTGAAGTATGCTCTTGCAATATTGAAGAATTCCAATAAACCTAATAGTACCACTAGTTTGTGTGCTAATCTTGCTCTATGATTGAGAGTGGCGAGTTACCTCACTGTGTATACAATGTGTTTGTTTCTGTTAACAAAGTTTTACATGGTCTTCTATTCAACTTGCGCAACTGGAAATTGTTCAACAAGCAGAGCAGAGCTACAAAGGGAACAAAGTAACGAGTATACGAGTTGTGTGTAATAGAGCATTGTTGATACATTTGTTGTAGAAGCCGAAGCATTTCGAATTCATGAATGAGATGCTGATTTGTATCATGAATTTGAATTTTCCATTGTAGTACTCTTGCATCATCTCCTGGAATTTGACAGAGGGATGCTATCTGTGACCGGCTATCATATTGATTTCTACATGCACCTAATTTCTGAAAGGTAATGTGATCCTACTGGCAGCTGATTAATTTGATCATGCTATATTTGTGTGCTGTCAGGTTTATCAAGCGGGTTTTAGATCTCCTTACAACACGAGTTACTCAAGAATAGCCAAGCTATAGCTTTCCTTCTCTAGCGAGGAAGGGTTGTTGATCATGTGTTTCTTTACCATCAAGTTTTTTTCCCACATCACCTGCAATATGCATTATTATTTAGTTGATGTTGACATTGAAATTGACACCAACATTTTATAATGTCCTTTTTTTGTGCAGTATCGTCTCTCTTCATACAGGATGCGAATTATTGGTCAGATATTCAGATGCTGAGTGATATGTCTCAGTAATGCATATCACTTAAAACGATCAATATTGATCACTATTATATTGAGGGATATGTTTTTCATTGTAAACATAATGTAGAACTATACTGTATCATGGGCCAGTCCCGTGAATTAGTTGAATATGGTAGAAGAGCTTACAATTAAGCAGTACATCTTTGCCATGCGTTCTCGTTTTGCACCATATTGTGTGGTCCTGGTAACCGTAATTGCTAATCGATGCTTGCACGGGTACTCGACTTCTTCCGTCGTCTTCTAGTCAGGAAGTTTGAAGTTTGAGCTTATTCTTCCGGCCTTGAAAAGCTCACCTGTTTGCTAGCCACATGATCTATTCTGGCGTCCCAAGGTCTAAGGTATGCTTGACCTCTCAATCCTCAATCAGGTATTGGAGCTTGATTGCAAATTTTTGGTGAAACGATCGTGAAGGATATCGATATGGAGCATAGTATGGAACCATGGAAGTATACTCCATTCTTTGGAAACGGAATTCCCTTGTGTTTCCTGCATTGAATTCAAAGTCAGGTCTGGCCTTCTTAATAACATACACATGTGGGCTATTGGTTTCATATCTGTCAAGGTAATGGCTAAATTTCATTTTTGTAATTTTCTCATTTTGAATCAAATTGTAAACTTCAGTTGAATTTTGTGTAATTTTGAAGGTAGAACCTCAGAAATTTATATTTCTATCAATAAAACTCTAAAATTCATGATTTTCTTGGCACATTGTTCTGAAAAGGATGTCCATCATTTCTACCACTCCGTAAATTATGATTGGTGCATTTTGTTGTTTTTAGGGGAAAAATCTGTCAATCTTTTGGTGAAAAATGGTTGGGAAAAGTGCAGTTTTCATGGAACTAAAAAGTGGTTTGTTTGTTTCATTACAATTAAATAAGTGAAGTGTGTTTTATGTATGATAACATGCTCAAATTTTGCTCATTGATTCCAATTTTCCAATTCACAGCAGAGTTTTGAAGTTTGAAGTGGAATTACATGATTTGTTGCTTGGTACTTCTCTCTCTGTTTAGAAATAGTGTTTCATTCTCACTGGTGATTGCATTTGAGAATGGATACACTATTTCCAAATGGAGAGACTATATAGTATGTATAAGAAAGCATAGTGCAAAAAACAAATCCATGTTCTTTTGTATGCACTTTGAATGTGGATTTCTAGTAAAGGCAAAACACCCATGTATCCATTCCCGTCCATGTATCCATTCCCATCCATATGTAGCGGGGGTGCACATTTTTCTTTGAAAAATGTGAACCCCTGCTACATATGGATGGGAATGGATACATGGATGGGACTGGGTGTTTCCACCTTATAGTTTGACACTTCACCCCTAAATGCATGAGGCACCAAATTCTAGTGTTGACAATGCTTCAAAGTGAAATAAAGTCTAAACAATTTTCTATTTGTAATAGTGACAATTTGAAAAATTCTTTTTTAAAGCATCAAAAAATCAATCTTGAAAATAATTGATTATGATTTTTCTATTCAAGATTTTGTGCAAGGGTGTTCATTGCAATCTTGACTATTTGTAGTGTTGAGGGCTCTTAGAAGTGAGCCTAAAATACACTAGATCTTGGAGAAAAAATCACATTAAAAATTCATTTAAAGAAATTGTAAAGCAGATGTTGAGAAGCTATAAATTGATTGGGGTTATGCATGTTGCACCCTTTAACCTTAGAACGTCTGGAATCATGTCTTGAATTGACAATTTGGGAAAAATCATTATAAAATACTAATTGGAAGAATATTTTGGGATTGTGATACAAACAAAAGTTGTACATTTTAAGTTTTAGATTCCATCTGTACGGTTAGATTTTCCAATGCTTTCACCAATATTTTTCTATAAATTTTGAAAGGAAAATTTCAAAATTCCTTCAAAATTCAATTACAAGCAAAATATTGTCATTTTTCAAGTAAAACTTATTGGAGTGGGTTTGAAATGAGGTTCTCTTTATATAATGATTTTTTGATATTTTTTTGTTCTTTAATTCTATGACCTCATTTTTGCAAATTTGGTTTTGAACTACCATCAACACAAGTCAACCACTTGACAGACTTCCACATTTATAATTTTAGAAAATTGTGTATTCTAAAAATACCAATCCAATCCTTGGATAGAACAAAAACTTCATAAAGAATTTTTAAAAATTAGGATGACTTCCATCCAAGCAGTAATGAGACAAAAAAGTCATTTCGAATTTCAAATTTGTAATTTGTAATTTGTGATTTTTTAATGTAATTTCGAATTTGTTCATTGTCCAAAAATTGGACGTCAATAAACTCCAAGGTTAACCTCATATTTTTAAGTGACCAACTTTTTAGACTTGACATGTGAAAAGATGATCAAAAGATATCAAGTTATTTTCATAATTTTAATACCCTCATAGTCAAACATTATAATCTTTCAATCTATAACAATAAGTAATATTGTTGTATTTTCTTTTTCAATGTGATCTCTAACAAATCTAGTTTGAATTTGTACAATTACATTTCAAGTAAAATTGATAAAGCTTATCAAAATGTTGACTTTTTGTTCAATTTAGAACAAATTCCTAGAAGCTCCTAATTCTTTTGTAATGTGATCTCTAACATGTCTAGTTTCCAATGCAATTTGCAACATGTCTAGTTTGAATTTGTACAATTACATTTCAAATATAATTGTTAAAGCTTATCAAAAGGTTGACTTTTTGTTCAATTTAGAGCAAATTCTTTGAAGACCTCTGGCATTTATAGGCTCACATTTGATGATTATTTTGAACCTCTTTGAAAAAAATCATCAAAATCTAACATTGCAATCTTGAGATTCAAATAAGGAAAGTTGGCCACAATTGTCAAAACAAGCTTCCCCCACATCCAAAATATCCTCGACATAATATCCAAAACATCTCTTAAAAATTGATGCAAAGGAATGTAAAACCAATTTCGACAAATTTTGATGAATTGAAACTACAAATATACAGATGTCGTTGTCCAAATACCAGGAGTGCTTGTCATCAAGAAGAGGACATCTACCATAAACATAGAAACAGGGACCAGAGTTTCCAAACACAAGCCTTGCATTTGTTGTTATGGCTTTCCTCCTTTACTTGGGCATATTCAGTGATGACCGCTTCGTAATTGTTTGCCACTGTAGCTGGCATGAACAAAATTGATGCAGCAACGGAACTGTTGATGTGGCAGCTGCCGCACACCCAACCAATTCACAACTGAATGGGTGGTGTCATCTAAAATAACTTGATTCAAGAAATTGCTTATGACCCAAGCTTTCAAGCTTTCTAAAACCCAAGTTCAATGTCCTCCATAAGCAAGGCTCCCAGTATTTGAGATTCATTGACCTCTCAGTACTGTACAGTACAGTCAGGTCCAGCTCAATTACGAATTCTTGCATACACAGGGAACAAAACTTCACTGCTGCCAATTTTGACGCCCTCCCAAGGGCTGAAAAATTATTTTTTTAACATGAAATTTTTTTCACAAGATCCTCTTTATGTTAATAACACATGTGACAAATTTCAAGGTCAAAAAATTTACCAAAAAAAAGATATTTAGAATCTACTAACATGTGTAGTTAAGAAAAAAACTTCACTACTATCAACTTTGACACCCTCCCAAAAATTGAAAAAAAAAAATTTGGCCATGAAATTTTGGTCATGAGATCACCTCTATGTTAATTATATGTGTCGTAAATTTCAGATTCAAAAAATTTATTCCAAAAAAGATATTCGAAATCTACTACCATGTGTCAATATAAGGGACAATTTCACTATTGCCAACTTCGATGTACATATTGGTAGATTTCAAATATATTTTTTGTGTGAATCTTTTGAACTTGAAATTTATCTTACATGTTATCAACACAAAGATGATCTCATGAAAAAAGTTTCATGGCCAAAACTTTTTTTTTCAATTTTTGGGAGGGTGTCAAAGTTGGTAGTAGTGAAAGTTTTTTCTTAACTACACATGTTAGTAGATTTTGAATATCTTTTTTTCGGTGAATCTTTTGGCCTTGAAATTTTCCACACATATAATCAACATAGATATTATTTCATTCCAAAAATTTCATGCCAAAAGAAAAAGTTTTCAATCCTTGAGACATTGGCAAAGTTGACAGCAGTGAAAGCTTACAACTACACATGTTGATAGATTTTGCATATCTTTTTTTGGGTGAATCTTTTGACCTTGAAATTTTCCACATATGTTATCAACTTAGAAATGATCTTGTACAAAAAATTTCATAGTAAAAAACTAATTTTTCAGCCCTTGAGAGGGTGTCCAAGTTGGCTGTAGTGAAATTTTCTTTAACTGTGATTGCAAAAATTCGTAATTGAGCTGGACCTGACTGTACAGCACAATTGGAAGCAGCTTCTCCATACCATGCCAAACTATCTACCTTAGTCAAAAGTGGATAAAAACAACTCTTTCTTCATCAACCAGACTGCTTTCCATGCATCCAAAAGGCGTTTCGGAGCTGCACAAGCCTTCTAGGATCAAATAAGAACCAAAACGTTAACACATTAGGAATTTCTACAGTTTGCATTAAAAAAGAAGATGTTAGGCGTGAATTCAGAAATTACTCATACGGTCAAATGTGAAGAAATCCCTGGAGACCTTCGTCAAATCAATTCAGAAGCTCATAAGTCATAGAGTGAAAGCAAAATCTCTTTTTATATGTGATCAAAGTACTAAAAGCTTTTTAATATATGTAGTGAATTTCAACCAAAGGAGAAACTTACACTATTGATTGATTGAAGATCCACCACTCATTTGAAGAAATTGAAAATAAAAACACAAAGTAAACAATTCTAGTGTTCAGTTACGTTCATACAATCAAGATCGTTCTTCGATGAAAATGATCCAAAAAGACTCAGTTTCGGGTGCCACTGTCTGCTGGAAAAGAACTCGTCGAAAAGAGATGGAAAGGGCTTGGGCAACCTAAAAACTGATAACTGATTAGAAGCAGTATCTATCTAGTTTGCATTCTTGTCTCTCTCGCGATACTTGACGAATGTCAATTCCAAATAATAAAAAGTCCAAGTACCTTACCAAACATTCTGGCAGTACTGAATTTGGTAACATTCTGCTAGGTACCATTACCGGTACCTGAAAGTCCCACTAGAACTACACTACTAGATTTACATAGTACAAATCTTTCCCTATTTAGACTTCATTCACAATTTGTTCATGAACATGGAGAAACTATCCAATTCGGGACCTCGCATTGCCTACTGTGCTGCATGATGGTCACTCGACTAAACGGAAGCATACTACCCCAGATTACAGATCCCCACGAGACTCCAGCATTCAATAAACGTCGAGTATGAAATAAAAACGTACACTGACCTAGATTAACGATCTTCACACACGAATCTCATCTGAAATTAGTTTCGTGAACGCTGTTACAGCTCCTTGAAGACGACACATGCGAACATCTTCAGGCATGGGAGCGTCCAGAACTATATCGAACATCTTCATCTCAGTACTGCTGTCAAACGACTGCGACTTAGTTTCTTCCAACAGTAATGAGGAAATCTCGTCTGCCATCCTTGAATACGCAACTCTGCATTCGGAGAAAAATCTCTCGTTAAAAAATGCTGATTCCATGAGCAAAATCGTTAAACACCTCAAACTCAAGAAGACTGAGGGCACTGAAGGACGAATCCAGAACAACGAATATGTCGGAAAGAACGCAACAGTTCTGTTATTATTTCCGTTGCAAATTGGTGGGTCCTTTACCTAGCATCAATTGTGCATTTTGACTTCCATAAGGCTTGAGAATCCTTCAGCCGCTCAAAGAACGCCCCAGCAGCTGCGGTTCTTTCTTCCACCGTTATCTGAGTAACATCACCAGAACGAACAGGTCAGAGATGATAGGTACATTCAACTCTACACTCAAAAACAACATCAACAGTCATCCACGGACTTCGTTGTAGAAAACAAGTACCAGTCCGTCCACTGGATTGGACATGTCGAGGAAGCTAGACTTCAATGTCAAAAACTCGATATAAACGCCTGCTCCAAGATCCCAGTCCTCAACCTCTGTCAGGTGCCCCTCCAACTGGCTTGCAAATTGCCATATCTCAGAATGCTCAGCTGCAAAATTGACCAAGTCCAGAATCTCGTAAGAATTCATTCAAGCGCAGGAGTTACCCCGCTTCCGGGGGGACCAGTGCAAAGCCAATGGCCTTCACAAACGAAAGGCCATCATTCTCCTCGTTACCACATCTGCTAACAAAATATGAACCTTCAGCAAAATTACATAGCGTGGACTTTAAAAGTTCTAATCACAACCGACATGAGGGATAAGTGCATACAACTCAAAAATAGGGACGCAGCCACAGTAGACATGAATAAGACATGAGCATTCCGCCACTGACGGCTCTTGATCAGATGCTCCAGCTCCTTCTTATCGTTGCGCGAATAACGCCAGTACAATGCCTGCATTGCAAGGGAGACACAAAGATCGATCTCAAACTCATGCCTCACTAAAAACCAGAATCCCTGGTGCATGAAAATCACAGTACACCAAAACACAGCAGCAACCATCAAACCTTGAACTTCGACCGTAACGAAATCTACATCTCGGTTCACTAACCCTACATGCGTCTCAAGAGGAACGGTATTACATACCCACCAAGGACGGAGAGCCCGAGTGAAAACAAACAACACTTATAAAATACACACGCACATAAACTACATGCAGCACCAATGACCCAAGCAGAAAACCTACCAAGGCCTCGTGGAGCCATTCTGTGGGAATACCAAGATCATCTTCCAAAAAGTGCTGCTGTGCCTCTGAAGAACTCCAGATCTCGCAGTATTGACTCAAAATCTCCTTCACGACCTTCACAAACAAGTCGTCACATTCCTCAGGATGATCAACAACTTCTCACGTTCCACCTACACGAAGACCTGAACATTCTACAATGTTTAAAGATACAGCAATCGATCACAACAGTTTTCTGAGTCAACTGCAGATTGTACCTTCTCGTGCAGTCCAGGATGTTCAGGGGACGAAGGCATGTGAAGAACAACATAGACAGCCCAGTGACAAAGGCCCACAGACAACAACTGACTTGCGAAATTCATGTGCACTTCATGCAGTTGCTCCGCTTCCAACATGCGGATAGCATGAAGAATCCCTTGTTGATGCCATGCCAGCTTCTGATCCAGTCTGTCGAACGTTGAAGCGGATGCGGATAACATTCTTCTCACACTGATATCCACCGTGGACTTCTTCGCATGTAAAAGCATGAGATAGTATGCAGTGTCATAAGCCTGAGCCTCCGAACAGTTGTCATACACTGAAACTCTTTCCTCCACATACTTCGGGACTGGCTTCGGGGCATGCTGCTTCTCCAGCAGACCTTCAAACGTCTCAATAAGGCATGGCAGATCTGTGTCGGGACTCAACTGGTACCACATTACCAGGCCCATGAAACGCTTCCAATCGACGTCCACACCGGCAAGGGCTCCCTTCAAATCGCCTGCAAAATGACGGTACGTTCAGTACGCAGATGTCCATTCCTACACAGAATTTATGAAACCTGGCTAAGACAAACAAGATACACGTGGAAGCCTCAAAAGTTATGCCAAAAGTCACTGCAAAATAGGTCTTCCCCGGAAAGCCAAACCATCACGGCATTCACAAAATTCCAAACAGAAGTACTAACCTGCAAGGAGCTGGAAAATCGAAGAACGGTCTGCTTCAATGAGGGACTCATCCAGACCCTCAGTAGCCCAAACCTCCAGTTGAGAGGCAACATCACTTCGCATCCCCATCGGACCCCCTGCCTGGCTTAACAATGTGGACATCCGAACATCACCGTGTTCCAGAGAAATCTCAACAGCGTCCTCCAACTTTCGCCCCGTCAACAGCGTGAAAACTTCTTTCAAATACTTCTTTCCCTTCAGATGCTGCAAGTCTTGATGCACCATGTGCTCCACACTTTCCTGAAGCCAGCAACTGAAGGCAGCACGACGGATCAAAACCTCAGCCGATACGTCTGGAGTCTCCATCGAACTCTTTTGAGTGTCCAAGGCCTCTTCGATCTCAACCTCAACTTCAGACGCACTTGCCGTCTCTGAGAACAGAACATCGATCAACTGCCAGACCGTACGTTGGTGCTCAAGTACAACCTGGTCCGCCTCCCCAACTCCCACCACTTCAAGCTGTTTCTGCGCATAATCCTCATACTCGTTGCATACACTGGGTAAATCGCTCCTGCTACACACTAAAGTTCGTAAGCGGAGAGGACTGGCAAGTGCTTCCGAAGGACTGTCCAACACCTGAGTCACACAAGGAAGAACAAGATTCAGCCAAACATATAAATCGAGGTCTGGAACGGGGGGTTATATCAGAGAACAGATTTCAAATACATGCTACACATCTGCTGCCAAACGACGAATGACACCACCACAGATATGCCACACCGCTGCACTCCAATTCCTCAAAACCCTAGGAGGAGACCTATCAAGCTCAGCCTCGCATGGACGCTACGACCAATTGAGACTCCCATGTTACCTGACTCATGGACATGTGAAGTGACAGTGGAGAAACAAATTGCAACTCCACGAGCTCATCTTTCAAAACTCCTCCAGCATCACGCACTGTACGATCTAGTGCAACTCTTTCCATCTGGATACAGGAAGACAGACCATTCTTCGTTCCCCCTTGCCCAACGTGGGTGGAACTGTGATACAAAATCCCATTAGGACCCCAGCCTACGCGGAACGAGCATCCGAGGAACAAAGCAGCATCGGCAATGTGGTCTGACCGCCCCAGTGACATTAAGCCGGACTTCTCGGTTGGATCTAACAGAAAACCGCTTCCACGAGGCCTCTTCACGCCTGACCGCTCACGTTCTCCACCCAGTGTCAGTGCCAAGAGCGGGGACCTGCTCCGACGAGTACAACTCTTAGCAGGGCAATAAACAAAGCACCGCCTTAGCATTTGTAAATTGTGAAACTCGAAACCATAAACCCACTATTCTTTAGCGGTGGTCATGACATGCTCCAGTGTGGCTCAATTCAGGTGAGTACCCAAAAGAAACTCGCACGGATACCCGCTAGCATGAGTACATACACCGCAGTTTCAAAAAGTGTCCGGAAAAACAAACCTCGATGGAGAAACGTCCAAAATGGGAGTCCGGAGACCCGACATCCCCTCCTCCAGAGCAGAATAGGCAGGTGACCGATTCCATGACGTTAAAGGAGAAACTCGCATTTGCTTCGCTGGAGTACCCTTCCAAGGGGATGAACGTTGCGGCCAAGCTGGACGACCGTCAGCATCCTCACCAGGAGAAGCTTTCTGAGGGGTCTTAAACAGCTGACTGCCATGCACGCCTGAACTCGCCACAGCGGGAGATGGCACTAGCGGACGTGACTGCCAACGACCATACGATCCAGGTGGGGCAATATCCTCCGCTTCTTCACCTATATTTGAGAAAATCACGTCAAATTAACAGCACAACAGAACTTCAAATCGACAACATCAATTGCACCACCAAACTTACGAAACACTGACACAGGAGATTGGAAATACAATGCACGTAGTAATGGGATAAACAACATGACCAGAGCAGAAGAAGACGAAAACTCGATCCAGCAGATATCAAACGAGAGCAAGTCCACCGCGACGTTCAACTCGCACAAACTAGGCTACGCCAGCGATGGATGTAAGACAAACACAGGTCAAGAAGCTGAAAATACCTTCTGCAAAGAAAAGAGCTCGCATTTGTTGCATTTTCACGGGATCAAGGTGAAGGTGTGCAGGCAGGGAGTGCGAAAGTGCTGACCGAGGAGCAGTAAAATAAGAACCATCAACGAAATCGTCCTCAGCTTCTTCATCGACACCCACACCAGGCTCCGGGATTGTATCGAAATTCTTCAAAGGGGTTTCAAACATAGAATCATCTGGATCAGGCGCTTCACCGTGCTCCACGCCCTCCATGTCATAAGTCCCTGATCGATCATCACCCGCCACACGTACAACCAAAGTAACAAATCTATATCCTTCACAATATCTTCAGGCATGCTTCCAACATTCATACAGTCCAGTTCCAGAAATTCAAGATCCCAATCACCACAATTATTATTGACGTTACAGAATTACAATCAAAGATACAGTTCCCTAGCTCAAGGAACTGTAACCTCAAGTGGTCTCACCGGCGACCACAATAGCGCCATCTTCCCCACTGACATGCTCATCCTCCTCGTCGGACTCTAAATCCAGGCCATATCGACTGAAATGCTTCACTCTGAACCGCCACTCTCCCTTCAGACCATCGTATCCCAAAAATTCGGCCCCCTGCTCTTCTGTCTTCTTCCTCAACCGCTTCTCAAACTTCTCGACCTCCGCTCCCTCCGCGTGATGCTGCCCTGTCTTCTTGTCTATACATTTCACATTCAACAACGTAACCTCCGCCGCCTTGTTCAAACCCTGCCCTATCACCGGTTTCCTAGTCTCATCCATGTACACAAGCACCTCGCATTTGTTGAACTGGACGATGTTCTCCAAATCAAGACGCCGTACATCAGTCTCCCCCAGAAACTTTATTTGCCCATAACCCTGCAAAACGCACCATACTAACCATGTTCAACAACATGCTCCATGAGCTCACACCACTACCTCAACCGAAACTCACTGACGAGGTTACAAACAGGTCCGGACTCGCACGTCCTTCCACGCATTCACCCAGCATGCCCATTCAACAGCCAGTCCTCAATACACAATCTTCATGCCAATCAACAAGCTCTACATCCGTCCAGGGCACATCAACTTTACCTTACGACCAACCACGAAGTCCTTCACTCTGCGACAGTAGCCAGGATCCGCACGTTCCAACGCAGCAAGCTCCTGAACTTTGGGGTCCGTGAAATAATCGGAGTGCCGTAGCTTGGGCATCAAAGCTTCGATATCAGCACCGTGCTCATAAGCAATCGCAGCTTCACCGGCTCGGTGACCTGTAGCAATGCAACGATCTTATAATCAATAATAGCCCCATTCTCGGATCTCCGACCCCAACCATGACACAAAGATTACGCTATATACAATGATTAGGCTCTAAACTCCTTCCAACTCTACACCAGTCGTGGGGTAACATTCCACCTACCAGTGATAGATATGTAGCCAGTTCCTCTGTGACTGTGCTCCTCTCGCAACCCGTTGGTTTTGGGGACCTGTTTCGGGGCTGCTCTCTCAGTCGACTTTGCCTGAGGCACTGCTGGGGTTTCCACAAATCCGCTTCCATTAGCGGTTTCTGGACTTCTCCAGTTGGTTTGGGGGCCTGAGAGGAGTAGCTCATGTAAGCCCATACGTTTAAGAAAGACAGATGACGTATCAACCAACTCGAGAAAGCAACAAATACTAAAGAAACGGGCATGCAACAGGACAAAGTGATGAAGAGGAACACTTGGGGGCTTACTTTCTGGAAAGGAAAACGGAACAGAGTCACCACCCACTTCATCCCCGACTTCCTCCTCATGGAACCCTACGAAGGCGACGAAAGATTGGTTCACATCAATTAAATTTGGACTACTGTCTGCCGGTGTGAAATATAAAGCAAAGCAACATCGAACATTCAGCCAGTATAGGCTCTCTGCCGTATACATTGTACCCTCCACCAAGAGCATACGGAAGCGCACAGCAATACTACGTACACGACCTAAACAAATGACCGGAGCAACCAGATCTAGCGCTCTTAGTTCGCAACCACCAGTCACATCATACAGTGAACAACTGAGTCCAACGTATTCCCCGTCGGGTGCACAGGAACGTACCATCTTTTTGTACAGGTGTGGCTATCTCCCGGATATCCGGGGCGCTCTTCACTGCAGTGGGAGTCAGAGGAGGCTGCTCTGGCTGCCGAATGAACAAAGACCGAGGGTTCTCTCGAGGAACAAACATCACATCTGCTTTGGGGGTTGACGGAGCGTCATCGCCATCACTGAAGAAAGAGACCTACAAAAGCCGCAGGAACAGAACGTTATCAGTGCATCACGGCGTGGCTCGCCGCGCAAGTGTTCTAAATTTCTCTCAAATGGAGAATGCATCGAATGACGTGCATACATCATTCAAAAGAAACGCTGGTGAGAGTGAAGAAGTGTGAAAGTCAAGTCGTACAACATCGATTGAACATTCTACATCATGTCACATGAAAAGCTTTCTAATGATTATATTTGGATGGCTCGCAACTAATTTTGATGGAGACATCCACACATCCCTGATGATCAAATTGTAATATTGCTACAAATTCAAATACCGATCCAGTCAGTACCTATGTAACATCCTCAAATTAGGGTAAGTTCAAATCGTCACCTTTGGGCTATCCTTTTTAGGATGGTATCGTCGCGCGTGCATGCGAACCTTAGAGCGCTGAGTGATGTGCCGGGGAGTCAACAAAGTGTTCACTCGCACTTGAGTTGGCTTTTCGGATACCTGCATGCACACAAAATCCTCACTATCACATTGCTCCACACGGAACACTCGCCACACCAAAGACACTTGGAATCATTTATGTCAAGGAAAATATATGATTGCACCCAAAAACTGAAGAAACTAACTTACCGGCATACTTGAGATCCCATACTGGACGGATAGACCAGAACCGGCGCTGCGGCCGATCGTTATTTGGGGCATGGCAGGAAGGGTTCCGAAAGGATTCGTTACTGGCGCAGATGGGACTGAAACAACATTCTGGGTAGGTCTGCAAACATGACATCCACACACAAAGAGTTTCAAGACAGAGTCAACCATACCTCATGTACGAGTCTTTCAGAGGTTCCAAAAACCATACTAATCTCCATATAAATTCATATAAACTGAAGACAGACGAACAACCACAAGCGTATTCAGCCTTCATAATACTGAACGACCTATCAACATCACAAGCCTTCTACCTGAACAATGCCACTCTCTAGCTAGAGTAGGAACGCACTGACACTTTTACAAATTCCTAGAACAAGGCCACAAGAAATCAGGAATCACGGATCACTTACTGTTGTAGTCCGAATGCATTTGGCTGACCAAACGAAGAAGAAGTTGCGCCAAAAATGTTGTTGGTCCCTACAAACATAGTAGCATTACATAGAAGATGTCAAAATGTGAATACCGGAAATCCTCACAAGTTCAAAGATGCTAACCAACCTTCCCCCATCAGGTTATAGACACGCGAATACGGTCAGTGCCACTCGCATCATAAGAAACTGAAAAGAACGCCAATTAACATAGAAAATAAGGCTCACCCAAATTTACATTAGTAGTTTTCAAAAACACTTAACAACTTCACAAAAAACTATGCAGTGCGATGAAGCACTAAGAATGATGTAGTGTACAGCATTTTGGGTAGTTACACGCTTTGCTGACAGAAACACCACACGGATCTAAAACGTCACAATCACAAGATCAAGCAGAAGACGCCAGCAGACACTGAATAAACAACTCGTAACTGCGCCGAATTCAACTATGTTCAAAGATCACAGAAACCGGCACATGAAACCAACAAGTCATAAATGATCGAATCTGCTAAGAGAACTCAAACGGGAACCACATGACTATCTTAGGTTTCGAGGATTCTACCTTGTTGAGGAGTCTGCAAGTTCGGAAAGTTGACTGCGCTGGGAGTTTGGCCAGCAGGAGTTGGTCCAAATCCACTAAACAGAGGCGATGACTGGAATCGACCACCCAACACCCAAAATAGAATTAATTAGAAACACAAGTGAACTATCAAGTCTAAAATGAACACAAGCACGCTACAACTTGATCACAACCGAATACAAACTCACACGGACTTCCAAGTGTGAAAATCACATGATCAGTTTTCATATGATTGCAATTGTTGCTGCTGCAATTAGTGACATAGCAAATATCATGAGCCAGAAGATCAAATCCAAAACTTGCCAAACATGAAAGCATAAAAGAATCATACCGAGGACTGCGTCAGTCCCGCGGGCTTCGTTGGACCAAACAGGGAACCAGGAGTGCTCGTGTTGCCAAACAAGGTCGACCCGAACGGTGGAGCAGGACTTGCCCCAAAAGGCTGAGACCCGGGAGTCGATGCTCCAAACAGTCCACCGCTGCTCGCTGCCTGACTGCCACCGAACAAACCACCCCCTCCAAATGCAGACGACGTCTGACCACCGAATGCCGGTGACGAAGCCCCACCACCAAATGCTGGAGTCGACGCTGCTCCGAAGGCAGGACTGCTCTGTCCGAACAATGAAGGGGCTGATGCCCCAAAAGTCGAGTTCCCGAATGTACCCCCCGAACTTTGCCCGAAAGGTGATGGAGACGATCCGAATGCTGGGGTGGAATTCGCCGGACCAAATGCTGGTGCTGATGATCCGCCAAATGCTGGTGCACTCGCCCCACCGAATGCAGAACCGCTCAGACCGAACGTGCTTGTCCCAAATGCGGGCGTAGAACTTTGCACAAAAGCAGGAGTCGGAGTACTGGGGCTTCCAAATGCTGGCTTCGCGCCAAAAGGATTCGGTGTGGACGTTGAGCCGAAAGGATTGGGAGTGGCCGCTGCCCCGAAGGCCGTACTTCCAGACCCAAATGGACTAGCAGCCGCTGGCGCCGGCTGCTGTTGTTGGCCAAATATGCCTCCAGCAGCAGGCTGCGCGCTGGCTGGATTAGGCCCACCTGCGTGAAAAAATGTGCGAACAACATCAGGCCCACAGACCTGGCCTCACGAAAAGAACCTAACGTCTCCAAAATCTATACAAAAAAGAGTCTGGTACTTAAAATAATATCAACTATATGTCAAAGCACAACCAAATGTGGTGATACAGTCAAATCGAATTCCTCCGAAAGAACGAGTGCATAGTACTCACCTTTATCGCCTGCTGCGTAATCCTCCCATCTCAATTCCTCGAGTTGCTTGTCCTTGTAGGCGGGCATCGCAGAAATACACAGAAACTTCCCGGCTTGGGCACCAACCCCCGAGTCCGTGTCATTGGTCACAGCATATGGTGTCACCCTGCTCCCCACCCGAGGCTGCTGCTGCGCACCTCCGAAACCGGATGTCCCAAAGCTGCTGCCAAATGCACTCCCTGATGAGGCCCCTGCTATCCACAAAAACAATGCCATCATGTTAGCACTGCCCTCACATCCAAACAACGTCCCTTCTATTCAACTACCTCATATACCTGCAGTCACAGATATACCACATCTAACCCCAAGACTGAACGCCAGCTTTCTACACAAAACCTCTCCTGATTGAATCCCAAACCATGCCGCAATACACTCAGACACATCCAAGACTATCATAACACCATGCCACGCCACTGATGCGTTACTCACCAAATGGTGATGCCGCCACTGTGCTCCCGAAGGCTGGGGTCGAGCTCGCACCGAAAGCAGGGGTACTTTGCCCAAACACTGAGCTGCCACCAAATGCAGGAGCAGCCGTGCCAAATGCAGGCGTCGACGTTGACGCTCCGAAACCAGAACTCGATGCCCCACCAAAGGCTGGCGTCGTCGATGCACCGAAAGCCGGAGTGGAAGACGCACCAAACGCGGGAGTGGACGCCCCGAACAGTGGGGTGCTCGTACTTCCGAAGGCAGGGGTCGACTGGGCACCGAAGGCTGGCGTTGTAGACCCAAAAGCTTGGCTTCCACCGAATGCCGGTTGGGACTGTCCAAAAGTCGGGGACCCAAACGGATTCTGTTGAGGTTGAGTCGAACCGAACCCCCCGAAGGGTGAGGCAGGTTTTTGTTGACCAAAAGTCCCTGCAAATCAAACGTGACGCACGTCTCAGAAAAAGAAGAAGACTGTGGTTGGTAAGAGCGCGTTGGTCTCATTGGAGATTCAAACGCCATCCATTTATCTAATACTCTGTGGGTAGTAGGAAATCCCTACTTCAGTGATACTATGAGCGCAATTCGAATCTGAGCGTAAGTTTGTGAAAATGCGGAGTCTTCATTGGAGGGAAACGTCAAAAACCAAGGGTATTCAAATGAAGTCGGAGCAGACAACATGCACTACTCCCCAGACGATCAACTCCATCCGCGAAGACAACCATTCAGGGAATCCAAATCACAATAACCTGATGATGGCAACGACTACTCACCAAATGCAGGGGTTGTGGATGCCGCACCAAAAGCCGGTGTCGCAGGAGCTCCGAAGACACCTGTTGATGTACCACTACCGAATAGGGAGCTGCTCGTCTGCGCTCCGAATGCTGGAGTTGTGCTGCCAAACGGTTTAGCTCCGAAAGGATTGTTGCCTTGGGCGTTGGATCCAAATGGGTTCGAATTCGCACCGAAAGGATTGGCAGCAGCTGGCGCACCAAAAGGACTCGCACTGGATGCCCCAAAGGCTGGCACACACAAACGATCAACAACCATTATCAAACATGTGATTACCGGCAGTCAATCGGCCTCGTCAAGACCACATTGACCACATTGACAGTCAGAAGGGCGACATCAAAGAGATGCGCCAGGCCAAAGATTAGTAAGTGCTTATCATCGCCCGCTTTGCAAAAGCCTAAGGGAACCACTTGAATCTAAAATCATAACAGCTATTGGAAAACGTTAAATTCCTTTGGTGAGCAATTATAATCCGACAACCTAGACAACCAAAAATAGTGAACAGCGGTTAACGCCATATAATCCACTTAACACCAATCCCTTCTGTAACTGAATCCTCGTGCCGCAAAGTGAGCAAATTTAAAACTAAATAAACCTTCCGCACGAAATTAGGTGTCCCTGGGTATCTCGCATGACCAGACTCAGCAATAGAAACCCTAAATCCATGAATTGCTACGTGGCAAGTGCTTCTTAGCAAAGTTGCTTCAACTACCACGTGGATCCATCCATGAGCCAATAATTTTACGCACATGAATGATTCTGATGGTCAACATCGATCGTCATATTTTTTGAAATTGTTAAACTTCGAGAAATTAAAACTTCTGCGAACTGGAGATTTATACCAGTCCTTGATTATAGAGCAATTAGCACTCGAGCGACACAATTTCGGAGCTCTCTAACACACCACTATAACGAAAACGACCATGGCAATGGTACAGATCACCATTCATCGCTTTCAAGCTCCATTCAATAAGACTGCTCTCATCGTGCAGTCAAAATCCAGGAAGAAGAACTTACGGCTGCTGGATCCGAACATTGTAGGTCGCCACTTAGCCCGTTTTATTCAAATATCCCTGTCATCATAAAACAGGTAAACTTGTCAAAGGAGGACGCATAGGCTAGTCAACACTACGTAACTCTAAGAAACTCAAAAATCAGAGCAATGTACAAACACACAATAACACTTCCAAAACAAGACATAACTGTCAGAAACAAAACCAACGGAACAGACAATGAGAGAACAAAGGCCGGCACCCATCCGAGAAGCAACACGAACTTACAAGCCAACCACCGAAGAGAAGGAGAACGCAATTTCACGTTCACCGTCTGCCAAAAACTACCAATTCCACCCTCTACACCCTTCCGATCACCACCTTCATCACCAGATTTAGGGTTTCAAGACTGATCTTTCCGAAGCATCCAATGCTCTACCAAATCACTGTGGCGCTTCACGCACCACAACCAGAACTACCCAAGATGGAGTCCACCTTGATCGTAACCAAATCACCGCACTCATTAGCTCGCTGAATTCCGATGCAAAACCTATATTTTCAAGCTCGCGTCAGATTTACGCCTGATCCGCTCTGCCACTTCCAGCAGCTCCTCGTACTGAAGCCTCGGAACGAAGCAACAGCTTCAGAGACACTCGGAGCACGCATTAGAAGCGAGAGGAAGGAGAGGTCTTATTGAGTGAAATCACGAGGAGCAGCATCGGCATCGCCATTCCGTAACGGAAGCAACGTGAATGGAGCTTCAAGTGCAACGTAGACAGAATTTAGGGTTAAGCCGTTGAATATACTTCGGCAGAGAGAACTGAACAACAGAGACGGCAGATATTGTTATTATTACCGGTATGAGCTTATATAGGGTGAACCACAGCAGGTTAAGTCTGCTTGCCTTGAGGGCCAAGATGAATTCGGTGAATTCACAAGGTTGCGTTCATTCTATGCTATAAAGAATGAGTTACGGGGAAGCAACAATTGGCTTTTCATAGTACAATTATTTCGTTTGGTATTTTATGTAAGCAAATTCCAAACCATAAATTATACAAGTCATATATAGTTTGTACAGTTTGTAGTCTATATGGTAATAAAATAATTCATGGTAAGTTTTTTTTTAGTATACTAGTATATTATTTACATTCTTTCAATTTTGATGTTCATAACATTGTTCGCCTAGTGGTGGGAGGGTCCTTTTTGCTCCCTTGAAATGGGGAGCCCCCCAATTTGACAAATGTTGTGACTTTGGCTCTTCTAGCTATCAGTCTCCCAGTCAAAAAGGCTCAGATTATAACTAAAGATCAACGCAAGCAATCCTGGAAGGTATTATACCTCCACCTAAGGGGTCCTCCCAAAGCCCATCAACAATGTTATGTTGTTGAAGTTCTTCTTTCTTTTTCCTATTCATCTTACTAGATTAGAATATAAAATTATAAAAATTTACTTTTAAAGTTATAGTTGATTAGGCTAGACCTTTCAAAGTATATTTTGATTGTTCAAAATTATAGGTTATCATTTATTCTTTATATTAATATATAACACTATATAATAGTCATAACCATGTTGGGATGTTAGAAACAAATAGTGATTGATAATTAAATTTTACCTTTTTTGTAAAATTGAAGAATGTTCATGTTTTAATCAATGAAAATAAGAGCATGGCTTATTAGAACTATGATTGACTTGTTGTTTTGGAGTAACCTTTGAATTGAATAAAAATGCATTTTTTGAATGATGGACATAGTTAGTATATCTAGAGAGTGTTTATTCAATACTTTCAAAATATTTTCATAAATTTTCTAAACATACTTTTTTTGCTTGGTTTCGTTTGTTTTAAACTCATTGTAGCACAACTTTTGTTGTTAGGCACCAATTGCAATAAAATTTTATTCTCAAATAGCTAATGTGTTTTTCTATTTTGAAAAAAAGTTTCAATAAATATTGTCAAAATTGAAGTTGTACAAGCATATTCAAATTCTATTTTGTTCCTTTGAAAGACTAGTGCTTAGCAATTAATTTAGTATTCTAATTAGAATGTTGTATTGTTTGAGAAAGGCAAAGTGGTGGTAAAATTTTAAAAATTGATTTTTGGTCTCTTAAATTATCAAAGACTTTAAAATCCAGTTGTACAACTAGAATATAAAACTTTTATAACATTCACATTGATATATAAGTAGATTATAATAGTTGTTAAATCTTAAAAGCTATTGATGGAACCAAAATATGCTTAAAGATTTAAAGACAAGGAGATTATTAATTGTTAAAAGTCTTGAAAATCCAAAAGAATTATATATAATGTTGATGCTAAAGAAACCTCAAGTAAATTCTAAAATGTTTGGAACCAATCACTACCAATCCTATTCCAAATTTCACAACATTGAAACTTGAAAGCCAACAAACTATCAATAGTCTTTAAATGACCCACTCAATTTCACAAAGTTGTCAAGATGGATATATTGATGAAGTAATTTATTGCTTATAAATAGGACCTCCAAAGTAATAATCATCATCACTCAATGCCGAAATTTGCTCAAGTGAAAAATGCAAGCATTTGAGGGTCATTGCAAGAAACACCTGAACTATTTTGTGTCACATGTTGCATGCTGATCAGTTTTTTGGCCATAACTTTTGTATTTTAGCTCCAAATGACTCAAGATTTATAGGGAAGGTACTAATAACTATTATACACCTTCCTTGATTTTTTCATAATTTTCAAAAATAGTTTACTATCCAAAAATAGACCCCAATTGGATGTCACACTTGGCAGTTTAGGGTTTTTTAGTATCTGAGGGTGCAAATGAGCTAATATGAGCCACTCACGACATGGGCTTGTCCTTTTGGAGGGTCCTTTTGAAATTTTGATGAAATGCTTTAATTAAAAACATCATCAATTTCATTAAAATTAGTTCTAAAAATTATCCAAAGTTGTCAACAATGACAAAATCTATTCAAAAAATCATCATTTTCATTAGAAAAGTTTCTAAATACTCTAGTTTGAAATTCAACAAAGGAGTAAAAAGCACTGGTTACATGTGCTTTTTTGTGCTTAATTAAGATAACATGATGACATAATAAATTATGCAATGTTTGAACATGACACTATAACATTTATAATCTATGAAATGTCTTTATTTTAGACAAATCTAAGAAAATGTGAGTTCTATAATCAAGAATAGTTCCAAAAAGGAGTGGTTACGTCCTAAGTGGCTCATATTAGCTCATTCTTACCCCTGAGCTATACCTTTTTTTAATGATTTTGAGATGAAATTTGGATGAGATGGTCTTCTAGTAGATTTATAGCTCTCCAGGGAAGGATTTAAAAAAAAAGTTAATTTTGTGAGGTGTGGAGGTCTACAAAGTGAGCTCCCTTGTGCTTGTATTTTGAAACATATAAAATATTATTTTGGTGGGTTTTTTCATGAATGACCATCTCCATAAAGTTGTTGTAAATGGTCACTTTTTATTTTTTGAAAATACTTATTTTTACTATTTTTCCCTAATTTTTGAATCAAAGTACCTATTTTCTTGAGATTTGGGGTGGATTCAAGAAAGACCGAACGTTTTGTGTACACTTTTGCCAAAAACTGCATTTCTGACCCCTAGTATTATGAGTACTATGAGTACTACGACCAACGATTTCAGTTCGTTGATGATATAGCGGATTCGTTCTGGTTTTGACACATGTCACTAACAAAGGCGTGGCCAGCAGTTAATGTGCCTGCTCGACGCCGTTCTCCAAATTTTCACATCAATTGCAGATGTTGACACGTGGAGGAAATCTAGATGACAGTATGGTCATGTCGTGTTTGCTCATTCATCCACTACCGGATGGATGAAGTAGTGGCTGGTCGTTGTGGATGAATTTTTTGAAAATGGCGGCTTCGTCGTCTCCCTCCTTTTGTTTTGTGTGTTCGGACATTGGCGATGGCTGCTGCTGGTGGAGGGGTACAATCACTGGAATTTTCCGACGGAATTGGCGATCGGTGAGCTCTTCATTTACTTTGGAGTGGGAGCGAGGGAGGCCACCACTTCGGAATGGTTTGTGGAGTGCGGTTGAAGGGGAAAACGAATTTTGACGGCGTTGCGGCTCTCGGTTTTGGCGTGTTCTCTTCAGCTGGAGTAGGTGCATCATAGCTGCATTCCGCGCATTGCAAAGAGTCTAGGGTGTCAAAACTTGGACAGAAGTGGGCGGGTAGGGTTGTGAATTTCAATTTAGGTCACTTTGAATGTAGAGGCACAACTTCAGGATTGCAATGATGCGTGGCATGTTGCTGCAGACGATGCACAAGCTAATGACAAGGCACACCAGCGATTTCGGAGGTACATGGTGGTGCTAATATCAAGTCTTCTTCTATTCCGAAGAGAGGACTGACAACGCTCTTTGAACTTGGTGAGCTTTGCATTTTCCGTGTTTTCCCTTCGTTCTTGTCCCCTCCCCTTGAATGTGCTTTCTTTATGCTTCTTCAATTTTTACAGATCATGTGCATGTACAAGTGGTTCATGGTGTACCTCTGTATACCCAAGTTTAGGGTTTAAGAGTGGATTTCAAGTATATTAAGAATTATAGCAGATGGTTTGCTTTTGTCTTCTCTTTGAAATGTACCTTCTCATTTTCCTGTACTGTTACCTCATGAATCGTCATGTCCCTCTTGCACTAGTTCTTAGGGGTTCAGGCATGTGAAATGCTCACATTTTGAAATTTGTTTGCAAGGTATCCTTCTCATTTTACAAAATGGCAAAAATGAAGAAAGGTGGACGCTCAAAAGGAGCTTCAGATGGGTCGGATGGTAGTGGCGGCAACAACAGCCGGTTCAGGGAGTCTGAAGGAAGGCGAATGTGGCTAAGGACACCAACAACAAGGGGCCTCTGTCCATGCCACCGCCTTCAAGAGCTGCTGGCATAGAGAAGAGGAAAAGGAAGGCCGACGGGATGATGACGCCTCGCTTGGGAGGCTCCACAAAATCAGGAAGAGAGAAAGACCTTCTTCCAGTGAAGTTGAAGGAAGGCGAGGCAAGTGTGACCCAAGGCTCTTCATCAGAGACTTCAGCAGCTCATGCTGAAGAGGGCTCAGACGGTGAAGCTGATAGTGAAGAAAAGGATGAGAATATTGGCGCTCTTTCCCAACAATGACGGTCCAAAAGGGTCGAAGAGAAGGGTGAGCGGAAGTTCACCGAAAGTCAGTGCCTTAGGCAACTGGCTACTCTAAAAGCTGAAGATAAGCGCCCCCCTCCTGCCCTCAGTGCATGCGCTTTTGCCCGACGTTTTGGTCTTTGCCAAACAGGAATGAACAGCCATCGAATGAAGACAGGGAAGGGAATTACTTTGGCGGAAGTGGAGGCAGTGTTTGGCAAAGAAAAATCCAGGAACGGCTTCTCATTGTCAGAGAAATTGTCAAAGGATTTGAGGTCGGAGGTTGAGAAACTTTACTGCGTTTGCTATCAAAAACAGCAGCCACCAACTCATGTCGCCAAGGAATTCGCCATAGGGGTGGTATTGGATAAAGTTCACCACAAAGACGTGAATTGGGCAGAGTTTGCCAGTGAGACCAATGCTGCACGGCGGAGCTCTTACTGCCGACGTCTGAAGATGTGGATTAAAGGCTTGGCTGCAATACGAAATATGCCTATTCACGATGTGTATGAGGTTCAGGGCTTCAGTGAGTACATTGGAATGCAAACAAGCAAGTTCGGGATGGGCGATGTGCACTCTGATGTCGCTGTAGATGTCGCATCAACTGAGGACACCAAGATGCGTCGTCCTTCACTTTTGATGCCTTCCAGTGACCTTCAAGAACTGCATTTGAGGTACTATCTCTCTGCTCTAGTAGTCCTTTCATTCCTCATTCACTACTTTTGTCACAGTTCCCTACTATTTCTTTCTTGTAGTACTGCTTGCACAAGTTTGATGACCTAATACACTAACGTCTCTGATGCCCTACTGTTTCTATTCTTAATTTGTTGTTTTCTACCTAACTTTCAGTACCAGTCATTACCATTTCCTTCATAATACTTACTGTAAGTTCTTTCAGACCTCTTCCTCCGCAAATTCAATTTTGCTTCACACTTCGTACATAATAATGCTTAGCTGCTTCTCTGTAGTACTCATGAAACTTGCTTATGACATTGCGTTTGATACTCGACAGTAGTGTTTCATATTTTTGGTCCGTCCGAGTACTCTTGCAATTGTTCAGTACTATAGAAGGCTTCATTTGTACCTCTCATTGTTCTTTTTAGCACCATTTATCCACTGCATACACTATGTCCTGATACTTATACTATTACGTAATACAACTGCCTAGCTATAGTAGTCTTAAATGTGTATAAGAATTCGACTTCTCTATATGCTGTATTATGTAGTAGTCGAACTCATTACTGGTATTACTAGTAGTAGTCCTATTGAGTCCTGAGTCCTTGCACCTAGTACTACATAGTACTATAAGCACAAGATCGTTATTTTACAATTGCCTTACAATACATGTTTTCATGAAGAATTCACTTGCTTACTGCGAGGCTAGGTACAATGCCTCTACGTTCTATTTCTTTGAACTTGTATGTTATTTGAAATTGTTAAGCCCATCCCCTTCACTACTAACATGTTGCTCTGCATGTTTGATACAGGCAAAACGAAGTCACTAATCTCATCACGTCCTTTGAGAGTTGACTGAAATGCATTGACAAGGAAATTGAAGTCTTTGAAAAAAATGTCGCTCAGAGTGTACGACAGTGGGAAGCTTGCACGCTGGTTGTTGAAGAAATCAAGTCGTCTTTGGCAGAAGCAGGTCAAGATTGCACTACCTTGCTTGGAGAAGAAGAAATTGCAGCCGCCTGTGCTCAAGTGGGACTTGGGCCACTCTATAAGATTTATTTTTCTAAAGCTGAGAAGCTCTCCTTATGTGCTGCAACCAAGTCACAATCTGAAGCTGCACTACAGCAAGCATATGCTGCCCACAAAGTAAACAGCAAACACCTTTCTACATTACAAGCGTATCTCATGGAGTTGTCGGCAGGGAAGGACGATGTTCTCATGCGGCCACTACCATCATGCTACACGGAAGAAGTACTTTTCCCTAGCAAAAGGGAAGTTGTCTTCCCTTCAGTCCTGATATGTTGCATTTGCTCTGAATCCTTTCCACTGTGGGACATAATTTTGTGTGTTTGCCAACACTTGTACCATCCATAGTGTGCAACTAGGTGGTTCAAAAACAATGTTGTCTGTGTTGTACCGATGTGTAGACTTGTTCCTCAATCATAGTACAATAGTTGGGGGTTCGGGCAATACAACCAAATCTTTAATGCACAGAAACGTGGAGTTCGTACTCAACCGCTTGATGAGGTCAGCCCTGCTGAACGTCAGACCGACCCACTGAAGACAACTCTAGGTAATGTGTAGGGAACCAATCTGGAACTTGGTATTAGACACAATGTCTTCGCTTTTTGCTCATGAATATTGCATGACTACTTTTGTTTTGGATTTATAGTGCTCAGTTGTAGGCCTCTGAATTTCAATCTCGCTTTTGTACCGAGTTGGCCAGTTGGAGATACAATGTGCTGCTCAATGGGTGTTTTAGAAGACATGATGGGTTCTTCAAATGTTAATTCTTTGTATTCCCCTAATCCCTGCTTCCTTGTTTTGTGTGGCATATACAGCTTCAGCTACTGTAGAAGAAAGTGCACCAAGTCTCTTCGTATCGGGCAGTACCCTTTCCAAGTCTATCGATGTGCAACACCAGAACTTGCTGTCAAATGACATGAAGCTTGTTGGAGAGAAGATGGACTTCAGTCCATTAGCCCCTCATAAAGGAATTCAGGCCTCGCCGAATCCGCTGGGGTCACAGCTTTCCACACTGTCCACCAAGCTTCGGCAGGACTCTATCGTGAACTCTTTCTTGCAGAAGCCTGCCGAAGTTGTGGGGCTCTCTAGCGACAGCCTTGTTCTAAACGTCGGACACAGTAGCATCACCATTGACTCCAGCAACCTAAATCGTGCAGTGGTTCTTCCGCCAAATCCGCTTGGGGAAGAGTACTGCACTACGCCTGTAGAGTTGGATTTCAAAATAAATGCATCTCATGCACTCCAGAAGATGTCACTGTTCGCTGCTGATGAGAGATCCACACCCGACCTTGCACATGATGAGGACATCAGAAATGCACCTCAAGTAAGCTTCGTGAAGTTCGCATACAAATCCTTTGGCTTTATATAATTCATGAAACCATTTCCATGTATGCACACATCTTGTATACTTAAATTTCTTTTGATTTGTACAACTTCAGTGAGAGGTGGTTTCTGGTTATGGCACACCTATTTTCTTTTTCCCTTACACAAGGACTTTACAATTTCCTAATGATTGTATAGGGAAGAAGTTCTCCCACGACAATGCCTATGCCTTCCGTTACGAAATCTACCGAAGTAATGGATGCGGCACCTCAAGAAGACCCTTACAGTATGGCATTCCAGCAGGCACCGAAGCGTCTGAAGAAGGCCAGCGACAAGTCAATTTCCAATCCACCGGCTGCAGCTATTCCGGAAGGGAACAACGAAGGTAGTACACAATGCAGCCCTGGGCACATTGCTAGGCACCTTAGGGAATGTCAGCATTTAAACTGTTGTCTCTAACATGAGGCTTCTTTCTTTATTGCTTCAACATTGTTAGAGTAATAATTCTTGTGGAAAATCTGTGTTTGTGCAGGAAAGGGTACGAAATCAAATACCTTTGTTCGTGAGAAATCCCCTTGCAGAGTTTTGCGTGCTAGAAGTACTCCAGCTGTAGCGGCACCAAGCACTGCTTCACCGAATGCTACAGTTTCATTAGGTCAGAAACACAAAAAGGTGGGTGGTAAAAAGTAAGTGACACTGGTAGGGGGACGTCGTCTTCCATGTAATCATGTATGCACTAGGGAGAATGTCTGAGAGAAAACTGTAGTCTCGTGAGCCGGAGTCACTAATGGTGGCGTCGGCTGAGCAATGGCACTGAACTTTCAATGCCTGTGACAGGACCAATGGAGTGGTTGATGGCCCACAAGATGACTGTGGGCCGTAGGCAGAAGCGCTTCTCCGACTAAAGCTTTTGCTCTTAGCGGCGCGGGCCTCAACTAGCCATGTGGTTCTACAAAGTCAACGTCGCTCATGTAGCACTGGAGATGCTTCCGGTTGTGTAATTGGACTTCATGTATTGCATAGCCAAAGACAATTCATTTTGTGACGGTATACTTTTTTCCTACAAGTGCTTCTTGACCAGCATGACTTTGGATGAGTTATTCTATATTGTATACAGAGATTCAACCACTTGAAATTCCATGTTCTCTACAGATGTCTACTTTTGTAATTTTTTGGTTGGCTCTACATAATATATTGCTATGAACAGGGGCATCCAGGGAATATTAAAGTTGACTTGTCTAAAGGTTTAGAGAGGGTTGCTGTCACCATCAGTGACACAAAATCCTCCGGCATATCCTTTGATCAATCTTACACTTATATTCGTTCACCTGGAATCCATGCCTCTGTTACTATGGAAACACTTCCTCCAGTGCGTCTCCACAGCTCGTCACCTGGTGATGAGCTGGATGACAGGTACTCTAATGTGCTAGGAAAATGTCAATGTGACTTGGGAGAAGAGGACATGCCTTACTTGAATACAGGCCTCCTCCATCCTCGATACATTAAAGACGTACGTCCCCCAAGTCCTCCTATGTAAAGCATGGTTCATTGTGAATTACTTGTGCTTGTTTAAATTGATTTTGTACTTGTAGGTCTCACACTCTTTGATTGTGCAGTTCTTGAGGCAGCGAAAATGATCAAAAAGAGGATTGACTTTTTGCAGTGGCCGTTGCCCATGCCCGGATGACAAGGATGGACAATGTGGAGGCCATGTGCCATTGCAGTATATTAGAGAGTGCAACAGGGAATGTTTGTGTGCACCAGATTGCCAAAACCGAGTTGTCCAGAATGGATTGACAACGAAATTGGAGGTGAAAGAAAACTGACACATCCTATTACTCTTGTAGGTGAACAAAATTGAACTTCGGTGACACACGTTGCTCACTGTGAATATGATTTTCTTTCAGGTGTTTTTTGTTAATGAACATAAGGGATGGGGCATTCGCACTCTATAGTATCTGAAGCCTGGACAGTTCGTGTTTGAATATGCCGGAGAAGTGGTAACTAATGCAGAATTGATGAGAAGAGGTGACCGAATGAAATTTGCCCTTTCACTCACTGCAGACTGGCAGACCGAGGCAGATGAGAACGATGAATCCTTTCTCTGTATAGACTCCACGACTGTCACTAATGTGGCAAGATGGTTGAATCACAGGTAACACTAACTCAGAAAGGTAGGGTTGTTTTTATGTTTTTTTATTTAGTGTTATACGTCTATGACCATCTCATTTGTTTTCAAATGCTGTAGCAGATGTGGCGATGCGAATTTGATGGAAATGCCTGTGTGGGTGGATACGAGCAGTCCCGTCCTTTATCATGTAAGTTTCAGACCGTTCTTAGCATGTCATTTCCCTTCTTGAAGATGTGGCTTGCATTGAGAGTGCTAAGGCTACAAGTTCCTTACATTCTCCATTTGCCATGTTGCAGGTGGCCTTCTTTGCGAATTGCATTATTTGTCCAGGGGAGGAGCTAACTTGGAACTATGGTCTCAAGTTTGATGACGAGATTCTGGCATTTCAATGCCATTGCGATAGTGAGTACTGTAGAAGACGATGACTTATAGAGCAGTGCTACAGTATAGTCTCATCGATGGCGGTGGTGTTTATAGCCCCAGGTTTGTATATGAAATCTTGCTACTTATAGTACACAATTTACAATGACATAATGAATAGAAACTTCTCACCAAGTAGTATTAAGTAGGGTACACATTTTATTTGAGACTACAATGCGAAGTACATTAGTGTCTACATGTTGGAACCATTTCAGTGTGTTGAATTACTGAAAGTATAATTACCTGTTGGAAAACCAAACGTAAATTTGGAGGACCAAAGCACTGCTAGTAATACTGCTTAGTACTACTACATACTATATAGAAGTATTAAGTAATATGTTGTAGTATTAAGTAGTATTCAGTAGTAAGCGTTCTAATGTAGTAGTATTATAATCTCGTAATACTAATAAGTATTTTTTAGTACTGCCCAGTATTACATACTAGGCCTCACAAATTCAGTGTACTATCTTGGAGTACTAGTACTTAGTGTAGAAGTACTACCTACTGCTACAGGTTACTACGAAATACTGAGGACACTTTGATAATGTGTACCTCTGCTTTTGCAGTGAATGTGAATGAGTAAATGCAGTACATTTCAATTTATACAATGCAAGTGTCATGCGTCCTTGTGTTTGTATGAGTAATGAAGTCATGCCTTTGTCCTCAGAAGTATTGAATTCCCTCTCTCCATGTCCAAGCATGTAACAAGTAGTGAGGTTAAATTCACTTCATTAAGAGTATAGCAGTAGTTAAAACCGAACTGTAAAAATGTTGGAAGCATTTTACAGTGCTTCTAGTGCACTGTTAATAACATCCAAAGTTTCATCAGGCAATGTGTACACACGATTGCCACCTTTCACTCGGTGCTCTCTTGGAATCATTTGAAATTTGCATGCTAGAACAGTAGTGGCATCTACATGAGCCACTTGAGAATTACTCAAGTACACATAGTTTTGCAAGGCACTGCGTCCCCACTTCTGGTAGTATGTCCCCGAAATGACGGAATCCCCGGCTTCAAAGTGTCCTCCCCAACTGCATTCCAAGTTTTCTTGTAGTACAAACTTAGGAGTTTGGCATTGCAAGATAAAGAAAGAGACACCTTCTTCATTGTCAGAAGCAGCAGGGACAGCAAAATTATCTCTCGGCTGCACTAAATCTGCCATTCCTTCATCACTGTATTCCCAGTCCCAAATGTCCTCTCCTTCCTCTAGTTTGTCTTCTGGATTTCCCAATTCCACATTACGTGCTTGAATTTTGATAGCTCTCCACGGTTTCACATATTCCTTGTTTTCACAGTGGCTGAAATCTTCCTCTGAGCAGGGGCCACAAAAACAGGACAATTCTCTCACAAGAAGCTTAGTTGAGTCATACCGATCATTAGCAAAGACAGAGTGAAATTTTGATGATCTGGGAATTCCATCGCAGGAATATTGGTTGTGTCGATCAACATCCTCAGGGCGAACAAGGTAGAAGTACCGATATGACCTGCAGAAAATCAGTTTGTTCAAAGTGAGTTCTACTTGAGTAAGTGAATAAGAGAAAATGGCATTTGAAATAGTCCAAAGAAGGTTGACGGAGTTATATTTCAGAAAGACAAGGTGGCATTCAAAACACTAAGAAATGAATGAAGACATATCCAATTAAATAAGAGAACATGGCATTGAAAGCAATTGAGTGGAACTGGAGAGCAAATCAACAGAACTAGAGTTCATGTTCAGCAGTAAACCTTCATACTGCATTGCATTGCACTATGAATAGAAATAGAGAACAAGACAGCATGACAGAGTGATTACCTCAAACGATCTCCAGTGTTTGGCATTTGGCCAGCTAAGGTGGCATCCAAGAATGTGACACAATCAAGAGCATTTTTAAGAGGTCTCTGTGGATTTAGCAGTTGTTCGGATCGAAGAGTTCTCTTGACTACTGCTCCAACACCATCCCATTCCCCTTTTCCATGTCCAGATCCATAGAAATTCCAAAGCATCTTACAGCCGCCAGTGAGGGAGGGGTACTTGCACAAGAAAGACAGAATGGGGTCCTCTTCCTTAGTCAGAGCAACTGAAATTCTAAGCTATATACAACAAAGAAATCATGCCTTATATTGGAATATAAGAGTGGATTGAGTACTAGCCTAACCCTAAACCAATTCAGGAGTTCTATGTACTATAATATTAGGCATTCCAAGAAATAAATGAGCCATCATACCTTGCAGCAAAGTACAGAGCTCTAGCCCCTTTGAACTGGCTAGCACAACCATTGCTGAAGACAACGTGATTATCTGGTACAAACTCATTTGATGTGAACCAACGCCAATGTTGGAGGAGACAATGTTGTACAAATAATGTGTCGTGACTGCGGTCATCAGATATATAGTAATGTGTCTCTCTGATGAGGTCAGCATCATCATTTGCATCACCAAATCTGGAAGCAGCGTGAAAAGTAACTTGTACAAGAATGGTAACTTGTGTGGAGACAAAGTACATAGACTGAATCTCATTTTGCACCTCAAATGTATAGTTCTCTGCAAAGTCTATGTGTGTTAGAACTGTGTGCCTCTGTAGAGTTTCTCGTAGTACTTTGGCTTGATCAATTTGCCATCTAGCCTCAAAATTATGGCGTATGAAATGTTGTAGAGTTGGTTTTAAGAAACCTAGGAACTCAGAGAAAGATGTTGTGCGAGCAACCTCAGTAATGCGCTTCTTAGCCCGTCCATCAGCTGATGTGCCGACAATTTCATACTGAAATTGCTTCCATTGAATATTCAGCTGGGGAACATTCTCGACTTCCCTTGGACAAATCCTGAAGAATGCTACGCCACATTCTCCACATTCACCGAGCAAGCACTGGGGTCGGTGAAATTCACTGTCCGGAGCTTTGGGACAAAGGATGGACTCCCACAGTGCAGTGACACCTGGAAATCGGCAGAGTCCCAAGCGGCATTCCTCGCCATTTGCAGCATTGCACAGCAGACATGGGCAATGGCATTCGATTAGAAAGTGTGGCGAATTCCGTGGATCGCGAAATGCATTGAGCGCCTCTAAAAGGAACATTATCTGCACATGGTATCGGCAGCAACAGACGTTACGCTCTTTGCATTTGATGATGAAAAATGGGCGCAGCCCATTGAAAGATGTGTACATGAGGATGCATTCCGGATGAGCAGCAACAAAACGATCATATAATTGCCTCTGCAGTGTTGGAAACAAAGTGATTAGTTTATTGTGAAATAGTAAGGCATGCATTCAAAATACTGAAAAGAAGTGCATACAAGAATTCACATTGGAACATGAGGTTTAGGAAGGAAGTTGGCAGTGGTTCAGAAGAGATGTTAAAAACTTGGAAACACATCTGCATGACTATGAAGTTAAAAGAAGTATCAGATGCATACAACGAAGCAATGCCATAGGGTTATGTAGTACCAGAAGCCTTACCGTAGTACTACATTGTAATGTACTGGACCCCTGAAGTACTATATAAGAGTTTTAGTACTAAATAATTCCTTTGTCACAGTTCTTGAAACCCTATTATAGTACTCTATAAGACATGTAGTAGTACTCTGTGAAATATCTATGATTACTATCTAAGAGGTTATAGAGTACTATTGTGTACTATGGTGCATAGGTTGTAAGCGGTGCTAAGTCCTCATGCCACTTACAAAGTCTTGCTTATGATCCGTGTACCACAGAAATCATTATACGGAGTACTTCATAGTAGTAGGTGGGGAACAGTACTAAGCGTCTGGAATAGCATAGGTAATATGTAGTACTACATTGAAGTGTCAAATACTATGAAGTTTTGCAATTGCAATAAAAAAATACTATTGCTATGTACTCAGAGTTCTAGAAATAATTTCCAGAGTACATGGCAATAGTGAACTACACGAATAGCATTATCTAATCTAAAGTAGTGGTCATTTTGGAACAACATAATACAGTAGTACTAATTATGTGCATTAGTAGGTATATTAAAGTACAAATGGAATTTAGGAGAAGTACAGTCAGAGTATCTTGGAAGTTGACAATGTATTAGAAACGCATAATTCAAATATTGTCAAAGAAAAGCAGGACTACCACAGGACATAAAGGAGTTCGGGCCATTACGACAGTTCTTTAGTTCTGGATATGTAGCTCAATAGCATGTATCTAAACCTACTGTATTGTATGGACTGCAAAATAGAGCGACTAGTACTATTAGCAATGGTCAGAAGTAGTACATGGATCATGAAACTAGTCCATAAATTGGACTCTCAATTATTAATCACAATTGTTCACATAGTAGTATTAGTAACTGCATTGTGTCGAAGGACTAGGACTAAGTTGTCAACAAATGGAAGGAGTGAAATTATTTACAAGACTGACATCTAGAATGCAGGATCAGATAGCCACAATTTCCTATTCTGTAATACTGAGCAGCAAAGCTCATAATCCTTGTATGCAAGTGTTAAGAGGCCTACAAAGGCAAGATATAGAATTTTCATTTTGCAGTACCCTTTCAAAATAAGATGTGGTTGAACATTACTAACATAACACTAATGATAAGGAGAGAATGCATGTGCTGTATAAGACAAAGTACAGGAGAGAACAAAAATAGGTCATCATAATCAAACCTGTGTCTCCAGTAGAAGATGAGCCGGATGTGTGTCATATACATTGCGCCCTAATCGCTTGCGCCGAATGTCTTTCCTGTTTGGACTCATACGAGTTTGTTCGCACCACCAACAAGTCACAGCTGCCTTCACAACATCAGGAATGCCTCCTTGACGTTTCCTTCATTTAGGAACAATGAACCTAGCACCTTCAGCCACGGAAGATGCGCGCAAACGGTCAACCGCATTCTCCAAATTGATTTTCTTCATGCCCAAAACGAGGTGGAACTTACTGAAATCTGCTTCAATTTCGGATACAACAGCTTCAAGAATGGAGCGTTTCCTAGCCAATTTCCCTGAAGTGTGAGGAATCTTTGTGCGCTGCAATTCAGCACGGATATTGTCCAAAATCTGTCTCTCAACTAGTACATCTTCAGGAGCTGAATAATATGCAGGTAACAATGGCTGTACGTGAACGCTCGTGAATACCTTGTGTAAGATTGCTACACGAAGATCTGCATTGTGTAATGGCATGAGCTGCGAGAACATGCTGTCGGAGATGCGATCGGCAAGTCTGTTTACTATCCTACGGTTTCCAACGTCTAGAACTTCATTGGCGGTTGCATCAGCAGTTGCATTGGCGGCACCCTCTGCATCATCGGTCTCCAGCGAAGCATCTTGTTCTTTGTAAACATTTACTAAGTTCTGCCGTGCACGACTCCGACGTTGGTGCTCCCGGGCTTGCCTGCGGTGCTCCTCTAACCGCGCTACATCTGCATCTTGTCTGGTGCGCGGACCAGGCCTCACATCTCTTCGCTGTCGCGGCGGTCTACCTCCTGGGGCCCCATCTTCTTCCATCGGCGTTTCTAATGTGCAAAGCCGAAGTGCATCTACAGTTTGCAGTGGTTCGCTTCAAGGATCATGGAAATTGCGAGCAAAAGCGTTGTCCACAGGACCTGATTCGTCAAAATTGCATCACTTTGGGCAAGAACCCTACTCCAGAATGGTACTTCAACCACTAGCATGCAAAAGCATCCATCGACAACGTTATTAAGTGCATGCATAAATGACTTCACTTAATGAAGAGCAGTGGCGGCTGCTAATTTTTCTGGCACCATGTGCCACGTGTCAAGTCCACCAGTTCGGTGGGCTCCTCCGTAGTACTAATGGGTACTAGGATTTCCACAAATAGTATTATGGAAGGGCAGAGGTCCAGTTTCTTCTAGAAAATATAGAATTCCAAACATTAATTTTTAGAAAATAGAATTTCATTTTTTTTTAAAATAAAAAAATTGGCCATTTGTATGGAAACCATGTTAATGAATTTTATCCAAAAACATTTTAATGATAACCTTTTTATTGTTTAGATAATACGTGCACGACTGACCGCTATTAGCTAGCATTTAGAGCATATAAAATATAATATTTTGTCATGCCCCTTGGCACGCACATGCCCAACTAGTGTACGAATAGAACATCCGGATTTCAAACATACATCATACAATTTGGGTACTCACAACGTAGTGAAAACCCAATATCTGAAAGTGTGACAAATTAAGGAAATGAGCAAAAAAATAGAAAAACTTTTTTCTTTTTTTGGGAAAAAAGGGTGGCTCATTATCATCAAGTTGACCATTCCCAATAAAAATTTCGAGTTCTTAGGACTTGAACTCCAAAAGTTATACCAAAAGAGAACGCCATGACTTCAATCGTGACAGAGAATAGGACCGGTCTTTCTTGAATCCACCCAAGAAGGCAAAAGAGGAAAAATCCGTGAAGATAAGCAGTACTAAACTTGGACTTGCTAAGCCATCTATAGACATTCCTTTGAAACAATCCCAAAGCACATTTAAAAAAAAAGTTGGCAGGATATGGCTGAGCGGAACAGAAGAACGTCACGAGAACTTAAACTAGAGCAGTTTAACAGGTGTTCACTTACTGAGTGGTAGCGGTTAAAAGTTTGGTCCATGAGGGTGGACTTTACTCCCGCCGAGATTCCTGTCTACAGTGACCCTTGCCACGTCAGAGTGGTACAGTAGTTTTCCAGCTTAGTTGATTTAAATTCACAGAGGTTTTTTTTCTATGTTGGTTTCCAAAAAATGGTAGCAAGTAGTGCCGTTTTCGCAAAGAACCCAACTAGAATCAACACAGATTAGCAGAGATTGTGCGAATTCGGGCCCCCTTTTCTAGTAGTGCCATTTGACCTCCATGTACTTGGAGATTTGGTTAACCGTGCAAAAATGAGTTGCCAATAATTAAATGTGGCCTTTTGAAGGGTGGGTGGGTGAAGAGGAGGAATCCCAAAGCCAAGGCCATTTGAAATCACCCGCATAGTCTGTTGTCCCGCCAGCGTCCGCGCCCAATGTCCGCACCCTAACGTCCACACCCGACCTTGCGCCCCGCCCTAACATCCCTACTCAACCTTGCGTTTGCGCCCTATTGTCTGTACCTGAACTTGCGTCCCTACCCTAACATCTATGCCTGACCTTGCGTCCATACCCTAACATTCGCGCCCGCTCATGGATTCCTTGCGTGGTGTATCTTGGCATCAAATTTCTTTTTTGATTTGCGATTAGAGTTTTGAGAGTTAGGAGGCGTATAATACACCATTGAAAAGGTATTTTGAATACCTTTTGAATGGTATATTACTCGACCTTAGATTCTCAAAACTCGGATTGCAAAACATGAATGAAGTTGACGCATGCGCTTGTCATTGCGTCCGCCCCTTGAAGTCTCTACCCAACGTTGCATCCCCACCTTGACGTCCACGCTCGACCGTGCCTCTGCGCCCTAATGTCTACGTCCGCTTTCAGATTTCTTACATGGAGTATCTTGGCAACAAATTTCTTTTCCAATTTGTGATTGGAGTTTTGAGAGTTAGGAGGCGTGTAATATACCATTGAAAAGGTATTTTGAATACCTTTCGAATGTTATATTACTCGCCCCTAGATTCTCAAAACATGAAAGAAGTTGACGTCCGCATCGTAGCGTCCACACCCATCATTGCGTCCACACCCTAACGTCTACACCCAACCTTGCATTTGTGCCCTAGCGTCTGCACCTACTCACGGATTTCCTGCGTAGTAGATCTTGGCAGTAGATTTGTTTTCTAATTTGCGATTGGAGTTTGGAGAGTTTGGAGGTGTGTAATATACCATTAGAAAGGTTTCTTGAATACCTTTCTATTGGTATATTACTTGCTCCCGGATTCTCAAAACTTCATTGCAAAACCAAAAAGAAGTTGACGTTCGTGCTTGAGCTTTTGAAGGCCTTAGCGTCTCTGCCATATTGTCCCCGCCCTGTTGTGGACCCACGTTGACATTCACGCTCGCCTTGACCGTCCCTTCCCCAACGTCCGCGCCTAGTTAGAAGACGTTCCCGCCTAGGTAGAACAACGTTCCTGCCCGTTCCCGTCCGCGCTCGCTCATTTGCGTTTTCGCCCGATGTTACTGTCCCCGCTCCAACGTCTGCACTCTGGTTCCAAAGTAAAATGACACATCACACAGTGGAGGTAAATTGTAGTAACTTCTCTTTGCCTTTGTAAATTTCCATGGCCTAGAAAATGAAAGCCGCCCGGACCGTCTGTTTGTCCAGTATGACAACCTTGTATGTTGTGCAAATCCAAATAATTTGAAATTCTTTAGGCAAGTACCCTACTTAGCTTCAACAATGAATCTAGAGAAGCCCCACCATTTTGGACCATTTTTTCATATGATTGTATCACCTTCTGAAGTATAGCTGCCTTATTTTCTATAGCAAAAGAAAATTTTGAACATTCAAATACTAATATCTTACAATCTGCATAGTTTAAAAGTGTGAAATTTTTCCACATGTTTTCAAATGAGTTTACTAAGAGATCCTATGGTTACATATTTCAAAAAAAATTTTTAAAAACAAATTTGCTATTGGTACTAGAAATGGCAATTTGACCATTTGGGGATATACATAGTGGAACTTAAGGGGTAAAGTAAATTGGCTAGCAATATACCAATCAAATTTTTAAGATTCTTGGTACAGTAAAGGAATTTATCCTTTGAAATCCAATTGGTCAAAAATAACTTAAATAAGAGACAAACATTCAAAATATGTGGGAAAAATTTCAAGAATTTTGATTTCATGGACTTCAAAATAAAAAGACTTGAAGTTCAAAAAAAATCATAAACCACCCCAATATAACTAATAAAGTTTAAATTCTCTTTGAATGTGATTTGAAGACTAATTTTTCTATTTTTTGGACGATTGTATATTATATTTTATTAATTACATAAATGCCAAATTTTAGAGGTTGATGAGCTTTTCACAAAAGATTCTCTAAAGATTTTTAAATTGCCTAAGCTAACCCAAGAGTTTAGCACAAAATAACTATTGATCTCAAAAATCCTATTTGAATAAATATAATTTCTTTCCAAAGAGGTATGTGTTTATACATTGTGCCTTTATTTTATGAACATCCAACCCACTGAAATGACTTTGTAGGAACCTAACCAAGATTTCTTGCATATGTTAAACAAACACATGGTCCTTCAAGAAATGAACCTCTTTTGTTGTTCATCTAAAAGAATCTCATGTAATCCCTTATAATTGACTATTCATTTTTAGTCTTTGGAGAGTGTCTAATAATATTCCTTAAGACTCCTCATACCTATCCTCAAAGTCCTAAAGGAGTGTAAAAAAATAAAAAATAAAAAATGATTAAACAAGTTTTTTTTAAATGGATCTTACTCCAATTAACCCCTAAAGGACCAAGGCCTTTTTTTTGCCAAAAACCTCTCAAAACTACCATTTCTGCTGCATTCACCCAAGAAAACAAAAAAAGTAATTTTTTAAGAATCTAACCGTAGGATCTCGTACTTAACTTGATTAAGATCATGTGGTAAAAATTTCATGAAGTTTGACCGTACAGATTAGAAGATATGAGCATTCAAAGTTGGAAATACAATTTTTTTTGAACTGTGAACTGCAATTTCAGATGACTTTGATTGCCATTTGTTGAACTTTTTTGCACTATAGACTTTGAATTAAAAAAATTTTGTGTTTAAGAATTGAGTTGACAGTCTAAGAAAAAAAAATTATACAAAAAACACTTGATTTTCATTCTTTAAAAAATTGTTAAGTAGATGTAGGTCCAAGATTTAAAGAAAATTTAAATGGTTAATAACTCTAAGGTGGGATTAAAATACAATAATCCCAATGGTGAGATTGTTCTAGCAAGTGAACATAACCTTGTCCAACAATTTTTTTTGAAAAAATGTGAAAATTGCATTCAGAAATGAATCCTATAGGTTATTTTTTTGAGAAATTGTTTAGATTGCCCGAGAAATAAGATTGTCCATAACTTTCTCATTATAAGTCCAAATAGAATGAATCAAAGCTTCACATGTAGGCAAAAATATATTGTTTCAGAAAAAAAAATTAAAAAATTAAAAATTGAATTTTTGAAAAAAAAAAATTCTACCCGCCGAACTAAAATTTGGACTTTTTGTGGTATAACTTTTGTTCCTGGTCACCAATTGAAATAAAAATTACATTCCCACCAAGCTAATCAGTTTTTCTATCTTGTGAGAAAGTTTCAAAAGGTTTCACCAAAAATTGAAGCCTATGGTACCTGCCCGAACTCGAAATTGTCCCCCGAGGGGACAATGGTCCTTTAGGGGTTAATCATTAGATGTTTTTTGGTGTATTTAGAAGACTGTTTCAGGCCTATTCCCAATGCTAGGAATAGTCAGAATAAAAAATTTAAATTTTTTTTTAATTTTTAATTTTTAATTTTTTTAATGTTATTATATGACATGGAAGTCTCTCGACCACGCCACATTGCTTAGGTGGCAATTCCCACAACGTTCTTACAGTCAATAACTCATAGTCTTCTACATCGTAGAAAAACATCTAATGTAACCTTCAAATAAAGGGACACTTTACAAGTAATTCTTCAACAATGCACACACAATATAGTTCCAAGAGATGAAAAAAAACAAAAACATCTCATTTCCTCCAAATAAAAAATAAATTCATAAGTCTTAAAAAACTTCAATAAAAAAAAATGTATTGATAAAACTAAAATCATAAATAATGAGTGTAGATTATACACTATTACTTTACTTCTATTAAAAAAGGCAAAAATCCTCAAATTTTTGTAATAAAAGTATTAAGTATTGAGAGTTCAAAATGAGTTTCAAATTTGGATTGGATGTGATTAAGGTAGGAGATCTATAAACGGACCATCTAAGGGTTGGAACTGAATTTTGGGGACGTGAAACATCTTGAAATATCTTTTAGTAAATTTCCCTTTGAAAAATAAGTGGAATAGGCATCTAACCCAAGTTGTTTCATATTTTTTTGGAGCTTTGTAAAATTAAACACAAATTTTTGAAGTTGAAAAAAAGTGTACATTTGTGGTCATTAAAAGTGACCACCTCTTGAAATGTGCAGACTTGGTACATTAAAAAAAACAAAATGTACCTTTGAGTCCTCTTCGCTTTTAATACCGTATTGGAGTTCAAGCCTCTTGCCTTAGTCCTTTTTTTGGCACCGTGGTGCTTGATTGCACCATTTCAAAATGAATTTCTACTTTTCACCAAATAAAAGTAATCTTTTTTCGTTTGAAATTTTTCATTTCTATTCAAAATACAAATGGAAGCCAAATTTGGATGAAAAAGTGTATAAATATGATTGAAAAGTGTTTTTTTGGGTGAAAAAGATGGATGGATGTAAAGGCACAATGCTCCACTAATATTTACAGTGATTGCCATCTTCTCAAAAATTTAAATAAAGGGCCGGATGTGACATTAGAGAAGGTGTTAACCCTCGATGGATACCCGACACAAAACCAATGGGGATATAACCGGGAGCAATGTGAAGGCGAGAGAACGAGCTTTTTGTATCCTCTTCCATAATGTCAATGCAGGAGAGTTCTCCTGTCGTGGCATGCTTCAATTGGTTAAGGAGAGGCAGATTAAGACTGATAATGCTCAGTGCTTGCCTTGTGCAAATCTTCAGCAAGGTGGGTATGAAGTAGAGATTTCATTGGTATAGAAATGAGAGAAATCTAGGAGAAATCTCTTCCTCTACCAACTGATATTAACTCAGTAAGTGCAAATTCACGTACCTAACAAAATCTAAATCTAAATGGAGGAGACTATTACTGTTGTGGCATGTTTTGATTGGTTCAACAATCAAAGAAATCAAATAGATATTGACATTATGTCTGGTAACTGCAAAGCAGTCCAAGTTACCAAAAATAATCGTCGGTCAGTACCAACCTCGCCGCCCCGCGGCTCGGTAGGTCCTAACCGGCGATTATTTTCGATAACTTGGCCTGCTTTGCAATTACCTAGTCCGTTCCGAGTTCCGAATCTCCGCCTAACTTACAGTTTTTGTAGTGCCAGAAAACTAATAAAGAAGTAGGAATGTAGTCTGTGTTGCATTCCGTGGTTGAACTGTCGTGATGGAGTTGGCTAATCTGAAGATTGGACAAACGTTTGGTGAATTTTATCTCTCGTGGAATGGCAGCCTTGAATTTGGGTATCAAATTGCGACGCGGATTTCAACGAATTCACCGAAGCTATGGTTGGTCAGCATTTTCGCAGGCCAGGAATTTCATGTGTTTTAATAAATTAACTCCCTCTCCAGATTTTGGTGCTCCCCAATGAGACAGACAAATCAATCTCTCTCATGTATCATGCGGCATCACTGGCACGATCCATCAAGTTTTTCTATCGCAATTGATGCCGCGAATTCATGAAGTGGTCACCTGGGGTTGGCCTTTTCATCGTTGCTGACTAGAATGAGTTCTTCCAATGGTGGCGCAAGTGATGGTTGTTGCAGAGGTCGAGAACGGACAGGAAGTGGATTACCCGGTGCCCATGTCACCGTTAGCAGGCGAGCTGTCGAAGGACTTGGAGCTTCAACGGGCTTTAGTGGCGGAGACTGCAATGAAATCGGGGCCGGTAATCGGGAGGGAAAATGTGCTATTTGAGGATGACTGGCTGATGATTGTGAACAAGCCTCGGGGACTTTATTGCGAACATGTATCTGCAACCGTGCCATCCCTGTCCAGCTCAAGGGTATGTCCCTTATACGAACCGACCAATCTATGTTGTGCTTTCTGGGCACTCAATGCACACGCAAGTGTTTTGAAAGACCACCCTCGTTTCTTTCGGGCTCGCAATCTACCTCTGTCCTGATTGAAAGTTTGGGGTTTAGGGTTCAGGCCTTAAACCCTGAACCCATGGCCTTGCTTCCACTTGCGTCGAGATTAGGCAGTCCTGTAGTTCATGACCCTTGTTCAGAATGGACATGAAAGATTTTGGACCCTGAGTAGTTCCCCGTATTAGAACAAGTTAATGTTTTTAGCAGGTTTGAGTAGATTTGAGTCGGTCATCTGGGAACCGTTTTCTGTGCAGTTGTATTTGCTTACTGATTGTCATGTGCAACGTTCATCTCCGACTTTTTGTGGTATGAAACTTGTCCCATTAGGATAAACTTTTCACAAGATTGATCATATTGTGAAAATTTGAATTTGAATGGTGGCACATTCATCTAGGACCACGATCCTCGGTCCTCAATGGTGAATTGGTGATGTCTATTCACGTAACTTATGCTGGTACTATTACGAGGGTGGATTGTGAGTGAGATGAATAGCCATTATTTATGAAACAAGGGTCAATCATGTCAAGCATACTTTTCCTCTATTGTCAGCAACAAGTATCAATCTCTCCCCGACTTTTCTGAAACGTTAGCAATGCTTTGTATGCTGGTGAAAACCACGAAAGTGACGGTTCTGAGCAGAAGATGATAGAAATAGTGAGCAGAATAGAGTCATTGTTCATTAAACAATGGGAACTTCTTGGGGTTGGGGTTAGGGGGTACCCTTCAAAGTACATTTCTCTTTTAATGACAACAGTAATGATCATTCATTTCAGATTTCCAGGGCTTCATTGCTCTAAAGGTATGTTCCCACTTGTGCTTAAGTTACAAACTTGGTAGAAATTATGTCAATGACTGTTGGGCGGCACCAAGACGTTAGGCTGGGCTTCAGCTTCGGGAGTGCTTTGGAATAGGCTTGGCTAGTCTAGGGACAGGTAGGCTTCAATACAGATGTGTTGGCCACTGAAGTGCGGATAGTTTGCAAGGTGACTCTTTCCACGTGGGATGTATCTCGTCATAATGGTAGGCCATCTGAATAGCACAAAGGTGGGGTCCCAGAAGTGTGACTGCAGGCGGGGGCTGAAATCCTCCATTCGAACTGGGCTCCACAGGGGTAGATTTACTCAAGAAAATGCAGGAATTTTTTATTTTTTGGAAATAATGTTTTTTGCAAATCCTGAATTCAAATTTGGGATCAAGGAACCCAAATTAGTGAGAGGTAGGTCTTTGAACATACTTAGACATGGCCCAAAAATAGGGGGCTTTTTTTACTTTTGCCCCTATTGAACCCTGAAATTACCATGAGGAGTCTAGTTTGAATAGCGGATATAGTATCCTATGTTTGCTAATGGCAACAATGGCAGACAATAGGAAAGGGCTCTAAAATAGTGCGGGCATTTTTCAATTGTCCAATAGGAAGCTGTGAAATGGATATTTGATTGTGGGAAAATGGCCTCTTGATTACACCAAAGCATGATAAGATTTGTTTTATACTTCTTCAATGGATGGTTTAAGAACCACAATGGGTTCTTTCCTACCTAAATGGATAGGTGTCTACTAATTTTATTCAAGATAAGAATTGGTAGTCCAACTACCTTCTTACAAATGTTAAAAAATTTCAAATAATGATTGATTCAAGCATTCATTTCAATTTTAGAAAGGATCGCATTTAGAAACCATCTCTATTACTTTTTACATGTTGCAATGCTAGTTTTGAACAAAATGAGATTTTTTTTTAGAACAAAGTGTGTGGGATTCCAAAGCCTACAAATTACAAATAGGGACCAATGTCAAATTTTGTTTGAAAATTCGTAAATAATTCATAAATGCTTCAAAAATTATGAAACAATTTGTTTTAGATTCCTTGTTTATTTTTCTTTCACTAAAAAGGAGTGAAAAATATTACCATCTACAAAAATACAAGAGAAAGGCGGACCAACCTTTAAATGAACGGTTTTTGAGCCTCTTACCTTACCTTTTGTAACTTGGGGTAGCATCATAAAGAGCTCAATCCAGGTGAATTGGCCCCCTTGCTCAGCCTTACCATGTTTTACCAAAGGTACAATAAAAACAAAAGCCCCCTAGTTTGGGCCATGATCACCTTTGTTTTCTTCACTCCCTACCTAATTTGAGGTCTCTAATTGCAAATATGAATTCAAAATTTGCAAAAGAAAATTTTTGTGAAAAATAAAAAAATTACAACATTCTATCGAAGTGGCCAAGCGAGGGGTCAGTTCTCCCTGCCCAAGAGCTCAGTCCATCCAGTATACATGGCATGTTGACTGATGAGCACTATTGTCTTCTGAGTCCTACTTGGGAGTACGTGGCTCTGGTTCTGCATTCTGTAAATGGAACACATCCAGGACATGCTGAACTGCCTACTACAGTCCTGTAGCAATCTTTCCATGTAGGCTCGGCTAATGACTACCATTGTTGTTGGACATACCCGCGTCCTTCTTCAACTCCTGTACACCTCCTTAAGCAGGGATCCCAGAACGGTTTTAGGGTAATTCGCTTGAAAGCTATTCCCGTGTAAAAAGGGAACTATACCCGCGAATATTTCATTTTTTTGGAAAAAACAGAGGGATTAATTCATTATATGAAAGTTGTTTTTTCACTACAACTTTTTTTTCTTGTATTGCACAAGTTGCGATTCTTCAATAAGTTTGGGAGTGCATTATGGGCTATATGAGGTGTTCTGCAAGTGCTTCACTTGCTAAGTGCCTGCAACAAATGTCTTAAATTTTGCAACTTTGGAATAACAATGCTGTAATTGTGAAATCAAACATTCTCTGGAAGAAATAATGTGAACACTCAAGAATAAACTTAGACAAAACAAGTGCACAATTGACAAAGTAATTCACTAACAAGGGAGTTGAACCCTTCTTGCATTTGCAAGACTACCCAAAATGCAGTGTTAGTGTTCCTGCACACCACCAAACAAGCCACATTAGATTAAAAAATTCCCAATTCCCCACCCAAAAAAGTAAGCTCTGTTGTCTACTTCTGCAGCCCACAGATGCACCACTTCAGCGCTTTCCAAGCCGAAAAAGACTTGGCAGAAAACTCTTGCAGGCCCACCACTCCCACTAGCACTCGAACTGCTATGAAATCATGAACTCCACTGTGACACACCTCCAGCAGCCTATCCAAGTGTCAAGGAATCTAATTTAAGTGGCTAAGATAGCAAAATCTCATGAAAACTAAGAGTAAATGAATTGGCAAGTGCAATTGGAGGATACTACTAAGCTGGAATCACAAATCGCCTCGTTGGCCGGCCTTGCAAGTTGATCTCTAAGAATTTAAAGCTTCCCTGTAAGGGAAATTCTCAAGGGAAAAGAAGCTCTGACCAAACATGTGCACAAAAAGCGGAAGATGCTTTCCTAATCTATTCCAATGGCATGATTTCAGGAACTTAAGGTTAGAGAAAGAACGCTTGTCCTCAACAGAGCCCAAGACCAAACAACAGCCTATTTCTGCTAGTTTAAAGTACTCTGGAATCAGGGAAGTTAAGTGCCGTGACTGGGAAAGCTTCCGCCAGAGCTGTATCAGAGGATTCACATCAAAAACAGCCCCACATGTTGCGTCACAGTTCGCCTGCATGGTCACTTTGAAAAAACCCTGTTGCAAATCCAATTTAGATACTGAAAGCATCTTGGAGGCAACAAAAGACTGCCCAGGACTGTTCACGTTTTTGGTGTGACCATAAAATTCTTTCAGAACACCCAGGTGGTGGACAAAATTGGCCTCGGCACCTTGTTGACGCCAGTATTGCGGGTAAATAATCCTGAAGGCATCTAAAAGCTCATGTTGTGGAAATCGGCGGTCAAATTCCTGACACAAGGACTGCGCAATGTCTGCAATCACCGAAAAGATCAGCTTTCTGTCCAGGTTCAGAAGTGAGATCAACTCCCACTTTTACTAGGAGAGCCTTGTATTCAAACAAAACTCGCAGTGCAGGGCTTTTCATAGAAATCCACCTAGTTTCCACATTGCGCAACATCTTGTTGCCCTTAGTTTCCATGAGATTTGCAAACTTAACCAATTCAACATGTCTCTTGCTGCTGCGGCAAAAGAACGAGTACAGAGACTGAAAAAGCCTCTCAAGTCTGGACACCATGGGATACTTGGACATTGTCTCAACCACAAGGTTCACCTTGTGACTGACACAGTTAGATCCAAGCGAAAATGGTGCCCATTTATCTTGGATTTGGGTTACTACACCCATTTTGGATCCCTGGAAAGCATTGACACCATCAGAACCAAAACTGACGAGTTTACTAGCGATCTCAGTGTGAGTGAGACCTCCCTCTTCAATGAGAGAATGCATTATAATGTTTGTGAGATTATTAGATGTAGCTCCATCGACTATACAAGACAAATGTAATAGGTGCGGCGCTCTCGACCAACTGTCAACTACGTAAACATGAACGTCGCCCCAACTCGTGGAATCAATCGTAGTCACCTCGTCGGCATTGATCAAAATAAAACGAGCTGACTGCACTACCCGCTTCAAAGCGGTAAGCACAACAACATGCAAATGCTCGGACATCTCCCAACCAGTGGACTCCGACCAGTGCTTTGAAGGCATATTCTTCAATTTCAAATGCCTAAACAAGTACTACTAACTTTGAAAATCCACCATTGGACGACCATGGGAGAGAAGTTGGAACAAGGTTGAGAATTGTACTCCCTTACTCTTACACTCGCCTTCCTCCCTGGCCGTCAATTGTTGCGCCACAGTCGACGCCAGCTTCCGAGAAGCCCAAAGTTTGCAATGCTTCGCATGCTTGCAGTCAAGTGAGTAGAATGTATCGCCTTTCTTCAAATCGGGCAGCGGTACACCATCTTCCAAACACAAGCGCTTCCCTTCATGCTTTTCCAAATTGTTAAGTTTAGGAACAATCACCTTCTTCCTCCCCATTATCGTGGTGCAACTTTGGCAGATAACACCAATGAGGTGACCGTCGGAATTGAACTCGCCCTCCGCACATGCAAACTTATAGGCCCACTTCTCCTGCCACTTCCGGGTAAGGGAAGGTGCATCAAGCTTTCGCCGCTTCCTCGTGACGGGGGCTTGCCGTTTGCTCCTCTTCCCCATGCCCCCGACCTCCTCATCACTCTCAGATGGAATGACAACCACATCAGGACGCATTGGGGATGTCACGGTCTCTTCGGCAAGTGGCTCGCGGATCACAACACGAGACAACGATTGCGAGAGGCGAGTTTCAGAGACATGGGTCAACTCGCGCTTATCCTCCACCAAACAGTTCTCCAGAGGGATTAAAGCAGGTCCAATAGCGACGTATTTCCCAACACCATTTGAATTTCGGCTCGAACCGAAGCAACGCACCCTGAAATTCTCAGGGAGCTTAAGTCGTAGCGCCATAGAATACAATCCTACACAAGCACAGAACCCCCCCTCCACACGCACCACAAAAAACAAAAACAACAGAAGTTCAAAGCGCTCCAATAGATCGGGAGCCCTGCACAAAACCCCACCCGGAAAACAGGAATTAGTTGTTGGAGAGATGAAGACTCAACTCGGAACTCGGGAGCAATGAAGAGCAATTGGGCAATCAAGCAATCGGGAGCAATTGAGAGGTCACAAGAGCGATTAGGAACAAGCATGACCGATCGGAACTCAAAAAGAAGTAGAGCGATTAGAAACAAGTAAGAGCGATCGGGAGCAAGCAAATAAGGCAATTAAAATTGATGCAATGCAAGAAGGCGTAAGGGGGAGATTATATTGTGGAACAATTGCCGTCTTGCCGTCGATGTCTTGTGCTTCCTGAATCGTGAAGAAATGCCAAATTGCCAACAACTCCCTGCTCCTGCCAATTCTGGGCTTCTGAGTTATGGCACAGTCATCAATATATCCACCATTTCCCAATTGCAGTGAATGCAAGGGAGACAATCAAGAAGCGCCTCCAAAATTTTCACTAGAGATTGGAAGTGGCGACGCGTACATTCGGCTGAAGGCGCCAAAACCCCAAAAATCAAACGAGGCAAATATGATGTTTTCAAAAAGCATTAATGATCGGAATCACGACATTGAAGAACCCAGTTGCAAGGCCCAAGCCGAAGAGAACAAGTGCCAATTTGCTAGAGCGCACCAGCTTTCAGCAATGCAAGTGCAACATAGTCTGAAGAAACGTAGGAAAATCTGAGCAAGTGCAGGACTGCATGTTGCGAATGCCTCTTGCAAGGAGGAGAAGCACAAGCTATAGGAGCGCACCACCAAGAGAAGACACCAAAACCCTGACTGCGACATCAATGGCTGGGATGTGGCCACGGGGCTACAATCTAGACGGTCGTGGAGCCGCCATGCCACCACGGACGACAAACCCTAGTGAATGAATGCTCCTCCCGCTTGGATGAAATTTTTTTTTTGCTAGCAACTGAAGTTTTGCTGGGACATTTTGGCTCAAATCTTCAAATTGAATTTTTTTTTTAAAACGGAGAATTAGCTCCCCATTTTCTTTTGCTGATTTTTGGCGCAATTTAGCCAGTTTTAAGATCCCTGGTGGGAACATACCTTAACGCAAGTGGTGCTTTGAATCTAAGCAGGTGAAACCCAGCCGCCTGGATCGTGACACAAGTGGAATCATGGTCATCACCAAATGCAGAGAAGCCGCTGTGAAGCTCACTCGCGCTTTCACCAACCGGGAGGTTCAAAATGGCTCCATGTGCGAGAGCTGAACAGCCCGTGTGGAGAAAGATAAGGATTGAATCTGGCTATGGCAGGTCAGCGTGGCGTGTCTATGCCAAACACGACATCGGCAGGCATCTTCCTGGAGGGTAGGCCGTTCAAGACATGGTAACCACAGTACAAATTCTTGCAGACGCAGTTTTGGTAAAGCAAGCGCCCGCCCGGTGAAAATGAGTTTCTAGAAGTGGGTGCCGGAAGCGAATTTGAGGTTAGACCTGTTGCAGAGAGGAGCTATGGGGAGGAAGTGACCATGGTGCGTGCGTTTCCACAAACTGGAAGAACTCATCAGATCCGGTTGCACTTCAATATTTATACAGCTTCTGCCCATGCTCCAGGATTTCATGAATGGACATTCCTGAAGAGCAACAATCATCTGTCTCAATATTGGCGCAATAGGGTTATTACAAAAGTGAAACTGAACATTCTATCAAAGCCAGTGACAGTTTGCGCCAACTCGACTAGTCAAAACCAGTCCCAGCTAAAAGAAGTAACCATACCCTGATTTGTACCTTCGATTCAGCCTCTCAGGACCCTCAATTGAAGGTGACAATCACAGAAACAACAGCATGCAACTAGAACGGACTCGGATTGTTCTGAAGCTCGTCGTGGCATTTTCATAAATACCTACATTTGAGATGTCAACGTCAAATTCCGTGACCCTTAATAAGTGCAATGCGGGTTGGACATGATACACCTCTGAACGAGCTAATGAACTTAAGCAGCAAACTAACCCTCCAAGCTGTGGCTCTAACTCTTCATTTCGCAGGCCAACTATGTACACTGAAGATCGTGCAGGTTCCCAATGAGCTTCCACTAAAGCTCCAGAAATTCAAGCATATTGCAAGATTTAGTACACTAGCAGCTTGCATGCCAGACACACAATGATAAAAAAATGTCTCCATAACTTGGCTCCTTTGTATCCTCCTCACCAGACCAGCGCAGTACTCTCCGCTCACAGTTCTGCAGCACATCCAGAAACAGAGCAATAAGGTCTTGATCCCATCTCAACTCGATACCCCTCAAAACCAAAACTGAATATCTTTCACAGTTTGAACAACTTCGCTGAATTTCGGTGGTAAAACCCCATTCAGACTGCAACAATCTTCGATCACAACATTTCCCACGGAATATTGCAAATTTCAGAACCCTAGAAAAGGAAAATGCTTCAAAATTACCCATGCACCTGATCAATTGGAGACTCCCGATCGCGATGGATACAGAAAACGGTCGAATTCACACTGCAAACTGCAAGAAGTTTTCCCACATAAGAATCGAGTCCTAAAGTATGAAAGCTGCTGTCTCTTTAGTTAAACTCCAAATATTCGGATAGGGAAAGCACCTCAGGCCATCCCGCACACCCGAAATCTACAGTCAAGTTGCCAATCAAAGCTCACCTGCCACCAATCTTAATCACATGCGTCTCTCCCAAACTGCTTGCCAGATGGTGTCGAGGTGTCCATCACGACACCGGGGTCACGCTCAAGCCAATACCAATCCTCCAGAATCGGTGATATATGAATCCAGGTGCGCATACTGCACAATAAGACATATTCGAAATCTCACAATTAGGTCACCTCTCATACACAACGCAAACCCTCCAGACACCCATAGAAAGTGCAACTTTCAGAAGACCGGTCAATGAAGTTCCAATCTGTCGGAATGATCAGACTAAAATGCAAAGCACAGACGAATTTCGTCTGCAGAACTATCAGGTCGCACAAAAATACTACTGGTTCAACAGCTTACTTCCACGTTTGGTGCTGCTGGAGCATTTACCTGGAACAGAGCCATGACGTGCGAACGAATCCTCAGAGACAAGGTCGGTGAAAACTGAAATCCAAGCACTGCGCGGATACCAATGACGTCGCTAAGGTGATACGCTCTAAAACCTAGTGGATCCAAATCCTGTGGTACTCGCAACAATACTTGTCGAAATGGAAGGACCTCCGGCGTCAGAGTCTTTTCTTTTTCTTGCAAGTTGTGTACGAATAAAGTTCATCAATCCTTTGGGTCTATGAAAACGCCATCCAAAGACGTAGTAGCCGCCATGACTAGCAACCATGGAGAACATCAATACGCAAGTTTACTTGCCTTCAGCGACAAACTCCACCACGATGTATTATGTTCGTTGTTTAACAGCTCAGATTGCTGGTAGACTATAAGTTCTGGCTCCAACTATACTCGCAATCAAATTAGATCTCTCTTATCAGTATAACACTTGCGCTCAACGATTTCAATGTCGTTCTTGGAGGATGTGAATTGTGCAATCCCTGTTCCTAACTCCCAATTTAGAATACCCTCTTGCTTTCCGAAACCAAAGAAATCCCTTGAACTTGAATGGCCATTCTCGCTTCCAACACTCGCTTGCATCATTCAACTATTCGTCACACTTGAACTATGGTTAGAATGGACCTAAGCCAAATCGAAATATCGCATCTGGTCATCACTTACTCCTTCAAGGGCTTCGCCGTTCATGATGCCTTGCACGTAAGCCGCACATACGACATTGTAGTGTTCACCGCATGGCCTAAGCACCATAGGCACACTGCAGCCCGCGACAATCACAATCTCATCACCCTTTTGGGTTTGTGGGTGAGTTTGACCGAGGTAGCCACGATCTGTGCTAAGCCATCTCCATCCACTAATTTTAACCTTGCCTAGACACTTCAGCATACCATCCAGTTCTGGATCCTTTTGAACAACCGATGAAGAAGCTGCTAATGGTACCTCCTGTCCATGGGTAAATGCCATCTCATACCACTGTTGAAGACTCCTGCCTACAAAACTGAATTCCTCTGTTTGCTGCAGCCATCGCAAGGTAATCAAGGTTGTTATAGAGTTGTGATCCATAAAATCTCTTTGTCGGTACACTCTTGGAATTAGACACTCATTATTCAAACAATAACCATCCTGAGCAACTTTGGAATCTGGAAACCTTGAAACACGGAAGATCTCCTGGCTTAATTGTTTCAAGGCCTTGAAGGTATCCACATCTGATCCATATGCGTTTTGTCTGAAATCTGGTTCAATGATGTCGTGCCTATTCCTTCTGGCCTCTCCCGGGCCAAGATGCCAACCAAGTGTCACTGAGGACCCTAACCCATCAACTCTATCATAGGAAATACCCCGAACTCGTAAAATAGAGCCATCTCCGACAAAAGATATGACGGCATTTTTACCAGCATCTGCAGAATATGCACTTCTAGTAAAGTCGTCCTCAATCGCCTGAAGTAGCCAATCCGGGGACTCGGTCCAAAGTCCATGCACATCCCAATTAGGAACCCAGGATAGAACATCAGATTGGTTGATGTGGGTTGGGATTTTGATGCAGATAAGATCTAAATTGTACCCAAGAAAAAGCAATTCTTTTGTCAGATCTCGAAATACTACACCCTTGGAATTTGCATAATTCGGGTTTCGGACCAACTGACAAAGTTTCGCATTCATCCCAAGCATGCCATATACCTTATCACGGGGATCGGTAGCGAGAAAGCTACTAGTTGAAGATAGAAGTTGATTAACTTCTATGAACTGGAGCTCCGGAATCCGTTGAAAGGCGGAGAGCACCCCTAAATTATTAAGGCCTGCACCAACCTCAGGAAGCTCTTGTACATCAAAGATTACATTTACAATGCATTTATGCGCATTGATCGGAAACTCGATGTTTTTACGCGGATTGAAAACGTTTTCAAAGTTGTCCCAAGGTAAAGATTTTGTACCGCAATGAACGAGTTTTGCGCGTCGACAAAGCGCTAGCTCTTGAATGATCCAGGTTCGTGACCAATATCCATTCTTGGCTAAATCCTTCAAGGCAGTCCACTCAGCCCCATACTTGCCAGGATCGTACTTCGAGGGCAACTCCCACAAATACTCGTCATATTGAGATCGCGGTTCTTTCGTTGCCAGCACCTGAACAAAATCCATAGCTTTGTCGCTGGTCTCAGTTGCAACCCCAAGCCAAGCAGCAACTCCACTTGCCAGAGAATAGATCTCGCCCATTCTCAAAACCTCTCTGGATCTTTCCGGGATGTCGTCTTGGTTGATGCATATTGCATCCACCCAGAGCAAGCCGTAAGAATTTCCTAGTTGACGTAAAGCATCATCGAGATTGAAAGTGATCTGCAGTTTCTTTCCATCAAGTATGATGGTTCTTTTCCCGGCGACACTACCCCAGCAGTATGAGAGAGCCCAATAACGCAATTCGGCACTCAGAGGAGCATGAATAATGTTTCCGCGAAGGGGTTGCGACTTGATAGGTGCTTGCAGCTTGATCAGCCGAATCTCATTCTGCTCAATGTCTAAAGGTTCGTAGGAATATGATGGAAGAGAAAAGAAAGATTCTGGGTATTGATCATAAGATGAAGATGGAATAGACATCACATCTGCTTTGGGGGTTGACGGAGCGTCATCGCCATCACTCAAGGAAGAGACCTACAGAAGCCGCAGGAGCAGAACGTTGTCAGTATATCATAGGCGTGGCTCGTCATACAGGTGTTTTAAATTTCTCTCAATTGCAGGAGACATTAAAAATGGCGTGCACACTTGATTCACAAGAAATGCTGGTGAGAGTGACGAAGTGTGAAAGTCAAGTCGTACAACATCGATTAAACATTCGACATCATGTCACATGAAAAGCTTTCTCAGGATTACCTAGAATGGCTCACAACGAATTTTGATCGAGACATCACACATCTCTGATGATCAGATTGCAATACTGCTACAAATTCAAATGCCGATCTGGTCAAAAGCTACGTAACATCCTTAGGATGGAATTCTCTACCCCAAATAAAATATGTGATTTGCACCCCAAAACTGAAGAATCTAACTTACCGGCATACTTGAGATCCCATACTGGACGGATTGACCAGAACCGGCACTGCGGTCGATCGTTATTTGGGGCATGGCAGGAAGGATCCCGGAAGGATTCGTTACTGGCGCAGATGGGACTGAAACAACATTCTGGGTAGGTCTGCAAACATGACAGGAACACACAAAGAGCTTCAAGACAGAGTCAACCAAATCTCATGTACGAGTCTTGCCCAGGTTCCGAAAACCACACTAATCTCTATACAAATTAATAAAGAACTGAAGACAGACGAACAACCACAAGCGCATTCAACCTTCATAATGTTCGATGACAAGCCTCCGCCCTCATCAGCGCAACTCTCTACGTAGAGGAGAAACGCAGTGACACTATATCCAACTCCTGGAACAAGGCCACAAGAAATCAGGAACCACGGATCACTTACTGTTGTACTCCGAATGCATTTTGCTGACCAAACGAGGAAGAAGCTGCGCCAAAACTGTTGTTGGTCCCTACATACATCGTAGCATTACACAGAAGATGTCAACATGTGAATACCGGAAATCCTCACAAATTCAAAGATGCCAACCAACCTTCCTCCATCAGATTTTAGACACGCGAATATGGTCAATGCTACTCGCACCATAAGAAACTGAAAAGAACGGCAATTAACATAGAAAACAAAGCTCACACAAATTTGCATTAGTAGCTTTCAAAAACACTTAACGGATTCAAAATATAAACTATGCAGTGCGATGAATCACTAAGCATAGTGAACAGCATTTTGGTAGTTACACGCTTGCTGATAGAAACACCACACGGATTTAAAACGTCACAATCACAAGACCAAGCAGAAGACGCCAGCAGACACTGAATAAACAATTCGTAACTGCGCCGAATTCAACTGTGTTCAAAGATCACAGAAATTGGCACATGAAACCAACGGATCATAAATGATCGAATCTGCTAAGGGAGATAAACTAAGATCCGCATGACTTGCTCAGGTTTCGAGGATTTTACCTTGTTGAGGAGTCTGCAAGTCTGGGAAGCTGACTGCGCTGGGGGTTTGGCCAGCAGGAGTTAATCCAAAGCCACTAAACAGAGACGATGACTGGAATTGGCCACAAGACACACAGCATAAATTTAAGAAAAAAACAAAAGTGAACTGTCGAGTGTAAAATGAACACAAGCGCACAACCTAATACAAACTCACAACCTAATACAAACTCACAACCTAATACAAACTCACACGGAATTCCAAGTATGAAAATCACAGTATCAGTTTTCAAATGATTGCCATTGTTGCTGCTGCAAATATAGCAAATAACATAGCAAACATCATGAGCCACAAGATCAAATCCAAAATTTGTCTAACACGAAAGCATAAAAGAGTCATACCGACAGCTGCGTCGGCCCCGCGGGCTTCGTTTCACCAAATATGCCTCCAGCAGCAGTATCGGCATCGCCATCCATGACTGAAGCAACAGGAATGGAGCTTCAAGTGCGAGGAAGATAGGATTCAGGTTAAGACGTTGAATGTATTCTGACAGAGAGAAACCGGTTGACCTCAAAACGTTAAGAATAAATTCAAAACGTGAGTGAAAAGCTCTGCAACAGAACTTGCAAAAGAGCGAACAAGGGATAAATCCAATGTAAATCCCACAGGTAATAGGCAGACCTAGCTCTGGTGCCAGGCAGAGAAGTGCTTCAATCTTCTAGGCCGCTTGAACCTCTCACTGTAAATTTCACTCTACATCCCTGCCCATCTTTGCGAGCTTGTCTCCTCGTGCGACTCCTACCGAGTTACTGCAGTGAGCTTAGGGTTTTACAGGGATTCCATTCCGCTGGGATTCTGGAGCCTGTACACTTGGAAGCTAGGGGTCCGCGAAATCGTGGGTTTTGCGCAATGTTCGGAAAAAACCGATAGCTACTGTAGTTCAAAGTTAGTCGGTAGAATTGGGAAAAAAACGGCCGGTTGCAATTCGAAAATATCGGCAAAACCCTGGTGAAAAAATCTGTAAAATTTCTATTTAGAGTATTAATTAGAGAAAATAAACGGATTTGGTTGTTCAAAAACCGGTGTAATATGGGAATTGAAGGAAATTAGCTGGTCAAATTTTTAAAAAATCCCCAAACACTGGTTTTGCGGTGCCAGTGCGTATGGTTCCTATTTCTAGAATTCTTAAGAAAATCAGTTTCACCCTGCAACGCCGGGTCTATGACCACGGACGGAAAGTGTTTACTTACCCTTTCACGGTGACTGCACATTCAGAGGAGATTTCGGAGCATTGAATAACTTAGTTCCAATCACTGTATCCATAGCAATTAAACGACAGGCTTGCAGCGTTGAGTACCATTATATGCCAGAAAACACCATACTAAAGTAAGGATCTGAAGAGGAGATTATGGGATGGCAACCCATTTCCTACCACTCAAGCATTTGGGTATTTCTGCTGGATGGGTGTACTCTAATTTGAATGGGATGCTACGTGGCTGAAGACTTCCGGGCAGACTGTCATATGCATTTTCTTACATATGCATGATAGGTGAGACCATGAGACGGGATTGAGGTCAATCAGACAGCGAAGCAGGTTTCAGAACTAAATTTGACCGAAGTAAGCAAATGTCCACCGTAGCCTTGCTGGATCACTCACTGCTCGACTTGTCAATTTACATATCAGTTTACATAGAAAGTTGCTTCAAAGAGAAATCATGAAGATGCTCATGACGTTGGGCTCAACCGGAGCCAAAATCAGCATTATAGTTGTCTCACGTCAAGTGCAGGTACGGGAACTTGAACGACCGGAGGCCCTCCACGAGAGGTTCAATTCAATGGTCAGCCTGAGCAGCTGCCCTGAAGCACTTGGTGAATTTGAAATTCCACGATCCCCCATGTGCACTCTTTTGTTTGCAAACCTATCATCTGATGAACCCAGCATTAGAGAACTAGCGCAGTCAACCTCGTGCTGGGATTCATTTCTGAAGAACTGCAAGGGTTTCAAGATGCAGTTTGAAGATCTTGAGGATTTGAGGATTTGATGATTCAAATTTCCACCGCCACGATTGTTTCAGTCGCCCCTTGCCTCCGTCAATGTTCCAGTAACACCCAGCCATGATGAGAAAGATCAACTAGCCTGTACAGAAAAACAATAAAAGAAGAGCAGAAATCGGTCAACTCTGGGTTCGCTCACGCCGAACTCAGGTAAGTTAACTCGGAGCAGAATGTGGCAAGCCTGGTGTTAAAAAATTATCTCCCCGGGTCACGGTGGGGTGCCCAAGCTGGCTCCGGACCTCGCTCTTGGCATACGAGCCGGGTATAGGTCGCAGGATGCTCTGAGTAGCTACAGGGACTAAGCGTCTCCCAGTGCAACCCCCTCGAGGATGTTGTGACCAGGAATGGCCTACTGAACCCGTATTCTTGGCCCTCGTATACGAGATTTTTTTCTTGCACGATCCTGTCGCAGAAAATTCTGTGAAAATCATACAACAAAGGTGTAATCCCACAAAAAAATTTGCCCTGAAATTTTTTTTTACTATATGCAAATGGCCTCAAAGTTGCAACAGTATCTGCACTTACTTTAGGGGTTAACCTAAGTTCAGTCACACAGTGGTCCTCCAACTCGCCTGCGGCCTGGTCCAGCGTGTCTGGTCAGCCACCTGGCACCCACGCCCACCAGCACGCCCACCAGACGGTGTCACGCGACAGCCTGCCTTCTTCGGCACTGCCGATACAGTTGGCGAAACCAGTGAAGCAGCCTCGTTCGCAGGTCCTCGCCTGCGCACCGTTTCCCATTTCCTGGTAACCAAACCCTCAATTTAGACCTCGACTGCTGCTCATTTCCCTTCCTATTTGCAATTAGTTTTTGCAATTTGTGACCCAAAGAAAACAGGGGAGAGAAAAAAAGAAGGATCGGAAAGAAACAACGGGCGTGCGGTGGGTGAATCCCAACGTGGCCAATGGTTGCGACGCCGTCTGATTCCTCCAGAGCCTCAGCTTATCTCTTCCTCTCGACAACTACGCAACACCTTTCATAGCATTGCCCTGAGGAAGTTGTCCCAAGTCACCTCTCTCGATCTCGCCCTTCCTCCCCTCCCCCCTCCCCAGTTTGCAGAGGAATCGATTTTTAAGTCTGTGTGCACTTGAAGCGATGGCATCCGCGATGGCCACTGCTCAAGTGAGCCGTGTGGTAACAGGAGCTGCTGCTACTTCCCAGAAGTCCAGCTTCTTCGCAGGATGCAACTCGGTTTCCATGTTGGGCTGCAACAACGGCAGCCGTGTTGTTATGGCGGAGTGGCTGCCAGGACAACCCAGACCTGAATATCTCGATGGATCCGCTCCCGGGTATGTTCTCAATGCCTTCTAAATCCTGCAATGCCGGTAGGGAAACTGGTTTGGGGGTAAGGTTGAGGGTCCATTATCCCTTAAAGTACATTAGAGAGGCGCCGTTGCTTTACAGGTGAGCTTTGATTTGTGCTAAGTGTGATCACAGTAGTTATTCTTTTGACATATCGTTTTTTGCGATTGATTTGAGCCCAACTCAAAACAAATGCGCAAACTTTTAGATAGTGCAAGTTTCTAGATTGTTGTAGCCTGGAGAGGATCCAGCTTCACATGGGTGTGGAATGGAACCTCTCCCTTGCGGTATGATGAATGGAGACTGAACATTATGTAGTTTTAAGTAGATGAGAGTCTCTGCGGATTTGATTGGAGTTTTCGAGGCTCCTTTGCTGCGGCGTTACGGTTTCTTCCATGTTTGAGCTTCTGGATGTGCGGGCAGAGTTGTAATCATGGAAGGCCTTCACACGTTAGGAAACGCATGAAAATTTGCCTCACGGGGAGATTTCTTCGTTGGATACTTGTTTTTTAGAGGGTTGTGGAATGCGCACAATGCGGGATTTTGAGTACGGCGTCGTATGGAAAGTTGATTTCCCATTACCTGCGTGCTTAGCTATGACAGCCAATTTCCTCCGTTGATCTTTGTCTTTCATATATTCTGAAATTTAACGGTGCACTCGTCGGCAAAAGGTACCATTTTAAGTGCTTCGTCTGTTGTAGGTTACGAAATCACGTGTGGGATAGATGAATCGCTGCAGGTACTGTACATGTTTTCTATATTGCGATCTCTTGAATTCAAATATGAGGATGTATGATGATTGCAGAGACTTTGGCTTTGACCCCTTGCGCTTGGGAGCTGTCCCTGAGAACCTGGAGCGTTTCCGAGAGTCTGAGCTCATCCATTGTCGCTGGGCCATGGTTGCTGTTGTGAGTATTCCTTAAAAATCACATTCCTATATCCCTTGTTTTTGGAATCGATCTTGACCATGAGCTCCTGAACTTCGAATGATCTTGAATTGGGACGTGTCGCGCGTGTTTTCCAGCCCGGCGTGTTGATTCCCGAGGCTCTCGGCTACGGCAACTGGGTGTCGGCTCAGCAGTGGGCTGCCACTCCGGATGGCCACGCCACCTACCTCGGCAACCCCGTGCCCTGGGGCTCTCTTCCCGCCATCTTGGCCATCGAATTCTTCGCCCTGTCGTTTACGGAGTCGCTGAGGGGGAGTGAGCCTGATGCCCAGAAGAGGTTGTATCCCGGAGGTCCGTTCGATCCTTTGGGCTATTCCAGGAACCGAAAAAACCTGGACGAACTCAAAGTAAAGGAGATCAAGAATGGTGAGGAGGCACACCTTAGGTCAAAACTGTGTCTGTTTGTGTGTATGTGTGTTTCGTGTGTGTATGTACGTGTGTTTTTGAACACTTTGATGAATTTGCTTGCAGATTTCGGAAAGATTTGACGTATTTTCTTACTTGCTGTTACATTTTAAGAACTGATTCCACATGCATGTGTGCATGATTAAACTGTAGCATTTTATCCTGCTACGAGTATTGATAGATTTGCTTACCTGCTGTTGCCCTCAACAGATTGAATCCACATATGTCATGGGATGTCTATCTGATCGCATGTTATCCCTGCTATGACATTAACATATTTCCTTACCTGGTCCGGTTGTGCTTTGTTTTGCGAATATGTGCAGGTCGTCTCGCGCTTGTGGCGTTCTTGGGCTTCGCTGTGCAGGCATTGGCGTACCCTGGAACTGGTCCTCTGGAGAACTTGAGGGCCCATTTGGCAGACCCATGGCACCAAACCATTGCGCAGGTCCTCTTTCCCCGATCTGTGCTGTAGATCGAAACCAACTACTCGCCGAGACTTCACTATTGCCAGTTTCTAGTAGATGAAGAGAGATAATGTTTCCTTCCATCTTTTGCACGCCATTGTAATATGACGATGATGATATGAGGCTGCTCAAGGCGCTGCCTCCCTTGTACACATTAGAATATAATTATCAATTGCACAATTATTTATCTTCATTTGGCTTATCACCGACTGCTACGTCTGGCTCTCCTTTACGGGCATGTCTACATGCAGAACTCTTCGTCGGCTGTTGCTGGTACTGCAAGCACTCGAACGCTGTTCATTCCGTTTAGAAAAACTAACGAAACAGATTTGCACGGATTCAGTATAGTTTCAGTCGAAAATTGAAAAGGAATCGCATTGTTGAAACTTGAGTTGACCACGTAACTCATGTCTTTTGTAATAGTAGAAACCAGGAAGTTCTTGTAACATTCTGCGATCCTCAGTTTCGTAGATCACTCAGGGTTGTCACATTGGACGAGTTACTGTTCATTTCTTGTCCAATTGGACAAGAAATGAATAGTAACTCGTCCAATGTGACAACCCTGAGATCACTTAGTCAAGCTCAATGGTCGTCGCAACCACTACCAACGGTGACTACTCTACTGAGTGACGTACACCATCGGCAATTACTGGCCCAGATGCTGACCCTAAATAACAATACCAAGGCATCCACTGCCTTACTATCAAAGTATGCGTCCAAATCAAAATCCTTCTCCCTCCTTTTCTCATTTGTAATATGCACTTGCTTGTGCAAACTAAGATCGAGATACACTTACATACACACATACAACTCGCAAAGCAAATAAGTAGATACGTCTATAAGCACACGAAACACACACACACTCACAGTATGTAACATACCTCGCGCACACGCGCCCACGTGAATACAGACGCAAGTGCACGCGCACCCACCGATATGCACACGCTCGCATCCTCACATCCATATGCACAGATTCAAAGGGTACCATTCAATAAATTTGTGGGCACGAACTTCCCATGACGGAGCGACTCGGGATTTAGACAATCGTATTAAAATCTCGAATGTTTTATAATTTTGCAGCAAGAATTGAAATTTCATGTGTTCAGCAGAAGTATAAATGGCGCTTTGAGATTATGACGTGACAGCAGGTGGATCGTTTATACATTACCAAGACTCTTGAATTGCATTGACGAATTGAAGGTACTTGATCGATGAAGCTGTCGATCGACACTAGGTAAGTACGTCGTGACAGGATTTTCGAAGTCGTTTGTTCAAGAAAGAGCTTGAAATTAATAGGATGTTTCGATTAGGTTTGGACGCGCAGACTGCTTCAGGTGTTACTTTGATCGCTCCTGCAAGATGCTCAGTTTGATTCAATTGTTCAAATCTGGGGTTGTCGAGATTTCGTGCATGTGTAGAGGGTAGAAATGCGATTATGGTTGATTATGTTATGGTGGCTGGTTAGGTGGCTTTTTCTGATACAGTATTAGACTCTTGCAATTGCAATTTCTCTGAAGGGTGAGGACGATTTTTCTCTGAGTCTGTTTGCTGCAACTAAGGTAGAACAGCCCATCCCAATGCGGTCAAACGGCCCATGACGCACACCCAATGACCTGGGGTCTGACCCTGTGAATTGAGTTGAACTGGGTCTGGCCCTTGTAAATTGGGTCCGGCCTTGTGAATTGAGTTGAACTGGGGACTTCGGCCCCTTTGCTAACATTGAATTTTGGCCCGTGAGACAATAGGGGTGTCACGGCACTTCCGAAGTCCTCAAAATTCTCTGAGAAAGCCAGTACGTGGTGCACCGGGAGGGAAAAGTGGACGTGAAATTCTCAGAGAAAACGGAGTGCCGTTTCTTCTCCTCCGAGGGTGAAGAAACGGCGTTTTTGAAAAATTTCTTGAAGAATTTCTTGAAGCCCTCGACTTGGCGCAAGTATTGGAGCTCCCAACCCAGGTGTGCGAGCCAGAAATTCTTGCGGAATCGTTGCGAATATCAAAAAGGGGTGTCACGGCTCCTCCATTCTACGGCAGTTTTCATTGGTTCCTGAAAAATCTCACCAACTTAGGTTTCCCTAAGAAATTGAGTTTCTCTGAGGAGCTGTGACACCCCCTCATCTGGACCTCTTTATCTGTGAATTTGGACTTTTAACCCCTAATTGCCTGAGCAACCATATATGGTCATGCAAAAATTTAAGGCTCAAATTTGAATGGGTAGTTAAATTCCTTTGATTGTTTCAAAAAAAAATTGGGCAATTTTTAGGGTTAATTATTGAAAACTTTCATTTTTCATAGAAAAAAAGCAAATGTTTGATTATTGAGGAGTCTTCAAAAGCATGTATGTAACGTTAGTGGAGGTTAAAGCTTGCCAATTTTACTTCATTTTTGGTTTAGTGCACAACTTGCCAATTTCACTTGATTATCCAAATGCTTTGAAAATGGTTCCAATAGAAAGAATAAAGTGTTTTCATGATTTTAACCATTGAAAATTTAAACATGCAAGTGTTGATTTGAAGATTTAATTGCAAATTCTAGTTATAGAAAAAAAATTTGTATTCCAACAACTGCAAGGTGGATTGTGTAATGAATTTGGTAGCTTTTCAAGTGAAATTAAGTTTCTGAAAGTGCATTTTAGTTTGCTAATATTATTTGTAGTTGTTCATATCACCGTTAATCCCAAAAAACTTTAATATACAAATTTCTAAAACATTGAGGGGAAGGATAGTATACTAAAAATAGAAAATACACATATCTCTTCTTATAATCTCACAACTCTGCAAGTTTGCACTCAAAATTGGTTTGCATACTAATATGCAAGCTCTTAAAACATCTATACGGTTGAATTTTGAAAAAAGAAAAATTTGCTTCATTGGAGATTACTAAAAGCCAATACTCTTTTTTCATAAGAAAAACACACTTGCCAAGGCTTAGACACTTCGGGGTTAAACAATAATCCTCTCCACCTTTACTAGGAATCCAATTTCTCAAACAATTAAGTAGAATTGACCTTGAAAATTCAAAAGCTATCATGTGTATATAAAGTTACTATTCAAATTTACAAAATTTGGTACAAAATCTAACACTGAAGGTGAGTTAATAAAATTTGGTTGTTTCCACATGTATGGTCATGCCATAATTTGTTGTTCCACTTTTAGTGTTTTAACCCCAAAGTGACATTCAATTTCTAGGGTTCAAAAATATCATTGCTTTTGAAGCTTTATGGATCTAAATGTCTTCAAGTTATACAAATCTCAACCATATAATCTTGTAGTGTACATGTTTTAGATGACATGTACAAAATTTGAAGTCATTTGGCCACATAGATTGCAAGATCATAATGTTTTAGTGTTGAAAATGGATGCTGAAATTTTCCGCCAAAAACACATTTGGAAGTGAAATTTGATTTCTAAACCTACTCAAATGAAAAAACTTTATACTACAAAAAGATTCAAAATTCTTCTTAGTGCAAAACAATTTTGGATATATATCAATCATCTCAGCTACCTTTGGAAATTGGCTACAAACCTCAAATTTATGTAGTACCACAATTTTCCACAAATATGAATCAAAGTCTATTATTTAGCCATCTTGAGGAAGTTGCAAAAAAAAATCTTTCTATTAGACTACTATTATGATTCATAGAGGCAAACAAGCTAAAATGTTTTTTTAATATGGTAGTGTACAACAATGTTACACAATTGAAAAAAAAAAATTTAATACAAAAAGAAATCTTCTTTTCATTTTTTCATTTTTGTACTAGGGACAATATTCTTGGAACAATTTTTTTGTGAAACACAATTAGGGGTTCAACTTTCATTTGAATTTAAGTTTGCAATATTTTCATCAAGTGTAGACTATTAATCCCCTTTTTAACCATGCAATGACATAGTGACCAAAATTGAGTATAATGGATGGTATAGAATTTCTCTTTGTAAGAAAGGAACATAGATTTTCATTTTTGGAATTTTGTGCAGAGAGGTGATTGAAGTATTGCACAATAGTTTAACCTCCAATAAGAGCTCTTGGGTAATTATTTGGTAAATGATTTACAAAGTATCTCCAAATGATCATTTTTACAATAATTAGCCCCACATTTCAAGGTTGAAGTTCTAGTTCCTAGTATCTTTCCAACTTATGTACAACAGGATTTAATAAAGAAATAAACTCCTTCCTCCATTCCAAAATGATATTCGAATTTTCTTAAATTATATTGCAATAAACTTAATACTGTAGAGTGAAAAGACCCCGGAAAAGACCTCCGAAACTTCAAAGTTTTACCACTAAAAGAACACCAAACTTTACTTATCAACAATGCTAGTATATAAGCATGACAATGTCAGCATATGAGCCTTGAATATATATAAATGCACTATAATCATAGAAGGTTTCTATAGTATAGACACTTATACGATAGGTGTATAGTCTTCTAGGCTCATAAGCTCACACTCTTGGGCTCACATAATAGCAACCTTCCTCTACTTGTAGCTCGGAATGGGTTGAGATCACATTACTTTCAACTTCAAGTCTCAAACATTTATTCAAACTAGAAGATCACTATGGGATGGAGGGAATACCTATTATACTATTATACCATTACTCTACAAATTTTGCAATATGCAAGATACAATTGGCATCAACATTGCATTCCTAATCAAACCTCAAACTTCATCAAGACATTAGTACATCCAATTTCAACTTTTCTATATGTGGATCGATCTTCAATTTCTAGTGCAGCACTTTTGGGTTAGCATCTGTGAGAGCTGTCCACTCAGTGTTGGGCTCAACCGATGAGACCATCCATAGAATTCATGTGCAATCCATCCATACCTTAAAGATATGCTATTATTTTTAGTTTTTTTGTTGTTATGTAGAGATCTCCTAGATTGTATGTCCCTCGTTTGTGTTCTTGGTACCATTGGAAAGCCCTCGGCAAGGAAGGATGCTTGAACTTTCATGGCATTCCAACTCATGGTGAGAAAGTTATTGAATTTCAAAGCTTTTATAAATTGAAAAATTAAGAAATTACTTTTACTATGATTTACTTTGATTTTGGTTGTGGCAATGCCACAGGGCACACTAGTTACAGTAAAATGCAATTGAAAATTGGGTCGGGTAAAACCAGAGGCAGGCCCCCCACTCACTGTGCCGTATTACCCGTATCTTCGACATTCTCTCTCCACAAAACAGACTTGCAAACTGCTTCCCCAGCCGAGGCCGAAGATTCTTCCGAAGAAAGCACCCACCCAGGACTTGCATGGAAACTTCCTGCTGCCTCCTCCTCCCAAAAGAAAGTCAACTTGCAATGCCTATCCCCGGATTCGCAACTTCCACGCATTCAGGCATAACTTAGACGACGGAAGGAAGAACCAAACCCCTTTGGCAAAGTGTTCCTCAACTCAGTCTCTACTGTAACTTACTCATAACTGTTACGATCTGGGTGGATTGGCCCCCTCGCTCGGCCTTACCATGTTTTAGCAGAGGTGCAATCAAAACAAAAAAAACCCTAGTTTGGGCCATGATCGCCCCTAATTTCATCATCCCCTAGCTAATTTGCGGTCTTTGATTGCATATATGAAGTCAAAATTTGCAAAAAAATTTGTGTGAAAAATGAAAAATTACAACGTTTTACCCAAGTGGCCGAGCGAGGGGGCCAATTCTCCCTGCCCTAAGTTATCAGGTTGGGCTCAGAAATCCAAATTCCAGCACTCAGTTTTACGTGACATTAAATCAGTCCCACGAAGTCCCTCCGTTTACCACATGGTAAACCCCGAATTTTTTATTTTTTGCATAAATTTATTTTTTCAAATTATGAGTTCATATTTGGCATCAGAGCCCCTGAAGTACAACCAAAAAACCCAACAAAAACATAAACCCCAAACCTCAATCAACCCCTAATAAAATGAGTTTTACCTTGTTGGAGACGCATTCTACCCCTCTGTCGCACCTTCATGGGACTAATTTAACGTCTTGCCTTAGTTTCTACTGTTCTGACAGATGAATCCAAAGTAGCTCTAAGGGAACTTTACCCAGTTGAAGAAGAAGATGGAAGAAAAGAGATGTTTAGCACAGAGTAGTAGGCTTTAAGTGTATGGTATGCATGACCAGAAGCTAGAATTTGGAAAAAAAATCAAGACGAAACTCCTTGGGTACCAAAACTAAAGTCTAATGGAGTTTGGAATTATGTTTTTTTTTCTATTATTCTTGGTTGACCCTTCCTTCAACAAATTAATAGAAGTTAATTCTTATACAAATTGAAGAGGATCAATTGCAAGGAAAAGAGTGCAAATTAAAGATTGGGCCAATGGCATCAAAGAGGGTGAGTCTAGAGGCTACTAGTAATCAAGTTTTTGAGGTAGGAGGTGGATAAATTGCCCATTTAAGAAGATGTTGGCTTAGGATCTCTTCTATGTTGATTGAATCATTTTCTAAAAAATTTTGAGGGAAAGAAGAGAAGGAGACATATCCATCATAATTAGATTTGTAAATTTTAAACCTTTGAAATTTAATTAGATAAGTTCTTTTAAGACTCTCAACTATAGGATGCTAGAGAAGACCATAGGTACCACCATTGAATGTCAAAAAGTTGTCCATCCTTGGTGCAAAATAGCATCTCAAAATGAAGGCATGCAAACCTTAAACTTGAACAACATAGTGCATATAATTGCCTAGGATGGCACAAAGGGTTACTAGCAACATTTAGGATCCTACATTATTTGCATTGAGATTGGTTTATTTTCAAATCAAATTCATTATCCAACTACTCATAGAAATGTATAATACTAATCCCCAAATGGCACCAAATCATTACTAGATAGTTTTTATATACACTTCATGGTCTAATTATGGGGACAAAATCCACACCTCCTACATTAGTGACCAACCTTCATATTACCCTAAGAATACAAAGCTACTCCAACAATCATCTAAATTGTCTACATTGAATACTGGTTTTGAAGAAATCCATACTAATTAATCGATATTTCACTCTACAAATATCTACCTTAGTTGTAGATCAATAGTTATTGAAGTAGAGGGGCTATACATCATGTTTCAAACATCTACAGTTTTCTAGAATAAATCCCTTTAGTTTTTTGTCCCCTTAAAATCCCTATTCATTGTAGAAAGCTTTTGTACTTTGACTATGAAAAGTCATACTCCTTCACTTATTCCCTCTTTTCACATAGAGGTGAATGAAAAATTGTACAAATTGCCAACATTGGCAAAGCCATTACCAACTTCAATAATTGTTTTGAACATTCGTTTATTTTATCGACATATAGAAGTTTTGTCCTTATATAGTTGTATGCATTTGTAGGGCACTCATTGGCCAAGTCTTGCTAGAAGCAATGGCAATGTTTGAAGGTGTCTTGTGATACTAGATTTTTTTGTGGCCAAAACATTTATAAAAAATAATACAAAGTAGTATAGTTTTGCTGCTTTAATCCCTAAAGCCCTAAGGTGCGTTTTTTGACATTATAAATTTTTTGGGCAGCTTACTACGAATGGAGTTTTTATTTATTTTTGCTGAAATTTTTACACAAGATGTGCCCAAGGAGTAGCTTTAAGGCCCAACAATTTTTGTAACTTTTGACTTTGTGGTTAAAAAGTTATGGCATGATATGTTGTTTTCTTTACTCGAAGGGCAGCTCGGGCAGATGGAAAGACTTTTTTTTCAAAAGTGAAATTTCAAATTGATTTTTTAGGTTTTTACAGACATGGGAAGCTTTGTTTCATGCTATTTGGATTAAGGAGTCAAAAATTATGAGCAATTTTAGTTTGCAGGTAGGTATGAAATTTTTGAAAACCATACCTACCCGCAAACTAAAATTGCTCATAACTTTTGACTCCTTAATTCAAATGGGATGAAACAAAGCTTCCCATATCTGTAAAAACCTAAAGAATAAATTTGAAATTTCACTTTTGAAAAAAAGTTTTTTTAAAGAAGTTTTTTCAGCTGCCCGGTCTGCCTTCTGAGTACAAAAAACAACATGTTATACCATAACTTTTTAACCACAAAATCAAAAGTTACCAAAATTATTGGGCCTTAAAGCTACTCCTTGGGCACATCTTGTGTAAGAATTTCAGCAAAAAAAATTAAAATTCCATTCGTAGTGAGCTGCCCAAAAAATTATAATGCCAAAAAACGCACCTCATGGCTTTAGGGGTTAATAGTATAATTGAATTCTTCTTTTCATTTGCAATGAATTCTTTTCTTTTCCAACAAATTCTTCCTTTCATTAACATCCAAACAAAAGCAATGAAGGCTTTGTTGAATTCTACTTCCTACAATATACTCTCCCTTTCATCATATATAGTAGAGGGACCTATAATCGATAAAATAAGCACATCTGGACATGATTTAGACAAGTGCAAGGCAAAACAAATATTTTCAAAGGTGCATTGAAAGAAATGATGAAGATTGTAAAATTTTTGGTAATTTTATCTCTTGAATTGAAATTACTATGAATTTTGAAAGGCAAAAGTTGGGCTTGACCTATAACCAACATCTAGAGTCATCCAATTTCCATCACTCAAGAATACTTTCCCACTGATTACTTCCTACATTTATGCTCACTTACGTGTCATTAACTTATTGGTTTAAGCCTTGAAAAAGTACAAAGACACACATTCCAAAGAGAAAACGGAAATCCATTCCAATCTTGTTTGGAATAGGGTACCCTATTCATTGTTGATGGTGTGTGTGTTGATTCATTGTTGATGGGGTGTGTGTCGAGAATGGTCCCTCTACTACACACACCAAAACAATATCGAATTTTTTTATTAAAAACAACAATGAAACATCAAAACTTTCTCCGGAATTCAAAAATGAAAAAAAAACTCGCAGCGAGCGAGGTCCGCGCAGAAGCTCGGCGTGCCCTTCCTAATCTCCTTCCCGTAACTCGGTCGCTCATTTAAGGCACTCACAATAAGACAAGAATACCAAGGGTCCGGATTCCCGAACTCTGGATGGGGCACCGATTGGTGCCACGGTGAGCCAACACCAAATCATGAGCAGTTAAAATCCTTTTGTCCTTTCCTAACTTAAATTTGCACCCAAAAAAAAATCCCCCCAAAACTGAAGCAACAGAGTAAGTTACAGAGCGGCTAAAATTTGGTAACGAATGGCTAATAATAAGCAACCTTATTAGCAGCAGTTCGTGACTGATTCATGAATGCGTATCCCAAATGTCTCCAATTGTGATTATCCTTATTGGTTCCAGGCCTCCAGTTGCTAAAAACACTGCTAAATATGCTAAATTTTCAAGTTTCACGCTCTGGTATTCACATCCTCTGTAGGTGCAAGTTGTTTTTGGAAGCAGCTTTGCAAAATTTAGGTTCATTTGGGGAGCCCTGCCTGTGATTCGATTTAGAATGGGAGTGGGAGCTAGTGGGAGCTAGGGGTAGTTGTTTCGGTTTTTCACCGAAATAGCCATTCCGCACTCATTCCCGGAGCTCTGGAGGATTCCTGAGATTTGGGCTAAACTGGGGCTCAAGGCGTGCGGAGCTTGCGTCCTCTTGGCTGCGTGTAATCCTCTCTAGACCCTAAGTTTAATGCGGGGGCCGGGGGGGAGGGACTCGCTCTTGGTTGGCTGCATTTGTTTCCCCTTTGCACTCTGTTGTGTGGATCCCCGGCCCTTTTTCTCTTGCCTTTGATTTCTGGGACGACAATGCGACATTATTGGCGTGAGGCAGTGCGAGCGAGGCGAGCATGGCATCTTGACGTGCTGCTCTAACTTCTCATTTAATGATTCCAGGTGCCACCAAGCGGCTGTTCGCTAGCGAGAGCATGACTGACGTGACTTTGAGAGGGAATCATGCATGCAACGATGCGAGGTGTACGATCTAGTCAAATTCACGTGAATGTGAGCGAGCTCGTTCTCGTAAGCTTTCAGAGAAAAACTTGACCTGAACTTGGCCGGAACTTAGCAAGTGTAGTACGCAGCAGCTCAGTCTGGTCATGGTTTGTTAAGAATCAATAATATCGTTAGAGAAAGGCTCGATCCTAATGCAATTTCCAACCAGGAGGGCTCGTTTCGTATGCATTAGGTTGTTACGGACACTCGATTTGTAACTATCAATATCGTCTCATTGGCAGTTTAACCTTTGATCAGAAAATAGACTCCCATCGAAAAAGCTTACTTTCGGACTCTGCGGAATCTTCTAGCGTCTGTTCAGAACTAAGTATCTTAACAAGTTTCAAGCAAGTATCAGAGAATTCGGGAACCAGGCGGAGCGAGTTAGGATGTTCCCCATGCTAACCGCATTGAGTTTTCGAGAGGGTACTTGAAGGGACAAGTTTCCTGGGAGTTCGTTCTCCGATCATCGCCATGGTGTAGTCGATCAGAGCGTAGAAACTTCGCCATTTTCTGATCCCACGAGTTGCCGTGGCCATGGAGAGTCTGATCAGTTTGCAAAGCGAGGGCTTGCGGAGCATCGGCGAGCCCACGACGCCGAGGCCAAGCGGAGTGCAGCAGGTCTCCGTGCTCGTGGTGGTGGATGTCAACAAAGGCGTAGGGACGGAGGCGCTATACTGGACTCTGGGAAACGTGGTTCGCAAAGGAGACCACCTCAAAATTCTTGGCATTATCACCCACATTCCCAATCCCAGTAAGCTTCTTCAACTTTGCTCAAAAGCTTGAATTTTTCTTGCAAAACGGGAGTGTCTCTAGAGTATGATGATTCACCTCTTGCCTGCATTTTGATGTGATTATCGGGATCCATAGCTGGATACTCTGGAACCTTGGTTCCGTAAATGACCGAGTTGTGATTAGGTTATGGTACTGGACGGAGGCTACACCGATTTTTCCTGATAGTGCGTGTGGGACTAATTTAAAAAATTCATACTATTGTGAATTAGTGCAGGTTGAAATGTTCTTGTATTGTACCGATTTTTACAGAAAATAATTTTTTATGGTGACGCTAGTTTACTAGGTGATGCTAATTCTCCCTCAGTAATGGGACAAATCAGAGTAGTTCTTTCTTCAGCAGGACAGTTTGATATTCCACGTTTCCAATCACCAAGGAGCCAGATGCGATGTCAATGTAGATGATTGAAGTGGATTAGCTTCGTACAGAGGATATTTCACTATTTCCTGGCTTTGTCAGTTTTGTTTTGATGGACGAGAATTAATCTAATTTAGTAAGCAAGAGATTTGGGGTCATTTTTCACTTCTTGTGGAATTACTCACCGAAAGTCCTTTGCAGCACGCACATTGGTGAACTCGAGGTTGCCTTGAAGGACTTGAATTTTTGTAGCATTTTTCAGGACCTCCCTAAACCCCATAACATTCTACAACCTATTTTATAAGATTCCCACTAAAAGGCCTTTTTCTGACACCTCCCCCAAAGAGATGGGATATTTCTCCTCAAAGTTTCTTGGAGAGAATCATTTCAATGAACGACTGCTAACATCTCTTTCACTAAGAGGGTCTTTATTGTTGTGGGAGGGAAAAGGAAGCTTGCTTATCTAACCAGTTTTAATGGTACGCTACAACTCAGCAGTTTATCATCAAAGGCCAATCGAAACAAAGCACTCCAGAGAGACGTCTCACATGAACTTAATACTGGAGAAATAATACTCATTTTCTGGAAAGATTTCGTGTAGGAAGCAGTTGGAGTACAATCCCTGCAGTTCTAGATTGAGAGTCACATAGTTTCTTTCAAGAACAGACTCTTTAATTCATGTCAATTCTCTGTAAGAGATTGGAGTTATTTCTTTTAAATTTGACGCCACTGATGGAATGGTGACAGTGGGATTCATGGTACGAGTGGATCAATCAACAAGGAGTAGTCCCAACATCATGGAGCTCCAGTTTGAGATTGTCACTAAGAAGGAGGCCATTTGGAGAACAGCGTTTCTCAAAGAGTGGTGTGAGAAAGCAGGGGTATGCTAACACCCTTTGACACCCAAATTCTTCTTTGAATTGTTGCATATTTTGCTTATACTGGGAAAAAAGAAGAAGATTATCAACCTCAATTTCTTCAAGTTGGGTCATAATGAAATTGTGATTCTTACGCATATTTTGGATGAATGAGACGTTACTTGTACAAAATATCGCCTCATTTGAAACACTCTGTCATGATGATCCAAAATATGGAATTGTTGTCAAATATGGAAGTGTTGTGCTTGCACTAAGGACTCACTTGGAAGGCTTTTCACACGTCTCCACTCTCCAAGTGCTTATGACTTGCACTGAGGATTTCTGTAAAATCTCATTCCTTCTTCCCTTGAACCCTTGATCATTGGCAATAAAATGAACTCTGGCATTGTTGCTTTGCAATTTTGAAGGTCAAGCTGGAGGTCGATGTAAAAGCCGGAAACAATCCGAAAGTGATCGCCTCTGATGAAGCTAAAGCCATGGGCGCCTGCCATGTCATTCTGGACAAGTAAGTGACGATGATACTGTTGGTAGAGTTCTTCGTTGTTGATGAGGATCTGACTCGTGATTATTGGGAAGAATGTGGGGTTTTAGATCTTTAATTTCGTTTGTAACATTGGTGTGATTCTGGGCACCAGAAATTGTAAATCTGAAACTGATGTGCACAAAGCTCTAGAACCGAGGACCGGTACAGATTTACGTTTAAGGTCGGGTGCCCTCGTAAGAATCCAACTCGTAGAATTCTGCCGAATTAACGCATATTGACGCACTGAGGCCTTTTTCTGTATAAACCACATCCTTACCTTTTTTTTTCCCTATTTTTCTTTAGAAATTGGCCGAAACAGGCCACTCGTGTTCACAGCACATGTTAGAATGATGACGGGTCTTCCAAAATACTCCAAAATAGACCGACCTTGGCAAGAGGTTTTGGCAAACCTCCAAAAGTGAATCAGGCCCCTCCTGTCAAACCAATTCCATTTCCACGTTCCGAAATTCTCTTCTTTTCGCCTTAAGTTTAGCTTCTTCATTAGAAAGCCCCTTGATTTTGATTTTAGAGAGTCATGAGAGAACCGAAGAACTTATTCAGGTTTGATGGGTGAGTATTTAAGAACCACCCTTCCAATATTTCTCATCATTGTGACAATGAAGAGAAGCAAGGAGAGAAAAAGAAGGAACAGGACTCACATGTGGATAGGCTGCAAACAGGGGTGTTAAAGCCCCTTCTTTAGCCTCCTTTAGTTCTATGCAAGTTTGGAGGGTTGTGGCTCCATGTTTAGCCCATTTCAAAGTATGGTATTGCAGGCCAAAATCAATGTTAGCTTGTGCTATTTTGGTACCAATTCTCACGATCTAGTGTAACCCTATCCAAAGAGCTTCAACGTCCAGACCAGGTTCCATGGATGCCTCAACCGAAACTTTCATTAAATTTCGTTAGAGTCGCGGAATTCCACGACTTCGGTACTTTTCAGGACATGCGACCTGGAATGTAAATCTATACCAGAGCGTTGTGCAAACGAATGTCAGGAATATTGGCCACTAGAATTTCAATCGCCAAATTTTTCCGAAATTGACGATCAGGTTGATGGAGCTTTCCAATTTTGAGTCACCCCCTTTGCTTTATCCGTTCACATTGGTTCAATATTGTTTTTATCTTGTTGCTGGGAAAATTTTGTCGAGCAATGTACAAGCAACCATCGCGAATAGATAGAAAGAAACTCTACTTCTGTGATAACCAATGATTGATAAAAACTTTTGAGTTCTGTCATTTCCTCTTCCCAAGGTATCTTTCAATGCTTCCTTTGCCCACGCTCATTGAAGGAAACTCATCGTCCCTGTGAATTCAAGTCCGGTTCACCAATTTGGGATCCAAGACTGTAAACACTTTCCAGGATGCACGGCCTGTAACGTAAATCTACAGTTATATGACAATCCTAGCTGTACCAATCCTTGTTTTCGGACCTTTGAGTAGATGAATGTCACAATTTATGGTGCCCGAAATCGTCCGTGTAATGAATTTGACGATTTTTATACCCAATTTAAATCTGCATGTAACTTACCCATTTCCAGACGCTCTAGATCCCATTCCCAGAGCTAGTCTAGACTCAATCTGACAAAGCTAGGGCTTGTACATACGCAGGACCATGAAGAAGGACAGGAAATACTTCATCGACAACCTCTCCTGCTTCGTCTCCCGGATCCGCAGCAACGGAGGCGTGGACACGCTCCGCTCCTTCGCCATGAGCAACAAGCTTCCGCCCATGGCACCCACCACCCCTAAAAAAACAGCAAACACCACCAGCCACCACAATCACAACCGGAACGAATCCGGGCATCAGTCTAAAGCCTCCATGGCCTCAACCAGCAGCTACCGCGGCTCCTCCATGTCGTCGACCTCGTTCGAGCTTGCTGGAGAGAACTGCGACGACTTCAGCGCGCAAGAAGCCGACCCCGTCACCATACAGGGCACCATTGAGGGCACCATACCGGGTACCATTCAGGGTGACAGTCCCAGCAACTCTGCAGAAACTCCCCTGGCACCGCAGCCCACGGTCCGCATCAATCCAAACCTGCTCCCAAACCAGCTCTTCAACCTCCTGCACACCGCAGATGCCAACAACAGGGGACCCAACTTGAACAACACCAGCGCCAGCACCAGTAACAGTAACAGCATCATCAAAACCAACAGCAACAGTAATGGCAATAGCAACAGCAAAACCTACAGCAACAGCAGTAGCAGCGGATTGAACTGGAACAACAGCCTGAGCGTCAAGCCTAATAGCAACGGATTGAACTGGAACTGCAATTTCAGTAGCAAGGGATTGAACTGGAACCCTGAACCTTCTGCGCCTTTGACGCCCAAGGCGGAGTTTCGTTTCGAGCAGGGTCCTTTGCAATCAGGTTCCTTCGCAAGTTTCCAGTCTGGTTGGATAGGACAATTGAACGTGGCCCCCGAGTTCGGAACCAAGACTCACCTGGGCCGCACTTCGCTCACCACCTCTTTGCAGACGCAAGCTTCCTTCAACAGCAGTCGTCGGAAGCACTCCCTCTTGCGTGCGGAGAAGATCACCATGGACCTGCATTGGCCGCTCATGCACTGGGCGGATTGTCGCGCGTTCAAGTTGCGGACGCAGCACCATGGCAGCAGCTCGCTCATCTCGTCGAGCTCCAACAGCTCCTTGAGCAACTTCCGAGGGAGAAGGAGAGTGGCTGTGTCGGGGCTGAATTACAGTGACATGGTGGACTCGGATTGATGAGCGCGGCGGGCATGGCGTCGATCTCTTCCTTGGTAAGACTGCGTGTAAGACTGGTGATATTTGGTACCTCCATTTGCCCAATCTCCACTGCTTTGATGTGATGTCCACAGGATTCAAGACACTGTAGACATCGTAAAATGAGTGCTCTGCATCATGCATTGGGAGGTTCGACCAATTTCGTTAAATTGTCTGACAACTTTCAGGAAATGTGATCTGAAGTGTGAATCTATACCTCTCCTAGTTTTGAGAGCTTTGTATAGACCTATGTCACAGTTTTTGGTGCTGGAACTTCGCAAAATTGACGATGAGCTCAGTCACAGTGATCGTACGATCTTCTGCATGATTCCTAGTCAGGTCTCCGTCACTGTGGTCATAAAAACCCTTTGCATAATTCCTGCACTGGGAGGTCTCATCGTTAAATTGGCGATATTCTGGGTGCCAAATATTGTGACATTCATCTAAGTTACACAGGGCTCTAAGAACGAGGGCTCGTGTGGGTTTTCTTTCAAAGGTTGTGCACCATGAAAGTGCCAAAGTCGTGGAATTTTGCCAACTTAACGAAACTGATTTGCACCGACTAAACCTTAAACCCTAATTATGGTTAATTTGGTGGCATGTATCAATTGATGGTTGTCGACGATTTTTTGAAAAACTCGATCAGTCAATTCGTGGGAAGAGCTTAGCTTTTGTTGACACTATTGAGCATTTTGGCCATGGGTTCGGTTGCCAAGTTTCCATATTGATGCTGGTGTTTTGATTGTCTCAGGAAGAGCGAAAAAAATTCAGTTTCGATAGCAATTTCAAGAGGCTTTCAACTTCGGAATGGTTTTGAAATTTATGGCCGCCTGGTTTTAAAGCTGCTTGTGCCATTATTTAGTGGCAGAGGGCGGCGAGCCGCTGTCGAAATATTTTGGTTGGGTAATTGGATTTACATCACAGAAACAAATGAGAAGGCTGAAGTCTATGATGTGGAACGTCAACTTCGGTATATTGGTGCAATTCGGATTGTCAAAATTTGGACATTCATTAGATGAAAAAACCCCTCATGAGATGATGCAGTTTGATCCAGATCTGGATGAGCTTTCATAAGAATCAATGCAAGAACGTCACTTAGCAAAAGTGGTATCTCTTCGAGGGATTGATCTACTCAAGGCGCTACAAACTAGGATCGGTATAAATTCAAGATTCCACATGCCATCTCCGCCAATATGACGAAATTGACGTTGTGGCTTCTGTTCCATGTTCTCTCTCGGAGCTAGTATTTTGGTGAAGCTTAACGCCTCCGAAGATTCAAGCTATGAAGCTCCATTAGGGCTAAATGAGGTCCAACTTGGGGTCTTTATCAGGTGAGTGACATGTTTTTACCAACTTGTTTTTTAACATGTGAGGAAGTTGACACATTCATAAATGTCAATTTTGTGAATTGGCGGAGCTTATGACATGGGCATTTCCCAGGGTGTGTAGTCTGAAACGTAAATGTATACCGGTCATAGCTTTTAGAGGATCGTGCAGATGAATGTCTCAATTTTTGGTGCCCAAAATTGTGCCAAGTTAGTTAGGTTGACGGTCGCTCCTCTGGTCCTAAACAATTGTAACTTGTTTTGTGCAGAAGACTATAATTTCATTCAAGCTGAAAGATGTTGCTTTGAACAGTCATGGTGCCATTCTCACGCACGTGTACACAGAGATTGAAGCAGCTGTTTGGGATGCCCGTCTCTTTATTTGGAGGTACAATAGTGCTCAACTCAAGCTGTTGTGCCTGAGACTATTGTAAACTTTAATTTCATTCTATTGGCTCAATTCAGAGTGTCAAATTTGTGACATTCAACTGCACAAAGCTCTAAACTAGGAACGGATTAGACTTATGTTTTAGGGAAACCGCCTCGACAAGCACCGAAGTCATGAATTTCCGCCAATTTAACGAAAATTGACGTTAGAAATGCTGAATTCCTTTTCTCATACGTGAAATGCCCTGTTTCCGCACCTTGCGTACCTAAATAAAATTAGATTGTTCTACGAATTGTTATAAGATCGTCGTTATTAGAGCCGACCTTCGTGAATCGTGAGGAGGTCTCGATTGTCACTTCGCTTGCATGATCAATGTCTTCCCGTGAATCAATAAATAAAACTCTCCTCCTAATAGTCTAATTTTGCTGAGAACTGTTTTTAATACTGGATGCAGTTCCATCAAATGTTACAATGATTCTGCCGTTGGTTTCATGTGCAGATCAAGGGAATGAGCAAGGGCACTGGAACATCAAGCTCACCAGTCAGCATGATCCAAGAGTTTTTCAACGAGTTCAATTGCAAATTTGTCAGAAGATGTACTCAAACTGAAAGCAACTGAAGGAGTGGAATTTCAACTTTCAACTACCGTTACGCCAATCAATGTCCGTATTGGATATTTCGGAGCGACATCTATTAAGCTTACAGGTTGGAGTCTCTATGTAGGTGCTTAAGAACATTGTTGCATAGCCCAATTTCGTTGGCTCGGATTTGAAGGCAAGCGGATCAAAGGATTGATCCAAAGTGGAGAGTGTGCAAACTTGATTGAGGAATACTTCCTGGAGGTGTTTTGAACTGCTGTATTACGTTCTTATAGCGGCAGGTGTAGGACTGATTCAGTAGAACCTCTCTAAGCCAATAAACTTCTATAATTCAATGTGTCAGACTAGTCCTAAATTGGGTCAAATTTTAAAGGTTGTGACTAAATTTAACCCTCTTTAAGTCAATAAACCTTTGTAACTTAATGTCTTGGACTTATTGAGTTAAAGAGGTTCTACTATATTGAATTAGAATGTTCAATTTATCATTTCAGCACAATGGAATTTTGTTGGTTGTTTAATCCTTAACCCCTAAACGACGGGTGGGTTACCGTAGGGAGCAGTGGCCCATGAACAATATACATTTCTATACAGACCGCTCAAGCTCTAAACCAATCATGGATGTGAAATGGAACACAAGTCAACAAAGAATGTAGCCTGTGATGCAAATTACGAGAGGGGTAGTATAAGTTCGACACTCTCTTCTAAGAATTTGGGCTCTTTTAAATATATATGAGTTCATTGATTGAGGGTTTTTAGTGCACTGCATGATGGCACACAATCATAACTTTGCTACCAAAAAAATCCAGATGAAAAACTTTGTTTTTCTCATATGGTAGACTATTTGGAAGTCATTCATCGACCACAAATTGGCATGCGTATCATTTAAGGGTTAAACAATGGACTGGTAACTACAGAAATCATCAATTATGAAACCTTGAGAATCATTGGTTAAAAAATATCCAAAAGCACACATCAAAAGCCGTCTAACTCCTATAGCAAATCTTCCCTTTCCACCCCTAATTGCAAGGATGAATAGTTGCACTTCTACCTTATATAAAAAGATGCTCTCTCAATCATCGATTAGAAAATAGCTTGAACATCACTTAATTATAGGTTAATTTTGCCTTCTTAAATGTGAATAGGTACACTAATTGCTTCCTTGGAGTGTGATTAGCATTAGGGTAGAACAACCCATTGCAGTTGGATGACTCCATAGTAGACATCTAGGGAGCAACTCCATTATGGGTTTTTTTCAATTTGTGAGTTTTGGGCCATAATTAGTGTGTTACATCACAATTATGGAATGATTATCTACTTAAATTCAAGATAACATCTAAAACTAATAAACTTCATTCAAAATTTAGCAAACCTTATATTTCTTAGAGATGATTTTGACACATTCATCTAATTTTTCTTTCTTTTTTAGTAGAGAAGATAGCTACGTACCTCCAAAAATGAGATTAGACATGGCAAAAATTCTCTGTTGAAAAAATCATTGTCATTATTTAGGCTCAAATTTGTCAAAGAGTGTAGTACATTACATATAAGCAAAAGAAAATTGTTATAAAGCTTAATTATAATGTATAATAGATAAGTGATAACTCTTTGCTATAGAGTTGATTTCAATAAATATTTCCCCTAGTTAATAGAACTACTTCTTTTATATTTATATCTGTATGTGTACATGCATACATCAACCCTTTAAGGACTAGATGTTCAAATTTGGACATCATCACTATACCATGTGATCCAAATGCAAATACATCCCAAACACACAAAAATACATTTTTTCATCCACCAATTTTTGTTAAGATTCTTATGTTAGTATTTTTAACCCATAAAAGCCCAAAAGTTTTGGACAAAATACAAATGTATTATAAAATATTAGTTCTATGACATTTTGTAGTTTGCAACAAAGAAGGTAATGTGAAGCACTAAAAGTAAAAAGTACCCATAAGGTTAAAATTATAAAATTATTTTAAAATTCTCTTCAAATGAATTTTAAAGATATAACTTCAAAAATTCATTAAAAATATAATTTCGACTTTTAAAATTTGAATTTTTTTGGATTGGTAAAAATTGTGGTTTCTATTGATTTGTCAAAAGAACGCATAAGGTCTAGTATTGAGAGCACCAACACTTTTCCCAAGTTATAAATTTTTCTACACTAGATAAATTATTGACTTATTTGTCCTATTTCTCTTATAGTTTTTGTTTGGTGGTAATGATTTTAGTTTTGAATATTAATATTGAAAGGTAGTCCAATCTTTTAAAAAAATTAAGAAAAAAATTTGTCCAAAATTTTTGCTTAAATCCAGGCATGACTAAAAAATGGTTGCTTGAATGTTTAGGTATTAAGAGTGTATAGTAAAGATTCTAAAGACTTTGTTTTTCAAATATTCTATAATTCAAAGTCCTAAGTATTGGTAGATCTAGAGTAAAAAAAGAATTGTGTAGATTTTTAAGTTCAAAACATGACCCTTCAAAAAAAACCTTCAATTAAAAAGAAATACAGTATAAATCTTTAAAAGTCACTTAAAATTAGAATATACCATTCTGAATTTAAAGGAAAAAATCATGAATTTTAAATCTACACCTAAAAAATCGTTTAAAGATCAACTATGAATTTTCTTCCATTTTGAACCCAAAAAATGTTGAGAATGATCACTTTAATTTGCTTCAAGAATTTTCAATGGAAACAATAAATATTGTGATTATAGGATTTGAATTTCACCTTCATGTAGAACATATATAGAAAGATTTAAACGCAAACTCATTATCATTTGTATGCAATCAAATGTGAAGATTCTAATCTAAATACACATTATTTAGATAAAATCTAGGCCTTGTGAATGGCCGTTTGACATTTTGGCCAATGTGCAAATATAATGAAATTAAAAAATATTTATTTTAAAATTGAAAAAAGTAATAATTTTTCATTGCCAATTTGCCACAAGTTGATACAAATTGGTAAGATTCTTTGTAGGTTGATTTTGGGTTCAATTGGGATGATTTTTTCTCCATTTGTACATTTGCATGCAATTAAATGATCTTCTCAAGGACTTAAATTTTCTCTAATGTTTAAGCATTTTCATATTTTTCACAAAAATAGTGTTACAATTGAAATATTGAGATTGTGTAGGCTGTTGAATGTCTAAATTTTTGAGTTTTAAGTTGATATTTCTAATATTTGGGAGTACATATTTATAGTGGACTAAATTCTACAAAGCAAGAACATGTGAAAAGATTTTGTATCATCTTATATGGTGCTCACATTTTGTAAAAACATTTAAAAAGGTAAAACCGGAATTTATTCTAACTTTTTTCAATGAAAAATATTGAATCTTTCTATTTTTAAATATTTGTTAAATTGCATTCTTCAACTTAAATTAATTCATTAATAGGGGACTATTGACTTTGAACACTAGATATTATATGGACATCCCTATATAAGGAATGTTTCCCTCAATTCCTTGTATTAGTATTCTTTTGTATTCAATTTTGGACATTAGGTATATATTCTTGGTTAGTTAATTGGTATTCTACTAATCTAATAGAATTGTAAACAAGTGGATAAAAGTTCAATGGTTCATACTTCATACGTGACCAACATAAAGTGAGTGGCCATCAACTACCCAACTTACATCCAATAGATTTTGGTATCTTTCATATTAAATGAGTTCAAGATTGTATAGAAAATGAACCTAGTTTCCTTTTCCAAGTACTCCCTGAGGTAATTATAGAGATGTGCACACAACAAACAACTACAAAGGCTTTGTCTCTAAAGTACTCACTTGCTTTTCAAGTAAAGTCCTACAAGTACTTCCTCAAACTAATATTTTTTAATGCAATCACTATGAGGATTTTTGTGTCCTATTTGACAATGAATTGATAAAAATATGTCAATTGCTTTGTCAGTGGGAACGTGTTGATTCGACCGGTTAGTTGACAAAATTATATCAACTTTCTGTCACTTTTGAAAGAATTTTTATCAACTTCTATTCGTTTATACCATCCTGTCACTGGTCCCATTGCCATGCTGACATGATTCCTAATCAACAATAATCAAAAAGTGCCTTTTTTATAAAAGACAAAATGGCAAAATTCAATTTCTTTTAAATTTTAACTTTCAAATATTGAATATGAAAGTCAAAGAGACCAAAGGGATCATCCACCACCTTACATTGTTCTATGAGCCATTCATTATTGATGAAATCAATGGTGAAGAGAAGCTCTCTATATACACTTGGGGTGGTGGGAGGGAGAACAACCCATGTGGGATATGTAGTTTAGAAGTTGTAAGAGCTCAACCGCTCATAGTTAAGTTTGAAATAGAAATTGTGTTAAAACTAAAATTTCAGACCTCATTTAGTCATAGTAGAATATCTTTTTACAAAATACTTTGAACTAAGAAAAGGTGGGAAATAAAATAAAGTTTCATCTCCAAAAATCTTTTTAACATTTTGAGCCTCCAATCAAAAGTTATGAACAAATTTCAGAGAGGAAGTTTTAAACTGTCAAAAAACTCAAAAAACTGAGTTTTTTGACAATTTAAAACTTTCTCTCTGAAATTTATTCATAACTTTTAATTGGAGGATTGAAATGTCAAAAGGATTTTTGGACACAAAACTTGGTTTGATTTTCTACCTATTCTTAGTTCAAAGTTTTTTGTAAAAAGATACTCTAACATGCCTAAACGAGGTCTGAAATTTTAGTTTTAACACAATTTCTATTTCAAACTTAACTATGAGCGGTTGAGGTCCTACATCTTCTAAACTACATATCCCACATAGGTTGTTTTACCTCCTACCACCCAATATATATAAGGAGAGCTTCTCAACTTTTTTGACAACTAAAGTTAAGATATTGATGGCAAGTGGTTAAAGATAACTTTGGTTATATATTCAATGGAATTTTTGATTTTTTGGTAAACTAACTATGTTTACAATCATTTGTTTCTCTTTATGTCATCCATGGATACTGTTGTTGTCTTAAAAATGAGAGGCGGATCATATATCAATTAAGAATTTGACAACAAGTTGACAAAAAATTCACAAGTTCTCACAAATTGACAAGATAAGGATACAAAAACATGGTTGTTATCATTTTGGACAATTTTGTCATGAACTTGTCATCTTTGACTACATTTTCTTGTAGTGAATTGACCTCCTGACCTTTAGCTTAACCCCTAAACCCCCAAGCAACGTTTTTTGAGATTATAGATTTTTTGGGTAGCTCACTACGGATGGAGTTTTTATTTTTTTTCTTTGAAATTTTGATACAATGTGTGTCCAAGGAGTAGCTTAAAGGCCCAACAATTTTCATAACTTTTGACTTTGTGGACAAAAAGTTATGGCATGATATGTTACTTTGTTTGCTCGGCGGGCAGTCCGGGCAGCTGAAAAAACTTTTTCAAAAAAACTTTTTTCTTAAAAGTGAAATTTCAAATCGGTTCTTTAGGTTTATACAGACATGTGAAGCTTTGAATCAATCCATTCCGATCAATTAGTCAAAAGTTATGAAGATTTTAAGTTTGGGGTAGTTTGCGGCCAGTTACAGAATCTGCACAGCACAAAAAAAGTTTGAAATTCTTCATTTAATTCAATTTTTCATATTTTTGAAAAAAAATAAAAACAAAAGGTGTAGATTGTTTATTTCAACATTTTAACCATTGGGATTGAAAATTTTCAATTCCATGAATAAAATGTTCACAATTTAGTATTTTGGCTCATTTTTTACTTCTTTCTACTTACTTATTTTTTCCTATATGTTGTACAATTCCAAATGGTTTGAAATTTTTTGAGAATGTAGCCAACTTACATTGAAGTAAGAATTCAAAGAGTAACCACCATTTTGAATTTTTTTTCACACAAATGTGACCTTGTGAAGTGCAGCTGCCCGGATTTTCGCAGGGATACAAAAACAGTTTTTGTCAATTCAAATGCTTATATCTTGCAATCTACACGGTGGAAATTTCTGAAATTTTTTCCACATGTTTACAAACCACCTTACTACAAGATCCTACGGTTACATGAGTCAAAAATGTGTTTTTAAAAAAAAATTGCTCTTGTATTAGAAATGGTAGTTTTGGAGCATTTTTTTTGGGGGAAAACACTGTTGGGGGTTTAGGGGTTAAAGCCAAAATAAGTTAAAATCTTTCAATATGTATTTTCATATTTGGCTATCAAAGAAAGAAAGAAAGGTTCTTTCATTTGTATAAGTGACCACACAAAAGACTTGTAAGGTAGGTGAACCCAATATCAAGTGTTGACTTAGTACTATCTAAATGGTTCTCATTGATTCTAGAATGAGAATCTATATATATCAACCATATGTACCTTAACTTCACTTATTACAAAGTCAGAGGATGTACTACTATCATAGATTCTCACTGTAGAATCAATAACATCCCTACAAAGAGATTTTTAGATTTTGCTATCAAAGAAAGAAAGAGAGGTTCTTTCATTTGCATGAGTGACCGCAGAAGAGGCTGGTTTGTAAGGTAGGTGAACCCAATACCACCCAAATGACTCTCATTGATTCTAGAATGAGAATCTACATCGGCCATACATATCTTAACTTCACTTATTATAAAGTCAAAACATGTACTACTATCATAGATTCTCACTTTAAAATCAATAACCTCCCTACACATGGGTGGTATTAGATTAGCAATTGGTATTGGGTTCACCCACCTTAAAAGTGTTTAATTTATAAGCCATTTTAAATAGTGCCAGTCTCGAAGTTCCAATTTTCGAAACATGTAGCGGCAGCATGTTGTTCAGGAGAGATTGTGCACGATGGGAACATCTGCAATCATCGGGTAGAGGCCTACATTTAAATTTGTGTTCCAAGAAGAACGGAGTGGGCACCGACCTGATGGCTGATAATAACTGGGACTTCCATTTGTATTGAAATTTATTTATTTTTAAAATAAAAAAGTAAATAGTAATAACCGGGACTTGTTCGAGGTTGGTCTCATGGCATATGAGTTTAACATTAAGGGGTGTTTCACATTACGGCTGTCCAATTTGAGAGGCCATCGATTCCACCAATCAGATTTAAGAAACCATGATTTTCATCAATTAGATTTGAAAAAACCATGGCCTCTCGACTTGGACGGCTATAGTATGAAATGCCCCTAAGTTTGGCTTGGCCTCTAGAAATATTCTCTACTGTAGGTACATGGGGTGCCCCGCTGTGGACATCAAGGGGTCATAGGAATTCACGAATTCCAAGACAATAATTTCTCGTCATTGGGATGAGGCCAAAGCTTGTCTAATGTCTGAGTGAAGGTTGCCTTTGTTTTGGAACCTGTTGGGCTATTTCACACAAATAGGGGACATGGGTAGTGCTTGATCTGATCCCATTTGGTCTTGGCCTCTAATTTTTTTTCTATGCTTTGATATTTTGATGAAGAATGCATGCCTTGAGTTTTGAGTCAATCCCATGCGAAAAACAAGGCACTCAGACAGTGAGATTTGCACAGTGGTTTTGGAAATTTGCAATAATATTGTGATATGGTGGTTTGGTGGTTTGGGAAGTAGGCATTTGGGGGTGGAATGTTGTGGATTTTCTTTCTAGGGTTTTCAATGATATTGCCATAATTTATTACTTTTGGTAGGTTTTGTGTACATGCAATTCTTTCAATCAACTTTTATAGCCAAAATATATCATCTTGTAATCCAAAGTTAGTACGAAAGCTTTTTAATTGTAATATATTTGTAATATATTTGTGTATTTGTTAGATTTGCAAGTTAATTTTGATTTACACTCCATTTAGCAATATCCTAAACGGATATAGGCATATGCTTTCTAGTTAGTTAGATTTGAGTGAATATGGATAAATTCCAAGGTTGTCAAGACACCCAATGATTGAACAAGTCTGGCTTGGCTCGCCTCCTTAGAATAACATGGTTGCTAGTATGTGAGCATAGAAAGTCTGAGCCTATGAGCCTAGAATTCTATAAACCTATAATATAAGTGTTTATATTATAGACACTTCAATGGTTATAGTGTATTTATGTTCTAAATACCTATATTATAGGTGTTTATATTATAAATATCTTCAATGAGTGTAGGATACTTACTTATACTTAGGCTCAAGGCTCACAAGCTCATACTTCTATGCTCACATACTAATGTCATTGCTTAGAATAATGAGGTCAATGACATATTGATCACACTATAATAAATCTTTGTTTTATGCAATGTTTTCATTATTTTTTGAGACAAATTTTAGAGGACATTTAATAAAACAACTTGTGTTTTTATATCAATAATAACATCTAATATAACATTTGAATTTTACATTGGGTGCTATTATTGACATAAAAACAGGGTTGTCCAATTGGACAAGTTACTATTCATTTTTTGTCCAATCGGACAAGAAATGAACTAGAGACTTGTCCAATTGGACAAGAAATGAATAGTAACTTGTCCAATGTGACAACCTTGCATAAAAACATAAGTTTTTTTTATTAAACATTTACTAAAATTTGTCATAAGAAATGATGAAAATGTCACATAAAATATGGATTTTTTTAATAGTGTGATTTGATAAGGTAAATAATTTATATAATTATCCATTCATAGACTTATCATATCCACATTGTGCCATTTGGTTGATGCACATAGCCACATACATCGTAGGGTGCATATAGGTTAAAATTCATGTATGGAATTGCTTCAGTCAAATGTCACTATTACAATATGCAGGGATTTTAGTTTAATAATCTCTAAACAGACAAATTATCAGGGAAGAAGCTGTGCCCATAATTTTCTCTGAATCATTTTTGCAGGGTATATGTGAACTGACTGTCATTCACACATATTCAAAATATACAGCTCTGTTTCATTTGTTTCAATATCAATATAAATAAAAAATAAAAAAACAAAAAACAAAAAACAAAAAAATAAAATAAAAATAAAATAAAAATAAAAAAAATAAAAATAAAAATGTATATATATATATAGCTCCAATTGGAGTAGAGCTTGAATCATGTCTTCCACTGTCAATCTTGTACTCCCTCTGTCCCACTAAAAACTTCCTAATTAGGTTGATTTACAGTCTTTGTAGGAAGAATTTGTGAAGCTTTGAGTGGGACTTAGGGAGTAAGAACTAAGAAAATGTCAGGGTGAATGCAAGAAACACTTGTACTATTTTTCGTCACAATCTAAGTGTTGATCTGTTTTTTGGCCATAGCTTTTGCATTTTTGCTCGAAATGACTCAAGATTTCTAGAGAAGGTACTCATGTCTATCATACACCTTACATAATTTTCAAAAATATTTTAATACTAAAATAGTACTGGTGATTAAATGTCACAAATGAGAATTTGGAGGTTTTTAGTACTAAGGAGTACCTTTTTTCAATGATTTTGAGATGAAATTTGTATGAGATGGTCTTCTAGTAGACTTACATCGTTCCACATGAGGGATTTTGAAAAAGTTATTTTTATGTGGTGTGGATGTCTACAAAGTGAGGTTCTTTCTGCTTGAATTTTAAAACATATAAAATATTATTTTGGTGGTTTTATTGTTGAATGACCATCTCTACAGAATTTTTGCAAATGCACACTTTTTATTTTTTGTATTTACTTATTTTTACTATTTTTCCCAAATTAAAACATGAAGATATGTATTTTCTTGAGGTTTGGCGCTTTTTAAGTTCTCCTACTTAGAGAATTTTTCTATCAATTTCCTTCGGTGAAAACCTTCATCTTAGAAGTATACACATTGTTCATATTTTTCGAGAAAACTTCAAATTAATTTTCTAATTTTAAAGTACTCCAGAAAAAGTCATGAGTACTGTTACTATTGTAGTAAAACGCAACAAATAGTACAAGTGTTTCTTGCATTCACCCGGCAATGAATACTTTGAACAATGATTGAGGTCATGTCAATGTAGACAAGTTGAGAAGCCTATGCATTATTAATTACATTCTATAAGTGATTAAGTGAAGAGAAGAATATTTAAAACCCTACTACTGTAGTGTGAAGTTTTGAATTTACAGTATTACGCCTCTGGTAACTTACTGTACTGTACAATGAAGTCCAAAGTTATTAGAACCTCCCATATATTTCCATGATGCACTTTTCCACATTTTCTTTCCACCAAATGGAGATTATTGTCATGATCCAGTTGAAGCAGCCGGCTTTGCAAGTGGGTTGCAAGTTGCTCCAGCCAGTTTAGAACTTTGGAAACCAGCAGACATGTGGCTTGCTAGTGGAGGTAGTCTCTGTTCTCTTTGGTGTTAGCAAGGGCGAGAGGAGTGAATTTAGATACACCTTCCGGCTCAATACATTTTGCTAACACCGCTCTTAAGTTGGGGCTTGATTTCATGGCATTTGGACCTTTGGTGTGAAAGTTTTTGAATTTTGAGTTTTTTATGAATTAAAAAAATTAGAAAACTGCTTAATTTTGGTTGTGGCAACAACAGAAGGCACAATAGTAAGGGATTAATTTAGACACACATTGGGGCTTGAGCAGTACATTTTACTAACACCACTCTTAACTTGGGAAGGATGCATCCATGACCTCAATTTGATTTCAAGTGTTATTGTCCATCAATTTGTTTGTTATCATTTTGCAACTAGAGATGAATGAAAAATTTTATATTTAAATTTTGTATGAAATTGCATGTCTAGTACTACAAGTCAAAGAAATTTTTAAATTTTTTGGGAAAAATTTGAAGTTACTATGATTTTTTTTTTCAATGAAGAAAATCCATACCAAATCCATAACACATTCATAAAATCTTAAATTCTAAAAATATCATTTTTATGGTTAAAATTCAAATCAAGAATAATTGGCAATAAATGACCAAAACACACTACAATGCGGTCATAATTGTGATATGTGGATTAAGCATCTTCTTCTTTTAAAAATTCAATAATATCATAATGAGGAATTAATTTGCAATACTAGTATATTATTTACTAAAAACACACTTAAGTAATTTTAAAAATAAGTATTGGATGAAAAAAGTATTTTTTTCATCTTCTAGTCTCTACTGATGTCCACCCATCATACGTTTAGTATTTGTGGTGTCTTTCTAATAATAACCTTATAAGGATGGAGACTATGACCTTGAAGTTTCTTCACATTGTTAGCTCTAAATGTTTTATTTCCATGAATGAAAGGGTTTTCATAGTCTTTTTTTCAAAAATGAAATCACAATATCACATGTCTTCATTATAATATGAAAATTTCAGATTTTCTTATGATGATTTGAAATTACTTTGAATTTTCTTCCAAAATTGAAGTTCTATAATGTCAAATAGAAAATAGAACTAAGAAAAGTTTGAAAAAATTTCACCAGTATTATAAGTGTATATTTCAATTTAAGTAAAAATCTCATGTCATCTTATGATTAAAAAATCCCTAAACCCTATATCCACGGGCTTCAGTTTGAAATTGCTACAAAAAAATGTCAATTTTTTTTGAAGTGGCACCATTTCAACACCAAAAATTGAAACCCATATATATAGGTAGGTCTTACTAAATTTAGGATAGATATGGATTTATATTTTAGAACAACTGTTTCGAAAGGTGCCAAATTATAGGAATAATAGGAATATAGGATTACCACCAATTTAACAAAATTGACATTTAAGTATCAAATTTTCTGAACTTGCAGACTTGCAGTAGGGTCTCGACTTCATTAACTTTATAGGCTTCATTTCATCAGTGCATCTAGGTGGGAGCATATTTTTTTAGAGAGTTAAAAAACGGGCTTAATTATTTACTGTCAGGAGTTTTCAACTTCGAAGTGCATGCATGTATTATAGCCTTTCAGGGGAAGTTAAAATGTAATAAGAGGCAGGTTCATGATCATAATCATGAGGTGAGGATTGCAACCCCCTGGGTGGCTCTAAACCCCGAGGGAAGGGAGGACTTGATCCGATCGAGAGGTTCACGTACCAGCTCCAGATCAGAGATGCAGATGAAACTAGAGGTCAAGTGGGCGGCTGTCCCGGGGCCTGTCCCTGCTCAAAATATCCACCAGTCTGCATCGAAGCCCTATAGGTAGGACACGAAAGCGAAGTGCAACGGGGCAAGTTGGATGCGAAAGTTCTCCTTTGTCTCTTTCGATGCAAGTTGGTAAAGTTCTAGTTACCGGTACCAGCGCACCAGCTGCATCAATCCAGCGCCTTTTGCCAACCTTTTGACGGTATTAATCATTCGGCCTCTGTCGGGCATGCAAACAATCTTAACAGTACTCCCATCTTTGAAATCGATCGATCGATCGATCGGGTACCATGCCCGCATGTCCAGATCGAGGGTGTGGTGTCCAACTTGGATCCATTCCGAAACGCCAACTGATCGATCGATCAACCCCGCAGAAGTCCTCTCGATCAGCGGCACACACAATCGATGGCTCTATCACGTTGAAGGAGCTCAGTGCTTACGGAAGTCTGCAGTCGGAGAAATCAGTGTATGAAAGGATATTGTATTATCAATAGTGCCGGCCGAAATAGCGCTAGCTCTGGTTCAGTACTGGAATTGTAATTTGGCAGTCGAAATTTTTTATCATTCAGCGTGTGAAGGATATCAACACAGCCTAAACAACACTCGCCCGGGTTCAATACTGAAATAATGATTTCATAGTCGGAGAAATCAGTAGGGGAACGGATATCAATATTCAATAGTGCCGAAACAGCACTCTGATTCAGTACTGAAAATTAATTATAATTCTGCAGTCGGAGAAAACAGTGAGCGGATATCAATGGAGCCAAAATTAACAGCACTCGGGTTCAAGGTGAATTATTTGTGATTCCGCCGCCGGAAATCAGTGAGTGGCAATGTAAAAGGCCAGTTCCGTCAAAATTGGCGGAATTTCATGATACTTCTCTTTTGCTTTTTGGCCTAACTGGTATGCAAATGAGTGTGCAGACTTCATTTAACTTAAATTTGTTAAATTGGCGATATTCCATAACTTCACAAACTTAAGGTCTAATTTCGGGCCACAAATTTGGACTGGTATAGATTTTGATTTCAGACCGCGCGTTCTGAAGACCAGAACCGCGGTATGGCACAATTTTGGGGTTGTGGAATATCAACAATTTTAACGAAATTGACGATATTTCATACACTATATTGCACACCGCTAATCTACGATTTTCAATTCAGCTAGGATATCTCAACTCCCCAAATCACTTCCTGTGCTATCTTTGGGGGTCCACTACGCCATTTTCATGGAGTTCTTTCAAATCAACGAAATTCACATTGACATCGAAAGCGCCAACCTAACCAGTTTTGGAACCACTGAGTATATAATTAGACACCAGTGGTCTATAATAGGAAAGTCCGTGGGTGAGAGGATATCAATAAAGCCAAAGCTGGTTGCAGCAATCTGGTTCAGTCATTCAGAATCGGAGATAGTTAGATGCAGACCAGTTCTTCGAAACTTGAATTTTCCTAGTATGGCGGACCTGCATACCATTTGCCCAGCAGATGTGGTTCACTGACCGTATTCGTTCCATAATTATTTAACTTCGACGAATGAAACACATCTGAGCTTTAAAAATCAGTACTGTGACCGACTGACCGGCACCGGCAGAATAGTGCAGTAGAACAATTGAGTAGCTTTGTAGTACTACGTCCTCTCCCCTAGCTAGCTAGCTTGATTACTTGACAACATCGGCATGTGAGCTTGAAAAGACTCGTTTGGGTCAAGCAAAAGTCTTCAATGTTACATCAATCCTGTCTAGTCACTAGTCTTAGCTATCACAATGTGTGGTCGACATGTGAAACTATCGTATGCGCCTATCGATAGATAATATGCAGAAAGTTGAGGAAGCTCTCCGGCAGTTCACAAACAGAAAGAAGACCAAGTCTAGCTATCGACAGAGACTTTCAAAGGATCACTGGCTTCTAAAGTCTTAAAGTTCACAGAAACAATCTGAGCCCACAAATTAAAGCTAGCTAGGCAGCGTCAGTTCGATCTAGCTGATCGACAAATAGTGGAGCTCGATCACCACCAGCCCACCAGGTACCTATGCCAATATGCAGCGCTGATTTTGAGACCCGACTTACTAAATCCTAACCATCGATATGTGAACAAGGAACTCAAGGCTAATCGGGCAATCTGTCTAAAACTCTATTTTAGTTAATCGAATGAGCGGTAGGTAGAATATCTCTTAACCTGAGTGAGGCTCGATCCTCAGGTCCAATCCAATTCAAAGGCTGCTTGCCAGTCCAAGTTTGAAGGTATGGGATAACTTGTCAGTCTGGCCAGTACAATCATGTTATGGAAAGTTTGATTGAGGGTTACATCTCTCCGTATTGGCCGGAAGCACTGTACACTTGTACAGCTGATGTGATTGACGTGACATTAATAAATGGTGGAGAAGTACTGAAGTCGTCTGAAGTCGATCGCCATCCTACAAAATTGTGAATTGCCGGTGGTACTTAATAACTTATTTAAGGATATGTGTCATGGTTAGTGCGTTGCTACTGCCTGGCAATGGCTTGCAGCTCGTCAGTTTCACATCTCTTTCTACGGTTCCGTATGGTTTGTAGTGACAAATGCAATCCCTGGATAAAATGTTGATCATCAAGCAATATCAGTAAGGGTGTTGTTTAGAGAAACAAGAGTTACTAAATTGCAGCAATCATTGTACTAGTGAATGGGGGATAGCTGACTCAAAAAAAATCCGTAGCTGGCCAATTATGTCATGACAATGTATGTTCATGTCTACTTAATTTCAACCCTTTCATTACCAAAAGCTCAATCACGCTTGGAACTATTTCTGGACAGAGACATTACATTCACGTCCTTGTCACTAGAAAAAAAGAGAGGTGGAGGATAGATAGATATTGTCGTGCTGAAGCTAGACTGGGGCGAGCTGTGATTCCACAATAGGAAAGAGGTACGAAAATGACATTGCAATTATTTAATTCTTCTTTTCTCCTGAACCTTTTTATGTTTCTTATTAATTCTTTGCATGCACTATTCAATGCCCTTGATGTACGACATTACCTTTCGGCAGTCGCCTGGACTTCCGTCCCAAGTATCTCAAGCTGTGACGAAGACTATTTAATTGGAACGGAGGTTACGGCCTCATTGGCTACTTCCAACAAAGGTGGCCACCGCCGCACCAGTCATTGGCTACATATCATTCCCAGAATACGTACCGTCCAGAAAAGGCAGCAAACCACAAGGGGTCGGTGCTACACTCATGACGCGTTGTGTTCAAGCAGAATACGTACCGCCCGCAAACTGAATGCTGTTAAAGCTCTGGCCGGGTTTCCAGAACCCCATGATATGATATTTTCCAGAGGCTGTTTCCATAGATGCTCCAACACATTCACACGCAAATTCCCAAAAGTTCAAGACGTACATGCGTGTGTGATGTCAACTAATCCCAACTGAATTTAAGCAAAATAAAATTTCTGAAGCTTTAAGCATGCACCATTGTCGATTTGGATTCAGCTACAACGCCAAGCTTCTGCATGAGCACTGCACCAGTACGCAAGAATGTGACTGCAAGTCATTGCCAGAATCTGGACATGACTGTACAATTCCATCACGCACGGCCTTGTGATTGCATTTTGGTGCAGGTGCAGATGCAGAGACGTGACGTTGCAACTAGCTCAATCGACATGCAGGAGTACTTGGTGTGTACGTGACAATGAGTGCGTGGCCGGGGTGACGGAATAATTGCGGATGTGTGGGTCAGCAGCTGCAATGTAACGCCTCTGCATAAGCACTGCACCGACGTCTGTGCGTCCCGCCAGCTTCCCATTCGGACATGGGAGCTGAGCTTCACGGTCACTAACTGCGGTGCAGGTGCAGATGCAGATACATGACATTGCAGCAGAGCTAACGTTCTGCTCAACGCAGCGTAGATTCGTACCACTCTAGAGTTGGTCTCGAGAGCTACCTTCTCAGCCACTGCACCACTAAGTGAGCTGAATGAAATAATTAATTTCACCCGATAAACTCCTGACGTACAGGCGGGCAGGTCGGGCAAGCGGGGCACTAGTTTCCCAATAATAAGTTATTTATCTCCAGCTATTCCTAAGTACGACCCGCGTCTACTCTGACAGCAAGCCCACAGATTCAGAACCGTCTACTGTCTATCCTTGGCTGTTTGAGTAGCGGAACGCCCCTCCTCCTGAAGCAGGACGAGGACGACATCGCTTCAGGTTGAATCACGGAACCGTGGACTCTACAGAAATATATCTCTACGTCGACGGAGAGAGAGGGGATGGCCACGAGGAGTCCGATAGAAATCAGTACACTAGCAAATAGAAGGCAGTGCACCAGTAGATAGATCGATATCAGTACTGGTAGTACTGTGTGGGATGGTATGGGTCCGTCACTGGATCACTAGCTGGTTGAATCTCGGGAAACAAGATAGCTAGAGACTGCAAGACTGGCGGAGTTAGCGATGTACGTACGTGCTTGCACTCTTGCAGGGTGCGTCGAAGTTTAAAGCGTGAGGCCATGACTCATTACTTGCACGTACGCAACTACACTGCCACCGACGAGAAGGACGAAGAAACTACATGTATCGGGAAGATGAGCTAGATCGAGGACGTAGAGCGAGGAGCTGCTGCCCAACCAGCGCTGCACCCAGTGCGAGGAACGGACGGGAAGAAACGGTTCGGAAGGCGGCTGGCCACGAGCAGGTGGCCAGCATTCACAGGACGGGGACCGATGGGGACCGGATGGCGGTAGTGAAAGCTCCCCAGTGAGTGAGTGAAGTCCAGGTGAGATCGATGAGTGAAAATGGCAATTGGAGGGCGGTATATAAAGGTTCTGAGGGAGGATATGGTATTGAGTGCCGGGGGCGAGTGAGTGGCGTCCGGCGGCCCCACGTCAGTCTTCAGTCGTCGATCGATCACCACGGCAGGCCTTGCTTGTTTGGTTGTCGTCCATCGCTGGCTGGAATTCATTCAAGGACCGCCCGGGCTCATCAAGTAAATCAGTCGATCAGTCGCTGATTCGCAGGCTATTCACATTCATCGCAATGCCGAATTGGCGGATGGGCCGTGAAGACCCATAGACGCGGAGACGGGCTCCGGCGCGACGACGACTGCCGAGGCGAGAAGAAGCCGAGGCGGGGCAGCGGGCGAGGTGAGGGCTGCTATGATGATTTTCAAAAAAGGAAAGTTCTTTTGAGGGACAGTCCAATTCGTGGGTTTTGCGGTGATGAAAAGGGAAGGAAAGGAAGCGAAACTTCGGATCCGGGTTGTAGCTTGTACTTCCTTAGCTTTTCTTGGTTTCTTCGTTTCTCCGTCTAGTACAAATCAACCTTCAAAGAAAAGGAAATGATGAGGCTCTCGGTGGAGTACCCTTTGACGCCTGCACAGTAAAGTAATTACACCTCCTGAATTGTAACCTCCAACTAATTGTATCACCATGCACACCCGTCTTTTGTTTATTTCAGAACTTAAACGTAGGATAGTCACTCTTGCCGTATTTGATTTGTGCCACATGAAGAGGAGAAAACGACATCTCTTGAATCTATGTTTAGGTTCTCAGATGTAGATGGGTATGCATTGTGATGCAATAAGGTGGAAGGCAGGGGTTGCAATTAGGCTGGTCAAAGTACACCTTCACTAGGCATTGAATTTATTTTGACTGCGAAAATTGAGTTACTGAACCCTGAGATTTACGCAAATTGATGGCTGATGAATGCGAGCGCGAGTTCTTGCGCATCCGCGGAACCGCAAACTTGCTGTACAGCCTCCGTCACCGGCTGCTTCGTTTTCGCCCAGCTCCTGGCTTTCGCTTTTCTGTTTCGCTTTTGAATGAATTGCGTCTGCTTTTCGTTTCCCTTTTGGATGAGTATCATCTGCTCTCTGTCCGAACTTTCCTGGTGATGCTGGTAATTATCCACAGAGGCACGCATTTAGTTTTACTAAGCTACTCTGTGAATATCCTGCATGTTCTTTGGAAATATTTATTTATTTATTTATTTATTATAAGTTTTTTTAATAAGTTTTTTTTCCCTGATTTTTTTTTTCTTAAACCAAACTTTCCTGATCAATTTTTAATAACTTTAATAGATAGGTTCATGGAACCACCGAACCAGGGAGAATAAAGTTCGGAACCCCCAGCAACCAGGGCAAAGAAAAACTGGTGGGTTATATTCTTGCTTGCCCTGACCCCAAAAGCCCTAAACTGTGATTTTTGGCAAAATAGTGACTTCGAGCAGCTCATTACAAATGGAGATTTTCTTTTACTTCTTTGAAATTTTCACACAACATTTTCCCAAGGAGTATTTTTAAGGTTCAACAATTTTCATAACTTTTAACTACATTAGTTAAAAAGTTATGGCATAATATGTAAATTTCATTGCTGAAGTGAGTAGCTGGGGCAACTATAAAAACTTCTTTACTAATTACTTTGAAAAAAAATAGGAATTTGACATTGGTTTATTAAATGTATATCTATGTGTAAAGCTTTGAATCATTCCATTTCATTAATGAGATGAAAGTTATCAAGAGTGTTAGTTTGGGGTAGTTTGCGGGTACGTAGTTATAGAATCTCTACTCTACAAAAAAAAGTTTGAAATCCTTTATTTGATTTGATTTTTAGTTTTTTTGAAAAAAATTAAAACTTACTTTGGGTAAAGATTTTTTATTACAATATTACAACCATTGGGACAATGGGATTGGCATTTTTCATTTCCATAAATAAATTGTTTACAATTTAGTATTTTGAATCATTCTTTGCACTACAAAAAAAAGGATAAAAATGATTGCAAAGAATGATTGGATGTCCGGTACTCCAGTTTCAGTGAAGAATGACTACAAATTATATTATTGCACCACCCTTGCGATAGCTAGGGCACCCAAATCATTGTGCAATTACATATGCAACTTCTAGATGAAGGCATCATAAAGTGCAACTTTTATCTACGGGTTCACATATGTCAATTTCATTAAAATGGCAGTATTCCAAGTGCCATTATGACAAATTCCAGTGCCATTTTGACATATTTCAATGCCATTTTGACATATTCCATGTGCCACTTTGACAAATTTCAAGTACCATTTTGACATAGAGGCTTAGTGGTAGAGGAAGAAAATGTGCCATTTTAACGGAATGTCATGCCATTTTAATGAAATTGACCATACATTCAAAATGCCATCAAGAAAACATTAGAGAAAATGTGAAGCTTGTAGATTGTAAAGTGGAGAGGGCTACTCCACAATCCTGAAAACCATACCTACCTGCAAACTAAAATTCCTCATAACTTTCATCTCCTTAATCCAAATGGAATGATTCAAAGCTTCCCATGTTTGTATAAACCTAAAGAATCAATTTCAAATTTCACTTTTAAAAAAAAGTTTTTTTTAAAGAAGTTTTTTTAGTTGCCCAGACTGCCTACTAAACAAAAAGAATCACATATCATGCCATAACTTTTTAACCACAAAGCCAAAAGTCTTGAAAATTGTTGGGCTCTGAAGTCTTGAAGCTATTCCTTGGGCACATCTTGTGTGAAAATTTCAAAGAAAAAAAACAAAAACTTTATTCATAGTTTGTTGCCCAAAATTGCTATGTTGCCAAAAAAATGCAACTCAAGGCTTTAGGGGTTAGCAAAGGTCCTTTTCCCCTATTCTCACTCACCTTCCATCAATTTGTAGACTCTCAACAACTAGAAATCCAAGTTTAAGTGTTCAATAATCAAAATTATAGTATTGTGATGCAATTTTTTAGGGTCTTGAAAACTTTAAACTTAGATGTTATTTGAGCTCTATCCAAGTTGTGGAATATAAAGCAGATGTCAATGAAGTATGTTTTCAATATTGTCATTAAGAATTTTTGTTGACATGTGAGAATGTAAATTGTAAAAGACTTTTTTCATTGGTAATTGATGAGGAAGAAGGGTGAAGAAGCTACTCTTATAGAGTGATGCATTGTCTATCATGAATCTCAAAGAATATAAGATAATTTCAAGTTGAAAGCTTGGCCACTCATGGTTATGTGAAACTACAGAAAATATACCAAAGGACAAATTTCAGACCTCATTTAGGCATGATAACACAACTTATTGGAAAAATTTAGAACTACAAAAAGTTTAAAAATCAAACTAACTTTTATGTCTAAAAATTGGTTTGAAGATTCAACAATCAACACTCCACCCTAAAGTTATTAATAAAATTCAAAGAAGTTATTTAACAATGTCCAAAAAAATGACCCTTCCAACCCCTCTTTGAAATTTATCCATAACTTTGGAATGTAGTGTTGAAACCTTAAACTGATATTTTGGAAATGAAACTCAACTTCATTCTCCAACTTTTTTTAGTTCTAAGTTTTTTGAAAAAATTATTTTCTACTATGCCTAAATGAGGTCTAATATTTGTTCTTTAACACAAATTTTTTCATTTTCACTGAACTCTATAAGTGGCTTCAGTAAAAAAAATTCAATATGGTACAATCATAATTGTGGAGAATTTTTTACTTGATTAAATGATTGTTATTCTTTTTTTTATGCACCCCCCTTCAAATTTCTATCTAATATGTACAATATTCTTGTAGGAACACTAGTTTTTAGCATTGTGGAAATTCATAATTTATTTATACATTGTCTAAATAATGTATTTTAGTGATTCTAGCTAAAGTATTCTATTGACTTTTACAAGATCCAATAAGAAATTGGCAATTTCACAAATAGGGACAATGTGTAATTGTACAATGGAATACTTTTAGCTGTAATTACTAGGAAAAGGTCACTTTGCAAAATATAGAAGCCCGCATGAGTTAACCCCTAAAGCCCTGAACAGTGTTTTTTGAGATTATAATTTTTTTGGGCAGCTTACTACGGATGGAATTTTTCTTTTTTTTTCTTTGACCTTTTAATACAATGTGTGCCCAAGGAGTAGCTTTAAGACCCGACAATTTTCATAACTTTTGACTTCACAGTTAAAAAGTTATGGCAGGATATGTTGTTTTCTCTACTCGGCGGGCACACCGGGCAGCTGAAAAAACTTCTTCAAAAAAAAATTTTCTTAGAAAGTGAAATTTCAAATTGGTTCTTTAGATTTATACAGACATGGGAAGCTTTGAATCAATCCATTCCAATCAATGAGTCAAAAGTTATGAAGATTTTGAATTTGGGGCAGTTTAGGGCCAGTTACAGAATCTCTACAGTACAAAAAAAGTTTGAAATTCTTCATTTAATTCAATTTTTCATATTTTTGGAAAAAAATAAAAACAAAAGGTGTAGATTGTTTATTACAACATTTTAACCATTGGGATTGAAAATTTTCAATTCCATGAATAAAATGTTCACAATTTAGTATTTTGGCTCATTTTTTACTTCTTTCTACTTACTTATTTTTTCCTATATGTTGTACAATTCCAAATGGTTTGAAATTTTTGAAAATGTATCCAACTTGCATTGAAGTATGAATTCAAAGAGGAACCACCATTTTGAATTTTTTTTCATACAAATGTGACCTTGTGAAGTGCAGCTGCCCAGATTTTTGCAGGGATAAAAAAACAATTTTTGTCAATTCAAATGCTTATATCTTGCAATCTACACGATGGAAAATTCTGGAATTTTCTCCACATGTTTACAAACCACCTTACTACAAGATCCTACGGTTACATGAGTCAAAAAAAAATTTTTAATTCACTTGTATTACAAATGGCAGTTTTGGAGCATTTTTGGTGAAATCGTAGTCAAAAACCTTTAGGGGTTAAAGCATGGATGCATTTCATGCATTGAAGGAAAATTTTATAAATGATTTGAATCTACTTTATCCTAGATTTAGTTCTTGAAACATCATTTTATGTAAATAGGTTATTTATATATATATATATATATATATATCTGTGTGTGTGTGTGTGTGTGTTTGTAAATAAAATAAAAAAATAAAAAAATAAATTCTAGAATGAGTTAAATTCGTAGTCTTTCTGATAGAAGAATGAAACATAATATGTTTTTAACCATTTAATGCTTTAAATATTGTAGCTAGATGCAATGGATTTCAAGCTTTTTTCTATCAATATTGATACCAACAAAATGAAGTAGAAATTAATTGTACAATTGTGTTCTCAATTAGACTGGAGATATTTTGTCAAAATTAGAAAATCATTCAATGGTGGGAGTGGAAGATCATAGATTGTATTTCAACTAGATTATGTACATTCAAAAAAAAATCTTTGAAAATGTGTGCCTTCAAAATTAATAGAACTTTGGTTTAAACTCATAAATGAAAGGAAAGAGATTCATCATAAATTTTTATATCATCACCTCTCTGTTGCAACTATTAATATCAAGAATGATAGACCGACATATTATAATTGTAATGCTTATGAGTGATAGTGACTTTTGAGTTAAATAGAAATTTTGTCAAATTATGAAAAATAAAAGTAAAGAAATGCAACAATATTCAATGTATTCCTTCTATTGTGACCTTTCATATAAAGAACACACTCGTACAATCTCACATATAATCACTTTGAATTTTATTAGTGAAAGTGATTTAGCTATACACATTTTTAGAAAAAAAAATTTATATGTTGAAAATTAAAAAGAATTGGTACATTGATCGAAATTTGAATATATATATATTCCTAAAAAATTCTCCACAATTCATTCAAGTAGAAAATTTCCATGATTATAATTGTACCATATTCAAAACTTTTTAATTTTGTTTATAAAAGTGAAGTCACTTATAAAGTTAAGTGAAAATGCAAACATTGTGTTAAAAGAACAAATTTCAAATCTCATTTAGGTACAGAAAAAAATCATTTTTCCAAAAACTTTAGCACTACAAAAAGCTGAATAATCAAGTTGAATTTTATTATCAAAAATTGGTTTGAGGTTTCAATTTAGTATTTATGCGTAGGAACCGCCTCAAAACTACTCTAAATAGGTTGGAAGCTAAGAATTAGAGTGAAAGATAGGGAAAGTGGGTTATAAGCTTTGCATGCAACTAAACTTGGCTATTTGGTTTGTAAGAGCCCTAGTTTTAATCTAGGATAGGGACCTATGCAAAGATTCTAATTTTTCCATAGTATCGATCAAGTACAAGATCTCGATTGTTGATATGCAAATATTGACCACCCAAGCCAAGCCAATGGAGGACATTTAGTTACCTAATCTGGCAATCAAAAAGTAGAAGTATATAAAAACCCGATGGCGGGATCAATCCCCCTAAGATTCCCTTGGCAAAAAAGATTCTCCAAATTATCGGGCTCAACTGAAGGGATTGGGATTTTCATCCTCGTTTTTTAAAGGTGTAGGTCGATGATATGAACCTACCCTTACTTTGAAGGATTCCATGGGAAGTCTTCTAAAAGTCTTGGAATTTTTTGATAGCCAGAAGATGCCTTTTTGTGCGGTCAATCATAGATTTCTGATGAAAATTCCTAGAAAATTCCTAGGGTGCGACAAAATTCCACTAAAAATTAGGGTAGGCTATTTTAAAACAATTAAACATCCCTAGTTGGTTTCACAACATTCTAATAATCGAAAGGACCTGAGGCGACAAGATTCTTTGACAAGTAGCACATTCAAAAGTTGTGGCAAAGTTGATAGGCATGTTGGGAGCTTAGGTAGATGGAATGAGACCAATATTAGGTCTTCCCCCCCCCCCTACATCTACTTTAGAGCCTCATGAAGTTATTTTTGGCAAAAAGATCAAATTCCAAAAGTTGGATTTTTTATCCAAATTGGCATCCAACCTACATTAGGTTTCTTTGAGACTTTTGACATAGAAGAAGAAGGATTCTAGTAGACTAAAAATGGTCTTTTAGTTCCAATGGCACAATCCGTTTGTGATTTGGAGTCATTCTCCAAAAGTTACAAAAATGGACTAATACACAAGGTGGAAATTTGGTTTGGGGGGTCCCTAATTAGAAAATAGATAAAAGGGCTATCAAAATCTATAAGGAACATTTGAGGAACCGTAGGAGTGACTTGAGATTGCAAGGACATCTCGAGAACCAAGACAGTGTAAATTCCAAGTCATTTAGGTATAAATAATTTGAATTTGAATGAGTTGTTAGCCCCTAGGTAGGTAGGTGCACAGGAATAAGTGGGAAACTTATGAACATGGTAGATTTCAAAAAGTTAAATGTAGGTGGCTTATTAGAATGTATAAGTAAATTAGGTAGGATTTGAATTTGGCCCCAAACCCATAGATTTTGGGCTGGAACTTAGATTTAGATGAGGTTTAAGTTTAGCCAAGGCTTAATTTTGCATCTAGGTTTTTTAGTTAGAAAATTCAAGAAACCTTTGATGATTTTTTGGAGGTCTTTTAGAACCATTGTGTTGTGTATTTCTACCCTAGGAGGCTTAAGAGTCTTTCTTGGGTGCAATTTGGTGAATCCCTTGGTGTTTACTATGTGTTTGGAAAATCGAAGAGTGATTTGAGTGGATTTACATTGAGGTTGAGTGACTTTGGAGTGATGTACTAATCCTAAAGTGTCTCCCTTAAGGTAGAGGGCTCGAAAACAGTTCGGGCATTAAGAACCGCCCCTATAACTGGTTGTAGAATGGACATGATGCAGTTTATAAATTGACCTCACGAGTCATTGAATGAAGTGAAGGAAAAAGCATTCTTTATCGCAAGAGCCAATCATTGTCTTTGCTTTCCCCATTTTTCTTTAGAATTGCAAGTGAACACTATATGAAGGACCTAGGAACATAAATAGGGACCTAGGACACATCTCCTTTGAAAATTCATAAGTAATTCAATAATGTTTCAAAAAATATGAAACCACTTGGGCTAGATTTTCCATCAATTTTTCTTGGTCTGAAAAATGAGCTAAAAATGTTCCCATCTAAAGAAATACTGTAAAAATGCGAACTAGCCCTTAGATGAGCGGTTTCTAAGCCTTCTACCTTATGTCCTGTTGATGTCGCTTTGGGAGCCTCTAGTTCGTGAAGGTGATTTATGAGTGACCAGTTAAAGGTAGTTGTCATGTGTTCATTTAGCAACATCTCTTCTCCATCCTCTCTTATTAGGAAATTTTAACTGAGTCCTATGGGGATGGTGAATCTTTGAACCCCTTAGGGGTCATATCACTTAGTATCTTCTCTTCTCCCTCCTCTCTTTGTTTGGAAATTTTGAGTGAGTTCCATAGGGATGGCAGAACTTTGAACCCCCTAAGGGTCAAATTACTTTATTAAGGTCTTAGTAGTGTGTCAAAACGGATATGTTAACGAAGCTTTGAACCCCTTTAGCGGCAAAAAAGTCTTACTTGGAATTTGAGTTCTAAGGAATTTAATTTCTGAAATGTTTTTGAAATTATCCAAGGTTTTGTATCCAAAAATTTAGAAAGTCCCATTATTTTGGAGAATGATAGAAAAGAAGGCGAGGAACTACAATAGTACAAAGCCTCCCATCATTTTACCAAATAGTAGTGAATTATTTCTCCAAATTATAGCAATTTGTATGCCAAAAAACCAAGGTTAGGACCCCACAACACCCATAGCACCCTAATAGACCCTCTAGTAAACCTCCAAACTTCCTAGTAGACCCCCAAATCCCATCGAAGGCCAATAGGACCGCTAGGTGGCTGGGTAGCAAGGGTTGGGTCTAGAGTTGGAATCTAAAACTGGGGGGTCCAACACAAAAACCACGACTTAAGGGAAATTAGGTAGGCTTGGAAAAAATTAGAATAGTTGGAAGGAGGAGAAAATTAGAATAATTGAAGAACGGGCCATTCAAGGCGAGAGCGGCAAGGGAGACCGAGGGGGGAAACCTTTAACCCCACAATTGATTGCAAAAAACCTACATGGTGTGGAAAGACATTAGAATGGAAGCTCCAAGCACAAAGACGTAAGAGATAGGCCCCTAGTCCCTCTTCCTTTGCATTAACTTTGGGAAGTTGAATTAGCAAATCAAAGTAGAATTAGAAGATGAATTAAATTAGCAAGATAAGTAGGATTATTAAAATAAATTAGAATTAGAAGGTGAATAGAATTAGCAAGGCAAATAGGTTAAATTAAGATAGAATTATCAAGTTGAAGTCCACCCAAGGAGGTGGTACGATTTGAGGGGAGTTATTTAAGTTGATTGGAAGTTAGGGAGCAAATCCAAGTAGTTGAAAGTAACTAGGTTTGGATTGATTGCCCAATCCATTGGCAAATTAGATAGGTAGGAAAAAGATCCGCATTGATTAGAAGATACAATGGATTGACGCTTAGACACCGAGAGGAGTTAGAGAATATTTAGAGCCCAATTGTGTATGTTTCATTCCAAAGGTGGGAATAAAGTGCTACAACATCCAATGTCACGTTTGGAGGTCGAGCCATTATCTACCTCATTGAATATCACGCTTTCAATGCATTTTAGAATCCAATGTTTTGGCAAAGGATGATCGAGCGCTTGAACTACACAAAGAAGAAAGAGTTTTCTCTCATCAACTGGGCCTTGAAATTTGAAGAAAGATAGGTGCCTTACAACACTTTTTTAATATACATCAAGGAGAATGAAAAGATAGTAGTGTATACTTGTGATCCTCCTTGTGAAATCTTAAAGGCTTATTGTAGCCTTTCCCAATGTGCTTTTGGCTTTAAGAGAACTTCAATAATAGGCCAATATTGCCACACTTTCCATATCACATGTATTGTGAAAACAATACTCGTTTGTTTGATTTATATCGAGTGTCACTCACTAATGAGCTCTAGATTTTACAAAATGATTTGGAATTGTGGAAAGTATAACTTCTGACCACGAATACAATCAATGAATCCTTCTACTTGATCCAGGGTGATGCAACTTTCAAATTTACTTGCATTTGAAGAAACCTCTACTATGAGATTCTATTGAACAACAACATGGATTATATAAAGAGTTTTAAGAACCGAAAAATATCTTCATGTTGATGACCATTAACATAGATGTTGTCATGATGTGGGCCATCTACTAGTGAATTAAGGCATCTAAATTTGTTCCAAGTAGAATTCAAAGTGTAGGAGGGTTAGGATTATTCTCACTATGAGGTTAGGTTTTTTGTACTTTGTCTTGTGAAGAGATTAGGGCTTAGAAAGATTGGCATTTGTGCCATATGGTTTGGAACCTTGATACCCCTTTGAAGGATATTTAAAGGTTGGCTTTCCCCCTTGGAGGTCATTAGAGTGATTAGTCATTATTTTTTCTTTACTTGTATTTTGAGTTGGAAGATATTCATTTGAGTGACCTTTTTGCTTAGAAATGCTTTGTGCAGTTCACTTGTATGTTTTTGTTGTGGATTTGTAATACCAAGGGTGTGGTTCTTTTGGACTAGAGAGTATAGTAGGCAAACTTGAGGTGGCTTTGAATCCTACTACTTTGTCAAGTTTGAGAGTTGAAGATTGAGGTTGTGAAATTTTAGATTATTGTTCTTTCATAGTAGAATTTCCCTTGATGCATGTCAATCTATTTTAAAGAAGAAACTAGAACCAGTCACTTGTGTTAAAAAAACATAAGAAAGTGATTACAAGCCTTAGAAGTGAAAATGATGTACGCTTAGGTGTTGAAGTGCTCATGATATGTAGAGCATCTATTCATTTAATGTTAATTGATAACTTAACCCTTTCATTGTAGTACAAGTTTTATTATTCATTCTTTGAAGTATCTATCCATGTTGTCCATTCAAGGTGAACTCACCCCTTCTTGCTTGGCCACGCCAGAAAATGATGAAATTTTTGTTTTCCACCCATAATAAAAAATTTTAATTCTCAATTCAAGTTTGCAAAAATTGCAACTAAAGGCCCCGAATTAGCCAAGGTAAGTGCATTGGGTAAGTTCCTTGGGTACAAAATAGGGTGCTTCTATTTTTACTTGCACCCCTTGGAATGACTTATTGTAGTCAAGAGAAGGGGCCTCTTCACCCCAGCCCTTTGTTCAATCTTTTGTCCCCTATAACACTTGCCTTCCCGCTTGCCCCCCCTTGTCCGACCACTTGTGCAACCGATCAGTTAATAGCTTGTTCAACACCCTAATTGTCCATCTACCGTCCATCATATGATGCGTCTACTACATCTAGGCATCCGGACTTTGGATGTAAATTTACTCAGGACATGCCAATTTGTCAACCTTGAAGCACAAGTAGCAAGGCACTCCTCACAGGTTACAAAAATGATAACCACCATTAGAGAAATTTGGACTTTCCAAAGGGCCGCCTAACTTTGAAAAGCCGGTCTATGTAAAGATTTTTGTGTAAGTCCAATTTCTGTATAAAATGCCCGATTCCTAATAGAAGATGTCATTCAACTTGTGTGAATATCTTCACTGCCATGTAGAAAATGTCAGTTTTTTATAGCTTTCGTCCAATGAAATTGAAGAGCTTGTATTTCAAAGCTCTGATGTTTGGTTGCACTATTGAGCACATAATACTTGTACATCATAGCTACAGGGGAAACATTCTGCCTCATGCTAAATAAATGTAATGAGGGGTCCCTTCCGCCACTTCTTAGTGGCCCCTCTGAAGAGTCCAAATTTTCTCTAATGTCAACAACTCATGGCTTAAGTTTCTTTTTATTTATTTATTTCAAATGAATGCACGGTAAATGGCATTGATTAGCTGAGCCTTTTGCATCATTCTTGCTGCTAAAAGTACTAGTAAATCTAAACCAATTGTGGGCACTTTACTTACACTCCTGGAATAAAGTATACACAATTAGGTTCATAATTTGTAATTCAAATCCTACAAGTGTCTAAGCAATAATCCAATTTAGCCTTCCAAGCTTGTTTCCTGAAAGATATCGGTAGATGAAGTTTGACTCTAAATTTGTCCTTTAAAACTTCATCCATTGATTTCTATTATTCTAACTATTGAAATTTGATTTGGTTTGTTTTATAATTTTGAGTTTCTATTCTTCTATCCAAGTTTTGACTTTGAAGGACTTTGGTCAATTTTTGTCGACTTTCATCCAATTTTCAATTAATTTTATCCCAAACTTCATCCAAATCTTACTTCTTTGTTTCAAAGTGTAAGATAGTTTACAAAAGATTATAAAATAACCTAGCTACTTTCAATCCTAATTTCTTTTTTTACAATTGTTTTCTCTAAATGATAAATTCCTATTGGCATGGCTATTATTTTTGGAATTTTCCTTTTTTTTCTAAATTAAATTGATTTTATCTTTTTAAAGGGTCTGATTTTACCCATATATGAAAGTAAAACCTTTAGACTTCAAAACTTCTAGATAAATGCGATTTTCATGGATAAATTTTGATTGTTAACCAATTCATCAAAATTTATTTGTCAAATTTTTTTACCTTCTTGATCTAAAATCACTTTGACTTTCACTTTTTGGCTCTTACTTTCTAGAAGGTAAATTTTTGATTTTGTACTTCTTGATAAAAACTTTTTATGAATAAATTTTAAATGTTGACCAATGTTGTGGCGAGAGAATTTGCTTTAGGAAAACCCAAAGTTTCTGGTTGCAAATGAATATAGGTCAAAGAATATGAAGATACAAAAAAGTACAAGGTGATAAGAAACACAACATACTACTTCATATTAGTATGAGTATAACATTTGCTGTACAAACTTCATATAAAGAATATAAATAGTATATCATTTTATATAAGTAGAAGTGCAATCAATATAAAGACGCATAATATAATGTATCAAAATATGCGTATGAGTATACAATACAAATATGTATATTTATATATATACAAACATGTATAAATACTATATAGACCATATGTTATACCATATAAATATACAATATGTTTTAAGTATCTTTTCAAATACTTGAAAATGAAGTCTAACTTTGAATGAGTGTCATATTTACTCAAAACTCCAAATCAGACGAATCTTAGCTTTATACAAAGATAATAAAATTTTTCATAATATCTCTAAATTTTAAAATCAAAGAAGATACTTTTCAAAAGTTATAGCTTGTTGAAGCTGGCAGCCTCAAACTCAAATAGAAAAGTGTCTCAAAACCCTTGAAAATGAAGTTTGACTTTGAATGAGTGTCATGTTTGCTTCAAAATTGCAAATCAGATGGATCTTACCTTTATACAAAGATAATAACAAATCTCCATAATACCTCTAAAGTCTAAATCTCAAAACCAAAAAAGATACTGCCCAAAAGTAATAGCTTGTTGAAGTTGGTAGCCTCAACTTGAAAGGTAGTTGAATATACTTTCACTCCAAACTCTATAACTTTCATATCAAAACTTTAAACGAAGAATGTAAAAACTTTATATAAAGCTTACACAAACTTATAGAATCCCTCAAAATCTCAAACTCAAACTACATATTGTCCAACTATTATAGTTGTAGATAGTCTGGTTGGATTTGTTTTTAAATTTTTTGTATGGATATTTTTGTATTTTTTGAGAGTGATTGGTATGCTTTTTATAGAATTTGTGTTCCAATTTGTTGTTTTTGTATATATTTTTATCAAGTTGGAGTGACTTTTTGAGTAAATTTTTGAAATTGTTAAATTCAAGTAGTAGTGGTTGGGTTGCAATTTAGTCCAAGTAGGTAATGTGGTGCTTAGTTTGTCCTAGTTGGAATTTCAGTTGAATGGGAAGTTCAGCTGAGTCGGTTGAGGCGGTTGATCTCCATCTTCCTCTTTCCTATTTGGTCTCATTTTTTATTCATTTTTCTTTTACCGGCTGTTGAGTGAAAGTCCACTGCGTGTCCCAGTCGGTCAAGCTGTGTATTTTGTTTTCTTGTGTGTTCTTGTGTTCGTGTGTGATTTCCAATTGGGAATGTTATCCGTGTCAGTTCAAGTTGGTCGGAGTGTTTGAATGTTGTGTTTGTGTCCTAGTTGGATTTGCTGAGTAATGACGATGAGATGTTTTAGTTGGAGTGGATCAAAGCTTAATAGATAGATCAAAAGTTAGAAATGAACCAAATTGTGGAATCTGTAAACGGTGATTTAATTACCAATTCGGAATTTTAATGGAAATATATTTCAGGTGAATTGGTGTCAAGTGTGTGTGAGTTGGATAATGATGAATCCGAGTTGTATGATTGGTTGTTGAGGATTGTCGATGCAACTAGTTGAATATTATTTGTTGTCATGTGAGCTTGGAACAATCAATTTGATCTATGTGAATTTATTTTGTGATGTCGTTGTAGTCTCAATGATTGCTAAATTTCTAAATTGGATCTTGGTTTTCTATTTGAAGATTGAATTTCCTATTTTAGGAATTAGTCCTATTAGCAAATTAATCCTACTTAACCATCTCCCTAGGAACGAATCATACTATTAGCCTTGGGTTTGTTTAATTTAAATATTAGCTCCAAAGCTTATCTACAATAGTCATTTAAAAATTATTCTCTTTAAGTAAAAAACAACTCTCTTTTATTCTACTTCACAAGTACATAACTTTCACTCTTTAACTCCAAACAAGGTGTATGATAGCTCTTTAAAAAATTAACAACTCAATACACAAATATACAAAGAATCAAAATTAGAAACCTCCTAACATATTAATTATGGTAGCCCAAAAAAAGGTTGCTTTCAAACTTTACTACAAACAAACCTCTTCTACTCCAATAAGCACAATATTTGCATACTAACTCCAAATGCAACAAATAATAGCTTCATAGAATCATAAGAAGAAGAAGAAGAACACACTCATAAAATTTTATTATCAAATTCCCAAAATACATGACGATATGGCTCATAAATTCAACATTCGGCCCCTACTCTACAATTAAGAGAAGGAAGAAGAAGACTCTCCTTCTTAACCCCCATCTTATCTTCAACTTCCACCACCCAACCAAGTGGATTTCAACTCATACATTAACCCAAAGACATCTTAACAACCATTGACCAACATATAAGATCCTACCACTAACTTACTATTCAAACCTTAAAGATTGAAAACCTTAAACTTCTACTAAAAAGTAAATTACCTTCATTATTTCTTCCTACAACTTCAAGCCTATAATTTAATTTTTGAAATGTTATTAGACAAAGAAATCAAAGAAATAAGGATCTAATATGTCTCTTAGAGATTAAAAACTAGAGTTTGAAAAGGAACATCACTCGATTTGTAGAAATGTGAGGATGTGCTTAACGATTGCAGCAACATATTCTGCACAGTTTTCTTTAAGTAAAGGATTGACCGGACCATCTAACCAACATTTATGGCCTTGACTTCCTCCAACTGACCTAACCATACAAAAATATTGGTCGTCATTAAGAGCCTTGAAGCAGCCTTCAAATGTCACATCTTTGGTGTTGGGCTCGACACAATCAACTTGCAGTAAAATCACCATCATGAGTATTATGTTGCAAGTTCCCATGTCAAGACTTCTTAACTCAAGGTTACTTTGGAGGATAGATGGCTCAGCAATATCTTGTAGATGCTCATGCAGTAATTTAAGATTTAGCGGCACAAGAGGTTGAGCCGGCGATTGCAACATCAAAAACTTGAATTCACATTATGCTTCAAGCTCTTCATCTTGAAACTCAAAAAAACACCTCCGGTTTGACATATCAAAATTCAAAATGAAAAGAAAAAAACTACATTAAATTGTTGAAGTTCTAGGACAATCTCCTCCTCTTTATAGTTTGTTCATTATAATAAATTAAAAAAGGCTTCTCTTTGAAGCCACTCCAACTGACGTCACTTTCTTCTTTATAATATTTTAATAAAACTCAAATAAAACCTTATTTTATATATTACATACATTTACAATGTGACACCAATTCATCAAAATTTACATGCTAATTTCTTTATCTTTGACTTACTTTATATTTAGTATTTCACTTCTTCATCTCTAAATTCTAGATTCTTTTTAATATTCTTCTAAGATGAATTTTGACTTTCATCCAATTTTTAAACTAATTTTTATTCGTCCATAACTTCTATAGTTTTTGTCCCATTTCTAGTTGACTGTAAGGTCTTTTTGGAAAGCTAATTTAATTTTCTAACGACTTCCAATTAATGCTTCTAATTTTCTAAGGATCTTAATAGTCTAACTTTGATTTATCACTTCCCAATTCTAATTCAAGTGTTTTTTGCAGAAAAGAAAGTAAGAGGAAAATATTTAGAGACCAACCTCAACAATTGTGACTTCCATGTCCATAATCTCAACCTTGTAGTGTTGCACAACCTCCATGCTTCCAATTGGTGCTTTGTTTGGAAATATTGAAGTAACTAATCTTTTCTTTTTTCTTCCCTTTCTTCTCCTTTTCTTCTTTTATATATATATTTTGAAAGGTACCTTCTTTGATTTTATATTTTTCTTTTCTTTTTCAAATATATTTTGAAAATGAAATTATTACTAATTCTAATTTAAATCTATTCCTAAATATTGGCTAAATTCTTGCTAGATTCTATCAAAAATAAAACAAGTGCTCGAGGACAATTTGCTTTAGGAATATTTCTCCCAATAACTAATTTGAGGATCTCCAAAGGTAAACTATTACCTCTTTTTGTTTTTTCTTATTTGTCTTTAATACAAAGTCGAAACCTTTGAATTTGGATTAATATTCTAATAGTATGTTATACTTTATCGTCCCCCCTAATCTCCAACCTCCAACTTCACAACTTCATTTCAACACTTCGTTTTGAATTTGTGATTATGAATTTGCAACTTTTGAGAGACATAATAGAACCAAAGAGCAAGAGTTCATAAATAGAGCAAGAGATTATAGATGTATGCTTGTTAACAAGCCTCCCAAGTCAACCTGGTTGACTTTTGATAATTTGATACTAGGCCTACTTTAGAAATTTGGTATAGTGGTTCTTCTCTAAATCTAAATTTTTGTAATAAGTCCATCTTTTCTAGCTATACAATTTCTATGTAAAAATCAACCTCCTAGATCAACCTTCTCTCTTATAAATTATGGTTCACTCTCCTTGGCAAACTTCCTTTTTTACCTTCAAATTAGAAAAATGAAAGTTAATCTTTCTTTGGCAACTCTACACTCTTTTTTGAAAAACCAAAAGTCACTCATAGTTGTCCAATTTGAGTTTTAAAGAAATTTGTCTACTCTACATGCATGGAAGTTCAAAAATTGGGCTAGTCCCCCGCTCTTCCACTGATTGTGATTTTTGGGGGGAGCTAGTTTAATTAAATAGCTTTTTATTGATGTTTTTATTGTTGTGCACTGCTAGGTTGGCTACCAATAGTTGTCGGTGGGCCTCATGGTTGGTATCCATTCCGTTACTTAGTGATGTTGGTTCATTGGTTGGTCTAAAAACTTTGGAATTTTTGTTCCACAAAACCTATGGCTATTGCCTCCCAATTTTGGTGACAAACCAACACTCTTGAATCTCCGTATGGGAATCTTCTTAAACAAATTACAAATGGAAAATTTTGACCAAGAGCGAAGCTTTGCCATCAGCAGAATTCATCCCAAATTTCTAGGACTAAAAGTTAGTCTTAGGTTCAAAGTTTTGTTGTATGAGCTTCTCAAATTCTAGATTTCGGAAACATAAACAAAAGAATTTTGTTATATGAAGACTTATAGGACCTTAATTTATACTCAGAACCTACAATTTCCACATCAAGGCTTCAAGGGAACCTTGTCCAACAAAAGTTAGGAGGTTCCATACAAAAGCTTAATGGAAATGGGTTAGCACCAGGGCATTTTTTTCCAGTTTTTACGAATGAATGAAAAGGCGACATGTCTTATGTGCTGCAAGTGGAATTGGCAATAGTTTTATTACCTTAGGTAGTTTTAGTGTGGCGATGAGGATAATTTCAAGAAGTAGTATATGGCGAATTTATTTGCAAGTGTATGTTATTTATGGCGAATTCTATATCAAGGGTAGGTTGTTTTTGGCGATTGGGTGCTTGCTTCGGTTGTTGTTTTGGCAAACTGAAACACTAAGGTGTCTTGCGATTGGCAAAATTTTTAGCCTATATGCGGGTTTTTTGAGTGATTTGCCTGTGCTTACCAACTCTTACATTTGAGATACATGAACTATCACCTGCGCCCAATCCAAACCCCCTCTGATGCCAAAATGAGAAACATTCTTTACCAAATAAATTAGATAAAAGAATATGTAGACATTGGGGTTGAAGCTCGCGTTTCAGTTAAGCCAAGAGCTAGGCAAGAGAGTCATCAATTCAAAGCAGTGACGAAATTCAGAAATCCTGTTAGACTTGATGAATTGAAAGCATGTTAGACTTGAGAAGGAAAATGCACGCTCAAAAATAGAATGTAACATCTCTGAAGCACAACGACAACAACAATACTCCAAGCCTACCTGTAGTCTAAGTTTTGTCTAAATCCCACAAAACCCAGGACTATAGTATAGGGGTTCAAATCTAGGGGAATGATCAAATAGTCTAATGTATCGTGGCTAAAGTCACTTGCATTCAGAAATGGAATAGGAAATACACAATAATAACACTTCAATTTCAAGCAATTCATATCCATTCTTATTCCCAAGTATACAAATTTGTTGGCCAGTCCTTAATAATACTATGGACGCATGAATGCAGTCACAGTCCTTCACTAGTGTGTGGCTCAATTCCTAATAAACAATTAGTCGTGTAGACCCACAATTTGTCATGCATGATCTAGACTTAAATGCAATTTAAATATATAAAATATATATATAACAATAATTGAGTAACCATATGGTTCTTTAATTACTGGTAATTGTTTTTACCAAACAAATTGTTGCTGTCACTATTTAGCTATCCAAATTACTAATTAGGATGCTCAAGGAAATAGTCCTTGTCCTATCTAAAAACAATTTGTCACTATCTAAATGTAGGGCATGAGTGTGTAATGCAAGCTCCTTTATTTATCTGCACTTCACAACCATTGGTTAAAACATCCTATGATTAGTTTACTAATTGGCTAATTCCCAATTTCAAACAAGTGGTTGGAACTAAGCCTTGATAAGACCGAAAACCAAACACCAAGCCTAAAGTCAATTTGTTCTAATCACAATCTCATTCCAAAACCAAATCTTCCTTCTCAACAACCATATCTAGCAATCTTAATAAGACAACTTGTTCACACAATTCCAACTATTGATTACTTCTTTACAAATTTCCTTTCTAATCGCAAATGGTTTATCAAGTATTATATTAAAAACTATTAGTTTGTAAGGCAACCTGAATGATCAATCACAAATATAGCTTCCCACAATTTGTCCAATTTCCCAGGTTACTCCCAGCATAGTGAGCTACTCGGTCCTACTAATTGTTTTACAACAACCATACTCTATCAAAAACCAGTCTAAGCAATTATGAAACAATGATTAATTCGAAATCACAAATACTAAAACAAATGGTTATTATGAACTTAAATATCTAAACCATTAGTTTTACAATTCGTTTATGGCTGTGAATCTAAAATCTCCATAATTGATCAATTGGTTCGCAATGACTTACATATTATATAACTGGTTTCGAAATCATTACAACAATTAGTCTATGATTAATTCCAATGCTTAATAATTTATTAACTCACAATTTCCCCACACACAGACTACTTGTAATTCACAAAATAAACACCAAGGATCAGCCAAACAAACAAGGTAATTATAAATTGGACCAGTTGTTGATGCAGATTCTCCAAGTCAGCTCACACACACAACCAGGAACCAAAACAATTAGTTAGTTCATCCAAATCAATCGACACACATAAGTATGTTCTGACTCAAATTGTTTGGCATATAGATTAACCCTGTCTAAGACAATTAGTTTCAATTAACCACAATAACACCCAACTTATTCATACATCAGATTTATCAACATCCATTTGATCCAAAACAAATAACCGTAAGGAATAATCAATTGGTATCAGCCCATCAAATTACAATTTGTTTTAATATTCTCATTAATCTCATTCATAACAAATAGGTTTGATACATCTGTTGTGAACTACAATTTGTCCCAGTTTGATATTTCAATAGTATTTAGGGCAAAGCTAACCCCACTGGACTATTTGTATATCCACCAGTAATTCCAAATTGATTAATCGTTCAATACAAATCTCACCAAGAGTTAATCACAACCATTTTGGATGAATTTATTATCTCAACAACTGGTTTGTGAATGCATACGTGCAACACTATTGAATCAACACTAATTGTAAATTAATCAAATTAATAATTTAGTGTTGTCAAATTGTACTTAGCAGACTTCAAAACTAATTAGAAAATCACACACACAGATTCAAAAAACAACCAATTGTTATTCCCATGATTTTTGAAATAGTCTTACGACAATTGGGTAATGAATTGCTTACCTCTTTCATTTGGGTAATCTCCAACAACTCGTTCTGTCTGCAAAGTCTTAACCGTTGGACCAGTAGTTTGTTGTCTCGTCTTGCCTCAACAGCAACCAAGTCTTCGGCTTCTCCAACACAACTTGTCTATCTCCAACAATTCGTTAATCAACTCCGTGACCCAATCCAGCGCTCCAGCGACCAATAGTTCAATCAGAACAAAAATAACACCCAAAGCATCACCGACTTAACACACAATTTGTTTTAACTTCGCCTGACACGGTAATTCCCTCACTGAATTTTACTTACAAAACGAAGCCAACAAATAGTAAGCACAATCACTCATTAGCACAAATTGTTTTACATAAACACCGAGTAAATTAACAACTTGACTACACATTCTGTGCACACATAAACAACTGGTTTTTCCAGGTTCACAATATTCCAATCACAAACACCCACAAGACAACTGGTTGGTACAATATCCAAACAACAAGACAATTCGTTCAATCACAACAACCAGAATCCCACACTAATTCAAACATACACAAGTAATTCACAACTTGTTAAATAATCAAACACAATCACACAAAATATACTCCTTCAAAATCCAATCACTGGATACACAACAAACAATTAGAATAAGCCTCCACCTCAAATAACAACAAGTCCAATCACTGGACACACAAACACAAACACAACTTGTAAAATATACTTATATTAAAAATTGAAGGAGTTCATCATTACAACAAAAACAACTTGTTTGAAAACTGAAATGAATACCGAGAAAACCGAGAGAGTGGGGGCGGAAAACAACAAATTGAAAGACTATATGCTACGGCGAGGGAGAGAGAGAGAAAAACCGCTTGAACCGCCGGCAGACTAGTGGTCAGCCAATCAAAGACAATTAGTTTTAATAACTACTAGTTAACATTTACTCAGTAATGAAAAACTATAACTATTAGTCGATCTTTTTACTTTCAATGGTCCAAAACTGAACATTAACTAATAGTTTTTCACTGAAAAAGACAATTGGTAAAATTTCAAAAGAAAAGGGGTGACTACATTACCCCAATTCACCACTTACTAACGAATCATCTACAGAAATTCAAATCGGGTGCTTAAGAATTCCTAGGAATTGACGAACTAAAATACCCCATTCATTGACCGAAAAAAATGTTGAGAAATTTCAGATGAAGATACATCAACATGGATTCCCGATCTCTGTTGTAGCTTGTACTTCGAAGCTATATGCACAAACTCAGGTCCGAAACTAAAATTTCTCCAAATGCACCCTAATCGAACTGTCATTAGCTCACAAGATTTCGAGCAAACTGATGCCAAATCCAACGAAGCTAGGGCAAAAAAAAAAGCTTTGGAATGGAAAGAAGGCTTACCTTTGTAGCTGTTAGTTGCAGCAAGATAGCCAGCTAGATCAACTCTTGGGCTTCCCATCTCCATCCTTCCGGTGCTCTTCCTCTTTTACGAGCACTAGAAACAACTGTTAAACACTGTTAGTTGTTTCAGAAAATTGCTATTAATTCCAGGAAACATAAAATGAACACTAGAAATCATTGTTAATTCCAGTAGTAGCAGGTTAGAGAATGATTCTATCTTCCACATTCACTTGTGCCTACCCCAAACCTGCTTCGATGCCAAAGTCAAGATCTTCCCCAAAAAAAAAATAACGAAAATCAATGATATAGGTTGATATAGACCTTACCTGTAGTATGGAGGACAGACAAGCAAACAAGGCCAAAGCAACAGACAAACATTCACAAATACAACTTTCCAAACTGCATTTACTACCTATTGATTCACCTAGTTGCACACTGCACATTGATAAAAAAACACTAGTTAAGAAGGAAAAACAAGGTCGATGCAACTGCACATTTGAAGTCTGCTTTGAAAAGAAGTCACAAAGCAGAGAAAACCAAAAGTGGTGCATGAACCTACTTTGCACCAATTACAGCTGCCTAATGATTGAGTGAGCTACCAAAGGCCTGTCGATGGTGTCACCCCATTGCCCTGGCTACGAGACACAAGTCATGCCTATACTAAACACTAGCTAAATATCTTCCACACCCTCCAGCAACGAACCAGTCATCAAAGACCTTTTGGTAGGGAAAGTCGTCGAGTGTGAAAATTCTCTAAGAGAACATTCCCACCACTACCTGAATGTGCTCTTCTAGATTATTGCGCAACTTTGACTTTAGAAAATTGACACTGGAGAAGAGTCTTTCGTCCTCAACGGACCCCAGAACGTGAACCACTGCCATTTCAGCAAGTTTCACAAATTCACATATTTTTTGTGTAAGGCTGTTATTACTATGAAGGACCCGCCATTTTTTTGTTAATGGATTCAGATCAAAAGGCGGGAGCATCGCTGCACACGCATTAGATTTCATGCACGTTTTGAACAAAGCTCGTTGGAAGATGAGGGTCTCTCGGTCAATCAATGCTTTCACAAGGATCTTTTTGTCACCTTCACCTATGATCTTATCATGACCATAAGTATCCATAAGTGTTCGCAAGTGGCTATCAAAGGAATCTTCAGCATCTGATTGACACCAATACTGAGGATAGAATATCCCAAAAGCATTTATAATGTTGTGGGCCGGGAATCTGGCATCTAGTTCGGCCACTAGAACTTCCGCAGCACCTGCCAAAATAAGTAAAGCAAAACATCAACATCGAGGTACTAGAAACAGAACGAAATTACAGAAGCACACATTTGGAATTTCAAACATTGTGGGAAGATAAAAGAAGGTGAGGTTTACTTACCAGTGCATTCCGATTTGACCTTGGCCAGTAATGTAGCCCACACCTCTCTATCCACCGGTGATCCCTTATGCTCCACATGTATCTGTTCTCCATGACAGATAAAAGACAACACAACTGAATCGTCACCATGGTTAGTAATCCACTTGATGTGGATTTGTTTGTGACTACAGTCAAGTAGATTTGTGAAACTCCAAAATTCATCAGTATTGTAGGCCATCTCCTTGTCCTGATACATTCGGTACAAAGATGCTTGGCATAGTTTCACTGCTGCTAAAAAGTCACAAACATACACGTCACGTTTTTGGGCAAAAAGCACCAGTGTATCAATGGCCTCAAGAAGTGGGAGAAGAGCGCACATCCTGAGCAATGTAAAGGGATCAAGGAGGAGTTGCAGGCACACCTGTAGAAAGGCATGCACCTTAGTTAGTATAGTGACAAAGCTAGCCACAAATAGAATTGCTAAAATCAAAGCATGAGAAGCAACTAAGATAAAGCATTGTAACTGAATCTATCAAGAAGGTAAATAGTATAATTCAGTCAAGGAAAAGAACAAAAATAAAGCAATTTTTTTTCAAGAATAGGAGTTAGTAAAAAGAAACGAACCTCAGCTTTATTGTTGTCATTCAAATCAGCAGTCATTTTATAAATCAACGTTCGGTACTTAGAAAGTAAGCGGCGCAAGGGCTCAATTAGACTGACCCACCGTGTTTGTACATTTCGAAGCACTTTCAAGCCTTTGGTCTTTGTCAATTTGGCTAATAGCCTAAACTCGGAATATCTTTTCAGACTTTTATAGAAATAGCTGTGCGTGACAGAAAGGAGCTTTTCCACGTCAGAGAAGATTTGAAGCCCAGATAAGGCCTTGAATGCCAAATTATAGCGATGGGCCATACAATGAACACCAATCATGAAGGGTGCATGTTTTTCCTTAATTTGGTAAGTGACACCAGTACGTGCTCCTTGTAATGTGGAGGCCTCGTCTGCGCCAAAACTCAACAACTTCGAGGCCACAGATTCAACATCCATGGCCCCACTAGCATGCAACGACCCCACTATCAATTCCGTAATATTTTCCGCGTTGGGTGAGCAATGAACCCTCTGAAGAGAGATCAAAAGGGAAATGTGGACCCAGTCTTGCACAATATACGCATGGACTGAAAGAAAGCTGTTGTTATCAACCGCAGTTACCTCGTCCACAGTGAGAGCTATATACCTCGGAAATGCAATTAAGCGTTTGGTTTCTTCTACCACCTATTTGTACATGTGTTTGGCCATAATCCAGCCGGAACTAATGCACCAATGTGCAGCAGGAAGGTCGGGGACACCCAAAAGCTTGTAGAGAGCTTGACGGGACTCAAACTCTGCAAGAAGACGGCCATCAATAAGCAATTGAAATAATGTAGCGAATTGTACCCTCTTTTTACGTGCCTCCAAGCTAGAGCACTGATTGATTTGTTGAAGCACTGTCGATGTAGGCTTTGCAGCATAGAGGCGCATGTTTTCCCTATGCTTGCACTAAGTGGCCACATATTGTTCTCCAGCCTTCACTTTATACTGAGGTAAGTCCTTCTTTAATGTACGTTTGCCATCGTGCTTAAAAAGTGTGTCAGACTTTGGTGCCATCACACAAGGCTTTCTGTCGATCACGCTGCAGACTTTGCACTTCACCATGTAAAGAATCCCATCGTTTCCCATTATGCCCTCCACCCATGGCAGCTTCGCAGCCCATATAGTTTGAAATTTGCGGTGAAGATCATATCGACTCTAAGCTTTGGAACGAGAGCTGGAAGACTTAGTTTGACTTGTACCAGCTTACTTCAAGGGAGGAGATTCAAAGTCTGAGTCGTCGGAAGAACCCTCGAACTCTATAGGAACTTCCACAAACTGTGAATTGTCCTTATCGGAGGAGGATTCAGAAATTGTTATCATCGGTGACTTACAACTCAAAACTATAGTATCCCTAGACCCGAATGAAGAGCCAGGCGTGCAATGAGTATCCGTAGCCAAGGAAATGCTTTGATTTGGTGCGATCAGTGGGCCACCCTCCTTATTGCTAGGATACTGTTCCTCCGACATGGGTTCAGTACCAAGAACCTCAGGCATGCAACCATCAAAAACAAAAGAAAGCGGTTGCCCCCTGCCATGCCTCGTGAAGATTGAAAGTACGAATTAACAGTCTTCTTCTTCATTTCGGCCTTGCGCAAGTTGATGATTTTCTCCTTCAGTTTCAATTCACGGCGAGCCACCTCCAATGCCTCTTTCGCCGCTTTCTCCGCCTTCTTTTGAGCACTGCGTGCAAGAGAAGAAGCCCTAATAGCTTTCGCAACTGCATCCTCCCTTCTATCGTCACGTGGAGACTCCATCACAACTCTTTCAAGAATGGACAATGGTGAGTTCTCTCAAGAATGGACAATGGGAATGAAAGCAAAAAAACAACACACTACAAATCTGATGCAACACACACAACTTAGAATGAAAATTACGCAATGAGAAGAACAACCGATGTCATGGCAAAAACATACAGTGAAAGCAAATTTCAAGTAAATCAAAGCAACACAACATCCATGATGGAACCACACCGCCATTTGAAGTACTTGCGAGCAATTAAAGAATGACAATTGAATTCAAAGAGGGGGAATTACAACCGAGCATTGCGTACACCCTATAACGATCTCTCATCCTGTTGAAATCAAGCTACTCCCTCGCACAGTAGGTGGCGAAATCCTACAAAAATGAAAATTCGTAATGGCGACATAATCACACCACTACGCCACTAAGCTGGCGATCACGGAGATAAAATGAACGCAAGATTTAGAAATCAATGGCGAAACAATTCAGGCATCCGAAGAACAAAGTGGGAGTAAATTGCAGTCACTAGCGATAAGTGCAAGAGAAGGAGTGGGTGTAAATGTAGGAAGTGGCGAAGAAATCCTAAGTGGAGGACGGGATGGGAGGCCAACTGGCCGAAAGTGGTCCCCATCAGCCGCCACATCTGCGAAAAAGCCACTTTTTCCAACCAAGTTACATGCAGGCAGTTTCGTCAGGGTTTTTTTTGGGGTGCAATCTGGCTTTTTTTCGCCAAAAAAAAATTCCCTAGTTAGCACTATAATTGTTGGAACTTCACAAATTTAAATTCAAAACAAATACCAAGGCATTTCAACTAATAGCATTGCCAAAATTCAATTGGAATGTGCTTGGGATCAATATAAACTCTAGAAATCAATGTAAACAACAAGGTTTGTGAGCAAATTCAAGGGGAATTTTCTTCCACTAAAGAGCAAGAAATCCCACACAACAAGTTTATTAAGTGATCAGTACCAAAAATTGAGAACGATTGGCAAATGGTTAGTAGACTTCAAAAACACACAAACAATTGCCAAGTACTTCAAAGGGACCCCAATGTACTTTGAATGATCTCAAAAGCACGATGAAAAATCAATTTACAATGGAAAGCAAAAAAAATTGGCAATCACCAAAAATTCTTGACAACGTGGCTATATATGGTGCAAATAACAAAATGCAAAAGGAGTTTGAAGTGAGGGGAAGGGGAGGTCTCTTATACATTTCCAAGGCCTTCTCCCTCCTCAAATTACCTACTGAACTACCTATGGAAAAACTAAAAACTAATATTTAAGATTCTACACTATTGTTGTGACCATTCTAACTTTTGGAGAAATGATCCGGTCGCAAAACAAACAATGCTATTGTCTTCAAAAGACCCAAATTATCTTATTGAACCCCCTTCCTCCTACTCCCAAAGCCAAATTAGGCTCAAAAGCTAACAATCAATTAAGAACCAATAAAAAAGGTAGAAAATCTTACTTTTAAAGATTATTTTTTCTAAAAGTTTTGACTAGCCTAGGTTATTGTGAAGGTCCAAGAATGTAAGAAAAGAGTCTAAATTGACTCAAACTGTACACTTTAAAGTCATAAACTACTCGTACGACAGTCAACTCATATAGAATTTGGTAAAACCATTAAAATTCGTTGTCAATGTGGTTCTAGTACTTGTTGATGTTAGAATATCTTGAAATTTGGAAAGGCCCTTATTTAAGCTAATATACGATATCCTAATTTTTAGTAGGATTATACCATCAGTGAGGAATTTTATATTGATTTTCAAATGCCGATAAAAGCGGTTGACTTTCCATGGAGTCACTTGTGCGATTCATAAAATTATAAAACTCTTAGGGGAACCTCTAAAAAAACCCTAAAGGCTAAATATAAAGTTTCATATGAAATCCGTACTTTCTAAATAAAGTATTAAACTAACACATATTGAACTAATTTCCATGTTAAAGAATCTTCACAATCCGAATTTGCCTATTGCGCTTCTAGTGTGCTCTTATTCTAAAAATACCTTCCTTGATTCTATGGTCACAAAATGTCTTTTTCCGTGGGATTTTACCTGCAAGTGTGTCCAAATACCTTTTCTCCCCAACTTCTACAATTAGGATTATGTCTTGGACATTTTTTTATAGAAAATTTTGAAATTTATAGGACTTATTCTATTACTATCAGATCCTAGAATATGTTAAACCCTCTTCATGAGGGAAACTTTAATGAAGGCCAAAATTAGTGTTTTTCTACTAAATAATCTAGCATTAAGACTCTTCTTGCTTCAAAGTTCTCTCAAACTCCTAATTCACATTTTAACACCTATTGAAACCTTCAAAAATAGTACTAGGGAGTTCTTAGAACATTCCTAGGTATTTTTGATTAATTCCCCTTGTTGTAGGAATTCCTTCAAACCTTCTATGAACATTTTTTTTCCAAAATAACTCTAAAAATAAACAAAAAACAAAAAACAAAATTGTAAGATCTAGGTGACAACTACTGGACTTACACCAATCCACCAATCTTAACCCTTAAATGGACCTTGGGTTTGCACACAACACAATGAATTCGATTGAGGATTGTTATTATGTGAGCTTAGAAGTGTCAGCCCATGAGCCTAAAATACTATACACCTATGATACATGTGTCTACATTGTAGTAACTTCCTAAAATAATAATGCATATATGTTATAAATACCTATATGATAGGCGTTTATGTTACAAATACCTTCAAAGGTTGCATGATATCTGCTAATATATATGCTCAAGGCTCACATGCTCACACTTTCATGCTCACATACTAGCACCATTGATTTGGAAAAAAAATCTGAAAATCCAATTTTTTTTTTTAAATCTTCAAAATTTGAAAAATCCAATTGGATGGTAGTGTGTCCACGACAGAGGCTATCGATAGTATCCACATGGCCAGTTCCTAGCCGGTGGATTGACTGAGACTCTTTGAAGATGATGCTTGTAATTAATTATGTGTTTTATTTGTTTTTTTAGCGAATGAAGGTCCGGGGGCCCAGGAGAGGTGTCTGGAGAAAGCGCAGAATGTAGCCCTCCTTTTATTCCCAACCAATCACAGTGCTCCTTAGAGATTCTCCAATAGCATTGGGCCCCGGATTTCCTGCCCCCAAAGAAGCCCCTCATCTACCTGTCCTGCTTTAGTTTTTTTTAGTTGGTAATCATTTGGGCCTGAGTTTGTAGGTCGGTATAACATCCATCAGATGAATAGAAGAAGAAAAAGTCTGTCGGATGTTTGTTATCAAAAGAAAAGTTTCCTTGCAATGGAATTTGTCCTTGTGTTTCAAAAAAAAAAAAAAAAAAAAGTCTGTCGGTTCATTGGGTAGATTTGTATTTTTTATTAAAAGGTTGGGTTTGACAAAAATTTGGAGGAAGAGCCAAAGCCTTCAGTTTGGTAGTAAAGTTGGCTTTCCATTTCTAGCAAAAAAAGTGCAGAAAATTATCACAGATTAATTTGTGACGGAAATAAAAGGGACAAAAATGACTGAATTCATTTTATTTATACTGTTATGGCTTTTACAGAAATGAATGAACTTTTTTATTTTTTTATTTTGAACAAACGACAATTTCCATAGTAAGGGGAAACAGTACAGAGAACCAAAGGCAACCAGTGAAACATATTTTTGGAAATGAATGAAATTTCATTGCAATAGTAAAATACTATAAACCCCCCAATCTACTATGGCTTTCCGAGTTCACCAAGTGAAATATTAGAGAACACAAGTAACGGCTAGCTTCCATGTGAGTCGGGCCAATAGAAAAAGTGCTAGAAGACAAGAAGCTCCCACCGATTGTCTTGCCGGACTCCGTGAGCGGAGAAGCAGGATTTCAAGTTTCACCGATATCAAGTTTCTCCACTCATGGAGGCTGGCATGAATATTAGTCAAACTTCAAGGGAATCATTACGTGTGCTTTTCTTACTCGATATCTCCCTACCCACCAGGTCCACATAGAAGTGTCATCACTCACTTCTCACTGTAGCACTCCCTTCTAAATTCTACCAACCCAGCTCACATAGAAGTTGGCCCTAAGTGTGGGCTTACATGTGAAGCTTGGTCGGCATTAAAAGTACTAGAAGACGAGAATAGTAAGATGAGAATAGTTCCATCAATCATTAGTGAGCACAGAAGAAGGAGAAGGAGACAATGCATTCCACATTGTAGAAGTAATCCAAAAGTGTTTTTTATATTTTCAATATTAGTGAATGCACCTACCTACTTAAATAGAGAAGGATAGTTTAAGGTAGAAGGAAAGGGAAGCCACAACCAAAAATATTGGTGGAGGCAATATAGAAGGTTTACATGGCACTTGACCAAAGTATATAATTTATTTGATAGTCTTTTAATTACATTCATGTACAAAACATATGATGGTTTGAGGACCTTATTACAATCCTTTTAGAGCTTTTGATCATAAAAAATGATGTAGTAAAGTTGTTATTTTTAGATAAATTAGAAGTACATAATTAAGATTAGGAAAAGAATAAGGTCCGCCTACCCTTAAATAAAACTAACTTTAAATTTCTACCATCCCAATGGTCTAGGAATGGATTCTAATGATTATGGATGAAGGACATCTATACAAGTAAATTATGGAATACTATGAAGACCAAAAAATAACAAATCAAAAAATTTAATAATTACATTACAATTTAAAATCCAATTTTGAGGTTTGAAATTCAAATAATCTCAAAAGGACTTTCTTTCCACAATTTGACATTCAATGATACAATTTGGTAGTTGATGGGTGTAGGCTAGCTTAAAGCTACATGTAACTAAATTACAACTCTATGTACTTAAAGAACTAAGCAATTTTTTCATTGCCTCCCCTACTCAAAAAAAGCTTGACTGCCAATTTAAAGACAAATATTTATACTCCTTCCATTGTTATTGACTCTAATAGAGTCTAATTGAAGTAGTGAGTGAAGGTGTTTTTATTAGAAACATGTTAAATAAAAAATTTCAATAAAATTTTGTTTTAAACTTTTCACTTGTTAAAATATGGGATGAAAAATTATAGAATTGCATAATATTTTTTCATTTGAAATTATACAATATTATTATCACTACAAGAAAAAGTAGTGTTCTAAGTATAGTTTAGAGATAAGATTTTAAGTAGTGACCTTTTTAGGAGATTTTGAGTAAGAATTTACTAAAAAAACATGCCTAAATTTTTACTAGAAAGACACGCTTTGCTAGTAATATCTCATTGAAAATCTCCTAAAAAGGTCATTAGCTAAAATCTTATCTCTAGGACTATACTTAAGACACCCCTTTCTCTTGTAAGGTATTGTCAAAAAATGAAGATGTTTAGTATGGATAGGGCCATCAAATTTGTAGCTACAATAGTTCAAAATACTTTTCAATATTTTTTTATATTTTAAATAAAGAGTTTATAATTTAAAAAATATTCAAGTCAATATACCATCATTTTTTAGAGCATGCTGAATGACAACTATTGTACAATACATAATAATGATCAATAGTATATAGTTAGTATTCTTTATATTAGTACATATATTGATATGTATATATATATGTATGTATATGTATATATAAATATAAATATATATAAATATAAATATATATATATATATTTATATATTAAATTTATTTATTTATTGAAAGAGTAGTTGAAAAAGGAAGAAAGCCCCCATGAAAAGATTCCATTTTTTCATTTGCAAATAGACAAATTAATGAACAATGTTTGATTTTGTCTTGTTATTAGTTTGTTTGCTTCAACTCAAATTTGTGATAGGTGCTTTCTAAGAATGCATTGTTTAAGTTAAGCTTAGCTAATATAATAAGTTAAACTTGCCTCTCATGGAATTTTTGTTTTTTGTAATATTTTTTTCAATTTGTGTTTTTTCTCCTAATATATATGTATAATTCAATTGTATGAATTGTTTGATACATGATGTCTAGATATATGTAATATTTGTATAAGTTGTATTCAATAGTAATTAGAGTATAAATCTCATATTAATTAGGCCTAAAACCATGTATAAATTACAACGAGGACATGTTTAATGCTTCAAAACTTAGTTCTAACTATTATAGGGTGTAGGAAAATGGACAAAAAATAGAAGTAGATGGATGGATGGATGATTTTGTATGCATGTGTACTTACTGCATATGAATATTCAAATTATATATATTAGTCAAATATATACAAAAATATATCCATATTTATAATTATGTACCATGTATAAATACTATATAAGTTGTATACAAAAGTATAAACTTTTGTAAACCTTTTTGAAAATGTAGTTAATCTTCAAATTTGTCAAAGTTGTGACTTCCTCTAAGTCTTAGATTTGATAGAAAATTTGTACCCCCTTTACTTCCAAATTGATTACTCTTTTGTCACAACTCCAAACTAAGAGTTCCATATTCTTCCTTAAGAAATAATAACTTTATCCACAATATAATTCAAATTCAAAATCACAAACACTCTAATCCAACTTCTATAAGCCCATGAAGTTTTTGCCTTCAAAACTATTTAGAAATTGATCCTCTTTAAATCCTAAATGTATAAATTTTACATACAAATTCTAAACAAAATAAGTCCTAACCTTTTCAAAATTAATACAAAAAGAATATCTTACCAAAAACTCATTTCAAAATTTATATATAATATTCAACACAACAACTATGATTCTCCAAATTCATGACGAGAAACAAAAACTAATCTATAAAAGAAGAAGACCTTGAGTTCTTATCATACCTCAAGGAAGATACATCAGCCTATATCTAAAGCACATGAGCTTCTTAGTTCTAATTGGCTACTATTTTTAACTCCCATTCTCCATCTACATCCTAATTTTATCTCAAATCTCTATAGTTAACTCCTAAAGTTCTTTGACTATATTTAAACCAAAAACGCTCTCAAATTGCAATTTCTAATGAAATATCAAATTTTAGAAAAAATAACATTTTTGACACATGTAACCATTTAATCTTGTAGCACATTGATTTGAAAAGATGTAGGAAAAATTTAGAAGTTTCTATAGTATGTATTTTAAGATATTAACATTTGAATTGATCAAAATCTTATTTTTGGCCCTACAAGAAAATGGGCAACTGCACTTCACAAGCTTACATTTGTATGAAAAAATGTCCATATTGTTGGTACTTCTCTAGATTCATTCATTGAATCAAATTGGCTACATGCTTGAAAATTTTCAAATCATTTTAAATTGTACAACATATTGGAAGAGAAGTAACTAGAAAGAAGTAGAGAATGATTTAAAATACTAAGTTCTAAAGAATTTATTTTTGGAATTGAAAAATATCAAACCCAAGTGTTGTAATATAATAAAAAATCTACAGCCCATATTGGTGGGTTTTTTTCCAAAACATTGAAAATTTAGTTAAAATAAAGGACTTCAAAGTTTATTTAGGATAGAAAATCCATAACTACTTACAAACAAATATTCTTCATAACTTTTGACTCATATTTCAAAATGAAATGATTAAAATCTTTCCACATATATATAAATCTAAAAAATAAATTTCAAATTTTTTTCTTAAAAAAAATGATTTCAAAAAATATGCTCATGTTATCTAACTTAAGAATGAAACAACACATCATACAATAACTTTTTAACTATGAAGTCAAAAGTAATTGAAATGGTTGGGCCTTAAAGATATTCATCATCCACATGTTGTATACAAATTCTATAGGTAAATAATAAAATCTCTTGTCAAACATATATGCCCAAAATTCCTTTGTTGCCAAAAAACTTAAAGCCCTTGGTCCTTGAGGGGTTAACTAAAAAGGTAAATTCTTTCACCCTTGTCTCTTTCAACTTCAAACATGTGAAATAAATTTTGAAAATAATAACTCTAAATATACAACAAAAGTAACTAGGATCTAAAATTTGTATATTAGAAGTAAGAAAATAGAATTTGAAGAGAATCATTATTCCATCTGAAAGAACTTAATGATGTGTTTAATTGTAGCTATGGCATAATTTGTATAGTTTGCCTTAGCCAAATGATTGACATGACCTTCTAACCATTGTTGGTGCCTACAACTATCTTTGATAAGTCCAACCATATTATAATATTGATCATCATTAAGTCCTTCAAAGCATCCTTAAAATGTCACTTCTTTACTACTTGTTTCAATACACTTAACTTTCAATAAGATCACCAATGCTTGAGCATCACATTAAAGATTTATATCTAATTGTTATTTTATACAAGGTTGCTTTGGTGATTAAAAAAACTCAATTTCTTCTTGTAGGTGTTCTTGTGGCAATGCAAAGCTTAGCAATTGAAGAGATTGATCTTGCAACTATGATAAACATAATTCAAATTCAAACTTCAATTAAGACTTTACATCTTAAGATTTAGGAAAAACTTTCAAATTGTTGTAAGATGCATTGTCTTCTAAGTTGGAAAGTGTCTTGCACCAATTATATAAGTTTGAGTCTACAGTAGTTGTAAAGATCAAATCATTCCTTTTTTCTAATATAAAAACTCATTTTGCAATGGACATCAACTAGAAAGTTCTGATTCAAATGGTGAGGGTCTAGTACCTAAAATTGAAAGGTAGGATATCTATATGTTTTCAACAAATACATTGAAATGGCATCTAGAATATTGTTGATAATTATTGAAAATGAACCTCAAATTATATTTTTGGATGAAAAACATTGATGACCTACTTGAAAGATAATATCTAAAATGTAAGCCATACTTCTAAAATGTCTATATGCCTTTAAAAGACACTTGTAAAGAAACAATTGTTATTAAAACTTAGTGTATTTTGGATAGTAATTTTAGTATAAATCTTAAATTGATTTTGAAGATTCATAATATAGAGATTATCATGAAAATGAAAACAATAGCTATACCTTAGTCCTCACAAAAACACCACAAATATTTTAAGAGAAATAAAATATTTCAATTGTTTAATTTTTTCCATTATATACTTTACAATTTGAAAATTAAAAAAACTACTTGGTGTTCAAGTGAGTAGAAGACAATATATTCATATATTTCTAGTAAACTTTTGCTCAAAATCACCTTGAAAGATCATTACTTATAATTTGATGTCTAAGAGTATACTTAAAACTCAATTAAAACACCCCTTTCTCTTGTAGTTGGTTTTTTAATCTTGAAAGTAATGAATATTTCATTAGATGAAGGAGTCCAAAAAAAAACCCTTACTTTGTTATTCAATCCAACACCTTCGTCATAATAGAGGTTATTTTTTCTCATGACTGTTGATCTATGTCATGAAGTCTACTTTCACAATAGAAGCACCAAAGTGTAGTCCTTGCTATCCACACCCACGAAGCATCACTAGTTAAACTACTGCAACAAACTCTATGTTATTTTAAAATGAACTTTTGACTAATGATAGTTATTTTATCTCTCGCGGTTAAGATATCTCATTGTTACAAAAGTACCTTTACAAATTCCAAAGTTCCTTTTTAGGAAGGAATTTCTAAAAAGCCATGGCTCAAACTATGCACTCAAACCCAATTCAAAAGTGCGATTGATGAATGATGTGGAATTTCACGTAGACTTCTTGTTCACAAAACTTTGGAATGAGTCAACTTTTAGTGAGGTGTTGTCATTTAGAAGAAGACTTTTTTCAACATGAATTCACGAGCAAGTTTGTGCTCCTCTTCCTTCTTTTTTTTTTGGCTGGTGCTCACTGAGCCACATAGCTCTTGCAATTCTGTAATGATAAGTTCGTGGTCTTGGTCTTGTTGGCAGCAAAATTCACTCATTCAAATGGTCAATTATTTATTAAATAAAGGAGGTTAATATATGATGAAAGAAATAAAGATGAATGTTGACAAGAATGAATCTTTTTGTTCTTGCTTTTTGCTTTTTGCTTTTTGTTTTTCTTGGACTGAAATGAAACAGAACAAATCATGATTTTTTGGAGGTAAATGTTGCCCCCCCTCTCCAAAATGTCCAATATCATTTGCAAAGCTTTGTCGCCGACCAATTCCACACTACCAAACCACAAATCACTAGGAGGTTCTTTTTATCTGCTATGGAGTATCAATGACAACAATCAGTCACATGAATCTCGACTACACTTTTTGCATAGAACAATTCCTTTACCTTATTTATTTATTTATTTATTTAGGACAAATTGAGAGAACCTACTGCATCTTCTTATTTATTTTTTGGAAACTTAAATTTTTGGAAATTTTTAAAAAAATGCTCTTCTCCTTTCCGCAACTTGTGCTAGTGCTAGTGATTACTTTGGATAAAAATCTACCCGAAAACATGCATTGGCTTCTCTTCATTCACTTGACTACTTTACATGGGCTTTACAACCAGTAGTATTTTTGAATTTTTTTTTTGGGAACTACTGGGCCACTTTTTCTTTTTCATGGATACAAATGAACACCCAATAGTTTCAAATGACATCATGCCAAATCCAGATACAAAAACCGTTGAAAATGGCAAAGCTGAAAGAAGCAGTCCAATGATTTGCTGAGCTCATGTTGGTATCATTAAAGGCATCACATTCTGGGGGGGATGTTCTTGGGAATTGATTGCTGTCCAGGGGCTCATTCATTGGTCGGTTGGGCTCTTGCCATAAAAAGGATGGCTTGATTTTTTTTTTTTTTTAAACACACGGACCATTTCCATTGGATGGCTTGATTTTTATCAGCAGTAAAGTAGGGGGTCCATAAAGCACCTCATTTGAGGTAGAAACACCTAAAAGTAACGCTTTTGGTGGTCCTACTATGTCAATGGTCAAATAACCAAAAATACTTGACGAGATTATTAGCGAATCGAAGTGCTTTAGTAATTTTTCGACACTTTCATAGTATTTTATGAATTTTTAAAGTTGATAACATATGATAGCCTACACAGAATATTTAAGAGTCGACTCACCTTGAATGGACACCCTTGAAGCATGAAATGTCTCCACTTTATTTGGTTGCTTTAAAAAACTCTTTACTTCTCATTGGTTGCATTCAAGAAAAGTTCTAGACTTAGGTTTTGAATCTTTGAAGTATTCATTCAAGGTCATTATTAAGGTATTGGAGAATGAAAAATACTATTTTTTTTAATGTTTGTACATTAACCCCTAAAAGGCCAACATGCATTTTTTGGATGTATAGAAATTTTGGGCACATATGTGTGACTAGAGATTTCTATGTTTTTGGCCCAAATTTTAGTAGAAGGTGGGGGCGAGGAATATCTTTCATATGCACTAAGTTTCATGACATTTGGAAATAAGAGTCAAAAGCTATAGCCTTATATGTTGCTTTTTTTTATAACTGGGCAGTTTGGGCAAATCAGAGAAATCACTTCTATCAATATTTTTTGAAAAAAAAATCATAGAATGTAGATTGTTTATTACAACATTGCAACCATTGGGGTTGGCATTTTTCAATTCCATAATTAAATTCTTAACAATATAGTATTTCTAATCATTCTCTACTACCCTCTACTTACTATTTTTTTCCTATATATTCTACAATTCCAAATGATGTGAAAATTTTCAAGCATGTATACAACTTGTTTAGGAAAAAGAATCCAAAGAAGCACCACCATTTTGGACATTTTTTCATAGAAAAGTGAGCTTGCAAAGTACAACTACCCTATTTTTTGCAGGGCCAAAAGAATGATTTAAGTGAATTTGAATGCTTATATCTTTCAATCCACACGGTGAAAATGTGTGAAGTTTTTACGGCATGTTTTCAAGTTAGCATTATACAAGATTCTATAGTTACATGAGTTAGAAAAAGTTTCTTTTCAAAAATTTGGTACTTATTTTTAAAATGAGCGTTTTTGAGCGTTTTTAGTGAAAACATAGTCAAGAAACTTTAGGGATTAAGACTTGAAATGAATTTGAGAAAGTTAGGCTTTTTGAAATTATTTATTAGCAAATTTTCTGTAAGAGATTAATGAAATTGACATCAATGACAACAAATAGTCATATAAATCTTGACTTCACTCTTTGCATCAAAATTGATAGAATACTTCCAATTGATTTTCTTTTAAAACAACCAAAAATTTTGAAAGAGAAATTCACTCCTTTGTTTCTTTCCGTAACTTGTGCTAGTGGTTACTTTGATAAAAATCTAGCCAAAAACATACATTGGCTTTTCTTCATCGGATTGACTACTTTATATGGGCTTTACAACCAATAGTTTGTTTGTTTTTCTGAGGGGTGCGTGTGGATTTTTTTAAAAGCAAATGGACCACTTTTTCTCTCTTTTTTTTGGACACAAAGGAACATCCAATAGTTTTGCATGATATCATGCCAAATCCAGATACAGAAACAGTTGAAAATCAATGGAATTGTCCCTTTGTTCCAAAAATTAAAAATTAAAAAACAGTTGAAAATTGCAAAGCTGGAAGAAGCAGTCCACCAATTTGCCGAGCTCATGTGTTATCATTAAAGGCATCACATTCTGGTTGGGATGTTCTTTGGAATTGATTGCTCTCCATGGGTTCATCCATTCAGCCTGTTTTGCTCTTGATATAAAGGGTGGCTTGATTTTTGTTTTTGTTTTTTTAATCACGTGGACCATTTCCATTGGATGCCTTGATTTTGATTGGCAGTAAAGAAGGAGGTCCATAAAGCCCCCCCATTTGAGATTGAAACGCCTAAAAGTAACACTTTTCCTGGTCTTACTATGTTAACAGTCAAATAGCAAATAAAGATGGTAATTGTTTGTAACCTGTCTTCTTCTTCTTTTTTAACAAATGGGGAGACCCCACTACATTAAAAAGAACCAAGATACAAAACCAGCCAAGCCAAACGGCTGGACAAAGAACCAAGAACCAGAAAAAAAGAGAAACAAAAGAGAGCACTAACTAAATAAACAAAGACTAGGGCCTTTACTACTCCAATAAATTTGGTCACCCTGTCTAGTGGCCAACACTAGGGACTGAAGCCAGCATTTGTCAAAATTCTCCCAGAGAGAAGGAGCTTGATGAGGCTGAAGTTTAACTGCTTTGCGGGTCTTCATCAAAGTAGCACGGCCTGCATCAAGAAGTGTTCCCCAAAGAGCTTGGTGGATATAGTCTAAAGGCCATTGGATGTGACTAAAAACCTTAGTGTTTCTAGCAATCCAGATTAGCCATAATGATGCACCACGTAGGATGGACCAAATGGTTTTAATCCTCATAAATCTGCGAGGAAGAGTAGAGCCAAAGATGCATTGTGTTGCATGGAAGCGGGTACGAGGTCCTAATATCGATGGAGTTCCACTAAGATGATGAAGAATGAATTGTGCATATTTCCATACATCTTAAGCGCATTGGCAATCATAGAACCTATGTATTGGTGTCTCTTCAACCCCCAAAGAACAACAATTGCATCGCGTGTCTATAGTAGGATTGATGCGAGCTCACCATGAATGAATAGCAATAGCATTGTGCCAAACAGACCACATGAAAGCTGCCTCTTTTGGGGAACTTGTTTTAAGCCAAACTTCTTTCCAATCAGGTCTAAAGGACAAAGGTAGTGTACCAGGCCATTTTGAAGGAACCGAACATTGAAGCCTATGATGTTGTGTAAGTAATTTGCGGCCACATGTTGTAGAGTATGATAGTAAAGGAGTTCCATTGCTCCAATGCCATCTACCAAGGTCATAAGTGAGGGTTTGGATTCTTCCTACAAAAAAGAGGTCAAGAAATGGCTTCCTACCTTTTTGAATCTCAATACAACCTGTATACAAGGAAGGGTTATTGGTGTTGGGGAGGTAGATTAAGCGCCTTGATAATGGTTCAATAATTGCTTTGTCTATGTGGGTGGGTAAGTTGAGATCTTGGCACCGCAAATTGAGAATCCCAATGTCTTAGTTGAAGGATTCCCACACAATAAAAGGGATTGGGTTATATTGGGTATCAAAGATACCAAGCCAATTTCCTTCTTGTAGGTTGGAGGTGTAACTTCTCTTTTGAGTAGATAGTGAGGCATGCCTCACTACCCACCCAAAAGAAATGATTAACTCACCCCCCTCCACCCCCTTCAAAACAAACAAACAAAATTAAAAATTTTAAGTTTTTAAATTTTAAGATAAAAAATTAAAAATTTGCATCCCCCACCTCTTGTAATTCTCAAAAGCCGTGATTGACAATCCATATGGGATTTTACCTGTATCCTTATTCAATATACATATTTAGTACTATATATATTCAATATTGTATACATATTCAATACTATATACGTATTCAATATTATATATATATTATGTACTATCTATATATATTTTGTACTATATATATTGTACTATATATGCATTCAATACTATATATATTCTATAATGTATACATATTCAGTATTGTATATGTATTATGTTCTATATCCATATCCATATCTAATATTTCAATATTATATATGTATTCAATATTTACATCCATATTTTGTATCCATATCCATATTTGGATGGTTGAGATTAAATCTTACAAGATCAACGGCTTGTTATTTTTTTGAGAAATTGACAGTGATTTCGAAGGTCACCATTTTAAAAAAAAACTACTATCAATGGCCTATAAATTTTGGGAGAAGGGGAGGGGGGGTCAAATGCAAACTAGGGTGGATCGCATCTTTTCAAAGAATAGTCATCCGTATGTTTCACATCAAATCAAATAAAAATAGCAAAATAAATAAATTGATGAGATTATAATTGAACTCTAAAGAAATGCACTTCCAGTGCTTTGGTAATTTTCCAACACTCTAATTATATTTTATAAATTTTCAAAGTTGAAAATATATGATAGCTCCATATAGAATATTTAATGGTAGACACACCTTGAATGAACACCCTTGAAGTATAAAATGTCTCAGCTTTTGATTGATTGCTTCAAAAAACTCCTCACTGAAATGGTCCATGTGTTTAAAAAAAAACCTAAAAAACAACTCCTCACCTCTCAATAATTGCATTGGAGAAGTTGTAGACTAAGGGCATTTTCAATGTTGTCGTGGTATATAGCCTAGTACCTATATAACTAACTTTTGAACAACAAATAATTCGAACTTGAAAATTATCTCATTGGAAGCGCATTAGAAAGAACCTTGGAGTAGCTTCAAGAAAATTCAAAATTAGACATTGGAATAGTACTTCAAAAGCAAGGTAAAAATCAGATATTATAAAGGTCCTAGCAAATAATAGTTATTAAAGCCAGCCATTGATCCTCTAAAATCAATCTAATGGTCAAAGTTGAGATGAACACAAAAACAATTATTTCTATGTAGTTTGGATGTCTTCAAAGTGAAGGTATTTTAGTATGCATTTTTGAAAAAAATAAAAATTAATGGTTTTTTTGGTGAGTAATGTATTCATACACATTGTGCCAAGAGCATATTGTGCAACATGTGACAAGTGTGAATAAATAACAATATCGATGCAACTATGACAATGACAATGACCTTGTCAATGCCTAACCCTTGAAAATTAGGTGAAATTCACTTCTAATCAACTTCAACATAACAAGATGTGAACACTATGAACAAACTCCATTGAGTGGTTTGCAAGACAATGCACAATCTTAAATGTAACATAGGATTTTTCAATATCTAAAATATTGTTCTAAGCCACAACCTAATAGTTTTGAATTCATAGTAGATACCTACCATGAGTCAATGGAACTATACTATGTGGCTTGTTACACCTATTAGAGTCACCCAAATGACTTTGAAAGCAATGATACAAATGCAAAAATATTTACACCACTACTGACACTTAAAACTATTACATTAACAACATTCATAGCAACAAAATAAATAAATGCCTACATATCATGTGTACATAGATTTAGTGAATAGTTTAGAAATTATACCCCTTTACTCACCCACTTTGCTAGTATCAAAGCCCTTTTTACAATGGCAAAAACAATACTCCCTTTATGAGACCCTAAAAACACCAATTGTGAAAACTTAACCTAATACTATAATGATTGACCACCTTTCAAGATACAATGTGAACACAACCATTAATCAATAAGGGCATTGTATAGTAGTAGACTAAAACATTGTACATATCACCTCGTAGAATAGACATCATACCAAGCCATTGTGGCAATGCCTTTAAAACTTCTATCCAACTCACATCTTTGTCAAGATGAAATGTGAGACCTATTAGTATCAATCCAACCATCAATGTGTAGCAAAGTGCGTAGTGTACAATTGCAAATGTGGTCCTTTTCAACCTTTTATTATTACTTTTAAGAGTAACACCAAAGTACTTGTGTACTTGTAGAATAATATGCCCACTTGTCACATCATATTAAGTATCATAGATACCATCTATTGCAAGTATATGTAGTTTCCTAATAGAAAATGATGTATATATGAGTCAAGGATCCAAGCTTGTGAGTCAATAAACCTTGAGCTTAGGTGTAAGTAGGTACTCTATAACATATATACCTATATCATAGATACTTTTTAACCATAGAAGGTGTTCATAACATAGGCACCTAAAACATAGGTATTTATAATATAAATATTAAATAACCATAGAAGGTGCCAATAACATTATAACCTAGGAAGTTAGCAACCATATATCTAAGTCCTATAGCTTCGTATGAAAATAGCAACATATTGCGGGGGGGCTCTATGTTGCCCAATAGAGAGAGTCTACAACACCATCAATATCATTCTTACATATAAGTCTATTCTCTCCCTGTGAACACATGTCCATCTATTTAGGTCATCTATGCTAACCACGATAGAGCAAGCATCTTATTTGATGGCCATTATGTAAATTTGGATGTTGTCCATGTAAAAGACAGTAGAAAAAAAGCCAATGACCAATACATGCTTGCCAAACCAATAGCCCATAGCTATCCACAACAAATACAAGTCCCAATCTCTATGATCTCTAAAACCTAATTGGTGTTTTTACACATTTATTTTGGATTAGAAGTAGGAACATCTCAACCATTTTTTTGAAGTCTATCAATGAAAACTAGTGACTAATATTAGAAAGGATGAAAATTTATGAATTTTTTTGTGGCATCATAGATGTTATCAAAATGCATGTGTTTGAAAGAAAGTATCTCGTTACCTCTTTCTTCTAATAAAAAACACCTATTTCATATAAGCATTGAGAATGGGCTATGTGAACAAACATCAAAAATGATCTATGGAAACAAACACCAAACAAAAGGTGCAAAGGAATAAACATGCCTCCATTCATCTCCTTTCATCCACATTAGGTAAAAGCAACGAGGGATTAATCTCCCTAGTCTTCATTTAAGAATTGTAAATCAATTTTTTTTCAAAATGTAATAAAAAAAAAAATATGGGAAACCAAGTTAAATTTCACTTAGAAAACTCTGATTGTGAATTGGAGTCTCTAGTATAAACTACTAGACAAGTGAAGAAACAATATATAGTACAACAATTTTCTTCCTTATCTTCTAGTAAACTTTGTGCATAACTTTTGATTAGAGGCTCCAAACCACAAAACAATTTTCTTGAACCTGAAATTCAACTTTTTTTCCCACATTTTATAAATTCATCAAGTTTTGAATTTTTTTATTTTATTATGCTTATATGAGGTCTAATTGAAGTTATGAAAACAATTATTGCATTTGACTTCATACAAGGTGGTTGACTTCTTTCACATCCAACATGAATTGTTGAACCTGTTACTTCCCCACTTCTATAAAGCAATAAAAGCACTCTATTTCTATCAATCACTAAGTGGACTATAAAGAAATGTAAGATATGCATAGATAAAGTGACATTTAATAATTTATACATGGTAGCAATCAATATGTGCCAATTTGTCAATTATCTTTTGTATAAATAATCATATTAATGCATAGATTATGAGTTTTTTTTTCTTGACAATGATTCTTGGTATCTTTTTGAATAGAAATTTAGAATAAAAAAATGCCAAGAAAGAAAAGAGGGGAAAAAAAGAGTAGTTCAAATGATTAGGCTATATGAAATATTTTAAAAATGATCTAATCCATTATGAAAACAAAATTTCCTAACCATTTGTAAGAATATCCAATATAAGTATGTAATGATTTAAAGAAAATACATGTAAAAAATGATATAATCGATTATTTTATTTTTATTCTTCTATTTTGGTATTAATTTCAATTTCTAATTAATTTTCATGTCAATTAAAAGTAAAATCTTATGAGTTTTTATATAATTTGCATAAGTCTTTAAAAGTATATGTAATTTTTTTTTAAATATCCTTATTATTTACAATTTTTTTAAAAAATCATGGTGTTTCATCTCTACTTGACATTCTTGAAAAGAATTCAACCTTCTTATTACTCTTGAATGTTATAAAAAGTCAAACAAATGAAATAATATGACATAATTCATAAAATATGAAATATGATTTTTACTACTTTGAAGAATGAGCGTTTTTCTAATTTGTTTCCTATAGAAGCATACATCTTTTTCATATATATATATGAAAAAGTTTCAAATCCTTTTAGATATCTAATTAAAATCAAAGTGTTGTGTGATATTTTTTACTACTTTGAAGAATGAGTATTTTTCTAATCCATTTCCTACAAAAGCATACATCTTTTTCATATATATATATATATGAAAAAACTTCAAACCCTTTTTAGATATCTAATTAAAATCAAAGTCTTGTGTGGTATTATGTGGCATTCTAGATATTGTACTACTCATATTTAGCTTTGACTTTTGAGATGATTTCAAATGGATTAGAAGACAAATAATAAAAAAATGCAAATACTATATAATTGCACATTATTTTAGTAAATCTAGGTCTCTATATATTTCTTTTTTACAATAATAGGTATGATGTTCTTCATTGCAAGCATGTGTAGTAGTTGCTACAAATTATTTTTCTCAATAAGCTTCAATAGTTCTTTGTAATTTCATTTGCAAGTAAAATAATCTAGTAGAATTATAGTTGTAAGTGAAGATATGACTTTTTCTACTACAAAAATAGGGGTCATTCGAAGTAAAAGATCATTTTACTAATCCTTAAAGTTCTCATATATTTTAAGGATTAAACCTCTTTCAAGATATTATTTTCTAAAGAAAGGTTAAAATCTTTAGCTTCCATAGTTATTTTTTTTATAAACTAGAGGATACTTTAGTTAATTTCTTCAATTAGGTTCATCCAAATTTCTAGACTATCCCTTCTTTAAATTGTAAGTCAAACAATGCCTAAATTTAAAAATATATGTCTCCCTTACTCAATTTGAAGGACAAATATTCACCCTTGAAAATAAATAAATAAATGGATTTGTCCTACAACTTGTGCATTTTGGATAATATAGTGAAACTGTAAAGATGAGTTGGAAGTGTTACAAACACTCTACGATTATCTCATACTACATCTGTATCTATCAACTATATCTCTATCTAGATGCTAGTAGAAAGGGATGGACATCCAAGAGCACCAAACTCAGACTTTATAGCTTCGTGCTCAAGGACCCTTTCCACTAGTGATATATCTATATATCGTTATGTCTCCCTCTTTATGAAAATTATCATCAACCTCCACTACAAAATTGGTGAGTTTTATCTACACATTTTTTTAATTTAAGGATATTTTTGTCCACTATTTTTCCATCTAAGATTAGAATAAAGTTAGTCATTGACATGAATCTTGGCTACATGTATTAGAGAGTTGCTATTATATGAGCATAAGAGTATGAGCCTATGAGTCTAAAAGACTATATACCTATAATATAAGAGTCTACATTATAGAAACATTTTATAATTATGGTACATTTACATTCTCAATACCTATATTTTAGATGTTTATGTTATAAACACTATCAATGGTTGAAGATACCTATATATAGTGGAAGGCCTTCAACCAAAAACCTTCCCATGTATTACGCTAGTGAGGAATTGTGCCTTGCATTGTAACCAAGTAGAAGATAAATCTTACAGTACTTTGCATTGTAACTAAAACTAAGTAGCTTAATGTAGGCTATTCCACAGTATAATGAGGGGATATTCCTATAGGAGACAGGCAGCTTTGTCAGTGCCCAACACATTGCAATGGGCTCTCTCTTGGAATAAGATAAGAGGCTCAAAAAGCGATCATTTAAGTGTTGATGTGCCTTTTTCATATATCTCCTAAGATGGAAATATTTTTAGTTTATTTTTAGTCAAAGAGAAATAGATGAGGAATCTCACACAAGTTGTTTCATATTTTTTGAAGCAATATTGAATTAGTTATGAATTTTCAAACACAATTTGGTATAGGTCCCTATTTGTGATCATAGGCCCTTGGAAACCCATCCATGCATAGTTTGAAAAAATACCCAGGGCTTCTTCAAAAACTAGAATTGCAACATGTATAAAGCAATAGAAATGGTTTCCAAAAGCGTCCCTTTCTAAATATGAAATGAATGCTTGAATTAATCATTATTCCAGATTTTTCAATACTTGTAAGAAGGTAGTTGAACAATGAATTCTTATCTTGAATTAAACTAATAAACACCTAGCCACTTAGTTAGAAATGAACCAGTGTGGCTCTTTAAACCATCTATTGAAGAAGTAAAAACAAATCTTATCAAGGTCCACTGTAGTCCACAGTTCATTTTCTCACAATTCAAGTGTCCATTTCACAGCTTCTAATGGACAGTTGAAAATGCCTACTCAGTTTCAGAGCCCTCTCCTATACAACAGTATGGTATTTGTGTTGAGTTTCTTCATATTGTTTGGCACATTCAACCAACATCACCTTGTGTCTCAAGATATAACTTACTGTATGTGTAGGTCTATTTCGACAAGTCATGCTGAAATAGTTTGCTTTTCTCAGTTCGAGAATTCTGCAAGTAGGTTGAATTTTTTTTTTGGCACTTTATGAGGACACTCCTACTTTTGGATTGATTATTTCTATTCACGGGTAATTGTGTTCCTTTTTTTCTATTTTTTCTCAAAAATAAAAATTTCAGATTTTAAAAAATAGTTGTAGATCATTTTCAAATTTTCGACATTTTCGACACTTTCTTGAATTATTTACAAAACTGACCTACACGTACGGTAATTTATTGAAAATGGTCACCACAAACAAATTCTTGATTCCATTTCAATTGGTGGCAACCAATGTGATTGAGAAAAAAGTTGATAAAATCGGTTCCCACTCACTGGCCCACAACTGTTGCTTACCTATCTAAGGTGGGTACACCCAAAAGTGCCACTTATTCATACTGAGCCTAGTTCCTGCTATTAATTAGTTCAAATTTTTATGTAGTCTTGTTGGCAAGTGAAAGCATGTTCCAACGCACCAAAGAACGCAGGATTTGGATACCATATGCAAAAGTTATTAACAGTCAAAGTCTGTTTCTGAAAGCGCCATCTACAGTCTGGGTACATGACTGATTTCGAAAATGTATATGCATTGTAGATGGCACTTTTAGGAACAGGGCGCTTTCGGGTGTACCTACCTTAGTATGCCAAATTACCAAGCATGCCACACTGGTGTAAGTTAGGGCCATTTTCCATTGAGTGCCTGGACGTCCAAGCACTTTCCAGTGACGCTCTACATGGCCTGGACGTCTAGGCGGTGGTCCAGGCGGGGGTCCAGCGTCCAGGTCTTATTCCCAGGAAATATAGACCTGGAGGGTCTGGAGGGTGGACCGGACCCTCCGTTTTGAGACACCGGACAAATTCTTCCGTCACAGGGGCAAGTTCAACCAGCCAAACCAAGGTAACAGACAAAGCAAACCAGTGGAAATGGACAAGCTGAACCCGAAGGATATGGATTCTCGAAAGTTGCCTGGAGGATGTGGATCCTGTTGTTCCATCCAGGCGGCCCTCCAGCCCCTGGATGTCCAGGCGCTCAATGGGAAACGACCCTTATTGTGTGATCAACTCCCCAAAGGGCAGTGATCCCGTCCCTCAGTCTTAACTTATTTGGAAGTCACTGTTCTGCAAGGAAGACAAGAAAGAGCCTTTTGTTGGTTGGTTTTTTCCCATTTTCCAGTATGCTACTGAACCCACTCCCCATTCGCCACTTCCCAAACTGAAAGAATCACAAAGGGTGAATAATGTAGTAATGAGTGAATAGGAAACCCATGCCGAAACCCACTCATACTTGACCCGCCCCACCCCTCTTTTTCATTGCCTTGTGGCAAAGAAAATTCCTTCATGATTTCACTTTATTATGGAGTATTTCATTTCTTAATATATATTCAACAACCACCGGTGGCCTCAAGTTAAAAGAATTGCATCCCTCCCTCCCCTCCACCAAAATCCGAAGCCCATACACAACTGAAGCTTGCTCTAGGTACCATGATCCATGCCTACCTGGTATGGTATGTTACGACGGAGTTTTCTACTTTATTTTCTCAGGTCCTTGACTTCCTCCTCATTTATGATGATTATGAATTGCAACTCATAATGGCAATGATGATGGGTTGTCAATGAGATGGTGCCACTTCAACTTTGAAACGTCAATAATAGGTTATGTTAGGGTTAGCTTCCATGTACAGTCAAGGGTTTGGGTGGGTACACCCCTTATTCATACTGTGTCTAAAAACTGTTATTAGCTTATTCAGATTTTCATGCCATCTTGTTGGCAAGTGAAAGCATGTTCCAACGCACCAAAGAACACAAGATTTGGATACCATATGCAAAAGTTATTAACAGTCAAAGTTTGTTTTTGAAAGCGCCATCCACAGTCTGTGAACATGACTGATTTTGGAAATGTATGCACACTGTAGATGATGCTAATAGGAACATGGCACTTTTGGGTGTACCTACCGTAGTGAAGTCCATCGATCAACTATGGAATTATGAAACACTTACTTGTTTGATGACGAATATGTTAGGCTGACTGTAGTGAATTGATTTCTCGTTCAACCACTTAGAAAAATGTTGAAATTCTTTGTTTTCCATGTATGATAGAATTTGCAAATTCTGAATTCATACTTGCAATTAGAGATTCCAAATTAGCTAAGGAAGGTATTGTGTAAATGATTAGAGCACAATATAAGGAGCTTTTACTTGCACCTGTGGAATGACTTGGTGTCGTTGAGCGAGATCGGGGTGAACTGACCCCCTCACTTGGCCACTTCAAGTAATTCTAGGGGTTCAAGTAAAACAAAAAAAAGCCCCCTATTTTGTGCTTAGCTAATTTACCTTGAAGACTCTTCTTAACTAATTGTGGGCCTTCGATTGCAAATATGAATTCAGAATTTGCAGAAAAAATTATTTGCAGAAAAATAAAAAATTCCAGCATTTTCCCAAGTGGCCAAGCGAGGGGCCAAGTGCACCCAGACCGTTAGGGCCAGCTGAGGAGCCGACGAAGCCCACTGATCAATCAACCATGGCATTATGAGAGTTTGAGAAAAAAACAAAGACCTCCCAATCCCCTCCCATCCCATTCCACTGCCCAGTGAGTGGAGGGCTTGAGCGGCCCCCAGTCCCCCACTCCACCAAATGGAGGCCGCCGGCCCTAAACTTAGGAAGCTTATAAGCTTCTTGTGCACCACTTGCGGTGTGTCCAATGCACTAAGAGCCCGTTTCCATTGCCCACCTGGACCTTTAGAAGTTGGAGGGCGACCCGAAGGAACCAAAAATATGCACATCCTCTGAAGAGCTTTACGGAGTACACATCTTCTGGTGCTTGCTTTGTCCGTTTCCCTGCATCTGCACTGGGAGTCCATTTCCTCCGGCTTGGCTTGGATTGTAGTAGGATTCGGGGGGTCCGCTTCGCTCTCCAGGCCCTCCAGGTCTGTAATTTTTTTAAACAACGCCTAGATGCTGGACCCCCGCCTGGACGTCCAGGCCGTCTGGAGCATCAATAGAAAGCACCCGGACATCCAGGCGCTCAATGGGAAATGGCCCTAAAGGCAGGACTCAAGGAGTAACCGTTACAGGGCCCTCGCGGAGCGGAGCTGAGCCATACATGTTTGGAATCCTGATTGGCATGCCGTTCTTTTTGTAAAAGTGGGTACATGTAGAAAGCTGATTTTTGATCAGGTTGTGAGAAACAATAGCTTTGTTTCACAGAAGTCTGAGAATTCCCCCATTTGTTCAAAACAAAGAAAAAAAAAGTCTGAGCATTATGGATTATTCTCTTGAAGTTGGTGTCCGGTCAGTGTTGCAAATGTTGGTCATGCCCCAGTAGGTCAAGGTCTCCCAACTGCTCTATGTTAGTTTTTCAACTTATGAATCAAATGAGCTTCTTTTCTCTGTCAAAAAATGTCGGTCATCCCAATCATTGGAACATAATTTAACCCTTAAACGTCATGGAGGATGTTTAAGGTCTAATGGATGACAAAGAATCTTTCTTTGTAGGACAGAAGTGCAACTATTTATCTTCCGTATTATGGATGACAAAGAATCTTCCTTTGTAGGACAAAAGTGCAACTATTTATCTTCCGTATTATGGGTGGGAAAGGGAGATCTTTTATAGTACTTTGACTTCCAATGAGTATATTTGGCTTATTCAAAGTAGATGATGTCACGTGGTATCAAAATGCATGATTTCAATAGCCACTAGTCCATCCTTCAAGGATAAACATGATAACTTAGTTAAGTTAGTTCCTATCTACATTGAATAGGGGTCTTAAGTGGATCCATACTAATCAACTAACATTTCATACTAAATAGATATCTATGTTTGTTATATATCAATAGTTATTAAAGTATGAGGGGATTGCACATCATGATTCAAACATCTAAAGTTTTTTAGAATAAGTCCCTTTAATATTTTGGTCCCCTCAAGACCCCTATTAATTCAATTTAGACAATTGTGCCCAAAGACACTCTAACAGGATCTTCAATGTGACTATTTTGCTAGGTGATTTATTTTTAGAGGGAGTTTTACTTCTAAAACAAAATATGTTTTTTGTCAATTTTTTCTTGAAAGAAAAATAGAATTGACATGGAATTCAGGTTTTTTCATATTATTAGAATTTTAGTTCATGAAATCACATAAAGCTCAAAATATGTCTTATATCCTTCATACATTCATTATTGGTTGTTCATTAACAAATGCAATTGGTGCATTGCAAAATGCAATATGTAGTTCTCTATCAAGAGTATCCTTTGGATTTTGTTTGCTTTATAAACTTGCTACTTTAAAACCTTGTAAATAATGTCAAAACGGTACTTTATCTCTCAAACAACCAAAATCAAAATTTACCTCTATTAGACTATATGGTAAGGTATGTGCAAATATAATTATCATATCCTAAACTATAACACCTATATGAGTACCAATAAGTGGTAGTAAAACCTAGATATTGATGACAAAACATGTAAACAATTATAACATAAGAGCCTAGTATCAATTTTTGGTACATCTACAAACAATTTTTTAAAATTTCATACAACTTAATTCATACAATGTTCAAATAATGCATGATAAAGTGTGTTGAAATCATATTGCACTTGTCATCACTCCCTAAAGGACCAAGCTGCATTTTTTTTTGCAAAATAGCAATTTTAGGTAGCTTACTATGGATGGAGTTTTTGTTTTTTTCCTTGAAATTTTTACATATATCCAAAGAGTATCTTTAAGGCCCAACAATTTTCATAACTTTTGAGTACATGGTTAAAAAGTTATTGCTTGATATGTCATTTTCATTACTCAATGGGAAGTTGGGGCATCTCAAAAAATATTTTGAAAAAAAAATTAAAAATTAAAATTGATTCTTTAGGTTTATATAGACACAGAAAGATTTTAATCATTCCATTTGTATTTAGGGGATGAAAGTTATGAGGAATTTTTGTTTGTGGGTAGGTTTGATTTTCAAAGACTCCATACCTATCTGCAAACTAAAATTCCTCATAACTTTCATCTCCTAAATACAAATGGAATGTTTAAAAGCTTTTTATATCTATATAAATCTAAAGAATCAATTTCAAAATTTAATTAAAAAAAAATTTCTTAAAGAAGTTTTTTGAGTTGCCTTGATTGCCTGCCAAATAATAAAAAATAACATATCAAGCATAACTTTTTAACTATATACTCAAAATTGATGAAAATTGTTGGACTTTAAAGGTATTCTTTGGACACACATGTGAAAATTTCAAAGAAAAACAACAACTCCATCCGTAGTAAATTGCCCAAAATTGCTATGTTGCCCCAAAATGCAATTTGATGGCAAATTGCATTAAAATGGCAATATTCCATTACTTTGACATTTTTTATAATTCAAATCGCGCTGTCTAAAATCTAAATTTATCATAGAATTTTGAAATCTATATGTGTCATAGATGTCTAAAATCTATACCTCTCCAAAATGTTGTAGATTACACAATCTCAAATCTAAATACATCATAGATTTCTTAAATCTATATGTCCTAGATGTCTGAAAATCTATACCTATACTTCATGCTAGATTTTAGTTTAGACCATGCGGTTTGAAAAATGGCATATAGAATACCACCATTTTAATGAAATTCACCATCTTGTTCCTTTAAGGGTTAAGATTCATTAAAAGTAATTTATTTTTATCTTTCTTATTATTGTTTTTTACCTCAACTAGTCATAAAAGATAACAATTTGTCAAAAATTCAAGCTTTACTTTCAATTAATGAGAATTTTTGAAAACAAATCATCACCCTAAGGCACTACGTTCATCACATAGGATATAAATTGTGAGGTGCTTTGAAGTCAAGCCTAAACGAAAGGAGAAGTTGCCACTTTTCTTATAGAGGGACTATACAATTAAAAAAACACTAGATTACAAAACAATGAATAAGTAAACATTTATTTTGCAAATAGAAGGGATTAATAGTAATGAACAAACAATAATAATTGGACTATTCTAAAACCATCATTTTTTATTGATTTTCTCATATGTGATCAAAATTATCATTAGAGTTTATCTTTATTTTTATGGAAGTAGAAATTAGTATTATAAAAAGAATTAGAATTTTTTAAATGGAAAATTTTCATGATTGTTGTGGTTTTTAAAGTCACATTGAAGGTGCTTTTTAAGGCTTTAAAGAGTTGCAACCATAAAAAATTTAAATACAAACTTTAACTTAATTACATCTTATATTCTATAACATATTATAGGTTAGTTAGATTTAAATGAGTCCATATGCAAATCTACTTTTGTAGAACATACAGAGGACCTACTTCCAAAAAATATAGCTTATAAAACATTGATTTGCATTATTTTCTATTTTTCTTGTTGGCTATTTTTTGTTTGAGTATTGTAATCGATATGCTATGAAATACTTTTACAATTGTCAACATTCAAAAATATTTTTCGATAAATATAATAATAGAAATCATATTTAAATCTCATTGATACTTGAAGGATATATTGGTCATTGTACATACAATATGTAATGTTTGAATTATTGAATGTACAACCACATCAATCAAGAATTAAATTGATTGGCTAGTTTTTGTAAAAGTAAACAAAATAGGTATTATGTATATATACTTGAAATAGATCAAATTTTGAACTTAAAGTTAAACTTTCAAACTAATAGATTAGTTTTTAAATGCTAATCAACCAATCTATCAAAACACTGGCCATCTATCTCAAAAATCAAATCTAAATCATTCTAAATTTTATAAATAGTGCCATTGTTTTTTCTATTTCCATATGTAAATTTAATTATCTGGATAGAAAATCTTTACCTGGTATAAATGTCATTTGTATTCTATATATTTAGGCCATCAAAGTCTCAATATTTGTCATAAACTTGAGTATTTACCATTGGTGGTTGTCAAGATAAAAGAAAGGCTTGGTAGATGACATGAATGAATTCTACTTAGTAAAAAAGAGATTTTTCAAAGAAGGAAAGAAGCCATATCTTTTCAATCAACCAACCTCTTTGAAGAGTCTATTATCATTTACTAATGAATAAATGACAATTATTTTTTAGTATCAATTTGCTTTCTTATTCAACAATATTCTTGTGGGGGTGGCACAAATGCTATGTTGAATACAATCTAGTAAAATTGAATTGTCTCCTCCAAATTCAATTATTAGTCCCACCTTTGCAAGTCCAAGCCCAAATAAGGGACAAAAGGGCATTTTGCACCTCAACAATTGGTTCCTAATTGTCTGCCATTGTTTACTTTTTATGCCATATCAAACACTTGGACAATAACTTCAATTGCATTAGATGCATGCATTAGAAAATTGGATTAACCTTCGAAAGGTCCTTGAGATCTCTCTATACAACCTATATTTAGCCTTATAATTCTTCAATTATGACATAATATATGAATTATGGTACATTTTTATATGTATAATTACCATTATAATCAATAATTTGCTTTGTATTGAAAAGTATTTGATCAATCTTTCTCCAAACCAAATACTACTAAATTCATACTTCCTTTGTCCCACTGAAACCGTCCAAATGAGGCAAAATTTCAATCTCTCTAAGAAGGTCCATTTCTTGATTTTGAACATTGAGTAACTATTTGTTTCAATGAACAACCTCGTAGGGGCTAGGGAAACAATCTAGAAACATTCTTTTAACCTTGCAAGATTGGCCTTATCCTTACAAGGCACCTTGTACTAATTGCTTCTTCAAACAATGGTGTTAACAAAGCATTTAGTGACCACTTTAATGCTGAGAAACTTTGATCATTTAGCAAGCTAGATTTCCATATTGCAAACATTTAGATTGTTCAACATGTTTCTAGCATCCTATTGTTGCCACCACCTTTTAAATCATCTAAAATGACAAAGCTAACAACATTCACATAATGTGCTCAAAAATCATACTTTCCACATGGATTTTGGGTGCCTAAATGGCAACGCCTAAGCTCAAGATTTTGCATAGATCTAAGGGATAGGTTACTCATTCTCAAATGCATGTATTGGTGGCACTATGATTGAAAATACAATTAATCCCTGAAAAAAAAGGTTTCTGGAAGCTATCAGTGGGACAAAGGGAGTACTATCTATACAGCCACAAAGGGCCTTCAAGCCTTTCAAGGGTTAAGGAATAAAACAGACCACATTTGATTACACTGGGAGCTTTCAAAAATCTATCCTACGACACCTTCTTCTTGAAAACCATAGAACCAACCTCCAACACTAGTTCCCAGTTCCACAAACAGACAAGTGTTCTTTCACAGAACTCTGCAATTAGCACACAATAGTATTGAAAATGTTACACAATTCCTGTAAATTGTGGCCACATAAGAAGAGTCACATACTTCAGAGGTAATTGAGTTATTGTACAACGCATATACGCATAGTCTTTACGTACAAGAGTCTCATGGGGAGCCTGGACCATTCCTTTTCCAGTAGCATTTAGTGGTAGGAGAGGTTTGAGCTGAGTTTAAAGAAACATACCTATGAGTTCACTTTGAACACTCTTGGTTTGGCTAACACCAACTCAACCTCTGAGTGCAACAAAATCTAAAATAAGAAAAATAGGAAAAACAAACAGCTGCGTTATGATACGAAAGGCTCTATCTCTATAGCATTAACTAGCTTGTCAAGTAAGGTCCTACTCAAACTTCACTTGTAGCTCTTGTCAATGCAAAGCCTCCTCCCCTTCGGTCTAGAGTCAACGAATTAACCAGAGTCAAATAATTAAAAAAACATTGAAAATTTAACTAAAACTCCACACTTTGAAGATAAGAGTAAGTACTTATCTAGAATGGAATTTCTGGGAACTAATATACGGGAGAAGCCACAGCCAAAGATGCCTTTTACCGAATACTCGCTGAAGATTTGCCCAGCCTTTTCTCCTTGAGCCAGACTTGGATTCACTTACCACGGTAGATAAGGAGTCGAGATAAGTCTGACCTTGATAGAGTAGCAACAGCTGCTGATACAGCAAGGTGCTGACTCCAATGAGCAATGCCATACTGATTACGAATAAGTAAAGCAAGCCAATATATCGGATGGTGATCGTCAATGGCTGATTGCCGAAGAACAAAGAACTGCACAAATCGGCTAAATAATCTAAGCCACTGCCCGACGTTCCAGGCTCAGGTAGGTCAAATGCCATCATTGACGAAGACATTCTGGAGTGATTGTAAGTGTAGACGGACATACCCAGTACATAAAGGCAGCTGAGTGCGGTGAATATAAGAAAGAGGAGGAAATATCCTTGATTGTTTGCACCCACGCAATTTCCGATCTGCAAATGCACAAAACAACTGGATTAAAATCCCTTAGCACAAGAAAATCGAACACTGCAATATTGCCTGTGAGAAATAATATTATTTTCGTGATTGTGTCCACACCAGATGGACACAGTTATCACTGTGTGCGATCTCAATGCACACGAATGCTTGAATACAAAAACATAAACTGAGCAAATACAAAACATTCTTGAGTAGTAGAGGCATCGCAAATTTTGAGAGCAGTGACAAGTATGAGTCATTTAGAACAACCACATGTCAAAGCAAAAATAAACTCTCACATAATCTCACATGTGAAGACGATGGCATATTGGTTTGATGAACTCTCACTTGTTTTAATAGAGTCAACTTTGAAAAACAAAGTATCATGGGTTCCTTGTTCAAGTGTCAGGGTTGCTTTCCATGCCAATTCAAAGGGTGCTCAACAAGGTTCTGTGTCGAAAGCTACAAGAAAATGGACCTCATATGCAAGCAGAATTCCTTTCAAAATCATCAGTACCCTTGCAAAAACTGTGTAAATAATGCACCATTGTGAAAAGACATTGCTTATGAAAGAAGGAAGGAGTGTCGTGATGATGCTCACGTACAAAGGGACAGTGATGATCCATTTCCATAACGCAGGTTTTGCAAGTGCGACAGTGATGAGCAGCAGGAGGCTTGGGTTTCAGGCAACGAGTACAGAATTTGTAATTTTCAAGTCCACCTCGATCGACTACTTCAAACTGGCCCCATTCGACTACAGGCGAAGGCCCTGGTGGAAGGAAGGCAGCCAAAACGAAGTTGAATAACGTGTTGAATGCAAGGAGGGCGGTGATGACTGAATGGAAGTACAAGCCGAAAGAAGGACTAGGAAACAGAATCGGAAATACCGTCCACACACCTCCATCTGCACCACATCAGCTGAGAAGCCGTTATTTTTGTAACTACCAAGGTCATTATTGCCAGAAAAAACACATTCTAGAGCACCAGTGTGATTGTATGAATACGGCAGAATTTCAGAACATTATCAACACTAAAACTAAGTGAGAAAGACAAGGGAAATCTGGAAAACTTACAGACAATGAGCACAACCAGGAAAAAGGCCAAAGTGACCAAGCAATAATCCAACAGAGAGCCGCAACGACGAGTCCAACGCGATGGAGACTTATTAGAACCAGTTTTGTGAACCGTCACCGCACCACAGTATCCACACTTGAAAATTGGTGCAAACTGCGGTAGCGTTAATTGCAACTTACAGCCCCAACATGTCGTCTCCCAATAAGAATTTTGCTCCTCGACGTACACCTGCGGACGTAACAACAATAAAATTGTCATGATCATTTCCAACGCCTACACGTGAGATTCACCCAGAAAAACTTATAAAAATTCCCAGTGCACATTCTCTTCCGATCTCTCAGAGTTTAGGGCATCCACGAACTGCAGCAAGCCTGAGCATTCCGTAGCAGTTCAAATGCATCACGGTACTCAGCATTCATGGGACACATATCTGCTGTAGATCTAAATTTTCCCCACTTAGGCACCATTGACATCGAGTAAATTCCTACTCCTGCGGACCTGATTCGGACAGTCCATGAGCTTCTGAAGCTGCGTCAATGACGCATCTCCTCCAATCAAACCCACTGCAAAGGTCAAAATCTCATAGGAACATCAAATATTCAAAAACTAAATTCGTTTCTCGACGCACCTCAACCGTCGTATTCATAGCGAGTCTCTTAAAACCCCCGGTACAGTCAACACTCCACCTCTCCTGATCCTCTCAACTCATTATCCACTGCATTCCAGAGGCCAATTCTCTCAAAGTCCTAGCTCCGAATCCACTATGGCGCCCAAACCCTAATTCTATTAATCACAATCACTAGAGTATTCCTCCACTAAAAACTGCACCCACAAGGTCCAATGCGGCCATTAAACGAGACCAATCTCATGATGAAGCTATCAAGTCCTCCAATTCAAGTTTGAACCGAAACCCTAAACCACCCATCCATGCGCACACAGCGATGTCACCCGCGGCTTTGGCACTTGCTAACGGATGTCTGAATTTTAGAAACAACCAACCTCACTCTCGGCAATAAATTTCCTACTTGCAGCAACCAAGCAGTAGCAATGGAATGGCAAGCTCCGTTGAATCCCCTGCTTCATGAGAATTAGGATTTGGAGTGAGATTTGCTATGAAATTGGGAATATTGAGGTTGGTGCTGCAACTGCGGCGTTAATCACTTGCACTACAACAAAAAAAAATTGAGGAATCTCTGGCTTAGTGTCACTACAGTATCGAGATGAAGTTAATTTGAGCACCGGCGGAGAAACTCTTGGCTGGAGTCAACAAGGAGACCGGGAGGTTATACCGGGGGGGGATACAGTTCCAATGGCTACACTACGGGGGATTTTCAAATACCGGTACCCCCAAATCCCCATATAACCTTACCCCACGTGTAGGTCAGTTTCGTAAATAATTAGGTGAAATTTCAAAGATGTCTAAATTTTTTTAAATTGTACTACTATTTCTGAAAATATGATAAAATTTCACTGTTGCTAATTATAAATATCCCAAAATTATTCTTGAGAAAATCTAGAAAAAAAGAACATATTTATACATAAATAGAAAGAATCAATTTAAATTAGGATGAGTGTCTAAAAATTAAAATGATCAAAGTGTCGTACTTCAAGAAATCTAAAATTAAATTATTTTGACAGCAATGTACCAAATTAGGCATGAATGTATGGTTTTCCAATTGTTTTAATAACTTGCACCTCACTATGGATAAACTTATGACATATGGTTGTCAATTTGTGGATAAATAATATTTAGATGGATGCATGACAAAACTTGTGGATGAATTGTTTTGGAATGGATGAAATTAGGATATATGGATGATAAATTCTTGGATGAATTATATAATCATGATGGATGAATTTTTATCAAATGATAGATTATTTTCTAGAAGAAATATTTTGGATAGATGAAATAATAGTAAACTAAAACATCAAAGCACAACAAAATTTAATGCTCCTATGGTGTAAACTTAGTGATAATATAGAGGTAGCACTGACACAAAAAATTTGAGTATTAATCATATAGTGAAAGATGACATTGAAATCCTTGCATCTTCTATTTACTTCTTCAACTTATATCCTTGTAAACTTGAGAAGAATTTAGGAAAAAGTAAAAACCAAAATCTCCTCACATTTTCAATTAAATTCTATGGAAAACTAAAACTCAATGAAAAGTGAGTTCTAAAAAACTCGATTTGCATCTTGACTTTGATTATAACTTAAATTTATGTACTTTTGAATTCAAGAGAATCTCAAGAGCAATATTTTTTAAATCAATATTCACCTTCAACTGATATCTTTATAAACCTAACAAAAGATTTTCACTCAAAAGTTTTGAAGCATCAACTTGCATCCCTACTTTATTTATCTTAGAAACCTTATGCATAAAAATTCACCATTGATGAAACCTAACATATATAAGTGTCATTTGTACAAGAGCTTTAAAGTGCATGCACCATCCTTCAAAAGAAACTCAACCTTGAGTTGTAATTAGTTCCTTGAAGCTCAATACATTGTGAAAAGTCCAATTTCAATCAAATCAAGAGTACCACTCTAATACCTACAAGTGCACAATCAAATACCATTGAGAGCATACAATTGAAAATTGTTTCCAAAGATATAATACAATTGAACTCAATTGAAAATGAAATTGAACTTCAACAAGTATCAAAGAGTCTTCTCAACTTCAAAGTATGCAATGTAGTCAAAAAAATTTCACAAGCTTAAGATTGATGACCCTAATTATCAACTACCTCAAAAATAATGAAAGACAAGTTTTACAATTATAAAATATTGGTACACAAGTACTTCTGAATAATTTTGAATAATTTTAAATAATAAAATAAAAATTTGTCATTAGTTCTCTTGAATAGAATTGTTAGTAGGTGCACAATAATGTGAAAACAAATACAGTAATCTATGTCACGGGGAATTTCATTAAATTGGCAATATTCCATTACTTGACACTTTTTACAATCCATACTATACGGTGTGAAATCTAAACCAATCATTGATTTTTGAAATCTATATGTGTTGTAGATGTCTAAAATCTATATTGGTCCAAGATGTTTTAGACTACACCATCTAAAATCTAAATTTTTCATAGATATTTGACATCTATATGTATCCTAGATGTTTGAAAATCTATACCAATACTAGATGTTGGTATTTTGTTTAGACCATGCAATTTTTAAAATGGCATATAGAATACTGCCATTTTAATAAAATTTGCCATATCTTAACAAATGCTATGATCTTCATTAATTTTGTTGATATAAAATTGGATTCCATCTTAACCTTTAAATGACCATTTGTCCCTTTGAATGATAACTTCAATTTCGGGTGGTTACCTACCATCTCAATTTTTGTCATGATTTTCTTGAACTCTTTTCAAAGATAGAAAAATTGATTATCTTCACGGGAGTGTAATTTTATTTCGATTGTTGCCCAAGCTCCAAAGTTATGTCTAGAAATAAAAGTTGTGTTCAAAATTGGAGAGATTGGATAGGAAAAAAAATTCGAAAATTTGACTTTTGACTTTCGAATTTCTTTCCCCTATAAATATAATTATTGACTACATAGATAGCTTGATTCATTTCATTTGAATAAATTATGTGAAGGTTATAGACAATCTTGTTTTTCTAGCAATCTAAGCATTTTTTCAAAAAATGATTTGTAGGATTCATTTCTAAATGCAATTTCTACAATTTAAAAATAAATAAAAATTCTACATGGTTTAGTTTGTTTGTGTAGAAAAACATCACCTTTGAAAATAGTATGTTTTCATTCCATCTTAGAGATATTAATAATTTAGATTTTCTTTTTATCTCCTCTCTACTTCTACTTAACAATTTTTTAAAGAAAGAAAATTATGTGTTTTTTTTCTTGAATTTTTTTTATAGGTACTAGTATGTGAGTATAGAAAATGTGAACCTATGAGCCTAAAATTCTATACACCTATATTATAGACACCTCAATGCTTATAGTGTAATTATGTTCTAAGCACCTATATTATAGGTGTTTATGTTGTAAACACCTTCGATGAGTATAGGATATTTACTTATACTTAGGCTCAAGGCTCACGGGCTCACACTTCCATGCTCACATACTAGCGTTGTTGAATTTTTTTTGTAGACTTTCAAACCAATTCCCTACCATAAAGATTTGAAGCTCAAAATTCTATAGTACAAAATTTTTTAGTAAGAAGGTTAAAAGTCAAGTGATCTAAGTTAATTCCACAATGTGCTAAAGAACTTTTTTCTTTCCACTTTAAAATTTAAATGCACATATCTTGCAATCTGTCTGATCAAGATTTTTGAAATTTATTGCATACATTTTCATACTAGTGAGGTGTACAATCCTATAATTAGATGTATTCAAAACACAACATTCAAAATTCTTACTCTTTCCAATAGAAATGACAATTTTGATTGTTTTGGGGGCAAAAAAGGCCTTGGTCTTTTAGGGGTTAATCACATTTCTTACAATACAAGAAATCCATTTTGTCATTTTAAAACCATGAATCTTTAGACCTTCATGGCTTAAGAGTCATCTTAGACTTGATGGATTAAGAGCCATTGGGTGCTTAAACCTAATTGCAACTTTCAATTTCAAATCTAGCATCCTATATCAAGATGAAATCAAAGCAATTGCAAAATACTTTCAATCCTAGAAAAACTTAAGTAAAACGCTATTTGACTTTTCACTTGGTTCCTCTCAAAAATGAAATGATCCTAGATTAACATTTATATCAATAATAATACACAACATTGAGTTGGCTTTGAAGCTTTGTACAACTCTAGTTATAATCATCAATATAAATGTCAATTCAAATTGCAAAAAAACTCTTTTCTTGAACAAAAATGCAACAAACCAATCTATATCATCTACAATAATTTCTCCTCTATAGATCCAAAATGTAGCTACAAAATCTAAAATTATTAATAGCCACAATCCTATAAACAAGACCACAATGCACAATCAACAACCACCAATTCAACTCTCCAATACTTCTACTACCAAAAACAAGGTGGTCAAAACCAACTTCCATATAGGGACACAAGAACCAAAAAAAAGCCATTGATTAAATACAATCATTATCGGAAAAAAAATCACAATGATCACTAATATGGCGAATTTCGTTAACCCCTAAAGTCCCAAGGCCTATTTCCTATCAAAAAACACAAAAAACTACCATTTCTGTTGCATTTATCCAAGAAAACAAAAAAAATCATTTTTTCCAAGTATCCAACCATAGGATCTTATAATTAAATTGTTAGAAGTCATATAGTAAAAGTTTGATGAAGTTTTACCATATAGATTGAAAGATATGACCATTCAAAGTTGGAAAAAACAGGTTTTTTGAACTACAATTTGCAATTTTGGATGACTTTCACTACCACTTGTAGAAAAAATTTCCTCTATAGATTTTGAATTAAAAAAATTTGGGGTTATATAATTGAGTTGAAAGTCTAAGAAAAAAAATTCACAAGAAAAGCACTTGATTTTCATATTTTAAAAAATTATTAAATAGAAGTAGGTCCAAAATTAAAAGAAAAACTAAATGATTAATAGCTCTAAATTGGGATTGAAACACAATAATCCCAATGGTAATAATGCTCTAGCAAGTAAGCATAACTTTATCCAACAATTTTTGTTGAAAAATTGTGAAAATTGCATTCAAAAATGAATCTTATAAGTTATTTTTTCAAGAAGATGTTTAGGTTGCCCAAAAAATAAGATTGTCCATAACTTTCTCATTATTAGTCCAAATAGAATGAATCAAAGCTTCAAATGTAGACAAAAATATATATTATTTTAGAAAAAAATTCAAAAATTTAAATTTGTTTTTTTGCAAATTTTTGGTGCTGCTTGCTGAGTTTAGTTTTGGACTTTTGGCGGTATAATTTTTGCTTCCAAGTACCAATTGAACAAAAAAATTACATCCACACAAAGATAATTAATTTTTCTATCTTACGAGAAAGTTTCAAAAAGAACCACAAAAAATTGAGGCCATAGGAACCTGCCCGAAATCTATTTTGTCCTCCAAGGGGACAATGAGACTTTAGGGGTTAAATTAGCAATATTCCAAATGCCATTTTCAAACCACGCTATCTGAACTGAAAATTGACAATTAGGATTGGTATAGATTTTCAAACATCTCGGACTTACATAGATTTCCAAAATCTAAGACAAATTTAGATTTCAGACCATGCAATCTAAAACATCTTGGACAAATATAGATTTTAGACATCTACAAGAGATAGATTTCCAAAATCTATGATAGGTTTAGATTTTAGACCATACGATTTGAATTGTCAAAAGTGTCAAACTAATGGAATGCCACCATTTTAACAAAATTTGCCATTAACACCAAAAGATTCATAAGAGGATTTCTGGCCCCCAAGAAGAATGTTTCAAGGGTGATCCCAGAAACTATTTCCACTGTTGCAGACCAGCCCCCTGCTGGTCTAAATTTTTGAATTCTGAAAAAAAAAATTCAGAATATTTAAAAAAGAAAGAAAATGATTTTTTTTAATTTCAAGAATTTTTATTTTAAAAATTAATTAATTAGTATTTTTTGATAGCAGTCGCTCGACCACATCAACACTGCGTTCCCAGCGTTTGGAAACTCGCAGTCTTGTAAACCAGCTGAAAATCCTCTTATCATATAATTAAAAGTTGAATTCAAGTAAGTAAGAAGAATGGACTTTATTATAATCATACAAATGCACACAACCTTCACCAATTGCAACACCTTGTCATTCCCTATTGCAAGAAACATGCACAACATGTAGTTAGTTACCTTGCCAATAGCCAAAGTTTTTTACATTACAGAAAGAAAGAAAAACAAAAAGCAAGTATTCCTAAAAAAACAAAGTTCAATATAAACACCTTCTACAAGAACCCTTATTATGACATTTTTAATTCAGTCCTAAATGAAGCCTCATCACAAACTCTACCTACTCAAGTCCTTAGGAATTACAATATATGAAGGGCAATCAATCAATTAATTAGCTAGCTAGGAAAGCGAAGACACATTTGACTTAGAAATAGTGGAAGATGAGGTAGTCACAAATGGAGAAGAGATTTGAGAAGCAATGCATATGGTGAATAATAGAGGTCAAAATTATGATTTGGCATTGTATTTGAACAACTAGAAATCATGCCCTTAGGTACTATGCAACCACAATTTAGAATATCTCCCTTTGTTCCCATATATAAGGAGGGTAAAATGTTTGTACTCCCTACAAGAATAGGGTGAGTGGAAGAAGGCCACCCAGTCTTTAATAATGAGCCTCTAAGTATAATTTAGAAGGATTGGATGAATATTGATGTGGCAATGTAGATCCGCATCAAACTTATAGTTAGGGACATTCCTAAATAGAAATATACCAAGGTCACTTTAGGCAAACAAATGTCCTAATTGAATTTCTATGATAGATTTTAAGAAATTGAAGTCAATGTAAATACATTACAAAATGAAATGTAACATTTTTGACCAAAATAATTTAATGTATGTTGAATTTGCTCCTAATGCAGGTGTAAAGATCTTAATTATAAAGATGGAGGGAGAACTTGTTATCAAAAGAGTATAGATCTTTATTTCAAGGTCTTAGTAGACCTCTTTTATCTAAAATAAAGGGCATCTAGTTCCAATCAAAAGTAATATTGTGACAAAGTGTCAATTTCACAACCAAACTTGTTGCTTTTAACAAAAGGGGTAAATGTGACAATTCCTCAAGGATTGTTAATCTTTTCTAAAAAAATTTAGAAGGGTGTTTTCTTCCATCAATTTAAACATGAATCCCTTCTACATTGAATTCACAAACAATGTTCATAGACATTATATTTTCAAATCCATCCGAAACCCTAATAATTGTATTCTTGTGGGTGAATGCAAGAAAGACTTGTACTATTTGGCGTCACACTTTGAGTGACGGAGTTGTCATGAGCTATAACTTTTGAAGAATTAACTTTTTGAACTTGAAATTTTTATTGAAGATGACTGACTTGATAGTTATCAAAACCCTTATTTTTCAGAAATTTTCAAAAATCATTTTATATTTAAATTATAATTTCTCTAATTTGTCACACTTTGCGGTTTAGGGGTTTTTAGTACTGGGGAGTACTTTAAATTAATAATTTAGAGCTGATATTTCTAGGGTCTATTCCTACACTAAGTAGGCATGTTTCTACCAAAGGAAATTTAAAAAATCATTATTCTCTTTCCTCTACATGTGTGCTAAGAGGCCTCCCTTGCGCGCACATTTTTGAACAATCAAGATAGTTTTCGGATCATTATTTTGGTGAAATACCTTCACCATAAAGTCTTCCCAAATGTACAATTTTTAGTTTTAAGAAAAATTACTTTCCCTATTTTTTACAAATTAAAATGTGAAAATATAGTGAAAGTTACAATTTTCACGAAATTCAGCACTTTTCTAGTTCTCCTACTTAGAGAATTTTTCTATGCTTTTCCTTCCTAGGGTATCTTCTTCTTAAAGGTATATACATCAAACATATTTTTTACTTTTAAAAAAAATTGATTTACTATTTATACAGTACTCCCAAAGAAAAAAGTGAGTACTGTGCAAAACGCTACGCTTTGCCGCAGGTCTTTCTTGCAATGACCCTTGTCCAAATTGTGTGAACCAAATCAATATAGGATATATCCACAATTTGCTTGAATCTATATCTATTTTGTATGTATTTCATATTTCAAATCATGAATTTGTATGTTGGATATATTGTATCTATATATTGTATCTATGTACTATATTTGTATATGTATTTTGTATCTTTATTTGAATGGCCATGATCATTTGTTTCACAAACATGGCAACAACTTTGATTTTTTTGAAAAGATTGATGGCATTTGTGGGGGATAGACTATTTGCCTCTTTTGGTCTCATTACTCATTGTCATTGTGTAAAATCCTTTTTGATCAAAAGTGTAGAGATTATGCTTATAAGATGCATCCATATTGAGTGAAAAAATTCATCTTCAACTATAGTAGGTTGCCTAAGTGTGCAAGTTTCCCCTTTCTTGAATTCCTAAACAAATTTTCAAGAGAAAGTTGTAAGAAATTGCAATTTTATAGTACAGTGACTAAAATTGAAAATAAAAACATTTTTTTGGACTTGTCACCACAAAAAAATAGTAGAGTATTATAGAAATTTGTGGAAAAATTTTTAGACCATTTGACTACACAAATTGAAAGATTGCAATGTTTGAAGTGAAGAAAAAACTTCTTCTCATTTATCTAAGATGAAGACAAGAGATTTTTTGTTTTGTTTTGTTTTTTTGTTGTTCTTGTTTTTTGTTGTGAGGCAAGAGAATTTGAACCTTCTTTGAGTTAAATTCTTACCAATGAATTCACAAGCACATATGTGGAGTTTTGCTTCGTGTAGATTATTCTTTATCATCGTCTATGAAACTCATATTCCTCTACGGATGAAGTTTCACTCAATGTTTTGCATTTTGGGTTTCTGGAAGGCATTTTTGTAGCTTCCATGTGTAATGTTTTTGTATTGCAGGTGGTCCTTTTCTTGATGGGAAGGAATATGGGTGAATGACATTATATTGTTCATGAAAATCTAGTGATGCAAGCGGCTGAACTTGACAGATAGTTTGGAAGCTCCCTTTCATTAACTGAGGTCACAGTAATTCGACTGGTTGCTTAATCGGGCACAATGGCAAGACAGATCCACGATAAAGAGCAGTCTGGGTTTCCATTGAGAATGATATGCATAAATGAAAGGCGTTCGAGAATAACGGAGGGATATGCTTTCGATTGGGATTTTCACCTAATCTCTCACACATGCACTGACAGAATCGACGATGCGTTTGAAGAACTGGTCAATTGAAGATTGCGAACGCCATGGGAGAGAAGAAGACAACCAACAAATCAGATGCCTATGTCGAGCTCTTCAAGCAGGAGAGCTTTGCTGGGAAATATACAGCATGAATGAGATAGTACTATGCACGCTCTAGAAGCTGTTATATTTGGTGTCACGGCATGGGCGAGACGATTCCGGCTCTGGGCAGAGGAAATGCCACCTCATTACTACGCTCTGTTGCGTTGGTTTTCATGGGTATGGACATTACAAGGATTTGTGCTCCCAACCAAGTTTTCTTTCAATGTGGGTACAGCCATGGCAGGATACACAGCAATGTCTTTGCGTACAAAGCCTATTGCCGATCGAGACGTTTGAGTTGGCAGCCAGTCGAGCTCATGGATAACGTCATCGACGTCAAATTCGTGAGGCGCTTCAATTCCACTTGTCAAGTTAACAATCGTGAGCTTGTTCCGCTAGTACGCACTGCAATCATCAACAAAGAGGCCCAATTTATTTGCTAGAGAGGGAAAAGTACTCCGAGCTTATGGATCGGAGCAGCTACAATGCTAGTCTATCGAGGTGGGCAGGCTCCCTTCAAATTTCTGGACCGAATTCAAGTCTCCATTGCACCGCTTGCTAGCTATTTTGTCTTGCAGTGACTAGCTTTGTCGTCTCCAGCTTGCGAATCTTGTAGTCCGGGAAATCAGAGTGCGTGACTGCTCCTGAGTTTCATGACGAAGATAGGTTCTTGTCTATTTTAGGGCTCTTTCAAGTAGAGGGCAAAGTTCAACTAAGAATCGGTAGGGGATTGCACGAGAAAATCTACAACGTGGCCCAGAGTTTAGTGAAGAGCAGCCCCGCCGAGGAACACCACCGACCACTCCTACTACCGCTTTGCGTTGCGCAGTATCGTGGTAGCTCTATGTCCTGGGCACCGACCTTCGCGCTCCAAAAAGTGTGGAGGGATATGAGGCTTCAAAGCCTCTCTGACTTTCACATTTGTACCTCAAGTTGAAGGGCTTGGTCAACAAGGCTTAATACTTCGATGCCCTTTCTTGCAAGCCAAGGTTGTCCCCATTTGCAAAACAATGGAAAAATTGGAACTGTCGTCTCCAATGTCAACAGTTGCTCGAGTCGCCCAGACGGCATTGAAGAAAATATGGACTCTCTACAACACTGTCAAGGTTTGACATGTCAGTCTATTATTAGAACCCTATTGAGCTAGAAAAAAGGCAGAATTTTTTCACAGAAAAACGATTCTCCTCATGTGAATATTGTCACTGTCAAACAATATATCTCCTTTAATTTCATATTGTTGGAGGAGATACTTGTGATGCCTTAGTTTAACTATGATTTTGTGGTTGTTTAATGTGGAGACAAAAGATGACAGGCTACCAAGTTGTGATTGCTTATCTTCTTCCATTTAGTTACTATTTTTTGCAATTCAATGCACTACCAGTTGAATGTATTGACAATGAGCGACAATAGGGGAAGAACCACTATGTGGCCAAAATAAATGTAATCCAAGGGTCCCTTTCGACACTTCTTAGCAGCCTTCTAGAAAGTCCAGATTTTCTCTACTAAATCTCCTTATTCTTGAAGCACATAATCTCCAACACTAAACGGTACTTCTTGGGGTTGCTTCCAATGAAGACAATGATGGTGAGCTGCGATTTTGCAGCATCTCTCCTCCAACTTTCACCATGTCTATCTAGAGTGACACTGATGTTGAGAGGTTGCAAGGCATGTCTTTCAAAGTGTATCTCCTTCTGATTGTGCAAGACCAGCTCCCGGGGTCCTTGCAACCATAGCTTGTATAGTAAGGATAAAGTAAACCTTCCTCAAGGTTGGTTGGTTCATTTGTGGGCCTGGATGGAATCCTGAGAGAATGGAAGAGCCAGAGACATATGATGCGTGTATCACTCAGGGAGGAGGTTCTATAGTACTTTAGAAGAAAATGGATGCTTCCAGAGTTTTTTTTGGCTGTGTCAGTTTGTTGACTTTGGGGTATATGCTGAAGTTTAGAGGGAGAGTGCCAGAGAGGCTAGAATTTGTCAGGCCAAACAAAATTTTGTTAAGAAAAGAAATGCTAGATGCTTCAATATCAAGGAGTTGGACGACTGCAGGACTTGTAGGTTACCGACCTTATGGCCAAAGACAAATTTCCAATATCCAACTACAACTCCTGACGATGAGGAGCTTCAAAGTGATGAAATAACTTAGAAGAAGCCTGAAGGAAGAAGAGGAGGAGCCTGAGAGTGATAATGAAGTAGAAGCAAACAATTCAAACAAGACGGAGGTAAGCTTACTGCACATGAATGGGTTAGATTTGTCATGGGTGGATACAGAGCAATTGTACCTGGGAGCATTAGAGAAACCCATCCTTTTTTTTCTTTTTTTTGAATTGGAGTGTTATAGAATGAATTATTGTTGCCTCTAAGAGTCTACATCAATTTATTGTCAGTACTTCATGGTGAGAGTTGTCACATATTTTACAATTGAATTCTGTTCCAAATGCCTTCTCAATCTGATAGAGATGAAGAACTGCAGTTAGTGCAGTATGACTCCTCTGTGCATGCAGTCCTTTGAAGCAACTGAGTTCAAGACAGCAATGCGGTCCTTTCAGTGGGATTTTTTGTAAAGTATTGGCTGGAGAGGAGCTGCACAATCATGATCATGGTATTGCTGCGGCATCCTTTTCTGATTAGATTCATTTCTGTCTTTTCAAAAAAAAAAGTTTAACCCCTAAACTACGTTGGAGCCGTTTCCTGGTCAATGAACAAGCGAGCTTTTTGCAGTACAGGACAGAATTGGAAACATTCATCCTCAGAATTAGGGGTGAAAAAGGAAGATCTTCTACAGTTCCTTGACTTCAAATGCACACTTTTGGATTTTTTAATACCAATGATTCCCACGGTTTCACAAAAGATGGTTTCCTAGGTGGCCCCCCCCCACGTTGTTTAACCCCTGAACGGCCCTTGGGCCCTTCCAATACAGGACCGTATACAACGAATACGGGCGAGGCTGATTTTTAAGAAATGCTGCCGCAACAAGAATTTGAAGTCGCAGCCATTCCGATGTCACCAGTGTTCAGTGAAGGTCTCACAGAAAATTCTACGTCGGAAATTGAAGCCAGAGAGTTGAGAATTTTGACAAGATTCGACCACGGCAATAGCGCCTTGTCTGTATCATCTTGTTTTCGATTTTTTTTAAATTCAGCCACCAACCTTCGAAGAATCGCTCTGGTGATTTGTCCTAGAATGACGTAGGGGATGCGTACAAAAATCAGCGAAGCTGAATTCCAGGAGGAAAAACATGAATGGTAGCATCTTCGAAGCGTATGTGGCTGGCTCCTGGTCGCCCGGACATGCGGCGGGTCAAGGAAGTATACGAGCTGCGTGGACGTCCTTTGACCGCAAAATCAAGCGCGCGAAGCTTCATGGGCATGACATGCTGGCGCCTGTTGGATTCAAGCTCTGGCGGGAGTAATAACGCAAACCGGGAAATGGAGCGCTGATGAGAGTTCCAACGACCAAGACAGTAGTAACCGCTTCTGGATCCAACCCTGAACACATGATTTGCTCGTTTCACAAATGGACAACCAGAGGGACATTTTGATAACACACAACAATTTCTTTCATATTCCAAAACATACGTTCATTATAGACTTATAGTACGCCAAAAGAGTCAGTGTATTCAATACAGATAGGTGCGTTCCCGTGACAACAACCAATGGCATATGACGCTAACAACGTCGAACTACAAAATTCACCGCTGCATTCTATGCTGTCGCTGGATTCCACCATGTGCACCCGACCCAAAAAAAACCCGGCTAAAAACTACTACTTCCACTCTGCATTGACCTAATTCAAACCAACCCTTCATAGGGTTACGGAACATCAAAATTACCCTGCTGAGACATCAAACAAACTAGCCAGGCAGTATGAAAATGGCCGTTGAGACGTAAAGCATCTACGACAACAATTTACCACCTTTGCGCCTCTCCACTGCCAATGTCCCCACAGAATCGACACAACCACACCACTTCAGACAAGGAATCGTCTGCATTTTTGGACCCCTTCCACATGAAAGCATGCATCTTGCAAACAAAGACATTAGGCTTACCACAAAACTTGACGCTCTAGGTACCTTCACTGCATGAAAACCACGTTGGGTGTATACTGCCCAGTAACAGGCACCTTCACATTGATTCAAGCTCTGGCGGGAGAAACTGCTAAAGCCCTAATCTGTGCCAAATCCAACGAACTAGGTACAAACACCTTCCGCAATGATCAAATTTAAGTCGGGCACCCCTAAATTCTGCTTCCAGAGCAGCCCTGCGCCCCTCCTCGCAAAAGAATCCAAAGTCGCCCCATCTCCCGCCAAGCCAGAGAACACCCGCCTTCTTCACAATGGCAATTGCCACGTTTGAATACTCCAGACCCGCAGCTTCATAGGGTTTCGTAATATACTCTGCCATCAATATACCGTATGCGGAAATGTGTATTCTCGTCCGATGAGAACCCTAAACATTTCATTTCACAGATCGGAGAACAGCAGGCAAAGCGCAAACTCTTCCGGTGCAACTTTGTTGTCCATGGCAAACCCCAATACGACCTCCACCCTGCCATAATACATGTTTTTCTGAAACCTACGGCCACAGAGGGCCTCCAGGCCGTTCAGGGGTTAAGGGTTCACTCTGTCAACCAATGCATCCTGTCTGTTTGGAGTGAGATAAGGTATTGTTCAGTACGAGTTAAAAATTTTACAAACTGTCTATTTTGCCATTCCAATTTGTTTGCTTAATATAGTTAATTGTAAGGGAAACCCCACTTTGAAAAGGGGTGTCACAAGGAGGTATAACTGAGAATAAGGTAGGAGGTCCATAAACTAACCATCTAAGGGTTGCAACTAAATTTTGGAGAGGTAAATATTTTAAAGTATTTTTCAATGAACTTTCCTTGAAAGACAAGTGGAATAGGCATCTAACCCAAGTTGTTTCATATTTTTTTGAGCTCTGTGGGACTAGTTTCAAAGTTTCAAAGTTGAAAAAAAGTGGTCATCTATAGTCATCAAAAGTGACCACCTCCTAAAATATGTTGATTTGGTACATTGAAGAAAGCAAATGTAGCTCTAAGTCATGTTTGCTTTTAATGCGCAATTAGAGTTCAAGCCTCCTACCTTAGTAGAAAAGAAACACAACATCAAGGAGTTTTTTCCAAACTTTGATTCCTAGTCTTCATTGCTCACACTTTATGGTTAACTCTAATATATAAAAGAATTGAAATTTTTTCGTCTTGCGCAACTAACATTCACTTCTTACACAATCCCAATTAAGCATACATAATTTCAATGTTCTAAAAGCAAAATTTCATTTTTGGTGAATTTATGAAGTCAATTTCCAAGGTTTGTAGAATATTTTATTGAAAATAATCTTTTGAATCTAGTTGCATATACATATACTCACATTTTTCATTTAAAAAAACCATGTTGTTAAGTAACAAAAATATAATCTAGGAAGACTTTAATGTGAGGTGTCATATGATCAAACTTTGTAAAATAGATATCTTTATTTTTTAACTATATTTTACTATTTGACCCTGATATTGAAATCTCTATAGAAGGAATTGTGAAACTTTTTGGAAGATGCTTGTCATTTAAAGAAAGATGTGTGTGTGGATGTTTCCTACATATAACCGCAATCAAATTTTCAAAATTTATCACCAATATTTTTCAATGAATTATCATAGATATTAAATGAAAAAAACACTAAAAATAGAGTTTTGGTGTTTTGAAATTAAAATTATGTATACTTGATTCAAATTTCATAAGAAGTGAATGTTAATTATATGAGACAAATAATTTCAATTCTTTTCTACAATATAATTAATTGTAAAGTTGGTCCTCTGTTTGTGAATAAGTGTCAAATGAAGGTATAACTAAGAATAGTAGAAACAAACACAACATCAAACTCCATTGGACCATAGTTTTGGTGCTCCAAGGAGTGTTTTTTTTGTCTTTTTTCCAAACTCTAGCCCTTGGTCCTACATTGCTACAACTTTAGGATTAGCCCTTCACCGCCATAGGGGATAAAAAGTGTCCTCACATAGTCTAGCAATCTTGTTCAAAGTTGTATAACTTTTTGCATCTGATGTTTAAATTTAATAAAACTTGTTGGAAAACTTGCACATACTAGTCTAGTTTATGTGGTAGAATTTTCAAATCAATAAAACATGTCCACTGGAAACCACTTGAAGTTCATAGGTTCAATTTGAGTTCACCAAATTGCACTTCATGGTTGCAACTTCAAAGGCTTGTATCTCCTTCATCCAATGTTTGTTTTCAATAAAATTTGTTGGATTATGTTCCTCTAGAAGTCTAGTTCGTGTGGTGAAATTTTCATAGTAATTCAAATTGTTCTGAATGTTTGGGAATAATTCAGAGTTCAAAATCTAAATATTTTTGGATTACAATGGACTTTGGTGGCTTGTTACTTCTTCATATGGTGGACATTTATGATTAATTTTTAAAGAAAAGTTGTGCATTTCTAGTCTAGTTTGTGTGGCTAAAATTTCATATTAATCCAATAAACTAAGAGTGATTGAGAAGCATTTCAGTAGAAGGAGGTTTCATCATAGATGTATTTTTTGCACCTTTTTTTTCTTTTCTTTTTGACATTTCACTGTCATTTTGCAAATACAATGAGTTGATTTCAAAGCACTTTATAGTTTCAAGTTTTTCATTTGAGTAGGTTTATAAATCAAATTTCACCTCCAAATGTGTTTTTAGGAAAATTTCAGCATCTTTTTTCAACACTAAACCATTATAATCTTGCAATCTATATGGTCAAATGACTCCAAATTTGATCCACATCATCAACATATGTACACTACAAGATTGTATGGTTGAGATTTTCATACCTTTGTGACATTTAGACTTATAAGGCCTGAAAAGCAAGGGTGCTTTTGAGCACACTTGGACTTTAGGCTATGAGGGGTTAGTAAATACTAATGTGTAAACAAATTTGAATTATAGAAAAATAGGAAACTTGTAAGATTATTAATCGCTACTATAAACATCATAGTAGTTCAAATTGTTTCTTTTGAAATCATTTTTGAGCCATATGCATTGGTTGACATATTCTTAAGTTTTCAAAGGATGATTTGACATGATAATTAAGGTAGACATGCCTATTATCACCTTGATTTGCAATATGGCTATGTTAAGGCCAATTCCAAGAGGGGCACATATTTTTAAAAGTGTACATGTTTCACGAATCAAATCCAAGTGGAATTATAATTTTTCAATCAAAACTCTAATTTCTGTGAATTTTTCAAGTGGTCAATCCTAAGTTATAAAATTTGCCTCTAGACCTAGGGTCATAAACAACTCATAAACATCCTATAACCACCTAATGAATAATTAAATATTCTTTATGTAAGGAGTGACACGGTATCCCAACTTGTCATAAGATCCCTGATTTTGTTATAGAAACCATGATTTTGTCATAGAATGAAGGGAATTTGGGGGTAGAGGGGGTTAGGTGGAAATGGGGCCAAAACTAGAGTGACAGAAATGGGTTGGTCTAGTTGCTAGAATTAGGTTGCAGTTGGAAATGGGCTGGTCAACCTTAATTACTTGGTCTAGTGGAGGTAAAGAATGTTGCAACTTTATAGTTGACAACATGGTGTTTTTTTTAGGCAATTAAATGACCAATTTCCTTATAAAAAAAATGGATAGCTTCAAGCTTATAGAAAAAAATGAGGGTAAATGTGACAAAAAATGCCAGATAGAAATAATAGCCCTCTTTATTGTTGTCAACATGCCTCTAAAACCTCATTTCATCTGTCATGCAAAGCCAAAATTGTATACTCAAAATTGACCTCCTTTGATTAAAGCCTCCTAAGTTAAGGAATGAATCAACTTAAAACCTTCTTGAAAGGAAGGCCACGTAACCATTTGTCCAAAAACCAAAAAGAACAACCTGGTTGATATGATATGTAAGGTGGGTACACCTAAAATGGCCACTTAATCTTACCGTGCCTAGTTCCTGTCATCATGTTGTTTAGATTTTTACATAGTCTTGTTGGCGAGTGAAAACATGTTTCAGCGCACCAAAGAACATAAGATTTGGATACTTGAGTTACTTGTAAAGTCCCCCACTTTGGGCATGACTTTTTTTGAAGTTGAGAAGGCAACTATAGTTGAAGCATCAAACTTTTTCGCAAGATACTTATGTCACACGACTTCAAAAGTGGGGACCAAACTTTTTTAGGCACCATTTTGATAGAAAAATAAGTTTCATACCCACTTTTATTTTGACTTTTTGAACTCAACCGGCTTTTTCACAAAACTCATAGGTTTAAACCCCGATTTAGGGTACTTTACAAATGACTCAACTATATGCAAAAGTTAATAACAGTCAAAGTCTGTTTCTGAAATGGCCATCTACAGTTTGGGTACATGACTGATTTTAGAAATGTATGCACATTATAGATGGTGCGTGAAGGTCAGGTGCCATTTTGGGTGTACCTACCTTAAGCCTGATAGCCATGCTCTCAAGAATACCTTATGTAGGTGCAAACACAGCAATCCCTATCTGCACCCAACTCGAAATGATAGGCATGATCGAAATTGTGCATTGGTTTTCTCGCTTAACCCTAGACCGCCCAAGTGGACGAAATGTGTCCTCACACATATTGGCAATCAACTTTGAAGCGCTATAACGTTTGCATCTAATGTCTGAATTCAATAAAAATTGTTGGGAAAGTTGTGCATGCTAGTCTAGTTGTTATGGTAAAAATTTTAGATCAATCCAAGACGTATTGAGTTTGTGAGAGTCATTCAAAGTTCATAGGTTCAATTTGGGTTCATCACACTACTCTGTAATGACTGCAACTTTAAGGGCTTGTATCTTTTTCATAAAATGTTCGTTTTCAGTAAAATTTGTTGTGTTTTGTTCCCCTTAAGGTTTAGTTATTGTGGTGATATTTTCATGGCAATCCAAGTTGTTTTGAATGCTTGGGAGCAATTCAAAGTTTAAAATCCAGACATTTTTGCAATTCAGTGAACTTTGGCGACTCATAACTTCTCCATACATGATTCTTTTTCATACATTCTTGTTGGAGAAGTTGCACATACTTGTCTAGTTATTGTGCTCAAAATTTCATGTCAATCGAAGAGGTTTTGAGTGACTGAGAAGCATTTTAGTAGAAGGAGTTTCAGTCCTAGATGTGATTTTTTGCTACTTTTTTCACTATTTTTTAATATTTCAAATCCATTTTGCAGACATAGTGATTCATTTGTATGATGTTTTTTCTCACCAAATATTTTATCTTTTAGTTTTGAATCACTTTGTAGCTTAAAGTTTTGTCATTTGAGTAGATTTAGAAATCAAATTTCACCTCCAAATGTGTTTTTAAGAAAATTTCAGCACCTTTTTTTAACACTAAAACATTATAATCTTTCACTCTATACGGTCAAACGACCCCAAATTTATTCTACACCATCTACAACATGCACACTACAATATTGTACGGTTAAGATCTTCATAACTTATTCTAATTTTGTCTCTTCAGACTTGCAAAGGCAAGCAGTTTTTAAACCTGGTTGGACCTTGGGCGGTCTAGGGTTAACAGAAAGAATTTCTAGCGAAGCTGCATGGTGCTACTACATCAGTATGCATGCCATTTGGATTCCGACAATGACTCCTATTAATTGCTGGTTGTGGTGGGTTCATGGGAACACAGTCCCACATCAACCTAGAAGTACCTAAATGAGACACTTACCCTAGATCTCTTCATCTCAAGGGTGCATAGAGAGAAAAATGACGTGCGTTTGTTACAAAATGGTTTAGGAATTGAAAAACATTAGTTTCATATTTTCTCGGGCTTGTATGAATATAATATAAATTTTAGAAAACAAGTGTATAGATGCACATCTTGTGGACACTAGACTAATACCAAAGTGGGCACGAAAACACACAAAAGGGATACACTCTAACCTTGAATCCTATGTGGATGATTGTGACTTTTTGGAAGAGTGACAATTTCTTGGAACTTCACTTGTCTACTTAAAGACCCCACATGTCTTCTTTGAATTCACTTGTACTTGGATTTAGGTTCTTTTCTAAGTGTTTGTAAACAACTAGTGTTCCATTTGGGTGCTTCTACCTTAACAATAGGTGAAGATAGACTCAACCTCAAAAGAATTATGGTTTGTAGAATTTGGTTAGAAGCAAGGTTTTTTTTAGAGTAGTCCCCCCTAGGCCTCATTGCACATGCTTCTCTTTTGGAAGGAGGGACAAACAAAGGTCAAAATTTTGACAAGTTGGTAAAATTTCACTACAAAAAAATCCCTTGTTAAAGTGGAAAATTATTGGCCTAGTTTACTCCTCCTTTCTAATAGAAATTAAAGGATTTTCTAATTCATAAAAATTCACCTCATTTGCATTGTAATCTTATAGATTCACATCTAAGTTGCGTTTTAAAGTTGCTATGAGTATTAGTAACTATATCCTTACATCTCAAATTAAACTGACAAGCATTGGTAAAAAAAAGTGATGCTTTTAAAAAATAGAAGCTACTAAAAAATAACAACCTTCTAAAAATCGTAAGAAAAACTTAGGTGAATATCTAACTTCTTTTAACTATATTTCTAAAATTTTCAATTTTAACATATTATTTTAAAGTTTTTTAAACTATTTTTCTTACTTTAAATAATTATTAGGCAAAAAATTGCTCAAGCTACTAAAAGGCTACAATACACAAAGAAGATATTCACTATCCTTGCAATTTACTTGTTGGAAGTGCATGATCACTCTCATAGAAACTATTGTGTAAGTTGTTCATATGTGTTGACGACTTATATCAAAATAGAAGCTAACACTTTCTTGTTGTTCTTTACAATTACGAGATTTTTTTAGAAAAAAGTCCATTTACAAAATACTTTTGGCAACTAAAATCCTATATAAAATCTAAAATAAATCCAAGGGACTTGAAATAAATCTCAAAAGAGCAAGAAAACCCCAAATCCATAGCAGTAGAAGTTGGATGGAAACATTAGGAGAGATTTGAGGCCTTTGGAAGATTGCAAGTTTTTAGATTGTAGAAATGTAGAAACTATCGTGGGAATGTAGAAATGTCGGTATCTAACATGGTCAAGATTGTGCCATGTCATTAAATAATTAATTTTTAGAACTTTTTTTGCATTTTAGGACAACTAATTTTGAATTAAATTTTTTAAAATAATTTTTAGCCAAACAACATCCAATAGTTTTGTGAACAAACCTAAAACAACCAATTGTCATTTATTTACTATTAAAATTTTTTAGTGATGTGTTGAAGAATTCAATTAGATTTATAGGCTTGTCATGAAATCTTGTTAGGTTTGCTTACCTTTCAAAGAGATTTGCTATATGGAGAAGCCTCTCTATATGAAATCCTTATCTTTTGTATTGTTGAAGGTGAAGGATTAATCTTAAGCACCAAGAACTAAAATCATCCCATTATTACACTAGACAAAGTCTGAAGAAAAGTCCCATTAGAAGGTAGATAAGTTATCCAAATTGTTATTTTTGTAGATTGTTTTCTATTGTTAATGTGGTAGTGATTTAGGCAAACAAGCCTATAATGACCATGATTTGCAATTTGGCTATCTTGGGGCCAATTCTAAAAGGGACACATATTATTCAAAGGTGTGCACTTGTTTCATGAGTCAAACCCATGTAGACTTATAATTTTTTGATCAAAATTGTAGTTTATATGAATTTTTAAAGTGTTCATCCCTAAAATTAAAAAAGCCCCTACCAGTCATTGTAAGAAACACCAACCACTTTTGTAGTGCTTTGCAAAATTTGTTCTTGTCCAATGCTATAACTTTTGATTGATGAATCCAATGCCCAAACCAAAAAAAACTATTTCTAGAGTTTTTGATTGCAATCATATTCTATATTTTTCAGAACTTATAAAAAATCATTTTATATTTAAAAGTTATTTTTGTTAATTTGTCACACTTTCAAGATTAGGGTTTTTTACACAATTGATTGGTTCAAATTAATGATTTTTGGTCGAAATTTCTGTGGTATGTTTTTATAGTAGGTAGGCATGTCCCTACCAAAGGGCATCCAAAAAAACATTATTTTATGACCTCTACATTAGTGCAAACAGGCCTCCCTTGCGTGCATCCTTCAAAACATTAGAAATGATTTTGAACTCATTTTTTAGTCAAACCTCATCAATGTAAAGTCTTCTCAAATGGCCAATTTTTAGTTTTGTTCAAAATTGTTTTCCCTATTTTTTACAAATTAAAATATCAATGAATGTATTTTCTTTACTAGAATTCAATGTCCAAGATGATGTCTTAGACAAGATGATGTCCTCGCTAATCCCGGAATTAAGGGAGGAGGCTCAAAAACCGCTCACCCTCCAAAACCACTCACCTCCTGAAATGTATATTTATGGTACATGATGCTTTTTGATCTTTACAGTAATGTACAAACAGTGAACATTTGAAGGGGTGGACGGTTCTGGAGCCCTATGCCATATTGACTTCAGAAATTCATAACTAATTCTACAGAGCTCCAAAAAATACGAAACGACTTGGGTTAGATACCTATTCAAGCTGTCTTTCTAGAAAAGTTCACTGAAAAATATTTTAAGATGTTTCACCTGCCCAAAATTCTGTTCCAGCGCTTAGATGGTCGGTTTAAGGACCTCCTCCCTTAGACAATTGAAACCTGAATGTGCTAGTGAGACTTTGCTACCCAAATGCCTCAGTCCGATTACTGAAATGTAATCGACTTTCTCCATGTAAGTTACTGTGCACTTGTTGCAGCTGGATAGTAAATCCCACCTTGCAGACAATATGAGGATTCAAAATTTTATCTGAAATGATGGATCACCTTGTAAAGCAACCAAATTTCATGTGTCCACTTATCACACATTTGACTGTTCTGTATGAAACATACCCTAAACCTTCAAAAACTAGAAATAAGAAACTCAGTAGAGCACAAGAGCCACGGTCACTTCGATTTATAGGTTGGTCATATTTGAAACAAGAAAAGAGAAGGATGCGGCAGAGAGTGGATGAATGACGCCATTTCCGGTTGTCAGTTTGTCACTGTAGCTACTGAACTGGTCATAACTGCCACTGATGCGGGGAGTTCGGCCGGGAATCGTCTGACAAGGCCATTCGTTATCTCAGCCGCTGGGCTGCCCCACAGCCCCACTACATCATTTCTCTGCCACTGTTGACAACTGAAGTCAGGAACAATAACTTCTCATCCGGGCAGTACAGATGTGGCCTTCGTTTATAGACCCCGCCGCTTTCTTCCCACGGATACCAGCCCGACGTTCAAGGGTTCAACAGAGCCTTCATGAGATAACTGAAATTCATGGTTATTTTGTTTAGTAGGAAAAAATTGAGAAAAGGGGCTGCAGTAGGCCGGCCGGCAGCAGGCAAGTCAAACGTGACTGCGGCGCCATTCGTTCCAGCCGGCGCGACTGAGATGCTATTGCAACCTTTTCCACGTTCCTTTTTCAGCTTCAATCCAAGCGCGGTGGAGCTGCTCGTGGAGCTACTTAGTGCGGGTGACGCGCTGAGTGCCGACCTTTTCTTTTTCCTGAGTTCTCCGCTCTCGTGCTGCGACAGCTGCTGTCTGCAGACATTCAATGGTAACTTAGGCACTTAGTCGGTCGCTCTGAGTACTCGAGTCAGCAAGTAAATCTAAAAACATTCTCTCTATCGATATCATGCTTATAAATTATCATGAACTGAAATTCCCCACTTCTAAATTTGAGGCTTTCAGTCGGGCACAGTCGGGTCACTGAGTCACTCAGGTGCTTCCTGTTTTTACTTTTACGACATTCTGATTTTCAGTTTATGCGTTGGATTGACTAAGGATTCCGCAAGGTGTTATGCACAATTGTGTAGTTTAATCCCTGAATGCCTGAGGTACCAAATTCTGGCGTTGGACCAAGCTTTGAAGGTAAAACTTCAGTTGCCAAGCTACTGTTTTTAGTAGTATTTTCTTAAAGACAAATTATAGTTTTTGAGGTCTAGTTCTAGCATCAAAAATCTCACTATGAATGAGAAAGATGATTTTTCTATTCAAGAATCTGTACAAAGTTGTTCATTGCAAATCTTGATTATCTAGTATACTTGAAGACACTTGGAAATGAGCCTCAAATACATTACATCTTGGAGGAAAAATGGAATTAAAATGGAATTATAAATTCATTCAAAAATATTCTAGAGTAGATTTTGAAATCAAAGTCTTAAATTAGATGGGATTATGCATGTTATGCCCTTCAATTAGCCTCATATTTATTTTTCGGTGACCTCAATTTTAGATTTGACTTGTGAAAAGTGAATTGGAAGACTTTAAATCACTTTCATAGTTTTAACACGTACCTTCATGAGTCATGATCAAACATTATGATCTCTCAATCCTAAGTGAAATTACTGTAATTTCTTTTTTTTAATGAGATCCATAACTCGTCTGGTTTGATTTCATACGGTTAAATGTGTGCATTTATTGTTCAACTTAGAGCAAATTCCAGGAAGCTAATCAACAGAAGACCTTGGGCAGGGTTAACGTGTGACTATTTTAGTCTGCAGATGCCGGATGGGATTAATTCATTTATAAATCGGCATTCTCACAATCGGCATCAACTCTTCAAGCCGTCTCGAGGATTTGTATCACTCACTCGGGGTCGGCTTCGAGATACCTCAAGAAATTGCCTTACTCTCGATTGGCTTCAGGCTATCTCAAGGATTGAATCACACACGAATTGTTGGTGGATGATCTGGGTTGGTCGCGGGGCTGATGTCATCCAGCAGTGCCATGGCTTTGGATATTTGTGAGGGATTGTCTCAGCCCGAAGCTGGAGTTTATCACAAGCTCCTTGGTATTTGTGTTGGTGGACTGAAGCCCCGACCGATCGTGGTTATTACTGACATCGGAAAAGACTACGACGACCTGGCTGCATTGGTCATTCTCAAAGAGTTTCACCGCCTAAAGCTCGTCGAGGTACGCGCTGTGGTTGCTAACCTCATGCCAGCAGACCAGAGGGCGCGCCTCGCTAGGACTGCGCTTGACTCCTTGGATCTGAGAGACATTCCCGTGGCCTGCGGTACTCGCGGGTCGTCCCATGAATACGAAGTACTGGACCATGAGTTCATTGACATCGGATTGCCGCCCGCAGACGCTCTTGAGATGCAGAACGGGCAAGATCTTCTACTTCAGGTGTACGAGAAGGCCAAGGAGAAGAGCGAGAAGTTGCACCTGCTCTGCCTGTCTTCGCTGCGAGATATACATGATTTTGCTTCCACCCACCCAGATCTGGTTGCAAAATTCACTGCGGAGGTTCATATGCAGGGTGGCAACTACATCTCAACTGATGGCAATTTGATGCCAGATGAAAAAGCTGCCAACAACCGCTTCGATATGGATGCTGCGATTGGGTGGCACTCCTTCATACAAGCGAGGGCTCTCCCAAGTTACACCTACACTAAGGTTGCTGCGTTTGCTGCACCCCTCGCATCGGACGTTTTTAAGGAGCTCGAGGGCACGGGCCACCCCATTGGTGCGTACCTGCGCCGAGTTCAGGTCCAGCAAGATCTTGCATTCTACAAGCAAGCGTGCGAGAGTGACCCGGCGAAGCGGTTTGCGCCGTTCATGGACCAGAAGTGGTTCCTGGCCAACAAGACCAATTGGAATGAATCGAGGGCTACAAGACCCGAGCGAGCACAAGGTGAAGGAGACGACGCTCTGCCTACTGTCGGGGAAGTGATACCATATCTTACCAAGATTATAGTCTACGACGCGCAAGCGGCTCTGGGCGTTGCTGGCGAGAAGGTTGTCAGCGAGCTCCAGGTGTTTCGGAGCAGCCCCGAGCCCAGGAGCATCATAGTGAAGAAACCCGAAGGCGGGTGTGTGAAAACGATTCATCAGATCATAGGTGATGAGTGCAAAGTACTACCAGAAAAAATGTCTTTAGCAATGTCAGCGCTCTTAAAAGGCTCACTTATCAAGGCGTTAAGGTCCCCGTTAATCTCTGGAAGCCGGTCCACGCATCAATGCGATTTTTGCAATGAAATTCCGTTTCATTTGTGTACGAAAAAATAAAAAATGAAGAAGATGTGGATGCATCTTTGTCAACTTTGATTGTAACCCATATTTACGTTGCCTGCAGAAATTGTGCGATGGATGTAGGACATTTCAGTATCTTCTGTATTATAATTTGGGGTCACGAGAAAATTCCCCATCTTCAGAGAAAGAATTATACTTGGTGACCACGGGCATATCCAAACATTTCCCGAATCAACTTGCACTTTCTCGAATACTCGAGCGTTCCGACTGCCACTTGATACAACCTGTAGATAACGTACATGCATATTGTTGATCAATTGAAATATATAAGAAACTAAGCTTCAGTCCATATTCCATAACGTAGCACCCTGCAGAAGCACGACTGGCTAAACAAACAGCGTGCAGATCACACACGCACGTCAGTCTGCATCGAAGCCCTACAGGCAGGACACGAAAGCGAAGTGGAACTTATTCGGCAACGGGGCAAGTTGGATGCGAAAGTTCTCCTTTGTCTCTTTCGTTGCAAGTTGGTAAAGTTCTAGTTACCGTCACCAGCTGCATCAATCCAGCGCCTTTTGCCAACCTTTTGACGATATTAATCATTCGGCCTCTGTCGGGTATGCAACCAATCTTAACAGTACTCCCATCTTTGAAATCGATCGATCGATCGATCGGGTACCATGCCCACATGTCCAGATCAAGAGTGTGGTGTCCAACTTGGATTAACTCCGAAACGCCAACTGATCGATCGATCAACCCCGCAGAAGTCCTCTCGATCAGCGGCACACACAATCGATGGCTCTATCACGTTGAAGGAGCTCAGTGCTCACGGAAGTCTGCAGTCGGAGAAATCAGTGTATCAATAGTGCCGGCCGAAATCTCTGGTTCAGTACTGGAATTGTAATTTGGCAGTCGAAATTTTTTATCATTCAGCGTGTGAAGGATATCAGCACAGCCTAAACAACACTGAAATAATGATTTCATAGTCGGAGAAATCAGTAGGGGAATGGATATCAATATTCAATAGTGCCGATTCAGCACTCTGATTCAGTACTGAAAATTAATTATAATTCGGAGAAAACAGTGAATGGCAAATGAATGTAAAAAGCCAGTTCCGTCGAAATTGGCGGAATTTCATCATACTTCTCTTTTGCTTTTTGTGCCTAACTGGTATGCAAATGAGTGTGCAGACTTCATTCAACTTAAATTTGTTAAATTTGCGATATTCCATAACTTTACAAACTTAAGGTCTAATTTCGGGCCACAAATTGGGACTGGTGTAGATTTTGATTTCAGACCGCGCGTTCTGAAGACCAGAACCGCGGTATGTCACAATTTTGGGGTTGTGGAATATCAACAATTTAACGAAATTGACGATATTTCATACACTATATTGCACACCGCTGATCTACGATTTTCATTTCAGCTAGGATATCTCAACTCCCCAAATCACTTCCTGTGCTATCTTTGGGGGTCCACTACGCCATTTTCATGGAGTTCTTTCAAATCAACGAAATTCACGTTGACATCGAAAGCGCCAACCTAACCAGTTTTGGAGCCACTGAGTATATAATTAGACACCAGTGGTCTATAACAGGAAAGTCCGTGGGTGAGAGGATATCAATAAAGCCAAAGCTGGTTGCAGCAATCTGGTTCAGTCATTCAGAGTCGGAGATAGTTAGATGCAGACCAGTTCTTTGAAACTTGAATTTTCCTAGCATGTCTGCAAGGAAAATGTGGTGGTCTTTGGTCACGTCAGGTAAAGGAGAAATGATTTAGTTGCAAACTAAACTAAAAAAATTAGAAAATTATTTTACTTTGATTTTGACTGGCAAACTGGCAACGGCACAGGGCACACATATATGCTAATTTTTGGTGACAGTCCAATTGTTCAAGTGTTCTTACTGTTCTCTTCTTTAGTTAGGATAGAGATCGGGTGGTAAAATGGTGCGAATGGAGTTCAAAATTCAGTTGTGAACTTGTGAAGCATTCCTCAGTGACAAGGATATTTAAGCCAACACTGAGATACTGTTAAATGACTTCTAATTGAAGCCGCAGTAAGATCTGCACTTACTTCGTCATCAACTGATCAAAGTAGAGCGTTCACTCCAAGTTTCACAACATCTTCATGCTCTTGATGTTGATGACGCGGTTCTCAAGTTCAAAGCGTCCTCTTATTGTAGTGACGACCAAGATTCAACGCATTAAATTCGCAAATCGTTAATTACCACAGCTTTCCTTACCACTCCGTACTATTCTTCCACGTCTCCATGTAGAAGGATCTACAAATGAATAATCCAACATATTACAATAATCCCCAACTTCCAAACACTTTCGAAGAGTTTAGTGATATGAAAGATGACGTACACAATGCTGATAAAGCGATGGATTCACTCCAATTTTGTATTATTATAATTATTATTAATAATAGAGAGTTGATGTGTACAATGTGCACATAAGCAACACAGCTCTATCGTTGCACAAAACTCAACACAAGCTGGTCCCTGGGTACACAACTCTTGTATTATATGCAAGGGTCATTGCATTGGCATTAAAATGGTTTAGAGAATTAGAGGATGGCTTTTGTTAAAATTATATCAAATTGAAAAGACCAAAAAGTTAAGTGAAGGCTACTATTGATTCAAAAGAAAATTATATGTAGAAAATGTTGCATTACATACATTTTAGGAAAAAACAACCCGACAATATATATGAAGAATTAAAACACCTATACATAGTTTTTTAAAATCCATATAAGAAGTTTTCTCCTATCAAAATTAAATTTTTATCAAAGAGGATCCAAGTTGGGTAGCTTAGCCTATGATACATGTATTAAAAAAAACTCATATAATTAGTTTTTTTAATTCTATTAGTGTCCTCAAAGAATATTTGTTTCATATATATAATTACATTTTTGGATTCCTTATTAAAAAGGCTACAAGAGTTTTCTACATTAAAGAAAATTATATACTTTGAAAATAGATTAAAATGCATGAAAAGTGATATTAATCAAGACCATATAAAGTAGGAGGTTCTTAATTCTTAAATGGAGCATTTAAGGGTTGTAATTGAATTTTGGGGAGGTGAAACATCTTGAAATATTTTTGAGTAATTTTTCTTGAAAAGACAAGTGGAATTGTCATCTAACCCAAGTCGTTTCATGTTATTTGAAGCTTGGTGGAAATAGTTAAATTTTTTTGAAGTTGAAGTGGTATAAGGCTCTAAAATAGAGCCACTCCTTGATTGTACACAATTTTTATATTGTTGAAGGCTATGAAAAAGCAACATGTAGAAACAAGGTACATTTAAGGAGCTGCTCCATTTTAGAGCTTGCTACCTTAATATGGGAGTTGAGTACCCAGAGTAGAGCCACTGAAAAAAATTTGTGGAGGCGAGCACAAGCTCTGGATACACATTCTTGTTTTAACTACTATAGGTGAGATGATACACAAGACAGGACGTTGTTGATTCAGTAGTATCTCAACTCATTGTGTTCGAGATTGATGGTTACCAAATGGTTTGAGAATAATCCGCGGATACCGATGGGTGAACTACCAAAGAACCTTCCTGAACAGCTAGGCGGTTACAAGATCTCACTGCTGGCAACAGTTGTCACTTAACCGAAAACTCTGCTAACATTCGAACAATATCAAGCGTCTATAATTAAGCTGTGAACAGTGACCTGAGAGGGCGTTGGGGTTTAGCTGACGTCATGTACTGTACTGTACTGTATATACTAGCTGACGTCATAGGATGAATTTTAACAATTGTGGGCGGACTGAAATTTCAACTACGGGCGAGAGGGGCAACAGAGATTTTGAAGATTGCTGCTGGAGTCCGAAGATTCCCAGATGCCCTACATAGCCTTCATTTGTTAGCAGCTTGTTGCACGTTCATATGGCATGTGATGCACCAGGTTTGCATCTCGAAATGCTCTGTTCTGGAGCCCATGTACGCCACCCTCTTGGGAAACAAATTCGAATTCCACTGGTGCAATAAAAAGATTTTGATGTAAATTTTCTTTAATTTGCATTCATGTATATTTACTTGGGTGGTTCGCCCGTCCTATCCAACTTGTTGGTTTACTTGTGGAGGAGGTACTCGATGATCGTTGACAACGACGTACCACATATCCTCCGACCGACAGTTCTCGATGTCCGGTCCATTTTTTTCAAGGCTCGTGAGACCTGCTCTTGATTGTCTGAATTAATCAGCAGTTCGACGCGTGCATTGCATTGTTGCAGAATGATTCCGTCTGTTACTTATCGGGTACCCGGCCCTTTAGCTAGGCCGTTTCTAAGTTGGTGGTGGTATGAGTTTAATTACAACTACTATATAAGTTATATACTGGAGTTTGTGATAAGTGGTACTTATCGACTTACTGGTTACAAGAGAGCGCGCAGTCATCGATGTTTGAGTTGCCGATTCTAGGACTCTTGATCCTCGATCGATTCCTCCACAACGCGCTTTGAGGTTCGACCAACGTACGGCAGCTAGGCCGCTCAGTACGTACGTACCGACTGTTGGATCGAAGGCCGACGACCTCAGTTATCTACTGTTATTAATAGTCCACGCAGCGGAACCATCGCACACGGTTTCTTGTAGTAATTTGCTTCGGTGCCGCACCCAGTAATTGCTTCATGGGTGGACTTGTTGGAAGTCTTGGAACTAATAATGGATTAATTGAGAATTAAGACGTCCGACTGGAATGGTGGCTGGGCCGGCCGAGACTTTTGATCCTCCAAATCGTTGTCGCTTCACGACTAAGTTACACAAAGGCTTTCGAAAGGCGGCTGCTGCGAGAAACCGACTGGGCTCTTCAATTCTAGTTGGCGGACCAGCGGTTGCTGATGTGTCAGTTTGATTGTGCTCAGACACGTGCCTTAACAATAGACTTTTTGATTGCAAAGGAAACTCCAGTTTGAAGAAAGGGTTTCAAGGGACGGCATTACGGTGGTACATTCAAAAGCTCCACAAATTGCTATTGTGTCTAGTTACTATTATAAAATTGTTCTGATTTTCATATGGTCTTGTTTGCAAGTGAAAGCACATTCCAATGCAGTGAATGCACCAATGAATGCAGTATGCAAGAGTTTTTAAGGGTCAAACAAACTATGGTAAGAGGCTCAAAAAGCGACCATCTAAGGGCTGGTTCCCCCTTTTCCCCCTTTTCCTTGGATTGGAATATTTTTAACATATTTTTCAGTCAAGGAGAAATAGATGAGGATTCTAACACAAGTTGTTTCATAATTTTTGAAGCATTATTGAATTAGTTATGAATTTTCAAACATAGTCTGCCATAGGTCCCACAGTGGTGATCAGTAGGCCTTTCAAACCATACATGCGCAATTTCAAAAAAAATCTGGCTTGGTTCAAAAACTAGCAGTGCAACATGTCAAAAGTGATCTAATTTGTTTCTAAATGCGTCCCTTTCAAAAACTGAAATGGATGGTTGAATAAATCATCATTCTTTCAGACTATTTTATCACTTGACAGAAGGTAGTTCAACAATCAATCCTTATTTTTAATATAATCAAAAGACACCTATCCACATAGTCGAGAATGAACCCAATGGGACTCTGAAACCATCCATTCAATTAGTGAAAACAAAGTCTTAACATGCTTCAATGTAATCCACAATTTATTTTCTCACAGTAAATGATCCATTCCAGAGCCTCCTAGTGGACAGGTGCAAAAGCCTGATCGGTTTATGAGCCCCCTCCTATATCACAGCTTGTTTTTAATAGTGCCATCTACAGTGCCCTACAAGAAAGGTTGTCGCTCCACATTTGGACCCTTCCACTTTTTTGGTATAACTTTAAATATAGATTAGATTTCTTCTTTTCTTCAATCAACATTTGTACCTAATACAACTCTCCTCAAGCATACCAAATTTTTCAGTTTTCAAAAACCAAAACTCTATTTTAGTGAATTAAATTTTTTTTTGCAATTTTACATGAAAATTCACAAAAATCTATTGGGAAAGAATTTTTTGAATTTAATTGCAGGGATGTGTAGGAAACCTCCATACTCACATCTTTCCTTCAATTAGCATCTTAAAAAAAAAATTCACAATTCCTTCTTTACAGGTTTGAATGGGTGTATGACTAGTGTCCAATTTTTTTTAAATTAATATCTCTTTACTGTTATTAGATTTTTCTATTTCCATCTTAGCAAAAATCTACTCTTTAGAAAGCATTTGACTTTGGCCACCCATGCAAATAGAACTATTGTGAATTTCATTAAAATGGCAATATTCCATATGCCCATTTTTAAGCTGTCTAAACCAAAAATTGACATCTATGACTAGTATAGATTTTAAAGCATCTAGCAGACTAGCACACATACAAATTTCCAAAATCAATGATTGATGTAGATTTTAAATTGCACGGTCTCAAACATCTTAATCTTAGATAAGTATGGATTTTAGACATCTACAACATATATAAATTTCTAAAAATTTATGTTTGATTTAGATTTCAAACTATACAATTCAAACTGTGAAAGTGTCAAACTAATAGAATACTATCATTTTAACAAAGTTTGCTATAACTAAACTAAAAATTAAGTTACATTTGAAAATAAATATATTTATTTATAAAGTGAATGCAAGAATCACTTGTACTATTTTCACTTCTATATTTTTGGTGACTAGTTTTTTGGCTGTAACTTTTATGTTCAAGCTCCAAATGACTTAAAATTTATAGGAAATGTATTGATAACTATTCTATACGGTTCCTATTTTTGAAGATTTTTCAAAAATATTTTATTATTTAATTATCTCCCAATATTTTGTAACACTTTCCAATTTAGGATTTTTTAGTACTATTTTGAACCCCAAAAAATGAATTTTGAGGTGAAATTTGGAGAGGATGTTTTCTTAATATATTTGTAGCTATTGATTGAAGGAATTTTAAAAATAATTAATTTTATGTCATGTAGAAGTCTCCAAAAAGACCTTTGTGAGTTTGTATTGCTTACTTTTTTAAACATATGAAACATTATTTTGGTGGTTATTTTGTTCAAATCTCATTGCCAAAAAGTCTTTGAAAATGGACAATTCTTGTTTTTATTTTGGAAAAAAATTCTTGTTTTTATTAATTTAAACATCGAAGTATCTATTTTCTTCACTAAAATTCTTTGTCCAAAATTGTAGTGAAGAAAGCACAACTTTGACATTTTAATTTGTAAAAAATTAGAAAAATAAATTTAAGCAAATCTAAAAATTGGCCATTTTAGGCGACTTTTTGATGATGAGATTTGAGCAAAAAAACCACCAAAATAATGTTTCATACGTTTCAAAAAGCAAACAATACAAAGGTCTCTTGTAGACTTATAGACCATATAAAATTAAGTAGTTTTAAAATTCCTTTGGTCAATAGCTGTAAGTATATTAAGAAACCATCCTCTCCAAATAGCTATCCCCCTATGAAGATACGTTGTTTGTTTCTTTGGATCTTTGTTACGTTGAGATCTCCCGGACCGTGAGTCCCCCGGGTGCGTGTTTGGTACCGTCGGAAAGCCCTTGGCGAGGAGGGGTGCACGGGCTTTGATTCATGGTGTTCCAACTTACGACATGAAAGTTATTGAAGTTTGAAGTTTCTATACATTAAAAAAATTAGAAAATTATTTATTTTGTTGGTTTTCTTTTCTTTTAGACTGTGGCAATGGCACGGGCCACCCTAGTAAGTGTATTAAGAAACCATCCTCTCCAAATTTCACCTCAAAACTCATTTTTTGGAGGTCAAAATAGTACTAAAAAATCCTAAATTGGAATTTGTGACAAATTAACAAAATTGACTTTTAAATGTGAAATGAATTTTTAAATTTTTTGAAAAATAAGGGTATCAATTGCAATCAAGATATCTAGAAAAAAAAATTTGTTTTTTGCATTGAATTTATAATTCAAAAGTTAGAACCTTGTTAAAGAGGCAAGAAAAAAAACGACAAATAGTATAAATGTTTCTTGCAATCACCTTATAAGAAAACTTAAAATCATTTTCAAATCATATACTACAAGATCACCCAAGATAACACATCAAATTGCAATTAAAATTTTTTGTTTTCCAACAAAAAATTGAACAATTTATTTTTTCGATTTCACGTATTATTGTTTTTAATCGTTGACCAAAATCAAATAGCCCTTTTGGACGGTCCAATCTTTTTCAAATGGTTTACCTAAGAATAATAACAAAGAAACATGCCATCAAACTTTGGAATCAAATCAAGATTAGATGCTTCAAGGAATTTCATCCTATGTTTTTTTCAAACTTTGACTCCCACTCTCTCATTGTACACAATTTATAATTAACTCATTAAGTAACTTTTGAATTTAGCAAAAGATACTAAAGCTACATGCATTGTGTGGATTTTTTGAATCAATTGATACAACTTTTGATTCAAAAACCCTATCTATTAAAAATTGAATTCACATATCCTATCTAAATTCTTGTAGTGTTGAATGGATGTATACTTAATCCTTCAAGGATGAAGCATAGGACATAGAAGTTTTGAATTTTTAGATATCATGCTAAGACCTAAAAAAATTTTGACATTGAAAATAAGATTTTTTGGCCATATATATACTAATTGGAATGATTTGTATAAGAAATGTATTGAACAATGTTTAATCCATCAAGGTCGAAGGCCTTTTAGGGGTTAAAACTGTTATTACTTTTGAACTTTTGAAGAATTAAAGTGCTATATGTTTAAATTTCACTACTTAAGATAAATGGAAAATTTCATTAACCCTTAAAGGTTTTTGACTATGTTTTCACCAAAAATGCTCCAAAACTGCCATTTCTAATACAAGTGCAATTTTTTTTTGTAAAACACATTTTTGACTCATGTAACCATAGGATCTTGTAGTAAGGTGGTTTGTAAACATGTGGAAAAAATTTCAGAAATTTCCACCGTGTAGATTGCAAGATATAAGCATTTGAATTGACAAAAATTGTTCTTTTATCCCTACGAAAATCCGGGCAGCTGCACTTCACAAGGTCATATTTGTGTGAAAAAAAATTCAAAATGGTGGTTACTCTTTGAATTCATACTTCTATGCAAGTTGGCTACATTCTCAAAAAATTTCAAACCATTTGGATTTGTACAACATATAGGAAAAAATAAGTAAGTAGAAAGAAGTAAAAAATGAGCCAAAATACTAAATTGTGAACATTTTATTCATGGAATTGAAAATTTTCAATCCCAATGGTTTAAATGTTGTAATAAACAATCTACAACTTTAGTTTTTATTTTTTTCCAAAAATATGAAAAATTGAATTAAATGAAGAATTTCAAACTTTTTTTGTACTGTAGAGATTCTGTAACTGGCCGCAAACTACCCCAAACTCAAAATCTTCATAACTTTTGACTCATCAATTGGAATGGATTGATTCAAAGCTTCACATGTTTGTATAAACCTAAAGAATCAATTTGAAATTTTACTTTTTAAAAAGAAGTTTTTTTGAAAAAGTTTTTTCAGCTGCCCGGTGTGCCCGCCGAGTAGAGAAAACAACATATCCTGCCATAAATTTTTAACCATGAAGTCAAAAGTTATGAAAATTGTCGGGCCTTAAAGCTACTCCTCGGGCACACATTGCATCAAAATTTCAAAGAAAAAAAATAAAAACTCCATCCGTAGTGAGCTGCCCAAAAAATTTATAATCTCCAAAAATACTGTTCAAGGCTTTAGGGGTTAAAATGGAAAATTTTCATTACTCTAGTACCTTTTACAATTTAGGCCTCACAATCTAAAATCTAAAATTGTCATAGATTATTGAAGTTTATATGAGATCTAGATGTATATAAATCTATACTTGTCTTAGATGTCAATTTTCACTTTTCAATTCAGATCATGTGGTATGAAAAATGGCATATGGAATACTACCATTTTAACAAAATTTTCCATATATATATATATATATATATATATATATATATATATATATAAAGAAAACTCAATCTTATAACCATCTTGTAGTGTGCATGAGTGCATATTGCAGATGACATGAAAGAAAATTTGAAGTCATTTGGCAGTATAGATTGCAAGATTATAATGTTTTATTATAGAAAAGAGAGACTAAAATTTTCCTGGAAAAACACATTTAGAGGTAAAAATTGATTATTACATCTATTCAAATGAAGAAAATTTAAACTTTAAAGTGATCCAAAACCAAAACACAAAATTACAAGCACATTGGTGTAAGAAAATATCATTTACTTGGCTCATTGTATGTACAAAATGACTTTTAAATGTCAAAACATAGCAAAAGAATTTGCAAAAAAACCGGGGGGGTACACTATACGAGAAGTTCATTGATCATGTACAAACAAGCTCCAATTATTCAAGGGCTATGTAGGTGATTTTTTGGGATTTATTGTGTGTGTGGGGTGGGGGGGTTTACTCTATCAAAATTTATAAAGGGTACTTATTTCATGTACCCTATTTTTTAGTTAAAAAATTTTTGAGTGTCAATTTTTTATATTCTATGCTCATTATAAATACAACATAGTAGAAAGTCATACAAACAATTGACATACAAACACTTATAGTATTATCCTAAATAGTGTATTTGCAAACTATATTCACAATAACACAAAATCACAACAATTGCAAAAACTAGTATCAAAACTTGTACCAATGAAGCAATGAAGCAAAAACTAGTACCATGAAAAAACAATGTACACATTACAATGCAAGTTCAAGTCTACATGGCTCAAGGCAATGCACAAAATTGCAGAGTATGTGTTAACAAACACATAACACACACCATTCACAAAAGTTTCAAAAAATGAAGAATATGCTATGTCCGAAGTTCTCATTTTAAAATGCAATGGGACACTAAAGAACTCCAAACTAAGGCCAATATGATGCTTGGACCTGCACATTAAAACAACACAACATCAATAAGGGAAGTACACATGAATCACTGGAAAAAAATTGTATGCAAGAGGGAAGCACATATGAATCACTGAAAAAAGAAATGTTAACCCTAAACCCTAAATCTTAAATGCAAAACCTAAACCAAATTCAAATATGAATTTGAAATCTCTCAAGAAAATTCCCAAAACCGCCATTATAAACAAAAACCTAACGTTCAAAAAACTTCACTCAATCCCAATCACCCACTCACCGTGCCACTCAGTATCTAACTGAATTGACAGAAGTGTTTGGCCACTATGGCCAATGAAAATATCATTCATTCATAGGTTCATTCATCCAAATTTAAATTTGCCTACATAACAGGCACATGGGATTCTAGTTGACCTTTAGTAAACCATACATTCTCACACCTCTCTGAATTGAATGTAGAGCTCATGGATTTATACTATACTAAAAATTTTATATTTTTGTATACCCTACATTATTTTTAAAGTCCAAAAGCCCATTATATGGATGCTAGTTTACTTTGAATAATTGTATAAAATTTTGGTTCAAGGCAATTAAAGTTACCCTTCATTAGTTCATACGTCAACATTAAAGAAACAAGGAGTGCACCCCGTGGGTAAAAAACACATCTATAGTTGAACTTCTACTAAAAGGCTTGAGTCTTAGTCACTAAGTATTTCCAAGAAACACTTGTCGATTTTGTTGCATTTTCATGATAATTTTAGGAATACTTTAATATTAGGAAAATATTTTTTTTTCAAGTTAAAAAATATGACTAATGTATACATCTTTTAGACAAAGGTAACCATTAAAGGAAATGTATAGAAAAATTCTCTAAGTTGACAAACTAGAAAGTGCCAAACCTCAAGAAACTACATACTTTGATGTTTTTATTAGGAAAAAATAGGAAAAAATTTAAAATAATAAAACAAAAATTTTCCATTTGCAACAACTTTATGGAGATGGCCATTCACCAAAAAACTCACCAAAATCATTTTTTACATGTTTCGAAATGCAAGCAAAATGAGCTCACTTTGTAGCCTTCTACATCAAGCCAGTAAAAACAATTATTTTGGCCGTTGGCTACAAGTCTACTAGAAGACCATATCCTCAAAATTTCAGCTCAAAATTTTTTTTTTGATTCTAAATAGTAACAAAAAGGTGTATAATAGTCTTGAGTACCTTTTCTGTAAATCTTGAGTCATTTAGAGCCAAAATACAAAAGTTATGGCCAAAAAAAAGATCATTACGCATTGTGTAACGTAAAATAGTACAAGTTTCTTGCAATCACCCCACTCATAACTTCTTGGATTCATATAAAATTTTAACTACATAAAAATAAAATTAGTATGCACAACTTTTACAAACTTTTTTTAATTGAAACTAGATAGTGTATGAAATAGAAATGAGTTGTTGAAGTTCACTATAATTCAAAAATATCTTGATTTTGAACTTCTAATTGCTCCCCAAAAACATTCAAAGCATTTTACAAGGTTGGCATGAAAATTTTACCACCATGAGAAGACTTCAACATAAAGACAACTCAATAAGTTTTATTGAAAATGAACATTGGATGAAGAAGATACAAGCCCTCAAAGTTACAATCATCAAATGCAATTTGGTAAACTCAAATTGAACTTGGTAAATTTGAATGGCTTCCAAAAAATTAGAAAATTTTGAATTGATTTGAAAATTTTACTACATAAACTAGAGAAAAGAATGTAGATTTTCCTACAATTTTCATTAAATTTGGACATTTATTGCAAAAGTCAAAGCACTTTGAGTTGGACTTCCAAACTATGTGATGACACTTTTAGTCCTACAAAGCTATGAGGGGTTAAAGAATTTCAATTGCCAACCCCAATCTTTACCCCTTGAATCAATTGTCCAAAGTAAATAAAAAATTGCACGTACAATTTTACTTTGATGTGCTCAAATTGAAGATGGTGACCTTGAAAGACTTATAATAAATAAGTGGAATTCCTCCAAAATATCCAATCATTAATTCATAGATGTATATTCTTCTTTCTCTCTCTTTATATTTCATGAAGTTCAATAAATATTTATTAAATGTAATTTATTTCTTACAATATTTTTCATCTACCAATGGACAATAATGCTAGCGTATAAATGCAAAAGATGAGAGCCAATAAGTCTTGAACCTAGTTGCAAATATGTACCTAGGTTGTTGCAAGAAACACTTACCTTTTTTGACTCAAAATGGCCTATTTCAATGAGTCATGTGGCTTTTGGAATTATTATTTTCTTAAATAAAATAAAACATGGATAATTTGAAGAGCAATGAGAATATTGTGTCTCTAAAAATTTAGATTTAAGAAAATTTTAATCCAAAAGTTATGCACAAAAAAAATCCAATAGAAAATCCAATAAAAAGACACAATGAAAATAGACACTTTGATGTTGAAATATATTCAAAAAAATAAAACAAGATAATTCATTTTTCTTAACTTAAAGATGTTCCTTTTCAACTATTTTCATCTTTGGAAAATATAAATTGTGTTCTCTACACTTGCGCAAAGGTAGTGTACTTTGTGTATATATGGAGGTTGGACAATTTATAATTTAAAAAATCTCTTTATAGGCTTGTATAACTTTAGTAAAAGTCCTTCTATACCAATTTTGAGCTTAAAATTTTCATTTTTGGGTCAAAAATAGGACTAAAACTTTCAATAGGGCCAAGGTAGACAACTAGACATCCAATCAGGGGATGTTTACAAATAGTAAAGTAATTAAAAAAAATTGAAATTACATAATGTCTAGAGATATTAAAAGTATGTTCATTTCAAGTTTTGTACAAAAAAGACAAACGATGCAAAAGTTAAGAGTAAAAAACCACCTGTCCAAGGCCAAGGGGACAAAAAATAGGACAAGTGTTTCTTGCAATCAACCATCTACAACAAATTGAGAGTATTTATAATATCTGTATATATAACATAAGTACACTATTCCTATGATATTAAAAGAGTCTATAACATAAGTGCACTATTCCTATGATATTAAAAGAGTCTATAACATAGTACCTATAATATAAACATCTATAACCATAGACACATAATACTACAGAAGGTGTTTATAAAATAAACTCCTAGGCTCATTGGCTCACAAATTCTAATCTCATATGCTAGCACTCCTACCCCAATAATGTTATCATGTGAGCATGAAAATGTGAGGATATGAGCCTTCTTCCTCTTCCTCTTCCTCATCATCACTCACACACACACACACACACACACACACACACACACACACACACACACACACACACAGATATATATATATATATATTAAAGGTGCTTATAATGTAAACACCTATAGATCCCCGCATAGATCATATATAGTCTTCTAGATTCATATGCTCATGACCTTAGACTTACATGATAGTACTTTTCCATCTCTTTTATAATGGATTCAAACATACCTCTATAGTTCCAATTTTTGTTGTGTTTTTTTAATTCTTTTTTAAATATAAAAACAAAATTTTATTATAAAAACATAGTTATTTTTATTTTAATTGGTGCCTAAGAACAAAAGTTATGTCATCTTAAGGACAATTTTCACTTCAAGTGACTGGCAACAAAAAAAAAATTTAATTTTAAAGCGTTTATGTTTTATTTATTGTGATAGATCATATTTTTGAATACATAGAAAGCTTTGATTCATTCTACTAGGATTAATGATGTGAAAATTATTAGAGCATTTTATTTTCAAGGTAGCTAGAGAATCTTCTTGAAGAAATAACACACTATAGTTGTAGGGCAAGGTTGACAAGAAATAATTCTTAGAAAAACCTAGAGTATTTGAATTTTTTTTGTAATTGTACTATGAAAACAAGAATATTGAATTTTTTCTATTTTTAGCATTTTCCAAAAATTATTTCAAGAGGAAAAGAAATATTTGGCAAAGAAATGACGATCTTGCCCTAGATCCTCCAAAAATTCTTTTCTTGAAATTTCACGATGGAATCACATACTTCATCAAGTTGTATTTCCCTATCTAAAGAAATCTTTGAGTTTGGACAAAATCTCTACCTCAAGTTATTTTTCAAAGTCAAACACTCCTAAAATAATCTTTGTAGATTGTCTTGGAAGAGAAACCTAGCCATTTAGAGGCTATCCCCCCAAAATAAATTCCATACATTGTATGCAAGTCAAAAAGAGGTTGATTGCTTGGAGCATATAGTAAAAGAGTATGGTCAAGTAAAATTTTTGTTTCCCAATGTACCTTGTTTAATTGCAAGGCTTTGAAAAAATCTTTCATTGCTCCAATCTTTGAAAAAATTTGGCTAGAATGTTTTAAACTATTCTTAATCGCATTTGGTCCAAAAAAAAATTACTCCCCCCATTCCAAAATGATTGTCTACAATTTTGTTGGTATTTTTCTAAGCCACTTTCATTGATCATATTGTGAAAATATAATTTTAGAAGGTTCCAAATTTTATATCACTAGAATCAATGAAGAACATTGCAGGTGTTTATTGCAACCTAAATGGAATTAGTGAAAAGGAAGTTTTTTTTATACCTACTTAAAAGGACCTTAAAAAACATGACATTCAAAGTGAACAATCATTTGGGGGGTATGAAATAGGGGCTAAAGTTTCATAAGTTGTTTTATTCAACAAAAAAAAAATTCTTTGAATAGAATCTTACAATAAATTTTTCAAAAATTGATTCTAAGAAACATTATAATTTTATTACAAAAATAGGTAGATTTGAGGTAACTTTGAAGGGAAGGAGTCCCCTTGGGTTTTTAAAAGTTTAAGCACATATATCTTGCAATCTACAAGACCAAAGTTTTTGAAATTCCTTCCACACTCTTTACATTAGTCTAGTACAAGATCCTACAATTAAATATTGAAAAATACAATTTTCATGTTTCTTCCCTCTTTACTATAGAAATGACAACTTTGACTATTTTTGAATGAAAAAAAGGCCATGATACTCAAGGAATAAGGTAGAACAATCCATTGTGGTCAAAGGACCCCATTGTGGAAACCTATAGAATGACCCCATTAGAAGATTTTTCAATAAATTAAATTAGGGCCACAATCAATGCCTTACTTTACAATAATAGAATGACTAGTGATCTCATTAGTAACTTTTCAATGTAAATTCATTCTAGGAAGTGACTTTTTAGGCCTTCCACATTAGAAAATATTGTGACTCCTTTAAGTAATTTCTATACCTTTAGATAGGCTATTTGTTTAGTTTAGTTTAGTTTGTCACATTGAAATCTACCGGACCATGCATCCTCCGGTCATGTTCTTAGTACCATCAAAAAGCCCTTGACAAGGAGGGGTGCATGAACTTTGTTTTGACCTATGGTGGGAAAGCTATTGAATTTTAAAGTTTTTATGGTTCTAAAAAATTAGAAAACCACTTTTACGTTAGATTTGATTGTAGCAATGGCACAAGGTACATTAGTGAGCATTAAAGACATGGTTTTTGTTGGTTTCGAGGTAGTCTAGAGACCCTTTTGGGTGATGATTGGTAAAACACTTCAAAAATTCATAGCAATTTCATACTTTGTCAAAAAGTATATAAATGCAATTGCTCTTGCTGTTCCTTGCAGTTGTCTTCATGTGGGAATTTTTTTCTTAAAAAATCAGCAATGGCATGAGGGCAAACTCCTAATTGTGGCCACAATGGGCAGTTTGACCTTAATTGAGGCTTGAGTAACTTATGCACTCAAATGTGAGGCTGTGGTAGAGTTCTCACACTATGCACATCATAAGCGAGGCAGTTGATTGCCTTGGCAAGCGCTAAAATTCTTTTAAGAATTGACACATCAGATACAGCAGGTTGCCGTCCTACTTTGATCTCTGACAACCTGGATAAGCTATTTGTGTAGTTACATAGCTGTACACTTCTAGCACAGAGGTCGAACTGTTTACCATTTGGTATACTCAGGCTCTAAAATTACATTGAAACTAAAGAGTAATGAGCTACAAAACTTACTCAATCCTAGAGAAATCGATCGCACATAAGATTGTACTCAAAGGCTCATCTTTCCGCTATATCCATACCGATCCAGTAGTTCCTCATTTTCACGCCAATCCTCCTTCACCTTCACTTTTATCTGCAAGACACAATCCCACAAATTCAAGTTTGTCAAAAGACTAACTTTCACAGAGGGGAGTACCAAACCCTACATGAAGAAAATTCATTAAACCTTATCCAATACAACGCTCATGTGATTACCAACGCTAATCCTATGGGGGGCGAACGTTGATAACAGATTACTGAGTTACGTCATTTTTGAGGGATCCGGAGTATAATTCTTTTTCTATTCCTCAAAAACTCTACTTAAGCTTTGAATGCTTCTATCAACAGGAAAAATCGCACTATAGATCAAAGAAAATAATTTAGAAACCAGGTGAAAAATGATCTCGTGTTTGGCCTACCTCCACGAATACTTCCTTTCCTACAAAATCCTCAATATCCAACCTTGCAGCAGTAGCAAGCGTTTTCAAGGCTTGTCCTCCCTGCTTCAACCCACTGCCGTTAGAAGCAATAAAACATGAAGTTTCCAGTTCAGAATACAGACGAGTTCATCATTTACACACAACTATGAGACAACACATGAACAGTTGAACACCTCCTTCATCGCGTAAAATGCATGCAAACTCTACACAAACAACACAGATGACATGCACAAAACACCCAACTTAAGACAAAAAGGAAGAGCAAGACTAGACATTCCAGCTACAGAGTTGAAAGAAACGTACTTTGCCCAGTAAAATTCCTTTTTGCCCATCTTTCTCAACAACAATCTCCAGCTGTATGTAGTCTTTTGCGACTCTTCTTTCCATGTAGCTAGTAACGTTCACCTGCACGCCTCACACCAATGATCTCAAATATGCACGCACCAAACCAGCCAAGTAAACCTATACTGAAATTGTTCGAAGAAACTTGTCACGATTCACAACTTGGTTTACAGTGATCGATGAAAATTTGGCCAACATTACAGCTATATAAATCAAACTCACCTGGCAAACATAAGGAATTTCTTGCCTATATTGTATGAAGATCTTCTCTCTTAACATCTCTGCAACGAAAAACCTCTCGGGATGTTCACTAACAATATCCTGTAGAAATTATCAACCCACGTTCAGATCGTTGGAAAGAGGCACACACGACAGATGCAGGAGAGACGTCTCATTTATGTTCAATTTGATCAGAAGCTGCTGCTAAGATGCCAACAAATACCAAACAGGAACAATTACACACAACATAAACATGTGACATATACCATCAATGTCTACAAATGAAAAACAAAAAATTACAGACCATCAAACATCAGTAATAGGAAAAAAAACTAATATAGCGAGCTGAGAGAAACTTAGGACTCACTAACACTCAATAAGATGATCCTGACTAATCTACTCCAAGCAAAAAACAAAAAACAAAATTCAGATACAAAATACTCATTGATAGGATTCTTACTGCATCTACATCACACTTCTGGTCACGCAGTGGGACAAGACTTTGGACGCTTACTTTGGGATAATAGGCGGGGCCATACGGTAGACGACCTAAGAGCCATTGTTTAACCTTATCTACACCATCACCTCGCTTCGCACTAATAGCCATCACCTCCGTTGCACCACCATTCTTCTCATACCACTGCAGTATCCAACATGCAGCTCATTGAGCAAATACAAATATCAAAACCATTTGCAAACACCTCTCTCGTATGTGAGTGGATGTATGATAACAGACAAACGATTACAAATTCAGTATGCTTGAGCAGTAGATGAGAATTTGACAAGTACCCGTATCAATACAAAATGAGATCCTTCACTCTTAACAGAAAGTGCTGATTGTGAACAGATAAGATAATTTGTAAAGAAATGAGAATTACAAACTTACGTAACACTGCAAATTAGACCTAAAGAAGTGGACAAAGACATGGCTATGGTCTTCAATCACTGCTCATAAACTGAAAGGGTCCAAGACACTCGGGGTGATCTTCACAGACAGCGCACCTCTTTCTTTTTAGTAATTTCACCCGGCTTAATGAGATCTTGCTTGTTCAAGACCAGTAAAGTAGGTCTGTTGTCCGTCACTAGAGTCTGCTGTCCATCCATCAACATGCTCATCACCTGCAACAGGTCAAAAACGAATTATCCCAATTATTTGCAGGAAAATCTACTTACAATGACATCCTATCCAATAAAATCGTCATTTGGCAATTGTCATAACTGAGTCGAAAAGGAAGGGTACATTACAGGTGTGCAAGTAATTAAAAGTTCCAATGGCGGCATATAGAACAAGTTCGTTCTGGTAGCGAAAGCTCTTTACTACAAACAAAGTTTTTTCACACCCGACCAAAAATGATGATCTAAAGAAGACTGATAAAGTGTTTCCCACCGCTAAACTTCTATAGAGTTCATTCTATCATTTTCTTATCCAACTTTTTTGTATCAAATGCTGATTCTGAACGGCCACATGTCAGACAGTCAAAGCACCCACATATGCAGCGAGTCCTAGACAATACAAGATAGGGAGGGAGGCTCAAGTACCTCCTCAGGCTGCTGGCAAGCATCCACAACGATCAAAACACAATCTGCATTTAGGGTTGCAGTGCGCACATTTCGCATCATCATCTCGTCCAACTTCCGAATCTGCTTCGGAATCACTCCTGGAGTATCATACAATACCATCTACAATAGTCCAAGCCAACGACAGAGCAACATGGTTAATGCTGCAATGCAAAGCAGCAGAGGGATTAATCCTAGCCAGTTAAATTTTTTTTTAAATCGGTCTGTAATTTGCCAGTCCAATCAGATCATTCAGGACAAGCACTACCGCCAAATATATCGAACAATTGGACACTCTTTGAGTGATTGCAACCTGACTATACCTGAAAATCAGGTCCCGAGCAGATCCCAAGGATGCGATGCCGCGTGGTCTGCGGTTTGTTGGTCACAATGGACAATTTTTGACCTATAATCTGGTTCAAGAGAGTGCTCTTCCCTGCATTTGGTCTTCCTACCAGCGCAATGTAACCTGTCCACAATGGCAGAGTTTACCAGCAAACGAAACGACATCACTCTACAAAAATCGAACAATTCCTTTCAAGATTCTAACCCATGATGCGAATCCACCTAGGGCAACCAATTTGAAAGGCTAACCCTAATTACCAAATCACCCACTGCAGAACTTGGCACTAGACACTGCCTTCCAAGATTCACGTCTGAAGTACCAAAACGGCTTTCCTCACCCTCCGAGCAAATCTTCGAAACTTCGCAACTTATTCTTACAGAATCCAAATAGAACAATTTTCAGTGCATTGAAATCCTCTTGAGCGGGGACAAGACTCTAGCCAAGGCAACCAATTTCAAAGGCTAGCCCTATTAACCACACCATCCAACACAGAAATGAGCAGTAGACACTACCTTCAAGGATTCAAGACTGAAGTACCAAAACGGCTTCACTCACCCTACGAGCAAAATCTAATATTGCATCTGCAACCATCAACAAGATCACTACATTTGCGACAATCAAACGAAGAGGACGACCATTACCACTGCGATGATTGGGATCCACAATCAGGTTCTCGAAATCGTAATTCTCGAGCGACAACAGAGGCTTGTTATCCTCCACCAACGGCAAAGGCTTCCGCTCCGGTTTCACATTTAGAACAAACACAGGAGGCTTGGTCTGTTTGCCCTCGCTAGCTCGCACCGTCATCACTCCCCCTTTGACAAGCTCCTCTCTCCTCTGCCCTACCACAGTCTCCATCCGCAACAAAGTGGCTCCCAGAAATCCATTCTGACGCACGTTCTCGGACAATCTTGCGGCTCCTGTGCAGGTGGTTCTAGAGGGGGCAATTGTTCCTCCAAGCGCCATTTTGAAAATGGACAAGATGGGTCAGCAGCGATTGTCTACACTGAGAGCACTGGATAGTTTGAGAGTCATTTTTCGAAAAGGGCGCAGGCGAATTTCGGGAACTCGCTTGGCGATGGTGGTTGCATTCGCCGACACAAGGGCATTGCCAGAAAAGCTCCGAAAACCAAGTGGACTGGACGAGAGCAGAATGTGGATAAGGTATTTGGTGTGAACAATACTTTGAAGTTAAATAAAACCTAATCAAGTTGCTCTTTTGAGTAAATTATGTTTGTGATTTTCTTTTTTTTGGGTCTAGTTTTAAACTCCAAAAATTGAGTTTGAGAATGATTGATTATGATTTTTCTATTGAAGATTTTGTATAAGGATGTTCATTGTAATTTTGACTTTTCGTAGTACTGAAGGCTCTTAGAAATGAGCCTCAAATGCATTGGATCTTGGAGAGAAAGTCACATTAAAAAGTCACTTAAAAAAATTGTAGTGAAGATTTTGAAAAGCCATTAATTAATTAGAATTACATATGTTAGGCTCTTTAGCCTAGTATCACCAGTGGTACCAATTTGTGGCATTTGGATGACAAGGAGGTAGTTTGGAGAGAAATTGAAAGTGTTTTTTCATTCATTTTATTCATGTTGTGTGAAAATTTTAAAAGAAAAATAATAAAATCTTAAATCACATATACTTGCCAAAAATTTCTATGTTTTGCTTGTTGACCTTTCATGGAGGGTTATGAAGAGTATCTAATTGAATTTGTAGTCTTGCTAGTATTTGTCTTCATAAGAATGAGAAATTAGTATTAAAATTGGATCACAAAATATGCCATTTTAGTATATTTTGGAAAGTTGCTACATCTTACTCTAAATCTGAAATTTCTCCACAAAAATGATATTTTTTGAGTTTGATATCAACTAACAAAATGAAGATCATCTACTCTAGTTTCTATTCCAATTCAAATTTTGAAAAAACTTCTAAAATTCAATTTTTTATTGCCATTTGAACTTTGGATGTATTTTTAATGTTTATCAAATTCTAATTATAAAATGATGAGGAATTTGAGTTTACACCATGATGTTGGTCACTATAATATACACCCATGGTGAAATATTCAGATTTTTTTAAACAATTTTCCATATGATGTGATTTTCCTTCAATTTTTCTTCAAAAATTCTCAAAAAAATTAATTTTCTACAAAAAAATCTAAAAATTTTGTGATGTATACGGAACATGTAATTTCATCACTGAAAAATAAAAATAAATTTTTTCATACATATCTAGTTTAAAAATGGCAACAAAGTAGGTGATGGACAATGAGGCTTTGAATCAATGGTTGTAGACCCTTTTTTTAAGGGATAATCTCATATTTTTTTGGTGACCAAGTTTTTAGATTTGACATGTGAAAAGAGGATTGAAAGACATTGGAGCAATTTCAAGGCCTTCAGGAGACTACAAGTTCCCAAGGTATAGGAACGCAATAGGATCATTGGTAATACTATCATGTCATCAATTTGACATGGTCAGGCGACTACCATGTCAAATACTAATAATTATATATATGTAAATTGAGGAAAAAAATTTGATTAATTTTTTTTTTTTTTGTAATAGTTTTTTATTTTTTTAAATTTAAAAATTTAGACTAATCTTTACTGGTTTATAATGTTGGAAATAGTTCACAAAACAACCCTGAAACAATTTTTCAAAGTCCCAAAAACTCTTCTAATGGCTTCAAATTTCTTTCACAATTTTAACACCTTCATGACCAAACACTATAATTTTTCAATCCACAAATGGTATTATTGTTGTTGTTTTTCCTATGTAATCTCTAACATGTCTACTTTAAATTTGTATAACAATTACAATTTAAAAAATGGTACAATCTATGATAATTTTGGCTTTTTGTTCAATAAAAAAAAATTATTAGAAGCTTATAAAAAGCCTTGGGCTCTATAATTTTTAAATTCACAAATGATTAATTTTTTTTTCCTATATGATCTCTAACATGTATCATTTGAAATTGTATGGCTATAATTCAAAAATAATGATACAACTTATCAAAATGTTGACTTTTTGTTCAATTAGAGCAAATTACTAGAAGCTCTAAAAAATCCTTGGATATTTAGGGATTATCCCCTAAGTATCTAGACTCCTAACGAGAATTGATGATTTCAAAAAAATCATTATAAAGAGCTATTTCGAAGTATATTTTGGAATTGAGGTGCAAATAAAAGTTGTAGAATTAAGGTTTTAGATTCTATCCATAAAGTTAGATTTTCCAATGCTATCACCGATATTTTTCTATAAACTTTGAAAGGAGAAATTATAAATTCATTCTAAATTTAATTACAAGCAACATATTGGAATTTTTTGAGTAAAATTTATTAGAAAGGATTTGAAATGAAATTCTCTTGATGTGGTGATTTTTTTGGAATTTTTATGTTCTTTGATTTAATCTAGAACCTCATTTTTGCAATTCTAAATTTGAATTCAAGTCAACCCAAGTCAACCACTCGACATGCTTCCACATTTGTAATTTAAAAAAAATAAGTTCTCTAGTAACACCAAACCCAACCTTGGGATAGGACCACAACTTCATAAAGTATCTTTAAAAATTAAGATGACTTTCATCCATTCTGTAATGAGAAAGAATTTTGGATTTCAATCTATACATTGTCCAAAAATTAGACGTCTGAGCACTCTAGGATTAACAATGTTTTTCAATTTATATTTCATAGTTTATTGTAATAAGAATTTTTAACAAATCCATGGCTACTCTACTTGGATAGATTTGGCAATAACATCCAAATGAAAGATTCTAATTGTTAAATTATCAACTCCATGGTCATGTAGACTTTAGTACATAATTTATGTTCTAAGAATTCAATATAGTGATGCATATACAAATTGTTGTAAATTCTGAAGTACCAATAAATCATAGGAGGCATTCTTATCTTTAGAATTCACATAGTCTTCATAGTTTGGAATTTTCACATGCAATTTATAGGATGGATGATAATCATCCTAATCCATGTGTGAAGCTTTATTTTTTTCATTTTAATTAATATTGCAAAAGTTACAAGGTTTATTTTTATTTCAAAGTCAAACTTGACAATTAAAAATATGTTTGTTAAAAAGAATTAAATAATTCTATATTAATGTACAAAATAATATCCACTTAAAAATATTTGAATGTATCAATTTTGATTAGTGATGTGAAAGTGATGTAAAGTTTTATTTGGGGGACAATGATTGCAGAAAAAAAATGTAAAGTTATTATCTAAAGTCAATCTTGAAAATTTATAAATAAAATCAAAATAAAATGATGCCTATGATTTATTAAAACATTCTTACCATTGAAATTAACAAATCTCAATTTTTTGTCGAAGTTATGAATGCTATTTAGGTTTCTCTTTCATTGAGTACTAGTGTACTAGCTTCCAATTTATAATTTATTTAAAGATCAATGAGAATTTTTTTTAAAAAAATTTATTACCCATGCTATCAACCCATTTTCTAACACACTATCTAAATTGTACAAATTGCACTAAATTGCACAAATTTTAGAAAAAAAACATTTTTAGAATAATGTAACCTTAGAATCTTAGAGTGCACTAGTTTGAGAGCATATACAAAAAATTTCAAAAAATTCTGCCATGTAGATTGTAAGATAGTAGTGTTTGAAGTTACAAAAATCCCTTGTTTACCACTGTAGAAATCCAGGCAGCCGCACTTCAAATGGTCACATTTGTATGAAAAAATGTCCAAAATGATTGTAACTCTTTGGATTCATTTTTCAAGTCAAGTTGGCTACATGCTTGAAAATTTTCAAATCATTTGGAATTGCACAACATGTACAAAAGAAATAGTAAGTAGAAAGGAATAAAGAATGATTCAAATTACTAAATTGTCAACAATTTATTTATTTAACTAAAAAATGCCAATCCCAATGGTTGTAATGTTGTAATAAGCAATCTACTTCCAATTTTTTTAATTTTTTCAAAAATATTAAAAATTGAATTAAATGAAGGACTTCAAAGTTTATTTTAGAATAGACATTCCATAACTTTCTACAAACTACTCATAGACTAAAACTCTTCATAACTTTCATCTCATTAATCCAAATGGCATGATTAAAATCTTCTCATGTCTATATAAATCTAAAGAATTAATTTCAAATTTTTATTTCTTAAAAAAATGTTTTTTGAAGAAGTTTTTTGAGCTGCATGAGCTGCCTACCAAACAGAGAAAATCACATATCATGCAATAACTTCTTAACCATGTAGTGAAAATTTATGAAAATTGTTGGGCCTTAACGATACTCTTTAGGTGCATGTTTTGTAAAAATTTAAAGAAAAAACAAACAAACTCCACCGGTAGTGAGCTACCCAAAATTGCTATGTTGCCAAAAAAATGCAATTTGGTCCTTTAGAGGTTAAAATTGATTCCATCTTAAAATTTGGATCAAAATTTTTTATTTCTAATAAATTTTAGTACCTACTTTGTAGATCTATTACCGTGGTTATGTTGAATTTTAATCTTCAATCTTATTTAAGAGTATACATTACAATAATGAAGAACTCCATTAATATGAAAGATGAATGAAGATGGAATTAAATTTGTATAGAGTATTGATTGATCATTATCCTATAATAATGTAGATTCTCTTGAGACCTAGGGAAAGGTACTAATAACTTTTTATTGATGTATTGTTATTACAGTTGTTTAGGTTTTAGAAAAAAAATTATTGATAAAAATCTTTGATATACTAAATTTTATTTTGGTTGATCATGTCTTGTAGCATTATAAGTCCTCTCAAGTCCAATAGGAGGGTATCAATTATTCCCTCTTCATTTGTAAGTCAATGGACTTGTTTATTTTTTAGAAAAAAATTTGTTCATATGATTTCATGTGGAAAGAGCTTAGTTGTACTAAATTTCATTTTGTTCATGACTATCTTGTAAAAGCTTAGGTCTTCTCAAAGGCCAATGTGGACACTTATACTTTTGTCTAAATGTATAAATAATGGAACTTGTTAAGATCTTAAAAGAAAAGTATTCGGTTGATAAGAATTAATTTTGTAATGAATGAACTTCGTTACACAAAATTATTGATTAGTTGAATCATTGTCCTCTTGTGCATCCAATGAAGGGATCCACTTCTTCTTTCTTGATCTAATGGTTGTTTAATTGATTACTTTCTTCTTGTTTCTTAGTACCTCCCAATGCCCAAAAGAAGTTTGAGCATTTATCATCTTGAAATAATATTTATCAAGCTTTGTTAGATTTTTGTAAATACTCTCCTTTGTCTTGCTTCTTAGTATCCCTTGGCACTAAGGAGAGTCCCATGGCTCTAGCCAAATCCCTCCCCCCCCCTTTGCAACTATGGGACTCCCCTCGACGTTGAGAGATACTAAGAAGTGATATGATAATTTGAATGAAATAACCTCATTTGGTTTCCAAAAAATTCGAATTAGTCACCAATGTTTTTTCTTCTTAAAATCTAGCAAAGTACAATAAATGGTACAACAAGGTTGTTCAAGGAACTACAGTGATAGGTCCACAATAATAGGTTCACAATAATAGGTACTAAAATTTACTAAAGTTAATATAATTTGGCCAAAATTTTAGAAGTAATCTTTAAAAAATTGGGTAGGCTCATAGGCTCACAAGCTCACAAGCTCACAAAATAGCAACCCCGATTGAATGGTACAAAAATTGAGTTTACATAGTTCAGTATAATGTTCTTCACAATTGAGTTATTCGTAAAGTACCCTAAACCGGGGTTTAAACCCATGAGTTTTGTGAAAAAGCCGGTTGAGTTAAAAAAGTTGAAATAAAAGTGGGTATGAAACTTATTTTTCCATCAAAATGGTGCCTAAAAAAGTTTGGTCCCCACTTTTGAAGTTGTATGACATAAATATCTTGCAAAAAAGTTTGGCGCTTCAACTATAGTTGCCTTCTCAACTTCAAAAAAAATCATGCCCAAAGTGGGGGGGACTTTACAAATAACTCAAATATTATACACAAATGATGAAATTTTTAGGTTTTTTGAGATAATTATCTATGTAATTAATCTCCACTTTTTCTCAAAAATTCTCCAAAAAATCAATTTTTAAACAAATCTAAAATTTTTGTGAAGTGAAGAAGATAAGTAAATTCATATTTGAAAAATAAAAATAAGATTATTTGTTATCATGTGTTTGCTATATGGGAGCATGGAGAGTGATCAAATTAAACTTTGAACTTTGTAGTCATAGGCTTGACATTTTAAGATTAAAAATTGGCTTGCATAGGAAATTTGAGGCTAGTGGATAGGGACCTTAATGTTCATTAAAGGAATAGGAGTTTGGTTCTTTTAGGGCATCAACCCCACCAATCATTAATGAGGTCCACCAACCCTTAACTCTACATGTAAGTTGTCTCTAAGACCTTTTGGGGGACTAGAATTCCTAATATGGTTCTACTTAGAAGGTAGAAGAATCTTTTTTAATTTTTTTCAAATCCTAGTACATCATTGGTGTTTCTTTTGAACAATAAAAAATGAACTAATCATTGCAGTGTTGTCATCTTCAACACCATCTTTTGTAGTGTTAGATTCTTCACCTACAAAAAACTAAAAAACTCATTTAACCCCTAAATGCCCAAGCTTTGTTTTGAGCTTCTTGAAATTTGCTCTAAATTGAACAAAAATCCAATGTTTTGATAAGTTGAATCAATTTTTTTGAATTGTAAGTAACCATACAAATTCAATATAGATATGTTAGAGATGACATAGGAAAAAAAATACAACAATATCACTTATGGATTGAAAGATTATAATGTTTGATCATAAGGGTGTAAAAACTATGAAAATCTTTGAGCTCTCTTTTTGCATGTTAAATCTAAAAAGTTGGTCACCAAAAAAATATGAGGTTGAAGGGCCTAATAAGCATAACCCCAATCAATTTATGGCTTCTCAAAATCTACTTTACAATTTTTTTAAATGAATTTTTAGTGTGATTTTTTCACTAAGAACTAGTATATTTGAGGCTCATTTCCAAGAGTCCTTAACACTACGGAATGTCAAGATTGCAATGGATATCCTTGCACTAAATCTTGAATAGAAAAATCATCAAATCATTCATTTTCAAAATCGGATTATTGATTTTAAAACTAGACTTCAAAAAGAACCTTCCAAAAATAGAATTGCTAAAAATAGATATTTGATAAGGTTTTGTTTAACTTCAAAGTTTCTTCAACACTACTTTTAGGTGCCTTGGGCATTTAGGGGTTAAAGTGGGATTCATGTTTTTTAAGAGTTTTGAGTAGGTTGTATGGGGACTTTCTATTGTCTGAGTTTGTTTATTTATTGACCAATGCATGCAATGTTCTTCATTGATTCTAGTGATATAAATTTTGTCCCCATTTGAATTCTATTTTTCATATAATTATAATCAACCAAATTGTTAATTTTAAAAAAACCTTTGGGGGTTCAGTTTGTAAAATTTAATAAGGTGGAGTTAGAGGTTCATAAGTCCTCGCATTTTGCTCTTTCTTCATAGCAAATCATGTCCTATTAAGGTAGAAGTACAAATTGTCACCGATGCCCAACAACCAACTTTTAGGAGTGCAATAATTCCAACCAAGGAATGGAGTGATATTCAACCAAAGTTTAGAATGAAATATTTTGGTCCTTTTCAAGATTGGAACTATTAACCCTTAAATGTCACAGCCTGAGATGTTTTTCAAATCTTTGATTCTGGGAGAATGGGTTCATCAAACCTCATAATGTTTGCATCCATATGGTGAATTTTCCTAAAAGAAATGAGTCTAAATTGATGAGGTTGTTGACTATTGATCTGTATATTAGTGAGGAATGCAATTAATCAATTCAAATTCAAGTTATGTTGCCTTTTTTAGAATGGTCCCGTCTTCAAAGCTATTTGGTTTGTGATGCTTAGGGTTTAAGATAATGACACGTCTTGAATTACTGAGCAAAAGAAGTGAGTGGAAAGTATTTATGGAGTGATCAAAATTGGAAGACTCTAAACTTTGGATATGGGAGAAATGCACTTTTTGACTCCTAAAATTCATAGTAATTTAAATTTCAGGAATAAAATTCTGTAATTTCTTTTATCCCCATATTTTCTATCTTCCTACATGAGAAAAATTCCCACCCCCTCATATTCCTCACAATCTGCTGCATAATTTGTTTCAATGATCCGATCCACTACTGGTGCTTCTTGCTTACAGCAACTCCTGGAGATATTCGGTGCAACTGAGTTATCTTTTACTGGCAGGGATGATGATGACGTAAAGCTCTCCAGCCTTTTCTATGTTCAAGCCACCAGTACTTCCCTCACCTTGCCTGGACCATTTACTCTTACTGTGTTTGTCGAAGTTTGTGTGAACGTGTTTAGCCAATTTCAATGCATGATATACAGTATACAGTTTAGGAGCATTTGAATGCAATCGGCAGATTTGTGCAGATTTTAGTTCAAACTAGCTAGTACCGATTTGGTATAATTTCAAAATTCCTTAGAGATGAGCGGTTGAATTTGCTTTGCGTAGTTTTGATCGCTCCTTGCTACATTTGCTCAACTATGTGCTTTTCTCCTTATTGGAAGTGTTTGAATTTGAATCGTTCGCACATTGTATTGAATATATTGCTTGAACGAACCTGCGGGAGATTAGGGATGAAGTACGCCTGGGCATGGACAGCATTCAACGATACTCTGGAACTAGCCAGTCTTCGCAGCCGATTCTGTTGGAGTGGTTCTGTTTCAGGTGATCCATCTGTTTCTTCCATTGTTATTTTGGATAACATTGAAAGTTCAGAGGTGCATCTGAATTTAGGTGTCAATTTGTAATCAGTTTTTCAGGCTGGCCAGTAAATTACATTCATTTCAGCTCACTCCAATAGATGTTTCAGCTTTACTTTTTGAACAATGGAGCGACTGTTAGAACGTTGCGTTGCGGTGTAGCACCGACAGATTATCGAATTACGTGAGACTGAACCTTCATTCTTGACTGAGGATTTTCACCGTGCAGTTTGATCTGACATTCAAGCCAAGCACGGACAATCGTGTTGTGGCCTGTCGCCGCCAGTTGGACCCTCGATATGAAATGGTAACTTGTAATTCTTCAGGCTTAGAACACATAAGTAAGAACTTTCGTGGACTTCTTATACCGTGCTGATAACCTCAACATTCTAGGGTAGCATATCAAAATCTTCAATTACTAAGACCAAGTAAGAATCGCATTTTTGGAGAGTTTTCGAAGTGAAATGCTTTCTAAAGCAATTTTAACAAAGATTTCTATTCTTTTTTTCTTCAAGTTCTACTGTTCTAGATAAATTCTGATCATCATTGATGCTTATCATCATCATTCAGACAACAATGGACATGTTGTTAGTAATTATCAGTCTCGTAAAAGAAGCATTTAGAGGTTATGGTAAGGCCTTTCAGACGGGGAATGACTCTCTTTCTGTTTTTTAATGATTCTATGGCCACTTTTGAAGAGGAGCTTCGATGGCAAGATACGCGAACATTAGCACATGTGAGGTTCTAAGTTACTGTAGTTAATCTGTGTCTACAATCGCTGTATTATACTCCCTCTGTCCCACTAAAAGCTTCTCAAATTCTTCCTGCAAAGACTGTAAATCAGCCTAATTAGAAAGCTTTTAGTGGGACAGAGGGAGTATCTCTGAACGTGATGAGGGGTTGACAATATCCAGGAAGTAGAAACCCGAAACAGAGATTGATTCGTCGGTGAGCACTTTCCGGCGACCTGCTCGATCGACTGCCTGAGAGCTAACGGCAACTTGACATGGCGCTTCGTTGCCGCCGTATTCTCACTTCCTTACTCCATTGCTTGGTTTAAATAGAAATTGTGAAACTCTGGATGCTGCAAACTGTTGGGTTAGCAAGTCGTAGCTTTAATTTGTCTGCAGTCCTCCCCATCGTTGGCATAATTCTGTGCATGTCTGAAAGCTGTTTCTTGCAGGACGAGCTAGGTCATGAAACATACCAAAAGGACTGGGAACTGCAGATGGGCAGGTAAAGCATTGAAGCCATTAACCCTTAAAGCACCGAAGTCGCCCAAAACGGGCGTTCTAATTTTTTTGCTCTCCCTCTTTTGAGTGGCTCAATCATGAATATGTAGACTTTATTCGTTGTTATCTCTTATTTATAATTTACCAACACATGCAATGCTCCTCATTGACTCAAGTGATATGAGTTTTTAGTGCTGTCACCATATCATTCACCAAATCCCTTCCAGAAGGTTATTGAGGTCGGTGAGTGCATAGAGTGTGAGAGTCGGATGAGTCAGCTCCCTCATCCAGAGAATCCAGCCCTTGATCCCGGCACTGCAGTGACGACCTCAAACTGTCAGACTCCGACTCTCCCCATTGGTCACCGCAAACCCCCCCTCTGAGTGCCGTGCTCATCTTCGTCTGATGGACTCCAGTGGAGGCATCGTGCGCTCAGAGCGTTTGGTGATGCGACAACCTCATCCGAGGTCGCTCTTGGGCTTCCTCATGCCAGCCAAGTGTCTGTCCCACCTCTTGCGCCAAGTGGCTCCCGCACGGCTCTCCACGTGCTGGTCCTTCTCTTCCATAAGAACAGCGCTCGACCCAGCTTCTGACATTCTATTTGCTCTCTCGCAATCTCTCTTCAAGTGCATTTGAACAATTCTCGTCTTCGTTTTTCGCGACTCAATTCTCAGTTTCGTTTCGTTCCACTTCTAGTGAACCATGTCGAACTTCGGCGCCGCCAAGGACTCGGCCGCCCAGAAGGCCGACGAGACCAAGGGATTCGGCCAGCAGAAGGCTGGAGAAGCTCATCAGGCCACCAGGGTGAGTTTGATTGGAGAAGAGATGGAGATCAAGCATTGTTCCGTAGATGGTTTGGATTTTATTTCGGTTGGCTAGTAATTTGTTTCGTGCTTCCACCAGAGACTGACCTTCCAGTGAATTTGTGAAATCGACAGGATGCTGCGGGCACCACGCAGAACAAGGCGCAGGGCGCTGCGGGAGCAGCTGGAGACAAGGCCAACCAGGCCAAGCAGGGAGCGTCTGACGCGGCCGGAACTGCGCAAGCCAAGGCTGGGGAGGCTAAGGATGGAGCTGGCAACGTGCTCAACCAAGCCAAGGACGCTGTGGGCGGCGCCTTCAACCAGGCGAAGGACGCCGTCACCCCCAACAAGTAAATTTGGGATGTGATTGAATGGCGGTCATGGCTCTCCCTTCGTGTGATTTTTCTTTCCCAAAGAGGAGGCGCTTACTGCCGACCTAGAATTTATGTACATGGCTGTATACTGTATAGCACGTATTGAAAGGAATATAAAAGCTCGACAGAGCGTACTTGTTGCTTTCTACTTAAAACTGTTCTGTGATGGACGAATGTATTCTGGTGTTCATGGATTCGCATGCTGTCGGCGTCTTTGTGCTCGTTCAATCTGATTGTTTCGATTTCAGTAGCGTGGGTAATTTCGGGTATTTGCATAAGCCTTGATATGTAGCGTTCCATCTTCATTGGGAATAGAGATTGTATCGGCTATACACAGAATTTCTTCTCTTGGTCAACGAAATCTGTGTCCGAGTATGTTGGCTAAAAGCATCCGATATGATTTGTTTATGTTTTTGTCTGCACAATCTGTACATAGTATACCTTGAAAGTCTTGTGTATGTTATTATGCAGCCTTCGCTGGTCTGTAGTGTCAAATTGGATTGCCTCATCTCTCACCGTACTTGAAACAGAGTCTTGATTGTTTCTGGATTAGTTTCTGGATATGAATATAAATACCATATTTCTTTGCAGAAAATATCGCTGATTTCACCTTCAGCTAGTGTTCATAATCTATCTGTCTGAAAAACAGATCGCAATCTCATCTGAGAAGCATCGCACACGCAACACCAGCTGGGAAACATCGAGTACATTCAAATTTAATTTTAAAAATTCAATAAATTTCGTTTAGTAAACATGTTATAGCTGATCACACTTCTGCGTACAAATATGGTATATGCGCAAGTATTCCACATTGGGGACGAGGAAAAGTACGCGACGACAGTCGCGAAGACAGGTTGGAATTGTACGCTTTCATGCATGCATCCCAAGTGCCTGCACCTGGTCGGAAGGAGCCTTGCCCCGTATTTCGTGGTCGACAAATTTATAATAAATTGGTGCAGCTCGAGATATGTTCTGTAATCTGCATGGCTTTGCTAGGCAGAACGTTAATTCCTCCCATCGAAGGTGAGTCCAGGAGAGGAAATTCTGGGTTCTTCGGAAAGGTGAAAAAAAACTAATCTATTTTTGAGTTGTGTCTAAGGGCAAAACACCCATTCCCGTCCATATGTAGCAGGGGTGCACATTTTTCAAAGAAAAATGTGCACCCTTGCTACATATGGACGGGAATGGATACATGAACGGGAATGGGTGTTCCCACCTTAGAGGTATGTCATAGACTTCTCCAATCTAATTTGCGGTTTGTGATTGCAAATATGAATTCAGAATTTGCAATAAAAATTATTTGTGAAGAATAAAAAATTTCTGTATTTTTCCTTGAGGAAAATCCATCCTAGTGGGCCCACCTTCAATGCCATAGGATTTAATGTCTAGGTCATTGCAAGAAACATCGGTCCTATTTCATGTCACAATGAGGACCACTTTTTTGTTGTCTACTATAACTTTTGGAGATTAAGTCCAATGAATATGAAATTTTTATTGAACATACCTAACTTGAAGGTTATTAAATCCCTTATTTTTTAGAAATAAAAAATAATAATTTAATTTTTTTTTAATTTGTTGAGCGTCACACTGAGTTTGTAGTTTACAAAAATCACTACATTATGAGTGTCCAAATTTAATGATTTATAAACAAAACTTTCATTGTTTATACATATAGGTGTAAAACTTATAACTTTTGAATGAAATCCAAAAATATGTTATTTCATGTCCTTCACATGAGTGCAAATTTTTTTCCGTTGTGCACAATTTCTGAACATTGAAGATGGTTCTAAGATTGTTCTTTTGGTGAAATCTCATCAAAATCAATTCTTTAAGAATGTCCAATTTTTAGTTTAAAAAAAATTATTTTCCTATTTTTTACAAATTAAAATGTAAAAGTACCAATTTTCATGAGATTTTGCACTTTTCTAGTTCTCCTACTTAGAGATTTTTCCTATAATTTTCCTTTCTAGGGTACCTTCTTCTTAAAGATATATACATAAAAAATATTTTTTATTATTTTTAAAAATTGTTTTTCTAATTTTAAAGCCCTCCCAAAAGAGAAAAAGAGTACTATAAAAATGTGGACTGTGTTTCTTGCAATGACCCGTCTTGTGCTTGCTAGTGGGACCTTAGACTAGGCAACTAAAGGATAAAGTGCCTATCTAAGAGTTGAAATTGAATTTTGGGGAGGTGAATCTCCTTAAATTATTTTTCAGTAAATTTTCTTTGGAAGAACAAGTACAATTAGCATCTACCCCAAACCGTTTCATATTTTTTTGAGCTTTATGGAATTAGATATGATTTTTTGAAGTCAAAATAGCATGGGGCTCTAAAATTGCCCACCTCCCTAAATGTACATAATTTGTACATTATTGTAAAGATGGAAAAGAAACATGTACAAATGGGGTACATTTAGGAAGGTGGGTGGTTTTTGAGCCTAACTGTTTTTTGAGCCTCTTTCCTTAATACAAAATTGTGAAATTAGATTGTTCCTTATGAATTTTATACTATATAAATATTTATTGTTATTGTGATTTGTGAATTAATGCACTAGTTTTGAATTTCTTATTGGTATAGTTAGAACTCATAAACCTCTATGTGTATAAATAGAAGTATTTGTTGGCATTGATGGCTTGTTGGCATTGATGACTTGAAGTAAGGCAACCTAATTGAAAAACAATCTAATTTTACTATTTAGTGTACTACAAAATAGTCTAATCTGGTTGTCCTTCATTAATTTCTTGACATTCTACACTATATAAACATAAATTGTTATTGTAGAAGGATGTGACAATGAAAAAACGACCCTATGTGTTGCACGGGTTGATACATTGGTTCAAGGCATTGAAGGAAATTTGAGGGCATTAAAAGACCATCGGTTATCTTGAGTTTTCAAACTACAGGAATGCACCAGATCAATAGTCTCACATAGTCAAGAGATTGCTATGTGAAAAAATAGTTTGTTTATTTATTTATGATTTTTTAAATTATTTTTTAAATATGTATTTTTGAAAAAAAAATTTAATCAATGTCCGGTTTCTTAACACTTTTTAGAATTTTTGAAGAAAAACATTTTACTTTATTTTCAAATTTTCAAAAATTCAGCCATTAAAGGCTCATTTACTGTTTTAAGACAACACAAGGAATAGGTAGGGGAACAACCTTCAAAAACATCCCTCCCTTGCCCTCAAATCTCTACTAATACTTTGGTTTGGAGAGTCACAAGCAGTGAGTGATGTCGTAACTTTTAGTGATAAAGCAACCTAATTCTTCAGGCAACCTAATTTCACTATTCATTGTAACATTTACAACTTCATTGCTTGTGACAGTGAAGGTGCAAGGTGTGTCATACATTGTGGGTTAGCAACGTCAAGGAAATTAGCTGGGAAAGATCGGGAACATTTGAATTTACTTTCAGGAGTTTGATGAATTATTGTTTCATAACCAGTTGTTGACTTTTCTATGCTAATGTGACTCCAAGAAAAGTCAACAACCGGTTATTTATTAGATAACCTTCTCGCCACTATTGCAGCTCGAAGGTTATCTAATATAAGAGAGGGCTCTGAAATCACCCAAGCTTTTGCAACTATCCAGTAGGAGGCTGTGAAATGGAACTTGATTGTCGGTAAATGAATTTCTAATTACATTGGAGCATGATAAGAGTTTGTTTTTCCTTCTTCAATGGATGGTTTCAGAGCCACAGTGGCTTCATTCTCCACTAAGTGAATAAAATAAGACTTGATTGTTGAACTCCCTTCTTACAAGTGTTACAAAATTTGAAATAATGATTAATTCAAGCATTTAGGAAGGAACACATTTGGAAACCACCTTGATTACTTTTTCCATGTTGCAATGCTAGTTTTTGAACAAAGCTAGATTTATTTCCAAACTATGCATGTATGAGTTTGTGAGGCCTACTGATCACAAATAGGGCCCTATGCCAGACTGTGTTTGAAAATTCATAACTAATTCAGTGATGCTTCAAAAAATATGGATCAACTTGTGTTAGATTCCTAGAATATTTTTCTTTGACAAAAAAATAAGTTCAAAATATTTGCATCAAAAGAAATACATGAAAAAGGGAGATCAGCTCTTAATTGAGCGGTTTCTGAGCGTCCTCCCTTACATAAACATGCAGCACAGCTGATCGCACTCCTGCGCAAGTATTCCACACTGGGGACGAGGAAAAGTACGGGACGACAGTAGCGAAGATTGCAAAGCTATTGTACTCTTCCATGCATCCATCCATCCCAAGTGCATGCACCTGGTCGAAAGGAAAACCTTGCCCCCTATTTTGTGGTTGACAAACGTATATTAAATCCGTGCAGCTCGAGAGGGGCAGGGAGAACTGACCCCCTCGCTCGGCCACTCGGGTAAAATGCTGGAATTTTTTACTTTTCACACAAATTTTTTTTGCAAATTTTGAATTCATATTTGCGATCAGAGACCCCAAATTAGCTGGGGGTGACGAAAGTAGGGTGAACTGACCCCTCACTCGGCCACTTGAGAAAATGCTAGAATTATTTATTTTTTTCAAATTTATTTTTTTTCAAATTCTGAATTCATATTTGCAATTAGAAGCCCCAAATTAGCAAGGAGGAGTAACTTTTTTTATTCATGTTTAAAATAATGTGGAGAGTTCAATTCTACTTCATTTGAGGGGTCTAAGGGAAGAGGCTCAGAAACCGCTCATCTAAGGGCTAGTCCGCCTTTTTCATGTATCTCTATGTATTAAATAAGCACAAATTAGGGGGCTTTTGTTTTACTTGCACCCTTGGAATTACTTGGAGTGGCCAAGCGAGGGGGCTAGTTCACCCAACCCTCAAAGGAGGTCCTACAATTTGCATGGCTCACTAGGGGTAGGACGTTAAATCCTACCATCGTAAGTGGGCCTAGCAAGGTAAATTTTGGGTTGTCTGGGATAAATGTGAAAAAAAATCCTATTTTGTGCCATATCTAGATATCTAAGAGTTTTGAGGAATTAGATCTGAATTTTTGAAGTAAAAATAGCACGGGGCTCTAAAACCACCCACCTTCCCAAATGTAAAGATGGAAAAGAAACATGTACAAATGGTGTACATTTGGGAAGGTGGGTGGTTTTTGAGCCTAAGTGGTTTTCAAGCTCCTCCCTTATCACAAAATTATGAAATTAGATTGCCCCTCACTAATTTCATAATATATAAATATTTATTGTTAGTGTGAAAGAATGCACTAGTTTTTAATTTCTTATTGGTGTAGTTAGAACTCATGAACCTTCATGTGTACAAATAGAAATATTTGTTGGCATTGATGGCTTATAACTTTATTGAGGTAAAGCAACCCAATTGAATAATGGTGCTAGTATATGAGTATAAAAGTATTCATGAGCATGTGAACCAACTGATATATATATATATATATATATATATATATATATATATATATATATATATATATATATATATATATATATATATAATGCAACCATTGAAGGTATTTATAACAAAAATACCTACAATATAGGTATTTATAGCATATATGCATTCTTAACATAGAAGGTTGCTATAATATAGACACTTATATCATAGGTGTATAGTGACTATAGTCTATAAGCTCATGGGCTCACACTTCTAAGCTCACACAATAGCAACCCTCCCTAATTGAAAAGGCAACCTAATTTCACTATTTAGTGTACTACAAAATAGTGTAATTTGGTTGTCCCTTACTAATTTCTTGACATTCTAGACTATATAAATATAATTGTTCTTGTAGAAGGATGCAATAATGAAGGAATTACTTTGTATGTTGCATAGCCTTGATTGGAGAGTCACAAGCAATCCCGGGGAGGACACTTCTTGTGTATTTGGGGGACCCACGTGCGGCGGTGGGGTATTTTTAGGGGGGCTATCAATTACTTGTAATCATTACTTGGCAACATTAAAAGAGCCCCTATTTTACCATAAAGTAGAAAAATCAGCCATATTATCATCCCTATTTTATTTTTAAAACACTTTGCCTTTTTAATGTCCCCTATTTTATATATAAATTTCTTATAAATTTTACCCAAGATTATTTAAATGTACCCTATCTTCTGTTGCACGTAGGTTATTAAAAAACGGGAAGTGTCCTTCCCTAGCAAGCAATGAGTGATGGAATAACTTCTAGAGGTGAAGCAACTTAATTGTTAAGGCAACTTGATTTTACTGTTCACTATAGTGTCGTCAACATTTACAATTTCATTGTTTGTAACAATGATCTAAGGTGTGTCATACATTGTAGGTTAGCAACACTGAGGAAATTTTTAGAACCGCCCTAGTAATTTGCATCTCTTTGTAGAAGGTGAATTACATGAATTAATATCCTCTTGAAGCAAAATAGGATTAGCTAAGACTAACCTTACTGGCATTATTAACCAAGGTAGAATAGGATCCCTATTGCTTATACATGCAAGAAGTGATGTATCTAGGTGATGGCTACTTCTTAAAGTTAGTAATTGGTTCTCTTGCAACTTCTCACTCATCTAATAAAACTAGTATTGCAACTTCTCAACCAACTAATGATTATTTACAAATAATAACTAAATTCACTCCTAAGTATTTAAAGCATAAGAGTTTTTTTCGGGGTATTGAGAGACTGTTTCAGCCTCGTTCCCCATTCTGTGAACCAGCCACTACTGGTCAGAATAAAAAAATATTTTAAAAATATAAAAATAAAATATAAAAATAATTTTTTAATTTAATAAAATATTATTATCTGATGTGGCAGTCTCTGTGCTACATCAGATCTGTTGCTGGGACTATTTCCAGCGAGTTCCCACAATCCGAGAACTCGCAGTCTCCCAATATGGTGAAAAAACCTCTCATGAGGGAGTATCTCTCTTCTAAGGGGGAATGGTTTAGGCTACACAAAATAGTAAAATTAGGTTGCTTCTCACTAATTTCTTGACATTTGACACTAAATAAATATATATTGTTATCAAACAATAATGCACTATTTTGGGATTAGTTATTGGTGTAATTGGGACTTATGAACCTCTACTTGTACAATGGGGTACCAATTAAAATGTCGTTTTTGAATTCACAGTGAGAAAAATTTCAGTACTGCCAACTTTGAAAGCCTCCTAAGAGGTCAAAAATTGGTATTTTACCACGAAATGCTTACCACAACATCATCTTTAAGTTAATTATATGTATGCCAAATTTCAAGGCCAAAATATTCACCAAAAAAAAGTTATTCAAAATCTACCAACATGGGTAGTGGTGAGAAACATTTCACTACTTTCAACTTTGACACCTTCTTAAGGATTGAGGTTTTTTCTTTTTCCATGAAATTTTTGTCATGAAACAATCTCAATGTTTTTAATATGTATAAAAAATTTCAAGTTAAATTTAAAAAAAAAATATATATATTTGAAATCTCCCAACAGGTGTAGTTTTGAGAAAATTTACACAATTGCCAACTTTGACACCCTCCCAAGGGCTGAAAAATTGGTTTCTTACCATGAATTTTTTTTGTGAAGTCATCTCTATGTTGATAATATGTGATCCAAATTTCAAATTCAAATGAATTACTAAAGAAAAGATATACAAAATCTCCCAATATGTGGAGTTGTGAAGAGGAGTTTTTGAGCCCTTAGTATAGAGTTATTTTGTGGAGCAAAGTTTGACACAAATGTAAAAACTCAACCTCACAACTACACATGTTGAGAGATTTTGAATATCTTTTTTTGGGTAAGTGTTTTGAACTTGAAATTTGAAACATATATTATCAACATGAAGTTGATCTTATTCAAAAAAATTCATGTTAAATAAACATATTTTCAGCCCTTGGGAGGGTGTCAAAGTTGGCAATAGTGAAAATTCTCTCACAACTACACATGTTGGGAGATTTTGTATATCTTCTTTTTGGTAATTCATTTGAATTTGAAATTTGGATCACATATTATCAACATAGAGATGACTTCACAAAAAAAATTCATGGTAAGAAACCAATTTTTCAGCCCTTGGGAGGGTGTCAAAGTTGGCAATTGTGTAAATTTTCTCAAAACTACACCTGTTGGGAGATTTCAAATATCTTATTTTTTTTCTAAAATTTAACTTGAAATTTTTTATACATATTAAAAACATTGAGATTGTTTCATGACAAAAATTTCATGGAAAAAGAAAAAAAACTCAATCCTTGGGAAGGTGTCAAAGTTGAAAGTAGTGAAATGTTTCTCACCACTACCCATGTTGGTAGATTTTGAATAACTTTTTTTTGGTGAATCTTTTGGCCTTGAAATTTGGCATACATATAATTAACTTAAAGATTATGCTATGGTAAACATTTCGTGGTAAAGTACCAATTTTTTAGCTCTTGGGAGGCTTTCAAAGTTGGCAGTACTGAAATTTTTCTCACTACGAATTCAAAAACGACATTTTGATTGGTACCCCACTGTACAAATCAAAATATCTATAGAAATATATGTTGACTTTTATGGCTTGTAGAGTAACTTTCTTGGAACAAGTCAACCTAGTTGTTAAGACAACCTAATTTTGAAGGCAACTTAACTTTACTATTTAAGGGTTGTTGCAAGAAACATTTACCATTTTTGGCTCAAAATGGCCTATATCAATGAGTCTTGTGAATTCTAGAATAATTTGTTTTTGAATAAAATAAAAATATGGATAATTTGAAGAGCAATAAAAATATTGTGTATTTGTGTCTCTTAAAATTTAGACCTAAGAAAATTTAACCCAAAAATTTATGCACAAAAAAAGCACAATGGAAAATACAATGAAAATGGACACTTCAATGTTTGATTTTTTTTAAATAGTAAAAAAATTCAAAAAAAAAAATTCAAAAATCCATTTTTTCCAATCTCAAGATGCTTTTCTTTAGCCATTTTCATCTTTGAAAAAAATAAATTGTGTTATCTACATGTGTGCAAAGGTAGTTGACTTTGAGCACATATGGAAGTTGGATAGTTTACCACTTTTAGAAAATCTCTTTGTGGTCTTGTGTAAATTTAATGAAAGTACTTGTATGCCAATTTTGAGCTCAAAATTTGCATTTTGGGTCAAAAATAGGACTAAACCCCTTCAAAATGGACAACATAGACATCCAATTGGAGGTTGCTTAAAAATAGTAATATAATTTTAAATTTTAAAAATATTACATTTTGTATAGAACTATTATATGTACGTTTATTTTGAGTTTCATGTGAAATGAAAAAATGATGCAAAGGTTATGAATAAAAAAACACTTGTCCAAGGCCAAGGCATAAGAAGTTATTTAGGACACCAAGAGATTGTTTCAATCTTGTTCCCCAATCTATAAACTAGTCATTGTTGTCTAGATTAAAAAATAAATTGAAAAAATTGAAAAAATTGAAAAAAATTGAATTAAAAAAATATAAATATCTGATGTGGCAATCTCTTTGCTACATGAGATTGCCTGTAGAATAGATTTCACCAAGTTTTCATAGTCCAGGAAGACTATAATTCCGATATAGCCAAAAAACCTCTTATAGGACAAAAAATAGGAGGCAAGTGTTTCTTGCAATCCCTTATTTGTATTAACAATCTTACCATTGCCCTTGTATAAATGAAATAAGGTAGAGGCACCAATCGCCAACCATGCCTTATACACAACCTATAGAGGTGCAATATTTCCAATCAAGGTTTGAAATGCATTTTTTAAAATCTTTTTCAAGATTAAAACTAATAAAGTTAAGACACAAGTTCTAAATTAGTGAAAAAGAAAGTAGAAACTAATGAGCAAAAAAGTAATTCTTAACTAATCAAAATTGGAAGACTTTAGACATTGGTTGCTAGTCAAAAGTACCTTTGAGTTGTCAAAATTTATAGTAGTTTCAATTTCTCAAGTTCAATTTTTGACATAAAATCCTAATTAATTTGCATTTCTTCTATCTTTCTATGTGGAAAATTTCCACCACCTCATACTATGCACAACCTAGTCCAAAATTGCTTAAATGATTGGTTACCAATGTCTCAATCTTAGAGTATTACAATTTAGGCTTCCTCAAATAAAAAAAGCTTATCCTAGCTTCAAAATTTCTAATATAAAGTTGCCTTTGTTCTTTCACTACATGTTGATGCTTTTTATGCAATGAGTATGATGGCAAATTACAAATGATCGACCACTTATAATTTAATGATCCATTTGAGTTGGCAATAAAAATGATGCATAGTCTAGTTGGAGTTTATCTATTTTCTTACTCATATAGATATTCATATATTCATATCTGTGCTCAAGAGTCTTGAATAAATGAAATCCCAATTCATGTATCTTTCAATATTCTTTTGAATGAATGATGATTGTGCTAAGTTGTTCATATTACTAGTTTAACATTTCTTTATCATGTACATTGAGGTCAAATTTGTTAGGTCCTATGCAAAATCATTTTTTTTGGTTGAATAACAATTCATTAATTCAATTTGTGATTTTGAAACGTTCATTTTTACAAGGTATATTTCGTGACCTTTATCACACTTCAAAATATTCCCCAATTTGTAGTAGTACTCAAGACTTCACCAATACTCATGGCTTTACTAGTACTAACAACTTCAACTTCGTAATTTTTTTTTAGGATTCAAATTATTTTCATGAATTTTTTCTACACTATTCAAGTGTGCTATGTTATAATTTCTAAAAATTTCATTAGGTGCCAAATTTAATTATATCTTGAATTATTTTTTAACAAACTTGACCCTAATATATAGGGTACTCATACTTCTCCTAGGTATATTTTTACATTGATTTAGATTTGTACTTTTCTTGTTTAAAATTTTCTTTCATTCATAATGATCACATTTTCCTTCTTTCCAAACTAAAAAAAGCCCCACTCATTCTAATTGAAAGCTCTCAATGCCACAAACTCAATGCCATCAATGTCCCCAACTAGTGATCTTTAAACTAGCTAAAAATCGCACAGTTTTTACCAAAAAAAAATCAAGTGCAAAAAGTATATAGTAGAAATGTTCTTGAGAAAAACATTTTCACCAAAATCACAACACTTGTACATGCTAAAGTGGGTGAATCAACTTATCCAAGCAACAGGTAGCAAATGAATGCTATAAGTTTTTCCATCTAGGTGTTGTTGTGCTCTCTGGGCTGTTCGATGATTGTTTTGGTAGCTGCATCCTCTAGCTAGGTTTAGCCTGGAGTAGGGTTTGGGGTGCCCTCCCTCCTGCATGTTAGCAGAATCACCTTCTCCAATTCTCATGTTTTTGCATTAATTCTTGCTTTAATTGCGGGCATTTAGCAACGCATTTGAAACACAAAGGATATTTTTGTTTTTTAAACTTTGGAGGTGTCATCGTGCCAGACTGCTAGTGCATTGGTATGTTGGATTCCAGAGGTAGTTCTAAGAAATCTAAGCTTCAGCCCGACGTTGAGGCGTTCACTCTCCCCCAATTCCTTGTTGCATTGAAAATACTGGAGGTGCTTTGAAAATCTCTAGCATTCACTGCATTTTGGGTTTGGAGGTTGTTCTCTTCAATGTAATGCTCACTCACTCAGGGTTGTAAGAAATCAAAAATACTGATTGAATTTTTAAATGGCCATCCGAGGAGTCTTCAACAATTTAACTGGTGCAGCTTCATTACTTCGATGCCAACTTGCCACATGGTTTGCACTTGCTTCACTAACTTCATTCTCCATAGTACTCAATCGATCTTGATTTCATCTAGAATTTACCCAATTGATTGCCCTACGGTATTTTGGTTTCTTTTTGTGCACTTGATTGCTCGATGATATTGTGGTTTTTTGGTGGGCACCTGATTGCTTAAGAGTACTACTGTATTATTTTGTTTGGCTTGGGATGCAGTGGTGCATCCGATTGCTCTACGGTTTTGCTTTGATTTTGGTTTGGCTTGGGGTGCATTTGATCATTCTATGGTACTATTGGGGTTTTTTCATTAGCTTGGGGCATAGGTCTTTGATGGCACCACATCTAAAACTCCTTGACAATTTCGTGTCAAGACTTTTGGATCTAATCAAAATATGAGCGGTGTAGGAAAACCCCCTAAACCGTGCCCTCCGATTGCGGGTGATTATGTTATCCATGAGTCGCAGATGCAACTCATGGACTCTTTTCCTAGACCACCTCATGATTTTTCCATCTCGGAGGCCACTAGTGTGTCTCTAGTGTCGCATGAGGTCATTGATTTTGTTGCACCCACCCTTGTACTGAAGAAGAGGGAAATGAACGTGGCCACAATTACAAGGCGTTGGCAAGAGGTCTGGGCGTGCAAATTTCCATGGGCGGAGGAGGAGTTCAATGATGCTGGGGATCTTGTTGGCATTGTTTGCCATAGTTGCACCTACATCACCGGAAGGGACAAGTTGATGGTCCCAAAGTCCCGCCCAAAGTTGAACAATTTGGAGAAATATGAAGGTAAACACATCTATAAAGAAGATGGTGTTCCCTTCCTGATCTGAAGAAGGAGGTTTCTTTGGTCAAGCCTGATTGCAAGCACCTATAGCTTGTCAAATAGTGGGTAGGGCAAAAAAAATCTACCATGGTTGTTGATCAATTGCTTGGGGGTCTGGAAGGTGTGTATAGAAAAAAGGCAGTCCAGTTTTCTACCTTTCTTCACATTCTGAGTCACGGTCGTCCTCTCTACAATTTTGAATGTTAGCAATAGTTGTTGAAGCAACTCAAGGTAAGAAATCTCTTGAGAAAACACTAGTCGCAAACAATAGGGTGAAAAATGGCAGAGCACTTGTATGAGTCTATCCTTGGAGCCTTGAGACATGTTGTTCAGAATGTTAGTATTGTATCCATTTCTGCTAATGAAGTCACAACAATGGATATTATGTTGTGGTTGTGCGTTCATGTGTATGTAGAGTCTGACTAGAAGAATGTGCCGCATCTTCTACATTTGTCTTGTGTTTTGGATTGTAGTACTGCCAATCACTTGACTAAGGTAATTGTGCATGTGTTCATGGGAGAAGGAGGTCTCACCTTGTTCATCAAAATGGATATGGATATGATAGTAGCACCTGATAACAAACTGCATGTTGGTATTGTGGATAACTTTGACCTCCTATGTGACATTGAGGTCTTGCTTTCTCTGGCTTGTTTTATTCTTCTTATTAATGCCATGCATTGCTTGATCAAGCTTTTACAAACTCGTGATATTTTCATTTGTAACTTTCTTCAAGCAGTGAAATTGTGCCAAGAGGAATTGGTCCAAATGTTCATAGATTCCTCCACTGCCCACTAAAAGGCAGATTTCCAATGCTATAGTGCCATTACATCGTTTTCTTACAGGGGAATTCCTTCACTATGGAAACTGTTGCTTAGAGAAAGTGGCCTTTGCCATTTACTTTTTGACTTTGGCAATGGAGCTGCCTTTGCCCAATGCCATGACAAAAACATTGATGCACATTTGTTTGTGATGCAGGAAGAATTCAATTGAGCGCAAAACAACATGCAATGACAATTCTTAGGTAAGTTCTGTCGACCTTTTTTTAGGGTCGAATTCTTGTTTTTTGATTCTTTGCGGGTCAATTGTCTTGGTTGTGGTTGTAGGAATTCTCTTGGTTGTATTTCCAACTTTTTTTTACTTTGGGGAGGTTTTGGGGTGCTATAGCTCATATTATACTTTCAATTTTTTTAGTTGGATGGGTTTGTAGACACTACGGATCAATGAGCTCATATTATACTTCCATTTTTTTTATTGGGTGGGCTTATGGGTGCTGCAAATCAATGAGCTCATATTATACTTCAAATTCTTTTTGGTGGATCTATGGGTGGTGCACTTCATATTATACTTCTAATTTTTTTAGTAGGTGTTGTCATTTGTAGGTGTTGTAGCTCATATGATGTTTTCTTTGTACTTGGAGGTGGATGGATTTGTTTTATAGGTGTTTTGTGGTTCCTAGTACTTTGTTGTGATTTGCTCTGAGTCTTGCTTCTTTCCTTGTGATTTGCTATGAGCTCATGTGCTTACCTCATGATTTATTGTGCTTTGCTATGCTAACATATATAAATGTTATTTGCTCTTGCTCCATCAATCAATACTCTTAGTGCTGGGGAGTGGAGACTTTACATTTCCAATTTTTTTGTTGATAACATTAATGTGCTTTATATACTAAAATGCTTTTGCTATCGTAGAAATAGCTTAATGCCTCTATGATGAGCTTGAACATAGGTTTCCTCAATAGGAGATTTTTTATGCATTTGGGATTATATACCCGCAATATTGGCTCCAGGTTGGTACAGAGGCTACTTTTAGCCATCATTTGGTTGAACTAAAGGAACACTTTGCCAAAGTAAGAACCGTAAACAAAGGATACGTTCCATGTGATGGAGGGCAACCTTACACTATACCTCAAATTTTTGTCACCATCCAATTTGGACAATCAGCAGGCACTGTTTAAGGTCACTATGAAGGCAAATGCCAAAGCTACTTGTGGCCCACCCTTTGATGTGAATCCTTTCATAAAACTATGGCAAAAACTTTTCAAATCACTACATTTGCGTAAGATAATTTCAGAGTACTTTCAGCTAGCTGAGATAGACTGTTGTTTAGTCCTTGGTTTAGTGGAGGATAAAAGGTATTTCTCTAACATCAAGTTTCTAAAATCTTGCCAAAGAAATAGATTAGACAAGCATCTTCCCTTAGTTGTCTGCATGTTTGGCCAAAAATATTACATACTTGAGAGTTTTCTTTACAAGGAAGCTATTGGTTTGTGGAAAAGCATTGTAAAGGTGGCCTGCTATGGGAATGTCTAAATTAGGAGTTGTGCTGTGAGTGTGGGACCAAGTATCCTCACTTTGAAAATTCTTACCTTAGTTTTAATAACATTAGGCATACCTTGCAACTCAAATTTTCCTTAATGAAAGCTTCAGTGATCCTATTGCGGCATCTAGAATGACTGGGGGGCTTCTACAGCAACTGGATGCATTTGCTGCGATTTAGGAGCTAACTAAACATGCACTATTGCATGACACTAATGGATTGGAGGTGTAGTGGACATTTCTGTAAACTTTTTTTACTAATCCTCTAATGTTGCTTATTTGTCTTGTGTTGTGCAGAACACTAACACTGCAAATGGGTAGTCTAAAAGGGTTCAAATCCCTTGTTAGTGACAGGAATTACTTCAATAGGATTTAAAACTTAGAATTGCAAAATAGACACCAAATTGTAAATTAGACATTAATCATGAAATTGTAAATTTCTTTTTCAATGTGTAAGTGTGACCAATTCTTTTGTCACTCCCCCCCAAAATCGCCAATTCCATAACTTGTCTATTTTGTCAGCTTGCAATTATGAGCACATTCATTGACAAAAAGTAGCGATATGTGTGCATTGAATTTTCTCTTATGTTGCAACTTGTATACTACCACCCAGAAAAAAACAGACAAATTACCACATTCAAAAATCTCTTTAATCAACATGTCGTTTAGATACATCTTATAAGGACATGGCTAAGGTAAGAGGTCCTATAATGGACCATCTAAGGGCTGAAACAGAATTTCAGGGAGGTAAAACTTCTAGAAATATTTTTCAGTAAACTTTTCTTGAAAGACAAGTAGAATTGACATCTAACCTAAGTCGTTTCATATTTTTCTGAGTTTTGTGGAATTAGTTATCCAGTTTTGAAGTTGAAAGGGCATAGGGCTCTAAAATGGTGCCCTAGCTAAAATGTATAATGTTAGTACACCATTGAAGGCTATGAAAAAGCAACATGTACAAGTATTGTACATTTAAGATAGGGCACCATTTTAGAACCCGCTCCATTTAACCCTGAAGCGTTCCGACGTCTATATTCTGGACGATGAACAGAGGGCTTCAAGGCACTGTTTCATCCAATTAACTTCTCATTTATTAAATTGAACACTTGAACCTAGAAAAGACAACCTTCCTTAATGACCAAATTCATTAAATTCTGGTGAACGATATATCTGTACGAAGGTATAAGTGAAAATGTGCAAAAATTCAAAAAAGGATTGAGACGTTTCAGGGTTAAGAGCCTTCTACCTTATAGCTGCAAAGTGAAATCCGGGAATTAGATTCTGGGAACGCTGTCCCCAACTCCACATTTCACTGAGCTCTGTTCAATAAACTCTACAGAAAAGTGGATGAAAGCCTTAGTGTTGGATGAATGAACACATCTCCCGATCGGATAATTTCAAGCCTCTTCCCGAGTCTCCTGCGTCCATAAGTCGCCCGAGACATCTCTTTCTATTTCCACCGGTCCTTAACAGCGTCCACAGGTTGGCAAATTCATTGCGCTTTCAACTTGCACCGTCCATCAGTCGTCCGACAGATCTTCCACACTGTACTTCGCATGTCGTTGACTTCTCCATCCCCCACTAACTTAGCAGCTTCGCGCCCTCGGGAGATTGCAGCTTGATTTTCGGCGTTACAGAGATTCGAAGCTCCTAATCTCTCCTCGAATCAACCCTCACTTCGAATCGGCAATCTCTGTAATCTTCGATTGCGTCTCGTTTGAGCAGGTGAGCGATTCGATCATCTTTTCTTGTGCGCAGCTCTGTTAATTCCAGGTAAAGCAATGGCCAGCCTCGGAAAGACAATGCTTCAATTGTAGACTCTAGCGGTCGGAAGTTCTGTTTATTTAAAATTCCTGAGCTTGAATCTTTTGAAATGGAATTCAATAGCTTTTGATTTCGTTGAATTTTCCCTTTCTGGAGTCGAGGTGATCGAGTTAATTTCTGAGTGGTTGACGAAAATCCTGCATGCATGTCTAGCTTTTATTGCGCAGAGGGGTAAAATTTAGAGCTGCGATTTCTGCAGGTGTTGCTGGAAAGAGTGTGTCTATGTCTTCCGCTGACTACAGGCTGCGAGTGAATTTCTCCCATTCGTTTTTTTTGGCTTGAATTAGTATTAAACTTCAGTGTCAGTTGAATTAGTAATAAAAGGTTCGAGACTCTACGTATACTTAAACCTCTTTTATCTTACCCCGGCCCCTACGATCCCATTTTTAACATAGTTTGAATTGGTGACAAGTATGCGATAGTGTGGCAAGTGTGCAGATATTCTAGAATGACCTTAGAGAGGTTTGAGTGTATTCAATTCGTGCAGCCAATTATGAATGATTTTGGTGGTTGCAGACGAAGTGAGGAAGGGGAGTGGACATGGCGAGGTCGGAGGATGTTGATGAGAAGGGCGGCGGAGACAAGACCATCACTAATACAGTCGTAGTTGTCATTGGTAAGGGCGTCTCTATGCGCAGCCTTTTTCTAGCTCGATGAGTGCTTTGTATTACAGTTTTGAATATATTTGGAACAATTGAGTGACCCTTGTTTCTGTTCATGTTTGTTGCTAGCAATGGAGGCCGAAGCACTTCCCTTGGTGGAAACGCTCCTGCTCGTGGAAGATGACGAATCATCAACCATGTAAATAATGTACCGATCCCTCTGAGTTTGGCAGCTTCTGTTTTTCAAAAGGATCCAGGTATGGGCGAAGAAAATCCAGTTTTCTCATTCAATGTTTTCATGATTGGTTTTGCAGATTTCCCAAAGGAGCTCCCTGGAAGAAGTATTCCGGGGATGTTGGTGGACTTCACGTCCATGTTGTTGTTCCTGGAAAGGACAAGACTTTAGGTTTGTATCATCCCAATTGGCAAGCGAGGTAGAGGACAAGATAGGATCAGTATAATTACAGATAGGGAGACAGGCTCAGGTCCTTATCGTTTTTAGTATCTTCTACCTTTTATGTAAATAATGGGTTTAGGCAGTAGACCGGTTTTCGGAATACTTCACTCAACAAAGATGTGAATGTCCTGTATGTTTACTTCGCAGGGGTGGACAGCGTAGGGACTGTTCCCTCTTCTTTGCTGACTTACGCTGCCGGCGTAGCTCTCCGACCTGATTTGATCATCAACGCTGGCACTGCGGGTGGATTTCAGGTACTTGATTACTGTCACTAGCTTGTAGAAGCTTCTATTCCTGGGTATTTCCAATAATACAAAAAAGACATCCACGTTGTAGCTAGAGTGTTTTGATATGTCACGCAGGCTCTAATCGCAGATTTTGTGTGATTTCAGAAGAACGTGGCATCTTACAGTTGACTTCTGCCAATTCTATACAACTGGAATTGAATCTCGCATGAATGTTTTTGTATTAATTAACAGAATTATTTTTGTGTCGTTCATGTTTTCCCTTCTTGCGAAGTAGTGGACTTCTTTTGAACTGATTTCTGGTTTTTTTGCAGGCGAAGGGAGCCCGCATTGGCGATGTTTATGTTGCAACGGAGTTTGCGAATCATGACCGCAGGATACCCATTCCTGTACGTTTCGATAACGAACTGCTTGGTGAAATTGACATTGATTACTGCTCCCTGTCCAGTTTCAAACCTTGTTGCTTGTTTCAACATCGGGTCACGTCTTGAGTTTTGGCTCAAACCTGTGTTTGGTTGTCGATCTACCAATGACTTAGATCATACACATCTTTTCCTAGTACTGTTTACGGAGTAGCAACTATAACCAGAGGTGGTAGCTTGATTACTTTCGAGTTCTATAGCTCTTGCACAAGTTCATATAGAGTTTAGCTTTTGAAATATTATGCAGGTATTCGACAAGTAGGGAGTAGGAACCATGGAATCTCTGCCGACCGGCAATCTCATCAAAGACCTCAAACTCAAGGTGCTGTGGTGTACGCCCATACCTCTTTGATGTCACCTCCTTATTCTCACATTCTTACTTCTCTCACCAAACTCGGGATAACTTCTCGATGTCACTTTTACATGAAACTCTATTGATCTACTGATGGATCTACGGAACTGCATATGATATTTCGTGTATTTTGGCTGCCTAAGCTGTGACATCAAAGAGGTATAATTTGTTTAATCTCATTCGCATGTTCATTGCAGGAAGGGAAGGTCTCCACTGGAAATTCCTTTGACATGTCATTGCAAGACGAAGAATACATCAATGCCAATGACGCAACCATCAAGGACATGGAGGTCAGTCGCAACAAAATGGACCATCAGGCATAATTATCTGGTTTACCATTCTTTCGGTCACTAGGTGGTGCCGGAGCTTGCAAATTTCTTTACATATTTCATCTGGTTTTTGAGTGCGAGCTTGTGTTCTGCACGAGAGGCAATTTCGAGACGATACTTCAAAAATCGCTATAATATTCCAAATGAAACTTGGAGCTCAGAATTGCGCCTTAAAATGGAAATAGAGGAGCTGTGGTTGAAAGAAATCGAGCGCGCTAACGCCTCGTATTATTTTAACTCTGCATTTGTGGTCTGTGCGATTCTGAGCCCAAGATCTTTTCTCTTAAGTACTTGCTTCAATCTGCGTAGGGGTTTCAAGTTTGGGAACAGATTCGTCTATAGAACTGGATCCAAAAGCTCGCACTCTGACACTCCCGCATGAATTTTTTTGATTGAAATCGGGGCTTGATTGAAATCAGGACTTTCTATGAATGACCCCTCTGTGCAGGCTGCTGCACTGGCGTATGTGGCGAACCTGCTGGCTATTCCTCTGATCTCCTTAAAGGCTGTGACTGACCTTATGGATGGGAACAAGCCAACGGTGGAAGAGTTTCTGGAGAATTTGTCCTCGGCTGCGTCCGTCTTGTCCAGGACTGTGCCTCTTGTGCTCAAATATGTGTCTGGGAAGAGCATTGCTGACCTTCATTCTTCATAGACATGTGCATTATCTCTCTCTCTGAAGAAAAGGCAAGCATCAGTGGTGATTGAAGAATCTAGACATCGTGCTCAGTTTTTTACTGAAGGGGACTCAGGATTGCATCAGACCTTGGTGCTCCAAGACCTCCTTTTGACAAGTGTGGAGTGAAGTGAAAGGTTGAGTAGGTTCTACGTGCCATGAGCCTTTAGAGCCAAACGTGAAATAAGGTATACGTACATTTCTTATGTACTGACACCATGAAAAAAATAAGTAAGACATTTTACCAAGGTAGGGACTCCCAAACGTGCCACTGACCCCAAAGCCCTTGTTGAGCGCCCTCTAAATTGGCATAAAAAAGACACATTGATTTGCAAAGTTCAGCTCATTATGAGCAAGTGACGAAACTCCTGAAGTCAGTAAGTCCGTTGCCTTCACATGTGAATGCGTCAGAGCTAGCGTATGCATGGATTGGATCACAACGTTATCCCTCTTGACCACACAAGTGGAGAATGCCATGCACTCCAAGAAAATGCACTCTAAATCGACAACGTTACATGTTTTCCAAACAAAAACCAACCGAAATCAGAAAGTTTTACTGGATTATGTCTGAATCAAGTACTTCAGGGTTTACATAATTTAGCTAGTTGATTCAGAGTGAGACTTCTTCAAGTGAAGCATTATACCCTAGTGAAAGCTGACTTGCCGAGGCCTTCGCATCATTTGTTTGCTGATACTATCATACATGCATCGGGTCGATCCACCAGGAGCCGTTGTGTTGCCAGCAGCAGGCGGGGCACGACGAGGGCGATGCGCTCCCTTCCGCTTACACTCCGATTCCTGCAACATCCTCGACTCTCTGTTCATGTCTGCTATCCTGCACAGTCCGAAACAGTGACACCGAGTACTTTGTTGCCGAGTAAAACATCATTGCAGCATATTTCTCATCTACAGACTTGAATCTCAATGCATAGTTCAAGAATGAGGGGGTAGAGGGCTAGTGACCTTGACGATATGAGTGACGAAATTGTGTGCTTGTAACAGCGAATCATATTCTCTTTTTCTCTGCTCCACACGAGCAAGCAACTCAATCAGTACTTGAAGAGCTCCGACATTTTGTAAGTGCTAAGAATCAAAAGCATACAAATCTAACATCAATTTAAAGTGCTAGCAACTACTCGTATCGAGAATTCTGATGGAGTAGTAGCAGGTTCAACCTAGGGTGGCAAGGCCTGTGAAATTTAATGCAACATACTCCAGAATAAGCTTATGTGCCTGCCATGCCGCTGATCGGCAACTAGCACTGAGGTATCAGTCACAACTAATGAGGAGCCACGACTGGCCTTCCAAAGAAACTCATGGGTCTGTCTCTCGCGTCATCTCGTGAATGTGGGTTACTCCGCTTGCAGAAATTATTTTCAAGAAACACAATCGATGTCATCAAATTAAAAATCTACTTCGACACCAGGTAGTGAAATGTGAGATCATAGAGTTACCCAGTGCCGTCGTACATGAAGGCTCCATCGGCCAACTGGTTGGGAGATCCCGCCGTAGCGTCCTTCGAAGGCTTTTCCAATTTGATATCAACCTCGAAAGCACGGCTGGGCATTTTCAGCTGTAAGCCCCACGGTTTAAAATAGTTTGTATAATATAAAGGACCCGGCAATGATCTCCAATTGATTTACGAGCAGGTAAGGAAAGCATGCGTACTGTGATATCTTTCCCTCTCACACGTCTCACAATATTCAACCCTAAAACTACTAAACAATGTGGGGCACCTCTACTTTCTACTTTACAATCTCACAGGAACAACGTCAGTATCACAAACTTGAATGCTTTTACGAAAGACAAGTTAGTCTCAAAGCATTCCCTCTACCAGAATCTCCATAAATTTCAAAAGAATAGGCTAGCAACCATATTGGATATAAATCCGTCGCGCGAGGACTCGAGAATGTTCATCAAGAATTGCGCAAAAGAATGAGCTTATGTACAGTTACGGGGTGCACAGCAGCCGATTTCCGAGATCGATTTTCCGCAGATGATCTGAAAAAAATCAAAACCTGTCATCAGGAGGTCTCCAATACTCTAATACTCTCGACACCCACCATCAGAATTACCAAAACGTGCACAATTTGCAAAATCTGCCCACTACACAAAATGTGCGCATTTCACAAAATACACGCAATTCCCAAAACGTGCGCAATGAGCAAAATTTCGAATAGTAAAAAACATTGTGGATTATCTGCAGATGACGCTCTGCAAAACAACCAACCAACCGACAGCAGCAAGTCCTGCATACTCGAATACTCTCATTACCCACCACCAGAATTACCAAAACGTACGCAACTTAGCAAAATGCAGAATACTTCTTCCCATTGACAGTACCAATTTTGTGGGATTGGATCACCTCGAGCTTCGCTGCAACGACAAGGACCTTCTCTTGGCATTCGATGGCAAGTTCACCCTCGACCCACCTCCCCCAATCAAAAGCACCCCCAAATCATCCGCCGCGCGTTCATCCGCTAAGCTCGCGAACGTCGGCCCTCTTTCGTAGGTCGCAGGTGCAGATCGGGGCACCTCCTTCGTCGCCTCACCCCCCGTGGGATGAATCACAATCGTCATCGGCCCTCTTCGCAGCACGCGCACGCCCTGCGGCTTCTCCGAGTCCAGTTCCCTTAGGGAAAAAGAGCCCAGGGAAGTTTCTGGTCGCATGGTGATGCGGAAAACTTGTTTTCCGAGTGACTTTTTAATGTACAGGTGGTTGCAGGAGGAGGGGAAGCCGGGACCGAGCTCGTTCGGGAGGGAGGAGAGAGTGGTGGAGCACATGCAGGAAGGGTTGCCCGGGAGCATTTCCCAACGGAAACGGGATGAGGACTTCTCCATAACTCAAGAGGCCGAATTTTTTTGCGGCTGGGGAACGAGAGGAAGAGTCGTCAAGACACATGTTTCGGGACACATGATTCTCTTGCTGTTGCTTCGTCCTCTTGGAACTGTCAGTTAGGGTTCAGGATTGGAAGGTACAGGAAGATCGAGTTACAAGGGAAAGAGACCAAGAGTCCTCAGGACACTAATTTCCCTCCATATGCTATTGTTGCTGTTGCTTCGTCCTCCTACTCGTCGTCTCCTAGTGATTCCTGCGCACTCCCCTGTTTTCCCAGTTCTCCGATCCCTGCCGTCTCTCGCAGATTTTGATTTTCACAGATCGCCCTCTCAGCTTACAGCATGTGATCTCTCTGATTGCGACTCTATGCTAGTCTTGCAAGTAATTCCTCCGATTGCTAATTTCCCCTTTTCTACTCTTGCAGGTTTTGGTTTTATGAAACGCCTATTCCAGCAAACGATTTGCCCAATTCATTCATTGCAAACACTGCATCAACCACTTCCGACTGCGATGCTCAGACATTGGCACATCCTGAACGACCACTCTGTTTGAATCCCGTAGAAAATCAGGGAAATTGGATTAAATAGGCAAGTTTATTGCAATTGGAGTATTCTTAAATCTGAACCTTTTTCAATTTTGAAGGACCGGACAAATTGCTTGTGGAACTTATCTGTAATAAACGGAAAATTGCCGATTTAGTTGAAATTGCTGGTGGATTTCGCCTGTTGGAAAGGATTGCGAATGCCTTGGATTATGATCTGAGACTCGACTATCATTGAATGTACAAAAGCTAATTATCATACAGCGGCAAGAGGGATTCTGGAAAGAGGTTCCAGTGGTTGGGGATATGAGAGTGTTGTTTGTTGCCGACAATGGGATGTCAGGGGGACATCGATGAGTCATGAGCTTTTACCTTTGGAAGCTCAGATCCATGAGGATGGTACGGCACAGACGTTTTGAGTCCGATGGATGACAAGCCAGGGGGGTCCTGAACGTATGAAGGTATTTTTCATCCAGTTTTTTGGGAAAAGTGATCTTGAACTTCTTACACCTCATGTAAGCCAAAAACTTGGCTCATTCATTGCATTATGATTTTTAGGTACACTAGAAAGTAAGAAAATTATTGTTACATTCTCCTACATGGTATTAGACGATATATTGTCCCCTTATAATTTTTTGGAGGGCAACATGCACTGTTCACTTTTGTTGGTGCTAGTTAAATTTTCTTTTTGTGTGTTCAGCTTGACCCAACACTATAGCGGGCAATCAAATTTCTAGAGGACATGAATGTGGTAGTTGGCACTATTTAAAGCCATCTTTGAAGCCTAGCAAGCTCCGAGAAACAAACACAAGTTCAAACGTAACGGTCCTCTTGATTGTGGTGTGAGTAGGATGGAATTTTATCTCCTAATTGTATCTAGCTATCACCATCATTTTTCCCAAATTGGTGAAGTGAAAATGCTAACTTCATATCCCTTGCTAAAGATGTTCACGATCACTTGTGGTATTGAATATGCTACACTTTATGCATTCACTTCTATTGTTTTTGCGTTCAATCATGTTGCATCTTACAGTAGGGTTGCAATTGGGGAAACTGTCAATCATCACTGCATTCAATGGAAAATGTGTAAGAAGTGGAGGATATGTGCAACATTTGATTTTATAATGACATCCCTAGCTTCAATTTCATGTTAATTTAGACAATACAAATTTTTGTGAAAGTATCACTAGAAGAAAACCGTTTTTTTTTTTATGTCTAGCCCTGACATACTCATGTCCAGAGGTGAACATGTACATGTCTAGACAAATGTCTGTATGTCAGAATGTGCATCCCAATGTCTATAGTAGATTTTTGTGTATGTTGGAGACAATTGTGTAAAATTCTAGTGAAAAACAAGATGTGCTTCCATTGACATCGACTTTTGCTATCGTTGGTTGAAGATTGGGTGATGTTGAAATTGATGTCTGTAGGAACGTTCATTGCCACGTCAGCTTCATTGACCCATTTTGACTTTGGATAATTTTGTAAGAATTATTTTGGTTCCAAAAAAAAATGCTGCCCAAGTAAAAAAAAAGGAAATGGGAAGTCACAGGAAAAATTCTGGGGGAAAAAATGATGACGTGGCTGTTGACGTCACATCTGACATCAAATATTTGTGACATGGCAAACTCTATAATCTGACGTGGCAAAATGCCACGTCACTACTTTCAGGTACTACACAAATTTAATGTTCTCTTAGACGTCGGAAGAGACTTAATTAAGTCATAATAGACGTACTCTGAGACATTTATAAGTCTCATAAGGTATCTTATAAGAGTGTGTCATGTTCATGTAGACGTTGAGTGTGACTTCAATGCGTTCCAACAGACTCTTATGAGACGATAGGACGGACCTTGTGATATTTATGGGAATTTTTGGATGTTTTAGGTAACATATTCTAGAGTTCAGAGGTATTTAGCGTTGTACAAAAGTTAACTCCTACTACTTGAAGTTTTATGTATTCTTCATTAAACTCAAGCAAAATTACTATATATAAACATAAAAGACTATGTCCAAAGTTCATCCTTAACATCCTATGCCATAACATTTTATAAAGTGGTCAAGGGACACTAATGTTCTATCTAGCATTTAGGAGTTTGGAGAAACTCTTTCATTGCAATGAGGATTGGATCAAGATGTTCATAGTTTGAAGTTCTATGACAACAATGACGTTTTTATAGGGTTCAAACATGTCACATGATGTACAACAAGTGAAGCGGATGAAGTAGGATAACACAAGATGTTTCAAAAGCATTGCAATAGAGAAGTAATATAATAAGAAAGCTTGTTTCTATAGAGTATTTTCAAAGGTATTTTATGTGTGGCTATTTACCTTAATTCTTGTATTTAAGATGACTTTATTTTTATATAAAAAGCTACAAAGGGTATATTTTCAATACCCTATAATTTTTGTAAATTCATTCTTGTAGGTTTTAAAATAGGGCTATGTTACATTTAAAATTGAAATTTTTTACTTTCTACTACATATATGTACAAGATTTATACCATGAAACCAACAACAATCAATTCAATTTAAGTGCTATTGACAAAGTGATAGTTTTCAACTTTTAAAGGTCAATTGTTCATTGAACAAACAATTGAAAATTTAGGTAGGTTCCTATGAAGTGAATTTGATTGGATGTTCATAAAATTTTAACATAAGATGTGAATATGTCTTTAAGTGAAAATATATATTTTTTCCAACTAGGGATCCAAATCAAAGTTATGCTTCCCTAAATTTTTTTAGTAGATTGGAAAATTTGGATATCTTTGGCACATCTTTTGCAAAAACACTCATTGACTTTTGAAATTTGGAAAATATACAAAAAATAAAATATGGTATTTAAGTGTCTAAATTTTTTTTGAAACTTTTTATCCTAAACCCTCAAATTTACAATTTCACACTAACTATGTAGCTTTTTGAACCCTTGTCATAGAAATTACACAAACATTCACAAAAACAAACAAAATAAGAAGTCATTGTACAACACAATAGACCAAAATCCTAAATCCTAACTATTGAAAATACTAAAGTGTAGGAAGATGAAGTCAAATGAGCGTCATCTACAATGACTTTGAACCAACAAAAAAAATCATTTCAATTTTTTTTAATCTAAAATGCACACAATTGCAATATAATAATGAAAATTTCCTAAATTAAACAATTTTATACTTTTGGTATTATAATTGTATAATTATTTGACAATATTTAAAAAAAATTTGTATGTTTTAGTATCAAAAATTCATTGCTTCTATATACACCAATTTTACAAATGTGCATTACTACAATTATTCATAAAAATCATACTTTCAATATCAAATTAAAGATATTTTGCAATGCTTAAACATATAATTTTCATTATCCAAGTTGTGGTATTGTTTACTAAACCACTGGACAATATTCATTTATGGTAGCTACAATATTTCATTTATGCTTGTTTTCTTCTATATTGATTCAATATTGCATTAGTACTATACTATTAAATATTTGCATTAATATTGAAAGTTACCCACATCAATACCATTTCACTTGGAAGAATTTTTTTTTCAATCAGTAGATTACTTGTCACTTGTCATTAACTATCACTAAAATTGGTAGCTTGACTTCTCTCTACAACTTAGAAAATCCAACCCAACTCATAGAATCTAGCCCCTTAGTTTTTTAAATCCAAATTTATTATAGTTCATAAAACTTCAAATTTTGGGAGACCATTTGGCAACCTTATTTTAGAAAAAAAATAATAGGTAAAGCTATCTATTATCACCTACCCTTCATTATAAATAACTTGAAATATTCCATTTTAATGATGCTAGTTTACTTTTTAAAATTATCTAAATTTAAGAGAAGTTAATTAATACCACCTTGCATTTGATTGCACAATATAATTTTTTTTAAATGGAAAGTTCTCCCCCCAAGATTTCATTACATTCATTAGAAGTTCTAACATGTAATAGACAATGCAAGATGTTATCTTATATGTTTTGCACCCTATAGTGTGCCACGTTAGCACACTTTGCCGCCATGTGAGGCTTTTAAAATTATTTTTAAGGGTGTTGTTGTATCCCTAGCCAGGCCACTTGTGGTTGACTAGTTTTGTTTTTGTCTCCTTGCAATGAAATTCCGTTTCATTTGTGCCAAAAAAAAATTGTTTTTAAGGTGTCAACTGAGATATCAATTGAAACATCAATTAAGACATGAAGATATTTTTTGCAATATCAATTCAAACGTCATTTGAGATGTCCAAATAGACAAGGTTCACAACCTGTTGTACTAGGAAAATCCCATATGGTTTGTCTTTCCTCCTAGCACTCCATTAGTATAAATATCTTGCCTTCTTATGTCAAAATATTCATATAATAAATGGTTTTTCAAGCCATGCAACATAGTTGCCATATATGGTGTATTATATATGGATTACAATGTATAGCATATTATGTATGATGTATTTATATGGTGTACAATGTATGGTGTATGGTATATTATATATAATGTATTATGTATGGCATGTTGTGTTGGACATCATATTTGCATTGGTACATATGTTGTAGTAGACATTATAACATACATGTGCATTATGTAGAATATATGTGACTAGTAGATATATTAGTGTCATTCAAAATTATGCATTTAATCACACAAATGTCCAATGTGACATTATTTTGTTTGTTTGATTTGTACTAAATATTTTAATAGACGTTCATGATGCCATCAAAGTTGACATTGCAAGATATTTCAATGTCCATATTGATGTCTTTGTAAATGTGTATATCTCAAATATTATATCTGTTACTACAATGTTGAAGTCTTACAGGACATTATATGTCAATATATTTGTATCCTTGCCTACACCGCATGCACGGAGATGAACATCATATGAAACACATAGATGTCTCTAATGATGTCTTTTGAGACATAAAGATGTCTTTGTAGACATCATAGAAAACACCCCCCAAAAGCTCAAAAGACAGTAAATGTGCTTTTAAAAATCTGCCACGTCACCATTTGAACATGCCACGTCACCCCATTTTGACCCCCCAAATGAGCTGATGTGGCAGATGCCACATCAACAAAATCTGGATGGATGAAAAAAATCCTAGTTGGCTGCCCGTGCCTACGTGGCGCTAAATTTCCAGCCACATGGCACTCTTTTAGGACCCTGTTGACCGGTGTTTTTTGGGATGTCTAGCCCTTGACATGTTCATGTCTGCATGTTTTTTTGGATGTCTTGCCAATGTTTTTTTTAACGTGATCCTTTTGGACATCCATGTTGACATAGAGGACGTCTAACCCAACATCAACATGTCTATCAGGACGTGTCCAAAAAAAGACTGTTTTCTTCTAGTGTATACCTTAGGTGTTTGGAGTTTGTTGTAGGCAAATGGAGTTGATCTCATAGTTCTTATCACTCATTTCAAATGTTGCAATCGAACGATCTTCAATCTAAGAACTTCAATGTACACAGCACCGATTGCTTCCTCTATGTGGTCCCTGAGCACTCTTATGTTCTCATTAGCAATTGTAGCCTTTCCTACTATAGTCACTAGAAGAAAACCTTGTTAGAATCCCTGAAAACACATCATGTAGTTCATGTTGAGTTCTTGTTACAGAACGCAGTCAAAATGCAGTGAAAACGCAAAAAAAGCATTTTTTTGCATTTTTTTGTGGTTTTTTGTAGTTTTTTGTGTTTTCACTGCATTTTGACTGCGTTTTGAAACATGAACTCAACACAAACTACATGACGTGTTTTCAGGGATTCTAACAGGGTTTTCTTCTAGTGAGTGAAGAGAAATGTATGATATATATGACAATCACATTTTGAGATTCATGTAGAACTTTGAATTCTAATGTAAAGGAAGGAATTTGTCACCATTCAAATCTTTGGCTTTTATATCTGAGCAATCTTCTTAAGATTTAGAAGACAAAGTTTACAAACGCCGTGCAGTATGACACATTGAGAAGCTATGGCTTTATCAAGAAGAAGAGAAGGATTTAGAGATGTGAATCTGACTCAATGGAGAGATGTCCGTGCAACTTAGCTAGCCATTAATTCAACAGATAAAGGAGTTCCTATTCACTGCCCAACAATTTCAATCACTTAGCACTATCACCATGCCAATAGAACCAACACATGTACAAACTCTCATAAGTAACATCAATGGAAATGATTAAGGTATTAATTGCCTCTTTTGAGCCCATTGCCCATTGTATATGAAGGGGCTCAAAATATTCAAAATTTTAAAATCTCAATTATTTCCACGACCACCCATGCCTCCCCAAGCTGATTTAACCCCTAAATGCCTAAGTTGCGTTTTTTGGCAACATAGCAATTTTGGGCAGCTCACTACGAATGGAATTTTTATTTTTTTTCTTTGAAATTTTGACACAACATGTGTCCAAGGAGTAGCTTCAAGGCCCAACAATTTTCATAACTTTTGATTCACTAGTAGAAAACTGCGTTAGAAATCAGCAAGACGCGTGGGCTGAAATCTGTTGAATTCCACGTTTCCAGTGCAAAAATCTGCGTTGGAATGCATTCCAACGTAGATTTTTGCACTGGAAACGTGGAATTCAACAGATTTCAGCCCACGCGTCTTGCTGATTTCTAACGCAGTTTTCTACTAGTGATTACACAGTTAAGAAGTTGTGGCATGATATATTGTTTTGTTTGAACATCAAGCAGCCCGAGCAGCTGAAAAAACTTCTTTAAAAAACATTAGGAGGGATTTGAGGAATCTGGGAGCCTGTGAGTTCCCACAGCCCGAAATCGCGAAAACAGCCGCGGGAATGCAGTTCTGCAGGAATCCGACGTGGTCGAGCGACTGCCACGTCATCGACTTTTTTTTTCCGAAAAAAAAATTTTTTTTTTGGACTTTTTTTCATATTTCAGGACGCCCAAATTTTTTAATTTTTTTTAATTTTTTTTTGAAAATGCTGACCAGCGGCCAGCCGTTCCCAAACCCTGTTTCAGGAACAGTCCTTCACAGCCCTCAAATCCCTCCTAATGACTTTTTTTTCAAAAGTGAAATTTCAAATTGATTCTTTAGGCTTTTACAGACATGGAAAGCTTTAATTCATTCCATTTGGATTCACGAGTGAAAAGTTATGAGGAATTTTAGTTTGTGGGTAGGTATGGAGTTTTCGAAAACCATACCTACCTGCAAACAAAAATTCTTCATAACTTTTCACTCGTGAATCCAAATGGAATGATCAAAAGCTTTCCATGTTTGTAAAAACCTAAAAAATCAATTTGAAATTTAACTTTTGAAAAAAATAAATATAAAGAAGTTTTTTCAGCTGCCCGGGCTGCTCGACGTTCAAACAAAACAATATATCATGCCACAACTTCTTAACCATGTAATCAAAAGTTATGAAAATTGTCGGGCCTTGAAGCTACTCCTTGGACACATGTTGTGTCAAAATTTCAAAGAAAAAAAATAAAAACTCCATTCATAGTGAGCTACCCAAAATCGCTATGTTGCCAAAAAACGCAGCTTAGGCATTCAGGGATTAAATATTTAGATTTAGATTTGAGTAATACTGATTTTAGCACACTCCTTGTCCCCTTTTTGTAATTTAGAGAGGGCGGATTGAATATAATCAATATGGGACAATTAGAATGACATCCATATCTATATGATACATTTGTATGGTGTATCTGAATCCATATACTCAAATACATTTATACATTTGTATTTGCATTATCGTCTCTATATTTCTATCGTCCATATACGCATCCAACGGCTATTGATTTTTCTTGGAGGGGATAGAGTTTTTTTGTTTTCCATCCAACAGCTCTTGATTTCCTAGGAGGCAGGGAAAGAAATATGAAATACAGTTGATTGCCTCTTTTCGTTACATTGTTACATTGTCATATAAATAACACCGACATAGATCAAGACATCAAACATCGAGTAGGATAACATTGAACATCATGAATCACCAAAAAAACTCACATTATGTATACAATTCCTCCCGCAATTCCTACCTCAAAATGGAAGTAGGTTCTACACTACCATACCTTTTGCCTCTTGGTTGCCCTAAACATCACAATTTCCTTGAAAAAAAAACAATTAATTGCAAATTGCACTAAATAGTAATCCAATTGCACTATTCTAAAAATTAGTGCTTAACTCCTTCTCAATCTACACACCCTTCGCCATGATTTCCTTCCTCCCCAATTCAATCTCATAAAACATCTTCATGGTCCTTGTCAAAAACGCTAGCAATAAAAAGAAGAACAAATTCACTAACTACACAATTAGATTTGAAATGGCCGAATACCTCTTAAAAAAGATCCACTGGTGTGGTGAGAATGGCTAGCTTGCTAAAGAAATTCTCTAAACATTCTAGTTTGTTTAGAAGACTAAAAGAATGCCAACCTTTTGCATTGGTCCTAAGCTAACGATCACACAAAATTGCTCACGGACTCCAAGTCTAACATCCAAAGTCCATATCACCTAGTTTTGAAATGTTGCTTTGCAAGAGAAATACCTTCTTCTTGAAATGAAGATGTATTTGTCAAATAACTCAAAACAAAGATTCAAATGATTGAAGATGAAGTGTAGGAAGTAATCAATAGCTAATTTTGGAAACTAGACTAACAAGACCATAAGTTCGTGAAGATCACAAATGCACAAGTCTTTCAATAGCAACATGAGACACAATGAAAAAACAAAAATTTATTCAACTTTGATGATTTCAAGAGGAAATTAAGATGCTTGAAACAAAATACATTGGAATTCCTAGCTAGCATACTCAAGGAATAAACTCCCGATGTAGTAAAAAGCAATGTGAGATAAAAAAAAATGGGGTCAATCTAATTCATAGGAGGAAAAAATTATGTTTTTTGTAGATGTACAATAGCGTTGGTAATATGTATTGGTTGGATTTACATATAAAATAGAATAGGAAGAAATTTCTCATTTTTTTTGGCAATAGAAAAAAAATAGGATGTCAAATTTTTAATTCCCTTGTAAGTGCTTAGTAGGTTTAGTTTGACATTTAATAGCTTTAGTAACCAAGCTATAAGTTATTTTAATATGTTGTCTAAATATGAATCAGACACCTTTAGGGTGGTGGAAAATGAGTTGGCACAATGGCATGGCAGTTCTACAGAGCTATCAGGGTTTAGAATGTTTCCAACGGATTTTTTTGGTGCACATTATATATTTCCAATTTTTGGCTTCTCAGTTTCTACATGCATAACAATTTCTTGTAGGCCGCATTGGAGTCATGTAGGGTTTTGTAATTCTTCTATAATTCATGCTTAGGATTCACAATTCAAGTCAAATTTCTTGATGGGTTGTTGATTCATCATGGTGATCGTGCTAATTGAAGATTTTTTGATTGCGCCTATCTACCATTGATGTTTGTGTGAGCTAAGTGGTTTAGAGTGCACCAAATTTGTTGCTTTGGTAAGTTACATATCTTTGATGCATGTCTTTGATTTGCTTTTAGTTTAGAATTCATGTTGCATTCCTATGCATGTTGTAGGTTTAAAGCATTTTTTAGGATTTTGGTTTTGATTTCATATATGCAATGTTTAGGGTGTAAGGAGGGTAGATACGGATTAGAGTTTTTGGAATTGTTCTCCAATTTGTGCTCAAGGTTTAGAATTTAAATCAAATCTGTTTCTAGTTGTATTGGTTTATCGTGCTAATTCAAGATTTCTTGATTGATTTCATACCGATTTAGAGTTGAGCTTTTAGCTTTATAGTGCACTTCAATTCTGTGTTGAAATTGTGGATTTGACAATCCTACAATTTAGTACTACACCTTGTAGTAAGTTATATACTCTCTGATGCCTACTTTCATTTGCTTTTAGTTGTTGTGCATGTTGCATGCCTTATGCTTTGATCCTTCAGGGTTTTGATTTGGTTTAGGATACGTTTAGGATACATTTAGGATGTGAAAAGGGGGGCTTTGGGGCCTTGGGTTTTAGAATCCTTCTCTAATTTTTGTCTACGGTTTAGGATTTGAGTGAAATTTGAGGACAGATTGCTAACTTTGCTAATTCATCATGCTCTCTTAAATCAAATTTTTGAATTTGTCGTATTTTTGAGAAGAATTAGCACTTGTAGCGTCCTCTCCTTAATAACAAATGGCAAATTGCTCCTTTTATTGAACTCTTTGTTGATGATCTTTGTAGACTAAATACAACTTTAAAGGAGGATGGCTAAGAGTGCCTATAGTGGCAACATTTTTGTGACATCCGTCCAAGCCTTCATTGTTGGATTGTTCTTCAATACCCTAATTATGCTCCCTAAAGTGCAATGGTAGTTTTTTAGGTTTCTTCTCTTGTTTCAGCAATTGCAAGTCATTTGAAATCTGTCACTACTGCAACTTGTATTGTTGTACATATACACATTTTGAGGCTATCAGTTACTCTAAACTACATGGTAATTAGCACCTTACGAGGGATTGAATGGTATTAGAACAATCCTGAATTTGAACTCGCAGGTTCATAGTTTTGAAATGCATTTGAAATTACTAGTTTTTAGTTTTGAAATGCTCTTGACCAAAGGCAGTTGTGTTTGTAAGTACTTTCATATAAAATTTCTATTTTTTTTTGTATATATATGTCATTGCATTCATTTTCTCTCAAATTCTCACTACCTTGAATTGTATGCTATAGGGCAATTTATGCATTTATATTTATAAAGTCATATCTTTTTGTACATTCTTTGTGTCTAGCCTCTGCAATCCCTATAATTATGAATCGATGCCTATGGCACAATTCCTTAGAAATTCACTAGTAATTCAAAATAGGTTGAAAAATTATGACACCACTTCTATAAAACTCTACAACACTTTCCCTTTTATTCCAGATTTTGAAAAAATTCTTTCTTATATAAAAAACCAATCAAACCAATCAAACAATGCATAAAGAGTTACTTTATGTACTTCTATATAGAATTTTGGATTATTTTTTCCTTATGTATGCAAGGTTTAGACAATTCTAAAAGTATGGAAGTCCATTCTAAGGAATCTTCTTCTAATATCATATAAATAAAGTATGTAAGTATGGTTTGCATTACTAAAACAACTTGAATTTTGTTGGACTGTATTTGCAGTTGAAAGAAGCAAAATTTTCATTCTTCTAGCTGGATTTTTAAAAAATTAATGCAACAGTTGAAAACAATATTCATGTCAAATTGATTGAACCAACAAACACATTCAAATTGATACAAAACACATTTGATTCAATGCAACTTTGTTGGTTTTTTCACACTTAAATGCACAAGGCATCCAAATTTGGTGTTTGCAAAACTTTGAAGTTAGATAAAATCTAATCAAATTTCTATTTTAGTTGTTTGTATTTTGAGTTTTTTACTTAAAGTCTAATTTAACCTCTAAAGTTTCATGACTATGTTTTTAGCAAAAATGCTCAATCATTTGCTATTTTTAAAACAAGTACCAAACCTTTGAATTTTTTTTGACACATGTAACCATAGGATCTTGTAGTATGCTAACTTGAGAACATGTAATAAAAATTTCAGACATTTCTACCATGTGAATTGAAAGATATAAGCATTCAAATTCACTTAAATCATTTTTTTGGCATTGCAAAAAATAGTGCAGTTGTACTTTACAAGCTCACTTCTCTATGAACAATGTCCAAAATGATGGTGCTTCTTTGGATTCTTTTTCCTATACAAGTTAGATACATGCTTAAAAAATTTCACATCATTTGGAATTGTACAATATATAGGAAAAAAATAGTAAGTAGATAGTAGTAGAGAATGATTAGAAATACTATATTGTTAAGAATTTAATTATAGAATTGAAAAATGCCAATAGCCCAATGGTTGCAATGTTGTAATAAACAATATACATCCTATGATTTTTTATTTTAAAAAAATTAAAAATTAAGTAAGATAAAGGACTTTAAAGTTTATTTTAGAGTAAAGAATCTATAATTGTCTATAAACAAAAAAAAACTCATAACTTTTGATTCATTGATCAAAATGGAATGATTGAAAGGTTTCCACATATATAACTCTAGAAAATCAATTTCAAAGTTTTGTTTTTGAAAAAAGTGATTCTTTTATCTGCGCAAACTACCCAGTTACGAAAAGAAACCCACATATATGGCCATAATTTTTTACTTGTATTTCCAAATGCCATGAAATTTAGTGCATATGAAAGATATTCCTTGCCCCTACTTCTTATTAAAATTTGGGCCAAAAATATAGAAATCTCTAGTCACACGTACCTGCCCAAAATTTCTAAAATTCATTTAAGAAAATTATAGAGTAGATTTTGAGAAGCCATAAATTGATTGGGATTAAGCAATTGATAGGTCATTTAACCTCATATTTATTTGGTGACCAACTTTTTAGATTTGAGAGGTGAAAAGAAGACCAAAAGACTTCAATTCATTTTTGCAATTTTAACATTGTCATGATCAAACATTGTAATCTTTCATTCTATGAGTGATATTTTGGTGTTTTCTTTTTGTAAGTGATCTCTAACATAACTAGTTTGAATTTGTACTATTTCATTGCAAAAATATTAATAAAATTGATCAAAATGTTTTTTTTGTTGTTGAATTTAGATTAAATTCTTAGAATTTGAAAAAAGGTCTTGGACATTTAAGAATTTATAGATAGTCATACAATATATTGAATCCTCAATTAATAAAAGCAAGGCCAAAGATTGAAGTCCAATTTTCTTATTATTTTTTCAAAATCTGAAATTTCAAATACTAGTGTCAATTTAAGTTGTAAATAGAAGATATGGAATAATTTCATCCTTGTGAATAGGCATATATGTACTTGTAGCCATATTTGAAGCAATGTTTGATTATAGTTGTATCTATATATGTTTGTTATTGGATTTTTAATTTTTATATTTTATACACGTAGTCAATCCATTTTTTAGAATGATATGGTTGCTATTTTGAGTGAATACTTAAATCATTTCCAAATCAAGCTATTTTAAGCAAGATAATGCAATAACTTGAAGATTGTTTTAATAAATTTTGAATTATCAAAGTATTGATTATAGGAGTATTTGAAATTGATATTAGCACTTTCATGCTTAAAAGACTAGTTTACATCTAGGCAAGAATTTACTTGGAAAGTTTTGGATTAAATGGTTGAAGTTAAGAGGGCTAAAATACCTTAGTGTGTTTAAAAGACACATCTAATTCCTTCATGCTTCCATCTTATTTATATTATGTCAATTTCTTAGTATAAGTATAAAATAGATTTTCCAAATCCCTATTTGCAATGTTTTAGAACTCAAAGAGTGCATTTGTGTTTCAAGTCAAAATATTTTAATAGCTTCAAATTTAATCAATAAGAAATTTATAACTTTAATATATAAATTATGTAAATGTCTATCAAAGAAATATTATAGTCAAACTCTTATATTAAATTAAAAAGGAGAAAAATTCTTATTGAAATCACCATAAGAGAATTTTTTAGGGCACTAAGAGGCTATTTTAGTCTTGTTCTCCAATATGTAAACGAATCACTCCTAGTCAAATTCAAAATAATTTTAAAAATAATTTTAAAAAATAGAAAAGAATAGAAAAAATTATTTTAAAAATTGAAAAAAATTGAAAAAAAATTGAATTGAAAAAAAAATCAATTAAATATTATTATTTGATGGGGCTATCTCTTGGTGACATCAAATGGCTTGTGGAACAGATTTTAGCAAGTTTCCACAATTTAGGAACTTGTAGTCTTCCAATACAACCAAAAAAACTCTCATGTGAAACATTCAATATATCATCAATTTTAACAAAAAATTGGATTTTTGACAATTTTGAATATTCTTTTAAATTCTTGATTAGTGAAATGGTAGATTCTATAGCATGGATATAATTATTGAGTCAATTTTTTGCAAGTTATCTTTTAAAGTCAACGTTGAATTATACATCAATAATAAATCTTTTTTTAATTCATTTTACATCATCTTTTGAAAATTTAATTGCTGAAGTTTTGCAATGAGCTGAGACCTATAGTTACTTCAAAAATACCCACATCCAAAGAAAAGTTATGATATTGATGTATATTTATTGTCTAAAAATCCAATTGTAGGTTCTTTGGATTATCTTTTTCAAGCATATTTTTCTAAGATTATAGATTGAATAATGTCCTACTACCAAGGGCAAAAAAACTAAATAATTCACAAAATATTTAAGAGTTAGTCTTAAGAAATTACAATTGAATAAAATTGAATACTAGACAAGATAAAAGGCAAAGCAACACTAGAGATTGCTTCAAAATTTGTATTGACAAGACTAGGGAGTCCCTTTTCTAGCCTCCTACTTCACATTAGTAGTTGAAGTCCTTCAAAGGCTTCCCTAGAAAACTTAGAAAGATAGTGAAAAAATTTCAAAGCTTCTGGAAGACTACTTCTAGGAAATACAAAAAGTTTTTACAATGTACAAAAAGACTATCTAGGTGTCTAGATAGTTTTAAGTCTATTTCGACACTAATTGCAAAGATTGATGTGCCTAAACATCAAAAAATATTTTTTTGAAGAATTTTCTATAAGTGAGGTTTGATCTAATATGCAACATTTCTACAAAAATGCATGTATGCCTTATAAGTTGTAAAATTTAGCTAGTATATTGCCAAATGGATTGAGAATATACAAAAAAATTTAATTAGTTTTGTTTCATATTCATCTTCAAAAAGTTTAATGTGAAGGAAGTTTTTAATTAAAAAACATCTAAATTGCTAATGCTTTTATAAGAATCTAAGAATTGTCAATTCCAATGAGTGTTTTGGTAAGTAATATGTATCCCTTATTGTTTTCTTTATTCAAAGTTTAGGGAAATTGTGTACAATAAATAACTTAGGGTCATTGCAAGAAAGACCTGCTGAAAAGCGTAGCGTTTTGCACAATACTCACTTTTTTCTTTGGGAGTACTGTATAAATAGTAAATTATTTTTAAAAAAAAGTAAAAAATATGTTTGATGTATATACCTTTAAGAAGAAGATACCCTAGGAAGGAAAAGCATAGAAAAATTCTCTAAGTAGGAGAACTAGAAAAGTGCCGAATTTTGTGAAAATTGTAACTTTCACTATAGTTTCACATTTTAATTTGTAAAAAATAGGGAAAGTAGTTTTTCTTAAAACTAAAAATTTTCTATGTGAGAAGACTTTATGGTAAAGGTATTTCACTAAAATAATGATCCGAAAACTATCTTGATTGTTCAAAAATGTGCGCGCAAGGGAGGCCTGTTAGCACACATGTAGAGGAAAGAGAATAATGATTTTTAAAATTTCCTTCGGTGGAAACATGATTACTTATTATAGGAATAGACCTTGTAAATCTCAGCTCTAAATTATTAATTTAAAGTACTCCCCAATACTAAAAACCCCTAAACTACAAAGTGTGATAAATTAGAGAAATTAGAATTTAAATATAAAATGATTTTTGAAAATTTCTGAAAAATAAGGGTTTTGATAACTATCAAGTCATACATCTTCAATAAAAATTTCAAGTTCAAAGAATTAATGCTTCAAAAGTTATAGCTCATGACAACTCCGTCACTCAAAGTGTGACGGCAAATAGTACAAGTCTTTCTTGCATTCACCCCTTAATTTGTTTTGAAAGTCATAAAACTCATCATAATTTTCATCTCATTAATAAAAATTGAATAACTCAAAGGATTTTGTCTAAGTATGAGTCTATCCAACCAAATTAAGAAGATAAAATAAATTTTTTTCATAATATTTTTAGTTGCATGCTTTGACATTGAAATCAAAAAAAATACTTATAACTTATGTCATACTTATCAATGATGCTAGCGTGTGAGCATGAACATGTAAGCATGTGAGCTTCTAATATGTATATAAGTAGATATACTACCACCTTTGAAGGTGTTTATAGTAAAAATACCTATAGTATAGGTATCTACAGTACTAATACACTCTTATCATAAAAGGTTTCTATAGTTTAAGCATCTATACTAGAGGTGCATAATCTTTGAGGCTCATAAGCTCACACTTCTATGCTCACATACTAGCAATTGTGTCATACTTAATGGAATCACATGCAACAAATGTATATATAGAGAATATGATGCATATAAGCTACATCTAAAAATCTCATGCAAAAAATCCAAAACATGAAATCAATAGGGCTTGCCCAAATTCTTTCTATAGCCAGAGTGGGTTCTTAGGTCTTTAACACTTAAAACACTTGAAGGTTTAGTAGTAGTCAAATTTACTATGAAGTAAAATATGGTTACTACAATTAAAAGCATTGACCGCATAAACTAGTGAAACATAACCATAAAAACATCCTCAAAGCAAGTGTAATTTGCCATATGCAAACATCTTGAGACTCTTTCCTTAGGTCAAAGCAGCCAATGTTTCTACTAGTGTACCTTACTAAAGATTGTAGATTCCTAATTACTTCCATTTTTTGCAACACTAGTTTAATAAGGTAACTACATCTAATTTCTGTTGCTTTCAGAAACCAACCTAAAATGAATTACAAGAGTCAAAGGTTATTTTTAGAAGCACCTCATTTTGAGAATTTAATTCATTCATGCAATTTCCAAAAAATGTATTCTAAGAGAATCTTGAATCCCCTTTTACCACTCCCTCAGTACAGAACTCCGTCTTCATCTCGTGAACGCACAGAACTACAGTATATTCAAAAGCTTGAGCCCTACGCCCAATTGCCCATTTGGCGCGAATCCACTCGCAGACTGACCAAAGACGGCGCTATAAATTCCAACTTATATTCCTCCCACAAGCAGTCAAGCACCCAATTCCTTCTGTTTGATGATTCTTTCGCAATCTGACCACTTCCTCACAACAGCCTAATTGCGATGCCACGCTTTTTTCGCACCGTCAAATTCCACCAAGTGTGTGGTGAAGTCTTGCAGAATTTGCAGAGTTTTTGAATTTAGCACCGTCCTACAGAGCTTTCAACTCCTCTTCGACGCTCAGTAGCGGACCATTCGATGCTATGTAAGATGCAGCGTCGAAGTTGAGCTGCCAAGCTAGTTGTTGGAAATGCTGAGTTGCGAGTTTGAGTTGGTGGTTACCAGGGTTTAGTGCGACATTTGCTTCGGAGAGAATGGAAGGAGGGAGTAGGGATGAGGGGCGCAAGCAGAAAGTGCTCATGGGGACTTGTGGTAAGGACGCATTTATGTTGGGTTTGTGTTCTTTGTTCTTAATAGCTCTCCGGTTTACATTCAGGGAGAATATGCAATGGTTGGATTTTCATAATGTATGCTAATTACCGACTATACAGTAAATTCGACATTTATGTTTTATTTGTATTCAGCTCTAGTACTTGTAATGTATGAAAAATGGATTCTAGTGCTTGATCAATTGGAAGGAAGTAGATTCGAGTGAAGGTTGTGTTCGTGGCTGGTTATCATGCTTGTAACAATTAATTAATTGATTCTCCCGCTTGGCCAGTTTGTTAGGGGTAGTTTCAAGTAACGTTGCTTCGTTTGTGTTTGTATCTTGGTGTCATACTTCTATTCGTGCAAAATAGATTCGCGTGCTTGATCAATTTGCATGAAGTTATTTCAAGTGAAGCTTCATTGGTTGTGGTTGTCTCTTGCTGTCATACTTTGGAACTCGAGAAAAATAGATCTTCCTGCTTGATCAAAATGCAAGGAGTAGTTGCAAGTAGTAGTGCTTCGTTTGTGTTTGTATTCTGCTAATGTACTTGTAACACATGAATAATAGATTCGCCTGTTTGATCAAATTGCAAGTAGTTTCAAGTGATGGTGCTTTGTTTGTGCAGGCTGGAGTGACCACACGCTCTTGAGGTGCGGGAAGTTTTACCCTGCGTCTGTGCGTTCTGCTGAAGACCGTCTCCGTCACTACGGCACTCACTTTCCTTGTAAGTTTACTTGGTTTATGATTTTGGTGGAAATGCTCAGTATGGGCAGAATGTGAGATGTGACTCAGAGAATTTAGAAGTTATGTTTAAACGTAGGCTACGAGATGGAATGGAAGTGGAACTATGAGTTTTTACTTCTATGTGGATTTGTTCTGAGTTTTCGAAGTGTGTTACCGTTATAGCCCTTAAATATTCGTATGTCTCGCCGAAAAATTGGCAAAATTTGTGTCTTCAATGGTGATCTCCTTCGACTATTGTGACCACGATACCACTGAGAATCACTCTAATGTTAAGAGCTTATTGCGGTTATCATTTTTACATAAATCCTATTATGGTCCTACTCAAGTGGTAGAAAATTCTGTTGTAGGTACTAAGCCACTCTGTTATTGTCACTGGAAACTTTGAATTGTGTCTCAATGTTTAGTGTTTTGAACTTTTTGTCTGGCAGGTGTTGAGGTGGACACATCAACTTATGCGATTCCGTCAAAAGTCTCCGTTAGACGGTGGTTGCAGGCAGTACCCGCAGGCTTTATCTTCCACTTTAAAGCGTTTGGACTCTTTTGTAGGTCTGTTTTCAGCTCCCAATAAACCGCTGGTGTTTCTATTGAACCATTCAAAGTGAACTAACTGTGGTAGGGATAATTGCCGTCTTCTAGAGTAGACGGATCTTAACACCTGAGAAGGGCCAAGAAACCCATTCATGTTTTATTTAGAAGCTTTGAGTAGGTCGTATGGGGGCTTTCTGTTGTTCAAGTTTTATTTACGTATCGAACTTCACATGCAAAGTTCTGGTGATGTAAGTTTCGTCCCCATTTGAGTTAAATTTTTTCACAATATGATCAATCAAATTGGTCACTTTAAGACGTCTTTTGGGGGGTTGCGCTTGTAAGGTTCAGTATGGTGGAGTTAGTGGTTTATAAGTCTTCATGTTTCGCTCTTTCTTTCCAGCAAATCGTGTCCTATCACAGCAATTCCTGGAGATATTCGTTGCAAGTTATCTCTTGCTGAGGGTGATGATTACGTAAAGCTCTCCAGCTTATCAACAGGCATCCAGTACTTTCCTCTCCTTGCCTGCACCTGTCACTCTTGCTGTGCATGTCGAAGTTTGTGTCAACGTGTTTAGGCAATTTCAATGATAGTTTAGGAGTGTTTGAATCCAATCAGCAGACTTGTGCAGATTTTATGATTAGTGGTTGGATTTGCTTGTGGTCTCTTGATCGCTTCTTGCTACATTAGCTCAACTATGTGCTTTTCTTCTTATTTGAAGTGTTTGAATTTGAATCCTTCGCACATTGTATTGAATGTATTGCTTGAACCTGCGGGAGATAAGGGATGAAGTCTGGGGAGCATTCAACAGTACTCTGGAGCCAGTCTTTGCAGCCGGTTCTCTTGGAGTGGTTCTGTTTCAGGTGATCTATCTGTTTCCTCCACTGTTGTTTTGGTTGGCATTGAAAGTTCAAAGGTGCATCTGAAATCTGGTGTCGTTTGTAAACAACTTTACGTGATGGCCTGCAAAATTCATTTCTGCTCAATCTAGGAATTGTTCTATCTTTACTGTAATCCGTCTGTTTCAAAATAAATCCGGGTTTTCAATGAAGTGAACGGAGTCGGTTCATGGGATTTATTTTGAACAGAGGGAGTATGATAAAGAAGCGACTCTTAGAACTTGCGTTGCAGTGTATTACTGACAGATTTTAGAAATATATGAGATCCTTATTTCGTGACTAAAGTTTTCAACCTGCAGTTTCATCTGACATTCAAGCCAAGCATGGACAATCGAGCGCATGTGCTGTGGTGTCGCCGCCAGTTGGACCCTCGATATGAAATGGTAACTTCTAATTCTTTAGACTTAGAACACACTCTATAAGAAATGTAGTGTATTTCTTATTCCATGTTGATATCCTCAAATTTCAATTCCTAAGCATATAATTTACATGTTCGGTGAGTTTTCAAAGTCAAGTGCATCTAAATAAATTGGACAAAGATTTGTAATTTTCTTTTTAAGTTCAACTGTATAGGTGCAATATGATCATCACGCTTATCATCTTCTTTTAGACATCCATGCTCATATTCATAGTATATGTTAGAATTTGTAGGCATGTAGAGGTTATGCGCAGGCCCTCTAGACGGGGGTTGTCTACTTGCTGTTTTTTAGTGATTCTGGCCGCTTGTGAAGAGGAGCGCCAATGGCAAGATACGGGAACATCAACATGCAGTTACATTGTAGATAAATGTCTACTATCGGTAGTCTATAACTCTGACGTGATGAGTGGTTGATATCCAGGCTGTAGAATTCCGAAACAGGGATTGGTTTGTCGGTGAGCACTATCCAGCGACCTGCGACTTGTTGAGAGCTAACAATATCGCCTTAGTTGCAGCTGTAAGCTGACTTACTCCTCTGCTTGATCTAGTGGAATACTGTCTGCTGGTTATTATATCGACTGAAACTAAAGGGTTCGTCATAGCTTTGTCTGCAGTTCTCTCCATCGTTGGCATAGGTTTGTGCATGCCTGAAAGCTGTTTTTGGTGAACATGTAGGACGAGCTAGTGCATGAGACACTCCAAAAGGACCGGGAGCAGACGGGCCTTCCTGACGGCCAGGTAAAGCCATTAACCCGTAAAGCACCAAAATCGCCAAGTTGATTCGTGTGCTTCTTAATTGATCTCTTAAAATAGTACTTGTGAGCTTGTTTGCAGAATCGAGAAGTTCTCCCTGTGGCTTGGGACGTCACCAAACCCTCTTTTCATTACATTCGTGTGCATCGCCGGGAGGTGAGTGTATGACCACCAGTGTATTCATGTTTTACTTCTCTTAGCAAAAAGGAAGTTCAGCAGTGACACTGAAATTGATTATTGTTCTTACGAGAGTCAGCCTATATGTGTATAATAGGGGTGCAAGCGACTGCTATCAGACTTAGAGCTTCGAAGATGGGTGGTGCGATTGCAGTCAAAACTTCCAGATGTTCTGCAGGTAATTTTCTTTTAAGATCTTCTCTCTTAGTGAACTCAATTCTAGCTGAATCCATCTGACAAGTTAGTGCTTCATTATGTCACTCTTTATCCCAAAATTGTTCGCTGTGCCACTCGTGTACAGTTCACACCTTTAAAGAAACTAGCGTAGGGCTATTTGAGGACATCTCGTTATATAAGGAATACTGTAAATTCACATTCGCATGGTAACGATATCATGTAAGGTAACCACCCCTATTGCAACACTTACCTAAATGTGTCACTCCAAAGCTCAATGGGTACGATTTGGGACCTCAACATCAGAACTTGTTTGGGATTTACTAATATTATTTTGAACCTTTGAAGCTTTTACATACGGTATCTAAATAATGTGCGTTTCTAAAACCTAAACATCGGAATAATAGAACTATGCTCAACGCTCCGTGCATAAATTATTGAAATGTGCTATCAATGAGTGTTTGTATTTTTTGGTTGTCATTTTGGTCTAGATATTTTACTTATCTTGTGATTGTACACGCGTAGGGGCCCATATATTTCATGTGGGGCACGGACTGGGAGGATCAGCCAATTACCAATGCTCGAAACTTGAAAAACCTCCTGCCGCCAAGTATGATTTTCAACTGGAAATCCGCTCAACTGGATACCCCTGCACGAGGCAGCTTACTTTCCATGTTCAAGACAGCCCAGACTTCTGGACAGGGTGCAACAAAGCTGCCTGATGCTCCTTGTGATGAGGACTCCACTGAAAGAGCTCTTTTGGAAATGAGCAACACCATAAACTTTGAGTCTCCAAATGGGAAGAACAAGGATACCCATAAGAGGACGCTGGAACACGCCGACCCTAAAGAGAAATTGGTTGCCTCACCTCCAACACTCAAGAAGGCAAAGCCATCACCGAGCAAGAGGAAAGGGAATACTGGGTCGAGTGCAGTATCGTCTACTATCACTTCCTTCTTCAAACCAGCTTCCGGTGGCATGTAAAGTACGCGGCGTAAAGGACGTAGATATTTATATTTTTCAGCTACATCCTGAAATTCATAACATTCTAGACCCTAGATTATAGCTGTTAAGTGCAGAATTTTGGGTCTAGAATGTTATGTTCATAATAGAGGAGCATTCTAGGCCTTAGATTGTGTAGATGTTGTGTTGATGATGGTTCTGGAATGTGGGGAAATCTTGGAGAATGACGAGCTATTCATAAATAAAGTGGTGAGGCTTCAAGGTCCGGAGGGTCAAACTTCCAGAATCGGAATGTGAGAATCGTGTCACCTTGGGGGTAAAATGCATTCGAACCTATAGGTCCAGAATGTTATGAAAATGACTTAACATTGAGTGAATAAATGAGTGTAAGGTAGCTGACCCATTTCTGATCACCTCTTATTTCCAAATACTATATTCTCTTTCTATGAAGAAGTGGTGCAGTGTGTAGAGTAGTTGTGGTGCATTATGATTGGTTGCAAGGCACTTAACCTTGAAAGGTTTTCACCAAAAATGTTTCAAATTGTGATTTCTAGTAAGGTAGTTGTACTTCACAAGGTTTTATTTGTATGAAAAAATGTTCAAAATGGTACTTATTCTTTGAATTCATTCATCAATGCAAGTTGACTACATGCTCAAATAATTTCAAATCATTTGGAATTGTACAACATGTAGGAAAAAATCAATAAGTAAAAAGAAGTACAAAATGATTCAAAATATTAAATTGTAATCAATTTAATTATGGAAATGAAAAATGCCAATTTCAATGGTTGTAATATTTTATTAAAAAATCTCCATCCAATGTTTTAATTTTTTTCAAAAATATTAAAAATAAAATAAAAGAAACTCTTTGTTGAATAGATGTTCTATAACTACTCGAATCCTATCAAAAACGACACAACATATGAATCCTTCCTTAGAGCTCTTTGAATGGAGTTCTTTTTATTTGATGCTTTCATTGCCTAATTCTCAACACTCACTATTTTGTTTCTAGAGTTGTCTTTTAGCTAGTAGTATCAATTCTAAGCATCTCCCTTTAGACTCATTTGTCCCTTAGTAGATTCACAGAAGGTGGTTTGTTGTGTACATTTGAAATTCATTAGCAATAAAACAATGAATAATCTGGCCCTATTGCCAAATTTGGAAGAACTTGGATTGCTGATTTTAGACCCCGTCCTCCTCCACCAAACTTTACTGAAGACATCGTATCAGATTCTTCCAGGTTGTTGGCTAAAATCCTATACCGTTTGGCTGCAAGATGGGCATAAACTGCTGGTGCCGCCATAGAAATCGATTTGGAGCAGCGGCCAAATGTATAACACAAATTGTTAGTAATACTTTGAATATCATCAGGAGTGAACTTGTGACTTCCATTCACCAACACATGGTAGTGAGTAGGACGAGATGTTCCAATGAGGCCTGCTTGGCTAACAAGAAAGAAGTCGTAGTAGTGGGGATGGCAAATGTCTCTGTCCACCACTGTACCAGGAATAACATTTCCGTTCCTCAAAGCATCATGGCCATGAGGAATAATTCGTGTGTTGTGTCGCTTTTGAGCAACGATGAAGGTGATTCCTGGGTTATATCCAGGTTCAATATCTTCACATGCACTTCGGAATGCAGTCACCTCTTTTTCCAAGCATTCAATAAACTGGCTTTCACCCAATCCATCTCTGTAGACAATGATTTGATCGGGTTTCGGGTTGCAACTATTAGAGCATGTCTTGTAGTACTCAAAGAGTAGTTCTTTGACCATCCTACGAAGATCTTCAATCATTTCCATCTTTGCTGGCTGCATCCTTGCTCGTGTTGCATATTGAAAGACCTTGGGCCAATTCTTCGTTGCCACCACTGCTGCAATAGAAGGAATATCCTCTCCAGGCGAGCCATGGGAGACATCCATCCCAAAGATGATGGTGGATGGCCAAAGACACTCAGTCATCTTGCGTGATAAAAGGCAATTGAGCCCACCCATCTTTAGATTGATCTTCAAAGTTAGATTTCCCAAGAATTGCCGATTGAGTGGACCACGGCGAGGCCTCATACATTGAGTAACAACCCCAACTTGAATTTCACACATTCGCTTGAATGCCTCATAGACGCTACTGGAATCATCTGAAGACATTACAGCCAGGATGAACACAGGCTTGATCTCTCGAAATGCGGAAAGCATCAATTGGACACGTTTTTTAGGCGAGTTGTTTCGTTCATGTAGTTGCTCTTTCTTTACCATTTTTGGCTCCTTCATTCTTAGTCCTTGACGTTGGCAACATTCCATCAATTGAATTCCAATGTGATCCCCATCATACGTGCGATCATCGAATACGGCCACAACCCAAGGATCAATCTCAACTCCCTCAAACATCTTGTTGCCAAAGTTCCAATTACCCTCTAATGGTACCTCAGTCCTTCCGTTTCCAAATTGAAGCTGAGGAGGAGGTAGTATTCTTCCTGAAACATGAGATAGCTTATCATCAAAAACTAGACCAAATTCTCTAATCATCTTGTCTGAATTGTAATTGTTGATCTTCATGGCGTTTTCATATAAATGTTGCCTTTCTCTAGGATTTTGCTTGCAAGCACCAATCATATTATTCTTTTGCTTTGGCGTCAAGGGCTTCATGTATCGTTGTCCAGCAATGATCTTGCCCAACTCTAGAGGGACAAAAATGGGCTTCTTCTTGTTTCCAACATCTAGTGCAGGAAGGTCTGGATACTTCAATGTATACGCATATGTCTTCTTAAAGTAGTCACCTACTGATACTTCATATTCTTGTACATTGCCTTCATTATCTTTGATCTTCATATTAAATCTCAGCTCTCGGATCGCCTTGTCACTAAATCCTAAAATTTTATATGTTTGTGACACTTGATCACCTCTGGTCTCAATCCGGATCCCTTTTAGAATTCCTTTTGCTTTATGCCAATCTCTGTTTTGCAATTGCCTTAGGTCTTGCACACGGAATTTTTCCTTGAGAAAATCTTCTATATAGATAGGCTTCAAAACGGTTGCTATGGTTATATCAAGATTGAGAGTTGTCCCTAATCCAGTTGGTTTCACACTGGCGTGATAACCTCTCCAACCATGAACTCCTTCACCCAAGTCACAAACTGGACCCAAGTGAGGATGGAAAAAATTGTCTTGCACAAGAAGATAGCCTCTTTGTGAAGCACTCTCTCGAAGTATAATGTTCAAAACACGAAATGCATCCAAGGCTCGTTTCTCCAACTCTTCACTACATGTGCCCGTAGCTGCCTTCATCATCTCGACAATTGCCGACATGCAAATCTTTGAAACAAACACGATTGTCACAATATAATCTCTTCCCCTTGACACGGTCTTCCTTTTCTTTCTACGAGCATCCTCTCCTGCACTACTATCTCGAGATTTTTGTGCGGATGAATTATAACTACCACTATGTTTGCCATGGTCCCCATCGTCGCCAAGTTTAGACAAAGAACCTTTAGAATTTTCCATGAAGACAGGAAGCTCCCTTGAGGTGAAATTCAAGCTCCCACTTGTATACAATGACTGGTCTCCATCATAGGCTCCTTGGTTTCCATGCCACTCCACAACACTATAAGTCTCACGGACCTTCTTCATGATTTCACGACGATAGGATTTGGATGCCACTGGCGGATTGATCGTCACATTGTAGTGATATACGTCGTCCCGCTTCACCAATTGAATTGGGAAGTGGTTCACATACAAATTCGTGGGTTGGCCTAGTTTCCCAAACCCTGGTCGAATGGCCTTTGAGGGCACTAAAGCTGCACTCGTGTTTCCATAAACTGAAATGTGGGTTGGTAAGGTTCCAAGAGGGATGGGTGGAGGAGGTGGAAGAGCCTGAGAGAGACGACCATACTCTGATTTAAACTTAGCCATACCTAGATGACAATGCAAAATCTCTATTGTACAGATCACCAATAAAATTAAGTCCTTACCACGTAAGAAAACTAAAATCCTTCACTCTGGAAACTAAAGAGTAGATTGAACAAGATGATGCTTACAATGAGACTCTAACTGATCAATACCTCCTCAATAAATTATTAGTTAGAAAATATAAAATGAAAATATAGAATAAAATACTAATTAATTATTGACATTACGACATCAATCCAAAAGTTGTCAAACATAATAACATGTACAATGTCTAAACACATATAAAGTGAGCTATCTTTCACTTAGTGCAAATGCAAGAGAAAGTGAAGTTTTCCTAAAAGGTAAATACCATAGTTAAACAAACTTTAACAACAAACTATCTCTCTCAAAACACCTACAAGACTCAACTTGTCAACAAGAAAGAATACCAAATCAAGGGAGCCTCAAAGCTTTATACACCCCACAAGAATAAAGTAAAATAAAAGTTAACTTCACTAAGATTCTACATAATGTAAAAGTTAACTTCTAAACTTCTACATAATGTAAAAGTTAACTTCTAAACTTCTACATAAAGTAAAAGTTAACTTCTACTTGAAGTGTCACACTGCCACCCAAGTAAAGCCTCAAAATCGCATAAGGTTCCTGGACAAGATGAAACTACATCCATTTGACATGTAACTGACACATTTAGAATGCTCATCAGTCTCGTAAAAGAGTCGAGTGCCTGATTCTGAAGAATTCCTTTCGGTGCTGCAAGGCCTCACAGGAGTTACGTTCATATGAACTAGCAATGACAAGTTTAGGGTTATCTGTAATAGCGTCGTACAGATCCGTGCATTTCCATGTCTCCACCGTAGCTTCCCTCCCTCTTCACCGTTGTCCTCTGCTCGTCGGGGTTGCATCTTCTACAGCAAGCTTACAAACTCGTTGGCAGCACGTGTGCACGTCACTAGAGGCTTTGACATATTGGAATGCTGATAGCCTTAACTTCAGTGATAGTAGTCACTCCCTCTCCGCACTTGGCTTGCAGTTGAACAGCATCGAGCATTGGACGCCCGAAATCATCGGGAATCATTATCAATGAACATGAATTTCGAGAATTGTGTCGTCAGAAATGGCAAGTTCTCAACGTAACAGATAGACTATAAGAGAATGGTTGTGGACATTAACAAATGGCCTCCACGTTGTCGTTCAAGGAATCAGACAACTCAAGTAATGGCTACATCACCAAAGTGCTCGCAATTTGGCAGACTGTTGTGACAAACGGAAATGGAAGTTTAGACGAGAATATGCCAATCAGTCACTTGAAATACAGAATCACCATCCTCCACCCACCCTGCAACCGTCGGCGATCGCATGACATTCAAATTCAACTCTTTCGATCAACAATTTAAGATTCACAAACTGTTACGAATGCTGAAATGCCTGCCCCTCACTACCCCTAGCTTGATAATAACTTCAAGCCAGCTAGGGAGTCCAAGAAGATGTTTCCAGCTATGGAAATTACAGAAGGACAACCCCAGATCATGGTGCCACTGGCGAAAGCGGAATCAATCTCAAAACTGAAAGTCGGAGCTACTCACCCGCGGGGCCAATTGAGAACAAAATTAGGATTTGCGGAGTTGTTGCAAAATCCCGCCCTGCGAGGGATCTCTTCGTGAGAGAATCTTACACACTCCGAGCTAGAGCGCCTCACATGACACTTCACAAACTGCCACTCGGGGTGACGCATGATCCTCTTGCAAAAGAAATCCCTCGGGATCGCCACGGCAAGAAGCAGTCGAGGAAGTGGAAGCGGTCGAACGTCACGGAGTGACGTAAATTCAGCTCGAGGCGATGATTCTGCGGCGCTCAAGAACCCCGAGGCGGAGAAATTAAATGCACTCTACAGAATCTCCCACCCCTGATTGAGTGCACGCGCTCTTTGTAATTCAAACCACACTGCATAATAATTATCATGTAAAAAGTGACAAAAGCATACACGAATATGAGAATCTGAACAAGTTCTAATCATGTCATCTGAGGATCGAAATTTGATATTGAACATAATCCTAGAATGGAATTAGACTTCGGCGGACATAAGGGTATCATATTCACAACAGAAAAGAACTAAAATTCCTCTAGAAGGTGATCAGAATCTCTCATGCATTTGGAGACTAGCAAGTTCGCATCCTTTGTATCTGCCCTTGCCACTTCCAGACTCACAAACACAAAGAGCATGCGCAGACAGCTGGATTCATGTAAATACAGATCATCAAGCAAATTACCATCTCCGGTTGTTGGTTAACATACACAGTGAAACAACCAAATACCTCAATACAAAGAACCTGAAAGACAAGCTGTCGTAGATACAGAGACATGAGAATCAAAATTACGCATTCAACTGCTATATAATCCATCATCCATCGTGATTTGGATTTTAATTCCGTGATCACAATCTCACACATGTAGAATGTTGCAAATTCGCATCATTTGCATCTCCTTCTGTCACCTAAATACTCGAAACGCGAATAGGGCAAGCAAAGCTAGCTCAGATATTCATATACACGCAAAACATCAAGCCAAGAAGAAACTCGAGACCACTCGTGCCGCCCCCGCTTCCGCCTACCAACTACACTGACAACTACTTTGAAAAGAGGGAGCACATCCTGCCCAATAATTCATACACCGATTGTATGAATTATCATCAACAGAAGAACAGAGAAGGGACATCATCAAAGGGTGCACTAAAGCATTTAATTCTAAAATATACATACCGCCGCCTCAAATTAGGTTACGCACAGCGCCCCCCCTCCCGCCCCCGACGTTGCACGTTACGAAATATCCGAACAGACCGAAACACTTGCGTCTCTCATATCCTATCGATATCCTCGTCCTCGAACTCGACATAATCATCGCCGCCACCCTCCTCCTCGTCGTCCATGCCGCCAGCAATACCCTCGTTGAGGCGCACATTTTCCGGCAACTCGCCGTACGCCTTCAACAGACGGGCCTCGTCGGGCTGGTACTTCAGAATCACATCCGCCTTGTCGTCCTGGTAATCTCGAAGTCCAACTAAGATGATATCGCCTGAAGCGATCCACACCTTCTTGTGCATCTTCCCCCGTATATGGCACAACCGCTTGGTGCCGTCGATGCAGAGCGCCTCGCAACGGCCGTTCCCGAGCATCCGAAGCACCTGCGCGTACTCCTGGCCATCCTCCTTGAAGACGAGCTCCCGCTTCTCGTCCTCGGCCTCGTTCTTTCCCCTCTTCCGGTTCTTGCCTCCCTTCCCTTTGTTCTTCGGCATGCTTGCGAAATCCCTTCACCGATCGCTCCACGAAATGGAATGGAAACAATAGCTTCCTTCAAACACACAACAACAATAGTCGGACGCGGGTGGTCGGAGAGCTCCCTGCAAAATTATGGATCGACCTCTTCCACTCCCACGTTGTCCGCCACCAGGGCAACGTTAACCCAAAAGTACGTCAACTGAAACCCTTATGAGCAGCGACGATAAGCTTAACCTAAAGGAGGCAACCCATTTCCGACGCTTAACCAATTGAGCATATCTAGAGTGCGCCGGTTTGTTGAGGGCAAAAATTTCTCCATGTAAAAAAAAGATTTGAAAAGGAATTTATATTTTTTCAAAATTTTAGTTTTCAAAATAAAATGATCATGAACTTTTTAGTTGAAGATTTTGTTCTTCTGAAAATGCTCATATAGGTCTTCTTATTTCCATCTAAAACGTGGTTGTAAATTCAACCAAGGACTGGTTGCAATTTCAAAAAACTTATAGCCAACCACATTAGAAATTGCACCATAATTGATCATTACTTATTACCACTTGCTGCAAAAAAAAAGGCACCCTATACTATCAAATTGGGGGGTGATGAAGAATGAGTTGCCTTCTATAACAATGATATATTGCATATATATATATAAATTGTATTCATCAAGGGTAATATCTAAAATTGAAGATCATCAACCAAAACCTTCATATTTCATAAATGCCAAACATTTAATATCAACCTAAATCTGAAGTTTTGGCCATGTTGATAGTCCAAAAAAGCCCAAACTAATTTATTAGGTAGGTTTGGAATTGAGTCTAAAAACTCCAAATTGCCATCCCACATGTTTAGTTTGACACTTGTCAATTGCATTTATAAATAATGACTCTCTTGGATTTGGTTGTTTCCAATTGGTGTGGTGTTATATGATGAATGTGACATCCACACTAGGTAATAAACACGGCCTCTAGAAGGTGTCTTCCCATTGAGAAACTAAATTTTGCAATGAGAAATTGAATTTAAGAATGTATAGTGTGGCCAAATTTATTTATTTTTAATTTTAAAAACTTAATTTTTTTTTTAAATATTTAAAAAAAATTGTGATCCTACATAGCAAAACATCAACTACACCAGACTACCAAACAATTAATTAATTCATTTTTTACACTATTTAGCAAATTCATTTTAGGAATTAAGTTGCTAGTGTACTAATAGAGGCCCCATTTTTGGCCTAATGATAAAGGAATTTCAACAATTTTGACACTATTAATTGGGTTTCACCAATTTTTAAAAAGCACAATAGAATATTTTCTAGAGCTGTTGATTGGTCATGTCTAAACTACCCCCAATGATCCTCTTTAGGGATAGGGCCGAGATACAAACAACTCCTTACTAAACACATTACTCCCCTTTGCATCTATCCATTACTCTCCTTCCAAATCCATTATTTTAGAAGACAACCCTTGTCATCATACTCTTTGTCTCTTCCCATCACTCAATATGTACTCTTCATCTTTCAATTGCAACACTCTCTAAGCACACTCCTCTCATAAATAATCTCCCTTATTATAGATTTGTGCAACACATTTAGGCATTATTTTTGTGTTTCATTTTTTTGCCACATTGGAATTGTCTAACTAGGTATAGATGGGTGGGTTTGATTGTATCTAAGGGCAAGAAAGGGAGACTAGTGAACATCTACAATAAAAAAAATTATTTTTGATTGGGTGCCTAAATAAAAAAATTATGTGCCCCTTCAATTTTTAAAGCAACTTAAGCAATTAAGGAATTTTTAGAAATCTTTTGTAGAAAATCTCATCAACTTCTTAAATTTGGCATATAGGTAATTAAAAAAAATATGGCATATACTTTTTCAAATCCCCCTTAAAAGTTTAGTCTTCAAATTACATTCTAAGAAGAGTCAAACTTTGTTAGCAATGTTGGTTGGTTTCAAGAAAAAACATTTTAACTTGTAAACTTCGAGCTTCAAGTCCTATTATCTTGCAATCTATGATATAAAAATTCTTGAAATTTTTTCCACATCATCCAATCGTTTATCTCAAACTTTTCACCATTTAGATTTTCAATACAAAATTTCTTCATTGTACAAGAAATCATCAAAAAATGACAAATGGATTGTCAAGATTGTCCTTGCATTGCAAAATGATTTAGAATAAACTAAACTCCATATTTGCTTCTAAAATTCTTCATGAGTAAATCAAACATCATATATTAACAAATGGTCAAAATACTCATTTTTGTGTAGAGTGAAAAAAAAATTTATCAAAAAGGCCCCCCCAGTCTATCGACCTTGTTTTGCAAGAATGAAAAAAAGTTCTTTTCTCACTTCAAATGTTATAATCACTTTCAATCCACATGGTAAAATAGGTTGAAATTTTTTCCACACTTCGGTAAAATACTTTACTCCAGAGTCCGGATTTGTATGGTTGAAATTTCAAAAAAAGATTTTAATTTTAATTTTTGAATAACATACCCCCAAACCGCAGTTTTTGGACAATGTCTGCCTGAACACAAACACACACCATCGTTCCTTTTAAGGGTTTAGTTCAGAAGAGGAAAATAAAAAATAAAAAATCCCTGCATGAGAGCCTGTGCCTTCTACGTTCAGAGTTCAGAATGCCAGCCGCTATCAAAGAAAATTTTGGGCGACTGCTCCCAGGCTCCCCACTACCCGCGAGAAGCCTCTGTCTCCACCGCAACTCCCCTGCCTCTCCGCCATTCTCCTCTGCTCGTCAGGGTTGCATCTTCTAGAGTAATTTAACCGGCAAAACCCTGGTAGCTTCTATAACAAGTTTACAACTTCGCTTGCAGCACGTGTGCACATCACTAGAGGCTTCGAAATATTACAGTGTTGATAGTTAAACTTCAGTGATAGTCGTCACTTCCTCTCCTGCACTTGGCTTGCAGTTGAACAGTATCGAACATTGGACGTCCGAAATCATCGGGAATCATTATCAATGAACATGAATTTAGAGTTGTATCATCAAAAATGCAAGTTCTCAACGTTACAGATAAAGTACAAGAGAATGGTTGAGGACATCAGCAAATGACCAGCACATCAAAGCTGTATTGGATGTGCAAAAACTCAAAACAGAACTATGCTAGAGCCGTTCTGAACGAATGCATAATTGGCCGTTTGAGGTTGTGATCAGCCTCACAAACCCTGCTATCACAAGCTTTCTCAGGATCTTGACTGGCTTCAGAGACCATGTTGCAGGTCAACCACCCACTGAACGGCGCAGCAGTGACCCTAAGGAGCTCTCCACTGGTGGCAGACTCTCGTACGCTACCATCACGCTGCAGAGGAGCCAGCCCAATCTCTCGCAGCCTTTGCACCACCTGACGCATGAACGGCCTTTCCAAGTTGCTCCTCCTCACGCACCACAACGACAACTCCACAAGCTTCACAAACTCGTCTCTGTCGTAGTCCCCTCCTAAATTTACATCTGCTAAGTCGTCAAACTGGTCCGATTTATGTGCGGCGGATACCTGGTGAAAGAGTCGTACATTGTCACGTCAATGGAAGCACTAAAAATCACTAGAGGATATGGGGTTCAACGACTTCCTGTCCATTCAGATGGGGTTCTGAAATAAGACGGGCGCCCTAACTATCATTCAAGTCCAGGAGTGTGAATACCGTTGTTATAGGTCAGTAAATTCATACTAGGTGGATGCTACATGATTGGCGCGTAAAAAACATGGCTCAATGTAAAGTGAACCGCAATCGATACACTTAAAGAGTGTAGCTGATGCAGGTAATGACAATAATATCAGTCTCAAAGTCACCAACGATTGATATCTCACCGTCTGAACAATGCACATTTGATGGCGTCCTGTCAGGATCTCCATTAGCACGATTCCATATGCATACACGTCGCTCTTTTCTGTGAGCATCCCCGTTTCGTGGTATCTGCAACCAGTGGGTCATAAAACAGGCCTAAGATCACAGAAATTCCACTCGTTCCGAAAACATCGCACCTTGTCCAGATGGCATGAAAGCGCAGAGAAAGGAAATATAGTACCTGCAGTTCACCAAAGGATAGAAAATTCACTTGTAACAAAGACTAAGAATGAAGTGCCGCGAACACAATTATTCGTGCGGAGATGAAAGGCTTACTCTGGATCGAGATAACCTGGAGTCCCTTTCACCACCGTCGTGATATGCGTGGCGTCTTCCTGTTCTAAAGTTCGAATTTTGGAGAGCCCAAAATCAGCTACTTTGGCAACCAATTTGTTGGTGAGGAGGATGTTATTGCTTTTGACATCACGGTGGATGATAGCTGGAGAGCATTTGTCATGCAGATACTCAAGCCCTTCAGAAAGACAGGATCAGAGACACAATCGACAGGGGATTAGAGCATATCAAAAATAAATCTTGCGGTGCCGTATACGACACCGATAATGTTGCTTGACAATCTTCGCAAGGCTTGCAAATGTGTAATGCTGAACACAGAGCCATTGGAAGCGAAAAAATGGGTTGCGCATGCTCAACAGGCTGCACATGTGACCTAGCAAGGAACAGGATGGCCTTGCCACAGAAAACAAATGTCGAATGGAATACCTTCTGCAACTTGCACGGTGATACTTGTTCGCTGTTTCCAGGTCAGGGGATTCTTGGAAGCGTCTTCCCCTGCAGGTCAACAAACAAGCATATAACCAAAAGGTCAACAATTGCTCGAAGGAAATGGTCAGTTAATAGCATACATCGGTGAAAGAATGTCATGCAGCCGGTCAGAAAGTTCCCAGGGCACCTTGCAGTCTGAAGCGCAGGTCTCCTCCACTCATATATTCGTAGATCAGTGTTTGATGCTTACGAGTGAAGCTGTATCCTAAAAGAGAGACCAGGTACTTGTGATGCACCACAGACAGGAGCTCGATCTGCACATGCACCGTCCAAGTTCGAGCAGATTAGCAAGCATTTTCAGAATGTCCCTGATCCAAATAAACTAAGAACCACTAAATACGATCACCGTACGAGCCATTTCAACAGTAGATCTCTGCAGAGTAGACTCTGACTGCCGACCTCGTTGTAGAACTCCTGGAGCATATGGTGTGAATTATTGGACAAGACTTTGGCCGCAATCTCCTGCCCATCCGCCAGTTTGCCATAGAATACGTCCCCAAAACCACCATGTCCAATTTTTTTCCCAAAATTGTTCGTTGCTTCCTTGATCTTTGTCTGTGAGTACAGCGTTTGGGTTTTGCTTCCATTGCTCTGAACTCGACGCCGAAAGTCCTTTTCAGGCTTAAGAATGCCTGTCAAAAACACATACAATTAACATCCAGATTCGAGTTTGATCTACTGGCACATTGAGCAAGGCAGCTGAAGACGAAGATTCTTCTAGAAGACATGCTTACTTGCCCGGGCATAATAATACAGAAGCGCTAAGCCGGCGATGGTCAGAACAGACGCTCCACCGCACACACCGACCACGATCCAAATTCGGGTTCTGTTCGACTTGCGACTGGCCTGAATTACTGGAATGGATTGGTTGCGATCCAAATTGGTCCAAAGGATAGTGCTAGGGTCATCAATATCACTAATACTTAAACCTCCATTCACCATATCCAACCTCAGAATCCAGCTCAACGAAAAATTTCCAGCAAGGGTACTACTCCAGTAAACTTCACCCGAAGCATTATTTCGAATTTGCAGGCGGCCATCCTGCTGCAGCATCAGCTGACAATCTCGTAGTTCAGAACTTCCGGTCCCAGATTCCCAGAGAACGCTCACACTTCCATTAGTGAAAACCTTCTTAGATTTCAGACTGCAATCCCTGTCGAGTTCCAGGATAAATCCCTGATCCACTGTCTGCAACTTCGAGCCCTGCGAAAGGAAATACTCAGCCGGCATGTACGGGAAACCATCCAGGGATGTATTGGGTTTCCACGCCAGCTCCGGAGGAAATGGGTAACCTATGTCAGCTGGAACATTGGTTGCATTTGGTGGTGCCAAAGGTGTATATGGTGTCAGGAGAGGATAGTCACTGAGAAGGAGGTTGCCGTCGAAGTCATAAAACCTGCAGCTGCCATTGTCTCGGAGAATCATGTAAGGGTACAAAGGGCGAGGCGTGCCCGCGTCCCAGTAATAGGACCACACAGAAGTCGAAATCGGAGAGAAGTTTGTCTTCGGACCTCCCACTTCGTTAATGTAAACATTTCCATCACCATCCATCGTGAGGCTGCATTGCCCCAGTTCGGAGCCCGGTGTGCAAGAGGTATTGGTACTAAGCACAGGCTGTGCGCCATTGTAAAGAATGAGGTTGCAGTCGGGTTGCATCACGAGAGAGAAGGTGGAAACATTCAGGTACTGCGTCGCCATCACGGGTTGCATGAGGTCGGAGCCCACCAGGACGTTCAGAGCCAGGCTCCGTGGAGTCCATGATGCCAAACTAAACGACGCAAGAAGGAATACGAACCGCAGGAGGTGAATCATCCTTCAGTGTCTTAGGGTTTAGGGCAGAAACGCAAGTCATTTGTTACAGGATCAACAAAATTCTGCACATCAAAGCACATGCAAATGATCTTCGGAGCATACGATATCGAGACCATTTTGCCTCCTGCCGGCTGATGAGACTGGTACCTCATTCAATGGCTGCACAAACGTCGTCGTTCCAGGAATCAGACAACTCAAGTCATGGCTACATCACCAAAGTGCTCGCAATTTGGCAGCCTGTTTGCATTACATGTGACAAACGGAAATCATGGAAGTTTAGACGAAAATATGCCAATCAGTCACTTGAAATACAGAATCACCATCCTCCACCAACCCTGCAACCGTCGGCGATCGCATGACATTCAAATTCAACTCTTTCGAACAACAATTTAAGATTCACAAACTACAACGAATGCTGAAATGCCTGCCCCCCACTACCCCTAGCATCAAACGCTTTGATGGTAATTTCAAGCCAGCTAGGGAGTCCAAGAAGATGCTTCCAGCTATGGAAATTACAGAAGGACAACCCCAGATCATGGTGCCACTGGCGAAATCAAAATCAATCTCAAAGCTGAAATTCGGAGGAGCTACTCACCCGCGGGGCCAATTGAGCACAAAATTAGGGTTTGTGGAGTTGTTGCAAAACCCCTTCCTGCGAGGGATCTCTTCGTGAGAGAATCTTACACACTCCGAGCTAGAGCGCCTCACATGAGACTTCACAAACTGACACTCGGGGTGACGCATGATCCTCTTACAAAAGAAATCCCTCGGGATCCTCATACTGCGCCAGAGCAAGAAGCAGTCGTGAAAGCGGAAGCGGTCGAACATCCCTGAGAAACGTAATTTCAGCCCGAGGCGGTGATTGTGCGGCGCTCGGGAACTCCGATGCGGAGAAATTAAATGCAATCTAAAAAAATCTTCTACCCCTGATTGAGTGCGCGCGCTCTTCGTACGTAATTCAAACCACGCATGGTCCGCCCGTGGTTCCTTTCCCCGTGTGACACAGAGGCTAATTCCTAAGTCTGGATGCTATAACCGGGCAATCGGCAATCACGGGAAACTAATTCCTGGACATAATAAGAATTGGGGGGAATTGCGAAGTTCACGAAATTCACGGAACTCGCGCGACTCGCGCGACTCATGCGATTGCGGCATTGCGCGGAAATCACGATTCTGTGATTTGTGATTTTTTTATGGTTGCTCAAACTTGAAAACATTCATTTCTGAAGTGCATTGATGGATGCACCTCCAAGACAAGGTTGTCACCAAAATGCTCCAATTCTTGCATCAATATTTACATTCCTTATTTCTACAATAAACAACAAAGCCATTCTTCAGATTCTTTTGTTCAAAATGTCTTTCAAGGATTAAGGTAACATCACCTAATTGTAAACATAACCTTACCATCCAAATTCTTGACTAAAATGTACAATAGGTTTAACCTCTATAAATGAATTTGGATGGTAAGGTTATTTGGTCATAACAAGTGACAAGAATTAATAAGTAGTAAACTTCAACAATTTTCAAGGATTGTTTTGTACTTGAGGAATATTCGCATGTGAAGAAAGAATTTATGAGCCTATGAATGTAGGGTTATTAATTATAAACACCATTCATGATTACATGATTATAGGTGTTGATGTTATAGGTACCAGTATATTATAAACACTTTCTATAATGAAATGTACATATGTTATAGGTATATACCTACAACTAAATACTAGACTTGTAGATTCACATGCTAGCATTGTTGTTTAAGACTCAAGTAGATTCATAAGTAACCCTTTCCAAATTTGTTTCTAATAATATGTTTGCAAATTGTTATCAATGTACAATATTGAAACAATGAAATAGTCTAATCCACACTTGAATCAAATATAATTACAAAACTAGAATTGAAAAATGAATCACTTACATCACGTCCTACTATTACTCAACATGGTAAGAAACATGAAGGTGGGAATAATTAGTATAGAAGTGTTGATTCAAGGATCATACAAGAGGCACAAGGCTCACCTCAACAACAAAAACTTGTTCATGGATAAATAGGATGGAAATATAAAAAATCGTCCCTATTTTGTAGTGGTTATTTTTTTATTTTTGTTGGTTGATTAGATTAATAGAAGATCCTTAAATCCAAAAATGAAATTATATTTTTCAAATTTTATCATCTACGGCAAATAAAAAATTTCAACATTTTTTTTTTGGGTTAAAATTGACAATATTGGATCATTTCTAGGTGGAATGAGACCTTCACCTCATCCAAAGGAATATATACAATAGAATTAATTGATTAGAGGATTTGGGCCATTTTCACAAAGACCAATGCAATGGTTTTCAAATGTCAAGTAAAAATAGTTGTCTGTTACATTAATATACATATTTTAAATTTCTAAAGGAATTAACACTCAACTATGCACCATGCACTATCAAGTAACAAATTGTCCATTTTGATTTGTGCATATGAAATAAAGAGATAGAAATCAAGACTATTTTTGTTTCAATTCGATTGCAAGAAGATAAGACTTTTATTGAACACGTATAGTTCATATTTTGACAAAGTCTAATAACTTTTTAAAATGGCCTTGCAATTGATTTATACCACAATTAAGATGATGTACACTATTTATATCAATGACTTTCATCCATTGTAAAACCCTACGTCCTAAGTTCATTTTGCAATATTATAATCTAAGAGAAGAAAGGAGAGGGCTATACAAGTCACTTATGAGAGAGGAGTAGGCTAGGGTTGGAAGATAATAAAAGGTAAGCTAATCCCTCTCAATTTATGTCAATTGTTTTGTCAACTTGCTTTGTGATTGTGTTGCATTGTTGCCATGGCTAATAACTATCAAGGCCCACTCCACTAGATGTGTGGGCAAACGCATTTTAATGTTGTTTTGAAAGAAAATAGTCGCTTTAAAATGCTTGCAATAAGGGAGGTAAGCTTGAGATTATGTGATTCAATTTACAGATTCTATTCATTAATTGAACATTTTTTTTCATTGCTACAACTTTCTTTACCTATTCAAAAAATTCAAGCATTGTATTGATACCAAGACTATTAATTAGACTATAGGTGGTTGGCTGGTTGCATTCACTTTTTTTTAGAAAAATTCTTAGGTTATGAAATATGTATTCTTGTTGCTCATTAATAGATAGATATTTTTGTGCTAAGTATGCAATATGGGGTTTTTCAAAATTGGATTTTAAATTTTTTTAAGGCTTGTTGAGCATTTGGTGGTGATTGTGATGTTGAATTCATGTGATTGTGATTGGATTTTTTTATTAATGGAATTTGCAAAAAATAGAGAAATTCTTTGAATTGGTGCAAGCAAAGAGGCTACCTTCAAGGATTTAATGTCTAGGATGTCTAAATGAAAAACTGGATGAAAAGATGTAATATCTCATGGACAATGTTAGACATGAAGATTTTCTATTTTAATTTAAAATAATTGGTTGTTTATTATTTGTTGAAGGCTTTGCTAGTCAATTTTATCATTTGAATATTGACATTGGTGGAAGCTAGGGCACACTATAAGAAATCTATATTTTAAATGGTAGATTTCAAATAACATCTAAGTAACATTAGTCATTACTATTGCCATAAAAACATGGGTTGTTATTTTAGATGTCACCTAAAATCTATTAATCAAATTATAGATTTCTTGTAGTGAAATTTGCCTTAGTGAATGGTTGGCCATTAGCATTTTGGCTATTGTCTAGAATGTCATTGGTTTGAGGCATTTGCTGAGTATTCATATTCGTTGGACGATTTGACTGTATTGAAACTTTTATATTTAAACCATTTAGTTCATTATTTTATTAAGACATATATGTTGATTTAATTTAGTAATTTTTAATCTCTTTAACAAAGATTAATTGACTGGTTTAACATAACCAAGATATCATATTCAATACTCTCTTTTAAAGTGTTTGCAATTACTTGACTACAATGACAACTAGAAAACCACTCAGTCAATTAGACAAATAAGTGTAGCATACATATTCAATTTTCTTGCTAGAAGTTTAATCTCATATTAATACTTTTTAATGTTAATTCCCATTCAGACCATTAGACCAGATTAACTCTCATAATATTTCAGCATTTCATACATTAAATATTACTAACTATTAATTTCAAAGCCTTAGCCAATCCTTGGCTCCTTAATCAATAGGTTAACAAACTATTTGAATTCTTAGAACAAACATTCCTAATATATTCTATAAGTTAAGGAAAGTCGATCCTTGTTTTCAATATTAACAAATTGTCTTTATATTTCTAAATTTCCAAGATTTAGCCTTATCCCATATGACTATTAGACTGATAACATAAAAGTATAATATTTCCAATCACTGGCTTAACAAAATTTTCCTTCTTAGTCTATTTGACTTAAAATACCAATCACTAGTTATTTAAACATTAAATATAAATTTGTGCATTATCCATCCAAAAAACGATGCAAAGATGATAACAAGAATATATTCTTTAACAATATTGACAAATTGACTAACCATTGTCAGAAACTTCACTTACAGGCATTTTATCTTTCAAATTGCATATTGGTAGCTCTGGCTCCTTAGCTTTTACTCCCTGGTTTGAACTCCATTTGGTAGCTCTAAATATAGACAATTTGACTACTAACAATTACCAAAACCAATAACTGTTTTTGTTTAAAGAATTAAAATACTCTCTCTATACCTCACACAGCTCTCCCAGCTAGTCTATTAGACAATAAACTAAAGTATAGTCTCGCCAATCACTGGCTTAACTCCACCTCAACATAACATATTCTGTCTATTTGACTTATAAACCAAACTTGTAAAATGCCAATTTGTTCATTAAATAAATCATAGATTGAATGCAACTATAAACTTAACACCAATCAACCTTCTCTAACTAATTGACAAAAACTCTGAAAAGGAAAATAACAAACAAGAAAAGGATCAATAACCAATCCCTGGCTAATTGACCAAATACCGAAATTTGCCAATCCCTGGCAAAAACGAAGACATAAGCATAAGAAAACCACCAATCATTGGCTTAAAAACTTGTAATACAAAAATGAATAAACGAATTGACAAAAATTGTATTAATTTGAAGGACTACACAAGTACAATGCACAAGTACAATGAAGGCGAGTAATCACTGCAAACGTCGGAAGAGAGAGAAAAAACAAAGTCAATTAGTCTTTTTGTTCTTGGGTACAACTAACCTTGAACTAACTGCCAGTCTATAGGTCTAACCACCCTAACTCCTTCTTAACCGGCTATCTACTAGTCTTTTCCATATCCATATGTCTATTTGTCTTTAATCCCATTGCACTTTAACTTTTGATTAACTTTACTAAGTTCATTTGTCTTAATCTTTTAGAAACTTCAAAATTATCCAAAAATTCTGTCTATAGCTTCACTAATTTTCTAATCTTAAAAGATATGGTATTTCATTTTACCCTTTTACATTCTAAAGTATGTCATACATTTTTCAGAGAAATTCTTGGTTAGCTTCTACATGAATTTCAAATTTTTTCCCTTAAAAATTCTAAACTCAAAAATATTTTAGTTTTTTTCACACTTAATTTTTTCAAGATGATCACAATTAAAATGTGTTCCTTCCATCCCAAAATGATCTTCTTCTTGGTCTTCATTTTCTATCACAAAATGATCTTCCTATAGTAACATGGAGCAAGGGCCGTAGAATGAAGCATGTGCATAGTAGCTTTGCTATAATTCTCCTCACAATGAGGAATTATAATGAGTTTTTTTTGTCAATATTAAACAACTGGTGGACCAATTAGTGTATGCCTTGATTGGTACCATCAATGCGTCAAAATTAGGAAAATTGAAATGAATGACCTAATGTTTTGATTGGCCTATACTTTAACTTTGCAAGAAAAAAGGATTACAAGAGGGGAAATGTGTACAATACATCCAACAAGAGTTACAAGCTTCTTCCTTTATAGGATGAATGGCGAATTTCGTTAAAATGACGGTGTTCCTTATGCCGTTTTCAAACTGTACGGAAACTGAAAATTGACATCTAGGAAGGGTATAGATTTCAAAATCTATGACAATTTTAGATTTTAGACAACACAATTTGAAACATCTTGGACAACTGTAGATTTCAAACATCTACAACACACATAGATTTCAAAAATCTAGGACAGTTTTAAATTTCAAACCGCGCGGTCTGAACTATCAAAAGTGCCAAACTAATGGAGTACCGCCATTTTAACGAAATTCGCCATATAACTATTAAACTATGGGGTTGGAAATTTAGTAGTGCTTTTGGAGTTGGCTATGCAATGTCTCTAGCTTGGACTTGACAAATGCGGGAGTAATTGAATACCAAAGCAAGAATTGTATAGAAAACGTGGGAATTAAGAAACTCATTGGCTAGCGGTGCTCCTCAGAAATGCCCCCAAAATTCAATATTTAAGTGCTTAAAATTTAGACTTTCAAAACTATTTTGAAACTCAAATTTGGAAGACAATAGGAATGCATCAAATTGTAGATGTGGATTAAAAAAAAAATTTAATTCATATTTTTAACCTTAATCTAGAACATTTTGTCTAACAAGAAGATCATTTTGGCACGGTGGGAGTACTAATTAGCAAATAATAAACAACAAACTATGAAAGGTTTTGTTCTTATAGCATTGGCTTACTTTTCAAGTATAATATCTATTCAAACTTCCTCAAGGTAAAGTAGAAGCACCCAAATTGAATACAAGTTATTTACAAACACCTTGACCTAAACCTAAATCCAAGTACAAGTCGACTCAAAGAAGACATGTAGGGTTCTAAAGTAAACAAGTGAGGTTCTAAGAAGTGGTCAATCATCCACATGGGATTCAAGGCTAAAGTGTGTTACTTTTGAATGTTTCCATGTCTACTTTGGTATTAGTCTAGTTCCCACAATAGGTACATCTACATAATTGTTTAAAAAAATTCATATTATATTCATATAAGCTTGAAAAAATATGAAACTAATTTATTGGTTTCCTAAATTGTTTCCTAAACCATTTCCTAACACATGCACATAATCTTTATATCAATAGTAGCCTCTTTTCTTTTGATCTAGAGTTAGTAAAAGGTGTGATGTAAGGGCATGGATGAAATTTACAAATTATGGATGGAAAGTTGTTAATTTTAAAAAAAATGATATTATTTGAAGATTTGTAGCAATCTACAAATACTAAGAAAAGAAGAATACGTCTCAAAAAATTTCCTCTTAGTGTTCACAATTTTTTTTGAGTTTTATGGGCTAATTTTGTTAAATTCCCATATTACATTGTTTTTTCAAGTATTGTTGGAGTTTTTTTCTCTCTATTTTATATTCTAAACAAAAAATTTATTGATTTTTTCATTGGATTCTTCCTAATGATTTTGATTTGAAAATAGACTTTTTTCAAATTCCATTGATTAACAAGAAAATAATTGGTGGTTCTCCTTAAACATTAGGGTTAATTGTAAAAGAACCCCTAGTTTCAAATAGGGGTGTCAAAGGGAGGTATAACCCCCAAGTGTCTAAAATCATTTCCAAAATTGATGATTTGTGAAAAATCATTATAACGTACAATTTGGAAGAATATTTTGGAATTATGACATAACAAAAGTTGCAGATTTTGAGTTTTAGATTCCATCCATGCAATTAGATTCTCCAATGCTTTCACCAATATTTTTCTATAAAGTTTGAAAAGGAAATATCAAAATTCATTTGAAATTCAATTACAAGCAGAATATTGTTATTTTTCAAGTAAAATTTGTTGGAGTGGGTTTGGAATGAGGTTATCTTGATATGGTGATTTTCTTGGAATTTTTGTGTTCTTGAAATGTATGACCTCATTTTTGCAAATCTAGTTTTGAACTAGAGTCAACGCAAGTCAAACACTTGACATACATTTGTAGTTTAAAAAAATTATGAACTCTGGTAATACCAAATCCAACCCTTTAATAGGACAACAATTTCATAAAGAATCTCTAAAAATTAGAATGACTTTCATCTAAGCAATAACTAGTAAGAAAAGCAACCCTCAATTTGTTCATCGTCTAGAAATTGGACGTCAGAACGCTTCAGGGATAACCAAGAATAATAGAAAAGAAACATGACACCAAACTCCATTGGACCTCAATTTTGATGTTCCCTAAAATATCGTCCTATATTTTTCCCAAACTCTCACTCGTGGTCCCCCATTGCACCCACTTTACAATTAAATCTATTATCCCTTCCATTTTTTTTAATATCACTTTCCGGCCTTTGTTTTAAAACAGAACCCTTGTCCTCCCTATCAATGTCTCCATCATGTGCTTTGCTGCCACCACAAATCTACCATTTCAACGCATATCTACCCGCACAGAAACGATCTGGAAATACGGAAGATTCCAAAGGCGCGACAGAGACAGGCAGAGTGTGCGACACCTAGTATGTACATTTTGAACATCCGGCGGGAAAGAATTTTCAACTTTGGCGCCAAAACCTAAAATTCAAAGCTTCGCCATCAAGCCACTCGTTCAACACCTCCCGTGACCCCTATAGAAACCCCGCCCCCCATTTCTCTTCCTCCATCTTCTTCTTGTAGTCTGTGGGTACTGGTGTTGGTTTGCTGTATTGCGCTCTGCGTTTCGATCTCGTTGTGAGTTTTGTTGAGTTTGGGAGCCATCATGTCGGGTCGCGGCAAGGGAGGCAAGGGTTTGGGCAAGGGAGGTGCCAAGCGGCACAGGAAGGTGTTGCGTGATAACATCCAGGGGATTACCAAACCCGCCATCCGGCGGTTGGCGAGGAGGGGCGGAGTGAAGCGTATCAGTGGGTTGATCTATGAGGAGACTCGTGGTGTATTGAAGATCTTTTTGGAGAATGTCATCCGAGATGCTGTCACTTACACTGAGCACGCCCGGCGGAAGACCGTTACGGCTATGGATGTGGTATACGCGCTCAAGAGGCAGGGACGTACCCTGTACGGTTTCGGAGGCTAGAGCGTTGTGACTGCCTCGGATCCGGATTTTGTTTCTTTGAAACTCGGTGTTCTTGAACACCACCTCTTCCATGAATCTCTATCAAGTCTTGCTCACTTCATTTGTTACCGTTATTGTTGTTGTGTCTATTTTGCCAATTTACTAAGCATTTCGGAGTGAGGATATTTTAGTCTGTTAGACGATGCTATGCGTGATTGCAGTAGTGTTACGGTGGGGAGAGTCCTGTTTTTGGTTTCGTTGTGCTTCTTAGGCAAGGTAAGTGCTACTGTACGGCGAGACACGCCTCAACTGACTTGTGCCGCACTGTTGCTGATCACTCAGGCTCTGAATCTTTTCACGTAATGTAGTTTAGTCGGTCCAGTGGCCAGCAGAAAACAGTGATGGCCGTTGTGCCTTCTAGAGGAGCGGGACTTGAATATAACTCACACCACCATCTCTAACTTTGTCAAGGCTCTTCACTGACCTAATTATTATGCCAAGCTGGTAATTTTTCAGCTGGATACCCGAAACTAGGGATTTGTGTAGTTGGCTACTTTAATCATATGGACCGTCGAGGGCAGCGCCGCTTTAAAATAATTTTCATGAAAATATTCTTAATCATATTACGAATATTGCAAATAGGAATGGAAGTGATTTCACATCGGTTGAAGCAGCCTTAAACATTGATTGCCATTAGCTAGGCAGGCACTCGCTGTATTCCTCGTACAAAATGATTTCATTTTCCGTGCGCACCACTCTCGACGGCAAAGTGTACAATTTCTGTCTCATGTATGAATATCACATGTACTATTCCGAAAACATCCTTCATGTCTAAAAACTGGGGCATCCACCTGTGGGCGGGTCTCATTGAATCACCAACGACCTCAATGATGTGCCAGTGGTTGCAAACCCAAATGTCTAGATGAGTAGATCCAGCGTTTTGATGATTTTGTTAACCTGCTGTACTTCTTGAGGATTCAAGGAAATATAACTATACGCAACTTCCCAACTAATCAAACTCCACGTCATAATTTTCTGTTTCTCATTAGGGTCCACTACTGTGTCTGACATTGGCGTAGGTGATGATGTGAAGCTCCCGGTCCAGCCGGCGAGAGATGTGCTCAATTGCTCAGCAAACAGGGACTCGTCCACCTCCCTTCGCCAGCTCAAAAGATTCAGCAGTATCACTCCGTCGCTGTAAACATCCACTTAATCATTGACCAGATTTGGCAGAGTCCGGTGCTAGTTTTAGAAGAGTGCAGCGTTTGAAAGAGTTCACAATGCAAGTCGTTTTCATAATATTCAGTAATACTGTAATAGTATTCCACAGATTTTTCAAAGTCGAGATCCTAGGAGACATACAGATTAGACACAAAACAAACCCAATTGAAACCCCGTGAAGCAGTGCCTTACAAATAAAGCACTTCTATTGCTTGCACTATAGTCGGGGCGGGAGGTTAATCTAGAAGACTTGTGAGAAAGTCTACCTTGTATATCCTAGTGACGTCCTCTCAATTGTACTTGTCTTCCAGAGACTTGGCAGACAACAGGTTCGAGGTCCGATTCCAGAGAGTTTTAGTTCTAGTTTAGGCTACTGAAAGACTCTCGGATACTCCCATGAAAATCGTTATGATAAAAGCCCCTGCGATGGTCATCAGAAATTTGTAAGAAACGAATGGATCCAGATAAATTAACGGTAGTCGCAAACAAACACAAACACAAAAGCATAGGGTCAACTGGAGGGCTGAAAATGCTTCAAATTTGGTATACATCTGAGGAACAATAGAGTTCTGTCTGATCCATTTCAGTTGTTGATATTTTCTTAGCCCCCTATACCCTACCAGTCCACATTTAATAAATTCTATAAATTTTAACACCTAAAACATCAAGGATTAACGCTTTTGTGAAAAATGTAATGCAGGTGTGACCAGAAAAAAGAAACTGTGAAGAACAATGGACGTGTTAGGCAAAACAAAACGAAACTGAGCAAAGAAAATCCTCATACGATGGACTCTAAACTGCTAACAAAACATGAAGCTAAATTTGAAATTATTCTTGGTCATGAAAAGGTTCAGAGATGTTCAATATTTGAACACATTCCCAACAGATAGAAAAAGAAATTGCCAACAGCAGTGACTTTCCGAGTTCACCGCCTCACAGACGCTGGCGAGAAGTAGCAGGATTAATTGTCAAAATGCCCCAACATTATTCTTGGGCTCCATCGTCTCTAATCCCTAATTCAAGAAGCTCTCATCTCTCGAAGTTCTTGCAACTTCTAGATAACATTCAAAGCATATGGCTACAACGAACGGACTACCCAGCAATGCAAACAGCTTCTTCACCAAATTTTTGTCAACACAACAGTACTGCGCTTCGATAACTACAAAGTGAATCTCGACGCCACAATTAGTTGAAGAGCCCAAACATTAAAGATTGTCGGTGGAAAAAGGTGAGCTTCGGAGGACGAAATACAGAGAGCGCTTGGCTGCCGCTAAGTCTCCAGCTAAGTTAGAGACGAAGGATTGTAACTTGGAGAACTTAGCGAAGACTTGTTAATAGCCGATGCCATGGCCCAGTCTCTAAACTCAGAATTTCAGCCTAATCTCGTGAAAAATTTCTTTGGGTATTCGGTTTTGCACAAGCCTTTGTTCAATAAGGTAAGTGAACCTGACTTTGGTCCCTTTCTAAAACTAAACCCTTCAGCTCTTGCCTGAAATGGACAGATTCTATATATGAGGAGTTGCTGCAAGGGACTCCTGAGGTTTGTACTTCTATACACTAGTTGTCCTAAGCAGAGAGCTCAATTTTTTTGGATTCCTTTGGCTTGGTCCCAACTGTAAAAAGCGAACCCATCATCATACTGAAGTATGAACTTGCAAGTGCAATGTGTGCTCCAATATCTTCCAATAACACTCCAAGGCCATTGCTTAATAATTCTATGAACCCATGCTTACCACACAAAAACCGAAACAAGCACAGTAGAAAGACTTCCAATTTTTCAAAGATCATCAGAAGCTCTTGTATTTCCATGTGTCGATCAGATACAAGACCTCCAAAATCAGATCTCCATCTCTGCATGCACCTCCCAGCCCTAATAAAACTGTGACTGGAACACGCAGCAATGACGACCAGGACCCTTGATTACAAGCCAGGCCAGCCTCCCCAACACCTCCACAACCTCTGAAAGACAGCAAAACTAGAACAGGACAGACAGCAGGTTGCAGGTATTGTAGGTTTGGGGGTTGGCGGTGAACCATCAGAAGTGCGATCCATCTTCTTGAGCAATGTGGAAGCCTTGAACCTTTCTGGCAACTTCATCCACTCTGACCTTGATCTGATTCCCTGCTTCGACATTGGCACCCCCCTCCGGCTCCTCGTTTCCAGTCACAGTCTTCCAAATACGAATGGTGCCATCCTCAGAGCCAGATGCGTAGGATTCGCCCCCAGGAGAGAATCGTACACAGTGCACAGGGCCATGGTGCCCTTTGTTGCATTCTGCAAACCACAGCAAGAGTAGCCAGAAATTAGGCAACCAGGGACACATTTCCAGGAAAAGATACAATACGTCCTTCATTCTAACAAGTGCATCCCTCCATAACACCAACCTCGCATGGTAGTTAACGTACTTTTATTTGGTTACCCTGAGACCATTATTTGCAGCAACACCTTCCTAAACAGTGTATTGTAGCTACCGCATTTATTCGATCGATTAAGTGTCATTTCATGACTTAATGGAGTACCAAATTAGTGTGCCAAAGAGTAAATGTACTTTTTGAGTTAAAAAAATGTACTATCACAAAGTCTTAAAGACTGGATGGTCACTCAATCAACAAGTATGCACTTATTAGTAACATTTACTCCACTTCTGGCCTATGCGTGGAGAAAAGGGTCACCTAACTTACCACGACTATCAGAAAGACTCTCATCCACAAAGCATGCAAAGAAACCCCAGGATCATTTACAGGGACTCACCAATTTCATCGCCCGTGTCAAAATCAAAGAGACGAACCCACATGTCATCACCACCTGCGATGAATTTGCCCCGAGCGGGAAAGAGTGAAGCCGATTCTACTGGCCTCGGCATTGAGTAACTCTTCACTAACCCAAAACTGCACAGAAAAAATATATTTATTTGTCAGAAAGATCACGCTCAACCCTCCGCCTCAGGCTTCTAAAGGCAGTCTCGAATTTGTTCACACTTCACATGTGGAAATTGTCTGATCAGATGTGTCCACAACATACCGAATTCTCAGGATATCAACTAGGAATGTGTATCATTAGAGACGCCTAACTGTATAACAACCTATTTTCATGGTATAATTACTGTATTCCACAAGATTCCTAAATAATGAGTTCTAGATCTTAAATTTTTATGATACATAGGCAAAAGTTGGCATAAACGAGTGCTTTGATTTTTCATCACTCGAGAAAGAACATAGTGAAGAATCCAACTATAAAAATGCAAACTGAAATCAACTTGACTCTGATTCTAAAGTTGACATATGCAGTTCCGTAGGACTTTCCAAAAGGATAAAAACAAAGTTCAAATGGATGAATAGAACATATATGATATGCTTGCTAGTTGAAAATGAATAAAAACTTACTGATTAGCATCCCAAAACTTCACACTGTTGCCGTCAGCAGTGGTGATGTACCGACCGTCTCTGCTGACCTCCACGCTGGTGCAGGAGGATTTGGTATCCAAAGTCCGCACCACAGATTTGGTCCTCGTATCCCATACCCTAAACATTTGGACACACAAAAACGTCATGGGACTACAGAAATAATGGCAAATCGTCTTGAAGCATAACAATTAGAATCCTACTTCTTACCCCTGAATTAATCTCATCTTACAGAGCTCCGGATAAGCTACTCATGTCCTGTTCACTGGAATTCAAAATCTATAATTCTAACTGGTTCAGATAGCCACATTGAAATTCTCAAGGTTAGCAACATGCCATACCTTACGCCCCCGACGTCATTTGATGAACTCAAAATGGTCTGGTCGCTGTGATGCCAGACTGCTGCTCTAATTGGAGTGCCCGGAGAACTTTCCAACAGTGTGGGAGGTGCATCTGGCCTGCCGAGATCAAAAATTCGCAGTACTTTCTCTGCACCTCCTGTCAGCAAGTGGGTTGTGCTCTGAAAAAATCCCATGAACGCCTCAATCAGAAGTTACAAAACAACTCAAGTGTGAGAAGAAACTAAAAAATATCCCTATTTTTTCAGACTACAGATATAGCATGCAGAACACAAGGTGATTGACGGGAGAGAATACTTTAATTCAGAGCCCATTTTATTTCTCATGCACAATCATAAAAAGGGATCAGAAAGTGAAGAGACAAGGTAATTGAAAGAAGCGCAGAATAATAATACAGACCTCAGAAAATGCACAAGTTCGAACAATATGCTTATGTTCAAAGGAGCAAAGTTCATCCCCTGTCAAAGCATCCCACACTCTCCTGCAATCCAAAACCAGCTCCACACATTTAGAACTCACAACAAAACATCATCAGAATGATGCATAGCTCAAATTATCTTACTTTGAGTGGATAGAGTGGAAATCGCTGCAAACTAAGGCGTACATGAAAATTGCAGAACTGACTGCTTCAATTACCTTGTCTCTTTAGCTTTACAGCTTCAAACGCCTTCATTGAATGAACAAAGCCAAATACCACAAGTTGCATATTGCACAAGTCTCTACATCCACTTGTTTAGTTTCTAAGAACGACCAGCTTACATGAATAAAATACACACATCAAATAGTTCAGGACAGAAGGCCTACGCGCTGAAGTCAGCCGATGCAGTGGCACAGCGCATCGCAGGAGTATCAAGGCATGCTGCCCATACAGCTCCTTTGTGGCCGTCGAAAGTTCCAATCCAGTCGCCTGTTTCACCGTTCCGGAGCATTGGCTTCCCATCTGCACACAAACTTGCACAAAAGTGAGTATTTCATTGGATTAAAACATTTCAGTATGCTTTTCTGAATCTACCAAGATGCTCAGCAACATCGATAGAGTTAGATGCAAAGCAGGACCAGTGCTCAAATGAGGAGCAGGAACACATACATCAATAATGGCAACAAATCGTGCACTCAAGTTTTTTTATTCCTATGTCTAGGACAAGTAAACGATGATTCGGCTATTTAGTACATATTTCTGAAAGCATGTAATAGTCAAGATCGGGGGTGATTTTACACAAGGGTTTGCCCATCACACTTCAAATGAAAGGCAAATCACATTTGAAGACATCAGAAAAACGGGTGATAGAGAATCCGAAAACTGCTACATGGAAAAATAAATAAATAAATTTAGACCACTCCACTCAACAATAGTCATAATATTCGCTAATTTGGCTGCAAAAAAGTTAAGTTGAACATACCTTTGCTAGCGCTGACCAAAAAGAAGCCATCTGGGGTAATAGGGCTGTAAGAAAGATCCACGATTGGACGAGAGTGTCCGTGGCACACAAGAGGGATCTGAGCTTTCCTCTTCTCCATTGCTGAAAGAGTTACCGACACCCTCGAACAAATACAAAAAAACAGACTCCTTGAAATAGAAACCGGGTGAAGAAGATTCACTAAAAACACTATCGAACTATCCACCTGTCAGCAAGGTGGCGTGAATTTACAAAACCGGAGTCCTGATCGTCCAGACTTAGTAAAGAAAGGGTCAAGGTGTGTACACTATGAAATGAGCCACCTCAAAACAACTTCTGAGATGTTTGGGCGAACAGCAAACTAGTAAAAGAAAATGGCTTGTGCCAAAAAGATTCAAAAAGCTTATAACATGAGAGATTCCAAGACACACAACAACATAGCCCTCGCTTCTCTTTGAGAGTCTCAAAAAGGTGACCTCAAATTCATGCAAGACCTAAAATATAAAAAATCACCCTAGATTGAGGCATCAATCTTCAACAATTGTTATCTGTTCATGCTGGTACTTCGGAACTTGCTCTCGTCTTCCTCAATAAGAAAAAACCAGATTTTACAAACAGCCGTGATGTCACAAACGCCGTTGATTGTAACAAAACCCTGACCTTCTTCCAATCTCTGTTTCGAACCTGAGCTCGCCACCAAACGTAGACCCTAAACCCTACAATTACTGGGCAATCAGCAGCTTTATTGGTAACCACTTCGGACACTCAAACAGCAAAGTCTTGCGTGATAGCGAACACGATCCCAGAATATCAAGCATATTCCTTCTGGCGCAAAAAACAGCGTCAAAACTCGGATGCTTGCTTGCGTGCAAGCCAAGTCAAGTTGTTCCCGACAACAAAACCCTCGAATGAACAATCGACCAAACGGAGGCAAAATCTAGATCTGAGATTCAGACTCCCTCCATCAACATGAGGATTTTGCACAGTAGCTTTCTGTTCTGCTATAAAGGCGAAGTAATGCAATGTCCCCAATCAGAGGGATGCTAGAGAGGAGGTCAAACCCTAACCCCAAACCTAAGAGCCAAACTCTCGGTGATTCCACCGACGCTCTCGAGCCTTTCACGAAGCCCACGAGATTCTTCAAACACCACAGAAACTCAAGCCGTCCTACAACGCTGCAGCTGAAATGAACCCAACAAAGCTCTGACTCCCAATTCGTCTCCTCTTCCTTTCCGAGATTTTCAGTAAGCCTTCAGACAAACACGGCTTGGACAACAATTTTTCCAGACACCGGAACTAGGATATCCCCACATCCAAAGGGATCTATGCGACAATTGCAGGGCATCGACAGTACACCGTTCTGAACGCCACTTACGTAACCAGCACTCGTGAAGCAGCCTAGAGGAATTGAGTACAGCAATTAAGAATCCCAAGTGAAGAGAACGCAACCTAAAACGATCCTAGAGCTGCCAGAGTACTGAAGCTTCAACAAACAACCTTGGATTGGGGCTTTTTAATAAGCTAACAAGTTCATAACATCGACAACGATACCACAGCGGGCAGATAGACTGTAGAGTTTAAGAAAAGAGCCGGACGGAGTTGCACCCAATGCCCACCCAATTACAGCAATAATGTCCGATTCACGGAGGAGCATCTTTTCCTTCTTCTTGCTGTTATTAGGGTTCAGGGCACTCCACCAGGGTTTCCAAAAATTTTAAATCTAGATTCGGATGGACCCACTTTTGTAATGGAATGGATTCCTATACTGTAGCTTGACTGTGGAGTCCACGATTGGAGTGATGAGACTATGAGAGCACGGATTCTGACTGCAAACAAAGCGTCAAGAGTGAAGACAGAGTAACTGAACTTCATCTGAATGTTTTCCAAAGATGCAATGGTTGTTCTCAACAAATGCTGCTCTGAACAAGACAACTGGTTCAGGTATAAGTTAACTTGCTGTCAAGCGTCATTCCAGGTTCTACTGTACAGTACAGTGGGGTAAGGTAAGAGGTCCTATAATGGACCATCTATGGGCTGAAAGAGAATTTCAGGTAGGTAAAAATTCTACAAATATTTTTGAGTAAATTTTCTTTGAAAGACAAGTACAATTGACATCTAACCCAAGTTATTTCATATTTTTATGAGCTTTGTGGAATTAGTTATCAAATTTTGAAGTTGAAAGGGCATAGAGCTCTAAAATGGTGCCCTAGCTAAAATGTACACTCTCAGTGCTGAAGGCTATGAAAAAGAAACATGTACAAATATTGTACATTTAAGGTAGGGCATCATTTTACAACCCGCTTCATTTAAGAGCCTTCTACCTTACAACTCATTCACAAATTTTTGCATTCGGTGGGAAAGAAACTCCACTACTACCAACTTTGATACCTTCCTAAGGACTGAAAATTGGTTCTTAATCTTGAAAATTTGTTTACATGATCATCTCTATGTTAATAATGTATGTGCCAAATTTCAAGGCCAAAAGATTTACGCAAAAAAATAAATTCAAAGTTTACCAACATCTATAGTTGTGGGAAAAAATTCACTGTTGCCAACTTTGCCACCCTCCCAAGGCTTGGAATTTTTTTCTTTTGCCATGAATTTTTTGTCATGAGATCATCTCTATGTTGGTAATATGTATACCAAATTTCAAATCCAAAAGATTTCTAGAAGAAAAGATATGTGAAATCTACCAACATGTAGTTGTAAGGAACAATTTTACTATTGCCAATTTTGACAACCTTCCAAGGATTTAAAAAAACTTTTTTTGCCCTGAAATTTTTGTCATGAAAACATCTATGTTGGTAGTATGTGTGCCAAATCTCAAGTTAAAAAGACTCACACAAAAAAAAAGATATCTGAAATCTACCAACATGTATAGTTGTAAGAGTGATATTTTTGGCCTTTGACGTAGTGTCATGTTGTGGGTCAAAGTTTGACACGAAAATTTTGGCATAGAAAATCTGATAATCTTGATCTAGTCTAAAAATGGAGGTTGTATCCAATATTTGACTCAAACACTCAATACAATAATTTTGTCATGTACACATCCTTTTTGAAGCAAGTAAGTATGGTTTATTGCCATGTTCAAAATTACTCATTCTAAACTAAATTTTTTAATTTAGATGCCTAGATTTAAGAGAATCTTTTTAACCTTGAATCAACAATTACTTAGAAAGTAGCAATCATTATTGTCGGTCAATACAAAAAAACATAGTTACTTTGATTGCACCCTACAAATAACTATAGGAAAAAAATAGAATCTATCACATACTTGTTTGTTTACTTGTGTTGTCTTTGGTATTCCTTTTAAGAACTTTAGCATTGGCAAGACAAATGATAAATGACAATATGTGCCCATTTATAGTTCATAGGATGAAATAAAGTTGAATACATTTTACTATCTAAAATATACAACCTTGAGCATCAATTATATTCAAGAGATACAAAGAAACTATTTCTAAATTGGACTTTAAAACTAACCCTACATTAGTAAGAAGATTATAAATATAAATTTATAAGTATTAGATATAGCAACTTTAAAATGACACTTGTCCATCAAATATTGCAACAATCAAATGTAATAATTATAGAAAACTATATGGAATTCAAATGACAATGTTAATGTGTGAGTATGAAAATGCAAGCATGTAAGCCTTGACCATATGTATAAGTAGACATTCTACAACTACTAAAAGGGCTTGCAATACAAACACTTATAATATAGGTATCTATAACATAGTTATACTATAATTATGAAAGGTTTCTATAATATAAAGACATATAACATAGGTCTACAATCTTCTAAGCTTAGGCACTTATGCTCTTAGATTCATATAATAGTACCCCTGGCTTGAATTCAAAGATTTATCAATAAAACATTAAGGGTTTGGATAACATTATTGACTAATGTTAGAAGGCTCTCTTGAGTTCTTTGGAATGAAAGAAATTCCTTATCAAAAACATTCCTAATAGGGCCAATTACATTAGTTCATGAACTAAACTTAACCCCTAAATGTCCAAACCATTTTTTGGAGGTTTTATGAATTTTCTATAAATTGAACAAAAAAGTCAACATTTTGATAAGCTTTAAAATTTAAAAAAAAAATGTAACCATACTAATTCAAACTAGATATGTTAGAGATTACTTACAAAAAGAAAACACAAAATATTACTTATGAATTGTAAGATCATAATGTTTGACATGAAGGTGTTAAAACTACAAAAAGGATTTGAAGTCTTTCAATCTTTTTTTCACATGTCAAATCTAAATGGTTGGTCACTAAAAAAAAATGATATTAAAGGATCTAATATGCATAACCCCATAATCAATTTATGGTTTCTCAAAATCTACTCAAATTTTTTTTTAAATGAAATTCAAATGAGATTTTTTTGTCCAAGATCTAATGTACTTTAGGCTCATTTTCAAGAGCCCTCAAACCTATAGAAAGTCAAGATTGCAATGGACACCCTTGCACAAATTCTTGAATAGAAAAATCATGATTAGATCATTTTCAAAATTGGATTTTTGATGCAAAACTTAGAATTTGATACTAAAAAAAAATTTCAAAAATATAAACTACAAAAAATAGAAATTTTTATTCAGTTTAATTTAACCCTTGGCCCTTAAATATCTAAACTCATCTCCAGATTTGACAATTTCAAAAAAATGATCAAAAAATACTATTTGGAAGAAAACTTTGGAAATGAAACACAAAACAAAGTTGTAGAGTTTGAGTTTTAGATTCTATCCATATAGATTCACCAATGCTATCATCCACTACTTGACATACTTCCATATTTGTAATTTTAGAAAAATACGTATTTTTATAACACCAAATCCAACTGTTGGATAGGCCCACAACTTCATAAAGTATCTCGAAAAATTAGGACAACTTTCATCCAAGCTATAATGAGAAAGAAATATGGATTACAATCTATTAAAAAATTGGACGTTGGAGCATTCTAGGGTTCAATGCCGGGTGGGTTACCGTGTAAACCAATGGACTATGTATAACCAACAAGTTGCGGTAGCAGCTAGTAGGTTATTAATATAACCGGTTGTTCACTTTTTAATCACAACCTTCAATCTTCATGATGAAAGCGAGTAGGAAGTAAGTTGAAAAGAAAGAAGGTAATGAATTACAACTTGTGATGGCAATGTTATGATGATGGGTAGCCCATGGTATAGAGCCATGTTAGCATTGAAAAGTCAACAACAGGTTATGAACCATGCATAGACTGCAACAGTGTATGCAATAAAAAATGATTCCTGACTATAGAAGTGTACAATTAATGTAGAAGTCAATTGTGCATGCTACCCTTGAGGAAATTATGAAGAGGGCAACTTGGGGTCTAACACCGTGTACAAGAATTTTACAGTCATCTTCTCATAATCTAGTGTGCCTGAAAATAATAAAGCATTCAATGTAGCTATTTTTTTTCCTCACAAAAACCAGCACGACTGGGAGCGCGTTAAAGAATACCATCGAAACCCTCGGGGAAAAATGCTGAAAATTTTTATTTTTCGCATTTTTTATTTTTTTTCAAATTCTGAATTCAGAAACAGAATCAGAGGCCCCAAATTAGCTGGGGGGACTCAAAATGTACCAAAAAACCCAACACAAATATAAACCCTAAACCCTTGTCAACCCCTAGTAAAATGAGATTTGCCCCGCTGGACCCCCTTTCGATGGTATTCTTTAACGTTCTGCGCACGACTGCACCTTCCCTTTTCTCAAAAAATGCATTTTCAGTTGCGGAACTGGTTCTTTGGATACCCAGCGGACGCAAAACGTCCGCATCGGCGGTCAAGGGTTAACTTCAAGTTCTGTCCTCCTCCTGATTCCCAACCTACTGACGTGCACTTTCACAGTTTCCCTGGACCAAGATTCCAGCAAGATCAACGGCCTTCACCAACAATAGCTTCTTCTTGATGCAGATTCATTTTTTTTCGCACTGTCGGAACCTTCTTTCGTTTGCATTGAAGAGTTTGGTAGAGATTTGATGGGTGCTTTCGCTCAGATTCCTCTTCAATCTGCTCAATGCGGCTTGTTGCGCAGTACCCAAAATTTTTCCAGTTCGAGAACACATTTTGTTGGTGTCCGAAATTTTCAAAGCTCACGCATCTGTAGCTTGAATGGATCCGCATCGTCTTTTGAACCTTCGAACCAAGAAGACGGACCTGATGAGCCACCCAAATCCAAGCAAGATGCTACGCAAGTAAGTTCATTAGAGATTACAACATTATGTGAAAGCTTCGTGTACTTTGGTTTTGAGACTCTGTTGCTCGTGTCCTGCTGTGTTATGACATATTTGAGAAGCCCTGATTTCAAGGTGGCAAGTATGGATTCTGGCTCGTCGTATGTTCATTACTTGGGACAAGAATATTACTCTATTTCGGTACGTTTTAATGGGAAGGTCAGCTGTTGTGGGGGTCGAGGTTTAAGGATCTGAGTTTCTGAGATTTTTTATTTGGGGTGGTTGTCAGAATGAGGGAAACGAGTCGCTGGTGAACGGGGAGAAGAGCGCCAAGGATGAGCTCCTTACGACGCCGTCTTTGCTCCCTGCCAAAGAGGTTCTGCATAAGCTCAGACGAAAGGCACAACTGAAGAGTATAATTGAAGAATTGAAATATAATAGCTCTGTGAGTATACTTTCTTTTTCGCATTTTTTACGAGGTAGAGGATATGCTCTTTCTATCACTTTCAGCATTATAATCAATAGGTACGAGAGTCCAAGACCTTTTTTTTTCTCGCTCAATGTATGAATTTCTCATTCAATCGTTCAAAGTGGGAGTTTGTAGACCACATTGAAGGGATAGTAGACCACTCCATTTCCATTCAAAGATCATTGACTGTAGACATCTAGCAAAGTCATGCTTGTACAAAAGTTTCTAATTGAAGGCCAACTGAAGATGAGCTGCTGTTGGTAGCAGGGGTCAGTAAAGCAGACGGGTCCATTTTAGGGTTTCCTACCTCTTTCTTGAATGCATCTGTTACGTATTTGCATAATCAAACTGAGTTTGAGAGTTGTCCATTGCTGCAATTACGGTTTGCAAGATCATTTTCAAGTTCTCACCTGCATGCTGAGGGAATTTTTTTTGCTCAGAGATCGTGTTGTATGTTATAACAGATAAAGCCTCCTATACCACAGCCATGCGCAGAGTTTGAAGTGCAAGATAGAGAAGTTAGAGTTCCCTCCTGGGCAGTGACAGTTTTAACAATGGCAGTCGCCTTTTCTGCTGGAGTGGCTTTAGCACAATTCAGGGGTGGCTTTTTCTCAAGAAATAAACCTGGTAAGATCTTTGATAGCTTAGCTTGTAGAATCCCAACAGACTGTGCATTCATGCTGGTCTGCAGGCCAGAGTTACTATTCTTCTTCCTTTTGACCTATCTAAGTTCTTTTCGTCAATCTAAAATTCGAGTTGCCAGTTTGGAGATAAAAGTGAGACGATTTTGCACAAACATAGCTCACCTCTACTTTTTGTTCATGTTTTTTGCATGCAACAAGTAACCAGCAGTTTTGTCAGATTAACGTCGGCCACATTAGAACTGGTTCATTTAGATAGACCTTCCTTTTTTGGAATGTATGGTCTTTGACTAGGTTTCATCGAACTGAGTAGATGCACATGTCCTGTTTCGTGTGTAACATCTGGATTTGGTGCTAAAGCCGTTGTAGATTCGAGGGTGGCACCGGCTGAAACTGCGTCCGTTTCATACCCAGAGCAGGTGGGTGAGTTGCTTATCACTTGATGTGTTACTATGAAAATGGAGGTTCATTGCTCTTTCTCTCCTTAATTCTGTGATTATTGATCTTGCTTTACACGTTATGGCGCTACTAAGAATGCTAGTGTAATGTGGTTCATTCTAGTTTCTGGGACACTTTCGAGCTGAGGAAGCGCCTGAGTCTGATATCAAGGCTGTCCTTGCTGACGGAAGGTGATTTTCCACGCTAACACTTCCTGTAATTTCCAGCAACCAGGATTATCTTCTGTTTCAGTTTTGATGGCATAATTGTGCAATACCAGGACTCTAATTATTAGCTCAATTTAGTGCCTTAGATTGAAGGCCTTCTGATCACGAACAGAGAAGGCAATCTCTTAACCCTGAAGCGCTCCGACGTCCACTTTCTGGACGACGTACAAAATGAAAATCACATTCCATTCTCATTTTAGCTTGGATGAAAGACATTCTAATTTTTAGAGATACTCCATGAAGTTGTGGTCCTATTCAAGGGTTGAATTTGGTTGAATTTGGTTGAATTTGGCGTTACCGTACATGTAGGTCAGTTTTGGATAATCCTAATTTTGGATTGATTCTTTCTAACCATGCGTGAATGTGTTCCTTTTTCTATTTTTTTCAAGAACAATTTTTCAAGTTTTTAGAAATAGTTGTAAATAATTTTCTAAATTTCAACATTTTCCAAATTCTCTAGAGTTATTTACGAAACTGACCTACACCTACGGTACCAGAGCACATATATTTCTAAAATTACAAATGTGGAAGTATGTCAAGTGGTTGACTTGCATTGACTCTACTTCAAACTTGGAATTGCAAAAATGAGGTCATAGAATCAAAGAACACAAAAATTCCGAAAAATCACCATGTTAAGAGAACCTCATTTCAAGTCCTTTCCAACAAAATTTACTGAAAAAATGACAATATTTTGCTTGTAATTGAATTTAGAAGGAATTTAGAATTTTCCTTGTCTAAATTTATAGAAAAATATTGGTGATAGCATTGGTGAATCTAAAACTCAAACTCTACAACTTTTATTTGCATCTCAATTCCAAAATATTCTTCCAAATAGTACTTTATAATGATTTTTATGAAATCGTCAATTCTGGAGATGAGTCTGGACGCTTCGGGCTTAATAGGACTCTCCGCTTGATTAGTTGTGAGTTGATTACCAGTGAGATTTGTAAGAAGATTTCTTTGTAATGAAGTGGTATACTGCCCCGATTTGCGTGGTCCTCCACTTAAGTAATTTTCGCATTCACAGCAACTGAGTTTTGCCTCATTGATGAGTTTTGTTGTGGCATGCAGCGTAGGACTCAGGACTGCAGCTGCAGATGCTTTCCTCAGAATGCAGGATGCAGCTAGATCAGAAGACATCTGGTTGATCCCTATCTCTGGGTATGTGAGCCCATCCTTCGGTATGAGATGCATCACAAGAAATTCCTTTGCGTTGATCGGATCTTATTTGGAAGATAATCAGAGACGGACAGATTTGTAACATCTTTGATCTGCACGATGTAGAAGAATTTCAAATCATCCTTAGTGTGTTCAATTTAGTGCACACCTTTCCACTCCCCCTCTGTAGATCTTAGAAACCAGATGTTTATATTGGCTACTGTAATTTGTCATGTTCGCTGTGTGCTTCAAGCTTTGAGTTTTGAGTTTTAAATTGTACTTGACGCAGATTCCGTACCGTTAGACTTCAACAGACAACGTTTTTCGACTCGAAGGCAGAGCGTAGTCAATCTGCCCCTGAACGTGCCAAGGTAAGCTTTCCTGCCAAATAAACAAGAACCCATTTCTTACAATAAAGGTGGGAACTGAATCCAAGAATTTTCAGCGTATATGGAGGGGAACAGTGTTTGGGAGTGTTTTTTTACCTCATGTAGGGAATTTGTGAATAAACTATGTGAAGGCAAAGAACTTTTGGGGAGGATGAATTATGTACTTTCTGGGACTTTTCTGAAATGGAATTGAAGCGCTACAAATTTCTGTCATTTAGAGGGGACTGTGTCTGTTCTATCGTACCCTGAACCATCACAGAATATCAGGTCCTGATTGGAGGCCTCAGAAATCAGGTTGAAGTGATGGAAATGGTTACCTGTTCAGCTGACTGTCTAACCCATAAAGAGTGTTTGAAGGCTTACAGATGAGTGTAATCTATTCTTCTTACTAACGAAGAGGAACTATTCCCTTTAAGAGGAGAATATAATAAACCACTTAGACGTCAACTTTGCTGTGTGCTCAAATTACCAAGTTTCTATTACACGAGGTTAGCTCACAAGCGTTTTACGTGTTCGTGACAGGAATCTGCACCCCCAGGCTACAGCGAGCACCATACAGGCTATGCACTTGACATTGGCGATGCCACAGACCCTACAACTTTTTTGAGAGAAGGTACCAGCAGTGAGATTCCTTATTTCCTAGTCAGATGTTTCCCCTTACGACATTGATTATTGTAGTTCTAAGGAAGCTAACCCATTTCCGATCACTTAAGCAATTGAGCACACCTGGAGCGCAGGTTTGTTGAGTAGAAAAATTTCTCCTTGTACACAAATAGATCTTAAGAGGATTCCATATTTTTTCATAATTTTATTTTCCAAAACAGAAGTTCCATGAGTTTTTTACCTGAAGATTCTATTTGTTCCATACTGGTCATGTAAGGCTTCCTGTTTCCAACTAAGGGTTGGTTGCAATATTGAGAGACTTGTAGCCAACCATAATGTGCCACAATTGCATTGAGAATTGCACCATAACTGATCACTATTCATTTCTACTGCAAGGAAAGATGGGGTGTGGGGGTGATCAGGAATGGGTTGGCTCCCATATTTCCTTGCAGTACTATTTTCTGCAATTAATTGTAGAGTTAAGGTAACTGCTTTTTGAAGAATATATATATGCATTATGAAAGAAATCAACCTGTGTTTTCTGTCACCGGTGATAGAGTTTGAGGAGGGAGCAGCATTCAAGTGGCTTCAACAAAATGCGGCCAGGTATTGCTTATCCTGAATACCGTCTTCGTTTGCCAATTGCACATGTATTCATTGCTCATGGTGACACGACTTGACAATAATGTTCCAAAATCTGCACCTGCTCTTGTGCAAGAGCGGGTCAGGCTGAAGTTTATCAGTAGCAGCAGCGACAGGAATGTACAGACAAACTGTCGTGGCGTTCTATGGGTCTTCAAAGTATTGAGCTTGGAATAAGAAACGCTGTTGTAATCTTATTTTGGTTTCCTAAGTGTCCTCTATAATACAATAACTCGAGAATATTTGTCTCGTGAGGGTCTGAACTTCTCATGTCTGACTTTGCATGAATCCAGAACATAGAATTATTACATGCTTTGGAGAATAAGATGTTCATCAGTTGTTAATCCTCTTGTCTAGGAGTAGCTTTTGAGTCGTATATGTTGAACTACCCAATGTTGTCAGTCACCAAATTCTAACATCTACTGGACCCTCCTATTTCCATTAGTCAATCATCCAGTACCACAATCTTAGCAACCCTTTAGCATGGATCTGCACTTAAGGAGGGGACATGTCAACATGTGGTTTAGCATAGATCTACCCATGCCTATTACCAATTTAGTCCCAACAAATCGCAGAAAATTCTATTCTTGTTAGAATGCCTTGATTCTACTTGCAAAATGTCTTCTCTCAAACTTCTCAATCTGTGAAAAATATGTCAGTTGCCAAATAGCTTCTCCAAGGTAGAAAATCTGCTTGGTAATAGGCATGTTTTTACCTTAAGTGTTGTAAGTTTCAATCTCTCATTGCCTTGATTTCGTGCATGCCTAAGATCTGACCGTTTGGTATAATTGCTGAACAGGTTTCATTTTGAGTTATCGTTTCCTAAGGATAACTTCCAAGGCATTGTGTTCGAGCCTTGGCATTGGCGATTTGTTGGAGATGACCACAGCCTTCATACTTTCTATGCTCAACACAAATTGCGTAAATCCTTCCCTGGCTGCAAGCCCTAGCCAGCTGTCAGCAGCCTAGGATTTTTGGCATACGAAGTACAGAATACTGTGGGAAGGCATTACACTTGCATCGAAGTTAATTCCACTTTACTTAGTGGAGGATGCCCTTATTAGATCTAATCTCAGAGCAACAAAAGTTTTAATCTTAAGCTTATTCGAGTCAACAGGAGAAATTCAATGAACTGGTTGAATTTTTCAGCGCTGACCAGTTATAACTACTATTTGCTGTCTGCTGTAGTACTCTTATACATACTCGATTTGGAATTGTTTTAGAAATGGGTAATCTTTTTCTCACAATCTCTTTGTCCTTGTGAATCATAATTCTTGATTTTGACTCGTAAGCTTGTATTGATGCTCTTGTATTTGTTGGGAGATTGATTTATGATGACAGTTTGTTTGGCCAGTAGGACTATCTATCTAATGCACATTCCAATTTTTTTTTCCCTCCAAATTCCAATTCCTTTTCTATTGTAGGCATTGCATCATCACATGCTATGCACGCAATGAAGAAATAAAGTTGAATGAATTTTGAGATATGTTGATTTATCGCCTTTTAATCCTTAAATTTCACATTGATCCAAAATAAGTTGATTCATATTTTGGAATGGCCATTTTTGGATTTAGGAATGTAAAGAATCACTTGAACTTGGGCTCATTTTAAAGATGATAAAATTAGCTATGAAGTAGAGTATTCAAACTTAAGAGAAAATCCAATATTCTGAATTTTCAAAGATTTTCAAAGTGTGGGTGGTGTGGTGGTAAGGAGTCAAAGAGTCATCAAATAGGGAACTTTGGCCAAAAGCATGTATTTTTATACCTCTTTTTAGTCTATGTCTAGCAACAACTACTAAAATAGACATCTTGCATTAATTTGAGTTGTTTTTCAAGGATTTTTTTCCTATTGTGTGTGTTTCATTGTCATTGTGTTCTTTCACTAAACTAATTGTGATTTTAATTTTGACCCCAAATTTGTGACAATTCTTCCATTTTGTCTCATAATTTTAAAGATTTAACTCCTTAATGTCTAAGGCACCCAAATCTAGTGTTTACAAAACTTTGAAGTTAAATAAAACCTAACCAAGTTTCTATATTTAGTAGTTTATATTTCAAGAAATTATTTTTGACATTGAATCTTAGCATCAAAAATGTATTTGCAAAAATGATTGATTATAATTTTTCTAATCAAGATTTTGTGCAAGGATTTCCATTGCAATGGCTTGACTTCTTGTAGTGTTGAAGGCTTTTAGAATGAGCCTTAAATACACTAGAGTTTGGAGAAAATACCACACGCTTAGAAATTTATTTAACAAAATTGTAGAGTAGATTTTGAGAAGCTATAAATTGATTGGAGTTATGCATATTACACCCTTTAACTTTATATATTTTTGGTGACCAACTTTTTTAATTTGACATGTGAAAAGAAGAACAAAAGACTTCAATTCACTTTTGCAATTTTAACACCCTTATGATCAAACATTATTATTTTTCAATTCATAAGTGATTAAGTGACATTGTTATGTGTTCTTTTCGTAAGTGGACTCTAATATGTCTAGTTTAAATTTTTATAGTTATTCTTCCAAAAAATTGATAAAGCTTATCAAAATGTTGGTTTCTTATTCAATTTAGGGTGAATTCCTAGAAGCTCAAAAAAGGCCTTGGGCATTTTGGAGTAAACAATGAAGTGGTTTTCTATTGCAAGACCATTTTCTCACTCATTCTTGTTCTTAAAAATGCAAGACTTGTTTCCATGCATGTTGAACTTGGTCATCTTGAGACCAAGTGTAGGATGCCAAGTTTCTAAAATGTTATGTGTCGAAAAGATCTAGTCCAAGTACAATTTGAGATATGATAAAAAAAAATGGGTTTCCTTGTAATACACTTCACTTTTATATTATGACTCTTCTAATCTATGACTTGGATTAAAACCAAACTTTGAGAGATGATAATAACATGGCTTTCTACAAAATCCTATGATTGATTTTATTGAAATGACTTGTCTTACTTTGAGCTTCAACTCTTTGTAGCTTACAAAATCAAGATCCAAATTACCTTGAAAATGGCTGAGAAATTTAAGGATTAAAAAACAAAGTCTTTGTACCTATTATGAAACAAGTTTGAGAAATTTAAAGGTTAGAAAACAAAGCCTTTGTACCTATTATGAAACAAGTTTGAAATCTACATTACTAGTAGTACGTTATAGTGTTAAATAAGTTCCAAAGATTCTTGTAGTTTTGTAGTTAACCCTTAAAGTTTCATGACTTTGTTTTTGCCTAAAACACTCAAAAACTGCCATTTTTAGAACAAGTACCAAATTTTTGGAAAAAAAATTTTTGACACACAAAACCTTAGGATCTTGTAGTATGCTGACTTGAGAGCATGTGGTAAAAATTTTAGACATTTCCATTATGTGGATTGAAAGATATAAGCATTCAAACTCACTAACATCATTTTTTTGGTGTTATAAAAAATAGGGCAGCTTTACTTTGCAAACTCACTTTTCTATAAATAAATTAAAAATGTGAAAAATGGTGGTGCTTCTTTGAATACTTTTTCCTAGACAAGTTGGTGATATGCTTGAAAATTTTGAGATCATTTGGAATTGTACAATATATAGAAAAAAAATAGTAAGTAGACAATTGTAGAGAATATTTAGAAATACTAAATTGTTAAGAATTTAATTAAGGAATTTAAAATGACAATCCCAATGGTTGCAATGCTGTAATAAACAATCTACATCCTATGATTTTATATTTTTCAAAAATTATTGAAAATTAAGTAAGATAAAAAAAAACTTCAAAGTTTATTTTGGAATAAAGAATCTATGACTATCTGCAAACAAAAATCCTCATAAATTTTGACTCATTGATCAGAATGGAATGATTCAAAACTTTCAACATATATATAACTCAAGAAAACCAATTTTGAATTTTTATTTTTGAAAAAAGTGATTTTTTCTTATATGCCGAATGCCAAACTACCCAATTACAAAAAAAAAGCAACATATAAGGCCATAACTTTTTACTCATATTTTCAAATGTCATGAAATTTAGTGCATATGAAAGATATTCTTTGCCCCCACCTTCTATTAAAAAATTTACAAAAATATGGAAATCATTAGTCACACGTACCTGCCCAAAATTCCTATACAATCAAGTAATGCATGTTGGTCTTTTAGGGATTAAGAGTAAATTAATATTTTACAAGTCAAGTTATAAGACAATTGGACAAAATAATTCATGATGATATTTAGAATGACATTGGAATATTACAAGAATGTCATTGTAGTCATAATTATGAATCCTAATATAATTTTGAAAGTCTTTTTACCGATTTTGGGAGGGATTTAAAGGCTTGAATATCTAATTATTCCATTACCTCTTCTATATAAAGAACTTATTGAAGTGTTATTTGAAATACTAAATCTCCTTGTGCATATTAAAATTTCAAATTTATACATTGTTCAATATAGTTACAAATGAAGAAAGTTTCTAATGGATGATTTTGAGTCTTTAAGAAGACTTCAAGAATTTTTAGGAGAGATAAACACTACAATTCATTGCAAAAAACATTTGTCTTATTTTTTGTCCCCTTGCCCTTAGACATGTAGTTTTTTGCTGATAACTTTTGTATTACTTGTCTGTTGGGCGTGACATTTGGAATGAAGGTACATATAGTAGATGCAAACATTGAGTGGTTTTTTCTTTCAAATTTAACAAAAATTATTTTATTATTTTATTATTTTTAACTTTCTTTTTATTGGATGTCTACCTTGGCCATTTGGGGGGTTTTAGTACTATTTTTTTAATCCAAAAATGAGAATTTGAAACCACAAATATCACATGTTGGGGGTCTACTAACATTACAAGGACTATGACAAGTTTTTATGAAAATAGCAACATGTTGGTTGTGCACATGGGGTCAAAGTGAATTTCCTTTGTGCAAAGACTACAAAGAGAGAAAATTTCCTATTAAAATTCTTTGATGCAATGCAAGTGCAATCTTCTTTAGCAAAATGGACTTTTTCATGGACTTTTTTTGAATTTTTTTTGAATTACTAAGAATGAAAAAGTCTACAAGCTCTATTTTTACTATTTTTTTCTTCAAGTGTTTTCTATACTATTACACAATAGTCTCTAGTATTTCATCATACTCGATAGTACTAAATTGACCGTCCAAATCTATAGGCGCCTTTAATCAACTATTTAGATTTGCCAAGGTGTTGTTAAGTCACATTGTATGGGTAATATTGTATAAACTACCAATCCTATGGCCCAAAATTGTGTTCTATGACCCTCATGTATAATGCTTCAATACAACTTGAAGTCTTGACTTCAGATCCTCACAATATTTACAAAGATTCTCTAAAACAAACCAAAAAAATTATTCGAAATTCATGATTTCTACTTAGTGACAAGTCAAAAATTATCTTTGATTATGATTTTGACTATCATTATAGAAATCTTCTTGATGCAATGATTTTAGGTCAATCCATTCCAAGGTAGCTACATCTAATTGCAATTTGTTTTGTCACCAATTCTTGCCTAAAATGTAAACCATCTATAGTATTCAAATAAGCCTAAGGTCGATTTTAAATATACCTATTTCAACACTTTTAGTATTCATGTTTTCTTCATTCAGTGTCCAATACATTCATGATTAGATAATCTAAAATCTTCTTTTCAACTCCAATACAACAAAACAAAAATTTCAATATATTCATAAGGAACCATAATTAGGTACTTAAAGGGATAATTTTAGATGTAAAGTAACTACACCTAATTAGAACCTTGTTTTAAAACCTGTAAATTCTTGTCTAAAATATATAATCTCTTTTATAAAAGCCTTGTATTGCTTTTGAAAACATCTATTTTTAAAATTCCTAGTTTATTCATTTGGTGCCCAAAAAACACATAAGAAAAGAATCTAAAATCCTCTTTTGACTTCATTTATTATTAAAACCAAAAACTACATTTATTATTAAAATATACAATTCAATAAAAACAACAATGATAATTTTTTTTATTTGAATACAATCATGGGGAGGGGAACGCTCTCACTACATTTGGGGGATCCACATAAAGCAGAGGGGTATTTTTTGGGAGCCTATTTACCTCCTAGGCCCTCTGCATTTCTAATATACACTTAGAATATTAAAAAAAAAATCCAATCTACCATTTGCCATGCAAAATTCCTGCGTTTAAAGTTCAAAAGCATGTAAAGAGTTCAGAAACACTAAACCTAAAGCTGCAAAATGGAAAGAACAAAGTACACACGAAGCTTACCAAAAATTAGAATGAAGCCATAGGTTCTCGATTTTGGCTTTGCCCCAGAAACCTTGCAAAATTCACCCCAATCTGAGCACTTCTGGGTGATTGCAAGAAACACTTGTCCTATTTGTTGCGTTTTACTACAATACTCATGACTTTTTCTAGAGTACTTTAAAATTAGAAAATTAATTTGAAAAAAATTTGAAAAATATGAATAATGTATACACCTCTAAAATGAAGGTTTTCACCAAAGGAAATTGATAGGAAAATTCTCTAAGTAGGAGAACTTAAAAAGCGCCAAATCTTAAGAAAATACATACCTTCATGTTTTAATTCGGAAAAAATTAGTAAAAATAATTAAATACAAAAAATGAAAAGTGTCCATTTTCAACAAATTTATAGAGATGGTCATTCATAAGAAAATCACTAAAATAATACTTTATATGTTTCAAAATGCAACCAGAAGGAAGCTCACTTTGTGGACTTCCACACGTCATAAAAATAACTTTTCTCAAAATCCATCATGTGGAGAGCTATAATTCTATTAGGAGACCATTTCATCCAAATTTCATCTCAAAATCACTCAAAAAAGGTACTCCTTAGTGACTAAAAACCCCTAAACTGCCAAGTGTAACATTCAATCACTAGTACTATTTTGAAATCAAAATATTTTTGAAAATTATGAAAAAATTAGAGAATGTGTATGGTACCTATGAGTATCTTTTCTATAAATCATTTGGAGCCAAAACAAAGAAGTTATGGCCAAAAAACAAATTAGCACATGAGGTGTGACGAAAAATAGGACAAGTGTTTCTTGCAATTGCCCTTCTAGGTCCACCGAACTTTGTTATTCTTGAAAATTGCTGCAACACATCACATGCACTCATGCTTCTAAGAACTTGAAACATACAATGGCTACCTTCAAAAACCCTAAGTATCAAAACTCTGAAATTGCACCTTCATTTGTTTATTGTATTGTAACTCTAATGTATAAATACTTTACTGTTAAAACTTTGACATAGTACAAACTAACCCTATTAAATAAAATTCTTTGGATTGAATTCTTTTGCCCCTGAATTTTATGTACCTAAAAATTAATAGACCATATTTTTTGGCTACCTACATTACTTATAAAGGACTTGCCACTTTTCATGTCCACTACTTTATATGTAATTTTTTTATAAATACTTATAAATATTATCCAAAATGAATTACATTCACCCTATATTCCGCTGCACGTGAGTTGCTAAAAAGCGGGAAGTGTCCCCCCCATGAATACAATTAGGTGTAATGACTTTTCATTATTAGTTTTTTCATACATTAAGCCATTAAGGTATGTGCATTCATTATCAATTTTTTCATGTGTTAAGATATGTGAACTTATCTTCATTAATGCCTCCAATGCACTACCTACATTTGGAACAAAAGCAACATTGAAACCTAGATATTGATGACAAGAGATGTATACAAATAGATCATAAGAGCCTAGAGGGTTCAAGTGCCAATTTTTGATACACTAACAAACAACACTTTGAAATTTAATAACTTATTTATATAGTGTCCAAATAATGCATGCTAATCCTCTCCAATTTTAAACACAATGTTTTTTTGAATGCAAAGAATATGCATTAGGTTGTATCCATACCCCATTCCCAAAATATGCATGAATATTAATTCTAAGGAATTTGAGAAGTTGTTAGGTACTATATGACATCTATAATATTCTAGCATAGCAAAATCATACCCTTATAAAACTAAAATCTAAAGAACCAACAACCAATCAAAGACATTTTATGTAAAGAAATGGTTTGATGGTACTTTTGGAGACACTTTTAATGTAAGTCTACTTGTCAAGAATAAATACAGGGATAATTTTGGGTGTTTTCACATAATGGATAGCAAAGAACATTGGTACGACAACCTCTAGTAGAACAAAAGGCTAATTTCCTTCAAAAGACATTGGTTTTCTTTCAAAGGGTGTATGTGAGTGAACAAATGTAGGCGGAGCAAACATGGATAGAAGAAAAATTAAATTTCCTTTAAAAGATTTTTTTTCTTCTTTAACTAAAGCAACACATGTGGGTGGAGCACTTATGTGAATAGTGATTAACAAAGGGAATACTGTATGTGTAGTTTTGGTAATTTATACCGAAATAGTTTACTTTTTGCAATTCAACAATTTGGCAAACAAATGGGAATTTAAAAAAAAATTGGCACCTTATGAGGATACTCCTAATTTTTGTCTCTTTGAATGTATAATGAAAAAAAAGGATTGTGATTTAGGAAAATACTTCTCCTTTTAATTTTTATAGTTATCCCCTTATCAATTTCAATAATCAACTCTTTTTTGTCATGTTGATCTTAAAAATAAAAAATAAAAGCTACACTAAATTTACCATGAGAACTTTCCCATTTTATTTTTGCAATTCTCAAAGAATCCTCCTACTCATGTATCAATTGCTACATTGTTTTAAAAGAAAGAAATAAAGGGTGAAGATTGAAGAGTGCACCAATTTATTATTGGAATTCTCAAAGAATCATACCACTCCTATATTATTCAATACAAGGATTTTAAAAATCAAACACAAATCCAAAGTGCATTGAATCCTCGTAGTAGTACATATGATAATAAGACCCACATGAATAAATCAATTTATGTTTTGTTATTGATTATATTATGCTCATTTGGTGAATAGTGACAATTATCGGTGTACTTACGTTAGTTACTTCACATTCCTTTAGATTAGCAACGATTTTTTGAACACGCTCGTTCGCGCGCAACCTCGTTAGCGTGTGTGAGTGCACGTTGACGGACTTCCCGAGACCCGCCCGACCCGTTTTCAAGCTTTCCTCTCTCGCAACCCAACAAAGATACAGTCCTGTAGGATGGCCATACGTAACAATAAGATTGCAAAACGTATAAAAGCAGTCCTGCCATGCCTGTGCCCAGTCATTCTTAGTTTTTTGTCTATTCACTCTGCTAGCTGATGAGCACCTGCAGCTTGAATTGAATTCGTGAGCGCCGAGCCTTTTAATGTCCTTGTCCTTGTCGTCCTCCCTCGCAGTAATCTTGACTGTCCTTGTAGCCTCGAGAAATTCTGTTGTGCGAGGAGCTGGATCCTGGTAGTTAGCGCGAGGCACGCACGCACCTGACGCTGTGGAGGCGCACGAAGGTTTGGATTAATTCGGATACCGAGGTACAGTGCGCGCAGTGATGATTCTCTGAATTGGCGGTGTCTGAAAATTAAATCAGAGAGAATGGTGGAGTGGGGAGCTCAGTGTGGATGATGAAGCAAGTCAGCATTCGATATTCAAGAATGATTTGATCAGAATTGAAGAGTTGATCTGCGCAGAAATTTTTTGTTGATTTTTAGCTTGATTGTCAGGGTGGTGCGGCTGGAGGGTGGTGGGGTAAGAGTCGCCATGAACTATCTCCTCAAGGTAAGTTACACGAATTTGAATTTTGGGATATGCAGTCGTCGTCAACGATATCGAAATGGTTGAGTTCGAATTGAATTGGTTTTGTATACTGCGATTGAATTGTAGACAGGAGATACTCGGGGGTTTAATTACCTCGATCAGTGCTTTCTGAAATGTTGGTTTGGACGGACTGGTCACTGAAATGTTAACTATTTTTGCAAATTCTTTAATGAAGCTGCTCGTCTAAGTGAATGTGCAGGATACGCCAGATGGCCCAGACCTCGAGAAGGGGGGTCCTTCGTCCCCTCCTGACGAGATTCCTCTTGCGCCTGGCCAAGACACGGATCTATTCTTCCACGAGATCAATGATGTCACAGGCTCCATGAGTGAGATTCGGAGGAGGTTACACGAGTTGCAGGTGTGTTGAATTTCCAATATCCTGTGGCTTTAGCGTTTGGAATTAATATCAAGATTTCCTGACCCGAGATGTAATGTGCAGTAGCTTGGTTGCGAATATTCGAGCTTCAGTCTTGCAGTTTAGCTTGGTTCTTTCGTGTGGAGTTAGCCTGACTTTTAAGGGTGTCAGTGAAATCTGACTGCATCTGTGAGGTGGAATGAAGTAAGGGATACTACAGATTGCACAGTTGGAAGCAGCAAAGCTTGAGATGACACAATATTTTTGACCTTGGTTGGGGCTATTAAAGTCAGATTTTATTCGTTTTACCTTATTTTGTTCAATCGACTTTACGCTAAGTAACAAGAACGAGTAAGGAAGACGTGGCGCTTGTATTTCAGTTTTTTTGCATTTTCCTGAGCAATCTAAACTGACCTTATGACTGGAACGACCACATGGAAACACACGCCTATGTAAATTAATCTCTCTGCTTTTCTGGATAAACAGAGTTCGAATGATGACTACAGGACGGTGATAAGAGCTTCAGCCTTGAAAGGTATGGCTTCTTTAGGCTCTTGCGGTTCTCATACCTTTGATTGCAACTTGCAAGATCAGTGGTTTAGGTTTGAGTTATTTTGAGGTTACAGCAAGTAGAGATCAGATTGCTCACTTCATTTCGACTCACAATGATGCGCATCATGTAAGGGAGTAAGATACGCCTAGTCCTTTTGGTCCCTATTGTTCAAACCTGGGTATTTTGCAGTGTTGTGGTTCCTTGGGATTCTCAACAATTCTTACTCGATATTGAACCACTAGATTCAAAGCAATGATCATGACCGAGATTTGATACTTTTGGCATTAAACGTCACTGCTTCTAAACAGGCTTTGTACTAAATAAACAAATTGATGTGCAGCTATTAAGAAGAAAATGGACAGGAATTTTGATGAAATCAGTGTGGTCGCTGGAGAATTAAGCACGAAATTGAAGGCATTAGACAGATCGGTATGTGAACTGTTTCCTGCCACTGATCCTTTTCGTGTAACTCGTTGTCATTAATTGTTATGTCGCTGTCGTTCTCTGTCGTCTCCGATCGGTTATTGCATTCCCTCCACAAATGAAGCTACCTCGATTTTATTTATATTATCTCTGGGCATTTCTGTGACGCGTTTTTTAATTTAATTTCTACTGGTTGTTTCGCAGAATGCTGCGAATCGCAACATTATGAATTGTCAAGCAGGGTCAAGCACGGATCGGTTTCGGATATTTACCACTTCGTAAGCCTTGCTGTGAACCTTTTTCTCTCGCTAGAAGTTGATAGGTTGCAAGAACTTGATCACTGGGTTGGAATCCCGTGACTTCGTTTTTCAGTTCATCAGTGCAAATAATAAACTCGTCATGCCAAACTTATGAAGAATTTCCGGTCACCAACATTCGATCGTGAAATTTCTATAAATTCAAGCAAGAAGATTGAACGTCATGGTTTGGATCAGTCTATTGGTGTGAGTATGCTGAAGAATCTTTTCTGAATGCATGAAGATCACAAAGGAGGTTAGAATTGCAGAGAAAAAGCTTACGATGTGAATTCTGCTTTAGATGAGAAAGATATTTATTGATTCTTTACATTGCGACTATATATGACTCGTCTCAGAACCTTAAAGAAGATGCTCAGGGAGATCACAGTCGATTTTCAGGTCCGTTATTAAGATTTCGGTCATTAAATGACTGGAGCTCTTTGATCAATTTTCTGATTTCATCTCTGAGTTGCCGCTGCCGAATGTTTTCGTGAACTGAATCATTGTTTTCTTGGTGCCATGAAAGTCTTTGGATAAGTTACTGTGACTTAAAGCGCGCAATTGATTGGAGAAAGTTGAACTGCAGGGACTGAGGCAAAGATTTCAAGTCGAGTTTCGGGAGGTAGTTCGTGATTGTCTTCTCAATGGTGAGTCTTGAACTAATTCGATGTGCATTTCAGTCCCGCTATTCTACTGTTAGGAAGGATTTTGGACTATACTGTGACTCTCACTTCTACGTTTCGATTGACACGTGTGCAGCTACCGGGCATGAAGTTGATGAATCCGTAAGTGCGTCAATCCCAATTCCAAGCGCAGTTTTTTCAATTCCATCAAGTCACAGATTCTGTTCAGGGCTGAGTACTGCAGCCCTTTTCCCTTCTCTGTATCATATTCAAATTACTGACTTTGAATGGTTCATTGATAATGATCCTTCGTGTCAAAAGTACGATATTAAAGTGAATTGCTATTTTTCAGTACCCGAATATGAAAGATAACCTTCCTAATTGGGACCCTGTTCCCAAACCAGCCCTTAGAGACTCTCCCCTAAAATGTACACCTTCTGAATGAGATCTTAGGCCAAATTTAGGTGTACTTTTAGTGAGGAGTTTGAAAATTCATAGTTTATACTGCTTGAGTTGCAGTTTGACCTCTCTCTTTCATTGATTTCTGTGGTTCGCAGGTGATTGAACGCCTGATTGAAACAGGAGACAGTGAGCAAATTTTCCAAGATGCCATTCTGACGCAAGGACGAGGCGAGGTACACTCTGTTTGTTTGAAGATCCTTTGAGCAAAATTCAAACCGTGTTTGTTCATCTTGAACGGTTCAGCTAGACGTACTATTGTCTCAATCCTCTGTTGTTTGTGCTCGGTTTTTTAGCTTCTCAGAGGTTGCATTACCAGCTCAAGCTCAGAGGATTTGTCTTTCTCCTCTAACACTGTATGGTGCAGCTGCTGGACATAATAACTGAGATTCAAGACCGGCACGACGCAGTCAAGGACACTGAAACGAAGCTTCTGGAACTTCATCAGGTCATCCCTTTTCTGTTTCAAATGTCACGCAAATACTCACGTTCACGAAGATGTCCAAATCCGTACCCTGCAGACATTGGTTGGATGACTTTTATTGCTGTATTTTGCGTCAAGGTGTACCCAAAATCTTGAATCATGTTATCATGTGGGTTAACATGAAAATCTCATGACTGGCAGGTATTTCTTGACATGGATACCCCTGAGGAACATCCACCCGAGCCTGAGGAACATCCACCCGAGCCTGAGGAACATCCACCCGAGCCTGAAGAACATCCACCCGAGCCTGAAGAACATCCACCCGAGCCTGAGGAACATCCACCCGAGCCTCTTGCTAACCCCAATCCTCTTGCTAACCCCAATCCTCTTGATAACCCCAATCCGGAGGTATGATAGTTCCTTCATCCCTCAATCTCTTGTTCGTCACTTCATTGCATACCTGTTTACTACCGTCTTCTCTATTATCACATTACTTTTCTTCCAAACCCTGGCAATCGGACTTACTCTGTAATCTCTATGAAGTTGCATACTCCCTCTCTCAAAATAGGACCCGTGCTTCCTTTGTAAAATACTAAGGAAACACGGGTCTTATTTTGAGACAGAGGGAGTACAATTAAAGGTGTCATGGAGAATGTCAAGTGTGAAATGGATTGTAGACCACGTCCCTGACTCTTGTGACCCCAAGTACTTCTATAATATACTTGAATTCAACGCTAATTTCTGTCACAGTTCTACAGAAAGCTACAATCAATTGTAATCCGGGCAATTGGGCTGTGATACTAAAACGTTCAGGGTGTGCATGATTCTGTTCTCAATTTGTTCTGTCCCGGATGTGCAGGCGAATCGGCAGGCGGGCAATAGAGTCGACTATCGATATCAGAGCATAATTTGGTTTTGCATTTTCGCTATCCTCGCCTTTCTGGGGGTCACCCTTCTCGTGCTTGCGATAGTCCGACCTTGGAAAGAAGACCACAAAGCGACCTGATTGGGAGGTGTCAAAGCTCAAGACTTTTGCTCCAAGAATAGAGGTGATTTGGGCAACATGAACGCGACCACGATGTGAACTCTCGGCTACTTTGAAAAGAGATGTTGAGGGCAGATTTGCACGGGCTGATTTAGAAAACAACGATAGATTCACAAGCTGAAATCGTGAACTCTAAAATCCCCAATAGTCTGCGTTTCTGTATAGATATAGTTATTGCTAGATACCCTTCCGTGCTTCAATGAAACCAGGGGTTCGTGTTTGGGCGATACCTCATGCAGCAGGACCACTGTCTGAAACTCTCTAAAGAAAAAAAAACATGAGTGGTCCTACTGCAGGTTGTATCCCTAAAAACACCAGACTTTGGAGGAAACTCTCTTGATCGTGACCTGATTAGGCTTCAGAATCGAAGAGTACGGGCAAGCACTGGAAGAACCTCAAACTCCAAGTGAAGTGGCCGGTTTTGCCTCCAACCGTACCTGCACAGCACAGTATCGTAGTGTTCCACAGTTATTTCTCACTAGCGTAGTTGACACATGTTTCCAACGTACAAAATTATTTTCCGCCTATTCAAGGGCTCTGAATTTGTGTTCCTCCAGTTCCAGGTTGAGGTTGTGCTTTGCCAGGATCCCTTTCAAATACACATGCGAGAGAATCTAGAATCCTCTACCAATTGCAAAAAGATTCAACAGGAACTTAGTTTGTGAGAGGAACCATCCCCGCATGCTTATTTGAATGCATCCAGGTCTTCCCATGAGACTATGATAACTATTTCAACAAATTCTTAGTATACTAATGCATGAGATGCCTCACATGAATGAAGATTTTTGCACTTCGGCAATTCCATCCAATCAAGTAGAAGTAACAACCGGCTTACCAGTACAGTAGGTGAATCCAGAGATCCAGTCCCACACCAAAATGTCGAAAACAAAAAGCCCAAAATCGAACTCCAAGTCTCAAAATGCCACCACGCAAAATTACAATTTCGTATAATATTACGAAGACACTCAAGATTGGTTCATTGCAAAAATGGAACCTGCAAAGCCGATTTCAATAAAATAATTATTTTAAAACAGCACCAGGACTCTCTAAATTTAAATACCAATGCACAGCCCCTCTCCTATTCGCCTGAAAACAATCATTTCGGCAACTACAAGCTCTCCGCCCAGCAACCTTCATTCTTCGCACTTCACTCAAATCATTCGGGCACACGCTTATACACAGAAGTAAAAAACCGGAAAAATCACACGACCCGAAACAATTACGGCTGACAGGCACAAAAAAGCAACTGGAACTAGTACTCATGATTCCATCACCAAACATTCTACAGGACGAACCTGCAACCAACAGGACTCAAAGATAAACTTTCAGAAAGATTGAGCATAAAAAGAACCACAGAAACAAAATGAAAACAGCATTCACAAGATATCGACTGCATAATGTACAAAACGACCGCATCAAAATTAATGGAAGAACCTGAAAAATCCAACATCACAACTCTGGACTCATCCAATTCGATGCCGTGCCTAAAGTACACAAGTGCTCAGTCTCAACTATCGACGCGAGAAGCGTGAACAAAAAAACCAGACCTCTCGCTTGCACGCAGTCGTGGCAAGAACTCGACTTCGCTCACAAATAGCACGTCCTACACCTTCATAACAAATTCAACCACAGAATAGAAACTACAAACACCAACATCTGGCGCTCAAACATTGCTACAAACTAAAGAAAGAGAGAACCTTGAATCATATTTATAAGCCCAGAGACAGACTAAAAACCTTCACAACAGCAGACATCGCAGCGATACCCACCATAGAAAGCTTGTCCGCAATATCTCCTCTCTACAAACGCTACTACACCTGCACCGCGAGACCCGGACACTCCAAGTTCACCGAAGTGACACGGATGTTTCATCACTCGAGCTTCCAACATCGAGAATGCGGACCCCCTCCGTAGAAACCGACCACCAACAACCCCAGCAGGGCCAATAACAACTACGACGTAAAGAATGGGAACTACAAGGAATCGTCATCGCAATTGCTGCGCGAAATTGGTGGAGGGTCATTAACACCATTCAGACTCACAATGACAGATCTGCCGAAAGACCACTTCTCATGTTCGTCCAAAGGTCGCCAAATGTCTGCCAACAAGAGCAAACACTCCACAAAGGAAGGAATGACCAGTATAGTCCACAATAGCTCGCTCTCCAAACGCTAATCCAATTCCGGGTGAGGCTCATCGCCGCCACTACCACGGGGACCCGAACCCGGGTTACCGCCATTGCCACCGGAGGAACCTGGACCGGGTGCTGCAGGTGCAGGAGGCGGGGTCGAAGAACGGAACCAAGGCAAATGCATCGAAAAACGACGACCGAAGCCACCTCCGCTCGGAGCAGGTGCAGCCGCTGCTGCTGCAGGAGCGCCGCTCGGCTGCGAGACACTCGGCGGCACGCTCGATCCTCCGAAACCCGCCGGAGACCCCCAGAATGTGAAACCCCCGGACGTGCCACCACCCTCGGCGTTGCTCCCTGCGGCGTTTGTGGTCGTCCGCAGCGGCCGGGTCGCGCTCGAACCCGAAGCAGCATTGCCCGCCTGATCAGAAGAACGGCTCCGATCGTAATCCTGGTCGTCTGTAGGCATCTCGTAGCGACACACGGGACAGGAATTGTGCACCGCAAGCCAAGGCATGATGCATTCCTCGTGGTACATGTGCTTGCAAGGCATCTGGCGAACAGACATGCCCACCATGAACTCGTCCTTGCACACAGCGCACTGCGCAGCGTCCGTACCAAGATGCTCCTCCGTGATCTGCACCGTAGGCATAGCCTCCACCGCACTCTTCGAAGCAGGAGGAGCACCGTAACGGTTCGGGTCGTTCTCCGCCAGCTGCTGGATCAGGTGATCCAAACCGGGACCCAGAAAGTAGTCGCCGAAATTGCCAGGAAGACGCCGAGGGATACCCGTCCCGTTGTCGAAAAAAACCTCCACGTTGCCACCGCCGCCCAGGAAGTTCTGCATCTGACCTTGCAGCATCAGCATCGGATTGAATCCCTGGCCCGGGACCTCCCGACCGCCAACCCCACCGCCACGCCCACGCGCACCATCCCCGCTCGTGTCCACCTCGCCGGACTCGTGACCGCCAGGCGGAGGCTGGATTTGCTGGAGCACGGCCGACATCGCCTCCAGCACCTGCAGAACGGCGGGATTACCCCCACTCCGACCCCCGTACCCGCGAAATCCTCGACCGTCCAGCTGGAAGCGACGGAAGCCGGCAGGCACACCACCCGGGGCGTCGAACTGATATCCGTCGTCCGTCTCCCCGCCCCTGAATCCGAAACCATCATGCGCGCGCACTCCCGGCAAATCACTCGCGCCGGAGCTGTCGATCTCCTCCAGGAAACTCCCGCCGCATGTCGGGCAAATCAACTCATCCGTACTCGTCGGCCTCACCGTCCGGTTGCACTGATGACACCAATACATCCCTCCCAGAGACGTCATCTGATCGCGTGCCCACTCCAGAATCCAACAATTTCACGTCCTCGCCACAAACCAGGCCACACCCCACCAGAAACCACTGCGTAACCCTAACCACTGAATCCTGTCAATGCTCCCCAAGCATGGAATTTTAAACCCTAAATTGGCCTCAATTCAGCACGTCCTGAACACACCCGCGCTCGATGCCCCACACAGCGCAATCCACTGAATCCCAAGCCGCGATTTCTTTGAGCAAGAAATCCTTCAAGGAATACAAAATTCCTCACGATGGTCAGTGGCTCCTCAATCACAAGGCGCTTTCCTGCACCGCGCGCTCGCAGGATTATGCTACCGACTCCTGCCGTGTTGCGCACCGCCGTAAGGCATGCGGCGTTGCTCGCCACATAATTGATTACATTCCAAATTCCCACAAGCTCTCGAAACTCGACATCCCGGACTGATTACCGATTAACCCTGTCCCGCTCGCGGCTTTCTCAAACCCTAAACCAAGTCTTCCATTCTCCAGTTCTATGTAAAATTCGGACCGCAAGCTTCTGAATTAAGCCGCAGGACGGCAGTGCCGCTGTAAGAGAGAGAGCGGCGAAGGCTGCGAGAAATTCAGAGGGGTCGGTGAGAAGGTGGAGGTGAAGCTTGGGTGTCAACACGACGATGGTGAATGGGGACGAGGAACAGTGCCAAATCGGAGAGACGGCCATTCTTGGATGAACACGGGGTAGTTGCGCTTCATCCGCGTTATGGATGATTTTCGTTGTGGTTCTCTGGGCAGGTGTTGGCTACTGCGCCCCTCTGGATTGATTGGAGAATGGAGACTGGTCGATGGAAACTTCTAGATGCCGGAATGGGTCGGAATTTTGAAACTAAATAATAAAAATAGCAGGTGGGGGACTCTGTTCATGGTCACCAGAAGTCATTCAACAAAAACGGTGTGACCGGTCCACTCCAACCAAACCTTAACCGTGTTGTGCAATGGGAATGTGGTTGTAAATAGGATTTGGAAATTTGTGATTCAGAAATGAGAGAATTGATAGGATTTAGAGCATTGCTGCCATAGTGCATCAAAAATGACATGCTAGAGTGGTTGCAGGCTCACAAGTTGCCGATCAAATGAAGGCCCCCATCATTATCCATTATGCATGACGCCATTGCAGATTGGAGAGCCATATGGAAGCTTCTTTTTCACTAGCAAACTATATATACTATATAAATTTAATTTAGCATGTTCATCCAAAGATAGAAAACAAATTTTCTTGATTCTTCATTCATGTATCATAAAACGGGCCCTGAGTAGTAGAGTGGCTAGTCATTTTTTTAAAGTATGTGCTCTCATGGGGTGTGATTTGTGATGAGTGTGTGTTGGGAGACATTGTGGTTGCTTCCTATGTGCGTTCATAGCCATACTTTGAGATACTTAAATTCAAAAGAATCAATGTCTTAGTTTGTGTCTAAGGGATACAATTAACAAATGAATCCATTAGATGTTTTGGAGGCATTTAGAAGACTACAGGTACACGAGCTTTGAAAATCCTAAAAATTATACTTTATAGAATTCTTTTAATCTTTTTAATTATATATATATATATATATATATATATATATATATATATATATATTGACACTAGCAATGTCTACGAGTCTCTACTGGAGTGAAAATGAGTTGGCTAAGGTTATGATTGAGAATGAACAATTGATTGCGAATAAGGATTGTAAACAAGAGATGAGTGAAGTGATTAGAAATGTATACGTAATAGAAATGTATATATAAATAGTCATAAATTAATTTAGAAAATAAATGTATAAATGAATCAATTTGCCTAAGATTCTTTGATTTAAATCACATGACATGGTTGATGCAAAAACATATACATGACTATCATGTTGTTGAAGGTCTTGTAATTGAATAAGTGATTAATGAATTTATCTATAAAATATATACATCAAAAGTCATTTTGCATGAGGTCTCCTAAATTGGAACAAATGATATAAATTAATGTATAGAATGCTCATGAAAAGTAATTTTGCCGAACCCCCCTTAATTTGGGACAAATTACATGAATTGATGCAAGAGAAGTACTAACATGAATAATCAAGGATGTGAAGGTTTTATGATTGAAAATAAGTGATGAAGTGATCCATGAGATGTACACATGAATAGTTAGTTTGCCTAGGGACTATTGATTTATAACAAATGACATGAATTGATGAAGAAAAACACTCCTAAACAATCAAGTCATTCAAGGTTGTATGATTGAAGATAAGTGACATGAGATGATGTCAAAATGTATACAAAAATAAGAAGAACAAAGCAACTAGGATGAAATTATTTTTTTTAATATATTCCAATTTTTCCTACAACTTCTACAAGAAAGGTCTTGAAACATTCATAATCTACTCCATCATTTTTAGAAGTGAATTGAATAGTTTTTAAAATTTTGTCTAAAATATATTTTTATTTTTAGCTATGAAATTCATTACAGTCACATCTTTTTATTGAAAATGGTAATACACTATGAAACAATTCATTAAAAAATTTGCAATTTTGTTAGTTATTGTAGGTTTCTTGTATTTTTTTCATGTAAATTTATATTATATTTAAGGAATGAAATAAAAAAATTTAAAATTATTGTCTACTTAAATCAATCCCTAAAAATGATATATATACGGCTAGTAATTATATTTATCTCTACTATAGAATAACTTAAAGACAAAAATAAATGAGCTTATTCCCCTAAAGCATTTCTATACTTATGCTTCAATTTAGCCTTTCTTTCATTGATTGTTGAAATTTGGAATGTGATAGCCGTACATTTCTCTAGATTGTTGTTGCAATAGAATCAAGGAAAATTTGGAATCCCTTTTTGTTGATATCAATTTCAAAAGGCCTATGAAAAAAGGATGTTGAAGGATACACATGGTGGAAAAAACAAAATGTTTGCACTCAATAGTGACATTTAGAAACTACCTTAGAAAGATCAATGTGACATTTGAGCTAGATTTGCTACCATGTCCTTGCATTGACTATTGTCTTCTACATGCCTTGCCATTTCCATTTTAAATCAACTTAGTTTTCTTGAACTCTTACACATCATTTATACCATGTTCAAGTGAAGATGCCTATTTACACTATTTTTACCTATATTAATACATTTGAATTATATTGTTAAGAAAAATTTGACAAAATCCTAACTCATCTTAAAATGAAAATTATATATTAAGGGCAAAACAAACCTCAAAAAAATCCTTTGCCAAGTTAGGACTTGACCATAAATTACCCACTAATCTAATTTGTTTTAAAGAAAGGTCAAGGAAATTTTGTATTTCCTTCCCCAACACTCCAGGCAGCCGCCTTGCTAACTTATTAGACCCGAGACATGAACTTGGGTGCAGTGATCCCAAAACTGGCTAAATTTCGCTCATTTTCTACTTAATTTTTTCATGCCCTTTGTATAAATTTTTAAAAATCTTCCAAAAATGAACATTTGGCTAAAAACCTTGAATCTATTCTGAGATCACTGCTTGGGTGGGTAAACCGCTTCGCACGGTGGTCTGGATGGATGAAATCTGAACGAGTCATCCACGAGGATGACTTCCAGATAATCATCCGTTCCGAAATTATCGAGGAAATGCCGTCTCTTCCCAAACTTTTTCCTCCGTCCTTCATGGTTCTCTCACGGCTCGTCACCTCCATGGATCCACGACCACTTTCGCCATTTCTGTTCCGCCATTCCAGACTTGCCGTTTCGTCTCTCATACTGCTACACGGCGCTCGTGCCACTTCTTCAGCTCGGATTTCGGAATTTTACGTAGCATAGGACTCTCAGGAGAGAAAATCGGTAAGGTTTGGGAAAGCGCGAGCTGGTGAGGTTAATTGAACGCGGTGTTCAATCGTTTTGCTGAATTAGGGCTGTCGAGTTTGCAGCGGATGCGGGAAGTCGGAATGTAATCAATTATGTGGCGAGGTTTGCCGCAAGCTTTTCGGCGGTGCGCACCACGGCAGGAGCCGGCAGCGGATTCTTGCGAATATTGGCGCAGGAAAGCCCCTTGTGATTGAGAAGCCAGACTCTCCTGTGGGCTGTAATATTCCGTGAAGGTTTTTCTTGGTGGAAGAACTCGCGGCTTGGGATTGAGTAGGTTGAGCTGTGTGGGGCATCGGGCGCGGGTGATTTTTGTCGTCCAGGATTGAGGTCAATTTAGGGTTTGAAATTCCATGCGCGGCGAGTATCGACGGGATCCAGTGGTAAGGAACACGGAGTGGTTCCAGGTGGGGTGTGGCCTCGTTTGTGGCGAGGACGTGAAATTGTTGGATTCTGGAGTGGGCACGCGATCAGATGACGTCTCTGGGAGGGACGTATTGGTGTCATCAGTGCAGCCGGACGGTGAGGCCGACGAGTACGGATGAGTTGATTTGCCCGACATGCGGCGGGAGTTTCCTGGAGGAGATCGACAGCTCCGGCGCGAGTGATTTTCCGGGAGCGGGCGCGCATGATGGTTTCGGATTCGGGGGCGGGGAGACGGATGGCGGGGATCGGTTCGACGCCCCGGGTGGTGTGCCTGCCGGCTTCCGTCGCTTCCAGTCGGAGGGTCGAGGAATTCGCGGGTATCGTAGTGGGGGTCACCCCGCCGTTCTGCAGGTGCTTGAGGCGATGTCGGCCGTGCTCCAGCAAATCCAGCCTCCGCCTGGCGGTCACGAGTCCGGCGAGGTGGACACGAGCGGGGATGGTGCGCGTGGGCGTGGCGGTGGGGTTGGCGGTCGGGAGGTCCCGGGCCAGGGATTCAATCCGATGCTGATGCTGCAAGGTCAGATGCAGAACTTCCTGGGCGGCGGTGGCAACGTGGAGGTTTTTTTCGACAACGGGACGGGTATCCCTCGGCGTCTTCCTGGCAATTTCGGCGACTACTTTCTGGGTCCCGGTTTGGATCAGCTGATTCAGCAGCTGGCGGAGAACGACCCGAACCGTTACGGTGCTCCTCCTGCTTCGAAGAGCGCGGTGGAGGCTATGCCTACGGTGCAAATCACGGAAGAGCATCTTGGTGCGGACGCTGCGCAGTGCGCTGTGTGCAAGGACGAATTCATGGTGGGCATGTCTGTTCGCCAAATGCCTTGCAAGCACATGTACCACGAGGAATGCATCATGCCTTGGCTTGCGGTGCACAATTCCTGTCCCGTGTGTCGCTACGAGATGCCTACAGACGACCAGGATTACGATCGGAGCCGTTCTTCTGATCAGGCGGGCAATGCTGCTTCGGGTTCGAGCGCGACCCGGCCGCTGCGGACGACCACAAACGCCGCAGGGAGCAACGCCGAGGGTGGTGGCACGTCCGGGGGTTTCACGTTCTGGGGGTCTCCGGCGGGTTTCGGAGGATCGAGCGCGCCGCCGAGTGTCTCGCAGCCGAGCGGCGCTCCTGCAGCAGCAGCGGCTGCACCTGCTCCGAGCGGAGGTGGCTTCGGTCGTCGTTTTTCGATGCATTTGCCTTGGTTCCGTTCTTCGACCCCGCCTCCTGCACCTGCAGCACCCGGTCCAGGTTCCTCCGGTGGCAATGGCGGTAACCCGGGTTCGGGTCCCCGTGGTAGTGGCGGCGATGAGCCTCACCCGGAATTGGATTAGCGTTTGGAGAGCGAGCTATTGTGGACTATACTGGTCATTCCTTCCTTTGTGGAGTGTTTGCTCTTGTTGGCAGACATTTGGCGACCTTTGGACGAACATGAGAAGTGGTCTTTCGGCAGATCTGTCATTGTGAGTCTGAATGGTGTTAATGACCCTCCACCAATTTCGCGCTGTAATTGCGATGACGATTCCTTTTAGTTCCCATTCTTTACGTCGTAGTTGTTATTGGCCCTGCTGGGGTTGTTGGTGGTCGGTTTCTACGGAGGGGGTCCGCATTCTCGATGTTGGAAGCTCGAGTGATGAAACATCCGTGTCACTTCGGTGAACTTGGAGTGTCCGGGTCTCGCGGTGCAGGTGTAGTAGCGTTTGTAGAGAGGAGATATTGCGGGCAAGCTTTCTATGGTGGGTATCGCTGCGATGTCTGCTGTTGTGAAGGTTTTTAGTCTGTCTCTGGGCTTATAAATATGATTCAAGGTTCTCTCTTTCTTTAGTTTGTAGCGATGTTTGAGCGCCAGCTGTTGGTGTTTGTAGTTTCTATTCTGTGGTTGAATTTGTTATGAAGGTGTAGGACGTGGTATTTGTGAGCGACGTCGAGTTCTTGCCACGACTGCGTGCAAGCGAGAGGTCTGGTTTTTTTGTTCACGCTTCTCGCGTCTGTAGTTGAGACTGAGCACTTGTGTACTTTAGTCACGACATCGAGTTTCTTTGGCAACTTTTACCTGAGTTCAGAGTTGTGATGTTGGATTTTTCAGGTTCTTCCTTTAATTTCGATGCGGTCGTGTTGTTCAGTATGCAATGGATATCTTGTGAATTTTGTGTTTGTTTTGTTTATATGGTTCTTTTTTAGCTCAATCTTCGTTAGAGTTTATCTTTGAGTCCTGTTGGCTGCAAGTTCGTCCTGTAGGTTGTGTGGTGATTGAATCATGGAGTGTTCCTGTGGTGGAATCGTAGAGTTTTCTTTTGTGACTTCAGACTCGTTTTGCCCGGTCGTTTGAATCACTTGGTTTAGCTTTCGTACAATCTTCGTTCCAGGTCACGTCTATGATGTGAGCCAAGTGCGAGATGGTAGGACATGTTCTGTAGCCCATTTTCAGTGAGCCTACCCGAAAGGAAGAGGGCCTGCGTAACGGTTTTCAAATTTTGAAAGGTGATTCAAAGGTGTTTGTTGGGGTTCATTGTTATAACTTATTTGCAGCTTGTTGAATTAAGTTTTGGACTTTTCATTTTTCAACATTAAGGGTCAGGGTTTAGGGGTTTAGGGTGTTTTGTGGATTACGCAAGGAGAGACGTTTAAGTTCATTTTATTTAGAGTGGAGACGGCCGTGAGTTATCACGTGTATACTATCGGAGACCTTGTCGGATTTGTGAATTATCTTATCCTTGAATATGTTCAGAATTCTCTGGAAGTGCTCACAGCATGATACTCACAGCATGATAAGGTAGTCAGCTTTAACCCCTAACCGTCCAGACTCATCTCTAGAATTGATGATTTCAGAAAAATCATCAGAAAATATTGTTTTGAAGAATATTGTGGATTTGAGATGCAAATAAAAGTTGTAGAATTTGAGATTTAGATTATGTCCATATGGTTACATTTGTCAATGCTATCACCAATATTTTTCTATAAATTTTGAAAGGGAAAATTTAAAATTCTTTTTAAATTCTAGTAGAAGCAAATTGTTGTCAATTATAGGGTAAATTTTATTGTGAATTGAGGTTTTCTTGACATGGTAATTTTTTGGAATTTTTGTATTTCTTGACTCTGGCCTCATTTTTGCAATTGCAGATTTGAACTAGAGTCAATGCAATTTTGGGTTAGTCAACCACTATATATATTTTCACATTTATAATTTTAGGAAAATATGTATTCTTCAAACGTGGAATCCATTGACTAGATAGGACAATAACTTCATAAAGTATCTTTCTAAATTAGGATGACTTTCATCAAAGTTGTAATGTGGAAAAAATGTAATTTTTAATTTATACGTCTAGAAATTGAATGTCGGAGCACTTCAAGGTTAATCCTTAATGGGTGGACTATTTATTGAAGAAATCATCCATTTTGATACAGTGGGATTTATTGGTTAAAAAAATCCAAAAGCTATCATTAGAAGTCAAAATACCAAAGAAGATCTCTCCTTTTGAGACAAAATTTCAAAGATGAATAGGATGTATAGAATATTAGTGAACAATTTTATGTCTTTGAATACTTCAAAGTTTTAAAATTAATTTGAAAAGGTACAATTTACTCCATCAACCCCCAAGCACCTTAGGGGACCAAAGGTGTTTCTTATATAGTCTAATAGTGTGCATTTTGATGGTTGCATTTTTAAAGGCTTGTATCTTCTTCATCCAATATTTGTTTTCAAGAAAATTTGTTGAATTATGTTCAATACTATTGAAGTCTAGTTATATGATAGAGGGACCCATTCTTGAGACACAACCTATCAACAATAAATAGGGTACCCTATTCAAAACAAGATTGGAATGGATTTCCGTTTTCTCCTTGGAATGTGTGTCTTTGTACTTTTGCAAGGCTTGGACCAATAAGTTAATGATACATAAGTGAGTATAAATGTAGGAAGTAATTAGTGGGAAAGTATTCTTGAATGATGGAAATTGGATGACTCTAGATGTTGGTTATAGGTCAAGCCCAACTTTTGCCTTTCAAAATTCATAGTAATTTCAATTCAAGAGATTAAATTACCAAAAAATTTACAATCTTCATCATTTTTGTCAATGCACCTCTGAAAATATTTGCTTTGCCTTGCACTTGCCTAGATGATGTCTAGATGTGCTTATTTTATCGGTTATTGGTCGTCTACCCCAATGGTAAAATTTTCATGTCCATTTCCCAAAGAAATTGATGGAATAGTTGTACTGACTAGTCTTGTTTGTGTTGTTAAAATTTCATTTCAATTCAATCCAAAAAGTTATGAGTGATTCAAATTCATTAAATTAGTAGGAAGTTCAATCATAGATGTGTTTTTTACAAGTTTTATTTTTTTAATTTTTTTTACATTTCAAAGCCATTTTATAGACACAATAAGTCAATCAAATATATCATCTATGACATAAACACTAAAAGATTGTATGGTTAAGATATCTGTACCTTAGTGACATTACATTTAGACTAATAATACTTTAAAAACAATGATGTTTTGAAATCCCAAAAAGTATGAGCCTTTAGGGGGTTAAACTATTAAATCGTCCATTCTAGAAGATGAAAATGCAAAAATAAGATAGAATTTGTAGTAAGATATGTTAAATAAATCTATTTAATTTAATTTTTTTTGTCAATGATTATTTTTGAAAAAATGTAAGACCTTTTATAGGATACATTATTATAATAGCTAATAATTTCAAAAATATTCAAGTTACTACAACATTACTTCTTTGAAGTATACTATATTATACGTATTCTACAATACAATGAAAGTACAAAATTTAGTCAAATAATACACCAATTTAGCAAACTTGACATTATATTCAGAGTGATATTTTTGAGATGTATAACACAATAGATAAACCTTTGGATACACAACCCAAATTTGTTTGATCAATTCCGCCTTATTACACTATAGGAATTTTGTATCCAATTCCAAATTAAGAGGGTTGTACATGATGAATGGCAACTCTTAGAAAATGACAATTCCATTTCTAGTCAACAAAAGATACAAGATGAGTCTCTCATAGTTTTTACATTTTTTACTTTATATGACCTTAACATTATAAGTGGTGATATGAGAAGTGAAAGAGTAACTACAATGAATTGAGATGGATTGAGATATAAAACCCACAACTTTTGCAAAAATGTCAATCACTTGCTACAAAATAGAACAAGAAGGGGAATGGCTACACTCGATTGGAATATTGTACAAAACAAATTAGGAACATATAAACATACTACAAGAGAAGGGCCTGATGCATACCATTTCCCTAGAAAGGTCAATGCAATATGGATAAATTTCAGCAACATCAAGGGAAAGATCGCCATTACTCAAATCTCTTGGATTAACCAATTCTCCGTGCCACAAGTGAAATGGATACTTCTATGTTGACAAGAGAATTTGCCAAGTTTGAAGGAAAATTAGACATCAAATCTCAATGGACATTAAAAAAAACTCCTTCAATTGACTCTGAGAAATTGAGGCAGAACTTCAAGATCTCCCAACTTGAGAATGAGAGCTCCCAACTATTCATGCAAATTAAAAAAGGGTTCTAAAGCACCAATTTGGCCCCCCTCTCTGCATACCAATAAGCACATTAAGAGTCATGCTTTGGATGGCCATATCACCGGCTCGAGCCAAGAGGATTGTAAACAAGGAATCCTAAAAGAGCAAAATTGGCCACCATGAAAGACCAAGTAGGAGGACACCCCGTGAGAAACGGCTTCCGCTTCCTGACCAGTCGGTTGAATGCCAGCTTCTCCTCCTCTGAACCAAAACGTTCTGGGGGTCGTTGCAACCCCCTGGCCAAGATTTTCGGGGGAGGCGAATGCCACGGCATTTTATTCTCCCACGACGTTTTCGGCAACCCCCAATTCTCAAACCTTTTCACAACCTCGACTACCCGGCTCACAAACTCCTGCACATCTTTCATTTCCAGCTGGGCTTTGTTCGTTGTCCCTGAGTCTGGTGGCTTTAAGATCCAAGTATATGAAGTGGATGGTGGGCTCACCTCACTATAAGGTTGTGCCGAAGATGATTGAGATCCCACCTCCAAAATGGGGTGACCCACGGTGCCGATGTCAAAAACGCCGGCCCCTGTGGCAGCATCGTGTTGGGGAAGAAAGGATGCGTCTGAGGAGTAGGCATGCTTGGAGGACATGTGCGTGGTCTCGGAGGATTCGTAAGCATCCGATGAGCTGGGCAGATAAACAGGAAAATTAGGGTTAGGAAGAGGAATGGTGGATACCTCCCTTGTGATTGCGAGCTTCTCTCTCATATACTTTCGTACATCGTTGATGTCCACAAGGGGCCGTCTTCCTGGAAGAGCGCTGTCTTGAACGGGCCTTGGTTGGGTCTCGGGTGCCAAATTCCGAAGCTTCTGGAATGCTAACCCTAATTGCACGAGCGGGTTTCGGGAGGTTTCTAAGGATCGTGGCTTTGCAGGCTCATATTTCTTGGAGAATAATCTGCCACGCGCCATAGTTTTTCTGCAGCAAAATCACGAATCCAATCAGACAGCGAATTCATCAAACGTACTGGAAAATCTCTTACTCAAGTCGACTAAGCAAGACCGATTATGTCGAGGAACTGTACAGTGTCAATAAGGGTTGATAGAGTGCAAAACTTCTGCTCCGAGAATAGAGGCAATTGGGGTCACATCATCTGAAGTTTCTACAATGATCGAAGCCTAGTTTATTGAGACAAGGCTCTAGGACTTCGAACCGCACAAGGCCGGATTCGGAAACAAAGGCATGTCGCACAATTGAAATCGTGAACTGTGACATCCCTCCCAATTCTACAGAAAACTAGGAACTGTGTCCGAGCTCTCCACTTCTACTACCAGATTCCCCTGTTTCCTACCGCGCGATTCTGACCCTAAAATCTACTGAAGGTTTTTGAATCCTGTTTGAAAATGGTCTCCATTTTTCTCCTGTCATGCCCGTAACATAAAACTCGCACTTGCACTCTCTATTTTCACCCAATTCAACCGTTCCTCGATCCAACAATCCACCTTCCACTCTGCCCCAAGCTCCCTAACCTTCCTAGGAATGAATTCTCAAAATTACCAAGGAAATTGAGAATTTGGCCACCCTTAAAAGTAAGGTAGCCAGGAAAGAATGTAGGAATTGCTCACCAAAATCTGCGGAGCTGGTTGAAACGATCGATACTACATTAAGGCCGATATATGAGATTGCGAGGCGATCCTCCGCCAACAGCAGAGACTCAACCGAGGCACAAATAGAGGGCTGGGGCTCATCAGAACTCCTGAAAGGTTCATTTGGAACTCAGGCCCGCCCTCCTCAGCCGACTAAGACCCTAGGAATGTAACTTAGGCGATGGCAACCTATTTCTGATCAGCCCCATTTCCAATCAATAGGCTGTTTTCTTTCCGTGAAGTTGTGGTGTAGCCCCCGGAGCAATTGTGGCACATGATTGGTTGCAAGGCTCTTATAAATGCAATTAGCCCTTGGAAGGTTTTGCTATCAGCCTATATCACCATTAAGGTAGAACCACTTATTCTTGTTCATGAACCCATATCCAACCTATAGGATGTGGCTATTTCCAACCAAGGCTAGAAGAGATTTACAATCAAAGCTTGGAATGTACTTTTCTCCCATTTTCAAAGTTGAAACTAATAAGGTCATGACACATGTCCCAAAGTGTCATAAAGTGTGTGGGAAGTACCAATTGGGAAAGTAGTCTTGGCTATGATCCGAATTATCGACTCTAAACATTGGCTATAGGTTCAAAGCACTTTTTGGCTTCTAAAAATCATAGTATTTTCAATTTCAAGAATCCAAAAAGTGCTTTGAACCTATAGCCAATGTTTAGAGTCGATAATTTGCAATCCCCATCTTTCTTATCTTGTATAAGAAAAATTTGCATAGCCTCATATTCCTCGTGATTTGTTCCATAATTGCTTAAGTAATTGGGTATAGGTGGTTCTACCTTATAGGTCAAAGAGAATCTTCTACTAAAAAATTAATAGTAATTACAATTTGTGTAATAAAATTCTGAAAAAATATGGCATCCCTCCAAATTCTATTTCTATACATGAAAAAAAAGTTGCATTCAGAAAAGTTGCACCCTACATATGTGTAATTGCTTAAGTGGTTGAAAATGGGTGAAATACTCTAATCCAAAAACAATACAGAGGCCATTTTCTAGTTGATGAACGCATTAGATGTTTTTATGTGATTTAGAAGATTGCAAATTATTGACTGTAGGAACGTTGTGGGAATGTTGCAAGAACTACCACATAAGTGATCTGACATGGTCGAGAGACTACCACGTCATATAATAATTTATTTTTTTAAATTTAAATTTATTATTTTTTTATTATTTTTTATTCGGATTGTTCCAAACATTGGGAACAGGCTTGAAACAGTCTTCTAAACCTCCAGAAAACATCTAATGAGAGAATCTCTCTTTTTCTTTAAGTGTTTAGGTGTGTCAAGGATATCTTTGACAATAAGGGCACAAAAAAGGTGATAGATGACTTTCAAAATTACTATGATATCCACATATCAAATTAGATTGTTTGTTTTGTTTATTTGTTTCTTTTGTAACATTGACATCACTGAAACTATGCATTCCTAATTACATTCTTGGTACCATTAGTAAGTGCTTTTTGAGGAGTGTATGGACATTCTTTTGTGGTATTCCAACTCACACTAAAAAATATGTTGAATTTCAAAGTTTTCATGAATTAAAAAACTAAAGAGTTACTTTTATTTTTATTTTATTATGATGTGGGAGAGGCAAAGGGCATACATGCAATGGTAAAGAATGCACCTAATGAGTCAAAAGATGTGATCATTTTTAGCAATATATCTTGGTATTGGATCTTATCCTCAAAAGATTAGAATTTTAAAGTGTAAAGTACACCCTTGACCATTAAACATTTTGTGTTTGATGAATAACGAAGAATCTTCCCTTGCAGAACATAAATACAACTATTCATCCTTATCAAAAGTAATCTAATTCCAATACAATTCCATGCTCCAAATATAGGATTAGAGCAAACTCATCTTTATTGATACAAAAGACTAAGTAGCGATACACTCCTATAGCAGTCTATCAAAGCTTAATGTCCATAGCGAAGCATTCTTTCTCCTACACTCAAAAAAGCTCTTCAACTGTGCTTACAACAACGAAAATGGCAGACAAATAGAACGAGACAAGTAGCCAGGTGAATGCATAGATGAAACCCTAGGAGAATGTGGATGGATTTCATCCACTAACACTCCCACAAATCCACATACATTCTATGAAGAATGCACAACGTCAGACTCCCAGTCATTCTCGTTGAATGTACGAACTCCTATGAGCCTGCGAAGATGTTGGAAAATGTCTCGAGGCAATGCCTTTGTAAGAATATCAACAACCTGTTCAGAGGTATGAATATAAGTGAATTCCAGTAATTTGTCCTCATAATAGGTTCGAATAGTATAGTATTTCATGTCGACGTACTTGGTTCTCTTGTGATATTTAGGATTCTTGACCAAAGCTATGGCGGCTTGATTATCATAGTAAATTGTGAGAAGAAGCGCTTGGGTACAGTTAAGAGTACGAAGGAGTCGACATAACCAGATTGATTCTTTGGTGGACTCAGCGATAGTAGTTGAATCTACAAAACGGCTTTACTTGTGACTCCCCCAAGTAATAGCAGTAGAGCTAAGAGTGTAGAGAAATCTTGTATGACTTTTGTAGTCATCCAGATCTTCACCGTAATCAGCATTGGAATATCCAAGTTAGCAAGGAGGAGGAGATTGCCCAGAATAGTAAAGGCCAAAAGATTGTGTGCGTTTGAGATAATGCATTATACGCTTAACAACTATCCAATGACTCTGGTGGGGTCGTTCTTGAAACAAGGAAACCTTTCCAATAGCGTATGCTATATCCGATCGTGTAATTATTGAAGTGTATATGAGACATTCCACGCCTTGTCGGTAAGGAACATCAACTAGAGGATCGTTTGGGTATGTAATTTTCTAGAGTTTGGCATGAGGATCAACTGGTGTGGAAACTTCATGAACATCATGTATATATTGTGATTGATGAACAAAAATAGAATTGGTGAAGGGGCAACATTGGATTTGAAAACCAATGAAATAGTCTATACTACTGCGGGTTACTTTGAAAGTGCTCTCCAAGTACTTCAAGATGCTCTCCATATAAACTGGATTGGTGGAAGAAATGATTCCATCATTGACATAAATGCCAAGTAATGTATGCAATTCCCCACGATTTGAATAAACTCAACAATCAGCTTCACTGGTAATAAGTCGAAATTGCTTGAGGAATTTAGAAAAACATTGGTTCCATTATTTGGCAGATTGGCGTAAACCATAAAGATTCTTCTTCAAGCAGCAATAATGTTTGGGCTTTGTCAGATCCACATAGCCTTGTGGTTGAGTCATGTATATTTCTTCTACTAGGTCACCATTCAAAAAGGCAGTCCCACCATCAAATTGTTGAAGATGCATCTGTCTTGCAGCTGAAATTGCAAATATAGCACGTATAGAGTCATATCGAATAACAAGGAAATATGTTTCCGGGAAATCAATGCCATGCTTTGAGTAAAGCCCTTAGCTACCAATCGTGCTTTGAATTTATCAATTTGTCCATTGGATTTATATTTGATCTTGTACATCCATTTGTGTTGGACAGGTTTTTGATTAGAAGGCTTCTCGACCAATTTCCACGTCTGATTTTTGATAAGAGAGTAATATTCTTTATCCATCGCCTTTTGCCAGGATTTGGAATCTGAAGATGATAGGGCCTCATGATATGTCTGAGGTTCATGAATAGTTGCTCCCACTAAGGCGAGTAAAGCATCGGATAATCGAATAGCATCACGATGCATGGGATCTAATCGAGATAAATCAGGTGGCTCTGGTTCTTCCTGTAACTTAGGAAAGTTTGGAAAGTCTGGGAGAGGAGGCGTACTATTTAGCAGCTCCTAGATTGAACAAAATTTGGGGTCAAGAGGCTCATCATGTATATCGGCAAGTTCGATGGGTGAAGAACTAAGTAACATATCTAGATTTGACAAGACTCCCACTGTCGGTGATGAATCATGCAATTGAAGATTAGTATTGTTATGCACAGAAAAATTACGGAGAGAAGAACCTGTTGACATACTTCCACTACTACGCAAATCTTCCACTGCTTCATCGGAATTGTTGCTTATAATGTCCGCAAGTTGTTGAATAGAATGTCCAATCGATGGTAATATCGGATCAATTGAAATAGAAACAAAGTCATCCTGGCCAGGTTTGGGAGGAAAACGTAAACGGAACTTTCCAGAATTCTCGTCAATAGTATTGTCAGTGCTTTCGAAGACCTTATTCGTAATTAGGTTCTAGAAATGATAGGCGCGACTCATAGAAGAATATCCTACAAAATATGCTTGGACGTTTTTCGGATCTAATTTAGATCACACCTGATTATTGATGAAAACCCAAGATAAAGAACCAAAAACTCGTAGATGATTGATCGAAGGTTTAGAACCAAACCAACGTTCATAGGGAGTTATAGTGCCAAGTTGATGATTGATGGTTCGATTTAGGATATAAACAGTTGTATTGACTGCTTCAGCCCATAGTACGATTGGTAAATCCTTTGCGTGAAGCATACTACGAGCCATCTCCATTATAGTACGATTATCTCTTTCAATATATCCATTCTGCTACAAAGTGTAAGTCGTATTCAATTGTAGTGAAATGTTCATGTCATCCAGGTACTTGTCAAAAGCAGCGTTAAGAAATTCCGTTCCCTAGTCTGTGCATAGAGCGAGAACATTGTGACCTGTCTCCTTTTTGATAAGCTGTACTACTCGTTTGAAAAATGGAAATGCTTCAAACTTGCTCTTAGAAAAATGGGCAAATCTATAAGCCGTAGCATTATCTTTATATAAGATGTAATACATAGATCCTTTAAGGGATGGAGTCTTGTACTGCTTGTCAGAAACATTGCTGTGAAGCAACTCACTAGGTGAAACTGAGCGTTGCTTATGTGGATCATGGTTGTAAGTGGATTTATGTTGTTTCCCCAACATGCATCCCTCACATGGATGTTGAAGCTGAACCTGCTTTCCCAGCTTGAAATCTGAACAGTTGTCATTGGCGCTCATCCTATGAATATAGTCAATATTGAGATGACCCATGCGCTCATGCCACAAAATAAGATCAGAATAATGCTTGGATGAATTAACAGCAAGAGCAGAGCAAATCATAGCCGAGTCACTTGAATCCGGGGTATGCGTTTCTTGAGTAATATGAAAATAGAGGATGAATCACAACTTTTGTCAAAGGTTGCTAGTGTTAACGGAAGAATTACAGTGATAGACAGCTGATATAGCTTGTGATACCGAACTCCTTGTAAGACCTTTTTACCAAAAAGAGTTGAAAACTCACATCGGCTTGGATAAGTAACAAAAGACGGGTTCCTTTCAGAAATGAGTCCAATTGAGAAGAGATTTTGTTTCAATCTTAGAACATAAAGAACACCTCAGAGAATTCCTTTGTAAGAATGTCTGTCTACTAAGCATTATATCAGAATATCTCCCTTTCCACGAACCCACAACTTAGTGTCATCTGCAATTTGAACCGTGTGAAGGCCTTCAGGAAGAGGTGTGAAAATTGTAAACCACTCTAATTTTTCCATCATGTGCTCACTAGCACCACTAGATCAACAAACCAGGCGTTAGTAGAGGAATTTGTGGCAAAAGCATAATTTGATAAAGTTGAGGTAACGACAAAAGCAAAATCCTCATTAGAGTGAGAATCATTTTCAGAGCCATTGGAAATGCGAAGACTCTCTACAAGATTTGCCTCACTCAGTCCACCATCAATCTTTTGTGGATCTTTGCCATGCGGCCATGTTTTCTGTGGCTTTGGACAATCAACAAACCAATGGCCAATTTCATGACAGTTGTAGCACTTAGTACGAGCCATGAGATCACGAATATAATTCAAATCTTTTTGGTGTTGTTCTTTCTTGGAAAGTAAACGAGGATGGGAAATAGAGGCTGAATGTGTAAAGAAAGCTTGATTAGTATCGATATCAACACCCCCTTGTCGTTGCAATAAACTCTCATGGCGAATGAGACATTCTTCTAAAGTATCAATTGTTTGAAGATGCTCAGGAACATTGGACCATGCAACTATAATGCTATTATAGCATGGAGGATGGCTGTAGATAATCTTCGAAATGATCATCTTATCGGAAACAACGCGACCTAAGTTAGCCAGAATCATGGCCATCTCAGTGATATTTTGAATATGAGATGAAATTGTATCAGAGCTCTACATCTTATAATCAAAGAATTTCCCCTGAAGAGTGAAAACACTTTTTGGAGTCTTATTGAGATGCAAGGAACATAACTTCTGCCACATAGCAGCTGTTGTAGAACAGCTAGTCAATTTTCCAAGAATCCTATGAGATATAGATTTACTAATGAACATCCTTGCATTAGCATTCTTATCATCCCATGCTTCAATTTGTTGAAGCTCAATCTCAGTAATATTTGCTAGATGAATAGGAACTGGACAACGTTCTATACCAGAGACAACACTCAAGACTTTCTTGGCTTCAAAGACAATTTCTATATGGTATCTCCATACAAAAAACTGTGCTCTGTCAAACATTTTGACTAGAAGTTTATCGTGCTTGTCCATGGTGATGAAGACAACAGACAGAAAAAGAAACAAGAAAATTCAAGAAGATTATCAAGAACCTAATTCTAATTACCTAAAAACAAGATTACGCTCCTGCGTTGCGGTCTAAACGAGCAGAGGACAGTGCATCGGGAGGAGTAGTTGGAATTCGATCAATAAGAACAACTGGAGGAAGAATAGAAAATGTTGGAAGAACTAGACTACGATCAATCAAAATCGGACTCTCCATAGGTGAGGAAGAGGAAATTAGAGCTTGTAAGAAGGCATCCCAAAATGAAGTGAAGGAAAACATTTTGTAAGAATGAAACTATGCTACAAAGAATTCGAACTCCACTATGCTTCTTCTACACTTCTTGAGACTCACGGCAAAGATGTGCGCTTAGGGCCTATAACCTATCAAAAGTAATCCAATTCCAATCCAATTCCATGCTCCATATACAGGATCAGAGCAAAATCATCTTTATTGATATAAAACGCTAAGTAGCGATACAGTCCTATAGCAGTCTATCGGAAATCTTTAAGAGGGGCTAGTTCCTAGAGGTTTCTGAGTTCAAGAGTTGTGGAATTAAGGTATGGCAATATGGGATGCCCAATTTGGAATCTGTAAAGGGGGGTTAGTTCTTTGAGATGAGATTCTGGAGTTTAGAATCGTGTGGGGCTCGACTTAGAAGCTAATGAACGAGCCAGTCCACGGAGCTTAATGTCCATAGTGAAGCATTCTTTCTCCTACACTCAAAAACGCTCTTTGACTGTACTTACAACAACAATGACGGCAGACAGACAGAACAAGACAAGTAGCCAGGTGAACACATAGATGAAACCCTACGAGAATGTGGATGGATTTCATTCATTAACAATCCTTAGTATTATGATGGAAAGGGAAAATTCTTTTAGAATATTTCGACTTCCATCAAGTGTTTTTTTTTTTTTTTTTAAATAATGATCCATAGGGTATCAAAATGTATGATTTCCACAACCACTAACTTATTGTTTAATCCTTGAAGGAGGGATTGGTGTCTATAGAAATCATACATTTTGGTACCATGTGACATCATCTATTTTGAATAAGCCAAATATATTCATTCCAAGTCAAAGTATTGTAATAGATTTCTCCTTCCACTTGTAATATCGAGGATGAATAGTTGCACTTCTATCTTATAAAAGAAGATTCTTTGTCATCAATTGGATACAAAACATTTGCCTTGATGTTTACGAATTAAGGGTGTAATTTACACTTTGAAATTCTAACCTTCTAAGGATAAGATCCATCACCAAGATATGTTACTAAAAATGATCTCATCTTTTGACTCATTAGGTGCACTCTTTATTGTTGCTTGAATGTCCATTGCCTCTCCAACATCCAATAATAAAATAAAAGCACTGGATGGTGCTACCAATCCAATAGTCAAAAAATGCATTAATGAGCCAAAAACATGAAGTGTTTCTTGCAAGTGTTGACATAACAAATTCCTTCTATAATAAAATTCTACCATTGGGATCGAACAATTAATACAATCTAAATGAAGGTTAGAACATCTAACCATTTTTCACTTGATGATTGCTTTAGTATTATGATTCACTTTTTTGTAGACCCTTGATTGAACATGGTTGAGCAAGCATAAGAGGATTTTTAGCTACTCCGGAAGACCGTGAGTTATCAGGCCATGGGAACTCTCTGAACGCTGCCACTGAGGCGATCTGATGTGGCCAAGAGGCTGCCACATCAGATAATCATATTTAATTAATATTTTAATATTATTTTTTGAAAAAAAAATTATTTTTGTATTATTTTTAAAATATTTTAAATATTTTAAATATAAATTATTATTATTATTATTTTATTATTATTTTATTTGACGCGTTCGTAGACAGGTAAACAGGGCTGAAACGGTCTCCTGAAGCCCTGAAAAATCCTCTTATGATTCAACCATCCAACATAGAAGTTACATCTAGTAACAAGAAAGCAAAGGCTCATTATCACAAATAATATCCTTTTCCACTTCCATAGTTTTGCACATTATTTTTTATAATAAATATCTACTTTCATATGACCTAACCTTCTACTTGTAGCATTAAACATTTTATTCTAGGGATTTTGTGTACTCATTTTAAGAACCTAAGATACATTAGTATAGAATTAGTTCAATTTTAAATTGTAGAATTGTAGAAAGTGGGTTCTTATCCCTAAGAGCATCTTACCTTGTTCTTTTTAATAAAGATTAAGATTTTCTATAAATTTTTTGGCATCTATAGTTAAAATATGTTTCAGTGGCATCAAAATATAAAGCCATTTGTTTGTGGAGATGACAAGTACCTCCGTCAAGTTGATTAATTTGATTTTTCTATCAATCAATTTTTGTAATTGTAGGGTTTTAGGTTTAGAATTTATAATTATTGGTTGTCTTACCTTTCAGTTTATTTCTCACAATATTTAGATTTTTATATAACAATAATTGCAACAACTTCTAGTCTTACAACTTCAATATAAGGCTTATAACTTGAAAAGGAGATAGACAACTTTAACAAATGTCTATTTTTATGAAGTAGGTTATTGTAAATCAAATGGAACTCAAGTAGGAGTCGATAACAATATTGGTTTGAATTTGCCATGTATTGCACAAATAAATAGAAGCAAGCTACTAAAACAAAAGGCATGACATTGGAAGTGATTGATTCATTTTCTTTGTCTTAGCTCATTATTTAATGTTATTGCCAATGTAATGTTTTGTTATTCCATTACTACAAATAAAAATGATCCTAGTTTGCATATTCTTTGATTCTATCACTAGAACAAAACTAAACTATTCATACCAAAAACTGGGTTGCGTTCAACGTAATGTGTGGAGTGGATTGTATTGAGTTCTCCCTTCATAACACAAAATTCTGCGTTTCAACGTGTCAACACAAAATTGAACAAGGAAAACGCAGAATTTTGTGTTAGAATGAAAAATTCCGCATGACAAAGCAGGACTTCAACACAATCCACTCCACGCGTTACGTTGAATGCAACACAGTTTCAACATAGTTTTTGTCAAATACAACGTAGTTTTCTTCTAGTGTATTGACATGCATAGCCATTTCAACAATTTATGGATGACTATAATATATTTTCTTACTTTTGCAATTGAGTTGTGTTGATCACAAATTTATCAATTATCTAAAGCTATTATATAAAGCTCTTGTGAAAGTCTTTGTATGCTTGCAATAATGAAAATTGATTTCATCCCTTAGGATGGTCACATAACATCTATCCTTACACATTTTCATCTAATAATATATAGCTCTAATAATTTAAAATTTTAGTCTGATAATCTAATGAATATACCAAATTTTTCTTACACTTAGGTGTATTGTCGCTCAAGTCTTGCAATAGTAGTTGAATTGCTAGAGTAATATATATGACAAATATGCCTTGGTGGGACATCTACTTTATTGCATTACAATGTATACTTTGGCTACATTTTGGAACCTAAATCTAAAATTTTCATGCACTTTCCACTTATACAAATCTCATAAGATAAGAATGGATATTATAGATTGAGGTTAAAAAATAAATAAAGATGCACATAGTGATGCAAAAAGGTGGAGATTGCAATTAGATGTTCTTAACTTAACTTAAATGGAAAGACAATAATTTTTTTTACATAAATCAAATCTTAGGATTTATCCTATTATCATAGTAGGTTAGGCTATAATTAATTGTTTTTGAGGTTGCCTAATAATTATGTTAAAGAATTACAAACTATCTTGAGATTTAAAAAATGTAGAATGTAGAAAATTTGCATTAATACATCAAAAAAATGATTAAATGGTCCATGAAGCCCATAAACATCTTACATAATTAGGATTTAAAATGTCATCAACTAGCATTAAAATCGAAAATGAAGATTGATATTCATTGTAAAAAAGAAAAAAAGTTTTAAAAGTAGTTTTATTAGTCATGCCCAATAGATGTAGAAGGTTGTATAACTTAAACTTCAAACTGCTTAAGTTTGACCCTCAAGATCAATTTTCAAAAGTAACACACCATTTTACACATGATCCCTATCATATTCATCATTCCAACTTATTGTATTATCAATAATATCATTCAAAAAGATATTCAATTTTAAAAATATCCAGAAGGAGGTAATTGAGACCTTATGATGGAGATTCCAAGGATTTGAAGAATAATGAAGAAAAATCCCACATTTGCCTAACCTTACACAACAACAAAAATTTGTGCCCAAGTTAATCTTAAAATAGCACTTGAGGTGTCTTTATACCACCCACACTTGATCTCATAACACCTCAATTATAATTAAATATATGAATTGTGATACATTGTTATTTACATAATTACTATCATGATCATTAATTTATTTTGTATCAAAATTTAAAAAAAAATTTGGTGATGAAATACCACCATATTCATAGCATACTATATAGTGGCAAAGGGATTTTAGGCTCTTCAAGGGTAAACGTAAATTAAAATTATTAGGCGAAGCTTTCAGTGGCCCATAGGGTAACCCTGTCTTCACGCTTGTCCCTTCATAGGCAACGAAAAGCGAATGAGATTCATCCAAGTGAATGACAAAGACGGAACATCCATTGATTAATCATCGAGAAATGACCGTCTCTCCCATTTGGCACTTGGACTCGTCTCCACTTGGACTCGTCATGGTTGCATCGTCGTTGCCACCGGGAGCTTCGCTTTCCCCTTCCAAACCTTTCCTGATTCTTCCACGAGTTGTCATTCATCTTCCATTTCCGCCATTTCAGGCTCGTCGCTTCCTCTCTTACTGCCACAGTGCTCCCCTGCTACTTCTTGAGCTCGGATCTCGTAATTTCCTCTGAGATTGGTGACGCTGGAGAGGAAGTCGTTGAGTTTTGCTAAAGCGCGAGCAGGCAAGGTTAGTTGAGGTTTTGTTGTTTTGTGGTGAAGAATTAGGGTTATAAAGCTTCGAGCAGATGCAGGAAGTTGGAATGTAATCAATTATGTGGCGAGGAGTGTCGCATGCCTTACGGCGGTGCGCACTACGACCGGAGCCGGCAGCATATTCCTGCGAACATGTGCAGGAGAGCACCTTGTGATTGAGGAGCCATCTCGTGTGGAGTTTTATACTTCGTGGACGGTTTACTTGGTGGAAGGAATCGCCGCGTGGGATTAAGTAGGTAGCGGTGTGTGGGGCATCTGGCGCCTGTGAGTTCTGGTCGTGCTGAATTGAGGGGAGAGGCCATTTAGGGTTTGAAATTCCATGTTTGACGAGCATCGACGGGATCCAGTGGTCAGGGTTACGGAGTGGTTTCTGGTGGGGTGTGGCCTGGTTTGTGGCGAGGACGTGAAATTGTGGGATTCTGGAGTGGGCACGCGATCAGATGACGTCTGTGGGAGGGATGTATTGGTGTCATCAGTGTAACCGGACGGTGAGGCCGACGAGTACGGATGAGTTGATTTGCCCGACATGCGGCGGGAGTTTCCTGGAGGAGATCGAGAGTCCCGGCGCGAGTGATTTTCCGGGAGCGGGCGCGCATGATGGTTTCGGATTCGGGGGCGGGGAGATGGATGGCGGGGATCGGTTCGACGCCGCAGGTGGTGTGCCTGCCGGCTTCCGTCGCTTCCAGCCGGAGGGTCGACATATTCGCGGGGGTCGGAGCGGGGGTCATCCCGCCGTTCTGCAGGTGCTTGAGGCGATGTCGGCCGTGCTCCAGCAAATCCAGCCCCCCCCTGGCGGTCACGAGTCCGGCGAGGTGGACACGAGCGGGGATGGTTCGCGAGGCCGCAGTGGCGGGGTTGCGGGTGGTGAGGTCGCGGGCCAGGGCTTCAATCCGATGCTGATGCTGCAAGGTCAGATGCAGAACTTCCTGGGCGGCGGTGGCAACGTGGAGGTTTTTTTCGACAACGGGACGGGTATCCCTCGGCGTCTTCCTGGCAATTTCGGCGACTATTTTCTGGGTCCTGGTTTGGATCAGCTGATTCAGCAGCTGGCGGAGAACGACCCGAACCGTTACGGTGCTCCTCCTGCTTCGAAGAGTGCGGTGGAGGCTATGCCAACGATCCAGATCTCGGAAGAGCATCTTGGTACGGACGCTGCGCAGTGCGCTGTGTGCAAGGACGAGTTCATCGTGGGCAAGTCTGTTCGCCAGATGCCTTGCAAGCACATGTACCACGAGGAATGCATCATGCCTTGGCTTGCGGTGCACAATTCCTGTCCCGTGTGTCGCTATGAGATGCCTACAGACGACCAGGATTACGATCGGAGCCGTACCTCTGGGCAGGCGTCCAGCCCTGACGCTTCAAGTGGGGGCCCTGCCAATAGCGCGAGCACGAACGCTGCGAGGAGCATCCCTACAGCGGGGATGGACGGAGCAGGCACATCAGGGGGGTTCACATTCTGGGGCTCGCCAGCGGGATTCGCGGCGGTGCCCGTGGGGGCTGGGGTTGGGGGCAACCGGGACGCAGGATCGAGCGAGCCGACGAGTGTCTCACAGGACCGAGCAAGCAATGCTCCAGCACCTGCACTTCCTCCGAGCGGGGGTGGCTTCGGGCGGCGCTTCTCAATTCATCTGCCTTGGTTTAGGTCGTCGGCACCTCCTCCAGCGCCGGCACCCGGGTCAGGTCCGTCTTCAGATGGTGGTGGAGCAGGGAACCAGAGCTCTGGCAATCGAAGGAATGGTGGAGATGAGCCGCACCCGGAATTGGATTAGCGCTGTCATGTGCTTTCGAATTCCTTGGATGTGAGTAGCATTCCTTGCGGGAGCCATCTTTTCCGGTATCTTCCAGCGTAGTTTGTTTATGGTAGTATGGTGGGACTATTTGCGGTATTTCTGTCTCTTTAGTTGGCTTGCTTTAGGACTCTTTATCACCCGACTCATGAGTTCGCAAATGGTTTCCTTGCGTTTCATCTCTGTTTATATTCCATTGGTTTAGGCGGGTTTTTGGATGTTTGTAGTATTAGTGATCTTAGTGTTCTCTGTGTTAATATTGAGAAGGTATTTCATGCTTTACATTATTTCTTTACCCTAATTGCGCAACTCACAGATGTGTATGAATGTTAACATTATAAATTTGGTCACCTTTTGCAATTGAATTCTTTTGTTACATTTTTGTATATTGTAGAGTATTGTTTGCGAGTTTGTTACTATTGCTTTCTTGTATCAGGTAATAGTTTTGGTTGAAGTGGAGAGGATCTTTTGGAGATGCGTTCTTCTTCTTCTTCTCCGTCTATGACCTTATCATTGTCTTACTTTTGCTTCCATAAGATTTTCGTTTGATGATCTGAGCTATAATCAAGGTCATCTTGTTACCGTTAGTTGATGGATGTTTTCTAAAGTGCTTTAGCCCCCTTATTTCGTGCAATGTGGTTTAAGCTAATCTGTCTAGCGTCATTCTTTGTCACGTCTTGTCGTACTGGAGACTTGCTGTTTTAACTTTATCTCGAGACTGTGTTTTAGTAGGTTTTTGCCTGATTTAGCTTATATTTCTTGAACATGTTTTCTTAATGATGAACACGCTTTCATCCTTTCAAGCGACTTGAGTTTGAAGAATGCCTTGGTGGTGAAGTTAGTTAACATTACTGATCCATTGGCAGGTTCTGTCACCATTTTGTACTTCCTGATTGATACTCGGTAAGTTTCGGGAGTAGCGGAGTACTTTGTGATGAAAACTACAGTAGCATAGTATAGCATATGTGCCAGTGTAGCTTATTATACTGCATTACGGTTACATTATGTAGCCTTTGTAGTCGTCAGAATTGCCAGTTTCAGATGTAGGTTGATTGGAGTCTAGCGAAATGGTCTTGGTTGTGGTACTGATTATTAACGTCAAGTTCAGAATCTGAGGAATTTGTCTTACGCAGAGTGACGAGCGATTGTATTTTCTGAAGGGACATTTACACCAGTTAATGAGTTAGTGAATCCGGCTGTTTTGGAGAGGTTCAGGATTCCTGAATTTTTCTGAATTTCTTCTGCAGGCGCGGTTAGTGACTTGAAGACCATCGAGACCTTTGCAGTCACACAAGTGAGGGATTGGACTTACAAGCTACCGGTGAGGTGACTTGTGAGGTGGCTTTCATCGTCTTTGTTCAGGTCTCGCAGCACTATCTCCACCAAGTGTATGTCATTGAAAGCAAAAGCCATGTCATTGCTCCATTGACTTTTGTGGGGATTTGAGGTAGAGAGTAAGTGTAAGCAAGTCTTTAGTTTTTATAGGACTCCTCAGATTGAAGCTTTAGGTGATGACTCGCTTCCGGTTTCAGCTATGTGCGACAGATTTATTAGAATTAGATCAGGGACTTGAATCCACTACATCTTCATGAAAATATTATTTCAGAAGTTGCAACTCACAGTTATAATTCCTTTTTACAGGTTACATGATTCTATCCCAATCAACTGTAATGTGAGTTCTTTCATGTTGTTCAAGAATCATGCTGCTGCTGGCTACATACAATGTCCAGATAATGTGCTCTGCCTCTGATAGATCACCCTTCGGAGCCTTGTGGGTGAGAAGTGAACACCGCGAAAATCAACGAATTGCTACATCGCTATCAGATTTTTCTATCCTGATTTCTTTAGTCGACTTGCATGTATTGTTCAAGATGTTCTGCAGCATCGGCATCAGATCGGCTATTCTCATTCCACTGGAGTTAAGTTGCATGGATTCTGCAAGAAGTTTTGCGACATGGCTATCAAATTCGCCTTTCCTCATTTCATTGGAGTTGACTTGCATGTATTGTTCAAGACAGTTTGCGATCTCGCCGTGTGATTCACGTATCCTCGTTCATTGGAGTTGTTTGCATTTTGCATGATCTGAAAGTTCGCTTTTCCTAAAGACTAGATTATTGTAACTTCATCGCTGGCGTTTCACGCTCTACGGTCCCCACCTGGCTAGTATGGAAATTGAGAGCAATGAATTATCCTCTTGGTCTCCATTATTTGTGGCAATCAGAATGTTTGGCAGTGTAGCAAGCAACATCCTCTTTCGATAATTTTGCCTTGGAAGCTGCTACACATTGCAGGAGAAATACCCTGGCCACAATGCAGGTGATGAAGAAGCAGCTGTTGGGGTAAAGCTCTGCCGGAGAATCCTGGAAGAGCTTCAGAGACTCATCATGCCTCTTGCAGCATTCCAATGCCACAGTTTTCTTTGGAGGGAACTCTGGTTTGCCACAGTTGTTGATGCTTTTGGTGCCCTTCGCAGTCTTGTCAGCCAGACCCTCATGCAGCTTCTCTGCTACACCTTGAATGTCTTTCATATTAGGCATCTCGAGACTAACTCTTATCAACTGCTTGTAAATACCTGTCAGGAACTTTGGAAATTCACAGGTGAAGTTTTGATTCATGCGCCAGTGGGGTTCAAATTTATGACTTCCACGACTCAAACTAAGGTACAACGATCTTTTGAACCGCTCTTTTTTCCATAATTCTTAGTGCCGATGTCCAGTAGCTTCGGGAAATTGGACGAAAGATTGCGATGCTGGTGTTACACAAGTATAGAAAGTTTGATATTGTTTTGTTTTGGTGTGGGCATGGAGAGGCTGATGGACGGTTGTTGGTTACCATTTGGCGGTCTCCTATGTGCCAACCGTTGAGTCCCTCATAACAGAAATCACGAAGGAGGTACAGCCGAACCCCCGTTACATGGAAATCCTCCTCTGAGATTTTTGAACGCCGTTGCTGTTCATGTTCTGTTGGGATCGGGTTTTTTGAACAGCTTGTCTTGCTGTAGGAATTAACTGTTTTACACAATTCCACTTAAATGGATGGGATCCACGCAATTAGGGCTGCCCATACTAGAAACGGAAATTTTGCAGAGATTATTTTGCACTGTTTAGTTTTCTAGCTGGAGCTAAACCAATTACTGCCATGCATGAGTAGACCTAGTAAGTCATTTGGCAACCCTCAGTTTTGTACATCTGCTATTCAGCTGTTTGATCTGTGGCCATGATGATGGAAACCAATCACAGTAGTCCTCTTTTTCTTCTTCAACCCTTGGAAGTCAACTTGAACACTGTTTTTTCCGATGTCCACGTCTGTTTGTCAATATTTGTCGTGATAACATACTCATGGTGATGGCTCCTCTTTGCAATTTTTTATTTTTAGAGTACCTCTTCGCGATCTTGTATTGAGAGTTCTGTACATCCAAACCATAATCTCATCAGTTTGAGTTTCATGATGCCAGGAATCAGGAATGCTATTTTCTGACAATTGGATGGATGGATTGGGTGAGATAGCAACACCCTACTCTACCATTTCTCGTTTACCAACAGCTAGAAAACGAAGCTGAATGATGGGAACAGTGCGCGGAAATGGGCACTGCTTCTGGCAAATTTGCTAACACCAAGTTACTTGCGCCTTTGTTAGGGCTGGCAAGTGTCTGTTTGGGGTCAAATTTTGTTTGATTCGTGTGATTAGAATTTTTTGGAGGGCACCACTTCAATGTCTTTGGGTAGGTCTCCTATGATTCAAAATCAGTTGGAAAATTCATCAAATCTTTAATCATCGTTGGAAAATAATGAAATGACTTGGGATGGATTTTCTTGAGAGGTGAATGTGACACACGATTTTGTATGTTCCCATTATGGTCACCAGGAATCTAAGACCAGAAAAAATGTTGCTTTTAGGTGTTATTATTATTATGGATTTGTGGCATTCATGAGTAGTGGCATGAGTTTTGGGTCCCTCATCATACCAAGAAACTCTTACCAAGGAATTTTGTGTCATGAAAATGTATCCTAATCACTTCAGGTGTAAATAGTTAACCAATACAAAGGTTGAATCAACTCATTAGAATATAACCATGCAAATAGAACAATAATAGAATGAACCATTGCTAAGTTAGGAAGCCCATTTTAGACCTTTCAAGCATTGTGTACAATCGTTTATATTATTCACATTTTTATTGGCAAGAAAATGGTGAATTAGGGGATATTTCACATGTATTGTGACCAATTTGTTTTTGAAGGAAAAAAATGTAATTTCATATTGTGGACCCTAGAGAGTAGTATTCTTGTGCTTTCAAATGCTTTGTATTTTGTAGCTTTTTTAATTCCCTAGATAGCTTCAAGTGGTAATCCCACAATGTTCCTTGAAATTGTAGAATAATAAATTAAACTTCTAAGTGTAAAGGTGATGTTTATTGAATTTTACAAAAATGGTGATTTTTCAATTCAATTTCATGACTTTTAGTATCAATTCTACATGAGTGTAATTTCAACTATATCAAAATGTATGAATAAAATTGATGAATTTAGGATTAGGAATTATAATTGTTTTGTATTTATGATGGATTTGCCTTCTATAGTATCATAATTACATAGTATTGAAAGTAATTGTATCAAGCTTTCATCCATTTAAATATTTTTCATTCACTTTGTTTTTAAAGCAAATCATTATTGTACTTTCAATCAATTACAAATTATAATTGTACAAACACTTTTATTTTTTTTCATTGATGTCAACAATGACCTCACATTGTCACATTGTAACTTAATTTGTTGTTTTGAAAAGTTTCACTTTTATACATTCTATAAAATATCTCAAGCTAAATTTAACAAAAAACTTTATGTTTTTTGCAAGCAAGTATTACATAAGATACATTCTTGCATTGTCATCACCATAAAAAAAATTGCACCTACATTAAAGCCATCAAAATAACTTTCAAATCTAGATGTTAATTATGTAATGTGTGGCCAATTAAAAGATGAAAACCTATCAAAAAACTTAATCACATTTGGCTTTTTGATTCACCGAGAGCCAATACTTTGGAAACATATAATTCATGAAATGGTATCTAAATAATGCATGCTAAGGTAAGATGGATTGGAATCACTTCTTTCATTTGCTAATAAGAGTTAATAAAAATAATACATGTCTAATAACAATAACTACAATAAGCTCATTTGCCATTAAGATAGGAGGTTCTAAAAGTGCACAAGCTCTAGTATACACTATTTGTATGTGTAGCTTTTTTTTAGCCTTGAATAATGTGCAAATAATGTACATTTTAGGAGGTGGGTGATTTTAGAGCCTCATATTATGTCCACTTCATAATTTCATAACTAGTTCTATGAAGCTCCAAAAAATATAAAATGACTTGGGTTAGATTCCAATTTTACTGAAAAATATTATTAAGAAGTTTCAGCTCCCCCAAATTCAGTTTCAGCTATTAAATGAGCGATTTATGGATCTCCTACCTTAGTGATAATCATCGGTACACTTGCTTTACTCACCATAGCCAGCTGACAATTTCAATGCAACCCTTCCCCGCCTGCAGTCACGGATTTCATGGCATTTACAAGACTGTCACCGCCTCAGCTTATCTCTGATTCTCTGCAAACCTACCTCTCCTCACGGAAGAGAAAACACCGAATTACTGTATGATAAATTCACTAATTTTCTTCAAATTATGTGATTGAGTGAGCAGGAATTCCCAGTGATCCCAATTCTGTAGATAATTTTGGCCATAATCATCTACAAACACTGTTAAGCGTACGTTACTCTCAAAAAATCCAAAATCCAAAACCCATATTTGGTACCTTTGAATACATTTTCCCACAGATTTGGAAGTTCTGCTAAATCTGGCCACAAATTTGAAGGCAGCTAAGTACCAGTAGCTTGTCAGAATCGTCAGCTTGACCATCCAGGACCCGCATTTTCCCTCACTCTCAAGCCATCAAGCTCCACACTCACTCGTATGATTCCTCCATTGCAATATTTGCACTCACATGTTGCGGCTGGTAAACTTCTGTTTTGAAACAAAGCTCTTTTGTGTATGCCGTTTTCAGTTTCTTTCCAAGGAACGCGAACTTGCTGAAGAGAACGATCAATTATCTTCTTGTTTCTTGGAGTGTAATCTTTAGAGTGAAGGATCGACTCCTGCTGCAATCCGAAGAGGAATTTTTAGAGTTTGTGGGTATTAGGGTCAGCCACATTGCCATTGAAAGTGCGTCTTAGGTGCTGCAGGTTTGCGGTTGTGCAAGAGATTGGGTAATTTGGTTACAGTGGTTGCTGCAAGAAAGCTAGAGGAGCCGTTTTGAGGTCATACTTGGGGTATTGGAGTGAGAGTCCGGCGGTTCAATTTGTTTTTGGAAAGGCACAGTTAATGTAAACAAGAAAACTCTGTTTTGGTGAGGGTTGATTTGGTCTGCGTGAGAGTGAGTATTCTTACAACTTGTGTTATTGCCGAGTGTTGGCAGAAACATTGTGAAGCTGAAAGAAGTTGGAGTTGTGAACCCTAGACACTGTTTCTATCAGCTACTGATTCCAATCAAGATGGGTTCTCCGTCAGGCTTGGTGATTGGCATCAGCCTCGTGCTGTTCAATGTGGCCTTCGGCTTGGCCCTGGGCGCTATGGCCAGACGAAGCACGGTCAGTGTTACTTCTATTCTCAGCATATGTGCTTGCTCACCAAATAATTTACGATCACCTGCCTTTGAAAATCAGATGGAGAAACCATTGCCCGGAGAATAATCTCCAATGTAATGAGGTGCTTGTTGCCCTCGCATAATGTGCCACCAATTTATGAATGTACAATTTCGGTTCTGGATACCCTCAGATAATGTGTCTCCATGATCCAAGTAGCATTCCCTTCTGTGTTGTATTAGCTTTGGTGCAGATATATTACACACAAGTGTTGAATTGAAAAGAACAAAGTTGGGATGTAGTGCCAGCCAACCTCGGGTTGGCTAACACAAACATGTTGGTTTTTCATATTATTTCTTACAAAAAATTTCTAGAGGGGGGCTTGCAGCTCTGTGGCAAGATTTTAATCCTTGGGAGTGTTGTAATGGGAAGGAGGTTGCCTTGGTCTGTTTTCTTGTTTTTTTGTTTGCAGGGGGATCTCACAGTGGTGGATGGGAAGATGGGGACCTTGAAATGTCAGTACACTACCGATATTGCCACTGGATTAGCGGCGGGTGCATTCGTTGTCTTGCTGGTTTCCCAAATGTTTGTCATGATCGTCACGCGCTGCCTCTGCTGTGGAAAAGGTTACAAGCCTGGCGCTGCCCGCACCGTTGCCATCTTAATGTTCATTTTCTCATGGTAAACATGGCGTCACCATCACACGATTCTATGTCATTTATCTACTGAACGTTTTGGTACCTCTTCTGAAGCTTCTCGAATGATTTGTTTCAACTTCTATAGATTGGAAGCAGCTACTTTTGGCAATTCGCGCACTTAGAGATTGAAATGGTGGTTTCAACATTACCGAATTACGCCTATGTCTCTGTGATATCACATTCTCGAATATCTCAAGCATCCTTTTCTTTTCTCACCAAACCCTAGGGAATGGATGTATTTCAGTTCAAAGCTCTCTTGTACGCCATTTGTTGCTTACAAAATGTGGTGACAAGGAGTTTGAACATAGCATTGCATAACTTGTTCCCTCTGCTCCTCTCCCTGAACACGTATATAATTCCTTGTTACCTGCTGATGACTTTTGTTCTATATTTCACTTGATGTGGCAGACAGGTTGCACCCAGTTTTTAACTGATTTTGTTTCACTACAAGCCTTCTCCTTTTCAAAAATGCTTAAGGAACCCCCACTTCATTGGTAAACAATGTTATGAAGCAGGGTTGTAGCCCAATCACAACCAGCATGTTTTCCTTTTAGAGGCTTTAAAACACTGTATCATGGACTCGCTACTAACCCACTCCAACTTCCTCACATTCATTGTAGATTTTTTCAATGCAAACCCTTGGTGCTGATCCGAAAAAGAATTGACTGAGGCTTGGCTTGTGGGCTTTAACTTCAGTGAGTTGTGTGCGTGTGTGAGTGCAGGTTGTCCTTCATAATTGCCTCGGCAGCTCTGCTTGCAGGTGCAAGCCAGAACAAAATACAGACGAAGGGCTTGTTCCCGACTACAGGGCCAAATGTAACGTGCAAACAAGTGCAGAAGAGTCTGTTTGCTGCGGCGTCGGCCTTCACTTTCATCACCATGGTCTGGACTGAGTTTTACTATTTCCTGATCTCAAAGAGCACGCAGGGGGTGGAGGCTTGGCAATCATACCAAGGTGGTCCGTCTGTGGGCATGACTGCTTACAACTGAAAGAGCTGAAATTTTTCTGTGGACGTCAACATCTTCAGGATCTGTCACATCTTGAGATTTTTTTGTGGCTCAAGAGTGCGAGAAAAACTTGGGGTTACAGCTGAATCCTCTTCTTTTCTTTTACAGCTAAATCCTCTTCTTTTCTATTTGAAAAAGAAAAATGACAGGCAACTGAGGGTGAAGAATGAAGAATGTGAGTTTGTAAAGTTACTTCGTGTTTTCTCCTTGCTCTTTGCAATCGCTACTTGTGCAGTAGGAATTAGGAGCCTCGAGGAGAAAAGGATTCGGAACCTGCTACTGAAATGAAGGTGCAGCTCAATCCTCCATTTTGAAACTGGACCCCAGGCGAGATAATACTTTTTGTTGGAACCTGAAATGCTGCTGACAGAGGATGTTTAGTGTCCGTCTTTTGGATACTTCATGTCAGGTCGAAGGATGGGAAAAAACGTTTTTACTTCATTGGCTTGAATGCATTTTCATTGAATAGTGTTGTTCATTTCTTCACTATGTTATTATTGACTTTAAAAAAAAAAGATTCTAAACCCTGAAGCGCTTCAAATGAATTTCCAATCTTTGGATGATGAACAAGTTGGAAATCACTCTTCTTTTGTAGTGCTACTTGGATGAAAGTCATCTTAATTTGTGGAGATACATTATGGAGTTGTTGTCTTATGTAAGGGTTGAATTTGGTGTACCTATGGCACATTGTTATTCTGAAATTACAAATGTAGAAGTATGTCTAGTGCTTGACCAAGCAAAAATTACATCGATTCTAGTTCAAAATTGGATTTGTAAAAATTGATATTGGAATTTGATCTTTGAGTTTGACCATGGTTTGTTGATTTTCTAATTTTAGAATGGCATGATAACCTTGGTTTATACTATGATGCCAAAAAATTGTAACATATACCAAAAAATTGTAGCATATAAGATTTTTTGAGCATATTATGTATTTGATATGAATTTTCTACATTGTTTTTTTCCTTACACTTTTAACTTGATGAAGACATGTAATTACATCTCTAAAAAAATACAAAAAATTTCAATCATATATAGTTGCAAAATGGTAGAAAATAGAATAAAAGATTGTGAGGCTTGAATTTGTGATCAAGGACTTGTCCTATCAAGATTAATGTATACCATGACCTCTAAAAAAGAATGATATAGTTGTTGGGTTAGCAAATTGATGAAGAAAAGGTAAATTTTCACCAATATTGAGAAATCGACTAATAAAGAAGACCATTAATAAATGATGTCAAATGTGTATTCATTGCATTTATTTATGTGATATGTTCTTTGATTACTTGATCAAGTGTATTTTTATCCAATTTTCTTGTTTGTTAAATTTTCAATGTTTCATGATTGCCAAATATAATTTTTTAAAATTTTCTAAGTAGGAAGAGCCTATTTGTCTTGTTGACTAATGTAATACAACACCCTTTCTAGGGAAGGCAAAGTCATCCTTTCTAATTGTGCATTATGTAATTGCAAAATCTTAAAGTATCTTAAGCATTGTTTGTGTTGATTGGATAACTTTCACATGTCAAATTTTGGATACATTAAACAAGAGGCAATTTGTTGTCTGGAGGGATTTTAATTAAAATAGTTGACTTTAGAGCAATAAGCTTCTTTTTAAAATTTTGTAGATTATTTTTACAAATTAGAATCTACATGCATTTGACAATTTTGTATACATTTATTTTTAAATGATTTTGAACTTGGAATTGAAACAGGGTTCAAGTAGACTTTATCAGCTTCTCCTAAATGTGAAGTACTTCAGAAGGGGCATCAAAGCTTCATCAATCTTATACTCTAAGTATTGTATACATTGAGTTTAGTTCTTTGCAAAGAAAAAGAATTTTATTCTTATCAAAAATTACAAGGAGACTTTAAAGTCACTAACCTTTTAAAAAAACTAAGTATGCAAAAGATGGAAAAGTTTCAAATATTTTTGATAGATGGTTTAAAATGGATATGGATTTTGATGTTAATAATGTATACATAATTTAGCTCAATATATATTTTTCTTTAAAAATTATCTTGGTATTCACAAAACATAATTCTTTGAATTAGATAAGTAGTTGAAGTTTGGTCTTGGAAGACTAGCCATCACATGCTAGAAATTTTACTATATAAATGACTTAAAGATGGTTTGATTTTGAGAAGATGAGCCCATGACCATTGGCTTCAAGTCTCATATGTATTTGTTTCCATTTTACAACTAGATATGATTTAAAGAATTTATATTTATTTTTCAAAGATGTAGTCACATGTCTACTACAAGTTATAAAAATTTCAAATTATTTGAGGAAAAATTGAAGTTACTATGAATTTCTTAAGTTGAATAATTAAATTTGGTAATTTCCATTTCATGAGTTGGATTGAAATTTAAAAAACATAATTTTTATGGCTAAAATTTACATCAAGGTTAAATAAGAAGAATTTGCCAAACTACACTACTAGGGGGATTTGTGGATTAATCCCTAAGCGTTCCAATGTCCATTTTCTGGACGATGTATACATTGAATGTGAGATTTCTTTTCATTACAACTTAGATGGAAGTCATCCTAATTTTTAGGAATACATTATGAAGTTGTTGTCCTATCCAAGGGTTGGATTTGTTGTTACTAGAGTAGATATTTTTTTCAAATTACAAATGTGGAAGTATGTCAAGTGGTTGACCAAGCCAAAATTGCATTGACTTTAGTTCAAAGTTGGAGTTGCAAAAATGAGGTCATATAATCAAAGAACACAAAAATTCCAAAAAATCACCATGTCAAGAAAACCTCATTTCAAAACCATTTCAACAAATTTACTCAAAAATGAAAATATTTTCTTTGTAATCGAATTTTGAATGAATTTTGAAATTTTTCTTTCAACATTTATAGAAAAATATTGGTGATAGCATTGGTGAATTAAGCCATATAGATAGAATCTAGGATTCAAATCCTTCATTTTTCGTTTGCATCTCAATACCAAAATATTCTTCCAAATAGTACTTTATGATGATTTTTTTGAAACCGTCATTTTTGGAGATGAATTTGGACACTTAGGGGTTAAGCATTTTTTTTTTAAAAAATTGAATAATACCATGATGAAGGAATTTTCAATTTTATTCACTTAAAATATATTGAAGCAACTTCTCTAAAAAAATTGGATGAAAAAATGTTTGTTTTCCATTCTAAAAACTTAGATATTGTCATCCAAAGGATTAGAAACACCCAAAATGTTGTTTGAGGGTTAATGACTTGAATCAATGTTGGATCAAGCTCATTACATTTTAGCATTTATTGTAAGTTAATAGAATGATCATTTTTTACCTTTAAAACTAAAATCATTTCATCTTGCTATAAGGTTAAAATTTCAACAAGAAAAAGGAATGTATAATCATAAACACCTATATATAAAATTCTTATTATATTTTCTATGTATACTATAGCCAATTTCATATGCAAGAATTGAACCCACAATCCAATTCAATGGCGATGATAGTCTACTATAGTAATGAGGAATTTGAGTCCTTTCATCTTTCATTTAGACAAGTATATGTCAAATTTTGGTGCTTTAAGTCTCTGCAAGTTATCTTTGCAAAAACTATGGTTGGTGAAAAATGCATGGATAAAATCCCCTAAAAAAAATGCAAAAGAGATGCTATTTATCCAACCTACATTATCCAACTATATTGTAGAGGTACCCATTACTAATTGGCACCCCATCAACAATCAATAGGTTAGATTTTAAACAACCTATTAACTAGAAATCTTTGAAAAATAACTTAAGGATATTCTACTTAGTAATCTTTTAAAGAATCTAAATAGGATTCCAAAATCATTTTTCATTCTAAAAATCATTTATTTTTGAGTGAAATATGACTAGATGAATTTTGAAAATCATTTGGATGAACTTTTCCAAAAATAACCAAGGATAGACAATAAATCAATATTAGAATTTTAAGTCATCAAAAGGTCAAGGATAACATTTGAAACAAAATTGACTTAATTTGCCAATTTTAATCAATAGATGAAGTTTTTAAGGCTTATTAGGGGTTAATTTTCATCCTTCAATAAATTTTGAAGGAAATTTTCAAATTTTATCTTATTTACTATTTTAGAATCCTTGAAACAAATTTTAAAGAGAAGATTAGAAAAAAAATTGATTAAAATTTGTAAAACCCTAAAACTTGATTAATTAACCAAAATCCATAAATGGACAAACTTGTGACAATCTTTAGTAATTTTTAAGACTTTAGTAGGAATAAATTAAATCATTTGAGTGTCCATTGTATAGAAGATGCTTATTTTGATCACTTTAAAATTTTTTACTGAAAATTGCTATAAGAACCTGTGTGTTATAAAGGTTCTAATTCAAGGATGGAGTTAGAATCACCTATATTATTGGTGCATCTGCTAGGAGTCTAGGAAGTATTTTGTAAGAGTCTAAACTTACTAGGGAATCTATAGGAATTTAATTCTTCATTTATTTTGTAATTATTTAGAGCTCAATAACTTCTCTGACATCATTTGACATCTAGCAGTTGACGAGGCAAGATTGGTCGACTAAGACTTACTAGATATGAGAAGAGACTCATACTAGTCAAGAGGAGGGCAAGTCTTTGTCTGTAGAGACTCTTCTTTTACGACAAACAATGTTTGGGATATTGTTCAAACTTTAGAGCCTATTTGAGTTTTTTTGTAAAGTACCCTAAACTGGGTTTTAAACCATGAGTTTTGTAAAAAAGTTGGTTGAGTTAAAAAAGTCAAAATAAAAGTGGGTATGAAACTTATTTTTCCATCAAAATGGTGCCTAAAAAAGTTTGGTCCCCACTTTTGAAGTCGTGTGACATAAGTATCTTGCAAAAGAGTTTGACGCTTCAACTATAATTGCCTTCTCAACTTCAAAAAAAGTCATGCCCAAAGTGAGGGGGACTTTACAAATAACTCAATTGGCTCACAAATACTTGAATGACCCAAATGCTTATACACCATTTATCCTACAAGTGGTGGCTTCTAGATTATTTTGGGTAGACAAGGAGGAGATTCATCGTTGCCTTCTACTCTATTGGAGGTTGGTTTTGGCTATTTGGAATTTCCAAAAGGCCTTTACTTGATAGTGTTTAGAGGTTGGATCCAACCTACACTACTCTTCAACCACTTCCACTTCTTCCCCATTTGGAGGTCTACTATCCAAGCCTTTTTGTTGTTGAGGTTGAAGGGCTTTATTACTTCGACACGCCCATTTGCAATCCGATACGATTTTATGACAATCCCTACATCGAATGGAGGGACCTTTGAACATTTCACAATGATCACCTTGGAGATGAGTATTTGAGCTGGAATTAATGTCAAGGCATCTCTATCCATCTAGTATTAGAGGATCTTGGACCAAAGTACTAGCTACTATAAATTGCAGAATATAGTGTAGTTTGTAAAGCATGCTAGGATACAGAGGACTATAGAGTTTCTTTGTATACTACACTAAGAGGTGCGTACGTGCACTAACTTGCATTCCACCCCCTCTTTTATGAATATTTGAGCCGGAGCTTGGAGACCTACATCAATCATCTTGAAAATGTAACCTTCTTCAACAACAAAGACACTTAAGAGGAGCATCAAATAGACATCAAGCGTATCAAGGAAGACTAGGTTCTATACTTTTTTGAGGTTCGGCCAACGACCTTAGAGATAGTCAATACCTTGGTTTGTGCACAAAAGGTCATTTTCACACCACAAGAGTAAAATAGCTAGCTCTACTAATTTACAGTACTATAGAATTGATGAGAATTGGTGAAAATTGGTGTGTATGTTTATAATATTATATGATTGAATTGGATTTGTGCAAATTAAGACTTTCATATGTCTTAAATGCCACCAAAATCCAACACGCTTAAATCATGTCGCATACTACAATTACAAACAACAACAACAACTAGTTCAACACCACATAACCGATCTTCATGACTAATAGAAGAAGTCAAACTTCCTCCACTAGTTACAACAATGGATGTTAACTCTGTAGACCCTCCTTGGCCTTTAGTATATGAAGGAGACAGGGCAAAGGACCTATGAGTGCCAATTATCGATCTAATGATGCTTCTAAAGAATTTACATGTTATAGTTCCACAAGGGTTAAGAAAATATCCATTCCTCACCATTTACTTCAATTCTTAGGCTCATAAGATGATGATTTAGCCGCCCACATGGAAAAATTTGAGGAAATTCTTATCTCTAACTTGGTTTTTGGCCATGACTATTATTTAATCTAGTTTTCCAATAAATTGATGGGAATTGCATATTTGTCGTATAGATCACATGCAGGGGTTCTTTACCATGTGGTTACAATTACAAGTAGCCTTTTTACGGTACTTTAGGCTAGAAATCAACCAACAACAAACCCATGACATCTTTGAATAACTTACGAGTTACAACAAAAAGCCACAAAGGACATTACTGCATATGTGCAACAATTTTCAAATGGTACATTTATGTTTTATAGGGAATCTTCTCAACGATAGATGCATCCTTCATTATTTTATCTAAGGCATTGATTCTGCTTTGACAATTTGAGATATTCTCTTTCAACGGCCCATAACTTTGAAAGATGCAATTGAAGCTGCCTTGAAAGTCAAAAAGATTAACAAGAAAAATGAACAAATGGTAAGAAAAGTAGGAAAACCTATAAATGCATTTATTCTAGTTCATCACCAACAAGTAGCCAACCTAGTGGCATATCAAAACGGTTCTTCAATTGGTCATGAAGAAAAGGGGCCACTTCATCTAAATTATTTATTTTATCTTTTATGCCTTATACACCCTACCCATTCTTCTGCCCACCCTTCCACTCACTTGTCCAGCCGTCCAACCGCCTATTTGATACTCTTACTTCTGGATGTCCAACTACCCATCCAACATTCAAATGTCAACTGCATTCGAATGTCTAGATTTGGGACGTGATTTCACCCAAAACGTGTCAATTTGTCAACCTTTATATGCATTTGGAGTATTGAATAATCTCATCGCTAGACTTGTCTTATTTTTTGTATTGCAAGGATGATAACTTATTCATATCTGAAGCCATCATTAAGAGAAATCATTTACTTGGCACAATTGCGTACTTTATGGATTTGGTAGCCGATGTTATGAAAAAGTTCCCTTTTGGAATGAACAATATGCCTACTCATATGTTTTGAAGTATTGGCTATTATGTCTAGTGCAAAGTCATGATTGAATGAAAGCATTACCTCATACCAATGTTGTAGATGTTGAAGCTTTTACATATCCAAGTGTTTATAGGCTAATCTTTTTAGTGGGAAATGAATTTCCTAGAGAATGTTTCTTTGAGCGTAATGAAGGGAATGACAAGAGCCAAGAATCTAAAGATGCTTCATTTGTGGCTAGTGGAAATGCTTTAAAATCCTTTCATATAATACTACGATAAGTGTCATGATTTGTTTGCCACACTTGTCGTGAAGTTAGAGAACACAAATGTTGTTTTGAGTTCTAGTCTCTCTCTAGTGAAAGTCAATGAATAGGTGTCAATGTTATATTTTCACTCGTTTTGTATAAATTAATGCCACTATCAAAGTTCTTCACCTAAAGGCTATGCTTGTAAACATAGATGATTATATGGTAGGGTTCACAAATTGGCACATCTTGGTAGAAATCATGTCTAAAATCTAATATTTTGGTTGTTCGAACATCTGGATAAAGCAAACGTAGTAGATGCATACTCTAAGAAACTTATGTTTTAGGTGACGGATTTTTGTTAACATCCCTCGGAGAGGACACTTTTTGTGTATTTGGGGGATCCACGTGCGGTGGTGGGGTATTTTTTGGGGGGCTATTTACCTCCTAGAAAGCATTTAAAGGACCCCTATTATTACATAAAGCAAAAAAATTATCCATATTATCATATCTATCATTACTTATAATATGTAGGCCAAAGGAATATATTAGAGGCTATTTTCTTTGTAAGGAAAAAAACTAACAAAAAAAATAATGAGAATACAAGTGACTAACAAATACCTTATAGAAAAAAAGATTCAAATTATAACAATGCATGAATACAAATACAACACAAATACATGCATGAAAAGCAAGACATTAGGGTTGAAAAAGTATTGAAGAGATTTTAGGGACAAAAATGTATTTAAAAACACAGACATGAAGCTCATTTGTGAACTATGACCACAAATATATGCCTCATATAAAAAAATTACATCAAAAATATGCCGTTCTAATGCCCTCCATCACATGTGAAAAAACAAAATCAAGCTCTATGACATGGTGCTACCCAAACTTCAGAGAGGTTGTTCATAGCACAAACTCCTGCACCCAACTAGATTGCAAACATCAATGGAGTTAGATATGACTTAAAGATATGACTTAACCCTGAAAAGCCGTGCCTACGACCACTGGTTTCAAGTTGCACTGTCTGTCACTCAGTTTGTTACCATTTTGTAACCAGATGTGTATGGAAATTTTTATTTTTATTTTTCAGAGATGAAACTGCATGTCCTCTGTACTTCACAGAAATTTTAGATTTTTTTGAGGAAAATTATATTTTCTGAATTTTTTTGAAGAAAATTTGAAGAAAAAATCATAGAAAATAGAAAATAATCTCAAAAAATATGAAAATTTCACCATGTGTGAAAAATACAGTGGAGATCATCATGGTGTAAACTAATTTGCCGTATACATCTATAATTAGAATGCAATGGACATTAAAAATACAACCAAAGTTCAAACTGCAATAAAATATTCAATTTTACGAATTTTTCCAAAATTTGAATTGGAGAAGAAACTAGAGTAGAGGACCTCCATTTCAGTAGTTGGGCTCAAATTCAGAAAATGTCGTTTTTAAGGAGAAATTTCAGATTTACTCAATTTCTCAGAATACACTAAAATGACAAATTTTGCCATCCGTTTTTCTTAATTACTTCTCAACTACATGCAAAAAAACATCAATTACACTAAGAATTCAATTGGACACTCTTTGTAACTCAACATGAAAGGTCATTGAAAAAAAATTGGATGAAAAAACTACTATTCAAACCTTCTGGTGGCTCAGAGAAGTCATCCGAAAGCCACAAAATGGCTCTGCCGGCACTTAGGGGTTAAAGATATGCGGTAGATGAGCTATAGATATACCACAATACCTGATGAGCTGTAGATACACTATAGTACCTATATCTTGAGCTGTATTTGACTAGTGCTATAAATATTAATTGAACCTACTAAATTTTTTTCCTAGTATCCCATTCTTTTGCCCCTAATTTATATCTATCTAAATTCTAATGGACCATATTTTCCGGTTCCCTGTATTATTTATAAAGGACGTGCCACTTTTAATGTCCCCTAATTTATATGTAAATTTCTTATAAATTTTATCTAAGATTATTTAAATGTACCCTATATTTCGCCGCACGTAGGTTATTAAAAAACGAGAAGTGTCCTCCCCGGGTAACATCCAATGTAGCAACATGTGTTTGTATGTCAACAATGATGTTCGTCATAACATCAAGATGTTATGGCGGACATCATCATTGACATAAAAACACATCTTGCTACATTGGATGTTAACAAAAATCCGTCACCTAAAACATAAGTTTCTTAGAGTGGCATTAGGTGGTGGACAAGTGGTTGAATGGTCAAACTAGCAAAGGTGCAAACAATTTAGATCTATGCTCACCACCAAAGTAGAGGCGCAAGGTCTGCCCAACAAACCATAGGTCCAAGGCTGCTCTGCGTCATCTAACAATCAACATAGGCTTGAAGGCGGACGCAATTTAGGGTTGGAAGTAAAAGGGTATATTGGCAGAGAGCCACCTCATTATTGTCTATGTTCATATCATATTCTTTCCAAATTTGAACAAGATTTCTCTGTGACCTACACCAATATGCTTCAAGCTGTGCAAATTCTAAAATGGCTGCTATTACCGCAATTCTAAAATATGACTAGCCCTTTTTGGTCCCATGCCCTGCAAACTCAAGGGGATTGTTGTGTTAGTCATAATATTCAAGAAAATATAATCCTAAAAATTAAGGGCAAATAAAGAGTGGAAGTAAAATAACCTTAATCTGTATAAGCTCCATCCTAAACAGTCAACACAACACTATCAGAATATTTGCACAAACCTAATGCAAGACTCCATTAGTATTATTTAACTTATAGAGGGGCATATAAGACTCCAATTCCAACAGGTTTATATATAAGACTCTATTAGCATTATTTAACTTATAGAGGCCAACAATGATGTCCGCCATAACATCTTAGAGTAAAATGATATTAGATGAAGTTTGGAACCCATTTATATGAACTTTTCCATGATTAATCCAAAATAGACAATAAAATTAAACCTAAGGCTAGAAATCATTAGAAGGTCAGGGATAAAATTTGGGACAAAATTGACTTAATTTGCTATTTTTAAATGACATATGTAGTTATAAAGGCTTATTAGAGGTTGTTTTTCATCCTTCCATAACTTTTGAAGGGAGTTTTCAAATTCAACTCATTTTACCATTTTAGAAATCTAAAAACAAAATCTAGAGACAAGATTAGAAAACTTTTATAAAAATCTATAATTCTTTAACATTTGATTAGTTGACTAATGACCCTTAAACTATACTATTTATTACAAAATTTAGTTATCTTTTAGACTATTGTAAGAACAAATTACATCATTTGAGTGTTCATTGCTTAAAAGGTGATTATTTTGATCACCTTAACGTTTCTTATTCAAATTTGCCATTAGAACCCGCATGAAAGGTTTTAGCTTAAGGGTGGAGTTAGAATCACCCATAAAAGGTATATTTGAACTTTATTAAACTCATCTTAAAACAAAATCAAGATCAACAGTTGAAGCCTTACCACAACATTTTGATTTTTTAAAACAAAATTTCCATCTCTAACATTCTTGCTAGAGTATTCTCTCCTAATAGTCTACTCCTTCTCACTTAAGCATTCAAAATGCAAATAGAAGACAATTAGAGACGATAATGACTTAGAGAAGAATAGAATAAAAATGAATTTTGTACGTGAAGGATTTTAAGATTAAACAATTCATTTCAAAAGAATCCAACTATTAAACTAACATTCTTTTATTTCTAATTCTTTGTTGATTAGTTATTTAATAGATTATTGAAAGAATTTAGGGAGTTTGGATTGTAGTATGATTTTGTTTTATTAGGCCTAATAAGCCAAGAAGATAAAACAAATTGCCAACTAATACTTCCAAAATAATTAAGGAAATTACAAGATAATCAACAATTTTTAGATTTGATTAGATTTGATAGAATTTAATTTTTTTGGTTATTTAAATAATTCTAAAGAATTAGGAGTTATTTAAACTACTTCCAAAACTGAAAGAACTTGAATACTACTAGTTGGAATTCAAAACATAGTACCAAACAAATATCATTGAAAATCAAGGATTAATTTTGAATATGCGATGATTTAGCAAAATGAAGGGAGAAGTTTACAACAAACAAATTTAGAAGATGATTTTTGATGACGGTACAATCAAGTCTATCATAGGAGAGGTATGTTAAACAACCTTTGCTTTATTTGATTTTATATTAAAAAAAATCTTAGTTAGCAAATTAATCCTTAGATCAAAGTCTTAAATTAGGATTGCTTAGTTAATTAGGAAATAGCCTTAGAAAACTAAAAATTAGCTTTTGCCTTAAAACCTTACTATAAAACTCAAACATTTAAAATGGGATGAACTTCAATTGAAATTTGGATGAAAATTGATATTTTCATCCAATGGCATCAAATAAAAGAATCTCAAAATTTTGATAGGAATTAGAATTTTTAGATTAATAAAGAAATTAAACTGCTCATTAAGATTAAAAGTATTTGTCAATGGTTGAAAGTTTGATTCACTAAAACTTCATTGATTAAAAACTTTTTTATTAGGAAGTTAGAATTTTTGTATTTGACCTTATTAGGAGAATAATTTCTTACTTTTCACTTAATAAACTCAAAAACCCTAAAAATAATAATTTAGATTAGAACCAATTGTTAGAATACACTATTTCCAATTAAGGTTGGAATAGATTTCCATTTTCTCTTTGGAATGTGTGTTTTTGTATTTTTTCAAGGTTTGGGCCAATAAGTCAATGATATATAAGTGAGCAAGAAAGTAAGAAGCAATTAGCAAGAAAGTAGTTTTTGAATTATTGATATTGGATGACTCTAGATGTTAGTCATAGGTTAAGTCCAATTTTTTTTTTCAAAATTAATAATAATTTCAATTCAAGAGATAAAATTTTCAAGTTGTTTACAATTTCCATCATTTCTATCAATATACCTCTAATAATATTTTCTTTGCATTGCACTACCTCAAATCATGTTCAAATATGCTTATTTTATTGGTTATGGATCCCTAGGCCCTAGGCCTCTACCATAGTATCAAATTTAATTGAATTACACTATGGTAATGTAATAAATAGGATAATGTTCTTAGTTGGATTATTATTAGGTCAATCAAATTGAATTTTGGAGAGCCTACTAAATACTTATTGGCTTCATTTAAACTTCTTCACGTACTATAGTAATTTGAACTGTTGCCTAACTTATTTGGGAGTAAAATATTATATTTATACAATTGAGTTATTTGTAAAGAACCCTAAACCGGGGTTTAAACCCATGAGTTTTGTGAAAAAGACGGTTGAGTTAAAAAAGTCAAAATAAAAGTGGATATGAAACTTATTTTTCCATCAAAATGGTGCCTAAAAAAGTTTGGTCCCCACTTTTGAAGTCATGTGACATAAGTATCTTGCAAAAAAGTTTGACACTTCAACTAAAATTGCCTTCTCAACTTCAAAAAAAGTCATCTCCAAAGTAGGGGGGACTTTACAAATAACTCAAATGGGTGCATGGAAATCAAGAAAATGAATAGGACTTGCAAATTTGTTTTGTAGTGAATGGATACTAAGGTAAACCAAGCTATGAGAGAAATTTTATGTTTAGTTTTCAAAGACAAATTCCTACGTATGCAAGTTATAAAATTTTCAAATTTTTCGGAGAAAAAATTTGAAGTTACAATGAATTTTCTTAAAGAAAAAAATGAAAGAAATTCATATCAAATACAAAATATAGTCAAAAAATGTAAAAGTTTCACCACATATGTATATTATAGTGCATAATATAATGATAAAACCAAACTTATAGTATAATGCTAAATCCAAAAAATCAACAAACCATAATTACAGATCAAAGGTCATTTTGCTATAAAATATTAAAGTTTTCAAATTCTTTCAAATTTTTCTATTTGGAATAGAAGCCATATGTAATAAGCCTTCATTTCATTCTTTGCATAGCTAATATTCACATCAACAAGAGGTGGCTAAAATAAATTACAAGGGTGATTCAAATGAAGATTAAGCATATTCCCCTTAGAAAAGTGAGCTATACTTTAATGAGGGAATTTATAATACTATTCATTGAAAATGTACTCAAGCAATTTTTGAAAAATTCAATGAAAGAATATTATTTCTCTTACTAAAGTTTTAGGTGAAGTCATCTAAGAGTCTAAATGGACACTTAGTATTTGCAATAGCATTACAAAGGATTAATCTAAAAGGATGGACTAGTCATTGTGGAAATCAACCTTTTTGAGTACTATTTGAATCACTTGTTAAAAAAAATACATTGGAAGTCAAACAACTATACATGCAAATTGCAAAACCTTTGTTTTCACAAAAATTCCAAGGATGAACATCCCCCCTTTTGTCTTGCATAGAAGGAATCTTTGTCATCTACAAGACTCTTAGTGTCCATGATGTCTTTTTAGGATTAAAGTCTTGAATCAATCCATGATTTTCTAATGAATGTGAGATTTGGGCTACATTAGATCAAGTTAGTAGCTACAATCAATGTCTCGAATGATAGTAATGGAGATTAGTGAGTGCAATAGGAACTACTTTTTGAATGTAAATTCATCAAAGTAAATGATTATTTGGGGCTTTGATGTTTTGGCAATATTTGAAAATATTGTCGCTATCCTAGGTGGATAAGATGACCATTAAGGGCACACTTCTGTTGGTTTTGTGGTATTCTAGAGACTCTTTTGGTCTAGTTGGGCAATACACTAATAATTCAAAATAAAGTCATACTTTTTCTAGAAAAATTAATTCGATTCCTTTCTTTGTTTCTTACATTTGTCATTATATGAGAAAAAAATTTAAAAGTTCAACAATGCCAACAAAACAAATCAATTATCATACCTATCATAGGCTATTTCAACTTAAATGGTAGAAAACAAAGTGACTAAATTTAGACTCTAATCCCTAAAGGACCATTGTGTACATGGTGTTCAAATGGAATTTCAAGCACATACACACAATGTGAATTTATATCATAATTTTTGAAAATTTTCTGAAGATAGAAAAACTAAATAGCTTTGTGAGAATGTAATTATTTTTTTGCAAATTGGTGCTTGGGAATAAAAGTTATATCCAAATAAGTTCAAAACAAGGGAGACAAGGCAGCAAAATCTTTTTTGAAATTTTGAAAAAAAAATTCTAATAGATTATATTTTTGTCTACATGGAATGCTTTGATTCATTTCATTTGAATAAGTTGTGTGAAAATTAGGCACAATCTTTTTTTTGAGCAATGTAAGCTACATCTTTTTGAAAAAATAAGTTGTAGGATTCATTTCTAAATGCAATTTTTTATAAATTTTCAAACAACTAGGTTCTATATGGTTTAATTTTCTCTCTAGAATAATCTTGCCATTGGAATTAGTGCATTTTAATTCCATCTTAGAGATATTTAAATTTTAAATTTTCTTTCTATCTCATACCTAAATCTACTTCACAATTGTTCAAAGAATGAAACTTAAGTTCTATTGAGTTCATTTTTTTTCCAAGATTCTCAACTAAATTTCCCATTATAAATATATAAAGCTCAAAACTCTATAGTGCAAAGAATTAAAGTTAAGAAGGTTCAAAGTCAAATAGTCTAGTCCCACAATGTCCTAGAAACTTTTTTTTACATTGTAAATGCATATATCTAGCAATCTCTGCAATCAAAATGTCCAAACTTTTTTCCACATATTTTAATACTAGTCAAGTGTAAGTTCTCATGGCTACATTTTAAGAAAAATCATTTTCAATTTTTTTACTCATTGCTATAGATATGGCAGTTTTGAGTGTTTTTTTAGTATAAAAAAGGCTTTAGTCTTTTTGCAGGATTAAAACATTATTGAAATTGTTTATTGTCCAATCATAGATCATAGAAAATCCTTCCATGTAAGACAAAAGAGCATATGTTCATTTTTTAGAATTTGTGTAGAAAGGAGAGGGCTTGCATACTAGTTTGATTTCCAATTAATGTACTTGGGTATTTTGAAGTAAATGATTAATGCAATATCTTAAAAAAAATGTCCTGACCACTCCATCCTTATAGGGTTAAGGTAGACAAGCCTATTACCACCCTAATTTTCAATTTGACTATCTCGGGGCCAATCCCAATAGGTTTATATATTCTTCAAAGGTGTTCACTTATTTCATAAGTCAATCACTAGTAGAATTTTAATTTTCCAATCAAAATAATATTTTATTTATTTTTGAAGTAGTATACTCTTAAATTACAAAACATAGAATGGAGGCATAAACATCCTTAACCCTTAAACGCCCAAGGCCATTTTTCTGTCAAAAGCCACTTATATTGCCATTTTTGCTACATTTATCAAAGTGAACCAAAAAAAATATTTTTTGGAATCTAACCATAGGATCTCACACTTTACTTGTCTAAAAGCATGTAATTAAAATTTCATGATGTTTGACAGCATATATTAGAAGATATTTTGTGTTCAAAGTTAGGAAAAAGAATTTTTCTGAACATTGTCATGCAATTTTAGATGACTTTGATTTCCATTTGTTAAAAGAATTTGCACTATGGACTTTGAATTAAAAAAATTTGGATTGAAGAATTGAATTGAAAATTTAGGAATTTTTTTCTTAAATGCTTGATTTTCATTCTTTAAGAAATTATTAAGTAGAGGTAGATTTGAGATTGAAAGAAAAACCAAATTGTTTATACCTCTAAGATGGGATTAAAACACAATAATCCCAATGGTGAGATTGTTCTAGCAAGAAATTTTAACCTCAATGAGCAATTGTTTTTGAAAAATTGTAAAAATTGCATTGAGAAACAAACCCTATAAGCTATTTTTTCAAGAAAATGTTCAAATTGCAGAAAAAACAAGATTGTTCATTACTTTTACATAACTAATCCAAATGGAATGAATCAAAGCTTCACATGTAGACAAAAATATATTATATAAGATTAAAAAAATTTAATCTTAATTTTAATTTTTTGTGGATTTATGGTATAACTTTTGCTCCTAGACACCAATTGAAATAAAAACTATATTTCGACATAGTTAATTAGTTTTCCTATCTTATGAGAAAGTTTCAAAAAGTCTCACTAAAAATTTAGGTTATCCAAACTTGCCCAAACTCCAAATTGTCCCTCAAGGAGACAATGGGATATTAGGGGTTAAAACACCCCATAACCACTCTCCTATGTATCCATTGTTCACCAATTAAAGATTGACAAAGTACTCCTTTTGACATTATTGCGTTGGATTAAATTGTCGAAAAAACGTGCAAATTTGCATGATGGGCTAAGAGTATCACCACCCCTTCATTGCGAAGCAACACTGTAAACATTGTGAACCACTGATCTTCCTTATCAGAGGGAGATCACAAGTTCACAATGTTTACAATGTTGCTTGGTAATGGAAGGATGGTGATACTTTAAGAGCAGCCCCATAGGCACACAGCCAAACAACATTGTAAGTGTTGTGGGCCATTGATCTTCTTCTGACAAAGAGGATCAATGGCCCACAACAGTTACAGTGTTGCTTGGTTGTGTCCCTATGGGGCTGCTCTAAGGTAGTCTATTCTAAAAGCAACTGTGTTCTAAATGCGACCCCTATTTAACCCAAGCGTCTCAATCCTTTTTTGAATTTTTGCACATTTTTGCTTATAGCTTTGTACATATACATCAATTTCCGAAATTTAATGAATTTAATCATTAAAGAAGATTGTCTTTTCTAAATTCAAGTATTATGTTTGACAAATGAGAGGTTAATTGGATGAAATAGAGCCTTGAAGCCCTCTGTTCATCGTCCAGAATATGAACGTCGGCACACTTTAGGGTTAAAGACAAGTGACATGTTGTTTAAAATATGTATTATTGTCAATGATGAATTGGGTAGGCTTAAATGGTCCTTGTAGGAGACAGCTTTAGATGGAATTGGGACCAAAAGGGGGTGATGGATTTTGAAAGCAGCCTGTAATGGACTGGTCTACCTCAAGGAAAACTTTGTGGCCATAGGCCTGCCGTTTCAGGGTTCAGTTTATTGGACATAACTGTATTCCACATGTCGCTTCCACGGTCTTCCACATCATCTTGGCCGCCTCTAGTGGCATTTAATCATCCATTTGTCCAGAGAATACCAAAGTGAATGTAGCCTCATTTTCTGGTGACCCCAATTCAGATAAGCTCCACCAGTACTCATGTGATGATGGCGGCCGGGATGGTACCCATGTGAGCGAGAGGTCCAGTACAAGGCTCGCCAAAGTGGTGGCCAAAGTTGCAAAAAACGCGCCGGCAGTTCCAAGCACAAAGGCAATCAGGGGCACCGTTTCCGAGAATAAAATCTCACATTCGCTCCATCGGTACAACTCGCTGTTTTCACTTCCAATCCGCTGAAAGTCGTATGGTGTGCGAAAGCAGAAAGCAGAAAGCAGAGAGCATCTCACTTCATTGGGGATCCAATGAAATGTTTGTAGAAAAAAAATTTAAGGAATAAAATCAAAAGTAGGATGCAGTAGGGTTGTCAACCCTAAGAAAATATAATTCTTTGCCATACCCAGGACAATTGTTCTTACCTAGTACAGTGTACATTAGAGCATCTCCACAGCAACGCAAAATAAGGCGCAAACTAGGCAAGTGGCCGGGCCCAGCCATTTGAATTAGAGTACATTAGAGCATCCCCACAGCAATGCAAAGTAAGACACAAACTTGGCAAGTGGTTGGGCCCAGCCATTTGAATTAGAGTACATTAGAGCATCCCCACAGCAACGCAAAGTAAGACACAAACTCGGCAAGTGGCTGGGCCCGGCCATTTGAATTGCCCCATAGCATGCATGGGGAAAGAAAAAAAGGGCCAGGCCTGACCAAATTTGAGGATGGCTCAACCAAATGGCGAGCCATCACCAAATCCAGAGTCAACTTGGCATATCCTCCTAAAGCTTCTAGATTTCTTTGCAAAAGATTCAAAGACATGCTAATAGTATACATTGAAGTGGTGTGAGGAAAGAGAATTCAATCTAGCTCACACATGTTTTAAATCAATTTTTCCAAGATTTGTATTAATTTATTGATATTTTCTATAAAATTATTTATGAGTTGAATATTATTGTTTTCTAATTTAGTCATTGATATATTTGTCCATGGACAATGTATTTTCATGTCCATTTTCTCTATAGATGGTTAGGAATTAGAGTGGTTGGTAGGCTTTACACTTTTGTTAATTGTGTGCATGACCTTGACAAGTATAGAGATGGAAAGGAGGATGGAGAAGACTATTTCAAGAGAATGTCACACCCCTTTAATGATTAGATTGATCCTTCATAGTTCTTGACTACATGATAATGGGACTCTATTTTCTTCTCTTGACATATTAGTCAAATTCCAACCTTTGATATCTATAAAATGTTTGCATTTCTCAGTTGACATGCTCACATCATTGATCATTTGTACCCATTTAGATTATATATAATTTTTTATTCAATTCGGTGTCCAAATCAAAAGTTATATTATTCTAAACTTTTGGAGCAACCTAGGCAATTTGGACAACTTTTGCTAAAATCCTTCTTGACTTTTGAAATTTGTCATGTATGTAACTAATAATATATAGCATATAATTGTCTAAAATAAAAACAAATTTTAGTTCTCAAATCACATTCTAAGAGGAGTCAAACTTTATTAGCAATGATGAAGTGGTTTAGAGAGAAAAGATTTTCTTTTTAACTACAAGCCCTATTATTTTGCAATATGTGAAGTCAAAGTTCTTGAAGTTATTCCTATATATTCCAAATGTTTGTGTCTAACTTTTCAATAGTTGGATTTAAAATTTCTTTTAAAAAAAAATCATTGTACAAGAAATCAATAAAAAAGAGTTACTAGTATATTGTCAACTCTTTTTACTTCCTTGTATTTGATGTGATTGAGAGTGAGCTAGATTCCATAATTGCTTATGAAAATTTTTCATGAATGAATCTAACATCATAAATATTGAAATCTTACAAAGTTTCCAAAATTGAATATATAATATTATATTTATTTAAACTTTTTACCTAAAGTCTATTAAATTTCTAATTATATAATGATACAATATAATTATGATGTTGTACACTATAATATAAACATATGCCAACATCTTCACATTTTTTAAGCTTATTTTGTATTTTATATGAATTTTCAATGTTTTCCTTAAAAAATTCACAAAAATTTCGGATTTCTACAAAAATAAAATAAAATTTGTATAACTTACACAAGACATGTAATTTCATCTATTGAAAATGAAAATCTTCATTTAGAATCTAATCACTATGTAGGAGCAAATTGAAGGAAGGAAATTAAAGTGAAATCAAGCTATAGTCACTAGCTATATTTCAATAGGCCCAATATTCCAAGGTTAATCCTTTGGAAATCAAATATTCAATAGACACTTGAAAACTTGGGTAGGTCATATGATGTTTTTTTTTAATGAATTTTCACAAAATATTGGCACAAAATGGGAAGATCCACCTCCTTTATGGAAATTTTGAAGAAAGGAATTGATCATATGCTTGGATCAAAAGTTATGCTACACGGAAAAATTTGGGAAGTTTTAGCAATTTGGGCATCTTTTGCTTTTCATCAACATTCACCAACTTTTGGAATTTGGCATGTCTGTAACTAATAGAATAAGGCACAAAATTATTAAAAAAAAAAGACAAATTTTAGTTTCTCAAATCACATTCTAAGATGAATCAAACTTTGAGTTGATTACACTAGAGAAGTTTCAAGGAAAAAACAACACTGACTTTCTTCTAACTCTTCAAGCCTATAATCTTGTTATATGTGGTGTCAAAATTCTTGAAATTTTTCCCATATGTTTCAAATTTTTCTCTTGAACTTTTCACTATTTGGGTTTTAAATTAAGAAAATTCTTCTTTACATAAAGAATCATTGAAAATGACTAGTACATTGTCAACTTACTTTAATCTCCTTGCATTGTAAGGTGATTTTTGGATAATCTAGACCCTACATTTGGTTCTAAAGTTTTGCATACATGTATAAGTAACAAGATTAAGAACTCAATCAATTGTGGAAGGATGTAAATTCATCAAGAGTATCAATTTTACTCCACGAGGATTTGAAGTTTGCTAACTAGGTCTTTTTTTTGGTAAATTTTCACCAAATAGTTAGAATTCAAACTTATATGTGTCACTCCAAAAAATTGGCCTATGAAATGAATGTAGAGGGAAGGACACTAGTCCAGAAAAAAAAAGCCCTCTTGTTGATCTATTTTACACAAATGAAAAAGGGATTATAATCTTCTCACTTCAAACGTTAAAATTGTTCAATGTTATACGATCGAATGGAGTAATGTTTTCCTAGCACATTGTCACAATAGTATACTACATTTCTATGTGGTTGAAGTTTAAGAAAGTTCTTTTATTTTCAATTTTGATGATGCATCCAAAATTGGCAGTTGTTAACAATGTCTCTTGAAAAACACTCTGGATCTTGGAGGGGTTAACTTAAGTTAAGTTTGTTGGACCCAATGACTATATTTTCTTGTTGTCCACTTGTCCCTTTTACAGTCGTCCACGTCAACCGGGCCACCTCCAGGACATACAAATATTCATTTTTTCACAAAATGCCAAAGAATACAAGGAGGGTGCTCTAATAGGAACTTCCAAGACAGAGGTAGATTTTGCTTTATTCAGTGTACCAATAGTGTACATTTCAAGAGGGGGACGTTTTCTAAAACCATTGCATATCAACTTCAGAAATTCATAACTAATCTCACTAAAGTCCAAAAATATGAAATAACGATTTGATTTGGATGCCCATTCCACTTACGGGAGAGGCACCCAATGGCGCACTTGCATCCAATGCCGTCCATTTCTAAGTTAGTTGTTCATTCTAGAACAGAAATGTAGTAGGATTGTCGACTGCTTATTGTTTTAGGTCAAAAGAAATAAGCCATGTACTGCCTACCTACATTTATAGCCTAAAATGATTGTGTTCTGTAGAAACGGACAACATTGGGTACAAGTGCACCATTGGATGCCTCTCCGTTATCTTCATATGCAAATTTACTGAAAATTGTTTCATGGAGTTTAGTTTCCCAAAAAATACAATCAGTTCTTCAAAGGTCACTTTAGGTGGGTACACCTAAAATTGCACCTCACCTAAAAGTGCCATCTATAGTTGCTGTACATTTCTGAATTCCATTATGTACCTATTTGACTGGAGCGCTTTTAAAAACAGACTTTGAACCTTAATAACTTTTGCATACTGTATCCAAATGCTGCGTTTTTTGGTGCATTGAAACGTGCTTTCCCTTGCCAAGAAGACTATATGAAAATTTGATCAGACCAGTAATAGTTACTAGGCACAGTACCAAAAAGTGTCACTTTTACGTGTACCCACCTTAAACAACAACACCCTCCCTTAGCCTCATTTCCTTGTGACCCAAATTCAGATGAGCTCCACCAGTACTCACGTGATGTTTTTAATGAGTCCTAGCATTCTTTCTGCATCATGCGTCAGCAAAATATTGATGTGAGTTTATTTGTTTTCAAAAAGAATGAATTTTGTATTTGCCTCCTCAAGTGGTACTTGTGATTTCTGATTTCTAGGGGATTGCAGGTCTCATAGTCATAGTGTACAAATTAAAGCAAAAAGCATTTCCCATCATGGGAATGCAATGTACTTGTAGAAGAAATTATAGTGTCGTGTAGGGTTGTCAATCTGTACAAAATACTATCTTCTGTGATTACAGAAGATACTATTAGTTGCCCCTTTCTCAAAAATTTTACAGGCCATTGATTCTTTTAAAAAAAATGCTTACCTTTAAATTTATTGTTGATTTGTCAAAAAAATCACAAACCGTTGATCTTATGAGATGTAATCTGAGCCGTCCAAACATGAATATGGAATACAGATATGATATTGTATACAAATATGAATATATAATGATATTAGATACTAATGCAGTACACATATTATATAATACTGAATACAGATATGCATACGCATATGCATACAAATATGAAATCCCATATTATTTGTCAAGGATATGGTTTCTGAGAATTACAAGAGGGGGTACAAGAGGAAGAGGTTGGGAAAGAGGGGGGATATGAAAAACTTAACAATTAAAAATTAAATTTTTTTTTGGGGATGGTGTGTGTGTGTGTGTGTGTTTCAAGGTAGTCAAAATTAATTTTAAATTATTATTTTAAAATTAGGAGGGGGAATTTTTGAGGGCATTTTTTTAAAAATTAAATTTTTTTTGAATGTTGTCTTTTGAGTGCATACTACTTGTGCCTCACTATGCCTATGCACTCAAAAGACAACCTACAACAGCCATACCAAAGAGAATCATTTTGATGGGTCTTTACATTGTACAATGTTTGTATGCTTTGCATCCCAAAAATGTCAATGTGACTTTAGTTGTTTCTAAAGAATGAATTTTATATTTGAGTCTCTTTGGTGCAAGGCTTGTGGTCTTAATTTATAATAAATAAGAAGCCTAAAAGTAGGAGCAAGGTGGAACCTACAAAGAACATCAAAAGATCCTATGTTCACCCCTTGCCCAAACTTTTAGGCTCTTTTATCCTTCAAATAGCCTTCTTATGACTACCATAATCAAAGTCTTAATTTAGTTCAATTTTTTTTAGTTTATGCAAGAAAAGTGAAATTTTCAATCCATTGCTGCGATTTTCATTTGAATAAATAAGTGGTGGGAAAAATGTTTTGAAAAAAGGATATTATAATTGGAACTATGGACACATGCCTAAATTACAAGATTTTTTTGTAGGTCTTATACATCTCATTTACTTGTGAAATTGCATGGAAATATGCCTAACATTGTCTTCAATATGCTAGATTTTTACATTCAAAACATGTAGTGTAAAATTTTCCACTAATGATGGCCAACAAAGTCATCTAAAACTTTAGGGTAGAATCAAAAAATTGTTTCATCAACCTCAAATGATAATATCTCTCAATCCATGCATTCAAACTTCTTGAAATTTTTACTATAGTTTCTTACACAAGTTTAGTACAACATCCCACGGTTACATCAGTAAAAAAACATTTTTTTGGATTCTTATCTCAATGCACTATAAAAGGCAATTTTTAGTAGATTTTGAGGAAAAAAGGCCTTGGGACTTTAGGGATTAATGGATCCAAGCAACAACATTGAGCACCATGCATCCAAAACATATAAATGGGAATTAATTTTTTGTGTCTTGCTACTAGTCTAAAAGATGCAAATTGAAAATGGTAGTTATTGCCAATTGTGAGTGCATAGTGTAACAATGCACTCAAAACCACAACCAATTTATAAGAAAACAAAATTTAATCCCTCAAGGGATTCAATTCCCTTATGTAATTTGCATACAAAATCACAAGACCAAATGATATGAGTTAATGTTTTTTTTATGCATATTGTATTTTGATATCCATAGCCTTAGTCATATCATAATTTGATATCATTTTGTAGCCGTAACCAAATTTGTATTTGTATGTACATATCCATATTTATATTTGTATGTTTGTATGTACGTATTACATTTCAATCAATGACAAGGTAAGAGGGTTTTTATTTTTTCCAGAATTAATTAATGGCTATCTTTTTTTGTGTTAAGAGAGGGGAAGGGGAGGGGGGGAGATACAACCCATGTAGGGTGATTTTTTACTAAAAAACATGCTTGAAGGCAATACACACAGACTGAGGTGATGACCGCCCAAAGGCAAGTGACTCCAGGAGGCAAAAAATGGGGCACACCCAAAGTGGGCAAGGGGAGCATCGTCAGGAACTTCACGCATTTGAATATGGTGCCATGATGGTGCATTGAAATGCAATCAAGTAAATTTGGTGCTAAACTCCATACCAACTGAGTAAAGAAAAAACGGCACCTATATTGTCAAAATGCAGCCTTTGGTGTCAAAATAGCACTAAAACAGTTTGGCCCAACTTTTCTGATGATGGGACATGGCATGAAAGAAAACAGAGGCCAGAAGTGCACCGAGGCAGGAAGAGACCAAAGAGAGCAAAAAAAACATCCTGAGGCAAGGAGAGCTGAGACCCTAAGGCGAGACCCAAGGACACCCGAAAGCATGATAAGGTAGAAGCAGCCAAATGGAACACTAGTTGTTCATGGATGCCTAAAAAAGAGCCTAAATTCAAGTGCAAGTGACCTCAAATTAAAGAAAGATATGTGGAGTTTCTAAAGTAGACAAGTCAATGCAATTCCAAGGAGTTGTCACTATTCCAAAAAGTGGCCAATCATCCATGTAGGATCCAAGGTTAAAGTGTGTCGCTTTTGGGTATTTTTGTGCTCACTTCAAAATAAGTCTAGTGTCCACAATAGATGCATCTACACAATTGTTTTCAAAAATTCATATTATATTCATACAAGCTCGAAAAAATATGAAACTAATTTTCTTGGTCTCCTAAACTATTTCCTAACAAATGCACATCATTTTTCTCTCTATGCACCCTCAAGAACAAGAGATCTAGGGTGAGTGTTTGTTTTAGGTGCTTCTACCTTCATGATAGAGCAACACCAAACATCGAGGCTAGGCTAGGAACAAGGAAAGAGAGGGTTGGCAAAGAAAAGTGAATAGTAAGAAGAAAGAGAACAAGAATAGTGTGACTCTGATGCTCTGTCTTAGGTGAACAATAATATTAGTTTTATTGCTAGAAAATATTGAAAATACTAAATAGAGGAGAAATTCAACAAAACTATTAAAATAAAATAAATAGGGAACTCAACAAAGCTTGCCTAGGCAACCATCCTTGGCTAGTTAGGAACTGCCTAGGTCCTAGGCAACTTCTTGTTTGACCAAAGAGGGATCCACCCAAGTGCCTTTCCCCCGCAAGCATTGTGTTGCAATATGAATAGAATTATAGATAAGATTTGGAAATAGAGATCCAAAATCCACCATAGTTGATGCCATGGATTGTGTCCAAAAGGACATATCTAACAAAAAGGAAGGAAGAATGAAACTAAGGAAAGTAAAAAAACAACCAGGGAAAAAAAGACACAAACGAGAAGAGGGACATAGGGGAATCCAAAGAAGGGAGGAATGAAATCAGAGTAGAGAAAGCAGAGAGAAACAGAACAAAGAAGGCACTAAGGTGGGTACACCCAAAGCACCACTTATTCATATTGTGCCTAGTTATTGTTATTAGCTTGTTCAGATTTTCATGCAGTCTTGTTGGCAAGTGAAAGCATGTTCCAATGCACTAAAGGACACAAGATTTAGATAGCGTATGCAAAAGTTATTAATAGTCAAAGTTTGTTTCTAAAAGCGCCATCCAGTCTGTGAACATAACTGATTTTGGAAATGTATGCGCACTATAGATGATGCTTTTAGGAACGTGGCACTTTTGAGTGTACCTACCTTACAGGACGTCATGGCAAGTCAGGAACAAAGTAGCCACAAATCAGCATAGAACTGGCACTGTTACTAATCACTAACAGCAAATTAGCAACTAAACAGAACCAATTATTGAGAACTGATCCTCTACTAAATCCTTGTTAATAACGCTTAAAGCTTCCTGTGAGGAATGGTCAGGGAAAGTAAGTTGGTGTCTTCCCAAGCAATGTCCTGCATTAGGGGTTGTCACGCATTGGGGGTTGTCATGGCACTTTCGAAGCCCTTCCCATTCCCTGAGAAAGTCCACATGGCGTGGCATGTGGTGGGGTCCATGAGCGGAAGGCGGAGCTGAAATCCTTGGAGAATTTCGAGTGCCGTTTCTTGCCCTCCGGAGGTGAAGAAACGGCACTTGCTCTTAGCTTTCTTGATGAAATTTTTACCTCATCCTCCCTCTGTTTCACACTCCTAGTTCATTGCACGAGTCATTCGCATAGTAAGATTTATGTGCTGCATTTGATTGGGCCCCGGCTTTATGCAGAGATAAACTAATTCTCGAGTTTTGATTGTGCATACTCAACCCACCAAAAGGGGACTCACGGTGCACACTTCGCCTCCTTCATGTGCAACAAGCTGCCATTGACTCCATTTTTCTCTCGACGATTTCTCCGACTTCAGAGAAATCTGCTTTGCTTCTTGGCAACCCCTAATTATCAGATGCAAAATTTCATCAGCTGGATGTTTGGCCATTCTCCTAATGAAGATCTGCTGTGGGTGCACTTCCGTTGTTGAATGGCGGGAACTCCGACGGAACCAGACGGGGGTTGACTAATCTCGGGCCAATCGTTGTGAGGCACGCAGCAGAGGAGGATGCTTCGCGGTGTTGTCGGCCCTTGCAAACTGTTTGACGAGGGGGGGAGATAGGACTGTGACGCCTCTTTTGACAGGACATTGTCGTAGTGATACTCTAAATAAATAGTAGGTCAGCCTTATTAGTGGCTGCTCCTCCTATGCCATGGTTTCTGTGTGTAACTTATATGTGTTCTTGGAGTACGGGTCAAGTTTCCTGAATTCAATATAGTTCTCATATGTACTAGGGTGGCCCGTGCCGTTGCCACGGTCTAAAAGAAAAGAAAAACAACATAATAAATAATTAAATTTTTTTTTAATGTATAGAAAATTCAAAATTCAATAACTTTCATGCCGTAAGTTGGAACACCATGAATCAAAGCCCGTGCACCCCTCCTCGCCGAGGGCTTTCCGATGGTACCAAACACGCACTCGGGGGACTCACGGTCCGGGAGATCTCAACGTCACAAACAAACAAAAGAAAAAGAATATACCATGCTAATTTAATGTATACTAGGGTGGCCCGTGCTGTTGCCACAGTCTAAAAGAAAAGAAAAACAACAGAATAAATAATTTTCTAATTTTTTTAATGTATAGAAACTTCAAAATTCAATAACTTTCATGCCATAGGTTGGAGCACCATGAATCAAAGCCCGTGCACCCCTCCTTGCCGAGGACTTTCCGACGGTACCAAACACGCACCCGGGGGACTCATGGTCCGAGAGATCTCAACGTCACAAACAAACAAAAGAAAAAGAATATACCATGCTAATTTAATGTATACTAGGGTGGCCCGTGCTGTTGCCACAGTCTAAAAGAAAAGAAAAACAACAGAATAAATAATTTTCTAATTTTTTTAATGTATAGAAACTTCAAAATTCAATAACTTTCATGCCATAGGTTGGAGCACCATGAATCAAAGCCCGTGCACCCCTCCTCGCCGAGGACTTTCCGACGGTACCAAACACGCACCCGGGGGACTCATGGTCCGAGAGATCTCAACGTCACAAACAAACAAAAGAAAAAGAATATACCATGCTAATTTAATGTATAGATGTATAGATTCACCATAGGTACACACTGCACGCCACTCCTCTGCCACACCAAATTGTAACAACAAAATTTTCCTTTTTCATGAGTATTTACAAGTGGGAATTGACTCCCTTTCCAGGTCCATGTAGGCTAAAACAGCCAGCTACCCTCAGCTCTGTTTGAGCATTCTTCTAATTCCTGTACCTTCTTCATGTGGGTGGGTTGAGAGGCCTACCCTAGAACAAAATTACGAAACCAAAGTCTCAGTCTACTTGGCTCCCGTAATGTTAAGGGAAAAAAAACTACCAAAAAGACTAGTTAAATTCTGTACTGATGTCCCCTCCTACTGCCTCCAGAGTTGGTTGCTCTCCAGATAACTTAGTGGATGTCAAAGGAACCTACCTCAACGGGACTTGGTGGTAATAAATAGGGGGTTATGGCTAACTCTACAACCCTAATTCCGCTTAACCCCCACTTAAACCCGCTTAACTAAATCTCCTTACGCGAGGATTTTGTGCGTGATCTTGGTGCGTTCCCGCACTTGCACTTGCAGGCCATTGCTGAACTTGGGAATGGGGAAGAAGGTCATCTTCTCCGGTGCAGCTTGATGCAAGTCGAATTTCGTCACGAGGTGGTGTAGGAAAATGCAAAGCTCCACGCGGGCGAGTTCCGATCCAGGACAGTAGCGAGGGCCACCTCCGAACGCCAACAACGGGGGCTTCTTCGCCACATTCATCACTTCCTGCTGATGCCGCCAAGGATTGAACTTGGTGGGGTGCTCGAAGTAGGCGGGATCATGGTGCGCTTCACGAATTGCGCACACTGTTTTCCAGCCTTTCGGCACGACGTATCCTGAAACCGAGAATAGCTGATATTAGAAAAACAGGGGTGTAATTCTTGCATATGAGATTGAAGGGATGAATTTAGCGGTTTTGTGAAGGATTGTGAAGGTCAAAACATGGGGGAACTAGAACGATAGGGCTGCAATTTGCACCACAACTTGTACAACAATTTGCAAGAGAATCGATCCATTGATGAATTTTGGGGTGCAACGAAAGGAGTGTGAAGCTCACCATTCAGTTGCACGTCTTCGGTAGCTTCGCGCCATAGCAGAGTGACGGGATTGGCAAGACGCAATGTCTCAGTGATGACCTGCATTCCCGGAACAATCGAGTCAGTCAAGCAATGTCGAGAACTGTCAAGAGTTCTCTGGAAGCGTGAATCATTCATGAAAGATTTGCAGAAATTGAAGAAGAAAGATCATTGCGAGGAGAGTTCGAGAAGCTTACCGATTGCGTGAAGCGCATGTTCTTGTAATCGTCCCACGTGAGTCCGCCATCTTCAAATTTCGAAACCTGGATGTTCTCATGTTCGGCACGCAGCTCATTTAAAACGCGGGGATGGTCCATGATGTACTTCACCGCAAACAGCATCGCGCACGCTGCCGTCTCATGCCCAGCAAACAGCAACCCGAGAACGTGACATCTCGTGTGCTCTTGCAGCATCTCCTCCGACATCTCCGGCGACTCCTTGCGCATATGTTCCTTGTAATCTACGTACTGGTCTTCATCCCCGACAGGTCGAGGTTGACTCACAACGTCACGTTCGAGCGTCTCCACAATGTTCTTGCGCGCTTGTAACGCTTTCGTAAACTTCGTGCCCGGAAGTGGGATTGGCAAAGCGAACAGCCCTTCAGTCAAAGTGTAGAAATCGTCACGCAAGGAATCGTTGACAGGACCCGATCTGAGGCGCGACCCGAGCAAGTATTGTGCGACAACATTGAACGCGAGCGTTTTGGTTTCTTCACGAATGCTAACTTCGCCCTTGACCGTCCACGAATTCAAATTCTCCAGGACTAGTCTCTCGATCATTGGGATGCGCTCCTTGAGAAGCTCAACGCGCAGGGAGTTCACTAGGAAGCGGCGAGTGCTCTTCCACTTCTCCCCGTGCGTGCTGAGCGCGGTGTACTCGCCCAAGACTTTGCGAAAGGATTTCGGATAGCCCGTGACGAATTGCTTGCCGTCGTGGGCGAGCACCCACTTGATCGTGTCGGCTTTGGTTGTGATAATGCAACAAGCGCCCATCAACTTCGACTTGAACATCTCCCCGAATTTCTGGCGACGCTCGGACATGAAAGTGGGGTGGGAGGTTGCCATACTCGCCATGTACTTCAAAGTTTCTCCGATTAGAGGCGAGCCGAAGGACCCCCCAGGCAAATTGGACTGCGAATTCTTCTTCCGGGGCCACAACTGGGAGAGCAGCAACAGCGAGACGCAGGTGAAGGCGGCTATTTCGAGCCATTGCAGCCCGGTAAGCAGCTTGATATCCATGGCGTGAAATTGAGCTGCAACTCTGGCTAATTTTCACTGCAAGTGCGAAATTTGCAGACAGGAGAAAGGCTCTAGAGAGATCTGAAGCTGCAAAGTGAATGAGGGCTGTGATACGGCCTCAAATTGGACGAGTTCTACTCTCTCGCTAATTTTCACAGCAACTAGGAAATGTGCAAACAAGCAGAGTCGCAGAGAGCTTGAAGGGCCTGTGAAGCTGTGAAGCTGTGAAGCTGTGATGGAATGGCGAGGGGGTGGCGGTGTTTTATACTTTGGGGGGGACACGGATTGATGAGATGATGGTCGCATCATTCTTCTGTCTGAATTTTGACTCCAACGGTGGATGGAGAATGAAAAGTCGGAAACTGGGTGCCAGCCAGCTTCCTCCACTGTTGAAGGGTAGTCGTGCAGAACTCACAGCGTGGGATTTGCTGGTACTTGTCCAACTGGCTCCTTCTCCGGCTTTTCCTCACTACATGGTCAACAGTACAACGGACTTTTTCACAATTTTTTTTCTGAAGGCGGCCTCACGGAAAGTGCCAGAGCAGCACTTCACCTTCGAGACTTGGTCTACATTCCGATCGGTGCATCTGAGATCAGGTCCGCCCCCACGTGAAGTCTACAGTACAGACTCTACACTGCTTTACATCTACTGTTCAATTCCTTACTTTTCCCTTACTTTCCGCCTATTCGCTTGTCTTTTTCGCTTGTTCTGCTTGCCGTCGGCAACTGTTACCGCCACCGAACTGCGCCGTGACTCTGTCTGTAGTTCTCGTGTTGAGCCGTTTTGTTTCCCGAAATTCGAGGAGGGGCTGGATTGCGCTACACAAGATATTTGTGTGTGCGCCACTCGGTGGCGATGGGGACTGGGACGTTCCGTGCGGCGATGGATTGCTGTATTGAGCTCTGGCAGTTCTTTTGGGACGAGGTGGTGGCGCCTCTACTCAGTTTTCTAGGGTTTGAGGGGCCGCTCGGGTCTTGGTATAGTTTGGGTCACCGTGTGCCAGGCCCACACAGGCTTTGGAGACGTACAGCCTGACTGTCTAAGTCAAAATTTGTTTTTTGGAGAGAGACCCCCAAATCCCAAATAATTGTTTTCCAGGGTTTTTACTTTTTTGCGGGCATGATTCGTGATCTGCAGTGTTGGAGTACAAGCTCCTCCGAGCATTGAATTTTTGAGAGAACTATCTTTACCCTCTCTTTTAGAGTCAGGCGTACCCGAAAATCCTTAATAGTCTCACACTCTCACCAAACCCCTCGGGCTGATTGTTCAGTATATTTTGACAACCTGTATCCTTGGAAGCGTTAAGAGTTTGTATCTTCAAGGTCCGTCATCAAAGCCCATCATTTCAATGCTTTTAAGACAGGACAGGACTGCAACATAGGACACATGAATCACGTTGGCGTGGGGAACTGGGGATGACATCAAGTGACTCGCATTTCAAAGATTGGCATGACGGGCAATTCTTTTTTGGTTATTGAAACAAATGAAACGGGATTTCATTGCAAGGGGAAAGGAACAAACCGCCAGGTGGCCTGGCGGAGGTGCAACAAACAAACCGGATCGACACAGACGGACCGGACCAACGACGAACAGGAAACGAAAGTGAATCCCAGCCAGAGATCGGAGAGAGGCCTCTCGCGGCCGTCCGCGGGGCGCCGTCGCGTCGCGGGGCTGGTAATTGGAAAAATGACTCAGCTATCCTAAAATTCAAATTTCAGAATTAGGCTAGTTTTAGGAACTTTCATTTCAGTTAACCACTATTGACGTAGAGAAGTGGTGCGTCAGTCAATTTCTCAGCCTTGTGTGGCGTGAGAAGAGCTGGTGTCCCTTGACGTGCTTGAATGGCGCCCTTTCACATCGTCCCTCTCCTGCACAGCAAGCATGGCCTCAATCCAGTTGCGAAGACAACAATGCTTACGAAAACCCTAGTATCTTCAAGGATCCCGTGTTGACAGTGGCGAATTGGAGGGCCTTTGAATGTCGCAGGGGTTTCTCATCTGGACCGACTTCCACCCGATTTTGGTGGGAGCAGGCTGTTTGGCGCTGGGGTATGTGTTTGGGCGGCATTGCAGGTCTGTGATATTCTTATTGTCTTTCCAATTTCTCGAGCTTTAACTCGTTTTGGGAGATTCTTCAAATGATTTCTCGCAACTTAATTCTGTATGGTACATTTTAAGCTCATTTGGGTATTTCTGTGTATCAGGTCCTATACGTATTTTCTCGTTTACGAGCCACGAATTTTCACTCCTATTCATTTGGCTTAACTTTGTGTTGAAAGTTTCACTGTTGCAGGTCTGTCAGTGAGATTCCTGAAGATGTTCCACCAGCGTCAGATAATGTGTGCTGCGCTCAGAGCCAGAGCAACACCTATTTTGAGGATTTGGAACGCCCCTGCAAGTGTTGCGTGTCAGCTCCTGCACAGTTGGACGGCAATGGAAAGAGAGCGAGTAAATTCACAAGGAGTCCTTATCTGGTGAGCTCTTTTAACACTTCAAGAACATGCATATTTTCTCATTTTTGAACGACATTTTCACTTTTTTTTCCCATAAATCTCTCACTTTGAATTCATATATTATACCATAGTGAAGTAGGAAATTTGAAGTTTGTATCAATTGACTGTAGTATTAAACTTTGCGATTGCTTGAAATGACATCAAAAATTGATACTCGACCTAGTTTTCATTTTTCCTTGATGTATTTGACGTGCTCAGAATGAAGAGCCATCATATTGAACAAAAATCTCGGGTTTATGGATAGTCAATAAAGTCTGATTTTGACAAAAGGAATGAATTTTTCGTCTGTTTCAAAAAATAAAAATGGAAGTTCACGACTTCCTAAAAGTCACATTTTTCAAAAACTCGTAACTCACTCAATTTTAATTCATTTTTGTGTCTGGACAACTCCAGTTGATGAATAATAGAATTTTGGTAGGGTCTAGTTCTATGGAATGACAGAAATTGCCATTACACATTGCACTAAATTTTGAGTTTGTAACTTGAGAATCCCCTACCTGGCCTTCTGGGCCGGGCATTTAGGGTTTAACCTGTGACCATCGCGCGCAATGTGTTTCTTAATTAGTGGGCTGTGAAAGTTTGAGTGCCTGGAAAGTCGATGTTACTTGATTTTGAAGCAGGCTCTGTCAACTTCAATTTGCGCTTCTGTTGCAGGTCCAGGATGCGGCTGAAGGATTTATGCAAGCCGAGAGATCAACGAAGCGAGGTCTTGCTAACCGCACGGTAAATGAAGATCCAGACATTTCTCAATATAGAACTACACAGCATTCCTTTTTAAGCTCTGTGCTTCAACATGAGTAATAGTGAATTTTTCATATATTAATGAATCAGGAGAAACTTGGGTACACTGATGCTGGAGCTCAGGTCATGCATCAGCTTTCATGCGAATCCTATTTTGAAAAGGGGTTATCAGTTAAAAATTCACTGACACATGCGAATTTTTAACCAAGTCCTGGTTAGTGTGATAGTGTAGTTCTGTGTTCCGTTGTCTGTCGCAGTTACAGAAGAAAACGAGTTATTGTATCTAATTGTTGAAATTTATTTTGAATAAGGCTCCATCACTATCTTCCTGCACAGGTGCTAGAGGAAGAACGGTTCCTGCAAGCTAAGACGCCCTACAAGGTTCCGTCTTAACTGGCCTGTTCATACTTACTCTTGTAATCTCCTTTTTGCATTGTTATCATATGGGAACGATGGGACTGGGTCTGTTGATGTGCACATTCCATCTCTAAGGTAACCACACCTAATTGCTACCCCATTATTAAATGCAGCGCGCACAGGTTGTTGCCTAAAATGTATGGAATCTGTACGTAAGAGTCTATGGTCGAAATTGGATACACCTATTATTAGTACCTCTAAAATTAGTAGTTCATTCATAGAGTGTCTAATTGATATATACTAAAGGTGCACTGGAATTTTCTTTCAATTGCTCAACAATAACAAAGTTTAATATGGGAAGCATGCTCAATTGCTTACTTGGATATTTTTGAACATCAAATCAGAGCCTAAGATTGATTTCGGGTGTATCTATAATTAGTACTTCAATAATTCAAGGTTTATTCAGAATGTCTAGAAGATTCATGCTAAGAATCTTTGGTAGTCTCTTTTGATTGTCCTACGGAAACTAAGAGTACGTATATTTAGTACTTCTAATATTCATACCTTATTAAGAGTGTCCAAAAAAATACATTCTAAGATGCATTGGATTTTGATTTTTACCTCAATTGTTCAACTTTAAGAATAGGAACTATGCTCAATGCTTATTTGGACAGTCTTTGTTGTTTGTATCTTAAGTGAAAGTGGCGTCTTTTAATAAAAACAGAGTTTCTCTGGCGACAGAAACAAAAAGGCTCACTTAGCGCCAAGGGCAAGGGTGAGGCTGAGATGGGCTTTGACCCACTGAGTTCCGACCGAGTGAAAACCGAGGACGACTCAGCAGCGCCTTGGAGTCGAGAAGTGCTGCATAAACGAATCGACTATTTCAATAACGCATCCGAATCAAGCGCAGAAACTGGGAGGACGGATGAATCGAGGAAGCTCAGAATGATTAAGAAGAAGTTTCTGAAAGTGAGCTCTAATGTCGAGCCGGCATACGATAGCACCAGCGCAACTCCCGACACTGCTTCTGGGGTGGTCAGGTCTGGCTCAACTAGCGGCCTGGTGGAGTTAGCAACGATGCCCCAAACAGATGACAGTCATAGCCCCGATTTCTCGCCATACCGAATTTCGGGTGGTGGATGCCACATGGCTGCAGCCGTGTTGCAGAAAACGTTTGGGAATGCTCTTCGTACTTCCAATGGTCTAGAAACTAATTGTAAAGATTCAGACCGGGATGGCGATACATTGCAACAGCTTTCTTGTGACTCTAATGAAAAGCAGGGAAATGAAGTGGAGGCTGTATCCTTGAGCGTTGCAGGTAATCAGTTGCTTCACTCCATACAGGCGGAGTTGCTGCAAATTCCTAGTGCAACAAGTCGAGCTCCGGAACATTATGGTTAGATACCCATCATCCAAGATTTGCAAGAGGTTTGGAACAATCCATTGCATTGTTATTATTCGTTTCATGTACTTTCTGCTTTTTAAATCAAATTGGAATGAGTCTACGTTCGGTGGTTAACTCCTCGAGGATCAAGAGGCTCGAATGTGTTCATTTTTAGCGGTGTTGAGTGCATCACATGAGGGCTTTCTTTTTGTTCGTCTCTAGACCAACGCATTCAATGTTCTTCACTGATGTAAAATTTGTCCTCTTCTTAATTCCATCATCCTCAGTGTGGTTAATCGAATTTTTCGTTTTCAAACACATGGATAGTTTCCTTGGTTTGTGAGCCATGTCTTGGAAACAGGAATGCGGTTTGAATGAAGGCAATCTAACTGCACTCAGCACAGTGAGAGACAGGTGTGAGTTGCGGGAGGAGGTTCCAGGGGATGAAGTGCTCAAGGCAGAAACTGGCGAGCTCCTCAACGAGACAGATTGCACTAAGGTAAGTAAACTCCTCCTCTTCATCGTTCTCAAGTGTCTGAACTGAGGATCATGTGCACATGCTTGTTGAATCTCGTGTTGTATTGACGAACCTTTGTTCTTCCGCAGGTCTCGTTTCGAGGAGATTGTCTCATTGCTAGGTATGTTGAAACATATGCTTACTGGATTGTGTACTCACTGATTTCCATGTTCGTGGGTATGTTGTGCTAGTCTAAGACATTGGTTCGGAATGTGGGTGCCAAATTTTTTACAGACTGTTTTCAGTAGCGAAAGCATAATTTCTGGTTCTCTTAAACCATGCTTGCAGAGAGCAGGCTGCAGACGAACCTCCAGGAAAGGAAAGCCCTCATCTCCAACCTCGTTCGTGAAGTTGTTAGCATTTGTAATCTTCTGGAAAAGGAAAGGGCCACCACGGAAGAGAAGAGTCAAGCCGTGGCAGCCCAGAATGGAGTGAAGTACATACGCAGGCTCTTCTTGGGTTCTTGGCAAGTGGCCTTTTCTCGTATGATTGTTCTTGAGTAGCACGAGTTTGCCTTGAGACTGATACTTCGGCGTTTGTAGGAAAGTTTTATCATTAACATTTATGTTTAATGAGAATCTTCTGCTAACTAAGGAACAGGATTGTCAAGCCTTACTATCAAGGTAGAGAGACCGACTATGGAATTCAGATCCCTGGTTTAGGACGGACCATTGTAGTAAAAATTGCACTCAGTGTGAAATTGGAATCATGGGGTCCAAAGGGTTGAAGATTCACCATTTTATGAATCTGTGGACAACACCACTCACATCTAAAGGCTTCTACACATGCAAACAATTCATTTATATTTTTGCAAGTTCAAGAATGATTTTATATCGTCATTGGTACCATGTTGGGAATTAAGAATAGCCACATTAGCATCCAAAAGGACAAGAATAGTTCCCTCCTTGGGAAGGTATGTGATTTTTCATAATTTCCAACATATGAAGTACTATATGCTTAGGTTAGATTTGACTTCTTGGTGTTGAATTAATTTGGACAAGTTGGTAGCTTAATTTGTTTTTTTGGATTTTAGCACTTTGTTGTTCTTACTTTTTTGACACTTGCAATTTTGGATTAATTTTTTCTATTCATGTGCAATTGTGAACTTTTTTCTAAATTTTTCTTAAGAATAATTTTTGGATATTCAAAATTGGCAACAATGAGATTTTTTAGATATTCAAAATTAGTTGCATAATTTTTGAACTTTTAGACATGTTCCAAACTTCTTCTAATTATTAACAAAACTAATGTACACATGTGTATCTTCTTTATTACATTTCCTCAAACAAAATTTGGTATATTTGGTAGTTTTGTGAACAATAAAGTTTAGAAGTAAAAGACATTTAGGGATCTTTGTGCTTCCATTGATGCTTGATTGAAAGTTTAGGGGATTGTTTTTGAAATTGTATTGGTGATCTTTAGGTTGGAATTGGTTTAGCTAGATTTTGGAGTGATTTTTAGGGGGTTTATTAATTGAGTATGTGAGCATGTGAGCCTTAAGTATACATATAGGTAGATATCCTACAACCATGGAAGGTGCTTATAATATAAACACCTATATTATAGGTATCTACAATATATATGCATTATAATCATAGAAGGTTTTTAAATTGTACGTGTATAGTCTTCTAGACTCATGGTCTCACTCTCCTAGGCTCACATAATAGCAACCCTCTACATTTAGCTAAAGAAATGGTGGAAAATAATGGATTTTGAAGACTATACAAAAATAATGGATTTTTGTATAAACATGACTAAAATTAGAGCCCATAGAGTGTCTTTTCAATTGAGTTCATTGAAATTTTTCTAAAGACTACTAGGTCCACTTAATTTTCAAAGCAAAGGCAAAAAATTGAAATTAAAAATAAATAAAATGAGAATTGATAGTTATATCTCTAACCCAATTGAACTTACTAAAATAAGTGGGAATATAGGGTCCACTTTGCATCTACAAAGTATGTATTTTTGAAATTTTCTATTGACAATTATTAAGTTCAACAATAGCTATTGATCAACTTACATCTCTAAAGTAAATCTAATTGCTAAGACTTTTATATCAATTGAAATCTAAAGACTTGTAATTCAAAAATGATGAGTCTATAACTATTTTCATTCACAACTATCTACGAATCATATGATCTTTTGTATTTACTTTTTAGAGATGTGATTTTATATCTTCTATTATTGGTATAAAAAATTCACATTTTGTTGTGAAAATTTGAAATTATCATGAATTTTTGAATAAAATATAAAGTAAATCATATCAAATGCAATACATGCTCAAAAAAGATGAAATTCTTTATATATATTTATATTGCAGTGTAGAACATTATGCTACATAATTTTTTTATTAAGTCATTTGAAAATTTGAAAATTAGCACTCCAAAGCGGGCTCCAAAGTTGAGAATTTGTTATTCAAAATTACCATTCAATATTTATAAGAAAATTCTATACTTTAAGTAGAGTTACAAATAAATAAACATAGGATAGTTATCAATGAAAAATTGATTTCCAATAGTGAAATCTAATGCTTTCTAAACTCCAATATGCATGAAAAAATTCCCATCACTAACATGTTCTAGTTCCAAAATGGGGCCCTAAAACCTTGAATTGGATGTTATTGGATGTGCAAAGAACAAGAAAGCTCTAGTTTAAAATTAATGAAATTTAGAAACAACCACATGCTTAAAATTTCAATAAATTATATCAACTAAATAATTATTTTTCAAATATTCAAATAAAATAATCTTAAAATTGAATTTTTCAAATTTTCAAATTTTCAATGTTAAACCTTCAATTTTTCAAATATATGAATTTTTAGTTATAATTTATAAATTTACAAGTTTTGAAAATGGAATATTTATAAATTTGAAGTTTATGAGATTTTACATTCAAAGATTTTAAATCTCCAACATTTCAACATTTCATAATTTAAATTTATAATTTGGTCATAATTGTTAGCAAAAGAGCAATAAAGCCCTTTGTAGCAATAGTAATCAATGGAAGGTATGATATTTGTTGATGTCATCGTGTTTGTAATGGTCATTGGTAGTAAGGTAGGAGGTCCATAAAGCGACCATCTAAGCGCTGAAGCTGAATTTGGGGGAGGGAAAACATCTTGAAATATTTTTCAATTAAGTTTCTTTGAAAGACAAGAGGAAATGACATCCAACCCAAGTTGTTTCATATTTTTTGAAGCTTTGTGGAATTAGTTATGAAATTTTAAAGTAGAAATGCCATAGGACTCTAAAAGTGACCACCTCCTAGAATGTATACAGTTTGTACATTTGGATATATTGAAGAAAGCGAAATGTACCTCTAAGTCATGTTCGGTTCAAAGTGCCTTATCGGTGTTCAAGCCTCCTACCTTATTAGCAACTCAGTAAAATACAATGCATTCAGGAAGAAGTGTATCATATTAAAATGTGAAAATACATATTATATTAATAAATTAATAAATTAAATTTATAACAAATATTAGATTTATAAATTGTTCTATTTTTAAATAATAAACTATAATCTTCTCAATATCCCATGCAACTAGTGACCTTCATTAAATGCATTTGGGTCTTTATTGCCAACTCCATTGAAAGATTGACAATAGTAATTTTTACATAGATATGGAGCCCAAAAGAATGTTCCATTGGGATTTTGATCTTTCCAATATTATTGACTTTCCTAAATAAGAGGATTGCAAATCCATGTTAGTATTGCTGTGTGTTTTGATGACTTTTTTTCACCTTTACCTTTATCTGAATGGTAGCCACAAGAATGTTCGGCTTTTGTCATCACATGCATGGAGAAGGGTAGTTAGACACCCTTTCTTTTAACCAACACCAATGAAATTTAAACTACCAGCCTTTGGTGGTAAGTTGTTGACCTTTTATCGGGTCAAATTTTAAATTCACACTCAACAGGGTCACAGAACTTGGGCAACTTGGGCTGCTAATGATTGCCCATCTCCAGGATGGGAAGACACGTGAATCCAAGACTTGGAATTCAACAAAAATATAATAGCAACAACATGTATCCCTTAAGAGAGGTTGTTTGTTTTGTTTGTTCATCACGTTGAGATCTGTCGGACCATGCGTCTCTAAGTCGCGTTCTGGGTATCATCGGAAAGCTCTTGGCAATGAGGGGTGCACAGCTTGGTTTCGTGGCATTTGAACTCATAGTGAGAAAGTTAATGAATTTTGAAGTTTTAATGAATTAAAAAGGATAAAAAGTTATGGCGAATTTCGTTAAAATGGCCGTATTCTTTATGCCATTTTTTAGACCGCGTGGTCTGAACTGAAAACTGACATCTCTAGGACTGGTATAGATTTCAAACATTTAGGACATATATAGATTTTCAAAATCTATGACTAGTTTAGATTTTAGATCGCACGGTCTAAAACATCTTGAACAATTGTAGATTTCAAACATCTACAACACATGTAAATTTCAAAAATCTATGATTGTTTTAAATTTCAGACCGCGCAATCTGAACTGTCAAAAATGTCAAACTAATGGAATACCGCCATTTTAACGGAATTCACCATAGTTACTTTTACTTTGATTTTGACTGTGACAACAGCATAGGGCACACTAGTTCAACTTAAGAGAAAGTGAACGTCATCAGTGGAGGTATCTTGTCACTCATATTCCACATGAATGGATGCGCATGCTCACTCTCCCTTTCCAGGTAGTTCAAGAAGGCCACTGGGTAGGGATTTCCCATATGATGGACGTTGAAATTCCATAGCTAAGTTAGCATGGAGAATCACTGGACAAGAGTTTGGGTTCCTCCGAACTGCGTGACATTAAATCAGTCCCATGAAGTCCCTGAGTTTATCACAGGGTAAACGCTGAATTTTTTTATTTTTTGCATAAAGTTTTTTTTCAAATTCTAAGTTTATATTTGGCATCAGAGATCCTGAATTGGTTGAGTGAAATACAAACACAACCAAAAACATAAACCCCAAACTTCAATCAACCCCTAGTAAAATGAGTTTTACCCTACTGGAACCGCGTTCTACCTCTCTGTCGCATCTTCGTGGAACTGATTTAACATCTTGCCTTCGAACTAGTGTCAAACTATGTCCCTGCCAACTGAGGCCTTGACAGCAAATACCGGTTGATCCTCCAGGTAGCTCTCACCGACTTTTCTCTCAGACCTTAAGTTAGGGCCATCTAAGGTAGGTACACCCAAAAGTGCCAGTTTTTCATACTGTGCCTAGTTCCTGTTATTATGTTGTTCAGATTCTTTTACAGTCTTGTTGGTGAGTGAAAGCATGTTCCAACGCACCAAAGAACAGTGGATTTGGATACTGTATGCAAAAGTTACTAATGGTCAAAGTGTGTTTCTGAAAGCGCCATCTATAGGCTGGGTACATTGAAAATGTATGCATGTTGTACAGGGTGCTTTAAGGTCAGGTGCCATTTTGGGTGTACCTACCTTAAGTTACAAGGGTTTTATTTGCAGAATTTGCGTATTGGAGATTGCTAAGAGCTGAGGGCACTACAAGGGAAAGGGGTGTTTTAACCCCTAAATGCACAAGGCCTGTTTTGAGCTTCTTGGAATTTGCTCTAAGTGGAACAATATGCCAACATTTTGATAATTTGAATCAATTTTTTTGGAATTGTAACCATACAAATTCAAACTAGATATGTTAGAGATTGCATAGGAAAAGAAAGCACAACAATAGCACTTATGGAGTGAAAGATTATAATGTTTGATTATGAGGGTGTTAAAACTGCAAAAGTGATGTAAAGTATTTGTATCCTCTTTTTGCAAGTTAAATCTAAAAAATTGGTGACCAAAAAAATATGAGGTGAAGAGGCCTAACATGCATAACTCCAATCAATTTATGGCTCCTCAAACTCTACTCTACAATTTTTGTAAATGAATTTCGAATGTGATTTTTTCTTGAAGATCTAGTGTATTTGAGGCTCATTTTCAAGAGCTCACAACACTACGGAGAGTCAAGATTGCAAATGGTACCTTTGCACAAAATCTTATATAGAAAAATCACTATCATTCATTTTCCAAATCAAATTTATGACACTAAAACTAGACTTCTAGAAGATCTTTCCAAAAATACAAACGATTAAAAATAGCAACTTGGTTAGGTTTTATTTAACTTCAAAGTTTTGCAAACACCAAATTCTGGTGCCTTAGGCAGTTAAGGATTAAGTATAGTCCTAGTAGTATAGTCTTTTAAGTAATAACCTTTATGTAAGATTTTTAATAAAATTTTACTAAAAACCTTACGTAAAGGTCATTACTTAAAAGACTATACTACTAGGACTATACTTAAAACACCCCTTTCTCTTGTAGTGGGGAGACCTCCAGTTCTCTTCTTTGTTGGAGCCACACAAGCCTTGAAGTTCAATTCTCATTGATGGGCGTGGAAAAACGACATAAAGTTATTGACATATACAAATGTTCGTCAATCATCAACTTCTATTTGGTCGTCAACAATTGAACCAATCAATTCCACCAAAATCACCTCTTCATCTTCCTCCTTAATATGAGCCATATTCGAGGGGATGAGCCAAATTGGAGGGGTCTGTAATATGGGTCACTATCACTAAAAGATGCGACCTTCATGTCATCAGTTGGCATAGGGTGATTGCATGAAATACTTGTACTATTTTATGTCACATGTCTTTAGTTGATTAGTTTTTTAGCCATAGCTTTTGAATTCTATCTTCAAATGACTTGAAACTTATAAACAAAGTACTTGTGACAAATATACACCTTACCTCATTTTTTGAAATTTAAAAAAACATTTTACTATCCAAAAATAGCCCCCAATTATATGTCAAATTCTCAATTTGTAAGTTTTTTAGTACTATTGAGTACCCAAATTAATGGATTTAAAGCTGAAATTTGGAGGAGATAGTCTTCCAATAGACTTGTAGATATTCTAGAAAGAATTTCTACGAATAAATAATTATATGTTATGTAGAAGTCCACAAAGTGAGCCCCTTTCTACTTGCATTTTGAAACATGTAAGAAATAAAAAAATTTGGTGAATGATCATTTCAATAAAATTCTTGCAAATGGGCAATTTTTACCTATTTTTAACCTATTTTTTTTATTAATTAAGGCCTCAAAATAATTTCTTGAAATTTGACACTTTTCTAGATCTCCAACTTAGAGGATTTTTCTATGATTTTCCTTTAGTGGTTACCTTCATCATATGTGTATACATTGGCCATTGGCCATCTATTTTTTAATATAAAAATTATTTTTTTAATTTAAAAGTGCTTGAGAAAAAAAAAGGCGTAAGTATTGTAAAAACACAACAAAATTGGCAAGTGTTTCATGCAATCATCCCACAATGCAGTGGCAATCTATGCATGGGGAACTCATATTAATCCAAATATTGACATCTTATATAATTGTTGTAATGCTAAAGTGGACAAGATTCCAATCCACCAATTTTTTTTATTACCTGTAGGCACAAGAGACAGGGGACTTTATTCAAACTATCTTACATCACATACAAGGACCAACTCCATCAAAAGGTCCATACAACCATTTCACAACATTCTAATGTATTTTTAGTGAACCACTTCTTCACAAGTTTTGCAATCTCTAGATCATTTGGACTCTTTTCAAAGGTTCAACATTGTGGGTTATTTGACTTGCCTACAACAATAAGGTATTCACACATGTGAATTGGATATGGGAGGTCTCTCAACAGGCCTTAAGGAATACTTTATTAGATTACGACGTACAAGGTTGCCCATATCAAGGCACAAGCTAATGTCCAATTGATAAGATCAAAGACAAATTTGAGCACATATGGCTCCAATCATTGATCATGGCATGTAAAAGAAATGGCCTTTTTTGGTTGGAATAGGGTTGGTCCTTTGGTAGATCTTTTTTCAATGTAGCTTTCTAGATCACCAAGTTATGTTGTAATTGTTTGTTCCTTTTTCTTTCTATTTATTCAACGAGTCATGAGGTCTAGGCTACTTGTTCTTAGTTCCTTTTTTTTAATGCAGTGGATTCTTCCATTTGTTCAAGAAAATGTTCTTTTTTTAGTTTGAATTAACCCCTCAAGGACTAAGAGGACACAATAAAGCCTATCAAGTTTACTTTCTACTCCAATTTGGAATTTTGGAGAAATAATAAAATTGAATATTTTATAACAATTTCACTTTTGGACCTATAACCATAAAGAATTGATTTTCTAATTTAGAATGATTTAGAAAATTTGTACTATAGTATTTAACACTATAATATAAACCTATAGAAAAAATTCACTTTTTTTGAACATATATAGAATTTGATATGAATTGTATCACTATTTTTGAAAAATATAGTCAAAAAAATCTTATTCATAGATAGTTGCAAAATGAAGTTTCAAAAAATGATTATAGGCTTATTTTTTTAGAGGTCAAAGTTTGTAGATTTTAGTTAACATAGAAGTCTTGATCATTGCAAACTTATTGCATAAGACTTTGGAGGTGTATGTTGAACAATAGCATGCATAAAGCCCTATATTTTCAATTTGAAAATCCTATTTGTCTATACACTCAGACCCCTTTAAGTTGCTTCAAAAAACTTCCAATTGTATCATTTTAGAAAAAAATCCAAATTCTGTAGCCTTTTTTTAATGTAAAATAACCAAATACCATAATTTTCCACTGGTTCTTACAAATTAATAAAGGTTTTTAGCTCTTTAAATTGAAATGACAATGAATTTTCTTTTTAGGCTTCAATTATAGTTGTGTGACCTTGGATTTCTATTATTTTTGTCCTAGCTTCATTTGACTAATTTAAACGTAGCTTCAAAATTCTATTATTTTTGTTTTGGCTTCATTTCATGAATTTAGTTGTGCTTCAATTTTAGATGTGGCTTGAGATGGATTTTATAGTCATGAAGTGGATCCTAAAGTAGTCAATACAAAAACTCCAAAAGTTCAAAGGGCATTTAAAAAATGAGCAAAACCAAGTCCAAACCTAAAAGACATTGCTAAAATATTCAAACTAAGGGTCATTGCAAGAAAGACCTGTGGCAAAGCGTAGCGTTTTGCACAGTACTCACTTTTTTCTTTGGGAGTACTGTATAAATAGTAAATCAATTTTTAAAAAAAGTGAAAAATATATTTGATGTATACACCTTTAAGAAGAAGATACCCTAGGAAGGAAAAGCATAGAAAAATTCTCTAAGTAGGAGAACTAGAAAAGTGCTGAATTTCATGAAAATTGTAACTTTCACTATATTTTCACATTTTAATTTGTAAAAAATAGGGAAAGTAATTTTTCTTGAAAATAAAAATTGGCCATTTGGGAAGACTTTATGTTAAAGGTATTTCACCAAAATAATGATCCGAAAACTATCTTGATTGTTCAAAAATGTGCGCGCAAGGGAGGCTTGTTAGCACGCATGTAGAGGAAAGAGAATAATGATTTTTTAAATTTCCTTCGGTGGAAACATGCCTAATTAGTGTAGTAATAGACCCTAGAAATCTCAGCTCTAAATTATTAATTTAAAGTACTCCCCAGTACTAAAAACCCCTAAACTGCAAAGTGTGACAAATTAGAGAAATTAGAATTTAAATATAAAATGATTTTTGAATTTTTTTGAAAAATAAGGGTTTTGATAACTATCAAGTCAGTCATCTTCAATAAAAATTTCAAGTTCAAAGAGTTAATACTTCAAAAGTTATAGCTCATGACAACTCCGTCACTCAAAGTGTGACGCCAAATAGTACAAGTCTTTCTTGCATTCACCCCTAACAATTTAAAATTTCATAAATAATTTTCTAGTGCTATAGTACTATCTAAACTATTCATTATGCTCAAATGAAGGTTTGAGAACTTCATTTATTGGTTGGAACATCTTGGCAATGGAAATTTTTATAGAGATATTTGGGCTTGCAAAGCATTCAATTTTTATTACAAATAAGAAAATATTTTGACATATTGACTAGCAATCAAGAAAAAAAATTTAACTATAGCCTATAGAGTTTTGATTTTCTAATTTTGGTTTGACATGGTTAAAAAATTTGCACCATCAAATTTTAGACTACAAAATAAACCTATAGAATTTTTTCTATTTTTTGAGCAAATATTGCCTTTGATAAGATATGTTTGACTCTCTATTTAGAAAATCATCATAATAATATATTTTCATCAAAAGAATTTGAAATACTCAAGACTAATGAAAGATTGTTAATTGTGTCTCTAGAAATAAATATAAAAAAGTCACATTTATTGATAGTTGCAGAATGAAGTTTGAAAAATTAGTTATAGTCTCATCTTTTGAAGGTTGTGAGTCTAGACTTTTAGTGGACTTGAGAATCTTGGCAACTATAAATTTGTTATATTGAACTTTAGCTAAGATGTATATTGACCACTAAAAGCTAATATTGAACCCTACATTTGTTAATACAAAAATCCTAAAGATCTAGACTTTATGTATGCAAAGTAGACCTTATATTAAATTTTTTTTGATCAATCCCATTAATTGCCTCAAAAAAATTTCAAATCTTTTTTTTTTCTTAATACCAAAATTTTCTACCTTTTGTTTTGAAATTCATTAATCTCTAAAGGACCAAAGCATTGACTTTGGGCTTTTTAAAAAACTTAGGCATACTTTATTTTAAAACTTAGTCATACTTTATTGGTTTCATAATTTGAGATTTTTTCATGAATTTTGTAGGATAGATGCTACTCATAATAGTCTATATGTGAAGCCTTGTTTCATGTCATCCAATAAATATTGCAAAAGTAAGGAGGAATTTTTTTATTTCAACATCAAACCAAGTAGCAAAAAGGATTTCTAAAAAAATTAAAAATTATTTATGAAATAATTTTATTGATATTTATCTACTCAAAAGATTTATTCTAGTAAACCATTCAATTCCAAATAATGAGGTAAAAGTTATAAAGAGTTTTATTTTGCAAACAATGAAAATAAAGAAAACATGTACAAAGTTGTTTTTTGCTCTCAATTTTGAAATTTTTCATGTTGAAATGAAAATAAAGGATACTTATTGCTTATTAGAACATTTTTGCCATTGAAATTAGCAATTCCCAAACCCTTTAAAAAATTATTAGTATATAGGTTTATCTTTCATTTAAAAATCCCTTCGACTTTCCAATTTTGTAAAAAATGAATATATCAAAGTTTTTTTGGTTAAAATTTTTTACAAATGTTTTCAAACCATTTTCTAACATATTCATTTGACAAAAATGCACAAGTTATAGGACATATACATTTTTTCCTAAAAGTGTTGAAAGACATTAGGAGGGATTTGAGGGCTCCGAAGGGCCGTTTCGGGACTGTTCCTGAAACTGGTCTGGGAACGTCTGGCCACCGTCAGGTCAGCATTTAAAATTTAAAAAAAAGATTTTTTTTGGGTCCTGAAATATGAAAAAAAGTCCAAATTTTTTTTGGTTTTTTTTTGAGAAAAAAAAGTCGATGACGTGGCACGGTCTCGACCACGTCGGATTCCTGCATATCTGCGTTCCCGTGACTGATTACGGATTTCGGGCTGTGGGAACTCGCAAGCTCCCAGAGCCCTCAAATCCCTCCTAATGCATTACTTCACTTTTTGGAAGGGCTAGGATAGCCTAAATTTTGAAGTTTAGGCACATTGAACTTGAAATTTGTGGAGATATTCATTTTAAAGTTTTTAGGCAATGTACCTGAGCAAGTTAACTCTTCAAGGACCTAGGGGATATAATATTATAATGATTCCTCTTCAAATTTTCAATGGCAAATTTTCAATAGGGTGAAACAAATCTCAATATTTTGTAAATTAGGATCTTGTAGAGTAACAAGTATAAACACTTGTAGCATTGTTTGATTTTAAAAATTTTATTTACGAAATGTAGTCTAGTAGAAAAAGGTAGCAAATATAATGTTTTTTCAATGAAAGGAGTAGTAGAGGTGGAAAACATATTTTCTTAGATATTTTTATTCTTTATTCTTTACTAAAAAAAGATTTGAAGAATTTTTTTTCAAATTTTTATTTTTAGCAATTTAAAAAAAAAGTTCAGTCTAGTGTGATTAAGAATACAAAATAATTAGAATGACTCTAAATTTTTTCGAAGATACTCCAATCAATATGATAAGAATATAAAAATTTAAATTTCAAAAATTTATACATATTTAATTTAATAAAAGAAATTTAGGATCCAATTTAGTTAATTTCTACTTTCTATTCCTTCTATTTGAAAATGTATAAAAATTTGAGGAATTTCTTTATTTTTCAAAATTTTAAATAAAAAAACACAAAATTTGACTTAGATTCCAGGACAATTATTTTTTGAGGAGGGTGGGTGGGTAAAAAAAGCATTATTCATCTTCTAATAAAACTTTTTCTCCAAAATCTGCATTTTTTTGGCCTATGAAGTTAATCATCCATAATTGTTATAATCTAAAAATCCAATGGTCAAAATTTTCTATAATTAATTCCATGTATACTAGAGTATTTTACCCTATTATAATAAATCAATAGGTTGTTTTCATTCCATGAAGTTGTAATGTAGTTCCTAGAGTAATTGTGGCACTTTTTGATTGGTTGTAAGGCTTTCATAAATGCAACTAGCCCTTGGTTGATTTTGAGATTTGTCTATACCACTACTATAGGTCAAAGAATATCTCCTACTAAAAAATTCATAGTAAATACAATTTGTGTAATAAAATTCTGAAAAATATGGTATCCTTCTAAATTCAATATCTGTACATGAAAAAAAATTGCATTAAAAAAAGTTGCACTCTACATATGTGTAATTGCTTAAGTAGTTGGAGATGGATGAAATACTCCAGACAAAGTAGTCTTCTCATTTGTATAGTTGAAATTAAAATTTTCAAGGACATCTATGTGCAAAAAAATATCAAAGTAGTACAATTCATTGAAAGAATTCATTGTCAAAAAGTTGCTGGGCCTTGAGAAGTTAACCAAAGAATCCTATAGTTGAATGTATTTAAAACTAATTATTCATGAAGATTTTTATCTTGCTCTAGGGATAAGTATTTTGAAGCAATTTTAGGCATCTAAAGTTCTAAACATGTTAGTCCTTTAGGAATTAAATTGGATAGAGGTTTCCGTAGGTTCTCCTCTAAAAAACTTTTCAATGCCTTCAATGAAAAGGCATTTGTTGAGTACAGTTTTAGTCATGTGACTCTCAAGCTCCATCATTTTCATTGTAGCTTCAAAATTATGTTATTTTTGCCATAGCTCCATTCTACTATTTTAGTCCTAACTCCATTCTATTATTTTTGTGGTGCTTTAATTTTTGCATGTTTTGCGTTGATAGAAGCCATAGTGACATATGTAGAATTGACCTTGGACTTGCATGCTTAGAGAAACTATACTTGGGCAAAAATCTAGTTTTAGTAATGTGATTGAAATTATGTTTATTTTCATTTTTTTGGGCTTTCTATCTAAGATGGACAATTTTTGTAAGGTGGATATCTCCATCTTAGAAAGTCATATTGAGGGAGGAGAGTAAATGCCACTTATGCTAGAAATCTAGAATGTTTGGAGATAAATTAGGATGAGTAGGTTCAAAAATAGAATTGATTGTGTGTCAATGATGTATTGATGTCTTTTTATAATCACATAAATTTTTTAACTCAATGTAGGTGAAGCTCAAAAATAGAATTTAAATATAATATGCAATAATAAAAGATCAATGTTTAATTGGAGAGGTATTTATTTGTAGCCTAATTTTATGAAATTTTATTATTTAGGACAAGGCTTTATTTTTGTCTTTTTGATGCTAGATAGTGCAAATGAAAAATAATTTCAATAAATAATGGCAAAAAACTACGAATTTTTTTGCTAGAAAAACTTCAAATTACGAAAAATCTTAAATAAAATTGCCAAGTTGTGGATGAAAATAGAATTATGGACACGTTATATGTACTAATGTAATAATTTCTATTCAATATGTGGATGGAAATTGACATTTGAAGTATTATTATAACATTTGATATTTCTTTTTTGGAATTTTATAAATAATAAAAATAAAAATCTTGATTTTAGATTTTAGAGGCATGTTTATAATTTTCTATTTATGCAAATTTTCTGAAATTGTAAGTGAAAATTATGTACACATGAATTTTGAATTACATTTTAAAATGACATAATCTCTAAAACTATGCAAATAGGATTTAAGAGTAAATGAAGATGCAACCTATGAATTCTCTTCATATAGAATCATCTTAAGTGCCATAAAAAACACCCTCTATATTTGGCCCTTCTTTAATTCTTATCGTATATTAAATTTGAAATTTTGCATTCCTTTCTTTCTTTTCTTAGAATAATGATCTAACATTAATACAACATAGTAGTATTGTCTAATCCTAGAACATTGTTGAAGACCTTCAAATATAGACTTGGTGAAAGTTATCATTTGTTGAGTGAGCAAAAATGCCACTAGACAACTTCATCTTGAAAGAATATTGATTCCTATTATAAGTGCTTGAATTCCCTTCAAGTTAGAAGGCACCAAATTAAAGTAGAAGTATATGTCTCCCATGCATATAGATAATTTCATTGAATGGCAATCATTCCATAACCTTTGAACTTTTAAAATTTAGATCGTGTGGTCTAAAATATATATTTTTCCTAGATGGTTTAAACCATGTAGTCTGAAAATGGCATGTGGAATATTGCCATTATAATGAATTTTGCCATTCATGAATATTCAATCTCTATTTAAATAGGATTATCTGGAATCATTGTTAATATGACCATATAAATTTCTTGTTTATTTTCTTCCATCTTTGCACATAGCACATAATGGTTTTAAAATAATAGAGCCTTTAGTAAATGATTTTAGGCCTTTCTTAACCATAACTTCAAGCTTGGTTTTGAAACAATTTTTGACAAAAGTACTTAGCTTTTGGATAATTTTGGAATGTTTCAACCTATTGAGTCTATTTTTATATTGAATATGGCTTGCTAAGAACGCCATTAGATTGCAAATTCATGGCACTCTTCACTTTTGAACTCACTTTTGCATGCTTTGATTGCACAAACTTTAGACAAGCAACAAGCCCCAATTAAGCCCGCATATCTTATTTTCAAGAGAAATTGATTTTTCTTTGGATTGCCTATTATACAAGGGAATGTTATTTAAGGGTTAAAGGTGTTTAAAAGATGCACATAGGAGGCACTAGAAGGACTTTTCAAATCATGACTTAATTTAAAAACTCACCAAAATTATAGGATGATTACAAGAAACACTTGTCCTATTTATTGTCCCCTTGCCTTTGGACAAGTGTTTTTTTGCTTATATCTTTTGCATCATTTTTTCATTTTCTATGAAATTTGAAGGGAAGGTAAATTTTTATTGTTTCAAAAGTATTTTTTTGGATTTCTTAAAATTATTTTATTATTTTGAAATAGCTTCCAATTAGATATCTAGTATTTGCCTTGGCCATTTGGAAGAGTGAGGTGGGTGGGAAGGTGGGTAGTACTATCTTTGAACCAAATATGTAAATTTGAAGTTCAAAATTAGAATAAAAGGACTTATACTAAAGTTATACAATCCCACAAAATATTTTTTTTAAATAATAAATTTTCCACCTTCCACATTTGCTCAAAGTACACTACCTTTGCACAAGTGATGAGAATACAAATTTATTTTCCTAGGGATGAAAATGGTTGAGAAGAAGCAATTTCAAGTTAAAAAAAATAATTGTTTTCTACATATTGTTTATGAGTTTTCTTAATAAATTTTAAAATTCAAACATCAAAGTGTCCATTTTCATAGTATTTCCCATAAGTGCATAACTTTTAAAGATAAATTTTTTAGGCTCAAATTTTCATACATGTACTTCACAGGGGGGACACTTTCACTACATTTGGGGGACCACGTGCAACGTAGGGGTATTTTTTAGGGACCTATTTACCTCCTAGGCAACATTAAGAGGGGCCCTATTGGCCTATCATAACCTAATGAAGAAAAATTTCTTATAAAATCCCCTATATCATTACTTGTAATATGTAGGTCAATGCAATTTATTTTAGCCTATGTTTTTTGTAAGTAAAAAAATTAAATAAAAAACTGATGAAAAAGTAAAAGTGAGAAGGAAAAAGTTCATAGAAAAAATATTCAATTTCTAAACACCAATTAGCATGAATGAATCAAATATAAAACATTAGAATTGAAAGCCGTACTCAACAATTAGAAGTCATATGAAGAATGTGCTTAAAAACAAAAAGCTGAAGTCAATGAAAGTACAAAATATGCAAAGTACTAAAAATGTGCCTCAATGTCAAAATGTAGACAAGAAGAAATGCTTGCTAGCAAATGGAAAAACTATAACAACATCCTCTGTACATAAGAGGATTTTTAGGTTTACAAGACTGCGAGTTCCCAAACGCTAGGAACGCATTGGGAATGCTGGGAACGCGATGCTGATGTGGTCGAGCGATTGCCATGTCAGAAAATACTAATTATGTATTAATTTTAATTAATTTTTAAATATTTTTTTGAATCATTTTTTTGCTTTTAAATACATTCTAAAGTTTTTTGGGAAAAAAATGTAATTCTTTTTTCAAAATACAAAAATTCAGATAAGTAGAGGACTGTTCTACAGTAGTGGAAACAGTTTCAAGGAACAGCCCTAAAACAGTCTTCTAGGGGCCCAGAAACCCTCTTATATTTATGGTATATTCTTAGAATCAAAAGAAAAGACATCCAATCTACCATTCGCTATGCAAAACTTTTGCACTTAGAATTCAAAAATATGTAACGAGTTCAGACACCTATTACAATCCAACCCTAAGCATATAAAGGGTTTAGAAAAATGCTAAACCTAAAGCTATAGAATGGAAAGAACAGAGCACACAGAAAGCTTACCAAAAACCAAAATGAAGCTGCAGGTTCTTGATTTTGACTTTGCCTAGAAATCTTGTAGAATTCATCCCTAAACCTTAGAGAATTTGCCAAAAACCTAGTAGGATTCACCCCAACCTGAGCACCTCCAAATCTGTCAAACTTTGTTCTAATCAAAAACTGTCGTAACACATTGCATGCACTTACACCTTCGAGAAGTCAAAACGCACAACGGCTACCTTTAAAAACCCTAAGTATCTAAACCCTGAAATTGCACTTTGATTTGTATTGAAATTGCATCTTCATCTCTAAATTTACTATATTGTAACTCTAATGTACAAATACTATACTATTGGAACTTTAACATAGTACAAATTGACCCTATTAAATAAAATTCTTTAGATTGAATTTTCTTGCCCCTAAATTATATGTGCCTAAAAATTAATGGACCATATTTTTTGGCTACCTACATTACTTATAAAGAACTTGCCATTTTTCATGTCCCCTACTTTATATGTAATTTTTTTATAAATAATTATAAATATTACCCAAGATGAATTAAATCCACCCTATATTTCGCTGCACGTGGGTTGCTAAAATGCGAGAAGTGTCCCCCCATGATATATTTTTTTGAATGCTTTATAAATTATCCATATTTTGTTTTATTTTCAAAAATTAATTCCAAAAGTCATAGTAATCTAGTATTAAAGCCATTTTAAGCCAAAATTGTTAATCATTTTTTGAAATGACCCATATATATATAAAATAAGTCAATCTCCAAGTAATGAATAACATGTAATTTTACTTTGGATACTCTTTGTACACATCAACTTGCATGAATGCTTTTTACATTGTTCTATTATTTGTCCTTCCTAAATGGTTGAACAATTTTACTTATATAGTATTTTCAAAATGTTGTGGCATTTCAAGTAGCACTTGGAAGCACTACAATATTGTAAGGTAGGCATCCAAAATATGGATAATTTGTAAAGTATTAAAAAAAGTACATGTGTGAAAATTTGAGCCTAAAAATATTTATCTTTAAAAGTTATGTACATTCAAACAATTATGGGAAATACCATGAAAATGGACACTTTGATGTTTGAATTTTTTTAAATAGTAATAAAATTCAAAAAATTCTCTAAAAAATATTCATTTTTTTGAACTTGAAGTTGCTTCTTTTCAACCATTTTCATTCCTATAAAAATAAAATTTTATTTTCATCACTTGCGCAAAGATGGTACACTTTGAGCATATGTGGAAGGTAGAAAACTTATTATTAAAAAAGAAAGATTTTATCGGATTGCATAACTTTAGTATAAGCCCTTTTATTCCAATTTTGAGCTTCAAATTTAGTCATTCACATATTTGATTCAAAATTAGTGCTACCCCGTTCTAAGACTCCAATGGCCAAGGTAGATACTAGCTAACCCAATGGAGCTATTTAAAAATAGTAAAATTATTTCTTAAAAATACAAAAAATGTACACAACATTTGAAGTGGGATTTGAAGCAATCTCATTTACCTTTAATACTTCAAATTTCATAGCAAATGGAAGAAGACTACAAAAGTTAGGAGCAAAAAATCACCTATCCAAGGGCAAGGGGACAAAAATTAGTATAAGTGTTTCTTACATCACCGAACTTAGTAGGGCCTCCAAAATAGATTAGTTTATTACATTCTTGCAGGCATGTCGCTCGCATATGCAACTTTTGTATTATATACAACAATCATCGTCATTAAAATGGCTTAAAAGGGATGGCTTTTGTTAAAATTATATCAAATTAAAAAGACCAAAAAGTTAAGTGAAGGCAAAATTAAAAGAAAATTGTATGTAAAAAGATGCTGCATTTCATGGATGAATGCAAGAAACACTTATACTATTTTGTGTCACACACCATGTGCTGATTTATTTTTTGGCCATAACTTTTTCATTTTAACTCTAAATGTCTCAAAATTTATAGGGAAGGTATTCATGACTATCATACACCTTATGTAATATTTTCATAATTTTAAAAATGATTTATTTTAAAAATAAAACTAGTGATTGAATGTCACAAATGCCAATTTGGAGTTTTTTAGTACCATTGAGTACCTTTTTTTTAATGATTTTGAGCTCAAATTTAGACAAAATGATCTTTTAGTAGAATTGTCAGTAGTTTTCTAGGAAAGGGATTTTTTTTAAAATTATTTTTATGTAGTGTACAAGTCCACAAAATGAGCTTCCTACATTTTTTTGAAAACATGTAAAAAATGATTTTGGTGATTTTTTTGATTAATAACCATCTCCATAAAGTTGTTGCAAATGGACAATTTTTATTTTTAAAATTTTTTACTAATTAAAACATCAAAATATGTATTTTCTTGAGGTTTGGTACTTTTCAAGTTCTCCTACATAGAGATTTTTTTAACAAATTTCCTTAAGTGATTTTATTCATCTTAAAGGTCTTTACATTAGTCATATTTTTTAAATTTAAAAAAAATTATTTTTCTAATTTTAAATTCATCCCCAAAAAATTAGCCAAACGCAACAAATAGTATAAGTGTTTCTTGCGTTCACCCACATACATTTTAGAAAAAAATTCACTATATATATGAAGAATTGAAACACCTATATATAGTTTTTTAGAATCCATACAAGAAGTTCTTTCTAATTAAAATTAGATTTCTATTAAAAAGCCCTAAAAAGTTGGGTAGCTCAGCCAATTTTTGGATTCCTCATTTAAAGGGCTACAAGAATTTTCTACCCTATTTCCTACATTAAAACAAATTGTATACTTTGAGAATAGATTGAAATGCATTAAAAGTGATTATAATCAAGGCTATATAATATGGGAATTGCATACTTAGGACATATGGAGAGTCCAAAATCTCTCTAATGAATGATTGAAATGGAGGTGTGTATAATGTGTTCAAAAAATGGAAACTAGTCCTTCATCACCCAACGGCATTCATTTTTCCAAATAGCCAATTCAAAATCAAAACTTCACTCATATAACCGGTTGTTGACTTCTCAATGCTAATGTGGCTCTACGCCATGGGCTACCCATCACTATCACCATCAAAAGTTGTATCTCATAACCTTCTCTCCTTTCAACACCCTACACCCTTGGATCATGAAGATCAATGATTGTGATTGAAAAGTGAACAACCGGTTACGTATTAGATAACCTTCGAGCTGCTACTGCGGCTCGAAGGTTATCTAATCCATATTCTTGAGCTAAATTTTTTCCATGAAACAATCATTCTATATTCCATTAAAATTCCAAGAAATTAATAATCGAAACTTATCAATGAAGAACCGAAATCTTTAATACCTTACAAGCCCTGCGTGTGTAATTTCCTGGCTCAGAACAAGGGAATCGAATCCAAAGAACTCGTCAGCTTTCGGTGGAGAAAAACATGAGCGAAGTATATTATTCAGCATTCCACGACGAAAAGGAAACCGGTCTCCCTTGCAATTCAACACCACTCCGTCACCGCCGGAAGAGCCTCATCTTTCAGTTGCAAATGAGACAAGTTTTCAGTAACAACCAGATCACTCGGTGGTCACCCTCAGTGGATGGGGCCAGGCCGCGGAGATTGATTGATATCAAATGGGACTCGATCACCCGGCCAAGAGTGGATTGCGCCGATTGGAATTGCACGCCCAATTCACACTCCATCGATCTGTTAGTAAGATCCAATCTAGATAATGGAAAGTCCAAAATTCTAATTAATGCTTATTCAATGAGATATACTGAACAAACTCCGTGCTCAATGTGGTGGTTATACTGTATTTGTGATCCTTGAATTCAATGAAGTTGTATGAAATGCATGCTTAGTTGTTAGGATTTGTGGAACTGGGATTGTGAAAACCCATAAGATTTCATATATTTTGTTGAAATGGCAAGTTTCAGATACCATTAATTTTTCCATTCAATTTCTAGGACTCATATAGATTTCAGACCGTGCAATCTAAAATCTAACACAGGTGGACATTTCAAACTGTAAGGTCTCAACTAAAAAGCGCCAAGTTTGTGGAATACCACCATTTTAACAATTTATCCCTTCCATGAGAAGCTTGACGTAGTGAAGAATTGAGATGTCTAAGCTTCTCATGCGAGTTTGCAATTCCAGTAAGCCAGTTTCACAACTCTTAACAACTAGAACAAATATTTCAATAATATGGCAGTATTCATATGCCATTTTTTCTTTCATTCTCTAGGAGAGGTGAAGATTTCATTCATTTCAGACCTCGGGCCTTGAAAGATTTGGAGCGGTATACATTTTAGACCACATGGTTTAAACCTAAAAATGCCAAATTTAAGGCATACCGCCATCCTAGCGGAATATCTGTTCTAAGCATGTGTTGTTCACTCATGACATTTGTGTATCTTGGATAGGTGCAGTATTATGCTTTGCTTGATACCTGGGAGGGCCTTATCCGTTAAATCAGGGATTTGGGATTTCCAGGGGTTCTAGTCGGAAATATAACTAATCCTTCTGAGTCATGTGACATGACTTGAGGTCTATCCATGATCGCTTTGAAAAAAATCAAGATTCCTGAACCTCTTTGACAGTGAACCTCAGATTGACAGCTCCTGCGCAGCCAGATTACAAAGCATATCCGATTCTTTGCAGACCCTTAGCCGAAAATCATCAGAAAAGAAAATTCAAGGAACAATTTTAGGGTACTCCCTGGACTCTGACTGATTAGTGATCGAAAATCCGAGTGAAACGCCGTTACACAGTGTTGAACCTAGACTAGAGCGATTACTACTAATTAGACCAATCCACGATTCCACGGAACAAATAACTGAAGGAAGTGCACCTTAATTACCATAAGAAGAATCTTCCCTATCCGGCCAGACCGCGGAGTCGTTGTCCGTAAGATCAGATCGACGACCGCCCACTCCGGGCCACGACAATTAATTAGTGAGTGACAGACCCTCCATTTCGAGCGAATATGCTTTGACCTTGACCTCATTTCGATCGGTGCGTGACCTAAATCAGCAGCATTACCAACTGCAATCCACCTTTTAGTTGCGAATATATAATTCGTGTGGCTTGCTTGTTCGTGTTTCCACTTGCAGTTGTTGTAGTGATCGAAGGCAATGAGTTAGATCGAACGAGTACGGCCTAGTTCTTCAAATAATATTTTTGTTCTCATCTGCTCAAGTTGCTCAAGTTGGATCATTCTAGATCATTCTGACGTACGTTTTCGATCCAGCCTTACATAAATCGTCTCTGGTTAGTTTCAGGCTATGGATTCCTTGATACTTTGATAGATTTGAGACGCGTGCTATGATCACTAGAACTCCTTCAACCCAATGTAGTGTTGCTGGCCACTTGCTTCGAGTTCAGTCGGCAAGGGACTCAAATTCAACCAGCAACAAGTTGCAAATGAATTCGATCAGTTGGTTTTATTCGTGGAGGCACCGTAACGGTCTCTCACTGATGACTTAGGAGGGATTAAATGGAGTGGCGGCTACATTAAATGTCGACGAGCTAGCATTCGGATCTAGTGCTTGTTCCGGCCGCGGCTGCAACGTACATTCATTAACAGAGATGATGATGGGGCAATCGTGGAGTAGCTACCGGTACCGATGCTTCATGGTGGCCTTGTTGCTTCTGTCTTTGGTCAAGCTGGTGGCAATGAGAGTCGGCCCGTTTCAGCACAGGTACGTACCCACAGTACTCTCTCGATCTCTGACTGCTTAATATCTCGTTACCAAACCTGCGAAGCGAAGCGTGTCCAAAAAGCGTGTCCAGAGCCAGTTTGTTCAATTCCATGGTGCAACAATACGTGGAGTTTTGCAACTTGTGAATGGACTTTTGGGCTCTTCTTCATATTCCATGTACGCAAGCTGCGAAATTCAGTACTCGTTGGACTGTGGAATATATACACTGGGACTTTCTGAATTTCTCTGGTGCCTCTCTTGCGTAAGTAATAAGTTAAGTTAGACTTTCAGAGAATGAAGTGCTTGAAAGCACGCATAACCTCAATGCAATTAATAGCGTCTACCTCTGTAGAGGTGGTATTCTTGTAGCATTGAGAATGGAGAGCGTGGTTGAAACTAATGTTTCATCCTGTCCTTCCCAAGCGTTTAATTAGTGTTACGTGGTGTCATCTTAGACTCTTGACGGAGCATGATTGAACACGATTGGACCACTGAGGTTGGTTATACTATTGCGCTTGGACCATTGAGGTTGGCTATGCTCAGGAATATATTTGAGCATGTGAAAGTAGGTCCTTTTAATTTATGGAAGTGACATCACCTGGGACTGAGGGATGTCATTCTTCTCATATATGCATATCAAAGACTCTACTTTCTCGTGGCCTAATCCATTAAGTAGGGTAACTGGGCTTCGTCGACATTTCATTACAGAAAACTGCTTTAGATTCATAATTTTCTGAAGCGTTGCATAGCCTAGAAATTCTGTCAAGTCTGTTTTTTCTCCAGTTTGCCTCGGGCCAAGCTCTCTCGATCTCATGTCCAAAGCAGAAACTGTCTGGGATACGTTTTGAAATGGATTCCGATTTCCGAAGTGACTAGCAAGGCAATCGATGCTCAAGCCCAGGGTATGTACGGTACTCCCAGGGAGAGGTCGTATGCCTTAATTAAGCTCGGGCTTCCGTTGTTAATTTAGTGTTAATAATGTCGATCAGATAGCGGAAAGGTTTGATATGTTGTGTAGGTTTAGTCTTGACCTAACTTCGGAATCCTAAGCCCTCAATAATGTCCAGGATATCAAGGATGAGATGTATTGTCCCTTTGCTATTTATTTGTAATTACAACTCAGTCAATAATTAATCCTTCATTTTCCACAGTACAAATTCTGTGACCTACCAGAAAGAACAAATCAACCTAGACTTTCTTGAATGAGTAGAAAAACTTGACATATATTATCCAGTCGTCCATAACAAACTTCATGTATCGTGAAGTTGTTGTCGGTGAACGAAACTACCCAGTGCACATACTGTAGAATTGAAGTCAGTGCACATCCTAAAGGCTCTGATGGCTATAGTTTCACTCCACGAGAATCAGTCCAAGCACCATAAGACAAGTCTAGATATTTGTTGCGTTCGATCTGAACTACCACTTTTTGTTTCCGAAACTAAGGAATAGGACAAACAGAAGAGCCGTGCATATATGGAGATGTGACCGAGTTCCTCCATTCCACTCAATTATGTACCAAGTGCAGGTCGATTCGAAAAACTGAAGGTGGTTTAGAGAAAGAAAAGGAGTGGTAACTTATGATTTGATTATTTTTGTGCCGGAATTTCTCTCACCAGTCATCCTTTTAAGCTTTTAAAGACCTTTCCAAAAGGGCAACAACTTCTTCAAAAGAAGAATCAGTCAGGTACTCCTTTTGGCTTTTTCCCATTCGTCCACATCATCAGCACTGAAGATTTGTTGCAAGCTAACTGAACCTACAAATTCCATATTCGGAAGCAAACAAATCTTCAGGTCCAATGACTCGCAAGCAGGTTCAGCTTCGATAAATCGACTGTGCAATTTTATAACTCCAGTCCATTGACCTATTGCTCTAGAACGCACTGTACAAGTACTGTTAGAACTAACTCTAGAAATGCAGCGCTGTCTGTAGATTACGGTAGTACCGAACTCTTGCATTGATTAGTTAAAATCAATTTATTTCTATGAATTCCCTACAATTGCTTAATTAATCGACCTGTCCTGTCTAAAATGAGGACGCATATGTGGTTGTATCCAGTTCTAGCGCTCGGGTGTTTTAAGAGACCGATCATGCTTGGAGATTTCGGTAGTGGAAAATATCATTTATTGTAATCAGTTAACTTAATATCTCCACTTCGATCTAGGCCTCTAGCCAGTCTCTATCTAGCTAGTTGGCTATATAGCTAGTGTCGAAGAGGCCGATTGATTGTGTGTCTTCGTACTGGTTTTGCATATTCCTGGATAGTCGTGGAAGTAGCGTCGGTTTCAAAGCACCAAAATTCTGACTTTCAAGCGCCCAGAGCTTGCAAACTGGTGCAAGGAATAGATCTAAGGATTCAGTTGGGTGATGCGTGACTAAAACTACCCTAGTTTTGGTTTGGGAATCAGTAAAAACTGGGGATGCAGCGTTGCTCAAATGACTGCTTCAAGTTTTGGTTTGGGAATCAGTGAAAACTGGGGATGTAGTGTTGCTGATGTGAATGTTGAATTTTTGCTTTAATTTGGGATTTAGTGAAATCTGGGGATGCAGCGTTGTTATGTGTGACTGGATTGATGTTCCGCAAGTTATTTAAGAGTCTGGGGCTTCAGTGTTGCTGATGTACGCTACTGATTGAAATTAAATTTTGCTTTGGGATTCAGTGAAATCGATCTGGGGATACAGTCTGTAGCTGTTGCTAATGACCGACTGGTTGAATTTTACTCCAGGTGTTCAGGAGCAACTCTAGAAATCGACGTGGAAACCAAGTGCAGGACAGCAACAATGCCCATCGAGTGGTTCTCGTGGCTGTCGGAAGTTGGCATGCAAAAACACGGGCACCTCATGGTGATAAACCACTTGGAGGAGTCGGACATCGTGCACTTCGACCACGACCTCCTGCGCAGCATCGGCGTGGACAGCGCCAAGGACCGACTGCTCATCCTGAGCCAGAAGAACAAGCATATCCGGCGCAACAAGAGCAACCCTCCGATCGCTCGCATGTTCAGCAAGATTGCGGCGGAGGCGCAGTCGGTGATTATCGAGCGTGTGCAGACGCTTCACGTTGACGAGGTGAAGCTCCTGCTGTGGACGAAGACGGCCTGGCCGCTCTGTACTCGGAAAGCGCTCCAGGACCAGGGGTACCTCTCGCCCTCGGCGCCACTTCCAGGTACGTCCGGTGTTGAATGAAATGCAAATTATTCAATCATCTAAATTTATTTAGTACAGGGAGGAAATTCAGGCCACATACTTTCAGTAATCTAATTTTCATTTGGAATTTAGGTGAAACTAGCGTGACTGAAATGAGTGATGAGAGTGATACACATCTAATGAGACGGGTAGGCGGAAAATCTCATCCGAAGAGAGCGAAGTATAACCTAGCTGGTACAATCCGGTGGTTGCACAGCGAAATGGAAAATTACATGGCGTGAAATGTGCACTTTGCCATACATGTTCTCCATGTTAGAATTTTGCAAGCTCACAAAGCTCTCAAAACGCGGACTCTGCCGATTGCGAATCTCAACTACACAAAGCTCTCAACACGAAGACTAATATACGTATGTCATTAAGGATTCAATTCAAGACGCCCACGTAGAAACTACCCAAAGCTGTAAAAACGAAGACTAATATAGATTAGGGTACGGTTTCTCAATTGTCCAATTCCCATGTTGGATTTCTCCTGAGCAATGACCTGAGTGAAAGAGGCCCGTCTCAGAAAAGTGAGAGTCATCACCTCCAAGGGCGTGAGATTTATTGTGGACCAAGTGTAATTAGTTATATCTTCATTCTCTAATATGTTGCTATCAATATTAATTAAGTTCGTTCTATTTAAGTATCTGTTTCTCCATCTAACTTGTTCCAAATCGTGCACTCCAGGCTCTGGCTCCGTGATGACGGACTCGGACCGCACTCCCAAGGGGATAGAGCTCCTGAACAACGCCAAGGACATCCTCTGGGCCGCTCTGTACGGCTCCCCGGAGTCGAACGTAAAGATCCCGCGCGTGGAGCGGGAGCTGCTGGTGATCACCATCCCTGGACGAAAAGCCTTCGTGTTCAACTTCTTCCAGGCGGTCACGGAGGTAATGACAAGGATTTTCGTTAGTTGAAATCGGCGGCATTCCCTGCGCCATTTCGACATTCACGTTAGCTTGTTGTACAGATCTTAGATCTCCAGTATGCAAATTGCATTTCATCACAACATTGTGCACCTCTAAGCTAGGATTTCATTTCCACCTCATCGCCCTCCCCCTCACGAAATCATTTGATTCCCCTACCTGATTGAAAGTCACGTGCCACATCATTTCAATGGAATGAATTGCGCCATCTAATTTGATGGAAATTGGCATTAGGTGGGCGCCCTGGGCACCTGGCGAGACCCCGATGAGCGCTGCCACGACGCGGACGAACCCAACATGATGCTGCAGGTACTACCGTGAATTTCGTTCAAATGACGCCATTGTAGAGCCAAAAACAGTGACATACATTTGCACTTGAAGGTCTAAAATCAAGGATAGAACTTATGGGTATTATTTTCTTGAAAAGGTGTCAAAGTATTGGAATTGACCGCCAAATGAATCCGATTGAACGAACTTGACGTTGGTATTTAAAGGTGGAGTATGGCGAGTGCGCTTCCGAGATCGTAGGCGACGCCCTCATGGTGTCGATTCACATCATCAACCTCCTGGAAGTGAATGAAGTCGTGTTGTACGCCAGGTCATCCAACATCGAGCAGAGCACGCTGTTCACGGAGCTTTACTTTGAGAAACATGAGGCCAAAGCATCGGCTGTCATCCGGAACTTGAATCCAGAGGCCGCAGACGAGCACCAGCTGCTCGCAGCGAAATGACGAGCCTTTGATTGTTCCTGCAATGTTGCAAGTATGCCAATTAGGGTGCCAATTAGCTAGGGTGAATTGAAACGTACATGAAACGTAGAGTACATAGAGCCCTCGATATAGATTGCGAGGTTTTGGCCGAAGTGTAAGGCTCTAAGTATGTTGAACAGACAGATGACTGAATGGATGCATGCCGAACTGCCATGCTTAGCTGCGGCCACTGTAAAACACAAGTGGATCGGTCTGCCTTATATATATTTAATAATAATAACAAGTTTGATATACGCCTCTTATATTAGCCAGTTATGATTATTTATATGTTTCGTGTGCAGAAGAAAGAGGAAATTCATTGCAAAGGAAAGGACCGGAGCTAGAGTACAACCACGCCCAATCTAGCCAGAAGTGTCAGGACATCTGCCGAATACTCTTGCTTGCTGTTGTAGAAAATAATGAGAATGTTGCCATTGTGCTCACGATTACTCTTTAAAATGATGACCCTAAATTGTCTGCAACTTCAATTTTGTTAAATTGGTGCGATGCTGATGTCAAAAATTGCGACATATAGGTCTCATTTCAAGCCACAAACTAGGACAGGTATGGTTGGAATTGTTGTTTGCAAAGGTTTGATTTGGCACTTGAGTGCCAAAATTGAATTGGCACGTCAAATTCTCAAGTCCATGTCACTTCAAACCACTCACATGATGATATGTGGTCTTTTTTCTTCTCCCACAATGACTTGAATTTTGACAAATTTGATGATATTTGGTCTTTCTTCTTCTCCCAAAATGACTTGAATTTTGACAAATTTGACTTTCACGAAGGGTATATTTCCTCATTAATGAATTTGAATGTCCTTGACAAAATCAAATCCAAAATCTAAATGTCCAAATGTAGTGAATGCAACAGATAGCAAACAATGGACATGCAAACAATCAGACAAGCGGATGGATAGACAAGCAGGTAGATGGACAAACAGATGGTTTAGGGGACAAGACAAATTCTTCAAAATATGAAATTAAAAAAATGGACAATTGAACTTCAACTAGGGATTTTTTTCAACATCAACGTCAACAAAATTGTATTGCAATGAAAGATTCAAATAACCAATTGCCATTATATGCTTAACGTATCATGCGCACCTCTACACCTAAGAGCATCCCCTACAAACTTCTTGATTTGAACATGCTACATGGATTTTTTAAGGTGAGAGTGGCAAAGTTGGGCTTGCATATCCTTCATTCAATGGGATTTTTTAAAATAAAATTTGTTGTATTATCTTCATCTAGAATTCTAGTTATTGTCAACAAATTTTTATAGCAATCTAAGTTGCTTCGAATGTTTAGGAGTAATTTACAGTTCTAAAACTAGACATTTTTGGATTCAATGAATTTTTGTGGCTTATTTCTTCCTCATACAATGTCAATTTTCAATCATTTTTAGAAATAATTGTACATTCTATCTAGTTTGTGCGGCTAAAATTTCAAATATGAATCCAAAAAGTTATGAGTGACTAAGAAGCATTTTAGGAGGAAGAGGTTTAATTGTAGATGTGTTTTTTACACCCTCTTATGCTATTTTTTTGACATTTCAAAGTCATTTTGCAAACACAATGAATCAATTGAATGATATTCTTTTTCACCAATATGTTTGAATGTTGATTTCAAAGCACTTTCTAGTTTAAATTTTTTTCATTTGAATAGGTTTAGAAATTAAATTTCACCTCCAAATGTGGTCTACACACTAGAGTGATTGCAAGAAACACTTGTCCTTTTTTCTATCCCCTTGACCTCCAACACATACGAGAACACATAGTTTTTTGCTCATAACTTTTTCACCTTTTGTCTTTTTTACTTGAAATTTAGAATGAAGGTGCACAAAAAAGTTTACACTTTCCAATATTTTTTCAAAATTTTTAAAATTAGTTTCCTATTTTTAAATTGCCCCCAATTGGGTGTCTATCTTAGCCATTTTGGAGGTTTTTAGTCCTATTTTTTACTTAGAAATCCAAATTTGAAGCCACAAATTGGACAAGTTAGAGGTCTACTAACATTTTAAGGATTGGCAATGAGTTTTTATGAAAATAGTAACATATCTATTGTATACATGGGGTCAAAGTGACCTTCTTTTGCACAAAGACTATGAAGACGGAAAAAATTTCCTCAAGGAATTTTTTTGTTGCAATGTATGCACAATTTTGTTTAGAAAAAAAAATATTTTAAAATAATTTTTTGAATTTTTTTTTAATTACTAAAAATGAAAAGGTCCACAAACCCCTTTTTGCTATTTTTTGCTCCCGGTGGCCTAAGTAGTACTTCATAGCACTCTGTAGTATTGCATAGTACTACATAGTACTAAATTGATGACCCAGATTTACAGGCGCTTGAAATCAACGGTTGACATTGACAGGTGCAGTGCAGACGCGTAGTACAGGTAGGATCGCGTAGGATTGCCAGTCCTATGCCAAAAAATTGTGTTTTTGAAAGAAAAATGTGAAGTGTTTCTTGCAATGACCCACTATAAGAAACCTACATTTTAGGTGACAAGTTTGAATTTTTTTTGATGGATTTTGTTAGATATCAAATGTAACAACCATGTTTTTATGTCAACATTGATGTTATGTTGAACGTTTTTGTTCATATAAAAACATGGGTTGTTACATTTGATGTCTAACAAAATCCATCAAGAAAAATTCAAACTTGTCACCTAAAACATAGGTTTCTTATAGTGACATCTTCTACAACATCTACACTACAAGATTGTACAATTGAGATTTTCATACCTTAGTGACATGTAGACTTATAAAGCTTGAAAAGAAAGGATACTTTTAGGCACATTTGGACTTTAGGTGATGAGGGTTTAACTTCCTTAGGCAACTTCTTTTTTGTGGTGTATCACATAATCAAAGCAAGAGAAAAATGAGTAACACTGGATTATTTACTTGTCACTGTGCAAATCATCTTTTTTTGTTACTATGTGAATTATTTGCTTAAAAAATTCACAAATACTCATTGGAGGTCAAAATATTGTGCAAAACCTCCCAATTTTCACACAAAATTCCAAGAAAAAACCACCCCATCAATTGCTCTCTTTATTAGTACTTTTTTTGTTAATTTACTGTCAATTTGCATCAAGGTAAAGGCCTCTACACCAAGCTCTTTGAACATATAGAGTAAAATCTTAGATGAAATCACCAAAAAACTTCAAATTGAAAAAAATTTAGATGAAATTGCCAAATTGTGGATGAAATCAAAATTATGGATATGTGATATTGTCTTTTGTTCTACTAAAAAACTCCAAATGAGGCATAGTATTGGTCCCTTTAAAAAGTTCCATTTCTTGATTTCATTTGTTGAAGAAGTATTTGCAATGTTGAACAACCTCGTGGAGGCAAGTGAAATGATCTAGGAGCATTCCTATGGCTTGGCAAGCTTAGCCTTAGCCATATGAGGCATTATATACATGTTGCTTCCTCAATCAATAGTGTTCACTATAGATTCAGTGTCTACTTTGGCACTACGAAGATTTGTTCATGAAGTGGACTTGGCTTCCTTGTTCTAATTATATAGGTGGAGAATATGTTTATAGAATCCCATTGTTTTCACCAAGTTTTAAATCACCTAAGATGATGGAGCTTGCAACATTCACAAGTTATGTTCAAATATGATATTTTTTGCATGAATTTTGGATGTTTTAACAACAATGTACAAGTTGGAGATTTTGCATAGATTCAAGGGGTAGGTTACCAGATTTTGAATGCATATATTGTTGGCACAATGGCTAAAAATACAGTTAATTCCTCATGGAGAAGATTTTTGAAGGTTTTTTAATGGGACATAAGGAGTATCTATTAATGTGATATTTTCTATGCAATGTGTGGATGGATGTTGAAATTTGGAGCATCACAAAGCTTCCAAATAAGGATATTTGTTTTTATTGGAGAAACATGGATTGTGTTTAATATTTCCATTTTGGCATTTCATGAAAGATGAAAAAAAAATATGATAATATTAGATTATGGGCCTCTCAAGGTTCCATCTAACCCTTGAATGCAAACTTTTTTTTTCTTTTAAAATAGAAAAATTCAAGAAATTTCAAGGCCTAAATTACACAAGGTAGTTTCATAACTTTAAAAAATGCTTTAAATGGTGGGAAAAAACCCTTTGTTTACAATTGATTGTGAACTTTGCCACATCAAAAATTGACATTATCAAGCAGTTGCCACAATAGATAATATTTTTAATTAATTTAAATTAATTTTTTGATAATTTTTTGATAATCTATTATTATTATTTTATTATTTAAAAATTTGATTAGCAATATAGTGGTTCAAAGCTTCAGGGAATAGCCTTGAAACAATCTCCTAATGGCCTAAAAGAACATCTAATGTATTCAAAAAATAAACACTACAACTACATCCTTCTCTACCATGGGTTGTCCAAAGTACTTTGTATAGTAACTAAAACTCTAGGACTCTTTGTAGCACATTAATGGTCCTATTCTAATTTGAAGCAAAAAATGAATTTAAAGTACAGCACTTGGCAATTTGTAATCAACATGCTTGTTCTCCAAACCAACGTGCCTTGCGATTATGAAGAATAGCATCTCACATTAAAAAAATCACTCAACTTTGGACTCTCTCAAAACTTCCCCTTAAAAATGAGGGTATTTCCTTTAAAATTTAGTGCACTTGGCTCTTCACAAACTACACCTAGTGTCTTAATCATGGTTATTCTTAGCTCTTAGATTTGGCCCTTCAAGCCCTCACTAGGTATAGGGAGCATGGACAATGATGTTCTAAAGATATAAAACAATGTTATAGATGGACATGCTTTATTTTATATCTTGAGACATCTCCATCTATTTGACATCCATTTGTCCCTAGACTAACAAAAAAAATTATAGATCTATAGCGATATTCTCTTTCATACTCAAAGAATTTAAAAATATATAAACTTGCTACTAATGGCCAAAACACTACAGCAAAACTATTAAAAAATGAAATTGAAAAAATGGTCACTTTCTTGGTGACATTTAACTTATATTTCAATACAATATAAACACCTAAAACTATCAATACAAACAATTAAGCTTGGTTAAAGGAACCTTCTTTTAAAATGATATTTTTGTAGTATTAGCATTTGAAAATCATAAATTTAAAAAATAAAAGGGTTTTAGTTTTCAAATATGACTTGTAATGTCAATGAAATTTCAAAGAAGAAGCTCCCTAGACCATTGAAACTGTTATATAGCTTGATTTAAAACCAAAATCTCAAAAAATCAGCAATCAATTAATCACATTTAAATAAGGGAAAATTTAATGACACTTTAATAGAAGTCTAGGGACACTTTAACCCTTTAGTGCCCTTAGTTGATTTGGAGGGCGAGCGTAGTTCTTCAAGAAAGTGAATTTTGTAGCCACTCTAAGGATGTAATCTTAAATCGAACCGTATAAAATATTTTCATAAGGGAGATTCTTCAACCTAACAAAAAATCAAACTCATCCAACGGTACAAATTGCTATAAATAAGGTAAAAGGTCCATAAATCAACCTTTTAAGGGTTAGAATTGAATTTTGGGGGAGGTGGAACATCTTTAAATATTTTTTAGTAAATTTTTCTTGAGAGGCAAGTAGAATATGCATCTAATCCAAGTTGTTTCATATTTTTTGAAGCTTTTTGAAATTAGTTACAAATTTTTGAAATTCACAAAAAATGGTCATTTGTGGTCATCAAAAGCAATACCCTTCTAAAATGTGCAGATTTGGTACATTGAAGAAAGAAAAATGTACCTCTAAATCATGTTTGCTCTTAGAGCCTTGTTGGAATTAGAAATTGTTTTGTTTAATACTAAAAAATTAATGACCTGAATGATCCTTTAGAATTTGTGCTACATAAATTTCAATGCATAAGTTTACTTTGGGAATTCATGAGAGTACAAAGCAATACTTATGCCTTGTCAAAACATCAAGATACAAAAAATCTCACAAATTGGTTGATATTGTTTCATATTTTTGTTGAATACTTTCCATTTGAAGGTTCAGGCCATTTGAGTTTGCAACCTCATAGCTAATGCATTAGTGCTCCAATTCTCTTGAAATTGGGTTTGTTTGAAGCCCATGAAGATACTCTAATTGTGTTGCTCTTTGATATTTTTGTGATCAAATGTATTTTGAACAATATTAGACCAAAAGTGCAAAAATCACCCCAAAAGTGGTCAACCGGGCACTAAAGGGTTAAGGAAAATCTACTATGCATGAATGGATATAGGGATGTTTTTAGATGTTCCTACTTTAGTGGAATAAGTTACAAATTGTTATGTGTACAATTCAAGGGCTTCAAAGTAGTACACACAAAATTTCATTCATGCAATTTATAATAATTTATTCATGCAATTTACTCATTCACAACCACATGCAATTTGTAGCTTTTCATACATGTAATGGATGCAAGAATGATTTGAATTTGGAATGATGTACATTGTTGGAATCTTTAATCCTAAATGGACACTAAGGCCAAAATGTGGTCAGTGGATGACTTCATTGTTCAATGTAGAAACAAAGAATACACCTACTGATTCAATAAGAGGATTTATGGTGACTACCTTGATCATTGGGGCCATGTCATTGAAGGGTTAAAAATGAATACCATGGGTGAATCCTTCAGTTCTTCATAAATCCTAAAAGTCGTTCATTGGACATTCAACTCTTGTCCTCCTCAACAATAGGCATTACAAAGGTATGGAAAAAAAATTCCCATATAATGGTAGAACCTCAAGTGTGGAAATCTGAGTCAATTCTATTGAACAAAACTACAAATGTTTGAATGCAGCACTACGACAGATAAACATATAGTAGAACCTCTCTTATTAAACCCTCTTTAGGTTGATAAACCTCTTTAAATCAATGTGTCAAACCAATCCCAGACTAAGCCAAATTACAAAGGATGTGAGTAAATGTGACCCCTCTAAACAACCCTTTTTGGGGGGGCACCGTGGAGCCAAATTGCACCAATTCAAGATAAATGTCTTTTTTTCACTAGAAAAAAATAATCTTTTTTTGCCAAATTTTTTAAATTTTTCTTTAAAGTATGGATGCATAAGAGGATTTTCAACTGCTGTACAAGACTGCGAGTTCCCAAACGCTGGGAACGCATTGGGAACTCTGGGAACGCGATGCTGATGTGGTCGAGCGATTGCCACGTCAAAAAATAATTTTTTTTTTAAATTTTAATTAAATATTAAATATTTTTAAAATATTTTTTTAAATCATTTTTTTCCTCTTTAATACATTCTGAAGTTTTTTGGAAAAAAAAATTTTAATTTTTTTTTTTCAAAATTCAAAAATTCAGACCAGCAGGGGACTAGTCTGCAGCAGTGGGAACAATTTCGGGGAACACCCCTGAAACGGTCTTCTGGGGGCCCAGAAATCCTCTTATGAAGTTGCTAAATTTGAATGAAAAGTGTATGAATATGATGGAAAAGTGTTTTTAAGTCCAAAAGATTAATGAATGTAGAAATACAATACTTCACCAAATTTGAAGTGAATGCCATCTTGGCACTTTCTCAAAAAGTAAAAAAAAGGGCTACCTCTAAGTAAATAGACCTCTGTAACTCAATATGTCAAAGTGGTCCGGGACCGATTGGATTAGAGAGGTTCTACCGTATCTAGCGAACCAACTCTTTCTAGATTTCAATTGTGTCATGACTGTGAATATCTTAGAAAAACCTTTGTACAGTAGCACTTAGACGAGTAAGGTAGGGGGCTGTAAAAGCGACCTTTTACCATCTGATTTGCATTTTGGAGAAGATAAACTCCTTAAAACAATTTTTAGTAAATTTTCATGGTAAGAAAAATGGAATTAGCATCTAAACCAAGTCGTTTCATATTTTTTAGACCTTCATGGAATTAGTTATAAATTTTTGAAGTTGAAAACACGGTGGTTTTTAAAAGCGATCCCCTCCTGAAATGTACACTTCTGGTACATGTTAGAGTCAAAATCTACCAAATCGCTTTTAGAAATAGGGTTGCAATTACAGCCCCCTACCTTACACAATTGCAACTGAAGTAAAATTTCTAAAGAATTCCCCGGAAACAAAATACAACTTCATCTCAATTCAAGGATTCTACAGCCACTCATAAAGAGCTATGCACAAGTCAAACCATCAGATTGCCAGCCCCAAAGCAAGGATTACCCTTTGCAATGAAATTCGGTTTCATTTGTTTCAAACCAAAAAGAAGAAGAAGCAAGGATTACATTCCAAGCCGCATTGCAACAGGCACATGGTCCCATGCACGATGAAAAAGTTATACTGGTCCTCTCTAACAAGCTTCATGTGAAGACAACTCAACTATTGATGAAACCTGTTGAGAATTGGTTGAGAACTGTAGTGTGAACGCTCCCCATAAGGCATGGTGAATTAATCAACAAAGTATTTCTTAGCCAATAGGGAGAGAGTACTATTGATTGTCTCTCTCCCTTTGTATATACTTCTATTCTTCAATGTTAACCTCTAACTGCCCAAGGTTCTAGAATCTACTATTTGCAAAACTTTCAAGTTAAATAAAACCTAACCAAATTGCTATTTTTAGTAGTTTATATTTTGAAAAGTTCTTCTAGAAATCTAGTTTTAGTATCAAAAATTTGATTTGGAAAATGAATGATAGTGATTTTTCTATACAAGTTTTTATGGAAGGGTACCCATTGCAATCTTGACTAACCTTCTCGTAGTGTTAAGAGCTCTTGGAAATGAACCTCAAGTACACTAGATCTTGGATCAAAAATCACATTCTAAATTCATTTAAAAAAATTACAAAGTAGTTTTTTAGAAGCCATAAATTGATTGGGGTTATACATGTTAGGTTCTTTAACCTCATAATTTTTTGGTCACTATTGTTTTAAATTTGACTTGTGAAAAGAAAATTGAAAGATTTTTGTAATTTTAACACCCTCATGGTCAAACATTATAATCTTTCACTCCATAAGTGATATTCTTGTGTTTTCTTTTTCCATGAGATCTCTAACATGTCTAGTTTGAATTTGTACAATTACAATTCAAAAGAATTTGATACAACTTATCAAAATGTTGGCATTTTGTTCAATTTAGAGCAAATTCCAAGACACTCAAAACAAGCCCTGGGCATTTAGGGGTTAACATGGGTATTTTTCCCTTACATTCTTTGGTGTTTATGTTTTCAGCTTTTGTTTTGTTTATTATACTCAACAAAACCCATCAAGGGTGAAGCTTTACTGAAAAAGCCAGAGGCAGAAAAGACACCCGAAGGCAGATACACACCCGAAGGTCGGGAAGCGCCCGAGGAACACACCAGATGCGGAGGTGGGCACCAAAGGTAGAGGAGGAGCGGGTAAGACTCTTGATTGACAACTCAACTATTGAGCGAACACACTTAAAGCCAGTATTACACACTAATTACAAACTAGTACTAACCAAGCCACGAGGTGCAACTCGTCCGTTTTACCGTCATTATCCAGATGCTCAAAAAACCCACTATACCCTATGCCCTACACCCTAAAAAACCCAAACCCTAAAACCCAGGAAGGGGGGGGAAGAAGTGGGGTGTAACCGCGATCCCTACCCAGGGAGAAAAGGGAAGAAGTGGCGTGTAACCCCAAACCCTAAAACCCAGGGAGAGGAGGGAAGAAGTGGGGTGTAACCCCAAACCCTAAAAGGGGAAGAAGTGGGGTGTGTAGTTGGCTTACAACCAGGCGGGGTTGTGGAGAGGGGTGACCACAGCCTTGACTTGGGTGTAGTTCTCCAAAGCGTATTTGCCCTTCTCACGGCCAATGCCGCTCTGCTTGTAGCCACCGAACGGGATGGTCGCATCGAAAACGTCGAAGCAGTTCACCCAAATGGTGCCTGCTCGCAAGGCGCGGCTCAGTGTGTTCACTGTGTTGAGGTTGTTGCTGAAAATCCCTGCTGCCAATCCGTATACTGTGTTGTTGGCCCGGTGCACCACCTGCTCACCCCCGCAATGCAGAATTCACAATCAGCGCACTTGTTAACCTAGACCCAAAGCTCTAAAAACCCTCATCCGTAAACCAGAACACTCGAATGGTCAACATATCTATTAGCACTAAGACAAAAACTTAGGGAGCTTCAAGAATGGCGACAAAAATGAACCCAGAAGTAGAAGGCATCATACCTGTCCACACCACAATGAAGATTCACAACCAGAGTTTGTATAAACCTAAAACCGTAACCCGAATGGCCGACTGGCCGTTTCCATATCTATCGGTGTTAAAATAAATAAAATTGAAGCTTCAAGAAGTGGCGACAAAATGTCGCAATTAAAAGAAGACATCGAACGGTACCACCCTCCATTTCTGATCAGCAGAAATATGTTTCCAAAGTGGAGTTTCTATTGTTAGTACCTTAGGCACTTCGGGAATAATCAAGCGAGCAATCAAGTATTCACGAATGACATCGGTAACGGTGATTGTCAGTCAAGAACCACTTACTTCTTCCAGAGTCTTGAATTTAGTGATAGATTGCACAGGCCCAAAAATCTCTTCGTCGAAAATCTTCATGCCTTCTTTCACGTCAGTGAAAATGGTGGGCTTGATGTAGTAACCCGTTTTCCCCAAACGACCTCCACCTACAGATTATCCAGAACAGTGTTAAAGAACAATTAGTTTACTCCCAATACAATATTCAATATTCATCAATTGATAATTATTTTAATCCCAATACAACACTCTAAGTTGTAGCGGCACGGCACTTCTTGACAACGGTACCAAGAGTTGATCAGACCAAAGTCATGCCAAATCATTGCAAAAGCAAATCTCTAACTTAATCACACGTAAAACTGAGCTTAACTTCGCAAAACTAGGTGTCACAGATTCCTTTTCATGTGTTAAAGATTTCTCTTCCACGCCAGTTCAGAGCCGGGAACTGAGGATCCTCCAGAACTTCACAAAGATTTAACAGATCCACTAATGCAATATTCACGAATCTCGAACTTATGTTGCGATAATACAGAATCTCGTTAACGCATATGTTCAGATGTTAACCCCTACACGCCCGAGGCCTTTTCTCATCTTCTTAAAGCATGTTCTAAACAAAAACAAAGAGCCAATGCTAAGATTAGTTTGACCTGTTACTGTGAGACCTCAATATAGACGTGTTATGAATCGATTGGATGAAGAAGAAACCACAGTAGCACATGGATTTGAACTCTTATTATTATCAATGCTTGGTAGAGAATGCTGTTACCAGTAAGGAGGTTGGCCCCCTGGTCGCGTCCACTCTCAATATAACTGAGCACCTTGTGAAACTGCTCCTTGTCCACCTGCGGGCCCTGCTCCACGCCCGTTATGAACGGGTCGCCCACAACACGCTTGAGCGCGCGCACTTTGGACTTCTCCACGAACTCGTCGTAGATGCTCTCGTGCACGAAGGTGCGCGAGCCTGCGCAGCAGCACTGGCCCATGTTGAAGAAGAGCGCGAAGTGCGCGAGCTCCACGGCCGCGTCGATGTCCGCGTCCTCGCAGATGATCATGGGAGACTTGCCGCCCAGCTCCAAAGTCACGGGCTTCAAGTTGCTGCGAGCTGCGGCGCCCATCACCAGCTTGCCTACCTCTGTGGAGCCTGCATAGCAGAGGATCCTAGCTCATCAGTGACAACCAAACACAATTCAAAGCATGAATTCGATGCAAACCATGGGAACGTAACTCATTAGCAGCGAACACTAAAAAGGCGAGACTTCATTGCCCCTTGGCTATCCTTGAACGTAAGATCTATGTAGATAGTGATCGTTCATGGACTACTAATGCTCAAGATCATGAATTGGATACATACAACCCTCTCCTGTAAGTCTAAATAGTTTCCAACCGCAATGTGGCATGTGGTAATGACAGTACTTTATAAAACTCTCCTGCATTTCATGGTCACAATGCGGTTGGAAAGACGGAGGATGGCCCAAATCTGAAAACCTAAAATCTGACAGTGTGAAGATTTCTTGCAGTAATCACATTCAGTTCTGAAACCTTGAAATCCGAAAATCTGGCAACGTCTTGAACTGATTTTTCTGCAGATATAGATTCAGCAAACCGATGGTAACAATGCTGTGATAGAGGTGTACCTGTGAAGGCGACTTTGTCGACATCCATGTGCTCCGCCAAGGCAGCCCCGGCAGTAGGCCCATACCCCGATACAATATTGAGCACCCCAGGCGGAATCCCGGCCTCCAGCGCCAGTTTCCCCGCCAAGATCGCCGAGAGTGGCGTCTGCTCCGCCGTCTTCAGCACCACGGTGTTGCCCGCCGCCAACGCCGGCGCCACCTTCCAGCAGTACATGACGATGGGGAAGTTCCAGGGGATAATCTGTCCCACCACGCCGATGGGTTCGTGGAGCGTCTGCACGGCGTGCGCGCCATCAGAAGGGCCCGTAGTGCCGAAGATCTTGTCCGCCCACCCCGCATAGTAGCGGAACTGACGAGACACAATAGGCAACTCCGCGAAGCGAGCTTGCTCGTAGGGTTTGCCGGAGTCGAGGGTCTCCAAGGCCGCGAGCTCGTCCGCGTGCTGGTCCAACAGATCAGCGTACCTGGAAACCAAACCCCCACTACACGCTCAGCAAACCCGAGGCATACAGAGTGACAACAGAAATCTAGAAATTGCACGGTATGGAGCACAATTGAAATACATTCCTAATTAGGAAAGTGACAAATCAGCGCAAACCATCACTACAGGCTCAGCAAACCCGAAGCATACAGAGTGACAACATAAATCTAGAAATTGCGCAGTATGGAGCACAATTGAAATACATTCCTAATTAAGAATATGGCAAATCAGTGCAAACCATCACTACAGGCTCAGCAAACCCGAAGCATAGAGTGACAACAGAAATCTAGTAATTGCGCAGTACGGAGCACAATTGAAACGCATTCCTAATTAGGAACGTGATGAATCAGCGTGCATGGGCAACCCACAACAGCAACAACCTCAGCAAACCCTAACAAACAGAGTGACATGAGAAATCTAGATATTCTGAATTAGGGATGCGGTGAATGTAATCCTCGCGGTCTGGATTGAATCGGTCTGCAATGTATCAATTCATAGTGGGATTCGGAGTAGTTTGGGAGGCGAATAATTTGAGCTTGATAGGAGCCACCAGGGGACAAAAGGGTTGGCGAATTTGGAACCCCAATTCCGCGATGTATCAGTCAATAGTGGATTTCAGAGTAGTGCGGGGGCGACTACTGTGAGCTTAATAGGAGCGTGGGACAAATGGCTAGGCGTCTTTGGAACCCCATGTTCTCTCCATCTTCTAATCATACTCAGATTAAGAATATCAACCCTAACCACAAAGATATCGTACAGAATATCAAGCGCACGATGGTAAGCGCATAGATTTCATTGGCTGCACGTAGCGCTTGCATGGCGTCCGGGAAGAGTGGTAGGTCTCTCACAAGACAGACAGACCAATTAGAGGCAGATGAGTCTCTAAAGTTGGTACCACGACCAATGAGACTTCAAATCACATTGAAAACGTTAGCCACTTTCCAACGACGGAAGGTTAATTGAAAAACAAAAGTGCCCAAGTGAGAATCTCCAACAGCGGAAGTGGCTACTCTGAACCCTACAAAACAAGCAAGTAATCAAGCATGGAATAACAAGGAAGACCGAACAGATACGCACTTGTGTAGGATTTCGCTTCGCCTGTGCGCAGGCAGTTTCGGCCACGGGCCCGTATCAAAAGCCTTCCTCGCGGCGCGCACGGCGCGGTTAATATCTTCCGCATCGCCCTCAGCCACCTGCGCGATCACCCGCTCGCTTCTCGGGTCGACAGTGGGGAACGTCTTCCCGGACGCGGCGTCCACGAACTCTCCATCAATCAACAGCTTCGTGAGCTTCACTTCCACGGGCGCCTCGGACGGAGTCTCCAACTGCTCCGCGGCTGCCGCGGCTCCGTAATTGCGCAGACTCGACGTCCCTCGCAGCGCTCGCGTCAGGAGCGTCGTCACGGCGCTCCTGCTCCTGCTCATCGCCATCGCCGCCATGGCCACACCCAAATTAACTTAATTTCAACAGTTTCAAGCGATTTCAGCGAGAAAAAATTTGAATTGCGACCTGCAGCGGTGAAATCGCGGCAACTCCCGTGCGACCCAGTTGGCTAGATTTACACAGAAACGTGCTGCGGCGGTGGTAGAGGATATGATGGAGATTGATCTGAAGAGATCAAATCGGGAACTTGCGGATCGAGTGCAAGTTGTTGGGGGTGATGATGGGCGTGACGTTGACGGGGTTTTGCTCGTGCTGGTGGTGGCAGGCGGAGGTGTCATCGGACGCGCGAATGACGGAGGCAACCATACCTGTGCTTTATCCGGTACAACTATCATTGTTGGTGAGCTGGCTTCATCCTCCCCTTGGATGAGAACATTTGTCCTTTACTTTTATCTTACTTTCCTTCTAGTTGGTTGGATGTGCTTGACTTGTCCAAAAACGTATAGGATAATTTTGTAAGGAAGACATTGAAATTGTGACCATAGATTTTTGTTGCATATTTTTTGGACCTATTTTCGAATAGTTATGAATTTTGGAAGTTTTGTAGAAGTAGTCTCCTATCTAGGTAGGCTACTTAATTTAAAATAGGTCTTTATACATTCCAAAAATGACCTAATGAGATTTAGGCAAGTCCAACATGCATAGATGCTCCATTACCTTGAAAAACTAGCCTACTTGCCTATTCAATTAACTCCATTAATGTTTGAAAAAGACCTAGGCTTAATTTGGGGTTGACCTTTGTTTTCATTAAAATTGAATAAAATCATTCTATTCATTGAAAAAGGCCTTTCCTATTCAAGTATCTTTACTTATAGGTGAAGCTAATAGGCCATATGCTAAATCCTCACAAGGTGGACTTCAACCATCTTCTTTAATACCTTATTGTGACATGCCATCACTCATTCACTCCTCTATAGATTGGCCTTTGCACCATTTTAAATGTACCATAGAAATCCACTCCCTTGGTGCATTGTGCCCCACAAATGCAATTGCTCCATGCATTCCCCTCCCACACCATTGCAACATGCTTCTAATCTTAAGCTCTTTCAAACATCTTCTAGCTCTTAACCCATTGAAGACTAGTCAACCATTTTGTAGTCTAAATTGACATTTTTTTATAGGTAGGTAGGTTTCAACCCAAAATTAGGAGAATGATTAAAGGAAATAGTTGTTGGGAATTGAAAACCACATTTTGTAGACCAAGACCACACCAATATGAGTTTACATGTTAAAATAGAATTGAAAAAACCAATGTAGAGATGGTTGTAAAAAAGACAATAAATGGTGCAAGATGGATAAAAATGCAAAGGAGATAGTATGATGTATGTGTTAACAAGTCATTTGGTATTTATAGATTGGCTTAATGGGAACTACAAACTTGGTCTACGAATGACAAAGTTTTTATTGGCTGTCTATCTAGGTATCAAAAGTATACTTGTCACACAGACAATGGAATGACAAATCCAAGGTCCTTTCATCATCAAGGGGAAGCTTTGCAATTGCCAAAGCACATCCAAGGTGGGAGCTCACAATGTGTAACATCTTCAATGTATCAAGCTTATATTGCACTTTGATTGAGTTAGTTGTGTTGCTATGCTTTACATTTTGTAATGAACCTTGCATGTAGGATTCACATCCATTATTGGAGTGGCACCACAATTTTGTCTCTCATGGTGAATGATATTTGAGATGGAAAAATTGGTGGGATGTTCTATTTGGTGAAAACTATGGTACGGGACTGTGCATATTGGACAACTGCATAGTGGAGACATTCCCCAAGGTTGCCAATTTTGTTGAAATGTTGGTGTTTTTATCCCCTATTTTTTCTAGTTTTGCAAGAAGCTGTGTGGATGGGTACAGGATTTGTTTTTGTTGTTTGCTACATTGTGGTGGAAATACAATCTAAATACAATATGGGGTCCAATTGGCAATTGAAGACAATTTTTGTGTTTGTTCTTATTATGCCTTCAAGAATTGCTACATAGTGATTAAACAAAGATTACTATGCACATGGATGTAAGTAATTCATTCAACTATGTGTTCTTGTTTAATATGTGGTTCTTTTGGAAAGAGAATTCTTGTGTACAATTTGTAAGTATCAAGTTGTGATACATGCTAAGTCTATCAATCAGAGTGTGATAAAATGGATTATTATTATGTTTGATTGTAATGTTCTTCTATATAGAAGATGGGCATTTGTTGGTACAATGAAAATTGCATCAATTGAGGACAACTAGACATGTTTTTGATTTTTTTGTGCTCTATGAACATAATACATAAGGTCTATTTCAAATGTACATTTGGTATCTTCTTTGTATGTGCCCACTTTCCAATTTAACGTCTAAAGGTTTTTGACTATGTTTTCACCAAAAACGCTCCAAAACTGCCATTTCTAAAACAAGTACAAAATCTCAGAAAAAAACATCTTTGAATATTTGTAACCATAGGATCTTAAAATAAACTAGTTCAAGAAGATGTGGAAAAAAATTTCAGAAATTTTCACCATGTAGATTACAAGATATTAGTGTTTGAATTGTCAAAGAACCATTTTTTGACCCTGTAAAAATCAGGGCAGCTGCACTTCAGTAGCTCACATTTATATGAAAAAATGTACAAAATGTTTGTAACTCTTTGAATTCATTCTTCAAATCAAGTTGGCTACATGCTTGAAAACTTTCAAATGATTTGGAATTGTACAAGATGTAGGAAAAAATAAGTAAATAGAAAGAAGTAGAAAATGATCTAAAATACTAAATTGTTAACTATTTTTTTATGGGATTGAAAAATGCCAATCCCAATGGTTGTAATGTTTTAATAAACAATATACACCCAATATTATGGTTTTTATTCAAAAATATTAAAAAATTGAATAAAATAAATGACTTCAAAGTTTATTTTAGTAAAGATTCCACAACTACCCATAAACTACCCACAAACTAAAACTCCTATAACTTTCATTTCATTAATTAAAATGGAATGATTCAAAGCTTTCCAAGTAGATAAAAATCTAAAGAACAAATTTCAAAATTAAAAATTAAAAAAAAGTGATTTTTGAAGAAGTTTTTTTTGCTTCTGGGCTGTCCGCCAAGTAAAGAAAATTACATATCATACAATAACTTTTTCACCATGTAGTCAAAAGTTATGAAAATTGTTGGGCCTTAAAGCTACTCCTCAGACACATGTTTTGTGAAAATTTCAAAGAAAAAAAATAAAAACTCCATTCATAGTGAGCTGCTCCAAATTGCTATGGTGCCAAAAAACACAATTTGGTCCTTTAGGGGTTAACCATTAGTACACCTTGTTTGATATTGGCAAGCGTATATATATATATATATATATATATATATATATATATATATATATATATATATATATATATCTTAAAATTAAGGTTCTATTACATTGGACTTAGACTATTAGTCATGTAGGTGGGTAGAAAACATGGCGAACAGTGCATGTCAACAAAGTAGGGTGTTCATAGGGAGTGTAGTCAACTTGCATTAGGAGGGATTTGAGGGCAATGGGAGCCTGTGAGTTCCCACAGCCCGAAATCCCGAAAACAGCCGCGGGAACGTAGTTCCCGCAGGAATCCAACGTGGTCGAGCGACTGCCACGTCATCGACTTTTTTTTTCCGAAAAAAATAAATTTTTTTTTGGACTTTTTTTCATATTTCAGGACCCAAATTTTATTTATTTATTTATTTTGAAAATGCTGACCAGCAGCCAGCTGTTCCCAGACCTTGTTTCGGGAACAGTCCCGAAACGGCCCTTTGCTGGCCTCAAATCCCTCCTAATGTTTATAGAACCATTTTTGTGAGATTGTTGGTGTAGAGATTCATTGAACAATAGTTTGTGTGTGTGTTGTAGTTCAATGTATGTTGAATTTTAGAGTATAAAACTATCATGGAAGAACTTGGTGTATTTTAGCAAAAGAGCTAGCACCAATTTTGAACTCTTTCAGGTAGCAATACACATAGTTTATGTCAATGGCATTTGAATATTGAATTGTGTTTTAGTGATGCCAACTCTCATTGTGACACTTTCTAATGTCATTGTGTTATTTAGTTCCTATTCTTGTGTTGCAAACCATGCAAACAAAAGATTGTTGTTGGTCATGGTGAAAAGAAGTTATTCTAGTTTTTTTCCTTCTTAGTTCTTTTGGAGCTTTCTTTTGTCTCTCATTGCTTTCTGAACTTGATTTGCATTCATTATGTGGCATATTGAATTTGGTAGCTAATTATTGATTTTGTAGTTTTGTTCTTCTTGGTTGCATAGTCTTACAACCACTAAATTTTACTTGAATCCATATGTACTCTCAATTTGGCATTTAGAGTCTAGTTGTCTTTTGGGGAGAATTCCATTCTTGCATAGTATTGAGTTTGGGATTTTCATGCTCACCACCATGACACTAAAAGATAAGACATGTTACTATGTAAGAACAAAAAAGAATTCTTTAAGAAGATACACTCCAAAGATGTAGATCACATGTATAACTCTTAGCTAAATACATACGAGCACAAAGATTCATTATGATTAAAATTCCATTGATGACCAAAATTTTGCTAATAAATTCATTGTGTTGGTAGAAGTACCACAAAACAAGTATATTTTAGTACAATCAAATCTCTAGGAATCAATTTCCTTTTCTAGTTATTTTTATTTATTAGTTGCAAATGAAAGACAAGTTCTCCACCTCCCAAATTGACTACAATTGTTGATGTATCAAATCCCCTCAAAGTAAGCTTCAATTGTCTTCTACTTTATTGATCAACAATCTTCATGATGATGTTCTTCATTTGACATTGTAGTCTTTTCAAGTTCAACACCTTTGTGTAATTCTTTGTAGATGACTTCACAACCTCATATAGTTCCTTTAGTTTGTATTCTAATCTTACATCTTTTGTACCAATTCTATAAATGCCATTTTTATTGTGATTTGATGAACATTACCCTCTCTACAAATAAAATTTCACAATTAGTAGAAAATTATGTTGCAAAAATCAATATTTAGGCAACATTTGTATTTTGTATGACATAAAAACATTAAATTCAATATAAATTTGTGTTGCATTTGGCATTTTTTATATTATAGAAAATACAAATGAGTCATCCAAATATTGTTTTTCTCAACCATTTTTCTACTTGTGGTTCTTTTGCCTACCACTATGAGGTCTTATAACTACCCTTTTTGGCTACCTTCTTTCTTGTAGGTGAGTCCCTCAATTATTCCCACACTACATTTGAGTCTTCTTTACTCATTAATTGGATCAATATTATCATGCCTTTTCTTTCCATTTGTTTGCACTTCTATTTTGCCAATGCCACATAAGATTGTATACTCTCAATATTAGATCACTACACTTTTTTTTCTTGTCTTTTCACCAATGCAAGCTTCTAGGAGCATTAAATACTACCATGTAGGCAGTCTTTGCTATGTCCTTGGCACTTAATAGAACTCAATATTGTTCCATCCCAATTTCTATCAACACCAACCACTCTCTAATGACCCTTGCAATTGTAAATGTCTTCCAAGCCCCACTACTTTCTAATAAACCCTACAACTCTTCTCTAAATCTTGTAGTTCTATCATAAGATCTACAATCCTTCATTGACACATGTCAAAATCATCCAAGACTTGTTGCCTTTCTCTAAATCATATTGCTCTCCCTAATATCTATAAAAGTAGTTTCATTCTTTTTGTAGTTTTAACCTTTTATTTTTTTGCTTTTGTAATGAGCTTACAAACCATAATCCTTAATTGTTATTAGTTTTTCTAGCTTCAAACCATGAAAATCCCACTCTTGGACCTTGTAGAGTATACGGAGAATATCCAAAAGCATTGTTGTTGAGCCTCTATTTGTATAGAGTCTAATAGTCTTAAAGTTCAAAGTTATATTTTGTAGAGTCTCTTGCAATTATGACAATTAGTGTGTTGCTTATTGTTTTCTTTTTCAATCTCCTTTTCTCCATTACAATGCATTGGTTGAGTTTGAATCTGTAATGAAATGATGGGAATGATGTCACAAAAGGAAGCCACATATTGCCTTAATTGAATGGGATCATTCTTTTTAATGGCCTCATACAACCTATCTCCTATTTCTATCACACTTTGAGTGGAACAAATTTCCTTTGTGGCCCTTTTGACCCCTACTTCTTTTCTTATGCTTGCCTAATTATATTCCAAATTATGCAAGTTTCTTTGAATGGCACAAATAGGTATGTTGTATAATTATTGGAGGTCAATGTATATATACAAAATATTGAAATAAGGTTCATTCACTGGGTGATTGTAAGAAACACCTGTACTAATTGTTGCAATTTCATGATATTTTTGGGAGTACTTTAAAATTTGAAAACTAATTTGAAAAATTTGAAAAACATGACTTATATATACACTTTTTAGACAAAGGTACCCAAGGAAGGAATTGCACAGGAAAATTCTCAAAGTAGGAGAACTTGAAAAGTGCCAAACCCCAAGAAAATACATACCTTTATGTTTTAATTAGGGAAAAATAGTAAAAATAGGTATTTACAAAAAAAAAAGTATCCATTTGCAACAACTTTGTAGAGATGGTCATTCACCAAAAAAAACACCAAAATAATATTTTATATGTTTCAAATTACAAACAAAAAGGACCTCTTTTTGTAGATGTCTACACTACATAAAATTAACTATTTCTTAAAATCCTTCTCTGGAAAGCTAGAAGTTTACTAGAAGACCATCTCAAGATAATTTTAAGAAAAGGTACTCCATAGTACTAAAAACCCCTAAACTGCAAAGTATGACATCTCCGATGACATCCAATTGGGGTTTATTTTTGGATAGTAAATTATTTTTAAAAATGATCAAAAAAATTAGGGAAGGTTTATAATAGTTATGAGTACCTTTCCTACAAATCTTGAGTCAATTGGTCAAAACACAAAAGTTATAACCAAAAAACAAATCAACATGCAACGTGTGACACAAAATAGTACAAGTGTTTCTTGGAATCACCCCACTCTAATTTCTTAACATTTAGCACTATATAAATATTTCTAGTTATTGTATACAAAAGTAGTACATTTTTATTGTAATTGGATTTATGAACCTCTATGTATACAAATAGAAATATTTTTGGAAATATTTGTTGAATTTGATGGCTAGTAAAGGGAATTTCTTGATGTAAGGCAACCTAAATGTTAACCCCTAAAGGACCAAGGCCTTGTTTTTTTGCCAAAAGACACTAAAATTTATCATTTTAATGGTAAATAGTAAAAAAACTTGAAAACTATTATTTTTTGACACCTAACTATAAGATCTTTCACTTAATTAGCATGAAAATGTGAGGAATTAGCTCCAAAATTTGTGACACCATACACTGCAAGATATAAGTGTTTAAAGTGAAAAAATAAGTGTGCAAGACTAGATTATTTGACTTTGAAACTTCTTAATTCAAATTTTTTGCTTTGCAAAGTTTTGAACTTTAGATCTTTATTGAGGTTAATTCAATTGAAAGTCTAGAAAAAAAATGAAATAAAAAAAACTTAATTTTAAAAAAAAAATTGCTAAGTAGAAGTAGCGGTATAAGATAGAAGGGAAATCTAAATTATTAATATCTCTAAGATGAAACTAAAACTCACTAATTTCAATGGTAAAATTATTCTAGAAAAAAAAACTAAACCATTCCAAAAAAATGGATTTAAGAAAAAAATTGCCTTCAAAAATGAATTCTACAAGTTATTTTTTCAAAAAGATGCTAGGATTATCCCCCAAACAAAATTGTTTATAACTTTCACAAAGTTTATTCAAATGAAATGAATAAAATCTTTCCATGTAGACAAAAATATTACCTATGAGGAAAAATAAACATTTATAAAAATTTTGAAAATTTTGAATTTTTTGTTTCGTAATCTTTCTTATTTAGAGCTTATTTGGGGATAACTTTTGTTCTTGGGTACCAATTGGCATATTCCTATGAAGCTAATCAATTTGTCTATCTTCCAAAAGAGTTTTAAAAAATCATGACAAAAATCAAGACCATGAGTACTTGCCTAAAATCCAATTTGTCTCTTGAATGGGCAATGGTCTTTTAGAGGTTAAAGCAACCTAATTTCACTATATTGTGTAGTTCATTTTATATAGATCCTAGACTAAATTTTTGAAAATGTCCATGACCTCATCCATTGGATGTCAACTCTTTTAGAAGTTATCGTATCTGCTATTGTCCAAAAAGACGTGTTTATAGCTCTTTTAAATTATCCATTCTCTTTTAGTTGATGAAATCTTCCTCTATTTCATTCCATTATATAAACAACTCCACCTATACCAATATACAATTTTTTCTAAACAATTATCTTATTGTTGGTTAAGGAATATTTTAACACTCACTTTGTGATAATTATATAAAATTTAATATAGCTAAAACATCTAATATAGTTTTAGAAGAAATACATTTATTATTAATGGAGAAACTTATAAGTTTTCTACCATCAAATCTTTTACTTGATTTTACCAATTAATGTATAATTAAAATTTAGCTGATTATCATAAATAAAACAGAAGCTAAAATTGAAAATCATATTTTGATAAACATTTAAGTTAGAAGCTTCACATTCATTTAAAAATAAGTAAAAAATTCTTTTAAATTTGAGAGCAATGGATCCGAATAGAATTTATAATCATACTTTTCAACATTTCTTTTTCAAAATGTGCCAAAGTATAAAGTGAGTGTTAAAATTTGGGTCATAATTTGGCTTGTAGATCATTAAGTGTTGAATATATATTTGAAAATTGTGAATCCTGGAAAATCCATTCATCATTCGAATATTTATAGTAGCTTTGTAAAGGATTAAAAAATGTTACAATCTAAGTGCCTTCAATGAAGATGATTATATAGAATTTTGAAAGACCATTAAGATGTAAGATATATAGTGTTTAAGAAGTACTAACAATTACAAAAATTGAAAAGTAGCCTTCATAATCCTTCACACTTGTCAATATCTTTTATTCTCATTTTTTGGTAGTCAAGGTGTATGCATTCCTTTCCAAAAAATTTGTTTTTTCTATCTAGAAGTTTGATGACAAAATCATATCCTCCCAATTTGTGTATTTAATTTTAGAAATAACTTTTATCAACCCTAACCATTGAATATGGTTTTAGTGTATGTATATGCAACACCTTGTAAAATAATAAAGTGATAGTCAAAATATAAAGGGAGTTTTACATAAAAATTATAGGCTTTAATGGACATAACATTTTTGAATGGGAAAAAAGGGATAATCATCCTTCAACAATACAACTACAATATAAATGTATTTGTATAAGAGCATTTGTAATCCAAACATATGATATATGCCCAACAATGTCAAATGGAAAACATGCAATAGAGTCTGTAGCCAATTTGGTACTTCTATCCGCAACTACTTTCTAATGCAAATCTACTACTTTGAACATTAAATTCTTTTTAGAATGCTTCTAAGGCTTTGAGGTATACTTTTGGCTTTTAGAATTTGTCCTTTTGAGGATAGGGAGTTTCAATCTCCATGGTTGTGTACAACATTTATTTGACCAATGTCCCTCCAATTGGCCTTACTACAAAGGCTAGTTTTGGGAGGGATGAAGCTACAATGGTCAAAATTGGCAAATTTGCTGAAGTTTTTCTACAAAATGAAAAACAATGGTCATGTAGGGAAGCAAGTTGAAGGATCATTACATTGTGCCTAAATTATTAGTTTGAAGGGTAAAAATTCAAAGCCCTTGAGCTGTTTGGAGCAAGCAATTATTATTTGTTATCAATGGCCTACTATAGATGAACAAAACTTGCATTCCAAAATTTGACCACAAAAGAAGCCGTGATTCATGGGACTTCACCTTGAAGTTCAAGCATGTTTACTTAAGGGAAAAAAGCTCTCCGACTATACAGTACAAAGTGATAATAGAGAGGTGCTAGTGAACGGCGAACTCAGTCAGAAATCTTTCAAAAACGAAAAATCTGGCGCCAAATCGATTGAATTCAAATCCCCTTTCTTCCCGCTCTTGGAGGCACCATATGGTTCCCTCGCACTTCCAGGTCTCCTATCAGATGCAACTCCATCTTCTCCGCTTCTCTTTCCTGTGTTCGATTCCATTGCGTTTCTCACGTATCTTAGATTTGTTACTCCGCTCTTGTGAGTTTTCGCCATGTCTGGGCGCGGCAAGGGAGGCAAGGGGCTCGGCAAGGGTGGCGCCAAGCGTCACAGGAAGGTGTTGCGCGACAACATCCAGGGGATTACGAAGCCAGCCATTCGGCGTCTGGCTAGGAGGGGCGGAGTGAAACGCATCAGTGGGTTGATTTATGAGGAGACTCGCGGGGTGTTGAAGATCTTCTTGGAGAATGTTATCCGAGACGCTGTGACTTACACTGAGCATGCCAGGCGGAAGACCGTCACGGCTATGGATGTGGTTTATGCTCTGAAGCGCCAAGGCAGAACCCTCTACGGTTTTGGCGGCTAGGTTTCGGTTACTTTGGGCTTCTGTTCGTCACTAAATGGTGTTGCTTAATACCATCCTTGCATAAGTTTTTGTCAAGTCCGTTGGGCGTTGAATCTGAAGCTGTGTGTGAATATGCTGTGTACTGGAGGTTTGGTCTCTTCTTGCTTTATCATTTTTGTATCGGCGTCACTTCGATTTAGGACGTTATGTCGGGTTTGTAATGGATATGCAACATTGAATTTTGTATCTCAGGGGGCTTTGTATATATCTCTCTACTGGAGGCTGCTTCGTTCTGTATGGGTCTTTATATTCCCCTAAAAAATACTTAATTCGGTCAACCTCTTGTGTTACATATAAATGTATATTTCTTTCAGTTCCTTAACTGAATGCATAGGCTGCACTTAGAGTCTTAGACGTCTCGGAACTTAAATTGTATGGCCGGCATCATCTTGACAGTCCGGGTCTTCGAATTGAACGGACGATTCTGTGAGACTTATTAAGTGAGAGTCTATCAGTACTGTACTTGAGAGGCTGGGAGAGAGAGCTGGGCACTTGAATTAACAGATGAGTTCGTGACTAGGTTGCTCTCGAGCGAAGAGAAGGGCGGGGTACTCACCACGCTTTTTTTACGAACTGACTCAGTTCCAAGCTATGGTCTCCGATAAGTGAAAGCGTTAGTGCTTAAACTTTCTTGATCAGGCCATTTGAATGTATACCATGTATTCAACCCGACAGGTTGTTTACCGATTTGCGGTACTCCAGTTGCTCCGTTCGACAAATTGATTTTCGTCAGGAGGTTGTCGAACTGTATCCCCGGGTGAATTCCTGGGGAGATAAGACGCTGTAGAAATTTAGACTTCTAAACACGGAAGTCGTGGAGGGAGGCTAACTTTCTGAGTTCGGTTATTCCCTAATAAGAGCTTGCAAGGTGCATTAGCTCTTTTTTGAAGAACTCAAGAGCAACTTGCCGTAACTGCGTCGGGCCGGTCTGCTCCAACTTGAAAGCATCAGCTGGTCAATAGTTAACACAACTAAGAGCTTCTTATGGGTAGTAAACAATTTGGAAGCCTCTTATTGTGTGCAACATCGCAATTGGAAGCGTCTGTCGGGTTAGAGCTTCGCGTTAGGAATGACGCGCCAGAGAGGTGTCCGAGTTAGGGCACGTGCTAGGTTCATTGTTGAAGAACCCACCACCTCCAAGCCGTAGACACTTGCTGCCCCAGTTACTGTATCGCTCGCTTGAACTTGAGCTTATCAAATTCTTTTGCAACTTTTTCTGGCCATGCGGTGCCTGGTGGTGCTCTTCACGCTGCTGCAGAATTTCTATTTGTAATTGGGCATGTTTAGACCAAGTATGATAATGAAACTGATCGTTATGGTCAGCGAGTTCTAGTTTGGATTTCTCTGGTAAGTCCACCTCTCAACCTAGGCCCTCCTAGTCGCTTAGCAACCGCAGCAGGAACTGCTCACCCAATTGATCCAAATAAGGGCAAGACGTTAAATCCTACCATCGAAGGTGGGCCCAGCAGATGGATTTACCTCGGGAAAATGCAGGAATTTTTTTTTCTTGTGATTTTTTTTTTCAAATTGCGAAACCATATTTTTTTTCTTGCTGATCACAAGACCCAAATTAGCTAGGGGAGGTCTTCAACACACCCTAGACATGGCACAAAATGTTTTTTTTTTTCACTCTTAGCTGGAGAACCCAAAATTGATCTTGCTGGGCCCACCTTTGATGGTAGGATTTGACGTCCTGCCAGATAAGGCAGCCGACCCTGACAAAGATGATTCTCAGTCTATAGAGAAGAAAAATCCTGTCCAACTCTTAGAACTGAAGCCCTAGCCTGCCGCTTGATAGCAACCACCAGTGATCCCGAAAGGCCTAAACTGGCTAAATTTCACTCGGTTGCTATTTAATTTCTTCATGCCCTTGGTGTAAATACAAAAAAAAACTTCCAAAAATGAACATCTGGACATCCGTTGTGAGATCACTGGCAACCACAGAAGAAAACAGATGTGCATTGAAACTCAAGGTTGATTTTTCGTTTGTTTAAAAAATAAAAAATAAAAAATTCAGGGTTGATGAAGAGGGAAGCCGGGGATCCTTTGCCAGACGTTGCTTTTTCTTGGGAGCAAACGTTGCTCCGTTCTCGACAGCACTAGGGCCCGGGTGAGTGCCTGAGTGGGTGACGCTGAAGAGTACGGAAGCCAGATTTTCATATGATATACGTCGTAGTAGCCAGAATTTGAACAATAAATTGCAAAATGAAGACGACAACTACGAAGTGTTTCCGGTGGGATTCGTATCCATTACCGTTACAAATGAAACAAACTACCAAGGGCGTTAATTTCGTGAAACTAGCGATATTCCATACGTTTGGCGCGTGGCCTGAACCCAAAATCTATAAATGCCCTCGTTTATGCACTGAAAATAAAAACTTGTGAATTTGTGAAGATATATGTCACAATTTTTGTGGCATATCCCCCATTTAATTAACAAAATTTACGTTCACAAAAAATGCCTCAAATGTACCACTCGGCAAACATTTAAAGGCTAGGATAAGCTGCACAAATTGTTTCCTAGAATGGTGACGAGGAGTTCACATGCAACAGTTCTGACCCGTTCTTTGATCATTTCACCTCAATTCGGGGCAGCGAATCAACGTAACTTTGAAGCACATTCATGCATATTTCAGTTGGAACTACGTAGGTCAGGGTGAGGGCGTGAGGCTAATTCATGACTTCACTCCGAGCTGTGACTCCAGCTTCAAACGCAATCAGAAAAGCTAGCTAGCTTGAAATCGTCTGATCTGGGACAGTCATTCAGGGAAACCTCCAGCGCCTCCAAACAAAGATCTCACTTCTCCATAAATTAAATCACTCGATTCTTAATTATTTAGGAACAGATTAGGGGTACCGGCACTGGAGACTATCCAGCTAGAAGCGAACAATTAATCGAAGTACCGCAAGTCAATTGATTATTGAATTGTGTATCATGAAGACGTGCCTGGATCGAGATGTGCTACTTGCGCAGACATACATCACCGGTAGCCCATGAATTATTTAGATAATTACATGAATTTCGTCACCACTCAATTGAGGTGGGGGCATGAATCAAACTAACTAACTAACCACGAATGCAGCCACCCAGTGGAGAACGCCCTCCTCAAATAGTCGGGTCGAAAACCAACATACCGTGACATGGAATAAATGGTTGCTACTTCTAACTGATGGTCCAAAGAGCTAGCATGAATACTGTACTGATGGGTGCCCGCCATATATGTAGCTGGCTCCTGGCCGAGTACCAAATCAACTGCTCACTTAGTTCACGGCGGTGCACACTCGCCTGATCTCGCCGGAGCTGCCCGTCAACACGTCGATCTGGCTCATCGCCACCATCGCCTTCGCGAAGTTCGAGTTGAACGTCGCCCGGTCGGTGTTTGCACGCACGGATCCTTTCGTGCGCGAGTCCACCCACATGCTCTGGTCGGAAGTCAACAAACCCAGTTTGTTCACGATGTTCTTGAAGTACTGCGAGTCGAACTTCTTCGGAGAAACCTTGTCCAGGTTCACGTCCACGTCAGTGATGCCAGACACAGGGCACTTCTTCAACAACGATTTCGCGAACGAGGACGGGAGGGTGGGATCCACCTTCTCCCCGTGGATACGGTCATCGAACGTCAAGCAAGGTGCGACGCCGATGGTGTGTGCGCCAGCCAGGGCCACCATCTGCGCGGCGTTCAGACCCTTCTTCTGGAAAGCGTTCAGCAGCACGGGGGCCGTGTTGTTGGGAGTCATGAGATTGGCGGCGACCTCGGAAGACCTGGAAACCGTGCCGTCGCGACGGCCAGCGGGCACCGTCCAGCCTTGGCCTCCCGTCAACTTCACTGTGTCGCGCACGGCGAACTGCAGCACGTCGGAGCACGAAACGGTGCCGGGACAGGCCTCTTCCACGGCGGCCTTGGCGGCGTCGATGGCGTCGAAGCCGTGGAGTTTGGTGTTGATGATGTTGCTTTTCTCGGAGCTGGATCCGTCGAGGAGCAAGGATGCGTCGCAGCCGCGGACGAAGCAATCGTGGTAGGCGAGGCGAAGGACGCCGGGCGCGATGGTGGGGTCCTTTTGGAACGACTTGAGCATAGACTCGTAGATGATGGTTTCTACGTTGGGGCACGAGTGCTGGTAGAAGCCTTCTTGGCATCCGCCATAGCTGTGACTGTAACTGGAGAGGCTTCGACTAGCGGACACGGGTGCGTTTATCAAGCTGAGAATGGCCAACACGGCCACGCAGCCTGCGATTGCAGACCTCGAAGCAGCCATGGTTCCACGACGCCAAAGATGGAGGATCCGAGAGTGCACTTGCTAAAATTGAAAGACCTGTAAGTGATGCAGCTAGTGCTGAATATACAAGAGCTCGATCACTCGATCTCAATAGAATTGAGGAGTCCCTGCAATATGATGTACCTTGAACTGAAAGCCTGCAGCTGCTGAGAGACGGAGAGGTTGATCGATGAGGAAGCCGAAGCATCAACCACGGATTTATACTTGCATGGCTCAGTCCCGCCCGCAGTCAATCAGTCGAACAGTTTCCACACGCACGCTGAATAAAGTCACCAGGCTCTCCGAGTGAGAACTGAAAGCCTTAACGAACTTTTGGTTGCCTTCACAGAGTTATCCTTGATTTGCTATACCAGGGGTAACCTTCATTACGGCTATTCCACTCCCGTTGAATTTGTCTAGTACGGAGTAACAAATCTACACTACACCCAGTTGGCGAGTTGCAGCAGTCGATCTCCACCGTCGATCCGCGCCAAATTTTCTCTGCCGACTCAGATTTTCGCGTAATTGGTCATTTACTTCCACGGAACTGAATATTTTACTGGGAATCCAGTTATTCCGGGCGACAGCGTTGACAATGCGATTTTCAAGCCCCTTTCCTGAGTGCTATCCGGGAGTGTTTACTTTGGATATTGTTTATAGAAGTTAGTAAATTATGTTTCCGTCGTGGAGTGTGCGAGAAAGTATTGGTGGGGAACTGAGGAGGGACTTGTTGGGACGCGAGAGGGGCTTTCGAGAGGAAGCAGTTCTCTTTGTTTTCGCTCAGAATTTGAGAGAAGAGATTCTCTTCTTACGTTAACTGCTACGTTGTGGGAAGGGTTTGACCTGGGATGAGCGCGCGTGGGCTCAGACCATTGAATTACGGAGTACTTGACAGAGTGGCAGCCGGTAATTGCGCATGTGCTCCATTACTTGATGTGGTTTTAGAGTAACGATCAGGAAAGCGGTTGCAATTGAGACTTTTTTTTTTTTTTTTTTTCTTTTGAATCAAATGGAAGCAATTTTGGCTTTGAGAAACGCTCATGGAAACAGTGCAAGGTGATTAGCATTCAATCTTGACTTAATTGGATGGGTGGGGTATAAGCGGTAGTGTGCTCTTATAGCAATCATTTGAGAGCTGATTGCCTTTTGGGAAGCTCAAGTCTTTGAAACAAGTTTTACTAGATTTTCATAGGAAGAAAAATGGAATTGGTATCTTAACCAATTGGTTTTAGTTTTTTGAGACCTTTTTAAAATTAATTATGAATTCTTGAAGTCTAAAGATAGTTTTGTAAGAGGAGTTTAGGATCTCCAAGAGATTGTTTTAGGGTTGTTCCCTAATATTGTTCCCAGTACAGTAGAGTACAATATGAGAGAAAATATAAGGCCAGTAGAAGGTCGCTCCAAAGTAACAAACACGACTATTATAAGAGTGGTAGGGGGTGTATGGAATATGTCAAAATTGGGGGAATGGAGGGTTAGATGAGGTGAATTTCGTGAAATGCAGTTGGGGCTTACCCTGACATGTCTCAATTAATAATTGCAATGTATAGGGCAAATGCACACTACGGTGATCCACTATGGACTGTCACAGTCCATAGTTTTAGGCATTTATAAAATAAAACATTGAATTTTATAAATTTTAAAAATACAATTAATGAAAGGGACTCATTTTAGCATTGTAAATTTAATATATAAAATGACCTTACAAGGTAATGAAGAAAAAACAAAGTATTATGCCAAGAAAGGAGTTGATTATTCACTCTCTATGGACTGCCACAATCCATGCTTTTTTATGAAAGGACTCTTTTTTTCAATGAAATTCAAAATATACGAAATTGATTTATTACCTATACTATGACATATACTGAGTAGTGAACTTCTACCTTGAAATGATGTCAAAATTGTGTTTTTTCATGAAGTTTTGTGCCTTGAAATGGTCCTGCAATTAGCCGCACTTCGGCTTCATATTTCCTTTGAACATAATCACTGCTTTGCATTTTGTGGCTAGCTGTTGTGGATTTTCGTTGCGGTCGCGGGACGTCCATATCATATCTTGAATTCTTTCGATCTGTGAGGTGGGTGCAGCTCCAGTATCAATCCGCAAGATGTTTAACCCCTTAAGGATTAACACGGTTTTGACAATGGAGGTTCTCAATGAATTCTAGTACTTTGATATTTTTTTGCACATAGATGGGAATAAATTTTTTAATTTTCACCATACAAAAGTGAATATTACTTTATTTAGTATGCATAGAATGAATTTTAGGAAATTTGAACCGTTAAATCTTTAGATAATAACAATTTTGGATGATTAACTTCATAGGCCTAAACCTCAGGTTTTGGAGAAAAAAATTAATAAAAAGATGAAGAAATATTTTTTAAGCCTTTGGAAAAAATTATTTGGAATCTAAAGTAAATGTTTAATTTGAAAATTTGAAAATTTGAAGGAAAAAAAAATCTCTCAAATTTGTACACATTTTCAAATATGAAGTCAATTCCAAGCAAATTGAATCCTACAAAATTCTTTAAAATTTATACATGGATAAATTTTTGAAATTTTACAAAGAATTTTATCATCATATTGTTTGGAATATCTTTAAAAAATTTGAAATTATTTTAATTATTTTGCGTCATTAATTACACTTGATTGAACCTTTTATTCAATTTTTTTTTAAAACAAGAATTTCAATTTCTTTTTGTTTGTGTAGATTATAGAATAGAATTGGGTAAGAAAATGTTTTTTTTTCCATCTCTACTATTATTTTCATGAAAAAAACATTATACTTGCTCTCTTTTCCTACTAGAGTACATTCTCGACTACATTTTATAAATGAATTTTTAACTACTTCTGACATTCAAAATTAGAGAATCGAAAAATGCAAAAAGTACGTAAACTTCTTTTTGTACAAGATCTTAGTTCCCCAAATATTGAGATTTATTTCACCCTTCCAAGAAATTGCCATTAAAAACTTTGGAGAGGACACATTGTGTCCTCTTAGTCCTTGAGGGGTTAAATGATTATCCAGCGCCTTGACAAATTCTGCTTCTAAGGTGGATACACCTAAAATTGCACCTCACCTAAAAGTGCCATCTATAGTTGCTGTACATTTCTGAATTCCATTATGTACCTATTTGGCTGGACCACTTTTAGAAACAGACTTTGAACCTTAATAACTTTTGCATACTATATTCAAATGTTGCGTTTTTTGGTGCATTGGAACGTGCTTTCACTTGCCAAGAAGACTATATGTAAATTTGATTAGACCAGTAATAGTTACTAGGCACAGTACCAAAAAGTGGCACTTTTAGATGTACCCACCTTAGCACTAGTTCCATACAAGTGCAGAGCAGAGAGCTCGATTTGGCATTTGTATTGAATCTTCGTGGTTGTGTTCTTCTTCCTTGCATGTGGTGAAGTGAAGCCAGCTCTTTGGGAAGAGGTAAAGTTTTCTCCTTCCTAGCTTTCTCCTCCCAGACTCTTAAAAGAACTTTATCTGCACATTTGCACTTTGATCTGTGTCCAAAGTCTTGCATATGATATGCATCACCATGCCTTCGCCAGTTCCTTTGTGGAGTCCGCGCATTCATGTTTGAGTGGTCACCACGTTCTTCTGATGTAATTAATTTATCAATGAAATGAAAAGCCTCATTGTGGACAGATGAGGTAAGGTACCTATGGAAATGCTGGACTAAGGGTAAAACACCCATTCCCGCTCCTTGCAATGGATCGTAGATTCACCCAAATGCGTCAGTAGACTTCCCTTAATGTGTTTGCCACATGTATGATTGTAATTTGATGACACAACTGAAGGACACATAGGAAAATTTGGTTGGCTGAGTGCTCATTTTCGTAGGATTCAATTTTGGGGGCACCTACAAGATGGTTCCACAGGTCTAGGGAACCAACACTTTGAAAATTTGTAGAAATTTCATACTGGATCCGAAAAATCTATTTTTTTTTAATATTCATGATTTTCACTCGCTAATACTAGAAAAATATCATTTTTAGAAAATGGTGCCTCTAGCTATACTGAATTCCTTATTGGGACGGTTTTGGGTGTTTCTGGTTAAAAAGTTATTGCATAATATGTTGTTTCATTCTCAACTTGATTAGCTCGGGCAGATAAAAAAAATCATTTTTTTTGAAAATAAAAATTTGAAATTGATATTATAGATTTAGATATATGTGGAAAGCTTTGAATCATTCCATTTGGATTAATGAGTCAAAAGTTATGAAGAGTTTTAGTTTGCAGGTAGTTACGGTTTCCCAATTCTAAAATAAACTTTGAAGTCCTTTATTTTACTCAATTTTCAATATTTTTGGAAAAAAAAAAAATATTAGATGTAGATTGTTTATTACAACATTTGAACCATTGGAAGTTGGCAAGCTTAAAAAATAAGTTCTTAACAATTTAGTGTTTTAAATCATTCTCTACTTCTTTCTATTTACTATTTTTTTGGTACATATTGTACAATTCCAAATAATTTGAAAATTTTCAAGCATACAGCCAACTTGAATTTAAGAATGAATACAAAGAGTTTCAACCATTTTGAACATTTTTTCATACAAATAAGGCCGTCTGAAGTGCAACTGCCTGGATTTTCATAGTAGCAAAAAAAAGAATTTTTGTAACTTCATACACTAATATCTTGCAATCTACACGGCGGAATTTTCTGAAATTTGTTCTCCATCTTTTGAAATTAAAGAACTAAAAGATCCTATGCTTACATTATTCCAAAAATATTTTTTTTCTAAAATTCAGTAGCTATCCTAGAAATGACAGTTTTAGAGTGGTTTTGGTGGAAACATAGTTGTGGTCCTTTAGGGGTTAATAAAATTCACCATAAATGTCTCAAAGGCATATATTTAGTTCAACAAAAAATATTTATAAAAAGTACAACCAATTGTTTTTAGACATCAATGACTATAGAAGTTAGAAATAAGGGAAACTAAAGTCAAATAGTGTTAAAAATTTAATATTTTCGAAAAATATATCAATCCACCATCTATCATTAAGGAAATTGAGGATGGCAAAATGGATGAGATTCATCATAGACACCTCAAGATAATCAAGGTGGATAGGTTGATTTTATTGTGAAATCCATTATTAGTCTTTCATCAATCCTTAAAAGATATCAGATAACTTAAAGATAAGATAAGATGTAGAATTTGTGTTTGAAGTAAACCTTCAAACTAAATTAAGTATAGTAGAATCATTCTTTTCGAAAAAACTTTTAACCAAGAAAATGTTGGAAATGAAGCTAAATTTAAGTCAACAAAACTTGTTTGTGATTTAAAGCTTCCTATAAACAGTCATGGAAAAGATTTAGGAAAGGGTTGGGATGGACATTTTTCTTACATTTTCAAACCTCCTCATTGAACTTTTTCCATATTTGTTTTATTATTAGAATAAATTAATTTATAAAAATCATAGAAATTCTTTTGGACTTGAAAGGTGGCTTGATTTTCTATATTTTCTTAGTTAAAGTATTAAGCAAAAATTTAATCTACTATATCCAAATTAGGTTTAAAACTTTGCTTTGAAAACAATTTTTGCTTTTGACTTGATTGTGAGGAATCGAACTCTTATAAATCTGAATATACATATTCTACATGGATTGTTGTATTTTCTATGGTCACCTCACTTATCTAAAGAACTTATCTTCTTCTTGCCCCTTGAAAACTATACGGCTTGTAAGCTTTGACAAAGGAAGGGATTAGCAAAATTCAACATAAATTGAATAATTTCTTAAAGCAAAAATTGTTATAAATTTGGAAATGGATGTATTGAGTTTTTGTTGTTACTTTTGGATCGAACAATCTTGCTCTATTGCAAGCTTTGGTAAGCTAGCCACAATTTCTCTAATCAAAAGGTAGACAAAGGTAAAGAATTTGTTAATCCTTGAAAGACCAAGCCGGGGTTGCTATATTGCGAGCTCAGGAGCATGAGCCCAAGAGCCCAAGAGCCTAGGAGCCTAGGAATTTTTCAATTTTTTTTGGAATTTTTGAAAGTGGGGCCTAAGACCGTGGAGAAAGTTTTAGGGCGGTTAAGAAATAGGGAACAGATGAAGTTAGAACACCAAAGACCAGCAAAGGGCATAGAAAGCTTTGGAAGTAAGAAAATAGCGGTTTTACAATCAGTATAGCGATGGCTGATAGAAGCAAGTAGATAGCAACACAAAATATCATATACGAGTAAAGTGGGTTCAAAATCAGAGAGTCTAGGTGGGTCTAGGTACTACTAGAAGACCCTGATGTAGAGCTCTCACCACTGAACGATAGATCACTGTCTGACTCTATAGCAGACTCATCTACAAACAATGATACTCGTGGATCCGTTCTACGAGATCTAAAAGAAGGTTGAGTATCTATGGTTTGAGAATGCGTGGCTACTGCCTCAGCATACACGGGTAACATAAAAGGTTTAGGAGGGCTAGGGAAAAACGTCGGTTTAGCAAAGAATGGTCGGGATGTCTGCATCTTCATTTCCGCTGCCTGCCTACAAAATCATGACACCAAATGTCAGATACTAAACAATGGGAACTCACATTGTCAAAGTATTGAAAAAAAAATAACTTACTTACTAAAGCGCGAAGTCTTCTGCAATTGACGAATTGGGACCACCTCCTCATCGTCAGCAATCGGGACAGGTGTAGAGCTTTGTGGAGTTGGCTCAGGAGCTGAAATGGGATGTGAGAGCGGAGCTAAAAGTGCATCAAAAATGCTCTTGTCAGCCTCCAACGCCACAATGTGGCGGCCAGTAGCCCGACAAGCGTAGATGCTGACTCCTGCAAAATCCCAATCACATTAAAAAAAATAAGATATGAAGTTCAAAGATCAAATGCAAAAGACATGTGCTAGAACACTAAATAAGGTGATATACAGTAAAGAATAGAACCTGTAGAGGCTGTGCAATCCATGATGATGTCACCAGGCGAGGTAGTTCCCTCAATGATCATTTGCATGAAAGATTGTGCCTTTTCACGAGAATCACGCCATGGAATGGTACCATTCATTGCCAAATCCTCCATCTCACAACAATTCAGGACAAGATCATCTCTGCCAATGTCAAGGTCGATAGCCTGGTGCGCTAGAACATGACGAAATGTAAAGCGGGACTTCTCAGACTTCACATACAAGTTCATTTTGAAGCGCACAGTCTGCAAATCCACTCCAATACATTAGAATCAATGTAACATTTTCAAATGGAAAAAAAATAGTCTATTTGAAAAGGCCAGAAGAACTTACCGTGGAAGAATGGTCTAGTGGATTGGTAAGACGTAGTCTGTTCCACACCATCCACTCCATTTTCGATGTAAATCCATACTTCCGAGAGAAATCCAAAACATAAGATCGAATCTCACGACTCAGAGAGTACATGAGAACAAGGCCACCACCATCATGGAGGTAGTTCTCTGCGAAATCAAAAATCGTCTGTAGCCACTCTTCTGAAAACTTGTTCCAATTTGGAACAGAGGATGGCGGAATAGAGATGTTAGGGACAGGTAAGTCCTCAGGAACATCCACTATAATGAGATCAACTAAGGCCTGCTTAGTAATCTCACCATCGAAGAAACGATCCTTGTCCAAAGCATGCTGCAGATAAGAGAAAACAAGGGACACTTTTATTAATAATTTCATACAAGTTCAAGACCAAACACAAAGAATTTCTCCACACTCACCCTTATACTATAAAGAAACAACATGTTCATAGTTCAAAGCAATGAGTACATAGAGAATTACCTTTTCCAGAAGGGAGAGAACCTTCGTGAATGAAGCGGGGATAGGGCCATCATCTGAACCAAGCAAATTGGTGAGAGACTCATTTAGAATGCATTCATCCACATTGGCATCCACAATCGCAACCGGAGCCAAAGTCAGATTTCCCTGTTGCATCTGAGATTTCGTAAGCGAGAAACCCGAGGAAGTGGGGTTGGCGGCCAAATCACTTGTTGCATGCTCCACTGGGGCAGCCTCCGCCTTGCGCTTCTTCCCCTTCTTCTTCTCTTTGCCGTCGTTCTTCACTGTCTCAGCCAACTTGTCTCTCTTTCTCACCGCGGTGTCCTCAAGCTTCTTCTTGGCTGACTCCAACTTCTCCTCCTTCTTCTTATTCTCCAACTCCCGCTTCTTGATGGCCTTGTCACGAGCCTCACCTTCCAATCCTGAGAACTCATCCACCTCTGACTGCACAACAACACAGTCCTTGACGCTCTGGAATAGGGCTACTTCTTCCGGTGCCGTAAAACCCTTGGTACAATCCAGGTACCAAGTACCCAGTTGAAGATGGCCGATTGGCCAAAACTTCAGTTGAGTGGGAGAAAATATACAATCCGATGATGTCGAGTCACGCCACGAACGCAAGAATGGCGGTAAATCGGACTTGGAGATAGCTTGCTTTCCATATAATTCGAATGTGAAGTACCTAAAGAAGTAACCCAACGCATAAGTCAAGATCATACTCAAATAAAGACCATAGCATCAAACCTCATACTATGCCCATACTAGACAGTGAAGAAGAGCAAAAAGAATTAGACATTAATTAGAACTTGTGATGGAATCAATAAACAATGATGCTTTTGTTATCTTCGGTTTAGTGAATACGTACATTAGATTCCAAAGACACTGCCTACATATCAAATTCCAAATAGAGACTAGGGAAAATAACTGACTTTGTAGATGAAAATGATGTAAAAGAAGTACCTGTATAAGACCCGTCTCACGGCAAGAAGGGAGCCCTTATAGTCCTTAAAGGACTCAGATTTCTTGAATGCCTCAACTCCTTTAAAAACTCCAGGATATGAGTGTTCCCACAACTTCATCCTCCAAGACTCGATGTAGTCGGAAAGAGACATTGGCTCAGCGAGTACGTCCATGTTCACTTCGATGTTGTCAGACTTCAGTATGGTCTCATACAACTCAAGAGCTGCATCCTCCAATTGAACACAAATTCGAATCAGATCAGGACCTCTAGGGAAATCAATGTTACTAGGCCAATTATTTAAGAAACAAAAGCAATGAATCAAATATGCTTACTTACCCCAGCAAACCAAACCGCCTTGGATAAGAAGGAACCAATCTTGTCGTCATTAGCTGGTCTGGGTGGAACACGACGAGCTTCACGAGTAGGGGCGGATGAATTTATCCACTTCAACCACTTGACCTTGTGCTGTGGGCTAGCATTGGCAGTAGCAATAAGTTGAAGTTTGTCTAGCGTCAACTCCTGGACACTGTACAAACTCCAGTGCCTCTCAATCTGCAAGCATAAGCCCACACATAAGAGAACAAAAATAAATACAAAGAAGCCTAAAAGGTTACACGAATTGTAAAGCGAAAAGAAACGAACCTCCTTCAGCCAGTCATCTCCCAATGCAGGATTAGCAACGGACACAATTTTTGAAAGCTTCTTGTAAAGCTTGTCCGTGGCATTCTTGGTTGCATTTCTCATTGCATTTGCAATACCAGTATTAGTAACATCCTCCGGGGCCGTGTCCTCACGATACTTGCGAACTCCAGCATCTGAGGCAATAGATATCTCTTGCTGCCAAACAAAGAAGTCCTGGGTCAAATGAATGCCAAGAAATGATGTAAATTCAAACACCAATGACTGTACAAACTAGACAACAAACCCAGAAAACACAGTGTGTTATGTCGAACCTAAAAGATAAATGTGGTGAACACCTCCAACGGCATCGTATACCAAGTCTTCTTTTGGGCATGGCCGCCCCAAAGTTTAACGTCCTCTGAGCTCAAAATCTCTGAAAACTTTTCAATGGACATTGTTCCATACTTACGAACATGATAGAGTGTATGGACAAGATTCGTCTTCACGAAGGAATTCTCCATGTGCCTTCAAAAACAAACACACTATAAGTATTCCAAATGGATAAAGTATATCTCAATTCAAACAAGTGATAATAAGATAAGAAAACTCACTTGTTCACATCATGCATGACTTGCATTGCTGCCCCAAGCCTATCTTTCGTGTCCAAAATGATGGAGTCCACCCGAACGTGCCACTTAGCTTCTCCACTGTGAAGCCTTTTGATATGCCGCATCCAAGCAGCATATCTGTGATTGCCGTCGCAAATGTAAAACTTGGCATCAACCAAGTGCTGCAACTCAATGTGACTACTGAGTTCCTTGTTAAACTCAGCATTCACGTCATTCCAAATCGGTCCCCATCCGAGCTTCTCCTCTTCAGAGAACACACCTGCCTCGCCCTCTTCATTTGAGACAGAAACATAGAATACTCTGGCTCCGTCTTCGTACCCGTGAACGAATTTCGTCTCCAACTCGTCTACATCAGAATCCAGGGTAGGTCTTACCATCGGCATGGGGACCATACGACACAACGGGATCGCCATTCGGGAGAGGCGATTAGGGGAGATTCGCATACTAGCTATTGTTGAAATTGAATCAACGTTCTGGGACCTGCGAATGTGGTCCTCATCTTCAATGGCGGGGGCCGGCACTGGGGGCAATTGATCGCTACATTCTATTGTATCCTGTGCTCCAGCAACGGTGGAGGAAGGACCCGAGGACGTATTGCAAGTAGTGTCCACCTGACAATTCAAATAGATGGGTAATGCCCAAATCAGCAGAGTGTAAGAGATGGCAAGGCCCTGCCTCCGAGAAGGGGCTCTCGGTGGCGAGAGGGCCCCTGGTTGCGCGTCGCGAGACAAGGGGTGGGGTGTGACTGCCCACCCCAACTGATCACGAGCTGATTCAAAAAGAAAATAAAATCAACAATTTGTCTCCGCTGGGGGGCTCTCGGTGGCGAGAGGGCCCCCCGTGGTGCTCGGTGCGAGGCGGGTGGGGTGTGACTGCCCACCCCGGCCGAGCATGAGCTGATTCTAAAAGAAAGAATTTCGCAACAATCTGTCTCCGCTGGGGGGCTCTCGGTGGCGAGAGGGCCCCCCGTGGTGCTCGGTGCGAGGCGGGTGGGGTGTGACTGCCCACCCTGGCCGAGCACGAGCTGATTCTAAAAGAAAAAATTTCGCAACAATCTGTCTCCGCTGGGGGCTCTCGGTGGCGAGAGGGCCCCCCGTGGTACTCGGTGCGAGGCGGGTGGGGTTTGACAACCCACCCGACCCGAGCACGAGCTGATTCTAAAGAAAAAATTTCGCAACAATTTGTCTCCGCTTGGGGGGCTCTTGGTGGCGAGAGGGCCCCCCTAGGGTGCGCGGTGCGAGGCGGGTGGGGTTTGACAACCCACCCGACCCGAGCACGAGTTGATTCTAAATGAAAAATTTCGCAACAATTTGTCTCCGCTTGGGGGGCTCTCGGTGGCGACAGGGCCCCCCCAGGGTGCGCGGTGCGAGGCGGGTGGGGTTTGACAACCCACCCGACCCGAGCACGAGTTGATTCTAAATGAAAAATTTCGCAACAATTTGTCTCCGCTTGGGGGGCTCTCGGTGGCGACAGGGCCCCCCCAGGGTGCGCGGTGCGAGACGGGTGGGGTTTGACAACCCACCTGAGCCTGATTACGAGCTGATTCTAAAAAAAAGCAAGGGTTTGAGGTTCAATTCTCATACCTCGAGATCGGGAGGCTCTTTCTCAATGGGGGGAGCAACCGTGGCCTTCGTCCTTGCAATAGCTCCACTCCGTGTCTCCATTGTAGCTACGCCGTCAATCTGCAAGATGTGATTGTCTCGTTAGAAAGACGCACAAAAACATCAATCGGGAAGAGTGCTTTCGGAAATGAGAATTTCACAATGTCTCAAACAGTTTGAATGGGGGAGTTACAGAACTACAGAATGAAAATCCACACAAGGAGGAGAGATGGACGACGTGAGGGTGAGATGACATTCAATTCTCAAAATCAGTAGCTTTCCTGAGGGGAAGCTGGAGGGACGGGGCTCGGAGGGTCGGAGGCGAGCGGTGGACTGCGAATGGAGGAGTCTGTCCTCCAAACCCTAATCGGGGTCCCGTCTGGCTCGGGCCGGCGGGGGTCCATTTTTTTTTAATTTTTTAATTTTAATATTTCAAGAAGAAATAATCATTGCTTCTAAATGATATTATCACGCTAGTTTAATATACCCTAAACACTGTCAAGACCGACTTAAATATGAATTTGCAATGTAGATAGAAATTAGACCATGTTCAATAGCATGAGGCAGTACATGCATATTTGGAATTCAGTAATGTGGAATTGGTGAGAAAGGAAACTTACATTGCATGGTTCAGTGTTGTTGCCGTTGTCATCCTTTCTAGGAGAGAGGAATTCGGGAAGACTACTGAATCGAGGGAGTTGATCATTGTCAATGTTTCCATCAATAGAAGTATCCTCCGGATTTCCAATGATATCTTGTCCAGCAGTCGGTGTTGTCTGAGCCAGTACGAGGTGTCTGCGCCTATTTTCACGAGACATTTTCAAGGACTTCAGACTACTGAAGCAGCGGCTCATTCCCCTCTTCCTTTTCTTACCTACACTTTTTCTACTGCATTCGGCATTGGATTCAACTATCATCTGGCCTCTCAATAAAAGCTACACTCACGTAGGTAGTGAATAACTCGTGACGTAGTGTTGGATACATGTCTATTGTAGCCTGTGTCTAGGATCTTGAAAATGAATCATTCCATAGTTTGTGACTATGATTTATATGTATGCAAATTAATGTTACCCGTTAGTGCTCCAAGTACTAATTATTGAGCTCCGGATTTCATTTGATCTTATATTTACGGTACGAGTCGTTTGGGGTGTAGATTCAAAAATCACCATTGTTATAGTATTAAACAGACATATTTATTGATCTTTCTTTTCAAAAGACAATCTTGTTTATGATTTTTGGTTTCTTGATTCCTAAGAATTTCCCAACGGATTAGTTGATCTATTATGATATTACTATATATATTTTAGTTACTTATATGTTGATTTTCTATTGCTCTAGGAGGAGAAATATTATCAGATTCTTTTCTGGATTTGTATGTATTTCGGATCCACTCGATGTGATTTTATTCTAGGTAATTCTGACGGTCTATGCAGGTACATATATTCATTATGGTAAGTTCGGTGACCTACTTGGATATAGAACTCAACAAGCTTAACTGGCCTATTAGCACATACCTTGCTGACAAGCCCAATATAACAAGATTTTATAGCATGATATTCATCCATTCTTTAATGCTCGTCAATACTATTTTCATGGGAGTTTGATCCATTTAATGTCACCTTTCCCAGAATATCTTTTGAGAGTTCCATGTTAGAATATTTTGGAGACATTCTAGAATATCATGAGCTTAAAACCAGACCATCTCAACTTCAAGTCATGCTGTATCACATAGAAGACTTCATTTAGTTTTTATTTTCCAACACTGTGTTGATGCAATGGCTTCTATCAGAGCAAATGGACACGAGGTCCCACTTCTTCTTTGTCTTGATTCCTCTGGCTTAGCTGATGTTTCAAGCCACTTGCTTCATGTGCGTTATAGTTTTGTTGAGTCTTCAATCTATGTAGAGAAAGAAGTACAGTCGGAATCCGGGACGCTTCTCCACTCGATTCTTATCCATAGAATTAGAAGTGAGGAAGGCTCTTTCTGGAGCTTAGGTGCTGGACATTATAGGGCTTATGGATTAGCAACAGAAGTCATGGATGCTTCAACAGAGGTTTTGATGCTAGTGCCTGTGGCCGACGCAGCTTCTATTCCTACGTTGCGAGACGTCAAGTTGGAGCCTGATGGACTCTCCCCCTCTTCTCTTCATTACGGTCTTCCTTCATCAAAGGATGATGAAGGAAGCTTCCCCTGTCCTGTTGTTGTGTTGTCTAGTGATTCAGAGGAAGACCCAGTGAAGTACAATTGTCTCGTATCCGAATCACAAACCATTGGCACTTATGTGCACTTTGGAACACCTGAATCCGTTGGTATGCGAGATAGTAGTGTTGGTAGTTCAGTGTTCTCTCGACCGCCGTTGTATCCACAAGAACAAGGCAGTTCGAGTGTTATAGACTCTCTGAAGAAGCTACGGACTATTCGAGGATGCAGAAACGAGCTCGCCCAGATTGATTTTGATTCGATTGAGCACAAGACAGTTCCATTTCTTCCAACATCATTTGACGGTGATATTGTCCTAGAATTGCCACCTTGCCATTCATTACCTTCGTCGAGCTCTTCGAAGAGTATGGCTGGTATGGACAAACGCTACGATGGTCATACGTGGTGTCGCATGATGACCTCAAACATTCACAACAATCTTGGCCTCAAATTTAGGAAGTCTTCATGCGTTGGTCACCTTATATGTACCAACACATCTTGCGATTACATATCTAGGTGCTCTAAGAGAAACGAGATTGAGTGGTTGGGTAATACTAGTACTCCGTTCCTCATAGGGTCGATTCCACCACGAGATTCCACTTTAGCTTGTAGAGTTTGTAAAACTTCACCTACCTGTGTCAGTTTCTGTGATGCTAGGATCTACTATGTTGTAGGATCATCTCATATGACCCGGGCTTGCATTCATCTAGGCAATCATAACCACCTAGTTCCAGATGGTCTTTGTAGAGATTCAGTGGACACCGTTTCTAGCCTTCTAGCAAAAGAGGTTGCAAAAACACCTACAGCTAAAGCCTCCGCCATAGCTTTAGCTGCTAGCAAGGAATTCTTGGATACGTTTTTGGTTCATTCAGGTGATTCTCCGAAAGAAATGTTGAAAGGCCTTGCCTTGGATGCAGTGATGGACAAGTTCCAAGTCTTAAGTTCTCCAAACGTTCGGAACATCATTGCCTCTTTCCGAAGCAATGGAAGCGGGGGAGGTGAAATCGACCGCTTACTTGCAATGAAGAGGTAGGCCAAGATCGAGTTCATTCACGACAGTATATTTCCCGGACAAGGACAAGAAAAGGTGTACCTCTTCAAGATGCTTGTGGACGGCCCTGGAAGTGGAGTCGATCTTGTGAAGCGCATGCAACCAGGTGGGGATCTGGAGAATTGTTGGCTTATGTTTGACCATGTGAAGCGTGTCAAAGGTTGGACTACAATCGCTTGCCATGTTTATGATTCAATTTATTGCAAGGTGATGACTATAGCGGTTTGCGACATGCAATCTGAGGACACGGAGGGCTAAGCCATCATGTAGAGATGCTTGAATCGAGTTATGGAGAAAAATGGATTGGACAATCCCAACTTCAAAGGCTTCATGGCAGATAGTGCTCAAGCAAATTGGAATGCCATTAGGATCGTTTATGGTTCAGGTGATGCATCCATCAAAATGGTTGATAGAGAACGCACGTGCCTTTTCCACTGGGCAACTTCTTTGAAGCAGCACACGGAACGACTCATCAAGAGAGATATGCAAGCTCAACACGTGAGGTTGTGTAGAGATTACAAAGATGCAAAGACTCTAGACGAAGCGGAGAGTAGGTATCTTCAAATCAAGGCATGGTGGTATTCGTCTGGTGCAGCCTCTGAAGAGTCGCTGAGAGAGCTAGAGCTTTGGTTATCTTTATGGCACTTCCGTTATCGCCAATGGGGTGGATTCATGGAGACAGTAAGTAATTTCTTTTATTTTTTATTTATTTTTCAATGTCCATTTTGTCTTTATCACAACCTTAGTTTCTAGATTTTCACACATTAACTATTCTTACTTAGTGAAATTGTCCCTCAGTTGCATCTGGGATCTTCATCTGAATCTTGTCTCGCCACCGAGAGGCCGTCGCTATAGGGTTTTGGTTGCCCATTTTGTAGGTAGTATACAACTCTCGTCTTATGAAAAGGACCCTTAAGCCCTTTGTGATTGATTGACGTCGCGGCCTGGGCCCCCCCCCTCAACCTCATCTCTAAACTAAAATACTTATATGTACTCGGTGGATTTGGTTTTTCCTGTATCTATAGTCAAAAGTATCTACGATGTCTCGGTATAGTCCTTTCTTGGTATTGGCTGAATGATCGTCCCTTCTTTAAATTGGATATTTTGGTTGTGTTATATTATTCTCATTTGCCACTCTTATTGACATGTCCTATTTCTGTACTTCCAGAGTTTGTCAGCAAACGAAGAAGCAGATATTCCATCCTGCAACCTATCGGAAATGATTCACAACAAGTGGCTTCAAGCATCTGGGAAACGTGGTACCGACTTATATGTTGCCACTTGTGACGATTGGATTCGAACATTTATACAAATGACTAATTATCGAGTGTATCTGAATGGTGGACCTTCTGGAACTGGACCGTCCCGACATGATCTAAAGTTAAAGCGAGCAGTAGCATCTATGGACGGGAAGAAGATTATTGATGCATTGTGCAGTATGCTTGGTGCGGAGCAGGGTTGTCATAACGGACGAGTCAGGGTCACCGGACGTCCCGGACGGACGGACGGACGTGTCCGGACGGACCGGACGGCTCCATTTTTCAAAGTAGTGGGATTTTTTTGGGTTGACACGTCAGCTTCGAAAACGAGATCCAGGGCACGGACGTCTCCATCAGGGCGCGGACTTCACCGTAATAGTGTCAAGGCGTGGACGCGTATAGGAAGGGCGTGGACTTCAACGTCAACTTCAGGGCGGGGACGTGAGACAGGGCGGGGACGTGAAAAATGACAAGGCACGGACGTCAACTTCTTTCTGCTTTTGCAATTGGAGTTCTCAGAATTTGGAGGCATGCAATATACCATTGGAAAGGTATTCAAAATACCTTTCCAATGGTATATTACACGCCTCTAAATTCTCAAAACTCCAATCACAAATTGGAAAACAAATCTACTACTAAAATCCACTATGCAGAGAGTCCATGAGCAGGCGCGGACGCAAGGCCGGGCGGGGACGCAAGTCTGGGCGGGGACGCTAGGGCGGGGACGCAAAGACGGGCGCGGACGCTAGGGCGCAGACGTCAACTTTCTTCTGCTTTTGCGATTGGAGTTTTGGGAATCTGGGGGCGTGTAATATACCATTGGAAAGATATTTGAATACCTTTCCAATGGTATATTACACGCCCCCAGATTCTCAAAACTCCAATCGCAAATTGAAAAACAAATCTGCTGCCAACATCCAGGGCGTGGACGCGAGGCAGGGCGGGGACGTCAGGGCGCGGACGTCAGGCAGGGCGGGGACGTCAGGGCGCGGACGCGAGGCAAGGCGGGACCACAAACTGCGTGGGTGTTTTCAAATGGCCTTGGCCTTGGGATTCCTCTTCTTCACTAAACCCGCCCCCCCAAAAGGCCACATTAATTACTGTCAACTCATTTGTGCACGGTTGACTAGATCTCCAAGTACATGGAGGTCAAATGGACACATTAAGAACTCCACCTACCAACTACAACTTGCACAAGGGTGGAGGCCTTTGAGAGCTAAGTGCATTTCTCTTTCTTGTGGCCTAATTCCTCAAATCTTCTTTCTCACAAGACCATGGATTCTTCATTCTTGAATTGAATCTTTGGGAACTTGGAGGGTAAAATAGTTCTTTGTTTGTATTTGTTTTCCTCAATTTGATTCTTGAAGGCTTTGGATGGGGTTATTAGAGGGTGATGTAGCCCTTGCTATTTATTTATACCAAAGCTTGGATATGTAGGTTATTTTTTGACTTTCTCTTATAGTAGTTTTACTTAATTATTTATTGTGTAAATTCTAAAGAAGGGATTTAGTGAAGGGCGCGTCTTTTTCCATTGCTTTTTTAAGTAATTTGAATGAATGGTTTTTTTTCCCTTACCATTTCTTTATTTTACTTTAGAAAGTGTGAAGAATTAATTAATAATAGTGGAGGCCCTTGTCCTTCATTTATTTTAGGGCGGTGTACAATTGAGTTCCCCTAGGGATTGTTCATTTAGTTATTGAATGCATGAAGGAGGGATTTGGAAGAGAGGAGGAGGTGACTTTGTTGTATTTCTTAAAATCTTGAAGTAGAGTTTTTAGTTCTTGAGGAATTTTTGTGTTTTTGGATGAATGTCTTAAAAAATGATACAATGGGGACCAAGGGCACTCTCTCCCCATTTTTCTTTCCATGTAGCATTTATATTGTTGAAGGGAATTTAGAATTTAATTTTTTAATGATTGAATGAAGGATTAATCACACAATTTTAGTATATCTCAATCCTTGAAGGTCACAATGGATATAATTTTTTTTCCAAATTTTCAAAGGAAAGTCTTAGATACTCTTAACTTAAATTCAATAGCTCTTTTCTTTCTTTTCAATAAAATTCTATTGAGAGTTGAGTTTAGCTTGAATAAAAGACAACCTTTCTCCCAATTGCAAGAAGAAAGATAAAAATTAGGTAAAACTAATATTTTCCATTTATCCTATTGACACAATTAATTGTATAGTTATCTAGAATATGAAATAACATTGATTTCTATGATACAAAGAAATAAATTTAAATGATTAAAATGCCTCCACTTTAGTTTCATCCTTTTTATATTCACAATTAGATGTTGAACCAAACTTAGGCAACATATAATCTTTCTTTCCATTCAAAGAAAAATTTAAATGAATTCAATCCATTAAATAAAATAATTCAAGTGCCTCTCGTCTTGTTCCTTCTTTTCTATTCAAACAATAACTTGAATCAAGCAAAGCTAGGTATAAGCTTCAGCATTAATGGATAAAAGTATAGAAGAAACCTTCACAATCCTTTTCAATGGACTTGGGGCAATGAGATTCTTCTTCTCCCTAAAATCAAAAAATTACTTTCATGTTGCGAGGTAATATTTGTACTAGAGACCAAATCTAGAAGTCCATGATGTTGAAATGGCCATATTAAATAATTCGCCTACCTCAATCTTTAAAAGGATTGGAAAAGGCATGCATTCTTAATTTTGGGGCCTACCTTTCTATGTCTTGTTTCTATCCAAGCACCTTGCTACTTCAATATTCAACTCAATACCAAAACTTTTAAAGGGACACTTTAAAAAAACCATTCATTCAAATTACTTAAAAAAGCAATGAAAAAAGACGCGCCCTTCACTAAATCCCTTCTTTAGAATTTACACAATAAATAATTAAGTAAAACTACTATAAGAGAAAGTCAAAAAATAACCTACATATCCAAGCTTTGGTATAAATAAATAGCAAGGGCTACATCACCCTCTAATAACCCCATCCAAAGCCTTCAAGAATCAAATTGAGGAAAACAAATACAAACAAAGAACTATTTTACCCTCCAAGTTCCCAAAGATTCAATTCAAGAATGAAGAATCCATGGTCTTGTGAGAAAGAAGATTTGAGGAATTAGGCCACAAGAAAGAGAAATGCACTTAGCTCTCAAAGGCCTCCACCCTTGTGCAAGTTGTAGTTGGTAGGTGGAGTTCTTAATGTGTCCATTTGACCTCCATGTACTTGGAGATCTAGTCAACCGTGCACAAATGAGTTGACAGTAATTAATGTGGCCTTTTGGGGGGGCGGGTTTAGTGAAGAAGAGGAATCCCAAGGCCAAGGCCATTTGAAAACACCCACGCAGTTTGTGGTCCCGCCTTGCCTCGCGTCCGCGCCCTGAAGTCCGCGCCCTGCCTCGCGTCCGCGCCCTGAAGTCCGCGCCCTGCCTCGCGTCCGCGCCCTGACGTCCCCGCCCTGCCTCGCGTCCGCGCCCTGACGTCCCCGCCCTGCCTGACGTCCGCGCCCTGACGTCCCCGCCCTGCCTTGCGTCCACGCCCTGGATGTTGGCAGCAGATTTGTTTTTCAATTTGCGATTGGAGTTTTGAGAATCTGGGGGCGTGTAATATACCATTGGAAAGGTATTCAAAATATCTTTCCAATGGTATATTACACGCCCCCAGATTCCCAAAACTCCAATCGCAAAAGCAGAAGAAAATTGACGTCTGCGCCCCAACGTCCGCGACAGGGCGTGGACGCTATGGTGTGGACATTACAGCTTGGACAAGAATGGAGAGGGAACTTTGGCGGGCCTTTCAAATGATCTTGGGGTCATAGGATTCTTCTTCTCCCTAAAATTGGGGGATCACTTGAATGTTGTCAACTCATTTTTGTACTATGAACCAAATCCACAAGTACATGATGGTCAAATGGCTACATTAAATACTTCACGTACCCCAATTTGCAAAGGAGTTGAAGAAGGAATGCATTCTTATTTTTAGAGGCCTACCTTTCTATGTCTTGTTTCCTCTCAAGGCACCTTGCCACTTCAACCTTCAATTAAACACCAAAAATTTTAAAGAGACACTTTGAATAATAAAAAATTTTGTCCATTGGAGGTTGAGGTTATTTCTTGCTTAGTTTGGTTCAAGTTATTGTTGGAATAGGAAAGAAGGAACAAAAGGGGAGGCACTTGAATTATTTTATTTTATTTTCCTACAATAGAAATCAAGTTTTTTTTTGCCTAAGTTTGGTCTAACATTTAATTGTGGGAATTATAGAAAGAGGGAATTCCAAGAAAGCATTTGATTCATTGAATTTTTTCTTACAATATAAGTCAAGGTTATTTCTTGCCCAAACTTGGATCATTGAATTGTGGTAATGGAAAAGAACGGAGAACACTTGAATATTTTTTTTCTCTTTTAAAATACCAGTCAATGTTATGTTTTGTGTGAAGTTGATTCAACATTTTATTATAGGAATAGGAATGAAAGGGAACTCTTAAATCATTTTATTTTATTTTATTTAAAATAAGAGTCAAGGTTGTTTCCTTACCCAAGTTTGGATCATTTAATTGCAAAAATGGAAAAAGAAGGGGGACACTTGAATCCTTTACACTTCTTTTCACCATAGGAGTAAAGGTTAGTTTTTGAATCTTGACTAAGCTAGGATTGTGGAATTGTAGAAATTGAAAAGAAGAAGAGGTACTTGAATCATTGAAAAAAATTCTCTAATAAAGAGAAAGATTATTTTTAGCCTAATATTGGTTTAATATTTGATTGTGAAAATAGCATAAATGGAATTAAAAAGGAGGGTTTTGATTTGTTAATATTTCTATTTGCCTAATAGATAGAAAGGCTATTTCTTTCCTAAACTTGTTTTAACATTTAGTTGTTGCAATAGAAAAGAAAGGATTAAAAGGGAGGCACTTGAACCATTTAATTTTTTTTTATCTATGATAGAAGCCAAGGATATTCCTTGCCTAAGTTTGGATCAACATTTAGTTGTACAAATACAAAAGCAACAAAGGTATTTGATTTATTATGATTTCTTTTTCCCAATAGAGACAAAGGTTATTTTTTGCCTAAGCAATTAAATGTAGGAATATTGAAAAAGAAAATAAATGAGTAATGTTCATATATAACTATATATGCACTTCATTTTCATATTCTTTTGGACGAATCTAAAAAGGTTACGACTCCTCAATCATTTGCTCTATTAAATGTAGGCCCCCAAAAATAAGAATGCATTCATTCTTCAACTCTTTTGCAAATTGAGGTAGGTGAAGTAATTAATGTGACCATTTCACCATCATGAACTTGTAGATTTAGTTTGTAGTACAAAAATGGGTTGACAACATTGAGGTAATCCCTCAATTTTAGAGAGAAGAATAATCATATGACCCCAAGTCCATTTGAAAGGCCTACCAAGGTTCCACTCCATTGTTGTTCTAGCCGTAAGGCCCCCGCCCTAGCGTCCCTACCAATTATATCCATTGTGATCTTCAAGGATTGAGATAATAAAATTGTGTGATTAATCCTTCATTCAATCATTAAAAAATTAAATTCTAAATTCCCTTCAACAATATAAATGCTATATGGAAAGAAAAATGGGGAGAGAGTGCCCTTGGTCCCCATTGTATCATTTTTTAAGACATTCATCAAAAAACACAAAAATTCCTCAAGAACTAAAAACTCTACTTCAAGATTTTAAGAAATACAACAAAGTCACCTCCTCCTCTCTTCCAAATCCCTCCTTCATGCATTCAATAACTAAATGAACAATCCCTAGGGGAACTCAATTGTACACCGCCCTAAAATAAATGAAGGACAAGGGCCTCCACTATTATTAATTAATTCTTCACACTTTCTAAAGTAAAATAAAGAAATGGTAAGGGAAAAAAAACCATTCATTCAAATTACTTAAAAAAGCAATGGAAAAAGACGCGCCCTTCACTAAATCCCTTCTTTAGAATTTACACAATAAATAATTAAGTAAAACTACTATAAGAGAAAGTCAAAAAATAACCTACATATCCAAGCTTTGGTATAAATAAATAGCAAGGGCTACATCACCCTCTAATAACCCCATCCAAAGCCTTCAAGAATCAAATTGAGGAAAACAAATACAAACAAAGAACTATTTTACCCTCCAAGTTCCCAAAGATTCAATTCAAGAATGAAGAATCCATGGTCTTGTGAGAAAGAAGATTTGAGGAATTAGGCCACAAGAAAGAGAAATGCACTTAGCTCTCAAAGGCCTCCACCCTTGTGCAAGTTGTAGTTGGTAGGTGGAGTTCTTAATGTGTCCATTTGACCTCCATGTACTTGGAGATCTAGTCAACCGTGCACAAATGAGTTGACAGTAATTAATGTGGCCTTTTGGGGGGGCGGGTTTAGTGAAGAAGAGGAATCCCAAGGCCAAGGCCATTTGAAAACACCCACGCAGTTTGTGGTCCCGCCTTGCCTCGCGTCCGCGCCCTGACGTCCCCGCCCTGCCTGACGTCCGCGCCCTGACGTCCCCGCCCTGGCTCGCGTCCACGCCCTGGATGTTGGCAGCAGATTTGTTTTTCAATTTGCGATTGGAGTTTTGAGAATCTGGGGGCGTGTAATATACCATTGGAAAGGTATTCAAAATATCTTTCCAATGGTATATTACACGCCCCCAGATTCCCAAAACTCCAATCGCAAAAGCAGAAGAAAGTTGACGTCTGCGCCCTAGCGTCCGCGCCCGTCTTTGCGTCCCCGCCCTAGCGTCCCCGCCCAGACTTGCGTCCGCGCCTGCTCATGGACTCTCTGCATAGTGGATTTTAGTAGTAGATTTGTTTTCCAATTTGTGATTGGAGTTTTGAGAATTTAGAGGCGTGTAATATACCATTGGAAAGGTATTTTGAATACCTTTCCAATGGTATATTGCATGCCTCCAAATTCTGAGAACTCCAATTGCAAAAGCAGAAAGAAGTTGACGTCCGCTCCTTGTCATTTTTCACGTCCCCGCCCTGTCTCACGTCCCCGCCTTGTTTAGTCGTGTCCGCGCCCGTGGTGTCTAGGTGGCATGAATTTAAATCCACGTGGATTTTTTATTACCTTTTAAAAAAGTCAACTATGTGTTGACCCTATCGGACGGGCGAGAGCTCTATCGGACGTCTCGGACGGACGGACGGGCGAACCGGACGTCCGCCCGGTATGACAACCCTGGTGCGGAGGAACTGTGCACACGTGTACCCCATTTAGAAGGGGAGGAAGTCTTCGGCTCCACAAAGCGCAAGCATGATGAGCCTATTGGATCCGAAGGTGATTCCCACCGCCTAGATAAGGTCAATTTCTCTCACCCTAGAGTACAATTGAAATCTGGCACTGCTCTGAATGCATCTACAAATGATGGAGCTCCAGTGTTTCCTCATGCCATGCACGTATTGGAGACGGATTGTGACCCTTCACAGTGGCACATTGCTCGCATTTCCGTCAAATCCAAGAGGAAGTGCCATGCCATTCAAGCACAGACGGAGGTGAAGTGCAAGATGTCCATAGTTCGAGGTGCTAAAGCCGTTGCAGCACCGATGTATAAAGGTCAGAAACGTGAGTACAAAGGTACGAATGTTGAAACAGATGACTTCTAGTTTTGTCCAGACGACATTCAACGTTGCGTTATGGGACCTAGGAGGTCTCATGTCCTTAGTCGCCCTCAACTCCTTGAAATCTGGCCTGTGACGCTGGGTACAAGTCTTACTTCTCATGAGATTATACTTTTTGAAGAGGCTGGGTTTCGCCTTCAAGAGAGCCCATCACTGTCTCCGCGTCGCTTGTTCACATCTTCGAGACTTTTCGAGGTTTTGGAATGGAACTACTCAAAGGCAGCTCACTCCGACAAGCCTCCTTGCATTCGAAATGGAAAAAACATTCGGAGGAATGATAAGGCGCCCACTAATGATCACCAAAATCAATGGGAGAGTGCAAGAAATGTCACGGGCAATTTCCTTGGAGTGAACATCCTCCCTTATCCAGGACTTGGAGCTGTTATCACTTTATAGTCTGGTGTAGAACCTCATCACATGGTATATCGTGTCACTATTTCAAGTTTCCCAGCTTGCACTTGCTTGTACTTCATTGGTATGTTGTCTGCATCCATTGGCAAGAGAGGGAAATATGTTAACTGCAAACATTTATATTATATTTTTCGTTATTTGTGCAAGGTTGACCAAAAGAAGGACAAGTTCATTCACGCCCCTAGCTTTAGCATGGATGAGATTATGACACTACTAGAGAAAGCAGGAATGATAAAAATTAAGGTCTGATTTAGCAGTACTAGCATTCAACACATCTATACCGGATTATTAGAAAACTCTACGCCATCTATGATTGTATGTAGCACCGGTACAACTATAGAGGATGAGTATCTGTCCCTCATGAAGTCTTTGTAGGCCTTCATTTGTACTCGGTTTTCAAGAAATATATCTTTTTCTGTATTGAATACCCTTTTTTTCTAAAACTCTTATGCCCTTTCATTGTAACCTCCTAACCCTAACCCTTGACCTTAGATTGTATGATAGATTTATGATGAATTGTTTTGAACCACTGATTACTCTATCAATTGCGTGCTTGCTTTCAAGTTGCTCAAGAACCCTAAGCCAATAAATGTCATTCTCCTATTATCTGTATTTTATGCTACACGGATTCCAAAATTTTTGATTGGTTATTGAAGCCCTAAACCTGAAATTGAGGGTCATTCTTTCATAGCAGCAAAAACAGTGCTTGGAAAGTTGGGAGCTCTTTTAAATTTAGTCCAATATTCAATCAACGGATTGTTTGACATTGCAATCATCTCACATTTTTTGCCTTCAATTCTATATCATAGGAAAAAGTCTTAAGTAAAAGGTGTACAAGAAGTAGTATATGTTAATAGGTTTTAGACCCTAAACCCATGGTTCAAAGTCCACGGTTTTAGATCCACGGTTATAGGGTCTCTGTCACACCCTAAACCAATGAACAGGGGGTAGATGTATACTACTCGATTCACCTTAAATAAAAAGTCCATTGAATTTTTTTGGGAATATTGAAAAAAACTACAATTTACTTCGACTAAATATCTAGGCTCGTATAATGTACGCTCACAGCTCTCAGGCTCACGCTTTTAGGCTCACAATTTAGCGTCGTTGAGACCAAGCTATGTGTTTTTGGCAATATAGAAATTTTGCACACCTCACTACAAATCTAGTATTTATTTATTTATTTAAATTTTTTGACACAACATGTAGAGAAAGAATATCTTTAAGGCATAATAATTTTCATAATTGTTGACTACAAGGTGATTGCAAAAAACACTTGTTCTATTTTTGTCCCTTTGGCTTTGGACAAGTGTTTTTTACTCATAATTTTTGTGTCCTTCCATTTCATATGAGACTTAAAATGAAGGTACATATAATAGTTTTAGACACTATCAAAGTTTTTGAAATTTTTTAAAATTATTTTTCCATTTTTAAACAACCCCTGATTGGAAGTCTACCTTAGCCATTTGGGGGATTTTAGTCCAATTATTGACCCAAAAATAAAATTTCTAGGCTCAAAATTGGCATATAAGGACTTCTACTAAAGTTATACAAGAATTCAAAGAGATTTTCTAAGAAATGTAGACTAGATCCAACTTCCACATGTACTCAAAGTGCACTACTTTTGTATAGGTGAAGAGAAAACAATTTTTTTTTTAAAGATAAAATTAGTTGAAGAAGAGCATCTTTAACCCCTAAGCACTCAAACAACCATTTTTTGGTCGCTGCTTGACTTCGGGCAGAATTTTTGGGCAAAACAAACAATTTTTTTCAACTTTTTTTTTTCAGTTTAAAAAAATTGGATTGCCTTTGAACAAATTGTATTCAAAACTAAGATCGGTATGGTCAAACAAAAATTATAAGAGAAAATAGCACAAAGTGTTTAGAATTGCCTAGTGGTGAAAAACTTACTATTTGGGAAAAGTCAAAAGTGTTGATGCTCTCATTCCAAAATCTTTTTCATTTTTCACAAATCAATAGAAACCACAATTTTGACCAATCAAAAAAAAATTCTTGTATTAAATATAGAAATTGTGTTTTTAGTGAACTTTTGAAGTTATATCTTTAAAATTCATTTGAAGAAAATCTAAAAATAATTTTATACTTTTGACTGTACGGATATGGGGAATTTCGTTAAAATGGCGGTATTCCACATGCCATTTTCACACCTTGACATCTAGGACAAGTATACATTGCTAATATCTAGGACACTTTTAGATTTCTGAAATCTATGACAAGCATAGATATTAGACCAAACAATCTAAAAAATCTAGGATTGGTACAGATTTCAGAAATCTAGGAGAGTTGTAGATTTTCAAAATCTAGTATAGGTGTAGATCCTAGGATAGAAAAAACGGTTCAGACCACGCAGTCTAAACTGCTCAAAAGCGCCAATTTAACGAAATGGCGCCATTTTAACGAAATTTCCCATGGATACTTTCTACATTTTGTGCTTCACATTCTAATTCACATTATCTTCTTTTATGCTAACTTCAAAAAAGATATAGAACTTATATTTTATAACACATTTTTGTTTTGTCCTAATTCCTTGGGCTTTTAGAAGTTAAATTAGAGAGAAAAAAAAAAAAAAAAAATTTTATCTTTTTATTTTTTTACTATTGTAAAAAAATCAAACATCAAAGTATCTATTTTCATTGTATTTTCCATTGTGTTTTTTTTGTGCGTAATTTTTACAATTAAATGTTTTTAGGTCTGAATTTTAAGAGACACAATATTTTCATTGCTATTCAAATTATCCATTTTTTAAAATTTTATTTAAAAAACATTATTCCAAGACTCACAAGACTCTGTGAAAATGTGAAATAGGCCATTTTGAGTTGAAAATGGTAAGTGTTTCTTGCAATGACCCTACATGATTTAAGCTTTAGCGCTGCCATAGACGTTTGGTGTCCTCTGAATGACAAAGAATCTTGCCTCGTAGGACATAATTTCAACTTCTCATCCTTGGTATTAGGGGTAGAAAGAAAAGATCTCCTATAGTGCTTGGACTTCTAATGAGTATTTTTGGCCTTTTCAAACTAAATGATGTCACACAATATCAAAATGCATGATTTCCATGGCCACCAGTTTGTCCTTCAAGGGTTAAAAGGTATTGCATGATATGTAGTTTTTTTTCTCCCAAAAAACAATCTAGACACATAAATTTGTTTTTTTCAGAATTCAAAATTTGAAAGGGTCATTGCAAGAAAGGGTGAACAATTTCCTAGTTACAATTGAAACCATTCTCTTGTTGTTTGCTATAACTTTTGAAGCACAAGTCCAATGAACGTGAAATTTTTATTGAACATGTCTAACTTTATATTAATTAGAACCCTTATTTTTTAGAAATTAATAAAAATCATTTTATATTTGAAAAAACTATTTTTGTTAATTTATCACAAGTTGAGGTTTAGGGATTTTCACTATGTTACAAGTCTCCAAATTTAATAATCTAGAGCTCAAATTTTCATGGTCTATTTTTATAGTAGGGAAGCATGTATCTACCAAAGGAAATTTGAAAATATATTATTTTATGTCCTCCACATGAGTATAAACAACACTCCCATTGCACTCAATTTTTTAACATTGAAGATGATTTTTAAATCATTTTTTGGGTGAAACCTCATCACCGTTGATTCTTCCCAAATGGCCAATTTTTAATTTTAAGAATTTTTTTTCCTATTTATTATAAATTAAAATGTGAAATTGCAATGATAGTAGCTCTTTTCATGAGATTTTGCATTTTTCTAGTTCACCTACTTAGAGAATTTTCCTATCTTATTCCTTCTTAGGGTACCTTCTTAATCCCTAAATGCCCAAAGCCTATTTTGAGCTTCTTGAAATTTGCTCTAAATTGAACAAAAATCCAACATTTTGATAAGTTGAATCAATTCTTTTTGAATTGTAACTGTACAAATTCAAAGTAGACATGTTAGAGATGACATAGGAAAAGAAAACACAACAATATCACTTATGGATTGAAAGATCATAATGTTTGATCATGAGGGTGTAAAAACTATGAAAATCTAAGTTGAGCTTTCTTTTTGCATGTCAAATCTAAAAAGTTGGTCACCAAAAAAAATGAGGTTGAAGGGCCTAACAAGCATAATGCTAATCAATTTATGGATTCTCAAAATCTACTCTACAATTTTTTTAAATGAATTTTTAAGATCTAGCGTATTTGAGGCTCATTTCCAAGAGTCCTTCATACTATGGGATGTTAAGATTGCAATGGGTACCCTTGCACTAAATCTTGAATACAAAAATCATAATCCTTCATTTTCAAAATCAGATTATTGATGCTAGAACTAGACTTCAAAAAGAGTCTTCCAAAAATAGAAATTTGGTAAGGTTTTATTTAATTTCAAATTTTCTTCGACACCACAATTTTAGATACCTTGGGCATTTAGGGGTTAAAGATGTATACATGAAACATATTCTTCACTTTGTTTTTGTATATGTGGCTTTGATTCATTCTATTTTGATTAATAAGATGAAAATTATGAAAGCTTTGGTTTGGAGTGTTAGGTGGATTCTCTACTTTAAAATAAACTTTGAAGTTTGTTCTTTAACTTAATTTTCAATATTTTTTGAAAAAGTTGTAGGATTTAGTTTGTTTATTTACTCTATTGTAACATTGAAACCAATGAAAACATTGAAATTGACATTTTTCAATCCTATAATTAAATTATCAACAATTTAGTAAATATTTTCTTTTTTTCTTCTTACTATTTGTTTCCTATCTACTATGGCAGTTCTAAATGATTTCAAAATTTTCAAGTATGTAACCAACTTGATTTGAAAAATGAATCTATAGAAGTACCACCACCATAGATATTTTTTCAAGAAAATGTGAACTTGTGAAGTGTAGTTACTCTAATTTTTGTAGGGCCAAAAAAAAGATTTTGCTTAATTCAAATAGTAATATCTTGCAATCTAGAAGGTATAGAAATTTCTAAAAGAAATCCACATCTTTTTAAATCAACATACTACAAGATCTTGTAGTTATATACTTACATGTCACTCTCTAACAATTTTTTTTTTTCAAAAATTTGGAACTTGTACTAGAAACGGTAGTTTTAGATTATTTTTGGTAAAAATGTAGTCATAGAACTACAGGGTTTAGTTTGTTGAAGCTCTTGACATTTGCACTCAAGCCCATCTACAATTCATTTCAAAGAACACAATTGGTTGTATCTTTATACTAAGTATATATTGATTAGTGAGGGGGAAAATAAGCATGACCTAAAAATTTAGTATTACAAAAAAAATTATTTTTATAAGAATTGTTACATATAATAATAGGATGGTTGCAAGAAAGTTTTTTTTCCCTTGTTTGTGATTTTCTTTCATGTGTATTATTTAATTAGAAAAATAATTTTCAAAAATGTGAAAAACATGTTTGGTGTATATATATGGTCAATTTTGTTAAAATGGCACAACATTCCGTTAAAATGGCACATTTTCTTCCTTTACTTCTAGGCCTCTATGTCAAAATGGTACACAAAATATGTCAAAATGGTACTCGAAATTTGTCCAAGTGACATATGAAATATGTCAAAATGGCACATGAAATATGTTAAAATGGCACTCAAAATACCGCCATTTCAACAAAATTGACCATATATCTTTAAGAAGAAGGTACCCTAAGAAGGAAAACTGTAAAAAAATTCTCTAACTATGAGAATTAGAAAAGTGCAAAATCTCATGAAAATTAATATTTTCACATTTCAATTTGTAAAAAATAGGAAAATTTTAAAAACAAATATTAAAAATTAGAAATTAGGGTGAATGCAAGAAACTTAGAAACACTTGTAGGGTCGCTGCAAGAAACACTATTCACTTTTTGTAGTGTTTTCATGGGTACTGCATTTTCGCCGTATAATATTATAAGTACTACAGGTACTATGTGCAAACTGCCACTGTACTATACTTTTGACACGTGTACTGAAGTTAGCAGTTAATGTGGCCAATGAATGACATTATCTTACATGTTTCATTGTTTAAAAAGTCTGACATGTGAACGAATATGGGGTCAAAGTTAGATATGGGAGTACTGTGTCCATGCAGCAGTACTTAGGAGCGATGGACTTCAATTTTCATCAAAAAATACCGTGATCCAATTTTAATTCATACAAAATAAAAAAAGACCTTTTAATTTATTTTTAATTATGGCCATTTTTTCAAAGTCCCTTCGGTAGTCACTTTCATCTAGAAAAAATTAGAGCCAAAGTATTTTTAGAATTTATAAATGCGTGCGCCACTAAGATGTATTATGTAGCATATACATCATCCAAAAATAATTGAAAATTAGATTTTAAACCATATTCATAAGTCTACTAAGTGGAGGAATACACCACCAAAATATCAACTCAAAAGCATTCTTTCTAATTACTACGAACGTAGTGAAAACCTTATTCACCCAATTTGTGACAAGAACACAAAATTATTCTTAAATACAAATTTTTTTTTCCAAAATTTGGAAAAAATATAGAATCATGTAGTGTGAAGTTAGCTATCTCTATTAAAAATTTCAAAGTCAAAGCTGTTTAAATTCAAAAGTTATACTACAAGAGAAAAATGTCACTCCCATTGTGACAACAAATAGGACCGGTGTTTCTTGCAATGACCCTATACTATTTTCCATCACAAGTTAAGTGCTGATCTATTTTTTGGCCATAACTTTTGCATTTTTGCTCGAAATGACTCAAGATTTCTAGAAAAGGTATTCATGTCTATCATACACCTTACATAATTTTTTCATAATTTTCAAAATTAGTTTAATACTAAAATAGTACTAGTAATTAAATGTCACAAATGAAAATTTGGAGTTTTTTAGTACTAAGGAGTACCTTTTTTTTAATGATTTTAAGATGAAATTTGGATGAGATGTTCTTCTAGTAGATTTACATCTCTCCACATGAGGGATTTTGAAAAAAGTTATTTTTAAATGGTGTGGAAGTCTACAAAGTGAGCTTCTTTCTGCTTGAATCTTGAAATATATAAAATATTATTTTGGTGTTTTTTTTGGTGAATGACCATCTCCACAGAAGTGTTGCAAATTGCCACTTTTTATTTTTTGAATTTACTTATTTTTACTATTTTTACCAAATTAAAACATGAAGGTATGTATTTTCTTGAGATTTGGCACTTTTTAAATTCTACTACTTAGAGAATTTTTCTATCAATTTCCTTTGGTGAAAATCTTCAATTCTTCATCTTACAGGTCTATACATTGTTCATATTTTTCAAATTTTTTTCAAATTAATTTTCTAATTTTAAAGTACTCTAGAAAAAGTCATGAATATTGTAGTAAAACGCAACAAATAGTACAAGTGTTTCTTGCATTCACCCATTAGGGTAGGATTGTTGGTGATGGGATTTCACCAAAAGAATGATTTTGAAACCATTTTCAATGTTTAGAGTTTGTACATGCAGGGGATCCAGGGTTGTCATAACGGATGAGTCAGGGTCACCGGACGTCCCGGACGGACGGGCGAGGCGGACCGGACGGACGGACGTGTCCGGACGGACCGGACGGCTCCATTTTTCAAAGTAGTGGGATTTTTTTGGGTTGACACGTCAGCTTCGAAAACGAGATCCAGGGCGCGGACGTCTCCGTCAGGGCGCGGACTTCACCGTAATAGTGTCAAGGCGTGGACGCGTATAGGAAGGGCGTGGACTTCAACGTCAACTTCAGGGCGGGGACGTGAGACAGGGCGGGGACGTGAAAAATGACAAGGCGCGGACGTCAACTTCTTTCTGCTTTTGCAATTGGAGTTCTCAGAATTTGGAGGCATGCAATATACCATTGGAAAGGTATTCAAAATACCTTTCCAATGGTATATTACACGCCTCTAAATTCTCAAAACTCCAATCACAAATTGGAAAACAAATCTACTACTAAAATCCACTATGCAGAGAGTCCATGAGCAGGCGCGGACGCAAGGCCGGGCGGGGACGCAAGTCTGGGCGGGGACGCTAGGGCGGGGACGCAAAGACGGGCGCGGACGCTAGGGCGCAGACGTCAACTTTCTTCTGCTTTTGCGATTGGAGTTTTGGGAATCTGGGGGCGTGTAATATACCATTGGAAAGATATTTTGAATACCTTTCCAATGGTATATTACACGCCCCCAGATTCTCAAAACTCCAATCGCAAATTGAAAAACAAATCTGCTGCCAACATCCAGGGCGTGGACGCGAGGCAGGGCGGGGACGTCAGGGCGCGGACGCGAGGCAAGGCGGGACCACAAACTGCGTGGGTGTTTTCAAATGGCCTTGGCCTTGGGATTCCTCTTCTTCACTAAACCCGCCCCCCCAAAAGGCCACATTAATTACTGTCAACTCATTTGTGCACGGTTGACTAGATCTCCAAGTACATGGAGGTCAAATGGACACATTAAGAACTCCACCTACCAACTACAACTTGCACAAGGGTGGAGGCCTTTGAGAGCTAAGTGCATTTCTCTTTCTTGTGGCCTAATTCCTCAAATCTTCTTTCTCACAAGACCATGGATTCTTCATTCTTGAATTGAATCTTTGGGAACTTGGAGGGTAAAATAGTTCTTTGTTTGTATTTGTTTTCCTCAATTTGATTCTTGAAGGCTTTGGATGGGGTTATTAGAGGGTGATGTAGCCCTTGCTATTTATTTATACCAAAGCTTGGATATGTAGGTTATTTTTTGACTTTCTCTTATAGTAGTTTTACTTAATTATTTATTGTGTAAATTCTAAAGAAGGGATTTAGTGAAGGGCGCGTCTTTTTCCATTGCTTTTTTAAGTAATTTGAATGAATGGTTTTTTTTCCCTTACCATTTCTTTATTTTACTTTAGAAAGTGTGAAGAATTAATTAATAATAGTGGAGGCCCTTGTCCTTCATTTATTTTAGGGCGGTGTACAATTGAGTTCCCCTAGGGATTGTTCATTTAGTTATTGAATGCATGAAGGAGGGATTTGGAAGAGAGGAGGAGGTGACTTTGTTGTATTTCTTAAAATCTTGAAGTAGAGTTTTTAGTTCTTGAGGAATTTTTGTGTTTTTGGATGAATGTCTTAAAAAATGATACAATGGGGACCAAGGGCACTCTCTCCCCATTTTTCTTTCCATGTAGCATTTATATTGTTGAAGGGAATTTAGAATTTAATTTTTTAATGATTGAATGAAGGATTAATCACACAATTTTAGTATATCTCAATCCTTGAAGGTCACAATGGATATAATTTTTTTTCCAAATTTTCAAAGGAAAGTCTTAGATACTCTTAACTTAAATTCAATAGCTCTTTTCTTTCTTTTCAATAAAATTCTATTGAGAGTTGAGTTTAGCTTGAATAAAAGACAACCTTTCTCCCAATTGCAAGAAGAAAGATAAAAATTAGGTAAAACTAATATTTTCCATTTATCCTATTGACACAATTAATTGTATAGTTATCTAGAATATGAAATAACATTGATTTCTATGATACAAAGAAATAAATTTAAATGATTAAAATGCCTCCACTTTAGTTTCATCCTTTTTATATTCACAATTAGATGTTGAACCAAACTTAGGCAACATATAATCTTTCTTTCCATTCAAAGAAAAATTTAAATGAATTCAATCCATTAAATAAAATAATTCAAGTGCCTCTCGTCTTGTTCCTTCTTTTCTATTCAAACAATAACTTGAATCAAGCAAAGCTAGGTATAAGCTTCAGCATTAATGGATAAAAGTATAGAAGAAACCTTCACAATCCTTTTCAATGGACTTGGGGCAATGAGATTCTTCTTCTCCCTAAAATCAAAAAATTACTTTCATGTTGCGAGGTAATATTTGTACTAGAGACCAAATCTAGAAGTCCATGATGTTGAAATGGCCATATTAAATAATTCGCCTACCTCAATCTTTAAAAGGATTGGAAAAGGCATGCATTCTTAATTTTGGGGCCTACCTTTCTATGTCTTGTTTCTATCCAAGCACCTTGCTACTTCAATATTCAACTCAATACCAAAACTTTTAAAGGGACACTTTAAAAAAAACCATTCATTCAAATTACTTAAAAAAGCAATGAAAAAAGACGCGCCCTTCACTAAATCCCTTCTTTAGAATTTACACAATAAATAATTAAGTAAAACTACTATAAGAGAAAGTCAAAAAATAACCTACATATCCAAGCTTTGGTATAAATAAATAGCAAGGGCTACATCACCCTCTAATAACCCCATCCAAAGCCTTCAAGAATCAAATTGAGGAAAACAAATACAAACAAAGAACTATTTTACCCTCCAAGTTCCCAAAGATTCAATTCAAGAATGAAGAATCCATGGTCTTGTGAGAAAGAAGATTTGAGGAATTAGGCCACAAGAAAGAGAAATGCACTTAGCTCTCAAAGGCCTCCACCCTTGTGCAAGTTGTAGTTGGTAGGTGGAGTTCTTAATGTGTCCATTTGACCTCCATGTACTTGGAGATCTAGTCAACCGTGCACAAATGAGTTGACAGTAATTAATGTGGCCTTTTGGGGGGGCGGGTTTAGTGAAGAAGAGGAATCCCAAGGCCAAGGCCATTTGAAAACACCCACGCAGTTTGTGGTCCCGCCTTGCCTCGCGTCCGCGCCCTGAAGTCCGCGCCCTGCCTCGCGTCCGCGCCCTGAAGTCCGCGCCCTGCCTCGCGTCCGCGCCCTGACGTCCCCGCCCTGCCTCGCGTCCGCGCCCTGACGTCCCCGCCCTGCCTGACGTCCGCGCCCTGACGTCCCCGCCCTGCCTTGCGTCCACGCCCTGGATGTTGGCAGCAGATTTGTTTTTCAATTTGCGATTGGAGTTTTGAGAATCTGGGGGCGTGTAATATACCATTGGAAAGGTATTCAAAATATCTTTCCAATGGTATATTACACGCCCCCAGATTCCCAAAACTCCAATCGCAAAAGCAGAAGAAAATTGACGTCTGCGCCCCAACGTCCGCGACAGGGCGTGGACGCTATGGTGTGGACATTACAGCTTGGACAAGAATGGAGAGGGAACTTTGGCGGGCCTTTCAAATGATCTTGGGGTCATAGGATTCTTCTTCTCCCTAAAATTGGGGGATCACTTGAATGTTGTCAACTCATTTTTGTACTATGAACCAAATCCACAAGTACATGATGGTCAAATGGCTACATTAAATACTTCACGTACCCCAATTTGCAAAGGAGTTGAAGAAGGAATGCATTCTTATTTTTAGAGGCCTACCTTTCTATGTCTTGTTTCCTCTCAAGGCACCTTGCCACTTCAACCTTCAATTAAACACCAAAAATTTTAAAGAGACACTTTGAATAATAAAAAATTTTGTCCATTGGAGGTTGAGGTTATTTCTTGCTTAGTTTGGTTCAAGTTATTGTTGGAATAGGAAAGAAGGAACAAAAGGGGAGGCACTTGAATTATTTTATTTTATTTTCCTACAATAGAAATCAAGTTTTTTTTTGCCTAAGTTTGGTCTAACATTTAATTGTGGGAATTATAGAAAGAGGGAATTCCAAGAAAGCATTTGATTCATTGAATTTTTTCTTACAATATAAGTCAAGGTTATTTCTTGCCCAAACTTGGATCATTGAATTGTGGTAATGGAAAAGAACGGAGAACACTTGAATATTTTTTTTCTCTTTTAAAATACCAGTCAATGTTATGTTTTGTGTGAAGTTGATTCAACATTTTATTATAGGAATAGGAATGAAAGGGAACTCTTAAATCATTTTATTTTATTTTATTTAAAATAAGAGTCAAGGTTGTTTCCTTACCCAAGTTTGGATCATTTAATTGCAAAAATGGAAAAAGAAGGGGGACACTTGAATCCTTTACACTTCTTTTCACCATAGGAGTAAAGGTTAGTTTTTGAATCTTGACTAAGCTAGGATTGTGGAATTGTAGAAATTGAAAAGAAGAAGAGGTACTTGAATCATTGAAAAAAATTCTCTAATAAAGAGAAAGATTATTTTTAGCCTAATATTGGTTTAATATTTGATTGTGAAAATAGCATAAATGGAATTAAAAAGGAGGGTTTTGATTTGTTAATATTTCTATTTGCCTAATAGATAGAAAGGCTATTTCTTTCCTAAACTTGTTTTAACATTTAGTTGTTGCAATAGAAAAGAAAGGATTAAAAGGGAGGCACTTGAACCATTTAATTTTTTTTTATCTATGATAGAAGCCAAGGATATTCCTTGCCTAAGTTTGGATCAACATTTAGTTGTACAAATACAAAAGCAACAAAGGTATTTGATTTATTATGATTTCTTTTTCCCAATAGAGACAAAGGTTATTTTTTGCCTAAGCAATTAAATGTAGGAATATTGAAAAAGAAAATAAATGAGTAATGTTCATATATAACTATATATGCACTTCATTTTCATATTCTTTTGGACGAATCTAAAAAGGTTACGACTCCTCAATCATTTGCTCTATTAAATGTAGGCCCCCAAAAATAAGAATGCATTCATTCTTCAACTCTTTTGCAAATTGAGGTAGGTGAAGTAATTAATGTGACCATTTCACCATCATGAACTTGTAGATTTAGTTTGTAGTACAAAAATGGGTTGACAACATTGAGGTAATCCCTCAATTTTAGAGAGAAGAATAATCATATGACCCCAAGTCCATTTGAAAGGCCTACCAAGGTTCCACTCCATTGTTGTTCTAGCCGTAAGGCCCCCGCCCTAGCGTCCCTACCAATTATATCCATTGTGATCTTCAAGGATTGAGATAATAAAATTGTGTGATTAATCCTTCATTCAATCATTAAAAAATTAAATTCTAAATTCCCTTCAACAATATAAATGCTATATGGAAAGAAAAATGGGGAGAGAGTGCCCTTGGTCCCCATTGTATCATTTTTTAAGACATTCATCCAAAAACACAAAAATTCCTCAAGAACTAAAAACTCTACTTCAAGATTTTAAGAAATACAACAAAGTCACCTCCTCCTCTCTTCCAAATCCCTCCTTCATGCATTCAATAACTAAATGAACAATCCCTAGGGGAACTCAATTGTACACCGCCCTAAAATAAATGAAGGACAAGGGCCTCCACTATTATTAATTAATTCTTCACACTTTCTAAAGTAAAATAAAGAAATGGTAAGGGAAAAAAAACCATTCATTCAAATTACTTAAAAAAGCAATGGAAAAAGACGCGCCCTTCACTAAATCCCTTCTTTAGAATTTACACAATAAATAATTAAGTAAAACTACTATAAGAGAAAGTCAAAAAATAACCTACATATCCAAGCTTTGGTATAAATAAATAGCAAGGGCTACATCACCCTCTAATAACCCCATCCAAAGCCTTCAAGAATCAAATTGAGGAAAACAAATACAAACAAAGAACTATTTTACCCTCCAAGTTCCCAAAGATTCAATTCAAGAATGAAGAATCCATGGTCTTGTGAGAAAGAAGATTTGAGGAATTAGGCCACAAGAAAGAGAAATGCACTTAGCTCTCAAAGGCCTCCACCCTTGTGCAAGTTGTAGTTGGTAGGTGGAGTTCTTAATGTGTCCATTTGACCTCCATGTACTTGGAGATCTAGTCAACCGTGCACAAATGAGTTGACAGTAATTAATGTGGCCTTTTGGGGGGGCGGGTTTAGTGAAGAAGAGGAATCCCAAGGCCAAGGCCATTTGAAAACACCCACGCAGTTTGTGGTCCCGCCTTGCCTCGCGTCCGCGCCCTGACGTCCCCGCCCTGCCTGACGTCCGCGCCCTGACGTCCCCGCCCTGCCTCACGTCCGCGCCCTGACGTCCCCGCCCTGCCTCGCGTCCACGCCCTGGATGTTGGCAGCAGATTTGTTTTTCAATTTGCGATTGGAGTTTTGAGAATCTGGGGGCGTGTAATATACCATTGGAAAGGTATTCAAAATATCTTTCCAATGGTATATTACACGCCCCCAGATTCCCAAAACTCCAATCGCAAAAGCAGAAGAAAGTTGACGTCTGCGCCCTAGCGTCCGCGCCCGTCTTTGCGTCCCCGCCCTAGCGTCCCCGCCCAGACTTGCGTCCGCGCCTGCTCATGGACTCTCTGCATAGTGGATTTTAGTAGTAGATTTGTTTTCCAATTTGTGATTGGAGTTTTGAGAATTTAGAGGCGTGTAATATACCATTGGAAAGGTATTTTGAATACCTTTCCAATGGTATATTGCATGCCTCCAAATTCTGAGAACTCCAATTGCAAAAGCAGAAAGAAGTTGACGTCCGCTCCTTGTCATTTTTCACGTCCCCGCCCTGTCTCACGTCCCCGCCTTGTTTAGTCGTGTCCGCGCCCGTGGTGTCTAGGTGGCATGAATTTAAATCCACGTGGATTTTTTATTACCTTTTAAAAAAGTCAACTATGTGTTGACCCTATCGGACGGGCGAGAGCTCTATCGGACGTCCCGGACGGACGGACGGGCGAACCGGACGTCCGCCCGGTATGACAACCCTGAGGGGATCCCTATTTGCCTAAATGTAGAGGATATAAAATAATATTTTTTCAAAATTTTTTATAGTGGATGCAAGAATCTTTAGTGTGGAAATAAGCCACACAAATTTCAAGTTTACATCATTAATTTAGGATACTCTACAGTACCAAAACCCCCTAAATTGCAAAGTATAGCAAATTAGCTAAATTGAAATTTGATTAGAAAACGTTTTATGATTCAATTAAAAAAATTAGAAAAGGAATGTCATTACTATCAAGTTGGTCATTTTCAATAAAAATTTCAAGTAAATTGGCTTCATGCCCCCAAATTTATAAGTGATGGCACCAAAGTCACTTCCATTGTGACTCCAATTTAAAAGACAACCCTTTCCAGGGTTTTTTTTTGGCAATTTATCACCAGCTTCCTGCTCTGGCTCACCGGTGTTCGTGGCTCTCTCTCCCAATATTGGCCTCTGGTCAGTCTGGTGGGAGGCCACAGAGAGCTTTACTGTAGATGAACAGTACCAAAAAAAACACCCTGACCCTTTCTTGCAGTCATCCAATATTTCAAAGTGCACTTATTCAAAATAGTGCGACTTTGATAACGCATGACGCATGCAGACGCATGCAGACGCATGCAGTGTAGCGATCCAATTGAGGTTGCTCGAATGCCCTCCTTCCATGAGTACGGAGTATACGTTAACGCTGTTTCCATATTCAAGCAAACAAAAAGTCGCTCTCATCAAGCTCTTTCTCATCAGAATCAGAGTTTTTTCTGCTTTTTTTTAAACAAACGAAGCGGAATTTCATTGCAAATTAGAAATTGTAGGCACATTAACCACAAGTGGCCTGGCGGGATTTTTCTTCAGAGTTTGCGGCAGCATCGCGTCACAGCAAAACAGTCCATTCAGCATCGCGCTCGCTCAAGCCCTTTTTTTCTTTGATCCTCTTCATGCACATGCGCAATTACCGGCCGTCGCTCTGTAATTCCACCGTCTGAGCCCACGAGCGCTCGTCCCAGGTCAAACCCTTTCCACAACGCAGCAGTGAAGGAGAAAATCTCTTCTCTCAATTTCTGTGCGAAAACAAAACGAAAACAAATATTGTAGAACTGCCTCCTCTCGAAAGCCCCTCTCGCGTCCCCACACATGTCCCTCCACAGTTCCCCACCAATACTTTCTCGCACACTCCACGACGGAATCATAATACTTTAGTCAACTTTAGTCAATATAAATAATATATCCACAGTTACACTCCCGGATAGTACTCAGGAAAAGGACTCAAAAACCACTGCGCAAACCCTTTCAACGCTAGCAACCGGAATGACCGGATTCCAGTAAAAAAATATTCAATTCCGTGGAAGGAAATGATCAACGCCCGCAAATTTCACTCGGCAGAGAAATTTGGGAGGCGGATCGAAGGTGGAGATCGACTGCTGCAACCGGAAGAAACTCGCCGACTGGGTGTACTGTAGATTAGTAAGCAGACAAATTCAACGGGAGTGGAATTGAGAAAGGTTACCCCTGAAATGGCAGATCAAGGATAAGACAATCAAAAGTCCGTTAAGGCTTTCAGTTCTCACTCGGAGAGAGTGACTTTATTCGGCGTACGTGTGGAAAGTGTTCGACTGATTGACTGCGGGCGGGACTGAGCCATGCAAGTATTTAATCCGTCGTTGATGCTTCGGCTTTCTCATCAAGCAATCTCTCCGTTTCTCAGCAGCTGCACGCTTCCAGGCTTTCATCTCAAGGTACATCACATTGCACGGACTCCTCAATTCCAGAGAGATCGAGTGATCGAGCTCTTTGTATATACGTACAGCACTGCATCGCTTACAGATCTCTCAAATTTAGCACGTGCACTCTCGGAATCTGCATCTTCGGCGTCGCCGGTTGGAAGGTGGAACCATGGCTGCTTCGAGGTCTGCAATCGCGGGCTGCGTCGCCGTGTTGGCCATTCTCAGCTTGATGAACGCACCCGTGTCTGCTGGTCGAAGCCTCTCCAGTTCCAAGGGCGGATGCCAAGAAGGCTTCTACCAGCATTCGTGCCCCAACGTAGAAACCATCATCTACGAGTCCATGCTCAAGTCGTTCCAAAAGGACCCCACCGTCGCGCCCGGCGTCCTTCGCCTCGCCTACCACGATTGCTTTGTCCGCGGCTGCGACGCGTCCTTGCTCCTCGACGGATCCAGCTCCGAGAAAAGCAACCTCATCAACAAGGCACTCCACGGCTTCGACGCCATCGACGCCGCCAAGGCCGCCGTGGAAGAGGCCTGTCCCGGCACCGTTTCGTGCTCCGACGTGCTGCAGTTCGCCGTGCGCGACACCGTGAAGTTGACGGGAGGCCAAGGCTGGACGGTTCCCGCTGGGCGTCGCGACGGCACCGTCTCCAGGTCTTCCGAGGTGGCCGCCAATCTCGTGACTCCCAACAACACGGTCCCCGTGCTGCTGCAGGCTTTCCAGAAGAAGGGTCTGAACGCCGCGCAGATGGTGGCCCTGGCTGGCGCACACACCATCGGCGTCGCGCGTTGCTTGACGTTCGACGACCGCATCCACGGCGAGAAGGTGGATCCCACCCTCCCGTCCTCGTTCGCGAAATCGTTGTTGAAGAAGTGCCCTCTGTCTGGCATCACTGACGTGCACGTGAGCCTGGACAAGGTTTCTGCGAAGAAGTTCGACTCGCAGTACTTCAAGAACATCGTGAACAAACTGGGTTTGTTGACTTCCGACCAGAGTATGTGGGTGGACTCGCGCACGGAAGGATCCGTGCGCGCGAACACCGACGGGGCGACGTTCAACTCGAACTTCGCGAAGGCGATGGTGGCGATGAGCCAGATCGACGTGTTGACGGGCAGCTCCGGCGAGATCAGGCGAGTGTGCTCCGCCGTGAACTAAATTAGCCAGGCCATGAGTTGAATTGGTGCCGAGGAGCCAGCTACATATATGGCGGGCACCATCAGTACTGTATTCATTCATTCTCTTTGGACCATCAGTTAGAAGTAGCAACCACTTAATTATTCGACGTCGGTCAGGATATGTTGGTTTGCGACCCGACGATTTGAGGAGGGCGTTCTCCACAGGGTGCCTGCATTGATTTCGTGGTTAGTTAGTTAGTTTGATTCATGTCCCCACCTCAATTGAGTGGTGACGAGATTCATGTATTATCTAAATTATTCATGGGCTGCCGGTGATGTCTGCGCAAGTAGCATATCTCAATCCAGGCTGGCACGTCTTCATGACAAACAGTTCAATAATCAATTGACTTGCGGTACTTCGATTAATTGTTCGTTTCTAACTGGATACTGTCCAGTGCAATTACTCCTACTCTGTTTCTTGTTTAGAGTTGAATGAGTTTGGAGAAGTGAGATCACTATTAATCGGGACTCGAGGTTACCCTGATTAACTGTCACAAATGAGTATTGTCAAGTTCCTCAGCATCAGTGAATGCGTTTGAAGCTGGAGTCACAGCTCGGAGGGAAGTCTTGAATTAGCTGCACGCACGTACTACGACTCAAATTCCAACTGTATTATGAATCTGCTTCAAAATTACGTTGATTGTTCGTTGGGTTTCTGAATATCCTTCAATTCACCTTCAGTTCGATTGACAAAGTCGAGTGAAATGACGGGTCAAAACTATGGCATGTGGATGGCTCGTCACCTTCCTAAGGAACAACACACGCAACTTATTCTATCAACGTTTGGCGCATGCCGAGTACTACGTTTGAGGCTTGATTCCTGGACGTCAACTTCGCTAAATGGGCGACACTTCACAAAAATTGTGACGTATCAATATCTTCACAAATTCACGAAGGTCTTATTTCAGCACAAATTTTTAGATTTTGCCGGCGTTCATGTTCCTCACTTCCTCGTAATTGAACTGTCGTAGTTTCACATGTAACGGTAATGGTTAAGACTCCCACCGGAAACACTTTGTATTCAGTTGTCGTCTTCAGTTTGTAATTTCTTGTTCAAATTCTTGCTACTACAGAGAATATCATACGAAAATCTCGCTTCCATACTCTTAAGTGTCACCCCTATTTGGGACGACCTCAAAAACTTGGTAGCTGTGACTTACATCCTACTTTCTGAGCCAAAACATGACTAGCTGTTTCCAATTGCCAATGAAGGTTCCTAGGTAAACGAAGTTCCTAAATTTGTTTTGTGTGGAATACCTAAAATAATCAGTCTCCTTCAATACAGAATGCAAACTTGTGAAATTACCAGAGCTCTCCGACAGGAATCAGTGGATCGGTACGTTCCCGTTGAACATTTGAATATTCAAGCAAACGTACAGTCACTCTCATCAAGTTATCGAAGTTCTACTGAGTCTGTACCAAAAGGCTAAAAAAAACAAATTTTGAAGAGGATAGAAAATCCACAGGGAAAAGAAAATAGAAGTAACATATAGTATAACATGTACGGAAGCCAAAACATGAATATTATATAATTATTATTCCTCTTTCTTCGGAGTCTGCGGCAGCGTGACGTCCCAGCAAGACTGTGCAGTCTCCAGCAGCGACATTGGAGCGTCTTTTCAATTTCTGATCCTGTGGAAAATGACAAACTGGAATCTAAGATTGTGACCCAATTTGAGAAACAGTGACTCCCCAAACCGAGTAAAAATCTGAAATGTTTTCACTCAAACAACCGTAACATGAGCATCGATGGGCAAAGTCAAAAAGTATGTATACAAAGTTGCAATATACGACATACTCCACATTACCATGAAAGTTTGAAGAAAAAATCAGTTGTGATTTGAAAAAAAATCAGTTTCAAAGTTAGTCATGCCTAAAACTCGGTTTTGTTGACTATGAATTATGAAGTGAAAAACTGAAAATCCTTCATCTTTTGTCAATTTTTTCTTAAAATTCCAAATTTTTTTTGTGCCTTGGCATATTGGTCAACATTATTTCAGATTGTTGTATGCAAAAATTGAAGTAAGTAATTTACATTTTATAGTATTTAAAATGTCAACAATTTGAGAAACATACGAAGAATGGTGTTGGTTCTCACAATAATTGAGGGCTTTTTGTATGTTTGTCAAGTTATTGATATTTTGAATACTATAAAATGTAAATTTCCTTCAATTATTGCGTACAACAATCTGAAATGATGTTGACCAACATGCAAAGGCACAAAAAAAAATTTTGGAGTTCTAAGAGAAAATTGACAAAAGATAAAGTATTTCTCATTCATAGTCAACAAAATCGAGTTTTAGTCATGATTAATTTTGAAATTAATTTTTTTTCAAATCACTACTAATTTTTTCTTCAAACTCTCATAGTAATGTGGAGTGTATCGTATACTACAACTTTGTATATATACTTTTTGACTTTGTTGATTGAAATTCATGGTATGATTGTTTGAATGAAAACATTTCAGATTTTTATTTGGTTTTGGAAGTGGGTCAATATAGTATGAATATAGTGTACACCATATGTGATTATCCCCCAAAATATACTATCAAAGGACAAAATGGATTCGGTAGATTCCTATGGTTTCAATATTCATAGTAATTTTATGATTCAACTTTTTCTGAAGTAGTGAAGCTAGGATATTACTATATTCCATTAGCTTTAGAACTAGGAATATTATTTTTATTTATATTAGTGTTGTTTGCAATAGTTATGGTACAATAATTTATAATTTCAGTTCAATGGGTTAAAAAAATATCTACAAAACCTAAAGTAAAAAAAAGAATTCTTTAATTTATTGCACATTGCAATTTTATTTATGTGAGGGGTCGTTGCAAGAAACACCGTGCAAAAAGCGTAGCGTTTTCAATAGTACTTTTTTTTTCCAGGAGTACTTTAAAATTAGAAAAAAAAGTTTAAAAAAAAGTGGAAAATATGTTTCATGTATAAACCTTTACGAAGAAGGTACCCTAAAAAGGAAAGGCATAGGAAAAATCTCTAAGTAGGAAATCCAGAAAAGTGCAAAATCTCATGAAAATTAGCTCTTCCACATTTTTATTTGTAAAAAATAGGAAAATCAATTTTAAGAAAAAAAAAATTGGACATTTGAGGAAAGTTGATTTTGATGAGATTTGACCAAAAGAACAATCTTAGAACCATCATCAATGTTCAAAAATTGCGTGCCAAGGAAAAAAATTTGTACTCATGTGGAGGACATAAAAAAACATATTTTTAGATTTTTTTTTGGAATTTATAGGTTTTACACCTATGCAAATAGACCATGAAAGTTTTGTCTTCAAATCATTAAATTTAGACACTACGAACATAATGGTAACCATAAATGTATTTATGTGACAGCTCAACGAAAATGTTTTTTAAATATAAAATGATTTTTTTTAATTTCTGAAAAATAAAGGATCTAATAAAATTCAAGTTAGGTATGTTCAATAAAAATTTTATGTTCATTGGACTTAATCTCCAAAAGTTATAGTAGAAACAAAAAAGTGGTTCGCGGTGTGACGTGAAATAGGACCGGTGTTTCTTGCTATGACCCTGAGAAGCTTTTATTCATTATGTTTGTATTTCTTTTATGAAAGTTATGGACAAAATTATTTTTTGAGTTATCAAAACACTTTCTTGAACTTATATGATTTATTTTTTAATTCAATTTTTTTCAATTTTAATGTAAAATTTACAAGGTTAAAAGCTCTAGCTAGAACAAACTCACCACTGAGTGATAGTTTGTTCTCAATTGCATATGAGAGTTATTAATAGTTTGGTTTCCACTTCAATCATGAATTCATAAACTTCTATATAATAACTTTTTAATGAATGAAGATTAAGTATTTCAAAGTAAAACACCTAATCTTTCAACTCAATCTTTTAAGATATAAAATTAGAAATAGTAGTGCAAAATTTTTTAATTAAGAAGATTCAAAGTCAAAAAATCTAGTCAAGTATAGTGCAAATTTTTTTTTTCTACTTTTAAATGCAAATATCTTTTGATCTATATAGTCAAAATTTCAAAAGTTTCTTCTATACATTTTTACACTTCTCTAGTGCAAGATACTATCAAGGCAATTGTAAGAAACACTTGTTCTATTTTGCGTCACACAACATCTGCTAGTTTGTTTTTTGGCCATAATTTTTGTGTTTAACTCCAATTGACTTAAAATTTATAGAGAAGGTACTAATGACTATCATACAACTTCCCTGATTTTTTGGTAATTTTCAAAAATAATTTATTGTCCAAAAATAAGCCCAAAATGTATGTCACACTTGCCAATTTGGAGGTTTCTAGTACTATTGAGTACCTTTTTTGAAAATTTACATTGTAAAATTTTGTGGAGTGCTTTCTACTATAAAAATACAACTTTTCATCAAAGGAATTCTAAAAATAGTTAATTCTATATGGTGTAGAAGTTTACAAAGTGAACTTCTTTCTACTTACATTTTAAAACATATAAAGTATTGTTTTCATGGTTATTTTTGGTCATTGACCATTTCCATAAATTTGTTACAAATGGACAATTTTTTTTTTTTGTATTTACTTATTTTTACTATTTTTAACTAATTTTTGAATCAAATTACCTATTTTTTTGAGATTTGGCACTTTTCAAGTTCTCCTACTTTGAGAATTTTTCTATCTATTTTCTTTGGTGAAAACCTTTGTCTTAGAGGTGTATACATCAATCATATTTTTGAAATTTAAAAAAAATTGTTTTTCTAAATTTAAAGTACTTTAGAAAACAATCATGAATATTGTTGAAAATGCAACAAATAGTATAAGTGTTTCTTGCAATCACCCACCATTAAATGAGTTTTTAGATTCAAATCATTATAGTGGGGAATCAACTTGAGAGTCTAGGAAAAAAAATTTAAGAAAAAAAGAACTTAGTTTACTATCTTAAGAAAATTGTTAAATAGAAGTATGTGTGAGATAAAAGAAAAATCTAAATTGTTGATAAGTCTAAGATGGAAGTAAAACACACTATTCTCAATAGTGAGATTGTTTTAGCAAGAAAATTAAACCTTGAAGAATTTTTTTGAAAAGTTATGAAAATTGAGTTCAAAAACAACTCTAATCTATTAATTTCTCAAGAAGTTTCTATAATTATCCAAAAAACAAGATGCTCTAGAGATTTCACATCACTTATCCAAATGGAATGAATCAAAGTTTTTCATAAAGACAAAAATAAATCTATGAGAAAAAATACCTATAAATTCATAAATTACAATTGTTGTGAATTCTTTTTATTGCCTAATCTCCCTTGTTTTGAACTTATTTGGCATAAGGGTAGGAGGTCCTATAATGGACCATCTAAGGCTGAAATTGAATTTCAAGGAGGTAAAACTTCTAGAAATATTTTTCAATAGATTTTCCTTGAAAGACAAGTAGAATTGATATCTAACCCAAGTCGTTTCATATTTTTTTGAACTTTGAGGAATTAATTATAAAATTTTGAAGTTGAAGTGCATAAAGCTCTAAAATGGAGCACTGCCTAAAATGTACTCAATTTGTACATTGATAAAGGCTATTAAAAAGAAACATGTACAAACTATGTACATTTAAGAAGGTGCTCCATTTTAATACCTGCTCTATTTGACGACCTCTTACCTTATTGTTTTTTCATAGGCTTTGATTGGAAAAAAATTATATTTTTTGAAAACTAATGTATTTTTTGTCTTAAAAAAATTTCAAAAAATCATGACAAAAATTGAGACCGGAGGTACCTATCCAAAATTCAATTTGGCCTTAACCAATAACCATTCATTGGCTAAGGGGATGAAAATTGTCCTCACATAGTTTGCCACTCAAATTCAAAGTCTTGTAACTTTAACAAATAATGTTTGAATTCAATAAATCTTATTGGGAAAGTTGTGTATACAAGTCTAGTTTTGTGGTAAAATTTTTAGATCAATCCAAGAAGTATAAATGTTTTGGGAGCAAATCAAAGTTCACAGGTTCGTTTTGAATTCACCAAATTGTAGTTGATGGCTGCAACTTTGGGGGCTTGTATCTACTTCATTCTATGTTCATTTTCAATAAAATTTGTTGGGTTATGTTTTTCTAGAAATCTAGTTATTGTGGTCAACTTTTCATGGCAATCCAAGTTGTTTTGAATGTTTGGGAGCAATTTGAAGTTCAAAAGCCAAACATTTTTGGATTATAGTGAACTTCGATGGCTTGTAGCTTTGTCATTTAATGTTTGTTTCTCATAAATTTTAATGGGTACATAAGAGGTTTTTGCAGGGCACTTAGAGATTGTTTCAGTCCCAGTTTCCAATTTATAAACCAGTCACTCCTAGTCAAATTAAAAATTAATTTTAAAAAATTAATTAATTAATTTTAAATTTAAAAAAAGATTTAAAAAAAGAAAAAGAAAAAAAGAAAAGGAAAATAATAATAAAATATTAATATCTGATGTGGTAGTCTCTTAGCCACATCAAATTGCTTTTGGAATAGATTTCAACGAGTTCCTACAGTCTGGGAACTGACAGTCTCCCAATACGGCCAAAATACCTCTTATGAGTTGCACATTCTAGTCTAGTTTGTGTGGCTAAAATTTTGTATCAATCCATGAAACTATGAGTGACTGAGAAGCATTTTTGTACAACGAGGTGTAGTCATGAATGCATTTTTTGCACCCTTTTTTGCTATTGTTTTTTCATTTCAAAGTCATTTTGCAAAGAATTCAAAGCATTTGAATGAAATTCTTTTCCTCCAATGTATTTGTATGTTGGTTTTGAATCACTTTATTGTTTAAAATTTGTTTATTTGAGTAGGTTTAGGATTCAAATTTCACCTCCAAATGTGTTTTAAGGAAAATTTCAGCATTTTTCTTAACATTAAAACATTATGATCTTGCAATCTATATGGCCAAATGACTCCAAATTTGATCTAGGTCATCTACAACTGTACAACATGCATACTACAAGATTGTTCGGGTGAGATTTTTATATCTTAGTAACATTAAGCTTATAAGGCTTGAAAAGCAAAGATGCTATTAGACCCATTTAAAGCTTAGGTGATGAAGGCTTAAAGAATTAAAGTTTAAATACAAATATCTTCCAAATATTTGTGCAATAAAGTTTCTTAAATTTCTTCTATACATTATTGTACTAATTGTCTAGTCTTCTAGTACTGTAAAATCAACTTGCAATTAGACATGCAAAAAAATACAATTAGTGAAGTTTTTTATTCTTTGCAAATAGAAATGAGAGTTTTGAGTGTTTTGTCATGATGAAACTTGCTTGCAACTTTTGAGGTTAACCAAATGCATTTTCTTTTGCAAATTCACATAATCCTTTAATTAAATTAACTTAGTGTTATTGCTCCATCACATAATAATTGAATTGTAGAAGGTACTACCAAAGTTGTATGTATACAAACTAATTATTTATTATACCCTCCATAGATGCTTTGGGTCTTAACGTCTTCCACTCTTCCAACTATATATCTTTACTTTGTTGCAATCTTTGGATTTATTCAAAGACTTCTTCCAACTATGTATGGTGAGAGTTTTTGAAATTTCTTCTCCACTCTCTATATTATTATACTATTCTAGTGCAAGATCTTATATATTTATAATTTAAATGTAAAAAAATATATAGTTTATAAAGTTTTTTACTCTTTGCAATAGAAATGAGAATATTTGGTGTTTTGTTATCAATGACATAAAGGCATTGGAAATTTTAGACTTTACAGATTAATCTAATGTTGTTTCCTTGCAAATTCACATAGTCCCTCAATTAAGATGACCTAGTGTTTTTGCTCTATATTGCATACTAATTGAATCAACGAAAAGTACTACTATACTACCAAGGTACAATACCAAGAAAATAGTGAAATTAAATTGCCTTGTTTCACAAAAGTTACTCTACAAGTCAACAAATATTCTTATATATACATTTCCATTTGTAGTTTTGTACAAATTAATATAGAGGTTCTTATCTTCATGATTGTCAAGTATATCAATAACTAATTCAAAAGTACAATCGGTCACAAAGAAAGTAGGAGCAGTTACCATGTGGAAAGAATATGGCCATTACCACATACTAAATGGTAAATTCTTAGTAGTTTACCACTAGAAGGTGGTAAAGAGGTGGTAATGGCCATACTTTTTGTACATGGTAACCATTTCTACTTCCCTTGTATAGCAATAGTTAAGATTTGTACAGTGTCAAATGCCAAGAAATTAGTGAAGAACAACCTACTAAACCTAGTGTCACAATTTTGTGTATACATACTAGGGTAGTAACTATGCTCCAGAAGCACCCATGCTCTAAAAGTAGTCATGCCATACCATTTTGCATTCTTTAATGCATACGTAGTGTACATTTTAGAAAGTGGTTGCTCTTAATGGCATTAGACTATCTTTTGACTTCAAAAAAATTCATAATTAGTTCTACAAAGGGCCATAAAACATAATATGAATTGGTTTCTAGATGCGAGTTCCATTTTTCTTCCCATAAAAATATACTAAAACTTCATTCAAGGAGTTTAGCTCCCAAATATGCAACTCCCATATTATATTACCTTGATTATAATCACTTATAATGTATTTTATTCAAAAAAAATATTTAATTTACTATAATGTAGGCAATTCTTGTAGTATTTTTAACAAAGAATTCATAGATGTATTATTGTATTTATATACTTGAAATGAATATTTTTTTGAAGACAATAATAGCATTAAAATAATAATTATATGAGTTCTTTTAATACATGTATCGTGCCACAACTCCACAAGCTACCCAACTTCTAAAGCTTTTGAATAGAAATTTAGTTTTTGTTGCAAGAAACTTTTGTATGGATTTAAAGAAACTATGTATAGGTGTTTTAATTCATCATATACATTGTGAGCTTTTTTTCTAATATGTATGCAACTTAACATTTTCTACATTTCATAACATTTAGTAGCCCATAGAAGGACTGCCTTTCCCTTTGTGAAGTCCCCATCACCTAATTTCATCTGACATTTCTTAAAATTTGCAACTTTAGTTACTGAATGGTGTGGAATATTCCACACCATTTCATCGGCTGGAAGGCAGTGTGACAAGCTACTACAGAATGTTATGTTAATTTTCTTAGAACTTGTTATAAATCAAACTTATTGATCCTTTTAATTTGACATAATTTTAAAAAAAGCCATCCTCCAAACTATTTTAATGCCAACTACCCTTTGCATATGATACAAGAGTTGCATACCCACGGTTTTATTAGCTCCTCCAACAGACAATCAGCTCTCACACCAGATCCAACGAAGTCAAGATCGAATGCTAATCACCTTGCACTGTTCCATGAGCGTCTCTCAAAGCCTAAATTGCAACCAACGGAAGCCGGCTGCTTTCCTGATCGTTACTCTCATGTCTAAAACCACATCAAGCAACAGAGCACATGCGCAATTACCGGCTGCCACTCTGTCAAGTACTCCGTAATTCAATGGTCTGAGCCCACGCGCGCTCATCCCAGGTCAAACCCTTCCCACAACGCCGCAATTAACGTAAGAAGAAAATCTCTTCTCTCAAATTCTGAGCGAAAACAAAACGAAAACAAAACGAAAATTAATATTTTAGAACTGCTTCCCCTCGAAAGCCCCTCTCGCGTCCCAACACATGTCCCTCCTCAGTTCCCCACCAATACTGTCTCGCACACTCCACGGCGGAAACATAATAATTTAGTCAACTTCTTATAAATAATATATCCACAGTTACACTCCCGGATAGGACTCAAAAATCACTGCGCAAACCCTTTCAACGCTAGCAACCGGAATGACCGGATTTCCAGTAAAATTTTCAATTCCGTGGAAGGAAATGACCAACGCCGCAAGTTTCACTCGGCAGAGAAATTTGGGAGGCGGATCGAAGGTGGAGATCGACTGCTGCAACCGGAAGAAACTCGCCGACTGTAGAATTGTAACTAGACAAATTCAACGGGAGTAGAATTGAGAAAGGTTACCCCTGAAATGGCAGATCAAGGATAAGACAATCAAAAGTCCGTTAAGGCTTTCAGTTCTCACTCGGAGAGAGTGACTTTATTCGGCGTACGTGTGGAAAGTGTTCGACTGATTGACTGCGGGCGGGATTGAGCCATGCAAGTATTTAATCCGTCGTTGATGCTTCGGCTTTCTCATCAAGCAATCTCTCCGTTTCTCAGCAGCTGCACGCTTCCAGGCTTTCATCTCAAGGTACATCACATTGCACGGACTCGGCAATTCGATTGAGATCGAGTGATCGAGCTCTTTGTATATACGTACAGCACTGCATCGCTTACAGGTCTCTCAAATTTAGCAAGTGCACTCTCGGAATCTGCATCTTCGGCGTCGCCGGTTGGAAGGTGGAACCATGGCTGCTTCGAGGTCTGCAATCGCGGGCTGCGTCGCCGTGTTGGCCATTCTCAGCTTGATGAACGCACCCGTGTCTGCTGGTCGAAGCCTCTCCAGTTCCAAGGGCGGATGCCAAGAAGGCTTCTACCAGCATTCGTGCCCCAACGTAGAAACCATCATCTACGAGTCCATGCTCAAGTCGTTCCAAAAGGACCCCACCGTCGCGCCCGGCGTCCTTCGCCTCGCCTACCACGATTGCTTTGTCCGCGGCTGCGACGCGTCCTTGCTCCTCGACGGATCCAGCTCCGAGAAAAGCAACCTCATCAACAAGGCACTCCACGGCTTCGACGCCATCGACGCCGCCAAGGCCGCCGTGGAAGAGGCCTGTCCCGGCACCGTTTCGTGCTCCGACGTGCTGCAGTTCGCCGTGCGCGACACCGTGAAGTTGACGGGAGGCCAAGGCTGGACGGTTCCCGCTGGGCGTCGCGACGGCACCGTCTCCAGGTCTTCCGAGGTGGCCGCCAATCTCGTGACTCCCAACAACACGGTCCCCGTGCTGCTGCAGGCTTTCCAGAAGAAGGGTCTGAACGCCGCGCAGATGGTGGCCCTGGCTGGCGCACACACCATCGGCGTCGCGCGTTGCTTGACGTTCGACGACCGCATCCACGGCGAGAAGGTGGATCCCACCCTCCCGTCCTCGTTCGCGAAATCGTTGTTGAAGAAGTGCCCTCTGTCTGGCATCACTGACGTGCACGTGAGCCTGGACAAGGTTTCTGCGAAGAAGTTCGACTCGCAGTACTTCAAGAACATCGTGAACAAACTGGGTTTGTTGACTTCCGACCAGAGTATGTGGGTGGACTCGCGCACGGAAGGATCCGTGCGCGCGAACACCGACGGGGCGACGTTCAACTCGAACTTCGCGAAGGCGATGGTGGCGATGAGCCAGATCGACGTGTTGACGGGCAGCTCCGGCGAGATCAGGCGAGTGTGCTCCGCCGTGAACTAAATTAGCCAGGCCATGAGTTGAATTGGTGCCGAGGAGCCAGCTACATATATGGCGGGCACCATCAGTACTGTATTCATTCATTCTCTTTGGACCATCAGTTAGAAGTAGCAACCACTTAATTATTCGACGTCGGTCAGGATATGTTGGTTTGCGACCCGACGATTTGAGGAGGGCGTTCTCCACAGGGTGCCTGCATTGATTTCGTGGTTAGTTAGTTAGTTTGATTCATGTCCCCACCTCAATTGAGTGGTGACGAGATTCATGTATTATCTAAATTATTCATGGGCTGCCGGTGATGTCTGCGCAAGTAGCATATCTCAATCCAGGCTGGCACGTCTTCATGACAAACAGATCAATAATCAATTGACTTGCGGTACTTCGATTAATTGTTCGTTTCTAACTGGATAGTCTCCAGTGCCGGTACTCCTACTCTGTTTCTTGTTTAGAGTTGAGTGAGTTTGGAGAAGTGAGATCACTATTAATCGGGACTCGAGGTTACCCTGATTAACTGTCACAAATGAGTATTGTCAAGTTCCTCAGCATCAGTGAATGCGTTTGAAGCTGGAGTCACAGCTCGGAGGGAAGTCTTGAATTAGCTGCACGCACGTACTACGACTCAAATTCCAACTGTGTCATGAATCTGCTTCAAAGTTACGTTGATTGTTCGTTGGGTTTCTGAATATCCTTCAATTCACCTTCAGTCCGATTGACAAAGTCGAGTGAAATGACGGGTCAAAACTGTGGCATGTGGACGGCTCGTCACCATCCTACGCAACTTATTCTATCAACGTTTGGCGCATGCCGAGTACTACGTTTGAGGCTTGTTTCCTGGACGTGAACTTCGTTAAATGGGCGATATTTCACAAAAATTGTGACGGATCAATGTCTTCACAAATTCACGAAGGTCTTATTTCAGTTCACAAACTCGGACACTTCTAGATTTTGCCGGCGTTCATGTTCCTCACTTCCTCGTAATTGAACTGTCGTAGTTTCACATGTAACGGTAATGGTTAAGACTCCCACCGGAAACACTTCGTATTCAGTTGTCGTCTTCAGTTTGTAATTTCTTGTTCAAATTCTTGCTACTACAGAGAATTGTCATACGAAAATCTCGCTTCCATACTCTTCGGTGTCGCCCCTATTTGGGACGACCTCAAAAACTTGGTAGCTGTGACTTACATCCTACTTTCTGAGCCAAAACATGACTAGCTGTTTCCAATTGCCAAGGTTCGTAGCTAAACGAAGTTCCCAAATTTGTTTTGTGTGGACGACCTAAAATTAATCAGTCTCCTTCAATACAGAATGCAAACTTGTGAAATTACCAGAGCTCTCCGACAGGAATCAGTGGATCGGTACTTTCCCGTTGTTCGAACATTCAAGCAAACTTACAGTCACTCTCGTCAAGCTCTTTAATAAGGCTCTAAAAGCGACCTTTCAAGAGCTGATTGCAATTTGGGGAAGCTAAACTTCTTGAAACAATTTTCAGTAAATTTTTGTAGGAAGATAAATGGAATTGGCATCCCACCCAAATTGTTTCATTTTTTTCAGACCTTTATGAAATTAATTATGAATTTTTGAAGTTGAAATGCACTGGTTTCTTAAACCGACCCCTTGCTGAAATGTACAATGTTTGTACATTGTAAACAGCAAAATGTACCTTTGTGTGAGAGGTCGCTTTTAGAGCTAATAGACGGTCTACGGCAGCATGGCGTCACAGCAAGACTATCCATTCTCCAGCACATTGGAGTGCCTTTTTTAATTTCTGATCCTGTGCGAAATGACAAACTGGAATCTAAGATTGTGACCCCACACAATTTTGGATGAATGTAGAATGAGCGTAGTCTCCGTCATTCTCTTCAAGTTGCACTGAGTGATTACTGGAAACTTTTGGATGAATGGAAATGAAAGTAGGATGACAATTGCAGCATGTAACAGAATCACCCAATTTGAGATACAGTGACTCCCCAAGCTGAGTAAAAATCTGAAATGTTTTCACTCAAACAACCGTACCATGAGTATCAATGGACAAAGTTGTAGGGTAGAACATAAGCTTACTCGACATTATCATGGAAGTTTGAAATAAAAATTAGTTGTCATTTGAAAAAAAATTAATTTCAAAGTTAGTCATGCCTAAAAATCAGTTTTGTTGACTATGAAGTGAAAATCCTTTATCTTTTGTCAATTTTTTCTTAGAACTCAAATTTTCTTTTTTGCCTTGGCATGTTGGTCAACATTATTTCAAATTGTTGTATGCAAAAATTGAAGTAAATTATTTACATTTTATAGTATTTAAAATATCAATAATTTGACAAATACACAAATGGTGTTGGTTCTCACAATATTTGCTATTTTTTTTGAATTGAAAGTATCATGTATATACATTCATATAGTAGGCATTGTATAAAGACGGTAGATTGCAATTCATAGCATTGTTTCATCTTAATGCCATTGCATTTGAAATATTTGTTAAATGGGACAGGGTGATTGCAAGAAACACTTGTCTTTTTTTCTGTCCCTTTGACCTCCAACAAGTAATTTTTTGCTCATAACTTTTGTATCTTTTCTCTGTTTGGCTTGAAATTTGGAATGAAGGTGTACACAAAAGTTTTAGATGTTGAGTAATTTTTTCAACTTAAAAAAAATTATTTTACTATTTTTAAACTGCATCCGATTGGGTGTTTACCTTGGCCATTTGGAGGTTTTTAGTCCTATTTTTGACTCATAAATCCGAATTTGAAGTCACAAACTGGACAAGTTGGAGGTCTACTAACGTTTCAAGGATTGGCAATGATTTTTTTATGAAAATTGTTACATGTCTATTGTGCACATGGGGTCAAAGTGACCTTCCTTTACACAAAGACTATGAAGAGGGAAAAAATTTCCTAAAAAATTTGTTGGTTGCAATGTGAGCATAATTTTGTTTAGAAAAACAGATTTTTAAAAATAATTTTTGGAATTTTTTTTAAATTATTAAAATTGAAAAGGTCCACAGACCCCTTTTTTGCTATTTTCTACTCTCAGTGGCCTGAGAAGTATTTCGTAGCACTTTGTAGTACTGCATAGTACTAAATCAACAGCCTAAATTTACAGGGGCTCAAAATCAACAATTGACATTGACAAGTGCAGTGCATGTAGACACGCAGTATTGGTAGGATCCCGTAGGAGTGTAGGACTACCACTCCTATGCCAAAAAATTGTGTTTTTGAGACAAAAACGTGAAGTGTTTCTTACAATGACTTGACAATGCATTCAATTTATATTTTATGGCCAGATCATTCATTTTTAGGTGCAATATTTTTATATGAAGACTTGAGTTCATGATGTACATGTTTGTAAGAAAAATTTCAAAAGATTTTAATTATCTTTGAAGACATCACCAAAAAACTAACAATTTGCCAAAAATTACAGTAGATTTCATCAAATTGTTTGCACAATACCAATGAACCCCCTATGTAGTGCACCCTCCAAATTGGGGGTCTACTGGTCTTAGGATGTTGCATTCATTTGACTTAGGGTCTTTTGGGTCAAGTTTTACTAAAATTGTATTAATTAGGACTCATTTCTTAGAAGGTACTAGGGTCACATGTAGCCCCATCAATCCAACTCTAAGATGTTTTATGCCATCTTCGTAAAAATCCCTCATAATAAATCATTATCAAGATATGAAATATATTTATAAGAATAGGTAATATCATAGATAGTTCTCCAATCAAGTATTCTATTAGAAAATAAAATATTCTCATAATTATCAAATTAGATATTCTCATATCCCCTTCTATTTTTTGGCCTATTGCACTTCTATAGAACTACTATAACAATTATTGTTTTCTTCATGCGTTTGCAAAATAATTATTCTTAACTTTGAAATATCGATAATATGTTGAAGCCCACTAGGAACAATGGGGGCAACTACATTGATGATACATTCAACTTCTAAGCAATTTTAGTGGCAAAGAGCATTCCCTATATTCCAAGTTTGCATTCCCTTCATCAAGATGGGGATAGAGATAAGGAAGAATTGGTGAGGATGTTCTATAGTCACACTATTCCAAGAAGGGATAAAATCCACAATATTTGATAGGTTTGTGTAACTTCAATTTTTGAGACTTTTATTTGAGATCATAGGAAATCGTATTAGCTTCTAGAGAGTGTATTTTCTTATTTCAAATGGTGCCTAAGAGCAAAAGTTAGGCTACAATAAGGTTACAAAAGAATAGATTGGTCAACAAAGAAAATTTGTAGAAACTTGAAATTATTATTCATTAATTTTTTTTTTATAAATTATATTTTTGTCTACATAGAAAGCTTTGATTCATTTCATTTGGACTAGTGATGTGTATATTATTGAGCTTCTTGTTGTGTGTGCAATTATAGGAACTTCTAGAGGAAATAAAGTATTGGATTCATTTTTGAACTCTATTTTTACAATTGAAAAAAAATTCTTAGAATTATGCAATATACTTGCTAAAATAATTCTACTGTAGAATTAGTTTGTTTCAATTTCATCTTAGAGCTCTTAATGATTTGTTTTTTCCTTCAATCTAATATAACTTCTAATTAAAAAAATTTAAAGAATGGAAATCAATTCCAATTTTTAAAATTCTTTTTCTAGTCTTTCAACTAAAATTTACAATATAAAAATTTACAATTAAAGTTTTTTTTCAAAAACTTTAAGTTAAAAAGATTTAAAGTCAAATAATCTAAGAGTCATTGCAAGAATTTTTTGCCATTTTTGCAAAAAAACAGCCTATTTCAATGAACACTATGACTATTGGATTCAATATTTCAAAAATTACATCAAATATGGATAATTTAAAAATCTTTCTAGATAGTGTGTATTAGACAATTCAGGCCTATAAAAAAAATTCTAAAATTTATGCACAAAAAAAGAAAAATGAAAAAAAAGATATTTTGATTTTGTTTTTTTAGAAAATAGTAAGAAAATCCAAATATTAATTTCCAAATTTCATTTTCTCAAACTTAAAGATGATCATTTTCAACCATTTGCACCTTTAGGAAAAAAATTCTGTTTCCTTTAGTCAGTTTAGTGGTGTGTAGGTAGTGCACTTTAAGCATCTATAGAAAGTGGACACTTTTTTTTATTTTAGAAAACATCTTTGCAGCTTGTATAACTTAAATAGAAATCCTTGTCTTCCAATTATAACCCTTAAACTTGCATTTTTTAATTAGAAAATACTTCTAAAATCTAACCAAAATATGGAAAAAATACACATTCAATTAGAAGTTGTTTAAAAATACTAAAATAATTTTTTTTAATTTAAAAAAAATTCAATGTCTACAACTTCTTTGCACACCTTCATTTCAACTTTAATACATAATTCACGTATGATGTAAAAGTTATTAGCAAAAAAACACTTGTTTGAAGTTAAGTCCCAAGGAGATAGGAAAAGACAAGTATTTCTTGCAATCATCCCTAGACAAAGAATGTGCTCAAATTTTACTTTATTTACTTTAACTCCTACAAAACTATGACCATTTTTTAGTCAAAAAACATTCAAAATTCCCACTTTATTGCAAAGAGTAAAAACTTTTGAAAAAAGCATTTTTTGCACGTATAACCATAACTAGTTTGAAAATGTATGGAATAAATTTTAAAAAAACATATATGGTACAAACTACAAACTACAATATATTTGCATGTAAATTGTAAAGTGAAGAAAACAAGTATTTTTGCACCTTGTGTTTAATGAGATTATTTATTATTGAACCTTCTAAAATTAAATTTTTTGCACTAAAGAGTATTGAGGTTCAAATCATTATGGTGGGGAATGAACTTGAGAGTCTAGGGAAAAAAAAACAAGAGAAAGGAACTTAATTTTCTATCTTAAAAAAATTATTAAATAGAAGTATGTGCACAATAGAAGGAAAATCTAAATTGTTGATATTTCTAAGATGGAACTAAAACACACTAATCTCAATAGTGAGATTATTTTAGCAAGAAAACTACACCTTGAAGAATTGTTTTTGAAAAATTATGAAAATTGAGTTCAAAAACAATTCTAATCCATTATTTTCTCAAGAAATTTCTATAATTATCCTAAAAATAAGGTGCTTTGTAGTTTTCATATCTGCACTTATAAAAATGGAATGAATCGAAATTTTTCATAAAGACAAAAATATAATCTATGAGAAGAGAATAAAAGTTCAAATTTAATAAGTTCAGATTTTTGTAAATTTCTTTTGTTGCCTAGTCCCTCTTGTTTTGAACTTATTTGGCATAATATTTTTTCCTCAGCATTGATTGAAAAAAATTATATTTTAAAATTTTAAAATAATATATTTTTCTATCTTAAAAAAATTTCAAAAAATCATGACAAAAATTGAGACCACAGATATTTGTCCAAAATTCAATTTGTCTTTGAAGGATTAAAGTTTAAACACAAATATCTTCCAAATATCTCTATGATAAAGTTTCTAAAATTTCTTCCATACCTTATTGTACTATTCTAATCCTCTAGAATCATAAGATCAACCTCCAATTAGACATGAAGAAATACAATTAGTGAAGTTTTAAATTCTTTGCAATAGAAATGGGAGTTTTAAGTGTTTTGTGATAATAAAACCACCTTGCAACTTTTGAGGTTAACCAAATGCATTTTTACTTGGAAATTCTCATAATCCTCCAATTAAATCTGCCAAATAGATTGACTTGGTGTTATTCTCTTGCTCCATCACATACTCATTGAATTAGCAAAAGATACTACCAAGGTCCTATTAACACATACTAATTATTTATTATTCCCTATATAAATTCTTGGTCTTCTACTCTTCCAACTATATATGGTGAGAGTTTTTGAAATTTCTTCTTTGGTCTCTATATTATTATACTAGTGATGTACAAGCTCTTACATAATTATAGTTTAGATGTGCAAAAATGTATGGTTTGTAAAGTTTCTTGTTCTTTGCAATAGAAATGAGAGAATTGGTGTTTTGTAATCAATGTATTGAAATAAAGGCATTAGACATTAGGGGAGATTTGAGGCCTCCGGAGGGCCATTTTAGGTCTGTTCCTGAAATTGTTGGCTACTATTAGGTCAGCAATTAGTATAAAAAAACTAGAACTAAAAATTGGGTCTTGATACCCAAAAAAAATCCAAAAATAATAATTTAATGATGTGGAAAATGGCATATGGAATACCACCATTTTAACAAAATTTGCTAATTACTATATACTAATTGAATCAATAAAAAGTACTACCAAGATACTACACCTTCAAAATAGTGAAATTAAATTCACTATAAGAAACAAATTGGGTTTTTTGGATATCTTGAAAAATATGATAAAAGGGTCATTGCAAGAAACACTAACCACTTTTGTAGCACTTTGCAAAACTTATTCTTGTTTAATGCTATAACTTTTGATTGATGAATCCAATGCCCAAACCAAAAAATCTATCTCTAGAATTTTTGATTGCAATTATATTCTATATTTTTCAAGATTTAAAAAAAATTATATTTAAAATTTATTTCTATTAATTTGTCACACTTTGAAGATTAGGGATTTTCAATACAATTGACTAGTTTAAATTAATGATTTTTGGTTGAAATGTCTGTGGTATGTTTTATAGTAAGTAGACATGTCCCTACCAAAGTGCATTTAAAAAAACATTAGTCTGTGACCTCTACATTAGAGCAAACAGGCCTCCCTTGTGTACACACTTCAAAACATTCAAAATGATTTTGAACTCATTTTTTTAGTCAAACCTCATCACCATATAGTCTTCTCAAATGGCCAATTTTTAGTTTTGTTCAAAATTGTTTTCCTATTTTCTACAAATCAAAACATCAATGTATGTATTTTCTTTACTAGAATTCAATGTCCAAGATGATGTCCTAGAAAATACATGGGTCAGGCTATCAAACGGGCGTGCAGCTTATGGCCAACATCCTCATTTCCATTTTTAAAGTGGACGAAGATGACGAATTCGGTTTTGGATACGACCACCCGTCCACTCTCGACGGCTCGCAGGAGTCTGCATGGCACCAACCTCAGGACGAAATGTTTGTGGCTTCGATGGGCGCCGGCAGACATAGCTCTGTGAAACAGAATTTGGGACGCAATACTCCAAGATTTGGTCGATGTTCCGTCGACTTGCACTTGACGAGTCCAGGACTGTCTCGCCGCTTCGGAAAACTCGATCTTTCTCGAATAGATAAGATTCGATAATCGATCGACGCTCACTTGCAAATTAGTTTGGATTGTAATGAGGATAGAACAATATTGCCCTTGGTTTGGATTTAGCACTCGCCGTAAGTGGAAGCGCATTCCATTGTGCATGTACTAAAATCCTCACCACTGGAATTGAATTAGCAACTGATTTTCTTTCATCTTCTTTCTCTCATTGAATATACATAGAATAGATTGCAAAGGGAAAAAACTCTTACAATGTTTCTCGATATTGTTTGATCCGCTCCCTGACTTTGCAGATATGTGAAAAAATATTTAGAGGAAGAAATTCGATTGATTATATTCTTACCAGTATCTACCTCCTCGCAAATCTGATCAAACTTGAACCGTAATATTTCATCCCGTACTCCAAAGGCGGCGACCTCCGAGGTCAATCCTAGACTACCATATTGCAAATTCAGACAGGGCAACTCAGTTACAATGATCCGAATCTTCTGTGCGCAAGCTCTTGTACTTCGTTGTTTTCAGCTTAACCATTTGCACGAAGATTCCACAGCTATGACTTCTGTCCAAGATATACTTCAGTCTATGATAATTGATCACTGGTGTGCCATGGTAAAACCCTATCTTTAATGGATTGGATACGGTGCCAGTAATTTTCCAAACTGCATCTATCGTCACTCAATAGAGGAGGCATTGATCACTCCAAGTGAAGCTCTGACTCCTGCAACGAAGCTCCTTCAATCTGCTCCAAAAAAGAATAGGATGAATACTCCAGGGTTAGGGTTCTAAGTGCGCAATAATAGGGTTCCACATGCGTAGTAATAGGTGCTTGCGTACTGATATAGGGCGCTATACCCTAGTTCCGTTTCAACGGCGTCTTCCTCTCTTTCTAATGCAGACAAGGCACATCTCTGCGAACTTCAAGCCTTTCGCTTCTGGGAAGAATTTTCGAATTAGCTACCAAGTTATTGAGCATTATTCTTGTAACACTCCAACATTTCAAGGAAAGCATACGGTAGGATTGGGCTCACGTGCTGTTGGCAGGCAGCGGATGCAAGAATTTTTTCACTTACAAACATAACATCAACATCTTGATCAATAAGAATCCTTCACACCTTCAAGCTGCTAAGATTAAGTGATTTGTCAAATTAACAATAGGAAAGAACATTTGATAAAAATAGACTACTCATCTTTCAACACAGTAGCTAGAATACCAAATTCCTGGAATGTGTTCTTACGCTTCAACGAGGACTACCCAGACCAGCGGAGTGCCAAGGCAGAAATTTTACCATAGTCACTGATCTACGCAAGAAGGGCAACAAGCAAAAGCAATCAAGAACTTGGCGGCGGTCCGTAACTTCCATCCGGTTTGAGTGGCGCCAAGGGAATCGAAGAGCGGGATACTGCGGAAGGCCACAAATAGGTCGGTAGGTGAGTTGATTCCGAGAATCATCACACAGGCATGAGTGTCCCAAGAGAAGTCCATCTGGTGAAAGGAACTGAAAGTTACAGCACCCAAGCAGAAAAGATCACCTCGAAGAAGGGATTGAAGCCAAGGAATTGAAAGGGCAGAAAAGCGGATTACCTCGAAGGAGGGAATCCGAGGATACAGATGCCATTGTCAACGATCGGTAAAGATTCCAGGCAATGGAGGATCAATTAAAGCATCGTCCGTACATCTGCCGTTTGCGGTCCTCGCTTGCCCCCACCAGCGTTCCCAGAACGGATATAAGCCGATTAGCGCAGACGCTATTCCCGTGGAATAGGGGAGCCAATTCCGCGCCCCCATTTTTTTGGGGTAAAAACAGTGACATAAATTCGTGAAAAAAAAGTGGACATTTTACTACAGATTTTTTTTGTGGTAGGGTTAAGCTTGCTATCCAGAAGGACAAGTGGGAGAGGCTTGCTGGCTACTGACAGCCTTTTCCAAGAATCGAAATTGCTAACTTCCAAACAGAATTGTCAAAAAGACGCTATTTATGTATTTAAGTGCTGGCTGTCACTACTGTGTGTGATGCCATTCTATAAATGAGATTCGTCTCAGACAAGCTGATTTCAGCATGTGATTATGTGCGTGAATGAAATTATTTCATCAATAAGGGAGTTGAACCCTTCTTGCTTAAGCAAGACTGCCCAAATTGCAGTATTGATGTTCTGCACACAAGAAAAACAAGGCACGTTAGTAGGGTTAGAATTTCCAAAACTAAGTGACTTCGGCCTCTACTTCGCAGCATCATCTGGAATTCCCTCGCAGCAGCATCTCGAACCTTGAAGTCTCCAACTTGTGCACCACGAACCGATCCACTCAGCGGCAGCTTCCGTCCACTCGCCCAGAACCCGTCCAGCCAGCTACAGGTCCCGTACTCGCATCCAGCCAGCTACAGTGTCTAATCTCCCATCCACAATGAATCTTGTGCAAGAAAATCACGTTAAGGAAGCATGAGTGGCAAAGTTGGCCCAATCTCATGAAAACTAAGGTCTAAAATGGAATGCAAAGGATACTAATAAGAAGTAGATGCTGCAGCCGCGACTACTTCACTGATCCCCTTCTCGGCCAACCTTGACAGCAGATTTCCAGGAATTGATTGCTTCCTTGAAAGGAAAATTCTCCAAGGAAAAGTACTTCTGGCCGAACATTCGCACCACAAGAGGCAAGTGCTTTCCCAACCTGTTTCTATGGCACGATTTGAGGAATTTTAAGGTGGAAAAGCACCTTTCGTCCTCCACCGAGCCAAGAACCATGCAACATCCAATCTCAGCGAGGATAAAGTATTCTGAAATTAGTTTACACAAGTGGCATGACTACGAGAGTTTCCTCCACAGTTTAATGACCGGATTTAAGGTCCAGGGCAGCTCACAAGCTGCCTCAGCATTTGCCACCATGGTAATCTTGAACAAGCCTTGCTGCATGTCAAGGTTAGTAGCCGAAAGCATAGGTGGGGCCGTATGAGGTTGGCCACCCTCGAACAAAGGGAGTCCATTGTTCACTGCTCTACAGTGACAGTAAAAGCTCTTGAGAACCTCCAAATGGTGACTGAAGCTTGCCTCCGCCCCCTCTTGCCTCCAATACTGTGGATAGATAATTCCAAAAGCATCGAGGAGTTCCTGTTGAGGAAAGCGGCGGTCAAACTCAGCGCTCAATGACAGCGCAATATCTGCAGGCAAGCAGGCCCCAAATTAGGCGCTACAAGTCAGTGAAAGGAACCTAGGCCCTCCCAAATCCCAATCGCCCATTAACCTCTCTGCAAGCAAAAAGAACAGCCATGTATTAGGCGCATGAAGACAAAGCGAATACATTCCTGGCCCCACCCCAAAGTACAAAAAATAGAGTGCCAGACTGCCAGTAGTCACAGCGCAGAAGCTCAAAGAAGCCCACTTAAGCGCGTTAAGCTGAAAGAAGCCCACTCAAAGAAGCCCACTTAAACGCGTTAGTTTTAATTAGAAAAACTAACGACAAACATGTATAAGACAGTCATCAACATGGACATGTAACAAAAACAGAAGCCAATCATCCGAAAGAGAAAACATAGGGGACAGTTTTGAAAGACTAACGGACAAAAAAAATAGGGAATATTTTAAAACAGCTTAAGTGAAAGCAAAACAAAAACAGAGGGAGAGAAGCATACCTGCGAACTAGCGCTCAATCGTGTCTTGCACGTGGTAGAAATCCTGTCGGGTGACGAATATGTGCTCCCCGGATTGTTTGTCATGGCATCGTCCGAAGACTCCAGTTTCACCCAGACGGATGAGCAGGTGAGAAATGCTTGAGTTTCCAGGTGCATCTTTGAACTTCAAGTCAATGTCTTTGCACTCTAGCGACACAAGGTCATTGTACAACGGAAACTCTTGCTTGTTGAAAGCAGTAGCAGAATCCATGAACAACCGAGACAACTCTTGCTGGCAAATTTTGACAGCCTACATAAAGTCACATATGAAGATGTCTCTTGCTTGTGAGAGTTTGATCAAGCCATGAACTGTATTGATCAATGGAATGAAACAAGCTAAGGATAGTAGAATCTCAACATCAGAAAGCATATCAAAGATGTCACCAGCCGCGGCCACAGCTTTGAATCCAAGCTTCGGAGTCATGTCGATGCCCATTTTCAGGAGCAACGTCGTATACTCAGAGACAATGCGCTGCACTGGACTTCTCATTGAAATCCAACGCGTTTCCACGTTGCGGACCATCTTATTTCCCTTAGTTTCCATGAGATTCGCGAGCTTCTGCAATTCAGAGTGTCTTTTGTTACTGCGACAAAAGTACGAGTACACGTTCTAGAAAAGGCCCTCGAGCCTCGAGATCATCGGATATTTGGAGAGAGTCTCCACAACCAGATTGACTCTGTGACTTACACAACTGGCCCCCAAAGTGAATGGAGCCCACTTTTCACGTATTTGGGTCGTAACACCCGTCTTCGGACCCTGAAAAGTACTAACACCGTCAACTCCGAAACATATTACTTTGGAGGCGATCTCTTCACGAGAGAGACCACCCTCCTGAACCAAAGCATGCATGATGACTGACGTTAGGTGGTCCGCAGTACCATCGTCTGAGACACACAACAAATACAAGAGGTGGGGCTGTCGTTCCCAACTTTGCATCGCATACACATGGACGCCTATCCAACAAGTATTATCTACTGCAGTTACCTCATCTGCACTTATAGACAGAATCCGAGCGAACTGCACAACAGACTTCAAAGATGTTAGAACCACAACATGTAGATGTTCGCCCATCTCCCAGCCAGTGCTTTCTGACCAATGTTTCTTAGGTAAGTTTTTCACTTTCAGGTGCTTAAGCAGATACTGCTCTCTCTCGAAATCGCACATAGGACGTCCATGAGTTAAAATTTGAAACAGGGTGGCAAACTGAACTCCCTTCCTTTTCAACTCACCCTCCAAACCAGCATTGATCTGATCAACAACGGTACCTGTTGCCTTCCGACTTGCCCACAATTTGCAGTGCTTAGCATGTTTACAATCGAGCTTCCAGAAGGTGTCGCCCTTTTTCAGATGTGCCAAGGGCACACCATCTTCAAGGCAGACACGTTTACCTTCATGTTTTTCGAGGTTGTCGAGCTTGGGGACCATGACCTTCCTCCTCCCCGTGATCATCGTGCAGCTCTGGCACACCACCCCACAGAGATCGCCATTGGAGTCGAATTTGGCCTGCACCCAGGCAAATTTTGCAGCCCACACTTCCTGCCACTTACGCTTGAGTGATGGCGCGTCTGGCTTCCTCCTCTTCCGAGCGTTGGCAACACACACACCCTCGTTTCTTCTTGCCCGTCACAAGGAGATCGCCATCGCCAGGGCCCTCGGGAGCAGCGTCGATGAGCATCAACGAAGGTGGAGATCCCACCGTTTCTTCTGAAGGTGGATCGCGCGCGACTGGCTGAGGAAGTGACTGCGACAACCGAGTCTCGGAGACGTGCGTCACGGAGATATCATTCAATTTCGTTGGCAAAACACGATCCGCAGCGCTTAGGGGCGCCACAATATACTTACCCACGCCGTTGCAATTACGGCTGGAGCCAAAACAGCGAACCCTGAAGTTATCAAGAAGCTTGAGACAGGGTGCAATGAGACCTGCACACACACAACTCAAGCAGCGAAGAACAAGAGAAAACAAGGCAATGCCAGTTGCACAACGTACAGAAGACACAACTCACACAAGTAAACACAAATCCAAGAGCAGCAAAGCAATGAGAGCATAGGTCGATCGCATACACAAAACCGCAAGAAAAAAAATAGGAATTGGGGTAGACAGCAAAGTGAGCAAACCAGAAGTCCTGAAGCCGATCAAGAGCGAAGCTGCGGAATTGCGGATTGCGGAAGCAAAAAACATGCGTTGGGCTGTTCGTGGAGTCGAAACAACGAGGGAGGGATTATATTGGACAACCTACGCTACCCACGCCGCCAATTGACAAGGCTCATTGAAGCTTCAACAGCTCCCTGGCTCCCTGCAGCTCCTGCAGCAGCCACCATTTCCAAATCCCAATTGCATTGAATGCAAGGGAGAACGCGCTGATTGCGCTCATCTGCAATCCTCCAAGATTTCAAAGCAACATGGATTCATGGAAGTGGCGATTTCGCGAAGAACTCTGAGACTTTGAGTCCCTTAGACCCTGACATTTGAATTGGCAGAAGATGCTTCATTCAAATAGGAATCAATTTTCCATCATTCAGGCGCACATCTCAATTCTCAAGTATCCGAGGGCATTGAAGGAGCCAAGGAGGAAATGCGCAGATGGCGCCATGACGAACGAGGAAGGCGAACAGATTAGTGAGATTACAGAAGCATTCACGTGAGGTTGCTAATGAGTGCCAAAATCATGAGCAAACGAACTCCAGGAATGCAGGTGGGGGAGAAGCGCGCTCGCAGACTCATGGCGAAATCCACAGCGGGGATGTCGCCGCCAGGCTCCTCATCGGACGGCTGATGTCGCGCCAGCGCGATCGCCCTCGGAAACCCTAGCATGTCACAGCGACATCCCCAACAGATGAATGTGAGGTTTTGCGAGCGCGGCCTGGGTCTCGTCGAAACTTTTGCTCAAATCTTGGTTTTCTAATTTTTTTTTAATATGGACATGTAGAACCAAAAAAAAATTGGTAGATTTTTGGCGCAATTTAGCCAGTTTTACAATTGCTGGCCCCGACTGACCCCCACGTGGCCCAGTGGCCCTCAATCTCTGGATCTAACTAAGATCAAAGTGGCCGGGTTCAACAAGTTTCCACATCGTCGGTAAAGTCATTGACGGGGAGAACACATAAAGTCATGAACAATGCAATTGTCTTGAGCAATCTCACAATGGGCTCAAAATTACCGTAATCAGCTGCGCTTGGGCTTCATCTCTCCTTCGCTTCCACTGCTCTGCATTTCGTCGCTGTCGTGCGTTTTCATTGCAGTATTGGGAATCCTTTGAATTGGTCAGGCGTGCGTACGTATCGGCTTCTTCGATTACGAACTCTGTCGATCGACGAGGCGGACGTGCATACAGCTCGACCTTAGTTCCACTATCGATTCCGCAAGTTGCTTTCATATCGAGCGTCTTGAATCATTTTGCTTCTACCACCAGCTAGTTCCACACAACTGCGCTAGCTGCGGGAGCTTGATCTGGCGTTTGTATTTATTGATTGGAAGCTGTACTTGTGGATGCTGTTCTCCGTTGCGGTGAAGCGAAACGAGCTTTGATCTTTGTGAAAAGGTAATAGAATCGATTACTCACTTTCTCCTCCAACCCAAACTCTTAAGACTACATCATTTTCACCATTGTATTTCGTTTTGTGTCAAGATTGTTGCACATGAGATGCAGCACCATGCCTTCATCAGCTCCTTAATTTGTGAAGTATGTCAAAGGGTCCTTGTTTTGAGCAGTTGGCACGTTCTTATGATGTACATTTTCAATCAAATGAAGAGCCTTGTTGTGGACACATCTGGTAAGCATGGATACGGTTATGGAAGGCTAGCTGGAATGTGGTGGAGTCCAAGTTCAGGGGAAGGGCCTTGTGGTTATGCAATACAAGCGCGGCTCTCTCTGTAAAATGGTTGCCTGCCATCACGCACAGCTTGACTCATTCAGATCATGGCTATAGCTTCTAAGTGTGATTATTTCCTTCTTGCAGGTTGATTCCAAATTATCTTCATAGAATGGCGTGTAGGCACGTGGATCTACTTCACTTATTTCTTTCTTTGGTTTTCATTATGACCTTTTGGTGTGTGGTGTATGGACAAGGCAACAATGATGGGCCCTCTAATACAAATTCAGAAGAGCCCATTGTAAGGCGGTATTGGTGGACATCTATGTGGGGTTTCATTGTTACCTTCATTGTCTTGACAATGGATGTTTGGGGATCTACAAAGGCATATCAAGAAAATACAATTAAAAATGTTTTTGCAACATTTTTTGTGAGTGCCTTGAACCCTTTGTATTATGTATGGCAAGTGCTTGAGAAAACTTTCTATGGCATGGCAATGGTACCCACCTTGCGTGAAGCCCTTGGAGATGATATAGTTGCTCCAATGTATCCTTGGAGCAAATCCCACATCAAGATCATTTCAGGTTGTGATGTTATTGTGAACTTATCTCCGGATGTCCACAAAGAGAATTGTTATCGACTCATGGCTTTTAATTGTTCTAATGATGTGGAAGATCTTTCAGAGGCACTTGTTATTGGGACAAAGGTGGCAAATTCCAAACAATTCAATGTCCAACTTTCAAAATATGGAAAATTGGCATTGTTGAAATTGAATGTGCTTCCACCATATGATGAACTCAAATTCCTTCGAGGCACCTCAAGTTTGGGAATGGCTATTGCAAGTGCACAAGCCATAGGCTACATCTATGGGATTGTAGTTCGTTGTGTGCAAGGGCTTCGAGTGAGTCCAATTGAAGCCATTGCATGTGTTTTGAACATGGTGATTCTCATAAAAGGTGTCCTTCATAATTTTTCAAGCTTAGGTCATAGACCTCTACTTCTTTACTTGCTTCCTGAAGAAGAAGAAAAGTTCATAGAAGAATGCAAGAATATTGGGAGTTCTTTGAAAACTTCAAATAAATACTATCTTGTAGTATCAATTGTATGTGGAATAGTATTAGCGGTGGGTGCTTACTTCATTGTCAACTTTTTAAGGTCTTTGAATAGAATTAGTATAGTACCCATTATACTTTCTGAGATGAGTGTTGTTTTGGGAGGAATACAAGGATTTCTGTGGTTGAGTGATTTTAGTCCCAATGCCAATGGCTATATGATATTGTCAACAATTTTGTTGAATTTAATAGGATATATTTGGGCCCTAGTTGTTACATTTAAGTATTGGAAGGGAGAAGCCTTTGATGTTCAATCTTCCAACTATATATCCCAAGTGCTTCCTTACATAGGATGATTTAGAGGTATCATATTATGTGAGACTTTGCAAGTTTTCATACTTCAATATTACTTGCAACAAGGACTATTTGTTGAATGTATCTTCTCCAATTATAGTGATATATCAAAGTCTTGTTTTGTGAAAATACACTCTTCCATCCATTTTTTAGGTATGTGTACATGTTAATTTATTTTCATAGGTTGTAAAAACTTTGTGCTAGATGGACTTTGGTAATTATTGATGGGCATTATTGGTGGGTTTCATAGAATTCTTCATTTGGCACCATGATTTTTGTAAATATAGGAGGCTTGAATTAGATATTGCAAAAAAAATGTGGATTTTGCTTGTTGCTTGCTTATGCATTCAACTTATTGTTTGTGATGGTTGTAGTTTAGAAGTGCCAAGAAAGAATTTTGCATGATGTTTCTAAATAATGGCTTGTATACTTATTTCTCTTAGTTTGTTACAAGTTGATGAAGAAGAGTTTGCCAACATGTTGATTGGTTTGTGCACCTGGACATGAGACCAACTTCGATTCACCTTTTAATTTTTCTCTTCTCTTTAAGACAATTAAAAATTATTTTGTGACTCACATCATTTCATAGGGCTTGCGAGCCACAGCGCAATGCACCAACACATTGATGAAGCACCAAACAAAACCATCACATCATAGTAGTAGATTGCACTCTTTAGTTATCAATGGCAATGCTTCATACAATAAAAATATCACTGACAAGGGCACCATTGATTTACAAGTTTCAAATCCTCCTTTGATCGATGATCCTTCTGTCAAGTTTGAGAGTTTGGCATTACCTTGTTTTAGTTTGTATTTTGCCATTATTTTGGCTTGTTTTCATGGTGACTTCTTTTTTCACATTACTCTTAGACGATTGACAAGGCTTCCTAGTGAACCTTGTACTTAGATTCTTGAATCTAAACTAAGCTAATCTCATATTTAATATTTTTATAGTAAATGTCACACCATGATTGAGTGGTGCCTATAGATTGAATCTAGACTGCACCATCATGAATCTAATTGGGATTATTTCACTATAAAACTAAACTAGACTGTACGTATTTGGCTTCAACAATGTAGTAGCTAGCATAATTTTTGTTATCAAAGATTTTTTCCACTAGTTACATTGATAGGGAATGTCCCAAATCTTGACCCAACTAATCCGGAGACTATATAAACATTTTTAAAACTTTTCTTGGTCATCGTTCATTTGTTCAGTCCAATCAATGGAGTCTATCCTATTATTAGATTTTGATTATTGTATTTATAAGGCAATTTTGAAAGGTAAGTCCATACAATAGTCAAAATGGTTCCTTTCTCATTGATGTCAAAGATTTCTCTCATGCATCCAACGTAAAGGTTGTGTATCTGAAAGACACTTGCACTGGTGTATCTTATCAATTCAATCCATTAACAACTACATTTATAGGCCCACAAATTTTAGCACATGGATACAACACTTTTGAACTTCCTATGCTACATTCTTCTCTATTTTAAAGATATAAAATATGTAAGTCTCTAAGGTTCACGAGAAGAATAATTTGATTTTAGTTGTTGTAAATGGCATTCCAATTGGTGCCTAGTTATGGAATGGGGACACACAATACACCTTCAAATCAGCCTAGCAGAGGAACGCCACTTGCAAGATTTCCACAAGATCCCCGCCATAAGAGAAACTTCAATCTCCTCCAACTTTGAAGCAAAAGCTTTGGTTGCATCTTTAAGGGACGAGCATACAACAAGTGTACAAAGGTCCCTGCTGTCATGACCTCTAAAACCCTCACTCGAGCTCCTCTATCACGTACAAATTCCAAATCTTAACCTTAGATAACTCCTACCAAATATTTATTGCAAGTAAAGTGGTGATCAAGGTTCACTATCCTCCCAAAAGATGGCACTCACCTTAGTTTGCATTTGCCCCCCGCTCCCTCCTCTTCTCCAAAAATTTACAAGCCATTTATTTATTTATTTTTAAATGGTGACCTTCGAAATCACCATTGATTTCTCAAAAAAATCACAATCCGTTAATCTCGTGAGATTTAATCCCAACTATCCAAACATGAATACGGATATGGATATGGATATGGATATAGTACTAAATACATATATAGTACATGTCCAAATACGGATACAATACTAAATATAGAGACAATTATTATAGTGAATATGTGTATTGAATACATATACTAAATATATGTATTGAATATATATACGGAATATATATACGGAATATGTATATAGATAAAATCCCATATTGATTGTCCATCCTATAACCTTCTGAAAATTATAAGAAGTGGGGGGATGCAAATTTTAAAATTTTAAAAATATATATTAGTTTGTTTGGGAGGGGCTTGGGGGAGTTAATAATTTAAAAAAATTTAATTTAAAATCTTTTGGGTGGATAGTGAGGCATACCTGCCTCACTATCCTCCTAAAAGATGGCATAATGTCTTGAAAATATAGAGCAGCTTTGGTCACACCTTCATTTTTTATATGATTCAATCATGAATTAATAATCTCAAAAGCTTTAATACCTACTTACATGCTATCTAAAAATGCAACAAAATCATTAGGGCAATCATCCAAACCTCACTTTAGAAGTCAATATTCATATCACTTAATTAGGACCTTGCAATGCAATCACTTATAATGTAAATCTTATGAGTAGACTTACTTGCAACACTTTTATGGAAAATTTTGTTAAAATGGCAATATTCCATTAGTTTGACACTTTTGACAATTCAAACTGTGTAGTTTGAAATTTACATCTATCATAGATTTTTTAAATCTATATATTTTGTAGATGTCTAAAATTTATATCCATCCAAGATGTTTTGGACTATAGTCTGAAATCTAAATCTCTCATAGATTTCAAAATTCCATATGCATTCTAGATGTTTGAAAATCTATGTCAATCCTAAATGCTAGTTTCCACTTTAGACTGTGTGGTGTGAAAAATTGCATTTGGAATACCGCCATTTTAACAAAATTTGCCATAAATGAAGTTTTAATTTTTTCAAAATTGAAATTTGGTATCTTCGTACAAGAGAAATCTGAGGCTAGTAGAGGGCCTCTAGGATGTATGTAAATGTGCAATTAGAAGTAAAATCAGCCCAAAAAGCATTCAAAGAACCTATGAGGTGAGTAGTTAGCTCATGTGCCCCGTGAGATTCCCGGTGAGATTTCGGATTTTAAAAATAGTATTAAAAAATCAAAATAAATTGATTTTTTTTTCTTAATTCCCTGTAATTGCACATTTCACTTTAGCTGAAAGGGCCTTCTATTGGCTTCAAATTTTCTCTCATGGATTAGAATCATGTAAGAAGTATGTATTAATTATGCAAGACAAAACATTTCACTTCTTTTCCATACTATGCAAAAATGTTGAATGGCAAAATAAACAGTTTGTATAATATGACTAACTTCACTGACTAGAATACTTTGTTATGAACATCAACTAAGAAGAATCAACAATTTCCTAATTCATTGGGCCAAGGGAGATTTTAGGATGGTCACTACTTATGCAGCTTTTGGTATGTAAAATTATGCTTAGCTACCACATGTTCATCTCCATGAGCCAAGTTGTGTATGATGGCATGCAAACCATCCACAAAGACACACGTGTAGTTCATGACACCCCTCTTTTGAACATCTACAGTGTGCAGTCAAAAGTCACGAAAATTGTTGGGCCTTAAAGATATTCCTCGTCCACATCTTCTATTAAAATTTGGTTTCAAAATATGGAAATCTCTAGTCACATGTACCTACCCAAAATTTCTATGTTGCCAAAAAAGTCACTTTGGTCTTTTAGGGATTAAAATGGTAATATTCTACATGACAATTTTAGATTGTATAGTCTAATCCATCTAGAATTGGTATAGATTTTAAATTGTACAATCTAAACCATTTTGAATAGATATAGATGTCACACCATGTGGTCTAAATTGTACAAGTGCTAAAGTTGTACAATAACTACTATTTTAATAAAATTCCTCATACTTTTATTAAGTGGAAGATTATATATACTACTATCTTAGTACATTATAGACTAAGCATGTTGAAATAAAAAATGCACCTCACTGACACTATACATTTTTGTTTTTATTTGGTGTCTTTAAATGCAGGATTCTAGTATATAGTGTCAATTTTCTTCAAATGTTGGTTTGGGATGTAATTAAGTTAGATAGTCTATACAAAATCATCACATAAAATATATAAAATCAATTCATTTCAAACACTAGATGAAATTTGAGGGCATAAAAAGACTACAAGTTCCCAAACTATGGAAACTTTGGAAATAGTACCACATCAACAATTTGATGTAGTCAAGATTGTGCTACGTCAAATATTAATTTAATGAATTGAATAATTTAAATTTTTTAATTTTAATTAATTCAATTTTTAATTTTTTTAATAATTTTTTGAAATTTTTATTAGAAATTTTTTTCCCGCAAATTCAAAACATCAAGCTATTAAGGCTAGTTTGCAGTTCCTAGACAACACATGAACAATCCCAAAACAATCTCTTCTTGCCCTCAAATTTCATCTAATGAAGAGATTCTAGATCTTCATACCTAAGAGCTCTAAGGTAACCACACCTAATTTCATCAACTTTCTAAATTTGATCACTCAAAATTCTTGCCTATATTGTATTTCCATTGTTGATGAGAGTCTAGGATTGGTTTTGAAAACACCTATTTTAGCATTTTGAAAATTCATAGTTTATTCGTACAATGTCCTATAAGTGAATGCTTGAAAGAACATAGAATCACCTTTTGACTACCAACAAGACCCCACAAAAGTTTTTAATATTATGATGGATTTAGGGTTATTTTAAAATTGAAACGAATTTTTTTCCAATTCCACAAACTAACTTTAAAGTAGTCACCATTTTTTTCCAAAAAAAAGATAAATTTGCCTATGACAAATAAAATATTAGGCAACCCATCACAAGTAAAAATATGATAATGAAGCACATTTCAGATTTCGGTATATATACCATTAAGGTAGAAACACCCATTTCCACACCTAATTATTCCTATTCTTTGTCCCTAGACTCATCCAATTATATCCCTAGACTTTGATGAATGTATCCTCTAAATGTATAATGTTGATTTGCTAACATATTTGAAAGACACAAGCTTCAATCTAATTTACTAATGCTTGATTTTCAAAGAGTTCAAATTTGGGTGCACCTATGTGATAGTTTTAGTAGTCTAGGTAGTTGGCACTTTGAAAAATTATAGAAATTATATATGACATCCGAAATTTTTTTTTTTTTAATAATCATGATTTTTATTTGCTTATACTACAAAAAAAAGTTATTATTTTGGAAAAGGTACCTCCAACTATGCTAAATTGGTTACATTGATGGTTTTGGATACTTCCACCTTAGTACGGTTTTGCTTGTGATGGACAAGATGGCATTTGGTTGGTCATAGGCACACTCAATTTTAAACCAACTTGCATGCATGGGTTTTTTTGTGGCAATTTGGTGCAAAATTGCACCAAATTTTTTGGCCTAGCACCAAGACTATAGGAAAAAAAGCAGTAAAGTTTTAGATGAAATTGCCAATAAGATTCAAATTTCTTAAAAATAGTGGATGGAATCGCCAAACAATGGATGAAAATAGAATGATAGATATGTATTATTTGCTAATATGATATTTTCTATCCAATATATAGATGAATTTTGAGATTTGGAGGTCCACAATAAAATGAAATATCACCACTTTGACACTTTACAAGAAATGGAAAAAAACACCATGCTTGCATATTATACACACATCTAATTGTAGATTATACTAACTTTGACATTTTAACCAAAAATTGTCAATTGAATGGAAATTCTTTTTACGCCTTCCTTGTAGGGAGGACATTAAATCCTATCATCAAAGGTGGGTATAGCATGGTGGATTTTCCTTGGAAAAAAATGAAAGAGTTTTTTATTTTATACAAATAATTTCTTTTGCAAATTTTGAATTCATATTTGCAATCAAGAACCCCAATTAGCCAATAGAGGTCTAGAACATACTCTAGACACAACACAAAATAGGAGACTTTCTTCACTTTTACTTTAGAGAGTTGAAATTTTTTCCTATTGGGCCCACTTCTGATGGTAAGATTTAATGTCCTACCAACACAATAGACTACAACTTACAACTAATAAGGTAATTTAGAAAATTCCATTTAAGTTTAAATGTCCATTCCAAACATTTTGGATCAATTCCATCCCATCTTTTTTATATTGAAAAAAAGAAAATGCAATTGAAGGAAAGAAATTGCTTATTTCAAAGAGTTGATTGCACACAATAAAATAACAAGTATCTAGAATAGGCAAAATCTATGACTAAATCCTAAAAAGACACCACATACACAAAATTTATAATGGATGACAAAGAATCCTTTAATGGAGGATTAAAGTGTGTATGTTCATTCTTGAATTTAGTGGAAGAAAATGTCTTGTATACTAGTTTGACCTCCAATGAATGAGTTTCTATAAGCAAATGATTCACATGAAACCAAAAAGATGAGTTCCACAAAGATCAACCCAACTTTTTGAGGTTAATTACTCATTGTCATTCATTTCATTACCTCTATTGCAATGCATTCTCACAATAGAGGTATGCAAATGGTATTGAGGTCATTATCAGCTGCAGTGGGCACATGTAAAGTTGGACATGGGTTGGTAGAAGCCTTGCAATACCTATTTTATGACTTCGATGAACATGTCTACAAGATTTCATGGGAAGCCCAAGGCAACACCCTTCTATAAATCTTTCTAAGATCACATGAACTCTAAAAATCATTATTTTAATAGTAACCTTGTTTCTTACGGCTTGTGTAACACTGAAATTTATTCCTACATTTTCCGAATATCAGTATCTTACTGCACTAGTCACTCTGCCGGTAATGGAGTAGTTTACCACAGTTCCACCAAAACAATTTTTAACATCTACCTATTAATACACTCTTGCACAAATGAACTTGCAGGAGATCGATGATCTCCTTCGATTATCCGTCACTACCCTCATGATTCTTCCGAGGAGACTTCACAAGCACAAGATCGACGAACAAGCATCCATTTCGAGAGACCGACTGTATCGTCAGTTCATCACAGATGCGTCATAGACGCAGCGGTTGAAGAACCATATAAATCGATTCACAATGAGTTTCAATGATTTAAGCACCAAAAGCTTCGACCACTGAAGAGTGAAATCCTACTCCAGACTTGCATATAACAATTAACAGACTGCAAACAGAAATTTTGTGAAATTTCTGATACATACTTGGATGAAATGCTTAGGAAGTCCCAGCCGGCTTGCATTCCCCTGCTTACGAAGTGACCGTCCCAGCCGGCTCGAGTTCACATGCCAACTCTTGGTCGACATTTAAGCCCAATGTCATTCAAGTACATCCAAAGTCCAGGATACACCATCCATACACAGATAACTGAGAAAGCTATTTAAAAGAATTAGAAAGACGCAAGAGATAACCACGTATAGAAAAGGCTCCAAGTTCCAAGTGAACGACTTTGAAAAACAAATGCCAAGTTTGAAGAACAATGATATTGGAATTATTCTTTCTTAATTGATTTCTGATGCAACTTCATTCAAACTGACCAAGACGTGGGTACTGCAGCCCTCGCTCAGACCTACTACTCACGGGCAGGAAAATTAGTTTAATCACAAACCAGGCTCTCAATAAAAGAAACCAAGGACCTTGCCTCCTACATTCTTTCTCCGGGCTTCGTCGTGGTCCATGATACCGGCTGAGGTAGTCAAAACGATGTATCCAAACTGCCAATCACCGGAGACAAGTATTAGGATGAATGACTCCAAAGATTAAGATGCAGATACATTATATACAATTACTCCTCAAAGAAGCACCTTCAGTTACATTCAAGGCATACAGATTTCGATAGTACCCTCGTGATTGAAAACATAATCATATATCCAACGCACGTGTCACAGAATACAGTCGAAATGAAGGTCATATTTTATGTCTTAGCCCGACACGGATTCCATCTATGCCACCCCCCAAACAGGTGAAAAGGCTCATTTCCTCGTGTGCTTGGATGTCATGGACATATTTTACGAAAACAATGTTTAACAACTAGGAATCCTTCGCTGTCTTCAACCGAATAACATACAGGGCTCTCTATTCGGACAAAAAATAACTCCTTCCTTCAATTTCTGCCAAGTATCAATCCTACATTGGTTGGAACCCACTTGAATCACACTAGAAAATTGCATTCCATCACAAGAAAAGGTGAAATAGAGAGCCCTCCACGGTACACAAAGCGATAAAGAAAGATACAAACAAATATACCTGACGAGAAGGAAGAAGTCGTGCAGTCCAAGCTTCGAGCTCGCCAACTCCAACGTTGTACCGGGGGCTAATAACACCACACTTGTTCAATCTACCGTTCAGCTCCACGACGATCTTCCCTGCCCTGTGGTCATCCACCAATTCGAACTCTCCAATGTATCCTGTAATGTCATCAAATAAAATATGTCAAACGTGGACACTACTTGGCACATGACGTGATCTTCGCAAGCGGAACGTAAAATTCAAAGTATCACGACCACTGCCCAGTAGGCAGAGCTGTAAAAAAACGGTCGAGAACCGCGCAGCTGTCAAACATCAAGAACACAAGCTAGTCCGCGAGGAACAAGTTTCTTAACGAAGTTCATTCGACGAGCATGCAGAACTCCCCCAACTTCCTCCAAGTCAATCCTAATAATTGCATAGTCGGGTAATCCCTGAGCCAAGGTGAAACCCGACGCTCTGATACCCATTAATCTCATACTCACAATATTACTACCCTAAAAAATTCAAAAAAGGTATATATCGATGAGGACATAGGCTACCAAAACATCTGTTCAGGAGTTGGTTCCAGGTCATCTCGCAATAAAACTTCGAACATTCACAGCTCTTGCATACGGCATCCAAATAACGAATTCTGTGGTGCGTTGGTATCGTCTTTCATTCGCCGACAGATCACTTAAAAATACTGACCAATACCAGAATAAGTTGTCTGCTCATCGCCAAAATTATGCGCCTACCGTGAGGTTCTTAGTTAGATTCATCGCGTCGAGACCATGTAACACACATAACAATGACATTAACCCGCCTTGATATGAAACCCTGTTCACCGGTTCCAAACCAGATTCTGCCAACTACTGACCTAATAGACCTCTCACGTTTATATTCATTTCTTAAAAAGGCGATGAAAAAGAAGAGAGAATAAAGGCGAGGGTGTAAACGAAGAGATGATCGTGACAAGCGACTACTCACCGTGCTTCTGCATGACCGAGAGGAACTTGATCACGACCTTGGAGGAGGGGCGGATGAGCACCTGCCGCTTGCCGCGCTTCTCGGCGTTGAACATGTTCTTGAGGGCATCGTTGAGAACACTGATGCGCACCATTGCGACCTGCCTGCTGCACTGTCTGCAACAACAAAGAGGCGAATGAAAAGAAGCAGGTGCGCGCTGGGACGGAGTTGCAGCGACGAAGCTCGAGAGCGAAAGAGAAAAAACCCTAATGCTTGTCTTTGCCTTTCAATTACGCCGAGATCGGCAGGCACCTTCCAGACCTAAAAATCCCAGGTTCGGTTTCATTCATCCGTTTTGTTGGCTCTGTCCTTTTGGACAGAGTCCATTGGGCATGGATCTCTATCCAAATCTTATCTATAACCCTATTCACACTGCAACACAATGACATAAACAAACATTTGCTTGCAAGGAGGGGGTTGGTTGAGGGGGAGTCCACCTAGGATTTAGGCGGAGCATTGGTTGGCCAAAGATGGCCAAAGACGGTTGTTTAGGCAAACTTCGTTGAGTTCATTATTTATTTTATTTCAATAATTTTGTTTAATTTTTTCCCTATTTTAGTATTTTCTAGCAATGAAACTAATATTATTGCTCACCTAAGGTAGAGCCTCACGGTCACACTATTTTGTTTCTCTACTCAAGTAATTCCAATTTGTTTGAAAAAAAAATACAGAAATTTCATCAAATAATATAAAAGACATTGAATATTTATGAGAATTTCACCATTGGTGTGTATCTATAGTATACAATAGATTGTCTTAATTGATGACATTCTATTTTATTCTATATTTAAAAACTATTTCAAATATTTTCAAATTCAAATTGCATTAACTTATTTATTTGCGGTGTGTATCTATAGTGTACAATAGATTGTGCTAATCAATGACATTCTATTTTATTCTATATTAAAAAATTAAAAAATATTTATAAATTCAAATTGCATTAATTTTTTTATTTAGGGGGCATTTTGGAGAGTTTCATATTGAATAGGAATGGGACATTTTGTAAAATTGAAATGTTTTTAAACAAAATTCATGAATTTCCATTATACTTGATGAATAAAAAGTCAAAGTCCCTAGATTCTTTTTTTCTAGATTGCAATATGTGTGTTTTGAAACAAATGTCTAATAATAAAAAAATCAAGAAATAATTAGTATGACTGCATCTTGATTCCATGATGTAGATGTTATGTAAACTTGATAAATTTTATTCATTTCATGCTATACACAAAAACAATTTGACAATTCACTAGCAACCTTAGAATACATTCAAACTTATAAATAATATTTTAAACTTTAGATAAAACAAACTACTCTTTAATGAAGGATTGAAATTGAAAGGAGGCATAGTGGAATAATTTGGGTCTTTAATCTTATTCAAGTTCTTTTTGGACATACATTTGGGAAATTAGTATTTACATCATTGTACATATCTATTGCACGAGTGAATTTATTTAAGTACATAAAGTATAGAATGAAAATAACAAGCAATTAAATTAGTACCAACTTACTTTTCAAACAAGTTACTAAAAAAGATTTTGGTAAAACAAACCATGAGTCCAATTTCAACAAAATGATTTAGTTGTATTCATTAAAAAAATGCCAATTTAGGATTGTCAGAGATAATGTATTGTTCAAGTGCCCTAAAAAAGAGATTTTGAATGGTTTTAAGTTGACATTCTATAATGAGATGGAGGGTTGCTATTATGTGAGCAAAAAAGTGTGAACCTATGAGCCTAGAAGACTATATATCTATAATATAAATATATATATTATAATAACCTTCTATATTAATAGTATATATATATATATGCTATAAGTACCTATATTATAGGTGTTTATATTATAAACACCTTCAATGGTTGCATGATATATATTTATATATATGCTTAAGACTTACATGCTCACACTTTCATGTTCACATACTAGCACCATTGCCTCATTTGCTTGGAAGCCAACAGAATTATATTTTAGAGAAAAATTTAAATATTCATTCATATTGCATTGAGTTTCATTTGTAAGGTAGGAGGTCCATATAGGATTTGGGCTCTAAATGTGTCCACCTCTTAAAATATATACTATTTCTACATTTTACTTTCTCATTGCTTTAACCATGTATAAAAGAAAAACACCCATTTCCATCCCTATACCTATTCCTGAACCCTAAAGTACCACTAAATCTGTCCATAAGCATTCATTAAAGTGTCCAACAAATGTTTAATTCTAATTTGCTAACGCAATTGTAAGACACATGTATAGTTTTCATTCACTGACAACTGATTTCAGCAGGTGTTCAGTTAAAGGTACACCTATAGGACGGTTCCAGTGGTCTAGGGAGCCAACACTTTGAAAATTTATAAAAATTACATACTGATTCCAAAAAATTTGATTTTTTTTTTGAATATTCATGATTTTCACTCGCTAATACTGGAAAAATATCAGTTTTAGAAAACGCTGCCTCCAACTATGCTGAATTCCTTATTTGGACGGTTTTGGGTGTTTCCACTGTAAATAGTGTACAATTCAAAAGATGGGCGTGGACCTCCAGCCTTATTGCATCAAGATTGAATTTGCACCAAACACTGCGCATGCTCAGTGCATATCAAATCAATACCGTATTGAATTTTGATGGGATATTTTTCTTGATGGCAAGTACAATTACAATTACAAACTAGGGTTTAAGGTTGTTTTGTTTTAGGGTTTAGGTTATGTTTTGTTGTTTTTTGCACAAATGAAACGGAATTCCAATGCACAAGATAACAGGGTTTAAGGTTTTAGGGGTTTAAGCAGCTCCATCGTCTTCCTCGTGTTTGCTGTGATTCTTCGGTAGCCATGGAGTCGATGCTTGTTTGCCGCACTGGAACACGATGCTTGCCACTCTCCAGCTATCCCCGCACCACCAGCACCACCACCAAGAATCCCCCATGGCGATGGCGCTGCTCAGTTTCCCGTTTTCCCTCCTCCTGCAATTCTCTCGTAAGTTCGTCGTGTATTTCCATCTCCACAAGCGTTATTTATCTCTCTAGAACTTACGCTGATAAAATCTGTTGTCATATGAATGAATTCTCCCTTGTTTCGCTGCTCAAACATGTATGCTGTCTTTGGAACCAATGCTTGTGAATTGTTCAGACTTGGGCAAGCAAAACGCAGCAGGTCTTCCATCGGAGATTCGAATGGCGGTGTCAAGCGGCGGTTGATGAGCTTGAAGAAGAGGTCGAGACGGCAGGTTTAGTGCTCTTCAGTTAGTTTTATGTTCTCATCTTCTGATGATGGTAAAAAATCCTTAAATAGCAACAATGCCTGGGTTGCTGTCGAGGCTAGGGTTTTGGTTGCCTTTGTTTTGTAAAAACAATGTCATCTTAAGATAGTTTGATGATTGCGAATTCTTTTCTCATTTTGAAATTTCAAGGTCTTACTGACCCGGTTTAGGTTCAAGTTAGCATGTGTAATAAGCTCTTGCAACTTTTTTCTATTTTGGACGCGGGGTTTCCCGAGCTAATAGAAGGTTTATTTTTAAGATGTGTACACCCACAATCAACACGCCCAAAATGTGAACCAAATAGCGTCACAAAAAAACTAGATATTGATTACAATAGATATACACCATACATGAGGGTGCATACAAGAGAATATATGAGAGCTGAGAGAGTTGGGTACCAGTGTTGGTTCACTAGAGACAATGCTTTGAAAATTTGCAACTTATAACTTATTCATGCGGTGTCCAAATAATGCATGCCAAAGTGCATTAGAGTTGTCTTTCAGTTGCCCATAAGATCGGATAGAAATAATATACATGTAATAATAGCAACTATGCTCTCAGTTGTGATCAGTGGTGATTACAGGTGCGTATACCTTTGTGCTTATGGAGGGTGGGTTTGTGCAGTTTTAGTCGTCGGAGGGGGAATGCTAGGATTGGAGACTGTGCGTGCGTTGGTGGATGCAGGATTGTTGGTTGCAGCGTATCAAAGAGGGGAAACTTTTGATATCCCTGAAATGTTCCATGATGATATTGAAGAAATGGGGTGGGATGTCATCGATGTGACTACCGTGAAGAAGGTGTTGGAATCCAATCCCTTTGAGGCCGTAGTGTGTACAGTCGGTAAGCCATTCTCTCGTATAGTACTCGATTTGCTAAGTTGTTAACCTCTAAGAAATCAAGTGAGAAAAAGTGGCTGCTTTGAGTTGAAGTAAATCATGTAGGATGCTTGTAAAGAGTTAAGAAAATGTACTCCAATTGACAGAAGAAATCATACCTTATGGTTTAAATGAATAGAAATCAATGTTTTGAACGTTATTGTATTCAATTACGAGCTTCCAAAAGTGATTCTGCTCTTTTACGATGTGCGCTCAAGGGTAAATATAGATATCATATCAACGTGTACTCTTTTGAGTAGTAATATAAGCACTTACTGCATCTCAATCCTAGCTCCCGAGTTTAATGGGGTACAGCGGTGATTTTCCCTCTTTTTCTGCCTCAATTATTGCGTAATGTTTGGGCGGTTGATTTCTGCTTTTCAAATTTGCGATTATCTTCTCTAAGAGGGCTGTTATTTCTTGAGTTCCACAGGTAGAGGAATCACTCGACCAGATTTTGACAAGGTACGATCAGTGCCTTATTATGTACTAGTTTTATCGAGTAGTAATTCCGAGTTGCAATATTGGGTTGGAATTGAAGTCGTTTGATTTCAGAGGAACGCATTCTAGCAGGTTTTAACTTGGGCTTTGTGAAGGTAGCAGGATGTTCCCGTCAAGCTGGTAAATGCAGCTAAAATGGCAGGCGTAAAAAGGTTCGTGCTGGTAAGTGCGTCTTGATTGTTCCTGTCAGTTCTTGTATGCGTTGAATATGGATCCCTTCTCGTTATGAATCACGGAGCGTCCAAAAGCATACGTGGAAGCATCAGACTATGCTTTCCAAAAGCATAGTCTGATTGCATCTTTGTTGGACAACATATGGTCTGACTTATTTGGACTGATTATATGAGTGCTAAAGTGCTGTAACTGTTTCGTGCAGGTTTCCAGTGTTGGAGCTTCGGACGGTGTGAAAGATGATGATGAAGTGGTAAGTGCAAGCCTTCCACAAAAATATTACGATATCTGCCATAAACTGCTGCTGATCGTTGGTCTCTATGGAGGTATATGTTGTGCAAAATTGGTATTGAAGGTGTTCTTTGTGATATTTAGACACTCAAGGAGGTAGCTGAAGAGGCTGTGAAATCAAGCGAGCTTAATTTCACCATCATTCGTCCAGGCGGTCTATTATCTACTGTATGCTGTTCTCCAACCCTTGTGTGTTTCTTTGCCCTTTATTAGCAGCAATCGAGAGTCCTTTTGCTTTCAGTACGTCATCTTTTCACACTTTGTTTTGCGGCGGTGATTCTTTGACCAAAGTTCTTAAGAACCTTTCTTGGTTTTGTCTTGCAATTCCTATTGTCCCAGGACACTTTATCTAGTTGAATATTCTTTGAGTCGTTTTGAAAGGGTTTAGATAACTTTCCTCACGCTGTGTGGTTCTGGGCAGCCTCCGACCGGCAATGGAATTCTGACTGAAAAAGCTGGTATTTCTGGGCTCATCAGTCGTGCTGATGTTGCCTCTCTTGTAAGTGACACTTTTCTCTTTCTTGTTCTGCAACGTGTAACAGTTTTGTGAGTTCCTTTCCTTTTGCATAGAATGGTGGTAGCAGTTCATTATTAAACAAATTCTCTTGTTTGCAACACACAAAATGCTCCCCTGTTGTTAGACATTTCGTTTCCTCAGTTCGCATGTATGCTGCTGAGTTTTGACTTCGTGCTTCAGATCATGGAAGTTTTGTTCAATAAGAACTCTTATGGGAAAACTCTGACAGCAGTCGATGAAGACAAGGTACGAGCACGTTATTTCCTGACACTCTATTTCTTTTGAATAAATCTTATATTACAACGGAACATTTGACATACACTTTGCTGCAAGCCGTTGAGATAACTCTTCTGACTGGGCCTGGTGGTTGTGCAGTTGCTTCCTCCTACATCCTCACTCGACGGGGTAGAACTGATTAGCCTCTGAGGATCGTTTAAAATACTTCCTTTGCTCTGTAACCATGTGTTTCAACAGAGGTATCTGGAGCGCATATCAGTATACTTAAGAGATTTACTGTAATCGTGATTACTTGTATCGTAAATTCAACTGTACAGATCTCGATTATCATTATTATAAATTGATCGTGGTGATGTTGCAGCCTGGCAAGTAACATCTGGAATTGCATTAGGAGCACTTGAACCATTTGCCCATAAGAGAACCACAGGTACATAAATTCCACTGCAATCAATTCAGAAATGCGAATATATCAATAGTCCTATTGGAGAAGCGCACCCACTTTTTTTGTATTACGCAATACTATCTGCTTCCTAAACAAATATTCGAAAAAAATTCATCATTTTTCGCTGCTCAGAATGCCTGATTCGAATCTATTTCTATATTCCACTGACGGACCCTTTCAGTTCAATTCCCTTGCGAACCTAATGGTTGCCCCGAATTCAACAGTAATTTTTTTTCTTTCCCGCTCCTGATTGGACAGGAACTGGGGTTCTGTACGTCCTAAATGAATAGTGGAGACTGGAGAGCCGGCAACAACAGGACTTACCTCACCTTTATCCTTACCTTACCGTCATTACCTTCCCAGCAGCAGGACCTACAGTATCAGGCTTCTCAGTAACATGCAGTCTTTACATCAAAGACAGAATCAACAACCCTTCGAGATTCCCTGAATTCCCTGTAAAGTGCTGCCTGGGAAGGGAGTGTACGAAACGAAATGATTCTGCGGTAAGAAGACCCTACTACTTACGTAGGCTGGATGGATCAGTCCTGTTGCTGTTTTTAAAAAGTTCCTGATATTTTTGTATGCCAGTTGGGACTTGGGAGTGGGGCTCAATAAACAAATTTAATTATTGTGCCCTGTGCCCGAGGCGCAGGAGTAGTGAGTGAGCATCTAAAGTCCAAAGAATTGCCAACAAACGGATCTCATTCAGAGCGCCTACAGGACAAAAGGGAAGCTGGTGGATGCTACCATGCACATGGGAGGGGGAGGACGGTACTGCACAGCAACAACTCGACGGGAACCTCGAGGTGGACGGACTGGGCGGAGAGGCTGGGGCTGCCCCCTCTCGCGCTCGGAAACACGGCAAACAAAGACGAACTGAAGACTGAAGAGGGGAGGGAGTGACACGGGGCTTTCCAAGTACTCTGTACTGGACAATGGAGGAGGGAGGCATGCAATTTCAACTGGGATCCAGTTTCAGTTAGAACTAATAAGCTTACCTTACAGGGAGGCTTCCAAAGGCCAGTGAGGGGGAACTGACCCCCTCGCTCGGCCACTTGGGAAAACGCTGAAATTTTTTATTTTTCACGCATGATAAAATTTGCAAATTCTGAATTCATATTTGCAATCAAAGACCCTAATATTGTTGGAAGAGGTGTACCAAGTAAATTAACCCTGAAGCGCTCTAACGTCCATATTCTAGACGATGAACAGAGGGCTTCAAGGCACTATTTCATCCAATTAACTTCTCATTTATCAAATGTAACACTTGAATCTAGAAAAGACAACCTTCCTTAATGACCAAATTCATTCAATTCTAGTAAATGATATATCTGTACAAAGCTATAAATGAAAATGTGCAAAAATTCAAAAAAAGATTGAGGTGTTTCAAGGTTAACCAAGACCCAAATATGGGGCTTTTATTTTTACTTGCACCTTGAAATGACGTGGTGTGGTTGAGAAAGGGGACCAATTCACCTTGACCCTTCCAAACCCATCTTAAAAAGTGGAACCAGCAGAGTGGATTTACTTCAAGGGGAAAAACAAGAATTCTTTATTGGCCATGCACAATAAAATTTGCAAATTTTGAGTTCATATTTGCAATCAGAGACCCCATATGAGTGGAGAGAGGTCAAAAGCATTTCCTAAACATGGCACAAAAGAGGGGATTGTTTTTTTAAATTTTATCCTTAGAAGAATACAAAGTTTACCCTAATGGTCACCTTTGTCGGATAGGTGTAGCATCGTATGAATTACTCTATGTGCCTATGGGTAGTAGGGAGAGAACCAACTTGTACATTTTAAATTTAGCTTCTAGGGAAAACCTAGAAATTTGTAGTTTATCATGGATAGAAAATTTGGTTATGAAATGCCAATTTAACCATCTATGGAATAGAGGATAAGTTTCTAAGACTATAGTAGAACCATCTATAGCTAATCACTTAAGTGACTGTACATATATTCCTATGGCTATTTTAAAGTAGTATAAGGCAATATAAATTTTTTGTTGTGTAGAAGGATAGGAATAAAGTCTAAATAAACAAGAGAGAATCTCTTTGTATAGGACAAAAATGCAATTATTCATACTCAAAATTAGGGGTGGAAAGGGAAGATCTTCTATAGTGCTTTGACTTCCAAAAAGTGCTTTGGGATTATTTTGAACCATTGATTCCCATAGTATCAAAATTCATGATTTCCATGGCCGTTAGCTCATTGTTTAAGGGTTAAGAACTACTTTCTTATTCACTACTTTGGAACATGTGTCATGACCTTATTAGTTCTAATCTTGAAAAGGAAAAAAAAATTCCAAACTTTAATTAGAAATGTATTCTAGCCTTAGTTGGAAATAACTAAAACAAACACATTCATTCCTATGAATTCATGTTATCCATTCTATCCTTATGATCTAATAGAATACATTCTAGGAAGAAATGTGCACCATTAATACATAATGATGGAATGGGGTACGTGGACAAGAATGGGTCTTGCTAGCTTACATCTTATATGGATCTTAGTAAAAAATGGGTGGTTGTACAACAAGGGATGCTTTACACCTGGAGGATGGATCAAGTTGTTGTATATGAGGTTTGAAATCCTTGTGATTGGACAAAAGGCTAAAGTCTTCACTTGCAATCGGATAAGGTTGAAATTTTCACTTGTATATAATAGAATAAAATTTTGAAATCCTCCCTTGTGATTGAACAAAAGGCTACAATTGGAATTAAGGAAAATGGCCCAACTTTTGGATGTAAAGCGTCCTTAAGTATATGTTCATCTACATTGAAACCCTAAAGGATGTCAATAGGATATGCAATTGGGAGAAGAGCCATAATGTGTAAGTTTGCTTTGATAGTAGAGCAATGCTATTGTCATTTATGTTCAAATATACAACTTTGGCAATAGGATTTGCATATCATTAGATTAATTTTGTAAAAACAAAGCCTATCATGATGCATACAAACTTCAAAATCCTTCACACTACATGTTCAGTCTTATTAGTATTTATAAATGATTTTATTATTTTCCAAAGATAATATTGTATATTTATTATAAGCTATAAAATTTGAAATCACATGTTCATTTGAAATCTTTATAAGCCATTTCTTTTGCTTGATTAGGAATAGGAATTAGACTTGATTTAAAATCTTTTTATAGTTTTAGAAGTTTTAGACGGTAGTTGTAGGTTCTAGACTCGAATATATGTATTTTTTTAAATTAAATACTATAAAACTTTCAAATTTCAATTACCATTAGAACTAATTTCAATAACTGTCACTATAGTAATTAGACTCAAATTGGAAAAAGCTCATTTTTATGACTAAATACAAATCAAATAGGAATTGAAAAAATACAAGGTAATCTATAGATTTAATACCTTCTTTTGCAAAAAAATCAACAATACTATAATATATGAATTTCCATTTCTATTTGCTACAATTAGGTTCAAGTAACTTCCAAATAATACTCAATGAAAAAAATCTTTTTTATAATATTAGGTTTTGTAAAGTCATTTATTGAATGTAAATAAATATTGACATTCTTTTACAATTAAGTTTAGGTTATAGGCACAAGCATAGTCAAATCTACAATGCCATCACACCATGGGCTTCAAATTGCATACTAATTTATCAACAAATATTCTCAATTCTTTATGAATGTAATATTAATAGTTGAAATTAAAATTGCTGATCATTTTGGTTATTCCAACATCCCTACGTTGAATGAGATATTGTAATCATTGCAAAATTATGAATAGTGCAATTTTTCTTGACATTCATTTTTTCTTATACAATCAAATGCATTCAACTTAACTTAAAAATAGTATCAAAGAGGTTCCCAAAGTTGACATTGGCACAAACTAGTGCCCATATAGGCCTTGGACACTATTCTTTGTTGTCCCAATGACCACCCTTCTACTAGTCTAATATAAGACGAAAATGCATCTTTGAATTTCTAACCATTGATTTCATGGAATTAATTGAAATGTAAAAGAAAATGATTTTGAATTATAGAATTGTATATTTATTGGTAAACTCAACCACATATATATGGTTTATAGATTATAATATACTTTTAGTAAAATATTACTACCAAATTATTGTTTTACACTTTATAATATTTATGGGTTTGTTGACCACTTTCAAACTTCTAGGGATTGGTTGTGATTATTTCCATATTATAAAATATGAACATTTTAATAAGAAATATGTCTTAAAAATAAAAAGAAGTAAATTTCATTTAATTAAATGATGTAATCCTTTGAGATATTTTCTTAATCAATAGTGTTATTCATATGGTTCTAGCTTTTGACATTTTTTGATATACTATCTTTAATTCTTGAAGTTCTAAGATGATCTTTTCCAAAAAAAATATTCCAAAATTTCCAACTCTATCTCAAAGAATGAAAATGGATCGAGAAAAGAATTTATTATGTATCCAACAATAAGATCTTGCATGACATTTGAAAAACAATTTGTACAAGTAATTTTAAAGCTTTTGGCTTTACAAATTGTGAGACTCTAGAATTATAGTGAATAAATACATTTTGTTTTCATCTTATCATACTATATCCTATTAACTTATAATTTTTATTTTATAAAAATTTTAATGATAGAAAATTGATTTGAAAGTCTAAAATTTTTTATTTTCTTAAAAACTTGAACTTTCATTCATTAAAATTTTATTTATTAGAAATTAGAAGAAGACAAAGTTGAAACTAAATCATAAAACAAATTTGAGATGGAATCAAAACATATTAATTGTAACACTGAGATTAATTCATCTTTTTTTTTTTATCATGAACTAAGTTTGCCACATTTTTGTTTGTCCTTTGATGAGACAATTGTCCTTTAGGAATAAGATTATAGTGAAATTGCAGTATATTATTGTAGATGATTAATCCCTAGAAAATCAAGCTACGTTTCTTGGAAACATAGCAATTTTGGAAAATTTACTATAAATTAATGAAACTTTTCTTTTTCTTTGAAATTTTTGCACAACATGGGGGCAAAATTTTCCTTTTAAGGCCCAATAGTTTCATAGCTTTTGACTACATGATTAAAAAGTTATTGCATGATAGCTTTATTGTACTGTATGTTTTGTTTTTCCCTAACCAAGCACTTTGAGTAGATATAGGAAAAAAAACTATTTTAAGAAACAAAAATTTGAAATTGTTTTTTTAGATTTATATATACATGGAAAGCTTTGAATCATTTCATTTTAATTAATGACAAATATGAGTTTGTAGGCAATTAGGTGTATATCATTTATTGCAACATTAAAAACTACTAGGATTGACATTTTTCAATTCTAGAGCTAAATTCTTAAGAACTTTATTATTATAAATCAATCACTATTTCTTTTTACTTATTATGAGGTGGAAATTTATTTAAAAAGTTAATCATTTTTTTCAAATTGACATACTACAAGACACTACGGTTACATTTGTTCAAAAATATTTTTTTTTCTAGAATTTAGTACATTACTAAAAATGACAATTTTGGAGTGTTTTTGGTTGAACCATACTAGTCAAATAACTTTAGTGGTTAAAATCTTTGTTCATAATTGCAAATACATTTAGTAATATGGATCATTATTTTAAAGCATTAGAATGAATAAAATATTTAAATATAATCTTAATGACATAGAGTCTAGAATATAGTAAATAAAGAGATTATTCTTTCTTGCATGTTGAAATAAGATGATTGTACATTATAGATTCAAGTTCATAAAGGAGGAAATACAATTGAGCTTGTAAACCAACATCTAGAAAAAAAATAGATACGATGATGATACTATAAGTGAATTTACGTGGAGAATATCTTTCCATCAACTCCAACAAAAGTACTTTGGTTTCAGCCCCTCAAATCTCCTTCTTTTCAACAAAACTATACAATCTTTGACTATTTAGATATTTTATTTTTGTAAAAGAAGATAAAATGCAATCCTAAAAATATAACTTTTCAATTATAATCTAGAATCACACAATCCTAACTCTATAAGATTTATGAGAATATTAAGCTCATGGAACTCTCAAGGACATCACTCCTTGTAATTTAAAGTATACACTTGAGTTAAGAGGGTATTTGATGTGGGGATATTTACCTTAATTCTTGCATTTAAGATGATTGTATTTTTACATAAAAAGCTACAAAGGGCATATTTCTAATACCCTATAGTTTTGTACATTCATTCATGAGGGTTTTAAAGTGGGTCTATCTTACACTTAAAATTCGAGTATCCAAATTTTTCCTACCTTCACTTTTCTTCACAATATTTTATTTCCTTCTACTACATACATGTATATAGGATATACACCTTAAAACCAACAATAATCAATTCAATTCAAGTGCCATTGACCAGGTCATAGTTTTTAACCTCTAAAGGCCAATTGTTCATTAAACAAATGTAAGTAGGTTCCTATGAAGTGAATTTTTGTTGGATGTTCATAAAAATTTTACACAAGATGTGAACATGTATGTCTTTAAGTAAAAACATAATTTTTTACAACTGGATATTCAAATCAAAGTTATGTTCCCTTAAATTTTTTTGGTAGGCTGGGCAATTTGCGCATCTTTTGTACATCTTTTGCAAAAACACTCATCGACTTTTGAAATTTGGCATATAGTAATAAAGTATGGCATTCAAGAATTCTAAGAGAATTTAGTTGTCAATTCACATTTTAAGAGAAGTCAAACTTTGTTTGCTATATTAAAGCAATTTAAAAAATTATTATTATTCTAACTTTGAATTCTATTGTTTTACAACCTATAAAGTCAAAGTTATTGAAATTTTTCTCAAATATTCCAAATGTTTTTATGAATTTTACTAAATTTGAATTTCAAATTAATTTTTTTTTCATTGCACAAGAAAACATCAAAAAATGACTAGTGTATTGCCAATGCATTTAACTTCCTTTCATTGTAGAGTTATTTAGAATAAATTAAATTTCATATTTGCTTTTGAAATTTTTCATGAAAGAACCTAACATAATATACTCATGAATGGTTGCAAAATTTTACTCTAAAAAGGCTTGAAGTTCATTACCTTTGTTTCATAAAAATGAAAAAAAATTCTCACCTCAAACATTATAATCTTTCAATTCACAAGGTCAAATGGGTTTAATGTTTCTCTAGACATTATCTTAATTGTTCAATTAAAATTTTGTATGATTGGAATTTTTTTTTTAAATTGGAAAATGCATCTAAGATTGGCTATTTGGACTTTTCTTCTTCCAAAACACCCTTTGTGCTTTAGAGAATAAGAAGAAACTTAACACTATATACTCATTAGAGGGGATTTGAGGCCTCCAAAGGGTCATTTTGGGGCCGTTCCCCAAAACTATTCCGTAACTGCTGGCCATTGTCAAGCCAGCATTTACCCCAAAAAATAAAAAAATTGGGGTCCTAAAATATGAAAAAAAAAATTATTTAATTTAAAATTATGATGTGGCACTCTCTCGACCATGTAGGGTTTTTGTTTACACGACAGAAACTGTGTTCCCGCAGTCCAGAAACCCACAGTCTTCCAATGGCCTCAAAAATCCTCTAATGTCTAGAATCTCCATTGAAACTATCCCATAAACATTCTATTCAATATGATTGTGTATAACATAATTATATGGCTTCATACACTACAAGAGAAAGGGGTGTTTTAAGTGAGTTCTTAAATATAGTCCTACACATAAGATTATAAGTAATCAATGACCTTCAAGGGAATTTTCATCAAAATTTTACTAGAAATATATGTATTTCTAGTAAACTTTTGATGAAAATTGCCTTGAAGGTCATTACTTCTAATCTTATGTCTAAGACTATACTTAAAACTCACTTACAACAATCCTTTCTCTTGTAGTGAAAGATTGAGGTTAAATGAATGATAAATTTTATCTTCATGTTATATCATTTTTATTTTGTTAAATCCACTAAGGTAAAATCCCTATTCATGTTAAATGAAGCAATTTTTGTCACTTATGGTCAATGTCTTACACTTGTACTTAATTTTTAATTATGTGTATTATTAATACCATGACAAATTTAGTGAACTACCTTTCAATGTAGATTCTTCAAGCTGGATTATATTAAATCCATCTACATCTATACTCATTTTACTCTAAAAAATTTGTACAACTTTGATTTGTCAAGGCTAACTTATTAACCCCTAAAGGACCAAAGTGCCTTTTGTGGCAACATAGAAATTTTGGGTAGGTACGTGTGATCAGAGATTTCCATATTTTGGGACCAAAATTTAAAAGAAGGTGTGGATGAATAATATCTTTAAGCCCAACAAATTTTGTGACTTTTGACTGCATGGTTAAAAAGTTATTGCATAATATGTTGTTTCTTTCTCAACTTGGGCAGTTCGGGCATGTAAAAAAGATTACATTTTTTGGAAGTAAAAATTTGAAATTGGTTTCATAAGTTTATATATATGTGGAAAGTTTTGAATCATTCCATTTGGATTAATGAGTCAAAAGTTATGAAGAGTTTTAATTTGCGGGTAGTTATGGATTCTCAACTCTAAAATAAACTTTGAAGTCCTTTATTTTACTCAATTTTCAATATTTTGGAAAAAAATTGAAACATTAGATGTAGATTGTTTATTACAACATTTAAACCATTGGGATTGGCAAGCTTCAATTTCAAAAATAAATTCTTAACAATTTAGTATTTTGAATCATTCTCTACTTCTTTCTACTTACTATTTTTTTTGCAGATGTTGTACAATTCCAAATGATTTGAAAATTTTCAAGCATGTAGCCAAATTGAATTGAGGAATGAATGCAAGGAGTTACAACCATTTTGGACATTTTTTCATACAAATGTGGCCGTCTGAAGTGCAGTTGCCTCAATTTTTGCAATGGTAAAGAAATGATTTTTGTAACTTCAAACATTAATATCTTGCAATCTACATGGGAGAATTTTCTGAAATTTTATCTACATGCTCTCAAACTAGTGCACTAAAAGACCCTATGATTACATTATTTCAAAAATGTTCTTTTTTCTAAAATTTGGTAGCTATCCTAGAAATGGCAGTTTTGGAGTGGTTTTGGTGGAAATATAGTTGCGGTCCTTTAGGGGTTAATAAAAATTCCTACTACATGATGTTTTTACATAGCCTAATTTATATATAACAGAGTGTATAGCATTTCATAGACCCTATACTAGTCCTACATATTGTATAAATTTTTTTCCCTTTAAATTAAATGGACCCCATCTTTTAACTCAAGTAGTTTTCTAAAAACCAACAATGAACCCCTTGGGATGGAATTTTCGTTTGTTTGATCTTCAATCTCTTACAACCAAGTTTTTGACGCAAAAATTTATAAAACCTAAATATTAAAAAAAATTGAAGAAATTGGGAAGTACATATAAATCAAGTTTCCCATAAATGGTTCAATTTTTAGACTTCAATGTTTAACTTTAAATGTTCAATGCAAAATTACAAAATTTATTTTTTATGTGATCAAAAGTGCAAGATTGAATAAAACAGAAAATGAAACTTGATATGAATTCATTTGGTTTGAATTTTGGATTTCAATCTTAGTTTTTTTTCAATATTGTTCTTTTGATGGCATAATGCTTTAAAAAAGCTCAAGTGCCTTTGGAAGACTTTTAAGTAGAATGTTCATTTGAATTTGCAATGTTGCAACTAATCTAATAGGATATATTATACATTGCTTCTCATACAACTTTCAAAATTAAATGAACCCACTTCAAATTCCACATTTTTCATTCTATACCTCTAATATTTGAAACCAAGTTTGTAGGCTTGCAAATACTTTTGAATGGTACAATGAATTCCATTATTCATCAACTATGTCAATTTTTAGGAAGTCTTAGGACAAACAAAATGCAAATCTTTGAGTTGGACTTAAAGGACATCTCAATAGTTTAGATTGATAATCTCATGCTTTTCAATATACACTACACATAATAGTAAAATTAGGTTGCCTTCCATCAAGAAAATTACTTTATAAGCCATATAGTTAATAAATGTTTCCAACAATATAATTTTTTATTTGTACACATGGAGGTTCAAAAGTGGTCGGCATTCTTGTATTAGAACCAAAAATATTTATATAGTGTCAAATGTCATGAAATTAGTTTTTGGCAACCTTATTTCACTACTTGGAATAACAAACACACGCTAATGGAACTCGACACCAAATGAATGATCCTACCTTAGCATCATCTTCTTTCTTGGAATGAAATAAATATGGTAGATTTGATGTCTACGTTATATTTTTTTACACACACTATCAAGATTGCAAATTTTGAGAGAAGTTTGATTTTGTTGCCCATTGACTTGTTCTTGTAAAAAGCTAGACTTATCTCCCATCTCCAAAAGATCTTCCGATTGGACAAAATTGTTTTTTTGTTGTAAGTGATCTTTTGATGGTTCAAAAATTGATCAATTTTGTTTTCGAAGATTCAATGAATGGACAAACTTTAAACTAGGTGAAAATAATATCGCTTTTAATTTCGATTTCAATTTCAAGCATTTTATCCAATATGAAGATCATTTGGAGACAAAAAGGAGTATTTTGAAGACTAAAGAAGCTATCTATGAGAAGATTTAGAAGTAGTTAACCTTTGAAGGATGGACTAGTGGCCATGGAAATCATCCATTTTGATACCATGTGACATCATCTACTTTGAATAAACCAAATATACTCATTGGAAGTCCAAGTCTTGTAGAAGATCTCCCCTTTCCACCTCTAATATTGAGGATGAATAGTTGCGCTTCTGTCCTACAAGGAAAGATTCTATCATTGATCAATGGGTTTCCATCAACCCTAATTCATGGCATAGAAGCTAGCCTTCAGGAATGGACATGTGAGGATATGAACGTAGCAACTTTAACCTTTAACCCTTGAAGGATGGCCTGGTGGCCATGAAAACCATGCATTTTGATATTGTGTGACATCACCTACTTTGAAGAAGCCAAATATATGCATTGGAAGTCAAAGTACTATAGAAGATCTTCCCTTTCCACCCCCAATACCGAGGATGAAAAGTTGCATTTCTGTCCTGGAAGGAAAGATTCTTTGTCATTCAGTGGATGTGGCGTCGTTCAAGGGTTAAATGTTGAGGTGGACCAATTCCATCAAAACCACACTTTCTAGTCGATTGTTGATTGGTGGGCTTCACCGTTCCCAACTCCACATGAAAGCCAGTCATTAGTCCACACATGCCACCATCTTTGTCCTCCCTCAAGTGTGTTTTTGATTCTTAAATTATAAATTTCATTGTGTCGAGCATATTACATCCCAAATTTGTGATGGGGGTGCAGGGGGACAGGGTCACATGGGTAGCCCTAAACTGAAGCTGAAGCTGGTATCAAAGGCCACAGGGAGGTGCCGTGGGGGACATGATCAAGCCATGTGACCATACCTCCCTCACACACTCGTCATGTCCTCTACGGCCACACAAATTGCCACTGACCTACAATGGTAATTGAAATGGCATTTCGTCTGACCCATACTATTCAGACTATTCCTCCCACAACCAGTTCAAACCATTGAAACGTGAAATTCCATTTAATTTCTTACTGTGCCTAGGTGCTATTATCATGCTGTTCAGATTTTTATACAGTCTTGTTGGTGAGTGAAAGCATGTTCCAACCCACCAAAGAACAAAGGATTTGGATACCGTATGCAAAAGTTATTAGCGGTCAAAGTCTGTTTCTGAAAGCACCATCTCCAGGCTGGGTACATGACTGATTTTGGAAATGTATGCACAATGTAGATGGTGCTTTAAGGTCAGGTGCCATTTTGGGTGTACCTACCTTAGGTCCCCTGATCGCGTGATTGGTTCTGTTGGAAAGTTCTCGGCGAGGAGGAGTGCACGGGCTTGGTTTCATGGCGTTCCAACCTACACTGTGAAAGTTATGGATTTTTGAGTTATTATTGATTCTAAAAAATTAAAAATTACTTTTCCTTCGATTTTGGTCGCGATCTTTGTACCATTAGAAAGCTCTCAACAAGGAGGGGTGCACAAGCTTTGTTTCATGGCATTTGGACCTATGGTATGAGAGTTATTGCATTTCAAAGTTTTTATTATGGATCTCAAAAATGAGAAAATTACTTTTACTTTATTTCGGATTGTGGCATTGGCACAGCGCACACTAGTTTCAATTAAGGTGGGTACACCTAAAATTGCACCTCACCTAAAAGTGCCATCTATAGTTGCTATACATTTTTGAATTCCATTATGTATCTATTTGGCTGGAGCGCTTTTGGAAGCAGACTTTGAACCTTAATAACTTTTGCATACTGTATCCAAATGCTACGTTTTTTGGTGCATTGGAATGTGCTTTCACTTGCCAAGAAGACTATATGAAAATTTGATCAGACCAGTAATGGTTACTAGGCACCGTACCAAAAAGTGGCACTTTTAGGTGTACCCACCTTACCCCCCTGCAGAAAAGGTAACCCTCGTTTTTGTGTCAAACAAAAGGGAGAAAAAAATCCCTGGACTGTAATATGAAAGCCTTCCATTTTCCTAGCCTGGGGCCTTGTATTAGGTCAGCCCCCAACAGCGGCCTCATAAGTGGCCGTCTATAATTGTCCCCATTCAAGGGAGGGCTACCGAGAATCCTACGAGGTGGGGCCCCCTCCCCTTCCCTTCCCCCTACGAACCACTCCATTCCAGGTGCTACCCGGGGCCTGGAAGTAGGAGTCCTTTCGGCTTTCCTCTTCGGGGTTTGCACATGGAAGCTGCAGATTTTTCCTCTTCCGGCGTAAAAGAAGGGAATTGACCCGATTGGGAAACTGAGCTGACGCCAAGTGCCGCGGTGATGGGGTTGCAGCAGCAGTGCAGCACCGGCCCCCGGCCCCATTGAATTGAAGCTTAACAAATGGAAGGCGACTGCACTGCGTTGGTAATGGCAAGGGGCGACCTTTTCACGTGTGATCTGTCTGCCACAGCCTTTATGATCCTGCGCTGCCATTGGTCCGTCACTGCCCTTTCACGTGAAGACAATCTACACTTTCACACGATTCTACACAGTGACGGGTTTACTTTTGATTTGATTCCAGGGCATAATAACTGAGAGTGGAGGGTTCCAGGCTTCCAGGCCGGGCTTCCAGAGTTCCAGCTAAGGAAAAGGGAGCTTCGGGGGCTATTTAAGGGGGAGGGAAAAAAACAATCAACGGGTTTCCAGAGAATTTTAAGATTCCATTGTTTGTTGTTTTTGTTAATCTGTTTTAGAAAGAAACGGGTTTTTTCTTTAAATTTAATGGATTTTAATGGGTTTTTACAGAGGGTTCAGTTACTCAGATGCAGGGTAGAAACTTTTCCCAGGCATGTAAGGTAAATCATCCCATTACGGACCAAATGGGAGCAGACCCATTGCAAGTCAAGTTGTACTGGTGGTGTACATTTAAGAACTTGAATGTACACCACCACTAAAATCTCACCCACAATGGGTCTCCCCCCATTTATTCTATAATGGGGCAGTTCACCCTAAATGCCTAATCCCCTAAAAAAATGGTTAGCTTCAAGCTTACACGAAAACAAAAGTAAAAATGTGTTAAGAAAATGCCTAACAACAATCTTGGCCTTGCAAATTGTTGCCACAATATTTCAAAATTCTCATTTCATCTATTGTGCAAAGCCAACGTATACAAAAACTGCATATTCAGAATTGCATATTCAAGTATGGCCTCCTTCAATTCAATTCAAGTCCTCGAAATGCAGGGATCCGGAAACTCGACACCTTCCTTCTTGAGAGAAAGGCCACCTAACCATTGGTCCGAAAACTGAAATTAAAAAAAGAAGAAGAAAGCCCCTGCTCGGCTTCAGCTGCAGGGCCGGGGGCGTCGACGGAACCAGCGGATAATTTCCTGCGATTTCACCCACGTGACTTCAGGTGGGCGTCCTCCCTCCCTCCCTGGATCTGAGCCGCTGGCCGTTATTTCTGGGGGCCAAAGAAAAAGGGCCCCCGGGGATCTCGACGGGGGCGACTCCAAAGATTCTTGGTAATCCCTGCAGCAGCAGCCCCAGCCAGCCAGCACTCAGCAGGCGGGAGGGATCAGCTGGCGCAGGGGGAGTTGGGGTGCGGCCCTAGTGGCTCTATAGTGTGGAACTTAGGGTTTTATTTTAATTTTAGCCTTTTCAATTATGCCTCCGTACTGGGGTGGTTGAGTAAAGTTTAGTATTGGTTTTGGGTTGTGGGGGGGTGAAACAAAAGGAAACAGTGTTCAAATTTAAAAAAAAAGAGGAAACAGAATTCCATTGCCAAAGGCTGGGACACTTTATTATTGTTGGAACTGAAATGAATGAGAGGAAACCAGTGGGAGTAAGGTAAGATATAGTAGTTAAACCCTGGAAAGCTGCTGCCGATACTCTATGTCCCAGGGATGATGGAGAATCCTTCCATGTAAGACAGAAGTGTAATTGCTCATCTTTGAAATTTGGCACCAAAAGGGGCCGGGAGGTCTTCATTGCAGAAAGAGGAGGTGGAGTTTGATCTCCAATGAGTACTTTAGATTTTTCAAAAGGGGATGATTTCCACAAGGACTACAGTAGTTTGAAAACTCCAACCTCCTTTTTGAGGATCCGGGTGGATTGGCCCCCTCGCTGGGCATTACCATGTTTTATCAGAGGTGCAATCAAAACAAAGAGCCCCCTAGTTTGGGCCATGATCTCCCCTACTTTCATCACACACACCAAGCTAATTTGGGTCTCTGATTGCAAATATGAATTCAAAATTTGCAAAAAAAAATTTGTGTGAAAAATAAAAAATTATAGCATTTTGAGTGGTTGAGCTAGGGGGTCAGTTCTCCCTGCCCCTTTTCGAGGCAGATAGACTTTGGTGAATTGACCCCCTCATTCCCCTTCAAGCGGTTTATCTCCAGAAAAAACATTGGAACTTTTTGTTGGTTTGTTACCGAGGATATAATTTGGAAATTTCATATTCACATTTCAAATCAAGGGTCCTACATGGGGAAAGAAAGAGGTCAAGAAATGAAAAATTAATTAGGCGTAAAATAGGGGGCAAATTATCTTACATTTACCCTTGGTTGGAAGAATGAGGGGGTCAATTCACCCTCATCCCAATTTTTAAAGGTTGTCTTGAATTTCAATTTTGCTCAATTTCACCCTACAAGGATGCAAAACCCCATGACTAAAGTAGTCACCAAAATGCTCTAGTTAGTGGATCAATAGGGTATGTTCTTTGTTTCATTAGAAGGGATTTGAAGGCTAGACCTATTTCAGGGTTGTTCCCCAGTCCATTTCCTCTACAATCAAAAAATTGTGCACCATCCTTGTTGGCTGAATTTTTCAAATCTTTTTTCTAAAAATTAAAAAAATAGTTAAGAAACCTAAAAATAAATTTAAAAAATATTTTCTTTCCAAAAAAATAATTAAAAATTAAAAAAAATATGATTTAGTAATCTTTCAACCATATTACATTGTTGATGTGGTACTTTCCTACAATCCGGGAGCTCAAAAAAACTTGCAATTTCCTATTGCCCTGAAATCCCTTCTAATGCTACAATCAAGTCAAATCATCCATCAAACCTTTTTTAGCGTGGTAGCATAAATGCAAAGTTAAATTTTAATTATATACTGTACATTTAGGTTTGTTTTTCAGTAAGTTCATGCCCAAACATTTTACTTTTCTCAATTCGACAATTTGACAAGTAGATAGGAATTTCTTTGTTTTGGGCACTTTACAAAAACACTCTTAATTTTAGATTGACTCTTTCAATTCATGTGTAGATGTGTTCTTTTTTTTCAATTTTTCTCAAGAACAATTTTTTCATATTCCTAGAAATAGTTGTAAATAGTTTTTTAAACTTTGACATCTTCCAAAAAAATTCCAAGTTATTTTTGAAACTGACCTATATGTATGGTATTTATATATTACAAGAGACTAATTATGTGATGTTTATCAATGTCAAAAATCTCCATAGATTGTGTGAAGAATTGTCATTGTCCTCATTTTTACCAAAAAGGTATCAAAACAAAGTTCTTAAGGTACAAGAAACAATAATATATAATGTGAAAATTTGTGAAATATTTACCATGTTATTTCCACAGCCAAATCCCTTTAGCTATGGTATTTGGTTAAATTACTACTATTAACCCCAAAGTGCAAGGTGGATGATAAATAAAATGAAAATCAAATTTCTTTTTGATTACAACTCGGTTAAAGTCATCCTAATTTTTAGAGATACTTTTTGAAGTTGTTGTCTTATCCAAGCATTGGATTTGGTGATACTACAATATATATTTTTGTAAAATTATAAATGTGCAAGTGTTTCAAGTGGTTGACTAAGCAAAAATTGCATTCATTCTAGTTCAAACCAAGAATTGTAAAAATGAGGTCATAGAATCAAATAATACAAAAATTACAAAAAATCACCATGTTAAGAAAACCTCATTTGAAATCCCTTTTAAAAAAATTTACTCAAAACATTACAATATTTTGCTCATAATTGAATTTAGAAGGAATTAAGAATTTTTGCTTTCAAAATTTACAAAATAATATTGATGATAGCATTGGTGAACCTAAATATATGGATAAAATCTAAAATTCAAACTCTACAACTTTTATTTGCATCTTGATTCCAAAATATTCTTCCAAATGGTACAATACGATGATTTTTCCAAATTCATCAATTCTAAATATGAGTCTTCACGCTCAAGAGGTAAACTAAACTTATCCTTTGTATAATTCATTGAAAATTTGTATGTTTTTTACGTGTAAAAAAATATTTTTTAATTTATTGATGTTGATATATTTTTTAATTTATAATATTATAATAATTGATGTAGAATGTATGAGAATGAAGAAGGAGGATGAACCAAAAATAATGGAAGCAAATTGGTCAAGCTTACTACCCAATAAGAAATCTTTTCCACATATATTTTAATTTGAATCTTGTTTGATATATCTATACATTAGATTTGGTTTATAGGCTTGAACTTCCATGATTATATTCTAGCTTACTTGCACTTTAATGAAAGATTTTTTATAGTTCTAAAATTAATGATAATAATAATAATATTTGGTCGCTTATCTTTATAATCAAAGAATAGATCAAAATAAGTATTTCCAAAATCAACACGATAATACATTTATAAACAATATTCATATTATTGACAATACATTTTGATATAATTTATATAATTTCGTGCATATATGTCTGATTTTGTTGGTTTAAATATATTTATATGATTTCTTATGATTTTTGGAGAGGGAAAATAATCATAAAAATCTAACTTCCTTTATTTCAAAATAAATCCATAGTACTTTCACAATTCCCTAGTAGAAACTGCAAATTTATTTTGAAACAAAGGGAATAGAAAACAACTACTCCAGTATAAGATTTTTAAAATTGACTTAATTCAAAAATCATGATTGGTTGAATATACATCTTACACATTATTGTTCATACCCTTTTCAAAAATGCAAAAGAGACCCTATCTCATTGATAAACATTATCTGTATCCTTGCAAAATTCTAGAAGAATATCACCAAAATGATTGGCAAAAATGTAATCTTTTACCCAAAAAATCCCTAACGTACCCTTTTTCGAAGCCAACGGAGACGGAGAGTCATGAACGACCAACGCCCACGTGGCATCGTCTGAAGAGCACCGCCTCCACCAGCCTTCTTTATTCACGTGGGTCAAACAGTGTACCCGGTTCCTCGTCTCCACTTCAGAGCCACCAGTCGAGGACCCAGTGATTTCTTTTTCTTTTTAAAGTGTATTTTTCTTTTTCTTTTTTCTATCCAATTGAGAGGCACAAAGACCCAGCTCCAGTCGTCTTTCATGATCAAAAGAACACGCCCATTAATAGTGTAGCCGACCTTTAACTGAGGTGGCTTATAATATCAATCCCCTTTTGGATTTGTGTGCAAGGACAAATAAAGATTTCTTTTTAACAATACATTCTTCATTATGTGAAGAAACTGACAGAATGGAGTTGTTTTGTTTTGTTTTTTTAATTTATGAAAATGTCAAGAAAAATCTCCTTCCAATTTCTCTTTGAAATTTGTCCATAACTTTTGAGTGGAGGCTCAAAATCTCAAACGGATTTTTGGAGATGAAACTTAACTTGAATTAGCAACTTTTTTTAGTTCAAATTTTTTTGCAATAAGTTATTTTACTATGCATAAATGAGGTTTGAAATTTTAGTTTCAACACAATTCTTACTTTCATTAAACTTCACTATGAGTGGTTGAAAAACTACTACTTCTAAGTCAAAGTTTATATCATGTCCCATATAGGTTGTTCTATGTCCTACCACCCCAATGTATATGTGGAGCTTTTCTTTTACAATAGAAATTTAAAGTAAGTTTTTGATGGAAAATTGGCAAGAAAATTCAATGATATAATATTCTATGGATTTATGATATAATATTCTAGATGAAAATTTTGATTATATTTTGGTGGAAGAAAACCTTAGGACTTTAGAGGTGCCCTCCTTCAAGGAGAACTCATTGAAAGTCAAACTATTATACAAGAACTTTTCTTTTTATACAAAATTTTAAAGATGAATATTTGCACTTTTATCCTATATATAACAATTTTTGTGTAAGGTCAATAGACTCTTTAGCTCATCCTAGAGTGATATTTTACACTATACATGGTTATTTTCATTGACATTTGCATCTTGTATCATGTAAGTTGCACACTTGCAAAATTTCAATAATAAAAGAGTAGTTTTACTCATCCTATTTGAAGTTGCTTGAGCTACTTGAAAAATTTAGGGCAAGGTGATTACAAGAAACACTTAACATTTTTGGCTCAAAATGGTCTAAATACTATAGTACTGTGACTTTTGGAGTAAATTTTTTAAAAATAAAATAAAATATGTATAATTTGTAAAGAACTCTACATAGTTTATGGGTGAAAATTCTAATTTAGAAAATTTTATATCTAAAAGTTATACCCTCTCAAATAGTAATGAGGAATGCAAGAAAATAGATAGTTTGGAATTTGATTTTTTTTAAATAATAAAAAAACTCAAAAAAATTCATTAAGATAATCAATTTTTTAAAATTTGAAGGTACTTCTTCTTGCCCATTTTCATCTTCAAGAAAAATATTTTGTGTTCTATACAAATGCACCTCGGTAGTGCACTTAGAGCACATGTGGAAGGTGGATACTTTATTATTTTTAGAAAATCTCTTCACAAACTTGTGTAACTATAATAGAAGTCTTCATATTCAAATTTTCAATTTAGGGTTGGAAATAGTACTAAAACCCCTCTAAATGGCTAAAGTAGACATCTAATTGAGAACAATTTAAAAATAGCAAACAAATATATTAAAATTTCAAAAACTATGCAACATCCACAATTATTGGATATACATTTATTTCAAAATTTCATAGAAAATGGACATACTATGCTAAAGTTATGACCAAAAAACCACCTATCTAAGGCCTAGGGGACACCCAATTAGGACAAGTGTTCCTTGCAACAATCCAGCAATATAGCTTTGATTCGGGCTCTTGATTGAGAAAAAAAGTTATATTCCCATTTAGGAGGTATACATACACCTTGTGTCAAAATTTGAAGAACATTTGTTGAAAAATGACTTCATAGGCACCTACCCAAGATCACCTGCATGTGTTTATCGTTGTTTGGTGGAATCATCTACAAACAATTAGAGTATCAAGATCAAGAAAAACTATTTTACAAATAATAATAATTAGTGTTATTTGGATGAATGATCTTTAAGTTTGAAATACTATAAGTTTTTAGTCTCTATAATTCTTTTAACCAACTATGTTTACAGAGCTCCTCCTCTTTGAATGTTATTGATACCTATGCTCTTGTCAAAATTCTTCATCAATATGAAAAATTCAATTAGTATAGATAATACAAAAAGTCATCATTTATATAGTAGAAAGAACCTCATAGAGCATCACTACTCAAATATCCTATTTATTCAAACATATGTGCTATCTTATTGCCAATATGCAATGGAAGTGTGAGCCTTGTCTAATGCATCAAGTTTGGGATACCTTGAAGTCACATTATGTTTATGATCGACAATCTCACTTTCATCTCAAAATTACGAATGTGCATTTTCTAAGGTCCAATGGGTATTAAGTTGGTGCCTATGTGCATTGTAGAAACCATGCTCTAAATTGTTGTGTAGTAGTCTCTGAGCCCCTTTTTTTTCTTTTCAAGTGTCCCTCTTCAAATGTGATTCTAGGAGAACAATTCTCCAAATTGCCCAAGGACAATAAAAATGTATAAACTGATTATATCTTGCATAGTATAATTAAGCATTGCTTTGTGTCCTATCACCAAAATAGGACTCTCTGATTGCCATTTTGAATTCAAGTTTTCCAAATTGATTATTAGTGTTACACCTAGATGTGTTCAAAGGGTGGGTTAAAAAGGGGCAAGGCGGAATTCACTCCTTCACTCGTTCCAAAGGAAAAACACTAAATTTTTTTGCTTTCCGTGCATGGTAAAAATTGCATATCCTATTCTGAATTCATACTTGCAATTAGAGGCTCTAAATTAGCTATGGGAGCTAAAGAAGCAACCAAATTTATATGGCACAAAATATTATAAGAGGCAAATTTTGGCAAGATGTTGTAGGGCACCTACCATCAAAGGTGGGCCCTACAAGATAAATTTTGAGTTCTCCGAGATAAAAGTGCCCCCTTCCTATTTTGTGCAAAGTTTAGGGTATGCTCCAAAACATCCCTCGCTAATTAGGGGTGTCTGATTGCAAACATGAATTCAGAATTTGCAAAAAGAATTATTTGCAGAAAATAAAAAACTCGTCTGTTTTCCTGAGATAAATCTCCCCTGCTGGGCCCACCTTGGATGGTAGGATTTACCTGCCCGATTTTACATTTACCTTTTGACTTTGACGTGGCAACTGAAGAAGGGGCCGTCGATCCTCCGTCCCTGCGGGCCCGTCGGTTCCCCCGACCTCAAAAGGGCCTCAGTCCCTGGTGGTAGAGTTCGTCCGTCCCCTCGAGAACTCGGTGGATAAAGTTGGGTTGTGTCCTTGTCCCGCCCGTCCTCCCCTCCCCTCCCCAACTGAATAGTCCTCAATTCCTCCTCTCCTCCCAGGCAGGCGGGTAACTCGCCCCGCCTGTCCGGGGCCAGCCAAAAGCGGCCGGATCGCCCACTCAGTGGCAGCGCGACTGGGGTCTGGGGGACTGCGGAAAAGGCCCTTGGCTTGGCACCGCACCCAACAGCAGATACTATGGAGCCCTGAGGGCCTGCCCAAAAGCCTGCGCACACCACGCAAGATTGGGAACCAAATAATAACCAAAGCCCACGCACCCAGAGGCCCAGAACCAGACGGAGACGGACGGAACCACCGCGCCTGCAGCCAGCAGCCAGCAGCAGCCAGCAGCAGCACTGCAGGCAGGCCAGCAACTGAGAAGGCTCCAGGACTGGAGGACTGGACTGGACGGGACTGAGGGCAACTGAAGGCGCACTCGGGAACCGCGCGGGGAACAACCACAACTTACGAGGAGGGGGCCTACCTCCAAGCCCTGGGAGAGAGATTTCAGTCTTATCCCCCCACAAGGCAAGAAAGACGGACGGACGGACGGACGGCTCCCTCCATCCGTCCTCATCCATTCCCGCCACAGTTCATCCATACAGGGCCCACCTCATCCATCTCCGAGTCATCCCCACCACATTTCATCCATACCCACCCCATCGTAGTCTCCAGTCTCCACCATATTTTCATCCATGTACACTTTATCCACCCCTCATCCGCGTCACGTTTCATCCATATCCGCTTCATCCTCCCCTCATCCACATCGCCACATTTCATCCATGTCCACCTCAGCCACCCTCATCTACTTCCCGAGCATATACGCGAATTTCATCCACACGCACGAATGACGTCCATCCCTCCCCCCCTTTGCTTCCTTCCTTCTTCCGCCTTCTTTCCCGTCTTCCGCCCCCCACTCAGTGACGAGGGTTTCGATTCCACTTAGTGACGAGGTGCCTGGACTCTCGCCTGTATGTGCTCCCAGGGATCCTGGATCGAAAGCTTCTCGCAGTTAGTCTGTACAGAGGCTCGACGAAGGGATTCAGTTCAGTACTGTAGTGGGAAGATCGTCGGAAAATGGAGGTTGCAGTGTGAGAGTTTGCAGTGAGAGATTTTGGTTTCCGTTCTTCGTTGTTTGTGGTGTCGGTTTATTTTGTGTTCGGGTGGGGGGAGTTGTTCGTTTCCGTAATGGCCACCAAGTGGCACATCTCCTCGCAGTTGTGGACTTCTTGGCCTGCCGAGCGCCTCAAGCAGCGCTGTTAATCCTCTGTTTGTTTCGTTTCTTGAGAGTTTCCCGTGTTGTCTTGTGTGTTGTTTTTGTGTGTGTTTTGGTTTTTGATCTCGTGAGGACGGAATTCGGGAGGTCGGTGGAGTTCGTTTGAGTGTAGTTGGTGTGGCTGGAGTTGAGGAGGTCGAGTGTAGACGCGATTGGAGCGCAAATTGTGGTGTGCGGGTTGTTTGAGGAAGCTGCGAATGTCGCGCCGCCAGTTGCAATCGTGGATTCTGATCTGGAGGCGGTGAATTTGGCAGCGGCGGGGATTGGTTACTCGTTGGCGAGGAGGTTGAGTGATGGTCCTCGGCGTTGTTGTTAGCGTGAGCTTTTGGTTGTTTGCAAAATCCACGGCTGGTTAGGGTGTGTGGCTGGTGATCTCGAAGCTGGAGTTTCTGTTTCGATTGGTTTGAACAGGACGTTCGCCGCTGTATGTGTGCTTGTGCCTGGGGACTGAGAATAAATTGCGAGTTGGCATCGCCAAGAATCGGTTGCAGGCATTCGACGTTGACATGAAGCTCACAGGAGCAGCAGCAGCAGCAGTAGCTCTCAGCAATCTCGTAGGGCTCGTGCGGAATCTCGCTTGCATCCGTTGAAGCGAGAGCTCCACATTTGCTGATGTGCGCATCCTCCAGTTTTTCTTCTCATTAAACGACTTTGGTCTTATTGCGGGTTCCGGAGCTTCACAGGCGGTGATTCTCCAACGCAACTGACGAACTGAGAGGATTGCGATTGTTGTTTTGTTCAAATCATCGTAAGTTTAGGTGTGGTCCGACACATACTCTGTGACAGACGCGAAGGTTTGCTACTTCCTTCAGCGAATCCAGAGTTGTGGGCGGAACCGTTTGCGTAGTTGACAGAAATCGTAGTTTGGATTTCTGTGGTATCGGAGACTGTGCTCTGGAAGTGGTAGAGCACTCATGCCGAACCTTGAGTGGAAAGCACTGGGTGAAGAACCAGGTTGCCGACAGGCAGCTATGGATCCCCAGATCAAACTTTTTGGACGAATCTTAAGTGCGACTCCGAGTCACACTGGGGCAGGTGCCGATGCAGGAGTTCTCATCCCGAAGAGTGTGTCCCCGCCATCCAGCCAGGTACGTATGATGTACTGTCTATCTCTCTCTCGCCATCTGAGAGCTTCGTATGTGAGATGACGATTCAGTGTATGTAAGCAAGTCCGGTGTGTGGGTCTTTGCATTGTGTGTCTTGTGTTGCATGTAGGTAGGGTTTACAAGCTTCTGTCCCTCGTTTGCATGTACTCTACATACTGAAGACTTTTTACCTAGGACATAGTGAAGTTTGTGCTACAGGCGATGACAGTTTGGCAAGCGTACGTGATATGTCATATTAGAGAATGTCGAGTGCCATATGGAGTTTTGATACCGGATGAGGAAGAGGTTCGAGTGTAACACTCGTCAAGTGTGAGAATATGCTGATGTAATTTTAGTCTTCCCATGTTTCTCTTTCGGGGGGTTCCCATGGTTGCCTGTATGTGACCTGTATGGGCCGTGGTAACGTGTTAGGAATCTTGATGGGCTTGTGCGAGTTCCTGGATATGGCCATGATGGATGCTGTGTTGATTTCAGGATGGCGGCGACAATATGCACCGCGGGGCTGAGAACAAAATTGTAAGCGAGAAGCTCGTCTGTGCCAGAAGTAGCAGCGCAGACGAATTCTTGCAACTTTTCAAGAACACAGAGTCTTGTGGGGCTGCTCCAGGAGGAGCCCAGCAGCAGCAGCAGAATCAGCCGCTCCTCTGTGATGACAGTGAGGGAGGGCAGTCCGATGAACAGCGAGACTCCCCCTCGGGTAACAGTGATGGCAGAAAACCGGACAAGGTGGTTGCGTGTCCCCGCTGTCACAGCCAGGACACTAAGTTCTGTTACTACAACAATTACAACGTCAACCAGCCGCGGCACTTCTGTAAGAACTGCCAGCGCTATTGGACGGCCGGCGGGACGTTGCGTAATGTGCCTGTGGGGGCTGGGCGACGGAAGAACAAGACGGGTAACTTGCAGCAGCAAAAGGAGAACGAAGCATCTCAGAACGGCTCCTCATTCCAACTCGACTCTGGCGAATTCTCTTGTGGCCTGGGCTCTCCCAAACCCAAGGTCTCGCATCCCAAACGATTGCCTGGGCAAGGCTCTCCAATGCAGAGCCCGGGGAGCTCCTCGCCTTTTGGCCCTGAGAGTGGGATCGCGCCGTACTCGCTTTACCAGAATGGACGCCTTCCTTTCCAATCGTTCAATTCATGCAGCCAAGGCTTCACCACCCCAGGTATGTTATTTCCACCTAGCCGTAACTCCTGTTGATTTCGAGTCTGCTAGCGTCATATCCTTGTCAAGTGGAGGATACTCTTTGGTGACCACGAGAGCGAAACTCTCTTGATGTCAAAATTTTCTCACGCAATGGATGATGATGTCTCATGCAGTCACTTGAAGTCGAGGTTGTAGACCACTAGGAAAGGGGCGAGCAGATATTACATTTCCAAGTCGTGCTTATTCGAAACTTGCTAATTGAAGTTTACATGAGTGTATTAGAAGAGATGAGTTGCTGTTGGTAACAGGGGACGGTGTGGGAGACAGGATCAGGTTCCTTGCGTTTTTTGCATCCTCTATCTTAGACTACCTGGTGAATTTGTTAGATAGACTTTCTATGGTATATAAGTTGATATAACAAGGAAACAATATCTAAGAAAGAGATCATGTGGTGCAGGTACAGAATTGAGTGCAGTGGGAAGCTCGGACACAGCATCCACGCTGCGAGGGCAGAGGCTAGTATGCCTTCCTGCAGGAATTGGTGTCGACAAGGATTGCAGCAGATCACCACGGAGTGAGCAAGTGCAAGAAGCTTCCATGTTGCAGCAGCAGCGAGGGGCAACTTCAGACACGGTCGGCGAGTGGGCAGCCAACACCGGAGGACCTTCAGTGCGGTTCTTCAGTGGGGAGTGGCCTCATGGTTACAATCTGGACTGGGATGGGAAACACGCTCACCCAGTTTCGCAAGGTTTCGCTCCAGTTCTTACAAGTTACAACACTTCCACTGCCGGGCCGACACCAGCAACCTCGACATGGACTCCCGCTTGGGCATGGATGGGCAATCCTCAGTGGACTGGAGCCCCGCAGCAACCACTCCCAGCCACTCTTGGCAAGCGCCAAGGGGGTAGGGTGGAGGGTGTACCTCCTGCAAAAACGCTGCGTACAGATGTTGAGCCTAGCTCAAACTTGATAAGCAAGTGGCCCATGTTGCAAGGGAGGATTCCATCAGCAGAAGTGCGCTCCAACAGCACTTTGAAGCAACTTTTCCAGAATCCGAAGCTAGAACCCTCCAGTGTTGTTTGTGAGCCTAAGGACACTTTCATGAGCAGGTTGTTCATGAATGCGTCAGCGACCCGAGCTGTGCCATCTCCATTGACCATTTGATCCTCTTCTGGAGCCAAAGTTTCACTAGCTCTTGTGCTGCTTGCTGCATTCCAAGCTGCTCTTGAGCGCCTTTTGACGAATCAGGCGGTTTGGAGGTGCAGAATAAAGCCCACTTTTGACCGCCTCGTTTTTGTTGTTCAGACAAGAGTTGCACCTTTTTGATGGCAAATCTTTACCATGCCCGTAGGTGTAGCTTGTCTCTTGGGTTCACCCTTAAACCCTATTCTATTGGTGGGCAGTTCCTTTTGTTTTGATACTAAATTCGATGAGAGCTGGACTATGTCCGCAGATCACCCGCTTGATCTGCTGACATCGAGTTGATCTTTTGTCTATGTCGGCTTGGTAATATGTGCTCTACTATGTACTCCACTATGGAAAGTGGGATCTGATGTGCAGGCGGTCTTGTCTGCAATAAAACGAGTAGTTTGTACGTTTGTAGAAGAGACCCAAACATTGTGCAACATTTTTACTTATGCTTATGAATATTTTGTAATTCCTATCGAGGTTGAACTGATGGGATTTTCGGCATTCAGCTCATCGTTGAGACATCTTTTGAATGTTTCCAGCATCTACTCTTGTTTGGGATGGTTGCTCTGCTTGTAATGACTTCAGTGTATGCATTACTTCGTGAGTCTCGAGATTGGGATGAACCCAAAAGATGTGATTGGTTTTCGTAACTGTGTTTAGGGAAGTTTTCGAAGGGCTGTGTCACTTCGAGCTCATGTGTGGACGGACTTTGCGATGCAGGACCCCTGAACAACTTTCAGCCAAATATGTGAATTGCACGGCAATTGATGGAATATTTAAGGCAGGGTTCAAAAAGTGCTGACTGTTATGACCAGAAGATGGGAGGACTTGGACTTTAGTTGCATGATGTAAATATGCTTTTTCGCATCAATTCACTTGGCTTAGTTTTTCATTTTGGACTACATTGTTCTTGCTCTTCAGAAGCTAAATTTTAGCAGCAATGTTGTGAATTGAACTGTTTGAAGGAAATTGATCCTCATTTGAAACAAATCTTCAGAAGGAAATTAATCATTTCTTTTTTGCACAGTTTGCATTTCCCACTGCAGATCTCAGATTGAAAAACTTGTGGTTTTTCAAAAAGTGGAAATTGAATAGAATACATTCCAATTATGAGTTGTTGGGGGCAGTCGATGGGGCTCTATTAACTTATACCAACTTGTTTTTATTGGCTACCAATGTTTTGCAGCTGAAAAGGGACTTTGCCACATGGGAGCTACAAAATTTTAAATGATTCCTAACCAATCAATCTTAGACTCTCAGCAAGTACTGCGTGTGCTCACCATTGTCACTATTGTCTCTAAAAAGAATGTGTCTCTAAAAAGAATGTGGATTCTCTATGTTTGTATTGACTTCAAGGCTGTTTTTATGCCAATCCTCAAAGAATGTTAGACATTACATTCTTTATGAGTGGCATGAATACCTTGGGTATCAATGAACATGGGCTGCAAGAATAAATACCCTTGGTATCAATGAACATGAAGTGTGATTCTAGACTTGTTCGGTTTGTGTACGATCTCAAGATCATGTTTTGTGTGCCAAAAGTGGCTGTACTTTGCATTTGAATTGTTTATTCATTTCAAGGTCAGCAAGGTTAGCAGGATGCCAAATTCTCCATTTGAAGTGGGCCCAACAGGGTGGATTTACCTTGGGGAAAATGTGGGAATTTTTTTATTTTTTGCAAATAATGTTTTTCAAACTCTGAATTCGTATTTGCAATCAAAGACCCTACACTAGCTAGGTGAGGTGTAGAACATACCCTAGACATGGCCTGAAACAGGGGGCTTTTTTTTTTCCTCTTACCCCAGAGAACCCAAAATTTACCCTGCTGGGCCCATTTCGAATGGAGGATTTAGTGGCCTGCGGCAAGGTTATGTGGGTGCATGTGATATAATGATTGCATACCTATTGAAGGAATCCATTGCTTACCAAGAGAGACAATTGCTCAATATTTTAGTGATCTGTACTCCTAATTGTGCTACTACTGTACAATACAGTAGAGTAGCTTGCCAAAACTAGAATGTCATGGAGAATAGTGGGGTGGGGTGGGGCTGTTTGATTTCATTAAAAAAAAAAATTTAAGTTTAAAAAAAAAAATTCCTTTTTGAAAACAAAGATTTCATGTGGATTTTGATGTGAACAAGCTTGCTGATACTAGAGGGAAAGGAGGCGAATTTCATAGCAGAATGATGGATTGTGCCCCATACATCATATAACATTTAGTAGCTGTAAGGTGGGTTGCCTTCTTTCCAATGGAATGATGTGGAATATTCCATGTCATTTTATCCCCAAATGACATGATGTGGAATATTCAACATCCCCATCTTTAGCTACAACGACAAGTGTCAAAAGAGGTTAGAAAACCAATTTGAGGCTCAATGTGATTTAATTCAAGCGATAGGAGAGTACAATTTCTATACCAATAATCGTAGGAACTCTCCCTGAAATGAAGTTGTTCATCAATATAATTAGGATTTTTTTTCAACTTTTTCAAAAATGGATGAAAAGGCGATATGTAATCTATGGGGAATGATGAATTGGCGATTCCTCATAATAGACCAAAGTTTTGGTTTGGCGACATGAAGAACTTTTAGGAAAAATACTTCACAAATTCTTTTCATTTTTTCCTTCTTGTCTAGGCAAACATATGTAAAAGGATAAATGTGTTCTTGGCGATAATCTGTTTCTTTATGTAGTGAATTGGTGCAATATGAATATGCTTGAGGGTCAATTAGGCAAAAAATGATGGCACTTTCTTGTAAGAAGGTAATATGGTAGACTCATAATTAGAAGATGCAGCCGCCAAGTACTCTATCTAGAAAGCATTCTAAGTTCAAATTCATAAAATTGGCACATGAAAGTGAGCATTTAAGTAAGCATCACTGACTTGTTTTTAAAATAAACATTATTTTCAACTACTAATGTCACGGGATACTATAGTGTGGATAATGTAGATAGATTGCATTGGGCAAAGATCAAGGAAGACCTACATTACTTTACTTCACAATGCTGGCTTTACATTCCAATGACAATTTGATAGAAATAAGGTTTTACACCTTGACCTACACCCACCCAAACACCCTTCCGATGCTTTAGTCAATAAAGTAACAAACAAGTAGAATAAAAATCAACCACATCTTTTACATGCAACAAGTTTGTTGGAAGACACCGCCACTTGTCACACGATGACTTGCAACCCCCCCCCCCCCCCCGACGCCTTAGTCAAGGATAAAATAAGGAAACAATTGACCATCAAGGAAAGAGATCAGTAGTATAATCCAAAATGAGGAAAATATGTAGAATAAATAAAATAAACTTCAAAGTCTAAGTCCTGTATTCATCAAAAATATTGATGAAGTAGCCCTCTAATAGAAGATAGCCTAGGAGACATGCATATCAAGAGTAGGGTTTTTTTTTCATTTTTGAAGAAGTGCCATAGTGGTAATATAAAATGTTATAGTGGTGCTCCAAATTGCAACATTCATCTACTTATTGGATGTATAGTATGATTTTCCTTCACAATCAAGCAATTTCATCTAATATTTTTTTTAAATTTAAAGTTGTTTGGCAATTTCATCCAAGTTTTTTGGCATATTTTTTAACGTTTTCTAGCTAGATTATTTTTTGGGTGCAATTTGGCACCAAAAAAAAAAAAATCCTAGTCAAGAGCATGCAAAAAGAACTTCTCAAATTACTAGAGGGGGAAAAGCACAATACCTGCAACACTATACAAATTGTCAACCTACCTACTAGTGCTGTGAAGAACAATTTACTACTTCAAAAATATTGCTTTGCATACTCCTCCTTTGAAACTACATGGTTTCCATATATTTGCCACATCGACCTAAGAGAAATAACTTGTCAAATATAGCTTGGTAAGGAAAATTTTCCAACATGAAAATATACTAGGAGTACACTTTGATAACAACTTTGATGGGTTCTTTGAAATTGTTTTGTAATTTTGACTTCCAGAAACTAACATTGGAAAAAGTGTATTCATCCTCTATTGAGCCAATTACATGGATGACAGTTGTCTCTGTTAGTTTCAAGAATTCTCCAAAGTTCTATGTGAAATTATTGTGGACTCACCAAATTTTTGTCAATGGATTGGTGTCATAGAGATGAAGCATAGCAGAACAAGAATTTGACTTCATACATGTTTTAAACAAGTCCCGCTAAGACATGAGGGCATTGCGATCAATTAGTGATTTTATCAGCATTTTCTTCTCCTCCTCTAAGATTTGTCGCAACCATATGTGTCCATGAAAGTGCGGAGTTGCTTACCAAACAACTCCTCACAGTTTCTCTAGCACCAAAATTGTCGCTATAAAATACCAAATGCATTCATCACATGGTGCTCTCCAAATGTATTGTCCAACTCCTCAACTAGCATCAACGATGCACCTTCAAGAAAGAAATGTTCAATATGTCAATATAGTTTAGTTGGGCCACATTACAATACATACTTCTCCAACTAGTTTGAAGAGCCTCAACATTGTGAACAAAATCATTTTTGCAACCAAACATTCAAACAATATATAAAATGGTAAAAGAGGAAGTGTTACAATTTATTTACTTGTGCATTTTCTCTTCACCTTTGCTAATAGGGAAGACCAAAATTCCCGGTCTAGCGGTCGTCCCTTATGTTTGGTATGGATTTGCTCACTATAACAAACAAAGGACAAGATGGTTGAGTCATTGTTGAGGTCCGTAATCGACTTGATTTGGATCTACTCATGGCTACAATCAAGTAGATTGTTGAAATTCCAAAATTCATGTGTGCTATAATATGTGGCCTTGTTTGAATACATTTGGTATAAGAATCCTTGGCATACTTTTAATATCACCACAAAGTCACAAATGTACATTTCTGTCTTTTGCACAAAGTTCATGAGAGTATCAATGGCCTTGAGAACTGGTAAGAGGGCATTCATTTTGAGTAGTGGGTATGGATCAAGTAATAATACAAGGCAAGCTTAGGTAAAGCACTAATGAACACTGTTAGTTGACACTACAAAAAATCCCTGTCCTAAATGACTCCATGAAGTGACTGCAGAATGACTAAATGTCCGGAACAACTAAAGAATGACTGCAAATTCTGTAATTGCACCAAGGCTGCACTATCTAAGTGTTTAAGTCATTTTTTAGCCATTTTGAACAACTTGTGGATGAAGTAGTAATGAAGTGTGACATTCACTACAACTATTCATTCAAGATGACATTGACAATATTAGAGGGAAGTGGGGGGCATCCAATATGGATGTTGAAGTCATTAACAGTGATTGCACACGACTATTGCATGACTCTAAATTGACTTAAATGTTTTTTTAAGCCAAATCAAGATTTTTATAGAAAAAATGGATAGGACAATTTGTTGACATGGACTTTATTCATTTTTGTATGACTACAACGCCACTATTTATGACTACTATGTGACTCCAAAATGGCTTAAGTGTCCTTTCTAAAGCCAAATTAGGATTTTTTGTAAAAAATATAAGTAAGGCAATTTGTTGACGTGGACTTTAGTCATTTTTGTGTGACTACAATGTGACTGCATATTACTATAATGTGACTCCAAAATGACTTAAATGTTATTTTAAGCCAAATCAAAATTTTTTGTAGGAAAAATGGATAGGACAATTTGCTGATGTGGACTTTAGTCATTTTTGTGTGACTACAACGCCACTATTTATGACTATTGTGTGATTCCAAAATAACTTCAGTGTCCCTTCTAAAGCCAAATCAGCATTTTCTATAGAAAAAATGGATAGGGCAATTTGTTGACATGGACTATGATAACCCTAGGGTAACTACGATGCGATTACGTATGACTACTACATGATTCCAAAATGACTTAAGTATTCCAAAAAAGTGTTTAATGCTAAAATGCTCTAAAAGCGCACTATATTTCTTGAAAGGGCCCTTTAGAATCTTCCAACACTCACACTCTAATATCCTTCTTCAGCTAATAAGTTATCTTCTTGAGTACGTAACTCCTATAGTATATGATCCTAATTACAATCACTTATAAACAAATGCACTTTAGTCCAATCTCAAGGGATGTAATTTGTTTAAATGCAGAAAATTCTTGTATCTTTTTTAATAAGAAATTCAAAAATGTAATTATATACATGAATTTAATAATTTTTGAGGACTATTAAAATATTTAAAAACTAATTATATCAGGTTTTTTAATACATGTATCATAGAACAAGGTATCCAACATTTTATATATTTTTTTAGAATTTAATATTAACTAGATGGGATTTCTTGTAGTTGAATTTTTTTAATTATTTATAGGTATTTCAATTCTTCATATACATTGTGAATTTTTTTTAATATGTACACTCTCCCAAATTTTCTACATTTAATTTTTTATAATTTGATTTAAAAAAAATTCTTGTTCATTTTAAATTCAATATAATTTTGCAAAAGTAGTTGTTTTAATACCAATGACCTTTGCGCACACGCACGCGCAGACGCTCGCACACACACACTTGTATTATATATATATGGGTGATTGCAAGAAAGGGCTGTACTATTTGGCGTCACAATCTAAGTGACTTTTATGCCATTGGTTATAACTTTTGGGGAATTAAGCCAATTTACTTGAAATTTTTATTGAAGATGTCCAACTTGATAGTAAAGAAATTCATTATTTTTCAAAAATTTCCAAAAAACATTTTCTAATTAAATTTTAATTTACCTAATTTATCACATTTTGCAATTTAGGGGTTTTTAGTACTAAGGAGTATCCAAAATTAATGATGTAGACTTGAAATTTGTATGGTCTATTTATACACTAAAGATTTATAAGTTGATCATATATATTTAAAAAAAACATTATTGTATATCCTCTACATTGATGCAAATAGGGGCCCCTTGCACATAGAATTCTGAACATCAAAAATGGTTTCAAAATAATTCTTTTGAAGAAATGTAATTACCATTAGTCCTTCTCAAATTTCCAATTTTTACTTTTTTTAAAAATAAATTATTACAAAAAAATGTAAAAGTGCTCATTTTCATGATATTTTGCACTTGTCTAGTTCACCTATTTAGAAAATTTTCCTTCACTTTTCCTTCATAGGGTACCTTCTTCTTCAAGAAATATACATTGAACATATTTTTTTATTTTAAATTTTTTTATTTTTCTATTTTTAAAGTACTCCCGAAAAAAATGAGTATTATTCCAAAATGAGACAAAAAATGGGAGGCCTTTCTTGCAATCACCCATATATATATATATATATATATATATATATATATATATATAAATACAAGAATTGCAAATTTTAGGTTATCTTTTATTCATTCTAATCTTTTATTCCTAATTTATTTCTTAAGAAGATCACTCTTAGGAGATTTTGTATATCATATGCAATAAAGTAGGTTTTTAATCCCTCAATAATTTTTTAATAAATTCATTAGGAAAAAATTTCAACCCTAAAAGAGGCTATTAAGAATTCATTTTGAGCACCTCCATGGTGAATTTTTTTTTTAAATTTGGAAAAATTTGAAAAAAAATTAAAATATTTTAAAAAATATTTATCAGTTGTCAATCTCATATAGTGTTGACACGGCACTAGTAGTACCATGTTAGATTCCAAATTTCAAAAAATTAAAAATAATTTTTTATTTTTATTTTTTTCTATAGTTGTACCATGGGGGTGCAAAACTTGCAGCCTTTTTCAGATCTGAAATTTTTTCTAATGATAAATTCAACTTGTAATTTTGAACTTTGATTGATAATAATCTTAGATTTCTATTGTTGAAAACTTTCACCTCAAATAATATATAATATGACTTTCAGAAAGATTGAAAAATGAAGGGAAATGACTCATATTGACATATAGTCCAACTCAAATACTTATTAAAAATACATTTTGTTGATCATTGCATCAATATTCAAGAAGTAGAGGATCTAAAGTCTTTATTGCATGTGGTTTGCTAACAATATAAATACATCGAGTGCTTCTCCAATTCTCCTAGGTTTATCTTATTCATTTTTTTAAACATCTTCTTCTAATACAATACTTCTTTTGTTTTTTAATCTTATTGTGAAATGATGCATTGTTGGTGGGCTTTTTCTTTGTTTGTGTATACTATTTTTTTCTTTAGAGTTCATTTCTATGATTTATTTAAATTCCTATCGATGTGCCACCAATACTTCTAGAAACATGTGCCATTGTCATTGCACTAGTTTTGAACACTTCATATGATTTACATTTGAAATATTAAGAATTTCAATAAACATACACTGAGGTATTTAGAAAGGACCCAATAGTAATTATTAAGTCCCATTTTTTTACTCTGGTTCTACTACAAAATGACAACATCACCACTCTGATTCTACTGCAAAATGACTTTGTGTGACTGTCAAACAACTACTCAAAAGTCTAGTACTCTTCCTATGTCAATCTTTTTCAAATCTTTCTGCAAATTTGTCTATAACTTTTGATTTAAGGCTCAAAATATGAAACGGATTTTTAGAGGTGAAAGTGACAAAGATCTTCTAACTTTCATCAGTTCAAAGTTTTTTGAAAAAAGTTCATATACTATGCCTCAATGAGGTTCGAAATATTATTTGTAATGCAATTCCTACGTTTTACATATCCGACAAGCTTTGTCTTGCCAACTACTATCCTACTTCTATAAAAGGCTTGTCATTTCTTTTATTCATACTCACATACTAAGTTGTTTTGGAATGATGCATGGCATAAGGTGTATGGTATATTATACATGGTGAATTGTGTATGGCATATGGTATATTGTATATGATGAATTGTGTATGGTGTATTGTGCAATATAAAATTATTGTGTATAGTATATTGTTATGGCGAATTTCGTTAAAATGGCGGTATTCCATTAGTTTGACATTTTTGACAGTTCAGACCACGCAGTCTAAAATCTAAAATAGTCATAGATTTTTGAAATCTACATGTGTTGTAGATGTCTGAAATCTACATCTATCCAAGATGTTTTAGACCGTGCGGTCTGAAATCTAAACTTATCATAGATTTTGAAAATCTACATATATCCTAGATGTTTGAAATCTATACCATTCCTAGATGTTGATTTTCGGTTCACACCACGCGGGCTGAAAAATGGCATAAGGAATACCGCCATTTTAACGAAATTTGCCATCGTTGTAAAATTTTGAATGTATTCATATATGACTTGGAGTGTCTACTTCCCATAAAATTATTAATATATTTTTTTGCACACTTTGCTACAAAATAAAATTGCATTTAACATCTTTGTATAGTGATCTCAACCCTAACTCTAAATTACTTAAAAATAATAGTGGAATGACTGTGGAATGACTTCATTGCCACTAATTCTTGAATGACTACATAATCACTTCACAATGACTTCCATATGACTCTGACATGGATGTCTATGTCAGTAGTACTCAAACTACATTACAACTACAAAATGACTAAATAATGACTTCACAATGACTTCATAGTGACTCTGACGTCAGCAACGTACGGATTATTTATAATACCGAAATGACTACATCATGACTTCCACGTGACTCTGACGTGGATGTCCACATCAGTTGTACTCGAAATTGTCAATGACTCTATGGTGACTGTAGAGTGACTTCAAAATTGCTCACGTCATGCTACTTCTCCAAAATTTTAGAGTGGAATGGGCAACTACCTACAATTTTTGAACAATTGCCTGAAAATTACAAGTGCCATGTAGACCTTGTCATTCCTTTTTCATCCAAGTTCATGATAATATAGTAGCAATCACTACAGGTTGTGACTTGTCCACAATGATTGCAGGACACCAAGTCACGATGCAGTCATTTTTGGCCTAAATGACTACTTTGTAGTCATTTATCGCAGTCATTTAAACCCTACTTTTTTTGTAGTGAAAGTTTCACTGATAAATTATGATGAGTAGCTTTCATCTTAGAAAATTAATGCAAGAATTCCAAATTATGAAGTCAATAGAGCCTACATAAGTTGTCAAAAAGCCCCAAATGGGTTCTTTGGTCCTTTAGAAGTTGAAAAATTGAGTATGAAGGAGTAAAATTACTCTAAAATGATAGGCCATATATATTGTTGATTATTAAATACTCATTTGTTGGAGGTAATAAAACAACAACAATGTGAATCTTTGTCTTTGTGAGGTAACCACACTCATAGTAGACTTAGGGTATGTTTTTTTAGTGGCATCAAAAAATCAACATGCATAGGCTTGTTTCTAAGCCATGTGATGTGGGTTTTAGCGTTTTGGTATGTGAAGGTCAATTGGGTGCATTTGGATCTTAAGGTTTAGGTATGTGAAGACTATAGTTAGATGTGGATTAAGGTGAGATGATCCAATTATTGTTGCTTTTATATCTAGACTTATCATATATACAATTTTTTTTTTAAATGTCAAATTAGGGAATGTTCAATATGTATTTAAAATAACTCATTTTTAAGAAAAAATATACATGTAATAGGTTGATGAAACAAAGACATTCAAATTCCTATTGTTGTCATTAGTGTAGCTATTCTCATTCATTTCATGTTAATGTGTCTCTCTTTATTCTCTTTTGAGTTGTAATATAAATCCTAAAGCACCTCCTTTCAAAATTGTAGAATAATGAGTGAACTTTTTGTCATGTATAGAAACGGCAAGGTGGTGTACATTGGAATTATAAAACTGAGACTTTTCAACCAAATTCCAACCTTTTCGATCCCCAAAGGATGTCCAAAGACCAAAAAGTTGTCAATAGCTACAACTTTCAAGATTCTTCTAGAAATGAAGAACACACCTAAGTATTGGCAAAGTACCTTGGAGATACATCATATCCTTCTAGGATTAAAACCCAAATCCATTTTGAGTTGAATCAGTTCAAAACCTTACACAATTTTACCTCCATTATGATGATGCATGGAATGAAGTTGGTCCCTAAACAAAGAAACACTCTCCTAGATGCACCACCTATCTTTAACAAGTCAAAGATTTCAAACTTAAACAACTAAAGGTAAGTGGTACTGTAATGAGGAGAGCCTCTTTTTAGTGCATATATTAAGGTAGTCTACTCTAAAAACAAATGTGTTCTAAATGTGAACCCTATCTTAGAACAACTTAAGGTAGGTACACCCAAAATGGCACCTGACCTTAAAGCGCCCTATACAACGTGCATACATTTTCAAAATCAGTCATGTACCCAGATTGTAGATGGCGCTTTTAGAAACACACTTTGACTGTTAATAACTTTTGCATATGGTATCCAAATCCACAGTTCTTTGGTGCGTTGGAACATGCTTTCACTCACCAACAAGACTATAACAAAATCTGAACAACATAATAACAAGAACTAGGCACAGTATGAAAAACTGGCGCTTTTGGGAGTACCTACCTTATATGTTATTTGAAGTATGTAATATTGTCCAATGATGAGTTAGGTAGGCTTACATGGTCGCTTTATGAGCAGACTACCCTACCTTTGGGTGTGTCGCAATTGGTGATTTTGGGTCTCACTACTTATTGAGCCACACTAATTAAAGCCTGTCCGCTGGGTGAGGTCACGGCCGGCCTTCTTGGTTGAGATGCAACTCTGCAAGCATGGCCTTTTTTTCATCTTGCATTGGAATTGGGCCATTATTGACCCTGTGACGCAGCCTTGGCTCGAGCAGAGGCTTGAATACGAATGAAATATTGGACCATGTGGACGAGGTTTTGTCATGTCGCCACTCGCCAGGACATGGCACTTAGTTATTATCACTTTTGGGGTACCAGTACTATGAAGGTGCCTGTACTCTCATGCTGCAGCAATTAAATTTGGGGCCAATTTGAGATCTTCCTGGTACTCTCAATAGGGGTTGTCACACCTTTTTCAGCACGGTTGCAATTCTCAGAGAATGTGCATGCAGTGTTTCCTGGTTCATAGTTTGTGGCAGGTGTAAGGTAGGAGGCTCAGAAACCACTCATTTAAGAGCTCATCTGCCTTTTTTAAGTATTTCTTGAGATGGGAATATTTTTAGCGCATCTTTCAGTCAAGGAAAAATAGATGAGGAGTCTAACATGAGTCGTTTCATGTTTTTTGAAGCATTATTGAATTAATCATAAATTTTCAAACACACTCTGGCATATTTGGGCCCTATTTGTGATCGGTAGGGCTTGCAAACCCATACTTGTGCAGTTTGAAAAAAAAATCTGGCTTGGTTCAAAAACTAGCACTGCAACATGCAAGAAGTAATAGAATTTGTTTCTAAATGCGCCCCTTTCTAAAACTGAAATGAATGCTTGAATAAATCGTTATTTCAGATTTTTTAACAGTTGAAAGAAGGTGGTTCAACAACCAATTCTTATTTTGAATATAATTAGTAGACACCTATCCACATAGTTAGGAATGAACCCATTGGGACTCTGAAACCATCCATTCAATTAGTAAAAAAATAAATCTTAGCATGCTTCAATGTAATCCACAATTCATTTTCTCACAATCAACTATCCATTTTGGAGCTTCCTAGTAGACAGGTGCAAAAGCTTGCACGATTTATAAATTCTCTCCTATAGCTCAGTTTCCTTGAGAATTGAAGGTGTTGTTTCTTTTCCTTTGGAGGTGAAGAAATATTCCTAAGGAAAAATTTCTCGAGGAGTTTTTTAGTTTGGTTGGCTTAGTGTAAGTTGCAAAGCTCCCGTCTAGCTTTGTTAGTAAGAAACTCCTGAAGAATCTCAAATAGCAAAAAGGAGTGTCACACCTCCTTCACTGATGGATTGGCTTGCCATTGGCTCTGCTTTTCTCTCACCACTTTCTTTGACTTCAAAGAAATCTACTTCTTGGAAGAGGTGTGACTACCCTAATTTTAAATCGTAGCTACGAATATAGCAGGAAAACATGGGAAAAGTTTGGATGAAATTACCACAAATATCTTTAAGTAATTTAAATTGTTGCCCAAAATTTAGATGAAGTTTACTAATATTAGATAGTATTGTGGACAAAAATATGTATCCTATGGATGTATGTTCACAAATTGGATATTTGTTTTGATAGTTCAAGGTGCAAGTTGTGCAATAAGAAATCAAAACCAAAATTAAATGTTGTTGCTAAGTGGAGTTCTTTTTATGTCACAAGTGTATTTATGGAGTTGAAAGGTTTGACCATGGTTACTATAGCCATGAATTGTGGTTACTTCACTATAGATAAGGTAAAAACACATAAAATCCTTTGGTGCAGTTTTATTTATTTATTTATTGTCATTGAAATTGTCATTTATTACTAAGATTATAATGAAAGGGTATTTAGGGTCATACGGTGGAAACACCTAAAACTATCAATATAAGCAATTCAATATAGTTTAGGGCACCTTTTCCTGAAAACAATCATTTTTAAGTATTAGTTATTGAAAAGCATAAATTTTCAAAAAGAAAAAATTAGATTTTTCAAATATGACAATAAATTTCTATGAATATAGACCATCAAAACATCATATATTTAGATTTAAAATCAAATTCTTACAAAATTAACAATCAATTAAAGTATTTAATCCCTAAAGGACTAAGAATTTTTTTCTAGGAAAAAAAATACTTAAAATTGTCATTTCTATAAAAAAGAGTTAAAAAAATTTGAGAATTATTTTTTTTGCACATCTAATCAAAGGATCTTACACCTAACTAGTATGAAAATATGTGGAAAAAATTTCAAAAATTATAACTATATAGATTGCAAGATATTTGCATTTAAAGTGAAAAAAATAAAATTTTCAATACATTGTGGGATTAGATTATTTGACTTTTTTTTTTTTTTTTTTTTGAACAAAGGACAATTTCCATTGCAAGGGGAAACAGTACAAGGGACCAAAGGCAAAAAGCCTCGGCGAAAACTTGTTTTTAGGAGACCAGAGTTGACAGCACAACGTCTAACAGAGCAATCAGATCACAACCACCATTTTACTCTTTTTAGATTATTTGACTTTGAACCTTCTTAACTTTGATTTTTTGCACTACATAGTTTTGAGCTTTAAATATTTATAGTGGATATTTGAGTTGAAAGTTCCATTGAAAGAAAATACAAGAAAAAAATTATTTTTATTCTCTAAAAAATTGTGAAGTAGAAGTAGGCATAAGATAGAAGGAAAATCTAAATTATTAATATCTCTAAAATGGAACTAAAATGCACTAATTCCAATGGTGAGATTTTTCTAAAAATCAAAATAAACCATTTCAAACTTTTTTCTTAAATTGTAAAAATTACATTCAAAAATAAATTCTACAAAATATTTTTTCAAGAAGATCAATTGCCCCCAAAACAAGATTGTTCGTAACTTTGTCCTAACAAATCCAAATAGAATGAATCAAAGCTTTCCATGTAGACAAAAATAAAATCTATGATAAAAAAAAATTAATTTGTTTTAAAATTCAAATTAATTTGTTTTAAAATTCAAATTAATTTGTTTTAAAACTCAAATTGATTTTTTTAAACTACCTCTTCGCCCCTCTTTTGAGTTTATTTAAGCATGAATTTTGTTCCCAAGCACCAATTGAAAAAAAATGATATTCTTATGAAGCTAATCAATTTTTCTATCTTCAAAACAATTTTGAAAATCAAGAAAAAAGGTGGGACCGTTGGTTATGTACAAAATCTCATTTGTTTTCCAAAGGGACAATGGTCCTTTAGAAGTTAAAGTTTTCATGGACATTTTAATGGAAGTTTAGGTTCACTTCAAGGGAAATCCATTGCACATGATTGGATATAGGGATGGTTTTGAGCATTTTACCTTTCATGGAGCACAACAAGAATATACTTAAGTCATATACTTTGTTGATGATTAAGATGATATTAGAGACTACTAAGTAGTTGCCACCATGTCAATAAAGTAGTTAATGAGTCAATGTAAATTGCTAGGCACAAAGTGCCTCCAATTACTTGGAAATACATTGTAATTGATTTTAGCGTAGCTTAATCCCTAAAGTTCCATCCACAACCTTTTTACTTTCACATTGCTAATTCAAATGGAATGAATCAAAGATTTCAATATAGACAAAAATATAATCAATGAGAAAAAATTAAAATATTTTATTTCAAGGTTTTGTGATTTTTTTTCTACTTTGCATTCTCAATTTTGAGCTTATTATGGCAAATCTTTTGCTCCCATGCATCAATTGATACAAAGATTATATTCCTTGAAAGCTACTGTATATTTCTATTTTTTATTTAATTTAAAAAACATCTAAAAAATGAGGTTATTTAAGCCTATCCAAAATCTAATTTCACCTCATTGGGGGACAATGAAACTTGAAGAGTTACGGGCTCCAACATACTCCTTTTTAGTTATATATAAGTGATGAGTGGCACTGAATGACGTTAGTGGTGGACAAATCTACAATGTTTTTTAGTGGTCTATACATTTCTACTTTGAAAAATCATGGAGTTCACATGGGGTGATCAAAGTATATATGGAGTTTTGTTTTTTTTCTTTATAAATTTATAATTTCCATTTGCTAATAGGAAAAAATGATTCCCTCCCCTACTAAAGACAACTTGCAATTGTTGAATCCCTTATTTTGGCAGTTTTAGGTGTTATCACCTTAGTGGCCAATTGATGTTCTCCATAGTGAAAAGATCATTTATGCCTATAAGGTATACAAATTCTAAACAAGTGAACATTCTTTGATAGAATATGTGCACTTGTTTTGAAAAGCGACATCAAAAAGGTCATTCATATGCATAAGGTATACAATTTCTAAGCAAGTGGGCATGTACACTTGTTTTGAGAAGCATCTATTATAGGAGATTGTGCAAAGATGGATCAACTTCCTAGTCATCCCTTAGGCATATTTTTTAACCTGTGAACAACATAGAAGCCATTTTCTAGTCCATGAATGAGAGAATCTCTCTATATAGGACAAAAATGCAACTATTCATCTACAAAATAAGAAATGGAAAGGAAAGATCTTCTACAGTGCTTTGACTTCCAACAAGAGCTTTTGGATTTTTATGAACCATTGATTCCCACAATATGATTTTTATAGTCACCAACTCATTGTTTAAGGGTTAAAGCATGATAAAATGCGAAACGTTAAATCAGTCCCATGAAGTCCCTGAATTTACCACAGGTGTAAATGCTGAATTTTTTAATTTTTTGCATAATTTAATTTTTTCAAATTCTGAGTTCATATTTGGCATCAAAGACCCCAAATTAGCATGTAGAGGGTTGAACACAACCAAAAAACCCAACAAAAACATAAACCCCAAACCTCTATCAACCCCTACTAAAATGAGTTTTACCCCGCTGGAGCCACGTTTTACCCCTCTGGACCCACTTCGTGGGGACCGATTTAACGTCTTGCTGATAAAATTGGCATGTTTAGATTTCAAAATTTTCGGTCAACATAGTCTTTCTCCGATAGCAACACACCACACTGCAGTTAAAAAATAAAGTAAAGTTTGCTTGTTGCTAGGATGCACCTATTCTGCATTTAATTACATCTGCTCAAGAATAAACTTTTGACGACCTACTTTCTTTGCACTTACCTTGAAGATGTTCAATGTGATTCAGTTGAATTCACTCATAAACGACATCAGGGTAAAGTACACAACAACGATTGCATTTTCAGGCTACAAATTTTTTATGACGCCAAAATTCTGGATCCAAGCTAAGGTAATAAAAATTGACACCACAATCTCAGTCAAACTCCAAAGACAAGGCACATAGATCTACACAATGCCTGCTCAGCATTATGAAAATGGCAACCGAAACCTTCAAGGAATAGCCAGCAGGAAAATGTATCCTAAATATTAGAGAATTCTCATATACCACAAGAGAGTTTGGGCTAAAACAGGTTTGTACAGCGCACATATTTTATGCTTAAAGTATGGGGTGGGTGCACTTACAGGAGGACGACTATCTTCCATTAATAAAACTACTATGCGACCGAGAACCGCTCTTCGGGTAGTGTATAAGTTTACTCAGCACCGCGCTCATCTCTTGCAAGGAGATGGGTTTCAACACAATGTCATCCATACCAATCTGCAGACAGCGATCCTTGGTCCCTTTGTCTGTGTTGGCTGTCAAAGCCACCACCAAAGGCTCCCCAGGCCGAAACTTCTGCTTGATGATTTTGGCCACTTCGTAGCCGTCCATCTCGGGCATGCACAAGTCCAGCAGCAGCACCCTGAAGTTGCTACCGGGCTGCGATAGAGCAGCCAGACACTGTTGTCCTGATTCTACTACAGTAGTGTCACACCCTAACCTATCTAATAACCTGCGAGTCACAATGCGGTTCACGCCGTTGTCGTCAGTCACCAACACCTTGAGACCTTTCAGGTCTTCTTTGTTCCGCTGCTCCTCCCGAGATGGCCGGTCTCGTTCCTTGGCTGAATCGGACTGTACCTGTAACCTCACGATGAAGGTCACCACCGAACCGCGGTTCAAGCCCTCACTTTCAATCCAGATGTGTCCATTCATTAGCTGCAGGATAAAAAGGATTGTCAGAAAGGATTAAATAATGATAGTGGACGAAACTATGAAGTAGAAGATACTAAAAACCGTTAGCGGTCTGATTCTGCCTCCTATTGATTTGACCCGTCACCACCAGCAACTCAGCTATTTAGTTGGCCGTCAATTAGAAAGGGACGTAAGCATGACTTGGCTACCTGTCCACGAAATCTCATCCTTGAATAGAATGGGATTGTTTACCGTCAATTATTGTGCTATACAACTCTTCCATTTTGAAGAAATTCATACAGTGTGATAACAATTTGAAAGGATAGTTTGTCTCTCGGTGAAAGCATAATTTTATGTACCGGTACTGGTTAAAACGATATAAGTGACGGATTATCCTATCAATTGGAAAAAAACACAGCTGCCATGATCTTTCAGTGATTCAAAGCAATGCAAAAGCATAAAATGTAAGGAATTAAGATGTAGAAAAAGAGGTGCAATAAAAACAAACCTGAACAAACTTCTTACAAATGGCCAAGCCTAGTCCAGTGCCCCCGTACTGACGCGTGGTTGTACTGTCAGCTTGCACGAACTTGTTAAAGAGGCGAGGGATATCGTTTTCCCTCACACCCAATCCTGTATCCTTCACCACAATCCGAATGTACGGAAAACCATCGCATGGAATGGGGCGCCAGCTCGGGTTTCTAGGGTCCCGCCTAATACTGGCGTCATACTTTTCCAGGCTGACGGAGACGGACACAAAGCCGTGTTTCGTGAACTTCACCGCATTCCCAATGATATTCAAGGTAATTTGAAGGAGCCGCTTCTCATCTCCTATTACACACTGAGGCACATCCATGTTTATGTCAAAGAAAAAATCCAGGCCTTTCGCCTTTGCCATTGGTTTTGCAAGATTCTCAGCCTCTCGCAACACAGAGGAGAGTTCAAAAGGACGCATTTCCAGGCTTAAGCTGCCATCCTCCAACCGGGAGAAGTCGAGCACGTCATTGATCAACGTAGAAAGCAGACTGCTGCTTTTCACAACAGTGTCCACCATACTCCGCTGCTCTGATGATAGCTTTGCTTCTTGTAGCAATGAAGACAGAGCTATGATAGCATGCATTGGCGTTCGCATTTCATGATTCATGACTGCCAAGAAATCATTGCGTGCAAGAACTGCAGTTTCGGCTTCTTGCCGTGCAAGCTGTAAGGACTTGTTCTGATCCACTAGCGCGTCCCTTGTCCGATGCGAGTCCTCCAACACTGCTGCATGGGACAACGCTACTGCAACCTGCATTGCCAGTTCTACTGAATTCATCATCATTTTCTTAATGAACCCAATACTGAATCAAATCATGTACATAACATTCTTGTGGAGCTGCCTCGATACGTTCAAAAACAAGAATCTGGATTCCTTTTGAACACAAACTAGAGCTCCACAAAGTCATGTTCTCAATTGCTTAGAATGATCCTACCTCCATGCGAAAATTCTCTACAGTGATTCAAATACTTCTTCAATTTGAGTCAGGGTGAGTGATCCCAACCGCTCTCCAACGTTGCGGGTATCACAAACTCCACGATGTATCAAATGAAGCCAACAACACCATCAGCGAGTGTTACCTGATCTGCCACAACTTCCACCATCTCGATCTCATGGGCTGTCCACACTCGGCCAGTTTCACCAGGTAAAACCAAAACCAAGATGGCGTACGAAGCATTGACGACTTCAGGTGTGCCTCCTTTGAAGTTTGAAACGTACAGCAAAGGCAGACGAACTGCTGCCATAGCACCTGCTAACACACGGTGATTGCTTGCCTTCCCAAGGGCACACACGGGTGGAATTATTATTGCTGCGCTGGTTTGAACAATTTGCTGCACAATCTTGTCAGCTGCGGGAACAGTAACCGGGACCTGTAAACAAGCATACTTCCCTTAGTGACAGTCATCATACATCAAAACACGGATCACAATCCAGTGCACATTTATTCTTTCCCTTCCAGCTGATACAAAAATAAACGAACCAAAAGCAATATTAAGGTAGAGGATAAGCCAACCGGGACCTGATCCCGTTTACTATTGACTGATACCTGTTACTAACAGTAATTCATCTCCAATACTACACCTCATCAGCCTTCAATAAGTTAAGTGTAAGCAAGGCAAAATGTCTATGGCCAGTGATCATTGAATGGAAGTAAGGTTGCCTACTGTCCCTTCAATAGTGGTTCACAATCACCCACTTCGAATGATTGCATAAGAAATTCATAAATAGTGGGGAGAATTGATCTCAACAGCTTTAAATCTCGTACACAAAGTGATCTCTCCACACCTATTTAACTGATCTTCCAATGAAAGCACATTCCTACAGATTGACTGAAATGCTTAAAGTGAGAACGAGTACCCTCAACGTAAGAAAAGAATACCAGAATTGAACTGATAGGAGAGATTGTGAGTAAAAGATACCTGAAGATATCGTCTGTCAAGTTCGTGAGTGAGCTTCACCGCGTCACCCTCGTGAGTCGGTTCCCAAATGGTGCAGTTTGCCAGCTCCAAGGTCTTGGCCAACTCCACAAGGGTGGTGTTCAGAATGGTGTGACGATCCAGGGAGTTTCGAATCTCATTCGTCAACATACGAACATTCCGTCCCGCCTCTTCCTGATCCTTGATGAGACCCATTTCTCTATCCAGTTCGGCAGCTTTGTGCTTCAGAAAAAGCTCCCGCACCTAAAGAAAGCGTGTAAAACTATACCATTAGCAACCGATATTGAAACCCTAAACAGAACAAACGTAGGGACACCCAAAATCGTCAACCTATCACCTTGAACAATCGGTACATATTGATTAAGAGGACGTACACCACCTGAACATCTTCTCAAGTGCTCATTTCAGGTCGTCTACCTTTGAAACCTGTGAACCTTCATAGCTACCAAAATACCCATGTTTGAAGTGTCGGAACCCTCTCTCATATGTTAACAAGAACGTAAAATTCCAAATTTGAAAAGAGCTATACCAACCATTGCTGCCCTTGAAACCCTAGAATTGCATCAAACACGAACTTCTTTGGGATTCAACCAGAAATTGGCTCACCTTGACATGAAGCAAAGTCGGTATAACATGAACCAACGTGATCGCCGTCGCACAAGACACCAACGCCGTAGCAATTTTGAGAATCGTTTGCACCAGCATAATCAGAAACGAATGCGGCCCATACGTCCAAATCGCAATGAAATGCGTCAACCCACATAACACAATGAACGCCCCGAACTGAATGATGATCCATCGAAACGGAAACACGTTGGAGAAGCTGACGAAGTACACGAGCTCCAGAGGAATGGAGAAATACGCGAGTGCAATCAGAAAGTCACTAGCTAACTGACACCGCGTCACAAGCTCAAGCAAACCCCAATCCTCCTCGCAATTGCAACCCGGAAGACCTGGCGCGTTCGTCCCCAACCCCGCCATCACGGCTTTCACCACAACAAGTAAACAAACCACGGCCAGCGCCCATCGCCATAGCTTCCCCATCATCCCCAAAACCTCCACCACAACTACTTTACCATATCAACAATCCCATCAAATCCCACCCATTTCTAATCCCCAGAGAGACTTCACCTCGGTCCTGTCAAGAGCGCCACACAGAGCGTTTCCAATTCTCGGCTTGGGATACACCACTCCAGACGCGGAAATCCTTGAAACCTAAGCACGCCATCGATTTTTTTGCAACCCTAAACTGGGAATCTCAAATTGAACGAAGCTTGAATTCACACGGGGGTAGCGAAGAGCTGGGTTGGCAGAAATGGCGACGGTGGTGTGAGTTCGGAATGTCCGTGGCCAGATTAGGGTTGCGAAAAACAGGAAAACAGGGGTGTCGTCAGATTCAGCCCGAGTCAAGGAATTCGTAGCAAGATTATGCTGATTGTGAGATGGAGGACTGGCTGGTTGGCTCCGTTGCTGAAACAGAGCTTCTTCGGTAACACGACCAAGCACAACTCCCCTGCTCTGTAGAATGTTCTCTATCACTAGATCCTACAATGTTCTCCTTCTCTAGATCTTGTGGCACGCACACTTTAGGGTATATCCTAGTCAAGACAAAGACATGGTGGGTGAAATTTTGGGTATACAATCCAAGCCATGTGAGGATAAATATATTGCTTTAAAGGTTGAGAGTTTGTTCATACAAATGAATGAAAATGTAAGCTTGAGGATCAACTAAGGAACATTGAAAAGAATTCCATTGTACATGTAATGTTTAACCTTTACAATTTCAAAGCCTTTTGTCGATAAGAAAACACTCAAAATTGTCATTTCTGTTGCAAGGAGAAAAATACCTAATTTTTTTCCATATCTAGCTAAAAAATCTTGCATCAGACTAGTATACAAATGCATTGAGGAAATTTCAAAAATTTTGATTGTATAGATTGCAAAATTTTTGTACTAAAAGTAGTAAAAACAAGTTATTTTACACCTTTCTAGACTAGATTTTTTGGCTTTAGATTTACTTAATTTATAACTTTTTTACTATTGATTTTGATTTTCTAATTTTTTATTATGAATACTTGAATTGAAAATCTAGAAAAAAAATTTAGAAAAAAGCACTTGATTTTCATTCATTAAAAAATTATCAAGTGGGAGTAAGTTTGAGGTTGAATAAAAAAACTAAATCGGTAATAGTTATAGGGTGGATTTGACACATAATAATCCCAATGGTGAAATTGTTCTAGCGAGAAAATTTAATTAAGTCTAGTAATTTTTTGCAAAAAAATTGAAAAATTGTATTCAAAAATGAATTCTATAGTTGTTGTTTTTCCATAAAGATGTTTAAATTGCCTGAAAAAAAGATTGTCTATAACTTTCTCATCATTGGTCCAAATAGAAAAAATCAAAGCCTCAAATGTAGACAGAAATATAATATTTGAGAAAAAAAATTAATATTTAAAAAATAAAAATTTATGTGATTTTTTATGGGTTGCACCTTGTGTTACTTTTTAGACTTAGGGTGGCATAACTATTGCTCCCAAGCACCAATTGAAATGAAAATAATATTTCTAAAAATCTAATTTGATTTTTTGTTTTCAAAAAAGTTTCAAAAATTAGGTCAAAAATTGAGATTATACAAACCTACTTGAAGTTACAAAAGGCCCTATAGGAACTTTGGGACTTTAGGACTTTAGAGGAATAAGGTCAAGTAGGAAACACTAAAAACAATCCCATTGTGCATATAGGATTTAATCCTTCAAGGATTACTAATTAAGAACTATGTACATAGTATTATATAGGGTCATTGCACAAAACACTTGTACTATTTGTTGCGTTTTTGCTTTTTCCTTTGACAGTACTATGACTACTATGAGTACTGTGCGTACTATCACTAGAAGAAAACCATGTTGAAAATGCTGAAAACACGTCATGTGGTTTGTGTTGAGTCCCTGTTTCAAAACGCAATGAAAATGCAGTGAAAACACAAAAAAACGCAGAAAAATGCTTTTTCTACGTTTTTTTGTGTTTTCACTACATTTTCATTGCGTTCTGAAACAGGGACTCAACACAAACCACATGACGTGTTTTCAGCATTTTCAACATGGTTTTCTTCTAGTGTATAACGAGTTTGGACGATGAAACAAGGGCCGTTAGATTGAAAATGAGATCTGTCGATGGAACGACACGTGGGTGCTTCATTTTGGATGTCAGGCGTGGATGTTGCCCACGAATGAATTGCAAATATTGTTTTTCATCCTAGTCTTCGTCCGTTCGTGGTTGCCAGCAATCAATGCGGCATCGTGGAATGGTTTTTTTTGTCAACTGCAACTGTGTTGCGTTTCCGGTTTAGCGCGATTTCAAAATTGAAGGGAATGTTGGAAGTGCTTTGCAAATGTATGGAAGGCAATTGTTACGTGTTTAGATTTTTAATACAGCAGAAGAAAGTTGGAGCGCGACCGTGAGGTACTGGCGGCGAATGCTTTGGGTGATTCCGCAACCTTCGCTGTAGGGTTCAAGTCTTTCACGATTTTCCAAGTGTGGATGGTTGTTGCTATTGTTTGAGAAGGCGACGTTAGTGCTGCAATTGGAGAAGACAACATTTGCTGAGGGAGCATCTGATTTCACAGCACAACGAATTCAGCCGTCGTAGAAGGTACGTTACGGTTTCTGCACTGAACGTGTCAATTGTTTCTGGCTGTAGTCGGGATTTAGGGTTTTTCTACGTTTCAATTGAAGTTCACCCGTAAATGTTCACTTGTTATTGGATTGTGTACAAAATATGGACTGTAGAGATAAGGTGTTCTTCACGTTCTAGATATATAGGTCGGCTTCCCTGTAGTTTTTTTGTTGTCTTCGTGTAGAATTCCACTTGGTTCACCTTTACTAAGACGCATGCTTGCTTAATTTAGCAACCACTACTCCCAATTTATAAAAATCAGACAATATGGAGTTCTATAATGTCCTAGTACTTCGACGTATAGAGAACCTACTTTACAACAACGAATTCTTGTTTTCTGCAATTTTTTTTATCTTCCTTGACATGGATCCCATTCAGCTAAGGAAGTGTTCGTTTTAGGGTAAGCATCCAATAGCTTTCTGATTTAGTTAAGACCCAATTGACTGTATGGTTTTGTAACTAGTACAATGCTTCTTGCATGTTGTCCTCGCAATAGCTTGAACACAGAAATATAGTGGCTTCATGGAAAAAAGAAGGGTACTGCGGGCAGTACCTCTTCATAGAAGACAGAAAAGGAAGATTGTGTAGAGTGATGAAGAAGAGGAACCCAAAGATAATTCGCATGCACTGAACTCTGGAATGACTGTCAACCCTTCTTCCACCACCACACTGGAAACTATGAGTGCGGTGGAATTGAAACCACAGCCTCCGCCTCCTCAGAGACACAAGATTAGCTTGAAGTAGCTAGTAGAGGAGAACGATGCCAAATGTGTTGAATGTCTGCAAAAATTAGTAGTATCAGCAGGGCGTAGAAGTGGGATAGTGCCCAATGTAATATCGCGTGCAACAACGAATGAAGGCTTAAATGGACAACGTAGAAGGCAGTTCAGTTTGGCATTACTCTTGAAGGATAGTAGCCCCAAATTTCCTCCATAGCAGTATAGCTTCAATTTTACTAGCATCATTTATTACAGTAGTTTCCTTCTTTTTGTAGCCATACAGCATATTTTACTACCTATAACTTCATGTTCAGGCTCCTACAAATGGAATGGAATGTATGCATGGAATTCCTTCTTTTCATGAACTGTATGTAACATTCTAGAAAACATTTGCAGTATTGTGTTCATAGTAATGAATGCACTTATATGTGACTATTAATGAAGCCATTCTTGGAATGATGTTCTGGAGAACTATTATTTATTTCTGCAAACCATAGTGCATGATGTGAACCAGAAGAGCACATGCAAGAGTATTTACAAGCTATTTGCATACCTTTTTCTCTGATGAAGATTTTGAATGTTTTCATATAGTGAAAGATGTACATAGAGATCATATGTATAGCAAGAACTATTCCTGAATAAATGTAGAAAGCGTTGAAGGCTAAGGACTTAATCATTGTAGACAACTTCAAAACTCTACAATGCAGCATCCATTTCCTCTAGTGCTGTGTTGATGACATCGACTGTATCGGCTGACAAACTATATACAGCGTCACCACCCTTCACCCTGTGCTGTCGTGGAATCATTTGAAATTTGCAAGCGAGGACTATACTAGCGTCCACATAAGCAGGTCGAGAATTTCGTAGATATACATAGTTGTGGGCATCACACCGTCCCCATTTCTGGTAATATGTACCACAAATGACAGAATCTCCAGCTTCAAAATGTCCTCCCCAAGCGCATTCTAAGTTGGACTCCAACGTGTGCTTTGCAACTTGGCATTGGAGAATGAAAAATTGCACTCCTTCGGCATTGTCTACAGCTGCGGGTACCACAAAATTGTCTCCCGGGGCCACTAAGTTGGCCATGGATTCTTCATCAACCTCATATTCCCAGCTTCCATCATCTTCTGCAACGTTGAGTTGTTCTGCTGCAAAGTTGATATTTCGGGGTTGGATCTTAATAGCGCGCCAAGGCTTCACATAATTCTTATCTTCACAGTGAACAAAGTCTTCTTCCAAGTATGGGTCGCAGAAGCAAGACAAGCGCCGCACTAATAATTTTGTGGGGTCATTTTCATCCACTGTTAGGTAGAGAGGAGCGCGCTTAGAGAACACACAGGGTGTCTAGCTGCACGTTGATGAGTGAAGTTGGGTAAGTCTTCAAAACTCGAATTTCTCTTGATCTTCATTCGAATCTTTGCTTGAATCTTTGCTTGTTCATTCGTTGGCCTATCCTGTGGCTGGCTCTATAGGGCCAAGGGTGAAGGTGTGTAATAAGAAACAAGGCTTCGGATGGGTAAAATGGGACAGCCAACACGAGTGACCGTCCGGATGATGGGCCCCTAAATTTCAAACCCACGATGACCAGGAAGCACCTTTCATCAATGGAAACAACATAAAAGATCGACCATGTGGGCCATTAACCCCACTTCGTCGCCACAAACACAAAATGGAGCGCTTACTGGATAACCACGGCTCGCAACAGTTTTACAATGCAGAAATTGAATTTTCAACTAGCCTCCAAAACTGGCTGAAAATAACAGAAATGAAAACGAGCCACAAGCCACAATACAAGGCTAGGTCCTCGACATGTACGGCCTTCGAATATTCAAGTCTTCAAAAGAACCCAAAGAACCCCAAAGAACTTCAAAGAACCCCAAAGAACACTAGAAAACTTCTCTTCTCACTAGCTGCGACCTTCTTTCTAGTGCTACAGATGGCTTAAGTTTCCAAATACTTAATGTAATAGCATTTTGAAAAGATAAATTTACAAGAAAAACACCCTCCAAATCTCAACTCTATCTAAACTACTGTCTAAAAGTTATTAGAGTGCAAAGTAGAGGTTCCTCAAATCCCTTGGCAACCAACTACTGCCTCTATATTTTTCTATAACTTTTGAACTACAAATCCTAATTGCAAGTGTGATAGCAATTTAGAATCCTCAAACTAATATCCACAATCTCAGAAAGTTTCATGATAAACTAAGACTCTGTCCAAAAGTTAATAAGGAACAAAGTCTCGGGTTTCTAAACTATAAAGGCAACACTCTTTCCTATCTTCTACACTCTATAACTTCTTCAATAAGAGTTCAAATGAAGTGAATGAACTCATTATGGATAGGAAATTCTACAAACTAACTCCACAAGAATATTCAAAGACATATGAGAAACACACCCAAAGTTGTGGTCGTTTCAAGTCACAGCCTTTCTCCTTCCAAACTCCAAATTTCCTCCAGACCTTCAACTCCTCATAACTTTCTCCTCCAAACTCCAAACCAGATGGGTGATGACTTTTTGGAAAGCTACTACAATGATATACAATCCCTCTAAATCTCAAGACAAGATGAAAAATATTCCAAAAGTTATGGCTCAAAGTCTAAGCCTTTGCTCTTCTCAATGGAAGGCCTTAGGTCCTCTCAACTTCAAAATTCTATAACTTTTGATTCATAAGTCCAAATTCAACTTGCAAACACAATTTGAAAAAATATAATCACAAGGAATCAGATGTCAAAGTTTCAATTCCAAAGATTCAATGCTCAATGAGCTACATCAACCAAAAATTCGGCTTCAAAACCCCATTAACACTCACACACAAAACTCTGTCTCCACACACACTAACCCAAAAACTCCTCTAGAAAAACTCTCCAAACCCCCTTAAAAAGAGGAAGAAGATCACTCACCAATCCTACTGGACCCTAGGTTAAGTGGGAGATGCCCAAATGGATCTCCAAACAACTATTGGCCAAAGGAAAAGAACAAGAACATAAGTTCAAGTTTACTCTCCAAAGCCAATGAAACTCAAAGATCAAACTAAAAAATAAACTAATTCTAACTCATAATCTTATCTTCTAAACATATAGATAAAATATAAGATTAAAATTAGATATTAAACTTCAACTAAACTAAATGGAGGTAAAAACTAAAGTCAAAGAAGAATCCTAAGACTCTAAATCTTATGACTTCATAAAAACCCTCCAGTTCAACATTTTAGTGTTGAACTTCAAACCTAAACATAGATTCTAGAACTTGAATTCTAAAATCTAATTTAAATACAAAATACGTATACATTTTAAATAGTGTATATTTTTACATCACAACACCGCTGCAAAGATAGAGTGAAATTTGGAGGATCCAGTAATGGAATCACAAGCATGACGATTTCCACGGTCAATATCGTTGATCCCTATGAGGTGAAAATATCGATATGACCTGTACAGTTCTCATTACAATTGTTGCCAAAGCAACATTAGTGATCTCTCAGAGTACCCTAGATACAGATGTTCAATTCTTTGCAATTAGTTGTTTGAAATTTGAAGTGCAGTGTGGGGGACTACAAAAGAAACATCAATGCAGGTGACAAGAGAAAATGACCTGATGTCGCCATTCGAAGTTGGCACTTGCCCAGCCATAGTAGCATCCAGAAAGAATACGCAATCTGCAGCATTCTGTAGGCGTCGATGTAGATTCAAGAGTTGTTCCTGACGAAGTGCCCTTTTCACAACGGCTCCAGCTCCATCCCATTCTCCTTTTCCGTACCCAGTACCATAATAGTTCCACATCATCTTGCAGCCACTGGTCAAAGACGGGTACCTACAGAAAGTGAATTTTGAAGAATTAGAGGAGGCTGAGATGTATGTGGTTTGGCAGGGCTTTATGAAGATGGTATCATATTAACTTATAAATGCAATTCCACCCACAAACAAACTTGCAATTGAAAAGTAACACATCAAATTACATACTACTACGTCCTATTGAAGTGTACAAGGCAACAATGAGTATGGCAGTGAGATTAATAGAAAATGAACTCACCTGCTGACAAAGTACATGGCCTTGGCACTCTTGAACTGACCAGCACATCCATCACTGAAAACGTAGTGAAATTGAGGAGGTGACCCCCTAGATTGCATCCAACGCCAATGCAGCATGAGACAATGCTGTGCAAAGTGTGTATCATGATTCTTATCATCTGAGATGTAGTAGTGGATATGCCTAGTTAACTGAACACCTCTCTGCAAAGCATCGTCACTAATATCTGCAGAATATGTCACTTGCACCAAGATGGAGATTTGGTCAAAGTGATAGTACATGGACTGAATTTCATTCTGAGGTGTAAACGTGTAGTTCTCAGCAAAATCTATATGAGTTAGAATGGTCCCTTCCTGTAGACACGCTTGTAGTAGCTTTGCTTGCTTAGTTTGCCACTTTGCTATGAAATTGTGCCGAATGAAATGCTCCATCGTAGGATAAAAGAAATCTAGGAATTCAGGGAAGGAAGTTGTCATGTGAACCTCCTTAATTCTCTTTTTTGGCCTTCCATCTGTTGATGTCCCAACAACTTCGTATTGGAACTGCTTCCATTGAATAGTGCAAGCAGCATCTTCAACCCGTTCTCATGGACATACCTTAAAGAATTTGACACTACATCTACTACAAGCTCCTAGGAGGGACTGAAGATTGTGGAATTCCTGATCCTCGCCTTTTGGACATAGGAGTGTCTCGCATAAAGTAGTGACTTTAGAGAATCAGCTACTACCCACATTGCAAACTCCAGTGTCGTCCAGGTCACAAACAATACATACACATGTGCATAGGAAGCGGACATGAGCACCTTGCTGTGGGTCACGGAAGGCATTCAAGGCCTCCAGTAGATAGAGTACTTGAATGTGATATCGACAGCAGCAAACATTGCGCTTTTTGCATTTGATGACAAAAAATGGGCGCAATTTAAAAAATGCACGATGTTGGATGGACCACTGGGGATTCGCATCAACAAAACGATGGTATAATTGCATCTGCAGCAATTGAATATAAGAAAAATTATCAGTACATGAAGTATTCAAGGAAACAAGGATATTAAGAATATGTGTATATTGTGCCAGAAATGATAACAAAAGAGCAAAAGCTACTAGCATTTTCAGTTTAGTACCCCTAGTAGAACTGTGCAGTACTCAATAAGTGTACATAATACTCATTAGGACTGGAAAGCACTGCATAGTACTAGTTGAGACATGTTCTAGTACTAGAAGTATAGTGCGTCGTATGTATTCCATTACTTGTTGTAATGAAAACACTGAATTGTCTGTGGTAGCATTGACGTGGTACTATATAGTACTCAATGATGACAAAGACTGACCTACAGAATTGAAGATAACATGTAAGCAATGCATAGTACTCAAAAGGGAGTGAACACAATACGTTTTTAGAGTGCGCATAGTAAGAAGGTTGAAGATGCACGAGAAGTGTAACACATAGGATAGCTTAGTGCATTTTGTAGTACACATAATACTGAACATGTACTACGTCAATGACATTAGAGGTTATCACTGAGCATGGGAGTAATGCATGCGTCACTGTTAGTACTAGTTGGGCTACTACACTACACTACATATTTCTACATAGTGTTGGTTGTGAAAGCATGGAATAGGAAAGGTCATGAACTTATACTACAAGTACACGTAAAAATACCTATACGTCGTAGAAGGACTCCCTCCATATGTAAGAAGAAGTTTTGAAGCCAAGGTAGTAGTATACAAAATACTCAGTAGTTGAAAAAGGATAGAGGAAGTGGTTACAACAACTCTGTAGCATGATGAAGTCTTCAAAGCCAATACAATTGACAATCTTTCATACATGATCTATACTAGAAATATACTATCTTGAGACAACATTAGCAAAACTGTTCATGAGACATGTTATCATCATGACATTGCAGACAAAATTACCATGAGGCAGTTCAGATCGAAGGTAGCATTTGTGGATTTCTATTTGAAACAACAACATCTCCCATCTTATATGAATCTCCCAATATATGGCAGCCATGTACACCGTACAGCAAGTATGAGAGTTGTAAATTTTGACAATACTCACAGTGCATCATGCCTACTATACACTGAAAGTTTGAAGTACTATTCCTATGTAGAAGAATGATGATGGATCAATGGCATATATTTCTACAACTATAAATGTGATGACGTAAATTGCTGCTTTAGATTCAAAATCATGAGTATTCCTGTGATGTCTTTTGTGTAAAGAAGTCTACAATTACATATATTTACCTACAATTGACATATGATGGCAAGGGAGTTGACTTATGAAATATAGAATCCTATGAAGCATTCAAGAGAGGACCCTTATGCTAACCACTCATTGCGTGTGGCATCTGAGCAAAGTATTTGGAATGTAGGATGCATGTGTAAAGCAAGTGCGGCAACTAAGCAACATAGTTACAAATAAATGATGATGAACTAGAAGAAGAAAGGCTACATGGAAGGGTGCACCTGAGTCTCTAGCAGCAAATGCGCACTATGTGTATCATAGAGGCAACGTCCTTGGCGCTTCCGTCGTACATCCCATCGCCCCGGGCTAACTCGAGTTTCATGAGTCCACCACTCAATTACAGCTGCCTTGATCTCATCAGTGAGGCCACCTTCCCGTTGTTTTCGCGTTGGAATGTTGTATCTTCCAGACGTAGATGTTGTAGTTGATCTCAGCCGCTCCACAGCAGCCAATAAGTTTTCCTTCCGTGTGCCAAGAATTTTGTGGAAGTTGTTGATGTCCGAATCAAGCTCCGACACAACCGCTTCGAGGATGGCTCGCTTCCTAGCAAGCCTTCCAGAGGAATAAGGTATCTTCAAGGCCGCCAAGTCTGCCCGAATGTTTTTCAAAATGTTGCTCTATACTCTAGCTTCCTCAGGACTAGGAAAATACTCGGGGAGTAGAGGTCACACGTGTTGGTTACTGAATACTTTCTCTAGCACTGCATGGCGCAAAGCAGGATTCTCAAGACGCTCCAACTTCCTAATCAATTGTGCCGCAATTCGTTGTGCGCTTCTCCACACTGTACTCCGATGTCTGCCGCTTCCCCAATGAAGATCTACATCTGCAGCAGCTGGCAGTTCACCCTGATCTTCTAATGCATGGTCCCATGCACCTTCTCTATCACGATGTCGACGCTGCCGATCTCTCCACTCTTGTCTTTGGTTCTCCCTCGTTGCAATTGCTTCTAAGCTTCGAGTCCTCGGACTTGGCCGACTTCGCTGCACCTGCCTATCCATTTGTGTTTAATAAGTACCCTACCAATGTAATTGAATACATAATCAACAACCTTAGACCCCTAAACCTCATGTTGATGCGCTTGTGCATGACAATTGACGAAGGTGTAAAATTCACCAGTGTGCAATGACGTTGAACCCTAATGAATAATGACTGATCAAATTAAGGTGCTGGCGGCGGTGTTCAGGTGCTTCTGCATCAAGGATGCCATCCATCTAGTCAGAACTGCAACATTGAAGCCCAATCATGTCTACGTCGGATTTTGTCAGCCTTATAGGGCTCCACCACTACTATGCAGTACTTCCTAGAATGCTTCAGTACTATCATCAGGTAGAGACTGTATTTTTATGCTAGAAAATACCTACCTTGATTTTCATTTTTGGAAATTAGGTCTTGGGCTTAAAAAATTAAGGAAAAAAATGGCCATTTTGAGGAACTTTGTGTACAAGAAAACGCCCAAAAAAAATTGAGGATTTACATGATCCGTTGCTCACAAATTTATGATAAATGAAGCCTACTTTGTGGCTATGCAAAAGTCAAAAGAAGCAATGGTTTTCAAATCCCTCCCGTGAAAAGTTTAGAGTTCAGTAGAGGAACAATCCCACCAAACCTCAGCTTCAAATTCAGAAGCTTGGGTATTCAAAAGTACTGAAAACCATGAAAACTACATTTGTGACATATTATGGAAATTCCATCCGACCTACTAAACTAATTTTCTTAAAATTGAAAAAAATTATGTACATTTATGAATGCAAGAGAAACCTCTATTTTGAATTTCGTATTCATTGGATGTTTTTTGCATTACTTATGCAAGAAAACAAGTTCAACTTTCAACTTGTGACAAAAAATAGTAAAAGTGTTTCATGCAATTGCCCTATATTGGTCTTTGAATATGAGTTTTATACTAAAATATGACAAGACATGCACCTTTGGATCGATGATTCAACAATTAGCACCTTAGTTTCATTTGGATGTCAATTTGACATCTAAATTTGAACTCAAATGAGACATCATATACCTAGAATATGTGGCCATCTTTGAGCTTCTAAGATGTGAAGGAGATGAAGGCAATAATTCAAATTCAAAGTACTATGTATTAATGGATTTGGCTCACTATAGATACAAACTTGTTTCACTACCATATACCTCAATTTATACACCTTCTATATCAAAAAATCCATATTGCATCTAAATATCAACTTTATAAACCTTTAAGATTAAATATTCTCCTTTAATATTTAATTACTTTGAATATCTAAATACTAAAGGATAGATTGTCACCATAAACTAATGTTGGATGACATAGCGAATGGGTTGTTTATCAAACCCCTAAAGGTTATAACATACATCCATGGATTTGAGTACTTCATTTGGGTTTGAAAAGTTAATATTTTGAAGTTTAATTTTTTCTTCTAATGAATATACAATAATGATGGAGAGTTTATAACAAATCCTTCCTTCTCTTTGTTATATTTTGCTACTAAATATGAAAGAAATTTTAAATATTGTTTTGCAAAAATGAAGTAAACAATTTTCTACACCATTTCATAATCTTTTGAAGAAAAAATGATGAAAAATTCTTGTCCAATATCAAATATGCTTTGAACCTTGAAGGTTATAGCCGTCTTTCTAATGTAATTAGTCAAAAGTTATTACACTTGGATGGGTAGAGTGTATTTTTTGCTTCAACAATCTCTTTGAAAGTCATTCATTGAATATGTTTAGTCTTCAACATCCTTCTAGGGTTGAAATTGGCATTTTTGCCATAGAGGTTATAGTGTAATTATAGTGTAATTTCCTTATCATTCAATATGTCAAAAGCGTAGTTGTAGGCTTTCAATTGCAAACTGCAATAAAATATTCATTTTTGTGAATTTTCAAAGTTTTCAAACAAACTAAAAATTGAGTGAGCTCAAAGTATTTTTGCACTTGGTAATTAAAAGTGGTGTTAGCAAGAAGAATCCATTCAGTTATTAACCTTAATTCATTGAAAAAACCCTCGACACTAAAACCACTCTTAAAACATGGTAAAAACATAAGTTAGGAAGTTTGATTTTATTGGTTTTTTAAATGAAAAAGAAACTATTATCTTGAAGTCTAAAATTTGTTAAAATATACCTTTCAAGTAATCCACTTTCTCCTTAAAAGAAAATTTCATATTAAATCTTAAAAAATATCTAATGTGAATTGATTTTAAGTCAAAGATGTAGTTATATGTACCATTAACTCCTAAATGCTTAAGGCCATTTTTGATTTATTGGTATTTGCTCAAAATTATACAAAAAGCTCTAGTTTTGATTATTTTTTCAATAAATTTTTTTTTGTAACTAAATACTATACAAATTCAAACTAGACATGTATAAATTACATTGGAAAAGAAAAAAACAATAATATCACTAATAGGTTGAAAGATTATAATGTTTGATCAAGATTCAAGAAGACGTTAAGACATGAAAATGATTTTTAACTCTTTCTAACCTTCTTTTATATGTCAAATCTAAAATTGAGATCATGAAAAAATATATAAGCAAAAGATAAAACATGAATAATTCCAAATTGATTTAGGGCTTCTTAAAATTTACTCTTCAATTTCTTCAATGAATTTCCATATGATTTTTGGTGCTCATTTCCAAGATCTCCTAACACTAAGAAAATCAAGATTTGCAATCAACACTATCGTATAAACACCTTTATTTAAAATCAAATTCTTGATACTTGAAATAAACTTTAAATGGAATTCAACTATTTAAAATTACTAAAAATACTGCTTTGGTAAGATTTGGTATAACTTCTAAGTTTATTCAATACCAAAAAAAGATACATTGGCTAGACAAGTAGGAAATAAAAAAGTTGTGCACCAAAAAACTATAAAAATTCCTAAAAAATGAGAATCATCTACGTTATGGTACAAGGAAGAATTGTCCACTCATTTAGAAGGCACTTTTGACTTTGACTAAATTCTATTAATTAACATCCAAATCCTTTTCTTGAAATTTTCTATATTTTTGCTCACATCTTATTTCATATACATTATTAAGTTCAAATTTCATCAAATTTATCATAATAGCAAGTTATTTTTAATAAATGTACAAATTAGACCAAGCCATCACAAATCACAAATAAATTAATTAACTAAAAAAATTACAATTCAATCTTTCATATCAATTAGTTTGCAAAAAAACCATACACCTTGCCATACCCAAAATAAAAGAATTGACAAAAATAGTGTTATCGAAGCTTGAAGCAAGTGACCCTTTTCACAGCAATTGTAGATGGACTAATTGCATCTATAATGCTACTATCAATGAATTACAAGGCAAGATGGATGGCTAACTACAATTCATTAAAATAAATAGCTATTGTGCATAATAGAGAGTTTAGAGTTTTCTTCATGTTCTAAAGAAGCAACTCACTTTTTCAAATCCCTCTCTGTCAAAAGGTCTAATAATAAAAAATTTGATAAGGTCACAAGCAAAATCGAAAGGAATGCACCCTAAGTAGTTTCATAATTTTCTTACCACTCCAATAATATTTTATAAATTTTCAAAGTTGCAAAAATTGGATAGCCTATAATTAACATCAAAATCACCTTGGATGAATACCCTTGAAGCACAAAATGTCTCAACTTTTCATTGGTTACTTCAAAAAAGTCCTCACCTCTCAAAGAATGAAAAGTCTTTTTTAGATGTTGCTAGCTTAGAATGTTAGAACACTGCCATTGTTGCATGGGCAAGTGGACTTGGCCAAGAGAAAAATCAACCCATTAAACTTAGAGCTCTTGTAAATAGTGCATATGAAATACAAACGCCAATCTTGGACTTTGCGAGGAGAGTTTCCACCAACTCCCAGAGCAGCTCACCTACCTTGACGAACGTTCAAACAAGGAGCGATACGCATTCCAAGGAGAAACATTGACAAATTCGCTACCTCAAAACTAGTATAGCCCGGAGCAAATCTCCTAAATCTTCTGATTGTTGTGCATTCACGCACCTTCAGATTTCACAATCGTGTCATTGTAAAAATGAAGCTGCAATGCAATGCTCTAAAAATCCAAGTTCCAACACGTACTGTAGATTTCATTTGAAGAATTAAACTCAAATTCTGAAATACAATAAATCAATATCATAAACAGAAATACACAAACAAAGAACACGAATACGAAATTTAGCTTTCTCTCTGGTCTGGTCCGTTCAGATCCGGTAATTAGACTCATAAGAAGATACATCTGTCGAGGTAAACTACCATTTGAACAAGACACCATTGTCACTGGTAATGACCTGCACTCCTGTGAAGGAGACTTAGTTTCCAAGAATTAATTTACACAAATACAGTCTCGGAGAGGCTGAGATAATATTCTTACTACTCTTCCAGCCAATCAGTAAAATAAGACCCATGTATGAACAATCTAAGTAATATACATAACCCTCAGCTATGTGAGACTTTGAGAAGCAACCATGGTTGCTAACATGCACCTACAACCCTTAACAATATGTCAATTTTTCACAAACTCGCCAGGAAAGTACTGCAATTTGGAACCCACCGTCTTGAAGAACAAGTTCCCGTTGCCCTTCCCAGGTTCTTGTCGGCACATTCGCTTTCCCTACTATAGTAGGAGAAATTGGCAAATGACTGCAATACATGACATACCTAAAGCTTGCGTGCATTCAATATGAACGCAATGAGACAATCTAGGAATGCAAGAGGTTGAAAATCCCTAAGAAGTCAGAGCCAGAAGCCTTTTCTCAAGCTGCTTTGCACCACGAAGCTTCTCCAGAGCCTCTCCTTGCTTCCCTGAACGTTTCAGTTGAACTGCTTGAAGCTTTTGCGCACGAATCTGCTCCTCTAACTGTTTCCTCTCTGCCTCCAATGCTCCAGCGCTTGCTGGCCTTGAAGATGCTACTGTAGCCCTTGAGCTTGAACCCACATCACTACTCCGTCGTTGTCCAGTCACTCCTGTGGGAGCATTTACCGGCCCATTCAAGTCACCTTCTTTGAAACCTACCCCCCTGAGGGCCGCCAATAGCTGAGGGTCTAGAAGGTCCTCCACTCCAGCTACTTCCCCCAACTCTTCCTTCCCGTGCATTGGATCCAGATCTTCCATCTGCTTTTCAAGCTCTTTTGCCAATTCGTACTCTGCATCAGCTTCCTCAACTTTGCCTTGACGCCTCAGGCCCATAGCCTTGCGCTTATGAGCAAGTGACTCTTGCTGAAGCTTCATACGATCTTTCGTTTGCCGCACTTGTTTTTGCATCTCTTCCTTGTGGCCTGGACTCTTTGAAGGGGGGCTTGTCTTAACTGCAACCGAAGGAGGTTCGGGCCTAGATGGTGTAGTGTATGCTACCGAAGCAACTTCTTCGACCCTGCTACGTGCGGGTGCACTACCTGTCCCTGTGAAACATCAATGAAATTAGAAATCAAATTGATGATATGTTGGAAATCATTCCCAGAGATTGGCATATCTACATACTGCCAAGACTGCAGGATTGAGCGAATGAAAATGGTAGCAAACGAAGGATGTAACCTCTTAAGTGCCCAAATGGCCCAAAGTCGCCGCTTCCATTCTTTAGGAGTATAAAAAAAGCAACTAGGAAGCTTCATGGAAGGTAACAAACTGTCCTAGTAGATGCTTTGAAACTTACTAAAATCGACTATGACCTCCGGAAGTGAAATGTGTATTTTTAGCGTGACCACGTAAGGTGTCAATTACCTGCTGCTGCTGTCACTGTTGATGTCAATACGACTGCTTGAGATTCTTGCTGAACCGTGGCTTGCTTCTCCAGCAACTTGGCTTTCCGAAGCTCCTCTCTGGCTTCTCCTGTCTTGCCCTCCCGCTTCAAGGTCAGTGCCTTCCGCTTCAGAGCTAAAATCTCTTGTTTCAAATTTGGGGTTGCGGGTTGCATAATTACCGCGGCATCAGTCGTGGGCTTGGAGATAATCACTGGCCTCTCTGGAGGGTTACGGGAGACTTGTGGGAGAGGAGGTGGTATCTTTGACTGGCTGTCCTTTGTCTTCTCCATGAGATGCCCGGAATGACGCTGCTGTGAAGGAGCAGCGGTATCTTTTTGACCCAAGAGAGGTGGGACAAGATCCAAGGTTTGGCCAATTTCACCATACTCACCTTCAAAAGGATTCTCTTCCTTCGAACTTTTCACAACGTCCTTATTATCAACGCCCTTTGAAATACCAGTTTCGTGACCTGTTTTCTTTGCATGGCCATGAGGAATGCCCCAGTCAAACTCCAGTAGCGATTCCATCTTCTTCCCACCTTTCCCAGTTTGTGCCTGAACACCCAAAGAACTCGACTTTGCGCCAGCTGGTTCCTTTTTGCCAGTTGTTGGGGTAGATTTGGAAGGACCAGTTCCCTCCCCTAGCAAACCCAAATCTGCTAAAGCAGCAAGCATTGCTGGGTCTTGCATGTCATCCTCAGTAACTTCAACCTCATCAACTGGCTCATCATCCAGGTATATAGGTCGCGTGGGCTCTGGGTCTTGCCTGAAAGAAGAAGCAACAGTATAAGTCCTACAGAGGCTACATAAATTAATATCAGAGAGAGGCACAACCATTACAACGAAAAATATAGAAGCACGGTAACTAGGAACATGATGGTGACTAGTAATGAAATGCGCTCACTTTAAGAGATGCTTGGAGGCTTGCTGAGGAGGAGGGTGAACCGTCTGCACAGCAGCAGACGCTGGTTTTGATTCAGCAACTACAGACGGAGGAACTACTGCTGCTAGACCCTTTTCCAACTCTGCCAGTTGCTGCTCGATAATTTTCGCCTCTCGAAGCTCAAATCGAGCTTCCTCCGATTTTCCCTCTCGTTTCAAAGCAAGGGCCCGTCGCTTCCGCCCTAGTAACTCCCTCTGCAGCTCTGATTTCGATTTACTTGAAAACACATGGTTAGGGGTTGCCGGTGAAGTTGATGACTCGGTAGAGGCACCAGAGGAGAGGTCGGATTCCTTCATTCCAACTTGCATAACTTCAACTTTCTTAGCCTCAGCTTCCTGGGGTGGTTGTGGTTCACCAGCAGATATTTGGTTTTCAGGCATTGGGCCAGACACTACAGCTGCTCCGTCGTCCTTCTTGGTATCCGTAACAACCAAGTCTGCCGGATCCTCTTGCCATCCTACGGCAGCAAGTGCTGCAGCAATGTCAGGATCGACGAGGTCGGCATTATCTACCTCCACGTCCTCCCCCTCATCTTCATCATCCAAGTTGGGTAACCCAGAGAGAGCTGGCAGAGCCCGAGTTCCCCGCCGTGCTTCTCGACTCTGTTTTATTATCGCAGGCGTCTCTTCTTGACGCTGCAAGACTGTGTTCTCACAGGACAATTCAAAGCTCTGAATCAGTATCACATATGGTGAGAATTGGCCTCAAGGTCATGGTGTTGATAACATTCTAACATATCGGCTGCAGAATCCTCAATTTTGACGGAGGCTCTTTCCAGGCTAACAAAAGATTGGAACTCATTAGAGCACACCGAAATTGACTTTCCAAATCTGCTTGAGAGTTAGGCGTCGCAGTGATTACCTGCCTGAAGATCTTGGAGCTGCTGCTCAAGAACTTTAGCCCGGCGTAGGGCCTCTCGAGCCTCATCTAGACGACTTTCCCGCTTCAGAGTTAGAGCTTGCCTCTTAATACCAAGTATCTGCTGCTTTAAAGAGGCTTCGTCAACTGGCTCAGGCTTGGAAACGGAAGGCACGGGCTCATCATCTCCAAAACCCATGGCTCGAAGGGCCGCCATCATGTCCGGGTCACGCATATCTTGATCTGTAACCTCAACATTCTCTTCATTCTCGTCATTCGGCTCTATTTTACCATCAAAAGTAGGCTCTGAAACTTTTAGTACGGGAGCTTGCGCGACAGCTGAAGAAGAGTTTACATTCTCGAGTTGTTGTTCCAGTTTTTTAGCGTCTGCAAGTTCAGCTCGCGCCTCTGCAAGTTTACCTTCTCTTTTTAGAGCAAGAGCCTTCCGTTTCTGGGCTAGAATTTGTTGCTTCAAGTCGGGTCCAGTTGTAGCTATAGTGGTTTTAGGACCTCTGGATTGTTGCTTGGATGCTCGAGAATCCAAGCCAGATTCTTTGTCTTCTTCAAATCCCATGGCCCTTAGAGCAGCAGCCATGTCTGGGTCATCCAAATCACTATCATCCACCTGTATTCAAAAAGGAGTTGCGGATCACAAATTCTGCTGCTATTGACTCCGAATTACCTAAATGGCCTAAGTGGTCTGAGTGGCCACTTTCATATCTACAGGAGATGAAATGCATCATTTAGAAACCTTCGAGGAAGGTGTCAAAATACAATACTAGAACCATTCAATAGAATTTTGAACAAAAAAATATGACTTGGAAGTTACTGTTTTGGCTATTAGCTTCCAAAGTAGACTTTCTAGTTCTAGTTCTATTCCAGGCACGAAGGGGATTTGATCTTTAAGGTTCTGAACAAATTTATCGTCAAATTCAGAATACTAAACTAGCAACATGTAAAAATTCATATGACTTTGTATATGCTTGTCCTTTGTATACTATCCCAGGAGATCCCAATGCATTGAAAAACAGGCATCATACATACCTCCACATCAGCATCATCATCGTCACCAACAAAACTGGTGAAAATGCTAAAATCGTCAGGGACATCCTGAGAAGAAGTCCCTTTCTTTCCTGCGTTGCTCTTTACTTTTTCTTCTCTTTCAAGACCACGAATCAGGGCATGTAATTCATCATCGTCTGAGGCTTCATCCTCTCCACCGAGTAGGGCCATTTCCTCGGCCTGTTTCTCCAGTATCTTCGCTTTCCTGAGCTCCTCTTTTGCCTCTGCCAGTCTTCCTTCCCTTTTGAGAGCCAGGGCTTGCCTCTTGTGAGCCATTACTTGCGTTGATATTACACCATTTGGTCCTACAAAGGAACAATATTCTTAGATAGAGCATCATTAAGAGTGGGAATGGAATGTGAAACCAACACGATCAGGGACCCCGATACATGTGTCAAAACACTGTATACAGAGAGCAAACCTAATGTTCCTGAAGAGATTCCTTAGTAGTCACTCCAGTCAGTGAACACCACATGAGAGGGAAATAGCACTCAAGCGAACCTGGAGCTACTGCACTAGTTGCCGCTCGATCTGACTTTAAACGGACTTCAGCAGTCAATTCTGCTAGCAGTTGCTCCTCACTCTTGGCAGCTGGTTTTTTGTCAGCTTCCCGGATCTCTTTATCACTCCATCCTAGAGCCTTCAATTCATTAAGGAAGTCATCTCTTTCAGTAGCAGAGTCTTTCTCTTTTCCCTCATCTTGAGACAGAGCTCTCCGTTTCTTCAAGTTCTCACCAGGCTCAGACTTTCGCCTGCTAGTAGCTTCCGGCGATGACACAGGGTCTTCTTTGCTTGGACTTATTTTATTTGCAAGTACACTGCTCGAACCAGCAGACACCCTCCGTTGGGTCTTGATCTCTTTTTCTAAAGCCTCTGCTTGTCGCTCCAGTTCCTTTGCCCTCTTGAAGGCTTTCAGCGCTTCTGCTTCTTTCCCCTGTTTCTTCAATGCACTGTATCTCTTCTTCTCGTCTTGGGCTTGCTCAAGCAATCTTGTCGGTGAAACAGGAGTTTTCCCCTGATGAGGATTAAAAAAACAAATTATGACAGGAAATTCCATGAAGGCTGTAGAATCGGAAAAACAAAGCCGACTCTCTGTTTTCTTTAGAGACTCGATTTAAAAAATAGACTGTAATCGAAGTGAAGCGTTGCTAAGAAAGCAGATACATACTGATTGCCTACTCAGTTCCAAAATAGGGGTTCCATTAAGTTTCCGAAAAAACCTCAGGCAAACATCTTAAAGAGAAAATTCCTCACAATTCATGAGGAGGCCCTCGTACGCTCACTGTGACCACAGTGAGACCTCCCCATGAATCATAGAGAAGATTCTCTATGTGATAATATCTAAAAGTTTCTGAAACAATATGAAAAACACAAACATGAAAACCCTAAAACCACAGTACCTGAGCAGGAGAAAGAAGTTCATGATCATTATCTCTATCAAGATCTGCCAAACTGGCATCGATGCCCTCCACATTAACTTCTTCGTCTTGTGGTTTTTCCAGTAGCTGTTTCAGCAATGCGGCTGAGCCGTCATCCTTGCTGATGCTTGCCTTGGACCCCCCTGTAAGGAAAAGTCAGCACATTCTATTAAAAAAGTTTCAGTTCTGATATCGTTCAAACGACGAACTATACAGATAAACTCACAAAAAAGAGAAAACTATCATAAGAAAGAAAAAGGCTACCTCTCGGGGTCTTGCTCTTCCCATACTTCTCCAATTTAGCTGCCTCCTCAATTTGCTTGCACGGTTTACACACACGAACGGGAGCATCTCCTTGGCCTCGCAAGTACAATCGATCCAACGTGCAATTGTTGCAGAAGAGACCACCACATCTGCGACAATGGTGCTACAAACCCGGTCTCAACGTCAAAATCCACTCCGAACCCTAAAAATCAATTCTACCATCCAACAAGGCGCGAAATCGTTGAAACGAAGATCTATACGGCAATCCCGTATATATATATATCTGTCAACGACACAATCGTCAATCGCCAATCGCCAATTCGTCTCAAACACAATAGCAGAGGAATCGAAATGAACAGAACAATCCCATCCCACCAAATCCTAAAAATCAATGTTACCGTCCAACAAGGCACGAAATCGATGAAACGAAAATCTACACGGTAATCTCGACATAAATCAGTGAACTCGCCAGTCTTCAGTCACCAATCTCCAATTCGATTCAAACACAATCGGCAGAGTAAACAAACAAACATAACAATTCTATCCCATCCCACAACTACAAACCCTAAAAACCGATTCCGCCATCCAGCTAGTCGCGAAATCGATGAAACGAAATCCCAAATAGCAATGTCAATAGAAATCTATCAGCTCACCAATCGCCAGTCTCCAATCACCAACTCGATACAAACACAATTAGCAGAGGAAACAGAACAAACGGAGCAATTCTATTCCTCCCGTCCAAATCCTAAACTAATTCTGCCAACCCACAAAGAGCGAACCCGATGAACCGCGAAATCCACTTAGAAATCTCGAAGAGAAAAGGATGGGGAATTGCGATCTCAATTTGGAAACAAAACCAACATACTTTGCGATTGAGCCACGTGAAGTTGGCTTGGCAGCCTTCGCAATTGGAGGAATCGGGCGTCCACTCCTTGCCTTTCTCGGAGGGCTTCGGCGGCAAGCCCATCTTCTCCAAGCCCATCGCTGGGAAGTTAGCTGCGTTAAGCCTCGCTCATGTGCGAAATCAAGGCACTGCAACGGACCTAGTCCGCCATGGTAGGCCGGGCAAGCAGCAACGGACACCCCCGTCGGGAACACGGGACAATACAAAGGGGATCTTACAGACACTGTTGCAATTTGCAGTGTGGAATTGCGATTCTTCCAAGCAAGCGCCTGCTATTCTCATGGTGGCCCGGCCGGTGTCGGGACTCGGGACTGATGAGAATTCACCCAAACCTTTTTAACCCTAAAACACTGGTTTTGGATGACTTTATTAAGTAGGATGGAAACAACCGTTTTTCATCCAATATTTTTTCCCTGAAGTTGCTTGAGTACATATTTTGTGAATTTCATTGCAAATTTCCTCATTGTAATATTATCGACTTTTCTAAAGAAGTGGTCATTTAATCCACGGATCACCCATGTAAGTTAGTATATTTTAGCCATTCTTTGCTATTTATTTTTAATGTGAATTTTGTATAGTTGAGTTCAAGTATGGAATGAAGCTTATGAAGCTATGTAGTTTACACTCCAATTGGAAATCTTGGGCCTACAACTATGGTTTATTGATTTTCCAATTTTAGAATAACATAGTAACTTTGATTTAAACCATGGTGGAAATTTCAAATTTTTGAGTATCTTTTGTATTTAATATGAATTTTCTTCATTTAAAAAAATTCACAATAATTTCAAATTTTTTCAAAAAAAATTGAAAATTTAATGACTTACAATAGACATGTGACTTCGTCTCTGAAAAAATAAATATAAAAATTTTCATTGAAATCTAGTCACTTAATCGAAACAAACAAAGTGATGGACAATGAAGCTTGAAATTAGTGGTTGTCAATTAATCTAACCTCCCTTTAGTAATATTTTGGAGTATCTTGTATATTCGTCTCAATAAAATTGATTGTAGCACAATTGTCTCTCATGCAAATTATTTGACATTTAATAATATCAAATTTCAAAGAAAAAATCTATTTAAAGTGTACATTCCATATATTATTGGTCAATTAGTATAAAGTTGTTTGTCATCTTTGGGGGGTGTAGTGTAAAAATTGCCCTTATTTTGAAGTTGAATAAAAGGGCTCTCTTTTTTAAAATCCAATAGGAATGGTCACAACTATCAACTCCAAATGTAGAAACTCCATATGTATAAAACATCTCTTCTCTTCTAAGTAATCAATTAAGGAAATAGAGAATGTATTCAAATTTTTATAATTTTAAAGAGACCTACCATATATTGATTGAATTATCAATTTTTCTAAAAGCTTAGTGCAACAACTACACAAAAGAGATAAACTATATCTAAGTATATTAAGAATTGCAAATAATCCAAATAAACTCCACATATTCTACACTAATTTTGTATCTTTATAAAGTAGTAAAATTAACTCCAAACTTTTACTCCCAAACCTCCATAATTCTTTAGAGACGTCTTTAAAAAAACAAGGGAATAAATGACTTGTCCATAAAATCATTGTGGACAACAATAGTTACAAAAATGAGTCATTTTGTAGTCATTTTGCAGTCATTGCTGTCCACAATGACTCTATGGACAAGTCATTTATTCCCTTGTTTTTTTGCAATGGACATAGCATCTATTGAATTGATTCTAGATGTTTTCAAGAACTTATTGTGGCATACAAAACAGATAAAATATAATCAAATGTGCTAAACAAATATTTTTTTGATCTATAATTCAACAACTTTTTTTAGCTTAGTTGATCACTCTATGTTGCACCGATTTTAAATTAATTCACACATAGGACCCAAAAAAATGAAAAACTTATAAAATTATATATTATATATTTTAATTTGTGTCAATCCTTAATTCATTTGGTTAAGAAGCTCCAGATTTACATTCTTCATCTTTAATGGCTCTCCTAGGGGATAATTCCAATATTTGAATAAGCAAAATATATATAAACCCCTAACTATCTAGTCAACCATATATGGTCAATTTGAAATTTCAAGCCCATTTTTGTGTAGGCAATTAAATTCCTTTGATCGTTTTAAGAAAAAATGCATGCACTTTTTAAGGTTAACTATTTAAAACTTTCATTTTTCATTGAAAGTAGTACATATTTGATTATTGAAAGGTCTTCAAAGGCATAGATATACCATAAGTGAATCTAAGTAAAGTTTACTAATTTTACTTCATTTCTTAGCTCTATACAAAGTTTAGCAATTTCACTTGATTTGAGATCTAAGAAATTGTACATAGCTCTATAGAAGTTTGTCCCCTACTAGAAAAACAATCACCTCTACAAGTTCAAGCATATCTCCAACTAAAATTCACACGCTAAAAAAAGCAAATAGTGGCATTGAAATCTTGGAGCATGTAAATGTTCTAAATTGCTTAGTGACTTATGTGAACAAATTAAAATTTTCAAGGACATTCCCGAAACGTGGTTCAAGGTCAATGTGGTTACCATTTTGCAAGGTGCTATGGCGCTCGTGTTCTCAAATGACAAGGAACAACAAAGGATTGTTGAAGATGTGAAGGAGACATGTACTATATGGGACCAAAAGTACTTAAAGATGACCGTTTGAGGTGGCCTTTGGTTGTTTGTCTCCCAATCACTCCCTTGATAAAAACTCATATGCATTGTGGGGACTCTTCCATGATGACAATGTTTTTGTAAATAATGATGCAAAATATCAATTTGGCTTTCCCCATCTTAGGGGCCATTTTCATTTTGCAATCTGTGTAATGTATGTTGCAACTTATGAATCCATGTTGTTAGGGTCATGCATGACCTAGAGATTGCCTGAAATTCAGTAGAACACAAGTGTTTACAAAAAGTATGTGGTTGTGGTACAAGAGTATCTGTAGATATTGCTTTAGGATCCCATGTTATAGTTGTATAGTTACTAGCCGTAGTTGTGACATTCCATTGACGTGGAGACATCACAGTTGATGTGGTAGTCTCAAGGCAATCGAATGTGAGTAATACATTTCTACTCGGAGTCCTCCGTCATCTACAAGCAATCTTCTTCATAGTGACTATGCGCCATCAAATTGACCAAGTGTTATTTATGGAGTTGATCAAAACTGTGGATTGAGTTGTCTTTGTCTTTGGAATGACTTGAATGTCGAGAGTGGGTCCGTTTTTTAGAGCAATGTTAGTGCACCCTAAATACGTGTGAGTGACTCATAAATGACTAAACGTAGTCTTAAAAATGAACAAAGAAATAACTCTGATGAAACTAAAGAATGGCTGAAGGGGCCTACTTATAGAATCTACTTTCCATTAATTGCACATCAAGGTTGCTAAAGTATGAGCAATGAGCATTGAGCATTGAGCAGGAAGATTTGAGCATTAAGAATTGTAAGAAAAAAAATTTAAGAATGAACATTTAAAAATTAATTTTATAAAAAATAAATCTTTAAATGTAAATGCCTTATTTCATTCATTACTTTAGATGGATGAAAATAATACTATATGAATGTAGATGAAAAATGTAGATGAAAAAATTAAGAACTATGGATGTAGATTATTCTTTGGACTATAAAGAGCCTTCATTGAAAGAACTTTTTGGCATCAACAAAAGGCTCCTTGGATCTGAAGACTCTTCTTTGGGTTTAAAAGAGCCTTCGTTGCAAGAAGTTTTGGGCACCAAAAAAGGCTCCTTGGATCCAAGGAGCCTTCTTTGGATTCCGAGGAGGCTCTTAGGAATTTCCAGGAGGCTTGTAGGGAGACAATATTAAAAAGCAATGATGGTTTTAAGGCCTCTTCGATTCAAGGATGCTCTAAATGGGCTTTTTGGCACAAATGAAGGGCTCATTGATTTGAAGTACCCTTATTTTAGTTCCAAAGTGGTTTCAATGAAAGACCTTTTTGGCACCAAAAAATGCTCCTTGGATTCAAAGAGCCTTATATGAATTCAAAAAGCCTTATTAAAAAAAGCCTTTTGGCACTAAGAAAAAGCTCCTCGAATCCGAGGAGTATTCTTTAGGTTCTAAAAAAGCCTATACTAGGAGAGCCCTTTGGCTCCAAAGAAGGGCTCTATGAATTGGGAAACCTTTTTTGGATTCCAAAGAGGCTTTTAGGGAGACGATATTAAAGAGCACTGGTTCAAAGCCTCTTTGGTTTCAAAGAAGCTTATAATGAGTTGCAAAAATTTTAACAATTTGGAAATTGAATGATGGATGATGGATGATGGATGGATGACATGGATGAAGTTCATTCACACATGAATGAATGGGTGTTCATTCATGCAACCTTTCATTATAATATTAACTATTTTATATAATTTTTTTGTAAATTTAAAAAAAAAATTTAAAATTAAAATTTTTTTGACATTATTATTTTTAGATTTGATAATACTATTTATTTCTCTAACATGTCTATTTTTAGAAAACATTCTTGCAATGAGCATTCAAATTTCATTGCTCATTGCTTGTTGCTCCCCGCTCATACTCTAGCATCGTTGATTTTTATTGAAAATATAAATTTTTTCCCTTGAGATTTTTGAGTTCCCCTAATAATTTTTTGGATTTTTTTTCTCCTACATTTTGACATCCATTTTTTAAATTATTTTTCATCTAATATATCCAGTAATTTTGGTAGTCCTCTTCAAAATAGTGCATTAACATCATCAATTGGATGAAATTCTCTTCGCTTTTGCACACAATAAGACTCATAATAATATTAACTATTGAAGGACCATTGTCCCTTTGGGAGACAAATGGGATTTGGGGTCGGTATGTGTGGTATGAATTTTTGTCTTGATTTTTTGAACTTTTTTTGAAGATAGAAAAAATGATTAGCTTGTAGGAAACAAGTATTTTTTCAATTGGTGACCCAGAACAAAAGTTATGTCCAAATAAACTCAAAAGAGGGAAGAGGGGCATCTAGTTTTTTGTTTTTGTTTTTAAATTTGAGTTTCAAAAACATAATTTTTTTTCATAGATTATATCAGTTTGTCTACATAGAAATATTTCATTCATCCCATTTGGATTTCTTGTGAAAAAATCATTGACAATTCTTTTTTGACCAATTTAATCATCTTTTAGAAAAATAACTTGTAAAATTCATTTTTGAATGTGATTTTTACAATTTTTCAAAAAAAATTGTTCCACATGGTTTATTTTGTCTAGTAGAACAATCTCATCTTTGAAATTAGTGCATTTTAATTTTATCTTAAAGATATTAATAATTTAGATTTCCCTTCTAAGTATCTTGTACCTACTTCTACTTTTAAAATTTTTTAAAGGATAATAATTAAGTTTTTCGCATTTTTTTTCCTAGACTCTCAACTAAATTCTATACAATGAATATATAAAGCTCAAAAATCTTTAGTGCAAAAAATTTAAGCTAAAATGGTTCAAAGTCAAATAATCCAATCTCACAATGTGCTTAAAAGCTTGTTTTTTTTCCACTTTAAACATAGATATCTTCCAATCTATATGGTCAAAAATTTTGAAATTTTTTCCACATATTTTCATACTATTTAGGTCTAAGATCCTATTGATAGATGTGCCAAAAAAATAGGTTTCAATATTTTTGACTCTTTGCTATAGAAATGGTACATTTTAAATGTTTTTCTGTAGAAAAAAGGCCTTGGTCTTTTACAAGAGTCAACCATTGTTTTGGGGGACCTCTTCATTCCCCTAGAAATCATGAGCCTTAGTGTTGCAACTTTCTAGTCATCCAACATTTGACTCTTATAGATTAAACTAAATTTACTTCAAAAGATGCAATGATGGTCAATTCCAATCTTGAAGAGGAAATAGTTTAGTTTGGTTTAGAATGTTATGCTTGCAATTAGTTAAAAGTTAAAATAGCAAGTTGCAAAGGTTGAACACACAAGTTTTTGAATATAATGCTTTGAACTTTTAGGACATTCCTATGACAAGCTTATGAGGGAGGGGGTGCCAATGAAGGTTGTGGCTTGCTTTGCTACCCCTATCTTGTATAGTCTAAAGCAAACCCATATTATAACTTGGCAGATGACCATGTTAAAGAGGCCAAATAAGATCAAATGTATAAAGTCCAAAAATTTAGCCTACAAAGTAATCAACCTTGCCCAATGATCACATTGGATGCCACTAACACACAATGCCATTCAATGTTCAACAATGGGGTATGTACCATGGAAAGTCATCCTAAGGACTATAGTGAGCCATCATGTAGGAAGCTTTTTGAGTTTTACCAGCTAATTTCTTCCAATTCCTAAATTGAACAATTTTTCCAACTTTGGAGTTTAGTTACTTTATCTACTATACACTCAAAATAAAAAATTTATATTGATTTTTTGCCAATGTTTTCAAATTGCAATTAGTTTTCTTTCTAATTCCACTAACTAACTTTGAAATAGCTGCCAGTTCTTCCCAAACATTGTAGTAAGCCATATTGAAACTACACCATTTGCTAGTGCCCTCACCAAATAATGAAGTGTCCACCAAGACTTTTTTCTCATTTTTGAAGAAGTACCCTAATGGCGATATTAAATGTTATGTGGTGCTCCAAATTGCAACATCTATCCACTTATTAGATGTGTAATATGGTTTTCATCTACAATTGGGCAATTTCATCTAATATTTTAAAAAATTTTAAAGTTGTTTGACAATTTCATCCAAGTTATTTGGCATTTTCTTTTAATGTTTTTTAGCCACATTATTTTTTTTGGTGCAATCTGGCACCAAAAAGCAAAAAAAAAAAGCCATGGTGTCCACCCATTATTTCCCGTTTGGGTACTCCCCAACAACCCTGTTTTTTTGGGCACCATGTGGCCAAATTGCACTATTTCAAAAAAATGTCTTTTTTTCGCGAGATAAAAGTAATCTTTTTTCTCCAGAATTTTTTCAATTCTCTTTAAAATATGGATGAAGTTGCCAAATTTGGATGAAAAAGTGTATAAATATGACAGAAAAGTGTTTCTAATTCCAAAAGATGAATGAAAGTAGAAATATAATGCTTCACCAAATTTGAAGTGATCGCCATCTTGGCACTTTCTCAAAAAGTAAAAAAAAAGGGCTGCTCCCCAATGCCTGAGCCGCCCAATGACAGTGTTGGCCTCCTTTGCCGTGGGGCTGATGCTCGTACCACCACCGGAAACTGAAGTCTTCTTCGGAAGACATTTCTAGTTAAGGTCTGCAGATCCACGCTCAGAATCCGAAGCACGCATCATGAACCGCAATTCCGGCGCCTTGCCCCCACCAAGTCAATACCAACACGAAAGATGACCATCATCGCCCTTGACTTCAGAACCTCCGTCTCTGAAGTCCAAGACTCCAAGCAGAAAATACCCCACAGCATCCGAAAACAGCGGAAATGTTACATTTGCTCCACAGGAAACGCAAGCGTCCTTGCCGCTCGAAATCTACAGAGCAGTACTTTCCAGGGAACGGAACATTTCTGATGAGAGAGAGAGAGAGAGCTGAGAGCAATCATCATCAACAACCTCGAACTCAAAGGATCTCATGAATCATTCCAACCAGAGACGAAAACGTATCGCGCAAGATTCACCGAGCTTTCCTAGGAACCTCACTCCCAGCTGGCGGGGAACGCGCATTCGACATCAGGCGTGAATCATGGCTAAAGGGACTCTGGTAGAATTTGCATTCGCCTCTTTTTTGAAACAAATGACATGGGACAGAGAATTTTTGAATTGGACTTTTTATTGATTTTACGAAATAAAAAAAGCAAGAGCGGCTTGGTTGGGGCCCACGACGGAGCAAATCCCGCAAGACTGCGAGGATGTCGAGGAGGACAACACTTGTAGAGCGCTTGCTCTTCCTCAGCATACTGGCCAGTTCTCCGGGCTCTTCGTGCGCTGTTTCCTTGGAAGCACGAGCTTTCCAGGTCGTTCACTGGCTGGATACTTCGTGCTTCTCTTTTGATTTTTAGGGTCTTGCTACTGTTTGGCGGATTTGATTTCTTTGTCACTTCGATTGTAAACGATCTGACATTGAAACTGCTCTGGAGCTGAGCTTGAGTGGTGGTCGTCCAGAAGATGTTTGCTAAACTGAGTTGGGTTTGGAATTCGATCGTTAATTTCTCTTTCTGCTTGTTTGTAGAATTCAATCAATTTTCTCTGATTCTTTAAATTTGTGATGTCGGATTTGTAGTTCTTTTTCGCCGCTCAGTTGCGATTTCATTTTGATTTTTGATTTAAAATTTGATTTTTGGTTTGATTTTTGGTTTCGCTCTTCGCTTGGTGGATTGCTTGATTCTTTTTTGTTAGAGAAGTAGGAATTGTCCTGTTTCTGCTTGGACTTGGCGATCTTATCCTCATTCGTTGGAAATTCAGGAGCGTAAAGACGAGCATTGCAATTTGTGATACTCTGGAATTTTATTTATAGCGCCGAGAATTTATTTCGGTGCGATTTTCAGAACAATCGTTCTTGTGTTGCCAGACAGATGAATTGTCGGTGAGTTCTTCTGTCACACGAGACTTTTTCTTAATGGTGCTTGATAAAAATCCAAGCAGTAAATGATTGTTTTCGGGCTTTAAGATTCAAGTGTTGTGATTTCACTGTTTTTTCGTATGTGTTTGGTTGAATCATATCCAGCTTCGATTTTGAAACTCGATGTTTGTGCGGTAGTTTATTAGGTTATGAGCTGCTCGTTGCATTCTTGTAATTATTTTTCTCAAATTTAGACTTAGAAAGAGTTGTTGTGCTACGAAATCAGACTAATCTAGAGGTGCAATTCATCAGTTAGGGTTAGGGAATGCTGTCACTGAGCTGTAGCATCAATGCCTGACGAGCACGCGATTAATTGAACCTCTCTTTTTTTTCTTACAAGTTTATGTAGCTCACTTGTAGACTTTCTCTTGCCTAATTAAATTTTGTTGATCAAAACATGCAATGCTCTTCACCAATTCCGATGATAATATTACTTGGCCCCAACTGAATTCTATTTTGTACATTATACTCAATCAAATTGGCCGTTGTAAGTACAATCTTGGTTTCTTGGGGATTCATTTGTAGGTAGAGAATGGTGTCGAGGGAGACCAACGTGGAGCTGATGGCGAGAGTCAGCTTGGAAACCAAGTATGACTTGGATAGTGACGAAGATGAGCTTTTCAACGACGAAGGAGGAGGACGCCGCAGCAACACAGATGAGGAGGAGGAGGACGGAGGTTTTGTGCTGCCTCCTCCTTTCCAAGGCAAGCATCAGCTGCAAGCCATGCTGCAGCGGCAGTGGTTATTCAAGGTGACAACAGTTCATTGAAATGTGATAGGACTTTTTGCAGAATTAGCCCTAAATGCAGAACTAGTAGTAAACTTACTAACCAAATCATAATGAATAACAGTAACTCCACCAAAATATGATGATTCTCGTAGGGCACTCTTTTATCTTTCCATTGATATATTATGCAATCTTTTTGAAGCTTCCTCAATATATATTAATTGGGTGAAGTGCACTTTTCAAACCATCCACCATTGGATGGCTGAGCATTGACGGATGAAGAGTGCTTGAGGAGCTTTAGACATTATGTAAAGGAAATATTCCTCATGTTTTATGGGAAGGGCACACTACTATTACCATATCTAGGCTCCTATCTCTATGTGATCATAGGAAGACCTATCTACACATCATGAACAAAATTTTCATTGTTTAGAAGTCTCACTAGTAATGATTTCATCCCCTGCATTTGTCTCAAAAAAGTAATTTAATTACAATTGATAGGGCTTACAAAAGAAATCTCTTTGAATGGCATTCAAATGGCATTCAAATTAGTAAGGTTTATGGTAATCTGGGAAGGTTTCTTGGGAAGGAAGCTTTTTTCTAGTGCCTCCAAACAATCTAATTCTAGAACCATACTTAAGAATGTTAATGAAACTTGTTTAGTAATAATGTGTAATTCATTGGGCGCTATTTAGGGAATGCTTGGGCTTGAATAAGTTAACCACATTGGATTGCAACATGTTTCTACAATTGAACCCTACAGATTCTTACCTCAAATGTAGAGCTTTTTTTCTCGAGAATTCATATGATTCTTGGGTGGATTTTGGATACCCCTATTTTCATCACTTTTTTTATAACATCCGAATGTGCATGTAGGAGAATTTGGATTCCCTGTTTCATTCCCCCAAGGCCCCCCCCCCCCCAAAAAAAAACTTGAATATTTTAATATTAGGAACCATGGTCAGTTCAGACAATTTTAGGTGTCGTTACTTTCCATTGTTGTGGACACTTATTGAAGAGTGTTTACTTGGCTTCACGGTGGTTGCAGAAAAGAAGATGGGGGCAGACCCTGATGGAGCTCATCAGCCCTCTGTTGATGATGTCGCTTGTTGTGTGGGGGTGGACGAAGAGCAAAGAAGACCATTATGGTCTTGAATTTCCTGTGAACTCTACTATTCCATTATTTCAATCACTCAAGAATGAGTATGGGACCGCACAAAGCTTATTGCAGCTTTGTCCACCTGACAGGCTTCTTTCTCAGGTATGACTCAGGATTTTTTGTAGGTTGGGTGTGTTTGAATTTTCTTTTTTCGACTTTCTCATTACAATTTGAATCATGCAGTTGGCAAAAAGAGATGTTTAAACTTAATGGACTCACGTCCTCATGTTTTTTTAAACAGCTTTGAGTACGTCATGTGAGACTTTTTTTTAATCCAAATTCTTAATTTATCGACCAACGCATGCAATGTTCTTCATTGGTGTGGAATTTGACTACAATTAAATGATGATTTTGACAATATGATTAATCAAATCCTGATTTACTATGTCGTTTTGTAACCATGATTATTGGATCATTATAGGGTTTAATAATTATACAAGATTAATGACCCAGATTAGTTGTATCACATTCTAAAGGAGTTGGCATCGCTCACCCTTCTCTAATTGAGACTAATTTTTTTTAAAATCAATTAGACGGAACCATTAGATTGAATTACAAAATTCCAAGCAAGTGAGAATGTGACTTTGCAAGGACTGTCGTGAGTGTAAGATTGAGTTGTAAAGGAATCTAGTTTTGTTTCGTGATTAGCTCAAGGGTGTTGTGGCATCTCCTCAAGAAAGTTGATTATGTTTTCCTTTGAGAATCTTCTCGTTATTGAGTGGAACTAACCGAAGTGCTGGTTTGGTTTGGTTTGGTTTGGGGGTGCAGAAAGTATCTCCTGAGGAGCTGGCTCTGATTGCAATGTTAATAAGGGAAGATGTGTTGAAGGGCCTGGATGGGTTACAGTCACTGAATTACACGGGAAACATGACGTTGGCCGAGGCACTGATCAACGGTGAACGGTTGATAGGGAGCTTGCCCATGTCTCCCGCTCTCGTCTCTCTCGCCATGAAGTGTGTGGGCTCCGCATCCCAAATAGCAACAGCGTTCAATGCTTTCAATGATTACCATGGGCCCCTTCCTGTACCCACCTTCGATGCATTCGTTGGACTTGGCAAGCTTATTCGGCAAGCAATTGGTATATTCTTGTTTCTTATTTCTTTCGTTCATTCCTTTCTTTGGGTTATTTGCCTACATTTTTAATAGAGTTTTCACACTAGTGTAGAATCCATTCTTTAGATCTATCCTTAAAAACCTAGTCTTGTTAAAATTCAGAGGGTTTACGCTAGAGAGACTGTCTCAATGGTGTCATTACTCTCAGGGTTTAACACAACTAGGATTTTTGTGAAGGGGGAGGGTTTCCACTTGTGTTAGTAAAATTAGATAGTTTCAAAAGCTTGCGGACAACATTGCGAGGAGAATCTTCTCTTTCAGCCATGGATGTTTCCCTGTAGATCTTTCGGAGTCATTCCTATGACACATAAGCGAGCCTGTGTATTATTGTGGCCATATGGTGACCATTTCATGAACTATGAGGCAGAGTCTCTATTTGAAAATGTCTAGAAGGTCTTGAAACGGTTTATTGAAAACCCTATTTATTACATAGTGCTCACTAATGCTTGGAAAGATGAAAAGGAAAGTGTGTTGATAAACTGTTTACTCGTTTTTGAAGATCGAAGTGGCCAGCCTGGTGACATTATGCGGTTCCAAAGTATGTTCAGTTGGTTGGTATGATTCCAAAACCAATTCTTTAATTTCTGTGCTTTTGGTTTAGATCTGACGGAGGGTTTCAAACTGGTGTTCTCTGTGGTGATAGATTTGTGTGTTAATTCATGCAGTTGGGAAATCTTCTTGAACAAGGCCGTATCACCTTCGCACCAAATTCAACAGAGGTCGCAGGCCTTGTGAATTACTTGCTTACTGAAAATGAGGTGGATGATCATAACTACTACATTTATTTTATTTTATCTCAAATAACCGATAGCGCATTTTGAACGCATGATAATGAAATGTAAACTTCATGACGTTGATATTTAATTTAGCTCATAAGCGAGATTCACATATTTAGTTTCCTCTTATCCTGTTTCGCTCTTCATGAACCCTTTTGCTTTTGTAAACTGTCTTCATTCAAGTGCATAATTCCATTCACTTTGGGACTTGTATTGCTTTCAGTTTTTCAAAGAGGTCTATGGAGGAACGTTTGCAAGCGAAAAGGTAATAAAAGCCTCAACTGGTTGGTGATTTCGCCATTTCAAGTCCTTCTCTGGTTTCAAATGCATCGTTTTGGTCCCCTAAAACCTATAAATCCTAAATCGTAAAACCTTAAACTGTATCATGTATCTTGTCTGTATCAATACAATCAATGTTCTCTGGGGGGTGCAGGAAGCTGTAAATTCTGCTCTTTTGAACTCGGAGAATGACAAACCCATTTGGGCCATCGTAGTGGTCAATAAATTAGATCCTGTTGGGGGAGATGTAGATTATAAGATACGAATGAACTTCACAACAGTGCCCCGTACTATGAAAGCTGTACACAAGCGGCACAAGGGTCTTCGTACATATTACAAGCGTTACTATACCTCTGGATTCCTGAGCTTACAGGTCTGCTCTAACTTGGCTTCATGATTTATTCTTAGTTCTCTGAGCTGAGATTGTTTCATTTGAATAAATTTCTGTCATTTGGCACCCGACACTCTCAGTTCTACTCCACTCGTAAACGCTTCATGTTAGTTCCCTTTCTAGAAGACGATTTTTCAAAAAAAAGATTCTTATTATTGAATCGTTTGTGACGAGAGGAGAGCATGAAAACTTGAATTCTGTGGTCATTAATGGCATTTTATAAAGAACAATTCCTTTGCAATACCATTGTAGAATGGATGTGGACTTCAGGTTGAAGAATGTTTTGACCTGGTATTTATTGTTGAAACTTGAGTACCAATGTTGCTGCAAGGGTTTCTTCTAATTTTTGGCCCCTCGCACTGGGATAATGCTTATGCTTGAGCAGGACGCTGTCAATTCTTATGTTTTTAAGCTTGCCCCAAAGACCTCGGAAGCTGATATTTTATCTGAAAAACTGATGTGGGGGGCTCCTTTTCCAGTGCCTGCTCACACTCGAAACAAGTTCTACCAAGCAGTAAGTTTCCTACGCCGCTTCACTATTCAATGGGTATTTGGTAGAAGAGGTTGGAATGGGAGGCTTCAAGCCCTCTTTCCTATTGTAGTCGAACGACTGGGCAGGGGTTTTGTCATTAGCTTTGAACATTTCTGTAGCTTGATAGCTGGTTTGGCATAATGTCATTTTTTTGGCCTCAGCAGTGCCCTGTGTTACTACTTCGTGATAAGCAGATGTAGAAATTGAATTCAGAAAGAGTCTAATCTGCTATTTACTTACCTTAGCGAAATGTATATTTTAATTACCGCCTTGAGAAAGTAATCTTAATTGTGTTTTGTGGCAGGTTGGACCGATGTTGGGCTTATTAATGTGCCTCACAACTTTATATCCTTTGGGCATGCTTGTTAAGGTGAGGTAGTTGCAAAGTATAAGCTTTGAGATCCCCACAGTTTTAGACAATCGAAGATGTCAACACTATTGAAAATCATGTCCTATTTCAGTGAGGGAGTGTCCCACACTTGACTGGAAATGGTCAATAATGATCAATTTCAGCGAAGTTCTGCTGATTCTCTGGCTGGACCTGGTTACTAATGACCAGTTGCAACTAGTTTGATGGACAACCGGCTGGAAAAATTCACGATCCCACTAGTGATAACATCTTTGATGTCCTCTAGTTGGAAGGTTTTGCAGTTTTCATTTTAAAATCTTGCAATTAAAAAAAAACAGGGACTGGGGTCGTTGCTGAAATTGATGGAGGGTTCTTCAATTGATTGTTCACTTTGCAGGCATTAGTTGAGGAGAAGGAAACTCGTGCAAAAGAAACAATGTATATAATGGGACTAAAAGCTTGGGTGTTCTCTATCTCTTGGGCTACAACATATTTGGTACGGTTGGTTCTATTCTTGTTGACTGTTTTCCATTGTTTTCTCCGCAAGCAGGGAGACTGCTTTAATGAACGAAGTGTTCACCAAGTCTTCAGTTCTACTTAATTTTTGCGTACATGATGATGTGAGCTTATATTCAAAATTTATTGACTTCTATATCAACTGATGGATCTCATGGATGTGCTCCTTGTGCAGGTGGTATTCTTTTTGATCTCGTTATCTGTAACTTCACTGCTTGCAATTACCGTTTTTCCGAGGAGGTGAGTTTGGATATGCTTTTCTCTGAGCTGAGAGTTGGAAGTGCTTGTTGGTTGCTCCAGATCATCTACTGAAAGACTCAGAAAAAACATATGATGTGTAGAATTCGGTCAAGGAAGCTGTCAGTGGATTAGGTAATTTGAAAAAGGAGCCCTCTCGTGAGAAATGACATGCTGAACCATGGGAGTGGTGAGGTATATTATCTTTCTTAATGATGCTGTACTGGACGTAGCCTCAATGGCTAGATTTTGTTCAACGAAGGGTCTTAAATGTTCAGTGTAATGTCAAAGGACAAGATTATTAGAGACAACCACGCTCTGTGTACTTAATGCTTGATTACCACCTCCAGAAGAATGGTCTCCCCTGAGGTTATGTTCTGTTTCCACCATCTGACACTATAAAGAAAATATGGGCAAATTTTGCAGTGATCCAACCTTATTACTTCTGCTCTTCTTTCTGTTCACAACCTCTCTCATTTCTTTTGGTAAGTTACAAATGCTCTTGCTAATTCTGACTCATGACCAAATTTCTCTTGGCTTCTACTCTTCTTCCAATATTGCATTATTTGATTCATGTGCTATGGATTTGACAAGTTTGATTGCAGAATGGATATCTAGATTCTTTATGTCCATTATTCAAAGAGTTGGCAATTTGAGTGATTGTTCGTTGAATGTTGTTGCAGGTTTTTTTCTATCAGTGTTTTTTTCCAAGGCAAAGCTGGCTGCCATTGTTGCACCCTTTGTCCATTTTGGAGCCATTATGCCTCGTTACATATTCTTCCGTGCAAGTGATGGGCAAGCCATTTCAGGGAAGTCTATAGCAGCCTTATTACCCCAAACGGCCTTCACTTTTGGTACGTCACTCTCTTCCTGCATTTGAAGAAAGACCGCATACAATGTCATTGTTCTAATTCAGAGATTTTCTTTAACTCATTTTAGCATGAATTCAGAGCCTTTGCTTCAAAGGATTACTATATTGGGGCCTCCTCTTCATATAAATTTTGGGTCTTTGACTTCTACTTTTATTCGTATCTCTTTTCTGATTGGTGTTCATCTTCGGTATTGTCATGCAGGGGCGGATTTGGTAGGTCACTATGAAGGCGCTAATTTTGGCATTACATGGGCAAATATCTTTGAGGATGAGTTTTCTATGGCGTGGATTATTGGACTTTTGCTGATAGACACTTTCTTATATGCTGCTTTAGCGTGGTATGCATCACAATCACTTCTTCTAAGGCAGCGTACTCAGTATGTAGGGGGGGTATTGAAGCATTCGTTAGTACATTGATTACAATTTGCATTCGGTCATGTCCTGGCTGGGTGTTCACGAACTTGCTCTTGTGACAATATCTTCATGGAATTCACTAGCAGAGAGCCCACCCTCTAAGGTGTTACAGAGAAACCGTATTACAATTAACAAGGGTTCTCTCAAAAACTATCTTTAGTTACATTGTAATTGGTAGGGTGCATTGTGGCTAGTTTTGGGGAGGGGGTTCTCAACCAGTTATTTAAGGTAATACACATGGCAATACACTTTTGCTTGAAATCACTTGAGCTGCACAGATAGGCCTGATAATAATGGCACACTGGGTCTTGCATGTGTAAATAGGTATCTGGAGCAAGTTTTGCCCTCCGAGTATGGCTCCACGCAACCACCTTTGTTTCTTCTTTCGCCCTCCTGGTGGCGGGGCAGCTACCGTGGCACCGAAGCCACATATCAGGTCATTTTTTATTTGTTCTAGTCAATTTGGCTTAAAAACTAGTCTTATTGATAAGATTGAGCATGAGGAGGTGGTTATTGCATGGCTTCTATATAACATACTAAAAAATACTTGAAATATCAAAGTTTCAAACTGTCTCTTTGAGGTAGAATGCACTTGCACCTCAAATGCAAGGGGTGTCATAATTTCAGTGACTTCTGCTATCTAACCCCAGGTTGCACATGAGCTTGGTTCAAATTTAACTTGTGATCTCAAATTTATTATTGCAAGCTTTTTATCAGAAGCTTGTTGCATTGAACTATGTAATGTTAAGTGAATCTTTCATTCCTTAACATCACAGAAGTCCCTCCCCACTAATTATCAATCAATTATTTCAGTGCTGCTTTAATTGATGCTAGTAGTGCTGAAGATAGTAGTTCTCATTGAATTGCAGAAACTATCCACAAGCAGTGATGAGGGGGAAGACCGAGGGGGCAACTCAGATGCTCAAAATGAGCCATACGCAGCCAAGGGTCGGCAACCAGCAGTTAAGATTCGTGACTTGAAGAAAGTGTACCCTGGAGGTAAAGTGGCGGTGGAAAGCCTGACTCTGGAGGTGTATGAGGACCACATCACTGCCCTTCTGGGTCACAATGGGGCTGGCAAGAGTACTACCATCTCCATGCTCACGGGCCTCATCGGTCCCACTGGTGGCGATGCTCATATATGGGGCCACAGCATTCGAGATAACATGAATGGTGTCCGAAGGTATCACATACTGCGCACTTTTCTTTTTTCTTTTTTCTTTTCACCCCAGAGAATGGAAATTATTGTGACCGAGTGGTTATACAGTAAAATTAGTCAGTTTCAGAATCTTTTAGACAATATTATAAAGAGAATCCCAATGACCGTAAGGAGATTCTCTTTCTGATGTTCTTTAACAGTTAAGACCATGTGATTTTACTGGAAATCCCTGTTCAAAGAATTTTGGCCTGGTTTTGGCTCCCTCTGATGCATTGCGAAGTTAACAGTCCGGAAGTATGTAATAGACAAGAGTAAGTTCCAATTGGGTGCCTTTTTTGAACAGGACAATTGGCGTATGCCCACAACAAAATGTTCTCTTCAGTTACCTAACCGTAAGAGAACATTTGGAGTTATTTGCTTCACTCAAAGGCGTACCCAAGCTCTACATTGACCAAGACGTGAAAGACATGGTCAATAGGCTGGGGCTTGCTGATAAGATGAATACTCGCGCTTCTAGTCTATCTGGTGGCATGAAACGCAAGCTCCAGGTGACTAATCTCAGGCCCCTCCCTGAATATGCAGCGAAAAGTTAGTGTCTTTTTGTATTACTACGATCATATGTTTATTTACCTCTCCTTGATTCTAATATGTCTTATATTTATTCCAATTGTTTTAGTAATATATATCTCCATAAACTTTCTATTGCAAAAGTTTATTAAATATCCAAATGATAAGCTGTTTGAACGATATGAACTACGTTGTGAATTAGTGTATATCTTGTTTTGGTACACTTTGGGGTGTTGGTTTTTAGGCTGTGTGATTGGCATGCTCTGTCTCAGAACTTCGCTTGAATTTTTTGTGTATTCCGTAGATTGGACTGGCGATGATGGGCAGATCAAGGGTGGTGTTTCTGGATGAACCCACGTCAGGGCTAGACCCTCAGTCCAGGCGTGCAGTGTGGGAATTGCTGCGCACATTCAAGACTGGGCGTGCCATTATCCTCACAACGCATTACATGGATGAGGCTGATCTTCTCTGTGACAGAATCGCCATCATGAGTGAAGGGCGACTCAAATGTTCTGGCAGTAGTCTCTTTCTCAAGGTGAAATTTACCCCCTTCTCTAGCCGTGTACATTGTGTTCCCTCATTAATTGTGTTATAATATCAACCATACCTTTATACGTATATAAATCTCTGTTATCATGGGATTGCGTGGCTAACACCATTGATGATGTTTTCTTTTTGAGGGATCGTCCGAATGTCCTCATGTAGAAGGAATGTCTCTGTGTTCATATAAAATTTGAAGGGAATTAGAAACTAAGGCAATCTCCTCGAGAAGAGTTACGTTGATATTAACCAACGAACAATTACACTTATTAATTTGAATTTTGATAGTATAGTTACAGAGAGGCACACACATGTGCTCTCTCTAAATTTTTATATATTTTTCCTTCCATCCTACTTTCTTTTCGTTTGAGGTTACGGACATGGAATAGACTTTGTGTGCATACATGCAAGGGAATAGCACCTAGTTGGGACTTGTTTCCAAAAGGGTCCCATCTAGATTCTTGCCTAAAATGTACAACCTTCGTACATAAGAGTGTACAGTCGAATTTAGGTTACTTTCAGCACTTTGAGAAGTCAATAGTTTATTCATGTGGAGTCCAAAAAATGCATTCTATGAGAATCTAGAATCCCTTTTAAACTACCAATGAGGTTCAAAGAAAGTTTTTGCAGTTCAATAATAGGAATCCTGCTCAAACCTTCATTTGGATGCATTTAGGTGTAGTTTCTCAAACCTTAGAGCAACTACACCTCTCATTTTAATTAATATTGCTACTTAATTTAAGTTTCTTCAAGTTATAGTATTTTTCTGGAGACATATTTTTGACTATTCAAGCTCGGAGAAACCCTTTAAAATGATCTGTAACAGAGATATGTCAATTGTCAGATATATTTTAATTTTTCATTTAAAATTAATTAGACACTGAAAAATGACTTTAGGTTACCTTGATCCTGTGGGCGAAGAATTAATTTAGTAGACATGATGAATGAGACTGTTGCAGGCAAAGTTTGGAGTGGGGTACAACTTGAGCATGACACGAAGCAGTGCTGAATGCAATGACACCACAGTGACAACCTTGGTACACAAACACATCCCTCAGGCGGTCTTATTAAGCTCTGCAGGAGGAGAGCTGGCCTTTCAGTTACCTCTCAGCAACAAGGGTGCCTTTGCTCCGTTATTCCAGGAACTTGAGGAGAGAAAAGAGGAGTTGCATATTGGAGGTTATGGAGTGTCCATGACGACGTTGGAGGAAGTCTTTCTTCGTCTTGCCAGTGACAGCGTCACAGGAGATTTAAAGCCCTTGGATTCAAAGCAGCTGGGTTTGATTGAGGAACCACTGGCAGTGAACCCTGAATCTCAAAACGGACATGCCAATCATGATGTGGTGATCCCTGTTTCAAGAAGACGTTTTTTGGGCAGGAGCTTGCAAAGTAGCTTTTTTCGAGCATACGGTCAGATGCTTTTGAAGCGCGTCTTGATTGCCAGACGTGATTGGAAGGTAATTGCTTTGCTCACCATTATCAAGCATATAGGCCTTTCTTAAGTAAGGTAAAAGTCAGCTATATCCAGTTCATGAATTACTTCAATGCAGATATGTCAAGTGTTCTCGTGTTAAAAGGGGGTGGCTTATAACCCATAATGTTGTGTTTGAGCCCTGTGAACAACTCGTCAATTTTTGTTTAAGGTATGATTCAAAAGTGTGCTGTAATCGTGGCATACTACTACTCAATGTTTTAAGTACTAGGATTGGTATAAATTTTAGTTTGAAGCGGATGCTCATTTGGAACTGTGCCAATGTTGTGATTCTCTGTAAATGTAAGGAACATCACTTTTATATTAGAAAGTAGGTACTTGGGCGTCCTTGATTTAGGAGTGCAGCTTGGCATTATTCGCAATAAACTTTCTAAAGCCTTCCGACTCCTGAAGGTAATTTTTTAAAGCAACTGAGTTTCTCAGCATTTCGTCTTTGAAATGTAAAACACTTGTAGATAGGAATAGTTTGAGGAACTTGGTACGACCCTTACATTATTTATGCTGCAATGTTTTGCTATTATTGCTGCTGGCCTTTTCAACTCATGTATGTTGTGGCTACGCAAACTTTAGAAACAGCAATTGGGGGCTAATTTCGTATGCCTTAAGGTATCACAATGTGTGAACTATTCAATTCTCTATCTTTTAATGATCGGCTAACTCACTTTGAAAATTCCATTTTTATTTATATTTCGTTTTTTTTGGCAGGGGTTGGCTAATTCTGTGTTGCTGCCAGTTTTCGCCATCTCGTTGGTGATGTTAATTCTGAAGCTGAACATTGATCCAGCAGGGCCCTCAATAGAGCTGGATTTCAGAATATTCAAACCCACAGGGCAAAGAACCATTATCCCCGTGGCAGGGGTTTCTCTCAATGACATGCCCATTTTTCGTGCTAGTGATTACGTGGAATTCCAAGCTCGAGATGACATTAACAACAGTGTTGCAATAAGTGAGGAGCTTCTACAGACATATTTGCATACTCCGAGCAGATTTGGTAAGCATCACAGCAGGGCAAACTCCATGCACTATGATAGGATTGTTCACGTCAGTCGATTTATTTTAACACGTAACAACGTTCCAACGAACGTAGTCTGTTTCAGGACCCTCTAGAAAACATCAGAATGAGGATCTCCCCATAATTCATGGGGAGGTCTCTCCATAGTCATAGTGATCCTTCGGAGGCTCCTTTTGTGTCATAGGAGACGTCTCCATGAATTATGACAAAGATACTCTTTCTAAAGGGTCCTAAATCAGTCTAATTTTATTGAAAACTTTACTATAAATACAATCGAGCTCTCTTTATTCTTACCACATAAGGTCCGGGGTTTTCACTGTGACAGAATTTGAATTTGTAAATAAAGTCTGCAAGATATTTTAGAATATCATTTTAGAGGTCACAACAAAGAGGTCCGAGTGTGTACTGGATCCGAAACTTATTGAGATAGTGAGCATGTTCTGCAGGTGCTGTCGTGTTCAATGACACTCTTTGGCCGAGTCTCAACACATCAAGCCTTCGAAACTTGAATTTGACGCAAGTTGAGGGCCCGTTTAATAGCGCAAGACTTACTCCTAGTAATGCTACAACCAGTACATTTAACAGGACCTTTAGCGAGCTCGTGCAGTCACCGACAGGGCAGGGCATATATTCCCCTGTCACGGTTTTGTTTAACACCACTTCAGATCATTCATTACCAGCCTTGATCCAAGAGCTCATGCAGGAAAGGCTGAAGGCAAGTGTGGGTGATGCTTCCGCGACGTTGAAGGTGTCCAACCATCCTCTGCCCCTCACCAAGACGGAGTTTCTGGAGCTTCAGACAGTTTTGTCCGTCTTGGCTGCCCTTTTTGTTCTTATCCCTTTTTGCTACCTGGGTGCCACTTTCGCGGTGTTTGTGGTTCGGGAACGCATTGTGAAGGCTAAGCTTCTTCAGGTGCGTTTGAACCCCATGGCTGCTGCGGTTCTATCAGGCTTTGTATCAAAAATAGCTTGTTTTATGAACTTTTAGACACATCGTAAAGAGAATTTTCCTCATGGTATTGCTGTGCTCACAGTGATTGTTTTGAGACTTCCCCATCTATCATGAGGAGACCTGTGCAAGATCACTGTCATTTTCAGCGAGACCTGGCCCTGAATCATGGGGAAGATTCCTGATGTGTTGACGCCTTAGAGTTTACGCGCTTCTTTTACAATGGTTTCCCTTTCTTAATGGTGTTCTGAGTAAGATGCTTTTCGATCTCCTATTTTAAGATATATGTAAGCCTCACTCTGAGTCCTTTGGTTTGAATGGGTGGGCAGATGGTGAGCGGAGCAAGCTGTGTGGCGTATTGGTTAGCAACGTACACTTGGGACTTGATCACATACACAGCAACTTTAGCCATTACTATGCTTATTTTTGAGCTGTATCAAGATAAATCATTTATTGGTTCATGGACGAAAGCTGGGGCCACATTTGCGGTCCTCATGTCGTTTGGAGCATCCGTGATTCCACTCACATATTGTTATTCTTTTGGTTTTTCGAATCACGCCAATGCTCAGGTAATAAATACCCATCTCTCTAGTTTTAGTCAGTTTATTTTCTGTGATTGCAAGTAGTCTTCTTTCTGTGTTAAAACATGCCTTGTGGTGGTGCACAAATCATGGCGTTCTAAAGCAGTTGGCAGTGGATATTCTACTGTAGAGAATTGTCAGATCACTGTACAATCAAATTTATACAAAAACTTCAATCACTCGAAACCTGGCACACTGGAGCTTCGAACATTTCTAAGCAATTGAGAATGTGATTCTGCAATGTTATTTCATGAGCGCAAGATGACTGTTCAGTAGGAAATTTTACTTTTTTCATGAACAGTTCCTAGGGTGTTGAGAGAGCTGCTAAAGAATGTTGGGCACCTCATATAGAAAACAATTAGTAGAAGCCCACCCCTGTGGATGTTCTTGCTGATATTTTCATTCTTGGTGCAGCAACCACAGTTCATGACCAGGTCTCTGTTATTATTTGCAGGTGGCAATTGCAGGCATTCATTTTGTAACAGGTTTTGGCATGCTCGTTGGAAGTTTAGTTATGGGCGATATTGCCGAAACCAAGGTGAAACACTGGATCCCTGTGTATGAAAATTGGTTTTGTACTAATACGAGATTGTTTTAAGAACTTTTTGACATCATAAAGAAAAGCTTCTCTGTGATTCATAGAGAGTTCTCCCTTCACTCAAAGTGAAGTCTTGTTATATGTTATTGGGAGGTCTCTGTCTGATGTCCAAGAGTTCTTGTGACAGTTCTTATTGAAATGTTTCCTAGGATGAATTTCATCGAGTTTCTTCTACTGGTGCACGAATTATATTTAGGGCTGCTAATTGGTCCGATATTTGCCGGTCAAAAAGTAATGTTTATTTGTTCTGAATTTTTTCATTAGGTGTTGTTGAGCATGAATGTTTATACCATTATCTTCTCTTGTCCCTTTTTGCATTATAATTGAAATAGAGGACGGTCTAAGATTCATGGTCCTCATCCTCCCTCGCACTCTCAGAGAGTTTTAGGTTTGATAGTCCTGATTTTGTTTAAAGAAGAACTTTTGTCTAATAACCTCCTTAGACATCTCGTCCCTCAATGGATTATGTATTTTGCAGTTGTCCAGCTTATCTGAAATTTTGAGCCGGTGCATGATAAAGATACCTTTGTTCTTTCAAACTTGTGATGCAGGCCCTGAATGAGAAATTGGTGTATCTTTACCATCTTTTTCCTCCCTTCAATCTGGGTAGAGGTCTGGTGCAACTATCAGCATTGGACTTTAGGCATCAACTGTTGGGTAAACCAGCTGATCCATTCAAGTGGAATATTCTGGGTCGTCCTCTCACTTACATGATAGCCGAGATTTTTGGCTACCTGCTTTTGACTATACTGATTGACAACGGCACTCTGCTCAAGGCGGCTTCCTATCTATGGGCTTGCGTTTCTCCAGCCTCAGTGCAGTCACGTCTGGCTGAATCATTGAATTCAGGTATGATAAGCAACAAGCAACAATCTGTGGTTCTTCCTAGTGGTTCGTGTTCTGAATACTATCACCCTCCCATGTTCCCTTTAGGGTTGAAAAATTGAATCATGCTTTCGAAAAATTACTGTGGGTCACTGCCATGCCGTACGTCACCAACCACGAACACAGTGAGTGAATAAACTTGAATTCCTTTTGGGTGACACTTCAAGTCGCTAGCCTCACCGAATTTGTTAAATTTCACTTTTTTAAACCATGTTATGAACCTTGACAACCTGCAGTATACATCTACTGTGTTTCTATCATGTTAGTTGAAGTTAGAAGGGTAAATGACTGTCCACCATTTTCCCAATATTATATATAAGTGAAAATTGCCCTTGATAAGGATTTTTGCTGAATGCGCACTTTAACGATTCCATATTAAATAACTATACAAGGGGTTAACCTATTAAGCTAACCTTTCACATTTCATGGATGATGCAGAGAAAATATCAATGAAAGAGGACGTGGACGTGAGTAAGGAAAGGAAGCGTGTGGAGGGGCGTCAAGCACGCAGTGATTCTGTCATTGTGCAAGGCCTCCGGAAAGTCTATCCTGGCCGTGGCTTGGAGCCTCCGAAGGTGGCTGTCAGAGATTTAACCCTTGGCATTCCTCCTCGTGAATGCTTTGGCTTCTTGTAAGTCACTTAAAACTTTGTTTTTCTGGTACTATCATTGCGAATCTCTCTTGGGTAGGAATCTTTGATAGGGAATCCAGTAAGATCGAGTTGTTTTGGCAACTTCTAAGCATCATTATGAAAGAGTCTTTCTCATGATGCATGGTAAGGTCTCTTCGTGGTCACACTTCAAGAATAGAGTGTAGTTCCTATTCTTTAATTGCTCAATTTTCTTCTCATTCTAGTCATCAATTACAAGGAGAGTCTAATGCAAGTAAGCATGCCTTACTTAAATACTGTGTGCAAAGCTTATGAGCGATCAAAGTTTCTTTATTAGATCACCTAAAACGGATACAAAAGCTCTGATGGGAATGCTCTTTACATTCTCAAAATTCAATGTATAATCATCGTCAAAGGTTGTCTTGTCGACCATTTAAGGTTCCCGTTTCAAGTTACCTTAAACAGTTTCTGAAACAATCAAATTTTACTGAAGAATCAGTTGTTTTCGTTTGGGGGGATCCTAAATCCAACCAAGTTGCTGTAATATCCATTTGGTGCGTGCATTTCTACTGTCACACATATCTAATCGGATCATCTCTGACTTTTGTCGATATAAATAGTATTTTATGACCTTAGCTGAAATTTCCATGGATAACCACTTCATCTGACGTGACTTGTACAGAGGAGTAAACGGAGCGGGGAAAACCACGACGCTGTCCATCCTGAGTGGAGACATTAGCCCCACAAGTGGCGACGCGTACATCATCGGCCACTCAGTCCTCCAAAACTTAGCAGCAGCGCAGAAACAGATCGGGTATTGTCCGCAGTTCGACCCTCTCTTGGACCTCATGACTGCCCGAGAGCACCTGCACATGTACGCCAATCTCAAAGGCGTCCCCAAGGAAGACGTAACAGAAACTGTGAACGTGCTTGTGGAAGCTGTTGGCCTTGCGAAGTATGTTGACCGTGTGGCTGGTGCTTACAGTGGTGGCAACAAGCGCAAGTTGGCGCTGGCAATTGCTCTTGTAAGTGATGGATTTTATAGCATTTTTTGAACCCACCATGCTAGCTAGGTCCTTTTCTATAGATCTAGAAAATGGTTTTCATTGTTCAGTCATTAGCCGCCTTGTGTGGTTCAAGGGGAGAGCAAGAAACCAGAATTCAACGGAGTGTAATAAGGGATTATAGTTAAAGAAAACTTACTATTCAGATTCTCATTTTCAGGTAAGGTGAAGAGACACCACTTGCATTGTTTAATTGAATGTTATGGATGTGGAACGCATGGCAGGTGGGCAATCCAGCGGTGGTATTTTTAGATGAGCCCAGCAGTGGAATGGACCCGGTGGCTAGGCGAGCCATGTGGAACTTGATTACAGACGCCGTTCTGGAGCGTGACATGAGTGTAGTCCTCACCACCCACAGCATGGAAGAGTGTGAAGCTCTGTGCAGCCGCGTTGGGGTTATGGTGGCTGGAAGCCTTGTCTGTCTGGGCTCCATACAACACATCAAGTCTCGCTTTGGTTCAGGTATGTTCATCATCCCCTACATGTAAAAGATTTATTTATTTGGAAAGTTAAATTTATAACTTTCTCACCTATTTCATAGTACATCCAGATAATGCAACTATTTTACTACAATGGAATCCTCTGGAAAATAGTGACAAGATCCATAGTCATTATTCTTTTCGTCTGTTTAAGAATTATACTAAACACACTCATGAGCTCAAACTCACGATTGTCGTGGGTTGGATCAATTGCAAGGTTACACGGTGGAGATGCGGTGTACGAATTCCAATGCCCTGGCGGGAGTCCACCAATTCATGTCACTCGAGTTTCCAAATTCGAGGATGGAAGAAGAGCACCTCACAAGAGTGAAGTACAGCATTCCTGTGAAAGACTTCACCTTGTCACAGGTGTTCGGCACCTTAGAGACGGAGAAGCTGAGGTTAGAGCTGGAGGATTACAGCGTGAGTCAAAGTACTCTGGAGCAAGTGTTTTTGAGTTTAGCCAATGGACAACCTGAGGAGACTGGGTGCTGATGTGGATTAAGAGCAGAATAAGGACGTAATTCCAAGTGGTTCTAGATCATGTAGATTTGTATTTTTTGGGTTGATGTAAGTTAAGGGCTTAGAATGAGGAGAAAGATTATGGGTTATAATCCTTTTCTGACTGCCCCCTTCAGATGGTGCAAAGATGTCTTGAACACAGGACTTGGCATTATGTTAACAGAGTTTGTACAAGGATGTCGTCATTTAGGAACTTGTGAATACCTTGAAGCTGACATTTGTATGTATTGTGAGTTTCATCCGTATTGGATGAGTGAATATCAATATACAGTGCACAGGTAATTACTCCCTACGTCCCAAAATAAGTGTCAGCAATTTTGTTGAAAACATTTGATACCAATTATTTCATTGATTATGTTATGAAAAAAAATAATTCAAAAGGTTCCAAATTTTATATCACCAGATATGTTGCATCTTTTCATTGCAACCTAACATCAAATTGGCCAAAAAAAACCTTCATGTAACCTCCTCAAAACAATTTCAAACACGAGGTCCAAATACAACATAAGCTCTTAAAAAAGAAAAATAATCCACTCAATGGTCTTTGAGGTTAAGGTAGGAGCATCCATGAAGGGAGGGTGTTATTAAAGCGACCTTTTAAGAGCTAATTGCATTTCGGGGGAAGTCAAACTCCATAAAACAATTTTCAGTAATTTTTTATAAGAAGAAAAATAAAATTGGCATCCAACCCAAGTTGTTTTGTATATTTTGGACCTTAGTGGAATCCTCAAGTATTTTAGGAGGGGGTCGTTTTTAAAACCGCACTACATTTCAACTTCTAGAAAATTGAGGATTCCACTAAGGTCCAAAATATACACTATTGATGCATTGAAGAAAAATCTACCCCAATGTTAGAGGTCCATTTTGGAACCTGGTCTCTTTTCAAGCACCCTCCCTTATTGCCAATTTAAGCAGTTTTAGCATAGTTGGAAGCATCTTTTCCTAAAAAGAATATTTTTGTAGTATTAACAACTGAAAATCACAAATTTTCAAAAAATATATATTTTGTGAATAAGGCATCTAATTTCTATGAATTTTCAAAAGTAGGACTCACTCTAGAGCACCTAAATATGTACTTTCAGGAAATCTACCTTGATTCTCAAAAATTAAAGTCCACCAACCACAACTAAGGTTTGAAGGTACTTTTGAAGACACTTTTAGGAGAACTCTATTGTCAAACAATGGGTACACTAAAATTAATGGGTACTTGTACCTTAAAGCACTAAAGTACTACAAAAAAAAACATGCCTGAGTATTGAACCCCCAAAGCAACAAGTGAGCTTATTATGAGCCTAACTACCCCTTTTCAGTGAAACTTTGGAAACCATATCCAATGTGGTGCTGCACATGGCTTGTAAAATGCCTTCCGCCACAAGTTCCTTTCCACTGAACTTAAGAGGAAGTTTGAACCCACTGGCATCGAGGAAAAGTTTGGGCCATGATCAATTATACATGACTTGCTCATCATTGAAATGGTCAGCAATTTGTTGTCAACTTGCACCAAAATAATGGGCTCTGCACCAAATCCTTAGAACATAAATAGTAAAATCTTGGATGAAATCACACCAAAAAAAATTTAAAACAAAAAATTCTGAATGAAATTGCCAAATTGTGAATGAAACGGAATTCTGGATATAAGACATGGTTTAATGTAATATTTTCTATTCAACATGTGGATAAATGTTGAAATAAGAAGCACCACTACAAAATTTAATATCAAAACTTTTGGTCTCCATGGGGAAAAAAAAAGTCTTAGTGGCTTGTAATAACTTACTAGATGTGGCTTTCAATAGTCCGGACTTGGTCCAATAGTAGGCTTGCTTATTTCCGAATGCACTTTGAAGCCCACTTTGAAGTTTCTGCCCTTGTGTGAAATGCTTACAATTCAAGTTCTGTTTGCTGCAAAAGGAAAGAAAATGCAAAGTAAATTCATGATTCATGGAGAACTTGGAGAACTTGCAACCGGGAGTGTGTTTTCAAGGAAGATTTTGTTGTTTGGACGTGGCTTACATTTGTCATGCATGGATAAGAACATCACCACCCCTTTGGGATAATGGATGAACTCTTAAGAGGTGCCTGCAAAATGGTGTCTTAACTCGTAAATGCCCAAGGCTTGTTTTGAGCTTCTTGGAATTTGTTCTAAGTTGAACAAAATGCCAACATTTTGATAATTTGTATACATTTCTCTTAAATTGTAACCATACAAATTCAAATTAGAAATGTTAGAGATTGCATAAGAAAAGAAAACCCAACAATAGCACTAATGGAGTGAAAGATTATAATGTTTGACCATGAGGGTGTTCAAACTAGAAAAGTGATGTAAAGTGTTTCTATCCTCTTTTCGCAAGTCAAATCTGAAAAGTTAGTGACTGAAAAAATATAAAACTAAAGGGCCTAATAAATATCCATAACTCCAATCAATTTATGGCTCTTCAAATCTACTCTACAATTTTTGTAAATGAATTTTGAATGTCATTTTTTCTCCAAAATCTAATGTATTTGAGGTTCATTTTCAAGAGCTCTCAACACTATGGAAAGTCAAAATTGCAATGGGTACCCTTGTACAAAATCTTGAATAGAAAAATCACTATCATTCATTTTTTAGATTGGATTTTTGACATTGAAACTAGACTTCTAAAAGAACTTTTCAAAAGTATAAACTATTAAAAATAGCAATTTATTCAAGTTTTAATTAACTTCAAAGTTTTGCAAACATCAAATTCTAATGCCTTGGGCATTTAGGGGTTAAAATAGGAAGCTTTTAAAGCAACCATTTAAGAGTTGATTGCCTTTCTATGGGAAGCTCAGTTTATTGAAACAATTATATGTAAATTGTTGTAGGAAGATAAATAGAATTGGCATATAATGCAAGTTGTTTCATATTTTTTGAACCTTTGGGGAATTAGTTACTAATTTTTGAAGTTGAAACACAATGGTCATCAAAAGCAACCACCTCTTGAAATGTGCAAGGTTGGTACAGTGAAGAAAGAAAAATGTACCTTTGAGTCATGTTTTCTTTTACTGTCCAGTTGGAGTTTAAGCCTTCTATCTTGTTGTATCATGGATTCAAAAGTAGCAAATTAAGCACAAAACTTCATAACATAAGCGGTAAGAAAGTTAAAAGGTTCCCTACAATAAATGGTCATAGGAACATTTATATTGTGAGTTTTTGTTTCAAATCTTTGAAAGATACTAAGGCCAAAAAGTGGTCAGTGGAAGACATTTGTCATTGTTTCAAGTCATTGTTCAATGTTGAGATAAAGAATGCATCTGTTGGTTCAATGATTGAAGCAATTTTGGTGACTACCTTAGTTATAGAGGATTGCATCATTTTAGCAAAGAAACACCATAGGAATCATCTTTTAGGATCATGTGTGCATCATTTACTTAAAAGAATCCAAAATGCTCATTGGAGGTCAAACTATTGTGTAAGACCTCCCCTCTTCACAAAATTCCAAGAATAAACATTTATACTTTTGTTTTACATAGGAAAAATTCTCCTCCATCTATCAGATAACTTAGTGCATATAATACCACAACACCATAAACTTATAGGGTTAAGACACTTATAGGACAATTGCAGTCAGCTTATTGAAAAGTACATATTGCGGTATAAGATTATAAAAGGTTCTATATGCGCAGCATTAAATCATACCATCAAAGGTGGGCCCCACAGGCTAGATTTATCCAAAGGAAAATGCTGAAATCTTTTATTTTTTGCATGTTTTATTTTTTCAAATTCAAAATCAAAGACCCCAAATTAGCTACGGGGACCCCAAACATACCCCAAAACCCGACACAAATATAAACCCCAAACCCTTATCAACCCCTAGTAAAATGAGATTTATCCCGTTGGGCCCACCTTTGATGGTATGATTTAATGTTTTGCATTCTATATAGAGTAGCTTGTTTTTTGGTGTAGGCGGTTGAAATTGGGCAATTTTATTTTATTTAAATAAAATTTTGAAAAATCAAACTACAAAATCCTCTTCAATCAAAGTTCAGTTTTTGAAAAAACAGCATGTTCTTTTCTTGGGCAGAATGAATTGATGGGAATATATCTTGGATTCTTACAAAAGAAGAGTTTATCCTTATTGAAAAATGCAATTATGAATAGTTAGGAACATGCAACTAATTTTTACAAGAACTGGAGTGTTGAAAAATAATTTTCAAAGCCTTGCAATCATGTGAGGTACATTAGGAAAACAAAAATCACACTTGATTGTATCCATACACAATAACCTCCTACCAATCATCTCCTTGCTAACTTGCAATTCCATGGAATTCTTTTCTTTGGATCGCCTTTGATTGACTAGGTTTTTTTCCAAAGACAATCTATGATGAACAGTTCCTAAAGTATTTGGCTTTGAAAGATCATCCAAGGCTGAGTTTATGTTTGAATCAAAAAAAAATTTAGCACATGGAAAAACATATTGATGATCTACATGGAAAAATACAAAATTTCAACAAAAATAATCTTTTTTTATCCAAAAGATGGGCAACAACAATAAAATGGTTGGTTGAGCATTTAGTCGTCAATTATAGTCTCAATACATTATCTAAAGTATAATAGCTCATAATATGAGATCTTTTTAAATAATTGGATATAAATAACTATGTCCAAGCACATCAAAATTCGTTATTTAACCCTTTAAAAACTAATTGTTCAAATTTTGAACTACAAATGAATGCAAACTCATCCAAAGCACACAAGAATGCATTTTCTCAATAGTTTTTTTTGAGGATTCTTGTGTTAGTTCTTTAACCCTTTAGTGACCATGGTTGATTTGGGGTGTGAGCACAATTTCTATATACGATTCTTGAAATGTGCCATTTTGTGACTATTCTATAGATGTAACTCTAAATCAAATTGTATAAATTGGTTCTATAAGACAAATTATTGAACCAAATAAAAAAATGAAAGCAATCCAACAATTTACATCTTTGTAATTAATCTTCAAAGATTGATGTATTGCAAACAGTCTCTGACATTGGGTGCTAAATATGGTTTGCCACAATTGGCATAAATTTCACTAAATGCTCCAGAATTCAATCCTAAGCCTTTCAACTAGTTCTTTCACACATATAAGTAGTCATCTTTTACATTCATTATATATTTTTTAGTAATATTTAACATGTCAAGAGGCGGGCAATTCAAGTTTGGACAAGCATTGCTAATGCATTTTTGCACGCATTTCCTTGAAATTGGCTTTGTTAGGAGTGTACAAAGACACTCTAATTGCATTGTTCTCTAGGATTTTTGAAATGAGATGTTCTATGAACAACAATAGACAAAAAGTCCAAAAATCAACCCAAAACTAGTCAACTGGTCACTAAAGGGTTAACACTTGTATGGTATAGAATCCAAATGCATTGTTTTGCACATATACTATACTTCAAAGGATATTGGTAGATTTAGCCTCAAGAAGTTATATTTTTAGTTCAAAAAGCAATCTTTTATAGATGACTTTAATAAATAAAAATGAAATAAAAACCTTCTTAATCAATGCATTAAAAATTTGATATTTTGAATCCAAAGCAAAAAATTGATTGTAAACTTTATAAATATTCACTGTAGAATTGATTCTAAAAGGAATTTTTACTTTTTCGCTTTAAATTTTATTGAAAAATATTGGTTTGTACATTAATTGACTTGAGTGTATAGATATAATCTATGGATCATATTTTACAGTCATTACAAGCTTGAGATTCATCAATAAATTATTGTTCTAAGTTATATTTTATGATACATCTTTACAATGTTGAGAATTTGGATTCCCCCTTGGTCCTTAATCCTTGATTTCAAAATTCACCAAAGCTACTAGAAACTTGAGCAATTTGTTTGCTCATTTTTTTCTTGTGACCAAATAGAATATAACTACAAGGTCTTGTAGTTTACATTGATAGTCAACACCTCAAAAAACTTCAAATGATTTGACCTCATAGTTTAGTAGATATTGAAGTTTGAAGTTTATTTAGATTGATAGAAAATTTGGGCAATGCACTTTGAAGGCCAATATCTTAATGAGAATATTTTGAAACTGATGGCATTTCGTACTTAGTGAAAAGACATAAGAGTTGAAATTGCTCATGTAAAGTTTCCCAACATCAACCTAGTCATTTTGCAATTTTGGATGGAGTTTGTAATGTGTGGTAGTTTGTTGTAATCAAAAGAGATCTTTAGAGTATAAAAAACAAGAATGGAATCGCTTGTCTTGTCCTTCAACTTCTTAGATCTACCCTTTTTGAAGTTCAAAGCAATTGCATTGGTTGGTTGACTTTTTCATTCACTATCTAAAGTGAATTATAAAATATGAGCCATAAACTATACTATTCAACTTTGAAAATTCCACAAAGTAGATTCTAACTTGGAATTTGATGAAACTAAAGCTATTGGATTCATAATGCAATCTATTTTTTGAAAATAATTTTTGATGAAAAAAAAATCAAAAATTTAGAATGGAAAGCTCAAAAAAGGGCAACTAGAAAATGATCACTTGCCATAGGTCATTAGGGATTTACTTAAGAGGTTAACCCACCTCTCTAAGTGAGATCAAATGAACAAACTTTAGAAGATTCTAAATTTGTGCACTCTTTTGCTACAATAGACAAAGCACTGTCTACATCATTTGCATCTTTGGACTAAAAATCTTGGATGTAAAATTCAATCCCAAATGTACTCAATTTTTAAAACTTTCATTGTTTGAAAATTGTTCATGTCAACAATGTCTCACATCTCTAAAATATGAGCTTCCGTAATCATCACAACTAGCTCCTAAAATTCAATCAAAAAATTGCTAAAACCTTGATATTGATGACACAAGATGTATAGAAGCAGAATAAGAAAGTTTTGGAGAGCCAAATTTCAATTTTTGTTACACTTGTATACAATAGTCTAAAATTTCATAATTTAGAACTTCACTTAGAGCTCCACCACCCAAGCATATCAAAAATGATACAACAGAGGGGTTTGAGAAGGCCTATAAGGGATCATATTTGGAGGTCACTTGAGAATTCTTCACCATCCTATAATATAGAGATTGCCTATTTAAAAAAGATCAAGGTTGTTGCTCAAATTTGTCCACATTTCTTCTATTCTTTCAAAGACCTTACAAAAGCATTTGATCCTCTTCTTCACTTGTTATCTATAGTTGATATTTGTTCATTGAATCCATTGTCCTACATCAACAAAAAGGTCATCAATTTTTTTCTAAAATTGACTCTACAAATTTTTGTTAGAAGAATGATGGTGGAACAAAGAGTCTAGTGAGGTGTTGCACAAGAGCTATTGTAGTTGCACCCAACATACTTAGGTGGGTGTGTTCTATCTAATGCAAAGAAAATGATTCATTCGTGACCATGACCCATTTTCATAATTTAGGGTGATCTATTTCCAAACAACCAAATTAACATGAATATTGATCAGTTTAGACATATCATAGTCAAGAATATGAATCCTAATTGTTAAGTTGACATCTAGCAATGGATAGGATTAAAAATAGCCTTTATTCTATAAGTAGTACCATATGAAGTGTAGATTGAAAGTATATTTAGGTGCCACAATTATCAATTCCAGGATTTGAACATTTTTAATTTTATAACCAACCATTGGTTGACAATTGGACGACCTATATAATGAGTATAGGGAAAACAAAATATTCACTTTGAAAATTTGTGAAAAAATACAAAATACTTCTAAATTCTACTTACATACACAATACATTTCTCTCCACACATCATATTCGTACTACAAATATGATAAATTACTTTAATAACTTGATAGAAATGGGCCATTTATTTTAGAAGTTGGATTGTGCCAAAAATAACTCCAAATCCTAAAATTAGTCTATGAAAATGGGCAATTAAACCCTTAAATGCCTAGCAAGTGAAAATTGAAATAATCCCATCTAGTATTCATCTATGTTTAAAAAATAAATAAAAAATGTTCTTTGGAGGTCCAATTACTATGCATGATCTCCCTTTCTATTGCACAAAAATCCAAGGATGAACAATTGCACTTCCATCCTACATACAAAGATTCTTTGTCATTCATCGGCCAAAAACTAGTCACAACATCATTTAAGGGTTAAATTTCAAGAAGGTAGCCATGGAAGGGGCTTGAATGCCAACTTTAGAACATTTGAATGAAGGGCCACTTAACCCCGAAATGCCCAAGGCCTATTTTGAGCTTCTTGGAATTTGCTCTAAAGTAAACAAAATACCAACATTTTGATAAGTTGTATCAATTTTTCTTAAATTGTAACCATAAGATTGCATAGGAAAAGAAAACACAATAATATCATTTATAAAGTGAAAGATTATAATGTTTGACCATGAGTGTTAAAATTGCAAAAGTGATGTGAAGTCTTTCTATCCTCTTTTTACAAGTCAAATATGAAAAGTTGGTGACCAAAAAAATATGAGGTTAAAGGGCCTAATATGCATAACTCCAATCAATTTAGGGCTTTTCAAAATCTGCTATACAATTTTTATAAATGAATTTTGAATGTGATTTTTCCTCCAAAATCTAGCATGTTGGAGACTCATTTTCAAGAGCTCTCAAGACTACGGAAAGCCAAGATTGCAATGGACACTTTTGCACAAAATCTTGAATAGAAAAATCATAATCAATCAATTTCAAAATCAGATTTTCGATGCTTAACCCCTAAAGGACCATTGTCCCCTCAGGGGACAATTTGGAGTTCGGGCAGGTTCCATAGACCTCAATTTTTAATTAATCTTTTTGAAACTTTCTCATAAGATAGGAAAATTGATTAGCTTCATGGGAATTTAATTTTTATTTCAATTGGTGACCGGGAGCAAAAGTTATACCACAAAAAGTCCAAATTTTCATTCGGCAGGCAGAAATTTTTTTTGGCAAGAAGTCAAAAAAAAAATTTAATTTTTTTTTTCTAAAATAATAGATTTTTGCCTACATGTGAAGCTTTGATTCACTCTATTTGGACTTATAATGAGAAAGTTATGGACAATCTTGTTTTTCAGGCAATCTAAACAATTTCTTGAAAAAATAACTTATACGATTCATTTTTGAATGCAATTTTCACAATTTTTCAAAAAAATTGTTGGACAAGGTTATGTTTAGTTTCTAGAACAATCTCACCATTGGGATTATTGTATTTCAATCTCATCTTAGAGTTATTAACCATTTAGTTTTTCTTTCAATCTTGGACCTACATCTACTTAACAATTTTTTAAAGAATGAAAATCAAGTGTTTTTTGTGTGAAATTTTTTTCCTAGACTCTCAATTCAATTTCTTAACACAAAAAATTATAAATTCAAAGTCTATAGTGCAATTTTTTAATACAAATTCCAGTCAAAGTCATCTGAAATTGCAAACCACAGTTCAAAAAAACTTGTATTTCCAACTTTGAGTGCTCATATCTTCCAATCTGTACGGTCAAACTTCACGAAATTTTTACCACTTGATCTCAATCAGGTTAAGTACAAGATCCTACGGTTAGATTCTTTAAAAAAAATTCTTGGATGAATGCAACAGAAATGACAGTTTTGAGAGGTTTTTTAATAGAAAAAAGGCCTTGGTCCTTTAGGGGTTAAACTAGATTTTTAAAAGAACTTTCTAAAAGTATAATCAACTAAAAAAATCAACTTGGTTAAGTTTTATTTAACTTCAAAGTTTTGCAAATACTAGATTCTAGTGCCTTGGACATTTAGGGGTTAATTAGTTATCACCGCTCTTTATATACAAATTTAATTGAAGTGGTTGGAGAAGAGTTGTGGCCCTCTAAAGCGACGTGCCGTTCCTCTGCCCGGGAGGGCAGGAATCTTCCAGAAGTTTGGCGGCTTTGGGCAGCAAGCCCAGCGGCTTCTCCCTCGGCTTGGCTGCCCACTTGCCCACCGCCCACCGCTAAGCTCCTCCTGCGGGCTTCTTACAGTCGCCGCTTTTGCTGTGGTTCATTCCAGTAAGGTAGGGGGCTGTAAAAGCGACCCTTTACCAGCTGATTTGCATTCTAGGGATAGGGAGGCTAAACTCTTTAAAACAATTTTTAGTAAATTTTAGTGGTAAGAAAAATGGAATTGGCATCTAACCCTAGTCAATTCATATTTTTTGGACCTTCATGGAATTAGTTATGAATTTTTGAAGTTTGAAACACAATGGTTTCTGAAAGCGACCCCCTCCTAAAATGTACACTTCCGGTACATGTTAGAGGCAAAATCTACCAGATCACTTTTAGAGACAGGGTTACAATTACAGCCCCCTACCTTATTCAATTCCCAAAATCTGTAAGTTAATGGCAAAGCACGCTAAGGTAGAACCACCGCGTAACTGATCATTTAAGGTATTTTAGACATGATTTAGTGTAGTGCAAGGCAAAACAAATATTTTCAAAGGAGTAAAGATAAAAATGTTGGGGATTGCAAAAACTTTGTTAATTTTATCACATAAATTGAATTACTATGAATTTTGGAAGGCATAAAGTGTGCTAGACCAAATACCAATCTGTGGAGTCTTCTAATTTTGATTGCGCAAAAAAAATACTTTTTTACTCATTCTTTTCTACTTTCTTGCACAATACTTTGGAACATATGCCATAAACTTTTAGTCCCAATTTTAAAAACAAGAAAAAAACTCATTGTAGCCTTGGTTGGAAATACGTCCATGAATAGGTTGGCTATGGGGGGCCGATTGATTATAGGTGGTTCTACCTTACACAAAATAGTGCAATTTGGTTGCCTTAACAATTGGGCAGGGTGAATTAACCCCCTTGCTTGGCCCCTCTGGAAAATGCTGCAGTTTTTTTAATTTTCCATGCATGGTAAAAATTTGCAAATTTTGGATTTCATATTTGCAATCGGAGGCCCAGATATGCTAGAAAAGGGTGCATAAGGTAAATTAATCAAGCTCCAAATAAGGGGCATTTTGATACTTGCACCTTTGGAATGACTTCGAGGGGCTGAGCAGGGGGGCAATTCACCTTGACCTTAACAATTAGGTTCCTTTGTATCAAGGAAGTTACTTTACAAGCCATTAAAGTTAACACATACACTTAAAAATATTTCTATTTGTACACATGGAGGTTTGATCATGATTCCCAACTACAATAACGTCAATTTCAAAAGTCGTGTATTTGTGTAAAATAATTGAAATTTCTTAAAATTGTGTCAAATGTCAAGAAATTAGTGTGGGGCAACCTAATTTCACCCTTTTATATTGGTTGTGAAAGATAATTGTAGGTAACAATGAACTCTCATATTGTGTCAACCTTTGAAATGAATTTCCAAATATTTCAAATAGACTTGGGATTGCCTTCAAGCAAGTTTTTTGATGTTTTCACTTTTATCTAGATAGGGAGAAACTAAATTTTAGGAGCTAATTTTGTCTTATTGTCAAACTAAAATAAATAAATAGTGAATTAGGTTGTCCCTCACTAAAATCTCAATACTAAATCTCAATTACTATATAAATATTTGTTGTTACTACACAAGAATGCACTACTTTTGATTTTGGTATTGTTGTAGTTCAAATTCATAAATGTCCATGTGTAGAAATGGAAATATTCGTAGAAATATTTGTTGACTTTGAGAATTGTATAATATAATAACTTTCTTGGAGTGAGGCAACTTAATTGTTTAATACAACCTAATTTCACTGTAAATTTTGTATAGAGGCAACCAAAAGTTCTAGTCCAATGTCAAAAATAGATTTTCAAAAGTAGGAAACTTGACTCTCTTGCTTTTTAAGAGCCTCTCCCACTAAAATTTGCCAACCAATAATTTCAATTCTCCTATTGCAAATATTGCATAATCCTATGTAAAATTTTTGAATATTTTGTCTTTCTAGTACAATTTATTTGATTTATATACAAAAGAACTTAATCTCATGTCTATGCACCTATAGAGGTCACAAATTGAAACTAAATCCACTTGTTATTATGAAACATATATTATTCTATCTAAGGTTCTATCAAATCTTATTTCCAAATAAAAGGAGATTCCAATGCATCTTACCATGCATTATTGAAATATTATATGAATAAATTACAAATTTTAAAAATATTGTCTTAAAGTATATCCAAAACCAATGTTAGTCTGTAAAAAACTCTCATGTTTTGATTGTGTACATCTTATATAATAAACATCTAGTTTTTTATGATTCTTTTTTATCCTAGTAGAGGTGGTACATTTTGAACAATGTAGATTATAGGCATATATATCTCACGTAAGACTTTAGGTAGCAGCAAAGCAAGCTAGGTTATGAAAAATAACTTTAGGTTAGGACACACTGAGTCTCATCATTCTCATAGTAACAATAACAGTAACTAACATATTCACTTGTGTTTGTTCTTCATAATCTTCAATACACAATCCTTACCTAATGTATTCTTGATGGAGGCAATTTTTAATTGCTTCATTGCTTTGAAGTCTCAAAAATAATTGTTTAAGAAACAAATGTAATGCATGTCTATTGTTACAACTTTCTACTATTGTTTATATTATTAATGTTGTTTGTACATAGTATTAAGTAGTCACCACTTGTAAAGGAGTCTTGTAGGAAGGTTTACATGACTTTGAATAAAATAAAAACAAATAATGGATTGGCCATGATTTAGACAAAATAATCTTTACTAGTGTCAAGTACCACTCTACCATACACATATTGAGTCATTGGAGAGATATGTTCTGTAGTCAAAACTTCTAGTGTTGTTGATTTGAACTTGCCTTGTCTTTGCCAACTATAACTTGCAATAGTGGCAAAAACTTAGTAGGCATCCAAAGTATGTTAAAGTTTTATTTATAATTATTTATAATTTTTTTAAACTAATATTTTATTCCAATGCCAAAAAGATTAGTAAAGTATTGATTATTTTGATTTTTTATTGACATTCAATTTTCAACCCCTTAAGAACCAAATGTCTAAATTTTCAAATATATCCCAAGTACATAAATATGCATTTTCTCACCCATCAATTTTTTGGAAATTCTTGTGGTGGTTTCTTAATGATTGTATTGTAAGAAAAACTATTTTCAAATATTTTAGAATGAAAAAGATATTACTACATTTGACCTTGGAAAATTCTTTTTCAATTCAAAAAATGACCCTTCAAAAATGCCTTGAATACAAAAGTAAAATAAATATCTTCAAAAATCTTTGTGACTAAAACTTAACATTTAAATTTAAGGGAGAAAATACTAGTGAAAATCACAAATATTATATCTACAATCAATTTTAGAACAAATTTTAATTTTTGGCTTTAGATTTTATTGAAAAATATTAGTTTGTGTGCAAATTGATCTAACCATATGTATATTTGATCTACGAATTACACCTTACATCTTACAACTACTCCCTCTATCCCGCAAAAGCATCCAAATCAAGGAAATTTTCTGTCCCACTGAAAAGGTCCTTCTTATGATTTCAACCATTTAGTGGATGTTTGACTAAATGACCTTAAAAGAGCAAGTGAAATAACGCAAGTGTACTTCATGGGCCTTGCAAACTTGATTTTAAGTGGTAGTATGAGACAACTTCTATACAATGCCTCCTAAAATAGCAATGTTAATGATTTATTTAGTGCCTACTTTGGAGCTATTAAAAATTGATCATAAAGTGGGATTATTTTTAATTTTTGAATATTTAGATTGGGGAACATCTTATTAAAATCCCATTTTAGCCAAAACCCTGTAAACCAATAAAATTAAAAGAGTTGGCAACAATTATAAAAAATGTCTAAAATCTCACTTTCAACTTGTATTTTGGGTGCCTAAATGACACTCCCTAAACTCCAAATTATGCATACATTTTAGACATGGGTTATTCATTCTTGAATGCCCAAACTTTTGGCACTTTGATTCAAAATAGAGTCAATCTTTGAAGAAGAAGAGATTTGAAAACTTTTTGTGGGACAAAGGGAGTATTATTTGAGAGTCACCATTAAATTGCTATTTAAAGTTGCATTTTACAATACATCTTTACAATTTTGAAAATCTAGGCTATCCCTTGATCCTTAAACATTCATAGCTTCATTGTATACTTCCATAAATTATAACATTCAGGGATAGAAGTCCAACTTATTAGTAGCTTTTTCAAAATCTTTATACAAAACTTGAAGGTTCATACCTTTTCAAATATCATTTTCACCTAAAACTCAAGACTTAAGAAGATTATAGAAAGTTTTTACCATATGGATTAATGAAACATAAGAATGGCTAAGATTAATTTGAGTTTTAGGAGAAAAAACATGATAGATGAAATCAACCAAATTTGACTGATTACACAAAAATTTATCTCCTTTTAAACTAAAAGCCAGCCTCAGCTACACATAAAAATAAGTTTGTATAACTAGGGCTACTTCCCATATGTAAAGGCCTTGAGGCAAAGAAGCTAGGTTGATTTAGATAAATTTAGAGAAAAAAAAAGATGGGCTGAAATTTCAGGGTTGCTTTACACCTACACTAATATTAAAATTAAGTTTCACCTCATTATTTTCTTGACATTCCACTCTATATAAATATTTTCAATTATTGTAGAAGAATGCACTACTTTTGAATTCTTTTTTGTTGTAGTTGAAACTCATGAACCTCCATGTATACAAATGGAAGCATTTGTAGAAATATTTGTTGACTTTGATGGCTTATGAAGTGATTTCCTTGTAGTAAGGCAACCTAATTGTAAAAGCAATCTAATTTCACTATTTAGTGAAGAGGTTGGGCCAATCTCCCTTAAGGCCAATTGCACAAAATCCAATGAATTAAGATTTGTTGAAGAAAATAACATTTTATGAGGTAATTTAAATTTTTTTGAAGTCTAACATTGGACCTTAGGCCAAGAATTGGCCACCTATTTCTAATGCACCCAATTCAATGAGATTGGTCCATGTTTAATCATGTCTTTTTGGAATAAAAAAATTTGGACTACTAAATTGGTTTGGCTTCCAAGTATAAAGGGGCTAGGGTTGATTTCAACCTTTTACCAATTACAAGTGAAGATTCTTGGCCTTTGACACAACAAAGTGGCCCAACCTATAAGTGTAAAGTGTCCCTAATTTTAGTTTCATGACATGTTTCTTGAGTTAGTTTGACTAAATCATTTGTGATTTTATTTTATTTTATTTTTACCAATGCATGTAATGTTCTTCACATGGATACAAGATATGGGACCTCATGAGAATTATATTTTTCATCATATGATCAATTGAATCGGTCATTTTCAAACATGAAAAAAATATTTTGGGGGGGTCTATAACTAACATGATTCCAAAGCACTCACATTAGAAGAGATTTAAAGGTTCCAGAAGATTACAAGTTCCCGAACTCGGGAGAACACAAAGTTTGCTGCAAGAATAGGAATTTGACGTGGTCAAGAGAGTGCCACGTCATTGATTTTTTTTGAAAAAAAAGAAATTGGGACTTTTTTTCACATTTCAGGCCCCCCTAATTTTTTTTTTGGATCAGCAACTGGCTTCACGAAAGCCAGCAGTTTGGGAAAAGTTTTGAGAACAAGGCTCAAATAGGCTTCTTTTGCCCTAAAATCCCCTCTAATGAGAATGCCAAAGTCAAAACTGATCAATTCTCGGTCCTATGCTCATGTACTGATTTTTTGGGATGTACACTCCAGGAACATCTGAAGAAGTGGCGACTTTGGGTCCCTGGTAACATACCTGTCCCAGACAACATCAGTCACTTGAGAAAAGGTCCTGAGGACAAACTGAAACAAGTTGTGGCACACACACCTAAAAAATATTTTTTTAAATAAAAAATTAAGAATAAAATTTGTGGATCGACTGGTTTTATATTTTTGGCACAGACCTTTAGTTCCCTGGATTTCATGGCCTTCATAACATTCAGTAGCCCATAGAAGGACCGCCTTTCCCTTTGTGAAGTCCGCATCACCTAATTTCATCTGACATTTCTTGAAGTTTGCAACTTTAGTTACTGAATGCTATGAAATATTCCACACCATTTCATCCACTGGGAGGCAGTGTGACAAGCTGCTACTGAATGTTATGTTTAGTTAACTTAGTACTTGGGAAATTACCCCCCCCCCCCGCCTCCCTTGCCCCGCTCTTAGCAGGGTTTGTTTTTTTCATTTCTTGTGAAGTGTCAAAGTGGCGATATTTCATTTTATTGTGGAGCTCCAAATCTCAACATTCATCCATATATTACATAGAAAGTATCATATTAGCACATAATACATATCTATCATTCTATTGTCATCCATTATTTGGTGATTTCATCCACTATTTAAAATTTTTTTGAAGTTTATTGGCGATTTCATCCAAAATTTCACTGTTTCTTTCCTATAGACTTGGTGCCAAGCCAAAAAATTTGGTGCAATTTTGCACCAAATCGCAAAAAAAAAAACCCTGGCTCTTAGTATTGTTGCAATATTGTTTCAATGGATTCACAGTCCAACCTTGAAATCATATTGTTCCAAAACAAAAGTAGTATTGTAACAGATATGCTCCAATGGGAAAACAATGCTTTTATTGAAACAATATTGGTGCAGTACTACCTTTATATTGCAGTAGTATAATTTCAGGGTTGGCCTGTGAACCCATTGAAACAATAAGGTAGAAGGCTCTTAAATGGAGTGAGTTCTAAAATGGTGCCCTATCTTAAATGTACAATATTTGTATATGTTTCTTTTTCATAGCCTTTAGCAGTGTACTAACAGTGTACGTTTTAGCTAGGGCACCATTTTAGAGCCTTATGTCCTTTCAACTTCAAATTTTGATAACTAATTCAAAAAAGCTCAGAAAAATATGAAACGACTTGGGTAAGATGTCAATTCTACTTGTCTTTCAAGGAAAATTTACTGAAAAATATTTCTAGAAGTTTTACCTCCCTGAAATTCTGTTTCAGCCCTTAGATGGTCCATTATAGGACACTTACCTTACTGTTTTTGAGGTGTGCTGTTTTTTTTAATACAATGGGGTTTCCCCAATTGTTAAAAAAAACACAAAAAAAACACAATACTGTTTCAATGGGGGTTACTTTCCTGATGAGTACATTTCACCATTTTTCACGTAAACAGTACAATAGTACATAGTTTTTAAAAATATTTTCTTTTGGTACTCACTACAGTCCTGACCATAAGAATAATGCTCACCTGCCAAAAGAGGGGAAACCAGAAGAACCCGCCACACTGACCGACCGACCGGCCAGAGACGGATGGTGCCAATGAGTCAAAAGTTTCTTATTACGGCACAGTATGGGTGGTAAAATAGTGTGACCTGGTCGGCCTTGTGTTTGGTTTGAACTTACAGTCCCACTCCACACTAATAAAAGGAAATCAGTGTACCGTGAGCTTGTCGTATCAGTTCATTTCAGCTAGCCAGTGATTTCGTAGGCTCTCAAATTCTCAATATCAATAATAATATTTTTACTACTATTATTTTTTGAAACCAATGAAACCAATTCTATTCAGTTGCAAAGGGCCGACTATTATTATTTTGCTGTATTTTATATTCCTTTTTTGAACAACTGGGCAATGGCTATTATTTTTTACTATCATGCCTGCGTGCCCTTCTGTCAGATGGTACAGTAACTTAGTTGAATGCCGGCGGGCAAGGCGTGCAGAAGCAGCCAAACTGGAATTCAGGTTCCCAACAGCCAGACTTTTTGAGTTTTACCGGCTAAGGTAGAACCACCTATTCCTGATCAAGGACCCATATCCAACCTATAGGATGTGGCTATTTCCAACCAAGGTTAGAAGAGATTTACAATCAAAGCTTGGAATGTACTTTTCCCCCATTTTCAAGGTTGGGACTAATAAGGTCATGACACATGTCCCAAAGTGTCATAAAGTGTGTGGGAAGTACCAATTGGGAAAGTAGTCTTGGCTATGATCCGAATTAGAAGACTTTAGACATTGGCTATGGATTCAAAGCACTTGTTGGCTTTTAAAAATCATAGTAAGTTCAGTTTTGAGGATAAAATTATGAAAAATTTGCAATCCCCATCTTTCTTATCTTGCTACATGGAAAAAATTTGTATAGCCTCATATTCCTCATGATTTGTTCCATCATTGCTTAAATGATCGTGTATAGGTGGTTCTACCTTAATTTCCTTTAGTTCAGTCCCAAATTGAACCGGTTTTTCAAGCACGATGTCCAATTATTCCCTCAATTTTTTTGCCAAATCCTCTAGCTAACTTTGATTTAGTTGTCGGTTTTTTCCGATCGTTGTTCTTCAATATGGGTAAGAATTAAGGTAGGAGGTCCATAAAATGACCATCTAAGGCTTGGAATTGAATTTTGGAGAGGTTCAACATCTTGACGTATTTTTCAGTAAATTTTCCTTGAAAGACAAGTGGAATATGCATCTACCACAAGTTGTTTCATATTTTTGGGAGCTTTGTGGAATTAGTTACAAATTTTTGAAGTTGAAAAAAGGGGTCATTTGTGGTCATCAAAAGCACCTACTTCCTGAAATGTGCAGATTTGGTACATTAAAAAAAACAAAATGTACCTTTCAGTCATGTTTGCTTTAATGTTTGGTTGGAATTCAAGCCTCTTACCTTAGCAACAATGACTATTACATTAGAAGGGATTTGAGGTCAAGAAAAGCTTGATTCAAGCTTGTTCCTTAGCCTATTTACAAAATTGTTCTTCAAACTCTTGGCTACTGTTAGGCCAACAATTTTTTTTAAATAAAAAAATTATTGGTCCTAAAATGCAAAAAAAATCCAAAAATTTTGTTTTTACTTAAAATTTTTTTTTGATAATGTGGCTTACTCTTGACTACTTCAAATTCTTGCATTTCTATGTTCCCATAGTTTGGGAACTCGTGGTCTTCTAGAGGCCTCAAATCTCTTTTAATGCTTAATCCGCCTCACACAAAATACGGCAACTTATAATCAACGTTGAAGATCTAGAAGAAGTAGTAAATAAAATATACTAGCACAAATCTGTTACAATGCAAAATTAAACTTAGGAGAATGTGCTAATGTGGACTGGATAGTTGATTAGATGATAAGATGAAACATTCTAGATGAAAACATAACTATATTTGTGACAACAGGTTGTGATAGAGGGTCGTGACAATTTGTATTTAATATTATAAATAACAACTGAAGTAGACATGACCGTAGATTCCAAATGAATGAATAGCTTTGATGGTGTGTAGAATTTTTTTAAACATTCAATAGAGTAATTGCAAAGGTCGTCTTCAGTTGTAATAGCGGTGTCAAAAGAAGGTTTGACTAAAAATAGTTCAAAAGAAACACATGACCAAAATCCATCAAAACCCATTGAGATTTGGGTGTTAGCTCCAACAAATGTTGTCCTATGTTGTTCTCAAACTTTGACTTTGGATATTGCATTGTACACACTTTACAATTCACTCGAACTCATTTTTATGAAAAAATGACTAGTTGGACTTTTGACTTATACAAGATATGTATGCCTATAACCAACACTACCTGAAATGCAATACCTATATTTAGACCAAAATTTTTCATTGTTGAAAACCTAAATAGTGATCATACAAGATGTACACAATTGATTCAAGTTCATAAGGACCAAATAACTTATTCATAGTGACATCTACTAACAACTTCTTTGAAAATTCATAACTTATTCATATAGTATCTAAATAAAGTCTTTTGAAATTGACTTTTTGTTGCCAATAAGGTCTAAGGGTTGCTACTATGTGAGCTAAGAGTGTGAGCCCATGAGCCTAAAAGACTACATACCTATAATATATGTGTCTATGGTATAGAAACTTTCTACAATTATAGTACAACTATACTATACATACCATTATTATAGGTGTATATGTCGTGATCACCATCAATGATTATTGTATATCTCTTTACATACATACTCAAGGCTCACATACTTGCATTTTCATGCTCACATATTAGCATTGTTGTTACCCGTCCATTTTGCCGGTGGATTCTAGTTGGCAATTAAGTTGTAATGTCCAATTACTAAGTTTCACTTGAATAATTGGACATTAAATTTTTTCATCCAACATCCAAGTGTTCATCCCAAATGTTCATCCTATTCTACTAACTTCTTGGTAGTAGTTTATGTCAAACAATGTTGTCATCATCAAGAATTGCAAGAAGAAATGCGTCTCCTCAACGGGCTTCGCCCTCCTCGTGGAGCATTTATCCCCACAATCCCCTCTTCCATGGGCATTGCCCTTTCCAAAAGTCTTATACTACACGTCTCACAAAGTAAAGTAATTGTGGCTAGAAAGTTTTAATCCACGCCAGCATGTCTGAAAAACGTGAGTAAGCATACGGCGGTGTTCCCGTCTCTTGGCTGATGCCATGACTTTGGTTTGTACACACCACGTCTGACAGCAAAAGATGAGTGATTGCGGGAAGTAAGTTCACAGGCTGCTGGCAACCGACTGCGCAATACTGTACGTCGTCCTTCCCCGGAGGTCGTGGCTTCTAGTTGGTGGAAACCGCATCAATTCCAGATTCCATGCCCAGATTGGTGCCTGCACATGGACGGGTTCTCCACTTCTCCATGGACGAAGTCGTCCACACCCTTCGAATCTAAAGAAGAACTTAAGATACAGGCGAAGCTCATCGTGAGCTGGTCACAGGCAGACGGAGGGAGAGAATCATGTGGATAATGGACGACAGACGACGGACGCCAGTAGCGATTTGGCCAACTTATTATTAGCTTACTGGGGGTGCAACTGTGCAAGTGTGCAACAACTGTGGCCGGAGACTGTGTCCGTCCGGCCTTGTGGGTCACACACATACCGTATACCAATTCTTCCTCGGGCGTTCACTCTCAAGCTCTCAGTAGTACCATAGTCTCTCCGGAAGTCTCTCCGAGTCTCCGAGGTTATAGGTTTTGCGCAAGGGTTTAGGAACGATCTCATTCTCGTCGTCTTTCTCGCGAGATTTGGTTTCGAAGAGCGGAACTTCTTTTTGAGTTTTGCTTGTGTGGAATCCAGGGTTTGGATTTGGGAAGAGTGAGTGTAGAAGGGAAGGAGAGGGCGATGAAGGGGTGCTTGATCGACAGTGGTAGGGGTGCGCTTGGTGTAAACAGTTTGCAATTAGGTTTGTAGCTTTGAGAACAACTGGGTGCGCGCAGGTGTGAGGGTTAGTTGCGATGAAAGGGCTCCATGGGCAAGCTGATTTCCAGACACTTATGGAAGGGCAGCAGGACCTGATTTGCCGGTTTCACCGGCACGAGCTTCAAGCGCACCAGTGCGGCTCCATTTTGTTACAGCAGATCAAGGCGCCCGTGGAGACTGTGTGGAGTGTATTACGGCGGTTTGATAAGCCGCAGGTGAGGGTCGTCTCGCACACACACAGATCTTAGTCTCGTTATTTAGGACCATTTCGTATTGTTCACAGTCGTACATGTCCATCACTTTCGTAGACAGTACTGACAATATTTAGACGACGTGAATTGGGTCTGGAGTATCTAACACACTGTCAAGATCTTAGTCTGGGTACTTGCGAAATGTTTCCTAATGGGTATCAAACATATCCATCACTTGCCTAGGACGACATTTAGACAACAACCCAAGTTGTGAATTAGACCTGGAGTATCGTAACTCACCAAGATCTTCGTCTCGGTAGTTGCAAATATTTGGCTATGGTTGTCAAAACATGATATCCATCACTTGTGTAGTCCAACATTTGAACAACATTAGTGCTTGTTTACGAAGAGAATTTGGCCTAGTGTATCTAAAGAAGAGTATGATTGTACGTTTGCACAGGTTTACAAGCGCTTCATCGAGTCGTGCAACATAATAGACGGCGATGGCGGCGTGGGCACAATTCGTGAGGTTCACGTGGTGTCTTCCATCCCCGCCACTTTCAGTATCGAGAGACTAGAGATTCTCGATGAGGAGGAGCATATAATCAGCTTCCGTGTTCTGGGCGGCGGCCACCGATTACAAAACTATTGGTCGGTGACTTCGCTTCACAACCACGAGATGGATGGGCGTATTGGCACTTTGGTGCTGGAGTCTTATGTTGTGGACATCCCCGAAGGCAACACCCGGGAGGAGACGCACATGTTTGTGGACACTGTTGTGAGATGCAACTTGAAGGCGTTGTCTCAAGTCTCCGACCACAAGTTTTTCCACGAGTCCAAGTCGTCCAAGGTTGCAGCCAAGGTTACGACAGCTTCGCCCCAAGTTGTTACGGAAGCTCCAGTGCGAGCTTCCTCTTTGCCAGTTTCCATCACGGAGCCTGAGCTTACAGTGCAAGGGTAGGATTTTTCAACACCAGTTTGGAAAGTTAACCTGCTCGTTCTCACATCTGGATCTATCATCTCCTTCAACTTTCGTTTTTGGAACGCAAATGAAGAGCTCCAATTGCGCATCAAAGTTGAAACATGTGCCTCGGGTTGCAGAAATTTAAACTGAATTTTAGACCTTTCACATGTGAATCTTGAGAGCTTGCTAGCTCGGAGAAGAGGCTCTGTCACTGGGGATTATACGTAATTCAAATGTAGTGGATCGATCGTGTTCCTGTGGAGGAAGTTTGTGATCGTGACAGCGTTTGAATTCTAGGTTTTCGGAGGCTTATGTAGCCAATGAGAAGACTGCCGTCTAATGTACAATGTTAGATTTAATGGGAGCTATGCTACGAGTGTGGGCTGGTGATGGGCACCAATTTTAGGAATTTAATTTAGGACGGCAATTTCATTTCTATATGTATAGTATCAAGCTTTTAGTCTTCACTTCCTAGACAGAGACTTAAATTCATTCCAACATAACATAGTGATTTTTTGATTTCCTGGGGCCTCGACCTTAGACTCTATGATCGATTCTTTACTTCTAGAGAGCACATAAACTTTGATTCACAGATCTAGAAGGTTCCCATATAGTAATGGTAGGTGGGAATGGAGCACTAGGTTCGGTAGCTAAGTGACTGTTTCCTTAATGAGCATCCCCCATTAAGTCTCTGAGTTGATAGGAATGGAAAGGAAGCACATTGTTCCTGGTTTGATTGGAAGCGTATAATCTATTTGACAGCAGAAAATTCTGATTCCTGAGCATCACAGGATCCTTGAGCACATAATTTCACAGATTGCATCCTCAGATTTGTTTTCCCAGATTCTTGCTGAATGATCGTCAATTCGTCAATGCAAGCCTTGATCGTGTTTTGATTAGCGGTGCTCAGTCAAATTTATCAAGTCTTGCACTTCGTGCAGGTTATCAGCAAATAATTGCAACAATTTTTGCAAGCAGCAGTTTTTTGAGTTATTGTTTGCCTGATTACTCTCCTGTCTCACCACTATGGATCACTAGAGTGCAATTGGAGTTTGAAATCATGTACATCAAGCATCTACACAGTCGCACAAATCGGGACTTCTACTTCAGCTAAAGTTTTCATGCTTTTCGTTTACTTGTGATTGGAAACGAGTCCATTTGCAAAACTGGGCGAATCATAGAAATTGTCCATGTGTTTCAAAAACACAAAACAAAACAAAAATCAAAAACAAAAATTGCGCGAATCAGTTCCAGTTTCTGACATATCGTCAGGTTGCATTCATCATTTTATCTTGTGCTTATGCTGACACACTTTGATTCCCGCTTCGCCATTTAATTCTAAAACTCAAGATGCCTTTATTACTTATATATCCTTCGCACGTGGGTCCAGAGCTCTCCAGATTGCGGATTTGCTGGACGCGGGCGAACAGGAATGATTGTACAGCTGTCCGGCATCTGGCCTTCTTTGGCAGCATAGTGCAATCCAAAGAACGGAGCATCATTCTTGAGAGTGGAGGCCGCTGTTTGTGGATTTTGGAAACTGGAAATTCACTGTGCCGAGATTGATGAAGTCGCTCTCTCTTTGATAGATGCCAAATCAAATGAAATTCTTTTGCGATTACAGTGGTCAACAAGACAACAGCACAGTCGTTTCACTGTTGTGGACATAAGTACAGGTATGTTTGCACTTGGTGTTAGGGGTGATGTTTGCAATGTGAATTTGGTTCAGAAGTAAGGTGGGTACACCCAAAAGTGCCAGTTTTTCATACTGTGTCTAGTCTGTGTTATTATGTTGTTCAGATTTTTTTACAGTCTTGTTGGTCAGTGAAAGCATGTTCCAACGCACCAAAGAATAGTGGATTTGGATACCGTATGCAAAAGTTATTAATAGTCAAAGTGTGTTTCTGAAAGCGCCATTTATAGTCTGGGTACATGACTGATTTTGAAAATGTATGCATGTTGTACACAGCGCTTTAAGGTCAGGTACCATTTTGGGTGCACCTACCTTAGGTCAAAATTTATTCTTAAGACCCTCAACAACAATATGGCAAATTTTATTAAAATGGTGGTATTCCATAAGCCATTTTTCAAACCACATTATCTAAATTGTGAACTAAGACAGATATAGATTTTCAGACGTCCAAGTCATATATGGATTTCAAAAATCTATAAGTTAACTAGATTTTAGACTACCTGGTTTGAAACATCTTAGATGAGTATAGGTTTCAAACAAATATATAGGTCATAAATTACACTATAAATAGAAAAAAAATTCAATTTTTGAAACAAAAAATGAAAAACAAGAATTTAACCAAAAAAATCACAAAAATCTGGTTTGGGGGCTCCATGCTTATAGCTCACAAGCTTGCTGCTCCAAGCTCACACGCTAGCGTTGTTCCTCAACTGAGGTCAATGCCATAACTACAAAGAAGATGACAGTCACTTACCACTAGATGATAAAATGGAAAGTTAATACAACATCATCAACCATTCTATGAGAAGAGACAATGACCTAGGTTAGATGTATTCATGTAGAATTTGACTTGACTATCTAGGTGATTGTAAGAAAGGATGATTGATTTTCTAAAATCGTTCTCTTGTTTTTTGCTATAACTTTTGAAGCACAATTTGAATGAACATAAAATTTTATTGAACATGTATAACTTTGTGACAATTAGATCCCTTATTATTTTAGAAATTAATAAAAATCATTGTATATTTAAAAATTATTTTCATTAATTTGTCACAAGTTGACGTTTAGGGGTTTTCACTATGTTATGAGTCACTAAGTTTAATGATCTAGAGCTCAAACTTCATGGTATATTTGCATAATAGGGAAGCATGAATCTACCAAAGGAAATTTAAAAATTCATTATTTCATGTCCTCTACATGAGTGTAAACAACACTCCCATTGTGCACAAATTTCGAATATTGAAGACTATTTTTAGATCATTCTTTTGGTGAAACATCATCACCATCAAGTCTTCCCAAATGGCCAATTTTTTTTAAAAGTGATTTATTTTTATTTTTTATAAATTTAAATGTGAAATTACAATGCCAATCACAATTTTCATGAGATTTTGCACTTTTCTAGTTCACCTACTTAGAGAATTTTTCTATACTTTTCCTTTATAGGGTACCTTCTTCTTAAAGACATATATATGAAAAATATTTTTCGCTTTAAAAAAAATTATTTTTCTAATTTTAAAGTACTCCCAAAGGTGAAAACAAGTATTGTGAAAAACACTACACTTTTCACACGCCCTTTCTTGCAATGACCCATCTACACAAAATAGTGAAAATTAGTTTTTTTAGCTTATTCTAAGAAAATTACTTTACAAGCTATCAAAAATAACAAATACCTCTATAAGTATTTTATCTGGATTTTGGACCCCCATGGGGTTAACACTTGTTCATTGTTGATTCAATTACATTAAAGTTCAATGCTAGTTCAATGTATTGTTTAGCACTAAGTCATCACTTAAGCAATGCCCATTGAAGCAACAATAAATTAACACTAAATGGTACAATCTCGTCTTTACACTTATCAAATAATTGGCATTGTAACAACATCAAAATAGAGTGTTTTTTCTTCCATTTCCAAGTCAATACTAAGTTTGTGTAAATTGATTCAATACTTTATGAACAAGTATTCAAAATGCAACATTGCATCAACCTTGTTTCTATATTAAATCATCAATCAATCTTCTCTCCCATTGACCCAACATTATTCTTGGACATGAAATTGCTTGGCCAATGCTACATAAGGTTGTAAGAGCTTTGATTCTTCAAAGACATAAATTTTGTGTCACAAGAGTAAACGTCAGATGATCCAATATTATATTTTTCGGGTAATTGCACACTTTCTTAAGCTTCCTGTGACTGATAACTTCCACCTCTGCAGCGAATGTTGCAAATACTGAATGATGGTCAGACAACTTCAGGCTTCCATGTGTGTAAGCTACTTGGGTCGTTGCAAGAAACACCGTCCAAAAAGTGTAGCGTTTTGCAACGTAGTCTTTTTTTTTCGGGAGTATTTTAAAATTAGAAAAACAAGTTTTAAAAAAAGTGAAAAATATGTTTCATGTATAAACCTTCAAGAAGAATATACCCTAGAAAGGAAAAGTATAGGAAAAATCTCTAAGTAGGAAATCCAGAAAAGTGCAAAATCTCATGAAAATTAGTACTTTGACATTTTAATTTGTAAAAAATAGGAAAATAAATTTTAAGAAAAAATAAAAATTGGCCATTTGAGGAAAGTTGATTTTGATGAGATTTGACCAAAAGAACGATCTTAGAACCATCATCAATGTTCAAAAATTGCGTGCCACAGGAAAAATTTTGTACTCATGTGGAGGATATAAAAAAACATATTTTTAGATTTTTATTTGAAATCTATAGATTTTACACCTATGCAAATAGACCATGAAAGTTTCGTCTTGAAATCATTAAATTTAGACACTGCGAATGTAATGATAACCATAAACGTAATTTTGTGACGCTCAACAAAAATGTTTTTTAAATATAAACTGATTTTTTTTTAATTTCTGAAAAATAAGGGATCTAATAAACTTCAAGTTAGGTATGTTCAATAAAAATTTCATGTTCATTGGACTTAATCTCCAAAAGTTATTGTAGACAATAAAAAAGTGGTTCTCATATTGACATGAAATAGGACCGGTGTTTCTTGCAATGACCCACTTGCTTCATGCCTTTTCCATTCCATAGAATCTTGTCACACCTGCACAATTACTTGAATTATTGTAGCAATAAAAGATACATTACTATTATTATAATGTGAGGTAGTTCTCAAGATCATCATAACATTCAGTAGCAGCCTATCACACTGCCTCCCAGCGGATGAAATGGTGTGGAATATCCCACACCATTCAGTAACTAAAATTGCAAACTTCATGAAATGTCAGATGAAATTAGGTGATGGAGACTTCACAAAGGGAAAGGCAGTCTTTCTATGGACTACTGAATGTTACGATAGCTCAAACGAAATGGATTTTTTTTTTATACAACAAAATGAACTTTAGAACTCCAACTTGGACGCTCTTTGATGCAAGGAGACTAGTTAAGGAGAAGAGAGACTTTCTAAGCCAAACAATGCAACACTGTATAGTGCCTTTATATAATTTTTTGCAGGTGCGGTTCAAGGTGGTTGATAGAGTAGGTGCAAAAATTTAATCCAAATAATCCATCTAATCCATCTTATAATCCATCTATCACTAGCTGAACAATACTCCATTTGGATTTCAAAATGGAAGATGAAAATGAAAAAGTTGTACCAGATGAACAGTGTAAGCACTGACATTTCGTCCTTCATGATCGCTACCACAATTGCAACCCCAAATTAAACTTCTTATGTCTCCTGCAACCATCAAATGTAGAAAACACTACTGAATCTAGCCATTACTGCAATGGAATCTGAAATTATCATGGACTTGAGGTTACAAAACACTAGCAAATAGAGAATTTTTCCTCACCATCTACAAAAGATAACAAACCTTGTAATATGAAATCATAGACATTGGGATAGCCAAATACCTGTAGATACTCAAATATAGGCGCATCAACTTATGCATCATCTTGTCCTTGAAGCCCAGAGGCCAAACTTGAATCACGCTATTATAGGTTGGTTATAGTTGGTCCTATCTAATGGCCACTAGCTGATCCTAAAACTTGAATGAGTTTACAAAGAAAAAGCCTACTTTCATAAAATGAGGAACCACTTGCACAACTTTGAGGATAGAAGTTGTTTTTATTACAATATAAGCTTCTACTTGTGACTACTTCAACTCTGCACACTCCACAGTAGTGTTGAACCTCACATATTGATACATACATACAAATGCTAAATCTTTTGTTACCTTATTTCTTTCTGCATCCAATAAACTACATCAAAATAGCAAACGAAGCTGACCATATGAAGTCCTCTCTTCTTCACCTACATCTTCCATTTGAATCGCAACTGAACTATACCATTCTTTTCCATGGAACTCGTGAGATGCTCGTGCATACATTGGCCAATCCCCAAATCAAGTACCAACACGAGGAGGTACAACCAATGAGCTATAAACTTGCAATACCTGTAATTGACAAAAAGCAGCATCATATATGAACAACTATGAACAAATTACAAGCCCTAAGATATGTATAAAAAAATACAAAATATTGAAAAAGTCAAAATGGTGGATATTATTCACTTACTTCAGCATCTTTCAAATTGTTGTCATTGGTGTAAGCTTTCAAGGCTATTGCCAATTCCAAACCAATCTTTGATTGTACAAAAAGTATCCTTTGTAACTTGGTTGGATTTGAGTAGCTAGAAGTGACATTTGTACACATTTGTAAGTTCCATTTGTACACATGGAGGTTTATGAGTCCCAATTACAACAATACCTAATTCAAAAGTAGTGCATTCTTGTACAATATCAATAAATATTTATATAGTATCAAATGTCAAGAAATTAATATGGGACAACCTAATTTCACTATTTTGAGTACTCATTGAACAAGCTCCAATTCTAATTCCATTATGTTTGAGGACATAATCCGACAATCCGTTACTAAAATTAATTTAATAGTGGGATTTTGAAGCTTATTCCAAGGAAACACAAACACTCTAATAATCTTCATGAATTAACTAAAGGTATACTTTCATGAGTTATTAAGGGACGTGAAGATCTTAGGAACAAATTTAGACCTACTTCTTGACCAAATTTAGATTGCAAATATCACTCCTAAGTCCTAACACCAAGTGTGAACATGCCCTAAAATCTATAGAAATATGAGAAGATATCACTGAACATCGCAATTAAAATCTGAGTCAAAGAATCCTAGCAACTAGGTCCTACATATGCAACCAACTGAGCCGGATTGGTAGACAATGAATATTACGAAAAAAAGAATTTTTGCAAACTGGAGGTTCATGCATTGATGTAAGGTAGAAGGCCCTTAAATGGAGCGGGTTCTAAAATGGTGTCCTATCTTAAATGTACAGTAGCTGAACATGTTGCTTTTTCATAGCCTTCAGCACTGTACTGACAGTGTACATTGTAGCTAGGGCACCATTTTACAGCTCTATGCCCTTCCAACTTCAAAATTTGATAACTAATTCAAAAAAGCTCAGAAAAATATGAAACGACTTGGGTTAGATGTCAATTCTACTTGTTTTTCAAGGAAAATTTACTGAAAAATATTTCTACAGTTTTTACCCCCCTGAAATTCTGTTTCAGCCCTTAGATGGTCCATTATAGGACCTCTTACCTTATACGCAATCCATGCAAATGACTCAATTTGCAATTTTGCATGGCTCATGTTCCCGGGCATGTGGAACCAAAATTGAGTATGACCAGTGCACAAGCAGCACAGCCAGACCAGAGGAAAAAATGTCAACTCCAAATACATATTGTTGGCGTCAAATGTTGGCTTCAAATGGAGCGTGAAACATTTGCCAATTTTGTATCAAAGCTCAGTCCTTAAAATCGCATTGACAAGAAAAAAAAATCCAATTCGCTCATGCTCAACAAAACCTCTATAGTAGCTCAATTCAGCCAACTCGTGACAATCGTTGATTTCCTCAATAACCCGAGTGAAAATATTTGCATACATTGATAAACCCTAGTAATTCCTCCAAAATCTAATGAGCAATATCAGAATGTATCTTTACGTCATCAAATAATTATTCAAAGTGTGAGAATTACTTAGAAGAACTATTAATACAACATCAAGATTATTGACACAATGCACACATTCTAAATAAGAGCAATAATCTTGGAGTATGTCAAAAGATTTCGCTTATTTAGTACGCCATGAGGATGTGGTTCTGTGCCACAATGTCATAAAATTAACAGTGCATGAAAAGGCCCATTGTACGTGTACTTACAGGAAAGTGGGCGGCTCGATTCAGAATGCGCTTGGATCATCGTGGGAGGCAGAATGGCAGATCGATGTCGCCATGTTTTCGCAATAGGGTTACAGATCGCCATGTGCGCGTAGCCTTCGCTTTCTTATTCAAAGAAGTCGACCAAACCGCCAACAAGCTTTCCCTGCCAGCTCCAATCTTAAAATTCTTCACACTAATGAAGAATTAAAACAGCAACTCGAAGGACCAAGACTTCGATCACTTAACTTCAGCTCTGTTGTAAATTACAACGACCTTGTTCCCATTGAATTGCAGACAAGAACAATGAACTCTTTGGGATGCAGTGCAAGACGAAGGTCGCGAAAACTAGAGTCACATACTGTATGTAGCTCGCTGGCGCCGTGGAACCAACCTCACAAAATTAAATCAATGAGAGAGTCAGAGTGCATGATCAATCTCGTGGCCCAACTAATCGACGCGCAGTTCTAGCTTTGTCCGCGCTCAAGAGCACTTCAGCAGACAACTGAAAACTAACTTGTCCGAAATTACATGATCCAGAAGCGGCCAAATAATGAATCGAAGTGTCTGAATTTCAATTGATTCAAGTTCCGTGTGTCATAGCGCATGAAGACGTGACAGCCAGGAAATATCGATCATGCAGTTGCCGCAGACCGACATCACCGGAAGCCAAAGAATAATAATCTACATAAACCTAAGTCTCGATCACTACTGAATTGCAGTGGCAGCATGAATCAAACGAACTAACGACCAAATCAGTGAAGCCACCGGTCGATTGGAAAACGCCCAAGTTTCGGGTCTCCAAAATATCCTGACGTGGAAATCCTCTGGCTGTGCTGCTTGTGCACTGGTCATACTCAATTTTGGTTCCACATGCCCGGGAACAGGAGCCATGCAAAATTGCGAATTGAGTCATTTTTATGGATTGCGTGTACGTCAAATGCATGAACCTCCAGTTTGCAAAAATCCTTTTTTCGTAATTATATTAATTGTCTGCCAATCCGCCTCAGTGGGTTGTGCAGCTGCTGGGATTCTTTGACTCAGATTTTAATCGCAATGTTCAGTGATAGCTTCTTATATTTTCAGAGATTTTAGGACATGTTTGCACTTGATGTTAGGAGTGATATTTGCAATGGGAATTTGGTCTAGAAGTAGGTCTAAATTTGTTCCTCACATCCCTCGGTAATAGATCCTAAACTCATTATGATGATGCCAATTTACATGCGAGTCAAGTCTATAATTTAACACCAAAATAATTATAATAACCCTTCATTTGATTACCCAATTTAACGAAATTGACATTCTCTCCAGGAGATGTTGTTGGATTTATCTAAATGCCATGTTGCAGTTGAGCAAAAATGAGTAGTTGCCCAAGTTTTAACTCTCTGGTCTGAAATAAAAATTGGCATGGAATAGGAGATTCAAACAATTTTTGAAAACCTACCTATGCTGAGAGTGGATCATTGTCTCCATAGTCATAAAAAACTCGGACTCCGCAACCACTCCAGAATAACAAAACATCAAAGCTAAATGTAGGTAGAATGCATATGGCCCAGAGCACTCTCAAGATATTGATTGAGTGTAGCAACTTTGTCCTTTACTAAGTAAGCTTAAACATTAAAGCTAGCTGGGCTCCCCCAGTTTGCAAATCTTGTACTCTGCAAAGCTGGGCGAACCGCGGCAGTGAAAGCCAGAAGGACAGTGCCAGTCTGCTTCACAATAGCACCAGTAGTGGGGAGTACAAAGCGGAGAATACTCCGGGCCCCTTTTCTGCAACACCTGCTTGAAGAGCTCTGGCTCAAACACTTTCCGGGGGTCGTGGAGTTGTTGCATCTTGAGGAGTTCGGCAATATTCGCAGCTGGGAAATTTTCCAGAACTTTACAGTGTGGATGGCGAACGACGCGCTCATGGTTCTTGCCCCAGTGCGGCCGGCCCTTGTATTTGCACAGCGTCAGCTGCTCGATTGTTTCCATGATTGTTGACACTTTGGACAGCTTGTTCGGGATCAGGGCTGAGTGGAAGTTCGACATCTGCACGTAGACGACGTCATGCAAGCCGGTGCTTGTGGACAACAGGTTCTGGTTTCCTCGGCCAAATCGCAGTGTGAACATGCCCGGCGACATGCAAAGCTTGACCTTGCCTTCCCCGTAGCGCGCGCTCAGGCGAGCATCAGCTTCGGCCAGATCTTGGCTCACGACTCGTTTCACATCGTTAACCCAGTCTTCAAGATCCGAAAGCTTGATGGTGAACTCTGTGTCTTCCACGAACGTGCCTGAGTAATGAACGTCCCAGCTGCAGTTCGGAATGCAATCTGGGGACACCAGTGCTTTGTTGGTAGGAATAGTGGCGCGATCGACGAAGGTCCCCTGACCGTCCTGGAACATCGAAGCGTTGAAAGTAATTTGACTGATGGTGCAGACGCCTGGAAGTGGAAAGACGAGGGAAATTCATTAAGCTTGACGAAAATCGATCAACATAAAGCAATTGTCTATCATTCATTATCCAGGTGGATAAAACAAGGTGGCTACAGATGGGTCACTCGCGAGGTTGGCTATGGTGAATTGTTGCCAAAACCTGAATTCAACACGTCGGCAGAAGGCGACTCGTCCCTTACGTCGCTCTCCCAAGCAGCCAGGAGCTCTTTCGTCGCGTTTGCCGTCTGCACGTCGATTGCAGTCAGTATTGCAATGCTCCCATTCGGGTAGAATGTCGGCAGTGTGGCTGCATCATAGTCCTTCTCCTCCACCTGGGTCCACAGAGCCACCTTGTACTTTCCGAAGTCCGGTCTCCAGGTCGTGACCACGTAAGGCGTTTCTTCCTCCAGGAGCTTCTTCAGCTCGCCCACCATGTGGGTATCATCCAGACCCTTTCGAACCTCCACAATCGTCCGCGAATTCGGTTGCAGTTGAAGCGTGACCTCGGTCACAATCCCCAGCAAGCCCAATCCGCCCACCAAAGCTCTCACCTCTTTCGCTCCATGCTCCGTCTGCAGCTCGCTCTCAATGATCTCCCCTCTCGCATCCACCCACTTCACCTTCCGCACGAGATCGCCCAGACTGCTCGGAGTGCGGTACCCGGAGCCATGAGCCGACGACAGGATCAAGCCACCCACCGTCAAATTCGCGTACAGGGACAAAGATCCCAGCGGAGTCGACATGTTGTTCGCTTCCGCTGCTCGAGTGAGCTCCCAGAGCGTCATTCCGGGTTCCACGGTCAGCTGCTGAAGCTCCCTATCCACTGACACGACGCGGTTCAAGAGGTGAAGCAGCACCATGACGGAGGTCACCCGATCCCTGGCAACGTCGACCTTGTGATACTCCGCGTAGCTGCTACCTCGTGGGCCGGCGCAGACAAAGCCCATCGAGCTGTGAAATCCGCGACGAGTGGCACGAATCCTCACGGGCTCCTTGCGAGAAGTGTAGAGCTGGAGGAGGTCGCGGATGTCCTCAGTGGAGTTCACGGTGACTTGCAGATCGAAAGCGCATTTCAGGTAGTTGTAAGAGGAGTAGAGTGTGGTAGAGCTGTCGTTGTGGGAATAGGCTTCACTCACGGACATCCGGTCAGAATCCGTTGGGATTGCAAGAACTCCGCCAGCAGCGACGCAGGTGAGCATCAGGAAGAGGCCCATCAGCCATGTGGAAGAATTCGCCTCCGGATTCAACATTGTGTACACATATATGCTCTAGAGATTACTAGAGATACATATACACTACGATGAGACGAATTGCACAAATCGATAGATTGAATTAAGTTGCAAGGAACCGAAATTCACAGGTAGTGATTCTCCCACTCAATGACACGATCGACTGCTTCTAGCATTGGACTAAATTGCAGGACTTCACAATCCCCAGCAATGCTAGAAGCAGTCACCAGGGCGTATATGTAAACACAATGCACGTCACACCCTACGTAATGTCGTGCGCTCCGAAACGATGAAGGAATTCTTTGCACTGATGCTTAGATGTGAGATATGTACTCACCTTCAGGAATCACGTACAGCAGGAAAATTTGGGCCTTCAGGAGCGCCGCCTACACGACCCAGATAGAGTCTGTGACGACTCCGGAGCGACCAACGTGAGTTCCGACACATGCGTCATCTGGATAGCGGAGCTAAAGTCAGAAGCATGGATTGAACAAACTGCAAATGCCGGAGAGGCATAACACGTCCCTCCGAAGCCCCGGCAGCTTCACGTGTACAATTCAAATTGTATATATCGGTTGTCAATGCACGACACCATTGCTTACTTCACAACAATGCTTTACTGTACAAAAATCGTAAGCAAGCCAAGGTGACGTGCATTTGTACGTCGGGGTCTTGTCACCGTTGACGAAAATGCCCAATCAGCAGCATGAAATGATATTGCGGTTATCCTATTATATTGAGCCTCAACAAGATCCACTAGAGATTACACTTTTCAGTGGTTCCTGGTCCAACTTCGTCGGATGAGAAACTGACGCTCACATGATTCTCTCCCAAAAGCTTGCCTTTGCCTTGTCGCTTTGCATCCTTCGTCACTTCACGGAGATATCCTGGTTGCACATCCGTTGGTGGGTGACTGAATAAAAATCTGCATCAAATTATAAGATTCTGGGAACAGGAAGTTGTAGAGACATCTGGATTCGATAGTCTACATTGATCAACAATTACACAGAAAATCTAAATCAGGTTTGCAATCCGGGCTCCTGTAATCTCTTGCAACGATTCTTGCATCAGACAAACCGAGCTTCAAAATGCCCTGCTTGCGGAGGTTTAACAAGGAATGCGTCGAAGTCGGAGCCTCTGCCCTGCCTCTGCACATGATCGGTCCGTTTACTTTGGTTGGCCTGTTGCTAATGGATGGCACACATACGAAGATGGCTTCGGCAACGAAGACAAAAGTAAGGATAGAAATTATTCAAACACCACTGAAGTGATGGATTATAATTACAATTCTTCGATGATTTGGGTGATCCCAAATGCAAAGTTGGGGGAATGAAAATGGTTGAAATCCAAGGGCTTATCATAGCCTGTTCGTCACCACATGTTGAGCTTGAATACCGACAAATCTGGAGTAAACTATAATTCATCTCGAGTCATTTGAGGTTTTGGCTACTTTCCAAGTGCATGCATTTTTTTCCCAACTCAAATTCTTGCGCAAAGAGAGCAAAGAAAAAGTTTGGCCTCTTAAAAATCACACCCACAGTGGACCAACGCACCAGTACTTCTAATCCTCGTTATATTGGTATAATTGGAATACTGATACAGTACCGGTAGTTAGATAATTTGAGCTATGCATCATTCTGATGATGTTTTGTTGTGAGTTCTAAATGTGTGGAGCTGGTTTTGGATTGCAGGAGAGTGTGGGATGCTTTGACAGGGGATGAACTTTGCTCCTTTGAACATAAGCATATTGTTCGAACTATAAACCTACATTAATTTTTTGGCCCTATGCATCTAAAAACCTACTATGTACAATGTATTTGGCCTTTGTGTCACACTTGCAATCACGTAGGCTTGATGTAGGATCTAGAACAAATTGTTCTTCTTTTGTTGTGGTGTTCTAAAATCCTTAATCCCCTATGTTTTCCTAATTTTCTAAAACACTTTATGATGTTTTGAGTTGCCATCTAGTGAAGGAATAAGCCATTTTCTCTTTCCAATTGCACCACTTCCAACACTCTTTGAAACATGAGTATCTTGATTTGAAACATTCTTGTTAGGAGTTTTGGGTTGCAAATCACCCAAGAAAACTTGTGAAGAAGTTGTTTGAGAAGAACACGGCATACTTGAATTGGATTTGAAGTAGACATCAATCATGGACTTGAGGTGTCGATTGAGAAGTAAATCTACATCTCTACATCTCCAAGACTCACAACTGGGACATTTTTTCTCCACATGCAAGACAACCTTTATGCAATTGTGACAAAAATTGTTCAAACAACAAGGAATCGAAATTGGATCTTTCATAATGTGTTGGCACAAAGTACACTTCAATTCTTCTGGAACATCACCCACGATCTTCATCTCTTTCTCTCTACCTATCCTAGTCTTTTCTTGAACTGAATATGCTCCTTCACTATTCAAAACACTCACTGAAGTGTCTCGGAGAAGACAGATATCATCTCCAAAACCATCATCAACGACAACGTTCTCTGGACCCTTCTTAACAGCTTCTAAGCCTCGACTCGAACAAACGAGAAGTGATGGATGACGTTGTTCAAAAGGAGCATGGGCTGGATCGAAAAGAACATGGGCTGGAACTCTCTCCACCCACACAGAAGCATTCTTTCTAACTGTAGTTCCATCACCTATAATCTCCTCCATTGTATCCATATCATAAACCCTCAAGACAAATTTCTCCTTCAATTTCTTCCCACGCAAAGCCGCTAAAATTGGTGCACGAATTGCATTCTTCAATTCATCGAGTGGAATGGAATTTCTCACACATGGAACAGACTTGAAAGTCTTAGTAGCAGCGAAGGCAAAGTGTACCGCCATGGTTTAGACGCTCACAGGTCCAAGCAAAGAGATAGAAAGACTACTTTGGAACAAAGCAACAAATGAGGATACGAGAGAAACGCAAAACAAGGCAGACAAAATAAGCAGGCAAGGGAAAATGTAGAGAATGAGACAAGATGTAGAGGCAAGGGAAAATGTGGAGTATGAGAAACGGAGCTTTCTATTTGTAGCAAGTGCAGGCTCTTTTACTTCAATTTGACATCCAAGTTAAAGTAAAAGAAAAGAAAAAGCTATCATATTACTGGCAAACAACAAACAGGCAACCAAAGTAAAAGGCAGATTGGTAACTACACATGGGAACAATACAAGTCGTTCCCAAGTTGATACAGGTTCAACGTAGAGAAGTTCCAGAGTCAGGCTTCAACGACGACCTTAAGCTTAAATTCAGGCTAACACTAAGAGCTAGAAATACAATATGGAAGAAGAGGCATTACAACCATAAGCTGAAATTGTAAATTTCTGAGGTCTGCCATGCTCAAGGGAGAAAGAGTAATTACCCTGGCACTTCCCATAGCAAAAACCTCTAAATTAGATTGAAGTACATAGATGCTAAGATGGAGGGCGAGGTACCTGAAAGTTGAAGGCTACAATATTTAATCTCTCGGATCTTGTAATGCCAAGCCAAAATGAGAACTAGTACGCTTTGGTTGGAGCCATAATTACATCATATGCAGAGCGTGTCCTGGCCACTACACCATTTGGTGGTTCTTGTTCTTTGTTGAGTTGGTGCCATTCTTCCCATAATCACACATTTCGGAAAGGAGTAGCACTAATCAGGTCGGCTGCCTGCTGAATTATGTGTCCGTGCCACATCCAATGGAAACTGGTCAAGCGAATCTCCTTTATACCACAAGGACTTTAATTCGCCTCGCCACCACCCAAGTATCAACACAGTACCTGATCACATAAAAACGATAGTTATAACCAACTTGAAGATAGTGAAATGCCAGTAATAAGCTCAGCCTGGATTGTGGTCTGTAAGACTACTGAGATTCGTAGCTCCGTCAGGCTAGCCCAGAGAAACTAGAGCTTGATTCAGGTATTTACTACAACACCTGCTTCCAAATAAAAAGAACGCAAACTAATCCCTAAGTGCCCATATGGTCAACAATGTCTGCATCAGTCTATACTGGGGTTGAGGGTAAATGAATTGAGCGAACAATTGTTCTAATGAAAGGAGATATCATACCCAGCATTTTCTAACAACAGATTTATCAATTGAAAGTTACCATGATCAACAAGCTTCCGAGGTGGTCTCTTCAGGTATATTTAGGCACTCGTGGGTAAAGAAACATATATTGACAAAACTTGAATAATGGATCCCCATGATGTAAAAGAGAAACATACCAAGAGTGCAAGGCACAATATATAGAAGTGCAGGTTGCCCACTCCCATTCATGACAGTCAGTGCGACGTAAGTAATGAGCAAACCTGCAACCAAGTGTAAAAGGGAGATAGAGTCAACATCTTGATAGAGTCTAGCAATCTTCCTTCCCAAGAGACTAATCAAGTCATATGGCTTCCACTTGTTACTTAACCCCTTAACGCCTGAGGCGCCATTTTTTGGCGTTTGGATGATTGCAGAAGAGCAGAAGAGGAGCGGAACAGTAGTTTTTTCATTCACTTTTTTTTTATTGACCTTTCATGTTGAGTTGTAAAGAGTCTCCAATTGAGTTTTTAGTCTAACGACTATTTGTTTTCATATAGGTGAGAAGTAATTAGAGAAAACGGATGGCAAAATTTGCCATTTTAGTGTATTTTGAGAAATTGACTGAATCTGAAATTTCTCCTTGAAAATGACGTTTTTTGAGTTTGAGGACAACTAATGAAATGAAGGTCCTACTCTCTAGTTTCTACTCCAATTGAAATTTTGAAAAAATTCGTAAAATTGAATATTTTATTGCATTTTGAGATGTGGCTGCAATTTTAATGTCTATTGCATCCTATTTATAGAAGTACACGAAAATTGAGTTTCCATCATGATGTTAGTCACTATAATTTACACACACGGTGAAATTTTCAGATTTTATGAGATAATTTTCTATTTGATATGATTTTTTCTTCAATTTTTCTTCAAAAATTCATATAAAAATCAATTTTTCTCAAAAAAATCTAAATTTTTTGTGGAGTATAGAAGACATGTACTTTCATCTCTGAAAAATAAAATAAAAAAGTTTCAAACATATCTGCTCCCAAAACGGTAACAAACTAAGTGATGAACAGACAGGCTTCAGACCAGTGGTAATAGGTCCGTCCTTTAAGGGTTAACCGACCTAGGTCACTCACATGCCCACAAGAAAGACCCAGAAAAGTAAAATAACCACAATGATCCGCCGTACTTTCACTGAACACTTGAAAGATCTATTTTGTGGGTCTCAATGACAAACTTTCAGAAAAACACTTGAAACTCAAATGCTAATGATAGAGCCAAAATCTGAGTGACTAAAACAAGATGTATTGTACCTAGTCCATAACCGACTGTGGACCATAGAAAGTAGCCCCGCAGCAGACTCTTTCTTGCTGTCCAGTCATACCTGCCACCATCAGCATTCGTCAGCAACAGCAATCAGAGGTAAGAACTCTTAGTAGAAAACCCCAAAGAGGTATTCTAAGAACCTGGCTGCGTTAAACCTTGCGATTTGCAATGCCATGTAAAGGAGGTTTACAATATAAGATCTTCCAATTGTAATGCGGCTACCTTCTCATAGAATTTCAAAATGGCTAAGCGCTAAGCGGAAAAACCCAAGGGCGACAGACAACTCATTGACAAAAATTGCATTGAAATGAGTCAGGTACCGTAAGCAGAACGAGACCAACAGTCCAGGAAGAAGAATGTCTCCGAAGCCAATAATACTGTATCCTCCCCAAGGATCATACAACCTTGGGACCTTCAAAAGCATCGGTATCCCTTCACCATGACTTTTATCACCTCGTGCGACCTGTCACCATCAGATTCCAAACGAAACAGTGAGCCGAGAAAATTTGTGGAAGTTGAGGATCATAGCCACAACTGCATTACAGAGTATTATTAATATTCCATCAAAAATTATCCTCAGTGCGCCACCTATACCGCCAGTGGATATTTGCTAGAGTAACGAAATGCTCTCCATGGTCTCGCAAAATCATTGCAGTTCAGTCAACAAATGCGGATTCAGAAATGATGTACTTACCACAATCATCACACTCTCGTGAAAAAATGCGGGCGAGATGAAGACCCAAAAAACATCGTATAGGAATGCGCAGCTCAAAAGTATTGTGGAGACCTGCATATGCAAGAAAAAGTTCACATGAGTTTGATCAGATAAAGTAGGCACCCATCAGGTAAAGACAATCGGGCTGTACAAGCTTTTCTGCTGACCATCTCAATATCCTCAGCATCAAACTAGGACTTTCTGCAATGGGAAATTTTCATTGATATTAAGCAGCGTACCTTGATATTGGGCAGTCGAACAATCTGAAGAACTGTAAGAATGAGTGCTATTCCCTGTATGAACCACCACAAGCAACACTTTGGTCAGTTTGTCGATTTTTCCATAATCCATAAAGGCAGTAGTTCGTGGATAGGCATTTCCGTAGTAGCAATATAAACAGAAAACTGAGACTAGTGTGCCGAAAGCTCGTCCAAGAATGAGGTCTATCTTGATTTCATTCAGATAAGATAATAATCAACTTACAAGAATATCCTGGCCTATCCAAGCATAGGAGTTCGAACGATAGTAGCCCCAGCCTGCAGCAAACGCCAGGCAAAAGGGCGAGATACAAATAGCAAGGACAGATACTGCTCCTATAACAGGCACTTTGATGAAGGTCGTTCCTGCCTTCGGAAACCACCTGTAGATAACTCAAGCAAAATCACCAGTTTAGACCACCATCTATGTCCACCTGTCTTTCTTTTGAATATATAAGCATTAACACAAACAGTACATGAACTTATGAACTTGTGAACTTATTAAATGTCGAGGGCGTCAAGTACCTGTACAGAAGGGACACAAGGCATGTCTGCAACCCCTGAAGTACCATAAACACCACGTGTTTCCTAAGGTTAGCAGATTGCTGAAATCACGAACCAGAATCTGAAAAGCATATAAATTCAGCACGCAGAGGAAGAAATTAGAGACATGATTAACCAACAAGACGATTCATAAACTTGCCTCAAAGCCGCCAATGCAGAAAAGTATAACCAACACCCGCATAAACCAAGCCGACATGTAGAAGTAAAGAAGCATCAAAAACGCAGAAGCCAGCAACACGAACAGCACCGCGGAGAGCACATTGATGTCAATCACATCCTTGCCCTCTTTCTCAGGATTCCCTTCGACCACCGGAACAAGCTCAGCTGGAAGCGCTGGTCGCTCCTGCTGAGATATGGATGAGTTCAATTGGCGTGAGTTCCACGTGACTTACACGACACAAACATAGAGCATTTTCGCAGATTAACAATTGAACTAAACACGCAGCTTCTCATGTGGTCGGCACACACCTATCAAAAATATTAAAGCAGATGTTGGTTTTATATTGCTTTGTTTGTCATCGATTCATAGATCTCCGCAACCTAAGGCAGATTGGGTGTTTCTCATTAAAAATTAATCGGATTTATAATGAGGAATAGGAAATTTCGCCATAAGATGGAGTTTGGGACAATCTAGGGCAGTCATAATTGTAGTAATAACACAAGCTATACTAGTATCCCCTGAAGCTAGCGATGTCGATGAAGTAAGGAAGAACTAAACGAGGTGTCGGTACCATTATACCTTCAGGCGACGGTAGTGCTCATGCGCAGCTTCTTTTGCAGTCCAGGCCGACCAGAACGAGGCACTCAAGATTGTGCCCACAGCCATCAACCATAAAAACACTTCTGCTATGTCGATTAGCGTTCTCTTTGGAGAGTAAAGTAACACTCTCACTGTAAAACCAACAACAGAGATAATCAGAATCCCCAAGAAGTTGCCCTTTCTTCGTTGCCAATAAACTATAAAGAGACCCTTCTTCCAACTCGATAAAATCCGTGATTCTACAACTAAATGATCCGTAAGTGATCATCTTAGTACAAGAAATCAGTCACTTTTCACTCATAAAAAACAAACGCAACCGAGATGAGACTTCACCTTCCTCGCTGAGATTTAAAGCATCCTCAAGATCGTTTCCAGCTGCCCTTGGTAACATGATAGACGGAATGGTGATATCCGTAAAGGTTCCATTTCCAGAGCAGACCATCTTGTACAATTCTGCATGGACATTGCTTAAACACAACTCAGACAGATGTATGTTGCCTAGCGTATCCTTCATCAACTCTTAATCTAGCCAATATCGGCAGTCGTTCAAATGTTTTGTGAGAGCCTCTCACAGTACAGAAATGCAGATTCATTGGTTAGAAAATTGCTACATAACACTTACCAAAGAACAAAGGTTAGGAGCTTGTGAACAGAAAGAAATTAAGGAAAAATTTTGCATAGACAACAGACGACATAGCCCTAATTCAACAAGCCTTTTGCATTGGAAAAACTAAAACTCAAGAATTGTTACAGAGGATGGGACAGAGAGCAGAACCTTGCTTTTCATTCACAACAAGAAGAGCCACCGCCCCTGCCTTCTGCGCCACCCTCGCCTTGGTAGAGAACTCACAGTTGCCTCGTCTAACCAGGGCTGTGAATCCTTCAAGCTGCGAAGGCATCAGCACAGCGTAAGCACAGACTTCCCGACAGAATGAGTAGAACTTCCGTTTACAACGTTGTTAACAGAAGCGAAAACTCTTGAAATAGATTATTGCTAGCCCTAATTCTGTGATCACATCCCTTAAGATTGCGAGGACCTACTTGTTTGATGGAATCAGTGCATCCATCTTCAGGATCCAGCTTTGCCAGTGGAGCACTATGAGCTTCTTGTTCATGGTCCGTGATCAGCCTGCCGAATCTGGCACCCACGCCTACCACCTCTGGCTCTTCCTGTCCTCCGATCCAATTCCTCACTTTGACCTGCCAAAATAATCCATGTAGATATCAGCGTTGGCCTGTTCCACCATCACCCTATGAATAATCACTCGCAGAGAACCCACCTCTAGATGAGTTCTAGAATACAAGACTAAATTCTCTACCAGTGGCTTTCAATCATTCCTTCTTTCTGTAACTCAGTGGGACGTAGAAACATATCACTAATTGCTTCAGCAATTTCCTTGTTCATAGTGAATAAGTGGAGGTGCAGACCCAGACCTAACCGCATTCAGGATTACCAGTTGTAAGACCTATAACGCCATTAAGGTGGCTTGTAACGTAACCCTGTGAATTGTAACACAGCGAGGTTTTCTAGAATACTACTGGAGGATGGTCTTTTGCTGGTGAGATTGGGTTGGTAAGTGACCCTGCTGTTTGCTCATTCCACTTATAAAAATACCCTTTCGGAACGGAGGAGATAAGGGAACGCCAGCATTCAATCTGAAACCTAAGAAGGAACAATGCCTTCGCTCTAGCGTTTAAGCCCACAGTAGTCTTATTCTGTGGTACTGCTTTGGCAGAGCATGTTTGCAGATTTCTCGCAGCCTAACTCTATGGCCCGTACCCCTGACAATGCAAATATCCAACCAAACCTGCAGTCTTGTTCTCCAATCCACACCTCCACAGAGTCACAAGCAATGACTCTCTCACTGCAATGCTACAAAAGCAAACAGAAACTCCAAACAAGAGAAAGCTAACAAGCAAGCAAGTGAGGGTGGAAGAGAAAAGAAAAACATACAAGAACGAAGCTATTCGAGCAACCCGGTTGCGACGGCGAAAGCGAGTCGTCATGCACGATGTCGTCCGCAACACAAGGCTGCACAAGAATACTCCCAACGACCAGCAGTAACAAAAACACCCCATTCGTCACCATTCTCCAAGAACAGTGCCGCCCATGCCCTCCCACAGACCGCTTGCGCTCCATTCCACCCAAACTCTTCCCCCGCATACCAACTACTGCCCTTACCTACAATAGCTCCTTCCTCCTACAATTACCCTAACCCTCCCCACACCACCGCCATGGGCTCAAACTCCAAGCTCCTGTCCTTCACCGTTCACACAGGCCGCGATGCCGTACGTACGTACAGTACGTCCACCCTCTGATCATGTCAGAGACTCTACAATTATGAGGAGCCTCGCCTCTCTGTCTCTGTCGCGATCTGTCTGCGCTTGTCCGTCGTCCGGACCCACAGAACAGGAAGAAAATTAACCGTGTTTAGCAACCCAGCACCACACTAATAAGTAATCGATCAAATCCCAAACTCAGCATCCCAATTCCTGTGCAGTCAACGTACACACCAATCTCGTCTTGAGATCCCGCGAGGTGTGATTATGGGGGTGAGGGGTTAGCGGTCTCGGAGGGAGGAATCGAAGAAGCAAGAAGAGATGAATGAGGCTTTAGCGATTGCGGTGAAAGTCGCTGTGAAAGTTGCCGTGATACGAGAAGGAGAAGGTGAGGAGGACAAGTACGGAGCAGCAGCCGAGGTGTGAGGGTGCTACCATTTACTTTCTGGTTGTCTGATAAGTGTCGATGGGCCACGCGAGGGGGCCATGGCTGCAAGAGACTGCCTTGCTTTCTCGCATGGAAGGGGCTGGTGGAGCGCTTCCTGGCTGCGTTCAATGCGTTGGGAGAGATGGTCGCTGTAGTCAACCTGAAACTCAAGGGGAACAGGGAAACGGGCCTCATAGTTTCAGGGAGGTATGGGTCAGGGATTTTTTCTTGGTTTTTTTAAGAAGTGCTGAAGTGGCAACTTGTAAGAAAATGATGTACCCAAATATTTTAACATTCATCTATGTTTTGGGTAGAATTATCTTTTCATCTACACAATTGAATGAATTTCATTTGAAATTAACAATTTCATCCAATTTACTTTTGAAACTTCAGACAACTTCACATCATCATCCAATTTTTCTTCAAATTTTTTCTTACCACTTGATACTCTCCAATTATTTCTAGTGCTTTTAAGCATTAAAATGCTTAAAATAATCATTAGTATGTATCTTGTTGCTTGTGTGGTCAAAGTATACAAAAGTAAATAGTGCTTTGACTTTGCAGCCTAAAAGTAGTGCTTTACAAGCAATATTTACTATTAAAGTCGGTTTTATATTATGAAGCATTCCAAAACAAATTCAAACAAAGACTCTTTTCTACAACAATTATCTCAAAACCAAGCCTATAGGGCATAGGCTTTGTTTGCAAGCTTGGATCCAATTCAATATCCAATTAGACCTATACTAGGTGTTTTGCATGCTTGGATTTAACCCCTAAATGTTTTGGACTATGTTTTCTCCAAAACCGCTTCAAAACTGTCATTTCTTAGACAACTATCAAATTTTAAGAAAAAAGAATTTTTAGACAAAAATAACCTTAGGATCTCTTAGCACACTAGTTTGAGAAGATGTGAAAAAAATTTCAGCAACTTTTGCCATGTAGATTGCAAGATATTAGTATTTGAAGTGACAAAAATCATTTTTTTACCACTGCGGAAATCCGGGCAGCTGCACTTCAAAAGACCATATTAGTATGGAAAAATTTCCAAAATGATTGTAACTCTTTGGATTCATTTTTCAAGTGAAGTTGTCTACATGCTTGAAAAATTTCAGATCATTTGGAATTGTACAACATATAGGAAAAAAATAGTAAGTAGAAAGAAGTAGAAAATGAGCCAAAATACTAAATTATTAACAATTTATTTATAGAATTAAAAAAAGACAATCACAATGGTTGTAATGTTGTGTTCAACAATATACATCCAATGTCATTATTATTTTTCAAAAATATTAAAAATTGAATTAAATAAAGAATTTCAAACTTTTTGGGTAGTGTAGAGATTCTATAACTAGCCGCAAACTACCTCAAACTAAAAATCCTCATAACTTTTGACTCATTAATCAAAATGGAATGATTCAAAGCTTTACACTTAGGTAAAAATTAAAGAAACCAATTTCAAATTTAAACTTCTTAAAAAAGTAATTTTTACAGAAGTTTTTTTTGCTGCCCGGGCTGCCCGCCGAACGCAAGAAACAACATATCATGTCATAACTTTTCAACCATGTAGTCAAAAGTCATGAAAATTATTGGGCCCTAAAGCTACTCCTTGGGCACATGTTGTGTGAAAATTTCAAAGAAAAAAAATAAAAACTCCATCTGTAGTGAGCTGCCCAAAATCGCTATGTTGCCAAAAAACGCCGTTTGGTCCTTTAGGGGTTAACTTGATATCTAATTAGGCCTAGGTGGTTTGCATGGAAGAATGGCCAATTTGAATTTGGTTATGGAAATCAAGTTTGTCCCTCCCTCCCTCTACTTTCCCTTGATTTTAGGATTAGAAGTCCACTCTCCTTTCCATCAACCTAATTTATTATAATTACCTAAAATTATCCTCCACCTCATTCAAAATTTCCTTCATTTTTGGTTTGTTTCCATATTCCCTATCATAGTCTCTCACACTCTACTCATGCAACTTTATAATTTTCATTATTTGTCTCGTAAGTCACTTTTAAAATATTAGTGCCATATACCACCTAATTCCAAACATTATACCTAGGGAACCAAAATACCTTTCCATTGATATATGACACACTTCCTAACTCCAAAATTGCAGTGGAAAATTGCTATCAAAGTTGGCTGTTCACTACGTACAACGCGCAAAGAAAAGCGCGCACAAAAACATGGCAAAAAAAACCACAAAAAAAATTTTGCGCGGTTTTTTTCGACCATGTTTTGTTATAGTGAATAAATCCGACCTTACAACTTCATGCTTAAGCTCCACCTTTAGTCTAGTCCAAGCATGTGAATAGTACCTTAGCTTGTCACCTAAGGATTAACTATGTAATGGCATAGCAATGTAGAAGTATCTAGAAGATGACAAAGAATCTTTTTATATAAAACAAAAGTGTAGATACTTATCTTTGGAAGTTTGAATGGAAAGGGGTGGTACTTTACAATAGTTTGACCTCCAATGAGTGTTCTTGGGATTTCTTAAACAAAATGATTTACATGGTACTAAAAAGCATGATTTCTTTGGTGATGAACTTGGTGTTCTAGGATTAAACCCTAGATGCCCACTTAGGCACCATACTTCTATATCCTCTAAAGGTAGAAAGTTCACAAAGTGCCCATTAATGAGTAAGAAATTTATTTGGGTAGGTCCAATTCTTTCAACTATTTTTCAATCATTTTTCTTTGAAAGACATAAGGAATTGACATCTCACTCAATTCATTTCATACTTTTTAGAGCTTAGTGGAATTAGTTATGAATTTTTGAAGTTCAAATATAGTCGGTACTAAAAGCATTCATTTCCTAAAATGTATACTATTTGTATGTTGTTGGTGCTTTAAAAAAGAAAAATATACAAATGATGTGCATTTAAAGAAATAGGTTGTTTTAGAGCCCAAGAACTTTATAGAACCCATGTTTTTAATTTTTAATTTAGATAAAATCATACCTAAACATTTTATTTGTAGAGTTTTCAATTAAATAGTTTTTTAAACTTGTCAATGAAATCCCCAAAAGAATAAGCCCACATTGTATTAAAAACCACTCAAAACTACGACTTCTATTGTATTCATTCAATTAAACAACAAGCATGTGTTTTTTCGAATGATGCTGTAGGATTTTATATTTCACTTGTTTGAGAGCATGTAGTAAAAATTTCATCAAATTAGACCATATGGATTAGAAGATATTAGAATTCATAGTTGGTCTATAGGGTATTTTTCACAAAGATGCTTAGATTGTCCCAAACCAAGATTGTTCGTAACTTTTTTGTCACTAGTCCAATAGAACAAATCAAAGCTTCATGTGTAAACAAAAACATAATATTTTAGGAAAAAAAATATTATATTGACTTTTTGTCATTTTTTGTATTGCCCACCTACCTCCCATTTCGGCTTAGTATGTCATAACTTTGCTCCAAAGCACCAATTGAAATAAAATATTATAGATAGATAGATAGATAGATAGATAGATAGATAGATAGATAGATAGATAAAGCTCTTGCAAAATCACATGTCTTAACCCCTAAAGGACCAAGCCCTGTTTTCTGTCCAAAAACATTTTTAACTTAAAAATCTTGCACTAAAGAGTTTTGAGATTTAATTATTTCTAGTGCAAAATTGAGTTGAGAATCTAGGGAAAAAAAAGAAATTCAAAAAAACTTAATTTTCATTCTTAAAAAAATTGTTAAGTAGAAGTAGGTACGAGATAGAAGGAAAATCTAAAATATTAATATCTTTTAGATGGAATTAAAATGCACTAATCCTAATGGTGAGATTGTTCTAGCAAGTAAACTAAACCATGAAAAATTTGTTTTTTTGAAAAATTGCAAAAATTGCATCAAGAAATGAATCCTACAAGTTATTTTTTTCAAGAAAATGCTCTAATTGCCCGAAAAACAAGAATGTCCATAACTTTCTCATAACAAATCCAAATAAAATGAATCAAGCTTCCTAGATAGACAAAAATATAATCTATAAGAAAAAAAATTCAAAAAAAAAAAATCAAAGTTTTTCTTTGCTGCCCGAACTGCCCGCCGTCCTCTGTTTTGAGGTTATTTGGGCATAACTTTTGTTCCCGGTCACCGATTGAAAAAAAATTATATCCCCACGAAGATATTCAATTTTTCTACCTCTAAAAAAAGTTTCAAAAAATTAGGACAAAAATTCAGCCGGTAGGTACCTGCCCAAAATTGCATTTGTTCCCCGAAGGGACAATGGTCCTTTAGGGGTTAAAAAAGGTTCAAATATATTCACTACAAATTGAGACAATAAAGACCTATCTAGATCCAAATTGTCTTCAGAGGAGACAAATGGTCCTTTAGGAATTTAAACATCAAAAAATTTATTTTGAAAAAGAGTTGTTCATGATTTCTCTATTAAAGGTTGTATGCAAGGGTGTCCATTGCAAATCTTGATTTTTTTAGTGTTAGGGTTTTATAGAGATGAGCCTAAAATGTACATGATCTTGAGAGAAAAATCACATTTAAATTCATTTAAAAAAATTGTAGAGTAGATTTTTAAAAACCATGAATCAAATATAATTGTGGATGTTATGACCTTTAGATTCATGTGTTTCAAGACTTCAATGTTATATGATATATAAAAAAGATGATTTGGGGAGTGCTCTGTATGATGTATTCATGGATATAGTGCATTCAAGCCCTACTATATGGGGGCTATGAAGATAAAAAATTTGGATTTCTATAGGGCTATATGTACCTATATTTCTAAATTCTAATTATTTGCTTAAGTACCCTATGCTTAGTTTTAATTACATTTCAACAAGTTTTTTTTTCATACATTTGATAAGGTCTTAGTGAATTTCATGACAAATAATTAAACATTCAAAAAATGATGTACAAAACAAGAAGAGTAAAATTTAGAATCTAGTTGCAAACACAAAGTGCTTGCAAACACAAAGTACATTCAAGCACTATTTAATACTTTCAAACCAAAAGTTGTTTCAAGCATAAACTAATTTAACACATAAACCACTTCAAACACAAAGGTTCTTCCAATCATGAAGTACACTAATTAATCAAATATAGCTAAGATAAAACAATGATCTAGTAGAAATTGTATCCACCTTTGGATATTCCTAACAAAGCTATAGTATTTCTAATAAATCTAAATAAATATTGATTTATTATTCCCCAACCTTCATAATAATGCTAATCCATTATAATAATGCTAATCTACTTCCAAGCTATGCCTAAAATTTTGGACCAAAATAATTATAATAATCCTTCATTTGATTGTATGTGTACAAAAAATGGGAGTGTGCTCCTCAAGATATCTACTTTGTAACTTTTTTAGATTTTTTGACTCAATTCTTTGCTATAAATACTTAAGCCTCAAACTCATGTGGGTCAACAAAATTAAGTTAAGGGAATTTAAAATTTCCAAACCTACTTATGCAAATTAGAACACAATATTTTCTTTTCACTTCAGGCACTAATATCTTATATTCTACAAGATTAACCTTGTAATGCCCAATGAATGTCTAGAGTTCTATAATTTTAGAGACATATCATAAAATACAAGGTGGAATAATAACTAAAAGATGATTTTGAAACAAAAGCTACAAAACAAGATCTATAGATTGTATTCATATGGATACATCAATTGTTGCAGTGACCAATACTTTTTAATGAAATTTAAAATTAGAATTTGAACATTCTTTCTAAAATAGATCATAGATTGAATATTCATAATTTGCACAAGATTTATTTTTTGGATTCTAAATGTTAGGTTTTAGATTGTAGTGATTTCTGAACATTTTTTTTAATCTCACTTATTGGTAGAAAATATTCTGAAAGGTAGTTTTTTGAACAAATTTTTTTTAGTTTTTGAAGTTAAACATATGTCATCCTTGCAATTATAAGAAGTTGTATGAATCTACACTATACAAATGTAAGAGAACTAGCATAAGAATCTTTAAATATTTAGATGAATGAAAAAACAAAGACTTGTATGCTCATCATGTCTTTCTGTTCAACCATTGATCCTAATTTGAACATTTGTTCCTTTAGGGGTTCACATGTGACATTTTCTATACTTTCTTATACAATTCCTATACAAGATCTTATAATTGAACATGCAAAAAAGTAGTTTTTCCAATCATAGCTCTTTGCACTTGAAATAGCACTTTTGAAGTATTTTTTTAGTGATTGACACATGGCCATTAAATCCTTAGGGATTAAATTGAATGTTTGTTGATAGATTTCTTTAGGGATGCTCATGACCTCTATATATGAACAATTCTTCCTTCTCACTTTTTAAATTCAATTTACATTACATTACAATTTTGCTTGAAAAATTATGTTCAACCTACCTTTTCCTCAATTAAGAATAGTCTTTCTTTCAAAAATATGTGTGACCTTCAGTATATTCTTTAACATATCCAAATTGCTTAATAAATGATAATAGGTCCCCTCCCTAAATGAAACCATTCACTAAGTGCATTACAAAACATTCATGTCAGTTTTGTAAATGATTAGGGAAAAATTCTAATAATATCTTCTATAAAAATTTATACAACTATTTCTGAAAATCTGAGAAAATTTTCAATGCTGCCAATTTTGAATACTCAAAAAAAAAATCTTCTTAAGGAATTTACAAAACAGAACACATTCAGGAACGAATAGAAAAACTCGATCCATTTCATCGAAGCATATTCAAAGAGTCAAAACATTCAGAGGACTTGATTTGCCAAAAGCTGGGAAAATAAATTCAAGGTGCTGAATGTCAATCAAATGCCAAAATTCAATTATTTCAACACCTGGGTGCCAAATCTGACCCGAAATTTTTTCAAAAAAATACACTTTCATCCAATGAAAATTCATTGAGGAAGCTTCAAAAAGAACCATGTCACATATCAATGGATAGTTAAAAGAATGTTTTATATGAATCAATTGATATATTTGCAGGAATTATACATTCAATTCCTAAAATAATTCTAATACCTTTAATTCAAGCCCTTACTGGGCCTGAAGTCATCTCTAAGACTCTCATCATCGTCGTCATCAGAAACGAACCGAGAAGGCACAGGATCTGCTTCTCAAGCGCGAGATTGTCAGATCTGCACACTCCTGTGGCAACTAAGTTTAGGGTGACGACGATTGCAGTAAATTTGGAATCCAAACTCAGGTCTGCCGAATACTAACTTAAGAATCAGAAGAATTTTCACCCACAGTACGCTCACTCTCTACCGGCAGCCATTCGAATCCAATCCTTGAATTGTGTTCGCAGCAACACAAGCAAGGTCTGATCCTTGTGCACTCGGTGGGGGGCTGGCTGCTGATGGGCTGCTCGAGTATTCAGCACACCCATGCTGTGAATTTCGATGTTTCAATTATGTAACACTTCTAGCTACTGTAAAGTGTAAACCCTGAGGATTGCCAGTGGGGAACTAGTATCCATCGGTTCTAGAGTTTAGGGTTTTACGGTTGCAACAATATCCAGCATATTCATGCGTGGAATTGATAGCTTTCGATCATGTACACATCTCTCTACACTAAACCCTGAGGATCGGTTCGGATTTGGGGTTTGGGAGTTTCGAATTTTCGGATTAGGGTTTCGGGATCAGTGTGCGGAGCTCATGCGGTTAACCCGGTTGCGATTAATTTGCAAGTAATTGCACGCCGCTACACTGGAGCTCCGATGAAAGAATCCTCCGTCATACGGAAAGAACATGACGCAGGAATCCGCCGTTTTGCGTTTGGGTCGCTTCGTAATGTCCACAGGACTAGGCGGGGGATGAATCTCCGACATGTGCTCTGAATTCAAATGCCACCTCTCGATGCGCTTGCGTCGCTGCAAGCACCGAACGGTCTGCTTCATCACATGGTTCACGGACTTCCGGTAGCTCCGGGGGTCGTGGTTTCGGCTGATCGATCCCTCGGGGCCGTAAGAGCTCGGGTCGCTCATGATGTCCAGGGGATGTGGGGAGTTCAAGAATGCATTTTCGGCTCCTTGTAACTCTGCAGTTTGATACTCCCCCTCCTCGTCGTCATCGTTACCGTAGGGATGAAGCTTGGGAGCACCCACGGGGTGGTCCAGGACGTAGAGGCCACTTCCTGATGGTAAGAGAGGATGGCCTGGCGCTTGCTGCGCTTCCGGTTGTAAAATTAGCAACTGCCCCGTCGTGGTGTACAACTGCCGCTGTAAAATCAAACGTCAAATTCGTTAGAATGGGGACATGTATTTCGAAAGAATGAGATTTTGGGGCGTGTGTCTGAACCTCTGATACATGTGTTTTGCGACATTTCAGCATTTTAGATTGCGTTTTATTAAGTTCGGAGCACTTAAATGTCACAATTGTGACTCTCAAAAGCTCATGTAACGAATTTGACCATGTCATTTATTTAGTCATAACTCTATGCAACCAAGGAGGCATTTTGTTATTTGTAGAAAAGAATGCCCAATTCAAAAAGCCGAAAGCAGGACCGACAGATATGACGATTAGTATGATCAACAAAATTCCCTTGTCTCTTCCGTAACATACATAAACATAATTATAATTTCAGAATGCTTTTAGGAATTTTGGACGACGGCACTCATTTAATTTGACATCAAATAGCACAACACCAAAGAGTCCAAGCTTTGTTACATGGGCAAGAAGAGGTTGGACTAGTGGCAAATTGTATTACCTGATTTACTAAAGTAGGCAGATTTCGGAACTTCTGGTTGACCCTCTTGAGCACCTCCACTATCTGCTGCGGAATATCCGACGCATAGATCCTCGGCACGAGATCTCTTGAGATCACCACCGACTGAATGTGCCTCGGCAGGAATCCCAGTCGCTTCAGCAGCCGATTCCCCCCGTTCAGCACCGAGGGCGCCCCGAACGTGTACACAGTTCCCAAGGCCGATACCGGCACCACGCCCCTGCACCGGAACATGAGCGACAGCAGCACCGCCAGGCTCCCACCCAAGGAATGCCCCGTGAAACTCACCCTCGCGCGGCTCCCGTAAACCGCCATGTGGGATTGCACCAAGGGGAGCATCTGGTCGTAGAGAGACAGGGCGATTTCGTACACGCCTTGGTGGACCATGACGCGCGTGTTGGAGTGCTCGAACTGGGTAGGCTGGAATTGGAGATTGGCTTTCCAGGAGGCCATGGTTTCCGAGCCCTGGATGAAGCGAAAATGAAAACCGTAAGTACTTGATGCCGTTTACGCCCAAAAGAACCCAGGATTTATGGTTATGAAACGATCGGTACTGTGAAAAAAAAACCTCAGATGGCAGCAAGGTTTACATCATTAGATTTATATGAAACCGAGGTTTAAGTGATCAGTTTCACAAAGAACCAGGGTTTCCACCACTTGATTTATATGGAACCAAGGTTTGCGCCATCAGATTCAATGAATCCAAGACTTACATTATCAGAATCTCATGGAACCCAGATTTACAGCATCAGAATTACATTGAACCAAGGTTTACATCATCAGAATCAGTGACGACCATTGCATGTGTTGGGTCGAACAATATATTAAATGAGCTAAAAACAGAGCACCATACCCTGGTCATAAATGCGAAAAAAATTCACATTCGAGACCGTAGTGAGAATTGTCTGCACAGATGGCGGTGAGGGATTTGGTTACCTGGATTGAGAAGAATCGAGTTGCGGTGGAGGGCTCATCGCAAACGAACCATCCGCAAGCGCTAGACGCATTCGACGTTGAGGGCTTTTCGTCGTTTCCGGCTATGGTGGACGCGACCGAGCACGGGTCGGGGGAGTCCATGAACTTCGTCATGGCGGAGGCCATCTCCTGATCTACCGCTCTAGACAAAACCTCCGAGGAAATTCGTTGCTCGGGAGCATGTGCACCTCGGAGAGTTCCGTTGCTCCACTCCGTCGAGGATTTCCTGGATTGTAGATACGTGGCGGTCGCGGCCAGAGCGTACGCCGTCGCGGGCGCCATCAACGTCTTGTTGAATTGCGCCGTCGTGGCCGCATTCTCTTGCTGGATGGAGGAGGTAACCAGTCTCAGGCGGTGGTCTCTCTCAAGCTCGTCGCCCTGTGAAGATTGATCCACACAGACATGCACCAGCGTGCATCAGTCAGGTAGTCAGATTAATCCTCACCAATGTCGTCGCTTGAAGCAACTGAAAGGTGATTTCACACAAAAAAATTGATTTGCCCATCACATCTACTAGAAGTCTCAAATGCAACTTGGCAAACAAACAAACAAGAATATGTCAAAAGTAACTTGTCTGACCGGGAAGACCAAGCGCATTACATGACATTCAAATTCTGGAGGGACGTGACACGAAAACCAATTTAGAGGCTTGTGTGAAAAATCACCAGTAACGGGAACATAAGGTATGTGCAGTTGTGGACCCAGAATCGCGCCTTGAAATGAATGTCATCTGTGTGGCATGTCACCATGAGGTGACGATTCTGTGTGCACTGACACCTAAGATGAACGTCGGATTCTAGACAAGAGACGTGGCTTCCGAAACAAACCTTGATTTCGCCGATGATGTACGCGAGATTGCTGAGGTAGCAAGCTTGCGAGACGAGCTTCAACTCCTCCACCGGGTAGTGCCGAAGAAACTTCCCAAACGACTCTCGCGAGTGCTCCACACCAGAATTACTAGCGACCTCCTCCGCCACGCTTCCATCCATTGAAGTCTCATAGTTCACAAATTGCTCATACTCCAGCGACTCTTCCGGAATCCTTCGCGGCTGGTCGCTACCGCTTCCCGAGTTCCACAAGATTCTCGAAGGGCCTCGCATTTCCACTTGGGTGCGGTAGAATGATCCGCTTTGGCGCAGCCCTTTCCGCCCGGATGAATCGGCAGTCGCCCCGTGCGAGGTTACCACGCTCGAGCGTCCCACGTCGAATTTTCGCACGTGAAGCTGCCCAGGTGCAGGGGACTGGAACACTCCGGAGCCTCCTGCAGCTATGGCGATGCTGGCTCTCACCAAGACCGCCTCCATCGCTCCAACACTCCACTTAAGAAATTACCATCCACACTCTCTTTCCAAGTTTCGCACTCCCGTGCAACTTTCAATCGATCAGACTGCAGTACTAATTATACCGAAAATTAGATCGATCACATCGATCACATCGACACCCACGCTTCAGTTGAACATTTGCCAACCCGATCAGGTGAACTGTCGTGTACGTCCTGTTGTAAGCACTTCAATCTTGGCCTCCCAAGCTCCAATTGGATTATCTAGCCAGCTAGTTATTCGGTTACGTACCTTGGACCCCAATTTCTCAAAACACCCTCTCGCACTCAGATCAGGCGTCACACGTCCCTGCTATTGATTTCCAGAATCTGTCGATCAGGTGGGCATCGATATTCTCAAAGGATACCCAGATGAACTGTCGAGCTAGCTACGCACCCTTGAGGTATAAGTAGCCGCTTCACCAAGCCAGCGGGCGCTTTTCACTATGCAAACGACAGGACTATTCAACTGCGGGTCGTCAACTTTCTAATACTCGCTGGGCCCTAGTCTAGACTCGTAAGCCGAGCTAGCGTTGCGCGGTAGGCCGAGTAACCAGCCAAGCACCCGGGTGATGGAGCATGATGCAACTGATGATCTCGAGTGCACTGGCGTCGTTGAACGTCCGTCCGTCCTGGCATGGGATGAGAAGGGATGGGAGCCGGGCCGGGGAGATATTCAAGACAGACGGTCCAACCGAGCGTGCAACCGCAGACTGCATCCGTGACTGAATACCAAGGCGGAACCCGGAAACCGCCGTCGTCAGCGGGGTCGGAATGACTGAACTGCGGGAGCCGCGACGACGGACTGCTGCTGGTGTCGGCTACGGCCCAAGCCAAGGCCCATGCCACTTCTGTAAAGCTTCGGGATGGTGGTCGGGAACACAGTCACCCACTTGGGAACAACGTCGACGACTCTCCGTAATATACTGTAGTAACAATTCCCTACGTACCGCAGTCTTGCCTAGCTCGAGCAGGACTGAACTCCGATCGTCGATGTCTGATCTCTGACTTTGAACAAATATTAAGACTCTTAGGTGTGCCGAAAATGTTGAAGGACGCTGGTTCCAGGGAAGAACGTACCAACTTACCTCAACCTCAGTCTCGGCCTCAAAGGAGTCGGCTACTAGCTAGTACGGAGGAAGTAGTAGGTGGTGTGGAGTCTACATACTTTTCAAGCGGAATGTGGCAGTTTTCACAGTTTATGGGGGCTTCTGTATATGGGACAACGAAGGCTTCGGTTCCTGCAAGTAGCTACTGTGGTTGTAAAGAAGAATTCCAACTTTCCAAGGGGTTTCGCTGGTGTGGGCCGCCAAGTCACGGAGGGGCTCCAAGTGGTGGAGTTTGCTTGCACGGTATTCTTGTCAACTGTGTGAGTTACGAAGACTGTTAGGTTTTTTGGGGTCTTTGGAGCTTTACGTCGGAAGGCCTGGAATCCGGGAGGAGGGTCCCTGCAGACTTGGCTGTTTCGTTGGAGGTGGATTCCGTGGGATTTGGACGCAGGGGGGCCGCCATTGGGGCTGAAGCCAGGCATTTGGGGAGGGTCCGGCACTCCGGCAGATCGGTAACGGATTTGACGGGTCCGGGGCATTGCTGGGCTGCGTGGGCACGGTCAACCGCATTCCCGGTGAAGCCCTTTGACTGGTCGCCCTGCAGGGATTTAGCACTCCGGATCCAGCCGGCTTATCTGGCCCTTCATGGATGAACGCTCATGGATGGAATTTACTTTTCATCGGAACCAGAGGTAGACTCCCTTATACGAATTCCCAGGTACTGTACGCGAGAGCCAGGTGCGGCGTACGTAAGTGAAGTCATTTGTTGGAAAAGGTGCCACCATGTGTCATCTTGTGAGTGGTTTAATGTGGCATACACCATTCAAAGTCTGACGTGGACAAATTTCGTTTCATCTGTGTAAAAATTTAATTTTTTAAAAATCTGACGTTGAAAAATAATTTTGGCAGTTCTTGTGCAGGTTTTGACCTTTACTGTGATTACGTTAATTTCATATAGGAGAGGGCTCATAAACCGCTCATGCTTTTGCACCTGCCCATTAGGAGGCTCTGAAATGGATCATTTACTGTGAGAAAATGAATTCTGGATTAAGGTAGAGGGCTCGAAAACAGTTCGGGCATTAAGAACCGCCCCTATAACTGGTTGTAGAATGGACATGATGTAGTTTATAAATTGACCTTACGAGTCATTGAATGAAGTGAAGGAAAAAGCATTCTTTATCGCAAGAGCCAATCATTATCTTTGCTTTCCCCATTTTTCTTTAGAATTGCAAGTAAACAGTATATGAAGGACCTAGGAACATAAATAGGGACCTAGGACACATCTCCTTTGAAAATTCATAAGTAATTCAATAATGTTTCAAAAAATATGAAACCACTTGGGCTAGATTTTCCATCAATTTTTCTTGGTCTGAAAAATGAGCTAAAAATGTTCCCATCTAAAGAAATACTGCAAAAATGCAAACCAGCCCTTAGATGAGCGGTTTCTGAGCCTTCTACCTTATATTGAAGCATGCTAAGACTTTGTTTTCACTAATTGAATGGATGGTTTCAGAGTCCCAATGGCTTCATTCTCAACTAAGTGGTTAGGTGTCTCTTGATTATATTTAAAATAAAAATTAGTTGTTGAACCACCTTCTGTCAAGTGTTCAAAAATCTGAAATATGATTTATTCAAGAATTCATTTCAGTTTTAGAAAGGAACGCTTTTAGAAACAAATGCTATTACTTTTTACATGTTGCAGTGCTAGTTTTTGAAGCAAGCCAGATTTTTTTTCAAACTGCACATGTATGGGTTTGCAAGGCCTACTGATCACAGATAGGGCCCTATGCCAGACTGTGTTTGAAAATTCATAACTAATTCAATAATGCTTCAAAAAATATGAAACAACTTGTGTTAGATTCCTCGTTTATTTCTCTTTCACTGAAAAATGAGCGGAAAATATTACCATCCAAACAAATACATGAAAAAGGCGGACCAGCCCTTAGATGAACGGTTTATGAGCCTCCTCCCCTATATCTTCTTCAGAAGACAAAAATTTGCAACTCTCAACTCTAAATTTTAATCTAAAAGGAAAACTATGGAATATGTCATTTACCATTGATGATGATATTTGGGAACTTTGAAGTCTGAATTCAAATGTGGAATAATGGCGAATTTTGTTAAATTGGCAGCAATCCATTAGTTTGACACTTTTGACAGTTCAGATCGCGTGGTCTAAAATCTACATATGTCATAGATTTTTGAAATCTACATGTGTTGTAGATATCTGAAATCTAGACCCGTCTAAGATGTTTCAGACTGCGCAGTCTGAAATCTAAAACTTCAGACCAAAAAGATTTTGTAAATTTATATGTGTCCTAGATTTCTGAAAATCTATACCAGTCGTAGATGTCAATTTTCAGTTCAAACTGCGCAGTCTGAAAAATGGCAATTGGAATACTGCCATTTTAACGAAATTTGCCATAATAAGAAGTTAGAAAATTAAAAAATAATGACCCAAATCGAGGGGCAAGTTTTTACATCTATTCTTACAAGGAGGGAAAAAAATTCTCATCCCCATCATCTACATTGAATAGGTGTATTAAGGAAACCAAAAAATTATAGGAACTTATTATGAGAACTTCTAGATGTTTGAAACATGATGTACAACCATGCACATTTCAATGTAAAGATGTGCACATTACCAATGTAAAGATATTTAGATAGTGTGAAATGTTGACTAATTAGAATGGATCTTGTTAATATCTCTATTCAATGTAGAAGGCTAATTAGAATAGTATTAATAATGTATGTTGTATAGGCCTAAATTTGCTTTGGTCTTATGGACCTAACTCCAAATCCATTACCTTTAGGAAAATGAAGGAATTTATTATTTATTTATGGTAGAAATTAAAAAGTTTAAATCTATATTTGGAATGAAGGGACCCAAATCAATTTGAAAAGGTTGAGAAATGAAAATTTAACTAACTATGAAAACAAGAAGTAAATTATTATAATTTTTTATCCTATGAAGATGAAAAATTTAGAATTTTTCTACCCTAGGTAGAAAGACATGATGAATTTTCACTATGGCCCTAGCCAACTATCTTTTTTGAGTTAAGGTGAATTGGCCCCCTTATATTGTCACACTAAGTCATTGCAGATGTGCAAGTAAAAATAAAAGACCTCTATTTTGTACTCGATTAATTTACCTAGTGCACTTCTCATAGTTAATTTTGGGCCTCTAATTGCACAAATTTTATTATGAGTCGAAAATTTGTATTCTCTCAAGTGGTTGAGCAAGGGGGGCATTTCATCCTAGACTTCTTTTGGCAAAACTATTTCAAAATCTTATCCAAAAATAAAAAATTTGGATTAAATCATCCAAATTTTAATCCAAATTTCATGACATTTAGTAGCCTGAAGTGAAGCTGCCTTTGCCTCCCTTCAAGCCTCATCTAAATAATCCATCCACAAAATTTAATATATGGCCCCAAATCTCATGCTAAGACTTGAATACTTGATGACCTCACAACCTAACATTATTGCAATTCTAGATTTTAAGATAAGTTCATATTCTAATAATCTAATTCACATAATATATTGAGGAATTGTTGTAGAATATTAATCAACAACTTCATTTCACATGATTATTGGTATAGAAATTGTACTCCTCTTATAGCTTAATTAAATCACATTCAGTCTCAAATTGATTTTTCGACTTCTTTTGACACCTGACCTTATAACTAAAGATGGGATGTCGAATATATCAAATGTAAAGATAAGGTACCTCATGTCATTCATGAGATGAAATGATGTCAAATATTTCACATAGTTCCAGTAGAAGGAAGGTAGCCTACTTTACTGCTACAGAATATTATGTTCTTAGAATAAACTTTGTAATTTGTCAAATTTGGATTGGGCTTCCTACCAACATGGAATGTGATGAATAAATTACATACATAAAGGATGGATGTCCTAAAACATTGTTGATTATTTCAACTTGTAAGGTGCATGTAGCTCTACCCCCAAAATATCCTTGTTTGTCAACTCACCTTCGTTCTGGACGCATTAGAGAAGTTACTTGTCTTAGAAACAGAACTGGCCCCTTATTTTGCACTTGGTCACCTGAATCAATCGTACACAGACATTGGTTGAAATATATGTGAATGTCACTCATCCTAGTCTTCATTTTAATTTTTAAAATTTTTAATTAATAATAGTATGGGGTGTCCCTTCTGAAGGGATACATAGTCATCCTCATCTTATTTGGAATTGCAAACTCCAAGGTGGAATATGTAAAATTTCTAAAAATATCTCTGTGGACCTCTAATACTGGAAACCTCAAAAAAGATGAGGTCTACCACTGAATAATGCAACCAACAAGCTTGCAAGGTAGAAATAAGGGAATCCATAGTATTGATTTGAGCATTTTTGTCATCTGAAAATGTGTGGAGATAAAGATTTTGCTTTTTTTTTGTTGCTTCTAACATTGGCATCCTTCAAGTTTCTCACCCAACCCTTGGGAATGAATGTGGGAGTTTTGAAGGAAGGTGCACCAACCCATTATAGTCATACAACCCATAGTAGACACCTAATGATCCCTTGATGGTTTTTCAGGTCACAATCAGTGGTGTTTTTTTTTTCATTTCTTGTAAAGTGGCAAAGTGGCAAAACTTCATTTTATTATAGTGATTCAAATTTCAACATTCATCCATATATTAGATAGAAAATATCATATTAGCACATCACACACACACAAATATATATATATATATATATATATATATATATATATAATTTTTATTTTCATCCATTATCTAGCAATTTCATCCAATAGTTTTAAGAAATTTGAAATTTATTGGTGATTTCATTCAAAATTTTACTATTTATTTTTTTATAGGCGTGGTGCCAAGCAAAAAAAATTGGTGTAATTTTGCTCCAAATTGCTAGAAAAAAAACACTAGTCACAATCAATGTTTAACCTGACACCAATGGAGTAATTAGTGACCTCATTAGAAACACCTTACTTCTTTTAGTGTAAGATAGAAGTACCTATAATGAATAACTTAAGCATTTGAGCATGTAAGATATGGGAAATTTGTTGTGAAATTGAGTTCAATGTGTACAAATATAAGGATGAGGAACAATGCCCCTCCAAAAGGAATTTTTTTCCTTCAAAAATGAATATTTTATTCAATATAAACACAAATTTTTCATTAGGACCCATTCCAATTCATAGACTTACATATTATGGTTAGTTTTGACACTTCTCCGGAAGCAATAATGGAAGAGAGATGATTGGATGAGAAGGTGCAAACAAAGAATTTTTTTCAATAAATAGTGCATTTAAGTGTTGTCCACAACATGTTAGCCTATGAAGCCACTATTACTGGAAGTGACTCTTCTATGGCCTACCACATTAAAAATTGTTGTGATCATTGTAGGTGATTAAGATGAGCATATTAGATATAGTTTTAATTGGTTTGGGGATAGCCCAGTGATTCTTTAGGGTAAATCACTTCAAAAATTCTTAATAAACTCATACTTTGTCTAAAAAATATAATTTCAATTGTTTTCACTATTTCTCATACTTATCTTTATGTGGGAAAAAATTTGAAAAATTTGAGCAATGGCATGAGGGCAAACTCTGAATTTTGATCACAATGGGTTGTTTTAGTTTAACTCTTACTTAACCTTTTTTTGTCAATAATGACCATTTTTCATCAATATTCATAGATTAATACAAAATCTAGGGGTGGATGAAAGGAGACAGGTGTCGAAAATTTCACAATGAATGTATTGGGACAAATACCCTTAACCTCTCATTGTTGAAGGGGACAAAAAGTGTCCAATTGAAAGTTTTGTGACTTTTGCATCCAATGTCTAAATTCAATAAAAATTTGTTGAAGAAATTACACATATTAGTCTAGTTTGTGTAGTAATTTTTTTTATCAATCTAAAATGTAATGAGTTTTTGGGAGCCAATTACAGTTCATATGGTTCAATTTGAGTTCAAAATTTTATATTTTGATGGTTGCAACTTTAGAGGCTTGTATCTTCTTCATCCAATGTTTGTTTTCAATAAAATTTGTTGAATTATATTCTTCTATAAGTCTAGTTATTGTACTAAAATTTTCATTGTAATCCAAGTTGCTCTAAATGTACGGGAGCAATTCAAAGTTCAACATTCCAAACATTTTTAAATTATTGTAAACTTTGGCAGCCTATTTATTCTTCATAAAGTGTCTATTTCCAATAATTTTTCTAGAAAAGTTGAGCATTCTAGTTTAGTTTGTGTAACTAAAGTTTCATATCAATCCAAGAAGTTGTAAGTGACTAAGAAGCATTTTAGTAGAAGGAGGTTTACTAATTGATGTGTTTTTGCACCCTTATTTGCTATTTTTTTGACATTTCAAAGTCATTTTGCAGACACAATGAGTCAATGGAATGACATTTTTTCACCAATGTGTTTGTATGTTGATTTTAAATCACTTTATAGTTTAAATCAAATTCATTTGAGTAGGTTCAGAAATCAAATTTCACCTCCAATTGTGTTAATTTTATAGAAAATTTTCAACATCTATTTGAAGATTATACAATTGAGATTTTTATACCTTAGTGACATGTAGATATACAAGGCTTGAAAAGAAAGGATGCTTTTAGGTACATTTGGACTTTAGGTGGTGAGGTATTAAATGATGGGTTGGTGCCTATGGAAATCATCCCTTTGAGGTTTGTGTAGAGAATTGGTTTTAAAAATTCCAAAAGCACTTATTGGAAATCAAACTACTATACAATACATTTCCTTTCCACAAGAGATTTTGAGGATTAATAATTGCATATCTATTCTACAAAGAAGGATCCTCTATCATTCATTGACCATAAAATGACTGTAGTGTTGATTATAGGTTAATGATCCAAGTAACAATTTTTGGGTTGTTGCCCCTCTTTTTTGAGTTTTTTTCAAAGGACATTTTTCTAGGAAATAAACTATGTTATAAATCCAAGGGTCATGGTTTCATCAAATTCCGAGTTAAAATTTGCCTTGTAGGATTTTAAAAAATTCATTGGTATAATGTAGTTCATGGCTCATTTTGGGAGGTTCAATTTTAGGTATGGACTAAAAAGTGAGCCAACCAATGCAATTGTTGCCCATTTCAAAATGGGCAAATCCAAAGAGCTCAAGGAAAAGACAAGTGTACTCATTCTTATTTTTCTTACTACTTTCATTTCTATAACTACTGTGCATTGCAAGCTTTACCAAAAATTGCAAAATGACCAAAATGTTGTGAAATTTTAAATGAACATCTCAATTTTCACTAAAAAACATTTCATCACTCCCAAATATTCTCACTAAGATATGCTCTTCAAAGTGCATTGCCTTATGTTTTTAATAGATTGAAATAAACCTTGAAACTTGAATATCAACTAAACTATGCATTTAAATTATCTACTTTTTTAGAAGTTTTAACTTTTAGTATCAATTATAGGATTTTGTAATTGAATTATATACAATCTAAAGACAAAATGAGAAAACAAGTTGCTCAAATTTTGTACAATTTTGACCCATTTGAAAGTACACCTCCTTTAGGTCATTGGAGATTAAGGACCCAATATTCAAATTTTGAAGACCAAATGAGTGCAAACATGTCCCAAGCCCATAAATTATTGTTTTTTTACTCATTCAAGCCAAATTCCACAAAGCTAATGTATTTTCCTATCTTCAAAAAAATTAATTTAAAATCAAGTTAGAAGTTGAAATTATAAGCCTTGCTCAAAACTTCAAGTGTCCATTAAGGGGACACTTGGAACTTTAGGAACCAAGGAGTTAAATTATCGCAAGGGGCTAAGCTTTTGTTATTGTACAAATATGATAATAAAGAGTTTAGCAAGTGTAAAGACGATTCTAGATGCCCTTATTGAATTTACCCACCTTTTATATACTTGTCTCATTCCTTCATGCTTGAAGTAACAATAGAAAGGCCACTTTAATTGGAAACTACGGTAGGAGGTTCTAAAAGCGCTTAGGCTCTAAAATGGCCCACCTTCTCTAAATGAGCATTTCAACAATGTATAAACAATGTTCATTTTAGGAGGTGGGTGATTTTAAAGCCCTATGCCATCTCAACTTCAAAATTTTATAACTAATTCGTCAAAGCTCTAAAAAGTATGAAATGACTTGTGTTAGATGCCAATTCTACTTATTGTTCAAGTTTAGGTTAGTGAAAAATATTTCAAGACGTTTAACTTCCCCAAAATTCAACCCTAGCCCTTAGATGATCCATTTATGGACCTCCTACGGGTCATTGCAAGAAAGACCTGCCGAAAAGCGTAGTGTTTTGCACAGTACTCACTTTTTCTTTGGAGTATTGTATAATTAGTAAATCAATTTTTCTTAAAAGTCAAAAATATGTTTGATGAATATACATTTAAGAAAAAGGTACTCTAGGAAGGAAAAGTATAGAAAAATTCTCTAAGTAGGAGAACTAGAAAAGTGCAGAATTTCATGAAAATTGCAACTTTCACTATGATTACACATTTTAATTTGTAAAAATAGGGAAAGTAATTTTCTTGAAAACTAAAAATTGATCATTTGGGAAGACTTTATGGTGAAGATATTTCACCAAAATAATGATATGAAAACCATCTTGATTGTTCAAAAATGAGTGTGCAAGGGAGGCTTATTAGCATGCATGTAGAGGAAAGAGAATAATGATTTTAAAAATTTCCTTCAGTAGAAACATGCCTACCTAGTGCAAGAATAGACCCTAGAAATCTCAGCTCTAAATCATTAATTTTAACTACTCCCTAGTACTAAAAACCCCTAAACCGCAAAGTGTGACAAATTAGCTAAATTAAAATAAAAATATAAAATAATTTTTGAAAATTTCTAAAATATAAGTTTTTTTTATTACTATCAAGTTAACCATCTCCAATAAAAATTTCAAGTTCAAAGAGTTAATGCTTCAAAAGTTATAGCACATGACAACTCCGTCACTCAAAGTGTGACGCCAAATAGTACAAGTCTTTCTTGCTTTCACCCCTACGTTACAACCAATTCCACCAGTAGCTTCCACTAAAAATCATTTTTTATTACCGAAATCATAAAAAATACATAATTTTTTCTAATATTATGTTGATCTACCTTTCTTTGAATCTTTTTAAATAATTCATTTAACCACTTATACATATATATGTGACCAATCTTACCATCTATTAAGCTTTTATAGATTAACCCTTGTAGGATATATGGAGGCTATATCTAGGCCTCAATTTTTAGTATTTTGCATTTTGTGTTTGTTTCCTTACATATTAGAAAAAATTTGAAATTATAAACACCTTAGCAAAGTTGAAGGGAAAATTATATTTACAATGAATACTATGATTTTTCTCCAAATTTCTCTGAGGGATAAATTTTTTTGAAAAATTAAGGTGTATGATGTGTATATATGATAATTCCATCTAATTTTTCAGCCCCAAAAAATGAATTTTCGATACCCTAAATCTAAATTGTATAGTGAAGCTATAAATATGTATCCACATCAAATCTTGGTCACCAACATCCTAAAGGAATTAATATTTGGCTTTGAAATGGAACATCATATTGTCACAATGTTATAAAAAACTCAAAAAAGTTACATACATTTTACACAACTTTAAAACATGCATGAGTGACGTTTTGCTAAAGATCTAGCTATTATGAAGCAATCCACTTTATGGTAGGAGGTCCATAAAGCATTACAACCCTAAATACATCTTCATGTTATTATCATTAGATTGTTTAGATTTTCATATAGTTGTTGGCAAGTGAAAGCATGTTGTAATGTAACAAAGAACGCAACATTTGGATACAATATGCAAAAGTTATTAACCTCTTAAGTTTTTTGATAATGTTCACTCCAAAAATGGTCAAAAACTGCCATTTCTAGTACCAGTACCAATTTTTTTTCTTAAATTTTTTTTTGAGATTTGTAATGGTAGAATCTTGTAGTAAATTGGTTTGAGAACATGTGCAAAAAATTTCAGAGTTTTTCACCATGTAGATTGAAAGATATTAGCATTTGAATGCTCAAAAATCATTTTTTTCACCCTGCGGAAAAGAGGGCAGCTGCACTTTCAAACGGCAACAATGATATGGAAAATGGTCCAAAACGGTTGTGCCTCTTTGGATTCATTGTTGAGGCCAAGTAGGATACTTGCCTAAAAAATTTCAAACTGTTTAGAATTGTACAACATATAGGAAAAAAACAGTAAGTAAAAAGAAGTAGCAAATGTTTCAAAATACAAAATTGTTAAGAATTTAATTGTGGAATTGAAAAATGCCAATCCCAATGGTTGGATTGTTGTAATAAACAATCTTCATCCTATAGTTTTATTTTTTTCAAAAATTATTGAAAATTGACTAAAATCAAGGATTTCAAAGTTTATATTAGAGTAGAGAATCCATGTATAACTACCTATAAACAAAAAAAACTCATAACTTTTGACTCATTGATCAAAATGGAATGATTCAAAGCTTTCCATGCATACGTAAATGAAGAATACTAATTTCAAATTTTTGTTTTTGAAAAAAATGATTTTTTTCAAACTGCCCAAATTGCCCAATTATGAAAAAAAGTAACATATTAGGCCATATCTTTTGGCTCATATTTTCAAATGTCCTAATTTTTGTACATATCAAAGATATTCCTCGTCCCTACCTTCTATTAAAATTTCGGCCTAAAATATAGAAATATCCACTCACACATACTTGCATGAAATCACTATGTTGCCAAATTTGGCAGGTTGGTCCTTTAGGGGTTAAGGGTCAAAGTTTTGTTTCTCAAAATGCCATCCATAGTCTGTATATTTAACTACTTTTGAAGATGTACAAAGATTGTAGATGGAGCTTCAAAGTTGGCTGCACTTTCAGGGTGTACGCACCTTAGATCCTTGGCCTTGGCTCTGTAGGAGATGGTGTGGAATATCTTACACCCCTAGGGTAGCTACATAGACAAGTTGGGGGCTCCCAATATGATGAGTAGGGTGCATGAAGGAAAGGCAATCTATGGGGCATGAAGGCTACCAAATGGTACCTTCGGAATTGATCCCTTTGCAGAAACATGAGGAAAGCCTTGAAAAGGTTCCCTTTAGCCCATAAAGCATTAGGGCCCTAAATACATCTTCATCTTATCATCATTAGGTTGTTTAGATTTTCTTGCAATTGTTGGCAAGTGAAAGCATGTTCCAATGTAGCAAAGAACACAACCTTTGGATACAATATGCAAAAGTTAGTAAAGGTCAAAGTTTTGTTTCTCAAAATGCCATCTACACTCTCTGTATTTAACTGCTTTTGAAGATGTACAGAGACTGTAGATGGAGCTTCAAAGTTGGCTGCACTTTCAGGGTGTACGCACCTTAGATCCTTGGCCTTGGCTATGTAGTAGATGGTGTGGAATATCTCACACCCCTAGAGTAGCTACACAGACAAGTTGGGGGCTCCCAATGTGATGAGTAGGGTGCATGAAGGAAAGGCAATCTGTGGGGCATGAAGGCTACCAAATGGTACCTTCGGAATTGATCCCTTTGCAGAAACATGATGAAAGCCTTGAAAAGGTTCCCTCTGGCCTTAGAGCCTCCATCTTGCTTGGGTAGGCCAGTACGACAGTAGACTCACCCCAAAATGCCCTGCCAGTGGTGGCGTTGGTTTGTGCAAAATCAGATGCTCCTTTTCATGGCGCACTCATAAGCTCTAGAGCTGGGAGGACATGGTGTGCGGACATGGTGTGCCACCGGTGGGGTTCGTCCCCTAAAGGTACCAAGGACAGAAACAGGGGCACCGGACGAGAGAGAGGGGCACCCTGACTGAGAGGGGGGCACTCCAACTAACTTAACCCTTGAACGACGCGGAGGACGTTGTGCATCCGATGTTTGACAAAAATTTCTTGTGCTGCTTATCCCAAGACCATTTTTTTTCAACGTGATCGTGGAGGCCTCCTGCATCGTTCAAAGCAAAAAAAATAGCATCATAGACTTCTCATATATTTTGAGGTGTCCTACTTATGGAGAACAACATCAGCAGATTCATGTACACGGTTTTGAGGCCCATACTGTCCTCCTTTCAATCTACAACGAGGGCAGCCCAACTCCACTTTTTCATGTGCACCACTCACTGATCATGAAAACTGTTTCTCATGCGGTCTGCTGCTACGGTCTTCAGGTCCATGCTGACCGGCATTTTGCACGGGGATCTGTCCGTCGTTCAAGGGTTAAAAAGTGGACAAAAAAGAATTTTGAAGAAACCAGGGAATGCACAGATTCAATCCATCAGTTATCCATGATTGGCTGAATCACAATCAATATCTAGAGTTTACAATGAGTCTGTGGTATGTGTGCCATAGGTGCACCTGCCAGTGATTTTGGGCTTGGGGCATCAGTGAATCACCAATATAAGCTTACCACAAGACCTGTAGATTGTTTTCAGTTGGAGAGAGATCCAACCAATGTTTTCTGACAATTTTGCAAACTTAAGGCCAGGGTGAATAATTGACCCTACCTGAGGTCATTTCCCCAATCAACCAAGGATAAATGTAAGAAATTGCCCCTATTTTGTTCCATGTGAATTTTGCATTTCTTGGGTGAACCAAAGGGGAATGAGGGGATCAATTCACTGTGGCCCAGAGTTAACCCCAAAATGACCTTGGAACTTCTTGAGCTTCTAGGAATTTGCTCTAAATTCAACAAAATGTCAACATTTTAATAAGTTGTATCAATTGTTTTTGAATTGTAACCGTATAGAATCAAACTAAACATGTTAGAGATCACATTAGAAAAGAAAACACAACAATATCTCTTACAGATTGAAAGATTATAATGTTTGATCATGAGGGTGTTAAAATTGTGAAAGTGATTTGAAGTCTTTTAATCCTCTTTTCACATGTTAAATCTAAAAATTTGGTCACCAAAAAAATACAAGGTTAAAGATTGTATCATTATAACCCCAATAAATTCATGACTTCTCAAAATCTACTCTACATTTTTTTTAAATGAGTTTCTAAGTAGATTTTTTCTCAAAGATCTAGTGTATTTGAGGCTCATTCCCAAGAGCCCTCAACACTACAAAAGTCAAGATTGCAGTGGGTACCCATGCACAAAATCTTAAATAAAAAAATCACATTTACATATTTTCAAAATCAGATTTTTGAAGCTAAAACTAAACTTCAAAAAGATATTTTCAAAAATATAAACTACTAAAAATAATAATTTGATAAGGTTTTATTTAACTTCAGAAATTGGCCAAGGACACATTCTGTCCTCGGGGTCACTTTGGGGTTAATGGTTCAAGAAGGTCCAGCCCAAATACCAAGTTCAATTGGGCTCCCATCCATGAGCTTGTGTTTTTAGGGCAAAATTCGGCAGACTCTATTGAGTTACTGGTTTGAGTTTTGAGCCTGTCACACTCCATCCCTCAAGAATGGAACCAGTGTAGTGAGGGCCTGTCGCAGGTACTGTTTGCAAAGGAAAAAAAAGGAAAAAAAAAAGACTGAGCATCACATGTGACAAGCATGTGTGCATAACTTATCCCGGTGAATTACCTCAGAAACAACCTTAACCCCTAAAGGACCAAGGCCTTTTTTCTGTCAAAAACCTCTCAAAACTGCCATTTATGTTGCATTCATACAAGAAAACAAAAAATATATATTTTTTAAGAATCTAACCATAGGATATTGTACTTAACTTGATTGAGATCAAGTGGGAAAAATTTCATGAAGTTTGACTGTACAGATTGGAAGATATGAGCATTCAAAGTTGGAAATACAAGTTTTTTTGAACTGTGGTTTGCAATTTCAGATGACTTTGACTGGAATTTGTATTAAAAAATTGCACTATAGACTTTGAATTTATAATTTTTTGTGTTAAGAAATTGAGTTGAGAGTCTAGGAAAAAAATTTCACACAAAAAAAACATGATTTTCATTCTTTAAAAAATTGTTAAGTAGATGTAGGTCCAAGATTGAAAGAAAAACTAAATGGTTAATAACTCTAAGATGGGATTGAAATACAATAATCCCAATGGTGAGAAAGCAAGTAAACATAACCTTGCCCAACAAGTTTTTTTGAAAAATTGTGAAAATTGCATTCAAAAATGAATCCTATAAGTTATTTTTTCAAGAAATTGTTTAGATTGCCCGAAAAACAAGATTGTCCATAACTTTCTCATTATAAGTCCAAATAGAGTGAATCAAAGCTTCACATGTAGGCAAAAATATATTATTTTAGAAAAATTAAATTAAAAGTTAAATTTTGACTTTTTGCAAAAAATAAATTCTGCCCGCCGAATGAAAATTTGGGCTTTTTGTGGTATAACTTTTGCTCCCGGTCACCAATTGAAATAAAAATTACATTCCCATGAAGCTAATCAGTTTTCCTATCTTATGAGAAAGTTTCAAAAAAATTCATTAAAAATTGAGGTCTACGGAACCTGCCCGAACTCCAAATTGTCCCCCGAGGGGACAATGGTCCTTTAGGGATTAAGTTTCAACAAATGTTTCATTGCTAGCATAGCATTGAGTAGCTTTGGGTGGCTCTGCCTTCTGGAGGGTGTGGAATATTTGACACCCCAACAATGTTTCATCAGTAATTACTGAAATGGATATGTGGAGGATGGAAAGGTTCTTGGGTGTGGAATATGCCACATCCTTCACTATAGAGAGAAGACAGAGCCACAACATGCTACTGAATGTTATGGTTGTACTTGGTGCATCAGAATATTCAGTCGAAACTGCCAATACTATGGAAAAAGAGTGAAGCTTTTTGTGTAGATGTACCTTAGTGGTTCCAGAGCTGCCACTTGAAGAATCAAAGGACAATCATCTTTTTTGTACCAGACCTGTTTCATGCAATGGTATCATGCTCGAGGGAACTATTGTAGTTGCTGGAGCTTTTTCAGAGTCTGTACTCCAAAGGGCCTGAGTTAAAAAAAAATACAAAGCACACATGCCAAAATATGCTGCCAAGCTATTAGTTGTCGTGCAGGTATTGCGGCCAGGCTCGGAATGAATTGATGTGCACTTGTAGCTTCAGTTCCACCGAAAACACACAAAAGTCTTGTCCTCACCAACGTCGTTGAGAAACACTCGCCCTGACTCAGAATCACTCATCATTGTCCGCGGGAATCACAGTTCTCTCACACAAACAATGTGCGATGTCAGTGTCCGAATGTGGCAGCCCTGCCCCTGCCCCTGCCCCTGCCCCCCACCTGGCTGGAGAAAAAACCCACCGTCGATTTTGTTCCAGAAAATTCAATTCGCTTACCGTACCATTGACCTTCAAAAAGGAAAAGTGTCACACTGTTACCCATCTTCACATCTCAGCCTTCAAGTTGCAGACCTCAGACTTACTAAAGGAGGAGCACCCAATCACAGTCCAGGAAGTTCTCTAGAAATTTCGGAGAATTTCCTAACTTCCAGAAGGTGCCTCGGATTTTTCAAAGTTTACTGGAAGTAAGCCTTCAAAGTGCAAATTTAGTCCGTTGACATCCCCCATTTTCTAATGTAATTCGGCTATTAGTCAACTTCTTCTTTTTTCATTTGGCATCTATCCTAAATTAAAAAAATGGGGTCAGTCTTTTTGTGAATTTGTATTCAATCTCCATTTTTTCCCTATTATTTTAAAATATATATATTTGTCATTTATTAATTATATTCTCCATTTTTTTCCTATTTTTTCTTTTTAAGGTATCTTTGGCATTTTACTAATTATACTCCCCATTTTTTCCTATTGTTTTTTTGAAGGTATCTTTGGCATTTACTAATTATACTCCCTATTTTTTTCCTATTTTTTCTTTTAAAGTATTTAGATTTTGAAAATTAGAAACAAAGTCTTTTGAACTACAAAGTTTATTTTCTCAAAAAAATTATAACAAAATTTTATGTATCCCACAACTTCCTCAAAATTGTTATTCGTTTTACAATTTGGCTTTAGATTCTACAAGAGATTTCAAATATACAATCTTCTTGTTGCCCTTGCTTGTCTCTATTGACATAAAATATTAACCTAGACATCCTTTTATAACTATTGATTCTTAGTCTATGAAATTTATCTTCCATTCAAAGCAATCATTGTATGTATTTATAAGAAAAAATCTAATAGGAAGATTAAAAAATTCCATCACAATTGTTTATTAAAAAAATCAAAGTCCAAAATATGCCCCTAAATTCTTGAAAGGCTTAACCACTAATGGCCTAAGGCCATTTTTCTGTCAAAAACCACTCAAAACTACCATTTTTACTGCACTCATCCAAAACTAGTATAAGACCATAAGAGCCAAATTCATAGAATTTCTTGGTCCCCCCATTATTTCAGATGCTTATAGACAAAGGTATGACATTCCTACAGACCAATACTCCAAATCTCCAATTTATTGTTCAAAATTGAGTATACTAATAAAATTTTATATATTTATGTCTAAAATTTTTCCTAAAAATTCTATGCTCGATTGGTTGCCCGCCATAAAAAAGGCATGCAAAATGGTAATTTTCCTATATACTCCAAAGGTGGATGTTCTTATTGCTGAGAATTTTTTTCCCTACCCGGTTCATTTATGAAAATCTCCTTTTTTTCATTTGGAACCACTTCCTACACTTTTCTATTTCATTAGGAAATTCTCAAAATCAACGACCAACTTGCTACTAATTGCTATTACTTCCCATACATTGCACCCAGTGCCACACCTGTACCTTCTGGTAGACCTTAGAATCATCCAAAATCATCCCTAGGGTGCAATGAATGTATTTGCCAAATGTTTGACTATAATTTGTTGATGCAAACAAAGGACACATACCAAAATCTGATTGGCTCACTACTGATTTTAGCGGCGTTCAGATTTTGGGGCATCTATTAAATAGTTTCTATGGTCTAGGGAGTCGACACTTTGAAAAATTATAGAAATTACATACGACATCCAAAAAATCTATTTTGTTTCTTGATATTCATGATTTTCACTTGCTAATACTAGAAAAATATTATTTTAAGAAAAAAACTACCTCCAATTATGCTGAATTCCTTATTTGGACGGTTTTGGGTGCTTCCATTGTATTGCTGATCTTCACAAGTCCATTGCCATTGATTTTCTACCCATCTTGAAATACAATCCGGGTTGTTGAGATTAAGGTTAACCCCTCAAGGCCCAAGGCCATTTTTTTTGTCAAAAACCACTCAAAACTGCCATTTTCGTTGCGTTCATCCAAAAGAACAAAAAGAAATGTTTTTATAGAATCTCACTATAGGCTCTTTTACTTTGTTTCTCTGAAATCATGTGGTAAAAATTTCATAAAGTTTGGCCGTATAGATTAGAAGATATGAGCATTCAAAGTTGGAAAACATAGTTTTTTAAAACACTTGAGTTATTTGTAAAGTCTCCCCCCCTCTGGGCATGACTTTTTTTGAAGTTGAAAAGGCAACTATAGTTGAAGCGTCAAACTTTTTTGCAAGATACTTATGTCACACGACTTCAAAAGTGGAGACCAAACTTTTTTAGGCACCATTTTGATGGAAAAATAAGTTTTATACCCACTTTTATTTCGACTTTTTTAACTCAACCGGCTTTTTCACAAAACTCATGAATTTAAACCTCGGTTTAGGGTACTTTACGAATAACTCAAGTGTCCTACAATTTCAAATGACTTTGATTGCCATTTGTTGAATTTTTTTACACTGTGGACTTTGAATTAAAAAAAAACTGTGTTTAAAAATTGAGTTAAAAGTCTAGGAAAAAAATTTCAAAAAAAAAATTCTTGATTTTCATTCCTTAAAAAATTATTAAATAGAGGTAGGTCCAAGATTGAAAGAAAAATTAAATCGTTAATAGCTCTAAGATGGAATTGAAACACAATAATCCCAATGATGAGATTGTTCTAGTAAGAAAATTGAACCTTGTCAAGCAATTTCTTTTGAAAAAATGTGAAAATTGCATTCATAAATGAATCCTATAAGTTATTTTTTCAAAAATTGCCCGAAAACAAGATTGTTCATATCTTTCACATAACTAATCCAAATGGAATGAGTCAAAGGTTCACACATAGACAAAAATATAATCTATAAGATAAAAAAATTAAAAATTTAATTTCAAGTTTTTGTGGATTTATTTTTCTGCCCGCCAAGTTAAAATCCGTGCTTTTTGTAGTATAACTTTTGCTCCCAGGCACCAATTGAAATAAAAATTATATTCTCACAAAACTAATCAGTTTTCCTATCTTATGAGAAAGTTTCAAAAAGATTCATTAAAAATTGAGGTCTATGGAACCTGCCCAAACTCCAAATTGTCCCCCGAGGGGACAATGAGCTTTTAGGAGTTAAACACTCATTGGGAGCATGAGTTTTCTGTTGATTTGCTTCTGTGTTTCTTCTTTGACACATTGATAATTATTGGTGAGCAGGGTTTTTTTTAATTTTTTTGGAGAATAGCCACAATGGCGACATAAAATGGTATAGGGATGCTCCAAATTGCAACATTCATCCATTTCTTGGATGTATAGTATGGTTTTAATCCAAAATTAGGCGAATTCATCTACTATTTTTTAAAATTTCAAAGTTGTCTGACAATTTCATCCAAATTTTCCAACATTTTTTGAGGAATTTTTTAGCCAGATTATTTTTTCTGGTGCAAACTGGCACCAAAAAGCAAAAAAAAAAGCCCTGTTGGTGAGGGCGAGAGTTTGAGACATCACAGATAGGTAAGGTATGGCTGATGGAAAAAATGAACTAGAGAATGGCCATGGATGGAGCCAATACAGCGAGGAGGATGGATGGCCTGCTCCAGTGAACACAAGTAATGAGAGCAAATTCTTCTTTAGGTCATAAGGTAGGGGGTTGTAATTGCAACCCTGTCTCTAAATGCGATTTGGTAGATTTTGCCTCTAACATGTACCGGAAGTGTACATTTCAGGAGAGGGTTGCTTTTAGAAACCACTGTGTTTTCAACTTCAAAAATTCATAACTAATTCCATGAAGGTCCGAAAAATATGAAATTACTTGGGTTAGATGCCAATTCCATTTTTCTTACCACGAAAATTTACTAAATTTTTTTTTAAGGAGTTTAGCTTCCCCAAAATGCAAATCAGCTGGTAAAGGGTCGCTTTTACAGCCCCCTACCTTACTAGCACACACCTGTTGCAATGCAACATTGACTGTATTTGGGAGAAAATGGATTGGATGAAATATTTTGGATGAAAATGTGATCGTTTTATGACATTGGGTTGTGACAAGGGTCATAACCATTTGTACTTAATATAATAGATTAGCATCCTCCATGGCCTTTATCATTAGTAATAGCTATGACCACAATTATTGCCTTCTAGTGTAGCACTATTTGTCAATCAATTTGTAATTACATGTGCTTATCGTTACCAACCAGTATTCTTGGCGATTTTGACTAGTATCCATCGCTGAATTACATTGTGTCAATTATTGTCACCTACTGATCTTCATGAAGAGCTTGATTACGTAAATGGGGTTAATGAATGTCACAAAATGCACAAATTATAAGTGATAATGTACTTGCCTATAGCCAATTGTAGAATGCCACGGTAGAAAGAGTTTTGGTTGTTGTGATTATGAGTAGAAGCCAATGAGCCATCAATCCAAGAGATTTTTTTGGTGTTTATGTAAACATCGCCTACCAATGGATGTTTTTTGTGCTAAAAATAAGTTTGAATATACCATAAATTGACTTTATGAAATCCATGCTTGAAAAGAAATTAAGCTCATAATGATTTAAAGTATATCGACCAATTGTTCCCACAAGTTTAGCATTTGCATTCTATAATAGGCCGTCTTTTGTTGCATTTTGTAACCCCCTTGCAACAAATGTTGAATTTACTTTTTATGAAGGCTCTAAATTTCCACTTAATAAAAACTATTTTAAAAACTAGTCAACGTCTAGAACTACATGACAAATGACCATAAGAAATTTTTTAATTGCAAGCCATGTCTACTACCACACGTGTTTGGCATTTTCCAAGGCACTTAGGTGGGAATGGGCTTCTACTTACTACTCCCTTACAACTAAAAGAATGCCCCCTTAAGGCTACATGGAAACACACCCTTAATTTGGCCTCTTATGAATTTAGTTCATGACTATGTATGATGTAACATTTTTCTAGTAAGCCATTGCTTACATTTTTCTAGTAAGCTATTTTTCTAGTAAACTCATATTGATTGAATATTACAATATGATGAGTCTAGAGCTTTTCAAGCAACACCTTGGTATATTTGATGAAGGGAATGTACTAGTACTGGACTTTCACCATTAGGTAGTGCAATCCGCCTTTAATATCTATTACTTCGATAAGTGTTAAAATCACATATGTAGTAAGGAAAATTGCACTTCCTTAAAAAACTCCAAAAATACACTAGTAAGTGTTAATTATTAATTATCATGTGGATTTATAAGAATTATGTTTCTTTCTTCAATGAATTCATTTTAATAAGTGTTAATTTGGATGAAAATAAGGCTATGAAAATTTATAACTTCGATGAAATTGAATTAGGTCCATCATGTATTGTACAAATCATATTGTGGTTGGCATTAATAGCAATGGAAATAGCTTACAATATCTTTTTCACATCATTCATTCTACATCATGCACTCCACATCTTGTATGGTATTGACAATAATGGTAAAAAAGTTTATCAACCACTTTAGGGTTTAAACTTCAAGCTCTCCTATATCAACCTCTGAGGCTCAAAGTTTAGGTATATAATGAAAAGGGATATGGTTTTATTTTTGGTTCAAAAGAAAAGAGATCCTTCAATTTATCAAGGCATGCAGAAGAATCTCATCAAATTACTTTAGATTCATTCTTCCATTATGGTTAGATGTATGATAATATTAATATATTATGTATTTTCATCCATTACTAATTATATTTTAAATGATATTATTGTTTATTCTAAAGACACATGAATATTATAAATTCTCTATGCTGCACCAATAAGCGTTAAAGTGATAACACCACATTAGTGTTTCAAGCTTCTTTACTCCCAAGTGCTAACAAATATCATGGGGGGGTTGTATCATGGGAAAAATATTTTTTCCTTCCAAGCTGTTAGGGTTTGGGAGATTTTCATTAAGTTATTGGATGAAAGCTCAAGTTGGTGTTTTATAGTGGTTCATATTACTGTGTTAGTCGATGAGTGACAACTAAGAGTTTCATTGATAATATTCAAAATTCATATGGTAGTATTATATATAAAGTAGATAAGCCTATCATCACCCTGATTTGCAATTTAACTATCTTGAGGTCAATTAGAAGAAGGGCATATATTTTTAGGAGGCTTGTTCTTGTCTAACAAGTCAAACCTAAGTGGAATTACAGTTTTCTGATCAAAATTGTAATTATTGTGAATTTTTGAAGTAGTTAGCCTTGAAATTACAAAACCGCCCCTAGTATAGAATCACAAACATTGAATCCATAAACAATTTATAACCATCAAATTGAGTAGTAAATATTAACTATTATTGTTGTCATAAAATTCTCTAATTTTGTTATAAAATGAACAAAATTGGATTTCTTTTGGATGGAATTGAGATCAAAAGTAGGTGATGGAATTGGGCTTGTGTAATGATGAAATTGGGATTTGAATGGTAATTATATGCTCTACGTTAGTTCTTCTTTTTCAAAAGAAGAGTGGTTAGAAACATTGTATTCCTTGGAGCTTCTTGTATTTTTTACTAGTGTTGAAGTGTTTGGGCCATTGTTGGCTTATATATTATAACTATAATGATGTTTTAGCATACCAATTCTCTCTTGTAGAAGATACAAATGTTGTCACCTAATTGGTAAATTTTGGACTATCACATATCTCTTTGAATAAAGATTTTGTACCCCTTTTAAAAAACGGGGCGGGCGGGGGGGGGGGAGTGTGTCCCTTTGAGAATTGTTTATTTGAATGTTTTTAACCAAATGAGAAAATGACATGTGTATTTATTTGTAAATTATTATTGGATTTTCATCACTTTTTGACAATTTGTACCCAAATGTTGTACACATTATCATATGCAAATACATTGTTATGATGATGGAAATGTTCTTTAATTACTCATATTTCTAATATATAACCAACTTTGATTGTGTATATTTGTATGTTTGATGGTATTTCATATGCAAAGTCAACAATCCAAAGGCAAGAGGGCTATCTAGTCTACAACCTTTTCTTTTCATTTTCATTTTCATTTTTGTAGTGCACAAATGAAAGTAGACAAAGATAGGGTTTTTTGCTATATACCCTTGCTCCCCATACTTTTGAGAGAGGCATAGATCTTCAAGATTGAGATGTGTTAACTTACGGAGTAGTATAGATGAGAAGGTTCTATTTGAAAATATATTGATTTAAATCTCTCAAACTTTATTGTTCAATTATCTAATTCATAGGTCTAGTTCTAAATTAGATCATCAACTATAATAACATCTGTTTACAATTCAAAAGTAAATTTTCACAAGTCACTACTAAAGATGCAAGCAACAATTTTTTTCTTGTGGTTAATGACATGACATACACTCTTGAATGCAAGCAAGCCAAAGATCTTGTCTAATTTTGTCTATCCATCCATCATGTATATGCTTTCATTCATAGTATGAACTAAAATGAAAAAACTTCATCCAAAGTTTCGGAAAACTTCTAGGTTTTAGAGACATGTTTGACAATTCTATCTATTTTTTACCTTTATTTCCCTAGTACAAACGGATATGGCACCAAAATCAATTAAGATCTTGGCAAAATTCATCCAAAAAAATCAATAATTCAATATAGTATTCCATAGTAGTAATGCTATTCAATGGAAAATAATTCTAAAAGTACATGACAAATTTAGGGAAATTATTTTACCAAGAAGCAATAAAATTTATCTTGGCTTCATCCCCCCCCCCCCTAATTTAGTTTCTATTGAACCTTATCTTTTGAGGAAAAAAAATTTGATAGAGAGGAGTTGGCCCTACCCTTCACTTACACGTTGTTGTGCTAATTGATTTCCAAGAGGTGACCCCAATGCCTTACTACCTACATGCCCTAGGGGACCAAATGTCTCTTTATAGTTTAGATGTCCAATTTAAAGTATTGTAACTTTTGCATTTGATGTCCAAGTTCAAATAATTTGTTGGTAAATTTTCACTCTTTTTTCTAGTTTAAGTGCAAAAATTTCTAGATCAATCTAAGATGCACTAATTTTTTGAAGCCATTCAAAGTTTGTGGGTTCAATTTCTATTCAACAAATTGCATTTTGATGGTTGCAATTTTTGGGGCTTGTATCATCTTCATCTAATGTTTGTTTTTGATAAAATTTGTTGAGTTAGGTTTTGCTTGAAGTTTGATTGCTGTGAAATCTTTATTTATATCAATCTAAGTTGTTTTGAATGTTTAAGAGTAATTTGGAGTTCAAAAACCCAAACAATGAACTTTAGTGGTTTATTTCAAGATTCTTCATTTAGTGTCCGTTTCTAATAGAAAAAAATTGAAAATGTTGCACACACTAGTCTAATTTGTATGGCTAATAATTCATATCAATCCAAGAAGCTATGAGTGATTGAAACTACTTTAGTAGAAGGAGGTTCAACCATAGATGTGTTTTTTGCAACTATTTTTTGACCTTTAAAATCCATTTTGTAGATACAATGAGTCAATTGAATGATGTTTTCTTTCACCAATGTGTTTGTATATTAGTGTGGGTCACTTTATAGTTTAAAGATTTTTCATTTGAGTAGAATTAAAAATCGAATTTTACCTCCAAATAAGTTTCTATGAAAATTTTAGCACCCTTTTCAATACTAAAACATTACAATCTTAAATTTGTATGGTCAAATGACTCTAGATTTGATTTATGTCATTTACAACATCTACACTAGAAAATTGTGTGGTTGAGGTTTGTATACCTTAGTGAAATTTAGATCCATAATACTTCAAATGTTTTTAAAACCATAAAGACCTTGGGCCTATAGGAGTTATGTTATATGCCTATGATCTTAGTTGGCAACAACAATTGCACATTAGGGTAAGGTAAGTGTGCCCATAACAGACCAAAATGCTAGCCACCCAACTACAAACAAAAGTATTCTAGTGGTGTACATTTCAAATTTGTACTGCAATATTTACTAGAGCTCAAGATTTGTGCTGCAAAATTTTACTACTTTTTTCCAAATTCAAGGTTGTATGTATGATTGTCATCCCACAAATCTTCTCTCCATACTACTTGGCCCTCCTTTGGTTTAATGTACATGTCCACCATTAATGGAATTATTGTCCATGTGTTTAAAAAACCAAAAACCAAAAACCAAAAATCTTAGCCCTACTAAAGTTAAGGCTTTCAAATCTAGAAACGGAATCTATACCTTAAGACAAGTAGTTTGTTTTGTTTTGTTTTGTTTGTCACGTTGAGATCTCCCAGACCGTGTGTCCCATGGTTGCATTCTTGGTACCATCGGAAATCTCTCGGTGAGGAGAGGTGCATGGGCTTGGTTTTGTGGTGTTTTGACCTATGATGTGAAAGTTATTGAATTTCAAAGTTTTTATGGTTCTCAAAATTTTTAAAATTACTTTTACTTTAGTTCTAACTGTGGCATTGGCACAAGGCACACTCCCCTCCAACCCTTTTTTTCCGGCACCATGGGGCCAAATTGCACCATTTCAAAATAAATGTCTTTTTTTCGCCAAATAAAAGTAATCTTTTTTCTCTAGAAAATTTTGAGTTTTCTCTAAAACATGGATGAAGTTACCAAATTTGGATGAAAAAATGTATGAATATGATGGAAAAGTGTTTTTAAGTCCAAAAGATGGATGAATGTAGAAATCCAATGCTTCATTGAATTTGAAGCGATCGCCATCTTGGCACTTTCTCAAAAAGTAAAAAAAAAGGGCTGGTCCCCTCTAAGTTAACTTATTTTTGGAACTGAAAGCTTGCACTCTTTTGTGGGCCAGCAAGAAGAATCTGACTGAACTCTGAAGATCCTGTGTGCTTCCTAAAAACTGCCAATTTTGTGTGAAGATCACTGTAATTTTTAGCAATTTCCAGTCGTTCGGTGATATTGACAATGATAACTTAATTTTTTTGGATTTTCTCAGCTGAATCAATTATGAGCATCACGACGTTTTGTCTTTGAACACAAAATTGGGTTCTTTATTGCAGTGGGCTTGTCCCGTTTGTTTAAAAAAAAAAAAAAAAAATTGGGTTCTTTCCTAACTAAGTGGATAGGTGTCTACTAATTTTATTCAAAATAAGAATTGGTAGTTCAACTTATTATAACTTCATATAAATGTTAAAATTTTTGAAATAATGATATTCATTTCAGTTTTAGAAAGGGTCGCATCTAGAAACCATCTCTATTACTTTTTACATGTAGTTTTTGAATAAAACTAGATTTTTTTAAAAACTAAGCATGCGTGGGTTTCCAAGGCCTATGAATCACAAATAGGGACCTATGCCAGATTTCGTTTGAAAATTCATAAGTAATTCATAAATGCTTCGAAAATTATGAAATGACTTGTGTTAGATTCCTCGTTTATTTTCCTTTCACTGAAAAATGAGTGAAAAATATTACCATCTCAAAAAAATACATGATAAAGGCAGACCAGCCCTTAAATGAGTGGTTTCTGAGCCTCTTACCTTTGGCTCTAAAATATTAATTGAACGCATTGTACAATTCAACAAATATTTGAAATGCAAGGTCCCCTCACCGCCCAAGGGGACGAAATGTGTCCCCTTTTCAGTGTATTTCGAGATACCCGGGGCGGTGAGGGGTTAAGATATAGCAATGGTCCCTTTTCTGTAAGAAATCCTTCACTGCCGGCAGTCTATTCAGTTGTACTTGAATTCACCACTGCTCTGAAATTCAAAACATAATTTGAGTGATTTTATAGTTCCTGCTCCATTCAATTGAGAGGACTTTTAAACAATTACAGGGAATTGAACAACAGTCGAACAACTACGAATGAATTTTACCTTCAAAATTCGGCACAGGGCCGGAGTTGCTGGACTACGGTATTGGTTTCGCGAACTTTGAATCGAGAGGCTAAGCATTGAGTGGCTCGTATGCACGTCAGTACTTCCATTTATCATTCAATCAGATTCACATCAGCCAAGTTGCTTCGGGAATTAAGATGCAATACTTTGTTGCGACTGAGAGTCGGACTGAAGTCTTCGAAATTGATCACACGAACTGATTCTTCAACCATTTGGGTCACAAACAAACACAAGGAGATTATTTGGCTTTACTATATTTGAATGTAGTAAAATGAGGGAAAACACCACTTTCAAAAGTGTGAGCATGTGGAGATTTGGAATCGCTATGTAGAATTCTAGTCATTTTAGTACATTACATAGTAAACAACCCAGTTGACTACTTTCTTGTGTACATTCCTATTATGCATGATTGTAGTAAAATACATAACATAGGAAACAACCCAGTTTTACTACTTTCTTGCTCACATGACTATTATGCATGATCATAGTGAAATATAGAATATGGCAAACAACTAATTTTTACTACTTTTTCACACACACATTCTCAATTCTCCATGATAGGGAAATACATGACATGGTAAACAATACATTTTTATCACTTTCTCACATATGCATTATAAGTATGCATGGTAGAGAAGTGTTTTCTTTATTATTAGCAACACATAATTATGGAAATCATTATAATTTAGAATGTTATGAGAAGGTGTTTTTGCAAGATGTTTGGATAGTTAGATAATCATTACCCTTTTGAAATGAAAGTGATTGGAAAACCATATATTACAAATGAAAAATTGACTTGAATTTTAAAAATGCATGTGTAATTTTTCATTGGATTTAATATTTATAAATAAATATTTGCAAGGATGTAGTGGTTATTTTTTAAAGATTTAAGCATCTTAGGTGTAACTTTCAAAGCTTTAACCCTTCAATTAAGATGACACAATGTGTCTTTTTTTAATTTTTTTTATGGCAATTTCTCGAGACGGTGAAACAAATCTCAATATTTTGCAAATTAAGATTTTGTAGAAATACAAATTGATATACTTTTAGCATTTTCTAATTTTCCAATTTTGAATGTGAAAAGTAATTAAAAAAATTCATTTAAGCCAAGTAGCCAAGAATGTAGTCTAGTAGGAAAAAATAGCAAATATAATGTTTTTTCTTGAAAAGAGTAGTGGAGAGAGAAACAATTTATATTTCTTAAATGTCTTTATTCTTTAATCTACACACAATGTTTAAAAATAATAATACTTCAATTTTTAACAATTTTAAAAATAAAAGGGTCAATCTAGTGTAATTAACACAAAATAATGAGAATCACTTCTAATTTTTTGAAGATGTTCCAAAGAATATGGTAATAGTATCAATTGTTAAAATTTAGAATTTCATCCATATATAATTTTTTAAATAATTTTATAGAATCCAATTTGGTTACTTCAAACTTTGTAGTCTTCATGTTTGAGAATGTGTACAAATTTGAGAGAGTTTTTTATTTTTCAAATTTTCAAATTAAAAAATACAGTATTTGCTTTGCATTCCTAATAAATTTTCCTAGAAGGGTAACAAATCTTCATTCATCTTTTCATAATTTTTTTCTGGAAATTGCATATGGGATATGAAAATGAACCAAAGTCCAACCTCTCAAAAGTAAGAATTGTGGTTTAAGTCAAATTTCAGACCTCATTTTGGCATAGTAGAATATGTGCTATCAGAAAACTTTGAACTAATAAAAGTTGTGAAATAAATCAAAGTTTCACCTCCAAAAATCCGTTTGAAGTTTCAAGTCTTCAATCAAAAGTTATAAGCAAATTTCAGTGAGAGGTTTGGAGGGACAGTTTTTTGGACAATTTCAAATACCTCTCACTGAAATTTGCTTATAACTTTTTATTGGAGACTTGAAACTTCAAACGGATTTTTGGAGGTGAAACTTTGATTTATTTCACAACTTTTATTAGTTAAAAGTTTTTTTATAGCACATACTCTACTATGCCAAAATGAGGTCTGAAATTTGACTTAAACCACAATTCTTACTTTTAAGAGGTTGGACTTTGATTCATTTTCATATCCCATACGGGTTGTCTCACCTCCTTCCTCTCCACTAGTATAAAGTCCTTGTCTCCCTCCCTCCGTAGACACAAATGAAAGTGAGATTGAAAGTTCACTTACCAGCTTCATACAACTCTTCTGAATGAATTTCATTCAACTCTTATGAATAAACTTCATTCAGTTCTTTTGAATGAAGGTACATTTAAAATAAATAAGTTTTAAATTGCAAAATCACCTTCCATTCCTTTAATCTAATTTGAAATTTAAATTTCGTGCCTGTTTACGTGGCATAGTTACCTACATGGCAGATTTTATATATGTAAAATCCCACGTGGCAGATTTTTGAGTAATTTTTTTTTGTTAATAATAATAATAATAATAATAAATTCAATTAATAATAATAATAAATTTTAATGACGTGGCACATTCTCAATTCACTACATTTTTCATTCACTACATTTGTCATTTCACTACTTTCAACATGTAGAGATGGTAGTGCATACACTACATTGTGTGTTTTACTACATTGTGTGTTTTACTACTAAAAACATAGTAAAACAGGTAGTAAAATCCCTTGTTTTTCTAGGTAGTAAAACAAAATAATCTCCCTGTGAAACTAAGTAATAAATCACTTTCGCATTACTGAGGTTCGTGTGGAGCGCTGCCAATTCAACAAGATGGGCCGGTGACTTCAAGATCGAGCTCACCGTGTGTGCGTGGCTGCATCCGATCGAGAAGCACAGATTGTTGCCCAATTATTGATACAGGAGCCAAGCGAATTGAAGGAGTGGTGGCCGCTTTGACGAAGATTGTTGGACCTCGGGATGCACTCCAATTGATATATGGTGGCAGGAATTAATTGGAGTCAATCCTTTGAGGCTTAATTGGTCCTGTCCATGACAATGTTTTGAGGCAGTAGTTTGAGAGGGGAACGTACTGCTTTTGAGAAGAGGGATCATGTAGGCCACGTAGAAGCATCGTGAGGAATGATGGGTGGGATAAATTTTTGATTTCAATGAAGTGTCAGCTAGACACAACACATGATGCACACTAGCCACGGGAAAAATATTCAATCTGTCATCCGAGTTCATGTTGCCACACACTCATACTAATTTCCGAAAATGTACTTATATCAATGCGATACCCATTACGGAGGTTCAAGTGAAGGAATTTCACGCAGTATTATCTGGTGGAAGATCATTCTCCCCAGCCCCATTTTCCTGAGTTCATGCCCCGAAGCTCGGTCAGTTCCTTGTTGTCCAGCCTGCTCGATTGAGGGGTTCATAACAACAGAAATTATGGACTGGGTAACCGCAAAGCAGGCCAAGTTATCGAAAATAATCACCGGTTAGGACCTACCGAGCCGCGGGGCGGTGAGGTTGGTACTGACCGCCGATTATTTATGGTAACTTGGACTGCTTTGCAATTACTGGACATAATGTCAATGTCTATTTGATTTCTTTGATTGTTGAACCAATCAAAATATGCCACAACAGTAATAGTCCCCTCCATTTAGATTTAGATTTTGTTAGGTACGTGAATCTGCACTTACTGAGTTAATATCGGTTGGTAGAAGAAGAGATTTCTCCTAGATTTCTCTCATTTCTATACCAATGAAATCTCTACTTCGTACCCACCTTGCTGAAGATTTGCACAAGGCAAGCATTGAGCATTATCAGTCTTAATCTGCCTCTCCTTAACCAATTGAAGCATGCCACGACAGGAGAACTCTCCTGCATTGACATTATGAGCGCAATAACACAAACAATTCTCTAACATGGTGTAGTCGCATGAGGCGAGGGTTGGATTGGCAATGTTGTCCGGAGGGCAAAATTAATTCAACGGAATGGGATTGATGGAATGGAATGATTCTACAACTTGAACAAGGTAGTTGAGCAGCTGTGTGTTTGGTACAATTAAGGTCGAGCTGAGGTCCAGCGTGAGCACCACATCCACATTCACGTCAAGAAGCAGCTCCGATCCGCAACCTTCCCAGAGTAGCTGTATCAATGTTGTGCCACCCAAAACGCTCGGTTCTCAAAACATATATTGTACGTTGGCAACAAACGCAATAAATTTGATCAAAAGTTATGAAACTTTAGGAGTTGGGATGCACATTTTACTCCAACCCACAAATTCTTAACATTTGATTCACAATTAAGTATCTTCGGAGATTAGCATCCTGATAAGCCAAGCAAGCAAGTAAATGGTGTAAATGACGATTTTGTTTCACAAGAGTGCTAGCCTACTCAAATGAAAGCCAACCTAAGTAGTTTTGTTATTTCTTAAATTCTTATTAATCAATAAGCAACAAGAACACATAGTTCACATTCTACGAGGTCGGCTATTGAATGTAAATGTGACCATAACAATCCATAGTCTAGTTGATGGTCTTGAATCAATACAATGCTGGCTCAAATGGGTTGAATAGATAAAGAAAGTTGCAATGACAATGAAGAGTTCCATCAATGAATAGAATTTGAAAAGTAGACCTACTTTTCTGAAGCTAACCCCTTCGTTTTGACAAGTGTTTGAAGCATTCATTTCCTCTTTAGGCAACGTTAGACTTCCCTCGTTCAAAGATCCAACAAAACACACTCAAATGTTGTGAGCTATGGTAAGACAATCACAAAACAAATTGATAGAGAAACTTGAGAGAAATTGAGAAGGATTAGGTTACTTTGTATGAAGTTAGAAAGCTCAAAAACTGTCCATGTAAAGGAAAGTAGCCTTCTTTGGAAGAATCTATTGGTTCAATTTTCATTTTTATATTTTTGGTTGAAGAAAAGTTGAAAATATTGTAGTAGAGATTTTAATCATAAATTTTGAACATTGAATGAATTAATTGCAATTTCAAGAAGTGGAAGGTGTCTAAGGTGCTATTCGAGTGCCTAGGCTACAATGATAATTAATGAACACATGTCCTTGAATACAATAAGTCATTGCAAAAATTGATTAATAGCAAGGCTTTTTTTCATTTTTTTAGAATAGCCACATTGGTGACATAAAATGTTATAGGGATGCTCCAATTTGCAACATTCATCCATTTTTGGATGTATAGTATGGTTTTCATCCAAAATTAGGCAAATTCATCTAATATTTTTCATTATTTGAAAGTTGTCTAGCGATTTCATCCAAGTTTTCCAGCATTTTTTTGGATGTTTTTTAGCTAGATTATTCTTTTGGGTGCAAACTAGCACCAAAAAGCCGAAAAAACCCCCTAATTAATAGGATGCTGAAAATGTGCATGAAAGTTTTTAAAAGCATTCAAAGAATGTCCACAATGACAAAGTGTAAAGACTAACAAGTTTTAATTAAATTCCTGTGGCACTACAAATAAAAGAAGTCATTGCACACACTTCAATTAATTAACAACTCATTAACAACTTCAAGTTTTTAATTACTCATGTACAAACAAAGAGCGCACATTCAACTCAACCTTTTCAATTGATGAGGACTCTAAAAGCATACACTTTTGATTGCAATTTATGAGCATGCACATTTTATTCTATTTTAGTAAAACCTTTAGATTGTTAAAGGTACTTTTATAGGGGCCATTTATAATGCTCAGTCAATTTTTGAGCCTCCTCCTATATCTTCTAACCTAAATCCTTTCCACTCCCCAAAGTGACATACAACAATCCTTTCTTCTCCTCTTTTATGCAATGTTTTTGTATTATGGCTAGTAGGATTTAGGCATAGTTGCTAGTATGTAAGCATAGAAAGTGTGAGCATGTGAACTTAGAATTCTATATATCTATAGTATAGATGTTTATATTATAGACACTTCAATAGTTATAATGTATCTACGTTCTAAACACCTATATTATAGGTGTTTATGTCATAAACACCTTCAATGATTGTAGGATACTTACTTATATTTAGGCTCAAGGCTCATAGGCTCACACTTCTATGCTCATATACTAGCATCATTGGAGGTCTATTTCAAAAATTTATCAATTGTCAACACATGAGTCATGCTTTTTCAATAAAAGTCTTATCCCCTTGCAATCCAATTAACCCCTAAAGGACTAAAGTCCCCTCGGGGGACATTTGGAATTTTGGGTAGGCTTGTGTGACCTAAAATTTTGCTATGATTTTTTGAAACTTTTTTTGAAGGTAGTAAATCAGGTTATCTTTCCAAAAATACAATTTTTATTTCAATTGGTGTTTGGAAGCAAAAGTTATGTCATTCTAAGTTCAAAAAGCAGTTCACCGGGTAGAATAAAAAAACACAAAAAAAATTATTTTTTTATTTTTTATTTTTTTTCTCAAAGATTATGTTTTGTTCTACATCTGAAGCTTTGGTTCCAGGGTTGCTAGCAGGCGAGCGGGGGAGCAGGAGCCTGTGAGCCTGTGAGCTTGTGAGCGGGAAATTTATTTTGAAAAAAATTTGAGTTGAGCACCTATGATCGTGGACTTTAGGGTAACAAAAATTAGAGTTTAGTACCTATACTCGTGGACTTAGGGTTTAGGCGACGAAGAAGATATGATGTCTATTTCAAAGATGTGACTACAGAAGTCACTTTTTGTTTTCTTCTTCATTTTCTCTTTGCATACACCTATGATCATGGACATTATATACACAAGAGTAGGGATATAAAATCTAATTGTGAGAATCAAAGCACTTAGGTTTATATTGTCGATTAGCTTTAATTTAGAATATTAGATCTTTTTTATATAGAGATAAATTAAGGAATGTGAAGGCAAAATGAAAACAGCAAAGAACAAATTCATGGATACCCAAATCTTGAAATCACAAAAGGCATTGGAAATACTCTAATTTGATGCAACTCATTCACTAAATAAGTCAATCTAGGTGTTGTTGAAAGAAGATTGATTTTGAGATGTATAATGAAGAGAAAGAATTGGATGGTCAATACGTAAGGGTTTGTCGGATCCGATGAAATTGTAAGTGTTGCCTTCTTGTCTCAAAATTTATTTATTTGTTTATTCTTGGTGTAGGTTTTCGGAGAACTAGCAAGAGCCATTACCTTAGATGTTTTCAAAATAAAAATCAAATGAATAGAAAGAGAAATTCAAGACCTCGAGAAGTAGCCATAAAACACACAAATCCAATCCAAATAAAATCCAATACACAATAGTAAGATTCAAGAGATTAGTCAATCTCAAGAATCTAAGTGGCTGTGGACTCAGTCACTGAATCTGACCCTGTAGAGGACTCTAAGGACTCCCGTCCCTCAGATGCAGAAGCATCTATAAACTGTAAGACATTGAGGGCGTAAATGTCTTTGCGTCGCTTTGATTTGGAACAACCAAAATTTGCAAAGGCACTTGCCATCTGCTCAGCATAGGGTGGTAGCTCGAAAGGCTTCTCTGGACTAACGACAAGCCTTTGATTTTGGTCCATGACCTCTCTCAAGATCAATCCACAACCTCTGCAAAAATTGAAGACATTATATTAGTCTTTGCAAATGTGATATGAAGAAAAATAATAAAGAATGAAAGAAGTTTCCACTTACTTACTGGATTTTTCCTTGCGAACAAACTTGCGAGGCACAATAGGCGCATCTTGCACATCCATTGTCAAGTTCACTGTTGTCTCGGGGGTTGGAGCCACTGGCATTAAGGGTGATGACTTCTTCATGGGCTTCAAAATGGCATTGAAAACATCTTTGTCCCCCTCAAAAGCTAGAATGTTGTGGCCAGTTCCTCTACAAGCCAAAATGCAAGCACCTAGGGCATTCATGTAAAAAAAATGTGTTAGAGAGGTGACAAAATTGTTACAATGACATAGAAGTGTGAAATATTCAAACTGAAGACAAACCTGTGGATGCCGTGCAGTCCACAATGACATCGCCTTCATTGCTTGTGGCTTCAAGGAGGAGGGTGAAGAACCTTGGATCTTTTTCACGTGGGCCTCTCCATGGCTTCTTCCCATTCATGGAGATGTCATCTGCATGCATGTAATTCATCAGCATGTCATCATTCTCGACATCCACCCTAGCCTTCTTCATCATCTCAGTACACTTGAAAGCAAATTTGGATTCGCCTTTTGCTTTGAGGTCCTTGACAAGGAGAGTGACTCCAAACTTCTGAGTTTGCAACATATATGACACAAGAACATTAGAGATCAATAAATAGAATTTAAAAAAAAATAGGTGACAAAAACTGAAGCATCTGTACTGAAATTACCGTCTTTGTGGTGTCCATTGGCGAGGTGAGATGCATGCGGTTCATGCCTAGCCAATCTTTCTTCTTCTTAAAGTCAAATGCTTCGCAAACTCCTGCTAGATCTTCCCTGGATGCAATGCTGAAGGAGTGAAACACAATGATGCATCCATCATCGTGCAGATGCTCTACTGCAAAGGTGCATGCGGATTGCAAAGCATTAGCTTCTAAATCTGCATTCCAATTTGGCACCTCCTTCGACGTAAGAGAAATGCCTGGCACAGGCAAGTTCTCTGGATAGTCAATGAAGATGACATCAACACCAGCCCTTGCATTTGCGACACCTTCAAACATGCGAGTTTTGCCCACTGCCATCTGCAAAAGCATATTTCAATACAATTTCAATATATTAGTATTGCATACTTTTCTACCTTTCAAAGTAGATTCATAATATTTAGTACAACATTAGGAATTTTAGGGTCACTTCAATAAAAGTCTGAGCTAAAAAAGAAATTACATTTGTCAATATGTTCAACTATTTCTAAAGAAAACAAAACCATATGAAAGTAGGTAATGTTAAGTAGGGAAATACAGGACAAAATATCGGTTTAGGTGATTCCGTCGGATCCGACGGAATTGTAAATTCTGCCTTGTTGTCATACTAATTTTTTCAAATTCAGAAATTCTTCAATACAAAATATAATTGTGGAGGAGAGAGAAATTTTTCTTCAATGTTTCATTATAGCAACTTTGGTGCTTAGCATTCATATCATTGACAATAAGTAAAATAAATTTGAGCAAAGATGTGTGAAGAGATCACCTGAACCAAGTACTTCAAGACCTCATCGTACGCACCCTGTCTTTTGTCCACCATATCCATGGCGATGTCCTCAATGCAAATATTAAGGATTAAATCCTCAGTCTGTGGCACATCATCGTCGGAGAGGACCATGGCTTGTGTCACACGTGAAATGACATCTTCAGTGAGCTGTGAGATGGTGACTGTCCTTGGTACTCCGCCTTGTATTTGATCCACAGTGGAGGAAGCTAAGACTTGCCCTTTCTCTTCCACTTTCTTCTTTCCCTTGGCCTTAGTCTTCTCTTCCTTCTCCTTCTCGGCTTCTTTCTCTGCCTTCTTTGCTGATTTCTCTGCCTGCTTTTTCTCCTTGGCCTCCACGACGAGTTGATTCTTCACTTCTTTCTTTCGGTCCAGTGCATCCCTCTTGTCGATGGCCTTCTTCCTGGCATCATCATCCATGCCAATGAACTCGTCAACATCCTCCAAATCTATCACCCCCTTGCCCTCCAATGATGCCCTGAGCTGAACCTCCGAATTATGGGTGAACTCCAGTGTGCAGTCCAAGTACCAACCCGTGCCAGAGAGATGAGCAGTAGTGTAGGTGCGCAATTGATGTGGGCTGAACATGCATGAACTTGAGTTGCGGTCGGGGAAGCATGGAAGGAATTGAGGGAGGTCCAGTTTTGCAATGGCCCCCTTCGCTTCAAGCTCTAACTTGAAGTACCTGTAATTCAATCATAATGAGTTATATGGAGCATTGTTCAACTTAAAAATGAAAGAATAAGAGCAAAATATATCATAGAAGTTGTAGATTACAATCCTTTCAAGGGTGAAAAATTCCAAGTAGTAAAGAAAATGACATACCGATAAAGGACTCTGCGCACCACAACGTTAGAGCCTTTGTGAGATGAAAAAGTTTGGCCCCTCTTGAAGTACTTCGAGCCCTTGAAGTAATTCATGAAGCCATGTTCCCAAATCTTATGCCTCCATCCTTCAATGTACTCTGGTAGCCGCTCTGGTTCTGGTTTTACGTTGTAGTCGATGGAAAAGTTGTCTTCCTTTACAATTTTGTCGAAGAACTCCACTGCAGCATCTTCTATCTGAAAAATGGGATATAGTCAAAAAGTTCAATTGTATTACCAAATATTTTAATGAAAATAACTTATTATTCAATAAAAAAATTAGATTGTGCAAACATCTAGAATAAAAAGTACCTACAATATTAAAGAAAATACATTCTCACTAATAAGTTGAGAAACTCATAAACCATTACTACTTAATTGTTTATTGTTTGACGTTAGCAAACAAAACCGATTATGGTACTATAATTCATGTACCTTCACAAAAAATTGTACCTTCACAAAAATTACAGTGTCAAAATACATGAAAATTACCGGAAAAAATAGAGTGAATCTTTGCTAAGTACACCTTCAAATTCAATGAAGGACCCCAACTGATGCCATTTTAAAGGCATCAGAGGGGATCTGGAATTCCCCTAATATCAAAGCACTCTTGAAAAGATATTGAACACTTACCCCAGTGTACCAAGTGCACTTCACCAAAAATTGAGGAAGTAAGAGTTCGGAGACAGGTTTTGGTGGCAACTTCCTTGATTCGCGTGAAAGAGTAGAAGAGTTCCACCATTGAAGTATCTTTGTCTTGTGCTTTGCAGTCATCTTGCAGGTGGCGACCAGCTAGAGCTTCTCCAAAGTCATTTCAGGCACCTCGTAATTGTCCCAATGCTTTTCCACCTACAAGAAGACAATAGTTAGTTTTTCAATATGGATTTGAACTTTTTTTTAAACAAATAAAGTGAAGTTGGAGGCTAATTACTGAATTGTACCTCTTTAAGGAAGTCCACTCCGTTCGCTGGGTTGGCCACCGCCAGCAATTTGAACATCTTCACCATAGCTGCCTTTGTTCGTTCCCTTGCTCCCAACCTCATTGCCTCGGCTGCCTGTAGTGGTACACTTCCAGTCTCTTGTGTGGCCTCCATGTACCTTCTTACTGTTGCATCTGCAGCTTGTGAAATTTCTTGCTGCACAAGAAACCCAAATAGATGTGAAGTCAATATGGACAATGATGATTTTTTAAAATAAAAATATTTTGATCAAAAACAAGTTGAAGGAGCTTACCCGGAAGATGAAAGATGTGAAGACCTCGGGTTGAATTGAATACCATTTCTTAGTGACCTTGTGCTCAAGGCACCTCTTCCTCTCTACAGGCCTAAGTAGAGCTGCAAACTTTGCTATGGGTAGCATTCCGTACTTCTGAATTTGGTACAAGGTGTGTACCAAATTCGTCTTCACGTGGGAGTCTTCTACAAACCTGAGAACCATTCAATGCAACATAAGCCGAAGATCTGAACTACCTCCAAGAAAGTACATTATTCAAATTGAATATTTTTTTGAAAAATAAAAACAATAAGAAAGAAGGAACTTACTTGTTTACGTCATGCATGACTTGCATGACAAGTTCATTCCGACCTTTCGTGTCTAACATGATAGAATCGACACTGCAGTGCTCCTTCGAGTGCTTAGAGATGTAGTTCATCCACGCAATTCGTCTGTGGTTCCCATCGCAAATGAAGATCTTCAAGTTCTTCAAGAACTGAAGCTCTGGCTTGGACTCAAACTTTTGTTTGAAGACTTCATTCTTCTCCTTCCAAATGGGGTCCCAACTATCCATCTCCTGTTGGGTGAACTCTTCAGTGTTCCCATCTTCGTTTGTAGCTGACACATAGAATACTGCAGCACCATCTCGGTACCCTCCACCTGCAAACTCTTGCTCTAGCTGCAGGATATCAGATGCCAATGCGGGTCTGACCATTGGCATTGCCACAAGCCTGCACAATGGTATGTGCATTCGAAATACCTCCTCGGGCTTCATCCGAAGTTGTGCCAAGAGCTTCACAACATCACCTTTTTGAATGTGCCGGAGTTCTTCCTCTGACATCACCTTCTCCTCCTCACGGTCTTGAATGACAATCTCTATGTCCTCCTCTCCTTCATCTCCATCTCCTTCTCCTTGTTCGATCTCTGGTTGTCTCTGGTTTTGAGAGGATGGCGTTTCAAATATTGTTTTTGCTTCTGTGGTTTTGGCGGGGGAGATGTCCATCTAGAAGAACAAAGGTCAAGTTTAATAAATGGAAGGTTTACAGTAGACAAAAAAAATATAAATTGCTTGACCAAAGTGATGGATCAATGAATAGAAAAATATATTACTTCAAGTGGAATATATTACTTGCAATTGGATGGTCAATTGCATCTACAAAAATAAAGTACATTGAATATATAGATAAAGCCTGGCCTCGTATATAGTGTTTGTGAGAACAAAACTCCACCTAGTCTATGATTTGAACATCCTCATCCTCATCAGAGCTGAGGATGATGATTTCATCTGACTGAAACAGGTCCATATTTGACACCTCACTCTCCCCTGTGTACAAATCAAAAAACTCTACACTGCTGGAGTTGGAGGGCTCATAATCAGAGGGATACTCCTCCTCCTCACTGAAAGATGAGAACCACGGGCCATTGCCCCTAGTCCCACTAAGCACACTTGATTGAAATGCGTCAACGGCATACTTCGCAGCATCCATGACGTCATCAAAACTCACCAAATTTTGGTTTGCATCACTTTGGTCAAGTGAAATGGACACCCCTGGCTGTGGCCACATCTGGGGCTTGGATGGTCCTCCAACGTCCTTATCAGGGACAGTCTGGTTTACAGGACTCTCCTCCTCAAGAATCAAAACCTTCTGGCGTTTTCCCCGCCCCTGGCCACCCTGGACACAAAAGGATAAAATTTAATATTCGTTTGCAAAGTCATGATTCTAAGTACTTGAAACAACTCCGAAATTTAAATGCTCTAAATCAATTTCAATTCACAAAAAATTTCTAGATCATTTAAATCATGCCTTTAGGATCATTGACAGGTAAATTATTTATCAGGAAAGACACTACTTCAAAATAAATTTTCACAATGAAAGAGATTAAACCTGTTGCTTCAAATCATCATTGTCCTTTCCAATGCTTCCAGTTTTTGCAGCAGGCTGGAAAAACAATCACAATGTGAGTACTAGAAAATTTAAAAATTTAAAATTTAAAAAAAAGATGAAAATAATTGGGTACTACGAGGTGTTTGAGAAATTCAAGTTGGATCCGACTTGATTTTCCCAAACACCTCGTAGTACCCCACAAATAGCCCATTTTCTTTGAAATATCCACAAATTCAAAAGAAGACCAAATATGATCAAGAAAATTTACTGTCTTGCATCCAAATAGCATGTTTTCAGAGGGATATATAAAACAAATCAAGATTCTATGGAGACAAAGAGGTCCAAATTCTCATTGTCAGAGATTCAGTAGGAAACAAGAGGGATTTAAGGAATCTTTCTCCGTATCAATCTCAAAATTAAAAATTAGCTTTTACTTTAGAAAACCGGTCCCTAGGCAGCTTCACGAGTTCACAGGAGATTCACTCTTAGATAACTCAAGTGCCAAAGAAGATTATATCAAACTAAAAGTTAGCAAAGACTGATGAAAGTAAGTACACTGAAAGTCTTCAACGCAACGAATTTAAATCAAGACCAGTTGATGAAGTCAGTGCTGAACAAGAAGAACACGTCGCCATAAAATCAAAACTGGACTGCTCCATGCTTACGGAGGTACGGCAGGAGGGGTGCGACAGTCTTCACCGCGGCATCTTCGACGATAGCATTCGAATGAAATTCAAAAAATTACAGAGCCCCGTAGGTACTACGAGGCCCGCGGGAAAACCAAGTCGGATCCGACTTGGTTTTCCCGCGAGCCTCGTGGTACCCACGGGGCTCACTTTTTTTTTTAATCTACCTGAATCGAACAAGTCAAACATGACTCCATAAAATCGAAACTGAACTTGGTCATTGACACGGAGGTACGGCAGGAGCAGCGCAGGCAGTCTTCACCACAGAAGCTCCAGGACATGATTCGGTGAAAATTCAAAAAATTTCAGAGCCCCGTGGGTACCACGAGGCCCGCGGGAAAACCAAGTCGGATCCGACTTGGTTTTCCCGTGGGCCTCGTGGTACCCACAGGGCTCACTTTTTTTCCAGCTTTATCTACTTCTTGAATCAAAAACTAGTTGATGTTACTGTAGCTTCAGATCAAGGATTCTCTCCTCGTGACTACGAGCTCAGGGTCGGTGGCCTCCTGGCATTCAAATTTGAAAACGAAGGCTTTCGAAGTGAAGCCTCAAATCTCAAGTAACGGACATCCGAAAGGGATTCAGCGTGAAATCTAACACTGTGAATGGAGACACTGAGAAGCAGAAAATCTGCAAGCAAGAATCAGTACCGGTCTTCGCGGAAGTCCAACGACAGTCTGGTTCGGGCGAGAGCTCTCTCGTGGAGACAGAACGAGAAGCAGGCTCCGTTCGTGCTATTTGACGCACCTGCAACACGGCCTCAGATGCGCGTGCAAGGAAGAACACGACTGCGAATCCAAGCGAGTCCATGGCAGCGAGTTCATGGCGGTACTGAACTAGACTTAGAGTTCTGGATTGAATGGCTGAGGTTCACTGTGCACACGGCGGATTCTGGACTTGCTCGCCATGAGTACGTCCTGTGCACCCTGAAGGCTCTGCCTTGAATGTCCTCACATCTAAGTAGCATGACTTCTGAAAATCTAAGTAGCATGACTTTGAGCTCTATCGGTCGTCTCTCAAGCCCAAAAGCTCCAGTTGACATTTCCCGAATCTCTCACGTACACTCAGATGTTGTTGCCGCGGGATCGTAAATCCACCCAAAAACTGAACTACAGCACGCTGAAGACAGGCTGACTAGCATCGAAGAGGTTCACGGCACTCATGAGAAACAAGCAATTGAAATCGAGACAGTAGCAGGTACCTCAGGCTGAGACCCCTATCCGTCTTGAGTCCCCGAAGTTTTCCTTCGGCTCCGCGTCATCCTCGGCATCTGCATCAACCTTCCAATGAGTTTGCGAGAAAAAATTCAGGATTGTGAGAAGCCTGAAGGTCGCGGCTCAAGATGTGAGTTACAAAGATGAGTTCATGAATTTCAGGCTTGGCGCGCGGGGTCCCTCGAACTCTGACTCACTCGCCAGCGAATCCAGGAGCGAAAAGTATTGCCTGGATCGAAATTCTCCATGACTTCCTCGATTTTTGGACTCCATCTGTGTTGGCAGCCTGGAGCAGACTTGCCTGCGCAAGAATTGAGGCGGCCCATGAATGCAAAAGTTTCCAACTTGGCGCCGATCCATGAATCATGGAATTCCAAGTTTGCATTGACTTTGGAGATTCGATTTGTAACTGGTGTGTTACGTGTCCTCTGTCTTACTCGGTGACTTTTCATTTCAGTATCTTCCCCACCATCTGGAGCCGACGAAGGACTGACAAATCCAGCCAAAGCCGGATTAATACCCGACCATCGCCAAGACTGACACGTGCTATTGAAGGACTGATACTCGGCAATACCCAAGGACTGACCCAGCTCGCCAAAGACTGATCGATACCCGGCAATACCCAGGACTGACCCATGTCGCCATGGACTGATCAATACCCGGCAATACCCTAGGACTGACCCATGTTGCTAAAGACTGATTGATACCCGGCAATACCCAAGGACTGACACTGAAACCCGAAGAAGTATTGATACCCGGCAATACTTAGTGGACAATACTTAGTGTACATTCAACCAAAGAAGAAAAATTCAACCAAAGTTTTGAAAGTTTTTTTCATGAATTTTGAAGGTCTGTACTGTCAAGGTCACGACACGTGTCCAAAAGTGTCATGAAGTAATAGGGAAGTATTGACTAGGAAAGTAGTATTGACTATGATCAAAATTAAAAGACTCTCAACGTTGGGATATGGATTCAAAGCATTTATGGGCTTTCAAAAATCAAAGAAATTTCACTTCTTGGACTAAGAAGTATACAAATTTGCGATTCCCATCTTTTCTATCTTGCTATATGGAAAAAGTTTTCATAGGCTCATATTCTTTACAATCTGTTCTTCAGTTGCTTAAGTGATCAGATATAGGTGGTTCTACCTTACCTAAACTTCTTTCCTAACACAAAGCATCAAACAGAATTTATAGATCATATGGATTACAATTTCTTAGTTATATTTCTACTCTCATCCTGCCACTCTATGTAGTATCCCTGTGTTGCTCTATAAGTTGGCTCGTTTCTATGTACTTTCAAAAATTGCATCCCCTACAATAGCACAAAATGACAAAATTCTCAATGACCACTTTGTTGAATCTCACTGACTTGCTATACACTGAATTCATTCAGTGTTGTTCTAATTCTAACTACATCAAATGAAAATCAACGAAAATATGCGTGTAATGGCACTTACAGTAGACGTTTCCTGGGACTCTATGCCTTCGTCTTCGACAAGCGTCTCCATTAGGTACTCCTGCATAGGATCTACATTTTCGCCTTCAACACTCATCGATTGGTCGCCCCCTTCTATCTCAAGACTAAGAGACTTCTGTGACCCACTTGGTTCAGCACGACCTCGCTTTGACAGTGTCTTCTTTGCACGAGTCATCCTGGCTCTCCTCAACACTTTCCTCGAAGAATAGAAGAAAGAACAATGTTTCCTATGACTCTTCCTTTGCTCTAAAAGGACAGAATGTACAATAGAATGTCCTACAATCATGAGTACATCAAAGAAACACCTAATTCTGCTCTACACACAGATGAGAGCTCCACTCGAAGGATAACTATGAAATGAATCCAGCTCTTTCAAGAATCACCTATGTACTCCTCTTCCTAAACACCGTCTTTGCTCTTCACGATTTCGCGCGTGTCATATGACATAACTATTTCGGCGCCGGCACTTCCAAAATTTGAAAATTCCACTGCCCGAGGCAACTGGATAAGACAGCGCCAGCTTTTCCAGAATTCGAAAATTCCACTGCCCGAGGCAACTTGATGAGACAGTGTAGGCATTTCTAGAAATCAAAAAATGCACTACCCGAGACAACTTGACGAGACAGCGCCGGCACTTCCAAAATTCGAAAATTGCCCGAGGTTACTTGACGAGACCGCGCAGCCAATGTCAGTCAAAGTACAGATTTGTGTATGCTATGAAATCTATTGAAGCCGTTCCAAAGAAGTCGACAATGTAATAATGATATAGTACCCCACAAATCTACTGACAACATATCTAAGATTGGAAACTTCTATAAGTATAAAATTATTCAATTATTGAGACTCTAATTAGTAACCCAACACTGGAAAATCGTCAGAATGGTAATTTGGGACTGTACCGTATATTTCGTATTAGCTAATGATAATGTGACGGTTATTTTTGAAATGATTGCTTAGCTCCAGAGCCCCTCTACTGTACACACTATCAATGCTAAATTCTAATCCATATTGTCGTTGCCACTTTCATTTACAAGTAATGAATGCACCCTTGAGAACCCTATATGAATCCACATGTTTTGTTTTTTACTAAGCCCTCAATTCATTTGTACCTGCATTTCTATCTTATAGTTGATTGTAAACAACATGGCCAGCATTCGTGTAGATGGTCACGAAGTTCCTTTAGTGTTTCCTTTAGACCTAGAAGGTCATGCTACTGTATTTAGCCACTTGCTTCATGTTCGATTCAAGTTTGTAGAGTCATCTATCTATGTTGAAGAAGAGTGCCATTCTGAGTCTAGTGAATTACTTCAGTCAATCCCGCTTCTAAAATGTCTCTCTAATGAAGGGCACTATTGCCTATTGGTCTCTAGGTCTCGGAAACTATAGGGCTTATGGTCTCCCATTATCTATGTTAGCTTTGTCCACTGAGATAGCAAGTCGCCAATCTGATAATTCTACGGTGAATAGACCTTCAGTGAACGGACCTCAAAATACTAATCCTACTACTCCTATAGGATGCTTTCCAGCATTTGTACAGAATGAATTGTCTGTTGAAGGAAAGGTGGAGTTGTTAGGTACTATTGTAGAATTATTCAGTGAGTCTGAAGGCCAATCTCCTTCCTTGACTCTAGAGATGGACCCTTTTTTGGTCAAAAAAGAGTCCAATGATATGAAACTTACGAATTCTGTACAGAACACCTCTACTAGTATTTCTAAGCAACATACCTTCTCATAGGAAGTTTGTCATCCTATTGTGAGCAATGTAACAAGTATAATGAAATGCTTGAAGGGACTTTCTGGTCTTCAACGTTCAAGAAATGAATTGTCAGCATTAGATATGAATGCCGTCAAGCACCACCAAGTGGAGTTTCTACCACCCGATTACAACGGAGATGCCATCTTTGAACTATCGCCGTGTCGGGCCTCTTCATCTTCATCTGCAGCTAAGAACTTGGAGGGAATGGACAAGCGGTACGACGGACATGGTTGGTGCAAGCTAGTGACAACGAACATCAACAACTCGGACAATTTGAAGTTCCGTAAGTCCTTTTGCGCTGGCCATCTTATTTGTGAAAACCCTAGCTGCGAGTACTTGTCAAGGACCTTTAGGAAGAATGAAATAGAGTGGAGTGGTTCCACAGTATTTCCATTTGCAGTAGGAGTCGTTCCACCCAAAGATTGCAAGCTAGTTTGTAAAGTCTGCAAAACAGTTCCTACATGTCTTAGTACCTGTGATGCTAGAATTTACTATTGCTACAGTGATAATCCAAATATGACTAGGGCTGCTATTCACCTAGGAAATCACTCTCACCCGGTAGCAAAAGGCATGTATAGAGATTCTGCAAAAGAAATTACTGAACTCATAGTAGAGCAAGTTGCTAAAACTCCTTCAGCCACGAATTCCGCCATAGCCTTATCTGCTAGCAAAGACTTCCTTACGAACCACCTTTTTCACCACGGAGATGGAGAGAAGAAGATATTGAAGGGAGAAGAAATGGAAGAGGTCATGGATCGCTTTCAGTTTCTAAGTAGTCCTAGTATACGGAATATCATCTCTTCTTTCCGCTCAAACAACCAAGGAGGGGTCATTGACAACATTATGACTATGAAGAAGGAATCGAAGTTCGAGTTCATACACGACAGTGTCTTTCCAGGCCAAGGCAAAGAGAAGGTTTACATCTTCAAAATGCTCACTGAAGGGCTTGGAAGTGGAGTGGACTTGGTAAGGCGCATGCAACCTGAAGGTGATCTACAGAATGCGTGGATGATGTTCGACCACGTGAAGCGCATGAAGGACTGGACCACCATGGCATGCCACGTGTACGACTCTCAGTACAAGAAGGTAATGACTATTGCAGTGTGTGACATGCAATCAGAAGATACAGAGATTTAAGTACAGTTCTGGAGGTCACTGAATGCTATAATGGAGAAATATGGAGTGGCAAAGCCAAATTTTAAAGGATTTATGGCAGATAGCGCAATGGCCAATTGGAATGCAGTTCGTATTGTATATGGTAGTGGTTCTGCAGATGACATTATGAAGAATCGTGAGAGAACGTGTTTACTACACTGGAGTAACTCTCTTCAGAAGCACACACAGAAGCACATAAAGCAAGCATTACAACAACAACACATTGCACTTTGTAAACAATACAAAGAATCCAAGACTTTGGATGAAGCGGAGGTGCGCTATCTTGCAATTTGGTCATGGTGGATATCATCTGGAGCTACAACAGAAGACTCACTACATCACTTGGAGCATTGGCTGGCATTTTGGCATTTTCGTTATTTACAGTGGGGAGGCTTCATGACAATGGTATGTAGATCTTATTTTGGTTAAAAGATTATATTTTGTATTCTAATTTAGTTAGAAATCTAAACCCATTTAAATTGTATAGAGAAAATAATTTTTTATTATTTTAAATATTTTTCTAGTTAAAAATTACCCTACAAATAATTTCAAATTTTAAAAAATAATTTTGAGTACAAATTTGAAAGTTTTGTTAGAGGAAGCAGTGTGGGAAATGAATGAATTATCCATTGGATTCAATGGATATAAGTATACCTTTTATGAACCTTGTGGTAAAGCATATATAGAGATACAAATTTTTGGTAAGTTTTAATGATTTAGTATTATTAATGCACTAGAAAGTGATATTGTATTTTGAATCCGTCGGATCCGACGAATTCCTAAACCTCTTTAATTTTGAAGAAATATATTGTTCCCTAATACAAATATTGGATGCCGTTGATAAACTAGTTGATGGTACAATGTTTCAAATTTTTTGGGCCAAGTGACAATTTTGGATATTCCAAATATACCCACCACTATTTGTTTCTTATTTTCAATTGTACTTCTCTAAACTTTAACGCCATACGCAAATTCTTAGAAGTATAGGGAGCAATTTCAAATATAATTGGTGTAATAATAGTGAACTCTATTCTTATTCATATCTGCCTATGGTTGGATTTCAGGGGCTTACTTTAGAGGAGATGACAGACATGCCTTTTTGTAATCTATCGGAAACGGTCCATAATAAATGGCTACAAATGTCGGGCAAAAAAGGAAACAATCTATTTGATGCCACTTGTGATGACAGTATTCGAGCTTGGATGCAAATGACAAACTATCGAGCATACCTTAAAGGAAATGCATGTGGGTCAGGACCATCAAAGGGAGAATTGAGGTTGAGGGCAGCTAGGCGTAGTGGGTGCCCCCAAAAAATTGCAGAGGCGTTGAATACATTGCCAGAAGCACATGGAGTGGGAACTCGAGTACCTCATCTAGAAGGAGAAGAAATTTTTGGAAGCACAAAGAGGAGGCTTGATGTACCTATTGGTGATGCTGGAGATTCACATAGACCTGACAAAGTCAACTTTTCACAACCTCGGGTCCGAACAAGGTCTACACAAGTTGTAGAACATTCAATGAAAGGCATTGGAAATCGAAACGAAGTCAATACCTCCAACTATGTGACGGTAGCATTTGAAAGCGATTGTGACACATCCAAGTGGCACATTGCAAGGATCAGCCACAAATCAAATGCAAGATGCTGGGCTCAACAACGGACGTCAAACATCAAGTGTACCTCAAGGATTGCCAAGGGTGGAAAAGGAACCCCTGCTCCTACTTATCATGGTAGAAAAGAAGAGTATGGAACTAAGCGCCCGGTTGTCGTGGATTTTTGGTTTTGTTGGGATGACATTGAACGATGTGTGAAAGGTACAAAGAGGAAGTGGGTAATTGATAGGCCAGAGCTGCCTAAAGTTTGGCCTATTCTAATGGGGACCAATTTGAATCGTGAAGAAACCTTACTGTTACAACATGCAGGCTTCCGTCTTCAAGAACAGCCTATATTGTCGCCACGTGAACTTTTTGCCATGTCTAAGATTTTTGAGCCTATCTTCTTCACCCAACCATGTCCACCAAATGCAGATGTGCACCCTACAGTGAGGAACAACCGAACAATCAAAAGACTTGCAAATCCTCCAACCATAGAGCAACGCAACAAATGGGAAAGTGCTTCAAATATTATAGGGGAAATTTTGGGAGTAACCCTTGTACCTCTTCCTGGACTTGGTGCAATAGTGGTCTTGCAGACTGGAGCGGAGTCTAACAAGAATATATATCGAGTTACTGTGGGCACATTCCCTACATGCACATGCCCTGACTTTGTCAATATGATGGTATCTGCTGTGGGAGGCCGAGCACAATACGTGAATTGTAAGCACTTGTATTATTTGTATAGGTATTTCTGCAAGATGGATAGTCATGATGACAAATTCATTCATGCACCTAGTTATAGCTTTAATGAGTTGAAGCTACTCTTAGTTCGGGCAGGGATCATCATTATTTCAAAGTAGATATGATTAGTTTCTTGGAGTGTAGTACATTCATGTTGCATTCTTTACATGTGCTACAAATGAAACTATGAAGTGATGGAGCCCAATTATGAATATTGACCGTCTTTGGAGTACATTTATATTATTCGAATTTCTTTTTCTATCCATTTTTTACAGTTGCCCATTTTCATTCCATCCAATCGAAAAATTCCTAAACCCTAGAACAAGGTACATGAGTCTTTTGTATTTGAAGTGTTTGCCCTATTTTTTATTGACCCCCAAATCCTAAATCCCAAAACTTAAATGTATAGATGATATTCTTAATGGTCCCAAAATATGAGATTTCACGAAAATCCACGGTTATAGGAGACACGGTCATGGGTAGCAAAATTTACTATAAATAGTAATTATTTGTTGAATTTTGGAACAAAAACTGATTGAAAAAAAATTCTAGTCCAAATTTCTAAAAAAAAGGCTACTTCATGCTCACCGCTCACAACTTTCCCGCTCGCAGCTCACAAGCTCACCGCTCCACGCTCGAACGCTAGCGTCGTTGGCTTTGGTTCATTTTATTTGGACAAATAATGAGAAAGTTACGGACAATCTTGTATTTCGGGCAATCTAAGCACCTTCTTCAAAAAATAACTTATAGAATTCATTTTTGACTGCAATTTTTCAAAATTTTCAAATTTTCTTTTTTGATAGGGTTTAGGATGTTTTCAAGAACAAGCTCACCTTTGGGATCATGGTTTTTCAATTACACTTAAATTTATTAACAACTTAGTGTTTTGTTCAATCTTGGACTTACTTCTATTTAACAATTTTTTCATGAATGAAAATCAAGTAGTTTTTGTTTTTTTTAATTTCCACTAATTCTCAACTCAAATTTTCAACATAAAAATGTTTAACTTCATGGTCCATAGTGCAAAAAAATTCAACAAATGGTAGTCAAAGTCATCTGAAATTGCAAGTCAGAATTCAAAAAAACTTTTTTTTCTAACTTTGAATGCTAATATCTTCCAATCCATATCGTCAAACTTCATGAAATTTTTACTACATGATTTCAGACAAATAATTTAGAAATCCTACGGTTAGATTTTAAGAATTTTTTTTTAATCTTTTAATTTTTATGGGAAGAAGTAGCAAACATGGCAGTTTTGAGTGGTTTTCAAGCCAGAAAATGCCTTAGTCCTTTAGGGGTTAAATTGAAACAATCCTTGTTTCAAGCTCTTTAATCTTAGAAGGATGTTCCAAACATTGTGTGTCCAATGGATGATATGATCAAGTGTTTTTGAACCAATAGGTTAAATGGAATTGATGGATGAAATTTGATAATTCCATATGCAAATAACTCTTGATGTGAAAGTTTGATTTGGAAGTATTCTACCATTTTGAAAAGAACATGAAAGGCTCTACAACTTAGGCTATTTAGAATTAGGATTTGATTCATTTTTATTTGGAGTTGAAAATTTTGGCCTTTATTAACCAAAATCAACTTAAACAAAATATTTGTCCATTCTTTAGAAGGCCAATTGGACTCTACTTTGACACCCATTTAGGAATTGAAGATTGAAAATTTGAAGAATTCAATTGTATTCACTTTATTTCAAGGGAATTTGGAGATTGATGTAATAGGTAAGTTATCAATTTGCTTACTAAGCAATTTTGAATTTTTTTTCTAACATATAAGAAAAACAATATATACATTAATAAAGACATCATCATTCAATTACTAATTGATAGGGATTTATTCTCAATTGGCCTTAGAAGTGGATAGAACGTCACATGGCAAAAAAATAGATTGTAGTATTCAACAAAAGAAACAAATCAAATAAATTTTCAATTGAAGTATTAAAGCTAATTTTATGAAAGATACATTTTTCATAAAGGAAAATAGTTCTTGAATAAAAAATGTATTGGCTAACAAATTACACATAACTACTCTATATGTGTACAACCAATGAATGATTGAATGAATAATGTATTAGTTGGCAAAGATACATAGAAATGTTTAAAACAATTTTATCTACCTTTGATATTGATCACCTAGTATTGCTATATCTTTTGATTTGAAACTCAACAACCAATAAGTTATTGATTAAGTTAATTCTATGTATTGACTACTATTTGATACATGTTTGTAAAGCCAATTGATATATTGATTGCTCAAAATTGTGTTTTCATTATAATAATTATTGTATCTATAGTTGAATTGAGTGCACTTGCTAGTAAGAAATGAAAAAGTGAGAGAAAAATGTTAGAAATATCAACTATTGATTGAGTTTAAGGAAGGCATTACAACACCAAGCCATTGATTTTTTTACATGACTTCATTCAAAATGCTTTGATTTTGCTTCATTCCAATTTATTTTTACATTTTTAAAATTCAACTTTTGTGTTTCAATGTTTTCACTTTGCTTTTGTGTTTATTTTATGGTAATTAAATAAATAAATTTGTCCATAATTGGTTTGTATGTGTATGATTAGTCAAATATAAATTTTGACTAGAAATCATCTAATTATAAGTTTATTGAAAATCGAAAGAAGAAAATGAAATTGATAATTCAAAAATTACAAATACATTTTTGGAATTAAGATTTAATTTATCAAAAAACTCATTGTAGCTATGAATGCAAATTAACCTAGACTACTACCTACAATCATATTTTGCTTTAAAAAAATGGAAATAAATAAATATATTAATTAGTATATATGATCCATTTTTTGTTAATACGATTGCTTGATTTATTTTATTTAGTATCAACTACAATTGAATGCTACCACACTTTTTCAATTATTGCATTGTAGTAGTAGGCCTGTAATAGTTTTGTACTTTTAAATTTGTAGTCTCTCAAATTTGGGAACTTTAGTCAATTTATCAATACAATTTAAAAACATTAACAATTGAATGAAGAATACATATTTTTGTAACAAAGTCATAAAGATATGGAATAGCCTTAGAGTACAATTAATTTATACAAGTACCAATAAATTCTTTAGAAGTTATAATTAATATACAATTCACCAATGCACTTGAATTTTTATCTTCTTAAGATACAATTGTTAAATCAACCATCTAAGGTCTATTTTCGACTTCACTTTTTAAACACAAAAATTTCAAAATTTCCATTTACAACATATTACAAATTAAATTGCTTTGGATGCGAATTAAAATAGTGTCTTAAGAACTATTTATTTATTATTCCACATTTACTATCATTTTAATCCATAAAAGACTAGGACCATTTCTTTTGGATCAAAAACCACTCAATAGCGTCATTTCTATTATAAAGAGCAAAAATAATTACATTTTTTGACCATATCTAACTAAAGAATCTTTTACTAGACTAGTTCAAGAATATATCAAAGAAATTTCAAATATTTTGACTATATATATTGTAAGATATTTGTATTTAAAGTGAAAAATTCAAATACTTTTGTACCTTGCAAAATTAGATTCTTTAGCTTTGAAAATTTTGAACTTAATATTTTTACACTATTGATTTTGAATTTCTAATTATTTATACTAAAAAATTGAGATGAAAGTATTGGAAGTTCTTTTTAAAAAGTCATTAAATTTTTACTTATTAAAGAATTAGTAAATAGATGTAGATTCAAGATTGAAGGAAAAATTTTAATTGTTAATGGTTTTTAGATGGAATTGAAATACATTAATCTCAACAATGAGATTGTTCTAGAAAAAAAATCTTAACCTTGTAATTTTTTTTTTTAATTATGAAAATTGAATTCTATAAATTATTTCTTCGAATCAAAATATGCATTGGTTGTATGAAAAATAAGATTGTCAACAAATTTTGTATAAAAAATTGAAATGCAATGAATCAAAGCTTCCTATATAGATAAAATCATAATGACTATGTTAAAAAAAACTTATATTAAATTTCTGTTGATTTTTTTGCCTACCAAATTTTTTTCTTAAAACTTTTATTTTTATTCATCAATTTAAATAAAATTTATATTCCTAGATAGTCACCATATTTTTTTTTATCATCACAATTTTTTTTCTAAATCACAATAAATATTGAAATTGTAATAACATGCACCAAATCAATTATGTCTCATGAGAAAACTATCAGACTTTAGAATGTAAGTGCCTATGTGGTTTATAAAGAAGTGTTGTTTGTTCAAAATTTGATGGTATTTAAACTAAATTCAAGAAAATATGAAGTATATAAGAACATCGAGTGATATTAAAAAATAATCAAGATAACCACCTACTTGCAACTAAATTTGTATAAGTGACCTCAAGACATTCTTGCCAAAATTGTACACCTTTTGAACATGAAAATTTAGCATAAAGTTTTAATACAACTACCATTCAAGACTTTCAAAACTTATACAAAGTAATTTTATCTAACATTGTCAAAATAAATCCATCCTAAACAAAATTAGAACCACATTTTAATTGCCAACAATTGAGTTATTTGTAAAGTACCCTAAACCGGGATTTAAACCCATGAGTTTTGTGAAAAAGCCAGTTGAGTTAAAAAAAGTCGAAATAAAAGTGGGTATGAAAATTAATTTTTCCATCAAAATGGTGCCTAACAAAGTTTGGTCCACACTTTTGAAGTCATGTGACATAAGTATCTTGCAAAAAAGTTTGATGCTTCAACTATAGTTGCCTTCTCAACTTCAAAAAAAGTCATGCCCAAAGTGGGGGGACTTTACAAATAACTCAAATATCCTAAAACAACTTAATAAAATTTGATTGAAGTATAACTTCTCAAACACTTATTTAAACACATTTTAAAATTGCATATTTTTTTAGAGCCCACTACTCAATTCTCACAAACTTCATTGGCCAACATCCTCTTGTCAAAGTGAAACACGTATCAGAGACTCAGAGTGCAATTCGAAGTCCACGGATGAGCAATTAGAGAGGGATGCCTGAGCCCTAAACCCTAAAAGAAACCTAATTCATTTTCCACAGCCGTTTCAAAACCCTAACGTTGATTGGATTCCTTTCGTCGCTTATTAAGTGCTCCCGATGGCGGCTATGGAGATGCAGACATCTGTGTCATCGCTCTTCGTGCGATAGTCATCCTCTCGCTCCGGTCTACGAGCCGCAGTGAGGAATGGTACTGCACCGGATATGGTTTGGTAGTGACTCCAATTTAGTTTTCTCTTCTGATTCTTTGCTCGACTCATTTGAGATCTTGGATTCTTGTTCAGGTCCTTTTCAAAACCTTTGGCGTTTGATCGCCGGTTTTGCTCCGGTCAATGTAGTAGAGTGTGCGACAAGACAGTATGTTGAAAGACCTTCTTGGTATAGTCCATGAAGATTTTGTGAACTTCTTTGAGTTTAGGGTAGTACAGATCAGGCACTTAAAAAAGCAACAAGAGTAGGGTTTCCTATGAGCCTTGTTGAAGAACGAGTTGCCAGAGTAAAGGGGCTTAGGCGGAGAATTGCGGTTCACTCTCTCATCGAGATCGTCGCTTGCCATGCCTGTCCCAACATTGTCTCCCGGAGTATGCTTTTGCTTTGGTTGTATGCCTGTGTTAGATCAGTTACTCTAATCTTCGCTTATCAGGGTTTTCACTTGCGCCATGAGCTCTTATTTGGACGTCTTGTGTTAACCCTTTAACGATGTTGTGAATTTCATTTCTGAAACTTAGTCTTCTACTGAGTACTCAGAGCAAGCTTAGAAAGACCGGTGCATGATGATATCTTCATGATCTCGATCTTAACCTCTACAATGTTGTAATGATGTTGTCATGGCTTAGGATTTCTGAGGTTTCACCTCATCACTCTCCATCTGGCTTTCTTTTCTGCTTAATTGGCGCCATCGTTCTGAGGTAACTGGCGTAACCGTCGCTATTCATGAAATTAAAGGTGTACCAGGACACTTCAAACAATCAACTACTGTACCAACAACGATATACTGCTTCAAAAATAATCGTAGTTGGAATTTGTTTCTTTAATCGGTCTGAATGTTTCCGACATTGTTAAATGCTCATGTCATACAAGTGGAGATATTTGTAGGGGCTTCGAAATTGATGTCGTTTGGCGTTGTTTCAAAGATTATCAATCCCAGTGTGCCCGAGTGAAGTGGATGTGGTGATCATACTCATTGATGAAGGCAATTCTCAACTTAACCCTGAGTTGTTAAAGGGTTGACGCACAACAACGATTGATATGTAAAGCCAAAGTCTGAGAAGCGAAGTCTGATATGGATGTTGAATCTGGAAATGCAACAAATGCTACAACCATCTTGTAACTAGCTCCTAATGCAAGCATCAGGAAAATAGCTAGTGAAAGGAGCTGAAGAACTCACGAACAAGTAATCCATATGCAAGACGCACACTGAACTAGTGAAGGTTGTCTAAACTTTGAGCAGTAGAACGATTGTTTGCTGCTGAAAATTTACACTCTGATTTTGAAGAGGTTTCCCATTAGGAGAAGAGATTACTCCCGGGAGGAGGTTCACCTTTCTTGTGGGTAACATAAATATTTTCGAATCCTAGGAAAATGAAGTGATACTATACGTGTAGGTCAGTTTTGTAAATAACTTGGGAAAATTTGGAAGATGTTGAAATTTAGAAAATTATTTGCACCTATTTCTAAACTTGAGAAAAAATAGAAAAAGGAACACATTTACACATGAATAGAAAGAATTAATCCAAAATAGGAGTATCCTTCTATAAAGTGTTGAAAATAAATGAAAGTTCTATGAATTTATTGAATTGTCGAATTGCAAAAACTAAAGTATTTTGGCATGAACTTGTTGAAATTGACCTACATCTAAGGTATGGCATGGTACATCGTTGGAACCCTTTAAGAAACATGTTGTGGTTGGGCTTTAGTTTTTTTACATCTTAAATTATTTGAAGCTCTATATTTCTATATTCACTCATCTTTTGGACCCAAAACACCTTTCAAACATATTCATGCACCTTTTTTAATCCAAAATTGATGACTTCATCCACGTTTTAAAGAGAAATTCAATGAAAAGAATTTGGTGATAAAAAAACTATTTTTATTTGGCAAAAAGTGAAAAATTACCTTGAAATGGTACACTAGTAGAAACATGGGGTGCATACATGCTTTAGAAGACCTATAACTAGTCAACTTTGCCATGTAGGATCTTCTTGTAAACTACATAAACATGCCGCTCAAGACTCATAACTAGTCAAATTTGTGATTTGGGGTCTTCTTGTGAATCTTATCCCTAGTCTATGTAGTCCATTTTTTTTGTGATTCGGGGTCTTCTTGTGAATCTTGTCCCTAATCTATGTAGTCCATTTTTTTTAATAGGGGCACAAAAAAATTGATTGGGACGGTAGTAGAGATAATTGAGATAATTGCCAAATTTTTTATTTTTTATTATACACTTAGCATTATGGTCAATAATTTAATTTGTTGGATTACTTATGTTGTGCTCTTTCATTACTTTTTAGTAACATTAGAAGAAATTTGAGGGCATTAGGAGACTGCGGGTTCCCGGACTGCGGAAACGCAGTTTTTTGCCCTGTGAACTCGAATCCTACGTGGTCGGGACACTGCCACATAATTATAAAAAAATTTCAATTTTTTTTTGGACTTATTTTCATATTTCAGGACCCCCAAATTTTATTTTATTTTATTTTTTCCGATAAAAGTCGGCCTGATAGGGGTCTGCGGCATTGGGAGCCGTTTCGGGAACAGACCCAAAACGGTCCTGTAATGCCCTCAGATTTCATCTAATGGGTAAGCATACCCATTACAATCCCTATTCAAATCACTACATCTATCGAATATTTCAACCTACAAATTGTGATTATAAAAATAAAAATAAATTTGGCCTAAATATTTACACTTTATAATGAATATTTTTCATATAATATGTACCAAGATTAATCCATGTAAGATCATGACTTGGTCAAAACACATTTTTGTTGATGAATAAAATACATTTATTAATATGAAAATAAAAGAACCTTGTAAAATACAACATACTTGGTTTGTTTTATGGGTATATTAATGCAAAACAAATAATATGGTCTATACTTTTAGAAAACTCTATACTTTATTAGTTACCCTTGGTTTTTCCTTTCAATAGGCAAATTCTAACCAAAGGATTGCTATGGATTAAAACATACAACAAATGAAGATGATAGATTATTTGTTGTAAGGTTCACAATACATATGGTTGCAAGGTTCTTTTTTAAATTTCTCTTTCAAAAAACATCTTAAAGAATATTTTATAATATACTCGTTCTTTCCTAATAAATGAAGTAGCTAATTTTAACGAAAAAATTAGAATTACATAGTGATCTTTGGGATGAGAGTCAATATTTTTGGATGAAAAAAATGAATTTCATCCATAATTATATCCTATCCATTGCATGTTTTATATACTTGTAGACTTACAATGGTTGCAACATTGGCAACAACAACTTGTTGTGTAATAAAAGATAGAATTTTCCTTAATCTTGAAAGTATGTTGCCTTGTAATACTAAAAAAGTCATCCAAGCACAGTCAAAATCTTTGATGAATTGGTACATTCTTTGTAAAATTGTAACATTTGCATCAATATTGCATTGTATATGAAAAACTTATATTTTCTATAATCCCAAAGTTGTTGTCTTATCACTAAAAGGTTCAGCTTAAAATTATCAAAATCTTGAATGAATCAAAACATTCTTTGTTTCTATAATTTTGTGAGAGATCATTCATTGGATACATTTAGTCCACTTTGTTGAATTGGTACATTTTAGGATTAACATTTGTTCAAACTAATATTCCCTTCACTTGAAAATAGTGTATCCATTCTCAATGGTGATTGCACCAAAGAGACAAAGATTGCATTGAGAATAGATTAACTACTTCCAAACGAAGGTAAAAAAATTCTTTCAAAATTTTGGATGAGAATGTAATTGTGCATCTAGATGAGAACATTCTAGATGACATTTTCACTCAATTTGCATTTAATTTTTAAATAGTGATTGAGGGAAATCATCCTTTTTACTATTACATGTACTATATCATTTTTTTTTAATTTTTGGAAAAAAAAAATGCTCGTTGAATGTCAAATTAATGTACATGATATCTTCTTTTTGCACAAAATTTCAAGAATGAACAATTGCACTTTCATCTTACATACAAAGATTATTTGTCATTCATCCAAAACACAGGCGGAGAGTCCTCCAAGGGTTACTAAACAAAAGATACTAAGTTAGATACTCTCTGGATTCAAACTGAAAATAAGTATAGATGGGATAAAAAGGATGTTTTTTGGCGGTGAGTTGTTCACCACTGACAACACGGAGAAATAGTTTTAAAATTTTTTTTTAATAATAAATGGAAATCCATTGCAAAACAACAATTACAAAGCAAGAAATAAGGTTTCGGTGACATAGGCAGGTATTGTGGCAAGGAATGAATATAGAATACTCACCACTGTATTTAGTACTTGTTGCACTTATCGTTAAGCACTTGGGTTTCCACTCTCATTTTAAATAATTGAGGCAATAACGCATTACAATACTTGGGAAAGTGCAACGATGCACTGCACCATTGCAACACTCAAAAGAAAAAGAACCCCGGCGTGCTTAACGCTAGGTTATGACCCTCCTGAGTGCATATCAGGAAATTTGCTACCCTCGGGCTACCGCCCTCGGGCAGCAATTTCCCGATATGCACTTAGGGAGGGTCGTAACCCCTTACGTTTCATTTGTTTGCAGGTAGGTATTGTAGGACCTATAATTTGCAGCTTGGCATGCTAACTTAGAGTCTCATTGCTTTCTTTATGTTTCAAATTAGCAAATTGTTAACTAAAGTGTAAGATAAAACAACCTATTGTGGCCGGAAGGAGAAGCTTGTCCTCATGATATTATTGAAATTTTTTTTTAAAAATCCTCATAAAGAAAAGTATGAAAAATAGTAAGAGAAATTGAAATTTAGCCAACAAATGGGCTTGCTCCCATTTGGTCTAAAATCATGAGATAGTTTATATTAGTTTCCTCAGATCCTCTTCCTTCCTTTCAAGCAAGACATACTTAGTTTGTATACTTTTGTTTTGAATTGTACCTTTTTTTTATAAAGAAACTAAAAGATCATTATAGTGAAAGTCTTCAACTTTATATGTGATATAAGAAGGCTGTAAAGTAATAGATCTTCAGTAAATTGGTTTCAAGTCTCTCAATATATATGATTCTTTTGACAAATTTTTCTTAAAACCTATTGGAAATTGTTAAATATAATATGTATTAACAAGTTTTAGAAGATTGCAAACAAAATCTTATGTCAAAACTTTTTTTTTAAATCTTTAAAAATGTAGCTATGTTACAATCTAGATGTAGAGTTGTATTTGTGATCGGATATGAATTCAACAAAATTTAGCATCTTTCATTTGGATGTCATTTAACATCTAAATGTTATAATGCTCTAATACAATAGCATATACATAAAATATGTAACCATTCAATAACTCCTAAGACATGCAAGAAGTGCAATAATAATCCAAATTGGTACTTTGGATGTGCCACGTATCATTGAATCCAATTCAATATGAATGCAAAATTTTGTCACCACTCTAAACCTCAATCCTTGCATTTATTATATATGTCATAAACAAACTAAAATATCCATGTTCAATTGTGTCAATAATTGAGCTTCCTAGACCTTTAAGATTTACATCCATCCTAATCATGATTCTAGGTTCCAAGGTGGTTGCTTTTTAATATTGATTTAGTACACTTTGTCAAAACTTTTTTCTATAAGGTGAAAACATTTAGAATTGTTCATGATTTTATTTATTTATAGCAAGTAGACTTCTATTATAAATGTTCTTCTAAATATCACTAGCCCCTAGAAGACCAAATGTTTAGCATTTGGATGAACAAAAACACATCCCAAGTATACAAAATGTAATTTCATCCTTCAAATTTATTAAGATTCTTATATTGGTTCTTTAACATTTGTAAATTATAGATTTTGAAGACTTTGCTTTGCAAATATTCTATTCATTAGTAGGTACCAGAAGGCCACTCTAGCCTAAAGAAGTATCCTTATCAATTCAAAAAATGACCTTTCAAAAGCGAATTAAATAAATAATTAAAATTAAAATCTTCAAAAATTATTATGGTGAGAACTCAAAATTTGAACTTTTAAGAAAAAATGTTTGAGAGTTGTCATTAAATTATTCTTCTAGATTGCATTTTTTAATACATCTCCACAATTTGGGAAATCTAAACTACACCTTAGTCCTTTTGGGATCAAACCATTCCCATATTTAATAACCATTGGTTGACTAATGATTTTTTTAGATTTTGGTTCTAAGACCAAGCTACATGATGGTCTCAATGTGCCTAGAGAGTTACACTTTGAAATTTATAGAATTAACATGCCTTATCTAAAAGTCTAGTTTGTTTTTTTAATTAATGATTTTCAATTACTAATATTACAAAAAAAAAAATTCTCAAAATTTTTGCCTCCAAGTATACTAAATTGCTTATTTGATGGTTTTAGGTGTTTCCTACTTAGATCTACTATAACTTTAAATAGGTCAAATATACTTCATCTAAAAACCTAAAATTTTCTGTACAAAAAATGGCCTTCAAAAATATTAAAGAGTACTATGTAGTACAATACTTTGGAGGGAGGTCCTTCTATTGTGTATGTAGAAATAACTGTTCAAAGTCACAACAATTTTTGAAAATAAACTTGAGGCCTAGTATTGGCAAGTCTACGACTATGACAAGTTGTAATTGGCAATGAAGACAACAAATTAAGACTGATAATGCAAGAGACATATAACATTGTTTATCAATGACGCAAGGGTCCCTTTTGCATCCTTGAAAAGGGAACCGTTAGAGTGAACTAAAATGTCTTACATGGCTCTTTATCCAACTCTAATCCTTAGAAACTCTAATCCATACACATTAATTGATGAGTCTCTCTATGGTATACAACAAAGCATAAAACCTTCCTAGCATGGGAAGGACCATTTTTTGGTTATACAATGGGGTAGTCACACCTCCTTCAAGAAAAAAAATTCTATAAAGTCGGAGAAATTGGCTAGAGAAAATAGGAGCCAACATTGAACTGTTATGTATGAAGGAGGTGTGATACCCCTTTATTTGTGTTTGAAGTGATTCTCAAGGAATCTATTACCTACAAAGGTGATGGGAGCTCCTCAAGTCAAGCACAACCAACCAAATTACAAAATTCCTTTAAGAATTTTCCTTTAAGAAAATTTTCCTTGAAAACATTTTTTCACCTCTAGACAAGAAGAAATGGCACTCTGAATTCTTAGAGAAACCAAGCTGCACTTCTGACAAATTGCCAACTTGGAACTGCCCCCTCTGAGAATTACAACAGTGTTGAAGAAGGTGGGACAAGCCCTAATGTTATGGTTGTTTTTTGGAAGTAGTGAGTGCTTGCTGGTGGACTTCGGTTGATGAAAGCTTGAAGTACACGATGATTTGACACTCCGATGAAGTGTCAGCAATCAAGGACACAAGCTAGGACCGATGATTTACAAGTGCATTTGGAAAGAGTAGCCGAAAGCCCTTCCTCACACCATAGGGCACACAATATAAGCGTGCGAATCATGAGAAACCAAGAGTGACAAAGTACGTAGACGAGATGTGGTGCTTACCGATAGGAGGAAGAGAAAGTGAGAAACACAAGCATTCAAATGGAAGGATTCACAAACGACGTTCCTAACAATTTGCAGACATTTCCAGGTTCCAGAGCTGGAGAATTTGATACTTTGGCGGATGTCTGTCATCCTGCACTGTGTGTAAGTAAGTAAGTTTTTGGCAGTTGCAAAGATAGCTTCGAACAGGCCTACGAGCTGTAGTCTTTTTTTTTAATAGTAAGAAGCATCGTGGCTTTCGGGAAGCATCTGTCATTCTTTTTCAAGTAACCGTTCGGTTTGATGCAGATTCCGAGATTCGCCTGGCTATGGTCCGTATGGAAATGTTTTTAAAATTTTGATTTTTTACAGAGGGAGCAGACTTTTATGTGTGTTTTTTTAAAATTTGATTTTACACAGATAGCTAAATGTAAGAGCGACGGACGAGCAATTATAGGAAGACGCGGATCCGAGGAAGCTGCAGTGGTTGCGTCCACATCAGGTATCGCCGAAAGATAGGACGGAATAGTTGTTGGAGGAGGATCTATGTGAGTCGCACAGAATTGGTGCGCGCTCAGATACCATTTGCTTGCCAGAGTCTCCGCACCTGCAGTAATGGCTGCACAACTATCGAGTTGATTTTTATCTCGGACGCACGTCTTCTCTCGAGCTCGAACGAGATAGGGAAGAAGCCCGTGGGAGTAGCAGGATGATCAGTGCTCTTGCGAACTTCATCTTGTGAGATCTCGCGGAAGAATGCTGCCAATTTAGAGCTTCAAACCATCGCGAAATTTCGGATTTGGTATGTATTACGATTCTTTGTCCAATTTGTTTGGTGAAGCCTGGACTTGACCTTGAGTATTACTTAGAGGTTGCGTGGAGCTGGCCGTTTCGACCATGCATGTCGGTCGGCATTCTTGAGGTTCATATCCATTTCATAGAGTTTTAGCTTTAGAAATGTCGCATTGTGGAGTTCGGTGATATTCAGTGATGTTTTTCGTACCGAAGGTCAACAATATGTTGTGATCTACTACACGAGGCTTCCGAAATTGGAGCCCGTGTGATAACATTTAGCGTACCGCGCGCTAGGTCTCTCACATTGATAGGCTTTGTCACCAGTCATCTTTGATGGTTGCGAATGGTTGCAACCTCCACACCGTAGCTTGTTTTCGAGTCTTGTCATTCTGAAGCCTTTGGCTAATTCATGGCGAGGTGCCCGTCTATTGACATTAATTTACTCTATTGCCGACGCTGCCAAATAACTTAGGTGTATCGATGACGTTTGTGTCCTCCGTCGCTGTACGCACTTCCTTCCAGAGGTGCGCATTAGTATCACTCCAATCCCCAGCTGTTCCTTCGATCATTTATCAAAAATTATTTTCTCACCTCTTTTCTTTGACAGCACGATCTTCGAGCAAGATGCTGGACAGTACTCCCTCACTGGTGAGCCGAAAGGCGAAGTCGAGAGAACCATCTCAAATTCCAGATGAGCAGACGCTGATCGGCGAGACAGACATGCCACAAGGAATGCAGGCGCATGCGTTGCGCATTGCGTCGGAAGCTTTGGACACGCACAACGCGACGGACTTCAAGGAAATCGCTTGCTACATGATCAAGGTACGATAGCGCAAAAGTGACCAGTGCTAAACTTTTGCTATCTGTGTGGAGCCATAGCAACAATGCATCTTTATTCGAAAGTCAACGAAATTAATTTCACAAATTGGATACAGACTTTTAGTTCGAGCCTGCTTAGGACCAATCCTATTTTGCATAGTAATAATTCAAATAGTGGACTGATTACGTAAGTTACCCTAAACCAAGTTGAATGTTATTAGTTCGTAAAGTTTTCAGTGCTTGTCAAATTCGTACACGGCTTACTGTCTCGTATTTCTGTTTGGCTTTGCCTTGCTGCAGCAATTTGACAAGGCCTATGGACCAGGATGGCAGTGTGTGACCGGTGTTAGCTTTGGCTCCTACATCACGCATTCATCGGGTTCTTTCATTCACTTCTGCATTGGAAGACTGGCTGTCATGCTCTTCAAAGCTGCTACTTAGTCATCGTGCCCTAATCAGGCCCTGATTAGACCCTGAACGATATTCATTTTGGTCGGATCCAGGCCCTCCGATGTCAATTTCATGCTTCAGTTTAGGATTGCCACAGCCTGAATTGCACAGCGCTTGCAATCTGCATTTCAGCTGAGAGACTTTGGATTTCTAGCAATCCGAGCTTGCAAGAATTGCTCAATTTCCTGGCACAGTATAGGTAATGGACGATACCGGTATTCAGAATTAAGAACCAATTCTTTTTCCTTGATGGAGTATATTGCGTAGGAACTGCAGGTTTAGGGCTGAGTTGCATGTGGATTTAAAGTCTGAAAGGGTTCGCATCAACTCTGCTGCTGCTGATCCTGCTCTTCTTCAGTTCTGGAGAAAATCAATCAGAATCTAAAATCTGGTTCTTGGGAAATCTGTACCCAAAATCATAAATTCTAAGACTTAGGATAGCGTGTTCTCACAGGCATGGGTGACAGTGTAATGAACACTGACCATCAAGCCCTATCCATTGATTGCCGGTAAGCGAACAATGAAGCATCTTTTTACATGGAAGTGTGGCAAAAGCAAACACTAAAAGAAAATATGATGGTCTCTGGAACGGGAAAGCTTCGAAGCACATGAAGCCTAGAGTCAGTGCACAAGATAAAACAAAGTAATCGAAGGATTCATGTCGTGGACCCTAACAATCAAATTCCATAAGCAAATGATTCCCTTGCTAGAAAGAGTAGTAAGTATTCAAGGAAATCCAGTGAATTAAGGAGAGACACTATTTACTACTCACTGAGGGGGAGCTCTACCATGGCTATGCTACTTGAGGTTATGAAAATAGAATGTTATGAAAGAGGGGCAAAAGTATGAATTAATTGGAATTTTTTGAAACCTAATCCTTTTAAAATACTGAAACTTCGTGGATCCGAAACTCGGCGACGTAGACAACAAATCCAAAACCTAATTTCATGGATGTGCTGTACCTGAAATATAAACACGGTCACCCCGATCTCAACATGGCACATCCACCTTGTATCGGTTCAATCAACACTCAATAATCTCACCTAAAATCACACAAATAAGCAATTTTTGCAAAGTTCCCATGAATAAATTGGAAATTTTTTTGTGGGGTCATGTTGGTAGTGAAGAGGAGATTCTAGATTCTTTTAGAATACATTTTTTGGCCTCTGTATGAAGAAAAATATAAATTTTCAAAGTGTTGAAAATAGGTGTTCCTAAAAGCAATCATAAACTCATGAATAGTCAGAGTACATTTTAGGCAAGAATATGTATGTAGTGTGCAATTTTAGAAAGTGTGGGATTTTAGGTGCAGTGACCTTATAGATAGGCCACCCAAGGTGAATTGAACCTTCTCTCAACCACTTAGGAAAATGCCAAATTTTATTATTTTTTCACGCGTAATAAAATTTGCAAATTATAAATTCATATTTGCTATCAAAGGCCCTCCATTACATAATACATGTACATGAAGGAAATTAATCAAGCACAAAATAGGAGGCTTTTAGTTTTGCATTCGTCAAATGACTTGGAGTGGCTCAATAAACAAGCCAATTCACCCCAACATTAACCCCTAAAGCCCTAAGGTGCGTGTTTTGGCATTATAAATTTTTTAGGCAGCTCACTACAAATGGAGTTTTTATTTTTTTTCGCTGAAATTTTTACACAAGATGTGCACAAGGAGTAGCTTTAAGGCCCAAAATTTTTTATAAATTTTGACTTTGTGGTTAAAAAGTTATGGCATGATATGTTGTTTTCTTTACTCAGAGGGCAGCCCGGGCAGCTGAAAATACTTCTTTAAAAAAACTTTTTTTTCAAAAGTAAAATTTCAAATTGATTTCTTAGGTTTTTATAGACATGGGAAGCTTTGTTTCATCCCATTTGGATTAAGGAGTCAAAAGTTATGAGCAATTTTAGTTTGTGGGTAGGTATGTAATTTTTGAAAACCATACCTACCCGCAAACTAAAATTGCTCATAACTTTTGACTCCTTAATCCAAATGGGATGAAACAAAGTTTCCCATGTCTATAAAAACCTAAAAAATCAATTTGAAATTTTACTTTTGAAAAAAAAGTTTTTTTTAAAGAAGTATTTTCAGCTGCCCAGGCTGCCCTCCGAGTAAAGAAAACAACATATCATGCCATAACTTTTTAACCACAAAGTCAAAAGTTACAAAAATTGTTGGGCCTTAAAGCTACTCCTTGGGCACATCTTGTGTAAGAATTTCAGCGAAAAAAAATAAAAACTCCATTCGTGGTGAGCTGCCTAAAAAAACTATAATGCCAAAAAACGCACCTCAGGGCTTTAAGGGTTAAAGATATAAGGGGAAGAATCGAAAACCTCTTTAGAACTCAAATCACCATGCAAATAGCTATTTAGCAATAAATCAAGTTGTATTATTGATTTATTGATTTATATTGTTATTGAGGGTGTTAGAGTCTTGACACCTTTAAAATTAGTCCCTTCATGAACCAATTCAGATCACTTTTATTTTATTAAATGGAAGTAGGAACAATATAATAATACAATAATAATATCATCTTCATTTTCTTACAAAGTTCATAAATACTTCAGCATGTTTTGAGATCATTATGATTTTTCAAAGACATCAATTCAAATACTCACATAAATGTGATTTCATGCATCAAGTATGATAAATGGATTTAAATGTTCAAATCTAATTGACACCTACAATAAACTTCATTCTTGGGTTATTTCAAAGAAAAATCTCAAGATAAGAATACAAAATTTAAATAACATAAAATAGAGGAATATTTGATTTGTAGTTACATCATATCATTTTCTTTCTATACTAGGTTTATAAAAGTGATTGACAATTTGGAGGGTTGAATTTTTAAAGACTAATGAAATTGGCATCTATATTCAATGGTTTCATATTTGGGGGAGTCTAAGGTAAATTTGGCTAAGGAATATGTTTAGAAAGTGCCTAGTCATATTTTTGCTCAAGTCATATTTTACAGTCACATCTTTTTGGTAGTCATTTTTTTTTCTTTTGGCAGCATGTAAAGGAAAATTTGGGTGGAAAATATTTTTGAAGAGTGCCTAATCATATTTTTCAATCATAATTTTACGTCAAATATATTTTTGTGCCAGTCAAATTTTGTATTCATATTTCTTTGGTAATTATTCTTTTTCTTTTTTTCTTTTGATGAAGTCCAAGGAAAAGGTAGGCAACCTATAATGGGGCTTTTATATTTTGGTCCTAGGGACCATTCATTGGGTTTAGAGTATGATCTTCTCTATTAAAAAAATTATTTTTAGTTCTATGATTTATCTAATACAAAATTGATGTCAAATAATTCGGAGTGCCACTTGTTTATATTTTAATGAATACCTTTAAAATTTTCATAGAATTTAAAAGAGAAGCAAAAAAAATAAAGGTGTTAATAACAAGAGACAATTAAATAGTTTTCTTAAAGAATTTAGGAGGAAGTTAAAGAAGAATAAAAGCCTATGGACAATATAGAGTACCAAGGTGGGACAAAGCTTGAAAATCTACTACGAAAACTAAGCTTGCCTTGACCTAATATTGGGATTTATTGTGAGATTGACTAATTATACTTTAAAAGACTATTTAATTATGAACAACTAGTAGATGCATTCTTTATTTTTACAATATTCTTTGAAAGTCATTGATCACTTTCGAACCACAACATGCTTCTAAGATTAACTTTTATTTTTGTATCTTTTATTTGGGGAAAGATTAAATATTATTGGTTTACATTATTATTAAATGATAAAGATTTTGACAACTTTAAAGTTAGTATCTATATGAACCAATTCAAATAATTTATATTTTATAATATAGAAATAGATACAACATAATAAAAAAATATTATTACATTTGAGATGGCATGACATTTTAAATAAATGTTATAGGAACTATAAATGTTGTTGCAATTATTTACAAAAACAGAACAATTATTAAATCACATTTAGAAAAAAGAAAGAATATCATGGAAAAATTTGGTGAATGAGTGAATATGACTTTAGAACAAGTTTTATTTTCATTACCATCATCAAGACTCTACTCAAATCTAACTATATGCTTTGATTATTTTTTTAATAGCATCCACTCAAACATGATGATTTTAACAATTGAAAAAAATATATGTCACTTTAGTTTCTTAATGGTCTTGTCCCTCTTCGATGGGGCCCTAATTGATGGTTTTTTGTTTTTTTTTGTTTTTGATATGAAGATTAATCTTTTAACATTACAAAGAATAAACTGTAATAAAATTCATATTTATATTTAGGTTTGAGATTTCAAGACTTGTAGTGGAAAATATATTTGGTATAAAAGTCCCCAAGAATCAACCATTGGAGAAGATCACGATACTAAATCCACAAACTACACTACACTAATTTAGTACATACAGGTGACACTAATTTAATGAAACTAAAAATTGTCCATTATATCAAAGAATTCAAAATTGTACAAAATGATGTGTTCAGAAATTAATTTTGTAGTGACCTAATTCTGGCATTATAACTATTACTATATTGTAAGGAAACTACACTTAAATATGTCTAAACAACCTATTGAATATTGTTCTTATTATTGATGTGTTCAGAAATTAATTTTGTAGTGACCTAATTCTGACATTATAACTATTACTATATTGTAAGGAAACTACACTTAAATATGTCTAAACAACCTATTGAATATTGTTCTTATTATTGATATGTTCAGAAATTAATTTTGTAGTGACCTAATTCTGACATTATAACTATTACTATATTGTAAGGAAACTACACTTAAATATGTCTAAACAACCTATTGAATATTGTTCTTACTATTGAAATGCCTCATTTTTGTTGCATATTGATGGAACTTTATATAGGATTTTAGGTTCTCTTCTACTGCACTTTTTGAACACCATATGAACAATCCATACTTTTTCAAAGAGTTAAAAATTCATGTGAATTTTTTCTAACATCGCCAAAAAAGAAAAATTCAATGGTTCAATTCTTTTTATACACCCTATAACCGCTTATTGTCTTCTCAAGATGACAAGCTCTTAAATGAAAGCCTAAAGCATATGATTAGGGTTTCTTCAATCGATAGATGCGCTTCAGTGCCTACATTATTTCACCTTTGTAATGCATTGGATCTACAAGGTGGGCGTATCTCCACCATTAATTGAGAGTAACAAGAATTTTGAGCCCCACTACTTTCTTCATGTTGGCTACTTAGGTGAGTTTATAGACTTTGTCATTGCTTGCATTAATCACAACCCTAAATTTTTGGGAGAGTTTCTTTTTCCAAAAGAAATTAAGTACTAAAAATGTGGCAAAGTTCATGAGATCAAAACTTCACTAGGATTTTTTATTTTCTGTGCCAAAGTTCAATATTATTTTTTTGACAATTTTCAATCTTCTACTACGTAGTTAGAGGTTTTAGAGTCTCTAACACTACAAGAGAACAAGGTATTTTAGGTATAGTCCTAGAGATAAGATTTTAAGTAATTATCTTTTTAGGAGATTTTAAATTTAAAAAATATGTCTTTTTAGTAAAATTTTACTCGAAAGACACATATTTCTTATTTAAAATCTCCTAAAAAGGTCATTACTTGAAATCTTATCTATAGGACTATACTTAAAACACCCCTTTTTCTTCTAGTATAATATCAAAGTCAAAGAAGGTGCAATTCAAGGCAGTCAATAATGCAATTAAAATGGAAGAAATAAGAGATTTTGTATAAGAGTATGCAAGTCTAAGAATTAACATTGAGGATTTATGCCACTAGAAGAAAACGAGGGGTTCTATAACTGTTATTTGCAACTAGTTTTGAAGTTGCATGAGATGTTTACAACTAAGTGACAATTTAGAGCCCACAGTTGTACTGGGCAAGTTGCACTAGTTGCAAAGCAATTGTGTAGTCTGAGAGCTATAGTAAATTTTGTTTAAATTCTTTTTGGTTATGGTAACTTCACACATTTTCTATAGTGTGAGAGTATTTTTGGGTTAACTTTCCATTGTTGGTAGTCTATTTCAGCTATGGTAGTATTATCATCTGTAGTTTTCAATCTATGGGATGAATGGCCATTGTCAGTTGAAGGCGGTTACTATTGGAGGTTGAAATGGTAGTTAAAGCTATTGTCAACGGAAGGGAAGGCAGTCTGGAGGAAGCCAGAGCTCCTACGGTAGTGGAGGCCAACAGTAGGTGTGAGCAATAGTTTTAGTGCAATCAGTGTGTGCAGAAGCGAGTCTATAGTTGCGGTGTTAGTGTCTGTGGGTGTGAGTCAATAGATTTTACAGAGCGCGGTGGCTGTGAAACACTATGCGGATTAATTGTAATATTTTTCGGAGATGAATACAAATCGGAATTCAATTGTAAATTTGCAGTTGTGTGTATGTTTGCATGTGGAGTCTATTGAGTTGTGTGTGATGAATTTGAATGGATAGAATTAAATTGCCTGTCAATTGTGTGTGATGTGATGGCTTGCTGATTTTTCTATTGTATGCATGTATGCCATGGCGTGAGAGTCTATTGTAGTGGATGTGCTGGTTGGTGTTTGAAGCTATAGTGGATATGGTTGTTGGCTGTGTTTAGGTCTATAGATTTTATCTTGCAATTGCGTGTGTGTGATGAGATGGCTTGTATGAAATACCCAATAGAATCAGTAACTGAGAAGAAAGTCTATAGTTCAGAACAATTAGAATTTGAGAAGGTCTATTGCAACTGTGAGGTTATTTGAGAGAGACCGATTGGTGAAATTAAAGAAAAGGAGATTTGGTGAATCAATTGATGTTAGAAGCCATGCTGGGAAGAATGGAGCAATGGTGATGTAGTCAAGCTTCAAAGAAAGTCAATTGAAGATTATTCTGGTTGGAATTGGAGAGAGCTGGAGCTATAGAAGAAAGATTCAAAGGTTGGCTAAGTTTCCCTGTCTCAATTATAATATGGCTATGGGTTATGTCTATTGTGAGATTGGGATCAATTGAGCATTTTTCTCATCTCCTATTGTGCAATCCTTAGGAATTAACGACAAATAGTCATCCTTGGGTTTATTTATTGGCCGATTCCTTCTTCCCTGTGAACGAACTCTACTATAGATATTTTCAATAGTTTCCATACTATTAAAATAACCATCTACAAATTGCAAAGATTTTCAAAGTTGTTTCTCATTCGACAACTTTCTTGAAAGGTTGTTGATGAATTCTTTTGATATGGTTGCTTACATGGAAGTAATTTGTAAGCAATTGGTTTGCAAATTGCAATTTTTATGAAACTCATTTGCAACTAAAGTGCAATTCGTTTGCGACTAGCATGCAATTAGCTTACAACTTATTTACAATGTGTCTGTAGGTCATAGATTTTGAAAATTTGAAATTTTAATTTCATAGATTTGTAGATTCAAAATTTTAGATCTATCTTCTTTTTTAGATTGTCACATCCAAAATTTTCTTAACTTTAAATGTTTATAGATTTTTGTAGATTATAGAAATCTACAAATTATAGAAATCTATAAGTTGTAGAAATTTACAAAGTGTAAAAATCTACAAAATGTAGAAATATTATAATTTCAATATCAAAATTTATTCACTACAAGGGAAAGGGGTGTTTTAAGTATAGTCCTAAAAATAAGATTTCAAGTAATGGCCTTTTCAAAAGATTTTAACTAAGAATACATGTCTTTCTAGTAAAATTCTAATATTTCTAAAATTACTAGAAAGATACGTATTTCTTACTTAAAATCTCTTGAAAAGGTCATTATTTAAAATCTTATCTCTAGGACTATATTTAAAATGCCCCTTTTTCTTGTAGTAATTAATATACAAGAATACTATAACTTACAATTCTTATATATTCAACCTATTGGTATTCTTGACCATTGATATGGGACAATTAATGAAAGACTTAATAGTAGTTGCATTCTAGTTGTCTTTTAAGTTAAAGTCTAGTCGTTTTTTAATTCAACTTTAGTCAAATTGTAATTGCAATCTAGTTGCATTGCACTTGCAGTCTAGTGGAATTGTAGTTGCATTGCAATTGTTTTTTAGTTAAATTGCTATCAAATTTAGATTATATGCAGTTGTAGATAGGCACATTGGACTCTACAAAATGTAAAGTTGTCCACATCGACAATTGTCATGGATATCGAATGTAAAACACCTTACATCAATTCTTTTATTATGTTCCCATAACCATAAATTAACTTCATTTTGTGCCTACTTTGCGACTATTTTGCAATTATAGTACAACTATGTCAAAATTGGTGCAAATATAGAGGATTGTAGTTGCAAGGCAGTTGCATAAGATACAGTGGCATACATATTTTTCTTTTAATGTGTATAAATCTTGTTTTGTAGGTAAGCATTTTACATATTTCTTTTGAACTCAATTGTAATTGATGTTCTTGTGTGTTTTTCCTAGGCTATTTTTTTCATAGCGGTTACAATAGACATTGTTGATGGTGTGTATGTAGCGATGGTTGGATCTAAGAGTTTCCTATACAAAGCACTTCCATGGTTGGTAGAGTGTTATGCTATAGATGTCTCACATAATCCTTGATATACAAACATCCATATAGACCTCACTAACTATTCCACAACTTGCACTTATACACAACACTTTCATGGTTGGTGGAGTATTATACTATGGATGTATCATATGATCCTCGATGTACAGACATCTATGTAGACCTTACTAAGACAATGCTACTATTCCACAACTTGCACTTATTCATATCTAAGAGGCTTGTCAATATGGTGAAGACAACTTATAGAAACTACAATAGTTTCTCCAATGAGACCTTTTTAGAGGTTACATTCTTGTAATCCAAAACTTCAACTACATGCAACTCAAAACTTCAATCTACAACTACTTTGCGACTATTTTGTGAATACAATAGTGTATACATCAAATTTGGTGCAAATACATGAGGTTGTAGTTGCAAGAAAGTTACATACCACACATAGTTGCATTTCAGTTGGTTGTGGTAGAAAAAATTTCTTTTAATGTCTTCACATTTTGAAACAAATATAGTAAGTTATCATTGAGCTAACAATAAAGTAGTGATTTATCAACCCTAAAATAGGTATAATAATTTATCATCGAGTTGACGATAAGATGAGACTACAACCTTTTGGCAACCAAAGGTTTTTATTTATATTATTATATTAAAGTCTCAAATTACCAAAATAATATAGTGATTTATCGTCGAGTCAGTGATAAGATGAGATTGCATCCTTTGGATAATCATAGGTTTTTATATATATTAATATATTAAAGTCTCAAATTATCAAATAGTCTCAAACGGTTTATCTTTGAGTCAACAATAAAATTGAGACTATACTTTGTCTAAATATAACAAATAAGGACTTTAATTCTATTGCAAAAATCTCAAGAACTACTAGTATGAACTAAATAATTTGATATAGATCTTGCAAAGGAGGTCAAAAAGAGTACGCATTTGGCAAAATTAGTGACTGAATTGCATGCATGCTTAATAGATCATTTCAACTAACGGAAAAGACAAGCAACACACCTCATTGGAGACTTTAAAAAAAAGCATGAAACAAGCCAAACCAAATCCAAAATTGCTTTGGAGGTAATCATTCACTTCATCAATGCTTGAAAAATAATGTAGCTTTATTAAGGTAAAGTTCATGGAGGTTCAAGCTTGAATTAAGTATTGTTTTGGTTTTCTCTTTTTGCAAAAGGATAAGACTGTAATGAATCACCATCACTTGCGTGTTGGCCATATCTTGGAAGACTAGAGAAGTTTCATTAACAGTTGTTGCAACTACTTCAAGTTTGATTGCATATTTGGCATCAACAACAATAATTGGATTAGGCAGCATCAAAGCCCCTTTGTCCATTCTAATTGTCATAGCAGTTTTGTTGAACTTGTTGTTGCTATGTATTGTTGTTTTGGGCCTCTTAATAGTAGTTCCTTTTGCATCTAGGTTATATCTTTTTTTCTACATATTATTTTGTTGCATCCTAACAATGTGTTAATTTGGATGTTACAGTTTCAACAAAGAAAGCTTCAAAACACAAAGATGCTAGTAAAGTTGCATACAAAGATGAAGTGAATGAGTCCTTAGCCCACATAGTACAAGCTAAGAATGCTTTAGATGTAGCTATTACGATCAACAACAAGCTACTTATTGCACTGATCAACTTCACAATGGCCTTCTATAAGAAACTCATGTTTTAGATGACAAATTTCAAGTGACATTTAATGTAACAATTCGTATTTTTATATCACCAATGATGTTCGCCATAATATCAAAATGATGGGGTAGACATCATTGGTGACATAAAAACACATGTTGATACATTGGATGTCACCTAAAATCTGTCACCTGAAATATGAGTTTCTTATAGTAACCATTCAAGAAGTAATTTAAATTTGTAATTTCCATTCTTATTTTTATAAGTTGTATATTTTGTTATGTAATTGACAATTATTTTAACTACTAATTATAGTTATTTTAAACTACATCCTAATTTTTCTCGTCATTTAATTTATTTTTTTGTAAAGTGATAGATTGAATGACCTTATAAATTTATGTTAACATTTTTTGCTTAATAATGACTTGGGAGGCTTTTTTAATTTACAAAAATCACTTTATAGTTCCAAAATTGCCTTTGACCATCAATTTGAATGTGATTGTATTCATTATACAAGTATTAAAGTATATTAAATAAAAGTAAAAATAAGTGGAAGGACAAATGGTTGTAAAATAACTATTGATAGTTTAGATGGTTGACAATTTGTAGATATTGTGCATGTAGGACTAAAACTTATTGTTTTAGAAGGTAAATTGATTCAAGCAGATCAACCTTTAACAAATAATCATAATATAGTTATGATAATAATTTAAAATGTTTATGAAAAAATATAAAGCATTCAAATTTTTATAAAAAAACTATTAAAAAACACTATAATTTTGTTGTATTATAACATGTCTCGGATTTTGCTAGTGGCTTTCTTTTTTAAGTCCTTTGATAAAGATCTCAATAGTTTTGTAGCAAATGGAAGATTTGTCCTTAGAATAGAGGCACAAATCTTTTTTCACAAGCAGTCCATGGTGAAAATTGGCTGGAAGATAGTGAGTTTATACAAAGACTTTATAATGTTTATTCAAGAGGCAAATGATACCATCAAGGCTTTATTGCATTTATAACTCGTTAGTTATGGCTAGCTACTCTTCATTGAGGCGTGGTTACTAGAGTACAACCTTTTTTTGGATTCTTACAAACCATTGGTAGGGTTCCAAGTTGTATACAACTATATACCTAATTAGTACAATGCCTAGTAACTGTTTTCAAGCTAATCCAATTTTCATATATATTGTTTTGATGGCAAGTGAAAGGAGGTTCCAATTCACTAACAAATGTAACATTTAGATACAATTTGCAAAAGTTACGAAGAGATAAAGTTTGGCTCAGTATAAGAAACTCATATTTTAAATGACAAATTTTAAGTGACATTTAATGTAGCAACTTGTATTTTTATGTCACCAATGATGTCTGCTATAACATCAAGATAATATGGCAAACATCATTGGTCACATAAAAACATGTGTTGTTGTTTGGAGCGATCGACTCACAAAAGAGAGTCCAGATCATTGGTAAATTTTGATAATGTGCTATGGAGCATGATAATCCATCTGGTGAGAATTGTAAGGATATAGTCAACAAATTTTTTTGATTTTTTTTTCTTGTGGTATACTAGCATTGTAAGGTACATGCACTTGAATTGGATGTGAAGCTAAGCAGAGTAGTGCTGGGGTGGAGTTCATAGTTAGAATCTTTGGCTACATCCTCCTTGTTGAGGTGCTATTTGTTCAAAATATCAAAATGAACAAAATAAATGTAAAAAGTGAGTCTATGACTTTGTATTTGCAATTAGAGACTCCAAATTAGGTAGATGAGATCTTGAATATACCCTAGACATCGCACAAAATAGTGTTTTTTTCATTTTTACCCCAGAAAATCCAAAACTTATCCTACTAGACCAACCTCTGATGGTAGGATATAATATCTATTGCTTTGGTTCAATTGCCTAAGCGGGTCTTGTGACGCTCTTTGCGTCTCTCCTTTCTTCTATCTACAAGGCCATCGTAAGTCTGTGACATTTTCTCCAAAATGTCGGGGCCCCACATCTTGCGTACCATAGAACCATGTTCCAATTTTTTTACAAGAATTGCCTCTCACCCAACTTGAGACACGCCTCCACTCGGTTCTCTACCTGGTGACTTCAGCACACGACCTCAAAGGTTCTTTGAGTTCATCGTCATTGCCCTCCTCCTTTGACCTATCTTTGGCTTGTTAAACTTTTTTCATACTATAAAAAATCCGCATTCTAGGTGACAAGTCTTAATTTTAATAGAAGGATTTTAGTAGACATCAAATGTAACAACTTGTGTTTTTATGTCAATAAAAACGTCCAACATAACATCAATGTTGACATAAAAATACGGGTTGTTAGATTTGATGTCTACTAAAATTCTTCTATTAAAATTAGGACTTGTCACCTAAAATACAAGTTTCTTAAAGTGTCATTACTACTTACTATCTTATAGCTATTGGTGAGTACTTCATCTAGTGGAAGAGGAGCTTTTAGGATGTAGGATTTTGGTGTTCCATTTCAAATATTGAACATGTTTGTTAATAAATTGAAGGAACCTAGGATGCTCCTAAACTTCACCTAATTTTTTATCCCAACATTTTTGAATGGCAAGACATGATTTAGCTACAATATTGTTATATGATTTGTAGAAATGGATGATTCTAAAATTAAATGTAATTTATCAAACTTCAAAGTGAAAAGTATTTTCAATCCATTCCTATCCAAAAATATGCAACCGCTTTACAATAAAAACTTCAGTATCAATCCCTATTCTAGATAATCAAGGAAATACTAATTTTGAATATAGACCAATTTAGAACATTCTTAAACTATATACTCCTCAAACTAACACTTTATTATAATAATGCCATGCATAGTATTATTTTCACAATGTTCAAATCCTTATATATTTGTATTCCAATTTAATGCACTAAAAAATACATCATTTGGATATTATATGCAAAATTATCATAGTTTAACTCGTTGCTAGATTTGACAATAGATCATACATTTATGTGTTGTATATCATCCTACTGAAAATATACCGGTTGTCTAAGATTTTAGGAGGTTGGTTTTGCATATACATTTTTGTAAGATCTTTCACATTGTTGTTTTGATCTTAGATGTTAGAACTTCCATGATACAATGGCTTGTTGTGGCTTTTAAATCTAATGGCAATTTGTAATGTATTAATGAGGATGCATTTCTTCATATTAACCCCTAAAGGACCGTTGTCCCCTCGGGGGACAATTTGGAGTTCGGGTAGGTTCCGTAGACCTCAATTTTTAATGAATCTTTTTGAAACTTTCTCATAAGATAGGAAAACTGATTAGCTTTATGGGAATGTAATTTTTATTTCAACTGGTGACCGGGAGAAAAAGTTATACCACAAAAAGCCCAAATTTTCATTCGGTGGGCAGAAATTTTTTTTTGCAAAAAGTCAAAATTTAATTTAAAATTTTTTTTTTCTAAAATAATATATTTTTGCCTACATGTGAAGCTTTGATTCACTCTATTTGGACTTATAATGAGAAAGTTATGGACAATCTTGTTTTTCGGGCAATCTAAACAATTTCTTGAAAAAATAACTTATAGGATTCATTTTTGAATGCAATTTTCACAATTTTTCAAAAAAAATTGTTGGACAAGGTTATGTTTACTTTCTAAAACAATCTCACCATTGGGATTATTGTATTTCAATCCCATCTTAGAGTTATTAACCATTTAGTTTATCTTTCAATCTTGGACCTACATCTACTTAACAATTTTTTAAAGAATGAAAATGAAGTGTTTTTTGTGTGAAATTTTTTCCTAGACTCTCAACTCAATTTCTTAACACAAAAAATTATAAATTCAAAGTCTATAGTGTAATTTTTTAATACAAATTCCAGTCAAAGTCATCTGAAATTGCAAACCACAGTTCAAAAAAACTTGTATTTCCAACTTTGAATGCTCATATCTTCCAATCTGTACGGTCAAACTTCATGAAATTTTTACCACTTGATTTCAATCAAGTTAAGTACAAGATCCTACGGTTAGATTCTTAAAAAAAAAATATTTTTTGTTTTCTTGGATGAATGCAACAGAAATGGCAGTTTTGAGAGGTTTTTGACAGAAAAAAGGCCTTGGTCCTTTAGGGGTTAAGCTTATCAAGAAGTTAACTTGAAAGTAACTATTGTATTTCTCTCATGATAGATTTTGGAACCTACACTTCAAGCTAGGTGGCATGCATGTATAGATTCATCATAGAGATGAATTTTTTCATGTTGATTGAAATTGAAGTTGAAATTCAAAGAAGGAAAACCACCTCTTCAATATTTTCTTTATGGTATCTTCCAAGGTGAAATGGACGCATTAATCTTTGAGGATCTATTATACAAATCATGATGTTCTAGAATATGTCATGCTTCAAGAAATATAGTTGAATTTCTTTAATAGGTGGTTAGAACAAAGCAAGCTCATTCTACAAATAAGGCGCTGAAAGATTTCACACAAAGAAAAGATACATTCATTTCTAAGAGTGATCCCCAATCAAATTCAATAATATTTTTTAGGGTCAAAATCTAATCTCAACATCTTCAATCTTGACAAGTGAAACAATCAAATATAACAAAATAATAGTAGAAAACCAAAAATAGTACAATAACCATATTGTCGCAAGATATTAAGATGGTGTCAATGATAAGAAGGATTGATTTCAAGATGACTCGAAATTGCAATAGTGACAAAAAAAGTATTGAATTCACTGTCACTAATCCAATTACAACAACTAACTTACATAGTACAAACTGTGATTTCATTTGCAAAACAAAATGGTTGTGCTAATTGAAGTGCGTGCATTGAAGAAAGTTTCTAAGATCTTTGAAGTGCATGCCATGAAGGTAGGGTGACATGGGAGGGCCACAACGACAAAGACAAGGGTATTAGAAAAGTCAGTAGGTAGAGAACTGGGGGAGGGGAGGTCTCTAGTCGGGTAGGAGGTAATTCTTGCAAAAAATTTGGATAGGGTTCTGTGGTGGGTAGGATGTAGGGCCCCAATATTTTGGTGAAAACATCAAAGACTTAGAGCATCCCTTGCACCCCTCCAAGTATCCCTTCTCCTCTAATTTTTGGATGATAAACAATCAATTTTAGTGTATATCCAACTCAACCTTCACTTTTTCCCTCCAAATAAGCCATATTTGAAGGGGTCACCAATCCCTCTACACTCTGTATATTCTCCACACTCTGTATAATAAATGATAGGGTATTTATTGCTTTTACAAGTTCATTGAATTGTAATTGGTTGAAAGTATATTTTAGTGAATTGTACTATTGGGGATATAAATGGCCATCCCTTCTAAGAGCATCAGTCCCCTTCAATGGAGATGCCTATCCCTATTCCAATGAATTTCATCTGGGTAGGGAAGAAAACCCACCTACCAATATCCTATATCCCTAAAAATTTAGGGAAAGGGAAGGTCAGTTCTCCAAATGGAGCTCCCATATATAAAACTTAGATTCAGTAAACTATATCCTATTTTTACCAAAAAAAAGTATATACTTATTCACCTTTTTTCACTCAATCTAGGCTTCATGGCCACGCATGACCACGTTTGCCTATGTAATTGTGTGAATTTGGTAAACTTTTAGGGAGGACTAGTGGGAAGGTCTTCCCCATCCCTATCTTTCCTATGAAGACTTGTAATACGGGGAACCAATGGGGAACCAATTGGTAGGGATGTTCTAAGTTGGACAGATCGCAATTGAAGAGGCTGGGATAATTGGAGTGGTGCAGGAGATGCTCTGAGTTGGTTCTCTCCTTAACGAGTTTGTATAGGAGGGATTCTGCATTGCTCTGGTTTGAGATTGGGCGATCTTGCGCCGAAACCCTAATTTTGACCTAACGTCATGTGTCTCCCAACCCCGACCTGATCCCTGCTACTCTCGGTAATCTGGGAAATGAAAGCTAACTTAGAGAAAAACTTACAGAACTGGATTGGGCTTAGAAACTATCTTAGTCGCCACGGATCATTTGATCGCTACTGGGGGAATCCTATCAGAATAGGACCCTCCGGAGCTGCGCCGCCACCAAGTATCTACATTTGGATATGGCGCGTATCAGAGCTTGCTTCTGACGTTATCTCATCGTTGTCATGAACAGGGATCGGGAGAGATGCGTTCAAGGAAGTATTTGCAACGAGTCAAGTAAGAGTGCCCTTCTTCGGTTACAATGCTTCGAATGATCATTATGTTCTTTTGCAAAATTAGTTGACTGGTTATTTTTTTGTCTGATCTCGAATAGTTTGGAATTGCAGAATCTCATTCTCTGGAATTTTGCTGTCACGTTTTAGGGTTTGCAGCCTGTACCCTATTACTTAAGGAGATTTTGTTTTCCTTCATTTCGTGAGCATGATATTAAGTTTTTGGTTGGAGTCTTATAAGTATCATGGAGTTTTGAAGATTGGAGCTCAGCTTTTTGCGAATTAGGGTTCTGGGAAGCAAAGGCTTCTGCGTTCAACTGTTAAATCTTTCGTCAATATTCAATGAAATAGAAGAGAAGCTGAGGAGGATTGAATATGGGGAAGAAATCTGGGAAAGGTGGGCTACCTGCCTTTATCCCGCGTCCACCCACTTGCCTAAAACAATTCGCGGAGGAAACCTTCGACAGCAAGAAGGTGGAGGAAGAGGCGAAATCTATTCAAAACCGATTGAGGAGTCTCTTTACCCAAATCTGGGAAGATAATGCTATTTTTCAAAGAATCATGTACAAGAACCAAAACCAACACCGGAGAACGGTTTACTTCCGTCGTTTGCTGCAAGTGCGGCGAGATTTACTTCTACTTGAATCGTTTCCACTCAAAGAGGTTGTCGAGGCACTACCTCATTGCGTCTCTTTCTCGAAGCAGAAGGCTCTCCCCCCGAAAGCTGTCTTAAGCAGCCTGGGGCAAAGCTTGGAATCCAAGGAACAGATGATTTTAACTGTCCAGCGACGGTTGTTAGGAGCTTCTCGGTTATTACAGATGATGGAAGATCCTATATTAAATGCGGGCTTGGCGATTGAGGGACTCTTGAGCCAAGCTTTCTTCATGCCGTTCGCCCTCACCGTACTGGCCTTGCTTGCCCGCTTTCGTATGATACTAATCAAAGCTCTTTATGAGGTGATCTCAGCTTTCAACTTGGTATCAGCCTCCGTGAAGAAGTTGGAAATTCCAGCTGTTCAGACAGATGTTCCTCTCTTCTTAGAATGCAGGTGGGATGGTGTGAAGCTGGTACTCTTCGAGAAAGCTCCTCCTCCGCCGCCAACTCAAGAGCTTATCCCATTGCCGTCCTCTCTATCAGAAGCAGAAAAGCTTCCTGATGTCGGTTGGTTCATTGAAGACCGGTCCACCTCGGTTCAGAGCATTGGAGCATTGAAGCCTGCTCTTTATGAGCGGGAGGAAAGCTTTATCTTGGAAGGTTCTCAATTTGAGCTTCTCGGAGAAGAGGACGACGACGTAGAAGCGGCTGCTGCTCCAGTTTCAACACTCGGTGCTGCCATGGAAGCAGAGGTCTTCTCAGGTATTGAGGAGATAACGCCGCGGAGCTGTAGCGCTGAAGTGACTGGTGATCTTCGAGAGGCAGTTTCCACACCCTGCTCAAGTAGGGAAGCAAAGATATCTTCGGGTAAGCAGAAGTTGGCGCAGGATTTGAAATCAGATGTGAGAGCGGAATTAGAGAGCTGGAAGGCTGAGTTAGAGAGCTGGGGGATTAAGGAAGACAAGTTAGTGGACAAAAGTAAGAAGAAACGAGTGGCGTATGTTTCTGTTGAGCTTGGAGAGTCTAAGAAATCCAAAACTTTGAAAGCGGGTCATTTTATGTAGGAGCAGCTTCCAGAGCAGAAGCAAGCTATCTTCTCAGCTGGGGAAAATGTTTTTGCTTACAGAAGTGGTAGCTTTTTCTCTGTCATGTATCCAAATCATTAGTTGAGTTGCAAGACATGCAAGCACTTGGTATGCACATGTCTTCTATTACACCCAGGTTTTGCATTGTCGGGGTTAAATTTTTTTGTAAACTAGCTTTTGGAGCATCTTTGTCATGAGCAGAAAGTAGCATTAATTAAATATTTGGGCTTAGTACTGGTACCAGATTCCGCTTATCATCAGTTTTGGCTGAGGTTGTGCCTTGCAAAGGACTAGGACAGGATGGGTGGGTACTCACTCTGCGTTCTGTCTATATGAGGATGCTGGTCTCTCTGTGAGGACGCTGCAATCGATTTGATCGTAGGAATGACCCGTAATACTCAACTGGCTATTAGTGAGGCCTCGAAAGTACTGTAGTGTAACCTGCAAAATTAGTGTTACAACAGATTATTCTTGTGGAAATTCCTACTAAGGTGGGTACACCCAAAAGCGCCACTTATTTGGCTATTAATTAGTTCAAATTTTTATGTGGTCTTGTTGGCAAGTGAAAGCAAGTTCCAATGCACCAAAGAACGCAAGATTTGGATACCGTATGCAAAAGTTATTAACAGTCAAAGTCTGTTTCTGAAAGCGCCATCTACAGCCTGTGAACATGACTGATTTCGGAAATGTATGTGCACTGTAGATGGCACTTTTAGGAACAGGGCGCTTTTGGGTGTACCTACCTTATACAGCTTGCATAACCCAGTAAGGGAGGGTGCTCTAAAAGGGATCCAGCTCTAAAAGGGACCTCTAACATGGAGGATTTTGCTTTCTTCAATGTACCAACAATGTACCAACAATGTTCATTTCAAGAGGAGGTCGCTTTTCAAAATTGCTTCATTTCAGCTTCAGAAATTTGTTTCCAAAAAATATGAAATGACTTGTGTTGGATGTCAATTCTATTTTTCTTCCTATGAAAATTTATTGAAAATTGTTTTATAGAGTTTAGCTTCCTCCAAAATGCAATCAACTCTTAAAAGGTTGCTTTAACAACACCTTCCCTTAATGCTAGCAATGCCAATTCATGGCATTTCAATGACAAGGAGGTGGTATGTGGAGAGTTTGAAACCAATTTTTCATCCATGTTTTGCTTATTGACCTTTCATGGAGGGTTATGAAGAACACCTAATTGACTTTGTAGTCTTGCTAGTCTTTATCTTCATATGAATGAGAAGTTATTAAAAAAAAAATCACAAAATATATTTTGTTGAGCATATTTTGGGAAGTTGTTGCACCTTATTCTAAATCACCTCCCCCAAAATGATATTTCTTGAGTTTGACCCCAAGTTACGAAATGAAGGCATCTATTCTCCAATTTTGAAAATTTTGTAATATTGAAAATTTTATTGCAATTTGAACTTTGGATGCATAGAAATTGAGTTTACACCAAAATGTTTGTCACTATCATTGTAATGTACACACTTGGTGAAATTTTCATATTTTTCTTCAAAAATTCTCAAAAAAATTAATTTTTTGTGAAGTATAGAAGACATGTAACTTCATTTTTGAAAAATAAATTGAAAATTCATAAATATCTAGTTCAAAAATGGCACCAAACTAAATGATAGGCAATGAGGCTTGAAATAAGTGATTATAGGTCTATCCTTTTAAGGGTTGAAATTGTGTGACTATGATGGATTTGTGTCATATATTCTAATAAGATAAGTACTTTCTTCCTTTGTTCCACTAAAAAGCTCTAAATTAGTAGAATCTCTATTCTACTACAAAACTTCGTTTCTTGATTTTGACCATTTGGTAAGAGTTTTTTTTGTGTTGAATGGCTTTGTAAGGGTAAGTGAAACAATATAGGAGCATACCTTTAGATTTTCAAGCTTGGTCCTGCCCATTTAAAGCTCATTGTATAAATTATTCCTTGAAGCACTAGTGTTGACAATGTGTTTAGTGACCACTTCATTGCTATGAAAATTTGATTATAAAGTCAACAAGTTTTTTTTTATTGTAGATATTTAGGTTAGGGAACATGTTTCTAAAATCCTAGTGTTGCCACCACCCTCTCGATTATTTAAAATCATAGAGCCGGTAGCATTTACAAATTGTGCTCAAAAATCATACTTTGCACATGGATTTTGGATGTCTAAATGATAGCACCTAAGCTAAACATCTTGCATAGATCTAAGGGATGGGTTTATTGTTCTTGAATGCATGTATTGCTAGCACAATGACTAAAAATACAATTAATTTCTCAAGGGGACGATTTTTGGAGGTTTTTAGTAGAATAGAGGGAGTAATTGTTATGTATTGTTAGTATTGATCTTGACTTTGAACTACTAAATAACAATCAATGTCAAATTGTACAGTTGTGTACAATAATCTTACAAATTGCTTCGCTGAGTCTTTCAAAGATTTGTACGTAGGATAGAATAAAATTGGGTTTTTTTCATCATGCATAATTATCACTCACACTACAAGAGTAATTCTGGCTTAAATGACAAAAAATTGAGAGAACCCTATCAACTGAGGTGTCAATTAGGAGGGGCTGATTCGGACGCTTTGTTGACAGGGTTCAGTCAAATTTTTGTCATTTCGGACATCAGTCCACGTCATTTCCATTTCAGTGTGACACGGTGGCAGTGCCTTTATTACTGCGCCACGTCCTCAAATTGGGCAATTACATGATCTAATTACCTGAAGTTAATCCTCGCTTCAACTAGGATAAAAAACTGCTCCATTTCCATCGACCGGCACTAAAAATAAATAGGCTTCAGGACGTGACATGTGGACGGATTTGGAGCTTGGAACCTCAACCGTCCTTGCCATTACACCTTCAATACAGTTTTTTATTTTCCCAATTTGGCACAAATCAGTACCTTTAAATAGTTTAATTCCACGTCCACAACTTCTAAATCGGGATGGTATCCTCATCATGCCGAGACCTCACAATCTTTTGGTCTCAAAAAATTCTTCAAATTCCTTTTCTTCCACAGACTATTCAGGCATGCCATAGTGGCAAGCATGACATCGGTCATCAACACTACATGCTTGCAATTCTTTGGTAATAGGCAGATGCTAAGCCCTTTGAAAGGGCTCTTTTTTCATTGCTTCACAACGTATATCTACTGTTGCATATACAATACTTTAAGCTCCTTCATTACTATCGAATTTAGCAAGTAAATATGCACCTCAGGCAGTTCCTGATCATGAGCATTGCATACAAACTTCACATAGAATTGAGTCTACCTTACCCCAAGAACGAACTACTGCACAAAACCATATTTTACTAGCTACCGCAGCTCCCGTTACACTGCAATTGAACACCTATGCTTGTACTTGCTTCATAAATTAACTCCGCTGCTCTATCCTCTTCGATCGACCAGATCTGCGAGGCTCGCTACTTCCTTGCACTTCCTGCTGTTCTCCACATTCCTGCAGCACAATTATACATTACTACTGAAATGTTTCGAGAAGCTAAGTCAATTTACAATGACCTCATACACTCTCAAATACTGGCCTCACAAAAATGAATTAAAGATTCCTCTGTAATACCAACAATTAAAAAAATGAAACTCATGTACCTCCATTGAAACATCCGCACTTTCTCTTACTTCATGTTCCATTGGTGGGCGACTTTGTTGAATTCTTCCTTCCTCGGTAATGCCGTTTTCCACCTCCGCTACAATTTTTCGGCCTTCCAGTGCTTCCAAACGCTGCATGAGGCTCTTCACCAATGGATGCTGCGCTATTTCCTTTGTTGGTATGGACGAGCAAACTTCTCTCCCTCCCACTACTGGCACATCAATGCCCGCACGAATTTGTTCTTCCCCATTCACCTGATCCATTGCATTGTTGCCATTTAATTCTTCGCAGTCTTCTTCAACTATGTCATCTAATGCATCTACCCGGGGGTCGCTTTTCCGTCGACCTACTGCTACAACACCTCCTCCGCCTTGCATTGTCTGAATGACATCATGCTTCCGTTTCAAGTTTCGTGAATGTCCACCGTATCCTTTGTCACGTGACATTTCGAAGCTGATTTCCTCTGGTTCAGGCGATCTCCTCAATCGCTTCCTCAATCTTTCACAAACACCTACCTCCCCTGAAGGTCCAGTTCGCCCAAAGTTAACCCTGCTAGCATTCGCACGCCTACAACTTTCGGACTTCTTTATTGTGGCAGGGCTCTCCAACTGCCACTCTAGAATTTTCCAAGAGCGGTCTGATACCTTCTCTGGTTTGTCTTCATTATTCTTTATCATCTTCCAGAGCTCTGCGCGTCTCAATGTCACTCCCCGTGCCACAACCTCTCTTACAAAGGCGAATTTAACTGGTGAACTGTACTCCCACGTATCCTAGATCCAATCTGCAATCTCCATCACAGCACCCTCCGGTTGTTGATTAATGTTCCCTATGGCTGGGTCTAAATTTTTAGACAGCAACATCAACTCTTTCCTCCAATCCCCAACACCCACACCATAAGGCTTCATTGTATGTTCATCTACTAACAAGAAATTCCTTCTCTTCCCTTCTTTTCGGCGACGGTGACCTTCTCTCTCTCGTGCAGCTTGTGCGTGGCGTCTCTCCCTTCTTTTACTTGATTCAGTATCATGTATGAATCCATCTGTGACAATGAGCTCATGCCTTCCTTCGCTACATTGGTCCTCTCCATGACTTTCTTCTATTCTATCTTCGATGCCTTCACTGTCATTGTTCTCCGGGTCATCGTTTACATATGACAAATGCCGACCTGATGGCCTTGACAAATGTTGACTGAATGACTGAGTGTGCTCTGCTTCTGCGGCTTCACCTTCTAACTCTTCATCTTCTTCATAAATCTATTCATAAACCAAAAAACGCCATCAACAATTTCTACCGAAATAGTAACTGGAACTAACTACCACGGTCATAGCCATTAGACGAGTAATACTACACACTACAAACAATGTCAATGACTTTTATATGATCTATGGCATTGCCTTCACAGTAACTTGATTTATCATTTACAAAAATTAATCCTTACCTGATCTTCCTGTATGTCCGACTGAGTTCGGTCAGGATTCGCAAAGGCTTCTCGACATTCCGAATTTCTTCCTCTAAACCGACCTGCCGTTCTCTCCCCACTGTAGTCCGCTCGACCCTCGGGAATAGCCTCCTCTACACTTGGGCAGTGTATATTTCTCTCCTCATTCTCCCTATTTGGAGATTCAGCGTCATCTGTGCGAGGCAAAGAATTTGACGGGGCTTCTGATGTTCTCCTTTGGGACATACTCACGTGAGAGTAGTCTTTTCTTCCACTGCTTTGTCCTTCACCGTGTACAAACTGTGGTTCACTTGTGGATGCATATACGTTGCCTGCAGAAGCTCTATTAGACGGTCTTGATTCTACAACAAAACCATGTTCAGCATGCGATAAGATATGCTATTCCAATACTCAAACCTTACATACTACTTCACTGCATACGAAGACATGGTACATATTATTCTAATTCTATACTTCCTTAAATTCACAGAAATAAAATAAATGGATGCACAGAAGAGGAACAATACTCTTCCTGGTTCTGCAAAAAATTTACTAGTACACCATCAATTTATAGTTCCTACATCCAAAGTTAGATTCTTACTCTGTCTTTGCGTTCCAAACGTTCCTGCTCCACTGTTTGAAATCCCATCTTTCACCAGTGTCTGCCGTCCCCCTCCTAACGACGAGGAAGTCCTCCTCCTCAGTCCACCTTCTGTAGCTTGATCACCTTGTGAACTCCGTGTCCCCATTGACCCTGAATTACTACCCCCCTACCTCTGCTGACGCCTTTCTGAACTGGCCGAGGCGGAATAAATCGATTTCCTTCAGCGTTCTGAGCATGAGACACTGGTCTGGCACATGATAACAGGCCTGCTGTTGACCCAGACGGAAGATGACTCTTAGTCATGGACTTCCTCGCTTCGCCCATGACTGAGGCTTCATACTGTGGCATTCCTGCGGATGTCGACGACTCTGTATTTCGAGGACGCCTGTTTCGAATACCGCCGTCGGTAGACGAAGAATCGTTTTGCTCGACTCCTCCCCCAGAAGGAACAGGCTCTTTCCATGAGACAAATCCCTCTACCGACCTTCTTGAATTCACGGGATTCCGCATGCCCTATTCACAGTGCCATGTCAGAAGTGCCGACAAACAAGATAGCAACAACACATTCACGTCCATATGAAAAGATCAACCTCTCCCACAAAACAGGTAAGACAACTTATCTTCATGACTAGATGAAACCTTGTAGACTTCACAGCATCAAAGTAGAATTCTATAGGACACGTACCTTTCCTGAAGGTGCAGCTGCTGTTGTACCACGCATCTGCAAAGAGTAATACAAAGTGAATCACAGTTATGCTTCCTCTAACGTCTATTGAAATTTTTTTAATACTTCAGCCGAAAAATACTTCGTTTTTCCCCACACTAGCAGTATACTTTAATTATGTTCAGGACTACATCTTCACACTTCTCACATAGCATGTTATACACAACATTCTCGTCCAAACTAATCATACTCGGTCATATACAACGTAGTGACAGTTTTATTAAAAAGTAGAGGGTACGGCTCTATACTACAGAAGCCAAAATACCATTTCATTCCCTTAGGCAGGAGACTGCTTTCCGAGAACACCGTACATTCAACCTACACTGTATATTATTAGAACTTCAAGAAAATACAATCAGACACCCCTTAAGCACGAGTGCTCGGACCTTTGCTACACACATCCGTTCCTATCTAATTGTGCTTGTAACAATAGTACTTCAGTTTTTCAATGACGCTAATGTTGACCACTTTCCTACAATACATCCCTACCAAAGCGCAGCAAGCCTCCTACACTTATTCTTATCCAACTGTTATAAGAAGACCAAGGAATTACCTAAAACAAAAAACAGTACAATGCATAATCTCTAGATTCCACTTCCTTTAGAAAAGAATCCTAGTTACGGAGGAAAATATTCAACTCACTCACTTTCACATGTCAGGTACGCAGCAGTAATTTCCCTCTTGCAAGTTGCAACAGCATTTCTTCACAATATATTAGGAAATTTGTACTTATAATTAACAAAGACTTACACAAACAAATGTCCTCTGCCATCCATCATTTGAAAAATAACTTACTGTTTCAGTAAGACACCGTGTCTACCTTGTTTGCGTCTTCAATCTTCGGCGCAGTCTTCCCTCTTCCACCTCAAGATCAATTTCATGCACTCTGTTACCACGTTCAAAATGTATACTACAGGAGGGTAAGGGACAGAGTTAGTCTGTGGAAGACGGACAACGACAATTACATTCACTAATCAAAGAAAATATAGAATTAGCCACCTCCTACCCTTTTAAGCTGACGACTTCTTGCAAACATGAACGCATCACAGAAATTTTTTTTTTAAAAACAATTCTTCACATTACAGTACGAAGCCTACCTAACAACGTCTCATATATATTTTGCAGTACTCAAATGTTTTACACCTTCCTCTCATCACAGTCAAGTTTTAGTACCCCTTCAATACTACGAGATCAACATACTGAGTAGACTTGCGGAGCTGCTACAGGATTTCTTCGATGTTGGACGACAGCTTCTCTACTATGTTGATTGCCCGAAGTCTTCTTGCTCTTGCTCCACCGAGTTCGATTCCTCCGCTGATGATGTGGCCCCGACCTTTGAATCTGTCTGCCCTTTGTTGCAAGTTCCAAAGTTTAGACGACTGCACTCCTCGCCGCTTCTATAACTCACTGAATCTGTACAGGTACTGATTTCAATCACACCTCCCTCGATACACTTATTACCCTCGTCGACGCCTTTGTCTAGTGAAGGACTTCTGCACTCCTTGGTTACTTGCAGTGTTTTTGCGTCTTCAAGGGCTGGTGAATTCTGCATTGCATACCTGCACATTCACTTTTCAATAAAATCAAACCCTAAGCACTGTCCGCGTCTTGACGGCTGCCGCAAATCGGATGAAAATTAATTGACTACTTGACCTCCGCACTGTAGCATGCACGCACGTCAATGCTTTTTCATCCAAAGGTGTACCCTAAAATTGATAAGACACCGAGTTTCTGTCAAAAATATGTAAACAACTTGTGCAAAACTTGTCGTGCTGGCCATCCTCCATCTGATAATAGAATGGGAGCTAATTCGCGAGCGAAATTGGTGCTGCATAGTCGGAAAAGTGGTTGCGTTGGAGCGGCGGTCATTAACACGTCCTACTCTAGGTGACCTCTGACGTCCATCGTATTCGGCGTTAAGGCGCAAATTTCGAGACTCTGAAATTTACATCCTCAACAACATTGTAAAATACATGCGACTTCTCAAGTCATTCACAAAGGCAAGAGGTAATTCGTGCAACTTACTACGTTTTCTCCTTCTCCGTCTCTTCATCTGCCTTATCTTCATTTCGTGACATTGTTCAGCAGCGCCTCAATTTCCAGACAGCGTTGCTCGTTCTTGGTGAGGTTCGCTTCGATGCAATCCTGAACCCTTTAACCCTACAAGCTCTGTATACAGATTTGGAAAATGTTCATTGATCTGACGCTTCTGTTATCGGTTGTGTCACAGCGACTATGCATCCCTCTCTGTCACAAGCTCCTAGGGTTCGAAGCCGCGGAAAATCAAAATTAAACGAGTAAGTTAACAAATCTTCCTGTCCTGCTACTTCTTCTGACTAGTGCTTAGAACTGCATAGCGGAAGTTCTATAAGCCCCATTCCTACGTCGTTGCATGACTGCTGAATAAAATGAATTCCTCTCTTTCCTACTTTCAAACTGTACTGGCCTTCATTCATGACTGATGTGAGGGCTTGGGACCTTGAATTCTTTGAGGTGTTTTAGGGTTTGGGGCAATCGCCTTTCTAATCGAAACTGCAAGTAGCACTGAAACTCTCTAGGGTTAGAAGTCTGGTACCGAGACCTATATAATTGGTTTAGGTCGTTTAAAAAAACGTCACACAACTTTAACGACACTATTTTCGGTGACTGAGTCCAGAATATGTCTTCCACTAGAAGGCATTTTCCGATTTAGGATTCTTCTACGAAATCCTCAACGTCCTCTCATTCTCTCGTACTCTCTACTTCCTTCAAAGCCATGACTATGAGGTCTATGCTTGATGAAGTTTGAGAACATACTGTGACGTACTCCTACTCACGGCTGCTTTAGGCTTTCCCATGTCAATCGTCTTTCGGTTACTCAATCGTACCTTCGATGTTGCACCAAGGCAATGCTTTTTGAGGGCGTAGAACTGCTAATGAACCATTTGCACTGAGTGCAAATGGACTTTAAGTATCAGATACAGATACGCTACTCTCTCAAATGACGAGATCCTTGATAAAATTTAGTACTATAATTCCTCAAGTACTACTCCCCATTACGAGTTTGCTTACCTAATTTGAAAGGTCTATTACTGAAGGTACAGTCTTCCTAATCCGTCAATGATGTTTGCAACCATTTCAGAATTTAGAGTGAGAAGGGAATAAGCACCTGTGGATGTAGAGGCCGTGCCTAACTGTCCTTTTTTTCTTTGCATGTGAACTCCCAAAGTGTGACGGGAGAAGACTTGCAGGTGCACGACACGAGAAGTACCTTCAAGGAACCATCTGTAGGACAGAAACGTTGTAGGGATGTGGATCACAAAGAGAAAGTAGAGTCACACTCAAAGTCTGCTGCCAGCCCAGCAATTGCCAAAAAGCTAGGTTTGCTCAACTAGAAATCAAATGCAATGAAGAGAGAAATTGCTGGGTGGGCTCGCAGAAGGGGCCAAATTGCGCAAGTCCGCAGCATGCTTGTGGATTCGATAGCATTAGGAAAGGAAGCCCAGTCGCTGTGCGACTCTCTCGTACATTTAGCAAGGTTCAAAATGGAGGATATCCCCTCAGCCGAGGAAGGACTCGACGTAGAATCGTCTTCTGAGATAGAAGACGCCGTTATTTTGCGCTTGCTGCAACACATATATTCTAAGTAGAGGCGAGATCGAAATCTTGAGAACCATATCACCTCTCTCAGCGGAATATACTGTTTCTTTTTGAAGTTCATGAATGTACTTGGTCAAGTGAAAGCGCTAATGAAGGTGGCATGTTCCACATTTCTTCCGCACTGAATATGTGTTGTTATATGTGTTCATGTCATTCATGACAGTTTTTGATTTAGTGGCTTAAATGGATACGAGAATACCTCCATGACAGAGGTATGTCTTCTTCATTTTCTGCTGACTGCTACAGAAAGAATAGTGCCGTTCTTGTAACAAATGTTTTCTGTGTTTCATATTCAATGACGGTAGCCTTGGCATTTCATGCATGTAGGACAGGGAACAACAGTGTCATGAATTGGTGGTCGGCATTCTAAACGACGGAGGTGTTCTGGCAAACAAAATTTTCACTCTCTACAGAGGAGTAGAAAGACGATCATGTCCAAAGCTTTTCACTCCTACAGATTCCCTTCTCCGTCAAAGGCAGCATGTGCATCATAATTTTGGCACAGGTAAGAATGCAGAACATATATCTACTTCGTTTTTTAAATGCATAGGTTGCGGGGTCGTTTCTTAACTTTATTTTATTTTATTCGCTTGTGGGGAATGTTTCTTGGCAGTTCACATTGGAGGGTCTACTGTATTAATAGAGATTAAGTAATCACGGTTGCGATAACGTCCGAAGTCATATGGCAGCGTGAACTGACCTACTAACCTGTTGATCAGGACTTGTAAGTGGTGTACCAGAGTGCTAGCATGTGCGCGTGACCACTACTTATTCAGAAACAACTTGTGATAGTTGACCGTCATTTTGAGTTGCTTGCTTTTCAGGAGCGCGGTGTAACAGCCAATTTGGTAAGTCAATTAATTTTGTACGTCAATTAATTCACTTCTACTTCCTGGAATCCTTGAGAAGCAGTTCTTCACAAGTTCAGGGAAATGAAAATAAATGAATAGACCCTCTATAACTAAATAGCTTCGTAAATTGATGGGCGCTGAATTTACTGAAATATGGATGTGTTCTTCCCTTCAATATTCATAAGTTTGGATGTGCAGGTTCATTCCAAAATGAGGCCTGATCGCCTAGGACAAGCATACCACATTGAAAGGGCACTAGCGGCAAGGCAAGGCATTCGGAGATATCCCTGTGGGTGCGAGAAATGTCACGGTTTTAAGACACAGGCAGTTCAAGTTGTGGAGACTCACCACCGAAAATATGGAAGAGACAGTCGCTTATCTGAACCACTTCTAGTGAGCTCATTTCCTAATGATATTCCTTTGTGAAAGCATATTTTATAATTCAATAACTCATTTGTTTTAGTGTAGTTTAAAATCAAAGAGTGGCCATTTCAGTTTCTTCATTGCAGCGGACCTTCTTTGTACATGCCTTATTCATGTCAGTGCTAATTAGTTCGGCATTGGTGGTTCTGATTCTCTGACTTCTTCCAGAGGAATCCAAATGTTGTCCCACATGCAAACGGAGATGGTAAGGCTGTGGAAGAAGATATGCAAGAAGAAGATATCTACGTAGATGCTGAGGAGTTCGAATACTTTGAAGAGGCAGCAGCAAACAACGAAGTGAACTTCGAAGAAATGGCTGAAAACTACTTTGCACGTGTCGATGAAATTCACAGGCAGTTCGTAGAGGAAGAGGATGCCGACTTGTCTTTTGAGGATATGTCATCAGAAGAAGAAGAAGAAGACCATTCTGATGTGGTGGACGACTTACTTCGAGAAGCAGCGGAGCCTTTGTACGATGGTTCCACCACTACTCGGTTACAGTTCAGCATTATACTCATGTCCTTATGCACCTTGTTTTCCATAAGTCATCACGGCTTGGATGAAATTCTTACATTTTTGAAGCACGATGTGTTACCTCCAGGGAATAAGTGTCCCAAAAATTCGTATGAGATGAAGAGCGTCCTAATGAAACTAGAATTGTCACATGAAAGCATTCATTGTTGTTCCTGTGGGAGGACCCTGTATTGGAAAGAGAATGCGGAGTTAGATGCTTGTCCAAAGTGCAATAAATCTAGGTATATAGAGGGATCAGACACAGTACCAGTGAGAGTCTTACGGTATTTTTCTTTGATTAAGAGGTTGCGTAGAATGTTTCGGTGCCCAGAAATAGCTAAGCTTATGAGGTGGCACTTGACACATCACTCAAATGACACGAAAATGAGATCCGCTGTTGATAGTGAACAATGGCGATTCATTGATGAGAATTTCCCAGCCTTCAGCCGAAACGAAAGGAATGTGAGGATGGGGTTAGCTCTAGACGGTGTAAACCCCCACAGCTTGCAGTCTTCGAAGCATTCTGTTTGGCCAATAATGATGGTCATGTATAATTTACCTCCTTATCTACTGACTAAAAGGTTTTTTATATGCTTGACGATGATTATCCCTGGACCCAACTCTCCATCCGAAGACACCATCAACGTCTACTTGTAGCCACTAGTACATGAGTTGAAGAAGCTGTGGGCCGGAGTCCCAACAGTGGACATGTCTAAACCAACCGGACCTTCCAGGTATTTTACATTGCGGGGTATGCTTATTTGGACAATAAACAACTTCCCCGCTTATACTTTGATATCTGGGCAAGTGGGTAAAGGTTACGCTAGTTGCCCAGTATGTGGAGAAGGTACTTTTGCTGAGTATTCGAAAGAGGCAAACAAGACCCTATACCTTGGTCACCGGAGATGGTTACCACCAAATCACCGATGGAGGAATGCGAGGGCCGCTTTCAGTGGGCATCCGAACCATGACCATGCTCCCCCGAGGCAGTCTGGACAGACAGTTGTTCGTCTCGGCGCTATAAGAGAATCTTACCTCCAATGTGGTGGTCGAAGGAATGGGAACCACGATCCAGTGAAAACAACAGGTGTGAAGAGAATAAGTATATTGTTTGAGCTGCCTTATTGGGAGGTAAGCATTGCTTCAGTGCTTGGGCATTCATTGTTTAAGCTTTGAGAGTTTAAGTCAAATTTTTTTTTTCAATCAAACCGAATATTTTAAAAGTAGTTGTCCAAAATGATAAGGCTCCGGTGTGTCTGTCAGTGTTAGGAGGCCATTCACTGCGGAGTGAAAGGTCCCCATGAAGTTCACGGCTGGTCAGTAGGTGCTCAAATAAAGAGAGTATAGGACTGAGTTGTTCTTGTGCCATGCTGAATTTTGTATAGAGATTCTGAATTCAAGCATAGTTATGTTAATTACAGTAGTAGTACTGTAACAGTTTGTAATTAATAAAAAGCTTTGAAGGAAATCATATGTTAATTAGAATGTGTGGTAGAATATGTTGAGGATTTTGTGCTTGCTTGGTTTGAGTTACATATTAACAGAGGAGTATGATGTGAACAGAAACTTCCTACACGCCACCTGCTCGATGCAATGCACTGCGAGAAAAATGTATGTGAGAATTTATTGCGAACTTTGTGGGGAGAAACAGATGGGGTGAAGTCAAGGGAAGATATGCGAGCTCGCAATATACGACGTCATCTTCACCTGCATCCAAATGTAGATGGTCAAACGTACTTCATGCCGGACGCACCTTAAGTATTGACAAGGCAAGAGAGGGAGGAATTTCTCAGTACACTTCGTGACTTGAAGTTCCCAAGTCAGTATGTGGGGGTGCTGAAGCGAAGAGTTCAAGACGGAAAGCTATCCGGATTGAAAACCCATGATTTCCACATATTGTTGGAACAGGTATTGCCTTTGTGTTTGAGGAATGTAGGAAATGCAAAAGTTGTTGGAGCAGTAATGCGGGTGAGTAGACTATTTAGAAGAATATGTTCTAAAGTGGTGGATTCACAGCAGAAGCAGCAGATGTTACAGGATGCAGCTGAAACTATTTGTTTCTTGGAAAAGGAATTCCTACCCTCAGTGTTTGTCATGATGATGCACTTGCCCATACACCTGGTAGAGGAATTGTTTATGTGCGGACCAGTACAAACAAGATGGATGTATCCGTTTGAGCGATATATGAAAGGACTGAAAGGTTTTGTCAAAAACAAAGCAAAATCTGAAGGGAGCATGGCATATGGTTACTTGAGGGAGGAATCGATCGGTTTTCTAAATGAATATCTACTAGAATACACTCCTACAACGAAAAGGGCCTGGGATGACAACGAGGAAGCGACAATGTATGACGAGATTTTGGAGGGGACAAAGCGTGATCGAGGAATGACAGAGGAATTTCAAAAACTGGTGCACGGCTTTGTACTGGACAACATGGAGGGTATGGAGCTATATCGAAGGTAAGTTCTAAAACCTCAAGGACAATCATTAAGTACATTTCAGTGTTGTGGCCTAGGGGTATGAGGAGCGACCCATTGCTTGTTATGTATGTTTCAGTTGCTTGCTATTGTAAGTGACAGTTTCAACCTGCGGTCATTCAACTCATCAGCATTGGAATTGGTTTAAGTGAGAGTGGTTCGGTTTGCTGTTACAGTACTATTAAGTAGTATGGGAAGGTCTTTCTAATAGCAGGTGATGAACGTCTCAATCTCTGACGGCGTGTTTTGTTGTTTTATGCTTTGTACTTTCAATGATTAGTAGGTACGAAGAAGCAGTGACAGAACGGAACCATGATAGAGAAGTATATCGACGTGAGCACCGTCGAGGTGGTCGTCGTGCGAGATTTGTGTACCCACTAGATTTGCAGGTGATTCCTGATTTTTCTGTGTGGGTTTGGGAGGAGGTAAGACGGGAACAACGGTCGGGTGTTGCTGTGGACCCAGAGGTATTCGACACAGCTAGGGGTCCTTTGCCTGTAGCATCGTCATACAAGTCTATGTATGCATATGGTAACCATTTTCGTGTTCTGAGTTGTGAGAGATCTCTGAAAACAGTGGACAGTGGAGTTGCAGCTACTTTTCGACAAGTGTGTAGGAACGGAATCCGTGATAGACATCAAGTGGATGCGAATGTGGAGTATGTTGGGCATTTAGAAGAAATCCTAGAACTGAACTACAGACGTCATTGTGTTGTAGTAATGGTTTGTGACTTCGTGAAGGCCAATTATGTAGGGGAGAATGCTACAATTAAAAAAGACAAATGGGGATTCACATTGGCAAATTATGAGAGGAGGCCCGGGACTGTTTGTCGTGACAGCTTTGTATTCCCGAAGCAATGTGAGCAGGTTTTTTATTGTGACGCACGGGAGTCTCCAGGCTGGAAAGTTGTTCTTAGGAAGGAGGTTAGGGGTAGACGTGTCTTACCAGACAATGAGGAAGAAAGCGAGCCCGAAATGTTCGACATGGGTGATGATGAGATTTTTGAAGGACTACGTCCTGAGAGAGAAGTAGGAGAGGAGGCAACTCCAGCAGTTGAAACAGGTCAGCAAGTGGTATTTCAGGAGGTTCTAGTACAAAGAAGGCAACAAGGAATGGGTGGCAGAGGACAAGGTCGAACCCGTGGTATAGGTAGGTGTATCGACGGTGGAAATGGTCGGAGGATGCATCGTCGGGGACGTGGTCGCCGTGGAAGGGACCCACGGGATACAATCCCAGTACCAGGGAATGCGGATGATTCTAGAGGGGGAAGTGGAAGTCCTCATGAAGATGATAGGGAGGAAGTGGAGGCAATGTACGAACAAAATTTAGATGTCGGAGGTGGACGTCGAAGACGAAATCGAGAAGCTGATGAGGATGGAGCCAGAGAAATGAATCGCCGCCGTGTGAATGGAGTGCCAAATCTAAGCGTTAGTGAGGATGAAGGAAACGGTAGCAGCAACTTCAGGAGGTCAACGTCGTCTTCAGATTCTATGAGCAGCAGTAGTGTTTAGGTAAGTCAGAAGTGCTTGTTTCAATGAAATGGATCAGTAGATTTACCTTTGAATCGTCTTTATATGGATAAAATCAGTGAAGTTTTAGAGTTGGAGAACGTGGTGAACTGTTGGGAGCAACGACGCATTGTTTGCAGGTATGAATTTCTTTTGTAATTAGTACCAGAGGATTGTGTACCGTAAAAGTAGATTGACTGTCAGTTCTATTGGCGTTTTTTTGGTCGTCGTTTTGACTTATGCCGTGTCCAGGGTTTTTTCCATTCTCATAGCATGGCAGCGACTGTGCACTTATCTATAAGTGGGCATCTGATTGAAAGTAAGAGGATGGTCGAAGGGTGTCAAAATATTTTGTAGGTGGCCACAAGTGCTTCTGTATAGCATGGGTTTGTTTCATTGAATCTAGATGGAGGACAATATTAGAGCAGCACCCAGTGAAGTTGTACGTGTATCTGTGCAGGGTCGAAGATATTGAGTTCCAACGTGAGATGCATGCTTGCAGCAGTTTTCATTTGAAGAAGTCGGGTTCATTGGGGGAGACCAGGGGGTTCTGTGGGCATCATGGAGTCCTGTTGCATGAATTCGATCAAGTAGAATAGTGTTTTACCATGTCTGTAATTTAGTAGTGAGGTGGGCGGACCAAAATTGAAGGATGTAGCTAGTGACAGCTGTTGTGATTAGAATAAAGGGAGGAACCCATTCACGGGTAAAGCGTTTCTGCAAAAAGGAATTCGTAGGCTGTCTTTTCAGTAATACAATGGAGGTAGATATTGTAGAATTCATTATCATGTGTAATGGGTTCATGCTGTGCACTAGGAAGGATACATCAGTTTTAATGATCAGGATAACGATGAAGCATGGTCATCTGTAATTTTGGCAAATGGCTTACTTGTGTGCACTTTGTGCAAGTTTTACGCCATTGTGTAGTAAATGCTAAGCAGATTCAGGAACATGCATTAAGAGGAGCTTAATCAGCCTTTGGAGGGATTTGAATTAGCTGAGAGAGTGTGATGAAAAAAATCCTACTGTTTGGCATGCCTTGTCTTATTTATTTAAATTGAATTTAAGTTTCGGTGCAATAGCCGTGAGCTTCGTGCGTCCAGATATGCATTGTGGACGATGTGCATGTAGGAATGAGTAATTTACAATTATCCTTGATGCATAAGGAAACTTTGGTGAAATTGTTCAAATAATAGTGCCAGTGGGTCACGGGCAGGATGGTATGGAGTGCTGGATGAATGAAAAGAGATATATGAGCTCTCCAGTTTCATTCGGTAGCCACGTTGGCTTCTAGTTCCAATCACTTTCACTGCATTGACTAGAAATTGACAGAAACAGGTCACAGTAACCGAACCTACAGGAACCCCCAATTTGAAATGCTCCTTTGTTGATTTCGACAGAGTTCTATCAAATACTTGTCACAAAGGACACAGTTTCCTTGTAGTGTCAATTCTTACCCAATCCAATGAAGCATACCAAATTTCAATTTCAAAAAACCAAAATTTCATTTTTAGTGAATTTTTTAAGTCAATTTTCATGGTTTTACATAGTATTTTATTGCAAACAATTGGTGATGAATTTTTTAATTTGATTGTATAGATATGTAGGGAACATCCATATGCATATCTTTCAAATTAAAAAACACCCCATTAAGTAACAAAAATATAAGCTCTTAGTAAGGGCTCAATGAGGCGTCATATGACCAAACTTTGCAAAATAGATATCTCTATATTTTAACTAGATTTTATTGAAGTAATTATACCATCATACTCAAATGTATGAAATTAGGTACCACAAGAAGGAAAAATATAAAAATCTAATCATAATGAAAAGATATCTATTTTACAACATTTGGACATTGTTACCTCAACATTGAAATCTGTATAGAAAAAATTGTAAATTTTTTTTTGAGATTCTTGCAAAAATAATGATGAAGTACTCTTCTATGCAATTCCAATAGAATTTACGGTTTCAAAATCAGTTCATTTTTGAGCATTCTAGAGCTTCCTAAAGTTGATGAACTTACTAGTGAAATACAGAAGTTTGTAAGCTTACTATACCTGATTGTACTTGAATTAGAACATTCTAGAGGTATGTAAAGTGACTTAAAGGTGACAATAAGTAAGGTAAGCCAACCTATGACAAGCAAAAAGATTGATTTGCCCTAGTTGCATTGTTGAAAATTAAAATTAAAAAATACAAATAAAGACAAATGTATGAAATAGAGGAAGCAATTGAATTGAATTCTTTTTATGAAGAATGAATTTGTTACAAATTTTTGAACTATTGTACCCAATTGGGTCCATAGAGTGTTTAGACTATTTCCATATAAAAAAGAAGTGTATCCATAATGGTCATCTTACTAAAGCGACCAAAATAATTTCTAACATGAGAATGAGGCCCACAATATAATGCCCTAAACAAAATCACTTTCTATGATAAATTTACATTGATAAGGTCAAAATTCCTAATGCAATTACTAATCACTCCGTCACCATTATCTACACCATTAATTATAGCTACTAAAGTAGGCCCCTCCAAATGTGCCATTGATCTTAAACCACCATCTTCATACTGTGTACATCACTAAAATCAATTATGTGCTTAATATGTGGAGGAAATTGTTGGGTCATTGCAAGAAAGGGCGTTCAAAAAGTGTTTTTTAATAGAATCTAACTATAGGATCTTCTACTTTGTTTGTGTGAGATCATGTCGTAAAAATTTCATGAAGTTTGACCGTGTAGATTGGAAGATATGAGCATTCAAAGTTCAAAAACATAGTTTTTTTAAAAACTGTCCTGCAATTTCATATGACTTTGATTGCCATTTGTTGAATTTTTTTACACTGAGGACTTTGAATTAAAAAAAATTTGTGTTTAAGAATTGATTTGAAAGTCTAGGAAAAAAATTTCAAAAAAAAATGCTTGATTTTCATTCCTTAAAAAATTATTAAGTAGAGGTAGGTCCAAGATTGAAAGAAAAATTAAATTGTTAATAGCTCTAAGATGGAATTGAAACACAATAATTCCAATGTTGAGATTGTTTTAGCAAGAAAATATAACCTTATCAAGTAATTTTTTTTGAAAAATTGTCAAAATTGCATTCAGAAATGAATCCTATAAGTTATTTTTTCAAAAATTGCCCCAAAACAAGATTGTTCATAACATTCACATAACTAATCCAAATGGAATTAAAAATTTTAATTTCAAGTTTTTGTGGATTTATTTTTCTGCTCACCAAATTAAAATCCCCGCTTTTTGTGGTATAACTTTTGCTCTCGGGCACCAATTGAAATAAAAACTATATTCCCACAAAGCTAATCAATTTTACTATATTATGAGAAAGTTTCAAGAAAATTCATTAAAAATTGTGGTCTACAGAACCTGCCTGACTATACTTTCATAACTTTTGCATACAATATCTAAATGATGTGTTCTTTTGTGCATTGAAACCTAATTTTATTTTCCAACAAGAAAATATGAAAATTTGACTAGTCTAATAGTAGCAAAAGTGATGGTTTTGGGAGCCTACCTTTATTTAATCCAATGTAGTCCAAATTTCATATACTGAAAAAGTCTATTCTTGATTGATGCAAAATTTTAATGGATCATTTCCTAAATGTATTTTATCAATCATAGGCTAGTTCACCTTGTACAGAACTTACCTTATCAAAAACTTCAACTTCTAACAAAGATTTAATACTCGCTTCCTTATCTATGCCCAACTTGGTAACAAAGCTTGTTTTAAGCTAACCTTCCAAATAGTGTTTTTTTATGTATTTACATGCCAAATTTCTTCAAAATAATGGTCAACTTGAAGCATATAGAGAAAAATAGGATAAATGTGTTAAAAATTGCTAAACTATTATAATGGCCTTGCACACCGTTGCCACAAATGTTCTTAAAACCTCATTTCATCTATTGTACAAAGCCAAGACATACAAAGATTGCATATTCATAATTCGCAGCCTTCAATTTGAGCCCCAAAAATGAAAGAGCAAGAAAAGTCGTAAGGTAAAGGTACTAGTAATCAATTAAATAAGCAATTCTAAGCATGATTTGGATAGTGCAAGGCAAAGCAAAATGTTTTGTAGAGGTGCATTGACATAAATGATGGAGATTGCAAATTTTTTGGTAGTTTCATTGCTTGAATTAAAATTACTATGAATTTCAAAAGGCAAAAAGTGAATTGGACCCATAGCCAATGTCTAGACTCTTCCAATTCTGATCATTCAAAAATTACTTTCTTGCTTACTTATGTGTCATTAATATTGGTTCAAACCTTGAAAAAGTACAATAACACACATTCTAAGGAAAAAAATGGAAATCTATCCAACCTTTGTTGGAAAATATGTCCCCTTATTAATTAATTGCTAATGGGGTGGTAGTCAATATTGGATGCCTTTACCTTAACCTTTTTGAAAGAAAAGCCACATCACTTTACCATTGGTCCAAAAAACAAAAAAAATCCCATTGCTTCTATGTCAATTGAATTCCAAGCTATAGAAAATGCAAGAATTTTGACAAAATTTTGTTGATTTGGATGTGTTGTCTCGGTCACTGTTTTGTTGATTTCAAGAGAAATCTGTTAAAATTAATAGATTTCTATTGAAATCAACAAAATGGTGACCAAGACAACACATCCAAATCAACAAAATTTTGTCAAAATTCCTGCGTTTTCTACTAGTCCTTGAGTAAGGTAGAAGTACCTTTTTTAGTCAAAAACCCTTTAATGACTTCACATGCTCACCTATGGTAAACAACACTTGGATACATTATTTATTGAAAAATTTGCATTTATATTGAATAAAATGTTCTTTTTTGAGGGTAAATTGTTTTTTTTGTTGCATTGTTCCTCATCCTTATATTTGCACACACTGAGCTCAATTTCACAGTGAATTTCCCACATCTTAGTATCTTACATCATAACATTCAGTAGTTCGAGTAAGGGCTGCCTTTCCTCTCCAAAGCCCCAACTAAACAGAGTTCATCCTTACAGTCAGAAAGGAAAGAAGGTAGGAATTAGTTTATAGTAACTTACTTGAAATGGTGCATGCCAGCTTGCTTTGGGAGCACAATCTGTCAGCACAAGTTATTGTACCATGGCAATAGGGCACTGGATCAACTTGATTTACTTTGTTAAATGCTAAGTCAATTATAGGCAACTGAACAAGCAAGGGACTGTCCAACCTCGAACTCTGAAATCAGTATTTACTGATATGGTGCGAAATATTCCACACCATACCATCCTTTGGATGAAATGATGCAGAATATTCCGCACCATTCCATCCACAGGAAGGCAGGTTTGCTTACTGCTACTGAATGTTAAGATGCTGAAATGCTTAAGTTATCCGTTATAGGTACTTCTACCTTAACTTATTCTACGACTGTCACTACCTGAAGACTGTCAGTGGCTGCTCTGTACCCAGGAGTCAAGTGATTCAATGCCGTCTGTGCGGGCCGCACAGCCTGCAGCATCTGCCGTAGAACTTACAACAGCACTCTGGCGCAATCCTCTGCTGCAGCTACACGTCCAACGGATAGTTACTTCAGTTAATGCTCACACGGACACTCGCTTTGTACGTTGTTGATTGAGTGATTCAGCTTCTCCACGCCCGCAGTTGCGAGAACATTTGCAGTGGACCGTGTGCTGTTTAGTGCTCCGAGCTTGCAATTGCAGTCACGCAGACAACTCTTGAAGGTTTCCTTACTTTCCTACCGTGAAATCGAGGTTAGTTGAACTGTGATACTCTTGTTTTTGAGCTTGGAGTTTGCTGTGTTAAATTGGTGCGGAGGATGGTGGTGACGATAGCTGTTTTCTTTCCTACTGTTCTTGTGAGGATAGTACGAAAGGTAGAGAGACCCAGAGTCGCCATTTGAGCTGTTGGGTATGGTGGGTGGGCAGTTCTTCATTGGTGTTCTCATCAATTGGTGCAAGAATGAGCAGCAAATATTGAGTTTATTGTTTGGGAAAGCAACGAAAGGTCAATGTTAGACGTTTTAAAATCGCTTCACGACAAATAGATACAGATGTAGTAAGGGGTGCACAGGAACTGAGAACTTGTCAAGTGGCGCACTCGGGTGCCTGTTTTAGGAAGGAAGGTTTCTTGTAATACGAACTTAATTGGAACGCGAGGCCTAATTGCTTAGTTGGTTCATGGCTGGACGTGCCTCAGCATTGTAGCTAGCGGTTCTTGGTTTCTGCGGAGGGGTTTCCGAGGACTGAATGAAGTCTTTTGATTCCGTTCTTTGATTTCTATTTGAGTGATAATGTGATCTCTTTTATGTTTCTAATCTTTGCTTGTTTATTTACAGCTTAAAGAATTAACATGCTCTTTAGAAATGAAATCGAGAAAACGAAGTCTAAGGTAATTGTAACGCAACTAACAAACGATTTCGCTCTAAGTTACGTATTTCCAACTGTGATGTGCTCGAAGTAAATGCAAATTGATATTTATTTGTGTAAGCCTTTCGTTTGTCTTTTACAGGAAGTGAAGATGAATCGATCATCATTTCTTGCTGTTATCGCCGCAGTTCTCGTGGTCGTCTTCCCCCAGACTCAAGCAGAAACAAGTGAGGTTCCTTCGAATTTCTGTACTTACATTGATCAGAAACTAAATAAACTTCAAAATATACATAATACATGTTCCTGAAACCTTTAGTTTGTAACGAAAAGTTTTTACACTTTCGAACTTTAAGGTGACTCATACCGAGACTCTGAATCCGATATCCTTTGAAGCTATGGACGCTTAATGTTATTGTGTGAACTCGTTAACTCATAAAGAACGGCTTTACATCTGGGGTACTGTGTTTATATATTGAGTTGTACCGTACATGGTCGTTGAGTGGCACTATGAGGACTAACATAGTATAAGGTATGATACCATGACACTCTTCATTTCAATCTACATATTATTTGAGTTGTACATGGCTGTTGATCAACAAGATGAGTACTTCCATATTTCGAAGCTGTAAAAACATGGTATTCTTCGTTTCAATCTACATATTTCTATTTATTCTTACAACAAATCTCTTGTAAGTCTAGAAGATACAAGAAAAGTGTTAATAAACGCACACAAGGGGTTACTTATTGCAGTGTCTTGAAAGTTGGTTGTATTGATTTAATGTATCTCTGTGCTGCAGGTGAAGTGTGCTCGGGAATCGACTGCCAACAGGGGACTTGTGTCCCTCTCAGCAACACCTCTTACCCCACCAACATCTTGTCACCGTATCTATGCGCGTGTAAACCAGGATGGCAAACGGTGGAAGGGCTTCTGACCACTTTGCCTCCCGTGCTTACTTTGCCTTGCACTGTTCCCAATTGTAATTCCCACTTCCTTAACCGAGAGATGAGACTGGCTTTCTTTCTTGCAAAACATTCTTAAACTTCAAAGCAGGGGACTCTTTGTTTTGTTTCAATCAAGGCCACTGTAGAAAATCGTGCCCATGTATTGTGATCCACTGTAACGGAAATGTATTCTTGTTATAGTGACACTGTAGAAGGCCCCCCTGCTTTCGCATTCAAGAATGTCATGTGTGTGTCTACAATTGCATTAATAGTGTTTTGTCAGTCGTTTTTTTAAGTCAGATAAACTACTTCTATAAATATCATTCCCTTCCAAAATATAATTGCCATTCCTTTTCGAACCTAATTGATCTTCCTCCCCGTCTCCCCGTCTACAGTCAACTCGATAACTCCATAAGATGTAGCCCTTGGCTTAAGAGCCTCGCAAATTGATTACTCCGCACTAGATTAATGTTATCTGGCCTGTTTGATAATTTGACAATGTGATCAAACCTTAAGTCAATGTTACTTAGGTCGATGTTATTCTAATGTCACGTTCATAATATTCTATGAATAGATCGTTGTTCAAAGTAATATGGGACTAAATTGATGCCTTGCGATGCAGGTACCCTGAACCTTGGCTGCAGCAGCTCTCCTGCTCCTGCTCTCCAATCTCCACCTACGTTGGAGCACGTTTCTAGCCGTAAGTCTACTGAAGGCACTGTTGCAATTTATGGGTACAGAATCTAACGGATAATGGACATTGAACGAGAGCAAATCAAATAGTCTTGCATGAGGAGGAATTATTTGATCTCTTCATTGTAGGAGAGGCTACAGAAATTAAATTAAAACTGCCTGAATTTGGGTTCCAGTTTGATCGTCACATTGAGATGTTCAAAGTCTTAGCTGATCAAGGTACTCAATTTTGGACTTCGATTTCTAATTCTATCGTATGTCTTATGATCCGGTGCAGCATGCTCCTTGCCTGGAATTTGTGGACAAGGCGAATGTGAAGTTACGGATTTGACGAAGTACCCTCCGATGTATAAGTGCAACTGCCTGCCGGGATATGCCAATGTCGGCAACCTGACAGCAGGCTACTGTCTGAAGGATTGTAAGATCAACTAAATTCCATGGACTTGCTCTTCTGTTAGTAGGGTGATTTGTGTATGAATTTGATTAAGTTTTATGCAGTTTGAGTAGAAAGACCTCTTACTAAATATTGGAGATATTGTTGCTGGTTTTCAGGCGAAATAGGAGCAAATTGTCGTGCTATTGGTGTTACTCTACCGTCCAAAAGCGCAGGTACACGTTGAATATCTAGCTCTCTTCTATACTCTCTGTGACTGCCTGCATTCATTACTTGCTTCTTCTCATCTAATCAAGCATTGCTTTGGTTAATAATTGGAAGCAGTGCTTGCTTTTCCCTCTGCGCTAGCTAAGATTTACTAAGTTTTTAAGTTGCTTTTCACTTTAAGGTTATTGATAATTACCAATACCTCAATTGAACTCTCTAGAGAAGCAATCATCATTTGAAGTCTTTTGTAATGCACAATGAAGTTTCGAAGTCTCAATTCATTGTACTGCCATTGTACGTCCACCTTATCTTGAAACCATCCTAGCTCTTTTCCTTCAAGACACTAAAATTTCTCAAGCACTGAATCTTAATTGAAGTTCTCCACCACGCCTTTTCCTCACAGAAAGTCTGCTTGCCAATTGGATGTGCTCCTGTGCAGGATCATTTGAGGCTTCAGTTGTGAACAGCTTTCAGATCACTCTGGCTGTTGTTGCGGCCTCATGTTTAGCACTGCTCTCTCAGAATGCGATGGTGTAAAATGTCAGGTGGTATTCAAATATATTCATGCTTTCCGGACATCAATGTAGTGTAGGGATGGAATCAAAACACCACACACTTGGAACCCTAATTGATTGTATTTTGACCTTGTAGAATCTCACTTTGATTGATATATGGACCAGGAGCTATTGGAGTTCCTTTGGACTTTCTGTTGAATTTTGAGGGCTTCGGCAGTTCTGGATAGACTCTAAGTTGGGTGCAATGTCGTAATTTCTCATTTCATGATCCTCACTCACTTCGTCTTCCTTCAACAATTTAGCACTTGGGGTTTTGCAGCTGACAAACTACGTCGTTGCAAGGAAGTAAAACCGAGGATATAGCTGTTTGCTTGCCAAAACTCACTAGTAAGAATGTTCTTAAGACTTTTGAGAGGTGCAAATTGGAGGGGGTTCTGCAGAATTTGTTAACCCACTAATCTATTGTATTAAGTTAAAGACACATTGTTATGTGATCTGTCACGATTGGTTGTCACAAATATGGTCACATTTTCATCCTGAATATTTCATCCTATTATTTTGAATGATTTTCATCCATCCATATCTTCTTAAGTTCAATGTCATATAACAAGTTTACGGTAGTTTACAATAAGTGTTATTTCCTTGGAGTTCATTTCATAACATTCAATAGCAATGGTTGGCATTGTCTTCTCTTGACGATGGAGGGTGTAGAAAATTCTACATCCAATAGTGCTTCATCAATAACTATTGAATAGGTGGAGGGTGGAGAGGTTGGATGTGGAATATGCTACACCTTCCATTGTAGAGAGAAGTTAGTGTCATAATATGCTAATGAATGTGATGTGTCATTCTAGTTGATACAACATACAACAAGGGCTAGTGAATGCTAGTACCATCAAATTTATTACAATTGTAGAGTCATAATCATTGATCATGAATATTAGTTGAACATTTGGCATGAAATGAAGGTTTTGGATTTTTATTTGAACTTTGGTTTAAATTGTAAATTCTAATTACTTTAATGGAGAGTCAATACTTCAGAAAAGAAAAAATGTAAGGCTTTGAGTATCTTTTTCCTTGACCTTTTAGCTTTTCCTATACAACTTGAAGATTGAATCTTTTAGAAAGTTTTTCTTCTCTTTTCAAAATAGGCATATTGAAAAACTACTCTACCATCCAAGAATTTGAAAATCCTTTGAAAATATGCATTAAGAAGATCTTTGGTTCACTTTACAATGTTTGATATGAATGGAGAGTTAGTTTCTTCAAGATCTCCTACCAAACTCCATAGGATAGTTCAAGAATATATATCTAACATCTATTTTGGACATCCATTAATAATTTGTTACTAAAAGCACTTTTCATCCAAGCAAACTATCAATTAGTGTGCATTCTATAGTTTTAACAATAATTCACATTAATTTAGAAATAATACAAATTTTTAAGTTGTACTAATATGGTAGTTTAGGATATTTTATATTAAAAAAATAGGTATATGGCCTATATTATATTTGTTCGAAATAGTGTGATTTTAATCCAAATTTCATCCATATTTTTCAATTGTTAAAATGACATTCATCCATGCATCATTCCACCACATTCATCCATGAATCATTCCACCACATTCATTCATCCAAATCTTGTAAGTTACAAAATGAATTTACATCTTGTTGCAAATTATTACAATGGAGCTACATTTTTCCCAATGATCTTTGTGATGATTCTTCTCCATGTTTAATAGCACTTGTACACATAGAATGGGTAAAAATATTCTTCCCTTGCAAAAAATTTTTAAGGTGGGTACATCAAAAAGCGCCACTTATTGGTACTATACCTAGTTAATGTTATTACATTGTTCAAACTTTCATATAGTCTTGATGGGAAGTGAAAACACACCAAAGAATGTAGCATTTAGATACAATATGCAAAAATTATTAAGAGTCAAATGAAAGCACCATCTGAGTCTGTCTGTGTACATGATTGATTTTGAAAATGTACACACATTGTAGATAGTGCTGTAAGGTCAGGTGCGCTTTTGGGTGTACCTCCCTTACCATAACTTATATATAAGGTAGGTACACCCAAAATGGCTCCTGACCTTAAAGCGCTCTGTACAACGTGCATAGATTTTTCAAAATCAGTCATGTACCCAGACTGTAGATGGCGCTTTCAGAAACACACTTTGACTGTTAATAACTTTTGCATACGGTATCCAAATCCACTGTTCTTTGGTGCATTGGAACATGCTTTCACTCACCAACAAGACTGTAAAAAAATTTGAACAACATAATAACAGGAACTAGGCACAGTAGAGAAACTGGCGCTTTTGGGTGTACCTACCTTAGAGGAGTCTCACATTAAGTTAATTGAGTGATTCACTCTGTCAGTAGTAAAATGACCTCCTACCACAATTGATACCCAGTATCTGCTCTTTGGTACCCAGACTGAGGACCGGCGAGACCATCCATGCCTAGTCCTCAACCGCATCCTCTGCCCTAATGACCCTAAACCCAAGAATTGACAGGAAGCGGGACACCAAGAATTGCAGCGATGGCGTCGAAGGAAGCCGCACCCTCGAAGCCCGAAGACAGCGACGACGACACCTTCTTCGGTGCCTCATTTTTTGTTGACGAAGCGTAATTCTCCATTTCACATTGTCCATTCATTAAATTTCCACATTCATCGACTTCTCGTAGCTTTGGGATCCTGTGGATCGTCGCCCATTCTGTAAATTGAAGTTCCGCTTCGTGTATCCAGATTGAAATACTATTTAGTTTCAATTACTCCGGCATTCAGTTTTTTTTTGTATTTAAAATTTGTCACACTTCTCCTGAGTTGGGCTTTGGTGATGGGATTGATTCGTGGGTTTCGGTGGTGGCTTGTGAGGTTATGAATTCGGTACAGTAGTGAGCTCGTATGGATTATTGGGATTTTGAGGGGGTTTCAATTTCTGATGAGATTGATTGATTATTCTTGTTGGTTAAGCTTTGTTAATCTTGTTGCGATTTGCAAATTAGAAGTCTGATTAGATTTTTTTTTTTACTCCCAGAAGCTTAAACCCTAAGAGGGCATTTATTTTCATGCCTTGTTTGGTTGCCGTGATGTCGTGAAAGAAAGAGTTTTTTTTTTCAGGTAATTACACGTGAGAGCGACGCTGTAGTGACTAGAATTTGACTGACAAATTTGTTATTGGATGTTGTTAGCAATTGTATGAGGGTTTTTATGCACCAAAGTATGCTAAATTTGGATATTGGATACAAAAGTTAGAAGGGTTTAAGTTTCATTGGTAGATTTCCTAAAACCAAATTGGATTCTGATGTAAACTGGTGTACATTATCAGTATGAATTCAACATACAAGAATTTAGAGTGTTTCATTTGGGTATGTGTTGCAATGAGGTACCTCTTTCTTTTGTTCTATGCATTTAATACTCTTTCTCCTCTTAGACTTTCATGTATTGTAAAGTATATGCTATGTGCTGAGTAATTGTTTTGTTGATGGTTATTGCAGATATCTTGAAAAGGAATTCATTGTTGGCCCTCATACGATCAAAGTGTTGTGCCTTCAGTGTTCTTCTAGTAAGTGTACTTCTCCATCTAGAGTCTTTTTCAGTACAGCTTAACGAAGCTACTAAGTATGGTTAGGTGCACCTTTTTATATGGGTTAATCTCTACAGTACCAAGCCCAAATTGAGCCTCGTGTGTTTTCTTAATAGGCATTTGGGGAATTCCTATTGTTGAACTTTATTGTTTCTCTCACTGCACATGCAATGTGTTACAGAAGAAACAAGGTCTGGTTACGATGGTGCTGATTACAACTTCTGCATGTTTCTAGATATCAATATTTCTTCAAGTACTGTGGGATGTCTTGTGGTCTAACTGTCTTGACACTGTGTGGGTTTGGGCCTTGGTTGCAGCTGATTATGATCTCACAGGGCAATTAGTTTGGCCAGGAGCTGGAATTCTGAATGACTATCTAGTGAATCACTCGCATCTTCTTGATGGTCGCTCTGTGATTGAACTTGGATCAGGCGTTGGTAAGAAATCTTCCCTAACGAGTTTCTAGAGAGATTGCGAAGCATCTAGGTCTCTATCTTTATAGTGCTCCCCAATTAGGATGAGAGTGTCCACTGTGAATGAATAAGACTGCTCCAGTTGTCATAGTTTACCCCTGGGATAGTTCGATTTGTTGTTAAAAAATTTGAAGAATCCTCTTCCAATCGTTTTACGAAGTTAAAGTATGTGTGGAAGATACGGATTAGGAATCAACATTGTGGGAGGTGGTTGTAGGTCTCAACGGTTTGCTATGTGCCCAGTATTGTCGTCATGTGGTCATGACTGATCACAACACTACCGTATTAAAGGCATGCCACTCTACGCATGCTCTAAACCTTCACCCTCAATATAAGTGTTGTCTTGTTTTCAACTCGCCGTACTCATATCATGTTAAGAATCTTCACTGGTTAACAGTTGTTTATCAAAGTGGTGATTAATGACTTAGGTCATCACGTGTCCCTCGTCTGTAGCTACTTGAATACCGGTAAAATCAAATCAGAGTTTTAAAACTTGATTCAAGCTCCAGAACTGGTATCTGAAGAAACAACGGTGCTTCTATGCAGGTCATGAAGAGAAATGTGGAGTTGCAGGACGAGACTTTACAGTCAAGTACGATCTTATGGATCATGCCTAGATTTTTGAAAACAATTGGCATTTTATTTTTATTTTTATTAGAATCCTTCAGCTAAATGCAACATTTTTACTCCGTACCCCATGTGAGCATGATACTTGACGGAGCTCTTAATGTTATGACCTCTTTTTATTTGAACATGCTTAGCGGCCAGTATCCCCTCATCTGTTATCTGTTTTTGTAGAGTTGGATTGCGAGGAGCTTGACTGGGGCAATGATGATCATTTGCGACACATCAAGGACAGCTACCCTGACGGTTTTGACCTCATCTTGGGTGCTGACATATATATCCTCCCATCAAATTCTTCACCTTTTCAGATTCTGTTTGAGCCGAACTTTGGGTTCAAATGGAAAGCAAAATCACTTCTTGCGTATACATGTGTTTATAGGCTACACGAAATGAATAATAATGTTTTCCTTAGGTATTCTTATTCTTTCTTTGCTACTGTTATTTGACTTTTGCAAGCATTCTGCTTTTCATTGTTTGAGCTTCGCTGAATGTTCGTAGAATAAAAGTGGATTTTGGTAGCAGTGGACCCGCTTCTAGTATTTCTCCTTGACCAACTGGATCCACGTTACCATCAAAGTGCTGTGAAACCCCTGTTTGCTACCGTGAAGGCCCTCATAGAGCTTCACCCTGCAGGAGCCTGCAAGTTCATTCTAGGCTATGTTTCAAGGTTCAAGAGGTCTAATACCAACCATATCTGGGGTTTGTTATTCATCTGTTCAAGTAGAAGCCCCTGGACAGTTCATATTGATGACATGATTTAACCAGAATTTGCTCTTCTTGAGTCGCAATTTATTTATCCCCCAAATACCCAAGCTTCTAGTTTGGAAGCTAATAGTTGATAATACTTACTTTCAAATCAAATTCTGTCATTCAAAATACGAATTCTACTTTCTATTGGTACCTTTTTTTACCTTGAAGCTTCCTCCATTGTTAAATTCAACTGCTAGAGATAAGAAGCCGTCCCTTTGGGCCAGTTGGGCACTTAATGTTACCACTACCTGCATGCATGTATCTAGTCCCGAAAGTCAATTCTAACACTGAACCCTTTCGCCCTGTGCAGTAATGACTTCGCAGTGAATGCTGAAGTTCTTAGACTGAAGATGCATATTGCAGAGGTTCCGGGAACCAGAAAGTCGCTAGCAGGAGGCGCGCATGAAGGATGGGTCTATGAAATTTCAAAGGAGTCTGACCTACTGTAGGTTTTTAATCAGTTTCAGAACGAGCTCTACTCTGCAACAAGAGAGACTCACTCTCTTATTTTCCCATTTCGTTACACCCAAGTTAACCTGTCATGAGCAGTAAGGTGGTGACCAATGAATATAGAACACAAAGATACCGATTTTCTTCATCATACGATGTATGCATAGTCAAATTTGCAGATTCTTCTGTCGTGTACAGTACAATGCATCCTTTTCATCCCTGGCTTGCTGGAATAAATTCTCCCTGTATGTCAAATCATATATCAAATGTTTTAGCAAAAGCGCAGGGGCTGGAGACTGTACACCTGGATTAGAACGGATATGTTTTGGTATCCTTCGCAACTACCACCCAGGAGCTTCCAAAGCTTCCTTAAGACGGAGACGAAAACTGCGTTACGTACTTAACGAACTCAAGATGTACCACCCTCGCAACGTTCATAACATTCTATGGACACTCAATATCAATACTCCATCTATTCTCATTCTCTCAAATGCATAACTAAAGTTTGTCATTTTCAAGTAGTAACAGAGAAAGAACCAATGGAAGATAATAACATTCATGCCCATCAAAAAGACTCAAAAGTTCGTCAGTCACTGAGCAACCAACACCCATATCCTCTTTTTAGTACCACAACATTCTGGAACTTGAAGGCAAATGACCCTTTACTTCCCATGAATATGAGCTCCTTTCACTGTAGAACATCACAGCTTGAATCACATCTTGAATGCAAGCTTTCCGCATGTATTGTGGGCCACTGTATCATGAGCACATTCTTGTTACAGTGATACTGCCTTCCACTTCAAGAGTGACCTCCCACCTGAAATGACCCCAGATTATGCACAAAAAGAAGCCGAATCCTTGCGTCGAGAAAGTCCCTCAAGAATGCTCTGGGCGAATGTCAGCACAAAGAGCACAACAACTGCATTCAAAACAGGAGTCTGGTGGCTAACCATTATTCAATTTCAAAGAGTTTCTGACATAAGAGACGAATTCGAGCACGGAACCCTAACCCTAAACCTGGACAACCTGCACGAGACCACCTAAACTCAGATTTGCGACTCGATGTATTGGTCGATGTCGGATTTGAGAGCACTGAGCTGCCCTTCCGACGCAATGCGCAGCTTGGCGTCGTCGATGGTGACCAAATACTTGGCCTGAAACGCCGTCGCATGCGCGTTCGGGTTGCAGAAGACCTCGAAGAAGACACCCTCTTCCGTCTGGCGATACTCCATGTTGTCCCACCGCTTAGGCCGAGCGGCTTTCTCCTTCTCCTTGAACGTCGTCAACAGCCCCGTGATGGCGGAGCTCAGCCCTTTAGCCGAGTCTAGAGAAAAGGGGATGGTGAGTGAAGTTTCCCCGATGTGGAGCGTAATCGGAGTCTTCGCTGCAACCACTGAGGCATCTTTGTCAATCTAATGGAGAGATCTTGCGAAACAATAATCCAAGTCCACAACCACTGATACACCTTAGTCACATTTCATGGCGACTTCTTTTGAAACAACAATCCAACTCCACGACCAACTGATATACCTTTGTCAATTTAACGGAGACAAATTTTGAAACAACAATTGAAATCCTCATGTCCATATTTCCCACCAAAAAAGAAGGTAAAAATTTTAAAAGATTTACGAGATCGCAACACTCTTGGCGTGAACTCACTCGCTTCACAGTGAAGAGTTGAGAGCGCAGTAAGGGAATGTGGAGTCATGGAAGGCCATAGACAACAAGAAAGAGGAGACAGAAGAAGATGCAAAAAAAGTGTCACGAGATCACAACATTGAGAGAGAGGCAGAAGCACTAAAAGGACAGTGAGAGAAGATGGACGAATTGGTAGACAACCGGAGAGAGAGGCAGAAGAAGAGAAACATTAGCCGCAGAACCAAATGCAAGCGATTTCCAGAATCTCACATAGCCAAAACGAACAGCAGCATTGGTTACGCACGATCACGCACCGCATTCACAGAAATATTAAGTATGTACAACCCTAGTGGCGAGGAGCTTGGTTCACAAATAAGAATTCCAAAGAAACTAACAAAAACCACAATGCACTCAACCCTTTTTCACTATTCCATAGTTTGAATGCGTGGCAAGTCTGCTACACTCAATGCTAGAGTGGCAAGTGTGCATAATCTTCACGAATGTCATTTCAGAGAAGGTCATTACAAAGATGTTTGGGTGTAACAGCACTCACCTTGCAATTGCGCGGCGTAGACAGGAAGACATCTGGGGATTCCGGATATCCGAAGTTGCAATTCCGGAGCGGAGGAAGTGCGAGCGGCGATGAACGAGGAACCAAGAGTAGCAGCTGCTGAATGTGCCATAGCCACGGCCATCACCATTGCGACGGAGAAAGAAAACGACAGAATGCAAATGCAGTTCTGCTCTCTGTGACGTCGAGACTCGAGCCTCGAGAACAAAGGACTCACTGCAGTGGCGCAGTCCACCTTATCCACTTGTTAGGTCAACTTGGCAGGGATAGATTGGCTAGTCTTTTTTTTAGATTTTCATTCTGCAAAGATAATATTACGGGAATCTGGATTCGGTGAAGGAATTGATGGCATCAATTCTACGTAATCTATGTTATTCTGCACGACAACACTATTCATTAGGGGTTTAGGATGTCTGTCGGATTTGTGGCATTCGCAGTTCACTCTACAGTAGTTTGTAGGTTCCGGTTGACCCCAAAATAGTACGGAGTACGAAGTTGACAAGGCACCCCGAGGGCCTTGTGTTTCAGATTCGTGGAACTTTCTAGTTTTTCAGTTGGCAGATTGTGTGAGTGGGCCGCAGGTTTTTAGCAATTGCGTGTTTGGCAGTCACGTTTGGAACAGTGTCGGTCAGGGTTTTGTTGCGGAGACGACGAATGATCGAGCTCTTGTAGGTAGAAACTGGAACTGCTAACAACGGCGATAGCGAGTCGTAGCGTAATAGAAACCTAGCGTGCTATTGTTGTTGTTGCCCGAATTTCTTAGTGTGGAATTTGGCTGTGTACGTTCAAGCCCCTGTCCCTCACTCTATCGGTTTGAGGGTTTCGGAACTCTCTAGTGTAGCGTGTCTTTAAGTAATTTCAGTACCAGTACAGTTCTGCCTCCATCCACTACAATTTGTGAGGAATGATGTCGACGCGCTTGCGTTCTGGGCGATTGCGAAGGTGGGACTCCCTTACAACACCCTGAGCACGACGGTGCAAGCCTGAGAGAGACCGAGAAAGATGGAGAGCTCTCACATTTGAACATGGAGTGTCCCCGTTCCTCTGCAACAGATTTGAGAGTCAGCAGAAACCGTAACAATGGGCGCAAGTGAGAACGAGAGAGTGAGAGAGCGAAAGTAGCGTTCACTCACACCATGTGTCAGTGCTGCCGAAGTAGGGTATCTTTGCAGCAACAGGTACCTCTTCTTCAGATGAACCAGCGCGAGAGCTCGTGGGCATCTGACACTTAGGGTTTAGGGCTCACTGGTGACCCACATGAAAAAAATCCATGGGCGCTTCTGTAGAAAGCTTATAGAGAAGCAAATCGAACTAGCCAAGCTCGTCTAGATTTACCTTGACAGGGACTGGACTCTTTGGGTTTGAAGCTGGCAATGGCGAAGTAGCTAAGCTCGTCTAGATCTATCTTGCTAGGGACTGGATTCTTTGGGTTTGAAGCTGGCAATGGCGAAGTAGCCAAGCTCGTCTAGATCTACCTTGATAGGGACTGGATTCTTTGGGTTTGAAGCTAGCAATGAAGAGGTTAGTGATGTCGTGATCGACATGGCCTCCATGAGAAGATCCTTATCATCGCAAATCCGTGAACCTCGAGCAACAACAGCAGCAACTGTCAGTTGCAAACTTGATTTCTCGGCTCCAGGAGCGACTTCTTCTTCATCGCCGTTTTTGAGGGCGGTGGTGCTGGCAATGGCCATGGAAACTGGCCATGGGTTCGGGAAAGGCGCCCCTAAGATGAGGAGTTGGAAGAAGCTGTTGACGCAGTTCGGGGTGTGCTTCGCTATTGGGGTGGTGGTGGGGTGGTTCACGCCGCAGCAGTGGCAGTTGTATGCGCCGGAGTCGGTCGCTGGCGAGGGGAAAGAGGGGGATGCGTTGTTCGGAAGGTCCATGGTTGGGGATGCGTTCACTGAGACGAAGATTTCTGCCGAGATCGGCAACGCTTTCGCAGGTGAACCAGCTATGAAACCTTGAGCCTCGAATTGTCAGTGCGTGTAACACCTTCTCGTGCAAAGAGTTGTCTTCATGCACATCTACTGGATGTAAGGGTTCTAGAATTCCTTGCAAGAGATTGCATCTTCGTTCACTTGTACTGATGTACGTAGCCCTTTCACTGAAAATGCACCCGGCCAGCTCTACGTAGTTGTGGATTCCGTTTAGCTAGGCTCAGTCCTAGAGAAGTCCTCGGGAAGTATGTCTGAACTTCATGCCAATGCTTAAACCGAAACTCCAGGCTCATAGTCGCGAGCTTAGATTTCTAGCCTATGCTGTCCGTCGGAACTTTGAGCCTCGAAATTTCCAGTGCTTCTAACTTCTCGTGCAAATGCTATAGAATTCCTTGCAAGAGTCGCATCTTCATACTGATGTACATAGCTCTTTCACTGGAAATGCACCTGACTAGCTCCACCTAGTTGTGGATTCGGTTTAGCTATGCTCAATCCAAGACAAGTCCATAGGAAGGAACAAGTTTGAACTTCATGCCATCGCTTTAAGTGGAACTCGAGGTATGAAAACCGCGAGCTCTGGTGACCCACTTACGCTGTCCGTCGAAACCTTGGCCCTCGAATTTCCAGTGCATCGGACAACTTGTTTTTCACGTGCTACAGATTTTCTTAGCAAGAGTTGCATTTGCATATATATAAAACTTCATATTCGTGCACATGGACGTAGACCTTTCACTGAAAGCGCATGTGGCTAGCTCTACCTCTTTTTGTGGATTCTGTTTTGCTATGCTCAATCCAAGTGAAGTCCACTAGCAGTTAATGCCAACTCAATGCCATAGCTTAAACTGGAAGTTCAGGCATAAAAGCTGCAAGTATTGTCTTGCTATCTAGACTCGCATTGTTTTTAGCTTTCCTGCAATCTAACACTTGCACGGTTTAACCCAGAACTGCTTGCTGGCTTTATGTGTAGACTGCTATCATATTCGCCTGCTACTTCAATTGCTTGCTGTGATCTCAATACTTTGAGTCAGGAGGTGTATTATAACCCAATAGAATTGCGGTTTTAGTGGCTTTCCTACAAGTTGTCGCTCAAAACTTTTGGTTAAGTATTGAATCTCAATTTGAAATTATGAGTACTCAATAGTCGCACTCATAATTGCGAATTGAGATTTTATGTCCGTTTCTTAAGCAAAAATTTCGAGTGATGCCTTGTTGGAAAGTCAGTGAAAGCGCAGCTTTTTAGACCCGACGTCGTGGTTTTAAAGGATGACGGGAGTGGATAGGTAACGCTGTGGGAAATATGATTCTAGCAGGTGGTGAGGATGTGGAGATGCCTTTGGAGCCTCAGAAGCTGCTCATCGTGGTGACGCCCACCTACACGCGGCCCTTCAAGGCGTACTACCTGACGCGCTTGGCGCACACGCTGAAGCTGGTGCCTCCTCCGCTGCTGTGGCTGGTGGTGGAGATGCAGTCGCAGTCGCTGGAAACGGCGGCCCTGTTGCGGGAAACGGGGCTCATGTACCGCCACTTGGTGTGCGACCGGAACCTCACCAATGTGAAGGACCGGGGGACTTACCAGCGCAACACCGCCTTGGCCCACATTGAACAGCATCAGTTGGATGGCATCGTCTACTTCGCCGACGATGACAACGTGTATACACTGGAGCTCTTTCAGCAGATACGCCACGTCAAGTTCGGTTCCATCTCTTCTCCCTCCTTTCGCTTGCTGGTATTCACTGCTACTTCGAACTGCTTTGAAAAGACTTTGGTTAATCTAGGATTCATTGTCGTGACCCATTTGATTGATCATAATGTGAAATAAAAGAATTCAGATGGTACCACACTTACATGTCATCCGATGGTATGCTCGCGCTTGGTTAGGCGCTGTGTGATAAAAAAGTTAATCTAGTCCACATGTGCACGTGAATTCATTTTGATGACTATTTTTAACACCAAGTGCGAACATACCTTGAATAGAATAAACGATGTACTGATCCTGTGTGTTTGGGCAGGCGCTTTGGCACTTGGTTGGTGGGAATGCTGGCACCAGGCAAGTCGAGGGCCGTCCTGGAAGGTCCAGTGTGCACAGACGAGAAAGTGATCGGGTGGCACACCAATGCGAAGAGCAAGCGTCTGCGACGGTTTCATGTGGACATGTCTGGCTTTGCCTTCAACTCCACCATCTTATGGGACCCTCGCAGGTGGAAACGCCCCACCTTGGAGCCCATCCGTCAGCTGGACACCGTCAAGGAAGGTTTCCAGGTCAGTCCAGTTCATCGTTGAGACGGTCCTTATACATTCTCCCTTTCAACTCCTAAGGCAACTCTACAATAGAATGTCAACTAAATATGGGGTCAGAGTTTGCAAAGGTCTCTTCCTTCTTCCCTTTTTGAACCTTGTACAATTCTGAGCTCCAAATTCTCGTCAGAGATACTAGCACGCATGTTGAGAGTTTTGTCCCAATAGAAATATTTCTCTTAAAATCACTTCCTATTGCGGCATGCGAGTCTCGCCCTTCTAGTAACTTTCAAAGAATATCATTCAAAAATGAAGATAAGCTTTCTATTGGGATATTTTGTTTCCTTTCTTGATGATTTATTTCGATTCCTATAGAAGCAGCCACTTTGGCCAACATGTTTCATAGTTTATAAGTGCACAATTGCGAAACATGGTCCTGAAGCTTGGTGGCTACTGTTTGGTAATTTTTTCAGAGCTACGAGAGTGAGATGGGTACTTGATATATCGATCATGCAATAATTCAACTCTTTTAAGTCTCCATATTTCTTTTGTAGTCACTTGGAGACGAGTTTCTGCATTTGCGCAGCAGAATTCACATGGTCTTCGTTTTAGCTACTCTGGCAGAATCAGTAAATTCTGAAGCTCCCGTGGCTTGTGCAGGAGACCACGTTCATAGAGCAGCTGGTTCCAGATGAGAGCCACATGGAAGGACGACCGCCGGGGTGCCTAAAGGTGATGGTGTGGCACCTGCACCTGGAGGCGCCCAAGGGATTTGCGTATCCTTCTGGTTGGACTCTCTCGACCCCTTTGCAAGCTAATATACCTGTTCGCAAAGACAACTAACCAATCTTCTCCTTCTTACTTAAGTTTGTTGCCAACAATAGAAGACCAAGAACTGGCACTCAAGGAGTCCTCTTCTTGTTGATGCTTACAAAGTAGGAGCACCTAAGAGCGACTCTTTGAACTTGGGAACCATGATCTATGACTAACTTAGATTTATGTACAACGTTCCTGAACCTTGTGGGAATAAGCTGGTTCACGAATTTGGCAGTGCAACCTATTTGTGAGCCTGTGTCTAATACCTGATTGGGAACTTAGAACTGCATTAGAAAGCAGTTTTCGAATACTGAATATGACTTTGGCTAGTGTAGGATGCTGCAAAATCATTGCATGCATAGATGATTGATTCAAGCTTAGTAGGTTAAATGTGATCAGGCATGTGCCCAGTTGGTGATGCTGATCACTCAAGTGCTGTTCGAGAACCTCCCAATCGTTTTTGGAAGAGAGAACGTTGAATATCAGCATTCTACATCTCGACAGTGATTGTATTAATACCTTAATTTATTAGCCGTATTCTCAGGCTTCCACTTTCTACTCTTCTGATTTGAGTTGATGTGTTCATTTGTTACCTGGACTGCAATTACCCGTTGCTGTTCAGATTATTTGATATCGCTACACTGGAAGTTGGATGGGCTTGCTCTGAGCTATCAATTACCGGTTATTTCTTCTTTTCTGGAGGACATGAAACATCCAACAACTCAGAACCTCAGGACATCACTTGGCAGGGAATTGAGGGAATCAATCATTTCATTGAATATTATGGTACAAGCGGAAGTATCAGAGACGCTGAGGCTAATGCGGGTGACAGATTATTGCCATAATGAGCACACCACTGCTGACAACCCCAAGAAGGAACGCATGGGACAGTAAGATGATCCACCATAGCCTCGATTGACTACGACAAGGTGCGCCCGCCCTTCAGTTATTGTGCTGTTAGTAGTGGGTGTTTGCATCAGATTTTCTGCTGGGACCACTCAGGGACCACGCTTAAGACGTTCAAATAGAGATACTGCTACATCAAGACTACACTATGACCGAGCTACCTACTTATAACTCGGCTTCTCATTAGTATATCATTCCTGTAAAATCAAGCGGTGCTGTAAAAATTGAGCAGGAGAGCGCGGCTATTTTCTGCTTTCTAACCCGAGTAATCACCGGTCTGAGAATTTGGTTCAGTTAAGATGTCCAAGAACCTGAGTAGTGCTTGGTAGTGCGCACTTCTGTTTGTCTGGAGTCCTGAGGACTTGGGTCCAACAGTCAAGTTCTTTAAAATAAGCTTTTGGTTAAGTTGTGCTCTCCAATGCTGAAAATCTCTTGGCGTCAAGTGTCTGAATTTGGTCGATTTAAGTCGGAGCAGAAGTTAGTTGCTGTTAAACTGAGCTCCCTCGAAGGTCTGGCCAAAGTGCCACTCAGCCGGAGCGGCATTCAAAGAGGTCACAGTGACACCATCGCTGGTCGTCACTCGGAAGGAGAGTGCCTGGCCAACCAATAATGAGTTTGTCTGCCAGTTCTGTCCCCAATTTCGATGCATGGGCTGCCATTTGGTGTTGGATCCCATTATGTCAACTGCGAGAACATCGCCTTTACCGCCAACGTTGTGAACCAGGATGAGATTGAAGTACTTATTCCCATTGATGGTGAATCTGATGCCACCTTTCTTCTGGCATGGTACTCTGAAGGACACAGTACAACGATTGTCGGTGAGAAGCTTGAAGTACTGTATGCAAGCTACTAACTTGATCAATGTGTGCAATTCTCGTGATAAATTTCTTGACAAAGATTGTTTCTGCAACGTTACCGTCTGCAGAGAGCCACCTATTGATGAAACTTCGTTAGAATTGATATACATTCGCCTAGGCCGGAAAACACAATCCATAAATCTGTCTTAATATCACCATAAAGCTCACCTTCTGAAGAGAACGGGGACGATGCCTGCTCTGTACTTGGCAAGTTTGGTGAAGCTAGGCTGTGCAAGATCGAAATGTCGCAACGGTGGATTGCACCACCCTGGGGTGCCGTCACCCTCACGGTTGGGAGGGCAGAAGTTCGTGGCTGTGACGGTAATTACAGGTGTACCTGGAAGACACCATTTCGAACGGTAGCATTGGAGTGCAAAGCAAGCTCCGCATTTTGCCCCTTTGTTAAAGAGTGCTGTGCTCAAGGCAGTCGAATCAACTCCATAGCCCGTGCTGTGGAGGTTTCCGTAACCGCAAGCACCGCCTGCACAATATTTATTTAAAGGACTTGATTAGAATCCACCGACCTGCATGTCAAACCACATCCGCATTCGATATAGCTAGTGGCTCTTGTTGAAGTGCCACAGGTGAGCAGGTGGTCGGGGATTCTTACTTCGTTATTATGATTATAGATCATCTCCAGATGTCTCTCTCTTCGAAGTAAACAAACATTTTACTTGCAAGTTGCGATTACGTGGTCATCGACTCTAATTAATAGAAGAAAAAATCAGTTTCGAGAAATGAACACTTAAAATTCCAATTAGCAGGTTAGATAGTTGTCTGTGAACTGTTCAAGGGACAAGATGTGGTACCCATAGTTCCTGACGCATCAGCACCCCCATAGAAAGTTGCGTGAGCTTTGCGCCAGTTTTGGCCATTTCTTATGTGAAATCTTCCATCGACGTTCTTGGCGAGCAGCAACAAAGTAAGAACGAGTGTAGTCACGGACTTCGTTAAGTGTTGATCGTACCCCTCCATCGCTCTTAATTTACTGCAGCGAGGATCATATCACGTTTTTCCCGTTAGAGTCCAGATAAGAATGCACCATCTCAAATGGTCTACCATTGAGTTTTGAAGTGTGTCCAAGAACCTTCAAATTCATATCACGAGTAGTATGGATTTTACTTATTTGTGCAGTCGCGGCTTCACCTAGCCTCACGACAGCTCATTGCACTTTGCAATGTCCATTACTTGGCTCCTCGTATGGAAGAGACTCTGCTATTTGTTACCGTGATTGAGACCACAGAGTTTGCTATGGTGCCTTGAAGGATTTCAAGTCTATGATAATGGTAGCGGAATTCGAACGAGTACAATGATATGACAGACGAGGTGGCGAGGAGAAGAGGCAACATTTCGGGATGGAACGTATTGGAAGGAGGTATGGAAGGAGGGGAGACACGACGTATTTCCACTCGGCAGGAGGAATGAAAGTTTCTCTCATCGTAGCAAAGGGAGCCAAGAGATGTTCACTGTCATAGTAGAGTTTCCCAGACAGGCTGTCTGAGTTCATTAAGAAATGATTACATATTTGAGTTCCAAGGGGCTTTCCACCGGCGAATAGAAGCTACATACGTCACTATAGGTAATCAGAGGAAATTAGGAACTGATTAGCAGAAACTGATGTCAAATTTAGGAACCCCTTTCATTTTCCATTGCAACGAATCGCAGCAGGAGTTTATGATGATGTGTAGACTTCGAGGTCGGAGAGTTGTAAAGACTTGACAATTGGAGCTAAAAAATACACGTAGTTTAGTGCAACGGTGCAAGGATTTGAGAGGGACTAGAAGCTCTCTTGACGCAAAAATTGTAGCCGTACACATGAGCTTCGTTGTAGTAATTGAATTAAGCTATCGTCTACTCTCAGAATGCAGTGTTCACAATTTTCCGCAGTGAAGCTTGCTTCAAGTAAGGATACAAGCTGTCAGCACGCATCATATTGTAATTGCAGTGTTTTTCAGAGAGTATCGGCTTCAGTCGCATGCTCTTCATTTCTTGTTTTGATTTCTATTGGCATGCAAACTGAACACGATACTTAACGTTTTGAATCACGCTACTGTCAAAGTTTAACAAGAAAATAGTAAGAAGATGGCAAACTTTCAAAGAACGAGAGAATTTACCGAAGCAAGCTGCCTTCGTGGCTTTCGTCAGCAAGGTTCACGACACGAGTCACGAGTCGCAAAAATATGACACAAATGTTTTCGTTCACCTCCTCTGGCAATGAAGTTGAACAACGACCTCAAACTCCGAATCATGCAGACGAACAAGGCATCGCGATTTCATGAGGAAAGTCCAGCCTACGAACAGAAACTAAGGACCGGAGCTAGAAGGAAGATCTGAAGCACATCAACACACCAGCTCACCAACAGAAAACCTTGAAGAAATCCTGCAATGCCTCTCTGTGCATAGTTCACAAAACAACACGAGGTTCATACAAGATGATCGATTACTCACTCTTCAAAATATTTCAAACTCACAACTCACTTTCATCATCAAAAATTTCGAACAACTTTTACGATAGTGAAAATCACTGACAACAAACACTCAGCACAAAGATTGACGATCGATTAAACAGCAAACGATCGACACTGACGACGGCAATGTCAATTTCACATCGACTCGTTTGAGGCAATGCCAATCACGCTCTCCCACTGGAAGAGAGCCACGAGAGAAGGAACGCGAGCTCTCGCAACTGTGGCAGGCAAAAATTCAAACTCTCACAGGGCACAAAACAAGGCACAAAATAACACGCGAAGAAGCAAGAAGCTAGAGCTCCGAAGCTAGGAAAACGCACGGGTGGCCGGGCGGGGAGGGATGAAACACAGCAAGATGAAACAGAGCCAAATTATAAAGACGACGGAACTGCGGCTGCATGAGCGCCGACACTGACGCGAGAGAGTGGACGGCCCAATGCAGATCGACGAGCGGCGACGGGGCAACGAGGACAACGAAAGCAGCGAGAGAGACGAAAGGCGAAGGGCAACGGAGGGCGGGGAACTGAGGGTGAAGACGAAGACGGAGACGAAGAGGGCGGGCTTTCAAGGCGGCGAGGAGCGGCAAGGCGGTTGACGACAGTTGAACGTAGCCCAATCTTTTTCGTCGCTTCCCTCCCCCGCCTCGGTCAGTTACAACTGATCCACTCACTATCGTCACTCCTCGCCACTAACTATCGTTACTCCCGCCACGGACTATCGTTATCATTCCCCCCATGTCTGTCATCTATGAATGCGCCACTTGATATCTTCACTGTACGTAGATCTACGATGTCTAGTTCTAGAGTCTTCTTCATTGTGAAAATGGCCAAGAACCGGGGTGGACGATGATGCATGGATCTCAATCCTAGGGAATCTCTGAAGAGAACTCACTCTTTCAACTGATTTCAAGCCTCATTGTCCATCACCTCACTCTATTTGCTTCCATTTTGCAATGAAAAAATTTATATTTATTTTTCAGAGATAAAATTATATGTCTACCATACAAGTCATTAAAAACTTCAAATTTGGGTGGTGGTGGTGGAGATTTATCATGAATTTTGTAAGAAAAAAATGAAGACAATAGTCATATCGAATGCATAATACACTCAAAATCTGAAATTTTATCTATAGATGTATATTATAGTGCATGATATCATGGTATAAAACATAATTACAATATGATTTTGAGATTTAAAAATCAACAAATGATGGTTACAAGTCCAAAGTGCATATTGCTATAAAATATTGTAATTTATGGATTTTTCAAGATTATAATTGGATTAGAAACTACACTTGATATCTTTCATGTCATTAGTTGGACTCAAATTCAAAAAACATCTTTTTGATGGCTAAAAAAATTCACATCAAGAGTAAATAGCCAAGAAATGACCAAAATACACTATATTAAACATCCTCTCAACAACCTCAATTGCATTGAATAGTGAAATTAGATTTCCCTTCACAAATTTTTTTGACATTATACACTATAAATATTTATTGCTATTGTTTAAAGATGTTGTAATTTTCATCAACCCAAAACTACATGTATAGTGGTGTATATTGGTGCACTAGTTCCAGCCCCAATTCAAAGAATTACACGTGCCTCCATGTAGACAAGTCATGAATCATGAGGTAACTTTGCTAGACAAGGCAACCTAATTTCATTAATTTTTTTAGCTATTTTCAAAATTTATCATCAAAAGTAGACAATAAATTCTAGTGTTTTCTCCAAGGTGAAAAAAGTCCCAATCATGTAATGTAGGAGAATTTAAAACAAACACATTTATGCATTGAAGATAGATCACATCAATAGACTTATCAAATATTTTAAGACTCACGTGAACACTTGATAAGGGATCCCATGTACCTAAAGTTTACATTCACACCAAGATCTAAGCCATTTAGATTATCCCCATTGTATGGACATTTCTTCAATATCTTCTCTACTTTCACATTTATTTCTTTGCTTCTCAACTCCAAGAACTATTAACCCATTAAGGACCGGTCGACCACTTTTGGGTTGATTATGCCACATTTCTATTGGTAGGGGAAGACTGGTTATGAATTGTGTTGTGGTTTGTTCAAGATGGATGAGAACAATTCTATGCTCAATCCACTAGAATAGAAATCAATCCAATTTGACCAACCATGTGGTCTTAGACGGGTGTACTTGAGGTAACATGAGCCACTATTCTCGTAACCAATGCTTTTTTCCATGGAATCTTCATTATAACAACTAAAAATATTCAAAAGAATGAAAAAAAATTATATGTCAATGTTTTATATATATAGACATATTATGTGTCAAAATATGAATGCATTCTAACTAAAAACAGGACATCAAAAGGACTTACAAAGGTACTGTAACCAGTCCTTTGTATTCTTTAGTGGTGTGCTTTATTTGATGAATAACAAACCTTTTCATTGAAATTTTTGAACTTTTGAATAGAATTTGCCATCAATATTTCAATTGAATATATTTTGAATTATTTTCAATGCAATTGGAGACATTTTTGAATGAAATATTCTACAAAATATTCCAAAAAGGCCTCAAAAAAGGACCCAAAGCACGTCGTCCATGGCTCATGTTACCTCAAGTGCACCCAGACTTGAAATTTGTGAGCATTGGGGGGCTGAAAATGAAACAAAGATGTGTTATAATAATTTAGAAGGCAACATTGCTTGCCCCAAATAAAAGGCATATGAAAGAGATTGAAATGTTAACCACAATGTTGCCTAGTATGCCTTCTCTAAATAAATTATTGGAAATAGATAGTAAATGAAGAAGAAACAAGCCATCAAAATTCACTAAGATCCAAAAATGTCTAGATTTTGAACTTTGAATTGCTCCCAAACAATTAAAAGAACTTAAATTGACATGAAAATTTTACAACAAAAACTAGACTTTAAGAGGAATATAATCCAATAAATTTTACTAAAAACAAGCGTTGGACAAAAAAGATACAAGCTCTCAAAGTAGATGCCATCAAAATGCAATTTGATGAACTCAAATTGAACCTATGAACTTCGAATGGCTTTCAAATGATCAATACATCTTCAATTGATCTAAAAATTTTACCACACAAACTAGATTAGAATGCACAATTTTTCCATTAAAATTTTATTAAATTCAAACATTGAATGCAAAAGTTACAACATTTTGAATTGGACTACCAAACTCTGTGAGGACACTTTTTGTCCCCTTGGGCAATGAGAGGTTAAGAAAAATAAAATTGAAGGGGAAATACTCTCATCAAATACACCCTCCATTTGTGAATAATACCAGTGTTTCCTTCATGATTTTCGGAAGAAAAACTCGTATTATTCAGAAACAGAGGGAGTAGTAAATTGCAAGAACATGCTCACAAATTCCAAAGATGGAACAAACTGTTATCATCCCCAACAAAAGTACACAAATACAACACAGGTCAATGTAAACATTATGTTTACAGAGAACACTCCCAGAAACCTCGATAAATGTCGCATATAACTGTCTTGTTCGACTATGATAAAAATGATAGAAATTTATAATTAAAGAATAAATGCTGATGTTACAATTAAACTGTATGGTCCCAACAGCTGAAAGATGACACGGCCTCTTCAAGAACCACCTCCACTTCAAGCGGAAACCAGATCATAATCAGCTTTGGCATCCTCAAATTATGGAACAAAATAAATACTCCCTCGGAAAACCTCTGCAACTGGTTTTCTGAAATCTGGCTAGTTTACAAGAGAAGATAGCAGAGTAAGAGTGCATCATTGGCACCACCACGTCTCTACATCTGACTGTTATCCTGAAGAAATACATCGCTTAAAAGCAAAACTCCAGCTAGATTAGTGACAACTCCAAAACGCCATCGGAGTTTCCATGTTGCCCCCGCGTTACATTCAAGGTAGTCCTGCGTAAAGCGTTCACAATCAGCACACACAAGCCACCAGAAGTTCGAACCAAATTAGGAATGGGCAGAGATTCAATGAGAAGGGGTTCAGGACCACATACTTGGAATCCGAGGACCTTGAAGCTTGTCACTGGTGTTGGCCATCAAGAACTCCAAATCCTGAGGAGCAACGCTCGTAAACTGGCAGGTGGGTTCAAAAATATGATGTCCGCTTATAGTCTCCAGGTCAAGCTCCGCATGACAGAACTCGATGCAGTATCAACCGCTAGAAAAACGGCAGGGGATTGATATGTACAGAGACCAATCTCTCGATCCAGATATTTTTTGTACTTTTCTTTTGCTGTTGCTGTGGATAGATAACTTTAATGTTCTAATCTGAACCAGAAGCTAAGCTCAGCTGTAGAGAAATCCACAGCAGCGTCATGAGCAACATGACCCGCCAGCTCTAGGCTCTGCAGAAGAAATAGAAAAAACAGAGTTAAAATTGAGCAGAACAGAGAGACCCAAAGGAGTGGGATAACATCCCCAGGAGTGATCATCACCCTTAAGGGCAGAAAGTAACACCTTGATGCACATGTCGAGCGACCCAAGTACAGTTCAAGATGGACTAGGACTGACCAGTTGAGGGAAAATATGCTTATGTACCAATAGTTAGACAACTTACTTGAGCTTTGAATCAAGGGTTTTAGAGATAGTCTTGTAGTAATGACGATGAGGTTCGTGGTCTCTGATCTTCCGGGGTTTGTGCACATTGTAAGCAGGGGTTACTATTGTGGATTTCTCAGTTTGCGCGCACTCTTGCAGGAGCTTCAGGCTTGCGTAACTGCCAATGGCGAACTTCTGATTTGTACTACTTGAGTCCAGGGAATGAAGAGGAGCGAGAGACTTCTTGAGTGTGGATTTCGAATTCTCAACTGGTGTTGAGTTCGCTCTTGAAATTTTGGTGACCATAGGGGCTGATGTCGGCTTGGGATGCTCTGCAGGTTTTTGCTTCGATGGAGGCTTCGACAGAGGAGCAGATGCTCGTCGCAACTTGCTGAACAGTTTTCCGAAGTCTCCTGTCAGTTTGTTGGTTTCTGTGATGCCACCACTGCCTGGCAATGCCGGCTTCAAGACCTGAGAAGAGCAACATAAATGACTTGGTGATTCAAGAAGATTTGTTTCAATGATAGGGTAACGCCTTCCCGGGAAGTGAAACTATAAATCTTCACTACGACGATGTCCACCTTGATGTCAGCGAAATTTATAGCCCGATCAGCAGTATCCATCATAAAATCTAACGCAAGAAACCATATATCCTAGCTTGACATAAATAGAAATAAAAACGGTCACGAAATTCGAGAGCTACAACCTACACGCCGGATGAATCATCAATTCGATCATTCAGACAGGCGAATTACTTAAGAATAACAAGACAGAACACGGAGAACAAAGCAGAGGATGCAATTTCTGTACATCCACTTGAATTAGGGCAATAATAGATCAAAAACCTCCGCAACAATGGAGCATTAAAAACTTGAGTGATAGAGAGTTCGAAGTTCATGTAATACCATAGCAGGTTGAAGGCAATCCCAAGATGAAGTGGGGAAGAAATCTGAAGTTACACAAACAGAGAATTACGGCCAAAAACACGTTCAATACCTCGCCTCCGTTCTGCAAGTCATGGTCGTCATGCTTACGAACGCCATTGTTTCGGGGCACGGAAGGACGCGTGGGTTTAGAACTGATTCCGTTCGAGTGTTCCTTCTTGTTGTCCTCGGTTGAGATGAGCGATCTGGAAATAAGCTGCGAGACGGAGTCGTACTCGCCTCCCCCGCAGAACTGTGGATCCCAGGACCGACCAAGTGCCTCCCTCGGCAGACCTTCTCTTGCTTTGAAGCCTTTCTCAGTTTCAATGGACGAAGCGAACGCCCTCATAGCGGTCTTCGCCACACCACCTTCACCCTTCTTCACTTTAATGCCATGCAAAGTGGGTCGGACGAACTTCTTGGGCATAGGTGGTGCTGGCGTGCCAATCTTCGTTGAGCTCTCCCAACTAGGTTTAGATTTGGCGGGGCTTTTGATTTGATTTGGACGTGAGCGAAATGGTGATTTGCTGGTGTTCCGGGGAGGGCTGGGAGAATCGAGCATCACATCGTTGATGAAGGAGACCCGGAGAGAGCTGCCTCGGCTTGACCCCGTGGAACGTCGCGACTGGCTGCCTTCATGGTCGTCGAGGGTGATGTCGAATGCAATTCCGCCCGTGCGCTGGGTAGGCGGAGGGGCGATTCCATTCACGAGACTGATGCTGTGATGGTGGTGGGATACTTTCGGACGATTGTCGGCATTTTCTGACTCCGTCGCGACATCGTTGGATTCAACTTCCGGTTCGTCTTCGAGATCATCTTCGAGTCCGTCCTCGAATGTCCCATTGTCGAGATCGTCCTCTTCCTGGTCGTCTGCTTCGTCAATTTCGTCCGAGGGTAGCTGAGGGTGGGCATCTCCGTGGATGGAGGGCGGCAAGCAGACGTCCCCGTTACTCTCGACAAGAGGTTTGTAGCCGGAAATGGGACGCGAACGCACACTGCCCTTCGAAGAACCGTCTTTCTCCTTCACTGGTTTCCACGCATTGTAAGATGCCCCAGTGGAGTCCATGGAGGAGGTCTTCGTCTCTGACGGCTGCCATTCTTTGAGGGAAATGCAGTCGTAGGCATCGTCATCGTCATCAGCAACTTCCGGTCTAGGAAGCTCAAACACTACCTTACTCTGTGGAAGAGGTTGCAGAGGCTTCAGCTGCACTCCGTCATTCTCTCTCGTTTTTCGCGACACATGTAGCTCCGTCTCTTTCTCCATATCTGCGACACCGACTAGGACCAACGTACAGGTCAAAACACGCAACAAGTTGCTCCAAGCACACGATTCCGCATATGTAAAAATTCAGTGTTATTTACTCGCTAGAATTTCCGCACCAGCGTCAATATACAAGATCTTTTCGATATACGTTTAATACTACTTCAAGAGCACTGAATACTATCTAGCAAAGAGAAAAACTGAAATGTTTCAAAAAACCATCTACAAATGTTTTCTGGGGAGACGGTAGGATTGATGGGGAAAACGACGTGATACATACACACACACAAAAACAAAAAAAAAGGATTTCCAACCTAACTGCACTTTTGTCTCTACCTCTAATCCCTAAAGCTACTCCAGAATCAGTCGGCAACAATACTAAGCCCTTTTATCAGCTGGCAGAATCCAGTACATTACAATCTTGTATTATGCCACATCACCAGCACTTTTAGCAAATTCGAAACGAAACTGACTGTTCAGAGCTAACAAAAAAAACTCGCTAACAAACTAACATTGATTCCACGATTCAAGGAAAGGAAGAGAGGAATGCTATTCGTGTTCAGAAAGGAATCGAGACGCCGCCTCACGAGGCTTTTGACAAGCACTAGGTGCACAAATGTGAGGAAACCGATGAGAGCTAAGAAAAGCACCATAAGTCAATCTTCGACAGTCTATAGACTACTCACTGTCGCGACCAAAGCGAATGATGAAATCTAACGTCCTAGAGAGGTAAACGATTAGATAGTTGGCAGAATCAATGTCGACACTTGCTCATGCTCAAACAATAACGCCAGGCTCAAAAAAGGGGATAAACACTATGAGATCATACAATGACGGCACAATAATCGGAACCGAGAGCGACTGGAACAAGTCCGCTATCACAACGGGAACGATGCATTGCCTCGCGAGGCTCCTTACAAGAGAGCGCACAATTAGACATCCACAGCGTAGCCGATGGGCAAAAAGGACAACTAAAAGTCCATCCACGGGACTTTATCCCTCACTCACTCCCGCAACTAAGCATTCTCTAAAATCTAAAATCTTCTACGTTTTGATAGTTATCAACACCAATGTCAATGGAACAACCTGTTGCACACTAACCGCAGGCTTGTGAAAACACAGATGCTACGAGATCATAAAACGACGGCAAGAAAATCGGACTTTCAGAGAGGCTACCAAAACAAGTGCGGTTCTCACGAAAGGAACACTCCTACTAAACTCCACTCAAAACTTCACATTCAAGTAAAAGCAGCAAGAGATCCACATCACATCCAATACCGAAATAGAACCAAAACTCCAGTCTCACCACAGGAAATCTCCAATCTCTTCAACCTCGCCACTCGGATCCTTCATCAGGCACAGGACTCATGCGCAAGTCAGAGCGCATCCAAGTTCCCCCGACACCTTCTAACCCAGACAGAAGATTCTAAAACCTACGGAGCGTGATCTGGATCAAACTCACGCCGCCGCATCCACGAAGAGAAACTCCAATGCAAGGCGAGTGTGAGTTTGAGTGTGCGAGTGCAAGTGTGAGCATGAGCATGAAATAAGTAGTACCTAGCGAGGCGTGAAGGCGGCAGGCAGGGCAGCGAGCGACGGCGCGAGAGTGAACATGAACGCCAAGCGCAGGGAAGCAAGAGAGGAGAACAGGGCAATGAGAAGAGATTGAGGAGATGGAAGTCTAGGGAGGAGGGGCTTGGAGCGTTCCTGCTCTTGGGCCTGAGGTTGCGGAGCAGCGGCCGCAGAGACGCCAGGTACGACGGCGACGACAGTGTTGGCTTCATGAAGGGATGGCCGGCTCTTTCTTGTTTTTGGGCGAAGCCAGGGGACGGGAGAGGGCGCGGGCCGGAACGCCCCCTTTGGATAGGAGACCCATTATTGGTAGGACCCGCCATGGGTCTACACTCTCCACTCTACACTCTACAGGGTAAGATTCAAAGTCGCCCTCTCTGTCCTTCATTCCTCTGGCTCCACTTTTTGCCCTTCATCATCTTCTGCGGGCTGCCCGTCGGTACTGGGGCGCTGCGTACCAGTACTGTACAAAGGGTTGCTCCCATTCTGTTCCCTTCCGTTCCCTTCCGTTCCCTTGTAGCTGCTTTCCATAAATTTCTCTCCACTACCTTATCTCTTTAATTTAAATCTGGAAATGATGGAGTGGGTCATTTGGAATGACTGATGAATGATTCAAAAGTACATTTTGGACAATTGATATTATTTGAGGAGGCTTTAAGAAAAGCCCAATAATATATCTATAAAAATTGATGAAGAGAAAGAATTATCTATTTAAAAGAATGATGTTGATCATTTAGAGGTTTTGTTTTTTTGTTTTTTTAAAATTATTTTTGGATGATGAATTTTTTAATTATTATTATTTTGAATTCAAAGTTATATTATTATATTTAATACTAGAATTTTAGGAGTTGAATTCTTCTTCCTATTTTTGTATTTTTGTATTGTTCAAGTTGTATTGTTCATACATTCTTTTAGCAAATAGAATCTCTTGTGTAAGAAAGAAACTAGAGTAAAGGCAATGAAGCATGACATCAATTAGAGCTTTTTAGGTGATAGAAGCTACATAACAACCATTGTGTGGTAGTTCCTTCAATGTATAGAAAAATCAGTATTCTAACTAGTACATCATATCCCTTAAACAAGAACCTTAATTCGACTTCTATTAGAGCAAGTGACTATGAAATTAGAAAAAGGGCAATGAAGTTCTAAATGTTATTCCTCGGGGCATTATTACTTGGAAGTTAACTAAAAGATGGAAGAAAAAAAGTTGTGACATTAACTAAAGTTGCACACAATAGAAGTAGTTTTGTTAGGCCCTATACAAAATCATTTCTTTTTTACTTGAATTTCTATTCTTTAGCTTGATTCAAAGTTTTTGGAAGTTCAGTGTACAAGGTTTGGAATATTTTGTGGCCTTTAGTAGTACTCACAACTTTACCAATATCTGTAGTCACTTTACCAGTACTCACACTTTTGACTTCATAGTTGTTTTTTTAGGATCAAGATTATCCTCTTTCATATTTCAATCTACACTATTCAATTATGCCAAAATATTTTCTTTTTTTTTGAAATTCCATTGGATGCCATATTTAATTATACTTTAAATTACTTTTTAACCAATCTGACTGTAGCATAGGGTACCACTTTCTATTTATACAGAGATAAATCATTGTAAATAAAATTCCTTGTATTATTTAGTCTTTGTATTATTCAGTACATGATTGCACTACCCTCCATACTGACGAGGGTATCATACATCCTATTTTACTGTATGTACACCTACACTTTTGGATTTTGTTTTTACAGGGAAAGATTCCCAATCAGGAATGAATCGAGAGCCCATCATGTCCCTTCCCCAGCTTGTAAATTGGCTCCTTTTATTTCTTCCATTCCCTGGCTATGAATGATGTGAGAATGATGTGAGAACTCCTTCTAAGGTAGATAAGGCAACCCATTCTCGACCACCCCCATTTCCACAGTTTAGGCTGCTCTATTTCCAATCAGTTGCGGTTTACATTACAACTCACATAAAGCTGAACCACTTGAAACAACCTAAATGTCTAAAAAGTGTAAGGTAGAGGTAGAGTAAACCTGTCATTGACCGGACACTTCCAAACACCGGACAGTACAACTGCTAAACACCAGACACCCACCGCACAGTTCTCCAACTTTGTGAATGCAACAATGGGAATGAGAAATCTAACTATGAAGCAGGCACCACACACTGTGTGGTGAAGGGCAGCAATGTTATTTTCAAGAAATTTCCAGCCTGATACATATAAATTGCAACAAAATTTACATGAGGAACCCTCTGTGCAGATTTATTGTTGGAAGTGAATCTTAACATGGCATTGAATAACTGTGTCAAGTTTGAGAGTTTGCAAGTTCCTATTGTGTTGTGGAGATGGATTTGAATTTCCCTTGTGCGGTGATTGGCAATGTTATTCTACCCATTCTCGACCAAGGACCCATATCCAACCTGTAGAGTACAGCTATTTCCAATCAAGGCTAGAGTATGCTTCCAACCAAAGGTTGGATTGTGTTTTTTCCTCCATTTCAAAATTGGGCCCTAAAAGATCATGATACATGTCCCAAAGTAGTGAGCAAGAAAGTAGGAAGTAGTGAGTTGGAAAGTACTTAGCCTAAGATTGGAATTGGAAGAGCCTAGACATTGGCTATTAGTCTAGATAATTTTTTGGCTTCCAAAAACCATAGTATTTTGAATGTAAGGAATAAAATTTTGGGAAAATTTGCAATCCTTATATTTCCTATCTTCTTACTTGGTGAAAATTTCACTTGCCTCACATTGCTCACAATCTACCTGAAAATCACTTAAGTGATCAACTATAGATACCTCTACCTTACATTGAAAGTATGAAACAATCACAACATGTACATTGAAAGCCACAATTATTATTTTCATCAATTTGTAACTAACCTATGATTGGAAATAAAAATAGGTTTTATAGAATCTTCATGAAAAAAAATTAAGAATAATCTCATTTTTTTACCAAAAAAATGTAAAAAAAATTTGACTTTTTTGAATTCAATTTTTGTACATAGGAAATCTTTTTTCCTTCAATACATCCATCCAACAATATGCCTAATTGCTAAAGTGGTTAAAAATGGGTATGCCATCCATAACAATTGTTTTATACTTAGAAGCCAAGAAAACTCACTTGTGATTGGAAAAAAGGTCAAAATTAGCTTCAATCCCTTTCCACTTAGCAGTTGGTTCAATTTAGTGGAATGGATTTTTTATTCAAATAAGACATGATATAATATAGCATGAGCTCATTGAATTGGGTGCATTAAAAATGGGAGGTCAATTCTTAGCCTAAGGGCCAATGTTAAATTAAAAAATTTATTTCATAAAATATTGTTTTTCATTAAATAAAATTTGAAGCAAAGAGGGCCATTTCAAGCCTATTTTCCTTATTAATCCCAATGCAATAAAAGAACAATTAGATAGAGTGATGATAATAAATTTCAAAAATCAAAATTTCAAAAAAATATTATATTAAATATTTGATGTGGTCATTTCCCAAATACATCAAATGCTAATTTGTTGCAATTCAAAAGTTCTCAACTATCCAAAAACTTGCAATCTTGTTTAGTAGGCAAATTCCATCTAATGTTTAACAAATCTCATACATTAGATTTTGTGCAATTGGCCTCAAGGGGAATTGATCCAACTTCTAGGTTTAAAGTAGCCTTGAGAGTTTAGTCCTTATCTCTCACTCTTTTCTAGGTTGTATTGAATTAGCATAAAATCTTTGTCCTAAGGCCTTTATATAAATATATATATGAAATTTTGCCCTTGTTATAATCTTATTCTAATGAATAATTGAAGTTGGCCTTTAGTCCAAAAGGGTTTAATATTTTGAGCAATAGACTTGAAAAGAAATTGGCTTGGCCTCTATATATAAAGTGGCCTTAGCTAAGGTAACTATCAAACCATACATATTTGCAACTTGTTTCTAATCCCAATCCCTTCAAACATTTGCCTAAAATGTAAAACTCTTTATTTTTGAAAGATCAAGGTCAATTTAGGTACATCTTTTTGCAACATTTTGAAAAATCTTATTTAATTTATCCAACATTTCACAAACATCCTTTTATATGATATGCATACTCATTAGATGAAATTTGAAGGCATTAGGAGACTGCAGGTTCCCGGACTGCGAAAACGTAGTTTTTGCCCTGTGAACTCGAATCCTATATGGTCGCAACCTTGCCGCATTATTTATTTATTTTTTGAAAAAAAATTGGATTTATTTTCATATTTTAGGATCCAATTTCTTTTATTTAATTTATTTTGTGATTAAAGCCGGCTTGACAACGGCCAACGGTATTGGGAGCCATTTTAGAAACAAAACCGAAACGGCCCTATAATGCCCTCAGATTTCTTCTAATGTTTGTGGTTTTTGTTGTTACTAATTGTCAAAAACAACAATTGAATATAGTCATTATTTTTTAGAATAGTTTTAGTATACGAGATTCTTATAAAATCTTATTGATAACTATAAGAAGATTCCAATACACTTTTGTATGCAATATATGGACATTGTATGAATAAGTCATCCATTTTCAAATGTATCAAAGTAAGATCACCCAATTATACCAAACAAGTTTCCTAAACCATGCCCCAAACAATCCAAAGTATAAATATATGGTTGTCACACAATGTTTAAAATGTGGATATAGGAATGAAGGCACAATTTTAGAAAACCCCACCACTTCAAGTTTGTCCATTTGCAAGCATCACCCATTCATTTCATGCCACTTCAAGTTGTAACTTTGCCTTTGAACAATTTTTTTTAAATGAAAAATTCTCCTTACACACTACGGAGCAAGGTTTTTTCTTGGGCAATTAAATGCCCGATTTCCTCAAAAAAAAAGGGGGGGGGGGGGCAACTTCAAGCCTATAGAAAAAAATGAGGGTAAATGAGACAAAAAATGCTAGATAAAAATAATAGCCCTCTTTACTATTGCCAATATGCTTCGAAAACCTCATTTCATCTATCATGTAAAGCCAAAATTGCATATAAAAATTACATATTCAAAGTTGTATACTCAAAATTGGTCTCCTTCAATTGAAGCCCCCTAAGTTATAGAGCCAGTCAACTTAAAACCTTCTTGAAAGGAAGGCCACATCACCATTTGTCCAAAAATTAAAAAAATCCTACTATGGAGTACATTGGTTGTTAAACAAATTCACTTGCTTTTGAAATGATCCTCCCTTAAGGTAGTCTACTCTAAAAGTGACCATGTTCTAAATGCAACCTCTATCTAGGAACGATTGCCATGTTATTTGAAATATGTACTACAGTTCATGATGAGTTAGGTGGGCTTAAGTGGTCGCTTTTAGAGCAGACTACCTTATCTTTACATGTACCCCAACTCGGCGCTTAACCACCTTATCCTAAGCTCTCACAACCGTATTGTGTAAGTTAGTGCATCTTTTGTGTCATCCATACCTAGGTTTTAGTGTCACTTTTGGGTCCAAATGCAGGACGGTTGTGGCCCCCATTTTACAGACCTTGGCGTGCAGAAGATGATTCCCCGGGAGGACTGCATGGCTATAAGCTTATTAGGTCTCCTTCCTTCGTGGGAACTGGGAAATGAACAGAAGCTGGGATCCGTCTCGGCCTTCTCGGCTGCAGTCTGTCAGTCGGATACTCATCGGATTCATGAAGGTTCCGCCTCCATCAATCCAGCTTAATTTTTTGGCTGCAGTCAGTGATAAGGAAGTTATGACAAGGGAAGGGAGGGTGCTCTAGGAAGAGTAGAAGCTAAGCTACCACTAATATAGAGGTACGTTTTGCTTTCTTCAATGTACTAATAATGTACCTCCTCTGTCCCACTAAGAGATTCCTAATTAGGCTGATTTGCAGTCTTTGCAGGAAGAATTTGGGAAGCTTTTCATAACATTCAATAGCAAGAAGAGACTCTGCCTTTTCCAAGCAGGCAGAGTCATCCACTAATTCCAAGCTGAAACTCTGACGCGTTGCTTCTTTCCCTTGCTACTGAATAAAAGTTATTGATTTGGTGTGGAATATTCCACACTATTTCATCCTTTTGGATGGAATGATGTGGGATATTCCACACGATTCCGTCCTTGGGAAGGCAGTCCTGCAGAGTGCTACTGAATGTTATGTTAGTGGGACAGAGGCAGGGAGTGTATTTTAGGAAGTGATTTGTTTTAGTTGGGGAGTGGGGACTTCAACTGGGTTTCAACTTCAAAAATTGATAACTCCAAATGAAGCTCCAAAAAACAAGAAACAATTTGTGTACAATGTCAACTTCATTGTTCTTCCTATGAAAATTGATTGAAAATTGTTTCAAGGGGTTTGAGATCCCACTGCCCGACCAAAGTAACCAACTTTCAATTTTAGAAGGACCAAAAAACCCTTAATGACTATATTATATATTATGAATTTGGTGGTATTTGATGAGAGTAACTTTGACCAAATATTTTTCAATACAAAATAATTTAATGGTCATGATAGTATGTAAATAACAATGTGTCTTAATTCATATAGTAAACTACAATTGAAGAGTTAATGGGGAAAGTCCATAAAGTGCCGATCTGAAAGTTGAAACTAAATTTTTGGGAGATGAAACTTCTTGAATTATTTTTCAGTAAATTTTCCTCAAAAGGTAGGTGGAATTGGCATCTTATCCAAGTCATTTCGTATTTTTTTTGAGCTTTGTGGAATTAATATTGAATTATTGAAGTCAAAATGGCATAGGACTCTAAAACCATTGATCCTTCAAATGTACATTGTTTGTACATTCCTGTAAATATTACAAAGAAACATACAAGCATTGTACATTTTGAAAGGTGGGTGGTTTTTGAGCCTCTTCCCTTAGAGATTTTCCTGCATCCCTCTAATTATCTCAACTCCTTCAATTGAAATTTGTCCAATTAAGAGGGAATGGTCACTTGTATCGCCAATAATACAACTCACCAAAATATACTTCCAAGGAATCACAAATCAAAGAAATTGCAAAAGCAATAAGTACCCTATCATTTATTACAACGGCTTGTTAATTCCAAGAGTATGAAACGTATAGATGGATTAGTGACCCCTTCAAATATGATTTATTTTGGCGGAGAAAGTTAAGGTTGAGCCTAACATACACTAGAATTGGTTGCTCATCATCCAAAAATTAGAAGAAAAGGAATATTTGGAAACAATGGGGTTTTTTTTGGCCATTTGGAGGAAAATTGCACCAAATTTTTTTGTTTGGCACTATGCCCATAGAAAATAAATAGTAAAATTCTGGATGAAATCGCCAATAAATTTCGAAATTTTAAAAACTATTGGATGAAATTACTAGATAATAAATGAAAATAGGATGATAGATATTTATTAAATGCTAATATGATATTTTCTATCCAATATATGGATGAATGTTGAAATTTGGAGCACCATAATAAATGAAATATCACCACTTTGACACTTCATAAAAAATGAAAAAAAAATGCTTGAAAAATTGCAAAAGATGTTCTTATAAGATTAAATAAGGGTCGTATAGAGGGACCCCATTAACCCCTCACCGCCCAAGCACCAACCATGTCAGAAAACAACCCTACTTTTCAAGTGTTATAAGTCTAAATGTGAGTAACATATGAAAATCTGAACCATACAATCTTGTAGTGTGCATGTTAAAGATGTTGTAAATCAAATTTGGAGTCATTTGACCATATAGATTGAAAGATTATAATGTTTTAGTGTTAAAAAAAGATGCTAAAACTTTCTTAAAAACACACTTAGAGGTGAAATTTGATTTCTAAACCTACTCAAATGAAAAAACTTTATACTACAAAATGATTCAAAAGGAAAAGAAAAACACTTTGGTGAAAAAAACATCATTAAATTGACTCATTGTGTTTGCAAAATTGTTTTGAAATGTCAAAAAACAGTGAAAAAAGTAGCAAAAAATCACATCTATGGCTGAACCTCTCTTTACTAAAATGCTTTTTAGTCACTCATTAGTTCTTGGATTGATATGAAATTTGAACCACAAAAAGTAGACTAGTATGCTCAACTTTTCCAACCAAAATTGTTGTAAATGGAACATGTAAAAAGAAGTTATAAGTCACCAAAGTTCACTGCACTCCAAAAATAGGAAGATTTTGAACTTCAAATTGCTCCCAAACATTCAAAACAATTTGGATTGAGATGAAAATTTTACCACAGTAACTAGCCTTCAAGGCAAACAAAACCCAACAAATTTGATTGAAATCAAACATTGAATGAAAAAGATACAAGCCCCCAAAGTTGCAGCCCTAAAATGCAATTTGGTGAACTCAAATTGAACCTGTTAGTTTTGATTGGGTGCCAAAAATTCAATAAAAATTGTATTGATCTGAAAATTTTGACATATAAACTAGACTTATATGTGCAACTTTTTCAACAAGTTTTATTGAATTTGGACATCAGATGCAAAAGTTACAGCACTCTGAAGTTGTCTGCTAGACTGTGTGAGGACACTTTTGGGCCTCTTGGGCAGTGAGGGGTTACCCCAATGGTCTTTCAAGGGTCAAGTAGAAGGTCGCTTTAAGAGCAGACTACGTTACCTCGAGCGTTAAGTTTGTCGGTCAGTCCCGTTGCTGGGGCAGTGGAGTACTGAGGTCTGTAAGATAGTGCTGTAAGTTACTTCAGTTCCTTGCAGACGTCCGTCAGTCAGTCCGTCCGTCAGTCCGTCTCCTGCCATTGATGTTCTGTCAGTTCTGCCGGCCAGAATTTCTGTTCCTCCCTTCCGTGAGGAGCCAGGCCATGCGTCCTGGATAAGCTTCCAATTGTTTTGAGTTGCTCTTCAATCTCCTCGTGAGGGGCGCTTCACGGGGATCGAGGCCAGAGCAAGCATCCCCAATGCGGACACTGTTACAGGCACAGTATCCAGATTTTGAAGTGGAGGTACTAGACTAGAAGATGGCAACCCATTTCTGATCAGCCCCCATTTCCAATCAATAGACTGTTTTCTTTCCATGAAGGTTAGGGTGTAGTTCTCAAAGCAATTGTGGCACATTATGATTGGTTGCAAGGCTCTTATAAATGCAACTAGTCCTTGGTTGGTTTTGCAATCAGCCTATATTGCCGTTATCGGTCCCAGAGAATCTTCTATTAAAAACTTCGTAGTAATTACAATTTGTGTAATAAAATTCTGAAAAATATGGCATCCTTTTGAATTCTATTTTTGTACATGAAAAAGAAATTGTATTAAAAAAAGATACACTCTACATATGTGTAATTGCTTAAGTGGTTGGAAATGGGTCGGATACTCTAACTTCATTTCATTCCAGCAACTTTTGAACAAAAATTGAAAGTCAGCAACCTCAGATAAACCTTTATTGCATATAGGGGTAGTCACACCTTCTCATAGAAGTAAAATTTCTTCAAGAATCGAGAAGTTGGTGAGAGGATCGAGGAACCATTGTTTGTGACAGTGTGACTTTTCTTTTTGTTGTTTGGAGTATGGTGAGTAAAAACTAGAAAATGCATTGCATCCAAAGCTAGATGTAAAAAACAAGGACCTAATCACAAAGATGAAGAGATCTTACAATTTGCATGTGCTTTAGTGACTAAGGATAGTGGAAGGGTGAAACCATAGAATGCAAGATAAAGAATTCTTTGAAATTTTTTTCTTCAAAGACATTTCTTCACCTTTAAAGGAGAAGAAAGGGCATTCCCAATTCTTGGAAAATTGGGGCTTTGCAAGCCATGAGTAGTCAACAAGAAACCACCATATTCACATTTTTTGAGAATTGAAATTGAAGTGAAGAAGGTAGGACAATCTCTACTATAGAAAGAACAAAAAGAATATATTCTACAATAAATATAGACATTTTGATGTAAAAAAGAAGATTTCACTTTATTAACACACATTACAAGGTTGAAAAGATACAACAATTATGATTTTTACTATTCTGAGCCTACCACCTTGCAATTTTTTATATATTGCTAAATTACCAAGTTGGGGATGGAAAATGGCAAAGCCGAGAATAAAGAGTTTCTAATACAAGTTGTATTTCAGTATGTTTTTTAGTAGCCCCACCATTATGTAGTTGACATACATGCTAGTGCGTTTTATTGTAGCTATTTATGCACAATTTTTTTCTAGGTTGATTACAACCAAAACACATTGACTACTTAACTCCTAAGTGGCCAAGCCTTTTGAAGTGTGCTTTTTGTACAAAAACACACTGTAGGCTTATAGTTATCCCCAATGAAGCAAATTTTAGTTTTAAGAAAAATTTAACCATATAGATGTTTAAAGAGCTTGCTTATTAGTATACACATTGTTTTTGAGTTTGAAATTGCATAGGAGTGGTGTAATTGTAATTGCATATGATTATCCTAATTTTAGTTTATTGTCCCATCCCCACAATGTTTGAGAAATTTGAATTTGAATTTTTGGAGATAACTAGAGGTGACATGAACAACTAAAAAATTGTGTTTGGACCCTAAAATGCACTCCCAAAAAATTAAAATTAAAATGAAGAGCTATTAAACACATTATGTAATCCACTTGCAATTGTTCAAATGCAATGTTTTAATAAGGAAAAATCACAAATAACTCCAAATCATAGCTTACATGTTCAAATTTTCTATAGTGAAAATCACAAAAACACTTTATTCTTTCTATTCTGATCATTTTCAAAGCAAATGCTTAAGTACAATTTTATAGATCTCAATTCAAGTGAAATTAGAAACCTTTCTTCAAAGTCCAAAAATGAAGTAAAATTAGGGCACTTTGTACTTCCACTAATATATACCTTTGAAGATCTCTCAAAAATGAAATATTTTCCTTTTCAGTAAAAAACAAAAAATTCCAATAATTAACTTTCAAAATTGCTTCTAAAGTTTGTTTAAGCAATCAAAGGAATTTAACTACCTATACAAAAATAGGCCTCAAATTTCAAATTGACCATATATAGTTGGTTGGACAACTGCAAGTTAACATTATTTAACTATTAGCAAGTGACCTTTTTGCATCTTTTAAAAAACAGAATCCCTAAAATGAACAAAATTGTCTTGCATGACTCCTTAGCCAATCTCAATCCTTGAATTACTTGATAAAATCTTCCTATGAACAATGACAAATCAAAAAAAGTATAGACACGGAACTTTTAAAATTCAAATAACCATACCATAAGGTTCTTGAAATATTTATTATTATTATTTTTTGAAAGATCAATTGAATTGGCATCTAATCCAAGTTGTTTCATATTTTTGAACCTTTATGGAATTAATTATAAATTTTTGAAGTTGAAATGCAATGGTCACTAAAAGTGTTCACTTCCTAAAATGTATACTATTTGTATAGTGTTGGTGCAGTGAGAGAGCAAAAGTTAAAAAAAGGTCTTTTTAGAGTCCAAGCACTTTGTGGACTTCCTATGATGACAATATACAAAATAATGCAAGGAATATTATTTGGTGTAACACTACAATAACATTCCAATATCTCAAAAAATGCCAAAAACTTTCCTCACTTTTTGTTAACGACTATCATTATACAACAAAAAATGGAGGAAATATGAATGAAGTTACAAAAATCATCTTCAAAAAATACAACACTTACCAAATTTTGGATGCAATTTACCAATGGTAAATAATGTTGTAGATGAAAGTGTGTATATGATGAATTGAAATCTAAAAATGGATGATATTTTTGCCCCAATTGTAGTTCAAGGTTTAGGTTGGGTGGCTGAAAATAAATCCAAAACTAAATGCTAGACTAAGGTATCATTATTAGAATGAAATTATTTCTTTTAGAAATAAATTTAGATAGTTAGAAAAAAATTAATTAAAAATAGCCTTTCATAAATTAAATAATGTATAAGTTTCATTGCTCATTCTAAAAGCACTACACGAAGGTTTGAGTTGTAAGTTTTACAAGGCTTAACTTGTGCTAAAAGACTACCTAAACAACTTTCTACTTGTTCCTCAAGTAAATTTGAAGTCATTGAGTTTTCTAAGAAAAAGAAAAACTTGTGTTTTTTCTTGAACATTCTTAATCATAATGATAAAGTAGTATTGTAGGTTTATTTGATTTTAAATGATTTTTAAAGTATAATATCCAACCTTAGAAATTTTCCTATATTGTTTGTGTTGGAAGGAAGCTTTGATTTCAAAAATAAGTGTTTTCAAATCTTTCTTGATGGCTAGGTTTCATCTTTCAAATTATTTAAAGAAAAATATACGGATCTCATTATATGTTGAAGAAATAATTTGGGACTACGCATAAAAGAATTTCAACAAAAAAAATTCATATTCATGCTTGAAGAAAAATACCAAGTAGAAACAAGAAGAGTATGATTTAAAATATTAAAATTTTAAGACTTTAGTCATAGAATTGAAAATGCTAATCCAATGGTTTTAATGTTCTAATACAAAATCTACCCCAAATCCTTTTTTTTTTAAAATATTGAAAATTGAGTTCAATAAAGGACATTAAAGTTCATTTTAGAGTATAGATTCTTAATAACTTTGGTCTTGTTACTAAAAGTGGTATGATTCAAAGATTTTTACACACACACGAAAAAACAAGTTTAATTTTCATTTCTTAGAAAAAGTCATTTTTTTGAGTTGCCCAAGTTGCTTGCCAAGCAACCTAGAATGACATATCATACAATAACTTTTTAAACATGTAGTGAGAAGTTATGAAAATTGTTGCACCTTAAAGCTATTCCTTCATCACAAGGTGTGTGAAAATTTTGAAGAAAAAAAATAAAGTTATGTTCATAGTGAATTTCCCAAAATTGATGTAATACAATTAAAAACACACACACACACACACACATTGAAACTACTATTTGAGACTTGATACAAAACTTTAAGGCATAAGACAGCTCAAGAAAGAATATTACATGAATTGTGTTTTTTGGAAGTAAGGTAAATCAATCCATTGGAGTCAAAATTTAGAGTTTCTTCCTATGTCATTTCTGAATTAAAAAAAAAGATTTCCATGTAAATACAAGTGTGAGAATTTGTAGGAGTGTTAGAAATTATATTATTTAGACAAAGTATGAATTTGTTATGAATTTATGAGGTGATTTGCCCAAAAGAGTTAGTAGGCTACCCCACAACTAATAGAAAGTGTATCAAATATGTTCATCTTAATTCACTTAAAGCAGTCACAATAATTTCTAATGTGGAAGGCTATGAAAAGTCACCACCTACAATGATTTACACTAAAAAAGTAGGGTGTTCTTAATGAGGTCACTAATCACTCCAATTAGACATTGATTGTGGCTTAGAAAACCATCATTGGGTCATTAGAGCATCCCCACACTTGGCTTGGGCAAATGGCTTGGTCAGGGCCTATTTGCCGAGCCTTTAAGGAAGTTTGGGTTTGGCTAAAAACATTTGCCCCATCCCAACACGGCCAACAAGGCAGGGAAGCAAGCTATTTCGGAATTTGAGGTGCCACCTAAGTAGATTCCGACAAAGAAAAAGTCTTTTTCTAATCCCAAGTATTTTAGAAGCTGAAAAAAAAGGCATGTCGAGTTGACTCTTGATTTGGTGATGGCTCGCCATTTGGCCGAGTCATCACCAAATTTGGCCTAGCTTGGCCTTTTTTTTCCTTCCCTGTGCGTGTTATGGGGCAATTTAAATGGCTAGGCCTGGCCACTTGTCCAATTTGAGTCTTACTTTGCGTTGGTGTGAGGATGCTCTTAGGTATCCACTATGGGTTTGTTGTTTGACGAAGGTAAAAGAGTCCATTGCAGTTAGATTTTGAACATAAATTTTTGACATTCACTTTACAAAAAACTTAATTGATTTTGAACATAAATTTTTTCAACATGGGTTTGCCATAATCTTACCTCATTTTGGCACTTAGTTAGTGGTAACTTCAAAAGTCTTTTAAATGGGTAAAAAGGTAATGACATCTCTAAAATTCCTTTCAAAGAAGTCAATTACATTCACTAATAGTTGAATATAGTGAAAGTTTCCAATAATAGAAAATGTTTTGGATGAATGTACTCATAAACATACTCATTTTCATCTCCCTTACCATCAAGAAAACCAGAAAAATTGGCAGTCTGGATTGGTAACTTTTGATGTATTTTAAGTTTCTATCTAATATTTGCAATATCATTCCCCCAGACAGTTCTTTAATTAGCCACGGGCCATAGCAATTCTAAAATTAGGACCATCTAAACTATTTTTTTCCTTTCCCCTAAACCCAGACTAATTAAAGGATTTTGGCCCCATCCTTCCCTAATACCTGGCAACCGGGGACATGGACAGATTGAAAACTAACTTATATGTGGATGCAAATATGGTCGAGAATTCCGTCCATAAATTCCTGCTGATATGAAGGACGTGGTCTCTGTGACGGAGAGAGGGAGTGCCTCCATGCCTTTGCCAATGCGAGCTCCCAAATTTGCTGCACGAGGAAACCAATGAGAGGGTAGTGTTCAACTTTTTAATTGCATGGTTTCTTTTTCTTTTTCTTTTTTTAATTAATTTTGTTTATTTAGAACAAATGGGGGGACCCCATTGCATGACTTTATTTGGGCTTGCCATACCCCCAGAAAGCCAAGGGTGGGGGGTCCCTAGGATGCCTTTTTGTGTTTTTCATAGGGCCCGAACTGAATCAGCTGGTTGTCCCATTGTACAGCGGTTCTGGAATCCGGCATCACCAACAATGTTCAGGAGGACTTTACCCTAATTTAACCCCTAAATGCCGATCTAGGTGGATTGGCCCCCTCACTCAGCCTTAAGGTGGGTACACCTAAAAGTGCCACTTATTCTTATTGTGCCTAGTTCTTGTTATCATGCTGTTCAGATTTTCATGCAATCTTGTTGGCAAGTGAAGGCATGTTCCAATGCACCAAAGAACAGAGGATTTGGATACCGTATGCAAAAGTTATTAATGGTCAAAGTCAGTTTCTGGAAGCCCCATCTACAGTCTGGGTACATGACTGATTTTAAAAATGTATGCACATTGTAGATGGCGCTTTAAGGTCAAGTGCCATTTTGGGTGTACCTACCTTACCATGTTTTACCAGAGGTGCAATCAAAACAAAAAGCCCCCTAGTTTGGGCCGTGATCACCCCCACTTTCTTTACCTCCATAGCTAATTTAGGATCTTTGATTGCAAATATGAATTTAAAATTTGCAAAAGAAAATTTGTGTGAAAAATAAAAAATTACAGCATTTTATCCAAGTGGTCGAGCGAGGGGGTCAGTTCTCTCTGCCCTAAATGCCCAAGGCATCAACATATGGTGTTTGCAAAACTTTGAAGTTAAGTAAAACCTAATAAAGTTGCTAATTTTAGCAATTTAAATTTTTGAAAATTTCTTGTTCTTTTGAAGTCTAGTTTAAGCATCAAACAACCGATCTTGAAAATGATTGATTGTAATTTTTCTATTCAAGAGTTTGTGCAAGGATGTGCATTGTAATCTTGACTTTCCATTGTGTTGAAGGTCTTTGGAAAATCTGTAAACTTAAAGTGGAGTGTAGATGTGTGTAGTCTATATCTTCTAATACGATTCTTTTCACTTTGGTATTTCTCATTTGGCATAAATTATTAAGGGTTTGGGTAATAAGTGAGATTTTGGCAAAGGGCAATATTGTAATTTGCAAAATCAATTGGATTATTCACAAAGCTAATTGCACTATATCAAAAAATGACAATGATGCTAGAGTCTGAGCATAAAATAGCATGTGAGCCTTGAACATATGAATAACTAGATATCCTACAACCACTAGAGTTATTAATAGCATAAATATTTGCAATATAGGTATCTATAAAATAGTTACACTATAATCACTGAAGAGGTTCTATAATATAGACACCCATATAATATAGATTTATAGTCTTCTAGGCTTGAGGGCTTGCAATTCTATGCTCACATATCAACAACCCTAAAAAATTGCAAATTTTGGACAAAACATCATTTATTCATTCTAATTTAGGAACATTCACCCTTACATGACAAAATCAACTTACCTTCATTGAATTCTTTTGATAAATCTTTATAATATTATTCATTACGAATTGGAGAATATTTAGTACAATTATTTCAATTTTGTCCCCCAAATCAACAGTCATTGAAAAATCCCTATATATAATGATATAAATCCCTTAATTAGGGATTTTATTTGCAACAATTTTCTTATGATAAATTATTTTGGAAGAAAGAATTAGAATATTTTACAAATTTGAATGGATGAACTTACCAAGATTCACCTTAACCCCTAAAGGACTAAGAAGACACAATCAATGTGTCTTCTTCAAAGTTTTCAATGGCAATTTCTTGAAAGGGTGAAACAAATCTCAATATTTTGTAAGCTTAAGATCTTGTAAAAAAAGAAGTTTAGATACTTTTTTCATTTTCTGATTTTCTCATTTTGAATGTGAGAGGTAGTTAAAAACTCATTTAGGAAATGTAGTCGAGAATGTAGTCTAGTAGGAAAAGGGAGCAAAAATAATGTTTTTTCATGAAAAGAGCAGTAGAGATGGAAAAGAAAACCATTTTCTTATATATTTCTATTCTATAATCCACACAAAAAAAAAAATTTGGAAAAAACATTCAATTTTTTGTTTTTAACAATTTCAAAAATAAAAGGCTCAATCTAATGTAATTAACAATACAAAATAATTAAAATGGTTCCAAATTTTTTTGAGATGTTCCAAAAAATTTGATAATAAAAATATTTGTTGAATTAAAAAAATTTATCCATCTAAATTCTCTTAAGAATTTTGTAGGATCCAATTTGCTTAGATTTGACTTTCTAGCCTTCCTGTTTGGAAATGTGTACAAATTTGAGGGAGTTTTCTATTTTTTTAATTTTTTAATATAAAAATACTACATTTGCTTTGGACTCCAAATAAAATTTTCTAGGAGATTAAAAAATCTTTATTCATCTTTTATAAATTTTTTTCTCCAAAAATTGCATTTTTTGTCTATGAAGTTGATCGTTAAAAATTGTTATAATCTAAAGATCTAACGGGTAACATTTTCTACAATTAATTCCATGCATACTAGATATATTAATCTTTACTTTTGTACGATTAAAATTAAAAAATTTAATTACATATATGTGCAAAAAAGTATCAAAGTGGTAGAACTGATTGAAAACCTCCATTGTTAAAACCATGTTAGTCCTTTAGGGGTTAATAGAAATTTAAAGGAGTATAACATTACCACATTTGGATGAATAAAGATGATGTTTCATAATGTCCATGACTTTGAAAGTAAATTATTTCATCACTTCATGTAATATTGTTTACCAATGAGTTATGGGTCCCTTTTTCATCCTTGAAAAGGGGGCTTTAACGATGAACAATTTTTTTTGTATTGCTCTTCAACCAATTCCAATCTTTTGTTTGTTTTTCCTCAAAAAAACAATCAAAATTTTCATTTTAATTACAAAGAGGATAACAATTTCAAAAAGGTTTTTTTTCTATATCTAACAATGGGATCTTACACTAAATTACTATTAGAAAATATATAAGAACTTTAAAAACTTTGGCCATATAGATTGCAAGATAATTACATTTAAAATAGAAAAAAATTATTTTACCGGTTGCTCTACTAGATATTCTTGACTTTGAATCTTCTTAACTTAAATTTTTTTGCATTATTGATTTTGATTTTCAAATAGCTTGTGTTAAAAAATTGAGTTGAAATTAAGTCATGGGAAAAAAATTCAAAAGAAAAGTGTCGATCTTCATTTTGAGGAAAATGTATTAATGGAAGTAGGTATGAGATTGACTCAAAAACTAAATAGTTAATAGCTCTAGGATGAATTTGAAATATGTACACTAATCCTAGCAATGACATTGTCCCAGCAAGAAAACTTAACTTTGTCTAACAAGTCTTTTAAAAAATGGTGGAGATTGCTTAAAAAAATGAATACTATAAGTTATTTTTTCAATAGATTGTTCAAAAACAAGATTTTTCATAACTTTCTCATCACTATCCCAAATACAATGAATCAAAGATTCAAATGCAAAAGAAAAATATAATTTGTGAAAGATAATAAAAAATAAAAAATCCCCCAAAATATGATTTTTAATTTTAATTTATTGTACTACCCCTTGAATTGCTTTTTGGACTTAGGATGGCAAAACTTTTGCTTCCAAATGTTGATTGAAATAAAAATAATATTCTAAGAAAATTAATGTGATTTTCTATCTTAAAAAGAATTTTGAAAATAAAGTTATAAAAATAAAGTCAAATAAGCCTACTTAAAATCCCAAGAGTTCCCAAAGGAACTTTGGAACTCTAGAGGTTAAGCCATAAAGGTCTCATTGACCGCTTTTAGGTCAAAGTTGACACTTTTTCATTAGTAGCTAGAATTTTAGAATGAATTTAAAATTGTATTGAAGGGAATTGGTGTAGGAAATTTGGAAATGAATGTAACAGGACAAAGATCAAGAAATTTTGTGTTGGTATGTAGTTTATAGTAAGGTTTAACCCCTAAAGGACCAAGGCCTTTTTTTTGTCAAAAACCTCTCAAAACTGTTATTTTTGTTGCATTCACCCAAGAAAACAATTTTGTTTTCATAATTCTAACAGTAGGATCTTGTACTTAACTTGATTGAGATCATGTGGTAAAAATTTCATGAAGTTTGACTGTATAGATTGGAAGATATCAGTGTTCAAAGTTGGAAATGCAAGTTTTTTTGAACTGTGGTCTGCAATTTCAGATTACTTTGACTGGCATTTGTAAAAAAAATTTGCACTGTATACCTTGAATTTATAATTTTTTGTGTTGAAAAATTGAATTGAGAGTATAGGAAAAAAATTTCACACAAAAAACACTTGATTTTCATTCTTTAAAAAATTGTTAAGTAGATGTAGGTTCAAGATTGAAAGAAAAACTAAATGGTTAATAACTCTAAGATGGGATTGAAATACAATAATCTCAATGGTGAGATTGTTGTAGCAAGTAAACATAACCTTGTCCAACAATTTCTTTTTGAAAAATTGTGAAAATTGCATTCAGAAATGAATCCTATAAGTTATTTTTTCAAGAAATTGTTTAGATTGCCCGAAAAACAAGATTGTCCATAACTTTCTCATTACAAGTTCAAATAGAATGAATGAAAGCTTCACATGTAGGCAAAAATATATTATTTTAGAAAAAAATTAAAAAATTAAATTTTGACTTTTTGCAAAAACAAAATTCTGCCCACTGAATGAAAATTTGGGCTTTTTGTGGTATAACTTTTGCTCCCGGTCATTAATTGAAATAAAAATTTTATATTCCCACGAAGCTAATCATTTTTTCTATCTTATGAGAAAGTTTCAAAAAGTTTCACGAAAAATTGAAGTCACAAAAACTTGTCCAAAATCCATTTTGTCCCCCGAGGGGACAATGATCCTTTAGGGGTTAAGAACAAACAAAAGATCAGTTGAAAATATGCAAATCAATGTACAAATCCAAATTCGAAGTATTGAATTGTCACAAAATGTGTTATTGCATTTATGCCTCTTTCAATCTTGAACTCCTTTAGGATGTTTCTGAGCAACATATGATGTGGATACCTTACAACTTTTCTTTACAATTTTGATTTAGGATTTGAAAATTTGATTTGCTATGCCAAAAACTCAAATGGGATTGAAGTATGTACGTAGTATGCTCTATAATTTTTTAAAGACTTTTACTTTTTCAGAAAGTATGGAGAAAAAATCCTTGTATTGACTATAAATACATAGACTATGTTCTTTGTCTAGCAAAGATGTTAGTTTGTGAGCCTAAAAGCATAAGCTTGAGAGCTGTGAGCATAAGCCTTGTGAACCCAAAGCATTAACAAAAAAACTTTGAATTTTTTAAGCCAAAAGAGAAAAAAGCGAAATCATTTAAAAAAATTCTATTTATAGTAAAATTTCAGCCCTATGACTGTGGACCTAGGACCATGGAAGTGTGGTTAACATATTTTAAAATTTCAAATCTTACTATCCAAAGGGCCTCTTAATACTTTCCAAAAACAAATTTTTAAATTTTTAAATTTTTTTGAGGTCCTAAATCCAAAACCCAACAAGGGGTTTTTTAGGCTAATGGAGTCGCAAATTTAAAAAAAATAAATTCACAAAACCATCACCTCCTAATTGATCTCTCAATATTGAGAAAAGGGTGTCAAGGGTGACAAAGTCACAAAAAAAGAAATAAAAAATTTGAAGAAATAAAAACAAAAGTTTTGAGACTCCAAGCCCGTCTACCTCTATGGGGCTTCTTGATATTGAGAGAGGTTTTGGAGGGTGATGGAGTTGCAAAAAGAAAATTGAAAAATTGAAAAAAATTGAAATTTTTTTTGAATAAAAGAGTTTTGAAAGTCACAAATTTCAAATTCCACAAGGGAGTTACTAGCTATAAAAATCCTAAATTCCTAAAGCACAATAATAGGTCTACATCCTAAAAATCACTAAAAATTTCACCAAAAATTAGAAGCTCATAGGCTCTCAAGCTCACAAGCTTATGCTTTTAGGCTCACAAAATAGCAACCCCGCTTTGTCTAGGGATAGTTTTTTTTTCCTTTATTTTTTAATTTAATTTTATAATCTCATAATTTGCTCTACAAATTTGCCAAGATGTTCATATTTTCATGTTTTGCCCTGTATATATGTGAACCAACACAAAACTTTGAAATACTACAAATTTAGGCCAAGGTATGGTTTCCACCAATGCTTTTTTTATGTCATTATGGTGCCAGATTGTACTATTCCAAAAAACATTTCTACTTTTCACTAGATAAAAATAACATTTTTTCACTATAAAATTTTCACTTCTATTCAAAATCTAGATGAAATTGCCAATTTTGGATGAAAAAGTGCATTAATATGATTAAAAGGGTGTTTTTGTTCAAAAAATGGATGGATGTAGAAATACAGTGCTTCACCAAATTTTAAGTGATCCCCATCCTGTCACTTTCTCACAAACTAAAATAAGGACTGGTCTCTATATCCTATAGGAGTTAATGGGTTAATTGATAATCCTATATACATCTAGGAAAGCACAATACGTTCCCAGGTGCTGGGAAGGATCATTTGTTGGTAAGAATAGCCCCACAGCAACATGCCATAGTTGCCTTCTAAAGTTTATGTACCATTGATCTTCTAAGTTAGAGGAATGTCTTCCATTGATTTGCTTCACCATGTTATTTGAGTGTGTTGCTATTGGGCTGCTCTTACACAATGTTTACACAATTTACACCTTGGAAATCTGAGCTGGACATCCGAAAGTCAACTCACACTTGATGCCAGTCAATGGTGTATCCACATCAATCTAGACAAAGTGTACCAGGTGGCTGAAGTTGGTGCTCTGGCCAAACCACCAATGAGTTGGGCTCCCAATTCAATTATTTCCATTTCTTTACAGTTGCAAAGGGGCTCACTGCTGAAGTCTTGGTATAGGCCAATGTGGCAAGCGTACTTTTTTTCACTCAAAGAATTAAAAAAAGAAAATGAACTTGAAAATCATACTTTTTTACATGCCCCTTACAATGAGCTCAAAATATACCATTGATATATAAAATGACACCAATCTGTGTGTAACGTGAGGCTCAAAGCGAAAATTGGCATGCTCATCTTGATATCTTTAGACCCCGCTATCACATCCCATTTCCACCAGTGATCCCAAAACTGGCTAAATTTTGCTCATTTTCTACTTAATTTTTCATGCCCTTTGTATAAATTTTAAAAAATCTTCCAAAAATGAACATTTGGCTAAAAACCCTGAATCTGTTTTGAGATCACTGATTTCCACCAGTTGATGCCCACACAGCATACTCTCCATTATTGTTGTGTGTACTTTTGCTCTCAATTTCACAGAAGAGTGGTTGTCATGAATAGACTCGTTGTCAAGATTTCTGCCACTTTGATGCAGACCAACAATTTTATTTTTTAAGCAAATGAAATGTAAGTTCAGACCAACATTTTTTTTTTGGAAACAAACGGACATATTCCATTGAGACCAACATTTTTTGAAGACTGAATGTTTGGTTGAGACGTCCCTCAGTGAGAGTGATGGACTCTTGGAAGAGGCCTTTGTCCATGGAAGGTGGTTAGGTGGGTACACCCAAAAGTGCCACTTATTCTAGTTCCTGTTATCATGCTGTTCAGATTTTGATACAGTCTTGTTGGTGAGTGAAAGCATGTTCCAATGCACTAAAGAACAAAGGATTTGGATATCGTATGCAAAAGTCATGAATGGTCAAAGTCTGTTTTTGAAAGTGCTATTTGTAGTCTGTGTACATGACTAATTTTGGAAATGTATGTACATTGTAGATGGCGCTTTAAGGTCAAGTGCTATTTTAGGTGTACCTACCTTAGCACTAACTTTCAAACTCAAAGTAGAATTGACAAGATTGTTGGGAATTTTATAGAACCCAATTGGCTCTCAAACTCCCACTTTTTATTCTCTTTTCACTCTCTTTCACTAACCAATGGTGCTAGGATGTGAGCATGAAAGAGTGAGCTTGTGAGCCTTGAGCATGTATAAAAGTAGGTATCATGCAACTATTGAAGTTGTTTATAACATAAACACTTATAATATATGTATTTATAGTCTATATGCACTATTAATGTAGAAGGTTACTATAAAATAGACACTTATATCATAGGTGTATAGTCTTTTAGGTACACGGGCTGAAACTTCTATGCTCACATAATAGCAATCCTCTTTCACTAACAAGAACATTTTGTGCTTAAGGATTATCACTCAAATATAAACAAATTCTTTAACAACTGTACATGTTACAAAATTCTAATCTTTTTAGTGACATTTCACAATTTAGTATTAAATAAAATTAGATCAAGTCTAAGAATGACATTTGAATTTGTGTGCAAAAGTTATAAGAGATCAAAGTTCAATTGGTAAAGTTTGCAAACATGTGTCATGATTTCATTGTCCTTGATTATTACTCAATTACTTGCAGTAGAAAGTGAAGCAAGGTGTTAAATCCTACCATCAAAGGTAAGCCCAACAAATGGATTTACCTTAAGGAAAAATGAAGGAAAATTTTATTTTTTGCAAATTTTGAATTCATATTTGCAATCAAAGACCCCAAATTAGTTAAAAGAGGTTTAGAACATACCCTAGACATAGCCAAATAGGATTTTAGGTCACTTTTATCTGGAGAATCCAAAATTTACATTGTTGGGCCCACTTTCAATGGTTAGGATTTAATGTCTTGTGAAAGGGAAAGGAGGATCTTTCATATTGTAGCATGGAGCCTAGAGGCCTTTTTTTTACTAGTGCATCAATTTATTATTATTTAGATATATTAGAGTAAATTATAAAGGACAATTGAGTTTGAAAAGGGATATCAAAGGGAGGTACAATTGAGAAAAGCAGAAAAGAATTACAACACCAAACTCCTTTAGACCTTAGTTTTGATGCTTCAAGGAGTTTTATCCCATGTTTTTCTGAAATTTTGGCTTGTGGTCCCCCATTGCATATACTTTATGATTAATTCTATTGGGTTGTACAATCAATTCTGCTGTAAAGATTGTCGAACGTTAGAGGTAGTCAAGACTTCTTTTAGCAATTAGATTTCATAGAAGAACAAGGGAAAATAAGACTTGATTGAGAGTTGATTAGCATGAAGGAGCTATATCACGCCTTTCCATTGCGATGAGCGTGTAGAATCGAAATCCTACAAAAGCATTTATCAACTTTTACTTCATTGGTACAATTGGTAGCTTTTAGAGTAGAAGATCGAAGTTGGAGTAACAACTTTGCTCACGAACGGTTCTGCACACCTGTTATTCACCTCTGGAGCAGAATAATATAAGCTACAAAGCCTTCACAAAACAAGAATATTCTTTGGTGGAAGGCTATGCAATAGCCAACCATCCACTACCACAACTTGATTTTCTTGCAAAATTTAGCTCAACAAAAAAGCCATGACTACCCTAAACTTACTTCCTACAGTAGATAAGTCTTCTTCACAGAGACATTTATTCCACATAAACCTATTCATAAACCTAAACCTAAACCTAAACCCAACGTGGTTGGCAGGCTTGTATCTTATTTCTATGGCAATGAAATCTGGTTTCATTTGTTTAAAAAAACCCAACCTAAACCCACCATTTATTCCACCAATGAAGGTGATATAAAGTACAAAATACAAAGGATAAGAACAAACTGGTCATCATTGTCAATTTTTACCAAAAAGTCACCCCCAGACAAAATTTGAAAATTCATTGAAAGTAAAGTAATCCTTCCGGAAGAAGACTTCAAGACACATTTTATCAGTTGCACTTTCAAAGCAACAGAAGTCGGATTCTTCAGAGTTTTCAAAATCTATGTAAAGTCAATCTCAAATAATGATGCTTCCATTCCATGCATGATTGCATTTTTTCATCTGTAAAGAACTGTCCAATTTAGACACAATTGGGCCTTCTAAGCAGATTTCAATTGGTTCTATTAACCCCTACATGACCATAAGGTCATCATGTGGCTTCTGCAACTACATTAATAGAAAATTTGAAAGATGAACCATACTCATATTAACTGTCCATGAATAAAGAGACCTGAGATGGTTTTTTTGTGTTGAATCCAACAATGCAATCCAATCAAGAAATGATCCAATGTTTGATTTTCAGTGAATTCTAGGGAATAAAGAAATAGCTCACTATGACATCCTCATATCTTTTTATTCACACCTCAAAATGATTTGAAAAAAAGAACACATCAATATCATAATGATGTGTTCTTGTGGGAAAAAGATCATAGTTTTTGAACCTTCTAATTTCAACATTCTAATTTCAATATATATATTAAATGATTTTTTTTAGTGGTGCTCTAGTTGATTGAAAAATCGAATTTCATAAACACAATTTTCAAAATCTCCACCTAACCGAACATCTTTCATCAATCTTGCAATTTTGCTGATCTTTTTTCCATAGGAAAGCAATATAAACTTCTTTCATTTCATATCAACAGTGGCGATCATCAAAATTATTCCGTGCAAATGAGGATTCATGCTTGTTGCAAGAGCTTGTCAAGTAAACAAGTTATGGTCCAACACCCTGTCCCTTTAGGGGTAAAGGATACACCAATGACTAGCTAATAGAGCAAAATTCTGGGGCAAAACTATGTAGATAACTGGAGATACAAATGATCACAATGAATATTTCAAGACCATGCCATCCATTGGTGAGAACTAGAATCTGGAACTACCAATGATAAGCGACTGGAGAATAGGACTTCTACATGCGCAAATGGCATTATAGCACATGATATGTAACCACCTTGAATTTTGTACAATGGTGAGTGACCATACCAGAAGAAGATTCAATCTCCTAGATAAAAAGTTTCTTAAATTATTCTTCAAAAGGAGATTACCTGTGCTAAACTTTATGGCTCCTCAAACATCCCTATTTACACTCCTGCAATGCATCACAACATGACTGGTTACTGGTACTCTATTTGAAAATTGAAATTGAAACTTCAAGTGTGGCAAACAGTGGCACATGATTATCCTTTCTTGTCATTTGTGTGGATCCTTTCTTGGCATCTGTGTGAAGGTTTTTGTAGCTGAATATGAATGGAATGCATACCAACACTGAAACTGAAATCGGTTAGGCTTCCACAAAGTTCATCAAGAGAGGGCCATGAACACCTGGAGCAACTTGGAGAGGAAACCCTGACATGACTCAGAGAGTATGGCATCTTGCATATGTAGCAGTGAAGACGCACCTGTAACCCTCAGGATGAGAGTGCACGTCCTAAACCAGAAACAAGGGGTGCCCCCAATTCTACATTCTTTGTCAATAGACTTCCGCCGCCTCTTCAGCCCTAGCTGAAGCAGACTTTGAGTCCGCTTGAAGGGAATTAGGAAGCACTTTATAAGGGTTGAGTATGCCTTTTGGGTCTAGGAGAGTCTTGAACTTTCTCATGAGCGTTATCTGCAGATTGCCACATTTAACACCAAAAGTCTCTCAAGATGCATTGTGCAAAACCCATACGCAATGTATAAATCAAATGGCTATGAACTAGTTGGATTTCATCAAAAATCAGTAGTCTAAAATGTTCCTATAAGCCTCTTAAGCTGGTAGGTGACGGCAGTGGCTGTACACTTGCTCGTATAAGGGCAGCTAACAGACGTCATAACACTGAAAGGGACGTCACCCATACAGTTCTTGTGAGGATTCAAAGTGTGAGAGGCAGAAAGTCGTTACAAAGTCGAGACATGTTTAAAACTTCCCAATTCCACATTTGACCAAATTTCTCAAACCTCCAAAAGATGAATAAAGCCTTGAAAGCAGTATAAAATTATTCTCTCAATTGAAATTTTGGAAAGAGTTTATAACTTTGCGTACTACTATAGTAAATGTGCTGGTTAAAATCAAACAAGACTGTGAAAACACTACTACAGGTTGTTGGTATCTTACAGCTTCGGCCGACTTGCTGTAATGAAGTGCATGGGGCTTCATCACACCAAGACCGTGCTCCGCACTCACGCTACCCTTGTGCTCAGCAACCCATTCAAATACGTACGGCTCAATTTTTTCCAGCAGCTGAATTGCAAAATAATTCACTTAGTCAACAGCACAAATTGTTCCTCAAGCAGTACCATCTAATGCACGTTCAGCAATTTTCGCTCAGCAAAGTAGACCTAATGTCACATATATACAGCCATCAATAGAAGATGGAAAAGTCAAGATCACCTGATCGTCATACTCTCGAGCAGAAATATTCAAGTGTATGTTCCCGTCCCCCAAGTGACCGAAGGCGACCACCACCGCAGCAGTTCCTGGAAGGCAAAAAAACCTCTCAATAATATTCCAAACAGCAAAAGAGAAGCAAAATGAGGGACATATCCCATGCAGCCCAAACAACCTAAGGAAGTACTCTCACCAAGTCGGTCTCGTAGATCTTCCACTATTTTATAAAAGTGTTTTGGGGCTAACGAGAAGTCATATTTGTAGACAGCACCAGCTTTTCCAAGAGCTTCTGCTATTCCCTGAAAGTACTCAAAGTATGTGAAAAAATGTTAAAGAGCACTATACAAGTGGCAAGAGAAAAGTAGAATATTTATACAAACGAAAGATATTTCTCTGAAGATCAACAAAAATGCATGTCAGTCATATTCAACTCTGCAGCTAGACGCACCAAAGTGCAAGACGATGACGCCCTAATGGATCAGGTATTAACTGACCTCTCTTAATTGCCAAAATGAAGCTGCCTGGCTGATGTCTTGTGCAACAACGCCATCCGCAACAAGGCCCTTCTCCAAGGTGCTCTCTAAAAATGCATCCAGCTTCTCTCTAATGCGGTCCACATATAACACGTAGCCACTTAGTCTCTAAAAAATAACCGATGAATAAATGAATCTATATATGCTGCCAGTCACCTCCTACACTTAATTTCATTTCTGAAAAAAAGTCAGAGAAGTGGAAGTTTTCAATATCCTCATACATTTCTATTCTGGTTTTTTCACATGTTTCGCAATATGTATCCTCATGTGTCTAGCAATATTTCTCCCGCAGATTTAGTGTCTGAAAAATCAGCCTCCAAGAAACCGCACATGAGCTACAAATCATATGCTAAGCATCATAACAAGAAAATCGTCTTACTTGTCATGAGATTCATTGCTGCCTGTTGTCTCTATCAATAGGTAGAAGTTTTTCCAAGAATCCGGCAAAGGATCCCTTGTTCCGGACAAGTGAGTCAGAGCCTGTCCAGTAACAAAAATTACATCACATAGAATCGAGGTCAGTAAGTAACAGCCCATCAGAAAAAGCTTCTCGGTGCTATCTCTATCTGCTTCAATGATTGCGGATCGAAATGATGAACTGAACGTCAAAGAAATGCAACAATTTGCAGTGACAGGGCCATTTACATACAACATCGGATTTCGAGAAACTTCTTTTCTGCACTGAATATAATATACCAGAAACGCACAATGTCAAGAGCAGGCCGATCAATGAATTCAAAAGCTGATAGAATTTCACCCAATTGTAGCTTTGCTTCCTTCAATACTTTCTGCATCAAGAAGGAACAATAGAGAAATCAGCTTCTATATTTCCGCGTACTATTTAAAGTCGTTCACAATCTTGAGATCGAAAGGGTAGATGGAGTTTAACCTGGCAGCTCACAAAGTCATCACACGCGAGGAATGCTGAGTTGACCGACCCAAGCTTCGAAGGCACTAATATCGACACTTTGGTCACCACTCCCAAAGTTCCTTCACTCCCTGCATTGCCAAGTGAACACAAATAATCTCATCAGGTATTGGAGTTTATCCCTTATTAGAAAGTGGTGTGCATTAGTGCCAAAGAAGTTATAACTTGAATGCAAAAGATGTGGTAATGGCTACCAATAAAGAGCTGCTTCATGTCATAGCCAGTATTGTCTTTTATCAATGTCCCCAATATGTCCACAACCGAACCGTCAGCCAGCACAACCTCAAGCCCTGCCAATTTCGAGCAACAATCACAGACACTTATTTAATGTTCACGTTTCAGCAGCTTATATATTCTCGAGCAAAACTCTAGAATTGTCTGAAGAAGTCTGTTCCATCCCCGCATAATCCAATCATGCAGAGGTCATAGATGATGCACAGACCACAGAAGATGCTGAACAGAAATGACAATTTATTTTATTCGTTATCAAGGATGATAGCGTTCAATGACGTCAAAATCTAACGAATTAAGAGAGAAGAACTTAATACGTTGTCGGAATTCATGATCGGAGGAGGCGATGATCAAGGTTCTCTTCCATTTTCGGTGATGAATCGAATCATAAATCTGCCTAGAATAGCAGAAAGCGAAAATAAGTAAGAAAACCTACCGAGGACAGTTCCATGAAGAGAGCCATATCGCAGCAGTCTCAAACCACCAGCGTTGGTGGACACGTTGCCTCCAATCTGACAGCTCCCCTTTGCGCCCAAGTCCAATGGCATCGTGAACCTTCAACCATAAACATATGTGTCGAAGGTGACGAAATATCCGAGTAGCGAAAAAAAAGAACAAAATTTTGCAATCTAAAGCCCAGAGTCGCTAAATTTAACCAACACCTCTTCCACGTAGCTTTGTGCTTTGAAGTAAAGAATAACCAACGGCTTAAGGTCTGCAATATGAGAGGTTTCGGAAAATGCAGAATTAAAACGTCACAGTGTAGAACCCTAGCTTTTTGCAACGCAACAAGCAAGTACTTGCTTCACACGCATCAAAGAAAGCTTACCCCTTACTCTTAATAAAGTTATCGAGACTCTCCAAAATGCATCCCGCTTCACAAACCAAGATTCCACTGACCTACATCAAGAATAGTGGTCACAGTTGCTAATCAGAACGCAAAACATAATGAAATATGTAGTAGCTACACGTCAAATCTTGAACTTCAAATTCTTTAAATATGGGCTCTAAAACAATACAATCCACAGATTTCAAGTTTACTTACCTCATCGAACGATATGATCTTATTCATCGCTCCAAGGTTAATGATGACCTGTCAATGTTCTTCCTTATGAGAGACATAATCACATTGTACATCACAAATACAAAAACAGCTTCAGTTTTATCAAAGCAAAGAGCTCCACCAACATACTTAAAAACAACAGATTGTGTAAGAAATTACCTCATCGTGGACTGGAACACTACCTCCCACCAAGCCAGTGTTACCTCCTTGTGGCACCACTGCCAAATTTCTGGAATTGCAATGACGGAGAATCTCCGAAACCTGTCATCAGAGACGCAAGTTTTAACTTCAACCAACGCAGAGGCCTGTGGGCTAATAAGAAGAGGTACATTTAGCACGAACAGGGTGTCTCATTACACAAACCTAGGAAAAGCATGGCATAAACCAAATTCGCATAAAGTTCACGTCAAAAAAGCAACACTATGACGTGCTATTTATATAACTCCCCAATCAGACGATGCGACCTATTTTAGTAGTCGGATAAAATGCAGCGAAAGCGTCTGGCAAGTCAACTCCAACACATCATCTTCGGTCATTGATGCAGGGATGCATGCCACTGTAGCATTTCCCCATCAGAAATGCAACCTAACAAAAACAAGATCACATGTCTTCTGCATATCTTACCTGTCGGGAGGTCTGGGGTCGAAGGAGTAGCTTGCTATGACCTTGATATTTGTGCATCCAATCTATATTTGCCACAGCTAGCTCATCCTTGTCAGCTATAACGCCCTTCTCACCAACTGCACTCTTAAAATATTGCAAATCCGACTCTTTGAGTTTGTCAAAGCGACTATTTCGGTTAGTTTTGGGGGATACTGCAAACCTCCTGGTTTGATGCCTCATGCACCTCTCAAACAAGGAACCTCTCCCTGCCTCAACGAACCAGGCTACCTCACCGTCTACCCCTGAAAGCTTCTCGTTGACGCTACGATCTGCAACTGACGATAAGAATAATGAGTGCTAAGACCTCAGCTCAAGCGACTGAAAAATGACCTCATCAATCAATCTATGGGAGTCAGATATCACAATTTGGAAACGTACAACATGAGGTACTCTTCAGTGAACAAACGACGTTTCCAGACTACTGGGACAGCGTGAAGCATAGATAAACAGGAGCAAAATTTGTGCATTTGAACGTCAGTCATTACAGAATCACAACTGCAAGTCACGCATAGCTCTCCTACTGGAACCGATAAAGAATAGATAGCCAACGACTCCTAAATCAGCAACTACTGCCGTAAGAGTCAAATTATCCTAACTAAGGTCCCCTGAAGACCTCAAACCGTGTCCCGAAACAAAAATCACACAGACCACTGAGGTAGCAGATGGAATGAAGTCAAGCTTCACCTTGATCATTGTGTAGGCCACGACAAGGCACCAGCTGCTCTTGGTGGGAGAACAGCTTCCCAGAACTTTGTGACCATGTTACTGTCCTCAAGAGCCTTGCTCTAATCAATTTATCCGCCGCTCCTCTTGCCGAATGCATCACTGATCGGTCTCAGAGCCGAATCCAGTTAACTCGATCCCTGAAAGCACACCGAAGCGTGCCAGCTTGGTATAGCTGCTTCACTATTGGAGAATACAAACTGCAAATTTGGAGGGTTTAGGGAGTTCAACAACAAAAAGGGGTATAAGCACCTTGTAGGCGGTATGCTTAGATCGAATGCAAAGTTCGATTGTGTTACCTAGCTCAGCTCTCGCCATGCAGCAGTGATACGCTCCTGAGAAGACCCTCTCAAGCCGGGTATGGCAAGCCGAGGATGGGGAATGTGACCACAAATGCCCCTGCGACACCAACCGAACCACAATTAGGGTGCCACCTTCTCAAAGCAACACACTCCAAACCAATAATTAAAAGTCAAATTGAACCGAATTGAGGGACGTTTGGGAAAGAAGGTGCCGAATTTAAAGACATGTACCTCAAAAGCGCTTCGAATTGCACCTCGGATGCGCTTCGGCCTTGCAAGTGAGAAGACCGCCTCGCTGAAGAAATCGGAATACACATGTCTGTGGGCCAGCGCACAATTGAGGGACCGATGTGAGGGCCTAAAAAGCCGCGCCCTCACCATGCAGGCCGCAGAATCGGTTAGGGAGGGTGGGCTCACCGTGGGTTTATCAGGGAGGGCGGCAAAGCGAACCTCATTCATAGTAAACTGAACCTCATCCTAAGTGAATTGAACCTCACCCTCAGTAAACTAAACCTCACCCTAAATAAACTATATACTTAGAGATCGCATGTGTAGAAATTGTGTTGCTCTTTCGTTGCACCTCGTTTTAGAGGTTGAGAGCCAAGGTAGGTATTTTAGCAAAGCTTGAAGGTGCAAGGTTTAGGAAGGGCAATTTAGGGTAAAGTTTGCAATTAATATAGTTAGTGTTATTTTGTTTAGAATTATGAGTGCTCCAAAGGAAGGAGGCTTATTAGCCTTGATGTCGTATGTTCTGGACTATGACCATGGGCAAATCTATAAAGCACACATGCCACAATTTTTTTAATTTTCATTTGAGGCCTCACTTGATTAACACACCTACTTTTCAAGAAAGGAGTTAACAAATTGATTAGATTCTCAAAAGCACCATAATTCATCCTATAAAACCTTTTGAATTTCCTGTGGTGCATTTCATCACTTGATCTCCACACTACCGTCTTTACGTAGTTCCAATGTGTGGCTTGTCTAGGTTCTATCCAAAACAATCGAGGAGGATAGAGTTTTTTCTATGTCAAAAGAGTAAACAATATTAATAGGAAACGGGCTTTTGATGAAATTTCACTATCTGATATCGGCAAATCCCAAACCCTTGATTTCATTTTCAAGGAATTAGTCATTGTCATAGAGAGAACCATCCACATGACAAAAACTTTAGCTACAAAATAGGGCTCCATAATGTCTTCCCAAATTCTCCCAAATTAATAAGCACAACCAAAATGATTACCCTAAATCAATAACCTTGAACTCCTAACCTGTGCATTTTATGTAAACCTAATCACCCGAAAATTCAATTAAAAAAAATACACAACCCTACACCCTCAAACTCTTCTTTTCTATTGCCAATTTACCAAGAACCATAATAAACAAATCCTCAAAATAACCCCTAAACTTGCTCCCTTCTTCCTTAGTAACTTTGCAGCAAATAAAAGCGGAGCCTTGGGATTAACTCAATTGATTGAAAAAGGCAGATCAACTCTCCAAAAGCGAATGAACACCTCAACAAGAGCAGGTTCAAGTGGGTCGGGTGTAGGGGCCCGCAAATGTACGTTGGGGGGCGAACGCAACCCTCACCCACGCTCATGTGCGTTGCCCTTGTCTTGCGCATCGGAGAATTTGTGCAAGCTAGGCCATGTTTAGGGTTTACAGTTGTTACGCAACTTTATTTTGAATGACAATTACTCGCCACCAATAAGGTTGTTGGATTCAGGAAGAAGTGCCCTTCCCCAAAATTGAAGACTCTAAGTGGTCACTCGGAAGGATTACATTCACGAAACGTGGTCCAATTAGGAGTTTAGGACCAATACAACAATATGATAGATGTAGGTTGTCTTTGAAAATAACTCGAAAAATAACTCAAAATTTAAAAAATTATTTACAACTTAAAAAAATTGTTTCTTACAAAAATTAAAAAAAGAAACACATTTACACATGAATAGAAAGAATCAATCCAAAATTAGAAGTATCTTACGGATAGAATATTGAAAATGAAAAAATTCCTACCTACCTAGCAAATTGTCAAACTAAGATAAGTAAAATATTTTGGCATGAATTTGTCCAAATAGACTTACATGTATAGTAGTTTGGAACTAGATTTTGGGGAAGTGAAACATCTAAAAATATTTTTTAGTAAATTTTTCTTCAAGGAATCATCATTTGATTGTTCATCTTGAAGTTGCCATTTTTTCCTTCATCTTCACAACTAAAAAATTATTATAGTAGTACTATATATTTTTTGAACTCTTTATAAATCAATTTCTAACAAATATTATAAGAAATCATGCATATAATGATAGTATGTTATTTTGCAAAATAACAATTATTAATGATATACATGTCCTTTAATAATTCACCTATCAATTGATATAAAAGAGAAAATTTAAGCACAAACTATATAACAATCTTAATAGAAATATATGAAGAAGAATATAAAATATAGAAATTTATTGTTCCTTTTATAGTAGTTTGTTACACAAAAAGAAAATTTAAGAAGTCTTATTCTTATGAATATTAAGAAGAAGGATTAAAATAGAAAAGAATGTAATTAAAATCAAAGTAAAATTATTAAGAAAAATCAATACCTTAAGGAAGGTAGTTTGTTTATTTTGTTTGTCACATTGAGATCTCCTGGCCTATACATCTGACGGCCACATACTTGGTACCGTTGGAAAGCTCTAGGCAAAGAAGGGTGCATGGGCTTGGTTTCGTGGCATTCCGACTTACAACAAGAAAGTTATTAAATTTCAAAGTTTTTATGCATTCTAAAATTAGGAAATGACTTTTACTTTGGATTTGACTGTGGCATCAACACAAGGTCCACTAGTACATTCAAAAAAACTCTTGCTTTTATTTTATTTTTATTTTTATTTGGGGGAGATGTTAAGTTCCATAACTTACATCAACTGAATTTTTCAACATTTTAGAGAGAAAATAAAAGCATTGAATGTAGATTATTTATTACAACATTATATCCATTGACACTAGTGGTCCCTGTGCCAATGCCACAGTCAGAACTAAAGTAAAAGTAATTTTCTAATTATTTTTTTAATCCATTAAAACTTTGAAATTCAATAACTTCTTCACCATGAGTCCAAATGCCCCGAAACCAAGCCCATGCACCCCTCCTTGCCAAGGGCTTTTCAATGATACCAAGCACGCAACCAAAGTATAAGTAAAAATAATTTTTTAATTTTTTATAACCAAAAATACTCAAGAATCCATAACTTTCTCCCTATAAGTCGGAATGCCACGAAACCAAGCCTGTGCACTCCTCCTTGCCGAGAGCTTTCCGATGGTACCAAGTACATGACCAAGGCACACATAGTTCGGGAGATCTCAATGTGACAAACAATCAAAATATAAAAGAAAATATTCCAAGCTTCTTTAATGTATAGATAGACAATTCTCAATTTTATAGCTAAATTTAATACTATTTAATGATTCAAATTATCAAACTTCTTGGTACTCATTGTTTTCTTCAAATACATTGGACAATTCTAAGTCATATGAATTATATATATATATATATATATATATATATATATATATATATATATATATATATATATATATGTATATTAGATTCGATGACATGCATAAGGCCTATAAATTATATTAGACATAAGTTCATAGGTAAAAGAAAACCTAGACAAGGAAGAAATTAGATAATAGCATACAAAATACAATGTCTTACAAAAGAAGATAAACTAGTAAACATGTAATTATATATGTTTAGTATTAAAATTATATACGTAGAAAAAATGTAAATAAAGAGATTTTTTGGTACAATTCTCAATATCCTTGTAATACATTCTAAATAACAAAGAATGTTGGTAATTCCATAGAAAGTGCAAATTTGATTAAATGTTGATAGGAAATTGTGTTTATAGGATGACACTTCTTGTACACCCTTCAATAGATTAAATCCTTTGGTGAACAATTCACAAAGGTTTAGTAGAATATGTGTAATATTTTGAAAATATCTATGGAATGTATTGTTCTTTGCTTGTATATTTCATCTATGGAATTCATATTGAATAATGTTTTAATATCCAAAAGTAGTCCCCAATTTTATTCTACACTTGCAAAGTTTGAGTTTTTTTGAAGAAAGTAGTACCTATAGAAATTAGAAATGAATTTAAAACAAAAATTTAGAGGAGATGGTTGAACAATACACTGTTAGGTATTGTTCAAACGATTTTTAAAATTACTTCTTCAATGATATATAGAAGTATACAAAGTGAAATTATTTGAAATTGCATTTTGAAACACACTAAAGATTATTATTATTATTTTAATAAATCTCTACGAGGTTTTTTCAAATGGAATTTTTTTAATTTAAGAAATGTTTTTTTTTTTACTAATTAGGACATCAAAGAATATAATTTTTTTTAAATTGCATTGTCTTGGACCTTATACTCATAATTTTTTTCTATATTTCTCATTTGGTATTTACCTTCATTTTTTATATATATACAAAGGCTATATTTTTAACCCGTAAAGGACCATTATCCCTTCACAAGGCTAATGAGATTTCAGGTAGGTACGAACACCTTACAGTCTCAATTTTTTTTCTTAACTTATTGAAATTTTTTTTGAAGATAGGAAAATTGATAAACTTTGTGGAAAAAACTAGTTTTTTGCCATTGGTACTTAGGCACAGAATTTATGTCCAAATAAACTCAAAACAGGGGAAGCAAGGTACCAATTTTTTATTTATAACGTGGAGTTTTTAAGAGAATAAAATATTTTTCTCGTAGATTATATTTTTGTTTACATAAAACCTTTGATTCATTTCATTTGGATTTGTTATGAGAAAGTTATGGAGAATCTTTTTCTTGGATAATTTGATCATTTATAGAAGAAATTAATTTTAAGAATTCTTTTCACAATGCAATTTTTTAAATCTTTTAAAAACACACAAGTCCACATGGTTTTATTGCTTTCTAGAACAATGTCACCATTGGATTTAGTGCATGTCACCATTACTTCTTAGTTAGTGATAATAATCATTTATATTTTCTTTCTATGTTGTTCCTACTCCTAATTAAAAAAAATTTAAAGAATGAAAACTAAGACTTTTATATTTTCTTTTTTCTTTCCTAGACTCTCAATTGAATTCTCCATCGTGAATATTTGAAGCTCGAAACTTTGGAGTGCAAAAAATTTAAGTTAAGAAGATTCAAAGTCAAATAATCCAATCCTATAATGTGTTGAAGAACTTGCTATTTAAACATTGAACACTAATATCTTGCATTTTGTGTAGTCAAAATTTCTAAATTTTTTTTTACACATTTTCATACTAGTTAATTGTAAGATCCTATGGATAGATGTGCTAAAAAACTAGTTATAATTTTTTGCTGTAGAAATGACAATTTTGAATGATTTTTTTGATAGAGAAAAGCCTCAATCCTTTAGGGTTTAAGAAATTAATTATTTTTTTAACTGTAAAGTATTCTAAAAAAAGTATGAACGCAACAAAATTGGCAATTGGTTCTTACAATCACCCACTCGAACAAGTTAACTACAAGATAATGTGGTTGGATTTTCAAAAATAATAAATATCTACAAATATAGTTGTCCTTGGTTTAACCCCTAAAGGACCAAATTGCGTTTTTTGGCAATATAGTGATTTTGGGCAGTTCACTATGAATGGAGTTTTTATTTTTTTTCTTTGAAATTTTGATACAACATGTATCCAAGGAGTAGCTTCAAGGCCCAACAATTTTCATAACTTTTGATTACAAGGTTAAGAATTTATGGCATGATATGTTGTTTTGTTTGAACTTGGGGCAGCCCGGGCAGCTGAAAAACTTCAAAAAAAACTTTTTTTCAAAAAGTGAAATTTCAAATTGATTCTTTAGGTTTTTATAGACATGGGAAGCTTTGAATCATTCCATTTGGATTAAGGAGTCAAAAGTTATGAGGAATTTTAGTTTGCGGGTAGGTATGGAGTTCAAAAACTCTAGCAAAATAGAAATGAAATTTTTTTAGCAAAGAAGATTTCTTTTATCTAATCAAAAGTAGACATTTATTTTTAAATGGTGCATAGTACCAAAAAGAGGGATTTTCTCAAGTAAGATAGTATCTAAACTTAGAAAGTTTTATTTTGTTTATTTTGCACCCCTTTCTCAAAACTATCATTTTGAATGTCAAAATCATAAACAAATGCAAGACAAAATGCAAAAGAGAATAAATTAAATGTGATACATACCAATTTTTGAAACAAAAGCCTACATGTTACTAGGAGATTTTGAATCAATACATGAACATGATTATTATTTTTGGAATTAAAATTTACCTATCATTATCTATTTTTGATATTATTCTTATTTTAACTTTTATTTTAGTGTCAAATATATCAAAATATTTTTTTTTATTAAAATTTTATTTAAGTTTTAGTTGATATTACAATCATTTTCTCATATAAAATTTAACAAATTGAAATTAAGTGCTAAAACATTATACCTTAACATTAGAATATTGATTTTTTGTATATTTTTTTCAACTCACATTTTATTGTCCTATTTGTAGGAGCACTTTCAAATAATATGTACTTGTATAAAGCACATATTTATTTTTTAATTTTTTTAATAAAATAATTTATTATTTATAAAAATTCTTTAAAATAAAACATGATTCAAGTTTCAAGAAGTATACTAAAGGATATTTACTAGTTACGCATTTATAGGAGAGCATAGGAGGGTACAACAATGCTAGCATGCGAGTATGATAATTTGAACATGTGAGCCTTAAACATCTATATAAGTATATATTCTACAATTATTGAAGGTACTTATTATTGAAGGTACAATTATTGAAGGTACCTACACCATAGATATGTAGTCTTTTAGGTTGATGGGCTTCCATTTTTAGGCTGACATAATAGATTAATAGCACCTCCTATACAACTATTGTTTTGATTCGTCCTATTTACTTGTCACATCTTCATGTTTTATTTTAATGTCATATATATGCATCAATAATCTTTCATTGATTTACTTTTATTTTAGTTTTATATCTAAGTCATGTGCTTTTATTTATTTGTTTATTATTTTATCTCACATTTTTCTATCCTTTACATAAAAAACTTCCTTATAAAAGAATGTTTTTTTTACCCCATGTACTTGATAATTTATCATGCTCTAAGTTTTTATTCTATTTTTTATTTTGACTTTGGATTCCATTCAAAATTGTCAATTCTATTGTAAAAGATGAAAATATCTAGGAATTGTTCTTTTTTGCATATCTAACAACAATATCTTTGCATTAGATTAGTACAAGAATTTGTAGAAGAAATTCTAAAAACTTTGCCTACATAGATTGCAAGATGTTTGAATTTAGAGTATAGAAAATAGTTTCTTTTACACTTTGATTGACTAGTTTTGAAGACCTTGAATCTTTTTAGCTTAAAATCTTGTACTATATATATTTTGTTGAACATAAATTATTATGTTAAAGAATTGAGTTGAAAGTCTAGAATTTAAAAAAATAAACTCACACTTGATTTTCATTCTTTAATAAATAGTTGAGTAGAAGTAGGTAAGAGATTGAAGGACAAACTAAATTGTTTAAGATGGAATAAGATGGAATTGAAACAAAATTATTTCAAGAATGAAAGTGTTCTAGCACACAAATCAAACCTTACCAACCTTTTTTTTTTTAGTAAAAATTGAGTTTAAAAATGAATCTTATAAGTGATTTTCTTAAGAAAATGCTTTGACTGCCCAAAACAAACAAGAGAGTCAATGACTTTCTCATGGCTAGTTCAAATAGAATGGACCAAATTTTTTTGTTTAACAAAAATATTTTTTAAGAGACACAATATTTTGAAATTTTTAGTTTGACATTTTGTGATTCTTTGGTGCTACCCAACAAAACATATTTTGGACTTAAAGTGGCATAACTTTTGTTCTTGAGCATTGGTTCCAATAGAAATTATATATTTAGAAAGTTAATATATATACCTACCTTCAAAAAAAGGTTCAAAACAACAAAATAGAAATTGAGAGTGTAGAAGCCTATTCAAAGTTTAGAATGATTTAAGGTAGAAGGTTCTAAAATGGTGCCCTACCTTAAATGTATAGTGTTTGTACATGTCGGTAGTAATAATAGTGTACATTTTGGCTAGGGCAACATTTTAGAGCCCTATGCCCTTTCAACTTCAAAATTTGATAACTAATTCCACAAAGCCCTGAAAAATATGAAACGACTTGGGTTAAATGTAGATTCCACTTGTCTTTCAAGAAAAATGTACTAAAAAAATATTTCAAAATGTTTTACCTCCCCAAAATTCAGTTTCAGCCCTTAGATGGGCGATTATTGAGCCTTCTACCTTAGTGTGGGTTTCAAAATGATTGAGCAAATTTCTTCTTTTCAAGTAGTTTGTACTTTCAAGATCAAAGGAAGAAAAGCTTCCTACATATCTATACAATTGATTTGTTTTTTTTAACTATTATTAAAGTTACTCAATCAATTATCATATAAAATTAGGAATTTCAAATGTGACATTTCACCAAAATCAATGTTTTGCATTTTTGAAAACCAAATTTGGTATCTTGATTAGAATTAAACATTTTCTAAGCAAAAAAAATATCAATTATATTTTATGGTATGCTAAGTTCTGTTGAATGACAACATAGGATTTCAATATCATTACTTAAGGATACTGTACAGTAGGGTACCAATCAAAATGTCGTTTTTGAATTCGTAGTGAGAAAAATTTCAGTACTGCCAACTTTGAAAGCCTCCCAAGAGCTCAAAAATTGGTATTTTACCACGAAATTTTTACCACAGAATCATCTTTAAGTTAATTATGTGTATGCCAAATTTCAAGGCCAAAAGATTCACCAAAAGAAAGTTATTCAAAATCTACCAACATGGATAGTGGTGAGAAACATTTCACTACTTTCAACTTTGACACCTTCTAAAGGATTGAGTTTTTTTTCTTTTGCCATGAAATTTTTGTCATGAAACAATCTCTATGTTTTCAATATGTATAAAAAATTTCAAGTTAAATTTTTTTTATTAAGAAGATATTTGAAATCTCCCAACAGGTGTAGTTTTGAGAAAATTTTCACAACTGTGAACTTTGACACCCTCCCAAGGTCTGAAAAATTGTTTTCTTACCACGATTATTTTTTGTGAAGTTATCTCTATGTTGATAATATGTTCTACAAATTTCAAATTCAAATGAATTAGAAAAAAAAAGATATACAAAATCTCCCAACATGTGTAGTTGTGAGAAAATTTTCATTATTGCCAACTTTGACACCCTCCCAAGGGCTGAAAATTTGTCTATTTTACGTGAAATTTTTTGAATAAGATCAACTTTATGTTGATAATATATGCTCTAAATTTCAAGTTCAAAACACTTACTCAGATATAGATATTCAAAATCTCTCAACATGTGTAGTTGTGAGGAAATTTTCACTATTGCCAACTTTGACACCCTCCCAAGGGCTGAAAATTTGTCTATTTTACATGAATTTTTTTGAATAAGATCAACTTTATGTTGATAATATATGCTCTAAATTTCAAGTTCAGAACACTTACTCAGAAATAGATATTCAAAATCTCTCAACATGTGTAGTTGTAAGGTTGAGTTTTTACATTTGTGTCAAACTTTGCTCCACAAAATAGCACTATACTAACCCCTAAGCGCTCAAGCGACCATTTTCTGGTCGCTGCCTGACTTCGGGCAGAATTTTCGAGCAAAAAAAAGAAAAATTTCAAATTTTTTTTTTTCAGTTTTGAAAAAATTGGGTTTTCTTTCAACATTGATATTCAAAACTAAGATCAGTATGGTCAAACAAAAGTTATAGCAAAAAAAAGGAGAAATAGTACAAAGTGTCTAAAATTGCTTAGTGTTGAAAAACTTACTATTTGGGGGAAGTACTGATGCTCTCATTAGTAAATACTTTTTATTTTTTTACAAGTCAATAAAAACCATAAATTTGACCAATAAAAAAAAAATTCAAATCATAAAAATAGAAATTGTATTTTTGGTGAATTTTTGAAGTTATATCTTCAAAATTCATTTGAAGAGAATCTATAAATATTTTTTTTACTTTGACTCTATGGATACTTTCTACTTGTTGTGCTTTACATTATCTTCTTTCATACTAACTTCAAAAAAGTTGTAATTCTTATATTTTATAGCACATTTGTATTTTGTCTTAATCCCTTAGACTTTTAGAGGTTGAATATTTTGCATTTTTCTATAAATCAATAAAAAACACAATTTTGACTAATCAAAAAAAATTTCAAATCCTAAAAATAGAAATTGTATTTTTGGTGAATTTTTGAAGTTATATCTTCAAAATTCATTTAAAAATAATCTAAAAACATTTTTTTTACTTTGACTGTATGGATACTTTCTACTTGTTGTGCTTTACATTATCTTCTTTGATACTAACTTCAAAAAAGTTGTAATTCTTATATTTTATAGCACATTTGTGTTTTGTCCTAACCCCTTGAGCTTTTAGGGGCTAAGGGCTCAAAAACTCCTCCTCACAACTACACATGTTGGGAGATTTTGTATATCTTTTTTTTGGTAATTCCTTTGAACTTGAAATTCGTAGAACATATTATCAACATAGAGATAACTTCACAAAAAAAAATCGTGGTAAGAAAAAAAAATTTCAGACCTTGGGAGGGTGTCAAAGTTCGCAGTTGTGAAAATTTTCTCAAAACTACACCTGTTGGGAGATTTCAAATATCTTCTTAATAAAAAAAAATTTAACTTGAAATTTTTTATACATATTGAAAACATAGAGATTGTTTCATGACAAAAATTTCATGGCAAAAGAAAAAAAACTCAATCCTTTAGAAGGTGTCAAAGTTGAAAGTAGTGAAATGTTTCTCACCACTATCCATGTTGGTAGATTTTGAATAACTTTCTTTTGGTGAATCTTTTGGCCTTGAAATTTGGCATACACATAATTAACTTAAAGATGATTCTGTGGTAAAAATTTCGTGGTAAAATACCAATTTTTGAGCTCTTGGGAGGCTTTCAAAGTTGGTAGTACTGAAATTTTTCTCACTACGAATTCAAAAACGACATTTTGATTGGTACCCCACTGTACAATGTAGGTTTTCTCTTGACTTAACTTTTCTCAAATTGATGAGTTTTAAACTTAGCAAACTTTAGAGGCCATTTAGGCAAAGTAATTTAACTTTTTTTTCAAAATACTTTGAACTAATAGAAGTTACTAAATCAAATCAAATTGAATCTCCAAAAATCTATTTGTGATTTTGAGATTTTAATCAAAAGTTATGAACAAAATTTAAAAGAGGCATGAAGGAACATATTTTAAAACATTTTCAAACACCATCTTTGAATTTTGTCCATAACTTTTTCTTAGAAGCTCAAAATTTCAAACAAATTTTTGGACATAGAAGTTAGCTTGGTTTACCAACTTTTTTTATATTACTACGCTAACATGTTAAAGTATTTTCAAAAAAAGTTAGATTACTATGTTGAAATGCCTTCCAAAATTTGGTAAGTTTACAAAGGTATTAGAAAACAATTAAGAAACTATGTAAATAGAATATTGTAAGACTTCTACTCAAGTAATTTTGTGTGGGGTACATTAGTTAGTCTTAGTGGTTGGTAACCAAGAGGTTACAAGTTCAAACCGTGGTGGTGTACTTAGCCACGTGGTAGTTGTTCATTGGCCATTAATTGAGTGATTGATTGAGTGATTGATTTCCGCATTGATTGAGTGACTAATTTTTTACTAATGTGGCAAGTGCCACATGGCAAATTTTGATTGGATAAATTATAATTTATTGATTCTCAAAACTTTTGTCATATATGATCAAATCAACAAAAATACAAACAAATTTGTATTAAGCGCTATCCAAATCAACATGTCCAAAGCTACTAAAAATTGACAGACCAAATCAACACTTTATTGCCAATTTTTTGTTGATTTGAATGCAGATTTTCTACTAGTGCATACATGGAATTTTGAAAAAATTCACATAATTCTAAAATTAATATGATTTAGTGTTTTTATTGTAAAATGACACATTAACCTCTAAGGGCATTGCCACAAAAATAGAAGTGGCAAGGGACTACTTGGCTTGTTATTTGAATGAACTTAGGCCTAATGTTGTGGTTGTCCCCCTTATCAATATGGATACAAACTACAAAGATGGGGAATTATATTTGGTGAGGTTCTTAAGTGCAAACCCACAAATGCCAAAAAGGTATAAGAATTTTCAAATCAAAAAGTGTCTCTAACCTTGCAAACAAAGACAAAAAAAAATATGAAGCCATTGTGAAGTCTTTCCATTTGGCAATGAATGGCTATTTTTTTTACTTGGTTGTATGTGCCGTGGAGCAAAAATAATTGGTCTTTGAGTTTGAATCTTTGCAGTGTAGCTATGGGGATGCTTTAAACATCTTGAATCTTCTATAGTTTTGACAATTTAGAAAAAAAATAATCATATAGTACTATTTGGAAGAATATATTGGAACTAATATGCAAATGAAAGTTGTGTACCTTAAGTGTTAGAGTCCATTTGTAAAGTTAGATTCACCAATGCTATTACCAATATTTTCTATAAATTTTGAAATTTTGAGAGGAAATTTTTAAAATTCCTTCAAAATTCAATTACAAGCAAAATATTTTAGTTTTGAGTAAATTTCAATGAAATGATTGTGAAACAAGGCATAAGAGGATTTCTAGTTGCTTTAAGAGACTGCGAGTTCCCAAACGCTGGGAACGCAGGGAACGCGATGCTGATGTGGTCGAGCGACTGCCACATCAGAAAATACGATTTTAAAAATATTTTAAATTAAATATTAAATATTTTTAAAATATTTTTTTGAAAAAAAAATTATTTTTTAAAATCATTCTTATGCTCTTTTGAAGATTTTTGGAAAAAAAATTTTAATTTTTTTTTTCAAAATTCAAAAATTCAGACCAGCAGGGGGCTGGTCTGTAGCAGTGGGAACAATTTCGGGGAACACCCTTGAAACGGTCTCCTAGGGGCCCAAAAATCCTCTTCTGTTTTCTTGATATGGTAATTTCAGGAAAAATTAAAATTTGTAACCTCATAATTTAGTTTTGAACGAGAGATAAGACAAAATCTAACCATTAGATAGGATAACCACATTATAAAGTATCTATACAAATTTGGATGACTTTCATCTAAGAAATAATGAGAATGAATTTTGATTTTTAGCATATTCATCACCTAAAAATTGGATATTGTAGTGCTTCACGATTAATTGACTACAAATGAATTCAAATCCAATAGTTGATGTTATATTTACATCCCAAAAAATTAAGTCTAATGGAGCTAATTTGTCCTTTCCAATGCAATTTGTTTGTATTTTTTGAGATTAAAGCCAAAGAACTCTCAAAAGATCTAGGTCCAAAGTAGGTCTCCTACATTTATTTTCAAGAAAATTCATAAAATTCTAAAATTAATCTAGATTAGTATTTTTACAGTGGCACATTGATGAACTTGAAGAATCAATAGTTATTGTATCATGAGTTGGTTCATTTTTCCACATTGTTAGTTGAAATAAAAAAACTTTTGATTTGGCATATTATACTTCAAGTATGAGCACCAAATGGCATTAGTATACATGATGGTATCAATTTGTATACATGATAGTCATTTGATTTTCAAAACTTAAATGTAGGTAGACTATAGATAACTTATTTTTTTGACCTAACTAATAAGCTATCTACAATATCTACATCTATATTCAAGAATCATTGCCTTGCCTACAAAGTGATGCTAATAGATACATTAATGCCATTAGGTGCTCCTACTTTATCATTGTTTTAGAAAATTTTCTAATGTATGATAAACTTTCAAAGAATAGTTGTTGATTATCTTTCAATGAAAACCTATTTCACAATCTATACATTAAAGAAGCTTGGTGTATTCTCTCTTATTTTGTTTGTTTGTTACATTGAAATCTCCTAGACTGTGCTTCCCCTAGTCCCGTGCTTGGTACCATTAAAAGCTCTTGGTGAGGAGGGATGCGCAAGCTTGGTTTCATGACTTTAGGACCTATTGTATAAAAGTTATGGATTTTTGAATATTTTTGGTTCTAAAAATAAAAAATTGGGATCTCTTGGATTGTTCATCCTGTAGTTGTGTGCTTGATACTATCAGAAAGCTCTCAACAAGGAGGGATGCATGGGCTTAGTTTTGTTGCATTTTGACCTAGAGTGTGAAAGTTATAGATTTTTGAATATTTTTAGTTCTACAAAATTAAAAAATTACTTTTACTTATATTTTGGTCATCATCTTGGTACTATTGAAAAGTCCTTGAGATGGAAGGGTGCATGGCCTTTGTTTTGTGGCATTTAAACCTATTGTGTGAGAATCATTAGAAGAAATTTGAGGGCAGTGGAAGGTTGTTTTGGGTCTATTCCCAAAACGGTTCCGAATATTGTTGGCCATTGTGAGGCCAACATTAATCCAAAATAAAAATAAAAATTGGGGTTGTGAAATATGAAAAAAATTTGATTATATTTTTTAAAACTAAATGATGTGGCAATCTCTCGACCACGTAGGATTCCTATTCTTGTTGCAAAAACTATGTTCCCTTAGTTTAGGAACCTACAATCTTCCACTGCCCTCAAATTTCATCTAATGTATTTAATTTAAGAGTTTTCATGCATTACATAATTGGTAAATTTTTTTTTTGGATTTGACTATGGCAACAACACACGACACATGACACACAACTCTATACTTCAAAAAAGCTTGGTATATTATCTTTTGTTCTATTTTGTTTGTCACATTGAGATCTCGTAGACCAAGCATCCTTTGAACATGTGCTTGATACCATCGGAAAGCTCTCAGCAAAGAATGGTGCACGAGCTTTATTTCATGATGTTTCGACCTATGGTGTGAAAGTTATAGACTTTTGAATTATTTTTGGTTTTAAGAGAATATTTTGTTTTGTTCGTAATGTAGAGATCCTTGGGACCGTGTGTCTCCCAGTTGCGTGCTTGGTATTGTTAGAAAGCTCTTAGCGAGGAGAATTGCATGGGCTTTGTTGCGTGGAGTTGTGAACTACGAAATCATACTTATGGATTTTTGAGTTATTTTTTGTTAAGAAAAAACTAAAAAATTACTTCTTTTTTTATTTTGGTCCCAATCTTGGTACAATTGGAAAGCCCTCAATGAAGAGGGGTGCTTGGGCTTTGTTTCCCTAGGAAGATCACTTAGTATATCGAAAACAAACTACATGTGTTAAAGTGATTTTTTGACCCCTATATACTTTTTAATAAACTATGATTTTAACTTATAATTTTGAGATGTGCTTAATAATGACTATAGGTATCTATTGCCAAAAAATTTGAACTCAAATAACATATGAAATGATTTCTAGAATAGGTTGAAAAATGAACTAAACTGGCATGTTTTTCAACTCAAATATTTATAGAGAATGCATTTAAATGACCATGGCATCAATATTCAAGAAAAATAAACTTTTAATGAAAACCCATTTTTAATTATTTTTTGTTCATTTTTTAGACAATTTTTTCTTATATAAAATAGGGGTGTGAAAGTCATTTTCAGCTCTACAATGTATTTTTTTACTTCAAAAATTTGTAATTGATTATAATCAACACATAAAATATCAATAATTCAAGTTATAAACTTTCAAAGTAGGAAAATATTATCATATTTTTTTTAAATTTAAAATAGGGGGTCCAAAATCTTAACGCACGTGGTGTTTAAAGGTTATTCTAAGTGATTTCCTTAAGTTTGTTTCGTGGCTTTTGGATCTATGGTATGAAAGTCATTGAATTTCAAAATTTTCATGCATTCAAAAATTAGGAAATTACTTCACTTTAATTTTGGTTGTGGCAATGGCACAAGTCACACTAGTAGAAAACTAAAAATACTAGGTGGTTGGGCCCAAATTTCTCCCCAAACACTCTTAGAATACTAAATCCTCTATTCAAAGCAAGCCTAGCAAGGTAATTTGAGGTTTTTGGGTAGTAGTGGAAAAAAATAGCCCCTCTTTGCTGCCATGCCTACAATATGGTCTAATCTGTCTACTCTAATCTGCAAATATGAATTCAGAATTTGGAAAAAAAAATTATGTGTAATAAATAAAAAATTCCTACATTTTCCCCTTAAAGTAAATCCACCCTATTAGACCCCTTCTAGCTGCATGGAGGATTTAGTGGTAGGACGTTAAATCCTACCATTGAAGGTAGACCCAACTGGGTAAAATTTGAGTTATCCAAGGATAAAAGTAAAAAGCCCCCTATTTTGTTCTATGTTTTTGGGTATGTTCATGACCTCTTTGGGCTAATTTGGGATCTCTCATTGCAAATATGAATTCAAAATTTACAAAAAAAAATAATATCTTAAGATAGGTAGTTTGTTTTGTTTGTTTTGTCACATTGAGATCTCTTGACCCATGCATCCTCTGGCCACGTGCTTGGTATTGTTGGAAAGCTCTTGGCGAGGAGGGATGCATGGGCTTGGTTTTGTGGCATTTGGACTCATAATGAAAAATTTATTGAATTTCAAAGTTTCAATGAATTAAAAAATTAGAAAATTACTTTTACTTTAGTTCTGACTATGGCATTGACACAGGGCCCACTAGTTTATGCAGAAAACAAAAAATTTCAACATTTATCCTTGGGATAAATCCAGCCTGCTAGATCCACCTTTGATGATAGGATTTAACGTCCTCTGATTTAATATCCTCCCCAAGATCTCGGTGGATTGGCCCCCTCGCTCGACCTACCCATGTTTTACCAAAAGTGCAATCAAAACAAAAAGCCCCCTAGTTTGGGCTGCAATCACCAAGGCTTTTTTTCATATTTGAAGAAGTGCCATAGTGGCGATAGAAAATGTTATGGTAGTGCTCCAAATTGCAATATTCATCCACTTTTGGATGTATAGTATGGTTTTCATCCATAATTAGGCGATTTCATCCAATATTTTTAAAATTTTCAAAGTTGTCTAGCGATGTCATCCAAATTTTTTGGCATTTTTTGTAATATTTTTTAGCCAAATTATTTTTCTTGGTGCAATCTAGCACTAGAAAGCAAAAAAAGCCTTGGTGATCACCCCTACTTCCTTCACCCCTAGCTATTTTGCGGTCATTGATCGCAAATATGAATTCAAAATTTGTGAAAAAAAGTTGTGTGAAAAATAAAAAATTTCAGCATTTTACCTGAGTGGCCCTACCCCTCCCAAAGATCTGGGTGGATTGGACCCCTCGCTCGGCCTTACCATGTTTTACTAGAGGTGCAATCAAAACAAAAAGCCCCCTAGTTTGGGCAGTGATCACCCCTATTTTTAGCACCCCCTATCTAATTTACGGTCTCTGATCGCAAATATGAATTCAAAATTTGCAAAAAAAAATTTGTGTGAAAATTAAAAAATTACAGTGTTTTACCCAAGTGGCCGAGCGAGGGGGTCAGTTCTCCCTGCCCCTCCCAAACATCTCTGGGACACCCTAGTTGACCTCAGTTAAACTTCTCCCCGCCCACTGTGGGGCACTCCGTCTGGTTGACTGCGGTTACCCTCCTCAAGTAACTTTTACCTTGGCGACTTTAAAATTTTTCTTTTAAGTTTAAGCCCAATCCGTCCGTGGCCTTTTCAAGTTGATTGCACTTTTCAAGATTAAGCTTAGTGAGAGGGCGGGTCCATCCATCCGTCCAGAGTACCAATTCTTTTGCTGCAAGTAGGGTTGGGTTGGCCGCGCACGGCTTGCCGGCAAGGAAAGTGGGGACGGGATCAAGTTGTGTTCCGGGCCGGAGCGAGCGCTCGAGGGAGGGATCCACAGGAAGCGACCACATACAGTAGCGGCTCCCCGCAAGGCAACCAAATTTAGAACCTGGGGGAATAAAGACGGACACATCGGGCCGGTGGAGGACGGGAGGAGAGTCAGGTCAGGGCAAGTTGTGGATCATAGCATACAACCAGGTTGGGTTTGGTGTTGGCTTGTGCAGCAGCAACGCGGCGTGGCGTGTAACCCTTTGCCATCTTGTGCAGCTTCAACTAAGTTATTTCGGGCATCGCCGTCTTCTTCTCTTCGGTGGCCCTCGCCATGCATCAATCGGTGCTCTGACGCCGCCGCACGGTCGTTCGTTTGATTTCTCGTGCCGTGATTGTGGATCACAACCTTTTGGGTTTGGGTTGGGCGCTACGTAACCCTTTCATTGCAGCTTCAACTATTCCGTCATACACTTGGTTTGCCGTCTTCGCGTCGACCCCCGCCATGCTTCAATCGGTGCTCTGACGCGGCCACACGGTCGTGGTTTCTTGTCCCGTGATTGTGGATCACAGCCTTTTGGTTTGGCAAGCAACACGGCGTTGCGTAACTCTTTCATTGCAGCTTCAACTATTGCGCCATCGCTATTCTTTGGGTTTGCCGGCTTCTCTTAGACCTCCGCCATGCTTCAATCGGTGCTCTGAAAAGGCCGCAAGGGTTCCGTGATTGTGTGGCGACCGAACTCTGCGGCTGTTGGGAGAGAGGGATCCGTTGGCGTTCGACAGGTGTGATTTTTTTTGGTTTAGGAGGCTTGGATTTCGAAGAGCGTGTGATTTTTTCTTACGGCATTAGGTTTCGTGCTTTTGGTTGCGATGTTGGGTTGTGACGCTCTGTAGTCGCGACGGGCGAGGGTTTTTGGTTTTAGGGAGATCTGTTTTGGTGATTGTCATTCGGTGGTGGTAGTGGTGTGGAGGACGATGTTTTGGTGTGGAGTAGAGAACAGGAGAATGTTTGGGTTGTGTGTGTGTCTGTGGAAGCGATTAAGAGTTCTGAACGGCTCTCTGGTGTTAGGATTGAGTTCGATTTGTACAGAGGAGCTACGTGATTTCGAATGGATCTATGGATTTGCTGAAGTCTTATTCTTTGTGAGGAAGTCTGTTGTAGGTTTAGGATCGCTGATTGATTTGTGTTGGTTGATTGGCCGGCTTTGTATGTTATGAGGAATGCTCGATTGAATTTTTTGTCAGTCGTGTTTTTTCTAGGAATGAAGGGCAGTGTGAAGAGCGAGGTTTTGGCAGTCACGTGGCAATCTTAGGAAGTGGATGCCTTAGGTCATGTGAACTGGCTGCGCACGTCGGTGTTCTATTCATTTTATTACAGCTTTGTAGAATAACCTAATTCTTGCTTTTCGGGGGAAGGCTTACTCTTGTAATTGAGCTGATTTGTGTTCATGTCGGTTGGCATACAGAGTGCGATTTTTCTCTCTCGATGAATCAGACGGAGATGAGGTGACACAGCGCGTGAGTAGCTTATGGAAATTGTTTCTTATCAGCAGTGTAGCGCTTGGACCAATCACGTTGAAGCGCGGCAACCTCCCAGGGAACACTATTAGAGAATCATGGGTGACGATGGGATGATTTATGGGAGTGATTATGGAGAGACAGAGTCGGAAGGGGATTATTTTGGAGACGATGAAGATTGCGGAGGCTACGAAGATTATGTCGGAGACGATGAAGATGTTTTGACTCATCAGGATGCACTGGATATCAGTCATAAGGTGCTGCTTCGGCCTTGAATCAATGTTTCTTCTACACTGCGAGTCCTCTGACTGCGTCCAGGCAACAATTACGCATGAGAGAGTCCTAGTCATTTAGCGTGTTGGTACCTGGGCTATTTTGGTGAAATTGTACTAGTTTTGCGTGATTTTCTCAGAACCTGAGACTGTGCTTTCTTTTGTTTACCGGAGGTTTGAGCACTTAATTTGCGGGAGTATAGACGATCTTTAAAGTTCACACACGGGCCCGGGATTTGATGACACTTAGATTTTCATGACCCTTACAACCCTTAGCACCTTGCCTAGTCGTAGATTATATGAGCGTCATTTGTGAACTGACGCTGATCTGGGGTGCAATTGAGTGCGAAGCAATGGCCGTATGCTGCGAGTACTCTTCTTCTGCCTGCTGCTCTGTTTAGGCTCTGCATCCATATCCTGTTACCTTTGAGCCTGACGTGAATTATGGCTTTCTTCTTCTTGCAGGTTATCACAAAAGAGTCCCTTCTCGCTGCACAGGTTGGTGTTTGCTGTGCATACAGAAATTTTTAACTTTTTACGTTATCCATGCTCAAGTCTTTGCTTCTTGGTCAATCTGTTGGGCTTATTGATTAGTAAGCGATTTTTTGTTGGGTATTTGGTGAGTGTTACTTGGAAGTATTTGATCCATCAATTACACTGACGGTCTGACCGAGGCTTACGCTTTTAGATAGTCAAAGAGTTTCATTTTATTCCGTTGCTGGCGTGTTTCAAAACCTCTCATGTGTGTTCGTGGATACTGAAATACAGAGTGAGGACCTAAGAAAGGTTGTGGAGTTTCTGGCAATACGACAACGTCAGGCACGAACTTTGCTTATACATTATCGCTGGAATGTGGAAAATCTCTTTTGTGCCCTTGCGGAAAAGGGTACTGCTCCAATCTTCCTGGAAGCTGGTTTGCCACCACCTGATACAAAATCTGATGTACCTGTTGCTGGCGATACCAGCCCGTTTGTTAGATGTGGGACATGTCTCGAAGAAGTGTCAACAAGTGCATCTACACGAATGGATTGTGGACATGCCTTCTGCAATGAATGTGAGCATCTTTTACCCATCTTTTACTCTATCAAACTCTTTTGACTGAAAGAGCATTAATATTCGTTGAGATAATACCGCTGTGCTGTGGAGAGGCTTCACCATTTTTAATAGGTCTGTAGGATTAACTCTGAATGGGTGGTCAAACTTGCAGAAGTTCAGACATTAAATTTTTTATCATCATTTATTTATTCATGTATTCTTGTATTGCGGGGCTAAGTATTGGAATCTACTTTTTCTCTCAGGTTGGACACAGTATTTTATTATCAAAATCAAGGATGGCCAGAGTCGACGTGTGACCTGTATGGAGCATCAGTGTGGTGCAATTTGTGATGAAGATAAAGTGCGAGATCTGGTGGGTTCAGAAGACCCAGAGTCCGTTGAACGTTATGAGCGGTTCCTATTGGAGTCTTACATAGAAGACAATGCCAAAGTGAAGTGGTGTCCTAGTACTCCTCATTGTGGTAATGCCATTCGGCTGGAGGGGGAGCCATACTGTGAAATTGAATGTATATGTGGGCAGCAATTTTGCTTCAACTGCATGGCTGAACCTCACTCTCCATGCTCCTGTCATATGTGGGCACTGTGGGACAAAAAGTGCAAGGACGAATCCGAGACAGTAAATTGGCTCACCGTCCATACTAAACCTTGTCCGAAATGCCACAAGTCAGTGGAGAAAAATGGCGGATGTAACTTAGTCAGCTGTATTTGCGGTCAGGCATTCTGGTGAGTCTCCTTTGTTATTTTTTATTTATTTTTTGTATTTGTAGTCGAGCACAGCAGAACAGATGTATTTACTAGGATAAACTTCTCGTGTGCACTTGCAGTTGGCTATGTGGAGCAGCAACTGGTCGAGAGCACAACTGGAATAGTATTGAGGGACACAGCTGTGGTCGTTTCAAGGATGAGAAGGAAAAAGAGGCTGCAAGAGCTCAGCGAGACTTGAAACGATATATTCACTACCACTCACGCTGGAAAGGGCATATGGATTCCTTGAAGTTGGAGCAGAGGCAGCAAGATGCTGTCAAAGAGAAGATAACTCAGCTTGAAGAAAGTCATTGCCAAGTGAAAGATTACAGCTGGCTTACTATTGGTTTGCAGAGGCTATTTCGTGCCCGCCGGGCTCTGTCCTACTCATTTGCTTTTGCCTATTTCATGTTTGGGAATGATATATTCAAGGATGACATCTCTGAAGATCAAAATGCCATCAACCAAAATCTCTTTGAGGATCAGCAGCAACAGTTGGAGGAAACTGTGGAGCGCTTGTCTAAGCTCGTGAAGCCTTTTGACACTCCTATGGAGCTAAATACTGATGACAGCTCCGTGCAGGATATCCGTCTTCAAGTTATCAACCTTACCACTTTGACGGATGGTCTCTGCAGGCGCATGTATGTCTATATTTCGAACTCTAAACCTTGTACTATTCTATATTGTATGTCTACATTTGTTTCGTATTCCCTTCTGCTTTTGAAGTATTGTGGTTGTACTTATCTAGTTAGTTCAATGTTCTTAGTAATTGAAACAGAAGAAGAAGAAGACCTATATTCGGGCCTGTCTGTGAATTTTTTTTTTGTCATTCTTCTGCGACGATGCAGGCTAATGGCTTCTGCTTTCTTAGTCCAGGTACTCTGTCCCTGATTTCGAGTCTTTGCATATGATCTGTGTCACAGGTACGAGGTGATAGAGAACGACCTTTTGGGTTCATTGCAGCTTGCTACGCATCACATTGCTCCTTACAAGACCGGAGGTGCAGAAAGAGCTTCTGAGATTTCTGCCGAAACAGTACCTGAGAGGACTAAGAATGCAGAGTCCAGGTCCAAAACAGACTGCCCTTCTGTTGCAAATGGTGAGTGTGTACAGATACAAGCAGTGCATGACAAGCTTACACTACACTGATCCTCGTTAGTAATCCACGTGGTACTAATTACGAAGATATGTTCGAATTGGAACACTGGGTATACCACATTTGTAATTATAATCATTTTTAGCATCCCCTGAAGGCAATGGTCACACTTGGCAATGAGTGTGGCACCTTCGCTAGTGCTCATATTTGCACTGATCACTAGCCAAAAGTAGTAGACTTTGTAGCCACCGCTACTGTAGTAAATTATAGACATTTAAGAAAGGCATTGGCTCCTAATATGCAAGCACGCCAACCTTAGTTCCGAAGGACTTGTAATTCTAAAATTTACTTTTTGTGGGTGATTTGCTTCGTCCTCCTTACTGTGGACGTTCTCAGAAGTTGACCTTTGATCTTGAGGGGTAAGGTAGAACCACCCGTAACCGATCATTTAAGGTATTTTAGGCATGATCTAGTGTAGGGCAAAATAAAACAAATATTTTCAAAGGTGTAAAGATAAAAATGATGGGGATTGCAAAAACTTTGGTAATTTTATCACATGAATTGAAATTACTATGAATTTTGGAAGGCATAAAGTGTGCTTGACCAAACTCCAATCTATGGAGTCTTCTAATTTCAATCATGCAAAAAACTACATTTTTACTCACTCTTTTCTACTTTTTTGCACACTACTTTGGAACATGTGCCATGAACTTTTAGTCCCAACTTTAAAAATGAGAAAAAAACTCATTCTAGCCTTGGTTGGAAATACGTCCATCATTAGGTTGGCTAGGGGGCGATTGGTTATAGGTGGTTTTACCTTAGGTAAAGCTCAGTTTTGTTTGCAGTTGATTAGGATCATTAATGATCCCGAGGCCAGTTTTCAATCATTTGGCCCAATTTTAGGTCTGACCTTAGTGTTGTTGCTGATCTTTCTGGAATAGGAAACCATGTCGATGCAGAGCTTGGAGGCAAGCAGACAATGCTCGAGGTCGAAGCTTGTGACAAAATATACAAAAGGCCGCATTTTGAACCTAGTTCTCCAAGATTCTGCAAACGGCTTGGTAAAGAGCTCTCTGTTTCGGGTCCTTCAGTAGTTGGAGAGGCAGGGAAGACGTTGGGTTCAACATCTGAAACTCCAATAGAGAACGATGCAGCTATAGGTTCTGCTCCCAGTTCTAGCTTTTCTACAACTTTGTGTATGATGGACACAATAGCTCTTGGCAGTGAAGATGTAAGTGGCCAAGAAAGGCTGAAGCCTGCGGGCAGGTTGCTTCACCTTCATAACTTGAATGCTTCACCTCCTGGTGAAGCTGATGGCCAAGACGAATCAATGCAACATCACAGTGATTCGACCAACTGGCCGTGTGGGGCTGTGAATGCCACCTGCTCCAGTGACTTTGACTCTCATGCAGGCAGACGGGAAATGAATATCAACAGGTAGTTGACCTCTTTGGTGGAATTGAAGTATACCTACTTAATATTAACTTATGCTCAATTCATATTTCTCGTGCATGCAGGTTCTGGTATGGGGTAAGATAACATTCTCAGCGGTTGCAAAATGTAGGTGTGGTGTAGTTTGCCAAATTTAGTACTTGTGTGGTGGCAGAAGTCGCAATCCAACCTATCCTCGCAGGATAGATTGTCGTTCGCTTTTGCCCTCTCCTTTTTAGCTTGACCCGTGCTCACTGTTCGCCGTTTCGGAAGTTACTCTGGATTTGTAGTACGTTATTTATGGGCTGTAGCTAGCCAATGTGAGCTGTGGAATGACTTTACGGAGAGAATGATCTGAATTAGTTGTGGTAGGTGAGTTTAGAGCACCAACTACTGTGTTAAATATTTGTTGAATCGTGCTATCGCAAGTATTGTAAGATACTTATGGCTTGCAAGATGTTGCGATAGCACGGTGTTTGATTCATGAGTCACAGATTCAGATACGGTTTTATGAGTTGTGTTCTCTAGTGTGGTAGATGTATATGTACGCTATTGTACCTTTTCGAAATTCAGCATTAATTTGATTTGCAATTACTTTCGTGCTCATGTTTGTGAGTTCGTTTGCAGGACTTGGGACGAGAGGTGATGCAGGTAGCAAACTGTCACGGAATAAGTGAAAGGTGAGACCTTCTATTGAGGATCTTGGATGAGAAGGCTTACTGCTCCTCTGAGTACCTTATAGCAGGCTCAATATCCTTCATTCTGCTGCAGCCTTAGTTCTCCTGCTTCAGGACCTAGCCTCCAACAGTATCCATTTCTGAGGACGTTGTATGTTTTGAATCCCACTCGGAATGAGAGCGAGGCACTCACTTAGTTTTGCGTCTCTTTCAAGGCCGATGGCAGTCGACTACATCCGGCTTCCACGTCCGCTATTCTTAAGGAGCGCGCAAAACAGGATTTGTGCGAAACAAGCCTGCGACTACTGGCTGCATGCGATTGTTCCATCTTTTTGCCAGAAGCACTATTACAGCCTGATATCTGATTTTAGGTGTGCATCACCAACCGTTTGCCTCAGACTCAAACTTATCAGGTCTTGAATCCTGGTGTATAGGGAGTTGCAACTAAGTTGCCTACCTCTTTTAAGGATATGGGGCAGTTCAGCAGGTATGCGCAATAGTTGATATCTTGGCTCAATAGTGGTACTTTTTTTATCGTGTGAATACATTGCTGTTTGATGGGTGCACACTTTAACTTGGGGTGTTTAGGAAGCAAGTGATTGATGCCCACACATTGAGAGGCATCATTATTGTGAAGTTTTCTGGGGCCCAGCAGTTATTGTAGTTTTGGGACTACGGTTATTCTGTCTGCTTTGTACCAGTAGACTTCTGGGGTTCTGGGTTCTTCTGAAACCAGCACCGTTTTGAAAAGAGAGTGGATGGCTTTTCTTAGCATGTGATTCTCATAAGGTGTTCAATTAAGTAGGAAATGGAATGCCAACCTGGGTACGAATTTTTTGTCATTTCTGTAGACATGTCGATACATTTAGGGATAGTGACAATGTACTACTTAAGCAGTTGAAGCAGAGACTGGTCGTCACCTGCTTACGTCTGTGATACGATAAATATTGAGGATTGATTACAGAATTGCCGGGATGTCCTCGTCTTTTCTGGAAAGGAATCATATCCTTTCTTTCAGACTTTCACGAAAACAAGGTGGTGTATTGAAGGTCTCCGTTACGGGGGATCGTTTTTTTTTCTCTGATACCGATTATGGAATCAACCTCGTAGTGAAGTTTAGAGATGACGCCATCAGTGTTTTTATTTAAGGTAGAGAGTGCCGTTAGAGAGTGCTAGAACCATTAGCGACCTGATCACCGTCTCCTGAACCGACCTCTATTACGAACACTCAGTTGGACTTGCGAACTCTTTGTTGAACTTTTTAGTAAATGGTGAAAGCATGAATTGGCTAGATCTCTGACCTCTGATTGAATGGAGATGGGGTTGAGAGAACTACACGCTATCATGCACACCTTCACCTTGGAAGGATGATCATGTTACAACCCTTTTGGTGTCAATACAAAGGGGTAGTCTAGATTTCAAAAAGCATGGAGGAATACTATAAAATACAACTTTTTTATTAGAAATATTTAATTACTGTCATTGAGGTAGTCAACTGAAATTGATCAAATTCTTGGATATGTTGATGCATTCTTTGTTTCTGTGGGTTCTTTTTATAGGTTCTTTGGATGTGTTGTTGGCAGAATTGCAACATATCTATGAACTTTATTCTTTTTGTTTGTAATATCTTGTGTCAAAGCTCAATGTGATAAGATAAGGTAAGGCTCAGAAACCGCTCATTTAAGGGCTGGTCCGCCTTTTTCATGTACTTTTTTGGATCAATGGTAGTATTTTTTGCTCATTTTCCAGTCAAACAGAAATAAATGAGGAATGTAACACAAGTTGTTTCATAACTTTTGGACCTTTTATGAATTACTTATGAATTTTCAAACGAAATCTGGCATAGGTTCCTATTTGTATTTTGAAAATCCACACATGCTTGTTTTGGAAAAGAATATGGCTTTGTTCAAAAACTAGCATTGCAACATGTAAAAAGTAATCAATATGGTTTCAAAATGCAATCCTTTCTAAATCTGAAATGAATGTTTGAATCAATCATTATTTCAGATTTTTTAACATTTGTAAGAAGGTAATTGGACAACCAATTCTTATTTTGAATAAAATTAAGAGATGCCTATCCACTTAGTTAGGAATGAACCCATTTAGGAGCTTAAACCATTTAGTAAAGAAATATAAATCAAATCTTATCATGCTATTATGTAATTAAAAGTTCATTTTCCCACAATTTGGTATCCATTTTATGACCTCCTATTGGATAGTTTGAAAAACCTACACCATTTTCAAGCCTTCTCCTAGAGTTAGGTTAGTAGAAGATTTGGTACTCTTAGTTTAGACTCCAAAATCGGTTTTGAGTTTAAAACATTTTTGCTTCTAAAGTTGGACGATGATGTGTGTGAATAGGTAGAATGTGCAAATATGAAAGTTATAATGCTGGATTTGGTGGTTGGAATGATAAAGAATTATAATCAAAAATTGATGCTGAAATTTTTGGGATATTATTATTATTTTTTTTTTTAATTGTATGGGGGCAATAATGTTCTCTTTTAAAAAAATTTATGCATAGTAATTTGGGAACTCATTTATAGAGTCATAAATGAGTTTCACAGTCATTTATTCATAAACTTGCTTTTGATTATTCTTTAGTGGAAGCACACTAAGAAAAAATTGCACTTTCTTTTTAGGAGTTATAGCAACTTTAGTTTTCTTCTATATTTGCACGCAATTACATCATCAAGATCCATCTTCAGCTTTGTTGAAGGTTGGCATTCATATAAGGTAAAAGAATAGAATTCAATAAAATGCAATATTATGGATGATTTTGGTATAGGTTATATTTGAATGTCTTAATAGAATTAAAAGAATAAACTTATTAAAACAAAATAAATGGAATACATTTGTATGCAAGGGCTAATTAAGTTGGTGCAAGAATTTGAATAGTGTTAGATACTTCACACTAATTTAAACAAATATTAGATAAATGTATTTTAAATAGAACTATTATGAATCCATGTTGTAAACAATGTTGTTTAGTATAGTTTTCAATGTGATTTAGTACACATAGTGAATCCAATACATTTATATTAAATAGAATGGCACACATTATATAAAAATATCATACATTCTTTTTGTTGTAACATCCATGTATGTATGTTTCAATGCCATGTATTAATTTTTCATATCCCTATGTGCAAACCTAATAGTGTCTATGGCAATAACAAATAATTATGTATAATAGATGATTTTATTATTAGAAACATGTTCTACCTTTAATCTCAACAAACTTAATTGATTGATAGATAAAGAAAAGGTAAGTATTTGGGAAGTATGAAGCATGACAATCCATATGGAATATATTAAAATATAGTAATTATAAACTTCCAAAACTTCAAACTAAATTTAAACATAGTAATGTAGGTTTTTTCAAATAATTTTAACTAGGAAAATGTATAGATTTATATATTTTTTTCAACTTCAAATTTTTGTTTGTGATTTGAATCATCTTTTCAAAAGTTATAGACAAAGTTGAGAATAAAAATGAAAATGACCTTCCTACATCTCTTTGAACTTTGTCCATAACTTCTATAGTATATTTTATATTTTCCACCTTTGAAATTTGTAAAATATCATCTAATTGCTTAAAAATTATGAAACAACTTCTATTGGATTTTCTCTTCAATTTTTTGAATAAGCTCATTCAATTTCTTTGGTCATTTGGCCATGAAGACAATAGGTTTAGAAAAAGTTTTGCAGTGCATATACTTTATTTACTATGTATGATTTCTTAGTCAAAGCAACAATTTTCAAAGTTATAGACTAGGACAATTGTTTCTAAAATGCATATATAGTAAATTGTAACCTATCTTTTGGGTGGATAGAATAGTGATGAGAGGTTCCTATCTACCCTACTCCCACCCTCACCCTCTAGTGAGCTCAAAAAAATAATTTAAATCCCGCCAGCGTTTGTTTGTTTGTTTGTTTGTTTGTTTGGATGTTTGTTACATTGAGATCTCCTGGACCGTAAGTCTTTTGGGAGCGTGTTTGGTAGCCCTCGGTGAGGAAGGGTGCACGGGCTTTGATTCATGGTGTTCCAACCTACAGCATGAAAGTTATTGAATTTTGAAGTTTCTATACATTAAGAAAATTGTTTGTTTGTTACGTTGAGATCTCCCGGACCATGAGACCCCCGGGTGCGTGTTTGGTACCGTCGGAAAGCCCTCAGCAAGGAGGGGTGCACGGGCTTTGATTCATGGTGTTCCAACCTACGGCATGAAAGTTATTGAATTTTGAAGTTTCTATACATAAAAAAAATTAGACCGTGGCAACGGCACAAGCCACCCTAGTTAATTTGAAATCACCCCTCTTCCTCCCATCTTATTTGTAATTTTTAGGTATAATAGGGTTAGGCATTTGATATGGGATATATACCAAAGTCCACATCCATATCTAAATCTATATCCATATTATATCCATATCTATGGCCATATCTGCCTCTAAAACCGTATTATATCATATCCATATTCTAAGTTATGTTTCAAGATCAACAACATTGGAGGAGGGGAATATTTTTCAAAAAAAATCAACAACTCTCAATTTTTAAAAGGGGGAGGGGATATTATGAAGGGAGACATCTTTTTAGAGGATAGTAAACTAGCCTATGATGAGCACAGGATTCATTAATTGATGACACCTAGAAAATGACCCATCACAATCTTGCATCAATCCATGACAACAAACTTTTTCCAATAATTGAGATTTGGACTACTTTAGGTTGAATTAGAGTCATAATCAATATCTTTGATGATGGTAATGGAGTGATTAGTAAGTGCGATACAAAATTCGACCTTTTGAGTGTAAAATCATTGTAGGAAGTGACTTTTTTAGGCCTTTATGTTGTAGCCACATTTAGAAAGATTGTGACTGTTGTAAGAGAGTAAGCCAAAGAACTATTATGGATAAAAAAATTTAATGATTTTGGAGTAGTCCAATAACTCTTTTAGGCAAATTGGGCAGCATAATTTCTAAATTTCACAACAAATTCGTACTTTGTCAAAAAAAAATTCAATTGCTCTCCCATTTCATATGCTTGTCTTTACGTGGAAAAAAATTGAAATATTTTTAAAATGCCAATAGAGCAAAACAATCATTTTGTTTATCATGAGATGGTTTATTTTATATGTATCTTAGACTAACCCTTGGAAAGATGTAGCCTCTTCCCTCCTCCCCCTCCCCTAGTATGAAAAAATGACAATTGTTGATTGATTTTGGGAAATAAAAAGAATCATGATCTCCTAGTGTCAATCAAGGAATATAAAATCATATACAATATAAGAAGATGGATACTAAATATCGGTATGTACAAAAGTACATACAAAAATATATGGCATTTTTTATGTTGTTTGGTCATCATATTGTTTTTGGAAACTACAAAAGGAGGTGGGGTGAGGTATTAATCCTTAAAGGACAAACTCATAACCATTGGATTCAAGCCTCATTGCCTATCGCTTAGTTTGGTGCCATTTTGGATCTAATTATGTATGATAAATTTTACATTTGTTTTTCAGAGATGAATTTACATGTCTTTTGTTCTTTACAAAAAATTTAGATTTTTTGGAGGAAAATTGATTTTTTTTGAGAAATTCTAAAGAAAAGTTGAAGAAAATCACATCAAATAGAAAATTATCTCAAAAAATCTGAAATTTTTGCAATATTTATACATTATAGTAACAAACATCATGGTGTAAATTTAATTACCATGTCATTCTATAATTACAATACAGAAAACAATGAAAATACATCCAAAGTTCAAATCAAAATAAAATATTCAATATGACAAATTTTTCAAAAATCTAATTAGAATAGAAACTAGAATAGATGAGCTTCATTTAATGAATTGGGCTCAAACTCTAAAAATGTCATTCTTATGGAGAAATTTCAAATTCAAAGGAAAGAACACCTTTCTAAAATCCATTGAAATAGAATATTTTGTAATCCATTTTTTTACTAACTTCTCATTCACATGAAGACAAACACTAGCAAGACTACAAACTCAATTAGGTATTCTTCATAATCCTTTGTAAAAGGTCAACAAACAAAACACATATGAAAAATTGCTTTCAATCTCTCTATAGACCACCTCCTTGTCATCTAAATGTCATGAATTGGCACTGCCGGTGTTTATGAGGTAACTAGGCCTAGAATATATAACTAATTCACTACCACAAATAGAAGTCCACTCAAAAGACAGGTTACTTGGCATGGGTCATTTTACTAGTTATATACATAACTTGTATACAATAATTGGTCCATTCAACAAATAATATTGAACTAAGTGACACATGAATTTTACACATACATTAATTACACTCATATATTGATTGTTGAATTCAAAGATCTAGTCTTGCATCTAGTCCACAAGAATGAAGATGTGGTACTTGAATGTTTGATAAGTATATCTAGGTTGATGTCATCTATAATTTTAAATGCAAATTATATATACCATGATTTCACTTGTTTGCATAGCCAACTAGTCATATATTCATCGTTTTACATTCTCATCCAAAATCTAGAAGCATTTGTGAGTTTCAATAACCCCCTAACCCTTGAGTACCTAGCATGAAACCTGAAATCAAGCTATGAATTGCTAGTTAAATTGATCATAGTGATTAAAAAATAAGATCTACAAGAGGTGGTCGTTGAGATTGTAAGAAGGTTAGGGAGGGCAACTTTGGAGAAAAATTATAATATTTTTTACTATATGCCTTCCAAAATCATAATGGGCAAGCATTTGTTGAATGAAGGCCAAATTTTGGGCATAAGGGTATTTATGTTCAAGACAAAACACTTGAAATGCAAACAAGAAATATATGCAAACATATCCTAGGCTCACAAAACTTCATTTTTTCATCGATCAATTCTTTTGGTAGATTTTTCTACTAGTTCTTTGACACTTGTACAACATAGATTTTGAAGACTTTGATTTAAAATATTCTATAATTCAATAGTAATTAGAAGGTTTGGCCTCAAAATATAACTTTGTTAGTTCAAACTTTTAAAATGATCCTTCAATACAATTTGAATAAATAAAATAAAATAGAAACATTCAAAAATCACTTTGATTAGAGCTTAGCATTTTGAATTGAAAAGTAAAAAGTTCTAAAATTTATAAATATTCAATCTACATTGATTTCAAGAGGAATTTTTAATTTTCATATTTGGATTACATTCCTTTAGTTCTTTCATGTCTAGAGGCCTAAAATTGCTTCACAACAATAGTTTCAAAAACAAGATAAAAAACTCCATTTGTATTCAACCTTTAAATGACACCTCAGAGGTTTGGCATCCTTTGAATGACAAAGAATCTTTCCTTACAGGACAAAAGTGCAACTTTTCATCCTTCATATTAGAGGTGAAAAGGGAAGATGTTCTACAGTTCTTTGACTTCCAATGAGTATTTTTGGTTTTTTGAAAGTAGATGATTTCACACGGTATCAAAATACATGATTTTCATGGCGATCAATTTGTCCTTCAAGGGTTAATTTTTAACAAATCCAACTATAGGGCCCTTTAGTTGACTTATTAAAATACATCCTCCTAAATTTTTAGAATAAAAAACCTTACCAATTGTTGAATCACAATGTTTGGATCTCTAAAAGAAGTATTATCAATTCTTCTAAATAGTAAGATTTCATCTTTCAACCTTTATACCCCAAAATGTATAGATCTTGCAACTTGAAATTCTCTACAACATGTTCAAGAAATAAGTTGCAAATGCATATTAAAAAATTCAACAAAAACATTTTATGAAATTCATGCTTGAAAAAAATAGCAAGTAGGAAAAATAGAGAATGATTTAAAGTACAAAATTGTTAAGAAATTAATTATGAAATCAAAAAATGCCAATCTCAATGGTTGTATGGTTGTAATGAACAAACTACATCCTTCATTTTTTATTTTTTTTCCTAAAATATGTGATAATTGGATTAAATAAAGACCTTGAAAGTTTGTTTTTGGATGTAAATTCCATAACTACCAACAAACTAAAACTTCTCATAACCTTAATTTCATCAATCAAAATGGAATGATTTACTACCCAATTTTCTACTATCTACAAAGGCTATTATCTTAAAATATATACCCTCAAAATTCTTTAAGAAAATCCTCATATTTCAAATGATTGTCTCAATGTTTGAATTTTATATACAAAATTTCCTCACTACACAAGAAATGATCAAATAGTGATTTAGAATAAAATTGACCTCTTATTTGCTTCCAGATAAATTTTGGCATGCGTGAATCTAACTAGATATAGTATTCAATTTCTTTTGAAAAATACAGTACTCTAGTCTTCAAGGTGTTAATTAATGCTTCAGAAAAGGTGTGACACTGTGATATGCCAAACATATAATTAGGTGATGAAGAATAAAATTTAAGAATCTACAATTTTTTTCTTAAGAATGTATACATGCAGTCACAAAACGCATTAAAAAAATGCATTGATTTGAATTGGTGAAAAAGTTGAAAAATCATTTTGAAAAAGAAAAATTGAAAAAATTGCAATTTTTTTCTTTACAAAATTATTACACTGGAATTTAACCCCTAAAGGACTAGCTTGCTAAATTTAGTAACATAGCAATTTCAAGCAAGTACATGTGAGTGGAGATTTCTATATTTCAGGCTGAAATTTTAATAGAATATGGGGAGGAGGAATATCTTACAAATGCACTTAAGTTTAGGACATTTGGAAATATGAGTCAAAAGTTATGGCCTAATATGTTACTTTTTTTCGTAACTAGGTAGTTCATGTAGATTGAAAAAAAAAACTTTTTCAATAACTAAAATTTGAAATCAATTTTCTTCATTTTATTTTAGTGTGGAATGCTTTAAATTATTTCATTTTGATCAATGAGTCAAAAGTTATGAGGAGTTTCTATTATGGATTCTCTATTCTAAAATAAACTTTGAAATCCTTTATTTTACTCAATTTTCAATTTTTTCCAAAAAAATAAAATTATAGGATGTAAATTGATTATTACAACCTAGTAACCATTGGAATTGGCATTTTTCAATTCCTTAAGAAATTCTTGACAATTTTATATTTTGAATTACTTGCTACTTCATTCTACTTACTATTTTTTTCCTACATGTTGTACAATTTCAAATAATTTCAAATTTCTTAGGCAAGTAGCCTTCTTGGCCTAAACAATAAATCCAAAGAAGGACAACCATTTTGAACCATTTTTCATATGATTGTCGTAGTTTGTTCCATAAAAATAACTTCAATTGCATTTTTATTTTAAAATGTAATTTTCACATCCGTTTATTGCACCTCTAGATTTACAATTGTTGATGTAGCAAACAATGAATTTATAGTGACTATCTTCATCTCTAATGAGATAGTCTAATTATACACCAAGTCCTCAATTTGATTATAGAGCACATAGGCTACCATCAATCTTGCTATGTGCCGATTAGCATGTATTTGTCTAATCAACCATGAGTTTAAAAAAAAAATTGAACATTCATTTACAATCTAGTGGTTGTCTATCAATGAGTAGTTTTCATCTCCATTATTATCTTCATAGAGATCTTCATAGAGATTGTCTTTGATTATATTTAGATCCTCTTTAGGTCTTCTTACGTATTTTCTTCAAGATCTTTTTGCATATCAATGTCTTTGTTTTGGTGTTGCCACCATCTCTAAGTCACTAATACATCATTGGATTTCATACTAAATGTATTCTTCATAGAGACTCCAAAAATCAATAGTGATCTTTGTTCATTGGGCAATTCATAAAAAACTCACTTTTATAGCACATTTAGTGACAAGACATTGAATTATGAAGTGAACCACAACTATATATCCACATAGTAAAAACAATTTATTTCTTATATTTGTGAAAGACAAAAACAAAATCCCACAAAAATTATGCCATTGTTGCATGTTCAACACTTATTCTTAGCTTTCCAATCTATGTAGGACAACTTAATAAACTTCACAAAGATTTCAATCTTTGCAAAACATTAGGCAAAAACCCTTAAAATTTTCAACCTTAATGGAACATCTCACAAAACTTCACAATATGTTTGCTCCCTATTTATTGAATGTAAGAATTTTTACTCAAAATCTTCGAAGTAATTTTATGAATTTCAAAATCCAATATAGTGAAATTTCATTGTTCACATTTTTATGATTCTTTTTAGATTTATTTCAATGTTTTATTATTTTTTATTTGAGACCTTCATATGTCATATTTTTCTAATCTTTTGGTGAATTAATACCTATAATTTTGATTTTTAGGTTTGAAAAATAATTTAAAATTTAATAATTAATTCATTTATACATGTGTTTTTATTTAATGGATTTCATTTATTCAATTTATTAATGGGTTATATATCATATTTTTTTGGTGAAATGATACTCACTAATTGGAAGATCCAAAGTGCAAGATGCAAATAGTATTAGAATGAAGTATACAAGTTCTAAAGAAGCTACATAGAAATCCTATAATAAGAGGTTTGTTTGGGTTTAAAAAGAAGCAACTATATACATATAGGTAAATGTCCATCTCAAAGGAAGAAATAGCCACCTACTAGATTTAAACATTAAAGTGTGTGGTGTGCAAAATGATGGGACATTGATCGTTCTACCCACATCTTATAGAATATATGGCAATGCAAATGGAGGAACTAGATGCTAATTATTGTTTGGTCAATGAAAGTCTTTAAGAATTAATGCCTATTGCCCCTAAAACCCAAGATATAGTTTAGATTTGCAATAAGATGCATTTTTTACTAAAATATTGTGGAAATCATAAAAAGAGATAATGTCATGAATTATGAATATAAATTATTTATACATTCAAAATTTTGAAATATGATATAAACATTTTAAATTCAATTTCAATTTTTTTTACAATGAATTGAAATACTAAATTCTCATATCCAATTTTGTTAGAGTTTCCATTATGTAAGCCTAGAAATGTGAACCTATGAGTATATAAGACCATACTATATACCTATATCATGGGTGTCTATAATAAAAAACAACCATGATGATAGTGTGAAGTATATGTTTTATATACCTAATATATAGGTGTTTATGATTTAAGTACCTTCAATGGTTGTGGGATATCTATTTATATATATATATATATATGCCTAAGGCTCAAATGCTCACTTATTAGAATCATTTGAATTGGACTTGTAGAGAAGGGCAAGGATGCTTTTTAATTTAAGGCTCGGGAATATGAATTGTATTAGACAATAGTGACAAAAGTTTGTCTAGATGATGACATGGGATCAAATGACACATTGCACATCCAATGTAGGGCTCAACAACCTCAATATGGTCATGTATTTTACCTAAATGGTATTACATTCTAGCATGAAAAGGTTGAAACACTGGTTCTTAAAGTAATGTGAGGAATTCTATTCATTCTACTATGTGTGACTTTTAGAATACAAATTATGTATTAAAATACAATATGACATACACCATTTGATTGATAATTCAACAATTAACATCTTTCATTTGGACTTCATATTAACTCCTAAATGCCCAAGGCCTTATTTGAGCTTTTAGAAATTTGCTTTAAATTGAACAAAAAGCCAACATTTTGATAAGCTTTATCAATTTTTAAAAACAATAACTATACAAAATCAAACTAGACAAGTTAGAGATCACTTGTAAAAAGAAAACACAACAATATCACTTATAGATTCAAAGATTAAAATGTTTGATCATGAGGGTGTTAAAACTACAAAAGTGACTTGAGGTCATTCACCCCTCCTTTCACATATCAAATCTAAAAAGTTGGTCACCAAAAAAATGAGGTTAAAGGGCCTAATAGTCATTATAACTCCAATCAATTTATAGCTTCTCAAAATCTATTCTACAAATTTTTTAAATGAATTTCTAATGTGTTTTTTTCTCCAGGATCTAGTATATTTGAGGTTCATTTTAAAGACTCCTTGACACTATGGAAAGTCAACCAACATCCTTGCACAAAATCATAATCAATCATTTTCAAAATCAGGGTTTTGATGCTAAAACTAGACTTTGAAAAATTTCCAAAATATAAAACTATTAAAAATAATAAATTATTTTGGTTTTATTTACCTTCATAGTGTTGCAAAGACTAGATTTTGGTGCCTTGGGCACTTGGGGTTTAAGATTTTAACTTATCATATTCAAATTCAACACTATGAATATAGAATGCTTGAATTTTTATTGCTTCTAAAATTTATAGAAGGTGCAATAATTATCAAAATTGGTAGTGCCATAAAAATTGGTAGTGCCATAAGCATTGGATTAAGCTCAAAGTGAGAACAAAATTTTGTCAATGTTATATTTTTCAATAATTCTAGTCCCTTTTATACTTTTCATATGTCCCAAAATATCTAGTTTTTTTAGCAATGTGCTTCAAAACTAATTGTAGGATCGAAGATTATTTCTTTTGTTTTTTATATTAATTAATGAAATGAAAGACAAGAAGTTTAGTTACAATCTACTTTATAGATTAAAAAAAGTTCTAAAATTTTGATATTTTATAGCAATTTGAATTTTATTGGCTTAAATTTTTTTAATTGAATCCATTGAATTCTAATTTTTTCTAAATAAATCTAAATAAACTAAGACAAGATGATAATTGTACAAAAAGTATTTTTACATTTGTAAAGCCTAGATCCTTATTTATGTGTAGCACATTGTATTTATTGCAACTTCCTATGTTCTTATCTTTATTTGAGTGCAATCAATAGCCAAGCTCACTAGTCTTGCACTTCAAATGACACTAATTGTACATTCACTATACAATCATTTAACTGTAATATGCATTGAAAAATTGTTATTAGATCTTGAATACTTTAATTATTAAAAAAAAGACTAATATTATGAAATGGATGGAAAAATTCTTTTTCAAAGAGAAAATATGAAGAGATGTATTTATAATTTCCTATAATCATAGTAAACACTAATAATTGCTGCAACCATGTAGTAGTCGTTGCTTCTCTTTGAACAATGTGTTGAGGTGGTAGTAAATTTTTTTTCAATTTTTTTTTTCTTTTTAAATAAAAAATAATGGTTTATCATCAAATTGTTATACTACAAATTGAATTTTCGTTGCTTAATTTGTATGAATAAAAAAATACAAATTATAAGATATTAGTGATCTATTACAATTGACTATTATGGAAAAATAATAATATTTTTGTAGTTAAATATAGGGTTCCTTTTTGCAAAGAGATGCAAGAATTTTTTTTGAAAATCATTGAAAAAATCAATGATGCTAATACATGAGTACAGAGATGTGTTGAACCATCTGACTATTTTTATAAGATGTGTACAGTATGTTTAGAAAGAATCAATAATATAGGTACTTGTAACTTAGACACTTACAATAATAAAAAAGTCTCTATAATATAGACTCTTAGGCTTATAAGCTCATAGATTCTATGTTTATATGATGTTACCTACCTTTTGGAGGGGATATATACACTACAATAAAATGGGTGTTTTAAGTGAGTTCTTAAATACAATTCTAGACACAAGATTATTGAAAATGATTTTTAGCAGATTTTCAATAAAAATTTGCTAGAATTATATGTATTTCTTAGAAATTTTAAATTGAATATGTCCTAAATGATCATTTTCAATAATCTTATGTCTAGTAAAAGCTCACTCAAAATACTCCTTTTTCTTCTAGTAGTAGGTGCTTCATTCTTGAATGAGGGAGTTATAAAATAAAAATCTTTCAATTCCATAAAAAGCACTTGTCTAAATTGTACTTATTTGTTGATTTCTTGTATTCTTCTCCAATACTAGAGAGATTGAATGGATGGAATGCATGACATGAATAAATAATAGATATGAATATCTAAATTTAGATAGGAATCAATAATAGATAATGCCAAGTTGATGACTCAATGAAATGAATAAAAAGAAATTCAAGCACAACTTTGAATTTTGAAAGTTTTAAAATTAGGAACAAGGCTACTATTCCAGATGTATTATATTAAATTTTTCCTTTAATAAGAAGAATTTGGATTTTTTCCACTTTTTCTAGACGATGTGTTTGGAAAATTTTCAAACATTAAGTGATGTAGAAAAGACTTAGAAAAGGTCAAATGCATATTACTTTTAAAACCCACACCTTCATTGTAAAATATACAAAAGAACTCCACATTGAGTATGAAATTGGTCCTAAAAACCATGTGAAGATAAAAAATGATTTAAGATTTGTTCTAAGTCACTTCCTACAATCAAAGTCGCAACAATAAAAATAATCTATATTTAGACAAATGTAAAGATTTCTTTAAATCCTTTCATTTATCTTACTTTACAAATTATAGTACTAACTTTTTATTGAAATATGTGACATGACGGCTTTTAAATTGAAATCATCTATAAAGTACCAATAAAATAGTGCATGTCCCATTCAAGGAGCTCGAAATCTCACACTAATAATGAGGGTCGAAATCTCACATTAATAATGAGCGAGGGTAAGGGTGACGTGGAGTGATGAGCGGTCACGGTCAACCTCGTCCCAAGAAAACGCGGAGTGGCAGTCCCCATCAATTCGCCTCAATGTGCGGCGGCCCCGCCCGAAAATAAAGAAGCTCCGTCCGTCGACGTCCGACGTCGACGTACGTCGACGATCGTCTTCGTTGGCATCTTCGTCGACCGACGACCAACGACCGACGACGGACGCTTCTCGTGGCGTCCTCGTCGCAGCATCTCTGACTTGCATGATAGCTTGAAGCCGCAGCTCCATTTCAACTTCAGTTTTCCTAGGACGTCGACGGTGGTGTTGCTGCGCGCCAGCCGACGAATCTCGGGATGAGCTTTCTTGCGCTGCCGAGGTTGCTGTGTCCAGTTCTCCGCGGGACGTGGAACGAGTGTTTTAGGGGCATTTCTGGCATTGCGAGCTTGTTTTGATACGCCTTGGGTGAGCTCTTGCAACGGGACGTGCTGTTTTAGCATTCGTTTTGTCGAGAGATTAGCTGTTTTGTTGTAATGCCGATGAGATTGCGTGTTTTTTGATATTTGATTTGTAGAACATTTGAACTCTGAGGTTTGGAGCTCCGTGATTCGCGGGGAATGAGTGCTGGTTCCTCGCCAATTTTGATGATTTTCGGGAGTATACAGTATTGGTGAATGCAGGTGACGGAGCGGTCGGACAGTAGCTATTGAGAGTGAAATGGATCCGTTCATTGAGAAAGTTGAGGAGTTGAAGAGGGAAGCTGAACTTGTCAAGCAAAGTTGTCCTTGTCAGAATAATGCCACCACCGTGACGCCTCCGCGAAGCAACAGAAGAAAATCCAAGAAAGGTGCCAATGCCAATGCCAATGCTAGTGCTGCAGGAGTCCAATTGCCGAATGGTACCTGCTCCCCTTCGCCTTCCAACGTTCAAGCTTCTTCTAAGGTGACGCATTATTCGCGCTGGTCGATTCTCTGCATTCATGTGAAGTTACAGGCAGGGCTCTAGTGAATTAAAACTCTAGTTAAGTTTGTCTTTCCCTCAAGATGCAGACAGAACTCGTACTTAATCACCATTAATGCTTAAGCCCGTACTGATGATGGTTAACCCCGTACCATTGATGTTCCCTGTTCACAGTTTGCTTGTGCTAGTTGTAATTATCCAGCGTACACGTTCATTCTCATCCCTGTAGACCGTTTCTACTAATGCATCAAATGCCTTGTCGGAGAAATGCGAATGTATGTCGAATGCCTGACTGGTACAATTCGGAGCAGGTGGGTTTCGAGGGGGAAGGAGACGGTGACTGGATTTCAGCATTTAAGACAGAAGCTGGGGTTTGGACGGGTAAGCCGCTCGTGGTTCTCAGTCTCTTTGATGGACTCGGCGGTATCTGGCAATCGCTTACTAATCTTGGCATCCCGTTCAGCGGGTACAGCTCTGAAGTGGTAAGCTCAAAACTCACATTCCAACAGGCAGCTCTACCAATGGGAGAGGGTCCTTCACTTTGGAGAATAGTTTATTTTAAAAATTGAGTTAGGGTTCATCTTGAATATCATCTCTGTACATCCGAGCTGTGATGTATAATCTGAACAACGTAGTCACAAGTTATTCTGTTTATATTCATTACTAATAACCCTGAAACCCTTACAATGGGATTCTTGCCTGTCAGAATATCTTCTTCAATCGCGATCTTGAACAATTCCTGGTAATTAGGTAGACCAAACGTTTTGAAGTGTTGGTCAGCAGAGATTGTCCTTGCGTCCAAATCGTACAGTCGTAGAGTAGGTACGTGATGAATTCACCGTAAAGTCTAGGATTGACCCAGGCAATCAAATCAAATGCGATCCTTCGAATCTAAAACCTGCATCATATTCTGATTTGTGCATATGTGAGTTGATGCCCGGGATGTTTTGTCACAGCTAGTTGGAGCTATTGAAGTGGTAAAAGCCCGGCACCCTCGTGTCAAACATGTGGGAGATGTCACGAAGTTGCAGCTATCTGCCATACCTGAGAAGGTGGATCTTGTGGTTGGTGGATTCCCTTGTCAGGATCTAAGTATCATGGGGAAAAAAGAGGGGTGAGGGTCGAAACATTGCACTTGCATGGTGGATCTCAAATGTCGTTCGAAGGTCGGAATTGGTAAATGTCGTTCCTGTATTTGTCTTGTGTTTTCGATCTTTGCCACCAGATTGATGAAGAATTACCGTAATAGATGAAAGGCAACGCAATCGCTGACGATATTTCCGTTTGATAATGAGGCCTCTCAACTGGAGTACATTGCTGGAGCCGTGTCTTTTGTTCTTATTAGAGCGACGGCCAGCTGACTACGCAAACTGCAAAGATACCGTAATCTGATTAATGCTAGGGTTGCTGATCGGTTTGTATGACTTTTGGTTTGATTTGTTGTGGTTCTTGTCCGCCAGACTTCATGGAAAGAAAAGTAAACTCTTCTTCGACCTTCTTCGTGTGTTACAAACTTTCAGACCCAAATGGTAAGACAAAGGCATAATTTTTAGTGCATGATGTTTCGAAGCATGCTTTTTATTATCTTCGGGTTTCAAAGTGTGAATGTTTGGTCGCCCTTGTTTCTACGCTGCAGCTAATGTTGTTTGTTGATAGTCCTAATAATAAGGTAGAGACAAGCTAGGTTCATCCAGAAAGCCGAGCGACCATGGCGACACATGCTTGTTTACGTCTCTTTATCACAATCTTTATCCCGTCTTCGGTTGCAGGTTCTTGGTGGAGAATGTGGCATCAATGTCTTGGGTTGACCGAGAGGAGATCACTAGACATCTGAAAGTGTCTCCTTTGGAGTTAGACTCCCAAGAAATTACCGCTAGTAAACGCCGCCGTCTATACTGGACAAACATTCCTCATCCTCCACGTCTTCCTCGCTTACGTGACCACCCATCCACGTCCCTTCAAAGCTGCCTTGATGGTGCACTTGCGCTAGAACAGAAATGCGGAGTAAGCTTTCACATCTGAACTGAATAGATTTGACCCGCAATGAGCTTGCATGATCTTACTGTTTACTGTGCCTAACTTATTACGATCGTTTAGGTCATCCTCTGCAGCAACTTGTACAAGGGTGGTACTGCAAGGCTAGAACTTGTACTCGAAGAATCAACCAAGAAACTGCGTTATATCACAATTCCAGAAGTTGAAAGACTTATGGGTTATCCTCGAGATTACACCAATGTGGTGGCACGAGAAGTCAAGAAGAAAACGGAAAAAGTGTCGGAAAAAGTAACGGAAAAACAACAAGAGCAAGAGAAAGTTGTAGAGACACCATTGTAAGCCTACTAATTTCTCTACTCCTTGATGGTTCCTGAAATTTTTTTCGCCATAGTGAGCACAGGCTTTTGTGATATGGTGGTACAGCGTAACATCTGTTGGTAGTGGTGTTATAATACGTAAGGCCTGCTTACAATGTTGGGTTTTCTGTATGTTACTAGGAAAACAAAAGCTGCCGAGCCTGAACCGAGCCCTGAACCGCCTTCCACAAGACAGTTGCGTAAGAATAGGGTGTCGCGGAACTTCTACGAACCACAAGTTTGGGAGAAGAAGCCTAGCTCGAAGCCTACTCGAGAGGACAGTTTGAAGTCCAATGACAGGTGGTTTCTCCTTGGCAACACGTTTTCGGTAAGATCATCAGCTTACCTTTTTTGAAGTCGTAACACTTTGACTTGTAGTTGATATCCAATTTTTAGAAGCAAGGAAGATCATATGTTGGATCTTTTTTTCTGATTAATTTTGCTCTTCACTTAGGCAACGTGACATCTGGTACGAACTTCTGACTGAAGCCTTTTATGGAAGTAACAGGTGCAGGTCATTGCATATCTCACCAGCCCTCTTCTGAAAAGTGAAGTGCGTTCTCAAGGAAAACCGGTGAATGTCACTGGCTCAGTGAAAGAGGAAGAGTTATCAGCTATGGAACCTGGAGATGTATGTGCCTTTTCGTTTCGCGATTAATATCCTGCTTGAAGGATACTCAGTAGTGTGACGTTGAATCCATGTGCATCTCAAGTCAGTTGGCACTGCGTCCTTGTTGAATATAGGTAGCTCAGTTATCTAGGTTGGAAGACAGTCTCCGATATAATGGCTTTTCTCTCTTGATCATTATTACAGAGCCGATGTCACTCTGATCTAATTGTCAGGTGGCAATTGTTTGTTGTCAGGTTTGGGCTTTGTTCAATGAGAATGGGCGACCGAATTGGTATGCTGTCATTCAGTCGAGGACGGGGGACAGGTTCTCTCCAATAGCGGATGCTGGGAACAAACGCAACGTCACGAAGAGTCCCCTGAAGATTGAAATGTGAAGACTTCGATCACATCAAACTGTTAACGTTCTTCCTCCAATCGTCAGAAAAGTTATTCAATGTTTTTAATAGAGCAAATAATGCATACCGTTCATGTTCTCTGTTTCATAAGGACTTAGTGGTCTACTTTTCCGATGATTTGATCAACTCTGCCATTTCTTGAACTTGATGCATGGAACATATCATGACCGGGGATTCAAATTGTGCCTTTTGCAGGCAATACCTCGAAATGTCACCCAACTACCTTCGAGAGGAAGTGGATGAGTGGAACCCACAGCGAGGGTCTGGCTTGTTGAAGTTGCGTCCAGTAACTGATATTCAAGACTCATGGCTGGCATTCTCTCACAGGTGCATGCCTACATGATATTGTGCATTTGTTATTATCCTATTTTCCTGTTTGTTAAGTTTAACTGAATACCTTAATCTACTGGCCGACGCACGGAGTGAAGTCATAGTTACTCTCTGTGACAACATTTTATTCTTCTAGTTTTCCTATGAAGCATTAGTCAGCGTAGTATTTATGTCTTTGCTAGGTTGAGTAAAACACATGTGAAATTTTGATGGCAAAATGAATTGCGACCTTGGACTAGGGATCCACGTGCTCTTGGACTCAGCTAATTTTGTAGGGCTCTCTTGAACATCTCTGGCCTGACTTGGTGACTTCTTGGACAGGGTGTCGAGCGTCATCAAGTTCGATGACTCTTACTTCGTTTACCCAGGAAACGATGAGGTGTGGGCTGTGTATCATGCCGAAACATGGAGCCGTTATTATGTGGTGAGTTCATTACTTTTACCTAGACCCTGCCATACCGTAAAAATGAAGCCAGTGAGCGAGAGATGGAAAATTGGCAGCATACTAAAGCTGTACTGCTGTAACATCAAATAATCAAACCCGGGACATGCAGCAGTGGTTGCTCAATGTGGATTTGGGATGTTTTTGCTCCGTTTTGATTTTTATTGTCTGTAGTTCTAAGTTGTGCATGCTAGGGTTTGCTAGATAGTTGAACTGATGTGGGGCCGTGTGTGACTGGCAGTATGTGGCGGGGAGCACTATCAGCTGCGACAAGCTGGAGATAGACAAGCCTGGGGAAGAAGGATTTTATGCACGCTGTCTCCTTCTGCAGAGGACTTCGGAACACGAAGTTTACCTGTACGGTTCTCTCTGCATCTAGTACTAGTTTTAAAATCAGTTCTTTCAGTTTAACGAAATTTGCTATAAATGATTTCTTAGTCGAGTGAAGAGGCTATGAAGTCGCAATGAGCGTTCTTATGTTCTACTGTGGCCGGCCACAAATTAAGGCCTGCGTTAAGAAATGCATGGCCATTTTTGGATGACGGGTCACGAACTACTTAAATGAATGCACCATGATCTAATTAAATGTAGTGGTTTATCCCCATGCATGTGGCGATCTCCAGGAAAACCTCCACTGAGATGATCTTTACGGACCTCCAGCGTTTCTGCTTCCGAGTGCCACACCACTTACGGAATGAGGCCAATTTGATGAAGGTGGAGACATCTGGTGCGAAGAGCCGAAAAAGCATGGGAGCTGACAGGGAAGCCACGCCGGGGTACGTTCCTCCCCGAAAGAAGGGCAAGAAAAGGCAAGACGACTTGGACGATGATGACCTCATGGATGAAATGGTGGAGGACGGCTTCACTGCCGAGGAAATGATGGGCGGGGAGGAAGTCCTGGAGGCCATGAATACTGATGCGACGGAGGGGGCAGAGTTGGAGCCTTCGACGCCTGGTGTGAATGGGACCCCTGCTACTACTACTAATGAAGGTGTCAGCGTGCTAGAGTGTTGAGATGCGGTCTGGGCAAGCAAGTGGGGCCTTCACCTCGACCGGTGTGCGCTCTGAAAATGGGTTGTAAATTTGCAGAAGCGAAAATCTCGCAAGGGATCTGGAATCAATTTCGGGTCCTGTATCATAGCGTGACCATTCTTGTGTCGAAGCAGAACTGAAATAAGTTACCATTCCTGAAATGTAGGTCACGAAGGTGGGCACTTTGGGAGGTTGTACATACAACTACAGTAGTCAGACTTGGCATTAGAATTGGTTCCCGCAACTCTTTTGGTCCTCAAAGCATCTGGCTGTTGTGGGGATCGAAGGAGTGTACATTCAGTTATCCGTCTCTGTTCCTGACAAATTACGCATGATCTGCTGATGAAATTCCAGACTTTCACAACCTATCTTCAATTCTTTTCCCCTACTCTCACTGGTTTTGTACCATTTTTTGTTTTGTTTTGAGCTTTAAAAGTTTGTTTCTTAATTCTCCTTTGTGAGTTTTCGTTTCTGACACGTCGTTTGTGATGTAGTTTCATTTTTTTGTCTGCGACCTTGCATTAATTCTGAAACTTCAATGCTATTTCCGTCTGACTTATTTATTTATTTTTCATTTCGGAAGTGTGCTGCAGTAGTCGGCCTAGCTGAATCAAGCTATGATTCTTTCTGACATTTCATTTCACTGCTTTTTTCTGAATTTTTGTTGAATCTTGAGTTTCAATTTTTTGGACCAAGTGGATACTTTATTGTCTCTAGCACACCGAAGGAGAGGAGGCTTTGCATCAAAGAGAACGTAAGGTGGTACAACCTATTCCCCATCTCTTTAAGGAATTTGCCTTCCTTTGGAAGCAAGTCACAAAAACTTAGATTGGGTTGAGTTGTTTAGCCTTTGGGAGATGAAAAAAACTGTCCAATTCAAAACCACCAGGTGGCTTGTGCAGAAATTTTGAATTGTGAACTCTTGCAACTAAATTTGCAAAAAATTTGAAATTTGAACCTGATGCAACTACATTTGCAGAGAATTAAAAAATGTTGTCAATGTAAACATCACTTGTAACATTTGCAGAAAATTTGAAATAAGTTGACATCACTTGCCAATGCCAACATCACCGACATTTTCAGTAAATTTGAAATGTGATTGAGATGTGAACATCATTTGTAACATTTGCAGAAAATTTGAAATAAGTTGATATCACTTGTCAATGTCAACATCACTGACATTTCCAGAAAATTAGAAATCAGTCGACATCACTTGCCAATGCCAACATCACCGACATTTTCAGAAAATTTGAAATGTGATTTGAAATGTGAACGTAGCTAATATTTGAAAAAAAAATTGAAATGTGATTTCAGAAAATTTGAAATGTGATTGACTGATGTGAACGTAGCTAATATTTGAAAAAAAATTTGAAATGTGATTGAGATGTGAACATAGTTAATATTTGAAAAAAATTTGAAATGTGAATGTTGTTGTAATTAGCATTTGTAGAAAGTTTGTAGAATGCCACTAATATTTTGCAAAAAATTTGAAATGTGACAAACAATTTGATATGTGAATGTGTCACTAACATTTACAAAAAATTGAAATTGTGAACCTCTTGCAACTACATATATAGAAAATTTGAAATGTGAATGTCAACATCAATGACATTTGCAAACAATTTGAAGTGAGAATATCATAAACATTTTTTTGTTGAATCTATTGGTGCAACTTGATTACAAAAAACTTGAAATGTGAACATCATTAACATTTTTTTTGAATCCATTGGTGCAATCTAATCACAAAATAATCAAATGTGTGTGAGAAGTTTGAAATGTGATCCTCACTTAATATTTTTTTTGTTGAGTTCATTAATGCAATTCAATCAAGAAATGATCGACTATGTGTGAACGTCACTAACATAATACATGAGTGCAATTTGATTAAGAAATGATTGGCTATGTATGAATGTCATTAACATTCTATATTGGATTTCTTGGTACAATCCTACCAATAAATGATCCACTATGTGATTTTTGTAGTTATAAAATTCAAAATGTAAATGTCACTAACATTTTTTGTCGAAGTTGTTGGTACAATCTCATCAATAAATGATCCACTATGTGATTTCTGTAGTTATAAAATTCAAAATGTAAATGTCACTAACATTTTTTGTTGAAGTTGTTGGCACAATTTCATCAAGAAATGATCTACCAAGTGATTTTGGGTGAACTTTTGGAAAATCAAAGAGGCACTTTGGACTATTATTTCAAATTGCCATTTTTTTTTCATCACTTCAAAAGGATTTGAAAAGTATTACATATGAAAATGATATTGATATGTACCTTGTAGAATAAAAATAAGATTTTTTGGAACAATTTTGGGTTGTCACGTCAAATCTTTGTATTTTTTTTTCTACATTTTAAAGTGATCTAAAAAATTACACATCAAAACCATATTGATCTATACCTTTGGAAAAAAAATCAAAGATTTTGGAGTTTTTTTGGGTCATCACTTCAAATTTTCATTATTTTTTCTACACTTCAAAATGACCTAAGAAAATTATGTACCACAATCATATTGATATGTATCCTAAGGGAAAATTATATTAGACATCAAAATCATATTGATGATTTTCCTTTGGAAAAAAATTAGAATTTTTAGAGCACTTTTTAGCATTCAAATTTAATCACTCTAATTTAAACATTTTAATTTTAGCAAATATGTAAAGTATTGCCAAAATGAACATCTTTTTCAATCTTATCAGCATTGGTATTTTCACAAAAATTGTGTGATTTTGTTGATATTTTTTCATAATAAAGATATATAAGTCCTTTCATTTCAATGGTGGCAATCATTGAAACCTAGGAAGGACACTTCCGGGTTTTTAATAACCTATGTGTGGCAGAAGATAGGGTACATTTAAATAATCTTGGGTAAAATTTATAAGAAATTTATATATAAAATAGGGGACATTAAAAAGGCAAAGTGTTTTAAAAATCAAATAGGGATGATAATATGGCTAATTTTTCCGCTTTATGGTAAAATAGGGGCTCTTTTAATGTTGCCAAGTAATGATTACAAATAATTGATAGCCCCCCTAAAAATACCCCACTGCCGCACGTGGGTCCCCCAAATACACAAGAAGTGTCCTCCCCGGGATTGAAACTATTGTACATTAATGAGGAATTACGCTTGTTACAACAGCTTGTAAAAAAAATCTAAGAACTATTAAAAAATATTTAAGAGCTATACTCAACTCCTCCAATCTTTTAGGAGTTAAAATTGTATTTTTTGAGTTTTTTGAATATTTGAAGTTGAAGGTAGTTAATAGGCTTCCTATTATTGCCAGTCAATAGATACATACTAAATTTTTTCTTAAAAAAGTAAAATCAAAGTAATAAGAACATCAAAATATGAGAAAGTTAGTGGACTTAACTCAAATTGTGTTAAGAACAAACATGATTATTTTGGATGAAATGGTAGGACTCTAGAGTTGAGATACAAGATTGGAAATGGGTTGGCTTATATTATCTCTAGTTGCAACCTACCTTATTCTTAGTATAGCTTCTTCTTCCATTGAAGATAAAGTGTCACATTGAACAATATATTGTAGAAATCAAACCTTGATAAAACCAAAAACTCTAAGTTGAATAGAAAGCATGTGACTAGGTACTTTATGCTTTCAATAGCAAGTTCCCAATCCTTGTACTTGAATAAATTAATTTTAAGATATTTATTTTTCTTCCAATTTTTATTATTTGATTTAAAGACAAGCCAATTTAGAGATATATTCAATGGAAAAATTGACTTCTTTGTACTTGAATAATTTTTTTAAGAGATTATTAACAAATTCAAGAAAATGCACTCTATTTATGTACAATTTTTTCCAAAGTAGTATTGTAGATAGCTTTGGTTCTAATTAAAAACAAACAAAGGCTAATGGTAAAGTTTGTTCCTAGGGAGGCTTATTTAATAGGGATGCTTCCAATTAATTCCTATTTGGATCACTGTAGCTATAGAAAATGAAATTAATTTGTTCCTCAACCACATGCAATGTATTTTTCCTCACAATGAATACTAATTCCAAAATCTAGCTCTCCACTCTTAAAGGCCACAAAGATTCTCAAATACCTTTCACAGGTGCAGCTTTAGATGTGGGTGTAGCTTCAGTCTTTGATTAAGTTAGAACCACCTATACCCGATCACTTAAGCAATTATGGAATAGATTATGAGGAATATGAGCCTATGCAAATTTTTTCCTATGTAGTAAGATAGGAAAGGTGGCAATTGCAAATTTTTCATAATTTTATCCCCAAAACTGAAATTACTCTGATTTTTGGAAGCTCAAAAGTGCACTGAACCCATAGCCAATATCTAGAGTCTTCTAATTTGGATCATAGCCAAGATTACTTTCCAAATCGATACTTCTCTTACACTTTATGACACTTTGGGACATGTGTCATGACCTTATTAGTCCCAATCTTGAAAATAGGGGAAAAGTACATTCCAAGCTCTGATTGTAAATCTCTTCTAGCCTTGGTTGGAAATAGCTACATTCTATAGGTTGGATATGGGTCCTTGGTCAGGAATAGGTGGTTCTACCTTAGTCTTCAACTTCATTCACTGGCTTTTCTAATTCGGCCTTGAAATCAGGTACTACTACAACTTGTTATGGCTGTCAATCTAGCTTCCAATTAGGATTAGTTTTTCTCGGTTTACTCGTTGTCTAAGGTAGGAGGTCCATAAAGCAACCATCTAAGCACTAAAGCTGAATTTTGGGGAGGTAAAACATCTTGAAATATTTTTCAATAAATTTTCTTTGAAAGATAAGAGGAAATGACATCCAACCCAAGTTGTTTCATATTTTTTGGAGCTTTGTGGAATTAGTTATGAAATTTTGAAGTTGAAAGCCATAAGGTTCTAAAAGCGACCACCTCCTAGAATGTACACAGTTTGTACATTTTGAAATATTGTAGAAAGCGAAATGTACCTTTGAGCCATGTTCAGTTTTAAATGCCCTGTTAGAGTTCGAGCCTCCTACCTTACACTAAGGGTGACCACAAAATCTTCCTTCTCCAGTTTGGATTTCATATCTTTAGCTACACACTTTTTTTTGGAATGATTTTTACATTTACACAACTTGTATCCTTAAGAATAATACATGAAGATTCAACTTTACAGATCATCCTTCAAACCTAAACACACATAATTTAAATTCCCATTAGGCATCAATCTTATTGCATAAGGATATTCAACAACAATTCAGATTTATAGTGGATTCCAATTTGTATGCATTGAACAAATTCTAAGGTAAGAGGCTCATAAACCACTCATTTAAGAGCTGGTATGCCTTTTCTATGTATTTCCTAAGATGGGAATATTTTTAGCGTATTTTTTAGTCAAGGAGAAATAGATGAAGAATCTAACACAAGTCATTTCATATTTTTTGAAGCATTACTGAATTAGTTATGAATTTTTAAACACAATCTGGCATAGGGCCCTATTTGTGATCATTAGTCCTTGCAAACCCATACATGCAGAGTTTGAAAAAAATTTGGCTTGGTTCAAAAACTAGCACTGCAACATGTAAAAAGTAATAGAATTTGTTTCTAAATGCATTCCTTTCTAAAACTAAAATGAATGCTTGAATAAATCATTATTTCAAAAAATTTAACACTTGAAAGAAGGTAGTTCAACAACCAATTCTTATTTTGAATATAATTAGTAGACACCTATCCACTTAGTTAGGAATGAACCCAGTGAGACTCTGAAACCATCCATTCAATTAGTAAAAAACAAATCTTAGCATGCTTCAATGTAATCCACAGTTCATTTTTTCACAATCAACTATCCATTTTAGAGCCTCCTAGTGGACTAGTGTAAAAGCTTGAGCGGTTTATGAGCCCTCTCCTATACTCATGATTACAGGCAACACATTGAATCACACAAATTAACCCCTGAATGTCAGATCCATAACTGTTGATTTTAAGCGTCACTACCAATCATTGAATCTGTTGACATTTCACATGTAGATATGTATGAAAAATTTTGTACTTAATTTTCAGAGATGAAGCTACATGCCTTCTTTACGTCAGAAATCTTTTACATTTTTTTTTGTTGGAAATTGATTTTTGTGAGAATTTTTGAAGAAAAAGTGAAGAAAAATCCCGTCAAATGGAAAATTATTTCAAAAAATATGAAAATTTTACCATCATTGTATATTACAATGACAAACATCATAGTATAATTTAAATATCCATATTATTCTATAAATAGAATGTGATAGACATTGAAAATACATCCGAAATTCAAATTCAAATAAAAAATTGAATTTTAGTTTATTATCCAAAATTCAAATTAGAGTAGACACTAGAGTAGATGAACTTCATTTTTATAGAAAAATTTCAGATTTAGAGCAAGGAGTAGCAACTTACCAAAATACACTGAAAATAGCATATTTTGTATTTTATTTTTTTTACTAACTTCTCATTCACGAGAAGAAAAACACTAGCAAGACTACAAATTCAATTAAGGTAGGTACACCCAAAAGCGCCAGTTTTTCATACTGTGCCTAGTTCCTATTATTATGTTGTTCAGATTTTGTACAGTCTTGTTGGTGAGTGAAAGCATGTTCCAACGCACCAAAGAATAGTAGATTTGGGTACTGTATGCAAAAGTTATTAACAATCAAAGTGTGTTTCTGAAAGCACCATCTATAGTCTGGGTACATGACTGATTTTGAAAATGTATGCACATTGTACAAGGTGCTTTAAGGTTAGGTGCCATTTTGGGTGTACCTACCTTAGGTACTCTTCATAATCCTCCATGAAAGGTCAACAAGGCAAAAATGGATAAAAAAATGCTTTCAGTTGTTCTCTACATGATCTTCTATTCATGCAAAAGCCATAAAATGGTGTTGCTGGTAGTTCATAGTTAACTTTACAATTTGGAGTGAACACACATCTTTCACAACACACCCATTTGGCAAAAATATTCTTTTACTCATTAGAGGAGATTCGAGGGCAACAGGAGACTGCGAAAGCCTTGTTCCCTGAATTGTTCCCGATCAGTAATTAATTTTTTTTTTTCAAAAAAAAATCAGTGACGTGGCACACTCTCGACCACGTCAGCATAGGCCAGTTTTGCATTCTTGCGTTCACAGCTTCGGGAACTCACAGTCTCTCGTTGCCCTCGAATCTCCTCTAATGTAGTAATTCAACTTGGTGAGCAAGTCACTAGTACAATTTGAAATTTATTTCTAATGTTTCTCTTCTTCTTTACATCTCATTGCTGAAAATTAAGTCTGTCATTATAGCTCAACAACAATATTTTCACCATCTCAAAGATTAAAATTTGTATCACACTCCAACTAGGACATAATAATCTTCCATTAACAACTTGCATACCTTCATTAAAACTTCACAAACCAAGATTTTTTTTGGTTTTCGGACAAATGGTGATGTGGCCTTCCTTTCAAGAAAGTTTTAAGTTGATTAGTTCCTTAACTTAGGGGGCTTTCATTGAAGGAGGCCAATTTTGAGTGTACAATTTCGAATATGTAATTTTTGTATGCAATTTTGGCTTTGCATGATAGATGAAATGAGGTTTTAGAAGCATGTTGGCAACAATAAAGAGGGCTATTATTTATGTCTGGCATTTTTTGTCACATTTATCCTCATTTTTTTCTATAGGCTTGAAGCTGCCTATTTTTTTTTGAGGAAATATGGCATTTAAATGTCAAAAAAATCCCCTATCACAGACCATACTCGAAGTCATACATTTATAGTAGAAGGCTCAAAAAGTGAGTTGTGAGTAATTGTGGCCTATAGGTTTGAGAAGAAAGCACTTAAAAGAGATTGTGAAATAAAGCAACGTAGGTGTGATGAGCGAAAATCGATCCATGTGCTTCATTTATGATACATTAATTCACAAGCATTAGAGATGGAGTGATTGCTTTATGTCCGTATTGTTAGTAAGAATTGGCTTTTGAAAAATAAATTGTTTTTAAAATTTTGGCAGCTACATTTTGATATATGTTTAGTATTGAGTGATATAAAATAGTGTATTGCCTCCATTTCCATGCTATGGGTAGTCAAGGAAAACACGTCTGTAGTGTTCTTCTGAAAATGAAATTGATGAATTAAAAGTTGTAGGGTGCCAAAATTAGAGAGTAGTCCGAACTAGTTCATCAACATAAAAGAGTATAGTCTCTCCTACGAAGCCGCCATAGCAAATTTTGCAAAAGATTGGCATGCTTGTGCTTCGAGGACATGGAGAATTTGTAAGAGATTGAGATTTCAACTGTCCTTGAGCATTAGGTTCATGAGCTTTGTATGTAGACATCATATTATACAAGATTGGAAGTGCAGTGAGTTGAGAGACGCATAACAACGACGATAGTGGTAGTGTTTTGTTCTAGGGAGAAAGATCAAAGCCGTGTATAAAATTCGTGAATCGATCAAGAAATGCACAATGCTGATCTACATTGAGTGAATCCATGTGAACTGAACATAGTCTAATACAATGAGTGACAAGAGCAATTTGGATGATGGCAACAATACGGATAGTTTGCAAAATCAAAGGGGTTGAGGAAGCAACTAATTGGATTTTTGTGATAACAATGAGGATGATGCGGACTTTTGCGATTACTATAAAGTTGATGTCTTTGAGCACGCAAGCTGCCTACCAAGAACTTTTAGATATGGATGCTTTCCCTAAACAACAAGATATGGCGCAGGAGGCAGAAATCAACTTGGAGTCCCTTAAGGAACAACAACTGTGGCCTTCTAGCAGGTTGGGACATGTATAGGAGAATTTCAGTGAGGGTACCAACGAAAGTGTAGTTGCCAAGGATGGCAGACCCAGCACCAAAGCATATGATGACCACTGATTTGCATTGGGGGAACTGAACTACGAAGGGGCGAAGAGCGATTCTGACACAACGATTGAAGCACCTATTGGAAATCCCTTCAGACTCAGACTAGAGGCCCTGATTCTGTTTGTTAGAAGCACATACCTTCCAAATGCATCATAGTGGGGCCAATCGGGCCAATGTTCTGTTTTTCATATTCCGCAACAACGCCCTGGCGTGACATCGGAACTACTATAAGCTGCACCAACCATCGCAGCAAGTATTGATTTCCACGACATAATTCTTGTGCATGGTAAGAGAGGCAGCGTAACACAGCCAATGGTATGTAAACTAAAATTGAATGGAAATTGGTCGGACTCTCAACTAATCGAAGGTAACCTTAACTGGTGTTGATGACGGTATGCCTGTGAGAGCTGCTAGTAGGAAGTATGGCATACCGTCTTCAAACTTGAGAGGCTATTTCTATGGTACTACTCTACAAAGACAAAGAAGTAGGAAGGGACTCCTATCTAATGTTGAAGAAGTACAACTTGTAGACTACCTAGTAAAAATGCAGAAACTAGAATTTTCGTACAATATGGGGCAACTGCAAGAGTTTTTGAGGAAGGCATAAGGATTTAGTACTAAAAAGAACTCAAACCCTTCCTCAAAGTTGAGCTAAAAATTTGTGTCCTGAAACAGTGGCTTCTTTCTATGTGAACTTGGAAGTATTATATAGTAAGAACAACTATGAGGCTAAACAAATTTGGAATTGTAATGAAAGTGGAGCTCAAATAGGATGTGACGAAGGGGGTTATGTACTAGCAAAGAAAGGGTCTAAAGATGTTTACAAAGTCACTCCTGACCAAAGAGAATGACTCTCTGTTTTGTCATACTTTAATGCTCAAGGTAAGAAGATCCCAAACTTCTACATATTCAAAAGAAAAAGAAAATTCAAAGATTACCTCAACAAAAGTAGGGGAGCTAGAGGCAGCCATGGCCATACAAGTAAAAACTTACATGACAAATGAGTTATTCAAGCAATGGATGTGTTACTTTCTATTATAGTTGTCTACCAAGTATGAGCTCTCCACAAGCAAGAGGCACTTGCTAATCTTGGACGGCCATGGCTCCCATGTAACAATGGAAGTCATCACTACAAAAAAACAAGGGAATAAATGACTCGTCTATAGAGTCATTGTGGACAATAGTGACTGCAAAATGACTACAAAATGACAGTTTTGTAACTATTGTTGTCCACAATGACTCTATAGACAAGTCATTTAATCCTTTGTTTTTTTGTAGTGCATAAAGCTGGCCATGGCCCAAGGTTTGGATCTGTTAAGTCTACCTTCTCACACTTCTCATGCTTTATAGCCCTTGGATGTGTTTTGTTTTAGACCTTTCAAAAGAGCATTTAGAGCATATAGAAATAAGTGGACCTTGAGTCACTTGGGGAAGAAGCTTATAAAAGAAGATCTCACTCAATGGGTGGCCTATACATTAAGGTAGGCCCTGACTCTTCAAAACATCAGCAAGGGCTTTGAGTGCAAAGGAATCTATCCTTTCAATCTTAGAGCTATAGGTTCAAAAATGGCACCTAGTGAGACGTACGTATCACAAAGGAGAAGGAGGACTGAATAGCCCATCACGTTCAAGCCCAACTACACAACTAAAAGAACTACAAAAATAGGAGGTGCAGGAGATTTTTGATGAAGATACAACCAAACTCCTAAGTTGTCAACATTACTATATGTGGATATAGATGGAGAAGAAGAGCATGGATTGGACAAGGAAGGAAAGCAACAACATAGAGAAGGCAAAGAAGCTGTCGCACTTGACTAAGCTACTAACGATGGTAGTGGCAATAAAGGCTGCAAACCAAATAGCAACTTTTGTGACCTCCTGTGCCTTTCAAGAATACTGCTACCAACTTTCCCCAAGGTCACCATGGAGCCCCAGATCAACTATCACCATTCCATCTTACTATTTATTAACTTAAAAAGATTATGTTCAACAACTAGAAGAATTTGTTGTTAAGAGGCAGTTGGCTGCAGAGAAATGCTAGAGAAAGCAAGCTGAGAAAGAAGCCACAAAAAAAATGAGAGCGCAACAGAAAAGAGAGAAGGAGAAAGAGAAAGTATCAAGGGTTGATGAAAGACTAGCAAAGAGGAAACACAAGGACTTGTGGAATGTGAAGAACGTTTGAGCTATGGGAGACAAGTTGCATATTGCAATCAAGCTGAATGCTCCTATATTTGGATACCAAGCACCTTATTGTGGTAACGCCTTACAAATCTGCAGAGACAATCAGAAGTTAGCAATGGAGAAACAAGTAGCAAAGAAGAAAGGGAAAGATGTTTCTCAGATGTCACCTCTACAAGAAGTTCAACTTCTTCCAGTCTCTCACATTGTCAATGTTGTGCAATTGTTTCCCTTTCCTTCAAGCTTGCAATATGCTATTCCCTCTTCCTCATTGTTCATAGGTGGAACTTCAACATTTGTGACGACTCAAACTCTCTACCCCAAACAACAACTTTGAAAACAAGCAATGGACCTGCTATTGTAGTTGCTCAAAGTGAAGGAAACCAAGATCGTTTGGACAAAGCTGCAACACTGCGGACTTTGGCGCCTCGACCTTGATAATCTACATAATGGGATACTAACGCAAACAATGCACGCGGGGAAGGCAGAAGGACTGGAGGTAGGTGTATAGACTTCCAACAGACTGAATAGCGGTTGAAGATGGTGAAACGTGCTAGCTCCCAATGATGCAAGATCGGAGAAAGAAGGCGGGAGGAACAAAGGTGTAGTTGCAATGGATAACATGGGACCGATTGGGGTTTGGTACTATTTCAAAAAAAAATTGATTTTGAAATGTCTGTATGTGACATGCCTTGCAGTTGAGTTGTTAGGCTTCGGTTCGATCCATTTTGCAAAGGACTTAGCGTTGGAGAAGGACAATAGTGATGCAAGCCCACCTGCAAGTTGGTATAGTTTCTTAGGTTCCGACACTCTACAATTGGCATTCATGTATATAGTCCTGAACTTTCTTGGATGCATCTTTTGTTCTCAAGCAGGTGACAATATAGCTTTTATGAGTGTTTTCTACATCAGCAATACTTCATTTTCAAAGTTAGTAGCTGTATTTTTAGTCCCCGTGGTTGTTTGCAAATGTTGCAGCCTATGTGCTATTGTAGATACCTATGTTCTTTTACGGAATAAAATCATTGTTTATTCATAGCAACCCCCAAAATTTTGTTTTCACTTATTTTTTATGTGCTATCCACTTGCCTGTCCAACCATATCATGAACACACTATTCACCCCAAAATTGCAATCTGCAGAGACTTCTTTGTCTTTAAATGCACCATTTTCGAGCCTTCTACCTTAAAGATTCAACTCCTGACTAGGACATAACTCAAGATTCACACAAACTGACACCAATTAGTCAACTTACACACTCACTTTCCATTCGGACTAAACTTCCCATTTGGATTGGACTCACATATAGATACAAAGATAACACAATCAAACACAAAAAACACAAATATACAACTTGCTTGGCTAGACACGCATTAGCATACTCTCAACAGTAGGTGAAACAAAATGACTTGGAAATTAGACTAATAGAAGATTGGAAAGATGATAGCCACCAACCACCCGCCAACTAATTCAACTGAATCAATTGACAAGCTCTAAATTAATGCAATTGGGATTCCAACTCATACGCCTTTTCAACTAGTATACAAACACTCATCCCATTCGGACTCACCTACCTAGAACACCTTACTGGAAATTGGTCCTCCCTAATTGGAATCCTAAGTGACAACTTACCAATCAATATTCTCTAATTCGGAAAAATTACTGCTCTAACTCCACAGGCTCCTACCATGAAATTCTACAATTAGCTCCAATTTGATTAAAATACTACTTCAAAATCACCAAATTGGAACATCTTTACACAAATAGATTGCCAAAAACTAAGACAAATCCGTAAAATATACACCAAAAAATTCAAAATTTCACTCCAAGTAGATTATCTATAGGTATTTTTCAAATTTTCAAAGTTGAGAACTTAAGGCACTTAAAATGTTATACTAGTAGATGTAAGAAATATCCTTGAAGCCAAAAAATAAGTGTCTCAATTCTCATTAGATGCTTCAAATGATTCTTCATCATGGCTTTTTTCTGGCGAAATTTCGCCAGTTTGTTAGAAATCTGACCTTTGCTAGTTCATCCCTCCAAATTCTGGCCTTTGCAATGAGGCCAGCACGGGGGACACTGGTCCAAAAAAAAAGCCATGTTCTTCATTCATCATTGGTTGTTCTTGAATATTTGTAGTGATTTTGAGTCATAGAAGTGGACAAAGTGGATTGATGCACCAAGTCTCATCTAGTTTTAAAATTCCATAGGGGGTAATATACATCTTCAAAGGGATGTTAAAAATGATGCTACTACTCTAAAATGATAATTCCCTTATATGTTGAATGTTATCTTTAATTTTCTTGTATTTATATAAGGAAAAATACTTGTTCATGTTCCTTATTTGGGTTCTTGTCTACTTAGACAAGTCTAAGTTTGTTGGTCTTCTCTTAGAGGTAGATTTGTAAAGATTGTTGAACATATGTTTTACACTTGTGGTATATTGAAGTAATTCTTAACTCCATGAAATATCACTCTTTATTTGGCCCTTCTTTCAATTTTGATCCTTGATAGTAATTGAATTTTGATTCAACTTGTTATTTCTTAGAACCAACAATAAAACATGATTTATTGCACTCTATTCATGTTGACTTGTTTTCTCCCTATATTAAGTACATTATATGTTTTTGTGCTATTCTTACACCTAAAAGGATGCTAAAAAAAGTTTACACCCCATTTTAAGTCTTACAATTGAAAGGATGGGATCAAATCTTTTATGTAGATAGAAGACAACTCAATCTGACTAGAATGCATGCAATCATGTGTTGCCATTGTAAATTAGAAAAGGTGAATTATGTACTATAGTAAAAATTGAATGAAGGATCAAATGAATGGCAACATTTCACAATAATTTAAGGTAAGCATGCCTATAAACAAGCTAATTTACTTCATTCTACCTAAAAAAAATTTCTTGATACCTTGCACATTTTACAAAGATTGAGAAGTTAGGAAAAAAAAACCCACTTGCAAGTAGAATCAAGACATTTCAACAATCAATGATTTTTTGTGATTTATCAAAGTTTGTAGAATTTTTTTTTAAAAGCATGGTAAAATCCATGACTAAACCATACAATAATCTATTCCTTCAAAAAAATGTAGTGTCATAATGCTAAAAGATTGTTAAAGGTCTACTAAAGGATTGTTTTGAGTAAAAAGTGGTAAAAGACTTCATTACCTAAATAGATAGTTATATTGAAATCATATAAATGTAGGTGTTTCCCTACTTCTTGTATTGTTGGAGGTAGACAATACGAGTAACTTGCTTGTTGGTTTCGATAGGAGTATATTAAGACTTGTTCTTTCTATCAAAAAAATTAGATAAAAAAGAATTTGTAAACTACAATAGGGAGCTCAAAATGTTGTCTAGGAATTTTCAAAAAAACAAACATTTAGGAATTGAAATATGAAAATTATATTTAAAGTTTAAGGGACCTTGAAACTCCCTTCATTAAAATAACAAGGCCATTCTAAATATCTCTTAAACATATGTGGAATCATTTATTTCACACAAAGCATCTCCACACTTACCAATTGTATCATTGCCAAAATAATACAATGCTCTCAATTCACACAACTTTTGAAAGAATACAAAAATAACTTTTGATTCAAGGAAATTAGAAAGAATATGAAGCCATTTCTTTGTAGACTTGGAGTAATCTCTACCATAAAATGCATGATTATTAAAAGAATTCCCCTAATAGATTGAAAGATCTTGTAATCCATCCAAATTTTGAATTAAACTTTGTACACGATCTTTGCCCTTGATAAATAATGGTTTCTTCAAAAATTCCTCCAAAATCCAATTACCTCAGATTGTTGAATTCCAATAAAGTACATGCATTCATAATCATTAATGCCCCAAATACAACACCTACATTAAATAAACAAATGTCACTAAAACCTAAATATTGATGATACAAGATGAATACAATCAAAACATGAAAGTAACTAAATGAGCCTTGTGTTAATTTTAGGTATAGTTACAAACAATAATTTGTAATTTTGTAATTTTTTTGTACAATGTCTAAATATGGTAGAGGTACCCATAACCGATAAAACAAGCACATTTGGACATGATCTAGGGTATTGGAAGGCAAAGCAAAAATTTCAAAGGTGCATTGATAGAAATAATGGGGATTGCAAAAAATTTGGTAATTTTATCTCTTCAATTGAAATTACTATGAATTTTGAAAGGCAAAAGTTGGGCTTGATCTATGACCAACATCTAAAATCATCCAATTCCAATCATTTAAGAATACTTTCCTAGATGATTGCAAGAAACACTTGTCCTTTTTTTTGTCCCCTTGACCTTTAGTAGGTAGTTTTTTGCTCATAAATTTTGCATCTTTTGTTCATTTGACTTGAAACTTGAAATGAAGGTGCCTATAAAAGTTTTACATTTTGTGTAATTTTTTCAATTTTTTCAAAATTATTTTACTATTTTTAAACTGCCCCCAATTGAGCGTCTACTTTGGCCATTTGGGGGGTTTTTAGTCCTATTTTTGACCCAAAAATGCAAATTTTGAGCTGGAAATTGGAATAGGGAGCTGAAGAGATTTTTTGAAAATACTATACAGTTCAACCTCCACATGTCGTCAAAGTGATTGACTCTGCGCAAGTGTAGAGAATAGAATTTATTTTTTACAAAGATGAAATTTTTTGGAAAAGAAAGACCTTTACTTGGAGAAAAAATTGATTTTTCATTTTCATTTTTTGAATTTTTTTACTATTTTTACCAAATTAGTGAAAAAAAACAACTATTTTCATTGTATTTTTCCTTGTTTATAACATTTAGAGAAAAAATTTCTTAGGTTTGAATTTTAAGAGACATAATATTCTCATTGCTCTTCAAATTATCCATATTTTTTTCAATTAAAAATTTTCTTATTCCAAAGGCTCATAGGAATCATAAGACTCACTAATTTTGAGCCATTTTGAGCCAATACCGGTAAGTGTTTCTTGCAACAACCCTCCTGCTAATTAGTTCCAATTTTCAAGCTCATTTGTATGTCATTAACCCATTAAGGACCAGGTCAATCACTAGTTGATGACTCTAGCTGAAAATGACATGTTTTCATTAGCAATCACTTTAGCTATTGATGAAAACATGTCATTCTCAGCAAGATATTCATTTGCAATCACCGACCTAGTCTTTAATGGGTTAATTTATTGGTCTAAACTTTGAAAAAGTATAAAGACACACATTCCAAGGAGAAAACGGAAATCCATTCCAATCTTGGTTGGAATAGGGTACCCTATTTATTGTTGATGAGGTGTGTCAATAATAGGTACTTCTACTAAAATGCATGTTGAAGTGTATAGAAATCCTCTTTTTACTTTCTATTATACTGACCCCAAAATTATAGTCACTATCCTATCGTTTAGTGACTTTAGTTACTAAGGTAGAACCACTTGTAATAGATTAGCACCCCATTTCCAACCTATAGACTTCATTTATTTCCAGTCAAACTGGAACAGATTTCCAACCAGAGCTTGGAATGCGTGTTTTCTTCTTTATCAAGGTTGGGACTAATAAGTTCACAACACATGTCTCAAAGCTAGTGAACAAGTAAGAAATAAGTAATGAAGAGGAATGGAGTTCTTCTATGGTTGTAATTGAAAGAGTCTACATATTGGCTATAGGTCTGCAACACTTTGGCCTTTCAGTTCATGTGATAAAATTACCAAACTTTTTGCAATCCCCGTCATTTTTATCTTTGCACCTCTGAAAATATTTGTTTTGCCTTATACTACACCAAATCATGTCTCCAATAGCTTAAATGATCGGTTACAGGTGGTTCTACCTTACTTTGGTCGCTCCTAGTGTCCATTATGGCTGCACTTATTTTACACAAGAGTTCTCCTTCTCAAAGAGCAACGCTACAACCGGCCATTTTTGCCAAGTGGCTTCCACCTCATAAACCCATAAACCCAAGGCTCCCCCGCGCATCTCCCCCGCGCATCTTCAACAGGACTACATTCTGACCCTCCTCAGTCAAATGCTCGGGGCTTAGGGCTTCTCATTTTCCTTCGCAATCTGAAGACTCAGTGCTGCGCAGCTTGTGTTAACTTATTGTGCGTTCTGCGATTTGGATCGAGATTGTTTCCTCTGCGAAGACCTCGTTGGTGATAAGCATTTTGAGAAGGTATCAGCAATGACATTTACCTCTTCTTCTTTCTTCTTTTGCCTTCCATTTTCGCTTTCAGTTGGCAGCTGGCGATAAAAGCGTCTTGATGCGTTGATTGAGAAAGATGAGAGAGAGTTCTTGATGCTTCATCTGATTCTTTCAGTTTCATCTATGATTAGCCTTTGAGCTGAGAACTAAGGTAACATTTTGAATCGGCTCATGAAGAGCTGAGTATTGTTGATGTTTTTAGAATCATCAAATCTTTATAGATCTTGAATATCGGATTGATAACAATGGCACTTACATCTTCTTCTTTCTTTTTTTGCCTTCGGTTTTCGCTTTCAATCGGCAGCTTGCGAAGACAGCGTCTTCAGGCGTTGATCGAGAGAGAGAGAGAGAGAGAGGAGAGATTTTGGTGCGTCATTTGATTCTTTCAGTTGCGACCGTGATAGGCCTTTCAGTTAACAAATAACTTAAGCTCACAACCAAGCTAACACCTAAAATCGTCACTCTAATAGTTGAGTGTAGTGAATGTCATTAGAATCATCCAATTTTTATATATTCTTGTTATCGGGTTATTAAGGTTTCCTATGTGCCCGAGATAGCGTTATTTGGATAGCGTTTGCAAACGTTATTCTGTAAGTGATCGATTTTTTTATTTGTTGATGACCGAAATTCGACCTAAGTTCTTCGATTAAGCATTTAAGCTGATGTACATTCTCAGAGTCAATATACAAGATTTAGGTGCTGCACTGTGGTGCTTATGTCAATTAGGTACCTCAAGCTTATGCATCAAGAGAGGAGCCGCTGCGGTAGCCTGAAAAGACTGCGATATAGGAATGTTGAGGATCTACTGATAGGTTTTTACTTTTGGGTACTATTCTGAGTTTTGTCTTGTCGCTCGAGTCATCGGTTGATTTCGTGTCTCTCTTATTTTGGGGCAGTGTAGATATGGCTGCGGTGTATTCGACTCTTGCAGCTTCGCAATTGAAGCCTATTACTCCGCATGTGGCTGGATTCCGAGCTCGCAATGCCGCTCCTTCGGTATCCGCAGGGCAAGGACTGCTTTTCAAAAGTGCATTTCGAGGAGAGCAAGTGAGTAAACGGCAGTATATGCCACTCATTGAAAGGAGAAATAGATGTGTGTGCGCACCGAGAGCGAGTTTGGACGAATATGCTCCTTTGACTGCCGCTGTCTATGGCGCATCCCTTCTTGGCGGTGGCCTCTTTGCATGTAAGTGGCATTTCAATGCTTCATTCTAACTGCATCACTCTAATGGAACTTTCCATCTAGATCTCCACATCTTTTTAATCTGCTCCTTCGTTTGTTTGTAGTTTATTTGCTTAGAAAGCTTCTTAGTCTCGTGCTTTCTTTCTTTCTTTCTTTCTAGGACGTTGTTATTTTACCAAGTGTAAGCGTTGATAAGGTAACCACACGTAGAATCGACACTTAAGCACTGAGCGTTGTTAGCTTTTTAAGACATTCTTGTTAGCGAGTCAAAGAGGATTCCAACTTAACAGAGAATGTATTGTTTGGAATTATATGCAAAAGTTTTAGGGTCTCAAAGTTTATCAGGTTCATGACCTAAAACAGACATGAGTTCTGATGTTGAGGCGGTGTTCATTCTTGAACTTGAATTTGAAATTTACAATTGTGAATCTTATTAGTTAATCTAGGCATTCGATTCCGTAGGTACGCACTTAGTTCATTTATAGTCAATACTGATTAATCAACGGAGTACGAGGGATATCCTCAGTATTCCTAGATAGAGTATTGTTCAGTGGGTTGATGATCGCGGAAACAAGAGCTTTCGAAATGCAGGCAATGATGTTAGTCAGTGATCAGATTCACCTGATTAGCCCAATTTACCATAAGGTATAAGGAATTGTCCGGATTTTGAAGTTTGACCCAGAAGTGCTTAGGCGGCTGCTGGGACATGATTACTGTAAAATCTATAGGTGTCGAAATAAATTTATTATTTGAAAATCTTGAAGGACGCTAATAAAATGTACCAGTACGGAGAAGAAATCATATTCTATATTTTTGAACACAGAAATCCATGTTTTTAAGCTCACTATGATCATCTATTACCGGTATTTACTTCCAATGTAGAATTTCAATTTTTAGCTTGTACACGTAAGGGTTAATGTGATTTGTCACTAAATTTTTGGTCAATACTACAGAGGTTGCCACAGGTCTTAACAGTGTTGCCCGTGTGAGAGGTGCATTTACAATTTGGCAAGGTACATTGAAATGACTTTTGTAATTCTGAGCACTTAGATTTGTCTTCTCTTGGGTTTAGACACGAAGACTGGCAGCAAAGGCTCCCTTGGAGGTGGTCTGACTGGTGGAATCGCACTAGGCGTGGTGAGTTGGATTGACCACTTAATTCTCTTTGTAGAAATGTAGGTAGCTATAGTGCTTCCTTATGGATGGGACTTGTAGGAAATGTTTGCATACTTTTGTCAAAATCTCATGTGTGGTTTTTGCTTTGGATTACATTTTAGTGCCTCTCTCTATACAAGCCCAATTCCCAAGTTCCACTTTGTTCTCTCATCCAATCAAAGTTGAGAAGGAAGGGGGGCCTTGCGTCGTAGTTTATAGTTTATAGTGCTCATTAGTGTTGCAGAACGCTGACATTAGATTCAAGGTAGAAGGCCACTCACTTAATTTTAGGTTGGGCGATCTGTTTGTAGGCATACTTTTTGATGCAGGTACCTGAGACTCGAGATTTAGGCGAGGCTATTGCATTTGGTGCTGCTGTGGTCTTTGCTGCCATCTTTGGTAAGATGTACTTCATTTGTATCAATCTTTTGGTTGTTTGAATTACAATGAAATGTTGCATTGGAGCATCTCTTGCATGAATTCTGTAGACTTCTAAAAATCGAAGCGCTCTTGAAATACCTTGACATGTCGTCGTAGTTTCTGACAAGGCAGGTCAACTCTGAAAAACATCTTGCGATGCAGTAACTATACTGTTTATCTTTAATCCATCATTTTAGCACACCCTGTCTAAAATTGTGCTCCACATGGAGTAAATCTGCAAATTCTTATCAAGAGCATACTTATTTGTCTCGTATTGTGTTTCACACTCAATGAAACTTGATGCTGATGGGCTAGAGTTTAAATGAGTGAACAGTGCTACACTCTGCTATTTAGTGTTAGATATATTAAAACAAACCATTTTCACTTATTATCCACAACCCGTTAGTGTTTTCCTCATTATTGTAGTCCTTGCCTACACATCACATAGGCCGTGAACTAGAGGAATTATCCATATTAGCCCTGGGACTAAGAGGGTCCAGTGGGCTAAAACCACTTGGGTTGAGGGGGCGGATGCTAAATCTCTGTGAGAATTGAAGATACCGGATTAGCTTGGAGCTGAAAATCAATTTACCTTTGGGCTAGCAAACACGCCCTTAAAATTCCTGCACGACTCTCCCAGATGTTTTTGTAATATTCTATAGGTTTGTGTCAATGTCTTGTTCAACCATTTGCAATCGCCAGTACAAACAGTTGAACTAGTAGTTTAACATGGCCGTTGTGTAATTTCTAGTTCGTATCGTTTTTTTCAAGGAAATTAGAGTTTAAAATGACTTCTGACTTGTACTTGGGTGCTCTTTGTTGGGTGTTTAGCTATTCGATTGGCAACCACAGGAAAGCCCGTTCCTTCAGGACCGCTCTTGGGTTTGAGTGCAGCGACCTCAGTGGTCTTTGCTCTTTCATATCTCCAAACGAGGGTTCCTCTACAGTGAAGTATGAACTCTATAACCTTCAAGGACTGGGAGGATCAAGAATTTCATAGGACATAATGCCGAGGTGTATTCTTGAATCTGATTCGTCTGAAAGTAAAGTGCAGGTTTGATTTAATCTGAGGGTCACATTGAACATCGTTTTGGATTGCAACACTCTCGCTCTTAACCCATGAGCGCCCCGGAGACCAAAATCTGGCCTCTCCAATTTGAAAAACTTTCTTGTTTGACTATTATAATCTTTTGCATGGTACAGTCAAAGGATGTGTCCTTTTCTCCAAACCTCCAGGTCTCTCTTGACTACCAATCGGTACGGTTGGTTTATGTGGATTTCTTCTTAGAAGAAAGTTTGAGTGGAATGAGTTTGGAAAGGTTTGGATTTCAATGAATTTGCTCTGGGCGCTCAGGGGTTAACCCAAGAAAGCTTGGCACGTCTGCATTGACTAGCCAAATATGCATTTTATGTATGGGTATTTTCAACTTTCTTGAGCAATCATTGGTGAAATAATATTTGAATATTGGTTCAAATACTTTAGTGGGTGAAGTATCAATGGAGAGACGTTTCAAACAAGTCTTATAGATCTGAAACCAAATTTGATACTGTCACACAAGGATGGTTACTTGAAGCTTCATGAATCTCTTTTTCTTTGGGTCATTGCATGTTTAACGTATGGCATGGAGCATTTTTACAGTTGGACATGGCTGCCATTTGTAGAGCATGTTGGAATGGGTTTGAATTAGAAATTGTGTAGTTTCACAATTAACACTAAGTATGATACTAAAAGCATGATAACTTTAGGTTGCCAGCAATTAGAACATCTGCATTGTATTATAAGGTGGGTACACCTAAAAGCGCCACTAATTGGATTGTGGGTAATATACAAGGTAAGTGGTGAGTATAACACACATGAAGTTGAAATGTATTGGGAAATAACAGATGTACAATGATTTTTGAAAATCAGAAGAACGTAAGAGCACAGTAGGGTTGAAAAGTTCCATGAATAGGGTGACTAAAATAGTTCATAGGTTGTGTTGTAAAAAAGTTATGACCAACCTGTGGCCCCCTTCAAAGAGTGTCAGAAGAGAAACAGAACCAGCTACCCTTGTTTTGTAGAAGTCTTAAAAGTAATAGCAGCTTCCAGAGAAATGAACAGTGTAGCTGTCAGTGAGGATGAACAACTATGGGATGATGTTCATTGAAGTATTGAGGGGCTGTAGCAAAAGCGCGTCGGAAACCATCTGAAACCCTTGTTTTGGATGTAGTTTATGGAACTGACGGGACCTATTAGTGTCAGTCCATATTACAGAAGTCGTTGCGGAGAAGGCGAGTTGAATGGAGGGGAGGAATCCAACAATTGAATTTGAAACTACGCGGCCGTCACGGCGAGTGCTTCACTTTGTCGCGCATTCACCTTTGTCATTGGAAGCATTTCAAGATGGTTCCTCCATTTAACAGAAGCCCACCCCGACGCCCAGGTCATTTTCTTCTGGGGTTGCAACTGTGGCTGTGCTTCTTGGCATCGTCCTCCTTTGCCGATGTGGTCTCTGCTGGAGAGCTTCTGTGAGTTCCGTGTTCCTTCTCTGTTATGAAATGTACTGTTCTTTGTGATCTTCATGCTTGCATTTCGTCTACCTTCTTCATAGTTGGAAGAAATGTTAACGTTGCTGATGTTAAGCATGCTTTGTGGGTATTGAAAAAACAGGTCATTTTGTTGGCGGTGGAGGGAGGAGGTCGACGGTGGCGTTGTGATTTCTACAAAGCGCTGGATCTCAGTATTCAAGCCGCGATCTCAGCACTGAAGCGGCGAAGCTGCTGTGGAGTCGCCTGCCACTACGATCGTCTTCAGAAGGAGAGACTACCGACACCAGCGATGAGCGGAGTCAGCGGACCCCGCACCTATTGGAGCGGCGGCGGCGTCGATTGGAGCAGGCGCGTGAACTGCGGAAGAGGTCTGCATCGGCGGCGACTTCGGGCGGCACCTTCCGAGGACGAGCGCAACCCAGGTATAGTTCTATCCCCTCCTTTTTCGTTTTGTCCTGCACTTCTGGAAAGGCTGCCGCGGCACTTTCGGAGAGGGTGCTTGTGCGCTTCCGATGGCTTCGGTTTTGCCTTGTCGCAATGCACAGTGCACGGCAATAGCTCCAAGCTAGGGTTTTCATTGCCGAGGGGACTTGTTCGGCGGGAAAAGATAGAATTACTGTCCGATTGTATTTACGCTGAAGTTTTAGCCACTTGTTGTGAGTGAGGGTTTGCTTCGCCCTTTTGCAGTATGTCGCCATGCTTTTCTATTTCTGCATAGGAAGTCATAGTCCAACGACCTGCACATATAGATGATGGTGATGACATCGGTACATCTGTTGGACTTTCCTTAACATGGCCGCTTGTATGCTCATTTCTTTGTCTACTTCTCGCAGAGCGCACAGACTCCCTTCATCTTCAGCGTTTGAGTTGATTATGTGCTTCATTTACGTGGCATCCTCAGTGCAGTGCAGCAGACATTCTTCACACGGAGCTGCTCAGTAATCCGCTTGGTAAATCTTCCACTGGTATTGATAAGTTCTGCTTACAATCATTTTCTTTCCTTTCTGTTTCTTGCTGGAGTGGAAGATTGATCAAGCTTGTCATGCTCGTGGTTTTTAAATGTGCAGCTGCTATATGCTGATGTCATACTCCGAACTTCATGACAGAGGATCTGCTCGTCAAAGTTAGTATAGCCTGATTGTAGGAGATTGAAGAGACACATTCTCAGCAGTAGCAATGTTATAATACAGAAGTTGGATTGTTGGAATACTTGTCTTTACTGTTGTTAAAGTCGCACTAAGGTACAAGCAGGTCTTGCCTTAGAAGTATGCTTAGAGCTATATACATGTCTGGCATGCACTACCTATCCTACTAGAACTTGTACATCTGGAACTACAGAACAAGAAGGCAATACTACCAAAACAGCACATACAAAATTGCACTACATGTCATACCATAACATTTAGCAATTGTAATAGTATGCTATATTGTTACTTAAGCACAAACGGACATAATGGAATCACACATTGGCAGTTGTCACTGCTACTATCAATGTTGTCAAAATATGGCTCTTCATGATAGTTCAGTTGCAGTGGAAGTATAAGGTTGGGTAGTAGTAAGCTGAAGCTGCTCGCAACATGTGTGACCAACTTCAGAAGACGACACTACTCCACAGGTATGTGACTTGAGTAAACCTTTCTTGCCCCAAGGAATCACAGTGCATGGAATGACAGACCTAGGATCTTTCTTCTGTCTTTTGAATTTCAGCCACAATGCAGCCACCCTTTGGTTCCAAATACAAGCAGAAGGTACTTGACCACAAAAAGGAGCGCGATACAATGCTGCTGGAAATGTCCTCTTGCTCTTCATGAGTTTCTGTAGATCATTTCCCCATCTTAGACGATGTTGTTTGTCATAATATGCCTTCAAGCGTTTTTCATTGGCCCTCTCCTCATTCTTCTCCTTCTGTTGAAATGCCTTTATCTTCTTTAATGCTTCCCTTTCTTGGCGCTTAGCTTCATTCTCTTGCTTCTTTCGCTCCTGCCGCTTCTCTTGTAAGTCCTTCAGTTGTTGGATATGGCTTTCGTCAGTTAGGAGTAAGGATTTCGAATAATCAATGTAGGGTTGCATTCTCTGCAGTCGAGTTGCACCCTTCGAGCTGCCAATAGAAGGCATGTCACGAGGACCATGGTCTATGTTGGAATCCTCATCGCTCTGACCAGTCCTTATGACATGCTGCAGACCTTCTGTATCTTCATAATCCACATAAGTTGGTTCTGTTAGAATAGGTTCCGATTCTCCTAAGACCTCCTGCTTCAGCTCTTGGTAGCCTTCATTGTCGTCCGAACCTTCTGCAACCTCTTCAACTAGAAGTTTGGAAGGTCCATATTTCTTGTCCATAGTATGACAGTTTAGAGGATAAATCCCAGTAGTGCGAAATCCGCTGAGGATGTTTGATTTACTCAAACCTCGACGTAGTGCGTTGCAGACCCATTCAGCAAGTACAGGCTTCGTGACCTTTGCTCCTTTGTTGTATTCAGACCAGATGTCTCTGTAGATCCGAAAAGCCAATTTGAAACTGTTGAAGCAACTGACATCTAGGGGCTGAAGCTCATGAGATGTATGAGATGGAAGAGTTAGTAGATCAATCCCTATAGATTGACACTTCTCTATAACATCGAGGGTGACATGAGAATTATGTCCATCTACAATGAGTAGATGGCGGTTGGTAGGAGATACTCCTCCTCTTAGTTGTAAGTGCTCGATGAAATGGTCCAACTACTTATTAAATAGAAAACCAGTCATCCATGCATTCTCTTGCATTCCCATTCGAGCCCTTTCCTCACATTTTGCTATGTGCTGTTTCTGATATTGCTTCCCTTTGAATACATAGTAATTAGGTATGCAGTCACCTGCTGCATTGACGCATGAGAGAGCAGTGAGATGCTCTCTTTCATTTGGAGTAATGATGTGTACATTGCTAACTCCAGTTCGAGCTAGGACCTTCGCCCCTCCGCTTTTTCCTGCTTGAGCACCACTTTCGTCCGCATTCCATATGTGGCTCGCATCATATTCTTTCTCCTTGTATAGTGTTTCCAAATTTTTGTAGAAAGTAGCACATTGCTCTGGACATAAGCCTTTTGCCCTAGCAACCTCTAGTGCTTGAGCCTTTCGTAGTGAAATGTTAGGGTGCTTTTTCTGAAACCAACGAACCCACCCGTTGCTTGGAATGCCGTTTGTAAAAGGTGTGCTGCGATGTTGCATCATAATAGAGACATGAATTCGGAGTTTTAACTATGTTAAAGGAAAACCCCTGTCTGCCATGTCTAACAAGTACTTCACTAGTTCTGCTTCCTCAACAATAGAGAGGACAGTCCCTGGCCCTTGTTTCCTTGAAAAAATTGTCCCATGTACATGCCCATGAAAAGTTGACCTAGGAATTCCATAATAATCAGCAGCAGAACTAGGCTTTACACCTTTCTCTACTGCTCTTAAAGCATTCTTCAGTTGAGCATCACTCCAGTTGCCATTTTTCTTTAGAGTCTTCTTGGTTTTTAACTTGGACGAAGTAGGCATACCTTGAGGTTCAATGAAGACTTCTTTGCTTGAATCATTCGATCCAAGAATGTTGGCACTTGCTCTTCTTTCACCTTTAGGGCAGTCCATAACTTACCCACTCTTGAGCTGCCACAAGTTGAAAGCTGGTTCCTTGAATGGCTTCTCCTCCCGGGGTCGCAACTGCATGTGTCCTTTTGAATTGCTTGCAGGCTCGTAGGTAATGTCTTCCTTCTCTCCATCTTTGATATCACTCCATAGCAATGTACTTGGTGTGTTGTTGTTTGTTGTCTCTATCTTAGTGGGCAATACAACAACGTTGTCACTGTGGAATTTCTGGAAGGACTGTAGTGGTTTTTGACGCTCAGGACTCTTAGACCATAGCACTTGGAGTTCCTTAACCTTGTCTACCTCATCCCTTGCTCGTATGGCTGCTACTAAATCTACCCCTCCAACTGCTGCTTTGGGTCGGGAGATAGAGCCTCTTCCCAGAAATTGTACTTCCTCATCTTCCCTTGTGAACTGTGATGTAAGAGCGACCTTGTTTTCTCTAAAACTATTTCCTCCCTCTTCCTCCATGTCTAAAGTATGTATCTGTAAAGACTAGAACTGAAAGCAGTACAAAAAACTAGAAATGAATTGTAACTCTCTCATTCTCTCCCTCAGACATGTATTGTTGTGACACCATTCTCTTGCAGCAAATGTGCTTCTTCTCTATGTGTTCTCCAATCAATTACATCTCCAAGGCGGCACATTAATCCCTAATTTCTAAAAGTGCCCCTAACTCCATCCAAAAAAGTTTTTACAAGCAACTCGAACAGCATCACTCTACATACAATTTAATGATTGGAAGTACGTCTAAATGCATCTGCATTCCTTGGAAACCGTCAAAAATGATTCTTAAAGCAGTTTGTGGCAGTGGAATTACTCTTTTCCCCATCTTGTAAAATCCACTGGCCGTCACCTAAACATTTTCCACTAAATACTTGTGTCAGAGCATAATGAAGGTAGAAGAACATTAATTTCGCCAAAAGCCGTCATTCTTACATTGTCACCATTTGGAATACGTCCAGGGGCGACAATAGGGTTATTTCTAGAGTGCAGTTTTAGACACGGCGCAATTTTAGGTGTACCCACCTTATTGTCATATAGAAAGCAATGAACCGTCTCTCTAAGAGATGTTATATCAAGTCTGAATTCTATAATATAGTGGTTTATTTTTTTAATCTTTGCAATTTTATATTATATCTTCTATATAATATCATCAAATTGATTTAGAAGGATGATTATCTTTTGGAAGATTTCATCACTACTTCAAATGAAAGAAAATTTCTTTGAGATGGAGAATAACCTTGAACATGTTGATAATTTGAAACATGAACTTTAGAGCATTTAGGAATTAAAAAAAATTCTTGCCTAGATGCATTGTGCTTTGTAATAAGTCATTCCATTAAATGCTATGTTAGTAGAACCATATTGAAAACACCTTGGTTTGAATTACAAGGATTTATATGCATAAGCATGCATTACCCCATGTCTTTTGAGTGATCATTTCTATACATTTGGTTCTTCCAAGTTTATACAAAGCAAGGTTCTCACCTTAGATTTGTTGCACTATGTATTGGACATCTCTACTATAGTATTAGGAAGCGAAAAAGCAACAAATTTCAACACTTTGGTTTATTTGTTTCAATAGGTCTCGACTTTTTTGTTGTCATCCAAACAACAATTTTTTTACAATTCCTTAAGGTAGGTACACCCAAAAGCGCCAGTTTTTCATATTGTGCCTAGTTCCTGTTATTAGCTAGTTCAGATTTTTATACAGTCTTGTGGCCAAGTGAAAGCATGTTCCAATGCACCAAAGAACGCAGGATTTGGACACCGTATGCAAAAGTTATTCATAGTCAAAGTCTGTTTCTGAAACCGCCATCTACAGCCTGCGAACATGACTGATTTTGAAAATGTATGTGCACTGTAGATGGCGGTTTAAGAAATAGGGCGCTTTTGGGTGTACCTACCTTAAATGGTTTTTCCATCATTCAATTTCAAATAAATTGGATGAAAAAAAAGGTTGCTGTAGAAAGTGCGTGCAAGCCTCTAAATTCTCACAAGGAGGTGAAATCTAATTCAAACCTATAGAAGTTAGGATAAATATCCCTATACCAATGTCATGAGGGAGCTTAGAAGTCTTTTTTAAATGCTCATTTGGTTAGGAAATGGGACAAGAGACATATGAGTAAATAGCTACTTTGTATCAAACTTGTGAGACTTGTTACTATAAATTTTGATTGTCTTTAATATGACCCTTGCATTTTGGAGTATCTTATACAATTATTACAATGTCACTTATTAAAAAACACTCAATTGATATAATTCAAACTATGGCTTAGATGTTATAGGGGGACCTTAAGGAATCAAATTAACAGGTATAAGTTTTTTTTGTTTTGGATGATAAACCATTATTCTTAGGCCTACATTTGAATGGTGATTCATGTATATGTGAAACACCTACTCCTTTTGTCCCACTTAAAACCCCCAAAATCTTTCCCTTAATGGATTAGTTGTATTTTTAATCAATATTAACAATATATGCATTCAAGAAGCAGTAATCTATCCGTCAAATTTGTGCAAATCCTTTAGCTTAGGCACTCTTGTTTAGGCACCCAAATCCATATTGAAAGTATGAAATTTGAGTCAATATTGTCAACTTTGCCATTTCAAATGATTTAACCTTGAAGCACTCTAATATAATAAAAATCAATTTTCTTTCTCATTGCTACTTAGATGAATGTCATCCTAATTTGTAGAGACCCTTTATGAAGTTGGTGTCCTATCTATTGTTTGAATTTGGTGTTACTAAAGTGCATATTTTTTTCTAAAATTAAAAGTGTGGAAGTATATCAAGTGGTCAACTACACTAAAATTGCATCTATTTTGGTTCAAAATTTGATTTGCAAAAATTAGTTCATAGATTTATAGAGCACAAAAATTTGAAAAAAATAATATATGAAGAAAACTTCATTTCAAATCCATTCCAACAAAATTTACTCAAAAAATGATAATATTTTGCTTGTAATTGAATTTAGAAAGAATTCTAAAATATTTCTTTTAAAGTTTATAGAAAAATATTTGTGATAGCATTGGTGAATCTAATCATATGAATGGAATCTAAAACTCAAAATCTACAATTTTTATTTGTATATCAATTCCAAAATATTCTTCTAAGTATTACTTCATGATGTTTTTTCCAAATCATTATTTTTTTTGAAAACCTTAGATGTATGGGGTTAAAAGGTGGTAGCAACAATGAAATTCTAGGAATATGTTCTCCAACCTAAGTGTCCACAATAAGGATTCTTACTCCACTTTATAAACAAATTTTTATAGTACCCAAGCAGTCACTCAATACATCATCAATACAACTATCTAAAGAAGCAATAAATACAATGTGCCCTCATGGGTAAGGCCAAGCTTGCTAGGCTAAAAGAATGTCACTTGTCTCTACAAGGTCATTCAACATGGCAAGCACTTAATGGTAGAAATTGAGAAATAAAGCTTTTTAGTAGGACAAAATTGTACCTAGTTTGGACGTTTTTAATGGGAGAGGGAATAAAATTTAAAATCACTATAATAAAAGGACTTATTGACAATTTCAAAACCTATGTGCCTAATGGATAAAATCCTCACAACTTATACAACCTCAATTAGAACAACTACTCATATTCTTAAATTTGTTAGGTAGAATCACCCATTCTTAACCAAGGATCTATACCCAATCTATACGTACAACCATTTCCTAAGCTTGAACAAATTTCCAACCAAATCTTCAAATAAGTTTTTCAGGACTAATAAGTTCAAAACACATTTCCTAAAATAGCAAGCTAGAAATTAGTTCTTGAATGATAAGAATTGGAAGACTATACATGGGGAATGAATTCAAGCCAACTTTCAGCTTACAAAATTCATAGTAATCTAAATCCAAAGAAAAAAAACATGAAAAATTAGCATTGCCCATCATTTCCATATTCCTAAAATTTACATTGCCTTCTCCTGCCCCAGAACGTGCGCAGAATTGCTTAAGTGGTCGACTATGGGTGCTTCTACCATGGTACCTAGTGCTACTCATCCAAGAGACTGTTCATATTCCTACATAAACGATAAATGAGATGATCGCCATATAACGAAAGTAATAGGCGACAATCCAAAAACCTGTTCCTGCAACAGATCATTCAAAAAGTATGCAGTACATCGATCTCCAGATAAAGAATGCCGATGTTTTGACCACTTTCGGGTCGCAAAGTGCCAGGTGATCACCCTTAAATATGCACTACAACAGCCAACTTCACCAGCATTGAAAGATAAACAAAATTGTCCGCTTTGGTTCCTCAAGCAGGAATTTATTCAAAACGGCGACTAAACTCCGTTCAATTTGTGTCAGAAACTTAAAGAATCAGTCAAGTTTGGGATTCCACACCGTCTGATCTCCAAAGCTAGAAAATTCACTTGGGGTGCTAACGGAATATAGTCAGAATCCTGTGTCCTAAATCAAGATGTTCGGCACCTCAACTACCTGACGCAATTCATCAGAATGAGAGGGTTTAGTATCTCACGACTAGACCATACTAGTTCTTGATTATCCCCAAGCCATAGAGCAAGCGTAATTCACCACCAACTTCCCATCGATCCCAAAATTCTGCACCTCACATTTTCAATGATATATATGTCATGCATCCGATCTGTTCTTTCTTTACATTTTTAAAAGCAAATACTGTAAATCACTTGCGGGCTGATAACTTGAGAACAAGATCGAAAGCGGCGCTCAAATAAGACAGAAGGGACAGTAAACATACCTCAAACAGGTCCCAAATATTTTCATCGGGAGTTGGGGAGAAAGCACTATTTATATACAGGAACTGCCAATACCACATAGAGATGAAAATCAAACTTCTTCAGAAGATATCCGTTAAAGAATGTTATTTGGAACAGGAATCCTTATTCTTTATGAGCACAATCTTGAGTTCTTCTCAGATGGATGGAACCAAAAACATACAAGAAAGTGACAGGTGTTGGGGACTCATAAAGCGCAATGCATGCTCTACAATTCATGTCAGAAATTTGAATCTGTGGTTTAAAGTTGACATTCACGGTGAAGGGTAAGTTTCCAACACCATATTTTGTTACAACGTGCACAGCAATGTTAAGACAAAAATGTTGTAAATTGACAATGATAAAATGCTGAAGAGTTGAAAAAGGCAGCGAGAGAATTTCAGCGGAACCAGACCATCCCCTACGATGTCCGAGGATACAAAAGTGAAGGGCGAAGTGCACACAACTCACCAACGTCTCACGGTGAAGCTGTTTGCGCAGAAAATCAATGAGCTTAGCGAATTTTTCAGTGCCTCCAATCTGAGCTTGGGAAAAAAGTACTCACTGTAAGGCGACGCAACAATTGTACTGTATCTAGAACAACCTCAAAAAACGAAAGACGAAACATTCAGCTGTATCTTAAAGATTTCGGAGGTCCAACACGCCCGAAAAATGGCATCCGATTAAGACGAAGGTAAGAAAGCATGTCTGAGTGCAGGGAGGATTACAATTCTATATGGATAAATTCCACACCTTGAACTTCGATTGCTTCATAATCGGCGCATCTCCAGTAGCTCTAAAGAGCACCACCACTGAGAGACAAATTCCATACCAAGAAGTTGTCAAAATCCTCACAGATCACTTCAGCAAGCAATGAAGCCACATACTTTGCAGTTTTCAGATAAGGTTAAGATACTGAACTCTTCTAACTTTACGAGTGGTGCAACATGGTTGCAAAGTAGTAAAACCTGCAGAAGCCAGTCTTATTTTCTTTGAAGACTCCAAAAAGATGCACATGAGAGAGATCTGACATTGCATCCATGCAAACGGCATCTACGAGACCTGACTTTGAGAATTCAGAGAAATAACAAAAAATGTTCCCCAGAAAATTCTAAAATCTTGGTAGTGAAAATTTACAATTCCCATTTGCCTACAATTCAAAAATACCCTCTGATTGTAATTTTGACTGCAAGTATGCAAATCCTCGGATAATATATTGACTGTATAATTCGCAGCTTAAAATAACAGAAATATGTGTCTCTGTCTTACGCTACTTTGCGCTGAAATCAAAGATCCACAGAGGGCCACCATATACTAGAACTCTAGTGCCCGAGGTCAAAAAGCCCTCTTGATTCAAGTCATTCAGAGTTGAAATTAAATTGCACGCATGAATTTTCTTCCATCTTTATATGGATTTTGTACATGAATCATACGGATTATGTGCACGAGAACATGATTTATGATGATTTCAGCACATGATGTCGCTTAAGAACGAAAGGTCTTCAACAACGTACCAAACCGACAATCTCTACAACAAACTCATATTCTAACAAAAAAACAAAGTTTCGCAGCTTGAAACAGAGCACCTACCTTTACGAGGGCCAGGAACGGATGGTGACTCCACCGGCGTTGACATGGTCTTCACAGATCGCCTCTCGATCACAATCCCAGCCAATTGTCTTCAATCAACTGAGAGTGTTGAAACAGAAAATGAAAGTCACTAAGGGCGCATCCAGATCTCTTGCAACGCAGAGCAAGGAGCACTGGGTTCAGCATTCAATTAGAATTTGAGAACGGCAACAAAAATCCTCGAGACAATATACTCAGCACTACTCGTATCGATTTCTCTCGTGACTTTCAAGATTGCAACCGATCGACTGCAACTCAGGCTTCTAGCTGCACGCCTGGCTGTAATATCGGTGAGCTAAGCTAGAAAACAGTTACTTCGATTCGCACTGCTCAAATCATAAGTAGGTTGGCTAACGTCCCCTTGCGATTAAATTGACAGAAAGAGGGCCGAATGCAAAGGAAGAAATCACAAACGGAACTTGTGTCTTTGTGGGCACGAAGTCCAAACACAACTTGTTCACTGGAAAGAACTGGTTGAAGCGGTCATCGCTGATCCTCACAATCGATTCGGCCTTCCTCAACCTCAGAACCCACAAAATCCTGATCAAATCAAAGAATCTCCGGAGAAAGTAATCGTGGTTCACGAGAAAAATTGACAAGAGCTACAGAAAGCGAAACAAAACTGCCAGAGTGTAAACCAAGTTAACCCGCATTGCCGACAATGGCTCCCTCAACCCAATGCTAACAAAACGAAGAGAAGCACACTCTCGTCGCTACGTCACGGTTGCAATGACTCGAACTGTGATCAAGGAGCAAAACAGCCAGGAAAATCTTTCCGAGATCTAAAACGGCAGTGCAATCTCGTTCTGCTGCAAAGTTTGCACTGTCACCTATTTTCCAAAACCAAACCCCTTCAAAGCCCTAGAGGCTTGGCAGTACGCACAGAGCTGAAGCATTCGCAAGGTCTAACACTCTCTTTGCCAACCACGATACCACACCACAATTATATCCCCCAAGAATCGCCGTCTCGGAAAGTGGGGTGGGGAGATCTCTCATCTGACCTAATGCAAATCTATTCAATCAACTAGCGCTCGTCGCATTGGAAAAAAACATGAGTCCCAATGAAGGCCCATCTCTCTCTCCACCCTGAGTTACAGAAGAATTTACCCCAAAGTACAACCTTTGCTTGCGCTTCCTTCTTCGAGTGCTCTCCTTCCTCGATGCGGACTTGCAACCAAGAAGATTGCGGAACTCGAAGCGCCAGGTAAATTACTGCGGCGATTCCATTAGACGAACTCGCACACTATTCTCCTAATGAACCGGTCACCTAAATGAGTTGGGCTGCTGCGATTACTTCAAAGTTCCGCCACCTTTGAGCTATGCCTGGCGGGAGTACACGACGCGAGCGATAATTATTAGTCCCGTGAATCTGTTCAACCGACACCCCGAGGACGTTTGCGATCGTGAGCAATCTCTTCCCAATTGCATAAACGAATTGTAGCCCCACCAAACCGTCAAAGCAGACAGGCCAGGAACACCCGAGAGGAGTAACTTAACAGGGACTACAAGATGGAGTGTGTCTGCGAGAGAGAAACCCTAAAGATTGGGGGATACTCGATAAACCCCTGTTCACACTTGGGAATCTCATGAGAGACATAACCCCTTATTGTCACTTTCTTTGGTACATGGCACATTGCGGTTGGAAAGAGGGAGAGTTAGTGTGTGCAATGTGGGACAAGGAGTTAGATTTTGAAAAAACGCAAGATAAAATTCTTTGAAACATGAAAACTAAGATCTAAACAAATTTAGTCTTGTGTTTTTTTATACTATTTTTAATTAAGCATTTTCGTAATACTATCGTTACAATTCAAGATGACGTATACATTTAAGTCTATGATTTTATCAAAAACATTAGCAAACTAGAAAATTAAAAATCCCTTGAAAAAAATTGTATGTATAGATATATATATGATGTATTTAGTACAAATATAGATATGATATATTTAATACAAATATGGATATGATTATGGATATGGATACAAATACAAGTGCATATTTTGTAATCTTATATTGTTTTTCAAAATGAGGAATCTAAATATTCATATATTAATTTTTTTGAAATTATGGATATAAAAATATTTTCAAAAAATTTAGATATGAAAGAATTCTAGAATTGATGTTAACCTTCAAAAATGTAGCCAAATTGTGTCTATTAACAACAATTTGATACATAGTTCTTCTAAAAAAAATTTCAAAAATATTCAACTTTGGTGATGTATTTTATTTAGATGAATACAATGTATATATTAGGTGTTTATTGCTCTATGTGACAAAATTTGGGCCAATACTAGAAAATTTCTTCAAATTTAAGCTAACATAGTGACTTAATAGTTATTGTTCAAAAAAACACTTTTGGATAGATAGTGATTGTCCCCTCAAAAACATCAACTCCATTCATTTACTAACCCTATAACACCTAAATTGTATCTTGAATTTTTACACATTATTATACAAACATATTATCTATATCAACTTCATCAAATTGGCCATAAAGTAAGGCTATATTTTAAAGATTCAAGAATTGCTTACATAAGATATTTGAACTATATATATATATATATATATATATATATATATTGGTTTGGTGTAATTTGTTCATCATTTAGAATGTAGATATTGAAGAGCTTACGAATTAATCCTATAACCCATCAAAGCCCATCAACTTCTTTACAATGGCTGTTTTGAATAATTTGTCTTGCTTTGGTATTTCTTTGCGTATAGATGTGCTTGAAATATTTAATTTAAACCATAAAAAAGTAAAGAATACTTGTCCCCTATGAATGAAATTAATTGTGTAAAATATTGATTATTGTATTTTTAGATTATAACAATTTTGGATGATCAATTTTATAAGCAAAAAAAAATAGTTTGGAGGGAAGAAAAATTATATATGAGGAAATCAAGACTCATCAAGATTGCTCTTATAACCCTCCATAGAAAAATGGAATGGAATTAAAGTCAAATGTAGCTCTTTTTTAATTTAAAAAATGAAGAATGAAAAATTCTCTCAAATTTGTATACATTTTCGAACAAAAAAAGTAGAAGCGGATAAAACTATTCAAATTAGATCCTACAAATTTTCTTAAATAATTATATGTGTGCCATTTTTTGATACTTATCAATTGATATTACTATTATTATTATTATTATTATATATTTGGAAATATGTTCTAAAATCTTTAGATTCATAGTATTTGTATAGAATCTAGACTAAAAATGCCCAAGAAAATATTTTTTTCTCCATCACTACTATTTCTTTTGAAAAAGATTATATTTGCTCCCTTTCTCTATACGACTAAATTTTTTAAATAAAATTTTAAATACTTCTTTCATTGAAATTTTGAAAATTGAAAAATGAAACAAGTTTGTCAACTTATTATTCTACAAAATCCTACTTTGCAAAATATTGCAATTTATTTCACCCTATGGAGAATTTTCCATTGTATATTTGAACAAGATACATTGTGTTGTCTTAGATCTTGAAGGGTCAGTAAGGATCTAAAAAAAAAAATTTGGATTGTCATCTAGTATTTTTTGTATAGTTGATATACAAGTTACATGAATTGATGTACATGTGCGTATACATGGTAGTTGCAAAAGTTTTTACTCAAATTCAACAAAATCCAATGACACATGGCACTTCTAATTTAGATAATTATTGCACTTTCAAATCTTTGAGAAGTTGCAAAAACAGCCATGTGATGGACAAATTGTTTTCTCTTACAATTAATAAATGCATTGCCAAGTGCAAAAATAACTCATCATGTATGGTGCCAAATTTTAATATGATAAAGTTTGAATTTTAAGATGAATTCCAAATGAAAGATGTTAGATATGAAATCTTTGATTCAAAATTGCATGCATTGCAATACTTTAGTACACTTTGTATTCTAAGAGTAGAATATAAGAATATTTATATGTTCCTACTAGCTCTCTAAGAGTTAAGAGAGTTGTAAGGTCTTGAAGATTTGATGATCTTAATTTAGTATAGAAAAAAAATAATGTTCTACTTGAGCCTAATAAGGGTACCTAGTTTATACCTTATACATTATCATCAATGTCTTAGGGTATCTTACTATTCTAAATCTAGGTTAATTTTAATAATTGAATAAAATTTGAATCATCTTTATGGAAATTAAATTTCCAAGCCCCCCAAAATTCATTTGAAATTCTTTAGTTCATTTAGAGATCTAAAATGTTTAAATTTTAAAATTGGCTTAATTGTAAAATCTAAATTCCAAAATCAAACCATTTCAATGCATAAATATTGAAATTTTTCTAGGCATAAGATATCAACCATTTTCTTTTAAACTTGATTTGTTTTGACCCACCCAATTTGCAGTTAGGGCTCAATATGAATGAAAAACTTATATATATATTGCATGGATGAAAACATTAATATCTACCTAGTGTATGGACAATGGATGATAAATTAATGCTCCCTCTGTTCCAACTAGTCATTTTGTTGTTGCAATGAAATTATTAAGGATTTGGCAACAATTTTTTAATGCATGTACATTGATTGTAGTTAAGAAAAGATCAAAAAATAGGAAGTTGCAATAGATACTAAGTTTTGTATTAAAAATAAGAATAGACTTTAGAAAGAAAGAAGCTTCCATTACAACTACCTTACTTTTTTAATGTCTTTAGATTTAAAATTGACTTGGAATCCAATAGATTCAATGAAAAGTTCAAATAATGTCTTTTGGTCTAAGATCCATTCAATTAATTACAAATTGATGTTAATTAACCCCTAAACCCCCGGACAGCGTTTTTTGAGATTATAGATTTTTTGGGCAGCTCACTACAGATGGAGTTTTTATTTTTTTTCTTTGAAATTTTGATACAATGTGTGTCTGAGGAGTAGCTTTAAGGCCCAACAATTTTCATAACTTTTGACTTTGTGGATAAAAAGTTATGGCATGATATGTTACTTTGTTTGCTCGGCGGGCAGCCCGGGCAGCTGAAAAAACTTTTTCAAATTTTTTTTTTTGGAAAAGTGAAATTTCAAATCGGTTCTTTAGGTTTATACAGACATGTGAAGCTTTGAATCAATCCATTCCGATCAATGAGTCAAAAGTTATGAAGATTTTAAGTTTGGGGTAGTTTGCGGCCAGTTACAGAATCTGCACAGCACAAAAAAAGTTTGAAATTCTTCATTTAATTCAATTTTTCATATTTTTGAAAAAAAAAAATTTTAAAAAAAGGGTAGATTGTTTATTTCAACATTTTAACCATTGGGATTGAAAATTTTCAATTCCATGAATAAAATGTTCACAATTTAGTATTTTGGCTCATTTTTTACTTCTTTCTACTTACTTATTTTTTCCTATATGTTGTACAATTCCAAATGGTTTGAAATTTTTTGAGAATGTAGCCAACTTACATTGAAGTAAGAATTCAAAGAGTAACCACAATTTTGAAATTTTTTTCACACAAATGTGACCTTGTGAAGTGCAGCTGCCCGGATTTTCGCAGGGATAAAAAAACAGTTTTTGTCAATTCAAATGCTTATATCTTGCAATCTACATGGTGGAAATTTCTGAAATTTTTTCCACATGTTTACAAACCACCTTACTACAAGATCCTACGGTTACATGAGTCAGAAATGTGTTTTTCAAAAAAAATTGCTCTTGTATTAGAAATGGCAGTTTTGGAGCATTTTTTTTGGTGAAAACGCTATCCGGGGGTTTAGGGGTTAAAAATTCAGCTTTTAGAATTTTTTTGATTTGTGTTGTTGTTTATACACTAAGATTTTCATACTTTGTTTCATAGTTAAACTCCAAAATAAAAAGAAATCATCTTCAATCCTAAAATCAAGTTTCAAATAGAGAAGAGAATTAATTCAAGACAAATGAGAAAACCCAAAAGGACTAATATTATGGGATGGAGGAAGTAATTAAAAGAATCAAATTAATTCACACTAACATTTTTATGCTCCAAAATATTGGAAATCAATTTCTATTTTTAATTTTTTTCAAATCTATTGTTAAATTCATCAAATCCAAAAAATCATAAAAGCATTTGAAAGTCATGAAAATAAATGTTTTGAACAATGAATATGGTAAAAACATCTAAATTAGATGTGATGATGGAGTATGTACTAAGATTGAAATGAAAATGGAGTTTATTTTTTGAGGGTGTTGAATTAGGGGTAATTGCAAGAAACACTTGTCCTATTTTGTGTCACATGTCGCATTCTGATCTGCTTTTTGGCCATAACTTTTGTGTTTTAGTTTATATTGATTCAAGATTTGTAGGAAAGGTACTCATAACTATTATAAACCTTCCATAATTTTTTCATAATTTTCAAAAATAATTTACTATCCAAAAATGGACCCCAATTGGATGTCATACTTAGCAGTTTAGGATTTTTTAGTACTGGGGAATACCTTTTTTTAATGACTTTAACATGAAATTTGGATGAGATGGTCTTATAGTAGATTTATAGCTCTCTATGGAAGGATTTTCAAAAATAATTAATTTTATGTGGTGTAGAGGTCTACAAAGTGTGCTCCCTTCTGCTTGTATTTTGAAACACATAAAATATTATTTTGGTGGATTTTTTGGTGTATGACCATCTCCATAAAGTTTTTTCAAATTTTCATATTTTATTTTTTGAAAATATCTATTTTTACTACTTTTCCCTAATTAAAACATGAAGATATGTATTTTTCAGAGGTTTGGCACTTTGCAAGTTCTCCTACTTAGAGAATTTTTCTATCCATTTCCTTCAGTAAAAACCTTCATCTTAGAGGTATATACATTATTCATATTTTTCAAAAAATAACTTTGTATTTGAGAAGAGAAAGAAGGTTTAAATCAGCTTCATAAATTAGATTAATTATTTCATATTTGTATTTGTATCTACATTCTATATTCATACTTGTATCCAAACCTGACTTTTGGTTCTTGTATTTAAAAAAAATTAATTTTCTAATTTTAAAGTACTCTCGAAAAAATCCGCCAAACACAACAAGTAGGATAGGTGTTTCTTGCAATCACCCTTAGGCATATTTATAATAGTATTAACTAATATTACGGCAATCCTTTTACTCTGTGAGGAAGTAAGAGCCCTCAATGCTTCCATTTTTTGGAGATGATTCTCTCCAAATAAGACTAAATTTAATGCCATTGATTTAGGAATGATACTAGAATTAATTTCTTAAAAAAAAAATTTCCAAGTTAGTAATATTGGAGAAGAATACTTGGTCTGCGATTGTATACAATCTCCTCAACACAAGTTGGTTACTACTCCACATTAGGTCCAATTTATACGTGGGACTGGATTGAAGTCCAGATTCTTAAAGTTTGAACCAATAGTTTCACTCAATTTTTGTAAAACCAACCTTAGAAGGGCTTTACACTAGGGCATACTAGATAAGATGCACATATGAGCAATCGGATTGGAATCAATCCATCTCAAAAATTGAAATTAAGTGAGAATTGCCAAACACCTTGAAAGGTGAATCCAATAATGTAAAGACTCACACAATTAGGTCAATGTTTCAAAAGAACCCAAACATTGTCAACTCACTTCACAATAAATACAAAATACAACTTGGACATTGAATGAGTTCAAAATCCACAAATACTCAGATAATGATAGCACAAATGAACTAAGACTACCTAATACACCATAATTGGACAATGCACCATAATGAACGATAGAAAATGTCAAGCAAATACAAATAATAAGAGGCACATTACATTTTAAACAACTCAATGGTGTTCTTTCATAGTAGCTACAATCCTATGTGAACTGGAATTGAGAAAGGTCACAACTTTTTTTCAAAATCTTCCTTTTTTTTCCTTTTTCTTTTGGTTATACTTAGGAGCCAACTCCATTAGTATTCAACTTTCCAAAGTAATAAGATTTCAGCAATACGCACAGACTAAGAAACGAATTCTCCATCACATTGGCATTGATAGTCCACAGTTTGATTCAAACATCACTCCATTTGAACAAACTCAGAGAGACAATTGAACTCCGGTTAAGAGAACAGAATGCAAGTATCTTACACCAACTGAAGGCGCAGCACCGCGCGACTCCTGGAGCTAGAGATGTCTGGATCGCTCTGAAACTCAGAATTGCCAGACGATGGGACGATCGAGTCGAGTGAAAAATCGATATTCCATTAATGTAAAGCACACAATGATGCAAGTACGCGATCCCACAGATGGATTTGAAGCCTGGCTGTAATTACGGAGAGAAAAAATCTGAAGTAGAATTGAACACAGACGTCGAGCTACAGTAGTGGGATTCAAAATCCAGGAACACTCCTGAAGAGGCTTGTCGTGGAAAACGAGCTAGACTGTATTGTACTTGACGACTAGCTTATTGATTGCTCTATCGGAGATGATCAAATGGGGTCAAGCAGCTAGGCGATGAATGCACGGGGAAAAATTGTGATCGAATGAACCCTAACATTGATTAGGATTGGGGGACGATGGCACACACGTACACACGTACTACACATACATCAAAAAATTCGGGAACCCAACTAAGTTACAAGAGGTAGATGGCAAGGGAAACAGAGGAGAGGAGGAGGACGGTGCGGGCAATGCTGGTCACGACATCATGAGCGGCGGCGTTCGAATCGGTCTTCGGGGAGGAGGCTTTCGGTGTTGTTGGCGTGGTAATGAGAGCAGGCGCTTGGGCGGGAGTCGCGGCGGCCAAAGGGGCAGCTGCCGGCGGCACCTCGCCCTTGTTGTACTTCGCCGTGTTGAAGATGGAGCTGATTCCATGCACAGACACTTGGCCATCGTTGTAGATATCCGGGTCGGAAACTGGGACATCGTCGAGGCGGAGACCATTCGTCCCCGTGCTGGTGATCAGAATCTCGACGTTTGGCGCGGCGGTTTGAATGGTGGAGTTCAGCGGGAGGTTGGACAGCGCTTGGTAGTTGTAAACCGACGTTGAAACGTGATAGTCCAGCGTTGTCATCAAGAGCTTGCTGGAGTTCATGTTGAGCCCGTCGAAGGCGCTGTCGTCGGGAGCGAAGAACGTGATGCCATTCTTGATGACGGCATTTTCCCCGAGGCTGTCAAGAAGCCCCGAGATGGCGCCGTAGTGACCTATTGCTCGCAACGCCGCCACGACTTTCTCGTGGAGCGTGAGGGGCTTAGGTGCCGGAGCCGGGGTGGGGATGGCGACTGCCGGTCCTGGCGCAGGAGCGGCAACTATGGCTGCTGCTGAATGCATGTCAGCCTGTGCCGCTGAAAGGAGGAGGATGCCATACATCGCTACGGCTACGGCTTGGCCTAAGACCGCCATTGCGTGGAGTCGAGAATCGCAGGGCTGTCACTAGCACTTGTAATGAGCTTCTGCTTCTTGTGCTTAATGCTCAAGAGCATAGGCTGCTGGAGAATGCGGCTGAGAATGAAGCTGCTAGTGGCGCTGCACAATTTGCGACATTGATCGTATTCAGTCATTGATCGGTGGATTAAAGTATCGGAGTGCTTTGAGATGGATCGGAGAGCATAAAATAAGCCTGTGAGAAATATATGCGCTTCCAATCATCAATCTTGAGCCAAATTAGTGATGGAGGTTTGCATGATGAGATCTGCAGCGAGTCGAAAATAGCAGGGCTGTCACTTCAAAACACAAGTGCATCGGAGGATGCGGTTGCTAGTACCGCTACACAGTGCACGACAATAATTCACCATCGTTCGTATCCAATTAATGGCATGCATAGTTTCAAAGAAAGGCGGTCTAAGAGAATGTCCTCGTCTAGCACAACGCCAGCTTGAACGTTTTTCCAACGCTTTCCTCGATCACATCTGAGAGTTTACAGCTCAAGATCACTGTAAGATGTTGACAAAGTACAGACAAAAATGCAAGAACGCCGTCCCAAAACAGTTGAATCTGGGCGATTTATCAACCGCCCTTTCTAACTTATCAATGGCCAATGGCCGATCCTCCGTGACCGATCGAAGGAACGAAATTGAGATGCCGAAGTGCCTTGCTCACGAATTGAGCCTCTATCAGGACATGACCCATGAGGACAATGATTAAAGCTTAGAGCAAGTGCTTGCTTCAATCCAATATTACCTCACTATCTTCATCGGCAACGATCGGAAATGCAGGAGTAAATCTGAATGCAAGAATGTCTACATATTTCACTGTATCACCCCCAACTTCGCAGTGAAAGATAAATGAGGAGAAACAAGCTCAATATCGATCGATAACCCTATATCACAATCTTCTCGTACTCTGTAGCGGGATTAGTTCTGAGCTCTTCAACTCACGGCCATCAGCTTGAACAAAAATAGCAAGCTATTCGTTAAGTCGAGGATTTATTTACCAACACGACATTGACGGATGGCCGGCGACTGCCTTCAATACACTCGTTGATGTTAGACACCCGCAATGTACGTTAACCAGGGAAATTAGTAAAGGCTGGATCTGACCACTTAGGAACGATGTCGGCCGATCGGCCATTCAACCATGTGCACTTGGACAGAGTGCACATGCAGTGTCGGTCTCAATCGCCTCCAATCCAATGCAGTCAATTGAAAATTGATTGCTGACCTGCGACGACTGAGCTGCTGCATTATTGGTATCAGATTGCTGACAGTGGTCCATGTTTCAGAAGAGAATGTTGACCATTAGGTCAGATGCACTAACCAAATATTGGCGCAAACTAAAAGATGCGCGCTCATCTTGATCCGCAAAGTCTAAGGAAATGCAAAGATCGAAGGGCAAGCATGTAGTTCTAATATTTCATAGACTTTGCATCACACTGTTCAATCCTCAGGTCCTCTGTCTTTAGTTTCAAGACTCACTTTTTAGAAATCTAAGTGCCAAGTCCCGATGAGCTTAAAATGTGTGCATGATAGTACTTAGGGACGCTTCGATCGGCACGAAGGGAGATGCAACTAGGAGCAAGAGTTGGATCTAACCAAACTGGAAACCCAAGTCCCGCTTCTAATGTCATTTATTGCACGACGGAAGTGAAACTTCCCCTTGAAGTGAGACTTCCAGGGATGTTTGTGTTTACAAAGACTGAAGCTCTTTCGAGATCGCATTGACAGATTTCAAATGTATCTGAATCTTCCAAACTCACTGCTTCCAATAGCTTGCCGGCAAATAAACAAGTCAGCTTGATTAAGAAGTGGGTTACGTTGGTACCTACCTAGCTTACGATTGTGTGTATGTTACGTCAAACTGTCCAATGTTATAATCCAACTATGTCACGCACAGACTCAATATTTCAGTGGCTAATCCGAAGTGGATTCTACTTAACCCATAAACCATAACCCTTGTCCTCATTCCAAGCCCTTTCATCAACCAAAAACTATTGATCCAGCAATTCGCGATGAGTAGCACGGCTTCACATTACATCCAATAAAGCCCAAGCTCAAACTCCCAGCTCTCGAGCGACTGACCATACCTACTCCACGAGTTCACGGCGACTTCAACAACATTGCTGTACGTCTCCACTACCAAGCACAGGAGGAAAAACAGAAACGAAAAACGAAAAACGAAAAACAAAACAAAAGAGGTCCGGAGCAGCTAGCGAGATAGCTTGGATCTACTGATCTATTCGAATGACAAAGTGCAATGCAACACATAGCACTCTAGAGGAAGAACTGATCGAAAGGACACGATGAGAATCCCGGAGCAGCTGACGACCACATGCACGCCGATCGAGCTCGGATCCATGGTCGATCTTACTGATAACAACGTACAGCAGCAATAGAATATTAAAGCTACACAGATCCAAGCGCGCAAATAAAAGCAACATAAGTGAGTGCAAGGGACAAAGAACTACTAACCACGAAGAACGGCTCCATGCGTATGGTGCACGCACAATATCGGTGCTGCAGGTGTAAGGCGAACCAGCTGATCGAGACTCCCGCAGCAGCAGTAGCAGCAGCTTGGAAGAGTGATGATGCAAGGCAAAGGCTCAGAACCTGAAGTAATGAGGGAGGGCGAGCTGGCTAGCAATGCAAGCAACTGAAGAGATTTCAGCTAGTACGAACTATTGTGGGCCAAATTAATCATACCGGTGGCCGGCCAGGTGTGGCCAGGCTCGGGCGATCTGCTTTAAATTTTGTTTTCCTTTATTCCGTTCCAGTGCATCATTCTGCACTTGCAAGCTAGAGCTTGGATATATCTTTACTCGGAACTTGGATTCCGTCGGTTGTGCCTCCTTTAGTATAGCTGGCCACCACTACTGCTTATCATGGCTAGTGTTGGTTGGGCCCGGCGTCGTCGTCTGATTGCCTTGCCACGCGACAGAAGCCTCACCCAATTATGTGTGCCTGGGTTTGGAATTCTTTGGCATTGATTTAGAGCTGGGTGGGGCGCTTTCAGGAGGATCTTAATTCAGGAAGGTGCTTAGAATCTAAGTCATCGCCTCAGTGAGTTTGGAAAAGGCGGAGAGGTGTAATTGATTCTTGCCAGGGCGGCATGTGCGACATTCCGTCTCTTATTTCGATCGCTATCGTTGCTAGCTGCAGGTTCCGTGTGTGACTTTGATGATGATCGGCAAAATCATCCCACAGCTAATAACGGGATTCAGTTACCCACGAGTAGATGCCGTTTGCTTGTAACGAAAGTGGACGATGTGCAACCAGTTCGAAACTCGGAATCAGTGATTCTTTTGAAGGGAAACCCACCTTGAAACTGAAGGCATTGATAACTCTTTTCCTTCATTTGAGTCCTTTCAATAACAACCAACAGTTTGGTTGTGTTTGAAACAGCAGTTTGAAAATCCAGCAAAATGCCAATCGACAAATCCACCCCCAAGAAATTTACTGTAGTGTCAGAAGTTGTGATTGGTGGGAGTTTCAAACAGTGTCTCACAACTTTACTGAGCAGTACGTTCAGTCGAGTACCAGTACGAGTATCTTATCCTCTCTGTAGGCCTGCACATACCGTTACTCTCGTACAGCATTTCAATCAGCACATCAAACACACTTTTCTTTTTGAAACACATGAACAAATTCCATTGATTGAGGAACAAGTCCATCGAGACCAGAGGAAAACAAGGCCCCGGCGAAATTGAACAGACTTTTGGATATCTTGCAAGTAAGGATGTGGGGGGACCGTACATTAACACGATTTTTGAAGATGAAAAGACTCTCAGCTTTGTAACGTAATGTATTATTGTGTTGGACGACACTGGGTGATTGTCATTTTCATCTTAAAATCACAAATGACAGATCACAATATTAACAGTCTGAAACGTAACTCTTGCAACCGACATGAATGATGTTCACGCCTACAATTTTATGGTTCGGTTTGCCACCCAACGGATACCAAAATAGTTGTTGCTTCGTCGTCAATGATCGGGCCATTTTGCTTCCTGGCTCTTTCTTGATTGAAGGATAATCTTGATCTGAGATTCCCGAGGGACCCGAGATCATTTGCATTCCAATCAATTATGAGTTGATTGGCGAGAATTTTTTGATCCGCAGAAGCAGATGCCACTGTCACAGGGAGTCACTCGGATCTCAACCTCCTGTTGTTGGACTGCTGAAGGATCCAAAAGTAGTCACTCCGCGTGAAATTTTGAATAATGTAAAATCCATTCAAATTTAAAACTTCATGATAGAATTGGATACATGTTAAAAATCTTGCACTGCATTAAATGGTACGAAGTATTTAATAATCCCTCCATTCCAAACTATGAAAAATCTCCAAATATCACAGTACAATATGCACTAGCATGTGTTGATATTATACTGATATACAAACAATGTTTTCTAAAATATGAAAATATATTATTGCACATGAATAGTTTATGCAAATGCAATTTTCATGTTTTGTTATTTGAAGATTATGAAGTTGGAATTTTGCTATTAAGATTGATCTCTTAATTTTGTAATAAGCACATTGTTAGTACTTCAAGTGTGTATAAGCCTACGATTGTAATTTTTCTGAATTTAAAAATCCAACAAGAATTTAAGGAGAAGTGTCATTACAATGATATGGTTTATTATCTGAATGTCTAATTTCACGTCCAAGTTTGCTTCAATGGAGAGAAAAAATTGTTGTGATCTCTATATATATGGTTTTGAATATAAAGAGGTCTTCAAATAATAGAAACCCGATTCAATTATATGCCTTGAAATCAAAGTGGTTTACCAAACATGTTGTAAAGTGCATTTTTGGATGTTGGCAAATTTGATGTTTAATAAAACAATCAAGACTCCAAGTGCACTTCTACTTCTTATAGGTGAAGTTTAGGTATAAACTTCCGTATATTCATTTAAAAAACAACTTTTGTAAGTAGGTACAAAAATTGATGTGTTTTGAAAAAATGCACTCTCAAACCTACAATGGTTCTCATATGTATTCATGTACTTTCAAAAGTTGTCATAAGTAATTGAGAATTAGATTTGTCTATGTTGGAGTACACATAACACACTTGTATAAAATGATTTTTCAAAAAAATTTAATATATTTTGATTTATTTACAATTTAATCCAACTTAGTAATGAAATATTATTGACTACAATACAACTCCAAATTTTCATAATTCACTCCAAATCCTCAAAAAACTTAAGAATTATGTGTATAAACTATTTATACTTTTCAAGTTTTCCATGATTTTTAGAGATCTTTGAAATGAACAACAAAAAAACATAAAAATTAGGAGATTTATTATAGTCATTCAACCTTCTACAAAATCTTGTAAATTTTTTATTTATATTGAAATTTTTATTTTCATTAATGATTTTGATTAAATTATTGAAAATCAGGGTTGTCATATCAGACAGAATCTTACTGTTCACGGACGAATCGGACGAATTAGGGTTGACTGGCTGCAAACTTTGGAGGCCAATAACTTTTAGAGAAATTGTCCAAATTGGACATGTAATATGTTTTTCGGCATCTAAATTTTCTGTAGATTCCGAAAAACATATTACATGTCCAATTTGGACAATTTTTCCAAAAGTTATTGGCCTCCAAAGTTTGCAGCCAGTCAACCCTAATTCGTCCGATTCGTCCGTGAACAGTAAGATTCTGTCCGATATGACAACCCTGTTGAAAATGAAGATAGTACTTTAAGATTTTTGAATTTCTTTTTTATGCAAGTATATTGCTTGTACTCTAACATATCCAAAATTTGTATAAAATCTCTAATTCCTCGATTAGTGATGGCAATTTTTGTAAGTAATTGAAACATTTTGAGATTTACTGTCAGCAGTCAAGAACCAATCAAACTCTTGGTGATGAATTGCTTCAAGTAGCTATAAGTTACTAACCTACACCTCGAATTCAATATTCATGTTGTAAAGACATTTATTTAGAGACTTTAAAGGTCTGATGGATAACTTCACAAATAATTGTAGAAACAAATAATACACATATTGATTCAATAATCAAAGTATTTTGGTGACTCTCTTGGTCATGGGGCCTACATTCTTGTAGGTTCAACTTTGTTGTGCCATTAAAAATAGGCAAAAATGACTTAGAGAGTTAGAGACCCCAAAGAGCTTGCTTGAAAATTTCACAACACAAATGTCTATAAGCTAGGATGCTCTTAAAGCAACATTTAACATAGAAATACATTTTGCTTTCTTCAATGTATAGATATTGTACATTATTTCAAGAGGTGGTCGCTTTTAACTTCAAAGATTTGTATCTAATTCCACAAAGGTCCAAAAAATATGAAACTACTAACGGTTACATGCCAATTCCATTTTTCTTCCTCCTAAAATTGACTGAAAATTGTTTCAAGGAGCTTTGCTTCTCTAAGTGCAATCACCTCTTATAAAGTCCCCTATAAGCTTAAAGCACCCTACCTGATAACTTAGGAGTCACTTAGGTCCCTTTCTTCCACGTGGCAGTGCGGGCAAATTGCACATGCTTCCTGTCTACAATTTTGGAGTGGTCTAACCACACTGAATTAAGGTACAACCACCTATAACCAATCATTTAAGGTATTCTAGACATGATCTCGTGTAGTGCAAGGCAAAGCAAATATTTTTAGAGGTGTAATGATAGAAATGTTGGAGATTGTAAAAATTTTGGTAATTTTATCACATGAATTGAAAACACTGTGAATTTTAAAAGGCAAAAGATGCACCGGACCCATTGCCAATCTGTGAACTCTTCTAATTCCAACCATGCAAAATATTATTTTTTTACTCACTCTTTTCTACTTTCTTGCACACTACTTTGGAACATGTGCCATGAGCTTTTAGCCTCAACTTTAAAAAGGAGAAAAAAAAAAAGCATTCTAGCCTTGGTTGGAAAAAATTTCCATTGACATATTGGTCATGGGGTGCCGATTGCTTATGGGTGATTCTACCTTACTCATTTGTAAACAAAGAAGTTGCTTAAATGTGTGTCAATTTCTCACTAGATGGATGGCTTTGTATGACTTAACCCTTAAAAGGACTAGTTTGTTGAATTTGGCAACATAGTGATTTTGGGCAGGTACATGTGATTGGAGATTTCTATATTTCAGGCCTAAATTTTAATAGAAGGTGGGGATGAGGAATATCTCCCATGTGTACAAAAAATGAGGACATTTGGAAATATGAGTCAAAAATTATGACCTAATATGTTAGTTTTTTTTATGGCAATTTGCTCTTGAATGTACCCAACCACTATGAGTGTTACATTTTTATATGTTGGAAAAATGTGTGGAAATCTTTGGAATTTCAAGTATTAATGGAGAAAAATTGAAAAATGATAACTCCAACTACTCCAAGTCCATGAGCTTCGTTGGTTCCTACAAGAAAAGTAATTATGTTTGTTTAGGTTTTGACATAAGACTCCCGAAAGTTAGTCTCCCATATACATCTATTTTTGTTTAAGTGTAATGTAGAAAAAAAAATCAACAAATGGATTTTCAAGGTTAGAGAAATAATTGTCTTTTTTTTAATTTAAGAAACTTTATGCTCTATCAAAAGGATAGTGTGAAAACAACAATTGGTTTGGTGATTTTGTATGTGTCAATCAACAAAATTGAATACAAGCTTTACGTCCTAATCACTCCAATGTTCCAAAGTGGACAATGGACAAAGTCTCCAATTTCAAAATAACGTTATGTAGAATAAATACCAAAGTAGTGACTTTGTGATAATATTCATTAAATTTATAGTAATTAATTAGAGTAGAAATTTGTATGGATTTGTAAGCCATGGAATAACAACTAAATAGATGAGAGGCATATGTAGACAAGCAATGCTTTAGATTAATTAAGTTCTTTTCATTGAACTTGAACTATTGTTTCATGACAATATTTTGGAAGGCTATAGTAGATGATGTTTCCTATAATATAAGCCAAAAAACCAAATATTTTTTCATTTTCAAAAGAGCTAAAAATTCAACAAATCGGTTATGAATGGTGTAGCACCAATATTGTCAAGATAAGGTAAATAATATAAGTGAAAAAAACCACTCATTTGTAGTTAGAGAAGATCAATAAATTAGTTATATGGCAAGTTTGATTTGTTTTGAAACATAGGGCCAACCACAATTGTCTGAAGTAGGTTTAGTTCCAAAATGCACCATTGATCCAAAATTATCGTTATCTCTTTGTGTACATCTCCAAAATTAATCAATATGTACCTATATAGAAGAAATGATTTTGGAACTTCTATAAAAAAAGAAGGGACAATCTTTTAAAGAGTGTTGTTAGTGAGGGTCTAAAGGGTGAATTCATGAAACAATTGTACTTTTTGTTGCGTTTTTTTTAGCTTGTTTAATAAGGCTCTAACTTTTGAATAATAAAATCAATGAAAAAAACAAAAAAATAATTTCTATATATCTTGATTGAGAATGTTATTCTTATTTTTTTTAAATTTTAAAAATTCATTTCATATTTAAAATTCAATTTTATTAATTTGTCACAAATTCCATTGAATGGAGTTCTTAGTACTATTTTGAACCCAAAAAAAAGAATTTTAAGGTGGAATTTTGAGAGGATGGTCTTCTAGTATATTTGTAGCTATCCACAAAAGGAATTTTTAGAATAGTTAATTTTGTGTGGTGTAGAAGTCCATAAAGGGACGTTTTTGTTGCCACTATGTTGTTTGCTTTTTGAAACTTATAAAACATAATTTTGGTATTTCTTTTTTTTCAAATATCATTACCAAAAATTCTTCTCAAATGGAAAATTTTTAGATTTGCTTTTTCCTATTTTTTACAAATTAAAATGGCAAAGTTGTATTTTTCTTCACTTGGTGAAGAAAATAGATACTTCAATGTTTAAATTACTAAAAAATAGGTTTTATTTTTTAAAATCTAAATAAAAAATTTCCATTTGAGAAGACTTTTAAGATGATATTTGAAAAAAAAGAATACTGAAATCATGTTTTATAAGTTTTAGAAAGCAAACACCACAGAGGCAACAAAAACGTCCCTTTGTGGACTTCTACACCACACAAAATTAACTATTTTTTTAATTCCTTTTGTGGACTGCTACAAATATACTAAAAGACCATCCTCTCAAAATTTCACCTTAAAATTTGTTTTTTTGAGTTCAAAATAGTACTAAAAACCCCATTCAATGGAATTTGTGACAAAACATTGAGGGCTGTTTAAAAATAGTAAAATATTTTTGAAAAATCTTCAAAAATTAGGAAAGATGTATAATAGTTATGAGTGTGCTCTCTATAAATTTTGAGTCATTTGAAGCTAGAACACAAAAATTATAGCCAAAAAACTAGTTATCAAAAATGTATAAGTGAAAATAGTACAAGTGTTTCTTGAATTGACCCTAAAGAACAAATTTAGACCTACTTCTAGACCAAATTCACATTGCAAATATCACCCCTAACACCAAGTACAAACATATCTAAAAAACTAATAACTAGTAACTACACTAAATAGTGAAATTAGGTTGCCCTCACTAATTTTTCAACATTTTACACTATATAAATATTTATTGTTATTGTACAAGAATACACTACTTTTGAATTAAATATTGATATTGTTGGAACTCATGAACCTTTTTGTATACAAATGGAAGTATTTGTAGAAATATTTGTTGACTTTAATGACTTATAGAGTAACTTTGGGGGCATAAAGCAACCTTCTTGTAATATAAAGGCAACTTAATTTCACTATTTAGTGTAGGCATAGTAACAAAAAGTGTTGTTTGTGTATATGTTGCCCACTGCCCACCTTATTTCTTAATGAACTCAAATCATAGACCCTTCCACATCAAGATTTTTTTGAATGAAGCATCCCTTAGTCTAATACAATAAAAGCACCCAAAATTGTCCAAATAAAGAATTCAGTATAGTTGGAGGCAACTTTTTCTAAAAAACGATATTTTTTTAGTATGTGTGAGTGAAAATTATAAATATTAAAAAAAATTGGATATTATATGTAATTTCTCTGATTTTTCAAAGTGTTAGCTCCCTCAACCACTGCAATTGTACAATAGGTGCACCCAAAACTAAACCCTGTTAAAATCAACAATGAGCTAATCAAATATTTATATGTGTCTTTAAAATGCATCAACCAATTAGAATCAAGCATGTGGCAAACACATTAATGGAACGCTATTGACGCAATTGGGTGAGTCTATAGTCCACAGTAAGAGACACGTTTGAAAATGGGTGTTTCTCCCTTAACCCTTAAATGACAAGATCCCTTGCCATCTAGTCAAACATCATGTATAAGGTGAATTTAGCATATTAGATTGCCTTCAAATATTGATCTTATATTTTTATTACTTCAAACTATAGATAATATAAAATTAGGAGAAATTTCAATTGATTTTGTAAAAAATTGTAATTGTTATCATTTTTGTTGCAAAAACTAGAAATAAATAAGTAAAAATAGCAGAAATGATCCAAATTATTTGAAATTTTCTCAAGAGGTACAAGTAGAAATGGATATTAGTGTATAAAATTTTCAATTGATTATTCTATTTTTAAAACCCCAAACAACTATGACAAAGACCTTGAAGTAATATTTGCCTATTAAACCAAATTTAATACTTTATTTAATATATGTATAAAAATTTGATATTTTTTACTAATAGAAAATTAAACTTCCTATTTACTCAATTTTTTTCAAATTTATTGATGAAAAATACAAATTATTGTGATTTTTTAAAGTTAAGGATAAAAAATAATTACATCAGTTAGAATATATATTAGAATAATCTCAAAATTTTACCATTAATGAAGATAAGAATGGAAAACTTAATTTTTTTATTTAAGTTGAAAATACATTTTAAAAGAAAAAAATATGAATGAAAATACAATGAATTGTGTTTTTTGGATTTTAACATATAGAGCTTGCAATTGCAATAACTTTTTCAATTTTTGGATTTTTTCAAAACTTCAAGTTGAAATTAAAATAAAACTTGTCAAGCTTCATTTTCTTAATCAAAGTCAAATTCCAAAAATGGTTATATTTAAAGCTAGAATCAAGGTTGACTAAGGCGCATCCACTTTTTGGATGCATATGCGTTTAAGGGTTAAATTTTGGCCTCTTTGGCCTCTATTTTACTATCCTGCCACATTTCCACGAATACAGTGAAACCAATAAAGTGGCAGATGGCAAAAAAAACCCTGCTCCACATGTTGAATAACTTCTTGTTATGATGCTACTCCTCACCTGCAAATTTATTATTCAATCTACAGTGGAAACACCCAAAACCGTCCAAATAAGGAATTCAGCATAGTTGGAGGCAAGGTTTTCTAAAAATGATATTTTTCTAGTATTAGTGAGTGAAAATCATGAATTTAAAAAAAAATTAGATTTTTTTGGATACAGTATGTAATTTCTACAAATTTTCAAAGTGTTGGCTCCCTAGACCTGTGGAACTATCCTTGTAGGTGCCCCCGAAACTAAACCCTGCAAAAATCAGCAGCCAACCAATTTTTCCTATGTGTCCTTCAGTTGTGTCAGCAAATTACAATCATACATGTAGCAAAGACATTAAGGGAAGTCTATTGATGCATTTGGGTGAATCTATAGTCCACTGCAAGGAACAAGTGCGAGGATGGGTGTTTTGCCTTTACTTATGATTGAAGTTTCATTCCAGATAACAGACCCTGATTGAAGCCAATCCACAGACAAGAATACTCATTCTTTGTTTTTTCTTCCTTCCTTTCCAGGGAATGATGTCCATGTTCCCAAAATCTTTGTGAATTTTTGAAGTGGTCTGCTCTGAAATTACAAGACCACACATTAGTGGGGGTTATTTTGGTTTTCAGATCAATAGGTATGTGGCCTTTCTTTCAAGAAGGTTTTAAGTTTTCAGGCTCCTTCATTTTGGGGGCTTTGATTGAAGGAGGTCAATTTTGAGTATACAATTTTTGTATGCATTTTTTGGTATATACTCCCTCTGTTCCGCTAAAAAGCTCCAAATCAGGTAGAATCTATGTTCCATTGAAAACATTAGATGAAATCTAAGGCCTCCAAAGGGCCATTTTGGGATTGTTCTTGAAATAGCTAACTGTTGTCAGGCCAATATTTAAAAAACAATACAAAATTGGGTCCTAAAATGCAAAAAAGAAGTCCAATTTTCTTTTCTTTTTTTAAATAAAAAAATGTCGTGTCATTGCCTTTGCCAATTCAAATTCCAGCAATTCTATACTTTACTGCATTCCCAGACTGTAGGAACTCACAGTCTCTTACACCCCTCAAATCCCTCCTAATGCCTCTATTGTTTGATTTTGACCATTTAGCAACAGTTTTTTCTCAAGTTTTTTGTGTTGAATGACCTTATAAGGGCAAGTGAAACAATGTGGGAGCAACCCTTAAGATTTGCAAGCTTGGCCTTCCTATTTAATGCTCATTGTATGAAGTGGTCCTTCAAAAACTAGTGTTAACAATGTATTTAGTGACCACTTCATTCCTATGCAAATTTGATTATAAAGTCAACTAGGTTTTTTTTATTATGGATATTTAGGTTAGGAAATATGTTTCTAGAATCTTAGTGTTGCCACCACCCTTCAAATAATTAAAAATAACAAAAGCAACAACATTTACAAATTATACTCAAAAATCATACTTTGCACATCGATTTTGGATGTCTAGACGATAGCACCTAAGCTAGACATTTAGATTTAGGGGATGGGCTAATTGTTCTTGAATGCATGTATTGCTAGTACTATAACTAAAAATATAGTTAATTTCTCAAGGGGAAGATTTTTGGAGGTTTTTAGTAGAACAAAGGGAATATTGGCTTTGCACAATGATGAAATGAGGTTTTGGAAGTATTGTGGAAAGAATGTGTAGGGCCATGATTGCAATCTAGCATTTTGTAACACATTTACCCCCTTTTCTATAGGCTTGAAGCTACCCATTTTTTTTAAAGAAATTGAGCATTTAATTGCCTAAAAAAACCCTAATGCCAATAGAGTGGAGTCATAAATGTCCCATTCACAACTTGTAAATATGGTTGAAAAATCCCCATGGTTGAAAAAGACCCCAATTGTTTTTTGCAATGCAACGCGTGCGTAATTCCCAATTACAACATTATACAGTTTTTGCATACGTAATTAGACATATTGCATTTTTCATCCAATTTTTTTCTTCATTTGAGATTCTCCATAGTTTAAGGTAGCAACACCCATATCCATCAAAATAAGCAATTCAAGAGATTTAGAGGCATCTTTTTATTGAAAAACAATTTTTACACTATTAGTAATTGAAAATTATAAGTTTAAAAAAAAATTAAAACTTTTGGATAAGGTACCTAATTTCTATGAATTTTCAAAATGGAACTCCCTAAGGCACCCTAAACAGCACTCTAGTAAATTTGCATTGATTCTCACACCAAAATCTCTTAAAAAAGCAGAGCCTACTAACCACAATTAAGCATGGTGATGGTTTCAAGGTACATTTGCAGACTTTTAAAGAAAACTCTAGTGTCAAATATTAGGTATATTGATGGTTGTGGGCGTTGCTACCTTACATCAAGCAACGCTCCTTGTCAACAAACATTTGGAAAATAAACAACCTCCTTGTTAGGCTCCACCCTCCCTATTTGCCCTTTATTTTCCAAAATGCCCTCCTCCTTGGGCATTGCCCTATATATAAGCACCTTGAAGTGTATCCATTAGTGCTTAAGTATATATAAATCAAGGATTGACACATTACCAAAGTTGGAATTAAAGCACTAATTTTGTCATAAAAGAAAATGGATTTGTATGAATTTTGAAGAGGAATTGGGGTCAAAAGTAGGATGGCACCAATAGGCAAATGGTAGAGATGGGCTCGTATAACTTCAACAATATTTTGGTTTTTGGACCAATGGATATGTGACCTTTCTTTCAAAAAAATTATGAGTTTTCTAGTTCCTTCATTTGAGGGACTTGAATTGAAAGAGGCCAAATTTGAGTATGTAATTTTTCTATGCAATTTTTGTATATTTTGGCTTTGTACAACAAATGAAATGAGGTCTTGGAAATATTGTGGCAATAGTGTGTAGGGCCGTGATTGTTATAGACAATGCTGTTTGTCAAGTAGTTTTAGCATCTTCTTGAAAAAATAACTTTGATTGCTCATATCTTTCAATCTATATGGTTAAACTTGATGAAATTTTTACTATATGATCCCCCCAAAGTTAAATTCAAGTTCCTATGGTTAGATTAAAAAAATGGACTTAGTCCTTTAGGAGATAATCCTTCGTTGCATGAGAGACCCAAACATGTCTAAAAGCATACTTGCTTTTCAAGCCTTATAAGTCTATATGTCACTAAGGCATAAAAATCTCAACTATAAAAATCTTATAGTATGTATGTTGTAGATGACATAAATGAAATTTGGAGTCATGTGGACACTTAGACTGCAAGATAGTAATGTTTTAGTGTTGAAAAAAGATTGCTTAAATTTTCCTAAAAGCACATTTGGAGGTGAAACTCCACTTCTAAACCTAGTCAAATGAAAAAACTTTATCCTAAAAAGTGCTTCAAAATCAACATGAAAATGCATTGGTGAAAATAAATGTCATTCAATTGGCTCAATGTGTCTACAAAATTGTTTTAAAATGTCAAAAAATAGCAAAAAGAATTGCAAAAAACAAATTTGTGGATAAACCTTTCTCTACTAAAATGCCTCTCAATCACTCATAACTTTGTGGATTGATATAAAAATTTTAACACACAAACTAGACCAATATGCACAACTTCTCCAAAAAAATTATTGGAAACTAAGAGTGTTTGAAGAAGAAATAAGCCACCAAAGTTTATTGTGATCCAAAAATGTCTATATTTTGAACAAACATTCGACAAAAAAGATACAAGGCCCTGAAGTTGCAACCATCAAAATGCAATTTGGTGATCTCAAATTGAACATGTGAATTTCAAATGGCTTTTAAATTATTAGTATAGTCTTACATTGATCTCAAAATTTTACCACACAAACTAGAAATAGTATGCACAACTTTTCCAATAAGTTTTATTAAATTTAGACATTAGATGCAAAAGTTACACCATTTTGAATTGGACTGCTAGACTATGTGAGGATATGTTTCATCCCCTTAGGCGATGAAGGGTTAACCCCTCATTGCCCGAAAGTCCAATTGTGCCAAAAAATTGCTTGCTCTTCAAGCTTTATAAATCTACATGGGACTAAGCTATGGAGATATTAACCATACAATCTTGTAGTGTGCATATTGTAAATGACGTAGATCAAATTTGAAGTCATTTGACCATATAGACTCAAAGAAAATAATGATTTAGTATTGAAAAAAGATGCTGAAATTTTCCCATATAGAATCACATTCAAAGATGAAATTTGATTACTAAACCTAGTCAAATGTAAAAACTTTAAACAAAAAAATGCTTCAAAATCAACATCAAATACATTGTTGGAAAAATAAATTCATTCAATTCATTCATTGTGTTTGCAAAATGACTTTGAAATGTCAAAAAAATAGCAAAAAGGGTGCAAAAAAACAAATTAGTAGTTAAACCTCCTTCTACTAAAATGCTTCTCAATCACTCATAACTTCTTGGATTGATATGAAATTTTGGACACACAAACTAGATTAGAATGCACAACTTTTACAATTTTTTATTATTAAAAATGGATACCATATGAAGAAGAAACAAGCCTCCAAAGTTCACTGTAACCCAAAAATGGATTTTGAACTTTGAATTGCTCCCAATCATTCAAAACAATTTGGATTGCCATGAAAATTTGATCACAATAACTAGAATACTAGAGAAACATACCACATTAAATTTTTATTGAAAACAAACATTTGATGAAAGAGATACAAGCCCTTGAAGTTGTAGCCATCAATTGTAGTTTGATGAACTCAAATTTAACCTATGAACTTTGATTGGCTCCCAAAGTATCTGTACATCTTGATTGAGTTCGAAATTTTTACCACACAAATTAGACTAGTATGCGCAACTTTCCCAACAAGTTTTTATTGAATTTGGACATCAAATGCAAAAGTTACAACACTTCAAATCAAACTACCCAAACTGTGAGGACACTTTTCGTCCACTTTTGCGATGAGGGATTAAAGGCATCTACTGCTTGTAACTTACGGTAAGAGGCTCATAAAGACATAAACCACTCATTTAAGAGCTGGTCTGCCTTTTCCATGTATTTTCTAAGATGAAAATATTTTTAGCATATTTTTTAGTCAAGGAGAAATAGATGAGGAATCTAACACAAGTCGTTTCATATTTTTTGAAGCATTATAGAATTAGTTTTGAATTTTCAAACAAAGTCTAGCATAGGGCCCTATTTGTGATCAGTAGGCCTTGCAAACCCATACATACACAGTTTGGCAAAAAATCTAGCTTGGTTCAAAAAGTGGCACTGCAACATATAAAAAGTAATAGAATTTGTTTCTAAATGCATCCCTTTCTTGGGATAATGGGATCATTATTTCAGATTTTTTAACACTTGAAAGAAAGTAGTTCAACAACCAATTCTTATTTTGAATATAATCAATAGACACCCATCCACTTAGTTAAGAATGAACCCATTGGGATTCTAAAACCATTCATTCAATTAGTAAAAACCAAATCTAAGCATGCTTCAGTGTAAGGTAGAACCACCTATAACCAATCGCCCCCCCATAGCCAACCTAATGATGGACGTATTTCCAACCAAGTCTAGAATGAGTTTTTTTCTCATTTTTAAAGTTGGGACTAAAAGTTCAAGGCAAATGTTCCAAAGTAGTGTACAAAAAAGTAGAAAAGAGTGAGTAAAAATGTAGTTTTTTGCATGATTGAAATTAGAAGACTCCATAGATTGGCATTTGGTCAAGCACACTTTATGCCTTCCAAAATTCATAGTAATTTCAATTCATGTGATAAAATTACCGAAGTTTTTGTAATCTCCATCATTATTATCTTTACACCTTTGAAAAAAGAGTGAGTAGAAATGTAGTTTTTTGTGTGATTGAAATTAGAAGACTCCATAGATTGGCATTTGGTCAAGCACACTTTATGCCTTCCAAAATTCATAGTAATTTCAATTCATGTGATAAAATTACCAAAGTTTTTGCAATCCCCATCATTTTTATCTTTAAACCTTTGAAAATATTTGTTTTACTTTGCACTACATTAGATCATGTCTAAAATACCTTAAATGATCGGTTACAGGTGGTTCTACCTTAATCCCAAAATGACATTTGATTTCCGGGGTTCAAAAACATCTTTCCTTTTGAAGTGTCATAAATTTAAATGTCACTAAGTTATAGAGATCTTAACCATACAATCTTTTAGAAAACATATTGTAGATGATGTGTATCAAATTTGGAGTCATTTGACCGCATAGATTGCAAGATTATAGTGTCTTAGTGTTGGAAATGAATGCTGTGATTTTCCAAAAAATACATTTAAAGGTGAAATTTGGTTTCTAAACCTACTCAAAGGAAAAAACTTTACACAATGAAGTGATTTCAAAGTAGTATGAAAACAAAACTATGGAAAAAAATTTCACTCAATTGACTCATTGTGTCTACAAAATTGTTTTAAAATGTCAAAAAATAGCAAGAAAAGTTGGAAAAAAACACATTTAAGCTTGAAGGTCCTTCTACTAAAATGCTCTTTAGTCATTCATTTCTTCTTGGATTGACATGAAATTTTAGACACACATACTAGATTAGTATGCGCAACTTTCCCAAGAATTTTTTTTGAAAATTGGCTCTTAATGAAAAAGATATAAGCCCTCGAAGTTTACTATAGTTTCAAAATGCCAAGATGTTGAACTTTGAATCACTCAAAAACATTCAAAACAACTTGGATTGATATGAAAGATTTATCACGATAAGTAGACTTCAAGGGAACAAAACCCATCAAATTTTACTGAGAACAAACATTAGATGAAATACATACAAGCCCCCGAAGTTGCAGCCCTAAAATGCAATTTGGTGAAATCAAATTGAGCTGTAAAGTTCGATTGGCCACCAAAATTTCATTATAACTTGAATTGATTTGAAAATGTTACCACACAAACTAGAAGAGATTGCGCAACTTTTCCAACAAGTTTCATTGAATTTGGACTTTTAGTGCAAAAGTTACGGCACTTTAAATTGGACTTGAATCTATGTGAGGACACTTTCTGTCCTCTTTGTCATTTTGGGGTTAATCCACAATTCATTTTCTCACAATCAACTATCCATTTCAGAGCCTCATAGTGGACAGGTGCAAAAGCCTGACTGGTTCATGAGCCCTCTCCTCCAAGTTGTGTGTATGGTGGTAATGTACTAATGTAAGTTAGTAAGGAACTTTTTTTTGTTTGGGCTTGCGGACAGGAGACTGTAATCATATCCCAAGTTTGATGAGCTCCGTCTGGCTGTCTCTCTCTCTCTGCATCTACCCATCCATGTCCATGAGCCCAGCCCAGCTGAGCACCCATCTACCTTCGAAAGTGGGGCCCGACTTCCGAGGCCGGTGCTGGAAATAATGAATGGTGCTGCTCCCAGTTGCACTTCATTGAGCCCAGCATTATTTGGGGATGCCCTGGCAGCCAGCCCACGGCACAACAGCCGGGACTCTGGGAGGCACCCACCCCACTTCCGACCACGGGGGGGGGGGCGATGTACCTTAGTAATGCAACATTGGCCTTTTTGACCATCAGGAAAAAGAAGAAGACCTGTGCAGATTATACGGTACATTAAATAGTATATTTAGTGTTAGCAACACTATTTACAAACCATGATATTAAATATCATTAAGTCTACTAAAGTAAGTAACATTAAATCTCATTTCTAACACTATAAGTACTCTATGGTAAATCTGAAATCTGAAGAAGTTTACATTTAGTGTTAGAACAAAAGTTCCCAAATTCTGGGAACGTCGGAAACGCTACGCTATTGTGGTCGAGTGACTGCCATGTCAAAAAATACTGATTAATTAATTAATATTTTTTAAATAAAAATTTGAAATTAAATTAAAAAATCATTTTCTTACTTTTTAATACATTCTGGAGTTTTTTGGAATTTTTTTTTTCAAAATTCAAAAATTCAGACTAGTAGAGGGCTAGTCTGCAGCAGTGAAAATAGTTTCAAGGAACTGTCTGAAACTGGGCCCAGAAATCCTCTTATGTTTAACACTACACTAATTCCTCCAAAGCTAAGATTTAGTGTTGTGTGGAGTAGGGGGGTAATTACACTAAATGTAATCCAACACTAAATATACTATTTAGTGTAGCACAAATTGACAGGGGCACATAAAATTCAAGAGCTTTTGGAAGGTTCATATGGGCCATTGGCATCATGAAGGGATTAGGATTTTTTTTCTAATTTTTGAAGAAGTGCTATAGTGGCGATATAAGATGTTATAGTGATGCTCCAAATTGCAACATTCATCCACTTATTGGATGTATAGTATGGATTTCATCAACTACTAGGCAATTTCATCTAATATTTTTTTAAATTTCAAAATTATCTGGCAATTTCATTCAATTTTTTTGGCATTTTTATAACCTTTTAGCCAGTTTTATTTTCCTGATGCAATCTAGTACCAAAAAGCCAGAAAAAAACACATTGGAAGGAACACATAGTCCGGCCGGGGCCTGATTTATAAAATGGATTGTCACCTTGATAATCATGATGAGACATATATCACAGTGACATACATACACAAGGAAAAAGAAGTGAGGGAGAGCTACCACAACTGCAAAGGCAACGATGCTAGGGCATGAGCTTAGAAGTGCAAGCCTGCCTTAACCCCTAAAGGACCAAACTATGTTTTTTTTGGCAACATAACAATTTTGGGCAGCTTACTACGGATGGAGTTTTTTGTCTTTTTCTTATAAATTTTCACAAAACATGTGCCCAAGGAGCTTCTTTAAGGTCCAACAATTTTCATAACTTTTGATTATATAGTTAAAAAGTTATTGCATGATATGTGATTTTCTCTATTTAGTAGGTAGTCCGGGTAGATTAAAAAATTCTTCAAAAAACATTCTTTTCTTAAAATAAAAATTTGAAACTAGTTCTTTAGATTTATATAGACATGGGAAGCTTTGAATCATGTCATTTGGATTAATAAGATGAAAGTTATGAGGAGTTTTAGTTTGTGGGTAGTTTGTAGGATGTTATGGAAGTCTACTCTAAAATAAGCTTTGAAGTCCTTTATTTAATTCAATTTTTAATATTGTTGAAAAACAACAACAATATTGGATGTAGATTTTTTATTACAACATTACAACCATTGGGATTGGCATTTTTCAATTTAATAAATTAATTGTTAACAATTTAGTATTTTGAATCATTTTCTACTTCTTTCTTTTTTGTACATGTTGTACAATTCCAAATGATTTGAAAATTTTCAAGCATGTAGACAACTTGACTTGAAGAATGAATCCAAAGGGTAACAACCATTTTGAACATTTTTTCATACAAATGTGACCCTTTGAAGTGCAGTTGCCTAGATTTCTGCAGTGATAAAAAAATCATTTTTGTAACTTCAAACACTAATATCTTGCAATCTACATGGCAGAATTTTCTAAAAAAATTTCTACATGCTCTCAAACTAGTGAACTAAAAGATTCTACAATTTCATTATTCTTAAAATGTTTTTTTCCTAAAATTTGGTTGTTGTTCTAAAAATGACAATTTTGGAGTGGTTTTGGTGAAAACATAGTCAAAAACCTTTAGGGGTTAAACTTAGGTGTAAGTAGGTACTTTACAACCATTGAAAGTGCTTATAATAGAAGTATTTTATAACCTTAAAAAGAGCCTATAAATTAGGGATATATAATATAGACACCTTCAATATATAAGCATACCTATAATATAGGTATTTTGTAACCATAGAAGGAACTTATAACATAGACATAGTCTATAGCGTAGGTACCGACAACAACTATAGGTATAGGTATCTTATAAGCATGGAAGGTACTTGTATTATAGGTACCTAAGCTCATCAATTGAAGATCCTAGTTTCACATGCTAGCAAGCATGGTTGGAAAGGCAAGGGTACAAGATTAGACAAGAGATAGAAGAAACATGTGCATGATGAATTGTAAGTCAATACTTGTCATGTTTTAAGTTTTCATCATGAAGGCTAAATGAAATATATAGATGATATTTCTCTGATATGAAAATATGACAAATTTTATGACAAGGTCATGACAAGGATTGTGACGTTGTATACTCAATATAATATATGTACACATGGGTGATTGCAAACTCTTGTTCTTTTTTTTGTCCCTTTGGCCTCAGACAAGTGGTTTTTGGTTCATGATTTTTGTGTCATATGTTAATTGGGGTATAAAATTTGAAATGACAACACATGATTGTGACAACACATGAATGGAGATTTTCATATTTCAAGCCCAAATTTTTTAATAGAAGGTGGGGAGGAAGAATATCTTTCATATGTACAAAAAATTAGGACATTTGGAAATACAAGTGAAAAGATATGACCTAATATGTCACTTTTTTTGCAACTAGGCAATTTAGGTAGATTGAAAAAAATCACTTTTTCAAAAAATAAAAATAAAAATAATTTTTCTTCATTTATATATGCATGGAAAGCTTTGAATCATTCCATTTTTTCAATGAGTCAAAAGTTATGAGGTTTTTTTAGTTTGCAAGTAGTTATGGATTTTCTACCCTAAAATAAACTTTGAAGTCCTTTATTTTACTCAATTTTCAATATTTTTTGAAAAAATCAAACCATAGGATCTAGATTGTTTATTACAACATTTCAACCATTGGGATTGGCATTTTTCAAATTCCACAATTAAATTCTTAACAATTTTGTATTTTGAATCATTTGCTACTTCTTTTTACTTACTATTTTCTTCCTATATGTTATATAATTCTAAACAATTTGAAATTTTCTAGGCAAGTACCCTCCTTGGCCTCAATAATGAATCCAAAGAGGCACAATTGTTTTGGTCAATTTTTCATATAATTGTTGCAATTTGAAGTGTAGTTGCCTTGTTTTTTGCAGGGTGAAAAAATGATTTTTGAGCATTCAAATGCTAATATCTTGCAATCTACACGATGAAAAACTTTGAATTTTTTTTTGCACATGTTCTCAAATTAATTTACTACAAGATCCTACAATTACAAATCTCAAAAAAAAAATTTAAAAAATTGGTATTGATATTAAAATGGTAGTTTTTGACCATTTTTGGAATAAATATAGTCAAAGGTTAATCCCTAAATGCATCTAACTAAGTTTCTATTTCAAATGGTGAACATCAAGCTTGAAAGTGATGTTTTGTCTTGTACAAATAACTTCTCAATAATTCAAAGTGATGTTTGAATGTGCAAAGAAAATCCTTCAATTGTAATATGAAATTGAGGTTAATAATTGATTTTCAATTACAAATGAAAGAAAATAAATTAAAAACTCTAAATTAAATATTTGTGTATTGTAGATTAAAACAAAAATCAATGATCTTTTAAGATGTTCACTTATCAATTGCAGTCCTTCTGATTTTATATTAGAAATTAAAAATCCTCCAATGCATTATTAACACTCTAATTATTAAATCACATTATCCTTTACATGCTATAAACCACCCAACTACATATAAGATATTTTCAAATATTCATACATTAATCTTTAAGGTGATCCTATAATAGTCATATTATATACTGGAGATTACATATAACAATTGATTTTCAAAAAATATAAATGTAGAATATGACTCTATCTAATATTATATACTTTATATCTACCATTAACAGGGATTTGAGGGCAAAAAAAGCCTGTTTTAGGCCTATTCTTGAAATTGTTATCAAATCTATTGGTTGTTGTTAGCTAGCAATTACTATTAAAAATTAAAAAATTTAGTCTTGAAATGTGAAAGTGATGATATAGCACTCTTTTGACCAGGTCAGATTTACGTTCCCATAGCATTTTTTTTGTTCTCGCAATTTGGGAACTCACACTCTTCTAGAGGTCTCAAATCTCCTCTAATGTTTGACAATAGTGCAATCTAAAGAATATAAGATAATTATGGTAATTTAAGAAATTTATAATTATGCAAAAACACTTACATGTTATAAATGATTAAGGAATTTGAAATAAAGCTCTATAATTTCCACTTCAATAAGTTGAATATTCTTATAGAGCTAAAACATAATCATTTTTATTTTACTTATGTTACCTTAAGTTGCTAGAATTCCTAAGAAAATCGATATTCTTCAAGAAGAATCATTATTTTGAAAAACAAATGAAAAAATTTATAAAATCCTAAAATTATGCTATAAATCTATATGTAAATGTAAATATATTTTCTGTATAAAATAATCAATAACTTGTAAATTTCTTATGTTGATGGCATTGTTACATGGGACATAGAGGTTGGAAAAAATGAAGAGGGTCAAAAGTTATAATTTCTTTTGTCTTATATCCTCCCAAAGAAATATAGATTTTATAGATATTTTTTTGTTTAACTCCTAAAGTTTTAAAACTATGTTTTCACCAAAAATGTAAAAAATTGCCATTTCTAATACAAGTACTAAATTTTTGAAAAAAAATAGTTTTAAACGTATGTAACTTACCATAGGTACTTGTAGTACTTTAGTTTGAAAAAATGGGAAAAGTTTTAAAGAAATTTCTATTGTATGGATTACAAGATAATAGTGTTTGAATTGACAAAAATCTTTCATTTGGCCTTGGAGAAAACTAGACAGTTGCACTTTACAAGCTCGCATTTGTATGAAAAATTGTCCTAAATGGTGGTACTTCTTTGGATTCATTCTTCAAGGCAAATTGGCTATATGATTGAAAAATTTTAGATCACTAGAATTGTACAACTTATAGGGAGAAAAATAGGAAGTAGAAAACAATAGACAATGATGCACAAATAAATTTTGAAGAATTTGGTTATGAAATTGAAAAATGTAAACCCCAATGGTTCAAATGTTGTAATAAAAAATGTACACTGAATGTTTTTATTTTTTTCCAAAAATATTGAAAATTGAGTAAAATAAATAACTTCAAAGTTGATTTTAGAATAGAGAATCCCTAACTACCTACAAACTAAAATTCTTCATGCTTTTGACTCCCTTATCAAAATGGAATGGCTCAAAGCTTTCTACTTATATATGAATCTAACAAAACAATTTCAAAATTTTATTTTGTGAAAATTCATTTAAAAAAAAAAAGATTGTCTAGGTTGCCAAGTTGCAAAAGAAACAACATATCATGCAATCATTTTTTAATTACATAGTCAAAAAATACAAAAATTGTTGGCCTTAAAGATATTTGTCGTCCACATGTTCAATTAAATTTTGAGTTCAAAATATAGAAATATCTAGTCACACATACTTGCCCAAAATTTCTATGTTGCCAAAAAATACACCTTGGTTCTTTAGGGGCCAATGAACTATTATACATTCTTTCAAAAATGGTTGTTTTTAGACAAACCGCTTGGTTGTTTTTACATTGTTGTCTTTACATTCCTAATTTTTTTTTACTACTAAGTAGTCATTTAAGGTCCTAAGCTAGTGATTTGGATTGCTTTTCTTTAAAAAAACAAACATATTTCCTACATCTTGTTGGTTGACCTTTATCCCTTTCTATTTAGAATTCATATCTTGTATTAAAGGTTTACCTTGATATTATACTACTTCTATAGCCTACATTAGAACAATGCTTTATTTTCAAACAATCTAATCAACTATTGTCTCATAAGAGGTTTTCTCACCATGTTGGGAGACTGTGAGTTCCTGGACTGTGGGAACTCGCTGGAAACAGTCCTAGCAGCAAATCAGATGTGGCACAGAGACTGCCACATCAGATAATAATATTTTATTAAATTTTATTAATTTTTTTTTAAAATTTTAAATTTTAAATTTTTTTTTATTAATATTTTTTTATTCTGACTAGTAGTGGCTGGTTCACAGAATGGGGAACGAGGTTGAAACAGTCTCTCAATACCCCGAAAACACCTCTTATGTAAGTTTCAATGCATTTCAAAGAAAACCAATTAGTTTTTGATTTAAATAACATTTCATTCCTAACTACAACTCATCTATTATTTTTTTAACATCATTAGGTTCAAGCCTCCATTTTTTGAACTTCATCTTTTTCATAAAAGAATCACTTAGATTCAATTAGATAAATTGTGATAATCATCCTAGAAAAAGTCACCTATATTACAACTCTACAGAATTCCAAAACTTAAGCTAATATCTATAAGTTGTAGGTTTATTTTTTAACAAGTATGCACTTAGATATTTGATTCTTTTCCTAATGTTTTGGCAACTTATATTGTTTTATGTTCTATTTCAATTCAATATTAAGTATACTACACTTGGCTACCCGATGTTTACCATGGATATGATAATTGATACACTTGGGGAGTGTGCCTTTCAATCTTCTCATACTAGGGGAAGATCCTCTCAATGCTCTAAAGCTTACATTAAACATAGGCCAAATTGTCTTCACTAGAAGAAAACAAGGGTTTTTCTAACTACAAATAACAACTAGCTTTAGGTTGCATCAGACATTTGCAATTGGTGATAATTTGGAGGCCTCTAGTTCTTGCTGACAAGTTAAATGTCAAATTGTAGTCACACAGCAAAACATGGTCATTTCTCATGTGGTATTTTGTGTGGCATTTGCTGCCACAACTCAATCAATGAATTCTGCAACTTGTTTTCGACAAATGTATGACTTGTTTGTGATTCATCTACAACTTATATATATATATATATATATAGGTTGTAAAATTCTAATTTCAACAATTTGTAGATTTTAAAATTATTTGGAATTTAGACTTTATAGATTATAGAAAGTTACAAATTGTAGAAGCTTAGGATTCTATTAAGATAATTTATTAAATTAAAGATAAAACAACTTACAAGTATTATATGTTCAACCTATTGATATTCCTAACAATTCATATAGAACAATTGATATAAAACAATGAAGATATGACTTCAAAAACAACTAGGAAATTTTTAAGATGCAATTAGGAAATAACTAGGAAAGGATTAAATAATGCGATTAGGATGTGACTAAGAAACAACTATTTGTCATTTTATAGTTGCAATTGCATTCTAATTGTTTTCTAGTCATTTTTTGCAACTACAAATTGATACTAGGGATTCTATAGGATATAGACTTATTCACATTAACAACAATGATGAATAATAGATGGAAAATAGCTCACATTTGTTCTAAATTTGAACACTATTACAATTCTTGTATTCCTACATTCTATAATTACTTTTTGACTAAAATAATTTGTATTCTTCATTCTACAACTACTTTGCAACTAAGACAATGCAATAATGATTTAAAACAATGATATTAAATAGTAACTTTAGATCTGGTGCAAATAGAGAGGTCTAAAGTCACAAGAAAGTTGTATAGGACACTTACTCACATTTTAGCCGGTGGTGGTGAACACATTTTTTTTTATAGTTACTATCTCAAATAGCAAAAAGCTAACATTAATGTTTCCAACTTTTGTAATGAATGACAATCATTGCATTCAATACTATTGAATCACTCAAAGCCAACTTTTGGCTTAACTCATCATATAAGTCTTATATCTTTCTATGACCTTTATATAATTTTCATCCAATGTAAAGAAGACTTTGTCCATCTCTACTAAGCTTAGGGAGATGAATTTGTCCACTTAAATCTTTCCCTTGTCCATGTTTACACAAGGTGAAAATTCTTACCTATGTATCACAAGATCCTACCATTGGATATGGAAGAAAATCGAATCTTTCAAATCTTTGTTGTAAGCATTACAAAAAGCAACTCTATTTCCTCTAGGGTTTTGCCAATGCTTTCCATCGTTCTTGGTTCACTCTTGGAATCATTTAAAAAAATAAAAAAATGGCACCTCCAAGTGGTTTTTGACCAAAAAATAGCCTTGGCATTTTAGGGGTTAAAAGATCCACTTTTGGCCTCTCTTCATTCTAAAACCTGGAGTGGAGAACTTGCAGCTTTCAGGTATAAATATGCCATTGGAAATTTCTAGCAAGAATCAATATGGAGGGTCCTGATTCTGTATTGATAGCTTAATCACTGCAAAGCAAGAACACCCTCAGGCATCCCGGGCATGGTCATCAGAATAGGCAAAACAAGAAATTATGCAGGCTGCTCTCAGCAATTTCAGAAAGGGTAAACGATGCATTATGAATCGAGCATGGCTTGCAAGTTCTGAGAGGGAAAACCGCACTACTCAAACTCTAGAGGTAAGTGAAACAAACGGTTTTTAGTTTCAATTGCATGCAACTTCGCTCGCCGGCCATGCACCCATTACCTGATTGGTGCGACCTACATTCCTCGGACATTTCACCTCTTCCACTTAGTGCAGAATTTACGCACGAAGGTGTGCTCAAGCGTCATCGACAGTTCGACACGCTTCTTAAAGCACTTACAGAGAGTAGAATTTCCTTACCGTCGGGGATAACTGTATCTTCAAATCACCCTGAGTCAGTCTCCTTTCTGTAACGGGTGCATTCCGCAACACTAAGAACGATATGCAAACAGTAACGTATCAACTACCTATGCAAAAATGAGCCATTGCCAAGACCAAAGATTAATGAACAAGTTTCTTTGGATCTTTGCACGGTAGATTACAACCTGAGACACTTTCACACTATAATGGCACATCAGCACATAAGAAATTAACTTTCTGCTCTCGGGAGTACCTTTCGACCTGCCTATCTTCAGGACGTTGTAATCTATATGCATCGAGGAAAATGAGTGCCACCAACGTAACCACCGGCCAATGATCTTCGCACACTTTGCTCAAACTGACGAGGGTTATCTCTCAAAACTTCAGCAGCCTCATGATTGAGGGGGTCATCAGGATTGGGATCCTGAGAAACAAGCACTTATTAGGCACCAGCGATAGTAGTCATACATTAATCCATTTAGATTCCCATACAGATACAAAATCAACATCTTCTTGCGTGTGTAGTGAAAAATCACTTCTGGCTAGTAAACAGCTTACCAAAAACAGATATTGAAGGCCATAAATGATGGAGTTGATACTAAGAACGGGCTTCCAATCTTCTCGGAGAATATTCAAACAGACATTACCCTCCAGATCTATGTTTGGATGGTATACCTGCACCAATAATACTTCCTTGCATCAAGATAATCTTTTCTCAAAAAATCAAAGAAAATCAACTGGGTTTTCTGCATCTTTCTGTTCACCTAAAGAATGAAAACAGAACGCTCCTTCTAATCTCTTACCTTCGTCTTACATTTCACCTTAGGCGCTTCATGAGGATACACCTGTGAGATTGAGAAACTGAAGACAAATGTGCCACCCCTGAAACCCCAGAAGCATCCAACGACATCATGTCAGCTCCAGAAACATCTGTCGGAAACACACTAAAGAATCTCATAACCAATGAAGTCATTTAATAGAGCTTTTTCAAGGTCATCCCTGGGCTTGGGAAATGACTGGAGCCCTTGCGCAGGCTCAGATTTCGATTTCCATCGCTTCTTAGGAGCACGAGAGGAGACCGTAAACAGGAAAAGGGTCCAAGAACTTACTGGTAGTAACCCTCATCTGGCCGTATGGTGATCTCAAAGCTGAGAAGATTATCCTTGCCATTCGGGAAGTGAATAGAAATAGTCTTGGCCAAATTCAACTCACTTATATCTGCAATATCAACCCAGACTTGTTAAACCCTGGTCATGACGAGGGATAGACCAAATCGAGCTTTCAAACAATAGCGGAATAGGAAGGACGGGGTCCAAAAAAATGGTCCAAAACTGGATCATAAGGACAAAACCGGAGTGAAAAGATCGAAAATACAGTGAATTTTTAAAAAAAAAGTGAGGAAGCTCTTACAAAACCAACAATTGCAGGTCAAAAGCAAATACCACGCAACGAGTAAACTTGGCATAAACAGAGAGACAGGAAAGGATCACGACATATTGAAATTCAAGGAACAATAGGTCACCAAAATGCAAACTGCAGAACAGTAAACCCTAAGTCATCAAAAAACAAGCAGAAGTCGAGTAACTCTTAACGTTTATAACGAAACTTGAACGAAAACAAGGAAAGCGTGCACCAGCACCTTTCTGGACCCGCAATTCGCCAGCACTTTGCTTCTTGATGGGACGGCCATTATTATTCTTAGCATCCTCTTTTTGCTTCTGCTTCACACTAAATAGCTTAATCATCGTGCTCCCTCAGCCCTTCTGCAAGATTAAACACTCCTGGCACTCAGTGCACACTCAACATTAACCACAACACCATTATCAGCCCTAACTTAAACAGAACTAACATACCAACACAATCCACTGAAACCGGCACGCAAGCACCATTCCAACTACAAGTGTTACCAATTCGCCTCCTTAATACCGAAAAACACATAAAAGGCAGTGTGCACCCAATTTTTCACAATCATATCAAAGTAATTAACAGCAACTCCCGATCCAGGCCTGCTGCCTTCTCAAAATCGAATTCACTCAGCTCTAATTCGTGTAGATAAAACATAAACGACACTTCCATTCATTCACACTAACACCGATTTCTTCGAACAACTAAGCGATGCAACCTCAAAATTCGCGTAACCTAGAGCCACCTCTCCCTACCAGAATATTCCTCAAATCTACCGCACCTAGTCAATTAAATCCCCCTGACAGGCACCAATTCACCACCACAAACTCATCAACCGCCGTGCACACGAATCCCACACTCGGAGTAGAAGTAGCATTTGGCATAGAGAAGTCTCCTCAAAGAAACGCAATAGGAAAACCACACTGGCAAAGAAAATTGAAGCAGAGGATGATGCAGAGCAATATGTGAAGGCGATATCGTACCTGAATGAGGAAGCGTGTGTCCAGGTAGAAAGAAACGGGAACAAAATGGAGTGAGCTCTGACGGAAGCGTGAGAGGAGTAAGTGTGGCGCAGACTGCAAAGGAGAACATCCAAACACAACTGGGGAAAATGCAAGGTCGCAAGACACACAGCGATGGAGTGTTTCTAGGGCTTTCCACGGGACGAAGAAGAAGAAGACGACGACGAAGATGACGAACGAACGAACGCTGTTTGGGATAGCTGACATCCGCTGTCGTTGGATGGACTGCCCAAATTACCGATTCAAATTTGAAAGTCTAATTATGAGAAAAATTGTGGTAACGGCTGCACCTAATTGCAACCCCTTTGAAAGCTGACCCTTAAGGGAGGAGACTCAGAAACCGCTCATCTAAGGGCAGGTCCGCCTTTTTCATGTATCTCCTGAGATGAAAATATTTTTAGTTTATTTTTCAGTCAAAGAGAAATAGATGAGGAATCTAACACAAGTCGTTTCATGTTTTTTGAAGCATTATTGAATTAATTATGAATTTTCAAACATAATCTGATGTAGGTCCCTATTTGTGATCATAGGCCCTTGGAAACCCATCCATGCATATTTTGAAAAAAAATTGGGGCTTGTTCAGAAACTAACATTACTACATGTGTAAAGTAACTGAAATGGTTTTTAAAAGTGTCTCTTTCAAAATTTTAAATAAATACTTGATTTAATCATTATTTTAGATTTTTCACTACTTGTAAGAAGGTAGTTGAATAACAAATTCTAATTTTGAATTAAATTAGTAGACACCTAGCCACTTAGTTAGGAATGAACCAAGTGTGGTTCTTAAACCATCCATTGAAGAAGTGAAAACAAATCTCATCAAGCTCCACTGTAATCCAAAGTTCATTTTTCTAAAGTTCACACGTCCGTTTCAGAGCCCCTATTGGATGGTTGCAAAAGCCTGCTCGGTTTTAGAACCCTCTCCTATAAGATTTGTGCTCTAAAATGTTTTGTCTCTATTCATGGAAGTATACGGTGGTTTTTTAATTTATCTATTTTTTGGACTTTGAAAAGTCATACGGAATCCAAAAAATATCTTATAAGAAAATCTAGAATTCTCTTTTTAGCCAAGAAAGAATTAGGTAATTTAATGATTCAACAATATGGAGTTGTTTAAATAACATTCTTGAACTTCAAGCTAAGTGACATTTAGTATTTCATGAATCAAGCCTCTTTTCACTACAAGAGAATTTGAATTCAAGAGATCTATGAATTGTAGGTTATTATAATAATAAGAAATCCTTGTACCAATGATACTATTAAAGGACACCCACCTTTCCATTCAAGAATGTCATGTATTAAAAGACAATTTAATTTACCTTAGTGGATTATGAGTGTGTTTTTTTAATCTAAAGTTTTGAAATAATTGGGATGTAATGTCATGATAATCACTTTGCGAAATTTTCTATACAAAATAGTGAAATTAAGTTGCCCTTCAGTGATTTCTTGTCATCTTGCACAACATAAATATTTATTGTTGTTGTACAAGGAAGGATGTAATAGTTTTCACTTGAAATCAAAGAATCAAAGAGTTAGAGGAGCCTTTCCGTAGACAAGCAATGAATCACAAGGTAACCTTTTGGAAGTAAGGTAGAAGGCTTTTAAATGGAGCACGTTCTAAAATGGTGCCCTACCTTAAATGTACAATATTTGTACATGTTGCTTTTCTCATAGCCTTTAGCAGTGTATTAGTAGTGTACATTTTAGCTAGGGCACCATTTTAGAGCCCTATGCCCTTTTAACTTCAAAATTTGATAACTAATTCCACAAAGCTCAGAAAAATATGAAACAACTTAAGTTAGATGTCAATTCTACTTGTCTTTCAAGGAAAATTTTCTGAGAAATATTTCTAGAAGTTTTACCTCCCTGAAATTCTGTTTCAGCCCTTAGATGGTCCATTATAGGACCTCTTACCTTAAGGCAACTCAATTGTTACGGCAACCCAATTTCACTTTCACTAATTGGTGTAGTATTTCTTGAACACTAAGCAGCGCCTTGGCACCAGCTCTCAAGCCAACTGAAGCTCACGGTCATCAGGAGTGAATTTCTCGTTCGTCGGCAGCAGACTCATTCTCGTTCGTCGGGGTCCAATTTCTCGTTCGTTGTTCCAGACTTTCTCGTTCGTTCGTTCGTTTCGGGAGCCAGCGACCGGTTCCTTTGGAACTCCCTAGGCCGGCACGGCACCTATTATATAACCAATAAATTTACTGTTTATGTATACATCGTGATGAACTAGTCATGCCCAGGCCGCAGCAGGCAAGGCCTGGAGAAGGCTGTTTCGGAATGGAACGGGATGAGATGAGATGAGATAAGATGAATCCACGGCAGCCATGTTTCCAGTTCGGATGCCGGCTGGGCTGAGGTAGTTCTCATTTTTTACCTTAAATATGATACCGTACCGGTAGTATCGTCTTGCTCTAAGGGAGGAGGCTCAGAAACCGCTCATCTAAGGGCTGGTCCGCCTTTTTCATGTATGAAAATATTTTTAGTTTATTTTTCAGTGAAAGAGAAACAGATGAGGAATGTAACACAAGTTGTTTTATATTTTTTGAAGCATTATTGAATTAGTTATGAATTTTCAAACACAATCTGGTGTAGGTCCCTATTTGTGATCATAGACCCTTGGAAATCCATCCATGCATATTTTGAAAAAAAATCAGGGCTTGTTCAAAAACTAGCATTGTAACATGTGTAAAGTAATTGAAATGGTTTCTAAAAGTGTCCCTTTCAAAATCTGAAATGAATGCTTGATTTAATCATTATTTCAGATTTTTCACTACTTGTACGAAGGTAGTTGAACAACGAATTCTAATTTTGAATTAAATTAGTAGACACCTAGCCACTTAGTTAGGAATGAACCAAGTGTGGTTCTTAAACCATCCATTGAAGAAGTAAAAACAAATCTCATCAAGTTCCATTGTAATCCAAAGTTCACATGTCCATTCTAGAGCCCCTACTGGATGATTGCAAAAGCTTGCTCGGTTTTAGAACCCTCTCCTATATTACATTTGACAATGCTATTTTTTGGGTTTTCTTTGCAAGACGTTAAATCCTACCATCGAAGGTGGGCCCAACAGGTGGATTTACGACAAGGGAAAATACAAAAATATTTTATTTTTTGCAATTTTTTATTTTTTCGAATTCTGAATTCATATTTGCAACCAGAGACCCCGAATTGCCATATAGTAGTTTAGAACATACCCTAGACATGGCCCAAAATAGGGGGCTATTTTTTTCCACTTTAACCCGAAGAACCCAAAATTTACCTTGTTGGGTCCACCTTTGATGGTAGGATTTAATGTCCAATGTTTTCTTTCTTGGAAGAAATGAAGGAAAGAACACTTTCAATTAAGTTGTAAGGTGGACCAGTTTATTACCACCTAGAATAGGAATTAGAGAATGTTTGGGGCTAATTCCAAGATAAGTATGCATTTTTCAAAGATGTGTGCATATTTCACAAGTTACACCCAAGTAAAATTTTAATTTTACAATTGTAATTGTAATTCTTGTGAATTTTTTAAGAGATTTACTTTGAAATTATATAACCAAATATAGAATGGGGGGATAAACATCTTATAAATTCCATAAAGACTCTCCTAAGTATCCATTGTTCACCAATGAAAGATTGACACTTTATACCTTTTGACATTAATGCACTAAAATTGTCAAAAAAATGAGTAGATTTGCATGATGGATTAGATAGAATCTAGGTCAAAACTAGAGTGACAGAATTAGGAAGAAGATGGTTATAAACTTGTTGACCTTAAGATAGTTGGTGTTGCATGGCTTTCAATTTCCATTTAAATTAGAAATGACACAATGTTGTTAACAATGATTCCAAAACTAGTTAAATTTTGCTATGTTTCTACTTAATTTTTTCATTTCCTCGATATAAATTCAAAAAAATCTTCCAAAAATGAACATTTGGCTAGAAATCTTGAACCCATTCTAAGAACACTAGTCGTTAGCATCTACAACTTCATTGCTTCAATGTGTTAATCTAATTAATAAGTTATATATTAGAAAACCAATGAGCCATGCTAGCAACAAATAGGTTATTGTACATATTTGATTGTATATTTTTCAATCACAACTTTTCATCTTCATAATCTAAGGGTGTAGAAAGTAAGTTGAAAGGAAAAAAGTTTGTGCATACTTGGACTTAGCATTTGTTCCTAGTTGCAATAGTATGAAAATTTCTTGGTAGGTGTTTTCACCACAGTTCTTTTGTAACTACCAAACCTATGTGGCTATAGAGCTAGTAAGGATTAAAAGTAGTGTATATTGAAAAAAGCTAACAAATATTCAAAGCACTCTAATATTACATGCTATTATTACATAATTATCAATCTTTCAATTTTGAAGATTCTCAAGAACAAACAACGGTTTTTAAAAATAAAAGGAAAAATGGGCATCTAAATACTACTACAAATATTACAACTCCTCTAATGACATGAGAAATGAATGAACTAATCATCTATATTATTCTTGCTACAACAACCATTCATTGTGTGTGTATGTGAAGTTGGAAAGACAAACTTTATTTAAACATATGAAATGGTAGAATGTGAAACAACCTATGTAGGATATGAAACGTAGGTTGGATTAGTAGAAGGAACACAATTACTCATAGTCAAAAGCAAGAATTGTGTTTTAAATAGAATTTCAGGCCTCATTTAAGCAAAGTAAAATAAGTTTTTTTCAAAGAAATGTAAACTAAAAAAAGTTGGAAAATAAAGCTAACTTTCATTTGATTGATCTAGAAAACTTAATTTGATTGTACATGATCAAAATGATCCTTTATAGATGAGGAAAGAAAGCCAAGTAGCCTTTATAAAGGTTACTGAATGTTAAGCTATAGGTTTAAACAACTAATAACTAGAGATACACTACTAAAAAGGAGGGGCCGTTTTCACATAGATTGAGTTGATTAATGTTCATTTCAACAATTATTTATGCTAAAACAACAAATTTGTCCATCTTGTTTGGACAATCAACATAGATTGCCTAAACAACATAGATTGCCTAAACAACATAGATTGCCTACAATTGTTGATTTCTATTTCTTTGAAATTTACAATCATCACATATTAAAGACTCCAACCAAAATTAAAGTAAATTTTTAGGAAATTTTAGAATCTTTCAAAAATCTTTTTGGAATCTATTAAGATCTTTTGAATCCCTCAAAAACCTTTTAGAATACTTTCAAAAATCCATTAAAATTTTATTACTAGAATCTTTTTAAAATCTATTAAAATTTGTTTAGTATATTAGACTCTTTTCAAAATTATTGGAATCTATTTGAATCCTTAAAAAATCTTCTAAAATCTTCCAAAATCATTTGAAATTTTCCAAACAGTATGAATTCCGATTTTGAATTTTAATCAAATTTATATCAAATATTTAAATTTAAATTTGATTTGAATTCCAATGAAATTCAATAATTATGATTGAAACTTTAGATTTGATCAAAATTTTAATCAAATTCAACTCTAATTCAAATTTTGATTCAAATAACTTAATGAAAATTCAAACTTTGACTCAATTTAGTCTAATTAATTCAGATTTGATGAAAATTCTAATTCTAATGCAATTTTTATTCAATTTTCAATACAATATACTTTGATTAGAGTTCAAACTTATAATTTCATCGAGTTTCTAATTTATATTATGAAATATTTTTGTTCTAATTAATTACAAGTTGAGTTGCAATATTACAAGTTTTGGTGCACTCATCCCAAAAACCAAAAATAATATTTTTTTGAGCCAAATCATAAGATTGTGCATTTCACTTTTCCTATATCATATACTAAAACATTCTAGATTGTTCTAGCAAATAAATTTAACCTTGAAATAAAATTTTGATTTAAATAAAAATTGCACTAACAAATGAATCCTATAGGTTATTTTATCACTAAAATATTTAATTGCATATAAAGTAAGAATCTTTATAATTTTTCAACACAAGTTCAACTAGAGTGAATCAAAGCTTCACATATATGTAAAGCATAATGTTTGAATAAAAAAAAATTTAATGTTATTTTGACAATTTGTGGGGTACTGGGGTTGTTTGTATTGCCCACCAAATTTAGTTTTAAGCTTATTATGGCGTAGCTTTTGCTCCCAAGCACTAATTGAAATAAAAATTGTCATTGTAAAAATATAAAAATATTTTTGTTATATATCAAAGCTCCACCATAAATTGAGGTCATACAAATTTGCTTGAAATTCATTTTGTCTTTCAAAGAAACACTAGTAAATTAAAATATGAATTCTAATCTTTGAACTATTCAAAATGTAAATTTTCAACTATTCAAATATTTAAATTTGAAATATTCAAAATTAAATATTTGATCTATTCAAACTTTTAAATTCAAACTATTCAAAAATGAAACTATTTAGTTCCAAGTTTTGGTCAAACCACTTCTAGAAAATTGGATGTCAAATTCTCCAAATATGTTATAAAATATTGTAAATTTTACTACTAAAACATCTATTGAACCCAATAAATTTCATATAAATCAAACTTACAATGAAGGAGAAAATGGCTTGCAAACTTGGCTAATTGCAAAAATACAATGGAAATGAATGAATTAAACTAATTTAAGCCAAACCTCTTCTAGAAAATTGGTTTTCGGATTCTTGAAACATGTTATATAAAATTGATAGTTTTATTACTAAAACTAGACTTTTAAATTTGTTGAATCCAATAAGTTTTATAGAAATTGGACTTACAACAAAGAAGAAAATGGCTTGCAAAGTTGGATGACTTTGCAAAAATATAGTGAAAATTAATGAATTAAACTAACTTTGGCCAAATGACCTCTACAAAAATGGTTGTCAAATTTTCCAGAGATGTTGTAAGAAATTGAAAATTTCGTTACTAAAACTAGACTTCAATATTTATTGAACCCAACAATTTTTTATAGAATTTGGACTTACAATGAAGGAAAAAATGGCTTGCAAAGTTGACTAACTTTGCCAAAATACAGTGGAAATGAATAAATAATACTAAAACTCCCTATTGTATGAAAGGATCTAAGGTAGCCAACCCATTTCCGATCACCTTCCTATTTCCAATCTATAGGCGGCTTCCTTTCCATGAAATTGTAGTGCAACTCTTGGAGCAATTGTGGTACATTAGGATTGGTTGTAAAGCTCTTATAAATGCAATCAACCCTTGGTCGAATTTGCAATCAGCCTATGGTTAGAAATAGTAAGGTATATATTACCATTATAGGTCAAAAAAATCTTCTACTAAAAATTTCATAGTAATTATGCTTTGTGTTATGAAATTCTAAAAAAATATACTATCCCTCCAAACTCTATTTCTGTACATGGAAAAAAATTTACAATAAAATAAACTACACTCTAACTATGCGTAATTTCTTAAGTGATTGGAAATAGGTCAACTACCTTAGTTAGTAGTGTAGTACTATAGTGAGAAGGGGACTGAGTTTCAAATCTGGAGGTACTAGGTTCAAATCCCATAGAGGCTGCCCACATGTCTTAGGTTCCTTGATTTCCTTCGTACTAGGGTTACATATCTATCCGGGGTTACCCATATGGATTGTGAAAATTCACTACAAAGGAAATGGGCCCTAATCTACAAAAAATTTGATAGATTAGTGTCCAAAATGACAACCTAATGTCTAACATGACAGCCACAACTTCTGAAAGTTTGTACTTTGTCAATGAGGTCAATATTGCAATGTTTGTTAAATTATTGTCAAATTCTTGTCAATTTCTCAATCAATTTTGACAAATAAGGTTAATGTCTTCTTAGATTGAATCCAACAAGATTTTACATATAATTTTTATTTTAAATACAAAATGTCATTGCAATCTTTAACCAATCATCAATACTTTAGCATTACTTGTTTATAGGGGGGTAAAGCTCCCTCTATATATTTGGAGTAGTAGGAGGTCAATCAATCCATATGGGATATATGAAATTTTGAAGTTGTGAGAGCTCATAATTAAGCTTAAAACCCAAAATTTTGTATTAAAACTAAGATTTTAGACCTCATTTAAGCATAGTAGAATGTTTTTTTCAAAAATATTTGAATTAATACTAGTTAGAATATGAATTGGAGTTTCAAGTCCAAAAGTCCGTTAGACATTTCAAGTTTCCAATCAAAAGTTATGGAATTTCAAAGAGGTGTTTGAAATTGTTCTTATTATATTTTTTCAAACTTCCTCTTTGAAATTTGTCCATAACTTTTGATTGGAAACTTAAAATGTCAAACGAATTTTTGGACTTAAAACTCCAATTTATATCCTAACTAGGCTTAGTTCAAATGTTTTGAAAAAGACATTCTACTATGCTTAAATGAGGTCTAAAATCTTAGTTTTAATACAAAATTTCGGATTTTTAACTTAACTATGAGCTCTCACAACTTCAAGAATTCATACATCCCATATAGGTTGGTCGACCTCCTACCTCCGTATGTGTATATAAAAAGCTTTTCTTCTCCATTCATTTCACAAAATACAAATGGTTCATGAAATAAAACAATTTAGTCAATAAATTAACTCCATGATCTTAATTTGTTTTGGTCAACATACTTGAAAGTTGATTAAAAAGAATTAAAAGAATTAAATCATCCAAAAATATTTCATTTAAAAATGTATCATTCATTTGACAAAATTTCATCTAATTTTTTTTCTAGCCATTATTTCAACTATTTTTGAAAAATAGTTTTTTGAAATAAGTGACGTGGAAAAAAATCCACATTGGCGAAGAAAAAAATCTACAATGGCAAAGGAGTGAGAGGAAGACTTGCTGACGTGTATCTTTGTCCGAATTGACGCTCGAATTGACATAATCCTATCAAAAAAGTGTCCAAAACAGATACTCCTAATCTACAGCAGAGTTGACAAAATTCTATCAAAATTACTATCAAATAGGATGCAATTTCCGTGGTAGTGAAATTTTAACTTGAGTAACAAAAAATGTTGTGTAAATTGCACTACAAAATGTTGTTTTAGTAGAACTTGAAAAAAGTTGTTTGGACATTGTAATTTTGTACAAGATGTTATATATCCATTTGAAATAGCATCTGCTCATGCTAATGTAGGATGATTTCACATCTATTTCACTTTTCTTCAAAAGCCATTTATGATATTTGTTTTGAATTGAGAAGACAAGTCTTTATATATATGGAGAGGTAGGAAGTAAGACAAGTAGTATGGGATATGTCAATAAGTTGATATTTAACCCCTAAAAATCCCATTGTCTTCTTGGGAAACAAAAATGAATTTCGGGCATGATCCTATCACCTCAATTTTTAGTGAATCTTTTTGAAACTTTCTCATTTGATGTAAAAATTGATTAGCTCTATAAAATATAATATTTTATTTTAGCCAATGCTTGACAATAAAAGTCATAATACAAAAGTCCAAATTTTAGTTTGGCAAATAGAAAAGCAATCTTGGAAAACTTGAAATTTTAAAGTTTTTCTTTTTACAAATTCTTTTTTTCCCCTATATGTGAAGCTTTGATTCATTCCATTTGGATTATGGATGTAAAAGTTGTAAACAATCTTACTGTTCACTCAATTTGAGCATCTTCTTGAAAAAATAACTCGTTGAATTCATTTTAGAATGTCACTATCACAATTTTTCAAGAATTTCTTTTGACAAGGTTAAAATTCCTTGCAAGAACAATATCATCATTGGAATTACTATGTTATTATTCCATCTTAAAGCTAAAGATAATTTAGTTCTTCATTCAATCTTGAATAGGCTACTTCTATTTAACAATTTCTGAAAGGATGAAAATCAAGTGCGTTTTTTCTTATATTTTTTAATTTCTTAGACTCTTCACTCAATTTTTTACCAAAAAAAATTGAATTTGAAGTTCTGTAGTGCAAAAAAATTCCACACGTGGTCGCCAAAGCCATCTAAAATTAGAAGATTATATTCAAAAAAACTTTCATAACTTTGAATGCTACTATCTTACAATTTGTATGGTCAAGCTTCATGAAATTCTTATCACATAATTTTATATAAGAAAAAATATGAGAATCTATATTTAGATTGTAAAAAAAGTATTTTTTTAATTCTTAGATGAACGTAGCAAAAATGGCAATTTTGAATGTTATTTGATGAAAAAAATGGCTACGGGCCTTTCAGAGTTAGAAGATCGAAGTTCATCCACCACTCTAAGTCTTAAATTTTCCATCCAATAAAAGACATGAATAGACATCTATAAGCTCTCATTTCATCATTTAGGACTCATTGTTTGTTTTTTCAATTTTTTCAAAATTAAGTATAGAAATACAACCAAAAAAACCCCAAAGAGTGTAAAACCAAAATAAGTATATCACATGCCAATATAGTATTTGGTTATATTTTGAGTGTTTTATTCAAGAAGATCCAAGTCCCACCTAACTAAGGGGACTTTAAAGTGTCGTCACATAGTCTAAAGGTACAATTCAAGTATTGGAACTTTTGCATTCAATGTCCAAATGCAATAAAACTTGTTGGAAAAGCTGCACATACTACTCTAGTTTGTACGGTAAAAGTTTCACATGAAGACAATAGATACTAATTTTTTGAAAGATATTCAAAGTTCACAATCTTAATTTAAGTTTATCAAACTCCATTTTCATAGCTGCAACTTTGGGGGATTGTATCTTCTTTATAAAATGTTTGTTTCCAATAAAAATTTGTTGTATTTTGTTCTCCCTAAAGTCTAATTATTGTGCTAAAATTTTTATGTCAATCCAAGTTGTCTTGAATTTTTTAGAGCCACTCAAAGTTCAATATCCAGACATTTTTAGATTATAGTGAATTTCTTTTTTGAATTAAATGGACAATTTCCATTGATAAAGGAGATTCTCAATCTATTCATTGTCCAAAACTTTATCTATTTTTTAATTTTATTTTAAAACTATAATCTCTATAACTTTTTGATTGCAAACTTTTAGGCTTATTATAGTGAACTTTGGCGGCTCATATCTTCTTCATATAGTGTTCGTTTTCAATAAACTTTTGGAAAAGTTGCATACACAAATCTAGTTTATGTGTTAAAAATTTCATATCACTCCAAGGAGTTATGAGTGATTGAGAAGCATTTTAGTAGAGGGAGGTTTAGCCATAGATGTGCTTTTTGCAACTTTTCTTGTTTATTGACATTTCTAAGTCATTTTGTACACACTATGAGTCAATTGAAAATATGAGTCACTATGAGATATCTAAAATTTAGGACATATCTAGATTTCAGACCATGCAATCCAAACCATCTAGGACATTCTAGATTTCTAAAATCTAGGACAAATTTAGATTTTAGACCATACAATCCAAACCATCTAGAAAATTTCTAGATTACTAAAATCTAGGACAAATCTAGATTTTAGACCATACAATCCAACCCATCTAGGATGTTTCTAGATTTTAGGCATCTAAAACAATTACAGATTTTAGAAATCTACAAACAACATAGAATTCAAGGGTTATACAACTTGTTTATTTTTTGTTGATTTGGTCAAAAAAATAGAAGTGCCTAAAACAACAAAAATTTGTTGGTGTCTTTACAAAATTTTGTTGATTTCAATAAGTTGTGACCGCAAGAACCTAGAATTGTAATAGAAAATCATTGATTTTTTGTTTTTCTGGTTACAATTTTCAACTTATGATACAACTCATATAAGGTCACTCATTCTCTTCTCCTCTTGTAGTTGTTATTCTAACATGTTGGTCCATTTAGTTAGACTTTTTGGCCATTTTTAACCCCTTAAGAGTTTTGACTATGTTTACTCCAAAAATGGTCAAAAACTGCCATTTCTAGTATCAATACCAAATTTGTTTTTGAAATTTGTAACTATAGGATCTTGTAATAAATTAGTTTTAAAACATGTGCAAAAAATTTCAGAGTTTTCCACCGTGTAGATTGCAAGATATTAGCATTTGAATGCTCAAAAATAATTTTTTTCACGCTATAGAAACACAACAACTACACTTCAAATGGCAACAATCATATCAAAAATTGTCCAAAACGATTGTGCCTCTTTGGATTCATTGTTGAGGCCAAGGAGGGTATTTGCCTAGAAAATTTCAAATTGTTTAGAATTGTACAACATATAGGAAGAAAATAGTAAGTAAAAAGAAGTAGCAAATGATTCAAAATACAAAATTGTGAAGAATTTAATTGAAGAATTGAAAATGCCAATCCCAATGGTTGTAATGTTATAATAAATTATCTACATCCTATAGTTTTATTTTTCAAAAAATATTAAAAATTGAGTAAAATAAAGGACTTTAAAGTTCATTTTAGTGTAGAGAATTCATAACTATCTACAAAAACAAAACCCCTCATAACTATTGACTCATTGATCAAAATGGAATGATTAAAAGCTTTCCATGCATACATAAATGAAGAAAAATAATTTTAAATATTCGTTTTTGAGAAAAGTGATTTTTTCAATATGTCCAAATTGCTTAGTTACAAATTTTTTTTATCATATTAGCCTATATCTTTTATCTCATATTTTCAATTGTTGTGATTTTTTGTACATATAAAAGATATTCCTCCTTCCCACCTTTTATTAAAATTTGGGTCCAAAATATAGAAATCTACACTCACATATACCTATCTAAAATTGCTATGTTGCCAAATATGGTAGGTTGATCCTTTAGGGGTTAAGTCAAAGTTACAAACTTGTGTTTTTGAAGCATTTCAAGCTACAATTGTTGTTAATTGTATATATTTTGAAGGACTTTGAGGTCCCTTCAAACCATACTAATTTATATATACAATACTTGTTTGTGCATTGTTACTAACTTGTTTAAGTTATTTAAAGTTTTTTGTACTATCTTTTATTTGCACTATTCCTTGAGCAAATCTCCCACCATATCTTTGGCGATGTCACTATTGAAGACCTCTAATACTTGTTTATGTTAAATTTGTAATACTAACCAAGTTGTATATTAACTTATATGCGTAATTTTTAATTTTGTACTAATACTTTTGAATTAACTTATATAGGACCTTTTGTTGTGCTATATAACAAATTTTTGTTGAAACTTATTGTTTTTGCCTTTTGATTATCTCCAATGGCAAAGCTTTGAATTAGAGTATTTCAAAATATTTAGAAATTCTGCAAAAAAAATACTTGACAACAAAGATTTGACTTAAAGTGTTTTGGAGTTTTTAGAATTTTTGCAAAATGCACTTGATGGCAAAGTTTTGATTTAGAGTGTTGTGAGCCCCCATTTCATTACCTAAGACTCACTAATCTTTTTTTTCTAATTTCTTGTAAAATATAGTGTGAAAAAAAATATAAAATCAAATAGGTATTTTACATGCCAATATGGTCTTTGGTCATATTTTGAATGTTTTTATCTAATTAGATTGAAGTCCCGCTTTTAATTAGGTTAGAAACCATCAAAATCCAAAAAATATCTATTTTAGGTAGAATTAATCAAAATAGCTCCACCAATTGTACACGTAATGAAGTTGGCTAAAATAAGTCTGTGAAAACTTGGTGAGAACCTTAGAACCCAATTCACAGATAGGTTTCAACTTCTCCAATTGGTTTTTACTTTTCGTAGAACCTCCAATTGTTAGCCTCTAAGTTGGAAAACATCACAATGAATTGATGAAGGAAATGTATAGCTAAATGATGGTGCTTCAAGGTTGAAATCACACTAGGAACTCAACGGCGAAATCACTTTGTCCATATTCCTCTTCAAGTGAAAGATTCTTCAAAATCTAATAATCAAAGGATGGAGCAGGATTTTACTTTTCCTTCAATAAATGTATAGAGAATGGATATGGATCTACACATCTTTTGTTGAATTCTATAGGAGGTTCAACAAAAAGTTTTAGAATCTTTTGATATTCGGAAGATGCCTCTTTGAACAATCAACAGCTTCAATTTCCAATAGGAAATTCATGAAAATTTTCTAAGTTGTGGTAAAATCTCACTAAAAGAATTAGAATTAGCTTCTTTTATATTATTAAAAGTTTTCAACAAGTTTCAAGACATTTTGATAGCCAAAAGAACTTGGCAAAAGATATTCTTCACGTACTGGCAAAATTAAAGATTATAATGAAGTTTAATCCTGACTTGTCGGCAACGCCATTTGGTAGCTTTTTGCATGAATAGAAGATCGTGTGGAGAGCAACTAAAAGCATTTTTTTCATCCATTTTTGCCTTCTTGACCTTTCATGGAGGATTATGAAGAGTATCCAATTAAATTTGTAGTCTTGCTAAGGTAGGAGGCTCGAATTTTTGAAGGTCATTTTCAAGGGACCATATAAGCAAGTATAAACCATGCCAAAAGGTTTTGAAAATGGATCAGTTTTTCTACAGCTAAGAAAAGGCAATAATAGTTTTTATGTTTGGGACACTTATATCTTCATATTTGCTCTTCTCATGAACATAGCTTGAAGTAGTGCAATCATTCATTAGTTAAGTTTTTAAAAAACACTGCAATTAATGAAGTGCATGAAATTTAATTTAAGACTTTCATGAACCATAGGAAGTACCACTATAATCACTTTTTGGCATGCTATGAGCAATACTAGCACCCTATTGCATACTTACTTTAAAATTCTGTAATTAATTCAGTTTCACTTGAATTTTTTTAGAAAAATCAACCACTAACTGCTTTGCCACTTCTTCCTATGCTACAAATTTTCCCAAATGGTTGCCTCCAGTAATTCCCCAAGAGAGGCCTCTTTTTCCTTAGATGTTCCATGTAAAAGCTTCCTACCTTAATGTTTGTCTTCTCATGAATGAGAAGTTATTAAAAAAACAGATCACAAAGTATGCTATTTTCAGTGTATTTTGGAAAGTTGTTGTTCCTTGCTCTAAATCTGAAATTTCTCTACAAAATGATATTTTTGGGGTTTGAGCCCAACTAACAAAATGAAGGTCATCTATTCTAGTTTGTTTTCCAATTGGAATTTGGGAAAAAATCATAATTTTGAATATTTTATTGCAATTTGAACTTTGGAGGTTAGGGCCGCAAGTAGCCCATAGACTGACAACAGAAACTGGGCAATCTCAATACAAATGTGTTCAATGGGTGCATCTAAGTGGCTTTCCTGGAGGTGACGTAGCCATTCTTAATGTCTATGCATCAAATAGTTCAAGAGCTAGATGCCAATTATGGGAGGAACTATTGATAGATCTCTCACGGAATGTTCGTTGGATCATTGGAGGGGATTGGAATTTTGTGGAACAACAAATAGATAAATCCAACCTCAATGGCCACATAGTCACAACTGGAAAAAGTGGGATCTTTTTATTGCTAAAGGATGTGCTTGGGGTTGAAGACCTCTTTCCAGAGTATGGAAGGCTGAAATTCTCTTGCAATAATAATAAGTGCAGTAGGCTTCGCTCCCTTGCCCGCCTTGATAGGTGGTATTCTTTCATTCCAAAAGGCACTAGGCCCTCTCCGATAACTATGTCATCAACGGACATGCTAGTCATTCCAATCACTTACTGGCCCACGTCACAATACAACTACTACCAGAGGGCAAAAAAATTCTATTTTCAAAATGAATGCCTACCATCTTAAGGACCCAGAGGTCAAAGTTGCAATTCCTTGCATCTGCTCTAAAAATCCTTAGCTAAGCTTTACAGAGAAGTTATACAAGGTAATCAAATTCTTCAAGTGCCATTGCATAAAGAAGGTTGGAGAGCGCAAAGAAGAGGAAATACAACTCAGAGAAAAGATAGAGGCAGCGTAGGAAGCATTGCAAGGAGACATTCAAAACAAAAGCCTCTAGGAGCAAGTCAAAATCATAAGCAAGTAGATGACTTCGTTTGAGAAGCTCAGAGCGAAAAGGCAAAGAGTCCTCAACTGGGTTAAATGGTTGAAGGTAGGAGACTCACATAACAAGGAGTTCTTCAAGGCGCATATCGGTTCTTCCATTATTTCCGAGTTGGTAGACAAATTTGGAGTCATGCAGTTAGCACAAAAGGAGTTGGAACAAGTTTACTCAAAGTATTTCAGCAAACTCTACACTGTTCCTTGCCGCTACCCACTCCAAGCAGAAGAAACTGGTGAAGCACTAGCTTGCCTCAATGACCGACTAACTCCAACCATGAAAAGGGCTATAGACAAGCCTATCATAATAGCGGAGCTTGACCTAGCCCTTCAAGTATGAATAATGGAAAACTGCCTGGTCTGGACAAGGTACTCACTAAGTTCTTCAAAACTTACTGGGATGTTATAAAATAAAACTACTTGACCATAATCAACTTGGCTTGTGAAGAAAAACACCTTCCGCTAGAGGTTACAAAAGGACTCATCTCTAGATCTTTACTACACAAGGAGAAGCAAAAAACCAACTTACGAATTAGAGTCCGATCACTCTTCTAAATGTTACCTATAAACTCTATACCAAAACACTACAATTGAAACTCCAACCGATACTGATGGAAGTCATTGATTTCGACCAATCAGCCTTTCTCCCTATGCAATTTATTCTGGATAACATTTTATTCACGCATGAAACTATGGCTTAGGTTGAGCATTCAAACCAACCTCTAATTTTTCTAAAAGTCAACTTTTCAAAAGCCTTTGATACAATTAATTGGGCATTCTTTTCCCAAGCTATGGCAACTATCCGACTTTCGCCAAAATTCATTATGATGACGAAATTGTTATTCCAAGATGCAAGAATAGTAATTAAGGTAAATAGATCCCAGTCAAATACCTTTCTCTTACAAAGAAGTGTGAGACAGGGATGTCCACTAGTGTTCTACCTTTTCTTGATAGGTGCGAAGGTTCTCAATGTTATAGTAAAGTCGGACATGAATGCAGGTATGATAAAAAGAATCCACCTTCTAGAAAGTGATCATCAATAGGTGCTTGCCCAATTTGTGAATGACAATTCATTTACTTTATTGGGTGAGGAAATTTATGTTAAGACGTTATTTATTACCTTAGAAAAATTTTATAGGGTAGTGTGGGCGCTTTATTCCCACCTTTGGAATCAAGAGATCACAACTAGGTTCTATTACAAACTAACTTCTATGAGTGTCTAAGCATCAAATCCACTGTGCCTTCCAAGCAATGGATCTTTTGCTACCCTACCTATGCTAATGCACAGGTCGCTCCTACCTAGAACATTCTTCCTATCCTACCTTAGGTGTTTAGTTTAGTTTACTTTCTTTTAAGTGATTATTCTTTCCTATTTATCCTACATGTTGACCCTTTGACTCTATTTTGTTGTACTTGCCTCCCTATTCTAATCCTAGGTAATTCCCCCTACTTCACTTGTGCTTATTTCCCTCCCTATTTTATCTCTATGTATTGGATCCCTCTACTCTACTTCTACATATGGTATTTCTCTACTCTATTTAAATGGTATTTGTCCCTCTACTCTACTTATAGGTATTTATCCTCCTATTCTACTTGTAGGTATTTGTCCCTCTACTCTACAATTAGGTATTTATCCCCCTACTCTATTTATAGGTATTTATCCTTTAGTCTATTATATGTGTTTGTTCCTACTTGATGTTTGCTAATCGTCGGCCCTTAATCCTAATTAGGGTGCTACGCTGCTCTTACTAATTAATTCCTAATTGCATAAGCCACTTAAAGTCAAAAGAGTGAGGTTAGGAGCCCACCTCCATTCCATATACGGCGCCCGTCGGGCCCTCTCTACTCCATACCACCTCCATAGCTTCCTTTTTATCAAAGTTGGGTTCTAATCCTCAATTTGTTTATCTTCCTCCAAGTTATCCTCCCTAGACTATCCTTCTAACCTACCTCCTCTAATTATGTTCTATTTATAAACTATCTCTCTAAACTATCAATCTAAACTATCTTCCTAAACTATCTTCTTTAATTGTATTCTATTTATAAACTATCTCCCTAAACTATCCTTATATATTATCTTCCTAGACTATTTTCTTTAATTGTATTCTATTTATAAACTATCTCCCTAAACTATCCTTCTACACTATCTTACTAAACTACATTTTTTCCAATTTTAGTCCCTAGATCACCAAAAAACCTAGACTAGCCCCCGATGCTCAATTGTGGCCCCCATACCCACTACGGCCTTGATACTTGGCTGCGGCCCCGTACCCAATTGCGACCCTTGGTACTCGGCTGGGGGATTCCTGGCTCTGATTGGGGGGCTCTAGCTTCGAATTGAGGGTCTCTAGCTCCAAACTGGGGGTCTCCAACGCTGGACTGGGATTGTTTTTCTCACCCTTGGGTTGAGAGGATTGGGCTACATACGCTAAACTCATCTCCTAATGAGCTATAAGGTGCTTAAAACAAGAGTGTAGTCTTACTTTTGGTTGTCCTACTCTAGGGGACAACTAAAACTAAGTTGTTGGAAGCTAAACGTTGGATTAGTTTCTAATGTGTTGGAAACTAAATGTTGATACTAACTCAAGGGAGATTGCTTTTAACACCCTGCTAAGACTTAGGGGGTTCAAAGCTTCGCCGTTAGGATGATAATTTTGACACTTGATTAAGACTTTTGGGTTCCTAACAAGCTAAGGAAGCCAAGGCTTTGCCGTCCTTCACGGGACTATTACAACTCTATGAACAAGAGAAAGGCAGGGGAAGAGGAAGTTGTACAAAAAATTGCATACACTCATAAGTCACATTACTAGTTAACCCCTCGATTCCTCCCAAGTCTCTCCCACAACAACACTCAATGATTTCACAACACACAAAGTTACTCAATATCAAGTTGTATAAATACCATATAAGCTTGGGGAGGTCTCAAGTCCCCAAGGTACAAAACACAAGTGCCAAGGGTGTAAAAAAAAACCCAAAACTATCAAAGGCTTCTTAGGCATAACAAGCCAAAGAAAATCCGACATAACCCGGGCCCAATAGTACTCCCCCCCCAAATGTGAGGAGTGAAAAAGAGAAGGAATGAGAGGACAATGCCGCCCTTTTTATATCCAAAAGGGAGCAACCCCCCCCCCCCCTTAATCTACCTACTTTTACCTTCCCAAAATCTACAAGTTCCCACATAGGAGTGGTTTCCATGTGTTCCCACCTACTTTTTACTTCAAATTCAAATTTACTTATACCAAGCACTTGGAGCCTCCTTCACTTTCTTTTTGAGGTTGTACTTACTCCCGAAGCTCCCCACACGTTCCCCGTGGCCATTGGGGCCCAAATCCCTTAAATTCTCATTAGAGGGCCTTAAACCCCATTTCTTCCAATATATGCTGTCCCAAAACTCTAACTTTTGGAGTTTAACTCTGATTTGCAAACAGATTGCGTCATTGAGTTTGAAAGGCCATAATTAGCCAATTGAAGATCCTTCACCCCTTAAACTATGCCCTAAATCTCAACGAAACCTAATGTAGGCTAGGGTCAAAGTTAGAATAAATTCTCAACTTTTGGAGTTTGACTTTTTTGGGCCCCATCCTTCACCAAGCTCTCAAGTAGATAGAAGGAGGTAGGAATAGACCTAAATTAGGTCCCGATACAATATTGCATGCTCCCAATACGCCAGTCAACCTTCGATATTGTCATTTAAATTGTCAATTGTTGAGGGAGGTTGCCAATTCAGGGTCTTCTGCTTATCAATATGTCTTGAAACTTGGGGGAGTGCTCCGTTGGTGTGAGACCGCCTAGCCGGGTTTTTAGTGGAATTTTGCATCACCTTGGGATATTCTTGCAAATTTCCACCCAAAGATTGTTGCGATTGACCGCCCGGGAAAATATCCATAATACTTGGAAAATTTTCAAACTTTGGAGGGGATCTTCCATGGGATCCCCCCAAGTGTGTGCGGACTCAGATCCCATTGCATGCACCGAAAAATAGGGAAACGCTAGGTACTTGCAATTCAAGGTTAGTATTCTATCCCGTATTCTCTTCGATGCTATGGGGAGCGAAGAATCTCCTCTTAGATTTTTCTATGGGAACTTCCTAATTCAACAAGGCCCTTTTTATGCTTCTTACCCTAAATCCCCACATTACTCTCAGATTGTCGTCTATTTGACCAAAGCAAGACCCATTTGGAATACAAACTTACCTAAACCCCTTCTATTGACCAAATAGTGTATTGGCATGTAAGATGCTAATACTGATTTTATCCTCTTTTATGGGTTCTATGGACCTAGCTATGCCTTGGATTGTATAGGAATCTAAAAAAAGAACCCGTGAGTCCCCGGTGACGAATCAGGGGCTCACAGGTAGCAAGACTCATTCTTAATTAGGACAAGTCAAGAAGCTATTGGAGGGCGAAAAGAATGGTTGACAAACCCCCATGGATATAATAGCTGAACATCACGTGGGTTGAAGGGGTAAATGTCAATAAATTTCTTGGCACTCCATTTGGCATGCAGATGACCTCATAGATGGTAGATTCATCTTTAGAAGAATGGACGAGAAAGAAGATGCAATATTGATGCACTGCAAGAATTAATTCAACAAGGCAGGGATCATTGTAAATAGTGTCATCCTTTCTTCCACTTACTACTTTGCCTCTATTTGGAGAGGGACTGCTGCAGGTATTAAGCAAGTAATAGGTGGAGTGTAGAACTACTTATGGTTGATTTCCTTATATAGAACGCGGACAAAGGTAGCATGGATCCAATGCTACTAATTACAAGAAAATGGAGGCATTAAAGTAGTAAATCCGCAAGATGCAATGGTGACGTTTATGGAGAAGTGGATACTCAAGGCATTTGAACCAGATACATCTAATCTTCACATCTTCCTTTGTTACAAGCTTAGTAATTTTCAACCTTATCAAAAGGGTAACTAGACTCCAAACCTTGATTTCTTTACTCTGCCACATTTTCAAGTTCACAAGGGATCGAAGGTGTAGATAAGAACAAGGTGCACTTGGCGCAAATTCCAACTAGACCTAAGACTTGTGAGACCTAAGTTACCGGAAGAAGTGGAAGGGGAATCTCTATGGTGGTCCCCTTTCAAACCTCTAATTGGCCCTAGATTCTCAAAGAAAAAAGCTGCAGAGCTACACCGCAAAGGACTCAGGCAAGTTCATGACACAAGAATTGAAAACTACTTCCTTACTTTGGAAGAAGCAAGTAGAAAATTTTGACTAAAGTCTGGCAAAGCAAGAGCATGGAGGGCAGCTACAAATGAATTGACCATGTAGTAGGGAAGACTCTTGTCCTAGAATTTTCCCAATGCCAAATGTAATGAATGGATTGGTTGGTTTCCAAAGGGAAGGGACCAGACGCCCTTCTTTATCGCACAAGTCCTAGATTATGAATCAGGCTTTCCTCCTATTGGGGTTCCAAGCCAGATATGGCCTTGTAGCTAAATAAGCTCCAACTATATAGTATTTCCCTCCGCAGGTATATTCATGGCTATTTCAAGATAAGATAAATTAAATGAAGCTTTCCCTTCAGTAGAAACTCTCCTTAGAATCAAAGTCACTTCAATTATGTAGGGACCGAAGAAGATGAAATTTATCCTGTACTATAGAAGACTAGACTAACTTGCCTGGGACCCAAGCAAGTTTGAATGGAACACAAAGGGATAGAGCTATCCTTTAATTGACTACACAGCAAAAATTGGCCGCAAGCTACTCATGAAATACCACAAGGTCTTGAACCCGGTCACATGTAAGTGAAGAGGGGATCCCCCTAAAGACTTACAACTCAAGTGGAAAAGAGTATGGGTGAAGGAAAGGACGAGGAAAGAAGCCGGACTCCTCTTGTTAATTTGGCATAGAGCAATTGCTATGAATCATTGGTGTGGTAGGATTGACAACGAGATAGACATCCATGGCCCACTTTATCCTGGAAGATCCAAGGAAACTGTGTTGCATCGATTTTGGGAATGCTTTTATGCCCAATATGCATGGCAATGGGCCATTCATATTTTTAACACTCTAATTGCAAGAAGAGAAATAAACTGACCATGGAGACCTCTCACCTAGCGCCAAGGGATCTTTTCGGTAGAGATTCCATGAAAGTTCAACTCCATCAAAAGTTTGTGGGTAGAAATGCGGATGGCAGTGATGTGGGCGCTATGGATTCATTGAAATGATTTAATCTTTAACAAGGAGAAGTGGCAACTTGAACGGTTGTTGCAGCACATCTTATATAATCTCCTCAATTATAGGAGAAGCAAATGGAACCAAGTCATCAGCAACAAAGCGTGTACTCCTCTCGCACGCCAGAAGCTTAGGGACAACTTCATTAAATAAAGATGCAAGAATGGTGTGTTCGCAACATTTGAAGACGAGCAACCAATTTGGAGCTTCATTAGTCCCTATGCTGGGTTTATCTTCGAACCTCTATTATTCAACTCTCTCGATGTGACTGGGCGCTTGCTTCTAATGGTGGCCTTCCAAGAAGGGCCTTTGCCTTCTCTCTGTGATTTGGTCTCTCGGTGTTTGTTTGGTCCTTTGTTGAATGGGGGTCCTAGGTTTCTTTTTTCTTTTCTTTACTACCAGGTTACTTGTAGCTAGCAATTGTATTTTGCCTCTTTGCAATGAAATTTCATTTCATTTGTGTCAAAAATAAATAAAAATATAACTATAGTTAAGAAGTCAACTATCCTTCAACCTTTGCCTTTCTTTTATATAATCTAAACATCAAATTGCAAGACATTCAACTTCAATATACTAATGTTGGATTTCAAGTTGTAAATTTAGAATGTAAAGAACTAAGACAAAGTTTTAGAAGTTGAAACAAAGTTCTTAAACTAGAGTGTAAGTCTAGGGTGAATGCAAGAAACACTTGTACTATTTGTTGTGTTTTACTACAATACTCATGATTTTTTCTAGAGTACTTTAAAATTAAAAAATTAATTTGAAAAAAATTTGAAAAATATGAAAAATGTATAGACCTCTAAAATGAAGGTTTTCACCGAAGGAAATTGATAAAAAAAACTCTCTAAGTAGGAGAATTTATAAAGTGCCAAACCTCAAGAAAATGCATACTTTCATGTTTTAATTCGGGAAAAATAGTAAAAATAAGTAAATACAAAAAATAAAAAGTGGACATTTGCAACAATTCTATGGAGATGGTCATTCACTAAAAAAGACACCAAAATAATATTTTATATGTTTCAAAATTCAAGCAGAAAGAAGCTCACTTTGTAGACTTCCACACCACATAAAAATAACTTTTTTCAAAATCCCTCATGTGGAGAGATGTAAATCTACTAGAAGACCATCTCATCCAAATTTCATCTCAAAATCATTAAAAAAAAGGTACTCCTTAGTACTAAAAAACTTCAAATTCTCATTTGTGACATTTAATCACTAGTACTATTTTACTATTAAACTATTTTTGAAAACTATGAAAAAATTATGTAAGGTGTATGATAGACATGAGTACCTTCTCTAAAAATCTTGAGTCATTTTGAACAAAAATGAAAAAGTTATGGCCAAAAAACAAATCAGCACTTAGCTTGTGACGAAAAATAGTACAAGTGTTTCTTGCATTCACCCTCTAGTATAATTCATAGATGAGATTGAAGAGCAAGAAGGTAGGACTTCAAGACCTCTCAAAATTGAGAATTGAATGTAGCTAATAACCTTAATGGAAGGTTGATTTTCCAAACACTTAGTTGACTTGAACTTAGTTGGTGATTGAAGTTAGCTAGTGAAAACTTATGAGTTTTGTACATGACTTTGGATGACTTTGCAATTCAATTTCCCAATTTTTTTTACTGACCCTAAACTCTAGTTTAGTTACAAATTTTGAATAAAAATTCAATCTTCCTAGATTTCTACTTTGTTCACCAACTTTTGAACTAAAAATTAAGCCCTCTAGCATTCCTAGCTTTCTTTTAGATTTCTAAGTAAGAAAAAACAAAATTTGAGGCTCGGTATCATCCCAATTTTGGACGTTTCAACATGTACGTATGTGAGAAATCAATACATCCAAATGAACCTCATTGATTGGAACAAATTGATTATTTAGGAGTAATTTGACTATTTTGGAAATTCACTTATTGCTTAGTCACCAACTCAAATACTTGGTTACCAAATCCATTGTTTAGAACAACCTAACTACTTGGGACAATCCAAGTACAAGCTAGCTGCCTTTGCTATTGGATCACCTTTTTGGATAGGTTTTTAGGTTTTTTAACCCCTAAACCCCTGAACAACGTTTTTTGAGATTATAAATTTTTTGGGCAGCTCACTACGGATGAAGTTTTTATTTTTATTTTCTTTGAAATTTTGATACAATGTGTGTCCAAGGAGTAGCTTTAAGGCCCAACCATTTTCATAACTTTTGACTTTGTGGATAAAAAGTTATGGCATGATATGTCACTTTGTTTGCTCGGCGGGCAGCACGGGCGGCTGAAATTTTTTTTTTTTGAAAAGTGAAATTTCAAATTGATTCTTTAGGTTTATACAGACATAGGATGCTTTGAGTCAATCCATTTGGATCAATGAGTCAAAAGTTATGAAGATTTTGAGTTTGGGATAGTTTGCGTCTAGTTACAGAATCTCTACACTACAAAAAAAGGTTTGAAATTCTGCATTTAATTCAATTTTACATATTTTTTGAAAAAAAATAAAAACAAGAGGTGTAGATTGTTTATTACAACATTTTAACCATTGGGATTGAAAATTTTCAATTCCATGAATAAAATGTTCACAATTTAGTATTTTGGCTCATTTTTTACTTCTTTCTACTTACTTATTTTTTCCTATATGTTGTACAATTCCAAATGGTTTGAAATTTTTTGAAGATGTAGCCAACTTGCATTGAAGTATGAATTCAAAGAGTAACCACCATTTTGAATTTTTTTTCACACAAATGTGACCTTGTGAAGTGCAGCTGCCCGGATTTTCGCAGGGATAAAAAAACAGTTTTTGTCAATTCAAATGCTTATATCTTGCAATCTACACGGTGGAAATTTCTGAAATATTTTCCACATGTTTACAAACCTCCTTACTACAAGATCTTACGGTTACATGAGTCAAAAATGTTTAAAAAAAAAATTGTGCTCAAGAGGTGATTGCAAGAAACACTTGTCCTATTTTGTCTTACACATCACATTCTGATTTGTTTTTTGGCCATAACTTTTGTGTTTTAGCTCCGATTGACTCAAGATTTGTAGGGAAGGTACTCATAACTATCATAAACCTTCCATAATTTTTTCATAATTTTCAAAAATAGTTTACTATCCAAAAATAGACCCCAATTGGATGTCACACTTGGTAGTTTAGGGGTTTTCTATACCTGAGCTATACCTTTTTTTAATGACTTTAACATGAAATTTGGATGAGATGGTCTTCTAATAGACTTCTAGCTCTTCAGGGAAGGATTTTTAAAAAAAATTAATTTTGTGAGGTGTGGAGGTCTACAAAGTGAGCTCCCTTCTGCTTGTATTTTGAAACATATAAAATATTATTTTGGTGGGTTTTTTGGTGAATGACCATCTCTATAAAGTTGTTGCAAATGGACACTTTTTATTTTTTGAAAATATCTATTTTTACTATTTTTCCCTAATTAAAACATGAAAGTATGTATTTTCTGAAGGTTTGGCAATTTTCATGTTCTCCTACTTAGAGAATTTTTCTATCCATTTCCTTCGGTGAAAACCTTCATCTTACAGGTATATACACTATTTATATATATTTTTTAATTTAAAATTAATTTTCTAATTTTAAAGTACTCCCGAAAAAACCAGCCAAACGCAACAAATAGGACAGGTGTTTCTTGCAATCACCCTCTTGTATTAGAAATGGCAGTTTTGGAGAATTTTTTTGTTGAAAACGTTGTCCAGGGGTTTAGGGGTTAACTCTATTTCTTTATTAAAAAATCTCAAACCTCTTTTGAGGGTAATGCTCTCAAAAAAAAGTACTTTGAAGTTGTTTTTCTTAAGGCTAAGCTTTGCTGTTCAAGGGTTCAACCTCAAATAAAGACTTCTAAAAATTGGTACTAAGGCAATAACTTTGATATATGGGACTATAGGTTGTTATAAATTTAAAATACATAAAACTTCGTTAATAATCAAACTTTAGAAGTTGGATCCAATCCAACTCTCCAAATGAGACCCAAAAAAACTTAGACCATGTAATCCAATATCTAGGCTTAAGAAGAATTTTCTTCAACTATTGCAAAATTCTACACAAAAAGCTTGGATAGAATGGTTAGTATAGGGTGACCAAACTTAAATAAACACACATCCCATATGTCTAAGCTTCAAGGGAATTTTCTTTAACAATGTTGCAATATCTAATACAAAAATCTTGGTGGGGAGTGGTTAGTACCAAAGAACTTCAAAAATTCAAAGAATATAATAATGATTAACACAAATACTTCAAAACATCACCAAGAAAATAAAGTTAGACCAAAAAGAACCCAATTTTCTTTGATTTAAGCTCATATAAACATAATAACTTTGAAATCACCTTATTTAGACATCACAAACTTTCAATATACTAGTCAATTCATCAAATATTTTTTAAATTCCTTAAAATTTGTTGTTGCCATCAATTTTGGTACTTGTCAATGACTTCAAATTTGTCCAAGTACTTAATCATGCTAAAAAAATATTCTAACTTTTAGTGTTTTTTTACAACTTCCAAGATAATTTCTATGAATTTTTCAATGCTAATAAATGTCACTAATTTTTCATAGTGTCATCTTTTACAATCTATAAAATTATAAAACTTTTTGGCCAACTTTTACTCTTCTAGGAATCCCTCAAATGCTGAGTGCAAGTTTCAAATGTACTTTGCACTATTTATAAGAGATACTAAATTAATTCCTATTAATTTTATTCTTCCAAGGAGAAATCATTCTTGCACTAAGGAATCCTCACAATTTGACCTTGTCATTGAATTCTTAGCATGTTTTTATGCTAAAAATACCTCTCTCCTATTTTTGGTCATGTTTTCTTCAAATTGGTGGAATTTTACTTTCAAAGTGTAAAACTGATTTTTTTCAATTTTTAGGAATTAGATGGTGATTTGTATATAAATTGCCTTAATTTATTCATCTAGGACTTTAAGGCACATTTATATTTTGTACTTATAACTCCTATCACGGTCTAAATTTTCATCATTTCCACTTACAAATTTTATCCAATATAGTCTAAATTACTTATCTTTCACTATTTTAGCCAATGTGGTCTAAAACTATTCAAGACCTCTAATTGACATTCCAACCACCTACTTCGATACTAAAACTAGGAAATAGAAGTATTTAAGGCATTTCTAAACTTTTGGGACTAGCATACCACATTTGTAGGGATTTTTGTGAAATATGATGTAAACACTCTTCTTAGGTATTTTTGACTAGAAATTGTTATAAAAATGAGCAACAAGAAAAAATTAAAAATTAAAAATTAAAAAATTGAGACCTAAGTGAATATCACATGGTCTACAATGAAGACAAATAATTCTTTAGCCAAAGTGCAATTGAGGTGATTTAGGTGATGTAATTGATTGTGCTTTGGATTGGAACAAGAATTTTGGACTCTTATAGAGTGGGCTACACAATGTTCTTAATAGGTTGTGAACCTTTGAATGAATTTATGTCCGGCATAGACAACTAAGTTGTAAAGCAAATTAATTGTGAATTTCATTAAATTGATGATATTCCAAGTGCCATTTCTAAATTGCATAGTCTTTACTATATAATGACATCTAAGACAAGTATAGATTTCAACCATCTAGGATAGATATAGATTTCAAACTAGGCGACCTAAATTGTAGAAAGTGCCAAAGATAGTGTATCTATGTTATAGATACAATAGTTGTAGTGCCTACTTTATAGGTGCCTATGTTGTAAACACCTTCCATGGTCATAGGATTCTTATGTTCTAAATACACTCATTGTAGGTTTCTATATTATAGGTGCCTAAATTATAGGCATATTTTATAATTATAGAGTTCTTATGTTATAGGCACCTTCAATGGATGTAAGATACCTACTTCTACCTAGGCTCAAGGTTTGTAAACATGCATTTCTAGACTTACACTTGAACATCATTGCATATACAACTCTTCTAATTCTCTTTGTTTTCCCTCTACATATAAGCTTAAGGTAACTTTACTAATGATAGGCAAAATACCTTCCAACCCATTACAAGAAAAATGATACTAATGGTGTACATACCTAAATGTGAAATGTGCACCACTAGAATATTTTTGCATGCAATGTGTTGGCTAGCATTTTGCTTGTAGTAGGTAGACTTACCTTATATACCATGGAATATGTATTAGATAACCTTTGAGCTGCAATAGTAGCGAGAAGGTTATCGGACGTAACCGGTTGTTGACTTCTCGATCACAACCTTTGATCTTCACCGTAGGATTTTGATCTCAACTCATAGGATTTTCACAATCAAAGGAGCAACTCAAAGGAGCAACCTTTGATCTTCACTGTAGGATTCAAGAAGCAAGTTGAAAGGAAAGAAGGTTATGAGTTGCAACTTGTGATGGGTAGCTTATGGCCTAGAGCCACGTTAGCGTTTAAAAGGCAACCACCAGTTATGTCTTGTCACTATTATCAAGGTGACAAAAATTGTTTTATAAATCTGGTCACGGAGGACTGTGTGTCGGTGACCCCCATGGACCTTTGATTTCATGCGCCCTGGCCAACTTGAGGTATAATCTCAAAGGGTCTTCTTCCTTTCCTGTTGGTCACAAGGCCAATTCTGTTTTTTTTAAAAAGGCCTAATTTATTTTGTTAGAAAAAAAGGCCAATGTTGTTTTAAAAAAAAGGCCAATGTTGCATTAACTTACTAAGGTACATTGCCCTCCTGTTCAATTGAAGTTGGGGGGGTGGGTCCCGTCTGTCTGTTGCCGTGGGCTGGCTGCCAGGGCATCCCCAAATAATGCTGGGCTCAATGAATTGCAACTGGGAGCAGCACCATTCATTATTTCCAGCACCGGCCTCGGAAGTCGGGCCCACTTTCGAAGGTAGCTGGGTGCTCTGCTGGGCTGGGGCCGCTGGGCTCATGGACATGGATGGGTGGAGGCAGAGAGAGAGAGAGAGCCAGCCAGAGGGAGCTCCGTCATCAAAGTTATGGGGATAAGTTCTGATGATTACTATGGTATGACCTCCGTCCAAGCCCAAACAAAAACCCAAAAAATTCCGTGCAAAGTAACAACCACATTAGATGTTTTTTGGAGATTAGAACACTGTTTCAGGCTTGTTCCCAATGCTGTGAACAGTTAGAATAAAATTTAATAATAATTTAATAATAATAATTTTTAGTTTTTTAAATATTATTATCTGACGTGGCAGTCTCTCGACCACGTCAGATCGCAGATGTGGCAATTCCCAATAGCGTTCCTACAATTGAAAACTCACAGTCTTCTAAACTACAGAAAAAACATCTAATGACTTCTAGGCAGCACTCATATGCATGTCCTCTGTTGAAGCTCAAACTCTTGGAAACAATTTTTAGTAAATTTTTGTAGGAAGAAAATGGAAGTGGCATCTAAGGAAGGAGGTCTAATAAGCACCCATGATTGTGAATTGGAACTGAATTTCGGGGAGGTGAAATTTCTTGATTTATTTTTCAGTAAATTTTCTTGGAAAGAGAAGTGGAATTGGCATCCAACCCAAGTTGTTTCATATCTTTTGAAGCTCTATAAAATTAGTTGTGAAATCTTGAAGTTGAAATGGCATAGGGCTCTAATATTGCCCACCCCCTCAAATGTTCATTGTTTGTACATTCTTGTAAAAATGAAAAAGTAGCATGTACAAACAATGTGCATTTGAGAAGGTGGGCGATTCTTGAACTTGAGTGGTTTCCATGCCTCCTCCCTTGACTCAAATGGTTTCATATTTTTTAGAACTTTGTGGAATTAGTTACAGATTTTTGAAGTTGAAACGCAATCAAGGTACAATAGAACCTCTCTTGCTTGACCCTCTCCAAATCGATAAACCTCTATAGACGGATAGACCCCAATAATCCCAACTGTAGTAATAAAAAAAATATAATAATATATAGTAGCAAACAAGTGTCCTCCAACAATCAACTTGCAAAACCTTGTAAATATTAAAGACTGTGTTCTCTATGCAATGAACTATGTCATTCATGTTTCCACCATGAATGTGCATTCCCTCTCTATCACAATGAACCTCTCTAAGCTAATAATGTCAGATGGTCCCGACCGTATCCAATTAGAGAGGTTCTACTATAGTAGCACCAGTAACCAACCATACCCAAAAACCAACTTGTAGGGTGCGCTATTTCCAACTCTAGGGGGGAAATCAAGTTGTGAATTGTTTTTTTGGGATTTTTTTGTCCTTTTCAAAGTTGAGACTAATAAGGTTATGACACATGTCAAAAAGAAGTGAGTGGGAAAGTAGTTCTAGATTGATCAGAATTAGGAGACTTTAGAATTTGGTCATTAGTTCAATGCACTTTTGGCCTTTGATAATTTATAGTAATTTCAATTTGGGGAATAAAATTTTGAAAAATCTTCTATCCCCATATTTCCTATCTTCCTACATGGAAAAAAATTTCCACCAATTCTTACTCCTCACTATCTACTCCAAATTAGCTTATTTGATTAATTATTAGTCCTTCTATCTTAAAGTCACTAAAAGCAACCACCTCCTAAAATGTACATCATCGGTACATTAAAGAAAAAAAGTGTGCTTCTTTGTTATGATTACATTTAGAACATGATTACTTTTAGAGTAGACTACTTTACTTAGTTGCCTACAAAGGTTACAACAATTATAGTATAGTTTGAGTGGGTGCAAAATGTAGAAGGTACAATCCTATATTGGACATTGAGTAGGCCTTGAAATTTCTTGGCCAATGACAACACTTACAAATCTACACACATCTCTTAAGTATGCACTTGCAAAAGACACCCTTATGGTAGCAATATACTTCAAAATACCTTCATTTGATTATGGAATAAGATAAAGACACCTAAAAGTGGCAGCCTTTTTTATTGTGGGTAATTTCTATTATTAGATTTATCCAAAAAAATAATATTCTAATTGACAATAAAAAAGAGATTCCAATGTACTAATTTTTTTTTGTTTTTAAATATTCCAACAACAATGGATGGTTGAAAATAAAGGCAACATCCTTGAAATAGGCCACCCTTGCTCTCAAATATTCTCTAATGGAAGTTTTGATCCATTTTAGGGGTACATAATTGCTATAAAATACAATACAAAAAGACAAGTTGGTACTTTGACCATTTCATTTTGAAGCCTAGAGTTCCACATTTGACGTTTTTATTCACCTTCTACAAGCCAAGGAAGTTGGGATTTAACCGTTAGAGGAGTTTTTGGCCTTCAAGAGATTGTTTTAGGGTTGTTCATTGAAACTACTCCCAATGTTGCAGACCAACTACTATTGGTATGTAATTTTGAATTTAATAAAAAATTAAAAAAAAATTAAAAAAATTCAGAATGTACAAAAAAGTTTTAAAATGATTTTAAGAGATTTTTTTTCAAAAAGCGTTTATAAAATAATAAGTAAGTAAGTACATAAATAATATCATGTAACATGGTAGTCGCTCAACCACATCAAATTGATGATGTAGAAATGTTTATAGTATTTCCACATTATTCCCAACATTTTGGAATTCACAGTCTTCCAAATTCTCAAATCTCCCCTAATGCTTGAATAAGAACTTAGAAAGTTGGAATTAGGACAAATCCACCTAATCATAGTTTAGCCAACTTAATCTTGTATTCGACTTATGTTTAGAGCATTTCTTCCCCTTAATGGTCAAATTTGCAGACTATACTTCAACACTTATATTTGGAAAACCTTTCAACTTTTTATGCCCTACTTATTTATACAAATAGTGTCCTAGAAACAATGAAATGACTAATCATAAGTTGAATTTAGTCTAAAGTTTTCTAAATTTAGATTTGGCAAGTTCATACTTGACGTAGTAGATAATAGAATGTTTGGAGAATATTTGAAGGGCCCAAAGCACTTTTCATCCAATTTGACCATATGTCAAACTTTGAACGTGGTAGTTTCTTCTTGTTCTCAGTTGATTCACTATTTAGGAGATAGATTCTACATATAAAGGTGTGTAGTAAAAAAAATTAGGATTCTTTTTTTGGTATAGATATTAAATTTTGGCTTATCAATTTAAATCTCTAAAGTAGCAATGCTTATAAGCCTCAACAACGTGTGCAATACGATATGTGCACCACTATACCTATAATTAATATATAGTATGAAATTCAAGATAATGGCATGCATTAGAAAGATAAAAATGAAGATGGTGTATTGTGTAATTTATATATTCTTCAAACGATAGTAAATCTAAAACCAACACAAAATAATATTGTCACATCCCCTATGAAGATACACTATTTGTTTGTTTGTTTGTTTGGATGTTTGTTACGTTGAGATCTCCCTGACCGTGAGTCCCCCGGGTGCGTGTTTGGTACCGTTGGAAAGCCCTCGGCGAGGAGGGGTGCACGGGCTTTGATTCATGGTGTTCTAACCTATGGCATGAAAGTTATTGAATTTTGAAGTTTCTATACATTAAAAAAATTAGACCGTGGCAATGGCACGGGCCACCCTAGTATACAACTATATAAGACTATTGTATAAAGTTGGTTTTTCCTTCATTGTTGGTTTGGAATATGCACACTTTATTATAAACATCTTTGACTTTGATAGATTACATTTATGTGAAAACTATAGTCATCACAATACTTAAAATTTCCAAATAAGGGATTGCATATAGTTTATACAATTGAATTGTGGATTTCCTTTATTACATCTTGTTTGTATTCAGGAAAAGTTTCTAGAGTCCCTTCTAATTTATTTTTGAATATTGTATGAATAAGTTTTGGAATTTTCAAAGTCCTAAAATAATTGGATCCAAAACCAACTTGAGAATTTCCTGAAGGACCGAGGCACATTTTAGACATATATTGTGAAAATTGCTACTTTCTAGGTCAATGAAAAAAAATGAAAAAAGACAATTTTTTTAAAGATTCAACCATACAAATTTGAACTAGCCTACTACATGAATGTGTAGAAAAAATTTCTGAAATTTTGATGGCATGGATTAAAAGATTATAATGCTCAAAGTTAGAAGAAAAAGTTTTTTTGACCTTACACAATAGGGACAACAACCTTTAACTCCTTCTAAAATGAGATTTTTCCACTATATATGGTTAATTTTTTTGACATTTGCATCTTACATCTTGTAAATTACATACTTGCTAAATTTCAAAAGTAATGAAGGAGTTTTGCAAAAGCTGCCCAAAGCTGCCTAAGCTGCTCAAAAAGTTTAGGGCAACATAACTTTTGATCTGGACCTCTGATTGAAAAAAAAAATTATCCATTTTCATGAAGGAGGTGTATACTTACACATTGTGTCCAAGTTTCAAGAACATTTGACCAAAAATGACTTTGTAGGAATCTACCCAAAATTTTTACATATGTTCAATGGTCATGTAGTCCTTTAGGGGTTAAATGTTATATATTTTGGCAAGAATTGAATAGTGAGTGGTTTTAGAATTAGGCTACAATTAAATGCAATTACATTAGTATGTAGTGGGTCAACTATAGGTAAATTGCTTAACTTTAGAACATTGGGTTGATTAATATGGAAATCCTCCTTTTGGAACTTGTGTAAATCATTTGCTTAACCCCTAAAGGACCATGACTATGTTTTCACTAACACCGCTCCAAAATTGCTATTTCTAATACATGTACCAAAACTTAGGGAAAAAAATTGTTTTTTGACACATATAACCATTAGATCTTGTAGTAAGATTCTTTCAAAAGATTAGGAAAAAATTTCAAAATTTTCCACCACGTAGATTGCAAGATTTCAGTGTTTGAAGCTATAAAAAGCCTTTTTTTACCACTGCAAAAATCCGGGCAGCTTCACTTCACAAGGTCACATTTGTAAGAAAAAAAGTTCAAATTGGTTGCAACTCTTTGAATTCATTCTTACAGGAAAGTTGTCTACATGCTCAAAAAATTTCAAATCATTCGGAATTGTACAACATATAGGAAAAAAATAGTGAGTAGAAAGACATAGAAAATGAGCTAAAATACAAAATTATAAACAATTAATATATGGAATTGAAAAATACCAATTCCAATGGTTAAAATGTTGTAATAAAAAATATATACCTACTGCTTCTTCTTCTTTTCAAAAATATTAAAAATTGCATTAAATAAAGAATTTCAAACTTTTTTTGTAGTGTAGAGATTCTATAACTAGCCACAAGCTACCCCAAACTAAAACTCTTCATAACTTTTGACTCATTGATCAAAATGAAAGATTCAAAGCTTTCCACTTAGATAAAAAAAAATCTAATAAACCAATTTTTTTTTTAAATTCTTAAGAAAATCATTTTTAAAGAATTTTGTTTTGCCTAGACTGCCTGCCGAGCAAAGAAAGTGACATATCATGCCATAAATTTTTAACCATGTCTTCAAAAGCTATGAAAATTGTTGGTCCTCAAAAGCTACTCCTTGGGCACACATTGTGTGAAAATTTCAAAGAAAAAAAATAAAAACTCCATTCATAGTGAGCTGCCCAAAATTGCTATGTTGCCAAAAAATGCAGCTTGGTCCTTTAAGGGTTAATAAACAAATTAAGAGCATTCATTAGAGGTCAAACTATTGTGCAAGACCTTTACTTTTTAAACAAAATTCCAAAGATAGACATTTGCTTTTTTGTCTTATATAAAACATTCTTCATCATCTATTTGACTCCAAGAGTCTTCAATGACATTAGAAAATCAATTACTTGGCAAGAAAATAGAAATTTTGAATACTCTCATTTGTAAAATTGTGGCCAATGAGAATGCTTTGAATATCATGTTTTTTTAGAACATTTTTGTTTTCTTGGCTTGGATCTGTAGATGGCAAAGGAATAGTTGCCTTAATGCAAAAGTCCAAAGTTCAATTGCAATACCAAAATACCAACCATTCACTACTACAAGATGGGGTATCTTAAGTGAGTTTTAAATTATAGTCCTAGTAGTAAGATTATAAATAGTCACCTTTAAGGAGATTTTTAGTAAAAATCTTCTAGAAATACATATTATATGATTGATTGTCTATACATTTACTAGTAAATTATTGTATGTATTAAGGTATTCTAGTACTCTAAAATAGCTACTAATACAAAGGTACATTTTTCTTTCTTCAATGTATCAATAGTGTACATTTTAGGAGGTGATCACTTTTAGAGACCAATACATTTCAACTTCAAGAATTCATAACTAATTGCATGAAGGTCTACATTAGGAAAAAACATAAAAACTCTTGAATTAGATGCAATTTCATTTTTCTTCCTACAATAATTTACTAAAAATTGTTTCAAGGAAATTAGCTTCCCTTTGTAATGCAATTAGCTCTTAAAAGGTTGCAATTGCAATTAGCTCTTAACTTAAATTGCAACCTTTTAACCCCTAAATGCTCAAGTGACCATTTTTTGGTTGTTGCTCAACTTTGGGCAACATTTTCGGGCAGAAAAAACAAATTTTTTCAAAAAAAATTCTTAGTTTCGAAAACACTATAAGGAACTTGCATTTTTGGTGATGGGCACTAATTTATTATGACGGATTTTAGGTGATGTCAATGTTGACAACCCAAAATTTTTGTGTCAACAAAAATGTCCAATGTAACATCAATGTTAACATAAAAACATTGAACTGTCAACATTGATGTTACCTTGCACATTTTTGTTGACGTAAATTTTTTGGGTTGTCAACATTGACATCACCTAAAATTCGTCATAAAAAATTAGGACTCGTCACCTAAAACATGGGTTTCTTATAGTCAAAATTGGGTTGTCTTTCAACATTTATATTCAAAACTAAGATCAGTATAGTCAAACAAAAATTATTAGAGATATAGTGCAAAAGGTTTAGAATTGCCTAATGTTGAAAAACTTACTATTTTGGAAAAGTGTTTATACTCTCAATACTAGATCTTTTGCATTTTTTCACAAATCAATAGAAACCATAATTTTGACCAATCAAAAAAAATTTCATGTACTAAATATAAAAATTGTATTTTTGATGAATTTTTGAAGTTATGTCTTCAAAATTCATTTGAAGAGAATCTAAAAATAATTTTATAATTTTGACCGTACGGATACTTTCTACATTTTGTACTTTACTCATTATCTTCTTTGATGCTAACTTCAAAAAAGTCATAGAACTTCTATTTTATAACACATTTGCGTTTTGTCCTAACCCCTTGGGCTTTTAGAGGTTAAGAGCAAACTACCTTTAGTTAACAGAGACCAATACATCTCTATCATCTACCTATTTCCGCCATCCTTCTTTTGACCCCACTTCGACCATAAAACTCATCCAAAATCCATTTACTTTTACAACAAAATCAATGCATTGGTTCCAACATGTGTAACGTGTCATTCTTTGATTGATGGATATTTAAGTGCTAATAGATACACTCCAAGGTGGGTTATGGGTTGTACACAGGGTGTTTATGACTCCATTCTACAAACAATTTTGTAATTTCAAGACATACCACTTAAAAAATTCACAAAAATTACAATTTATGTTCTAAAAGATATAATTCCACTTGGGGTTTGATTTGTGAAACAAGCACACCCCTCCGAAAAATATGTGCCCCTCTTGGACTTGGTCCTAATGGGTGTTTCACACTATGGCCGTCCAAGTCGAGAGGCCATGGTTTTCTCAAATCTGATTGGTGAAAATTATGATTTCTCAAATCTGATTGGTGAAAATCATGGTTTCTCAAATCTGATTGGTGGAATCGACGGCCTCTCGACTTGGACGGCCATAGTGTGAAACGCCCCTAAGATATTCAGATTGGAAATTAGGGTAGTAATAGGCTTATCTGTAAGTGCAATGGCCCAGGCACATGGACATCATTCCCGGGAAAACAATGAAGAAAGATAACAGAGGTTGCCAGTACTCTTGTCTGTGGACTGGCCTCGACCAGGTTCTGCCATCTGGAAACTTGAATACTAAATTTGGGGGTCTGGAGGAGCATCATGACATGAAGTTATTCAACATGTGGAGGGCCAGTTTTTTTTGTTTTTTTTCATATTTGAAGAAGTGCTAGAGTGGCAATATAAAATGTTATAGTGGTTTTCCAAATTGCAACATTCATCCACTTATTGGATGTATAATAAGGTTTTCATCCACAATCAGGCAATTTCATCTAATATTTTTTTAAATTCCAAAGTTGTTTGGTGAATCCATTCAAGGTTTTTTGGCATTTTTTGTGATGTTTTATATCTAGATTATTTTTTCTAATGCAATCTGGCACTAGTAAGTCAAAAAAAAGCCGTGGTGGAGGGGTGTGTGATTTGAGTTCATGGGGAAATTCAGGACTTTAAATCCTACCATTGAAGGTGGATCCAGTAGGTAGATTTACCTCAGGGGGAAATGCAAGAATTTTTTATTTTTTGCAATTTTTTATTTTTTGCAAATTCTGAATTCATATTTGCAATCGCAGACCCTAAGTTAGCTAGAATGGGTCTAGAACATATCCTAGACACGACCCAAAATAGGAGGGTTTTTTCACTTTTATCTGAAGAACCTAACATTCATCTTGTTGGGCCCACCTTCGATGGTAGGATTTAAGGTTTAGGTGGGGAAATGAGGCCACAAGTATCCCTGAACCACCATTTTTTGTTATGCAACACACCTTCCTAGTTAACCCTGAAGCGTGCCAATGTCCAGTTTCTAGACAATGAATAGATTTGACATTATTTTTTTTGTCTCATCATTGCTTGGGTGGAAGTCATCCTAATTTTTAGAAATTCTTAATAATGTTTTTGTTCTATCTAAGGGTTGGATTTGGTATTACTAAAGTATAATTTTTTTAAATTACAAATGTGGAAGTATGTCAAGTGGTTGACTTGCGTACATTGTAGTTCAAAATCAAATTTGCAAAAAAAAGGTTATGGAATCAAAGAACCAAAAAATTTCAAAAAATCACCATATGAAGAGAACCTCATTTCAAACCCACTCCAACAAGTTTTACTTTAAAAATGACAATATTTTGCTTGTAATTGAATTTTGAAGGGATTTTGAAATTTTCCTTTCAGAATTTCTAAAAAAATATTGGTGATCGCATTGGAGAATCTAATCATACGAATGGAATCTAAAACTCAAAATTTACAACTTTTGTTTGTATCACAATCCCAAAATATTCTTCCAAATAGTACTTTATAATGATTTTCCAAAAACATCAATTTTGGACATGATTCCAAACGTTCTAGGCTTAAGGACTAATATCTAATTTTGAGGATGTAGCTATTCTTCCAATCAATATTTGAATAGATTTCCAATCCAAGTTTGGAATGTGTTTTTTTCTTTCTTTTCAAGGTTGGGACTGATGAGGGCATGACACATGTTCCAAAGTGTCATAAATTGTGTAGGAAATACCAAGTAGGAAAGTAGTCTTGGCTATGATCCAAATTTGGAGACTTTAGATATTGGCTATAGGTTCTTAGCACTTTTTGGTTTCCAAAATTCAAAATAATATCAGTCTTTGGGATTAAAATATGGAAAATTTACAATCCAAATATTTTTTATCCTTCTATAAGAGAAAATTCACATTGCCTCATATTGCTTATAATTAGTCATAGAAGCGCTCAAGTGATTGGGTATATGTGGTTCTATTTTAGTTATTAAAATTAAAGTAGTCATGTTTCTTGTTGGCAAGTGAAAAGAGGTTCTAATATACTAAAGAACTTGACATTTAGATATTGTATGCAAGAGTTGTAAAGAATTGAATCTTTTTTTGTAGAGGTTTTGAAATCACTTCCCCGATATATGTACATATTGATTAGTATTGGATAAGTATACAAAGTGAAGATGACTTTTGGGGGGTCAATAGTGTATTTAGGGCGCCTAATTTAAACACATATGGGTGGCCCATGTTCAAAACAAATCAAACTTACTCTATAACTTATTACACTTATCTCTTCCAACTACAATTGATTTGTTTTCACTTATATTATATACCAAATTTTACCAATATTAGTGTCTACATCATTCCTAACATATTTGCTGAATTTTCAGCTCTTTTAAAAATGTTGAAATCTTTGATTTCTTAGATTATATTGTGGGGAGCATCAACTACTCTAGCCCTGCAAAACATTGTCATGAAGCAATAGTTCAAGTTTAACCAATAAATAAATAAAATTTAAATAGTTAAACTAAAGTAGTGTTTGTCTAGATATACCTCTCATTTAGTTTGCTACTCCATGGCTTACAAGTCAAATTAACTTTCTACACCAATTTAATAACTAGAAAGGTGGTTTTGGGAGTCTTAAAAAGTTTGTATTTAATTTTGTTGTTTTGACACATAACACATAACAAAGCACTAATTCAATTGTTGGTTTCATTCTATCCTTCTAATGGAGCATAAACTTTTCAAACTAGAAAAGACAATTTTTCTAACCTTGGAAAATCCACTTGTTGATTTATTTTTCTTTTGTATATTATGTTGAAACAAAAATAGATGTATAAGGTAGAACCACCTATACTAGATCATTTAAGCAATTTTGGAATAGATTGTGAAGAATATGAGGGTATGCAATTTTTCTCATCTAGAAAAATAGGAAATATTGGGATTGCAAATTTTTCATAATTTTATTCCCAAAACTGAAATTATTATGATTTCTGAAAGCTAAAATGTACTTAGAACCTATAGCCAATGTCTAGAATCTTCCAATTCGGATCATAGCCGAGACTACTTTTCTACTTGGTATTTTCCACACACTTTATGACACTTTGGGACATGTGTCATGGCTTTATTAGTCCCAACCTTCAAAATGAGATGAAAGTGCATTCCAAACTTTGATTGAAAATCTCTTCTATGGTAGGAGGCTCAAAAAGCGACTAGTCATTTGCAGTCCCTAGGGAAGGTAAAAACACAACTTATAGAAGTTCTTAAATGAAGCAATGTTTGAGTGGTCAGAGGATGTGGGTTCCTTGTGCTTGGTTTTTGGCTCTTGACAAGGTGACTACTAGTGATCCAATGATTGGTTCTTACTTCCATTGTTGGTGAAAATAACCTTCTGAAAAATAATAATTTTTCTAATAGTGGTGGCTCCATGCTGAGAGGATGTGCTTCCACATGCACAATTTCCATCTGACATGGAGACTGTTTTAGATTGTTTTTTTAAGCAAATGAAATGGAAGACCACTCCAATTTTGATTTCATGAGGACACCATTCAGATTTTTATGTGCTTTGTGCACTTCTACCTTCATTACTTCTTGAACTTACTTGCTCTATTAAAATCCATGTTACAACTGAGAATTTCTGCAACCTATGAGCAATAATAGATACCTATGCATTTTTACTTCATTAAATTGTAGTTTATTCATTATGGCTTAGAGAATTCTGATTCTACTTGCATTAGAATTGATCTTTACTTCTCTGTCCACTGAAATCAAGCAAACCCTATTAACTTTCATACTATCTTCTGCAAGGATGATTCTATCCTTAGATGGATGCTTTATGAGCCTCCTACCATAGCCTTGGTTGCAAATAGGTGCTGCACCATACAAGTTGGGCTTGGGTCCCTAGTTGGGAATAGGTGGTTCTAACTTACCTTACATGAAACCAACTTTTAAGAGCCCAACAAGGGTCCCTAAATAAAGATACTTTTCTGGCACAAGCCAACTTCTTCGAGTGGTTGGAGTCATAATTTCTCAATTTCTCTTCATTTATACTTGAAAATTCCACAGATTTTTTCAGCATATAAAATGTGGCACTCATGGTGGCTGGGTACATTCAAGAGCCAATCGGCATGAAACATTCCAGACCTCAGTTAAGTCTTAAAAAGCCATCCATCCAGTGAGAAATTGACACGCACTTAAGTAACTTCTTTGTTTACAAATGAGTAGTTGAGTTGTGGTCAGACCACTCCAAAATTGCAGACAGGACAGCATGTGCAAATTGCCTGCACTGCCACGTGGAAGAAAGGGACCTGAGTGGCTCCTAAGTTATAAGGGAGGAGGTCCATAAAGAGCCCATCTCAGTGCTGAAACTGAATTTTAACCCCTAAACCCCTGAACATCGTTTTTTGAGATTATAGATTTTTTGGGCAGATCACTACGGATGGTGTTTTCATTTTTTTCCTTTGAAATTTTGATACAATGTATGTCCGAGGAGTAGCTTTAAGGCCCAAAAATTTTCATAACTTTTGACTTTGTGGATAAAAAGTTATGGCATGATATGTCACTTTGTTTGCTTGGCGGGCATCCCGGGCAGCTGAAAAAACTTTTTTTTAAAAAGTGAAATTTCAAATTGATTCTTTAGGTTCACTCAGACATGGGAAGCTTTGAATCAATCCATTCCGATCAATGAGTCAAAAGTTATGAAGATTTTGAGTTTGGGGTAGTTTGCGTCCAGTTACAGAATCTCTACAGTACAAAAAAAAGTTTGAAATTCTTCATTTAATTCAATTTTTCATATTTTTGGAAAAAAATTAAAACAAAAGGTGTATATTGTTTATTTCAACATTTTAACCATTGGGATTGAAAATTTTCAATTCCATGAATAAAGTGTTCACAATTTAGTATTTTGGCTCATTTTTTACTTCTTTCTACTTACTTATTTTTTCCTATATGTTGTACAATTCCAAATGGTTTGAAATTTTTTGAGAATGTAGCCAACTTGCATTTAAGTATGAATTCAAAGAGTAACCACCATTTTGAATTTTTTTCATAGAAATGTGACCTTGTGAAGTGCAGCTGCCCGGATTTTCGCAGGGATAAAAAAACAGTTTTTGTCAATTCAAATGCTTATATCTTGCAATCTACACGGTGGAAATTTCTGAATTTTTTTCCACATGTTTACAAACCACCTTACTACAAGATCCTACGGTTACATGAGTCAAAAATATGTTTAAGAAAATGCTCTTGTATTAGAAATGGCAGTTTTGGAGTATTTTTTTTGTGAAAACACTGTCAGGGGTTTAGGGGTTAAGGAGGTGAAGCTTCTTAAATTATTTTTCAGTAAATTTCTCTTGAAAGACAAGTAGAATTGGCATCTAATTCAAGTCATTTCATATCTATTGGAGCTTTGTGGAGTTAGTTATGGTTTTTTGATGTTGAAATGGCATAGGGCTCTGAAACTACCCACCTCCTCAAATGTACATTGTTTGTTTATTCTTGTAAAGATGAAAAGGCACTATATACAAACAATGTACATTTGAGAAGGTGGGCACTTTTAGAGCCTAGGGCCTAGGCAAGTTAAGAGCCTCTTCCCTAATGTAAACCAATCCATTACCATACATAATTGTTATATAGGTACTTAGGAGAAGCTATTTGGTAGCTTCTATATTTTTCAGAGATTGAAAAGTTTGAGAGAAATCATTTGCAAAAAGAATGAAGACATTCTAACAAGAAGACCCTTGTTAAAGCATACACTAACATATCCACTCTTCAAGTGCATTGCCATCATGATAAAAGATTGCTAAGATTGTGATAATGGTTGAGATACTGATAGAAATAGGAGGATCTTGTAGGTGGTGGAATTGGGAGGATGGTGGTACTAGATAGTTCTACTTTAAAATATGGTCTTGTAAAAGCAATCTCTTACAAGCTCATTACATTTAATAGGAAGCTAAGCTCCTTAAAACAATTTTCAATTGATTTTTGTAGGAGGAGAAATAAAATTGGCGTCTCATGCAAGTAGTCTCATATTTTTTGTACCTTTGGTGGAATTATGGTAGCCAACCCATTATTCATCAACCACTTTTTCCTAGTTAGGATAATATGTTTAAAATTAGTTGTGGTTTAAATGATCTAACTCAAGCAAAGCATGAGCAATACAAATGTTGAGGACATATAACTTACATTGAAAACATAGAATGATCATAGGATATACATTGGAAGCGATAATTATCACTAACAATGATGCACTGTTGATTTTGTAACTAGCCTGTGGTTGGAAATAGGGTGACCAATATAATAAGAATAGGTCAAATAGAATCTTCATGAAAGAAATTCAAGGATTTTTTTTTGCAGGAAAAAATAGAATAAAAATTTGAAATCTTTTTTGAAATCTGCATGAGATGTTCTAAGTTATCATCAACCCTTTTTTTGACACCATGGTGCAAAATTGCACCATTTCAAAATGAATTTCTACTATTTGCTAGAAAAAGTAATATTTTTTTCCTATTTCTCTAAACAAGGAATCTTTTTCCCTCACTATATCCATAAAATACATGTGTTGGTTTATTTAAGTGATTGAAAATGGATCGTCTACCTTAATCATGAATTTTTAAAATTAGAACATGATAGTTATTAAAGCAATTGCCTTTTGAAATGTACAATATTGGTATATTGAAGAAGAAAAATGTACCTTTGTATTAGCGATCCCTTCTAGAATGTCTTACCTTATTTCTGTTGTGAAATTTCTAAGCAAACTCTTTGGCTTTTCCAACCCTCCAAGTCATTTCTATCACCATTTCTAATTGTATGACAAAGTCAACCTAAAAGGATGTAGTCACTATAACCAACGTAGTCACCAAAATACTTTGACAAATAGGTATATTTTTGGTTTCTACAATTACAAACGAAAGTATTCATTACACCTTTTAGATCTACAACATCTTTACAAGGTTATCAATTAGAAATATAGATAATCCATATCTACTTAAAACAACACAATACCAAGAATTTGATTAGTTTTTAATGTTCTCAAGGTGTACTATTCAAAGAGTAAATAATCTTACAAGTTTATAATCATGTGGGGAATTTTGCCTCTTACATTGGTTCTCAAAATGTTTCAATTACTTATAAAAATTGCCACAGCTCATTGAAAAATTAGAGATTTTATATAAATCTTAGGTACAGTGGAGCATAAGCAATATACTTTCATAAAATAAAATTACAAAATTTTAAAGACACTTCTCTTCTTTTTCAATAATTCAATCAAACTCATTAATGAAAAAAACAACTTTCAATATAAGTAAATTTCTTCAAGATTTTGTAGTAAGTGGAATGATTCAAATGTGATTCTTAATTTTTATATTTTTTATAATTCATTTCAAAAATCTCCAAAAATCATAGAAAATTTGAAAAATATATAAAATGTTATGTTTTATGTTTTATGTTTTGAAGATTTGGAGTGAATTACAACAAATGTAAAATTTGAAGTTGTATTTTAGTAAAATAATGTTTCAATCAATATAATTTTAAAATTTGTGAAATTCTTACCATAAAATTCTAAAAGAATCCTAATTATACTTTCTAAGTTTGATTAAATTATAAATAAATCAAAAAATTATTTTTAAATTTTTTAAAATTCTTGAAAAATCATATCACATAAGCCCATTATCTGTATTTCAACATGGGCAAATCTAAATTTTCAATTAGTTATGGAAACTTTTGAAAGTACTTGAACACTTATTAGAGCCATTGTAGATTTGAGATTGTTTTAATCCTAAGCACATTGTACATACTTATAGAATATTGTTTTTTTTAATGGAAATATAGAAGTTTTTACCTAAATTTTAATTGTAAGAATTAGAAGTGCATTTGATTACATTATGGTATACAAAATTTGTGCACATCTAACAATACACTTAACACCATTTTATTATTATATTGTAAGGCATATGATTGAATATATTTTCTATTATTTAGAGACCTTTTCATATTCACACAACCATATAAAAAGATCGCAACAATTTGCTCTTTCCAATGAAGCAAACTTAGATGAAAAATTTGACAGACTAACCTTTCTAACAATACATTGCAATCAATTATACATTTTCTAGTGAAATTTCCTATTTGATTTTAAAGTTAGAAAAATTGCAATTCATATTTGGTTTAGGATGAAGGCTCATAGAAACCTTTAGTACTAACTCATGAACTTATTAGAAGATCAAGAGGTTAATTCTAATAGCTAAATACCAACTTTATGATTTCAAATAACAATACATGATAATCACATTTGTGTATAGTATTCATATGCAATAATATATTCTTGTATAGTAGCATACATTGTTTGTATAGTAGTATAATACCGACATAGTTTAGCACATATTGTGATGTTTGGAGATTTTATTTAGATTGGAATGTAGGGATTATAAAAAATACCATTTCATGTAAGGCAAGATTTCCAACATGTGTCCAATTTGCACAAGTTGGTTTAAGATTTTTGATGCATTTGATTTTCAAAATCACATGCAAGAGTACCTACTTTTGGATCCTTCATTAGTCCAACTAGTTTTTTGTTTTGATTTTTAGACAAATGGTTATGTGGCCTTCCTTTCAAGAAGGTTTTAAGTTGTCTAGCTCTTTAATTTTGGGGGCTTCAATTGAATGAGGTCAATTTTTAATGTACAATTTTGAGTATGTAATTTTTATACACAATTTTTATATGTATAGGCTTTGCATGATGGATGAAATGAGGTTTTGGAAGCATTTTGGCAACAATGTTTAGGGCCATGATTACAATCTAGCACTTTTTTTTAACACATTTCCCTCATTTTTTTCTATAGGCTTGAAGCTTTCCATTTTCCTTTTAGAAAATTGAGCATTTAACCCCAAAAGGCCCAAGGTCATTTTTCTATTAAAAACCACTCAAAACTACCACTTTTGTTGCTTTCATCTAAGAAAACAAAAATAATATTTTCTTAAATTCTAATTGTAGGATCTTATACTTTTTTTTCTTGGGATCACATTGTAAAAACTTCATGAAGTTTGACCATATATATTGGAAGACATATGCATTAAAAGTTTTAAAAAAAGAATTTTTTTGAACACTATCTTGTAATTTCAGATGACTTTGACTACCAGTTGTTGAAATTTTTTGCACTATGGACTTTGAATTAAAATTTTTTTTATTGAAGAATTGAATTGAAATTTTAGGAATTTAAAAAAAAAATGCTTGATTTTCATTCTTTAAAAAATTATTAAATAGAGGTACATTTGAGATTGAAAAAACAAACTAAATTGTTAACAACTCTATAATGGGATCAAAACACAATAATCTCAACATCGAGATTGTTCTATCAAGAAATTAAAACCTTGTCAAGCATTTTTTTTGAAAAATTACTAAAATTGCATTCAAAAATTAATCCTATAAGTAATTTTTTCAAGAAGATGCTGAAATTGCCTGAAAAACAAGATTGTTCATAACTTTCACATAACTAATCCAAATGGAATGAATCAAAGCTTCACATGTAGACAAAAGTATAATCTATAAGATAAAAGAAATCTAAAATTTTAATTTCAATTTTTATGAATTTATTTTTCTCCTTGCTGAATTGAAATTCGGGCTTCTTGTGGTATAACTTTTTCTCTTGGGTACCAATTGAAATAAAAATTATATTCCTACATAGCTAATCAATTTTCCTACTTTATGAGAAAGTTTCAAAAAGTTTCACTAAAAATTGAGATCATTGAAACGTGCCCAAACTCCAAATTGTCCCCCAATGGGACATTGGGTTTTTAGGGGGTAATTGCCTTAGAAAAACCCTGGTCCAACAACAGGTTGGGATCCCAGCGGTTCCCTGTGACAATGGCATCTGCTTCTCCAGATCAAAAAATTCTCATCAATCAACTCATTGTTGATTTGAGAGCAAATGATCTTGGGTCCCTCGGGAATCTCAGATCAAGAACACCCTTCACTCAAAATGGAGTATTTCATAATATTATGGACCAATCATTGACGACAAAGCAACAGATATTTTCGTAACTTGTGTGGCAAACCCAACCATGAAACTGTAGCTTAGGCCTGAACATCTGATCCATGTTGGTTGCAGGAGTTACGTACAGACTGTTAATATTGTGATCTGCCGTTTGTGTTTCTGAGATAAAAACTACCATAACCCAGCAGTGTCATCCACACAATACATTACATAAGGGCAAAACACCCATTCCTGCACCTGTTCCTTGCAGTGGACTGTAGATTCACCCAAATGTGTCAGTAGATTTCTCTTAATGTGTTCGCCACATGTATGATTGTAATTTGTTGACACAACTGAAGGACACATAGGGAAATTTGGTTGGTTGAGTGCTGATTTTTGCAGGGTTCAGTTTTGGGGGCACCTACAGGACGGTTCTACACATAACATTCAATAGCCCATAGAAGGAGTGCCTTTCCCTTTGTAAACTCCCCATCACCTAATTTCATCTGACATTTCTTGAAGTTTGCAAGTTTTGTTAATGAATGGTGTGGAATATTTCACACCATTTCATTTGCTAGATGGAATGGTGTGGGATATTCCACACCATTTCATCCACTGGGAGGCAGTGTGATAAGCTGCTATTAAATGTTATGTAGGTCTAGGGAGCCAACACTTAAAAAATTTGTAGAAATTACATACTGTATCCGAAAAAACTAATTTTCTTTTTGAGTATTCATGATTTTCACTTGCTAATACTAGAAAAATATCATTTTTAGAAAATGTTGCCTCCAACTATGCTGAATTCCTTATTTGGACGGTTTTGAGTGTTTCCATTGTAACAAAATTAATTAATTAATTTTTAACAAATGAAATGAGATTTCATTGCCAAGGTAAAAATACCACCAGCAGCAGCCACAGGTGGCCTGGTGGGATGACAGACACAGACAGGACCAACACATAACGGAACTTTTCATCTTCAAAAATGTTAACTTCAGTTACGCTTCTACGGTAGTCCCCCCACCACATCCATGCTTGCAAGATATCCAAAAGTCTGTATACTGCACTAATTGAATGCTGCAAGACAGTAACGGTATGTGCAGGCCTACAGAAAGGATATGATACTCATACTGCTACTCAACTGAATGCACTGCTCAGTAAAGTTGCGAGAGACTGTTTGAAACTCCCACCAATCACAACCACTGACACTCCAGTAAAGTTCTTGGCGGTGGATTTGTCGATTGGCATTTCGCTGGATTTTTTTTTTTTTTTGGTGTTTGAAACAAATGAAATGGAATTTCATCACCAATGGTAAAATACATACCTGCCCACCACAAGTGGCCAGGGAGGGGAAAGCAAGCAACACAACATTTTGCTGGATTTTCAAACTGCTGTTTCAAACACAACCAAACTGTTGGTTATTATTGAAAGGACAAATGAAGGACCAGCCCGTTAAGTTTCAAGGTGGGTTTCCTCAAAAGCATCCTTGAAATCACTGATTCCAGGAGTTTCAAACTGGTTGCACATGGTCCATTTTCATTACAAGCCAGTAGCTACTCATGAGCAGTGTTTTCATTTTTGGTTTTGGACAAATGGTTATGCGGCTTTCCTTTCTAGAAGGTTTTTAATTGTCTGGCTCTGTCATTTTGGGGACTTTAGTCATTTTCGTATATATTGGCTTTGCATGATGGATGAAATGAGGTTTTGGACGCACTGTGGCAACGGTGTGGAGGGCCATCATTGTAGTTTGACATTTTTATCACATTTACCCTATTTTATTCAGTAGGCATGAAGCTGTCCATTTGTTTTCAGGAAATTGAGCATTAAATTGCCTACAAAAAACCCTGCTCGTGGGTAACTGAATCCCGTTATCAGCTGTGGGATGATTTTGCCGATCATCATCAAAGTCACACACAGAACCTGCAGCTAGCAACAATAGCGATCGAAATAAGAGACGGAATGTCGCACATGCCGCCCTGGCAAGAATCAATTAAACCTCTCACCTTTTCCAAACCCACTGAGGCGACGACTTACATTCTAAGCACCTTCCTCAATTAAGATCCTCCTGAAAGCGCCCCACCCAGCTCTAAATCAATGCCAAAGAATTCCAAACCCAGGCACACATAATTGGGTGAGGCTCCTGTCGCGTGGCAAGGCAATCAGACGACGACGCCGGGCCCAACCAACACTAGCCATGATAAGCAGTAGTGGTGGCCAGCTATACTAGATGAGGCCCAACCAACGGAATCCAAGTTCCGAGTAAATATATATCCAAGCTCTAGCTTGCAAGTGCAGATGCACTGGGACGCTATAAAGGAAAGCAAATTTAAAGCAGATCGCCCGAGCCTGGCCACGCCTGGCCACCGGTATGATTAATTTGGCCCACAGTCAATAGTACCAGCTGCAATCTCTTCAGTTGCTTGCATTGTTAGCCAGCTCGCCCTCCCTCAATACTTCAGCTTTTGAGCCATTGCCTTGCATCATCACTCTTCCAAGCTGCTGCTACTGCTGCTGCGGGAGTCTCGATCAGCTGGTTCGCCTTACACTTGCAGCACCGATATTGTGCGTGCACCATGCGCATGGAGCCGTTCCTCGTGGTTAGCAGTTCTTTGTCCCTTGCACCCAACTCTCTTATATTGCTTTTGTACGCGCACTTGGATCTGTGTAGCTTTAATATTCTATTGCTGCTGTACGTTGTTACCAGTAAGATCGACCACGGATCCGAGCTCGATCGGCGTGCATGTGGTCGTCAGCTGCTCCGGGATTCTCATCGTCTCCTTTCGATCAGTTCTTCCTCTAGAGTGCTGTGTGTTGCATTGCACTTTGTCATTCGAATAGATCGGCAGATCCGAGCTATCTCGCTGCTCCGAACCTTGTTTTGTTTTGTTTTTCGTTTTTCGTTTTCCATTTCCGTTTTTCCTCCTGTGCTCGCTAGTGGAGACGTACAGCAATGTTGTTGAAGTCGCCGTGAACTCGTGGAGTAGGTATGGTCAGTCGCTCAAGAGCTGGCAGTTTGAGCTTGGGCGTCATTGGACGTAATGTGAAGCCGTGCTACTCATTGCGATCGAATTGCAGGATCAATAGTTTTTGGTTGATGAAAGGGCTTGGAATGAGGACAAGGGTTATGGTTTATGGGTTAAGTAGAATCCACTTCGGATTAGCCACTGATATATTGAGTCTGTGCGTGACATAATTGGATTACAACATTGGACTTCAGTTGACATACAGTCGTAAGCTATGTAGGTACCAACGTAACTCATTTTCTAATCAAGCTGACTTGTTTATTTGCCGGTAAGCTATTGGAAGCAGTGAGTTTGGAAGATTCGAATACATTTTGAAATCTGTCAATGCGGTTTTGAAAGGGTCTCTTTATAAACACACATCCCAAGTCTCACTTCAAGGCGAAGTTTCACTTCCGCTGACATTAGAAGTGGGACTTGGAGACCAAAGTTGGGTTTCCAGTTTGTGTAGATCCAACTCTAAGAGTTCCTCAAAGACTTTCTCCAAGTTGCATCTCCCTTGGTGCACTATCATGTACACATGAATTGTGAGCTAATCGGCACTTGGAACTTAGATTTTAAAAAGTTGAGTCTTGAAACTGTAGTCTAAAGACAGTGGCCCGCAGAGCCACAGATTGGGCAGTGCGATGCAAAGACTATGAAATATTAGAACTACATGCTTGCCCTTCGAACTTTTGATTTCCTTAGATGCGGATCAAGATGAGCGCGCTCTCCAATAATCATACTCTGCATCTTTTAGTTTGCGTTAATATTGGTTCTCTACGTCCGACCTAATGGTCAACATTCTGTTCTGAAACATCGACCACTGCATGTCAGGTCGTTCAGAGACCAATAATGCAGTAGCCCAGTCGTCGCAGGTCAGCAATCAATTTTCAACTGACTGCATTGGATTGGACTATTGGAGGCGATTGAGGTCGGCATATGCACTCTGCCCAAGTGCACATGGTTGAATGGATGATCGGTCGTCATTGTTCGTAAGTGGTCAGATCTAGCCTTTATTAGTTTCCCAGGTTAACGTACTTCGTGGGTGTCTAACTTCAGCGAATGTATTCAAGGCAGTCGCTGGCCATCCGCCAATGTCGGGTTAGTAAATTATAAATCCTCGACTTAACGCAATCTTTAGATATTCTTGTTTAAGCTGATACCTGTGATTTGAAGCTAAACAAATGCGCTGCAAACTACTAGGAAATTGTGATTTAGGGTTGACGATCGACATTGAGCTTGTTTCTCCTCATTTATCTTTCGCTGTGAAGTTGGGGGTCGTGCAATGAAATATATCAACATTCTTGCATTTAGATTTACTCCTGTATTTCCGATCGTTGCCAATGAAATAGTGAGGTACTATAGGACTCGAGCAAGCACTTGTTCCTAGCTTTAATCATTGTCCTCATGGGACATGTCGGGATGGAGGTTCAATTCGTGAGCAAGGCACTTCGGTATCTCAATTTCGTTCCTCCGATCGGTCACGGAGGACCAGCCACTGGGCATTGATAAGTTAGGAAGAACGGTTGATAATCTTCTAGATTTGACTGTTTTGGGACGGCGTTCTTGCATTTTTGTCTGCACTTTGTCAACATCATACAGTGATCTCGAGCTGTGAACTCTCAGATTTGATCGAGGAATGCGTTGGGAAAATGTTCTAGATGACCCTTCGCTAGAAGCGAGGACATTCTCTTAAAACACCGTTCTTTGAAACTATGCATGCCATTGATTGGATACGAACGATGGTGAATTAATGTCGTGCATTGTGTAGCGGTGCTAGCAGCCATATCATCCGATGCTCGTGTTTGGAAGTGACAGCCCTGCTATTTTCGATTTGCTGCGGATCTAATCATGCAAGCCTCCATCAATAATTTGGTTTAGATTGATAATTGGAAGCGCATTTCTCGCAGGCTTATTTTCGCTCTCCGATCCATCTCAAAGTACTTCGATACTGTGATCGACCGATCAATGACTGAATACGATCAATGTCTTGAATTGTGCAGCGCCACTAGCAGCTTCATTCTCAGCGGCATTCTCCAACAGCCTATGCTCTTGAGAACCAAGCACAAGAAGTAGAAGCTCATTACAAGTGCTACTCAGAGCCCTGCGATTCTCGACTCCACGCAATGGCGGTCTTAGGCCAAGCCGTAGCCGTAGCGATGTATGGCATCCTCCTCCTTTCAGCGGCACAGGCTGACATGCATTCAGCAGCAGCCATAGTTGCCGCTCCTGCGCCAGGACCGGCACTCGCCGTCCCCACCCCGGCTCCGGCACCTAAGCCCCTGACACTCCACGGGAAAGTCGTGGCGGCGTTGCGCGCACTGGGTAGATACGGCGCCATCTCGGGGCTTCTTGACAGCCTCGGGGAAAATGCCGTCATCAAGAATGGCATCACGTTCTTCGCTCCCGACGACAGCGCCTTCGAAGGGCTCAACATGAACTCCACCAAGCTCTTGATGACGACGCTGGACTATCACGTTTCAACGTCGGTTTACAACTACCAAGCGCTGTCCAGCCTCCCGCTGAACTCCACCATTCAAACCGCCGCGCCAAACGTCAAGATCCTCATCACCAGCACGGGGACGAATGGCCTCCGCCTCGACGATGTCCCAGTTTCCGACCCGGATATCTACAATGATGGTCAAGTGGCTGTGCATGGAATCAGCTCCGTCTTCAACACGGCGAAGTACAACAAGGGCGTGGTGCCGCCGGCAGCCGCCCCTGTGGCCGCCGTGCCTCCCGCCCAAGCGCCTGCTCTCATTACCACGCCTACAACACCGAAAGCCTCCTCCCCGAAGACCGATTCGAACGCCGCCGCTCATGATGTCGTGACCAGCATTGCCCGCACCGTCCTCCTCATCTCCTCTGTTTCCCTTGCCATCTCCCTCTTGTAACTTAGATGGGTTCCCGAATTTTTTGATGTATGTGTAGTACGTGTGTGTGCCATCGTCCTCCGATCCTATTCAATGTTAGGGTTCATTCGATCACAATTTTTTTCCGTGTACTCATCGCCTAGCTGCTTGACCCCATTTGATCATCTCCAGTAGGGCAATCAATAAGCTAGTCGTCAAGTACAGTACAGTCTAGCTCGTTTTCTGCGACAAGCCTCTTCAGGAGTGTTCCTGGATTTTGAGTCCCACTAGCGCAACGTCTGTGTTCAATTCTACTTCAGATTTTTTCTCTCCGTAATTACAGCCAGGCTTCAAATCAATCTGTGGGGTCGCTTACATGCATCTTTGTGTGCTTTACATTAATGGAATGTCGATTTTTCACTCGACTCGATCGTCCGATCGTCTGGCCATTCTGAGTTTCAGCGCGATCCAGACATCTCTAGCTCCACGAGTCGCGCGGTGCTGCGCCTTCAGTTGGTGTAAGATACTTGCATTCTGTTCTCGTAGCCGGAGTTCAATTGTCTCTCTGAGTTTTTTCAAATGGAGTGATGTTTGAGTACTGTGCACGATCAATGCCGTTCTTCTTTCTATCCAATGTTATGGAGAATTCGATCACAGTTTTTGCATTTCGCCGGTTCAAGAATTCATTAGCACCTCCTCACAAGCATAACCACCACGATTTAGGGCATAACGGGATCGTACACATGCCAATGATCGGTCACATTCGACCTTGGATCGAGCTTAAGGTAGAAGCATCCATAATTGTTAGTGTACCCATTCTTTGATGTTAGGCATTGTCTTAGCTCATTTTTTACAATCATCTTTTTGATTGCTGGCGTGGATTTTGAACTCATTGAATGTGCATATTGTACACCTAATTTTCTATAGTGAAGTATAGTCTAGCTATCAATTCCAAATGCTTACCTATTCCACCAGTAAGCCTTAATATTATTAGAACTCACCTTTCATCATACCTGACAATTTCTATTCAATTCCAATTTCAAAAACGGAGTGATTCCAATTCAATTGCTTATATGTGTGTGTATCTTGGCTAGTGTACCCCAATATAAAGCCCTCCTAGGGCTAGATTTAGAAGAATTGAGTCATTCTATTGGTTCAAACTAGGAAAATTTGGATTAGCCTTCAATCCACCACCTTGTATAAACCGGGCCTAATTGGAGGAGTAACTAATGTATTATAAAGAAAATGTATATAATCATGGAGCAAACATTCCTCTCTAATATTGTTGACCAATGAAATTTTTTATTGAAGAAGTTAGTTCTAGAATCAACGCCTTTTATAGAGTTGGGCTCTATGACTTAGGTGGTTTGGTAGATACTTATATCCTTAAAAAAAATGGAAGATGTATCTCAAAAATTGACACTATCGTGCAATAGACTGTTTCATTTTGTTTTTTTATTGGGAGATGCTCTTGGTGCTTTAAAATATAAACATAACATTGTTATAGCTAGTTTAAACCATTTTTATCTCTTAGAGATTAGGATAATCCCTCTTTGGATCACAAGATGTGAATTTAATTTAATTTGCAAAGAATGATGGTCAAAAAGTTCAAGTTCATGGGGCTATTTCTTTCTAGGGGAAAAAAAAGGAATATCCAACATTGATTATTAATATTATCAATGTGCATGATTTAATACTTTGAATTAGAAAATCATTTTGATTTCAATCTTAGTGCTTATTCTATTATACCATCTAGTTTAGATATTTCTACCAAATTCATGCTTTAAAACATTGATTTTGAAGAATTTTAGATGCTTTCACAATTTTTGAAATTCTATAAATGGATCAATAGATTTGAGAAAGAAATTATAGAAAATGATTCCCAATCATTAGAGGAGATTTAGGCTTCCAGAAAACTACAAGTTCTTGGATTGCAAGAACGTAGAAACTACCGCAATAATGCAAATCCGACGTGGTTGAGAGAGTACCACGTCATTGAATTTTTTAAAAATAAGAAATTGGACGATTCTTTAGCATTTTGAGACCAATAAGAATTATTTTTTATTTTTTATTTTTTAATAATTGCTAGCTAACAACAGCTAGCAATTTTGAGAACAATTTTGGGAATAGGCCTAAAATGGGCTTCTTTTGCCCTCAAATCCCTACTAATGATTTCAAAGTATAGAAACATTTTTGTACATTTACATGATTTTGCTAATTTTTCCCTCCATCCAATAATACTAAATCCTTTTTTTTCAATCCTCTCAAATAATGTATTCTTTCTTCTTTAAAGTTGATATTAGGATTAAAATTGATTTCTTTTCTTTTTAGAATTCACTCATGAAATAAAGTAGAAGAAGTTTAGTTATCATCTACTTCACAAATTAAAAAAATTTGAAAATTGAATTTTTTTTAATAGTAACCTGAAATTAATTAGGTCCAAGACCAAAAAACACGATCAATTTGAGCTTTTGATTGAATCTATAGTAAATTCATAGTCAATTTTGAATCTAAATGTCCAAAAAAGGCAACGAAGTTGTATAGGGAATCTTCATATTCTCTAAAGTTTGTCATTAAAAATGTAGCCAACTTGCCTTGAAGAATGAATTCAAAAAAGCACCACCAATATGAACATTTTTTTAATACAAATGCAACCTTATGAAGTATAGCTTCTTTGTTTTGTGTAAGGTTGAAAAAAAGATTTCTGTTGATTCAAATATTGATATCTTGCACTCTATATAGAAGAAATTTTTCAAATGTTTTTCACATCTTCTTAAACTAGCATAATACAAGATCCTATGATTACCTATGTCCAATAATGTTGTTGTTTTTCTAAAATTTGGTACTTGTAGTAGAAATGGTAGTTTTGGAGGGTTTTGGTGAAAACATAGTCAAGCTTCTTAGGAATTAAACTTAAATTAGTAATAATACTTGGACAATGATCCAAATGCCAAGAAATCTAAGAAGACTCATGTCTACAAGTGAAGACTCTAGGGAATATTTCTACATAGAAATTACCACTCAAGGAGGCATTGCAAGGTTACAATAACAAACAACTATTTCCAAAAAGACTAAATAAAAATTCTCAAATACAATTGTTAGTATTTCAAATTTAAGAAATCCATGTGAATAATCAAAGAAGAGCTAGAGCTTAAAAGATACCCCATGTCCTTAGAGAAATACCGAATACATTTATAAAATTGAGCAAAATGTTCAAGGAACACAACATGAGCATAAAATCACTACAAAGGAAAGAGGTGTTTTAAGTATAGTCTTAGAGATAAGATTCAAATAATGACCTTTTTAGGAGATTTTGGGTAAGAAATACACGTCTTTCTAGTAAATCAGGGAAATCTCATTTGAAACCCATTCCAACAAATTGTATTAAAAAATGATAATATATTGCTTGAAAAGGAATTTAGAAGGAATTTTCATTTTGAAATATTCCTTTTAGAACTTATAAAAATATATTGGTGATGGTATAGGTGAATCTAGCCATATAGATGAAATCTACAATTCAAAATCTACAACTTTTTTTGGTATATCAATTTATTTACAAAATATTCTTTCAAATGGTACTAAAGTTATGATGATATATCTACAATTCAAAATCTACAATTTTCATCAATATATCAATTCCTAAATATTCTTTCTAATATTAATTTATGATGATTTTTTTTCCTAATTGTCAATTCTAAAGACTACTCTATGCCTCTCTAGCTTAAACCACTATAAGAAACCTATGTTTTGTGTGATGTATTTTAGATGATGTTTAATAAAACAACTTATGTTTTAATGTCAATAATAATAATCAATGTAACATTTGGATGTTACATTGAACATTATTATTGACATAAAAACACAATTTGTTTTATCAGATGTCACCTAAAATACATTACAAAAAATTTACTAGTAATGTTTTTCTTTAATTCTAAAGGTTAACCTTAAGAATAAAAGAAAACATTACCAATGAATTTTTTGAAAATAGCTTACATTAAAATATTTTGACAATCCACAAATATATTTCAATATTAAATAACAAGGATAATTTCTAATCTTAATACTTCACTTCTTTTCATGTAATGCAAATATGGAAAAAAAAAAGTTGAAAAAGCCCTACTTTATAACTCATATAATATAGGGACTCTAAAAGTGCTACTAACCCGAAAACACCATCTACAACATGTATACATTTCCAAAATTAGTTATATATCTACAATAGATATTTCATTAAAATGGCAGTATTCCTATGCCATTTTTCCATTCATTTTCTAGGATAGTTATAGATTTCAAACCTCAAGGTCCTTGAAATCTAGGAGTAATATGCATTTTAGACCACATGGTCTAAACTTGAAAATGCCAAGTTTGTAGCGTACTACCATTTTGACAAAATATCCGAGCTATATAGAAGAAACGTTTTTAAAATTAAACTTTGTTCCTTCATAATTTTTGCATAGAATACCTAAATGTAACATTCTTCTATGTGTTGGAACTTCCTTTCACTTGCTAACCAAAAAATAAAAAGTTTAAACAATCTAATAATAGTAATCAGGTACAATGGCAATCAGAGGTGCTTTTGGATTACCTACGTTTCAAGATTACAAATTTATTTGATATGCAATACCTTATTAGATCAATCGTCTTGGGGCTTGGGCATTTTGGGATTATAGACTTATAGTTTGAGTCAGATTTTTTATTTTGTTTTTGGACAAATGGTTATGTGGTCTTCCTTTCAAGAAGGTTTTAAGTTGTCTAGCTCATTCATTTTGGGGGCTTTAATTGAAGGAGGCTAATTTTGAGTATACAATTTAGATTATGTAATTTTTGCATGCGTTGACTTTGCATGACAAATGAAATGAGGTTTTAGACTCATTTTGGCAATGGTGTACAAGGCTATGATTACATCCTGGCAATTTTTTCCACATTTATCCTCATATTTTTCTATAGGCAAAGCTACCCATTTTTTTGGAGGAAATTGGCATTTAATTGCCTAAAAAAACATGGTCTGAGTGGAACACAAATATAAGGAAAAATGTGTTCACAATTAAACAGGAATACTAATTGATGAATGGTGCAACAAACTGTCATATGCGTAGCAGACATACATTCACACTCACTAAATCATGGATCAGACGGGCTGCTGATCTATCCTGAAAAACAGCATGCTTGTAGAGATGTTACAGTCATGGGCACTCACAAGTCCACTCTGCACCAGCTACTCCAATACAAGAATCTCTCCTAAATGTGAAGCTACAAGAATGAAATTGATGGAGTCTCAAAATCAGATTCTGTCATCACCCATGTAATTCACTCTCAAAATATCAACACTAATGCACAATGGAGAAGCAGAAGAAAACCAATTTCATTCACTACAGACTTTGGTTTTTAATTTCTGCAATGTGTTCATTTCACAACTCATTTTGCAAGCCATGGCACTCCATTTTGCAGCATGAAACATGAATATGAAATATTTACATCTACTGATTCTCCAACAGTTCACTTTTTCACACACTATAAAGACAGTCACATGGGAAGCTTATAGCATCACTTCCTCATGTTTCAAATTCAGTATTTTCCCCTTCACCTCGCACTCAAAGGGTTCACAACATTCCTTGACCCTCCAAGGAATTGAAGTGGGGAGGTGCACATATTCCCTTGCAATCACACAAGATATTCACATGAAATCTCGTGTCAAGCCTTCCCTGCGAGAGCACACGACTTCCCTACAGTAGGTTAAACACCCTACGCCATTCTAAACTAAACCCCTGAAGGTTTAAAGAGCCCTTTCAAAGGATATCAATGTATCTATTAGACCTATAATAAGAGACAATTGTGAGAAAAAATAAGAAAAACAAGTGCAAAAGAAAGTACATAGAGTCAGATTTTTACAACTTTACTGTTCCTGTTACTCTTTATAATGTTACTCGACTAGCAAGTGAACAATTAAACGACACCCCAAATGCACTACCCCACTAAGCTAGCAACTCTACAGAACCTAAAAAGCTGTTAGAACAAGCTACTACAGTAGATGTACAGATGTACTACAACCAGTCAATGTACTGTACACCCAATAACAGAACGGAACGGAACAGCCAGCCACTGAATTTATTCATTTTCACATCTTGATACACAAGGTGCAGATCAACTGAATTAATCGCTATCTCCCTAAAGAATTGGATTGCAATCGAATGCTGGACGATAAGGATATGTACACCAAGGCTACATGGAATACGTACATCTAGCTTCCGACACGTACCTCACACTGAAAGTTTCATGAGGAGTCTGGGTTTACAATTGGGAAGCAATGCTGAAATTAGTGTCTATGGTTTTGAATCCTCTTGGTCTGACGGTCTGACCACCTAGCTGCAACAATTACGGTCTTCCTACAACAACACCCACTTACAATGAAACCAGTCCAACACCAGCTACCGGAATATCAAGAGCATGAACTTCAGACATTATGGTTGCTCGCTACTTCATAGACAGCGGCCGCTTTGGTTTGGTGTTTCATTCTTCGAAAGCGAAAGGAATTCAAACCTACAGGCATTCCTGCACACCAAAGAACGAACTGTTTTCCATCGCCAAGCTAAAATTTCGACTCGACCTCACCATCTGATCGATCTATCCCACCTGAGGATCGTAGAATAGTATATAAGCTGATGTGTTGAAGCAACCATAGAAAGAAAATGCCAAACTAGCACCAAGGAGTGCATGCATAAACGACATGGGAAAACAGTGTTCGGTTAGAAAATTGAACCCCACAGTCTACCCAAACACAGGCACAAGTGCGTTAGGAGTTTGAGCAAACTCAAGCAACTGAGTCCCTTCGCGAAACCTGCAAAACAGACGTACAAGGGATATGAACTGGAAACCATGAGCCGCAATATATGAGTCGTACCCTTGTACAGCCGTGCGTACCCTCGTAACGGTCGAAGCTGAACTGCAAAGAAAACCGAATGTCCGTCCTTCTTCGCTTCACGTCCAGGAAATTCAGGAGACTTCATGTATGGAGCAGGCAATGACGATGATCGATGCGCAATTCGATGAAACTCCCGTATATGTATTCAGGGCATGTATGTATCCGGCCCAGCAAGTTGTCTACCATATGTAGCCTGTAGAAACACCTCAAGAGTTTGACACCTCCACCGACGTCGTGGTCCAAAGAATCGAAACACTGACCAATGGAATGGAATAAATGGCGGAATGAATGCACTGGATTCCAACTGTCACCCACATCGGCTCGACGTCAGTCGCTTCAGGTGTTTCTACAGCCCAAATATGATGACAACAATGACAAAGAGCTCTGGTCCAACCGAACTGAACTCCATTCGCAGCGAAGTTAACTCACAGCAGACGTACACGCTCGCAGCTCGCCGAGACGGCAACCCTACCCAGCAAATCTCTCCACCAGAGTTATCGAAACTGCACAGCAGCAGCCTAGCCAATGCAAACAAGGCCGGAGAGCCCGGAACCTCACACTCTTACTAGTGAGCTCAGTATCAGTGCTAGCTAGCTCCCCACCAACAACAACAACTACATACCCCAAACTGAATGCGCGCACACAAACTACTACTACTACCTCGCGTCCAGTAGCTAGCAACGAGTCGCGGAATTGCGGAGTCACTGAAGTCGCCAAGAGCCCACAGGAGCCAGATGCTCCAGATGCTTCTTCTTGGCCTCAGAAAACACACGAGCGAGAAGGTTCAGCAACGCTCAACGGCGCGACCAGGGTAGCAACAACGACAGGTACCGTCGATAGATATCGAGAGCATCGTCGATAGATACCGTCGTCGTCGATGTCTGGAACAGCTGAACCCAACCCCACATTCCAAATCTACCCCAGGTTCTGTCCGACTTCAATTCCGTCCCCCAGGGCAACGAAAAGGAAGGAATGAGGGATCCATACTAATATGACGGAGTCCCGGAGACGACCAGACGAACCAGCAATCCGCGGGTGAAAAAAGCCCCGGCGCTGTCTGTCTGTCTGACTCGGAAGGAAGGGAATCGATTGAAGTTTCGCATCAGGCCCTGGCTGAGTGAGACGGATGAGATGAATGCTCTGGACGGGGAAGTTCTGCTATTTAACCTCTTTCCGCCATAGCCAAGCGCCTTCACAAGTTTCAGGTTGGCTTTCCTGGGGAAAGCTGCCCGTGCCCGGACCACGGGAATCTTCAGCCCTGGAGCCTCCGCCGGGCAGGACGGGCAGAAAAACAACCGCCCAGGAAGGTCAATTGTTGACTGTTGGACTACTCATTCTATTTGTGGCCAATTTGTGAGGAGGCTATTTTTTAATTTTGTGGCTGGGTTGGGTTTGAATTCATGGCAGTACGGATGGTTTTGATCATGTCACTGATGGAGGTGCCTATTGGTGAGCTTTTAAAGGGTAAGAAGCTTTTTTTAAAATAAAAATAATAAAGAGGGAAAATGAGTGTATTTTTGGGTGCAGAGCATGCAAAATGTTCTTCTTTTGCAGGGCAGTGTGACGTGTCGGAAGTGGGGATCCTGCCTCACTTGTGGCACTAATTTTTTGGAGATTTTTTGTAGTGAGACCGCCTGCTTGCACTCAGTCCATTTGATCCATACAGATTTGATTTTTGCAGACCTAGGAATATCAGAGGGGCAGGGGATTCATGTTGCTACTTCTTACCCATGTTACAGTATTGCTATATTATTATTTATCTCAATCGTTCAAGGTTTCATGAAATTCAGTCAGCCTTTTTATAGGGGATTACATAGGCCTAAGATTCGAGAATGAGATCCTTCGCGAATCTGCGGTTCTAATTTCGGTTTAGAACATGGACTCTCGTTCATGTTTTCGTGCTCACTGATCCGGCTATTTTAACACGAAAAAGGATGAATTAGGAAATTGTAAACAACCCACTGTCCCTTCACATTCTGTAATTGCACATTCCATGCACGTCCTTGAAATGAGGGAGACGGCGGGGGTTTCAAGGGCTGATCAGGCTAATTGGAGGGTTTTGCTTCATGCTTCAAAGGATTTTCCAGTAAGGTAGGTACACCCAAAATGGCTCCTGACCTTAAAGCGCTCTGTACAACGTGCATAGATTTTCAAAATCAGTCATGTACCCAGACTGTAGATGGCGCTTTCAGAAACACACTTTAACTGTTAATAACTTTTGCATACGGTATCCAAATCCACTGTTCTTTGGTGCGTTGGAACATGCTTTCACTCACCAACAAGACTGTAAAAAAATTTGAACAACATAATAACAGGAACTAGGCACAGTAGAGAAACTGGCGCTTTTGGGTGTACCTACCTTAGTTCAAATTTTTATGCAGTCTTGTGGGAAAGTGAAAGCATGATTGTTCCAATGCACCAAAGAACGCAAGATTTGGATACCGTATGCAAAAGTTTTTAACAGTTAAAGTCTATTTCTGAAAGTGCCATCTACAGTCTGCAAACATAATTGATTTTGGAAATGTATGTGCACTGTAGATGGCGCTTTTAGGAACAGGGCGCTTTTGGGTGTACCTACCTTAAATTTTCCTTGAAAGACAAATGATAGTGACACTTGTTCATCTAAGGAAGTGGCACCTTAACCCATTCAGTTCCTCAACTATGTTTTTAATCAAAACGCTCCAAAATTGCCATTTCTAGTACAAATATCAAATTTTGGACAAAATAACATTTGGAGGGACATGTGACAACATGATCTCATAGTATGCTAACTTAGGAACATGTGGAAAAAATTTCAAGAATTTTTATTTCATGAATAGCAAGATATAGACTTTTGAATTCACACAAATTCTTTTTTAGGCCCTATGAAAAACTAGGCATCTACGCTTCACAAGCTCACATTTGTTTGTATGAAAAAATGTCCAAAGTGGTGGTGCTTCTTTGGATTCGTTCCTCAAGGCAAGTTGGATAGATGCTTGAAAAATTGCAAATGATTTGGAATCATATAACATATAGGAAAAAAATAGTAAGGAGAAAGAAGTAGAGAATGATTCAAGATACTAAATTGTTAAGAACTTAGTTATTGAATTGAAAAATGTCAATCCCAATGGTTGCAATGTTATAATTATAAACAACCTACATCCTATAATTTTATTTTTTTCTAGAAAGCATTGAAAATTGAGTCAAAGTTCATTTTAGAGTAGAAAATCCATAACTACCTACAAACTAAAACACGGCTTATAACTTTTACTTCATTGATAGAAATGAAATGATTCAAAGTTTTCCACTTATATATAAATCCAAAAAAATAATTTCAAATTTTTATTTATCAAAAAAATTGTTTTTAAAAATTTGCCCATATTGTCTATTTATGAAAAAACAAAACTTATTAGGCTATAAATTTTGACTCATATCTCCAAATGTCATGAAATTTAGTGCATCTAAAAGATATTCCTTGTCTACACCTTCTATTAAAGTTTGAGCCCAAAATATGGAAATCTCCAATCACACATACCTGTCCTAAATTGATATGTTGCCAAATTTAGTAAACTATTGTAGTCTTTTAGAGGTTAATCCCTAATCCATAGAGGATACCCTAACCACTTTTTTGGTTAATAAATGATATAGAATCTTTCTATATAATATAGAAATGCAAAAAATTTACTTTCAAAATCTTGCAGAAAAAGTGAATGTCTTGTATAGTAGTTTTTTCAATGAATGTATTTGGAAATTTTAAACCAATTTTTTAGACATTTTCTAAAGAGATGTCAATGACCAACTTGCCTACTAAGGATTAAAGAATAGGACACAACCCCAATGACCAAGGTAGTTACCAAAACATTTCCAATTATTGAACCAATAATGCATCTTTCAAAGGTTATAGAATGCAACTTCCCGTGACTAAGGTTGTTACTAAAATTATTACAATTATTGTACCAAAAGGTGCATTCATTATTTCTACAATAAATAGTCAAGTCAACCATTGATCACTTTTCAACCTCAATGTCCTTGAAAGATTAACCTTGATAGGATGAGACCTATCACCAAGGTACTTTGCCAAAAATGACCTAATTTTTGCTCAAATACATGCATTCTTCATTTTTTCAATAATCTTGAAAATCATTGATTGATGATGTTGTAGCTTCATTGTCCTTCCAAATATAATTGTTATTACAAGTGTCTCAATTGATGTCTTTTGTGTGGATGCATTGTAAATTTTTTCTTCAATCCAATTAGCAAATTGTAATGAAAGGTTTTGTAAGAAGAATTTGAATTTTTTCTACTCAAAGAATATATGATAAATTTCAAGAATCAATAAAATGTAGACTTGTATAGTCTCAATAGAAAACAACACATCAAGAACCTTCATTGGCGCAACAAAGAGTGATGTATGGATAGTGTCACCTCTAAATAGCAACTTTGATAATCTACTTTAGTTCTAAATAAGAGACTTGAATTTTCACTTGCAAATTTGGTTCAATATTAGGCAAAAACCAAAGTTTGTTTTAGATGTAGGTATAGTAAACTTGCCAATCACTACACAAATGGAATTCAAATCCTTCCCCACAATTTTATGAAAACTTGTAAGATGTGAAACTTGGCCTTATTAATAATTGCCATGTTAAGATTCACTTCCAAAAAAGAAAGCATAAAAAGATATCTTCTTGCAAATTTCATTCCAACGTGAAGGTTACAAGCCTAAAATTTTCTTGAAAAAAGCTAACAACCCTTCACCACATAGTGTGTAGTGAATGTGCGGTGACTATGGAATCATTAACTTTGGGAACACTATTGAGAAAATTGTTCACGTTGCTACTATGTACGATGACTATGCGGTGATTAGCATTGTCTCGTGAATGGCGCACTTACTGTAGTTTAATGTAAAGCTACCTTAGTCCACTTTGATTCATATATTTTGAAAATCTTGTCAAATTAGTTACAACTCTAAAGTTGTATGATATAATGCTTAATAAGCATCTCTATCCTATTTTTCTTCAAATTTTAAATAAAAAAGAATGAAAGCCCATTGCTAGAAAGAAAAGAGTGTTCATAGTTTTTGAAGCAATATTAAATTAGTTATGATTTTTCTAAGATCGTGGTGGTCCTAGGTACCTATTTCTGACTATAGGTTTGACAAAGTGCAAAATACATGTAGAATGTAAAGAGAGATGGGGAAATATAGAAGAAATTTGTTAACTTGCAATGAAAAATAAGAGAAGGTCTTTAAAGTGATGAATGATAGTTTTTAAGGTTCTAGATTCTATATAATTTTTTCAAAGGTTGTCGGCTAGCCAAATCTGATTTTAAATACATTAATGTTAAATATGTTATATCTTTTTGAAATGGACCACATTGCATGTTAAACCAATCTACACTACAACCCAAATACATTATTAATACACTTGAATGCACCCTCACTTCTTCTCCTGTCCATTTATTGTCAATCACAATTCCCATTGAGAACCACATTATGTCCATTTTATCTTCAATTGCAGGGTACATTTGAAGACAGTGGTTACTTTTAGGACAAACTACTACTGGGAGCATCCAAAACCATCAACATAAGAAATTCAATATAATTCGAGGCATCTTCTTTAAAAAAATAATATTTTTTAGTGTTAGCAAGTGAAAACCATGAATATTCAAAATTTTAAAAAATATAGAGAGAGAGAGAAAGAGAGAGAGATGTTATATGTAATTTCTAAGATTTTTTAAAGTATTGGCTACCTAAACCATTGAAACTTTCCTATAGATGCACCCAAATTAGAATCTTGTGAAATTTAGTTGTTAGTGAATCACAATTAAATATATGTCCTTCAAATGCGTCAACAAATCAATGTGCAGTATATAGAAGATAGTTTCACCAAAATCTATGGACATAATTGGCTGACACTAGAGACAAAGAATAGGTACAGGTTCAGGAATGGGTGTTTCTACCTTATATATTCTGTGGCAAATCCATTTGGTTTGTTGCTCAATAGGCCACACACCAAAAACCTATATAAAAACCGAAAATTTGCTTGTAGTTTTAAAACCTTGAAATTCATAGAGAAGAGTCAAGAATATGAGACAAACTCCAAGATGGAAGTACTATCCCACTCACATTTGCAAATCCTATCTTGGGAGGACCACTCATTTTTCAAGAAACCGGACATAATAATTGCGTAGATTTAGATCTTCGGTCATGAGCATGGCGAAAGTACAAAGCTCCTATTGAAAGACCAGCCAGGGCTCCGTCTTGAGAAGCCTACGCTTAGTGGATTTGTCTGCAAAATTTGCCCACAAATGAATGCACAACCGCTTTGTATGGTTGAGAAGTGAGTGCAAGTATCTTAAACTCTTATATTTGCAAACCCTTGGTTCGTACAGGTGACATGATCCAGTCGTACTCTGGTGGATGTTCGTAGAGGCACAATTGGATGCACTCAGGCAGCATCCAGATGCAGTGCTCACCTTCTATGAATTTTGAGTGTGTCGCAGGGTCCCTTTTGCATAACTTTCATTGACTGAAAAGTTGTTTGGATGCCACATAAGAGGATTTCTGGCCTTTCTACAAGACTGTGAGTTCCCAAATGGTGGGAACGTGTTGGGAACTCTGGGAACCCCATGCTGATGTGGTCGAGCAATTGTCATGTCAGATAATATTAATATATTAATAATATTAATTAAATATTAAATATTTTTTAATTTAAAAAAAATTACTTTCTAATATATCCTGAAATTTTTGAAAAGAATTTTTTTTTTTTTTTTCAAAATTCAAAAATTCAAACCAGCAGGGGCTGGTTTGTAGCAGTGGGAATAGTTTCAGGGAACGGCCCTGAAACAGTCTCTCGGAGGCCCAGAAATCCTCTTATGCAAGTGTTGAACAATTATAATGGATTGAATTTATTGAACATTGTGTGGGTAAAACATGGGAAAGAAATCAAGCATGATAGGGTTTGAATTTAACTCTTAAAGTCCCATTGGTCCTAAGGTAAAACAACCCATTACGGACTTTTCACCCATTGTGGACTCTTAGAAATGACCTAGGAAGGTTTTTCTAGTGAATGAGATTTGGACCATAATCAATGCCTTAGATAATTGGAATAAAGGGGTTAGTGACCACAATAGGAACTTCCAGCTTGTTAGTGCTAATTCATTGTAGGAAGTGACTTTTTCAGGTCTTTTATGTTAAAAAATATTGTGACTGCAATAGGTGAGTGAGTGAGCGTTAAGGATATAGTTTTGGTTGGTTTTGGGGTAGTCTATAAACTCTTTTAAACTATGATGGCTTGAACACTTCCGAAATTCATAACAAATTCTTACTATGTTCAAAAAAATATAGTTTCAATGTCACTTGCCTTTATGTGGAATTTGAAAAAAAATCTTAGCAAGCACATGAGGGCATACCCCCATTTTAGTCCAAAATGGGTTGTTTTACTTTATGGGGGATTTTGGGTAGGCTTGTTTGGTCTAAATATTCATTGTAATTTTTCTGAACTTTTTATAAAGTTTGGAAAAAAAAAACATTAATTTTCTAGGAATATGATTTTTATTTCAATTATTGGAGCAAAAGTCATGTCAAAATAAGCTAAAAATGAAGGTTGGCAGGTAGTATCTAGAAAAAAAATTAAATCAAAATAAAATTTTCAATTTTATTCCTAAGACATTATACTTTTGCCTAATATTAAGCTTTGATTCATTCTATTTGGGCTAGTGGTGAAAAAGTTATAGATAATCTTATTTTTTTAGGCAATTCGAGAATCTTCTTGAAAAAAAATTGTTCAATTTTGAATGCTAATATCTTCTAATGTGTATGGTCAAATTTGATGAAATTTCTATTACAAGTTTGAGACAAGTGAGGTACAAGTTCACTTACAATTAGACTCTTAGAAAAATTATGTTTCTTTGGTTGAATGCAATAGAGGTGGCAATTTTTGAGTGGACTTTTGATAAAACAATGGCCTTGGAACTTTAGAGGTGAATATACTACATGTAGATATTAATCCACCAAAAGCATATCCACTCCAAATCCTCAAAAAATAAAATAATAAATAATTAAAATTAAAAAATTATTCACATAGAATATAGAATTTTAAAATACACCATTTGAAGCACAAGAAAATAAACCATGAAATAAGTTGGCACAAATGAATCTAGCTTTGGACTTTGGATGATTGAAACATTCAAAAATACCTCTTGTACAATATAAAAAAGAACACTACTATTTCAAAAATTTATTGTCAATCTAACAAAAATATGCAACTTTGCCAAGTAGACAATAAACTTTCAAAAATAAACTTATTTTTGAAGTGATTGCTATCTTTCATTACCTTATAATAGTGACATTTAAAGGTACATCGGTTGTCTAATATCCATATTTACAATTTGTAGGCTAGAGATGTTGAGGTCAAATAATGATGTTCAAACTAGATTTTTATTGTTCAATGAGCATGTTTATTGGCTTATCTTTTTGAAGTTAAATCTTTAACACACAAATCTTTTGATGAATCCTTGTATATTTTTGCTCATATATTAGTACAAATGTACTAATCAAACTTGTCATGAAAGTAGATTATTCTTTACAATTTATACAAGTTGTTTTGGACGAAGTATCACTTCTCTTACAAGTTACAACTAATTTATGATCTTAAATATTGACTTCAAGGTTGTGCAAATTGATCAATAGAAATCAATTTAATGAGTTACTACAAATGAAACGTCAAATCAACTCTATAGACAAACTAGTAGAATTTCATTACAATTATGGAAATGTAATTTTGATACACATGCAAGTTTGGATGCATTCATCAAGTGTTTAGGACTCAACACTCAAATATTGTAACTATTGAAAAACTGTGAGGGTCTAACCTTTAAAAAACATGATATAATTATATATCTTATAGGCCATGAAATTCCAATTATCACTTATTTTTTAAATTGATTCTTCTCACTTTATATTGCAATATACAATATTTTACTATTTAGATTGTAAAGTATATCATATTAGGATTTGATATTTTTCAATGTTTTATTCTTCATATTAACAATTAGATAGTTGTTCATTTGTTGCTACAAGGATTTGACCTTCTCAACCTCAAGCATTAATTGTTTTTAACACCTTATAAGCCTATAATGACTAGTTCTTTGTTGGTTGATATAACAATAAGTAACATGGTATTGAGTTAAACAAATCTAGTAGTAAATACTTGTACTGTACAATCTATCATCTACAATAATATCTAGTTTCTATTGTTGCTACTTATATCAATTATTCAATCAAGTTGCTCTATAAGAATGTTTCTATATAGTTATAGCATGGTGTCCAAAATAAGTCTATATATGGAGCCAATCTATTTATGATAAATAAAACACAATTCAAGCACTTTGTGGATAATTTATTATTGATACATGTTCAATTTAAAGTATGTTTTGTGATGGAGTCTTGGACAATAGTTGTGAAGTTAAGAAGATCCCCCCTAAATCCTTAACCCAAGCTAACTTTATGAGGGTTATACATGCCATAAATTTTAGGATACTTGCTTCCTTCACAATGATATCAAAAAATTACGTGTATTTGGAGTCTTGTTGAATGGAGTGACAAGTTCCTTAAGTTAATTGTTCTTTTTCTTAATTCTTAATGGTCATCGTTCCTTTAAAAAAATGGAGTGACAAGTTTTGCTTTGGTGCCATTAGAATTGTTGTTGCATGGTTTTTGTATATTTAAATGCATATTGCCAAAAGTAGACTACAAAATTTGATGACATTCCTCTTGGACCTTTACACTGATTTATTTGCTTAGTGAAGGTGCTAAAATAGTGTAACTACACAAATTTATTTTTTGTGGAAATTAGTACAACTGATAGTAATACTCCAATGTGCACTAGTAAACATAACATTATTAAAAAAATGCAAGCCCCATGTTTCCAAAGTAAGAACCTTGTATATAGGAACTTTCCATCTAGCCAGTGTCTCACTACAACTTCTCAATTTATCAATTATACTATGGGTAGCATTACAATTTCCTAGCTAGCCAATGTCACTAGTTTTACAACTTCTCAGCCAATCAATGATTCTCCACACATTAAACTAAATGCACTATAAGAAATTTAGAGGAGAATTATCCAAATCTCCAAGGAGCAATGTATTAGGCTACCTATCCAATGTTATGTACAATACTGTGACTTTTGTAAACTAGTGTTACAAATAGTAAAAGGATAAACAAGTCCCATCTTTTGCTTCCAAAGTGAAGATTTTTAGGTGCCGGCCTGCCCATTGCTCGTTGAAGTAATTTTCCAATGTAATGACTGATCCCCAAAATATATCTTCTGCCCTACTATAAATAGTCACCAAAAAACATGATCCGGGTGGATTGGCCCCCTTGCTTGGCCTTACCATGTTTTACTAGAGGTGCAATCAAAACAAAAAGTCCCCTAGTTTGGGCCATGATCACCCCTACTTTCTTCATCCCTAGCTAATTTTGGGTCTCTGATCGCAAATATGAATTCAAAATTTGTAAAAAATATATTTGTGTGAAAAATAAAAAATTACAGCATTTTACTTGAGTGGCTGAGTGAGGGGGTCAGTTCTCCTTGCCCGAAAAACATGGGTGCATGGATGGCTTGGGTTCTCCATCCAAAATCAGTACTAAGGAAAAAACACCCATTTCCATCCCTATACCTATTCCTGAACCCTAGAGTATCACTAAATCTGTCCATAAGCATTTATTAAAGTGTCCAACAAATGTTTAATTCTAATTTGTTGACGCAGTTGTAAGACACATGTATAATTTTAATTCGTTGACAACTGATTTTAGCAGGTGTTCAGTTAACCCTGAAGCGCTTTGACATCCATATTCTGGACGATGAACAGAAGGCTTCAAGGCACTGTTTCATCCAATTAACTTCTCATTTATCAAATGTAACACTTGAATCTAGAAAAGACAACCTTCCTTAATGACCAAATTCATTCAATTCTGGTAAATGATATATCTGTATAAAGCTATAAGCGAAAATGTGCAAAAATTCAAAAAAGGATTGAGATGTTTCAGGATTAAGGTGGGTACACCCAAAAACGCCCTGTTCCTAAAAGCGCCATCTACAGTGCACATACATTTTCGAAATCAGTCATGTTCACAGACTATAGATAGCGCTTTCAGAAACAAACTTTGATTGTTAATAACTTTTGCATATGGTATCCAAATCTTGCGTTCTTTGGTGCGTTGGAACATGCTTTCACTTGCCAACAAGACTACATAAAAATTTGAACTCATTAATAGCAGGAACTAGGCTCAATATGAGAAAGTACATACTGATTCCAAAAAATCTTTCTTTTTTTTCAATATTCATGATTTTCACTCACTAATACTAGAAAAATATCATTTTTAGAAAAAAGATGCGTTCAACTATGCTGAATTCCTTATTTGGACGGTTTTGGGTGTTTCCACTGTAATCTTAACTTACTGGTGAAATCATTGCCAAAGTGCACTCTCTCCTGTGTAGGTGCCCGCGTCCCATTTTGAAGAAAATTCTTGGGGAACAATATCAAGGGCAAATTTTGAACTGAAGGCCTTCATCAGCTTCGAAAAAGCGTACGGCAGGAAAGGATAATAATAAAGTATTTGCCTGCAAGCCTTCGACGAAATACCCCGAAACTCACAGTCTGTCGACAAAAGCTGGGGCAAACCGACTGAAGTCACTGAACTGAAGGGGGAACTGCCGTCAGTGGCTGGGGGCCTACACGAGCCACTTTCTGTGGGGGTTTTAAAAAAGAAACGGACTTAATTACAGTTTTAGGAAAAAGAAAAGAAGGGGAAACCAAATAAATTAGGGAGGGTACAACCAACTGAGATCTCACAAACCTAGCTTCATCTGACCCCTAATTAACCCTAGAACGGCCCTTGGGGGTTCACTCCAAAAAGCACCCATAGAAGAGCTGAAACTGAATTTTGGGGAGGTGGAACTTCTTAAATTATTTTTCAGTAGATTTTCCTGAAAAAGCAAGTGGAATTCGCATCTAACGCAAGTTGTTTCATATTTTTTGGAGCTCTATAGAATTAGTTATGAAATATTGAAGTTGAAATGGCATAGAGCTCTAAAATCGCATGCCCCCTCAAATGTACAGTGTTTGTACATTCTTGTAAAGATGAAAAAGCAGCATGTACAAATGATGTACATTTGAGAAGGTGGGGCGGTTTTAGAGCTTGAGCGATCTTTGAGCCTCCTCCCTTACAACCCATATTTAGCCTGACAACTTTTCAATTGTAATTGAATATATGAATTGTGGTATATTGCTATTTATAGACTATTATGATCATTAACTTGCTTTGTATTGAAAAGTATTTAGTCAATTTTTTTGTAAATAAATACCACTATATTCATAATATATTGTATGGCCACAAAAGGCTTTAAAGCCCCTTTAGGATTAACACCTAAAGGACCATGACTATGTTTTCACTAAAACCACTGCAAAACTGCCATTTCTAATACATGTACCAAAACTTAGAAAAGAAATTGTTTTCTGACACATATAACCATTAGATCTTGTAGTAAGATTCTTTAGAAGGATGAGGAAAAAATTTCAGAACTTTCCAACACGTAGATTGCAAGATTTTAGTGTTTGAAGCTACAACAAAAAGCCTTTTTTTTACCATTGTGAAAATCTGGGCAGTTTCACTTCACAAGGTCACATTTGTAATAAAAAGAAATTCCAAATTGGTTGCAACTCTTTGAATCCACCCTTACAGGCAAGTTGTCTACATGCTCAAAAAATTTCAAATCATTCGGAATTGTACAACATATAGGAAAAGAATAGTGAGTAGAAAAAAGTAGAAAATGAGCTAAAATACAAAATTATAAACAATTAATTTATGGAATTGAAAAATGTCAATCCCAATGGTTAAAATATTGTAATAAAAAATGTATACCTACTGCTTCTTCTTCTTTTTCAAAAATATTAAAAATTGCATTAACCCCTAAGGGACTGAAGTCCCCTCGGGGGACACTTGGAATTACGGGCAGGCTTGTGTGAATTTGAATTTTTTATATTATTTTTTGAAACTTTTTTTCAAGATAGGAAATCAGATTAGCTTTCCAAAAATATAATTTTTATTTCAATTGGTGCTTGGAAGCAAAAGTTATGTCATTCTATGTCCAAAATGCAGTTCGTCGGGCAGAAAAAAAAAACCACAAAATTTTTTTTTTAATTTTTTAATTTTTTTTCTTGAAGATCTTGTTTTTTTCTAAATTTGAAGCTTTGTTTCATTTTATTTGGATTAATAATGAGAAAGTTACGGACAATCTTGAATTTCGGGCAATCTAAGCACCTTCTTCAGAAAATAACTTACAGAATTCATTTTTGAATGCAATTTTTCAAATTTTTCAAATTTTATTTTTTGATAGGGTTTAGGATGTTTGCAAGAACAAGCTCATTGTTGGGATCATGGTTTTTCAATTCCATCTTAAAGTTATTAACAACTTAGTGTTTTGTTCAATCTTGGACCTACTTCTACTTAACAATTTTTTAATGAATGAAAATCAAGTAGTAGTTTTTTGAAATTTTTTTCCCTAATTCCCAACTCAAATTTTCAACATAATAAATTTTAACTTCATGGTCCATAGTTCAAAAAAATTCAACAAATGGCAATCAAAGTCATCTGAAATTGCAAGTCAGAGTTCAAGAAAACTTTTTTTTCCAACTTTGAATGCTAATATCTTCCAATCGGTACGGTCAAACTTCATGAAATTTTTACCATATGATCTCAGACAAGTAATTTACAAGATCCTACGGTTAGATTCTAATAAAATTGTTTTTTTTGTTTTTTTGGGAGGAAGTAGCAAACATGGCAGTTTTGAGTGGTTTTCAAGCTAGAAAATGCCTCAGTCCTTTAGGGGTTAAATAAAGAATTTCAAAATTTTTTTGGCAGTGTAGAGATTCTATAACTAGCCACAAGCTACCCCAAACTAAAACTCCTTATAACTTTTGACTCATTGATCAAAATGAAAAGATTCAAATATTAGGAGAGATTTGAGGGCTCTAAGAGCCCACGAGTTCCCACAGCCTGAAATTGCGTAATCTGTTGCAAGAACGCAGTTCTGCAGGAATCCTACATGGTCGAGCAATTGCCACGTCATTAATTTATAAAAATTTGGGGTTTTTTTCATATTCCAGGACCCAATTTCTTTTTGAGAAATGCTGGCATGACAGCGGCCAGCCATTCCCCAGACTAGTTTTGGGAACAGTCCCAAAACGGCCCTTTAGAGCCCTCAAATCCCTCCTAATGGCTTTCCACTTAGATAAAGATCTAATAAACCAAATTTATTTTAATCTTTAAAAAATCATTTTAAAAGAGTTTTTTTTCCTGCCCTAACTTCCCCCCGAGCAAAGAAAGTGACATATCATGCCATAACTTTTTACCCATGTCTTCAAAAGCTATGAAAATTGTTGGGCCTTAAAACTACTCCTTGGGCACACATTGTGTGAAAATTTCAGAGAAAAAAAATAAAAACTCCATTCAAAGTGAGCTACTTGAAATTGCTATGTTGCCAAAAAAACAAAGTTTGGTCCTTTAGGGGTTAAAGGATCAAGGTGCATTTCAAGCAAAAATAGTGAAAAATTGTCACTTTTTAGGGTAGTGAGAAAAAAATGAAACAAAAGTTATTCTTGCAAAATTCAACCATACAAAGTTATACTAGACTATCATGGGAATGTATGGAAAAAGAATTTAGAAACTTTCATCACATTGATTGAAATATTTAGATTACAACATTTGAAATAAGAAGAAAAAAGCGTTTTTTACCTTCTTTGATAGGACCAATAGACTTTAATTCCTCCTAGATTTAGAATTTTGCACTACACATAAATTTTTGTTTCTTCTTACATTTTCATCTTCCATTTTGTAAATTGCAGTCATATTTCAAATTAGGACATATTTAATTTTGAAATATATTTTTATAATTAAATAATTAAAAAATTTGACAAAGCAAAAAGATGATTTGTCCTTTAAGGGTAAATTTCTAATGTATTGATCATTGGCTTCATGCATTCAAATGAATTGGTAGTTCTAACTTCTAAATAAATGTACATTTCATGAAATTGTCAAATTTTAGCTAATGGTCAATTTGAATCTAAGGCTAATATCTAGGTTGGTGGCGGTGATCTTAGATTTAGACAAGCTAGGCCAACAAATATAAGTTTTGAGAAAGTGTGCATAGATAAGGTGGGCATGAATTGTTTTGGTGACCTCTACTTCTATAAGGTTATCCTAAACCTTTTTCTTACTTGCATTAGGCTATCCCAAGCTACACTTCCTTCTTCACCTCAACTAATTGAAGCTCCTATATTGCTACATTGGCTCTTGAATTGTCATTCCTACATTGTTCATAAACAAGCTCCTTCTCATTGCTCCTATTCTATCTTCCTTCTTTGCTTTTGCTTCTACTTATTGCTCATACTTATAAGTGGTTGTTCCTTTCTAAAATAAATGCACCCAATATTGACCACCTTCTGCATCAACAATCAATAGGGGAACGTATATCCAACTAGGGTTGGAGTAAATTTCTAATTTCTCCTAGAAATGTGTGTTTTGTATTTTTTCAAGATTTGGACCAATACATTAATGGCACATAAGTGAGCAAGAAAGTAGGAAGCAATGAATCAGAAAGTAGTTCTCAAATGATCAAAATTAGATGACTCTAGATGTTAGTCATCAGTCAACCCTAACTTTACCTTTCAAAATTCATAGTATTTTCAATTCAAAAGATAAAATTACCAAAAAATTTGTAATCTATGTCATTTATATCAATGTACCTATAGAAATATTTGCCTCGCCATGCATTACCTAAATCATGTGTAGAATTACTTATTTGATTGGTTATTGATGCCTTTACCTTAGAATATGCACCTTTGTTCTAAGCCCACAAAAAAGACTTCACCCTTTTCCTTCTCATTTTCAAATTGGTGCTTGTGGTGTATTTAAATAGAAAAATGTTAGACATCTTTATGTAATATGCTCTTCAAGGTTGAGGCAAGTAGAGCAATTGAAGGTTAAAAAGTTGCTATGCCTAATATTTCTTCTACAGTGTCTTCACCTCCTTCTACTTCATTTAATGAGAATTTCAAGATATTTGCATTTGAAGTGAAAAAAAAAGGTTTTTCTACACCTTCCATAGCTAGCTTATTTGACTTTCAACCTTTTGAACTTAAATTTTTTGCACTACAAAGTTTTGAAGTTTAAATCTTTTTGTAAGGTAATTGATTTGAGAATCTAAGAAAAATAATTAAGAAAGAAAAGAAATCATTCTTAAAATTTTTTAAGTAGAAGTAATTATGAAATAGAAGAAAAATCTAAATTTTTAATATCTCTAAGATGAAATTGAAACATTCTCATTCCAATGGTGAGATTGTTCTAATAAAAAAAAACTAAACTATGTGGAATTTGTTTCTTTGAAATTTTTTACTAAAAAGACATGTATTTCTTACTTAAAATCTCCTAAAAAGGTCATTACTTAAAATTTTATCTCTAGGACTATACTTAAAACACCCCTTTCTCTTGTAGTGTATGTATTAAATAGAAATAGGTTCAAGATTGAAAGAAAAATTGAATTGTAAATAGCTTTGAAATGACATTGAAATATAATAATTTCAATGGTAAGATTGTTTTAGCAAGAAAGCTTAACCTTATTAAACAATTTTTTTGAAAAATTGTCAAAATTTCATTTAGAAACAAAACCTATATGTTATTTTTTTTAAGAAGATGTTGAAATTGCTTGAAAATTTACCTTTAAGTTTTTGAAGATTTTTTGTTCACCCTAGCAACATGAAAATTATGTTCAAAATAGCATAACTTTTGCCTTTGGGAACCAATTGAAATAGAAAATATATTTTGACAAAGCTAATAATTTTTTTTTAATCTCATACATTAGAGAAAATTTGGATTCTCCAAAGGGCTGCCTAACTTTGACAAGCCAGTCTATATAAAGAGCCTGATTTCTATATATAAAGAGCCCCGCCATTTCTGACACAAAATGCGGTTCAGTTTGTGTGCATATCTTCAGTGCCACGCAGAATATGTCAGTTTTTTACAACTTTTGTCCAATAAAACTGAAGAGCTCGTATTTCAAAGCTCTTATGTTTGGCTGCATTGTTGAGCACATGACACTTATACATCATAGCTATAGGGAAATTTTTTTGCCTCATGCTAAATAAATGTAATGAGGGGTCTCTTCCGCCACTTCTTAGCGGCCCTCTGGAGAGTCCAAATTTTCTCTAATGAAGAAGGTTTTAAAGAAATTCACCAAAAATTGAGATTTTAGAAGCCTATCGAAATCCTAAGAGCTTTATGAAGGAACTATTGGTCTTTTAGGGATCAAGGCAAAGAAGATGCAACTTGAGCCTTTGGAAAAAAGCCAATAGTCTTGAGTCTACAGAGAGAAGGCAAATTACCATATAAACTCCAAAAACTTCCCTACATTGGCCATGCACTTTGCTTCAATTTCCTCCATTGTTTCTAAGGGTTGTAGCTAAAAAACTACATGTGGCAATAATCTAGATGGTAACTAGCTTTGTATCCCCAAGTTGATAGTCTACCAAGAATGGACTACCATACACTTAGCGGGTCAGATTTATTGGGCCCAATATAAATGGAATTTTTTTTAGTGATATTTTTCATTTAATACATGAAATGGCATAATCTTCAAATTTCATTATTTAAATATCTAATCTATCACTATGACTTTTAATCCAAAGCTTTGTTTTTTTATACATCATTGAGCTTTTCATTGTTAGAAAATTGAACACTAATATATAGCTCAAAATGATTACATTCTCTTTCTTTTGCAATTTGTAATGACTCTTTTGATGAAAAGTGTTGTAATTTGTAGTAGAGATTGTTATCTGCAAAAATCTTGAATTTTTTTGAATTTAAATCATTTTCATTATTATTTTAGACTACAGTTATTCAATCATAACACCTTATAATTTCTAAACATTTTAGTAGATGCCATTTTTCAAATTATTTTTTAACAATCTGACCTACCATCACATAGAGTATAAGGTTACTTAACCTATGACATTGGCATGCCTACCACTGATTTCCAAAAAAATTCTTGTAGTGTACATGTGTCCTGTACAAGAAGAAGTGAGACTCCATTAGACTTGTCCAGACTCCAGAGTTGTGCTTGAGTCATAGGCTGGTCTAAGGGAGGAGGCTCGAAAACCGCTCAAGTTCCAAACCCGCTCACGTTCTGAAATGTATATTTCTGGTACATGATGCTTTTTGATCTTTACAGTAATGTACAGTGAACATTTGAGGGGGTGGGCGGTTTTGGAGCCCTATGCCATATTGACTTCAGAAATTCATAACTAACTCTACAGAGCTCCAAAAAATATGAAACGACTTGGGTTAGATGCCTATTCAAGCTGTCTTTCAAGAAAAATTCACTAGAAAATACTTCAAGATGTTTGACGTGCCCAAAATTTTGTTCCAACCCTTAGATGGTCGGTTTATGGACCTCCTCCCTTAGAGCATCCCCATGCCAGACTTCCAAAACAGGGGCGCCAAATACCATTTAAAGGGGGTCTGGGAACTTCACAGGGGCTTCTGTTTGAGAGGCTCCCCATGCATAAACTCAAATTCCTCCCCTCAAACACATCCCCCAAGGATCCTCTCACCACATTTATAAGTGTCAGGCCACGTGGTTAACTACAATAGGATCCTGGTTATGAGGGTCAAGTTTAAGGAGCTGTTAGTTGAGTAAATCAAGCTATAGGACCAAGATGTGAATGCTTTGACTGGGATAGTGAGGCACTTCAAACACACACAATTTGCTAGTGTCCTTATTAATTTGGCGTGTTAACTAGGTATTTTTTTTCACTTGAAGTGTTGGCATGGGGCAATGCCAGAGCCTTGACACGCCAGACTGAAGTGTTTTGGGCTTGTAGAGTGCAGGCATGGGGATGCTCTTAGCAGCTGGGCGTACCGGATTCCGAAGGCCAGCTAACTCGAAGCACCTGTCAGGACGAAGAAGCCGCACCGGCTGCTTGCTCCCCAACAAGACGAGTCGTTGCAACAGAACGAGACGCCGAACATCGAGGCCGCCACTGGCTTGCATGGCGCTCAGCTCGCACAGCTCCCGAGACTCCACCTTTGAAAACAGGACTCTCACCAGTCCAGTTTTCTTAAGTTAACGCACAGCGTGCCGTGCCGTGTGCCTTTGCCATGATGGCCCAAATCAAAGTAAAAGTAAGCTTAATTGCCGTTTCATTTGTGTAAAAAGAAAAGTAAAAAAAAAGTAAAAGTATTTTTCTAAATTGTTAATTGTTAAAATTGCATTAGATGAAATCTGAGGGCATTAGGAGACCGTTTCGGGTCTGTTCCCGAAACGGCTCCCAATGCCGCAGATCCTCGTCAGGCCGACTTTTATGGGAAAAAAAAAAAAAAAAAAAAAAAAATTCTTTTTTTTTGGGTCCTGAAATATGAAAATAAGTCCAAAAAAAAATTAAAATATTACGTGGCAGTGTCCCGACCACGTAGAATTCGGGTTCACAGGGCAGAAACTGCGTTCCCGCAGTCCGGGAACCCGCAGTCTCCTAATGCCCTCAAATTTCTTCTAATGATTTTCATTACTGTAAGGTAGGAGCATCTGAGGGCTGGAACTGAATTTTGGGGCGGTGAAACATCTTGAAATATTTTCAATAAATTTTCTTTGCAAGATAAGTGGAATTGACATCTAATTGAAGTCGTTTCATATTTTTTGGAGCTTGGTACAATCAGTTGTAAAATTTTGAAGTTGAAGTGGCATAAGGTTCTAAAATTGAGCACTTCCTAAAACGTACACAATTTTTACATTATTGAGGCTATGAAAAAGCAACATGTACAAAAGAGATACATTTTAGGAGGTGTTCCATTTAAAGCTTGCTTTGTTTTAGAACCTCCTGTCTTAAATCCAAACACGACAAAACAAAGCCCATGCACTCCTCTTCACCAAGAACTTTCAGATAGTAAAGGATAAGGTTCATGAAGTGCCCATCTAAGAGTTGAAACTAAATATTGGGAAAGTGAAACTTCTTGAATTATTTTCCAATAAATTTTTCTTGAAAGACAAGTAGATTGGCATCTAACCTAAGTTGTTTCATATTTTTTTGGAGCTTTGAGGAATTAGTTATGAATTTTTGAAGTCAAAATGACATAGGGCTCTAAAATCGCCAACACCTTCAAATGTATATTGCTTGCACATTGTTGTAAAGATGAAAAAACCATGTACACATAGTATACATGTTGATGATTTTAGAGCTTGAGCAATTTTCAAGCCTCTTCCTTTATCAGGAAACACAAATGCGAGTCTTGATATAACAAGCAAACAAATAAAACAAAACAAACAACCTATCTTAAAGGAAGGAAGGAATGTACGTACATATATATGTATGTATATATGGTTGGTTGGTTGGTTGGTTGGTTGGATGCATGGATGCTTGGTTGGATGGATGGATGACAAAACCAATGTTTGGAAAGAACCACTAGTTAGTTGGTGGAATTGGAGAAAAAAAACTAGTTACAATTTGAAATCATTATAAGATACTTGTGCTAGTGGAATTTTTTTGTAATATTTCTATTTACAATAAAAGATAGTTTATAAAATAGACTTGGTATTTAAAAAACCGTTTCAACATGGGAATTAAAGAAAAATAGCTACTAAGTGTAAAAAAGAAATCTTAAATGCTACTTAGAAAAATCTTCCATTGCAAATGAAGATCTATAATAGATGTAAAAATACCATCTTCTAAATTGGCTCTTAGCCTAGTAAGGATGTTGTGGACCTAAAAAGTCTTGATTGGATGACTTCATTGTTAATTGTAGAAACAAAGAATTCACCTATTAGTTCAAATAATTGAAGTATTTTGGTGACTACCTTAGTTATGGGAGGTTGCATCCTTCCAAGGTCAACCCTTGAAGAGTTCTTTCATGTTTAGAGGTTCAAAATTGATTCAAAATATTCATATACAAAGCAAGGCTAAAATCTTCATTTATATTTATTTGAAAAGAAATTCAATTGTAGGGTCCTTTAGTTAACTTGTTCAAATACATTGTCCTCAAAATTTCAAAAAACAACAACTATTATATCCTATCACTTGTGCATTTTAATCAATATATTGGAAAAGAGGTTGAAAGTATATATCAAAAAAATTTAATCAAAAAACTCTCATATTCATTTTTAAAATTTATTAATTAGAAGGTGATACTACATAAAAGAAGAAAAAACTAGAATCCTAATAACTTTTGTGTGAAATTGATTATTGATAAATCTCAAGGTAAAAATGTTCTCTAAAGAATTTGGGACCCTTCATTTCTTTTTCTTTTTTGAAAATTTCAATAATGAGTGCAAAAGAAGATTTTATGAGCTTTTCCTACTATAATTGCTATCAGTAAAACTTCATCTTTCACCTCATTACTAAAAAAACATAATAGTTCAAATTTTTTTATTAGGCATCAATCCATACAACCTAAAATTTTTAATTCATCTTTTTTCTACATGTGTATTTTTTGTTGCCCAATTTGTCATTGAAATTTTTAAAACTTCTAAGTTATGCAATATTTAATAGAATTGAGTGAATCAAAACTTTACAATTAGATTAAACCGATGAATATTAATTCTAAAAATTCTATGAAAAAACTCCAAATTATAAAGTCAAACACAATTTGCTTGAGTTCCTGGAAAAAAATCCAAAGAAGTCTTTTGACCTTTAATTCCTAAAGCCCTAAACTGCAGTTTTTTGGGCAATATAGTGATTTTAGTAATCATTACAAATGGAGTCTTTATTTTTTTTCTTTGAAATTTTCAGACAATATTTTTCCAAGGAGTACCTTTAAGGCCCAACAATTTTCATAACTTTTGATTTCATGATCAAAAAGTTATGGCATAATATCTAGTTTTCATGGCTCAATGGGCAGCTTGGACGGGTCAAAAAACTTATTTAAAACTTATTTTTTAAGAGATAAAAATTTGACATAGGTTTATTAAATTTATATCTATGTGGAAAGCTTTGAATCCTTCCATTTTGATTAATGAAGTGAAAGTTATATGGAATTTTAGTTTGGGGTAGCTTGCAAGTAATTATAGAATCTCTAGTGTACAAAAAAAGTTCGTAATCCTTTATTTAATTCAATTAAAAAATTAAAAAATAAATAATAAAAACATTAGGTGAAGACTATTCATTACAACTTTATTGCCATTGGGATTGACATTTTTCATTTCCATAAGTAAATTGTCAACAATTTAGTATTTTGATTTATTTTCTACTTCTTTCTATGTACTATTTTTTTCCTTGTATGTTTTACAATTCCAAATGATTTGAAAATTTTCAAGAATATAGCTAACTTGCCTTGAAGAATGAAATCAAAGAATAACCACCATTGTGGACATTTTTCATATAAATGTGACCTTGAGAAGTGTAATTGCCTAGATTTTCAAAGAGATAAAAAAATGTTAAACTATCAATTCAAATGCTAATATCTTGCAATCTATATGGTTGAAAATTTTGAAAATTTTTCCTCATCTTTTTGAATTTTTTTGACAAAATCCTACAGTTACATGTGTCAAAAATGTTTTTTTCCCTAAAGTTTTGTACTTGTATTAGAAATCACATTTTAAGAGTGTTTTTGATGAAAACGTGGTCAAAAATCTTTCAAGGTTAACAATTAAAAGTCTATAAAGCTCAATTTGGATTGCGATATGGTTTCTTTATTGTTTATTTAATGTGAAAGGTCCCTAAATTAATGCACGCAACACTTAAAAAAGTTTCCATTCATGCTAAGTTAGATCCAATGACATATGATAATTCCAAATGTTATTAACCCCTAAAGAACCAAGTTATGTTTCTTTTGGCAACTATAAGAAATAAGTTAAAAAAATTACCTAATTTTTTTGAATTTTGGCTATCTACTACTTCTTCTATTTTGGACTCATTATGGCATAATTCAATTTCTCCCATTCACCAATTGAAATAACAATTATACTACTAGTAAACAAATTAATTTTACTATATTGAAGAAAAAATTCAAAAAATCTTTTCAAAATTAAAATAATAGGTGTTTGTTCAAACCTTAGCTCCTAAAAGGCTACAAGGTTCAAACAAAACATAGATGTAAGTTCTATAACTTTTTGTTGTAGTTTGTATTAGAGAAGATAATGTAAAGTACAAAAAGTGGAAAGCATATGTATGGTAACTATGGTCAAAATTATAAAAGTATTTTTAGATTATCTTGACAAGAATTTTGAAGATATAACTTTAAAATTCATCCAAAATATGATTTACATTTTTAGCATTTGAATTTTTCTTGATTGGTCAAAATTACGTTTTTTATTGATTTGTAAGAAAATGCATAAGATTTGGTGATAAGAACACTCATACTTTTCAAAATAGTAAGTTTTTCAAGTCTAAGAAAATTATAAATACTTTGTGCTATTTCTCTTATAATTTTTGTTTAATTTTAGCGATCGGAGTTTTGAACTTAAATATTGAAAGGTAGCTACATTTATTTATTTTTAATTTGAAAAAAAAATTGCCTAAAAATTTTACCAAAGTTGGACAATAACCAAAAATGGTCATTTTAGCTTTTAGAAATAAAAGAGTGCCTTTGGAAATCTTTGAATTTTAGAGGTTAAAGGTTACTTTTTCTACCAATGCATCAAAGACTTGCCAAGTACTTCAGTACTTCTTATGAAAAAATTTGAGCTAGATTGTATCCCTTTACAATATACATAAGTGTTCCCCCTAGATGTTTCCTATTCAAAAGGGGTTGTACTTTGAGTTGCAAATGTATAGCTCGCATAATTAATTATGCTACCCAATGCATGAAGTTAATATGGATGCAAGTAGCATAGTTACTTAATTATTGTACCCTATGCATTGGAGATTTGGAGTTGTGTAGGTTTGCCAATTTGCATTGCCAATCACAACTCCCACCTACCCACCCCACCCCCCTACAAGTTTGCACAAGACAACCTCCTTTTCCAGATGGTACATAACTTATTAGAGACATCTTGTAGCAAAAGTTATCAAATTGACATCTATCACTCACAAACCACTGCTAAGAAACTGCATCCTCACTTTGTTGGCAAGTTCTAGTTTGCAATCAAGTTGTAATATCCAATTAAGTGGTTTTGCCCTCATAATTGGGCATTACAACTTTTTCATCCAACATCCAATTTTCCTCCCAGTTGTCCACAATTGTCCATCTTGTTTTGTTGATTTCACGTCAATGGTTTACATAGTCGGGCTCTCGGCTTCCTCGGACATCGCCCTTAAATTGATTTCTCCTCTTCCTTGTATTTAGACTCTGGCTGCTGCAACTTGCACCTTACAAATTGGTGCATCTTCTTATTCACTTTCAATTGTCGCCCTTCCGTTCTTCAGTGAGTGGGACCCCAACTGACTGTCTGTTTTTTTCCTGCCTCGTGATGCCGTACTCAGGGTGAGTGTTCGAAACCCCAGTTCAGTCCAGTGATCCAGTCCAGTAGAGTTTGGCACACTTGCTGACGAACGTAGGTGCGTGAATTGGTGGTTGCAAGTCTGTTGGCCTCGAGAACGGGGCGCCTGCATTGAAGTTACAGTATATGGTGGCAACAGGTTCGATGCAAAGCTGCCACTGTGCTGCTCTGCTGCTGCTGCGCAGGCTCCGCTTCCCATCGGATCACGAACACCAGCTAGTGAGAGCTGGAATCCCAATGCACGCCACCGTCCAGAGGCGAGCTACAGGACCCCATCCGTGCACTTTTGGCTTTTGTTTCGAATTCGTCCCACAAGTTACTGTAGGTCGATGGAGTCGCCGGCGCTCTGGCTTGGAATGGCCGGATTCTGTAGACACATGCACCCGACTGCACTAACTTATACGGAGTAGATGGTATCTAGCTAGAGTTGCTAGGCGAGCCAGGGCATCCGGAAAGTCTCGGCGGTACCGCTACATATAGTATTGCCCCCAAGCCCTCGCTTAATTTGACGAAGGTTAACACGGAAACTTTAACTTGATCGACAGGACGGAGAATTTCATTGCAATTGAAGTTGCCCGTAAGACACCACACCCAACTGTAACTTCGTAAGCGAGCCAGGAGCTTCTTTACAGCTTCGACGGTACCACGGCACAGATGGCATCACCCTAATGCCTCGTTTGACGGTTTAGGGGTGATCGCGAATTTCGAACTTGAAGTCACTAAGAACTTCACTGCAACTAATAAAGCATTCTAAAATATTGAGTGTCTTCTTGGAATTCCGTATATCGCACACCCAACTGTAAGTTTCTAAGCTCGCCAGAAGCATCCCGAGAGCTTCGACGGTACCGCTATTATTGCATCATCCTAATTCCTCGTTTCGAAGTTTAGGTCGAAATCTAAATTTAAACTTTGAAGCAAATGACTGAGAATTTCATTGCAGCGAGCTGAAGTGCTGAAGTGCTGAAGTGTCCAAATAAAGTTAAGTTAGTAAATCATGGTTTAGAGGGATTCCTAGCTTCAAGGATTGTCGCTCTACTTGCTAATCTGGATGACACAGCCACTGCTGCTCTTCTCCCAATCCCCAGACGCCCTTGTCTTGTCTTATTGGTGCGTCTTATTGGTACCCACTTTATTATTCCTGACATTGGAATGGCATTCACTCAGTGCGGTACTTTCTCACTCCACCCATTTCTGTACGTGCACCTTCCCCTGTGTACTACATCCTCAGAGTTTGTCATGTTCGGTACCCCTCTCGTTGGACACCTTCCGCAACTCTAAATTTCCCTGGCTTCCAGTGTGTTTTTTTACTTTTATTTATACATTTGTTTAATGAAACGTTCGAGAGTTTCCGTGCCAGTGATTAAGAGAGTTAAGCCATAGCTTATGAGGCTCCACAGTGCTGGAGCCAGTAGCAGGGGAGATGCTCCCACTGTGGAAGCATGGAACCCCGCCCCGTTGAGTGAGTGACCATAGTACACTGCATTACTGCAACTATGCAAGGCATGTGAAAAGGCGCCGGATGTGGTCGACCATAGGTCGAAAGCTGCCAACCAGGGGACCAGATACGAACCGGAGTTCATCATGGATCACAAACTTCATGACAGCCTGAGGGGACCGACTGACCGACCAACGTCTTGTAGAATTTAATAGAAAGAACACTGAGAAGGCCTCTACCATGACACCGGATTTCAACTCCTTTCTAAAACCAACCCCTACAAATTCTTGCTTATAATGGACTCCCACTATTCATGAGAGCCTAGGGTTGGTTTTAGAAACACCTATTTCTAGCATATTGAAATTGTTTATAGTTTCTTCATGTGGTGCACCAAAAATGCATTTTAAGAGAATCTAGAATCTCTTTTTGAGTTTTGACTACCAAGAAGACCCTACAAATTTTTCTCAATATGATAATGGGAATAGACCTTGTTGATTTTTCCAAACAATGTGTGTGACACTAATTTATTAAAGTCACGTTTTCTTGATTTGAAGTAAGTTAAAAAAATATTGCATTGCACTAATATCCAAAATATTACAGGTGATTATTTTCTAGTGACACTAATATTCAAGGTGATGCCCCGGGTGATGCTAATCCCCCTCCCATACTATTCATGAGTGTATTTGTCTATTCGAGTAAAAAAGATAAGGTGTACACACTATTTTTTCTAAGTTTTGTATTGGTTGCTTTTCAAAAATGAAAGAAGTTTTTACATTAGTTGTATTCAACCAAGGTTTGTTGTATTTTACTCTTGCAATGAAATTCCTTTCATTTGTGTGAAAAAGAATAAATAATTTTTTCCATTTTCAGGAATGGCTCAACTATCTAAACTTTATAGGGTGAGCAAGGTTGTTATTTTGTGAGCTTGTGAGCTTGTGAACCTGCAAGCCTATCCAATATTTTAAAGATTTCATCTAAATTTTTGGGCCAAATTTTATTAATTTTAGTAAAATTGTGGACTTATTACTATGGTCCCTTGAACAACTTTGTTGTACCATTTATTGTATTTTGCTAAATTTTAAGAAGAAAAAAAGTGGTGACTAATTAAAAAAATTTGAAATCAAATGAGGTTATTTCATTCAAATTTAGTTTTTTTGTGACCAGTCCTTTCTGTAATTCTGTCTTGCTTTTTTGTACCCCTCGGCACCGAGGGTTACTAAAAAGCAAAACAAAAAAGATTGTTCACAAAAATCTAGCAAAGTTTAACAAGTATTACATCAAAATGACAAATGCTCAATCCTCTTTTGAGCATTGGGAGGTACTAAGAAGCAAGAAGTAATCAAGTAAATAACCATTAGATTAAGAAAGAAGAAGTGGATCCCTTCATTGAATGCACAAAAGGACAATGATTCAACTAATCAATAATCTTGTGTAACGCAGTTCATTCTTCATAAAATTAATTCCTATCAACTGAATACTTTTCTTTTAAAATCATAACAAATTTCATTAGTGAAACATTAAGACAAATGTGTAGGTGCCCACATTGGCCTTTGAGAAGACTTATACTACTATAAGATAGTTATGAACAAAATGAAATTTGATGTAGCTAAGCTCTTTGCACATATAATGAAATCATATGAACAATTTTTTTTTCAAAATTTAAACAAGTTCATCGACTTACAAATGAAGAAGAAATAATTGATACCCTCCTATTGACCTTGAGAAGATTTATAATACTACAAGGCATGATCGACCAAAATAAAATTTAGTGTAGCAAAGATCCTTATAAACAATTTTTTTTTCTAAAATCTAAAGAATTGTAATAACAATACATGAATTAAAAAATTATTGGTATCTTTCCCTAGGCTTCAAGAAGATCTACATTATTATAGGATAATGATCAACCAATACTCTATACAAACTTAATTCCATCTAAATTCATCTTTCGTATCAATTGAGTTTTTCATTTTTGTAATGTATACTTTTAAGTAAGATTGAAAATTAGAGTTTTCATCCGAATTCAACATAACCATAGTAATAGGTCCACGGTAATAGGTCCACAAAAGTAGGTACTAAAATTTATTAGAAATAAAAAAATTTGATCCAAATGTTAAGATGGAATCAATTTTAATAAATAAAATTAAGTTTTCTAATGTTTCTTCAAATTTCTAAACTCTGTGCTTACAAAATCCTTGCCCTATGCTCACAAGCTTATGCTTACAAACTCACAGAATAGCACCGCTGATAGGCTCAGATGGCAAATTCTATTCTTGATGTCTTCATGAGGAAGTAGACCATGTAAAAAACCAATTCTAGAGAAATTTTCAAGTCCCTATATGATAAAGAGGTCATTTGACATCCCCTCCTATCTACTTGTTGGATGCACTACTTTGCCAACATCTAAATTTGATTGGAATTCGAGATCACATCATTGGTGTGCAAGTGACTAAGTGACTAAGTTAAGGCCATATGTGCCCTAGAAAATTCATATGGTTTAAAATAATGCATGCTAAAGTAGATCTAGGAATCTCCTTTCATGTGTCATTAAGATCTAACAAAATATTTTTTGTTTAATAAAATTTATAACTATATTTAATTGTAATAAATCTTGATTATAGGTGTGCATATCTTATCACTCATATAAAATGATCACTCATTAGATGAAATTTGAAGGCAAGAAGAAACCGTTTTGGGATGTTCCCTTGGTAGTTTTCTATATTGTCGAATAACTACAAGTCAACCTTAACAACCTAATCTTTTGAATTTACAAATTTTTATTTTATTTTTCAAAATTTTAAAAACCTACTATGAAACTAAAAACCAAATTTGATTTTTAAAAAAATCATATTTTAAAAATTAATTAATTAATTAAATTAATATCTAATATATTACAATCTTGGCTACATCAGATTGCTGATGTGGCACTCTTCATGCCCTTAAATTTCATCTAATGATTCATTGCATAAAAATAATTGCCTTTTATGTAAACATTTCATATCTAAAGGCTTTTAGTTCATAGTATGAAATCGAACCTATTCCATTATCATCACTCAAAATTTTGATTGTAACAACTATACATCACATTGTAGCTACAAAATGACCACTCTAAGTTGAATGTATTACTATGATGGGTGATTGCATAAAAGCCCAATCCTATTTGGCGTCACAATTAGAGTGCTAGAGTTGTCATTGGCTAAAACCTTTTGAAACATGAAGCCAATTGACTTGAGATTTTTTATTGAAGATAAATAATTTTATAGTAATAAGATCCTTACTTTTCAAAAATATCTAAAAAAAACTTTCTAATTAAATTTAAATTTAGTTGATTTGTCACACATTGTGATTTAGAGTTTTTTAGTAGTTTGGAGTATCCAAAATTAATGATGTAAACTTAAAATTTTTGTGGGATATTTCCATACTAGAGAAGAATATATTGACCAAATAAAACTCTAAAAGAAATTATTTTATATACTCTACATTCATGTGAATAGGGCTAGTTTAACCCCTAAATGCTCAAATTGCGTTTTTTGGCAACATAGCAATTTTGGGCAGTTCACTACGAATGGAATTTTTATTTTTTTTCTTTGAAATTTTCACACAATGTGTGTTCAAGGAGTAGCTTTAAGGCCCAACAATTTTCATAACTTTTGACAACATGCATAAAAAATTATTGCATGATATGTGATTTCTCTTACTCAGTGGGCAACTCGGTAGTTGAAAAAACTTCTTCAAAAATCACTTTTTTAAATATTTGAAATTTGAAATTCTTTCTTTAGATTTTTATCTACTTGTAAATCTCTTAATTATTCCATTTTGATTTAGGAGATGAAAGTTATGGGAGTTTTAGTTCGAAGGTAGTTTGTGGAAAGTTATGGAATCTCTACTCCAAAATAAACTTTGAAGTCCATTATTTTACTCAATTTTTAACATTTTTGAAAAATAATAAAAAATATAGGTGAATATTTTCTATTACAACATTACAACCATTGAGATTGGAAAATTTCAATTTCAAAAATTAATTATTACTATTTTAGTATTTTGAATCATTTTCTACCTCTTTCTACTTACTAATTGTTTTCTACATGTTGTACAACTCCAAATGATTTGAAATTTTTTAGGCATGTAGCTAACTTGACTTAAGGAATTAATCTAAAGAGTAACAACCATTTTGGACTTTTTTTCATACAAAAGTGAGCTACTGAAGTGCAGCTGCCCGGATTTTTGCAGGCACAAAAAATGCATTTTTGACAATTCAAGCACTATTATCTAGCAATCTTTGCGGTGGAAATTTCTGAAATTTTTTACACATATTCTCAAACTAGTTTAATATAAGATCCTACGGTTACATTTGTCTTAAGATGTTTAAAAAAAAAAATTTGGTCTTGTACTAGAAGTGGCAGTTTTGGAGTGTTTTTGGCAAAACATAGTCAAATACATTTAGGGGTTAAATGATCACATGGGAGAAACTCATAAACTTTTTCAACATTGATTATTTGAATTAAATCAGTATTTTTTGGAATTGTTCCAACTACAACAATTCAAATATATATAGAATTTGAAACTGAGTTTGACTTCAATTATATTTACTTTTAAAGTTGGTCTTGAAGATGATATATAGACACCATTTTACCTATATCCAATGAATTAGAAGGAACAATGAAAAAATTGAATCTAAAGTTGAAGTTGAAGTTGAATAATATTTGTTTTCTATTGCAACTAATTCATCTACAACTTGAGCAAATATCAAGCCTTATTTAGAGCAATAATGTTGTCATATTAGAGCTTTAGTAAGCTTAATATAATTAAAAATAATATTTTCAAGTCTTTTGTTCGATTGGGTTCCAATCAAGAGTAAATCTTTACTTTCATTGAATTTTATTTTTATTATTCAATTCTACAAATATGCCTTATACAAAATACACACAACAATAAATTTAAAATGAACTTATACAAATATTGATTCATTATCTATAAATAGTGAGAATAGACTATCTTCTACCTTTATAAAAGTAAGATTTATTAACTCATATCTACTAGTTATATCATTTCAACTTCTAAAGCATAAAGTTTAACCAAGGTTTGACTTTACAATGACCTTTTATGTATAGTAGGGTACCAATAAAAATGTCGTTTTTGAATTCGCAGTGAGAAAAATTTCAGTATTGCCAACTTTGAAAGCCTCCCAAGAGCTCAAAAATTGGTATTTTACCACGAAATTTTTACCAAAGCATCATCTTTAAGTTAATTATATGTATGCCAAATTTCAAGGCCAAAAAATTCACCAAAAAAAGTTATTCAAAATCTACCAACATGGATAGTGGTGAGAAACATTTCACTACTTTCAACTTTGACACGTTCCTAAGTATTGAGTTTTTTTCTTTTTCCATGAAATTTTTGTCATGAGACAATATCTATGTTTTTAATATGTGTAAAGAATTTCAAGGTAAATTTTTTTTTTAAGAAGATATTTGAAATCTCCCAACAGGTGTAGTTTTGAGAAAATTTTCACAATTGCCAACTTTGACTCCCTCCCAAAGGATGAATAATTGGTTTCTTACCATGAATTTTTTTGTGAATTCATATCTATGTTGATAATATATGCTCCAAATTTCAAATTCAAATGAATTACCAAGAAAAAGATATTCAAAATCTCCCAACATGTATAGTTGTGAGGAGGAGTTTTTGAGCCCTTAGTATAGTGTTATTTTGTGGAGCAAAGTTTGATACGCCAATGTGAAAACTCAACCTCACAACTACACATGTTGAGAGATTTTGAATATCTTTTTTTGGATAAGTGTTTTGAACTTGAAATTTGGAACATATATTATCATCATAAATTTTATCTTATTCAAAAAATTTCATGTTAAATAGACAAATTTCCAGCCCTTGGGAAGGTGTCAAAGTCGGCGATAGTGAAAATTATCTCACAACTATACATGTTGGGAGATTTTGTATATCTCTTTTTTGGTAATTCATTTGAATTTGAAATTTGGAGCACATATCATCAACATAGAGATGATTTCACAAAAAAAAATTCATGGTAAGAAACCAATTATTCATCCCTTGGGAGGGTGTCAAAGTTGGCAATTGTGAAATTTTTTTCAAAACTACACTTGTTGGAAGATTTCAAATATCTTCTTAAAAAAAAAATTTTACCTTGAAATTTTTTACACATATTAGAAACATAGATATTTTCCCATGATAAAAATTTCATGGAAAAAGAAAAAAAACTCAATCCTTAGGAAGGTGTCAAAGTTGAAAGTAGTGAAATGTTTCTCACCACTACCCATGTTGATAGATTTTGAATAACTTTTTTTTGGTGAATCTTTTGGCCTTGAAATTTGGCATACATATAATTAACTTAAAGATGATGCTTTGGTAAAAATTTCGTGGTAAAATACCAATTTTTGAGCTCTCGGTAGGCTTTCAAAGTTGGCAATATTGAAATTTTCCTCATTGCGAATTCAAAATGACATTTTGATTGGTACCCCACTGTACAAAGCACTATTAAGCACTTGATTTTCCTTCCTTGGAATCCTAGTGAGGGGGATTTGATGCCACCCGAACATGTCAAATGAACTCCAATTATAAATCTTTTATTTTAGCTCTAAAGATATGAAGTAACTGTATTCAAAACCAATGCATCTACATTTTAGGTGTGTCAAATTTACAACACCACTATAAAGTGTTCTTTTTATGGTGCACTATGGTAGTAGTACCTATTACTAAATGGTGCCCCATCAACAATAAATAAGGTAACCTATTTCTAACAAAGATTAGAACAAATTTCTCTTTTCTCCTTGGAATGTATGTCTTCGTACTTTTTCAAGGTTGGGGCCAATAGGTTAATGGTACATAAATGAGCTTTCATGATAATTTCAATTCAAGAAATAAAATTACCAAAGTTTTTGCAGTTCCCATCATTTTTGTCAATGCACTTTTGGAAATATATGCTTTGGCATTGCACTATCCAAAATCATGTCTAGATGTACTTATTTTATTGATTATGGCATGTACCTCATGACCCAAGTTGGGTCCTTTTTCTTTTACTTTTTGAAAAAGTGCTAAGATGGCGATCACTTCAAATTTGGTGAAGCATTGTATTTCTACATTCATCCATCTTCTAGACTTAAAAACACTTTTCCATCATATTCACACTTTTTCATCCAAATTTGGCAACTTCATTCATATTTGAAAGAGAACTAAAAAATTTCTGGCTAAAAAATATTACCTTTATATGGCGAGAAAAAGACATTTTATTTGAAATGGTGCAATCTGGCCCCATGGTGCCAAATAAAAAGAGTTGGACCCAACAGCCCAAAGTGGTGATGTGGAAGATTGATCCTAGTTGGACTCCCGCGGAGTTGGCATGCGGGGTCCTGGCCAATCGACATCAGACTTGCTGTGCAATCCTTCCATTGAAGTTGGGTCTCCAGGTTGTGTTGCAAACCCTCGCGTCCAATTCTGGTTTTGATCAGTTCGAGAATCCCAATCAGCAGTCAGTGGCAATTTAGGGTTCGCTGCTGCTGCGATCCATCATCTGTGTTGCGCTCATTGCAGGGACTCGGCTTCTGTATCAATCCAAATTCGCTCTACACGAGTTTACTGAGTAGAATTGGTCACTGGCTACGAATTTGATCGTTCTTTCACAATGAGTTTCAATTTGTTTGGGAAGAGGAAAACTCCCGCAGGTATGTGATTGCACATCATTGTGTCCGTCGTTCTTTTTGTTCTTTCTGTATTTTGTGAACCCTAATTTGCCACAGTTGGTTGTAATACTTGAACTGTGTTGAATAATGAAGGAGCTGTTTAGTGAGTCTGCTGATGTGCTCTGTAGAGTGGTCGGGGTTTTCAGCTTTTTAGCAACTCGTGATATTGTAGAGGAAATGAATCAAAGTCGATAGTTTAGGTTCAATTTTTGTCGCTGTTGCTTTTTAGCTTCAGTAGAAGCTGGGATATCATCTTACTAGGTGACTTCAGTTTTGAGCTTCAAATTTTGTGATTTCATTTTATTTGTGATTAGTCTGATTAGTCTCATTTAGGATGTGTTATGTCGAATTGTGGTTGAGACTTGAGATTGATGAGGGATATGTGGACATTTTCAGCTCTGCCTATACCAAGTGGCAATAAGGTGTACTTAGCATTTTTGCTTCGAATTTTGTTATTTGACTGCTAGTTCTTCGGATCGCTAGTGGCATACTGAAGGCATTACTAATTCGTGCATGTTTGCGTTAAATCTCTCTGTTTGTTTTGATTGTTTTCTGGATTTGGATTTTGCCGACTTTGTACGAGTGCTAGTCACAGCAGAGTCGAGGAGTCCTAATCCTCAAGATCAGGGTATGCTAATTGTTATCGCAGAGGTATTCTCGTTTTTTGTTCTTCTAGAATGGATTGAAGAACGCGTACTGAAGTTGACAGTGGTATGAAGTAGTTCAAGCTGCCTTAGGCAAACTGAAACATCCTTTTTCTTTTGCTGACCTGACCTGAATTTGAGTAATTTAGCAAACATCTGGTCATGTACGTGAGTTTGGGAGTAACGTATCTTCGGTTGTTTTGCACGACAGAGCTTCTGCGGGAAAACAAACGTGCACTTGATAAGTCTATTCGCGAGATAGAGCGTGAGAGACAAAATCTACAGAATCAAGAGAAGAAGTTGATTATGGAAATAAAGAAAACTGCCAAGCAAGGCCAGATGGTGGGTTTTCCGACCCATTTAGAGGATGTGGAGCGCATGCTCTTATTTGTGCTGACATATTCTTGCCACCGGATTGCATTGTTAAGTGTTGATGTTTGCCAGCTATTCAGGTCAGAACAATAGATTAACTGAATTAGGAAGAGGGAGAGAAGCCTGATGGCTTTTGAAACTCTACTTCTTTAGCTAAGGGAACCTGGATGTTTTCTGTGTTAGTTGCAAACTAGCTCTTGTCGACTGCACCCATGCATGAGTTAACACTTCAATTTTGGCGCGATCTTCGTAGGGCGCAGTGAAGGTGATGGCCAAGGATTTGATTCGAACCAGACATCAAATCACCAAGTTCTATGGCCTTAAATCACAACTCCAAGGCATCTCCTTGCGCATTCAGGTGAGTGATTGTGCTGGAGTTGAGGTGGTGTTTCTGCAAATAGTTGGAAAACAGAGTAGGTCATTAGGATTTTCAACCTCTGGTATAACCTCATGCTCGAGGCTAATCGTTTCCTTGCATGTGGCAGACGTTGAAGTCAACACAGGCTATGGCGGAAGCGATGCAGGGCGTCACCAAGGCTATGGGGCAAATGAATAGGCAGCTCAATTTACCAGCACTGCAGAAGATTATGCAAGAATTTGAGAGACAGAATGAGAAAATGGAAATGACAACTGAAGTTATGGGTGATGCCATTGATGACGCTTTGGAGGGAGATGAAGAGGAAGAGGAAACTGATGAGCTTGTGAGTCAAGTTCTTGATGAAATTGGTATTGACCTTGATTCTCAGGTAATCCAGCTCTCTCTCTCTATTTCTGTTTGATTTTGTACGAGCAGCATTTATTCTAGGTCATGGATGGCTCTTTTTATAGCGAAATCGATTTAAGTATCTGTCGTCAAGTCTCGAATATCAAGAATTTTTAGTCTTTTCTATATTGATATTTAGACGGCATTTCCACTGAGGTTCTGCATTGAAGGATTTGAGAGTGAGTGGTTTTGGATATGAGCACATTGTTGATCCAATTCGTCCTTGGAAGTGTGTAATTGCGAGCTCCTTGTGGTCTAGCTCGTATTGGTGTTAAATAATATAGACTAGTACCTTCTTAATTTTCTCTTTTCTTTTTGAGCTGTGCATTATTTCCGTATTCAATATCATTCTTACAACGACAGCAATGTAGTATGCCCCTTTGAGCACAGTGTCTTATATTTGCTTGCATTCTGGGTGGGATTTCAGTTGATGAGTGCTCCAGCTCATGCGACAGCAGTTCCCGCTCAAGCTACACCATCGAAGATTGCTCAACCTCAGGGAGCAGGTGGTCCACCAGCGGACGATGCAGGTATCGACAGCGATCTACAAGCTCGACTTGACAACTTGCGCAAAATGTGAGGCCATCAGTTGTGCTCTTGTTTACATACTATTCTTCTCCATCTTCCTCTTAGACGTAATTCAGGTTTTCAGCAAGTTTTTCAATTGTTTGAGAGAAGTGACCGGGGCACAAGAAACTATACCATTGTTTATACCATTTCTCTGTATATTACGGGTATCATTTCTCTGAATTGGGCCATTGCTTTGTTTGTTGTTTTGGGCACTGATTACTCCAAAATGAATGTACCGGAGATTTGGATGCCTTCTATTCTGTTTTCTTTAGAATATTTTCTTTCATCTGGAGATTGTTTTAGTTTACTTTTTACTTCTCTCAGATTGAGTTTGTAGCTCTCAGAATTTCATGGTGCTGCTCCATGCTTTAGCTTCTATTTTTATATTTCAGATCTTACATTGATTTTTTCATTCAGTTTCTAAGTTCTGCTGAATCTCGTTTGTCGGTGTTACCGTGGTGCTAAGTAAAAGGCATGTGCACACCTGGAGTTAGCATACATTCTTAGCTGCGATGGTATTTGAATTTCTTGGTAGGTATTCACACCACCATCCTTTTGTAACTACGGAAACTACGTGGCTGCAGAGTTGGCAAGGATTAAGAGATTGTATATTGGGAAAAAGTTGTAGAACTACTCAAAGCACTGTGATTATGTTGCATAGTTCTCAATCTTCCAATTCTGTAGATCCTTGAGAACTAATAGTGGCTTCCTTATTAGAAGGAGAAATGGACAACTATGTTGCATAATTCTCAATCTTCTAATTCTGTAGACTCTTGAGAATTAACAATGGTCTTGCATATTAGATAGAGAAATGAGCAACTATATAACACTACCCAACATCATGAGCACCTTCAAGGGTATGAGTGATGAAAGAAATCATTTATAACATTTTGCTTCAATAGCCATTCATTGCTTTTATCTAGGGTTGGGTAGATAAGCTCTCTCTATGGGGTGGTAAGAGGTGAAATAACTTATGTGGGATATGTAGCATAGAATTCGTAGGAGCTTAACAACTCATAGTTAAAAGTAAGAATTGTGTTTCAAGTAGAATTCAGGCCTCATTTAGGTATAGTAAAATGCCTTTTTTCAAAAAACAAGGATCTAAAAAAAATTGGGAAACAAAGCTAACTTTCACCTTCAAGAATTTGGTTAATGTTTCAAGCCTTTAGTAAAAAGTTATGAACAAATTTTAGATAGTCATTAGCATTAGATGAGATTTGAGGCTTCTAGAAGACCGTGAATTATCAAACTATGCAAATATAGTAATTGTTATAGGGAACACAAAAACATGGGAAGTTGACGTGGTCGAGCTCATGCCACATCATTAATTTTATTTTTTTAAATTGACTTTTTTTGGCATTTTAGGACCAAATTTTTATTTATTTATTTATTTAAAAAATTGTTGGCCTAATAGTAGCTAGCAATTTTGGGAACTATTTCAGGAATTGTTTTGGAAACAAACTTGAAATGGCCCTTCCGAGGCATCAAATCTTATCTAATGATGGGACATTTTCTTTGACATTTTCAAACATCCTATCTGACATTTGTCAATAAAGTTTGATGAAGGTTAGCTTTATATTCCAATTTTTTTATTACACTATTTTTTGAAAAGAATTATCATACTATGCCTAAATGAGGCCTAAAATTCTACTCTACAACAAATTTTTGAATTTTGACATTGAGTAGTCAAGCTTTCATCTTCAATTTATCCCATACTCTTTGAGGATTTATAATGGGAAATGGATTCTACAGTAAACATGACATCTTCACCCTTCATTACTACAAATGTTGATGAAGATACTCCTTCATTTTACCATCAAGAGATTTTTAGATGGTAGATTGTTGAATGACATCAATATAGAAGCTTACTTAAATTATCCATGATGTGGATGATTTAAGTGTCCATGACTTTAGAGAAGAAGCCAAACAACCTTTGTAAAGGTTATTGAATGTTAAGCCACAAGTTTGAACAATTGATAACTAGAGATGAGCTTAACTATGTTGAACCAATGCAAACCTAACTTAGAACAAATGTTTCTACAATAACTTGTACTTTTTTGTCTTTGTCGAAGGTATTACAATTTTACAACTCATGTTAGCAAACACCAAGTGTGTATAAACCTTACAATAGGAAGCCTATTCTAGACCACTTGCTCATTGTGTATAATTTCACTTATTAGATTCACAATTTTATTCTACAAAAGAATATTAGCAAATGATGGAATATTTCACAAATATTTCAGTCAATGCATTTTTAGAAAACGAAAGACACATTAAAGGTGGTTCAAGTTGAATCACATTGTGAACCCTTAAAGGTGACTATTCTTGCCCTTTTGGATGCTATTATGGCTCTTTTAATTTCTTGAATGGTTTCATTGATCGACAATCTAGAAATGTTCCTCAGAATTGTAGAAAAATGAATCAACCTTTCATCATGTGTAGATGTTTATTGAATTTGTGAAATGGTATTTTTTTCAACTCAATCCCAAAACTTTGAGCCCCAATTCAAACCATTTGAACTTCAATTCCACAACATGTAGAATTTCTCAACTAAATAAGGATACATTATTGAAAGATTCCTACAAAATTTTGTCAACCATCATGTTAGGTTAAATTTTTCTTCAATAAAATCATAGTGTTAGTTTTGATGATTAAAATAGAATTGAGTGATTGTAGGACAAGGTATAAATTTGACACTTGCCTTTATTTTGGGATGTCACTCTTCCCTAATTTTTAGATGTTTAAGATGACCTTCTAAAATAATTTGGTGGCACAAGTCCAAAAATGCCCACTTTCAATACCAAAAAACCCCACTTATAGGTTGTACTGTGATGTACAAAAGTTTGATTTTGTTTCAAATTTCTACTATAAACCAAAGGAATTACAAAGTATAAAAGATCAATTAAAAATATACCATTGACTATATTCATATGTTGATTTGTTCTCAACGTGTATGATAAAAAATTGTTCAATACAACAAACATTCTAATTGTATCAACCCTTTGTAGCTAACCACTTTATTCATCCATCTTAAAAGTCTATGGACTCTATTGGAAAATTTGTCATTTGTACTTTATTTGTACTTCTAAATTTTCAAAGTTTAAAGACACTATAAGTGATTTTGTTTTGTTTTGAGTTTAGAAGCCAATTTCACACAAAGTTGTGCTAGTTGGAAATGTAAGTGCAATAGGGGCTACAATTTAGTTATGTGAGGATATTTGACATAATCTTCATTCACTAGAATGAATCCACCTTCGGTTGAAATGGTTTTGTCTTAATTCTATATTAGTTCTAATGCAATTTGTCTTGGTGTTTACATATATTCAACTCAAAACAATTTCATCCTAAGGTGAATTTGTATTAGTAATTGCAAGAATAAAATATTCAAGCTTGGTGCATTCTCAAGCTTGCAAATAGAATGCAAATTATATTGTCAAAACTTTGAAGTTGTAATTTTAAACCATTAATGTTCACTAAAAAATTGATTCTTCTAAACAAAAATGAAAATTTATAAAAGGGGAGATAAACCTTGAATCCATATTCAAGCATTGGTATAAAAAATTCTTATTTTAATTGTCAACAAAATCTTTCAAGTCTTCAAATTGCTTTTGCAAAGACTAAAACATCTTGGGGTGATTGTAAGAAACACCTATCGATTTTGTTGTATTTTCAATAGTACTCATGATTTTTTGGGGAGTATTTTAAAATTAGAAAATTAATTTAAAAATAAATAAATAAATATGAATAATTTATACACCTTTAAGACAAAAGTAATTACCAAAGGAAATTCATAGAAAAATTTTCTAAGTAGGGGAACTAGAAAAGTGTCAAATCTCAAAGAAAATAGATATTTTGATATTTAAATCAGTTTATAAATAGTAAAAAATAAGTAAATACAAAAAATACAAAAAATTCAGAAGATTAATTTATAACAATTTTTATAGAGATGGTCATTCACCAAAAGAACCACCAAAATGATATTTTATGTGTTTCAAAATCCAAGTAAAAAGAGGCTCACTTTGTAGACTTCCACACCACATAAATTTAGTTAGTTTTAAAAATCCTTTGGCCATTAGCTACAAGTTACTTAAAGTCTATATATATCTTTTACATTTCAGCTCAAAATATATTTTCGGGGGTACTAAATAGTACTAAAAACCTCCAAATTGGCAAGTGTGACATTAAATTGGGGTCTATTTTTGGATACTAAATTATTTTGAAAATTAAGAAAAATTAGGCCAAGTGTATGATAGTTACAAGTACCTTCCCTATAAATCTTGAGTCATTTGTAGTCAAAACACAAAAGTCATGACCAAAAAAGAGATCAACACACAATATGTGATGCAAAATAGGACAAGTGTTTCTTGCAATCACCTTTTGCTTACATATTAGTGTGCAATTTCCTTGAAACACAAGTTGAAATTCAATTCTCAAAATCCAAAGAACAATTGCATCTAATGTCCAAATAACATGATTAAAAACAAACTTGAGCTGCATAATATGATTAAAAACAAACTTGGGCTCCATAACCTCTTATGCCTCCTAATATTCTATATAGAATACATGGCCCTACTAACATTTATTATCAAGTAGATTGAATTGAAATCTAATAAAAAGTGCCTTGCAATTTGATTCTTGTCATTGTAACAATAGGACTTTTGCAATGGATTAGGCTTGTTTTAGCCAATTGAATTTTGCATTTACTTGCTACAAGTATTAGTCAACCAAGTGTTGCCATGTAACCTTTCTAGAAAAAAAAAATAATCATATGATAAATTTGCTTCTAAATATGATAATATTGATTTAGAAAAGGAAAAATTGAAAAAAATTGTTAGAATTTAGTATTTTGGGAGAATTTAATTGAAATGGTAGTTATTCTTGTAACTTTGACAATTTTACATTTTAGACTATGTGGTTTGAAATCTATACTTGTCCGAAATTGTTTAGATCACATGGTTTGAAATTGGCATATAGAATATTGCAATTTTGACAAAACTCACTATACTTGGTTTTACTAAATACTATTATGTGCTTTACTTGTATAGAAATGAAAATTAGAAGAGGTAAATTTATCAACCTTTAATTTTTGTCAATAATATATAATTGTAGTTTTGGTTCACTATTCTTTTGGGATGTACTTATTTTAGACCCCTCTAAGAATCCCGTATAAGATTGTTGTCCTACACAATGTTTTACATTTAACAATTTCAAGGTACTTTGTACTATACCGAATACAATCCTACCTTTTTAGATTGTTGTCATTCACTATTTTGACATTCTTTTTTGTAGACTCTACAACTTCCCTCATTTATATAAAACAATGCCTTGCAAATCTTTTGTGAATTCTATATCTTTTATGTGCAATATTCTTCATCTATGGCATTTCTACTCACCTACAAAATTTTCACAAACTGAGACATTCTAAACTTAGTTAGAACTTTATATTTATTTTGGATAAAACTCTCAAAACTCTTGAGCTGTTGAGCATTCTCTTCATTTTGAATTTCTTATGTAAGAAAGTTACTTGCACGCAGAATCATTTTGTTTTTGGAATTTGGTGCAACTGGTTCTCCACATTTCTACCAATTTTGATCTTGGATTTTTGGGTTTTCGTGCAACTAAATCCCAAGGGACGGAATGCGGTGTTCACGGTAAAAGCAATAGTCCCAAAATCTTGAAGTGTCCCATCATTGAGACCCAAGGCCGTCAATGCGGCATCCCGCTCTTCACTTGCCTGTTCGTTTTCAAAGACATTCCATTCCATCGCTCTTGTTCAAAATTCAGTGCTTCCCTTAATCTCACAATTGCAAGCTCACAATTGCAGGAGCTTGCCAAGTGCAAGTAGAGCTCATTGTCACAGAAACGGAGTGCGCTTGATCGATCGAGACTTTGTGTGCATACTCTGTCAAGAACTTCGCCTTTTCTCCAACTGGAGCTCGAGCTTTGAGGATTTCCAGTCAGAGATTCTCTGGTGCACTGTAAGCCACACGATTCTCGCAACTACACATTTTGAGTCGGACAGGTTTTGAAAGAGTCGGAGAGGTTCGAATTGGTGGAATTGGTGGTAATGCGCGGAATGAGAGGGAATAATTTTAGTCTTGGGAGGCAGGTTTGTATTGCGGTTTTGGGTCTAGGGTATCAGGTCTAGAGTTTTAGGTTTTGGGGTTTCTTTTGGTGCTTATTGCTGTATAAGTTTGCAGTGAATTGCGTAGCTATGGATGCCACGATAGCTCTAGCGTCGTCGAGGTCCTCGATGGCGGGGCTCTGTTCCCCTCGCAATCTCTCTCCCTCTGCCACCTTGTCCTCTGTGAAGACTCTTCTTCCGAAGGTGTCAGCTCCAGGTCGAAGATTTACGTCTGTGACTCGATGCACGGTGCATGTTCCTGCTCCAATTACTTCTAGGAGTGGAGCTCCTCCGAAGATTCAGGCTGAGGTGAGAATTCGTTTTACTGCAATGTGGGTCTTCTTTGTTGGTTGCTACTGGTGAGGAGTAGAATTTTGTTGGTCTTTGCAATTAGCGACGAATTTTATTGGAAGATGACCTGAAGCGGGTTCTTATGTAACTGTTCTCTAATGGTGATGTACACCCATCAAATCAATATCAATGTGTACTCATCGTGCAAGATTTGAGGGTGTTGCAATCAGGTACGTGTCTCAATTAGGTGAATATCTCTTTATCGATGTACAAAATTCACATTCCTACAATGATCAATAATGGCATTGACCGGCGAGTCAAGCACCTTTCCTTCAGTTTTTTTAGACTATGTATTGACCCGTTTTGGCCCAATTCTGGGAAGACTTCAGCCTGCACCAGAAATTAGCCTAGTGTCAGTGAATGCTTGTCTCGTGATTGAGACATTTTATGGACATGCAGTTCTTTTATCTTGTCTATCTATGAATTGAAAGCTGGAACGTATTTTCTTTCTTACAGGACATTATTGAGGCAGAGTCTCAACTGTTTGTGCAAACGTATGCCCGGTCACCGGTTGTGTTTGTAAGTGGAGAGGGTTGCAAATTGTATGACACCGAGAACAAGGAGTATTTGGATTTGACAGCAGGAATCGCTGTGAATGCTCTTGGACATGGAGACCCGACCTGGGTGAAAGCAGTGACTGAACAGGCGGGGAAACTCGCTCACGTTAGCAATCTTTTTCATACCGTACCACAGGTAAAAATCACGAGCGACTGTACACCAAGGTAGTGGATACTATTTGCGTCACTTTAACCATTTTAACCATTTAGGAGTGTAATTTTTGGGAGATGGGGGGAGATTCTTGAGTAGAACCAAATCTGTTAGAGATCAAATGTTTGTTACCATACATGAATCTTAGGCAATTTCAAAGTGGGGAGATTGTTGATCACTTGAATTGGCAGTAGACAATCCCATGTCCATTCAAAGATGATTGGCCAGAGGAAGTAGCCAAGTCATTCTTACACCACTTGCTAGTAAGCCCAACCAAATACGTGAATAAATGAGTTGCTGTTGATAACATGAGTTCCTGTATCCTATCTCGATGACCACAAGGTTTGACAGTTGCTAGCTCATGCTCAGGTGGAATTAGCTGCGCGTCTTGTGAGATCATCGTTTGCGGACCGGGTGTTCATGACCAACTCAGGCACTGAAGCCAATGAAGCAGCAATTAAATTTGCACGGAAGTATCATCATGCATTGGCGAAAAAGAACGGCGGAAACGCACAAGGGGCCACTGAACTTGTGGCCTTCACCAATGGTTTTCACGGGCGGACACTTGGAGCACTTTCACTTACTAGCAAAGTGCAGTATAGGACTCCTTTCGAACCTTTAGTACCCGGTATACCTCTTCAGCACTTTCGTTTGTCTGAAACGTATAGGTCTACCTTAGCATTGATCTTTATGTTTTGTCTTTATTAACTCAAATAATTTGTTTCATGAGGATGTGTTGATGATATTTCTTGACTATGTGAAATTGTTCCATATGGCTGGTATGCGACCTTGGTATTGAATTTTTGTTTGTAGTTCTAAATTCTTAATTGAATTGCAGGTGCTCATTTTGTGACTTTTGGAGACCTAGAAGCCACCAGACAAGTAGTCGTTGCTGGACGGACAGCAGCTATATTTGTTGAGCCACTGCAGGGTGAAGGGGGAATCCTCTCTGCCACCGCGTTCTTTCTCAAGGGGCTACGAGAAATTTGTGATGAAACGGGTACTCTTCTTGTTTTTGATGAGGTATGCCTAAACTTATTCATATCAACTTCATTTGCTGGTTACATTGCCTGCTAATATTTGAATTGCAGTAGTGCATGTGGTTGAAATTGCCCTGCTGGAAAGAGAGGGCAAATAGTGATAAATGGAGTTGAGTGGCGGTATTCCTTTGAGATTGTTCATGCAGAATTCTCTTGCCAATCCCTACACCATTTTTCTGGATTAATATCTATGCTTCTTCTTGTTGAATGCTAGCTCTTCCCCTTTGTCTTCTGTATTTTCTGATTATAATTCATAATGATCGTGAGCTAGTTACTGTAGGTGAATGGTATGCATGTGTGTGTGTTCAGAGATATTTTGAGTACTTTTTCTGGAGTCACCCGGTTGACATTAGAGTTTATGTGTGTCAGGTGCAATGTGGACTAGGTCGTACTGGCCTTCTTTGGGCTCACGAAGCCTATGAAGTGAGACCGGACATCATGACATTAGCCAAGCCTTTGGCTGGTGGACTACCAATTGGAGCCGTTCTTGTAACTGATAAAGTAGCTTCAAGCATAGCACCTGGAGATCACGGGAGCACTTTTGCTGGAGGTCCTTTTGTGTGCCATGCAGCTTTGGCCGTATTGGACCGCATTTTGGTATTCAATTCAATGTCTTACCCAGTTGTATAGATTGCATGTAATGTCGTCACTTTCTGATTTTGGATGATGAATCGATCTTTATCCCATTCGGTGCCCAGGCTTATAGTTAAAAGTTTACTTTGGAATCTAATTTTAGGTAATCAACATAACGTTCAGAACACTTCTATTATTGAGTGATTAAATGAAAAACAGTTGAAAATCACTTGAGGGAATGGGTTCTTACCGTAGAAGATGCTCACAAGCTGTCGCTGTGGTGTTCAGGCGCCCGGGTTCTTGGAGAGTGTAGCACAGAAGGGCGCCTACCTAAGGTCGCAACTTCGAGAGAAACTGGGCACGAATCCTCATGTGAAGGAAGTACGAGGTGAAGGTCTTCTCGTAGGCATTCAACTTGATGTCCCTGCGTCACCACTAGTAGCTGCTGCTCTCAAGGCAGGACTCCTCATTCTCACCGCCGGTAAGGGTGATGTTGTTCGCCTTGCACCTCCCCTAATCATCTCCACTCAAGAAATCGATCAAGCTGTTGGAATTCTAGAGAGTTGTATGTCATCGTTACAATAGTAGCTTAAGCTTAAGCTACTATTGATATGTATGGGCGGCTAGTCCTTAGTCGAAGGTTGATGACTGGCCATAGCTAGTGAAAAGGGGTGTCAACAGTGGGTTTCAACCTGCAGCAGAGAATTCACGCATATTATGGTATGCTTCGGGAGATTTTCAAGGGATTCCGATCCCATTATGCATTTCCATCCCAATCTAGTTAAACATTTTGTGGAACCATACGTTCTACTAACTACGTTATGGTTAATTACCTAGGAGAAAGGAAGTTGAAACGTATTAAACGCCTCTCGAACTGAGGAGCTCGGGTTATTTTATTTTTAAGTTTTTGGTTTGATGCGGACGGGGTTATCAAATTTGTTTGAATGGAACTTCGTGCTTTTATTATGCATTTACTAGGACATGTGGCGTAATACTGTTTGAAACCCGTGGCTCATTTAATTTAGCTTTATATCCCATCTGTGTGAGCCGCACAATGAAATTTGACCTGCTATTTTCTCTTGGAAGGCTGCCTGAAAACAACTTTTAGAGCACTTACTCTCACGAAAGATAACCAATATTTTGGTATGTAGTTGAAGCTTCCTAAACTTCTGAACGACCAGAAGTAAGAAAGGATTTGAATTTCATCCCGTGAAGTTTTGTATAAAAGTTGGGTCCCAACCCAACTTTCATACAAAACTCGAAAATGCCCTCCGAGAGGTGTCATATTTTTGTGCGATAGGATACTCGAAATCCACGGATTCACGAGGATTCTGTGCCGCGATTGAGATTTCTGGGCACCAGACTAATATTTTCAGTGTTTCTGTATCTTGTGGGAACTGATGGTGTAAGGAATACCCAGGGATTCTACATTTTTACCTTTCATAAGAAGGATAGCCTGTTGCATTAGCTGTGGCTAGTTACGTTGTTTTCAGGTGAGTGAAGTTACAACGAGGCCATTGCAAGGCTCTTTCCCACAAATTGTTTGCTTTTGCCCCAATATTCCTGGTTTCTAAAACATACATGGAAGTCAACATACCAGGACTCCAAGGGGTCAAAAGTGATCACTGGAACATTTGTGACGGGAGTACTGCAACAGGAGACGTAAAACGAGTAATGGCTATTCCAGATTTCAATTTCCAAATACCAAAGATTTGTGTCAACATTCATGATATTCACCTGACCGCACCCTAAGTTTTCAGCAAGTCACTAAATCTCTATCCGATAACTAACGATTCTGTATTCAACGAGGAAAGCGACTAAGACTGAGGATCATCGGCTCGATTCTCTTGCTCCTCAAGCTGTTTCTTCAGCTGCTCTAGAGGGCTCCAAATAGCCTTATTCCTATTCAGGCCTAAGATTTCCTCCATATCCACTGCACTTCGTTTCTTCTTGTGCTTCCCGCAAAGACATGCAGAACTATTGAGGTTGACACCACAACCAAAGCACAGGCCCGGGCAACGCGAGTCACACAAGGACTTCGTTGGTATCTCAAGGTGGATGGTATCACGCAAATACTTGGAAAGATCCACCTCCTTTTGGTCGCGTGGGAAATGAATTTTGTCATCCAAATCAATGTCTAGCTCTGCCTGCGCATCGTCGCCGGCTTCCGCCTTCCAAATATTCACGTTATCACCTAAGACCACTCCCAGGTTGTGTTGTGTCGGTTCTAGTACGGGAGCCTCAGTCAGGAGAAGGTTGAAAGATGCATAAACTCGTTCAGCAACTGGTGCAAGACATCTGCAAACAAGGGAAACAAAAAATGATATGAAGCTTACAAAGAACGAAATGATTCTGCAATTAAGAAACATATAGAGTATATATTTATCAAATTCATCAAAATAGGTGTACATTCATCAAATTCCGATTCATCAATATTCCTCCAATATTCACCCCTACGTGACCAAATGGCCAAAAGTCGCTGCCCCCATACTTACTGGGGTTGAATAAAATCTTTCCTAATGTGAATGTGGCTCGACGAAGTCTATTTCTAAAATCACTTAGTCTGCAGTGCTAGTTAACCACAGAGCATTGTCTCCCACACTGCCTTTATCCCAACATGATAAAAATTCGAGACTCATCTCGCAGTAATTGCAGTTATTGGTAGACCTACTAACATTTTTACCCCTTTTTGCGTCAAAGTGGTAATCTTACGTCCTACTGATAGACATCAGAACTTGATATAGAAACCAACTTACCGGTTGCAAAGCAAAGCTAGGGATGTCCTTATAATTCCAGCAAGTCGAAAATCTCTTCCTTCCTTTTTGAAGTCTATAGATACTTGAACAGGGGTACCGACCACTCCGTCAACTTCTGACTTTTCAAGACCCATTTCAGTAGCCAAAGCCATCGCCTTCTCAGAGGAGAATCTCGAGAGTCCCAACCTTTCCAGTGTTGTTGAGTAGTCAAACCGCGACTGAACAGCACTTCTTCTGAAGACTATGGCACCCTCCCATGGAGTTCCTTCCTCCACGTCCCCTTCTACTTCAGCTGCTCATACAAACGATATCATGAGACAATTGGAAATTGCTCCAAGCCTCCAACACTGAAACATCAGCAGTCTCTGAAACTATTCATCTAACAAAATTTGTCAGCAAAGACTTACGAGATGGCAGAGCCAGGGGTGCCCTTGCAAAACCGCGTCTGTTTGATAGCCAGAATGCGGGTGAAAGAAATTTGACACAGTCGTAGCTTGTGGCTTCTTGCCTTGCACTTACGCAATGGTAATTTTGAGATCTAGCTAGACAGGAGTTTCTCCGTACTCCCAGGAAGGCGACATTCGAGCCGCCTTGTAGATACGGAGATGCACGACCTAATATCTCGCTAGTACCATAATGTGAGCTCTCCCTCCACTGATACTGCACCGTAGGTTGATAGCAAGCCGCAGACAAAGCCATGGAAAATTATCTTTCAAAGAAGGAAATAATTCCGGTAATTTTGCAGTGATGATTTATGTAATTTACAAACTGGGATGTAATCGCTGAAATTGCCGAAACCTGCAGCATGCATGTACAAATGTCAGAATGTAAAACGGTGGAGATGGAAAGCTGGTGTGGAGCAAACGAACCAAGTACAGGCTCAGAGAAAATCTATAAGAAGCTATCTCTATACGGCTTACATACCCCAATGAACAGAGATGAAAACGCCAGAACGACGATGGTTAGGATTGAAACTGCAGCTACTTTTATTACCGATCGAATAATGCTGCGAGGTAGAGGATACTATTTGGGTCACTTTAACCATTTCAACATATGCAGGAGCGTGATTTTGCGGAAATGTATAGAGCTGTGGAGATGTCTGGGTACAAGAGCAAAATCTGTCGAGATCTTTTTTTTTGTCACTGTGTATGAATTTCTTGTGTAAGTTCAAAGTGAGAGGTTGTGGACCAAAATGAGCGCCAGTAGACGATCCCCTTTCCATTCAGAAACCAGTGGCCATGGACAATTAGCGTGCTCCATTTGCTAGCAAGTCCAACAAAGTGTATGAATAGATGAGTTGGTGGTGGTAACAGTGTTAGTACAGGAAATACCATCAGGTCCTTAACGTATCAGTATCCTCTACTTAGGCTACATTCCGCAGAATAATGGAAAAACGAAACTTACAGAAGGCCCAGCAGAAGCTCTCTATCCGTCACGATGAAACACTTTTAGCACGTGCCTTGACTTTCTCCAACTCCTCTGCATTAAGACAAAAGAAGCCAAAGTCAAGCTCACTTGCGATGCTTCATGCCGTTAAAATACTGAAAAGAGGAAGCTATTTCAAATTGCCACCCTAACCGTAATCAATGATGATAACATCGACGGCATCGAGAGGTGGGTGAAAAGGGAGTATACTCACGTCGTTGAGATTTCGCAGCTGCCTTCACGGTTGTCCGGAAAAAAATTGCACCACGCTTTTCGTAAACAGCCTGTTGAATCGAATTAAACACATTGACACTCAGAAAAACAAATAATGGTTGTGCCCGAACTTGATCTCTGATGCACGCGCGGCACGCAATGCGCAATCCTAATCAATAAAACTCGGAATTCTACAGCACAATAACATTTTTAAATTTCAATATGCCTGACTATGAGCACCTTGGACTACTTAGGGTTTCCCAATGGTATAAACTCTGAAGAAATGCTTCAGTGAGACAGTACTGTGTAAGTACAAAAAACTACAATTCAATCTTCTCCGCCTCTTGGCAAGTACGCTGATCGACTCCAATTCTCGAGAGAACATAGAGACACCCCAAATCGCAAGGAACCCAGAAAGAGCACTTGGTGCGTTGGAATTGGCAGTCTAAGACTCACTATTCTCAGTAGCAGAAGTGGCGATTTTGGTTATCCTACCTACTACCTCCCCGTAGCAAACACCAATCCAAATGACTCTTTCGAGGCTCCCCAGTTTACAATTTCACACGACACATTACGAAAGCTCGAGAACACTCGTCAACTCCAGACAGTAGCCTAAAGCCTCTCTCAAATCCCAAAATATCCACCAATTCCTGGCTACATTCGACCTCCCACACACAGCACTTTGACAAGCTCCTATATACAACCCCGAATTGTGGCGAATACACACGAAATGAAACCCCAATGCCTAAACCCCAGAGTGAAATTCCCAGTGCACTTCGAAACCCGAAAGGAAGAGAGAAATAATCATTACCCGTGACTCATGCAAACTCTTGAGCTCCGCACAGGCGACTTCCAACTGGTGCACCTGCAACTTCAAAGCTGAGAAACAAAACTGAAAAGAACTGAAACGAATTGGAAAGAGCGTCCCAAACAGGAGAAATCGTAGTGAGAAATTTGTGGCAGGGAAATTAAGTACCGCTGGATCGGCGGAGGACGGTTGCGGAGGAGGAGCGGGGGCGGAAGTGGAAGCAGAGGCAGCAGCAGAAGCCATGGCGTCAAATCTCGACCTTCATCGCCAGCGACAACCACGCACTTTGCAGATGAGGGCGCAAGATAAACCCTTGGCTTCGTTCACACAGCTTTATTGTTACTGTTACAAGGGCAACGCCAGTCCTTTCAGGGGACCTTTTCAGGGAGACCTGAGAGCATCAATGGCGCACGGTACATGGGGCACTATCATCAAATATAGCGGGTGGGCCAAAAAAAACTAACAATGAAAATGAAATGCAATTAATAAAGACTTACTTCAACTCCAATTTCAAAAATCGCTAAATCTCTGAAATTGAATATTGTTTAAAACTTTGGGCCTAATACTGTGGTCAACTAAAATCATATTTATTAAATGTAACTAATATTTTTTTAATATAATACACCAATATAATATACATCTATGATAAAAAAAAATTGAGCTAATTTTGAATTTGATATGAATTTTCTTCTCTTTATTTGCAAAAAAATGTAATAATTTCAAATCTTCTTAGAAAAATCTAAAGTATTTATAAGTTGTAGATTATATATAGAAAAATACAAAAATAAAAGTTTCATTTTCTTATTGTGACTAAAATGGAGTACAAATTGAAAAAAAATTGATGTTTAGAGCATCAAGAATATATTATCTTAATATACTCTCCATTGTAGCTCACTATAGTTTAGTATGCACTAGAAGAAAATCACGTCCGCCGCAACTGACTGATATGCAATTATGTGTCCTACGCAACTTTCTTATAACTACAACTCTCTATATTTGCACCAAATTTAATGTTTACACTACTATAGTCGTAAAGTAGTTGCAAAGTAGTTGTAGATTGAAGTTTTGAGTTGCATGTAGTTGCAAAGTAGTTGCAGGTTGAAGTTTGGATTACAAGAATCTAACAAAAGAATTTATGTGATGTATTCTACATTCAAAATTCATCACACTTGTTGACATGGATCACTTTAGGTTCTGTAGAGTCGAGTGTGTCAAACTATAGTTGGGAATAATCTAAATTTGACTACAATTCAACTAGAATGCAACTACTTTGCAACTAGAATACAACTAGAAAATAATTAAATCAAGTTTTATATCAATTGTCCCATCTCAATTGTCCCATCTCAATTGTCAAGAGTACCATTAGATTGGATGGATAAGAGCTATAAGTTATACTATCTTTAAGTAATAAAGTTTAATATTACAATTATAATATTTCTACACTTTGTAGATTTTTACAACTTGTAGATTTCTACAATTTATAGAAATCTACAAATATTTAAAGTATAAGAAATTTTAAAACTTTTGAAATTTAAAATTTTGTAAACTTGTAAAATCCATTTAATATCAATATTTGAATTTGATAATCTAAAAAAAGCTAGATTGAAAATTCTAAAATCTACAGATCATTGAGATTCAATTTCTGAAATCTACAATCATTAAGATAAAAAAATCTATAAATCTATAAATCTACAAGTTACAAATTAGTTGTAAACTAGTTGCAAAGCAGTTACACACAAGTTGCAAGTAAGTTGCACAAAAGCAAGTTCTACGTCAAAGGACTTCATCGATGAAGTTCCACGTAGGCTATCTAATGAAAAACAATCTTTTCGATTTTGCAACTACATTGCAACTAGTGCGACTTGTTCATTGCAATTGCGGGCTCCAAATTATCACCTAGTTGCAAACGTGTTATGCAACTACAAAACTAATTGCTAACCGCAGTCTCAAAAGCCCCGATTTTCTTCTAATAATAGTTAACTATAGTTATATGAGAACTTCAATGTCGAATTGAGGTTGAAAGGGTTAGAATTGGATTGAATAGTGACAATTACATAAGTTCAATGAACATCAATATGCATATTTTATACGTGACAAAAACTTGAAGGAAACTTTTAGATTATCATTGCAACATTGAAGGGCTTAACCTCTGAGTGCCCAACACATGTTCACTAAAATCCAAATCCTTCTAAATTCATTTCAATCAAACTATCACTTGAAACAAGATCCACAAAAACTTACTATATTGAGTGGTAGTGGAGACAAGCCTAAAGCTGAACAAAAATGAACAAATGGTTTGACTAAACCACCAAAAAGATTATAATAATCAAATAGGGCAATCTTTCAATTTGGGGAGGCTGGATTGAGGCACTAAGGCACTCAAGGATCAAAAGAACCATTTTGAAATCCAAACAAACAAGAACAACCTCCTGAGGGACAACAATGGGAAGCTACATGCTGTAAATGTTATACCCCCCTGTATTTTCGTTTGAGTAGACTGAAATACATGTAAAATACCGTCTGATCTGCTGCTCTAATGCAAAAATCCAATCACTTTTGACATATGCAACGAGCAAAGGAACGACAATTGAGTCATCCTAGCTAGTCTCAAAGTTCAGTACTTCAAAACAGGAAAATACGCATAAATGCTCAGGATACAGAAGAAAAACCATGATACGACTTCCCAGTGTGTGCAACACAGTCCGTCGCCCAAAACTTACATGTCATCAGACGCAGCAAATGTACAAGACATTTGCGAATCAGGATATGGAAAATTACAGTAAATCGTAAGCAATGTACAGTACAATGGCAAAGATGTGACTACAGACAATTTGCAATTTCTAGATTCCATTAACACAAGCCACGGGCATACAACGGAGACAACAACCACATAACTTAACTACTGCACTTCAAAACGGATAAAAATGAAGCATTTGGCAAACGAGGTCCAGTGAAGAAGCCTATACCTTCTCAATAAAGTTCCTCATTACAATCTTGGCTTTTCTAGGCCAGAACCAAAAAATGGGACCAAAAGAGCATCTAAATTACATCTCCAAAATGAAAAGCCTTATCAGGATCACTGAAACTGAAAATTGATCATCCGAACGCAAAAACGAAATTGGGGTTGTCTATCATCGGGTACGAAGTTCTTCAAATGGAAGGATGACACTTAAACCTGAACTATGGGGCAGCAGCTCTCAAGGCAAAAATAAGAGGTAGTAACCTCTTGTGCATGGTGACTCCAATTAGCTGAATACGTGCAAATTACCTCATGAATAGACTAACCTGGCACAATGCTCTATGTTTCTATAACTATTAAAACAGATTAAAGCCAAATACCTCACCCAACAGAACTGCAATACCAAGTGCTATGGCAACCAAAGAAGAGGCCAACGTGAGCCGATGGGTAATCTTTGGTACACGCTTTTGCAATGCCTTGCTCAAGGAGCTCACAAAGGCGGTATAACTACCCATAGCCAAAACTGTACCCACCAAGAACATGCCCAAAAACGCTGCTCCTGCTGCTCGTGATGGAAGTGACAGTGCCGGTAACACCATCAAGAGCGCATCAGGTTGCAACCCGTAGACTATGCCGGTGATGAAAGTTGCGGGACCAACAGACTTCTTCCCGGGTTCAACAGCAGTTTCACCCTCAGCTAAGACCGGAGCAGCTGCATCAATCTCTTGTGCCTCCTTAATTCCCATTCCTCCTATGGTGATGAGAGTAAGACCCACCACACGGGCAGCCCAGGTTTGAATCATATCAAGGTGCAACCTGAGATACACGCAAAAAATATGTGAGTGATATTCTAGAAGACTGTATATGGCGTGAACTGTAGTAGCTACCCTTGTGAGTAAAAACATCCTGCAGCAGAATTCCTTCGATGCTCGTACAATTGTATGAGTTAGAGGATGCTAAAATCCGATGTCCTATACCCAACACCAATTCACCTATTCATACAATTAGTTGCCCTTAAATTAGCAAGTGAAGGGAAGAAAGATTATGGCCAATGGCCACTGAGCTTTGAGTGGAAAGGGTGGATTGATCTACTGTCACTTCTACTGGTCTACAAGACCCAACTTTCAAATTGCGTAAGATTTTGATCACCAGTCATAGAAACTTGATCGCAACAGATCTGGCTCTTGTACCCAAAGATCTCTTGTAAAGCTCTACCGAAAATCACTCTGTTAAACATGCTAAACGCTGAAAAGAAGAACCTGATACAGGTAGAATCTCTCTTACTGCATATCCTCGTTGTGCATAACTTACAGTAGTGGAGTTCATAGGTGGGACCAATTTGGAGAACATTATCTGAAAAATAGTGATGGAAGTTGACAACTGTAATGACCATTCATTGCACCTCTCTGACATGCAAAAACCTCTCTTAGTGCATAGTCCCAACACCATGCACTAAGAGAGGTTCTACCTGTATAGTATCCTGAACCTGATAGAGGCATACCTGTCTTTGAGCAAGAGAAAAATGATGCCGAATATCACTTGGCCTGCGTCGTGACCACAGCCCCATAGAGCCCCCACAGAGAAACTCTGTAGACGCGACCGGCCGATGCAAAGAGGTGCGAGAGCCGCTAAATGATCAGGCCCTGTCAAAGTGTGAAGCCCACCAGCCACCAGTCCAGTCCAAGCACTTGCCACTAATCCTCCCCCAGCTTTAGCAATCTCCCTGGAAAGCGTCCCTCCTTGGACAGCCTCCCCTCCAACCACAAAACTCGGTGCCTCGGCACCCGCAAGGGCAACATCTGGACGCTTTATAAACCACGATGCTGCTCCAATCACTATAACTGGTAAAAGTCTCGGAATCTGTGTGAATGTCAAACATAACCGACGAATAAATTTCTGTGACAACAGTAATCTTTCTGTCATCGTGTAATATTTCCACAGCATTCAAGAAGACTCTCGCGAAGACTCTCAAAACGGGAACTGCTCAGGGGATACCACGACCTGTAATATACTGTATATTCTCTCTATAAAACACACATCCCGGTGTTTCCAGAGCAACAATCCACCGAAGAAGATTACTCATCTTTAACTGAAAATCTAGACACCTTTTCCTCCAATGCAATAAAAAAGAATATCAACAGCAGATCTCTATTCTCACAAACAGCTAGAAGAATGTGAGAACAAGGTCTCCCTAACACCTGCAGAAAGCAACCATAAACCCTACAAAACAGGCAGAGCGCTTCTGTACAGAACCGTAGAAACGCTCACACTTCAAGCTACTAGACAACGTCAGAGTGTTGAACCCAGAGCATGGTGAGACAATAAATCAAGAAAATCACGAATACAACTAACTTATCGCAATTAGATAAAGGTTATCGTTCTTACGATGAAAGGAAGAGAACCCAAGGCCCTCGCCCTTCTACAGGAACGTCAGTACTACCACAAATATCTGCGTTAACCAAAGTTTGAACGCATTGCTCAATCAAATTCCAGTAACAGTGAACTAAGATCCACAACATGTTTGTGAAGACGATAAGGTTCAATAAACCACGAGCAATTCCTTCCAAAATCGTACACAAACGAAAGCAGAGACCACACAACCCCTTCCACGACATGTACAGGCACCGTACGACAAAAAAAAACCACGCACAAACCCCCAGAAGAAGACAAGCATACCAATTTGAGCAACAGATCGAGACCCTGCTTCGGTTTCGGCGCCTCAGGCTCCGCCTGCCCACCACTCCTCGCTATGACTCTCAACCCGTTCCGCGAATTGGCGTCCATTCTCTTCCCCCTCGGCGAAAGCATCAATACGCAGTCCCTGCTCTTCATAGCAGCCCCTTCCAAAAAACACGGTCCAAGCCTGACCGACCGACCAGTCAATGACCTACCACTCCGCCCACTCGTGCAGACCTCCACCTCGGACTTAACCCTGAGGGAAGCAGACCGCAGGGACAACATAGTGCTGCCGCAAATCGCCATAGCTGTACCCCAAAGCGAGAAACCAACCGTGAAATCAAACTCACGCGGTTACGGCGCCACCAACTCTTATCCGGAAAGGACCACTCTTTCGTTACAAGAGAATTCGCTCAATTACAAGCCTGCTTCTGCGCCATTCTCGACGCATCGCTTCCGCACTCAAACCCTACCGACAACAATCTCGAGATTGTCAACGAAATGTTTACGAAATGTGGACTGCGTCGAAGAGAAGAGGCTTATGTGGCGAGAGAGCGGGAAGATCGATAAGGTAGACCCATAGCCGTATTTTTGAGATAAGTTAGGGCCCTGGCAAGCTCGTGCCTGCGGCTGCTGCTGGCTTCAAGCTGTCAAGCATTTCGGCTTCACGCATTCGGGCGACGAAAGCTTGGAAAAGGGCGGAAAGAACTGCGCAGGATGTGTGAGTCGTCGTGCTGGACATCTGGCAGGGGACGTGGCATTTCATTCGGATGAGTTGGCGGGGTGCGGTGGAATGTCAATACACGTAACGGAAGTGCGCGCTGGGAGCCTGGGACCCAACCACCAACGACTGGTTCTATTCGTCCGTGACTGCATGAGGACTGACGGAAGCGGTTTTGGATTTTTGGATTGGGAGGAGGGATGGAATCGTGCGGGCAAAATGCAGAAGGATGTAAGTTAACTTAGTCTTCATAAGTGATGAGTGCCATAGTCCAGGGAAGTTCTGTGGGCCAAATGGTGGATTTCCGGCAGAGTTTCATCCACCTTGGTTTTTTTTAATTTGGCTGGAAGTGTGCTGGGAGGTTCCAAATTTGCCGGTCAATTTCTTGGAATACTTTTTTCCTCCCGGCAGCAATGCCGCCATTGTCCAATTCCAATCAGAAATTTTCCTTTCTTTAACCTTTGAGAATTGTATCCCCAAATGTACAATATGATGTGCATGGCTCACACGTCTAAGTCTTCTCAAAATGGTAGACCTTTCACAACTTCATGTGATGTTGTTTGCATGTACAAACAATAATGAAAACTACAAATGTTGGTTCCAATTGACTTCCTCACGTTCAACTTGACCAATCATATACATGTCCATTTTCTTTGCAGTCGACTTTGTCTGTGTCACTATATGCGGGTTTGCAATTTGTGAATTTAGTAGTAGGTGATGTATGTTACTCCAAAGTCATTTATGTCCGTCCGTTGTTACATTGACTTTGAGAAAATGTGCCCTGTCAACAAGGTTGTTGACAAGACTGTTGATGGAGATGCGCCTTGGCAATGGACATGCAGGGAGTTCTATTGCCCATTAAACAATCTCTAGCAGTGTTAGTGATGCATGTCTAGAGCAACCAAATGCGGAGCACTTGCTCACGAAGAGAAAGACAACCAAATTGGCAACCGGATGAAGTATGTGCTTTGATTTAGGGAAAGCGCTAGTTGCATTTTGAAAAATTGAGATCAGCCAATGGGCGCGCATGAAGTTGTGAAAGGTCTACCATTTTGAGAAGACTTTTGTACATCAAGTTGGCATCTCTCCAATCGTTTGTAATGGAGTCGCTTGTAAGAACAAGTGGAGACAACTCTTTATAGAATATTAAAAAAAATTGCGGATTATTTCGCCTGGAGTAGTTCGAATGGTCTAGATTACTGGGACATGAGTCCCACTAATTGGAGAGCAATGAATGTACCACACTCTTACTCAAGTGACTTCTTCTTAGCAATCCAAGAATGGTATGGACAGAGACCAAACATGCAACCTCCACACATGCATGACCTACTTCAAGATGGTGATGCTAATTACCGCCCTCCAACAACAACATCCACTGCAATACACGAGGAAGGAAACATGCATCTGCCCAATGATAACGACGACTTTGATATACTCATGACTGAAGAAGATGAATTTGAACAAGTGTCTCCTACCTTAATGCCGAGCCAAAGGACCTTGGAAGCGACGATGCTTGCAAGCAATCCAACGTACCCGGGTATGCCCAATTTGAATGCTTGATCACGACAAAAGCCCAGTGTACTTGTTGGAGTGGAAGTGCATGCGGTGAGCTCCAACAACACAACATCGAAGAGCAGTCATCGACAACAAGGGAATACTACAGTGTGTCAAAGTTTAATTTCTGGGCACACGATAATGGTCGAAGCAACCAAGTCCACTGGTTAGATTATTACACAACAAATCAAAAAGATGGCCAAAGTGAGTTGGGATGTGGAGAAAAATAAGATTGAAGTGCAACAATGCTTGTTTTCAAAGCAACTGGAACACCAAATTGATTGTAATGCTAAGCTACGGGACAACGCCAGATTTGTAGAGAAGAACGTAAAATTATTGATATTCAAACAGGGTAAACTAGTACAGCGCTTGTCGAACCTCTATGATGTTTTGAGGGCAGGAGTTTACCAACGCAGTGTAGTGTCTATTGAGCGCCAACCTATTCTTGCAAGCTATGTTTTGGTAGATCTGGACTTTCAATGACAACATACTTTACTATGTAATTCAAAGTCCTCCATGGATCCTAATGACACAAACTAGCTACATGTATGACGCAATATCAGACAAGGCAGAATCGACGCAAGCCAAACATAACAACTTACGTTGACCTGTACAATGCTACTTTTTGTTTTCTTAGTTCAGTCGTAGTATTACTAGATAGCTCCAGCAACATCCCTTCCAAACTCTGTATATAGTTTTTGAAGTTCAGGCAGCTATTGAGTTCAATTTCAAACTTGCAATGAAAATAGTATATTATTACATAGTTTCTAGTGCAACCTTCATGTAAACTCATTGATGCATGTGCATGTGAATAGACTTCTATAAACAATGCTTGAGGTTCCACATAATTAAATGAAAACAAAATTTGAAAACGGTTGTGTTCCTTTCAATGTTGTATTCATTGTTTCTTCTATTCACGATGTCGTTGCATGTCGCTGCAAAGCCAAGAAGACTCCAAGATCTTGTCTTTTGGACATTTTCACAGTAGTTGGGTTCTCGTTAGCAACTTGTACTAGTTATGGCAACTCTTCCTTGACCACTGCATCAGGACGTGCTTCTTGATTCTCAACTTGTAGAATTTCAAGAAGACGATGGACGTTCATTATAGGCTGTGCTTGCAAAACATTGTGCAGTATAGCACATGTGACGATGATGTCAGGAACAAATGTGACATGCAATTGAGTCTTACTAACAAGTTCTCGAAATGTCTGTTTTAATATAGCGAATGAGTTCTTGACAATCCTTCTTCTTCTATACAATTTGTGGTTGAACCACAAGTCCGCCAATCCCAACGTCTCGAGTTTGAAGTGATTGCAAGAAACACCGGTCCTATTTCCCGTCACAATTGGAGTTTTGTTGTTCTTTTTTGCTATAACTTTTGAATAAAAATATTCAAGAATATGAAATAATTATTGTACCTCTCTAGATGGTTTTTACATCCCTTATTTTTCAGAAGTTAAAAAATCATTTTATATTTAAAATTCATTTTTGTTAATTTGTCACAAAGTGAGGTTTAAGGGTTTTTATTATATTAGGAGTACCCAAATTTAATGATCTAAAGTTGAAATTTTCATAGTGCATTTGCATAGTAGGAAAGCATATTCCTACCAAAGGGAATCTAAAAATACATTATTTTATGTCCTCCTCATGCATGCAAACAACACTCCAATTGCATACAATTTCTGACCACTAACAATGGTGCTAAGATTATTTTTTTGGTGAATTCTCATCACCATCAACTCTTCCCAAATGGAAAATTTTTAGACTTGAGAAAAAGAGATTTTCCTATTTTTTACAAATAAAAATGTAAATATGCCCATTTTCATGAGATTTTCCACTTTTCTAGTTCACCTACTTAGAGAATTTTCCTAAGCTTTTCCTCCACAGGGTACCTTCTTCTTCAAGGTGTATACATTGCACATATTTTTTATATTTTTAAAAAATTGATTTTCTAATTAAACAGTACTCCTAAAGAAAAAGGGGGTGTATTGCAAAACACTACAGAAAATGGACGGTGTTTCTTGCAATGACCCTTCAATATGAGGCACCATGAGCTAGGGGAGTAAAGGATAGCTTGAGTCACTAAGAAGGTGAGGAAAATGTCAGTAAGGACTGAAGCCTTCGAAAGCAACATTTGCATTTGCCAAAGTCCCATCATTTGTATTCTGATAAAGACTATATTTCTTCAAGATGTATGAGTCATTAGTGGAGACAGACATGCCAATGAAGAGGTCCAAGAATTTTGAATTACAGTCTACAACGGCTTGGCAATTAATGGTATAACCTCCACTTTTGAAATAATAATAATCCATAAGAGTGAATTGAGGTTTGGAGATGGCAATGTAAGAGGCAGAGATGGCGGAATTCATATTCAATTCGCAAAAGAGCTTGTCCTTGCAGCCAACTAATTCCTCTTCACATTGTCTCATTGATGGCATGGACAACATCGCGGAGAATCATGGAAACCAAACTTCACTCAATAACAAATATTTTACTGCACACAAGTAAGCTCGCCCTGTGATTTAGTTTGAAAAGTGTGCAGGCAGTATGAAAGAGTATAGGAATAACCTTTCTGTACTTCATGTCTTTCCTTCTAATGGACGGATTGAGCAAGTCAGCTAGGGCAAAGACAAAGGCGCGTGTCATTTGAAAGAGCTCAATCCAATAGGCCTCAACATACTACTCAAGTAGAAATTTTGAAAACCAAGTAGTGTTGCGAGGCTTCATCTAATATCCAAGATCATCATCCAAGAACTGCACAAAAGTAAACAATTGGAAGGAATGAAGGCAGATGGCAGTCATGTGATCAATTTCCTTAGAGGAGTCAAAGGGGCCATTACGAAGTCTATCCAATTCCATGTTGTCGTCCTCTTCTTGTTGTGTATCAGGAAGCATGAGCAAGGCATTTTTCATATTTAGGAGGAGGAGCAAAAATGTCGTTACAATTGTGAGATATTTGCTTGGCTGTCTAGGGAAGTCTATAGCAATTGTTCCTTGAAGTGCCATTGAAGAAGTGCAAGAATCAACCACTATGTGAATCAATAAGTGAGTGATTTAATTTCTGTCACATAACAATGCAGATGGTGAGATATGAAGAGAGAGGTTGAAGGCGTTAGTCATTCACTGCTTTCATTGGTATGGAGCTGGCATTTGGAGATTTAAGAAATAAGTAGCTTTTTATGTGCATAGCACACAAGAAAGAAACAACTAGTGGTGCGAAATGTATCTGTCCCGATTGTTGTAAGGCTATATTGTACGGAGGTGAAATGTGTAGATGGCCTTATTGCCTATTAATTGGGAAATTCGCTTGTCTTGTAGCACAAACAGTAAGTTAAAAATTACAATTGTTCTCTATGCTGGGTCATTGCAAGAAACACCGATCACTTTTGTAGCGCTTTGTAAAATTTGTTCTTGTCCAATGCTACAACTTTTGATTGATGAATCCAATGCCCAAACCAAAAAACAATTTCTAAAGTTCTTGATTGCAATCATATTCTATATTTTTCAAAATTTCAAAAAAATTCATTTTATATTTAAAAGTTATTTTTATTAATTTGTCACACTTTGAAGATTAGGGTTTTTTTATACTATTGATTGGTTTAAATTAATGATTTTTGGTTTAAATTTTTGTGGTATGTTTTTATAGTAGGTAGACGTGCCTCTACCAAAGGGCATCTAAAAAAACATTATTTTATGACCTCTGCATTAATGCAAACAAGCCTCCCTTGCGCGCACACTTCAAAACATTAGAAATGGTTTTGAACTCATTTTTTTAGTCAATCCTCATCACCAAGAAGTCTTCTCAAATGGCCAATTTTTAGTTTTGTTCAAAAATGTTTTTCCTATTTTTCACAAATTAAAACGTCAATGCATGTATTTTCTAGGATATCATCTTGGACATTGAATTCTAGTAAAGAAAATACATGCATTGACGTTTTAATTTGTGAAAAATAGGAAAAACGTTTTTGAACAAAACTAAAAATTGGCCATTTGAGAAGACTTCTTGATGATGAGGTTTGACTAAAAAAATGAGTTCAAAACCATTTCTAATGTTTTGTAGTGTGCGTGCAAGGGAGGCCTGTTTGCACTAATGTAGAGGTCATAAAATAATGTTTTTTTAGATGCCCTTTGGTAGAAGCATGTCTACCTACTATAAAAACATACCACAAAAATTTCAACTAAAAATCATTAATTTAAACCAATCAATAGTATTAAAAAACCCTAATCATCAAAGTGTGACAAATTAACAAAAATAACTTTTAAATATAAAATGATTTTTTTGAAATTTTGAAAAATATAGAATATGATTGCAATCAAGAACTCTAGAAATTTCTTTTTTATTTTGGGCATTGGATTCATCAATCAAAAGTTGTAGCATTGGACAAGAACAAATTTTACAAAGCGCTACAAAAGTGGTCGGTGTTTCTTGCAACGACCCAGCTCAAGGTCCTTACTTTCGTAGAGGGTGATGGGCTTGCTTTCTTGTATAGCCAAGGATGGAGGTTGTTCAAAGTAGGAAACCCTAGTTTGATACACAAACATGAAATGTGGTAAATCTAATGGTAAGACAAAAATTCGGTGATTTCATTAAATGAAGCATTAACGGAGGTAAAAAATAAATTTGATGCACTCTTCTATGAAGTTCACTCTGTACAATGGGTCATGACCTTGTTATTTGCGAATTAGATTGCATGGTGCCCAATCCCTTTGCAATAGCATCCGTTAGCAAGTGGACATTGTTAAATCTTCTGTCTGCAGTGTTACCATTGTTGATGAGCTCTACTTTCAAAACGGCAAGATCACAGTTGTTCAAATTTTTAGAATTCCTCTTTTTCACAACAATCACAATGTCAAATGAGTACTCCGAATTCAGCAGTCTCGCATAAATGGCAATTAGCAGCCCACTTCATCAGTATACTTTGAAAGGATTTGAAGTTGTGTTGGAGAAGAAAAATAAGGAAGAAGACGATTTGCCCCCCCCCCCCCCCCCCCATGCTAATGTTTGCACACAAGTGTGACTGGTGCAATATTTACTACTGATTTGCTTGGAGTATTCACTGTTCCTCCCCCCTCCCAAATCAGTATGTGTGAATACGCCAAACATTACGCAAACAACATAGGGAATCCAAGAGTGCTTAGGTGAGCCTCACTCCTACTTATTATTATTTTTAATTATTCAACTCTAATACTACGCACTTAGTAGTTAAACGTTATTGAGCCCTAACGCCAAGTTTGCTGGGACTTTAATCCAAATTCTTTCATATTTTTTGGAGCGTGATGAATTAGTTACAAAATTTTGAAGTTAAAGTGACATAGGGCTCTAAAAAGGAGCACCTCCTAAGATGTACGCAGTTTTTCACATTGCCAAATGCTATGAAAAAGCAGCATGTACAAATAGGGTACATTTAAAGAGGTACTCCATTTTAGGCCCTGCTCCGTTTTAGAACCTCCTACCTTAACAGGTTCAATGAATTCCGTACATACGGTGAACCTACGATACGTCTACCCATTATTCCTGCGACTGTGAACAGAGTTCATTTTCTGAATCATCAGCCTCAGCTTCATCGCAGAGGACGAACCCCGCTACCGTCGCAGCTGTCCTGCTTACCTCGCTAGCATCGCAGAGCTCTCGCAAGCTATCCCTTGCTTTTCAAACTTTTTGGTGCATGTACGTCGCCTCCGTGTAGGGTATATGGATTGTTGTCGTTTTCAACAGCTGACTGTTTCCTTTTACGCCACTGAAAATGGTGTCCGAACGGAATGCCCGCGCTCCGTGCCCCCGGGGCATGTTATTCGGGAGGGAAAGCTTTCTCTGGGTGATTCGTGTTTGTGTCCCTCTCTTGCTGGCGAGGTCATGGTGATGGACGATTGCACCGATCGGATTGAAGCTAGGGTTTAGGGTTTAGGGACTGGAGTGAAGAGGCTAGGGTCACAGGGGCCTAGGGTTCTTTATTTTGATAGTTCTGCGAGTTGCAAGGTCAATGCAGGAAGATACTGTGATCGATTTCTCACTGTCTCTGTTTGTGTTTTTGTATCAGGCATCAATTCCGACGTTGAGAAGGACAATTGATCAAGAACTCGTAGTCTAAGTTGTGCTGATTCCCCAATTTGCATCCGCTTGGTGACATTGTTGTTACTATGCGAGTATCTGAGAGGTCTTATTGAACAGGCTATTATGCTTGGTTTGTAGCACATGGTGGATGGTGAATCGTGACGAAGCGGTGGAATTGAAATTTTGTCTCTATAGTTGAAATCAGGAGCTTGTCTGATACTGGGAATGATGTGGAGTCGATCACGAACGGGTCATGAGGGGATCAGTTTAAGAGAGGAAGAGGTGGATTGGTGAATCGACTGTTATGGCGACTCCTCCTCTGCCTCATCATCCTCCGTTTGGCAAGAATTCTGCGGCGCGGCTAATAGTCGCTAGTATGTGCCTCTTACCTTTCATTTTGATTAAAGCAAGTTTTTGCACTTCATCGCTAGTGTTCAATAACGTAGGTTTAATGTCACTTCCGTAATTATCTGCGGTTGTCTTGGTAAGGCATCGAAAGTGTCTTGTTGATTGGAACAACCAATGTCCCTGTGGAAAGGTTCTTAATTCAATAGCTCCTGCGGTACGACCGGGTTTAGTGAAGTATTCCTCATAATTTGATCGCCTAAAGCCTTCTTTCTCGACTGAGTATTGGTTTTAGAATTTGCTGCCTCAAGGTTGTTAGCAAGGATGATTGAGGATCGATCTATTGAAGTGTAAACTTGCCTCTGCATGCTGTCCCGGTTTAGATTTTCTCCTGGATGATCATGCTTATAACCATCTTCGGTAACTGAGTCATCATGGAGGACAGGAACTCGGTAACGACGTGGTTAAACTTTGACTCTTGTGTGAATGCCGGTCTAATATAGGGATTCATCGACTACTCTAAATCTTTCTCTCTAGCACAAGCACGTTATCTGAATCTTCCGGTTGACTTGGGTAGTGTAAAAAAAAATTTCATTGCCATTTTTCGAGGATTCCAAATGAGCTTGTAGATGACGTGTGACTGCATTGAGAGGCTCAAGTTGCTATCTTGACAAGCGACAGTATTTCTTCTCTAACAGTATTTAGTTAATTCACATCTTCAATTATTTTAAACATTTTCACCAGCTATGATTGAGTGAGTGGTCTTTCTATGTGCAGTCGAGGATGTGAATGACTTGTGGGAGACTGTCAGAGGAAATCTCGAGGCTCGTGTGCCGTTCAAGAAGGCAAGCTTGAACAATAAAGCTCGGAACCTTGTGTTGGTCGACAGATTACACGTGGAATTTGTCCAAACCACCGACGCTCGCCTTCGTAGGGGTTTGCCAGGGGAGCAGTCATCTTTACCTTTCGGATACCAGAGACCCTATGCTTGGGTCATATTAGTGACATGTGATGTGAGCCTCCTTTTCTTCATGCATTTCCGAAGATGTGACTGCAGAAATGCGCCTTCGTGCTGTCCATCTAGATCTGTGGATTGTGACGAGCTATAGAATTTGTCGAATTCTTTATATAAACTTTGTTGGGGAACAAAATTAACGCACCTCTTTCTGCAGGACCTTGATGAATACAAAAACTTGTTAAAGCCGCGTCTTAAGACCATCGTGCAAGCTGAGGATCATGAGTGGTTCATTGTGTATGTTTCTAAAGCGACGGCTGATAACGCCGTCAAGCTTAGCAAGAGAGTGTACGGCAGGATCGAAGGTGACTTTAGCTCCAAGAAGAGGGAGAGGTATTTAAGGACCAACCCTCTGAATTGGAAGTTTGTTACTGCGACTCTTTGCTCCCAAGTTCAGTGCTTTAGTTATGAACTATTCCTCTCACAGCCATTTAACTTGTATCGTAGTCACTTGTTATAGTTCTTCGTTATCATTGTTTTTAATCCTCAGTCGCGTATTATGCATTCTTTCGGATCAGATGTTGCAAGGTTGACCTACATGGGGCCGATACATCTGTATGGGAGGAGATCGAGGTGAAGATTGTAGAGTGTATCCGCCACACACTGGACCGCCGGGTACAGTACTATGAGGAGGAGGTCCGCAGGCTGAATGAAAACAGATATATGCCTGCTTGGAATTTTTGCAATTTTTTCACAGTTAAGGTGAGAAACACTTCTAGCAAATTTTCATGTGGCTTTCACTGTTTCTCTTGATTAATTGTGAGTGCATCACACTATATCGTTAACTCTCTGCTTTGTCCTTGCAAGAATACCAGCTTTTCGTTTCTCCTTGATTTTTAAGATTTCTACATCAGTAGCTACCGATGCGGATGTTGAATCGACTCATCATGGCAATTTCTGTCTGAATCTGATAATATCTTTGATCCTGCAATTAAGAGCCATCGTTTGTCTCTGTGGATTTATTGCCTGTAGGAAAGCTTGGCCTTCATGTTTGAGATGGCAAATTTGCGAGAAGATGCTCTTCGTGAGTACGATGAATTAGAGCAAATTTACTCAGAGAGTGGTAAGGCTTGCATAATGAATATTCGATAATCCGTTGTATACCCCTCCTGCATTGTAAATGAATTGTCTATAACTGATGCTCTTCTCTTATGTTCTTTGTTTTGTACTTTGTATCAAACCGTAATATCGATATCTGCCATCTTGGGTTCATCATAAATTTAATTGTTTGTTTTGTATTCTGTAGTCATTGCATTTGAATTCCTTTCTTGCTCATTGCCGCTAAGCTGTGCAATTATTTTCTGTCTACTAGAAATTTTCTTTGACTCGGACAGCCACGTGAAGGTCGGGGTGTTCCTACGCTACTTTCAGATGAAGCTGTGCTCTACTTTGGTCTTCATGCTTTTGATTTTCTGAAATTTTGGAAGCTTTTGCTCCAGTGAATGCATCACAATCGAATACATCAGCATTTGGAGGATTAGATCCTGGTGATGACAGCGCAGCTCTTCTAGATGTGACTCGCAAGCCAGTGAATCAATTTGCAGCGGATGGTACAGTTCGAGAATTTGACTTTCGACAGTATCTCTTCTCCCGTCAAGCTTCGGTACTAGTTATTCAGTCAACTTTATTTTTAAGAAGTCGCTGTCTCTGAGCGTAGCGGTCCATTTCTTAATCATAGTGTAGTTCTCTTAAGTATTTTCATGCCGTGCATTAACATTCAAGTGCTACCCATTTCTAATTGATATATCTGTTGCACATACTTGAACTATTTGAAATTTCTGATCGTTTTTATGAAACGTTTTCATGGTAGGGCTGGCCACTATTACTTAAAAATATGTTGCCAGGCATGAAACTATAAGTGTGATGTTTGACTTACAGTTAATGATTATTACCTCGAAACTCAATTTACAAACTAACTGACGATGACTTACCGTCGGTTTACGCTTTGCCCGTGTCGGCCTATCCATTCGCTATTGAAAGACGTCTCTGATTTGTTTTTTACATAACTCAATGCATCAAAACTCGTACATCTAGCCATTACAAGAATGACTTGCACCTAATGTGTACATCATGGTGCATTGGATCTGCAGCTGCTCTTCAATCTCCAACGCCCAGCGGAGGTCTCTGGCCGAGGGCACTCCTTTATCATCATCTTTGCCAAAATCCTTACACAACATGAGGTAATTACTCAAGAGTGTCACAACGCATTTTCCAGCTGCTTCTATGCTGCGCTGTCTGCTGCTCTCATATTGACTTAGATGGACTCTAGTGTTGAAAACTTCTTGTTACTTTTTCTCTCATAATTACAGCTGGCACTGAAGGCAAGCATTCCGTGTGGCTTTGAGAAAGGATATAAACTCTTATCATCTGGATGCGTTTTGATATTTGAGTTACCTGCGCTTACTTAATTACTCGTTCCGAAACATTCATATTTTGTGATAAGAATGTGTCTTATATTTTGGACGGTTAGATGCTTCGTCTAGCTGTCAAATTTGATAGTTTAGATTTCATTTTTTGAACTTTTCTCTTAGTATTTATGTTAGTTATTATTAGCACTTGTTGTTTATTAGAATTTCGTTCATTTGGTACCGATTATCTTGTGTCTACAGAAGGAGTTGCCATTCTGTATGCGGGAAGTCTGGGTAATTACTGCTTGTCTCGCGCTCGTGAAAGCGGCTAGCCGACGCTTTTCTGCTGCGATTGTATCGCAAGATACTGTGAAGGATTTTTATCGACTTCAGGGTGATTTATATTCATATGCAAGAACAAAGGTGTCCTCATCACACTTTGTTCTCGTCTAGATTTTAATTTTCTCTTTTGTACAGGAACTATGAAAAAATAATTGTGACCCAATTAACTTTCTAAATTGGATTTTGTGACCCAAGAAACTTGCTAAGCTGTGGTATAAACAAACAGTACTTTGATATCATTTCTTTGCTAGCATTCAGTCTAATCTTGGATCGACTTGGGTTTGCTTTATGAACAAAGACTGCGTGCAGAGAGTTACACTAGATAATACTCTATATGTAGAGCCTACTCACACCAAAAATTTGATTTCCTGCTGCAGCTTATGCGTCTTGCAGACTTGATTGGATATGGCCACAACATTGAGACAAGTCCTTGCAATAGGTATTCAATTCATTTACTTTGGACTATGTCCACTGGACTCTTCATTTGGGACATTTGTACAGTTTAAGTTGAGCATAATTGGCTCTCTTTTTCGCTCTGGTGCATCCTGTTATGCGACTGTAGTATCTGATTGTCCAATAAGGAACACTGATTCTCTCGAAATTTTTCAGTCTCTCCATGTTTGTCAACACAATATGCAGAGAGGGTTTTGATGTTTATAAATTGAGTGCAATTTGACTCCTTGTAAATGAATTTCTACTTTTTCCGTGTCGCTTACACTTGGAGTATGGTCATCTGAGCAGTGCAGCGTTGAGCATGTTGCCATGGCCGAGGCCTGCCGTTTGGCCTGCTGTTCCTCCTGATATTTCTCGTGTGCAAGCTAAAGAACAGGTAAGTACTGTTTTCTGATCACAGTCCTGAGAGGATTAATTTCGAAGTGTAATTTTTCTCTTTGAGTGTTCTTACACAAATCAAACTTCACCTACTAACGTTGCAGTATGTGAAAAACATGTAGATATCACCACCAAAATTGTCAGAAGGTTTTGGAAGGCTCAGAAAGCAACTCTCTCTATCACCGACTGTTCTTCTCCGTGAAGCCAACCGTCGGAGAGCATCTCTGTCAGTTGGTAGTCTGGCTGAGATGCTTGATTTGAGCCGACTTTCTCTGAAGGAAAGGTGAGAGAAGGATGGTTGTTACATCTCCCAACTGAATTTCTGCATTGTCTCTTCCTTTTGTCTGGTATTGATTATGATTTTCTGTTTCAAAGAATGAATTGATACCGGTGACTGTTGAATTTCATTTTGTTTTCCACAAAGTCCAATACTATGATTCCTTTTCTCCTGCATTTGTAAGATCTGCTATCTTTTCCACGAGAGGATACTTTTTTTAATACAGGTTGACTGAATATTTGAGTTGTCCTCTCTGTTATGACCCAAGGGTATGTTTTAGTATCCTGACTCTGGTGTCTAATATGTAAAACAATGGCAGCCCAGCTGCAGATGCTGCTGATGCTGCTGTTGCTGCAGTTGCTGCTGCTCCAGTACCCCCCTCAGCACTTCCTCAGGAATCTATCTCTGGAGCAGATTCTTCAAGCCACGAAACCCTGCAGAAGTACAATAGTATTGAACCCCCAATGAAGCTGCCTGAAGTTCAAGCAGCGGCAGAGCATGCACTGTTGACCAGCATTAGTGATGAAACCCTACGCACGGCTTTATCATCCGTTGAGGGGTTTGAGGTACGTGTTTGCATCTTTCATTGACCTGAGTCATAACGGTCTCTTTTCACTTTGGTGCCGAATTAATTCATCTCGTATCATTTATCATTTTGCGAAATAAGTCAGGTGCATCTGATTTTGTTGCTTTCTGTTTCTGTCTCACACTTGGGAGAGCAGTTCTTCATAGTTCATAGTTCCGAACCACGCCCTAGATTTCTGAGATGTTACAGTCCAAATCTCTTAATCCCCGTTGTATACAGCATCTGTTTTTGTTGACCGTGTTTAGATTTTCTCCCTGTTCATGGTGGTTTGACCATGTTGCTATTGAAATATGTGATAGGAAATGTTTTTGAACCTTACGCGAGCTGCCGCTGACAATTTCCATCGATCTTGGCGTAAAAGACATGGCGTGGTCTTGGATGGTGAAGTTGCAGCTGTACATTATCGACGTGGAGCATTGGATGCTGCTGCTAAACTTTACGAGAAGGTACAGTTGAATTCGATCAAGATAACATCGAAGGGGCAGTCGACAATGTTCATAGCATATTCTGAAATTTATCGTCATGGTTTCTGATCTTTGAGCTCGTTCCAGGTCCATGCCATTTTTAAGTGATGGCTACGATTTTGGTTTACAGCATCGATATTTCATGTTGCTGGGGCCTAATGAGACCTTTCTCTCCTGTGAAGACATTTTTATTAGATATTGCATATTTTTACCTGTTGAATTGATGGAGGATGTAATGTGTTACTTTGATAAACAGGTCTGTGCTCTTTATGGGAGTGAGGGGTGGCATGCTTTATTAGTGCAAGTTCTTCCACGACTGTCCGACTGTCAAAAGAAACTATCAGATTGGGCCGGCTACCTCTCTTCCTGCATCAAGCTTTTGTCCTTAGATCCTGGGCCTATATCTAGTGAGGATCGAATCTCTATTCAAGCGGAAATCGTGAAATTAGCCCATGGTGGTTTGCCTGTACCGGTATCGTTGGACGTGTCTACACTTATCACATTTGCTGCAAGAGGGGGTCCACCACTTGAATTGTGCGAGGGGGATCCTGGCACTTTGATGGTGACTGTGTGGAGCGGGTTTCCGGATGACATTACTTTGGATTCGTTGAGCTTGACACTGGTTACCACCTTTGCTGCTGACGAGGGAACGAAGGTAATAAGTCTCGTATCCAGGCTGAAATCCCTAAATGTCCGTCGTTTCATGTTACATCAGATGACTTGGGTTTCGTGATTATGATTTGGCTTCTGAGGATGGTGCTCCATACCTGCTTCCTTCCCATGTATTTCTCAACTAGCCTAACAATAATTCTCTGCAGTTCGTGAAGAGTGTGGATGCTCCAGTACTTAAGCCTGGAAAGAATCGCGTCTTAATGACGTTGCCACCACAAAAACCCGGGTCCTATGTACTGGGAGTACTAACCGGCCATATTGGGCAAATTAAGCTGCGTTCGCATACATACTGTACTACGAGTGCCGCAAGTTCAAAGGGTGGGCCTCCAGATAGTGATGATTATTTAAGCAACGAGAAGCCTCTTCGGACAGTACTGGAGGTTATTATTGCTTCTTTAAACCTTCCTGGACTGTGATGGTGTTTTATTGTCACATTAGATGTGTATGCCCCGTCAGGCATTGGTGACCTGCTTTGGACTTGGCTTGATTCTTTTCTGGCCTCGTATTTTTGTTTGTAAATATCTGTTCTGTATTTGGATACCATCGTGTCTTGATTACATTATCTTATTTAGTGCACCTTATACCATCGGATGCAGTGTTCATGAAAACAGAGTCGTGACGGGTTTTTTTTAGGACTTATACATTATATACACATGCAGCACTAGGGGTTTTATGGAACTTGATACACATACAGTACTGGAGACTTTTAAGGTTTAACTTGAGATCTTTGCTAAAGTTTGCGATCTGATCCTTTCGTCATGGTTTGAGTTCTCTTGAGAAAGTGTGAGGAGTTTCTTGCATTCTGAAGTGTGGATGCTGATCATGGAATGCCGCGTATACAGGTTGCTAAACCTCGAGCATTGGTAGAAATCAAGCCAGCAATCACAAAGGGACTTCTGTTCGGTGAAGCACAGTGGGTAGGTTTGATTATCAGACCTCTCAATTACTCCCTCGAAGGCGCTCGTGTTCGCATTTCAACTGGACCAAATTTACAGTTCTTGAGCGATCAAACTGCTCTGCTGGAGGTTAGCAAAATTCCCCAAGCTGAAGCAAATGCACAGTTTGTCTCTGAATTAGATGCTGTGAAACCCGATGTTCAATCTTCTCACGGCATTCTCGAGTACGGCGATTCTCTCGGCAAGGACGATCACGTAAATCCCGAAATTGGTTTTGATGCGGATATGCCTCAGCATTTACAACTGAAGGATGGTTGCGTTGAGCTTCCCGATTGGTCTAGCATGGTGGCTTCTATATTGTGGGTTCAAGTGAAGGCAGATTCAGATGGTAATATGTGCTCACACTTCACTGGAGACCCGCATCTGTTTTCTCCTCCTTCCCCAAAGAAAGTTCCCTTAGTGACTCCTGATTTACAAATGCAAGACTTAACTACAACCTCAGTTGCAAACGGACCTCCTGCAGCTTCAGATCTTGTTTCTGAAAGTCCGAAAATCAGTAATATTGGACAAGGACATTTGCTCTCAAATGGGAGTCTTGTTTCTAGATTTGGCATGAAGACTTTGAAAGTGAAGATGGAGTTTGGAGTGTCTCGAAGCCGCTTGTATGAAAGGTAGGGGCTACTTAGAGCAAGAATAGAGTTCGAGACCAATGTATGTCGTTCAAAATATCATGTAAATGCACAATTCGCTGTTTGAGCCCCTGTAAAACTTCACAACTATGCGTTGACTATTGACAACGCTAATACGTGTTCTCTATGTTCCGCAGAACCATCGCATTGCAGTTTACCCATCCATTTCGCATTTCTACTCGCATAGTCAGCAGGGGAAACGATGGGAGATTCCTCTTGCAGGTTATTTTCCACTCACAGAACTTCTTGTGTGTTGCGCGGGCTGCCTGATGTATAGTGTAGTTCATGAATTCGAGCGCCTGCTTTCTGATCATTTACAGCGATATCACTCCGTGGCGGCAGTACTCTATATCTCTGTTCATTATATTTGTTAAAGAGTTCCCGTTTGAGGAAGTGTTTCTTGATCTACTGAAGTTATCGTTTGTGGTCTTGCAGAACACTCGTTCAGAGTACTAACTGGGGTGTCTATTCTACAGATCACCTTGACCTCACAATTAGCAGCGGCTGTGACAATTAAGAGTGCAAGCTTGGTACTACAGCCAGGTTTTGCTCATGTCAACAACAACGAGGGGCAGCCCACTCCTGCATGGCTTCTGCCTCTATCGGTTTCAGCCTTGGCCGAGTGTGCCCTTCTCTTTGCAATTCGTTCAGGGCCAGTCACTGCAAAGGACGGTGAGTACAATGTAGCTTATCATATTGATTCAGAGAGTCGTGAAAGCAGGAGCGTAGTAATGGCAAAAATGTTCTTCTACTTAACTTATCATTAAGGTTTAAGGTCATTTTCTTATGCAAATTTTCTTAATTGTGGATCTGAATCGGTATGACTACCTAAATGTGTTAGTGTATAAGATGTCGCCAATCCTTGATGCTGCCGTTTAACTACATCACTCTCATCTAATTGGCAGGTGATAGCAACACTAAGAGCGGATCTGGCTCTGGGCTTTTAAAACAAGTAAGTTGTCTCAATATTCAATATAAGGTTTCAGGAAATCATGAAGCTGGACTGGAAGCCCCTGTGACAGCTGGTGTTGCAAATAGTGAGAGCTACTTGAAGTTCTCAAGCAGTTTCCACCTTAAAATGCCAGTTCTGGAGCAACTGGTGGCGGTCGGTATGCTCCCTATACCTTCACAATGTCCCCGTGTTGGACAGCAAGTTGTGTTCCAGTGGCGAGTTGAAAGGCTCAAGGAGGGTTGGGCTGCATCTCAACAACAGGACTCCAAAGGAAAATTGTTCTTGCCCAGAGCGCAGTGCAATGATCAGGTATGTGTGCCATCATCCCAGTTCCGGTCCCTCGTGCATGCAGCAAGAGAAGTATTGTGGTTTTCCAGCAAAGAACATGACTGTTAAGTAGTGGGGATATTTTGTGGGTGAGTGCCGCTTATGTGGATGAACGCATGGATGTAATAGCATAGGCATGTATAGGTAATCTGAAATGCGGTGCTTTCTACATAGCAGTGCTCTCTATTTGGCTTTAGTACATAGAACATGCATTTCGGCTGCTTTCAGTCTTGAATTTGATCATTGTTTTAACGGTTTGCTAATTTTCGTTCGTATAGTAGCCAGCATATTAGCCGAGGCTCACATGGTGTATCTTGTTCTGAAATTGCGTTTCACACCCGTCATTAATGGATCCTTAGCTCCCTTGCACGTTGTATGAATGTGCAGGAATCCGAAGACTTGTATTATGAGCTGAAAGCAAACGAAGAGTATTGGATGATTGCAGGAAGACGAAAGGGTTTTATTTGTCTTCCTCCCAGTGTAGGCTCCCGCATTGTCCTTTCCATGGCTTGTGTGCCTTTAGTAGCGGGTCATGTTCATCCGCCTGCCTTGCGATTGGCGAACATAGGTCGTGCCCATGTCAGCCGGAGTCCTGCTGGTCCTCATTTGGTTTGTATTTTACCCCCTGCACCTTGTACTGCACTGTGTATCAGGAAAGGCATATGATTTTCGTGTTCACGCTTCTGCTGTGAAGCTTATTTGGCCCGTTTCCCGTGAATTTGTCCGCATGCGCTAGCCGTCAGTCTACATCAACCAGATTTTTTCAAACAAGTGTTTCGGCTATTCTAGATCGATTCCTGTGCTTGTGAACTGGTGCTGCAAGTCTTAGCTCAGCAATGAAGTTCACCGTTTCCATCTCCATGGTTTGAAATCCTTGTTTGGTCTGAACCTGGAGTCGACCTACAGTGTGGTTTCTCCTGAGCATATTACCTTGGGTTGCCAAATTGAAGGTGGAATCAAGTATTACACTCTCTTTGGACCGGATCCGTGATGCCTTTCCTGCTTCGGTTCCCTTAAAAATGTCCTTATTACGTGTCGGGTTGCTATTACTGTGATTCTGAATTGGGACATAAGCTTTCTCTACCAGTGCAGGATATATCTTGAAATAGATTGTCAATGATTCGATATGTGCATGATTTCAATTTTCTTACTGCCGAGTGGTGGATTCATGAGCGGATGATAAATCAAGTTGGGAGGACCGGAGGAGCCTCCATGATATTTTTCCGGGTGTTTTTCTATTCTCATCACTTTGGTCGACAGGCTTCACTGAATCCTCGACTTATGAACGCGCTTATAGACGCTTCCATTTCTCCGTTCTCATCTCTGAGTCCTTCACTTGTGCACGCACACATGTTGGTGAGGATATATTTTCTAAAGATTCTTTAACTGCCTGAGTCGTCGCCAGAAACGGCCGCTCTGCAGTTGAAGCCATGCTCAAATTTTTGTCTTTATTTTCCATTGTTCATGATTTTGAGTTGTTAAGTATCGTTGTTTTGTCAGAACTATGGGCAATTAAGCTTACCGCATCCCTTTTTAGGTTAATTTTTCTTATCTACTGTATTGGCTTGATGTTGTGAAAATACTTGAAATCTTCTTTCCGTACAGATGCTAATCTTGGGGAAATTTCAAATGTGCACATTCCTTTTGTGAGCTTTTCCATGGAATCAGAAAAACACCTTGGTTTGATAGGGCAGGAGGTCCATAAATGGACTGATCTCTCAATGCATCCTGTATGAGGTACGTTTTCCTTTCTTCAATCTATCAATACTGAACAAATCATGAGGTGGATGCCTTTGCAACTATTTGCCATTCTAGCCTCAAAATTCATAACTAATTCCAAGAAGGTTCATAAAACATGAAACAATTTAGATTAGACACCAATTCCATTTTTCTTTCAAGGAAAATCTATTAAAAATCTTTCAAGAGGTTAGCCCTTCCCAAATTGTGAATCAATTCTCAAGGAGATGCTTTATAGATCTCCTATGTTAGAGAGAGGTAGCTATGATGCACATCAAACATTCTTCTCATTACTTTTTGTTGTTTAATTTTTTTTGTCCTTGTTTTTAGATCTTTCCATAAGATCATTTAGCTATGAAGCTTAGCTTTCATATAGGTTAGGTTTGTCTTCAATTTTTGCAATGGATATGCAAAATAAAATTCATATGATTATTTGAATTAACTTTTCTGTAAGAAAATAACAATTATAAATTTGCTTATAATTTTAAAAACTTTGTAATAGAAGTAGAGATGATGATTTAAACATCATGGTGTTGCTATTGTCCTTGTTGCTACTATATTTTGAAGTTTGTATTAAGAAAAGTTTGATAGGAATAATGCAAATTGCTTTAACTACTTTTATTTAAGAAAAAATTGTATATGAAAAAAATGCACTTTATGGAATGAAGTACTTGGAAAGAGATGCAAACTTTGACAATCTAATACGAATGATTAAATTTTCAATATGTTAGTTTCAAATGTCAAAAAATAAAGCAATCTTATTTTTAAATAAAAAGCTAAAAGGGTGATTGCAAGAAACACTTTACATTTTTAACTCAAAAATGTTGTTTTTAGACATAGTATTGGCTATACTACACGATCTTAATAGTATAGTGGATCTTAATAGTATAGTGTGTCTGATGCATGCTTACACATTTCAACCATCAATTTCGGGCACCTATAGATCTAGGTTGTCAATTTAGTACTATGCAACACTATAGACTACTACAAAGTATTTTACAATCCATAGGGAGCAAAAAATAGCAAAAAAAGGGGTTGTGGACCTTTTTATTTTTAATAATTAGAAAAAATTGAAAATTTTATTTTAAAAAATCCATTTTTCTAAACAAAAATGTACTTATATTGCAACAAAAAATTCCTCTAGAAATTTTCTTTCCTTCTTCATAGCGTTTGTATAAAGGAAGGTCACTTTGACCCCATATGGACAATAGACATTTTTCTATTTTCATAAAAACTCACTGTCAATCCTTGAAATGTTAGTAGACCTCTAATTTGTCTAATTTGTGGCTTCAAATTTAGATTTTTGAGTCAAAAGTAGGACTAAAAAACTCCAAAATGGCCAAGGTAGATAGCCAATTGGGGGCGTTTTTAAAATAATAAAATAATTTTTTTTAAATTAAAAAAATAAACAATATATAAAACTTTTGTGTGCACCTTCAATCCAAATTTCAAATCAAAAGGGAAAAAGATGCAAAAGTTATGAGCAAAAAACTACCTAGTAGAAGTAAGGGGACGAAAAAAAAGACAAGTGTTTCTTACAATCACCCAAAATCTAAAAATAAAATAAAATTTAGAATATTTATTTGTGCTTAACTCCTAAAGCCTTGAACTACGTTTTTTGACAATATAGGAATTTGGGGCAGCTTATTACAAATGGAGTTTTGTTTTTTTTTATTTAAAATTTTTACAAAACATGTGTTCGAGAATTATCTTTAAGACTCAACAATTTTCATAACTTTTGACTATACGATTTTAAAGTTATGGTATGATATGTTGTTTCCTTTGAATTGCGAGTAGCCTGGGCAACAAAGAAAACTTCTTTAAAAATTGTTTTTTTAAGAAATAAAAATTTGAAATAGGTTTATTAGATTTTTATTTATGTGGAAAGCTTTGAACCATTCCATTTCGATAAATGAGTCAAAAGTTTTAAGGAATCTTAGTTTGGGGTAGTTTGTAAGTAGTTATAGAATTTCTTTTCTACAAAAAAGTTTGAAATTCTTTATTTAATTCAGTTTTTAATATTTTAGAAAAAAAACTAAAACATTGGGTGAAGATTGTTTATTAAAATATTTTAACCATTGGGATTGTCATTTTTCATTTTTATAAATAAATTGTTCAAAATTTAGTATTTCAAGCATTTTCTACTTCTTTCTATTTACCATTTTTTTCCTATATGTTGTACTATTCCAAATGATTTAAAATTTTTTGACCATATAGCCAATTTGAATTGTAAAATGAATTCAAAGAGTAACCATCATTTTGAGTATTTTTTCATACAAATGTGACCTTGTAAAGTATAGCTGCTTGGATTTTTGCAAGAATAAAAAAAGGATTTTTGCTAGTTCAAATGTTAATATCTTGCAATCTATACGGCAAAAGTTTCTGAAATTTTTTCCACATCTATTCAAACCACCTAACTACAAGATCCTACGGTTAAATATGTCAAAAAAATGTTCTTTTCCAAAAAATTGCACTTGTACTAGAAATTGCAGTTTTGTAGTGATTTTGGTGGAAACATAGTAAAAAACTTTAGGGTTAACTACACTTGAAATGAAAAGAACTACACTCACATTATAGTTTGATTTGAGAACGCCCCTTGTGACAAGGATAACGAAGGTTCTCAAAATGAAACTCAAGATTTCAAACCGTCACAAATTCATTATCTCCTTCAATCCGAAAGCCCATCATTTCTCACCAGCTGCAGCAAATTAGCGGCAGAAACAATGAAACGCCCTCACTGCATGCCATCATCATCAATTTCGTTAGATTTTTAAAGCAATTTTGGATACCAAGAACAGTGACATTCATCTGCGCACACGACTCAAAAAAAATTCATACTGCACGGTATACATATCCATTTCGAGTAGAGCGCTCCAAAAGGGTCGAAGTCGTGGAATCCCGGTATCTCAACGAAACTGACGGCATCAATTTTTGTCAAATTCACTATATTTCATTACTTTGGCCTGGTTCAAGACGCACGACCTCAAACCCAAATCTATACAAGTCCAAAATCTAAACATAGTTGGTGACCTGTGGCCTGGAGATTAGACCTTGTGAAGATATACATGTTACAAATTTTGGATTGTGAACGAAATATATCGCCAATTTAACAAAGACGGAAGATCTTTTACGGTGTGCTGGAGCTTCGTCACGTCTAGTGAAGCCATGAATTGTAAAGTCAACGCTCTTCTAAGGCAGACTGGATAATCATCCGTGTAAAGATACATAATTATACTAATTCTTCCCCTCAACGATGCCTGATCTTCCACAACTCTAAGTCAAAATTGCACGGTGATCTCCTCGGGACTCGTTTCCAATTGCAACTTTGCTTAGATTCCTGAATGATCGTCACTCTTACGTCCAAAACGACACCAAGCATGCTACGGTACGGTCCTGATCTCCGTCAGGCCACTTGTGGCTGACGAGCTTGTATTTTTACCCGCTTGCAATGAAATCCGTTTCATTTGTTGAAGCACAAAAACAAAAACAAAACAACATGCACCGGTCCGTGCACGTGCACAATTACCGGCCGCCACTCTGTCAATTTAATCCTATCGTCTCAGCCACGCTCATCCCTAGTCAAGCCCTTCCCATAACGCAGCGATTTAGAAACTCTCTCTTCTCTCAATTCGTGTCAAAAACAATGATAAGAAACGAAAACAAAACAAAACTCTATTGATTTCTCTCAAACGCCCCTCTCGCGTCCCAGCACACCCCTCTTCAGATTCCTCTTCCCCACCATCACTTTCACGCGTGTCCCACGCATCCTACATAAACTTTTAAAAAATACGGAGTAATATCCAGAGTCCCACTCACGAAACGGGACTCAAAAACCGCTTTGAGAAAGTTTACCCTCTTCAACGCTACTGTATTCACCGAAATGACCGGATTCCCAATACAAACTTTGGTTCCGCGGCAGTGAAGGGAGTTGAAATGGCCAACTGAGTACGCCGAAAATTAAATTTCACACTGCAGGGGAAAAATTGGGAGTGGATCGACGGTGGAGATCGACTGGTGCAACCGGATGAAGCTCGCCAACTGGGTCGTGTAGATTTGGTTCTAGACTGTAAATTAACCGGGAGGAGTAATGGTCACCCCTGGAGTTCTGGACCAGCTGGCAGATCAAGGAGAGGATAAGTCGAAATTTCGTCACTCAGAGAGCCTGGTGACATATTAGGTGGACTTGCGGAAAGAGTAGAACTGAATAGACTGTGGCCGGGACTGAGCTAGCCGTGCAAGTATAAAGCCGTCGGTGGTACATAGAAACGTCGGCTTTCTCATCAATCAAGCTCAGTCTAGCTCTCAGCAGTTTCAAGCTTTCAGACTGCGTGTCAGCTCTAGGCTACGTACGTCAAACTGCAGGGCTTGAATTAATTCTTGAACTCGACTGAGAGGGAGCTCTGATACACATATTGCACCGCTTCTAGGTCTTTCGATGTTAGTGCATTCTCCAACTTCGGCCTTCAAGTTGTCGGTTGGAAGTTGGAACGATGGGTGTTTCGAGGTCTGCACTTGCGGGCTGGGTGGCCGTGTTGGCCATTCTGAGCTTGGTGAGCGCACCCCTGTCTGCTAGTCGAAGCCTCTCCAGTTACAGCGATGGCGGTTTAAGAGAGGGCTTCTACCAGCACTCGTGCCCCAACGTGGAAACCATCATCTACGAGTCCATGCTCAAGTCGTTCCAGAAGGATCCCACTGTCGCACCCGGCGTCCTCCGCCTCGCCTACCACGATTGCTTCGTCCGCGGCTGCGACGCGTCCGTTCTCCTCGACGGACCCAGCTCCGAGAAAACCTTCCTCTTGAACCTCGCCCTCCACGGCTTCGACGCCATCGACGCCGCCAAGGCCGCCGTGGAGGAGGCCTGCCCGGGCACCGTTTCCTGCTCCGACCTGCTGCAGTTCGCCGTGCGCGACACCGTGACGTTGACGGGAGGCCAAGGCTGGACCGTGCCTGCTGGGCGTCGCGACGGCATCGTTTCCAGGGCTTCCGAGGTGGCCGCCGAAATGCCGATTTCCTTCAACGCGACGCCCATAATTTTGGAGGCTTTCCAGAAGAAGGGTCTGAACGCCGCGCAGATGGTGGCCCTGACTGGTGCGCACACCCTTGGCCTCACGGCTTGCGTGGCCTTCGATGACCGCATCCACGGTGAGAAAATCGATCCCACACTCCCATCCTCCCTCGCGAAATACTTGTTGAAGAAGTGCCCTGTGGCTGGTCTCATCGAGCTCGACGTCAACCTGGATTCGACTCCCACGAAATTCGACACCCAGTTCTTCAAGGAGATCGTGAACCAACTCGGTTTGCTAACTTCCGATCAGAGCATGTGGGTGGACTCGCGTACCAAAGGATCAGTGCGTGCGAACACTGATTATGCCACATTCAGCTCCAATTTCGCTGAGGCCATGGTGGTGATGAGCCAGATCGAGGTGCTCACGGGCAGCGCCGGCGAGATCCGGCGAGTATGCACTTCCGTGAACTAAGTGATTTCACCAGGCCATGAGTTGAACTGGAGCTCAGGAGCCAGCTACGTGGCGGTCACCACGTGTACTGTATGTATTTATTAGTTGTAGACCATCAGTTAGAAAGTAGAAACCAAGCAACCACATCTTCATCGTCAGAATGGGTGGAGACTCGACGATTTCAATTCAGGGGAGTGTTTTCCACCCGGTGCTTGCATTCGTTAGTCAGTTCGATTCATACCCAGACTTCAAATCAGGGATGACGAGATGCATGGAAATGTATTAATCTTTGGCTTTGGTGATGTTTGCGCTAGAAAGACATTTCCAGGCTCACTCTGGCGCGCGTTCTTGACACACTGTTCAATATATTGAATTGGCACTTCGGATAATTGGCAGCGTCTGGGTAATATCCAAGTATCTCCATGCCAACTGGTGCTCGTTTTTGGACAGTTCCGGGTATCCTAATCTGTTCCTCGTTGGCAATTGTGTGAGTTATGGAGAAGTGAGATTTTAAATTGGAGGCACTAGCTGGAGGTTACCCTGATTCACTGTCACAGATCATGAGAATTTAAAACTAAGCTAGCTTCTCTGAATGGGTTTGAACTGGAGTCACCGCTCGGACCGATGTCATGAATTAACCTCGAGCACGACGAAGTACCAACCGTATCATCTGCTTCACAATCACGTTGTTTGTTCGTTGAGTTACTTAATATTCAATGTCCTCTACTCTCAGGATGCAGTGGACTACTGTCTCCTGCACAAAGTTGAGTGAAATGATGGGTGAAAACTGTCGTATGTGGACTGGTCGTCACCATCGTAGGAATCAGCAAATGCAACTTATCCTGTAAATTTCTTCCGAGAAGTAAGTTTAGGGCTTTTTTTCCTTAAAAACTCATTTGATTATATTGGCAATATTCTGCAAAAATTGTGACATATATCTTCAAGAAGGTCTAATTTTAGTCCACGAACTAGGGACATTTATAGTTTTTGGATTCAAGCCACATACCTTTAACTGCGGCAAAATAATGGAATGAAAGTTATAGAAGATGACAATTAAGAGAGTCACTCTCATTGTTACAGAGAACGGCACCAGCGTTTCTTGCAAATTGCAATGATCGTATAACAAGTTCATTCCGTCACACAATACAGGGAGATTTTTTTGCTTTACTACATTATTAATGTAGTAAAATCATGGAAAACACTATTATCCAAAGTGTTAGCATGTGGAGATTTAGAATTGCAATGTAGAATTTCAATCAATTTTCTACATAACATGGTAAGCTACACATTAATTTATATTTACGACTCACACGTACAATATGGAAAATTATTTTCCCACATTATCAACATAGTAAAATCATGGAAAACACTACATTGATATTTTGAAAAATCTTCTCTATTTTTTGTCCATAAATTTTGAATAGAAATTCAAAATCACAAAATTGTTTCTTGAGGTGAAAGTTAGCTTGGTTTAACAACTTTTTCAAGTTCAAAGTTTTTGAAAAAAAGTCACTCTTCTATACCAAAATGTCCACCAAAGTCTGCTGAGTTTATAAGTAAGAAAAAAATTCTATCTTATGACATGAAAGCTGAATGTTGGTGTATTGGTAAGGTCTTTGGGTTACTAGGGGTGAATGGGTCATTGCAAGAAACACTTCATGTTTTTGTCTCAAAAACGCAGTTTTTTGGTGGAGGACTAGCAGTCCTGCACGATCCTACCAGTCCTGCGCGTCTGCACTGTGCCTGTCAATGTCAGCCGTTGATTTTGGGCGCCTGCAAATCTTGGCCGTTGATTTAGTCCTATGTAGTACTATGCAGTACTAGAGAGTGCTACAAAGTACTACTCAGGCCACTATGAGCAAAGAATAGCAGAAAAGGAGTCTGTGGACCTTTTCATTTTTAGTAATTCAAAAAAAATTCAAAAAATTCATTAAAAAAAATCCATTTTTCTAAACAAAATTGTGCTTACATTGCAACAAAAAATTCTTCTAGAAAATGTTTTCCCTCTTCATGGCCTTTGTGCAAAGGAAGGTCACTTTGACCCCATGTGCACAATTGACATATTACTATTTTCATAAAAACTCATCGTCATCCATTGTAATGTTAGTAGACCTACAACTTGTCCAATTTGTGGCTTCAAATTTGGATTTTTGAGTAAGAAATAGGACTAAAAACCTCCAAAATGGCCAAGGTAGACACCCAATCGGGGCCAATTTAATAATAGTAAAATAATTTTAAAAATTCTGAAAAAATTACTCAACATGTAAAACTTTTGTGTGCACCTTCAGTCCAAATTTCAAGCCAAACGAAGAAAAGATGCAAAAGTTATGAGCAAAAAAGTACCTGTTGGAGGTCAAGGGGACAAAAAAAAGGACAAGTGTTTCTTGCAATCACCCGAATGCAAGAAACACCTGTACTATTTGTTGCATTTTACTATAGTACTCATGATTTTTTATAGATTACTTTAAAATTTAAAAATTAATTTAAAATTTAAAAAAAATATATGACTTATGTATACACCTTTAAGATGAAAGGTACCTATGGAAAGAATTGTATAGAAAAATCCTCTAAGTAGGAAAACTTTTAAAATGCCAAACCTTAAGAAAATACATATCTTCATGTTTTAATTCGGGAAAAATAGTAAAAATGGGTCATTGCAAGAAACACCGGTCCTATTTGTTATCACAATGGGGGTGACCTTTTTCTCTTGTAGTACAACTTTTGAATTTAAAAAGCTTTGACTTTGAAATTTTTAATGGAGATAGCTAATTTCATACTAAAGGGTTCTATACTTTTTCCAAATTTTGGAAAAAAAATTTGTATTTAAGAATAATTTTGTCTTCTTGTCACAAATTGGGTGAATAAGGGTTTCACTACATTTGTAGTAATTAGAAAGAATGATTTTGAGTTGATATTTTGGTGGTGTATTTCTCCACTTAGTAGACTTATGAATATGGTTTAAATTCTAATATTCAATTATTTTTGGATGATGTATATGCTACATAATATATCTTAGTGGCGCACACATTTACAAATTCTAAAAATACTTTGGCTCTAATTTTTTTTAGATGAAAGTGACCACAAGGGACTTTGGAAAAATGGCCATAATTAAAAATAAATTAAAAGGTCTTTTTTTATTTTTTATGAATTAAAATTGGATCACGATATTTTCTGATGAAAATCGAAGTCCTTCATTCCTAAATATTGTTGTATGGACAGAGTACTCCCACATCTAACTTTGACCCCATATTCGTCCACCTATCAGACTTTTTAAACAATGCAACATGTAAGATAATGTCATTCATTGGCCACATTAACTGTTGACTTCAATACACATGTCAAAAGTACAATACAATGGCAGTTTGTGGATAGTATCTGTAGTACTCGCAATATTATGCGTCAAAAATGCAGTACCCATGAAAATGCTACGAAAAGTGAACAATGTTTCTTGCAACGACCCAAATAAGTAAATACAAAAAATAAAAAGTGGCCATTTGCAACAACTCTATGGAGATGGTCATTCACTAAAAAATCCACCAAAATAATATTTTATATGTTTCAAAATTCAAGCAGAAAGAAGCTCACTTTGTAGACTTCCACATGACATAAAATTAACTATTTTAATTAATCCTTTTCTAGAAAGATAGAAGTCTAGTAGAAGACCATTTCATCCAAATTTCATCTCAAAATCATTAAAAAAAAGTACTCCTTAGTACTAAAAACCTCCAAATTGTCATTTGTGACATTTAATCACTAGTACTATTTTAGTACTAAAATAGTTTTGAAAATTATGAAAAATTTGTGTAAGGTGTATGATAGTTTTGAGTACCTTCTCTAGAAATCTTGAGTCATTTCAAACAAAAATGCAAAAGTTATGGCTAAAAAACAGATCAGCATTTAAGTTGTGACAGAAAATAGTACTAGTGTTTCTTGCCCTAGGCATAAAGTCTTGGGTTCAAACCCAGTTGTTTTTTCTTGATTAAAACAAAAGATTTTTTTACTACATTTGAAATGTAGTAAAATTCACTACTTTGAAAATGTAGAGATGGTAACTATGTGTTTATTACATTGCGTTTTGCTACTTTAGTGTTAAATAGATGGTAAAATGGGTAGTGAAATGTGTTGTTTTGTTGGGTAGTAAAGCAAAAAAAAACTGAATCTAATGAATCTAACGATGTAGAGATAATTGGTGTTTCTTGCAAATTGTAATGATTGTATAACAAGTTCATTCCATCATACAACAAATCTAATGATGTAGACATGACTGGCGTTTCTTGCAAATTGCAATGACCATATAATAAGTTCATTCCATTATACAATGAATCTTATAATGTAGAAATGACCAATTTCATAAAAGTGATAGCATTCCATTACTTCAACACTTTTTACAGTTTAGATCGTACAATCTAAAAATCTAAACTTGTCATAGATTTTTGAAATCTATATACATGCTATACATATCTAAAATCTACATCTATCCTAGATGTTTCAGATCATGAAATCTGAAATCTAAATTTGCCATATATCATTGACATCTATATATCACTACTACAATAAGAGGGGGTTCGCATCACCTATGATGTTGCAAATTACACTAAAAAAAATGAAGAGGTGATCAAATGTTGCTCTAAGCAACACTACAAGAGTTGCTTAAGTGAACCAATGCTACAATATTTACATTCTCCAACATTTATTGGAACACAGGATTGCTCAAGTGAACCAACCCTACGGAACCTACATTCTCTAACGTTTAGGGGAACACGGGATCTCCAGTTCACACTTTGCTTCATTGCTTGTGCTATACTGAAATTGGATTGTGAGATTTGACAGTCAACTATAACTCAAACATTACTTTATCCAATAATTGTCCATATAGTTTCACTTCATTTTGATTCATTGTTTTAGTGCATTTTGATTCATTGTTTTAGTGCATTTTGATTTGTTGTCACTGCATTTTGATTTGTTGTTTTAGTGCCTTTTGATTCGTTGTTTCAACGCATTTTGATTCATTTTGATTCATTGGTTCAATGCATTTTAACTCACTATCATTGCACTTAATTCAGTTACTATTCTTAAAAATTACACTTTTATTTTAGATATATTTAATATGCGGTTTCTTGTATGTGTCATGCTGTAATTGGATACTTTTTTTGTAAATAAATTCGGTTGTAATAATTTTGGATTCCTGAATTCAATACAATGGCAATGGACTATTATGGGCCTATGTTTGGGGCTTAAAGTGCTAATTGCATTAGTTTGATTTAAATATAGAGGTTCACATAGTCAATGATAACAATAACACTTTAAAATAATGCAAAGTGTACATGGTCAATGATAATAGTATCACTTTAGAATAATGCTAAGCATTCAACCCTTAAAGGACCAGAAGGAAGACTTTAGAATAATGCTAAGCATTTAACCCTTAAAGGACCAAACTGCATTTTTTGGCAACATAGCAATTCCGGGCAGCTCATTACGAATTGAGTTTTTATTTTTATTTTTATAAATTTTCACACAATGTGTGACCAAGGAATAGCTTTAAGGCCCACTAATTTTCATAGCTTTTGAATACATGGTTAAAAAATTATGGCATGATGTCACTTTCTTTGCAATTTGGGCAAAAAAAAAACTTCTTTAAAAATGATTTTTTTAAGAATTTAAAAAAAAAATTGATTTATTAGATTTTTATCTAAGTGGAAAGCTTTGAATCTTTTCATTTCGATCAATGAGTCAAAAGTTATGAGGAGTTTTAGTTTGGGGTAACTTATGGCTAGTTATAGAATCTCTACACTACAAAAAAAAGTTTGAAATTCTTTATTTAATGCAATTTTTAATGTTTTTGGAGAAAAAAAAATTGTAGGTATAAATTTTTTATTACAACATTTTAACCATTGGGATTGGCATTTTTCAATCCATGAATTAGTTGTTTATAATTTTGTGTTTTAACTCATTTTCTACTTCTTTTGACTCACTATTTTTTTCCTATATGTTTTATAATTCCAAATGGTTTGAAATTTTTTGAATATGTAGACAACTTTCCTTTAAGGATGAATTCAAAGAATTGTAACCAATTTGAACTTTTTTTCTTGTAAATGTGACGTTGTGAAGGGAACTACCTAAATTTTTGCAATGGTAAAGAAAAGCTTTTTGTAGCTTCAAACACTAAAATCTTGCAATCTACATAGTGAAAAATCCTGAAATTTTTTCCCCAACCTTTCAAAGAATCTTACTACAAGATCAAACAGTTTTATGTGCCCAAAAACAATTTTTTTTCTAAGTTTTGGTACATGTATTAAAAATGACAGTTTTAGAGTGGTTTTAGTGAAAACATAGTCATGGTCCTTAAGGGATTAATAAGAAATTTGAAGCAGTGCATGAGATTTATGAACAACAAAAATTAAATGAACTCAAAAATAATTAAAATCAATTGAACTTGCACATTTCAAAGTTTCTAGTACATGAAAATGAAAGTAACAAATGCTCTAATCGGTGAACCTCACCGAATCATAAGGATTTGATATTACCCTCTAAGCCTGCAAATTCCCAAGGCAGTATATATAGTATATATAGTAGCACCACAAGGTAGTCATTTAACTTTACTGGGCTCAAAACCTATAACAACAAAAAACAATTCTTCTACAAGTGAGCTGTCTGCAGATATTGCCTATCATGTTCAACAAATCCATGATTTGATTATTTGAATTGTAAAAAATTAACCTAAAAGAGCCCAAATGGACAAAAAAGGTCGCTTACACATCTATAGGAACTGAAAATATCAATAGAAAGAAATATCAAGTCCTAAAATTATGAAAGATAGGAATACGTTTTAAAAGTTCTTGGAGTTCACTATTGGTTTCCAATGTAGACTTTCTGTCTTCATTTTGGGAACTTAGGGTTGAAGCGAGAGGCTTCGGAGCGTGACCTGCTCATTAGACTGTCGACTGGACTGAGAGAATTCAGGCCAACTCGAGAGAAGTATTTGTGGTAAAGAAGCTATGAGTACCACTGTTCCAGCAGTTGCTCCCAGGTGCCCAACTTCAAATGTGTCTCACATGGGCCAAAACACATAACAGAGACTTATGGTTGACTCTCAGTAAGGTCCTGGCATACAAGTAAGAACGTCCAAGAGTGCCTTGTGCTCACATTCCTTCGAATTATTCAAAACTAAATTGAAGGAAAGTCGGTGAGGCACTTACCTCTTCAATAAGTCTGATTCTTTTGATCTTGTGAGTTTCAATCCCTCGTTACTCCTGCATCAGTGTCACATTCAAATAAAGCTCCTCTGTTGATAAAGAAGGGAGTGACAAACTCCTTTAGATAGTACTCCTTCCCAACCTAGAAAGGTTACCTACAAGCGTGACAGGACAGAGACTCCACAGAGTCGCACCGACTAGACAATCGACAATCGAGGAAGACACCAAAAATTTTGAATCAAGTTTCCCTTAACCTTTCAGTTTAGAATTCGAATCACTTTTTCCAAAATGTCAATACTCTTCAAAGATTAAATTGAAGAACCCTAAGAACTACAGTCTGGCACTATCAAGGTGCAGGGCTTCTTTGTTATCTCAAGCTTGTTGGTTTAGTTTCAAGTGCTTCTAATTCAAGCAATTTGACTATAGAAATGGTGATGGAGTGACTAAAGCCCTCCTCATATTTGACAAACAATAACTATATCCGGGAAGAGTATTTCACAAAAACATCTGGCCGGAGCATACACAGTTACAGTCGGAATACCACAAGCACCATAAGAACTTCACAGCAAAATTGCAGGAGGCCGCACAATCTCCTCAAAACCGATACTCCAACACATTCTCCGTCAAAAACAGCGACACCAAAACCTTAACAACGTAAACATTGCAGACACGGTCACACGCTTGACATAAGAAGAAGTTTGTTTCAAGATTACCTGACAAAGGCTAGTAGTACGCAATTGGCTTCCGTGCGCAATCTGTAGTTCACTTTCTAGGGTCGCCCACAGCTTCCACAGCTCTGCACAATTGAACTCGACGAAACGTGTAAGGGTTCCGGCTGGAACTCGTTCAAGCGCGCGAAACTCAAGCACTACAGAGCCCGTGGAATCCTGCTACGCGCGGGAAAAGAACATTCTCGAATAAAACAAAGTTCAAAGTAGCCAACTAGTTCTGTCAACTGCTAAAGCTGTAACCAAAGTTTATCGCACACTACAAGAAGCTTTATTTCTATTATGAACTTTACAATTGCCGTCTGGCAAAATTTCTAACTAAGGGTTTAGTCCCCTTCTCATCAATGGTACATCATCCTGCCTGCCTAACTCTTCCTCCATCGCCAGCTCCCTCCCTCCATCTTTCTGTAAACACCCCATTCAAGAGAATAAGAGAACGCATTCCTTCATTTCAGTTTTCACCCCCTTCAATCGTCCAGCGAGAGTGCAGGCGACACAGGCGATCCGAACCGTCAGAAAGCTTGAGGTAATGACGTTGGCTGAATATGAAAAGCGGATGAGGAGGAGGTGATGGCTGACCCAGTGTAAAGATCTCTGGTTCGGCCAGGTTGAACTACAGTGGAAACACCCAAAACCGTGCAAATAAGGAATTCAGCATAGTTGGAGGCAGTGTTTTCTAAAAATGATATTTTTCTAGTATTAGTGAGTGAAAATCATGAATATTCAAAAAAAAAAAAAAGATTTTTCCAATACATTATGTAATTTCTACAAATTTTCAAAGTGTTGGTTCCTTAGACTTGTGAAACCGTCCGGTAGGTGCCCCAAAACTGAACCCTGCCAAAATCAGCACTTAGCCAACTAGATTCTCCTATGTATCCTTCAACTGTGTCAGCTAATTATAATTACACATGTGGCAAACACATTAAGGAAAGTCTACTGACACAATTGGGTGAATCTATGGTCCATTCTAAGGAACAGGTGCAGGAATGGGTGTTTTGCCCTTAATGCTTCTTTTTTTTTTCCATTTTTGGAGAATAGCCACAATGGCGGTATAAAATGTTATAGGGATGCTTCAAATCACAACATTCATTCATTTCTTGAATGTATAGTGTGGTTTTCATCCAAAATTAGATGAATTCATCTAATATTTTTCTTTATTTCAAAGTTGTCTGACAATTTCATCCAAGTTTTTCGGCATTTTTTTGGATGTTTTTTAGCTGTATTATTTTTTCTGCTACAAATTGAAAAAGACAAAAAACCAGGGTTGTGCGGACTCTACGTCTTTTGGGAAATTACGCCCAAAATCCGGACGTCCGGATGCAGTGGGGCACAGCGGACGTGCGGACGGCCAAATTACCGTGGCGGACAGCGTTTTTCCCGGCGGACGGGCTGTCGGACGTCGAGTACGGGGAAGCGGGACGGTCGAGGGGCCGTTGAATTTGCACGGACGGCGGGCGGACAAGGTGTATTGTGGCAGACGGCAGGAATTTTGGCGGACGGGAGGACCGACAGGCGGACACGATGGCGGATGGGAGGATGGAGTGGCGGACAGGATGGCGGAATGGGCGGACGGGCGGTGCGTTGGCGGACGGGATGGTGGACGGGGCGAGGGAATGGGCGGATGGCAGACGGCTTTAGACGGACCCCTTTTTATTTTTCAACCCTCGACCTCAGGTCTTAGGGGGTTCATAGTGTTCTTTAACATTCACATATTTATTGGGATTCAGGTTCGTGTACGTACAACGTCCTAAGGGAATATTTAACCCCTAAATGTATTTGACTATGTTTTGCCAAAAACACTTTAAAACTGCCACTTCTAGTACAACAGCAAAATCTTTTTTTAAAAACATTTTAAGACAAATGTAACCGTAGGATCTTATAGTAAACTAGTTTGAGAATATGTGGAAAAAATTTCAGAAATTTCCACCGTATAGATTGCAAGATAATAGTGTTTGAATTGTCAAAAATGCTTTTTTTGTCCCTGCGAAAATCCGGGCAGCTGCACTTCAGTAGTTCACTTTTGTATGAAAAAAAGTCCAAAATGGTTGTTACTCTTTTGATTCATTCTTTTAGTCAAGTAAGCTACATGCCTAAAAAATTTCAAATCATTTGGAGTTCTACAACATGTAGAAAACAATTAGTAAGTAGAAAGAGGTAGAAAATGAATCAAAATATTAAAATAATAATAATTAATTTTTGAAATTGAAAATTTCCAATCCCAATGGTTGTAATGTTGTAATAGAAAATCTTCACCTAATGTGTTTATTTTTTTTCAAAAATATTAAAAATTGAGTAAAATAATGGACTTCAAAGTTTATTTTGGAGTAGAGATTCCATAACTTCCCACAAACTACCTTCAAACTAAAACTCCCATAACTTTCATTTCACAAATCAAAATGGAATTATTAAAAGCTTTCCAAGTAGATAAAAATCTAAAGAATGAATTTCAAATTTCAAATTTTTGAAAAAGTGATTTTTGAAGAAGTTTTCAGCTGCCCGGGTTGCCCGCCAAGCAAAAGAAATCACATATCATGCAATAACTTTTTATTCATGTTGTCAAAAGTTATGAAAATTGTTGGGCCTTAAAGCTACTCCTCAAACACAAGTTGTATGAGAATTTCAAAGAAAAAAAATAAAAACTCCATTCGTAGTGAGCTGCCCAAAATTGCTATGTTGCTAAAAAACGCAGTTTGGGCGTTTAGGGGTTAAACATTTCAATGTTTCTTTAGGTTCTCATTCATGAACCTACAACCCCTTAACCACACATTTAAACATTTCAATATTGAAATTGAATTAGGATTTGTGAACCTACAACCCCTTAGGTTTTAGGCAAATATTTTAACATTTTAACCCCTAAAGGACCAACATGCGTTTAGGGGCCGTATAGAAATTTTGGGCAGGTACGTGTGATTAGAAATTTGAATATTTTGGGCTCAAATTTTAAAAGAAGGTGGGGGCGAGGAATATCTTCATGTGTATCAAATTTCATGACATTTGGAGATATGACTCAAAAGTTATGGCCTAATATGTTGCTTTTTTTGGTAAGTGGGCAGTTCGGGTCTTTGGGACTTCGGGCAGATCAGAAAAAATCACTTTTTTAAAAAATGAAAATTTTAAACTGGTTTTCTACATTTATATATAAGTGGAAAGCTTTGAATTATTCCATTTCAATCAAAGAGTCAAAAGTTATGAGTTTTTTTTGTTTGCGGGCAGTAATGGATTCTCCACTATCAAAGAAACTTTGAAGTTGTTTATTTCACTCAAATTTCAATATTTTTGTAAAAAAATAAAACCCTAGGATGTAGATTGATTATTACAACATTACAACCATTGGGATTGTCATTTTCTAATTCTATAATTAAATTCTTAACAATTTAGTATTATGAATCATTCTCTACTTCTTTTTACTTACTATTTTTTTCCTATATGTTGTACAATTCCAAATGACATGAAATTTTTTGAGCATATCTCCATCTTGTTTAGGAAATTGAATTCAAAGGGGCACCACCATTTTCAACATTTTTTCCTTGAGAAGTGAGCTTGTGAAGTGTAGCTGCCCAATTCTTTGCAGGACTAAAAAAATGGTTTAGGGGAATTTGAATGCTTATATCTTTTGATCCACATGGTGGAATTTTCTGAAATTTTTACCACATGTTTTGTAGACATTATACTACAAGATCCTATGGTTACATGTATCAAAAAATGTTTTTATCAAGGAAATTGGTAGTTGTACTAGAAATGGTAGTTTTCGAGCGTTTTTGGGGAATACATAGTCATGGAACTTTAGGGGTTTAGGTTTTCTTCGATTCCCATTCGTGAAACTACAATCCCTTAGGCGCACATTTAAACATTCATATTGCATTTGATGTCCAATACTCCGATTTAGCAAAGATGTTGTACCATTCATGAAAGACAAAAACAAACCTTGTTTATTAAAGTCTTCCTCAACAACAAATGGTAATCACCTACTCTTGGTATATATGAGCATCTAAAGCCCTAAGCTTACATCCCTTCAATTAGAAGGACAATAATCATCATCTCCTTTCACCTCTGCCCCACTACTCTCGCATCCTCGTTTGTATCCTACGTCTTCATCGCTCGATGTGTTCTCCATACCATCTGATGAAGATCCTGCACCTTCTACTTGTTTACTTCTCTTTGCTTTCCTTCGCTTGATTGACTTCTTGTATTCCTCTTTTACTGTCAATATGGCTTTGCTCATTTCTTCCCTAGAATTTAGACACGCGACCGGTTTCATTTTCCTCTTCGCAATAGGTAGGCATGTATGAAGGGGGGTTCTACCTGCATTCAATTTCTTCACTGGTGAAACCGCGAAAGGCTGCATAGGTCTTTTTTTATTACCTTCATTGCCTACTTTGACCTCTAATTTCACTGCCTGGGGACATCCATGAACGATTATGTTTGTGGCCCTCGAAGATTGCGGTGGAGAGGCTGCTGATTTCAGATTGCATCGTGGCGGTGCGGTGTGCAAAGCTAAATTACGTTTCATCTGTGCCAATGTCACATCTCCATCATCATCGGTGGATGATAATACAGTGGCAGTAAATTCGATGCAAGGCTGCTTTGCCTTGCCAACATTAACAAGCCGATGTCCAAGCCCTAAGCTCCTTGAACCGTCTGGATTTTGGCTACTAGTTCCAAATATGGCCCCCGGTGCACCGCTCCGAGGTGGTTTTGGGGAATCTTGCATGAGCTCTTCTCTACGTTTGAGTGTATTGCCAAAGCTTGGACTCTCGGCCTCTTCTACACGTTCAGTACCATTTTCTTTTACTGCAATTGTATTGATCGGGACCTCTTCATTGTCCGTACAACCCCTTTCTCCATCATTTTCTTCATCATTATCCTTTTCTTGAACCCCTCCTGTGGATGGAGATTGACAAATACGAATGCCTTCATCCGTACCACCATCCCCACCATCGGGAAGTGTTGTCCCATCTGCCTCCGCTATCTCTACAAAAGCGTCCTCCTTCTGCGATAGAATAGATTCGCTATTCAAAAACCCGGATCCATCCACGAATCTTGCTATACGAGGTTCATCTTCACCGTACCCATCATTCTCCTCATCGGAGTGAAAGTCATAGATGCTTGTATTATTGCCTCTCCACCCACCATTCGTTGGATTAGGACTATGGTACGTTTCGTTATACAAATTGTCCATATCATTGTCCTCGTCATCTTCATCCCGTTGGTTAAGTGGATGAGGTCCATCATCAATGTCTTCCGCATCGCTTCCCGCATCGGAGGACTCGTAGTCCACATTGTCTCTGTACCATTTCTTCTCATCCTTGTTCTTCGATGCGCCCACAACTTTTGAATTGGTGTACACATACACCAAGTCCGCTGCCCGGGTTGTTGCCAATTTGTTTCGAGATTTGTTGTGAACATAAGAGTAGCTACTCCAATTTCGTTCGCATGCAGATGATGACACTGGTTGGGCCAAAATCCTCTTGGCAATGGGAGCAATTAGCTTCCCACATGAACCTTCAAAATCCCACCAAGCATGGGCCGACAACATTTGTTCTTGTGGCTCCAACATGGTATCGAATGGAGGTTCCCTATAGCGGAAGGCTACAAATTCCTTCACCACCTTCGTGTACTCTTCGGTAGAACATATCTTCGTTAGAACGTTCTTGCATCTCTCTGTTGCATTTTGATTGTCGGCTAGTTCTTTATCGTGGAGAAGATACGGGTTCAAAAGAGCGCCTGCATAATGGAGGTCTGTCTCCCCCATCTTTCGTCGTTTTACGAAGGACTCCTCCAGTGGTATTGCTCGGTCAAGGTCCAAACAAAAAGGTGCTCTTCGTAGACCAAACACATGTTTTTCTAAATTCTGCATAATATGCAATACCTTCCCCATGCACGGCGTCTTTGCATCCAAATCACGTAGACCAAATACAACTGGGGCTGTCAGTTCCCGCACATTGGTCAACCGGTCCCAGAAATGCTCATCCACAACTGTATTGTACACGTTCCTTGACTGCGATCGTGATTTGCCTTTGTCTCTATCATCCAAGGTGTTCACGTACGCCACCCATTGTGGATCCACCACACTCTGCTTCAACGCATCCTTCACTTCCATCAAGCGGTCAATCATGATGAAATAAGAAGCAAACCTTGTTTCCAACGGCTTCAACAAACTGAACCTCGTCTCGTATTTCCGAAATATGGCAAGTGGCATGTGCCTCTTCCTAAAGAATTTGACAACGACCTCGGCAGCCTTCACGTAATCTTTGATCCATGGCTGCTTCGCCCAATCCTTAAGCAACAAGTTCAAGGCATGCACCACACATCCTTGAAAATATATGTGTGGATATTTATGGGACACCAAATTCCATGCTACGGGGTTTGTATTGGTATTATCTGCAGTCACTTGCACTACATTCTTGGGGCCCACTTGCTCTATGAATTCTTCCAAGATAGAAGCCACATACGGTGCTATCTTCTTCTGTCCACTCGTATCCACCGATCCAAGGAATTGTTCACCTGCTGAAGATATGAGCATTGCATTTATTAATGGACGGTTTGTCACCGAGCTCCATCCATCAAAAGACAGTGTTACTCCGAACTTCCTCACACTGTCTTCAGTCCTCAGAAGCAACTTCGTTTGAATATCTGACTTCCCTTGCTCAAGCAATTTATGTCGTAGATCATTGTATGATGGAGGAGTATAGGACTTTTTAAACTCAGCCGTCAACTTCACCGCTTCCTGGAAGGTTGGATTCCGAGCTACTGAAAATGGTATATTAGCCGAATAAAAAAAATGAGCCCACGTTGCATGTAATTTGCGTCTGTTCACTTCATCAAATCCATCCACTAGCCTACTCTGCGTTGCAGGCCTACTGCTTGATGCCCTCGAAGTATGCCGATTACCACCTGATTCCGTATTTGGAGTTATTTGCGAATCCACAACGACCACTTCTTCTGGTGCGGTGCATGAATCTTCTTGCGTAGAACACGGCATGCCCCTATCATTCAAAAGATTGCTTGTGGACATTGGCATGTCATTGCCATCCGTTCCGTCCGCAACAGGTCTTTTGGGAAACAGCCCTTGGCAATTAACAAATAAGGATTTTGTTCTAGATGTCAACTGCGAGCACAAGCCGATGCCCCTATCACGCTGTCCCGTAGGGCCTTCATATCCCAAGTGGCTCAACATACGGCTAGTTTTTCGGGCGAACACACACTTGCAAGCCTTGCATTGTATTTTGTTTGTTTCCGGGATCGTGTACCAAGTGGTGAAGTCTTTGCTCATATTGAATTCTTTTTCCCTTCAATTGTAATTGGTAACGTTAGCACTGTGTTGTAAAAGTCCACAATCAAATAAGCACTGAGTGCAAAAAGCCTTCAAAATGAAAGCCCCCCCTTCCACCAAACTATACATTACCAAGCAAGGGACACAAATAAATTTGCAGCGCCTAGCCCTTGGAAATCTTAGTGTTCAGTTCATCAGGAGTGCTTACAAATGACTTCTCTCAGTCTACTTATAGTAAACTGAGCGCAACTGACCATTGGGGCGGACAGTCAAATACTCGTTGCAATAGTCGCTAAATCGAAGCGGACGGCAAAATCGTCGGGGCGGACGGCGACTTCGGTCCGGGCGGACTGGCCGTGCGTAAAACATATACAGTAAGGTCTACTTCATTTACGAATTCTTGCTGTCACATGGAAAAAAAATCCCTTGCTGCTGCCATCTTTGACGCCCTCCCTAGGGCTCAAAAATTGTTATTTTTACATTTAATTTTCTGCACAAGATTGTCTCTATGTTCATAACACATGCATCAAATTTCAAGGCCAAAAGATTTGCCCAGAAAAAGATATTTCAAAATCTACGTACATGTGTGGTTGTGACTAAAATTCCAATGCTACCAACTTTGACACCCTCCCAAAGAAGCAGAGATTGAGAAATTAAAATTGGGCCATGAAATTCTTGGCATGACATCATCTCAGTATTGATAATATGTATGCCAAATTTCAGGTTCTAAGGATTTGCTCATACAAAGCAACTTCAAATCTACCGACGGAAGTAGTTCTTAGAAATTTTTTGACAACTCTACATGTTTACTGAAAATAATATTTTATTGAAAACACCTCTAGTGTTTACCCATAAATGTCCAAGGCCTATTTTGAGCTTCGACGAATTTGTTCAAATTGAACAAACAACAAACATTTTTATAAGTTTTATATTTCTTTTTCTGCATGGTAACCGTGCCAATTGAAAGTAGGCATATTAGAGATCACATACAAAAACAAAACAAATCAAAATCAATTAAGAATTCAAAGATTATAATCTTCAATCATAATTTCTTACATCCAATACCATGCCTCTAATAGCATACATTCCACATCAAAAAGTATTGTGCATAGTGAATACGTACATTGACTAATTGATATATACATAAATAGATAGATAAATGAATAGATAGATAAATAATTCCATATATATGTTCATATTAAAAACCGATAATAAGTCAAAGCATATTCCGTGTACGTTTACCTAGTATTGCTCTATCCTTCTAAAATCTACATCACCATCTAACCATCCATAGTCCATACAATACGATGGTTCAATCAAGAACTCATACAAGACGTATAGGTCCATGTCTACTTTGTTTTACTACTACTACCCTCTCCCGAACCACAAGACGATTCATCTTTAGTGCGTCGAGCTGCACTTCTTAGACTTTCTCGACGAGCTTGGGCCAGCTAGTCGTGCGGATTTGTTAGTCCGCTCAACTACTTTGAATGCTTCTGCCGTGTCCACTATATAATCATCATCATCTTCCAACTTCCGTTTCTTCTCTCTTTTGGGAGTCAAATCCATAGACCTCAACTTCAAGGCTGACAAAGTAGACTGCAATCAAAGTAAGACCTCGTCTACTACTTTGTTGGCCACTTCAAATGAGAATTCATTCAATGATTTTTCGGTTGTACATCCTTCGAATAGAAGTGTCCTCCACTGCTTTATGATTTCCCCAACCCGCCGGTCAAACGCCTCCACCACCTCCACCATTGGTTCGCTTGTGTTCCATTCCGCATCTATGTCCACGGAAGCACAATATTCGGCAGCTTCTTCCAACTTTGACAACAACAAGGCTCGACCTATCAAACCGTGGTCGTATGCCGCATATTGTTCCTTGAATTCTTCTGAATCCTCCACGACAACCCATTCTCCACCTTCCGTTTTCTCCACGTGCTTCTCTGGAAACCGGAAGAACTTATTACGTTGCACGCTCCAATGCCCCCCCATGTTGCGACAAAACAATTCACGACCCTCATCATCGTCAATTGAACGGGCACGTATTTCCACCTCGTTCGTTTGGATCATCCAATTGAAAGCATCCACTGGACCACGGACGTCATCGTACAATGCATGCTTCCGTTCTATTGGGTTCCATTGTAGAGGTTTTCCCCAATGCTTATAATTCACAAATTCGTATGGCCCTTGGTCCAATGGAAGGGTCCACCTGTTGTATTCTTGGCCGGGGGGCATAACATCCAAGAGTCCAAACAATTCATAAAACCTAGGACTCAAAGGAGAACGACATTCGGCACAAACTGAGCTAAACATTGATGCTTGAATGATGCACCGCACGTGAAAAGTGTGGCCACAATGGCCCAAGGTTATGGCTCCTTCAAGTCCAAAAGCGTATTGGCAAACTGTACAAATACCATCCAACATTTTATGACCTGCATCAAAATTATGCATAATACGCTTCTCCTTGTTGTTGATGTGTGCTGAAAGCGTTTGGTAAGGGACCCATCCTTCCTCTACTTCCAAGGCCCAATTGATATTTCCACCCTCCGTTTTCTTTGTGTGGTTCAAGCGCTCCATCATAGCATCTGTGTTTCTCCAACATGTGATTGAAGCACTTTCAATTGGATGGCGATCCACCTCGCTCTCGAACTTCTTCAAATGTTTCTCGACGGCATTGCATTCATCGTTACCCTTCAATGCAATTGTACGAAGCTTGTTCATTTCTCGAGCTACTAATAAGGGTGGGTGTGAGTCCCCGATTCGTCACCGGGGACTCACGGGTTCTTTTTTCGAATTTATACATAAACTAAGGCGCATTTAGGCTCATAACACCCACAAAAGGGCATTAAATCTATATTGGCATTACACATACCAATGTGTCATTTGGTCATTAGGTGGGATTTAGGATAGTTTACATCCAAAACGGGCCTAGTCTTAGCTAAATAGACGCCAAATTGATGGAGATGTGCAGAAGTAGGGTAAGAAGCCTAAGAAGGCCCTGTCTAGGCTAGGAAGTCCTCATAGGGGGATCTAGGAGGAATCCCCCACTCCCCATAGCATCGAAGAGAATACGGATAAAATACTAACCTTGAAATGCAGGTACCGGCGATTTCCTAATTCTAGGAGCACACAGTGGGGATGCAGATTTGCATCCAAGTGGGGGGATCCCATGGGTGGTCCCCTCTAAAGTTTGGGAATTTTCCGACATTGTTTGGATATCTTCCCAGACGGTCAACCGCGGTGGACTTTGGGTGGGAATTCGAAAGAATATCCCAAAGTGCGGTAAAATCCCACTAAAAATCCGGCAAGGTGGTCTCACACCAACGGAGCGCTTCCCCAAGTTTCAAGACGAAACGATAGTTGGAAGATCCCGAATCGGCGACATTCCTCCCCAACTGACAAATTAAATGACGAAAGCGGCGGTTGACCGGCGTACCGGGGCCATACGACATCGGAACGGAGCCTATTTTGGGTCTATTCCTACCCCCTTGCATCTACTTGGAAGATTGGTGGAGGTTTGGGGTCCAAAATTGCTAAACTCCAAAAGTTGGGAATTTATCCCAACTTTGATCCCAGCTTACACTAAGATTCCTCGAGAATTGGGACATAGTTTAAGGGGTGACGGGTTCTTCTTAGGCTAATTATGGCCTTCCGGAGCCAATGGCGCAATCCGTTTTCCATTTGGAGCTAAACTCCAAAAGTTAGCCTTTTGGGGACAGCACATGGAGAAGAAATGGGGGTTTTAGGCCCCCCCAATGCATTTTTGGGGAGTTTGGGCCCCATTAGCCATGGGGAACGCGTAGGGAACGTGTGGGGAACTCTGGGCACATGTGGGAGCAAGTACCACCTCAAAAAGTTAGTGGAGGTGGCTCATGTGCTTTGGTGTAAGTAATTTCAAATTAAGTAGGTGGGAACACATGGGAACCTCTCCCATGTGAGAACTTGTAGATTTTGGGGAAGGTAAATTAGACGGTTTTGCAAGTTCTTGTAAGGTTAGGTAAGATTTGAATTTTCCAATTCAAATTGTGTAGATTTTAGGCGGATAATTAAATTTGGGAGGGGTAAACATGTACGGACCTCCTAATTTCCCTCATCTAGTTATTCTTAGTAGATTAAGGGAGGGGGGTGTTGCTCCCTTTTGGGTATAAAAGGGGCGGCATTCTCCTCTCATTCTCTCTCTTTTCTCACTCCTACCCATTTAAGGGAGGAGGACTATTGGGCCCGGATTATGCCGGATTTCCTTTGGCTTTTGATGCCAAGGGAGCCTTTGATGGTCTTTTGGGGTTTTTACACCCTTTGGTAAGTGTGGTTTTTTACTTGGGGACTTGAGACCCCCCCAAGTGGTGGAACTTGTTGCAATCTAAGCTTGATTACTCATTGCATTGTGTACCATTGAGAGTTGTTGTGGGAGAGTATTGTGAGGAACCGAGGGGTAACTTGGGAGGTGACTTCGAACGTTTGTTTGCACTTTGTACCACTCTCTTCTCCCTCTTCTCTTAGGCACGGGGTTAAGTTAGTCCCATAGGTAGGGTTGCTTCCGTCGCGTCGCGTCCGTCCGTCAGGATGTCCGTCCGCTGACGTGACGGGGAGCCGAGCGTCCGTTAAGATGAAATTCACGACAGAATCCGCGACAGAGGATGAAAAATCGTGACAGCGGTCGTGGACGCCCTCACGGATGACCTCCGTGGACGGCCTGGAAGGACGTGCTCGGTGGACAGTTCCGATGGACGGTCCTGACTGACTGGACGGCTTGGATGGACACTCTCGGTTCTGCGGACGGTCCGGATCCGGTGAACGGTTTTAGGGGACGGCCCCGCTCGCGGGGTATGGACGGCCCCGATGGACAGGACGTCCAGTGGACGGCCCGGACGGACGCCTCCAGATCAACGGTCTGGGTACGGTCTACGCTTGGGAAGGACGGCTTGGATTGAGAGGAAGGTTGGACGGCCTGGGTTCGATGGACGGCCTGGCCGTGCCGTCGACGGTCAGGATGGACGGCCTGAGCTCCGTGGACTGGAACTCTTTATTTGTAAGACTTAAAAGTCTGAGTTCATATTCGCAATCAAAATTTTCTCATTAGTCTATGAGGTTTAACCATCTCTCAAAAAATAATTTCCATGGTTTTGTATTTTAGGCCTTCCATAGTCTAAATATAATATATATTCTGTATTTTAAAAAAAGGGTGTTAATGGTTTGAATCAAAAAAAAGGAAATGGTTTGAATGAAAATAACGTTAATGGTTTGGAATTGTGAATAAAAAAAAATGTAAAACTGGTTTTGAAAAAAAATGTGTTAATTGTTCGAATAAAAAAATTATGGAAATGGTTTGAATCAAACAAATGGAAATGGTTTGAATAAAAAAGAACGTTAATGGTTTGAAATGTTGAATGAAAAAAAAATATAGAAAGGGTTTGGAAAAAAATGTGTTAATGGCTCGACCAAAAAAATTTGGAAATGGGTTGGTAAAAAAATGTGATTAGGGTTTGACTAAAAGAAATATGGAAATGGGTTGAAATGTTGGAAAAACAAATTTAGAAATGGTTTGGAAAAAAAATGTGTTAATTGTTTGACTAGAATAAATATGGAAATGGTTTAGGGTAAAAAAAATGGCCAAGTTTTGAGTAAAGAAAAACAGTAATGGTATAGGGTGTTGGAAATAAAAATATAGAAATGGTTTGGAAAAAAGATGGGTTAATGGTTCGACTAAAAAAAATATGGAAATGGTTTGAATCAAAGAAAAAGAAAAAGGAAATGCTTTGAATAAAAAAAAAGTTAATAATTTGAAATGTTGAATACAAAAAAATATAGAAATGGTTTGGAAAAAAAATGTGTTCATGTTTCGACTAAAAAATATATGAAAATGCTTCGAATAAAAAAAAAAATGGAAATGGGTTGAATAAAAAAAAAGGCAATGGTTTGAAAGGTTGGAAAAAAACTTATAGAAAGGGTCGTGAAAAAAAATGTGTTAATGGTTTGACTGAAAAAAATATGGAAATAAGTTAGAAAGAAAATGTGTTCAGGGTTTGATTAAAAATAATATGGAAATGGTTTGAATAAAAAAAATGGAAATGGTTTGAATAAAAAAAATGGAAATGGTTTGAAAAAAACAACTTTCATGGTTTGAAATGTTGAATAAAAAACATTTAGAAATGGTTTGGAAAAAAAAAGTTAATGCCTTAATGGTTAAGGCTCAAATTGGAAATAGTTTGAATCAATAAAATGGGAATGGTTTGAATAAAAAAGAACGTTGATGGTTTGAAATGTGGATGACAAAAAAATATAGAAATGGTTTAAAAAAATGTGTTCATGGTTCGACTAATAAAAATATGGAAATGGGTTCAATCTAAAATATGGAAAGGGGTTGAATCTAACAAATGGAAATGGGTTAGGGTAAAAAAATGGTTATGGTTTGACATGTGGAAAAAAAAAATGTGGAAAAATGCGGTGGGAAAAACTTGGGTTAATGGTTTGATTAAAAAAATTCGAAATGGTGGGAATCAAAAACAAAAGCATATATACTTGTGGCATCTGTAAAAAATAGAATTTTGGCAATTTTTAAAAATAAACTTACAAAATATACTTTAAGTGAAAGTATGGCATTGGATTTACATGAACTTGTTGCACATACATTTCAAGCAAACGTATTGAGTATTCTTTTCATTTGTTCATGGTTAAGTTTTCAGTTTAAGTGTTTAACAGACAATACAGTTGTACGAGAAAAATGAAAATGCTTCATTGCCCAAAAAATGTACTTTTGCAACATGAGCAACAAACGCTCGTAAATGGTCGTCATAGCCAAATACTATTTACAATACTAATATACTATACATCCGTCTAATGGCCTAACTCATCACCAGAAGGTATTCAACCTTGTTCTGGTTCTACAATGCCTCTGCCTATACTATTTCTCAAAAAATCTTGCAATCCTTCTCTAGATTGCAAACTGTTCAACGTAGCCACTACGGTCCGATCATATCGATCGTGCAAGTAGGAAGAAATGGTTGACAACATTTGCACCTCATTGAACGTAGTGTCTTCGATGAACCTCATTTGTGCCTCATGATCCAGGTCTTGGAGTATTCCGATAGGATTTCCGCTGGAGTCAAAAACCACATTCTCTGGATGTGGTCAGCGCACGAACTCCTGTCGGTCCAAGTCCCAATGGCCACCAGCAAGTTGGCCAAAAAATACTCGCCGCCCTGGATCGCCCGCACTAATCAGCTTCTTGCACACCTCCGTAATCTCCGCATCATCGATCCACGGAACGTCTTGCACGCTGCGCACGGCGAGGTGTCTACTGTCATGGCCCCACTTCCACATATATATCATGTCATTACCCCAACTCCCTCTATTCTCATCGCCAGGCAAGTTCTCTTCGTTCAACTCGAAGTGTGGGGGCATGTAATCCTCCAACCCAAATTGGACATACAACCGCCGGTGCAAAGGAGCCTTGCATTGTGTGCATCGCTTTCTTGTGACCATGTGCGGAATGAGACATCCGGGGTGGTACATATGTCCACACGTTCCAAGGCTCCATCCACCCTCGGGCCCAAACGGTTCCATGCAAATTGTGCACGTCGTTCCATCCTTCACAAACTCGGGAACTATGGGCCACAGTAAGGGGGCATTGCCTTCTCTATCCATGGGCCTGTATCGGTATCTCGCGGTGTTGAATTGGAAGTCTAGATGCGGATGCCCGTCCCAATCAATGCTTGCGTTATCGCGATTTGTGGGCAATGTAACTGGAAACATATCCTCCAGTCGGGCCCACGATGTCAAGCCAAAATAACGTTGGCTACCATCTCTAAATTGTGCAGCTATTCTCCTGACTTCACGCTGCAGTTGTGCGACCTCGTTCATAGCCAAAGTGCATGCCAATATCATGTTGCTCATGGCAAGCAACTTTTGCTCCCTCGTAGTTGACGTTTGTTGCAACAATCTATCCTTCATGGCATTTACAAATGCCAACTCGTCCTGTAGTCCCTCCAAAGCCGCTGATACAGTCTCCATGTTGGCCTTGGCCTCATTGCACTCGCCCTCTACACGCTCCGCTCGTGCCACAAGGGCATCGTATGCCACGCGCTCAACGCTTATGAACTCTTGGCCCAATGCATCTGTTGATTGGGTTGCCGCATTTGAACTCTCACTACGAAAATGTGGTGTTGGGAATATACCACGAGGCCGCACCCGACGCACCGTCAACGGGTCAGCTGGCTCAATTAGACCATACGTGGCCCGCTCCACGACCTCATCCAATGGTGGAGTGCCATCCGTGCTTTGGCGACGTTCACGTTCAAGCAAGTCAATGTTACTTGCTAGTAACTTAGCATTCGTTTCCTCCAAAGCCTTCACTCGTGCGTTGTGGGCTTGTACCTCCATCTCGTGCCTTCGCTCAGCTTCTGCACCATCCTCACGTAGCTTAATCACCAATGCACGTAATGCCTCTAATTCCCCATTTGCTCCAAATACTTCATTAATTGTCATGGACGGGGGAATTGGGTGAATGGCGAGTGGCATGGGCTCGCTTGGACCGGCAATGGGCGCCTCCAATTCGGGAGCCACCGGATTTTGTTCGTTGGTGCCTTGAGGTGCATTGTCGACCTCCATGGGGTCCGCGGCTGCTGCTTCGTCCCCTTGTGCCCTAGCCACTCCTTCGCCCTCCAATTGCACTGCAGGATTTGGTGGAATTCTACGGCTTTTAGCAGGGAAACGGCCGCCCCGTTGTTTTGCCGGATATGTGTTCCAATCCACGTCCTTGCCCAAAAAAACCTCCGCATACGCCATTTGACACAATGCGAGGGTCCCATCCTTCTTCGAGAGGGTCCCCCAAAGTGCCAATGCCACCTCGGTCAACCGCTTCTTGAACGTTGGGTGTACGCAATACTTGATCAATGCAACGCCAGATTGCACTTGCGTCTCATTTCTCTCCCGTGGAAAATGGCGGTTGATGTGGGCCCAGTCCACGTATGTCCGACATGTGGTGCGGGTCCATGGCTCAAGCGCCTGTTCCCACCCGTGCCCGGCCAAAACTTCTCCAGTGTTGAAAGTCGCCCAGTCTACAGTGCTCCTGTTCCCACGACGCCTCCTGTGTGGGGGTTCACCTTCATGGGTTACCATCTCCTGGTTTTCTACCACTGGGGGGTGATTTCCAAGAACTACCACCTCCTGGTTCTCTGCCATGGGGGGGTTCTCCACATGTATTACCATCTCTAGTGGGTTTAAGGCCATAGTACCTGCACACAATGCCACAACACGGATGTGTATGTACAGATGACTATGTCTGCCTCCTATTGCGTGAGGGCAACTGGAATGTGGCAAAGCAATAGCCAAATGCTTGACTTCCTCCCGAATTGCAATGCAAAGCTTTTTTCAAGCTAGGACAGAGCAACTCAAGAGAGAAAGCAAGGTTAATTGTGGCTGAATTTGGGATTTATACTCCCCATTACCAAGCCTCGTTAGGAGTGTTAATTTGTGTCTAATCACATCGCCATGCACTACCTGGAGCCGTTGATGCGGACGGCCATCGACGGCTGGGGCGTCCAGGGAGTGTCGACGGAGGTTCGGGAGGCCGTCGACAACTTCGGGATGACGTCACAGAGGCCGTCCACAGGTCCGGCGCCGTCAACGAGTTCGAAAACACTCATGAGTTCGAAAATCCATAATTACTCCGCCGAATTACAAATTCGATGGCCCAAAATGGCTCTTCGTGACGGCCTGCCCGTGGTCTTGGACGGCCACTGTTCCGCTGTGGACAGCCTGCCCGGACAGGTCGACGCTCCGGCCCGTGGCCCAAATTCGTTGCAGACGGCCTGCCCAGGTCCTGGACGGGCCCGTGTTGCTGGACGGTTTTCTGGACGCCCTCCGTCCCCGTGACGGCCTGCCCAGGTCCTCGACGGCCAGGGAGGACTGACCCCTCTATTGCCCCTCCGGAGGGTAAATGTAAAAAATTCCCCCCTATTTTGTGCCGATTAAATTTTAGATTTCAACAAGTCCCCTAGCTAAATCGAGGTCTCTGATTCCAAATAAGAATTCAGAATTTGCAAAAAAGAATTTGTGTGAAAAATAAAATAAATTCCAGGGTTTTCTGCAAGGGTAAAAAAGGGGCAATAGAGGGGTCAGTCCTCCCTGGCCGTCCTCGACGGGCCTGTCTTCCTGGACGGTTTTAGGGACGCCCTCCGTCCCCGTGACGGCCTGCCCAGGTCCTGGACGGGCCCAATAGGTGGCTACAATATATACTGAATTTCAATTAGGCAGGTGGAATCCAATTAGACAGCCAGGATCCAATTACGCAATTGGTATTCATTTAGGCAGTTGAGATGCAATAAGCTGTAAGACAGCAGAATTTTAATGTGGGTGAACTGGTGAAGATTGCCAATGCAGTACCTGTATACTGTAATTTTTATTGGAGCTCAGTGAGTTAACATTCACAGCTTGCATTTCTTTTTAAAAATTTTTGGGATTCATTCATGGTTGTGACAAGTGTGTGACTCATTCAGATCTTGTATTTCTTTTTAAATTTTTTTGGGATTCATGATTGTGACAAGTGTGTTAGCCATGTATGCATGGTAGGAGGCAAAGATTGCACTTATTTAAATTAAGAGTTGATTTGCCTTTTTCGTGTATGTCTTTAGATGAAAATATTTTTAGTTTATTTTTCAGTCAAGGAGAAATAGATGAGGAATCTAATACAAGTTGTTTCATATTTTTTGGAAGAAAAATTGAATTAATTATGAATTTTCAAACACAATTTGTCATAGGACCCTATTTGTGATCAGTAAGCCTTGAAAATCTATACATGCACAGTTTCTAAAAGAATCTGGTTTGGTTCAAAAACTAGTAATGCAACATGTAAAAAATGGTTTGAAATGGTTTCTAAATGTGTCCCTTTCAAAAACTGAAATGAATTCTTCAATTAATCATTATTTCAAAACAATTTCACATTTGAAAGAAGGTAGTTTAACAACCATTTTTTATTTTGAATAAAATTAGTAGACACCTATAAGTACACTTAGTTACGATTGAATCCATTGTAACTCTAAAACCATCCATTCATATAGTAAAAATCAAATCTTAGCATGCTTCAATATAATCCACAATTAGTTTCCTCACAATGAGCTTTCCAATTCAGACCCTCCTATAGTCCTATTAGGCAGATAAAAAAGCCTGCATAGTTTATGAACCTCCTTGTGAGCTTCCTACCATAATAGTTGATTTGAGAGCAAGAGGTCCTTGAACTTCTTCATTTTAGATGTTAGAATGGATTTGCAGACTTATTGATACTTGTGTTTTTAAACACAATCGGCTTATTAAATTCCCTAAGTTTTCTTATTATATAAATGAATGTGAATATGCTCTTGTGCCTTTAAATTGGTTTTAAATATTGTAATAGGATTGTATACTATAGTTTAATTTCTCTATTGTATGCTTTGTTTTCTTATAAATGGTGAAATATAAATAGTTGTAGCTTTGATTTTTGATTTTCAAACTCTTTAGTGGCACATAGATAGCATATGCTGTGCGTTTCACCATGTTCTTAGTTCATCAAAATCCTTGAAGCTGACATGTTTCCTTGTATACAATGTTTTTGATCTTCTCAATATTTTGTAATTATGAAATGTAGAAAAAAAATAGGGTGTTCAAAAATAGTCCTTCAAAGAATTTACAAAAGAAAATAGGGTACTCTAAAATACACTCCGGTAGCTTTATTTCTACTAATAGGGAGGGAAAAAAACATGAGAAGGACATAAATACCCCCCCATTAAATACCCCATTATCGCACGTGGTTACCAAAAGATAAGGGGGGTGAACCCCCGAGTCTGTTATTCAAACCATTCCCATTTTTTTTATTCAAACCATTTCCACATTTTTTTCCAAACCGAACCATTTCCATATTTTTTTAGTCGATCCATTAACCCATTTTTTGGTCCAAATCCCTTCTATATATTTTTGCCCAACACCCGAAACCATTAACGTTTTGCTTTATTCACACCACTTCCATTTTTGGGATTCAAACCTTTTCCCTATTTTTTTTAATTGAACCATTTCCACATTTTTTTCCAACCCATTTCCACATTTTTTTTATTCGAACAGGGCTCGACAATTTCTTTCCAAACCCTTTCTATATTTTTTTGGGGTAACTTTTTTAACCCTTTGACGTGTTTTTTTGGTTCAAACCATTAACACACTTGCGGAATTCTAACTCTTTCTTCTAGGGTTTATCATACACTTCGGCAAAGAGAGGATTAGAGCGGTTTAGGGTTCCGCAGAAGAGTCTGAATTCTGAAAATTGGTTGGTGCCCACTAACGGAGTCTTGCTTGCCAGTGCCCCCATCCTAAACTCCTAATTAGTGCTCGCCATTCACTTATACTTTCATAACTCATAGTTTCATAACTCATAGTTTCATAACTCATAAGTAGAGTACATGACTACATGACCAGAATATTATGCAATATAGTAATATACTAATATGTACATGTAGTACTAATCTAATTTCCTAAAAAATACATGCCTAGTCGGGTGGCTCCCGTATTTAAAATTGAGAAGTTTAAATCCCTACATATCCGTAGGGCAACTTCTAAAATTTAGGGTCCATCACTTCAGCCATTCTCGATATGAGATGAAGCATTGGAAGGCAATGTAAAATTTTAGCCGTGTACATTACACACTATCCACCAACAAGTTTAGGATCATCCAATTCTGCCATTGAAACGAATTTTGTATAATATAATCAAGCATACCAAATGTGGATTTCACATAAGTCAAATTCAGTTTTTGGTGAATTGTTTCATTCAAAACTCATGGTTTAGCATGATAATTGATTATAAAACATTGGTGATGAATTAGCATTAATTTGCAAAGAGGAGATATGTAGGAAACATCCATATGCACATCTTTCATACCAAAATACATCCTAGATTCCTAGTAAGTTACAACAATATAATTGGGTTGAAGAATTCAATTAGGCATTTTATATGACCCCATTTTGTAAAATAGATGTATGTACGCTTGAATTAGATTTAGGCAAAGTCATTGTACGGAAATGATTTAAGTTCCTCAAGGAGTTATAGTTTGACCATCAAATAGCAAATGCTAATTAAGCCGGATTAAATTATTAAAATTAGCTCCTATTTCCTAAATTTACGGGGGAGAATGAAATTAGATGGAAAGGGAGGAAGTAGAGCTTTTTGACGACACAACTGAGAACGGATACACATCAACCGAAGAGGTATGTGTTTAGACTAGAACCAATAAGTTTAATCATTTCATGTTATTTCTTTTATTTACTTCAAAATTTGCAAAATTAGATTGACGCTAGGAAAATAAAGATCAATTACCGAATACAAATTATAATGCACTTCTTAAGTTATTAAATTACTAAACTAGACATTTTACCCTCATTTACGCAAAAGTAAAAAAGAACTTAAACCCTAAACCCTAAATCCTAAACCCTCGGTTGGGCAAGGGCTTTAGGCTGGGTTTTTGACCTTCTCAAAATTCAGTGTCAGCCCTTAGATGGGCGGTTTCTGGCCTGTTACCTTATTACCTTGTAGAGGAATTTCAGTTGCACGAGGCTTGCCATTAAGTCTTCGTTGGCATCTTTACCGCCCTGTGCTTCCCCGACGATCCCCTTAATGGTTCAGAATTCCCGGACGCCTTGTGGGGTCGCGTGGACGGCCTCGTTCCACGACGGACCCCCGAATTCCCAGGACAGCTTGTGCGTCCCGTCGACGGTCTCGTAGTTCCTCGACGGTCCCCACGACGGCTTCGAAATTCCCGGGACGGATGGGTGCGTCCCGTCGACGGCCTCATCGTCCTCGACATTCCCCTCGACGGCTTCAGCGCGTCCCCTCGACGGTCTCGGAGTTCCCGACACCCCTCGACGGCTTTCGAGTTCCTTGGACGGATCGGCCGTCCATGCGATGGCTCGCCAACGACTATATAAGGTGGGCTAGGTCCTCCACTTTGCACGAGTCTCTCCTGCTCTGACGGTGCTTTCTTGCCCTGGATTGGTTGCAGTCCTTGCTTGGGAGCGCGGGTGCTTGCGAGGAGGCTCGGCTGAGGAAGGGGGGATAGTTTTCACATTTGTGAGTACTGAACCCTAATTCCTTGGTTTTACCATCGCATATTTTTTTCCAGAATGGACGCGCGAGGTGCATCGAAGCGCAAGGTTGATGAGTGGTTTTCAGGCATCGGAGATCCTGTTGGTGAGCAGTCTCCAGAATCCATTGACTGCGTATCGGAGGCAGTATTGGCCGGAGAAGGGGTCGGTGGTGCGGCTGGAGGAGAATCTTCGGGGGCCAAGAAAAAAAAGAGCAGGCGGAGGCACAAGGCTACGAATACAGACGACTGGCCAAGGAAGGTTGCGACCAGGAAAGTGCAGGAAGTGGCATTGGATTTTTTGGAGCAATATACGATTGCTCAATTGAATACGACCTACGTCTTGCGTGGATTGCAAGGGGTGGAGACAATTAAAAAAAAATTCACCTACATGTTTTGGACAACAATGGGCGAGGATGAGTGGCTTGAAGATCGCACAAAGGAACACTTCCGTCGTTGGCTTGACGAACAAGTGCAAACTTGTGTTTTCAACATCGCCCAAGTCGCCGCATCGGTAAAGGGCTTCAAACGAGATGTAGCGCCGAAGCAACAAGCATTGCATTTGTTGCACAAAAAGGTGTATTGGTGGCATGACGCAATGCGAGCGCTGTCTTCCAGCAATATCCGCTCTGCCCCATGGTTTCAGCAGAGCCAAAGCTTGTCCCTAGGCCAAGCGGGTGCGGGAGGAGTGGTATTTCTTGAACAAGGAGTGGTGGTGGTTCCATTGTCAGGCCACAACAAACAAGGGGGGCACGGGAGGGTGCGTAAAGTGAGCCTCCAAAATTCAAGGCACATTCCCCCCACGATGGAATTGGCGGGCAAGACAGCCCTATATGTGGATCAATTGAAGAAGTCGCGGGAGAAGTTGTCCATCAAGGCTTTGGTTTGTCTATGTAATCATCCAGGGGTCATAAAATTTTTTGCTATAAATGACATGACCATGGAGTGTTATTCTCAATGGTGGAATGGAGGAACATTGGGAGCCATGTTCGCATTAGACTAGAAAAATCGAGATTATGCTGAGATCGGGGAGCTTGCCTACCATGCAACTCCACAGACGATGAAAGAAGCCAAAAGACTCTTGGCTTATCGTAGAAACCGCACCGAGCTTGCATGGGCGTTAATTTGCATCGTGGATGTGGTGCAACAATCTTCGGTGCTCCACAACGACATCACGCCAGAAAACATCATGTTGCATTTTCCGAATGATGATGGGCGAACAATGTGGATTGGGCTATGTGATTGGGGAATGGCTAGTCGTATCAATGAAGAAACCCATTCTTTGTACCAGTTTCAATGTGCAAGCCAAATGCGGGCTACACGTCACAAACGTTGGTGGGTGGCCCCTGAATTGATGTATGTTCCTGGAGAGGCGGGCACTTCGGTATCCCCCACTCGTGCAGATGGGGCACCGTGTGTTAGTATACATACAGACGGATATGCTGTTGGGAAGCTTGCGGAGAAGATATGGAAGAAAGACCGCGAAAACACGCAAATGCTTCCCGACCATACAGCGTTTGGTACATTTCAAGCCACATTGGGCGAATTGTGCAAAGAGGACCCACTACAACGACGCACGGTAACGTACGCCGTGGGACGAATTAGTGGCGCCCCCTTATTTTGGACTCCACCCGTGGATTGCTACCGCGAGGCCCGCAAGGAGCAAGCACTTCTACAAGAACAAGCAAGGAATGAAGATTAGAGAATAGTATTTTAGTGGCAATGTAATCGTAGACGTACCTTAGTACTTGCTTTTACCACAGTATAGTCCACGAACTTTGCGTCACTAAATTTTGTACTAACTCCTTTTTGAAATAAATATATGTAAATCTTTTTGTTCCATTCGAGTATGATTCCGATGAGTGGATTTGTGAGTAGTTCTGTCCCTTCGTAAATTTTGGACTTAATGCCATGTTAACCCCTAAAGGACCACGGCCGTTTTTCAACCCAAAACCACTCAAAACTGCCATTTTTGTTCCATTCATCCATGAAAAACAAAAAACTAAATTTTTAGAATCTAACCATAGGATCTTGAACTTTACTTAACTAAGATGATGTGGTGAAAATTTCATGAAGTTTGACCGTATAGATAGGAAGATATGAGCATTCAAAGTTGGAAAACAAAGTTTTCTTAAACTCTAGTTTGCAACTTCAAATGACTTTGTCCTCCATTTATGTAATCTTTTTGCACTACAGACCTTGAATTAAATTTTTTTTTATTGAGAAATTGAGCTAAGAGCTTAGGAAAAAAAATTCACAAAATAAAGACTTTTTGTCATTCTTTAAAAAATTGTCAAGTAGATGTAGGTCCAAGATTGAAAGAAAAACTAAATTGCAAATACCTCATAGATGGAATTGAAACACAATAATCCCAATGGTGAGATTGTTCTAGAAAACAAAATCAACCTTGTCCAACAATTTTTTTTTTTAAATTGTGGAAATTGCATTCACAAATGAATCCTAGAAGTTATTTTTTCAAGAAGATGCTTAGATTGCCCGAAAAACAAGATTGTTCATAACTTTCACATTACTAATCCAAATGGAATGAATCAAAGCTTTACTTGTAGACAAAAATATAATCTATAAGAAAAAAAAATTATTTTTTTAATTTTGAAGTTTCTGTAGATTTTTTTTTTGCCCGGCAACATAAAAATTATGTTTATGATGGCATAACTTTTGCTCCCGATCACCAATTGAAAAAAAATGAATATTTCCACGGAGCTAATCAGTTTTTTTATCTTATGTGAAAATTTCAATAAAATTCATTAAAAATTGAAGTCACAAGTACCTGCCCTAATTCTTAAAGTTCCCCGAGGGGACTCTTGGTCCTTTAGGGGTTAATTCAGTACTTTCAATCATTTTCTCCATATTCCAGATTACATTTGTTTTCTTGTACATGGCAAAATCCATAATGATCTCAAAATATCCAAGCATGTAGGTAACCAGCTTCGAAGAATGAATCCAAATTTAAGAGTATAGAACACATGGCAAACGACAAAGCAAATATTTCCATTTCTTGGGACAAATATGCATAAATGGATCCGTTGTTGCGTTGTAGAATTTGTGACATGTGAAGATAAAAAATTTCTACCCATGCGCCTTACATGAGCACAGGAAGCATGGGTAGTATTTATAATTAATGCCGAATTTCACATGCAAGGTATTCAGCCTTACACAATATTACATAAGATGACATGGAGACATTTTTTTCCCTAGATGCTCTCAACGTCTTGCACGTGTACGATTAAGAGCCATGCTCCTTGCAGCAACCTCTCGCGTGGTTGCTTGATTGTCTTGAGGTGTAGGTGGAGGACCTCTACGAGTCCCTCTATAATCACTATCTCCCAGAACTTCACCATCTTCACCTATACTAGGACCCATGGATTCATCATCATGATTGGACGTTGCCCTACCGACTTCGCTTGGTGAGTTGTCAGGGCTGTCTGAGCCTTCACCTTCTATAGAAGCCAATCTGCGGATTGTTCGCCCCCCTACTCCATCTCCAGTGGTATCCACACTGGGCCCCGTCGGTTCAGGGAGAAGACCTTCGCGGAGAAATGGTATACTCGCCGCTTCTTCCCTTCTTAGCCTTCTACGTGTTCTTCTATTCACTCGTTCGTTGGTAGGGCCTTCTTCACGTGGCTGCGGGCGTCGATTAGTAGTGCGTGTAGGCGGTGCAACGGGTTGTTCTGAGGATGGAGGTGCATTCCTTCACTCGGTCATATTTAGAGTTGGGAAGAGACCGGCCAATCGTGTACCGACTGATGGAGTTTCTTGGTTGGGGCGGACTCTAGAAGATGAAGGCCGTGCTGAAATTTGGACGGGTGGATCATCCAAGCTAGGCGCTTGTAGTCGCACGCCGATCGTGTCTCGACGCAATGTGCGAAAGTCTATCTCGACACCAATGGGGGATCTGTGGCTACGAGTGTTCCGCGCCACTGGGGGATCTGTGGCAACGACCTCATCTTCGCCTTGTCTTTCTACCACAACGACATGTTTATGTCTCCGGGTACGCATTTCTTCTTCAATCGGCCCTATAACCGGCGAAGGTGGGGCTTCAACCCCTTCATTTTGATTTCCACCACTTGACCCCACAATCGATGTACATAGCATCCATGACGGACTGCCATCATTTCCCCCGTTGTCATTTCCACCCTCGTCTCCCCCGTTGTCATTTCCATCCTCATCTCCCCCGTGGTCATTTCCATCATTATCCGCGCCATCAAAGTCAAATACGGACTCGTCAATTAGGGGACCCCTTTCTTGCCTTTCACCCAAAGGCCGAAATGGTGGATCATCATCGCCATTGGAACTATCGTCTGAGTCATCGTTGTTAGCGTCTGACATAACCGAACCACGATCCAAGCCATCTGATTCGGTTGTCATGGAATCTTCGGACAACATGTTCTCAGTGTACCATCGTGCTGCATCCGCCGCACCCCTTTCCCTGAGAGTCCTCGAATTGGTATAAATGTAAACCAATTCCTCCGCGCGCTCAGATGTCAATCTGTTGCGAGACTTGCTGTGGACAAATGAATACATGCTCCAATTACGTTCGTATGATGATGCGGAACATACTTGTGCGAGGATCCTTCTTGCAATAGGTGCAAGCGTATGAGCACCGGCTCCGAGAAGATCCCACCATTCATGCAGCTCCAAATTCAAAGTATTCACATCGGGAAGTCCAGCGAACATGCCTCGGCGGTCTCGAAAGGATTGGTACTCAAATAAAGCGGTTGCATATCCCAACCCTCCAACTGCCAATTTACGTAGTACTCTAAGAATGGCCTCCTTTGCCTCGTTATTGTCTATTAGTACAATTTCATCGAGGAATGGATTGAGCAGGGCAGCTGCGTAGTGCAAATCGGTCTTCATCAAATCCCATCGTTCGTAAAACGCGTATTCAGCACGATCCGCATAATTTGCCTCCAATGAAAATGGTCGATTCTTCAAAGCTAAAACATGCTTTTCTAGCTTCTTCATCACGATCCATGCTTTGCCCATGACCGGATGTTTTCCATCAAACTCTCGAAGAGCCACCAACACAGGCTCTACCATATGCACAAAGTTGAGACACCTCCTCCAGAACTCATCCTTTCGAACCCTACGTCGAACCTTTTCTGCCTTATTGTGTATTGCAGCGTCCGAGGACCTCACATATTCGTTCCACTGCGGATCATGGACTGTAGATTCCACGGCTTCCTTGACCTCGGCCAAATGCTCGATCATGAGGAACATGGTCGCAAAACGTGTCTCAATGGGATTCTTCAACATGAGGTTAGGAGAATGTCGTCGGAAAATGGCGAGTGGCATGTGATGCGTGCGAATGAATTTTACGATTGATTTTGCTTTCTTCACCATTTTGACCACCCAAAGTTGCTTGCCCCAATCTTCAAGTAGAAGGTCAAGTGCATGCGCGGAACAACCTTGGAAATATAGGTGAGGGAATTCGCGAGTAATTTGAGTACCAGCCAAACGCATGTTTGGCGCATTGTCCGTACAAACTTGCACCACATTCTGTCCCCCCACCGCGTCAATGTAATCGATCATGCGATTAGCCACATAAACAGCGTCTTTGCTTTCGCCTGTAGTGTCCACCGATCCCAAAAATACTTCTCCACTCGTGCACGACAACATTACATTGATCAATGGCCGATGGCTGACATTGTCCCATCCGTCAGAACATATAGTGACACCGTACTTGTGGATAGGCCCCCTTGTCTTCTCCGCTACCAGTGCAGCCACTTCCTCCTTTGTTGATGTCATGAGCTTCGTACGTATGGCATTGTAAGGTGGAGGTTTGTAAAGAACTCTGGACTCGGAGGTTGACTTCACGGCATCCACAAAAGCGGGGTGTCTCACCACATTGAATGGGATATTTGCTTCGTAGAAAAACTTCGCCCACTTCTTGTCTAGTACTTGCTTTTTGGATGTGTCCATCCCTTCTTGTACGGATAATTGCCTCAGCGGTCGACTATGGGTCGAAGAAGGGACAGGCACCTCTGATGATCGAACTTGAGAATTTTGGCCCAAAGTATTTCCTCCCCCTCCACTAATTGAGATTGAAGCATTGGGTAATTCTTGATCACGTACCACCCTCGTTGGATTCGATGACGGTGATGTCACTTCCACATCATGTTCCTCTTCGTCTTTGGAGACCGTAGGAACATTCCCCCCACAATTGAAAAACATAGCCTTCACTGCTGCACTGGCCTTGTTGCACATTCTCACTCCGGGGAGGGTGTCATTTCGTCTATAACCCAAGTGGAAAAGCAAGCGATCCTTGCGGTAACTAATCTTCGTTTTGCAGAACTTGCATTCCACTTTCCCATCCTCTTGTAGCCTGTACCAAGGTTCCCATTGTATCCTCCCCCCTCCCATTGCTCCCACTGGTTCTTCACTTGAAACTGCACAAACAAAACAGGTTAGTATTCTGTTTGGATGTGATGTGGAAATAACACTTACTGCTTTCATAGCAAGTGTTCCTCCCACACACTCTTCTTGGACTTCACTCTAGTGCAATGGCTGTGTGCCAACCAGGTCATAAGAGCAGAGATCAACAAGGAAAAGTGACCTTCAAATACACGGCTTGTGCTATATATTGTGAAGGCCTGGCAGCAGTCGTCCAGTCGACAGCCTGTCCGTTGGCGCACTGTGGACAACCGCGGACGGGACGTCGTGGCCGTCCTCGCAGACGCTCTGGCTGTCTAGCGGACGTCCCGCTGTCCAGACGACGGCCTGGCCATCCTCGCAGCGTGGACGGACTCTGGACGCCGTGACCGTCCGCTGAACGGAAAACTGTCGAGGCGATGGCCTGGCCGTCCCTGCTGCGTAGACGGACTCTAGACGCCGTGCCGTCCGCTGAACAGAAAACTGTTGAGGCGACGGCCTAGCCGTCGCGCCTAAACCCTAAAGCCGCGGACGCTCTGTCCATCCACGCGACGGCCAGTCGTCGAGGCGGCCGACAGGCCGTCTGCGTGCTGTCGACGGACTTCATCCGCGCTGTCGACGACGTCGTCAGCATTCGGGACGGCCTCTGACGCGTCCTGACTCGTCACGACTGACGCGTCATGACATCCGGACGGGAAAAGCCCACGTCACGTCGGGATAGACAACCCTGCCCATAGGGGACGGCGAAGCTTTGAACTATAGACTAGATAAGTTGTGTAAACATTCTCTTCTCCCTCTTTTCTTAGGCACGGGGTTAAGTTAGTCCCATAGGGGACGGCGAAGCTATGAACCCCCCCCCCCTTCTTAAGAAACTAAAGTCTTAGTCACGTGTCAAAACGCCTCACTCTCACGGCGGAGCTTTGAACCCCCTAAGTCTTAGCGGGGTGTCAAATAACCTCCCTCTTGAGTTAGACTCAACATTTAGTGTCCAACACGGTTGGCACTAAGTCAACGTTTAGCATCCAACACCCATTGGGGTAAAACCCTTAGGCCACATCAATTGTTCTTTTGTTAAGAGGTTCCTAATTCTACTCAAAAAGCCAGAAATTACAAGTTTCTAAGTGTTGGACCAGCCCCAGCCAGCCAACCAGAGCCCCCAGCCAGCAGCCAGAGCCCGCAGCCCAGCCAGCTGGGTCCCGCGCCGGGTCCCGCAGCCAGCCAGCCGGGCCGCAGCCGGGGGGGAGCCAGGGGTTTCGGGGAGCCAGGGGTTCGAGGGTCCAGGGGCCTTCGGGGTCCAGGGTCCTTACCAAAAGAAAAATAGAAATTAGGTAGTAGAGGAAATATAGAAATTAGGTAGTTAGGGGGAAAAATAGAAATTAGGTAGTAAAGGAAATATAGAAATTAGGTAGTTAGGGGGAAAGATAGAAATTAGGTAGTAAAGGAAATATAGGAATTAGGTAGTTAGGGGGGAAGATAGAAATTAGGTAGTAAGGGAAATATAGAAATTAGGTAGTTGAGGGGATAAAATAGAAACTAGTTGAGATAGGAAGCCATTGCAAGAAAGACCTAATTGTAAGAGCACCCGAAAAGGGATAATAAAAAAAGGCCGGGACCAAGACATGGCAATGATGGACGTGGCGTGGAGTGAAGAGGACCGGATCCACGGAACGGAGGTGGGCATCTAACCCTACCCCTTGATTTGAATGGATTGATGCAATAGGAAATTAGTTAGTGGAAAAGTCTACACCCCAAGTAGGATTAAGGTCCGGTGTTTAGCAATCACGAATAGAGAGGCCGACCATAAAGAGAAGGAAAATAAGAAATACCCAAACATAGAAGAAGACGTAGATTAGACTAAGCCAAATACACGCACGTATAGTAGAAGAAGACATAGAGAAGACGTAGATTAGACTAAGCCACATACACGTATGTATAGTAAACGAATACGTAGAAGAAGACGTGGATTAGACTAAGCCAAATACAAATACGTAAAGTAGACGTAGAACAATACCAACACGTAGAGTAGAGGTACTCAATTAAAATACGTAAAGTAGAAGTAGAACAATACCAACACTTAGAATAGAGGTACTCAATTAAAATACGCAAAGTAGATTAAAACAAACCGGAACACATAGAGGGAGCAGTAAGTAGAAGTAGGATAAGAGAACGAACCAACCCTTAGTAGGATAGTTAGGATAGTAAAAAAGATCCATTGCTTGGAAGGCACAATGGATTGACGCTTAGACACCCGTAGGTAGTAGAATTGTTAGAGCCTGGTTGTGATCGCTTAATTCCAAGGGTGGGAATGAAGCGCCCACAGTGGGTCTTGAAGTTTTTGTACCCATCCCAACCAACGAGACTCCGATCCGCTCCTAGGCAAATATTCATCCATGGCCTGCACTCGTATCATTTGATCCAACTTGGACTGAAGAAGGGCTTTTTCGACATTGGACTAGTCCAGTTCTTTTTGCAAGTCAAGCCAACTTTTACGGCCAATCGGCAAAGTTCGTTCGTCTGGCTCGACATGAGATTTGCCCTTGTCCATTGGAAGAGAGAGTTGATCGCTACCTTGAGTCCCTTGACTTGGCTCAATACATTTCAATGATTCAGCCATCTTTTGAATCCTGTCCTCGCGTTTCTCTTGTTCAAGTTCACTGGTGAGCGCAACTCTCAACCGTATAATATCTCTTCCTCTTTCTTTTAGCTCCTCCCTCAATTGAGCGTGGCTTTCTTCACAATGAATCGCGGACATGAGAATTGGTAACATTTGATCGGTGAAGTGCAGGAAAGCCGTCGCACCGCTCAATAGTGTAGGAGCTAGGGACGCTAATTCATCGGCAAACGCACCAACCCTTGGAGCCAATTCATCTATCCATGTGGCAGTTCTTGTCAATGCCAGAGCGGCATGTGGAAAGTCAGCGGGTTTATATACTTCCTTCGGTAGAGTACTGCTTTCCGGCTCGTTCTGTTGAGTCTGTTGCTCAAATGGAAACAAATGTTCTTCAACTGTCTTCCGCTTCATACTAAGGTCAAGCAAGCCTTCCAAATGCGGAATCTGTGGCATTGCAACAAGATTCTTGAAGCTAGTTGAGTCTAAACTTGACAAATGTGGATACTTTTTTATAAACTCATATGTATCCACTATCACATTCGTCTGTGCAGCATTGGGTTGTTGCACATTCGTTCTTGACAGGTCCTCTTGAGTGATTGGAGTACACAATGGGCTCTCCGATGTTGGCAACTGTGGATTTGGAGCTGCATATTCCAAACTATCTAAAACACCGTTGTCTACATAATGTCCAATTGTGACATTGGCCCCTGCAACCTCTTCGTCCGTGGGGTCCGTCTTCGGAGAAGACAAGCCACCATTTTTGTTGACGAGCTCTTCCCGGTTGGGAGATTTGTTTTGGTCATTCATATGAACCGCAGAAACGTCCATAACTTTCGATGTCGTCTCCCTCGAATCCAACTGCGGTTTCGCACATGCGCTTGCTGAGGCCATCGTTGTAGGCGTTGCTGGATTTTGTAAGCTTGGTTGTACCCTCTGCACCGTCTGCGGCCAGGAATCCGGAATATCCTTTTGATTTTGCTGCAGCAGTAGAGGATTCTTCTTTGTTGTTTGGAACGTGCTCCAATCCACCTTGCGTTTCAATCTCAGTTCTGCATACACCATGGACGCCAAGCTGTAGTTGATGTACCCTTTAGACATTGGTTTAGGGTCAAACATGGCCCCCCACACCTCTGTCACTCGATGGACAAAGTGCGAGTCAATGCAACTGTGTGATTTACAGTTGAAATCCGCAGTTTGGCGTGCGTGTGCATCCCGAGGCCACAACTTGTTGATGTGGTACATTTTAACGTATTGCTTACATAGTTTGGAGGTCCAATAATCTGCGGTCTCGTTTTCCCAACCGCTCTCTGCTATGATGTTCGGATCATCCAAAATTTCATAGTGTAGTCCATGTGTAGTCCCCTTCGCTTTATTTCGCTTTTTCTGGTCACCTCTTGAATTCATCCCATCAGTACCTGCACCGCTGTCTATAGCCATGATAGAGAATCCGAATTTATAAGCCCTTGCAAATCAAAATTCTGTGAACCGGAGGGTATGAAACGTGTCTTCATAATACAATCGGTCAAAGCTTCGACGTGAAAAAGTAATGACCCCTTCTCTCCGCCAAGTAGGAGCAACTAGCACCACGCACTCACACGTGGCAATAAGCAGCACATCCGACTTGGGTCACTTCGTGAGGAGAGAAGAAGTGAGGGAAAATGAAGGGGCTGTCCGACCATATACCCGTCCGCCGCCAGACCTAGACAGGTCCGGCACCGGACCGGCGGACAACCAATGCGGACCGTCGTCGAATGGGGCATCCGCCCAGACCTCGGGTGTCCGCCTCGGGTCGTCCGACGACAGGCCCGTCCGGCGGACCTGTCGTCCGACCGCCCCGCCGGCCATCTGCCCGTCTGCTCTGCCGACCGCCCAGCGTCCGCCCTTCGGCCCTGCCCGTCCGCCTTGACGACCGACTGGGCGTCCGACGAAGGCGTCCGCCCTGCCGACCGCTCAGATTTCAAGTCCAAACTGAACATTGGATTCCAGAAGTGAAAAGTCGACATTGGATTCTACAAGTCCAAAGTGAACATTGGGTTCTCCAGAAGTCATATTTAAAGCTTGAACCCTTAAAGGACCGTCAATATACTTTCACCAAAAGCGCTCCAATTGCCTCCAAAAAACCAAAACTGCCATTTCTAGTACAAGTACCAAAATCTTTGGAAAAAAACTTTTTTTGACATATCTGATCGTAGGATATTGTATTGTATAGTATCAAAAGCATGTGGTAAAAATTTCAAACATTTCCACCAAGTGGATTACAAGATATAAGCATTCAAATTAACTGAAATCATTTTTTTTACACTGCGAAAGCTGAAAAGCAAGGCAGCTGCACTTCCCAAGCTCACATTTCTATGAAAAAATGACCTAAATGTTCGTGCTTCTTTGGATTTGTTTTCCTACAGAAGTTGGGCACATGCTTAAAAATTTTCAAATCATTTGGAATAGTACAACGTATAGGAAAAAAATAGTAAATACGTAGTAGTAGAGAATGATAAAACGCACTACATTATTTACAGTTGAAATATGGAATTGAAAATTCCCAATCCCAAATTTCCAATGGTTGCAAATTTGAAATGTTGTAATAATGTATCTACATCCTACGATTTTATTTTCGTCCAAAAATATTGGAAGTTGGGTAAGATAAAGGATTTCAAAGTTTATTTTAGAGTAGGAAATCCAAAATTACCCGGAAACAGAAAATCCACATCACTTTTGACTCATTCATCAAAATGGAATGATTCAAAACTTCACGCGTATCCAGAACTCTAGAAAATGAATTTGTGGAATTCTTGTTTATGAAATAAGTGATTTTCTCTGATTTGCATGAAATGCCCTGTTACAAAAAAGAAGTAACATATTAGGCTATAACTTCTGACCGGTATTTTCAAATGCCATGAAAATTTGGTGCATATGACAGATCTTCTTCGCCCCCACATTTGGTCAATTGACTCAATTCCATTCAAATTTTAGCCTCAAATCTGGATATCCCCGCTCATAAGTAGTAGGTACCTACCCAAAATTTCTATACATCCCAAAAAAAAAGTGCGGGCTTTTAGGGGTAAAAATGGGAAGGGTTGGAAAAAGCATCCAATGTTCAATGTATTATGTATGTGTGAAATTGAGTTTCATTCTGCACATTAAATTTTTTAAAGAAAGTAAGTCCTCAACCCTACACCCTATCCGAATAGCGTCATCGTCCACTTTTGTAGACTGTAGACAAGCCCAAACCCTGAATCTTAAACCCTAGAACCTAAACCCTAGCTTCTTCATCATTTTTGCATTATGGGAATATAGGTGTCATATAAAATAATAAATAGTGAAAATAAATTGATGAATGATTCAAGGATCCAACACATTATTAATTTTAAAAATGTATGCACCCTACTTTAATAGAGAAAACATATACTCTTTACATATTTCTAAATGCAAACCAGTAAGGCAGTAAGGGGTAAAATCATTTGAAGTACACTCCTTCATATTTACATTCACTTACATTGAAATGAAGGATTCTATAATTTTTCACATTTTGAAATCTTTTTTCAAGTATAATTGCATCATTTTCAAATTTCACTCATCCTCTAATGCAATCATGAATGTCACCATCTTCCAATTGTAGAATTGTAGAAAGTATGGTGATACATTTATCTAATTTGTTTAGAAATTGTTATATTAGGCCCTTACAAGTTAGAACTTGAGAGTTGAGAATGTCTTGCAATAAAATATGGTTATAAAATATAAATCTCTCCCTTTATTGTTAACCCTTAAAGGACCAAGGCCATTTTTTTGTTACAAACCACTCAGAACTGTCATTTCTGCTGCGTTCACTATAAGAAAACCAAGAAAATACTTTTCTTTGGATCTAACCTTAGGATCTTATACTTTACTTATCTAGGAAAAAGTGGCAAAAATATCAGATGACTTTGATCGCTATTCGTGGAATTTTTTGGAACTATGGAGTACGGAGTATGGACCTTGAATTAAAATTTTTGAAGGAATTTGAAGAACTTGGATGGGAGTTGAAAGTCTAAGACAAAAATTTCAAGAAAAATAGGCTTGATTTTCATTATTCAAAAAATTGTTAAGTACAAGTAAGTCCAAGATTGAAAGAAAAACTAAATCATTAATAGCTCTAACATGGGATTGAAACACAATAATCTCAATGGTGAGATTGTTCTAGTTTTTTTCAACCCCCCATCCCTTATTTTCAATATTTTGAGTTCATTGGATCATAGATGTTGTTATTGGGAATCAATTGTGAAAAAAATTACATTCCATGGAAGTTAATCAATTTTTTTATCTTCTGAAGAAATTTTTAAAAACTAAAAACGAGGATCGAATTTGAAATTTCAGCCCACAACCACAAATCCCATGTTTCTCCACAATGGCCAAAAGTGAATGATCCTTTAGGATTCCAACTTTCAATTGGAATTTCATTAAATTTGAATATTCCTTTGTCAATTGTCATAGAAGGTGTGTTACTATGTTTGGAACAATTTGAATCACCTGAATTTCAACAAATGATATTGACAATTTCCAATATTTAAGACTAGTATCATTATAATTTCCTAGAATTACAAATTCTTCCAAAAGAAATTAATTTTTGTTGAAATTGAAAACGTACTACGGTAATATAAATCATTCCTCTCTATCAGGTCCTAAGGTGAATTTTGGATACATATAATTTGAACATTGAAACCTAAAGTCATAGTTATTCCATGAAGTGTTCAAATTCCCCAAAATGCATGCAAATTGCAATGAGAATCTAGCATTTATTTCTGATTTTCGAGAAGATTTAACAAAAACTTGGCTGGTTTTAGAACCTAAACCAGTGTAAACTACTTACTCAATGAATTTCAAGAATTCAAGTATCGATGTAAGGTAGAAGCACCCATTATTTTCAGTGTATCCATAGTTTGACATTAGAGTTTCTTACAAAGTGTCCCCACTAGTACCTTGAAACTTTAGTTGTGCTTGGTGGGTTCTGATTATTTTAGATTTTGGTGTGAGAATCTAGGCAGATTTACTAGGAGTGCAGATTTAGGTGCTCTACTAAGTCCTACTTTGAAAATTCACAAAAATTAGATGCCTCGTCCAAAAATTCTAATTTTTTTTTGGAAATTCATGATTTTCAGTTGCCAATACTACAAAAATATTCTTTATAGGAAAAGGTGCCTCCAACTATGCTGAAACTGCTAACTAACTAACTTCGGCTGTAATGGGTGCTTCTACCTTAGGTCTTTGAGGGTTTCAAACCCCCCGCCCGTCCGTCCGCTCTTCCGTCGGTGCCGCCATCCGCCCCTCGGTGCCCCGTCCGCCCGTCAGTGCCCTGTCCGCCCCTCTTTGCCCCCGTTCGCCCCTCGGTGCCCCCGTCCGCCTGTCCGCCCCTTGGTGAGTCCACCCGATGTCCGTGCGATCCAGCGGACGCCGATTTCTGTCTGTTGGATTCTGGCGTCCGCCTCTCTGCCGTCGGATGAGCATCTGGCCATCCGCCTCGGTCCGGCCGTCGGCTCAGCATAAGAAGCGGGGCGGACGGCTCATTTTGCCACAACCGTTTCCCTCCGGAGTGGACAATCCAGTGCCTGATTTTAATCTGTGGCTCTACGCGCCCCTTCCGACGTTGTGTGCAAACGGTTGTGCTTCATTAATCATCACTAAAATGCTTCACGAACTTTAGTTGAAGTAATGATCAGGCTCTGAGGGACTACAACTTCATCTAAACTGCATCGCATTGTAACTTTGAAGCATTTTGATTTCTTATTGCTGGAATTAGTGTGAACGAAGTCATCAGTTGCTCTCATTTTAGTCAACGCCACCATGCCTCGTGATGAAAACAAGAAAAACAAGGGAAAATCCCAAAGCATAAATTGGGATGATTGGAATGATCCAATGTGTGTTGGTGAACCCGGATGGGAGAGTGAACCAAAGAAAGTTTGGACCGCCACTACGTCCAAGAAGTACGTGAAAATGACGCACATTGCCAAATTGTGGGCATCGGACTGTGCAGCGCAACGAGTTCGCCGTTGGGAAGGGCAAACATCCACGTGTCTCAGTAGGCACTTTGTTCACCGATACGATGAAGTGACGCGTAATGCTGGTATACGTGACTCCAAACCAAATGTCATGAATTATACAAACATGGCCATGGTCTGGGCAGAGATTGTACTTCACAAAGATGTTGATTGGCGCACAATATATGGAAAAGATGTGGCGACTTTCAATCGCAACGAAGCAGTCATTTATACGAGCTGGACTAATGCAAGCGATTGCATGCCCGAATGGTCCAATCGAGGCCAATTTGGATTTCCTGCAACAGTGATGCCGGATGCAGATGAGCCCGTCCCAGATGATGATGATGATGTTGAAGAGGCTACTGCACCCGTGGCCGGTGGAGAGAGGCATGAACATAGAGAAGCTCGAGAGGACATTCAATACGAGCATGAAATGCGTGAGGCAATGCGGAGAAGCATAGAAGATCGTGGTCCACAATATGGTTACAATGGGTACTATGGACGTGAACGTGGTACACATGACCCACGAGGTGGGCAAAGTCGTTCTCAAATCGTAGGAGGAAGCCGCGGAACCGCGCACAATGCTCCTTCTACCCAAGAAGGCTCCCAATACCATTCGAGGTCTAGTGGAGGTGGTTCATATGGAAATTATGGGCATCATGGAGGGTCTTACCATGGCCGTTCAAATGAAGGAGGCTCCTACTATGGAGATTCAGTTCCTCCTCCAACCTTTGGAGGGCCTCATTACGGGAACTATGGACAAGGAGGAGCGGGAAGCGGAGCAGGAGACGTGTATGGTGGAGGACCATATATGGGGGTGTATGGATCTAGTTCTGTAGGCCATAGTCAGAGAGATGATACCGACTCAGATTCCGAGTGAAGTACAACAAAAAAAACTACACTCTTGTAGTGGCTAGTCCGCACTACGGTGTAATGATTGTAATCCACTGCCATGTACCGTAGGTGGTGGCAAACATGGTATTGTAATGTTGGTGAGGGGTACTCACGAACCTATAAGTATTTATGAAAATACAAATTTTTGAAATGCGTGAGTACAATATTGGATCTATGGATGGGACCTTTGACCTGTAGTATTAAATTTAACCAATGTGTAGCTATTGTTATTATTTAAATATGAATATTGCATCGGAATGTTTTCCCCTCTTTTCTAGTACTCTGGTTACAATGCCTCCTCGAACATATATTTGAAACATAGTTTTAACAACTTAGAATTGTGAAGTAGAATTTAATAAGCTAAAAACTTGATTGGGGTTATGCTTGTTATGCCTTTGAACCTAATATTATTTTGATGACCCATTTTGAGAATTGTGAAAATTGTCAAGGCAGTTCTTGGTCATTTACTCATTTGGGGGTTAAAAGAAATAGAAGACTTACATGTTAGTTTATTTAAGTTTAGGAGAATAAAATAAGAGAGGCCCTAATTCCTCATCCGTAGTCAAAATTCAATGACATTCCAATTTCTCCAATTGTTCTATGACATTCCAACCTCTCCATTTTTTTGTCGGCCCCTTTTCATGTGAAATTTCAAATGAATAGGCCATTTACAAAGTAGACCCAAAAATGGCTACGTGGCGTATTTTTTGAAATAAAATCAAAACTAGACAATTTCAAATGTGGAATGGAAATTAGTCATAGAACATAAATGTCCTATGACATTCCAACTTCTCCATATTTTTGTCGGCCCCTTTTCACGTGAAATTTCAAATGAATAGGGCACTTAGCAAAGAACTCCAAATATCGCAATGTAGCCTATTTTTTGGAATCTCACAAAAAATAGGCAGTTTCAATTTCCAAATGGAAATTTGTCATAGAACACAAATGTTCTATGACATTCCAACCTCTCTATATTTTTTTTGGCCCGTCTTCACGTGAAATTTCAAATGAATAGGCCATTTACAAAGTAGACCCAAAAATGGCTACATGGCGTATTTTTTGAAATAAAATCAAAACTAGACAATTTCAAATGTGGAATGGAAATTAGTCATAGAACATAAATGTCCTATGACATTCCAACCTCTCCATATTTTTTTTGGCCCGTCTTCACGTGAAATTTGAAATGAATAGGCCATTTACAAAGTAGACCCAAAAATGGCTACGTGGCGTATTTTTTGAAATAAAATCAAAACTAGACAATTTCAAATGTGGCATGGAAATTAGTCATAGAAAAGAAATGTCCTATGACATTCTAACTTCTCCATATTTTTGTCGACCCCTTTTCACGTGAAATTTCAAATGAATAGGGCACTTAGCAAAGAACTCCAAATATCGCAATGTAGCCTATTTTTTGGAATCTCACAAAAAATAGGCAATTTCAATTTCCAAATGGAAATTTGTCATAGAACACAAATGTTCTAAGAAATTTCAACCTCTCTATATTTTTTTGGCCCCTCTTCACGTGAAATTTCAAATGAAGGCCTTCTACAAAGTAGACCATTGGATTAGGCGGACGGCACCCGCCCGATCATGGTCGTCCGTTAGATCGATCGGACGGACGCGTTTCCAACGTGCATTGCGTCGGCGGACGGACTGCTGCCATCCGATGAGGCGGACGCATATCCGTCCGCCCGTCCGCGGCCGTCGATCGCGCGGACGTCCGATCACGCGGACGCCCGATCGTGCGGATGCCCGATCACGCGGACGCCCGATCACGCGGACGCCCGATCACGCGGACGCCCGATCGTGCGGATGCCCGATCACGCGGACGCCCGATCGCGCGGACGCGTGCGCGCCGTCCAATCGATCGGACGGCGGACAGCGCCTCGTTGGGTCGTCCGCACAGGTTTAGGGCATCCGCCAGGGTATAAGAGGGGCGGTTTAGGCCATCCGCCCTCACTCTTGTTTTCTCCCTTGCATTTTGCAAGCGTGGAGTGGAAAGCTTGGTGGCTTAAGTTCTTAAGTCTCCATTGGTTCCCCTCCTAGGGAAAGCAAGGGTGACATTATTGGGGCCCCCTTGTTGCTTTTTTTCGAAGTTTTGACGTGATTTTTATCATGATGGGACGAACAAAGAAGGCGGGTAAAAGGAAACTGGAGGAGGTGGCAGGTCCATCTAAAGAGGAGGCAAAAGCAAACAAGCCCTCTGAAGCATTGAATGATATGATGATTAAAGTGATCGTAGACTTCTACGAATCGGAGAGCACGATGTCCTGGCAGATGAAGTATGTTCGCTACAATGAGGGCTGTCCTAAAAAATTCAAGGACGACATGTGGCGACGGTTTATGGATGCGGTTTCTGTTCCACAATGGCATAGTGAGATGGATAAGAGTGGCTTTGAGCAGTTATTGAAAAGTAAGGTGCATGACGCGTTGTGGAATGCGAAGGCCATCTTAATGAAGTATGGGAAGCATCACCGTGAACATGATGCTGCATTTCAGCAAGTCATTCTAAGGGCTGAATTGTTTGTCGGCTAATGTGCTCCATTCGCGTCTGCCAGGAACAAACGAGGATCTATGGGTTGGTGGAAAACCAATGATGGAATGGTTGAATTGACGGAAGGCAGAAAGCATCTAATAGCACTTCCAGACACGGCGACCGTGATTTATTGTGATGATGTCGTGACCAAAGGCGGGTACGCAACAATTCGGAGGGTGCAAATTCGGGGATGCCGTGAAATACCTGAGTATTGGGAGTTTGCAGCAAAGCTATCTAATGTACAGCAGACGCTACCTCATCTTGCAAAGGTGGAACACCAAAACGAGTCCATGGCGGTGCGGATTGGCCATCCCGGAGTGATACGATTTTATGCAGTTCATGCAAGGAGGAATGAAGGATATGCATATTGGTGGAATGGCGGGACCTTGCGGAAGATGATGCATTTGGATAGAACTTATCCAGACAACATACGTATGCACTTGCAATATAGCTCGCCAACAGATGCGGATGTCATTGCCACAGATCATCTTGCACGATTTCGGAAGAAACGTACGGAGCTAACATGGGCGTTGTTGCATATCATGCATGCGGTGCACGATGCAAGATATTTGCACAATGATATCTCACTGGACAACATTATGTTGCACTTTCCCGCGGACAAGTCGCGCGTGTACATTGGAGTGTGCGATTGGGGCATGACTTCGTACGTTACAGAACCACCGAAGTCATTGTATGTGTTCACATCCAAACAAGAGATGGATGTTGCTTTGCAAAACCGTTGGTGGGTGACCTCGAAGATTGCATATTTGCACGAAAAAGACAAAGATGTACAAGTAATTCCAAGTTTATCCATTGCAACGGAGGAGTACGCGGTCTGCAAAATAGCCATGGCAATTAACAGGGATTGCATGTCAGAGGAGTACCACAAGTTGAATATGGAAACGGCAAGTATGAACAAATTTGATCACCAAGTGTTGGCAATGTCATTTCGTGCGTACTTAGAGCGCCCTTGCAAAGACGGCCCGGAGAATGCGGGCGGTTTGGCACGCATCATCAATCGTTGGACCAGTACTTTCAACTGGCCTATTCCCAATGAACACTTTCGGCGTTTGTATGAATAGATCGACATAGTATAGTAACATACGTAAGTATAGAATGATATATAGTCTATGTTATAGAGAGAATGTACACGTGCGGCATATATAATATGTAGTATATATACGGAGCACCAATGTATGGCAACCCAAATGAAATCTATTATATTTTTTGAATTACTGAAAGCATTTGAAAATTTCAACTATTAATGTTTATGATCTTTGATACTTGATAGGCAAACGTATTCATGGGGGGGGGGAATGAGATCAATAGTATTTATTGTTGGTAGATGTTGTTGTGCACATAGATACTTGATAAGGTTGTGTAACAATTTGCATGATATATAAGGTCTAAGTAGTAAGTAAGGTAGAAGTACCTATTAGCGCCCTGACTTGCAATCTGAGTATGTTAGGGTGAACTTCAAGAGAGTTATATATTTTTCAGAGGTGTACAAACGTTTCACAAATGAAATTCAAATGACAAAATTCTTTTTGCGGAGCTTTGAGAAATTTATGGCAATTTTAAATAAAATCATGACATGGACAATCATGATTCAAAATTCGAAAATGCCATTAACCCCAAAAGGACTGGTGCCCCAAATGCACTTCAAAATACTAAAAACTTGTCCCGAAAGGAATGTCAAAAATCAAAATCTTCATGATTAAATTTTTTTTAAGAAAACCAACTTGTCGATCTTTTTGTTAACTTGTTCAAGTAATAGGGTACATTGTTCCAAAATTTTATTGTGAATTTCCCCACCAATTAATATTTGCAACTAAAAAGATGACTAAAATTTCTCTCAAAATCATTTGAATTTCCTCATAGTGATATAAAATTCATAGTTTCAAGTAATAAAAATATAAGATTGATGTTTGAACAAAATAAGATATGCTTATTTTAGCTTAAGGATGATATTTGACCAAATAGAATAAAAACTATGAATTTTATCGATATAAAATTTATATTTTGGTTTCAATTGATTTTGTGCCGATTTTTAATTGAAACAAAAATAACAAAATCAATTGAAACAAAAATTTGATTGAAACAATAGTTGATTATCAATTGATCCAAAAATGGGAGCAATTGATTTTGAGAAAAATTCTAATCGTTATCATTTTTTTACAAAAATTAAAAATAAATATAGGAAAACTAGCAGAAAAAATCCGAAATACTTTCAATTTCTTCCAAAGGTACAAGTATAAATGGAGATCACTATATATAATTTTCAATTTGCCTTTAAAAAATTTTGAACCAAAAACTACAATAACAAAGACCTCAAAGTCAAATTTGGCTATTAAAGAAAATTAAATTTTTGATTTTATACATTATCAAGAGAAATTCTATTGTAAAATTCTACTTTCTACATATTCTATTTTTCTACAAATTGCTTGATGAAAACTACATATTATTGTAATAATTTTAAAGTAAGAAGTTAAGAAAATTATATCAATTATACTATATATTGGAATAGTTTGAAATTTTCACCATTAATGAATGTTAAATGGAAAACTGAATATTGCAATTGAAATTAAGGATTGATCTTAAAACAAATAAATATGAATGAAAAAGACAATGTATTGTGTTTGACGGATTTCAACACATAGAACTTGCAATTGCAATAAATTTTTCAATTCTTGGAATTTTTCAAAATTTTAAGTTGAAATAAAAAGAAAAGTTTTCAAGCTTCATTTTCTTATTTTAAGTGAAATACCAAAATGGCTATATTGAAAGTTAGAATCAAAGTTGAACAAGGCACATCCACTTTTTTTATGCCTAAATTTTAGGGGTTAATGTGGAATCAATGTAACCACATAAAGATGTTGTTTTCAAGATTATTATTATTTTATTATTTTCATCATTATTTTAAAATTATTTTAATACTACTTAATATTCAATGTTTTTACTAGTAAAATTTAAATTTCTTGAATTTAGAAACAAAATTATTAATTTTTTTAGTATCAGTTTAATAGGGTCATTTGCCATTATTGATGACTACTGACTATTAACGCCTAAAGGAATTATAAAATCAAAATCTTCATCATTAATTTTTTTTTTGGAAAACCAACTTGTTGATCTTCTTGTTAACTTGTTCAAGTAATCAAGTACATTGTTCCAAAAATTAATTATGAATTTCCCCACCAATTGCAAGTTCAATGCTCCTAAAACCGCCTACTTTCACTACTTGTACATGTTGCTTTTTGTAGCCTTTAGCAATGTACAAAAGGTGTACATTGCAGGGGTAGGTGTTTTCAAAGCCCTATGCCCTTTCAACTTCAAAAATTCATAACTAATTCCACAAAACTTCAAAAATTATAAAACAATTTCGGTTAGATGTCAATTCCACTTGTCTTTCAAAGGCAATTTACTGGAAAATATTTTAAGACGTTTCCCCTCCCCAAAATTCAGTTTTAGCTCTTAAATTGACTAGTTACCTTATACGGTGAAAAGTTTTAATTTTTTTTTCCAGACATTCTCATCAGGGTCGATGCGGACGCCATCACGGACGCGTGGCGGACGCGGTCGGTCGGAGCGGACGGGATCGCTTTCGTGGCGGACGCCGGCGGTTGGGGCGGACGCTGAGACGGGCGCAGCGGACGGGACCTCCAACGCCGGCGGTCGGGGCGGACAGGTGGTCGGACGGGACCTCCGACGCCAGCGGTCGGGGCGGACAAGCAGTCGGACGGGACCTCCGACGCCGACAGCCGGGGCGGCTGTCCGCCTCTGTTTTTTACCGGGCGCACTAAATAAGGAAATTCAAATGTCACAGGACATCCACGGGGTGCCGGATGCTGGACGCTGGATGTCCGGACGTCCGCACGGCCCTGCAAAAAACACACCCTGGATTGAACTGATCCCCTCGATCAACCTTTCAGGAATTTTTTATTATTCAAGCATGATAAAATTTGCAAGTTCTGAATTCATAAAACCAATCAGAGGCCCCAAATTACATAACCGAGGTGGGATGTTCAAAGTTTAAAAATTTAATTAATCAAGCACAAAGTAGGGGACTTTCAATGTCAATAAAATATTTGATGAAGAACTCCAAATTTATTTATTTTTTAAATATTGGGTGAAATTGTCAGATTTTAGATGAAAACATAATTATGGATGTGTGAAAGGTGTTCATTTGATATTTTCTATCCAATATGTGGATGACTGTACAAATTTGAAGCACCACTGCAACATTTAATATCGTCTTTCTGATACTTCATAAAAAATGAAAAAAAAGGTTGTATTGTAATGAATTAAAAATCTAGTTAACCTCAATCAATGTTTTTTCTATTTACTAAATGTGCTTCATATAGATAAAAGAATTAACTATATTCTTATAATTATGAAATTTTCATTTATTCAATGTATATATACCTTGTACTTCCGATTCTATTTAAATCCTTAAATGTTTTTTATTAACCCTTAAACGACAAGATCCATTGCCATCTAGTCAAACATCATGTCTAAGGTGAATTTAGCATATCAGATGGCCTTCAAATATTGATCTTGTATTTTTATTACTTCAAACTATGGAGAATGTAATATTAGGAGAAATTTCAATTGATTTTGTAAAAAATTGTAATTGTTATCATTTTTGTTGCAAAAACTAGAAATAAATAAGTAAAAATAGAAGAAATGATCCAAATTATTTGAAATTTTTTCAAGAGTTACAAGTAGCAATGAATATTAGTCTACAAAATTTTCAATTGATTATTCTATTTTTAAAATCCCAAACAACCACAACAAAGACCTTGAAGTAATTTTTGCCTATTAAACTACATTCAATACTTTATTGAATAGAGGTATAAAAATTTGATGTTTTTACCTAATAGAAAATTGAACTTCATATTTACTCAAATTTTTTCAAATTTTTTGATGAAAACTACAAATTATTGTTATTTTTTAAAGTTCAGGATAGAAAATAATTATATCAACTAGAATATATATTAGAATAATCTAAAAAATTTACCATTACTGAAGATAACAATGGTAAACTTAATTTTGTAATTTAAGTTGAAAATTTATTTTAAGGAAAAAAAATATGAATGAAAAACACAACAAATTGTGTTTTTTGGATTTTAACACATAGAGCTTGCAATTGCAATACCTTTTTCAATTTTTCAATTTTTTCAAAATTTCAAGTTGAAATTGAAAGAAAACTTATCAAGCTTCATTTTCTTAGTCAAAGTCAAATTCCAAAAATAGTTATATTTAAAGTTAAACTCAAGGTTGACCAAGGCGCATCTACTTTTTGGATACGCATGCACTTAAGGGTTAAAGTTAAGAGTGAAATTGCAAGAAACACATGTACTATTTTGTATGCGCTGATTTATTTTTTGGTTATAATTTTTATATTTTGACTATAAATGACTCAAGATTTATAGAGAAGGTACTCATGAATATTATACACTTTTCCTAATTTTTTTTGTAATTTTTAAGAATATTTAACTCTCCAAAAATAAATCTTGATTGATTGTTACACTTGTCAATTTTAAAGTTTTAGTACAATTCAACGACCAAAAAAACAAATTTTGAGCTGAAATTGAAAGGAGATTGTCTTCTAGTAGACTTGTAGCTAATGGCAAAAGAAATTCTTAAAATAAGTATTTTTATGTAGTGTAGAAGTCCACAAAGTCAGCCTCTTTCTACTTGCATTTTGAAACATGTAAAAAAATGATTTTGGTGAGTTTTTTGGTGAATGATCATCTCCACAAAGTTGTTGCAAATGACCAATTTTTTATTTAATCTTTAAAAGAAATTCCTATTTTTTCCTAATTAAAACATTAAAGTATGTATTTTCTTGAGATTTGACACTTTTCTAGTTTTCCTATTAAAAGAATTTTTCTATAGGTTTCCTAGGGTGATTACCTTTGTATTAAAGGTGTATATGGCAAAATTTCATTAAAATGGTGGCATTCCATTAGTTTGACAGTTTTGACATTTCACATCGCATGGTGTGAAATCTAAATCCGCCATAGGTTTTTGAAATTTATATATATTGTAGATGTTTAATATCTATACCTATCCAAGATGTTTCAAACCACAAAGTTTGAAATCTAAACTTCTTTTAGATTTTGGAAATCTTTACATGTTCAAGATGTTGAACATGTATACTAGTCCTAGATGTCTATTTAGGGTTTACACCACACACTCTCAAAATGGCATTTGGAATACCACCATTTTAATGAAATTCACCATGTATACATTAGTCACATTTTCTTAAATTTAAAAAAAATTATTTTTCAAATTTTTAACGACCCCCCAAAATCATGAAAATGCAACAAAATCAACAAGTGTTTCCTACAATCACTCTTAATTAGTAAGTTATAAATTCTTTCTATAATTCTTTCTATAGTATTGCTTAAAGGAACTGGTTTGCCCGAACAGAGTCGAACTCCATATACCTGTCGCCATTCTGACCGCAAATCTGACGAAATGCAAGTGCCCCAAGCTATATCTAAAACCTGAAAACAGGACTGAAGCATCGTTTCCAATTGCAACTTTGCTTAGATTCCTGAATGATCGTCACTCTTACGTCCACAACAACATCAAGCATGCTACGGTACGGTCCTGATCTCCGTCAGGCCACTTGTGGCTGACGAGCTTGTATTTTTACCCGCTTGCAATGAAATCCGTTTCATTTGTTGAAAACAAAAAACAAACATGCACCGGCCGCCACTCTGTATGCCAATCCAATCCAATCGTCTCAGCCACTCTCATCCCCAGTCAAGCCCTTCCCATAAGGCAGCGATTTAGAAACTCTCTCTTCTCTCAATTCGTGTCAAAAGCAATGATAAGAAACGAAAACAAAACAAAACTCTATTGATTTCTCTCAAACTCCCCTCTTGCGTCCCAGCACACCCCTCTTCAGATTCCTCTTCCCCACCATCACTTTCACGCGTACCGGCCGGTCCCACGCATCGTCAATAAAGTTTTATAAAATACGGAGTAATATCCAGAGTCCCACTCATGAAACGGGACTCAAAAACCGCTTTGAGAAAGTGTACCCTCTTCAACGCTACTGTATTCACGGAAATGACCGGATTCCCAGTACAAACTTTGGTTCCGCGGCAGTGAAGGGAGTTGAAATGGCCAACTGAGTACGCCGAAAATTAAATTTCACACTGCATAGGAAAATTGGGAGTGGATCGACGCTGGAGATCGACCGGTGCAACCGGATGAAGCTTGCCAACTGGGTCGTGTAGATTTGGCTCTAAACTGTAAATTCAGGAGTAATGGTCACCCTTGGAGTTCTGGACTAGCTGGCAGATCAAGGATAGTCGAAATTTCGTTATGCTTTGTCACTCACAGAGCCTGGTGACTTATTGGGTGGACTTGCGGAAAGAGTAGAACTGAATAGACTGTGGCCGGGACTGAGCTAGCCGTGCAAGTATAAAGCCGTCGGTGGTACATAGAAACGTCGGCTTTCTCATCAATCAAGCTCTCAGTGTCTCAGCAGTTTCAAGCTTTCAGGCTGCATGTCAGCTCTAGGCTACGTACGTCAGATTGCAGGGCTTGAATTAATTCCTGAATTCGTTTCTAGGACTTTTGATTTTCGTGCATTCTCCAACTTCGGCCTTGTCGGTTGGAAGTTGGAACGATGGGTGTTTCGAGGTCTGCACTTGCGGGCTGGGTGGCCGTGTTGGCCATTCTGAGCGCACCCGTGTCTGCTAGGCGAAGCCTCTCCAGTTACAGCGATGGCGGTTGCAGAGAGGGCTTCTACCAGCACTCGTGCCCCAACGTGGAAACCATCATCTACGAGTCCATGCTCAAGTCGTTCCAGAAGGATCCCACTGTCGCACCCGGCGTCCTCCGCCTCGCCTACCACGATTGCTTCGTCCGCGGCTGCGACGCGTCCTTGCTCCTCGACGGACCCAGCTCCGAGAAAACCTTCACCTTCAACGGCGCCCTCCACGGCTTCGACGCCATCGACGCCGCCAAGGCCGCCGTGGAGGAGGCCTGCCCGGGCATCGTTTCCTGCGCCGACGTGCTGCAATTCGCCGTGCGCGACACCGTGACGTTGACGGGAGGCCAAGGCTGGACCGTGCCTGCTGGGCGTCGCGACGGCACCGTTTCCAGGGCTTCCGAGGCGGCGGCCAATATCCTGCTTCCCAACAGCACAGCGCCCGTGGTGTTGAAGATTTTCCAAAAGAAGGGTCTGAACGCTGCGCAGATGGTGGCCCTGACTGGTGCGCATACCATCGGCATCACGAAATGCGGGGCCTTCGATGACCGCATCCACGGTGAGAAAGTCGATCCCACACTCCCATCCTCCCTCGCGAAATACTTGTTGAAGAAGTGCCCTGTGGCTCGTATCGTCGACGTCGACCTCAACCTGGATTCGACTCCCACGAAATTCGACACCCAGTTCTTCAAGGACATCGTGAACCAACTCGGCTTGCTGACTTCCGATCAGACCATGTGGGTGGACTCGCGTACCAAAGGATCAGTGCGTGCGAACACTGACTGGGCCACATTCAGCTCCAACTTCGCGGAGGCCATGGTGGTGATGAGCCAGATCGAGGTGCTCACGGGCAGCGCCGGCGAGATCCGGCGAGTATGCACTTCCGTGAACTAAGTGATTTCTCCAGGCCATGAGTTGAACTGGTGCTCAGGACCCAGCTACATGGCATGCACCACCTATACTGCATGTATTTATTCATTCTGCACCATCCTGTTATGCAACTGTAGTATTTGATTGTCCAATAAGCAACACTGATTCATTCGAAATTGTTCAGTCTCAGCATGTTTGTCAACACAATATGCAGATCGAGAGGGTTTTGATGTTTACAAATTGAGTGCAATTTGACTCGTAAATGAATTTCTACTTTTACCGTGTCGTTTACACTTGGAGTACGGCGGGTCATCTAAGCAGTGCAGCGTTGCGCATATTGCCATGGCCGAGGCCTGCTGTTTTCCTCCTGATATTTCTCGTGTGCAAGCTGAAGAACAGGTAACTATTGTTTTCTAATCACAGTTCTGAGAGGATTAATTTCCAAGTGTGATTTTCCTCTTTGAGTGTTACACAAATGAAACGCTCATAGACTTCACCTACTAACGTTGTAGTATGTGAAAAACATGTAGATATCACCACCAAAATTGTCAGAAGGTTTTGCCAGGCTCAGAAAGCAACTCTCTCTATCACCGACTGTTCTTCTCCGTGAAGCCAACCGTCGGAGTGCATCTCTGGCAGTTGGCCGGTAGTCTGGCTGAGATGCTTGATTTGAGCCGACTTTCTCCGAAGGAAAGGTGAGAGAAGGATGGTTATTTCATCTCCCAACTGAAATTCTGTATCGTCTCTTCCTTTTGTCTGGTATTGATTATGATTTTCTGTTTCAAAGAATGAATTGATACCGGGGACTGTTGAATTTCATTTTGTTTTCCAGAAAGCCCAATGCTATGATTCCTTTTTTCCTGCATTTGTAAGATCTGCTATCTTTTCCACGAGAGGATACTTTTTTGAATACAGGTTGACTGAATATTTGAGTTGTCCTCTCTGTTATGACCCAAGGGTATGTTTTAGTATCCTGACTCTGGTGTCTAATATGTAAAACAACGGTAGCCCAGCTGCAGATGCTGCTGTTGCTGCAGCTCCTGCTGCTCCAGTACCCCCCTCAGCACTTCCTCAGGAGTCTATCTCTCGAGCAGATTCTTCAAGCCACGAAACCCTGCAGAAGTACAATAGTATTGAACCCCCAATGAAGCTGCCTGAAGTTCAAGCAGCGGCAGAGCATGCACTGTTGACCAGCATCAGTGATGAAACCCTACCCACGGCTTTATCATCCATTGAGGGCTTTGAACTGGTGCTCAGGAGCCAGCTACGTGGCGGTCACCACGTGTACTGTATGTATTTATTAGTTGTAGACCATCAGTTAGAAAGTAGAAACCATACATTCACATCTTCATCGTCAGAAATGGGTGGAGACTCGACGATTTCAATTCAGGAGGGTGTCTTCTACCCGGTGCCTGCATTCGTTAGTCAGTTCGATTCATACCCCGACTTCAAATCAGGGATGACGAGATGCATGGAAATGTATTATTCTTTGGCTTCGGTGATGTTTGTGCTAGAAAGACATTTCCAGGCTCACTGTTCTCGACACACTGTTCAATAAATTGAATGGGCACTTCGGATAATTGGCAGCGTCAGGGTAATATCCAAGTTTCTCCATTCTAGTGCTCATTTTTGACGGTTCCGGGTGGCCTAATCTGTTCCTCGTTGGGAATTGTGTGAGTTATGGAGAAGTGAGATCTTAGATTGGAGGCACTAGCTGGAGGTTACCCTTCACAGATCATGAGAATTTAAAACTAAGCTAGCTTCTCTCACAACTGAAATGCAGCAGTAGCGCCGTCATTCATACCAGTTTTTTAGATGATATTGATATATGTGCAGGATTCATGTGTGGAATTCGCTTCGTGGCCAAGTCATACCAAGAATACAGCAGAAATTCATAACATAACTTACCGGCTTTTCTTCCTGGCTTCCTGGCTCTCTACAGTGCCACCTGCAGTATGGGTTGTTAGGGACAGGGTGGCAATGAGAGGCACTCCCAGGGTTGTAACTTATACTGCGATCGGGTTGAATTGGTCCCCTGGCTCGATCAGGGTGGATTGGCCCTCTCGCTCGGCCTTACCATGTTTTATAGAGGTGCAATCATATCAAAAAGCTCCCTACTTTCTTCACCCCCTAGCTAATTTGGGGTCTCTGATCCCAAACATGAATTCAAAATTTGAAAAATAAAAATTGTGTGAAAAATAAAAATTTACAGCATTTCACCCAAGTGGCCAAGCGAGGGAGTCAATTTTCCCTACCCTTTAGCTCAACCACTCCAAGTAATTTCAAGGGTGCAAGTAAAGCAAAAAGCTCCCTATTTTGTGCTTATTTATTTATCTTCTACACATAACCTACTTAATTGGGGCCCTTTGATTGCAAATATGAATTCAGAATTTGCAAAAGAAAAAAAATTCCATCATTTTCTCAAGCAGACAAGTGAGGGCTAGGGGTCAATTCATCTTGGCCTCTCAAAATGGGTTGAGGGTTTTTAGCCAAATCTTCATTCTTGGAAGATTTTTTTGAATTTACATTGAGAAAGTAAGTAGCAACTAAGCGAAATTTAGCCAGTCTAGGGATCACTGCTGTTAGTTATTTTGAAGCTTTGAGTCTCTAATTCAATTGGATTTAGCATTTGTCAACAAATTAATCAATCCAAGTTTATTTTACTCTGATGTAAAACACCGTAGCTGTAGGCTGAGAAGGTCAACAAAAAGTATACACTACGAATGGCAGTGTACCCACAACTAGTTAGTGGAATGTAGTGCAATTTGCTACATTAAAGACAAATAGGCATCAACTTTGGCCATCTTCAGAGGGGTGATTGCAAGAAACACTTGGCCTATTTCTTGTCCCCTTGACCTCCAATAGGTAGTTTTTTGCTCATAACTTTTGCATCTTTTGCCCTATCAACTTGAAATTTGTAATGAAGGTGCACACAAAAGTTTTATATATTGTGTAATTTTTTTAATTTTTTAAAAATTATTTTACTATTTTTAAATTGCCTCCAATTGGCTGTCTATCTTAGCCATTTTGGAGGTTTTTAGTCCTATTTTTGACTCAAAAATCCGAATTTGAAGCTACAAATTGAACAAATTGGAGGTCTACTAACATTTCAAGGATTGACATTGAGTTTTATTAAAATAGTAAAATATCTATTGTCCACATGACCTTCCTTTGCACAAATGCTACAAAGAGGGAAAAAAATTTAGAGGAATTTTTTGTTGTAATATGAACACAATTATGTTTAGAGAAATGGCTTCTTTTTTAAATAATTTTTTGATTTTTTTTTAATTATCAAAAATAAAAAGGGCCACAAATCCTTTTTATGCTATTTTTTGCTCCTTGTGGCCTGTGAAGTACTTGTAGTAGTCTATAGTACTGCATAGTACTACATAGTACTACACTGACGGCCCAGATCTACAGGCGTGCAAAATCGATGGTTGAGATTTGTAGGTGCACGTCAAGCACACTATACTGTGGGGATTGCGTAATACTGCCAGTACTATGTCCAAAAACAACGTTTTGAGCCAAAAACATGAAGTGTTTCTTGCAATCACCCAGAGAGTACTGAATAGTACAAAAAAAGATAGGATTTTGCAAGTTGTGAAGGACTATAGGCCTATGGGGAGTATTAAATCAAATAGTTGTTAATTCCAATATGGAGGAAGTTGCAAATTGGCTATCAAATTCTATTGTATATTGCAATTCTAGCTAAAATGTCTCCATTAAATGGCCTTTCTTACAATGCACTAGTAGCTTTTTACATTTTTTGGGAAGAAACTTAGCTAATTTTAGCCAATTTAGGGATCAAATGTTGCTACGTGTGAAGACTTCAATTGATAATTCTTGAATTCATGAAGGTTTTATACTCCATATGTGCATAGTATAATAATATTTTTCAAAAAAGAATTGGATTATTGAAAGTTGATGAATCAACCTAACTTTCATATAGACCTAGAAACACTTTGTATGATTTTTTGCCTCTACAAAAAAGCTATGAAAAAAATTATATGAATTGCAATTACAAATACTAATATTTTGCGTGATTTTTTTATTCATGCTACTTTACTATGTACAAATTGGCTACTGGCCAATTTATAAGAAGAAATCTAGAGAAGTTTACAATTGGCTATTTGTAGTAAGGTTTAGGCACCTATAACCAATTAACATCCGATAATCAACCTACAGATTGAGTTATTTCTAAGCAAGGCTAGAACTTATTTCCAACCTCAGTTTGAAATTTTTTTTCCTTTCCTTTGCAAGGCAATTAGAAATAACAAGTCCACTTCACATATGTTCCAAACTACTCATCAAGGAAGTAGGAAATAGTGAGTGGGAAAGTATATGATCGAAATGACAAGATTCTAAAGATTGGTTGTGTCCATTTGCCTTCTCAAATTCTTAATAATTTCAATTATAGCAATAATACAATTGAAGTTTTTGCAAGGTCCTCATCATTTTCATCATTGCACCTCTAAAAAAATTTGATTTGCCATGCGCTACTTTATAATCGTTTTCAAAATTGTTTATTTGGTTGGTAATGTGAGATTCAGCATACAATGCCACCCATAGTATAGGCTGCCTTGGGCACAGTGACAATGATAGGTATTTTATGGGCCTCACAAATTTTTAATTCCTAGAACATTGTCAAATTTTATCATATTTTTTAGAATTGACAAATTGGAGAAAATATTCATATAGCACTATGTGAAGAAAAAATGGAATTCTGATAGCAATAAAAATTGTCAAATTTGTTATTACATTCCATCTATGTTATTAGATATATTTCATGAAATCGTAGTCCTATCCAAAGATTGGATTTGTTGTTACTAGAGCAAATCTTTTTTTAAGAGTACAAATGTTGAAGTATAACAAGTAATTGACTTGCATTGACTCTAATTCCAACTTCGTACGAAAATAATGAGATCATATAAACAAGAATACAAACATTACCAAAAATTAGTACATCATGAGACTCTCATTTTGAGTCCTTTCCAACAAAATATATTCAAAGAATGATCAAATTTTGTTTTCAATTAAATTTAGAATTAATTTAGAATTTTCCTTTCAAAATTTTTTGTACAATATTGGTGATCAACACACGATCAACGTGCTACACTATCAAATGCTTTAGGTACAAAATTTATTTTCCAACTTAATACCATTTAAATTTTCTTATTTATTTATTTATTTATTTTATTAATATTTAAAACTAGCGTCTTATTCAATTTATAAAATTAGAGACACTTGTACTTTATTTCATGATGACATTCAAGCTTCTCTCTTGTTGCAATTGTTTTCAACATAGGTATCATAGGAAAATCTCCATTGTGGTGTTTAAATGCTATATATGGATTTGATTTATCCATAGACTTAGTATTCGATGGCAGCGGTGTTATTCTGTGAGCTTGTGAGCATGAGCCTGTGAGTGTAGAGCAGGGATTCTGTGAGCACAGAGCTTAAAAATTTGAAGAAGTATTATAAAACTTAATTTTATTCATGAAAATTGATTCCATCTTAAAATTTGAATCAAAATTTTTTATTTCTAATGGTGTAATAAATTTTAGTACCTATTTTTGTAGACCTATTATCGTGGACCTATTACCGTGGTTATGTTGAAATTGGATGAAGATTCTAATTTTCAATCTTACTTGAAAGTATACATTACAAAAATGAAGAACTCAATTGATATGAAAAATGAATAAAGATGGAATTAAGTTAATATAGAGTATTGGTTGATCATTATCCTATAGTAATGTAGATCTTTTTGAGGCCTAGGGAAAGGTACTAATGATCTTTATTGATGTATTATTATTATAGTTGTTTAGATTTTAGAAAGAAAATTTGTTGATAAAAATCTTTGCTACACTAAATTTTATTTTGGTTGATCATGTCTTGTAGCATTATAAGTCTTCTCAAGGCCAATAGGAGGGCATCAATTATTCCCTCTTCATTTTTAAGTCAATGGACTTGTTTAAATTTTAGAAAAAAATTTGTTTAAACAATTTCATTATATATGGAAAGAACTTAATTGCATCAAATTTCATTTTGTTCATGAGTATCTTATAGTAGCATAGGTCTTCTCAAAAGCCAATGTAGGCACCTACAGTTTTGTCTTAATGTATCAATAATGGAACTTGTTAAGATTTTTTTTTAAATTTTTGATTGATAGGGATTACTTTTGTAAAGAATGAACTTCATTACACAAGATTATTGATTAGTTGACTCATTATCCTCTTGTTCATCCAATGAAAGGATTCATTTCTTCTTTCTTAATCTAATGGTTGTTTATTTATCATCTTAAAACAATACTTGTCAAGCTTTTCTAGATTTTTGTGAACACTTTCCTTGGTTTTGCTTCTTAGTACCCTCGGCGCCGAGAGGAGTCCCACAGCTCCGATAAAATTATTATTGCAAGAAAAAAAAAAGTTTTTTTTTTTTTTTTTTTTTTTTTTTCCCCGGCCAAGGGACTCCCCTCGGTACTGAGGGGAGTCCCACAATTGCGGGGGGAAAAAAGAATTTTTTTAAATAGAAGCTGTGGGACTCCCCTTAGTGCCAAAAAGTACTAAGAAGCAAGATTAAGCAAAAATCTAAATTTGTAAAATAACCTCATTTGATTTCAAAAAATTATAATTAGTCACTCATTTTTTTTCTTCATAAAATCTAGAAAAGTACAATAAATGGTAAAACAAAGTTATTCAAAGGACCACAGTAATAGGTCCATGATAATAGTTCCATGGTAGGGTCATTGCAAGAAAGACCGACCGATTTATGTAGCGTTTTCCATAGTACTGCTGAAATTTTCAGGAGTACTGTATAATTAGAAAAACAATTTTTAAAAAATATAAAAAATATGTTTTAGGTATATACCTCTAAGAAGAAGGTACCCTAGGAAGGAAAAGTGTAGGAAAATTCTCTAAGTAGGAGAACTAGAAAAGTGCAAATTTTCATGAAAATAGGTAATTTGACATTTTAATTTGTAAAAAATAGGAAAAAGAATTTTTTTTAAAAACTAAAAATTGGTAATTAGGGAGAACTTTATGATGAAGAGATTTCACTAAAAGAATGATTTCAAAACCATCTTAAATGTTCAAAAGTATGCGCGCAAGGGAGGCCTGTTCGCGCATATGTAGAGGAAAGAGAATAATGATTTTTAAGATTTCCTTTGGTAGAAACATGCCTACCTAGTATGGGAATAGGCCACAGAAATTTCAGCTTTAGATCATTAATTTTGGATGCTCCCCAGTACTAAAAACCCCTAAACCACAAAGTGTGACAAATTAGCTTAATTGAAATTTAATTATAAAATGATTTTTGAAAATTTCTGAAAAATAAGGAATTTGATTGTTGTCATGTCAGAAATCTTTAGTCAAAATTTCAAGTTAATATGGTTTATACTTTAAAAGTTATAATCAATAACAACTCCGTCATTCAAAGTGTGATGCAAAATAGTACCGGTCTTTCTTGCAATCACCCGGTAATAGGCACTAAAATTTACCAAAGTTAATCAAATTCAGCCAAAAGTTTTAGATGGAATCTTCAAAAAACTGTGTAGGCTTGCAAGCTCACAAGCTCATAAAATAGCAACCCTGTATTCGATGGTATGCATTGTATATCTTTAAATATATTTAAAAATATGTTGAAGAGTTTGTCAATACATATAGCAAAACAGCTAGTGAAATGGCACAAATAGAAGAGGCATTGTCAATAGTTCATACATCTCGTTCAAAGACTACGGCAAGAAGATGGCGTCAAGTACCTACATCTTGTCTTAAATTCTTTAAGATAGAAGAATATCAATTATATATAATGTGGTGTCTTCATTACACCATGGCTCACATTAAAGTCAATTTTGGATCCAAACTAATTCATATTGGATTAGTTTTGGTAAATATTGGAAGACTATATTATTCTTACAGTTGTACATAGTACATACGGATGGTCAATGAATGACATCAACATAGCATGAGATTTATTCAAGGTTTGGAGAAAACTTTGTATTGAGCATGGAGGAGAAAGACAATGAGTTTTGGAGCATGTAGTAGGTGCTGGACATTTAATGGGCAACATACTACAACATGGTCCTCAAGATGTTTATTGGTAGTTTAAGTTTGAATGAGAGGTTAGTTTTTATATGCAAACAAGCAAAAATACAAACCAATACTCGTAATTATGATGTAAGTTTTGTCAAGGACACAATTAAAGCAATTGGAATATTAAATATAATTTGTTAAGTAGATTGCTATAAGAAAATTGTAGTGGAACATGTGATAGAAACAAGAATACAAGATGTTCAAAAAATGTGTTAACAAGACTAGACACAACATGTTCATTCCTCCTTTCTATAGCTCTTAATTTAGTTATAACTTCTTTCTATTCTCAAGTACAACTTTAGGATATGAAAGGTTTAGTTCCAAATATGTCTATCCATGACATCACCTCCCTTTCTAGCAACGAGTTCTACGAGGAGTGATTTTTGGCTTGTGAGGATACTTCTAATGAAATATTGCAACTTTTTTAGGTGCATTGTGAAGATTTGTTGCTGGCTCCCATGTTCATTCACTGATGTCATAACCTTTCCAATGTACGAAGTACTCCAATTGCCTCCTCTTCCATCGGGAATCTAGTACTTATTCAACTTCATATTCAAGTTCATTTTTGATTTCTATAGGGGGAGGTGGCGGTAAAGTTCTTCCTAGAATTGTAGATAAATAATAACGCTCCAATAAAGAGACATGAAAGACAGGATGAATTTTCATAGAAGTTGGAAGTGCCAGACGAAAAGCTACAGGATTTACTTGACAAGTTATTTGAAAAGGCCCTAATTTTTTATACTCAAGTTTTGTAGATGGCCGTGTAGTTTGAATATTTCTACGCAACAACCACACATAATCTCCTACCTTGAAATTTGGTTGTAGTTTTTGGCGAACATCTGTATATTCTTTGTGCCTATCTTGTGCTTGATGAAGTTAAAAAATAAGTTCTTCATGAATCAATGACATATGTTGAACAAGATGCTCAACATCCGGATTTCCAATTATTTTAACTTGAAAAGGGTCTGCTCGAGGATGACATCCATAATTTGAAAAAAATGGAGTTTGTTTAGTTGAAGACTATAAAGTTTTATTATATGCAAACTCAGCTAAAGGGAGAAGGTCAACCCAATTGTCTTGTTGATAATTGATTGAACAACAAAGGTACTGCTCTAGAGTTTGATTAACTCTTTCTGTTTGACCATCGGATTTAGGGTGATATCCTGAGGAGAGATTAACTTTTACACCTAAAATTTCAAAAAATCCTTTCCAAAACTTAGAAATAAATTAGGGTCCCCGATTAGAGACTATATCTTCAAGTTGACCATGATATCGGTAAATCTCCATGCCATTTAAAAAAAAATTTATAGGCAATAAGAAACATTGTACACGATTAGAGGTTACCAAAGGACCTTGTTGCATAACATGAAGAGTGTTTAATTGTAACTCGTAAGGTCCCTACTGAGATTGAACTTATGCATTTTTTGAATCTCCTAGCATATTAAACTTAGCTCCTTGAATGCGTTGTTTGGTTGATTTCTTAAAACAATTTGAAGCCTTATGTCCTGGCTCCCCACAATACAAACATAGTCCTTCCTTCCATTTGTGGTCTTTTTCTTCTAGTGTAAGTGGCTTGAATCTTGTGACATCCACTTGTATAGGGTCATCTAATGGTACATCATTACTTGAAGTTCATGAGCATATTGGTCCTACAGATGCTATCAGTTGCAGATTAAACATGTTGTTAGTCTTTCTTTCTTGTTTGCGTAAAAATAAGCAATTGTCACATCGAACTGCTTGAGTTATAGCCTCTGATAAAGTAATAGCATAAGGTAAAGTTAACAATAGGTCTTTGACATCCTCTCTCAAACCCCATTGAAATTGTCGAATCAATGCCATCTCTGACTCCCAATCCACATCACAAGACAATTGTCTAAATTTTGAAGCATAGATTGACGCTGATCGGGATGCTTGATATAGACTTCTAATTTTAGAATCCGCAATCTTTCTCTTGTCAACCTCCCCAAAACAAGCTGTGAATTCTTCCATGAAACCTTCAAAATCATTTAACAATGGAGAATATTTTTTCAACAATGGGGTGAACCATACCAATGCCATTCCATTAAGTAAGGTGCCTATCAAACCAACTTGTGAGGATGAAGTTGGATAGCACAGAGGTTGCATGAGAATAAATAGCCTAACTTGACTGATAAATCCACAAAACCTTGAACGATCGCCATTAAATTTCTCACGTAAACTTAACTTTGGCTCTTTGAAGTTGGACCTCAATGATGTTTCCATTGAAGGTGGTTGAGCATGTTCTAATTGTTTAATAGCATCATGAAGTTCTTCATTTTCTATTCTTAGTCTATGTAACACTTCCTCAATTTCCAAAATCTTAGCTCCGTCCGACATTGTGTCTAGTCTTGTCAAACTTTGAAGGACACAATTAAAGCAATTGGATTATTAAATATAATTTGTTAAGTAGATTGCTATAAGAAAATTGTAGTGGAACATGTGATAGAAACAAGAATACAAGATGTTCAAAAAATGTGTTAACAAGACTAGACACAACATGTTCATTCCTCCTTTCTATAGCTCTTAATTTAGTTATAACTTCTTTCTATTCTCAAGTACAACTTTAGGATATGAAAGGTTTAGTTCCAAGTATGTCTATCCATGACAAGTTTTGCACTATATTGCATTTAAATTTTGTTCACAAATATAATGTCTCAAATTAACCAAGACATGGATGGATTATTCCCTGAACTCCTGAAGATTGAGCATTACAGACTTCTAATTCATACTTTCATAGTAGTTTACAAGAATCATCAATGTCTAATTATCCTATCACAAATCGAGAGGTATGTCCAAATTGGCATAATTAACCATTGTATTGTAAAGGTCTCTTCTCAAGTAGAAGCTTTGCTCATGTGGAAAATTCATTTTCCAGTTTTACCTTCAAATTGCACATACAAGGATATGATAAGACAAAAAAGGATATTAATTGATCCAAAATGGAAGAATAGAATTACAATAGAGAACCTTGGAATAGCTAATTCATTGCAAACTCATTATACTACAAGTGATTTTTTCAATGAAGATATTTTCAATTTGAATAATTGGATACATCCATTTTGAGCTATTGTATTAAGAGGACAGCTATATTAGTTGGGGGATATTGTGGTTGTGAAATCCAATTCAATACATCCTTTGAAGGTGATTAGAAAATCTTTTTTTGTACACAAAGTCGACATACACCCCAATGTATTTTTCACTTCACAACATTTTGAAATGTTATGTGATAGCGATGATAATCCATTGCATCATCCTATTTTTAATATGTCATTTGTGAATAAGACAGTAAGACTACATTTGCAATTGGTTGTTCATCCAATCTCTCCAATACTATATAAATTCATTTTATTGCCTACTTTAGGCCATCAAGATTTGGAATGAAGTAACATACAAATGGCCTATGAATTAGAAGACACAACACCTAGGTATTTGTAACAATCCATTTTGAGCTATAATATAACATAGATACTACAATGTCTCATGTGATTGTATTGCATAAGATATTATTATAGTATTTTCACTCCATGTATTTTACTTTTTTTCAAACATAAAACATTGTTTTATTCTTTAACTTTTTTCCCATCCTTTTGCAAAAGTATTAATTTTCAATTTGTTATTTTCATTGCTCTCTTATGACCTTTTCAGAACTAATTATAAACTTCAATTCATATGTAGATGACGTAAAGGAAGAGGATTAAAATAAATTTCTTTATGACATAAACAAGAAATGTGGAATGTAGTTGTAGAGTCAATTTTAATTTTTGAATATACTGAAAAATATTATTTTGGAAGGGAAAAAATATGAAATGCGTAAAATGCTTTTTGTATTATGAGATGTCAATTTGAAAAGTATTGTTCAATTTTACACATGACACCAAAAAACTGTCAGTGGAACTTGAAGTTTTAAATTGAAAAATGAAGAGACATAATATTTTTGAGAAATAGTGAAATGTCTTGGTACAATGATATGTAATGTAAAACATTTGTCATTTCTAAATGACATGCCAATCTTCCAAACTAATAATCTCAAACCCGTTGGTGCCAATGAAAACCAGTTAAATCACTTTTTTGGTTTTGAAGGCCCATTCCACAACATCTTCTATGACTAAAGAATCTTCTATAGACCTTACATTTTTTATTTTTGGATATGACTCATGAATTTTCTTTGTACATCCAATCATGAATCTATACCCATAAGCTTTTGCACCATAATTCTCTTGTCAAAAGATGTAAGTTCTCCCCATCAAAGATTTGTACATGCAACTTTGGATACATCAGAGACTCTCTTGTGTTTTTTGGATGTCAAAGGACTACCTTTTCTTATGCACTTACTCTTTCAAGAATTTTCTTCTTCTTCTTCGGCAATTTATGAGTTTTTTTAGAATTTTTTCTCTATTTGTAAAAATATTGCCACTTGAAGTAGTCTCAAATAGACCTCTTTTACATATATGCCATTATTTTCTTATATGATTAAGATCCCACCACTTGAGATATAATTTGATTCCATTTTTGCAACATTTTCCTTGTTTTATTATTTATCCTCTTATTTATCTATTTTCATTATTTCATTATTTCATTATTTAATTATTAATACTTTACTTCATATAATTTTGGGTTCATATTTAGATCCCTCCCAAGTTCCAACTTGGATAAAATTAGTTTAGCTTCCTTGATACAATTATTTTTATAAGGCTTGTTTTTTACATACCTTTTAATTGGCACTTGAAACTTTGGATCCATTTTTCACGAATGTTTTGTGAATTCTAGTTCAAATATACAAGAAAAACACCTAAAAAGAGTGTTAGGAGAGTTTAGGTAGTAGTCTCTACCAAAATGGTGAAGAACCATCTTAAAAGGTGAAAAATTCCTAATTCTACGAATTTCCATCATTTTAAGTCTTAAAAGTGAGTTTGAGAGAATATTTGATAATTCTGAGAAATATGAGAGAATGAAAGTTAATCAGTCCTAGTATCTGTCTATGTAAAATCAACCTTTTAAGGATACACATGGCATACTGACTAAGCCAATAAAGTCCACTATAAGTCTAGAAGGTTTACTAAGGCTTAAATTCAATTTTAATGAAAGTTGGATTTAGAAGTAAAACTTTTACAAATAACTTTGGAATTGGAGATATCAAGATATAAAAGATGGAGGAATTGGCAATTGAAGACTACAAAAAGGTGTTCCAAGGATAGGAGCATGCCAGGAGTGAACAAGAATCAAACAATTGTCCAAAATTCTTGGATATCAGGAATTAAATTGTCCAATTGGACAAAGTAATTCCAAATTACTAAAAATAGACAAGTGCAAGATCGCGTGGAACTTACACTAAGAATCTAGGAGTTCCTTAGATGTTACCCAATTTATTTCAGATTTTTCCGGAATTCCACGTTGATTCCATGGAAAGTCAACCGCACATAAAAATATTCGTAAATTCTTAGAAATTACGTATGATGCGATAAAATCTAACTAAAAATTAGGATAGGTTTTTGTGTGCTTAATAAGTGCCTAGTCAAGTTTGAAGACATTCCGATATTCTCAACTACCAGAATCGACATCGACATTGAATCACAATAGAATTTACAATTTGGTAGCAAGTTGACCAACGTATCAAGAGCGAATGATGTCCGATTGATGCAAATGAGGAGACATTCCTTGCTCTCATAAACATTCCTAATGACCCTAGCCTGACAGATTCATCAAAAGGTACAAAATGCTAAAAGTTATATTTTTAACTTTTAATTGGAGTTACCGTAATTCTGAATTGGGCGCACAAACGGCCTAGGAGTGAGGGACAAGGGGTCTCCTAGGCTAATTGGGGTCTTCTAAAGACAATGGCATAGATGGATTTTTGTTTTGGGTTGTTCCCTAAAAGATAGAGAGGGTCAGCTCTTAGTTTGACTTTTTAATCGTTAATTGTAGTTAATGAAAAGTGATTTTGGAAATATATCTTGGAAAATTGAAGATTGGATTTGGTCAAGATCTCTTTATTGCGTAAAAATCCATCTTTGGGTTAAAGAAAGACAATTTTCAAAATGACTTTTGGTTAATTTGCAAAATATCTAGGTAGATTAGGGTTAATTTCAAAATATCTTGGATTAAGATCTTGGATTTGATTTGGCCAAGATTTTATTAGCTAAATAGGGGTGTTTCCAGAAATTTCCTCCATTAAACAAGTATTATTTTGAAATTATATTAGGGTAATTTAGGGAAAAAGTAACAAAGTGTTTTCATTGGCAACTTACCAGGGAGGCCCGGTCACATGTATATAAGGGCCCCCCTCGAGGTTACCAATGGCCCTCATTCCGACACTTTGTTCTCTTTTTCTTTGTTTTGTGCTATCAGCGTGATCGGAGCACTACTTGGAGCAAAGATCTTGTCCAAGTTTTATTGTTAAACTTTCAAGGCTTAGGACCCCTTCAATTGATTCTTATTTTCTACTTTTGTGTTAAAGGCTAAAGCCTCAATTATCTTTGTTTTGATAGAGTTTAGAAGGAATAGACATCTAAATCTCTAATTGCTTAAAATCGCTTAAAACTAACATTTTGTGATACTTGCAACAGCATTTAGTGTTAATACATTTAAGGCGGCGAGGCTTGACCTTATCAAAAGCGTGTTAAACTAAATATTTAACTCAAATTTTGTTGTATAATGGAATTTGAGTTTTAAATACCAAAGTTCGGTTTAAACACTGTCATGTATACTTTTTTCAATATTTAAGAGCCTTAAAATACTAATCTTGTCTTTTGGTACCGTTAATGCCTGGGATCACCCTCGCACGGCGAAGTTATAGCTCTCTTACTCTTTGATTTCTTTAAAATCATCTGTTAAAATCTGGGGTTGCCCCGTACAACAAAGCTTTGACTCTACAAAACTTCAATTTTAAAGAAATTGTACTACTAACCTAGGGTTACCCCCACACGGCGAAGCTTTGACTTTGCTACTTTTAAAATTTATAAGAAATATTCCTTAGTACATATTCTAAGTTAATTGAGGTCTCAATTTCTAAACTAAGGTCTCAATTCCTAAACTGAAGTCTCAAGATATGAGTGAAGTCCTAACTGTGTTGAAAATTGAATAAGAAAATCAAAGTGATTAGAAATCCAAACTTTGTGAAAAAAGAGAGACAGTTTGGAGGTGTGATTGACTAGACGAGAGCAGCTAGCAAAATCAGAGCAACAAACAAGGAGTCATTGTCGAAATTCCACTCAATTCATTTGAATCCAAGCCATTTAGGTATACAACCATAACTAACCTTTGATTACATTTGATTTAAGCTTTGAAACATGCCATCAACACTCACCTAATTGAATCTAAAGCCCTCAAACTTGCAAGTCTCTCACCTCAGACTATTAAATTTCAACAACCAAATGAACAAGGGAACTTGAAGTTTGAGAATTTAGAGTGTTGAAAGAAGGAAATTGGGATAAATTTAGTGAGAATATTTGCATTTGATTTAGGTAGGGCCATGCGAATTGATTTGGTTTTATTTTATTTTATTTTATAGTTTGTTGTTTAGTATTTAATTTTGTTTCTATTAGAAATAGTAGACTAGGCTAGTTGTCATTTGTTGACATATTAGGCTTAATAAAACAAATAGAAGAAGACAAAACTAACAATTAAACATTAAACTATTGGGAGAAATTGAATAAACAATTAGGAATAGTATTTTTGAAGATTTGATTTGATTTGATTTAAACATTAAACTATTGAAGGGAATTGAATATACAATTATGAATACTATCTTTGAAGATTTGATTTAATTTAATTTAAACATTAAACTATTGAAGGGAATCAAATAAACAATTAGGAATAGTATCTTTGAAGAATTGATTTGATTTGATTTGAACATTCAACTAATAGGAGAATTGATAAAACTATTAAGAATAGTATCTTTAAAGATTTGATTTGATTGATTTGATTTAGACTTTAAAAATTTATTAGGAAATAGCCTTAGAAAACTAAAAATTAGATTTTTCTTTAGAAAACCATTAAAACTTGAACCTTTAAAAGTTGGATGAACTTTATTGGACATTTGGATGAAAAATTAATATTTTCATCCAAAGATATAAAATAAAGGGATCTTAGAATCTTGGTAGAATTTAGAAGTTTTAGAATAGATTTAGAAGTTTTAAGATAATTAGGAACTTAAAACATTTGTTTAGATCACAAGTAATTTATGGATGAAGTTTTATTCGCTAAACTTTAAACCAAAACTTCATCCATAGATAACATTTTTGTTAGAATTTAGAATTTTTACCTTTTTACTTTGTTGGAAAGAAGATTTCTTAATTTTCACTTAAACTCTTTGAAACATCTAAAAATAGTAATTTAGATTAAACTCATCATTTGATTAGATAAATCAACCTTTTAACTAAGAATTTGAGGAAAAGACCTAAAAATTATTCCGTTAAAGAATCTTTTAGAAAATCTAAATAGGATTCTAAAACCATTTTCCATTTGAAAAATCATTCATTTTTGAGTGAAATATTGATGGATGAAGTTAGAACTCATTTGTATGAAATTTTCTAAAAATAGCTCAAAATTCACAATAAAATTAAACCTAAGCTTCAAATTCATCAGGAGTCCAGGACTAAAATTTGGACTAAATTCAACCTAATTTGCTATTTTTAAACAATAGATGAAGTTCTAAGGGCATTTTAGGGGTTGTTTTTCATCCTTACATAACTTTTGAAAAGAATTTCTAAATTTCACTCACTTTATCATTTTAGAAACCTTAAAACAAGATTTAGAAATAGGTTTAGATAGAACTTTGATTAGAATTCATAAACTTTGACATTTGATTAGCTAACCATTAACCCATAAACTAGACTAACTTTTACACTTTTTAGACTTTTGTAGGAACAAATCACATTATTTGAGTGTCCATTGTTTGAAAGGCGTTAATTTTGATCACCCTAGAATTTACTGCTTAAAATTGCCATTAGAACCCGTGTGTTAAGTTTTAGAATCGCTCATACCTCTCTAACTCAAATAAAACATATTTTTTTATTTATACTCCTATTTTTAATTGGAGGTTACATCATGGAGTCTTAGGATATATATTAATAAGGTTGGAATGGGACTAGAAACCCCTCCATCCACTATGGGTGACCCCTTGCTTTAATTCTTTAAACAATTATGAAATGGGTTGTTATTAATATCCCATTCAATACCTGACTTGAGTATTTTCCCTTTACAATTTGAATTTATAGTGGGCTTCCATCCCACAGACTATCGTATATTAGTCTTCTAAAGTTCACTTGTTTCCACCTCTTCAGTTGTAGTTGTCGTGATTCATTTGTAACTTAAGCTTTGAGGATATTTTGTGTTATTTTGGAGCAACTATTGGGCTTCCATTGAGAAGTGGGAATGAAAAAGGTCTTTGACTTTGTGGATTGTTTAGGATTTTTGTTTCTCTTTTATTTATTTGCAATTCCTTGTGACCTGTTTCAATTTTTTTTGAATTTGTTGGATTTGTGACATAGATAGCAATTGGCTTAAGCTGAAAACACCACGTGCAACCTCACTGACATTACAATGGGTTGCTGTATTTTTGGGATGGGCACAAGAGAGGTTGAGCTTTCAAATCCGTCTTTTTTTAATTTGGAGTACATAAGACAATTTAATTTCAAACACTTGGATTTTTATTTTGAACTCTTATTCTTATTATACTTAAAATTTTGAAGACATAGATGGATTGGTAGCACTTGTCAAAATTTTGGAGATTTTATGATCTTACAAAAATCTTATATTACTTTTATGCATCTATATAATTATAAACCTGTGATGTGATGTATTGATCAATTTCATGTAATTTTGGACACCAATTGGAGATAAGTTTAGTCTTGACAAAAGTGAAGCTTTGTTTCAAGGGTGTTTCTGTCTTAGTCTCTTCTTTAATTTAAACGTTGATTGATGGTCCTAGGGTAGCATGTTCTTCATCTACAACGATATTTACTGTTGCATTAGTGATGTCATATTCTCCCATGTCATTGATATCAATAGTAGTGAGGGCCAAAACATCATTTTGTCCTCCCATATCTTTAAAGATTCCTCTATCTTCAATGATTTTTTTCTCTCTCATTACATGCTCATTATATATTCTTTGGTAATTCTATTTGTGATCTATAAAATAGAGGTAAACATCATCTATCTTCTAACATAATTGTGAAGATAAATCATTGATAACAAATTAAAGTGCCCCGAAACCATCAATCTTCTTCTCAGTGAAATTGTTGCATTTTTTTCTAGCATCTATATTGTTTTTATAGTTTGAAAATAGAACATCATAGACTTTTTTGTCAGTAGGGTTTATAAACTACCAATTTAATTTTTGCTTAAGCATCAAAATAATCTAAATAGGCAGAGTGATGATAGGCATGAAGGTACTTCCTGCCCTCACTACTCATTGTTTTGGTATACTTTGGGGCCTTCATTTGAAAAATGCGTTATCGGGTAGGTCCTAGATTTGTTTCTGTAGCTTTAATTCCAACTGCAATATTTGATGTAGTACCCTTTGTCTTTCTTAAAAATAGCCTAGCAAGTGCATATAGAGTTGTAGCCAATGAGGTCTATACTCGAATTTGAACTTGTGACGTGGCTTAAGCTTGCGACGGAAGTAAAACTCGCAGTGGGGTTGAAACTTGGCTTGTGGATACAATCGCAATACCTTGAGCTCGTGGACGGATAATAAGAGGAAGACGCAAAAGGGTTGATGAAAGAGGGATACTGGATGTTGAAAGAGACAGTGAAGAGAGATAGAGAGGGCTAATAGGGCCGAGAAATAGTAGTAGAACGGCCCTACAAAGATGGAGAGGGATACAAACCAGACAAAGAAGGTTGTATAGCGGAGGATAAATAATGCTAAGTGTGGTAGGGGAGAAATTTGAAGAGGGCTACAATACTCTCAAAATAGTCATTGCTTTGGTGTAAGCCTTCAAGTTGGCATTTGGAACTTTGGACTTATTTTTAGCGAATATTTTGCAAATTTTAGTCAAATTATTGAAAAAAAAACATATGAAAAGAGCGTTAGGAGTATTTTGGTAGCAATCTTTACCAAAATAATGAAGAAACATTTTAGGATGTAGAAAATTCTTAAATCTAAAAAATTTCATCATTCTAAGTCTTAGAAGTGAGTTGAAAGAATATTTAGCAATTTCGAGAGATATAAGGATATGAGAGTTAGCCAGTTCTAATGTCTCTCTATGCAAAATCAACCTTCTAAGGATGCACATGGCATACTGATTAAGCCAACAAAGTCTATTTAGGTCTAAAGAGTCTACAAGAGTCTACAAGAGTCTAAATCCAATTCCAATGTAAATTGAACTTAAAAAATAAAAATCATTATAGGTAAGTTTGAGAGTTGGAGTATTTGTGGGTGTTTTATTTTCACCTTTGGAATAATGTGTATACAATTGGATTCTACTACTTTTGTGAACAATCTTTAGTGGATGTCTAACCTACGTGTAATCCAATTACGCCTTCCAAGCAATGGATCTTTCTAAATTCCTACTCTTAATTGGTCCACTTATAAGTGCTAAGTTAAATAACTTTGCACTTAAAAGTTAGCTAGTTTGGCTACTACAATCCTGACTAAGTGTTGTTAAATAATGTACAAAGGTCAAGCAAATTGGATTAAATTTGAATAGCTCTTTTTGCTTCTTCCAACTTGTTAAAGAAATTTATGATTAACTTAATTCCTTGTCGTATAATTGCGGATGAAGTTTGGATGTTTAACCTTTAAACTTCATTCGTTGATTGTGGATGTTCTAACTATCAAAATTGGATAGGTATTTTTTAGTTATTTTCTATTTTTTAATGTTTATGGGAGTTTTAATTTTTACTTGTTTTGGTCAATCCTATTTGACTTCTATCCAAATGAGCGAAGTTGTTAGCTAAAATTTCATTCTATTCTAACTTCCTCGTTGGTTGATCAAATTCAAAGTATTTTTGGTTTTTATATGTTCAAAGATATCTTTATAGGATTCTATCCCTAACTTGTTCTTTGGTTATCTTTTAATCTAATTAACGTATTGTTTTAACTACCATTTTATTACTTTGACTAAATCTTAAAATAGTTCAATTGAATTTTATCTCAAAAGAAATGATTTTATCATTTCAAAAGTAAACCCCAATATTTGACTTGGAATAAATGTGAATTTTTATGGTAAACTTTAATTGTTGACTGGTTCATCAAAATTTTACCTTGTCAAACCTCTTTTTATCTAAATGGTCAAATTCTTTTGGGTAAACCCTTTACCTTCCCTAGTTTATCAAAGTTAATTTTCACTATTTAATCCTTGGCTAAAATTAATCATACGTAAATTTTGACGGTTATCCAGTTCACCAAAATTTACCTATCAATTACTTTTTCTTTGAAATTGCTTATAGCTTTTAACTTTCTACTTCTACTTCTAATCAAAAGTCTAAAATTCAAAAATCTAAATTCCTTATCGATTCTAACTTTGTTCAAATTTTAATGATATTGTAGGCTTTGGATGGCTTTAAATTTGTGTTACTTCCTAAATTAATGACTAATGGTCAAATTCTACTTTTAAATCAAATGGTGAAAAAAATGAGAACAAAAGGGATTTTCAAAGACTAACCTCCATCATAACGACTTCAAGGTCTTTGTGTGATTCCATAAATTCTCCTTGTTGCGCTAGCTCCACTTCCATCTTGATGTTCTCGTATTCAAATGTAGAGTTTGGTTCACTCATAAACTCTTTTTGAATGTAATACTTTTCTTCAAGGCTTCGTGCTTTTCTTTACCTTCTTTTTGTATTTTTTTTTTAATTCTTTGAGCTTCTTCTTTTTCTTTTAAATGGCTTCTAAGGTCAAACTATAAAATATCCTAATATAATTTAATTTTCGAAATTAATCACTAAAGGGTCTTCAAAGTCAATTCTACTACAACTAATGTTTTTCAACTTTTCTCTAATTTTGCAAACCTCTAAACTTCTCAAAGTCAAACTATTTTTTTATTTGTTTTTTTTTATTTGTCTCTAATCTAAAACATCCGTGGTTATAGAAGTCAACTTATTCTATGGTCGTTTTCCGCATCCCCCAACTTCTTTCTTCTTCTTCCCCAAATGCTTAAGCCTTCACTCCAACTCCTTCACTCACACTTGTGCACTTGAACTTAGAGCTTGCAATTGCAATTTTTGGAGAAATTGAAGAATTGGATTGTATTGGACCTTCAACTAGCTTGTGGCTACTCAACTAGATTTGTATATACTCCTTTGCTTGGACCCTGGTATGTTGAAGCGCCTTTTGTATTTGGCTATGGGGTACTTGCTTACTAGCTTCTCAACCTGGTTGGGAGGCTCCTAATGTGAGCCAGGCTTCACTAGAAGAAATCCCTGTTATTTTCAGCGCAGCACGTCAGGTAGATTGTATTGAGGCCGCGTTGCTGAAAACGCGGAAAAAACACAAAAAAAACACAAAAAAACGTGTTTTCAGTGTTTTTCAGCGTTTTTTCAGCGTTTTCAGGGTTTTCCTACGTTTTCAGCAACGCAGTCTCAACACAATCTACCTGACGTATTGCGTTGAAATTAACAACGTTTTCAGTGTTTTTCTTCTAGTGCTTGTAAGAGTGTAGTCAACCCTCAGTTGACCAAATCAAGTCTGATCTTACTTGGTGCCTCACCCCTCAGCTCTCTCTCCCTGGCCTCTAGCCTTTTTAAATCCAATTGAGAATTTTTGGAGTTCTGATTCACTAGGATTTTTTCCTGAACTTTCCTTCACTTAACACCTTTGGCTAATTTCAAGTTTTGGAATTAAGTATCAAATCCCAAAGCTACATATTTTCTCCAAAAACTCACTCAGTAATTTTTCCCAAAAAACCAAAATTTTTAGACAATAATGGTATAAAAATACTAACTCTTTGGGTCACTTTTCTATACGGATATTTTTAGCCAATCTAACTTTAGTTAGTAATAGGTACTCTAAATAGCTTTCCAAAATGATATAACACTTATGAAACGGAATCTTTATGGATGAAATATACACGGATGAAGTACGGAATCTTAGTCATTTTTCATACTTCATCCGTCCATATCTCATCCACACTATGTCCAATTTAGACATGTGATATCACGTTGGAAAGCTATCTTTACCTTCTACATCAATCTAAAGTTATATTTTCTAAAAATAGCCCTATAAAGAAGCTCACTCTATGGGTCACTTTTCTATATGGATATTTTTAGAAAATATAACTTTAGATAGTAATAGGGACTCTCAATAGCTTTCCAAAATGGTATGGCACTTATGAATCAAAATCTTTATGGATGAGATATACGTGGATGAAGTACAAAATCTTGGTCATTTTTCATACTTCATCCGTCCATATCTCATCCACACTATGTCCAATTTGGATGTGTGATATCACGTTGGAAATCTATCTTTACCCTCTATATCAATCTAAAGTTAGATTTTCCAAAAATAGCCCTATAAAAAAGCTCACTCTTTAGGTCACTTTTCCATATGGCTATTTTTAGACAATCTAACTTTAAATTCATGTAGAGGGTAAAGATAGATTTTCAAAATGGTATGACACCCCTAAATGCCCTTCTTTATGCATGAGATATAGATGGATGAAGTTCCAAAAACCTTACCAAATTCAAACTTCATCCATCCATATCTCATCCATAAAGTGTTCAATTTTCAAGTGTAATACCATTTTGGAATCACAATATCATTCTCTACGACTTGGTCTATACAAAAGTTCTAAAATTAGTAAACCTCAAAAACCCTCATCCCCATTTGTTCTAGTTCTTAATCCTTTCAAATGGGCTCCAAAAAAGAATATTCTTGGAAATATTCTTCTAAAATCGGAATCCTCATGTCCAAATATGCAGGGGCACGTGCCTTCAAAACTTCCAAATTCAAACTCTACCCCTTCTAATAGGCCGGTCAACCCAAAAGTCAACATTTCTATATCTAGCAAACGGGGATGTTTGACCTTTACAACTTTTTCCCAAAACTATGTAATCTTATTATAATCCAAAATCCAAATTTTTTTTTGCAAAAAGTGCAATAATGAAGCAACAAACCGCAATCAAAGTCAAAATAGGCCCAAAACAAGGGTTGCTATATTTGGCAAACAAAGATTCCATTTCAAAATCTAAAAGCATATTTGGATTCCTTGCACTTGCAAATGGGGGGGGGGGGGGTAGGTGTAATTAGATTTTTGTAAAAGTCAAAATTCACTTTGTAAATGGCAACCCTACAACTCAAAGTAAGAAGTCAATGTTGCCATATCTCACAAATCGTGGTACTTTTCAGGATCAATATTTTGGGAGGAGATCCGCAACCTTCACAAATAGGGGGGTAGGTCAAATAAAAACCTTAATCCGAGTAAGCCAAAAGGGAGGGAATAGCCTTGTAACCCTAAACTCTAAACCCCACTTTGGTGTCTAAATGCTGAAAGAATTTTTTGAGACATAAAGTGAGAATGGTTTGTGTTGTGGCCATTTGACATCATTGTAAGCACCAAAAAATCATGAGTGACCCATTGGCATATGCAAATGCAGGGATTGCTCCCGTTCATAAAAACCGACAAATTTATTAGAGAAAATGAAGTGAATGGGCACTGCTACAAATGTATCAAGGCATTTATAGGTACGGACATTTGAACAACAAAGAGTATTTATTCAATTTCGCCTTGGATCGGGGTCTTTTTTTCCAAAATCGTTGTCTATGATACGTGTTGCATCCTTGGTGCCTTGGAATTGGTTGAAATCGGTAGCTAGTAGAGGTGCTTCTACATTACAAGCACTGAAAATTCACTACGACCCTGTTCGCTCAAATTCTGTGTAACAGTGGCTTCACGTCTAAATGTGAATGTTTGATGCTTGGTGAATGTTGTTGGCAGATGTTGATGCGGGTTTCATACCGACTCAATCCAAAGTGAGTCAATGACTTTTCTCTTCTCTGCTCTTTGATTGCCAAACTTTTATTGTGGTCGTTTATTCTTCTCTCATCTTTGTAAGCCAAGTTTGATTATTCTTACCAAAGAACCCATGAATTCTTTATGAACAGGCAGACCTTGTTCCAAGACATCCCTTCACCCAGACTCTCTTAAATCTAGGCCTCGGTCTGTAAACTGTAGACACAACAAATTTCACATTCAAGAAACCTGGTAAGAATCTGTCATGAAATTGTCTCTCTGCTAAATTTGCCGTGTAGTGACTTTCCATTGCTTCATTAAAAATAGTAAGGTAGAGTGTGAAATGTTCATATTCGATGTTAATAAGCATGATGTCACGCTGCAGTCGCGGGGGCTCACTTATCGAATATACACTTGATTGTTGTTTGGTATGATTGATAGGACCGGTGACCATGTCAATGAAGTAGCGGATGTCGGAGAGTGGTCGTCAAATTTGGGTTTCTACCCAACCAGAACATCTCCATGCTGAGTACACAAGTTGGATTAAGAAGTAGCACGAAAGCTTTAACGTAGGAGCTGTCTTGAACGAAGGTACTAGTGTGGTCATTGTCACCCAGGATCAGCACATGGAAGGATTAAATATAACCATTGACGGTGAGATAATTAGCAACGATTCCCATGACAAAGAGAAAATGTCAGCTCCTGTACTTCCTGCGCTCGTGGATCCTCCAAATGAACTAGAAGTAAGGATGGTGATTCTTGCTATTAACAACTGTTTTGAATCTTGTGATTTCAACAGTGACTAGAAGGTTGTTGATCGTTCATAGGCTCAAAGAACTTATAGAATATTTTGGCATGTCTTATATTAATATTGTTGTCTCTGATTTTAGTCCCGATTAACATTTTCCTAATCGTATATGTCCTGATGTATTCACTTCACGTGGCGATTGAGTTTCCTTCTAATCGACCTCAGTAACTATGTCCATCTAGGCTTGTGAGAGCATGCTACGAGAGTTGAAAAAAAAAGAAGAGCATTGTCAACAGGACATGGAAATATTTTTGTCCGTGGTTGAAGATGATATGTGAAGACTACTGTCCGAGAAGAAGTTCCTTGAAGTTTCAATAAGGCAATGTCAAAGTTGGTCATCTGGAAGGTTTGGCCTAGAAGGTCAATTGCACCCTGACATTTGATACTTTGCCTGTTGTGTCTGTTAATATGGCAACATGAAGGTTTGGTCATGCTTGGCTTTCTAATCACTAGACCTTATTTCAATTTGCAGCTAGATTAGGAATCGTGAATTCGGAGCCTTTAACAAGCGGTGCTGCACTAGAGTAGCCTCACGATCCGACTACCGACAACGGGTGATCCAACTCTTTTGCATTGACGCCATCGTTAGTGGAGATGATAATTTTTGAGCTCGGTCTTACTAAGGATTACAAGTGCCTCTCTGGACTGCAGCGACAAAAGGTGTTTCTGTATCTCCTAGGAGTGAATATTACGCATGTCAATTGGTTGACATGATGTAAGATTGGCAATCAGATACCACCGTGAGCTTGACTTTATTCATTTTTGTAAACACATGTGACAAAGTAAAATACATAACTTGGGGTTGTTTGGTTTTTGGGACACACTTTACGATGAGTGTACATATGCAAGTACACTATTGAATTTTTTTTAAAGGTTCATGTGGTGGTTAATGTACATACAGATCTAGGCTCGCTTGATGGCCGGACGAAGGAATGCCTTGTGTTACCCTTTGTAAAGGTTGTGTATTGCTTACAATGGACCCCTAAAGAATTCCTCTTTGAAGGAACGTTTTGAAAGACTATAGTTGATCTTCTTTGATTTCACTCTCTAAAGAAATTTTGTGTGAAAGAGACCAAAGATGATTGTCATAAAAACTCTCTTCGTCAATTGAAATGAGCATCTGTGTAGGTTGGTTTCTACAATAATTCACAACAATGTGCTGGTATCTTATCCATTCATACAACCTCATGTGCTTACTGGAATCTATTTAAATGAATGTACAATATTTCGTGACATGCTATGTAAGTTCTTACTAGAGTTTCAGGTTGTATAATTGTAGGACAGTAGTGTTTAAGTTTGGAGGTTGTAGGATTTCTCTATTGTACTATACAACAGTGTGTCCACAACTCTTACAGGCAGGGCAAAAGCAAGACGAATTCGGTAAACATGGTTTGGGACAATGATTGTAGTCTAAATAAAAATAAATAAATTATTGCAACTTATTATTAGAACAATGATTTTAAGGATATCTCTTATGTGAAACTGAGAGCACAGTGCCACTAAGGTGAGAGACTGAGAGGTTTATGAAGCAATCATTTAACCCTTAAATGACGCAGGGGTGATATAGGAAACCATTTTTTTGTGAAACTGTGGGAATCATTGGAATTCAAAAATCCAAAAGTGGGCATTTGAAGTCAAAGAATTGTAAAAGATCTTCCTTTTTCACCCCTAATTCCGAGGATGAATGATTGCATTTCTATCCTGTACAGCAAAAGGCTCACATATTCATCGACCAAGAAACGGCTCCAATATTGTTTAGGGGTTAAAAACTGAAACTGAATTTGAAGAATGTGAAACATTTTGGAACATTTTTCAGTTATAAAAATATATTCCTTGAAAGAGAATAGGAATCTAAACCCAAACCCAATCACTTCATATTTGTTGGAGCATTGTATGTATAATCAATTCTAAACTTTTAAAGTTGAAAAGACATAGAGGTCTACAATCGCCAATTCGTCTAACATACACCATTTGTACACTACTAGTACAACAACAAAACACATGTAAATTGTGCACATCTAAAGTGATGACCAACTATAGAGCCTGAGTACTTTAAGAACCTTTTCCCTTACCACCCAATAGTGTCAACTGCAAAACTATCATTACATTTATCCCTAATTTTTTACAAAAAAAATTAATTCTGCAAATTTGAAATGGTCAAAATAAATCAAATTTGACATGATATTTCTTTGATGGTGACCTATGAGGAACAACATCTAAAACATTCTAAATAAGCAACTCAACATAGTTGGAGTAGAAGCACCTCTTTTAGGGAAAAATGCACTTTTGTGGTATTAAGAATTGAAATTCATGAATTCAAAAGAATTATATTGTTTTGTATGAGACATGTGAACAACATGAATATTCAAAGTGAATGTTTTCTAGACTTTTGAATGTATCGAATAGCAAACCCCTAAATCCTAAGTATCTAATCATTAAAGAAATGACAAATTGCAATCAAGTAAGTGGACACTTTAATGGCACAGCCATGTGCAATTAAACATCGAAGTGAGACAATTTATTGAATACTACCACTATTGAAGAATTGTGAGACCTTGAGGGATTAACCCTAGAACGCTTGGATCCATCTCTAGGATTGGCTACTTGGGAAAAATCATTATAAAGTATTATTTATTGGAATATTTAGGATTTGGTGTACACATGAAAGTTGTAGATTATGAATTTCAGATTCAATCTGTACAGTTAGATTCACCAATGCTATCATCAATTCTATTTTATAGATTTTGAAAAGGAAATATCAGAATATCTTCTAAATTCAATTATAAGCAAAATATTGTCATTTTTTAGGTGAAACTTGTTGGAATGGATTTGAAATGAGGTTCTCTTTGCATGGTGATTTTTTGAAATTTTTGTAGTCTTAAAATCTATGACCTCATTTTTGCAAACCCATTTTTGAACTAAAATCATCGCAATTTTTGGCTTGACTAACTTCCACATTTGTAATTTTAGAAAAATATGAATTCTAGTAACACTAACTCCAACCAATAGATAGGATAAAAACTTGATGAATTATCACCACAAATTAGATGACTTTCATCCCAGCTGTAATGAGAAAGAGAATTGAGTTTCATTCTGTACATCGCCCAAAAAATGGATGTCGGAGCACTTAGGGGTTAAGCATTGAACGGTAGTGTAAATATTTGAAACATGCAAAGTTGTAATATAAAATTCAACTTAGAGTAATTATAATTCAATGGAAAATTTCAAATAAAATTTGCAAAATGCGATCTATAATTAAATCACATCCAATTGTTTGGATCAACCACTACCTTAATACATATTTTTCAACAAAACCTTGAAACAAGACATCAAAAATATTGTTTTGAAATTGATTCAAGGTTTCATATCTTTAATTTTTTTTATCTTCTTAAAATTCATGTCCTAACCCTATAGTCCCCAAACCCTTTCAAAAATGAATGTTCAATTTAGATGACTTATATGTGGCCTACCTTGTAAGCCTCAACTACCTTGAGGGAGACTGGGGTGAATGCCTCCCTACCATCCTTCATTAGTTTCCCTGTTTATTTACCCTGTAACCCAAAGAACTTGGTTGACCAACCCTTAGACCCTTCAAGTGAATCCTAAGGAGGACTGTAGCTTCGCGCCTCACGGCGCTACGCTCCAGGCCCAGACCCTACTCGCTCCGTTCTGTAGGGTTTGGGTCTAGGGTATTCATCTGTCGATTTTAGGGTAAAAATAAATTGGAGAAGGCGCCATGCCCTCGGCAATGTGACATGGCTATACTCATCCCAGGTATGCAACTCTTGTATTATATGCAAAGATCATAGGCATGAAAATCGCTTAGGATATGGTTTTTGTTAAAATTATATCAAATTAAAAAGATCCATAAAAGCTGGGGGAAGGCCAAATGAAAAGAAAGCTATTCGTAGAACATGTTGCATTACATACGTTTTAGAAAGTAAAAAAACCCACAATGCATATGAAGAACCCTAAACCCTATACCAAACCATTTTTTGAAATCCACACAAGAAGTTCTCTCCAATTAAAATTGAATTTTTATGAAAGAAAAGAAGAAAAAAAAAAAAAAAGGAAAAAGAAAGCCTCCAAAGTTGGGCATCTCGGCCTATTACACATGTATTCCCTGAAATTTATATAATTAGTTTTCTAATGCTATTGTTGTCTTCAAAAAATATTCATTCCATACATATAATGACGTGCGTGGGGGTCATTGCAAGAAACACCGTCCATTTTCCGTAGCGTTTTGGAAATGGATGTTGTTTTCTATGGGAGTACTATTTAATTAGAAAATAAATTTTAAAAAAATATGAAAAATGTGTCTAATGTATAAACCTTAAAGAAGAAAGTATCATATGAAGGAAAAGCTTAGGAAAATTCTCCAAGCAGGAGAACTAGGAAAGTAGAAAATCTCATGAAAATGGGCATATTTACATTTTAATTTGTAAAAAATAGGAAAAGTTATTTTTCTTGAATCTAAAAATTGTCCATTTGGGAAAAGTTGATGGTGATGACATTTCACCAAAAAAATAATCTCAGTTCTATTATCAATGGTCAAAAATTGCAAGCATTCGGAGTGCTATTTGCACGCATGTAGAGGACATAAAATAATGTATTTTTAGATTCCCTTCGATAGGAATATGCTTTCCTTCTATGCAAATGCACCGTGAAAATTTCAACTTTAAATCACCAAATTTGGGTACTCCTAACGCCGTAAAAACCCCTAAACCTCAGTTTGTGACAAATTAACAAAAAATAATTTTAAATATAAAATAATTTTTTTTAATTTCTGAAAAATAAGGGATGTAAAAATCATCAAGTTAGAGAGGGGGATAGGAATCATTTCATATGGCCCAAAATTGCAAAAGATATGAACCTCCAAAGTTTCGGCCAACCTCGCAGTCAGCAATGAAAACCTAAGACTCTGAAAAGGCCCACTACTTTCAATTCCTAAAAGAATTTGAAGACGTGACTAGTCCGATTTGAAAGAGGAGCAAAAATCAGTCCAAACGGTCCCCAAAACCCATAGACATTCAAAACTTGACCCAAATTAACAAAGGAAAGTTACACCCTGTTAGAAGAGGTGTAATGTGGTGTAACCCCTAAACCAATATCCGCCACACATCAACACCTTCTTCCTATAAGGATTAACCTCTAAATGAACAAGGCCTTTTTTAAGCTTCAAGCTAGAGATTTGTTCTAAAGTGAACGAAAAATCAACTTCATAATAAGCTTCATCCATTCTTTTTTGAAATATCATCACAGATTTTCAAACTAGACATGTCAAAGATTTTATAGGAAAAAAAACACGATTATTTGATGTTTGGCTTCAAAAATTATAATGTTTGATTAAGACTGTTTTAAAATTGGAAAAAAGATGTGAAGTTTTTTAATCCTTTTTTCACAAGCCGAATCTAATAGGTTGGTAATGAAAAAAATGCAAGGTAAACTGTCCTAAAATGTACAAACTCCAATCACTGCATGGCTTTTAACCCCTAAAGGACCAAACTGTGTTTTTTGGCAACATAGCGATTTTGGGCAACTCACTACGGATGGAGTTTTTATTTTTTTTCATTGAAATTTTCACACAATATGTGCTCAAGGAGTAGCTTTAAGGCCCAACAATTTTCATAACTTTTGACTACATGGTCAAAAAGTTATTGCATGATATGTAGTTTTCATTGGTCGGCGGGCAGCCCAAAAATTTCTTATAAAAACTTTTTTTTCAAAATTTGAAATTTGAAATTGGTTTTCTAGATGTACGTATGTGCAGAAAGCTTTGAATCACTCTATTTTGATTTATGAGATGAAAGTTATAAAGAGATTTAGTTTGCGGGCAGTTATGGATTCTCTACTCTAAAATAAACTTTGAAAGCCTTTATTTTCCTCAATTTTAAATATTTTTGAAAAAAAATTAAAAATTTTGATGTTGATTGTTCGTCACAACATTACAACCATTGGGATTGACATTTTTTAATTCTATAAATAAAATTTTAACAATTTAGTATTTTGAATCACCCTCTACTTCTTTCTACTTATTAATTTTTTCCTATATGTTGTACAATTCCAAATGATGCGAATTATTTTGAGCCTATATCCAACTTTCCGTGAAGAATGAATCCAAAGAAGCACCACCATTTTGGACATTTTTTCATAGAAATGTGACCTTGTGAAGTGCAACTGCCCACTTTTTTGTAGAGACAAAAAAGGGGTTTTGTCAATTCAAATGCTAACATCTTGCAATCTATACAGTGGAAAATTTTGAAATTTTTAGCACATATTTTCACAAAATTTTACTATAAGATCCTATGGTTACATGTGTCTAAAAATGTTTTTTTTCAAAAATTTGGTGCTTGAAGTAGACATGGCAGTTTTGGTGTGTTTTTGGTGAAGACATAGTCTCTAACCTTTAGGGGTTAAATTACGGTCAACAATTCTTCTAAGTGAATTTTTGATGTGATTCATTTTCCAAGATGCGTGAAATCTTGAACCGAAAAATCATAGTCAAACATTTTTGAGATCGAATCTTTGATGCTGGATTTTGATTTTCAAATGAACTTTTCAAAAACATGCACTAGTAAACATGGAAACTTGATTAGGATTTATTTAATTTCAAAATTTAGCAAGTACCAAGTTCTGGTGCCTTGGGCATCTATAGCTTAAAATACATAGTTTATTTTGTTTTGTTTTGCTGGTTCGTGATGTTGAGATCTCTTTTCCTAGGTGCCCACCAATCATGTGCTTGGTACCGTTAAAAAGCCTTAAGCTGATAGGGGTGTATGGGCTTGGTTTTGTGGCATTCCAACTTATGGTAGAAAAGTGATGGATTTTTTAGTATTTTTGGATCTAAAAATTAAAGAATTACTTTTACTTTGATTTAAGTGGCAATGTCAGTACCATGAGGAAGCTCTTGGCAAGGAGGGGTGCACAGCCTTTGTTTTTTGACATTCCAACTTCGGATGAAAAAGTTCCTAAATTTCAAAGTTCTTTTGCATTTAAAAAAAGTAGAATGTTACTTTTACTTTGATTTTGTGTGTGACGAAGGGATAGGGCACACTAATCGAGGGATCAAAACAAGCATTGGTAAACAATGTCTTTATAGATTTTGGTACATTGTGATAACAATAGGATATCTGCACATCGTGCGATCAGTTAACATGCGGTCAACCATATTGTTACTATGAGTTAAGCAAAAGAAACCTTAAATTTGGCAGATTCTAGGGTTTAAGGCCAAGAACAAAACCCTAAACTGTTCCATAGCTTATTGTTCAAGGTCGTTCAAGGTTGTTTCTCTGAACTTGTTGTATGGAATTTGAGATGGCGAAGCAAATGACGGAGGTTTGTGGCCGTTGCTGCGGAGATGGTTATTCGGTGTGGACAAATTTTCTTGAACCTATCGTATGTGCGCGCAGTGATTGTCGAAGTCCTTTTTTTTCGACTGTTGTGCAACTGCAGGATACATTCAAGACTCTCCGAATTTTCGGACAGACAAGCGAAGCGAGCCACACCAATGCCTATTGGTAAGTTTTGAAGTTTTGAAGTTTTTCATAGCAATGTTTTCACATAGATCAAAGTGTTTGTGTTTGAAACCTCTTTTTCACCTCCGACATGAATGCAAGGAATTCCCATGGAATTTATGTACGAACATGGCAGCAGATTTGGGAAAAGGGTTTATGTCGAAGATAGAGATGGCGAGGTGTTTTCCGTGACAATCATCACTTGGAATTTGGATTCATGTGGAGATCTTTGGCACTAGCGCACGCCATCGGTGATGGACAAGTTCTAGTGTTTACGTTGATGCGTGAGAGCAATTTTCATGTGCAAATCTATTGCCTCCCAAATCCACCCGTGGGTGCCTTGTTGTCATTGTCGTCGGTTACGTCATTGCTAGTACATGAGCCGAAGGTGGACGCTAATGGGAATTGCCATTCGGCACTTGATTTGCCAGTCGATACAATCCAAACTTTTAGGATTTAAGTACTCACTTAGTAATTTTCCCCAAAAAACCAAAATGGAACCCCTTGGGGTATCCTCCTATTGGTTTTTACAATTTGATGTGGTATGGTTAGTTAGAATCATGCATGGCCAGAGTTTTGGGCTAATCAGCCTATACTAATGGTGTCTTAATCAAATTGTGTTAAGGTTGTCAGCCGCTTGCTGGATCATGGGGGTTGTGTCGGGTTGGGCTGGCAACCGGTGAGCTGTTGGGTCGATCCTTGGTCCGGCTTGACGGTCGGTATTGGCTACCGCTCCTGGCCTACCTGGTCCGATGTTGGAATTTGAACTCACACTTAAATTTGGCAGTTGCTAGCCACGGGTATAACTAAATTTTGGGATCTCTTTGAAGGGCCCTTTTATACAAGAACAAATTAGAAAATTAGTATGAGCAAGTTCAAGGCTTTGCCATTTGGGGGTTTTAGGCCCGAATTTTGAAATAAAATTGATAGAAAAAATCACAAAATTCCTAGAATTTTGGCAATAGCTTCGCCGTATTAGGGGTATTGGCCTCCAATTCTAGGATGATTTTGCCAAAGCTCCGCTCACTTAAAGACTAAAAAGAAAGTATGGATCCTATCCAACTTCCACAATGCAACAAAGACCTCAATTATACATTTAAGCTTAGGGGGATCCTCGATAAGCCAATTCAAGTTGTGAATCCCTTGTCAAAAGACTTAAATCGAATAATTTTAGTATCAAAGCTTCAAAATAAGAATACTAATGAAATGATTAAGCGCTCCAAAGGTACCTCAATGTCCTTTGTAAGGGCTTACAACAAGAAGAACTTAACAAATAAGAATGCAATGGAAATTCAAGTGTATCAAAGAGAAGAAGAGTTTGGAAAATACCAAAAACTTAGCAAGTAGACACTTGTAATGTGAATTTGCAAAATGAAAAGATGTTTGAATAGAGAATGTGGAATATAGATGTAAGGGGTATGTGTATATAAGAGGTGTGAAATGAGGGGAGGGGGAGTGTGGGCGCTTTATTCCCACCCTTGGAATAAAGTGTACACAACTACACAATCGGGTTCTAGAGTTTTTGTGAATGATTCCTAGTGGGTGTCTATCCTACATTCCTACGTGTAATCCAATTACGCCTTTCAAGCAATGGATCTTTCTAAACTTTCTACTCTTAATTGGTCTATGTGTAATTTTTGAGTTAAAATATCTTCAGCCTTATGAGTTAGCCGGTTTTGGCTTTATGTTTTGCTAAGTCATGACCATAGGCAAGTGATTGGACTAAGTTTGTAAAGCTATTTCTACTCTTGTTCAAAGAAATACCTAGCTATCTTAATTCCCTATTGGCAGATGAAGTATCGATATGAATCTTTAGGACTTCATCTGTTAATTGCAAATATTCTAACTATTGAAATCAAATGGGTAATTTTTGGTTATTTTCTAATCTTTGGTTTCCCTAAGAGTCTAACATTTCACTTGGATTGGTCAACCTTGATTGACTTTTATCCAAATAAGCCAGCTTCCAACGAAAGCTTTAGTCTATTCTTCTTTCTTCATTATTGATCAAATTCAAGGTAAAATTGTTTTTTTTTCTAAGATATCTTTATAGGATCCTATCTTTAGTTTGGTTTTTGGTTGTTTTTAAGTCTAATTAAGAGATTACTTGTCTAATTTTGTCTATTTCAGTTAAACATTGGAATAGGTAATTTGAGTCAAAAGAGGGATGATTTATCCTTTCAAAAGTAAAAACTTCAATATTTGACTTTGAGATAAAAGTGACTCCTTTTGGTAAATCTTGACCGTTATCTAGTTTATCAAGATTTTATCTAGTCAAACTCCTTTTACCTAAGCAATCAAATCTTTTTGGTTTTTCTTTTTGCCTTTTCTTTTTAATCTAAATTAAATTCCGTATTTTACTACTTGGGTAAAGTTAATTGTAAGTAAATTCCGACTGTCATCCAGTTCACCAAACTTTACCGATCAATTACTTTTCCTTTAGGAGTACTTTTATCTTTTACTTTTCACTTCTATTTCTAATCAAAAGTTTAACTTGAAAGATCTAAATTCCTTATAGATTCTAGCTTTTGTTTTGTAATGACGTGATTGGTTTTGATTAACTCTAATTCTATATTACTACCTAAAGGAATGATAGTTAATTCCTACTTCTACATGAAATTATGGGAAAAAATGGAAATGACTAGAGATTTTCAAAGACTAACTTCCATCATGACGACTTCAAGGTCTTCGTGTGACTCCATGAATTCCCCACGTTGCACGCGCTCTACTTCCATCTTGACATTCTTGTATTTGAATGTGGTGTTTGTTACTTTCTTAGATACTTTTGAATGAAGTATTTTCCCTCAAAGCCTCTTTCTTTCTTTTAACTTCTTTTTGTAATTTTCTTTATCTTTTGGGTTCCTTTCTTTTCTTTTGAATGGCCTCCAAAGTCAACTTATAAAATATCCTAATATAATCTAATTTTCAAAATTAATCACTAAATTGTCTTAAAAGTCAATTCCACTACAACTAAGGTTTTCTAACTTTTCTCTAAATTGACGAACCTCTAAACTTCTCAAAGTCAAACTATTCTTTTCTATTTGTTTTTTGTGAAGCTAAATTATGGTCATCAAAGTCAATATGGCTCAAAGATTCCTCCATCTCTCTCCTTTCTTCAATCACTAATAATGCTTGTCACTTCTAATTGTTTTAGTATTCTAAGTTAGATTGAAGTGTGAGTGAGTTCTCAAAAAGTGAGATCTAGCTTGTTTGCAAAATCCAAAGGTACTGGACCTTCAACCAAGTGCTGGAGTACTGGAGTAGCTTGGCCAACCTTACTTAGTTGACTTCATGATACTCGTTCATCCCAATCACCCCCCTGGTTGCTTTTGGGGACGAGGCTGACTTTTGAAATTCTGAATTTGGTAAGGTCTAGCTTGATGTGAGGCTAGACTTAGAAATTTGAATTTTGGGGAGCTTTGGGCTCTTGATGTGAGGTTGGATTTTGGAAATCTGAATTTGGTGAGGCTTTGGACTTGGAAATCTGAATTTTTGTGAGGTTAGGCCCTAAATTCAAGCCTCATTAACCTTTGGAGAAGCAATAGAGTTCCTGTGATCTCTCAATTACACTATCATTTTTCTCAAATCTCTCCTTCTAGTCTAATTTAATTATTTCCCAAAAGAAAATTAGCCTCAAATAGTTTCTCTCTTTCCTCACTCTTAGCCAATTGACACCTGCTGTTCAAAAAATAATGAAAAAACCAAAAGGGGGCCTTCAGGCATCTTCCCCAATTGAGTAATGGTTATGATGTGAAAACTTGGCCGTATGGCCTGGACCAACTGGCCGTATGGCTTAAGATCGAATGGCCTATAGATATCTGGTCTGGCTACTGTTGGGCCAGGCCTGGCTGTTGTTGGGCCGAACTAGCTACTACTTTAATTCAAAATCCCTGGCTGTTGCTCGCCAATATTTTGGGTCTCTAAATTGGGGATCCTTTAATAAAAACAAACACAAAATTATACGTAGAAAAGTCAAAGCTTCGCCGTTAGGCAAATAATAGATAAAAATGATTAGTATTCTTAGAAAATTGGCTTCGCCGTCTAAGGATTTTCACCCTTAAATCTTGGAAGATTTGGCAAAAGGTTGCCTTCCAAGGATTTCTAAGGAATTTAGAGTTCCTTCTAAACACAATTTCTTGTGGATCACAATTCAATGGTTAGGCCCAGGGGGAATTCTCAATAAGCCTATTTAGACTATAAATTCTCTGAAGACACTAATCACGAAGGATTATGATTTCAATCTTACAAGAATCACAAAGATGACTAATACAAAGGACCCAAGGAGTTAGAAGAACTCCAAGAAGACACAAAGACTTCCAATAAACCACAACAAATGCTCCAATAATTGAAGGTAACTTGTAATAGCAAAAGGAAGTTTTAGAAAATACCAACAAGGTTGGAATAGAGTGAAGGTAGCAACACATGTACACTTGAGTTTGCAATATAGCAATCAATTACACTAGAAGGAGGTTTGAAAAGATGATGAAAATAACAATAGAAAGATTGTAATGAAGTGGTTGTAGTTTGTTTTGAGAATGGAATGATAGATGGTATGAGAATGGTATTGTAATGGCTAGATAATGGTTGTAATGTTGTAATGTGGTGTGAAGTGAGGGAAGGGGGAGGCCTTTTATACATTTCCAACGCCTCCTCCCCCCTCAAATTACTTGCTAAATAACCTAAAAGTCAACTTTAACCTCTAAAATTCTACACTACTGATGTGATTACTCTAACTTTTGGAGAAAGGGTTCGATTGCCAAACGAACAATGCCAATAGCTTCAAAAGACCCAAATTAGCCTAATGGATCTCCTACCTCCTAACTCCCAGAGCCTAATTGCACTCAAAAACTAACAATTATGAACCAGTGAAAAGAATAGAAAATCTATCTTTTGGAATTGATTTTTTCCAAAAGTTTTGATTAGCCAAGGTTGTTGGGAAGGTCTAAGAATGTTAGAAAAGAGTCTACGTTGACCCAAATAGGACACCGTATGCCCCCCGTATGCCGGTCAACCCACAAAGATTTTGGTAAAATTATGAAAAGTTGTTGTTGCTGCAGGATGTGGTATTTGCCGATGTCAGAATGTCTTGAAATTTGGCGCGACGCTTATTTATGCTAAAACATACTAACTTAATTTTTAGTGGGATTTTATCATTACCTTGGAATTTTCTATGAATTTTCAATTGTTAGTAAAAGCAGTTGACTTTCCATGGGGTCATTTCTGTAATTTAGAAAATTACGAAACTTGTAGGGGATCTTCTAAGAAGCCTCCTAAAGACAATTTCAAATTTTTGTTAAAAACCCACACTGCCTAAATAAAATAGAGATTGTATTATAGCGAAATTAATTCCTCCGGGGAAGAATCATTTCCGTACAAAGGGATCTCCACAAGTTAACTTCACCGTGACCCTCTAGGGCGACTATCGGAATCCCATGGTTGCTAATTAGTCCAATCCTACTAGGGCCCTGCTTAAGAATTCTGATAAGGCTCGTCTTGGTGCTTTTACACTAATTCATCTTCCAAATATGAATTAGTGCAACCTCCTGGTAATTGCTTAATATCATATCTAATCATCTAATAAGACGTAGAAATTGGCTCTAAGGAGTCTTTTAAGGTATTCCAAAATAATTATAACCAATTCCTTGTAATTATAGAGAATTATATCAATCCTACTTTGAATTCTCTTTTTAGTTGATTTTTAATCATAATAACCCTAAATATGAGCAACAAGAAAAAAAAGAAAAATCCGAGTCCTAAGTGACAATGACGAGACTCACAGTACCACAACAAGAAAGATGATGGAATTGACAATTGAAAACTATAGAAAGGTGTTCCAAGGATAGGATCGTGCCACAAGCCAAAAACAATTAAGTAATTGTCTAAGATTCCTAGGTAATAGGAATTAAATTGTTCAATCGGGCAAAGTAATTCCAAATTACTAAAAATAGACAAGTGCAAGTAAACAGGAATCTTACACTTAGTATCTAGAAGTATCCTAAATGTTACCCAATTTATTTCAAATTCTTTTGGAATTCCACATTGACTCTATGGAAAGTCAACCGCAGACAGATATATTTTGTAAATTTCTAGAAATTACATATGTTGCGATAAAATCTCACTAAAAATTAAATTAGATTTTTGTATTTTAAATGATTTTCTGGTCAAGTTTGAAGACATTTCGATATTTTCAACTACTAGAGCTAACATCAACATCGAATTTTGCAAAAATTTATAACTTGGCGCCGTTGGTGGTGGGTTAACTGGCATACCAAGAGTGAATGATGTCAAATTGGAGCAAATGAGGAGACATTCTTTGCTTTCACAGACATTTTTAACGACCCTGACTTGATAGATTCATCAAAAAGTGCAAACTCCAAAAGTTAAATTTTTAACTTTTAATTGGAATTACCATAGTTCTAATTTGCACTAACAAATGGCCTAAGTGGAAGGGGTAAGGGATCTCCTCTCGAACTAATTGGGGTCTTCTAAAGACAATGGCACAAATAGATTTTTGTTTTGAATTGTTCCCTAGAAGATAGAAAGGGTCAGCTCTTAATTTGATTATTAAATCGTTAATTGCAGTTAATTAGAAGTGATTTTAGAAATATCTTTTGGAAAATCAAAGATTGAATTTGGTCAAGATCTCTTTCTTGCATAAAAAAAACTTTGGAATAAAGAAAGACAATTTTCAAAATAACTTTTGGTTCATTTGCAAAATATTTAGGTAGATTAAGGTTAATTTCAAAATATCTTAGGTTAAGATCTTGGATTTGATTTGGTCCAGATTTATTAGCTAAATGGAGAGAGTTCCAGAGTTTTTGGACATCATTAAACATGTATTATTTTGAAATTACATTTAGGGTAGATTAGGAGAAAAATAACAAAATTTTTTTACTAGCAACTTACCAAAGAGGGCCTGTGAAGGAGTATATAAGGTCCCTCCTCAAGGTTGCTAGTACCCTTATTTCCTTCACACCAACACTTTTTTTTTCCTTCTTTCTTTCGTGCTACTGATGCAGTTGGAGCATTAGTTGGGCCAAAGATCTTGCATTGGCCAAGTTTATTTTATTTTGTGTTTTGTTGTTGGGTGAATGCAAGAAACACTTAAAGCCTTTTGTCACATTCTAGTTTTTAAAAACAAAATTTAGCTGTAACTTTTGTCTTTTAGCTCCAAATGACTCAAAATTTATAGGAAAGCTACTCATAGCTATTATGTATCTATAATGAGTTTTGGAGATTTTTCAAAAATAATTTATTATTTTTAAATAGCCCCAAAAATTTCTCACAGTACTGAATTTAGGGGTTTTTAGCACCTTGTATCTCCAAAAAAACGAATTTTGACCTAAAATTTGGAGAGCATAGTTTCTTAGTAGACTTATACCTACTGTCCAAAGGAATTCTATAAATACTTATTTTTAAGTGTTGTGGAAGTCCACAAAGAGAGCTTCATTCTACATTTTTTTCCAAAGGTATAAAACATTATTTTGGTGAGTTTTTTGGTAAAATCTCATCACCAAAAAGTTTTTTTAAGTTTTGTATTTTTACGTATTTTTCAAAAAAAAAATATTATTTTTAACAAATTAAAATGTTACAAGTTGTATTTTCTTCACCGGAATTCTATGAGAATTTTATGTCTAAAGTTCCGGTGAAGAAAATACAACTTGTGACATTTTAATTTGTTAAAAATAATATTATTTTTTTGAAAAATACGTAAAAATACAAAACTTAAAAAAACTTTTTGGTGATGAGATTTTACCAAAAAACTCACCAAAATAATGTTTTATACCTTTGGAAAAAAATGTAGAATGAAGCTCTCTTTGTGGACTTCCACAACACTTAAAAATAAGTATTTATAGAATTCCTTTGGACAGTAGGTATAAGTCTACTAAAAAACTATGCTCTCCAAATTTTAGGTCAAAATTCGTTTTTTTGGAGATACAAGGTGCTAAAAACCCCTAAATTCAGTACTGTGAGAAATTTTTGGGGCTATTTAAAAATAATAAATTATTTTTGAAAAATATCTTCAATTCATTATAGATACATAATAGTTATGAGTAGCTTTTCTATAAATTTTAAGTCATTTGGAGCTAAAACACAAAAGTCATGACTAAACTAAAAATAAAAAACTAGGGTGTGACGAAATGCAACAAATAGTACAAGTATTTCTTGCATTCACCCTGTTGAACTTTGAAGGCTTAGGGTCCTTTCAATTGATTCTTATTTCTTACTTTGTATTAGAAGTTAAGTCTCAAATTCTTGTGTGACTACTATTTTATGAAAACTTTAATATTTTAGTACCAAAGTTCGGTTAAACACTGTCATGAGTACCTCTTTTGGTTTCTAAATTTTGAAATACTAAGTTTTCATGAAAATTTTGGAAATTTAGCACCAAAGTTTGGTTAAACATTGTCATGTATACCTCCTTCTGCTCCTAAATACTTAAAATACTAAATTAATACCATTAATGCCTAGGGTCACACCTACATAGTGGAGCTATAGTCTTTTTCATCCTTGAAATTTGACTTAAATACACAATGGTGGAGCTTTAAACCCCCATAAAAGCCAAAAGTTAAAAGTTTGAGTAACAATTTGAATTATCATTTGAACCCAAGCCAAAAGCTTAAGTTAAAGGAATTTAGCCAATCATTCTATTACAACAGTATTTGAGTAGTGTGAGTGTTCCTAACTCCACCCTCGAGCTAGAAGTTTGTCACACGGGTCCTGTGTCTAATTGAGTTTTCTTTTTAATTGGGTATTAAAAGAAAGCCTTCCAAGCAATGAACTCTTTTAGTTACGTCTTTAAGTGTTTCTAATCTGATTTTTGTGTTTATGATTCTAACTATTCTATTCTAAAATTCAACCAAGCTATCCTATTCTATTCTATCAAATGATATTGCGCCTAATTTTGATTCCAAGCATTCGGCAAAAAGAAACTTAATAGTAAAACAATGAGAATGAAAATCAAATGGGAGCGGTTTACCTCCTCTGCGTAAATCTCCATAGTCCCGTCGTCAAACATCATCATGTGTAAATATTCTCCGACAACCTCGCCATCGAAATCATCCCGGCTCTCCATCTAATCCATAATAATTCTCACGTTGTTGGTCAATTAAATCTACCCTGGTTAAGAGGAAACTAAAGGTTATGTAGCGTTAATTTAATTGCGTAATTATTTTAATTCCTAAACCCTTGGTAATTAGAAAATACTGCAATTAAATTAGTCTACCTAATTTGTTAACGCTCTATTCTAAAATCAATGGAAATCTAATGGTTAACTATTTGTTGTTTTTAGTTCTAAATTGATATTATAAAATCCCAACGAATTCAAGTTGAATTAAATTAATTTGAATGGGAAATTTTCTTCAAATCTTTTCAAATCCAATTGATTTTTTGAAATTATTTTAATCTTAAATAAATTGGTTGTCAATTTGTTTGTTTCCTTTTTGGCTTATTAGAATATTTTAATCAAAAACTATCATCAAATCTTTTCAAATCTAATTAATTTTGAATTTGCGTTAATTTGGAAAGAAATTGGTTGTCAATTTGTTTGTTTCTACTTGTCTTATTAGAATATTAAATTCCAACAATCCAAAGAAAATCAAATTATTTGTTAATTTCCAAATAATCTCAAAGAAATTAGTTGGCGTCTCTGTTTTATTTGATTTGGCTTATTAGACCTAATAAAACAAAACTAACAAAATCCAAATCTTCTAAGAATCTCATAGCCAAAGAATGTAGAACATTCCTAAAGACCGCGAACAATTTCAATAGTGAGATTCCAAAGAAATTAGTTTTTTATTCCCAAAGGTCAACCCCCAAGAGTAAAGAATCGAACTCTATAGTGTTATTCTAAAGAAATTAGTTTTTTAATGTGAATTGCTTCACGTGGTCTTCTTCCTTGTAATCTTATTCTTAGCTCATTCCTAATCCCTCATTTTTGCATTTGTAGTTGCAAAGAGAGTTGGCTATGGAGTTTGGAAACTTCCAAGGAGGATTTTTAGATGCCACAAATGTTAGTTTTTGACCCGAATTGAATTTGTAGATTGGGAGTATTTCTTCCAATTCCTTTTAATTTGGCCAAAATACTATCTTTTGTACCATCAAAACTTTGAGTGCCACATGAGTGTGTAAGGACTTACTTGGAGTTTTGGAGAGAATGTTGTTTGTTTTGATTTCCAAGTGTGAGTGAGTCTCTGGACTCTCTTGTGGACTCCCGACTCCCCAAACTGGCCCTTGGCTTCATCAAACTGGACTCTGGCTCACCCAGCCCTCCCTTCGCGGCTGGCCCCTGCCCCGTCAGTGCCACGTGGCAGCCGGCGGTTGGTCAGACCCGTTGGCCGGACTGGCTGACTGTACCCCGACTCACTGGCTCTAGTTGCTCCGAACTCGTTGGTTCTGGCTGCTCCGACTTGCTGGTTCTAGCTGCTCCGGCCGCTGGTTCTGGCTGGACCTCCACAGACTATTTTTTTGGAATCTAAAAACTGACTAATCACTTTTTTTTTTGGGATTATCTAACTAAGACTTAAATTTTGGAAATCTGAAAACTAACTAATCATTTCTTTTTGGGATTATCTAACTAAGACTTAAAGGAAGGATTTAAGCTACTAACTTTCACAATCTATAACATTTTCATCATTTTCACTTGGAAGAAAGGAAAGGTGGCACAAGTTCGAAAAGGAAATGATGAAGGAATATTGCATGTGAATATTAATCCTTCTCACTTCTGTAGATTCCTCATAATTTTTGGCCTTCAATGGTTGACTTGTCTTTTCTTGGTCTAAGATTTTGACCTGAATAATGACTTGGGTGTTTTTGCCAAATAAATTTGGTTATGAGAAGTGTAGGGGGTTCAAAGCTTTGCCGTATGGAAGTAGTGAAATAGTATTTTGAAAATTCATTCGCAAAAGGTGGTACACCAAACTTTCACGTGAAATTTTCAAAATTTCCAGTATTTCAAGGTTTTGCGATCAAAGGAGGTACACATGACAGTGTTTAAACCGAACTTTGATGCTCCACACTTAAAATTTCCGCTTAAAGTAGACAACAAGGTTGAGGCCTCGCCTCTAACACACGTTTACGAAAATACGAGTCAAGTCGAAGGGGCCCTAAGCCTTCAAAATTCTACAACACAACATAGAAACTTGGCCAAAATCTTTGGTCCAAGTAGTGCTCCAACCACGCCGGTAGCACTTAAGTGAAATAGCAAAGTGTTGGTGTATCAAAAAAGGGTACTGGCAACCTCAAGGGGGGCCCTTATATACCCGTGGCCGGGCCCCTTTCGGTAATTGCTAGTGAAAACACTTTGTTACTTCTTATTCTAAATCCCCCTAATGTAATTCCAAAATAATATTTGTTTAATGGTGGAAATTTCTAAAAACATCCCCATTTGGCTAACGAAATCTTGGCCAAATCAAATCCAAGATCTTAACCCAAAATATTTTGGAATTAACCCTAATTTGCGTAGATATTTTGCAAATTAACCAAAAGTCATTTTGAAAATTGTCTTTCTTTAGCCCAAATATGGCTTTTTACGCAAGAAAGAGATCTTGACCAAATCCAATCTTTGATTTTCCAAGAGATATTTCCAAAATCACTTCTAATTAACCGCAATTAATGATTAAAAAGTCAAACTAAGAGCTGACCCTTTCTATCTTTTAGGGAACAACTTGAAACGGAAAACCATCTATGCCATTGTTTTCAGAAGACCCCAATTAGCCTACAGGACCTCTAACCCTTCATTCCCAGGCCATTTGCGCGCCCAAATTGGAATTACGATAACTCCAATTAAAAGTAAAAAATCTAACTTCTAGGATTTGCGCATTTTGATGAATCTGTCAGGCCAAGGTTGTTAGGAATGTCCGTGAGAGTAAGGAATGACTCCTTATTTGTGACAATCGGACATCATTCGCTCCTGATACGCCGGTCAACCCGTCGCCAACTTATAAATTCCAGCGAAATTCGATGTCGATGCCGGTTCTGGTAGTTGGGAATGTCGGAATGTCTTCAAACTTGAACGAGCGCTTATTAAGCACACAAAATCCTATCCTAATTTTTAATGAGATTTTACCGCATCATACGTAATTTCTATGAATTTACGAACATTTCTATGTGCGGTTGACTTCCCATGGAGTCAACGTGGAATTTTGGAAAAATCCAAAATAAATTGGGTATCTTCTAGGGCACTCCTAGATCCTTTAGTGTAAGTCCCACGCGGCCTTGCACTATCCTAATTTTAGTAATTTGGAATTACTTTGCCCATTTGGACAATTTAATTCCCGATGCCCGAGAATCTTGGACAATTGTTTGATTCTTGTTCGCTCTTGGCATGCTCCTACCCTTGGAACACCTTTCTGTAGTCTTCAATCTCCAATCTTCCATCTTTTGTCTCGTGAAGTTCGAATTCTCCAAATTAATTGTAGTGGTTTTACTTTTAAATCCAATTTGTTTCAACATTGAATTTAAGCCCTGGTAACTCTTCTAGGCTCGTAGTAGACTCTTTTAGCTTAGTCAGTATGTCATGTGCATCCTTAAAAGGTTGATTTTGCACAGATAGTCACTAGGACTGACTAACTCTCAATCCTTCAATTCTTTCAAAACTACTAAATCTTCACACAAACTTACTTTGGAGACTTAGAATGATTCAAATTTTTAGGATTAGGAATTTTCCACCTTCTAAGTTGGTTTTCCACCATTTTGGCATAGACTGACACCAAAACTCCTTCAATACTCTTTTTATGTCTTTTTCTTGAATATTTTAGCTAATTTTCGCCATTTAATCGCGAAAAATGGACCCAGAGTCTTGAGTGCCATCTCGAGGGCTCACAAGTAGACAAGGATTTGAGAGGCTTAAAGCCTCCAATTCAAAAGACAAGTTACCATTGTCTTGTGTTTTACCAAATCAAGTGGACACTCTTTCCTCCTATTTGCTTAAAACTCTCTTTTAATTAGATAGATTTGTTGAAGTTAGGAATGTTAACCACCCTTTTACAAACCCAAAAATCTTAGACATATTAGTTTTATTTTGAGTCCATCATGATTTAGTCATAATACTCACCCTATGATAGTTAACTTAGTGTGTTAGGATAGAACCAAAAAACCAATAAACAAAAATACAATCCAACCAGTTGGCTAGAGGGCCAGACCAAACCAAAGTCTGTAATCGGATTAGCAAGAACCGAGCAAGACAGATTGAACAAGATGGACGGAGAAGTCCGGTCGGTAGCAAATCGTGCCGTGTCATGTCGCTCAGGTGACGTGGATTTGAGGTGTGGGATCCAGCTAGTCACGCGTAGACACGTGTCTATCAAAAAAAGGGAGGGGGCTGTAGTGGGTTGAGCTAGTTCAACAGGGTGGCATTGAGCTAGTTCGGCAGAGGAACACTAAGCCTGTTTGGTAGGCACTGAGCTAGTACAACACATATCAAAATTTCCAAGTAAGTGATCATTTAGCTCTCTAAAAATTGGATACTTCAAAAATTGATTTTATCATAAATCAAATCGGATTGGTAGTGGTAGCCACAATCCATTTTTGAATTTTTGACAAAATCTACTTGTGAAGCATCAAAATTTCTTCATAATTTTCTCAAGTGCCTCTCAAACTCCATTGAAACACCTCTCTACAAAACTTGCAACAACAAACTAGAGAATGAGTGAGAGAAAGAGAAGTGAAGAGAATAAAGCTTGAGAAGAAAGACACCTGAAGGAATTTTTGATTAGAAAACCAATTTCCCAACTATCTTACTATTGACACCTAATTTTTTATTCTTTGGCTTTGACCTTTGACATTTTAAAATTAATATTCATAGAATCTTACAATTGAAAATTATTCTTATTCCTCGGTTTGTTCTTCAATCTTTGGTAGTTAGTTATTAATTAGATTCTTAGAAGGTTTAGATTTTGTTAATTTTGTTTTATTAGGCCAAATAAGACAAAATTGACAACCAATTTCTTTAGGAATTGAGGGAAATTAAAGAACTAATTAGATTTGAAAAGATTTGATTAGATTTTTAGATTCTAACTAATTAATTACCATTTGAATATTGATCAAATAGGAAATAATATTTAAAATAAAATACAATCAATTATTTTTAATTAACAATTGATTTACAAACTTATTGGCTTAGGATTTTATTTGGTAGATTTAATTAATTTTTTGGTATTTGAATAATTACCAAAGGTTAGGAATTAATCAAAAATACACAAAAATAGTTAAAACCTCTTGACCATTAGTGAAGTGGAAATTAGAAACATTTATCCTTTACCAACAAAGTGGAATTTATCATGAATTAGTTTAATGAATGAACAAGAGGAGTTTAATGGTGAAATTGCTGGCAAGTATGTGCATATGACGATGTTTGATGACCGGACTATAGAGATTTATGCCGAGGAGGTGAATCGCCCTTATTTGATTTTCATTCTCTTTTTTTTGTTGTTCAACTTTATCTTGCTTAAATATTTAAAATTAATAAATAGTTAAAAATTTTATTTAGAATAATTGGAAAAAATCTAGAATTAGATAGAATAGAATAGTTAAAGTGTTAGATTAAGATTTAGCTTTAGGACATTCATTAAAACCCTTAACTACTAACCATTATTCCGAATTATTGAAATTGGTTATTTTTAGGATTTAGAAGACATTATTAAAGAGTTCATTGCTTGAAAGGCATTCTTTGAACACCCAAAACGATGAGTATTTGATTAGACATAGAATCCGTGTATTAGATTCTTGCTCAAGGGTGGAATTAGAATTGCCTACACTTGGAAATATCTTTTTGATTGAATTTCAAAAAAGAATCCATGATTAGAATACGCAATCTACAATCTTCCGTCAACTTGTGATTTTCAAATGGCGTTTGCAGACCTTATAAAGTTTTTGGCTTCTTAGGTATTAGCTAAACAGTGGAAGAAGTTTGTAGAGAAGCGTCCCTCCCTCCTTACAGATTTTTATGTAGATGTAAGTTGTGTATATTAGAGCACCTCCAAGTGGCGAAATGATTTCCGTGCCAAGCTTTCAAATTTTGCTCTAGAATCGTAATCCGTGAGTTACAAGCAATTTTTCTCAATTGTGTGGATACAACATTTTAGGGTTGTAGGGTTGTAGGAGTTGTTGGGATGCATAAGTGAATGTATAGTGCCCTTCTAAAACCTTGAATTGGCCAACTGAATCTTAAGTCAATGTCCTCCTCAATAATAGACGCTTACCTTGTCACATTTTGGATATTTTTTAATTTATCAATTTAACACTCATGAACTATCTTGGCTTTATTTAGGGTTTAGAATCCCTCTTAAATGCGCCGATTGAACTAATATGAGGTTTATTGGTGTTGCAATTTATCAAGACCAAGAGCACTCTATGGCTTACTACAACCAGTTGTGGAGTTTGATATTGCCTACGATGAGGCCTTTAGGGATTTGATAGGCAATTCCTAAAAGTTGGCTCTTTTGTATTAAATCTATGACAAAAATGTAGAGGGGTGAGTTCAAAAAAGACCGATTGGTTTTTGTACACTTTGGCTATAATACTCTTGATTTTTCGAGAGTACTTTAAAAATAAAAAAATAATTAAAAAAAAGAAGCTTAATGTATATTTCTTGAAGAAAAAAATATCCTAAGAAGGAAAAGTATAGGAAAATTTTCTAAGTAGGTGAATTAGAAAAGTGCAAAATCTCATGAAAATAGGCACTTTTACATTTTAATTTGAAAAAAATAGGAAAAAAAACTTTTTGAGAAACTAAAAATTGGCCATCAGGGAATAGTTGATGATGATTAGATTTCACCAAAAGAATTATCTAAAAACTATCTTCAATGTTAAAAAATTGTGTGCAATGGAAGTATTGTTTGTACTCATGTGGAGGGCATAAAATAATATGTTTTCTAATTTCCTTTGATGGATACATGATTTCCTACTATGCAAATAGATCATGAAATTTTGAGTTCTAAATCATGAAATTTGGGTACTCCTAACATGGTGAAAACCCTAAAACTCCTAATTGAGACAAATTAGTCAGAAGGTCATTGCAAGAAACACCGGTCCTATTTCATGTCACAATGAGAACCATTTTTTTGTTGTCTACTATAACTTTTGGAGAATAAGTCCAATGAACATGAAACTTTTATTGAACATACTTAACTTGAAGGATATTAGATTCCTTATTTCTTAGAAATTAAAAAAAAACAATTTATACTTAAAAATCATTTTTGTTGAGCGTCACAGTTTGTAGTTTACAAAAATCACTACGTTATGAATGCCAATTTAATGATTTATAAACAAAACTTTCATGGTCTATACATATAGGTGTAAAACTTATAACTTTTGAATGAAATCCAAATATATGTTATTTCATATCCTCCACATGATTGCAATTTTTTTTTCGTTGCGCACAATTTCTAAACATTGAAGATGGTTTTAAGATTGTTCTTTTGGTGAAATCTCATCAAAATCAACTCTTTAAGAATGGACAATTTTTAGTTTTAAGAAAAAATTATTTTCCTATTTTTTACAAATTAAGATGTAAAAGTACCAATTTTCATGAGATCTTGTACTTTTTTAGTTCTCCTACTTAGAGATTTTTCCCATAATTTTCCTTTCTAGGGTACCTTCTTTTTAAAGATATATACATGAAACATATTTTTTACTATTTTAAAAAATTATTTTTCTAATTTTAAAGCCCTCTTGAAGGAAAAAAAGAGTACTGTGAAAATGCTACGCTTTTTGGACAGTGTTTTTTGCAATGACCCTAAGTTCAAAATTAATTATAAAACTAATTTTAAATTTTTAAAAAATACAAGGAATCTAATTAATATCAAATTAGGCATCTCCAATAAAAATTTCAAACTTATAGGATCCATGCATCAAAAGTTATTGCCAAAAATAACATTGTCACTTTGATCACGACGTGACTGATAGGACTACACTAATGATGATATTTAGTGTCTTGTACACTAAATACGAAGGCATACACTAAAAGCCAATTACCCTATGAAAGTAAGTAACATTAAATGTCAATTCAAACACTAAATGTACTCCATAGTAAATCTGAAATCTGAAAAGGTTTACATTTAGTGTTAGAACACATTAATGGGAAGGGAAGAGAAGAGAAAGTGGAGGCAGTACATTGAAGTCAGAGTTGTCATATCGGACAATTTTTTACTGCAAAGTTCAAAGCTTTGTAACTTTTGCAAAACAAATCTGAATTGGACATATGATATGTTTTTTGACATCTACAAAAATTGTAGATGTCAAAAAACATATCATATGTCCAATTCAGATTTGTTTTGCAAAAGTTACAAAGCTTTGAACTTTGCAGTCGGTCTGATATGACAACTCTGATTGAAGTTTAACACAACACTAATTGTCCTCACAGTTCAGATTTAGTGTTGCGGCTAGTAGGGGTGTAAAAACACTAAATGTCATTAAACACTAAATATCATCTTTAGTGTAGTTTGCTCCTGTGTTTCCAAATTATTCATATGGGCAATGGTACTTGTCGTTTGAATTTGTTAGATACGCTATCTCTTATGGCTTCGATTATCAATGCTTTCTTTTAGGGCTCCTGATTATTTGCTAGACACAAGCTAGAGCCATCCTTTTCCTTTAACCGCTTTTACATTTACATTGTTGTCTGGAAATGTGAACTGGTAGCTATATCGTAGTTCTGGATTGGATGTTGGGGTCGTGTTCGAAGGAATGTCATTTTTGGGAGTGCGAGAAGGTGCTCGCACGCTTGTATGCGCGTGTGCTGTTTTCAGTCGGTGCTCCTTCCAAGATTTGTAGTAGTTCTGTTCCAGGGCGAGTCAGTGCACCAAGCTATATCTAAAACCTGAAAAGAGGACTGAATCATCGTTAACTTTCCAATCGCAACCCCGCTGCTTAGATTCCTCATCGTCAGTTCGTCACTCTTACGTCCAAAAAGACATCAAGCATGCTACGGTACGGTCCTGATCTCCGTCAGGCTGACGGGCTTGTATTTATACCCGCTTGCAAAGAAATCCGTTTCATTTGTTAAAAACAAAAAACAAAATAAAAAGAACAAGCGCCGGTACGTACACGTGCGCAATTACCGGCCGCCACTCTGGACGTCAATCCAATCCCATCCAATCGTCTCAGCCACGCTCATCCCCAGTCAACCCCTTCCCATAACGCAGCGATTTAGAAACTCTCTCTTCTCAATTCGTGTCAAAAGCAATGAGAAGAAATGAAAACAAAACAAAACTCTATTCATTTCTCTCAAACGCCCTTGTCGCATCCCAGTAGACACCCCTCTTCAGATCCCTTCTCCCCATCATCACTTTCACGCGCACCCACGCATCGTCAATAAAGTTTTATAAAATACGGAGAAATATCCAGAGTCCCACTCATGAAACGGGACTCAAAAACCGCTTTGAGAAAGTGTAGCCTCTTCTGTATTCACCGAAATGACCGGATTCCCAGTACAAACTTTGGTTCCACGGCAGTGAAGGGAGGTGAAATGGCAAACTGAGTACGCCGAAAATTAAATTTCACACTGCAGGGGAAAATTGGGAGTGGATCGACGCTGGAAATCGATCGGTGCAGCCGGATGAAGCTCGCCAACTGGGTCGTGTAGATTTGGTTCTAGACTGTAAATTAACCGGGAGGAGTAATGGTCACCCCTGGAGTTCTGGACTAGCCGGCACTCCGGCAGATCAAGGAGAGGATAGTCGAAATACAATGCTTTGTCACTCAGAGAGCCTGGTGACTTATTAGGTGGACTTGCGGAAAGATTTAAACTGAATAGACTGTGGCCGGGACTGAGCTAGCCGTGCAAGGATAAAGCCGTCGGTGGTACATAGAAACTTCGGCTCTCTTATCAATCAAGCTCTCAGTCTCTCAGCAGTTTCAAGCTTTCAGGCTGCATGTCAGCTCTAGACTAGGTACGTCAGACTGCAGGGCTTGAATTCCTCAACTCGACTGAGAGGGAGCTCTGATATATATATCGCACCGTTTCTAGGTCTTTCAATTTTAGTTCATTAATTCTCCATCTTAGGCCTTCAAGTTGTCGGTTGGAAGTTGGAACGATGGGTGTTTCGAGGTCTGCATTCGCGGGCTGGTTGGCCGTGTTGGCCATTCTGAGCTTGGTGAGCGCACCCGTGTCTGCTAGGCGAAGCCTCTCCAGTTACAGCGATGGCGGTTGCAGAGAGGGCTTCTACCAGCACTCGTGCCCCAACGTGGAAACCATCATCTACGAGTCCATGCTCAAGTCGTTCCAGAATGACACCACTGTGGCACCCGGCGTCCTCCGCCTCGCCTACCACGATTGCTTCGTCCGCGGCTGCGACGCGTCCTTGCTCCTCGACGGACCCACCTCCGAGAAAACCTTCCCCTTCAACGTCCTTCTCCACGGCTTCGACGCCATCGACGCCGCCAAGGCCGCCGTGGAGGAGGCCTGCCCGGGCATCGTTTCCTGCGCCGACGTGCTGCAATTCGCCGTGCGCGACACCGTGACGTTGACGGGAGGCCAAGGCTGGACCGTGCCTGCTGGGCGTCGCGACGGCACCGTTTCCAGGGCTTCCGAGGTGGCGGCCAATATCCAGCTTCCCAACAACACGGTGCCCGTGCTGTTGGAGGCTTTCCAAAAGAAGGGCCTGAACGCCGCGCAGATGGTGGCCCTGACTGGTTCTCACACCATCGGCGTCGCGCCTTGCATAGCCATCGGTAACCGCATCCACGGTGAGAAAATCGATCCCACACTCCCATCCTCCTTCGCGAAATACTTGTTGAAGAAGTGCCCTGAGGCTGTTGTCATCGGCGCCAACATCGACCTTGATTTGACTCCCACGAAATTCGACACCCAGTTCTTCAAGGACGTCGTGAACCAACACGGCTTGCTGACTTCCGATCAGAGCATGTGGGTGGACTCGCGTACCAAAGGATCAGTGTGTGCGAACACTGACTGGGCCACATTCAGCTCCAACTTCGCGGAGGCCATGGTGGTGATGAGCCAGATCGAGGTGCTCACGGGCAGCGCCGGCGAGATCCGGCGAGTATGTACTTCCGTGAACTAAGTGATTTAACCAAGCCAGGAGTTGAATTGGTGCCCAGGACCCAGCTACATGTCGGGCACCACCTGTACTACATGTATTTATTCATTCTGCACCATCCTGTTATGCAACTGTAGTATCTGATTGTCCAATAAGCAACACTGATTCTTCCGAAATTGTTCAGTCTCAGCATGTTTGTCAACACAATATGCAGATCGAGAGGGTTTTGATGTTTACAAATTGAGTGCAATTTGACTCCTTGTAAATGAATTTCTACTTTTACCATGTCGTTTACACTTGGAGTACGGCGAGTCATCTAAGCAGTGCAGCGTTGAGCATATTGCCATGGCCGAGGCCTGCTGTTTGGCCTGCAGTTCCTCCTGATATTTCTCGTGTGCAAGCTGAAGAACAGGTAACTATTGTTTTCTAATCACAGTCCTGAGAGGATTAATTTCCAAGTGTGATTTTTCTCTTTGAGTGTTCTTACACAAATGAAACGCTCATAGACTTCACCTACTAACGTTGTAGTATGTGAAAAACATGTAGATATCACCACCAAAATTGTCAGAAGGTTTTGGAAGGCTCACAAAGCAACTCTCTCTATCACCGACTGTTCTTCTCCGTGAAGCCAACCGTCGGAGTGCATCTCTGGCAGTTGGCCGGTAGTCTGGCTGAGATGCTTGATTTGAGCCGACTTTCTCTGAAGGAAAGGTGAGAGAAGGATGGTTATTCCATCTCCCAACTGAAATTCTGTATCGTCTCTTCCTTTTGTCTGGTATTGATTATGATTTTCTGTTTCAAAGAATGAATTGATACCGGGGACTGTTGAATTTCATTTTGTTTTCCACAAAGCCCAATACTATGATTCCTTTTTTCCTGCATTTATAAGATCTGCTAATTTTTCCACGAGAGGATACTTTCTTTGAATACATGTTGACTGAATATTTGAGTTGTCCTCTCTGTTATGACCCAAGGGTATGTTTTAGTATCCTGACTTTGGTGTCTAATATGTAAAACAACGGTAGCCCAGCTGCAGATGCTGCTGTTGCTGCAGTTGCTGCTGCTCCAGTACCCCCCTCAGCACTTCCTCAGGAGTCTATCTCTGGAGCAGATTCTTCAAGCCACGAAACCCTGCAGAAGTACAATAGTATTGAACCCCCAATGAAGTTCAAGCAGCGGCAGAGCATGCACTGTTGACCAGCATCAGTGATGAAACCCTACGCACGGCTTTATCATCCGTTGAGGGGTTTGAGGTATGTGTTTGCATCTTTCATTGACCTGAGTCGTATCGGTCTCTTTTGACTTTAATGTCGAATTAATTCATCTCGTATCATTTATCATTTTGCGAAATAAGTCAAGTGCATCTGATTTTGTTGCTTTCTGTTTCTGTCTCACACTTGGGAGAGCAGTTCTTCATAGTTCATAGTTCCAAACCACGCCCTAGATTTCTGAGATGTTACAGTCCAAATCTCTTAATCCCCGTTGTATACAGCATCTGTTTTTGTTGACCGTGTTTAGATTTTCTCCCTGTTCATGGTGGTTTGACCATTTTGCTATTGAAATATGTGATAGGAAATGTTTTTGAACCTTACGCGAGCTGCCGCTGACAATTTCCATCGATCTTGGCGTAAAAGACATGGCGTGGTCTTGGATGGTGAAGTTGCAGCTGTACATTATCGACGTGGAGCATTGGATGCTGCTGCTAAACTTTACGAGAAGGTACAGTTGAATTCGATCAAGATAACATCGAAGGGGCAATCGACAATGTTCATAGCATATTCTGAAATTTATCGTCATGGTTTGTGATCTTTGAGCTCGTTCCAGGTCCATGCCATTTTTAACTGATGGCTACGACTTTGGTTTACAGCATCGATATTTCATGTTGCTGGGGCCTAATGAGACCTTTCTCTCCTGTGAAGACATTTTTATTAGATATCGTATATTTTTACCTGTTGAATTGATGGAGGATGTAATGTGTTACTTTGATAAACAGGTCTGTGCTCTTTATGGGAGTGAGGGGTGGCATGCTTTATTAGTGCAAGTTCTTCCACGACTGTCTGACTGTCAAAGGAAACTATCAGATTGGGCCGGCTACCTCTCCTCCTGCATCAAGCTTTTGTCCTTAGATCCTGGGCCTATATCTAGTGAGGATCGAATCTCTATTCAAGCGGGAATCGTGAAATTAGCCCATGGTGGTTTGCCTGTACCGGTATCGTTGGACGTGTCTACACTTATCACATTTGCTGCAAGAGGGGGTCCACCACTTGAATTGTGCGAGGGGGATCCTGGCACTTTGATGGTGACTGTGTGGAGCGGGTTTCCGGACGACATTACTTTGGATTCGTTGAGCTTGACACTGGTTACCACCTTTGCTGCCGACGAGGGAACGAAGGTAATAAGTCTCGTATCCAGGCTGAAATCACTAAATGTCCGTCGTTTCATGTTACATCAGATGACTTGGGTTTCGTGATTATGATTTGGCTTCTGAGGATGGTGCTCCGTACCTGCTTCCTTCCCATAAATTTCTCAACTAGCCTAACAATAATTCTCTGCAGTTCGTGAAGAGTGTGGATGCTCCAGTACTTAAGCCTGGAAAGAATCGCGTCTTAATGACGTTTTTGCCACCACAAAAACCCGGGTCCTATGTACTGGGAGTACAAACCGGCCGTATTGGGCAAATTAAGCTGCGTTCGCGGACATACTGTACTACGAGTGCCGTTTCTCAAGCAGTTTCCACCTTAAAATGCCAGTTCTGGAGGAAATGGTGGCGGTCGGTATGCTCCCTGTCCCTTCACAATGTCCCCGTGTTGGACAGCAAGTTGTGTTCCAGTGGCGAGTTGAGAGGCTCAAGGAGGGTTGGGCTGCATTTCAGCAGCAGGACTCCAAAGGAAACTTGCTCTTGCCCAGAGCGCAGTGCAATGATCAGGTATGTGTGCCATCATCTCAGTTCCTGTCCTCCGTGCATGCAGCAAGAGAAGTATTGTGTTTTTTTTGCATTTGAAGAACATGACTGTTAAGTAGTGGGGATATTTTGTGGGTGAGTGCCGCTTATGTGGAAGAACGGATTGATGCTAGAGCATTAGTCATGTATAGGTAATCTGAAATGCGGTGCCTTCTACATAGCAGTGCCCTCTGTTTGGCTTTAGTACATAGAACATGCATTTCGGCTGCTTTCAGTCTTGAATTTGATAATTGTTTTAACGGTTTGCTAATTTTCGTTCGTATAGTAGCCAGCATATTAGCCGAGGCTCACATGGTGTATCTTGTTCTGATATTGTGTTTCACACCCGTCATAACATTAGAGAAAATATGGACTCTCCGGAGGGCTTCGAGGGTTTGACGAACCAGTCTATATACACAGTCCTACGGAGCTACAGAAAGGGTGGAATCTCTAACAGAGGTGCGTGATAGAGGTGCGTCAGCTTGTGTGAATATCTTGGGTATGTATGAGTTTCTTGCCTTTTTTAATTCTTGATTTGTCAATGAAGGGTAACTATCACATGCTCCTCCATTTAATTAATGGTTCTTTGCAATTCAATGCACTGACAATTGCAAAACTAACATGAATGACAATAGGGGAAAAACATTTGTGAAGGGGAAATAAATGTTATCAAAAGGGTCCCCTCCAACACTTCTTAGCAGCCCTCCAGAGAGTCCATATTTTCTCTAATGATGGATCCTTATCTCCCTTGCACGTTATATGAATATGATCAATTTCGTTAAAATGGTGGTATTTCGAGTGCCACTTTGACAAATTTCAAGTGTCATTTTTATATATTTTGTGTACCATTTTGACATAGAGGCTTAGTGGTAGAGGAAGAAAATGTGTCATTTTAACAGAATGTCATGCCATTTTATTGTACAATATCGCCATTTTAACAAAATTGACCATGAATGTGCAGGAATCTGAAGTCTTCTATTATGAGCTGAAAGCAAACAACGAGTATTGGATGATTGCAAGAAGACGAAAGGGTTTTATTTGTCTTCCTCCCAGTGTAGGCTCCCGCATTGTCCTTTCCATGGCTTGTGTGCCTTTAGTAGCGGGTCATGTTCATCCGCCTGCCTTGCGATTGGCGAACATAGGTCGTGCCCATGTCAGCCGGAGTCCTGCTGGTCCTCATTTGGTTTGTATTTTACCCCCTGCACCTTGTACTGCACTGTGTATCAGGAAAGGCATATGATTTTCGTGATCACGCTTCTGCTGTGAAGCTTATTTGGCCCGTTTTTCGTGAATTTGTCCGCATGCGCTGGCCGTCAGTCTACATCAACCAGATTTTTTCAAACAAGTGTACGTTTCGGCTATTCTAGATCGACTCCTGTGCTTGTGAACTGGTGCTGCAAGTCTTAGCTCAGCAATGAAGTTCACCGTTTCCATCTCCATGGTTTGAAATCCTTGTTTGGTCTGAACCCGGAGTCGACCTACAGTGTGGTTTCTCCTGAGCATATTACCTTGGGTTGCCAAATTGAAGGTGGAATCAAGTATTACACTCTCTTTGGACCGGATCCGTGATGCCTCTCCTGTTTTGGTTTCCTTGAAAATGTCCTTATCACGTGTCGGGTTGTTACTGCTGTGATTTTGAATTGGGACATAAGCTTTCTCTACCAGTGTAGGATATATCTTGAAATAGATTGTCAATGATTCGATATGTACAAGATTTCAATTTTCTTACTGTGCCGAGTGGTGGGTGCATGAGCGAATGATAAATCAAAGTTGGGAGGAGCCTCCATGATATTTTTCATTTCTCATCACTTGGTCGATATGTTTTACTGAATCCTCGACTTAAGAACGCTCATAACCAGTTCTGATCGATTGTGTTAGTCGGTCTGCTCGAACATGTTTCATCACGATCAGGATAATTTGATCATAATCACACAATATTCATCCATAAAGGAGACAATTACAAGACTTTTCATCCACGGATAGAGCTAGTTACGTCGTGTAACCTTCTCCACAACCTCCTGGTGGCTCGAAGGTTACTTAGTCCATAAACGCTTTCATTTTTCCATACCATGAGAGAAAAAATGAGGCCTTTAGAGGGCTACTTTAGAGTGACATCCTTAGCATTATCCATGTCGCTTTTGACCCTAAATAATCATTCAATGTTGGATGTCATATGATCTGACTTCGGATTTAACTACTCACCAAAAATGACAAATCGTTGCCAAAAACAATTTACTAAAAACCATGGAGTCTTGGTTGATGAAATTAGATATTAAACTTAGAATCTCTAGTTTTTAATAAATTTATGTGACTTGAAGCTAGATAAGTCATTAAAGATTTTTTTGTTTTGAGTTTATTCAAAAGATTAAAAGAAAAAAATCCTTATGATTGAAAGCAATTAGCTTCTTATCAAAAGTTGTTTTGTTTTGTAAGTGTGAAGGTGTGAGGAGAAGGTCTTAATACAAGTAAGATAGTAGTAGACTAGTAGAAGGGCAATTTCGTTAAAATGGCGATATTCCAGTACAGTGGCATTCCATTTCATTATAGTGGCAGGGCATTCGATTAAAATGGCATGGCATTCAATTATAATGGCGCGACATTCCCTACGAACGGGACGGTATTCCATTAAAATGGCGTTCTTGGGTGCACTTGAGGCGGGTCCATGGAGGAGTGCGTCGTTTTCCGAGGGGTCGGACACGAGGAGGGAAACCAAAGTAGTTGTGAAGTCACAATGCATTTGGGGAGGGGGGGGAAGAAGGGACCTGATTGTATGGGACGGTGCAGAGAGTGGTTTTCAAGGCGACCTTGCATCCCACGGGAGTCCACCGTCTCGAAGTCAACATACAAAGCAACGATGGTGGAGACGTTGATTTGAGCTTCCCCTTTTTGAAGCTTCTCCATAAAAGTTTGTGCTTGGCCAACTACGAATCAAAGTAGTTTAGACTTCAAAGTTGTCGAAACAGTACGGCACTGGGAATTTGACCAAAGCTACACTGGTTGGTCAAAAGTGTGCATGGCCAGAGAATGGAGGTTGGGAAATCTGAGTTCAAAGATATGAATGTAGCTACCTTGGAATTCCTTTCTTTCAGAAGAGTGAGGAATTTGGAAAACGAAGCCTCCCATGTATTGCCCTCTGTCGTCAAAACATTTCTGTACATGATGTGATGCATGATTTTATAGATGTGGAAAACAATAGGGTAGTGAAGGCACACCCCAATTATTTCTTCATCGTCAATTATGCCAACTTCTCAATACAAATAGTGATTACGCCCATTTTCTTGTACTACATACCTTCAAAGGACCGTGGACATTCGCCACGATCTCTGCCTTCTTCATCCTAAGAGTGTTTCTTAGTCTGTAGTCCCCTTCGTCATTGGAGAAATCTGAGAGGTCCATGTCTTTGCTGTCTTTGTTTTTTGTTGTCAGATTGAGATGGCACAATATCCATGTCCAACTTCCTTTGCGGTGTTCCAAACAGGATATGCCGAAGATTATGGGGTACTAATTTCCCTGGAATACTAGGGAAGGTACCACTGTGAGTGAGGTAGTCCTCGTTGCAACACCTGTCTACTTCAAACTTCGATTGAAGATTAGAAATGTTAGGTTGGTGTTGCAATTAAAAGAGGGTTGCTTTGTACAACATGGATTTCAACGAACCACGCCTTTGCTAGAATGTGGAGAGCAAATACCCCCATCCAATAATTTTTGCTTCATTGTAAATAATGAAATATGAAGGAAGACTTAGAAGTGCAAAAAAGGAAGTCAGACCTCTGAATTTTAAACGTTGTACTTTCTATTTCATTGAAAATGCGCGTACTTCCAATGGAGGTGCACGTGATGTATGCCCAATAGCTCCAATGAGCTCCTTCCTTCAGTCAATGTGTTTTTCTCTTTTCCAAAATGAACTCTTCATCTCGGACAACATCGACATCCCAAATTGAGATGCAACCGTGGGAATTTGGGATTTTGGTGATGTCTAGGATGTGGAGCTCATCTTGGAGGCGAGGAAAATGGATTGACGGAAGGAAGAAGCTCATAAGAGTTATTAGACATGCGCGTTTCACTTCTTCAATCATGTCTTTGTTCTTGAAGCTTCCTTTGGTCTTGGAAGGGTTCATTGTAATGTTTCACTGAAAACGTGCTTATACTTCCAATGCAGGTGCATGTGATGTATGCCCAATAGCTCCGATGAGCTTCTTCCTCCAGTCAATGTGTTCTTCTCTTTTCCAAAATGAACTCTCCGCCTCGGACAACACCGACATCCCAAATTGAGATGCAACCGTGGGAATTTGGGATTTTGGTGATGTCAAGGATGTGGAGCTCATCTTGGAGGCGAGGAAGATGGATTGACTGGAGGAAGAAGCTGATCAGAGTTATTAGACATGCACGTTTCACTTCTTCAATCACGTCTTTGTTCTTCAAGCTTCCTTTGGTCTTGGAACGGTTCATTGTAATGTTTCACTAAAAACGCGCGTACTTCCAATGGAGGTGCATGTGATGTATGCCCAATAGCTCCGATGAGCTTCTTCCTCCAGTCAATGTGTTCTTTTCTTTTCCAAAATGAACTCTTCGCCTCGGACAACACCGACATCCCAAATTGAGATGCAACCATGGGAATTTGGGATTTTGGTGATGTCTAGGATGTGGAGCTCGTCCTGGAGGGGAGGAAGGTGGATTGACGGAAGGAAGAAGCTCATAAGAGTTATTAGACATGCACGTTTCACTTCTTCAATCACGTCTTTGTTCTTCAAGCTTCCTTTGGTCTTGGAACGTAGCTATGCAGCAGAGGACGTTGCTTCACAATGACCTTCATTGTCATGAATGAAGTCGTTTGCTATCCAAGTATCCCGGACCCAAATTGACATTGAAGTGTATCGTAAAGCATCCCAATGCCAAATTTGGAAGTGAGTAACTTGGTTCGCTAACGCACTCAAAGGACGTGGTTTGTGATGTGTCTCCTTTGCGATTTTGAACTTGGCCTTCCACGTTGCACAATGTCATGTATGCCCAATAGCCCAGATTCGCTTCTTCCTCCACTCCATCTATGTCCTTCACCTTCCAAAAAGATTATTTGCCTTGGACAATACCGACATCTCCAACAGAAACACAGCATTTGAGTTCAGGATGTTGGTCTTGTGCAAGGTAAGGAGCTTGTTTTAGTAGAGAAAAAGGCGAATCTGAGCTCCTGGACATGCATGTTTGACTTCTTCAATGTCTTTGCTGAAGTTCGATTTTGTCTTGCAACCTAGCTTCGGAGTGCACGTCGTCGTCTTGGAATGTCCTTCATGGTCATGTTGTGAGTCGTTCGGGATCCAAGTGCCGAATGCCAAAATTGGCATTCAAGCGTATCGTAATGCATCCCACGGCCTAATTTGGAAGTGGGCACTTCCACATAGCGAAATGTCATGTATGCCCAATAGCTCGGATTCCCTTCTTCCTCCAGTCTATCCATTTTCCTCACCTTGGAAACAGATTCTTTGCTTTGTACAATACCAACATCTCAAATTGAAACACAGCATTTGAGTCTAGGATACTGGTGTTGTGCAAGAAAAAGAGTTACTTTCGGAGGTGACGAAATTGGATACAATAGAAGAAGAAGTGAATCCGAGCTTTTGGACATGCATGCTTGACTTCTTCAATGTCTTTGTTGTTGAAGTATTTGATTCGGTCTTGGATCGTAGCTTTGGAACGCAGGTCGTCCTCTTCTAGTGTCATGCTGTGAGTCGTTCGGGAACCAAGTTCCCGACGCTAAAATTTGCATTGAAATGTATGCTAACGCCCTTCCAATGCCCAATTTGGCAGTGGGAACTTGGCTCCCTAACGCACTCATTGGACGCGGTTTGTGACGTGTCTCCAATGTGACTTTGAAGGAGGTCTTCTACATTGGAATTAAAATGTCATGTATGCCCAATAGCTCGGATTAGCCTCTTCCTCTAGTCATTCCGTTTTGCTCACCTCCCAAATTGACTCTTTGCTTTAGATAATAGCAACATCCCAAACAAAAAGACACCTTTCAAGTTTGGGATTTTGCTGTCGAGCAAGACAAAGAGTTACTTTCGGAGGTGAGGAAAATGGATACAGTAGAGGAAGAAACAATTCCTAGCTTCTGGACATGCATGTTTGACTTCTTCAATATCTTGGTTGTTGAAGTTCGATTTGGTCTTGGAGCCTAGCTTTGGAGTGCACGTCGTCCTCTTGTGGTGTCCTACATTGTCATGCAACGGGTCGTTCGGGAACCAAGTCCCCAACACTAAAATTTACGTTGAAATGTAATCCAATGCATTCCAATGCCAAATTTGGCACTGGGAACTTGGCTCCCCAACGCACTCATTGGACGTGGTTTGTGGTGTGCCTCCTCTCTGACTTTGAACTTGGCCTTGCACGTTGGGAGATGTCGTGTATGCCCAATAGCTTGGATCTGCTTCTTCCTCCACTCGATCCATTCTCTTCACCCCAAGAACTAACTCTTCACCTCGTACAAGACCCGAATCCCAAACTCCAATGCAACCTTGACACAGTTCATCATTTGTTTGCAGCATGTGAATGTGGATGGACGTGACCTTCACTATCTCTTGAGCATGACTAGCAATGTCTCTACTTAATTTTGGATACTTTGAAGTTCATGTGATCCCTGCCACATTCCTCATTTAGAATGTTGTCTTTGAATGTGAAGTTGTATGTAACTTTTTCCTACATGCTATTCAGTGAAGTTGAATAATGGGCAAGCCTTGTTTGAAGCCAATTGTGCGAACTTAAGTTCAGACCCCACAAAAGATGCTCGTGAGAATGTCAAGTTCACGCTCCCTCCTGATATTGAAAGAGGTGAATCCCTTTGTGTTGTGAAGTAGTCTTACACAGAGGTCAATCCGAGGGGTGCAAGATTTTACGTTGTTGGGCGAAATCGAGGAACTGCATCTCTAGCGTCCATGCACATTGAATCCTATGGACCATGGATCCACCATGTGAAGGTTGCAATGGAGATGGGATTTGGGTGTTGCACAAGGTGAAGCGTTAGTTTTGGGAGTGAGAACGGATTGATTGGAGGAAGAAGTTAACCCAAGCATTCGGGCATGCATGGTTGACCTCTTGGATGTCTGGCTCCTCGAAGGTCGATCTAGTCTTGCAACCTCTCTTTGGAGGGCACGTTGTCCTCTAATCATGTGCTCCATTGTCATGCAATGAGTACGTTTGGGGACAAAGTTATCACTGCTAAAATTTACCTGGAAGTGTGTACCCTAATGCATTCCGAAGCCAAATTTAGCAGTGGGAACTTTATTCCCTAACGCATCCATACGACGTGGTTTGTGATATGTCCTCTTTGGCTTCCGACTTCGCCTTTCACGTCGCAAAGTGGATTGCACCAGCATCTGCAGAGGTGATCGACAGAGTAGAGCATCAGTTGTAGGCATTGATGATTTTCTACAACGAAACTTGGCACGCAGAACCGGAAACTAGGGCACATAGTGTTGGACACATGTACAAGGTTCTACGGGCAAGAGGGTGGTTAGGGTGTAGGATACCATCTTCCATGGTCTGCAACGTTCCGCGTGCGTAGCTGGCATTGTGGACGTTCATGACATCGCAAACCCTCGTGCTCATCTCCATTCGTCGCCATTTGCCCTTTGCGAGGTAACGGTGGACACGAGGTGAGCCAACTGCAGATCACCCCCCAAATGCATCCCTCGATCAAGACTCTAGAAGCAGGTGCATTGGTAAGTTGTGACCAGCGACGATGGCTTCCTTCAACGGACGCAGTGCAATGACCGCTTTGGATGTTCACGGACCGAACATTGTACTGTCGTCGACCTTGAATGTCGACCACATCATCGATCACCCCTGAATTTGCCCTGACGTCGTTGCCTCCATACAGGAAGGAAATGAGCGGTCGTGAGCGTCACTGCAGCTCATTCTCTTCGTGCACGGAGGCACTCGTGTCAAGGCGAATTCAGGGTTCCTCAACGACGCGAACAGCAGCCATCGCCACTGGTCACAACCTATCAGTGCACGTGCTTCCATAGTCTTGACCGAGGGATGCGGTCGGTAGATGGTCGACAACTGGCACACCTCATGCCCTCCAAAATCGATGCAGACTTCTTTCGCTTGTCCATGCTCCGAAGATCGCTAAACCACGTGCGAGGCAACTCCACGTGAGATATTCGCCATCTGCAAGGTACCTCGACCTCCGACAGGCTAGGTGGTTGCCAAGAAAATGGAACCCACATGGCCGTCCGACACTCCACCCACATGAATAATCGCAGTCCATTCCAGGAATGGAAGGTGCCGCGTGAAAGCGAGCGTGGATCCGATGGGCTGATAACCACTTAGCCTGCCAGAGGCCGAGATACCATGCACCTTCGTTGTGTTCGGCTGCTGTCATGTTGACGATGCTGCATGCTCGGCTAAAGACAAGACCCGACAGTCTCCGTGTTGGAGGGCACGATTCAGAACGCCCGTTCTGAACTGGACGGAGCACGTGACCAGCATGTGAGGCCGCTCCGCAGTCGACGTCGGCGTTGATGCACCTTCGAAGCTCCCCCTCTGAATCCCATGTTCTCTTTCGTCGAGCGTTCGTCGTCGTCCCTGCAGACCTTCTTCCGGGGGTTCCATTTGAGCGTCAACGTGTGCCATTTGCAAGGTAATGGTGGACCCGAGATGTGGCAGTTGCCGACCACCCCCTAAATACATCCTTCGGTAGAGACTACAGGAGCACGTGCAGGGAGGAGTTGTGACGACAGGCGATGGCTTACTGCAATTGATGTCTTCCAGTGAATGTTTTGGACGTTCACGAATAGAATATTGGGTCGTTCACATCATCGATCGTCCCTGAATATTCCCGTACGTGGGTGCCTCCGTACGCGAAGAAAGCGAGATGTAGGAGTCGCTACGACCCATTTTCTTCATGTATGGAGGCACCATCGTCACGGAAAATTTAGGGACAATCAATGACGTGAACGACATTCATGGTCGACGACAACGCAACATGCTGCCCGTGAACGCCCGAAAGAATCATTGGAATGCATCAATTGAAGAAAGCCATCGCCTAGCGTCAAAACTACCGATCTTCGCACGCGCTTCCGTAGTCTGGACCGAAGGATGCGATCGAAAGATGATCGGCAACTTCCACATGTCGCACCCTCCATGAACGTTGCAGATTTGTTTTGCTTGGTGCATTGGAGCCAGACGTGCCTCCGTGTACCCATGCACACGATTCCAAGGAAGCTCGAGTGGTACGAACGGAGTGCGAGACACAGGGCGAGCAGGTGGAGCTCTATTCCCTGGAATCATGTGCATGGGCACACCGAGACATGATTGGGATCGGAAGTCTTGATAGTGTAGGCCACGCATTTTCTTGTCCTGAAAGGTGGACAGCGCGATAAGAAGTGAGAGTGAAGGACAGGGATGAAATCATGCTACACAGAAAGAGAAAGATGTAATGTTTGGTCGAAAAAGGGACGCGGCCCATGGCACAGTGGTTGTGGATTCATTCCTCAAGTGCAACTCACGAAGGTGTTCCTTGGGAACCCTAGCTCCCTCTGCCATTCGTGGGAGTGTTCGGAGCCCATCTCTGAATCTGCCATGACCGGATTGATCGCCCTACACCCGAATGGTCGTGACATGGAGCAATCCACTCCCCTGCGTATGAAGGTTGCATTGGGGCTCGCCTCGCACGATGATAGTTAGCCCCGACCGACAGGGAGCGCGCAAGCTTTCACAAGTCGTTTCGTATCCGAAACCACACTATCACGTCCATAGGAGCCCCTCCATATGAAAGCGATTGTGGAGCGTCGGACACGAATTGTCCGCTCCCTATCGGTCGGAGTGAACAAGGATTGCACGAGTGGAGTCCAAATACACCCTTCATACGCAGGGTAGTAGATAGCTCCGGTTTCAGGGTCGAGGTTGATGGTATGGTCGTCTGGACGAAAGCCTCCTCGGTGGCCTACAAAATGACTTCATGCAAGTTCCAGGAGGCCGCGAATGATGCGTGCTGCGTCCCCCAATGAGGCGCGGAACGACGCCTAGAAACTGTTCGCCGATGCATGGTTCACGGTGAAGTCATGAGAGTGACTACCCGAGTGCGTGCAAGCGTGCGTGGGCGCATCTAATTCAGCCTACACGCTACATTTCAAGTTCCATCCGTCAACTGACATCATCATCCGCGACATCATGGGATGGTATGGGATGGGGACACCCAGCCCGCCGCCCGAGTTGAAGCCGACGGTTCAGAACGCGCGCCTTGAACCTCTTCGAGGTTGCTACCAACATCAGAAGGCGCTCCTCCATCTTAACCGGCAATCCATGCACCTGCGGACGAGAAGCTCACATTCAGAAGGTTTCCAACGGCTCGGTAGACAACGACCACAAAGGTGGAGGGACGCACGGAGTCCCGGACTAGGACCGCAAAGCGTGAAGGCGACGAAGGAATGCATCTTGTCTCGCAGAGGACGAAAAAGGCACGCACGAAGGAATGGATGGTTCAGAGTGTCGTAGCACAGGAAAGCACAATTCCTTCTCTAAGGCTTTAGAATGCACTAAATTAGCCTTAAAGTGACTCGTGTATCGTTCCCAAGAGATTTGGTCGAAAGTTGACGAAAGACCGGAATACGTTAGTGGTTATCACAACAAAACCCAAGCAAAAGACTGATCCGGTCTTGGTCTCCAACGTTCCTAAGATTTCCTTGGACCTGATTACCAGATCAATCCTTTATCCTTCCAAACTAAGTCTATCTATCTATACCTGCATGTTCACCACCTTGGTGCTTACGCTCACTAGATATGGGACTAAAGACCCGATACTAGTAGCTGGTCCAATCCCTAGTATAGTAACCAAGTGTAAGTTTAACCTCGATAACAAGAGGGATCTGCTTGTTTGGGCGTTTAGGAAGGAAGCTTACTCCTACCCTTCAAGTTTTAAAGTGTCAGAAGTTCCACTTATGAGTAAAAAGAAACTACTACTACAAACAGACCGGAATACCTCACAACTGGACCGGGACTAATCCGACCCAGCAGGTCACGCAAGCACTCCTGCCTAATCCTAACAAAGACTACAACGACGGAAGAACCAGTTAGTCTAATCCCTGGTAGAATAAGGGCGGTAGCTTATGCAAGAGAGCTGAATTTCCTCACTTAGTCCTTCTTTCTTCTACAGAGACCGGATCACCATTCAGTTGGCATTTGGCCGGACGCTCCCGATCTCAAACCCAGACTCTACAAGTGTCTATCTCTATCAAATACTCCCTAGACCTGTTTCAGAAAGCACTGTGGGATCCTGCACAAATTCCCTATCAAAACCGAATTCACTTTAAGTCCAGAGACCGGATAAACTGACCATCCGGGCACACACTTATCCACACAAGGTTGCAATCCTAACCATCACCATAAGACTTTGACAAGGTCCCATGTACACAGTCCACTTCAGAGTGAATCAGAAAAGGTTCTGACTTGTATTTGCAACACAAAAACTTGTGAAAGTAAGATAACATAATGCGCGCCCGGATTCAATTACGAACCGGGTTTAAATACTAAACTGCAAGAAAACCTAAAAGTGCAAATGGAATCAACACCAGCCGCCAAGAATGCCACCTCACATTCCTCTACAACTTGGATAGGTTGACTTCCACAAAAATACAAAAATACCAACAAAATAGGATCACAGATCCTACATATCTGGATCCGGTCTAAGTTCAAAAGTTCCTAACCTAAATATAACTTGGTTTAGCCGCCTTCCTATCTACCTGTAATTAATGCCCCCTATTTCCTCGCCTTCTTGAGAGGCGACGCACCTTTCCGGGCTGGCTGCTTCTTCGGAGACCGGTACATCTTGATGGGCTTGGGTTTCGGTTTGGTCTTACCCCGCGCCCTGGCCCTGGTCTTCGTGGTCTCTGCCAATGCCTGGTCCGCATCTGAGTACTGTTCCGACTCATCATCGGAGTCGGTCTCTTCCTCCGAGTCCTCATCTTCCTCATCTGACTCCTCTTCCTCTTCATCCCGGGCCTTCCGCTTCACCTTGGATGTCTCCGCGGTCTTCTTCTTGAATCCGGTGATGGGCGGGTGGTGCACTATCTTGCTTTGCGGGGTCTGCTCCCCCACTCTCTCGGCAGTCCGGGCTGGTCCCTGGCTTGGTGACCCGGATCCAGATCCGGTCTTCAGTATAGAGCGGACCTGCACCGTTGCCTTCGCTTCCCCTCCGGTCTTTGGTTGTGTGATGACCGTGGGTGATGACTTGCTTGGAGAATCATCCAACAAGGTGATGAACTTGGTCTTCTCCCTTGGTGGTGTAGTTCCCCGGATTATCTCCCTCAACACAATCGGCTCGGGTTCCGGCTCCTTGGTCTTCTCGGGTTGAGAAACCCTGGGCTCTTCAATCCGGGCCGGTGGGACAGATTCCTCCTCTACTGCGTCGGTCCTGGTTCCCTCTTCCTTCGCCGGTTCATATATGCCGGCTTCTACCTCGACAGCTGCTAGTGGTGGCTGATCCTTCGGTTGCTCCTTCTCCATCTTTGGCTCTTCCGGTCCTGAGACCAGAGCAGAACTAGCTTGGACCTCCGTGACTACTGACCGCCACTTCTCCAGCGCTGCCTCCATTTTCTTGTTGTAGGCCACCAGAGCTGTAAGCATCTGAGGACCCACCATCTTGCCTGCTTCCAAGACCTTCTTGTCGAAAAGCATGGCTTTGTTGACGACTTCACCCGGATGCGTGATGAACTCTCAGATTTCTCCGAGTGTGTTCCGGGCCTACGTGGTGAGGCGTCTCTCTTCATCCAGCTCCTCCTGAGTGTGATGGAGCTCCCTCCTCAGGGCTGAGACCTGATTTGTTAGCCGGAGTACCTCCTCTCTGTCCCGACTATCATGAGCCTCCTGAATCAATTCTCCCAACACCTCCATGATCTTGGAGGGGGGAATAGAGCCTAAGGCTTAGCTTATGGCCCGTAATAACCCTCTCTCCTCTAGGTGGTGCTTTCTGAAATCTTCCAGGTCTCGCAGGATCCTTAGCAAGGGATCCTGTTCCCAGACCGGATCTAACCTCTGGGCTTCCCCGGCTACTACAGAGGTTTCTAGAGGTGGATCCTCTCTTCCTACCTCTGGAACCTCCTCTACTTCTTGTGTGCCTCCTTGATGCCCCTCCTGACTCTCATCCTCGGAGTCCTCCTCATCTTGGTCATTTTCCGCTTCCGGGTCTGCAATCTCATACTCTATCAATGCAGCCCCTACCTCGTAAGCTTCCATCTCCTTCTCTCTCAAGAGTTCTAACGAATGATACAGATGAAACAGGAATGGTGAAATGGGAGAGGGTTTAGATTTCCCAATTCCTTTCACCATTCGGTCCATCTGGTCCCTCATAACTAACCCCCAATCTATCTTCCTGTCTCCCGACAGTGCACCAAAGACAGTGTTGGCCACGGTGACCGTAATCCTACTAGGTCTATCCGGGTTCAAGATCGCCATCATGAACCGCAGTAGCCTCTTGTGTCTAGCAGACACACACTCTGCTACTGTAAAGCCGTCCTTCGGGTTGGTGGGCCTGCGGAACTTCCCTTGGTGGAATTTGTCCGTCCGGGTGCCCGTCGCATCTCCTCCTTGCTCGAAGGCGTACACCTTGCGCCACATCGCTGCACTCCACTCCTTTGGCAGCGCCCGGACCGTCCCTTTCCACTCGTTGGTCTGGCCGGCCAGTAGCTCCTCCACCATCGCCTCATCCTTCAGGTTCCAGGGGTGAGCCATGAACCCCTCGCAGCCCATCTGCCTGAGGTCTTCCTCCAGCTCCCTCTTGTCTTGTGCGTCAGTTGGCACGACCGGATTCACATTCCGGAAGGCTAGAATCCTTCCTTCCTGCACCTCTTCTGCCATCTCTCACTTGACGCCTACACAATCTAGGCGCGGTCCAACTTAACTAAACCTCCCGCGCTCAAGAACTTGTCAGCTAGCGTAGTGCTATTCGCTCAACTATGTACCAGACCGGATTGACAGTTTATCTATCCCTTCTCTCTGTCTGTAGACCGAATACTCTATCTCTGGCCGGAAACCCTTTCTCGAACTGCGTGCAAGAAAGTGGCAGGACCTGGCCCTGCTTCCCTGGTCTTATACTTTTTCCCCCGGCATTAATTACTGACCGTTAGGTTTAAACCAGTCTGGTCACGTGGGAGAGATCCCTACGATCTCTAGACTCGGTAGCCACTCATTACCTATCCGGTCTCGGTCGCTAGGTGGGCGGAATCCGGGATTTCATACGCTGTCCCTTAACGTAGTTTCTGGTTTACGGTCTAGGGTTTTCCGGTTTCCGGTCTTTGTCCCAATTATGTGTAGAAACTAAGAAAACAACAAAAAAAATGGGGATTGAATAGATCCCTCTTCCCGTATTTTGCTTAAGAACCTGCTTAGGTGAATTCTAGGTTGCCACACAGAGAGCACAGATAGGAAATTCAATCGATGTCGAGGGAGATGTTGAATGGAATGCTCGCCTCTCGTCGACGATCCCAACGCTCGTCGTTCGGGGAGCGCTCCCCACGCATGCGAGGTGTCGTTGAAGCTCTCTAACTTGCTCGGTCCTCGCGTGACCCCTTCGTCGATGCACATGGGGACCAATCACGCCCTCCCGTGCTTGTTGTGCAACGCTCCCAGGAAGCGAGCAAAACGGGAACGATGTGCGACAGTCGCAAGTTTCGAAACGTCTTCGCTCCTCAAATTGGCCACGGTCATCCATGTCTAGGACACTCATAGCGCTAGCCATCATCATCTTCACACTATGGTGGAGCCCGACAGCGATAATGGGCGACGCCGCCGTGGGCACACATCTTCCGGCATCCACAGAGAAGTGTGGGCCACGAGGCCGACGTCTGCGCGCGCATCACCCTGGACGATATGCCCTTTTCGTCGCCGACACAACTCCGTGACTGCCGAAAGCTATGTGCCCACGAGTGCGTCCCCAGTTGTCGATGCCAAGCACCAACACAGTCTAAAGATGACGACGGCTCTCGTTGCGAACTTGGAAGAGAGAAAACGCAGGCCTTGCCAATGTTCCCCCGTATCGGGAGGGCAAGAGGACGAACCCCGTATCGTGCGCGCGGACGCGGGGGCTGCCAACACAATCGCCGCCCGTTCTGGACCCACTTCCTGGGAGTTTTGAACAACAAGTACAGGAAGACGTGCTTGGGAATCGGGATATCATCTCGTGCAGGGCAAGAATGCCGGAAGAGGAGAGCCCGTCTGAATGTCGGCCTGGTCCACCAAGTGCAACCTTGTGTCTCCCCGTCCGAATGTCGCCATATTCAAGGTAACTCCACCTCTGGCAAGGAAGATGGTGGCCAACGGCATGGACTGCACTTGTCCATCCAAACGAGACTTCCAGAGCAACGTAGGTCCAATGCATTGCCTACCAACTCCATTGCCAAAGGCGGAGTTGCCGCTGAAGTGTTCTTGTTTAGTCTCCACGAATCCGCCCAATCGATGCAAATCGACAGCAAGCCGTCTTCGTGTGGTCGACGCATAATCCAAGCCCGCATTTCAGAATGCGCGGTCCGAACTGCAGAGCCACATGCTGTGACCATCCTGGGATGGACATGCACGGATTAGAACGTGCGGCCTGAAGAGTCCAGAGGACCAGCGGATTAGAATGCGCAGCTTGAAGAGTCTAGAGGACCAGAGGATTAGAACGCGCGGCCTGAAGAGTCCAGAGGACCAGAGGATTAGAACGCGCGGCCTGAAGAGTCCTGAAGACCAGCGGAGTAGAAGCTGCGCAGACTGAGAGGTCGTTAGAAGTGCATCTCTCCTCGATTACCCTAAGCGAAGGCGGACAAGAAATTAGAAATACGACATTCGGTACATACATAGATAGAAGCCGTCGTAGGAAAACGAACCTGGAACACGCGTCGTCCGAATGTCCACTCGATCCACCGACTGGATCTTCGCGACTCCCCATCCGAAAGTCGCCATATTCAAGGTAACCCCACTTCTGACAAAGGAGGTGGTTGCCAACGGCATGGAATGCACCTCTCCATCCAAACTTGGCTTCCAAAGCAACGTAGATCCAATGCATCGACAACCATCTCCCTCGCCAGAGGCGGAGTTGCCGTTGAAGTTCCCCTGTTTTAGCTGTCTCCGCGAATCCGCCTTGTCGACGCAGATTGGCAGCAAGCTGTCTTTGTGTGGTCGACGCATAGCACTCCGAGGAAGCGAACGCAATGGCTATCACATTATCAGGTGCAACATTAGGCACCTTGGCAATGATTTTCGTATGACCGTGGACGTTTGCCTCCACGTTCTTGGGGCGCAGAGGGGCTGCAAACTTGAACGGCAGTGGAGCATTGTTCACGTCCGAGAGGCTCATGACGTCATTCAAGCGTCTTCCTCTTTGCACTGATGGTAGATGCCAGCAGCGATAATAGGGTACGTCTATCGGCATTTGTGGAGTTGTGCGTGCAACAAGGACGACGTTCGCGCGGACGCGAACTTGATCGAGTGCATCATGCAGCGATCGGGCAGGATCCTATACAAGTCTTCCGTCACCGCCCTCCACTTTGTTGTAGGAGACCTGGAGCTGTCCCGTTCAATGGGTCTGAAGCTCGGCGTCTGGAGTCCAAGCGCGAGACGCTCCTCGGCCATCCCAGACGAGGCGAGAGAGTTCACGTGCATCGGTCCACGTCCGACACCGCACAATCACATCCGAAGGACACTCGTCCGTCGAAGGTAATTGCGCGGCACCGGACATGGACGACGCACTTGAACTTGCCCGGCCACTCGGGGCCTGGCCAGCGAGTGGTCCACCAAAGAAGTCGAGACTCCGAGTTTCATACCCATAGAACAAGGCAGCCCCACGTTGCAAAATGGAGGGCCATGACGGGAAGACTTGCACAAGGTCCCTCGTTGCGGAGGATGACGGATACAGGCGAGGCGAACGTGTTTTGGGTTGCCCGCTGTGCTCCGTGAGAGCCGCGAGATACGTGCCGACGCCAGTGTCTCCCATCGTCGTTGCCGGATTCCACCGGGAGGCCATCATGACGCCAACTGTCCGTGCGGATACCTTCAAGTTCGCAAGCCGACAAACAGCGACCAGAAATGTGAATCACGGATTGGCTTCCTCGGAGTGCTCTGCAACGACCAAAGTAAGACGTGTCTGGGATATGATCTCTACGATGAAGACTATTTGGGTGCGATGCTCATTTCATGTTATTGTCGATCGAGCGCGTAACTGGAATCGAGGAGGCGAAGGAATGCACTAGTAAGATCTAACGTCCATCAATGTACGGTCCGCGGATCAGGCGAAGAGGTCTACGAGAGGGCAAGGAACAGACTGATGCAGCTGCCATACAACTACGCACCATGCAGCGGTCAGGATGGGTGTCGCACTCCATTGCGTTTTTCATGCGACGAATAATGTTAGAACAACGGGTCCCCAGTCAAATGTAGATGAAAATGTATGTCAAATTAGTGATGCAAACGAAATGCAATGCAAATCACAATATTGTCATCATAAGTGCATCCACGTTGGAATGGTGACGAGGTTGCACGTCCTACTGAACGCTAAGGGGGAAAAACTACTAGCTAAACAAGACAAGGATATAAAGAGTCCACGAGGGGATCCCAGTTTCTTCGCTGATGCACGGTCTGCGGTGGAGTCATGATTACGACAGCCCAAGACCGTGGAAGCGTCAAGGGGTTGAGGCTAGTCATCCTATGCTGAATTTGACGCGAGGAAGGTTTTTGCCGACATCGTCCGTCGCGACGTCTGTGGACGAGGATACAGCGCGATAGTGGCAACTCCCTCTGCGACGGAGCCCACGGTTCAGAATGCGCGGCCTGAATTGCACGCCGCCCGCGGGCCTACACGGGAGGACATCCACAGATCCCGCGCGAGTCGCTGCACCTGCGAGAGTCAACAATCAGCTGGCGCTCAGTACCCCTTCCGAGACGACCCACATATTCCGACGTGCAATAAAAGAACATCCCAGTGGACTCGGAGACGAGAGACTGAAGCCATCCACCATCCCATGTAGAAGATCCAAAAGGAAGGATGACCGGACGAGGAGGTGCAGAGATAGAGAACAAACTCGAGGAAATCTTCCAATGGACGGGGGATTTCTTCAGAGCTTGCATGGAGTCCTAGACCGCCTGAGTGGAGGACTCCTGACCGCAACGATGACGTCATCGAGAAGCGTACTTGGGTATTTTTTTACCGTGGGGCCGAATCCTGCATACCGTGCGCCCAACGGGAGCGGTGCACGTCCGCGGTGCCATGGCCAAGTGGTCGTGCTTCAAGGAGGAGCCGACGTCGCGTCGTCCCCGGTGTCCTGAGGGACGAAGCAACCTTCGGAGGAGCCCACCCCTTCCACCATTCGCGTCCGGTGCCGCTTGGAGCGAGCGGCCATCGCGACGCCCTTCGGCACGCCCCGGTCACCCCTGACGTATATGCGTCGTCGGATCTGCACAAGCATCACGTTTTCCTCGAGGGATGAGTGACCGCTCTCCTCTTAAAGAAAGGATCGCTCCCGTTCGCATTGTAACTTCCGACGAAGTCCAAATAGTCTAAGACAAGATCACTGTCCCTCGACTGAGCTAACTTGAGTACTCTCATTCCCAGTTCCGTTTGGGTCCAGGGTCTGTCGAGCCGTCCGAAGTAAGGGGGGGTTTTCGACAGGTATTGGGGCACGCTCCGCCCGGATTCCAGGAGGCCCGCCAGGTACGGGCGCAGAGAGTAGTTGAAGAAACTGTCCGTCGCGCTGCCAATGTAGGTCAGAGGGAATATGGCGTTGTGAATGGGGTTGAGGATGGTGCTCTCCGGGCTGGACTCGATGAGCAGTGTATTGGTCGCGTTGGCCCTGAAAGCGCTCGCGCGAAACTTGGGGTCGCCCCAAACGACCTTGTGCAACACCTTGAGCCGCAACAGCCCCCCGGGATGGTCTGGAAAGGCCATCCAGGTGTTCTTCTCGACCTTCTTGTCGACAAACATGTCCGCCGGGTGCACCGGGCAGCCGAGGAGGGGAAACTCCGGGTACGGCGGGCACTCGCAGGTCCACCACGCGCGCCTCTCCACCAGGGTGGTGCAGTCCTCCATGGTGAGGATGGACATCGTACTGACGTCCCTGTCCCGGAAGAGGAACTTCACCACGGGCCTCGCGACGTCCCCCGGCAGCCGGGTCCAGATGCCCATGCGGAACCTCTTGGACAGTCCGCTGAGGAAGTGGCGCACCTCGGGTCGATAGTACAGGGCGTACTCCCCGAAGACGTGACGGCGCGTGGGATCGAAATCCGCCTCAGAAGGCTGCACGGCCGGGGCAACGGGGGCACGCGGAGCGAGCGGAGCCGGACCGACGTGCTCGACGTGGCACAAGACCCCCTCCACTTCCAGGAGGACGAAATAACTCATGCGCGGGAGGCGAGGGGAAGGGATCGCCGGGGGTACCGACGGTGGTGCCTGCGCGTCCGAATGCCCCTCTCCTTGAGTAGGGATTTCTAAGACGGGCGAGGCGGAAGAAAAAACTAAGACGCAATTGCGGACGATAGAGACGGTCCATCATCACATCCAAGGCACGAAGACGCGACACATTGCAAAAGGCGTGCAGTCTAGAGCGCGCGTTCTAAACACATTGCCCGTCGTGCGGCGCAAGCCGGGGACGCATGCAGTTTAGAACGCGCGCCTTGAAACATCCCCCCGTCTACGTGGGCATCTTGTCAACACTTCCAAACTACGCGGGGAGGAGTATGGGAGGACAACAAAGTGCGGGTGGGAGTGGGGAGAGGCATTGTGGCTCACCTTCGTCGGTGCATCCGCCGGAGTCGTGCGGATTGGAGGGGTCGGAGGGGCCTCGCGTGCATCAATTGACGGAGCGAGCTGCGGTTCCGCTGTAGGGACGACCCGTGCCGTTTCTTTACTTTCTACTTCGGGAGGCATCGCCTGCAAGGTGGCGGGAGGGATTGTCGTCCAGGGCCCGTCGACTTCTTCCTCAAACGGGGTCGCGAGCGAGCCATCCAATGCGTGCGGAGGTGTAGTCATCCAAGGTCCCCCGGCGTCGACCTCCACCGGAGGGGGTGGAACGACATCCGCAGCGACGGGCGTCTACAAAGCGCTGTCCACTTCCACGTCACGGGGGTTGGGTGGAGCGACGTCCACAGAGAAGGAGAGCTTTTCGGGGGCTTGGCAGTGTGGGGCTTCGTTGGGGCCGGTCAGGTGGATGGTTGGGATTCTCGTCGGATCGAGCGTACCAGGGGAGTGCAACGGGTGTGGATGCGGGGGCTTCACGGGGAGGTTGGTGTCCATCACAGGAGCATTCGGACCCTGGACCGAAAAAGCATACGAGTATAACTACATTGTCCAAAAAGAACTGTGAGGACGCGACGCAAGGGAAGTGACAACGCCATCGACAATGCAGAGCACACACACCACGAAAGCCATGCGCGTCACCAAAGCACGCACGGTACAAAACCAAAAAAATCACGTCTCATATATTACAAGAATGCACCATATTTACAAGATGCGAGGTGCACAACAAATCAATCACAATGTCCGCACATGCCCGGGCCCAATTAACATGTCTCAAAATGGATGCCAGTGACTGAATGCCTAGAAATCCTATGCACAAAACAAAGAGCCGCTACGACTATGGCTCCCGCGGCTCTCTAAGACTCGCTGGGACGACCTTCGACCGGCCCGGCGTAACGCCCTCACATAGCGTCCGAGCTAACTGACAAAAAGGGAGCTATGTGGAGGGGTTACCCACCGCGGGAGTCTGATCCTGCCGCGTCGGAGATCCCACCGTGACCTGCTCCTCCTGCAGCACCTGCAGTTGCTCTTGACCGTGCGGGGCCTGCATGACGGGAGGTTATTGCTCAGTCAAGTTAGGGAAGGACTCTTCAACACTCCCCCAGCGATCATCAAGGATGAAGGGGACCTCGTCCTCTTGGTGCGGACGAGTCAGGAGTTCAGGGACATGCACATTAGGAAACTGACTGAGCGCCAGATCATCCACATCAGGATCGGTACTCACCGGAGGCGTCGCCGAGATTCTCGTCGCCATCTGCCGGAGCCCCGAGGCAGCGGAGGCCGTCGCCGATTCGGAGTTGGTCGTGGACACCCCAGACACATTCTGGAGCTCACTCACACGGTTGGGACTCGGAGCGGCAGCCACGGTGACTGTCATGGGCACTACCCCGGGGTTCCTTGCGTGCAGTTCGGACTTCATGTACTCCACCTCCGCGGCTTGCTTCTCCAATCTGGCAAGTAGATCGGTTGCCTAGGCCGCCTTCATCTCCGCATCCTTCCGATCCTACTCCTCCTTCTCCTTCCTCCGGGCCTCCCACTTCGCCTCCCGCTCCGCGTTCTTGGCCCTCTCTACCTCCTCTCTCCTCTCCTTCTCCTTTTCCGCCCACTCCTTCTCCCACTACTCCCTCTCCTTGTCGAATTTAGCCTGCTGGCTCTTCTCGTACTTTTTGCGAGCGGCTTCCATCTGCCTCTCGAACGCCTCCATCAAGGCGTCCCGCACTTCAGGCTTGACGTCGGGCTTCTCGTCGACCTCGGAAGCCCCCGAGGACGAGCGCACCCCCCCACTCGTAGTGGGCTGCGACCATGCTCCGACGTCCGGCTTCGAGTCGGAGCTCTCGCCGGCGTTCACGTCCGCACCCCCCGAGGACGACGCTCCCCACGACACAGCATAAACCGCCTTCCTGGCTTCTTCTCTCCTCTTCATCTTCGCCTCCAGTTCGGCGTCGTTGAGGTCATCGAGGTCGATGACGTTCTTCGACTCCTGGTCCATCCGATACTTCGTGCTCATCTCCCGGTGGTGATCGATGTAGGCCTGCTCTGCCGCGGTCGGAGTCGGCAGTTTCGAGGCGAGAGTGTCGACTCCGACCTGCGCCATTACGTGCACTTTGAGTCTCTCCAACGATGACGATCCGAGACGCTTGGCCTTCATGTCCGCCACCATTCGGCAATACCTCTCGACCCTCTTCTCGAATGGCAGATCGTTCGCCTCCGAGGCAGAATCAAGCAGCCCGACCCTCACATTGTCCAGCTCGAGCAGCTGGCTCTTGGAGAATGCCATCTTCATGAAGTCGAGGTCCAGTTGCATATCCTCGATTTTAATTCTGGCCCGAGCGGTCTCCAAGCCAGCCGTCGGGTCAGGTTTGACCTGGCTGACCAGGGGAGGGCTCCGCGACGGAGGATGAGGGGGGGGCATCGCCGCGGAGTCTACTTTAGAGCGCGCGGCCTGAACCCCGTCCGCCACCTGGAGTGGGAGGTGAGACTGCGGTTCAGGGTGCGCGGTCTGAACCACAGGCGACGCGAACGTCGACAAGGCCGGCTCGCTCTCGGATGCACGACACGCGAACCGAATCCCCTGGACCTGGGGCGAGAGGACGGCCGTCGGAGTTGCGAAGAGGATCCTCGCGGTCGCGTCTGCCGGAGGGGATGCGCCTGCACTCGGAGACCCTGACACCGGATCAGACCGCGCGCCCCGAACCGAAAACACAGGAGACAGAGGAGAGTCCTCCATGTGCAAATCAAACCGCGCGGCCTGATTCTGCCCTCTCGGCGGTGATGGCGGTGGGTGCGTCACGGAGAAGAGGTCGTCGGCGTCCACGATTTTGGACGTCCGTCCTTCGGGCTCGCCAAGGTGCACGGGCGAATGCTCATCATCTTCGGATTCGGCCTTGTCGGAGCATTCATCCGAGTTCCCCGACTCCTCTCTGTCGTCGTCCACCGCGGGGTTCGACGCGCCCACATCCATCGAGTCCTCACCCTCCAATGCAGCGTCCCTCTCTTCCTCATCGTCGTCATTGTCCTTGTCCTCGTCCTCTTCCTCGCTCTCGGACTCGGACTCCGGCCGAACCGCCGCCGTCAATCCCTCGGCCGTCACAGGCACGCTCTCTCCTCTGCGGAGGTGGTCAGGAGCCATGCCCTCGTAGTTGTACCTAAGGGCGGGTGGACCGTGGACCAGTACGTCCGGCCACATCTCGGCTCCCCGTCAGCTGTGCACCGAATGCCGATGCAGGCTGTTCGCCGTGTTGGAGATGAACGCCACGGAGCTCCGGCACAACATCTGGAAACCACGAGTGCAAATCAGTCCATGTTCACATTTCGATGAACGAAAGAGGAATTCACCAATCTGCAGAGATCGAAACTCACCGCTCAGGCCGAGACTGCCTTCGCTCCTGCGAAGATGAGCATGACGGTCCCTTGGTCCCTGCAGAACTTGTTGATGAAGCGCAAGTAGACCTCGTATCGCAGCTCCTTCATCGACTGGACTTGCGGGAAATCGTGACGACACGTCTCCCGCTGCCTGAATATGGGTACCTTCGTCTCCAAGATCGCGTCCTCCTCGGCCGACAATGGTGGAACCACTCCGTTCCTATCCACGAGATGGGAGTTGTAGAAGGAAATCTCGGATCGCTGTAGGTATTCCACAGTCACGGTGTCCTTCAAGGCGTAGGTGGGCTCCCCCTTCGCACATCTATACTCGGCACTGCGGCGGAGACGGTGATGAAGAAAGAATGCTTTCACTATGTGATCCACCGCGGGAGCCCTCTCCACGCCGTAAATGATCATCCAAGTGTGCATGCATTTGGACATGTAACCCTCGGACACCTTCTTCACTTGCTCCAGGATGATGTTGTAGCCGTAGGTGACCTTTGTTTTGTCGATCTTCGGAAACAGGCGCAAGTCCATGATTCCCACCTTGCAGTACTGGAGGAGCACGGCACCCTTCTTCATGCTGAACCACCCCTCAGGGAGCTTCCTAGACAGCTGCGGGTGGAAGATCGACTTCGGACGAAGCCACGCGCAGACTGAGGCGGACGCGCACCTACTCATGACATGGAATCGCCTTGCGTTGGCTGCCACGCGCTCGTATAGCACAACGAGCGCCGGGCTAGGATTGTTATCCTTGCTGACTCCCGATTTGCACTCCTGCTTCAGGTACTCCTCCCCCACACGCTCTATGACCGCCATGTGAAAGCCATGTATGCACAGGGCCGCCTTCAGTTCCTTCCATCGGGCGGGATCGAGTTCGCCGGACTCGTTGAAGACTCCCTTCGCCGCGGGCACGTTCTACCCAGCCACTTGTGCCAAGATGTCGACGACGAGCTTGGTCTTGTGCTTCTTCCGCGTGGTCCACATGGCGATGGCCAGGGCCGAGCACCAGAGCGTCGGCTTCTTCATGTAGATCTTGGGAGGGACTTGCATCATCTTGCTCGCAGCCTCCCCCACGGCCAAGTCGTCCAACCCGCACAGGGTCCGCATCTGGTTCTTGCACTACAAAAAAACAGGGGTAAAAATGACTCCAAAGAATGACTGCTTGTCCGGTTTTACTAGAAAATGACTGCAGATTCTGTAATTGCACCAAATTTGCACTATCCAATGGTTAAAGTCATTTTTCTGCCATTTTGCACGACTCGCAGATGAAGTAATGATGAAGTGCAACATTCACTACAACTATTCATTGAAAAATGACATTGACAATACAAGGGGGAATAGGGGGTATCTAATATGGATGCTAAAGTCATTAACAACTACTTGGTGTTATTAACTGTGACTGCGCATCACTATTGCACGACTCCAAAATGACTTAAGCAACTTCAAAATGACTTAAATGACTCCAAATAGCCAAATTCAGATTTTTTTTATACAAAGGACGGGCAGGGCAGTTTCTTGACATGGGCTTTAGTCATTCTTGCGTGACTATAATGCAACTGCACATCACTATTGCGCAGGGTTGCTTCCGTCGCGTCGCGTCTGTCCGTCCGCTGACGTGACGGGGAGCCGAGCGTCCGTCAGGATGAAATTCACGATAGAATCCGCGATAGAGGATGAAAAATCGTGACAGCGGTCGTGGACGACCTCCGTGGCCAGCCTGGAAGGACGTGCTCGGTGGACAGTTCCGATGGACGGTCCTGACTGACTGGACGGCTTGGATGGACACTCTCGGTTCTGCCGACGGTCCGGATCCGGTGGACGGTTTTAGGGGACGGCGCCGCTCGCGGGGTATGGACGGCCCCGATGGACAGGACGTCCAGTAGACGGCCCGGACGGACGCCTCCAAATCGACGGTCTGGGTACGGTCTACGCTTGGGAAGGACGGCTTGGATTGAGAGGAAGGTTGGACGGCCTGGGTTCGATGGACGGCCTGGCCGTGCCGTCGACGGTCAGGATGGACGGCCTGAGCTCCGTGGACTGGAACTCTTTATTTGTAAGACTTAAAAGTCTGAGTTCATATTCGCAATCAAAATTTTCTCATTAGTCTATGAGGTTTAACCATCTCTCAAAAAATAATTTCCCATGGTTTTATATTTTAGGCCTTCCATAGTCTAAATATAATATATATTCTATATTTTAAAAAAAGGGTGTTAATGGTTTGAATCAAAAAAAAGGAAATGGTTTGAATGAAAATAACGTTAATGGTTTGGAATTATGAATAAAAAAAAATGTAAAACTGGTTTTGAAAAAAAATGTGTTAATTGTTCGAATAAAAAAATTATGGAAATGGTTTGAATCAAACAAATGGAAATGGTTTGAATAAAAAAGAACGTTAATGGTTTGAAATGTTGAATGAAAAAAAAATATAGAAAGGGTTTGGAAAAAAATGTGTTAATGGCTCGACCAAAAAAATTTGGAAATGGGTTGGTAAAAAAATGTGATTAGGGTTTGACTAAAAGAAATATGGAAATGGGTTGAAATGTTGGAAAAACAAATTTAGAAATGGTTTGGAAAAAAAATGTGTTAATTGTTTGACTAGAATAAATATGGAAATGGTTTAGGGTAAAAAAAATGGCCAAGTTTTGAGTAAAGAAAAACGGTAATGGTATAGGGTGTTGGAAATAAAAATATAGAAATGGTTTGGAAAAAAGATGGGTTAATGGTTCGACTAAAAAAAATATAGAAATGGTTTGAATCAAAGAAAAAGAAAAAGGAAATGCTTTGAATAAAAAAAAAGTTAATAATTTGAAATGTTGAATACAAAAAAATATAGAAATGGTTTGGAAAAAAAATGTGTTCATGTTTCGACTAAAAAATATATGAAAATGCTTCGAATAAAAAAAAAAATGGAAATGGGTTGAATAAAAAAAAAGGCAATGGTTTGAAAGGTTGGAAAAAAACTTATAGAAAGGGTCGTGAAAAAAAATGTGTTAATGGTTTGACTAAAAAAAATATGGAAATAAGTTGGAAAGAAAATGTGTTCAGGGTTTGATTAAAAATAATATGGAAATGGTTTGAATAAAAAAAATGGAAATGGTTTGAAAAAAACAACTTTCATGGTTTGAAATGTTGAATAAAAAACATTTAGAAATGGTTTGGAAAAAAAAAGTTAATGCCTTAATGGTTAAGGCTCAAATTGGAAATAGTTTGAATCAATAAAATGGGAATGGTTTGAATAAAAAAGAACGTTGATGGTTTGAAATGTGGATGACAAAAAAATATAGAAATGGTTTAAAAAAATGTGTTCATGGTTCGACTAATAAAAATATGGAAATGGGTTCAATCTAAAATATGGAAAGGGGTTGAATCTAACAAATGGAAATGGGTTAGGGTAAAAAAATGGTTATGGTTTGACATGTGGAAAAAAAAAATGTGGAAAAATGCGGTGGGAAAAACTTGGGTTAATGGTTTGATTAAAAAAATTCGAAATGGTGGGAATCAAAAACAAAAGCATATATACTTGTGGCATCTGTAAAAAATAGAATTTTGGCAATTTTTAAAAATAAACTTACAAAATATACTTTAAGTGAAAGTATGGCATTGGATTTAAATGAACTTGTTGCACATACATTTCAAGCAAACGTATTGAGTATTCTTTTCATTTGTTCATGGTTAAGTTTTCAGTTTAAGTGTTTAACAGACAATACAGTTGTACGAGAAAAATGAAAATGCTTCATTGCCCAAAAAATGTACTTTTGCAACATGAGCAACAAACGCTCGTAAATGGTCGTCATAGCCAAATACTATTTACAATACTAATATACTATACATCCGTCTAATGGCCTAACTCATCACCAGAAGGTATTCAACCTTGTTCTGGTTCTACAATGCCTCTGCCTATACTATTTCTCAAAAAATCTTGCAATCCTTCTCTAGATTGCAAACTGTTCAACGTAGCCACTACGGTCCGATCATATCGATCGTGCAAGTAGGAAGAAATGGTTGACAACATTTGCACCTCATTGAACGTAGTGTCTTCGATGAACCTCATTTGTGCCTCATGATCCAGGTCTTGGAGTATTCCGATAGGATTTCCGCTGGAGTCAAAAACCACATTCTCTGGATGTGGTCAGCGCACGAACTCCTGTCGGTCCAAGTCCCAATGGCCACCAGCAAGTTGGCCAAAAAATACTCGCCGCCCTGGATCGCCCGCACTAATCAGCTTCTTGCACACCTCCGTAATCTCCGCATCATCGATCCACGGAACGTCTTGCATGCTGCGCACGGCGAGGTGTCTACTGTCATGGCCCCACTTCCACATATATATCATGTCATTACCCCAACTCCCTCTATTCTCATCGCCAGGCAAGTTCTCTTCGTTCAACTCGAAGTGTGGGGGCATGTAATCCTCCAACCCAAATTGGACGTACAACCGCCGGTGCAAAGGAGCCTTGCATTGTGTGCATCGCTTTCTTGTGACCATGTGCGGAATGAGACATCCGGGGTGGTACATATGTCCACACGTTCCAAGGCTCCATCCACCCTCGGGCCCAAACGGTTCCATGCAAATTGTGCACGTCGTTCCATCCTTCACAAACTCGGGAACTATGGGCCACAGTAAGGGGGCATTGCCTTCTCTATCCATGGGCCTGTATCGGTATCTCGCGGTGTTGAATTGGAAGTCTAGATGCGGATGCCCGTCCCAATCAATGCTTGCGTTATCGCGATTTGTGGGCAATGTAACTGGAAACATATCCTCCAGTCGGGCCCACGATGTCAAGCCAAAATAACGTTGGCTACCATCTCTAAATTGTGCAGCTATTCTCCTGACTTCACGCTGCAGTTGTGCGACCTCGTTCATAGCCAAAGTGCATGCCAATATCATGTTGCTCATGGCAAGCAACTTTTGCTCCCTCGTAGTTGACGTTTGTTGCAACAATCTATCCTTCATGGCATTTACAAATGCCAACTCGTCCTGTAGTCCCTCCAAAGCCGCTGATACAGTCTCCATGTTGGCCTTGGCCTCATTGCACTCGCCCTCTACACGCTCCGCTCGTGCCACAAGGGCATCGTATGCCACGCGCTCAACGCTTATGAACTCTTGGCCCAATGCATCTGTTGATTGGGTTGCCGCATTTGAACTCTCACTACGAAAATGTGGTGTTGGGAATATACCACGAGGCCGCACCCGACGCACCGTCAACGGGTCAGCTGGCTCAATTAGACCATACGTGGCCCGCTCCACGACCTCATCCAATGGTGGAGTGCCATCCGTGCTTTGGCGACATTCACGTTCAAGCAAGTCAATGTTACTTGCTAGTAACTTAGCATTCGTTTCCTCCAAAGCCTTCACTCGTGCGTTGTGGGCTTGTACCTCCATCTCGTGCCTTCGCTCAGCTTCTGCACCATCCTCACGTAGCTTAATCACCAATGCACGTAATGCCTCTAATTCCCCATTTGCTCCAAATACTTCATTAATTGTCATGGACGGGGGAATTGGGTGAATGGCGAGTGGCATGGGCTCGCTTGGACCGGCAATGGGCGCCTCCAATTCGGGAGCCACCGGATTTTGTTCGTTGGTGCCTTGAGGTGCATTGTCGACCTCCATGGGGTCCGCGGCTGCCGCTTCGTCCCCTTGTGCCCTAGCCACTCCTTCGCCCTCCAATTGCACTGCAGGATTTGGTGGAATTCTACGGCTTTTAGCAGAGAAACGGCCGCCCCGTTGTTTTGCCGGATATGTGTTCCAATCCACGTCCTTGCCCAAAAAAACCTCCGCATACGCCATTTGACACAATGCGAGGGTCCCATCCTTCTTCGAGAGGGTCCCCCAAAGTGCCAATGCCACCTCGGTCAACCGCTTCTTGAACGTTGGGTGTACGCAATACTTGATCAATGCAACGCCAGATTGCACTTGCGTCTCATTTCTCTCCCGTGGAAAATGGCGGTTGATGTGGACCCAGTCCACGTATGTCCGACATGTGGTGCGGGTCCATGGCTCAAGCGCCTGTTCCCACCCGTGCCCGGCCAAAACTTCTCCAGTGTTGAAAGTCGCCCAATCTACAGTGCTCCTGTTCCCACGACGCCTCCTGTGTGGGGGTTCACCTTCATGGGTTACCATCTCCTGGTTTTCTACCACTGGGGGGTGATTTCCAAGAACTACCACCTCCTGGTTCTCTGCCATGGGGGGGTTCTCCACATGTATTACCATCTCTAGTGGGTTTAAGGCCATAGTACCTGCACACAATGCCACAACACGGATGTGTATGTACAGATGACTATGTCTGCCTCCTATTGCGTGAGGGCAACTGGAATGTGGCAAAGCAATAGCCAAATGCTTGACTTCCTCCCGAATTGCAATGCAAAGCTTTTTTCAAGCTAGGACAGAGCAACTCAAGAGAGAAAGCAAGGTTAATTGTGGCTGAATTTGGGATTTATACTCCCCATTACCAAGCCTCGTTAGGAGTGTTAATTTGTGTCTAATCACATCGCCATGCACTACCTGGAGCCGTTGATGCGGACGGCCATCGACGGCTGGGGCGTCCAGGGAGCGTCGACGGAGGTTCGGGAGGCCGTCGACAACTTCGGGATGACGTCACAGAGGCCGTCCACAGGTCCGGCGCCGTCAACGAGTTCGAAAACACTCATGAGTTCGAAAATCCATAATTACTCCGCCGAATTACAAATTCGATGGCCCAAAATGGCTCTTCGTGACGGCCTGCCCGTGGTCTTGGACGGCCACTGTTCCGCTGTGGACAGCCTGCCCGGACAGGTCGACGCTCCGGCCCGTGGCCCAAATTCGTTGCAGACGGCCTGCCCAGGTCCTGGACGGGCCCGTGTTGCTGGACGGTTTTCTGGACGCCCTCCGTCCCCGTGACGGCCTGCCCAGGTCCTCGACGGCCAGGGAGGACTGACCCCTCTATTGCCCCTCCGGAGGGTAAATGTAAAAAATTCCCCCCTATTTTGTGCCGATTAAATTTTAGATTTCAACAAGTCCCCTAGCTAAATCGAGGTCTCTGATTCCAAATAAGAATTCAGAATTTGCAAAAAAGAATTTGTGTGAAAAATAAAAGAAATTCCAGGGTTTTCTGCAAGGGTAAAAAAGGGGCAATAGAGGGGTCAGTCCTCCCTGGCCGTCCTCGACGGGCCCGTCTTCCTGGACGGTTTTAGGGACGCCCTCCGTCCCCGTGACGGCCTGCCCAGGTCCTGGACGGGCCCAATAGGTGGCTACAATATATACTGAATTTCAATTAGGCAGGTGGAATCCAATTAGACAGCCAGGATCCAATTACGCAATTGGTATTCATTTAGGCAGTTGAGATGCAATAAGCTGTAAGACAGCAGAATTTTAATGTGGGTGAACTGGTGAAGATTGCCAATGCAGTACCTGTATACTGTAATTTTTATTGGAGCTCAGTGAGTTAACATTCACAGCTTGCATTTCTTTTTAAAAAATTTTGGGATTCATTCATGGTTGTGACAAGTGTGTGACTCATTCAGATCTTGTATTTCTTTTTAAACTTTTTTGGGATTCATGATTGTGACAAGTGTGTTAGCCATGTATGCATGGTAGGAGGCAAAGATTGCACTTATTTAAATTAAGAGTTGATTTGCCTTTTTCGTGTATGTCTTTAGATGAAAATATTTTTAGTTTATTTTTCAGTCAAGGAGAAATAGATGAGGAATCTAATACAAGTTGTTTCATATTTTTTGGAAGAAAAATTGAATTAATTATGAATTTTCAAACACAATTTGTCATAGGACCCTATTTGTGATCAGTAAGCCTTGAAAATCTATACATGCACAGTTTCTAAAAGAATCTGGTTTGGTTCAAAAACTAGTAATGCAACATGTAAAAAATGGTTTGAAATGGTTTCTAAATGTGTCCCTTTCAAAAACTGAAATGAATTCTTCAATTAATCATTATTTCAAAACAATTTCACATTTGAAAGAAGGTAGTTTAACAACCATTTTTTATTTTGAATAAAATTAGTAGACACCTATAAGTACACTTAGTTACGATTGAATCCATTGTAACTCTAAAACCATCCATTCATATAGTAAAAATCAAATCTTAGCATGCTTCAATATAATCCACAATTAGTTTCCTCACAATGAGCTTTCCAATTCAGACCCTCCTATAGTCCTATTAGGCAGATAAAAAAGCCTGCATAGTTTATGAACCTCCTTGTGAGCTTCCTACCATAATAGTTGATTTGAGAGCAAGAGGTCCTTGAACTTCTTCATTTTAGATGTTAGAATGGATTTGCAGACTTATTGATACTTGTGTTTTTAAACACAATCGGCTTATTAAATTCCCTAAGTTTTCTTATTATATAAATGAATGTGAATATGCTCTTGTGCCTTTAAATTGGTTTTAAATATTGTAATAGGATTGTATACTATAGTTTAATTTCTCTATTGTGTGCTTTGTTTTCTTATAAATGGTGAAATATAAATAGTTGTAGCTTTGATTTTTGATTTTCAAACTCTTTAGTGGCACATAGATAGCATATGCTGTGCGTTTCACCATGTTCTTAGTTCATCAAAATCCTTGAAGCTGACATGTTTCCTTGTATACAATGTTTTTGATCTTCTCAATATTTTGTAATTATGAAATGTAGAAAAAAAATAGGGTGTTCAAAAATAGTCCTTCAAAGAATTTACAAAAGAAAATAGGGTACTCTAAAATACACTCCGGTAGCTTTATTTCTACTAATAGGGAGGGAAAAAAACATGAGAAGGACATAAATACCCCCCCATTAAATACCCCATTATCGCACGTGGTTACCAAAAGATAAGGGGTGTGAATCCCCGAGTCTGTTATTCAAACCATTCCCATTTTTTTTATTCAAACCATTTCCACATTTTTTTCCAAACCGAACCATTTCCATATTTTTTTAGTCGATCCATTAACCCATTTTTTGGTCCAAATCCCTTCTATATATTTTTGCCCAACACCCGAAACCATTAACGTTTTGCTTTATTCACACCACTTCCATTTTGGGGATTCAAACCTTTTCCCTATTTTTTTTAATTGAACCATTTCCACATTTTTTTCCAACCCATTTCCACATTTTTTTTATTCGAACAGGGCTCGACAATTTCTTTCCAAACCCTTTCTATATTTTTTTGGGGTAACTTTTTTAACCCTTTGACGTGTTTTTTTGGTTCAAACCATTAACACACTTGCGGAATTCTAACTCTTTCTTCTAGGGTTTATCATACACTTCGGCAAAGAGAGGATTAGAGCGGTTTAGGGTTCCGTAGAAGAGTCTGAATTCTGAAAATTGGTTGGTGCCCACTAACGGAGTCTTGCTTGCCAGTGCCCCCGTCCTAAACTCCTAATTAGTGCTCGCCATTCACTTATACTTTCATAACTCATAGTTTCATAACTCATAAGTAGAGTACATGACTACATGACCAGAATATTATGCAATATAGTAATATACTAATATGTACATGTAGTACTAATCTAATTTCCTAAAAAATACATGCCTAGTCGGGTGGCTCCCGTATTTAAAATTGAGAAGTTTAAATCCCTACATATCCGTAGGGCAACTTCTAAAATTTAGGGTCCATCACTTCAGCCATTCTCGATATGAGATGAAGCATTGGAAGGCAATGTAAAATTTTAGCCGTGTACATTACACACTACCCACCAACAAGTTTAGGATCATCCAATTCTGCCATTGAAACGAATTTTGCATAATATAATCAAGCATACCAAATGTGGATTTCACATAAGTCAAATTCAGTTTTTGGTGAATTGTTTCATTCAAAACTCATGGTTTAGCATGATAATTGATTATAAAACATTGGTGATGAATTAGCATTAATTTGCAAAGAGGAGATATGTAGGAAACATCCATATGCACATCTTTCATACCAAAATACATCCTAGATTCCTAGTAAGTTACAACAATATAATTGGGTTGAAGAATTCAATTAGGCATTTTATATGACCCCATTTTGTAAAATAGATGTATGTACGCTTGAATTAGATTTAGGCAAAGTCATTGTACGGAAATGATTTAAGTTCCTCAAGGAGTTATAGTGTGACCATCAAATAGCAAATGCTAATTAAGCCGGATTAAATTATTAAAATTAGCTCCTATTTCCTAAATTTACGGGGGAGAATGAAATTAGATGGAAAGGGAGGAAGTAGAGCTTTTTGACGACACAACTGAGAACGGATACGCATCAACCGAAGAGGTATGTGTTTAGACTAGAACCAATAAGTTTAATCATTTCATGTTATTTCTTTTATTTACTTCAAAATTTGCAAAATTAGATTGACGCTAGGAAAATAAAGATCAATTACCGAATACAAATTATAATGCACTTCTTAAGTTATTAAATTACTAAACTAGACATTTTACCCTCATTTACGCAAAAGTAAAAAGGAACTTAAACCCTAAATCCTAAACCCTAAATCCTAAACCCTCGGTTGGGCAAGGGCTTTAGGCTGGGTTTTTGACCTTCTCAAAATTCAGTGTCAGCCCTTAGATGGGTGGTTTCTGGCCTGTTACCTTATTACCTTGTAGAGGAATTTCAGTTGCACGAGGCTTGCCATTAAGTCTTCGTTGGCATCTTCACCGCCCTGTGCTTCCCCGACGATCCCCTTAATGGTTCAGAATTCCCGGACGCCCTGTGGGGTCGCGTGGACGGCCTCGTTCCACGACGGACCCCCGAATTCCCAGGACAGCTTGTGCGTCCCGTCGACGGTCTCGTAGTTCCTCGACAGTCCCCACGACGGCTTCGAAATTCCCGGGACGGATGGGTGCGTCCCGTCGACGGCCTCATCGTCCTCGACATTCCCCTCGACGGCTTCCAAATTCTGAGGACGGCGAGCGCGTCCCCTCGACGGTCTCGCAGTTCCTCAACGGTCCCCACGACGGCTTCGAAATTCCCGGGACGGATGGGTGCGTCCCGTCGACGGCCTCATCGTCCTCGACATTCCCCTCGACGGCTTCAGCGCGTCCCCTCGACGGTCTCGGAGTTCCCGACACCCCTCGACGGCTTTCGAGTTCCTTGGACGGATCGGCCGTCCATGCGATGGCTCGCCAACGACTATATAAGGTGGGCTAGGTCCTTCACTTTGCACGAGTCTCTCCTGCTCTGACGGTGCTTTCTTGCCCTGGATTGGTTGCAGTCCTTGCTTGGGAGCGCGGGTGCTTGCGAGGAGGCTCGGCTGAGGAAGGGGGGATAGTTTTCACATTTGTGAGTACTGAACCCTAATTCCTTGGTTTTACCATCGCATATTTTTTTTCAGAATGGACGCGCGAGGTGCATCGAAGCGCAAGGTTGATGAGTGGTTTTCAGGCATCGGAGATCCTGTTGGTGAGCAGTCTCCAGAATCCATTGACTGCGTATCGGAGGCAGTATTGGCCGGAGAAGGGGTCGGTGGTGCGGCTGGAGGAGAATCTTCGGGGGCCAAGAAAAAAAAGAGCAGGCGGAGGCACAAGGCTACGAATACAGACGACTGGCCAAGGAAGGTTGCGACCAGGAAAGTGCAGGAAGTGGCATTGGATTTTCTAGAGCAATATACGATTGCTCAATTGAATACGACCTACATCTCGCGTGGATTGCAAGGGGTGGAGACAATTAAAAAAAAATTCACCTACATGTTTTGGACAACAATGGGCGAGGATGAGTGGCTTGAAGATCGCACAAAGGAACACTTCCGTCGTTGGCTTGACGAACAAGTGCAAACTTGTGTTTTCAACATCGCCCAAGTCACCGCATCGATAAAGGGCTTCAAACGAGATGTAGCGCCGAAGCAACAAGCATTGCATTTGTTGCACAAAAAGGTGTATTGGTGGCATGACGCAATGCAAGCGCTGTCTTCCAGCAATATCCGCTCTGCCCCATGGTTTCAGTAGAGCCAAAGCTTGTCCCTAGGCCAAGCGGGTGCGGGAGGAGTGGTATTTCTTGAACAAAGAGTGGTGGTGGTTCCATTGTCAGGCCACAACAAACAAGGGGGGCACGGGAGGGTGCGTAAAGTGAGCCTCCAAAATTCAAGGCACATTCCCCCCACGATGGAATTGGCGGGCAAGACAGTCCTATATGTGGATCAATTGAAGAAGTCGCGGGAGAAGTTGTCCATCGAGGCTTTGGTTTGTCCATGTAATCATCCAGGGGTCATAAAATTTTTTGCTATAAATGACATGACCATGGAGTGTTATTCTCAATGGTGGAATGGAGGAACATTGGGAGCCATGTTCGCATTAGACTAGAAAAACCGAGATTATGCTGAGATCAGGGAGCTTGCCTACCATGCAACTCCACAGACGATGCAAGAAGCCAAAAGACTCTTGGCTTATCGTAGAAACCGCACCGAGCTTGCATGGGCGTTAATTTGCATCGTGGATGTGGTGCAACAATCTTCGGTGCTCCACAACGACATCACGCCAGAAAACATCATGTTGCATTTTCCGAATGATGATGGGCGAACAATGTGGATTGGGCTATGTGATTGGGGAATGGCTAGTCGTATCAATGAAGAAACCCATTCTTTGTACCAGTTTCAATGTGCAAGCCAAATGCGGGCTACACGTCACAAACGTTGGTGGGTGGCCCCTGAATTGATGTATGTTCCTGGAGAGGCGGGCACTTCGGTATCCCCCACTCGTGCAGATGGGGCACCGTGTGTTAGTATACATACAGACGGATATGCTGTTGGGAAGCTTGCGGAGAAGATATGGAAGAAAGACCGCGAAAACACGCAAATGCTTCCCGACCATACAGCGTTTGGTACATTTCAAGCCACATTGGGCGAATTGTGCAAAGAGGACCCACTACAACGACGCACGGTAACGTACGCCGTGGGACGAATTAGTAGCGCCCCCTTATTTTGGACTCCACCCGTGGATTGCTACCGCGAGGCCCGCAAGGAGCAAGCACTTCTACAAGAACAAGCAAGGAATGAAGATTAGAGAATAGTATTTTAGTGGCAATGTAATCGTAGACGTACCTTAGTACTTGCTTTTACCACAGTATAGTCCACGAACTTTGCGTCACTAAATTTTGTACTAACTCCTTTTTGAAATAAATATATGTAAATCTTTTTGTTCCATTCGAGTATGATTCCGATGAGTGGATTTGTGAGTAGTTCTGTCCCTTCGTAAATTTTGGACTTAATGCCATGTTAACCCCTAAAGGACCACGGCCGTTTTTCAACCCAAAACCACTCAAAACTGCCATTTTTGTTCCATTCATCCATGAAAAACAAAAAACTAAATTTTTAGAATCTAACCATAGGATCTTGAACTTTACTTAACTAAGATGATGTGGTGAAAATTTCATGAAGTTTGACCGTATAGATAGGAAGATATGAGCATTCAAAGTTGGAAAACAAAGTTTTCTTAAACTCTAGTTTGCAACTTCAAATGACTTTGTCCTCCATTTATGTAATCTTTTTGCACTACAGACCTTGAATTAAATTTTTTTTTATTGAGAAATTGAGCTAAGAGCTTAGGAAAAAAAATTCACAAAATAAAGACTTTTTGTCATTCTTTAAAAAATTGTCAAGTAGATGTAGGTCCAAGATTGAAAGAAAAACTAAATTGCAAATACCTCATAGATGGAATTGAAACACAATAATCCCAATGGTGAGATTGTTCTAGAAAACAAAATCAACCTTGTCCAACAATTTTTTTTTTTAAATTGTGGAAATTGCATTCACAAATGAATCCTAGAAGTTATTTTTTCAAGAAGATGCTTAGATTGCCCGAAAAACAAGATTGTTCATAACTTTCACATTACTAATCCAAATGGAATGAATCAAAGCTTTACTTGTAGACAAAAATATAATCTATAAGAAAAAAAAATTATTTTTTTAATTTTGAAGTTTCTGTAGATTTTTTTTTTGCCCGGCAACATAAAAATTATGTTTATGATGGCATAACTTTTGCTCCCGATCACCAATTGAAAAAAAATGAATATTTCCACGGAGCTAATCAGTTTTTTTATCTTATGTGAAAATTTCAATAAAATTCATTAAAAATTGAAGTCACAAGTACCTGCCCTAATTCTTAAAGTTCCCCGAGGGGACTCTTGGTCCTTTAGGGGTTAATTCAGTACTTTCAATCATTTTCTCCATATTCCAGATTACATTTGTTTTCTTGTACATGGCAAAATCCATAATGATCTCAAAATATCCAAGCATGTAGGTAACCAGCTTCGAAGAATGAATCCAAATTTAAGAGTATAGAACACATGGCAAACGACAAAGCAAATATTTCCATTTCTTGGGACAAATATGCATAAATGGATCCGTTGTTGCGTTGTAGAATTTGTGACATGTGAAGATAAAAAATTTCTACCCATGCGCCTTACATGAGCACAGGAAGCATGGGTAGTATTTATAATTAATGCCGAATTTCACATGCAAGGTATTCAGCCTTACACAATATTACATAAGATGACATGGAGACATTTTTTTCCCTAGATGCTCTCAACGTCTTGCACGTGTACGATTAAGAGCCATGCTCCTTGCAGCAGCCTCTCGCGTGGTTGCTTGATTGTCTTGAGGTGTAGGTGGAGGACCTCTATGAGTCCCTCTATAATCACTATCTCCCGGAACTTCACCATCTTCACCTATACTAGGACCCATGGATTCATCATCATGATTGGACGTTGCCCTACCGACTTCGCTTGGTGAGTTGTCAGGGCTGTCTGAGCCTTCACCTTCTATAGAAGCCAATTTGCGGATTGTTCGCCCCCCTACTCCATCTCCAGTGGTATCCACACTGGGCCCCGTCGGTTCAGGGAGAAGACCTTCGCGGAGAAATGGTATACTCGCTGCTTCTTCCCTTCTTAGCCTTCTACGTGTTCTTCTACTCACTCGTTCGTTGGTAGGGCCTTCTTCACGTGGCTGCGGGCGTCGATTAGTAGTGCGTGTAGGCGGTGCAACGGGTTGTTCTGAGGATGGAGGTGCATTCCTTCACTCGGTCATATTTAGAGTTGGGAAGAGACCGGCCAATCGTGTACTGACTGATGGAGTTTCTTGGTTGGGGCGGACTCTAGAAGATGAAGGCCGTGCTGAAATTTGGACGGGTGGATCATCCAAGCTAGGCGCTTGTAGTCGCACGCCGATCGTGTCTCGACGCAATGTGCGAAAGTCTATCTCGACACCAATGGGGGATCTGTGGCTACGAGTGTTCCGCACCACTGGGGGATCTGTGGCAACGACCTCATCTTCGCCTTGTCTTTCTACCACAACGACATGTTCATGTCTCCGGGTACGCATTTCTTCTTCAATCGGCCCTATAACCGGCGAAGGTGGGGCTTCAACCCCTTCGTTTTGATTTCCACCACTTGACCCCACAATCGATGTACATGGCATCCATGACGGACTGCCATCATTTCCCCCGTTGTCATTTCCACCCTCGTCTCCCCCGTTGTCATTTCCATCCTCATCTCCCCCGTGGTCATTTCCATCATTATCCGCGCCATCAAAGTCAAATACGGACTCGTCAATTAGGGGACCCCTTTCTTGCCTTTCACCCAAAGGCCGAAATGGTGGATCATCATCGCCATTGGAACTGTCGTCTGAGTCATCATTGTTAGCATCTGACATAACCGAACCACGATCCAAGCCATCTGATTCGGTTGTCATGGAATCTTCGGACAACATATTCTTAGTGTACCATCATGCTGCATCCGCCGCACCCCTTTCCCTGAGAGTCCTCGAATTGGTATAAATGTAAACCAATTCCTCCGCGCGCTCAGATGTCAATCTATTGCGAGACTTGCTGTGGACAAATGAATACATGCTCCAATTGCGTTCGCATGATGATGCAGAACATACTTGTGCGAGGATCCTTCTTGCAATAGGTGCAAGCGTATGAGCACCGGCTCCGAGAAGATCCCACCATTCATGCGGCTCCAAATTCAAAGTATTCACATCGGGAAGTCCAGCGAACATGCCTCGGCGGTCTCAAAAGGATTGGTACTCAAACAAAGCAGTTGCATATCCCAACCCTCCAACTGCCAATTTGCGTAGTACTCTAAGAATGGCCTCCTTTGCCTCGTTATCGTCTATTAGTACAATTTCATCAAGGAGGAATGGATTGAGCAGGGCAGCTGCGTAGTGCAAATCGGTCTTCATCAAATCCCATCGTTCGTAAAACGCGTATTCAGTACGATCCGCATAATTTGCCTCCAATGAAAATGGTCGATTCCTCAAAGCCAAAACATGCTTTTCTAGCTTCTTCATCACGATCCATGCTTTGCCCATGACCGGATGTTTTCCATCAAACTCTCGAAGAGCCACCAACACAGGCTCTACCATATGCACAAAGTTGAGACACCTCCTCCAGAACTCGTCCTTTCGAACCCTACGTCGAACCTTTTCTGCCTTATTGTGTATTGCAGCGTCCGAGGACCTCACATATTCGTTCCACTGCGGATCATGGACTGTAGATTTCACAGCTTCCTTGACCTCGGCCAAACGCTCGATCATGAGGAACATGGTCGCAAAACGTGTCTCAATGGGATTCTTCAACATGAGGTTAGGAGAATGTCGTCGGAAAATGGCGAGTGGCATGTGATGCGTGCGAATGAATTTTATGATTGATTTTGCTTTCTTCACCATTTTGACCACCCAAAGTTGCTTGCCCCAATCTTCAAGTAGAAGGTCAAGTGCATGCGCGGAACAACCTTGGAAATATAGGTGAGGGAATTCGCGAGTAATTTGAGTACCAGCCAAACGCATGTTTGGCGCATTGTCCGTACAAACTTGCACCACATTCTGTCCCCCCACCGCGTCAATGTAATCGATCATGCGATTAGCCACATAAACAGCGTCTTTGCTTTCGCCTGTAGTGTCCACCGATCCCAAAAATACTTCTCCACTCGTGCACGACAACATTACATTGATCAATGGCCGATGGCTGACATTGTCCCATCCGTCAAAACATATAGTGACACCGTACTTGTGGATAGGCCCCCTTGTCTTCTCCGCTACCAGTGCAGCCACTTCCTCCTTTGTTGATGTCATGAGCTTCGTACGTATGGCATTGTAAGGTGGAGGTTTGTAAAGAACTCTGGACTCGGAGGTTGACTTCACGGCATCCACAAAAGCGGGGTGTCTCACCACATTGAATGGGATATTTTCTTCGTAGAAAAACTTCGCCCACTTCTTGTCTAGTACTTGCTTTTTGGATGTGTCCATCCCTTCTTGTACGGATAATTGCCTCAGCGGTCGACTATGGGTCGAAGAAGGGACAGGCGCCTCTGATGATCGAACTTGAGAATTTTGGCCCAAAGTATTTCCTCCCCCTCCACTAATTGAGATTGAAGCATTGGGTAATTCTTGATCACGTACCACCCTCGTTGGATTCGATGACGGTGATGTCACTTCCACATCATGTTCCTCTTCGTCTTCGGAGACCGTAGGAACATTCCCCCCACAATTGAAAAACATAGCCTTCACTGCTGCACTGGCCTTGTTGCACATTCTCACTCCGGGGAGGGTGTCATTTCGTCTATAACCCAAGTGGAAAAGCAAGCGATCCTTGCGGTAACTAATCTTCGTTTTGCAGAACTTGCATTCCACTTTCCCATCCTCTTGTAGCCTGTACCAGGGTTCCCATTGTGTCCTCCCCCCTCCCATTGCTCCCACTGGTTCTTCACTTGAAACTGCACAAACAAAACAGATTAGTATTCTGTTTGGATGTGATGTGGAAATAACACTTACTGCTTTCACAGCAAATGTTCCTCCCATACACTCTTCTTGGACTTCACTCTAGTGCAATGGCTGTGTGCCAACCAGGTCATAAGAGCAGAGATCAACAAGGAAAAGTGACCTTCAAATACACGGCTTGTGCTATATACTGTGAAGGCCTGGCAGTAGTCGTCCAGTCGACGGCCTGTCCATTGGCGCACTGTGGACAGCCGTGGACGGGACGTCGTGGCCGTCCCCGCAAACGCTCTGGCCGTCCAGCTGTCCAGACGACGGCTTGGCCGTCCCCGCTGCGTGGACGGACTTTGGACGCCGTGACCGTCCGCTGAACAGAAAACTGTCGAGGCGACGGCCTAGCCGTCGCGCCTAAACCCTAAAGCCGCGGACGCTCTGTCCATCCACGCGACGGCCAGTCGTCGAGGCGGCCGACAGGCCGTCTGCGCGTTGTCGACGGACTTCATCCGCGTTGTCGACGACGCCGTCAGCATTCGGGACGGCCTCTGGCGCGTCCTGACTCGTCACGACTGACGCGTCATGACATCCGGACGGGAAAAGCCCACGTCACGTCGGGATAGACAACCCTGCTATTGCGTGACTCGAAAATGACTTAAGTGTCTCTTTTAAAGCCAAGTAAAGATTTTCTATATATAAAATGGATAGGGCAATTTGATGATGTGGACTTTAGTCATTTTTGTACAACTACAATGTGACTGCACATCACTACTACGTGACTCCATAATGACTTAAGTGTCCCTTTTAAAGCTAAGTGAATATTTTCTATATAAAAAATGGATAGGGCAATTTGATGACGTGGACTTTAGTCATTTTTGTGCGACTACAATGTGACTGCACATCACTTCTACGTGACTCCAAAATGATTTAAGTGTCCTTCTTAAAACCAAGTGAATATTTTCTATATAAAAAATGGATAGGGCAATTTGCTAACATGGACTTTAGTCATTTTGTGTGACTATAATGCAACTACACATCATTGTTGTATGACTCCCAAGTGACTTAAGTGTCCTTTGTAAAGCTAAGTGAAGATTTTCTATATAAAGATGGATAGAACAATTTGCTAATGTGAACTTTAGTCATTCTTGTGTGACTATAATGCAATTGCACATCATTGCTACGTGATTCCAAAATGACTTAAATATTCCTTTTATAGCTAAGTCAAGATTTTTATATAGAAAAGATGGATAAGACAATTTGTTGATATGGACTTTAGTCGCCCTTGTGTTAGTGCAATGCAACTACAAATGACTACTACGTAACTTTAAAATGACTTAAATACTTTAAAAATGTGCTTAATGCTAAAATGCACTAAAAAAGTACAATGATTCTTGCAATGACCCTTTGGGATTTTTCAACACTCATATTCTAATATCCTTTTTAAGCTAATAAATTATCTTACTGGATAAGCAACTCCCATATTATATGGCCCTAATTAGAATCATTTATAATTCATTTAGTCTAATTTTAAGGAACATAATTTGTTTAAATGTAGAAAATTCTTGAAGCCTTTTTAACAAAGAATGCAAAATTGTAATTACATATATGAAACTAATATTCTTTGAAGACAATAATAGCATTAAGAAAAATAATTATATGAATTTTTTTAATACACATATTATAGAACAAGATACCCTATATTTTACATTTAAAAAATTAATTAATTTTAATTAGAAGAAATTAAATATATGAAAATTTTAAAACTATACATAAATGTTTCAATTCTTCATATATATTGTGATTTTTTTTTTAAAATTGAACACAACCTAAAATTTTCTATACTTAATTTTTTATAATTTTTTATTTTCCAAAGTCTTTGTACAATTTGATATATTTACAAAATCCATCTTTTGAGAATCTAAGTTGTTTTATTGCCAATGCCCCTTATGTATAATACAAGAATAATGTACGACGGGTTATCTTTAATTCTTTTCAATTTTGTAGTCCTAGTTTATTTCTTAGGAGGATAAATCTATAGAAATTTTGTATATCATATGCAATAAAGTGATTTTTGACCCCTTATTAATTTTTTAATAAACTATAAAAATTCAACCAATAATTTTGATCTTTGATTGATAATGACTATAGATTTCTATTGTCAAAAATTTCACTTCAAATAATATGTAATATGATTTTTAAGATAGATTGAAAAATTAATTGAAATGAGTCATTATGATGTGTGTTTTAATTCAAACAGTTATAGAAAATACAATTTCATAACCATGGCATCAATATTTAAGAAATGAGGGGTCCAAAATCTTTATAGAGCTTTGGGTCACAATATAAATACATAGAGTGCCCCCCCCCTTGAGGTTTATCTTTTTCATTTCTTTTTAAAATAATTTTCTTAATAGAATACTTTTCTTTTTTCTTTTTTTTCTTGAAATGATGCATTGTTAGTGGCCTTTGTCTTTGATGTTGTATAATATTTTCTTCCTTAAAGTCCAATTGTATGATTTGCTTAAATTCCTATTGACATGCCACCAATACTTCTAGAAATGTGTGCCATTGTTGTTGCACTAGTTTTGAACACTTTAGGGGTTTCAATAAACATACACTAAAGTATTTAGGAAGAAATCAAGAGCAATTGTTAAGTCCCATTTTCCCTTAACGCAAATGACAACATCACCACTCTGATTCTACTATAGAATGACTTTGTGTGACTACCAAACGACTTCCTATGACTGCCAAACGACTACTTAGAAGTTTGATTTGGACTAATGCACAACTACTCTACGACTACATACCTACTCTATTACTACTCTAGAGCCTTAACCCTAAACCCTTTCCAAATTGTTTAGCAAATTTGTCTATAACTTTTGATTTGAAGCTCAAAATCTGAAATGGATTTTTGGAGATGAAAATGAAAATGATCTTTCAACTTTCATTAGTTCAAAGTTTTTTGAAAAAAGTTATTGTACTATGCCTCAATGAGGTTTGAAATATTATTTGTAATACAATTTCTGCGTTTTCTATATATCCCACAAGTTTTGTCTTGCCAACTACTATCCTACTTCTATAAAAGGCTTGTCATTTCTTCTATTCATACTCACACACTAAGTGGCAATAAATAAGCCTTAGTATATGGTGTATGGTGTATGATGTGTGGCATTTGGTGAATTGTGTTTGGTATATTGTGTATGGTGCATTGTGTATTGCATATATATTGTGTATGGTGTATAATTGTGAAATTTTGAGTGTATTCATATATGCTTGTAGAATGACTATTGCTCATATAATTGTTAATACATTTTTCTTGCACACATTGCTACAAATAAAAAATAACTTTCAACATCCTTAAAGAGTGATTTAAACCCTAATTCTACATTACTCAAAAATGACTATGAAATGACTTGCTACGTGGCAGTCCATCTTAACATTCATCACAACTTCTGAATGACTATAAAATGACTTCACAGTGACTTACATGTGACTCTGACGTGGTTGTCCACGTTAGCAGTACTTGGACTATATTATAACTACAAAATGACTGCATGATGACTTCATAATGACTTACACATGACTCTGACGTCAGCAACCTACATACAATATCACAACTACAAAATGACTACATAATGACTTCACAATGACTTACATGTGACTCTAACGTGGATGTCCACGTCAACAATGCTTGGACTATATCACGACTGCAAAATGACTACATAATTGGTTGACGTGGACATCTATGTTAGCAAAATTTCTTTAAAAATGGGCAGCTGCCCAATCTTTTCTAAAAATTTGCTTGTCCACCTCATCGTCCATGTAGACCCCCTCATCCATTTTCCATCCAAGTCTAAAATGGATGGTGATAATAAGATTGCAGTCATTTAAAGAATGACTTGTCCACAATGACTCCAGAGCCTCGAGTCGCGACGCAGTCATTTTTGTCCGGAATGACTGGATTACAGTCATAGATCGCAGTCATTTATACCCCTCCTTTTTTGTAGTGTTGTTGAAGGGCGGCAGCTTCGTCGCCTTGGAATTGCCCGCCTCGGTATCCAACTCGTTGTACATGCAGCTGTGGTCGATGTTGTACAAGGTGCCCGACTCGTGCAATTCGAAGAGCTCCTTCTAGAGGGCCCAAGTCTCATTGGAGGCCATGATGACCCTGCACTCCCCCAATTTGTCGAAGTCCTTAATTGTCGTCTTCGCTCCGTTGAGGGTTTGCGAAGTCCCGGTCAACTTGAAGCTCTCCTCGCACTTGGCCTTGAACTCCTGCGAAACGACGAAGACACATCAGAGACCATGTTCAGAGCGCGCGCCCTAATCCATGTCCGATCAGGAAAACAACACACGAGACCACAACACACCCTCATCTCCCTCTATGGAGGACCAGTCGCGTCCAACGAACCTTGTTCCAGATTCAAGAGGCAAGGCTACAAGGTAACCCACATCAGAACGCGCGGTCTGAAGTGTCTCGGGCACTAATTCTACGACTGCAGGAATCGAACAAGTCCTTCACATCACAATCAAGATGCACGTCGGAGAATCCAGACCGCGCGGTCGGATTCGACCCCGACTAATAGCGACGACGTCGCGGAGATCAGCAAACGAAATCCGAGGCCTGGACTTCGTCTCCTATGATAGGGTGGGGCAGATCAGACCGCGCGGTCTGAACTGGAAGGTAAGATCATACCTCATAGGAATGGAAATCTTCGCCCTGACTCGTCTGCCTTGTGTTCTTCCTGAACTGCATCAGCCGGCCGGTGCTTTCCCAGATCTCCCTGCAATGCTTGATCGTGGCGGGCACCGAAGACAGAAACGGAGCGAGCACGTTCCCCGAGTTGCACATCGAGGACAGGGTGTGCAGGTGATGCGACTTGTCCGACCAGACGATCTCGCATGTCCACTTCTGCAGCCGGGCTTTGACGGACTCGTCATCTACCGTCGTCTCCCCCGACAAGATCTCTGACGCGGCCTTCCATGTGTGCTGGCCGTTGATGATTTTGAACTTCTCGGCCGTCGTGCACTCCTTCCAGTCCTTCGGTCGCGTGGCCGTGTCGGGCATTACGGTCAGGATCTGCTTCGTGTAGTTCACGAGTACCATCCGCTTCAGGACGTAGAGGACGCCCTCCGTCTCCAGGGGCCTCTGTCGTAGCATAGGAAAGCACAATTCCTTCTCTAAGGCGTTAGAATGTACTAAATTAGCCTTAAAGTGACTCGTGTATCGTTCCCAAAGGATTTGGTCGAAAGCTGACGAAAGACCGGAATACGTTAGTGGTTATCACAACAAAACCCAAGCAAAAGACTGATCCGGTCTGGGTCTCCAAGGTTCCTAAGATTTCCTTGGACTTGATTACCAGATCAATCCTTTATCTTTCAAAACTAAGTCTATCTATTTATACCAGTATGTTTACTACCTTTATGCTTATCCTCACTAGATATGGGACTAAAGACCGGATACTAGTAGTTGGTCCAGTCCCTAGTATAGTAACCAAGTGTAAGTTTTACCTCGATAACAAGAGGGATCTGCTTGTTTGGGCGTTTAGGGAGGAAGCTTACTCCTACCCTTCAAGTTTTAAAGTGTCAAAAGTTCCACTTATAAGTAAAAAGAAACTACTACTACAAACAGACCGGAATACTTCACAACAAGACTGGGACTAATCCGACCCAACAGGTCACGCAAGCACTCCTGCCTAATCCTAACAAAGACTACAACGACGGATTATCCAGTTAGTCTAATCCCTGGTAGAATAAGGGCGATAGCTTATGCAAGAGAGCTGAATTTCCTCACTTAGTCCTTCTTTCTTCTATAGAGACCGGATCACCATTCAGTTGGCATTTGGCCGGACGCTCCCGATCTCAAACCCAGACTCTACAAGTGTCTATCTCTATCAAATACTCCCTAGACCTGTTCTAGAAAACACTGTGGGATCCTGCACAAATTCCCTATCAAAACCGAATTCACTTTAAGTCCAAAGACCGGATAAACTGAACATCCGGGCACACACTTATCTACACAAGGCTGCAATCCTAACCATCACCATAAGACTTTGACAAGGTCCCATGCACACAGTCCACTTCAGAGTGAATCAGAAAGGTTCTAATTTGTATTTGCAACACAAAAACTTGTGAAAGTAAGATAACATAATGCGCGCCCGGATCCAATTAAGAACCGGGTTTAAATACTAAACTACAAGAAAACCTAAAAGTGCAAATGGAATCAACACCAGCCGCCAAGAAGGCCACGTAACATTCCTCTACAACTTGGGCGGGTTGACTTCCACAAAACTACAAAAATACCAACAAAATAGGATCACAGATCCTACATATCTAGATCCGGTCTAAGTTCAAAAGTTCCTAACCTAAATATATCCTGGTTTAGCCGCCTTCCTATCTACCTGAAATTAATGCTCTCCTATTTCCTCGCCCTCTTGACAGGCGATGCACCCTTCCGGGTTGGCTGTTTCTTCGGGGACCGGTACATCTTGACGGGTCGCGGCTTCGGCTTGGTCTTACCCCGTGCCTTGGCCCTGGTCTGCTTGGTCTCTGCCAATGCTTGGTCCGCATCTGAGTACTGTTCCGACTCATCACCGGAGTCGGTCTCTTCCTCCGAGTCCTCATCTTCCTCATCTGACTCCTCTTCCTCTTCATCCCGGGCCTTCCGCTTCACCTTGGATGTCTCCGCGGTCTTCTTCTTGAATCCGGTGATGGGCGGGTGGTGCACTATCTTGCTTTGTGGGCTCTGCTCTCCCACTTTCTCGGCAGTCCGGGCTGGTCCCTTGCTTGGTGACCCGGATCCAGATCCGGTCTTCAGTATGGAGCGAACCTACACTGTTGCCTTTGTTTCCCCTCCGGTCTTCGGTTGTGTGACGACCGTGGGTGACGACTTGCTTGGAGAATCGTCCAGCAAGGTGATGAACTTGGTCTTCTCCCTTGGTGGTGTCGTTCCCCGGATTATCTCCGTCAACATAATCGGCTCAGGTTCCGACTCCTTGGTCTTCTCGGGTTGAGAAACCCTGGGTTCTTCAATCCGGGTCGGTGGGACAAGTTCCTCCGCCACTGCTTCGGTCCTGGTCTCTTCTTCCTTCGCCGGTTCGGATGTGCTGGCTTCTACCTCGACAACTGTTGGTGGTGGCTGATCCTTCGGCTGCTCCTCCTCCATCTTTGGCTCTTCCGGTCTTGAGACCGGAGCAGAACTAGCTTGGACCTCCGTGACTACTGACCGCCACTTCTCCAACGTTGCCTCCATTTTCTTGTTGTAGGCCACCAGAGCTGTAAGCATCTGGGGACCCACCATCTTGCCTGCTTCCAAGACCTTCCTATCGAAAAGCATGGCTTTGTTGACGACCTCGCCCGGATGCGTGATGAACTCTCGGATTTCTCCGAGTGTGTTCCGGGCCTGCGTGGTGAGGTGTCTCTCTTCATCCAGCTCCTCCTGAGTGTGATGGAGCTCCCTCCTCAGGGCTGAGACCTAATTCGTCAGCCGGAGTACCTCCTCTCTGTCTCGACTATCATGAGCCTCCTGAATCAATTCTCCCAACACCTCCATGATCTTGGAGGGGGGAATAGAGCCTAAGGCTTGGCTTATGGCCCGTAATAACCCTCTCTCCTCTAGGTGGTGCTTTCTGAAATCTTCCAGGTCTCGCAGGATCCTTAGCAAGGGATCCTGTTCCCAGACCGGATCTAACCTCTGGGCTTCCCCGGCTACTACAGGGGTTTCTAGAGGTGGATCCTCTCTTCCTACCTCTGGAACCTCCTCTACTTCTTGTGTGCCTCCTTGATGCCCCTCCTGACTCTCATCCTCGGAGTCCTCCTCATCTTGGTCATTTTCCGCTTCCGAGTCTGCAATCTCATACTCTATCAATGCAGCCCCTACCTCGTAAGCTTCCATCTCCTTCTCTCTCAAGAGTTCTAACGAATGATACAGATGAAACAGGAATGGTGAAATGGGAGAGGGTTTAGATTTCCCAATTCCTTTCACCATTCGGTCCATCCGGTCCCTCATAACTAACCCCCAATCTATCTTCCTGTTTCCCGACAGCGCACCAAAGACGGTGTTGGCTACGGTGACCGTAATCCTACTAGGTCTATCCGGGTTCAAGATCGCCATCATGAACCGCAGTAGCCTCTTGTGTCTAGCAAACACACACTCTGCTACCGTAAAGCCGTCCTTCGGGTTGGTGGACCTGCGGAACTTCCCTTGGTGGAATTTGTCCGTCCGGGTGCCCGTCGCATCTCCGCCTTGCTCGAAGGCGTACACCTTGCGCCACATCGCTGCACTCCACTCCTTTGGCAGCGCCCGGACTGTCCCCTTCCACTCGTTGGTCTGGCCAGCCAGTAGCTCCTCCACCATCGCCTCATCCTTCAGGTTCCAGGGGTGAGCCATGAACCCCTCGCAGCCCATCTGCTTGAGGTCTTCTTCCAGCTCCCGCTTGTCTTGTGCGTCAGTTGGCACGACCGGATTCACATTCCGGAAGGCTAGAATCCTTCCTTCCTGCACCTCTTCTGCCATCTCTCACTTGACGCCTACACAATCTAGGCGCGGTCCAACTTGACTGAACCTCCCGCGCTCAAGAACCTGTCAGCCAGCGTAGTGCTAATCGCTCAACTATGTACCAGACCGGATTGACAGATTATCTATCCCTTCTCTTTGTCTATAGACCGAATACTCTATCTCTGGCCGAAAACCCTTTCTCGAACTGTGTGTAAGAAAGTGGCAGGACCTGGCCCTACTTCCCTGGTCTTATACTTTTTCCCTCGGCATTAATTACTGACCGTTAGGTTTAAACCAGTCTGGTCACGTGGGAGAGATCCCGACGATCTCTAGACTCGGTAGCCACTCATTGCCTATCCGGTCTCGGTCGCTAGGTGGGCGGAATCCGGGATTTCTTACGTTGTCCCTTAACGTAGTTTCTGGTTTACGGTCTGGGGTTTTCCGGTTTCCGGTCTTGGTCCTAATTGTGCGTAACAACTAAGAAAAAAAATAAAAAAATGGGGATTGAATAGATCCTTCTTCCCGTATTTTGCTTAAGAACTTGCTTAGGTGAATTCTAGGTTGCTACAGCCTCACAATAATCCCGGAACTCGACTCCACGTTCGTCATTTCGTTCACGTCCAGCTCGAAGTACTTGCCGCGCCCGAAAATGTACATGTAGGACGACAGTTCCTTGAACGCCTTGTTCGCGTTGGCCTGCACCTTCAGCCGACCCTTGGTGTTCACATCCGCGCTTCTCTTGGAGTTCGATTTGAAGTCGATCTCAACGGTTATCTTATCCGGGATGGAGGACGGGTCCAATGGGATCGTATCTGGGTTGTCCGTCCATTCGTCGTTCACCTTCTTCACGGCCACTAAGTGCGCCTCGACCTCGCTCATCTCCAAGGGCTCCGTGCACGCTTCCTGCGTGGAAGAACTCGGAGCCGCCGGAGCACCGTGGCTGGAGGAGCTTGGCGTAGGGTTTGCCTCTTGGGATGTGGAGCGCCGCGCGACTTCAGCCGCTCGAATGGACGGGCTCAAGGGTCCCTGCACGGCCTCGTCAGGGACGGGATCTCGCCTCTGCTTTCGCCATCGCTCCGCTTCCGCGGCGTCATCCTCGCTCTGCACCGTAGCAGGCTCGGACTCAACCTTCCGCTTCGTCGCCAACTTCTTCGGGCGCGCGTTCGGTGCGGTACGGGAGGATGGAGCGGCCGCTGCGGTTGACGCCAGAGTGGCGATGATCGGCTCAGCTGCGGCACGGGGAGGGGGTGTGGCCGCGGCCGTTGGTGCTGCTGTGCTCCGAGTTGGTTCGGGTGCAGCAGTTCTCGTGGCGGGCCGCGCAGTGGATCGTGGCGCGGATCGAGGGGCTGCTCGCGAGGTGGCACCCGCCACGGTGGACTGTGGAGCGGCGCGGCTTCGAGTTTTCACCGTCGGCGTCGACCCGCTCCCCTTTTTGGCCTTCTTGCTGCTGCTACCGCCCTTGTCTTCCATTTCTCCCTTCTCGACCTGTGAATCACACCCCAATTTCAGTCTTGACGCATGAAGGGTGTTTGCGTCCGACATGAAGGTCTGGATGACCTTCCCGGTCTCCACAAACCTACCGGACTGTGCATCACACCTCATCTGGACGTTGCACATCAGGTACTGGTAGGCGGTCGGGACGTTCTCTAAATTCTCTACCATCCTACGTGTGCAGAACATCATCTCGTCCTCGACACGGATGACGATGACCCCGACTTCCTTATTAATGGAATTGGCCATGTCCAAAAGGATGGCCTCACGCATCACGTAAACGTTGATGAGAATCACGTTGTTCAGCGTTTTCCACCGTGTCCCGTCCGAAGATGTGAACCCTATTTCAAGACCGAAGGTGGGCGACCCCATCGCGTGACTCAACTTCACAGTCCACAGTCCCCTCCTCGCGGATATCCGCATCGGGAATTTGTCCTCGAGATGCGATTTCCAATTCTCGTGGATCCTAGTTGGCGAGATTTCTTCTAGGTAGCCCCGCAAAGTGGGGTTGTTTTCGACAAACTCCCCCATCTAACAGTCCACAAGAAGTCGAACAAATTAGACCGCGCGGTTTGAACTACCAGAGGCATGCATTGCAGAATAGGCGATGGAGAATCGCACGACATATTCAGACCGCGCGGACTAGTTCGTGACATCGGCCGTAGGGACGCTTACGATTCGTTCTCTCTTTTGGGTCGACGCCAATCTAGTCGATTCTGCTCTTCACCATGTGCGCCCCATCCCATCAATTCGTTCGTACGTCTCGACGGACGGCCAAGTGGCCTTCCGTGTGAACCTACAAGTTCCAGGGCAACTAATGCTCCTCGCTAACGTACCCTCTTTCAGGCGGTTTAGACCGCGCGGTCTGAACCTCGAGGTCGATCCGGGTCGCGAGTTCCAACTGTATTGGGAACTCCTTATTTGATTATCAGTTTTCTTCACACGGCGAGGTCTGAATTTTGAACAAGGTCTCATGGTCATTTAGTTCAGACCGCGCGGTCTGAACTGCATGGTCTTTGCGCATTTCAACGATGGATTGTTCTCATGGTCCTCAACATGGCACTGACCCAGAGCTGCAGACCGCGTGGTCTGAAGCCCCGGGACTTTTTATTTCAGTCGAATCAAGGTTTCTCCCTGGGATCATCGTGTGTCCATTTTTTAATATTACTATTTTTACCCTCGTTGTCTCTGCATTTGGTTCAGAACGCGCGTTCTGATCCTCATGTTCATTTCAAAAAAATTTATCATTTATGAGGAATGCTCTAAGCATTTGTAGCGGAGGATTGGTTCAGAACGCGCGGTCTGAAGCTCTGGGTCTTTGCATTTCTGTGGAGTCACGGCTTCTATCTACAGTCTTGTTTCTTCTGATAATTTCGTCTCTGTTGGCATTGGCTCTATCGGAATTGGCTTCAGAACGCGCGTTTCGATCCTCATATTCATTTCTGAAATTTTTAACATTTATGATGAATCCTCTAAGCATTTGTAGTGGAGGATTGGTTCAGAACGCGCGGTCTGAAGCTCAGGGTCTTTGCATTTCTATGGAGTCACGGCTTTTGTCTGCGGTCATGTTTCCTTTGATAATTTCGTCTCTGTTGGCATTGGTTCTATCGGCATTGGCTTCAGAACGCGCGTTCTAATCCTCATATTCATTTCAAGGATTTCAGCATTTTAGAATGCACTGAGTATTTGTAAAGGAAAATGGTTCAGAACGCGCGGTCTGAACTTCAGAGTCATTTGCGGGACTCTAATCTGCCAATGAATCCGGTTCTCTCGGCTAGCTGCGGAATGGTTTAGAACGCGCTATCTAATCCGTGAATCAACCTGCTGCGATCTACCATGGCTGCGCGGTTATAGGGCACTATTGTTGCGACAGGCGTGCAATACTACTGCAGTGCACATTCTGAAACAAACACGCTGAGAGAGCAGACCTAGAATCTGGAAGCTACTCAATTCCGCATTTGCATAACAAATGCAATCTACGGACGGAAACCTATGAAACAAACACGCGGAGAGAGCAGACCTAGAATCTGGAAGCTACTCAATTCCGCATTTGCATAACAAATGCAATCCACGGACGGAAACCTATGAAACAAACACGTTGAGAGAGCAGACCTAGAATCTGGAAGCTACTCAATTCCGCATTTGCATAACAAATGCAATCAACAGACGGAAACCTGTGAAACAAACATGCGGAGAGAGCAGACCTAGAATCTGGAAGCTATCCAATTCCGCATTTGCATAACTAATGCAATCAACGGATGGAAACCTATGAAACAAACACGCGGAGAGAAATGGAACTACACAATCTCCGAACACTGAACCACCATCGTGCTAGGCAACTCACATTTCGAACACAAGCAGTAGAAATTGCAAACCCTGATGGAACGGATACAACATCGAGACACAAAGCACAATCCCGCTCGCCAACTCCCCCAATAACTCAAACGGAACCCTGAAACTGCATTGAACAATTGAAGGTGCAATGAAGAACGAACTTACCTCACAGTTGAATCGGAGTGGCGCAATGGATTCGGCAATCCAGTCGCCCACACGACGCAGCGCGGCAGCGGGAGAAAACAGCGCTTACATCGACTCCCTCGCGCACGCGTACAACAAACCAAACCGCGAAATACAGAAAACGCCGACGCCTTAAGAGACTCCCCTAGGCACGCTCACAATCAGCAAAATGAGCAAACACAACAAACACTAAGAAGTGCACGCCGCAAGGAGAGAGAAAACGAAGGAGGACGACTACGATTTCTCGCAATGCAACAAGGAGACAGCGCGCGGAGAGAGGAAGAGGAAAACAGAAAACCTGGAAATGAGCGCCGGACCCCGACCCCACGCAGATGACGACCACCCGATGCCAGCAGGTTCGGCACGGCCCTCTAGGTTCGGGCCGAACCTGCACGTCGTAGACAAAAAACCGAACCTCCGCCGGAGCTACAGTGGCCACTCAAGCTTGTCCCGAAGCTGGTCACCGTTACCAGCCTTTTACTTTTACTTTTTGAGAACGTTCCAAGATGGTGAAGCATTGTAATTTGACATTCATCCATATTAAAACACTTTCCAGTCATATTCAGACACTTTCTCATGCAAATTTGGTAACTTCATCCATATCTTTAACAGATTTGGAAAATGTCAGGCAAAAAAATACTATTTGAAATGGTGGAATGTGGCCACTCGGTGCCGCGAAAGAAAAAGGCTGCTCGTGATCCCCCAATCTGGAAGACTCCTGTCGAAAATGGAGGATGTTTGGAAAATCATCAATAACGGCTACTCCCTCCGTCCCAAAATGATCTTTATGTTGGCGCTAATTTGTTGGCCCAAAATGATCTTGTTGCCTTTTCCGATATGAAAATTTGTCAGATTCGGATTTTAATTCTTCTCCAAGACTAGCAAATTAAACTTCAAGCAATAATTTCCCTTCCATTTATAAAACCATCAATCAAAAGACAAAAAAAATCACTAAAGGGGTTTATCAACACTTTTTGTTCGTATTTCTTGCATCTCTTTCAGTGTTGCCGACTTGAAGGAGGTCAACCTTTCGTAGTTGGAACAAAGGTTCACACATGGTCATAGGCCTATATTAATCACCCACAAAATAAAAACCTCAAATTCAAAATTCAAGTGCCTACTCTTGCTTTTTGAAAATGCCTCCAAAATTCTACTTTTCTGTACTAGAGAATTACACTTTGGAAAAGGCTTTTGAAACTCAGAGTTTCAAAGTTAATAACTTAAAGAGTGAACCAAACTTTGCTTACAAATCCAAAGGGGACTTTAAAATGTTATTTTTGGCATTAATCCATAATATTTTGTTTGATAGGAAAATCATTTTGGGACAGAGGTAGTATTTGGCATACAATTCTAGAGCTGTGATACAAATGACAATTGCATACTAGTGTTATTTACAAATTCATTTGCTTTGCGTAAAGTTAGACACACCGTTGCTATCACCTATTTTTTCCACAAATTTGGAAACTCAGGAAGTAGTAGTTACTAAAAATTCCTCCACAATTCAAATTAAAGAAAATGACTTCCACATGTTCAGTATTGTTGATTAGATTGGGTTTGAAATGAAGGTCTCTTCAGACGGTAACGTAGAAATGTTCAACACATTTGCCTTAAATCCCTTATAAATTTCTACTATTAGAAAACTAATGAAATTGAAAATGGAAATGAAACCAACACAAGTGTCTTCATTGGAATCAACATGAGATTGAATGATTGCATTTTGTAAAATACAATTAGGATTGTTGATGACAATCACAATTCTAATCCATCATCCCTTCGTTTTGGGATTTCTAAGATTTGATGGTGTTCATATTATTATAGAGGCTGATTGCACAAAACACCTAGCAGTTTCATTGCATTCACATTTTGGAGCACTAGAGATTTTCATGTAGGAATCCAATGCCAAAAAAAAATTATTTCTAACCCTCAAGCGCCGGCAGCGCCATTTCCTAGCGTTTGCACGAATTTGCTACAGTGTACAGGGAGATTGCTAGCAATTTTTCATCCATTTCTCATTGCTTGACCTTTCACAAAGGATTACGAAGAGTACCTAATTCATTTTGCAATCATGTGAGTATTTCTCTTCACATGAATTAGAAATTACAGGAAAAAACGGATCACAAAAAATGCTATTTTCAGTGTACTTTGGGAAATTTTGTTCCTTTCTCTAAATCTCAAATTTATCCAGAAAAATGATATTTTTGGAGTTTGATTCCAAATAATAAAGTGAAGGTTATCTATTCTAGTTTCTTCTCCAATTGGAATTCTGAAAAAGAAACATAATTTCAATATTTTATTGCAATTTGAACTTCATATGTACTTTCAAAGTCTTCTAGATTGTAATTATAGAATGACACGGAAATTGAGTTTACACCATGATGTTTGCCACTAAAATTTCCACATTTAGTGAAATTCTCAGATTTTTCGAGATAATTTTCTATTTCATATGATTTTTCTTCCTTTTTTCTTCAAAAATTCTCAGAAAAATCAATTTTCGTCAAAAAAAATCTAAATTTTGTGGGAAGTATAGAAGACCTGTAGCTTCATCTCTGAAAAATAAATATAAATTTTTTTATACAAATAGAGTCCCTAAAAAGGAGCAAACACAGTGTTGGACACAAGGGCTGAAAACTGTGGGTATAGGCCCAGCATTTAGGGGCTAAAGATCATGACAAAAATTGAGTTTCTTATTTTTTGAAAATTTTAAAAATCATTTCATATTAAAAAGTTGATTTTGTTAACCCCTAAGTGCTCAAGTGACCATTTTACGGTCGTTGTCCAACTTCGGGCAACATTTTCGGGAAAAAAAAGAATTTCCAATTTTTTTTTCCAAAATTTCAAAATATTAGATTGTGTTTCAACATTTGCATTCAAAACTAAGATCTATACAATCAAACAGAAGTTATAGCAAAAAAAAGAAAAATAGCACAAAACGTCTAAAATTACTTAGTGTTGAAGAACTTACTATTTGGGGGAAGTTTTGATGCTCTCATTCATAAATATTTTTTATTTTCTGACAAATCAATAAAAAACACAATTTTGACCAATGATAAAATATTTCAAATCCTAAAAATAGAAATTGTATGTTCGGTGAATTTTGGAAGTTATATCTTCGATACTCATTTGAAGAGAATCTCTACATAGTTTCTTAATTTTGATCATATGAATTCTTTCTAATGCCTGTGCTTTACATTACCTTCTTTGATGCTAACTTCAAAAAATTTGTAAAGCTTATATTTTATAATACATTCGTATTTTTTCTTAATCCCTTGGGGTTTTGGAGGTTGAATATTTTTCATTTTTTTATAAATCAATAAAAATACATAAATTTTATGACCGAAATTTTTTTTTTCAAATCTTGAAAATAGAAATTGTATTTCTGGTGGAATTTTGAAGTTATATTTTCAAAATTCATTTAAACATAATCTATAAATATTTTTTAGATTTCGACTGTATGGATACTTTCTACTTCTTGTGCCTTACATTATCTTCTTTGATACGAACTTCCAAAAAGTTGTAACGCTTCTATTTTATAACACATTTGTGTTTTGTCCTAATCCCTTGGGCTTTTAGGGGTTAATGTCCCACACTTTGACACACTGGGGCTTTTAGTACTACTGAGCGGTTAGAATTCATTTTTTGTAGCCGACATTTCTATGGTATCTTCTCTTAATAGGTATACATCTTCCTAGCAAAGGAAACTTAAAAATGCATTATTTCATGTCCTCCACATTCATGCAAATAGGCCTTCTCTGTGCGTGCAATTCCAATCATTAGAAATGGTTTTCAACTCATTTTTGTAGTCAAATTGCATCACCAAAAAGTCTTTCCACATGGCCAATTCTTACTTTTGATGGAAATCTTTGTATTCAATGTACACAGTTTCATTTAATGTTGTAGGTTTGGAGTTGAATTATTATTTCAAAACGAAATTATGGTGTTTCAAAATTAGCCTGACTTCTTATATGCAATTATGTTAGGTTAGCCTATTAACACCGTGATTGAGTTATGACTATCTTGGAATCAATTACAAAAGAGGTATGTATTTTTTAAAGGTGTACAACTTGTTTCTTCCGTCAAAACCAAGTGGAATAATTGTAATTTTCCAATCAAAATAATTGTCAATTTCATGAATCTTTGATGTTAGTAGTGAGCCTTGAAATTACTAAAGTAACCACCTATGGAATTCAGACATTAACTATCCCTCAACAATCTAAAACCGCCAAATCAAGTACTAAATATTCACTATGAATAGAGTCAATGATACGTTATCCAGTGATCATTGATTTCTCTGACTTCATAATATGAAGTAAATAGATTCGAAGATTATTCTAGATGAAATGTGGGCCAAAAGTAGGTGACACAATTAGGCTAGTGTACTAATGGAATTGGATAGCAAATGGTAATAGACTGTTCTTACTACCTTAATGGTCCAATGAATGCCGCTATTTAATTGTCATGTACAAAATTAATTCATTTATTTATTGTAGTAAGAGATTGTCCAAATCATGTACGTTCTACTATCCCTTGATTCATACCTAGTTGTACCTTCACAGTTGCTAGTATGTGAGCATAGAAGTGGGAGTTTATGAACCTCAAAGATGATGCGCATATAGTATAATTATTAGATGCTTATAATATAGGAACCTTCTATATAAATGAGAGTGTTTTTTTAATGTAGGCAGTACCTAATATATTATAGGTATTTTTACTATGACCACCTTCAAAGGTGGAAGTATATGTACTTCTGTACACATTAGAAGCTCACATGCTTGCATGTCCATGCTCACACACAAGCATTGTGGGTTGTACCTTAATGTATTCAAATAGTGTTGTTCCGCGATTCCACTGAAATCGCAATTATATTTTACATGAAAGTCGATTGGAGTAGTACTCTATTGTGCTCATTTCCACAAAATAATATTGTGAGGTAACACTAATTTTTTGTTTATACTACTAAGACAAGTTTGTGTACGAGGTAAGTGGACTACCTTTAGTACAATTATTGTCTTCCTTCAATTGGAATGGTAATAAAAGAACACCTTCATTATGAAGACAATTGAAAGAAATCTTGGTATTTTTAGTTGTATTTTGTATAATTATTTTTGAGAACTTTTAAGTTACGAGATCATTCAACCCAAAAAAATGTACATTGCCAATGATTTCACCTTCCAATAGAATATGCCTTGGACGTGAAATATTTCTTTCAGTAGGAAAAGGAAAAGAAAGGGTAGAGTTTTCAAAATAGGTGTTCTGACATATAGTTTCTCTCGAATAGAAAACCGTCCAATGGAGAACTACATCTTTGGAATTCTACCTCTGCCAATTATACAAAGTGATTACCAAATCAAAGCTTATTTTTTATGAATGGCTACAATGCATGCTAGAATCATTTTGATGAATGATTACTAACATTTTTATACCAAATAGGATTATTAAATTTCTAATTCATCTTTCTTCAAGCTATAAGTCTATTAAGAAGACATTTCTCCATCCTTTTCTTTCAACTTCTTCAAAATGAGGTGCTCAATGTTTTCTTCATCTGAAAACAAGAAGTCCCACAAATGTATGAATATGACAAGGCAAGCTGTGCCTTACAGATATCCATTCTGAATTAGTGAATGCAAAAAATAGGAGTATCTTTAAAATAGTAATATTCACAATGAATATGAATTTCAATTATAGCAATAGGTAATTACTTCCTAGTTGTACTAGAAAAATATTTCGACATGCAATATGAAAGAGAATCGTAGTTGAATTAGCCATTCATTGCAAATGTCTGTGGTCGTTAAAGTTCACTTCCAAGCAATTTTATTAGATCAAGAGTATTCCACTACTTCATTAAAATTCAAATTAATATAGTCTTCCGAGCATTGCAGAATTGTACAAATTTGAAAATACTATATTGTTCACCCTCCACATGTCGTCAAAGTGGCTGACTTTGCGCAAGTGTGGAGAATAGAATTTATTTTTTCCAAAGATTAAATTTGTTGGAAAAGAAAGACCTTGACTTAGAGAATAAATAGATGTCTCATTCTCATTTTCTGAATTTCCTTACTATTTTTACGAAATTAGTAAAAAAGAGCTCTTTTCATTGTATTTTCCATTCTCTATCAATAATGAAATTGACCATATTTACGAAACAATTTTCTTAGTTTTGAATTTCACGAGACATAATATAGGTAGTGCTCTTCAAATTATCCATATTTTTTTCCATTTCGAGGAAGAATTCTTCTCATTACAAAGACTGAGATTCTCGATCACGTGTATGCATATAGTTTGAACAATTAGATGCATTCCTAATTCCAACATGCCTGATGATTTGCAATTTCTCTTTGTATTGCAAGAGATTATGGTTCAAGAAATTTTACCTAATCAGTCATTTGCTTCTCTACAAATTCTTTTGGAATTGAAAGATCAAAAAATGTAAATGAAATCATAAAGTGAATGAAATATAATGTTACTTTCAAGACATTAGTAGTAGACAATGACTTCTCTCTAGCCAACAATGATGGTTTTCCACGATCATGCCACTTCACTAAAAATACTTAAAAAGAAGGATTGTTGATGGGTTCTAAGTTGTCTAGAGGAAGACACTTCCCGTTGTTTAATAACTTACGTGCAGCGAAATATAGGATACATTTAAATAATCTTAGGTAAAATTTATAAGACATTTACATATAAAATACAGGACATTAAAAAGGCAAAGTGTTTCAAAAATAAAATAGGGATGATAATATGGCTGATTGTTCCGCTTTATGATAAAATAGGGGCTCTTTTAATGTTGCCAAGTAATGATTACAAGTAATTGATAGCCCCCCTAAAAATACCCCACCGCCGCATGTAGGTCCCCCAAATATACAAGAAGTGTCCTCCCCGGGGTATTTGCTTTGTTCCCTCTCATGAAATCTGGCATTTTAGAATGTAAGGTTCAATCATAGAAACTCCAAATCAAAGTATAGTGCGGTCACTAATGCCCATTGATAGAGTTGTATACTAGGAATGAAGGTCTTCCTCAATGCTCAGTTTTCTCATTAGGTCAACTCAATCATATACAAACAAATTATGGAATTCTGGAAGTGAAGCAAATCCTAAGTAATTGCTTCACTTGCCATCATGGTATTCCTATGGCAAAAGTCAGTTCTAACTGAAGGAGCTCTTTTCGCAGAAGATGCCTAGAAGGATAGCTAATGGCTGAAGTTGAAGAATTTCCTGCAGCAATGAACACTAAAACTTTGTAACTTGCTCAGTGAGCCGCAGTTCCAGTGTCCTTGGAAGCATGAACTTCTCAATTTTCAAATTATTGTTAACTACAATTATGTAGATAAATTTGAATGAAAGCCCCATCTATTCATAGATCAGTTGAATTTGTACTTTGCATTGCACGCAGAGGCAAGAGGGTTGTGGACTTGTGGTTGTTGATGAAGTCCAGACCACTTGTAGTTTGAGATGGGCTTGCACAAGTTCTGGTGCTCGTAAAATGGAATCCATGCACTGCAAAGAAATAGGGCTAAAAATGACTCCAAAGAATGACTACTTGTCCGGTTTTACTAGAAAATGACTGTTGATTCTGTAATTGCACCAAATTTGCACTATCCAATGGTTAAAGTCATTTTTCATTGAAAAATGACATTCACAATACAAGGGGGAATAAGAGGTATCTAATATGGATGCCAAAGTCATGAACAACTACTTGGTGTTATGAACTATGACTGCGCATCACTATTCCACGACTCCAAAATGACTTGAATGACTCCAAAAAGCCAAATTCAGATTTTCTTATACAGAGGACGGGCAGGGCAGTTTCTTGACATGGGCTTTAGTCATTCTTGCGTGACTATAATGCAACTGCACATCACTAGTGCGTGACTCGCAAATGACTTAAGTGTCTTTTTTAAAGCCAAGTAAAGATTTTCTATATATAAAATGGATAGGGCAATTTGCTGACGTGGACTTCTGTCATTCTTATGTGACTACAATGCAACCGCACATCACTACTACGTGACTCCAAAATGGGTCCTTTTTATTTCTTCATAGGAAGTAAATGAACTCCAAGTAATTGCCCCCTTGCCTCAGGGTAGGTACCCAAATATGCAGAGAGTGTTGCACCCGAGTAATTGTCCTTGTACTCCTAAAGATCGACTTACATATTTCTATGATTGCAATTGTGGTATTAAGTAACGCATGATCATTGACACTGAATTATGTGTAGGCATCGAGCACAATGTGCATATAGTTTGAGCACTAGTGCAGATCTAATTTTCAGGCCTTTCTATCAGGAACGTCAAATTCAGTAAGTAGGTACAATTGCATGATTTTGGCATGTCCATTTGAGGAAGACATTAATCCTATGAAACATAAATTTGTAGTGGCTCTAGCCATATAAGTTGTTGTTCTTTCATGTATAACCTTTTGCTATCTTTCAACGTATTGTACAATAATTATAGGAAAAGGTTCTTTAGACATCTTTGCTTAATATTTGGTGCTCTTACTAGGTGTGCCGACTCTTGAAGTCATGTGGTCTTCACTTACTTGTGTCCTATGATGTTGTAGCCACCTAAAGAGTGTTTTGAGACTGTTGGTTAATCCTTAAGTGCATACGCATCCAAAAAGTGGATGTGCCTCAGTAGGTCATCCTTGATTTCAACTTCAAATATACCCACTTTTGGAATTTGACTTTGACAAGGAAAATGAAGCTCGACAATTTCTGTTTCAATTTCAACTTGAAATTGTGGAGAAGTTGAGAAATTGAAGAAGTTATTGCAACTGCAAGCTCTATGTGCTAAAATCCAAAAAGGACAAGTTGTTGTGTTTTTGATTCATTTTTTTTCTTTTCAATGGAATGTTCTACTTGAATGCCAAAATGAACTTGTCCATTTATATCTTCATTAATGATATATTTAAGAATAATGTAGTTGATATAATTATTTTCTATCCCTAACTTTGAAAAATGACAATAATTTGTAGTTTTCAACCACAATTTTGAAAACATTTCAGTGAATAGGAAGTACGATTTCCTATTAGTAAGAAACATCAAATTCTTATACCTCAGTCTATTGAATGAACTATGAAATGTGGTTTGATAGGCTTATGTTACTTCAAGTCTTTGTTGGGGTTGTTTGGGGTTTTAAAAAAGGAATAATCTATTGAAAATTTTGTAGTAAGACTAATGTTCATTGTTACTTGTAGCTCGCGACAAAATGTCTCAAAATTTAGATCATTTAATGTATTTTTACTTATAATTTTCTATAATTTGCAACCCAAATGATGGCAATTACAATTGTTTCCAAAATCAATTGAAATATCTCCATGGTTTCACATTCTCCATTGTTTGAAGTCATGAGAATATAAGATCAGAATTTGAAGGCCATCTAAAAGGCTCAATTCACCTAGGACATGATGTTTGACTACATGGCAATGGATGTTTTCATTTAAGGGTGAATGATGTCAAGTTGGATGAGAGTCGGCGGTGGGACCCCGTTCGTTTTCCTAGGTTACCGTTGAAGCCATCGATGACTTTTCTTCATCGGAACCCTAGAACGCACGCCATTTCTCAGCCCTTCTCTGAATTCTCAGTTTTAGTATCGTCCTTGGTCCGGAGGCCGGTTTTCTTTGCTAGGTTCGTTGAGAAGAACATGTCAGTGGAGACAGCAAGTGCACGGGAGGAAGAGAGTTGCGATCTGCAATGGCTGCGTTTGCGGTGGAGTATTTCTTCGTCGCCGGCCGCAGCGGTACCTTTCTGATTGCTTGCTGTCGTACTGCATTGCTTCAGCGAGTGTTTGCATGTTGTGCGCTTGGCTTAGACGTCGGTTTGTGATTTTCATTTTTGATGAAGTGGTGTTCTCAGCGTCGACCTACCGTAAGCCTAGGAAATTCCCTACGGCTTGTATTCCGGTTTCTGAAGTTTGTGGGCTGAAAGGTCGGTTGTCGTATTCTGAGTGGTACGGTGAGGTGTTGGAATGGGAGAGAAGTATGTTTGATTTGTATGCCTCCTCGCTTTGGGTTCCATTGCATGAGCACGTCACGGTTGAGGGAACACTATACAGTTGCATTGCGAGGTCAGTTGTACAATGTGACAAAAGCATTTGGTTGAACGTTTCGGTAGGTTCATTTCGGATTGGTGGACGAGGGTGACGATGGAGTGAGTTTTTTAGAAACCCTGGATCGACCGTGCTCCGTAGACGTCTTGTCGGAGCGTACCTCGCATGCTTGGATGAGATGTAGGCCCACTAGGGATTCTGGAAGTGAAGACGATCGACGAAGAGCGATCCTTCGTGTTCAATCCACAATTGATGAGTTCGGCCGAATTGGTAAAATCCCCATGTCTTAGTGAACATGCCATTTCGTTGATTCCACAGTTTAGGACGCGCGGTCTGAACCGTCTCCACTTTCCCGGGAGAGTCCACTCGGAAATTCGGTTTCCGCGGAGCGTGCCTTTTCGGATACGAAGTAGGTCACAGCGAACGAGAATTCAGCATCGAGGACTGCATGTAGGTTCATTGAGTGCATGTGGCACTCTTATACGATCACTTCATCAGTTTAGGGCGCGCGGTCTGAACCTTGTATGATTCCATAGTTCAGGACGCGCGGTCTGAACCGTGTGCGCTTTCCCGGGAGAGTCTCCTCGAAAATTCGGTTTTCGCGGAGCCTGCCTTTTTGGATACGAATTCAGTCACAGCGAACAAGAATTCAGCATCGAGGATTGCATGTAGGTTCGCTAAGTTTAGCTGCCACTCTTACACGGTGTCACTTCATCAGTTCAAGGCGCTCGGTCTGAACCTTGTAGGGCACTCTCAGGAAATAGCGCGTCGGAGCATCCAAATTTCGCCATTGCTCGAGTTCCTTTGTACAAGTCAGACGACGCAAATAGAGCAAGCGGTGGACAATCCCGGAGCCATGCTCTTGAGAATGTGGAGCGCCGACCTGAGAAGGACGAGTGCATGTTCTGTGTTGTCCGCAGTTTAGAACGCGCGGTCTGAACTGTGTCGACAAGCCCAGAAATGTAGTCTCGACGTCGAGTTGCATGACTTCGGACAGCTGATGAACAAATGGCTCTGCAATGTTTCGTCATCACATGTCTCGTTGCAAAAAAGAAAGATTACATATTCAAAAAAGAAACCGGTACTCCGGTCTACTAGTCCGTTACATGTCCCTTGTTGGACAGGGACTTACTAGGTAATTTGTTCTCCAATATCTGAGCTACAATTCCTTTGCCACCGGGCCGATCAGTGGAGTCCTTATACCCGAAATACTTTGCATCCCCGCGTCGTGGGCAGTTCACAATTTCCGACGTTTGGACAGGCGTGACTTTCGCTTCAGATTTGCCAAGTCCAATTTTGTGTCGTTGAGTCTCCCACGGATCTCTTCAAATATATCACCGTCCACTGCCAAGTGCACGAGCTCTACTTTCGGAAATTCCGTGGCTTGGTCGTCGTCCTAGAAGAGAACACGACCATCTAGTTAAAATATTCTGAATGAGCAGGATTTGAGGGTTCTGACTTCTGAAGAATCTAGTGGTTTCTACAGTGATAATCCCATGACAATTTCCGAAGTTCGAGGGACGTTTTCTGAATATAATGATTTCGTACGGTTCTTGAAGACCACGGCCATTTTCAGTTTAGGCTGCGCGTTCTAAAGTACACAGCATTCGTTATTTCTAGACCTCGAAAGTTGACATCAGAGATCTATACTATTTCTGAGACATGCTCAATTACAGTGCACCTAAGCTGCGTTTTCAACGACAATCGTGTACTGCATTCGTCTAAATTCGACGACATAGTTTGCGGTTAGTGATTGTTGGCGCACCTCGATGAGTTGTAGAAGCAAGCATCCATTTGTGGTCGACGACAGCTTCTCGACGTTGTCGAATTTCTCCATGAGCGCCCTACAGGCATACCCTCTAAGTTAGAAGCCTGGACCCTATGAGAACGTTGACAAGAGTGAGGACTGTGACTTTCCTATATTTCATGCACACGCACTTGGGTTGCACCTTCGAAGAATCACCTGAGGTTTTTGCAGTCATTGTTGTGGCGAACCTGCACGTAATCCTCCATCTCCGCCCACGTCTGGCGAATGGCCTCATCAAAATGAGCACCCCATTCCACAGCATCTTTGTCCTGAAGCGCACACATAACTCGACCTGCAACACCGACAATATCAGGATAAAGACAATCTCCTCGAGGACAGCAAAAGTCCGAGGAGAATCAGGTTTGGAAGGCGATTGACGATGTGAGACTCACCCATCTTACAGACTTGAAATTCTTCCTTGGATGCGGCGCATTTTGAGTAATGAGCGAAGCAATACAGCTTGTAGCCTTCCCAGAAATCGCCGTCCCTGAATGAAAAGAGCAGCGTTCAGTTGTCCTCGAAATGCGCACATTCCTGGTTAGTATGACAATGGTGATGATGCGATCATTCCTAAAACGTCTCTTCTACTAAGCGGGACGAATAACTCTACGGAAATGGAAGGCAAGACGCGAATGCGCAACCCGAATTGTTCGCTGTCCAACACAGTCCTCACAGCATCCGAGCACGTCTTGAAATGTGTTTCCGCCATTAGGTCGTGGTTCAACTGCAGTTGCCCGTTCCTGCCATAGACACGAACATCAGTACGACCAGCAATGTCGAAAGTACTCTACTTTGAAGACTGCCAGGAATATGATCCTGCACAATTACGAGAAGCTACACTGAAGCGCAAAGGCATTGTGATTTTCCCTACGACTCGCGAGAAGCTTGTATTTTTCTAATTTGGAGATGCAACGTCAGTTATCTGCAACTTGGCAAACCTACGTCGATCATGACGGCAATGGAACAGCATTTCACATTACTCGAAGCGCACCCTGTTGAAGATGTACTCGATAGACTTCTGGAACCTCAACAAGAAATGCAATGAAGCAAGGATTCGTGACGACGCACCTCCTTCGCGAATCGTGGCGCGGCGTCTTCTGTCAAATGAGCCGCAACGGTCGCCAGCGATCAAATGTGATGTTCGGGAGAACGAGGAGCGCTCCTTGGAGCTCGAAGTTTGCTTCCGTCTTGCCTCACTCTAGGTACTGTTCGCCCTCTCGATGGACACCGAGGCTTCCTGCAAATCCTGCGCCGCAACCTCTCCTTTTCCCTACCAGTCACTCAACGAAGTATGCGGGAGACGAAATAATGATAGAGATGATGCCACATCCGATGTCACCAGTGTCGCACAAGTGTTGCCAGAAACAAAGCCGCTAGTCACACGAATCTGTCTCGGAAATTGAGCTACTTGTGGGGAAGCGCACTTCTTCCCTTTTTTACGTGTCCGACTGTTACTCTGATGGAACTTGTTAGTAGTTCACTGTTTCGCGAACTGAATATTTTAACGTCGGTGGGTGACGATGGTGCCGGTGTCTCCAGTGGGTGATTGTGTCGTCGTCTTGGTGCTTGTTTGTTCATTACTTTCCTGAACAAACCAACGATTTCAAAAGTATGAAATTAGGAATCGGGGTGAGCAATCATTTCCTCGTAAGCACGAGTCCCATTCATAAGTCTACTAGCAGAAGATTCCTTGGAGACGCGACAGAGTGATCAAATGGAATCATCTGAAGTTTCAATAGTGAAGTCGGTGCACGTCTTTCCAATTTGATTCGGAAATGACTTATGGTTGTCATTTCGTGACTGAATACAAGGAATTGGTATCAGCATTGAACTGCCGCTCTCCAAGATATTGATCAACTTCGACTTATAGCATTGCTGCATTTCGTACAACCATAGATCGCGTGCCTCTTCAAGTATCTGAAGTGAGCAATGCAATTCCAGTCGCGGGAATCCTTGAGAAGCAGGTATTCAGGAATTGGCACACTCGTGGGTTCATGGTTTACTCTGTCGATGCACTTTGCTCTAGGATTTCTCGGGAGTCCATGAATCAATGATATAGTTCAGACCACGCGGTCTGAAGTGCATCGGTGTGGTTCGAAGGATCCACTTCAGACTGCGCGGTCTGAAGTGCAGCGGTGTCTCGGCAGGCAATAGTCTCACCAAGCTGTAGTCTCGGCAGGCGGCTAGGTTTCTATGCCTTATCTTGCAGGGAGGTTACCGATTTCGCGGGTATTTATATGCTCCTCACCCATCATGTTTGCACTTCTTTTGTTTCTCTGCATGGTCTTTGTGAGTGCGAGCATTTCTTCTTTTCGTCTGTCAGTTGCACAACATGGGTTCAATGAGGGAAGTGGTTCTGAGTGACGCCATTGTGGCCCTGGTTGTCCGCGGACTTTGTTGCAAGTCTGACAACCCATGGGTGCGTTTCGAGGAGCTGGCGAATCAGGGCGCAATGCTGCGTTTGTTTTCCTGTCTCGCAGCCGTTTGTCGTACGGCCTGGAAGGCTGTGCAGGTGACACCTGAATTTGCAGCCCTCCGGTTGGCCGAATTCAACGTGCGAGTCACCGTTGTGGAGCTCTCTCTATCGACGAAGGAGAATTTGATTCTGCACGAGTTTGACAAGAACTTGGATTTACTGAGCAGATCATGGGCACTTGGAGTTGAAGTGCCGTTGAGGCTGCGGACCAGCCCCCTTGGTGATCTCGCTGTCGCTGAGCTGCAGGAGCTACGACAAATTCTACTTGGCGGCTGGCAGCACGAAATCAACGTGAAGGCTGCTGGGCAGGCCCTGTCCCCCACAGTTTGGGTGACACCCGCCTTGCGTTGAGGTGAATGCTTTGCTTCCACGGCCTGATTTCTGCATTGCTTTCATCCTCAATTGTCTTCTTTGTTGAGCATTTCTACTTGCAGTCTAGCTGACTTTGTTTTGTTATGTTGCTGATCATGACGAAACCTGAAGGTCTGTTGAATACCTTCCGATCGAATATGGAAGGACTGTACACACGGACGGGAGACTTTCGCGTAGTTACGGACACTTCAATGTTGGAGTTCAGACCGCGCGTTCTGAAATGGAAATGAGACCTTAATAAAACTTGCAACTTTCTGTTGGTGAGAGACGAGTGAAAATGTGCATGTCTTCATTGTTTGTTTGTGGACGCTGAAAACGTTTTCCGTGACTGATGCTTGGAATGTTTGTGACTATGTTTTCACCAACAATGCTGCGAAATTGCCATTTCTAAAACTAGTGCCAATTCTTTTTAAGACACAGTTTTGACTCGTGGATCCGTAGGATCTTGTAGTCAGACAGGTGGTTTGATCGGAATAAATTGATTCAAAGCTTCACATGTCTATAAACCTAAAGAACCAATTTCAAATTTCACTTTGAAGTCGAGTTATGAAAATTGTTGGGCCGGAAAGTTACTCCTCGAGCACACATTGTATCCAAATTTCAAAGAAGCAGAACTCCATCCGTAGTGAGCTGCCAAGAAAAAGGATAGTCTCAGAAAATGCCATTCAGGGCTTTAGGGGTTAACCCTTTAAGGACTGGTTGATTTGGGGTTCGGCCATAGTTCTTCAAGAAAATGAATTCTGTGGCCACTCTAAGGATGTAATCTTAGATCAAATTGTATAAAGTGTTGCCGTAAGGAAGATTCCTCAACCTAACACAAAATCAAACTCATCCAACGGTACAAATCGTTTAAAATAAAGTACAATGTCCATAAATTAACCTTTTCAGGGCTACATTTGAATTTTGGAGAGGGGGAACATCTTTTAATAATTTTCAATACATTTTTCACAGGAGGCAAGTGGAATAGCTTAACATTCAGAGGTTACCTCGCAATGGATGGAATGATGTGGAATATTTTGCATCATTCCATCCAAAATCAGTAGTTACAGATTTCAAATGTAATTCGCAGACAGTTTGTGAGCACCTGCCTACAAATCTGAAATTGGGGAAGTTAACGCCGGTGTAGGTGACCCGCCTGTTCATGGTGTCAGTTTATGGATCTTAGTACATGCCGTGGCTGGGGACTCGGTGGGTGTGGCTGGGAAGTAGGTGGGTGAATTTTTAATTTTCTCTTCTCTTCCATTCAGTTCGGAAGTAGAACTGCGTGGCCTGATAATCAGATCAGCCAAGCGGGCGGGGTGTGGCTGGAAGTGGGTGGGTTTTTTATTTTTATTTTTCCCTCCAGATCAGATCAGACAGTGAGTATTCAAGCGAGGTACTCACTTTAGGAATTGAAAAAACGAAACAGGATACTTAGGAGGCCGAGATTTAATGTGCTCATGTAAGGGCACAAATTTAATTGGAGGATCACAATTTTTTTGGGCGGGCAGCTCGTCAGAGCCCTCCACCTTGATTCTCGCAGACCCAAAATGAAAAGAAAGAAGATTTTCAGGGATGGAACTCGGGAAGAAGGAAAGGCAAAGCCACCACTGCCTACAGAACGTTATGAGGCATCTAACCAAAGTCGTTTCATATTTTTTGAAGATTTTTGAAATGAATTACAAATTTTTGAAGTTCACAGAAAATGGTCATATGGGGTCATCAAAAGCAATACCCTTCTAAAATGTGCACATTTGGTACATTGAAGAAAGCAAAATGTACCTTGAGTTCACATCATGTTTGCTTGTAGAGCCTGGTTGGAATTTCAGTTGTTTCCCTCAATCCTCAAAAATCAATGACTGCAATGACCCTTTAGAATTTGCACTACATAAATTTCAATGCATAAGTTTACTTTGGGCATTCAGGAGATTACAAAGCAACACTTATGCCTTGTCAAGACATCAAGATCCAAAAAATTCTCACGAATTGGTTGATATTTTTTGAATTTTTTTTTAACACTTCCCATTTTAGGGTCCACGCCATTTGAGTTTGCAACCCCATAGCTAATGCATTAATGCTCCAATATTCTTGAAATTGGTCTTCTTTGAAGAACATGAAGACACTCTGAATGCGTTACTCTTTGAGATTTTTGTGATCAAATGTATTTGGACCAATATTAGACCGAGAGTGCAGAAATAAACCAAACAGTCGTCGACCAATCCTTAAAGGGTTAAGAACCCGCATGCCTGCTAGGAATGGAGACCTTAATGAACTGAATTCGATCGATGGCCTCATTACCTTGAATTTGTGCAGACGTTGAAATAAAAAGATTCATTTAGGTTAATTCAGTGAGTTCCCAATCCTATTAACAAGTCAACATCATATGAATATTTATTTTTTCATTCAACTATGACTATGCATTTCTTACGAAGCCATACTTTTCTCATACTTATCACGTGTTGTTTTTTCAAGGATTGAAAGTCATGAATAGGAAATTACCACAGAATTCTACATGATAATTCGAAAGTGATTCATTAATGCTCCGAGAAAGTTGAATTCACTTCACCTAGACCGATCATCCAATATTCTTTCTCGTCATACCTCCTTCACTCTTCATGATCGAATCGGTTGCATGTCTTGCTCATTCTCGACTGTACTTGCTAGTAGGATCTCCAGTGCGCTTCCAAGTCAAAGTACTTCTTCGGATGGCTTCCACGAGCGAGTTTGACGAAGACGAGGTTGGTCGTTCAACCTTGCACCCTCTGACGGATTTCGATTTCTGAATTCCACGTTCGCTTCTCCGGCCATGTCTTCATGACCATGCTATATGCAAGCGTCTGCAGGGATTCGTGGAATGTGAAGAGGAGGACGTCGAATTGGATCATGCTTTGGAGGCCGACGTCGACATGAGCCCCATCCCAGACTGTGAGGGGATCGCCCCCGACGGGTGGTCTGGCAAGGCCCTCCTCGCAAGGAACGAAGACGGTTCCGATTTTGCGGACGTCATCATAATCACTGCTAATTCTAATGCTTGTGTGGATGGGCGAAGTCACCTGGGCAAAAACGAGGTCGGCATTGTGGTGTTGGAGGTGCACAGTGGAGACCCCAACATCGGAGACACGTGCTTGCGTTGGCCCACACGCCGAATTTTTTATCATGGTGACACCGATCTCGTCAGTGTCTACGATCATGCTCGCAAACGACGCGCTCTTAATGAAGAGCTGGAGCGCTCTCGAAAGACAGCGGGCAAACGCAAATACCGATTTGAGAAGAGGACTCGCGCCGCCGCAACAGAAGATAGCAAATCCAAGAAGATATCATGGGAATCTGTCGCTCGTGTTTTCGAACAACGGTGCTGCAAGCATGGATGCACTCGTAAAATCGCTCCTCTTGTCATTTGTTCACTCCACACGGAATTGCACCTGCAAACATATCAAGTGAAGACAACGAAGCTGTTGGAAGTGCACAAGTCCATGCACAAAAGAGCACAAGGATCCAAGGATGTCGTCACCGTGGAAGGCATAGACATGTGTCCACAGGCTTGGAGGATCGTTCACGATGTCTCCATGCGCACGCTCCAGAGATATAAAGCAAAAGCGAAGGCGGAGGTCAGAGGTGCTCCGTACGGCAACTTCAATAGAACAAAGACGAGGTCCGCCACCGCGCAGGCCATTCAAACATTGCACGGCTTGATGGAAGCCAAGGCGGACCACATGCCACACTTGACACGTACTTTGCCCACCGGCGAGAAAGTGGGTCTCTAGGTTTTGCCCGCTGGAACCCAATGGAACCATCTGCGGGCGACTGTGAATGAGGTAAAAGTCACACCTTCATTAGTGCCCTAGTCTCACCAGGGCGGCAGCCACATGTTTACCCTACCTGCACAAATCCTTGGAGCTCATAGGAATCGCCTCGGAGGAGATCGTTTAGGCACCTTCATGTCAACTCTTCTAGAAACGAATTCATTCAAGTTCAAAATAAACATACTGAGATGGTTGCGGTGAAGTCATCCCCTCGCTCACCGACAAGTGGAAATATTACAATTCTTTATTATTTGCAAGTAATTTCTCTCTCAAATTCTGATTTCAATTTCGCAACCAAAGGCCCCAAAAGAGCGAGGACAAGGATCAAGGTGAATTACATCGATACAAGTATTTAGGTTAACGATATGCTTTTTCTCCTCCCCCCTGAATTTAGTCATTGTGGCCAAGGTAGGGGGTCTGTCGACGTCGACTGTAGAGATGACAAAAGGAAAATAAAGCACAACAATTGCATCAGTGATGGCTTTCATGATCATCACATTGGATGACGAGGACGTTCACATTGCACAAGTCATGTGAACACTTTACATAGTAGGCATTCACGTTGAGCACGTGATCATGTTGACAGCACGGAGTATGTGCATTGCACCTAATTTTTGAATTTCGTAATGAATTTCATCGTCATCCAAACTACCGCTTGCTAGAACGACGTCGTTGAAGAATGGTACATGGTCTTCAACATTGCCTCACTGGCTCGAAAATGAGGTCTCTTGAAGTGCAACTTCATTTTCAGGAATCTGGCAAGGCACCAAATTTAGTGGTTGTCTTTGCACATCTAAGTTCTAATGTCGATCCCAATCATTCGTCTTCTCTGTAATCGATTCCATGCATTCCATTTTATAATCATGGAGTGCCTACATGCCAATACTCGTACGAGCAATGAAATATTTGGAGTCCTTGGAAGAACGCATGTCACCGAACCAGGGCTGACCATGTTTCTTGTTCTATGTAGGCCAACGAGAAACTGGGATTGTTGCCCCTCTCGCAATCCAGCTTCAGTAAAATTCGAATGAAACACTTTTTTGATTACGTCATTAAAGGACGAGGAGATTCGTTTGCAAGATGCAGCATTTGCGACAACTTGAAGCAATTGCGTGCTTCGTACGCACCGGGGTCTGAGGACTTTCGACGAATCCAAGCTCGTTTCGAGAAACACTTATTCCTCCAAGAAGCCTGCCGACATGCGTATTATCGCAGCAGATGGTTATCAACGATGCGACCCACTCAGCTCCTATCCATCATGCACGACAAAATGGATCACTCCAAAACCGCATGTCCGGCACTAGCGAGGAAGACAAAGGCATTGGATGGATTCATGAAGTTGCCAGTGAAAGTGACCGCCATGTTTGCACACGGGCACGAGGATGGCAAGTACGCTCACTACAGTTTGGACGTCTTCCCCGTCGACAGCAACTTCACGGTGGGCTCGATAGTGAAGTTGTTGCGAGATGTGGAAGCCCGGCCCGCGAAATCATCTCAATCGCTTTTCCAAGGGAGCGGGCGCACGGCGCTGTATCGTGCATTGCTGCAGGGGAGCGAGATTTGTGTCGAATCTTTGGGAGATGCTCCGTCGCCCGCGATCGAGGCTCTCCCGTTGCCACCGATCCTACACATTCAAATGGACAACTCCTGGAGGGAGAACAAAAATAGGTACCTCTTCTGTTTTTGGTCCCTCCTCGTGGCAAAGAGGATCGTGAAAGAGGTCGTGGTATCCTTCATGATCGTCGGACATACACACGATGACATCGACGCGTCTTTCGGGCGGTGGAGCATGGAACTCCGTGAACATGACCATCCGACCCTGCCCTTCCTGATGCAGTCGTACATGGACATGGAAGAAGCTCCATTCATCCCACACCTCATAGAAGAAGTGCCCGACTTCAAAGCCTACGTCAGACCTTACATCGGGATGAACAAGAAGCAATTGGTGGGCCACTCTAATGGAAGGCAATACAAATTCTTCATGGACGACAACGGGTGGCCCATCATGCAATACAAATTGGCATGCATGGACATTCCATGGTTGCCCACAGAAGGAGTCAGGCTGTGGAAAGAAGATGCGGAGCACAAGCCCGACCTTCCTCCCGGTGATCCGCTCAGCGTCAAACCCTCGAAAATGGCAAAGGAATCCAACATCCTACGCGGGCTGGACGGATACATCCAACATTGGACAGACATAGCACAAGAAGATGGGACGGCGGAATATAAAGCACGCATGTCGTACTTGGTCACGTATTGGACCGCCGTAAGAAATGCCTTGCGTGACCGAGGCAAACTGGACCCCCCCCCACTCCGACAAATTGAAGGAGGGATTTGGGCCCCAAACAAGGCAACTAGGGGATTTCATGACGGACTTCATGCAAGACGGGCGAACGCGTGAGGAACTCGAGGAAGAAGACCCCTACATCGGTATCCTCAAAGGGAGGCCACCACGGACGTACAACGTGGTCACCGATCTTCGCGCAAGCTTCTACGTTTTTGTCAGACCGGCACAGGGTCATGTAGAGCCCGTGTGGCTCGGACGAGCGGTGGAAGATCCGCAGTTTGATCCTGGAGAAAGCCACTTTCGAGAGGTCTTGCTGCAATGGCACCTACCCTGCGGAACATCAAAGGACATGCAACGACTGTACGCAGGGTGGGATACAAAGTCCAATTTCAGATGGAAGGTCGACAAGCAGGCCTCCCAAAACGACTACGTTTCGACGGATAGCATCATGGCATCATGGAAACCACATAAAAATGAAGGAGCCTCTTTTGTTGCTCCTCGACAACAAATTAAATTTGCCGTGGATAATTTACGCCGAATCGCAGAGGAAGAACAACAAGCTCCATCACCATGAATCTCCCCAAGTGGGCGCTTTTTCGAATACCATCGACAAGTGTGCTCTATTTCGGGAAAGGGGGTCTCCTCAACGTTGCGTACCAAAACACAGTAGCACACGGTCATCGTTCATTCAAATGGATAGCCCGTCTATAGTATGTTCTTTTTTGTGAAAACTTTTCTAGTAGACATAGTCTTGCAAATATGGACAACCGAGTTCCTCAACTCATTTTGTACCAACTCCCGACCTTCATGTGCAAAGAAATACTATGTTTTCAACTTCATGTTCTTCAATTTCTGGGAGCAAATGGAGAAACCGCACTTCACTTAAAAGAATCGAAACACAAAACCGGCAAAGCCAAGCGGTAGCATAGAGAATCAACAACCATAAAAAAAATAGGTTCTGAAGAGAAACGAACCCAAGAAACAAAGACTAGGGTCTTGGCTACTCTAATAAACTTGGTCACCATATCGATCTAAGGGCCAACATCGGGGACTGAAGCCAACATTTGACATAACTCTCCCAGAGAGAAGCCGCTTGATGAAGTCGAGATGTAGTTGCTTCGCAGGTGTTTTCAACAGTTATTCGTGAACGTTCTTTCCGTTCAATAGAACCTCAGTCTCTTCGATCCGGTACTCCTTGACCACACCCTCGCCAACGACTCGAGACAGAAACGCCCGCATTTCCATCCGTGACGACGTCTCCGTCAACTGCACCCTCTGCCATTCATTGGAGGGAGGGGACTAGCCAACAAGGCCCCCCTTCCACTTATGGTCCTTCTCAGAATTCGATGGGCCACATTCAAGAGTATCTACCAATTGTCATTGCTTGCATGTGCCAGCCTAGGCAGGTGGGACAACTTCTCATTTCAGTCAATGTAGACGGGCTGCACTTCTGGAAGCGACCAAGTTCTACAATGCTCACCACTTCAACGAAAGCAAGGAGATAAAGGTACGGCATGAAACATCTTCCCCAACCTCTGCGCCTCCATTCAAAAGTGCCAAAATCATGGAATATCGCAAAGTGGCACATGGAATACCGCAAAGTGGCACATGGAATATCAAAATATGGCACATGGAATACAACAAACTGGCACATGGAATAAAAAAAATGGCACAAGGAATACAAAAAATGGCACATGGAATATTGCCATTTTAACGAAATTGACCATGTAGGCTTTATAATGCATATGGGATTTGTGGATTGGAAGGAGAAGGATCATAATTATAGTGAAGAGAGACTAAAAAAAGTATTAAAATCCTAATTTCATGCCTCATTTAGCCATATTATTTGAACTTTTTTGAAAAAGATTCCAACTTAGAAAAGTAAGGTAATGAAGCAAAGTTTCCAATCCAAAAATCGGTTTGAGATTTTAAATCTTCAAGAAAAAATCATGAACAAAATCCAAACCGGATGTTTCAAAGAATATTTTGTTTGTGATTTTTGAGATTGAAGGAACAATTTCTTTTAAATGCTTGAGATTCTAGGAACATTTTCTTTAAGGATAATTTTTATTCTCTTTGAAAATTTAAAATATTTTCATTTTCTTAAAATATTCTTTTGAAGAACACTTCTTTGAAATTTTCTTCAAGGTTTTTGACATTTCAATGTCAAAGAAAGTATTCCTTTTAAAAAAACTCAAATAAAGACTTAAAAAACAAACATTTGAACATTTTCTTTGAACATTTGATTGAATTTTTATATTTTGTATTTTTTAATGGAGGGTGAATGCAAGAAACACCTGTACTATTTATTGCGTTTTACTACAATACTCATGATTCTTTTTGGAGTACTTTAAAATTTGAAAATTAATTTGAAAAATATTTGAAAAATATGAAAAATGTATAGACCTCTAAGATGAAGGTTTTCACTAAAGGAAATTGATAGAAAAATTCTCTAAGTAGGAGAATTTAAAAAGTGCCAAACCTCAAGAAAATACGTACCTTCATGTTTTAATTCGGGAAAATAGTATAAATAAATAAATAAATAAAGTGTACATTTGCAAAAATTCTATGGAGATGGTCATTCATTAAAAGAACACCAAAATAATATTATATATGTTTCAAAATTCAAGCAGAAAGAAGCTCACTTTGTAGACTTCCACACCACATAAAAATAACTTTTTTCAAAATCCCTCATGCAGAGAGATGTAAATCTACTAGAAGACCATCTCATCCAAATCTCATCTCAAAATCATCAAAAAAAGGTACTCCTGGTAGTACTAAAAAAACTCCAAATTCTTATTTGTGACATTTAATCACTAGTACTATTTTAATATTAAACTATTTTTGAAAATTATGAAAAAATTATGTAAGGTGTATGATAGACATGAGTACCTTCTGTAGAAATATTGAGTCATTTAGAACAAAAATGCAATAGTTATGGCCAAAAAATAGATCAGCACTTAGCTTGTGATGGAAAATAGTACAAGTGTTTCTTGCATTCACCCTGGAACACTTTCTTTCACATTAAAATCTTCCAAAAACTTTTTCTTTGAACATTTTCTTTGAGGATTTTCAATATTTAGATTTTTTTGAACAAATTCATTTAGGATTTTATCTTTGAACATTATGATTTTTTTTTAAGAATTTCAAATATCTTTGATTTTCTTTGATTCTTTGAATATTTTCATTGTACATTTTCTATGAATATTTTCTCTGAGGATTTGAGGAAAAAAAATCAAAATCTCTTTCTTTAAGGATTTGAAACATTTACTATGAACATTTTTTTGAAAGAATTTTTTTCTTGAGATTGAAATTTCAATTTAGAAGAGACACTTTCAAATCTTTCTTTAAATCTTATCTTTGAGATTTTCAAAGAAATTCTTCTTTAAAAAAAAAGTTCTTTGAATCTCAAATATCTCAAAGAAAGATGTTTGAGTCTTTGAGATTTCAATGTCAAAGAAAATGTTTAAAAATCACCATTCAAAGAAATTTCAAAAAAATGTTTTCCCCATTGAATCTCTTTCTTTGAAATTGAACATCTTTTTTGAAATTGAATCTCAAACATTTCAAAGAAAATGTTTGAAAATGTTTGAAAATGTTTGAAAATGTTTGAAAATTTCTTTCAGATTAAATCTCAAGCAAAAAGTTTGAAATTGTTTGAAAATCGGATGTTTGAAATCCTCAAACATTTCAAAGAAAATGTTCCTTCAATCTCAAAAATCACAAACAAAATATTCTTTGAAACATCTGGTTTGAATTTTGTCCATAACTTTTTCTTAAAGATTTGAAATCTCAAATGGATTTTTAGATTGGAAACTTTGCTCCATTACCTCACTTTCCTTAGTGGAAGTTTTTTCAAAAAATTCAAATACTATGGATAAATGAGGTATGAAATTTGGATTTTAATATTATTTTTAATCTCTCTTCACTATAACTATGAGTGGTGGAGCTCCTTCTCTTTCCAATTAACAAATCCCATATGCATTGTAAGGCGTACCACTATCCTACTTATATAAAGACATCCTCATACTTCTACAACCACCAAATGTCAACAATCAAAGTCATTCACATAGCTAATGAAAACAAACATGGATGGGAGATGGTCATTGAACTAATATGGGGCATTTTTTTTTCCTACAACTTGGTTGAAGTTCTTTAATCAAATTGTGGGAAAAAATATAGATTTGCTACAAAACATCCAGTTATCATAGTTAAAGGTCACTACTCGGCTTTTGGGCCACTAATGAGCATCCGACATTATAACTTAAGGTGCACATTGCACAAGAATAGTGAAAAAAAATTTCCTTTAGTAAGACAAAAGCAAACTACGGAGTCCTCTTTAGGGCTATGGAGCAATCCTCTAGAGGCCTCATTTTTTCTCTAATGTCATCTTTTAGTCCTTTACTTGTGAACATATATATGTTGTGAAGATATATGTTCTGAAGATTCTATAATGGCTTGAGTCGTCGGTCACTCCGCAATTGAAGTCATGCTCAAATTTTTGTCTTCATTTTCCATTGTTCATGATTTGAATTGTTAAGTATCATTTGTTTTGTCACAATCATGGCTAATTAAGTTTGCTACATCCTTTTTTAAGTTAATTTTTCTTATCTACTATATTGGCTTGATGTTGTGATTAATGAAATCTTCTATTCACACAGATCCTAATCTTGGGGAAATTTCACATGTACACATTCTTTTGTGAGTTTTTCTATGGACTTAAAAAAACACCTTGGTTTGATAAGGTAGGAAGTTCATAAATTGATTGAGCTCTGAAAGCATCCTCTAATTGTATGGCGGTATGTTTTGCTTATTTCCATATATCAATAGTGAATATATCATGAAGTGGATGCCTTCACAACCATTTGTCATTCTAGGCTAAAAAATCATAACTAATTCCAAGAAGGTCCAAAAAACATGAAATAATTTATACTAATCTCCAATTCCAATTTTTTCAAGGAAAATTTATTGAAAATCTTTCAAGAAATCACTACTTTCTAAATTGCGAGTCAACTCTTAAAATGATGCTTTATAAATCTTGGTCCTACATTAGAGAGAGATAGCTCTGTGAGCCTTTAAAACGGCACTTGGAACTCGAGTTTTTTTTAGTTTTTTAGGTTCAATTTATATTAAGAAGACATGGATGATTGCAAGAAAGGGCTGTACTATTTGGTATCACAATCCAAGTGACTTTCATGCCATTGGTTATAACTTTTGGGGAATTAAGCCAATGTAATTGAAATTTTTATTGAAGATGGCCAACTTGATAGTAATAAGATTCATTATTTTTCAGAAATTTCCAAAAATCATTTTCTAACTAAATTTTAATTTAGCTAATTTGTCACACTTTGCGATTTAGGGATTTTTAGTATTGTGGAGTATCCAAAATTAGTGATGTAGACTTGTGATTTATGTGGTCTATTTCCACACTAGAGATTCATATGTTCACCAAAAAGAATTAAAAAAAACATCATTTTATATCCTCTACATTCATGCAAATAGGGACCTCTTGCACATGAAATTCTGAACATTGAAAATGGTTTCAAAATCATTCTTTTGGTGAAATGTAATCACCATCAGTGCTTCTCAAATTTACAATTTTTTTTTTAAATGTCTTTTTCCTATTTTTTATAAATTATTACAAAAATAAATGAAAAAGTGTTCATTTTCATGATATTTTGCACTTGTCTAGTTCACCTACTTAGAAAATTTTCCTTCACTTTTTCTTCATAGGGTACCTTCTTCTTCAAAAAATATACATTGACCATATTTTTTAGTTTTTTTAAAAGTTGTTTTTCTATTTTTAAAGTACTCCCAAAAAAAATGAGTACTATTCCAAAATGAGACAAAAAATGGGAAGCCTCTCTTGCAATCACCCACATAAAAAGAGTGTTATGGAGAGTTTGGTAGAAGTCCCTACCAAAATAGTGACTTAGAATATTCCTAAAATTGAGGAATGTAAAAAAATACTATATTTTTTCAATCCTAGAATCTAAATGTGAGTCTACGAACACTATAAAAAACCCATGTCTTTGGTGACGAGCCCTAATTTTTTATAATGGATTTTAGGTGATGTCAATGCTGACAACTCAAAAACTTTATGTTAACAAAAATGTCCAGTGTAACATCAATGTTAACATAAAAACATTGGACTATCAACATTGATGTTACATTGGACATTTTTGTTGACATAAAATTTTTGGGTTGTAAACATTGACATCACCTAAAATCCGTCATAAAAAATTAGGACTCGTCACCCAAAACATGGGTTTCTTGTAGTGGAAAGTAGTTAGCAAATCCAAAAGAAGTAAGGATGTGAGAGTTAGCCAATCCTAATGTCTTGTCAATGCAAAATTAGAACATTAAAAGTTCATATGACATATTGGCTAAAAATTAGAATCTATTATAAGTCTAAAGAGTTGATGAAGTCAAAATCCAATTCTTAAAGAATTTGAGTTTGATTATCAAAAGTATTGCAGGAACATAGAGATTTGAAGTATAAATCTAAGGAGAGATGGAAGAATAGGTATTGGAGCATATAGAGAGGTGCTTTTAGGGTGAAAGCATACCAAGAATTCAAAAGAAACACCAATTGACCAAGATTCCCAAATATTGGAAATTAATTTGTTGTTTGGACAAACACAATTTGCAAATCACTAAGATTAGATAATTACAAGTGAGAGTAAAACTTACACTTGGAATCCAAGAATTTCCTTGATGTCATCCAAATTATTTCATATTTTTCTGAAATTCCATGTTGACTCCATGGAAAGTCAACCGCTTATTAACATCTTTGTAAATTTTTAGAAATTACATATGTTGCAATAAAATCTCACTGAAAATTAGGTTAGTATTTTGTGTACTTATAAAGTGATTTATCAAGTTTGAAGACATTATGACATTCTCAACTATTAAAATCATCACCGACATTGAATTCCATGAAAATTTATAATTTAACAATGGGTTGACAAATGTATTAAGAACTAACGGCATCTGATTGGAATGAAGGAGAAGACATTCATTGCTCTCACAGACATTCCTAACAACCTTGGCATGACAAATTCATTGAAAGGTGCTATGTCCAGAAGTTAAATTTTCCACTTTTATTGGGAATTACAATAATTCAAATTTGTGTTTAGAAGTAGCCTAGGAATGAGGGGTGAGGGGTCCTTCAAACTAATTGGGGTCTTCTGAAAACAATGGCCCATAATTTTTTTGTTTCAAGTTGTTACCTAAAAAGATAGAGAAGGTTGACTCTTAGTTTGATTTTTTTTAATTGTTAATTATAGTTAATTAGAGGTGATTTTGGAAATATCTTTTGGAAAATCAAAGATCGAATTTGGTCAAGATCTTTTGCTTGCATAAAAAGCCAATCTTGGACTAAAAGAAGACAATTTTCAAAATGACTATTAGTTGATTTGCAAAATATCTAGGTAGATTAGAGTTACTTTCAAAATATCTTGGGTTAAAGATTTTGGATTTGATTTTGCCAAGATTTATTAGCTAAATAGGGAGGATTTTAGAAATTTTCATCATTAAACAAGTATTATTTTGAAATTACAATTAGAATAAATTAGAAAATATCTAGAAAAAAGTAACAAGTGTTTTTCACTGGCAATTTACTATAGAGGGCCCGAAAACAAGTATATAAGGGGCCCCCTTAATATTGCTAGTACCTTCATTTTTTGCATACCGACATTTTATTCTTTCCCTTTGTTATGCTATTGGCGTGGCCAAAGCACTTTTCGGACTAAGATTTGATTGAATTTCTTTAGAATTGTTCTTGTAATCAACTCTGAAGGATTATAGGATCCCTTCAATTGATTCATTTTGATTTTATGTCAGAGGCTAAGCCTCAACCTTTTATTTGGCCTCATTTTGTTAAAAAATTTAAGATTTTAGTGTTGAAGTTTGGTTTAAACATTGTCATGTGTACCTCCTTTTAACATTTGAGACTTACAATACAAAGTTTTATAGAGATTTTGAAAAATTGATGTTGAAGTTTAGTTTAAACACTGTCATGTGTACCTCTTTCAACAATTGAGATCTCAATATTCTTTGTTTTGTTTTCATTCATCAACTAGTATCCAGGATTGCCCCCATACGGTGGAGCTATAGCTCTCCTAATTCCCATACTTTCTAAACAGAAAGAGCTTTAAGCCACCATAATTTAAAGTCTAAGTGACCAATTAATTACCAAGATTTGGTTATTTGTCTCAAAAAGGGTGCAAGAATCAAGTACATTGATACATCAATGAGCCAAATATTTTCATTCTACTTATTGTTCGTTTTTAGTTCTTTTTTTTGTTCTTTTAATCATAAAACATCCATAAAAAATTAGTTCCTATTAGTTTTTGGTTTTGTCTTGGATAGTTCTTTTTATGTTTTTAGGCCAAACCGTGAAGTAATTGGAGTAGATCCAAAAGGCTAGACTGGGAAGGGAGTTGGACGAACAAAACCCACACAAGTGCAAGGACCAACCACGCCTTGCCAAGTGTTGGATGGAAACAAAGACAAGCACAAGGGGTCGAACGAGTCTACAAATGCTACATAGCACCAAGTTAGGGCCGCAGAACAACAACCAACAGCTGAACAGAGAGAAGAGAGGCAAGTTCAAATAGAGAGAAGGCAAGTTTGGACAGAGCCTCTCCAACCTTGACACAAGCCATATCATAGTAAGCTAGTTTCTGAAAGTCATTGTTAATTAATGCACTACAAGAGAAAGGGGTGTTTTAAGTAGTGTTCTAGACATCACGTCTTTTAAGTAATGTCTTTTAAGTAAGGTTTTAAGTAAAAATTTACTAAAAATATACTAAAAATACAGTCTTTTTAGTAAATTTTTACTTAAAACCTTACTTAAAAGACATTACTTAAAAGACGTGATGTCTAGAACACTACTTAAAACACCCCTTTTTCTTGTAGTGATGCCAATTGGTACTTCAAAAATTAGATTTTGAATCAAAATCAAAGGGTTGGCAGTTGAAGCTACAACCCATAATTTTGATTTTTCAAGACAAAATCTAACACTTCAAGCATCAAATTTCTTTCAAAACTCTCTCATTCAAACTCAAACTCCATACTTTCAAAGTGCAAAGAACAAATGATGAAGGAAGAAGGCAAGATAGGGAATAAGAAAGGCTAGGATACGAAAGTTTTTCACGTAAAGCATTTCTACATTAAAATATAATTTCCTTAAGAATCTTGCTATTGAATTTCATTCCTTGATTCTTTGTGTTTTGTTGGTTAGTTAGTTAATTAGATTCTTGAGGGAATTATGGGTGTTTGGATTTATTGACATTTTGTCTTATTATATATAAGAAGCCGAAAAGAAAAAGACAAAAAGACAACTAATTTCTTTATAATTAACAAAAAAATTAACAATTAATTGGATTTGGTTTTATTTTATTTTATTTTAAGATTTTAAGATTCTAAATTAATTAAATTAAAATTTTCATTTGTTTTATTTGGCACAATAAGCCAAAGGGGAAAAGACAAAACGGCAACTAATTTCTTTAGAATTAATTAAAATTTAACAATTCATTAAATTCTATTAGATTTCATTAGGTTTAACAGATTAAACTATTTTGTGAAATTTCAATAATTACCAAAGATGTAGGAATTAATAAAAATACACATAATAGTTGAAGTTCCATAACCATTGGTGGAATTGGAGTAGGAATGAAAATTACCCTTGCAAAACAATCATTAAAATTTCAAATTTGCAATGGATTAGCCAAATAGACAAGGAGATTTATGGGGAGAATGTATACATGATGATATTTGATGATGGTATGATGGAGATTTACGCACAAGGGGTATGTTAGATTCACTTAAAGTCATTTGATTTCCACAATTTCATTGATTTTTGTTAACCACAATTCTCGCTACAATTAGACTTAATATTGCAAAAATCATTAGAATTAAATTAGGGTTTAGATTTAGGATTATTAGCTTTTACTCTATTAGATCTCTTTATTTTTATTTCGATTATTTTTTAAATCCTAAAATTAATCAAAACTATTACTAGAATAGATTAAAAAACCTTTGAATTTTAATTTTTAGGAAAGAATCTAAGAGTATTTTTGATTAGAAAATCTCTCAAGGAATTTAAAGGAGACTCCAAAAACTATTTTCCATCGGAAAAAATCATTCATTTTGAGTGAAATATCAATAGGTGAAGTTTAGAGCCTAATTGGATGAACTTTTCTAAAATTAACCAAAAGTAGATAATAAATTAGGAGTAGGGAATAGTAGTCATTAGAAACTCAAGGTAAAATTTTGGAATAAATTAGACTCAATTTGCTATTTTCACTTCACAAATGAAGTTTTAAAAGCCAATTAAGACTTGCTTTTCATCTCTCCATAACTTTTGGGGGTAATTTCTAAATTTTATTTATTTTACCATTTTGGAAACTTTAGAACACAATTTAGAACTAAGAGTGGAAAAACTTAGATTTAGATTCGCAAAACCCTAAGATTGGGATAGTTACCCAAACCCTTATATCCTACTAACTTCTACAACATTTAGTGAGTTTTAGTGATTTTTAGGAATAAATTAAATCAATTGAGAGTCTATTGCTTGTAAGGTGCTCTTTTTGATCACCCATCTTATTACTATTTGAATTTGCCAACAAAATCCATGTGCTAAGTTTTAATTTTCAGGTGGAGTTAGAATTGCCCATAAGCTGTAATACAAATCAAATATTCTTTTTACTAATTTTTGTCATTTAGTTCCTTTATCTTTATTTTTAGATCTTTCCATAAGATCATGTTGCAATGAAGCTTAGCTTTTATGTAGGCTAACTTTATCATCAATTTTTGTAATGGATATACAAAATGAAATTTATATGATTATTTAGATTAATATCTTTGCAAAAAAGTAACAATTACAAATTTGATTAACCCCTAAAGGACTACACTTGGAATTTTGGGCAGGCTTGTGTGACCTGAATTTTTTCTAAGATTTTCTGAAACTTTTTTTGAAGATAGGAAATCAGGTTAGCTTTCCAAAAATATAATTTTTATTTCAATTGGTGCTTGGAAGCAAAAGTTATGCCATTCTAAGTCCAAAAAGAAATTCGCCGGGCACAAAAAGAAAACACAAAAAAATTATTTTTTTATTTTTTATTTTTTTTCTCAAATATTATGATTTGTTCTACATCTGAAGCTTTGGTTCATTTTATTTGGACAAATAATGAGAAAGTTACGGACAATCTTGTATTTCGGGCAATCTAAGCACCTTCTTCAAAAAATAACTTATAGAATTCATTTTTGAATGCAATTTTTCAAATTTTTCAAACTTTCTTTTTGAAAGGGTTTAGGATGTTTGCAAAAACAAGCTCACCTTTGGAATCATGGTTTTTCAATTACATCTTAAAGTTATTAACAACTAAGTGTTTTGTTCAATCTTGGACCTACTTCTACTTAACAATTTTTTAATGAATGAAATCACGTAGTTTTTTTTTGAAATTTTTCCCCTAATTCTCAACTCAAATGCTCAACATAAAAAAATTTAACTTCATGGTCCATAGTGCAAAAAAATTCAACAAATGGAAGTCAAAGTCATCTGAAATTGCAAGTCAGAGTTCAAAAAAACTTTTTTTTCCAACTTTGAATGCTAATATCTTTGAATCCGTACGGTCAAACTTCATGAAATTTTTACCACATGATTTCAAACAAGAAATTTACAAGATCCTACGGTTAGATTTTAAGAAAAAAAATTTATTTTGTTTTTTTGGGAAGAAGTAGCAAACATGGCAGTTTTGAGTAGTTTTCAAGCCACAAAATGCTTGAGTCCTTTAGGGGTTCACCCCTAAAAGTTTTTTACTACATTTTCACCAAAAACGTTCCAAAATTGTAATTTCTTATATGAATGCAAAATTCTAAATTTTTTTTACATATATAAGTGAAGGATCTTGCAATAAATAAATGTGGTTTGAAAACATGTGGATTTAAAAATAAAAAATTCATTAGATAGATTGCAAGATATTAGCATTTGAATTGACAAAAATTCATTTTTAACCCTACAAAAATCCAGGCAGTTGCACTTCAAAAGGTTACATTTATAATGTTCAAAATGGTAGATACCCTTTTTAGAATTCATTCTTCAACGCAAGTCTGCTTCATATATACTTAAAAAATTTCAAATCATTGGGAATTGTACAACATATAGGAAAAAATTACTCCCTCTGTCCCACTATAAGCTTTCAAATCAAGCAATATTTTGGTCCCACTAAAAAGCTCTTTTTTGTGATTTTGACCATTTAGTGAATGTTGCGCTCAACGACCTAGTGGGGGCATGTTAAACAATCTAAAAGCATGCCATTGACCAAGAAATCTTGATCTAAAATGGCAATATGAGGCACCTTGTACTAATTTCTTCTTCAAATAGTAGTATTTACAACTTGTTTAGTGACTACTTTGGCGCTATTAAAATTTGATTATAAAGTGGGCTACTTTTTTATTTTTGGATACTTAGATTGGAAAATATATTATTAGAGTCCTATTGTATCCACCACCCTTTAAATCATTTAAAATGAGAGAGATGGCAACAATTATAAAATATGTCAAACTTCGTACTTTTAACTTGTATTTTGGGTGCCTAAATGATAGTGCCTAAGCTCTAAAATTTTCATAGATTTAAAGGATGAATTATTCATTCTTGAATGCATATATTTTTGGCACTTTGATCAAAAGCATAGTTAATATCTTAAGGGAAAGAGTTTTGGAAACTTTTAGTGAGATAGAGGGAGTAGTAACTAAGTAGAAAGAAGTAGCAAATGATTCAAAATGCGAAATTGTTAAGAATTTCTTTATAAAAATGAAAAATGCCAATGCTAATGGTTTTAATATTGTAATAAATAGTCTTTATGCAAAGTTTCTTTTTTCAAAAATATTAAAAATCCACCATCTTTTTGTCTTGAATGAAAGATTTGAAACCATTTTTTTTGTAGAATAGAGATTCTAGATTACATGTAAACTATCCCAAACTAAAACTCTTCATAATTTTCATTTCATTAATCAAAATGGAATGATTCAAAACTTTCCACATAAATAAAAATCTCATAAAGGGTCATTGCAAGAAACACCTGTCAATTTTGTTGCGTTTTGCAGTAGTACTCATGACTTTTTTCTGGAGTACTTTAAAATTAGAAAACTAATTTTTAAATTTTTTTAAAAATACAACTTAAATGAATACACCTTTATAATGAAAGTCCTTAGGGAAGGAAATGCATAGAAAAATTTTCTAAGTAGGAGAACTTGAAAAGTGCCAAATCTCTAGAAAATAAGTATTTTCATGTTTAAATTAGGAAAAATTATTAAAAATAAGTAAATACAAAAAATAAAAATTGACCATTTGCAAAAACTTTATGGAGATGGTCATTCACCAAAAAATTTACCAAAATCATATTTTATATGTTTCAAAATACAAGCAGAAAGAAGCTCACTTTGTAAACATTGACATTGCACAAAATTAATTATTTTTAAAATCCCTTTTCTGGAAAGCTATAAGTCTATTAGAAGACCATTTCATCAAAAATTTATCTCAAAATCATTATAAAAAAAAAGGTACTCCATAGTATTAAAAAAACCTAAACCTCCAAAGTGTCACATTCAATTGGGATCTATTTTTGGATAGTAAAATATTTTTGAAAATTATGAAAAAATTAAGGAAGGTATATTATAATTATGAGTATTTGTAACTTCCCTATATATCTTCAGTCATTTGAAGTCAAAACACAAAAGTTATAGTAAAAAAATAGATCAACATGCAATGTTTGATACAAAATAGTACAAGTGTTTTTTGCAAATTGCAATGACCCTTAACCAATTTCAAATTTCAAATTTTTATTTTTTTACTTTTTTAAATACCTAGGTTGCCCATCAAGTAAAGACAATTATATATCATGCCATAACTTTTTAACCATGTTGTCAAAAGTTATAGAATTGTTGGGCCATAAAGCTACTCCTAAAAAAAGTGTTTTGCAAAAATTTTGAAGAAAAAACATAAAAATTCCATTTGAAATGAACTGTCCAAAATCACTATGTTGCCAAAAGTGTAGCTTAAGGCATTAGAGGTTAAAAATTTATGAACTTTGTAATAAAGGTAGAGATGATAATTTGAACATCAAGTTATTATTGGTGTGAAGTTTCCAATACGTCAGTTTCAAAATGCCAAAAAATAAAGAAATTTTGTTTTTAAAATTAAATTAAAAATCTAAAAATAAAATAAAATTCAGAATATTGCTCAACTACACTTGAAATGAAAATAACTACACTGAATTTAATGTTTGAATTGTGAATGCCCCTTCAGACAAGGATAACGAAGGTTCTCAAAAAGAACATAATATTTTGAGTAACAACAGTGCAGCTTGCTTCTGGTATGACGGAATGATGTGGTATATTCCACATCATTTCGTCCATGGGATGAAATGGTGTGGAATATATCACACCAAAATCAATAACTATTGATTTGTGTCACACATGTCAAAATTGTCAAATGGGGAAATTTATTTAGTTAGCCAATCCCAAAGTCTCAATAAAAAATTGCAATAGAATTAATAACAAAACAAATGTTCTTTATTACACTTTAGTTCTCCATCTGGATGTTTATGATGGATGAGGCCTTTAGAGAAGGAAAGGCAGCCTCTCTAAAGGCTACTCACTGTTATGAAACTCAAGATTTCAAACCGTCACAAATTCTTAATCTCCTTCAATCCGAAAGCCCATCATTTCTCCATCATCATCAATTTCGTTAGATTTTTTAAGCAATTCTGGACGCCAAGAACCGTGACATTCATCTGTGCACACGCCTCAATAACAATTCATACTGCACGGAATACATATACATTTCAAGTAGAGCGCTCAAAAAAGGGTCGAAGTCGTGGTATCCCGATATCTCAACGAAATTGAAGACATCAAGTTTTTGGTAAAATTGAGAATATTTCATTACTTTGGCCTGGTTCAAGACGCACGACCTCAAACCAAAATCTATATATGTCCCTAGTTGGTGGCCTGTGGCCTGGAGATTAGACCTTGTGAAGATATACATGTTACAAATTTTGGATTGTGAACGAAATATATCGCCAATTTAACAAAGACAGAAGATCTTTTACGGTATGCTGGAGCTTCGTCACGTCTAGTGAAGCCATGAATTGTAAAGTCAACGCTCTTCTAAGGCAGACTGGATAATCGTCCGTGGAAAGATATATAATTATACTAATTCTTCCCCACAACGATGCCTGATCTTCCACAACTCTAAGTCAAGATTGCACGGTGATCACCTCGAGACTCGTTTCCAATTGCAACCCCGCTGCTTTGCTGATCGTCACCCTTACGTCCCAAACGAATACGACATCAAGCATGCACCGGTACGGTCCTGGCTCCCGTCAGGCCACTTGTGGCTGACGGGCTAGTATCTTTACCCCCTTGCAATGAAATCCGTTTCATTTGTCAAAAACAAAACATTTCAAAACAAAAACATGAAAAGGTGCGTGCACGTGCGCAATTACTGGCCGCCACTGTCAATTCAATCCAGTCGTGTTAGTATTCAACCCCACGCTCATCCCCAGTCAACTCCTTTCCATGCCGCAGCGATTTAGAAACTCTCTCTTCTCTCAATTCGTTTCAAAACAATGATAAGAAACGAGAACAAAACAAAACTCTATTGACTTCTCTCAAACGCCCTTGTCGCATTCCAGTAGACACCCCTCTCCAGATCCCTTCTCCCCACCATAACTTTCACGCGTACCCACGCACCGTCAATAAAGTTTTATAAAATAATTCATATCCAGAGTCCCATTCCTGAATGGGACTCAAAAACCGCTTTGAGAAAGTGTACCCTCTTCAACGCTACTGTATTCATTGAAATGACCGGATTCCCAGTACAAACTTTGGTTCCGCGGCAGTGAAGGGAGTTGAAATGGCAAACTGCGCCGAAAATTAAATTGCACACTGCAGGGGGAAAATTGGGAGAGGATCGACGATGGAGATCGACTGGTGCAATCGGATGAAGCTTGTCAACTGGGTCGTGTAGATTTGGTTCTAGACTGTAAATTCAACGGGAGGAGTAATGGTCCCTCCTAGAGTCCTGAACTGGCAGATCAAGGATTACCGAAATGTCGTTGTGCTTTGTCACTCAGAGAGCCTGATGACTTATTAGGTGGACTTGCGGAAAGAGTAGAACTGAATAGACTGTGGCCGGGACTGAGCTAGCCGTGCAAGGATAAAGCCGTCGGTGGTACATAGAAACTTCGGCTTTCTCATCAATCAAGCTCTCAGTCTCTCAGCAGTTTCAAGCTTTCAGGCTGCATGTCAGCTCTAGGCTACGTACGTCAAACTGCAGGGCTTGAATTCCTCAACTCGACTGAGAGGGAGCTCTGATATATATAGCACCGTTTCTAGGTCTTTCAATTTCAGTGCATTAATTCTCCAACTTCGGCCTTCAAGTTGTCGGTTGGAAGTTGGAACGATGGGTGTTTCGAGGTCTGCACTCGCGGGCTGGTTGGCCGTGTTGGCCATTCTGAGCTTGGTGAGCGCACCCGTGTCTGCTAGGCGAAGCCTCTCCAGTTACAGCGATGGCGGTTGCAGAGAGGGCTTCTACCAGCACTCGTGCCCCAACGTGGAAACCATCATCTACGAGTCCATGCTCAAGTCGTTCCAGAAGGACCCCACTGTCGCACCCGGCGTCCTCCGCCTCGCCTTCCACGATTGCTTCGTCCGCGGCTGCGACGCGTCCTTGCTCCTCGACGGACCCACCTCCGAGAAAACCTTCACCTTCAGCTTCTTTCTCCACGGCTTCGACGCCATCGACGCCGCCAAGGCCGCCGTGGAGGAGGCCTGCCCGGGCACCGTTTCCTGCTCCGACGTGCTGCAATTCGCCGTGCGCGACACCGTGACGTTGACGGGAGGCCAAGGCTGGACCGTGCCCGCTGGGCGTCGCGACGGCATCGTTTCCAGGGCTTCCGAGGTGGCGGCCAGTATCCCGACTTCCTTCAACACGACGCCCTATCTGTTGGAGGTTTTCCAGAAGAAGGGTCTGAACGCCGCACAGATGGTGGCCCTGGCTGGTGCGCACACCATCGGCGTCGCGCCTTGCGTGGCCTTCGGTGACCGCATCCACCAAGTGAAAGACACTCCCACACTCCCATCCTCCCTCGCGAAATTCTTGTTGAAGAAGTGCCCTGTGGCTGGTATCCTCGACGTCAACGTCAGCCTGGATTCGACTCCCACGAAATTCGACACCCAGTTCTTCAAGGACGTCGTGAACCAACTCGGCGTGATGACTTCCGATCAGAGCATGTGGGGGGACTCGCGTACCAAAGGATCAGTGCGTGCGAACACTGACCGGGCCACATTCAGCTCCAACTTCGCGGAGGCCATGGTAGTGATGAGCAAGATCGAGCTGCTCACGGGCAGGGCTGGCGAGATCCGGCGAGTGTGCACCGCCGTGAACTAAGTGATTTAACCAGGCAATTAGGTAAACTGGTGCTTAGGAGCCAGCTACATGGCGGGCACCACCAGTACTGTAATCATTCGTTGTAGAGCTTCAGCTAGGAAGTAGAAACCATGGATTATTCTTTGGCTTCGGCGATGTCTGCGCTACTACGACATTTCCAGGCTCACTCTTAGTGTCCCAAGGTTCGCACTCACGACTTGGGCTCTTCGTTCAGCTCTGTAGAGACCAGAATCTTGCATCGTTTTCAGTGTTGAGGGGTGATCGTAAGAAACACTTGTACTCTACTACGTTACACGGTGCATGTTGATTAATTTGGTTTTTTGTCATAATTTTTGTGTTTTGGCTCTAAATGATTTAAGATTTATAGGGAAGGTACTCAACTACTCATGATTATCACACACCTTCCTTAATTTTTTTATAATTTTCAAAAATATTTTACTATCTATGAATAGACTCAAATTGAATATTACAACTGCCAATTTGGAGGTTTTTAAGTACTAATTTTAGTATTCAAAAAATCAAATTTTTTGAGGTGAAATTTAGATAAGATGGTCTTTTAGTAGACTTGTAGCTAATGGCCAAAGTAATCTTTAAAATAATTAATTTGTGTAGTGAGGAAGTGTACAAAGTGAGCTTCTTTCTACTTGTATTTTGAAACATATAAAATATTTTTTTGGTGGATTTTTGGTGCATGACCATCTCTATAGAGTTGTTACAAATGGCCATATTTTATTTTTTATTTATTCATTTTTAAAATTTTTAATTGATTTAAACATCCATGTATCTATTTTCTTAAGATTTCCTACTTTTCAAGTTGTCCTATTTAGAGAATTTTTCTATAAATTTTCTTCAGTGCTTACCTTTGTCTTTAAAGATGTATATATTATTCATGTTTAAAAAAAATTTTAACAAGATATGTAGGTTCCAAAGAATCACCTTAAAAATAATTCTACATCTTTAAATTACAATATAAACAACCTAAATAATACCTTTTGAATATAAAAAATTTAATTTTTAATTTTTACAAGAGTTCATTTTTGTTGTCTTATAGGCTTATAGCCATTTCCCCCTAAATTTAGGAGTAGTTATCATATCTAAGTCAATTGAATCTCATTCATTTTTATTCCTAGATTTATATGAAACATTCTTTTTAAGAAACTCTTCAAATGATTTATATTTCTTTATGTCAACTTCATATAGGTTGAATTTTTTTTTAATACTTACCATAATCTTATTATAGAACATTTGACACATAAATTGAGTTTATGCTATAGTGTTGGTTAGTGTAACATACACACATAGTGAAATTTTCAGATTTTTTGAAATAATTTTCCATTTGATGTGATTTTTCTTCACTTTTTCCACAAAATTCTCAAAAAAATCAATCCTCCAAAAAAAGTCTAAAAATTTATTGATTTATGTACCTTAAAATTAGGATGGAGGCATTCCTTGGAGCCATTAGTTTCAACCAAAATTTGTGTCAAAGGACAAGATTTTGCCATTTGTGGTAGAAGACTATACATCTTTCATTAGAAGATTTTTGAACCCTCAGAGAGATCCTTAGGAATTGATATGCAAAGCTATTTATTCAAAGTTAGAGATGATAGCCTAAGTATATAATATGTATTACTACCTTGTGTGAATATTCATCAAGTACCTATGAGTTTGTCAAAATAAAGAATTCACTTATAGTGCAAGGGTCATTGCAAGAATTACCATCCAAAAAGCATAGCATTTTCACAGTATTCTTTTTCTCCTTCGGGAGGGCTTTAAAATTGAAAAAATAATTTTTAAAAATAATAAAAAATATATTTCATGTGTATATCTTTAAGAGGAAGGTACCCTAAAAAGGAAAATTATAGGAAAAATCTCTAAGTAGGAGAACTAGAAAAGTACAAAATCTCATGAAAATTGGTACTTTTACATTTTAATTTGTGAAAAATAAGAAAATAAAATTTTCTTAAAACTAAAAATTGTCCAAATGTTCTTAAAGAGTTGATTTTGATGAGATTTCACCAAAAGAACAATCTTAGAACCATCTTCAATGTTCAGAAATTGTGCGCAATGGAAAAAAATTTGCACTCAATGGAGGACATGAAATAACATATTTTTGGATTTCATTCAAAACTTATAATTTTTATACCTATATGTAAAGACCATGAAATTTTTGTTTATAAATCATTAAATTTGGACACTCATAACGTAGTGATTTTTGTAAACTACAAAGTGTGACGCTCAACAAAAATGATTTTTTAATATTTTTTTTTTTTTTAAAATTTTGAAAAATATGGGATCTAATAACCTTTAAGTTAGGTATGTTCAATAAAATTTCATGTTCATTGGACTTAATCTCGGACAAAAGTTATAGTAGACAACAAAAAAGTGGTTCTCATTGTGACATGAAATAGGATCAGTGATTCTTGCAATGACCCACGAAGGACTTGAATGACAAAAAGTACCTAATGTCTTATTGTCTAGTAAAATGCAATTCAATGTGCAAACATTATGAGCATGAAGTACCCATGATCTCTTAAAAATAAAAAGGTTCATTCATAGTACTAAAGACTCAAGAGCCATTAATATTTAGTTGCACTAAATTTTTCCTTTTCCATATACTATAATCCCTCAATGTACTTAAGATTTAAATGACAAGGAGTTCCTAAAGTCCCACTATCCAATAAAAAGCATGCATGTACTATAGTAAACATCATGATGTCAAAAATGGGTGGAAATAGGGAAAAAAATTGGACCTTCCTTGAGAAGTACGCATTAAAATTCAATTATGGTCCTTGATTGAGACCATTCTTGAGGCCTCCTTGAAGGTTCAAAAATTCTCTAATGTTATATTGTCTTGAACTGTCATGATAGAAATGTACAACGGATTGTGGTTCTATTTGACATTTTCCTTACCTACTTGACCTTATTTGAGTGATTTTTTTGGTTTTTTTGAAACAAATGACTGATTTGGGTTTTGGATTCAAGGATAGTTTTATTTAGCAGATGTCAATTGATTTTTTATTTGTCATGTTGGTGCAACAATGTTGTTCAAGACACGACAAACCATGTCTTGGAGTTTGAGGCTGATTTGATTGCATTAAAGGGTCATTGCAAGAAACACTTGTATTATTTTGTGTCACACATTGCATGCTGATCTGTTTTTTGACCATTAATTTTGTGTTTTGGCTCTAAATGACTCAAGATTTATAGGGAAGGTACCCATAACTATCATACACCTTCTTTGATTTTTTCATAATTTTCAAAAATATTTTACTATCCAAAAATAGACCTCAATTGAATGTCACACTTTGCAATTTGGGGGTTTTTAGTACTATGGAATACCTTTTTTTTAATGATTTTGAGATGAAATTTGGATGAGATGGTCTTCTAATAGACTTATAGCTTCTTAAGGAAGGATTTTCAAAAAAAGTTAATTTTATGTCATGTGGAGGTCTACAAAGTAAGTTTCTTTTTGCTTGTATTTTGAAACATATAAAATATTATTTTGGTGGTTTTTTTGTTGAATGACCATCTCCATAAAGTTGTTGCAAATGTTCACATTTTATTTTTTGTATTTACTTCTTTTTACTAATTTTTCCTAATTAAAACATCAAAGTACCTATTTTCTTGAGATTTGGCACTTTTCAAGTTCTCCTACTTAGAAAATTTTTCTATCCATTTCCTTTAGTGAAAACCTTCATCTCAGACATGTATACATTATTCATATTTTATAAATTTAAAAAAAATTAGTTTCCTAATTTTCTAGTATTCCTCAAAAAGTCATGAATATTATTACAAAATGCAACAAAATCAACAGGTGTTTCTTGCAATGACCCTACAGAAAGACAAGCTCACTTGCCTACAAACTATGGTAGAGGAAGAAGAATGGATGGAAGGGTGATTGCAAGAAACACTTGTTTTATTTTTTGTCCCTTTGGCCTTAGACAAGTATTTTTTTAATCATAATTTTTGTGTCATTTGTCCATTTTACATAAAACTTAAAAAAAGGTACATTTAATAGGTCTAGACATTATGTAATGTTTTGAAATTTCTTTTTAAAAAAATTTACTATTTTTAACCCCTAAATTACCAAGGCATTTTCTGGCTTTGAAACCACTGAAAACTGCCATTTCTGTTGCAATCACTCAAGAAACCTAAAAAAAAAAATTCTTAGAATCTAACCGTAGGATCTTGTACTTCACTTGTCTCAAATCATGTGGTAAAAATTTCACGAAGTTTGACCGTACGGATTGGAAGATATTAGCATTTGAAGTTGAAAAAAAAAGTTTTTTTCAACTGCGGCCTGCAATTTCAGGTGACTTTGATGGCCATTTGTGGATTTTTTTTGCACTACACACCATAAAGTTAAAATTTTTCATCTTCAACATTTGAGTTGAGAGTTGGGGAAAAAAATTTCAGAATGTCAAAACTTGATTTTCACATATAAAAAAATTGTTAAGTAGAAGTAGGTCCAAAGTTGAACAAAATACTAAATTGTTAATAGCCCTTAGATGGAATTAAAAAATCATAATACCTATGGTGGGATTGTTCTTGAAAACAAACTTAACCTTGTCAAAAAAAAAATTGAAAAAAATTGAAAATTGCATTCAAAAATGAATTCTATAAGTTGTTTTTTGAAGAAGATGCTTAGATTGCCCGAAAAACAAGATTGTCCATAACTTTTTCATTATTAGTCCAAATAGGATGAATCAAAGCTTCAAATGTAGACAAAAACATAATCTTTCAGAAAAAAAATTGAAAAAAAAAATTTCATTTTTTTGTGGTTTTTTTTTCTGCCCGCCGAACTGCTTTTTTGACTTCGGATGGCAAAACTTTTGCTCCCAGGCACCGATTGAACAAAAAAATTATATTTTTAGAAAGATGATGTGATTCCCTATCTTCAAAAAAGGTTTCAAAAAATCAGGTCAAAATTTCAGGTCACATGAGCCTGCCCGAAATCCCAAGTGTCCCCCGAGGGGACTTTGGGACTTTAGGGGTTAAATAGTCCTTGGTTGGATGTTTACCTTAGCAATTTTCGAGGGGTTTAGTCCTATTTTAATCCAAAAATGCAAATTTTAAGCTCAAAATTGACATGCAAGGACTTCTACTAAATTTGGACAAATCCATGAAGAGATTTCTAAAAAATAATAAACTATCCAACTTTCGCATGTGCTCAAAAAGTACTTCTTTAATGTAGCTGTAGAGAACACAATTTATTTTTGCTAAAGATGAAAATGGTTGAAGAGGAGCATCTTTAAGTTAAGAAAAATAGATTTTAAAAACAAGATTTATTTACATTTATTTACTATTTAAAAAAATTCAAACATCAAAGTGTCTATTTTCATTGTCTTTTTCATATTGCTTTTTTTTATGCATAACTTTTAGATTAAATTTTCTTAGTTTTGAATTTTAAGATACACAATATTCTCATTGCTCTTCAATTTATTTATTTATTATTTGAATTTTGTATTTATTTTTAAAGTCACAAGACTCATTGAAATAGGCCATTTTGAGCCCAAAATAATAAGTGTTCCTTACAATGACCCAGAAAAGTAGTCACAATCGAGGCTACAATTTTTAGGGGGGAAATGAGAGCTATAGCACGCATGCATTTAGAGATATCTTTTTCTTCCAGTTAAACTTGGTGCAGAGGGAGAAACCGTGGCCGCAGACTTAACTGCTTGTCAGGCCATGTAGAGATCAATTATAAGTGCAAAATAATGCAATTATCAGAATCACCATGTACTCTCTAAATGTGAAGTAGATCGAGATTCCTATGCAACCAAGCTTGCAGAAGAAGCTTGTGAATGAAAGACCAGATGAAATTGCACAGCTTGGTTCCTATGAAGATTTAGTCATTCAGCAAATCAACAACGTACAAACTCAAATGAGATGGTTGCAGGAAAGGCTTAGTAATTACAGGTATGATAAATTCTATAAAATAGTTCAATGAGATTCAGGAGAATTGTTCTGGATTACTTTCAAGTGCATTGTTTCTGAAGATGATGTTTATTAGTGTCTACTTTATCTTAGAAAGGATGGTCGTAGGTTTGAAAGAGCTCAAGCCCAAGCCGTAATTGAGGTTGGATTTGAAGTAGAAAACCTCCAACAGGTGCAATTAAAGCAATCAGTCAAAATACTATTTATTGTGTTATGGTTATCAATCACCCTGAGCTTTGGGCTTGCAGCAATACTTGTTGTTTGGATTATTTGTAAGTGCTCTATTGCTTTGTTTATGTTATATTTGCAAGGTTCATGTTGTCTCTCTGCAAGTTTTATCCAAAAGTCGGACTATGGAGGCAGTAGGCAACCAAGATCCAATCTATTATGCAATTATCAATCACATCCAAGACCTTTCATTCCTGCAACACAATAAAAGAAAATCAAAGGTCTACAATGCACCTCTCATTCCATGTTCAAGGTCAAGTGATTTGAGCACTTGAAAATTTTCAAAGAGGGAGAAGGGACTTCAAGTTGTCAGGTCTTCAACTGGAAGCTTCAATTTCACTAGCATTGTCTCCACCTTGAAAATTACTTCTCTTTGACGTGTATCATAGCTTGGATTACAATGGCAAGGTGTGTAGTATTGAAAAGCTTATTGCTTCTCTCCGCATCAAATTTGTAATAAATTCTATCAATGATTCCTCTATGACTTACTCTAATCTCCAAACCTTAAAGCCATGTCAATTGGATAATTTAAGAGACTATAAATGATCAGGACAAATGTACCAAGCTTTTGCCTCAGCTCCAAATCTCACTTTTTTTTTGTCCTGATAAAATCTTTTCTAAGATAAAGTAGACACTAGTGAACATCATCTTCAAAAACAATGCATTTGAAAGTAACCCAGAACAACTCTCCCGAATCTCGTTGAATTCATTTGATGTCTTACTATATTTCCTTATTTATGAGAACTTTCAAAAATCACAAATTTTTACACAATTTAAAAGGACTATGATTTCATGACATCTTCCTCTAAAAACCATATGATATACTTAAATACAAACTTAATAAGGTGCATGCCTAGTTGTTTAAACTTTATTTAATAGAAAATCTTAAATACATAGTCCTTTCACTACTATAATGTGATTAGATGCTGAATATGTTAAATTAGGAAAAAATTCAATTGTTGAATTAGACCTATATAGTACATGATTATGGTGTACTAACATGCCTTCTATAACACCATGTAATTTTTGTAATTTTTCAATATTGTTTTCATTTCCGGAAGGACATTATCCAAAAGTACGGAGAGTCCTGAAAGCGATATCCATATCAAACCATTGCCCAAGAACAAGGAAAAGAAAAACGACAACCCTAGAACTCATCCCCTAGCTCCCACAGCTACTCACCTTCTACTAATTCGAAGTGGACTTCTTGAATGTGCTCGGCGTCAATGTAGTACTCAAAACTGCATACCCAATCCCAGTCAAAATTTTGACCAACAAAGAAAAAGAAAGATGCAACATGAAATCTTAGAATAAATCAATCATAGTATTTGTTGGCGAATTGTACTTGGAGATTGTTCTTAGGTGAGTTGCTGCCTATGAGCTACTTCACGGCTTCCACCATAATCGTCACAATTTCGGATTTCCAAGTGCTTGCCATCAAACAATCATATTCACTTGCAATGCTTGTTGCGAAGAAGTTGTTGCTCAGTTCACTCAAACTCATCCTCTCTATATTCTGCATACACCAATCTCCCCAGTCAACTTAAACAATGGAGTTTTTAGACGATTTAGTTAAACGATGGAGTTACACCAATCTCTTCCACATATAAATGATCTTCGTAATAGAGGGTAGCAGACAACATCAGCCAGAGCATATTTTCCTCTGAGCTTCAACCTAAGCTCAAACAGCGACGACGAACCCATTTTGGATTAGACTATCACGCATTTGTCTTGCGGTGCGGACCACCAAAGGCTGCATCGCTTGAACCGTTACGATTGCCTGCGCCTGCCACTGAGCAACCTCTTAAAGTTTGTGGATATCCAAGATGTCAATGTTACGTGATCCTTACACAGTATATTTACCCACAAGCCATGGAGAAATGCCAGGAACAAAACTCAGAATCTAATCATCAGAAAGTTGAGTACTCACCATTAGAAGCAATAGCACTCGCTTGACGCATTCCAGTCTCCGCAGATGAAAGAACATGAGCTGAACTTCGGACACCTTTCGAAATCTCTTGCCTGGAAAAATATTTCTAGCCGAGGGCTTGCTCTCTGGTCTGTGTTCTGGTTCCCATTGCAATGGAATTCGTTCATTTGTTTCAAAAAAAAAAAAAAATCTCTTGCCTGGATAATCAGAGGTGTCAAGCAGAGACTCGAGCAATGATAATGAACTAAGCACTGTATTGAGACCTCCCCACGAATCATGGTCAATGTACTGTTTAATTAAGATGCTGTCTAAAAGTTCCTGAAATAGTCTCATTTCATTCCAATCTTGATATCGATCATGATTACTTGACTACGGGAGAGGCACCCAATGGCGTTCCTATACCCAATGCCGTCCGTTTCTACAGCACACAATCATTTCAGCCTATAAATGTAGGTAGGCAGTACATGGCTTATTTCTTTTGACCTAAAACAATAAGCAGTCTACAGTCCCGCTACATTTCTGTTCTAAAATGAATGCCTGACTTAGCAACGGACGGCATTGGGTATAGGGACGCCATTGGGTGCCTCTCCCTTACGCTCCCTACTTTTCAATACTCAAGATTTTGTGATCAGGATCAGGAGGTTACACACCCTAAGTCGTTGAGCTCCATTGTGAGGTCACTGATCAGACAATCTGATAGCCGCCATAGTGCCAGGCAGCTCCTCTCGGGCTGTGTCTGCCAGCTTCTCAAGCGCTTCGGCCGCCTTCTTGATTGCCTGTCATCAAATTTCAAGATTACAGGATGAAGCAACGTCCTTTATTTAACAAAAATGGCAACTTTCATTAGGATGGTGGTATTTTAAATGCCATTTTTCAGACTGTAGTCTAAAGTGAAAACTGATATCTAGGACTCATATAGATTTCCAGAAATCTAAGATAAGTATAGATTTTTGAAATCTATGACAGTTTTACATTTCAGACCATGTGGTTTGAAATATCTCAAGTGGATAGATATAGATTTCAAACATCTACAAAAAATGTAGATTTTTGAAATCTATGATAGTTTTACATTTCAGACCACACAGTCTGAAGATTATTTCCCACATACCATGGGATCCTCGAGCCTTTCCATATAGAGGTCACACTGCATGGCTTCATTCACCAGAGAGCTCAAACTTCTTTTTTCACAAATTGTCAGATACAGAAGAATCGCAAGGAGTTAGGTTTCATTGGAACCAGACTTCAAGCTTGTTATCATGGGAAGGCACTACTGCTCTCCCTGATTCCCATTATTTATTAGCTAGGGTTGTGCGATGGGACGTTGTTTCTAGGTCCTTTCAGGACTATAATCGAGAAGAAATTCCTGACAATCCCAGCTTTGTATGGGTTATGCCAGGCGAGGTGGTTCGCAATCTTGATTGGGATCCTAATGATTGGCGTCGGAAGAAGACACACAAGCTTAAAGATGCCCCTTTTTTTTGGATATACATCAAAGAGAGGCTACATACAAGGATTACAATCCAAAGGTGAAAGACCAATTGGAGTTCAAGAGCTTTATAATCAAGGGTTCTCGGAACCAGAGATTAAAGGTATTTTCAAACTCTTATGGCATAATGCAAGACCAAAGAAACAAGCTATGTTTCTTTCGCAAATACTCAATAGAGGAATTGTTACGGGTGAATGGCTCTCTTGGAGAGTTAGAACGGCAGACACGGGATGTTCTATGTGCCCAGCTAGGATGGAAACATTGACTCATCTCTTCTGGGAATGTCCGGTCACCCTGGACTTGTGGAAGAAGTTTAACACACTAGCAAGAGGGATAGGAGCCCCAACTATAGACTCTATACAAGATGCCTTTCTTGGAAGACTTGCAGCTTATTCTAATTTTAGGATTGGCAAATTTATTTACATGGGATATAATGCGAAGTTTCCTAATCTGGCATATCTGGACTGACAGATGTAGCAAGAGATATGGCTCAATTGACATTAGCACACAAAGAATACTTAGATCTACTTGGATTTCTACTATTCATGCTGGGATGGCCATTTGGTAACATTTCCACTCTGTTATTAGAAACCAGGACACACTTAAACTCATAGAAAATTTCTTTGCTGCGGAATGGACTCCGCTCTTTTGTATTTCTGGGGATGGTACTTGGCACTTCACGGTGCCTCCCATCTTCCTCTGACTCCTGTTTGGGGTTCTTTTTAATTTGAAAGGGGCCGCGCCCCCCTCCTTGCCTTTATGGTCTTCAAGCAGACCACACAGTCTGAAGTCTGAACTGTCAAAAGTGTCAAACTAGTAAGTTAGAATACCGCCGTTTTAACGAAATTTGCCATAAAAGCTCTTATCCACAGAAAAAGTAATAATCTGAATACCGGCAACGCTTTTAAGCCAGCGTCGATTAATGAGCGAGCAGAGGGTTTGATCTGCAGGACAGGTAACTAGTGCACGAACACTGACAATGAAGAATCTATCTATGACAACGGCGGAAATTAAAAGCGGAACTAGAAGCACTTGCACCACTGAAACAATGTGAAGTATTGAAAATGAAAACAAAATAATAACAGTCAATGAGAGCCAAGAAAGACAGATATGAATCAATCCCAAACCCTGGAGATTTGCATCAAGAGAGAGATCCTTACCAATAGACTTGGAATAGCAGCTATTACTAAATTGGCAGTGAATTCCGTAGTCTGTGAACACAAAGCTACGCAGTCAGAATCCCACAAACAGCTACCAATCCACTCTACCTTCAAATTACACAAAAATTCAAATTATTTAACACTTTCTGAGACCCTCTGTTCACTATAAATTTCATGTATATCAAGATTATCTCTAAAGACAATCAGAAACTTATCCCCAGCTCACTGCCTTGAGCACTTTCATAATGATAGCAAAGACATACCACAAGAGCAGTGAACGAAGTCAGGACGAGCTACTTGTCTGCTTTAAACCAATCCAGAAGAAAAACAGGAGTCGATACAGAGGTACCCATGGAAGACACCAAACCTTCTTCCCCTTGATTCCTCTTGTGAAGCTCGACGCTGGGATCCAAAATTTACCAAAATTCAAAACTAGGGCCTTGCAAGGCTCATCCATGAAAATAACCCAGAAAGAACAGAATCAGATATCCAGAATCAGAAATTCAAATTTTTGCAATTTCTGGCAATACTAACGCAGCACGGGAAGAATTCAAAAAAGTGACTTAGGACTTACCAGAAAGGTTTGGATTGCTAGAATATCCAACGTGCTTATATCCTGAAAACTCTCAAATTGACACCATTCCAAAAAAACTGGAGATTCCTAAGCAATCAAACAATCCAATGAACAAGCCAAACCCTAATCCTCCAAAGCTATACTCCCGACCCTCTGACATTCCCCACTCATGTTCCGTGTCAGGGTTCCCTTCAGGGTAGCTATTAGGTCTCATGTTCAAAGGAACCCTTAAAAAATTAGTCTTCTAATTTTAAAATACTCCCCAAAAAATATTAAGTACTATTAAAAATGCAACAAAATTGACAAGTGTTTCTTGCAATCACCCAATGATTGTTAACATTCTTTTAATTCTTTCAATTGTGATACATTAATGTAATATTTCTAATTATTGATCCCTTGTTTGCATCAAGATTGGACCTTCATTCTATTGTGTACGTGATGTGCAAAGAGCATGTTCGAAGTTTCTCTGTGGAATGACTCACCTATCAGTGTAAGTGTACTGTGATTGAGCGTGCTTTAATTTCGCATAGTATGCACTCTGGAAACGTAAGTCATATCCAGAATTCATGTGTTTGGGCAATTTCAACATAATGTTCTCGAAAGATTAGGCTGAGACGCTTTAATCGTTTCAAAACCAACCAAATTGAGATCGAGCGGGGTCAGCAATTTTCAGTTTCGATTGTAAATCAATCTATTTCAAAGAACTGCACACTTTCATTGATGCCTTGTCTTGCTGCCTGAGTGCCTGACGTCAGCAAACAGTCCGCGGATCCATGACCAATTTTTTTGCGTTCCCTTTCGTTTCAAGGCGTTCTGTTCTGGGGATGGTACTTGGCACTTCACGGTGCCTCCCATCTTCCTCTGACTCCTGTTTGGGGTTCTTTTTAATTTGAAAGGGGCCGCGCCCCCCTCCTGGCCTTTATGGTCTTCAAGCAAGGCGTTCTGTTTTTGATAAGCCACCGACCCGGCAAGCTAGTAAGAAACTGGGATGGGAATTTCCAAATAAATTGAATATATTCTGTTACAATGGCAAGGACATCAGTGCAAGTGTGCAATATATTAATCTCTTCCTGCTCTATTTTTTTTTTATTGTAGATTACTACAGATGAACCACTTGTGCAGCTAATTTACCTTTGTGCAATTGAATAATTTCCATGCTTGAAATGAAAATTGACTCAGAATCAGATTACACAAGGTTCAAAAGGTGAATGCAGTGAAATCTTCCAATTGATCACGATGCGTATTATAACTTGACAAAACTCTTTTGGAATCGTCAATTTCGTTGGATTGGCGTAATTCACACTTTCACAGCGCCTAGACTGTGACGTTCAGGTGCTCGGGCGAAGAAGAATTAGGATTGATACATCTCTGAGTTTCCAAACCCCCTGTCCAGAAATTGGACTAGTGTCGAGATTCCGCCAATTGAAAGTCAAAATTAAAATTGACATTTCCTCACTTCCAATTACACGCGTGAACACACGGTTACTACAAAATTCAAGTAGACCAAGCCATGTCTAAAACCTGAAAAGAGGATAATATATTGAAGCATAGATCTGAGTTCCAAGGCGACCGGCCGTCAATCGGAAAAAGTGCCATTTACAGGAGGGCATGTTTCATTTTACGATTACGTCAAGGAACTCTTACAGCCTGACTAATTAAGGTAACTGCATGCAGATCTCCAGGCCATTTGCTCACAGTGATCCTTCGTATATAATTCTTGCAGCTAGCTAGTTCTCGAAAGAGTTCTGCACAACTTTCAAATTTCTGTGTTGGATGATTAATGAACGATAGCAATTCGTGGGAGATCTATGAGACAACAGCAAACAGAACATTTGTTCGAAGGACTGCGAATCAGAACTCATGTGCGACTCAACTCGTAATTCGAACAAGCTTCTATGAGCTAACCAAACCAGATGGAAGTTTGGAGCAACTGCCAATCACATTCAATCGAAAACCAATCCCACATGCATGCACAAGGACGTCCTGATGAAAGACCGTCTGTTAAGAGTCCTGAAGAGAATAACGTATGATGAATGTGAACCGGACAAAAATAAACTGATGTCACTATGGTACATGATAATCCGAGGAGACGGCCTTCGCCAAGTCTCAAAGGCAATGAATGAATAATGTCGAATGGATTGGTTTCTATCCAATCGAGACTAAAAAGAATCACGCGGCGACAAATAAATGGCTGCCGCCTGGGACCTAAATTAAACTTCATGCATGAATCGATCGAAAGCCTAATTGAATGGACCGTTGGTCCGTATCTGTGCGCCCACTAGTTCACGAATCGGCACTGTCTCCGGATCTCGCCGGACTTGCCCGTCAACACGTCCACCTTGCTCATGGACACCATCGCCTTCGCGAAGTTCGAGTTGAACGTCTTCCCGTCCGTGTTGGCGCGCACCTGCCCCTTCGTGCGCGAGTCCAACCACATGCTCTGGTCGGACGTCAGCAGGCCCAGCTTGTTCGCGATGTTCTTGAAGTACTGCGAGTCGAACTTCGTGGCCGAAACCAAATCCAAGTCCACTCGCGTGCTCACGATGCCCGCCATGGGACACTTCTTCTTCAAGTCACGCGCGAAGTGCGCTTGCATGGTGGGGTCGATCTCGGCGCCTTGAATGCGGTTGTCGAAGGTCAGGCACGGGGCCTTCCCGATGGTGTGCGCACCCGCCAGCGCCACCATCTGCGCGGCGTTCAGGCCCTTCTTCTGGAAAGCCTTCAGCAGCGCCGGCACCGTGTTGTTGGGAGTCATGAGATTCGTCGCCACCTCCGAAGCCTTGGACACCTTCCCGTCGCGTCGCCCCGCGGGCACCGTCCAGCCCTGTCCGCCGGTCAGGAGGACGGTGTCGCGGACGGCGAACTGCAGGACGTCGGAGCAGGAGACGACTCCCGGGCAGGCCGCTTCCACGGCCTCCTTGGCGGCGTCGATGGCTTCGAAGCCGTGGAGGCCGCCATTGATGATGTGTGTTTTCTCGGTGGAGGATCCGTCCAGGAGCAAGGACGCGTCGCAGCCGCGAACGAAGCAGTCGTGGTAGGCCAGGCGGAGAACGCCGGGGGCCACGCTGTTGTCGTTCTGGAAGGACTTGAGCATGGACTCGTAGATGATTTGTTCGACGTTGGGGCAAGACTGGTGATAGAAGCCTTCTCGCACACCCTTGTTACTCTGGTGATGGTGACTCCGAGTAGCAGCGACGGGAGGGCAGATCAAGCTCAGGATCGTCAGCGCAGCGCACAACGAGAGGAACACGCTGCCCAGTGTCCTGGAAACAGCCATCTTGATCGATCTCACGTTCGCTTGGAAGTTGGAATCCCTCCTTCGCGTGCGGCCGGTCGTCTTTATCCTTCAAAAGATAATTGGGGTTCAATTTCGGGTTTGCTGTCGATGACAGCTAGCACCAGAAGCAAACCTGACCGGATGTCTTGAAGCTCGTAGCTCGACCTTTCAAATTGATTCGCTCTTCAGCCAACCAGGCGTGTTCTCGATCGGAAACGGGATTCAATTCTCAAGTTGGTACACGTACAGGACCCTTCCGAAGTAGCTGTAGATTCCAGAGCTGGACTGTTGGTACTTGGAGTGCGAGCTCATGGAAGCAGTGAGTGATGAGCAGGACAGAGTACCTCGGACCCTTATATACGAGGCAAAGGCACTGTGCTGAGAAGGAAAAAGTGTGCTTTCCTGGCCAGTCGCCACTGGAGGTCCTCACCGAGTATTTGAAAGAGCGTCACGTCGGTCACGAGTATTGGTGGTGTATATTTTATACTTCCGCTTGTATTTCGTAGCCGGAATTCAACGAACTTGTGGAAACCCGGCGCTTCACGTTCCACGCGTTCAGGACTTGTTGACGGTTATTTATCTCGGCAGCGTACGTGGCGAGGACGTGAGCCGTGGATGAAACCTCTTCGGAAGATCAGCGCTATCGGAGTCGTACTTGAAGATGTAGATTCGCCGCTGACTTTAAATTTTCAACGTGGGGCTCCTGGTTATCCGTGAGACTTCTGATACAACTTCGTATTGGCTGAAATGTGTTGCATGGGTTGCTGCTTTGGTCCCACAGGTCCCACTTCCAGCGTTCCAACGAATGATGCGACACAGTTGAATTTGATAAGTTGTGAAGACGACCATGCCTTCGTCACAACTACTTGTAAGGCATCTTATAGTCTACGCGAATCCGAATCTTAGTGAGTAATTAAAACAAAGCTTACTGAAGACCATGTGAAAGCAATTCTTACACTGTGAAATTCAAATTTGGACTCATTGAATCAAGTTTGATGATCATCTGATGATTATTTAGTCTATCTGAGAAGGGCGTTGACTTTCCAATTCATGACTTCAGTAGAGTGACGAAGCTCCAGCCCTCAAAGAACTCAATTTTGTTAAGTTAGCAATATTTCTCAAACCTAAAATTTTGACATATATCTTCGTAAAGGTCCAATTTCAGGCCGCATTCTAGGACAGTCGCAATCTAGGTCATGCGCAGATTTTGGTTTGAGGTTTAGGTTTCCTAAGCGGCGTGACTCGTGAACTGTGCCAGAGTATCTCAATGGAATATATATAGCCAATGTAACAAAATTTACGTTCTCAATTTTTTTAAATTGCTGAGATTCCATGACTTTCACTCAACAGGTACACAAACTCACATATTATGTGGCGATGTGGTGATGATTATAATCACTTAAAAATTATAATGCATTTTAGTCCAATCTCAAGAGATATAATTTGTTTTACTAAAGAAAATTCTTGTAGCCCTCCTAACAAGGAATTGAAAAATGTAATTATATACATGAAATGAATATTTTTTGGGGACATTAATAGCATTAAAAACCTAATTATATGACTTTTTTTTAATACATGTATCATAGGACAAGGTCAGGGTGTTTTTTTCATATTTGAAGAAGTGCCATAGTAGCAATTATATAAAATGTTATAGTAGTGCTCCAAATTGCAACATTCATCCACTTATTGGATGTATAGTAAGGTTTTCATCCACAATCAGGCAATTTCATCTAATATTTGTTTTAATTTCAAATTTGTCTGGTGATTTCACCCAAGTTTTTTGGCATTTTTTGTAGTGTTTTTTTAGCCACATTATTTTTTCTAGTGCACTTTGCCACTTTGGCATTAAAAAAGCCAAAAACAAGCCCTAAATGAGGTACTGATGGTCAATTTTGTTAAAATGGCGGTATTCCAATAAAATAGCATGACATTCCATTAAAATGGCATGAGATTCCGTTAAAGAGGCACAACATTCTATTAAAATGGCACATTTTCTTCTTCTACCTTTAGGCCTCTATGTCAAAATGGTACACGAAATATATCAAAATGGCATTTGAAATTTGTCAAAGTGGCACATGGAATATGTCAAAATGGCATTGGAACTTGTCTAAATGGCACTCGGAATACTGCCATTTTAACAAAATTGACCATTACCCAATTTTTGAGGCTTTATGATAAAAATTTAATTTTACTCAAAGAAAATTTTTATATGAAATTTTAAAAACTATATATACTATATAGGTGTTTCAATTCTTTATATATATTGTGAGGTTCTTTTTTTCTAAAATGTATGCAATTCAACATTTCCTACATTTAAATCCCAATGGTTTTTTACTATGTTTTCACCAAAACCACTCCAAAACTATCATTTCTATGACCTATGTAGATCACTTCGCGCATTTTAAAAACCACATGCGGCTTAATATAACATGAATTTTATTGTTTCAAGGTCAAATTTTAAAAAGCTTTACAAATAAAGTAAGGGACTTTCAAAATCAAAGATGGATTATAAATAAAATAGGTAGCTAAAAGATCTCAAGTATAAAAAAATTTATATATAATCTAAGGACTAGAGATTGAATCTAGGAAATTGTATTTATTAGGGTTAGTTTTATTTAAAGCTCATTTAGGGTCTAGGATTTAGGATTAAGGATTTTAGGGTTTAAGTTCTATGGCATATGAAAGACAATGCCTTTTGTTCTTTTGAGTGGTGTGCTTAAAATTGATTCTTGTTTAAAACCCATGGATGACATTTTCTCATTTTTCAAAGCATTGCAATTTCTTTAAATCGTGATTCAATTGTTTTCCTTTTATGCATTGTCAAACTATGTTTTTCATGCATTGCACAAGTGGATCATTGCAAGAAACGACGTTCAAAAAACATAGCAATTTTCACAGTATTCTTGTTTTTTTTGGAAGTACTTTAAAATTAGAAAAATAATTTTTAATAAAGTTAAAAAATAAATTTCACATATATATATATTTAAAAAGAAGGTACCCTAAGAAGGAAAAGTATAGAAAATTTATCTAAGTAGGTGAACTAGAAAAGTGCAAAATCTGAAAATCTCATTAAAGTAGTTTTGTCACTCTAATTTCACATTTTAACCTATAAAAAATAGATAAAAGAATTTTTTTTAAACTAAAAATTTTCCATTTAGGAAGAGTTGATATTGATGACATTTCACCAAAAAAAAAGATCCAAGAACCATCTTCAATGTTCAAAAATTATGCGCAACGGAAGTGTTGTTTGTACTCATGTAGAGGACTTAAAATAATGTATTTTTAGATTTACCTCGGTAGATACAAGTTTTTTTATTATGCAAGTAGACCATGGAAGTTTCAACTCCAAATATTTAAATTTAGGGGTTCATAACGTAGTGAAAACCCCTAAACCTCAACTTGTGACAAATTAACATAAATAGTTTTTAAATATAAAATGATTTTTATTAATTTCTAAAAAATAAGAGATGTCATTACTATAAAGTTATACATCTTCAATAAAAATTTCATGTTCATTCGACTTGTGCTTCAAAAGTTATTGCAAACAATGAGAAAGTATGTCCATTTGTAACAGCAAAATAGTACCACCATTTCTTGCAATGACCCAAGTTCTTGTACATTCAATTTTTGGATTTTTGTGTAATTCAAGTGGTAAAATTGTCATACTAGTTTACTTGATTGAATTCTATATATAAAAAGAAGGTGGGACAAAGGAAAAGAATATTGAATCAAGTAAACATCCCAACTTTTCATGCAAATTTCCTTAATCTTTTCTCTAATTTTCTTGCTTTTTACTTTTTCTTCAATTCACTTTTTTTCTTTATAAAGAAACACCAGAAGAAAACTACGTTGTACTTGACAAAAACATTAGGAGGGATTTGAGGGCTTTGGGAGCCTGTGAGTTCCCACAGCCCGAAATCACAAAAACACCCGCGGGAATGTAGTTCTGCAGGAATCCGACGTGGTCGAGACCGTGCCATGTCATTGACTTTTCTTTTTCGAAAAAAAAAAAAAATTGAATTTTTTTTCATATTTCAGGACCCCAATTTTTTTTTTAAATGCTGACCTGATAGCGGCCAGCTGTTCCCAGACCAGTTTCAGGAATAGTCCCGAAACAGCCCTCTGAAGCCCTCACATCCCTCCTAATGTTGTGTTTTACTCAACAAAAAAGTATAGAATTCATTGTGTTGAAGTCTCCCTTTATAACACAAATTTTTTCATCCTAATACAAAATTCTACATTTTACTTGTTGAATTTTATGTTGAAATGTTGAAATGCAAAATTTTGCATTACAAAGGGAGAACTCAACAAAATTGATTCCATACTTTTATGTTGAGCGCAACGCAATCTTTGTCAAATAAAACGTAAGATAGAACCACCCATAACCAATCATTTAAGGTATTTTTACTATTTTAGGAATAATCTAGTAGTGTGCAAAGTAAAATAAATATTTTCAAAGGTATAAAGATAAAAATGATGGGGATTCACTAGAAGAAAACCATGTTAAAATTGCTGAAAACACGTCATGTGGTTTGTGTTGAGTCCCTGTTTCAAAACGCAGTCAAAATGCAGTGAGAACACAAAAAAACGTAGAAAAAGCATTTTTCTGCGTTTTTTTGTGTTTTCACTGCATTTTGACTGCGTTCTGAAATAGGGACTCAACACAAACCACATGACGTGTTTTCAGCAATTTTAACATGGTTTTCTTCTAGTGATTGCAAAAACTTTGGTAAATTTATATGAATTTTAGAAGGCATAAAGTATGCTTGACCAAATGCCAATCTATGGAGTCTTTTAATTTTGATCATGCAAAAAATTACATTTTTACTCACTCTTTCCTATTTTTTTGCACACTACTTTGAAACATGTGCCATGAACTTTTAGTCCCAACTTTAAAAATAAGAAAAAAACTCATTCTAGCCTTGGTTGGAAATACATTCATCATTAGGTTGGCTATCGGGGGCCGATTGGTTATAGGTGGTTCTACCTTAGATTTGACAAGTTTAACACAGTTTTTGGCATGAATAGTGCAATTTTCTTCTAGTAAAAATATCCTAGAAAAAAATAATTTCAGCTATATAATATAAGTAACTATAGGGTGCCATAATATAGGACATTTTTACAAATTATATAATTAAAGGGGACCATTTATTCTAGCTTTTGAGGTAAATAGCCCCTTGCCACACGGGGGGTATGACACATACAAAGAGTGATCTACCCGGGTTCTATGACAACTACCAAATTTTAGAAAAAAAACATTTTAGGATCAAAATTGTAGAATCTTTTATTGCACTAGTTTGAGAAGATGTACAAAAAAATTAGAAATTTTTGGCATGTAGATTGCAAGATATTAGTGTTTGGAATTACAAAAATCCTTTTTTACCATTACAAAAATCTAGGCATCTACACTTTACAAGGCTACATTTATATGTAAAAATGTTCAAAATGGTTGTAACTCTTTGAATTCATTCTTTAATTTTGTTTGGCTTTATCCTTGAAAATTTTCAAATCACTTGGAATTATACAACATGTACAAAAAAAGAAGTAAATAGAAAGAAGTAGAGATTGATCAAATACTAAATTGTTAACCATTTATTTATTGAACTAAAAAATGCTGATCCACATGGTTGTAATGTTGTAATAAAAATCTATGCTCAATATTTTTATATATTTTTTGAATACTAAAAATTTAATTAAATAAATAACTTTAATCTTTATTTTAGAGCAAACTTCAATTCAATAAATAAATAAATGGTCCATAACTTCCTACAAACTACCCACAAAGTGAAACTTCCATAATTTTCATGTCATTAATCAAAATGAAATGATTCAAATCTTTCCACGTATATATAAATCTAAATAATCAATTTCAAATTTTTATTTTTAAATTAATTAATTTTTGAAGAAGTTTATTTAACCGCCTAGGTTGCCTGTTGAGTGCTGAGCAATGAAAACTAAGGGAGAAACACCCATTTCCATCCATGTACCTATTCCTAGACCCTAAAGAATCACTAAATTTGTCCATAAGCATTCATTAAAGTGTCCGAAAAATGTTTAATTCTAATTTGCTGACGTAGTTGTATGACACATGTATAATTTTCATTCACTAACAACTTATTTCAGCAAAGTTCAGTTTAGGGTACACCTATAGGGCGGTTCCACTGGTCTAGGGAGCCAACACTTTGAAAATTTGTAGAAATTACATACTAATTCCAAAACATCTAATTTTTTTTTTAAATTCATGATTTTCACTCACCAATACTAGAAAAATATCATTTTTAGAAAAAGATGCCTTCAACTATGCTAAATACCTTATTTGGACGGTTTTGGGTGTTTCTATTGTACATATTATACAATAACTTTTGAACCATGTAGTCAAAAGTTATGAAATTTTTTGGGCCCAAAGCTACACCCTGGAAAAATGTTGTGTGAAAATTTCAAAAAAAAATAATAAAAGATCCATTTATAAGTACTTGCCCAAAATTACTATGTTGCGAAAAAAATACACTTTAGTCCTTTAGGGGTTAATTTTCTTTTAATTTGGTCTTCAACTAACTTTTTGGTCTTTTAACAAAAGATAGTTAAAAAGAAATTTGATATAATTTTTACAAAATCCGTCTCTTAAGCTATTTTAATGCCAATGATCCTTGCATATAATATATTAATTGTATACCTGAACTTCCATTTTTTTCAAAGCCCACTACTTGAATTGTAAATATATAGTTTATAGAAATTACCATCCAATCTTATTTTTGAGACATCTATGCAAATAAATTTCATGGTTCTTTGCATTAAGGTTTAATTGCTCAAATTTATCAAAATTGACGACATTGAGTACATTTTATTAGGAGTTGTCATAGCACCTCTAAAGCCCTCTGCATTCCCTATGAATGAGCACACATTAGAGAAAATTTTGGGCCAGCAAAGGCCTGCTCTAGAGTGACTTGCCAAGCTATTTCAATGGGAGTAGAGAGCTCAAAGAATTTGTCAAAATTTACTCAATTCACTACTTAGATGAGGTTAAATTTGCCAAATTGTCAAACTACAGTAAACCAAGGCAACACAGGGCGCTTGTGTACAATGCCAAGTATGAAAAATATAATTTTCAATTAGAAAGTTAAACCAATGAGGTGGCTTTTGTGCCACATAATTAATTTTGTATCACATTCAATTTGATGTCATGTAGTCATTTGTGTCATTACATGTTTTTTGGAGGATTAGAAAACTGTTTCAAGCTCATTCCCAATGTTGTGATCAGTTTGAATAATAATAAATAATAATTAAAAAAAAAATAGATTAATTTATTTTTTATCTTTAAAAAAAAATTAGTTTTGTAGTTTTTTTAATATTATTATTTGATGTGACAATCTCTTAGCCACATCAAATTGCACATGTGGTAGAGTTCTTCAACATTTCCATAGTCAGGAACTTGCAATCTTCTAAATGGTAAAAAAAACATCTAATGGTAGTTGAGGTTGAAAAGAGAAGCTCTCTATATAAGTGGACAACCGGCATGTGGGATATGTAAATTAAGATTAAAAGAAGCTTCACTACACATGGTTAAGTGAAAATATAGGAATTGTGCTAAAAGTCAAATTTCAGGCTTCATTTAGGCATGATAGAAGAACTTCAAACTAAAAAAAGTTGGAAAATCAACCTCAATTTTATTTCTAAAAATTCATTTGAGATTTCAACACTCCACTTAAAGTTATAGACAAATTTTAGAGAGGGTGTTTGAAAATGTCAAAAAAATGTCCCTTCCACCCCCTCTTTGAAATGTGTCCATACCTCTTAGATGGGGCTTTGAAATCTCAAATGGATTTTTGGAGATAAAATTTATCTTGGTTCTTCAACTTTTTCTCACTCAATTTTTTTTGAAAAAAGATATTATATTATACCTAAATGAGGCCTAAAATTTGATTTCAAGCACAATTCCTACATTTTCACTTACATCTCAAATTCTTTAAAATTTTGAGTTTATATTTCACCATTATTGAAACAATATGACAAATACAAATCAATCACACAAGGTTGTCTCAACAATGTAACAAGTCTTAATGACTCAATGTTGTAAATCAAAGATATTGTTTCAATATTTTTAATATGATAGTATAGGATTATTGAATAAATAATTATTTAAAAATATTGTTTCAACATTTTCACTATGGTGGTGTAGAATATTGAATCAACAAATGATGTAGTTTAAACATAATTTCAATGATGGATAAATGGAGTGCTAATATGAATTAATTTCAAATTTTTATGGTGCAACTATGACTATGACATGCTTTTGAAACAATTTAACTTTTTTCATACATTGAAGCGTTAGCTAATTATCTCAAAATATTCCATCACAATTTCAAATAAAAATTGACCACTTTTTTGGCATTTTCACAATTTTGAAAAAGTAGGCTTATGCACCAAATGTTGTAACAACAATGAAATAAAGGGAGGGTATCTTTGAAAATTGAGATGTAACTATGAGTTGCCTCATTTTTTTGTGAATCAAATTGAAAATCCTTGATTACGCTACAATCTTATTGGTGGAGAATTTTCAAAGAGAAGTTGAAAGGGACATGTTTGTAGAACTTAATACCATTGTCTTTTGGTTTTAACAAAAAATACTTGATCATTCGTAAATTTAGGACGAGTTCATCATTGCCTAAATTTTGAAAATATTTTTAATTTAATTAATTCTAAAATTCATTTATTTTTCCTAAAATTATTGAAAATTAAATAGAATTTATCCTCCAAATGATGAAAGTCAATTCTTACCAAACCTATATGTGCTATACTGCTATTTGTATATAACAATATAACATTGTAGAACTTTTTTTGGCATTCTTACTTTGTTCGACTATTCAAATTGATGATTAGAAACTATTAATTTCAAACTTTTAATATCTTTAATGATCAATCCTTATTAAATCAATTTAGAAACTTGTAACTTGAAAAATACTTGAAAAATACAATTTTAATTTCATCACTTGAATGAAAGTTTACTTTGATTGACAAAACTTATGCATTATACATACATGTAAAACAAATCATTGCAATGGAAAGTTTATGATAAAAACATCTCTATTTCTTAGATTCTCATACACTAATTACACCTAAATGTAACCAAAAATATAATTGTATAGTGTTTCTATCAAGAAACTACCAATTCTTTCGGGATTTTGGTAGAAGTTAATAGAGTACTCTAAAATCTCCAAAAATGCATTTATTAGACAATGTATGAATAAATTATGAATTTTCACAATGCTAAAAATTAGTTTTTTTACAACAACATTGTACATATGAAATAGGAATTTATAGGGGTTGGGTTAAGAAAGTGATCACAATTGGTTTCACGTGCTCAAGTAGAATATTCTTCACAACTAAGATTATACAATATTAATCACTTTTCAATTTTAGTTACAAAAAATGAAGTCGAATATGGTCAAGAGAAAATGTAAGAATTGTGCTTGAAGTCAAATTTTAGACCTCATTTAGGTATAGTATAATATCATTTTTCAAAAGAATTTGAGTTATGAAAAGTTGCCAAGAACCGAGATAAGTTTTAACTCCAAAAATCCATTTCAGATTCTAAAGTTCCATCTAAGAGTTATGGATATATTTCAAAGATGGGATGGAAGGGACATTTTTTTGACATTTTCAAACACCCTCTCTAAAATTTGTCTATAACTTTTAGATGAAGTGTTGAAATGTCAAATGGATTTTTTAAAATGAAACTTAAAGTGATTTTTCAACTTTTTTTAGTTTGAAGTTCTTTGAAAAAAGTTCTTCTACTATACTTAAATTAGGGTTGCTAGCATGTGAGCTTGGGAGCGTGAGCCTATGAGCCTGTGAGCCTGTGAGCAGGAACTTTTTTTTGTAAGAAAAAAGAGTGAGGATCTATAACCGTGGATGTCCCTATGACCGTGGTTTTGAATAGTGTATACTGCTTTTGGAGGGTTATTTGGAATTTTGGATATTTCCTCCCGCAAAAACCTTAAGTCCCTCAAAAGAGCTTGTAATAATGAATTTGTGTTGGATTTAAAGTTCTTTGTTCAACACCAAATTTATTATGCCTTTGGTTCGAGTTGGTTTAGGGTTCTTCAATTTATATTTTGTGGAAATATATTGTATTTCAAGGAAGATGAAGTGTATATTTCACTTGCCATTTTTATTCATACATAACCATTTGGAAGGGACTATATGTTCAACTTCCCATTTTTTTTCATTGAGATCCATTTGGAGGGGAGTATATGTTTAACTTCCCATTTTTTTCATTGAGACCCATTTGGAAGGGACTATATGTTCAACTTCTCATTTTTTTCATTGAGACCCATTTGTAGGTGACGGTCTATTTCCTTGATATTCAATTAAATAGAAAATTCCAGATAATAAGATTCAAGAGAAAAATAAAAAACTATTTACAACCATAAAAAAAAACTGTATATAGCAATACAAGCAAACACTATATAGCCATGAGAGCAAACAATATATAGCCATAAAGCACACAAATCCAATCATAATAAAAATCAAAACATACTGGTTTGACTCATGAAATATGTCAATTCCATGAGTCTAATTTGCAGTAGACTCTGTCGCAGAATCCTTGTCACTAGAAGACTCTGAAGTCTCTCTACCCTCAGACGCTGATCCATCTATGAACTGTAAGACATTTAGAGCGTAAGAAGGTTTGTGTTTTTTGGATTTAGAAGTACCAAACTCCGCAAACGCTGATGCTAATTGCTCTGCATAGATTGGAAGATCGAACGGCTTCTCCGGGCTTGAGATGAGTCTTTGTCTCTTCTTCACCTCGTCCTCCATGATTACTCCGTCGTTGCTACATATGCACCAAATGCATTGTTAGATTAATGAAACATTCCAATTACAATGACAACGGAAAATAGATATATAAAAAAACTTACTTACTGGGTTTAGGGCGCCAAACGAACTTTCGAGGCACAATCACAACAGCATCTTGATCTTGTGATAAAACCACAGGTGCTGCCTCTGAACTTGGAGCCACGATCACTGGAGCATCTACCTTCTTCATTGGCAAGAGGATGTGCTGAAAAATCCTCTTGTCTTCTTCCAACGCAACAATATGCCACCCCGTTGCACGGCATGCAGTAATGGATGCACCTGCTACAAACTAGAAGGTGAATCATTTTTGTAATCATTGACTACATAAAGTAGAGATGGTTTAAAGACATTCAAGAAATCAAAATTCACCTGTAGATGTAGTACAATCAAGTACTATGTCTCCTTCATCAGTGGTGCCTTCGATGATGAACTGAATGAAGCGGGTGTCCTTCTCTCGAGCTCCGCGCCAAGCCATTCGATCCATGTCATTCATCAACATGATGTCCTCCGTTGTGTAATTCATGAGCAGGTCATCGCGACGGAGGTCTACCTTGGCTTTCAGCATGGTTTGAGAACGTTGTGAGCCCTCGAGATGGCACTCAAGACTCTGGGTCTATTTTTCACGATTAAATAGCGAAAATTAGCTAAAATATACATAAAAAGAACATAAAAAGAGTGTTGAAGGAGTTTTGGTGTCAGTCTATGCTAAAATGGTGGAAAACCAACTTAGAAGGTGGAAAATTCCTAATCCTAGAAATTTGAATCATTCTAAGTCTCCAAAGCAAGTTTATGTGAAGATTTAGTAATTCCGAGAGAAATAAGGAATCGAGAGTTAGTCAGTCCTAGTGATTGTCTGTGCAAAGTCAACCTTTTAAGGATGCACATGACATACTGACTAAGCTGAAAGAGTCTACTACGAGCCTAGAAGAGTTACCAGGGCTTAAGTTCAATTTTGAAACAAATTGGACTTAAAAGTAAAACCACTACAATGGATTTGGAGAATTCGAACTTCACCAGATAAAAGATGGAGGATTGGAGATTGAAGACTACAGAGAGGTGTTCCAAGGGTAGGAGCATGCCAGGAGCGAACAAGAATCAAACAATGGTCCAAGATTCCGGGCATCGGGAATTAAATTGTCTAATTGGGCAAAGTAATTCCAAAATTACTAAAATTAGAAAGGTGCAAGGTTGCGTGGGACTTACACCAAGAATCTAGGAGTGCCCTAGATGTTATCCAATTTGTTTCGGATTTTTCCGAAATTCCACGTTGACTCCATGGGAAGTCAACCGCACATAGAAATGTTCGTAAATTCATAAAAATTACATATGATGCGTTAAAATCTCACTAAAAATTAGGATATGTTTTTGTGTGCTTAATAAGCGCCCGGTCAAGTTTGAAGACATTCCGACATTCTCAATTACCAGAACCGGCATGGACATCGAATTTCACTAGAAGTTACAAGTTGGCGGCGGGTTGACCGGCGTATCAGGAGCGAATGATGTCTGATTGTTGCAAATAAGGAGTCATTCCTTACTCTCACAGACATTCTTAAAAACCCTAGCCTGACAGATTCATCAAAAGGCGCAAATCCTAAAAGTTAGATTTTTGACTTTTAATTGGAGTTACCGTAATTCCAATTTGGGCGCGCAAACGGCCTAGGAGTGAGGGGTAAGGGGTCCCTTAGGCTAATTGGGGTCTTCTGAAGACAATGGCGCAGACGATTTTTTCGTTTCGAGTTGTTCCCTAAAAGATAGAGAGGGTCAGCTCTTAGTTTGACTTTTTTATCGTTAATTGCGGTTAATTAGACGTGATTTTGGAAATATCTCTTGGAAAATCAAAGATTGGATTTGTTCAAGATCTCTTTCTTGCGTAAAAAGCCATCTTTGGGCTAAAGAAAGACAATTTTCAAAATGACTTTTGGTTCATTTGCAAAATATCTACGTAAATTAGGGTTAATTCCAAAATATTTTGGGTTAAGATCTTGGATTTGATTTGGCCAAGATTTCGTTTGCCAAATGGGGATGTTTTTAAAAATTTCCACTATTAAACAACTAATATTTTGGAATTACATTAGGGTAGTTTAGGATAGAAAGTAACAAAATGTTTTCACTGGCAATTATCGAGAGGGGCCCGGCCACGGGTATATAAGGGCCCCCCTCGAGGTTGTCAGTACCCTTTTCTTTTGCATACCGACAGTTTGTTATTCTACTTGTGCTACCGACGTGGTCGGAGCACTGCTTGGACCAAAATTCTTGGCCAAGTCTTGTTGTGTTTATTGGGACTTTGAAGGCCTAGGGCCCCTTCAAAAGATTCACCTTTCCCCTTTGCCATTAGGCCAACCTCAACTTCTCTTCTAAGCCTTCTTTTCGGAAACTTGAAGAATTTGGTGCCAAAGTTCGGTTTAAATACTATCATGTGTACCTCCTTTGGTCCCAGATTTTAAAGTACTAAGTTGTGGACATTCTAAAATATTTTCCAGTGGAAGTTCGGTTAAACACTGTCATGTGTATCTCCTTCTGCGCCTAAATACTTGGAATACTAAAGTAATTTCGTGACAACCAAGGATAACCCTACGCAACAAACTGCACCTAAGTGCATTTGATTCCAGGGTGCTATTCCTTACCTCTCAGGAAATTGGACAACCCACTAAACACATCCTTGACTACAAGTGTACTTGAATAGGAACAATTGGGAAAAACTTAAACCTATAAAACCTACATCCAAATTCATCAAGTGTACTCTTTCTAAGTTGAACTTCACAATTGATGGCTTTTGGTTGACAAGGACCCTTGCAAGCCAAACTAGCACTTAGAGTCTTGATTACCACCTCATCAGTTTAAATGACTCTTTTATTTTAGTATCCAAAATTTCTTTTAGTTTAGTATCCAAAATTTCCTTTAGTTTAGCATCCAAAATTTCCTTTTCTTCAAAATCCCAAAATTCAGTTTAGTTAGTGTTCAAATTTCAGTCCAGGAAGGCCAGACCGGTGGAGCCAAGCCAGAGGAAGGCAGCAGCAGACTCCCCCCCGAGGGCCACTCAGCAGCCGCCACGTAGCCGGGTGACGGGGTGGGGTCCGCCCAACGGGGGAGCGCCACATGGCCGGGCGAGCGGAGGTCAGAGTCGTTGAGCGGGGCCAGAGTCGGGGAGCGGAGGCCAGATCAGGCTAGGCTAGGTCCAAGGACTGGCTCCAACTGGAGAAAGAAAAAAAGACAAACCAAACAAAAAGAACAAACACACCATAGCCAACACACACACACACACACAACAAAGCAAGTAAGTGCTCCTTACACCACCTTGGGTTGGAAAAGTGATATTACAAAAATTGGGTTTTAATCGAAAATCAAAAGATGCGGAATTAAAACTCCTCTACCACTTTTGATTTTACATTAAAAATCCAATCTTTGCAACTTTGACACTCCATCCTAGAAGCTCCATTCACTCAAAACTCCATAGCCAACTTCTTCACTAAACATTGCAAAAAACTAAGTGCAAGATTAAGAAAGAAAAAAGGAATTAAGGGGAGAAGGATTACGTAGAGATAACCACGTGAAGGAATTTAGCATTAAAAAATCATTTCTTAAAAGAATCTCACTATTGAATAAGGTGCTATATTCTTTGTGTTTGACCTTTGGCAATTAAAAACTCATTGTTTAGGAATCTCACTATTGAATTGGCTTTTATTCTTGGGGTATGTTCTACATTCTTTGGTAGTTAGTTATTAATTAGATTCTTAGACGGCTTGGATTTTGTTGGTTTTGTTTTATTAGGCCTAATAAGCCAAAAAAGAAACAAACAAATTGACAACCAATTTCTTTAGAATTAACGCAAATTCAAAAATTAATTAGATTTGAAAAGATTTGATGATAGTTTTTGATTAAAATATTCTAATAAGTCAAAAGGGAAACAAACAAATTGACAACCAATTTTTTTAGGATTAAATAATTTCAAAAATTAATTGGATTTGAAAAGATTTGAAGGGAAATTCCATCCAAATTAATTTAATTCAATTGGAATTCGTTGGAATTTTATAATATCAATAGAGAACTAAAATAAAAACAAAAAACAACAAATAGTTAACTAATAGATTTCCGTTGATTTCCTTAGAATAGGACATTAACCAACTAGGTAGACTAATTTAATTGCAGTATTTCCTAATTACCGGGAACCTAGGAATTAAAAGAATTACGCAATTGAATTCACGCTACATAACCTTTAATTTCTTTTTAATCAGGACAGAATTAATTGACCAACAACGTGAGAATTATTATGGATTAGATGGAGAGCCGGGATGATTTTGATGGCGAGTTTGTGGGAGAATATTTACACATGATGATGTTTGACGACAGGACTATGGAGATTTACGCAGAGGAGGTAAACCGCTCACATTTTATTTTTATTCTCATTGTTTTACTGTTAAGTTTCTTTTTACCAAATGCCTGGAATTAGATTTAGGCAACATCATTTGATAGAATAGAATAGAGTAGGCTCTCGTTTGGTTGAATTTTAGAATAGAATAGATAGAATTATAACCACGAAATCAGATTAGAAACACTTAAAAGACGTGACTAAAAGAGTTCATTGCTTGGAAGGCTTTCTTTTACTACCCAATTAGAAAGAAAACTCAATTAGACACAGGACCCGTGTGAAAAACTCTTAGCTCAAGGATGGAGTTAGGAGCGCTCACAAACGCCTGAACTGAAAATTTGATTTCCCTCGATTTCTTAGATGCTTGACAAACAGTGTAATGCCAAACTTCAAAGTCTGCAAGCACAAACAAAATTGACATGAGAACATGTAACAAAAAAAGTAACAAATTCATCTTCTAATGAATATTTTCAAACATTGAGAAAGTAATACCGTTTGATCTGGTTGAACTGCTAATGTAAGGTGCATGCGATTCATGCCCATCCACTCTTTCATCTTCCTGATGTTTGGGTACTCTTGAAGAAGTCCTGCAATGGTTTCCAAGGAGTCTTGGCCCCAAGAATGGAACACAACAATGCAGCCGTTGTCCTGCAAATGTTTCTGTGCAAACGCAAAAGCTTGAAAGATGGTAAAATATTCCTTATCTGCGTTCCAATAAGGAATGTGCTTGGAGCCCCCAATGTCTAGCACATGCAAGTTCTCCTGACAGTCAAATATCATAAGATCAACTCCTGGATGTCGATTGACAACCCCACCATAAACTCTTGCCTTTCCTACCACCATCTGTAAGTACATTTCTTCAATATATGAGAATTTGATGAATAGAAGTACAAAATAATACTCTTTTATTAATCCAATTGAACTGCACAATATAATGACAATGACAAAGATTACCTTCCGTAGAAACTCTATGACCTCGGTGTAACAATTTGATCCCCGTATACCTTCATTGTCTACCACTTCTCCAATGGAGACACCCAATAGTAACTCCTCGGAGGTGTCATCATCATCATCACCAAAGGCAATGACTTGGGTCCCTTGAGTGATGACTTCTTCCGTGAAGTCAGGAAGTACCGCCTTCCTCTTCAATCCTCCCTGAGATGCACCTTGCATTTGAGAACCTTCATCCATTGTTGATGAGGCTGGAGCGTGTGAGCGCTCCTAACTCCACCCTCGAGCTAAGAGTTTTTCACACGGGTCCTGTGTCTAATTGAGTTTTCTTTCTAATTGGGTGAAAAAGAAAGCCTTCCAAGTAATGAACTCTTTTAGTCACGTTTTTTGGATGTTTCTAATCTAATTTCGTGGTTATAATTCTATCTATTCTATTCTAAGATGCAATCAAGTAACCCTACTCTATTATATAGTTTTGCCTAAATCTAATTCCAAGCGTTTGGTAAAAAGAAACTTAACAGTAAAACAATGAGAATGAAAATCAAATGTGAGCGGTTTACCTCCTCTGCGTAAATCTCCATGGTCCCATCGTCAAACATCATCATGTGTAAGTATTCCCCTACGACCTCGCCATCGAAATCATCCCGGTTCTCCATCTAATCCATAGTAATTTTCCACAATTGTTGGTAAATTTTCTCCTAATTAAAATAAGCCACTGAAAGTTACGTAGGTTCGAATTAATTGCACATTTTCTCTTCAATTCCTGATTTATTGGTAATTAGAAAATGTCACAATATTTTGAATCTACTAAATAGTTCAAATGATTAATGAAAATCCTATCTAAGTGTTAGTATTATTATTCTTTAATTAATTGAATTACGATTTTATCTAATTTTAAGAATTAAATTTCACCTGATTTCGACGTAATGAATTGTTCTTCTTTCTTGGAATTAAAAGGTCATCACCAATCCTAACTAATTCAATTTCTTGGTAATTCCTAACGAAATTGGTTGTCAATTAGTTTGGTTTTTTAGAATTAATTTAAATGAAGAATTGCAACCAAATCTTTTATAATCTAATTAATTTTAATTTCTTTTAAATCCTTAAGAAATTGTTTGTCAATTTGTCTTTTTTAATTTGGCTTATTAGGATTAATTTGAATAAAGAATTGTAACCAAATCTTTTATAATCCAATTAATTTTAATTTCCTTAAAATTCTTAAAGAAATTGGTTGTCAATTTGTTGTTTTCCTTTTGGCTTATTAGGCCTAATAAAACAAAACTAGCAAAATCCAAACCTTCTAAGAATCTAATAGCCAAAGAATGTAGAACATTCCAAAAGACCGAGAACAATTTCAATAGTGTTATTCCAAATAAATGGATTTTTTATTCCCAAAGGTCAACCCCCAAGAATAAAGAATCCCAATCTATAGTGTTATTCCAAAGAAATTAGTTTTTTAATCTAATTTGTCATGGTTAGGAATCTCCTCACCTTAATCTCCCCCCTAGTTCTCTTCCTTTCTCATTCTTGTTTTGCAAGAGTTGTTGCAATTTTGAAAGTTAGAGGATGGCTATGGCGGTTGAGTTGTCAATGATGGAAGACCCTCTTTAGATGTTGCAAATTTTGAGTTTTTTGATGGAAAATTAAAAAGAGAAGTTGGAAATTTCCCTTCTAATTCTTTTTAATTTGGTCAAAAGTTTCAATGCTTGCAATGTCAAAAGATATTTTGTGATAGTTGAACTTACTTGTAAAGCGTGAGTTGTATTTTTTTCTTTTTGAGTTCTAGTGTTAGTTTGTGACTTGAACTCCTAGACTCCAAAATTGAGCTCCTGGACTCCCAACCGAGCTCCTGGACTCCCCAGCCGGACTGCCGCTCCTCCCCAGCAGACTGCTGCTCCTCCCCAGCAGACTGCCGCTCCTCCCCAGGTCCCCCGCTCTCCCCTCCACGTGGCGGCCGGTGGTTGGTCGGTGGGGGGGGTCGTATACTGGCTCCTGATCGTGTACTGGCTCCTGCCGGACTACTCCTTCGGGCCGGTCTGGCTTCTTGGGCTGGACTGGCTTCTTCGGGTTGGACTGGCTTCTAAAATTCACTTTTTGGGGGATTTTTAACTAATTTTTGGATAACTAAAACTAACTAATCTCTCAATTTTCTTGGGATTCTAGACTAAACTAACTTCCTAACGTAATCAACTGAACCCTTTAGGAGTTTTTGGGCTAAACCAAACACAAGGAGGGTTTTAACACACCACTTAATGGCTCAACATGTTAATAATCCCACAACGTGTCGCTCTAATAGAACAAGAGGAGTGATTGAGATTTCCACGGGAAATGCTAATAAAGGGTTTGTAAGTGAGATATCAAGTCTTCCCTTATTCTTAGCATATAACCAACCTTGTACTACTTTTCCACTTCAATTGGTTAATTGAAATTACTTTTTCATAGGTTGTCACATTTCTTGTAAAAGGTTCGAAGCTTCGCCGTTTAAGGAGGTTCCAATAATATTTTGAGTACTTTAATCGCAAAAGGAGGTGCACATGACAGTGCTTAACCGAACTTTCACTTTAAGTTCTCAAAATTTCCAGTATTTCAAGGTTTTGCAATCAAAGGAGGTACACATAACAGTATTTAAACCAAACTTTAATGCTTCACACTTGAAATTTCCATTTCAATTAGCCAACAAAAGATTGAAGATTATCTTTAAATACAACTAAAAGTCACTTGAAGGGGCCTTAAGCCTCAAATTTCAACAAAATACATAAAAACTTGGCCAAGTCGTTGGTCCAAGTAGTGCTCCAGCCACGCCGGTAGCACTTAAGTGAAATAACAAAATGTCGGTGCGAGAAATAAGGGTACTGGCAACCTCGAGGGGGGCCCTTATATACCCGTGGCCGGGCCCCTCTCGGTAATTGCCGGTGAAAACACTTTGTTACTTTCTATCCTAAACTACCCTAATGTAATTCCAAAATATTAGTTGTTTAATGGTGGAAATTTCTAAAAACATCCCCATTTTGTCAAAGAAATCTTGGCCAAATCAAATCCAAGATCTTAACCAAAAATATTTTGGAATTAACCCTAATCTATCTAGATATTTTGCAAATTAATCCAAAGTCATTTTGAAAATTGTCTTTCTTTAGCCCAAAGATGGCTTTTTACGCAAGAAAGAGATCTTGAACAAATCCAATCTTTGATTTTCCAAGAGATATTTCCAAAATCACGTCTAATTAACCACAATTAACGATTAAAAAGTCAAACTAAGAGCTGACCCTCTCTATCTTTTAGGGAACAACTCGAAACGGAAAACCGTCTGCGCCATTGTCTTCAGAAGATCCCAATTAGCCTAAGGGACCCCTAACCCCTCACTCCTAGGCCATTTGCACGCCCAAATTGGAATTACGGTAACTCCAATTAAAAGTCAAAAATCTAACTTTTAGGATTTGCGCAATTTGATGAATCTGTCAGGCCAGGGTTGTTAGGAATGTCCGTGAGAGTAAGGAATGACTCCTTATTTGCGACAATCGGACATCATTCGCTCCTGATACGCCGGTCAACCCGCCACCAACTTGTAACTTCTAGTGAATTTCGATGTCGATGCCGGTTTTGGTAGTTGGGAATGTCGGAATGTCTTCAAACTTGACCGGGCGCTTATTAAGCACACAAAAACCTATCCTAATTTTTAGTGAGATTTTACCGCATCATACGTAATTTCTATGATTTTACGAACATTTCTATGTGCGGTTGACTTCCCATGGAGTCAACGTGGAATTTCGGAAAAATCCGAAATAAATTGGGTAACATCTAGGGCACTCCTAGATTCTTGGTGTAAGTCCCACGCAACCTTGCACCTTTCTAATTTTAGTAATTTGGAATTACTTTGCCCAATTGGACAATTTAATTCCCGATGCCCGGGAATCTTGGACAATTGTTTGATTCTCGTTCGCTCCTGGCATGCTCCTACCCTTGGAACACCTCTCTGTAGTCTTCAATCTCCAATCCTCCATCTTTTGTCTCGTGAAATTTGAATTCTCCAAATCCATTGTAGTGGTTTTACCTTTAAATCCAATTTATTTCCAAAATTGAATTTAAGCCCTGGTAACTTCCTACGCTCGTAGTAGACTCTTCTAGCTTAGTCAGTATGTCTTATGCATCCTTAAAAGGTTGACTTTGCACAGACATTCGCTAGGACTGACTAACTCTCTATTCCTTATTTCTCTCGGAATTACTAATTCTTCACATATACTTGCTTTGGAGACTTAGAATGATTCCAATTTCTAGCATTAGGAATTTTCCACCATCTAAGTTGGTTTTCCACCATTTTGGCATAGACTGGCGCCAAAACTCCCTCAACACTCTTTTTATGTCTTTTTCTTGAATATTTTGACTAATTTTCGCCATTTAATCGCGAAAAATGGACCCAGAGTCCTGAGTGCCATCTCGAGGGCTCACAGAGCGCCACTGCCATTTACTATTTTCTTCCCTTTTGCCCGTTCCTTCTCCTCGTCCTTCTTCTCCCTCTCCTTCTCCTCTAACTTTGCAAGACGCTCAGCTTCTTTCTTCTCCTTGTTCTCCAGAGCCAGTTGAATGCGAGCAGCTTTTCTTCTGTCATTAGTCTCCCTCCTTGCAATGGCCTTTTGCCTCTGCTTTTGAGTGAGGCCAACAAACTCATCAACCTCCATGCTCACAGCGCCTATTTCCTCCAAAGAATTCCGCAGCTCTACCTCAGACGGATGTGTATAAGAAATAGGGCAATCAAGGTACCACCCCCCACCACTTAGATGAGTCGTGATGAATGTGCGAATTTGATTCGCCGTGAACATGCAATCCGATGAGTTGCGATCAAGAAATCCAGACAGAAATGGAGAAGGGTCTGCTTTTTCAATTGTGCCTTTCGCTTCTAGCTCATACTTGAAGTATCTGCCATGAGCAATAATGTGGTAAGTAATAGAAGCTTGGAAGACAAACAATAATATAGATACAATTCACAAGTAAAACAAAAAGTAACCACATTTGAACCCAAAAAAAAATCTCATTTAAAAAGTCATTATTTCAATTCCAGTGATGGAAATTGGGGGGTCCAAGAGGTACCGCTGGGACCCCCAAAATATTGAACATCACGAAAAAAAAAAGCTAGGTAGTTCAAAAAAGTTGAAATTCAGAGAGTTGTGCAATGTGTAGGAATGAAGACAGTTAATTATTAGGAAGAACTCACCGAAAGAGAACCCTACGCACAGCATGATTGGCCCCCTCAAAAGTGTGGAAGTTGTCGCTTTTCTTGAAGTAGTTAGCTCCTCTCAACTGTGCCAAGAAACCTTGATCCCAAATCTTCCTCCTCCATCCTTCTAAATAGTCCACTAACGTCTTCGGCTTTTAGGAAAGCTTCATGTTGATAGGAATGTTGTCTTGCCTTACAACCGCCTCAAAGTATTCGAGTGCAGCATCCTCAATCTATTATAATTGATAAACAAATTATAAACCATTCTAAGCAAACGATAGTGGTTCAAGTTCAATACTCAAACTTTTATAGGAATGCCTTTTTCAAATAGAATTTCAAGAATGCACCATGTGATGATAAGAAGTGCTTACCCTAGCATACCAGACACATCAGTTTAGAAATGGACCAAGTAATAATTCAGATACTAATTTGGGTGGAAAACGCCTTGACTCCCGTGAAAGGATGGAAGAATTCCACCACTTCAAGAACTTGATTTTATGAGCCGAAGTTGTATTGCATGTTGCAACCATCTACAACTTCTCCAAGGTCATCTCAGGAATCTCATTTGTGGTCCAGTGCTTCTCCACCTACACCAGAGAAAAAAAAATTAGATTTGTATGGGATTTTGAAGTGAGATTTCTCATTTTATTATGAAATGGAGAAATTACTTACTTCTTCCAAAAATCTAGGCGTATTAGCTAGATTTGCCACCGCTAACAATTTGGACATCTTCACGTTGAACTTTCCAGTCTTCTCTTTTGCCCCATCTCTCATTGCTTGTGCAAGACCTTGCGCAGTGTTCTTGTCCTCTGGAGTGACCTCATTGTACTTGCGAGCAGCTGCGTCAACGGCTTGAGATATTTCTTGCTGAGAAAACCAAGTTTCCAAATGACTTGAAATCAGTATACAAAACATAATAGAAAACATTAGTCAAATGAAAATTAACAAACATGGGAAAGGAATATCTCACCCGGAAAATAAAGGAAGTGAAGACCTCTTGTGGCATAGAATACCACGTCTTCTTGGTTTTCGGTAGTCCACACCGCTTCAACTTTGACGGCCTCAACATCTCATTGAACCGTTCAATAGGTAACAGACCATACTTCTGAACCTGATATATGTTGTGAATCAGATTCGTCTTCACATGAGAGCCTTCCATTGATCTGTCATACAAAACATGTTTTTCAATATCGTGTTCATCATGAATCCATATTTTGAGATTTCTACTAAATTATGAAGTCAAAGCATAGAAATTGAGGGTTTAGAATATTCCATACTTGTTAATGTCATGCATGGTAAGCTCGATTCTGCCCTTTGTCTCCAAGACAATTGAATCCACACAATAATGCCATTTCCTGTCATTGGAGTGCCTCCTGGAAATATAATTCATCCATGAGATGAGACGGTGGTTACCGTCACAAACATAGAACTTCAAGTTCTTTAAGAACCTCAACTCTAGCTTCGACTTCAAATGGGCAATGAATGTATTGTTTTTTCTTTCCAAAAGGGATCCCACTTGTCCATCTCTTCTTCTGTGAACTCGGAGCTCTCCCCAGCTTCGTTTGTTGTAGTCACATAAAAAACTGCTGCACCCTCATGGTAACCAACTGCAAACTCGTGCTCGAGCAAATCCAAATTAGAAGAAAGGTTAGGTCTCACCATCGGCATAGATACCATTCGACACAGAGGTATTTGAAGCCGGAATAAGTGATCCGGCTTCATTCTTAGGCCTGCTATTGTATTCACTGAATCCCCCTTTTGAAACTGTCGCAAATCATCCTCCAACAAGTCCTTGTCCTCTTCTGCTATGAAGTCATACAACACATCTTGCTCCATTTGGCCCTCCTTGGAGTCCTTGAGTACACTTGAAATCTCCTGTTGAATTGTTTCTTCTGTGTTTGGAGTCTCAAGAATAGTGTCTTCTTGAGAAAGGTTGACTGGTGACACATCCATCTGCAAAATCAAAAAAGAATTCAATGTTTACAAATCTGAATATGAGGAGTCAAAATCTAAGTCAATTCAAGATCCAATGGATACCTATATTCCTTGAAAGTACACATAAAGAGAAATTTAGTAATATATAATATTTCAATAGGGTTTAATACAAAATATGTATAGATGTAAAATGAAGCTAAATCCACTTAGTCTATCTCTATATCCTCTTCTGAGTCTGAGCTCAAGTGAATGAACACTAGCTCCTGTGGACCTGTAGGACCACTACAAGCACACATACAAAACTCTTGCAGTGGTGGACCATCTACTGTGATAGAGGTTTGTGGCTCTGAGCTATATTCCGTGTCAGAGCTCTCTAGAGACATGAATCATCCTCTCTCATACAGAATCTCTAATTGCCTTGCAAAATGTCTTTCACTGCGAGCCCTAATGTCACTCACTCGACTCATCACTGAACTCTCAAAGGCATCTACTGCTTGCGATGCTACATCCATGATGTCATCAAAACTTACCAAGTCCTCACGTGGAGCTTGTTTGTCCTCTTCGGAATCACTTGAAATATCAACATTTCGATACACTTGTGCAGGGAACTGGGATGGACCCACTCCATGAGTCACCAAGGCACTGTCAGGTGGTGCTATAGGTGAAGAGGCCCCTTCTTCACGTCCTTCCTGATTTCGAAATCATACTCACAATAAAATCAATTTAATTCGCAAATACATGAAGATAGAGCAAATTGGAAGTCATTAATGGACACACTAAAAAGTATAGAAGCCCATTACTAAGAGATAGATGATCTCGGGGTTTTATAGCACTAAAGACAAGACTTCCATCATTCCAAATATCAAAACACATGAGATTGTAGAAGTTTAGGTTTAGCAACTCAAAATTACATTCCATTGGGGCATTCACAGTCTATTTGAAATCCTAATGATACTAAAATCTTCAAATTCAATGTATAGTTCAAATTAAAGAGATAATTTAAAGCAAGTCTTTCTTTGCAAATTTTGAATATAGAAAACAAAGAGATGAGACAATTCAAATAGATCTCATGATTTGAATTGAGTATTGAAATCATCATTAGGGTGGGAAGATCAATCAACATCTATAATTCATATTTAGATAGAACAAAGTATAAGAAACTAATAAAAAAAATCCTATAGTGATTTTAGAATTTGTTTTATAAACATGATAGTCTTGGGCTTTGATTCATTCTACATTCTTTATTGTCACCATGAAATTTAGTCTAGTAAGCCATATACTTAGGAACAATAAAAATAAATGGAAGACTTCAAGAGAAGGCATTTCTATTCAATAAGATTCAAAAATCATTGTCATACTAGAATTCCAAAATCTATAAAATCGTACATTTTTTTGTAAATGAAGAATCTTCGAATTCCGCTGATTCGTTGAAATCTTTGTAAAATCAAACAAAAATTTTGTTTTTCAAAAATAAAAAATAAATTAAATTAAATTTTGGTATCCGATACTGGAGACCGTGAGGTCCCCAATATCGGGGACCGGTGACCGTCGGATCCGACGGTCACCAGGCCACGATCTTGGGGACCTCACGGTCCCTAGTATCAGACGCCTGTAAAGGCTTAAATGAATTTTAAAAAAATTATTTTGACCTTTTTAATTCTTCAAAAATCTAAAATATACAACATAAATGAATTTATAAATATTAATTTTGTTTTAAAATTACTGAAAAATAAATCAAAGAATTTGACTTATCCATGTAAATCATCGTAATATCAAGAAAAAAAAAATTTTAATTTAAAAAAAATTCTTAAGAAAATTTTAGCCGTCAGATGATGGTGATCATGGGGACCCCAGGATCACCATCATCTGACGGCTGGAGATCCTTCTGCCGCATGCAGGAGATTACGTAGGTTTGTGATTATTTGGCGTAATGCCGTGGACTGATGCTAGGATTCAGAATGCGAGAGTTCAATCCTCTTAACATCTTTGGCTTTTTCAATCTAAAGATTTGTAACCAAACTTTCAGAATCCCATTTTCAAACGTACAAATGATCGTGATTTTAAGAACTGAAACCCGTATTTTCACGTCCAAATAGTCAAAAGATGAGGTAGTTATCAAAATGAGATTCTAGATCAATACAACTCCTGCTTGCCTGAGATCATCATCGAAATCCATGCATGACCTGGTTTCATGAAACAAATTTTGAAAAAAAAAGCAAAAAATCCCCGAAGGGTTGCATTCTTCGGGGGTCCAAACTTCGGCAGTCCGAGGTAGCTCGGATCCGAGCTACCTCCGACTACCCAAGTCGGGACCCCCAAAGTAAGCAACCCTGCAGGGATTTTTTTTAATTTCCTGATGACAGTACAACGACAAGAATCCCTAAACCTGGATCGCAGTGATCTCGTGTACATCGACGCAGCTACTAGATTCTCTAGTCCAACCTGTTGAGGAAGTCTAAGACTTTGCAAACCAGCACTGAAGAACTCCGAACACAAAACTAAAGACGCCGACCTTGTACTCCATCGGAGCAGGACCACGAAAAAAGAGGATTCCTTTGGCATGACCGAGCACTTGCGCAAGTGAGAAACAAAATGATTCGAGTTTCACCTTGGAGCTCTTCCACAGTTTCCTTCTTGGAGCTGGTGGCGTCAATGAGCCCTCCCGCACCCGGCTTCGAGTAGTTCGCATCATCCTCGTGTCTTGAGTACACCAAGCAGAAGAATCTCAAACATGCGCAAGGAAGAATGAAAATGAGAGCACAGGAACTCCGACGCTCAGAGACCAGCATCGAAGTGGATCAGTTGCTTTGAGGTCAGAAGCCTCGCAAGCGAAAGCCTCGCATGCTAGGCAGGTACTACAAAGTCAACATTCCCCCTGTCAGGATAAGAAATCCTTAACATTCTCTCCGAATGCAAGGTGGATGCGCGCCGCGGGTGATCCGCGAAGGCGAGGATCCCACGTCGATCTGTATTCTCTGCTCCTAGTCTCTCCGCGCGTCGCAGGGCTCCCGAGATTTGAGACTTTTAAATCTCCAGATTCTGAGCGTACCTACCGAGGCACATTTTTGCAGACTGAAGCAGCTGTGAGATCAATGTGATATTACGAGGTGATATTACGGAGGTGCCGTGCCGTGGCTTTTCACTGCTGATGTGGCACGCAGTAACAGGGCAAGACCCATATCAGTCCAGTTCTCGTCCTCCTTGTGCCACGTTTGAACGGACGCGTGGCAGTTTCTTATTCGTCTTGAGGTAATTCAGTTTTCAAATGAAATTTTTTTATGGCATTTTCAATGCAGATTATGGAATATCAAAATCAACTTTTAAGTAGAATTTAATTAATGCATAATCATTCTTGATTTTTTGGTCAAGAAGAGTTTTCCTATTAGTGTTAATGATTTTTTTTTGGGCCTCTAACAGCTATACATTTAGTGGTTAATGATTAAATTTTGGTCATTCTTTAATCTAGTTGTTCCATTGTTGGTTGTTTATCCTCTTTGTCTTGGATTTAGGTTTGGTATAGGTTTGGATACTTTTGAATACATCAATACTATAGCCAAGATCAAAATGAAAAGAAAATCGTATATGGTAGTCTATTAAGAGCATCTTCTATTTTTAAGCATTTTCCTATAATTCATGATTTCATGTTAACTCTCTACCAAGTGTTTTCATTTTTTCATCTCTAGTTCGTGAAGAGAGAGAGGGGAATTAAATGATCAAATATTACAAGCACATTATGTCTAAGCCTATAGTATGTAGCCTTTTAATGTGAGAGTATTGCCTCTCTCTTCAAATTCAAAATTTTCATGAAACCATCACAAGAGCTTTTCTGATCTAAATAGTGTTTTGTAAACTCTGAACCTCTAGAAATATTGAGTCTTATAGATCCTCAATGAAAAGGCTAAGCTTTGTACACTGAATTCTTAGCTCTCATCATAAGATATCTCTCTCATAAGTAGTGAAAGTGTATGCATTACACCCTTCATTTTCCTATTCTACCTTCAATAATCTAGCTGAGATGTGTACATCAAAATCGTGGAAGATATAAAATACCGTGACACTCTCCCAGAAGTTGCGGAAATAACAAAATTGAAGAGGCAACACTAAAGCAAAGAAATTTTCTAGCGGATCTTACAGTTCTGTAACTCTGTGCTGTTCCACCTGCCTCAATATTGGTATTGGCTGCGTACGTCTTCTGGACTGCTTCACCGTCGTTGATTTGGTCCTCTTCCTCCCCACCAGTGCTCTCTCCTTTGAAGCGAAAGGATCTCCGAAGATCTCCTGCTGCCTGTGCTAACTTAGATGGCCCTCTTCTCCCTCTTTTCATTCTAGATAGTCTTAAAGCTCGAGAGGATGAGAAATAGAATGCAGTTTGCTTCCTCTTTCTTCTTCTATGATTTGAACTACCCAGGAAATCTCTACTATTCTCTACAAGCATGAAGTCAAAAGCTAGAACATCACAACTCCCGCACTCTCTCGCACTTGCACAAGCAATTGATAAGAATGATTGTTTGGAGCCAAGGTTCCTCTTTCTTATGGTGTAAGTAGAAGGTTAGGGTTAGCCGCTTTTTGCTCATCTGGAGTAATGACGCGCGTGGGAGTACAGTGTTACATGGGTTGAATGATGTACTATGAGTGGCGCCGGCGAAAACTTATTGGAGGATCTGGACTTGACAGTTTTGTCATTGTCAGTTTCTTCACCCTGAAGCCTTAATTTCTGCAATTCAAAAAAGTGAGTTTGCCGTCTACTGAAATGACCGCTAACATGTCAGATTCTACAGTAATAATGGGCTATGACAGCCGCCTCCACACAGAGAATTAAATTTAATTAGAGAAGGACTTGTAGACCTTACATTGGTGGCTCCGTTTTAATTCCTTAAGATTATACAACATTGAAGGATTCTGTGGAATAGAGGTGTTTGCTTTTTCAAATGTATATGTCAGAAGTACTTTTCAATTAATTATATTACAGAAGTAATTATTTGAATGTTCTAGGCCCTATAAGAAGGTTGCTAATAAATGAAGAATGTAAAATATAGTGGCGGCTAAAATTGGATGAAATAGAAATAGATAAGATTATATATCTCTAGACATGACAAAGTTCAAATGTAGTTATGCTTGTGTTCATTTCAACCTCATGTGGTAAAAAGGATTCATAGTCTTCTCTTTCTCACAATCCTCTTTTGGATTTGAGGATGGCTTACATTAGAGTAGATGGCCGTGAAGTTCCTTTGGTTTTTCCAGTAGTAGATGGTAAACCCGCTAGAGTGGCCTCCCACCTTCTCCATGTTTGATTCAAATTTATAGAGACCTCCATATATGTTGAAGAGGAAAAAATACTAGATTCGGGTGAAGTCCAGGAGTCCATCCCTGTTGTTGTGTCCGTAGAGGACGGAATACGTTGTTAGTACCTCGGTCCAGGAAACTATAGAGCATATGGGCTTCCACTGTCTATGTTGAGTGCGTCCTTGGAAATCCTTAGTCGTCAGTCAGATAATTCTACAGTGAATATGCCATGTACCAAATCGGGCATTGCACTTAGTCCACCTCCAGAAGCTTCGCCAATTCTTGAGAAGCATAAAGCACTTCGTGCGGTGAAAGTAGAGAAATTAGATCCAATCATTGAGTTGTCTTCAGATTCTGAAGGGGAAACTCCTCATTCTGGTTTTGAGAATCCTGCTAGTTCTGTTCTGCTTGCACCATGCAAGATGGAAACAATTGAGTCACTATCCGCAATCCCTTCAAGTAGTCCTTCAAATTCGGCATCGACGCTCCCCCATTTCAATCCATATGTAGCGAGCATAGAGAGCATAGTGGATTGTTTGAAGAGACTAGGTACCATGCGCCGCTCTCGGAATGAGTTGTCAACAATGGATCTGGGCAGTTTCAAGCACATGCAAGTTCCATTTCTTCCCGCCGTCTTTGATGGAGATGTCATCTTCGAATTGCCACCATGCCGCTCATCTTCTTCTTCATCAGGGGCCCGGAATTTGGAGGGGATGGATAAGCGATATGACGGACATCCGTGGTGTAAACTGATGACTACAAACATTCACAGCTCCGACAACCTGAAATTCCGTAAGTCATTCTGTACTGGATATCTTTCTTGTGAGAATGCAAACTGTGATTATCTGAAGAGAACTTCAAAGAAAAATGAGACAGAGTGGACTGGATATACTGTATTCCCTTTTACTCCGGGAGAGTGTCCACCTGTAGACTCAACTCTAGTATGCAAGGTTTGCAAAACTTCACCTATGTGTCTTAGCGCATGCCGAGCTAGGATATATTACGTATGCAGTAATAAGCCAGAAGTGAGTAGAGCAACAATTCACTTTGGAGAGCACATGCACCCTGTTGCTAAGGGCATGTACAGAGATTCTACTGAAAAGATTTGCGGACTTATAGCGGAGCAAGTGGCAAAGACACCCTTGGCTACAAACTCTGCTATTGCTCTTTCAGCTAGTAAAGACTTCTTAACAAACTACTTGTTTCACAATGAAGAGGGTGAGAAGGAGATGTTGAAGGAGGAGGAAATGGAAGAGGTTATGGATCGCTTCCAGTACCTGAGTAGTCCAAGTATCTGCAACGTTATCTCTTCTTTCCGTTCAAACAATCGTGGAGGAGTAATTGACAACATTATGACCATGAAGAAAGAGTTGAAGTTCGAATTCATACACGATAGCGTCTTTCCAGGACAAGGTAAAGAAAAGGTCTACATTTTTAAAATGTTTACAGAGGGGCCTGGGAGTGGAGTAGACCTTGTGAAGCGCATGCAAGGAGGAAGTAATCTGCAGAATGCTTGGTTGATGTTTGACCACGTGAAGCGCATGAAGGAGTGGACCACAATGGCTTGCCACGTGTATGATACGGAGTACAAGAAGGTGATGACGATAGCTATTTGTGATATGCAATCTGAAGACACCGAGGTTCAAGTACAATTTTGGCGGAGTTTAAACATGGTAATGCTTCAACATGGGGTGCCTAATCCTAATTTCAAGGGATTTATGGCAGATAGTGCCATGGCCAATTGGAATGCAGTTCACATTGTGTATGGTAGCGGTTCTGCTAATGTTGCAATGGAGAATTGTGAAAGAACATGTTTGATGCATTGGAGTACCTCTCTCCATAGACATATACAGAAGTACATCAAAGAGGCATTCCAGCAACAACATATTTCATTATGCAAGCAATACAAAGATTCGAAGAATATGGACCAAGCAGAGACACGTTACTTGGCAATACGTTCATGGTGGCTATCATCCGGAGCTGCAACTGAAGATGCACTTCGTGACTTAGATCATTGGCTGGCTTTTTGGCATTTTCGATATCGGCAATGGGGAGGCTTCATGGACATGGTGCGTTCAATTTTTGATGTCAAATTATGTAATTCTTATAGATGAAATGAAAAATTGCCTAATAGAAAGTTCAGTTTAATGTATGATATGAATGAAGTGGAAGTGAATACATCCAAGTTTTTTTAGGGTTTTTTTCAAATTTTTTCAATTTTTTCTTCCCATGTCTGAAAACGAGGGGGTCCAAGTAATACTGTAATTACATCACTCGGATCCGACGGACATATTAATGGTTTTAGGTGGACCCCCCAAATTTGAGATTTACATTAAGAATTTTTGGATGAAATGATATATTCTTCATTATGTAGTTTTCCATATATTAACCCTATTGATGAAGTCATTGCTAGTCGTATACAATGTTAGAATGTATATTGAATATGTACAAGTAGATACATGCTAAGAAGCTTGATTTATTTGAAGTATACAAGACTAACTTCTTTTGAGTTCTCTGGCTTTCCTAGAAATTGAGTTTAGAAGAGATGCTGGGCTTACCATCATGTAACCTATCTGAAACGGTACATAACAAGTGGCTGCAAATGTCGGGAAATCGAGGGAACAACTTATTTGATGCAACATGTGATGACAGTATCCGTGCTTGGATGCAAATGACAAATTACAGAGCATACTTGAAAAGGCCATGCATCGGGCTCAGGTCCCTCAAAAGGAGAGTTGAAGCTCAGAGCTGCTAGGAGGAGTGGAGATCCCAAAAAAATTGTAGATGCGTTGAATGCTTTATCTGGATCAGAAGGTGTGGGAACAAGAATACCGCACTTAGAAGGAGAAGAAATATTTGGGAGCATGAAGAGGAAGTTAGATGTCCCCATTGATGATGCAGGTGATTCACATAGACCGGACAAAATGAATTTCTCTCAACCTCGTGTTAGAACAAGGTCTACGACAGCTTCTTCACCTTCTTTGCAAGATAGGACTAAAGAATCTGAGGCGAATACTTCAACATATGTTCCAATTGCATTTGAGAGTGATTGCGACACATCCAAATGGCATATTGCAAGAATCAGCCACAAATCAAATGCAAGATGTCAAGCTCAACAGAAGACCTCTAACATTAAGTGCACAGCTAAAATTTCAAGGGGAAAGAAGGGAACTCCAACGCCAACCTACCGCGGAAGAAAAGAAGAATATGGTAGTAAACGAGAAGTGGTAGTTGACTTTTGGTTTTGCTGGGATGACATTGAATGTTGTGTGAAGGGTTCTAAACGGAAGTGGGTTATTGATTGGCTCAAGATACCAGAGGTTTGGCCTATTCTCACTGGAACAAACCTCAATCGTGAAGAGACATTGTTGTTGCAGCATGCTGGATTTCACCTACAAGCACAGCCAATATTGTCACCACGTCGATTGTTCAACATGTCAAAGATTTTCACCACTGCTTTGTATGACCACCCTTCATCGAAGAACCCGAACGCATATCCAACAGTGAGGAATAACCGTACTATTCGAAGGGTTGCAAATGCACCAACCACCGAACAACGGAATAAGTGGGAAAGTGGGTGAAAGCACACTACAGTCGCCTTCCGTGCCTGATGTACAATCCGATTCAAACTGTACAATCTGTATGATTTTCATATGCCGCGTATTCCGGCCGCTTACCGGGACTTCTGACAAAAGCGAGTGTCAGTTTGATTCCGTTAGTTTGGGGCTTCGGTGGACGCCGTGAGTTTGGGGCATTCGTACCCAGAAACGGGCTGCTTTGATTTTCGTAGTTTTGGTGCTCAAGTTGCTTTGCGATGTTCGGTAATGGCGAACAAGAGACTTGCAGATCGACGTGCCGGATTCAAGAGGAAGGGACCTCGTGGGAGGGCGGAGGATTACAATGCAGAGAGGGAGGGTCTGAGAGACGGGGAGGCAGAGAGGCAACGTCGACGCCGTTAGTTGGTGAGGGAGAGAGAAGCAGTAGCTCGTTTGCTTGTTGTGCAGGAGGAGGAATTGGGGGTGGGAAGGGAGATGTCTCCACGGGAGCAATCGTTTATCTCGTCTGAAATTGTGAATTTCTTCATTTTAAAGATGCAAGGTTGTCCGGATGCATCTTCTAGACTGAAGATTATGGAACATTTCTTGGAAGATGAACGTATTTCTCTATTTCTTCCTCCATATTATCCTCGTGGACAGGATGCAAAAACTCAATTTGAATTCCTCAAAAACTATCAGCAGGAGTTGGAAGCTATGAAGGGGGTTCAGTCGGCAGACATGCTCGCTAGAAAGGCTGTACTCTTAGACGCCGCTATTTCTACTAGAGTGACTAGCACCACAGCTTTGTCACGGGTTCTTAAAGTTCACCCGGCCAATTTGAGGGTGGCTATAACCTGCCGCATTAGTTTGCGTTCGCTTGCAAAACCTTTTGCACTTGCAAAACGAAAAAAGAGGCCGGGGCTGCCTGCCGAAACGAAGGACCTTGTTACGAAGTGGTGGACACAGGAGACTCGTGTCAGCCCCAACAGGAAGGAAATCGTTCAAAAATGGACGAGTCCAAATACATATGATAAACACTGCACCCACTACTTACTGGAGAGTCAAGTAAGACTCTGATTTCGGATAGCGATGGTCTGAATGTGTATTGCAATCCGCTCATTTCAATATTTTTGGTACATATTGCACTAGTAATTGTACATGATGTACAAAATTTACGCGACGAGTACTTTCTCATTAATTTTTGCATTTCTGTAGGCCGCATTCTACCATCGTTTTACGATGGCGCACCCAGACATGACAATCAAATAGAGAGCGTTCGAGAAACTGAAGCCTTACTTTGTTAGAGCGTGCAACGAGCGGAACGTTTGTTGCTGCAGATACCACGTGGAGATCGACATGTTGAGGGAGGGGTTCAATCGGATTCGGGATGGCGCCAGGGGTCTACACTTTTCAGAGAATTGCCAGTGTGGGTGTGATGTGTGCCTCTTTCAACTAGAAGAAGAGGCGAAGTGTAAGGCACATTTGCAGACGTTTGCGGGTACAACAACTTTGTGGCAAGAAATTGTTTGCCCCAAGCCGGAGAATGAAGAATGGCATGCCCTGCAGTGCGTCATGGGTACGTGCTCCGAATGCAGTATTTCGAAGCTTAAGATTTGCCCTTTTGAGTTATCATCAACTTCAATTGTCACTTGGAAATGCTTTGAGAATGAGATAATTGGCACCACTAGGGAAGGGAAGCCCCGGAAGAGGATCGTCGAGGTATACAAAGAGACTTCTCCGGAGGTGTTCTTCAAATATTTCAAGTCTAAACTACCCCAATTTGTGAAGTACAACTTCGTTGCAAGGTGGCAGGATGACCAATGTAAGCGTTCCATGCAGTTTTTGGGCAAAGATGTGATTTTATCACATATAGATTTTGCCGAAAACTACACTTTCGAGATTCAAAACCAGATCCAGAGCATGTATTGGTGCTTCACACAGATCTCTATTCTTGTCCACATCACATATCGATTTAAACCAGATGGAATTATGGTGAAAGAATCTCATTTCTACATCACTGATGATGCAGTCCACGATTCTCTTTTTGTACAGCATTGCTTGATGCAGCACTGGCGATGGCTAGAGTCCCAAGGTACAATTTTACATTGCTCCAAATGTATTGATTTCGTAAATGTACTGATTTTGTACTGAACTGAAAGATAATACCAAGTGTATTGATTGTTGTACATATATTGTTGTACAGGGATTCGACCAAAGCATCACTTAGTGTGGTCCGACGGTTGTGCGGGTCAATTCAAGGGTGCCCGACCATTTTATTTTGTGGCCAGATATCCTGGCTTGACAAATGGTTGTACTATGAATTGGAATTTTTTTGGAACAGGTCACGGGAAGGGAGAGTGGGACGGAGCTGGTGCTGTTGTGAAGCGCGCTTTACGGCAGTCACAGCTACACAACACATGGAGAAGAATGCAAAATGCTCATGATGCGGTGTCTTTTTTGAACGAGACAATGGGAGGGACTGTCGACACAAACTTCGAGAAGACCGGCATCAAAGAAGTCATGAGATACTTCTGGGAAGTACCAAAGAACATTATAAGGGAGCGCAGTTACCATTGCGAGACTGTCCAAGGTTCACAGTCCTTGCATTCAATCTACTCCTTCTCTGTAGCTGACCCAACACAACTGTTCATTCGCAAATTATCGTGCTTTTGTGCCTATTGCCTTGACGACAATTTTGTCAACTGCGTGAACAAGTCTCATGTTGAGAACTGGGATTTGGTGAAGCTAAAGCCATACGATCTCCGAGAAGTTGCTGACCACATGGCGGAACACAACGTTCCAGATGACGAAGATTGGGAGGAGGCCGTAGAAGGCGAGGGATTTAGCGATCTCATAAGACCAGGTGACAACTTTGCTGTCCCTGCTGCTGAGGGAAATACTGAGGGAGTGGAGTTTTATGTTCTACAGTGCACCATGGGAAAGTATGAGGTTCGTGACGGGTTCAAATGTGCTTGGGGCCCGGAGTTTGAAGTTGGTGACTTCGTCATACAAGGTACATACTATCAAAAGTGGAACAATGGGTATGTATATTTGGACAACTCTCAACCAGCCCATATTGATGCACATCTTGTGGTGCATGGTAAATTTGTTATGATTCCAAAGCCAAGTAGGCGAAAAGGTGGGGAGGTTACCTATGAAATAAGTGAAGACACCCTCGCAACTATTATTTCTGGGTTACATCGGTTTAGGGAGGAAGAGGACTCTAGATATTAAGAGATACTTTCTGTATAATGTTATACATTTTGTCTAATTTAATACTCTTTGTATAATATGTACTCGGGTTATTCTTGTCAATTTTCTATGTCTTACATTGATGCTCTTGATTTGGTTGCTCATATTCATTAAATTAGTTTTTACTTTTTTATCATGGAATCATCTGATGTTTGCATTACAGTAATGCCTCTACTCATGCCTCATATGCTGATAAACATGGTTTGAGAGTGGCGAAGGAAGAATAAACAGTCAACCGGCTTGCTTGAACTTATTGGACAAATGGAAAAGTGAACACTATTGCTATGTCAACACAAATTATAGATCATCTTTTTCTCACTATTTCGATTACTTGTCATTTGAATAAGTTGTTCAAAAGATGAAGAGAACTTTCAAGTCCAGTTCTTGGTTTCAAAGTTGTTAGTGTACTCCCTGGAAGCGTCAGATTTTAAGCAATTCAGGAAAGATGTATATGTTAAAACAAATAACTTATCTAAAAATAAATATAGAATCAAAACACAATGACATTACAACAGAGTAAGCAAGTAAAAACAAGCAGTGTTCACCCAGTGCTCTTTTATACGATTTGTACTTAAACGTTCTTATTTGTATTCGAAGGTGTACACACTGTCCACCGTCTTTGTACAGTGAGTGTTAATAGAGAAATACTCACTAGCCTTTTTATATTTTCATGTGTGTTTGTTTAATTTTTAAGCATGACGAGTAAAACCAAAACTCACATCGGCCCACTTGAAATGCATAATAGTCATTGGCTCACTTGAAACACATGATAGCTATGTGAACTTTCACTAAGTAGTACTACATTCTCTCATAAATGACATTGACTATAAATTATTAGACCTACTCTATGTAATAAGCATCATCCTCAAATGAATTCAAAATGACTAGTATTATAGACAACAAATTGTCTTTGTAAAGTCATCGCTTGTACAAGCTCTCAGCTTGTTTCGGAGCCGCTCCAGGCTTCTTTTCGTTCAGTGCCCACTTTTACTTCGTCATTGTTTGGTGCTTACTCGAGTCTGCCATGGATGCGCAGCCGGATGGATCTGTGTCTCTTGCCCACGCATCTGGGGGAGGAGCACCGGGGGGACGGGATACTTTTCACAAAACCTTGAAGAAGGCGTCCCTCCGAATTATGGTAACGGCATCCACAATTTCATTTGTGTTTCGAAGGATGTGTCTCTCTATGTAAATGGAACTGCTGGATATTAGGTTTTTTGTTTTTTTTAAAAGGGGCACAAGTCTTATTCTTTTTTATTTGGTTTCAGAGGGTGCCCGCATGGTTCTTCCAAAAGTTTCGAGATGACTTTGAAGGAGAGGTTTACCAAGGACTCCTTCAACTCTAGTACATCGGGAAACTTTACTCCTTCTTCGTTGAAGTTAAAATCTCGTACACCAAGAAGGGACGGACACAAGTCATGCTCACTAAAGGATGGAGATACTATTGTAATTTCCATCGCATAGCTGTTGGCGACCGAGTCACAATTAAGCGCTTGGATGCGGCCCTTTTTGAAGTTTCTGTTGAAAGAGGTTGCACGCCCAATAGAGAAGTTGGGTTTCCGGTGGGTCGTGACATAGCCACTGAATCTGGAGAACTATAGTCTCTCTCTTTGAGGCTTACTGAGTAGAAGACATGGAGAATAAACCACTATATAAATGAGGACAATAGATAGTAATCTAGGTGATGATACATTTTGTAAAGTTTAATACTCTTTGTACAACGTAATACTATTTGTACAATTTTGTACTTGTTTATTATTGTCCATTCGCGGTGTATACCAATGCAGCTCTTGATCTGGTTGCTCATATGCATTAGAAGTATTTTTTACTCGGTTATCATGGAATAATATGCTGTTTTTGATGCGTTCTCTCCATTCTATCCGATGGGTTCTTCAAAAGGGAAAGGAAACTTTTAAGTCTGGTTGTTCTTGGTTTCAAAGAAGTCAAAGTTGTACTTGCAAGAGTCAGATTGTAAGCATTTAGGACAAATGTGTATGTTAAGCCAAATCACATAGCTCGAAAACCCTAAACCTTAAACCGATCAGTGAAGGAACATTATTTACAAGTAGGACTAGGGATGAATGTGTAATGAATGGAAGTAAGTTATACCGAGGTGTATTGATATTCATTAATACCCCCTTCAACGAGATAACAGGATTCAGAGGTGGGTCTTTGAAAGAACGAGCTACGGTTAAATCTCTTGGGCTGAGGTGAGAGATAGGGCTTAGGATCAGCACAGACCGCAAACATGAATATGGTGAGTATTCTAAGAACGTGTATCAAGTTCTTAAGATTCAAAGACAGTTGATGCGATTAATAATTTGAAGGTGTGGTTGCCTTGCAGGTGGAGATTTTGATACTTGCTTTGCTCTTGACAGTTCTTCAACGAGTCTTCGACTTATGTCTAGGGCGATTTGCCAGATTGCAAGGTTCAACCCATCTTCACGTGATAGAAGAAGAGATCCACACATAGGGTGAGATTGACAATGCGATGTCTACATCGACTGGTGCGGTGAACACAAAGAAGTATTACGCTGTTAGGCGTGGCTATCATCCAGGACTGTACAATAGTTGGCACGAATGTGAAAGGGAGGTCAAGGGTTTCAGGAATTCAGAGTTTCAAAGTTTCAAACAGCTAGGGGAGGCTGAGCAGTACTTGAGATCAATGTAGCTCGATTCCATGAGGTTTTACTTATCTTTGTTCATCAATGAAATTCAGGTTTGGAACCTGTAGACAGTTATGAAAGTTTGGTTTAGGTTCAACTGACGGTCTTCTCCAACTCTCCGTTCACGTGTCATACATTTTGTACTCTGTTACTTACTCTCTGTACACATTTGTACTTGGTTGTTCTTGTTTGTATCGATCCGAATCATCTTGGAAGCCCCAGTATCTTTGTTTAGATCGTGATATATGGAACCCTAAACCCAAGATTTAGGGGAGTTTAGGTTCTCGTTTCTCGATCTGTCGCTTAGAGGTCCTTCGTTCACTTCGGTGTTTTCGCCTTCTCGTGTGTTCGCGTAAATTGTTGTCTTTGCCTTCTTGTTTTCCTGTAGGATGTCTAACCGATTGCTTGTTCAACAATGCATCACCGACTATTTTCCATTTCGCACTTCTACTCTAGTTCAGCAATACATAACCGATTACTTTCCGTTCTGTAGCACTACAGATGATTCTTTGGTGACTTTCACAGACTCGCATGTTTCGGAAACTCCAACGTCCAAGCAAGGCAACATTGCCTACTACCTAGGATTCTGTAGTACGCCGCATATGTCTAGTACTACCGTCGTTAGGAGCAGCGAGGCATTGTTTGAGCGAGCCCCTACAGTCTCGTGTGACTCAATTAATCAGTGAAGGTTTGTATCATTAGTTTCATTCTACTTCCTTTAAGTTCAATTTCAATGAATACTGCTTGAATTCAATGTTGTTCCATCGTAATGTTGTTCCAATTCGATGTTGTTTCCTTTCAATCTTGTCCCATTTCAATGTTGTTCCAATTCCTTTTAGTTTTATTATGTTAAAAAATGAGTGTATTGTTAGGATTTAGTTGTATCCTTCATGCCGCACAATGGACGCTTCGTATTTCAGGCGCTTACCTTTTGCACTGTGGCAGGACTGAAGTTGAGGTTCAGGACGTACAATTTTAAAGGCACTATGTAAGTTACCTCACCTCCTCGTATATCATCAATTTCTGTATAGGTTCATCTACTTATTTTGTACAAGGGGTACCAGTTGTACAGAAACTACTCCAGTTATACCGAAAGCGGTGAGTGAAAGGAATGTTTGTACAATGCTGCACTACAAACTTATGGTTAGAATTGGTCTAGGAACTGGTTTGAACAGTGCGTACTGTACTAATTGTTCCCAAGGTGCATATTTCAGAGTCTTCAAACTACAATTAGTTCAAAGAATGTAGTGATTGTACTGTTTGTAGTAGGATAACTTCTCATTTAGTTCAAGCAGTGTATTAATTGTATTGTTTGTATTATGACAACTTCATTTGTACCAATAGTGGTGAGTGAAAGGAATGTTTGTATAGTGTGCAGTAACATCTTAAGGTAGGACAATACAAACAGTACACACAGTTACCGAAATACATGGGTCAAAGTTCTTGAACTACAACTACTTCAAAATATGTAGTGTTCAGAGTGTGTGTACTTACGTGTTATACTTGTAGTATATGTTCATGTACGTTTCTGTGTATGTTGAGTCTAAAATTTTGTACCTTTTGTACCGATAGATGTACAAAATGTGAATGTCTTCGTTGTTCTGTTTTCCTTCTCAAATACAAGGCTGATCTACGGCGGTAACTTGCAGAAGCTGATATGGATGTGGATAGGCATAAGGGAAAGCTTCCAAGTTCTTCGTATCATGAATTGAAGGTGCTTCTATTGAGAGGAGACAACAATAAATTGAAATCGACCGCAACTGCAAATGACTATAGAATTAAGGGCTTGAAGGGCGTGTGCAAGACTTCAATACAAAGAGAGGGATGACAGCTATGAGGACCCAGATGAAGACGAGAGGGAACTTCCCTGGGTACTATTTTGACGAAGAGCCGCGATATTTTTGTGTCAATTGGGAGGGATATTCACCTGAATCTAAACAGATGATTGATGCTGTGGTACAGGCTGCATAGGCAAAAGGGTCGAAATACTTCCCCATATCACCCCGCCAAAAGCAATATTTGGTTGGACTTCATGGTTGGTTCGAGTGTTGCGACATCAGGTGCGTGGAGGGATTCGTGACGGATTAGTCTAAGACGGAGACTGTTGCCGTTCTAGATAGGTTTGCATTTCGGGCAGCAGAGGTCGTTGCCGTTGCAGATGAGCTTGCATGCAAGGCAGCAGAGATGTCGGCGTAGGTGTTTGCAGAGGGATCTGTACCGGTAGTGCAATTGCAGGGCTTAGCAAATTCGGACATTCATGTGCGATGGAGAGCACAAATGTCTTTTGCAGTTGTGGATATAGTGCCGTGTTCTCTTAACTGTATGGCTTTCTCTTTAGCCTTCGTGTTTTGTATTCACTGAGATTTCTTTTTTATTAAATACAACCTTACACAAATGGGTAACAATTAGTTTACACAATGTATAGTCATTTCTAGCTTTCAGTACGATCAAGCATTGTTTGCCATGAAAATTTATTTTCATCATTAGATGTGCTTCACCTCATAAAATATACATGTGAAAATACATAATTCAGGTAGTTTGCAACAATGCATGAATTATACTCTATGTACAATTAGGTATAAAATGTACCGTATGATAAACCGAAGTAGAGTTTCCCAGCACTGGTTAATTCTTTCAGAGATCAAACGAAGTAGAGTCTCCACAGTGAAAGCTTCTTCACAATCAGTTTCCACATGTTTGGTCATTTGGCAACAACACATTGCTCATGTGATGAAGTAAGGAATCGTCAATGACTTTGTCACGGCAAAAAGTGCTACCACACTTACAATGGAAGGGCATTACAGCATCTACATCACCTTCTGGCTTTTCAAAGCTGCAACCATAGTCCCAAGTGAGCTCTTCAAACGCTGAAATGTTTTCTTGTGCAAAGAATGCAACATGGTAGAGTCTTGGGTCCTCGTTGCCTACTTTGACGGGCACGTCAATGAGGTTGGCATCTTCACATCTATAAAAATAAGGAACCCTTGGATTAGACACAGCACAAGTACCATCAACCATCATGTTGTATACTATTCAAATCAGAAGGCACAAGTGGAAAATACCTGTGGTTTATAAACTGACTAACATTTCCCTTCACAGTGCTATCTATGCACAAAGCGAAATCGTCGGCCCTAAACTCCTCGGGTTCGCAATCAGCGTCCAGTGCTAGCGTGAATGACTCCAATTTCCCCAATTCTTCCAAGGTCCTTCGTTGCATGAGCTCAGAATTTGTAATGATCTCTCCTGCATATTCAAAGAGGAAAGTACCCTTCGAAATTTTCTGCTTGGCCTGCAATCCCCAACCCTTCTGTCCAGTCCAAAAAACATCTATGGAAATGCGCAATCCACTTTGAATCACTTTGTTGCCGCAGGAACTATTGCAGGTGCAAGAATTGTTGCATTCTTGAAGAAAAAGTCTGTTGGTATGACCAGGACATGGAAAACCCGAATTTAAACCACACTTTACAGTGCAGAATGACGTCTCTTCCATCAATACCTATCAAGGGCAAAAATCAGTGCACAGTTAGTACCCCTTGTACAAATTAGTACATGTTCATCATGTATTGTACAAATCAGTTAATATTTAGTATGCTATGTACAAATTAGTTCATACTCAGTATATCTTGTACAAAACAGTACATAATGTATGTTTTTACAAAAGACTGAAACTGGATGCTTGCGAAGGTGGCCATGAAAACATAATCCACAATGGAAAGAATGGGTTTTCAATTCCAACATTACTTACATGGTTTAGGATGGAACTTCTTAGATGCCCTTTCTTGTTATACGCCAAGCACAAAAAAATTTCCAGCCCACAACAACATGCATACCCATGACATGTACGCTCACCACATTGGCAAGAAGTTGGAAAATCCAGCTTCACTTTAGCCAATTTTTTGGATGCAACTCTAGATAGGCTGGAATGAGGACAGTAAGTAAATTTGTCTAAAGCACGGAATCCCATACTTGGAACAGTTACCGTGATTGGAACTCTTTCTAATCCCTTGGACAAGTCGCTTGCATCATACCAAAATTGTTCCTATGGACAAAGATGCAACTTCAAAAATATATAAGCTTGTTATATGGAAATGGAACTTTCAACCATAAATTACAAAGGCTGCGGGTGGACTCGCAGCATAATTCTTTGGTGCTCATTTCCTCACTTTGGAACTAATCTACTTGGGTTTAGGACTCTTGTGATGCAACTCTAAATAGCCTGCACTAAGGACAGTAAGTAAATTCGTCTAAAGCACCTAAACCCATACTTGAACAGATACTATTAAACTTGTACTTCAAATAGATACTGTAATTGCATTGCTCTTTCTAATCCCTTCGACAACAAAAGCTGGCATCATACCAAAATCATCCTATGGACAGAGATGCAACTTCAAAAATATATGAGCTTGTTATAGAGAAAGGGAACTTTAAATTATAAATTACAATTGCTGACGGGGTGGACTCGCAGCTTAATTCACTGGTGCTGATTTGCTCACTTTGGGTTTACTTTGCTTGGGTTTCTTACTCCTGTTTTGCTTCCTCGTATTTGCAGCACTCCGCCTCTTCTTCCTAAATTCCACAGAAAACACATGTAACACTGGTACATTTTGCTTGTATGTTGTGGATATAAAAAGACTAAACAATGGCAAAGAATATAATACCTGGATCTGGTTGACAGTCCCGCTGGAGCAACCTCAACTTTGCCTTCTCCTTCATTGTGTTTTGCATGCAGTCCCTCTCCGGTAGAAGGGCCCTCGCCCTCCCCAACTCCACCAGTGCCTTCATCTTCACACCCTGTCCCCACAGTGGCTTCATCTTCAACTGTGAGGATGACTTGTGCCGCGGTGATGGTGGATTCGTGAGCAACGAGGCCAGTGGATTCGTCAGCTCCGTTGGGGTTGGCTGCATCAGTCACGGATTCAAGCACAGAGGACTCTTGAGCTTCGTTCACGTTGGCTGCATCAGTCACGGCTTCAAGCACAGAGGACTGTTGAGCTCCGCTCATGTTGGCTGCATCAGTCACGACTTCAAGCACAGGGGACTCTTGAGCTCCGTTCACGTTGGCTGCATCAGTCACGACTTCAAGCACAAGGGACTCTTGATCTCCGTTGACATTGGCTACATGAGTCACGGCTTCACGCACAAAGAACTCTTGAGCTCCGTTGACGTTGGCTGCATTAGTCACGGCTTCAAGCATAGGGGACTCTTGAGCTTCGTTAACGCCCTCAGCAATGAGAACGTTGGATTCTTCAGCAACATTGACGGTGGCTTCATCGGCCACGCCTTCAGCACCAGCTTCAGCACCCATGGCTTCATCAGCACCCATGGCTTCATCAACTGTGGCTTCACCGGCACCGGCTTGAGCAACACCAGTTTTAGCAGCACCGACAGATAAACCAAGCACTAGTACGCACTCATTGACCTCTGTCCGTTGATTGGAACGGCTTTTACATTCCACACACAACGAAGTGTACAGATTTGTACAAGATACACATTTCCCTGCTATGCTTCTACATTCCAAGAAGAACACATTTTACAAATGGGTTCCACCAATATATTTTGCCACTACGGCACTACATTCCTAACCAAACACATTCACAAATTGAACACAGTCGTACATTAGGTACGTAATTTGTGAGAACAAAATAGCTACCAAAATATGACATAAGTCTTTTAACCTACTAATGGGACATTGACCTAAGTCTTTCCTTGCATCCTGCCTACAGCATTCCAAAAAAACAAGCATCAAAAATCTTTACAAAACAAAACACACATTTGGATATATCCAATTAGTTGTGAAAATAGTTGTGAAAATATAGAAGCACTATACAAAGGATTCAAATTAGAGAAGGGTCAGTGGAGCATTTACACAGACGTCTTCAGTCCTGCTTCATGCATTGCCCTAGTACATTCCTCACAACCAATACAGAGGGAATTAGAACAGCCCCGCACCACCAAGTCATCCCCTCCCTCTCCGGTACTGACTGTAACATTGGCCGAATTGATTGGGAGCGCCTCTGTCACGCCAGTGTCTGGGAGTGCTTCCGTCCTACATTCCAACACACCAAATGTTACGCAACGCAATTCAGCCGGTTCACGTATAGAAAAAAAATTACAAATCCACTGTAATACTTGCAAACAGTACGGGGACAATACCCAATTGTTGTTGTACAAGTAGGTGTTGCAATGTCTAATAGTGATTGCATTGCTCCTCTTTCTAGCCTGGACGCAACACACACTTTGTCGCTAGTAACACCAGTTACGGTAGTGTAATCGTCTTGAACCCCCTCTTCATCCCCACCCATTTCTAAGCCCAAATTTTCTGCCTCTCCTTCTTCCTCTGAGGAAGAAAGCCCTGCACCAGAACAGAATCTACAGTTTATTCAAGCATGTTATGTCCCAAATTCGGCACAAACATACAAACAAGGCACATCAAAAGAAAATGTCATAGTACAAATTGTACAACTTCTTGCAAATCGTACAAACAGACGGTACAAACTATACAGTCCAGGTAAGCACAAAATTGACTAAAATACCATGATGTCTGCCTAAATACAAACAATATAAAACTTTATACAAAGTGTACAATTACACTACAACAAGTACAACAAGAAGTAAAACAAGAAGGACCATACTAAACATTCAGTACTAATAGGATGAACACCTATACGAACTTTACAAATTATATTACAAAGAGTACAACAACAAGGACCACACAAAACCTGCAAGTACAAATCAAAAACCAGAAAACGATGCGGATAACGATGTACTTGAAGTATTATCGACATGTACAAACTTCTATTGCAGAAATACACACAATACAACTGCAAGGAGAATAGTAAACATCAAAAACAGATCAAGTACAAATCAGTGCACTCCAAGCACCCTTCAATAACGATCTACGCAGAACTTCAGAATAACTGTATCAAATTGACGTAGCATGATACAAACAATACGACCAGTGTTACAGAATTACCTTTCTCCCAATTCCAAGTACAACAAACCAAGTGACTGTAACAAAATTTTAAGAACCTTGAAATATATGTACCAAACTACCAATCAGTACAACGGTGTACCAATCACAATGCACTTGTACAATCTTACCTTCCTCCTCCTGGATGGCTGTTGTTCTATGTTGCTGGACGGGTGTACGGGATTCTGCTGCAGCGTCGCTCCTAGCTGCTAATTCTCCACTGATAGCAGTGTCACACTCTGCCTTCAGCTTCGTCCACTCTTCATTCCCACCTCCAGGGCGAGCACAACCACGAACACCCCTAAATCCGAAACTTATGATCCATTCAATGGGTTGAACTTGCCTGCAATTCAAAGCAGTGCATTCTGTGCCTGCGGTGAAGTTCACCAACGCACACCATGGGTGATATAGGTGTCTGCATGCGGAGAGAACTATTTGAAAATGGGGGAAGGAGAAACCGCACAGGGCGCACAAGTCCTTCTCTCCTGTGCCTACTTCCCCTGCGACATACACCAAGGATAACGGTCGCAAGTGAAAGCCGCCAGATGTACGCCCCAGGTAAGCGTTCTCCTCCTGCAAAGCACAAACCTGCAAGCGCATCCTCAGAATTCGCTCGCGTTCCACAATGAGTGCATCCTCCAACCTAACCTCTTCCCCTTCCAACTTCTTCAAGTCATGTTCTGCTTGCTGTAATAAATCTTTGTTAATAAACAACTTCATCGAGCCCCTCTGAAGAGTAGCTCCTGCATGGGACTTCTTCTCATAATGCTGTGCTTTCTCCTTCATGATCTTCACAACCCCCTTCTGAAGAGAAATCTCTTCGGTATTCTTCTCCTTGGCTACAATTAAAACCCGCTCAGCCTCCAATCTAGCCTTGAGCTCTAGTTTCTCCACCGCCAACAATCGGCCCAAATACTCCGACCTGGACTTGCACTCTTCCTCCTCCAAGACTATTCCACCCATTGAGCTCCCGATGCCCTCGCAGATCTCAGACTCCAACTCTCTTCTATCCACATGAATTTTCCACCATTGGCGGGTGACCATTCCAGTGTTTGGCACCTTCCCCTTCCTCACGCGGATGCTGTCTTTCGCAACCCTTTCTCGTTGGGTTTTGTTTGTGGCTTCTCCATAGGCGGCCCAATTCACCGGGACGTTTTGTTCCTCCAAAACAATCCCTCTGGCCATCTTGTGTGGAAGCAGACTGCGAGGCTCTTCTCATTGATAGAGAGCGTGTAGGAACTCTTTGATCCTCTTTCGAATCCGGGGTGACTTCACTTCCCTCCAATTGTAACCATAGCGGCCTCTTCTTCCCACCGGCTTCCCAAAAATTTTGAGACATTGAGTGTCATCAAAAGGTTTGCCTTTCCATTTTGATAAGCGACTTGGCAGGTACCCCTCATCTTTCAAGCCATACTTCTCCACGAAATCTGCTCTGGTGAACACAGGTGGTGGCTCGCGTAGCTTTGGCGCCTCATCTCCCTCGCTATAGCTCTCCTCGCCCTCTCTGGTACTGTCCTCCTCCTCCTCTGCGCTCACTTCTTCACTCGCCTCCTCGCTGGCCTCCCCGCTGGACTCCTCGCTGGACTTCTCGCTGGCCTCCTCACTCTCCTCGTGTTCGGACTCCCGACTAGCAGTGGCCGAGCCTGCACCAGCAGCTTCCCTAGCACTTGGAGGGCGCCCAGAAGACCCTAAACCAGCATTGCGAATGCTGGCAACTACAGCTTGACTCGCACTGGGAGGCCTCGTAGCAGCTGCTGCTTTAGCTTGAGGGCGGGCGCGTGCACTAGCAGCACCTTGAGGTGACTTCTCCGGCAGGGCTCGTACCCGCCTTACCTCGGCAGATCCTTTACCCTTACCCTTAGACATATCTCGCTTACACTGCACCAAATAACAGAGAAGATTGGCCCTCATACTGAACTGAACATCGCCTTTTGAAACAAAAGAAATCAACATTTACAGAAAGAGGTGGGGACTAACCGCACACATTCCGATACGACGCGTACAATTTTGTACGCAGAGTAGAACTCGGAAGTGGAGTTTGGTCACTAACTTCGTCCACACCCTGAACTGTGATTTGCGCACTAGATTAGACCACCAGCAAAATCACAACAAAACAATGACATGGAGATCATAACTCTAAACCCAAAGCATTCTTTAGAAGAGGAAAAATGCAATAAACTAGTGCAAGTTAACTCAAACAATGTACTGGTACGACGAAATCACAGAGAAGGGGAGACGAAGAGCAGTGGGGGCGCATCAAAACCTCGCCTAAGAGAATAATTCCCCTCCGAAAACCTCCGAAAACATTACGAGTACGCAAGAGGTGGGTAGAAACAAAGTCCACAGTTGATGATACAGCGCGTATAGTACTACTGTACGCACAGTACTACTCGGAAGTGGGGTTTTTGGACAGGCTTCCTCCACAGCATAAGTGACATTCACGCATTGGAGTGTAGTGAACAAGGACTGTGATACAACAAAATGGCATTCAGATCTCAAACCTAAACAAAGGTAATCCTCTTCAAGAGCAAGAAAGTGGTACACCGATGAGAAGACAACCTATTGCGACAAATTCACAAGACTGAATTGCGGAAGAGCTTTTACCAATACGACAGGAACACAGGACGAAGCCTCAATTGCGCACCTTCAAAAACAACACTCGGAGCAGGAGGCATCTAAATGCAACGCATGTCGACAGCTTGTACTGGAGTTTTCACGCACATACTACATCTAAAACAGAACACACTTGTAATCAGATGGAAGTGCACAAGCTTCAAAATTGTCCAGAAGCTCCAAAATTGCAAGACAATGGAAAACAATGTACGACAAAACGAAATGGGACTTACCGCACACTCTCAAGCCATCTCGCCGTGTTCGCGCAGCACATGATTCCCTAAACCCGCAAGAAATCCTCCTCTTTCACTCTCCACACTATTCGCAAGTCGCGGCAACCAGAGGACAAGGCAACGCAACGACGACTAACTTACGCAAACCGCGGAAACACAAACCCGAGGTCACACAAAGAGAGAGACGCTGTCACACAGCCTATCACTGGTCACCATGGAACTCAAACTGGGTACCACCAGTCAAGTACTCAAGTCTTGGTTGGACGTGACCGCTTGCCACAGTATGAAACACTTATTGACATTTAGATGATTGCAAGGAAACGTTATAAATGTGATGCATTTTGATCTATAAGCATTGTTTTGCCAAACAATGCATTGGAAGTTATTCAAATATAGGGGATTCGTTACGAATTAATCATGGGTTTCACATTATAATAAATAATGGGTGTTTTGAACTTATAACTTAAATAGTGCATCATGATAAGATTAAGTGAAGTAGTGTTTTTATTTTATTGAATTCTAAATGGAATGTAACAATGGAAGTAAATAGATAATAAACCAAAATGTGTATTGAAAATAATGGACCAAAATGTTGTACCTAATAAGGTAGGTACACCCAAAAGCGCCAATGTTTCATATTGTGCCTAGTTCTTGTTATTATGTTGTTCAGATTTTTTAACTCGGAAGTGTTGTTGGTGAATGAAAGCATGTTCCAATGCACCAAAGAACAGTGGATTTGGATACCGTATGCAAAAGTTATTAACAATCAAAGTGTGTTTCTGAAAGCACCATCTATAGTTTGGGTACATGACTAATTTTGAAAATGTATGCATGTTGTATAGGGCGCTTTAAGGTCAAGTGCCATTTTGGTGTACCTACCTTAATGGACCGAAATGTGTATTGAAAATAATCATCTACTCGCGATATTTTTATAAACAAATACTTTGTTATGTTGGTAAACAAAATTGAAACTAATATTAAAAAAAGATATTCTTGTTCTGATCTTATAATAGACAAATATTCTTTGACCCTTACCCAATGTGATGGGTTCCCTTGTTCTTATAAAAAAAATTCAAATTTAGTAACTACCTCAAACAAGTCATGAAAATAATCGAGTATAATTTATGGTATTCTTATCAAACAAATACTCAACACTAGTGAACAAAATACAAACCAATACGAAAAGATGGATATTTCCAATCTTATTATATTATAAAGAAAAAATTTGGTTTGATCCTTAGCTAAAGTGGCGGGTGCTCTTAATCTTCTAAGAAAATTATTCAAATTTAATAATGGAAAAAAAAGATGGGTAATGAAAATAAAAAAGTACTTGTATAATTCAAATGAAACAAATACTTAATGCCAGTAAACAAAATACAAGCCAATATCAAAAGTGTTGAATTCAAGATTATTCTTATCAATGTATAAAGAAATAATGTTTGAACCTAAATCAAAGTGATGGTTGCTTGTATTTGTATAAAAGAAATATTGAACCTTAGCAATGGAAAGAATATATTCCTATTTTTCTGAAAGAAATACTTTACATTCATAAAGATACAAAAATCACAAAAAAAGTGGATTTTTAATCACAAAATTCAGTATTGTTGTTCTTATGAAATAAATACTCCATTAATGATGATTAAGAAATTAAATGGATTAAAGAAAAGGAATTAGGAAATCCAAGTTATATCTCTTCTTATGTTCCAAATACTAAACATTATAGTTTTTTGGATTAAGGATTGTATCAATGATAATGGATGTAACTTTCATTCTTATAGAATATATATTCAATGATATTTAAAGAAGAAGTAACTGAAATATCTTCTTAAGAACCACAATTGACAATACTAGATCGTAAATTAGCTTCGGTAAATGGATATTGTTCCTCTTATAACATTTGCACAAAATTGGGTACTCTTATAGTATTTCCAGAACCTAAGTTAATTAGCTAAAGAAAATAAGTGTTTTTTTCTTTTATACAAAAAACAACTCAACAATATTAAAAAAATATTGGTTGCAAACTGCTAGTGGAAAAAACAAAATTCATTTGTATTATATAAAGATTGTAAGATATGTATTGATTGTTATAAAAGAAATATTAAACTGAAAACTGAAAAAATGGTATTCTTGTTCACAAAACAAATAAAAGATTCAATGTTAATAAAAATCAAAAGACATGTTTCTTTTTCTTGAGAAAGACAAATATGTCAATGACAATAGTTCCTTTTGTTTTTAATATCCAAAAAATGTTTGATAAAAAATAATTAATGATGAACATAGATATATTCTTTTAAAATGAATGGAAATACTAAATCATACTCCCTCCGTCCCAAAATGATCTCCTTGTTGGCCTTCATTTTTTGTCCTAAAATGATCTTCCTATTGCACTTCAAATGTGACTTATAAATTGGTCAAATTTCACTTTTGATTTTTATTGGAGACCAATACAACAACTTGAAGTAATTTATTTTTCCCTCCAACCTCCAAAACATCAATCACAAGACAAATGAAATGACTAAAGGGATCAGTCAACATTAATCATTATTATTTTTTGCACCTCTTTGAATATTGCTTGATCGAAGGAGATGAAGCTTTGGAAGGCGAAATAGAAGTCTACACATGGTCCTAAGTTCATACTAAATGCCTACAAAATGATGATCTCACATTTGACAATTCACTGCCCACTGGTGGTTCTTGAAAATGCTCACAAAATTTCACTTTTCAATATTCCTAAACTGTGCTTTAAAAAGTGCTTTTAAACTCAAAATTTTATGGAAGCAAGGAGAACCCTAAATCCTACTTATACTACAAAAACGGGTCTTCAATTTAATATTTTTGGCCTTAATCCAAAACATTTTTTCCAATAGGAAGATCATTTTGGAAAGGAGGTAGTACTATTGAAGCCTTCAATAGAATATTTCACTTTTATAAATTGAGATTTTGTGATCTTATAATAGGAAAAATTCAATAAAGAGAGGTTATTCTTGTTTCTACAATTGATGTGCTCAACTATAAAAAAACCAATGATTGAATTGAACTTTCAAATATGCTTATTCTCATGAACCTTAACCCTTTAACCAAATCGAATAAAAACATTTATATAGTTTTTAAACGAACAAAACATTATTTGAAACAAAAATGCCTCATTTCATCGGCACATGTTCCTTAGGAAACAATATTCAAATAAAATAGAAAGGGTAAGACTTTTTAGGGTTCTTAGGGTTTAGGGTTTAGGATTTAGGGTAATAAGAGAATATTGAATAAAAATAAATATAAGAGCTACTATTTTGGTACACCCTGAAAAACGTGGTCCTGTGCGCATGGGATGCCAAACTTCGGATCCTTCAATGGAAAAAGGTCTCTGTTTTTGGAATGTGCGGTTTAAGGGTGTAGGTTCATGCTGAATCTGTATTTAGCCAGAACCTTGGCAGAAGGTTATTGGTTGACTGTGTACAACATGTGCACAAGTGTATAACCCGAGAGAGTCAGCCTCTCAGCAAAGTACACTGATTTCCAAAATTTAAGAAAAAAAAATCCAAACCCCCTCCCCAGCCGTTGATCTTCCCCAGATACGGATTTATACGTATGATATAGATACGATATGGATACGTATATTTATACTTGAGTACATAGATATACATTCAAGTATATGTGCAAATGGATACGAATACATGTAAGGATATGGTACATGATACATTGATATGGGATTTGTCCCGTATCAATTGTCACCCCACCTTCCCTTGAAATTTATAAAGTAGTTGGGGATGGGAACTGATAACATGAAAATTTAAGTTAAAAAAATAAAAAAATATATCTTGGGGTATATAAAGATATTAAAAAAAGAAATTTAATAAAAGGATTTGAAGAATTTTGAGCTCATTGTGTGACATTGAATGTCATACAATGACAATGAGCTCAAAAGTGGCAGTCGTTGCCACATACATCTTTTGAGGGATATGTTTCCCCACTCAAAAGACAGTGTGTCAAGAAAACATTTGCATTTTAAATTCCCCTAGACCCTCCTGGGATTTATTCATTAATTTAAATTTTATTTTTTAAACTTAGCACACCCCATCCCTTCTTTATAATTTTGACAAGCAATTGAGAAGGGTTACAATATGGGACAATATCAGCTCCCATATTTGTAACCATGTTTGATATTTTGTATAGTTAATATTGTATTTGTTCCCATATTTGTAACCGTATTCGGTATTCTATATTTGTATTGTATCCATGTCCATATTTTATTCCCTACGATCGACGATTGTGGACATTGACCACATACTGCATCAACGGCCCTCCCTTTTTTTTCCTTGGAAAGATCGACAGTTAGGAAGGGGCTTCCTCCTAATCAATGGCTATACTTATTCAAGGAGAGGGGAGTTTAGGCCAAGATTGCCCACATCTTTTGCAAGGATTGTAAGATAGGAGGCTGTAAAATGGTGCAGGCATTAAGAATCATTGCTATAAATGGCTGTGAAATGGTGCATCTAAGCTTTTGAAATTGACCAGTACATTCATTGAATGAACCAAGAAAAAAAACATTATTAATTACAAGAGACAATCATTCTCTTCGTTTTCTCCATTTTTATTTAGAATTGCAAGTGAACCATTTATGAAATACCTAGGGTCACAAATAGGGACCTCTAACCCAATTTGTTTGAAAATTCATAAGTAATTCAAAAATCAATGGATAAATACAAAACGACTTGGATTAAATTCCTCATCAATTTCTATTTGTCTTTAAAATGAGCTAAAGGCAGTCCCGTTGAAAGAAATACATGAAAAGGTGGACCAGCCCTTAGATGGACGGTTTATGGGCTTCTTACCTTATTGTTTCTTTGATCAATGGAAATTGTTCATATTTCAAAAAAAATAAAAAAATAAAAAGTGGACATTTGAAGTTTACCCTTTAGTGACCGTGGTTGATTTGGGGGGGTGAGCGTAGTTCTTCAAGAAACTGAATTTTGTGGCCACTCTAAGGATGTAATCTTAGATCAAATTGTATAGTATTTTGATAAGGAAGATTCTTCAACATAATAAAAAATCAAACTCATCCAATGGTACAATTTGATATAAATAAGCTAAAAGTTCCATAAATCAACCTTTTAGGGGCTAGAATTAAACTTTGTGGAGGTGGAACATCTTTAAATATTTTTCAGTAAATTTTTCTTGACAGGCAAGTAGAATATGCATCTAACACAAGTTGTTTCATATTTTTTGAATTTTTTTGAAATTAGTTATAAATTTTTGAAATTCACAAAAAATGGTCATCTGTGATCATCAAAAGCAATAACCTTCTAAAACGTGAAAATTTAGTACATTTAAGAAAAAAAAATGTACCTCCAAATCATGTTTATTTTTAGAGCCTTTTTGGAATTTGAATTGTTTTACTTAATCCTCAAAAATCAATGACCTCAATGACCCTTTAGAATTTGTACTACATACATTTTAATGTATAAGTTTACTTTGGGCATTCATGAGATTACAAAGCAACACTTATGCCTTGTCAAAACATCAAGATGCAAAAAAATCTCACAAATTGGTGGATATTTTTTCGTATTTCTGTTGAATATTCCCATTTGAGGGTTTAGGCCATTTGAATTTGCAACCTCATAGCTAATGCATAATAAATGCTCCAATTATCTTGAAATTGGTTTTGTTTGAAGCGCATGAAGACACTCTAATTGCGTCACTCTTTGAGAGTTTTATGATCAAATATATTTTGAACAATATTAGACCAAAAAAAGAAAAAATCAACCCCAAAGTGGTCAACCGGTCAGTAAAGGGTTAAAGAACTTTAGAAGATCTTCCATTTCTACCCTCATTTCGAGGATGAATGTTACAATTATGTCGTATACTGTAGAAGGCTCTCTTTTTCATCCACCATAAGACGACCCCATAGAACTTCGTATAGGGCTTAAATTTATGGTTTATATTTTACAATGTACAAGACGATACTCAATGTGAAAATTGGTACATAAAGTAAAAAGTTTAGGGTGAAATATCAGAGTGCATATGTAGTAATTCAATGGCGTTGGTGTCAAAGCATTCTCTCACCAAAAGAGGGAAAAAGGTAGGATTTTGAGAATTTTGAATGTTCATTGTGAATTTGGATCCTCACCGCATTCCCTTCCTCTCAATCGTCCTCCGTTGTTAGATCCTCTCAGTCCTTACATCAAGTGCCAATACTGACATGATGTCAGAAATGTCTAAGATGTCACTTCACAATATTTGAATCAAAATAAATCAAAACAAATCGCCATGTATTCAATTATACATGATGCATATCGTTGTACAAAGCATACCAATGATGCCCTGAACGCCACCCATTTCTTCAGCAGCTGCTAACGACAGTGCGCCTTTCTCTTACAGGAACTCTCTTAGTTTTGCATACTCTTGCTTCTATACTTAGAATTTGTTCCAAGTTTTTGGCGCTCTTTCGAAATGCCGCGCGTTAAGCGTACACGCCGGGGCCACCGCTCGAGGAAACCACGAGTGGAACAAGTGCGCCAGGAGTCCGAACCATCGTTTGAGAAGGTCATGAAGAAAACATCGTTCAATCAGCTTGTAAGTGTTCTGCGAGCTTGTCGTGTGGTATTTGGCTGCAAATAGACTGAGAGTGGTGTACAGAAATAGAATTAGGAAAGGCGCATGTATACTGGCTCTCAACTTTAAGAAGATACCTTCTTTCTATGACTTTCGTTGCAATCCAAACTTCAAATTGGCTGAGCTGGGACCACCACTTCACTAAGCACTAACCTAGGTAGTTCTGATGTTCATTGATGTTCTGCCCAGGCCACGTGCAGCTGGGTTTTGTTTTTGTTTCTCTCTTGCAGTAAAGGATTCCTTCATTTGTGTAAAAAAAACCCAAAAAAACTTCAAATTGGTTGAGCTATTTCCTTCTATAGTGCTGTCAAAGTTTCCTCCAATTGCAATGCTACCTAGATTTGAGGGAGAGACGAGGGACCCTCTTGTGCTGGTTGAAAATGGTGCATCACAAAATAGGGTTCCTACCGTTTACATTTACAGCCGTTTTTGTCCCCGTGTTTTATCCCTCAGAGAAACGCAAGAGCCTTTTGATTTGCTACGGATTATTTTTTTTTCACATTTTCATTCATATTTGCAATCGAAGGCCTAGTCTTACTGTTGAATTTTCGTCAATGCTTTTACCTGGACGAGTGTTATGTATCTTTTTTGACTTTCTGTTCATGCTTTGGACTGCTGACAATATTGTAATTTCCTTTTTTGCAGACGTTGCCCTTAGCCTTCGTGCGTAAGTATGGAGACAGATTTCGGGAGAAGAGTTCGCTCATTTTCGTTGGAGATACGACTCCGTGGTCTGTATCAGTGAAGGTAAATTTTTGCGCTGGTCATCCTCAAGTCAAATTCACGCGGGGCTTCAGAAGATTTGTGAATTTCTATGGAATTCGTAAAGGCGACCGCATAAGCATTACCTTGGTGGCTCCATCGATTTTCAAGGTAGACATCCCGGACACTGTCTATGAACCACCACGTTTTCTTGAAGTGCCAAAATTTGATGAAGCACTGATTGTGGATTTGGATGCAATCGACTAACCTGAAGCCACATTTTTAGTACAGAATTAGCACGTTACGTACCGGATTAGTACATACTCAATACACTTTTTCAGTGGCTTTATTTCAAGTTGGACAAACTTTTATCTGGTACTTGTTTTCTAAATTTTGTAAATGAAGTACCAGAGTTTTGATACATACATTCTGTGGTTCAAACGCGTACTCACATATATTTTTTCACGGAAACAAAATGTGCATCATCAAATTCTGTTATAATTTTGGCCCCGGTAGGCGTACAAGATCTAGTAAACTGAGTACATATTTTCGTGTTGCGTACTAAAATCATAGAAAACCTAACCAAGCGGCGTAATCCTTTGACTCTTCTTCGATTTCTTAGGTTTTTTCTTAGCTCCTTCTACTTCCTTAGTTGATTCCTCAGCTGTCATGTTTCTGGTCTTCCGCTTCGATACTTCAATGTTGTCATTGTCGATTTGGGGGAGAGGTGGAGGCTGAGGTACCTTCACCACCGCCCTTGTCACTCCCTCCACCCGAACTTCCTCCCTCAGCTTCTTGCACCGTTCTAATTCGGCAGCTTCTGATCTCAACTTTTCAACCCTTTCAAACTCAGCATCCTCCTCTTTCAACCGTCGTATGCGTTCCTGTAGCTCAACTGCCTCATTTCCTACCTTGGAAGACAGAACACGATCCTCTGAATCTTTTTCTGGGGAGTCGACTTCATCTATAGACGGTAAATTCGAGATTATGGGTAGTTTAGAACGTACAGACTCAGGTACAGGTAGCACAAGACCTTGCTCAGACTCACCCCGACCTGGATCACTACCAACGGCACTGCCGTTGCATAGGCTTTGCGAAGCAGCGTTCTCACTGGCGTTGAGAAGGGTATCTGTCCCTGTGATAGTGAAAGTGGGTGTTTGTGTGCACATTTTCAATTCCTCCAATTGTTCTTAGTAAACTTTCTCTGGATCTGAAAAAAAAAGAAACGAGGAGTGGTCCTTAATGGAAATGGACTAAAGCTAACGAATAAATTTGAAGCTCCAGATGACAACACAAATCTAGAATGATAGGTAAACTAAACTCTAAGCTTGAAAGTACAAATACAGACCTTGCGTACTACATTTTGTACATTTAGTATTGATTAAAATACAAGTTTCGACAATTGAATGAGCGAGGAATCGTACCAATATTTGGATTCTCCTTCAGAATTGTAGATGTCAAGGCTTCTAGGAGCTTGTCTTGCTCTTCTTCTAGCTTCAAAGATTGACCCAACTGCTGAAGAGGTAAATGCAATTTGCCGAATCCGAAGCTGTTGAACCACGATGGATACACTATCGTATCACAAGACTTCTCTACACATTTGCTAGAAACCCTAAACCAGATCCCTGCGCACCACGGGTGGTACAAATGACCGCATGTGCATACTACTACATCGTTGAGGGGAAACCCGCTGGAGCACAACGCACACGGTGAAAAAGAAATTGTTGGTACCGCTAACGCATTACTTGGGTTAAATTGAGAGTACGAGGGTCTCGGTTTCAAAATAAATCCAGTTTCACCTCTCCTAAGACAAGTAATTTGAACCGACAAGGCCTTAATCTGTCTCCTCAAGCGCACTTGTGTTTTTTCAAGTAATTCATACCTTGAATTGCATTGTTTGAGTTCCAGTAGAACTGCCTCGTAATCAAAAACTGCGTCCTTTATCATTTCGTCATACGCCTCAACTTTTTTCACCGAAGCCTCCATCGGGGGCCCTTGTTCAGTCCGTAGCTTGCCAACTTTTGCCTCCGTTCTCCGCAATACTCCTTCCTCTTGCGATGCCTTAACCGACAACTGAACTTTCTCCTTTCTGACGCTGATGTAATCTTTACTTACTGCATGCAGCTGTAAGCCAACCAACTTCAGTAGGCGCATGAGATCGCTGACTTCCTTTTGGCTTTCTTCTGTACAATATGGTACATCTTGTACTAAAGGGTACACCTTCTCATCAAAGTGCTGCGGTTTCTTCCACAGCTCGGCAGTGGGGTCATGGAGAAGGTCGTCAATGCCTTCTGCTTTGTAAAGTTCTTTGTCGTTGGAACCTGTTATTTTGGCAATTGTGACCAAATACAATTCGACCTTCTTCAACCACTTGCTACGCTGATTTCGATTTGAAGTCCCAACAAACTCCGCCCAACTAACCGGCTTCTTCTTCCGCTTCTCCATAACGATACCTTTGGCAAACTGCTTTGCAATGACTTTGGACTTTGGCAAATCCCTTAAGTACACGAGAGGGAAGATTTCAAGAATTCGTGAAAGTATTTCTTCATCCGTACAGTTTGAATACGTGTACCCAGCCCTCCCTTTTCTCCCCTTAGCTGGTCCAAAAACGTCTATGAGGTCTGTCTCCGCTAGGTCCACTGGAATTTTGAGTTTGTGAGGGTTTTTACCTGTTTTTGGCAAAGCGTACAATGTCTCAAATTCCTGCACAGTCATGGCTCGTGGAGGAGGATGCTTCTTCAAAGATGCCAATTTATCGAGTTCCTTGCGTAAGCAACTCTTATTTGGATTTGCGTCGTCGCCTTTTGGTCGCGGTGAGGTGGGCGACGAGGGAGTCAAAAAATTGTGATCGAATCCGCCATCTTCGCTGAAGACGCTAGAAAGGTCGTTTTCCCTGGAGAAACTGTGGCTCCGAACAAACCACTCTTCGTCGGACGCCATCGGATGTATTCTAAAACACAAAATGAAAACTTCTGTAAGCTTACCAACCCAAAGTACATTATGTATCCTAAAGTGTACATATTGTACTCATATTGTACATCAGAAGTAAACGTCTCGTTGTAAGCATTTGTACAATGTTGTAAGAATTGGTGTATATAAAGGTCAAAGACTCTATTTTGTATCATAAAACGTACCGACTGTACTCCAAATTGTAAGAGATTCGTACAATGATTGCACTGGTGAACCAGTACGGTGACTGTACAGTGACCTTTTCGGAAGAGGATACATTTGCAGAAGAAATATCGACGGAGCACCTCCTCTAGTGTATGTCTTAAACAACAAGAGAATTTTGAAACTCTAAGTCGTTCCTAAACAACAAATCAGAAATGTAAAACAAAAAGAAGTGAGAAACCTTACTCTGTCGCCTGAAGCTCCAATACCACTGAGATGCAACTCCTCACTCTGTCGCTCCTATGGACTGAAACTGCAAAGTGTACAAGTTCAAAGAGTGATCCATAATTTTTGAAATGTGCAGGAGGGAATGTAGAGTGAGGAGGAAATCTCGCTGCAAAATGCACCACATATTGTGGTCCGTGTCAGGTGAATCCCGAATTAGATAGATCGTGGCTCTCGGCTATTGGTCTAAGATGTACAAACTGTACAAACAGTACACACAGGTGCAATGGACAAACCCTAAAACCTTCTACCAGATTCAGGCTGGAAATTGGGCAAGAAATCTCCGATAGAGAATGTAGAAGCCAAAACATTTCTTTTTTGAAAATTCAATGCTGGCCCATCAAAATCATGATACTTTGTACCGAACAATCCAAAAAAAATTTAGGAAGAAACAATTTAAGGCCAAAATTTGGCCTTTGTACTAAAATCGCACATTTGCTAGGATATTTTCTTAAACAAATGCTAAAACACTCATGAAATGCATAGTCCAAGTACCTAAACATAAGAGCATTGGATTTAGCTCTTTGAATTGTAAAAATGAAACCCTAAACTAGATTAAAAAAAAGTACAACAATGCCAAAGCTGAATCTGTAACAGTACAAACATTTAATGTTTGTACTCCATACATTAAATTAATAGATAAAAATCACTTTCTATTATGCCATTATCATTGTATGCAAGATAAAAGACTCTAATCTATTTTTTTTTTTTTTAAGTCACCAAAACTATAAGAAAATTGACTCCAAACTTTCATCCTGTGCAGAAATTTTGCCGTGACTACGATTTTGGACACCCGTAGTGTGCTTTTACCCAAGTGCGGGCAATGTCAGAGGCCAAATTCTAGAGGTGACTTCGCTCCCTTTTCCAGGACTTGGTGCAATTGTAGTACTCGAGATAGGGTCAGATTCTAACAGGAATGCATATCGAGTTACAATAGGAATGTTTCCAACGTGTACATGTCCAGACTTTGTGAATATGGCTGTTTCAGCTATTGGTGGTCGACAACAGTACGTGAACTGCAAGCACTTGTACTATTTGTACAAGTACTTTTGCAAGATGGATGTCCACGAAGACAAATTCATTCATGTACCAAGTTGTAGCTTCAATAAATTGAAGCTACTTCTAATTCGAGTAGGAATTATTGCATTTCCAGAATAGGCATGGCTAGATATGTTTTTTTACTTCAATTGCATTTATAAATATATATTATGATTGCCGTTTGAAGTTAATTTTCTCGTATTACATAAGTATTAGAAAGTGTTGATGCAACAATGCTCATACATGAGCATAGAGTATTTACAAACCCTGAAAATGAGGAAGAGTGACAAGACTCAAGTTCCAAGGTTAATATTCATATATCCCATAGCAATTGCCATTCTAGAACGCGCTACTATAAGAGTTGTCTTCTTCGATGGTCATACATGGCAAAGGACCGTGTGGGGGAATAGCCTTTCTTCGTCATCATGTGGAGAATTATATTCCCCTCGGTTCTTTGACATTTTGTTGAAAATACCAATTGAAGCATGTGTAGATAAAGCACGTATACAATAGTACAGGTATGGTATCTAAATTTGAAAAATGATGACGTAGGGGCAATCATGAGACTAAGAAGGACACAAAATTAGCTTCATATTTTGGCATAAAGTATCACTAGGATATACCTTCAATACAAGTGTTTGACATTTTTTAGAGTGTGGAGAAACTAAATCCTAAAATATGTATGATAAACTTTGAAGGCCTCTGTCTTCATCAAATTAAACTTTAAACGAAAAGAACTAAAATTTCACAGAAATGATTGTTATAGGTGACACGGTCATGGGTCACGATCATTGGTGACGCGGTAATAGGTCACACGGTCATAGGTCTTAAATTGAAGAACAAATGGAAAAAAATTAGAATTTTGAAAAAAAAAATGAAAAAAAGTAATTTTATCCAAAAAATTTGAAAATATCTAGTTTGGAGGCTTCCCGCTCACAGGCTCCACGCTCACAGCTTACAGGCTCGCCGCTCCACGCTCGCACGCTAGCGTTGTTGTACTTAAATGAGGCTTGAAATTTGACTTTTAGCACAATTTTTAAATTTCCACCCAACCATGTGTGGTGGAGCTCCTTGTAGTCTTAATTCACATATCCTACAAGGGTTGTCTTATCTACCACCACCCCACTTGTATAAAGAGATTATCTTTTTACCTTGAACTACGTACAAATGACTAAATTATGGTATCAAATTGGGTGTGATACAAAATTAACCCTTAAAGTTTTTTGACTATGTTTTCAACAAAAATACTCCAAAACTGCCATTTCTAATACAAGTGCAATTTTTTTTTAAAACAAATTTTTGACTCATGTAACCGTAGGATCTTGTAGTAAGGTGGTTTGTAAACATGTGGAAAAAATTTCAAAAATTTCCACCGTGTAGATTAAAAGATTATAAACATTTGAATTGACAAAAATTGTTTTTTATCCCTGCAAAAATCCAAGCAGCTGCACTTCACAAGGTCACATTTGTGTGAAAAAAAATTCAAAATGGTGTTTACTCTTTGAATTCATACTTCAATGCAAGTTGGCTACATTCGGAAAGAATTTCAAACAATTTGGAATTGTCCAACTTATAGGAAAAAATAAGTAAGTAGAAAGAAGTAAAAAATGAGCCAAAATACAAAATTGTGAACATTTTATTTATGGAATTGAAAATTTTCAATCCCAATGGTTAAAATGTTGTAATAAACAATCTACACCCTCTGTTTCCAAAAATATGAAAAATTGAATTAAATGAAGAATTTCAAACTTTTTTTGTACTGTAGAGATTCTGTAATTGGCCGCAAACTACCCTAAACTCAAAATCTTCATAACTTTTGACTCATTGATCGGAATGGATTGATTCAAATCTTCCCATGTCTGTATAAACCTAAAGAACCAATTTGAAATTTCACTTTTTATTTAAAAGTTTTTTTGAAGAAGTTTTTTTGGCTGCCCGGGCTGCCCGCCGAGTAAAGAAAATAACATATCCTGCTATAACTTTTTAACCGTGAAGTCAAAAGTTATGAAAATTGTTGGACCTTAAAGCTACTCCTTGGGCACACATTGTATCAAAATTTCAAAGATAAAAAATAAAAACTCCATCCGTAGTAAGCTGCCTAAAAACTTTATAATCTCAAGAAACGTTATTCAGGGCTTTAGGGGTTAATTATGAGGCACAAAAGCCACCACATTGGTCTAACTTTCTAATTGAAAATTGTGTTTTCTATTTCTTGGCATTGTGTACATCTATCCTATGTTGCCTTATGCTGCTCTAAACTATAAATGGACACATTCCATGAAGTCATCGTGACTAACGTCGCGGTAAAGGGTGAACAAAAATAGGGAAAAAAAATTCCTTAAGTAAGCAAAAATCAATATGTGGGGTCCTTGAAAGGACTGTGGAGCGGCTTTCTAGAGGGCTAAAATTTTCTCTAGGGTTGTTGCAAGAAACACTTACTAGTTTTGTCTCAAAATGGCCTTTTTCCATGAGTCTTATAGCTTTTGGAATAATTTTTTTATAAATAAAATAAAATAAGGATAATTTGAAGAGCAATGAGAATATTATGTCTCTTAAAATTTAGACTTAAGAAAATTTACCTCTGAAAGTTATGGACAATAAAAGGACAATAGAAAATAAAATGAAAATAGACATTTTTTTCTTTGTTTTTTAAAAAATTCAAAAAAACAACCCAAAAAATGTCATAATTTTCCTTACTCAAAGATGCTTCTTCTCCAATAAATTTCATCTTCAAGAAAAATATTTTGTGTTCTGTATAAGTGTACTTTGGTAGTGTACTTTGAGCACATGTGGAAGTTGAACAATTTAATATTTTCAAAAATCTTTTTAGATCTTGTGTAACTGTACTAGAGGTCCATGCATGCCAATTTTCAAATCAAAATTTGCTTTTTTGGGTCAAAAATAGGACTAAAATCCCCGAATTTTACTAGGCATCAAAAGTAACAACTCGTGTTTTTATGTCATCATTGATATTGTGTTGAACGTTTTTGTTGATATAAAAACACAGGTTGTTATTTTTGGTGCCTAGCAAAATCTGTCAAGAAAAATTAGGCCTTGTCACATTAAACGGGGGTTTCTACTAGTGGTAGGTCAAAAATTCTTAGAGAATAGCTCTAAACGGTAGAAAGGGTATGACACCTCCTTTATGCAAAACGGCTCATGATTCCAAGCTCCCAACTTTTATCTTGTTGATTTCTCCAACTTCAAAGAAATCTAATTCTCATAGGGGCTGTGACTACCCCTATTGTTTCTGGGTGACTTCAAGAAAGACTGACCGGTTTTCGTACACTTTGGCTATAGTACTCCTGATTTTTCAGGAGTACTTTAAAATAGAATTTTTTTTTAAAATATGAAAAATATGATTAATGTATATTTCTTGAAGATGAAGATATCCTTAGAAGGAAAAGTGTAGGAAAATTTTCTAAGTAGGTGAACTAGAAAAATGCAAAATCTCATGAAAAGAAGCACTTTTATATTTTAATTTGTAAAAAATAGGAAAAGAAACTTTTTGAGAAACTAAAAATTTTCCATTAAGGAATAGTTGATGATGATTAGATTTCACTAAAAGAATTGTCTAAAAACCATCTTCAATGTTAAAAAATTGCATGCAATGGAAGTATTGTTTGTACTCATGTGGAGGGCATAAAATAATATATTTTCAAATTTCCTTTGGTGGATACATGATTCCCCACTATGAAAATAGACCATGAAATTTTGAGCTCTAAATCATTAATCTGGGTACTCCTAACGTAGTAAAAACCCTGAAACTCCTAATTGTGATAAATGAGCTAAATTAAAAGTTAATTATAAAATTAATTAAAAAAAATATAAAAAAATAAGGGATCTGATAAACATCAAGTTAAGTATGTCCAATAGAAATTTCAAACTTATAGGATTCATATATCAAAAGTTATTGCCCAAAACAACATTGTCACTTTGATCATGACGTGAAATAGGACCGGTCTTTCTTGAACTCACCCTTTTGCCACTATAAAAGTACAAGGAACAAAGTAGTACTAGACCAACCACCACCAATTAGGGTCATTGCAAGAAAGACTGACCGATTTTGGTAGCGTTTTCCACAGTACTGCTGAAATTTTCGGGAGTACTGTATAATTAGAAAAACAATTTAAAAAATATATAAAAAATATGTTTTATGTATATATCTCTAAGAAGAAGGTATCCTAGGAAGGAAAAGTGTAGAAATTTCTCCAAGTTGGAGAACTAGAAAAGTGCAAATTTTCATGAAAATAGGTACTTTGACATTTTAATATGTAAAAAATAGGGAAAAGAATTTTAAAATAGGAAATTTGGGAGAACTTTATGATGAAGAGATTTCACCCAAAGAATGATCTCAAAACCATCTTAAATGTTCAAAAGTATGCGTGCAAGGGAGGCCTAATAGCGCACATGTAGAGGAAAGAGAATAATGATTTTTTAGATTTCCTTTGGTAGAAACATGCCTACCTAGTATGGAAATAGGCCACAAAAATTTCAGCTTTAGATCATTAATTTTGGATGCTCCCCAATACTAAAAACCCCTAAACCGCAAAGTGTGACAAATTAGTTTAATTGAAATTTAACTATAAAATGATTTTTGAAAATTTCTGAAAAGTAAGGATTTTGATTGTTGTCATATCAAACATCTTCAATCAAAATTTCAAGTTAATATGGTTCATACTTTAAAAGTTATAATCAATAACAACTCCGTCATTCAAAGTGTGACGCAAAATAGTACCGGTCTTTCTTGCAATCACCTATTATTCCAGAACTAGCATTTTAATGTGGAAATTGGTTTCAAAGAACTTTAAGTAGCTCTCACTATTTGGTTTCTAAAGTAGTGATCATTAGCATTTTTTCTATGGTTTCAATTGCAATAAATCAAATTTTTTTTTGAGCATGGTTGGAGACTTGGGGTTAGGAACTGTGCCTTCATTCTTTTGTATTAACCCCTAAAGGTTTTTGACTATGTTTTCACCAAAACCGCTTCAAAACTGTCATTTTTTAGACAACTTCCAAATTTTAAGAAACAAACAATTTTAGACAAAAGTAACTATAGGATCTTTTAGAGTACAAGTTTAAGAAGATGTGGAAAAAATTTCAGCAATTTCCGCCGTGTAGATTGCAAGATATTAGTGTTTGAAGTGACAAAAATCCTTTTTTTACCACTGGAAATTAGGGCAGCTGCACTTCACAAGGTTACATTTGCATGAAAAAAAGTTCAAATTGGTGGTTACTCTCTGGATTCATTCTTAAAAGCAAGTTGGCTATATACAAAAAAACATTCAAATCATTTGGAGTTATAAAACATAGAGGAAAAAAATAACAAGTACAAAGAAGTAGTAAATGAGCCAAAACACTAAATTGTAAACAATTTATTTATGGAATTGAAAATTTTTGATTCCAATGGTTAGAATGTTGTAATAAACAATCTTCACCTATTGCAATTATTTTTATCCAAAAATATTAAAAATTGAATTAAATAAAGGATTTCAAACTTTTTTTGTAGTGTAGGAATTTTGTAACTAGCCACAAACTACCACAAACTAAACCTCCTCACAACTTTTGATTCACTAATCCAAATGGAATGATTCAAAGATTCTTGCATACATAAAATTCTAAATAAAATATTTTCATTTTTCATTTTTTCAAAAAATTATTTTGAAAGAAGTTTTTTTTATTTATCCAGGCTGCCCAGAGATCAAAGGAAATCACATATCATGCAATAACTTTTTGACTATGTAGTCAATTGTTATGAAACTTGTTGAACTTTAGGGTCGTTGCCTAAAAAACTTACCGGTTTTGGCTCAAAATGGCTCAAAATCAATGAGTCTTGTGAGTCCTATGACCCTTTGAAATAATTTTTTTTTAAATTGAAAAAAATATGGATAATTTGATGAGCAATGAGAATATCATATCTCTTGAAATTCAGACCTAAGAAATTTTTTCTCTAAATGTTATAGACAATGGAAAATACAATGAAAATAGCTCTTTTTTCACTAATTTGGTAAAAATAGTCAAAAAATTCAAAAAATGAAAATTAAAAATCCATTTTTTCTTCAAGTAAAGGTCTTTCTTTTCCAACAAATTTCATCTTTGAAAAAAATAAATTCTATTCTCTACACTTGCGCAAAGTTAGCCACTTTGACAACATGTGGAGGTTGAACAGTATAGTATTTTCAAAAAATATCTTTGTGGTCTTGTATAACTTTAGATGAGGTCCTTGCATGCCAATTTTCAGCTCAAAATTTGCATTTTTGGGTAAAAAATAGGACTAAAACCCCCCAAAATGGCCAAAGTAGACAGCCAATCGGGGGCAGTTTAAAAATAGTAAAATAATTTTTAAAAAATTGAAAAAATTACACAACATATAAAACTTTTGTGTGCACCTTCACTCCAAATTTTAAGTTGATAGGAAAAACTATGCAAAAGTTATGAGCAAAAAACTACATGTTGGAGGTCAAGGGGACAAAAAATAGGACAAGTGTTTCTTGCAATCACTGTTTAAAGCTATTCCTTGGGCGCATGTTGTGTGAAAATTTCAAAGAAAAAGAATAAAAACTCCATTCGTAGTGAGCTGCCCAAAATCATTATATTGCCAAAAAATGCAGTTTGGTCCTTTAGGGGTTAACTCCAAATGCCCAAGGTTTTTTTGAGCTTTTAGGAATTTGCTCTAAGATGAACAAAAGTCAACTTTATGATAAGCTTTATCAATTTAAAAAAAAATGTAACCATACAAATTCAAACTAGACATGTGAGAAATCATTGAGGAAAAGAAAACACAATATATTTATGAATTGAAAGATTATAATGTTTGAACATGAGGACATTAAAATTGAAAAAGTGATGTGAACTATGAAGCCTTTCAATTTTTTTTTCACAAGTCAAATCTAAAAATTTTGAGACTAAAAATATATGAGGTCAAAGGGCCTAACATGCATAACTCCAATCAATTTGTAGCTTCTCAAAATCTACTCTACAATTTTTTTAAATGAATTTTTAATAAGATTTTTTCTCCAAGATCTAATGTATTTGAGGCTCATTTCCAAGAGCCGCTAATACTAGGGAAAGTGAAGATTGCAGTGGGTACCCATGTACAAAATCTTGAATAGAAAAGTCATAGTCAATCATTTTCAAGATCGGATTTTTGATGCTTCAAATAGACTTTGAAAAAAATCCTCCAAAAATACAAACTACTAAAAATAACAATTTTGTTTGGATTTCTTTAACTCCAAAGTTTTGCAAACGTCAGATTTTGGTGCCTTCGGCATTTATATGGGATTATGGGTTAACGTGCTAACACCATTTTTGAAGTCACTGAGTTGAATGACTCACCTATTTGAGATTTTTTATTAAACCTGCTTTATATTGATGATTGGGCACGAATGCAGTAGAAAAGTAGACGCGAGTCATTTCTTATGTTTTAGCATTTTGATAAAATGTACTGAAATTTCTTATAATTGAAATCCTAAATGCCCAAGACCTTTCTTGAGGTCCTTGGACTTTGCTCAGAACTAAACACTCAATAGGTCCAAGTTTTGTTAAGTTTATCACTGAATTTTCAGAAAAACTCAAACGGGACCGAGTAACTTGTCTAAATTCATGTTGGCCCCGTAAGTGCTAAGAACTGAAACAACCAATTGCAACTCTCTAGAGAGCTAGCGAGGTAGTAGAGAGAAGCTCAATTTCTGAGTCCTGAGAATTACAGGATGTGAGGAATAAGCTCTATTTGCTCCACATACATGCGAGTTGATCCAGACAGTCTGAATGGGAGCTTTCCTAGCGGAATCATCGCTAGACGAGTGTTGAATTGTGATCAGCCCGAGGAATGGCGGCTGCTGTACTGCTGCTTGAACCTTGCGACTGCACTAGCTTGGTGATCTCGACTGTTGCATGTAAGTTGGCGTTCTCGACCAGTACGTGTAACTTGTCATGATAACGAAGGGGGGTCATCGACTTCCGCCCTGCTCGCGGCGCTTTATAATTTGTACCGACGTACGTGGTGGCATTCATGTGTGAAGTTCGCCGCACACGACGCCGTCCGTCGAGGACGAGGCCGGCCCGCATCGATAATGAACCTGCCCACGCCGGACATGAAGGTGCCGAAGCTGCTCAAGCAGTTCCAGCGGAAGGTGCTGAACGCGCAGCAGCTGCATGGTGGTGCTTTCAATTCGGCCGCGGCGCGCACACCGTCGGTCGCGCGCCGTGCATGACGTTCGGCAACCGAGTGAATGCGTCTCCCGTGGACCCCACTCTGCCGAGCTCAGCGGCGTCGCTGAAGAAACAGTGCCTCTCCGCAGAGATCAAAGACGGTGCGCGTGGACATCGACTCGACCGCGCAGTACTTCAAAGACGTCGTCGCGGGCACTGGCTGTCGACGTCGGACCAGAGACTGGTCGAGGATGTGCGAACCAAGCAGGCCGTGCTCTCGAACCAGGAGTTTCATCGCAACTTCGGAAACGAGATGGTGGCCATGAGCAAGATGGAGGTGCTGATAGGCCGGTCGGGCGAAATCCGACGAGACGATTTAGCAGAGTGAGCATATGCTCCTCTTGGTAATATTTATATTGCCAAGTCTTTCAGCACATATAAGTCTCTGTCCAATCCGATCCTTCCGACATCAGTAGCAGCATTAGATCATTCATGAAATATTTATTCCGTCATACGACGAATCTCGCGATGTAGAGCCTAATCTGCACGTTTTGAAACGAAGCGTCTGTTTCAACGGCAATCACTTAATAAATTGGTAGAGAATTCTGTGCAACTGTACAAAACATTAATCTAAACCTGCTCTGGTTGATTATTGTAGATGAACCGCTTGAGCATCTCGTTTAACATGGGCATTTGGAAATTTGCCATGCTTGTAATGAGATTGACTTCTGAGGAATCAAATTACAGAAGGTTCAACAGGTGAATGCGCTGAAATCTTTCAATTGATCACGACGCGCACATGTTCTAATTTTGAAAGAAATCTTGTAGCATTGTCAATTTCGTTGAACGGTTGAATTCACAGTGCCGAAATTGCGACGTTTCACTGCACAAAGCTAGGGAAAACAGGATTGGTACACAACTGGGTTTCCAAACGGCCTATCTACAAAAAGAACTAGTATCGAGAATTTCAGCCATTTGAAAGGTCTACTCAATTAAAATTGAGATTTTTTCATCTCCAAATACAAATGAGAAATACCGTTAGCTAGTATTGAAGAGTGGTAAGTTACAAGTTATTTAGACTACAGTTCGTAAATTGATTACCGGGACTGGTTTGTCCTGAGAGAATGGAATTCTAAGATTGTCGCCATTCGGAACGCAAGAAATAACGAAATTTAAGTGCATGAAGCTGTATGGAAATCAACAAGTAGAGAAGCACAGAGCCAAAGATTTGAGTTTCAAGGCGACCCTCAGTCGGGACCAGCATCAGTTACACGAATGAGTGCATGTTTCATTTCATGGATTTTACGTTATCGTCAAGGACCTCTTGTAGACTCAGCTAGTTGCAGGTCTTGCTTTGCTCGTGAACAACGATCTTCATTATTTCCGCAGCTAGCTAGTTCCCATAAGAGCTAGCCACAAATTTCAAATTTCTGTGTTGGGCAATACCAGCTCGTGGCAAATAACAGTAAACTGAACGATTAATTGTTCCAAGAACTGGCCATCAGAACACAACTGCGACTCAACTCGTAATTCAAGCTTCTATTTGAGAGCAAAATAAATCGATCAAAGGACCAGCTAGATTGGGGTTTTCAGCGACTGCCAGTCAGAATCGAAATTCAATCCCACATGCACGAGGACGTTGTCCTGATGAGAGCCTGTTTGGGAGTCAGAAATGAATGTGAACCGGACCAAAATAAATTGATGTCACTATGGTACATGATAATCCGAGGAGACGGCCTTCGCCAAGTCTCCAAGGCAATGAATGAATAAATGTCGAATGGATTGGTTTCTATCCAATCGAGACTAAAAAGAATCACGCGGCGACAAATAAATGGCTGCCGCCTGGGACCTAAATTAAACTTCATGCATGAATCGATCGAAAGCCTAATTGAATGGACCGTTGGTCCGTATCTGTGCGCCCACTAGTTCACGAATCGGCACTGTCTCCGGATCTCGCCGGACTTGCCCGTCAACACGTCCACCTTGCTCATGGACACCATCGCCTTCGCGAAGTTCGAGTTGAACGTCTTCCCGTCCGTGTTGGCGCGCACCTGCCCCTTCGTGCGCGAGTCCAACCACATGCTCTGGTCGGACGTCAGCAGGCCCAGCTTGTTCGCGATGTTCTTGAAGTACTGCGAGTCGAACTTCGTGGCCGAAACCAAATCCAAGTCCACTCGCGTGCTCACGATGCCCGCCATGGGACACTTCTTCTTCAAGTCACGCGCGAAGTGCGCTTGCATGGTGGGGTCGATCTCGGCGCCTTGAATGCGGTTGTCGAAGGTCAGGCACGGGGCCTTCCCGATGGTGTGTGCACCCGCCAGCGCCACCATCTGCGCGGCGTTCAGGCCCTTCTTCTCGAAAGCCCTCAGCAGCGCCGGCACCGTGTTGTTGGGAGTCATGAGGTTCGCCGCCACCTCCGAAGCCTTGGACACCTTCCCGTCGCGTCGCCCCGCGGGCACCGTCCAGCCCTGTCCGCCGGTCAGGAGGACGGTGTCGCGGACGGCGAACTGCAGGACGTCGGAGCAGGAGACGACTCCCGGGCAGGCCGCTTCCACGGCCTCCTTGGCGGCGTCGATGGCTTCGAAGCCGTGGACATTGAGGCCGCCATTGATGATGTGTGTTTTCTCGGTGGAGGATCCGTCCAGGAGCAAGGACGCGTCGCAGCCGCGAACGAAGCAGTCGTGGTAGGCCAGGCGGAGAACGCCGGGGGCCACGCTGTTGTCGTTCTGGAAGGACTTGAGCATGGACTCGTAGATGATTTGTTCGACGTTGGGGCAAGACTGGTGATAGAAGCCTTCTCGCACACCCTTGTTACTCTGGTGATGGTGACTCCGAGTAGCAGCGACGGGAGCGCAGATCAAGCTCAGGATCGTCAGCGCGGCGCACAACGAGAGGAACACGCTGCCCAGTGTCCTGGAAACAGCCATCTTGATCGATCTCACGTTCGCTTGGAAGTTGGAATCCCTCCTTCGCGTGCGGCCGGTCGTTTTAATCCTTCAAAAGATAATTGGGCTTCAATTTCGGGTTTGCTGTCGATGACAGCTAGCACCAGAAGCAAACCTGACCGGATGTCTTGAAGCTCGTAGCTCGACCTTGCAATTGATTCGCTCTTCAGCCAACCAGGCGTGTTCTCGATCGGAAACGGGATTCAATTCTCAAGTTGGTACACGTACAGGACCCTTCCGAAGTAGCTGTAGATTCCAGAGCTGGACTGTTGGTACTTGGAGTGCGAGCTCATGGAAGCAGTGAGATTATGAGCAGGACAGAGTACCTCGGACCCTTATATACTAAGGCAAAGTCACTGTGCTGAGAAGGAAACAGTGTGCTTTACTCGCCGGGCGCCACAGGTGGCCCTCACCGAGTATTTGAAAGAGCGTCACAAGTATATTTTGAATCCCCGCTTGTATTTCGTAGCCGGAATTCAACGAACTTGTGGAAACCCGGCGCTTCACGTTCCACGCGTTCAGGACTTGTAGACGGTTACTTATCTCGACGGCGTGGCGAGGACGTGAGCCGTGGATGAAACCTCTTCGGAAGATCAGCGCTATCGGAGTCGTACTTAAAGATGTAGATTCGCCGCTGACTTTAAATTTTCAACGTGGGGCTCCTGGTTATCCGTGAGACTTCTGATACAACTTCGTATTGGCTGAAATGTGTTGCATGGGTTGCTGCTTTGGTCCCACAGGTCCCACTTCCAGCGTTCCAACGAATGATGCGACACAGTTGAATTTGATAAGTTGTGAAGACGACCATGCCTTCGTCACAACTACTTGTAAGGCATCTTATAGTCTACGCGAATCCGAATCTTAGTGAGTAATTAAAACAAAGCTTACTGAAGACCATGTGAAAGCAATTCTTACACTGTGAAATTCAAATTTGGACTCATTGAATCAAGTTTGATGATCATCTGATGATTATTTAGTCTATCTGAGAAGGGCGTTGACTTTCCAATTCATGACTTCAGTAGAGTGACGAAGCTCCAGCCCTCAAAGAACTCAATTTTGTTAAGTTAGCAATATTTCTCAAACCTAAAATTTTGACATATATCTTCGTAAAGGTCCAATTTCAGGCCGCAATCTAGGTCATGCGCAGATTTTGGTTTGAGGTTTAGGTTTCCTAAGCGGCGTGACTCGTGAACTGTGGACTCAGAGTAAACTTAATGGAACATATATAGTCAATGTAACAAAATTTACGTTCTCAATTTTTTTAAATTGCTGAGATTCCATGACTTTCACTCAACAGGTACACAAACTCACATATTATGTGGCGATGTGGCGATGATTATAATCACTTAAAAATTATAATGCATTTTAGTCCAATCTCAAGAGATATAATTTGTTTTACTAAAGAAAATTCTTGTAGCCCTCCTAACAAGGAATTGAAAAATGTAATTATATACATGAAATGAATATTTTTTGGGGACATTAATAGCATTAAAAACCTAATCATATGACTTTTTTTTAATACATGTATCATAGGTCAAGGTCAGGGTGTTTTTTTCATATTTGAAGAAGTGCCATAGTGACGATATAAAATGTTATAGTGGTGCTCCAAATTGCAACATTCATCCACTTATTGGATGTATAGTAAGCTTTTCATCTACAATCAGGCAATTTCATCTAATATTTGTTTTAATTCCAAATTTTTTTGGCAATTTCATCTAAGTTTTTTGGCATTTTTTGTAGTTTTTTTAGCCACATTATTTTTTCTAGTGCACTTTGCCACTTTGGCATTAAAAAAGCCAAAAACAAGCCCTAAATGAGGTAACGATGGTCAATTTTGTTAAAATGGCGGTATTCCAATAAAATAGCATGATATTCCGTTAAACTAGCACAACATTCCGTTATAATGATACATTTTCTTCCTCTATCTTTAAGCCTCTTTATCAAAATGGTACATGATATATGTCAAAATAGCATTGGAATTTGTCAAAATGGCACTCAGAATACTACCATTTTAACAAAATTGTCCATTATCCAATTTTTGAGGCTTTATTATAAAAATTTAATATTACTCAAAGAAATTTTTTGTATAAAATTTTAAAAACTATATATAGGTGTTTCAATTCTTCATATATATTGTGAGGTTCTTTTTTTCTAAAATGTATGCAATTCAACATTTCCTACACTTAAACCCCAATGGTTTTTTACTATGTTTTCACCAAAACCACTCCAAAACTATCATTTCTATGACCTGTGTAGATCACTTCGCGCATTTTACAAACCACGTGCGGCTTATTATAACATGGATTCTATTGTTTCAAGGTCAAATTTATAAAGGATTTACAAATAAAGTAAGGGACTTTCAAAATCAAAGATGCGTTATAAATAAAATAGGTAGCTTAAAGATCTCAAGTATCAAAAAATTTATATATAATCTAAGGATTAGAGATTGAATCTAGGAAATTGTATTTATTAGGGTTAGTTTTATTTAGAGCTCATTTAGGGTCAAGGATTTAGGATTTTAGGGTTTAAGTTCTATAGCATATGAAAGACAATGCCTTTTGTTCTTTTGAGTGGTGTGCTTAAAATTGATTCTTGTTTAGAACCCATGGATGACATTTTCTCATTTTTCAAAGCATTGCAATTTCTCTAAACCGTGATTCAATTGTTTTCCTTTCATGCATTGTCAAACTATGTTTTCCATGCATTGCACAAGTGGATCATTGCAAGAAACAACATTCAAAAAGCATAGCGTTTTTCACAATATTCTTGTTTTTTTCAGAAGTACTTCAAAATTAGAAAAATGGTTTTTAAAAAAGGTAAAAAATAAGTTTCACATATATATCTTTAAGAATAAGGTAACCTAAGAAGGAAAAGAATAGAAAAATTATCTAAGTAGGTGAACTAGAAAAGTGCAAAATCTCATGAAAGTAGTTTTATCACTCTAAGTTCACATTTTAATTTATATAAAATAGATAAAGGAATTTTTTTAAAACTAAAAATTTTCCATTTAGGAAGAGTTGATATTGATGACATTTCACCAAAAAAAAAGATCCAAAAACCATCTTCAATGTTCAAAAATTGTACGCAACAGAAGTGTTGTTTGTACTCATGTGGAGGACTCAAAATAATGTATTTTTAGATTTGCCTTGGTAGATACAAGTTTTTTTATTATCCGAGTAGACCATGAAAGTTTCAACTCCAAATATTTAAATTTAGGGGCTCATTACGTAGTGAAAACCCCTAAACCTCAACATGTGACAAATTAACATAAATAATTTTTAAATATAAAATTATTTTTATTAATTTCTTAAAAATAAGAGATGTGATTACTATAAAGTCATTCATCTTCAATAAAAATTTCATGTTCATTTGTCTAACACAAAATTCTACGTTTTACTTGTCGAATTTTGTGTTGAAATGTTGAAATGCAAAATTTTTCATTACGAAGGGAGAACTCAACAAAATTGATTCCATACTTTTGTGTTGAGCGCAACACAGTCTTTGTCAAATAAAACGCAGATTTGACAAGTTTAATACAGTTTTTGGCATGAATAGTGCAATTTACTTATAGTGAAAATACCCTATAAAAAATACTTTCACCTACATAATATAAGAAAGTATAGGGTGCCATAATATATGATATTTTTACAAATCATGTAATTATAGGGGACTATTTATTCAAGCTTTTGAGGTAAATAGTCCCTTAAAAGATATCCCCTTGCCATACGGGGGGGGGTATGACACATACAAAGAGTGATCTACCCGGGTTCTATGACAACTACCAAATTTTAGAAAAAAAACATTTTAAAATCAAAATTGTAGGATCTTTTATTGCACTAGTTTGAGAAGATGTACAAAAAAAATTTAAAATTTAGCATGTAGATTGCAAGATATTAGTATTTGGAATTACAAAAATCCTTTTTTACTATTGCAAAAAACTGGGCATCTGCACTTTACAAGGCCACATTTATATATAAGAATGTCCAAAATGGTTGTAACTCTTTGAATTCATTCTTCAATTTTGTTTGGCTTTATCCTTGAAAATTTTCAAATCACTTGAAATTATACAACATGTACAAAAAAAATAGCGTAGAGATTGATCAAATACTAAATTGTTAACCATTTATTTATTGAATTGAAAAATGCCTATCCACATCAGTGATCTCAGAACAGATTCAGGATTTTTAGCCAAATGTTCATTTTTGGAAGATTTTTAAAAATTTATACAAAAAGCATGAAAAAATTAAGTAGAAAATGAGCAAAATTTAGCCTGTTTTGGGATCACTGATCCACATGGTTGTAATGTTGTAATAAAAAATCTATGCTCAAAGTTTTTATTTATTTTTTGAATACTAAAAATTTAATTAAATAAATAACTTTAATCTTTATTTTAGAGCAAACTTCAATTCAATAAATAAATAAATGGTCCATAACTTCCTACAAACTACCCACAAAGTGAAACTTCCATAATTTTCATGTCATTAATCAAAATGAAATGATTCAAATCTTTCCACGTATATATAAATCTAAATAATCAATTTCAAATTTTTATTTTTAAATTAATTAATTTTTGAAGAAGTTTATTTAACCGCCTAGCTTGCCTGTTGAGTGCTGAGCATTGAAAACTAAGGGAGAAACACCCATTTCCATCCCTGTACCTATTTCTGGACCCTAGAGAATCACTAAATTTATCCATAAGCATTCATCAAAGTATCTGACAAATGTTTAATTTGTAATTTGTTGACGTAGTTTTGAGACACATGTATAATTTTCATTCACTAACAGTTGATTTCAGCAGAGTTCAGTTTAGGGTACACCTATAGGACGGTTCCAATGGTCTAGGAGCCAACACTTTGAAAATTTGTAGAAATTACATACTGATTCCAAAAAATCTAATTTTTTTAATATTCATAATTTTCACTCACTAATACTAGAAAAATATCATTTTTAGAAAAAGATCCCTTCAACTATGCTAAATACCTTGTTTGGACGATTTTGTGTGTTTCCACTGTACATATCATACAATAACTTTTGAACCATGTAGTCAAAAGTTATGAAATTTTTTGGACTTCAAAGCTACACCCTGGAAAAATGTTGTGTGAAAATTTCAAAGAAAAATAATAAAAGATTCATTCATAGGTACTTGCCCAAAATTACTATGTTGCAAAAAAAATACACTTTAGTCCTTTAGGAGTTAATTTTCTTTTAATTTGGTCTTTAGCTAACTTTTTGGTCTTTTAAATTTGATATAGTTTTTACAAAATCCGTCTTTTAAGTTATTTTACTGCCAATGAACCTTGCGTATAATATATTAATTGTGTACCTAAACTTTCATTTTTTCCAAAGCCCACTACTTGAATTGTAAATATATAGTGTATAGAAATTACCATCCAATCTTATTTCTGAGACATCTATGCAAATGAATTTCATGGTTGTTTGCATTAAGGTTCAATTGCTCAAATTTATCAAAATTGACAACATTGAGTACATTTCATTAGGGGTTGTCAAAGCACCTCTAAAGCCCTTTGCATTCCCTAAGAATGAGCACACATTAGAGAAAATTTTGGACCAACAAAGGTTTGCTCTAGACACTAGAAGAAAAGCCTCAAAATCTGCGTTTGTTTCAACATAACGCGTCAAGTGAATTATGTTGAAACAAACGCAAAAAACTCAGTGAAAAAGTGTGAAAACGCAAAAAAATGCATTTTTCTGCATTTTTCCACTTTTTCACTGCGTTTTCTGCATTTGTTTCAACATAACTCACTTGACGCGTTATGTTGAAACAAACACAGATTTTGAGGCTTTTCTTCTAGTGAGAGTGACTTGCCATGCTATTTCAACAGAAGTAGAGAGCCCAAAGAAATTGTCAAAATTTACTCAATTCACTACTTAGATGAGGTGAACTTTGCCAAATTGTCAAACTACAGTAAACCAGGGCAACACATGGCACTTGTGTAAAATGCCAAGTAATGAAAAATACAATTTTCAATTAAAAAGCTAAACCAATGTGGTGGCTTTTGTGCCAAGTAATTAATTTTGTATCACATTCAATTTAATGTCATTTAGTCATTTGTGTCATTACATGTTTTTTGGAGGATTAGAAAACTGTTTCAAGCGCATTCCCAATACTGTGATTAGTCAGAATAATAATAAATAATAAAATAAAATAAATTTTAGATTAAATTTTTTTTTGTCCTTAAAAAAAAATAGTTTTGTAGTTCTTTTAATATTATTATTTGATGTGACAATCTCTTAGCCACGTCAAATTGCACATGTGGCAGAGTTCCCCAACATTCCCATAGTCGGGAACTTGCAATCTTCTAAATGGTAAAAAAAACATCTAATGGTAGTTGAGGTTGAAAAGAGAAGTTCTTTATATAAGTGAGGTGGTGGTAGGTGAGACAACCGGCATGTGGGATATGTAGATTAAGATTAAAAGAAGCTTCACTACACATGGTTAAGTGAAAATATAGGAATTGTGCTAAAAGTCAAATTTTAGGCATTATTTAGGCATGATAAAAGAACTTTTTTCAAAGAACTTCAAACTAAAAACAGTTGGAAAATCAACTTCAATTTTATTTCTAAAAATCCATTTGAGATTTCAACACTCCACTAGTCCACCTAAAGTTATGGACAAATTTTAGAGAGGGTGTTTGAAAATCAAAAAAATGTCCCTTCCACCCCCTCTTTGAAATGTGTCCATAACTCTTAGATGGGGCTTTGAAATCTCAAATGAATTTTTGGAGATAAAACTTATCTTGGTTCTCCAACTTTTTCTAACTCAAATTCTTTTGAAAAAGATATTATACTATACCTAAATGAGGTTTAAAATTTGATTTCAAGCACAATTCCTACATTTTCACTTACATCTCAAATTCTTTAAAATTTTGAGTTTATATTTCATCATTATTGAAACGACATGACAAATATAAACCAATCACACAAGGCTATCTCAACAATGTCACAAGTCTTGTTGACTCAATGTTGTAAATCAAAAATATTGTTTCAATATTTTTAATATGGTAGTATAGGATTATTGAATCAACAATTATTTGAAAATATTGTTTCAACATTTTCACTATAGTGGTGTAGAATATTGAATCAACAAATGCTGTAGTTTAAACATAATTTCAATGATGGATAAATGGAGTGCTAATATGAATTAATTTCAAATTTTTATGGTACAACTATGACCATGACATGCTTTTGAAACAATTTAACTTTTTTCATACATTGAACCATTAGGTAATTATCTCAAAATATTCCATCACAATTTCTAATAAAAATTGACCATTTTTTTGGCATTTTCACAATTTTGAAAAAGTAAACTTATGCACTAAATGGTGTAACAACAATGAAATAAAGGGAGGGTATGTTTGAGAATTGAGATGTAATTATGAGCTGCCTCATTTTTTTTGTAAATGAAATTGAAAATCCTTGACTGTACTACAATCTTATGGGTGGAGAATTTTCAAAGAGAAGTGAAGGAACATGTTTGTAGAACAATACTTAATCATTGGTAGAACAAGTTCATCATTGCCTAAATTTTGAAAATATTTTTAATTTAATTACTCTAAAATTCATTTATTTTTCCTAAACTTATTGAAAATTAAATCAAATTTATCCCCCAAATGATGAAAGTCAATTCTTACCAAACCTATGTGTGCTATTTGTATATAACAATATAACATTGTAGAACTTTTTTGACATTCTTACTTTGCGGGGATGCAATTTTGTGAGCCTGCGAGCATGAGCCTATGAGCCTATGAGCTTGTGAGCCTAGAATTTTTGGTGAAATTTTTGGTGATTTTTAGGGCATGGACCTATTACCGTGCTTTAAGAATTTTGGATTTTTATATCTAGTATCTCCCTCATGAGATTTGAAATTTGTGACTTTCAAAACTTTTTTTTCAAAAAAGAAATTTTCATTTTTTTTCAATTTTTTTTTCCGACTATGTTACTAGTTTGTTTTTGTTGCGACTTTTCACCCTCGAAAACCTTCTCTTGGTACCGAGAGATCAATTTCAGGGTGATAAAGTCAGGAAAAAAAAAAAAAAAAAAAAAAAATTCACGACTCCATCACCCTTAAAAAACCCTTGTTTGATTATGGATTTTGAACCTCAAAAAAAAATTCAAAAATTCAAATTTTTTTTGGAAGGTATTGAGAGGCCCTTTAGAGATAGTAGGGTTTGAAATTTTAAAATACATTAACCACATTTCCACGGTCATAGGTCCACGATCATAGGTCCATGGTCATAAAGCTGAAATTTTACTATATATAGATTTTTCTAAAAATGACTTCACTTTTTTTTCTCTTGCCTTAAAAAATTCATAGTTTTTTTTTATTAATTCTTTGGGCTCACAAAACCTACACTCATTGCTCGCAAGCTCTTGCTTTTAGGCTCACAAACTAGCGTTGTTGCTTACTTTGTTTCACTATTCAAATTGATGATTAGAAACTATTAATTTCAAACTTTTAATATCTGTAATGATCAATCCTTATTAAATCAATTTAGAAACATGTAACTTGAAAAATAATTGAAAAATACAATTTTAATTTCATCACTTGAATGAAAGTTTACTTTGATTGACAAAACTTATGCATTATACATACATGTGAAACAAATCATTGCAATGGAAAGTTGATGATAAAAACATCACTATTTCTTAGATTCTCGTATAGTAATTACACCTAAATGTAACCAAAAATATAATTGCACAGTGTTTCTATCAAGAAACTACCAATTTTTTTGGGATTTTGGTAGAAGTTAAGAGAGTACTCTAAAATCTCTTTAAATGCATTTATTAGACAATGTATGAATAAATTATGAATTTCCACAGTGCTAAAAATTAGATTTCCTACAACAACATTGTACATATGATATAGGAATTTATAGGGATTGGGTTAAGAAAGTGATCACAATTGGGTTCACTTATTCAAGTAGAATATTCTTCACAACTAAGATTGTACAATATTCATTATTTTTCAATTTTAGTTACAAAAAATGAAGTTGATTATGGTCAAGAGAAAATGTAAATATTGTGCTTCAAGTTAAATTTTAGACCTCATTTAGGTATAGTATATTATCATTTAAAAAAAATTGAATTAAGAAAAGTTGCCAAGAACCGAGATAAGTTTTATCTCCAAAAATCCATTTGAGATTCTAAAGCCCCATCTAAGAGTTATGGATACATTTCAAAGACGGGATGGAAGGGACATTTTTTTGACATTTTCAAACACCCTCTCTAAAATTTGTCTATAACTTTTAGATGAAGTGTTGAAATGTCAAATGGATTAAAAAAAATGAAACTTAAACTGATTTTCCAGCTTTTTTTAGTTTGAAGTTCTTTGAAAAAAGTTCTTCTACTATACTTAAATGAGGCTTGAAATTTGACTTTTAGCACAATTCTTAGATTTTCTCTCAACCATGTGTGGTGGAGCTCCTTGTAGTCTTAATTCACATATCCCACAAGGGTTGTCTTATCTACCACCACCCCACTTGTATAAACAAATTATCTTTTTACCCTCAACTACACACAAATGACTAAATTATGGTATCTAATTGGATATGACACAAAATTAATTATGTGGCACAAAAGCCACCACTTTGGTCTAGCTTTCTAATTGAAAATTGTGTTTTCTATTTCTTGGCAATGTGTACAACTACCCTATGTTGCCTTATGGTGCTGTGAATTATAAATGGACACATTCCATGAAGTTCATAGTGACTAACGTTGCGGTAAAGGGTGAACAAAAATAGGGAAAAAAATACCTTAAGTAAGCAAAAATCAATATGTGGGGTCCTTAGAAGGACTGTGGAGCAGCTCTCTAGAGGGCTAAAATTTTCTCTAGGGTTGTTGCAAGAAACACTTACTAGTTTTTTCTCAAAATGGCCTTTTTTAATAAGTCTTGTGGCTTTTGGAATAATTTTTTTATAAATAAAATAAAATATGGATAATTTGAAGAGCAATGAGAATATTATGTCTCTTAAAATTTACCTCTAAAAGTTATGCACAATAAAAGGACAATAGAAAATAAAATGAAAATAGACATTTTTTTCTTTGTTTTTGTAAAAAATTCAAAAAAGTAAACCAAGAAAAAATAATTTTTCCTTATTCAAAGATTCTTCTTCTCCAATAAATTTCATCTTCAACAAAAATATTTTGTGTTCTATATAAGTGTACTTTGGTAGTGTACTTTGAGCACATGCGGAAGTTGAACAGTTTAATATTTTCAAATTTTTTTTTAGATATTGTGTAACTGTATTAGAGGTCCATGCATGCCAATTTTCAAATCAAATTTTCTTTTTTGGGTCAAAAATAGGACTAAAACCCCTCCAAATGGCTAAACTAGACACCCAATTGGGGGAAGTTGAAAAATAGTAAAGTAATTTCTTAAAAATTGAAAAAATTATACAACTTGTAAGACTTTTGTGTGCACCTTCATTCCAAATTTCAAATCAAACAAACTAAACATGAAAAAGTTATGAACAAAAAACTACCTGGTAAAGGTCAAGGGGACAAAAAAAAGGACAAGTGTTTCTTGCAATCACCCTCCAATGGTGGTGTATCCTAGCTAGTAGTGCACCATGAATAGAAGGCAAAGTTGAACTTCTCAACAAAAACGAATGCCGTCTCTTTTCCTCTGTGGGTGAAGAAATGACATTTTTGAAAAATTTCTCATGAAATTTCTCAAAGTGCTTGGTCCAAGGCAAGTAGTGAAACTCCTACTTAGCTTTGTATACTAGTAGAAACCCCCGTTTAATGTAACAAGGCCTAATTTTTCTTGACAAATTTTACTAGGCATCAAAAGTAACAACCCATGCTTTTATGTCATTATTGATATTGTGTTGAACGTTTTTGTTGACATAAAAATACAAATTGTTACTTTTGATGCTTAACAAAATCTGTCAAGAAAAATTAGGCCTTGTCACATTAAACAGGGGTTTCTACTAGTGGTAGGTCAAAATTCTTAGAAAATAGCTCTGAACGGTAGAAAGGGTATCACACCTCCTTTATGCAAAACGGCTCATGATTCCAAGCTCCCAACTTTTATCTTGTTGATTTCTCCAACTTCAAAGAAATCTAATTCTCATAGGAGCTGTGACTACCCCTATTGTTTTTGGATGAGTTCATGAAAGACAAATCGGTTTTTGTACACTTTGGCTACAGTGTTCCTGATTTTTCGGGAGTACTTTAAAAATATAATTTAAAAATAAATAAATAAATAAATATATATATATATATATATATATATATATATATATATATATATATATATATATATATAATTTATGTATATTTCTTGAAGAAGAAGATATCTTAAGAAGGAAAAGTGTAGGAAAATTCTCTACATAGGTGAACTAGGAAAATGCAAAATCTCATGAAAATAGGCACTTTTACATTTTTATTTGTAAAAAATAGGAAAAGAAACTTTTTGAGAAATTAAGAATTGTTCATTAAGGAATAGTTGATGATGATTAGATTTCACTAAAAGAATTATCTAAAAACCATCTTCAATGTTAAAAAATTGCATGCAATGGAAGTGTTGTTTGTACTTATGTGGAGGGTATAAAATAATATGTTTTCAAATTTCCATTTTTGGATACATGATTCCCCACTATGAAAATAGACCATGAAATTTTGAGCTCTAAATCATTAATTTGGGCACTCCTAACGTAGTAAAATCCCTGAAACTCTTGATTGTGATAAATTAGCTAAATTAAAAGTTAATTATAAAATTAATTTCAAAAAATTTCAAAAAATAAGGGATCTGATTAACATCAAGTTAAGCATCTCCAATAGAAATTTCAAACTTATAGGATTCATACATCAAAAGTTATTGCCCAAAACAACATTGTCACTTTGATCATGACGTGAAATAGGACTGGTCTTTCTTGAACTCACCCTTCTACCACTATAAAAGTACAAGGAATAAAGTAGTAGGGTCATTGCAAGAAACACCGACCACTTTTGTAGCACTTTGCAAAATTTATTCTTGTCCAATGCTATAACTTTTGATTGATGAATCCAATGCCCAAACCAAAAAAACTATTTCTAGAGTTTTTGATTGCAATCATATTCTATATTTTTCAAAATTTACAAAAAATCATTTTATATTAAAATTTTTTTTTTCTAATTTGTCACACTTTCAAGATTAGTGTTTTTTTATACAATTGATTGGTTCAAATTGATGATTTTTGGTTGAAATTTCTATGGTACATCTTTTTATAGTAGGTAGGCATGTCTCTACCAAAGGGCATCCAAAAAAACATATTTTTTAATGACCTCTACATTAGTTGCAAACAGGCCTCCTGTGCGTGCATACTTCACAATATTAGAAATGATTTTGAACTCATTTTTTTAGTCAAACCTCATCACTGTAAAGCAGGGTTGATGAATTGCCACGTCAAAAGCAAAATCACGTCCAAAATACGGACGTCCAGACACAGCGGACGCATGTGTCGGCAGACGGTGGACGGGCAGAAGAGCGGACGGGCGGACGGACAAGCGAACGGCCGAGATGGAGCGGACGGGCGGGCGGATGGCTGAGATGGAGCGGACAGGCGGATGGACGGCCGAGGTGGAGCGAACGGGTGGACGGACTAAGAATGTGTTATCCGAGACTCCGAGTGTCTGTGGGATTTTAAAATTATATTACAAGTCCTTTGTGAGTTGTGACTAACCACACTACCACAGTAATCTCTAAAATCAAGGTTAGTATCATTACTGATGCATGGCACATTGGGAAAAGAATCCTTTATCACTAACCACACTAAGCCCCAAAATTCGGGTTAGTATGGTTAGTAACATATTCATATTGTGGAAAAACAATCCTTTGTGACGAAGCACACTAATTCCAAAAATCAAGGTTAATACTATTACTAATACATGGCACATTGGGAAAAAAAATCCTTTGTCACTAAGCACACTAAGCCCCAAAATTGAGGTTAGTATGGTTAGTGACAGTTTCATATTATGAAAAAAAATCCTTTGTCACTAATTGCACTAACCCAATTTGGAACCGAAACCCACCAAGTTTCGGTCCTAAATCCTAAAAAAAGGAAAAGTGTGTTGAGGTTTACTTGAAGTCTATCTCAAGTACACATCCACACACTTTTACTTTCTTTATTGAACATACTATTTTTAAAATTTCTTTTGCTTCTAATTCAATGAGGATTAAAAATGCACTTGAGGTGTGCTTGTGTGGCACTTTTACATTTTTCATTGAACACATTATTTTTAAAATTTATTTTGCTTTACATTCATTGAGAAGATTAAAAATGTGCTTAAGGTGCACTTGAGGTCTACTTCAAGTACACCTGAAGCACATTTTTACTTTCTTCTTTAAAACATGATTTTGAATATTTATTTTGCTTTACCCTATGTACAATTTCATTTCTTGAAAAAAATCTAGAAAATTGCATTTACAAATGAGTCGTACAAATGTTTTTTTTTCCAAAAACATGCTTACAATGCCTAGGCAATAAAGAAGATTGTTCATAACTTTTAGATCACTTGTCCAAATAAAATGAATTTAAGGTTTCTATATAGACAAAAATTTAATGTGCGAGAAAAAATAAATAAAAATAAAATAAAAATAAAAATGATGGTTTTTGAAATTCCTTTTTGTTGTCCACTCTCCCTAATTTTGAAAAGAACTTTTGTTTGTAGACATACTTTGTATTCTTGCCCATCAATTGAGGAAAAAACTTATTCCTATAAAGACAATCAATTTTTCTATCTTCAAAAAGAGTTTCTAAACATCATGACAAAAACTTAAAAAATGAGACTATTGGTACCTTCTCAAAATCCAAGGTGTCTCTCCAAGGGACAAATGGTCCTTCAAACATTAATACTACACAAATTCTATATTTGACTTTTGTAATACTTTAGGAGCTTATGACATAGGTCATACTCTATTTTTGATTTTCTCTAATACAACACCATCTCATGATCTCATCTAACATCTAATGAAATAGCTTGTACAATTATAGTTTAACAATATTGATTCTTTCAATTAGGCATGCACCCTTAGGCCTAAGGCCTAAACCTACATTTAGGAAAATCTTTCAAATCACTAAATATATATTTGACAATTCCATATCATAATAGAATAATATCATGACATCGTTTTTAATGTAGAAAGACATTACAAATGTATATGTATGAGGTCTAATAAATATTGATTGATTATTGTACATGTAATCTAGGTTTTGTAATTCCACAAAACCCAGGAAACAATAGTATAGGGGTTCTTCGTTTTAGGAAAAGGTTAAATCAGTCTAACGTTTTGTGACTAAAAGTCACTTACAAATAGTTCTATGTTTAAAAATTTAGGATAATATTATAGCACTCTTATTCCCATGTATAAAATTTGTTGGCCAGTCCATTACCAAAGTATGTATAAAGTTTCAGTCCTATATAGTGTTCTAAGGGATGTCAAATCATTCTTTGTCAAATAAATCAGGTTTGGTCAAATGAATCTTATATAATGCATGCTTTAGGACTTAGTCATAACACAATAGTACTTATAAAATAATACACATAATTCATTAATTATACCTTTTTATGTTTAGGTCAAATTTGTCCAATCAATCTATCACTAACACGATTCATGCATAAATGCCTAACGTGTCTGCAAACTACGTCAAATTTGTCTTGGTTATGCAAAGTATGCTAAGTTTAGAAATTTACCAGAGGTCAAATTTTTCTCTTTTCTTTTCCTCCCACTTTTGCTTTCGGCAAATGATTCCAGGTCAAATGGTCCAAACCAACATTGGTTAATTCCTAAAACATACAAAACACTGGTACAATTCACAATTTGACCAAATATATAGAACCTATGACCAAAACTTAAAATAAATCACAATTATACAAACAAACCCAAAAGCTAATTACTCAAATTAAAAAGAAACCCCAAGGACCTAAAAACATGAGCCAAATAAATACCAAAAAATGTGTAAATCAGCACCTATAGGCGTGCACAAGGCCTATGATCATACTCTGGACCCTAAGGCCATGAAAACTAGGTCTAAAACCACGAAATAGGACCCTATGGCTGCAAAACAGCTTAAAACCAAAAAAACAGCTCAAAAATGCATTTTTCAAATTTTGGTCCTATAACCGTGCGATTTGGGACCTATAACCTGTCGCAGGCTGTCCGCGCCGAAGCTCCGTAGCGACTGCCGCCGCGCCGCGCCTCCGTCGTTTAGACTCCGACGACAAGCAATTTTTGATCGTTTTTCAAATATCTGAGTGGAATCACTCTCTCTCAGTCAACATCATTACGCTGGCGCTAAGAGATTTGAAGAAATTTCAAGAATCGTGAAGTGAAACCTAATTCATGATGATGTCGTGTTTATCCAAAATCTGCAATTTCTTCTCCGGATTGTCGAATTTCTCAAAATTTCTTGCTGATGTTTGCTCACTTAGTTGATAAGATCCACCCCAGACCCTCGATTGATTCAATTTGGTACTAATCTGAGAAATCTAAAAGAAAACTTCTTCACATTTCAAACTTCTGCAAATCTTCCATCTTCTCCAACTTCGGCGGCTGACAACTTGCTCAATTTTTGCTCAATTCGTGAAATTTCTGGTTCTATCCTGACTTATTTTTTCTCTTCTTTCCAACAGTATATAACATGCCTTCAAATTCTTCCTAAATCAAAAGTTATTGCGATTTGAAGTTCGCTGTTTTTTTCACTCTGCGACTGCCGCGATTTTCAAAAATTTTGTTTCAAAATCTTCAATTTTGTCTCAAATTTTCCCATTTCACCTTGCTAATTCTCAAATTATATCAAATTCCAAACTAACACTCAAAATCACTCACAATTATCTCCAAAAACTCACACAATACTCCAAATTTTCACAAAAGCAAGGAATTACAAATTTTAACAATATAATACTCGAAAAAGATCTAAATTCACAATAATTATATATATATATATATATATATATAATGATGGGTCTTACAAAGCCATAGTATTTCATTTTTTTAATCTATTTATAGGTTTAGAAAATGAAGTGTCACACCTCTTGGGAAGGGATGAGACCTCATTCATACCCCATTCATCCCTTTTTTTAATTTTTTTTAATTTTAATTTTTTTCATCCATCCTCCCAACTCTATTTACACTTCGAACTAGTTGTAGACTTTAAAATTATTTTTATTCCTATTTTTTTAACACTAAAGGGGCCCTAATTGTTTTTTTTTTAATTTAACCATTATCCTAAAAAAATTTAGGTCTACAGTACATGATTAACATTGGTTATTACATTTGAAGGTCAATCTCCTTTTTTACTCCCTAAACACCAATATTTTTGAAATGCAATATATTGTTGATGGCTTATAACTTACGATGTACATATAGGTGAAAGAGTATACAATAAAAACTTCAATTATATTTTGTTATATGAATGTAATATTTAACCTTGACCTATTATAGTATATCATATTAAATTACATTAAAGTGTTTCAATTGTTTTCAACAACATCTTCTAATAGAATAATAAAATGATATAATAGAAATGATTTATTTATTTCTTGTAGGATGTATACTTTAGTGTTTTGAATTATCAATGCATTTTACAATATAAGTACAAAACCAAAAGAAACACTTCAATCTTTAGATCATATTTGAATGTTTCACTTTTGTACAGGTAGTAGTAATGTAGAATACTTCAAAGCCAAACAAAAATTAATGCCCTAAATCCCACAAAACATTCAAAAAACAAAATAAATGAGTTAGTGAGGTCTACATATGTACTACATTTTAATAATGACATTTAAAAAGAATTGAAAGTCAAATATATTGTACACATTGCACCAATGTTTTTGGTAAGTAATATACAATTTGAAGTTTGGATAGGGTTTAGGGTTTAGCGTTTAGGGTTTAGAATGTCAATGTGTGGAGAAATAACTTGAATTACCATTTTGTGCATTCATACTACATTGGATACTTCCACCATTCAATAGCTGTCAATTCAAGAATGGAAGTGAACTGGTTTTTCTCAGAATCCAATGTTCTTGCACTCGAGGACTTTCAAAATTCTAAAACATCGAATACACAGTGAACAAACTCAACAAAAGGTCAAGCGTTTTGGCGAGCAGGCGGACGAGTGGATGGGTGGACGGGTGGATGCATGGAGGGGCGATCGGACGGACGGTCGAGATGGAGCGGATGGGCGGACGATTGGACAATTGGACGGACAAGATAAAGTGGAGTGCCACCCATCCGCCACACAGCGTCAACGCGGTTGAACTCACAAACCAACTACATTTTACAAGGCAAAATGCAGACGGATGGACGGTTGAGCAGTCAATCAAACGAGCTGTCAAATACGAGCAAGTAGTCAAACTTCATGTGTATTTGAGGTGTGCTTGAGATAGATCTAAAGCACACCTTAAGCACATTTTGAATCCTCTCATTCAATTTAAAGAAAAATAAATATTCAAAATCATGTTTTAAAGAAGAAAGTAAAAATGTGCTTCAGATGTACTTGAAGTAGACCTCAAGTGCACCTTAAGCACATTTTTAATCTTCTCATTGAATGTAAAGCAAAATAAAATTTAAAAATAATGTGTTCAATGAAAAATGTAAAAGTGCCACACAAGCACACCTCAAGTGCATTTTTAATCCTCATTGAATTAGAAGCAAAAGAAATTTTAAAAATAGTATGTTCAATAAAGAAAGTAAAAGTGTGTGGATGTGTATTTGAGATAGACTTCAAGTAAACCTCAACACACTTTTCCTTTTTTTAGGATTTAGGACCGAAACTTGGTGGGTTTCGGGCCAAAACTTAATGGGTTTTGGTTCCAAATTGGGTTAGTGCAATTAGTGACAAAGGATTTTTTTTCATAATATGAAACTGTCACTAACCATACTAACCTCAATTTTGGGGCTTAGTGTGCTTAGTGACAAAGGATTTTTTTTCCCAATGTGCCATGTATTAGTAATAGTATTAACCTTGATTTTTGGAATTAGTGTGCTTCGTCACAAAGGATTGTTTTTCCACAATATGAATATGTTACTAACCATACTAACCCGAATTTTGGGGCTTAGTGTGCTTAGTGACAAAGGATTCTTTTTCCAATGTGCCATGCATTAGTAATAGTACTAACCTCGATTTTTGGGATTAGTGTGCTTCGTCACAAAGGATTGTTTTTCACAATATGAATATGTTACTAATCGTACGAACCCCAATTTTGGGGCTTAGTGTGGTTAGTGATAAAGGATTCTTTTCCCAATGTGCCATGCATCAGTAATGATACTAACCTCGATTTTAGAGATTACTGTGGTAGTGTGGTTAGTCACAACTCACAAAGGACTTGTAATATAATTTTAAAATCCCACAGACACTCGGAGTCTCGAATAACACATTCTTAGTCCGTCCACCCGTCTACCTGTCCGCTCCATCTCGGCCGTTCACTTGTCCGTCCGCCCGTCCGCCGTCTGCCGACATATGCGTCTGCTGTGTCTGGACGTCTGGATTTTGGACGTGATTTTGCTTTGGACGTGGCAATTCATCAACCCTGCTTTACAGTGATGAGGTTTGACTAAAAAAATGAGTTCAAAATCATTTCTAATATTGTGAAGTATGCACGCAAAGGAGGCCTGTTTGCACTAATGTAGAGGTCATTAAAAAATATGTTTTTTTGGATGCCCTTTGGTAGAGACATGCCTACCTACTATAAAAAGATGTACCACAGAAATTTCAACCAAAAATCATTAATTTGAACCAATCAATTGTATAAAAAAACACTAATCTTGAAAGTGTGACAAATTAACAAAAATAAATTTTAAATATAAAATGATTTTTTGTAAATTTTGAAAAATATAGGATATGGTTGCAATCAAAAACTCTAGAAATAGTTTTTTTGGTTTGGGCATTGGATTCATCAATCAAAAGTTATAGCATTGGACAAGAACAAATTTTGCAAAGCACTACAAAAGTGGTCAGTGTTTCTTGCAATGAAATAGTAGACCAACCACCACCAATCAGGGTCATTGCAGGAAAGACCGACCGATTTTGGTAGCATTTTCCACAGTATTGTTGAAATTTTCGGGAATACTGTACTATTGTATAATTAGAAAAACAATTTTAAAAAAATATAAAAATATGTTTTATATGAATATCTCTAAGAAGAAGGTATCCTAGGAAGGAAAAGTGTAGAAAATTTCTCTAAGTAAGAGAACTAGAAAAGTGCAAATTTTCATGAAAATAGGTACTTTGACATTTTAATTTGTAAAAAAAAGGGAAAAGAATTTTCTTAGAAACTAAAAATTGGAAATTTGGGAGAACTTTATGATGAAGAGATTTCACCCAAAGAATGATCTCAAAACCATCTTAAATGTTCAAAAGTATGCATGGAAGGGAGGCATGATAGCGCACATTTAGAGGAAAGAGAATAATGATTTTTGAGATTTCCTTTGGTAGAAATATGCCTACCTAGTATGGGAATAGGCCACAAAAATTTCAGCTTTAGATCCTTAATTTTGGATGCTTCCCAGTACTAAAAACCCCTAAACCGCAAAGTGTGACGAATTAGCTTAATTGAAATTTAATTATGAAATAATTTTTGAAAATTTCTGAAAAACAAGGAATTTGATTGTTGTCATACCAAATATCTTCAATTAAAATTTCAAGTTGATATGGTTCATATTTTAAAAGTTATAATCAATAACAACTTTGTCATTCAAAGTCTGACGCAAAATTGTACCGGTCTTTCTTGCAATCACCCATTACTCCCACAGTAGTATTTTAAGGTGGAAATTGCTTTCAGAGAACTTTAAGTAGCTCTCACTATTTGGTTTCTAAAGTAGTGATTATTAGCATTTTTTCTATGGTTCCAACTGCAATAAATCAAATTTTTTTTGAGCATGGTTGGAGACTTGGGGTTAGGAATTGTGCCTTCATTCTTTTGTATTAAACCCAAATGCCCAAGGCTTTTTTGAGCTTTTAGGACTTTGCTCTAAAATGAACAAAAAGTCAACTTTATGATAAACTTTATCAATTTTTGTTGAAATGTAACCATAAAAATTCAAACTAGGCATGTGAGAGATCTTTTAGGAAAAAAAAACACAACACATTTATGAATTGAAAGATTATAATGTTTGAACATGAGGGCATTAAAATTGAAAAAGTGATGTGAACTATGAAGCCTTTCAATTTTTTTTTCACAAGTCAAATCTAAAAATTTGGTGACTAAAAAAATATGAGGTGAAAGGGCCTAATATGCATAACTCCAATCAATTTATAGCTTCTCAAAATCTACTCTACAATTTTTTTAAATGAATTTCTAATAAGATCTTTTCTCCAAGATCTAGTGTATTTGAGGCTCATTTACAAGAGCCCGTAACACTAGAGAAAGTGAAGATTGCAATGGGTACCCATGCACAAAATCTTGAATAGAAAAATCATAGTCAATCATTTTCAAGATCGGATTTTTGATGCTTCAAATAGACTTTGAAAAAAATCCTCCAAAAATACAAACTACTAAAATAACAATTTGGTTAGGTTTTCTTTTAACTCCAAAGTTTTGCAAACATCAGATTTTGGTGCCTTTGGCATTTATATGGGTTAAAGCGCTAATAGCATTTTTGAAGCCACTGAGTTGAACGACTCACCTATTTGAGATTTTTCATAAAACCTGCTTTCAATATTGATGATTGGGCACGAATGCAGTAGAGTAGTAGACGGGAGTCCTATCCCAGATTCTTATGTTTTAGCATTTTGATAAAATGTACTAAAATTTCTTATAATTGAAATCCTAAATGCCCAAGACCTTTCTTGAGGTCCTTGGACTTTGCTCAGAACTAAACATTCAATAGGTCCAAGTTTTGTTAAGTTTATCACTGAATTTTCAGAAAAACTCAAACGGGACCGAGTAACTTGTCTAAATTCATGTTGGCCCCGTAAGTGCTAAGAACTGAAACAACCAATTGCAACTCTCTAGAGAGCTAGCGAGGTAGTAGAGAGAAGCTCAATTTCTGAGTCCTGAGAATTACAGGATGTGAGGAATAAGCTCTATTTGCTCCACATACATGCGAGTTGATCCAGACAGTCTGAATGGGAGCTTTCCTAGCGGAATCATCGCTAGACGAGTGTTGAATTGTGATCAGCCCGAGGAATGGCGGCTGCTGTACTGCTGCTTGAACGTTGCGACTGGACTAGCTTGGTGATCTCGACTGTTGCATGTAAGTTGGCGTTCTCGACCAGTACGTGTAACTTGTCATGATAACGAAGGGGGGTCATCGACTTCCGCCCTGCTCGCGGCGCTTTATAATTTGCACCGACGTACGTGGTGGCATTCATGTGTGAAGTTCGCCGCACACGACGCCGTCCGTCGAGGACGAGGCCCGCATCATGAACCTGCCCATGCCGGACATGAAGGTGCCGAAGCTGCTCAAGCAGTTCCAGCGGAAGGTGCTGAACGCGCAGCAGCTGCATGGTGGTGCTTTCGGCCGCGGCGCACACACCGTCGGTCGCGCGCCGTGCATGACGTTCGGCAACCGAGTGAATGCGTCTCCCGTGGACCCCACTCTGCCGCCGAGCTCAGCGGCGTCGCTGAAGAAACAGTGCCTCTCCGCAGAGATCGAAGACGGTGCGCGTGGACATCGACTCGACCGCGCAGTACTTCAAAGACGTCGTTGCGGGCACTGGCTGTCGACGTCGGACCAGAGACTGGTCGAGGATGTGCGAACCGAGCAGGCCGTGCTCTCGAACCAGGAGTTTCATCGCAACTTCGGAAACGAGATGGTGGCCATGAGCAAGATGGAGGTGCTGATAGGCCGGTCGGGCGAAATCCGACGAGACGATTTAGCAGAGTGAGCATATGCTCCTCTTGGTAATATTTATATTGCCAAGTCTTTCAGCACATATAAGTCTCTGTCCAATCCGATCCTTCCGACATCAGTAGCAGCATTAGATCATTCATGAAATATTTATTCCGTCATACGACGAATCTCGCGATGTAGAGCCTAATCTGCACGTTTTGAAACGAAGCGTCTGTTTCAACGGCAATCACTTAATAAATTGGTAGAGAATTCTGTGCAACTGTACAAAACATTAATCTAAACCTGCTCTGGTTGATTATTGTAGATGAACCGCTTGAGCATCTCGTTTAACATGGGCATTTGGAAATTTGCCATGCTTGTAATGAGATTGACTTCTGAGGAATCAAATTACAGAAGGTTCAACAGGTGAATGCGCTGAAATCTTTCAATTGATCACGACGCGCACATGTTCTAATTTTGAAAGAAATCTTGTAGCATTGTCAATTTCGTTGAACGGTTGAATTCACAGTGCCGAAATTGCGACGTTTCACTGCACAAAGCTAGGGAAAACAGGATTGGTACACAACTGGGTTTCCAAACGGCCTATCTACAAAAAGAACTAGTATCGAGAATTTCAGCCATTTGAAAGGTCTACTCAATTAAAATTGAGATTTTTTCATCTCCAAATACAAATGAGAAATACCGTTAGCTAGTATTGAAGAGTGGTAAGTTACAAGTTATTTAGACTACAGTTCGTAAATTGATTACCGGGACTGGTTTGTCCTGAGAGAATGGAATTCTAAGATTGTCGCCATTCGGAACGCAAGAAATAACGAAATTTAAGTGCATGAAGCTGTATGGAAATCAACAAGTAGAGAAGCACAGAGCCAAAGATTTGAGTTTCAAGGCGACCCTCAGTCGGGACCAGCATCAGTTACACGAATGAGTGCATGTTTCATTTCATGGATTTTACGTTATCGTCAAGGACCTCTTGTAGACTCAGCTAGTTGCAGGTCTTGCTTTGCTCGTGAACAACGATCTTCATTATTTCCGCAGCTAGCTAGTTCCCATAAGAGCTAGCCACAAATTTCAAATTTCTGTGTTGGGCAATACCAGCTCGTGGCAAATAACAGTAAACTGAACGATTAATTGTTCCAAGAACTGGCCATCAGAACACAACTGCGACTCAACTCGTAATTCAAGCTTCTATTTGAGAGCAAAATAAATCGATCAAAGGACCAGCTAGATTGGGGTTTTCAGCGACTGCCAGTCAGAATCGAAATTCAATCCCACATGCACGAGGACGTTGTCCTGATGAGAGCCTGTTTGGGAGTCAGAAATGAATGTGAACCGGACCAAAATAAATTGATGTCACTATGGTACATGATAATCCGAGGAGACGGCCTTCGCCAAGTCTCCAAGGCAATGAATGAATAAATGTCGAATGGATTGGTTTCTATCCAATCGAGACTAAAAAGAATCACGCGGCGACAAATAAATGGCTGCCGCCTGGGACCTAAATTAAACTTCATGCATGAATCGATCGAAAGCCTAATTGAATGGACCGTTGGTCCGTATCTGTGCGCCCACTAGTTCACGAATCGGCACTGTCTCCGGATCTCGCCGGACTTGCCCGTCAACACGTCCACCTTGCTCATGGACACCATCGCCTTCGCGAAGTTCGAGTTGAACGTCTTCCCGTCCGTGTTGGCGCGCACCTGCCCCTTCGTGCGCGAGTCCAACCACATGCTCTGGTCGGACGTCAGCAGGCCCAGCTTGTTCGCGATGTTCTTGAAGTACTGCGAGTCGAACTTCGTGGCCGAAACCAAATCCAAGTCCACTCGCGTGCTCACGATGCCCGCCATGGGACACTTCTTCTTCAAGTCACGCGCGAAGTGTGCTTGCATGGTGGGGTCGATCTCGGCGCCTTGAATGCGGTTGTCGAAGGTCAGGCACGGGGCCTTCCCGATGGTGTGCGCACCCGCCAGCGCCACCATCTGCGCGGCGTTCAGGCCCTTCTTCTCGAAAGCCCTCAGCAGCGCCGGCACCGTGTTGTTGGGAGTCATGAGGTTCGCCGCCACCTCCGAAGCCCTGGACACCTTCCCGTCGCGTCGCCCCGCGGGCACCGTCCAGCCCTGTCCGCCGGTCAGGAGGACGGTGTCGCGGACGGCGAACTGCAGGACGTCGGAGCAGGAGACGACTCCCGGGCAGGCCGCTTCCACGGCCTCCTTGGCGGCGTCGATGGCTTCGAAGCCGTGGACATTGAGGCCGCCATTGATGATGTGTGTTTTCTCGGTGGAGGATCCGTCCAGGAGCAAGGACGCGTCGCAGCCGCGAACGAAGCAGTCGTGGTAGGCCAGGCGGAGAACGCCGGGGGCCACGCTGTTGTCGTTCTGGAAGGACTTGAGCATGGACTCGTAGATGATTTGTTCGACGTTGGGGCAAGACTGGTGATAGAAGCCTTCTCGCACACCCTTGTTACTCTGGTGATGGTGACTCCGAGTAGCAGCGACGGGAGCGCAGATCAAGCTCAGGATCGTCAGCGCGGCGCACAACGAGAGGAACACGCTGCCCAGTGTCCTGGAAACAGCCATCTTGATCGATCTCACGTTCGCTTGGAAGTTGGAATCCCTCCTTCGCGTGCGGCCGGTCGTTTTAATCCTTCAAAAGATAATTGGGCTTCAATTTCGGGTTTGCTGTCGATGACAGCTAGCACCAGAAGCAAACCTGACCGGATGTCTTGAAGCTCGTAGCTCGACCTTGCAATTGATTCGCTCTTCAGCCAACCAGGCGTGTTCTCGATCGGAAACGGGATTCAATTCTCAAGTTGGTACACGTACAGGACCCTTCCGAAGTAGCTGTAGATTCCAGAGCTGGACTGTTGACGCTGCAGAGTACTTGAAGTGAGAGCTCATGGAAGCAGTGAGATTATGAGCAGGACAGAGTACCTCGGACCCTTATATACTAAGGCAAAGTCACTGTGCTGAGAAGGAAACAGTGTGCTTTGCTCGCCGGTCGCCACAGGTGGCCCTCACCGAGTATTTGAAAGAGCGTCACGAGTATATTTTGAATCCCCGCTTGTATTTCGTAGCCGGAAACCCGGCGCTTTACGTTCCACGCGTTCAGGACTTGTAGACGGTTACTTATCTCGACGGCGTGGCGAGGACGTGAGCCGTGGATGAAACCTCTTCGGAAGATCAGCGCTATCGGAGTCGTACTTGAAGATGTAGATTCGCCGCTGACTTTAAATTTTCAACGTGGGGCTCCTGGTTATCCGTGAGACTTCTGATACAACTTCGTATTGGCTGAAATGTGTTGCATGGGTTGCTGCTTTGGTCCCACAGGTCCCACTTCCAGCGTTCCAACGAATGATGCGACACAGTTGAATTTGATAAGTTGTGAAGACGACCATGCCTTCGTCACAACTACTTGTAAGGCATCTTATAGTCTACGCGAATCCGAATCTTAGTGAGTAATTAAAACAAAGCTTACTGAAGACCATGTGAAAGCAATTCTTACACTGTGAAATTCAAATTTGGACTCATTGAATCAAGTTTGATGATCATCTGATGATTATTTAGTCTATCTGAGAAGGGCGTTGACTTTCCAATTCATGACTTCAGTAGAGTGACGAAGCTCCAGCCCTCAAAGAACTCAATTTTGTTAAGTTAGCAATATTTCTCAAACCTAAAATTTTGACATATATCTTCGTAAAGGTCCAATTTCAGGCCGCAATCTAGGTCATGCGCAGATTTTGGTTTGAGGTTTAGGTTTCCTAAGCGGCGTGACTCGTGAACTGTGGACTCAGAGTAAACTTAATGGAATATATATAGCCAATGTAACAAAATTTACTTCCTCAATTTTTTTAAATTATAATGCATTTTAGTCTAATCTCAAGAGATATAATTTGTTTTACTCAAGAAAATTCTTGTAGCCCTCCTAACAAGGAATTCAAAAATGTAATTATATACATGAAATGACTATTTTTTGGGGACATTAATAGCATTAAAAACTTAATTATATGACTCTATTTTAATACATGTATCATAGGACAAGGTCAAGGCTTTTTTTTTCATATTTGAAGAAGTGCCATAGTGGCGATATAAAATGTTATAGTGGTGTTCCAAATTGCAACATTCATCCACTTATTGGATGTATAGTAAGGTTTTCATCCACAATGAGATGATTTCATCTAATATTTGTTTTAATTTCAAATTTGTCTGGTGATTTCGTCCAAGTTTTTTGGCATTTTTTGTGGTGTTTTTTTAGCCACATTATTTTTTCTAGTGCACTTTGGCATTAGACAGCCCAAAAACAGCCCTAGATGAAGTACCTAATTTTTGAGGCTTTATGATAAAAATTTAATTTTACTCAAAGGAAACTTTTGTATAAAATTTTTAAGACTATATATAGATGTTTCAATTCTTCATATATATTGTGAGGTTATTTTTGTTTTAAATGTATGAAAGTCAACATTTCCTACACTTAAATTCCAACAATTTTTTACTATGTTTTTACCAAAACTGCTCCAAAACTATCATTTCTATAATAACTACCAAATATTAGAAAAAAAAAATTTAGGATCAAAATTGTAGGGTCTTTTATTGCACTAGTTTGAGACTTTGAGAGGATGTATAAAAAAATTAGAAATTTTTGGCATGTATATTGCAAGATATTAGTGTTTGGGATTACAAAAATCTATTTTTACCATTGTAAAAATTTGGGCAGCTATACTTCACAAGGTCACATTTGTATGTAAAAATGTCCAAAATGGTTGTAATTCTTTCAATTCATTCTTCAATTTTGGTTGGCTTTATCCTTGAAAATTTTCAAATCACTTGGAACTGTACAACATGTAAAAAAAAATAGTAAGTAGAAGAAATGGAGATTGATCAAATACTAAATTGTTAACCATTTATTTAGTGAATTGAAAAATGCCAATCCAAATGGTTGTAATGTTGTAATAAAAAATCTATGCTCAATATTTTTATTTATTTTTTAAATACTAAAAATTGACTTAAATAAAGAACTTTAAACTTTATTTTAGAGTAGACATTCCATAACAAACTACAAAGTATCCACAAATTGAAACTTCCATAATTTTCATGTCATTAATCAAGATAAAATGATTCAAAGCTTTCTACATATATATAGATCTAAATAATCAATTTCAAATTTTTCTTTTTAAATAAATTGAAGAAGTTTTTTCAATTGCCTAGGTTGCCTGTTGAGTGTTGAGCAATGAAAACCACATATTATACAATATCTTTTGAATCTTTCAAGCTACACCCTAAGAAAATGTTGTGTGAAAACTTCAAAGAAAAATAATAAAAGCTCCATTCATATGTACTTGCCCAAAATTACTATGTTGCCAACAAAATACACTTTTGTCCTTTAGGGGTTAATTTTTTTTAATGTGGTCTTTAGCTAACTTTTTTGGTCTTTTAAATTTGATATAGTTTTCAAAAAATCCGCCTATTAAGCTATTTTAATGCCAATGATCCTTGTGTGGGTCATTGCAAGAAACACTAGTACTATTTTGTGTCAAACATTGCATGCTGATGTTTTTTGGCCATAACTTTTTTGTTTTGACTCCAAATGACTCATGGTTTATAGGATAGGTACTCGTAACTATTATATATCTTCCTTGATTTTTTCATAGTTTTCAAAAATATTTTACTATCCAAAAATAGACCCCAATTGAATGTCACACTTTGTAGTTTATGGGTTTTTAGTACTGTGGAATACCTTTTTTTAATGATTTTGAGATGAAATTTGGATGAAATAGTCTTCAAATAGACTTCTAGTTTTGCAGTAAAGGATTTTCAAAAATAATTAATTTTATTTGGTGTGGAGGTCTACAAAGTGAGCTTCTTTCTGCTTGAATTTTAAAACATGTAAAATATGATTTTGTTGGGTTTTTTGTTGAATGACCATCTCTATAAAGTTTTTTCAAGTAGTTTATTTTTATTTTTTGAAAATACTTATTTTTACTATTTTTCCCTAATTTTTGAATCAAAGTACCTATTTTCTTGAGCTTTGGCACTTTTCAAGTTCTCCTACTTAGAGAATTTTCTATCAATTTCCTTCACTGAAAACCTTCATTTTAAATGTATATACATTTTTTTTTTTAGTTTTAAAAAAATTAGTTTTCTAATTTTATAGTAATTCTGAAAAAGTCATGAGTACTATTGCAAAACGCAACAAAATTGACAAGTGTTTCTTGCAATGACCCGTGTATAATATATTAATTGTGTACCCAAGCTTTCATTCTTTTCAAAGCCCACTACTTGAATTGTAAATATATAGTTTATGGAAATTACCATCCAATCTTATTTCTGAAACATTTGTGCAAAATTAATTTCAGAGTTCTTTGCATTAAGATTCAATTGCTCAAATTTATCAAAATTGACAACATTGAGTACATTTCATTAGGGGTTGTCATAGCACCTCTAAAGGCCTCTGCATTCCCTAAGAATGAGCACACATTAGAGAAAATTTTGGGCCAACAAAGGTCTGCTCGAGAATGATTTGCCAAGCTATTTCAACGGGAGTAGAGAGTCCAAAGAATATATCAAAATTTACTCAATTCACTACTTAGATGAGGTGAACTTTGCCAAATTGTCAAACTATAGTAAACCAAAGCAATATAGGGCACCTGTGTACAATGCTAAGTATGAAAAATACAATTTTCAATTAAAAAGCTAAACCAATGTGATGGCTTTTGTGCCACATAATTAATTTTGTGTCACATTCAATTTGATACCATTTAGTCATTTGTATCATTAGAAGTTTTTTAGAGGATTAGAAAACTGTTTCAAGCTTGTTTCCAATGTTGTGATCAGTCAGAATAATAATAAATAATAAAATAAATTTTATTTTAGATTAAATTTTTTTTTTTAATCCTAAATTTTTTTTTAGTTTTTTAGTTTTTTAATATTATTATTTGACGTGACAATCTCTTAGCCATGTCAAATTGCATATGTGACAGAGTTCTCCAACATTCTCATAGTTGGGAACTTGCAATCTTCTAAATGGTAAAAAAAACATCTAATGGTAGTTGAAGTTGAAAAGAGAAGCTCCTTTTTATAAGTGGGTGGTGATAGGTAAGACAACCGGCATGTGGAATATGTAGATTAAGATTAAAAGGAGCTTCACCACACATGGTTAAGTGAAAACGTAGGAATTGTGCTAAAAATAAAATTTCAAGCTTCATTTAGGCACGATAGAAGAACTTTTTTCAAAAAACTTCAAACTAAAAAAAGTTGGAAAATCAACCTCAATTTTATTTCTAAAAATTCATTTGAGATTTCAACACTCTACTTAAAGTTATGGACAAATTTTAGAGAGGGTGTTTGAAAATGTCAAAAAAATGTCCCTTCCACCCCCTCTTTGAAATGTATCCATAACTCTTAGATGGAGCTTTGAAATTGCAAATGGATTTTTGGAGATAAAACTTATCTTGGTTCTCCAACTTTTTCTAATTCAAATTTTTTTGAAAAAAGATATTATATTATACCTAAATGAGGTCTAAAATTTGATTTCAAGCACAATTCCTACATTTTCACTTACATCTCAAATTCTTTAAAATTTTGGGTTTATATTTCACCATTATTGAAACAACATGACAAATACAAACCAATCACACAAGGTTGTCTCAACAATGTCACAAGTCTTGTTGACTCAATGTTGTAAATCAAAGATATTGTTTCAATATTTTTAATATGATAGTATAGGATTATTGAATCAACAATTATTTAATAATATTGTTTCAACATTTTCACTATGGTGGCGTAGAATATTGAATCAACAAATGATGTAGCTTAAACATAATTTCATTGGATAAATGGAGTGCTAATATGAATTAATTTCAAATTTAATGGTGTAACTGTGACCATGAAATGCTTTTGAAACAATTTAATTTTTTTCATACATTGAACCATTAGGTAATTATTGAAAATTAAATCGAATTTATTCCCCAAATGATGAAAGTCAATTCTTACCAAACCTATTTGTGCTATTTGTATATAACAATATATCATTGTAGAATTTTTTGACATTCTTACTTTGTTTGACTATTCAAATTGGCGATTAGAAACTATTAATATCAAATTTTTAATATCTTTAATGATCAATCCTTATTAAATCAATTTAGAAACATGTAACTTGAAAAAACTTTCAAATATAATTTTAATCTCATTGCTTGAATGAAAGTTTTCTTTTATTGACAAAACTTATGCATTATACATACATGTGAAATAAATCATTGCAATGGAAAGTTGACAATAAAAACATCACTATTTCTTAGATTCTTGTACAATAATTACACCTAAATGTAACCAAAAATATAATTGCACAGTGAGTCTATCAAGAAACTACCAATTCCTTTTGGATTTTGGTAGAAGTTAATTGAGTACTCTAAAATCTCTTAAAATGCATTTATTAGACAATTTATGAATAAATTATGAATTTTTACTATGCTAAAAATTAGTTTCCTACAACAACATTGTACAAAAAGTGATCACAATTGGGTTCACTTATTCAAATAACTCAAGTAGAATATTTTTCACAATTAAGATTGTACAATATTCATCACTTTTCAATTTTAGTCACAAAAAATGAAGTCGATTATGGTCAGGAGAAAATATAAGAATTGTGCTTGAAGTCAAATTTTAGACCTCATTTAGGTATAGTATAATAAATAGATATTTCGTTAAAATGGTGATATTCCTGCGCCATTTTTCCATTCATTTTCCAAGGATTGGGATAGATTTCAAACATAAGGGTTTGGAAATCTAGGACTGGTATAGAGTTTAGATTGCACGTTCTAAACCTGAAAATGCCAAGTTTGTGGTATACTGCCATTTTAACAAAATATCCATTAATATCTTCTTTCAAGAAAATTGAGTTAAAAATTTAGAATAAATTGCCAACAACCGAGATAAGTTTTATCTTGAAAAATCTATTTGAGATTTTAAAGCCCCATTTAAGAGTTATGGATACATTTCAAAGATGTGATGGAGGGGACATTTTTTTGACATTTTCAAACACCCTCTCTAAAATTTGTCTATAACTTTTACGTGAAGTGTTGAAATGTCAAATGGATTTTTAGAATGAAAGTTAAAGTGATTTTCCAACTTTTTTAGTTTGAGGTTCTTTGAAAAAAGTTCTTCTACTATACTTAAATGAGGCTTGAAACTTGACTTTTAGCACAATTCTTAGGTTTTCACTCAACCATGTATAGTGGAGCTCCTTGTAGTTTTAATTCACATATCTCACAAGGATTGTCTTATCTATCACCACCCCACTTGTATAAAGAGATTCTCTTTTCACCCTCAACTACACACAAATGACTAAATCATGGTATCAAATTGGATGTGACACAAAATTAATTATGTAGCAGTGTAGTACAAAAGCCACCACATTGGTCTAGCTTTCTAATTGAAAATTGTGTTTTCTATTTCTTGGCATTAGGTACAGCTCCCCTATATTGCCTTATGCTACTCTGAATTATAAATGAACACATTCCATGAAGTTCATACTGACTAACGTTGTGGTAAAGGGTGAACAAAAATAGGGAAAAATATTTCCTTAAGTAAGCAAAAATAAATATGTGGGGTCCTTGGAAGGACTGTGGAGCGGCTCTCTAGAGGGCTAAATTTTCTCTAGACAGGGTTGTTGCAAGAAACACTTACTAGTTTTGTCTCAAAATGGCGTTTTTTCATGAGTCTTATAGTGGCTTTTGGAATAATTTTTTACAAATAAAATGAAATATGGATATTTTGAAGAGCAATGAGAATATTATGTCTATTAAAATTCAGACTTAAAAAAATTTACCTCTAAAAGTTATGCACAATAAAAGTACAATGAAAAACACAATGAATGTAGACACTTTTTTCTTTGATTTTTTAAAAATAGTGAAAAACTCAAAAAAATGAACCAAAAGAAATACATTTTTTCTTATTCAAAGATTCTTTTTCTCCAATAAATTTCATCTTCAAAAAAAATATTTTATGTTTTGTATAAGTATACCTTGGTAGTGCACTTTGAGCACATGTGGAAGTTGGACAGTTTAATATTTTCAAAAACCTTTTTAGGGCTTGTGTAAATATACTAGAGGTCCACACATGCCAATTTTCAGCTTAAATTTTGCTTTTTTGGGTCAAAAATAGGACTACCCCCCCCCCCCCCCCCCAAATGGCCAAAGTAGACACCTAATTGGGAGCAGTTTAAAAATAGTAAAATGATTATTTTTAAATTGAAAATAACTACATAACATGTAAAAATTTTGTGTGCACCTTCATTCGAAATTTCAAGTCAAGAAAACTAAAGATGAAAAAGTTATTAACAAAAACCAACCTATTAAAGGTCAAGGGGACAAAAAAAAGGACAAGTGTTTCTTGCAATCACCCTCTAATGGTGGTGTGTCCTAGCTACTAGTGCACCATGAATAGAAGACAGAGTTGAAATCCTCAAAGAAATTGGATGCCGTCTCTTCTCCTCTGTAAATCTGTGGGTGACAAAATGACATCTTTGAAAAATTTCTCATGGAATTTCTCAAAGTGCTTGGTGCAAGGCAAATAGCAAAATTCCTACTTAGTTTTGTAGGTCAAAAATTCTTAGAGAATAGCTTTGAATGGTAGAAAGGGATATCACACCTCTTTTATGCAAAATAGCTCACGATTCCAAACTCCCAACTTTTATCTTGGTGATTTCTCCAACTTCAAAGAAATCTAATTCTCATAGGAGCTATGACTACCCCTATTGTTTCTACCACTATAAAAGTACATGGAACAAAGTAGTAGACCAACCTCTACCAATTACTCTAGAACTAGCATTTTGAAGTGGAAACGGCTTTCAGAGAACTTTAAGTAGCTCTCACTATTTGGTTTCCAAAGTAGTGATCATTAGCATTTTTCCTATAGTTTCAATTAAGGCCGTATTCATTAAAATGAGAAAATGCGGAGTCTCATTTTAATCATGATTCTAAATTTAGTAAACAAAAGGTTAATTAAATTAAGACAATTCAATATATTGAGACTACAAATGTCAAATATGATAATAAGAAATGCAAAGGTAGAATAATTTCTATAAATGAACAAGTCCAATACAAAGTAATCACATTAAATTTAGAACTATTTCTCATAGAATACATAATTACATCTCCTTTCAAATTAAACATGTGTGAACAATGAAAATGCAATAAAGAGAAACCAAAATGCACAATACAATATACACAATAAGAATATGGATTTATTACATTGATCTCAATCCATCACACTTGATAATTAAAAATAGATGAATACAATAAATTTAAAAAACAAAACGCTACTAACAAAGTAAGTGTGTTTTTTGTTGTTTTTAAAAAAAAATTCAAAATATTAGAACAACTAACCTAGGAACATCAAAATATAACTATTTATTGTAGGGTCCTACAAACTAAACATCTTCAGGTCAAAGATGCATTGTTGACTTCACTTGAATTGTACGCATCTACCGATGCTTTGATGATAGCAATTTCTATCTTCGAAATTTTGACCTTTGGATCTGCAGTTCCGATTTTCACATGTGAATTTCAAGTAGTCATGATACAATCTGTGTGTATCCAACTTGAAGAGATGGCCTTGTCCTTGCACCATAAATTCCCTTGTTTTGTATCCCATCCTAGATAGGTGTCTTGATCAATGTGTTGAATAGATGTAGGCATCCAATATTGTAGTTGAATGGAATTGATATGCGCAAAGTCTGGGTTTGCATTTATTAGTGCTCGAGCTAGCCAAAATGGATGAAGATCGCCATCAGCAGGTCGTACCACAACAAAGTAATCAACATATATATCACGACCAATTCGGAATGAAGGAGGTGGACGATCACGCGTACACCCAACAAACGGCACATCCTCTGCAAATTCCTCATGCATAGTGCCATCATCCAAGTATTGGTCTACCTCAGCATTGGAAATAATAGAATGTGGCCAAAATCCATCTCTTAAAGTCTCACGTCTTACAAGTGGTTCAAGTAGTGCGTTTACTACACCTTCCCAATATTTCTTCACTAGCTTGATCTTCCTTCGAAACTCTCTAGACAAGTCCTAATTAGCCATTGCACCCCATAAATCAATGTAGCCATCTAAACCCTTACAAACCTTGTCAAAACAACGCATAAATTGCAGTGCCAAAGGTTTGGAACTGCCTCTTGGAAGTTTAAGGCGCCCATCTATTGTCTCTTTCCACAAATGAATCCCTCTTCCTTCTCTGGACAACCATTCACCATCTGTACAAAGAATTTTGTACTATATCATAGGCCGTTCATTGGTGTCCTTATAAAATTTGAATTGTTGATTTTGAGAATGACCTTGTAGAGAATCATCACCCATATGTAAGTATCCTTCTACATATCCTTTGAAATCAGGAACTTCTTCAATGAAATGCGGAATCACAGGTTGTGATTGCAATCCATGAAGGACTTCATGAGCTTGGGAATTGTGAGGTAGTCATTTGTCTTCAATTTGTTGTCCTATCGACCAAAAAGAGCATCAATGTCTTCATGAGTGTGCCCAACAATGAGGAAATTGATGTATACTTCGCAAAATATAGCTACCAAAGGCATTGTCAAGTTGGAAAATCAATGTTGGAGGAAGACTTTGAGCTAGGATGAATTCCTGAGGAGAAGAAGCAAGGGAGTCTTCACAAATTTGTGCCCCCTCCAAAATTGCAATTGATAAAGGATGAATAGGATCATCCTTCTCAAATACCTTTTGAAATGAAACCTTTGGTTCAGACTTCAAATCACGCAATAACTTCACAATGGATCCAACCATGTGATTGAAATCCGTGGGGAAGATATCCAACCTATAATGAGTGTATCAAACATCTCCATGTCCATGAGCAATCATGCCTGTAACAAAAAGAGGCATCTTCATAAATGAATTAGTCCCTTTATTCTTGTGAGAATAATGTGGGGAAGCTGTCTTGAAGTAATCTATATTGTCATGGATTATAGTCAATATCTTCTAAGGGCACTTCTCAGACAAAATGCGATTTGCATAATACAGCTCCCTATGGGCTTGTTGTCCTACAAGGTGGACCTTCAATTTCTTAGTCTACACTTTTTGAGCATGTGAACGTGGAGTACAAGTGTTATTGAGCTACTTCAATCTATCACATTATCTACAACAAGAAAAGCTATCACCACAAGCCTTCGGAGCATATTCCGGAAAAGAAACACAACGGATGTTGCTCAATCCACTTGTTGAAATATGTCGCAACTGGAATGAGGAATTCATAGTATTGATCTTTGGCAATGTCTCTCTCCAGTCTCCACTTGAATGTTGAAGGGAGGACTATAGAAGGAACTTTCTCTTCTGATTGAAGGGTCCTTGATTTGTGACGCATTTGGTCTACATTACTTTCAAGAAGCAATCACAGAGTGGAAGTCGCTTGTACTATGTGTCCGTGGTTTGTTCTAGCCAACAATACCATCACTACAAAAAAAATCCTATTCTAAATGATTGCAATAAATGAGTGCTACGGACTGTGTGGAGTCATTTTGGACATTTTTTACTAGGTCATGACTGCCGGACCCCAAGTCATTGTGGACAAGGTAGTGCCTCGGCTATAATTCACTGTATTATCACCATCCGAGCCCGGGCTTGGATGAAAAACGGCTATCAAGGTCTAAGTAGTAGAGGGGATTTTTGAACAATTGGGGGAGAAATTGTGGGAAATTGCCCATTCTACTCCAAAATTTTGGAGCTGCAAGATGACGTCAACAATTTTGGAGTCACATTTCAGTCACCATGGAGTTATTGGCAAATTGATCTCATGGATTGACACATCAACACTCTGCAGCTATTTCTAAGTCGTTCTATAGTAATGGAAAGTACTCTGGATGGTTTTTGTGGTAATTTCCTGAAGTCATTTTTGAGTTTAGGGTGAGTTATTTCCGAATCATTTTGCAAGTATGGAAAATTTTGCATTTGCTAACACGTAGCGATGTGACAATTTTTTTTGGGAGTTGTTGTGGAATTATTTTACAGTTGGTTCATAGGGTGACTAATATCCATGTTCACACATAGCTGATTAATGAGTCATTTGTGAGTTCCGTTAGAGTTATTTGTGGGTCGTCATTTGGATACAATATATGCAATGTTAGCTGATAGTACGAGTCATTATGTAGTTTTCATTAAATTATTCCTATTCTCCTAGCTTCCAATCACCTAAGACTTTAAGAGCCCTCGGCTAGACTAGGGGGACTCTAACTGGATTGGGGGACTCATGGCCTGGATTGATTTTGTTAGTTGAATACACTTAGTCTACCCTCTAATTAACCATGCAAATGCTAAGTCAAAGGTTTGGTTCTAATTTCTATCCTACTCAAGGGACCAACTAACACTAATTTGTTGGGAGCCTAAACGTTGAATTAGTTTCCAAATGTGTTGGAAACTAAATGTTAAGATTTGTTCAAAGAGGTTTTCTTTTGACACCCTGCTAAGACTTTAGGGGTTCAAAGCTTTGCCATAAAAATGGTGATTATGACACTTGACTAAGACTTGTAGTTCCCTAAGGACCTATGAAAGCCAAAGCTTTGTCGTCCATCATGGGACTCTTATAATTTTATAAACAAGGGAAGAAGAGGGAAAGAAGGTCTATACAAAAAGCAGCATACTCTCATAAGTCACATCCCTAGTTGCCCCTCAATTCCTCACAATCTCTCCCACAACAACACTCAATGGCCTACAAGTACATAAAGTTTGAAAGTTTTTCAATACCAATTTTAATATTTTATAAAGTACCACACAAGTTTGGGGGGTCTCAAGTTCCCAAGGTGCCAACAAAAAGTGTCCAAGGGTATAAAAATCCAAGCAAAACTATCAAAGTCTTTTGGCATTACAAGCCAAGAAAATCCGACATAACCCATGCCCAATAGTACTCCCCTCAAAATGTGGAGAGTGAGAAAGAGAAAGAGAATGAGGGGAGAATGGCCATCTTTTTTATACCCAAAAGGTAGTATTCAACCACACACCCTTAATCTACTAAGAAAAACTAGATTGGGAAATAAACATGGGCCGTACATATGACCACTCTCCAAATCTAATTATCTACTTAGGATCTATGTAATTTGAATTTAGAATTAAAATCTCCTCTAACCCTTACAAGAACTTGTAATCTACCTACTTTTGTCTTCCCAAAATCTACAAGTTCTCATATGGGACTTGTTCCCATATGTTCCCACCTACTTTTTACTTCAAATTCAAATTTACTTACATCCAAGCACTTGGGCTTACATCTTCTTGTTTTTCGAGATGTACTTGCTCCCATGTACTTCCTAAGTTCTCCACGTATTCTGAATACGTTCCCCACGGACATTGGAGGCCAAATCCCCTAATTTCACCTTAGGGGGCTTTAAACCCCATTTTCTCCAATGTGTAGTGTCTCCATTTGAAAGTTAACTTTTGGAATTTGACTTCAAATCACAAACGGATTGCAGCGTTGAGTCCGAAAGGCCATAATTAGTCTACAAGAATTCACTATAAGAAACTTGCGTTTTATGTGTCGTCAAAACAAAAATATGTCATGTTTTTAAAAATGTGTCTTGTTTTTAAAAAACACGACAACACTTGCATGGTTTTATTAGATGTCACTAGAAACATTGCATATTTTTCGTGCAACGTGGATATGTCCACTAAGACAGGGATGTTTTTTTGGACGTCACATAGAACATGGTAAGATTTTTTCAAACATCCAAAAAAAATAGATGGCCACGTCGGCAAAGAGTTCATTCTAATTTTAAAAAATTAATTAAAATTTTTATGGTCTGTAGTAAAAAATTGACCACAAGTGAAAAATTTAGAAAAAGGGCAGCCACGTGGCATGTTTTTAAAAAAAAAAGGGAATGGATGGATGATTTGGATGCATAATATGGATGAAAACAAGTGGTCTTTACACTAGTCCAGTGGTGGGAGGAGAGACAATCCATATAGGATATGCAAAAATAATGTTGAGATGTTTAAGAAAACATCTTGATGTTTGAAATGAAGTGACATGTCTCAAATGACATCAACATATTCAATTGTCAAGTTGCCATTTTCTCAAATCCCATATCTTTTGTCTCACCTAAGGCTAAGAAAGGATACAAGTATACTCTTTCCCTCCTTCATTTTCATTAACTTTAAATGAACTAATCTTTTCATTTCACCATCAAAAATTCTCAAAAAGGTAAGTGGTAAGTTTTTTAATTTTTTTAATTTAATAATTTTTTGTTTTGTTTTATTTTATTTTTGATTTTAATATTATTTATTTTCTGACTTGGAATTGTAGATGTAGTGTACAAACTGACGTTTAATTTGACATCTTAAAAAACACCATTACAATTTTCAAGTGATCCAAAAGTATGCTGACAATGCATGCCACATCAGCATAATTTGGAGTCTACATTAGCATAATTTGGAGTCCACATCTGCATAATTTGGAGTCCACATCAGCATAATTTAGAAGTCCATATCAGCATAATTTCTAGGGGAGGACACTTCCCGTTTTTTAATAACCTACATGCAGCGGAAGATAGGGTACATTTAAATAATCTTGGGTAAAATTTATAAGAAATTTATATATAAAATAGGGGACATTAAAAAGGCAAAGTGTTTTAAAAATAAAATAGGGATGATAATATGGCTGATTTTTTTGCTTTAAGGTAAAATAGGGGCTCTTTTAATGTTGCCAAGTAATGATTACAAGTACTTGATAGCCCCCCTAAAAATACCCCACCGCCGCATGTGGGTCCCCCAAATACACAAGAAGTGTCCTCCCCAGGCATAATTTGGGGGTCCACGTCACAAAAAACATGGATGAGGCAATGGATGAAAAAAATCTTATAGGTGGCACTGTGTGAGTCCCTGATTCGTCACCGTGGACTCACGGGTTCTTTTTTCGAATTTATACATAAACTAAGGCGTATTTAGGCTCATAACACCCACAAAAGGGCATTAAACCTATATTGGCATTACACATACCAATGTGCCATTTGGTCATTAGGTGGGATTTAGAATAGTTTACATCCAAAACGGGCCTGGTCTTAGCTAAATAGATGCCAAATTAATAGAGACATGCAAGATTAGGGTAAGAAGCCTAAAAAGGCCCTGTCTAGGCTAGGAAGTCCTCATAGGGGGATCTAGGAGGAATCCCCCACTCCCCATAGCATCGAAGAGAATACGGATAAAATACTAACCTTGAAATGCAGGTACCGGGCGATTTCCTAATTCTAGGAGCACACAATGGGGATGCAGATTTGCATCCAAGTGGGGGGATCCCATGGGTGGTCCCCTCTAAAGTTTGGAAATTTTCCGACATTGTTTAGATATTTTCCCAGATGGTCAACCGCGGTGGACTTTGGGTGGGAATTCGAAAGAATATCCCAAAGTGCGGTAAAATCCCACTAAAAATCCGGCGAGGCGGTCTCACACCAACGGAGCGCTTCCCCAAGTTTCAAGACAAAACGATAGTTGGAAGATCCCGAATCGGCGATATTCCTCCCCAACTGACAAATTAAATGACGAAAGCGGTGGTTGACCGGCGTACCAGGGCCATATGACATTGGAACGGAGCCTATCTTGGGTCTATTCCTACCTCCTTCCATCTACTTGGAAGATTGGTGAAGGTTTGGGGTCCAAAATTGCTAAACTCCAAAAGTTGGGAATTTATCCCAACTTGGATCCCAGCTTACGCTAAGATTCCTCGAGAATTTGGACATAGTGTAAGAGGTATGGGGTTTCTCTTAGACTAATTATGGCCTTCCGGAGCCAATGGCGCAATCCATTTGCCATTTGGAGCTAAACTCCAAAAGTTAGCCTTTTGGGGACAGCACATGGAGAAGAAATGGGGGTTTTAGGCCCCCCCAATGCATTTTTGGGGAGTTTGGGCCCCATTAGCCGTGGGGAACGCGTAGGGAACGGGTGGGGAACTTCGGGCACATGTGGGAGCAAGTACCACCTCAAAAAGTTAGTGGAGGTGGCTCATGTGCTTTGGTGTAAGTAATTTCAAATTAAGTAGGTGGGAACACATGGGAACTTCTCCCATGTAAGAACTTGTAGATTTTGGGGAAGGTAAATTAGACGGTTTTGCAAGTTCTTGTAAGATTAGGTAAGATTTGAATTTCCTAATTCAAATTGTGTAGATTTTAGGTGGATAATTAGATTTGGGAGGGGTAAACATGTACAGACCTCCTAAATTCCCTCATTTAGTTATTCTTAGTAGATTAAGGGGGGGGGGTTGCTCCCTTTTGAGTATAAAAGGGGCGGCATTCTCTTCTCATTCTCTCTCTTTTCTCACTCCTATCCATTTAAGGGAGGAGGACTATTGGGCCCGGGTTATGCCGGATTTCCTTTAGCTTTTGATGCCAAGGGAGCCTTTGATGGTCTTTTGAGGTTTTTACACCCTTTGGTAAGTGTGGTTCTTTACTTGGGGACTTGAGACCCCCCCAAGTGGTGGAACTTGTTGCAATCTAAGCTTGATTACTCATTGTATTGTGTACCATTGAGAGTTGTTGTGGGAGAGTATTGTGAGGAACCGAGGGGTAACTTGGGAGGTGACTTCGAGCGTATGTTTACACTTTGTACTACTCTCTTCTCCCTCTCCTCTTAGTCACGGGGTTAATTTAGTCCCATAGGGGACGGCGAAGCTTTGAACTATAGACTAGATAAGTTGCATGGACACTCTCTTCTCCCTCTCCTCTTAGTCACGGGGTTAATTTAGTCCCATAGGGGACGGCGAAGCTTTGAACTATAGACTAGATAAGTTGTATGGACACTCTCTTCTCCCTCTTCTCTTAGTCACGGGGTTAATTTAGTCCCATAGGGGATGGCGAAGCTATGAACCCCCACCTTTCCTAAGAAACCAAAGTCTTAGCCACGTATCAAAACGCCTCACTCTCACGGCGGAGCTTTGAACGCCCTAAAGTCTTAGCGGGGTGTCAAATAACCTCCCCCTTGAGTTAGACTCAACGTTTAGTGTCCAACATGGTTGACACTAAGTCAACGTTTAGCATCCAACATCCATTAGGGTGAAACCCTTGGGCCACATTAATTGTTCTTTTGTTAGGAGGTTCCTAGTTACACTCAAAAAACCAAAATTCATAAGGCAAAGCCCCCAGCCTGCCAGCCAGAGCCCCAGCCAGCCAACTAGAGCCCGTAGCCAGGCCAGCCGAGAGCCCCAGCCAGCCAGCTGGGAGCCCCAGCCAGGCCGCCAGCCGGGTCCGCAGCCGGGTACCGTAGAATCGGGGAGGGGGGAGCCAGGGTTCGGGGCCAGGGTTCGGGGAGCCAGGGGTTCAGGGGTCCAGGGTCCTTACAAAAAAAAAAGATAGAAATTAGGTAGTTAGGGGAAAATATAGAAATTAGGTAGTTAGGGGAAAATATAGGAATTAGGTAGTCTAGGGGGAAGTATAGAAATTAGGTAATTGAGGGGATAACATAAAAACTAGTTGAGCTAGGAGGCCATTGCAAAAAAGACCTAATTGTAAGAAGCACCCGGAAAGGGATAATTAAAAGAGCCGGGACCAAGACATGGCAATGATGGACGTGGCGTGGAGTGAAGAGGACCGGATCCACGGAACGGAGGTGGGCATCTAACCCTACCCTTGATTTGAGTTAATTGATGCAATAGGAAATTAGTTAGTGGAAAAGTCTACATCCCAAGTAGGATTAAGGTCCGGTGATTAGCAATCACGAATAGGGAGACAACCAAAAAGAGAAGGAAAATAATGAATACCCAAACGTAGAAGTAGAAGAATACATAGAGTAGAGGAAGACGTAGATTAGACTAAGCCAAATACCAGTACGTATGGAATAATACCATTACGTAGAGTAGAGGTACTCAATTAAAATACGTAGGGTAGACTAAAATCAAGACAAATACGTAGGGTAGACTAAAACCAAGACAAATACGTAGGATAGGATAAAAGTACAAAGATGTAGAGATGGGGTAGGAAATACCATAAGTAGAGCGGGCTAAAACAAACCCAAACACATAGAGTAAGCAACAACTGGAAGTAGGATAAGAGAACAAAACAAACCTTAGGTAGGATAGTAAAAAAGATCCATTGCTTGGAAGGCACAATGGATTGACGCTTAGACACCCGTAGGTAGTAGAATTGTTAGAGCCTGATTGTGATCGCTTAATTCCAAGGGTGGGAATGAAGCGCCCACACACTGTCCGCCAAAAAGTTGCTGATGTGGACCTTCCCGCATTGCCAAATGGCACTATTTGGGTCCCTCAAATTAACCTATCTTGAAGGATGTCCAAAAAAAAAATGTGTTTTCCGTTTTTCCCACCATGTTTTTTGCTTGTCCATTTTGACAGATTTTAGGTGACATCATGTTTGACATGAAATCACGTTTTTTTTACGTCCCAAAATTCACTGTTTTCTTATAGTGAATCCCTAACCCTCTAAACTATGCTCAAAATCTCAACAAAACCTAGTGTAGGCTAGAATCTAAGTTGGGGGAAAATCCCAACTTTTCAAGTTTGATTTTTTTGGACCCCTGTAGGTGTAGTATTTTTCGCCTATTAGAGAAATATCTAAAGAGGTCGAGTTCAAACGCTGGAGAAGCCATTTGCTAAATTGTGTAATTAGATTGTCACTTATTGTTTTATAATAATTTAATTGATTTATTGAATATATAGAATCCTTCTTGTATTAAGTAATATCCTACAATTTCTACAAGGACATTTCTTTTATAAGTCTCCTATTACTCAAAGTCACCAAGTCTTTTCAAATCAATCTTTTTATTTTCTAATGTCACAATCACATTATAGTTTTCGAAAACACATTTCATTATTTCGACATTATCACTACACATTGTCTCAATTCTCTAATCTGTGAACAAACTAATAATTAACTTCCTCTCATAGGAAGGAGCTCCAGCCTCTCTCGCATGAAAACTAACTCCATTGGCATTTGGTCAATTGATCCTACTCTAGTATCTTTCACAATTGGTTGCAATGGTTCAACCTCGTCTTTTCTAATCTACCAATTAGGTTATATCCTTACTAAATTCACCAATCAAAAACTAATTGACATTAGGAATATGTTTATACTATATTCACTTTTCTATTGATAATTATTATATATTTAACTATCATTCTAACAATTGGACAAGCTCTACCACTTTTACATACTACAACCCCATTCCTTCACTAAGCTCTTAAGTGGCTAGAAGGAGGTAGGAATAGACCTAAGGTAGGTCTGGATCCAGTGTTGTATACTCCCAATACGCCAATCAGCTTTCAATACCACCACTTAATATTCCAATTGTCAGGGGAGTTTGTTGGTTTGGGATCTTATGCCTATCAAAATGTCATGAAACTTGAGGGGGTGCTCCGTTGATGTGAGACCGCCTAGCCGAATTTTTAGTGGGATTTTATCGCACCTTGAGATATTCTTACAAATTTCCACCCAAAGACTGATATAGTTGACCGCCTAGGAAAATGACTAATAAATATTGGAAAATTCCCAGACTTTAGAGGGGACCTCCTATAGGATCCTTCCATGTGGATGTGAGCTCACATCCTTACCGCATATGCCAAAAAATAAGGAAATGCTAGGTATCTACAATTCAAGGTTAATATTTTTCTTTGTGTCCTCTTTGATGCTATGGGGAGGTGGGATCTCACCCTAGATTCCGCTATTCAGGACTTCCTAACCCAATGTGGCCCCTGTGGACTCATTATCCTATTTCCTCACATTTCACTCAAACAATCGGTAGTTTATCCAAAGTAAGACTCAATTGGAACACAATTGACACAAATTCCTTTTATTGACCAAACACCGTATTGGCATGTAGGATGACAATACTGGTTCTATACTCTTTTGTGCATTTATTGTACCTATTTGTACATTGAATTGTGTAGGAATTAAAAAAAAAAAAACCATGAGTCCCCGGTGATAAATTGGGGGATCACAATGACTTCAAAATTGTGCTCCAAGAACAAGCATCCACCTCTAGCATAGGTGAAGAATTATATGAAGAAGCCCCATGGGAGCAGAAAGCAAATAATCCCAAAGCGGAAGACGAGGCTCAGGTTCAAGCCTATGCAGAGAGGTTTGAGGGGCATCACTTCCAGGCACATAGGAAAATTCAGATGCAGCTTGAGGGGAACAAATCAACAGAGCAGAGGGAGGAAATGAGAAGCAAATTGAAGAGGATGTAACAGAGGAGGGTGAGCTCAGAGCAAACAAAGCTATCAAAGAGCACCCCTATTCAAACAGAGTGGAGAATCTCAATAAAGAGGTTGTAGACCTTAGTAACAAAGACTCCTACTTTGACTTGGCAAGTCTGAACTACAATGCACTATTGTTGGATGATGCTTGCACGTTTGGTCCTAGTAAGGTAGGAGAGCATATTGAAGAGTCCCTACCTAGTCTACATCATGAGATTGAGTCATCTCCCAAAACTACCATGGTACCTGTTGTAGTAGTAAAGGAGGAGTGTAGGGACTTTTGGAGAGAAAGGGACAAAAAGAAGGCCAAGAAGAAAGAAGAAAAGGCCCAGAAGTAAGAACATCAACACCTAGAGAGAGGCTCTCATAGAAGAGAACCGGATTTTTTTTAAAAAGCTCTCTACTTCCTTGTCTTAAGCTCCTTTATCGTCGTAACAAGCCCTAGACACTGTAGTCAACATTTGTTAGTCCCCTCTACACAAGATTATCCTCGATTCAAGAATAACCCTGCTTCAAGCTCGGTCCTCCTGTTGCTGAATCAACTCGTCCATTCATAGATGAGATTGACGACCTTTCCCTTCCATTGGATGGACATCACTTTCATCTCAGGGTAGAGATTCATGCCCTTGGGAGTGAATAGCAAGGGTCCATGGCTGGTGTAAATTATTCTCGAGTTGCGGATACCAGCAATGAGCGCATTCTTTGGGAGATTGAGTTGGAGGTGGTTCCAAAAACTCAAGAGCAGGCTCCGATGGAGGAGCAGCCTCTCCCTCAGAGCTCAATATAGAATCAATTATTGTTGATTGAATCTCAGAATCCCCTCGACATCCCAACAATGATAATGAAGAGCTAGTGGATTTTGGACATGGATTCGAGGTCGACGCTGAGGTTTTAGATTTGGACAGGTACAATCCCCTCAAAGATCTGACCCTTACAAAATTTCATGAGTCAATCCTATGTTATAAGATGTATGTTTGTTTTGGCTTTCTTTATATTGTCCGTTCTGTAGTAAGGGACTCTTATACCAATTTGTCCTATTGATCGGAGGAAGTGGAGAATCAATTATTGGATGGTGTCAACAAGACTCCCATCCATATTCATTCATTGTAGTATATATGAGATTGTAGTGCAAAGGGTAGTTCGCAATTGTATAGGACATAGATCTACAACAATTCTATCTTATGTATCATGATTGATTTTGAAATAATTAAAGAATTACAGACCTAATTCAAGTCGTTTGTAATGAATTGATTTTGTACATGTGTTGTCTAGCACAAAAGACTTAAAGTACATTGTCCATTGGCACGTAAACGATCTTTTATTGGAAGGACTCTGTAATCGCTTAGTAGGGGGTAGTGGAGTTTGCCGATGTATGGATCGCCTAGTTCTGCATTTCAATAGGTAACATCATCTCTCTTGTGTTTTTGATTTGATCAAGTAGTGTTGGGGAGCCACAAAGAGAGTGTACCGCCAAATGTACTACTAGTAGTTCCTAAAGCACGGAAGAGATGGTTGAATTTCGTATTCAACCTGAACGGAGTGCTCTATCAGTGCGATGCTAAGTCCACCTTTAAAGGAAAAATTGCATACCGACCTAAGGACTTCGTGTTTTCAGATCGGGATCCCACCTTCATTGGGAAGAAGGCGGTCTACATTCATCCCAATGTATGGGAGTTTTCAAGAGAAGTCAACCAAATCTTGAATCGCGTTGTGTTCTGGAGCTCTATGCTCAAGATGATAGTAGAGTTGATCGTCACGTTTTTGTAAAAAAACAATAGGCAGCCCTTTGACGTTCTAGATCAAGAAAATTGTAAAAAGGTTGAATTGTATCTCGGGAAATTCCTTCTACAAGAGTACAGGGTGGGAATTCATTTAAGCCATTGTTCTTGAAAGTGATAAACAAACACTTGTTTGCATGTCCAAAGGACCCCGAGTATTTTAAGAGGGAAAATACAATTCTTATAGATGACTGCCCATAAAAAGGTGTTCTCAATGAGAATGGGATTTTCCTAGAGAAATGAAATCATCTTGAGTGTGGGGACAATGTGCTCATGGGGACCCTCGCCCCATGGCTTAAGCGGCTACACAATGAATGCGAACCCGGACGCCTACATGAGTATGTAGATGCAAACCAAATCGGTCAAGCCCCCATCACACCTACCTTTTATACGGTTGATGTGCTTCTGGACAAATTTAGAGAGTCGGCGAAGAATTTTGGGAATACATTTGTGCTCTCTAGAATGAATTTAGTGATCAAGCCTGAGTGGTGTAGGAAGTAGACATCCATCTCTTGCTACTTGGTTGTAGATATTGCTTCACATTATACATTATGAAAATGTTTATGAATTTGTACATGTCATTCATTTGTAATATATAAAGTTTTGATCTTTGATTTTAATTTATGCCTTCTACAATTGTTTGTTGCAATGCATGTCTCTATGGTTTGGTTTTCCTTGGGTCAAGGACAATATTAGGGGCTTCTTTGCGTTCCTATGTTTCTTTAGGTTGAAAGATCTATTCTGCACTTGCTTCGGCAGACCCTGTCGCTGACGAGGAGTCTTCTGTTTGGATTGAATGCGACGCTTTCTAAGAGGTCTGAACCCAATGGAGGGAGCTACTTACCATCTGCTTATTCGAAGCCGGTCATTTTGGGTGATTACAAGAAACACTTGTCCTATTTGTTGCGTTTTACTACAATACTCGTGATTTTTTTTGGAGTACTTTAAAATTAGAAAATTAATTTGAAAAAAATTTGAAAAATATGAATAATGTATACACTTCTAAGATGAAGGTTTTCATTGAAAGAAATTGATAGAAAAATTCTCTAAGTAGGAGAACTTAAAAAGCACCAAACCTCAAGAAAATACATACCTTCATGTTTTTATTTGGTAAAATTAGTAAAAATAAGTAAATACAAAAAATAAAGTGTGTCTATTTGCAACAACTCTATGGAGATTTTCATTCATCAAAAAAATCACTAAAATAATACTTTATATGTTTAAAAATGCAACCAGAAGGAAGCTCACTTTGTAGACTTATACACGACATAAAAATAACTTTTTTCAAAATCCCTCAAATAAAGAGCTGAAAGTCTATTAGAAGACCATCTCATCCAAATTTCATCTCAAAATCATTAAAAAAGGTATTCCTTAGTGACTAAAACCCCCTAAACTACCAAGTGTGACATTCAATCACTAATACTATTTTGATATCAAACTATTCTTGAAAATTATGAAAAAATTAGAAAATGTGTATGGTACTTATGAATATCTTTCATATAAATTTTGAGTCATTTGTAGCCAAAACATAGAAGTTATGGGCAAAAAACAAATCAGCACACTAGGTGTGACAGAAAATAGGACAAGTGTTTCTTGCAATTGCCCTTTTGTGCTCTACCACAGATGCAACTTCGTCAATTATCAACTTTTCAAAAGGAAATGTTGAAGAGGGTGTGGTGGAAAGTCCACCACTTCACCTCCACCAAGCTGGGAATCAATTAGAACTCTTGCTCGTTCACCTTCCCTATTGAAGTGGACAACTTCGATGTTGAGTCAATTGAGATCGCAATTGCCAGCTATACATATAGAAATGATGATGCATAGGAAGTTATATGTGGACAACAAAGGAGACTTTGAGGATCTTCAATACGAGGATGTACTTCTAGTAGCAACAACACTTCAGTAAGGTGCTGATCTCAATCACAAGTTTGGAGCAGATTCCAGGATAGGGGAACGTAATAAGAAGGTCGGAGGTTCTATATGTAGTGTAGGTTAGAACCTATATCTTGAAGACAAGGCTGGATATGCTCTCTGTAAGTTCGTAAGAGGGTGACATTTGCCCTTTCCTGTATCAATATCTCATGAAGTAGTTCTAGGAGACCATCACCGATCAAGCAACTTACGATCAATTGCAACCGCAGATCCGTACATAAATACTGTGAATAGATCTCTACCAAGGCCTCCTCCTCAAAGTTCTAGGTCTCTTTCAGGCTCTGAGATCCTGCAAAGGGTGATTGCAAGAAACACTTGTCCTATTTTGTGTCACACGTTGCATTCTGATTTGTTTTTTGGCTATAACTTTTGTGTTTTAGCTCCGATTGACTCAAGATTTGTAAAGAAGGTACTCATAACTATTATAAATCTTCCATAATTTTTTCATAATTTTCAAAAATATTCTACTATCCAAAAATGAACCCCAATTGGATGTCACACTTGGTAGTTTAGGGGTTTTTCGTACTGGGGAATACCTTTCTTTAATGATTTTAACATGAAATTTAGATGAGATGGTATTCTAGTAGATTTCTAGCTCTCTAAGGAAGGATTTTCAAAAATAGTTAATTTTATGTGGTGTGGAGGTCTACAAAGTGAGCTCCCTTCTACTTGTATTTTGAAACACATAAAATATTATTTTGGTGGATTTGTTTATGAATGACCATTTCCATAAAGTTTTTGCAAATGATCTCTTTTTATTTTTTGAAAATATCTATTTTTACTATTTTTTCCTAATTAAAACATGAAGACATGTATTTTTTGGAGGTTTGGCACTTTTCAAGTTCTCCTACGTAGTTAGAGAATTTTTTTATCCATTTCCTTCACTGAAAACCTTCATCTTAGAGGTATATATATTATTCATATTTTTCAAAAAATTTAAAAATTAATTTTCTAATTCTAAAGTACTCTCGAAAAAATCAACCAAACGCAACAAATAGGACAAGTGTTTCTTGCAATCACCCCATTGTCTCTACATTCCTATACAAATACATCTAATCAATCAATAGAATTATTGGGATTTCATTTCTTAGGAAGTGAAGTATATAGGCATGTGAGATAAAATAGTTTCATATGTACATGGGTTCTCAAGGAAGCCATGAATGCCTTTAGTGTAAAGAAACCTCTTATAAATGTTATATACTTTTTAGCCTCTCATGATGCAATTTTCATATCATTATTTTCGTTGTATTCTTTGACATTACTTAGTTTCTTATTGAAAAATGCTCTGTAGATGCATGGCTACCATACATTTATCTTCGGCTTCAACAACTTATCTTTGAGGTCAGAATTTCAGCCATTTGGAAGGTCTACTCAATTCAAGGCAACCCTCAGTCAGGACCAGCATCAGTTACACGAATGAGTGCATATTTCATTTCATTTCATAGATTTTACGTTATCGTCAAAGACCTCTTGTAGACTCAGCTAGTTGCAGGTCTTACTTTGCTCGTGAATATCGATCTTCATTATTTCCGCAGCTAGCTAGTTCTCATAAGCTTAAAGACCATAAAGGCTAGGGGGGGGGGGGGGGGGGGCGGAGCGCCCCCTTCAAATTAAAAAGAACCCCAAACAGGAGTCAGAGGAAGATAGGAAGCACCGTGCCAAGTGCCAAGTACCATCCCCAGAAATACAAAAGAGCGGAGTCCATTCCGCAGCAAAGAAATTTTCTATGAGTTTAAGTGTGTCCTGGTTTCTAATAACAGAGTGGAAATGTTGCCAAATTGCCATCCCAGCATGAATAGTAGAAATCCAAGTAGATCTAAGTATTCTTTGTGTGCTAATGTCAATTGAGCCATATCTCTTGCTACATCTATCAGTCTAGATATGCCAGATTAGGAAACTTCGCATTATATCCCATGGTTGAAAAGTGTAAATAAACTTGCCAATCCTAAAATTAGAATCAACTGCAAGTCTTCCAAGTAAGGCATCTTATATAGAGTCTATAGTTGGGGCTCCTGTCCCTCTTGCTAGTGTGTTAAACTTCTTCCACAAGTCCAGGGTGACGGACATTCCCAGAAGAGATGAGTCAATGTTTCTGTCCTAGCTGGGCACATAGAACATCCCGTGTCTGCCGTTCTAACTCTCCAAGAGAGCCATTCACCCGTAACAATTCCTCTATTGAGTATTTGCCAAAGAAACATAGCCTGTTTCTTTGGTCTTGCATTATGCCATAAGAGTTTGAAAATACCTTTAATCTCTGGTTCCGAGAACCCTTGATTATAAAGCTCTTGAATTCCAATTGGTCTTTCACCTTTGGATTGTAATCCTTGTATGTAGCCTCTCTTCGATGTATATCCAAAAAAAAGGGGCATCTTTAAGCTTGTGCGTCTTCTTCCAATGCTAGTCATTAGGATCCCAATCAAGATTGCGAACCACCTCGCTTGGCATAACCCATACAGAGCTGGGATTGTCAAGAATTTCTTCTGGATTACAATCCTGAAAGGACCTAGAAACAACGTCCTACCGCACAACCCTAGCTAATAAATAATGGGAATCAGGGAGAGCAGTAGTGCCTTCCCATGATAACAAGCTTGAAGTCTGGTTCCAATGAAACCTAACTACTTGCGATTCTTGTATATCTAACAATTTGTGAAAAAAGAAGTTTGAGCTCCCTAGTGAATGAAGCCATGTAGTGTGACCTCTATTTGGAAAGGCTCGAGGATCCCATTGTATGTGGGAAATAATCTTCTGTCTTCGTGCTCTAGTCTTCTCAGTGACTGCTCCTCGTCGTGGGAGTTGCCTCTGTAATTTGTCTATCTTGAGCCAATTTGCATTTCTATCATCCCAAACATCCTTCACCTGAGTAATACCTTCTCTAGACCATAAATGCAAGCCCATATTGACTCCCATCCCCAATGGTTTGTTTTGTTCTTCTAGAATTGATGGATTGCCAAATAAAGGTTGTCTCAATATTCCATCTGTAAACTCTGGTTGCACTTGTTCTAGTGCCCTTTTTACCGAAATGAACGCCTTTAAGCAAGAGGACATCAGAGGAAAAAAATTATCTTTCTTGAGTCCCTTACTAAAAAACAACCAATTTCTAGAGTTGTGCCATTTAGCATCACCCAGTGGCCTACCTGCATCAATCTTGTACCTGAGCAATTTCTTCCAAGGCTTATTTCCGGGAGATAATCCACGGACCACCAATTTTGCTTATAGAGATTGTGTCTGCAGTAATGGGTCCATGATTTGAATACCACCTTCATCATAAGGTAATAAGCAAGCGTTCCATTTTACCCTAGATGCACACTTGCCTTCATTTCTCCCTGTCCATAAATATTGTGTTACTAGTTGTCAAATTAGGTCACAATTCTTCTTTGAAATCCCACAACATGCTGCTGTGTACCAACATGTTCTCATAAGAGCTAGCCACAAATTTCAAATTTCTGTGTTGGGCAATGAACGATAGCAGATAACAGTAAACTGAACGATTAATTGTTCCAAGGACTGGCCATCAGAACACAACTGCGACTCAACTCGTAATTCAAGCTTCTATTTGAGAGTAAAATAAATCGATCAAAGGACCAGCTAGATTGGGGTTTTCAGCGACTGCCAGTCAGAATCGAAATTCAATCCCACATGCACGAGGACGTTGTCCTGATGAGAGCCTGTTTGGGAGTCAGAAATGAATGTGAACCGGACCAAAATAAATTGATGTCACTATGGTACATGATAATCCGAGGAGACGGCCTTCGCCAAGTCTCCAAGGCAATGAATGAATAAATGTCGAATGGATTGGTTTCTATCCAATCGAGACTAAAAAGAATCACGCGGCGACAAATAAATGGCTGCCGCCTGGGACCTAAATTAAACTTCATGCATGAATCGATCGAAAGCCTAATTGAATGGACCGTTGGTCCGTATCTGTGCGCCCACTAGTTCACGAATCGGCACTGTCTCCGGATCTCGCCGGACTTGCCCGTCAACACGTCCACCTTGCTCATGGACACCATCGCCTTCGCGAAGTTCGAGTTGAACGTCTTCCCGTCCGTGTTGGCGCGCACCTGCCCCTTCGTGCGCGAGTCCAACCACATGCTCTGGTCGGACGTCAGCAGGCCCAGCTTGTTCGCGATGTTCTTGAAGTACTGCGAGTCGAACTTCGTGGCCGAAACCAAATCCAAGTCCACTCGCGTGCTCACGATGCCCGCCATGGGACACTTCTTCTTCAAGTCACGCGCGAAGTGCGCTTGCATGGTGGGGTCGATCTCGGCGCCTTGAATGCGGTTGTCGAAGGTCAGGCACGGGGCCTTCCCGATGGTGTGCGCACCCGCCAGCGCCACCATCTGCGCGGCGTTCAGGCCCTTCTTCTCGAAAGCCCTCAGCAGCGCCGGCACCGTGTTGTTGGGAGTCATGAGGTTCGCCGCCACCTCCGAAGCCCTGGACACCTTCCCGTCGCGTCGCCCCGCGGGCACCGTCCAGCCCTGTCCGCCGGTCAGGAGGACGGTGTCGCGGACGGCGAACTGCAGGACGTCGGAGCAGGAGACGACTCCCGGGCAGGCCGCTTCCACGGCCTCCTTGGCGGCGTCGATGGCGTCGAAGCCGTGGACATTGAGGCCGCCATTGATGATGTGTGTTTTCTCGGTGGAGGATCCGTCCAGGAGCAAGGACGCGTCGCAGCCGCGAACGAAGCAGTCGTGGTAGGCCAGGCGGAGAACGCCGGGGGCCACGCTGTTGTCGTTCTGGAAGGACTTGAGCATGGACTCGTAGATGATTTGTTCGACGTTGGGGCAAGACTGGTGATAGAAGCCTTCTCGCACACCCTTGTTACTCTGGTGATGGTGACTCCGAGTAGCAGCGACGGGAGCGCAGATCAAGCTCAGGATCGTCAGCGCAGCGCACAACGAGAGGAACACGCTGCCCAGTGTCCTGGAAACAGCCATCTTGATCGATCTCACGTTCGCTTGGAAGTTGGAATCCCTCCTTCGCGTGCGGCCGGTCGTTTTTATCCTTCAAAGGATAATTGGGCTTCAATTTCGGGTTTGCTGTCGATGACAGCTAGCACCAGAAGCAAACCTGACCGGATGTCTTGAAGCTCGTAGCTCGACCTTGCAATTGATTCGCTCTTCAGCCAGGCAGGCGTGTTCTCGATCGGAAACGGGATTGAATTCTCAAGTTGGTACACGTACAGTATCCTTCCGAAGTAGCTGAAGATTCCAGAGCTGGACTGTTGAAGCTGCAGAGTACTTGGTGTGAGAGCTCATGGAAGCAGTGAGTGATGAGCAGGACAGAGTACCTCGGACCCTTATATACAAGGCAAAGGCACTGTACTGTACAGTGAGAAGGAAAAAGTGTGCTTTGCTCGCCAGTCGCCACTGTAGGTCCTCACCGAGTATTTGAAAGAGCGTCACGTCGGTCACGAGTATTGGTGGTGTATATTTTATACTTCCGCTTGTATTCCGTAGCCGGAATTCAACGAACTTGTGGAAACCCGGCGCTTTACGTTCCACGCGTTCAGGACTTGTAGACGGTTACTTATCTCGACGGCGTGGCGAGGACGTGAGCCGTGGATGAGACCTCCTCGGAAGATCGACGCATTAGGAGTTTTATCCAATATATATAGTTTTGCGTCTTCAGTTTTCAACTAGGATTTCCTGGTAAACTCTGAGCACCCGCCTGCCTTCAGTTGGCTCAGCGTGGCTAAAGTATCAAATCGGATGATTCCTCAATTGGGCCCACCCACTGGACCACTTCCGGAGTTCCATGGAATTCTGACGCTGTCTGCGTTAAATTCCTTCGGAAACTAAGGTATAAAAGGCATTAACTTGCAAGTGTCTTAAGGTGGGTACACCTAAAAGTGCCACTTTTTGGTACTGTGCCTCGTAACTATTACTGGTCTGATCAAATTTTCATATAGTCTTCTTGGCAAGTGAAAGCACGTTCCAATGCACCAAAAAACGGAGCATTTGAATACAATATGCAAAAGTTATTAAGGTTCAAAGTCTATTTCTATAAGCGCTCCAACCAAATAGGTACATAATGGAATTCAGAAATGTACAGCAACTATAGATGGCACTTTTAGGTGAGGTGCAATTTTAGGTGTACCCACCTTAGTCCTTAGTTATTAATTTGCTCGTGGTCGCTAGTCATGATGTAGTTTTGGAAGATGGAAGGCGATTGCTTGATTGGACGATCATAATCATAAATTTTTCAGTATTGGATGCTTGCCTAGTTGCGTTTATCATTTGAAGGAGGGTCGTTGCAAGAAACACTTATTGGTTTGTTTCAAAATGGCCTATTTCTAATTTTCTATGAGTTTTATGATTTTTGGAATAATATATTTTTAAATAAAATAAAATATGAATAATTTGAAGAGAAATGAGAATATCATGTCTCTTAAAATTCAGACTTCAGAAAATTTACCTCTAAAAGTTATGCACAATAAAAGGATAGTGAAAAATACAATGAAAATAGACACTTTTTTTTTTTTCAAAAATAGTAAAAAAATAAAATAAAATAAAATAAAAATATTCATTTTTCCTAACTTAAAGATTCTCTTCTTCAACAATTTTCATCTTTGAAAAAAATATATTGTATCCTCTACACTTGCACAAAGGTAATGTTCTTTGAGCACATGTGGAAGTTGGACAGTATAATATTTTTGAAGAATATATTTTGGACTTGCGTAACTTTAGTAGAGGTCCTTGCGTGCCAATTTTCAAATCAAAATTTTCATTTTTTGGTCAAATAAAGAACTGAAACCCCCCAAAATGGCAAAGGTAGACATCCAATCGAGCGCACTTTAAAAATAGTAAAATAATTTTTTTAAATTGAAAAAATTACACAACATATAAAACTTTTGTATGCACCTTCATTCCAAATTTCAAGTCAAATGGAAAAAAGATGAAAAAGTTATGACCAAAAAACTACCTAATAAAGGTTAAAGGACAACAAAAAGGACAAGAGTTTCTTGCAATCTCCCATTTATTGACTTTTACTTAATATACAATTAAGTATGTTTTAAAATCCTTTGAAAATAAGTTAAAATTGTAGTACAAAACCATTCCATTCAAATTTGAGCTCCAAATTTGTTTTAAAAGTTAGACAAGCCATACAATAGTGAAGAGTACCTTGCCTATGAATTTTGAGGGGTGATTGCAAGAAACATTTGTCCTTTTTTTGTCCCCTTGACCTTTACCAAGTAGTTTTTTTGCACATAACTTTTTCATCTTTTATTTTTTTGGCTTGAAATTTGAAATGAAGGTGGATACAAAAGTTTTTCATGTTATGTAATTGTTTCAATTTAAAAAAAATTAATTTACTATTTTTAAACTGCCCTCGATTGGGAATCTACTATGGCCATTTTGGAGGGTTTTAGTCCTATTTTTGACCCAAAAAAGAAAATTTGAGCTGAAGATTGTTATGCATGATCCTTTAATATAGTTACACAACCCTTTAAAATATTTTTTGAAAATATTAAACTATCCAACTTCCACATGTGCTCAAAGTGCACTACCAAGGTACACTTGTACAGAACACAAAATATTATTTTTGAAGATGAAGTTTATTGTTGAAGAAGAATCTTTAGGTTAGAAAAAATATTTTTTTTGAATTTTATTTTTTTGAATTTTTTTACTATTTTTAAAAAATCAAAGAAAAAAGTGTCTATTTTCATTGTATTTTCAATTGTCCTTTTTTTGTGCATAACTTTTAGAGGTAAATTTTCTTAGGTCTGAATTTTAAGAGACATAATATTCTCATTGCTCTTCAAACTATCCATATTTTATTTTATTTTTTAAAAAATTATTCCAAAAGTCACAGGACTCATGGAAATAGGCCATTTTGAGATAAAACTGGTAAGTGTTTCTTACAACAACCTTGAGTGATTTGGAGCCAAAATGCAAAAGTTATAGCCAACTAGAGATTTGTGATAGAAAAGATTGTAGATGTTTTTGTACAATCACCTAATCACTTTCTTCCATGAAGTATCTTTGATTGTTGACTACGTAACAGTTTCAATGAACTTTTCACAAATTGTTCTACTATTACAATAGTAGATGAAACATTTGATATAAACCTTTCAATTCAAACAAATTCATTTATAGAAGCAAGAATTCACAAATTAAAGTAGTAATTAGTGAAGACGCAAGGCTTTCCTACTTGAATTTGAAAATTTCTTAAATTTTCACTTTTCATTTGTAAACTTATAATTGGGACTCATGTACTTTTAACAACTTCCAACCTATTTTTTGGTATGTGCCAAAGACAATTATCAGGTTGCTCAAATAGCCCATGTGGCCATATGTTAGATAAGCACATTCATTTGATATCATCATGATCAAACAAAATTTTCTATTGATTGGCTCCCTTTCACTCCCTTCATGTGGCAATAGACAACATTTAAAAGTTCTTTTGTATCACATCAAGTGTGTTGAATCCATAAACGCAATAAAAAACAAGATTCTTCTTCCTCCCATTGTGTACATTCCTCACTAAAAAAATATTGTTTAATCCATCAATTGTCATCATTAGAAAAAAAATTCCAAAAAAACACCCAAACACAAGTGTAAGTGCTAGGTAGTTTTTTATAAGAATTATATTCAACAATTTTATTGAAAATGTAATATATTTTTTCTATTTAATGACTAATTCTTAGACAATGGCACAAGTAATGCACAATTCAATATTTGTAGTAAGGTGCAGTCTTTTGTTGAATTTAGCAATAGGTGAGAATAAAAGATTAATTTCAAGATATTTTTGGAATGAATTTTTTTTAAATCTACATAAATGGTTGTCTACTAGAAAGAATGTTGAAAACTCAAGAGGGTGATTGCAAGAAACATTTGTACTATTTTGTGTCACATGTTGCATGTTGATTTGTTTTTTGGCCATAACTTTTGTGTTTTGGCTCCAAATGACTTAAGATTTATAAAAAAAGGAACTCATAACTATCATAAACCTATCTTAATTTCTTCATCATTTTCAAAAATAATTTACTATCCAAAAATAGACCCCAATTGAATGTCACAATTTGAAGTTTAGGGGGTTTTAGTACTAAGGAGTACCTTTTTTTTTAATGATTTTGAGATGAAATTTGGATGAAATGATCTTCTAGAAGATTTCTAGCTCACTAACTAAGGATTTTTAAAAATATTTAATTTTATGTAGAGTAGAAGTCTACAAAGTCAGCTTCTTTGTTCTTGTAAAAACATATAAAATATGATTTTGGTAGGTTTTTGTGTATGATTATCTCCATAGAGTTGATACAAATGGTCATCTTTATTTTTTTTAATCAATTATTTTTACTATTTTTAACTAATTTAAACATCAAAGTTCCTATTGTTTTGAGATTTGGCACCTTTCAAGTTCTCCTGCTTAGAGGATTTTCTATGCATTTCCTTCCCTAGTTACCTTCATTTTAAAGGTGTATATATAATTCATATTTTTTTTAATTTGAAAATTAGTTTTTTAATTTTAAAGTACACCAGAAAAAGTCATGACTATTGTTGCAAATACTACAAAAAAAACAAGGGTATAAATGACTACAAAAGAATGACTAAATGTCCAGTTTGACTAAACAATGACTAGTACTTCTATAATTGCACCAATCCAACTGAATTTGCACAGTCTAAGTCATTTGTAGTCATGAGTGCAACTAGCGGATGAAAACATGACAAACTGCAAGATTCATCTACATTTTTCCATTCAAATTGTTATCAACAAGAGCACAAAGGGAAGAAAAAATCCAACATGGAAGCTAGAGTCATTAACAAGTATGGCATATTTTTTAATTGCAGTTTAATTTCACTACTTCACAACTCGAAAATGGCTAAAGGGTCACAAAAAGGCCATACATCCATATTTTAGGCCAAAAACGAGCGGGGCACCTTGCTAAAGTGGATGAGAATCATTCTAGGGCTACTAGAATGCAACTGTGTTTTACTATTGTGTGACTCAAAAATCACCACAAGCTCTTTTGTATGGCCATGTTTCAATTTTTTGCTTTAAAGATGAGCATAACATGGAAAACAATTATTCTCAAATTATTGGGATGCAACACTAGAAAGTTCATTTAGAGTATCTATAATAAGTCACATGCAATCAAAATTTAGACCCCCTACATTGTGTCTAAAAATTCAAAGAAAAAGAAATTAAAAAATATATAAATAGAATTTTCTACTTTGAAAGTTTATGTTTTGAATTTTTGATATTTTCATCTATCAAATATAATTGATTACAAATTTTTTAAGTAAAATAATACATTGTAGAGCTGAAAATAATTTCACACCCCTATTTTATACAAGAAAAAATGGTCTAAATTTTTTTTTTTTTGAAAATAGTGAAATTTCATTTTTCTATTGATTTCTATTGATTTCTATTGATTTTTCTATTGATTTCTATAAATTTCTCTATTGAAATTTCATTTTTCTTGATTATTGATGCAATGGTCATCTAAATGTATCCTCAATAAATATTTGAGTTGAAAATTGTGCCATTTTAATTCATTTTTCAACTTATTCTAGAAATCATTTCATACATTATTTGAGTTGGGAATTTTTTTTAAAGCTATACATATTGGGAGATGATAAATATACTTCTTAATAAAAGTCTTTTGAACTTGAAAATTGTATCACATTTTATCAACATAGAGATGATCTCATGAGAAAAGTTTCATAGTAAATAGACAATTTTTCAACCCTTGGAAGTTGGGAGGGTATCAAAATTGGCGATTGTGAAAATTTTCTAAAACTACACATATCAATTGGTAGATTTTGAATATCTTTTTTTGTTGTCATCTTTTGAACTTGAAATTTCCATACATATTACAAACAAAGAGGTCATTTCATACAAAAAAATTCATGGCAAAAAAATTCAATCCTAAGGACGGGAATACGGGATCAAAGTTGAAAGTAGTAATTTTTTTTTCACAACTACACATGTTGGTAAATTTTAAGTATATTTTTTGATGGATAAACCTTTTGGCCTTGAAATTTAGTACACATGTTATTTATTTAGAGAAGATCTTGTCAAAAAAATTCCATGGTGAAATACCAATTTTTCAACTCTCTAGAGTCTATCAAAGTTGGTAGCAGTGAAATTTCTTTCATTGTGAATTCAAAAATGCTAGTTTGATTGGTACTCCATTGCACATGACATTAGTTTCCATATCAAATAATGTGCATCACATATATTATTTTGAGAATCAACCATCTTTAGTTCAAGACTAAGTAAATGAATCTATTAGGTTAGTTTTCTATTGTTAATCCACATTTTCTTAATGAACTCCATCATTGGTAATCCACATCATCTCTACATTGCAACAAAGGAAAGCAACCCAAGAGAGGTCTTAATTTTTTCTAATGACTAAATGAATATTTAGAATTTCAAGTATATTCTTTTGAAATCACTATTGAATGGATTTAAAGATGTAGGAGTTTTTAGGCATTTGTAGGTCTCATAGAGAATGATCACAAGAATCAACAATTTATGACTCACAAAATTTGAACTCATAAAATTAATTAATAGTGAAAGGATTTCAAAGAGGTTAAGGTTCATTTAATTATATCCAAACCAAATAAACCAAATGGCCCTATATAATGTTATCCTTTTATGGTGCAATTTTTAAGTGACATGGAGATAAATTTTCCTTCAAAAAACTATATAATTCAAAAGGAATCAAGTGATTCCATTTGCAGAAGTTATTATTGCCTTTTGCCTTTGTCTTTTGCAATATAGTGGATGTTAAGAAAAAACTTGAATTGCAACTTTAGTAGAAATTATGAAATACACATGTAGGAAAACCTTCGTGTTGGATTTAGGATTTGGAAGGAAGAAATCAACTAAATTTTTAAACCCTAAATTATGGGATAATTCCTTTAAAATTCTTGTGTTGTTATTTTTATAAATCAATTTTCAATGGATTACGAATTGTTTTTTCTTGTGACCATTCTATATGTGGCTTCAAAGTGTGTATAATATCTTTATAAGTGATATTGTAGGTTTAATATGCAATTGTCTAGGTTGTTTGAAAAATCTACTTTATAGTCATATATTGTTTGTTTTATACAACCTACTATACAATTTGGAAAAGATTGTATTAGATACTACAAAGTATATTTTTTCCTAGGCCATATGTTTTGTATTGTATAATTGCAATTATATTGGAGTTTCTTCTACCATTCATTGAATTTTTAAAAAGATGCTAATATTTTTAATGAAATTATGGTAAAGAAAGGAGATATTGAAGGAATTGAAATTTCACCTAAATGAGTCCTAATATCCTCTGTCCTTTCTTTATTTCAAAATCAAAACCTTATATGGCTTTTATTTTCCTTTAGAATAATTTGTACTTCATATATATTAAGAGAAGGATGACAATTTTAGATTTAGGCTTTGAAATGAAGATGGAGAATGACTTATAAGGGGAATGCTACAAAGGGAGCGGTGAGCGGTGAGCAGGGATTAGTGAGCGGGGACAAAGAATAATGAAAGAGAAATTGAAAAAATAGTTAGAATTCTTAAGAAAATTGCAAAGAAGAAGAAGAAAAGGTGGATGAATTTTTGTAAGAAGTTAGATGAAATGACACAAAAGTGGATGAAAAAAGTGGATGAAAAAAGTGGATCATTCATGAAAGTGCAATTCAGTGAATAGTGTGGCTGAATGCATTGCTGAAGACATCAGAAACTTGGGTGAAAGTTGAAGAAGAGAGATTAAAGAGCAAGATGAAATGAGCAATTGGGTTCATAAGCAAACAACTCCTAAATTGAATTCATTGTCAACACTAGGTACACGAAACCTTGTTCATATTTATTCTTTCTTTATGATTTGAAGTAGCAAAGCTAAGCACTACGATTTAATTATTTCAAGTGGATTAGGTTTTAGTTCAAGAGAAGACAAAAAGGTGAGGTTTAGGGTACATGGCATACCTTTTATATTACCAAACTGAAATGTTTTTGCTAAGCATAATGTATACATGTGTTGCACATTTATCCAAAAAGGTTCTCCAAGTGTAGGGTCAAAAAATCTTTATTGAAGTCAAAACTGAACAACAACCTAATTTCACTTCAATTTCAGAATCCTACTTTCCTCACAAATAATTGAGTATACCACTCAAGAGTATTTGCTTCACTTCGTTGAAGCTTAGAGTGGCATAATGCATGAAGAGATCTGTTGTAGGCTGTAGGTTGCAAATAACAGTGAAAATGAAATACAAGTGCTTACAATTCGCCCATGTTCCACGTTTACCCAAGCACCTAAGCTTCATTTCCTTGAAATTTGGACAAGTGCAGTCCGGAAATGATGAAATCATCATCAAGTACTTCTCTGCCTTTGGCTCCATACCAGATGCCAATGAAACTATACACCCAAATCTTGGATGAGGAACCATTGTCACTTTATCAATTCGCGCAACCAATGTCAAAGTAGAAGCATAATTGTTTTGGTGCTTAATTGTAGGAGATTTCGAGTTTTGACACACTACCTTCCCAGCACGAGCATTTGGATGTTCATCCGCTGAAGAAGGAATAGGGTACGCCTGCAACAATTCTGCACTCGTTGTTCCACCGAACAATCGCCGTGGTGAAATGAGTTGACGCTGTGGAAGTTGAAAACCCGCATTCTCAAGGGCTAAAATCTCAGACGACGAAAGCTTCATTCCCATTTTGATAGGCCAAACATCAGGAATTGCTGATGGGATCGAAACCCATTTCCTTCACGTCCCCTTCACACATCGCTCAATGTCGTCATTGTAGAAAAAAAACTGCATTTTATCACTAGTATTCTTCCTGTAATTCACCATCATACATGTGTATGTTGGAGCTGCAGTGGCAACATTATTTTGAATTATCTGAGCAATGCATTTCTTCTTTGTAATAGCCTGGAGGGCAAAGCATGCTTTTGCTGATGTTTTTGGTAAACGAGCTATGTGCCATTTTGACTCATCACAAGCAATCTCTTGAATTCCGGACACATGACTCGAACCAGCAGGAGTCCTTGCTCCCAAATCGTCTTTGGTTTCCGTACAGTCTTCATCTTCGTCCTGTATTGTGAGCGGCACACCCTCTAATATTGGATTCAAAGAGTGCGCAGTTGAATTGGCTCTCCTAGATCTAGTTTGAATACGCGGATGTGAGAAGTTCACCTTGTCAGGTCTATGTGAATCGTGTTTGCAGCCTAGAGTCATGTCAGCTTTTCTTTTTTGCAATCCAAAGACCTCTTCACCTTCAAGATGGAGCTCTCGATTGATGAATTCTTCTACATCTAAAATGTTGGCAATGGCTTCAGTTAGCGGTTTTGGATTCCTAGTTCGCTCCGTCGATCGCTGTGCAGCTCTAAGCAACAACTCTTCCTTCCCCGGTCCCGTTCCGCCTTGGTTCCCCTTGAGGTATTGGTAATATCTTACCATTTGAACAAAAGCTCTAACAAAGTTGTCCACTGTAGCAACATACAAATCCCTACCTCTATTTCCAGATTATTGTAGCCATTTATTGTGTACAGTCTCGGCTAAGTTGCAGGAAGGCATTTCTGCCCGCTCGTTCAAAGATAGATCCTGCAATGTCCAAGAACACACTGAGACACCGAATAAATAATCCATCAAAGCGGTTCAGAAGCATGTCAATGAGTTTTGACAGTAGCCCTCCAAAGCATAGGGTCATTTGACTTCTAAGTAGAACCCATCCTAGGTAGGCGCAAATGCGGGAAGGGCTCGCTAGTGGACTAATGCCATATTTAACTACTTTCGGACTATGGAAAGTCATAAGAGGATTTTCAGCTCTTATAAGAGACTGCGAGTTCCCAGACGCTGGGAACGCATTGGGAACGCTGGGAACGCGATGCTGATGTGGTCGAGCGACTGCCACGTCAGAAAATAATAATTTTTTATTAATTTTAATTAAATATTAAATTTTTTTAAAATATTTTTTTGAAAAAAAAAATATTTTTTTAAATCATTTTTTTTCTATTTAATACATTCTGAAAATTTTTGAAAATTTTTTTTTTAATTTTTTTTTTTCAAAATTCAAAAATTCAGACCAGCAGGGTGCTGGTCTACAGCAGTGGGAACAATTTCGGGGAACACCCCTGAAACAGTCTCTTGGGGGCCCAGAAATCCTCTTATGCCAGAAGTAATTTATGGAAAAATCTCCGGATGCATATAATTACGGCTGGCAATTTATCCAAAGATTTCAAACCAAAGAGTTCTAATGTCACTGATGTTCATCTGGAAATCTCCCGATGTACTAATGTAATGTACATGCGAACCCATCCACCTAATTACTAATGTAATGTTCATCTGGAAATCCCCCGATGTACTAGTATAATGTCCATGTGACCCCCCCCCCCCTAATTACTAATATAATGTTCATCTAGAAATCTCCCGATGTACTAATGTTATGATGTAGTGTTCATCTGGAAATCTCCCGATGTACTAATGTTATGATGTAGTGTTCATTTGGAAATCTCCCGATGTACTAATGTTATGTAGTGTTCATTTGGAAATCTCCCAATGAACTAATGTAATGTTCATCCCGAAAACCCCCTATGTACTAATGTAATGGTCATCTGGAAATCCCCCGATGTATTGATCTTTTGTTTCTGGAAAGCCTTCGATGTACTAATGCAATATTCATCTGGACCCCCCCCACTCTTAAGATGTACTCATGTAATGTTCATCTGCAAAACCCCCAATGTAGTATGTATTAATTTTATGCTTATCTGGAAATCCCGCGATGTAGTAAAGTAATGTTCATCTGAAAATTCCCCTCTGTACTAATGTAATGTTCATTTGGAAATCTCCTGATGTACTACTGTAATGATCATTCAGCTAGAAATCCCTGATGTTATGTCATTATGAATACGAAATTTTCATATCCACTGATTTCCTATACAGTTTTATATATTACTCAAACATGAAAATTTAAATGTCAATAAGGCTCATCTGGAACTCCCCTGATGAAGTGCTCACATCCAAAAGCAAGCAATGACATTCAAATGGACAACGGGTTCTCATATGCCATAGACAATGCAACTTCTATTTATTTTGCGCTCTGTAAGCACTTATTGCTTACATAGGATCATACACAGTTATTAACAATGCCTTATTCCATCTTTGAAGTCTTGTAGGGTGTACATTACTAGACAGTTTATAGGAAGCAGAAGCTTATAGTAGATTATATTATAATAATACAATCACATAAGTTTCAGCGGTTGCCATTAAGGGATGGAACAAACATCATATACTACTGTTAATTTCATCTACAGTTGTCACAATCAGCAACAACTACCTCTAATTAAAAAGAACAAATAGTCATACGGGACCATGTGCAATGAAAATGCACAATGGCAATTCAATGTCATATAGACAATGCCATCCAAAGATCTCCCGATGACCAGTATAAGCCTACTATGGTAAGCATTTAGGGGTCCACCTCATTTGCCCTATTCAGATTTGCCAAGGCAACCTCCCTACTCTTCTTAGGAATAGTTCGAGATTTGGGGTCTACTACCTTAGACCAATTTGCATATACTACGCAATTTACATCAACCCAAGTGGGGGTTGTATTTTCAACAACCCATTTACCACTCCAGCAATTCCAGTACCTCAATTCCAATGTCCTTTCGGAATTATCCGGTCTCTAGTACTGCAGTAAGAACTTGCCGTTATTCTCATCTTCGGGCACTCTACATACGTCAGACAACGCTCTTCCTTGCCAAACAGCACAGATGGAGGGGTCTTCGGGTCTAAAAAGAATCCATGAGCCTAGACGTATGTCCACCCAAGGATTGAAACTTTCCTGTGGAGCTTCTTTTGCAGGGCCACAATAAGGTTCTGGTTGATCTACCTCTGGAATCACATCCATGGGATTCACGATCGAACTTGCTCGAGATACATCATCTCGCAACACCCTCCAATCATGTTGTGGCCAAAAGCCTTCAACTAGAGTTGGAAGGCAATCCGGTAGCGGTTCGTTCAGCTCACGTACCACACGATTCCAGTAATCCACATATGGACCAAACGCGGTTGCAAATCCCTCACATTTTGACATTCCATTTTGCCAGGACTGAATGTACTTTTGGAGTCCGACCAGCATAAAACCCTTGTTTAGTATAGCCTTCCGTGCAACTTCAAGAACCTTCTCTCGATTTCCTGTCTCCTTAGGAACTTCGCTGCCCCACATAGGCTTGAATGGCACTGGTTTTGGACAACCCCGAGGGAGCATTGGTCGACCATGCCGGTCTTTCTTCCACAAGCATTGAGAAGGTTTATCAGACGGTAGCCACTGTGAATCCATTGCTGATTTTTTATACTTCATAACCATTGAAATCATCACGGCTCTCCATCTAATTCATAATAATTCTCAAGTTGATGGTCAATTAAACCTATCCTGGTTAAAAGCAAAAACTAATGGTGATATAGTTCTAAATTATTTGCGTATTTTTCTTTTATTCCTAATCTCCTGGTAATTGAAAAATGTCACAAATTAATTTAGTCTATCTACTTGATTAATTCCCTTGTGAACGAATCTAAAAAAATCAATGGAAAATTTGAGTTGAATTGTTAATTTTTGTTATTGTTGGTTTTCCTTCTGTTTTAATTTAATATCCTAATTTCGAATATTAGGGAAGAATCTAAAATTCTAGCTAAATCTTTTCAAATCCAATTAATTTTAAAATCCTTTTAAAATCCTAAAGAAATTAGTTGGCAATTTGTCTTTTTTCCTTTTGACTTATTAGGTGGATTAATTATTTTGAATCAAAAATTATCTTCAAATATTTTCAAATCTAATTAATTTTTAAAATTCCCTTAATTCTTAAGAAATTGGTTGTCAATTTGTTGTTTTCCCTTTTGGCTTATTAGGTCCAATAAAACAAAACTAATAAAATCTATACCGGCTAAGAATCTAATTAATAACTAACTACCAAAGAATTTAGAACATTCCTAAAGAACAAGAATAATTTCAATAATAGGATTCTCTTGAAAATAATTCTTTAATCTCCAAAGGTCAAAGCCAAAGAATAAGAACCTTATTCAATAGTGATATTCCTTGAATATTAGTTTTTTAATGCTAATACTTCTCGCCTTATAATCTCCGTGCCTTAATCTTCTCTCAAACCTTGTTTCCTACTTCAATTGTTGTTGTTGCAATTTTCTATGAGAAAGACGATGGCTATGGAATTTCAAGTTTTGATAATTTTGGTGAGCGTTGTTGAAACTTCAAGGTTTAGATTTTTTAATTAAAATAAAAAATGATGGGTGTGGCTGCAACTGCCAACCCGAGATTTTGTGAAAAATCTAATTTTTGAGTTTCAAAGATTTCACTTTGTATGTGAGTTTTCAGTTCCAAGTACCCGTCTAACTTGTTGGCCGATCACTCAGCCCGCTTGCTGGGCCAGTCACAACCCACGTGGCAGAATCCGGTTGGTCGGGGTCCCATCCGCTGTGAGCGCTCCTAACTCCACCCTAGAGCTAAGAGTTTGTCACACGGGTCCTGTGTCTAATTGAGTTTTCTTTCTAATTGAATATTAAAAGAAAGCCTTCCAAGCAATGAACTCTTTTAGTCACGTTTTGAGTGTTTCTAATCTAATGTTATGGTCAAAGTTCAACTTAGTCTACTCTATCCTATCCTACTTTATTGGTTGAAATTGTATCTAGTTCTAGTTTCAAGCATTCGGTAAAAAGAAATTTAACAGTAAAACCAGGGTTGTGCGGACTCTACGTCTTTTGTAAAATTACGTCCAAAATCGGGACGTCCGGACGTCCGGACGCAGCGGACGTTGGGTAAAACGGCAGACTACCAAATTAGCGTGGCGGACGGCATTTTTCCCGGCGGACGGGCTGTCGGACGTCGAGTACGGGGAAGCGGGACGGTCGGGGGGCCGTTGAATTTGTACGGACGGCGGGAATTTTGGTGGATGGCACGGCAGACGGGAGGACCAACAGGCGGACGCGATGGCGGACGGGAGGACGGAGTGGCGGATGGGACGGCGGAATGGGTGGACGGGCGGTCCGTTGGCGGATGGGGCGGCGGAATGGGCGGACGGTGGACGTCTTTAGACGGACCCCTTTTTATTTTTCAACCCTCGACCTCGGGTCTTAGGGGGGTTCATAGTGTTCTTTAACATTCACATATTTATTGGGATTCGGGTTTGTGTACCTACAACGTCCTAAGGGAATATTTAACCCCTAAATGTATTTGACTATGTTTTGCCAAAAACACTTCAAAACTGCCACTTCTAGTACAACAGCAAAATCTTTTTTTAAAAACATTTTAAGACAAATGTAACCGTAGGATCTTATAGTAAACTAGTTTGAGAATATGTGGAAAAAATTTCAGAAATTTCCACCGTATAGATTGCAAGATAATAGTGTTTGAATTGTCAAAAATGCTTTTTTTGTCCCTGCGAAAATCCGGGCAGCTGCACTTCAGTAGTTGTGGGAACCTAGAATACAGGTTTTTAATATTTAGTATAGAATTAGGAATAAGGAAGCTAATCTTAGATAAATTTTTCGATTCTTTGATCAAGAATAGGGAAAATTAGTAAGATTAGGAAGAGGTGGAAATTGGAGACATCCAATTGGGATAAATAGGTTAAAGAAGGGAAGTAGAAACCCTTACCTAACCGGAAAATCCGGAACCGGATTGAGGATCTGAGGTTCAACCCTAGGATCGTGGACGGGTCTAGATGTCATCCAAGGGCAAGGGTTCAGTGGAAGAGAAGACTCCACAGGCGCCCAAGGCATCTTCCTAACTTAATCTTGATGTAGGAGAAGGGGCAACACCCGGATCCCAAATCCGGAAGCAAGTCCAAGCGGAAGACCAGGATCAGGAGACGCCTCCGAGCAAGGTATCCGAGAAGTCTCCCAAAGTTCCTAGCACGGTGAAGAAGAAGGCTACAGTGAAGAGGGCGAGGGAGAGTTCCATTCAGCTGGAGTCAGACGAAGACGAGTCCCCAGAGCAGAGCGAGCACGAAGAAGAGGAGTCGGATTTGGAATCAAGATCAGGATCGGAACCGGAACCGGAACCGTCAGACCCGGCGAAAATCACGCCTCCGAAATCTGCGGGGAAGGGTAAGAATGTTGCCACGCCTTCCAAGGGCAAAGCAGCTGCGTCGGCAAAGGTTTCCACCAGTAGGAAACAGCCAGCACGCAAGGGAGCTGCCAAGCATGCGGATTCCCCCAAAAAGCGGATGAAGAAGTAGTTAAGAATAGAAAGTAGAGTAGGTAGAGAATTTTGAGGGGCAGACTTAGTGGAAATGGTGGAAAGTTACCTTTCCAGTAGGTAGGAAGCAGTTAGCAAGGTGCTTTTGGCTTAGAATGCACCTGGTCAGTCAGATCCGGATTTTTCGGATCTGAGATCCACTTTTTTCGGGTCCAGTTGGGTGGATAGGAAAGTGACTTTTGTGGATAAGGAATGCCACCTGGCATTCTCTTGTCCTCTGATTTTGTTCCCTTGGGGCTTTTAGGGTTCCCTTGGGTTGGTATTTAGGGGTGGCTGTTAGTTGGTTGCCCCGGGTGTTCCTACTTCTGTTTTTCCTTTCATTTGCAATCTGATTTCCAGATTTCTACTTTCTAAGAGTTGGTCTGAACAAGTCTCGACTCTGGATTGGTATGCCGTGCAATGCTAGAACCATTGGATAGTACGAGGTAGCTGGGTTTGCAGGTGCTTGGATGAGGTGGCTCCCCCAGACTTTGTCTGAATCCGGTTCCGGGAAATTGAAGTGATTTGGTTGAGGCTACTGGTGTATTAGGATTGAAGTCTAGCTGCTGCAGTCACTTGGAGGCTTCTGTGTGGGAAAGCCGCTCTTAGATTGGGTGTGTTTTGCTAGGAGAGTGGGCGCATGCCAATTGACGTGTTGTTGAGGTCCTACTATAACCGGAAGTGAGGGATATGCAGACAGTTAGGATCCCCTAGTTATCTGGCTCCTAGATTAAGCCTTAGGAACTGAGTTTGGATGAGTCTGTCATTGTAGTAATGTGGGGTTTGTAGGGGTTTCCTGAGTGACCTACTAGTTGGGATTGCAATCCGGATTAGTTGTGAGGAGGAACTTGCAGCCTATTTCTTTTATGTCTTTTGTTATTTTTCTCTTTTAGTGGAACTCCATTCACTATAATCCTGAGGAAGGTAGGATTCAACGCATCCTTCCTAAATGCCAACCGCGGACCCCTCTAATACAGAGGCTAAACTTCATTTGTTACTTGAGTGATTGGATCCGGAAACCGGATCCGGAAGAGGTACAGAGTTTGGGCACTCCTTTCGGTTCCTAATCCGCCCAGTCGGATACTGTGAGTCCGGATAGGGGAAGGTACAGAGTTTGGGCACTCCCCCCCTGTTTGGAGGTTGTTGTGAGAGTGGTAAAGTATGTATGAATGGTGAGAAAGGCAATCTAAAGGAATGCGGATGTTGTGAGGAAGTTTCCGGTTAGGAATCCGGTTACTGTTGTCTTGGGGTTGTTTTCCGCATCCTGTTATTCCGGATATCTTGAGGAATCTACGTAAAATCCTGTGGGAACGATACACGAGTCATTTGAACGGTGTTAACGCCAAATTAACACCTACAGACGGATTTGTGCTTCCTTGTGCTACGACAGTAGTTCACTTTTATATGAAAAGAAGTCTAAAATGGTTGTTACTCTTTCGATTCATTCTTTTAGTCAAGTAAGATACATGCTTAAAAAATTTCAAATCATTTGGAGTTCTACAACATGTAGAAAACAATTAGTAAGTAGAAAGAGGTAGAAAATGAATCAAAATATTAAAATAGTAATAATTAATTTTTGAAATTGAAAATTTCCAATCCCAATGGTTGTAATGTTGTAATAGACAATCTTCACCTAATGTGTTTATTTTTTTTCAAAAATATTAAAAATTGAGTAAAATAATGGACTTCAAAGTTTATTTTGGAGTAGAGATTCCATAACTTCCCACAAACTACCTTCAAACTAAAACTCCCATAACTTTCATTTCACAAATCAAAATGGAATAATTAAAAGCTTTCCAAGTAGATAAAAATCTAAAGAATGAATTTCAAATTTCAAATTTTAGAAAAAATGATTTTTGAAGAAGTTTTCAGCTGCCCGGGCTGCCCGCCGAGCAAAAGAAATCACATATCATGCAATAACTTTTTATTCATGTTGTCAAAAGTTATGAAAATTGTTGGGCCTTAAAGCTACTCCTTGGACACACGTTGTATGAGAATTTCAAAGAAAAAAAATAAAAACTCCATTCGTAGTGAGCTGCCCAAAATTGCTATGTTGCCAAAAAACGCAGTTTGGGCGTTTAGGGGTTAAACATTTCTTTCTTTAGGTTCCCATTCATGAACCTACAACCCCTTAACCACACATTTAAACATTTCAATATTGAAATTGAATTAGGATTTGTGAACCTACAACCCTTTAGATTTTAGGCAAATATTTTAACATTTTAACCCCTAAAGGACCAACATGCGTTTAGGGGCCGTATAGAAATTTTGGGCAGGTACGTGTGATTAGAAATTTGAATATTTTGGGCTCAAATTTTAATAGAAGGTGGGGGCGAGGAATATCTTCATGTGTATCAAATTTCATGACATTTGGAGATATGACTCAAAAGTTATGGCCTAATATGTTGCTTTTTTTGGTAAGTGGGCAATTTGGGACTTCGGGCAGATCAGAAAAAATCACTTTTTTTAAAAATGAAAATTTTAAACTGGTTTTCTACATTTATATATAAGTGGAAAGCTTTGAATCATTCCATTTCAATCAAAGAGTCAAAAGTTATGAGGTTTTTTTGTTTGCGGGCAGTAATGGATTCTCCACTATCAAAGAAACTTTGAAGTTGTTTATTTCACTCAATTTTCCATGTTTTTGTAAAAAAATAAAACCCTAGGATGTAGATTGATTATTACAACATTACAACCATTGGGATTGTCATTTTTTAATTCTATAATTAAATTCTTAACAATTTAGTATTATGAATCATTCTCTACTTCTTTTTACTTACTATTTTTTTCCTATATGTTGTACAATTCCAAATGACATGAAATTTTTTGAGCATATCTCCATCTTGTTTAGAAAACTGAATTCAAAGAGGCACCAACATTTTCAACATTTTTTCCTTGAGAAGTGAGCTTGTGAAGTGTAGCTGCCCAATTCTTTGCAGGATTGAAAAAATGGTTTAGGTGAATTTGAATGCTTATATCTTTTGATCCACATGGTGGAATTTTCTGAAATTTTTACCACATGTTTTGTAGACATTATACTACAAGATCCTATGGTTACATGTATCAAAAAATGTTTTTATCAAGGAAATTGGTAGTTGTACTAGAAATGGTAGTTTTCGAGCGTTTTTGGGGAATACATAGTCATGGAACTTTAGGGGTTTAGGTTTTCTTCGATTCCCATTCGTGAAACTACAATCCCTTAGGCGCACATTTAAACATTCATATTGCATTTGATGTCCAATACTCCGATTTTGCAAAGATGTTGTACCATTCATGAAAGAAAAAAACAAACCTTGTTTATTAAAGTCTTCTTCAACAACAGATGATAATCACCTACTCTTGGTATATATGAGCATCTAAATCCCTAAGCTTACATCCCTTCAATTAGAAGGACAATAATCATCATCTCCTTTCACCTCTGCCCCACTACTCTCGCATCCTCGTCTGTATCCTACGTCTTCATTGCTCGATGTGTTCTCCATACCATCTGATGAAGATCCTGCACCTTCTACTTGCTTACTTCTCTTTGCTTTCCTTCGCTTGATCGGCTTCTTGTATTCCTCTTTTACTGTCAATATGGCTTTGCTAATTTCTTCCCTAGAATTTAGACACGCGACCGGTTTCATTTTCCTCTTCGCAACAGGTAGGCATGCATGAAGGGGGGTTCTACCTGCATTCAATTTCTTCACTGGTGAAACTGCGAAAGGCTACATAGGTCTTTTTTTATTACCTTCATTGCCTACTTTGACCTCTAATTTCACTGCCTGGGGACATCCATGAACGATTATGTTTGAGGCCCTCGAAGATTGCGGTGGAGAGGCTGCTGATTTCAGATTGCATCGTGGTGGTGCGATGTGCAAAGCTAAATTACGTTTCATCTGTGCCAATGTCACATCTCCATCATCATCGGTGGATGATAATACAGTGGCAGTAAATTCGATGCAAGGCTGCTTTGCCTTGCCAACATTAACAAGCCGATGTCCAAGCCCTAAGCTCCTTGAACCGTCCGGATTTTGGCTACTAGTTCCAAATATGGCACCCGATGCACCGCTCCGAGGTGGTTTTGGGGAATCTTGCATGAGCTCTTCTCTACGTTTGAGTGTATTGCCAAAGCTTGGACTCTCGGCCTCTTCTACACGTTCAGTACCATTTTCCTTTACTGCAATTGTATTGATCGGGACCTCTTCATTGTCCGTACAACCCCTTTCTCCATCATTTTCTTCATCATTATCCTTTTCTTGAACCCCTCCTGTGGATGGAGATTGACAAATACGAATGCCTTCATCCGTGCCACCATCCCCACCGTCGGGAAGTGTTGTCCCATCCGCCTCCGCTATCTCTACAAAAGCGTCCTCCTTCTGCGATAGAATAGATTCGCTATTCAAAAACCCGGATCCATCCACGAATCTTGCTATACGAGGTTCATCTTCACCGTACCCATCATTCTCCTCATCGGATTGAAAGTCATAGATGCTTGTATTATTGCCTCTCCACCCACCATTCGTTGGATTAGGACTATGGTACGTTTCGTCATACAAATTGTCCATGTCATTGTCCTCGTCATCTTCATCCCGTTGGTCAAGTGGATGAGGTCCATCATCAATGTCTTCCGCATCGCTTCCCGCATCGGAGGACTGGTAGTCCACATTGTCTCTGTACCATTTCTTCTCATCCTTGTTCTTCGATGCGCCCACAACTTTTGAATTGGTGTACACATACACCAAGTCCGCTGCCCGGGTTGTTGCCAATTTGTTCCGAGATTTGTTGTGAACATAAGAGTAGCTACTCCAATTTCGTTCGCATGTAGATGATGACACTGGTTGGGCCAAAATCCTCTTAGCAATGGGAGCAATTAGCTTCCCACATGCACCTTCAAAATCCCACCAAGCATGGGCCGACAACATTTGTTCTTGTGGCTCCAACATGGTATCGAATGGAGGTTCCCTATAGCGGAAGGCTACAAATTCCTTCACCACCTTCGCGTACTCTTCGCTAGAACATATCTTCGTTAGAACGTTCTTGCATCTCTCTGTTGCATCTTGATCGTCGGCTAGTTCTTTGTCGTGGAGAAGATACGGATTCAAAAGAGCGCCTGCATAATGGAGGTCTGTCTCCCCCATCTTTCGTCGTTTTACGAAGGATTCCTCCAGTGGTATTGCTCGGTCAAGGTCCAAACAAAAAGGTGCTCTTCGTAGACCAAACACATGTTTTTCTAAATTCCGCATAATATGCAATATCTTCCCCATGCACGGCGTCTTTGCATCCAAATCACGTAGACCGAATACAACTGGGGCTGTCAGTTCCTGCACATTGGTCAACCGGTCCCAGAAATGCTCATCCACAACTGTATTGTACACGTTCCTTGACTGCGATCGTGATTTGCCTTTGTCTCTATCATCCAAGGTGTTCACGTACGCCACCCATTGTGGATCCACCACACTCTGCTTCAACGCATCCTTCACTTCCAACAAGCGGTCAATCATGATGAAATAAGAAGCAAACCTTGTTTCCAACGGCTTCAACAAACTGAACCTCGTCTTGTACTTCCGAAATATGGCAAATGGCATGTGCCTCTTCCTGAAGAATTTGACAACGACCTCGGCAGCCTTCACGTAATCTTTGATCCATGGCTGCTTCACCCAATCCTTAAGCAACAAGTTCAAGGCATGCACCACACATCCTTGAAAATATATGTGTGGATATTTATGGGACACCAAATTCCATGCTGCGGGGTTTGTATTGGTATTATCCGCAGTCACTTGCACTACATTCTTGGGGCCCACTTGCTCTATGAATTCTTCCAAGATAGAAGCCACATACGGTGCTGTCTTCTTCTGTCCACTCGTATCCACCGATCCAAGGAATTGTTCACCTGCTGAAGATATGAGCATTGCATTTATTAATGGACGGTTCGTCACCGAGCTCCATCCATCAAAAGACAGTGTTGCTCCGAACTTCCTCACACTGTCTTCAGTCCTCAGAAGCAACTTCGTTTGAATATCTGACTTCGCTTGATCAAGCAATTTATGTCGCAGATCATTGTATGATGGAGGAGTGTAGGACTTTTTAAACTCAGCCGTCAACTTCACCGCTTCCCGAAAGGCTGGATTCCGAGCTACTGAAAATGGTATATTCGCCGAATAAAAAAAATGAGCCCACGTTGCATGTAATTTGCGTCTGTTGACTTCATCAAATCCATCCACTAGCCTACTCTGCGTTGCAGGCCTACTGCTTGATGCCCTCGAAGTATGCCGATTACCACCTGATTCCGTATTTGGAGTTATTTGTGAACCCACAGCGACCACTTCTTCCGGTGCGGTGCATGAATCTTCTTGCGTAGAACACGGCGTGCCCCTATCATTCAAAAGATTGCTTGTGGACATTGGCATGTCGTTGCCATCCGTTCCGTCCGCAACAGGTCTTTTGGGAAACAGCCCTTTGCAATTAACAAATAAGGATTTTGTTGTGGATGTCAACTGCGAGCACAAGCCGATGCCCCTATCACGCTGTCCCGTAGGGCCTTCGTATCCCAAGTGGCTCAACATACGGCTAGTTTTTCGGGCGAACACACACTTGCAAGCCTTGCATTGTATTTTGTTTGTTTCCGGGATCGTGTACCAAGTGGTGAAGTCTTTGCTCATATTGAATTCTTTTTCCCTTCAATTGTAATTGGTAACGTTAGCACTGTGTTGTAAAAGTCCACAATCAAATAAGCACTGAGTGCAAAAAGCCTTCAAAATGAAAGCCCCCCCTTCCACCAAACTATGCATTACCAAGCAAGAGATACAAATAAATTTGCAGCGCCTAGCCCTTGGAAATCTTAGTGTTCAGTTCATCAGGAGTGCTTACAAATGACTTCTCTCAGTCTCCTTATAGTAAACTGAGCGCAGCTGACCGTTGGGGCGGACAGTCAAATACTCGTTGCAACAGTCACTGAATCGAAGCGGACGGCAAAATCGGTCGGGGCGGACGACCAGTTCGGTCGAGGGTGGACGGCCAGTTCGGTCGGGGGCGGACGGCGACTTCGGTCTAGGCGGACTGACCGTGCGTAAAACATATACAGTAAGGTCTACTTCATTTACGAATTCTTGCTGTCACATGGAAAAAAAAATCCCCTGTTGCTGCCATCTTTGATGCCCTCCCTAGGGCTCAAAAATTGTTATTTTTACATTTAATTTTCTGCACAATATTGTCTCTATATTAATAACACATGCGTCAAATTTCAAGGCCAAAAGATTTGCCTAGAAAAAGATATTTCAAAATCTACGTACATGTGTGGTTGTGACTAAAATTCCAATGCTACCAACTTTGACACCCTCCCAAAGAAGCAAAGATTGAGAAATTAAAATTTGGCCATGAAATTCTTGGCATGAGATCATCTCTATGTTGATAATATGTATGCCAAATTTCAAGTTCTAAGGATTTGCTCATAGAAAGCAACTTCAAATCTACCGACGGAAGTAGTTCTTAGAAATTATTTCACAACTATACATGTTTACTGAAAATAATATTTTATTGAAAACACCTCTAGTGTTTACCCATAAATGTCCAAGGCCTATTTTGAGCTTCGACGAATTTGTTCAAATTGAACAAACAGCAAACATTTTTATAAGTTGTATATTTCTTTTTCTGCATGGTAACCGTGCCAATTGAAACTAGGCATATTAGAGATCATATACAAAAACAAAACAAATCAAAATCAATTAAGAATTCAAAGATTATAATCTTCAATCATAATTTCTTACATCCAATACCATGCCTCTAATAGCATACATTCCACATCAAAAAGTATTGTGCATAGTGAATACGTACATTGACTAATTGATACATACATAAATAGATAGATAAATGAATAGATAGATAAATAATTCCATATATATGTTCATATTAAAAACCGATAATAAGTCAAAGCATATTCCGTGTACATTTACCTAGTATTGCTCTATCCTTCTAAAATCCACATCACCATCTAACCATCCATAGTCCATACAATATGATGGTTCAATCAAAAACTCATATAAGACGTATAGGTCCATGTCTATTTTGTTTTACTACTACTACCCTCTCCCGAACCACGAGACGATTCATCTTTAGTGCGTCGAGTTGCACTTCCTAGACTTTCTTGACGAGCTTGGGCCTCAGGGCTTTCAGGGCCAGCTAGTCGTGCGGACTTGTTAGTCCGCTCAACTACTTTGAATGCTTCTGCCGTGTCCACTGTATAATCATCATCATCTTCCAACTTCCGTTTCTTCTCTCTTTTGGGAGTCAAATCCATAGACCTCAACTTCAAGGCTGATAAAGTAGACTGCAATCGAAGTAAGACCTCGTCTACCACTTTGTTGGCCACTTCAAATGAGAATTCATTCAATGATTTTTCGGTCGTACATCCTTCGAATAGAAGTGTCCTCCACTGCTTTATGATTTCCCCAACCCGCCGGTCAAACGCCTCCACCACCTCCACCATTGGTTCGCTTGTGTTCCATTCCGCATCTATGTCCACGGAAGCACGATATTCGGCAGCTTCTTCCAACTTTGACAACAACAAGGCCCGACCTATCAAACCGTGGTCGTATGCCGCATATTGTTCCTTGAATTCTTCTGAATCCTCCACAGCAACCCATTCTCCACCTTCCGTTTTCTCCACATGCTTCTCTGGAAACCGGAAGAACTTATTACGTTGCACGCTCCAATGCCCCCCATGTTGCGACAAAACAATTCACGACCCTCATCATCGTCAATTGAACGGGCACGTATTTCCACCTCGTTTGTTTGGGTCATCCAATTGAAAGCATCCACTGGACTACGGACATCATCATACAATGCATGCTTCCGTTCTGTTGGGTTCCATTGTAGAGGTTTTCCCCAATGCTTATAATTCACAAATTCGTATGGCCCTTGGTCCAATGGAAGGGTCCACTTGTTGTATTCCTGGCCGGGGGGTATAACATCCAAGAGTCCAAACAATTCATAAAACCTTGGACTCAAAGGAGAACGACATTCGGCACAAACCGAGCTAAACATTGATGCTTGAATGATGCACCGCACGTGAAAAGTGTGGCCACAATGGCCCAAGGTTATGGCTCCTTCTAGTCCAAAAGCGTATTGGCAAACTGTACAAATACCATCCAACATTTTATGACCTGCATCAAAATTATGCATAACACGCTTCTCCTTGTTGTTGATGTGTGTTGAAAGCGTTTGGTAAGGGACCCATCCTTCCTCTACTTCCAAGGCCCAATTGATATTTCCACCCTCCGTTTTCTTTGTGTGGTTCAAGCGCTCCATCATAGCATCTGTGTTTCCCCAACATGTGATTGAAGCACTCTCAATTGGATGGCGATCCACCTCGCTCTCGAACTTCTTCAAATGTTTCTTGACGGCATTGCATTCATCGTTACCCTTCAATGCAATCGTACGAAGCTTGTTCATTTCTCGAGCTGCTAATAAGGGTGGGTCTTGAAGTTTTTGTACCCATCCCAACCAACGAGACTCCGATCCCCTCCTAGGCAAATATTCATCCATGGCCTGCACTCGTATCATTTGATCCAACTTGGACTGAAGAAGGGCTTTTTTGGCATTGGACTGGTCCAATTCTTTTTACAAGTCAAGCCAACTTTTACGGCCAATCGGCAAAGTTTGTTGGTCTGGCTCGACATGAGCTTTTGCCCTTGTCCATTGGAAGAGAGAGTTGATCGCTACCTTGAGTCCCTTGACTTGGTTCAATACATTTCAATGATTCAACCATCCTTTGAATCTTTTCCTTGTCTTTGGGTATTTGTCGTTCCTTGTTGAGCTCAGTCTTCAACCATATAATTTCTCTTGCATTTTCTTTTAGCTCCTCCCTCAATTCAACGTGACTTTCTTCACAATGAATCGCGGACGTGAGAATTGGTAACATTTGATTGGTGAAGAACAGGAAAGCCGTCGCACCGCTCAATAGTGTAGGAGCTAGGGATGCTAATTCATCAGCAAACGCACCAACCCTTGGAGCCAATTCATCCATCCATGTGGCAGTTCTTGTCAATGCCAGAGCGGCATGTGGAAAGTCAGCGGGTCGATATACTTTCTTCGGTGGAGTACTGCTTTCCGGCTCGTTCTGCTGAGTCCGTTGCTCAAATGGAAACAAACGTTCTTCAACTGTCTTCCACTTGATACTAAGGTCAAGCAAGCCTTCCAAATGCGGAATCTGTGGCATTGCAACAAGATTCTTGAAGCTAGTCGAGTCTAAACTTGACAAATGTGGATACTTTTTTATAAACTCATATGTATCCACTGTCACATTCGTCTTTGCAGCATTGGGTTGTTGCACATTCGTTCTTGACAGGTCCTCTTGAGTGATTGGAATACACAATGGGCTCTCCGATGTTGGCAACTGTGGATTTGGAGCTGCATATCCCAAACTATCTAAAACACCGCTGTCTACATAATGTCCAATTGTGACATTGGCCCCTGCAACCTCTTCGTCCGTGGGGTCCGTCTTCGGAGAAGACGGGCCACCATTTTTGTTGACGAGCTCTTTCCGGTTGGGAGATTTGTTTTGGTCATTCACATGAACTGCAGAAACGTTCATAACTTTCGATGTCGTCTCCCTCGAATCCAACTGCGGTTTCACACATGCGCTTGCTAAGGCCATCGTTGTAGGCGTTGCTGGATTTTGTAAGATTGGTTGTACCCTCTGCGCCGTCTGCGGCCAAGAATCAGGAATATCCTTTTGATTTTGCTGCAGCAGTAGAGGATTCTTCTTTGTTGTTTGGAACGTGCTCCAATCCACCTTGCGTTTCAATCTCAGTTCTGCATACACCATGGACGCCAAGCTGTAGTTGATGTACCCTTTAGACATTGGTTTAGGGCCAAACATGGCCCCCCACACCTTTGTCGCTCGATGGACAAAGTGCGGGTCAATGCAACTGTGTGGTTTACAGTTGAAATCCGCAGTCTGGCGTGCGTGTGCATCCCGAGGCCACAACTTATTGATGTGGTACATTTTAACGTACTGCTTACATAATTTGGAGGTCCAATAATCTGCGGTTTCATTTTCCCAACCGCTCTCTGCTATGATGTTCGGATCATCCAAAATTTCATAGTGTAGTCCATGTGTAGTCCCCTTCACTTTATTTCGCTTTTTCTGGTCACCTCCTGAATTCATCCCATCAGTACCTGCACCGCTGTCTGTAGCCATGATAGAGAATCCGAATTTACAAGCCCTTACAAATCAAAATTATGTGAACCGGAGGGTATGAAACGTGTCTTCGTAATACAATCGATCAAAGCTTCGACGTGAAAAAGTAATGACCCCTTCTCTCCGCCAAGTAGGAGCAACTAGCACCACGCACTCATATGTGGCAATAAGCAGCACATCCAACTTGGAGCACTTCGTGAGGAGAAAAGAAGTGAGGGAAAATGAAGGGGCCGTCCGACACTCAGACCATATACCCGTCCGCTGCCAGACCTAGACAGGTCCGGCACCGGACCGGCGGACGGCTAGTGCAGACCGTCGCCGGACGGGGCGTCCGCCCGGACCTCCAGCATCCACCTCGGGTCGTCTGACGACAGGCCCGTCCGGCGGACCTGTCGTCCGACCGCCCGTCCGCTCTGCCGACCGCCCCCTGTCCGCCCTTTGGCCCTGCCCGTCCGCCTTGACGACCAACTGGGCGTCCGACAAAGGCGTCCGCCTTGTCGACCGCTCAGATTTCAAGTCCAAACTGAACATTGGATTCCAGAAGTGAAAAGTCGACATTGGATTCCACAAGTCCAAAGTGAACATTGGGTTCTCCAGAAGTCATATTTAAAGCTTGAACCCTTAAAGGACCGTCAATATACTTTCACCAAAAGCGCTCCAATTGCCTCCAAAAAACCAAAACTGCCATTTCTAGTACAAGTACCAAAATCTTTGGAAAAAAACTTTTTTTGACATATTTGATCGTAGGATATTGTATTATATAGTATCAAAAGCATGTGGTAAAAATTTCAAACATTTCCACCGAGTGGATTACAAGATATAAGCATTCAAATTAACTGAAATCATTTTTTTTACACTGTGAAAGCCGAAAAGCAAGGCAGCTGCACTTCCCAAGCTCACATTTCTATGAAAAAATGACCTAAATGGTCGTGCTTCTTTGGATTTGTTTTCCTACAGAAGTTGGGCACATGCTTAAAAATTTTCAAATCATTTGGAATAGTACAACGTATAGGAAAAAAATAGTAAATACGTAGTAGTAGAGAATGATAAAACGCACTACATTATTTACAGTTGAAATATGGAATTGAAAATTCCCAATCCCAAATTTCCAATGGTTGCAAATTCGAAATGTTGTAATAATGTATCTACATCCTACGATTTTATTTTCGTCCAAAAATATTGGAAGTTGGGTAAGATAAAGGATTTCAAAGTTTATTTTAGAGTAGGAAATCCAAAATTACCCGGAAACAGAAAATCCACATCACTTTTGACTCATTCATCAAAATGGAATGATTCAAAACTTCACGTGTATCCAAAACTCTAGAAAATGAATTTGTGGAATTCTTGTTTATGAAATAAGTGATTTTCTCTGATTTGCATGAAATGCCCTGTTACAAAAAAAAAGTAACATATTAGGCTATAACTTCTGACCAGTATTTTCAAATGCCATGAAAATTTGGTGCATATGACAGATCTTCCTCACCCCCACATTGGTCAATTGACTCAATTCCATTCAAATTTTAGCCTCAAATCTGGATATCCCCGCTCGTAAGTAGTAGGTACCTACCCAAAATTTCTATACATCCCAAAAAAAAAGTGCGGGCTTTTAGGGGTAAAAATGGGAAGGGTTGGAAAAAGCATCCAATGTTCAATGTATGTGTGAAATTGAGTTTCATTCTGCACATTAAAATTTTTAAAGAAAGTAAGTCCTCAACCCTACACCCTATTCGAATAGCATCGACATCCACTTTTGTAGAGTGTAGACAAGCCCAAACCCTAAACCTTAAACCCTAGAACCTAAACCCTAGCTTCTTCATCATTTTGGCATTATGGGAATATGGGTGTCATATAAAATAATAAATAGTGAAAATAAATTGATGAATGATTCAAGGATCCAACACATTATTAATTTAAAAAATGTATGCACCCTACTTTAATAGAGAAAACATATACTCTTTACATATTTCTAAATGCAAACCAGTAAGGCAGTAAGGGGTAAAATCATTTGAAGTACACTCCTTCATATTTACATTCACTTACATTCAAATGAAGGATTCTATAATTTTTCACATTTTGAAATCTTTTTTCAAGTATAATTGCATCATTTTCAAATTTCACTCATCTTCTAATGCAATCATGAATGTTACCATCTTCCAACTGTAGAATTGTAGAAAGTATGGTGATACATTTTTCTAATTTGTTTAGAAATTGTTATATTAGGCCCTTACAAGTTACAAATTGAGAGTTGAGAATGTCTTGCAATAAAATATGGTTATAAAATATAAATCTCTCCCTTTATTGTTAACCCTTAAAGGACCAAGGCCATTTTTTTGTTACAAACCACTCAGAACTGTCATTTCTGCTGCGTTCACTATAAAAAAACCAAGAAAATACTTTTCTTTGGATCTAACCTTAGGATCTTGTACTTTACTTATCTAGGAAAAAGTAGCAAAAATATCAGATGACTTTGATCGCTATTCGTGGAATTTTTTGGAACTATGGAGTACGGAGTATGGACCTTGAATTAAAATTTTTGAAGGAATTTGAAGAACTTGGATGGGAGTTGAAAGTCTAAGACAAAAATTTCAAGAAAAATAGGCTTGATTTTCATTATTCAAAAAATTGTTAAGTACAAGTAAGTCCAAGATTGAAAGAAAAACTAAATCATTAATAGCTCTAACATGGGATTGAAACACAATAATCTCAATGGTGAGATTGTTCTAGTTTTTTTCAACCCCCCGTCCCTTATTTTCAATATTTTGAGTTCACTGGATCATAAATGTTGTTATTGGGAATCAATTGTGAAAAAAATTACATTCCATGGAAGTTAATCAATTTTTTTATCTTCTGAAGAAGTTTTAAAAAACTAAAAACGAGGATCAAATTTGAAATTTCAGCCCGCAGGTACTACCACAAATCCCATGTTTCCCCACAAGGGCCAAAAGTGAATGATCCTTTAGGATTCCAACTTTCAATTGGAATTTCATTAAATTTGAATATTCCTTTGTCATAGAAGGTGTATTACTATGTTTGGAACAATTTGAATCACCTGAATTTCAACAAATGATATTGACAATTTCCAATATTTAAAACTAGTATCATTATAATTTCCTAGAATTACAAATTCTTCCAAAAGAAATTAATTTTTGTTGAAATTGAAAACGTACTACGGTAATATAAATCATTCTTCTCTATCAGGTCCTAAGGTGAATTTTGGATACATATAATTTGAACATTGAAACCTAAAGTCATAGTTATTCCATGAAGTGTTCAAATTCCCCCAAATGCATGCAAATTGCAAAGAGAATCTAGCATTTATTTCTGATTTTCGAGAAGATTCAACATCAACTTGGCTGGTTTCAGAACCTAAACCAGTGTAAACTGCTTATTCAATGAATTTCAAGAATTCAAGTATCGATGTAGGTCTTTGAGGGTTTCAAACCCCCCACCCGTCCGTCCGCTCTTCCGTCGGTGCTGTCGTCCGCCCATCCCTACATCCGCCCCCGACGGGCGCCGTCCGCGTCGTTCGTCCCTCGGTGAGTCCGCCCGATGTCCGTGCGATCCAGCGGACGCCGATTTCTCTCCGCTGGATTCTGGCGTCCGCCTCTCTGCCGTCGGATGAGCATCTGGCCGTCCGCCTAGGTCCGGCCGTCGGCTCAGCATAAGAAGCGGGGCGGACGGCTCATTTGGCCACAACCGTTTCCCTCCGAAGTGGAAGATCCAGTGCCCGATTTTAATCTGTGGCTCTGCGCGCCCCTTCCGACGTTGTGTGCAAACGGTTGTGCTTCATTAATCATCACTAAAATGCTTCACGAACTTTAGTTGAAGTAATGATCAGGCTCTAAGGGACTACAACTTCATCTAAACTGCATCGCATTGTAACTTTGAAGCATTTTGATTTCTTATTGGTTGAATTAGTGTGAACGAAGTCATCAGTTGCTCTCATTTTAGTCAATGCCACCATGCCCCGTGATGAAAACAAGAAAAACAAGGGGAAATCCCAAAGTATAAATTGGGATGATTGGAATGATCCAATGTGTGTTGGTGAACCCGGATGGGAGAGTGAACCAAAGAAAGTTTGGACCGCCACTACGTGCAAGAAGTATGTGAAAATGACCCACATTGCCAAATTGTGGGCATCGGACCGTGCAGCGCAACAAATTCGCCGTTGGGAAGGGCAAACATCCACGTGTCTCAGTAGGCACTTTGTTCACCCATACGATGAAGTGACGCGTAATGCTGGTATACATGACTCCAAACCAAATGTCATGAATTATACGAACATGGCCATGGTCTGGGCAGAGATTGTACTTCACAAAGATGTTGATTGGCGCACAATATAGGAAAAGATGTGGCGACTCTCAATCGCAACGAAGCAGTCATTTATACGAGCTGGACTAATGCAAGCGATTGCATGCCCGAATGGTCCAATCGAGGCCAATTTGGATTTCCTGCAACAGTGATGCCGGATGCAAACGAGCCCATCCCAGATGATGATGATGATGTTGAAGAGGCTACTGCACCCGTGGCCGGTGGAGAGAGGCATGAACGTAGAGAAGCTTGAGAGGACATTCAATACGAGCATGAAATGCGTGAGGCAATGCGGAGAAGCATAGAAGATCGTGGTCCACAATATGGTTACGATGGGTACTATGGACATGAACGTGGTACACATGACCCACGAGGTGGGCAAAGTCGTTCTCAAATCGTAGGAGGAAGCCGCGGAACCGCGCACAATGCTCCTTCTACCCAAGAAGGCTCCCAATACCATTCGAGGTCTAGTGGAGGTGGTTCATATGGAAATTATGGGCATCATGGAGGGTCTTACCATGGCCGTTCAAATGAAGGAGGCTCCTACTATGGAGATTCAATTCCTCCTCCAACCTTTGGAGGGCCTCATTACGGGAACTATGGACAAGGAGGAGCGGGAAGCAGAGCAGGAGACATGTACGGTAGAGGACCATATATATATAGGGGTGTATGGATCTAGTTCTGTAGGCCATAGTCAGAGAGATGATATCGACTCAGATTCCGAGTGAAGTACAACAAAAAGACTACACTCTTGTAGTGGCTAGTCCGCACTACGGTGTAATGATTGTAATCCACTACCATGTACCGTAGGTGGTGGCAAGCATGGTATTGTAATGTTGGTGAGGGGTACTCACGAACCTATAAGTATTTATGAAAATACAAATTTTTGAAATGCGTGAGTACAATATTGGATCTGTGGATGGGACCTTTGACCTGTAGTATTAAAATTAACCAATGTGTAGCTATTTTTATTATTTAAATATGAATATTGCATTGGAATGTTTTCCCCTATTTTCTAGTACTCTGATTACAATGCCTCCTCGAACTTATATTTGAAACATAGTTTTAACAACTTAGAATTGTGAAGTAGAATTTAATAAGCTAAAAACTTGATTGGGGTTATGCTTGTTATGCCTTTGAACCTAATATTATTTTGATGACCCATTTTGAAAATTGTGAAAATTGTCAAGGCAGTACTTGGTCATTTGGGGGTTAAAAGAAATAGAAGACTTACATGTTAGTTTATTTAAGTTTATGAGAATAAAATAAGAGAGGCCCTAATTCCTCATCCGTAGTCCAAAGAGGTTGAATGAAACTTTCACGTGTTTTTTTTTCCCTATGTGATCTCTAGCATGTCTATTTAGAATTTGTATGAGAATAAAATAAGAGAGGCCCTAATTCCTCATCCGTAGTCGAAATTCAATGACATTCCAATTTCTCCAATTGTTCTATGACATTCCAACCTCTCCATATTTTTTTTGGCCCCTCTTCACGTGAAATTTCAAATGAATAGGCCATTTACAAAGTAGACCCAAAAATGGCTACGTGGCGTATTTTTTGAAATAAAATCAAAACTAGACAATTTCAAATGTGGAATGGAAATTAGTCATAGAAAATAAATGTCCTATGACATTCCAACTTCTCCATATTTTTGTCGGCCCCTTTTCACGTGAAATTTCAAATGAATAGGGCACTTAGCAAAAAACTCCAAATATCGCAATGTAGCCTATTTTTTGGAATCTCACAAAAAATAGGCAATTTCAATTTCCAAATGGAAATTTGTCATAGAACAGAAATGTCCTATGACATTCCAACTTCTCCATATTTTTTTTGGCCCCTCTTCACGTGAAATTTCAAATGAATAGGCCATTTACAAAGTAGACCCAAAATGGCTACGTGGTGTATTTTTTGAAATAAAATAAAAACTAGACAATTTCAAATGTGGAATGGAAATTAGTCATAGAAAATAAATGTCCTATGACATTCCAACTTCTCCATATTTTTGTCGGCCTCTTTTCACGTGAAATTTCAAATGAATAGGGCACTTAGCAAAAAACTCCAAATATCGCAATGTAGCCTATTTTTTGGAATCTCACAAAAAGTAGGCAATTTCAATTTCCGAATGGAAATTTGTCATAGAACACAAATGTTCTAAGAAATTTCAACCTCTCCATATTTTTTTGGCCCCTCTTCACGTGAAATTTCAAATGAAGGCCTTCTACAAAGTAGACCGTTGGATTAGGCGGACGGCACCCGCTCGATTATGGTCATCCGTCGGATTGATCGGACGGCGGACTTCCCATCCGCCCGATCGGGCGGACGCGTTTCCGACGTGCATTGCGTCGGCGGACGGATTACTGCCGACCTGCTGTCTGACGAGACGGACGCATATCCGTCCGCCCGTCCGCGGCCGTCCGATCGCGCGGCCGCCCAATCCCACGGCCGCCCGATCCTACGACTGTCTGATCGCGCGGACGCGTGCGCGCTGTCCGTTCGATCGGACGGCAGACAACGCCTCGTCGGGTCGTCCGCACAGGTTTAGGGCGTCCGCCAGGGTATAAGAGGGGCGGTTTAGGCCGTCCGCCCTCACTCTTGTTTTCTCCCTTGCATTTTGCAAGCGTGGAGTGGAAAGCTTGGTGGCTTAAGTTCTTAAGTCTCCATTGGTTCCCCTCCTAGGGAAAGCAAGGGTGACATTATTGGGGCCCCCTTGTTGCTTTTTTTTTGAAGTTTTGACGTGATTTTTATCATGATGGCACGAACAAAGAAGGCGGGTAAAAGGAAACTGGAGGAGGTGGCAGGTCCATCTAAAGAGGAGGCACATGCAAACAAGCCCTCTGAAGCATTGAATAATATGATGATTAAAGTGATCGTGGACTTCTACGAATCGGAGAGCACGATGTCCTTGTAGATGAAGTATGTTCGCTACAATGAGGACTGTCCTAAAAAATTCAGGGATGAAATGTGGCAACGGTTTATGGATGCGGTTTCTGTTCCACAATGGCACAGTGAGATGGATAAGAGTGGCTTTGAGTAGTTATTGAAAAATAAGGTGCATGACGCGTTGTGGAATGCGAAGGACATCTTAACGAAGTATGGGAAGCATCACCGTCAACATGATGCCGCATTTGAGCAAGTCATTCTAAGGGCTAAATTGTTTGTCGGCCGATGTGCTCCATTCGCGTCTGCCAGGAACAGACGAGGATCTATGGGTTGGTGGAAAACCAGTGATAGAATGGTTGAATTGACGGAAGGCAGGAAGCATCTAATAGCACTTCCAGACATGGTGACCGTGATTTATTGTGATGATGTCGTGACCAAAGGCGAGTACGCAACAATTCGGAGGGTGCAAATTCGGGGATGCCGTGAAATACTTGAGTATTGGGAGTTTGCAGCAAAGCTATCTAATGTACAGCAAACGCTACCTCATCTTGCAAAGGCGGAATACCAAAACAAGTCCATGGCGGTGCGGAACTGCGGATTGGCCATCCCGGAGTGATACGGTTTTCTGCAGTTCATGCAAGGAGGAATGAAGGATATGCATATTGGTGGAATGGCGGGACCTTGCGGAAGATGATGCATTTGGATAGAACTTATCCAGACAATATACGTATGCACTTGTAATATAGCTCGCCAACGGATGTGGATGTCATTGCCGCGGACCATCTTGCACGATTTCGAAAGAAACGTATGGAGCTAGCATGGGCGTTGTTGCATATCATGCATACGGTGCACGATGCAGGATATTTGCACAATGATATCTCACTGGACAACATTATGTTGCACTTTCCCGCGGACGAGTCGCGCGTGTACATTTGAGTGTGCGATTGGGGCATGACTTCGTACGTTACAGAACCACCGAAGTCATTGTACGTGTTCACATCCAAACAAGAGATGGATGCTGCTTTGCAAAACCGTTGGTGGGTGACAAAGAAGATTGCATATTTGCACAAAAAAGACAAAAATGTGCAAATAATTCCAAGTTTATCCATTGCAACGGAGGAGTACGCGGTGTGCAAAATAGCCATGGCAATTAACAGGGATTGCATGTCAGAGGAGTACCACAAGTTGAACATGGAAACGGCAAGTATGAGCAAATTTGATCACCAAGCGTTGGCAATGTCATTTCATGCGTACTTGGAGTGCCCTTGCAAAGACTGCCTGGAGAATGCAGGCGGTTTGGCACGCATCATCAATCGTTGGACCAGTACTTTCAACTGGCCTATTCCCGATGAACACTTTCGGCGTTCGTATGAATAGATCGGCATAGTATAGTAGCATACGTAAGTATAGAATGATATATAGTCTATGTTATAGAGAGAATGTACACGTGCACCATATATAATACGTAGTATATATATGGAGCACCAATGTATGGCAATCCAAATGAAATCTAATATATTTTTTGAATTACTGAAAGCATTTGAAAATTTCAGCTATTAATGTTTATAATCTTTGATACTTGATAGGCAAAGGTATTCATGGGGGGGGGAATGAGATCAATAGTATTTATTGTTGGTAGATGTTGTTGTGCACATAGATACTTGATAAGGTTGTGTAACAATTTGCATGATGTATAAGGTCTAAGTAGTAAGTAAGGTAGAAGTACCTATTAGCACCCTGACTTGCAATCTGAGTATGTTAGGGTGAACTTCAAGAGAGTTATATATTTTTCAGAGGTGTACAAATGTTTCACAAATGAAATTCAAATGACAAAATTCTTTTTGCGGAGCTCTGAGAAATTTATGGCAATTTTAAATAAAATCATGACATGGACAGATCATGATTCAGAATTCGAAAATGCCATTAACCCCAAAAGGACCCGTGCCCCAAATGCACTTCAAAATACTAAAAACTTGTCCCGAAAGGAATGCCAGAAATAAAAATCTTCATGATTAAATTTTTTTTAAGAAAACCAACTTGTCGATCTTTTTGTTAACTTGTTCAAGTAATAGGGTACATTGTTCCAAAATTTTATTGTGAATTTCCCCACCAATTAATATTTGCAACTAAAAAGATGACTAAAATTTCTCTCAAAATCATTTGAATTTCCTCATAGTGATATCAAATTCATAGTTTCAAGTAATAAAAATATAAGATTGATGTTTGAACAAAATAAGATATGCTTATTTTAGCTTAAGGATGATATTTGACCAAATGGAATAGAAACTATGAATTTTATCAATATAAAATTTATATTTTGGTTTCAATTGATTTTGTGAAGATTTTTAATTGAAACAAAAATAACAAAATCAATTGAAACAAAAATTTGATTGAAACAATAGTTGATTATCAATTGAACCAAAAATGGGAGCAATTGATTTTGAGAAAAATTCTAATCGTTATCATTTTTTTACAAAAATTAAAAATAAATATAGGAAAACTAGCAGAAAAAATCCGAAATACTTTCAATTTCTTCCAGAGGTACAAGTATAAATGGAGATCACTATATAAAATTTTCAATTTGCCTTTAAAAAATTTTGAACCAAAAACTACAATAACAAAGACCTCAAAGTCAAATTTGGCTATTAAAGAAAATTAAATTTTTGATTTTATACATTATCAAGAGAAATTCTATTGTAAAATTCTACTTTCTACATATTCTATTTTTCTACAAATTGCTTGATGAAAACTACATATTATTGTAATAATTTTAAAGTAAAAAGTTAAGAAAATTATATCAATTATACTATATATTGGAATAGTTTGAAATTTTCACCATTAATGAATGTTAAATGGAAAACTGAATATTGCAATTGAAATTAAAGATTGATCTTAAAACGAATAAATATGAATGAAAAAGACAATGTATTGTGTTTGACGGATTTCAACACATAGAACTTGCAATTGCAATAAATTTTTCAATTCTTGGAATTTTTCAAAATTTTAAGTTGAAATAAAAATAAAAATTTTCAAGCTTCATTTTCTTATTTTAAGTCAAATACCAAAATGGCTATATTGAAAGTTAGAATTAAAGTTGAATAAGGTACATCCACTTTTTTTATGCCTAAATTTTAGGAGTTAATATGGAATCAATGTAACCACATAAAGATGTTGTTTTCAAGATTATTATTATTTTATTATTTTCATCATTATTTTAAAATTATTTTAATACTATTTAATATTCAATGTTTTTACTAGTAAAATTTAAATTTCTTGAATTTAGAAACAAAATTATTAATTTTTTTAGTATCAGTTTAATAGGGTCATTTGCCATCATTGATGACTACTGACTATTAATGCCTAAAGGAATTATAAAATCAAAATCTTCATCATTAATTTTTTTTTTTTAAAACCAACTTGTTGATCTTCTTGTTAACTTGTTCAAGTAATCAAGTACATTGTTCCAAAAATCAATTATGAATTTCCCCACCAATTGCAAGTTCAATGCGCCTAAAATCGCCTACTTTCACTACTTGTACATGTTGCTTTTTGTAGCCTTCAGCAATGTACAAAGGGTGTACATTGCAGCAGGGTTGCTATTTGGCGAGCCTGTGAGCATGAGCTTGTGAGCCTATGAGCTTGTGAGCGGGAAAATCTTTTTGAAGAAAAAATGAATGAAGGACCTATGACCGTGGGTTTAGGACATTGTGAAGTTCCATATATTTGGATTTATTTTTGGAAATTTTGAGGCATTTGCAAGTGTTTCTTGAAAATAATTTTTATACCAACCAAATGTAGTTGATTTGGATAGAAATTACATGATGCAAAAATGTAACGGAAAGAAACTTTGCCTAAGATGTAGCTATAAGACACACAAATTTGATAATAATCAAAATCCACACATAATAGTTTATTTGGATTGTTTGTCAATCTCATTGAATTAAAGTTGTTATAGACTCCATTGTGAAATCTTCAATCATATCTAATTTTGAGGTCTCTGCATCCTCAGATGTTGATCCATTGAATACAAACCTACAACATTGAAAACATATATACCTTTTTAGTATTTTGGTTTAGAGAAATTAAATTTTGCAAACATCAATGCCATTCGTTTGGTATATACTAGAAGATAAAAAGACTTCTCTAGACTGAAGAGAAAATTTTGTTTTTTCATCATTGTACTTGGTGACATCAATCTTCTATGACTACAAGAGGATATGATACAATGTTATATTTTTGAAGTATAAAAAACATCATGCAAACAAATAAAATTTAGGCAAATTTACTTACTAATTTTTGACTTCGTAGAAAACTTCTTTGTCACCACAAGAACGTCTAGATTTTGTGATGCAACAATTGCCAACATTGGTTCATTTAGTTGTATTGTCACCATACTTAGAGTAGCCTTCTTCATGGGTTTGAGGAGAGTGTTGAAGATGTCTTTATCTACTTGTAAAATCACAATGTAATAACTTGTGCCACAACAAGCAATTAATTGAAAATCAATGCACTTGAAATCAACAAAATCAAATATATTAATTCAATGACGTATTTTACAAATTAGAATTCAAATATACAATAATTTTAAATTGACTATTGATATGTAGATGCAGTATAGTTGAAAACTAGATTACCTTCATTGGTTGTGCCTTTGATGAGCATATATATTATAATATATGTTAAAAAACAAATATAAATCAAACAACAATGGAAATGACTACATATTAAAATACCATGATAATAGTCTCTAAAAACCATAACATCTTTGAAACCCCCCAAAATAGGAAGACAATGAGAACCAAAAGTAAAGGTAAATTGAGGTACCTCTAGAACCTTAGCTGGATTTAGTTGGGTTTCTAATGGTACCTCAATATACCCACCCTTTACTCCTTTAGGTCTAATAATTCATTTCATAAAATGTTGTGAGTGCATTGATAAATCTAATTACAAAATATAATTCACACTTATAAGACATATATGTACACATAGAAACTCACTAATGCCAAGACATATAAACATATAAAAAAAAATACTTTTTAAGCTACCAAATTTGATCTCTTGTAAATCATAAAGAAGGCCCCTTTCTTGAAGTAATTTACTCTTATGGAATAAGATCCAAACCCTTGATTCTAAATCTTTCTCCTCCATCCATATACATAGTTTTCTATGTACTTCAACTATCATGAGATTTTGTAGTTGATCATGATGTTGTCTTACCTAACCACCCCTTTGAAGTACTCAATAGCTACATCTTCAATTTGTAAAAACACTAGAATTGATATCCACTTCAACATCAATGCCCATAAACTCTTTTCCTTCAATTCATGATGTTTCATCTTGAGCCTAATTGTGTCATTGGCTACTTTAGTCTATACAATTTAATCTTCCAATGTATAAATCAACCACAATATGTTGATGTGAAAATGCAATTTCAATACACCATATATTCTAAATGAGCTAAATTAATAAATTAAAAATAGAACATTGAATAGAAGTTGAAGAATCTAATGCAAAGCTATAATGATGCAAGGATTGAAATGTATATAAAATCAACACCAAGCTTACTATGGCTATATTATAGATATATGAATCTAGTAGGTGAAAGAAGATAGAAACTCTAAACTTCAATCAATTTATATCAAACAATCAATTTTAGTGAAAATTGAGGTGAATGAAAATCACCTTGTGCCTGCCTAAAGTATCACTACAAAAACAACCACAATATTCCTCAAACCAAACGCTAAAAATATAGATTCAAGAATAATTCAAAAAACTATACTTAGTGTTGAAATTCTCAATGAAAATACAAATTGCTTGCATGTACAGTTTTTCTAGACACTAGGCACTAAGCACTACTTAGATGTGATTGTTCAACTTGATCACAAGTACAATCGTTTGAGTTCAATTACTCTAGTATGTCACTTAGGCTTACCAAGTCAACATCTTAAGCTTTTGATGCTATAATATTACTTGACAATCCAACTTTTTGAGTTGCAAGAGTCAAAAGTCTTCTAATATCTTCAATTTTCTCAACCAAAGGTGGTTCCACTAATGAAGACATCAAATCTAATTATCCTTCCTTCATTGGCATCTATAAATTGTTCAAAATAATGTTACAAAAGATATATTTGACAAAGAATGATGTCATGTTACGTTCAAGGCATCAAATTCAATATCAATGGTTCCAACTTTAAATACATTTTACATATGTGTGCAACTACCAAAAGACTTGCTTTCATGAATACAAAGTAAATAATCTATTATAGTAGGTACACTTAAAAGCACAATTGACCTTAAATTGCCATCTAGAGAGTGTGAACATTTCCAAAGTTATATATATACTACAAAGACTATAGATGATGTTGTCAAAAACAAACTTTGACCCTTAATAAATTTTACAAATTGTATCCACATGCTCCGTTTCTTAATACATTGGAATGTGCTTTTATTTGCCAACAAGCTAGACTATGTGAAAACTTAAATAGTCTAATAATAGTAACTAGGTACAATACCAATTTGTAGTAATTTTGAATGTACACACCTTACATTAGGAAAAAAGGGATGTGGATGGATGTCTCATCCACCTTCTGTACATAATTGTGATGCCAAAGTGGCTAAAAAACTTTAAATATTCTATAAAAAAGACCAAAATTGGAATACTAGCATAATCTTCTCTTAGAAAGCTAACTAGATCCATTTGGCCTTCCAAGTGTACTTCATTTTAGTACCTTGAAATTTGGTACCTTCAAAAAACCAATGCCATGAAGATCCCAATTCATCAAACCAAATTTACACTTCCTTAGATAACTATAAGAAATTATAAAAAGAAAAGAAAAGAAAAACTTCAAAAACTAGTCCTCTTCTTTTTACAAAACTTGACATTGAAAAAAAAAATTCTATAGCACTATATCAAAAAGTTTGTAGTCTATGTGGTAATAATTTATTAAAAAATAAAAAAATAAATAGAACAACAATTAGGTACCACAAATGGAGGGATTTAGGGGTGTTTTGCATCTTTTCAACCATCTTCAAATGCTTCTCATCATCTCATGTAAGAAGAATTTAAAACCTTCTTTTTTCTCCTCACAACAACCTTCAACTATACATGCATAATGAAGCAAATTGAAAAAAAAAATAATTTCAATGTTTGGTTGGAGGTAACAAAATCTTTTTGCAAAAACCATGCATGCACCCAAGGGAAAGGTAGATTAAACTAGCTTCAAGACCCTATTCTGATCCAACTAAGATCTTGCAGGTAGTTCAAGCTACCCCACTTTAATCACCTTTATGAATGAGTGGAATTTTATTCCTTTTATCAAATATAAAGAAGATATTGAGAGATAGTCATTTTAGTTGGGTCAACTTCAAATGCTACTCATGCCACATAAAGTTGTGGCCCTATATTTTCTCTTCATACCAATGTTCAATTTCAAATTATTTATTGTGCAAGTTGTGAATTATTTTCAATTGACTTATAATCAAAGGTGTATATTTAATCTTCAAACGTACATAAAATAAAAGTAGCAATAAGTACTTTTTGAGGCTTAGTTGGATCTGAAGGACCTTGGGGTGTTCCTTGGTGTTACTCCCCATTTAGGTACCATGTAGTGTACTAGAACATGTTTTTTGGTTATGGTTTCAAATTTCTTGGACAAATTTCTTTCAACTTGTTAAGGGTACCTAAATTAAGGGTAGTTCCAAGTACCTTTTGAGGCTCAGTTGGATACGAATGACCTTGGGGTGTTCCTTGGTGTTACTCCCCCATTTAGGTACCCTGTAGTGTATCAGAACATGTTTTTTGGTCATGGTTTCAAATTTCTTGAACAAATTTCTTTCAACTTGTCAAGGGTATCTAAATTAGGGGTAGCTCCAAGTACCTTTTGAGGCTCAGTCGGATCCAAATGACCTTCGGGTGTTCCTTGATGTTACCCTCCATTTAGGTACCCTGTAGTGTACCAAAACGTGTTTTGTGGTCATGGTTTCAAATTTCTTGAACAAATTTCTTTCAACTTGTCAAGGGTACCTAAAGTAGGGGTATCTCCAAGTAAATTTTGAGGCCTAGTCGGATCCGAATGACCTTGGGGTGTTCCTTGATGTTACCCCCCATTTAGGTACCCTGTAGTGTACCAGAATGTGTTTTTTGGTCATGGTTTCAAATTTCTTGAACAAATTTCTTTCAACTTGTCAAGGGTACGTAAAGTAGGGGTATCTCCAAGTACCTTTTGAGGCCTAGTCGGATCCGAATGACCTTGGGGTGTTCCTTGATGTTACTTCCCATTTAGGTACCCTGTAGTGTACCAGAATGTGTTTTTTGGTCATGGTTTCAAATTTCTTGGACAAATTTCTTTCAACTTTTCAAGAGTACCTAAAATAGGGGTATATAAAAGTACTCTTGACAAGTTGAAGGCAATTTGTTCAAAAAATTTGAAACCATGACCACAAAACATGTTTTGGTACACTACATGGTACCTAAATGAGGAGTAACATCAAGGAACACCCCAAGGTTATTCGGATCCGACTAGGCCTCAAAAGATATTTGGAGCTACCCCTACTTTAGGTACCCTTGACAAGTTGAAAGAAATTTGTCCAAGAAATTTGAAACCATGACCAAAAAACATGTTCTGGTACACTACAGGGTACCTAAATGGGGAGTATCACCAAGGAACACCCCAAGGTCATTCGGATCCGACTGAGCCTCAAAAGATACTTAGAGCTACCCCTACTTTAGGTACCCTTGAAAAGTTGAAAGAATTTTGTTCAAGAAATTTGAAACCATGACCAAAAAACACGTTTTGGTATACTATAGGGTATCTAAATGGGGAGTAACACCAAGGAACACCTGAAGGTCCTTTGTATCCAACTGAGCCTCAAAAGGTACTCGGAACTACCCCTATTTTAGGTACTCTTGACAAGTTGAAAGCAATTTTTTTGAAAAATTGAAACAATGACCAAAAAACACATTCTAGACTTCTTATACACTATAGGTGAGTGCAGGGTACCTAAATATAAGGTAACACCAAGGACTCTTAGAAGTTGAATTGGATCAAATTGAACTTCTAAATGTTCTTAGTACTTTCTGTTTTTTGGATACATCGGAAGGGAAAATTTACACCCCCAATAAGAAGTCAAAATAGAAACATTTCACAATTCATTCAACAAATAATTTGGAATTGAACATTGGTATGAAGGGGAAATATAAGGCCGCAACTTAATGTGACATAAAAAACATTTGAAGTAGAGTCACTTTAAATGACTATCCCTTAAAATCTTCTATATTTTTGGTAATAAGAATGAAATTTTAACTCATTTATTCATTTATGAAGGCACTTAAAGTTGGAGATATCTTGATCTACTCATAAGACCTTAGTCAAATTGGATTAGGATCTTGGAACTAGTTCAAGCTTCCCCTCCTTCTGGTACATATATGGTTTTTCCAAAAAGCTTTCATTACTTCCAACCAAACATTGTAATTAAAAAATGTAATGTAAAAATTTGTTCCTTGTACAATTTTTCCTGTATCCATAGTTGAAGATTGTTGTGAGGATAAAAATAGGGCTTCAATTTCTTCTTGCATGAAAAGCATTGAAGTTGAAAGGTCACAAGCAACATGCCTTCAAAGTTTTTTATAATCTTGGCAAAAGGAAGAAAAGTGAATGCATTCATGAAGGTTACAAAAATGGATTATCCCTATATTTTTTTACCTTTATAGATTTCTCAAAAGAAATGTAAATATTGGATACCTCCTTCCAAAGATAAAAATGGGAAACCTTGAAATTAAAAAAAATTAAAGCTAAAACAAATTTTGCATTGATTGCTTGATGTTGTACAATTTGTCTCTAATAGTGATTTCTTTATGCTCATTTTAGGTCTTTTTCTTAAGGTAGAAGAAGAGTCAAAACAAGATAAGGGCTCTTTTTTTGTTTCTTTGTTTGGAAATAATAATTCAAGTACTTAGATAATATTCTATAAACATGAGGCATTAGAAGGCTACATGAAGTTTGTCATTGTCAATTACACATGTTATTTCATGAAGAATGCATCAAAGAGGGTGTGGTATAGAGAGCTTGAAGATATTTATGTGTTGAAAAAATAGTATTTACAAATTACAAAGCCTATCACGTAAAATATGAGAATTGGTTGGTGGTATGTTAGTTTCGACTAAGCATTTCTATATTCCAATGATTTTCATAAGAGGATTTTTCAAGGTGCTAAGAGGCTATTTCAGTCCCGTTTCCCAATTTGTGAACTAGTCACTACTAGTCAGATTAAAAAAATTAATTTAAATAAATATTAAATAAATAAACAAATATTAATTAAATATTATTATTTGATGTGGCAATCTCTTGGCCACATTAGATCGTTTGTGTGGCAAATTTCAGTGAGTTCCCATAGTCAGGGAACTCGCAATCTTCTAAACTAGGTAAAAATCCTCTTATGATTTGGTTTAAAAAAAAATTTATAAAGCAATCTTCTAGGTACAAAAAACAAGGGTATCTTGAGATGCTACAAAGACATTAGAAAGATTTGACTAATTATTTTAGAGTGCCTTGGGGTACCATTTTTTTTGGTAAAATGTTTTTCAAAAATTTGGGGGAAATAGTACTAGAAAGTGGTTGGAAGCAATTAGCAATAAAGAGGCTAATTATTGACCTACTTTTTTGTAGATGAGTATATTTTTTCATTTAATTGTCTTTGAATGACCATCATCTTTTGTAGATTACAAGTAGTCTGAGTTATTGCAGTTTATAAATCCTTTTGTCTTTGATGTGTGAAATTAAATGCAAATTGAAGTGTTCTTCAAGATTGATTTTTAGGATTTAAATTTGGAGGAGATGACAGACAAAGGCCTTATTCGTTAAAATGAGACAATTTGTAGTCTCATTTTAATGACTTTCTATTTTAGGGCCAAAAAAGCCTTCATTAAATTGAGACTTCTTATTAAATTGAGACTCGAAAATGTCAAAAAATATACTTTATTATTATTTTTTTAATTATGTAAATTGAAAATATTCACTATCAACATCGAAATTTCATCTTCCAATTATTTTGTAAGTAAACAAAATATTTCAAAACATTTTTGAGTTAGAAGTTCAGGATAAATGGAAAAATTCCACTTTTTGCAATACACATGTAAAGTTTATGATAATACACTTTGACTTTATAAACATATCACATATTCTGTTATGCAAGAATTTTTTTCTACACATAGTATTGAGATGCAATCATAAATAATATATACTATTAATAGAAACCAATATCTACTACCTACTTGCAATATTTGTGATGTCTGACACATCCATATCTTTGACCTATATATATGCAAGCAAATATCATTCTAGTGATTTGTAACTACACTAAGAAACGCAATCTACAACTTGAAATTCAATAAGTAAAGTAACACCTATTTCTAATAGAACTATAAAATATTCATTCTTCCATAGGCTCATCTTCTTCATTGTTGGGCTCTTCAATTGTAAAGGCCACCAATGATGCCTTAATGATGCCAATTTGTAAAGTTGGAATCGACACTTTCGGTTGTTTAGTACTTTCCCGAAAACGAGGCTTCCAAGCCGTTAGGATACAACCCGTACTTGACCAAGTTGGCTGGATCGCGGTGTCTTCACGCCACACATTCCCTTGTTTTGTGTCCCATCCTTCATATGTTTCCATATTAGTGTGCCGATTTGAAGTAGGCGTCCAATACTGAATTTTGATCATATGCATATGTCCTGGATCTGGACTTGGAGCCGTAATGGCCCGGGCAAGCCAAAATGGTTTAGGGTCCCCATCAGCAGGGCGCACTGCGATGAAAGAACCTTCGTGTGTATCAACATTAACGCGGAATGAAGGCCGTGGACGATCACGTCTACGTCCAACGAATGGTGCGTCTTCTGCGTCTTCTTCATGCAATGTGCCATCTCTTTGCATTCGATCGGTCTCATTGGGGGCAATCCTGGAAGCTGGCCAAAATCCATCAAGTAATGCCTCACGCACTTGAAGAGGTGCATTCAAAGCCGCACGAACGCCTTTCCAATAATCTTCCAAGGCACCATTCTTTCGCCTGAACTCTCCTGTGTAGTCATCATTTGACATTTTCTTCCAATATTGGACAAAGCCATCCAAACCCTTCTTTATATCTAGAAGAGCCTTCATTGGTTCAGGAACTAGAGGTGGAGGACTCCCTGATGGCACTTTAGGAAGCCCGTCAGCAGTTTCTGACCACAATCTAATTCCCTTGCCACCCTCGGGCAGCCATTTATCGTCAGTAACCAAATGTTTATATTCCATCAAAGGCCATCCATTAGAATCCTTGAAGAACTTGAATTGTTGAGATCTGGAATGACCCTCTAGGAAGTCCCCACCCGTGCCGAGGTATCCATGTACGAACGCCTTGAAGTCAGGAACTTCTTCAATGAGATGAGGAATCACAGGGTGCTCATCAGAATCCATGAAGGACTTCATGAGCCTCGGAAGTGTTGGATAATTGTTTGTCTTCAATCTGGAGCTCCAACGACCAAAAAGAGCATCGATGTCTTCATGAGTGTGGCCCACAATGAGGAAGTTGATATACACCTCGCGAAAAATGCCTTTACAGACAAGCATGGAGCAAAAACCAAAAACATAACGATTCTTGTTGTCTCCAGAACAATTGTCGAGTTGCAGTATTAATACCGGGGGAAGAGGTTTTGCTGGAAGCGGTTCATTTGGGGGTGGGAGCAAGGAGTCCACACAAGTTTCTGCTCCATGTAAGAGCGCCTTTGTTAACGAGGATTGATTATCTTCTACCGAAAATAACGCTCGTGAAGAATTCTTTGGCGGCCCTTCCAAATCACGCAACAACTTTGCAATCGACCCTATAGTATGATTGGAGTCGCTTGGATAAATACTCAAACCGTAGTGTGCATATCGCACGTCACCATGTCCATGAGCAATCATACCCGTAACCGCGACAGGCATTTTCATGAAAGATTCCGTTACTTTCGTCTTGTGAGAAAAATGTGGAGAAGCGGTCTTCGAATGATCCATCTTGTCATGTATGATGCACAACATTTTATCCGGCGCTTTTACGGATTCATCTCGATTTCCATAGTAGTACTGCCTATGAGCCAGTTGTCCATTATTATGGGTTCTCTTCAATTCTTCCCACTTCGATTTTGCCTCCTCACCCACACATGCGCTTCTTAATTGGTTGTACTTGTCACATAACCCACATCTAGCAAATGAATCTCCACGAGCCTTTGCAGCAAACTCTGGAAAAGAGTCACGACGAATATTGCTCAAACCGCTCGAAGAAATGGGCGGCAAATTGAAGCTTGCATTGGATTCATTGATTGCTTGCAATTGATCACTCCAGCGAAATGACGATGGGAGAACCATCGCAGTAACCTTCTCTCCAGACTCAAGTGTCCTTGTCTTGTGTGGCATCCTATCAGCATCCGACTCAATTAACTTTCGAAGGGTGGCTGTGGCTTGAAGAGTTTGAATGCGAGGCTTCTTACTTCCTAAATTCCCGTGTACATCAGCTTGCCTTCCTATTTTCGCTTTCTCTTTGTACCTATAGTACGTACATTTTGCAATTCCATGAATGATCCACCACGCAGTAGGACATACTTCCCTCTCTTTCAAGGTGATCATCTCTTTGCCATTAGCATCTTTGTGGATCTGCCTATGCACCTCCAGAAGTGTTCTATTGCGAGCCTTGTAGTCATTTCCTGCATACAAATCAGTGCGTATTGCCTGAATTTGGGCACGCGGAAAAGGTTGTACACAATTCTTCTCGCAACAAGTTTTTGTAGAAACTTGTGTGATTGATTCCATAGTCAACAGAAGGTCTTTCTTAGGGAGGACCTCAGAATCAATTCTCACACGGGTTGATTCATACACTCGAACTCCCTTCCGAATTTTTTTGGGATTCAAAGCCGCATTGTACTTTTGTGTCTCATCGTGGTTATAGAGAGAAGCACCATCGTGAAGGACTACCCTCCTAATGGGCCAAGAACGTAGTGACCACATATTTGAAGAGGGGAACAAGTCTTCATTCAAAGACTCCGCAATATGAATGGCAACTCGATCATCTCCAAGCGACTGCCCATTCTGGTCAATGACCAGTTCAGGGTCAATGTTCTGAATTACACCTCTTGCAACGTCCACTCCATTTTCATCTTGAAGAGTGACAGGCTGCGTCACCCACTTTGCACGAGGTAATCCATCACATAAACGAACATCAAGTGGAAGTGTAGGAACTGGTGCGCTGAAGTCGTCAGGTCCATGATAATCCATTCTGCAAGTAACAGAACGAAATATTAACTCCAATAATTTACTTGAAGATAAATAACGAGTATGCAAAGCATATTAGAGATGACTATATGGGAGCTACAATCGTGAACATTACCAAAATTGCCATTGCAATATACATTCTTAGTGTAAACGCAAATACATTTGCCATTCATGTGAATGTACTGGTTGTGATGATAGAACAAATGAATAAGATGTTCTCATGTACATATCATCTCAAACATTCCAAGTAATAAGTTTTGAACTAGTAGATTTTAGATTAGAATTCTATCTTCGAGTCGAAGATAAGGCCACATTATTCTAAAGAGCATTTGATCTTAAGACGAACATTTCCTGTATGAATTCAAACATTAGGACCAGTTTATAAAATTGCAGTCACTGGAAATCATCAAAATGACTTCAAATAACCCCCAACCTAAGTTTTCATCATTCTCATTCCGTACAACATTTGTCTTTAATCGTAAATGTCAATGTCATTATTTTTGTCATTGTGATATCTCTCTCATGAAGGTACTTAGATATAGGAACTTGCGCCAATAACATCTCACTGTCATATCGCTGAGTCCACCATGATAGTTAACTACGGTATCTTCGACTCGAAGATACTGGACTTTAAATCTATGAATGTAAGGTTTCTGGATTCGATAATGTGAGTCCACTATACTTGGCTACGAAACCTTGACTACGTTATTTTTCACTTGAAGACATAGTTGAGGATAAGTGATTCCTTCGTATCTTCGGGTCGAAGATATGTGGATCTCACTGAAATTCTAGGATACATTCTGATATCCTCGATTCGAAGATACTCTCCGATGATTTATATATTAGTTTATAACATGACTCTCTAGAATTAGATGCTCTAAATTCTGTTTGGAAGATTTGTCGTCACAGTTTCATTATCTTTGACTCGAAGATATATGTCATTAGAATATTCGACGACGACATAAAATGAAGCTACGAATACGCAGCTTGGTTATCTTCGAGTCGAAGATAATGTATGCATGAACATTGAATGCCAAGAAGGACTTCCGAAATTAACGGCGCAAATTTCGGGATCCCACAAAGCCCCGACGCAGAACATAGTCTCAGACGACTTCCTCGACTTCCACGACGACTTCTCGAACACAATATGATGAACTAGACAAACCTTAAATACACTACAAAGATGAAAGCAGAGGGTTCAATATCCTTCACAAGTAGGACGTCATGCACTAATCTGGAAGAAGTATAAAGACAGTTTGCAGCAAGTCACCTTCTTGTGTCCGGTCAGCGAAAATGTCACTCTTCTGTATAGAGCAAATAAAAAACAACTAATAGGCTCATCTCTCTAAAGAATGCGATGGACTGGAGAGCGGTTTAGGAATGCAAGCAAATGGAATGGCTTCGCTATGCTTCGAGGCTGGGTCATCCGCCGTGAAATTCCCGCGGAAAGATGGGCGGGAAATTCTTGCCGCCCAAATGTGCATTTCAAAATTCGCAAACCTCCATACAGGGAATTGACCTTCTGTATTTAGATTCCTTGGAGGCTTCGAAATTCCCGGTTACTTTTACGAGTTGTCTGATGCAACTTCCTAGGTACATTCGGTAGCGGCCAACAAAAGTTGGCCGTTTATAGCATTATTCTCATGTTATCTTAATTAACCCTTCCACCTACCCAATACTATTTCAGCATGTCTTGAATTTCCAGCGTTGTTTCCCCATGATTGTTGTAGGTGTCACTCAGCGAGTGATAGCTTAGGGCTTAGGGTTCAAGGTTAGGGTCTAGGGTAAGGGGTTAGGGTTTGGGTTAGGGGATAGGGTTTAGGGTTCAGGTTTAGGGGTTAGAATTCTGGTTTGAGAGCTTCGGTTCAAGGGTTTAGTGTTTAGGGTTCAGGGATAATTCTTCCCAATTGTATACTTTACATACCTATTTCTAGAAGACTTTCCAGAATTTCTTATTAGAGTCACAAGGTTTACCATTTCTATTTTATAAAAGAAGTTGACACACGTACTGAGCATGTCATGGAAAATAATCAGGAAATATGAATTTTCCATAACTTTAGCACTTCTACATTTTTCTTGGTCTGAATGTACTCATCATTTGGAAACCACAGAAGACTTCGTATATTATACTGAAAATTGTAGGGTTTGTGTTTCCTACTTCATTTAAAGGAATTTAATACTCGTGAAAGGCATTTTACGAGAAGGAATCATGGAACATGAATATTGCATGATTTTTGAAGTCCTGTTTTCCTTTATATTAAACATGCACATTTGTTTCTAGCCTTACAAGATTTAGAAATTTTTATTTCAATTTGTAGGGTTTACTCTTTTCACTTTATGAAATATTTTTTGGACACATAGCCGGCATGTATTGGAAAACAGTCATTCTATAAAGATGTTCGATGATTACTGAATTCTTACATCTTCTAGGGGCCTCAACCCTGCATTTGCTTTTATACGCCTAGGAGACCTATAATATTATTTTCAGAAATTTAAGGTTCACCATTCCCACTTTGAAAAATAAATACTACACATGTATAGAAGTTTTTTTTGGAAATAATAATGGAACTTTTTAATTTGACAACTTCCACTTCTCTTTTCTCCAAAAGAATGTCTTTTCTGGTTTTAACACGTTAAAACCTTCAAATCACGTCTTTTCTAGGGTTTTTTTTTAATGTGCCTTAAAGAGTTCAAAATCAAGTGAACGTGAAGGTGAGACGAAATAAAATATGGGGAAGCTCAAATGTCAATGAACATTCATGTTCTACAACGAATTCCCATTCCAAACTTCAAATTGTCTACCCTTTGTTGAATTTCAAAAAATGGACTACCCGTCTACTTTTTGGATTTTTCCTAAATGGTCTAAAGAGTTGAAAATCTACATAAAGGGGGACAAAAAAAAAATATGGGGAAGTTAGAATGACATAGAACATTCATGTTCTATGACAAATTTCCATTCCCAACTTCAAATTCTCTACCTTTTGTTGGATTTGGAGAAAAGAACTACCCAGCCCTTTCTTGGTTTTTTTTTAAAATGACTTAAATAATTGAAAATGAACGTGAAGTGATGACCCAGAAAAATATGGGTAACTTGGAATGTCATAGAACTTTCATGTTCTATGACAAATTTTCATTTTTAGCATAAAATTCTCTATTTTTTGTTACATTTCAAAAAATAGCCTACTTTGTCATTTTTTGGCTTTATATGTAAATGGCCAAAAGAATTGAAAATCGACGTAAAAGGGTGGACAAAAAAAATATGGGGAAGTTAGAATGACATAGAACATTCATGTTCTATGACAAATTTCCATTCCCAACTTCAAATTCTCTACCTTCTGTTGGATTTGGAGAAAAGAACTACCTAGCCCTTTCCTGGGTTTTTTTTAAAATGACTTCAATAATTGAAAATGAACGTGAAGTGATGACCCAGAAAAATATGGGTAACTTGGAATGTCATAGAACTTTCATGTTCTATGACAAATTTTCATTTTTAGCATAAAATTCTCTATTTTTTGTTACATTTCAAAAAATAGCCTACCTTGTCATTTTTTGGCTTTATGTGTACATGGCCAAAAGAATTGAAAATCGACCTAAAAGGGTGGACAAAAAAAATATGGGGAAGTTGAAATGACATAAAACATTCATGTTCTATGACAAATTTCCATTCCCAACTTCAAATTCTCTACCTTTTGTTGGATTTGGAGAAAAGAACTACCCAGCCTTTTCCTGGGTTTTTTTTAAAATGACTTCAATAATTGAAAATGAACGTGAAGTGATGACCCAGAAAAATATGGGTAACTTGGAATGTCATAGAACTTTCATGTTCTATGACAAATTTTCATTTTTAGCATAAAATTCTCTATTTTTTGTTACATTTCAAAAAATAGCCTACTTTGTCATTTTTTGGCTTTATGTGTACATGGCCAAAAGAATTGAAAATCGACGTAAAAGGGTGGACAAAAAAATACGGGGAAGTTAGAATGACATAGAACATTCATGTTCTATGACAAATTTCCATTCCCAACTTCAAATTTTCTACCTTTTGTTGGATTTGGAGAAAAGAACTACCCAGCCCTTTCCTGGTTTTTTTTAAAAATTGGCTTAAAGAATTGAAAATGAACGTGAAGTGATGACCCAAAAAAATATGGGTAACTTGGAATGTCATAGAACTTTCATGTTCTATGACAAATTTTCATTCTTAGCATAAAATTCTCTATTTTTTGTTACATTTCAAAAAATAGCCTACTTTGTCATTTTTTGGCTTTATGTGTAAATGGCCAAAAGAATTGAAAATCGACGTAAAAGGGTGGACAAAAAAATATGGGGAAGTTAGAATGACATAGAACATTCATGTTCTATGACAAATTTCCATTCCCAACTTCAAATTCTCTACCTTCTGTTGACTTTGGAGAAAAAGAGTACCCGACCAGTTTCTGGGCTTTTTTAAAAATGGCTTTAAAATTGGCTTAAAGAATTGAAAATGAACGTGAAGTGATGACAAAAAAAGTTACGGAGAACTTGGAATGTCATAGAGCTTTCATGTTCCATGACAAATTTCTATTCTAAACTTCAAATTGTCTACCTTTTGTTCGATGATACCATAGAGTACCATGGTTTTATTTGTATGATTCCATAGAGTACTATGGTTTTATATTTAAAAAAAATTGAGCTTTGTTTAGATACATTAAAATTTTTTTTTTTACTTCATTCAGAAAATAGTGTTTTTTTTCAAATTACTTTAATGAAGTAATTTGGATTAACTTATTGGTGAATACTATTAAGAAAAAACTTCAATTGAATTTGAGGGTCTACGTTTACCTAAAAAGTATTGGAAGGTTAAAGTTTCTCTAATTAAGGAAGTCTCTGTAGAAGACCACTCTTTCATAGGATTTCTCTTCCTATGTTCTATATTTCTATAAAATATAGTATACTACTAAAGACTTTGTATGATGAAGAATTACATTTGGACCACTGTAGTTCTGTAACAGCTTCATGTAATATTCATTGATTTTTTATTTATTCTTACAAAAAGTTGAAATACTTAATTCTCCAAAAATGTGTATTGAAAATTTTAAATACCTTCTACAAGTCCCTACATACTTAAAAGCTTCAACTCTTGATGAGAACTTCATCTTAGTACTACGTAGTTGACATTCAATTTTTGAATTCATCCTTTAATAGAAGAGTATATTGTAGCCCAAAACATGAGTATTAAAAATTATGGTTTTCGAAAATGATATTCTTTTCTTTTAATTACTACAAAACAAAGGTACTGTACACGAGATTTAAATTTATTCTTCAAAACATAGGTGATTTCCTTCATTTGTAGACAAACATTTCTAAGATTGCACATAACTGTTTGTTAATTTTGTTCTACAAATACACATGGATGAATTATTAACTGTTCTATACCCAAAATTCTTCATCCAAATTTAGAGACTCATCCATGTCGTTCTCATTTAGAAAACATGGATGAAACGAGGAATTGCCTTTTCAATCCTAAATTGTTATTAATATATAGAATTGTTTTTTCTTTATTATTTTGGTGAAAAGAATTGTTTAATCATACTCATGCACACCTACCCTTATACATTGAATCATTATGAACCTTATTACATTGCTTTGGTGCCGAACTTGAATCCTAAGTCTATGGGCTTGTTAGAGTGCTTTGCTGCCGAACCAAAGATCTAGGTTCGTGGGTGCGTTCCACTACTTTGGTGCCAAACTTGATGTATAGGTTCCTGGGTTCGTTCGGCTGCTTCGGTGCCGAAACTCGCAGCCAGGTTCGGGAACGAACGTGCTGGGCAGGTTAGGGCAGTCGTCTCTCCGCTCCTGGGCAGATATGGGAACAAGGCGGGTATTGTAACAAGGCGGGTATGGCAAGAGAGGAGGGTATGTGACCAAGGCGGGTATGGGCAAGAAGTCTGGGTACCAGGGAGTTACGATGAAGGTCGCGATTAGGGTTTAGGGCTTTTCCTGTTTCGAACTCCGTCTTCCTCGTTCTGTGGCGCGCCATCTCCGTCTTGCGCTTTGTTTTGCTCCTTTTTGTTCTCTCGGTACGTGGTGCAGGTTTCGGTGTGTGGGGCAGGTCTCGGGGCGTGTAGAAGGTCTCGGGGCGTGGGGACTGTCTCGGTGGGTGGAGGATTTTTTCTGGGTTACAAAAGTGCTTGAGAGGGCGCTCGGGAGACATTTGTAGTTCCTGCCTTGGCGCTGGTTTCTTTCTCCTGCGCTGCGCTATTGATCGCGCTCTCTCCATTGCGTGGAGAAGTGCACCCTGACTTGTGACGCGCCATCTGCTTGTAGCCTCCGTGTGAAGCGCGGCTTGGGTCGGCTTGGATTTTGTGGTCGGAGACTCGGAGGTGAGCGCTAGTCGGACGAGGTTCTTTGGCACCGCAAGTGCTTGTGAGGTGCTTGTTTTGAATTTCTTGTTTTCTTGTGGGAGATTGCAGTTCTTGTTGTTGAGAGTTAATGCGCTTGCTGTCCTCGCCACTTGCAGAGTTCGTCCCGCCTTGCCGACCCGTTGTTTGAGGTTTCAGGGTTCTGCATCGACTTAGTTGCAATCCGTGTTTTTTGTGTTACGACTTACGGTGAGTATGTGTTGCTGTCTTCCAATTCCAATGAATCAGGGTGCAATGAATGAGGGTGCACTTTGCAATGCTTCGTATTGTTAGTGAACGTGAATATTCAATCCTGTAGCCCAATTCAGGTAGGTAGTTTCACTGTTACAAAGTGGATGGGGATTGAGTTTGATCTTGTTTGTGGCAAGCGGAGTGAGGAGTGCAATTGACCTCACCTGTGTATAGAGGACTAATTCGGACCTTGTGTTCTTCGGCAGAAGTTGAATTTCAGTTGCTTGTGTTCGGTGGTTCTTCTGCTGTGAAGACAAGGTGTGAATTCGAAGGTAAGGAAAGCTATCGCATTACTTATGTTGCAATGTTGACATTGCACTTTTGAAATTCTGAATGTGTTGCAATGTTGAAATTGAACTTTTGAAATTCTGAATCTGTTTTTAAAAGCAGTGGTATCTGGAAGTAGTTGTGGTTCTATGTTAGGGTTTAGGGTTTAAAACTCTTGCCCAAAGTGACTGAACAGGCATACTTTTAGTGGAAATACTTGTGTTGTGAAAGCACTGTCAATATGCAGGGACTTTGAATACAAAACCATGACAACTGAAGAGTTGGTCCTACGTTAGGGTTTTGGAAATCAGTGTCTGGGATGTGGAATGTCGTTAGGGTTTCAGAGTGAAGTGCGTGCAAATAATCGATAGTGGGGTCTGGTATCTTCGACTCGAAGATGTCCTATAGAACTTCATTCATTAGGGTTTCAGACTGGAGTGCGGGGAAACCAAATCCTCGATAGTAGGGTCCGGTATCTTCGACTCGAAGATGTCCTATAGAATTTCCATCTTCTAGAGTACTGCCGACTAGAACGTCTTTAGGTGTTGGTTTTTGAGCCTACCTCAGAGACCACAATCACAGAAGAAACCTATCTTCGATTCGAAGATAGCCTCCAAAACAATTAAATTTAAGCCTACGAAAACATCCCGATAAAAAAAGCGCCTTCAGAAGTGCCATCAAACACCTCTCTCAGAAGAAAATTCTATGTTTAAGTCGAAGATATCTCATTCACAGAACAAAGAAATTAGTGTCTCTGTAAGCGTCCTCAGAAGTTCGCATCGCCAAAAAAGATACTGACTATTTCTAAGAAATTGATTGCGTGCCCTGAATATCCCGATGAATTAAACCAGAGAAGTCTAATTATCTTCGAGTCGAAGATGGAGCTAATTACTAATCGTTCTTCTCTTCTCATTTCAGGAAATACAAATGGACCAATCAGATGATACGACTACACAACGACTGAGCAACATCTGGAAGAATTTATTAACCCATTCCTGGACAAACCATTCTTTGACGAAATGGAGGAATCATACGGCCAACTGTGGCAATTTAAAGAGCACATCTCAACCTGGAGTTTCGGAGTGAATCGCTGGAGAGACTACGTGTACCTTCGGTACCGTGTTCAGGGTAAAGAAGCCTACCTCCCATGGAATCTGAAAGAGAAGGTCACTTTGATCGAGGAACACAGGGATGATTACGTTGTCATCGTCCTCAGAGAGGTAGACGAAAACGGACAGGCCGGCCAACACAGCCACTCCATTGTGCTTGATGTCAATGCGCACCACGGAAAATTTGACTTGCAGAACCTGATGACATTTCTGGAGGGATCCCAGATGGACCCATTGAATGCAGAGTTCGAGAACGCTGGATACGTGCCTTGGAGGCACAGCACTGCTAAGTCAAACGCCAAGAGACTACGTCTGATATGGCAAGCGCTTGATCATTACGCAGTGAAGAACGTCGAGAAGAGACTAGCAGTAGGTGGTTCAGCGACTCAAGCGCACAACCTCTCCCAAGCTACACGGCGGACGCAGTCCACATCAACTCCTCCCCCAACTCGTGGGGCGAGACCGACCCCGGCTAGATCCGAGCCCCGGAAATCCATAGCGCCAAGCTCTACACCTGGTGAGCCTAGTCGGAAGAGAAAGAAGTCCAATCTGTCAAATGTGTCTTTAACCGCTGGAAGCTCAGGTTCTGGATTGACTACAGCAGAAGCGAGTCAGCTCCTTAAGGATGCACCCATTGAAGAGCATGACAAATTCAATCTCATCCAGAAAGAATTCTGGGCCAAGCACGAATCATGCTTTCTCTTCGGGATGGAAACTGTTAAAGTGCACATAGACCAGTGTAATATCGCCCGCGACCAGTACATCATTCGCACTTTACAACGAGATATTGTTGATGCTGTGAAGAAAGAACTGGTGCAGATCATCGACGTGAGTCAGCGTCAGAAGGTTTGCTTGACACCTGTGGACAAGCAATTGAGATTGCTGAAGACTGCGCCTAAGAAATGGGAAGACATAGAGAAAGGGCAGTTCATGATCATAAACGGTCAACACAACATCTCGGCCTCCAAGGAACTTCAACTTTCAGGCTGCAGCGAAGAGAGAAAGACAAAATTACAGACTTGGGATGCGTACATTGTATGGACTTTGGATATAAACAAACTGACAACTATATCTAAGTTCTACAACTGTACAAATCATCTCAATCATGCGCAGCCAACGTGGGGAAACCAAATCATTAGCTGCAGGAACATCTGGATCTCCTGCAAGCGGCCTACGGACGTGGAGAACGAAGGCGTGCAGCGTGGCAACCGTGCCGTGTATTCTTTGACGAAGTATACGGTAAGAGAAAACAAACACAGAGTATCTTCGAGTCGAAGATACTCACTTCTTTTTTGAATATTGCTTCTAGTTAGGATATGTATGTGAGAAACATTGTAGACGACAAACATGTCGTCGCCATAGCAAGTGCATAATGATCCCCTTGTCCTGATTCCCTCCTTTGTGATAGTGACAACTTATTGAAAGAGTCCTTCAATGTGCTGGTGGGCAGAAATTCATTGACTTGATAGTGAAGCGGTTCCAGAACATCAATCCGGACAGAGATGGGGTGCAGATTCGAGGTCCTGCAGATCTAAAGAATGAACTGCAGATTATCACTTTGCCGGACGATATCTTCGCCCCTTGGAAAAGGTTCTTAACCATGCACGCTGACGGGAACCTCCTTGACCCCTTCACACTGAAGCCCTACAACGATCCGAAGACTTTTAATCGTGCCAAAACTTCACTGAAGAAAGAGTTCTTCAGACACTTCAGTCGTTTTACTGACAACGACTTCAAGGCGTTCGCAATTGGTTTGCTTGGTGAAACACCAAACCGTAAGGTCGCGTACCCCAAGCTGTCTGTGGCGAGGCCAAAATTGCTGATTGTAGACAACATGACAGCAACAGATTGGGTCGATCGCAGGAAGAGGAAAAAAGTCATTCTCCAGGACTTGATGACAGTCAGGCCGTCCCTACAATTCTTTGACAAGAACGGAGACGTCGTAGATGCAACTTGGAGAGACTGGAAAGCTCGCCACAAGTTCACCTAGGGGACTTGGGATTTCTTGCTTTCTCATCCCAAGGCAGAATATTTCAAGCGGCGACTCCAGAATGATGCTTGGACAAAGACAGCGCAAGATCTTGCGGAGAAATTTCCGGCAGTGCTGCATATGGTCACGAAGTTTATCAAGTTGAAGTATAGACTTGAAGAACCTTCTGGGGGAGTGATGGTGAGGGGCATCGACATCGCAGCGAGGGCGCTGGTGACGAGCACAAGTTACCACTATCACAATCGAGTGGTGAACCTGGCCGTCTTGGATGGAAGGCAGGTGCCAAGGTCGAAGCCTACTGATACCACAGCTGCGCTGGATCCATTTTTCAATTTTCTGGCGGAGAAATTGGAGCCCAAAATTTCTGAGCCCAACGTGTGGCTTCTTATTTTGGATGGCCCTGAGGATTTGAGAGCTGCCAAGAGCTTCGCGACTGCGAAGATGAAGGACTTCGACTCTGTTTCATCGAAGTACGTCGTCTCAAAAGCGGAGAGGCTGAACAATGTCTCCAACAGATCCGCTGATAAGGTTGCAGATGTGCCGCTGCTTTTCCTCTTCAAAAGAGGAAACTCATTTGCTACCTCGGCCCGTGCTTATGTGAGGACACGTTACATGGTACCACATGACGCCTTGTACTACAACGAGTTCAGGTGGAACACGGAGGCAAAATGGCGCATTAATGCCACTGAACTTCGCATGGAGTTCTACCTTGAAATCCTCCAAGACTTCGTGAAGCCTGAAGATAACGTCCTCGGGATTTACTGTGGCACGAAATTCCTACTCGCTTCAAAGGTCAGTCCCCCATTTTGAGAGATATCTTCGACTCGAAGATAATTGAATGTCGTTATCTATTAGGATTTTGTCTTCTACAGTGCTGATCATGTTTTTGGAATAGTGATCTTCGAGTCGATGATGCAGCTTGGTATTGGTCGCATGTGAATGAGATGTATTTTATCAAAGCACTGTAACGAAGGCGTCTTTGGCTTGCAGATGTTTGGAGCGTACTTTTATGGGTTTGTGGACCGTGGAGATGACAAAGGCTTGCGCTCCATCGCGCACCTGGCTGACAGGATGGACAAGAATGATTACATGTTTGGGAATTCCCCATATTCTCTCACATACGAACGTCCAGTCAGTCAAGGCCCTGTCATTGTGAACTCCAATTCTCCTCCGTCTCCAACGACAGATTTGGTCTCTCCTCCGCAATCCATAGGGCCAGCGAACCGGCAGCGCGAGAACGTTGGTCCCCAAACCAGTGACGACCCTGGCGTACAGGGGATAGATGAATTTGGAACAAACATATTCCAAATTCATGGCTGGATGGTGGCTCCTGCTGTACGCGCTGCTCCTCCTCCCACTAACTCAGAAGGACAGCCTGCTGCTCATGGTGATGTAGATGTCCCTTCTGTCGATGATTTAGAAGAGGATATTGAGTCGGATTCGAAGTGGGAGATGTAGCAGCGGCAGCGTGTTGAGCAGGGTGAAGAGATGCACACAACGCAGGTGAACCCGCGTGCCCTCACTCCTGAGGTCATGGAAGAAGATGTCCTTGTCGTTGAGGAGACAAGAGCGAAGCCCTGGGGTCCTGAGAATCCAGATGATCTCATCATTCTGGATGAGCCGGACTCCCCCGGCGATCATCGACGCGATTCTGACGATGATTACGAGGCTGACAAGCCATTCAAGGCGGTGGAACTGAAACCTGTTATTGCACCTTCGGGAGTGACCGTGAAGGTGGAGAAGGGTTGGTGGGCGGAAGACGAGGAGAGACGCAAGCAACGGCGGGCTCGAGAAATCCAGAGGAAGAATGAGACGGCCGCGCTTAAGAAGGAGCGAGAGGAGAAGGACAGGCAGCTCGCCGAAGCCATCACGGCTTCGCAAGCTGCCCAGAAGGAGCTGAAGGAAGTGCAGGCCAACTCCGACGTGAGATTTTCCGAGCTCAACACTCAGATTAACAGACTCATGGCAATGGTGCAGTCACAGAACTCAACTCCTGCGCAGAGTGCGCAGACTGCACCTTCTCAGAGTGTTGAAGTTCAAGCTCCAGCTCCCACCGTTTCTGGTCCAGTGCAGCACGTAGGTTTCCCTCTGGCACATCCTCGACTCGAAGATACCGCGGAGGTGGTTTCGCTGGCGCATGTGGATGTCATCTCGTCCACTCCAACTTCTCAAATTTCGACTATGTCTGGGGCGTCAGACCAGTTGGCGTTTGACGAGCGTCACAACGAGCCTTCCAGGGTCGTGGAAGTGAACTCTGGGAAGGAGGGACATCTTCGAGTCGAAGATGTCCCCATGAAGGAGGCTGGGAGTTTCGCTGCGGTTGTGGAAGAAGTGCATCACTCAGGTGCACAAGGTGAGGCAGTGCACTGCCCAACATCTCAGGAAGCGTCTGAAGATCTCGACGAAGAGATGGTCGACTACGGCGAGGGGATGCAAGAGGACGAGGAAGAGGACGAAACGCAGGACGAAAATCTCGCCTTGGAGACATTTGTAGAGGGCGCAGTGCAAACGCCAACACAGAGTCCCGCTCAGGTACAATCATCGGATCCATACAAATATGATTGAGACAAATCACGTGTTTGTTGTTGGTCGTCGTCGAGTGGTATTGGCCTGAGCAACTGTGTGCATGCGATAGTAGTGGACTCTCATTTGCATTGATGCGGCTTGACAGGACGGCGTGTCTAATTCTTAACCGCTCGGTGTGGACGGCGATCCCGTCTGCGATTGGGATGTGTGTGGAGTAGTGTAGCATAGCTGTGAATGTAGAAACCGTCGGTTCTGGATGAACAACAATTTTGAATGTATCCTATAATCTATGTAAATAAATTATACGGAATTGAATTTACAAAATGCCTCTGCTCTAATTGTATTGTTATTCTCCATGTTTTTTATCAGCTCGCAAAAAACAAAAGCGTGTGCTGTCCGCTGCCTTTGAAAGCGAGTCCTAATGGGAGCCCACAGTCAATTAGAGGAATGCAATGCATGACCCCACTGTCTGGCTCCCCAACCTCTGCGTTCAACCAGGTAACTCTTTTCTCTGTTGTCTTGCAATGATCAGGTAGAGTGCGGGGAGCGGAGAGAGAGCGTGCCGAGGGAGGTCCCCCGTGTAGTACCCGGGGCGCGGAGGAAGTGGCCGAACATTGTCTTCGACCTCAACGGAATACTGTGCCAATGCGCCCTGACAGCATATGCCGAAAAAATGAAGACGTACAGGATCGAAGACAATGTTCTCTGCCACAGAGTGCCCACTATCATCGGACCCAAAGCGGTCTTCGCGCATCAGAATGTGGTGGAGTTCCTCCGAGAGGTCTCCAAGTTCGCGGATAGGATTCTGGTGTGGACCTCGATGTACAGGTCCAACGCAGAACCTATCGCAGCGCACCTTTTCAGCCAGTGCAAGGCCCCTTTCGATGTCTTAGCACAGGAGCAGTGCAGGAAGATAGAGTTGTCCAAGGGGAATTTCCTCTCGCGCGCAGGAAAATATAGCCTCTTCAAGGATCTTTCCGAACAGCTTTTCTCTAATCCTAGTGGGGACACATCATTCGGGCCGGACAATACCCTCCTCATTGACGATACTCCTGAAAAGAGCCTCTGCAATGAGAGGGGGAATGCCATTTTCCTGGACAAATGGAGCCACGGGCAGCGGAGGGACAACTTCCTCTTAGAGAAGTTGTTGCCCTGGCTTCATCGTCTGGATACGGAGTGTCGCCGAGGGGGCATGCGGGATTTCGTTGAGGCCAATCGCATTGGGTCGAAACCTCTGGAAGCCTCGGATTACCATGTCAAGAACATGTTGGAGGGGATGAGGAATTCCACCAATAACCTTGGCCATCGTTACGACCTCCGTGGACTAGGCATAGTCGTAGAGCCAGCCAGGCGTAGCACCCGCGTGACTCACTCTTAGTGGCTGGGCACTTCATGAACGCTGTAAATTTGTACGTGGTACATTATTTTGTATATAAAAATTTGACTTCCAAACCTGATATTCTCTCTGCGATTGTCGATGCATGTTCTGGTTTTTTGTACATTGTCTTTTCAAGCAAAGCATCCTCTTGTCTTCTGGCAGGTTCTTGGGAAGACGCTTGCAGGACAAAAACTAACGAGGAGTCTTCTCTCCGGATCCGAGAAGTCCGTCTCACATGCCTCCGATTTCGTGGGGGGGAGCTGCGGGACGATCCCGGTCTCCAAACCATTCATGATGCGCTCCGCCGCGGACGCCGCGGACGCGGCGATCGACTTCTCCAAGGGCGACATCGAGGACGGCGTCGTTGACAGTCCCCCAAGTCGGGGGCCCCCGCGGACGCCCATCTGCTCACCGTCGCCCCTAAAGTGGACGTTTTCTGGTCGAGAACACTCGTTCTCCCCATCTCCGCGGACGGAGGTGGGCACAAACCGAAAATTGGACCTCACTGTTATGGAAGTTGCCCTCGATCCTCGAGGCAAAGATGGAGATACGAAGACCGTCCCGGAACATGTCGTCGACGCAAGTGGTCCGAATTTGCGCGTCGCTCGACAGTCCAAGAGCGAACATTTGGAATCCTCCCCAGCAAAGCAGCATCCTCGGCTCGAAGATAACCATTCCAAGCCCGCGTCCTCTGTTGGGGTGAAGAGAACTTCTTCCGCCGACACTCTTTTTCGTCATAGAGTTATTAGAGATCATCGACGATCCTCGGATTCAAAGTCCATTGGATCGGGTCATGCGTACATAAACAATGTCAATACGTCGGTGACGAAGCCGCCTCGTGGGTCCAGGTCTCTTTCAAACTTGGAGGTTCATCCGAGCAACCGGAAGCCAAAGCGAAAGGAGAGTGGATCGCACAGCCTCTGTTCATGTGGCGGAGGTGCTTCTGAAAGTGGACCTCACTATCCTTCTCGACGCGAGGATATCTTCCGGGCTCTCGCTAAACTCAAAGAGATGGAAAGCACGAAGCCAAAGTGTACAGCCAATACTAGTAGTGAGGCGACAGCCCTTAAACCCTAAAATCATTCGTCTGTGAGGTCTTCAATATTTAGGCATTGCACACCATATTCAGAAAGAAGTGAGTTCCATGTACAGTGAACTTCTTCATTTCTAAGCTTACACACGCTAAACAAAGTAGTAGGTACTTCATTACCTCTAGGTGCCACTGTGAGTAACTAGGGGCACTCTTTTTGGGACTTAAAGTTTTGGGCACATAAATTGTACGGAATGTAAATTCAATTGCTCTTCCATATATGCATCTTTCATTCACTATCAATGTAATTCCTCTTACTTCTATGATGTCATAAGTGGGAACATGTTCAATGCACTCCATGATCTCTCTCGTACCTCAAGCTTCTTGTATCTTTGATTTCAACAACTATGGATCTCATGGATCTTTGCATTCACTTCTTCAAAGTCTCATTTTGACCATTTTGTCTCATTTTAACGAATAAGGCCTTGACATACCTTTGAGCAATTTGTAAGAAACAAATCATAACAAGTGGCTTCAATTGTTTGAAAACCAAAAAAACAATTTGTTTTACAGTACTGCAATAATAAAATCTATGCATGAATGCAAATGAAAAAAATACCATGAGTACTCAAAAAGTCATTTGAATTTGGTTCATCAAAAAGGGAGTTGAAGTTGAGATTTTGCAAGATGAAGTGAAGATTCTCCAAATAGAAGAAGTTCTTGAACACATTGTTTGGAGTTGAAGGTATTAGAACTCTTGAATAATGAACACCACATTTAGAAGGAAAAAAGCCCTTTGGAAGCACAAAAAGGAATGAGGTGTGTCCATTGGAAATTCAAGAGAGTCATATAGATTGGTCCAAGTCAATTTTTCTCAACGTCATGTTTGAATGCTATTCACTGCAACTTTTGTTGAGTCTTCAAGGGTATAGAAAAATCACATGAGGCAAATACATTCCAACATGTTGTAATTACATATCAAAGCAATTGCAACAAATGAAAATGCAATATTGCAAGGATCAACTACAAATCAAATGCAGAATGTCAAGCTCAACAATGGAGGGCAAACATCAAGTGTACTATAAAATTACAAACTAATGGATAGTAAGGATCCTTAAATCTAACTTGTCAAGGGATCAAGATAGAAAAATTGTGGAAATCATAAAGAGGTGGTGGTGAACTTTTGGTTTTCTTGAGATGACATAGAATGAAGCACTACAAGAGAAAGGGGTGTTTTAAGTAGTGTCCTAGACATCACGTCTTTTAAGTAATGTCTTTTAAGTAAGGTTTTAAGTAAAATTTTACTGAAAAGACTGTCTTTTTAGTAAAATTTTACTTAAAACCTTACTTAAAAGACATTACTTAAAAGACGTGATGTCTAGGACACTACTTAAAACACCCCTTTCTCTTGCAGTGAAGTTTGAAAAGAACAAACAACAAATTAGTCATATATTGATTCAAGATGCTAGAGATATGACTTGTTTTGATAAGGACCAAATCAAATTGGAACAAGACCTTGTTGGTGAAGTATGCTAGCTTCCATCTTCAAGAGTGTCATTATTCTTGCCACATTGCCACTTCAACATGTCTTACATATTCAAGAGCATTATATGTGACTATTTTCTGCCACTGAATTCAGATGGATATCCAATAGTTAGAAACAACCAAACCACACACCAATTTTCAAATGCACTACCAATATAGCAATTGAACAAGTGGAAGAGCATCGTCGATGTTAGAAGTTATAAAATAGGAGTGACTTTGCTTCTATTTCAGAGCTTAGGTGCAAAAGTGTTGCAGAAGATCAGGGAAGACTATAAAAGAAATGAGTATCAAATTACAGTGGATATATTTTCCACATGCATATACTTAGACTTTTTGAATATAGTTGTTTCTATTATTAAAGTTTATCAACAACACCTAAATTGCAAGCACTTGCATTATTTGAATATGTACTTTTGCAAAAATGGATATTTTTGAGGATAAATTCATTTATGCACCAAATTATTGTTTCAACAAGTCGAAGATTCTACTTATTTGCATAAAAATCATTAGTGTTTTAGAATGGAAATTGCCACATTCTTCCATGTACATAATTAGTATTGTATAAATTTACATTTACAAAGAGTGAAATGATTTTAAGTATATAGAATGAAAAATGTTCAAGCATTCATGAAATGTAGGGATACATATCATTAGTCAAATGTTTGAACTAAAAAGGTATAAATTTCTATAAACTACAATTGTGATTCCAAAATCATCAACTCATATATTTAAAAATAAATAAATTGTTTGCCATTTCCTTTTCTTACTCTTTTGTCATTTTGTTCCTATTTTTTATTTTTTATTTTTTATTCCCATTTTTTGACAATGTCTTTTTTATTTTTTATTTTTGGTTTTTGTAGGAGTGATTATTCCTTCACTTAATAAGGTTGGAATATATTTGCAAGACATCCATGAAACTATTATGTAATGACTTGGATTTGAATCTTAGAAAGCCTTTAATTATGTTACTAGTCATTTTCTTAATTTTGAACTTAATGATAAGAGTAAGTTTAAAGTAGTTGTATTAGAAGCTAGATTATATCCAGTTTTATAGTATGTGTTATAAGAAATTTGTAATTCTATAGGGATGGGAATTGAAGTCAATAAACTAAGTGCTCAAACAATGCACTAAAGTTTGAAGTTCTTCTCTAATTGAAAATGAGAATTGACAAAGCACATATCAAAAATAAATAAAATCCACGGTCATAGGGGTAGCGGTCATAGGTCCCAAAACTTACTATAAATAATAAGCTTTTTTCCATTTTTAGGCAAAATTTTGGAAACATTCCTTTTTTAGAAATTATTAAGAAAAAAATGTTTTTTAAACTCTAGGCTCACAAACTTCACGCTCACAGCTCACAAGCTCACCGCTCCAAGCTCGCATGCTAGCGTCGTTGTACATTGCAGGGGTGGGCGTTTTCAAAGCCGTATGCCTTTTCAACTTCAAAAATTCATAACTAATTCCACAAAACTTCAAAAATTATAAAACAATTTCGGTTAGATGTCAATTCCACTTGTCTTTCAAAGGCAATTTACTGGAAAATATTTTAAGACGTTTCCCCTCCCCAAAATTCAGTTTCCGCTCTTAAATTGACTAGTTACCTTACACGGTGAAAAGTTTTAATTTTTTTTTCAGACATTCTCATCAGGGTCGATGCAGACGCCATCACGGACGCGGTCGGTCGAAGCAGACGGCGAGATGCAGTCGCGGCGGACGGGATTGCGGTCGTGGCGGACGCTAAGACGGGCGCAGCGGACGGGACCTCCAACGCCGGCGGTCGGGGCGGACAGGTGGTCGGACGGGACCTCCGACGCCAGCGGTCGGGGCGGACAGGCAGTCGGACAGGACCTCCGACGCCGGTGGTCGGGTCGGACGGGACCTCCGACGCCGCGGTCGGGGCGGACGGGCGGTCAGACGGGACTTCCGACGCCGGCTGCCGGGGCGGCCGTCTGCCTCAATTTTTACTGGGCGCTCTAAATACAGGAAATTCAAATGTCACAGGACGTCCACGGGGTGCCGGACGCTGGACGCTGGACGTCCGCACAGCCCTAAATAAAACAACAAGAATGAAAATCAAATGGGAGCGGTTTACCTCCTCTGCGTAAATCTCCATCGTCCCGTCATCAAACATCATCATGTGTAAATACTCCCCCACAACCTCGCCATCGAAATCATCCCGGCTCTCCATCTAATCCATAGTAATTCTCATGTTGTTGGTCAATTAAATCTACCCTGGTTAAAAGGAAACTAAAGGTTATGGAGTGCTAATTTAATTGGGTAATTATTTTAATTCCTAAATCCCAGGTAATTAGAAAATACCGCAATTCAAATTAGTTTACCTATTTTGTTAATGTTCTATTCTAAAGAAATCAAAGGAAATTTAATGGTTAGCTTATTATTTTGGTTTGAATTTGATATCCTAATTGATTCAAATTGAATTTAATTAATTTGAATGGAAAATTATCATCAAATCTTTTCAAATCTAATTAATTTTTGAAGTTGTGTAAATCCTAAAAGAAATTAGTTGTCAATTTGTCCCTTCCCTTTTGTCTTATTAGAGTATTTTAAATCAAAACTATTGTCCAATCTTTTCAAATCTAATTAATTTTGAATTTTCGTTAATTTGTAAAGAAATTGATTGTCAATTTGTTTGTTTCCCTTTTGGCTTATTAGGCCTAATAAAACAAAACCAACAAAATTCAAACCTTCTAAGAATCTAATTAATGACTAACTACCAAAGAATGTAGAACATTCCTAAAGAACGAGAATAATTTCAATAGTAATAGTCTAAAGAAATTAGTATTTTATTCCCAAAGGTCAAAGACCGAGAATAAAGAATCTAATCTCTAGAGTGTTATTCCCTTAAATTACTTTTTTAATGTTAATGTTCTCACGTGGGCCTATTTGGCCACCTTAATTCTCCTAATTCGGTGTCTCTTCCCTCATTCTTGCTTGGTTATGTTTTGCAATGTTTTTCAAGGGAGAGAGCGGCTATGGAGTTTGAAGTGGCCAAATTTTAGTGAAGACGTATTGGTGTTGCAATTGTTAGATTATTGGCATAAAATTGAATTTAAAGTTTGGAGTTTTCTTTGATAATCTCTTTTAATTTTGCCCAAATCTATCCTTTGCAAAACCAATGAATAAATGAGTGTGAGACTCTTACTTGTCTTCAAGTTGGACTCCCTGGACTCCGAGCAGCTCCCGACGGACCAAACCCCCGATTTCCCAGCGAGCAACTCCCGATGGACATCCCAACAGCGGCTTTCCGACGGACCAGACCTCCGGACAGACCCTGACGGACCAGACTCCCGGACACCCCAGCAGACCATTCCCGGCAGACACCCCCGGACCAGACCTCGGCACTCCCAGCGAGCAACTCTCCGACGAATAGATTCCTGGCTGGCTGGTCAATCGAAAGACTGGCTAGCTGGCTAGGTTTTTGTTTTTTTGACCAAAAATTGGAATCTGAAATTCGCTATTTCGGTCTAATTTTTATCTAAACACTCAAAAAGGAATTTTGCATGGAATGATGGAAAATATAAGTGGTTGGATTGGATGCTTTGGTTTGATTTCCAAATGTCATCCAACTGTTCAAGTGAGGTTCCCCTTTAAGAGGTTCAAAGCTTCACCGTTTGATTTGGTTGATTCCGCGGCACAGAACTCTCCAATGGTATTTTGGGAATTTTATTCGCAAAAGGAGGTACACATGACAGTGTTTAACTGGACTTTCACTTTAAATCCTCAAAATTTCTTAGTATTTCAAAATTTTGCTACCAAAGGAGGTACACATGACAGTATTTAAACCGAACTTTGGTGCTTAATGTTTGAAATGTCATGAATGTTGTTCAAGCAATGTGTTGAGACTGGATTTCTAATGTCAATAGCAAAAAATGAAAACTAATTGAAGGGGCCCTAAGCCTTCAAAATAAAATAAAACATAAACAAAACTTGGCCAAAATCTTTTGGTCTAAGTGGTGCTCCGAATATGTCGGTAGCACGCGGGAGAAACAAAGTGTCGGTGCGAGAAATAAGGGTATTGGCAACCTCGAGGGGGGCCCTTATATACCCATGGCCGGGCCCCTCTCAGTAATTGCCAGTGAAAACACTTTGTTACTTCCTACCCTAAACTACCCTAATGTAATTCCAAAATAATATTTGTTTAATGGTGGAAATTTCTAAAAACATCCCCATTTGGCTAATGAAATCTTAGCCAAATCAAATCCAAGATCTTAACCCAAAATATTTTGGAATTAACCCTAATTTACGTAGATATTTTGCAAATTAACCAAAAGTCATTTTGAAAATTGTCTTTCTTTAGCCCAAAGATGACTTTTTATGCAAGAAAGAGATCTTGACCAAATCCAATCTTTGATTTTCCAAGAGATATTTCCAAAATCACTTCTAATTAATCGCAATTAACGATTAAAAAGTCAAATTAAGAGCTGATCCTCTCTATCTTTTAGGGAACAACTCGAAACGAAAAACCGTCTGTGCCATTGTCTTCAAAAGACCCCAATTAGCTCGAAGGAGCCTTCACCCCTCACTCCTAGGCCGTTTGCGCGCCCAAATTGGAATTACGGTAACTCCAATTAAAAGTCAAAAATCTAACTTTTAGGATTTGCGTCTTTTGATGAATCTGTCAGGTCAGAGTTGTTAGGAATGTCCATGAGAGTAAGGAATGACTCCTTATTTGCGACAATCAGACATCATTCGCTCCTGATACACCGGTCAACCCGCCGCCAACTTGTAACTTCTATTGAAATTCGATGTCGATGCCGGTTCTGGTAGTTGGGAATGTCGGAATGTCTTCAAACTTGACCGGGCGCTTATTAAGCACACAAAAACATATCCTAATTTTTAGTGAGATTTTACCGCATCATACGTAAATTCTAGGAATTTACAAACATTTCTATATGCGGTTGACTTCCCATGGAGTCAACGTGGAATTTTGGAAAAATCCGAAATAAATTGGGTAACATCTAGGGCACTCCTAGACTCTTAGTGTAAGTCCCACGTAACCTTACACTATTCTAATTTTAGTAATTTGGAATTACTTTGCCCAATTGGACAATTTAATTTCCGATGCCCGGGAATCTTGGACAATTGTTTGATTCTTGTTCGCTCCTGGCATGCTCTTACTCTTGGAACACCTTTTTGTAGTCTTCAATCTCCAATCTTCCATCTTTTATCTTGTGAAGTTCGAATTCTCCAAGTCATTTGTAGTGGTTTTACTTTTAAATCCAATTTGTTTCAAAATTGAATTTAAGCCATGGTAACTCTTCTAGGCTCGTAGTAGACTCTTTTAGCTTAGTCAGTATGTCATGTGCATCCTTAAGAGGTTGATTTTGCACAGACAGTCACTAGGACTGACTAACTCTCATCTTCCAATTCTCTCAAAACTACTAAATCTTCACACAAACTTACTTTGGAGACTTAGAATGATTCAAATTCCTAGGATTAGGAATTTTCCACCTTCTAAGTTGATTTTCCACCATTTTGGCATAGACTGACACCAAAACTCCTTCAACACTCTTTTCATGTCTTTTTTTTTGAATATTTTGGCTAATTTTCGCTATTTTATCGCGAAAAATGGACCCAGAGTCCTGAGTGCCATCTCGAAGGCTCACATCCACCCCCCAGACTGATCCACCTTTGGCCAGGCCAATTTGGTTTAAATAACTTTATGACTTAGACACCGCCCCTCTGACGCCGGTCGAGGTGTCGCCTCTTCCCGACCTGACCAAAGGAAGCCTTCAGCATCCATCCACACTGTGATCGTAGGATAAAGTTTGAATAGAGTTGGATCTACATCTCGTCTGTGTCGTTGTCATCCTTTGCTTGTTGTGTTCCCCACTAAGCCACTCGTGGTTGGTGCATTGTACTCTACTTCTTTGCAATGAAATTCCATTTCATTTGTGTCTAAAAAACAAAACAAAAAAACTTTATGACTTATAAAATACATGTGATTTAATCTCCAAAAATAAAATAAAATAACTACCACTCCAATTTAGTTGCAGTATAGAGGAAACAAAGCAATGGAAAATTACATGGTCATAGGCTTCATCCGCCTCAGGGTTAAGGTCATATTAATACTACTTCAACAAAACTCTACTTTGACAAAATTTTGGTGGCATACGGAATCAGACACTTCTACCTTCTGCTTCACAGTGACGGATATGGGTATTCCAAACTCAGATACAAAAATATTACAAATACTACCTGAAATTCGATTTCTCCAAAATTTGATTATACAAAATAAGAGAGTTTGCCCTTCGACCCTTGTAGCTAGGCAAACCAAAATTTTCTGGATGTTTAGCGATCAAATATAACAAAAATGTACTCACTACAAAACCAAAAACATTCAGAAACTCTAAGAAACTATAAACAGAAACCAGAAATCAAAGGCCAAGGCAAGGCCAAGAGTTCCTTGCATACTCGCTTCAACAACATTGAACTCGGCACTTAGCTGCTCAAATACTTTTTAAGATCCTTCTGCAAAACAAAAGACACGGTGCACAACATCAATAGAAGAGCACATATCAAATAACATTCAAGTACACAACATCTACTTGCCAGCGTAATTTACAAAAGCAGGCATCGTATACATTTGCAAATTGAATGTACAGAGCCTCACTATTCTCTTCAACGTTCCACTAAAGTAATACATCTCACAATAACTCAACGAATTACAATACGATTGACACTACTTAAGTGCTTGAGGATAACCTCTATCTTTGAAGGAGGAGTGGTGGGAGCATAGCGGTCGACTACATTTCCATTCTTGTCGACTAGGAACTTGGCGAAATTCCACTTAATACTATCACCCAACAAGCCGCCACCTTTCTGAGACTTTAAAAACTTGTAGAGCGGTGCCTCTTGAGAGCCGTTTACATCAATCTGCCAGAAAGGTAAAACCAAGGACTACCAATGAGTTCTACGGTGAGAACCCTAATTGCGTGGAATCCCTTTCATGTCAGTTGTAAGCCACCCATTTACAACGCAAGTGTCATCCAACCACATGACTTCAAAGAAATGAGATCAACTTCTCGGCTCTATCAAAGTTAACTATACTTCAATGAGATACTACCCCTGTAACATGAGTATTGCTAACTATACTCCAATGGTTCAAGGATAGTTTCGGCAATTGATTGGGATCTCAGTATTTCAGACCTCAACAATTCATAACTTGATCATACAGTATCCGATGATTAAATGATTAGTTAATAGCCACAGAACGGGGACAGATTGGAACAGCAGGCCTAACTCCGCTGAAAATGACAAGCATTTGTTTCATGAGAGTGTGAGAGACTCGACAAGTGGAAGCGTTACCTTATCAAAAATGGGGTACTCGGCTTTAAACCTTGTGCATGCGAATTCCTTAATCTGTTCATTGGTCCCAGGCTCTTGGCCTCCAAATTGATTGCAAGGAAAAGCCAGAACCTCAAAATCTGCAGTTCTCACAAAGACGGATGGTGGTCAGACATGGCCAGTCAATCAGTACGGACTTTAGATCAATCAATCTAGTGAGCAAAATGCATATACATGAACGCCAAAACCTCATTGCCCACACAAACTTTCAGGAATCGATCGAATGATATCTGTGACCAAACAAAGGCCCGGGAGTGTTCCGTGTTCATAGTGGTTGCATCAAAAATCTTGATACAGATTTGCATGGTTTCTAGATTTTTGACGCTAAGAAAAACAAATAGTAAGGGTCTAAGTGATCCTTGAGTCTTAGTCTCTCTCCTGGACCACCAGAAAACCTCCGTATGAAACCGTCGTGAAATATTAGTCCTTTCGACGCACACAATCAAATGATATAAACCACCTACAAAAACTTGAGATCTACACAAAGTTGGTAAATGAAAACGTAAATGGTCCGAATGACTTGCATTGGAGATAAAAAGAGAATACCAAGGAGGGATTTTAAAACGAACAGAATTAGCAACGTCATAAGCGAGAGGCCCAATCTCCATTCCCAAGGCACAAATCTCAAATGCCTAAAGCTAGAATTGGTGAGAATGAACTCACCCTGGTCTTTGTACTTGCTGTAAATATCTGCGAGTTCCTTGTAATTTGTGGTAGTCAACCCACTGCCACCCAATCACGTCAGGCAAACATTGAGGACTGCCGAGCATCTCAAGAAAATAGACTACTTTACATTTCTCAAAACATAGCAATATCACGAACCACATGACCGGTTACTTGCACCTCCGTCGAGAATTGTCACCACGACAGTAGCCAAGAGTTGATGACACCCCTTCTTCCACATCTGCTTACCATGCAGAAGCCACGTTGACAATCAGTAAAACCTTGCCCTTGTACACGCTCAGCTCCACATCGTTCCCATTAATATCCTGCAGTCATTCATGACGCTGTTACTAATGACACTCGTTCTGGAGAAAAACTGAGTCTAGAGTCCACAACTGTGATTTCGTCGCTTTCACACTACTTAGTCCCTCGCCACTTGGTGTCATTCTAAGGAAATCAGATAGCAAAGCCATCTCACGAGACATGCAACGAGAGACCAGCCCGCAGGTTCATTGAAGACAATAAAAAAGGGCACGTCGTCCACCTGTGGCCCCAAAGGAAACCCTCAAATGAAAAATGGAATAATCCCTTTTGGTGGCGCACGCCCTTCTCGTGGCCCATAAATTCAAAGATGTGAGTCACTACTCAATACATAATGCTGTTTCTGGACACCCCATTGGTTCCACTCCATTCCCATTTCCCTAGCCCGAGAAAGCACACCTCCAAGAAACTCCACTCCAAGTTAGAAGAAAACGTACCGGTTGCTATCCCATTACTAAATTGGTATCCCATGATTTCTTCTCCATCGCAACTACAACCCCATCCCATCCAAACCGCTTGTCAACCCCTAATCTACACCCACACCCTGACTCACGCTCCAAGGAATCCTTGCATTGCAACGCCCGCCCCAAGCAACCCAGCTCAGCCTACTGTGGCGAGTGCCTGCGTACCTGAACCACGAAGTCGTAAATAGGGCTGCCGCTCTTGACGGAGGCCGCGGAAGCCGAGACCCCGGTGGCCATTGCGCGAACGGGCACGGGCGGGGAGGAGGCGGTCGTCACAAACAGCGGGAGGCCGAGCAGCGAAGTCGCGAGGTGGCAACGACGGCCGAAGACGACGGAGCGAGACGCGACACGACGGACCGATCGGAAGCCAGCTGCGGCGGCAGCGGCAGCGGGGGAGGAAGAGCGCGAGGAGAGGCGCGAGAGAGCAGTCGGGAGAGCTGCTGCAACAGTGGCGGTGGCAACGAAAGCCATGGCAGACACGAAGTTAAAGGAGTGAGTCGTCACAAGGGGGACGAGCGTGGGCGCAATTGACCGACGGACGGAGGACTCCCTCCCTCCCTCTCTCGAAGGACGCAATCGAATTAGGGACCTGATTCAGAACCTCTGATGAACTGGCTTCATTTGCCGTGGCGCGCGGGCTGCGCTGCCACTGGGCTTGCAGCGGAAAGTCGACCCTCACGCCTCAGCCAGAGGGAGGGGGCCGGGGATTCGATCACTTGGATGGCGACGGATGTAACCTAGCAGCCACAGCAGTGGTGGAATCATGAGATCCTGCCCACTGTCGGATGCTCCCACCAACAAGGACGGGTAGACAGGCAGCCACATCTGATCGAGAATCAGAATAAGCTGAAGAGAAGCTGCTGACAGTGCTGAGTGCTGACGGAAGTGGCTTCAGTGGTAAGTTAACTTACAGGAAAGCTTGACTTGCAGGGCTCCTTTCCCAAGCTATCTTACGGTGAGAACCGTAAGCTTATGTTATACGGAGTGCTCCGTAACATTCTGTTATCACCGCCTTCCAACCACTGTATTGATAGGCTGATCCGCTGCCTTGAATCATTCATTTCCTTCCTTCCTTCAGCGCAGGTCGCCACCAAGGCCCCACCCTGGGCGACGTGCGCCTCTGCTCTCCACCAGCAGGGATTTCTCCTTGCTGCCGTTGGGGCCATCAACTGCAGGCCGGGACGAAGAAGTACAGTACAGTACTGTAGTAAGTTTCTTACTCTTGCTTAATTGAACTCTATTGATCATCCATTGGAGTTGCATGATTGACTGTAATAAGAAAGATTTGTCAATTTCTTGGCCCAAGCTTGGATGAAATTGGTAAGAGGTTGGGCTAGAAAACCTCAAATTTTGTCTAGATTTGTAGCAAGCGTCAGAAACTCAGAATCATGTTGGAATTTGGCAGCAAATCGCCAAAAAACATTTATCTTGATATGCACTTGGTTCAATTGGGATGGATGTTGCAGCTGTAATTGACATCCAAATTTGAGGACCCCAGGTACATATGTCCAAGCAGGGTTTGTTTTTTTATGGTTTGGTACAAAATCACACCAAATTTTTTGGCCTAGTACCAAGCCTATAGGGAAAAAAAAAAGTCAAATTTTGGATGAAATTGCCAATAAACTTTAAATTTTAAAAAAATAGTGGATGAAATTGCCAAGTAATGGATGAAAATAGAATGATATATATATATATATATATATATATATTATGTGCTAATATGATATTTTCTATCCTATATATGGATGAATGTTGAGATTTGGAGCTCCACAATAAAATGAAATATTGACACTTTGACACTTCATAAGAAAAAAAAATTAAAAAACTTTGTCCAAAATCTTCAACCTCAATGGGCACGGCAAGGAAACTTCAAAAGAGAAAAGAAAATTAACTTTCACCCTCAAATGAAGACACCTACAACCATTGATTTCAAGCTTCATTGCCCATCATTCAATTTGCTACCATTTTGGAACTAGATATGTATGAAAATATTTATATTTATTTTTCAGAGATGAAATTACATGTCTTCTACACTTCACAAAAAAAATTGATTTTCTTAAGGAGAATTGATTTTTTGAGAATTTTTGAAGAAAAAGTGAGTATAAATTACATCGAATGAAAAATTATTTCAAAAAATCTGAAAATTTCACCATGTATATATTACAATGACAAACATGATGGTGTAAATTCAATTTCCAATCAATTCTATAATTAGAATGTAGTAGACATTGAAAATACATCCAAAGTTAAAATTGCAATAAAATATTCAATGCTATGAATGTTTTCAAAATTCCAATTGGAGTAGAAATTAAAGTAGATGACCTTCATTTTGTTTGTTGGGCTCAAACTTAAAAATATTGTTTTTGAAGAGAAATTTTAGATTTAGAGCAACAAGTATCAACTTCCCAAAATATACTAAAAATTAATGACATATTTTGTAATGCGTTTTTTTACTTACTTTTCAACTACATGAAAACAAATACCAATGAGACGAAAATCTCAATTGGATACTCTTTATAGCTCACCATAAAAGTTCAAGATGAAAAAGTTGATGACAAAAATGCTTCTATTTGCTTTGGAGGTCCTTAAATTGTCATCTAAATGTCATAGAATGGAGTTGGCGGTAGTCTAGGGTTAACCATTTATATGGTTGATGATTATAAAGAATTTGTTCCATACTTGATTCAAAAGTTAAAACAAGGGAGGCCTTAGTTACATCCCTTTATAAAGAGAAAACTTCCAATCAAAAAGAAGAACGAGAAAAAAACACCAATTTTTGTTTCAATTAAAGAAATATGTGTGAATTTTCAATGAGGTTGCTCATTCAGGGTCTCCATGATTCTAAAGACGAATTTACACCAAAAACTAGGGGCAAGAAGAAAACTCCCTCTTTATATCCCCTTATTTGCCTTGAAGAAGTACGTGTTCCTTTAGAGTGCATGATCAACCTTTGGATTCATGTAAACCACAAAAAAGACTATTAATAAAGTAGTCTACTTATCCAAAATCAATATATACTTGTCGAGCAAGGTTTTAGATTTTGACATATAGATTTATAGGATTTGAATTTGAATTTGGAATTATGCATTTATATATTCTTTCCATCCTAAAATGTTCTCATTGGACAAATTCCAAATTATTGTTAGAAATAACATTTTTTCTTAGCCATTTCATCTTGTAAGTGGACTTTGGTACAATCTTAGTATTGTAAAAACTTAGAGTTTCAAAGCTCTTTTCAAACTCTAATTTTGGTATAAATAAAAGTAGAATTTTGGAGGCATTTTTATGAATACAGATAGGCAGTTAATTATTGAGTTTGAGGTTGTCATTCTATAGGCAATCTACACAATCCAAATGGCAAGACTGTGAGCCCTCGAGATGGCACTCAGGACTCTGGGTCCATTTTTCGCAATTAAGTAGCAAAAATTAGCAAAAATATATAAGAAAAGGACATAAAAAGAGTGTTGAAGGAGTTTTGGTTTCAGTCTATGCCAAAATGGTGAAAAACCAACTTAGAAGGTGGAAAATTCTTAATTCTAGGAATTTGAATCATTCTAAGTCTCCAAAGTAAGTTCGTGTGAAGATTTAGTAGTTTTGAGAGAATTGGAGGATTGAGAGTTAGTCAGTCCTAGTATCTGTCTGTACAAAATCAACCTTTTAAGGATGCATATGACATACTGACTAAGCCAAAAGAGTCTACTACGAGCCTAGAAAAGTTACCATGGCTTAAATTCAATTTTGAAACAAATTGGATTTAAAAGTAAAACAATTACAGATGACTTGGAGAATTGGAGTTTCACAAGATGAAAGATGGAGGATTGGAGATTGAAGACTATAGAAAGGTGTTCCAAGGGTAGGAGCATGCCAAAAGCGAACAATAATCAAACAATTGTCTAAGATTCCCAAGCATCGGGAATTAAATTGTCCAATTGGGCAAAGTGATTCCAAATTACTAAAATTAGAATAGTGCAAGGTCGCGTGGAACTTACCCTAAGAATCTAGGAATTCTCTAGATGTTACCCAATTTATTTCGGATTTTTCCGAAATTCCACGTTGACTCCATGGGAAGTCAACCGCACATAGAAGTATTCATAAATTCCTAGAATTTACGTATGATGCGGTAAAATCTCTCTAAAAATTAGGATAGGTTTTTGTGTGCTTAATAAGTGCCTAGTCAAGTTTGAAGACATTCCGACATTCCCAACTACCAGAACCGGTATGGACATCGAATTTCAATAGAAGTTACAAGTTGGCGGCGGGTTGACCGGCATATCGGGAGCGAATGATGTCCGATTGTCGCAAATAAGGAGTCATTCCTTACTCTCACGGACATTCCTAACAACCTTGGCCTGACAAATTCATCAAAATGCGCAAATCCTAAAAGTTAGATTTTTGACTTTTAATTGGAGTTATCGTAATTCCAATTTGGGCACACAAACGGCCTAGGAGTCAGGGGTGAAGGGTCCTTCAAGCTAATTGGGGTCTTTTGAAGACAATGGCGCAGACGGTTTTCCGTTTCAAGTTGTTCCCTAAAAGATAGAGAGGGTCAGCTCTTAGTTTGACTTTTTAATCGTTAATTGCGGTTAATTGGAAGTGATTTTGGAAATATCTCTTGGAAAATCAAAGATTGGATTTGGTCAAGATCTCTTTCTTGTAAAAAGCCACCTTTGGGCTAAAGAAAGACAATTTTTAAAATAACTTTTGGTTAATTTGCAAAATATCTACGTAAATTAGGGTTAGTTTCAAAAAATCTTGGGTTAAGATCTTGGATTTGATTTGGCCAAGATTTCATTAGCCAAATGGGGATGTTTTTAGAAATTTCCACCATTAAACAAGTATTATTTTGGAATTACATTAGGGTAGTTTAGGATAGAAAGTAACAAAATGTTTTCACTGGCAATTACCGAGAGGGGCCCGGCCATGGGTATATAACTTGGGCCCCCCTCGAGGTTGCCAGTACCCTTTTCTTTTGCTCACCAACACCTTGCTTTTCTAGTTACATTTCGTATTACCGACAAGGTCGGAGCACAACTTGGACCAACGATCTTGGCCAAGTTTCATGTAGACACGTGTTGAATTCTTGAAGGCTTAGGGCCCCTTCATTTGAATCCAAGACTTGAAAAATCTCGATTCCCACCTTTGTACGGAAACTTGCTTTGTGGAAATTTCATTAATCAAACACCAAAATTTGGGTAAACACTGTCATGTGTACCTCCTTTGGTTGTGAGATTTTGAAATACTAAGAAATTTCGGGAATTTAAAGTGAAAGTTCGGTTAAACACTGTCAAGTGTACCTCCTTTTGCGAATAAAATTCTTGAAATACGATTTAAGTCACTGTAAACGGCGAAGCTATCGACCTCTCCACACCAAGCCGGGAATTTCCATTTTAAAGTTTGAAACCCAAGAGGTTCAAATCAAAGGAAGTAAACGAAGCTTGATCAATTGGAAAGGCGACTAGTTGGAAATTCTAGAGGCCACACTACCTTCCTCTATTTCCCTCATATTTGCACTACTTCCCCCTATTTCTCTCACCTCTGCATTAGTGTTTTAATTTAAGGAATAAGATAGATTTAAACTTTAAGTGTGGTTTTTTTTTAAAAAAGGTAAAAAATCAAAATCAAAATTCCCAAAGCCTGGTCGGACCAGTCCACTGGGGTGATCAGCCCATCGGCGGACCAACCAGCGGGAGCCATCGGACCAGGCTAGTCCGCCCCCGCCACGTGGCACCCGGGTGGAGCAGGCTAAGGCTGCTAGCGATTGAGCAGGCTGGGCCAAGGGTGAACTAAACAAAAATTGAAGTGAGTACTCACAACTTTTGAAAACTCAAATTTGGATTAAAAGCCAAAATCATAGGTTGGCTGTTGGGGCCACAACCTTTTTTGTTGATTTTCACTAAAAATCCGAAATTGGAGTTTCCAAAATTTCTTCAATATACTCTCAAACTTTCACACTCCATAGCCATTGACACTCTTGAAACAACTAACAAAACATCATACTCTCAAGAATGAAGAAGAAATGAAGGAATGTGGGAGTTAAGGTGCGAGAAGAAGCTCACGTGAAGGAATTAGTATTAAAATACTAATTTTTGAAGAATAAACACTATTGAATTAGGTTCTTATTCCCTTGCTTTGACCCTTTTTTGTTTAAAAAACTAATTTCTTAGGAATCTCACTATTGAATTGATTCTCGTTCTTTAGGAATGTTCTCTGTTCTTTGGTAGTTAGTCATTAATTAGATTCTTAGAAGGTTTGGATTTTGTTGGCTTTGTTTTATTAGGCCTAATAAGCCAAAAGGGAAACAAACAAATTGACAACCAATTTCATTACAAATTAACGCAAATTCAAAATTAAGTAGATTTGAAAAGATTTGATGATAGTTTTTGATTTAAAATATTCCAATAAGACAAAGGGGAAGGGACAAATTGACAACTAATTTCTTTAAGGATTTAAAATAATTTCAAAAATTAATTAGATTTGAAAAGATTTGACGATAATTTCCCATTCAAATTAATTGAATTCAATTTGAAATAATTAGGATATCAAATTCGAACCAAAATAATAACAAAAAACAACAAATAGCTAACCATTAAATTTCCTTAGATTTCTTTAGAATAGAACATTAACAAAATAGGTAGACTAATTGAATTGCAGTATTTTCTAATTACCGGGGATTTAGGAATTAAAAGAATTACGCAATTAAATTAGCACTACATAACCTTTAGTTTCCTTTTAACCAGGGTAGATTTAATTGACCAACAACGTGAGAATTACTATGGATTAGATGGACAGCCGGGATGATTTCGATGGCGAGGTTGTGGGAGAGTATTTACACATGATGATGTTCGACGATGGGACTATGGAGATTTACGTAGAGGAGGTAAACCGCTCCCATTTGATTTTCATTTTCGTTGTTTTACTATTAAGTTTCTTTTTACCGAATGCTTGGAATTAGAACTAGGTACAATTTCAACCCATAAAATAGAATAGGATAGAGTAGATTAGTTGAACTTTAACCATAATATTAGATTAGAAACACTTAACAAACGTGACTAAAAGAGTTCATTGCTTAGAAGGCTCTCTTTGAACACCCAATTAGAGAGAAAACTCAATTAGACACAGGACCCGTGTGATAAACTTTTAGCTCAAGGGTGGAGTTAGAAGCGCTCACAAAGACCACATGTAAACTTTGGATTTGCATCCTAGATGTCACACTCCTATCTCCTTCGAGTGCCCAAAGTGCCTTAGTGAGCAAGGAGGGACCTTCAGGTGACCTTCCAAGCCTTGCAATAGATTAAGATGGAAGGAATGAGAGACTCATGATCAAATAGGGCGCAATAGTGCTTTAATTATGAAGAATTTGGATATATGTTATACATGCTTGAAAAGATCTTGAGTAGATGCTTTCAACAATCTATAAAACGCATGATTTGGATTTGTAGGCTAAAAGTTATGGCTGTTCAAAGTTGGTTGTGTCCTAGTAATGATGGGTTATTTGAAGGACATGAGGTAGGGGTTCTCAATGAATCCTTCAAGTAAGTATGGCATGTATCATATCATTGAAAAGATACAAACACAAGGAACATAGAATGATAGGCATTACAAGGTTCCAAGCGATGAGCTAAAAGTTATGGCCAAAAGATGAGCCATGGTGAAGGCATGATACTTCTCCCGGTTATCCTGAATCTTTGGAGGGCCATAACTGTGTGAAAACTTATCTAAATGGGACAAGTAAAGGTCTATAGGCATTTATTTGTTGCGTAGATGTCCAAAATAGTCTTGCATATGGGATTTGGAGCTCTAAGCACAAAGTTACATCGTTTGAAAGTTCAAGAGTTTAAATGGTAAGGTAACTTGGTGTTTTGAGTTGGAAAGGGGTGGTCTTCCAAAACCCAAGTGTATTTGGGGTACTCCTTCACCATACAAAAGGGAGACCACCCCAAACTACACAGAGTACTATAGGAAGGATTAGTCTCCCTCCTCTCTCCTTCTTGGTGCCTTAGTAAGTCCTAGTGATTCAAAGTTGGTGATGTTACTTCACCACTAATCCAAAGCACCATAGAATACTAATATATGTGTCCCATGGCATCAATTGGGTGGAGTCCCGCTCCTTGCTAAACCTTCCTCGTAGTGTCCCGAGTTGATGATGAATTCTAGTTAGCATTAGAAGGAAAGTAGCAAATACCAAAAAGGCTAGTATGGAGTGGGATGATACTCAAGGGGCAGTTAGGACTATGGTGTGTAGTGCCACCATAAGTCCTTGCACATTAAGATGGAAGTTCCCGCCCCCCCCCCCATGTCACCAAGTGATATGCCCAGTGTTACGAAGGTAGTGTGTGCAAATAGTTCCAGTGACTAGGACTTAGCAAAGTGAATTGGAAATGTGGACTAATGTTGTGTGTACTTCGCATGTGCAGTGTTATACATTTGATGATCCAACAGATGCTATAAGTGGGTTGTGGTGAGCCCATTGAGCAGTTTGGTGTTGTAAGGTGTTAGTTGGGTTGTAACATATACATATTGCAATGTTTGCATAGATTTGTAATTATAGTGAGGTCTACAATTGCGAAGATTTAGAATATATAATAGTTACAATATTAATACATTTATGATTGCAATTTTGGTTTTATTTTGACTATCATTCTCAGATTGTAGCCTAAAAAATCAATGACTTACGTAATTTTTTAAGAAGATGCAAATTTTTTGAAAAATGTGGATGAAAAACTTGTTAGAGTTTTTGTAGATGAACAAAAATAAATGAAAGTATTTAGGATTTAGGATTTAAACTGCTTCAAATCAATGTAAAAATTAGAAGAACTATACGTTATCAACAAATATTTTTCTTACATTGGTGTAAAAGAAGTCAACAACCATGCCATTAGATCCCACATTATGAAAAACAACCTCATCACAAATAATAAAACAATCTTCCAAAAATATATTTATTCTCTAAACAATTGTTAATAAAAAAAATGATAATTATTTTTTTTATAATAATCTTCATGAATATACAATTGTACTTTGGGATGATTACTTTTTTGTTTCAATCTTATTTTTGAATGGATACAAACAAATCTATTCGTAATTTGTAAATGGAAAATTTAATTGATAGGCAATAACATAGATTGCATTTCCAACTTTAGTAAGGTAATCAAGAAGGTAACATTTTAGAACAAAGTACATGTGTTCTATCACCATTAATATAGAAAAATGAATTTGTTTTTTTATGTTGATCTTGTCAAAATTTGAAATCTTGCATCTAGTTTCATCTAATGTTGTGAACATACTAGACACTTACATCATGTGTTCATATTTTTTTTATTATAGATTATATTTCCAAATTGATAAATATATTTGTGGAATTGGTAACCATTGCATATCACATTTCTCCAAGAACTGGAATTAAATTTTTTGTTTGCTATGGTGTATTGACCATAAAATCAAATCATTGTCAAAGTAGAATGTATTAGTTATATTTTGGTATAGAAGTTGATGAGCTTATTTGCAATGTTCTCTTATAGCCATAACTTTTATATATACTTTTCTTTGTTTTTATTTTTTCTTCATCATCAACAATACTTCAAATTGGTTATGCTTGAATGACCCTAAACCATTGCAAAACATTTTAGACATTTTAGACAAATTTAAATGATCATTTATAAGATAATAGCGCCTAAGCAATAGTCAAATGTATCTTTTCCAAGTTATATGTTGTGAGCCCTCAAGATAAAACTTGGAACGCTGGATCTATTTTTCGCGAATGATTTGCGAAATTTAGTTAAAAATACAAGAAAAATACAAGAAAAATACATAAAAAGAGTGTTAGGAGAGCTTTGGTAGTAGTTTCTACCAAAATGGTGAAGAATCACCTTAGAAGGGAGAAAATTCCTAATTCTAGGAATTCTCATCATTATAAGTCCTAAAAGTGAGTTTGAAAAAATATTTAATAATTCTGAGAGATATAAGAGAATGAGAGTTAGTCAATCCTAGTGTCTGTCTGTGCAAAATCAACCTTTTAAGGATGCACATGGCATACTGACTAAGTCAATAGAGTCTATTATAAGTCTAGAAGGTTTACCAAGGCCTAAATTTGATTTTAATGTAAATTGGATTTGAAAGTAAAATTGTTACAAAAAACTTGGGGAATTGAAATGTCAAGATGAAGAAGATGGAGGAATTGGCGATTGAAGACTACAAAAAGGTGTTTCAAGGATAGGAGCATGCCAAGAGCAAACAAGAATCAAACAATTGTCCAAAATTCCTAGGTAATGGGAATTAAATTGTCCAATTGGGCAAAGTAATTTCAAATTACTAAAAATAGACGACTATAAAACTGCGTGGAACTTACACTAAGAATCTAGGATTGCCCTACATATTATCCAATTTATTTTGGATTTTTTGGAAATTCCACATAAAAATATTCGTGAATTCCTAGAAATTACGTATGTTGCAAGAAAATCTCACTAAAAATTAGGATAGGTTTTTGTATGCTTAATAAGTGCCTACTCAAGTTTGAAGACATTCTGACATTCCCAACTACCAGAAGTGGCATCGATATCATATTACAACAAAATTTACAATTTGACGGCAAGTTGACCGATGTATCAGGAGCGAATGATGTCCAATTGACACAAATGAGGAGATATTCCTTTCTCTTACATACATTCCTAACAACTTTGGCTTGACAGATTCATCAAAATGCGCAAATCTTAAAAGTTAGATTTTTAACTTTTAATTGGAGTTACTGTAATCCCAATTGGGGCGTGTAAAAGGCCTAGGAGTGAGAGGTCAGGGGTCCTTTAAGCTAATTGGGGTCTTCTAAAGACAATGGCGTAGACAAATTTTCGTTTTGGATTGTTCCCTAAAAGATAGAGAGGGTCAACTCTTAGTTTGACTTTTTAATCATGAATTATGGTTAATTAAAAGTGATTTTGGAAATATCTCCTGGAAAATCAAAGATTGGATTTAGTCAAGATCTTTTTCTTGCATAAAAATCCATCTTTGGGTTAAAGAAAGAAAATTTTCAAAAGAATTTTTTGTTAATTTGCAAAATATCTAGGTAGATTAGGGTTAATTTCAAAATATCTTGGGTTAAGATCTTGGATTTGATTTGGCCAAGATTTCATTAGCTAAATGAGGGTGTTTCTAAAAAAAATCATCATTAAACAAGTATTATTTTGAAATTACATTAAGGTAATTTAGAGGGAGAAGTAACAAAGTGTTTTCACTAGCAATTTATTGAGGAGGGCCCGGCCACAGGTATATAAGGGACTCCCTTGAGGTTGCTAGTACCCTTTCTTTTGTGCACCAACACCTTGTTCTTTTTCTGTACTACCGACATGTTCAGAGCACCACTTGGACCAAAGATCTTGGCTAGGTTTTGTCTTGCGTTTTGTTGTTGAACTTTAAAGGCTTAGAGCCCCTTCAATCGATTTTTATTTTTTATTTCCGTATAGAAGGCTAAGCCTCAACTTCTAATTGGCTACTATTTTGTGGAAATTCCAAGCATCGAGTACCAAAGCTTGGTTTAAACACTGTCATGTGTACCTCCTTTGGTGGCAAAATCTTGGAATACTAAGAAATTTTGAGGATTTAAAGTGAAATTTCGGTTAAACATTGTCATGTGTACCTCCTTTTGCGATTAAAATTCTTAAAATACTATTGAAAAAATCTCTATACAACGAAGCCATTGAAAATTGGTCTAAATAGTGAAACTTTAATGGAGGTTATTGTACAAGAGCGTGATAGTCTTTTTCATGAGGTAGCATGCTTCAAAAGCATTACATGCTTTTAAATCCCATAACTGCTACTTATACACTTGAAAATCGAGAAAATTCAAGAAAGAGGCCATATGGGCAAGATGTATCTAACCATTTTGGCATTCCCACGACTCATGAGGGTTGGATAGCTAAAGAATTAACGGTTTAGAAGTCTTAAATTCCAATTGCCACAAACCATTTCCTTGTGCTTTTTTACTACTCCTCTTACTTGTTGTGCTCATTAGATAGAAGTTAGTCAAATTAGAATTAGTTATTAGTTTAGTATTAATCCCAAAAATCCACAAAATAGTCTCTATTTGATCAACCAATATTATAATTTAGATAACCCCTTGTTTGTGTTCAAAACACCAGTCCAACACTCAGCAGCCAAAGTCGAGTTGAGAACGGACGAAGGCAGCCAAGGTCGGTTGAGAACGGAAAGGTAGCCAAGGTCAGATTGAGCCGCGGCCACTCATGCCCCGCCATGTGGCGTCCGTGTGGCGACCGCCAGCTCAGCTTTGGGGTGAAGCTTTGAACCTGGAGACTAGGACTCTGAATCCGGAGATTGGAGGCGGCTCTGAAGCCCGGAGACCGGGAGTTCGGGGAAGCTAGGGACTGGGAGTCAGACTCGGTGAGTCCAGAGCCAGACTCAATGAGTCTAAAGCTCACAATTGATCACATTGATAATATCACAAAAATTTGATTTTAAGAAAATCATTGGGTTGGCAGTTGAAGCGACAACCCCACAACCTTTTGTTGATTTTCACTCAAAATCTAATCCTTGAGATCTCAAGAATTCTTCACTAAAAATCCACTCAATATTCCAATACCATAGCCATATCTCTCTCAAAAACATTGCAAAACATCTCAAAGCAAGAATGAAAGAGAAGGGAAGGAATTAGGAAAATTAAGGTGAAGGAATCCTCACACGTGAAGCAATTTACATTAAAAAACTAATTTCCAAGGAATAACACTATAGAATTTGATTCTTATTCTTGGGGGTTGGCCCTTGGGAATAAAAAATCAATTTCTTTAGAATATTATTATTAGGATTATTCTCGTTCTTTAGAATTGTTCTACATTCTTTAGTAGTTAGTTATTAACTAGATTCTTAAAAGGTTTGAATTTTGTTGTTTTTGTTTTATTAGGCCTAATAAGCCAAAGTAAAAAAGACAAATTGACAACCAATTTCTTTAAGTTTTAGAAGAAATTAAAATTTAATTAGATTTGAAAAGATTTGGTTAGACTTTTAGATTCTTTACTAATTAACTCCCTTCAAAATTAAAATAGGAATTTTAACAAAGAATAAAAAATAACAACCAAAATTAACAAATTAGCTAGAATTTCCAATTGATTTTTTGCATTAGAATAGATTTATTTGCTAGGGATTTAACCATCTAGGTAGACTAAGTTAAATTGTGGTATTTCCCAATTATCGGAGAATTAAGAATTAAAAAAAATACGCAACCAATTTAGAGCTATATCACTATTAGTATTTTCTTTAACAAAGATAGAGTTGAATCTACCAGCAACCTGAGAATTATTATGGATTAGATGGAGAGCCATGATGATTTCAATGGCGAGATCATGGGAGACTACCTTCATATGATGATGTTTGATGACAGGATGATGGAAATTTATGCTGAGGAGGTAAACCGATCCCACTTGATTTTTATTCTCATTGTTTTGTTGTTAAGTTTCTTTTTACCGAATGCATGGAATTAGGGTTAGAGAGAATTTTACATAATAAACTAGAATAGGATAGAAGGGTCATTGCAAGAAACACTTACTGGTTAGGTCTCAAAATGGCTCAAAATATGTGAATCATGTAAGTCCTGTGACCCTTTGAAATAATTTTTTTTTAAATTAAAAAAAATATGAATAATTTGAAGAGCAATGCAAATATCATGTCTCTTGAAATTCAGACCTAAGAAATTTTTTCTCTAAATGTTATAGACAATGGAAAATACAATGAAAATAACTCTTTTTTCACTAATTTGGTAAAAATAGTAAAAAAATTCAAAAAATGAAAATGAAAAATCTGTTTTTTATCCAAGTAAAGGTCTTTTTTTTCCAACAAATTTCATCTTTGGAAAAAATAAATTCTATTCTCTACACTTGCACAAAGTCAGCTACTTTGACGACATGTGGAGGTTGAACAGTATAGTATTTTCAAAAAAATCTCTTCGTGTTCTTATGTAACTGTAGGTGAGGTCCTTGCATGCCAATTTTCAGCTCAAATTTTGCATTTTTGGGTCAAAAATAGGACTAAAAACCCCCAAAATGGCCAAAGTAGACACCCAATCGGGGGCAGTTTAAAAATAGTAAACTAATTTTGAAAAAATTGAAAAAATTACACAAAATGTAAAACTTTTGTAGGCACCTCTATTTCAAGTTTGAAGTCAAATGAACAAAAGATGAAAAATTTATGAGCAAAAAACTACTTCCTACAAGTCAAGGGGACAAAAAAAAGGACAAGTGTTTCTTGCAATCACCCAGAATAGAGTAGTTGATTCTTAGAATCGGATTAAATTAGGACCATTTACCACAAAGGCTTGAACTATCAAACTTACTAGGAAAATTAGCAATTAGAAGATGTGATTAAAAGAGTTCATTGCTTGGAAGGCACTCTTTGAACACTCTATTAGAGAAAATACTTGATTAGACACAAAACCCATGTGATAAGTTTTAAGCTCAAGGTTGGAGTTAGGATCGCTCACATATGCACACATGCAAATACACTACAAGAAAATGAGGGTATAAATGACTTGTCCACAACAACTACACCAACAACAATGACTACAAAACAGTCACTTTGTAGTAATTTTGCAGTCATTGTTGTTGGTACAGTCATTGTGGACAAGTCATTTATATCCCCTATTTCTTGTAGTGATATTTATAGATAGAATTATATAATATTGAGGAATATCATGATAGCAAAAAAAATTACATGTATTTAACCAATTGTTGAAAACCCATAGTTGAAATCAATAGTTTTGAGGTTCAAAAATGGAAATTTTGCTTAAGGAAAATATTCGACTTTAAAAACTATATTCCATGAATTTGATAGGGAATTCAATAAGACATGTGACTTCTTCATAGCAACCTAATGATCATAGTTGTTTGGCTTGACAAGCAAGCTTTTGAGCTGTCTTATCATCTCCAAGAAGGTGCTCTACATAGGCACAATGTTTCATGACCTCATAAGTTTCACCCAAATTTTTGAGAGCAAAATTGAAGTCAACCATAGCATCTTTAAATTTGTTCATATAAGTTTTAAGTACTCCTCTTTCCAATATATTGAATCCATCCTTAGGATAGATTTCTAAACATTGATTAAGCCATAAGAGGATTTCTGGGCCCCTAGAAGATTGTTTCAGGGGTGTTCCCTGAAACTGTTCCCACTGCTGCAGACCAGCGCCCTGCTAGTCTGAATTTTGAATTTTGAAAAAAAAATTGGATTTTTGTCCCATAAAACTTCGAAATGTATTAAAAAGCAAAAAAAATATTTAAAAAAAATATTTTAAAGTTATTTAATAAATAATTAGTATTTTTTGATGTGGCAATCGCTCGACCACATTAGCATTGTGTTCCTAGAGTTCTCAATGCATTCCCAGCGTTTGGGAACTCGTAGTCTTATAAATGAGCTAGAAATCTCTTATGCTCATTTAAGACTTCTTGGAAATCACCTAACACCACCTTCACCACCCTTCTCATGCTACATAGAAAGTTCTTGTTGTAAGGCAAATTCAAAATCATGATAGAAAACATTCTAATTGATCTCATATCCTATATTCACCCTTTAATTATTACCAATAGAAATTCATCTATGAACTCATGCACTTAATTGAGCTTTAATTTTCTAGTGATGTAAATACAACTTGCTTAAATTGGTTTCTGAACATTGATCAATAAATGTCTACAAATTAATTATCTACTATCCCTTCTAGAATCGGTGTACTAGTGAATTTAAATTATTACATCATAGAAATAAAACAAATTAATCTCAAAAGAATTTTGTTCTTTTATTCAAAGTTCTCTCTTGGACAACAAATTCTACTGTGATTTTTCAATGAAACATACTCTTACAAACTAATTAAAATGCTAAAATAATGCATATACCATCTTTATTTATAAATTTAGATTTAAAGTTTTGGAGAAAATAGATATACTTGAGGATTTTACCACCATCATTGGGGTTTAGAATGTAAGCAACATCTAGATCTGCTAGTGCTAAGTGGAAGTCTCCCATCATATATTTCAAATGTCCACGTGTCATCAAAGTTGATGCAGAGCTAGGAGAGAGATGGTGTGCAGCATCCAAGTCTTGTAGAGCACTGTAGTCCAAGTTTTGTCTAAATCCCACAAAACCCAGGACTATAGTATAGGAGTTCAAATCTAGAGGAATGGTCGTATTGTGGCTAAAGTCACTTGTAATTAGAAATGGAATAGGAAATACACAAAAATAACACTTAAAATTCTAACAATTAGTATCCACTCTTATTCCCAAGTATACAAATTTGTTGGCCAATCCTTAATAATGCTATGGACGCATGAATGCAGTCCCAGTCCTTCACTAGTATGTTGCTCAATTTCTATAAACAATTAGTCGTGTAGACCAACAATTTGTCATGCATGATCTAGACTTAAATGCAATTTAAATATTATATAATAGCAATAATTGAATAACACATGGTTCATTAATTACTGGTAATTGTCTTTGCCAAACAAATTGTTATTGTCACTACTTAGCTATCCAAATTACTAAATTAGGATGCTCAAGGAAATAGTCCCTGTCCTATCTAAAAACAATTTATCACTATCTAAATGCAGGGCATGAGTGTGTAATGCAAGCTCCTTTATCTGCACTTTACAACCATTGGTTAAAACATCCTACAGTTAGTTTACTAATTATTAATTCCCAATTTCAAACAAGTGGTTGGAATTAAGCCTTGATAAGACCAAATACCAAATACCAAGCCAAAAACAATTTGTTTTTAAATTAAATTCTCCATATCTAAACCAAATCCTCTTTCCCAACAACCATATTTAACAAACGTAACTCAACAACTTGTTCGTACAATTCTTCAAAAGGACTAATTTGTTAAGACTATCAATTTCAACCAATTATTTATGATGATAATAACCACTAAACAACTAATCTGTATGACTAATAGGCAACAATTAATTGAAATCACAAATTCCAAAACAAATGGTTAACATGAACTCAAATAACTGAACCATTTGTTTTACAATTTATTTATGGTTGTAGAGCTCCAATCTCTATAATTAATCAATTGATTCACAATGATTTACATGCTATATAACTGGTTTCAAAACCATTACGACCATTATTTTGTAATTAATTCCAATGTTGAGCTCTTTGTTATCTTAACAATTACCGCACAAATTGACTAATTGTAATACACCAAATAAAATCAGGAAATTGATAAAACATCACAAGTTAATTATATTTGAACCAGTTGTTGATGCAGCTTCTCCCAACAAGCTCACACACAACCAGGAACCACAACAATTAGTCAAATATACACCAGACAGTCAATTAAGATAAACATATTATAATACAAATTGTTTTATATATCAATTAACAATAACTAGGACAATTAGTTTTAAATCAACATAATAACAAATAATTTATTTAAGTCTTAGAATTACAACATCCATTAGCATTCTACTTTAATCACACAACTGGTTTAGTTCATGCATCTCTCCATCCAGCACTTTAAATAGTTAGTCGCACATATACAAATCAATTAGTTAAATCAACACTACAAGGCACAATCTGTTCCAGTATAATCTCTGACAACATCCTAAGCAAATGGTTGAGGATCAATACAACAAAGCATAATTGGTTCAGGTTGGATGAATCATAATATTCATTGTGAGTCTAATTCCTTTAGACAAATTGTTTAACTATTAATTAGGAATTCTATCAACAATTATTTTTGAGTTACTAATCTTTCAATATAAATCTTCCACAAGATTAATCACAACAAGTTTAATGATTTCATTGTCATAACCACTGGTCTGTAGGTACATACTGCGACACTATAGAATCAGCACTAATTGTAAATTGATCAACTTGATAAATTAGTGTTGACAACTTGTACTTACCAGTCTTCAAAATTAATTAGTAAATCACATAAACAAACCCAGAAAACAAACAATTGTCATTCTTGGTATCACAAAATTACACTACAACAATTAGATGATAAGTTCCTTACCTCCTTCACTTGTGCAATCTCCAACAAATCGTCTAGCTTGTAAAGTCTTCACCGCTGTAACTTGGTGCACGCCACTTGGTCTATCCTAACAATTTGTTGATCATCTCCGTAAACAAGTCCAACAATCCACAGGTAATTAATCCAATCAAAACAAGAATACTCCAGGCATCACCAAATTCATTTGTTAAATTGTATATCACAAAATTAATATACAATTTGTTTAAATGCAACCCAGTCCAGGAATTCACTCCTGAATTCTAACTCACGAAGCAAACAAACAATTAGTCTCATTCACACATTAGCACAAGTTGGTTTACACATACACTAAGTAAATTAACAACTTGTTTACACATCTAAGCACACAAAAACAACTGGTCCTCCAACCATACAAAATCACTAAATCAAAACATACACAAAGTAATTCAACCACTTGTTGAGACAGTCAAATACACCAACACAACTTGTTACTCAAGCATTCACAATCACACAAAAACTCTCCTTCAAAATCCAATCACTGGATAACAAAAAAACAATTTGTATATGCCTCCACCTCAAATAACAACAAGTCCAATCACTGGACAACCAAACACATACACAAACACAATTTGTAAAATATACTTGCATTAAAAACTGAAGGAGTTCATTATTACAATAAAGACAATTTGACTAAAAACCGAAATGAAGACCGAGAAAACCGAGAGAGTGGGGGTGGAAAACTTCAAATTGTCAGACTATATTCTACAGGAGAGATGGAGGAGAAAAATTGCTTGAATTGCCGGCAGACTAGTTGTCTGCCGATTCAAGACAATTAGTTTTAACGTAACTACTAGTTATCATTTACTTAGTAATAGGAAAACTATAACTATTGGTCTATCTTTTTACTTCCAACAATCCAAAACTGAATATTAACTAGTAGTTTTTCACTGTAAAAGACAAATAGACAAAATTTAAAAAAACGTTGATGACTACAAGCACCATCAAAATCGTTCAATAACCTTTTTGCCACACTCCACTCGGTAAAAGTTGTTGCGTTACATGGTTGTACTTGGAATGCTAAGTTTAGATCAACCAACATTCTTAAGAAATTTCCTAGTTTTCCTTCATGTACACTATTGATCCTTAGAACACTACTTAGAGTTGCTTTGCATTACTCAAAAAGTTTAGTGATGGACTTTGGTAAACACTTTAAAGCTTGACATCGTTATAATTGTAATTTTTGAAGTTGGGTCACATGACATACATTGTCTGGTAATTCAATTAATTTACAATAATTTGTCAAATCCAATATCTTTAAATTAGTTAGCAAATTGATGTTGGTTGGTAAGCTTTCCAACCCTGCACAATTGTGTAAATGTAATTCTTGAAGTTTGCTTAAATAAACAATGTAATCTAGCAATTGTCTCACATGTGTAGAAATTGAGAGGAATAATTTTTTGAGTTGTGTGAGCTCTATAATATACTCCAAAGGCTTATCAATCTTAGACAAATACAACTCTTGTAGGTATCTAAAATCATACACAAAATCTATTTTGGTACAACTTTCAATGTCAAAAAGTTCAAAATGGTGCAATTTAATAAGGTTCTTTAGATAATTTGGGAGGCTTGATAATCCTTTAGCAGATAGAAAAAGTTCTTGGAGGTTGGAGAGACAACTCAAGGAAGGGGGAATGTACACCATTGCCTTGCAACCTGAAAGTTGGAGTAATCTCAAGCCAACCATTTGGCCAACATTTGCTGTCAAGAAGTGCTTTTAGTTGATCACAATTGTCTAACAAAAGCTCTTGGAGGTTCTTGACTTGTCCAATAGACTGTGGGAGGCATTGAAGTTGTAAGCAACTACTAAGGTCAAACAGATGCAATAGTGATGAGGCTCCAATAGAAGAGGGGATACTATGGAGTGCACTATACAAACTAAGGTCAATCTTTTCCAAGCAAGTCAAGGCACCAATGTTCTCTAGTAAACGCTCAAGCCGTTCACAACCTTGACAATTGAGGTCTTGCAAACTTTAAAGGTGACCTATAGAACATGGAATACCTTGTAGATGGACTAAATAACCATATATTGCTTCATAAATAAGTAGTCTAAAAATTATAATAGTATTAAGTAATAAAATAGACAAAACTAATGATACATATATAGAATGGCACTGTCAATGTCTGGTCAATAGGTTCATCAAAGAAGTGTTTGATTTTACTCCAGCCTACGTTGAAAACTACAAGTTTATTAAGAGCCAAAATACCAATTGGGACATAATAGAATGGCATTTTTTAGCCAACTAATGAGGGTCAAAGTTTTGGGAAAGTATAAGAAGCATTTTCCAGTAGCTCCATCCACTAGAAGAATTTATAAATCTTTCATGAGAGCAAATTTCTTGGTTGGAAAGATTGCCTTGCTACCCAAGAGAGATAGTCTGTGCACCTTCAAATTGGTCTTCATAGCAATTTTAACATTAGGCATTCACAATTTAGTTGATTCAACTTGAGACATTTGGTACCCTCATTCACAAAGCAATTCATGCATTAAAAGTTTTCCAGATGTGTCAATTTGGATGAAGTACTTGTCAAGAAGGTGTCCAAGTGCTTTTGTTGACCATTCAAATGCCACCCATACATGTTTTGCAGTATCACCTAATTCACCCAACAATATGCAAGTAACATCCAAGAAGATCTCTTGATAATCATGTGTAGTACTTTGACGCTAATTTGAAAATGTTTTTGTGTTTGAGCTTTCTCATCTAACAAGAATGGTATAAATCTTAATTTTGTCAAAACCTCACCCTATATGCTAGGATCTACTTCTCCACATAAATGGAAACCTACTATCATGATTTCAAATGGAACTCTTCCACAAGCCATGGCCACCTCAATAGCAATTTTTTCAAAGCTATGCAGAGTTTTTGCTTTGTATAAGCATGCCAACTGAAAAATTCTATTGTTTCAGCCTTAGAGAGCTCTTGAACCTCATAAGTATCATGGATTTGGATTTGGGATACAAACCACTTGTCTTGAGTTGAAATAATGCCTCGACTTTCGTATCCAAGTACCTCATGAAGCATCAAATTTTCTACATGTATACAATCGTCTACATCATCCAAGATTATCAACACTTTGATTGAGACATGGAGATGTTCTTTGATTAATGTACGCCCACTGGTTGGATCATCAATGTGTATATCATTCAATTTGCAAAGATCATAAATGATTTGTTGTTTCATCTGCACAAGTCTTCGTGGATGTTTCACTTTCTTATATACATCTTTTACATAGCTTACTGCAGTAAGGAGGTGAGAAATGTGCTTATACACAGCTTTGCAAATGGATTTTTTTTATCCTAGTTGGGCCAAGCACTGCAATTACTCTCACCGTTGGGCCAATCCATAACATGTCTATAACATTAGAGGGGATTTGAGGGCAACAGGAGACTACGAGAGCCTTGTTCCCAAAATTGTTCCCGATATTGTCAGGTCAACAATTAAATTATTATTTTTTATTTTTTTTAAGTTTGTCTTGAAATGCAAAAAGAAGTCCAAATTTTTTTTCAAAAAAACCCCGGTGACATGGCACACTCTCCACCACGTCAATGGAGTTTGGTTCTGTATTTCTGTAGTAGATTCTGTATTCACTACGTTTAGGAACTCGCAGGCTCCTGTTGCCTTCAAATCCCCTTTAATGCTTTGCCCTCTCTTTCATCCAATCCTACTTCATATCTACACAAGTGTTCAAGTGGCTTGCCATGCACTACATCTTGAACACTTAAAACTATTTGCTTTACTATAGTCAAGTTGCTTTTGCTAATAAATGGTAATCAAAATGACCACTTTCAATTTATTGAACATATTGTGAAAACATAATTTAGAGTGGAACAATTTTTTTTTCAATAGATAGGATTTTATATATTTAATATTAATTTTTTTTGGATGAAATTAACCTAATGCCAATGCTAGAATATAAATTATCAATTTAAATAAATTCAATCATCAAAAAAATTCCATTTGACCTTCTTTATCTAAATATTATGGATATACTTCCATACTAAATGATATACATTGATGCAAGTCTTAAAATTAAAAAATATTCTTGGATTGAAAGTGATTTGTCTTACTTGGACAAGAACACATTGTTAATTTAGAAACTAAAGAAAATATGAATTATGAAGAAAAATCCTAAATACATAAATATATGTACTTGTTATAATATATTGAAGTTCCAATAAAACTTAGTTAACTAAATAAGATTACATACCCATTCAATTGCTCACAATTTCAATTGAAAACATCCATTGACCTACAAAATGTTGCATTGTACAAAGCTAGCTTTTGGACATTATGATGTTGTTTTAACTTTAGAAAAACATATTTCAATGCACCAATATTAGGCATGAGTAGATCATTGGTAGTAATGTCATAAAGACATGGAAGAAAAACCTTTGCAAAGCCTAGCATGAGGTTCAATTCCTCTAAACAAGTCTTGGATTCAACAAATGCCTTTGACAATATAAGAACACACACTAGGGCAATTTGAATAGCATGAACAAGACATTTTCATGCCACCTCTCCCTCTGAAACATCTTTGGAATCCACATACATCTTGAATCTGGATAAAGACAATGCTTCCTTGAGGCGGCTTACAAAATCAATCTTTACATTTGATCCTCTATAACAAACAAATACATCATAATCTTCATGATTTTTAAAAATTTTCTTGTAATCCCCCCCCTAATGAACTTCAAGGATCTTGATAAAGGCTCTTCAATAGTATTACAACTACAAATAGACCTATTGTGCTCTCAAATCCGATACAATACACCTAAAAGTGTAAGAAGGCCAACCAAGTCTAACAAACTAGCTTTTGGTGTATTGATTGTAATCCCAAAAATATTGGCCATATTCTTGCAAAATGTTGTCTTTTTATGATATAGCTTTTGCCATTCTAAAAGAAGCTCTCATATAATGTTCAAATCTCCATACCAAAGGGTGGATAGATTAATAAATCATAGTGGCAAGGTTATAAGAATCATATTTTCTATTCATGTCTTTACTTGAACTTTCTTAATATTAGAATAGCTCTCACTATCTTGTAACCAACCTATGAATGGTTGATGATCAAAGTATACAATAAATAGGAGAATCCACGAAGATACTTTATATATAATCATGAACAATGTGTAATGAAATTGAATGATGATACTCCATGTACAAGCGTAGAATCTCCACATTTTGTCTTTAAAATCCCTAGCTACATGTAAATTTGTATAATGTAGGATCTCAAGTACATTTTGAATACTTGGGAGAATGAAGTGCCTTATCATTTTAATGATTGTCTAAAAATTCATTATAAATGTTAGATTGCTTGCTTTGGTAATGTATGATTGTATGAGGCATCATCCAAACATGTATATTTTTTACCTAATTTACAAATAGCATATACATTGAGCAATTAAATAGATGGACACAAACAAAAGAGAATAGAAAGATCTAGTTTTGAAGTTCAAACCTACATACTAAACATTTTGGAATTGTTGCAGTAATTTAAAAAAATACAAATGTTCACTTCTCTTGTTTGCAATTGTGACTAGGGCAAATGGAATTATAGTAGTGACTAATGCCACAACAAAAAAAAACATGAGAAAATCACGTATGTTTGTTGGAAGAAGAAAAAGCAATATGGAGCTATTAACAAGAGGTAAAATCATTTGTGCATGCTCTCACATTGTGACTTAGAGCTTTTTTCCCCTCTTTTCAATAGCTTCCAAACTATAACACCTTTTGAGAGATTTTAGCTCAAATCTTGTACACTTGTTCTTCATCTTTGATCCCCAAAGTCCTATGGCCATTTTTTCATTAAAATGTTCAAAATTGCCAACTCTAATGCAAAGAGGAAAAATTTTAAACATATATTTCATTTGTATACCCAACCATAGGTTTTTGTATTGTATTAGTATATTAATGTCTCAACAAGTGTCTCAAAGAAATTTTCAAAAGCTTTGACTTCATAGATTACAAGATGTAAGTATTTAAATGAAAATTACAAGTTTTCCTTGCATCTAGTCTAATTGAGTCATTGAGTGATGAACTAGTTTAGGTATTTTAGGGGAGGCTTTTGAAATTTTGGTATTAGCGTATTTAGGGTTCACCTTGAAATCATCAATGGCCCTTGATGCACCACAATAAAATTGAAACTCAACCAAGACAAGATTGGTAGAATGAAGCCAAATGAAAATAATAGAATTCCAAAGTAACAATACTAAAAGTGAAGCCCACAATGTCTTTTCAATTAAAGGACTTCAAAGATTTTGTGTGAACTAGTGAAAACCTTTGGAATTTAATTTAAATAAATTATGGGAGTTAAAAGTTTTTTTAGCCACTCAATAGAAGTCTATATTGACAAGTATAAGATCTACTACTTGTGGACATGGAATTCATTTAAAGTCATAACTAAGAGAATGGTCAAATGAAGCTATAATAGAAACAATAGAATTTTGAAGTTACACAACTAAAATCAAAGTGTGCACAAATTCAATGCTAAATCAATTGAAGGAGCTAATTTTTCTTGTAAAAACCAATGGAAATCTTTGAGTTTGAACTAATTTTTCAAAATAGGGCCAAAAACTTTGGAATTAAATTTAAAAAATATTAAGGTTGAAAAGGTTCATTTTACAAAAACAAATCTGAAATTATAGAAAATTCAATTTTTTTTCAATTGAAGTAATTGAAAAGTAATTAAAGGAAATCAATAAAAACCTTTGGGATTTGATTAATTTCTAAAACTAAGTCTATAAAACTTGAGAATAGAATTTAAATTTTTTTTAAATGAATAGAAAGGATCCAAATTGCATTATAATTTTTGTATTGATAAGTATAGAATTCAAAACCTACTATTGGTTAGCATAAATTTGAAAGTCATATTGAGATCACAATTGTTAAGATTGACTTTGACATGCACTAAAGCCTTGAAATTGCTATTCCTCGAAAGGCCAATAGTGCTAGTATGTGAGCATTTAAATATACTACAACCATTGAAGGTGCTTATATCATAAACACCTATAATACATGCATCTATAATATAAATACACTATAACTATAATAAGTTTTTTTAATAAAGAGACTTATACTATAGGTGTATTGTATTTTAGGTTCATTGGCTCACATGCCTAAGCTCACATAATAGCAACCCTCCTTAGAAGGCCAAACCTACAATTATTTTTCAAAACTTCATTTTTCAAGAACTTAGGATTGCAATCTCTTTGTTTTAATTGGTTGGAAATGTAATTACACGTCTTCTATTAGTTCAAAAAATTGAAAAATTCTTTCCAAGTATATTACAATATTAAATATCATGTACACAGTTTCATATTGTATCATTCTATAATTAAAAGATTTAAAACATCATAGTTACAAAATTCATTTTTCCAAATTACTAGTCAATATTTCAGCAAAATTTCTATATTTTAACCCCTAAATTTCCATTTTTCCTTTGCAAGACAAAATGGATTTCAACTAGGATTGTATCAAAAAAATTCACTATAGAGATGCAAAAGATTACATTTTTTGCATTATGCCAAATTGATAAGCTTTTGAATTTATCTAATTAAATCAAATTTTAAGTTTTAAAATAAATATTTCATTTTTGGTGAATTTTATAAGTTGATTTAATTTTTTAATGCTTCTTAATCAAATTTGACATATTAAAGTTCTACAAATATTTGATCAAATTCACAATGTAAAAAAAATTTGAATTTTGACTTTCATAGTAATAACGTCCTTTTTTCTTATCAAACTACAAAAACTGTCAAAATTGAAATAATCATATATTAAATGTAGCACATCTAGGAGTTAATCTAAACGGACATACTAAAATTCCTAATGCATTGCAACCCAAATGACACTTTATAGAACCAAACACTCTTGGAAGACCTTTACAATTCACTTAGTTCACTACAATCCACTTTCAACATCACTTGGATTACAAATTGCCTAACATTGCACACGTCAAGTATACACAACATTAGTTTCTATATCCAAGTCATTATATACTAAGTTCTAGTCACGGAGACTACACTCCCTTCGTGATCTCAAGCATGTCACTTATTGATATTGGGCCAAACTTCCATTTTATTGTGCAAAGACTCATAGTGGCACTATTTACTATGGTTCTAACCACCACCCTTGAGTATTACACTACTCCATGCTAGCTCATTTTGTATTTGCTACTTTCAAACCACAACTAATTGGCATTGACAACTTGGGACACGTCCAATGAGGCCTAGTAAGGAGTGAAATTCCATCCTACTAGTGCTACAAAACACATACACAAGTGTCCTATATTGCCTTGGAGTAATGGTAAAGTTGCATCACCAACCTTGAGATTCACCTAGATTCCAAGAAGGCATGGGGAGGGAGACCAAGTATAGCTAGAGTGTTTTGAAGTCTTTGGTAGATCTTTTCCTTCTATGTCAAAGAAAGTCTCCAATCCTACTTGGATTTAAGAAGACCATTCATTTCCTACCATAATTGTCAAAATATCTCACCAGTTGGACTCCTAAACTTCCAAAAGGCGTTATTTTGTATTCAAAGCTCCAAACACAATTCCATTTTAGCCATCTACACATTGAGTAGATGTTGATAGACTACTCACTTGTCCTATTTGGACAAGTTCTTGCGAAGTTATGGCCCTCCAAAGATTTAGGTTCACTAGAAGAAGCATCACGCCTCCACCATGGCCCTTCTTTTGGCCATGTGACTTTTGACTCATGCCTTAGAACCTTATAATTCTTGCAATTCTAACTTTCTTGTGTTCAATAGCTTTTCAAACATCCATACATATATCTAAATTCTTCAAATCCTATTCCACTTTATTTGCTCAAGAGTCTTCCATTTCTCCCTTGTTAGACAATTACAAGGCTTAGGAAGTCCCCTCCAAGCCCCCCCTCCCCTAAAACCTTGAGGTGCATTTTTTGGCATTATAAATTTTTTGGGCAGCTCACTACGAATGGAGGTTCTTTTTTTTTTAGCTAAAATTTTTACACAAGATGTGCCCGAGGAATAGCTTTAAGGCCCAACAATTTTCGTAACTTTTGACTTTGTGGTTAAAAAATTATGGCATGATATGTCGTTTTCTTTACTTGGAGGGCAGCCCGGGCAACTGAAAAAATTTCTTAAATTTTTTTTTTCAAAAGTGAAATTTCAGATTGATTCTTTAGGTTTTTACAGACATAGAAAGCTTTGTTTCATCTCATTTGGATTAAGGAGTCAAAAGTTATGAGGAATTGTAGTTTGCGGGTAGGTATGGAATTTTTGAAAACCATACCTATCCACAAACTTAAATTGCTCATAACTTTTGACTCCTTAATCCAAATGGGATGAGACAAAGCTTTCCATGTCTATAAAAACCTAAAGAATCAATCTGCGATTTCACTTTTTTTTTAAAAGTTTTTTCAGCTGCCCGGGCTGCCCTCCGAGTAAAGAATATGACATATCATACCATAACTTTTTAACCACAAAGTCAAAAGTTACGAAAATTGTTGGGCCTTAAAGCTACTCTTTGGGAATATCTTGTGCAAGAATTTCAGCCAGAAAAAATAAAAATTTCATTCGTAGTGAGCTACCCAAAAAATTTATAATGCCAAAAAACACACCTCAGGGCTTTAGGGGCTAAAGAACTTAAGGCACCCCTAGGAGATAGGGATGTAATATAATGACTTGAAAAGTAGGTGCTTTCAAAATAGGCTTGGAAATCTTCCAAGAACTTGAGCAATTTGTATGTTCATTTTTTCTTGGAATAAAGCCATAAGATCTTAATATTGTCATTGAAAGTGAGCATATTGGAAAATTTCAGATTATTTAGCCATGTAATTTAGTAGATATTTAAATTTGAAGTTTATTTGGATCAATGAAAATGGGGCATCACAGCTTGAAACAACATATCTTAGTGAGAAAATTTTGAAACAATGATCTTTTGGTGCTTAATGAAAGACAAGAGGGATGGAGATTCCCGTGTATGGAGAAACATTCTAAGCATTTTTCAAATCATAGAAGAGCTTGATTATTGAAATGTGAGTAATATTCATATGAAAAACAAGAATGGGATATTTGTCTTTTACTTGAGCTCCTTGAATCTAGTACTTTCCAAATAGATATTTCCTTTTGGGGGTGGGCAAAAATCACATTCATTGGTTGACTTTTTAGTGCATACTCAACCCTAACCAAATCCAACAAATGAATTGTCAACTACAAAACACCTTTCAACTTATAAAATTCAACAAGGTAGAATTTAACTTGAAATTTGATGAAACTACCACCATTGGATTTATAAAGTAGTCTATTTTTTTAAATAATTTTTTAAATATAATTACAATAATCCAAAATTTGAGGATTGTCAACTCAAAAAAAGCATCAATGACCAAATATGACCATTTGAATCTTTAGAGGTTTAGTAATCAACTAACCTACTTTGTTACCCTAGTTTGAAAATGAACACTAAGCCCTAAAAGCATCCCCATGCTTGTACTTCAAATGCCACAAATATGCTTATCTGGTGCATCAAGGTTGTGGCAATGCTCCATACTAGGCATGCTGAGGCAAATAAATTCACTAGCCATTATCAAATTTAAAGGTGACATGGCCAAATGAAGTGCCTGTGCTAAGCTTGTGTATGGACTTTGCTAGTCCTTTTTACACCATTTTTAAAGTACTAACCCCTTGCTAGCCTTTGAATGTACTATATTCTTGTTTTTTTTAAGTTTTTTTTAAAGCAAATGAAATGTTAAAAAACATTAATCTACAATAAGCTAATAAAACTTAATTTGTATAAAGAAGACAAAAATGAAATCGAACTTTCACCTTAAATTGTATTTCTAAGGAGGGTGAGAAGCTTCTTATATCCTTATGGGGTGGAAGGAAGTATTCCAACTTGGCCATGTGGAATAAAGGAACATGAACTAGTAGGAGCTTAACCCCTGAAGCCCTAAACTGCATTTTTTGAGAACATAATTTTTTTGGTCAGCTCACTATAGATGGAGTTTTGTTTTTTTTTCTTTGAAAGTTTGATACAACATGTGCCCGAGGAGTAGCTTTGAGGCCCAATAATTTTCATAACTTTTGACTACATGTTTAAAAAGTTATGGTAGGATATGTTGTTTTCTTTACTCGGCAAGCAGCCTGGGCAGATAAAAAAACTTCTTCAAAAATTAATTTTTTTTAAAAAAAATTGAAATTTGTTTATTAGATTTTATCTAAAAGTAAAGCTTTGAATCAATCCATTCCGATCAATGAGTCAAAAGTTATGAAGATTTTGAGTTTGGGGTAGTTTGCGGCCAGTTATAGAATCTCTATAGTACAAAAAAAGTTTGAAATTCTTCATTTAATTCAATTTTTCATATTTTTGGAAAAAAATAAAAATAAAAGGTGTAGATTGTTTATTAGAACATTTTAACCATTGGGGTTGAAAATTTTCAATTCCATGAGTAAAATGTTCACAATTTAGTATTTTGGCTCATTTTTTACTTCTTTCTACTTACTTATTTTTTCCTATATGTTGTACAATTTCAAATGGTTTGAAATTTTTTGAGAATGTAGCCAACTTGCATTGAAGTATGAATTCAAAGAGTAACCACCATTTTGAATTTTTTTTCACACAAATGTGACCTTGTGAAGTGCAGCTGCCCAAATTTTTGTAGGGATAAGAAAACAATTTTTGTCAATTCAAATGTTTATATCTTGCAATCAACTCGGTGGAAATTTCTAAAAAAAAATCCACATGTTTATAAACCACCTTACTACAAGATCCTAAGGTTACATGAGTCAAAAATGTGTTTTAAGAAAAAAATTGCACTTGTATTAGAAATGGCAGTTTTGGAGCATTTTTGGTGAAAACATAGTCAAAAACCTTTAGGAGTTAAACTAGCTTCCACTAGTTCATGCTCCCTTGTCCCACATGGATTGAAAGTCTTCTTTTCACCCCATGAGCAATTAAGCATTTAAAGAGGTTTTTTTTTGTTGGAAATACAAAGCTTTCTATATCTTCATAGGATGGAGGGAGATCCTCTAACCTATGTGGGGTATGTGAGATTTTAAATTATAGTGAGTACTTCCAAAAGTGCACTTGACCTTAAAGTGTCGTTTATAATTTGTGTACATTTTAAAAATCAGTTATGTATATAGATTGTAGATCATGAAGCTTTCAAAAACAAACTTTGATTGTTAATAACTTTTGCATATTAATTGTATCCAAACGCTACACTTTTTGGTCCATTGGAATATGCTTTCACTTGTCAATAGGACTATATCAAGATTTGAATAGCCTAATATTCCATGTAGGTTGGAGAATCTCCTTCCACCCCTTGAGCATATAGGGAGGTTTTCCACCATTGGCAATTAATCCAAGCTAACAATATTCGAGGCAATATGAGGTAGTCCTCTTTCACTTAATTTGGAAACAAATGAGATGTGATGCAATTTTTAAAGAGGTAGAAATCAATTTGTTTTCCTTGTTGGCTTTGTCCTTTTGGACAGAGTCCATGGCATTGACTATGGTGGGTTTTGGATCTCTGTTTCCAAATCTTACCTATGATCCAATTCACACTACAACATAATGACATAAACAAACATTTGCTGCGGGGTTGCTTGGGGGTCTCCTATTTGGTCAAGGGAAGGAGGAAGCCTAGGACCTAGGTGGACTTTTGGTTGGCCAAAGAAGGTTGCCTAAGCAAATTTTGTTGAATTCACTATTTATTTTATTTTAATAATTTTGTTTAATTTTCCCTATATTTAGTATTTTAGTATTTTCCAACAATAAAGCTAGTATTATTGTTCACCTAAGACAAAGCTTCATGGTCACACTATTCTTGTTTTTTGAAACAAAAGAAACCGAAATTCTTGGTGACTCTCTCTCTCTCTTAAAGTTTTGCATTTAGCATTTCACAATGGAACAAATGATTACAGTGGCCGGTTACATCAATAGAGTACTCTAAACAAGCAAATTCTGTGCAGCCATGGGGATGCTCTAAACCATAATTTTTTCAGTACGTATTTTGGAAGAGCCCGAAACCCTATTTTGGGGTGATGAAAGAGCGAAATGAGGGAGGTTCGGCACAAAAGCCTCGGTGCCGGAGCAAGAGGTACGGTTTTAAACGCCTGACAGGCAGGGGCACCCAAACCTAGATTGCGTGCTTCTGCTCTGTGTGGTCTGTCTCTTTCTCAATCTTTTGCAGTTGAAGCCCGCCACCATCCCCTTCCCGAAGTTGCTCTCCTAACGCAGCCTCGAAGCGCAATTGCAGCCACGCTGCCTCGCTTCGTCGCGTCTTTCTCGCCATGGTAAGTTGCTTCCAGCTCCTCCCTTACCTCATCTTCCCTTTGCTCTATATGTCATTGCGTTGCATGCAGTTTAGGGTTTGGGAACCCTCTGGCACTCGACCTACCGAATTGGACCGTTCACGACTTCGAGCTGCACGTAGTTTTGTTCATATTCTCTTCTCCCCTCCCGCGTCCCTTTGTGCAATCGTCCACTCGCAATTCTGGATTCTGGGCGCATTCTCGAAGGACACTGGAACCCAAATTGGGGGATTTGATTTCCGTGCGACTGTGGTACAAAGCGGAATTGAGTGAAACGGTCGGCTTTGGCGCAGCGTCTGATCACTGTTTCCATGAGAAGAAAGCGTTCTTCCACAGCTCCGTATCCTGTTATCATTGGGACCCGGATTAGGAGCTCTGTCATGTGCGGACGGGTTGGTTGTTTATGCTCGATCAATACTCGATCTGTCTACCTTACCGAGAACAAGGGGTTCTGCCGTTTAGGATTTTCTCGTCTTGTAAAACCGGTCTCTGCTCGTCAATGCGCCTTGGGAGTAGCCTTCTTCGACCTCTGACGTAGTTGTACAATTACTGTGAAAGGGAACTTGTACTGATGCCTTGTGCTTCTTCGCTGACAGACGAAGCGCACGAAGAAAGCCGGAATCGTCGGCAAGTACGGTGCGTCACTTTCCCGGCTCATTTCGTCCATCTTCGTATTGTGGTCAAGGGGCTCTGATTTTTCCCGATGGTGGATTCGATTGAACTCACTGTCTGGGTGGTTACGTTGTAATGGTGTTTGCGCGGTGGAACTCTGGTTGTGAATTTGCAGGCACGCGATACGGTGCCAGTTTGAGGAAGCAGATTAAGAAGATGGAGGTCAGTCAGCACTCTAAATACTTCTGCGAGTTCTGCGGAAAGGTGAGATAATAGCAGAAGGAAGCTGTCATGATTTGGACCATTTATGAGGAATCTTTGTTTGCCAAGGGATGCTCGCTCGACTTGATTGCGTGAACGCACGAGACACTGCAAGTGTTCCCACGCCGTTGTCCAGTACTCCGTCTTACTCTGTTGTTATGCTCGGGGTGAGTCCAGTTTGCAGTGAAGAGGAAAGCTGTGGGAATCTGGAACTGCAAGGATTGTGGCAAAGTGAAGGCTGGTGGTGCGTACACTTTGAAGTAAGACCGCAACCCCTTATTTGAAGAGGACTTAGGTTAGATTCAGGGTTCGAAGTGTCGAGTTTTTTGAGAGCTAGGATCTCGGGGTTTGGGGCTTGGAGTGTTGGAGTGTTGGAGATGTCGGCTTGTTTTAGGGTGCCAGGATGTCAGGATTCCACACAAGGTCTGGAAAGTTTTGGTCGGTTGAATTATGTTGAGAGCATTTGTATATGATCAGATTTGGATTTTGTGACTGATCGATGAGGGCTCCGTAGACGTCCTTTCCTAGGATAGCACATTCTAGCATGTCAGTCTTACCTGTGGTATGGTCTGTCCACTAACATCTGTGTGAGTCGTTTTGGGCTGTTGTTTTCAACTGTGCTTCGCAATGGGATGCTGAGGTCTTGATTTTCTTATGATGCAGCACGGCGGCTGCCGTGACGGTGCGCAGCACTATCAGGCGACTGAGGGAGGCTACAGAGAGCTAGAGTCCTCATGTTGTCTACATTATTGATCTGTTTATAGGAAGAGGGGATTTTGCCACTCGCCACCTTCTATCGGGAATCAATGAGTTCAGTTTCGGCCTCACAGGATCTTTGTCTGCCTGCCTTTGTGATGGAAGCATCAAGATTGAATTGTCAATGAAAACCTATCGATGATTCTGTTCTGTTTGGGGAATGGGTGATCGAGCAGGATCGTGTTTTTTTGCAAGTACGATGATGGAGGTTGTTTAAGATGCTTGGTGGTTTTAGTTGGTATGCTTTGTTGAATGTGTTGAATCGTTTGTGATGCTGGAACCTTTTCTGAGTGCTAAGTGTTTTTATTCATTATTTCTCTTCGAGTGTCTCTATGACGGGTTTTTTCTTTCTTTTTTCCCTGAAACGGGATTATGTCGGAACGCCACCTCTGTTTTACTGTTGTATGCTATAGTCTGAGCTAGGATATGTGTTGAATTTTCTTGTGACTCGTCAAGAAGAAAGATTGATACGGTTGTCTCGTTTTCTGACCCTGATTCCTAAACAATGTTGAATTGCTTATTTGCGTGATTTTAGGCGTGGTTACCATAGAGAATCCCTCGTTGCAAGATTATTGTTCCAAATTCATACCTTGTATGACTTGGCCCTCCTTCGATTCCCTCAAAGACAGCGTCAAACTTGGAAGGACGCGAAGTGACTTTCGGATTTGTTCACATTGAATTTCATCTGGATATCCACATGATTGAATGAATTTTAAGTCAAATTATGGTAGACAAGCCTATTACCATCCTGATTTGCAATCTAAATATTTTGGGGTAATCCAAGGGGCTCATATTTATCAGAGGGGTGTACATGTTTCACAAACCGAACCCTCATGGAATTATTATTTTCCAAGTAATATTGGAATTTTTGGTGTGGTCTTTCAAGAATTACATAATTGCCCATATAGTGAGGTCATAAACATCTTCAAAACAACTTCCAATTGTCATTCTATATATCTATTTAGCACTTGAATGTCCACCAATTCTGGACTAATGTGTTACCCAAGTTTGATTTTTTGCATTGAAATTGTCAAATATGTAAATGGGTTTGGATGAGTTCTCAGGTAGAGATGGGGCTAAAAATAAGATGGGGGAAATAGAAAGTTGGTGGAAATGGGTTGATCTACCATACTAGTAGTCAATTGTATAGAATAGTTTATCCAAAAAATGGTTTGCTTTTTGTCTAAATAATGTATTTTAGTAGATTGAGCTTTTTTTCTGTTAAAACTAGATTTGGGTATTGAATATGGTTTAGAAGTTCTCAAATGCAACTCTTGCCCATATTGTCGCTACAATCACAAACCCCAAACAATTAAAGTAGCCAACTTAACAAGGACAATCATTTGACCAGCTTGGCAATCAAAAGCTTGAAGGGCTTACAGAGTTCATTTTACATTTAAGCTGGGCTTTTAATGCCCTACTCAAAAAAATTCCTCTATTCCAATGAACATGTTGGAAGTTTCAAAAGCGAACATTTCAAAGTGGGAACGATTCTAGAACACCCTACTTCAACTTCAAAATTTTATAATTAATTCAAAAAGAGTGCTAAAATATGAATCAAAGCGGTTACATGTGTCTGATCGAGGTTTGCAACTCTACTGGAAATCTGGATCAGCGCGTACAAAAACACTTCATGAACATCTCAACTTAGCGACAAGTTTGGCTCGGCCTAGACACAAAGATGAGTCATTGACATCACTCCCTGTCAATTCGACCATGGTAGCTGAACTTGCTCATCTTATTTCTGCTTGCAATCCACAGGTGTGAATCTGACAAAGCTTTTATACACCAATGAGTCTGATTATGAATTCTCCGGCACAGCACTGACCCAAGGGGGACAATGTACGCCCTGCATTGGATGTGGCACTTGATCTACAATATACGACTAGTTTCATCGTCAACCAATACGTCAAGGAAAACATAGAAAGGTCCGTAGAGCAAAGCTGCCCTCTCCAAAGACTCCGGTCCAGTACAGAACAAATAAAAAACAAATCAACATTACAGATGCCGCACAACCACTCACACATGCACTCAACTTCCTCAAGCTTAAAACACACTTAGCACTCAGAAAAGGTTCCAGCATCACAAACGATTCAACACATTCAACAAAGCATACCAACTAAAACCACCAAGCATCTTAAACAACCTCCATCATCGTACTTGCAAAAAAACACGATCCTGCTCGATCACCCATTCCCCAAACAGAACAGAATCATCGATAGGTTTTCATTGACAATTCAATCTTGATGCTTCCATCACAAAGGCAGGCAGACAAAGATCCTGTGAGGCCGAAACTGAACTCATTGATTCCCGATAGAAGGTGGCGAGTGGCAAAATCCCCTCTTCCTATAAACAGATCAATAATGTAGACAACATGAGGACTCTAGCTCTCTGTAGCCTCCCTCAGTCGCCTGATAGTGCTGCGCACCGTCACGGCAGCCGCCGTGCTGCATCATAAGAAAATCAAGACCTCAGCATCCCATTGCGAAGCACAGTTGAAAACAACAGCCCAAAACGACTCACACAGATGTTAGTGGACAGACCATACCACAGGTAAGACTGACATGCTAGAATGTGCTATCCTAGGAAAGGACGTCTACGGAGCCCTCATCGATCAGTCACAAAATCCAAATCTGATCATATACAAATGCTCTCAACATAATTCAACCGACCAAAACTTTCCAGACCTTGTGTGGAATCCTGACATCCTGGCACCCTAAAACAAGCCGACATCTCCAACACTCCAACACTCCAAGCCCCAAACCCCGAGATCCTAGCTCTCAAAAAACTCGACACTTCGAACCCTGAATCTAACCTAAGTCCTCTTCAAATAAGGGGTTGCGGTCTTACTTCAAAGTGTACGCACCACCAGCCTTCACTTTGCCACAATCCTTGCAGTTCCAGATTCCCACAGCTTTCCTCTTCACTGCAAACTGGACTCACCCCGAGCATAACAACAGAGTAAGACGGAGTACTGGACAACGGCGTGGGAACACTTGCAGTGTCTCGTGCGTTCACGCAATCAAGTCGAGCGAGCATCCCTTGGCAAACAAAGATTCCTCATAAATGGTCCAAATCATGACAGCTTCCTTCTGCTATTATCTCACCTTTCCGCAGAACTCGCAGAAGTATTTAGAGTGCTGACTGACCTCCATCTTCTTAATCTGCTTCCTCAAACTGGCACCGTATCGCGTGCCTGCAAATTCACAACCAGAGTTCCACCGCGCAAACACCATTACAACGTAACCACCCAGACAGTGAGTTCAATCGAATCCACCATCGGGAAAAATCAGAGCCCCTTGACCACAATACGAAGATGGACGAAATGAGCCGGGAAAGTGACGCACCGTACTTGCCGACGATTCCGGCTTTCTTCGTGCGCTTCGTCTGTCAGCGAAGAAGCACAAGGCATCAGTACAAGTTCCCTTTCACAGTAATTGTACAACTACGTCAGAGGTCGAAGAAGGCTACTCCCAAGGCGCATTGACGAGCAGAGTTTCATAACACACGGAAACTGTAGACTGAAGAATCCTATTTCTCAGTAAGATCGACTTGTGTGCAGTACAAACATGTTAGACTCTTATTCCTAAAACAACTCTTTCGCACAGGGACAGAGCTCGTATGCGTCGAAATTCGGGTACCGATTATCATTAGCCAGGGAGCTGATGGACGACGTTTTTATGTCATAGAAACATAAAAGAGACGCAGGGTCAAACCCGACCGATTCATTCAATTCCACTTCCACGACAGGCACAGCCGCACCGGGGTAACAGCAGCCAAATCCCGCGATTAGGGTTTCAGTAAAGAGACTAGGATCGAGAATTGCGTGGGGATGCTTGCACCTGAGGCGGAGGGAGGAGAGCTACACCAAGCGCATCTGAGAAACGATGGCGGAAGCTTTTTTGACGTCGCGAGCTGTACCTCTAACCCTAAAATGTGAGGAAAAGCACGAAATTGGAAGGGTGAAGGACGAGTAGCGACTGACCATGGTGAGAGGGAGGCGACAATGCGAAATAGCACGGCTGCTAATTTATGACGCTGCGAGGCAGCGTTTTGAAAAGCAATTCCGTCCGTCTGGTGATGCTCGCCTCGCCTTGCGACGGATGTCCAGGGACCAGAATCAGAGAGAAGTAAGCACCCAATCTGAAATTTTAGGTTAGGGTGCCCCCGAAGTCCCGGACACACCTGCCGAGCCTGTAGCTCAGATACCGAGGTTCGCTAAGCGAAGTAGCGAACCACCTTCAGGAACCGACCGTTGATCCATCTCCACCGCATGACTCAGAATTTGGCTCAGGATGAGGCCCTCTCCAATTCTGGCCAGGCCGTGTAAAGGTCTGTTCCCACCTGCTGCTACTTCACAACAAAAGTTTTAGTTCAGGCAAGTTTATCCAGTTAAATGCGGCGCGTTTCACACTAGCGCAGGTTCGGCACCGAACCTGTGAGTGCGGCCACTTTCAAGCGTGAGAGACTGTGGAGTACAGTCAGTTCACTCGTGCTTTTGCGTACAGTAAGTGCGGTGATGGAGACCGTTAATTCTTGAAGCTACAGTAACGGGATGCACTGCTACGATGGGGTTTCGCCATGACAACGATGAAGCACGGTTCTGGAGTTGGTTTTTGACAAAACTCGGTTGTGGATTTGCAAAGTGACTGTAGGCGGTTCATGCGATGTTTGAGGTGGATAGAGGCGTATCGAGTTGCCGTGCATTTTGTGGCGTCTGCTGCTCGGGGAGGAAGTAGTGTGCACAGCTTTGACAATAGTGGGAGGCGATAGTGGACAAGGACGCGAGGAATTTCAAGTACTGTTGAACGTGTCTGCACCGCCTGCGCTCCATACGAGGCGTTCGTTTCAATTGCATTCGCTTTCTCAGGTAGGGTTGCCGCTATTTCCCTACGACACGTTCAACACTGCCAAGCCGAACAGATGTCTGTGTTCTTCCGTTTCCTATGTTTAGTCCGTGGCTGCTCACTTCAGTGTTTTCTTCGTACTTGGATTTACGAGTGAGGTCGTCAGGCTCTTGGCTTACATGTTCCAATGACGGTGGAGTGTCACGATCTGGATCGATAATTCAGTGTCGGTTCCGTCCTCAGTCTGATCATCTGAATTTTGATTATAAGCTCCCTCGATGAAAGATTGAAAGCGGCTGTGGCCATATCATAGACGGCCTAATTTGTTTTTCTTACATTGCAGAAACAGAGATCTGGTGACCATGGATGTCCTCACTGACCCTGCTACAGCTGTGGCATTCGCGTTGTGGATGTTCATGCTCCTCGTTTATGCCGAAGCTGATCCTTCCAGAATTGGGCCACCCGTCTACATGGAAGACGACGATGACGTGCTGCGGAGTCTTCTTCAGAACGAACCAGGCCCATCTCAGAACACTGAGCGAATTATGCGCTCTACTGCGCAGAATTTCCAGTTGTGCACTGCTCTGAGTGTGTTTGACGATGAAGTGACGTACTGGGTGAAGCCGCGATCTACTACTTGGTTCAGCAGATTCCTTCTTCATGAGTATGACAACAGCCGTTGGGTTTCCATGTTTCGTATGACGAAACCGGCCGTCTTCGCTTTAGCTGAGGTCATTCGCCCGCACATTCAGAAGAAAGACACCAAATACCGCCTCGCAGTTCCTGTGGTTGTTAGAGTGGCATGCACCTTGTTCAAACTCACTCATGGAGCAAATTACACTATATGTAGTGAGATGTTTGCGGTGGGGAGGAGCACCGTATCGAAAATTCTGAGGGAGGTGGTGCATGCAATCAATGATTGCTTGAAACATGAAATTTCGTGGCCCTCCGGAGAGCGTCTGCGGGACATACAAGATAAATTCAGCCGAATGTGTTCCCTACCTGCTGTAGTGGGTGCGTTGGATGGTGTTCACATAGCCATTGCCAAACCGAAATTCTGTCCTGCAGACTACTATTACTTCAAAAGCGGCGGTTACAGTCTCAACTGCCAGGCAATGGTGGACTGTGACAAACGATTCTTGGATTTATACGTGGGTATGCCAGGAAGCACAAACGACAGTAGGGTTCTCAGGAGATCGACACTTCATCACTTGGCGACTCAAGGTAGTATCATGAACCCCGAAATGGAAGTTGACGGGTTCAGTCCTTACCTTCTTGCAGATTCGGGATACCCTTTGTTACCCTGGATTATGACTCCTCATCGTCGCATCGCACCTATGCCTGTCTCGGAGACATTGCTAAACAGGAAGCTCTGCAAAGGTCGCGCGGTAGTGGAAAACGCCTTTGGGATATTAAAACAATCATTTCGTGAGTTACTTGGTAAGACAGAGCTGCACCTGCATTTCCTGCCCGATGTCATTGTATGTTGTGCGATTCTTCACAACATTCTCTTACGGCAGTCTCATGAAGACGTGGAGCAGTTCTTACAAGTTCTGCAGGATGAGGGAATGGAAGAGGCTTCGCCAGCTCCAGAGTTTCGACCTCCTGTGAACCGTGTTACTGAGGACGCCGAAGCCCAAGCATCTGCTGCAGATATCAAACGACGACAATTGGGCGAGTATTTGGTAGCACGCCGGCGACCAACTCTGTAACTGCTGGTGGCACATGAAGACTAGCCACATCAGTTAATTTTTCTCACTGTTATTTTTTGAGAGCATGTTTGTCGTTTGAAGTGCTCACATGAAGGCATGTCCGTTACTGTATCGGCCCTATATTAGCTTAGTCTTTTGCGCTTGAGCCTTTTCTATTCTATTTTCTGAATATGAAGACGGTAGCCTACTCAGGACATATTCGAGGACAAGCTGAAGTATTTACAATTTTTTCTTTTTTTTCTTTTTTTTTTCTTTTTTGGTTTTGCTATGTACAGCAGTTACACTTGCAGAATATAACTGTACATTTACTAGTAAAAGATGCACTTGTCTATGCTTTGTACTACATAATCATGCGCTTCAAGAAAGGTCTGATCTGCGTCCTATAGCAGAACGTATTCTCCTATCGCATATGATTACTTACAGCCGATATACTATGAAGTTTAACTGAGAAAGCTACATATACATGCACGATATCTGCCAACATCAATTCTACATCATGCGGGACGGAACAGGAGAATTAGGCCGAGATGGGGGAGCGAACTTATCTCCCTCTCTCTCGGCAGTAGTTGGCATGCATGCAGTCGGGCTCTGCATGTGATCAGAAATTGCGGAAGGAAAGGTGGCCAGGTGGTGGTATCCCTCATCTCCGGGGGCAACAGCTCCGAGTCCTCGACTAAGAACATGTGTCAATTGAGCGAAACAATTTACCATTTCTGCTTGCTTCATGATGGTCATTCTGGAATTGTCATTCGCAACAATGGCTGTCTCATGCTGCTGAAGGTCTCGCTTTTTCTGGTACTCCATCTGTTCACAGAAAAGTTCTCGTTGCACATTCATTTTGGTGCGCTCTACTTCAAGAGTGGCACCCGCAATGTCGCTCATCTGAGTAGCCATGGCAGCTCCCGTTGCTTTTGTAGCCTCTGCCATAATCGTATGCCTCGAAACGTATTTCCTTTTCACCACCGTATTTCCTGCACGTCTCTTCGAAGCACTCCCTGATGCCATGGAATCACTGAGCGTGATCGGCACCACTCCTGCCGGCACCTGGCTGGCACGTTGCGCCTTCTTTGGGGTCATTTCTGGAACCGCTGGAGGAGGGGACGATGCATTGCAAGCCTGAGTATTCGGCTCTGGTAGAGGCACATGCCCTGTACTGTCCGTGTCGCACTGGACAGGAACAACCGGCGGCATGGGTTCATCATCGGAAGGGTGAGTTTCTTCATCGCCATCGTCATTATTCTCCTCAACATCAGCGTCAACATTTTCAAAATTCCCATCCAGGGGGGAGAGCAAGTCACGGACATGTGGTGGCTTGATCTGAGGACGATTCCCCATCCACTCGTGCATAGCTTCGAAGAACTCCTGTGAGAAATGCTTCGGCAATGACCGCTCCTTTCTCTGCTCCGGAATTAAGTCCCAGTATTCATTGACATTCATTCCAGTTTTGGCGAAATAATCTGCAATTCGTTTGTAATCGGGTAGCAGCAAATGCCACTTTGCCTTGCATGAAGCTGGATCACGCAGCCCTTGGGTATAGCCGGAGAGCATGAGATCGTGTGACACACTGGCCCACTTCTCGCTGTCGGTCATCATGAGCAGACGGGGATCGCTATTGTCTAGTTCATCGAGATGTAGATCTCGTCTGGCTTGGATGAGTATGAGGACCTCCGTCGGGGTCCAGTTTGGACCGCGCTCTTTCCGTGGACGTTTCCCTTGACTCGCATTGTCTTCACTGACCTGAGGACTGTGGGTACAGCCGCTTTGCGCTCGGGAATTGCGGCTCCGTCTGCAGCTCTCGTACTCAGTGAAGGATGAAGTTCCACCTGCACAGGTGATGAAGGCATGAAGAGACGACGAAGCTGTAAGTTGCAGCACTTGCTAAATCTTGAGATACGTTAGTCAATTCATGTGTGATGTACTGATATGTGCACACTTCCAACCACAGGTCGCCTTGCATGAATCAAACTGGTGGACTTCGATCACGTCTTTCTTTACATGAGCGAATGCATGGTAGAGAGTGTACTTGACATAAACTACAAAGTGAACCAACTATCAGGACAAACACTTGACGGCATGGTATGTTTATAACGTCATTCTCTCAAGCAGGAGCCATTCGTGAAGTTGGTGAAAGAATCAGAAGCAGGACATGAAGTGCTCAATCAAATCTCAGAGAAGCTGTGACTTGACATGGACGGAGTTCATTTCAAGTAATAAGCGGCAAAACTTTGAATTTCACGTGTAACATGCATGTAATGTGATTGACTTATAATGGGACTCACCTGTGCTGGCGGTAGTATTCTGTGCTTGCGGATGTAGTGATCGACTGGCTTTGCGTCGGCGGTCCATACTGCTCCACAGTTCGCTGCACATGAAGCATGTCACGGCATACAAAATTGTTCAAATCTACTCTCTCTAGTCGTGCAGCTTCTTCATGATTTGTTTCCGTGAAAGCCCAAACATACGGAGAGTGTTACATGGGAACATTAATGGCGCGCTGAATCTAGAATTTAGCAGTGCGTGCGTGACGTTACTAATTGGAGGAATACGGGGTCAAAATGACGACAAATTCAGATTAGAACGATATTGCATAGTTCAATTTCGGTCTTACCTGTCCAGGTCAAAGCTTTTGTACAGTCAGAAGTGCAACGGTGAAAGCATGTTTCGGTCTCATGTGAAGAAGACATGAACGACAACCAACCGTAGTCAAAATTGTTCACGCTGAGATGGAATTACCTACCAATTCGGTACTTTATGCTGCACTGAATTTAAAGATGATTCCCATACAAAAATTGCACGCATTTGTTAAGAGCAACGACGTAAGCCACGTCGATCCGTCATTATCTTAACTCACAGTGATTACGGAGACCTGCGGTAGTGCCACTCAGCTGCAGAGTTTACGTACGCTGGCGATGTTCTTCCAAAAAGCTCCAGAATTCGTCCTCTCCTGTCGCGCTGCCTAATTTCCGGTGCTTGTTCAATGGTGTCTAACAGTGAAAGGGGTTTGAACTGTCATTGTCAGCCCACTTCATGCAATTCTGAGCTGAGTTTCATTAATCTAATACCTGAAGCACAGTGAAGCCAGCACTGACGGCTAATTAAAGCCTGCATGCTTGCCGTAATGGATGTGGCCAGCGCATGCACGTTACCGTGTCCAAGGGGCTGAAAAATCTCTACGTTGGGAGGCTTCATTCATTTCCCGTGTGACAACTCTTTCTAAATTAACTGTGTCAGTATTTGCAGCACTTGTGATCAGGCTCGGCTTCTAGCCATGCTTCCATGTAGGATCGGTATTCACTTCAAACCCACGTTGTGAATGCACAGCGTTGTGGAAAAAAAACCTCCTCAAAAAACGCCAACTTAAGAGCAGGTGGGAACAGACCTTAAGGTAGGTACACAAAAAATGGCACCTGACCTTAAAGCTCCATCTACATTGTGTATACATTTCCAAAATCAGTTATGTACCCAGATTGTAGATGGCGCTTTCAGAAACAAACTTTGACCATTAATAACTTTTGCATACAACATCCAAATCCTTTATTCTTTGGTGTGTTGAAACATGCTTTCACTCGCCTTTGAGATTGTATAAAAATCTGAACATCATGATAACAGGACCTAGGCACAATAAGAATAAGTGGCTTTTTTGGGTGTACCCACCTTAATAGTCATCTGTCCCACTACTGAATAGTGCAAGCAGCCCTTAAAATTTTGTTTGTTTTTAACAAGATTTTCATTTTATTTTACCTTAAATTTAAACCCAAATATATTGGTATTTATTTCTTTGAGGTCTCACTCTCCTTGCTTGAAGAGATATCAAAACAATTTGAGTTTGTAATGGAACAAGGCTCCTTATATACCCATGGGGTGGAGGGAGGTGCCCCAACCCATGTGGTATATAACGATTTGAACTAGTTTGAACTAGTTGGAGTTTAAATTTTGAACTCCAACTAATTCAAACTAGTACAAATCCTTATATCCTACATGGATTGAGACACCTTCCTCCACCCCAAGAGGATGTAGTGAGCTCCACTATTCAAGGAAACTCATGCCTTCTGACATCCACATCAAGTGGATTTGGGTTTTTCAAATTAGAACTACTTTCCTAACTCCTTCAAGTTTAAAGTAGCAACACCTATAACTATCAAATTAAGAGAAATGAAGTACCAAAACAAAGCACATAAGGATGAAAATAATATCACATGTATGCAAAAAAAAATGAAAAATATTGGTGGTGTTTACTTAATGTTGCTCAGAAGCATGAATACACAATATTTTCTCAAAGTGGAAAATCGCTTGAAAACTATACTTGTCAGTAGCTACTCCTTCAACTAAACGGCATTGAAGCATTGACTGCTCTGAGCTATTGCAATGGTAGCTGGCAGGTGTGCCTATAATAATTGTATGTAGAACAGTAAACCACCATGAAGTGAACCACAATACCATGCGTATGGTACTGTGGAACAGAAGTAATTGTATAGTAAAGGCCAAAAATGAAAAAGGTTGGCCCATGGTTAGATGCTTGGTTGTCCGTTTCCTTCAACCTGCAAAATTGTAGTAGTTGGACTCCAAGTTGAGTACATCGTTTCTATCACCGTGCCCCACTATGCCCGCTTGACAAAGGCGATGCTGCGGAGCCAACGAACTACAATTTCGTTTGAAAATGCCTAAAGGCACGCTGTTGTCCCGCCCCACCATTGCTCGGCATGTCGGCGACACCATCGTCGCTCTGGCCTATCCCTCCTCTATTTCGTTGCCTCCGACTTTCTTCAATTGTTTTTTTCTTCACCCTCTCGCTAGCCTTCTATGCTTTCTCCTTCTCTCTATCTACCTTTTTTTTCGCTACTTGGATTAGCCGCATCACCTTCTCCGCTTGCTTGCACATCTTCTCTTCTACTCGTTGCTTTCGTGCCTCCGCTTGATTCCTTCATTCTTCTTGTTTTCGTAGTATAGCTTTTCTCTTGGTTGCTTTCGCTTCCATGGCTGCAATGTAGTTCGTTGAGGTTATGAGAATCAATTTTGAATAATCCACAAGGGCCCGGGGAGGACACTTCTTGTATATTTGGAGGACCCACGTGCGGCGGTGGGGTATTTTTAGGGGGGCTATCAATTACTTGTAATCATTACTTGGCAACATTAAAAGAGCCCCTATTTTACCATAAAGCAGAAAAATCAGCCATATTATCATCCCTATTTTATTTTTAAAACACTTTGCCTTTTTAATGTCCCCTATTTTATATGTAAATTTCTTATAAATTTTACCTAAGATTATTTAAATGTGCCCTAAATTCCGCCGCACGTAGGTTATTAAAAAACGGGAAGTGTCCTCCCCTAGCACAAGGGTCTTGGTAGACTAGGATTGCCGTCGCTATGGTTGTTCAATGTGTGGTAGGAGGAAAAGATTCTTAGAAAGAGACATTGGAAGGCCTTCTTCAAAATCCATACTATCTTTTGAAGCTTGGGCAGAGTCATCGTTGTTTGGGACAAAATAATGGAAATTGGTTGTTTGGCTTTGGGGCATGTCGGCAATTGAAGCTTCTTGGCTTAGTGTTGTGGGGGCATCTTCCTTGTCTTCTCCATCTACCTTTGATTCTAATTTTCTATAGAGTTGTCCATAGAAAGAGCTTGGTTACATGTATGCATCTATAGCTGATGGTCACAACGGCCAGATGCCAGTGTTGGAGAAGCCTTTCAAAATGTTTGATGTTGTAAGTACCTACTTTCCTTAAGCCTAAGGTCACCCATTCCGCCAACTCCTCTTTCCGTTTAGCTTTCCCTTTGTTTCGTATTGTCCATCGATCTCTTGGTATCTGGAACGTTGTCTTAAAGGGTTTGAAGATACTAACATCGAGTGGCTGCAGTCTATAGCTTGTGTGACTAGGTAAAGTAATAATGCCTAGACCGTCCATTAGAGGCTTCTATACTACTTCTAATGTAACATATGAACCATGACCATCTGCAATTAGTAGGTGTCTATTGGCAAGTGACAAGCCATATTTCTCTCTTACAAGTCTAATGAAGTGAGTTATCCACGCTAGAAATATGAAAGCAGTCATCCAGCTACTTTGTTGTATGGCCATGCAAGCTTTGGGTTTACAATTCTCAATGTAATCCCTCACTTTCCATTTTCCTTTAAAATATAGAAATTTGAAATGGATTCACCTACTACATTTACACACGTGAAGATTGTCAAATGCTCTCTACTGGTAAGGATAGTTGCATGAATTGATCTAACTCCGTGTGAGCGCTTCTACTAGAAGAAAAACGCAGAAATCCTTGTTTATTTCAACAAAACACGTTAGGTAGATTGTGTAGAGACTGCGTTGCTGAAAACGCAGGAAAACGCTGAAAACGAAGAAAAAATGCAGAAAAAACGCAGAAAAATACAGAAAATACAGAAAACGCGTTTTTTGGTGTTTTTTTGTGTTTTTTCCGCATTTTCAGCAACGCAATCTCAACACAATCTACCTGATGTGTTCTGTTTAAATAAACAGGGATTTCTTCTAGTGTTCTAACTCCATCCTTGAGGTAAAAGTTTATCACACGGGTTCTGTGTCTAATTGAGTAATTCTCTGATTGGGTGTTCAAAGAGTGCCTTCCAAGCAATGAACTCTTTTAATTACATCTTTTTAGTACTACTTTTACTACCAGGGTTTGTTGTTAGTTCGAACCTTTATGGTAGATCGTCCTAATTCTATTTTGAAAATTAACTAATCTATCCTACCCTATCTTATCTTGTTAAATGCAATTTTGTCTAATCCTAAATCCAAGCGTTTGGTAAAAAGAAACTTAGTAGTAAAACAATGAGAATAAAAATCAAATGGGATCGGTTTACCTCTTCCACATAAATCTCCATGGTTTAATTGTCAAACATTATCATGTGAAGGTATTCTCCCACGACCTTGCCATTGAAATCGTCACGGCTCTCCATCTAATCCATAATAATTCTCACGTCATTGATAAATTAAATCTATCCTGATTGGAAGAAAACTAATGGTGAAATAGCTCTAAATTAATTGCGTATTTCTTTTTATTCCTAATTTTTTGGTAATTGAAAAATGCCGCAAATTAACTTAGTCTACCTACTTAGTTAAGTCCTTAGCAAACAAATCTAGTCTAATGCAAAGAATCAATGGGAATTTTTAGTTGAATTGTTAATTTTTGTTATTGGTTGTTTTTTCTTTTCTTTTGAATTTAATATTCTAATTTCAAATATTGGGAAGGAATCTAATTTCTAACTAAATCTTTTCAAATCCAATTTATTTTTAAAATCCTTTTAAATTTCAAAGAAATTAGTTGTCAATTTGTCTTTTTTCTCTTTTGGCTTATTGGGTGAATTAATTATTTTGAATAAAAGTTTATCATCAAATCTTTTCAAATCTAATTAATTTTAAAATTACTCTTAATTCTTAAAGAAATTGGTTGTCAATTTGTTGTTTCCTTTTGGCTTATTAGGCCTAATAAAACAAAACTAGCAAAATCCAAACCTTCTAAGAATCTAATTAATAACTAACTACCAAAAAATGTAGAACATTCCTAAAGAACGAGAATAATCCCAATAGTAATATTCTAAATAAATTAGTTTTTTATTCCCAAGGGCAACCCCCAAAAATAAGAATCTAATTCTATAGTGTTACTCCTTAAAAATCAATTCTTTATTTGTAATTTACTTCACGTGTAGGATTCCGTCACCTTAATCTTCCTAACTCTCTTCCTTTCTCTCTCATTCTTGTATGGGATGTTTTGCAATAGTTTTGGAGAAAGAGGTGGCTATGGAGAATGCGTAGAAGCTTGTGAGATATTTTGGGACTTCCAAATGTTGGATTTGATTTTAAAAAGCAAAGGTGTGGTCTCAACTGTCAACCAAGATTTTGAATTTGAATCCAAGTTTTGGAGTTCCAAAACGTACTGTGAATCCTTGGACTTATGAGCAATCGGTGTCACAGTCCGAAAATATCGTGTAAGTGAAATAGGAAGATAGTCTGTAGAATAGTTCAAATTTTCAAAAATTTTAGGTTTTAGATATGGGAAAGGAAGACATTTAGGGTCTTTTACATCCCAAGATCCGTCCAACCGGATTGACCAAGGGTAGTTTCTGGACCGGATGTCCTCGGTGTCCGAAACGAATCTATGCGGTGTTCGGAACGGATCCGTCCGAGAGATGGAACGGATCCTAGGCGGATAGGGTGCGAGACGGACCGGATCCGAACTAGTTCCGGATGGACGGCACCTACGGGTCTATGCTACCGACCTACAGAAACTAGCGTGACAGCTCGAGAATGTCGCGCCGTTCCGATGAGAACCGGGAATGCAGGGTACCGATTGGTATATAAACCACTCCGCCCCACTTCATTTTCCCTTTTTGATTTGGCAAATCAAGGTACGCTTGTGTGCAGGTTTTGGAACGCGTATAGAGAGAGAAAGAGTGGTGAGCAGTAGAGATCAGTTTAGGGTTTAGTTCAGGGTCGGTGCCGACCGCACCGACAGGTTCCGACTCGGGCAGAGAGATGGCGAGCTCCTCCAATCTAAAACGGATGGTGGTGACTACCAAATCAATTTCGTCGCTGATCCCTTCCGATCCGCAGCATCAGAAGGAGCTGGAGGATGATTTAGTCTTTCTAGGGTGTGAGGGTCTGATCCGGCGCCCGTGGAGCGTAAAGAGTGACGGGATGGTGCAGGAACTCCTCACGGGAGTTCCAAATCAATACTAGCTCACAGTGAGGGGTAGACCGACTTTATGGTCACCGGAAGTCTGGGCGGAAGTTTACGGGTTTGATAAAACCGGATTAGGTATGGCTCCCCGGACGGATAAGTTCGGCGTCTCGAGGTTCCGGAATTCGCCCCATCCGAAGGACGGATATTCAATTCCAGATTGCACGAATGACAGGCATAGGCGGATGTTGGAATTCCTAATTCCCATCCTCTATCCGGAAAAGCCTACCCGTGTCACCGTAACAGTAGCGAACACCATTTTCGGATGTTTCGAGAAGCGGATAGTCAATTGGAGCCTAGTCCTCCAGTATGTAGTCAATCAACTAGCCGAACATGTTAGGCGGGACAAGACCAGCCTTATCAGCACCTACTTGTACCATCACAATGACGTATTAAGCGGACTGGAAATCCTCTCCTATGAAACCGGAGTTCAGATCCTGAAGTACAGCTTGACTGGAGAGTTGGACAAGGATCCGGAGGATCTAGAGGACGAGCGGATGGATGAAGAGCCTCAGGAGCAGCAGTCGGCCGGCCAGCCGGAACGGAAGGTGGAACGGAAGAAAGCCACGACGCCGGATAAGAGGGGGAATCCAGACCCGGATCCACCCGGATCAACTTCGGGTAAGAAGAAGAAGGATCACTTCGACGTCATCATCCGACACGCTATGATGGCGCATGCGGACATCATCAGTCACCAGGGAATACTCGAGCAGATCTCCGTCAAGTTGGGCGGAGTGAAGATCGAGGACATTCCGGAAGCCCTGGATCATCTTCCGACTCAGGAGGTGTTACGGAAGAAGGATGAGGAGATCCGGAAGTGGGAGGACAAAGCTTGGATCTAGACGGATCGAATCCAACAGGCGGAAGATCTGACCCGGGTGGTTGAAGAGGGACAGAAGAAGGCGGAAGAGGAGCGGAACGGGCTCTAGAGCACAAAGAACTGGCTGGAAAGCGACCTTAGTGTCACTAACGGTAAGGTGAGCGAGGCTACCACCCTAGTCCACAACCTGCAAGGGTTGGTGGCCCAACCGGTGGAAGCAATGGTGAGGGTCCAACTATTTTCCACCCTGTTGATGAAAGAGGGGCACATCACCAGATCAAAGCTCCTTACCATCTTGGTGGATTACCAGGCCAAGATGGAGAGGGTGCTGAAGGAGATGAGGGCCTTGATTGGGTCCCTCAATCCGGAAATGGGGGAGGGTCTTCCGAACCTGCTTAACCAACAGGTTTACACTAACTTCAGCCCCGGAGCACAAGGACGGATGTCGACGGATCAGAAACTCCTAAGTGACACGTCGGTCATGAAGAATCTCGGCGAACTCGGATCGGATCCGAAGACGGCTAGACCGTCAACAACCCCGACGGGTCCGCTTGAAAAGAAAACGGCGCCTCGACTTGACCTGGAAATCCGGATGAAGGCCCTACCGAATTCGGCCAGGGAGAATCCGGCGAGGGAGGATCCGGATAAATTCGCCCATATGAAGGAGCCGAACAAGGTTCCGCACAACACACCGGTCATCCTGGATGACTCGGACAAGGAAGACGATCCGCCCACCATCATCCGTAGCGAAGCTGGGGAACCGAGCAGATTCCAGGGGGTGGAGCAATCGGAGAGCTTGGAGGCAGAGTCGGATGATATCTCGACGAAAGATAGTGGAACGCCGCCAGTCCCGATTCAGAAGAGGCAGACCCATTCTGCCACTAAGAAGACTCCACCCACCAAGGCAGTGACGCGGAGGAGTTCAGTTCCGCCCGTGGGTACTACTTCGAAGCGGGCGCGTAAGTAGGACAGAGTAGAGTAGTTAGATAGTTTTTGAGATTTTGGACGGAAGTTTCCGGAACGGATTTCTCGGATGTGGGCCTCGGTAGGAGGACCTCACCTGCAACATTCCAACGCAAAATCCCCACATTAAAAAACAAATTCTCATAGTGTCATCAAGGTGCTGGATTGCTCAACATACATACTCAGACTCTGTGGATGTAACTTGGATGTTTGCTACAATTTTTTTGTAGAAGTCACTTTGGTGTGAATTCATTTTCCACTTCTGAAAAGGTGCCTGAGGATTTCGCACGCACAAGTGCCTTACTCCTCTGTTTTGCAACAAAAAAACCCGTCTTTCAGGGGCCTGCATCTCTTCCTTGCTGCCCCAATCCCTGCCTCCATGTTTGCCACCACAATTCTCCATGTTTAATTGACTTGTTTCTCCTTTCTCTATGTGGAATTGGATGGATATGCCGAAAGAAATCGAAGAAAATAGTGCTCTGAGCACCGTGCTGGAGTCGTGAGGTAGACCAATGTCGATGGCTCTCACGGTGCAGGCAATGGCATTCGCTGCGTGAAGTCTGCGGCCTGTGAAGCCATCCCACTCTTTTTGCAGGAGTAGGATCTGAGCTAGTAGTAATAGACTTAATGGTGTTGTTTGTAATCAAAGTTTGGATGGGGTTTTGTGGAGGCCCCTGAGGTGGAATGCAAATGCCAATTTTCTGGCACGAAGCTTCTGTAAAACGAGACAAAGATGTCAAAGTCATGCAGGCAGGTAGTACTTTCTTCAGGCGGATATTGAACAAGGTCGGGATAGGGGAAGAATAAGCCCACGCTACCAGAACCAAGCATGCAACTAACGAACAGATGAGCTTTAGGCAGGAAGAATAAGTTCAAACTTCCAGTGGCAGGTAGATGACGGAAGAAGACGAGTTTCCAGGCAGGATTGAAGAATGTGCGTGGTCCACGCAGATGGAGCCGGGGCAGCTCGGAAGCTCAATAGACAAGGAGCCTAGCCACAACAGCATGCGATCTAGCCCTGTGACCCACGGCACCTCGAGCATCTGCTTCTAAAAAGCCGGTTTCCATTAAGATGATAATCAATTTTTCCCGAGGATTGCACCCGAAGGAAAAGGGCAGATCGGAGTGGTAATAAGATATCATTGAATCTCAACAAAAGCGCCATCCACGAGTGCTTCAATTATGGTTACCAAGACCACACGATACAGTGCAATACCAAAACACATGGCAAAAGATTTACTACTCCACTGCAAGGTTAGCTCTTCTTCTACCACAATCAACTGATGAATGATGCAATATCGAGCCACATTATGTTTGTAACGAAAAAACATATCATTCAATCTCTACATCCGAATATCTGACCAGCAATTCCCATCCACTGCGAACAAAGCCGATACTGCAACAACAAAAGGATGTTATGAAATGTTTGTCAATTTCAATGTCAACATCAGCTAAATGTTCATGCGTACTGCAGGGTACAAGCATAACGTGGGGGAAAACCTTGACGTCAGAAAAAAACATGATCAACAGCATTCCTTGCTAGAGAAGGAAGCTACAGCAGGACTTGCCAGCTTGGCTATTCTTGAGTAACTCATGTCACAAGGAGATCTACAACCTGTTTGAAAAAACACAGATATAGCGTGATCAAATCAGCTGCCAATAAGAAGCACCTTAACTTTCAGAAATCAGGAGCATAGAGGAATTAGTATGAAAGTTAGTCACTGACTATACTGACTCTTAATACGCTGAATTCGTAAATTAGCAAGTAAACACTAAATCAAATGCAGGACGTTAAATCCTTCCATCAAAGGTGGGCCCAGCAGGGTAAATTTTGGGGTAAAAGTACAAAAAAGATCCCTATTTTGTGCCATGTCTAGGGTATGATCTAGACCCCTCCTAACTAATTCGAGGTCTCTGGTAGAAAATGTGAATTCAAAATTTGAAAAAAAATTATTTGAAAAAAACATATTACTGCGTTTTCCCCCGAGGTAAATCCACCCTGCTGCACCAACCTTCGATGGTAGGATTCAACGTCCTCCATATCAAATATGCAAATAAAGGGACGATCTTGCCCACCTGATTCTAACGAATCTGCGCCGACACGACAGGTGTCGGTGCGCAGCAGGTGAACTTCCCCAGAACACCATCAATTAAAGAACAGAACTGGACAAGCCGACTCTTTAAAAATTATAAATGGACGAATTTTCAATCGAAACGCTGAAATTCCAGTTCCCGTGGTTTGTCGCGGAGAGACACCTGAACCGTCCACCAGACAGACCCTTCGCACGGAGTCACCAATTGCCACCCTCTGTTCTCACGAGTCTCCTATATGATAACATTCATATCCAGGTCGTCAAGGAAGACTTTCCCCATATGTAAGTCATCATGATGTCGCACACACAGGGGAATGTGTTTCTTATTTAAAGTAGTCTGCAAGGCCTTAATGCCCTCCAGAATCTGTGTCTCACGAGCTGACCGAACTTTGTGCCGTCCACCTGCCTTCTCGATTTGTCTGATATGGTGCCTCTCCACATGTCGCTGCTGACAACCCTTCACCGCACACCTCTCCACGAGGAGCCGCTTTTGGACCAGTCGAGCAAATAGCATGTCGATGAGTTCCTCAGGAGGAGTTGGATCCAAATCGACAATGAACCTCTTCTTGTATTCACTAATCTCCGTTGGCGTCAAGTAGGCAGTCAATGTTTTACCATCCTTTGATATGACCAAACTTTTTGTGTGCTTCGCTATGACCTGACTTGAGCTTGACTTGTGCTTCTTTGCAAGAGTGTAGATTGCTGACCACCTCAGAAAATAATTCACAACGGACCTTACTTTGCTGAGATTATCACAGAAGGAGTAGTACTTCAGAAGGCCAATTGCAATGCCCCGGTACCATGCAACAATGCGGTGATCATCCTGACTAGCAACTTGATCAACTGGAAGAGGTCTGGTTTTGGCATCGATAAATCCCTTGTTCTGAAGCAATTCATAGAGAAGCTTGACAGGAGCTTCCAAAACAACAGGAGCTTCGAATGTTCTCACCGATGGTTGGTCACGGGCGAAATCAGCGTGTTCCACATGGAGGTCATACTGCGCAATCACATGAAACCGACAGAATCAGACATGAAATGCTCAGAGTCTTCTGTAAATGCCACTACAACACTAGGCAAAAGCCATTTCCAGAGTCATAAAAAGGTAAGAGAAGCACGGTGAAAGAACAGCAGTAGACTATACACACCATCATGGCCTCAAGCACAGATTAATACAGACTCGAGAGAAACCTTGAAATTTCGACATCTGCCATCCTCAAGTCATATCGAGTCCCTTAGTGGCATTGAGTGTTTGACACAAGCTCCAATTGAGGATGAACTCGCCTAAAACATCAAATCCGAACCGAACCGGTCAACGAGCACTATGCGGAGCTCAAATTTTGAATGTCTCAAACATGACAACAGTTGATTCGCTTACTTGTGATTCGGGTACTCCATCAGGTCGTCTTGCGACTCGGGTGTCAGTGTACACGGAACGTGCCGCCCCTCCTGAGAAGCACGAGCTCCGGCTACTTCCACCCACCTCACCACAGACCCTAAACCCCACAACGCTCTTTGCTGCTGCTGTTGCCGCCGCCTGAAAAAGCATGCATAAACGTGATTAGAACCTTAAAAAAAAACCCGAGTCACGCTCCACTTTCGCGACAACAAAGAATTCCCTCGTTGTCCACTTTGCACCATCCTTGTGGCTTGCCACTACTGCACCTGTATTTCCACATTCTTTGGTTTCGTTTACACGCGGCTTCCGTTCGCAGCTTGACCTAACGAACCAGCCCCCAGTGCCCCTGACGGGCCAAGACAACCCTACCTGGGCAATTGATCGGCTCAGTTACTGCATCGAAATACACGCACTGTTCACTAAATGCACTGTCTCGAGGGGACAAATGTGGTCACAACTTGACATGGGGAAGTTGTACAATCATATGAGTACAATTATAAATTCTTGGGATACATAAGGAATGTACGATTACAGAGTGAGCCACTCCACAGAGTTGAGTGAATTGAATTTGTACAGAAGAAGGGTCCGTCCAGCATCGCGTGCATGCAATTCCTCCAGCGAAGCCCATTCCACAACTATAGACACAATTGGCACCCGACACGAATTCGATGTGAACAAATCGACTCACATCATCGCCAAGAATCAATCAAAGAAACTTACTGGGAGTGCGCGGCGAGAGCCCACCAACGCCCGAGAAGCTTCGCGTGACTGCCAGGAGCTGCTGACAGCACCTTCCGCCACAGCGTCGTCCAACCCGGACACTTTGTTCCAATTCAACGCGAGGCAAGAGAAGATCTTCGGGTGGAACTGCAATCACCACAACAACCCGTGAAAATGACCTATATGAGGTGTGCAAGGAGCAGTGGGTCCGGCAGGAGAACCCTGAACCCTAAAATCCAGAGCAATCATTTCCCGCACGAATGGTAAACGGAAACGGAAAACAAGGGCGGTATGACAACAACCTGCAGCGGAAGGAGCTCGGCCGGCAGACAGGATCGGCGACGAAGCAGAAGGCGAGTGGCCATGGCCGGGACCAAACGGAACGAGTTGGGATTCCACTTAGGGTTCCGATTTGGCAAACCACTTGGGGGATACATGAGTGCCTTGCATCCCACTACGGTAACCCTTTCCCGAAATCGAAGATTGCAAGGGTGAGTGTGCACAACAGGAATACATGTTGAAACAGTTTTGTGGATCTCTTTGGTGCCCTTCAGCCATGTAGGGAAACTGGCGAGCTTTCATACGGGGAAGCAATTCAGGCACTCAAGAAAGGCGTGTTCTCTGATTGAGTTATTTCTACTCTGCTGAGTATCATTACAACGAACTAAGTTCCTTGATCCGTGAACGTGTTGTATACTCCTCTGTCTCAATAAAAACATCCCAAATTTTTCCTGTAAAGACTGTGGATCAGCCTAATTAGGAAGCTCTTAGTGGGACAAAGGGAGTATATTACTGAGGACTTTTTTCTGGTAATTGCTCACAATGCAATGTGATACTTTTGAATTTGGTATGGTAAACTACACAATAGAGTACAGTTCCCATCAAGAAGTTTATGTTCACAGCAGTCAATTTATAGAAATAGAATATTGAAAATACCTCCAATTTTGAATTGCTATGTAATGCTCAATAATGCTAAAAAATTATCCAAATTACAAACCACAAATTGTACAGGAAAGATAATGAAGTCTACTTTACTCATGTATTAATCATTTTTTTTAAATTGGAAAATTATATATATAAGTATAGCCTTTTTTGACAAACTATTTACCATTTAGTACTACCACCATTTGCTTTGATTACGACCTTCATATGATAAGGTATACTAGCAATGAGAACTTCAATCATATCTAACTGAGGCACTTCTTCCTATGTGCTTTGAATGGTTTTGAATAATTCCTCTTAGTTTTGCACTAGCACCTAATTTTCATTAGAGGAGATTTGGGGGCCTTCAGAAGACTATTACAAGGCTATTCCTTGAAATTGTTTCCAATGTTGCAAATCAACCATTGTTGGTCTGAAATTTCAAAATTCAAAAAATTCAAAAGTGTCAAACAGTATTAAAAGCTAAAAAATGATTTTAAAAAATGTTTAAAAAATAATAATTATAAAATATTTAATAATTGACTTATATAAATAAGTAAATAATATTATCTGATGTAGCAATCACTTAACCATGTCACAGTGCTTATGTGGCAACATTCCCACAATTTGGGAACTTGCATTCTTATAGAGACTTCAAATCTCCCCTAATTGGATGGTATCTTTTACATGTACCATAGTTTTTTGATGGGGTTTGAGTAAGGAAAGTTTGCAAGTCACGAAAGCTTTTTTATGCTATAAATTTCCTTCCAATGACTTGATTCCTTGCTATAGAATATTAGAGCTTCATCTTCCATGAATATAAGTGATTGTGGATGATTATGGAGAAAGTTTAAGCCATTGAATCGACTTTCAAAGAGAACAAAGTCCCTACCTCTATCTATTAGGTAACATTATAATGAGAGGACATTTATTGAATCTTGTGAATGCACTACTATCACTAATTAATGACCAAATTTTTAAAATAGTGTTAAACAATCCAAAAAATATATTTGTGTGACTTTTGCCATACCTTCACTTACCTTGATCTTTTTCTAGTTTCAACAAATATTTGTCTATATCACATTCTTTTAGTTAAATTCCATCAGTGTTCATAGCTCTAAAGCACACCTAACATCACCATTAAAGTCATTTGTTACAATCAAGAACACCTACAATGTCACACAATTTGTCATGTTTCTATCTTTAAAAGTACACCTATCCACCAAAACACATGCACAATGTATCCACAAGCTACTACAATGTTTAGCATGTAAGTTACTGTCGAGATTACTGTCCATCACACTGACAACCATTATAAATGGGATGCTCAATAAATGCGTAGAGACCACATGGTCTTGGCCCATTTGCTAAGACCTCACGCCTTGGGCCAATAGGTGTTGGCCTACAAACAAGTCTTGTTGTATAAAAACTGACCATTGTGAATTCTTTTAGAAAAGTAGATATTATAGTAAAAAATATCATGGTGTATTTGATGTATTTCTTTTGTTTATAGTTATAGTAAGAGAAGTTCAATAGTAAACATTCAAAAGTAACTTTAAAGATGCTATCTTCAAAGTGTCACTAAAATTACAATTGTATCAATTATGAAAAAAATTAAAATTAAATTAAATGTAAATTATTGGAGTCAAATTTTCTTAGTTAAGCTTGAATACATTTAAAATCAACACAAGACTTATGTAAAAATTTAAGTTTTGACTATCAAAATGCCTATAGACTTGCAATGTCCTTTAATCCTTAAAAATTTTCATCGACTATAATATAATGAATCCATTTTTAGAATAGCTAATTCTAGATTTAGGAATGTATAAAAGTCATTTATTCTTGGTGTCATTCTTAAGAGAATAAAGTTAGATATGAAGTGGTGTATTTACATTTAGGATCAAATTCACTATTGAGTTTATAAACATTTCCAAAGCATGGGTGCTAGGGTGGTTTGGAGGTGAAGGATTAAAAAGTCATTAGATAGAGAACCATGACCTATTAGGTAGAGGCACATGTTGTTTTACCTCTTCTTGGTTTGTATCTAGCAACAACGACTAGAGTACGCATCTTCACTAAAATCCCCTTAACTCCTAACTACCTAATCAACCATATATGATTGAGCTGAAATTTCAGGCCCATTTCAAAGCAAGTAGTTAAATTCCTTTGATCGTTTAAAAAAAATTCGGGCAATTTTAAAGGCAAACTATTGAAAACTTTCATTTTTCACTAAAAAAAGTACATATTTGATTATTGAGAGTTCTTCAAAGGCATACATGTACCATAAGTGAAGTGTAAAGCTTGCCAATTTTACTTCATTTCCTAGCTTTATGCAAAGTTTAGGAATTTCATTTGATTTGAGATCTAAACAATTGTACATATCCATTTCTTTGAGGATGGTACCAATGGAAAGAAGAAAGTGTTTTCATGATATTCACCATTGAAGATTTAAACATGCAACTAATGATTTGGAGCTAAGGTGGATACACCTAAAAGCGCCACTTTTTAGTATTGTGCCTAGTTACCATTACTAGTCTATTCTAATTTTCATATAGACTTCTTGGCAAGTGAAAGCACATTCCAATGCACCAAAAAACGCAACATTTGGATACAATATGCAAAAGTCATTAAGGTTCAAAGTTTGTTTCTAAAAGCGCTTTAGTCAAATAGGTATTTAACGGAATTTAGAAATGTACATCAGCTATAGATGGCACTAATAGGTCAAGTGCTTTTTTAGGTATACCCACCTTATTTGCAATTTCTACTTATAAAAAATAATTGCATTTCAACAATTGCAAGGTGGATTGTGTAATAAGTGTAATAGCTTTTCATGTGAAATTAAGTTTTTTAAAAGTGCATTACAGTGAGCTAACACTCTTTGTAGTTGTTCATGTCACCTTCAATCCCCCAAAAAATTTATATGCAAATTTGAGAAACATTGTCTTCTTCTCTTGTTATAATCTCACAACTCCTATGCAATTTTGTGCTCAAAATTTTGTGTACATATGGATAAACAAGCTCTTTAAACATCCATACGGTTAGATTTTGGAAAAAAATCAATTTTCTTCACTAGGGATGACTACAAGCCCATGCACTTTTTTCATAGTCAAAACACATTTGAAAAGGCTTGGGCATTTAGGACTTAAAACCTATTAATTTGTTGATGTCCTCTAAAATCTATTATAAAAGACAGGCAAAAACTTGCCAAAAGTTCAAGTGACCCGTCTAAATTTGGGTTGTTTTTTATAAGCTCTTTTTGAGACAAACAGTGCCACATAGGATAAATTTTCATCCAAAATCATTTTAACCAAAGTTGTGATGTAGACTTGGAAAAAAGTGATGAAGACCTTAAATTATGTTGACATGAACCTCTAAATTATACTAATGTAGACCCCAAATTATGCTAATGTGGCATGCTTTGTCAACACATTTTTGTGTTATTTGAAAATTTTGATCATGTTTTTTGTAACATCAAATTAGACGTTTTTTGAAACATCAATTGTTACATACCCTACTTGTAAGGCAAAATCAACAAAAGAAAAAATTTATAAAAATTTATAAAATAAAATAAAATGAACAAGGAAATTTATTGAATTCAATAAGAATTGAAGAAAACTTAACATCTACCATTAAGAGAATTTTTGATGGCAAAATGGAGGATTTACTTCATTTAAAGTTAATGTAAAATGAAGGGGAGGGAGAGAGTATATTTATATCTTTTCTTAGCCTAAGGTGAGACAAAAGATATACAATCTTAGAATATGACAATTTGACCATTGAACATGTCAACATCATTTTAGATATGTACATGTTGTTTCAGACATCCTAACGTTGTTTTTGACATTTCACATTGAATATTATTGTAGCTTTACGTATCCCATATGGATTGACTCTCTTTCTACCACTCCACTTGTATAAAGACCATTTATTTTCATCCATGCTATACATATAAGTCATCCATCCATTTTGTTTTTTTAGCAAAGCATGCCATATGGTTGCCCTTTTCCTAAATTTTTTTAATTTATGGTCAATATTTTACCACAAATCATAGTAATTTTTACTAATTTATCCATAATCAAAATGGAACTCTTTTTGATGTGGCGGTCTATGTTTTTTTGGATGTCACAAAAAACATGAACTTATTTTTTTAAACATCATCAAAAACATGTATGTCTATGGTGACATCTACTTGTTCTCCAATTTAGCCGCACATGTTTTCCGCAAGGTCAAATCAAATTTACACTTCTATAGCCGTTCACCGCTTGACGTGCGACATCTCAAAAAACATGACACATTTTTCTGCTAACAACACCAAAAACACAATTTTCTTATAGTACTTGTACTTGAATTTGAACCATTTCTCAAGTTTTTTCCAATTGTGTGTCTTTTCTTCTGCTCTTTTAGTCTACCATGTTCAATCTTGAATTGAGGCTCCAAATTTGTGACAAATCTTTCATTTATCTCATTTCTAAGAAAAAATTTAACAATGAAGCAATTGCTATTGCAAGACCATCTTCTCACTCATTTTTGGTCCTAAAAATACAAGACTTGTCTTTATGCATGTAGAATTCAATTACCTCAAAAATGATTGTAGGATGACAACTTCCAAAAATGTTATGAGTCCAAAAGAGCTAGTTAAGGCTCAATTTTAGTTACACTAGAATATGGATTTTCTAGAAGTAACCTTCATTTTTATGCTATAACCTTGCAATTTAAAAGTTGAATTGAAACCAAACTTCGTAGAGATGATAAGGACTTGGTTTCCTACAAGATTCCATGGTTAATTTTGCTTGAAAATGACTCATCTCCCTTAGAGCTTCAACCCTTTGTAGTTCTTTAGCCTTAAAGGACAGACCTATAACCACTGATTTCAAGCTTGGTTGCTCATCATTTAGTTTGTTGCCATTGTAGAACTAGAGATATATAAAAAAATTTGAAGAAAAAAAGTGAAAAAAAATCACATCAAATAGAAAATTACTTCAAAAAATCTGAAATTTTCACCATGTGTATACATTACAATGACAAACATCATGGTGTAAACTCAAGTTTCATGTCCTATAATTAGAATGCAATAGACATTAAAAATACAAAAACTTCAATAAAATATTCAATATTATAGATTTTTCCCAAATTCCATGTGGTGTAGAAACTATAGTAGAGGACCTTCATTTCATTAGTTGGTCTCAAACTCAAAAAATATCATTTTTGTGCAGAAATTTCAGATTTATTCAATTTCTCAAAATATACTAAAATGGAAAATTTTGCCATCCATTTTTTTTTTACTTCTCAACTACATGAAAATATTAGTTAGACTAAAAATTCAATTGGATACTCTGTGTAATTCAACATGAAAGGTTATAAAAAAAAAGTGGATGAAAGTTCTTAGGACCCTGGACTGTCATCCAAACCCCAAAAATGACGTTGGCGGCAGTCTAGGGTTAAAATTGGGATTCAAAACCCCCTCGCTCAGCCTTACCATGTTTTACCAGAGGTGCAATCAAAACAAAAAGCCCCCTAGATTGGACTGTGATCACCCCTACTTTTGCCACCCTTTAGCTAATTTGCGGTCTCTAATCGCAAATATGAATTCAAAATTTGCAAAAAAAAATTTGTGTGAAAAATAAAAAATTACAGCGTTTTACCCAAGTGGCCGAGCGAGGGGGTCAGTTCTCCCTGCCCCTTCAAAGGCACTGAAAATTTTAAGGGTTAAGGGTTAAAGTGCCCCCCATCCCATCCAAAAATACGACCGCAGTGTCTGCGCTTCCGAATTACCGGAGTGTGTGTGCGTCCAGCGGTGTTCCTGAGGCTCGGGGGCTCGGGGCAGGGAGGGAGGGCATTCATTTTCGGGATTGTTTTTCCGGCCCTGGGTGAACAGAATCTTTCACAAGCTTGTTGGTAGAGTCTGTTTGGTACTGTGCACAGATGCCGCGAATAACTTAACGTCGTGTAGGGTTTGAGGCATTGGTTTGGGCTCTTCGTTGTTGTGTGCTGTTGTCGTTGGGGCGCGTCATCGTCGGGTCGGGTCGGATTGTGATGAGATAACTTTCACCATTGTGACGCGATCTGGGCGGTTGAGATGGCTAGAATTTTCGGTCCGCTGCAGCAGCACGAAGCGCGCATGTGATTTTCTGCATTGCATTGCGGTGCGGCACGGAGCTCTTCATTGCGGCGATGAGATGGCGTCCCCGCGTGTGCAGCAGAGGATGAACACTCCTTTCCACCGCACCAGCTCCGGCTCTCCTCGGCTCCAGGCATTGGCTGCGCACCGATCTTCGTCCCTTACCCGGTTTGATCGCGACAACGTGGATGGTGCCCCTGATGCCGCGGCCGCCGAGGCTGCCTCTCGCGCTGCCATTGAGGAATTTAAGAGCGACAAAATCTTCTCCAAGTTTCTTGTGAACGACTTCAATGCCACGCAATTTGCTAGCGAGGCCCTCAGCAGTGGATCTGCTGCGGCGTCCTCCGAGAAGTTGCAAGAGGGAATTCTGCTGTTGGAGCGGCAGCTACGTAGCGAGGTTTTCCTTCGGCACGACGAGCTTCTTCAGCAGCTGTCCAGCTTGAAAGAAACCGAAGGTGTCCTTACCGTGGTGAGGGCTGGCGTCGAGAGCTTGCAAGCCTCGACTCAGCGAGTGAGGGCCGAAATTGCGGAGCCCTACAAGCACATTAAAACTAAATCCAAGCAATTGGCATCCCTGCATGATACCGTGGAGCTTCTGCGGATGGTGATCCGGGTTCTGAAGCAGATGAAACGATTGCAGGAGTTGATGGAATCAGGTGGCATTAATGTGGATCTTGCCAAGGCTGCTCAGCTTTACAATGAGATCGAAACCCTACGAAAGGAAACCGATCTTGCTGGCGTGGAGGTTGTGGATGATGAGATACCTTGGCTTTTGGAGGTTGGGAATCAGATCAGAAGCGAAGCTATGAAGGGGCTAGAAAAGGGTATGGAGGCTCTGAACCAGGCGGAGGTGGGTAGCATTTTGCAGGTGTACTACAACATGGGCGAGCTCAAGCCTACAGTTGAGTCATTAATCGGCAAATATAAGGGACTGACTGTCAAAAGTGTGAGCATTGCGTTGGATATGAAAGCCATTTCGGCAAGTGTTGGAGGATCTCTTGGGTCGGGCGGTATGCAACGGAGTAACGCCTCTCAAGGCCTCCCAAGAGCAAGAGAGAGCTTGTGGCAACGGATGGGAACCTGTTTGGATCAGCTGCATGGCATTGTGGTCGCAGTTTGGCACCTGCAGCGAGTATTGGCAAAGAAAAGAGATCCTATATCTCACGTTGGATTCTTGGACGAAGTCGTGCAGGTAAGAGACTGCCTAGCTTTTCATGTGGGTGCGTTTAGGGTAGCATTTTATCTTTCAGCGGTTGGACCAATCGAATTGTTTGATGGTAGCCTCTGTATATCGAAAGGGGGCTATTTCTTCCTAGAGAGCTTCACATGTGTCACTGCTCTGGAAAATGTATCGACAATTCCATCGAGAGTCAGTGGCCAAGTTCATTGCGGTCCTACGGATACGACTTTTAACTAAATTATCGCTTGGTCATGCAGGTTGGAGATTCGATGTTGACAGAGCGGGTTTGGGAAACAGTGGCAAAATCATATGCCAGCCAGATGAAATCTGCCTTCACCGCTTCGAATTTTGTTAAGGAAACTTTTGTTGTCGGTTACCCTAAGCTTCTCGGTATGGTGGATGGCTTGCTGGAGAGACTCTTTAGAGATACAGATGTGAAGGGAGTGCCGCCCGCCATCAAGCTTGAAGCACGGGATCAGCTTGTGGCAGCTTTGGAGCCTTTTCAGACGGCTTATTTGGGGAAGTCTCTTGGTCGCCTTTCTGAGCTTGTCAACAGCATGTTTCCGGCTGCTGTCCGAGGAAGTGTTCCGTCTCAAGAGCAGATTTCCAGATTAGTTTCTCGAATCCAAGAGGAGCTGGATGTAGTGAAGTCAGATTTGAGGCTTACATTTTTGGTCATAAGAGAAATCGGGAAAATTCTCCGACTTCTTGCTGAAAGAGCTGAATACCAGGTTATCAATCTCAAACCCAGACATATTGTACCCATTTCCTAGAGATTCCATATACAGATGCAGAAGCGACAGTTCTTATTTTGTGTCTTGTCATTGATTGCTGATGTAGAAGTGACTTTCTCTGACTCATGCGAGATGATTACGTGGATTGTGTATTGCGCTCGATCTACACTCGCGAAGAGATATTGTGTCAAAGTAGTTGGTCAATTCGTAGTATTTTCTAATCTCGATTCTTGTTTTTCCGTTATGATGAATGCCAAGATCAGTAACTCGTGGGTTTTGTGAAATTCAGACTGCTACTGGTCCGGAATCACGACAAGTTATGGGTCCTCTGACAGCTCAGCAACAAAAGAATATCACGCTGTGTCTTCAACTGCAGGATGTGCATTCAAGAGTGACATCCATGCTAGTTGGTCTCCCTAGTGCAGCGATTGAGGTGCTATCACCATCCCTTGGTTCTTTGTACGGGGTTGCATCAGACTGCATAACTGCTCTGTTCAAGGCAATGTTGGAGAGATTGGAGAATTGCATATTACAAATACATGAGCAGAATTTTGCAACGGAAGACATGGATGCTCGCATGGGCAATGGCTGTTCCAAGTACATGGAAGATGTGCAAAGATCAATAATGCACTTTCGGAGTGAGTTTCTCTCCAAGCTGTTGGCAGGCTCTACTCCAACTGTCACACCTGTAACTGGTGAATCAATTTCAGCCGGTCTAGCAAGGAAGTTAGCTTCTCGTGCCCTTTTATTTTGGGTTAGGCATGCAGCCATGGTCAGGCCTCTTTCAGTATCAGGGAAGCTGCAACTTATCAGCGACATGGCAGAGCTGGAGTTGGTGGTTGGTCAAAGTTTGTTTCCTGTAGAGCAGCTTGGTGCCCCTTACCGCGCCTTCCGTGCATTCAAACCCCTAGTCTTCCTCGAGACCTCGGAATTTGCTAGTTGTCCTTTGTTGCAAGACTTACCCCCTACGGTTGTGCTTCATCATCTTTACACACGAGCGCCCGTGGAGTTGGAGTCTCCAATGGTGCGCATGAAGTTGTCTCCTCAGCAGTACTCCTTGTGGTTGGATTCTCAAGGGGAGGAGCAAGCCTGGAAGGGCATCAAGGCAACTTTGGATGAGTATGCCGCCAAGGTCAGGGCCAGGGGAGACAAGGAGTTCTCTCCTATCTACCCACTAATGTTGCAACTAGGTGCTTCCCTCAGTTGGAAGTCAAGTTGACTTCCGAGTCTCAGGATGGTTCTTGCGAGCCTTCCATCTTCAGTTATCTATTGGCCTGTAGGTGTAACTATCGGCCACATTGGGTTTGGAAGAATATACGTACATGTCATTTGTGTTTTCGAAATGAGTTTTAGGGCTTATGTCATAGTTATTTTATTTTATTTTATTTTATAAATAAACGTATATTAGATGATGTTCATGGTTTATATTTTCAAGAAGGGAGGTCTTTCTATGCAATTGTTCTAACTTCTTCGTAGGAAGAGAATGCGAGTCCTGCTTCTATCAGTTGAAGACAGCAGAAAACATTGTGGCTTAGACCGACATGAAGTCAATATTCTGTCTACTTTTATCTGGACAAATTCACAGCCTATGCTTGAAAATTTCAGGGGTACGGCATTTTAGTTCATCAGCCTTCGGGCTTCACGTCCAACTAAATAATTGTCGGGTGGGGTCGGGTTTTGTATTGTCTGGTTCTCCTGCCAGGCCACTTTTATCCCTGCAATGGAATTCCGTTTCGTTTGTGTCGAGGAAAAAAAAAGTTCAACTAAATAATGGCTGAACACCTGTTGAGACTTAATCTCCAACTACCAGTCAAAACTAGTGACAACAGATGTACCTAGTCCCACGCATCGACTTGATAGAGAATGAGGATCAACAGGCAACATCTGGAGCGAGGAGGAACTCACACTTGAAGCTCCAGCTCTACCAGCATCCTGAGTTCCTGACTCTACAAACACGTAAGCTGAAGGCACCTATTCCCGGTACCTTAAGCCAGTGTGCATGCCTCCGTTGAAGAAACGACTTTGTCGCAGAGGCAGTAAGGGTGATTGATGAAGAAAAAATCAAATTGTTTCAAATAGCGAGGGGTACTGTATACTGTATAAAAGACCGAAGTCAGAAGTCCGTAAGCATCCTCTTGCGATTACAGCCACGCACATTCTAGCACACTAGAGTCTACAATACATTGCTGCACTTTCGTGTCCTCTTGACCAACTTAGGACTTGAAATACTACACCAACATGAGTCTAGTACCACCGATTACCACCCAATCCTTATCCCGTATCCAAGCAACGATCGAATACCATAATCTCGAACAAGACCAAGACCAAGTACCAGAACGGAAGCACCCATGATTGTCCTCCAATTCAAATGTTTGATTCAATCCGTTTTCTGTGCGAAACCGGCAAAGGGTTTGAGTTCACTGCCTCCTCCGACACGTTCTCTCCCTCTGCTGATTCCACAGACGGTCGAAGGTAACGTACCTTACCTGCCTCCGGTGTCCTCCACCAGTCAGAATGCCCTCGAGCTGAGGCCTCCTACTGTACCTGCAGCTGACTTCCTGTGGGCATGCACGAAGATCCTTGGCCACGACAAGAGCAGAAGTCTAACCAGCAATGGCGTGATGAGGTAAGATTCGGAACCAAAGCAGAGCATGCGCTTGTGAAACCCATTGTGGCTCATTAACGCAGGTAACTCAAGGGGCTTGCATCTGTTCCACTTCCTTTTGCTTGTCTTTGTTCTAATGCCAAACGTTGGTTATGCTTGACTGGGGGTTCAAACTACGGTAGAGTGTTTGGAGCAATGCATTGATTGATTGTTGTGGAACGCAGTGATTCCCCCACAAAATATAAAATAAGAAGCAGACAACACCATGAATAATTTTTCTAAGTGTTAGAAGTAACCAAAACAATTTCAAAATTTCAAATTCATCAATTAAAATGAAGTCCAAGATTATTTATATATATACACATATTCCTAAGGTGAAATTAAAACTCCATATGGTAATGTTCAGAGCTCTCTGCTTAGCCGCCGGATACTGTAAAGGTTTGTCCTGTTTTGGATTTCGAATGTGAAGCTCCAAACATGGAATGATCTGTTATCTGCCAGGCACCCCATGAAGACAAAACTTGATTGGCGGGCATTTGGACTCATATAACTTAACTTAAAAGGACTTTTTTGCACGTGATAGCATTGGTCCCTACATGCTGCAAATTGTACATTTAACCCTTGATTCTCAACACAAAAATTTAGCATCGGCATCGGATGGATGATAGAAAATCTTTGTATTTAGGATAAAAATGCAAGTATTCATTCTTGAAATTTTGAGTGAAAAGGGAAGATCTTCTATAGTGCTTTGACTTCCAATGAATGCTTTTAGAATTCTTTAAACCATTGGTTCCCACAATATCAAAATGGATGATTTCATAGTCACTAGGGTTTCATCCTTCAAGAATTAAAGATGAACAATTGATGTGTTAGAGAATACAATGACAAGTAAGCCCCTAGACAATCAAGTCAATGTACTAAGGATTTGTCTATAGTAGACCTACAAGCCTTGCTAGACCTACAAGTGGGTGAGAATTTTTTTTCCATGCTCCTCATCTATTTTCAGCCATCAATTTTGTACTTCCTATCCTCCATTGTTTGATGTAAGATTTAAAATTCGAAATATGAATCCAAAGTTTTAATGGAGGGTATTCATCCCCTTCCATTCTTTTTTTTCTTCCCTATTTATAGATAAAATATTATTGGCATGTATTTTTGCACCCTATTTTTTTTTTAAATGAGAAGGTAGACTAATTTTGGCACCTTGTTTTTTTTATACATTTTAGAACTACAAAATTATTAAGCAGAATGTAAACACCTTCCAAAAGAAAACATGTGAACAATAAGTTTTTCATAGCATTTGAACTACCATTGGATGCAACACACAATACCAATAGCATTTGGTCATGTAAAAGGTTGTTGACAACAAAACTAATTGTAAAGGCATACCATTGAAAAGAAAAGAAATTCTAAAATACAAAACCTATAAGTTGCAGAATGCATCCAATAGTTGTGTGCAATTTATGAAAGAAGAACAAACTAGAATACAAAAAATCTAAAAATATAGCAATTTAATATACTACATGTTTTTACAAATGCATGTATAAATAGTCCCAATCTACTAAGGAACCTAAAATTTACAACTTGAAGGTTCATAGACAAAAGGCATCCATAATTAATAGCTATCATTATACATTTTGAATATGCTAGAAAAAAAATTAAGAATAGAGGAAGTAATAGCTTGTCGATTTCTAACCAAACTCTCTAAAACACACTAGGAATAGTAGCTGCAACATCAACGGTGCTAGTATGTGAGCATGAAAGTGTGAGCATGTGAGCCTTGAGCATATAGATAAGTATGTATATGCAACCATTTGAAGGTGTTTATAACATAAACACCTATAATATAGGTGCTTATAGCATATATACACTATTAACATAGAAGGTTACTATAGTATAGATACTTATATCATAGATGTATAGTCTTCTAGGCTTATAGGCTCACATTCTTATGTTCACATAATAGCAACCCTCGCTGCAACATTCTACATTAGGAACAACAACTAAAACAAGAGTAGAAATGTTAGAGAAACACAAGTAATTTCATAGAGCTTTATATAAGGATGACTCTAGGAGCATTTTCCACCAATCCAAAGCTATGCTTTACTCAAATTCAAGACAATGATTACTACCACCTTTCTAACAAAACTGAAACTACTAAGCATTTTTCGGGGAAACTATAGTTTGGCATACTATTTTTTTTCTACTAAACAACATAAAGAGGGCTTTATCCAATATTCTATTTTATATGTAATCATCTATGAGACTCAATGCTATGGTAGATCTACTAAAAGTATAATTTTTCCTTCTATGAATTAAATTGAACCTATTTTCTTTTATCTCATTCCATTTTCTACTACACTAGTAGTCTTCCCCTAAGCAATTATGTTTCACCAAAAGAACACTTCAAAATTGTCATTTCTATTGCACAAAGCTACAATGTAATACATGACTCCATTTCCAAATGTAGGATTTTGCTTTAGACTTGTATAAAGATGCAAAGGAAAAAAATTAGATAAGCTTAACAAATCACATGTAAATTGCAAGATATTCTTGTTCAAAGTGAAAACTACAAAAAGAGTATTTTTACACCTTATTTTACTAGGTTTATAGACTTTTGACCTCTTTAACTTAAATTTTTTCTGCCACAAAGTTTTCAAATTTGAATCTTCATCATAAAGAATTGAAAATTTAGGAGAAATTAATATTATTTTTTAAATTATTGAAAAGAAGTAATTATAAGATGGAAGGTATAATTAAATTGTAAGTAGGTCTATTATATAGTTGATACATATCAATTCTTATAGTTAGATTGTTGTCATAAGAAATTTGCAACCTATGAATGAATTTTGGGGATAATTGCAAAATTTGAGATAAAAAACAAATCTTATGCATTACTTATTCAATTAAATGTTATGATTGCTTTCAAAACAAGGGGATCTATAAATTTGGAGATAATTGCAAAAATTTAAATTAAAAATGAATTTGATTTATTACTTATGGAATCAAATGTTATGATTTCTTGCAAAATAAGGGGCTCCATAACTCTTGGGGGAGGGGGTCCACAAGAGTTAGTAGTAGAAAACTATGTGTGAACAAATGATAGGGTGCCTAAAAAACATTTGAGATAAAATTTGAATTTGTTTTTTTATACTATAGGGTACCAAAAATGCCATGCCATGTGTTATAACTACTATAGGATATAGAAAAAATAGATTCAATTAGAAAAAAATTGAACCTAAGATACCCCTTTTTAATCCTTTTTTTTGGTGAAAAATATGAAATTTTGGTATCTTGTGAGTAGCATATTCAATGATTTCATAGCTTAAGTTGGCTTTAGATTTTAGAGTTTAGGTGACTCGGGTGGGTAGGTGGGACATCCCTTATCAAGACTTTTCCTACCAAACTTTCGAAGACTATTATCATACTGCTAATTATTCAAACATAGCAAAAAAAACTCATAGTAAAGCAATGAAGATCATCTCTTGTAATAAATGTAGTTCAATCAAAATCAAACAATTGTAGAATTTATCATGATCAAAATAGTGAAGTTATAATATAGAGATTGTATTCAGGATCAATTACATTGATCAATACCAACAGATATAAATTTCATAGTCAAATTTCTAAAATCAAGACAAAATTTCATGGTATAAATCAAATCATATACTGAAGCTATAGGATGAATGCAAGAAACAATTGTACTATTTTCACTTATACATTTTTTATAACTAGTTTTTTGGCTATAACTTTTGTACTCTAGCTTCAAATGACTATAAACTTGTAGGGAGAACACTCATAAATATTATATATCTTTCCTAATTTTTGAATATTTTTCAAAAATATTTTATTATTTTTAAACAGCCCTTGATAATTTGTCACAAATTCCATTGAATGGAGTTTTTAGTATTATTTTGAACCCAGAAAAATGAACTTTAAGGTGAAATTTTCAGAGGATGGTCTTTAAATATATTTGTAGCTATCCACAAAAGGAATTTTAAAAATAGTTAATTTTGTGTGGTGTAGAAGTCCACAAAAGGACGTTTTTGCTGCCTCTATGGTGATTGCTTTTCAAAACTTATAAAACATTACTTTGGTATTTTTTTTGTTCAAATCTCATCGTCAAAAAGTCTTGTCAAATGGAATTTTTTAAAATTTTAAAAAATAATTCTTATTTTTTATTATTATTAATTTAAACATTGAAGTATCTATTTTCTTCATCTAGTGAAGAAAAATACAACTTTGACATTTTTATTTGTAAAAATAGGAAATTTTTTTTTAAGAAAATCTAAAAATTGTCCATTTGGAAAGTCTTTTTGGAGATGAGATTTGAACAAAAAAGATACCAAAATAATTTTTTATAAGTTTTGGAAAACAAACACCACAGAAGCAGCAAAATGTCCCTTTGTAGACTTCTACACGACACAAAATTAACTATTTTTAAAATTCCATTTGTAGATAGCTATAAATATATTAAAAGACCATTCTCTCAAAGTCTTACCTAAAAAATCATTTTTTGGGGTTCAAAATAGTACTAAAAACTCCATTCAATGGAATTTGTGACAAATTAATAAAATAAAATTTTAAATATGAAATGAATTTTAAATTTTTGAAAAATTAGAGTAACAATTTCAATCAAGATATCTAGAAATAGTTTGTTTTTTTGCATTTAGTTTATTATTCAATAAAGTTAGAGCCTTATTAAAGAAAAAAAAAACGCAACAAATAGTACAAGTGTTTCTTGCATTCACCCTATATGATTTAATTTCCCCTTAGTATTGAGTTAGTTATCTGCCTTTAGCTTGAGGAGAGCTATATGGAAAATAATTCCTTGAAGTTGTGGACCTCACTTGTCTCTATGGCCAACACAACAAAGAAATTGGTGTACTTATCATAGATAAGATGTCTTAAGCCTGCAACAGCTTGTTAGCACTCTTCACAAATAATTTAAAAACCAAAAAATTTCAACAAACAATCAAGAAAAAGATAGCCATATAGTATTGCCCAATAATATAACAACATTATGTGTTCTAAAGTGACTTGTGAAGCTACCATTTTGCCTTTGCTAAAATTCAACAATTACAACAATCACCCGAGACCACCAAACAAATATGCCAGCAAGCTTTAAGTGTGTTGAATATGAGTGTCTAACTTTGGCTTTATACTCTCATTCAAGTCCCATTAGCTACTAGGTACAAGCTTCACTGTATATAAACAATGGAGCTTCAACATCCCTCCATTAGTGCTTGTATTTAGGATTTGTAGGGCTCAAAAGGTTGCCAGCCCTCAAGTGGACATTATTAGCTTAATAAATCTTCACCAATTTGGATTAACTAAAAGAATAATAACAAATGTTAGTAGCCTGAGTGCAGTAATTGTTTACATGTATTTATCAAATTATCCATCGTTAATCTTGAAGATCAGGTAGTTAATAGAAGGAGAAGATGGAATAGTTATTTCTATAATCCATTAGGAAAATTGTACTCAATACTACAAATAACTAATTGAGGTCAAAGGACCAAATACCAATGTTTGAATTAGTACTTGAACTAATAGTTTCAAATCAGGCTTGAATTTGTAATTAAAATATTGATCTTTACAAATTAAGTTGTACTAATAATATTAATAGGAACTTGAAAGCAAATACCATTTGATCAATTTCTCCTTGTATGTATATTGTATATGTGCCATATGTCAATTAGTATTTTTTCCTTTTGATATAGTGTAATATTTAACAGAAAAAAGATCCATCTATTAGTATTTTATAAATAATGCTAGCACTAATTATGGTATGTGTATTAAAGGCCATAAGCTATATTCTATACATTATATTTTCATTTTTGGCATAATGACCAAAAAGAATAAGTATACTACTAGTACTTTTATTTATTTTAAAAACACTTTGCACTAGTGTACATGTATCTATATGAGCTTAGACCATATTATGCACAAAAAACCATTGTAAAAGATCAAGGAAAAACTATTCCTTAGAGATAACTTATCACATTACAAAAACATGACTTAGGGTTTGGGATTTAGGATTTTAGGATACCTACTTGCCTGCTCACAACCTGCAAGGAATGGTGTGACAATGTAAAGAATCTTTTGCATTATGCCATTCTCCAAATTGCAATGGCAAATTTCATTGCGCTGAAACCTTGTGGAGTTTCTCGTTTTAGGTCATCAACAAGGAAGTGAAATATAACATGAGTAGTTACCAAGTATAATTTGGCTTACTCTATGTTTTTTTGTACATGATCTTTGTAGATGGATGTGCATAAGACCCTATGTACAACACCACTAGGAGACTTGAGTATATTACAGGACTTGTGATCAAAGTTGTTGAAGGGTTGGGGTACCAAGGAGGTTAAAGTTGTAGTGGGAGGAATTTTGAGGCAAATTCAAGATTGTGGATCTCTCCATCGCAATGTCCAAATTGAGGCTGCAGTTTGTTTGGGTTCTAGGATATGTGCACTTGAAAAAACTAAAATCTAAACCCTCTTCATATTTTGCACTTGTAATACTTTTATGAACACTTTTTACAGGTATTGTTGATTGAATAGAAACACTTCTAATGCTAGTGCTTTTGTGGTGCAAGGGAAGATTTTGTCATGGAAAAACTAGGGGCTGTGGAAGTTAGCATTTGTGCTTTCATTTTTCCATGGACAATGTAAGTTTTGAGAGACTTTTGCTTATCCACATTACTCTTCTAAAAGCACATTTGTAAACTTCAGGCTTGTAATAGGTTTTGTAAACTCTGATTTCTAAGCATTTGAACACTAAGGTTTTTGTGTTGTTCAACACATTTTTAGCTTAATAACACACTTTGGTTATCATCTATCATGTAGACATTCAGTTCCTTCTTTGTAGTTTATATGGCACTTTACAAATGTGTTGCACTTTACAAATTCTATGGCACTTTACAAATGGTATAGGACTTTATAAAAATTTTGCATATAAAGAAAAAAATTGAAGTAAGATAGTATGTGATATATTTGTGACAATTGGACATTACAAATAATGTATGCCCCCTTTTTAATAAATAAAATTAGAAAATTACATAATGATAGGGTGTACAAAAAATAAAATAAAATAATAATACCCCTTGTTTATTACTAGATGTTCGCACCTATATCCTTATTTTTATAAGGAGAGACCTCCCTGAGCCATGACTTTAACATCATTGACCTAAATAAAGTGTATCATTTCTTCCCATATAGATATAAATATAATCTATGAAAAAAATAAATAAAAAGTAAAATCTTGAAGTTTAGAGAGATTTTTATGGGCCCCTTGGTAGACGCTTACGCTCCCAATATAGGGAACTTCGGCCCTGATGGGAACGGGGAACGGGTGGAACGGGGTCAAATCGGCTTACGCGATGCACAGGCGGAAGCAAGTGCTTGAGCTATGGAGCACGAAAAAATTGAGAGAAATCGGCGCAGTTTGCCGGAGACTCTCGCAGGATCTTCGGCTCATAATCTCGCAGGAACAGTTCTCTTGACTGAGAAAGTAGTAAAAAACCAGGAGCTGCAGGAACATCCAAAATACTTATCCCAAGGGATGATATGAAGGGTCTTATTGTAGACGGGTCGTACCGAGCCTTCGCCTGAATGATCCGCTCTTTGGTATCGCACGTAAGGATAAAAATTTCATTGCTTGCAGCACCTTTCCTGTGAACAAGAACTACAAGAAGTAGAAGCGACTCTGGCTTGGCTGTTAACGTAAGTGGTCGTTTGGCATGCCAACAAACGTCATACTCCAGACCGTTCCCCAGCCTGTGAATTTCTCTTCGACTCCGCTAGTGCTTACTTCCGATAATCCTATCGAGGTCAGCAGCTCTTTTGGATAAATCATTCTCTGTGAACCACATCAGCAACACCGGTATATGAGAGGCCAAGTCTGAAACCATATCACTCAAGGAAGCACTTCAGTTTGATAGTAGAAAGTAGAACTATTTAGGAACCACATTGCTACATTTTCTCACAGAAGGGAAAAGGGAAGGCAGGCAAAGAAACCTTATCAACAATGTTATTTCCAGAGGCTATGGAGGTGGGAAAAATTGCAATTCTATCTTCAAAAGCAGCGACAGTGACTGCACGACCCCTGCACATTGCAAAAATCATAAAATTTAAGCCACTTTTGATGGTTGAAGGGATACCATGCCCGTGAACATAAAAAACGTACGCTACAAATGTGAGCATTATCTGATTCTTGAACAATATTTACGTGATAAACATGACTTCTGTCAAGTAAATCACCTGGGCTCAATCGCCAACAGTCTTCCCAATTCTCGCCGTAAGTTTCCATAATCTGCAATTTGGACATGGGCAACAACCAAAAATTTGACAAAACCACAGCGACACAGTCGATCTTCAGTCTTCTAAGAAATGATAGCAATTCTCTAGTTTGAAGCTAACAGGTGATAGAGATACGTAGCAAAGTCACAACTTCTGTTGTGCACTGTAAGAAAACAAATCAAGACTTAGGCATGATAAAGGTTCACGTAATATTTTGTATAATCCAAGGTCGATTAGTCATGTCAAAAAATAAGAACACCGCTAAAGCACCTAAATTCACTATTGTGCTGCTTCAGACTAAAAAAAGAAAGAAAGAAAGAAATACCTATGGAGTTCAATGTTGAAAGTTAAGAAAGAGAGTTTCCCGGAATCCGAAAGAAGCACTAGCAAGTCCTTCTCGTATGTCTGCATGAACCAATTTGAGAACGCTAATCTTAGACATTTGCATTAGACAATTTCTCAAACAAGAACAGCCACAAAAATGAAATGACATCAAGTGTTTTCACAAAGATTAGGCAAAGTCTACTTTGACATAAAATTGCCTCTATTCAGATTAAGCTACATGCGCAATCCACACATGTAATACTAGGGAGGCAACTGCTAATATCGACAATACGCTATACGAGCAGATGCACTCTTGCTTACTTCTTACACTTAAACACAGTAGATGGCAACTCAGATAACGGCAAAGGATGATGAAAATAAGTGGATATTCAGAGATTCAAAAACCTATGGAAGAGGACTTCGACGGGATTCGTTCCAGGGTAGAGCCTGAAGATCTTTGATAGTCCCGAAAACTGGCTGCTCGCAAACTGACTGGACAATCCCATCCTCACTCACGACCACAAGCTCCAGTGATGTTTCCTGTCAGGAAAAATTTTAAGCGACACACGATTAAGCATTACCTACATTCAAAGAATGCAACAGCAAAACAAACTCCCTCTTCTACTACAAAGATAGCCAGAAATACCCTGGACGTGATATCCTTCATCAAAGATCTCAATTTGAGGTATAAACGTCAAATCTGAGCTGTTCCGTTGCATTCGACAGCCTCACCCACGAAGGACATTGCCAAAAATACAATTTACAAAGCCAAAGCGACTCATATTAATTTGTAGAGCTAGTCACTTTCTCTCAATGAGCATTACAAGGAAAGCAATTTCGTTAACATACGAAGAGTATTCTACCGTAAACGGGGTGAAACTAAACAAATAACACGCTCAAAATGCTTTTGGCTTAAAACAAGGCATGCAAGACCTTTAATTAGCCCCGCAGAAGAATCTAACCCATAATTGAAATCTCTTTGATTACTCGTTCCCGGAGCTGAATTAGCGAATAATCAAAAGAATCGGAACGCGAGAGAAAGACAAAATTCGAAATTTCAAATTTAAGAAGAAAAATGCTCCGCAGTAAACAATTTATCTTACCTTGCCAAGTACAACATCAAAAGTAGAAGAGCATCGAATATGCCCATAAACAGCGTGCAATACCACGCTGCTCTTCTGCACACATTTCGCTACATAGCGCGCTTTAATTGCCTCTCCTGGATCCTCCCCTCCCCCATCCTGGACCGCCATGGCTTCTTCACTATTATTCTCAATGTGACCTTATCGTGGCTCCAACGCCTCCACTTCCGTCAACGGAGGATAAATTTCTCCACTAACCACGGCAGTTGATCTGCTGTAAGTACTGCATTTGTACCCAGTCGATCATCTCATAAAATTTTGCTCCAATTAGCACTGTCCTAATCAACCAAACGCTTCCAACTCTACAAAACCAAAAACTACAATTGAGATGCCTGATTCCGAACCACGACCATCGCCATACATCGCTTCTTCCTCGTCGCAATAGCTCTTCATTCTCTTTCTTAACCAATTGCTTTCGGCCGAGTCTTGTAAATATTCCACTTTACCAACATAATTCGTCAGTGGAAAACCTTGCACAATTGGCTCAAATCGACAGCTGGAATGAAAACCCTTCAAAACCCTAAAAATCAGAAGCGACAATACATGTTCCGCCTGAAGGCAGGCTTGTAGAATAATTTACAACGGCAATAACACGTTGCCGTTGAATAAACTTATTAATGAAATAAAACAATCTTCGAGAAATTCTATTCCACTCGAACATTGGTTCACTTCTTCATTTACAAGCGTCAAATGAGCTATCACATATTCAATTCCTCAATCACACCAGCACGGATTCAATTCAGAAAACTCTATGAACCCTGTTCTTGATCGCTCTCAATCAAACTTCCACCTCAAATCCTGAGTTTTGCACGAGATCCCCCAAAAATACGGGATCCAAGTATCTCGACATTCGAGATTGGAAACAAGCTCTCACTCGCATCCTTCGATTGCGAACCAATCCAAATTTCAGACTCCAACCAACAAATAAAGGAATCGTCCTAAACGCCAATCCTTGGACCAGTTCACGACCTCAGTTGGCGCAAAATCACTCCAAATCGCAAAGTCTCCATCGTCAAGCTCGGGATTCAATTCCCTGTGACTTAGAAACGAATCGTTCCCACAATCGGAACCGACCTCGCGCACCGAGAGTGAGAGCAAGAATGGCACTTCCACGTCCTGGACAAGGTTATGTCTGGCCCCCGTTGCTGCATGTCCTGCTACCGCTTCTCTTTTCTTCTGTGTATACTCGGCAAATTGGATTTCAGAAGGCTCAACTCTTAAACGTCACAGGTTTTGAAATTACACCGAACATTGCTGTGACGGTTGAGGGTTAATTTATCGAAGGTTTACTATCATTCTTTTGAGGGAGAACGATTTGGACGATCTGGACTATATCCGTTGAAAGTACTGCATTATGCAGGCATGGATTATCTGTCATGAATTATCTGTCAGATTTATGTTCAAGTGTATTTAGGGTTTAGAGTCTAGGGCCCACACGTCTTGTTTCTTGGTTATCTAAATATTTTATTGATTTTGAATTTCATCTTAGAATTATTTAACAAATTAGCTTTTTCTTCTATCTCATATGAGCTTCTATGTAACAAATTTTAAAGGATGATAATTAATATTTTTTCTTTAATTTTTCTTAAAATTCTTAATTTAACTCTTCAATATAAGGAATTAGAAATTTAAAATATTGGATACAAAATTTTTAATTTAATAAGATTGAAAGTCTTACAATCTAATCATACACTTTGGAAAAAATCAAGTTTTCTTTACTTTAATCACAATTATCTTCCATATATACATGGTCAAAAGTTCTTAACAAGACGTGTGGGCCCTAGGCTCCTCGACAGGATGAGGAGCTTCCACATATGGAGTGTTGGGAATCGCATCATCCGGGTCGTAATCGGGATCCAAAGACCTGTTGATAGCCGCTCGGCCTGATTCCATGCATGGCTTGCAAGCTATCTCCACAGCTCCCCAGCCTAGAACCAGGGCCACCAACACAAGAATTGCCGTCTCAATCGCCCCCATAGCGAAGTCTTAATCCGAAGGAGCCCTTATTACGCCCTAATCCAACAGCCACGTACCAAAATGATCAATTTATAGATTCTATCTCAGTATAGTGGATCCCGACACTTCAATATCTACTACAAGCTTAATTTCAAGAACTCCAAGTTCACCAGAAGTGAAAACGAACATAGACGCAAGCCCTCGCTGGTGTAGGATTGCAATGTGCACCAACAAAATAAAACTTCTCATCGGTATTAATTTCTATCCCTCCAAAATCATCCCGCAAAGCAAAATGAATGGAGATCCTATTACGACAGCTAAATCTCGAATCCTTACGAATTCTGAAGGAGCCGTTTCTACACCCTGATCCAATAGCCACATACTGAAATTAACAATTTAGGGTTACAATAATAGTGTCCAGTAGATGCCCCTAAGTGCACAATAAAACTAGAGCGCCAATTCCACAAGCTCATGCCTCCATCAATTTCTCCAAACGGCCCTTCATTGAGGATATTGGACCTCGTAAGATGTGAGTCTTTTCACCCTCCCTTCTCGCAGATTATATGCGTCTTTTGAGACCACGTATGAGATGGATTCATACTAGAGACTCAAATAAGGCCTAACGTTGTTCGGTGGTTGCAGCGAAAGCATTAGTTTCGGGACAATGTCGAAACAAGACATCGTCAAGGCTTCGGAATTGCATGTGTACGAGTCAATGCTTTACACCATGCCTGAGAGGAAGCCAGCTCCATATTCGGTTGTAGATACGCGGCTGGTATGCCTCTTATTCACATTTTCGCTTCACTCTAGTCATATAATGAGAAACGTAATCAGAGCCTCATAAGTGAATGTGGCATGTCAATACAGTCTATTAAAATGATCTCATTATTATTATGGCTATCTTCTCGGGATCTGGTTCAGACGTTTTTTTCAACTGTTCTCTTGTGTCAGATATTTTTTGCCAGGTGACTAGCCAAATTTGATGAGGAAATTAAGACGCTCTTAGCAGAAACACCTGGCAGTTAGGGTTTAGGGTTTAGCTGTATATGAGACGTGCAAAGTGTTGTTCCTGTTTTCTTACTTGGTGTACTCAATAAATTCTTCCACATGTCTTCTAGGCAGTAGCGGTTGCGAGTCCCACCATGGCACTTACAATGTTGGTGGTTCTGGAATAGGGAACAACAAACAAGAAAGGGGACAACTTGTTTTGGAAAGTTGGCAGACTGTCCGGGGCATTTCGGTCACACAAAGCTCGAGATGCCAGTCTTTCACATTGGGTATCTCAAAAATATTCTACAGATTTTACAGTGCATCTGCAAGGTATTTCAATCATTTCTTCTTTTTTTATTTTGTCTGGGCTGCAGCAATGTCTTTCTGTGGCTGTACTCCATTAATCTAGTTCTAATCGGGATTTGCTGTCCGCCTGTGACCTGTCCAGAACGTCACATTGGTGAGTGTTATCATTCATGCATCTTCCTCTTATTGTATTGTACTGTTATTGATTCTTATTCTCTTGGAGATTGGAACGAATGCAGTCGTGCTCCCGAATTTTAATGCCAGAGGAGGAGTGCAAAGTGATCCTTTGCAAGATGCGAAATCCCAGAATTGAGGTGCTGCAGAGACGAGCAGTTTTAAAAAAGGTTATGGATAGGTGTAAACGTGTGCGCGTTTGTACTCGTTGTGGAGATTATAATGGTATGAGCCCTTGCTACTGTTATCCTGTATTTCATTCTGATCAATGGAGCTGGTAGTTCATTAGCCTTAACATGTTTGGATGCATGACACTGGTAGAGTTCCAGCGGCGGGGTAGACTATGGAGTAATAGTAGTTGATGGGTATTACTCGGTGGTCTTTTCTCTAGGGACGGTGAAGAAAATGGCACAGCCCCCTGTGAAACTCATCCATGACAAGTATTCCAAGGCTCTGGATCTTAAGGACGAGATGATAACATCATTAGAGGATGCGATGAAATGCAGGCCTGAGTTGAAGAATTGTGTTCATCGCGTTTATGACAACCTTGATCCTATTCGAGTGCTTCAGCTTTTCGAAGCTATGGTGGAACGGGTATCTCGTGCTTACCGTGCTCACTTTTTAGTAAGAATTATCTGTTCCGTTGCCCATAATTTGAGATATAATATATGTTTGTAGCGGAGCAAAGTACATGCATTGCAACAAGTTTATCGGCCCCCTTGATCTGTGCAGGATTGCGAGCTACTAGATTTAGCAGAGAGGCCTGAAAAGTTGATTGTTACGCACTTGATAGTGCCCCCAGTGGCCATCCGACCTTCAGTGGAAATGGAATCCACAGCTGGAAGGTGGGTTTAAAGAGTAGTGTTCGATTCGAGAGGTTGAGTAGAATTGGATCTTAGGCAATTCACCAGTTCCTATCAGTTGTATATGCTAGTCTTGTGATGGTTTCTTAGAATTTGTAATTCGTTAGCTGATCTCTTATTTTTTCTGTTAATGACGAAGCTGTAATGAAAATTTCCTTGGGACTACAGAATGATCAGCAGTCAACTTTTACCCCTGTGAGCAATGTGCCATGAGATTTAATTCTTTCTTGTTGGACTTATTGAAACCAGCAATGAGGATGACATTACAGTACGACTTTTAGGAATTCTGAACTGCAACAATTCTCTTCGTACCTGCGTGGAGCAAGGGTTGGCAGCTGAAAAAACCATGGTAGGTTATTTTTCCTTTTTGTTTAAAATTGTACTTCGTGATGTTCGAGTTTAAAGTACTTTACTGTGTTTGTATCTAAAACTTGATTTTGGCTTGTGGTAAGCTGGAATTGGATGTAGTTTTAAGAGGTCAAAATGTCAGTATTTGATGCAGTTTGTTGATATTATGCCCTCCCTTTTCGTTATTTTATGTGAGGTGGAAGCACGGACTGACTGAAAAGCAAAGTTTAACGGCAGAGGAGCTATCTAGATATATCAATTACGCTCGTAACTTCATTTGGGTGATTTTTATGCTATGTAGGAAACTTGGGAACTCCTTCAGTCACAGGTGTCACAACTAATCAACAGTGAAACACCAGTACCCCGATCTGAACAGCCCACTTCCGGCAAGCAACCTCGCGGATTTGTACAACGTCTGAAGGGAAAGCAGGGTCGGTTTCGTGGAAATCTGTCTGGGAAAAGAGTGGACTTCACTGGCCGAGATGATGGACGCCCGTCGGCCTCCTCCTCCACTTCCTCCGCCCATCCTATATGAGCCGAACATCCTACGAGAGTCTGCGCCGAACATCCTGCGAGACTCTGAGGGACTGGACTCACAGTAGTGTTGCCAGACAGGTTCGCTTAGCTTTTTGTGTATATAGCTTGGCGCGTAGGATTATGCTCTTGTTTGTTTTTCGGAAAGAGTTTTGCATTGTCAGTGAAAATAGTTTTTTGCAATGCGTTTTCTCGCAACTCAATTGTTTTGTTCTTTGTTTTTGAGTGGCAGTCCTTAGCATTGTCCTCGATGGGCCAGGAGTGGGAGGCATCTCAGGCTCAGCAGATGGGCAACTTACATTCTTTTCTTTGAGTCATACTGAGGTAATTGTAACACTCTTCGCTCAACCCATTGAATCTGAGATGCAAAATTTTGATAATCAATACTGGCTCGCACTAAGAGTATCTAAGTGACATAGTCTTTACTCCTACCCTAGTTCTGAAGAGGCGTACGATTAATCCTTGTTTATGTTTTTCTTAGCGCCTTGGATGCCTTGTGTGCACGCAGAGTATGTATACTCCAAAGAAAAAAGATCTTATCGGACACCACTGTCATCTCTACTTCTGAAAGCAAACCTGCAACTTCCTTCTGGTGCACATCCAGGAGTTCGACATGTTTGCGATGCAAATCCTGGAATCCAGCTCCATTCGGACGGCAAGGGACGACGGGTTCAGAACAAATGACAATCGCATTGTCCATGACTCCAGTTGCTGATTCCTCTGGACAGCGAGCATCCTCGAGTGAGTTTCCCAGAAGAGGCTCTGGAACTGGGCTTTCCGTAACCCGATTCGAGACATATATCTCAAGTGAGGAGGTTCGAGTACTTACAAGTTGGTGCTCTCCCTCCAAGGGACTGGACTCTACATCACCCTGGACCAATGCATTCTCTTGAAGTACAACGCTGCCCTGGGTCATCATTTGGAGTCCTTCACTCTCTTGAGTCACTACAATCTCTTGGGGTCCCTCATTGTCTAGGGCCATCTCAATCTCTCGGGGCAGATCTACTCGATTTCCGGTCTTCTCTTATGGGTGCACTGCTTTCCTCACCACAATCAGCAACCTCCTCCCCTCTCCTTTGCCTGGGTGTGCCTTCTATTGAGATTACAAAGGTATTGATGGATGAAAAGCTTTACTTAGATGGTAGGAAGATATCAAGCCATATGAGTGGGCTGAATTTAAGCTAGAAGCCTTTCTCTAGTTATCCACAAACCATGTGGGATAACTACCTTTCATGGGCTGCCTTTGACTACGAGCAATACCCAATGGACTCTAAGACTAACCTAGTGTCTAATGCTACACCTAGGGTTGAATGTACATGGGCTACACTAATATGTATATGTTCCTCAACATACTCCTAGGGCTGTATGTACATGGTCTATACTAATATGTGCATGATCTTCAACACTCCCACTTTGAGAGTAGTCAAAGGTGCAATGAATTATCATTGCAATCAAGTTTGGGTTGGTGGCTTACCAAGTACGCCATAAAACTATCTCAATACTCTCTTGACCGTTGTCCAACACTTTGGGCCATACTTAGACATGGATTCACATACAACACTCACTGATAATGCCAAATCAGTCCTTGTGGCTTCTATGGCATGCTTCAAAGAACTCACCGCTGTCTTATAAGGCACACCTTGCATTTCAGCCCTCGCCTCCTCAAATTCGTCATCTATGAGCTTTGGCAACTCCTCATGAGTGTTAAGTGGTGTACCTAGGGCTTTGCACTCCGTTTGCATAGCCAACTCCCACTTGCTTGCATCTTCACAACCCAACACTTCTCCAAGTGTGGTTGCATCTCCAAAGCAAGCTAGGTTGGCTTCTTCTTCACGTTGTAGGGGAAGAATGTGATTCAGCCACCAATCTCCTAGAGGCTTATGAGTCCTTGTTGGATAACGTGGCTCCTCTTGCTCCTCCAAGGGCTGATCATGCTCTTGCTCTCTTGGTGAAGTGCTTGGAGAAGGAATTGTTGATCTCTTCACTTGGGGTGTAGTCACCTTCTTCTTGGGCTCCACCAAGTCCTCATCTTCCCCTCCTTGCTCTTCATCTCCATCATCTTCCATGTGCACTCTTGGAGTTGTGTCCACCACATGGGCTGGTCCTCCATTTCTCCCACTTGGGCTCATCTCCAAAAGCTTGGATCAACACTTCCATCCTCCAAAAAGGTCACATCTCTACTCTTGATGATTTTCTTGCTCTCCACACACATCAGCCTATAAGCCTTGGTTCCCTCATAATAACCAAGGAAAAGGCACTTGATGCCCTTGGCATCCAACTTGGTCCTCTTGGCACTTGGGACCAATGCATAGGCCATGCACCCAAAAATCCGCATGTGAGACACATGGGGCCTAATCCCACTCTAAGCTTCTTGGGGTGTCATGCTTGTCAAGGCTTGGATGGGGCACCGATTCCTTGTATAAATTGCTGTAGACATCGCCTCCCCCCAAAGCTCATACTTCAGCCTTTGGCCATGAATCATAGACCTTGCTATCTCTACAATGGTGCGATTTGCACGCTCCGCTACACCGTTTTGTTGAGGAGTGTAAGGTGCTGATATGTGGTGCTCAATGCTATGGGCCTTCAAGTACTCCTCAAAGGCCTTGGACACATATTCCCCTCCATTATTTGACCGCAGCACCTTCACCTTGCAATTAGATTGGGCCTCCACAAAGGCCTTCCAAGTCTCAAAACGCCCAAACACCTCACTCTTGTACTTCAGCATATACACCCACACCTTGCGAGAGAAATCATCAATGAAGGTCACAAAATACCTTGCTCCTCCTATGGTTGTGGTCTTCATCGGCCCACACACATCTGAATGCACAAGCTCCAATGGCTTGGTGGCTCGGCTTGCCCCATCCTTGGGGAAGGGCTGCCTTGCTTGCTTGCCCTCAATGCACCCCTTGCACACCATAGAACTCCAATCATGGTTGCAAGAAAAGAAGTTCAGCCCCTTCACAAAGTGTTGGAGACTCTTCATGTTCTTCACATTCAAGTGCCCAAGCCTCCTATGCCAAAGCTCCACAAGGTCTCCATGAGCTGATCCTTGGGCTGATCCTTGGGCAACACAAGCCAAAGAAGTACCATTCACCTTGGTGAAGTGGAGGGGGTACAAGTGGCCCTCACGAGGGGCTGATGCTATCAAAACTCCACTTGGTGCCTTCACAACACACCCCACCTTGTTGAAATGAACCTTCAAACCTCCCAAAGACAATTGGTTCACCGAAAGCAAGTTGGCATGCAACTTGGGGACATGGAGGGCCTCTTGGATCTAGATCCTCTTGGTCAGCCCCTTCACTTGCACCTCCACAAGGATCTCCCCCTTGCCAAGGGCCTCCACCATGCCATTGTCTTCCAAATAAATCTTCTTCCCCGAAATGGGCTGATAGGTGTGGAAGGCATCCCGATGGCTGGTCATATGTTGGGTGGCCCCCAAGTCTACAATCCAAGTAAAGATGTTGGCCTTCTCCCCTCCTCCATGGGTGGCAAAGGCGATCTCCTCCTCCTCCTCTTTAGAGGTTTGGTGTGCACTCTCCTTGTCTTTGGCTTCGCTGCCCTTGCAATCCCTAGCAATGTGGCCTGGTTTGCTACACTTGAAGCACGTCCTTGTCTCCTTGAACGCCTTGGTGTTGCCTCCTCTCCCATGTCTTGAGACCAGGGCTGATCCCTCCCCTTGGGACTCATTCTCCTCATCAAACTTGTCAATGATGTGCACGCCTTCTCCTCCACTTGATGCCATGGTAAAGCACCTCCCACTTATTGGCAACACCCAATGTGTCTCCAAGAGTTGAAAAACTCAATTCAGCCTCCAAACACTCCCTTGGCAGCCAATGGGGCTGAAATGGCATAATTCAGCCCTCACAAGGACCTCCCAAGATCCTCTTAGCTCCAAGAACGACCAAACATTCCCTTGGCAGCCAATAGGGCTGAAATGGCACCAATAAGCCCTTACAAGGACCTCTAAAGATCCTTTGAACACCGAGGATGGCCAAACACTCCTCACATGTGCATCACCTCCTCTCAACACCAATTCAAACCCTAATCAAGCTCAAGTCCAACACATGGACATCATGAGCTAGTGCTACTTCAATTCAACAAGCCCTCCTCACAAAGAGGGTACTCCACACTCCAAGGAGCTCTAGGCTTCCAATCATCCCTAGATGGAAGCTCCTACTCACAATCAACACCTCAAGGACAACAATGGTCTCCAACAACCCTAGTTGGATGACCAAGCCACCAAAGAATCCTACTTTGCTTTCAATGGCTCCACAAGGCTCACAAGGGCACAATTCAGCCCTCTTGGGTTCACAAAACCCACTAATTCACCTCTCTCACTCACAAGGGCTCAAATCAACCCTCTAGGGTTCACAAAATCCACTAATTCGCCTCTCTCACACATAAGGGCTCAAATCAGCCCTCTAGGGTTTGCAAAATCCACTAATTCACCTCTCTCACACACAAGGGCTCAAATCAGCCCTCTAGGGTTCACAAAAATCCACTAAATCGCCTCACTCACTCACAAGGGCACTAATCAGCCTTCTTAAGTTCACCAAGTCCACAAATTCGCCTCACTCACTCACAAGGGTACTAATCAGCCCTCAATGGATGGCAAACGCCTCAAGCATCCCAAACATACTTCCAAGGCTCACAATCACTCTCAACAATGCACCCAAGTGCACAATTCAACCTCAAATGACTCTCAATGCACACTTCTAAAAGCAAACTCAAACTAGGAGCATGCAACCAGTCTTAACTAGGTCTGATTACCACCATAAGCAACCTCTCCTCCAAAATGTACTCAAAACCTCACAAACCAGCCAATGAGAAAGCAACAAAACTTTCCTCTTCCTTTTTAAAAAAATGCACTCAAAGTGTGTTTTCAAAAAAATACTCACACCATATGGTTTGTAGGTGAAAAGACACAAAAGGTTGATTGCTCCTCCAAGCTCCAAGATCTCCTCCAAATGATTTGAATTTCACCCTCAAGCGCAACTCCAAGTGCGTGGGCCCATAACCTATTGAGATTACAAAGGTATTGATGGATGAAAGGCTTTACTTAGATGGTAGGAAGATACCAAGCCACATGAGTGGGCTGAACTTAAGCTAGAAGCCTTATGGGAGTTATCCACAAACCATATGGGATAACTACCTTTCATGGGCTGCCTTTTACTATGAGCAATACCCAATGGACTCTAAGACTAACCTAGTGTCTAATGCTACACCTAGGGCTGAATGTACATGGGCTACACTTATATGTACATATTCCTCAACATACTCCTAAGGTTGTATGTACATGGTCTACACTAATATGTGCATGATCTTCAACACCTTCAACACCTACCTCGTCTGATGTAGGAGTAAAAGGACGCACCCGCGACATGGCAACGTCGGCTTCACAATTCGCGATTTGCACTGCTTCCTCTTTACTCCCGAAGTTCCCCGTTCCCCTTGGTAGACGCAGCTCCAGTGAATGGAGCGTAAGCGTCTACCAAGGGGCCCATAAAAAATTTCTACACATTATTATATTAGTTTAGTCTATTAGTCAAATTTGTAAAAAAAAAATTAGATTAAATTTTTTTCTTTTTGCAATACTAGTGGTAGATTTGAGTGTTTTTTGATGATAGAAAGGTGGGACTTCATAGATTAAGGGATTAATCTCTAAATGTTTGACCTAAAGATAGTAAAATTAATTTTTTCTTAAAATTAGTTTTTTCTTGAAGTTTTCATCCTAGAGTCTCAATTCAATTTCTTACAACAAAATTTTAAAGACTAAAACTCTATTGTGTAAAAAAAATTTAATTATAAAGGTTCAAAGTCATTGAATATTGTAGTCCTACCAAATGTACAAAAAAACTTGTAGAAGAAGAAATTTGAAGCAATGTCAAGCCTATTTCTTGCCATTCTTAAAATATTAATAAAATATTTAGCTATTATCAGTCTAGTAATTACCAAAACATAAATAAATAAAATTTTGGTGCTAAAGTGCAAGAAAAAAGTTGATATCTTATTTAACTTTAATTTTTGAAATTTTACAAAAAATAAAATATCCAAAGTCCGACCAAGTCACATTGTTTTCAGCTTGCCATTGTGCGGTTTCTTGATTCCCCACAGTCTGGGATTTTATAGTCTTCTTTAGAGCTAAATTTCATCTAATGTTTTTCCACTTTAAACATTGATATCTTACAATTTATATAGTCAAAATTTCTAAAATTCAATCTAGGGGAAGACACTTCCCGTTTTTTAATAACCTACGTGCGGCAGAAGATAGGATACATTTAAATAATCTTGGGTAAAATTTATAAGAAATTTATATATAAAATAGGGGACATTAAAAAGGCAAAGTGTTTTAAAAATAAAATAGGGATGATAATATGGCTGATTTTTCCGCTTTATGGTAAAAGAGGGGCTCTTTTAATGTTGCCAAGTAATGATTACAAGTAATTGATAGCCCCCCTAAAAATACCCCACCGTTGCACGTGGATCCCCCGAATATACAAGAAGTGTCCTCCCTGGGGGTGTAGAAAGTAGAGATCTTCTATAGTTCTTTGACTTCAAATGAATTTTTTTTGAATATTATATTACCAATGATTTCCACGGTTTTAGAAATCATGAATTTCACAGAGGACCTAGCGTCCTTCTAGAGTCAATGCAAGTTGAAGTGAATGATATAAACAAATATCTTAAGGGGAATAAGATTGCTACTAAGGTTTGTCTAGCTTCCCAAGCATATTGTCCCCGTGTCGAGATTGCAATATAGCATTTATGTGGTTAGCCAATTTTAGAATGCTATTGGTGAAGGCATTTTTATTGTTTTCTCTAATTTTCAATCACATCTGTATTTGTTAGTGTAGAGCTATCATAGTGTTAGATGTCCTTTGAATGAATTACGTATTTCAAATATTTTTGCATATTTTTGATCGACTTTTAGAAGCTTGACTTTTCATTTTGAAAATCTATTTGATTTTTGGTTTCAATGGCATTGCACTCAAATTAACTCTTTTTAAAATTCTTATATTTTCTTGCATCTAGTTCTATGGAATATTTACTTTATACAATGTCAAAACACACACAAGTTTTAATTCAAAAAATGTAGAATTTTTCAATTAAACTTTCACTAGAGATGACAAATACTTCCACTTCTTCCTACCTATAAGAGGACATGGAGATTCTACCTCATTCAAAAAAATTTAAACATTGAGCATTCATTACAAATAGTCCCAAGATAGTCTATATAGTTCTATCTTTATAGTTTTTTTTTAAATATAAAAAAATTAAGATTATTAATTAAAAAATTAATCTTTTCAAAAGATCTAACTTTCTTCAATGTGTGATTTTGTAGGTGATTCTTTAGGGCCCACATGTCTTGTTTTGGTAACCAAGTTCAAGAATTTTATTCTTAAGAGGGCATAATTTTTCCTCCTAGACACCAAATGAAATAAAAACAAAATTAAATTCTTAGAAAGCTAATACATTCACTTAATTACCCTCAAGGTATGACTCTAAAAGATTACAATAAAATTTGGCATAAAAGGAACTTGTCCAAATTTCTTAAAACCCCATTTTTGTATTTTGAACCTTTAGAGGTTGAACAAACTTCAAAAGGCCACCAAATAAAACCTATCTTTTATATTTCTTTCATGTATCTAAGGGATAGTATATGTATTGATTTGATACAATTACCCAAGGCGGCTCTCATCCACACTACTGATAACAATCAATTTAACCTCTAAAGAACCAAACTACATTTTCTTGCAACATAGCAATTTTGGATAGCTCATTAAGAACAAAGGTTTCACTTTTTTCTTTGAAATTTTTATATAATATGTGGTTAAGGAGTAGCTTTAAGGTACAACAATTTTTGTAACTTCTTACTATATGTTTAAGGAATTATTGAATGTATGATATGTATTTGAAGTTGCTCCGTGGGAAACTTAAGAAAATGATTTAAAAAATAAATAAAAATTTAAAATTAGTTTTTAGATTTGTATATATGTGAAAAGCTTTGGATCATTCCATTTTGATTGACAAGATTAACGTTATGAGCAGTTTTAGTTTGAGGATAGTGTGGGTGCTTTATTCCCCTTCTTGGAATCAAGCGATCACAACCAGGCTCTGGTCCTAATGATTCTTACTACCTACGGGTGTCTAAGCGTCAATCCATTGTGCCTTCCAAGCAATGAATCTTTTTACTAATCTACCTGTCCTAATATGTGTGTTATTTCTACTTAGGGTGTGGTTCCCTTCTTGCCCAAGTCATTTGAGTTTCCTTTCTATATTATGCTTTCCTATTTCTACTTGTAGTTTTTTCCTACCCTACTCTACGCATTGTGGATTCGATTAATCTAATCTATGTCTTGTATGTGTCTTTTCTACCTCTACGTATTGTATGTGGTTATTCTACTCTATGTATTTTGGATTCGATTAATCTACTCTACGTCTTGTATGTGTCTATTCTACCTCTACGTATTGTATGTGCTTCCTCTACTCTATGTATTTCGGATTGGATTAATCTACTCTACGTACTATATGTGCTTACTCTACTCTACGTATTTTGGATTCGGTTAATCTACTCTACATATGGTATTTTCTTACTCTATTCTACGTATTTTGGATTTGATTAATCTACTCTACCTATTTGTATTTATTCTAGCCTATGTATTGCATTTTTTTCCACTTGTCCCTTTTAACTCATGGTTGTGCCTAAGTTTCATTCCATACTCGCTAATCGCGGGTCCCTAATTACAATTAGCTCATGGCCCTTGATTCTAACTGCTTGCTTGTTCTAACATTTGCATCAAGGAAAGGAGGATATGAGTTTAAGGTTAGAAGCCTACCTCTAATGTGTGTGTGGCGGCATCTTTTGGTTCCGCCGCGCCCCACACCATGTCTACCATAGCCATCCCTTGGTTCCAGTTGGTTCCTGATCCCGCTTTTTTTAATTATTCCTCTTTGATTGGTTTACAAATAGACTTCTTCCTAAATTATCCTCTACTTCTACTACTTCCTAACTATTTCCTACTTCCACTAATCCCTAAACTATTGTCTAACCCCACTATTTCCTAAACTAATTTCGGAACCCAAGGCCCCTAGACCCCTTGAGACCCCTAGACCTCGAACCCCCAAGGCCCTTCGAACCCTTGGACTGGCTGCGGACTGGTTGTTGGCCCAGCTGCGGTACCTGGCTGACCGGCATGATTGCGATACCGAGCTGGCTGTAGACCCCGGATGGCTGGCTCCAGCGTTGTAACTGGGGCGCCCTAGCTGGTGCCGTTGGGGTGCCCTGGCTGGTGTTGGGGTCTCAAAAGTAATATTTGGTTTTATCACTCAAGTGGAACTAAGAGTTGTCTAATTAAAACGAGTTAATGGTTGCCCAAGAGGTTAACCCAATGGTTGCTCCACCCAAAGGACCCACAAGTGCTACTTGTTGGATGCTAAATGTTGACTTAGTGCCAACCGTGTTAGACACTAAACGTTGATACTAACTCAAGGGGAATTATATTTGACACCCCGCTAAGACTTGGGGGGTTCAAAGCTTCGCCGTGAGGGTGAGGATTTTGACACCTGGCTAAGACTTCAACTTTCTAAAGACATTGGAGAGCCAAAGCTCCGCTATCCCTCATGGGTTTGATTTAATCTCGTGAACAAGAGAAGAAGAAGAAGAGGGTTTGCACATAACTATTTAAGACTAACAATCAAAGCTCCGCCGTCCCCTATCGGACTAACTTAACTCCATGAACAAGAGAAGAGGGAGAAGAGGGTGGATACAATGTGCAACATACTTTCAAAGTCACCTCACTAGTAACCCTTTGGTTTCTCCCAAGTTCTCTCCCACAACAACTTTCAATAGTTTCACAATACAAAGAGTGGCCCAACATCAATTTATATAAGTTCCCACCGAACTTGGGGGGGTCTCAAGTCTCCAAGTGTAAACCACAAGTACCAAGGGTGTAAAACCCCCCAAAAACTATCAAAGGCTCATTTGGCATAATAAGCCAAAAGAAATCCAACATAACCCGGGCCCAATAGTCCTCCTCCCTTAAATGGTGTGGAGTGAGAAAGAGAGAGAATGAGAGGAGAATGTTGCCCCTTTTATACTCAAAAGGGAGCACCCCCCCTTAATTTACTAAGAAAAACTAGATAAGGGAATTTAGGCGGTCCGTACATGCTTATCAATCCCAAATCTAACTATCCACTTAAGATCTATATAATTTGAATTGAGGATTCAAATCTCGCATAAACCTTACAAGAACTTGCAAATCTACCTACTTTTACCTTCCCAAAATCTACAAGTTCCCACATGGGAGTGGTTCCCATGTGTTCCCACCTACTTTTAGTTCAAATTTTGAAATTACTTACACCAAGCATTTGGAGCCACCTCCACTAACTTTTTTTAGGTGGTACTTGCTCCCACATGTGCCCGGAGTTCCCCACGCGTTCCCTACACGTTCCCCATGTCCATTAAGGCCCAAATCCTCCAAATTGACATTGAGGGGCCTTAAACCCCATTTTTTCTTCCATGTGCTGTCTCCAAAAGGCTAACTTTTGGAGTTTAGCTCCGATTGGCAAACGGATTGCGCTGTTCGGTCCAGAAGGCTATAATTAGTCTAATAAATCCCTCACCCCCTGGACTATGCCCTAAATCTTAATAAAACCTAGTATAGGCTGGGGTCAAAGTTGGGATAAATTCCCAACTTTTGGAGTTTGACTTTTTTGGACCTCAATCTTTCACCAAGCTCTTAAGCAGATAGCAAGGGATAGGAATAGACCTAAATTAGGCCTTGATACGATGCCGTATGCCCCTGGTACGCCGGTCAACTTCTAATACCGTCATTTAAATTGTCATTTGTTGAGGGATGTCGCCGATTTGGGGTCTTCCACCTATTAATTTGTCTTGAAACTTAGAGAAGCGCTCCATTGGTATGAGACCGCCTCGCCGGATTTTTAGTGGGATTTTACCACACTTTGGAATATTCTTTTGAATTCCCACCTAAAGATTGTTGCGGTTGACCGCCTAGGAAAATATCCAAACTATCTTGGAAAATTACCAAATTTTGGAGGGGACCACCCATGGGATCCCCCCACTTAGATGCAAACTTGCATCCCCATTGCGTGTCCTTGGAATTGGGAAAATGCCCGGTACCTACAATTCAAGGTTAGTATTCCGCCCATATTCTCTTCGATGCTATGGAGAGTGGGGGATCTCTCCTTGATTCCCCCATGAGGACTTCCTAACCTAGCTAGGGCCTTTTTAGGCTTCTTACCCTAAATCTGCACATCACTATCAGTTTGACGTCTGTTTGACGTCTATTTGACCAAGACAAGACCCTTTTTGGATACAAACTATCATAAACCCCTTCTAACAACTAAATGGCATATTGGTATGTGTAATGCCAATACCAGTTTAATACTCTTTTATGGGTTTTATGGGACTAACTATGCCTTGGATTGTGTAGGAATCTAAAAAAAACCCGTGAGTCCCCAGTGACGAATTGGGGGCTCACAGGTTGTTACAAAATTGGTATTCTAAAATAAATTTGAAGTCGTTTATTTAACTCAAGTTTGAATATTCTTGAAAATAAATAAAATCATTGAACCTAGTTTTTTTTAGTACATTATCATAGCCATTGGGATAGGAGCATTTACTAGAAAAAACTTACAGTTTTTTGGACAAGCTTGTGAACATGGATAGATGTTTAGTTAAACATTAGACATGTCTATTGTGAATGTCTAGAAAAATCTGTCAAGACTGACATTGCAAAAACACAAGAAAATTTGAAAAAATGTAATATGTTTTTTAGATCGACATATTTGCAAACACAGTCAAAGAATATCTCAAAAGTATGTCATATGGGAGACTAGTAGCCACATCACCTCCACATAAGTGCCAAGCAAGTAGGTAGTGCCACATAAGATTTTTTGAACAGCAATTGACATCACTACATCAGAGAGGATAAATATTGTTTTCAGTGACATCAATGTTATGTCGCAAAAAAACCTTATATTGTTTCTAGCAACATTGACAAAGACGTATAGAAAGATTGTCTAATTGTTTTTTTTTGACGTCAACTGAATTAGATGTCTAAACATTTTTTGAAATGTTTTCTTAAATGTTTATGGTACACAATACACCATGTACAAAAAAGCCATACATGATATTAAATACAAAATATACAATATATCATAAATCATACACATTCTATTATATACAATACACCATACATCATATATGGTATTTATAGTATATGGCTTGAAAATCCATTTATTATAAGTACATTTAGATGAGAGAACAATCAAATATGTAAGCACGTAGTGCAAGGTTGACGAATTGTCACGTCTAGAGCAAAATCACGTCCAAAATCCAAATGTCCAGACGTCCGCACATAGCGAACGCAATAGACACAGGGGCTACTGGACGGCGAACGCCGTCTGGAGGTTGTAGTGTCGGATGGCTCATCAAACGTGTGGACAGGTAGACGGCTTCAAACAGTGGAGATGTGGTGAACACGCGGATGGCCGCAGACAGCTCAGATGTGGCGGATGCACGGGCAGATATGGACGGCTCAATGTGGCGGACGGGCGAACGGACATGGACGACCGAGATGGAGCAAATAGGCAGACACATTGAGCCGGACGAGCAAGCTGATAAACAGACAAGCGGGCATGTCACGACCCTTGTCACAATCTTTGATGGATGAATGCATTTCTGAATGATCGTGAACTAATTCATGATGGAATGTGCACTACTAGATAAGTAGAGATTGTTCGGAGATAGATATCTCTAAATGATGAATTTGTGCATTGAAGTTAGACAACTCCAATTGGAAGACAAAGGTAGTGAATTGCCTAAAGATAAATGGATGCAAACGATGGACCTAAGTGGTACAACTTCATTTGGATGATTAATGCACTAGAGGGTGATTGCAAGAAACACTTGTCCTGTTTTTTGTCCCCTTGACCTTTACAAGGTAGTTTTTTGCTCATAACTTTTGCATCTTTTTTTCATTTGACTTGAAACTTGAAATAAAGGTGCTTACAAAAGTTTTACATTTTTTGTAATGTTTTCAATTTTTTCAAAATTAGTTTACTATTTTTAAATTGCCCCCAATTGGGTGTCTACTTTGGCCATTTTGGGGGGTTTTAGTCCTATTTTTGACCCAAAAATGCAAATTTTGAGTTGAAAATTGGCATGCAAAGACCTCACCTAAAGTTACACAAGACCACGAAGAGATTTTTTGAAAATACTATACTGTTCAACCTCCACATGTCGTCAAAGTGGCTGACTTTGCGTAAGTATAGAGAATAGAATTAATTTTTTCCAAAGATGAAATTTGTTGGAAAAGAAAGACCTTTACTTGGAAAAAAAAGGATTTTTCATTTTCATCTTTTGAATTTTTTTACTATTTTTACCAAATTAGTGAAAAAAGAGCTATTTTCATTGAATTTTCCATTGTCTATAACATTTAGAGAAAAAATTTCTTAGGTCTGAATTTCAAGAGACATGATATTCTCATTACTCTTCAAATTATATATTTTTTTTTCAATTTTTCAATTTTTTATTTCAAAGGGTCACAGGACTCACAGGACTCACAGATTTTGAGCCATTTTGAGCCAAAACCGGTAAGTGTTTCTTGCAATGACCCTAGATGAACACAAGTGTGTTGGAACTTGGAGTTAGAATGATAACTCCAAGTAGAAAATGATGATTTAGAATAAAAAATAAGATATGATTGGAGAAGGAAAATAGGACTTTTACTTTAATGTATGGTTCAAGATAGAATCCAAGATAGAAAGTGAAAGATAGAAGAGAACTTTAGTCTAATTTTAAGACTAATAGTCTTTAGTCTCCATTATATAAGGAAGCTCGGGGGTGGAGGGACTCTCTTTTTGGAGATTGATCTCTCTCTATGGTCGGGTGGTTTGAGCTTTTGTGAAACAATTTGTCTATTAAGTACATTTTGTATTTGCAATTGGAGTCCATTGTCATTTTATGTTATAAAATATAGGAGGGTTGTTACAAGGCGGATGAACATGAATTGTAGAAGACATAAGATTCGGAGCCAAAGGCTAGAAGGTTGGATGGACGGATGGGCCGACAAGGTGTTTTACGGAGTAGAATAGAATGCTTCAAAACTTGAAGAAATCAATTCATCAAAATGAGTAAATTAAACTTAAAGAAGGGATATTTTCAACATCAACAAACAAACTCATATTATAATGTAAATTCCTTGACTAGGAAATTGTCAAAGATTTTGTACCTTATAATTGAGGTGATTGATGCCCCTTTTAGGCATTAGTCACAGTACTTAAAATCTAGCAAATCTTCTATAATTCTACCTCATCATCTCCAAAAATGCATAAGACATTCAAAAAAATTGTAAGAAATCCTAAACAATCATACTAACAAATGAAATCAAACAAGTCAACTCTTTATTTATTTATTTATTAGTAACAAGGTAAAACCATCAAAAAATTGCAAAAAATTCTAAAAGTGTTCTTTGCTTTTGAAAATTTGCAAGTAGGTGTCTTACATCATGAAAAGCATACATAAAAAAGTTTAAAATTTTTTAATTGCCCATGCAAAATTTGTGGCCAATTTACTAAACTGTGACCAATGCCTCTAAAAAGCATTAGTCACATTAGTCACAATTGAACATATCTCCCAAATTCCTAGCCTTTTCTATTTCAATGTTTTTTGAGAATTCCCAAATACTTCCAATGCATCCTAATGGATCATATTGACATTTGAAGCAGGAAAAGTGACTTAGAATTTTTAAAATTTTTGGGTTGTAAGCCAAAACCATCAAAAAATTGCAAAAAATTCTAAAAGTGTCCTTTGCTTTTGAAAATTTGCAAGTAGGTGTCCTACATCATGAAAAGAATATATTAAAAAAAATTTAATTTTAATTGCCCATGCAAAAGTTGTGGCCAATTTACTAAACTATAACTAATGTAACTAATGCCCTTAAGGGGCATTAGTCACATTAGTTGGAATTGAATAAATCTCCCAACGTCCTCGCTTTTTCTATTCAAGTTTTCTTGCAAAATTCTCCAATAGAAAATATTTACATATGAAATTAGACAAGTCAACTTTAATTTTATTTATGTTTGGGTTGAAAGTTAAAACGATGAAAGAATTGCAAAAAACTCTAAAAGTGTCCAATGCCCCTACACATTTGTATTTTTGCAAGGAGGGATCTTAGATTATATTGAGCATATATAATAATTCTTATGTAGGTTCATTACAAAAAACCTCCAATGATTACTTACAAACATGTTTACTACTCTAGCTTAGAGTACTATTGGATTTGTAGGCATTGATTATAGTTAGCTAAATTCATTCTTTAATATTAAGCATGAAGGTTAAAGAACAAACTACAAGATAAAAATAGAACTCAAAACAAGAAATAGACTATAGAGGCCCGAAGGATCATAAGTGAAATAGTTAATTCACCCTAGGCCTAAATGCTTATTGAATTTTTGAATGTTTTTCCATTCCACCACATGCCTATCCATCTGTTTGAAAGCTTGTTCAAATGCCTAAATTCTAACAAGACTACGCCCATGCCAATTTGCCTGTTTGAAAGCGCATCTAAAAGCTTGATTGTCCACCCCATTTTAGCCGTTAGACCATCCGCCTTATTAGAGCTGTCTAAATGCTCATTCACCCGTCCACCCTATCAAACCCATCTAATCTTCCACTCGGTCGCCTGGAGGCGCGTCCACTCCATCCAAGTTGTCTCAAGCCATCTAAAGTCGTCCAAAGGCCCATCCATCCATCCGCCCTATCAAAGTCGTCCCGATCTTTCATTTGTCCGCCCGTCCGCCCCATCGAAGCCGTCGATCTCTACCCATCCACACGTCCACTTTATCCAAGTAGTCCGAAAGTCCATCCGAATATCTAAACTTTTACAAGTCCATGCCCTTGCCAATCTGCTTGTCTAACCTCCTTTTGAAATCCCGTTTAAAAGCCTGATTGTCCACCCCATGACTCCGAGCGTTCAACCAAACATCTAGCCGTCCGTGTGCTCTACGTCCAATGAGCCGTCCGCCCATCCGCACATCCGTGCATCCGCCAAAATGCTTGCCTATTTGTTCACTATATATTCAGTGTTTTAGAATTTTGAAAGTCCTCAAGTGCAAGAACATTGGATTTTGAGAAAGACCAATTCACTTCTATTCTTTAATTGACAACTATTGAATGGTAGAAGTATCCAATGTAGTATGAATGCATAAAATGGTAATTCAAGTTATTTCTCCACACATTGACACTCCAAACCGTAAACCCTAAACCCTATCCAAACTTCAAATTGTATATTACTTACCAAAAACATTAGTGCAATGTGTACAATATATTTGACCTTCAATTTTTTTTTAATGTCATTATTAAAATGTAGTGCATATGTAGACTTCTCTAACTCATTTATTTTGTTTTTCAAATGTTTTGTGGGATTTAGGGCATCAATTTTTGTTTGGCTTTGAAGTACTCTACATTACTACTACCTATACAAAAGTGAAACATTCACATATGACCTAAGGATTGAAGGGTTTCTTTTGATTTTGTACTTATATTGTAAAATGCATTGATAATTGAAGGCGTTAAGGTATCCATAATTGATTAAATCAGATCTAAGATAGCATTCTTCTTTGAATGTTAAATATTATTTGATGATTTATCCCAATCAAATCCTTGTGATTTTTGAAGTAATGGTAGGATCTTACACCTAAATGTAGCAAAATGCTGGAAATGAATTTCATAAATTTCAACAACACTAATTGGAAGAATTATAGGTTTAGAATTTTAAAAAAAAGTTATATACAAATTGTTAATTGTGGAACTACAATATTTAGTTTTAAACCTTTGAATCTTGATAGTTTTAAACCTTTGAATCTTGATAGTGCTGAAGGTTTAAAGTTTTGAGCTTTGAATCTTGATAGTGCAGAATATGGGTGAGGTTCTAGGAGAAAAAATTTAAAGAAAAAAATTAATTGTGATTTTCAAAAAAATAACTAATTAGAACTAGTAGGTTTGTTATGATAGGAAAATCTAAATTAATTAACATATTTAACATGGAATAAGAGCTTATTAATACCCGGGGAGGACACTTCTTGTATATTTGGAGGACCCACGTGCGGTGGTGGGGTATTTTTAGGGGGGCTATCAATTACTTGTAATCATTACTTGGCAACATTAAAAGAGCCCCTATTTTACCATAAAGCGGAAAAATCAGCCATATTATCATCCCTATTTTATTTTTAAAACACTTTGCCTTTTTAATGCCCCCTATTTTATGTGTAAATTTTTTATAAATTTTACCTAAGATTATTTAAATGTACCCTATATTCCGCCGCACATAGGTTATTAAAAAACAGGAAGTGTCCTCCCTTAGTATTAATATCAAATTGGTGAGGTTTTTCTAGTAAAGAAACTAAACTATGTACAATTTCTTTTTTTGAAAAAAATCTAGAAAATTGCATTTACAAATGACTTGTACAAGCATGTTTTTTTTCTAAAAACATGCTTACAATGCCCAATAAAGAAGATTGTCCATAAATTTTACATCACTTGTCCAAATAAAATGAATCTAAACTTTCTATGTAGACAAAAATTTAATGTACAAGAGAAAATAAATAAAAATAAAAATAAAAATGATGGTTTTTGAAATTTCTTTGCGTTGTCCACTCTCCCTAATTTTGAGAAGAACTTTTGTTTGTAGACATACTTTGTATTCTTGCCCATCAATTGAAGAAAAAAATTATTCCTATAAAGACAATCAATTTTTCTATTTTCAAAAAGAGTTTTTAAATATGATGAAAAAAAATAAAAAATTGAGACTATTGGTACCTTCTCAAAATCCAAGGTGCCTCTCCAAGCCTCCAAGGGACAAATGGTCCTTCAAACATTAATACTACAGAAAATCTATGCTTGGCTTTTGTAATACTTTAGGAGCTTATGAGGACATAAGTCATACTCTATTTTTCATTTTTTTTAATACAACACCATCTCATCAAACATCTAATGAAATACCTTGTACAATTATACTTAGTACAACAATATTGATTCTTTCAATTAGGCATGCACCCTTAGGCCTAAGGCCTAAACCTACATTTGGGAAAATCCTTCAAATCACTAAATATATATTTGACACTTTCATATTATAATAGAATAATATCATGACATCATTTTTAATGCAGAAACAGTGAAACACATTACAAATGTATATGTATGAGGTCCAATATTCATTGATTATTATACATGACTAACAATAGTTATTACATTTGAAGGTCAATCTCATTTTTTACTCCCTAAGCACCAATAATTTTGAAATGCAATATATTATTGATGGCTTATAACTTACGATGTACATATAGGTAAAAGAGTATACAACAAAAATTTCAATAATATTTTGTTGTATGAATGTAATATTTAACCTTGACCTATTATAGTATATCACATTAAATTACATTAAAGTGCTTCAATTGTTCTCAACAACATCTTCTAATAGAATAATAACATGATATAATAGAAATGATTTATTTATTTCTTGTAGGATGTATACTTTTGTATTCTCAACTATCAATGCATTTTACAATATAAGTACAAAATCAAAAGAAACCCTTCAATCCTTAGGTCATATGTGAATGTTTCACTTTTGTATAGGTAGTAGTAATGTAGAGTACTTCAAAGCCAAACAAAAATTGATGCCCTAAATCCCACAAAACATTTGAAAAACAAAATAAATGAGTTAGAGAAGTCTACATATGCACTACATTTTAATAATGACATTAAAAAAAAATTGAAGGTCAAATATATTGTACACATTGCACTAATGTTTTTGGTAAGTAATATACAATTTGAAGTTTGGATAGGGTTTAGGGTTTACGGTTTGGAGTGTCAATGTGTGGAGAAATAACTTGAATTACCATTTTATGCATTCATACTACATTGGATACTTCTACCATTCAATAGTTGTCAATTAAAGAATAGAAGTGAATTGGTCTTTCTCAAAATCCAATGTTCTTGCACTTGAGGACTTTCAAAATTCTAAAACACTGAATATATAGTGAACAAATAGGCAAGCATTTTGGCGGATGCACGGATGTGCGGATGGGCGGACGGCTCATTGGACGTAGAGCACACGGACGGCTAGATGTTTGGTTGAACGCTCGGAGTCATGGGGTGGACAATCAGGCTTTTAAACGGGATTTCAAAAGGAGGTTAGACAAGCAGATTGGCAAGGGCATGGACTTGTAAAAGTTTAGATATTCGGATGGACTTTCGGACTACTTGGATAAAGTGGACGTGTGGATGGGTAGAGATCGACGGCTTCGATGGGGCGGACGGGCGGACAAATGAAAGATCGGGACGACTTTGATAGGGCGGATGGATGGATGGGCCTTTGGACGACTTTAGACGGCTTGAGACAACTTGGATGGAGTGGACGCGCCTCCAGGCGACCGAGTGGAAGATTAGATGGGTTTGATAGGGTGGACGGGTGAATGAGCATTTAGACAGCTCTAATAAGGCGGATGGTCTAACGGCTAAAATGGGGTGGACAATCAAGCTTTTAGATGCGCTTTCAAACAGGCAAATTGGCATGGGCGTAGTCTTGTTAGAATTTAGGCATTTGAACAAGCTTTCAAACAGATGGATAGGCATGTGGTGGAATGGAAAAACATTCAAAAATTCAATAAGCATTTAGGCCTAGGGTGAATTAACTATTTCACTTATGATCCTTCGGGCCTCTATAGTCTATTTCTTGTTTTGAGTTCTATTTTTATCTTGTAGTTTGTTCTTTAACCTTCATGCTTAATATTAAAGAATGAATTTAGCTAACTATAATCAATGCCTACAAATCCAATAGTACTCTAAGCTAGAGTAGTAAACATGTTTGTAAGTAATCATTGGAGGTTTTTTGTAATGAACCTACATAAGAATTATTATATATGCTCAATATAATCTAAGATCCCTCCTTGCAAAAATACAAATGTGTAGGGGCATTGGACACTTTTAGAGTTTTTTGCAATTCTTTCATCGTTTTAACTTTCAACCCAAACATAAATAAAATTAAAGTTGACTTGTCTAATTTCATATGTAAATATTTTCTATTGGAGAATTTTGCAAGAAAACTTGAATAGAAAAAGCGAGGACGTTGGGAGATTTATTCAATTCCAACTAATGTGACTAATGCCCCTTAAGGGCATTAGTTACATTAGTTATAGTTTAGTAAATTGGCCACAACTTTTGCATGGGCAATTAAAATTAAATTTTTTTTAATATATTCTTTTCATGATGTAGGACACCTACTTGCAAATTTTCAAAAGCAAAGGACACTTTTAGAATTTTTTGCAATTTTTTGATGGTTTTGGCTTACAACCCAAAAATTTTAAAAATTCTAAGTCACTTTTCCTGCTTCAAATGTCAATATGATCCATTAGGATGCATTGGAAGTATTTGGGAATTCTCAAAAAACATTGAAATAGAAAAGGCTAGGAATTTGGGAGATATGTTCAATTGTGACTAATGTGACTAATGCTTTTTAGAGGCATTGGTCACAGTTTAGTAAATTGGCCACAAATTTTGCATGGGCAATTAAAAAATTTTAAACTTTTTTATGTATGCTTTTCATGATGTAAGACACCTACTTGCAAATTTTCAAAAGCAAAGAACACTTTTAGAATTTTTTGCAATTTTTTGATGGTTTTACCTTGTTACTAATAAATAAATAAATAAAGAGTTGACTTGTTTGATTTCATTTGTTAGTATGATTGTTTAGGATTTCTTACAATTTTTTTGAATGTCTTATGCATTTTTGGAGATGATGAGGTAGAATTATAGAAGATTTGCTAGATTTTAAGTACTGTGACTAATGCCTAAAAGGGGCATCAATCACCTCAATTATAAGGTACAAAATCTTTGACAATTTCCTAGTCAAGGAATTTACATTATAATATGAGTTTGTTTGTTGATGTTGAAAATATCCCTTCTTTAAGTTTAATTTACTCATTTTGATGAATTGATTTCTTCAAGTTTTGAAGCATTCTATTCTACTCCGTAAAACACCTTGTCGGCCCATCCGTCCATCCAACCTTCTAGCCTTTGGCTCCGAATCTTATGTCTTCTACAATGCATGTCCATTCGCCCACTTGTCCATTTATTAGCTCGCTCGTCCGGCTCCACGTGTCCGTCCGTTCGCTCCATCTTAGTCGTCCAACTGCGTGCCCGCTCTATTTCGATTGTCTGATTGTGCATCCGCACGTCCGCTCCATCTTGGCCGTCCAAACATCCATCCACACCTCCGGCACATCTCGGTTGTCAGAGTGTCTGCCCTGCTGTTTTATCTCAGCCGTTGAACCGCGCGTCCACTCGTCCACCCCAGCTTGGCCATCTGTGCATCGATTTGTCCGCCCGTCTACCCAACCGCATGTCCCCCCGACCATTGGACATATAATATTGTGAATGTCAAATGACATCCAAAGGACCCCGGACGCTATTGCGGGACTTCCGAATGTAACGTTGAATGTTCAAACATCATGTCAACCCTGAGGTGGGGTGGTAGGAGTGAAGACAAACCATATGGGATATATTTGATCCCATGGGCTTCAAATCTTGTTTATTTGAAGTTTTGAACATTGTAGTGGACGTTGTAAAACATCTATATGTCTTTGTTGACATCTGTTGCAATACATGGTAAGTAAATTCCCCATTATACTCACAAAAATCACCAAAGAGTATAACTAAGTGACTCTAAAGATCGAACCCACGAGATTTTGTGAAGTATCTGGCTTTATTAAGCGATTAAGAGGAGTTAGTCCAAAATCTCTCTAATTCGGTCCTAGGAATAGAACTAGAAATACCCAAACAACCCAAAGATAATGACCCGCTTTTCACACGTACACTGGTATTCTGTCAATTCGGTCCTATACGGATCCGGTCCCTGACTATTCTGGCTTCCCAGAACTAATCCGTTCCATCCAACTATAGCAGATCCGTATTCTAATGGATTCCACTCTTGATTCCCTATCGAGATCAATCCGTTCTGGATGATCCGTACGTATCCGCTCCTTAATCCACTTTAGCTTTGCCTCTGTTTTACCATCAGAAAGGTCGTCGCTTGATTTTGTGAGCGGTAGTCCTTCTGTGACTTATAGTGGCTGAAGACCCACTTTCCTATCCTCTAACTTCTCAAATCCGGTTTGATCTCTCATAGCAGCACGGATAGAAATCCGGATTGTAGGTCATACAGAGATCCCCCGTACAATCTTCTCATACTACAATGACTTTGGAACTACTTTCCGTTCATATGGAGTCAGGTGGTTACAAGTGTACCCGTCCATTCCAACGTCAACCAGAACTCTTCCGTTTGCCACTAGGACAGTGAGACCTCACAGGAGATTGGACACTCAACCGAATTTCCCACCCAGGAGCTCTAGCACGACTAAGGAATCCCTCCCTATCGTCTAGCCTAATGGCTTTCTCACCCGGAATATTAAGTTCTAGAAGCGCTGAGGCACTGGAAATACACTCCCACCCCTTCTCTACCCATTCTCATACACTTAGATACAAAAAATGAACACCAAAGGGAGAATGTCGCCTGCAAAACCACTTGCGCCTTCCTAACTCCGCGTCACGCCGCCCTGCCAAACTCGGGAGATACACGCGCAAAGCAAGAGCAAATAAAATACACAAGGAAAATGCAAAAGAAAGACTCCCAGTCCACCGCGAGGGGACTGACTTAAATAATCAGCAAAAAGCAAAAAGCGCCATACAAGTCCGCCGCAATTAACGCTCGGCGGATCCGTTCCTACCTACTCCTGAATCGGACCGGATTCCAACCCGTTCTAAGTTCCTAAATCCGGACTGGATTACTTCCTAATCCGATTCTAAGTGAAAAACTAGAAATACAAGAAAGCTAACAACTATTTATCTGCTTCCGCTACTCTAGAGCCTATAGTTGGGCTTTCTGCCCTTCTATCTATCTACTCAAAAAAATCAGTGAGGTTCCAATTCCTTTCCTCGTCTACTGCAATCGGAGTTCCAGCGATCGGGCTTGCAAGCGATTCCAACAATTCGATTGTCTTCCCCTGTTGACCGGTAGACGCTCGCTCCGACTTCTTCGACTGTGGCATCTTATCCTTTCCTGCCCTCGGAGGCAATCCTTCGGAAAGATTCGGAAGAGACAGATCGGAAAGTCTGACCGGAATTTCCATCAATCTCCGGGTACAGTCTTCCATCCGATCCGCAGCCTTCTAAACATCCACGAGAGTTGTCTCTACCTGCTCGGAGAAGTCGGAAAGAATCCGTACTATCTGACTTCCGGATATCTTCTTCTCCTTATGGACCTCCTCGTCAAACAGCCGGGACCGGATGGCGACCGATCCGGGTTCCCCGAATATGGCCTTCACCTGACTCGCCAGCTTGACGGTTTCCTCCGCGATTTCCTTTGTAGCAGCCTCGTTGTCCCTGAGGACAAGGAGTTCCACTTTCAAACCGTCAACTTCCTCTTGAAATCTTCGGTTCTCCGCCTCCTGCTTGGCAAGGTCCATGGGACTAACGATGTAGTTCGCCACTATGCCCGGAAGAGTACTATCCGGTTGGCCGTTCACCATATCCACAATTGATTCCAGAACTTGGCGCTTGACCTCCCAATCCGCTCGGATATTGCACAGAATATCCATCAACTTCTCGAACGGATCACTTGGATCCGTTCCTTCCGGTGCCGGCTGAGATGGTTCCGGTCTCTCTTCCGTAACCGGATTCTGATGGACCGGAGGCAATCCTCTCGTGTTCGGCGATGTGGTCTTCTGCCGCTTCACGAGCGGAATTGCCGATTCCTCGTCCTTGTCCTTGTCTTCCGGTTCGGTGTCGGATTCGGAGTAGACCTCTTCATCATCCGTCTCCGACTCCCCATACTTCAGGACCTGCTCTTGAGCCTTCCACGTCTTCTCCTCCGTATCCGTGAGGAGCTGCAGGGTGCGGTAGAGGTGGAAGATGTAGGGGCAGATTGGAGTCGCCCTACTCTTCCCGATGTTGTTGAACAACCAAGTGATCAGTTCCACAACGTCGATTCGGCCCTAGTCCACTTTCCGCTCTCCGTTTAGGGCGTCGAAGATCGTGTTCGCCAAGCCGACCGTCACCCTAGTCGGCTTTTCCGGATGCAAAACCGGAAGTATGAACTTCAATAGGCGCTTGTGCCTGTCGTCGATGCAGTCCATCACCCAGAATCCGTCCTTCGGGTGAGGGGTGCCATGGAACTTATTTTGGAGGAAGTCCACCTTCCTCCCGACCGGCCCATACCCCTGGAGCTTGAATCCGTAGACTGCCCTCTAGTGAGCTTCCGTCCACTTATGCGCCACTCCCCTCTCCGTATTGTCGAACTGATTCAACACCTTCCCCAACAACTCCTTCACCATCCGTTCCTCCTTGAACCCCTAGGGTTTCTCCGCAAACCCCAAACAACCCATGAAGGTCAAGTCCTCCATCAAGTTGGACTTCTCCGGCTCAGTGGAAGGGATGAGTGGAACCACTTTTCTAAGTTTCACTCCTACGGGAGGGGGAGTAGTTGATTCGGTCCTCTTCCGGCGTAGCTGCGGCATCACAGCTATCCGGAAACCAAAACTACCTCACTTCTCTCCTAGCCGCACGTCTCATTCCTCACAATCACTCACACAAACACAGAGAACCACCTACACACACATACACCTCTCCCGCTCGCACAAACACACCCTCGCAGCCGTTTGTCACCCGCGCACACTGACAGCCGCCCACTCTGACAAATACCAGCCACTACCACTGACAGCCGCGCCATAAATAGTTGCGCCACAGAAACTACGCGGAAAAACCAACTCACAGAAAGCAGGTGAGCTCAAAACGTTGAGGGTTGAAAAACACACGACGGAACGCCTCAGAGCAAATGGGCCGATTGAAAATGTCAGGCCTTATATAGTCTCCAAAAATGGATCCGGTCATCCGTTCCCGATCTTCTGCTCCTGCTCATCCGGTCAGTACCCAAGTCCGGAAAGGATCCGTTCCACTCTGGAACTGAATTCGGATACAACCCGATCCGGTTCAACACGAGTCCGGAAACATTTCCGTTCCGGTTCTCTAGCATTATGGACCGGATTGTTCCACCACAATCTCTACAGCATTATCCGGTATCATTGCTGGATCTTACCTGTTCCATGAACAAATCCAGATGCTAAATTCCTGACTTCTGCTCCCAAAACTTACTAAACGGAAAAAATCAAAAATATGCCTTGCCACAACATGACCACCAATCTCTCAATTGACAAGTTAGCTAACATTTAAAAATAACTTTAGAATTCTCAAAAAGCATCTAAATGTGATGATGTGGCATGCCACATTACTTTTTTTTTTTAAATTTAAATTTGTTTGCTTCTTTGAAAAATTTGCTTTGAAGTTGCCCTTCTCCTTTCACATTTGTTTAGCATTTTACCTTAGCTCCTAGTCACTTCTAAAAATTACTTGGAGTCAAAACAAAATCCCATGCCAATGTGGCAAGTTTGCATTTTTTGGGACGTTCTCTATAGCACACTTGTGTTTTTTATTATCTCTGCCAAAACATTCCTATTGCACGAGACATGGACTTATTTTGTTTGAGACATCTACTTGTTTTTTGAGACATTCAAGTAAATTTTGTCTTCATCTCCTGAATCTCATCTTCAAATTTTTGTTCTAAAAAACATTCTTCTTTGTTGCTAACATTCAAAAAAACAGGGACTTCTACTAGTAATTCAATCCCATATAATTAACTTCTTAACTTTTTACTATTTTAAATTGTACTCTACTTCTTTCTACTTATATTTTTTTCAAGGATGAGTATGAAATATTTTTTGTTGCGGTTTTTATATTTATCCTCAACTTATTCCTTCAACTTATTATGGAGGGAAACAAGTTGTAGAAAATACACATTTTTGTGTAAAAAGTTTAAGAGATTAAACCTATACTTTTGAGAAGAGATGAAAGAGATTTTTAAGAAATTCAAGAATCATGATCTTTCAATTTCAAGAGATCAAGATACTCTAATAAATTAACAAAAGGATCTTACATAATTTTGTTAACCCCTAAAGGTTTTTGACTATGTTTCCACCAAAATCACTCCAAAACTATGATTTCTAATACAAGTGCAATTTTTTTGAAAAAAAACATTTTTTGAGATATTTAACCATTAGATCTTGTAGTTAAATGGATTCAAAAGATGTGGAAAAAATTTCAAAAATTTCCATTTTGTAGATTGCAAGATATTAACATTTGAACTAGCAAAAATCCTTTTTTTATCCCTGCAAAAATTCGGGTAGCTGCTCTTCACAAGGTCACATTTTTATGAAAAAATACTCAAAATGATGGTTACTCTTAGAATTAGTTTTACAATGCAAGTTGGCTATATACTCAAAAAATTTCAAATCATTTGGAATTGTATAACATATAGGAAAAAAATAGTTAGTAGAAAGAAGTAGAAAATGCTTGAAAATACTAAATTGTAAACAATTTATTCATAAAAATTAAAAATGTCAATTCCAATGGTTAAAACATTTTAATAATCAATATTCATCCAATTTATTAGCTAGTTTTTCTTAAATATTAAAAAATAGAATTAAATACAGAATTTCAAACTTTTTTGTAGAGTGAAGATTCTATAACTACCTTCAAACTACCACAAACTAAAATTCCTCATAACTTTTGATTCATTTATCGAAATGGAATGAATGAAAGATTTCTACATAGATAAAAATCTAATAAATCAAATTCAAATTTTTATTTTTAGAAAAAGTAATTTTTAAAGAAGTTTTTTTTGCTTCCCAGGTTGCCTGCAATTCAAACAAAACAACATATCATGCCATATCTTTTTTACCATGTGGTCAAAAGTTATGAAATTTTTTGGACCTTGAAGATACTCCTTGGACACATGTTGTGTGAAAATTTCAAAGAAAAAACATAAAAACTCCATTCGTAATGAGCTGCCCAAAATCGCTATTTTGCCAAAAAACACAATTTGGAGCTTTAGTGGTTAATGTAATAAATATAGATGAAGAATTCAACCTAGTTTTTAATTTGAATATTTTGAAGGAATTCTAACCAAAAAATATTTTGAATTTTTTTATTAAAATGGCGGTATTCGTGATGCTATTTTTTAGACTGCACAATCTAAACTGAAAAATGACATCTAGGAAGGATATAGATTTCAAACATCCAACACACTTGTAGATTTTAAAAATCTATGACACATTTAGATTTCAAATTGCACTATTTGAAACATTTTGGATTGGTAAATATTTCAAACATCTACACCACAGTTAGATTTCAAAAATCTATGATTGTTTTAGATTTCAAACCATACGGTTTGACCTGTAAAAAGTGTCAAACTAATGGAATACCTCCATTTTGATGAGATTTGCCATCATTGAATTGATTTAGTAAGGTATTAACTCTTTGGAATGTTAAAGTTTTAATTTGTTGAAATAAAACATTATCAAAAATAACTAAACTTGGAGTTATAGAACAACAGTTTCTAAAGATTTTTGGGTGGACTCTTATAGTTTAGAGCACCAAACTTGCAACAATCTAGTGCCCAAAGATCAAAGAAAACTAGGACTAATGTCACAGAAGACTAGTTTTCAATAGAAGACTAAAATTCCTTGAAACTCATCCATTAAAGGAGTTTTTGGCCTCCAAGAGATTGTTTTAGGGTTAATTTTTGAATTTTTTTTTAATATTGCGAACTAGCCAGTACTAGTTTGAATTTAAATTTTTTTTAATTAAGTTTCTTTAATATAGATTATATTAGAAAGACAAAAAATATTGACATGGCAATTGCCCAACTACATGAAATTGTTGATGTGGTAGCATTCCCATCATTCTTCCAACATTCCCCACGTTTATGAACTCATAGTCTTTCAAATCTCCTCTAATGATTTTGATGAAATGAATTTCATCTCTCCTATCTTTGTAAAGTTAGCATTTCCTCTAATTTGGTCATTTGTTGTTACATTGAGTGACTTTAGATAATATAAGATGAAGGAAAACTACTTCATTACAAGTAGGATTGATTGGCTAGTGTAGTATGATATTGCTATTTGGAAAATATAGAAATAAACTTAAATGACAAACACACAATAAGAAAAAATAACACATATGAAAAAATAATAATCAAATTTCATTTGATTTATTATTAATTTATAGAAAGATATTGCATTCGGCTTCCCATGAATATCTATAGAGATTCTCATCAACATCCAAAAAATAGCTTTTGTAGGACTTGAACATATATCCAATTCAATTCATAGAGACTTCATTACCAACTACATACTTGTATTGCTAGAATGGACCAATTTGCATAAGATGAGATTTGGAGAATAAGGGGCCATTTCACACCAATTCCCTTAGTTGTTCCCATAGCAATGAGGGAATGATTGACTATTGTTATCCCTCTTAAATACCAAAAATAAAAAAAATAAAAAAAATTGGTCTTGAAATTGAAAAAAAAGTTGAAATTAAAATTTAAAAAAATTATGACTTGGCCTTCTCCCAACCACATTAGATGTGATTGTGGCACAATTTCCAGTGTTCTTAACTATGTGGGAATTAAGAGGCTTCAATGAAGCCAAATTTCCTCTTATGCATTGATTTGATACTAACTCTAAGTAAATTGATGACAATGACTAATTAGTGCATTCACTCTATATATGTACCTACTCTAAACTTTCATTATCCTCATTTGTGCAATTAGCTCTTTGAAGCAAACATTTTTTTATTTGAATTTTCTATTTTCATGATACAAACAACTAGAATGGGGTTGTTCTAACTTCTAAGTGTTTGAAATGGGAGTTTGGATTGAAATGGGGTATTCAACTATGTCTACAACCAAACAACCCAAGAAGCAAGTAACATGTCAAGATTGCAAAACCATGTGTGCACATCCCAACATATTTATGAGATATGACAATGATAAATATGTCTACATGGTACCATCCCTAAAAGGTAAACCACCCTATTCATGCTTTAAAGCATCTACAATTCTTTTGGTAACATGGCCAATATTGGCATTGTGCCGGGTACAGACAAAAATTTCATTTGAATTTGGGCTCTAATGTAACCGTTATTGGGGCCTTCAATTCCATGGCCTCAGTATGCGACCACCTAGGATTAGTTAATATGCAATATATGGAGGGCCCGCAAGTTAGCCATTTTGGAAATAATCATTACTCTCAAGCATTGATATGAGTGCTAATCGATGTAACTTTCCCTTGTTTTCTCAGAAAGCCCTTTTTAAATGGAGATTCATTTCTTTCTTTTTATAATACAAAATAATGTGTTTGACATTTGCATAGCCAGTTTTGCATTGGGTCATTTTGTTCCAAGAAAAAATTGGCACTATGTGAGTGCTTCTAACTCCACCCTCAAGCTAGAAGTTTATCACACAAGTCCTGTGTCTAATTGAGTTTTCTCTCTAATTGAGTGTTCAAAGAGAGTCTTCCAAGCAATGAACTCTTTTAGTCATATCTTTAAAGCGTTTTGTTTATCTAAATTGAGTCTATGACTTTAACTATTCTATTCTAAAATTCAACTAGGCTATCCTATCCTATTCTACTTTATCAAATGAAATTGTCCAAATCTAATTCCATGCATTTGGTAAAAAGAAACTTAGTAACAAAACAATGAGAATAAAAATCAAATGAGATCGATTTACCTCTTCTGTGTAAATCTCCATGGTCCCGTCGTCAAACATCATCATGTGGAGATATTCTCTCACGACTTCGCCATCAAAATCATCCCGGCTCCCCATCTAATCCATAGTAATTCTCACGTTGTTGGTCAATTAAATTTATCTTAATTAAAAGAAAACTAAAAGTTATGTAGATCTAATTTAATTGCGTACTTCTTTTAATTCCTAAACCTCCGGTAATTAGAAAATACTGCAATTCGGCTTAGTCTACCTATTTGGTTAAGTCCTTAGTAAATCCTCTATCTTAAATAATCAATGGAAATTTAATGGTTAGTTTTTGTTATTGTTAGTTTTATTCTTTTGATCAATATTCGAATTTTCAAATGAAATTAATTATTTTGAATAGAAATTATCATCAAATCCTTTCAAATCTAATTAATTTTTAATTCTTGTTAATTCTTAAATAAATTGGTTGTCAATTTGTCTTCTTCCTTTTGTCTTATTAAATATTTTAAAATAAAAAACTATCATCAAATCTTTTCAAATCTAATTAATTTTGAATTGGTGTTAATTTGAAAAGAAATTGGTTGGCAATTTTTTTTTTGGCTTATTAGGCCTAATAAAACAAAACCAACAAAATCCAAACTTTCTAAGAATCTAATTAATGACTAACTACCAAAGAATGTAGAACATTCTTAAAGAACGAGAATAATTTCAATAGTAATATTCTAAAGAAATTAGTTGTTTATTCCCAAGGGTCAACCCCCAAGAATAAAGAATCAACTCTATAGTGTTATTCCTTCGGAAATTCGTTGTTTATGGGAATTGCTTCTTGTGTTGAGATTCCGTCACCTTAATCTTCCTAATCTCTCCCCTTCTCCCTCATTTTTATTGTTGTAGAGTTTTGCAATGATTTTGAGAGAGACTTGGCTATGGCGTTAGAAGATTGAGTGTGTTGGAGTAAGAAATCCTTGAGACCTCAAAGTTTGGATTTTTTGCAAAAATCAAAAGAAATTTTTTGGGGTTGTGGCTACCACTGCCAACCCAATGATTTTTGAGAAAATCAAATTTTTGTGGTTTCACAATGAGTTTTGGACTCACCAAATTCCAACTTCCAGCCCCTGGACCCCGAATTGCTCCCTGGACTCCGACTCATGGACCCCCTAGACTACGCTCTCGGACCCTCAAACCGCCGCTCTCTCCTCAGACTGCCGCTCTCGGACCCTCAAGTAACGCCACGTGGTGGGGCGCAATTAGCCCGCCCCCCGTCCGTTGGTCGCCCCGTGTACTGGTAACTCCCATGTACTGGTCCTCCTCACTGGACTGGCTGGTTTGGCCTTCACTGGACTGGCTTTTGAACTTAATTTTGGTTTTTTAAGTATCTTTAAAAAAAAGATGGGAATAGAATCTATAACTATTAAGGATGGGGATCACTAATTTGGCCAATTTCTCACAACGGTGAATCGTTATTAGTCGAATGACTTGGGAATTTGTTTAACACACGCGGTTTTTCCACCACGAAGGTGTTGTATGCATATTAAGGTGATATGACTTTGGGTTCTAACGCCCTCACCTAATAGTTAGGGAGAGTCAAAGCTTCGCCGTCTTGAATCTTTGTAATAGTATTTTAAGGATTTTATTCGTAAAAGGAGGTACACATGACAGTGTTTGAACCGGACTTTCATTTTAAACTCTTAAAATTTCCTAGTATTTTTGGGATTTTGCAACCAAAGGAGATACACATGATAGCGTTTAAACCGAACTTTGGCGCTCAATGCTCAAAATTTTCGTGAACTAGTAGCAAAGAAAGTGTTGAGGCCTTGCCTCTTAAGTACATGTGATAAAGGAATAAAAATTGAAGGGGCCCTAAGCCTTCAAATTCGAAGAACTAAACACAAACAAGACTTGGCCAAAAAATCTTTGGTCCAAGCGGTGCCCCAACCGTTGTCATGTTGTAAATAGGTGTGGTGTTTAAAAACTATGAAAAGAACTCTTCAGAACGTCAATGGAGTATAAGAATTGAGTTAGAAAAGGTGGGGGCGTGGAAAAATCCATGATTTGGGGTTTGTACTGCATCTTGTCGCTTAGCTAAGGGAAAGTAGGAGGTTGGCTGACTGGTTATTTCCTGCCTTCACTAGCGGTGCCAAGTTGTCGCTACTCAGATTGCTTCAACGGACTCGATGGTATTCGAACCCGAAACCAGTCGACAACTAACGAAGACTTCAACAGCCAGCCAAGTCCGCAACTTGGCGTTGATTGTTAGCCCCATAATGGTTTTATACCGTTGATGGTTGCATCGTGTGGTATCAGATGAACGAAGCAGTATATTTTGATCCATTTCTACATAGGTTTTCTTTTGAGACAAAAACATATACCTATAAATATTTGACTTGGAATTGGTTAGTTGGAATTAGCTTCTCAATGAAGCTATTAGTTTTGTATAAAGGGAATGGGTTACATTCCTTGGTTTAGAAGAACATGTTTAGGCTTTGATTTTGGATTCAATTATTTATAGTGATGAACTCGCAGAATTCTGAGGATTGGGAGCTACCATTATCTCAACGGTTGTTTGATCCTGATTTGCCTTTTACTTCAAGACGTCGTGTACGCGATGAAGCTGAGCTTTCTGAGCGTTGTGTTCAATTGCAAACAGATCCAGACCCAAGTATTTTTCAATTTGCAGTTGCAAGTATTCAACTTGATACCAAGGCCTTGGTTATTGTTTTGGAGGTTGAATCAATGCTTTCTGGAGATCATCAAATGATATTTGAAGGACGTTTTGAGAATAATACTAAAAGGCAGATGGTTAGTCGCATTTCAAGTGAAGTTGGCCATCGCCTTTGGCTTCAAGGGCAACTTAGTCATTTGAGTAGTCAATAGAGGGCTAGCTTCATTTCTGAAGTAGTTCTTCAAGTCCTTGAGTTTTTACATGTTTAGTCATTTATTTCCTCTTAAAATATCTTTAAGAGCAGTTGATTTGTATTCTAATGTTTGTATGTTGAGTTTAGAGGAACCTTAATTTGTTCTAAAGTTCCTACGATAAGTTGTGAGAAGGGTTTTCTTCCTACTTGGTTTTTCCCTTCTAGTTGAATTTCTAAGCTTTTAGTAAATGAATAGAAGATATAGTGGAAATAAGAGGGAGTAGTACCTCAACCAATGGGCTTCTAGATGCCTTATGGGTCAAGACATGGGCTGATGTGGTCCTTAAGAGAGGAGATAAGGAAGGAGAGATCCTCCTCCTCCGCTTCTTCTTTGTTGTGTATGGTTGTGGTGGAAGAGAAAGTTTTTTTTGCATACTATAATTTTGAGCGACTATGACTTTGTGTAGGAGACGAATTTTGATTTGAGATTTGGCAGAGTTGCACATCTTGTTCTTGCAATTCTTTTGGCACTAGTTTCACTTGATTTGGAGTTGTTATGAGAAAGTTATGAGTATAAAAGTGAAGGAAGGGTTTGCTGCTATCTGATTAGAGAAGTGGAGACTTCAAGCCTCTCCTACAGACTCAATATTTCTTATATTCAAGTGAAATTTAAAATAAGTGTAGGTCTTATTGTTAGCTTTTCAAAAAGCTATCACACTTATAAATTGAGTTTGTGAATCAAAGGTTATAGACGGAAATGTGAAGGAGTGATAAAAAGAAGAAGATGAAGTTAGAGACCGCTTTTACAAACTTTAGCTTTGAATTTGGAGTGTCATAGAACTTAGGGAGGGTGAAATTTGGAGTTGAAATTTTGGTGTAGAGTTTTAAGGCAAGTTACAATTCCAACCATTCAAGTTTCAAGAGATTTGGAGTATTATTGAACATTTTGTGGCCGAAACTAGCACATGCACATTCAGTTGTCAAGCAAATTTGGAGTGCCTAAGTTTGGGGTGCTATAAAAGGAGGAGTATTTGGAATTTTGAGTTCAGTTTTGGAGTAGATCTTTATGATATTTTAAGCTTTTCAAAGACTCAAATCTCAAGCAATTTAGAGCGTTTTTGAGCATTTTATGTCTTACAAGGTGTATGCATGTTCAGCTGCCAAGTGATTTTAGAGCACTAAATTTGAAAGACTATAACTTTTGACTTGTAAGTTCGATTCTGTTGATATTTGGAAGAAGAGTAGATGATGTTGTTAGCTTTCCAAAAACTTATAACACACTTAATTTGAGATTATGATGTGTTTGGAGCATCCATTTTAGTGTTGCTGCTTTCTTCGAGGGGTTTCAATGCTTGCAGTTTTTATTCCTACTTCATTTAGAGCCACACAAATACTTGTATTAGTATTTATATGGTGCAGATATAGTCTAATATATACGTATTCTACATATTTACATACACATATTTATACACATATATATATGTATGTATACAAATTTTATACGTATTTTATACTTGTATGGTACAATTATATGTACAAGATTTTTATACATATTTTATACGTGTAATATACGACTATATATATAAGACTTTTATGCATATTTTATACTTGTATTGTACAACTATATGTACACGACTTTTATATATATTATATATTTGATATAAAGACGTTTGTATTTGAATACATGTATTTCTATCTATACTTGTATACATACTCTTGCGTGTTCAAGTTATTCTTTTACCTTGATGGTTCATCCATTTATTTACGGACAGCTTTAGTTCCCTCCACTTGAGGTTTTATCTTCTATTGTATTCTTTTAGTTTGGTGTTATAAATCAAAGACTTGACTTTGTTTTCACTTGCTCCCAAACCTAATTACTTCTAGTTGCAGCAAAAAACCTTATGTTTCTCCTAAGCAAACTCTTATTACCCGACACGGTGTCGGTGGCACAAGTAACAGAAGAACAAAGTGTAGGTGCGAGAAATAAGGGTACTAGCAACCTCGAGGGGGGCCCTTATATACCTGTGCCTAGGCCCCTCTCGGTAATTGCCAGTGAAAACACTTTGTTACTTTCTATCCTAAACTACCATAATGTCATTCCAAAATAATATTTGTTTAATGATGGAAATTTCTAAAAACATCCCCATTTGGCTAACAAAATCTTGGCCAAATCAAATCCAAGATCTTAACCCAAGATATTTTGGAATTAACCCTAATTTACGTAGATATTTTGCAAATTAACCAAAAGTCATTTTGAAAATTGTCTTTCTTTAGCCCAAAGATGGATTTTTACGCAAGAAAGAGATCTTGACCAAATCCAATCTTTGATTTTCCAAGAGATATTTCCAAAATCACTCTTAATTAACTGCAATTAACGATTAAAAAGTCAAACTAAGAGCTGATCCTCTTTATCTTTTAGGAACAACTCGAAACGAAAAACCGTTTGTGCCATTGTCTTCAGAAGACCCCAATTAGCCTAAAGGACCCCTTACCCATCACTCCTAAGTCGTTCGCGCGCCCAAATTGGAATTCTAGTAATTCCAATTAAAAGTCAAAAATCTAACTTCTAGGATTTGCGCATTTTGATGAATTTGCTAGGCCAGGGTTGTTAGGAATGCCTATGAGAGTAAGGAATGACTCCTTAATTGCGACAATCGGACATCATTCGCTCTTGATACACCGGTCAACTCGCCGCCAACTTGTAACTTTCATTGAAATTCGATGTCGATGCCAGTTCTGGTAGTTGGGAATGTCGGAATGTCTTCAAACTTAAATGAGCGCTTATTAAGTACACAAAAACCTATCCTAATTTTTAGTGAGATTTTATCACATCATACGTAATTTCTAGGAATTTACGAACATTTCTATGTGCGGTTGACTTTCCATGGAGTCAACGTGGAATTTCGGAAAAATCCGAAATAAATTGGGTAACATCTAGGGCACACCTAGATTCTTAGTGTAAGTTTCACGCGACCTTGCACCTTTCTAATTTTAGTAATTTGGAATTACTTTGCCCAATTGGACAATTTAATTCCCGATGCCCAGGAATCTTGGTCAATTGTTTAATTCTTGTTTGCTCTTGGCATGCTCCTACCCTTGGAATACCTTTCTGTAGTCTTCAATCTCCAATCCTCCACCTTTCATCTTGTGAAACTCCAATTCTCCAAGTCATTTGTAATTGTTTTACTTCTAAATCGAATTTGTTCCAAAATTGAATTTGAGCCTTGGTAAATCTTCTAGGCTCGTGGTAGACTCTTTTGGCTTATTCAGTATGTCATGTGCATCCTTAAAAGGTTGATTTTTCATAGACAGTGACTAACTCTCAATTCCTCATTTCTTTCGGAACTACTAAATCTTCACACAAACTTACTTTAGAGACTTAGAATGATCCAAATTCCTAGAATTAGGAATTTTCCACCTTCTAAGTTGGTTTTCCACCATTTTGACATAGATTGACACCAAAACTCCTTCAACACTCTTTTTATGTCCTTTTCTTGTATATTTTAGCTAATTTTTGTTATTTAATCGCGAAAAATGAACCCAGAGTCTTGAGTGCCATCTTGAGGGCTCACACACTATGTGGATCACATGGAATGGCCCCTCATTTGCCATTACAGAGCTTATTTGCCGTTGCTGCATTGCAAATACCCTCAATTCAATTGTCACAATTGCTACAGACTTCAAACTTCGAAGTGCATATAATTTTGAAGTGCACATTACTAGTACGTAATAGGGGCACAAATAGGGTGACTTACCTCAGTAACCTTAGTAGCAAGATGCAGAAGGAAGATATAGGCAAGAATTCTAGCCCGACATAGTCATCGCCCTACTCAGATTGTTCAGTGCTCATTGATATAAAGACTGTCTGGCATTAATTTTTCAGATTCAAAGCTCTAAAACCTGCTTCTGGGAATGGATTTCCTGTCCCGAGCAAAGTTGCCAGCCACGTTAATTGTTCCCTAGAGGGCGAAGACGACCAAGTAGCATTCCAAACTTGCACACCTGATTCCAAGGGCAACTTACAACGAAATTCGTTCCAAATTGAAGTCCGGCATGGAGTATCTGAAGTGAAATGAGAGTCTTCGAACAAGGGGCTGAGGTCTACCTTCCAGATCTCTCGGCCCTCCCTACTTTGTTATATCTATCTGATCTGTACGGCATGCAGATTATCTACAAATACACCAACCCCATAGCAATGAATGATCTGAAGCCTGATCCCATGCCAGCAGAGGGCAGGGTAGGCAATTAAGGTAAGGTCCAGTCGTGCTCCATGTCTGCCATGACCACCTTCTATGGAATCAATTCGAGCAAACAAGAAAAGAGAGAGATCGGTAAAATTGGGTGAGAATAGGCAGGCAGGCGCGCAGGCTGTGGGGGAATTTCGAAATTTATCTATTGTTGCAGCAGAAAGAAACTAAGGAAGTGCATGAGTCTAATGGCAAGGGGTTGGGTTGAGTTGCATTGGGTGAGGTAAATCATAAAAGAGTGCGATGATTCCGTCGAGGTGGGGAAAACGTGCATTCGTGAAGGTCGGAGGGCAAGGGGTAGAGGCAGTAGCGCTCATCGGTCATACAAAGGAAGAGGCGCTCGTAGGCGGACGCCATCTTGGTGGCCGTGAACAGGCGCGAGGCGGTGGTCAGGCACGCCTGCCCCATGAGCTGCAGCTTGTCGACGCCGTCGTGCACCACGGCCTCCAGCGCGGCAACAAGCGAGTCCACGTTGGCGGAGAATGTGTAGCCGATGGTCTTGTCCGTGATGACACTCCAGACGATGCTGGAGAAATGCGTGGCCAGTAAAGGCTTGCCGCATTGCATGGCCTCCAGCAGCGTGTGATCCAGCCCTTGCGACCGCAGCGTCGGGTTCACGAAGATGTCAACCGCGTTGTAAAACTCTGCCAGCTGCGAAGGCACCAACGGCCCCAGCGTCTTCGCATACGGCGCCAGCTCCTCGTACCGGTCCCCCCACGGACCGCTGCCTGCCACCAGCAGATACACGCCTTTGTGCTTCCGCACAACTTTGGAGAAGGCCTCGAAGAGCAGCGGATGGCCCTTGTCTCGCACCAGGCGCCCCGCTGCTCCCAGCACCAAACTCGCATTCTCCGGCACCCCGTACCTGGGTCCAACATTTAAAAAGTTCAAAATTCTCAGAAACCCTCTTCCCAAACCCAATCCTAACATAGGATTGTCCTTACTAACGACAATCAAGTCTGCGACATTCTCTTGCAAGATTCCGGCTCAATTCATGTACAGCCACAAAATTCAAGAATAGGGTTTCAAGGGAGGGATAATTAGGATTTTGAAAATTCGTTGCAGCAAAGGGCGACGACCCGGCCCGAGCAGCTCAATATGTTGTTCAAAACAATCAAGATTTCATGCAACACGGTGGGAAGGCTGATTCATTTGGGCCTCATCCACACTGAAAAAATCATTTTGCAGAAAAAATCGGATGAGGATTGATTAACTTACTTGGCTCGGAAAGCAGCACCGGCGGCAGGGTTGGGCCGAAACTCCTGCTCATTGACGCCGTTGAGAATGACATGCACATTGCGCAGAGGCAGCTCGTAGATCGTGCGCAGCACGTCGCCCACGTAGTCGCTGGTCGCCACGTGGTGGCGGTAGCTCGGGAAGAAGCGCACTTCGTCAGCGACGCGCATCAACCGGCTACTCATGCTATGCTCCAGCTCCGGCGTCCTCGTCTCGCCAGGCTTCCGAATGAGGTCCTGCACGATGTCACTGTGAATCACTTCGAACGCAATTCCGTGCCAAGACGCCGCCAAATTCTCAAAACTGTGGGCTCTCCAGTGCGGCAGTGCCACGCTCTCCGAATGCACGATGTCAAACGCACTCGTCGCATTCACCGCGAAGAACTTCTCCTGCGCGCGATTGTGGTCGAACGCACCGCCCGCACCGGGCTCCACGAAATGCAGGTGCAAGTTCGCATGCTGCCGCTCCTCCTCGGCCTCGTCCTCCGCTTCAGTGGTGGTCGCGCCCGACTGCCGCATCGTGAACACATGCACCACATGTCCGCGATCCGCCAGCGCACGATGCAACGTCATGGCGTGCCGCTCTAACCCACCGGGCGTGCCGCCGGTCGGCCACTTCTTTACAAACAACGCGATACGAAGGCTCACAGGTGGCTTCGAGCCGTAGCACAGCCGGTTCCACGCCGTGTCCAAATCGCGCACATCACCAGCCCAATTTACGACATCCACGGCTTTGGCGTTGGCGGAAGAGCCATCGCCGTCGAAACCCCCGGGCAGCAAAGGCAGCGCACCCCAGCGGCAAGACGCAGAGCCCATGAACGCCATGACATAGCACAGCAGCGCCAGCGCCACCACCAGCGCCCACACGGACCGCCATGACACCACCATCGCCATTCCAAGCTCGCGACTACCCGCACCACTCATGAAAGAGCTGGCCTTGGCTCCAGCCCCTGGCCGCCATCTCTGCCCCGCGCCCATGTGTGTCAGCCTGCCCTGCCTCGCTCGGCTAGCTCCCGCATGCGGCGGCCACGATCAAAGCGGTATGCGCAGCATGGGTTGGCTCGGATAATTAGGCTAAGCCGCAACGGATCCGCGACGAACTTATGATTAACTTACTGCAGCGAGTTGTTGCTGCTTGCTTGCAGTCTCACGGCGGCCGGGAGATGATGTCCTCGGGGGGGAGCGTGGCGGCGATCTTGGCGATTTCGTAGATCCCTCAGTGGCGATGTACCGGACGGACGACGGCAAATGGGTCAGTCCGGCACTACGGTGAGTATTCGATTCGGGTTGGTTGCGAGCAATGAGCGTGTTCGAACGTGGACTGGCAGTCCACTCACTGCGAGTGATGAGGCGACTCGCGTCGTGCAACATGATCCCGGTCTTGCTTCTACGCTGCCGTCCTACTTACGACCCCCTTCCGTAACATCCATCCGGCATTGTACTTCACTACAGTTCAACTCAAACGGGGAGTGATATTGGTAACTTACATGCTAAGTCATTACGTACAGGCTCTATAGTCCCGGCTGGCTTGGTAGCCGTAGGTCGGCATTAGCGACTGCCTCCCCCAGTTCACATAGGGATACAGGAAACTGTAGCGCCCACCCCCTCATCCATTTCATTTATTTATTGTGCTTATTCATTTAGCCCTTAATGTAGGAAAGGAGAAACCTATTAACAAGGTACTTTGTCAAGAATGATCTTATTTTTGGACCAATAGGTGCATTCTTCACTTCTACACTTATTTGGAAAGTCATCCACATCCCACTTTTTGGCTACAATGATCTTATAGAGTTTAATCCCTTAGAGCTTTAACTTCCCAATTTTAAACTTATAATGACTAGAGAGGTTATGAGATTTTTTGACTAAAAACTTCTTAATTATCCAAACCTATTTGTTGCTTTGCTTTCACAAAGGTTTTGAGCACTAAGGGATTAACCCCTAAAGGACCACAACTATGTTTCTACCAAAAATGCTTCAAAACTGTCATTTCTAGGATAGCTATCAAATTTCAGAAAAAAAAACATGTTTTGACATATATAACCGTAGGATCTTTTAGTGCACTAGTTTAGAAAGATGTACACAAAATTTCAGAAATTTACACCATGTAGATTGCAAGATATTAGAGTTTGAAGTTACAAAAATCATATATTTTTCACTGCGAAAATCCGAGCAGTTGCACTTCAGAAGGCCACATTTGTATGAAAAAATGTCCAAAATGGGTGATACTCTTTGGATTCATTTTCCAATTCAAGTTGGCTACAAGCTTGAAAATTTTCATATCATTTGAAATTGTACAACATGTACAAAAAAAATAGTAAGTAGAAAGAAGTAGTGAATGCTTCAAAATACAAAAATGGTAACAATTTATTTATTGAATTGAAAAATGCCAATCCCAATGGTTCAAATGTTGTAATAAACAACCTAAACCCAATTTTTTAATTTTTTTCAAAAATATTGAAAATTGAGTAAAATAAAGGACTTTAAAGGTTATTTTAGAGAAGAGAATCCATAACTACCCACAAACTAAAATTCTTCATAACTTTTGACTCATTAATCCAAATGAAATGATTCAAAGCTTTACATGTATATACAAATCTATAAAACCAATTTCAAATTCTTATTTCCAAAAAAAGTGATTTTTTCTAATCTACCCAAACTACCTGAGTTGAGAAACAAACAACATATTATGCGATAACTTTTCAACCATGTAGTCAAAAGTCATGAAAATTGTTGGTCTTTGAAGATACTCCTTGTCCACACCTTCTATTAAAGTTTGGTTCTAAAATATAGAAATCTCTAGCCACACAAACCTGCCCAAAATTGCTGTGTTGCCAATAAATGCATGTTGGTCCTTTAGGGGTTAAGTGCTTGAACTAAATACAAGAAGATCACTTGCAAAACATCATAATAAATAATTGTAACTTCTTAAAAATATGAAATGAATAGAAAATACACCAAATATATCTTCATTCTCTTGCTTCCACACAAGGGCAAACAAAAATATATTGACCACATCAAATTCGTGCATTTCTACGTTCCCACAACAATTTTTGTCTTCATGTAGTTTAGAAACCTATAGTCTCTTGGAGGCCTGAAATCTCTTTTAATGCGATTACACTTCTGCAAGGTTGAATTGGATAAAAATCAAAATGAATATTTAATTTTGTTCAATGTACCAAAAAATTGGTTGTATTAGACAAAACATTTTGAATGCACCCTTTGTCTTTAACCTCTAAGTGTTGAGACTCATCTCTAGAATTGATGATTTCAAAAAAGTCATCATAAAGTACTATTTGGAGGAATATTTTGGAATTGGGATGTTGTAGTCACCACATATTTTCTTAAATTCCTAAGTAGTTGATTTAGCAAAGTAATTTACGGCTAATTGTCAATTAGTTGTCACATTGATGAACTATTTTAGACTACTTTTCATTAGGATTCCAAAAGGTGTAATTAGGACACAATGTGAAAGGGACAAATGGTTTGGTAGTTATTTAAAATGAACTATCATCTTTTGGGGAGAATATAGTTTGACAATTCGAAGTTTTTCCCCCCACTCTCTCGGTCTTCTCAATTTTCATTTCAGTTTTTAGTCAAACTGGTCCTTGTTGTAATGATGAACTCCTTCAAATTTTAATATAAGTATATTTTACAAATTATTCGTGTTTGTGTGTATAGTCCAGGGATTGGACTTTGTGGTTGGTGGAGGTGGAGGTGTATGTAATTTGTTTGTTGTATTATCTAGTGATTGGATTTTGTGGAGATTTGGTGTGTATTTGTGAATGTTTGAGTGACTAGTTGTGTTGGTGTGCTTGATTGTCTAAACCAGTTGTTGATTTACTTTGTGCATATTCTTGCTCAGTGATTTAATTATTATCTATTGTTGTATTGAACAAATTGTTTAAGTAATTTTTGGTGTATGAATCGGTGAATATAGTTTTAACAATTTGTTTGGTTGTGCGTGTGATATACCACAAATTGTTTATGTGGATGTGGATATTTTTGTTTGTGAGTTTCGGTTGTCTTTGAATGCTGGGATTGCTGGATTTATCGATTTAAGGAGTGAAGCCAATTGTGTGTGTGAATGGGGAATTGTTATAGATGGGCCGGTGACCAACAACTTGTTGGAGTAAACAAACAATGCAACGGAGGGAAACAAATGAGAGGAATTGTGGATGATCCAACAATTGGTTTGGCTTCCCCTACGAGTTTAGGGCTTTAGGCCACAAGTAATTTTGGTAAGTTTTCTGATTATTAAGTGTTTTCTAAAATTACATTGTTGGTGTGATTGAACCATTAGTAATACCTTAAATTTATAAATAAACAAATTCAATTTTTTAAAATTTATTCATATATTGTTCAAAAAATACAATCTAAAATGACAATATTTACAGTTAACCAAATTGTCACAGGAGATTTTTAATTACAAATAGTCAAGGTAGAATATTATAGTTGATAAACTCAAACTTGGATTTTGATTAACCAATTGTTGGATCATGGATGTTAATTAACCAATTGTTGATTATGGATGTTGATTAACCAATTCTTGATTATGGATGTTGTTAATGAGTATAAGGGCAATTTTGTTAAAATGGTGATATTGCAGTACAGTGGCATTCCATTTCATTACAGTGGTATGGCTTTCGATTAGAATCGCACGGCATTCGATTATAATGGCGCGACATTTCCTACGAACAGGACGTTATTCCATTAAAATGGCGTTCTTGGGTGCACTTGAGGTGGGTCTATGGAGGAGTGCGTCGTTTTCGGAGGGGTTGGACACGAGGAGGGAAACAGAAGTAGTTGTGAAGTCACTATGCATTTGGAGAGGGGGGAGGAAGGGACATGATTGTATGGGACGATGCAGAGAGTGGTTTCCAAGGCGACCTTGCATCGCACGGGAGTCCACCCCAAGTCAACATACAAAACAACGATGGTAGAGACGTTGATTTGAGCTTCACCTTTTTTTAAGGTTCTCCATAAAAGTTTGCGCTTGGCCAACTACGAATCAAAGTAGTTTGTACTTCAAAGTTGTCGAAACAGTACGGCATTGGGAATTTGACCAAAGATAAATTGGTTGGTCAAAAGTGCATGGTGTGAGCACTCCTGACTCCACCCTAGAGCTAAGAGTTTATCACACGGGTCCTGTGTCTAATTGAGTTTTCTTTCTAATTGGGTATTAAAAGAAAGCCTTCCAAGCAATGAACTCTTTTAGTCACGTCTTTTAAGTGTTTCTAATCTAATTTCGTGGTTATAATTCTATCTATTCTATTCTAAAATTCAACCAAGCGATCCTACTCTACTCTATCCTATCAAATGATATTGTGCCTAAATTTAATTCCAAGCATTTGGTAAAAAGAAACTTAACAGTAAAACAATGAGAATGAAAATCAAATGTGAGCGGTTTACCTCCTCTGCGTAAATCTCCATAGTCCCGTCGTCAAACATCATCATGTGTAGATATTCTTCCACAACCTTGCCATCGAAATCATCCCGGCTCTCCATCTAATCTATAGTAATTCTCACGTTGTTGGTCAATTAATTCTGTCCTGATTAAAGAGAAACTAAAGGTTATGTAGCGTTAATTCAATTGCGTAATTCTTTTAATTTCTAAATCCCCGGTAATTAGAAAATACTGCAATTAAATTAGTCTACCTAGTTTGTTAATGTTCTATTAAATAAATCAATGGAAATCTAATGGTTAACTATTTGTTGTTTTTAGTTTTTATTTTAGTTCTAAATTGATATTATAAAATTCCAACGAATTCCAATTGAATTAAATTAATTTGGATGGGAAATTTCCTTCAAATCTTTTCAAATCCAATTAATTTTTGAAATTATTTTAATCCTAAAGAAATTGGTTGTCAATTTGTTTGTTTCCTTTTTGGCTTATTAGAATATTTTAATCAAAAACTATCATCAAATCTTTTCAAATCTAATTAATTTTAAATTTGCGTTAATTTGTAAAGAAATTAGTTGTCAATTTGTTTGTTTCCTTTTTGGCTTATTAGGCCTAATAAAACAAAACCAACAAAATCCAAACCTTCTAAGAATCTAATTAATGACTAACTACCAAAGAACAAAGAACATTCCTAAAGAACAAGAATCAATTCAATAGTAAGATTCCTAAGAATTAGTTTTTAAAACAAACAAGGGTCAAGGCAAGGGAACAAGAACCAAATTCAATAGTGATTATTCTTCATCAATTAGTTTTTTAATGGATCTTGAGGTTCCGATGCCTTAATCTCCTAATTCTCTCTTTTCTCTTTCATTCTTGTTTTTGTCATGAGTTGTAAAGTTGGGAGAGAGAGAGTTGGCTATGGCGGCCGAATGTTGCGGAGAATTTAGTGACCAAGTTTTTGAAATCCCAAAGGTTAGATTTTTAGTGAAGATCAAAGATTGTGGGGTTGTGGCTTCTACTGCCAATCCAAAGATTTTCAAGAAAATCAAATTTTTGTGATGTCAAAGTGTAACTTGGTGAGCCCTGGACTCACCGAGTCTGGCTCTCCGTATTCCGTCGCTGGACCCGTGCTCAATCGTTGGACCTCTGCGCCCCGTCGCTGGACCTCCGTGCTCCAGCGCCACTTGTCGCTCTGCGATTCGCCGGACCCCTCCCCGCTGCCGCACTGGCTTCTCGCCACGTGTCCCGGCGTGAGTGGCCCGAGCTAGGGCTGCGCCGCACCAAGGCTGGGTGTTATCTAATATTTTTTGGTTTTCCAACACTAATAACTTTACTTTGAAGGTTGACTAATTATTGAGCATGACAATGGAATGAAAGGTGAAATATCATAAATGGATGAACTAACGTCCCCTAAACTTCAATTACATCCAAAGTTTGACCCCTTTTCTTTCAAGTTCGAGGGATCCCTTTAATGTATTATAATATGAAGACCGTTTGGGTTTTATGGGTTTCAAGTTCAAAGCTTCGCCGTTTAATCCACTTTCTTGCCAATGGGTTGCGGTTGGCTATAATGCGTTCCTCTAGTATTTTAGGAATTTTAATTGCAAGAGGAGGTACACATGACAGTGTTTAAACTGAACTTTGGCACTCAATGCTCAAAATTTTTGTGAATGAGTGGCAAAGGAAGTGTTGAGGCTTTGCCTCCTGAGTATATGTGACAAATGAATAGAAAATGAAGGGGCCCTAAGCCTTCAAATCTTAAAAAACTAAACACAAAACAAGACTTGGCCAAAATCTTTGGTCCAAGTGGTGCCCCGACAACGCTGGTAGCACAGAAGAATAACAAAGTGTCGGTGCGAGAAATAAGGGTACTGGCAACCTCGAGGGGGGCCCTTATATACCCGTGGCCGGGCCCCTCTCGGTAATTGCCAGTGAAAACACTTTGTTACTTCTTATCCTAAACTACCTAATGTAATTCCAAAATAATATTTGTTTAATGGTGGAAATTTCTAAAAACATCCCCATTTGGCTAACAAAATCTTGGCCAAATCAAATCCAAGATCTTAATCCAAAATATTTTGGAATTAACCCTAATTTACGTAGATATTTTGCAAATTAACCAAAAGTCATTTTGAAAATTGTCTTTCTTTAGCCCAAAGATGGATTTTTATGCAAGAAAGAGATCTTGACCAAATCCAATCTTTGATTTTCCAAGAGATATTTCCAAAATCACTTCTAATTAACCACAATTAATGATTAAAAAGTCAAACTAAGAGTTGACCCTCTCTATCTTTTAGGGAACAACTCAAAACGGAAAATCGTCTGTGCCATTGTCTTCAAAAGACCTCAATTAGCTTAAGGGATCCCTTACCCCTCACTCCTAGGCCGTATGCGTGCCCAAATTGGAATTACGGTAACTCCAATTAAAAGTCAAAAATCTAACTTCTAGGATTTGCGCATTTTGATGAATCTGTCAGGCCAGGGTTGTTAGGAATGTCCATGAGAGTAAGGAATGACTCCTTGTTTGCGACAATCGGACATCATTCGCTCCTGATACGCCGGTCAACCCGCCGCCAACTTGTAAATTCCAGTGAAATTTGATGTCGATGCCGGTTCTGGTAGTTGGGAATGTTGGAATGTCTTCAAACTTGACCGGACGCTTATTAAGCACACAAAAACCTATCCTAATTTTTAGTGAGATTTTACCACATCATACGTAATTTCTAGGAATTTACGAACATTTCTATGTGTGGTTGACTTCCCATGGAGTCAACGTGGGATTTCGGAAAAATACGAAATAATTTGGGTAACATCTAGGGCACTCCTAGATTCTTGGTGTAAGTCCCACGCGACCTTGCACCTTTCTAATTTTAGTAATTTGGAATTACTTTGCCCAATTGGACAATTTAATTCCCAATGCCCGGGAATCTTGGACAATTGTTTGATTCTTGTTCGCTTCTGGCATGCTCCTACCCTTGGAACACCTCTCTGTAGTCTTCAATCTCCAATCCTCCATCTTTTGTCTCGTAAATCTCGAATTCTCCAAGTCATTTGCAGTCGTTTTGCTTTTAAATCCAATTTGTTCCAATATTGAATTTAGGCCTTGGTAAATCTTCTAGGTTCGTTGTAGACTCTTTTGGCTTAGCCAGTATGTCATGTGCATCCTTAAAAGGTTGATTTTGCACAGATAGCCACTAAAACTGACCAACTCTCAATCCTTCAATTCTCTCAAAACTACTAAATTTTCACACCAACTTACTTTGGAGACTTAGAATGATTCAAATTTCTAGGATTAGGAATTTTCCACCTTCTAAGTTGGTTTTCCACCATTTTGGCATATACTGACACCAAAACTCCTTCAACACTCTTTTTATGTCTTTTTCTTGAATATTTTGGCTAATTTTTGCTATTTAATCGCGAAAAATGGACCCAGAGTCCTAAGTGCCATCTCAAGGGCTCACACATGGCCACAGAATGAATGCTGGGAAATCTGAGTTCAAAGATATGAATGTAGGTACCTTGGAATTTCTTTCTTTCAGGAGAGTGGGGAATTTGGAAAACGAAGCTTCCCGTGTATTGCCCTTTATTGTCAAAACATTTTTCTACATGATGTGATGCATGATTTTATAGATGTGGAAAACAATAGAATAGTAAGGGCACACCCCAATTATTTCTTCATCGTCAATAATGACAACTTCTCAATATGAATAATGATTACGCCCATTTTCTTGTACTACATACCTTCAAAGTACCGTGGACATTCGCCACGATCTCTGCCTTCTTCATCCTAAAAGTCTTTCTTAGTTTGTAGTCCCCTTCGTCATTGGAGAAATCTGAGAGGTCCATGTCTTTGTTGTCTTTTTTTTTTGTTGTCAGATTTAGATGGCACAAAATCCATGTCCAGCTTCCTTTGCGGTGTTCCAAATAGGATATGCCGAAGATTATGGGATACTAATTTCCCTGGAATACTAGGGAAGGTACGACTGTGAGTAAGGTAGTCCTTGTTGCAACACTTGTCTACTTCAAACTTTGATTTAAGATTAGAAATGTTAGGTTGGCGTTGCAATTAGAAGAGGGTTGCTTTGTAGAACATGGATTTCAACGAACAATGCCTTTGCTAGAATGTGGAGAACAAATACCCCCATCCAATAATTTTTGCTTCATTGTAAATAATGAAATATGAAGGAAGACGTAGAAGTGCAAAAACGGAAGTCAGGCCTTGGAATTTTGTACGTTGTACTTTCTATTTCACTGAAAACGTGTGTACTTCCAATGCAGGTACATATGATGTATGCCCAATAGCTCCAACGAGCTTCTTCCTCTAGTCAATGTGTTCTTTTCTTTTCCAAAATGAACTTTTCGCCTCGGACAACACTGACATTCCAAATTGAGATGCAACCATGGGAATTTTGGATTTTGGTGATGTCTAGGATGTGGAGCTCATCTTGGAGGCAAGGAAGATGGATTGACGGAAGGAAGAAGCTCATTAGAGCTATTAGACATGCACATTTCACCTCTTCAATCATGTCTTTGTTCTTGAATCTTTCTTTGGTCTTGGAACGGTTCATTGTAATATTTCACTAAAAACGCGTGTACTTCCAATGCAGGTACATGTGATGTATGCCCAATAGCTCCAATGAGCTTCTTCCTCCAGTCAATGTGTTCTTTTCTTTTCCGAAATGAACTCTCCGCCTCGGACAACACCGACATCCCAAATTGAGATGCAACCATGGGAATTTTGGATTTTTGTGATGTCTAGGATGTGGAGCTCATCTTGGAGGCGAGGTGTCGCAACCTGGAAAGTCATCTTTAGTCTAGAAAGTATAAATTAGGTTTTAATTCTTTTGATTTTTCATATAAATTTGTGATTTACTAGTCTAAATCCAGATTTATAGTATAGTAATGAAAACCGGAAGATTGGGAAACAGTAAAGAGATAAATTTGCTAAGAGAGAAATTTTCTTTTTACCGGAACCGGAACCGGAATACCTCTTTGGAGGAAGAGGAGGATGAAGAGTCCACCTTTGGATATGGAAGCAAGGAGTCAGAACTGGATTCTGATCCGGATGCCAAGTTGGCCATGACAAGGAAGGTCAAGGCCCAACTGAAGGCCAAATCCACCCAGGCGAGGAGCGCAAGAACACTTCCGGTTTTGCCCGGAAACAACCACCAAGGAAGGGCGCCGCCAAGACGGAAGAGACTCCAGGGAAGCGGCCAACAAAATAGGTTTAGGGTTAGGTAAAGCAATAGGTAGGCGGCTAAAAATCTAAGTTTTTGGTAGAAAACACTTTTCAAGTTGCTTTTAGGTGAGTAGGTAATTTTGACTCCATTGGATCCGGATTTTTCGGATCTGAGATCCACTTTTTACGGACAGCTCTGGACTCCAGTGGAAGTCAACTCAGAGTTGGATAAGGCGAATGACACGTGTCATTCCCTTGTGGTTGGCTTTGATTTCCCTTGGACTGTAGTTTTCCTTGGGTTGTAAAGTATTTAGGTGTTAGTTTTCAGTTTGTTAGTGTGCATTTTCATACCTTGTTTTCCTAGCATTGTGCAATTCAAATAAGCTTTTCTGGTTCACATTGAGGTGGCGGCGTGTATTCCAGTGGGTGACCCTGTTGGTGTATTGTGGCAACCTAGAATTCACCTAAGCAGGTTCTTAAGCAAAATACGGGAAGAGGGATCTATTCAATCCCCATTTTTTTTGTTGTTTTCTTAGTTTTTACGCATAATTAGGACCAAGACCGGAAACCGAAAAACCCTAGACCGTAAACCAGAAACTACGTTAAGGGACAGCGTATGAAATCCCGGATTCCGCCCACCTAGCGACCGAGACTGGATAGGCAATGAGTGGCTACCGAGTCTAGAGATCGTAGGGATCTCTCCCACGTGACCAGACTGGTTTAAACCTAATGGTCAGTAATTAATGCCGGGGGAAAAGGTATAAGACCAGGGAAGCAAGGCCAGGTCCTGCCACTTTCTTGCACGCAGTTCGAGAAAGTGTTTCCGGCCAGAGATAGAGTATTCGGTCTACAGACAAAGAGAAAGGATAGATAAACTGTCAATCCGGTCTGGTACATAGTTGAGCGAGTAGCACTACGCTAGCTGGCAGGTTCTTGAGCGCGGGAGGTTCAGTTAAGTTGGACCGCGCCTAGATTGTGTAGGCGTCAAGTGAGAGATGGCAGAAGAGGTGCAGGAAGGAAGGATTCTAGCCTTCCGGAATGTGAATCCGGTCGTGCCAACTGACGCACAAGACAAGCGGGAGCTGGAGGAAGACCTCAGGCAAATGGGCTGCGAGGGGTTCATGGCTCATCCCTGGAACCTGAAGGATGAGGCGATGGTGGAGGAGCTACTGGCCGGCTAGTCCAATGAGTGGAAAGGGACGCTCCGAGCGCTGCCAAAGGAGTGGAGTGCGACGATGTGGCGCAAGGTGTACGCCTTCGAGCAAGGAGGAGATGCAACGGGCACCCGAACGGACAAATTCCACCAAGGGAAGTTCCGTAGGCCCACCAACCCGAAGGACGGCTTTACGGTAGCAGAGTGTGTGTCTGCTAGACACAAGAGGCTACTGCGGTTCATGATGGCGATCTTGAACCCAGATAGACCTAGTAGGATTACGGTCACCGTAGCCAACACCGTCTTTGGTGCACTGTCGGGAGACAGGAAGATAGATTGGGGGTTAGTTATGAGGGACCGGATGGACCGAATGGTAAAAGGAATTGGGAAATCTAAACCCTCTCCCATTTCACCATTCCTGTTTCATCTGTATCATTCGTTAGACCTCTTGAGAGAGAAGGAGATGGAAGCTTACGAGGTAGGGGCTGCATTGATAGAGTATGAGATTGCAGACCCGGAAGCTGAAAATGACCAGGATGAGGAGGACTCCGAGGATGAGAGTCAGGAGGGGCATCAAGGAGGCACGCAGGAGGTAGATGAGGTCCCAGAGGTAGGAAGAGAGGATCCACCTCTAGAAACCCCTGTAGTAGCCGGGGAAGCCCAGAGGTTAGATCCGGTCTGGGAACAGGATCCCTTACTAAGGATCCTACGAGACTTGGAGGATTTCAGAAAGCACCACCTAGAGGAGAGAGGGTTATTGCGGGCCATAAGCCAAGCCTTAGGCTCTATTCCCCCCTCCAAGATCATGGAGGTGTTGGGAGAATTGATTCAAGAGGCTCATGATAGTCGGGACAGAGAGGAGGTACTCCGGCTAACAAATCAGGTCTCAGCCCTGAGGAGGGAGCTCCATCACACTCAAGAGGAGCTGGATGAAGAGAGACGCCTCACCACGCAGGCCCGGAACACACTCGGAGAAATCCGAGAGTTCATCACGCATCCGGGCGAAGTCGTCAACAAAGCCATGCTTTTCGACAGGAAGGTCTTAGAAGCAGGCAAGATGGTGGGTCCTCAGATGCTTATAGCTCTGGTGGCCTACAACAAGAAAATGGAGGCAACGCTGGAGAAGTGGCGGTTAGTAGTCACGGAGGTCCAAGCTAGTTCTGCTCCGGTCTCAGGACCGGAAGAGCCAAAGATGGAGGAGGAGCAACCGAAGGATCAGCCACCACCAGCAGCTGTCGAGGTAGAAGCCGGCATATCTGAACCAGCGAAGGAAGAGGGAACCAGGACCGACGCACTGGAGGAGGAACCTGTCCCACCGGCCCGGATTGAAGAGCCCAGGGTTTCTCAACCCAAGAAGACCAAGGAGCCGGAACCCGAGCCGATTGTATTGAGGGAGATAATCCGGGGAACTACACCACCAAGGGAGAAGACCAAGTTCATCACCTTGTTGGATGATTCTCCAAGCAAGTCATCACCCACGGTCATCACACAACCAAAGACCGGAGGGGAAGCGAAGGCAACGGTGCAGGTCCGCTCTATACTGAAGACCGGATCTGGATCCGAGTCACCAAGCAAGGGACCAGCCCGGACTGCCGAGAAAGTGGGAGAGCAGACCCCGCAAAGCAAGATAGTGCACCACCCGCCCATCACCGGATTCAAGAAGAAGACCGCGGAGACATCCAAGGTGAAGCGGAAGGCCCGGGATGAAGAGGAAGAGGAGTCAGAAGAGGAAGAGGAGTCAGATGAGGAAGATGAGGACTCGGAGGAAGAGACCGACTCCGGTGATGAGTCGGAACAGTACTCAGATGCGGACCAGGCATTGGCAGAGACCACGAAGACTAGGGCCAAGGCGCGGGGTAAGACCAAACCGAAACCCAAGCCCATCAAGATGTACCGGTCTCCGAAGAAGCAGCCAACCCGGAAAGGTGCGTCGCCTGTCAAGAAGGCGAGGAAATAGGGGGCATTAATTACAAGTAGATAGGAAGGCGGCTAAACCAAGTTATATTTAGGTTAGGAACTTTTGAACTTAGACCGGATCCAGATATGTAGGATCTGTGATCCTATTTTGTTGGTATTTTTGTAGTTTTGTGGAAGTCAACCTGCCCAAGTTGTAGAGGAATGTGATGTGGCATTCTTGGCGGCTGGTGTTGATTCCATTTGCACTTTTAGGTTTTCTTGCAGTTTAGTATTTAAACCCGGTTCGTAATTGAATCCGGGCGCGCATTATGTTATCTTACTTTCACAAGTTTTTGTGTTGCAAATACAAGTCAGAACCTTTCTGATTCACTTTGAAGTGGATTGTATGCATGGGACCTTGTCAAAGTCTTATGGTGATGGTTAGGATTGCAGCCTTGTGTGGATAAGTGTGTGCCCGGATGTTCAGTTTATTCGGTCTCTGGACTTAAAGTGAATTCGGTTTTGATAGGGAACTTGTGCAGGATCCCACAGTGTTTTCTGGAACAGGTCTAGGGAGTATTTGACAGAGATAGACACTTGTAGAGTCTGGGTTTGAGATCGGGAGCGTCCGGCCAAATGCCAACTGAATGGTGATCCGGTCTCTGTAGAAGAAAGAAGGACTAAGTGAGGAAATTCAGCTCTCTTGCATAAGCTACCGCCCTTATTCTACCAGGGATTAGACTAACCGGTTATTCCGTCGTTGTAGTCTTTGTTAGGATTAGGCAGGAGTGCTTGCGTGACCTGCTGGGTCGGATTAGTCCCGGTCCAGTTGTGAGGTATTCCGGTCTGTTTGTAGTAGTAGTTTCTTTTTACTCATAAGTGGAACTTCTGACACTTTAAAACTTGAAGGGTAGGAGTAAGCTTCCTTCCTAAACGCCCAAACAAGCAGATCCCTCTTGTTATCGAGGTAAAACTTACACTTGGTTACTATACTAGGGACTGGACCAGCTACTAGTATCCGGTCTTTAGTCCCATATCTAGTGAGCGTAAGCATCAAGGTGGTGAACATACGGGTATAGATAGATAGACTTAGTTTGGAAGGATAAAGGATTGATTTGGTAATCAGGTCCAAGGAAATCTTAGGAACGTTGGAGACCCAAACCGAGTCAGTCTTTTGCTTGGGTTTTGTTGTGATAACCACTAACGTATTCCGGTCTTTCGTCAACTTTCGACCAAATCTCTTCGGAACGATACACGAGTCACTTTAAGGCTAATTTAGTGCATTCTAAAGCCTTAGAGAAGGAATTGTGCTTTCCTGTGCTACGACACGTATGTTCTGTAGAGTTGCAGGAATAAGTAGGAAGAGAGTGTACCCGGATATTGGGTTTATCCGGATTCTTGGGAATGTAAGTGCAATTTGTGTGTGATGGTAGATTCCTGATCCCTCAGTGCAATCGGTTCCGATTTTTTGGTATCTGAAGATAGTCCCAATCACTTGGAGCCATAGCCGTTGATGATTCCGGACAACTCCAGTTCAAGTGGTAGACAGATTCTTTGGTAACCGAAAATGTGTAGGAAAGGTGACGACTTCTCAATCCGCCCATCCCGGTGTCATAGCATAGGAAAGCACAATTCCTTCTTTAAGGTGTTAGAATGCACTAAGTTAGCCTTAAAGTGACTCGTGTATCGTTCCCAAAGGATTTGGTCGGAAGTTTACGAAAGACCGGAATACGTTAGTGGTTACCACAACAAAACCCAAACAACGAATGATCCGGACCCAGTCTATGAGTTTCCTAGAATTTACTTTGGACCGGATTGGGAATCAATCCTCTGACTTCAAAGAGTTTCCTCTCTAGCTATACCATTATGTTTAGAGTTTTCTTACTTACTCTTTCTGAATATGGGAATGGAGACCGGATACTAAGATGCTGGTCTAGTCCCTAAATAAGTAACCAAGTGTAGGTTTAACCTCTGTAACAAGAGGGGTCTGCTCTTTTGGGCGTTTAGGAAGGAAGCTTACTCCTACCCTTCAAGTTTTAGAGTGTCAGAAGTTCCACTATAAAGAAAAAATGAACTAATCCTAACTAGACTAGAATACTTCACAACTAGCCCGGAACTGATCTGGTCCAGCAGATCACACAAGCACTCTTACCTAGTCCTAACGAATACTACAACGATAGATTACCAAGTTAGTCTAAGTCCTGGCAGAACAAGGGCGGTAGCTTGCGTAAGAGAGCTGAATTCCTCACTAGTCTTTCTTTCCTCTAAAGAGACCGGATCACCTTTCAGTTGGCATTTGGCCGGATGCTCCTGATCTCAAACCCAGACTTTACAAGTATCTATCTCTACTGAGTACTCCCAGACCTGTTCTAGAACACACTATGAGATCCCACGCAAATTCCCTATCAAAACCGAGTTCACTTTAAGTCCAGAGACCGGATAAACTAAACATCCGGGCACACACTCATCTACACAAGGCTGCAATCCTAACTGTCGCGACAAGACTTTGACAAGGTCCCACGTACACAGCCCACTTCAGAGTGAATCAGAAAGATTCTGACTTGTATTTGCAACACAAAAACTTGTGAAAGTAAGATAACATAATGCGCGCCCGGATTCAATTACAAACCGGTTTTAAATACTAAACTACGAGTAAACCTAAAAGTGCAAATGGAATCAACACCAACCTCAAAGAATGCCACGTGACATTCCTCTACAACTTGGGTGGGTTGACTTCCACAAAACTCCAAAAATACCAACAAAATAGGATCTCAGATCCTACAAATCCGGATCCAGTCTAAGTTCAAAACTTCTACTCTAAATATAACCTGCTTTGGCTAAAGGTTAGCCGCCTTCCTATCTACTTGATATTAATGCTTCCTATTTCCTCGACCACTTGATAGGCGAGGCTCCCTTCCGGGCTGGCTGCTTCTTTCTTGCCGAAGATCGGTACATCTTGACTGGTCTGGGCTTTGGCTTGGTCTTACCCCACGCCTTGGCCCTACTCTTCCTGGTCTCCGCCAGTGCCTGGTCTACATTAGAGTATTGGTCCGACTCATCACTGGAGTCGGTCTCCTCCTTTGAGTCCTCATCTTCCTCTTCTGACTCATCGTCCTCCTCTTCTACCCGGGCCTTCCGCTTCACCGTGGGTGTCTCCGTGATCTTCCTTTTGAGCAATCCGGTAATGGGCAGATGGTGGATTGTTTTGCTTTGTGGAGTCTGCTCCTCCACCTTCTCGGCAATCCGGACTGGGCCCTTGCTTGGCGATCCGGATCCAGATCCGGTTTTCAGTATAGAACGGACCTGAATTACTGTCTTCACCACCTCTCCGGTCCTTTGCTGCACAATGATTGTTGGTGATGACTTACTTGGGGATTCGCCGACCAAGTCTACAAATTTGGTCTCCCTCCATGGTGGCGACGTCCCTCTAGCAACCTCCCGTAGCATACATGGCTCCAATTCCGGTCCCTTGGTCTTCTCGGGCTCCGATGCCCTAGGTTCTTCACTCCTGGCCTGTTGAATGGATTCCTCCGTCACGGCTTCAGACCTCCTTTCTTCCTCTCTCGCAGGCTTGGGCACTTTGGCCTCCTCTGCGACTGTGGCTGGTGGGGGTTGTGTCTTTGGCTGCTCTACCTCCATCTCCTGCTCTTCCGGTCTCGAGACCGGAACAGGGCTTGCCTGGACTTCGGTGACGACCGCTCGCCACTTCTCCAATGCCGCCTCCATCTTCTTGTTGTAGGCTACCAGCGCCGTGAACAGTTGGGGGCCTACCATCTTGCCTGCCTCCAACACCTTCTTGTCGAAAAGCATGGCCTTGTTGACGACCTCGCCCATATGAGTAATAAACTCCTGGATTTCTCCGAGAGTGTTTCGGGCCTGAGTGGAAAGTCGTTTCTCCTCGTCCAGCTCCTCCTGCTTTTGATGAAGCTCCTTCTTCAGGGCTGAGACCTAGTTGGTTAGTTGGGTCACTTCTTCCTTGTCCCGACCCTCATGTACCTCCCGGATTAACTCTCCCAAGTTCTCCATGACTTTGGAGGGAGGCACATTGCCTAGGGCTCTGCACAACCTTTGCAACACCTTCCTCTCTTCCAAGTGGTGCTTCTTGAAGTCATCCAGGTTCTGAATGATCATCATTAAGGGATCCTGTTTCTAGATCGGATCCGCTCCTTGGGTCCCTACTGCAACTACAGGGTTCTCCAGCGGTAGACTATCTTCTCCTACCTCTGGCTCTTCCTTTCTCTCCCGGAGTTCCCTTTGTTGCTCATCCTGACCTTCTCCCTCTGAGACATCATCATCCTGGTCCCTATCTGCCTCAAGATTCTCTATGTTGTACTCTATCATGGCTGTTCCCACCTCGTAAGATTCTCTCTCATTCTTTAAGAGGTCTAACGAGTGGTACAAGTGAAATAGGAATGGTGAAATGGAGGAGGGTTTTGACTTCCCAATCCCATTCACCATCTTGAACATCTGGTCCCGCATCACTAACCCCCAATCTATCCTCCGGTCTCCCGATAGCGCACCAAAAATGGTGTTGGCTATGGTGACCGTGATCCTACTCGGCCTATTGTGAACCCTTGATTCGTCATCGGGGACTCATGGGTTCTTTTTTCGAATTCCTACATAATCTAAGGCATAATTAGGCTTGTAAAACCCACAAAAGGAGATTAAACCAGTATTGGCATTACACATACCAATGTGCCATTTGGTCATTAGGTGGGATTTATGATAGTTTACATCTAAAACGGGCCTTGTCTTAGCTAAATAGACGCCAAACTGATAGTGATGTGCAGAATTAGGGTAAGAAGCCTAAAAAGGCCCTGTCTAGGCTTGGAAGTCCTCATGGAGGAATCTAGGAGGAATCCAGGAGAAATCCCCCACCCCCTATAGCATCGAAGAGAATACGGGCGGAATACTAACCTTGAAATGCAGGTACCGAGCGATTTCCTAATTCTAGGAGCACGCAGTGGGGATGCAGATTTGCATCCAAGTGGGAGGATCCCATGGGTGGTCCCCTCCAAAGTTTGGGAATTTTCCGACATTGTTTGGATATTTTTCCAGACGGTCAACCGCGGTGGACTTTGGGTGGGAATTCGAAAGAATATCCCAAAGTGCGGTAAAATCCCACTAAAAATCCGGCAAGGTGGTCTCACATCAACGGAGCGCTTCCCCAAGTTTCAAGATAAATCGATAGTTGGAAGATTCCGAATCGGCGACATTCCTCCCCAACTGACAATTTAAATGACGGAAGCTGCAGTTGACCGGCGTACCGGGGCCATATATCGGATCGAGGCCTACTTTGGGTCTATTCCTACCCCCCTCTATCTACCGAGGAGATTGGTGAAAGTTTGGGGTCCAAAATTGCCAAACTCCAAAAGTTGGGAATTTATCCCAACTTTGATCCCAGCTTACACTAAGATTCTTTGAGAATTGGGACATATTTAAGGGATAAGGGGCTACCTTTAGGCTAATTATGGCCTCTTGGATCCAATGGCGCAATCCGTTTGCCATTCGAAGCTAAATTCCAAAAGTTAGCCTTTTGGGGACAGCACATGGAGGAGAAAATGGGGTTTAAGGCCCCCCAATGCTTTTTTGGAGAGCTTAGGCCCCAATGGCCGTAGGGAACGTGTAGGGAACGTGTGGGGAACTCCGGGCACATGTGGGAGCAAGTACTACCTCAAAAAGTTAGTGGAGGTGGCCCCAAGTGCTTGGTGTAAGAAATTTCAAATTAAGTAGGTGGGAACACATGAGAACTTCTCCCATGTGAGAACTTGTAGATTTTGGGGAAAGTAAATTAGGTGGTTTTTCAAGTTCTTGTAAGGTTAGGTAAGATTTGAATTTCTCAATTCAAATTGTGTAGATTTTAGGTGGATAGTTAGATTTGGGATTGGTAAACATGTACGGACCTCTTAAATTCCCTCATCTAATTATTCTTAGTAGATTAAGGGGGGGGTTTGCTCCCTTTTGAGTATAAAAGGGGCGGCATTCTCCTCTCATTCTCTCTCTCTTTCACTCCTACCCATTTAAGGGAGGAGTACTATTGGGCCCGGGTTATGCCGGATTTCCTTTGGCTTTTGATGCCAAAGGAGCCTTTGATAGTTTTGGGGTTGTTGCACCCTTAGCTCTTGTGGTTTGCACTTGGGGATTTGAGAACCCCCTAAGTCTTGTTGGAACTTTTGTTAATTGATGGTGGGCCACCCTTTGTATTGTGAAACAAGTGAAAGTTGTGGAAGAAATTAGTGAGGAACCGAGGGGTGACTTGGGAGGTGACTTTGAGAGTATGTTTGCAAATTGTATCTATCTCTTCCCCCCTTTTCTCTTGTGCACAAGGTTAAGCTAGTCCCATGAGGGACGGCGGAGCTTTGACCCTCCTCTAAATACTTAGTCTTAGAAATTAGGAAGCCCTCTCTCTTCTCCCTCTTCTCTTGTCCATGGGGATAGACTAGTCTTATGGAGGACGGCGGAGCTATGGCCCCCCCAAGTCTCTAAGCAAATAAAAGTCTTAGTCAAGTGTCAAAAATACCACTCTCACGGCGAAGCTTTGAACCCCCTAAGTCTTAGCAGGGTGTCAAATGCAAGTCCCTTTGAGATAGCAACAACATTTAGTTTCCAACACCTTGGAAATTAACCCAACGTTTAGCTTCCAACAACTTAGTAGCAAGCTCTCACTTAGAGTAGGAAAATTAATGTTAAACCCAAGCACTTAGCCTAGTACCCTTGCATTGCATTGAGAGTCAAATATCAACATTCAGCCCCAGTCTAGAGCCAGCCCAATCCAGAGCCAGCCCCAATTCAGAGCCAGCCCCAGTTCAAGGCTAGCCCCAGCCGGAGCCACGAGACAAATGAAGCACATACAAGTTCTCGAGACACACGCAACACTTGCTCCCCACGCTTGATGGAGCGAATCGTAACGAGAGCCCTCGGCAGATTTTTTTTAAATGATCAAAAATCAAATTAAATCAGAGCAACATCAACATATGATTCTCAAGTCTTCTCATCAGGAACGGGTGTCAACAAACCCACTCTCTCTGCTCGTAATCCAGAAACTCTAAAGTCCAAAACCCTAAACCATCTCCACCACCGTAATTTCAATAAGATGAAAAAACTCTAGACAATTTGTAAATGAACAAGCTTCCAAGGCTAAGCAAATTGCCAAACCTTCCATGATTGGTATGCCCAATGGTTAAAGACGTCTGAGCACCGAATTCCCCTCGAGACTCGAGCCACGACAGGAGAGACGCAAACTCCGGGAGGGCTACGCGTTGTCCCTGCAGTTCAAAATACAAAAATGCATAAGCACAGAAAAAAATGATATCAATGCGCGAATCAATTCTATTGAGCGATGCAGCATGTAATGAGAGAACTAACCAGGCATGCTCGGAGCTTGCAAAAGCTTCTGGCTACGCAATTGCCAGAGTTACGAAAGAGAATTTGCTCCATTTGATTTCTCCAAAGCTCAATCTAGTTGGAAAAGATGCTCAGAAGCTACAGCATCATGCAGGTGCATATGTGGTGACCTAATTCTACATTCTTCAACTGAAAGACAATCTGGCACACGCGTGCAACCTCCATACGGTGGTGCAAGAGCCCGTGAAAACCGGGATACGGAGTGCAATCCTGTTCGTCTTTCGTCGAGTTGCAACATATATCCACCGACCCCCGATCAGGGAACCATCCCGACCCCCGGTAGGGTGCAGTTATTTCCAAACACAGATTTCTTCCTTTTTCTTGAAACAAATGAAACAAGTTTCATTGCAAGGAGGAAGAATTGTCTGGTGGGAACACCGACAGGGATAACATACCTTAGAAGCACCAGTAACTTAACCATGTCCAACAGCCCAATAATCAACTTGTACGATGCATTATTTCCAATTTTATGGTAGAAATGAAGCTATAAATGTTTTTTGGGGTTGGCTTTTTCAAGGTTGGCACTAATGAAGGTATGACACATGGCTGGAAGAAGTGAGTAGGAAAGTAGTCTTAGAGTGATTGAATTCGGAGTAATTATTAATCCTATATCCTTTTTGGCTTTGAAGATTCACAATAATCTCAATTTTGGGGATAAATTTGTAAAAAATTCTCTATCCACATATTTCCTATATTCCTACATGGAAAAAATTTCCACCAACTCTTACTCCTCACCATCTACTTCAAATTAGCATATTTGATTAATTATTGGTGCTTCTACCATAAAATGGGATTAGATTTCCAAAGTAAACTTAGAATGTGTTTTTTCTTCTTTTTCAATAGTGGGACTAGTAAAGTCTCTACACATGCTCCAAAATAGTAAGAAAGGGAATAGGAAATAGTGAGTTGGATTGTAGTTTTTGAACAATCAAGATTAGAAGAATCTATTCATTAGTTAATATTGTACATGAAGGACAAATTCAGCAACTAAGTGCCTAAATTGAATTTCTATGTCAAATTCTTAGGGGTTTATGTCACTTTAGACCACTTACAAATTGATACATATTATTTTTTTTTCCAAAGATGATTTATTTTCTACTGAATTTGACCTTTGCATAGGGTATATTAAACCACTTTTTGGCTCTCTAAATTCTTAGTAATTTCAATTTTTCAAAATAAAATTATCAAAAAATTTGTAGCCCTCATACTTCCTATCTTTCTATAAGATAGGTACTTACATTTCCTCATACTACTCACAATCTATCTTAGAATAGTTTAAGTGGTTGACTATAGGTAGTCTAACTTTATATCAATCAATTTTTTATTTATTTTCTAATTTGCACCCAAAATTCTAACTTGAAATGAATGTACATTTTGAATGGCAATTCTAGTTGAACGTATCATATTATCTCACATTGAAGCTGGTTTTGACACAAATCAATTAACTTAATAATGACAACAAGGAATCATTTTATTTATTATATGATTTTGAAAGAAACTGTAGAAGCTAGGGCTTTGTGTTGCTATACAATGTGACAATGTGACCAATGTGACAAAAAGTGGCGTACCACCTAGGTTAATTAATTAGCCCCCCCATCCTCTCTCAAAAATTTACAAGCCATTGATTTTTTTTTAAAAAAGCTTAACTTTGTAATCACTGTTGATTTCTCAAAAATTCTCAAGCCATTGATCATGTAAGATTTAATTTGAACGGTTCAGATATGGATATGGATACGGATATTCTACATATACTATATGGATTATATGAATATGGTCCAGATATGGTCCAAATACAAATACAAATATAGGATCACTTGTCCCATAATGTTTGTCAATCAGTTGGTTTCAAAAACTTACAAGAGGAGAAGGGGGGAGGGAAATGAAGATTTAAAAAAAATTTAATTTAAATTTTTTTAATTCTTTGGCCTATAGAAACATGCCAAGTGTACTAAACCCAAATTTAAATTTTAGATTTCTTAGAATTGGTAGTTATTGCCACTTTTTGGTACATTGTTCACACAATGTACCAAAAAGTGGCAGTAACTGCCAATCCATAATTTGTGTACATTGCTTGTTGGTGGGCAGAAGAAACATTACAAACATACAAAACACCAAATAAACAAATAAACAAATATTTTTCCAATGATATTAATGATTAGGGTGAATTGATTTTCATCTATGTTAAGCCTTTTACATGTAAAAATCATGTACTAAATAAAAGTGTACAAATTCATCTTCAAATCAACAATCTTTTATTAACTACCTTGGTGATAGGACAAGATTGTTCTTAGTTAACCCCTAAAGCCCTGAACAGCGTTTTCACCAAAAAAATGCTCCAAAACTGCCATTTCTAATACAAGAGCACAGTTTTTTCTTAAAACATTTTTGACTCATGTAACCATAGGATCTTGTAGTAAGGTGGTTTGTAAACATGTGGAAAAAATTTCAGAAATTTTCACCATGTAAATTGCAAGATATAAGCATTTGAATTGACAAAAATTGTTTTTTTATCCCGGCAAAAATCCGAGCAGCTGCACTTCACAAGGTCACATTTGTGTGAAAAAAAATTCAAAATGGTGGTTACTCTTTGAATTCATACTTCAATGCAAGTTGGCTACATTCTCAAAAAAATTTCAAATCATTTGGAATTGGACAACATATAGGAAAAAATAAGTAAGTAGAAAGAAGTAAAAAATGAGCCAAAATACTAAATTGTGAACATTTTATTCATGGAATTGAAAATATTCAATCCTAATGGTTGAAATATTGTAATAAACAATCTACATCTTCTGTTTTTATTTTTTTCCAAAAATATGAAAAATTGAATTAAATGAAGAATTTCAAACTTTTTTTGTACTGTAGAGATTTTGTAACTGGCCACAAACTACCCCAAACTCAAAATCTTCATAACTTTTGACTCATTGATCGAAACGGATTGATTCAAAGCTTCCCACGTCTGTATAAACTTAAAGAATCAATTTGAAATTTCACTTTTCAAAAAAAAGTTTTTTGAATTTTTTTTCAGCTGCCCGGGCTGCCCGCCGAGCAAACAAAGTGACATATCATGCCATAACTTTTTATCCACAAAGTCAAAAGTTATGAAAATTGTTGGGCCTTAAAGCTACACTAAAGATGATATTTAGTGTTTAGTGACATTTAGTGTTTTTACCCCCCTACTAGCTACAACACTAAATCTGAACTTGTCCACAATTAGTGTTAGACTTGAATGCGCCGCCTTCTCCTTCCCTGGAATTGCTTGGGTTCAGTTCATCCAAGTTCTTCACATAAGAGGATTTCTGGGCCCCCAGAAGACTGTTTCAAGGGTGTTACCCGAAATTGTTCCCACTGCTGCAGACCAGCCCCCTGCTGGTCTGAATTTTTGAATTTTGAAAAAAAAATTAAAATTTTTTTTTCAAAAAACTTCAGAATGTATTAAAGAGAAAAAAAATGATTTAAAAATTAAAAAAAATTCAAAATTTTTTTAAAAAAAAATTTAATATTTAATTAAAATTAATAAAATTTTATTATTTTCTGACGTGGCAGTCGCTCGACCACATCAGCATCGCGTTTCTAGCGTTCCCAATGCGTTCCCAGCGTTTGGGAACTCGCAGTCTTGTACAGCAGTTGAAAATCCTCTTATGAGTTCAGTTTAGTTCAGCCCGAGTTCAGATTTCAGATCTTGAGTGTTCACATTTAGTGTTTGAATTGACATTTAATGTTACATACTTTCATAGGGTAATTGGCTTTTAGTGTATGCCTTCGTATTTAGTGTACAAGACACTAAATATCATCATTAGTGTACTCCTTGGACACACATTTTATCAAAATTTCAAAGAAAAAAAATAAAAATGCCATCCATAGTGAGCTGCCCAAAAAATTTATAATCTCAAAAAACGTTGCTCAGGGATTTAGGGGTTAAAATGGGATTATTTAGGCCTTGAGTTTTTTGGAGGGAGAATCGAATCCTAAGTGACAACATCCATGCCTATATTGTTGGGCTTGAAATGACAGGTTTTCAAATTGAAAAGATGAACCCCTAAAGGACCATTTGTCTCTTCAAAGGACAATTTGGGTCCAAGTAAGTTCTTATTGCCTCAATTTTTAATGAATTTTTTTGAAGTTGTGTATTTTTGTACAAGCTTTGTGGTATATAATTTTTATTTCAATTTGTGCCTAGGAGTAAAAGTTATAGTACAAAAAAGAAAGAATGGAGTTTAGTGGTCAATACCAAAAAAATCACAAGAAAGTCAAAATAATTTCTATTTTTAATTTTTCCCTCAAAGATTATATTTTGTCTACATGTAAAGATTTGATTAATTCCAATTGGACTAATAATGAGAAAGTTATAGACAATCTTGGTTTATTAAGCATTCAATCTAAGCATCTTGTTAAAAAAATAACTTATAAAATTTATTTTTGAATGCAATTTTTAGAATTTTTCAAAAAACATTGCTTGACAAGGTTATATTAGAGTTATTGTGATTCAATTTTATCTTAAAGCTATAAAAAAAATTCTTCAATCTTGAACCTACCTCTACAAACTAATTTTTTAATTAGTGAAAATTAAGTGATTTTTTTCCTTAGTTTTTTTTGTAGATTTTCAATTCAACTATTTAATGTACCTAAGTAGAAAATCACAATCAATAGTGTAAAAATTTTGAACTAAGAAGACTCAAAGCCAAAAAATCTAGTCAAGCAAGGTGCAAAAAAAACTTGTTTTTTTTAAATTTTAGATGCAAATATCTATATAGTCAAAGTTTCTAAAATTTCTTCTACATATTCAACCACTAGTCAAGTATAAGATCCTATGGTTGGATATTTGAAAAGTACTTACTGAAGTTCTTTTCTTTTTGCATTAGAAATGACAATTTTGAATGGTTTTTGATAAGAAAATCACATTGGTCCTTAACTCCTTAAGGACCAGGGGGACATAATGTGTCCTCTTCAAATTTTCAATGGCAAATTCTTAGTAGGGTGAAAAAATCTCAATATTTTGTAAACTAAGATCTTGTAGAATAACAAGTCTACATAAATTTAACATTTTTAAATTTTTAAAATTTGAATGTAAAAAGCATTTAAAATTTTATTCAATAATTGTAGTCTAATAAAAAAAAGGGAGCAAATATAATGTTTTTTCAATGATAGAAGTAGTAGAGATGGAAAAAAAAGAACATTTTCTTCAACAAATCTTAGTCTTTACTCTACACAAGAAAACAAAATCTTGAAGAAATTTTTTTTGAAATTTTTTTTCATAAATTTTTAAAATAAAATGTTCAATCTATTGTCATTAAGTACACAAAATAATTAGAATGATTCTAAATTTTTGGAAGATATTCCAAATAATATATTAATAATATTAATTGTTAAATTTTATAAATTGAACCATATATTATTTTTTTGAATTTAGTAGGATCTAATGTGGTCAATTTTGGCTTTCCAATCCTTATGTTTGAAAATATACACAAATTTGAGTGAGTTTTATACCTTTCAATTTTTTAAATTAAAAACAACGATTACATTTGCCTTAAATCCCAAAGCAACTTTTTTAGGGGGATATAAAAGCATTATTCATCTTTAATTTAAAAAAACTCTCCAAAATTTGCGTTTTGTGCCTATGAAATTTATAGTACAAAATTGTTATAATCTAAAAATCTAATGGTCTAAATTTTCACAACTAATTCTATATATACTAATCAAAGTAGTCTTCACTATTGTACTATTGAAATTTAAAATTTCAAGTACATCTGTGTACAAAAAATATCAAAGTGGGACAATTCTTTGAAAACCTTCATTGTCAAAAAGTCGTTGGGCATTGAGGGATTAAGGCGGAATTGACTAGCAATTGAGAGCCTCAAAGTTAGAGCAACTATTAATCTTAGGGACACAACTAGGTGGATGCCAAATCTTCTATTTGAAGTAGGCCAAACAAGACAAATTTACCTGGAGAAAAAATGCAAAATTTTTCATATTTATCACGGATGATAAAACTTACAAATTTAAGTTCATATGTGCAATCAAAGAGGTGAACACCCTAAAAGGTCATCCATTTTTTCAGACGGGTGGTGATGCTCTAAACTAACTAGCAGAGGTCTAAAACATACCCTAAACGCGGTACAAATTAGGGGGCTCTTTTTTTATTCACCCGAAAGAACCAAGATTTACCTTGCTGAATGGGCCCACTTCAAATGGAGGATTTAAGGTAGAACCACGTATACCCGATCACTTAAGCAATTTTGAACTAGATCATGAGAAATATGAGGCTATGCAAATTTTTCTCATGTAGCAAGATAAGAAAGATCGGGATAGCAAATTTTTCATAATTTTATTTCCAAAATTAAAATTACTATGATTTTTAGAAGCCAGAAAGTGTTTTGAACCCATAGCCAATGTCTAGAGTCTTCTAATTTGGATCATAGCCAAGACTTCTTTTCCAATCAATACTTTCTACACATTTTATGACACTTTGGGACATGTGTTATGACCTTATTAGTCCCAACCTTGAAAATGGGCGAAAAGTACATTCCCAGCTTTGATTGTAAATCTTTTTTAGCCTTGGTTGGAAATAGCCACATCCTATAGGTTGGATATGGGTCCTTGATCGGGAATAGGTGGTTCGACCTTAGGGCCACCTTCCATGCGAGCCGGGCCGGTAAGAAAGCAGGAAGACGACAAGCGGGAGCTGCCGATTCTCTTCCGGGCCTCGGTGAGCGGAGAAGCAGGAGCAGCAGCTTCACCGATAGCGGTAGAAGACAGGATTGGTGGAGAGCGATCGAACTTCAAGGGAATCCTTACGTGTGCTCTTCTTACTCAACATCTCCCCACCCATCGGGTTCACATAGAAGTGTCATCACTCACTTGTCACTGTAGCTCTCCCTTGCAAGTTCTACCGGCCCGGCTCACATGCAAGCTGGCCCTTAGTGATTCGGGCCTCGAAGTCTGCAGCGAAGACGGGCAAGGGAATCGGCCAACCGAAAGACAAAAGCACGAGGCTTCCTTGAAGGGCCAGTTAGCCACAATTCCGGTAACGGCAAAACGGAACCACGGGACGACCACAGGAGCCTAGGAGGAGATTCCGGAGCCGGCACACGGGATCCACAGTCATTCCAAACTGTACCCCCGCTATTCTGCCGGTCAAAAGAATCTTGTATAATATAGAATATAAATGCCATTTTTTGGTCTTGCATTAGCAACATGCAATTCTTGTGCAACTCCATTCAAACATACTAAATGAGATTTAAAAAAGTAAAATTTCAGTTCTTGCAAATTATTTCATTTAATTGAATCTTACACGATAATTGATTGAAAACTACAGTATTGGTGCAGAATTTTTTTGATTCAATTGCAACAATATGGAGGGAACATCTGTATACAAATCTTTCTTTCAGTAAACATTTTCAAAAAGTTTCAGAATTTCTTCACAAAAGGTTTTAAAAGCTTAGGTGACAATGTCTAATTTTTGAAAAATAGATATTTCTTAATTGTAATTAGATGTTGCTATTTGACCTTTGCATAGTTATTAATTTTGTACATTTGACCATGAGGGTAAACTTGCCTTGCCAAAATCTAATTATAATGAAGAAGTATCTATTTTTCAAAATAAGGACATCGTCATCCCAACTTTTGAAACCATTGTGAGGAAATTTTAAAACTTTTTGGAGATGTTTATTGAAGGTTAGATGTGAATATGGACATTTCCTACATATGGCTGCAATCAAATTTTAAAAGTTTATTGCCAAAATTTTTCAATGAATTATTGTGTAAAATCAATAAATTTTAATGAAACAATTTTCCAAAAATGGAGTTTTTGTTTTCTTAAATCTAATATGGTATCTTTGATTGCAATAGCATAAGAAATGAATATAAATTATGCAATATAAAATATAATCATATGATACATTCTACAGTTTCTTTTCAAATGGGGGTGAATGCAAGAAAGACTTGTACTATTTGGCGTCACACTTTGAGTGACGGAGTTGTCATGAGCTATAACTCTTTGAACTTGAAATTTTTATTGAAGATGACTGACTTGATAGTTATCAAAACCCTTATTTTTCAGAAATTTTCAAAAATCATTTTATATTTAAATTCTAATTTCTCTAATTTGTCACACTTTGTGGTTTAGGGGTTTATAGTACTGGGGAGTACTTTAAATTAATAATTTAGAGCTGAGATTTCTAGGGTCTATTCCTACACTAAGTAGGCATGTTTCCACCGAAGGAAATTTAAAAAATCATTATTCTCTTTCCTCTACATGTGTGCTAACAGACCTCCCTTGCGTGCACATTTTTGAACAATCAAGATAGTTTTTGGATCATTATTTTGGTGAAATACCTTAACCATAAAGTCTTCCCAAATGGAAAATTTTTAGTTTTAAGAAAAATTACTTTCCCTAATTTTTACAAATTAAAATGTGAAAATACAGTGAAAGTTAAAATTTTCACAAAATTCAGCACTTTTCTAGTTCTCCTACTTAGAGAATTTTTCTATGCTTTTCCTTCCTAGGGTATCTTTTTCTTAAAGGTATATACATCAAAAATATTTTTCACTTTTTTTAAAAATTGATTTACTATTTATACAGTACTCCCAAAGAAAAAAGTGAGTACTATGCAAAACGCTACGCTTTGCCGCAGGTCTTTCTTGCAATGACCCATGGAAAAATAGGAGGGACAATTAATTGAGAGTCATGGGATACTATACAACACAATACTAACTCAACTTGAAAATTAAGAGAATCTCTAAGCATCAAAAGTCTTCTCCAAAATTGACAATTTGGAAAAAACCATCATAAAGTATCATTTGGAAGAATATTTTCTAATTGAAAGACAAATAAAAGTCATAAACTAAAAGTTTTAGATTCCATCCGTACAATTAGATTCACCAATGTTTAAACCATATATATATTTTTATAAATTTTGACAAAATAAATTCTAAATTCACTCTAAATTCAATTATATGCAAAATATTGTCACTTTTTTGTAAATTTTGTTAAAATGGATTTGAAATGAGGTTCTATTGATATCGTGATTTGTTTAAATTTTTCATTCTTTAAATCTATGATGTCATTTTTGCAAATCATGTTTCGAACTATGGTCAATGCAATCTTTGTTTGGTCAACCACTTAACATATTTCTACATTTGTAATTTTAGAAAATATTTTGTCTAGCAATATTAAAACTAAATATTTTATAGGATAGCAACTTGATAAAGCGTCTCCATAAATTAGGATGACATTCATCGAAGCACTAATGGAAAAAGAAACTAATTTATAATTTGTTCATCATTTAGAAAGTGGATCATTGGAGCACTTTATCATTAAATAAGTGTTCAAACTTGTCTTTTATAGGGTTTAAAGTAGATCAAATTGCTCTTTTGTAAAGTCTATCAAGCAAAGATCCCTATTCAATGAACTTCTACAAGACAAGTAAAAGCTTGTAAGCCAATCTCTACCACCATCACTCAATCAAACATATGCTTAAACACTTAACATTGTTGAAAATAGGTCATATATCCTATGGGGGACACAAATGATATAAGGTAGAACAATCCAAGGCCACTAGTCCCTCAATGTTGACATTCATTAGATAAATTACTACAATCTTAGCACCCTTTAATATCATCATAGTACACTTGGTGAGGAAACATGTCAACATGTGGTTTAGCATGGGCTATCCATACTTGGAAATGGCTTCTTTCAAACTTCCTAATCTTTGAATAGTCATTAGGAGAGATTTGAGGGCAAATATTAAAAGATTGCAAGTTCCTGAATTGTAGGAATTTTAGAAACAATGTCACATTTATAATTTGATGTTGCCAAGACTATGCTTTGTCAAATATTAATTAAAATAAATAGATTATTAATTTTAAAATATTTTTTTAATCTAATTTTTAAAATCTTAATCATTTTCAAAAAAAATTGAAAAAAAAAATCTTTTTTCAAAATTTCAAAAATCAAGTTTTAGGGGCTAGTTTGTAGTTCTTGGATAGTATAAGAAACAACCAAGGGAACAAACTTGAAATGGTCCTTTCCTGCCTTCAAATCTCCCATAATGATGTGACTTGACAAGTAGCCTCTTCAAGATAGATAGATAGCAAATTTGCTTGGTAATAAGCATAATTGCCTTAAATATTGTCTAAGATTCACTTTTTCACCATAGAAAATAGGATTTTTTCGAAAAAAAAAATTCTTGATGAATTGGGCTCCTCCTTAAATCCTTGAAGGTTTTTGACTATGTTTTCACCAAAAGCACTCAAAAACTGCAATTTCTAACACAACTACACACTTTCAGGAAAATAAAATAAAATTTGATATGTGAAACCGTAGGATCTTGTAGTAAAGTGTTTGAAAAGATGTGAATTTTTTATAGAAATTTCCACTTTGTAAATTACAAGATACAAACATTTGAATTGACAAAAAAAATTTAATGATCCGACAAAAATCTAAGCAGATTTACTTCATAAGGTCACATTTGTATAAAAAAAATGTTCAAAATGGTGGTTACTCTTTAAATTCATTCTTCAATGCAAGTTGGCTTTATGTTCAAAAAAATTCAAATCATTTGGAATTGTACAACATATAGGAAAAAAATATTAAGTAGAAAAAAGTAAAAAATGATTAAATATACAAAATTGTGGACAATTTATTTATGAAAATGAAAAATACCAATACCAATGGTTGTGATAATATTATAATATTGTAATAAAAAATCTTCATGCAATATTTTAATTTTTTTTCAAAAATATAAAAAATTGAATCACATAAAGGATTTCAAAATTTTTGTAGAGTAGAGATTTATAACTACCCTCAAACTACCCCAAACTAAAACTCTTCATTACTTTCATCTCATTTATCAAAATGGAATAATTCAAAGCTTTCTATATAGATATAAATTTAATAAACTAATTTCAATTTTTTATTTTTTCAAAAAGCGGTTTTTAAAGAAGTTTTTTGAATTGCCCAAGTTGCCTAGAGATCAAAGAAATATAAGAGGATTTCTAGGCCCCTAGATGACCGTTTCAAGGCTATTCCCGGAAACTATTCCCACTGCTCCAAACCAACCTCCTGCTGGTCTGAATTTTGAAATTTTTTTAAAAAAAATTTCCAAAAAACTTCCATTTGTATTATAAAGCAAGAAAATAATTTTTTTAAATTCAAACTTTTATAAAAATATTTAATAATTAATTAAAATAATCAATTAATTAATATTTTTTGACATGACAATTGCTCAACCACATCAGTATAGTGTTCCCAAAGTTCCCAATGTATTCCCAGTGTTTGGGAACTTGCTGTCTTCTAAATTGAGTAGAAATCCTCTTATGATGATATATTATGCTATAACTTTTTAACCATGAAGTGAAAAGTTATGAAAATTGTTGGGCCTCAAAACTACCCCTTTGACATATGTTGTGTGAAAAATATAAACAAAAAAAACAAAAAAACTCCATTTATAATGAGATGCCTAAAATTGCTATGTTATCAAAAAATGGAGTTTGGTCCTTCGGGGGTTAACCTTGAAAGGACAAAGTTATGTTTTTTGGCAACATTGAAATTTGGGGCAGCTTACTACAAATGTTTTTTTTAATTTTTTTCTTTGAAATTTCCACAAAACATAAAGACTAGGAATTTCTTTAAGGCTTAACAATTTTCATAACTTTTGACTACATGATTAAATGGATATTGTATGATATATATATTTTTTTCATTCATTGGATAGTATGGGCAAATAAAAAAAATTATTTTTTTGACAAATAAATATTTAAAAATTGATTTTTAAGATTTATATATATTTGACTAATTCCATTTTGAGTCATTCATTAGATGAAAGTTATGAGGACGTTTAATTTGTAGGCAGTTATAGATTCTTTACTCTAAAAGAAATTTGAAGTCCTTTACTTAGCTCAATTTTTAGTGTTTTTTGAAAGAAAAAAAATTGTACAATTTATATTGTTTATTTCAAAATTGCAACCATTGCAATTGGTATTTTTTAATTCTATAACTAATTTATCAACAATTTAGTATTTTGAATCATAGACATTTTTTCATATAAATATGACCTCAAGAAATGTAGCTCCCCTTTTTTTTACAAGGCTCCAAGAAATATTTTTGCCACTTCAACTACTAATATCTTTGTGAGCCCTCGAGATGGCACTCAGGACTCTAGGTCCATTTTTCGCGATTAAATAGCGAAAATTAGCTAAATTATTCAAGAAAAAGACATAAAAAGAGTGTTGAAGGAGTTTTGGTGTCAGTCTATGCCAAAATGGTGGAAAACCAACTTAGAAGGTGGAAAATTCCTAATCCTAGAAATTTGAATAATTCTAAGTCTCCAAAGTAAGTTGGTGTGAAAATTTAGTAGTTTTGAGAGAATTGAAGGATTGAGAGTTCGTCAGTCCTAGTGACTGTCTGTGCAAAATCAACCTTTTAAAGATGCACATGACATACTGGCTAAGCCAAAAGAGTCTACAACGAACCTAGAAGATTTACCAAGGCCTAAATTCAATATTGGAACAAATTGGATTTAAAGGCAAATTAAACCACTGCAAATGATTTGGAGAATTCGAGCTTCACGAGACAAAAGATGGAGGATTGGAGATTGAAGACTATAGAGAGGTGTTCCAAGGGTAGGAGCATGCCAGGAGCGAACAAGAATCAAACAATTGTTCGAGATTCCCATGCATTGGGAATTAAATTGTCTAATTGGGCAAAGTAATTCCAAATTACTAAAATTAGAAAGGTGCAAGGTCGCGTGGGACTTACACCAAGAATCTAGGAGTGCCCTAGATGTTACCCAAATTATTTTGAATTTTTCCGAAATTCCACGTTGACTCCATGGGAAGTCAACCGCACATAGAAATGTTCGTAAATTCATAGAAATTACGAATGATGCGGTAAAATCTCACTAAAAATTAGGATAGGTTTTTGTGTGCTTAATAAGTGCCCGGTCAAGTTTGAAGACATTCCGACATTCCCAACTACCAAAATCGGCATCAACATCGAATTTCAATGGAATTTACAATTTGGCGGCGGGTTGACCGGCGTATCAGGAGCGAATGATGTCCGATTGTCGCAAATAAGGAGTCATTCCTTACTCTCACGGACATTCCTAACAACCCTGGCCTGACAGATTCATCAAAATGCGCAAATCCTAAAAGTTAGATTTTTGACTTTTAATTGGAGTTACCATAATTCCAATTTGGGCCCGCAAACGACCTAGGAGTGAGGGGTGAGGGGTCCCATATGCTAATTGGGGTCTTCTGAAGACAATGGTGCAGACGGTTTTCCGTTTCGAGTTGTTCCCTAAAAGATAGAGAGGGTCAGCTCTTAGTTTGACTTTTTAATCATTAATGCGGTTAATTAGAAGTGATTTTGGAAATATCTCTTGGAAAATCAAAGATTGGATTATCAAAGATTGGATTTGGTCAAGATCTCTTTCTTGCGTAAAAAGCCATCTTTGGGCTAAAGAAAGACAATTTTCAAAATGACTTTTGGTTAATTTGCAAAATATCTACGTAAATTAGGGTTAATTCCAAAATATTCTGGATTAAGATCTTGGATTTGATTTGGCCAAGATTGCGTTAGCCAAATGGGGATGTTTTTAGAAATTTCTACCATTAAACAAATATTATTTTGGAATTACATTAGGGTAGTTTAGGATAAGAAGTAACAAAGTGTTTTCACTGGCAATTACCGAGAGGGGCCCGGCCACGGGTATATAAGGGCCCCCCTCGAGGTTGCCAGTACCCTTATTTCTCGCACCGACACTTTGTTATTCTTCCGTGCTACCAGCGTTGTCGGGGCACCACTTGGACCAAAGATTTTGGCCAAGTCTTGTTTTGTGTTTAGTTCTTCAAGATTTGAAGGCTTAGGGCCCCTTCATTTTCTATTCCTTTGTCACATATACTCAGGAGGCAAAGCCTCAAGTCCTCAACACTTCCTTTGCCACTCATTCATGGAAATTTTGAGCATTGAGTGCCAAAGTTCGGTTTAAACATTGTCATGTGTACCTCCTTTGGTTGCAAAATCCCAAAATACTAAGAAATTTTAAGAATTTAAAGTGAAAGTTCGGTTTAAACACTGTCATATGTACCTCCTTTTGTGATTAAAATTCCTAAAATACTAGAGGAACGCATTATAGCCAACCGCAACCCATTGGCAAGAAAGTGGGTTAAACGGCAAAGCTTTGAACTTGAAACCCATAAAACCCAAATGATCTTCATATTATAATACATTAAAGGGATCCCTCGAACTTGAAAGAAAATGGGTCAAACTTTGGATGTAATTGAAGTTTAGGGGACGTTAGTTCATCCATTTATGATATTTCACCTTTCATTCCATTGTCATGCTCAATAATTAGTCAACCTTCAAAGTAAAGTTATTAGTGTTGGAAAACCAAAAAATATTAGATAACACCCAGCTTTGGTGCGGCACAGTCCCTGGTGCGATCCAGCCTTGGTGCGGCCACTAGTAGAAAATGCAACGTCCAAAATTACAAGAAAGTGTTGATTTTTTTTTGTTAATTAGGACATGTTGATTTAGACAAAGATGAACAAAAAAGTGTTGATTTGGACAATCAAATTGACACTTTTTTGTTCTCTGTGAACATAAAAGTGTTCATTTTTTTGTCCAATTTGACACGTTTGTGTTGATGATTGACATAAAAATGTTGATTCGGATGCCCATTCACATAACAACTTCTTGCAACTCACAAATTTGAATACAATGTAGCAAATTATATATATTTGTCATATCATAGGAATATGGTGTCATATCATATAATACATGAAGAAGGCTAGCTACAAAACATTGAATGTTGTTAATAAATCCACAAGCAAGTTATCCACTATCCCCTTAACATCTATCCCGTCAGAAGCCTTCAAAGCAGTCTTGCGCTGGAAAACATTTTGGCATGTAACCTCCAGAGCATCCTCAAACACATTCTAGACACTTTGACCAATCGAGACTCGCAGTTTACCACTGCCCACCTGCCCAAGCATACCATAGCCTTCTCCCAAACCATCCCCTACGCACAACACGACCACAACTTAGTCATCAGTCACCAAGGAGCATCGCAAACATATGTGAACTCTCCTCAGGTGTACCAAATTTCATCCGATTTGCAAGTTTGCGCATGTCAGTGAGGGCATACCTGAGAAGACAACAAAAATTGAACATTACCTTCATGCGTGCAATAAAAATACTGCTCAACAATCACATTACCAAGGTAACACAAGAGATTCAAGTGTCCAAAATTACAAAAAATTAGCAAAGGAGCAGATGCATGTCGTGTGTCCCACATCAACATGCTGCCGTCTTCATATCTGCAACAGCTCGTTAGGCATTAGAACAGACAATTTCACAAGCGTATGACAAAAGTCCACGTCGATGTAAACATTCAGTTTGCAGTCTGCACAATACAGTGGCGAGTGTAAGCGAGAAACAAGAAACTGAGTAAGATGGAGACTGACCCGGCCACAACAGTACATCTATTACATCCCCCAGACTGAAAGGTCATGTGCAACGACATACACATACCTGCACTCACAGAACAGGTCCTTGATCATATATAACACCACACTCTATGCTGAATTTCTGTATGCTCAGAATGATATTCAGTTCACCAGGAATCAAGGGCAAGAGCATGGCATGCCCAAATTACGAGTACACGCATGACTTTAAGCAACCGTAAACCATGAATTAAGCAACAAGTTTAATACAATCAACTTCTGAAGGAATTTTTCGTTAATAGTGAATTAGCTTCGAGTGAAACTACGAACTTCTCTTGGAATAAGGTAGAGGCAGAGCTACACATTGCACTTACGCACCCTAAACCCTAAACAGCATTGCAGCTACTGGATAGTCAAGTGCAAATCTCACCTACTGAGGAGTCTCTAGGAGACAAATTCTGCACGCACTGACCAGAAATGATGTTCCAGATCTCCACCTACACCAGTTTACAATGTTTGATGAAATACTGAAGTCGGCAAACCTAGCAAGATAAAGTTCACGAAATAATCTGGATATTAGCCAAGTTAATTAGTAATCGTATCTGGTTGAGTTTTGCCACAGACTGTGTGACAAATTTCCGTCCAGAATAGGATTAAATAACCTATTTGCGAGAAAAGCTCAGTGCGGGAGAGGAGTTACCTCAGCATTTCATCAAGGGTGATGCGAAGTCTTGCCTCCTCATTATATGTTGGCAGTATCAAGAGATGTACTTCTCGAAGGGTTGAGAAATATGTGTAAACTTTCCCTAACATATCGTAAACTCAAAGCGTAAGTACAAAGAACGCCAGTAGCTTAGAATGGATCCAAGAAACGTGTCCCCTTTTGATATGGAAAATTTGAAAACTCAATTAAAACAACTGCATGAATGATGATACACCTACCGGACCCTGAGACCAATCCGAAAGTGGGCAGATCCCTGCATTTCTGGTTCAAGCCATTCCAGTCCAAAAGTCAGAAAAGAGCATCTCTAAAAACTGAAATGGTTCCTTCAGAGTTAATTGTACTATTTGATTGATATGGGTACGTAAATTCGGTTGCATACTTATAAGTTTTCTTCTCTCCAAATTCTCACCAAACCTTCCATAGTAGGGTTTAACGACATAGAATTCCCAGAATAAGAGTTTCCTAGTGACCACCTCCAAATCCTTAGGGTCGAAAAAACTTGATTTTCTTTACTTCTAGTTTCAATATCCTAGACAAACCTAATGCTGCCCTCTCAGAATCAAAATCTCTGCTTCGAGATCATTTAAATGCCCATCCTCAACTTCAAGAAATTGATCAACAATTGTCACATTTGATCGAAATAGGTCAAATATATCTACTGTGAGATTCCAGAACCGGAACCCTTGAATTATAACTTAGAAGCTGCTTTCTGATGCAAAAGTTTTCAAAATGAACAATCGCGCACCTTGTGGCCAACTCAAGGTCACGCAGATATTTGTTCACCTACAGAGAACCATTATCATTCCTGCATTTTAGATGAATCATTTTATTCACTGACTCCAAACCTTGATCTTCAGGTGTCCAACAAGAGTGACATGAGTGATTTTTACCGAAATCTGCTCAAAAGTAACATAGCATTTGGAGTCACTGAAAATCTAATTAAGAGGTTAGAGTGGATATATACATCTGCAACTTTCTGCACTTGGCGATCCTTAACAGAAGCAAGTGCTACCTTCACCACAAGCTCCAGCACATGAGCGCCACCTACACGCGCATATTGGTAGAGTTCTCTCAAACATGTCCGAATAGCCGAGGTTTCAGTCATTGAAAAGCTTCTTGATCCAGAAGAACTACCAGATCGCAGCTGTTCCATATGCTGATGGAGTCGTTCCAATGGTGAAGGGTACAGCGCCTGCGGCGAAGCTTTGCTTTGGACTAGTTCTTCCCGAAGTATGTCATCTTGAGCAGACTGATTAACAAACACGATGAAAATGAGTTTAGCGAGTCAGTTGCTCATCTTCCTCCTCTCTACTCACAACAACAATGTCTTCAATAGTAACCGTAAGCCAATGTCTGCATTAGTCAGAACTAAAAAGAAGGGCTTTGGCCTACCTCAATTAACTTGGGGAGGAGGGCACTACCAGATGTCAGACTGCACTCATAAATGGCTCGTAGAACAGAGTCATGTTGTTTGCGCCCCAGGGATTTAGATTCTTTCTGTATCGAATGAATAGCTTCACTAAAGGAACAGCCAACCAAACACCAAGATTAGAATGCAAATCTAAATTCACTGTAACTCTCCTCCTCAGAAATATCTTGAGGATATTGACCCCTCGGCACTGCACTTGCAATTAATTAGTAAGAACCGACCAAGACAGTGGGAAGTTCACGAACCTGCAACACCAAAATCTTCATGCAGAAATCTTAAATGGTTGATGGCCTTCAGCAGATGAGTCACCTCAATATCTTCCTTCATTTGACTAAGATGTGCTTGTTGTACTTCCCTTTGAATGCATAATCCCAACTATGATAGAACCAGAAATCCTAGTTCAGATAGGTACTCGTGACGTGGACCTCCATTCCGAATCAAATAAATGGATGATCAAAAGTGAAAGGATATTCAAGACTGAGCGAAATCGTAATTGGAGACTGAGATTCTCACTTCAAAATGTTCAAGAGTGCCACGTGTTGCTTGATCTGAACTCGCAGATTCTTCTTGTAGCACTTCGTCAACCCTGATCCCAAGTGTTTCTCTGCCAAGTTCTGCATCAAGCTCCATTTGAGCGTCCACCTGAAGACTTGAGCCACCGTGTTGTTGTCGAGCGATATTTTGACATAGTGCATCAAGGAGATCTGGTTGGCCGAGAGTCAAATGTCGTAACTATTTCTTGTCCACTTCGAACAATAGCTGGTCTGCACCTTCGTGAGAGCCGGATGGACCAGAATTTGTTGTCTCAACCCTATTAGTGTTCTCGTTAGCCTCACTTAGCCCCTCGTTGCGTCTATAAGCCCTGTCTCCACCATCCGATCTATGTCCAGTAACAAATTTAATAGAACTGTCCAGCCGCTCCAGTCCTGCTGAAACGATTTTCGAAACAAGACGAAGTCCAACTCTTTCGTCTGGAAGACTTTGATCATCATTGATTTTATCGCTACCGCCTGTGATTTCTGACAATGAAGCATCTTCTCCATCAAAAACTAAAGAAACAGTCAGGATAAGTAAGCGCTGAAGTAATTAACAAAACTAACGTAGGTCTAAGATGAATGCAAGAAATCACAAGCAGGGTTTAGGGTTCTGTGAGGTACAATCTTCAAATCACACTCAGTAAATTTATGTCAAATACATCATATATGTGAACCTTCCTTAAACCTAGTGATTATAAGCATTGGCCGCAGCCTGAGATGGCAGATTCTACGAACACATTGGAAACAACAGACAGGTTTTCGTCCTCAACGGCAATGACCTAGTGACTTCTGCTTACTTGAACTCTCAGATCAGTAAGTCACTCTCAGCCCATGTACGTGCACTACATGAAATTTGAAGCACTTAATCATAAAATATAGCTCAGAATTAAAATTTTCGCGTGCTAGTTCAAGATGAAACCTAATTTAATAGAGCAAGAATTCAACTTGCCCTCTCAAATCAACAAACACGTTCTCAAGTTAGAACTATTTCTTACTACCCTCAAGTTGTGATATAAACCTAAAGATTATCCATAGGCCGAAATTAAAAAATACTCATTCAGTGCCAAATTGCTTAGAAAATTGGCTCACGTCAAAGGCAGGATTCCTACGTGACAAATGCTATTTGTCAAGTTGTGATCTGAATCTCAAACCTGGTTTTCCCGAAATGTTCCCAGCAATCGTCTTCCCATTGTCGACAACGTATTATTTAATAAATTCCACGAGAAGCAAAAACTCGACAGTCGCAAACAGGGCGGCAAACAATGTACAGGTTGTTTAGAGTCTAGGGCCCACACGTCTTGTTTCTGCTTGTTGATATTAACCTAAAAAAGATATGGACAGTGAGTAGAGACCAGCACTTTATATTCGCAAACCAGTCAATTAACTGCACTGATGATCGGTGCATTGCAGAAAACACATTGGAACTAAACCTTGTAGCCATTAAATCCTCGAAGCACAAATTAAGGGAAACTTCACGACAACGAGCTAGGGTTTAAGTTTAGGCACGTTGTGTAGGATGACCAATAGAATGACAAGCGTAAGGGGAAGTATACCTTTAATGTGCTGACGTTGGTAGCCTTCGAGCGCTCCACGACATTGCCATGCTCGTCAATCTCTCTACCTTGCGCATCAAGTCGAAGAATTGGTGCCTTCACAGATTTTGAACCGCCATCCTCTGCCAAATTTGTGGGCATCATGGTCGGCATTATAGGCACACCAAAAGAAATCTGATGAAACCCTAGGCGCATTGCTAACTCATGAGCCCTTTTTATGGCTTTATAATTGGCCAGGGCTGCTACATTAACTCCAGCAGCGGGCATCCCTGGTATAACCCCTGGTGTCATTCCCGGCATCATCCCCAACATGTTTGGAGTGATCACCACTGGTATCGGCATGACTAACTGTTTCAACTGAGAAGGTGTTGTTTGTGCTCCTGGTGTTGGCGTGAGTCATCCTGGGGTTAATGCAGATGAAGGGGGCGCGTTTGCAGCTCCTGTCTTGTTCAGCTGCAAGAGCATCAAACTCAGAATTCTTCATTTAGAGGCTGCAAGTCATACTTGAGTTCGAAGTGCAAAGAAGAAGCAGTTAAGTCTTTCATTAAACGTAGCAAATGAGATAATTACCTGTGGGAGCTTCTTCATCTTCTCAGCTAGGTCCTTCTGCATTTGCAAAGTTCTCTTGGCTTTGGCAAGCGCATCCAAGCTCAAGGTTGGAGCCTTCAAAGGGGCCTTTACTTCTGGTGACTTTCCTGCAGAGTCAGGAGGATGAGTACTACTTTTCTCCTCCTTCCCGTGAGTGCTGTATGAGGCTCGTATGTCAGCCCTACCCGTTGCTTCCACTGGGCCAGGTGATGCAGAAGCAGCTGCAGGTGGAACAGCGCTCGATCCATTTTGCAAACAATGTAGAAAAACGGCTGGATGATTTAGAGAGCGCTCACGGGAGATTCGCACCTCTCTCATATGACATGTTGGGAAACCCTAATGCAAAGCTGTCACCGAATTACTCCTCACAAGGGTTGAGTGAAATGTTCAGTGACAGAAACACAACAATAGATTCACTTCAATTACCAATAAAATCCTAAATTACTAGGGAATATCAAAATCCTAACATACGACCTCGGTTAGGGTTTACAAGCTACAAATAATCCAATGATCGGAAAACCACGTCTCACTTGCTTCTCTGTCATCGCAGAATTTTGCGAGGGTGTACCATCTTGTCGCCTCCTTGACAAACTCTCGTCCTTCCTAGACTTCTGCATATCCAATGCTTCATCCTCGCGCTTCCTACGCGCCTCATCGCCGTCCACTGCATGCTTGTACGCTTTCTTGCGAACCTCGTCGCGAGCATTCGGGCTGAAGGAGGAGGAGGCCGAAGTTCCCCGTTCCCCATGGCGCTGTAGTTGAATGGAGCGTAAGCGTCTACCAAGGGGCCCGTAAAAAATATGTTGCGAACATTGATAGAGTTCACAACTACATGTGCATATGGACATTGCAGTACACAAATCAACAAAAAAGTGTTAAGTTTTTGTTGATTTGAACACCATTTTCTAGTAGTGGGCGCAGCCCCGGTTCGTGCCACTCACGCCAGGACACGTGGCGAGGAGCCAGCGCGGCAGCGGGGAGGGGTTCGGCGAATCGCAGAGCGACACGTGGCGCCGGAGCACGGAGGTCTAGCGATTGAACACGGAGAGCCAGACTCGGTGAGTCCAGGGCTCACCAAGTCACACTTTGACATCACAAAATTTTGATTTTCTTGAAAATCTTTGGATTGGCAGTGGAAGCCACAACCCCACAATTTTTTATCTTCACTAAAAATCTAACCTTTGGGATTTCAAAAACTTGGTCACTAAATTCTCCGCAACATTCGGCCGCCATAGCCAACTCTCTCTCTCCCAACTTTACAACTCATGACAAAAACAAGAATGAAAGAGAAAAGAGAGAATTAGGAGATTAAGGCATCGGAACCTCAAGATCCATTAAAAAACTAATTGATGAAGAATAATCACTATTGAATTTGGTTCTTGTTCCCTTGCCTTGACCCTTGTTTGTTTTAAAAACTAATTCTTAGGAATCTTACTATTGAATTGATTCTTGTTCTTTAGGAATGTTCTTTGTTCTTTGGTAGTTAGTCATTAATTAGATTCTTAGAAGGTTTGGATTTTGTTGGTTTTGTTTTATTAGGCCTAATAAGCCAAAAAGGAAACAAACAAATTGACAACTAATTTCTTTACAAATTAACGCAAATTTAAAATTAATTAGATTTGAAAAGATTTGATGATAGTTTTTGATTAAAATATTCTAATAAGCCAAAAAGGAAACAAACAAATTGACAACCAATTTCTTTAGGATTAAAATAATTTCAAAAATTAATTGGATTTGAAAAGATTTGAAGGAAATTTCCCATCCAAATTAATTTAATTCAATTGGAATTCGTTGGAATTCTATAATATCAATTTAGAACTAAAATAAAAACTAAAAACAACAAATAGTTAACCATTAGATTTCCATTGATTTATTTAATAGAACATTAACAAACTAGGTAGACTAATTTAATTGCAGTATTTTCTAATTATCGGGGATTTAGAAATTAAAAGAATTACGCAATTGAATTAACGCTACATAACCTTTAGTTTCTCTTTAATCAGGACAGAATTAATTGACCAACAACGTGAGAATTACTATGGATTAGATGGAGAGCCAAGATGATTTCGATGGCGAGGTTGTGGGAGAATATCTACACATGATGATGTTTGACGATGGGACTATAGAAATTTACGCAGAAGAGGTAAACCGCTCACATTTGATTTTCATTCTCATTGTTTTACTGTTAAGTTTCTTTTTACCAAATGCTTGGAATTAGATTTAGGCACAATATCATTTGATAGGATAGAGTAGAGTAGGATCACTTGGTTGAATTTTAGAATAGAATAGATAGAATTATAACCACGAAATTAGATTAAAAACACTTAAAAGACATGACTAAAAGAGTTCATTGCTTGGAAGGCTTTCTTTTAATACCCAATTAGAAAGAAAACTCAATTAGACACACGACCTGTGTGATAAACTCTTAGCTCTAGGGTGGAATCAGGAGCGCTCACAATCTTGCAACCCTCATTGTGTAAATTTATAAATTTTTTCCACATCCTTCCAATCCTACTATCACATGTGTCTAAAAATGATTTTTTTTTCAAAAATTGGTACTTGTACAGTACAAGAAATGGTAGTTTTAAAACATTTTTTAACAAAATATAGTCAAGGAACTTAAAGGCTTAATAATTTATTTTTACCAATCTTGATTGCCAAATATATTAACTTGTAATCATTAAACAATTTAGACGGTGTATTATTTAGATTCAATAAGATCTACCAACTACATGAATTGTACTCCTTTTCCAAATATTCACCCACCTAATGACTTAAGAAAATTGTACTTTCAATATGGGTCAAGAACTTGGAGGCAATTTCTTACCTCATTTTTTCTTGAAATTAGGTAGAATGTATCTATAGGATTTTGAAGTTCACATTGACAATAAACCCCCCCAAAAAAATTTCAAAATATTTGATAATACAATTTAAGAAATAATTAGAATTAGAATCTTTATTTTGGATCAATTGAAAAACAAGGCATGTGAATACACTTAGAAGCTAAGTATATCTTAATGAGAATATTTAGAAATGATGACCTTTTGTGCTTAGTGAGAGATAAGAGAGTTGAATTTGCTCACCTAAAATTGTCATCAAAGGAATTTTTGGCCTATGAGAGATTGCTTTAGGGTCATTTTCTAAAATTAGTTCTAAATGCTACAATATTCAAAAAAAATTTAAATGTATTAAAAATGATTAATTTATTTAATACTTTATGAATGATTAATAATTGATTAAAATTAATTAATTACTATTATTTGACATGACAATTGCCTAAACACATCAAATTATTGATGTAGCAGCATTCCCACTATTTCCATAGCATTCCCAACACTTGATAACTCACAGTCTTTTATAGGCTCAAATTTCCCCAAACACATAAAATGAGAGCAAAAAGAATTCAAAGAGAAAAGTGAAATGAACTTATATAAAAGCCTCCCAAATTCAAATTGTTTAGAATTTGAATACCTCCAAAAAATATTTTTTCAACTTCAAACACTATAATTACTTAATCTTTGCAATTAAAAACATCTATTTTTTTTACCACAATGTAATGAAGTAGTTTTACAATTAGATGCAACAAGATTTTGTGTGTCTATTTTAGGGGCCTTTGCCATTATGATGGACTATTTTGAGTGTTTTTTTGGTGAAATTTAGTCAAAGAACTTTAGGATTTATGATGAGGTCTCTTAAACCATGCATCCTCATGTTGCATTATTAGTACTATCACAAAGCCTTCAACTGGAAGGACGGGTGCAAAGACTTTAATTCTAGCTTTAATTTTTTTTGTGGCATTTTTACTCATTGTCATTGTAAAAAAGATATTGAGTTTGAAGTTATAAAAAAGATTGTCAAGTCATATAAGAGATTGTCAAGATATTTAAAATTTTAAAATTTTAAAATTTATTTGTTTTATTATGTTGTAGCAACAATCCAAGGTATATTACTTTCATTTAAAAGTAGGAGCTAGTGAAGATCATTTTTTAAATGAAAAAACACCAAGTTTGCCTATAACTAGTGTATAATCCTAAAATGTTGTTGTAAATACTAAGTATGTGATGAATCCTTTCACTATAGATTGTATATAAGAAAGATGGAAAAAAATGTTTTTCATCTTATTTGTTTTTTTGTTGAAAGCAATTGGATACATTTTTAGTGAATGGTTTTGCAAATCCCCTCATTTAAGGATTTATTGGCTTTTCTAAAAAAGAAGATGTCTAGTCCATAGATCAAACCTTGACCTATATATAAAACATTTATTGCTATTTACTCTTGATTTGAATTTCACCTATAAGGGTCATTGCAAGAAAGACCGACTAATTTATGTAGTGTTTTCCACAATACTGCTGAAATTTTCGGGAGTACTGTATAATTAGAAAAACAATTATTAAAAAATGTGAAAAATATGTTTTATGTGTATACCTCTAAAAAGAAGGTACCCTAGGAAGGAAAAGTGTAGAAAAATTCTCTAAGTAGGAGAACTAGAAAAGTACAAATTTTCATGAAAATAGGTATTTTGACATTTTAATTTGTAAAAAATAGGAAAAAGAATTTTTTTTAAAATAAAAATTGAAAATTTGGGAGAAATTTATGATGAAGAGATTTCTCCAAAATAATGATCTCAAAACCATCTTAAATGTTCAAAAATATGCGCGCAAGGGAGGCCTGTTTGCGCACATGTAGAGGAAAGAGAATAATGATTTTTGAGATTTCCTTTGGTAGAAACATGCCTACCTAGTATGGAAATAGGTCACAAAAATTTCAGATTTAGATAATTAACTTTGGATGCTCCCTAGGGTGAAAGCACACTACACTAGGTACACTTTTGGCAAAAATCAGAAGTACTTTGATTGTACATTTACTCCTCTAAATACTTGAAGTACTTTTTATTGAAATACCATTAGGACATGAGGAAATTTTAAATCAATGAATGTGGAATCTGGCCTTTAAAAAATAACATACTTAGAGACCAAAATAAATAGAATATGAAAATAAAAAATGGAGATAATGTTAAAAGTATGAAACTAAATGTACTATAAGTACTTTTTCATAAATAGGGGCAAAAAAAAAGTCATAAATATACTCAAAAGTTTGGAGATTCAAGCACTAGCCATCCTACAATATACATACGTAGTGCTTTCCTAATAAAAAAATCAACTGAAATAATGATTTTTCTATCTTTTTTCCTTTGCCAAAGATAGTATCCATCTAACTTCCAATTTCCAACAAATATTGCAATTATGGTCTTACTAAGGATGCTTTGCATAGCAAACATTCTACCATTGTGAAAAATATTGTGCCTTTTTGATTGTTCATTTGGCCTCCACAAAGAACTTTGTAGTTTTTTTGCAAATTTGACGTACTTTTTTTGTTGGTGAAGTACTAAGTACAACATGGTTGGAACATTGGATTGAGTTAGAATGTAGTATAATACATTCTTTAAAGGATTTCTTACAAATGATATCAAATAAAAAGCCAAAATAATAATTTTTTAATTCTAAATAAAATACTTTATATAAATACATCTTCTAAAAGTACTTTTTTGACATACTTTTTAGAGGGGTGTAGTGTGCTTTCACCCCCTAGTACTAAAAAACCCTAAACTGCAAAGTATGACAAATTAGCTTAATTGAAATTTAATTATAAAATGATTTTTGAATTTTTTTGAAAAATAAGGAATTTGATTTTTGTCATATCAGACATCTTTAGTGAAAATTTCAAGTTAATATGGTTCATACTCTAAAAGTTATAATGAATAACAACTTTGACATTCAAAGTGTGACGCAAAATAGTACCGGTCTTTCTTGCAATCACCCATAAAATGATGTGTTTTGAATTTGAGTCCAACCAATAAAATGAAGCTTATAAAGTGCATTTTCTACTCTAATTTAGAAGTTTTGGAATTTTCAATATTTCAATATTTTGTAGCATTATGAACTTTGTACTTATAACCATGATTTGTTGATTTTCTAATTTTAGAATGATATAGAATTTTCTAATTTCACAATGAGTTTGATAAATACTATGATGTTCTACACTTTGATATACATCTATGATGAGAATTTCAGATAGAAATGTATCAATTATAGAATATATTCAAATAATTATAGAATACATTTTAATTTTGAATATATTCTATAATTGATATGAATTTTCTTCATTTTTTTCCTTAGAGAAATTCATTGTAATTTTAATTTTTTTTCAAAATAATTTGAAGATTTTAAGACCCGTAGTAGACATATCACTTCATCTCTAAAAAATAAAAATAAAAATATTTGTTCATATTTAGTTGCAAAATGGCAACAAATAGAGTAATGGATAGATAGTGAATTTCATTAAAATGGAAAATTCCATTACTTTGACACTTTTCACAGTTGAAACCGCACAATTTGAAATCTAAACCAACCATAGATTTTTGAAATATATACAATGAAGTCATAGATGTTTGAAATCTCTACCAATCCAAGATGTTTCAGACCATACAATCTAAAATCTAAATTCGTCATAGATTTTTGAAATCTACATGAATTCTACATGTTTGAAAATCAATACCAATTCTTTTAGTTCACATTGCGCAATCTGATAATTGACATATGGAATACCACCATTTTAACAAAATTTGCCATACAGGGAATTTTGAAATCAGTGGTCACGGACCCGTCTTTCCAGAATTAAGATGGTTACTGTAGTGGTTAACATGGGGCCGGGAGAGAGAGAGAGAACACCACAGGAGACTTTTCTCTCACTGGCATTGTGGGTACCACAACTGCTTGCAAAACAGTGTGTTTCAAGGCTTCAACGAGACGGACATTGATGCTATATTTAGTTCCATTATTTGAAACTCAGTCAATCGAAAATAATCAAAACATTAACTGAAGCTTAATGCAGACACGTTTTTTCTATCAACTAACGTGATCGATGACAGTGCTGCAGTGATGACATTGACAAGCAACTTTCAATTCCAAGTACGTTATTCTATATAAACAACCAGCTATTGCGTTGTTTCACAGTTCATTGGAACGTACACTGATCCTCCAATCTTGCATCAATTGCGTCCTCAACGATCAGTAGTTTAGCATCAAATCACTCAGCTTAGTTGTAAGGAAGTTAGCATGGGATCCATTGTGATGCTGGTTTGGGTGCTGGTGGTGTCCATGGCGGGTTTTGCATCGAGGGTGCAGGGCGGCTACCACGTGTCGATGGTCAACTTGGATGTCGAGTTCCTCAGCGACTTCTTTGCTGCATGCCCCGCCAACTACTACAACTGCGCGTGCTACCGAGGCGGGGATCGGAGAGGGGCAGTCCCCCAGAAGCCCCCTTCGCTGACTGATTTCTTCACCATCACGAACCTCTGCGGCAACCCACAACTCAACCACTCCCGCAACAGCGACGGAACGTACTCGGTCTACGTGGACAAGGCACAGGGAGTTTTTTTGGGTTTACTACGTAGTGAACTCACTACCATTACCACATTCAAATTGGTAAAATCAGTACTATTACCACTTCCAAAGTGCTAATGGTAGTGAGTTTACCACTTAGTAAAACGAAAAAATCTCCCTGTGAGGGCGACGGCACACTGGTCGCCACATGCTACGGCGCGGACCATGACCGAGTCACCCTCCGATGCCCTGTCAAACTTGGGGTCGCTGACTCTGTCTTTGATCACTTGGTCTGCTTAGGAGGACCATGCCAACCCGACAGCATTAGCATGGGGCTCAACAATAACACCATTGCGAATTAGGAGACAGACAGTTTGATTGCTGAGGCATGCAGTTCTAGCTAGCTACGTACGAGCTAACTAGGCCATGTGAACAAGAAACTGTAATGACTTCGATCTGATCGATCTTCCTTTTTTGAAGTAAGTAGATGAAAACTATGCATGAGTGATCCTCATTCGAGGCTAGTGTTTCTTTGATCCACCTATGATGCAGCTAGTGCCTACTGGACAAAGTATCATGTCATTGGTATTAATATATAGGACTTCTATTTGGTCTTTTGGAATAAGACTGTACGACAAATCTCATACGGAAGTATCGATCTAGTAACCAAACCAGCATGACTGTATGCTTTTGGTAAATATTCAAGTTTTGCAATCTCGTGATGGAGATCATCACATCAGTTGCGAATCAGATGTGGTTACCTTCCAGTACGTTAGGGTACTCACGATATCTGATGCTCTCTGGTATGTGATTCTTGTGATATTGGAGGGTATAATAATCAGCTCACAGTGTACAGGACTTCACACTTTGGTGGATACACAATTGTGCCCTTGAATGACCTCATTCACTCCCATCTCGTTATTACAAGCCCAATTGAGACCGACCTCGCTTTTTAGAATTTTAGCAAGAAATGTAAGTGTAGCAATCACTGGCGAGAATGCTCCGAGTGTGTAGGGGTTATCGATGGGCCCTCACATGTTTTGCAACCCCTTTTCATATTCAGAGGAAACTTGCAGTAGAAAGAAGAGGTGCACGGTCAACAAAGAATACAAAGCACAAGATTCCTTGGTATAGTTTAACTTCTATCCGTTGTGAAAAGGTCGGCAACCAGGATGTTGCGCGGTTCTTCACATCCTCTACTAACCTTCAAATTAAAGTCACCTATTGTATTAAACAAGGTAATGAATTGAACAAGACAACTAATTCTAAGTCATTGTGGAGCTCTAAGCTGCTTGTCTTTGCTCTAGCAAGATCAATTCATTGATAAACGTTGAAAACTAGAGGCTGGAGAAATGGTATTAATACGGGTACACAACTCGACTAAGCTTAGGTATGTACACAGTCCGGCGTAACTTCTTGAGCAAGTTGGGAATATCATCAACCCGTGCTTGTTCAATGAATGCATAGTAAGGGTCTATTTATAACAAAACCTCTGAATTGGAACCCAAAGAAATGGAGTGATTTGAATGGAAAATAGCTATGGATTGTTCTTGCCCTTTGTCTAGCCTAAAGTCAGCATTTGATTTGTTCTAAGTATCCTTGTTAGCAATTGATGACTGATTAACATCTTGACTACTTAATTAACATTTAGATTTTTGTGATGCTTTTTGGTCCTAATTTGTCTGTCACAAACCATGTTGATTATGGGTGTGTAAGTCTTTCGTGCATGTTTGAAAATGAATTTATAAGGGAGGAATACTTTTACCAATAATATTTGTGGTGTTTCTTCAACATGAATAGCACTACTACATAAACAATAATGGCGAATTTCGTTAAAATGGCGGTATTCCATTAATTTGACACTTTTGACAATTCAGACCATGCGGTCTGAAATGTAAAATTGTCTTAGATTCTGAAAAATCTATATGTGTATTAGATTTCTAAAAACCTACATCTGTCCTAGATGTCAGTTTGAGTTCAGACTGTGCAGTCTGAAAAATGGTATTTGGAATACCGCCATTTTAACAAAATTCACCATAATGAGTAATATTATTACTCTATTGCAAAAAGTTATACAAACATCACCGCTAGGTCTAGTGGAGGAAGCCCAAAAATTGGATGGCTAGATTGTAGCAACAATGACCTCAGTCAGCAATGACGCCGAAAGAATTATCGGGCCACCCCGCATGCAAGAGATGCTAGGACAACGGAGAGATTCTCAAGTCGGGTGCTACAGGTTATGATCCGTTTATCAAAACGGGTGGGCATGCTCTAATCTTGTGTAAATTCTTTTTGTAACACGCACCAAGGAGACAAATTGGTGTATCAATACAAGCTTTGCAATATTAACAACCTCATCAAATCAAGGGGACGATTTTGGGTGTCTCTACGGAATACCATGTATTTTCAGTGGCGTTGTACAGCACTTGCAGTTCTGTTGTCTGTTGCGAACTTAATTCAGTTGCTCAACAATCTCACATGCAAACTTGTTTGAACGCTGTGAACAATTGATCATGACGACGATGTTGTTTTCTGCAATCCCTTGTAATGCAACCATCGCGTTCTTCAATTCCAAGGTGCTCGTAGGCGACTTCGTTGTGCCGGAGCATGTTTTTTCATCCCTTTCGACTGTCTTTGTATAAAAATCAATCGATTTTGTCTCATTGTTTCCAAATTCGTTACAGTATGTGAATGAAATGATTTGTGAATTGCGATTTTTCCGCATCAAGTTGGTATCCCAGAGATTTGAGATGACAAATTTCAAATTTCGAGCTTTAAGGGTTTCGTGTTCAACGATGTTTCGTCATTCTTTGGGTGACGACTGATTTCTGTTCCTCCACTTGCAAATTCGCGACATTACGTGAAAGAATTGGTTTCTGAATAGCGTCTCGCCCAGTTCGAATTCCACATTGGTATTCCAGTTAAAGAATTGAGAGATTTTCACTTTCAGTTTAAGGCTGGGGGTGACGACGATGTTCCATATGGTCAGTAACTATGCAGAATGACGATGCAGGAATTGCAGGCTGCCCAGCACCCATGGCGTGGATCGAGTTTGAATGCGCCGACTTCAAGTGCTCAGGGACCGGAAAGTCTTTGACGATGGATGAGGATTTCACATCCAGATCTGTATCCAAATCCCCGTCAGTCCTTGGAATTCGCTCAAGCTGTACGTCAATCAGTTTCATGTGAAAATTTCCTCGTGATCCCCAGTTTTTCACTTGGATGATGGTGTCCAAGGTTGAAGGGATGTGTGAGCAAGGATTACATTTATGGTAGGAGGCTCAAAAACCACTCGTTTAAGAGCTGATCTGCCTTTTCTGTGTATGTCTTTAGATGGAAATATTTTTAGTTTATTTTTCAGTCAAGGAGAAATAGATGAGGAATATAACACAAGTTGTTTCATCTTTTTTGAAACATTGAATTAGTTATGAATTTTCAAACACAATCTGCCATAGGACCCTATTTGTGATCAATAGGCCTTGAAAACCCATACATGCACAGTTTCAAAAAGAATCTGGCTTGGTTCAAACCTAGTAATAATGCAACATGTAAAAAGCACTAGAAATGGTTTCTAAATGTGTCCCTTTCAAAAATTGAAATGAATTCTTCAATTAATCATTATTTCAGATTTTTTTAACACATGAAAGAAGGGTAGTTCAACAACCATTTTTTATTTTGAATAAAATCTGGAAACACCTACCCACCAGTGATCTCAGAACTATTTTTAGAATTTAGTGCAATGTTCTACCTTTCAAGAGAAGCACGCATTAACTTTGTCTATCTTGAGAGTGAGTAGTAGCAGAACAAAATAGAAAAGAAAGAATTTTGCAAATTGTGAAGGATTATCGGGGGTACTGTAAGACAAAACTTACTAAATATATGCTAATTCTACTGCAGAAGAAGTTGCAAATTGGCTATCAAATTTTATTGTTTGTTGTAACTTTGACTAAAATGGCTCCATCAAAGGCCCTTTTTTACAATGTAATAGTAGCACAAGGATTTTTTTGGTAGAAATCGAGCAAAATTTAGCCAATTTTGAGAACGTTGCTACCCACTTAGTTAGGATTAAACCTATTGCAACTCTAAAACCATCCATTCAAATAGTAAAAATCAAATCTTAATATACTTCTCACAATGAGCTATCCATTTCAAACCCTCCTATTGGGCAGTTGCAAAAGTATACACGGTTTATGAGCCTCCTATTATATTTAGAGGTTGCCAATTTGTCACACCTTTTCTAAGATTGAATGAAATTCTTATGAAGAATTAAAAACCATGGAGTGAAAAGAGGGGTCAATCAAAATCTTGTCTTCATGAAGAAGGCGGGACACCTCTTAAGTTTTATGTGGACACTACAAGAAAAGACAATGTTCAAACCAAAATGAAAATTAATTGATATATGTTGGTTAGGATAGTTGATTAGGACATTTTGATTTGTAAAATAATCAACACATATATGTTGATTTTTGTTTGTAACTTTGTCAAATTTTTATTGTTTAAAAATCTACCAAAGTTGATTTCCACATAGGCAAAAATGCTACACAAGCAAGACTGCCACATCAGTAGACTTGGTGTATAGAGAAGATTGTGAAATTAAATTTTGATTATGTTTAACTTATATTAAAATTTAAAAATCAAACTAAAATTTATTTTGGATTAAATTATATTTCAACTCAAATTTAATTCAAACTAAATTTCAAGATATTCTACACTATATTCAAAATAATTCAATGTATATCTAACATTAAAGTAAAACCACCTAAACTTGATCACTTAAGCAATTATAGAATAGTTCATGAAGTGTATGAGGCTATAGGGAAAAAAATTGTATAGAAAGATAGGAACTATAGGGATTGCAAATTTTTCATAATTTTATTTTCAAAATTGAAATTATTATGATTTTTCGAAAACATTAAGTGCTTTGAATCCATAGCCAATGCTTAAAGTCTTCCAATTTGGATTATAGTGAATACTACTTTTCTACTTGATACTTCCTACACACTTTATGACATTTTGGAATATGAGTCATGACTTTATTAGTCTAAACTTTGAAAATGGGAAAAAAGTATATTCTGAGCTTTGATTGGAAATCTCTTCTAGCCTTGATAGGAAATAGCCACATCCTACAAATTCAGTATAGGCACTTGGTCACGAATAGGTAGTTCTATATTAGTACTTAAAGTACCACTTACCTCAACTTTGCAAGTAAAGAGAAGGCAAACTATTTATACTAGTGGGGTGATAGGAGGTAGGATAATTCATATGGAATATATATATTATTAGGAGCTCAATAGCTCATAGTTAAAGCAAAACTAGTGAACATACTCTAAGTAAAATTCTACACCTCATTTAGGCGTAGTAGAATAATTTTTTTCAAAAAACTTTGAATTTGAAAAAGGTGGGAAATGAAAACAAGTTTAATTCTTAAAAATTTATGGGCAAATTTCAAAAGAAGAAGTATTAAATTATCAAAAAAATGTCTCTTCCAACCCCTTTCTAAAATTTGTGCATAATTTTTTATTGGAGACTTTAAATGTCAAATGGATTTTTGGAAATTAAACTTCTTTTAATTTTCTATTTTTTCTTAGTTCAATTTCTTTTTTAAATTTATTCTACTATGCCTAGTTGAGGTCTAAAATTCCACTTAAAGTATGTTTAATCCCACTTAGAGGCCCAATGACTTTTTGACAATGAAGGTTTGTGCCACTTTGATGTTTTTTAGTACATAGAAATGCTTGAAATTTCTAATTTCAATTCTAAAAAAGTAAAAATTACTTTGTCTAATATACATGGAATTCATCGTGGAAAATTTTGACTTTAGATTTTTAGATTATAACAATTTTGGATGATCAACTTTATAGGCAAAAAATATAGATTTTGGAGAAAAAAATTATAAAAGATGAGTAATGCTTCTTTACCCCCTCCAAAAAAAATTGTCTTGGAATCAAAGGCAAATGTAGTATTTTCTTATTTTAAAATTTTGAAAATAAAAAACTCTCTAAAATTGTACCCATTTTCAAACAAAATGAGTAGAAAGCCAAAATTGACCAAATTGGATCCTAATTTTTTTATAAATTTATATATGTTGAAAATTCTTAAAGTTTAAAAAATGATATTATTATCAAATGTTTGGAACATCTTTAAAAAATTTAGAATCATTCTAATTACTTTATATTCTTAATCATACTAGATTATACCTTTTTTATTAATTTGCTGAGAATACAAAATTTCGTTTGTCCTACTTTTTTTATTGGAATTTTCTTCCTTTTTCCATTAGACTACATTTCCTAAATAAATATTTAGATACTTCTCACATTCGACTTTTGAAAATAAAAATGCAACAAGTATGTGAACTTATTACTCTACAAGAACCTAGTTTATAAAATATTGAAATTTATCTCACCTTACGAAGAATTTGCCATTGAAAATTTGAAGAAGACACATTATGTTCCCTTTGTCCTTGAAGGATTAACATATAGCCAAATCAATAAAGAGAATTCTATTTTTGGTCACAATCAACACATTTGTATTTATTAATATTTTTCTCAAGATGTGCAATGATTAGATCAACACATGAAATTTCAACTTTGTCACAATCAATACAAATTAGTTAATCTTGTATTAACTAAGGTATTTTTTTCTTGTAGTAGGAGAATGAAAATGGAAAATGGAAAGAAGTATTTACCAACAAATTAGGATCAATGCAAGAATTTTTCAACATAAACATGATATATACTTTAGAAGGGGGGGAACATATAATTAGGACAATCACTAGTAGAAAGCCCTGTTTTTTTGGATGTTTGAAGAAAGCAAGGCAATTTCTGAAGACATAATGTAGAAGATGGGATATTGGGCTCAGAAAAATAATTCAATTTGATGTTTTCTTGAACGACTGCATGTCACTAGAAAAATGAGTTTCTGTTCTGTGCAACATCCCTCTTGTAGACAACACGTGCTAAAACATAGTTGCGTTTTCTTTAACGCACTTCAGAACAGGTCACTGCCATGTCGGCAGCAGGGCTGCCTCTACTACAGGTAAGTTCAGAAAAGCATCTAAGGAGGGGGGGTAAAATGCTGACCAAGCTTCCAAACACTATGGAGGGGCAGTTCTTACGCATCTTCTTTTTCTAAAATAACATGGATGGGTATAGAAGGTAGAATTTCAAAATTATTCCCTATTTCTGACCCACTTGAATAGTTTTTTGGCTGAAGCCTTCTTAAGCTTCTAGGTATTGCCTCTTAAGTATACAACAACTTCACTTTATAATAGGCTACATTAAATTTTTTATTTATGTATCCATACAAACTAAGCAACGAGATGTTAGATATTACTTAGGAGAAGAAAATACAGCAGTACCACCTATGGATTGAAAGATTTTAATGTTTCATCATGAGGTTCTTAAGATTGTAGATGTAAATTAATCTTTTGAACTTGAAATTTAGAATACGTATTATCAACATAGAGCTAACTTCACAAAATAAAAATTCATGGTAAGAAACCAATTTCTTAGCCCTTGCGAGGGTGTCAAAATTGGCAATTGTTAAAATTTTTTCAAAACTATGCATGTTGGGAGATTTCAAAGATCTTTTTTTAAATTAATCTTTTGACCTTGAAATTTTTCACACATATTAAAAACATAGATTTTATTTCATGCCAAAAATTTCAAGGCTAAAAAAACTCAATCCTTAGAAGGGTACCAAAGTTGGAAGTAATAAAATGTTTTTCACCGCTACACATGTTGGTAGATTTTGAATCTTTTTTTTTGTAAATCTTTTGGCATTGAAATTTGACATGCATGTTATTCACTTACAAATGATGTTGTAAAAAATTTCATAGGGAAATATCAATTTTTGAGGTCTCGGATCTTTGGAAGGCCATCAAAGTTGACAGAGCTGAAATTATTTTCACTGTGGATCCCAAAACGCCATTTTCATTGAGACCCCATTGTGCAATAATTCATATGGGATATATTAACCCCCAAAAATTTCTTGACTATGTTTTTGCCAAAACCTCTCTAAAATTAGCCATTCTTAGTACAAATACCAAATTTGAGGAAAAAAATATTTTTAGAAATATGTAACCATACAATCTTGTTGTGTGTTGATTTGAGAAGATGTGGGGAAAAAAACTCAAAATATTCCACTATTTAGATTGCAAGATATTAGCATTTGAATTGATAAAAATTCTTTTTTGACCCTCCAAAAAACAAGGAAGCTATGCTTTCCAAGGTCACATTTGTAAGAAAAATTCTCCATGTTGTTGGTGCTTTTTTGGATTCATTTTTAAAGGCAAGTTATCTACATGCTTGAAAATTTTAAGATCATTTGGAATTGTACAACATATAGGAAAAAAATAGTAAATAAAAAGAAGTAGAAAACAATTCAAAATAATACATTATTAAGAATTTAGTTATGAAATTTTAAAAATTCAATTCCAATGGTTTTACTGTTTTAATAAACAATCTAACTCTAAGAAATAAATTTTTTTCAAGATAAATTGAAAACTTGAGTTAAATAAAGAACTTCAAAGTTTATTTTAAAGTAGAAAATCTATAACTACACAAAACTAAAACTCATAACTTCCATCTCATTGATCAAAATAGAATGATTCAAAGATTTCCTCTCGTGTATAAATTTGAAAAAACAATTCCAAATTTTTGTTTATGAAAAAAGTGATTTTTGTTTATTTGCCCAGATTGCTTGATTAAAAAAAAGTTACATATCATATAAGAATTTTTTAACCATGTAGTCAAAGTTTTTGAAAAGTGCTAGGCATTAAGAAAAAACCTTGTTTTCATATAGCTTAAAAATTTCAAAGAAAAAAAAAATCTATTTATAGTGATCTCCCTAAAATCACTATGTTGTTGAAACAACACAACTTCAGTTGGTCTTTAAAGGGTTAAACAAGAACTGTATTCAAAGTAGATTGTTTGAAAAAACACCCATATGTTAAATACAACATCCATATGTTTGCAACAACATCTAAAACAACATTTGAAACAATGTCTATAACAACATCTAAGATTTACAATGGTTAAGTTTCTTCATTGAGTTCATTCCAGTTATCTAATATCTTTTGTCTCCACAAGGGCAGACCATAGATATAAATATGACCTCTTTCATCTTCATTCTTACAAGTAAATAATAAACTAATTAGTTATTAATTAATTAATTAATAATGAATTGAATAATTAATTAATGAACTAACAATGAACTAAATAATCATTAATTAATAATGAACTGAATAGTTAAATAATGAACTAATAATGAACTAAATAATTATTAATTAATAATGAACTGAATAATTAATTAATTAACTAATAATGAACTATATAATTATTAATTAATTGAATGAATTGAATTATTAATTAATTAATAATGAACTAAATCATAATTAATTAATTGATTGATAATGAAAAATTATTATTATTATTTAATTAATTTGCACCAATCTTGCCTGCTCCGTGGGATGCACCAATAATTGATGTTTTAGAAAATTTCTAGGTGTCTAAGTTGATGTTGTTGAAAACAAAGCTGAAATTTTTCTAGACGTCTCAATTGACATTGCTAAAAACAATATTAAAATTTTCTCAAAATTTTTGTGAGATGCCCAAAAATGAAAAATCCCATGTGGCACTATTTTCTTGCGTGGCACTTACATGGCTACCAAATGGCACACTTCTGACAACTTCTTTGTCCATGTTTTCTATGATGTTGCTTTAAAAACAGGGCATGTTTTTCCAGAATTTCTCATGTTTTTAGCTTGTCGAACTTGACGGATTTTTCTAGACATGCACAGTAGATATGTGTGATGTTTCATTCAACATAACGCATGTTCACGCCCTTGTCTAAAAAAACAGGGCTTTCTACTAGTGAATGTTGATTGGATATCTAAGTGTTAATGTTGAGAGTTAGGCGCTATAGCAATAGTGAAGGTCCAACAATTGGAGTGAAAGTGGCATGTCAAAGGCTTGCAAATGTAAGATGAAAATTTTGCATGCAAAATGTTCTTTACAGCCTATCCTTTCTTAACATCCAAAGGAGAAGAAACCCTTGTTTCTAATCTTTTGAAAATGAACTCTCCACAAACCTCTAGAGGCCAATAAGAAATTACCAAATCCCATTCACTATTCACTAAAGAATGAAAATAGAGAAAAGAAAGTATAACAACTTCTATATACTTTGAATGTTTTAAAAGAAGTTGTTACAAAGACTCATGGGGCATTCTTCCTATTGTTTGCTTGTTTCACCATCCATGCATTCTTAATACATTATTGTTGGTGTACTATAACTGTGCAAGTCTTCCACTCCATACTTTGGACTTTAGAGTTTGATTTCCTTTCATTTGTGTATGATTACTAGCTATGCTTTGGATAGGGAGATACTGATATATCATAGTTGTGTTCATTTTGAGATTGTTTTTCACCAAAATTGTATGATGACTCTCATTGAGATTGTTTCATGTACTACAAGGCAAAACGATCTAATTGCACATGTGAAAAAATTCTATCAATAGTGAATCCACCCCTATTTAATTATTTATTTACTATATGAATCGAAGTGTGAATATTAGCATATAGAGGTCAAAAATGTTGCTCGTGGATGATTTTTGAAATTAGTGTAGAAATAAAAGAATGTATATATTGATCCTAAAATCAAATCATTTGAAAGTGACTACTTTGATTATAGGTTGGCATTCTTCTACTAGAATCAATAGAAATAATAAAAACAAAGATATATGAATCATACCATATATTGTACATTAAGGTTTGGTTTGGCACTCAAGTGCCAAAATTGAATTTTCCATATTAAACTATAAAGGGTCTACATCACTTTCCAATATTCATAAGATGACATGTACCATTTTCTTACAAAAATGACTTCAATTCTGCCAAATCACTAACTTTTTTATAGGATATTAGAACAATTTGAAGTTTTTACTTCAAATAATGGTTAAAATGATAAACATAATTTTTTAATTTAATTTTAGAAACATTAAAAAAAGGCAAAAATACAAGTGAACCACATACTAACAACATTGTGTAATTTATATCCTAACACATTGAATTTGCAATCATATTAATTCTTCTTAAAAAATTGGATCTTTTCAAAATTTCAAGATTAAGTAGAAATGAAACACATCATGTTTTGTTTTTTAGTTCAAATCAATACCCAAAATGGTTATTTTAAAAGTTATAAATTATGGTTGATTGAAGCACATCCGCTTTGGCATGTGTAGTGGAATCACAACCTTGAAGGGATTATGCTTCATTCTAAAGTAATATGCTAGTTATTATAAAAACCTTCCATTTTAGTACTATGGGAATCATTTGCCTAAAAGAATCCAAGAACACTCAATGGACATCAAACTACTATGTAAGACCTCGCCTTTTCATGCAAAATTCCAAGGATAATGAACATTTGCACTTTAGTCTCTCCGTCTTCTATATAAAAGGGCTCAGTTTGTCATCCATCGGACATGTAGTGTCCGGAGCACCATTCCTAGGTTAAGGTAGAAGGCTCTTAAATGGATTGGGTTCTAAAATGGTGCCCTACCTTAAATATACAATATTTGTACATGTTGCTTTTTCATAGCCTTTAGTAGTGTACTGATAGTGTACATTTTAGCCAGGGCACCATTTTAGAACCCTATGCCCTTTCAACTTCAAAATTTGATAACTAATTCCACAAAGCTTAGAAAAATATGAAATGACTTGGATTAGATGTCAATTCTACTTGCCTTTCAAGGAAAATTTACTGAAAAATATTTCTAAAAGTTTTAGCTCCCTGAAATTCTGTTTCAGCCCTAAGATGGTCCATTATAGGACCTTTTACCTTAATCGTGGAAGACTGATTTCAGAATTTCAGCCCCCCACACAAAATCAACAGTCCATCTGAAACTTGTCAGCTCGAAATCTCTGCAAGATCGGCATCTGCGGCACCCCAGAGCGAATCGTCCCCACTCCCTCGTCCAGCTACAGAACCTAAGCCGGCCTCCCCGACCGTTTAGTAATTATCTATCCCGGCGCCACTACAGTAGTTGCTGTGACAGGGAAATTAACTCAAAAGCTGCAGACCGTCCTATATGCCACTGGCTCCTTGGAAAGGGAGCTCGGCTCCTGTGCAATTGATTAATGAGGTGGGCGGAACTTAATTCTATTGTATCACTTCTTGGAGTTGGCGTTCGCAGGTGCAGAGTGGTGGAAGACCTGCACTCGTACGCACGTCTTGCAGCAGAGGAAGAAGAGGTCGGGCTTGAAATAATAGAGCACACCCAGCAGGAGCACGCCCAAGCCCACGCCTGCTGTCAAACCCACCCCGGCACTGAACCCCGCCTTGCCTGCCAGCACGGAGCTCGGCTTCATGTTGCCGTTGTCCCCGAGGCCGGGAACCGAAGTGCCCGAACCTGGGGTGAGCAGGCTGGACGGGTTGGTGCGGGGAGACGGGGGCGCGTCGGGGTCGATGGGCAGGGCGGGGAGATCGGTGGCGGCCAGAGGAGGGGCGGTGACGACAGACGGCACGGGATCAGAAGGCGCCGGGGCTTCTTCAGCAATAGGGGGGGCCGCTGCAATGCCATGGAAATGATCCACGCCACTTCGTCAGAATGAGATCGACTACAAGCGGTTCTTCGTGCAAAAAGTAGTACCGTGCTACACAGATTTGTCCTTACAGTGCGAGTGACACTAATTTACCAAACCCACGCTAGCTACTTTCAATTCGCGGAGGTTGAAATATGTATTACTACGTACATTGTATTGAATTGAATTTCACAAGAATAAAACCTTCCGGTGACACTAATTTAGTGGGTGAAACGGGTTCTCTCTCCTTCCACTAACAGGAAAAAGCAGTTTTGTAACAGGTGTACACTGAAAAGATCAATTGATCTTTCACAGGAGGAATCCAACTGAATGTCCGTCTGGGGAATTTTTGAAGAATTTGGTAATCAATGTTAAGTGATGACAAAGTTGTGGACGCGAGGAATGGAAATCGGACACAAAAGGACATTTGCCCAATTTCTCTACACACGAAAGGACTCATTCTGTCCGAATACTCTGGTGGATGCTCTGGGGGATGCTTGGCTGGTGGAGAACTCTGGTGGCGCAACAGCCGCGACCTGCTTCGCCGCATCCGATGCGAACTCTTGTTGTTCCCGCGAAGCCAGGCCCCCAGCTTGCCTCCTTACTTGTTGCGCCTCCACACGTCCAGCAACAACTGCCGTTGCAAGCACACGCCAAGGAATACGCGAGTCGAATTGAAAGCCAGGCTTATGGACTGATGATTGTAGTCGCTCCTGGTGTGGTTTCGGAGCAATTCTGATCGCAGCAATTGTGGTTCCAGGAGAACTCCAGCACGCCAGTAGGGGAATTCAGAGCGTGATACTTAAGGTATGGGCACCCAGAATCGCCAATAGGGCATTCCTGTTAAGTGGCGATTCTGGGTGCACATACACACAGTACCTGCTCTACGCTCTGGTACTCAACACACTCAAAGCTCTAATTAAGACTGATATGTGTTATATTTAGGATTTAAAGAGAGGACCAAATATCGAATATCCGCCACTGTCACAATGCTGATGTTGTAATCCAGGTTTCTAAAGTTTTGTAGACCGAGCGAGCTAGCAGCGAAGACATTGAAAGTGTAGGAAATTGCAAAATTTCATGGAAGTTGCGTACCTTCATCGTCCTGGATTCGTAGACATCGTCGGCACCAGCCATTCACGGTCTTGGATGTAGGCATCCCGTTAAGCTTATCCGGACTTCGAGTCGGTCCCTGTTGCAAAAGGGGATCAGAAATCTATTGCCTGAGCGAACCAATCAAGCTCCTAGTCAAGGTTGAGAATTCCACAAGTCCAGGACCTTCTGCTTCTTTGTCGAATTGCGAGCAAGAAGTTTTCTATCATTAATTAGCTAGGTTCCTTATAATTTAATTTGAACTTTGAAACTCTTCAAAGTCCGAACATAACTTAAAAAATTTATATTGAATCATCGGAAAACTATAATGCGATTTGCATTACATACTTCTATTTCATTTGCTAAATAATGCGTTGATCCAAGTTTAGTCCGTCCCCTCACTCAATGAAATGGAGGGATCATCAGAAAAATTAAGCTTCAGATTGCAGAATTGGTTACCTTCGTCATGCTAGAAATCCCCTCGCGATGATGCCGAGCGGCGGGCTCAGTGAACCCAGCTGTAGTGATACAGAACAACTGCGCGTACAATAATATCCACACAAACTGCGTGTGACGAAGCATGGTGCTCGCACATCACGTACTCGGCCAAACCCTGGCTACCTACTGTAGGTTAGCTCCTACAAGGATTCCAAGGGTCAAAATCACACTCAAACCTCCTTACTCCTAACACTATGAATCAATATGATTCTAGAACTACTTAAGTCCACACAATCTCTACTGATTACGCACTCTTGTCAAACTAAGTCGTAATGAAAAATTGAGACCCCCAGCCCGTGGTGCACGAACTGGTGATCGATCGAGGCGGGAGCGGTTTCTTTCGAGTGCACAAGAGGACTGTTAATTGTGTCCTTTGCTAGACTCATCAAAATGTGATTGCGAAAGACATGATTTCTAAGAAGGATCAGCTGCAAATGAGCGTGAAGCTTTCAGGCCGGGAAAAGACTTGACTTAGAGAAGGAGACAACTAGAGAAGTTAGGGAGTCAGAGTGATATTATGGGATAAGGTGGAGCTAGGAAGTGGATCCCCGCCGGCCATTATGAATAGCAGCTCGGCTGAACCAAGCGAGGGGCTGGCTGATTAATTACTGAACTGGCATTAGAAGACGAGAGTGTGACAGACAATGGAGGATCTGGGTGGATTGGCCCCCTCGCTCGGCCTTACCATGTTTTACCAGAGGTGCAATCAAAACAAAAAGCCCCCTAGTTTGGGCCGTGATCACCCCTACTTTCATCACCTCCTAACTAATTTGCGGTCTCTGATCGCAAATATGAATTCGAAATTTGCAGAAAAAAATTTGTGTGAAAAATAAAAAATTACAGCGTTTTACCCAAGTGGCCGAGCGAGGGGGTCAGTTCTCCCTGCCCCAATGGAGGGTGGGGTTAAGCTAAGAGTGAGTACATTCAGTGCATGGGGAATGGGAAGGATCGCACCCTGGCACCAGGATGGGATCAGCAGGCTTCACGGGAATGGCAGGCAGACGTAGGCTACGGCTAGTACGTGGGCATCGGGGACTTCGCAGTTCACATGGGAGATAGGGAAAGGGGACTTCAGGAACACCATGACGCAGGGGCCGCCGGGACCTGTCGTACGTGGAGGTCAGTTCCGTAAACAACGCAGGAGCATTTTGGAAGATGCCGAAATGTTTTCAATTATTTACAGCTATTTCTAGAAATTTGAAAAAATTGTTCTTGAGAAAAACGAGAAAAAGGAACAGATTTACACGTGAATGGAAAGAATTAATTCTAAATTAGGAGTGTTCTCACGAAAAGCCAAAAACAAATAAATTCCTATCTCCCTACTTAATTGCCAAATTGAGAAAAGTAAAATATTAAGGCATGAATTTGTTGAAATAGATCTACACATACATTACTCCTACATAAAAAGGCAAGAAGAGGGAGGAGAGGGAAAAAAGAAAAAAGGACAGGGGAGAGAAAAGAAGAAGAAGAAGAATTGGGCCTTTAAATCTATCTAAAACAAAAGAAGATAGCTTGACTTCTTCATTCATTTTCAATCAAAAGTGTAGAGGCTTTGCATCTTTTATATTTACTTATCTATGCAAAATAAAAGTTGAATAAAAAAAGGTAAACATACAATGATAACTTTTGTATTAGCTTGTATAATGTTGAGAAATCCCCAGCTATGCATTCACCGGTCATTCTCTTTATACCATTAGAGAGGTTGACTCAATAAGGATCGTACAATGGGGTACCAATCAAAATGATGTTTTTAAATTTGTAGTGAGAGAAATTTCAGTGCTACCAACTTTGACAACCTCTTGAAAATTAAAAATTTGGTATTTTACCATAAATTTTTGTTTTACAAGATTTTTTTGTAAGTTAATAACATATGTGCCAAATTTCAAGGCCAAAAGATTTACACAAAAAAGATATTCAAAATCTACCAACATGTGTAATTGTGAGAAAAAAAATTTACTACTTTCAATTGTAACACCTTCCCTAGGATTGAATTTTCTTTTATATGAATTTTTTTTATGAAATGACCTCTATGTTTATAATACGTGTGACAAATTTCAAGGTCAAAAGATTAATACCAAAAAAGACATTTGAAATCTACCAACATGTGTAGGTTTGAAATTTTTCTTACAATTGCCAACTTTAACACCCTTCCAGGGGCTAAAAAATTGATTTTTTATCATAAATATTTTTTGGTAGATTACCACTATTTTAATAACATGTGTTCCAAATTTCAATTTCAAAAGACATATTCAAAAAGATATTCAAAATCTCCCAACATGTATAGTTTTGAGTATATCTTTACTATTGCCAGCTTTGACATCTTTCCAAGGTCTAAAAAATTGTCTATTTACTATAAAAAAATTTCATATGAGATTATCTCTATGTGCTAATATGTGTGCTAAATTTCAAGTTCAAAAGCTTACCAAGAAAAAAAAATTCAAAATCTTAGATTATGTATAGTTCTAAGGATGATTATTTGCATTTGTGTAAAACTTTGACCCAAAAATTGACACTATACCAAGAACTCAAAACTTATCCTCACAACTACACATGTTAGGAGATTTTGAATATCTTTTTTTGGATATGTCTTTTGAACTTGAAATTTGGAACACATATTATCAACATAGAATTTATCGCACAAAAAAAATTCATGGTAAGAAATCTAATTTTTAGCCCTTGGAAGGTGTCAAAGTTGGCAATTGTGAAAAATTTCTCAAAACTACATAAATGTTGGTAGATTTCAAATGTCTTTTTTTGTATTAATCTTTTGACCTTGAAAATTTTGACACATATTACAAATAGAGAGGTTATTTCATGAAAAAAAATTCATGTCACCATAAAAAGAACTGAATCCTTGGGAGTGTGTCAAAGTTGGAAGTAGTGAAATTTTTTTCAAAGCTACACATCTTGGTAGATTTTAAATATCTTTTTTTGTGTAAATTTTTTGTCCTTAAAATTTGGCAAACATGTTATTAATTTAGAGACAATCTTGTAAAACAAAAATTCATGGTAAAATACCAATTTTTCAGTTTCCAAGATGCTGTCAAAGTTAGAAGCATTAAGAGAGATTTGAAGGCTCTAGGAGCCCGCAAGTTCCCACAACCCGAAATCGCATAATCTACGGTGGGAACGCAGTTCTGCAAGAATCCTACATGGTTGAGCAATTGCCATGTCATTAACTTCTTTTTTTGAATTTTATTTTTGGACTTTTTTTAATATTTCAAGACCCAATTTTATTTTTTTATTTTTTTGAGAAATGCTGGCCTGACAACGGCTAGCCATTCCCCAGACCAGTTTCGGAAACAGTCCCAAAACGGCCCTTTGGAGCCTTCAAATCCCTCCAAATGCACCAAAATTTCTTTCATTGCAAATTTGAAAATGCCATTTTGATTGGTACCCAATGTACTAAAGTCATATTATTGCTTTAGGACATATAAAAGTTTTCAACAAGTAGAAATGCACCAAACAACTTGTGTGGCCTTGGTTTGGGTGATGTTTTGCACATTTGGTTTTCTAATGTCAAAATTATGGGTTTTCAATTGAATTTTATTTTTATAAGTTGAATTGAATTACAAGTAAATTATTTCAAATATTAAAATCAAAAGAATACATAGGTATATCATGAAAAACACTTAGACAATTGCATAAGGCCACATAAGTTGTTCATAAATCAAACTTTGAAAAACTACACAAAATATCTTTGTATTTAATAAGAAAAATATTTTCAAATTCACTTTATAAATTAGTTTATGTTTTCAAAATAATTAAATAAATATTTAACATGTTTTCAAAATACTAAAATTAAAAATTCTAAACAATGTTCCATGCCCTATATATATTTCAACTTAATGTTAAACTTTCTTGTTTTATTATTATTTTATTAGTATGTTTATAAATTAAAATAAAATATTAAATCATTTAGCATCATTGAAGAAAAGAAACAATGATAATAAATAAATTATAAATTCTATATTGTAAATGAAAATTTCTGAAATGAAGTCAAAGTAAATGAAATCTTATATCGAAGTGAAGGAAATATAAATAGGTTGCAATGAAGTTTATCAATTTTTTTTTAAAACATATATTTAAATAAAAAATACATAAATGAAAACCAAATGAATGCTTTGTAAAAAACACTAATATGGTAACTAAATTCTCTAAAGCATCGTAGTTTTACATGTATAAATGAAATCTATGTATTAAATGAAATACACAAAAATTCTAACATGAGCACATATAATATCTACCATGTTTTCAGTTTTTTTCTTTTTTCTTCATCAATATGAACATTAGTATAGACAATTGATTGCTAATATGTACCAATTTTAAAACAATGTAATATATTCATTGCATATTGAATATATACCTTCAATACTAAAAATTGATTTAATCCCTAAAATGCCCAAATTGCATTTCTTGGCAACATAGCAATTTTGGATAGATTGAAGAGTAGATTTAAGTACAACAATGTTCATTAGTATTTATTACATCTTTAAAAAGCTATTGCATGATATGTAGATCTCATTTGTCATTAAGCGATTGAGGAGTCTTCTTAATTATGATTTTTAAGAAATGAAAATTTGAAATCCATTTTTTGAATTCATTCCATATAGAGAGCTTTGAATCATTCCATTTTTATTAATGAGATGAAAGTTATAAAGAGTTTTAATTTGTGGCCTATCTTTTGAGTGGATAGTGAGGTATACTTCTACCCAAAAGATAGTGCTAAATTTTTTTTAATTTTTTTGATTACCTCCCAAAGTTCCCTCCAGATCTTAATTAATTAAAATTAATCATCCACCAATCCTCCCTTCCCACCCCCTCTTTATAATTTTGAAAACCAGTTCATAAAACAATCAATATGGATATTGATTGTATCTCGTACCCTATATCCCCTCCCTTATCCATATCCATTCTATATCCATGTTTACTCGTGTATTTGTATCTATACCTTATTCATAGCATATCCATACTTTCTACGAAATGTTTATCATATCCATACTTGGTACCATATATATATCGTATGTATATAACATTTGCATCCATATTTTGAATATGTATTTGAACGGCTTAGATGAAATCTTCCAAAGATCAATGACGTGTGATTTTTTGAGAAAATCGACGGCATTTGGGAGGGGAAACTTTTTTAAATTTAAAATCAACAGCTTGTGATTTTTCGAGGGGTAGGACACTAGGAGGTGAAACATCCTTTTACTGTATTCTACAATAAACTTTGAAGTCCTTTATTTAATCCAATTTCCAATATTATTGAATTGGGTGTAGATTTGTTATTTCAACATTACAACCATTGGAATTGGAATTTTTCAATTCTCTAATTGAATTCTTAATAATTTTGTATTTTGAATCATTTTCTATTTCTTTCCATTGACCATAATTTCCCAATATGTTGTACGATTCCAAATGGTTGAAAATTCTCAAATAATTTGTCAACTTGCTTTGAAGATTGAATCTAAAAAAAGACCACAATTTTAGAATTTTTTCATACAAATGTCACCATGAAGTGTAGCTACTTGGAATTTTACAAGCCCCCCCTCCAAGAATTTTTTGTCAATTCAAATGATAATATCTTAGCAATTCCCACAATGGAAAGTCAAAAAATAATTCCCACATCTTTTTAAATAAGCATGCTATTAGATCCTATAATTAGATACATCTAAATTTTTATTTATTTATTTATTTTTATTTCATTCTTGTACTAGTAATGGTAATTTTAGAGCATATTGGTAGAAAATATAATAAAATCCACATTAGAAGAGATTTGAGGGCATTGGAAGCCCACAAGTTATTTTGAGTTCTCGAACTATGAGAATGTGTTGGGAATGTGCAACATCAACAATTTGATGTGGTTGACAAGCTGTCATGTCAGATTTTTTTAATTAATTAATTATTTAATAATTATAATTGAATTTTAGTTTAAAAAAATACTTTTTAGAATTTTTGAAAAAAAAATCAATTACTCTTTTTCTTCTAAAATCTGAAGAATTAAGCCAATACGGCTAATTTGTAGTTTCTGGATAGCACAAGGAATGGGCTAGGGAATAACCTTGAAATAGGCTTCTTTTGACTTCAAATCTCTTCTAATGATTATGGGGTTAAAAATAATTGTTGCAATGTGTTCATTGATCTACACTCAAATCTTTGCATGAGCTTTATCAAAATTATAACTTCTTTTGTATGTCCAACCTCTATGGCTTGGATGCTTTGAACTTAGTTTGTTTTTATGTATATTTTTAAATTGTGAAAAAAGTTGTTGTTTCTAATCCCTCTCTCAAATTTGTCTACAACTTTTGATTGAAGACTTGAAAAGTCATACACATTTTTGGAGATGAAACTTGGTGTCATTCCACACTTTTCATAGTCCAAATTCTTTTTGAAAAAAGTTATTCTACTATGCCTAAATGAGGTCTGAAATTTTACTTAGAATATATTTGATGGATTGCTGGATCAACACACAAAATTCCATTTTTTTCACAATCAATACAAATTACTCATCTTGTGTTGATTACAGACCTTTTTTTCTTGTAGTACTATGTTAAGGTGGTTTCAACAAACAAAATATTTTTTTGTATCTTCAAACCGTATAGTCTTGCAATCTATAAAGTAAAATTCTTGAATTTGTTCTTACATATTCTAAGAACTTGAACAATTTGTCTCTTGATTTATTCTTTCAATAAGATACAATGTAACTAATTAAATCTTGTAGTTGACATTGACAGTGATCACTTCAAGGAATTTCAAATTATATGACCACATTGTTTAGTAGATATCCATGTTTGAAGTTTTGTTTGGTTTAATGCCATAAAAAAGGGCAGTGTACAATAAAAGAGCATATCTTAGTGAGAAAGTTTTCAAATGATGAATTTTGGTATTGGTGAAAGAAATGAAGGTTGAAAATGTTCTTGAATGTAGAGTTTCAATACATTTTGGTCATTTTGCAATTTTTTATGGAGCTTTCAATGCACCACTAGTGGTCATTGAAATGAGAGTAGTGTTTATAAGAAAAATAAGGATGGGCATTCTTGTCTTTTCCTCAATTGTTTGGATTTGCCACCTTTTGATATGGACAAAAATCACATTGGTTGGCTAATTTTTTATTCCATGGCTAAACTAAACCAAAAATATGAGCTATAAATGCTACACTATACTACTCAACTTTTAAAAAATCTCAAAGGCAAAGTAAGCTCAAAATTTGATGAAACTACAATCATTAGATTTAAAACAAAGTCTATTTTTGAAATATAACTCTTAGAAAAAACTTAAAAATTGAGAATATGTAGCTTAATTAAGATTAGCAATAGCTTGAATGTGGTCTTGTGGGTCATAAGGGTTTTATACACTTTTGTGTGGTTCAAGTTTTTTTTTAAATTAAAATTTTTTATTTTAAAGGGTGCATGAAAAATTGACAATTTTGGACTTTTCTTCTTCTAAAACATCCTCCAACCTTTAGAAGTTAAGGAATAGATGAAAATAAAAATAAAAATGATGTGGTTGTGAATGAGAGATGGGAAATAGGGAGTGGACATTTTATTCCAAATTTGTTGTAGAATTCTATGAGAGTTGATTGTAAAGGATTTGATGATATTAGAAATAGTAAACAATGACTAATTGTTTTCTAGTTTTTGTTTGTAAAGGAAGATATAAGCAAAAAATTTAATGGGGGTGTTTTCAATGTTTGTAAGAATAATGTTGATTGCAAAATATAATGGAGAATGTTGAGGTGTTCTTGCAAATTGAAGTGGGAAGTGTAGTGGGTAGCTAATGCTTCTAGCCCTAACAATGAGAACAATGACAATGAGTGGTTGTGTATTGAGTGTATTCTATTGTAGAAATCAAATGTTATGTGTGAAGAATGCATATTTATCAGTTTTGAAATATTGGTTTGAAAAGAAATCATTCATTATAGTATGTAAATTTGAGAAATTGTATTTTGTGATGGATTGATGGTTTTCTTGTAGAATTATTGACTTTGGACCAAAGAGGAGAGGCTTTGCAACATCAAAAGCTACCCTCATGCAATTTGAGTAGCCATCTGATTCAAAAATTAGAACAATATTGTAAGGACATAGACTCTTGTAGAGTAGCTATTTATTTAACCCCTAATTCATCATGACCTAGTTTCATATAATTTTTCACTTTTGGGCAAGCCCTTTACAAAACAATATTTTCTTGGTTATGTGAAATTTTGACAAGAGATATATTTTACAACTGTCTTGAATTTTAGAATTTTTTTCAACAATCTAAGATAAGATTCAAAAACTGTGTTTTAAAAGGACATTTCTTTTAAGTTACAGGCAATTTTGGCAATCATGATAAGTAGGTGCAATTGGTCTAAAATTTTTTACAGACACTTTCAACACAATTATTAACATAATTTCAAGAGTTAGAAGGTATGGTTTTCAAAGACTCCATATCTACCTGCAAACTAAAATTCCTCATAACTTTTGACTTCTTAATCCAAATGGTATGATTCAAAGCTTCCCATGTTTGTATAAACCTACAAAATCAATTTGAAATTTCACTTTAAAAAAAAAAAATTTTGCCCGGGCTGCTTGACGTTTAAACAAAACAACATATCGTGCCATAACTTCTTAACGGTGTAATCAAAAGTCATGAAATTTTTTGGGCCTTGAAGCTACTCCTCAGAGACATGTTGTGTGAAAAATTCAAAGAAAAAACAAACAAACTCCATCCGTAGTGAGCTGCCTGAAATCGCTATGTTGCCAAAAAAACGTAGCTTAGAGCTTTAGGGGTTAATTAAAATTTGAAGTGCATAGTGATAGAAGTGTTAGTGTGTCCCTGTGCACTTAGAACTGGCAGTAATTGACATACATTGCTCGAAAACGAAACGGTAATAACATGAGATAACTATTTAGTTATTTAAATGCTGTCAATTTTTTTTGACGTAAGATAGAGAAGTCTTTGACACACTCATAAATTGTTTTGTTCATTAGCAAACAATAAAACTCAATTTTAAGCAATGAATCTATACTTAGAACCTGCGATCAGAGGTTGCGGGTTTCTGCGGGGTGCCTCGGGCTCCTGTGTTTTCTTTGTTTCCGCTTGGCGGTTGGTGATCTGGCTCTGGTTTCTAGTTTTTTTATGAGAGTAGGTGTGGTTTTGAAAGTGATGAAATTGTTTTCTACCGGGGCTATGGCCTTAAGTTCTCTGTACTTTTTCCTTGCAATGGAATTTGTCCATGTGTTTAAAAAAAATAAATAAATAAATCAGTACTTCGAACTTCCAAAATACACACTATGACCATGGACAAATTCAATCCTCACCCACCTCAAAGTATGGAGGTCTACCTTAAGTGTGCTAGAGTGTCTTTGTCAAAGGAACTTGACCCCTAGAAGACAATACATATTGGAAAAGTTAAAAGGATTTTTTTGATAATAAAATCAAACTAGGCAACAAAAATACAATTTGAGAAAATATTATTTATTTTTTGGGGACTGTATAAGGTATATGTGTTTTTTTCTAAAAATATTGAAAAACAAAAACTTCACCTTTTGGAAAGGATAAAAAAGTTCACATTTTGAAGTTAAGGTAAATTGAGCTTGCAATTGGTGGAGAAATTCACTTTAAAACTTATATGACAATAGACAATGTACTTGAATAAGTTAACCAAAAGACCCTACATTTGAATTTGTTAAAAAAATAATATTAATGAGGGCTTTGACCTTGATTTGGGGACCAAGATTAGTTAAAAACTAAATATTGATGTAGACTTTGACCTTGATTTAAGGACAAGTAGTTTAAAGTAGTTTTAGGCCTCTAAACATGAAAGAGCTTGAATTTTAGGGGTTACTTCAAGATAATTTAGAACAAAGACTGGGTCGTTGCAAGAAACATCGTGCAAAAAGAGTAGCGTTTTCAATAGTATTTTTTTCCCAGGAGTACTTTAAAATTAGAAAAAAAAGTTTAAAAAAAAGTGAAAAATATGTTTCATGTATAAACCTTTAAGAAGAAGGTACTCTAAAAAGAAAAAGCGTAGGAAAAATCTCTAAGTAGGAAAACTAGAAAAGTACAAAATCTCATGAAAATTAGTACTTCCACATTTTAATTTGTAAAAAATAGGAAAATCATTTTTTTTTTAAACTAAAAATTATCCATTTGAAGAAAGTTGATGTTGATGAAATTTGACCAAAAGAATAGTCTTAGAACCATCATCAATGTTCAAAAATTGTGTGCCACGGGAAAAAATTTGTATTCATGTGGAGGACATAAAATAACATATTTTTAGATTTCATTTGGAACTTATAGGTTTTACACCTATGCAAATAGACCATGAAAGTTTTGTCTTCAAATCACTGCGAACGTGATGAAAACCATAACTACACCTTGTCACAGCTCAACAAAAATGATTTTTAAATATAAAATGATTTTTGTTAATTTTTGAAGGATAAGGGATCTAATAAAATTCAAGTTAGGTATGTTCAATAAAAATTTCATGTTCATTGGATTTTGTCTTCAAAAGTTATAATGGACAACAAAAAAGTGGTTTGCATTGTGACGGGAAATAGGACTGGTGTTTCTTGCAGTGACCCATTGCTAATATTACAAGTTAAATCCATTTGTATAATGTAATAGATGACCAAAATTGCTCATCCAAATTTATACAACCTTGCACTTATATAAATACTACATATACCAAACAAGTAAAGTAGAAGGTAGATGATCCCCCTGTTTAACCCCTAAAGGACTGAGGCATTTTCTGGCTTGAAAACCACTCAAAACTGCCATGTTTGCTACTTTCTCCCAAAAAAACAAAAAAAAAACAATTTTATTAGAATCTAACCGTAGGATCTTGTAAATTACTTGTTTGAGATCATGTGGTAAAAATTTCATGAAGTTTGACTGTACTGATTGGAAGATATTAGCATTCAAAGTTGGAAAAAAAAGTTTTTTTGAACTCTGACTTGCAATTTCAGATGACTTTGATTGCCATTTGTTGAATTTTTTTGCACTATAGACCATAAAGTTAAATTTTTTTATGTTGAACAATTTAGTTGAGAATTAGGGAAAATTAAAAAAAACCAAAACTACTTGATTTTCATTCATTAAAAAAATGTTAAGTAGAAGTAGGTCCAAGATTGAACAAAACACTAAGTTGTTAATAACTTTAAGATGTAATTGGAAAACCATGAGCTTGTTCTTGCAAACATCCTAAACCCTATCAAAAAAGAAAATTTCAAAAATTTCAAAAATTTCATTCAAAAATGAATTCTATAAGTTTTTTCTTGAAGAAGGTGCTTAGATTGCCCGAAATTCAAGATTGTCTGTAACTTTCTCATTATTAGTCCAAATAAAATGAAACAAAGCTTCAGATTTAGAACAATACATAATCTTTGAGATAAAAAATAAAAAATAAAAAAATAATTTTTTTTGTGTTTTTTTTTTCTGCCCGGCGAACTACTTTTTGGACTTAGAATGGCATAACTTTTGCTTCCAAGCACCAATTGAAATAAAAATTATATTTTTGGAAAGCTAATATGATTTCCTATCTTCAAAAAAAGTTTCAAAAAAACATAGAAAAAATTCAAGTCACACAAGCCTGCCCGAAATTCCAAGTGTCCCTCGAGGGGACTTTAGTCCTTTAGGGGTTAAAAGCATATTGGCTTAGTGTCTCTTTTATGCAAATCAAAGAACTTTTTAACAAATTTTTAGGAAAAGAAGAGACAAAGATGCATTTATTACAATTTGATTTATAATTTGATTTATTTAAATTGAATTAGATGTAATATTTTAAGCTTGTAGCAATCAAGTGCTATTGAAGGTCAACCATTAAATGTCAAACAATTGTCCATCAAATGGTGCAAATGGAGTCCAAAGTTGAAGACCTACACGCAAACCTTGAACTTGAACAACATGCTACATGTAAATTGTGTATATTGGCACAAACTATCCCACCACTCATAACTCCACATTATTTATATTGAACTTTTTTTTATTTTTAAAAGAAAATTAGTCACCAACCACTTATAAATTTTTTAACAATAAATCATAGTTAGTACCAGTTTATTATATTGCATTCCTTTAGAAATAATTAATTGTTCAATAGTAGGGACAATCTTTAGAACATATGCATAATATGGACGTGCTACCTTATAGAATTTCCAAAAATGGCTATAAACATCTTATGAATACAAGTAGAACCTCTCTTAGTGCATAGTGTTGGAACTGTACACGAAAAGAGGTTTATACATATCAAAAAGGTGGAATGAATGGCCATTTTCAGATATGAACTTCTAATACTATTTTTTAAAGAATGTTCTTCAAATTGGCCCCACCTACAAACTTCATTAGTGCAAGTTATGTACAAAGAGAATATGCAGTAAAAGAGGTTCTACCTATAAATAAACAAGATTTCTTTTCATAAGTGCTTGACAATATATATGGTAAAGGCATATGTGAGCCCTCAAGATGGCACTCAGGACTCTACGTCCATTTTTCGTGATTAAATAGCGAAATCTAGTTAAAATATACAAGAAAAAGACATAAAAAGAATGTTAAGGGAGTTTTGGTGTCAGTCTATACCAAAATGGTGGAAAACCAACTTAGAAGGTGGAAAATTCCTAATTCTAGGAATTTGTATCATTCTAAGTCTCAGAAGTAAGTTTGTGTGGAGATCTAGTAGTTCCGAGAGAAATAAGAAAATGAGAGTTAGTCAGTCCTAGTGTCTGTCTGTGCGAAATCAACCTTTTAAGGATGCACGTGACATACTGACTAAGCCAAAAGACTCTACTACGAGCCTAGAAGATTTACCAAGGCCTAAATTCAATTTTGGGATAAATTGGATTTAAAAAATGAAACAATCACAAATGACTTACAGAATTGGAGTTTCACAAGAATAAAGATGGAGGATTGAAAATTGAAGACTACAAAAAGGTGTTCCCAGGGTAGGAGCATGCCAGGAGCGAACAAGAACTAAACAATTGTCCAAGATTCCCGGGCATCGAGAATTAAATTGTCCAATTGGGCAAATTTATTCCAAATTACTAAAATTAGAATAGTGCAAGGTTGCGTGGAACTTACACTAAAAATCTAGGAGTGCCTTAGATGTTACCCAAATTATTTCGGATTTTTTCGAAATTCCACGTTGACTCCATAGGAAGTCAACCGCACATAGAAATGTTCGTAAATTCCTAGAAATTACGAATGATGCGGTAAAATCTCACTAAAAATTAGGATAGGTTTTTGTGTGCTTAATAAGCGCCCAATCAAGTTTTAAGACATTCTGACATTCCCAACTACCAAAATTGGCATCAACATCGAATTTTAATGGAATTTATAATTTAGCGGCGGGTTGACCGGCGTATCAGGAGCAAATGATGTCCGATTGTTGCAAATAAGGAGTCATTCTTTACTCTCACAGACATTCCTAACAACCCTGGCCTGACAGATTCATCAAAATGCGCAAATCTTAGAAGTTAGATTTTTGATTTTTAATTGGAGTTATCGTGATTTCAATTTGGACGCGCAAACGGCCTAGGAGTGAGGGGTAGGGGGTCCATTAGGCTAATTGGGGTCTTATGAAGACAATGGCGCAGACGGTTTTCTGTTTCAAGTTGTTCCCTAAAAGATAGAGGGGGTCAGCTCTTAGTTTGACTTTTTAATCGTTAATTGCGGTCAATTAAGAGTGAATTTGAAAATATCTCTTGGAAAATCAAAGATTGAATTTGGTCAAGATCTCTTTCTTGCGTAAAAAGCCATCTTTGGGCTAAAGAAGACAATTTTCAAAATGACTTTTGGTTAATTTGCAAAATATCTACGTAAATTAAGGTTAATTCCAAAATATCTTGGGTTAAGATCTTGGATTTGATTTGGCCAAGATTTCATTAGCCAAATGGGGATGTTTTTAGAAATTTCCACCATTAAAAAAATATTATTTTGGAATTACATTAGGATAGTTTAGGATAGGAAGTAACAAAGTGTTTTCACTAGCAATTATCGAGAGGGGCCCGGCCACGGATATATGAGGGCCCCCCTCGAGGTTGCCAGTACCCTTATTTCTCACACTGACACTTCATTCTTCCTCCGTGCTACCGACGTGGTCGGAGCACTACTTGGACCAAAGATTTTGGCCAAGTCTTGTTTTGTATTTAAGGTTGAAACCTTGAAGGCTTAGGGCCCCTTCAACTGATTTTCTCCACCCTCGATTGTGTAAGAGGCTAAGCCTCTAGTTCGTGCTAATAACCACCTTGTGGAAATTTCAAGCATTAAGTACCAAAGTTTAAACACTGTCATGTGTACCTCCTTTGGTGGCAAAATCTTGAAATACTAAGAAACTTTAAAAACTCAAAGTGAAAGTTCGGTTAAACACTGTCATGTGTACCTCCTTTTGCGATTAATAGCTCTTAAAGTACTACCACGAATAGCTTCCCGTAGGAGAAGTTATCTTATCCATAACACTAATTACATTAAGCCCCCAACTTGAGAAAACGGTCACAGGACAAGGTTCACCTAGCCAACTCCGACAACCCACAATTCTCAAAAGGTTAGTAGTCAAGGGATTGATCCCTTGGTGCCTCTCCTTCACTTTGCCGCAAATCCAATTCCTTGTGTTACGCTTGTAGTTAAAGTACTTGGGGTAGAATTGGCCATTAAAATCAATTTTCTATAACCAACTCTAGTATTCAAATTCAGTTCAGACCAAGCAACCAGCCTAGTATTCAAATTCAGTCCAATAGCGGCAGCCACGCGACAGGGGTGACAAGGCCCGGACGAGGGATCCAACCCATCGGGGGCGGCCATGTGGAGTCGGGAGAGGGTCTGTTCGGGGAGCCAGGGTCTGTTCGGGGGAAGCCAAGGTCTGTTCGGGGGAGCCAGGGTCTGTTCGGAGAAGCCAGGGTCTGTGGGGAGGTCGGAGTCCAAAAACACTCACATTCTCAAAACACAAAAAAATCTTCACGTAAGTGTATCCTCACCCAAAACTTGTCATTACAATCATTTGAATTTTAGTAGAATTAAAGGGGAGTTGCAAGAGAAACTAACAACTTCCACATTCAATTTCCCACCAAAAATTGAACAATTGTGTGGCAACCTAGAATTCACCTAAGCAGGTTCTTAAGCAAAATACGGGAAGAGGGATCTATTCAATCCCCATTTTTTTTGTTGTTTTCTTAGTTGTTACGCACAATTAGGACCAAGACCGGAAACCGGAAAACCCCAGATCGTAAACCAGAAACTACATTAAGGGACAGCGTAAGAAATCCCGGATTCCGCCTACCTAGCGACCGAGACCGGATAGGCAATGAGTGGCTACCGAGTCTAGAGATCGTCGGGATCTCTCCCACGTGACCAGACTGGTTTAAACCTAACGGTCAGTAATTAATGCCGGAGGAAAAAGTATAAGACCAGGGAAGCAGAGTCAGGTCCTGCCACTTTCTTGCACGCAGTTCGAGAAAGGGTTTCCGGCCAGAGATAGAGTATTTGGTCTACAAACAGAGAGAAGGGATAGATAATCTGTCAATCCGGTCTGGTACATAGTTGAGCGATTAGCACTACGCTAGCTGACAGGTTCTTGAGCGCGGGAGGTTCGATCAAGTTGGACCGCGCCTAGATTGTGTAGACGTCAAGTGAGAGATGGCAGAAGAGGTGCAGGAAGGAAGGATTCTAGCCTTCCGGAATGTGAATCCGGTCGTGCCAACTGACGCACAAGACAAGCGGCAGCTGGAGGAAGACCTCAGGCAGATGGGCTGCGAGGGGTTCATGGCTCATCCCTGGAACCTGAAGGATGAGGCGATGGTGGAGGAGCTACTGGCCGGCCAGACCAACGAGTGGAAGGGGACGGTCCGGGCGCTGCCAAAGGAGTGGAGTGCAGCGATGTGGCGCAAGGTGTACGCCTTCGAGCAAAGAGGAGATGCGACGGGCACCCGGACGGACAAATTCCACCAGGGGAAGTTCCGCAGGCCCACCAACCCGAAGGATGGCTTTACAGTAGCAAAGTGTGTGTCTGCTAGACACAAGAGGCTACTGCGGTTCATGATGGTGATCTTAAACCCGGATAGACCTAGTAGGATTACGGTCACCGTAGCCAACACCGTCTTTGGTGCGCTGTCGGGAGACAGGAAGATAGATTGGGGGTTAGTTATGAGGGACCGGATGGACCGAATGGTGAAAGGAATTGGGAAATCTAAACCCTCTCCCATTTCACCATTCCTGTTTCATCTGTATCATTCGTTAGACCTCTTGAGAGAGAAGGAGATGGAAGCTTATGAGGTAGGGGCTGCATTGATAGAGTATGAGATTGCAGACCCGGAAGCTGAAAATGACCAAGATGAGGAGGACTCCGAGGATGAGAGTCAGGAGGGGCATCAAGGAGGCACACAGGAGGTAGACGAGGTTCCAGAGGTAGGAAGAGAGGATCCACCTCTAGAAACCCCTGTAGTAGCCGGGGAAGCCTAGAGGTTAGATCCGGTCTGGGAACAGGATCCCTTGCTAAGGATCCTGCGAGACCTGGAGGATTTCAAAAAGCACCACCTGAAGGAGAGAGGGTTGTTGCGGGGCGTAAGCCAAGCCTTAGGCTCTATCCCTCCCTCTAAGATCATGGAGGTGTTGGGAGAATTGATTCAGGAGGCACATGATAGTCGGGACAGAGAGGAGGTACTCCGGCTGACGAATCAGGTCTCAGCCCTGAGGAGGGAGCTCCATCACACTCAGGAGGAGCTGGATGAAGAGAGACGCCTCACCACGCAGGCCCGGAACACACTCGGAGAAATCCGAGAGTTCATCACGCATCCGGGCGAGGTCGTCAACAAAGCCATGCTTTTCGACAGGAAGGTCTTGGAAGCATGCAAGATGGTGGGTCCCCAGATGCTTACAGCTCTGGTGGCCTACAACAAGAAAATGGAGGCAGCGCTGGAGAAGTGGCGGTCAGTAGTCACGGAGGTCCAAGCTAGTTCTGCTCCGGTCTCAGGACCGGAAGAGCCAAAGATTGAGGAGGAGCAGCCGATGGATCAGCCACCACCAGCAATTGTCGAGGTAGAAGCCGGCACATCCGAACCGGCGAAGGAAGAGGAGACCAGGACCGAAGCAGTGGCGGAGGAACCTGTCCCACCGACCCGGATTGAAGAACCCAGGGTTTCTCAACTCGAGAAGACCAAGGAGCCGGAACCCGAGCCGATTGTGTTGAGGGAGATAATCCGGGGAATGACACCACCAAGGGAGAAGACCAAGTTCATCACCTTGCTGGACGATTCTCCAAGCAAGTCGTCACCCACGGTCGTCACACAACCGAAGACCGGAGGGGAAACAAAGGCAACGGTGCAGGTCCGCTCCATACTGAAGACCGGATCTGGATCTGGGTCACCAAGCCAGGGACCAACCCGGACTGCCGAGAAAGTGGGAGAGCAGACCCCACAAAGCAAGATAGTGCACCACCCGCCCATCACCGGATTCAAGAAGAAGACCGCGGAGACATCCAAGGTGAAGCGGAAGGCCCGGGATGAAGAGGAAGAGGAGTCAGATGAGGAAGATGAGGACTCGGAGGAAGAGACCGACTCCGGTGATGAGTCGGAACAGTACTCAGATGCGAACCAGGCATTGGCGGAGACCACGAAGACCAGGGCCAAGGCGCGGGGTAAGACCAAGCCAAAGCCGCGACCCGTCAAGATGTACCGGTCTCCGAAGAAGCAGCCAGCCCGGAAGGGTGCATCGCCTGTCAAGAGGGCGAGGAAATAGGGAGCATTAATTTCAGGTAGATAGGAAGGCGGCTAAACTAGGATATATTTAGGTTAGGAACTTTTGAACTTAGACCGGATCTAGATATGTAGGATCTGTGATCCTATTTTGTTGGTATTTTTGTAGTTTTGTGGAAGTCAACCCGCCCAAGTTGTAGAGGAATGTTACGTGGCATTCTTGGCGGCTGGTGTTGATTCCATTTGCACTTTTAGGTTTTCTTGTAGTTTAGTATTTAAACCCGGTTCGTAATTGAATCCGAGCGCGCATTATGTTATCTTACTTTCACAAGTTTTTGTGTTGCAAATACAAGTCAGAACCTTTCTGATTCACTCTGAAGTGGACTGTGTGCATGGGACCTTGTCAAAGTCTTATGGTGATGGTTAGGATTGCAGCCTTGTGTGGATAAGTGTGTGCCCGGATGTTCAGTTTATCCGGTCTCTGGACTTAAAGTGAATTCGGTTTTGATAGGGAATTTGTGCAGGATCCCACAGTGTTTTTGGGAACAGGTCTAGGGAGTATTCGATAGAGATAGACACTTGTAGAGTCTGGGTTTGAGATCGGGAGCATCCGGCCAAATGCCAACTGCATGGTGATCCGGTCTCTGTAGAAGAAAGAAGGACTAAGTGAGGAAATTCAGCTCTCTTGCATAAGCTACCGCCCTTATTCTACCAGGGATTAGACTAACTGGGTAATCCGTCGTTGTAGTCTTTGTTAGGATTAGGCAGGAGTGCTTGCGTGACCTGCTGGGTCGGATTAGTCCCGGTCCAGTTGTGAGGTATTCCGGTCTGTTTGTAGTAGTAGTTTCTTTTTACTTATAAGTGGAACTTCTGACACTTTAAAACTTGAAGGGTAGGAGTAAGCTTCCTTCCTAAACGCCCAAACAAGCAGATCCCTCTTGTTATCGAGGTAAAACTTACACTTGGTTACTATACTAGGGACTGGACCAACTACTAGTATCCGGTCCTTAGTCCCATATCTAGTGAGGATAAGCATAAAGGTAGTAAACATACTGGTATAAATAGATAGACTTAGTTTTGAAAGATAAAGGATTGATCTGGTAATCAAGTCCAAGGAAATCTTAGGAACCTTAGAGACCCAGACCGGATCAGTCTTTTGCTTGGGTTTTGTTGTGATAACCACTAACGTATTCCGATCTTTCGTCAGCTTTCGACCAAATCCTTTGGGAACGATACATGAGTCACTTTAAGGCTAATTTAGTACATTCTAACGCCTTAGAGAAGGAATTGTGCTTTCCTGTGCTACGACAAATTGTAATGTCAAAGAATTAATCCAATTCTTCCCAACTCAAAACTCCATAGCTACCACTCCTCTTACAAAAATTGCAAAACATCTCGGAAGCAAAATGAGGAGGGAGGGAAGGAATTAGGAGAATTAGGGAAGGATTTAGGATTAAAATATTCATATCCAAAGAATATTACTATTGAATAAGGTTCTTTATTCCGTAGGATTGACCTTTGGCATTAAAGAACTATTTAAAAGGAATCCTACTATTGAATTTATTCTTGTTCTTTAGGAATGTTCTACATTCTTTGGTAGTTAGTTATTAATTAGATTCTTAGATGACTTGGATTTTGTTGGTTTTGTTTTATTAGGTCTAATAAGCCAAAAGGGAACAAACAAATTGACAACCAATTTCTTTAGAATTATCGCAAATTCAAAAATTAATTAGATTTGAAAAGATTTGAAGATGATTTTTTGATTAAAATATTCTAATAAGCCAAAGGGGAAACAAACAAATTGACAACCAATTTCTTTAGAATTAATGCAAATTCAAAATTTAATTAGATTTGAAAAGATTTGATGACAATTTCCGATTCAAAATAATTAAATTCAACTTGAATTAACTTGAATTTTGAATATTAATTTAGAACCAAAATAAAAACTAAAAACAACAAACCATTGAACTTCCATTGATTTCTTTAGAATAGAGTATTTGCTAACCAAATAGGTAGACTAAGTTGAATTGCAGTATTTTCTAATTACCGGGGATTTAGGAATATAAAGAATTACGCAATTAAATTAGCACTACATAACCTTTAGTTTCCTTCCAACCAGGATAGATTTAATTGACCAACAACGTAAGAATTACTATGGATTAGATAGAGAGCCGGGATGATTTTGATGGCGAGGTCGTGGGGGAATATCTTTACATGATGATGTTTGACGACGAGACTATAGAGATTTACGCAGTGGAGGTAAATCGATTCCATTTGATTTTTATTCTCATCGTTTTGTTACTAAGTTTCTTTTTACCAAACGCTTGGAATTAGGATTAGGTACAATTTCAATTGACAAGTAGACTAAAATAGGAAATATTAGTTAGACACTGAAATAGACTTAGGAATATCTATCACGGAAGCTTGGAGTAACATTGAATCGGGTAGAAAAATTGACACTTAAAAGACGTGACTAAAAGAGTTCATTGCTTGGAAGGCTCTCTTCGAACACCCAATTAGAGAGAAAACTCAATTAGACACAGGACCCGTGTGATAAACTTCTAGCTCAAGGGTGGAGTTAGAAGCACTCACAGCATCCATAACCAATAAAATAAGCACATTTAGACATGACCTAGGGTAGTGTAAAGCAAAACAAATATTTTTACAAGTGCATTGACAAAAATAATGGGGATTGAAAAAAATTTGATAATTACATCTTTTGAATTGAAATTACCATGAATTATGAAAGGCAAAAGTTAGGCTTGACCTATAACCAACATCTATAATCATTTGATTCCAATCATTCAAAAATAACTTTCCTACTAATTATTTCCTACTTTTGAGTTCACTTATGCATCATTAATTTATTGGTCAAAACCTTGAAAAAGTACAAAGACACTCATTCCAAGGAGAAAACGGAAATCCTTTTCAATATTGGTTGAATAAGATACCGTGTTTATTGTTAACGGGAAAATCATGTGTTAGTAATAGGTACCTCAATTATATAACATTCTTGAAGTTGAAGGATAAAGAAAATAGAAGAAGAAGCTCAAAAATTGCGCAGGTTTTAAAACTACCCACTTTCTCAAATGTATAGTACATTGAATGTTTGTACATATTTCTTGTTTATCTTTACAGGAATGTACAAACAATGTACATTTGAGGGAGTGGGCAATTTTAGAGCCCTATCCCATTTTGACTTCAAAAAATCATAACTAACTTTGTAAAGCTCCAAAACTATGAAACGACTTGGATTAGATGCTAATTCTTCTTGTCTTTTAAGAAAAAATCATTAAAAAATCATTCAAGAAGTTTCACCTCTCCAAAATTCAGTTTCAGCATTTAGATAGGTGCTTTATGGACCTCCTCCCTTAATTTAGAGAGGATGGAGGAAGAATGAAATTAGTGTTACAGAATGACACACAAAGTCAGTCAATTCTCCAAAATGAACAAGCTACCTAACCAATGTTCAACTAAAAATGCCAATGGTGACATTTTTTGGTGTTCGGCAAACTTTCCTAGACCAGTAGAGGGGATCAACATTAGTTTTTTCACCTATATTTTGTTGAAAATCTTTTAATGTTGAGTTACAAAGAGTCTCCAATTGAGTGTATAGTCAAACTAATGTTTGTTTTCATGTAATTTAGAAATAATTATGGGAAACAGATGGCAAAATTTGCCATTTTAGTGTGTTTTGAGAAATTGAGAAAATTTGAAATTTCTCCTTGAAAATGACATTTTTTGAGTTTGAGCCCAAATAATGAAATGAAAGTATTTTCTTCTAGTTTCTACTCCAATTGGGATTTTGGACAAATTTGGAAAATTGAATATTTTATTGCAATTTGAATTTTGGCTTCATTATTAATGTCCACTGCAACCCATAAATAGGTGTACATGGAAGTTGAGTTTACACCATGATGTTTGTCACTATAATTTACACTCATCGTGAAATTTTCAGATTTTTTGAGATAAGTTTCTATATTTGTAAGCCCTCAAGATGGCACTCAGGACTCTAGGTCCATTTTTCGCAATTAAATAGCAAAAATTAGCTAAAATATACAAGAAAAGAATATAGAAAGAGCGTTGAAGGAGTTTGGTGTCAGTCTATGCCAAAATGGAGGAAAACCAACTTAGAAGGTGGAAAATTCCTAATTCTAGGAATTTGTATCATTCTAAGTCTCAGAAGTAAGTTTGCGTGAAGATTTAGTAGTTCCGAGAGAATTGAGGAATTAAGAGTTAGTCAATCCTAGTGTCTGTCTGTGCAAAATCAACCTTTTAAGGACACACATGACATACTGACTAAGCCAAAAGAGTCTACTACGAGCCTAGAAGAGTTACTAAGGCTTAAATTCAATTTTGGAATAAATTGGATTTAAAAGTAAAACAATTACAAATGACTTGGAGATTGGGAATTTTACAAGATGTAAGATGGAGAATTGGAGATTGAAGACTACAGAAAGGTGTTTCAAGGGTAGGAGCATGCCAGGAGCGAACAAAAATTAAACAATTGTCCAAGATTTCCGGACATCGGGAATTAAATTGTCCAATTGGGCAAATTAATTCCAAATTACTAAAATTAGAATAGTGCAAGGTTGCTTGGAACTTACACTAAAAATCTAGGAGTGCCCTAGATGTTACCCAATTTATTTCGGATTTTTCCGAAATTCCACGTTGACACCATGGGAAGTCAACCGCACATAGAAATGTTCGTAAATTCCTAGAAATTACGTATGATGCGGTAAAATCTCACTAAAAATTAGGATAGGTTTTTGTGTGTTTAATAAGCGCCCAGTCAAGTTTGAAGACATTCCGACATTCCCAACTACCAAAACCGGCATCAACATCGAATCTCAATGAAATTTACAAATTGGCGGCGGGTTGACTGGCGTATCAGGAGCGAATGATGTCCGATTGTCGCAAATAAGGAGTCATTCCTTACTCTCACGGACATTCCTAACAACCCTGGCCTGACAGATTCATCAAAATGCACAAATCCTAAAAGTTAGATTTTTGACTTTTAATTGGAGTTACCGTAATTCCAATTTGGGCACGCAAATGGCCTAGGAGTGAGGGGTAAGGGGTCCCTTAGGCTAATTGGGGTCTTTTGAAGACAATGGCGCAGACAAGTGAAAACTCAACATTGGGTTCCCTAGAAGTCATATTTAAAGCTTTAACCCTTAAAGGACCGTCAATATACTTTCACCAAAAGAGCTCCAAAAGACCAAAACTGCCATTTCTAGTACAAGTAGTAAAATTTTCGGAAAAAAACTTTTTTTGACATATTTGACTGTAGGATATTGTATTATATAGTATCAAAAACATGTAGTAAAAATTTCAAACATTTCCACCCAATGGATTGCAAGATATAAGCATTCAAATTAACTAAAATCATTTTTTTGACCTTGTGAAAAGCAAGGCAGGTGCACTTCACAAGCTCACATTTCTATGAAAAAATGACCTAAATGGTGGTGCTTCTTTGGATTTGTTTTCCTAGACAAGTTGGGCACATGCTTGAAAATTTTCAAATCATTTGGAATAGTACAACATATAGGAAAAAAATAGTAAGTACGTAGTAGTAGAGAATGATTAAACATACTAAATTATTTACAGTTGAAATATGGAATTGAAAATTTCCAATCCCAAATTCTCAATGGTTGAAAATTTGAAATGTTGTAATAATGTATCTACATTCTACAATTTTATTTTTCTAGGAATCATGAATTAATCTCTTTTGAAAGAATTTATAATTCTAGGAAATTATAATGATATTAGTCTTAAATATTAGAAATTGTCAATATCAATTGTTGAAATTCAGTTGATTCAAATTGTTCCAAACACAGTATCACACCTCCCATGAGAAAGGAATATTCAAATTTAATGGAATTCCAATTGAAAGTTGAAATCCTAAAGGATCATTCACTTTTGGCCCTTTAGGGGAAACATGTGATTTGTGCTAGTACTTGTGGGTTGAAATTCAAATTTGATCCTCATTTTTACAAACTTCTTCAAAAGATAAAAAAGTTGATTAACTTCCATGGAATGTAATTTTTTTCACAATTGATGCCTAAGAGCAACAATTATGATCCAATGAACTCAAAATATTGAAAGTAAGGGACGGGGGGTTGAAAATAGCTAGAACAATCTCACCATTGAGATTATTGTGTTTCAATCCCATGTTAGAGCTATTAATGATTTAGTTTTTCTTTCAATCTTGGACTTACTTGTACTTAACTATTTTTTGAATAATGAAAATCAAGCCTATTTTTCTTGAAATTTTTGTCTTAGACTTTCAACTCAGTTCTAAGTTCTTCAAATTCCTTCAAAAATTTTAATTCAAGGTCCATACTCCATAGTTCCAAAAAATTCCACGAATGGCGGTCAAAGTCATCTGATATTTTTACCACATTATCCTAGATAAATAAAGTACAAGATCCTACGGTTAGATCCCAAGAAAAGTATTTTTTTGGTTTTCTTATAGTGAATGCAGCAAAAATGGCAGTTCTGAGTGGTTTGTAACAAAAAAATGGCCTTGGTCCTTTAGACGTTAACAATATAGGGAGAGATTTATAACCATATTTTATTGCAAGACATTCTCAATTCCCAAGTTGTAACTTGTAAGGGCCTAATATTTCAATTTTTAAACAAATTAGAAAAATGTATCACCATATTATCTACAATTCTACAGTTGGAAGATGATGACATTCAAGATTGCATAAGAGGATGAGTCAAATTTCAAAATGATACAATTATACTTGAAAAAAAATGTGAAAATGTGAAAAATTATAGAATCTTTCATTTGAATGTAAGTGAATATGTGAATGTGAATATGAAGGAGTGTACTTCAAATAATTTTATCCCTTACTAGTTTGCATTTAGAAATATGTAAAGAATATATATTTTTTCTATTAAAGTAGGGTGCATACATTTTTTTAATTAATAATGTGTTGAATCCTTGGATCATTCATCAATTTACTTTCACTATTTATTATTTTATATGACACCCATAATGCAAAAATGATGAAGAAGCTTGGGTTTAGGGTTTGGGATTTAGGGTTTAGGGTTTGGGCTTGTCTACACTCTACAGAAGTGGACATCGATGCTATTCGGAATTTTGGATAGGATATAGGGTTTAGGACTTACTTCCTTTAAATGTGCGGAATGAAACTCAATTTCACACATACATTGAACATTGGATGCTTTTTCCAACGCTTCCCATTTTAACCCTTAAAAGACCGCACTATTTTTTGGAGATGTATAGAAATTTTGGGCTGGTACCTACGAGCGGGGAATTTAAGATTTGAGGCTGAAATTTGAATAGAATGTGGGGGCGAGGACGATCTTTCATATGCACCAAATTTTCATGACATTTGAAAATACAAGTCAGAAGTTATAGCCTAATATGTTACTTTTTTTCGTAACTGGGCATTTCATGCAAATCAAAGAAAATCACTTTTTTTATAAACAAGAATTCCACAAATTGATTTTCTAGAATTTTGTATACGCGTGAAGTTTTGAATCATTCCATTTTGATGAATGAGTCAAAAGTTATGTAGATTTTTTGTTTTTGGGCAGTTTTGGATTTCCTACTCTAAAAATAAACTTCGAAATCCTTTATCTTACCCAATTTCCAATATTTTTGGACAAAAATAAAATAGTAGGATGTAGATACATTATTACAACATTTCAAATTTTCGACCATTGAGAATTTGGGATTGGAAATTTTCAATTCCATATTTCAACTGTAAATAATTTAGTATGTTTAATCATTCTCTACTACTACGTACTTACTATTTTTTTCCTATATGTTGTACTATTCCAAATGATTTGAAAATTTTCAAGCATGTGCCCAACTTGTCTAGGAAAACAAATCCAAAGAAGCACCACCATTTAGGTCATTTTTTCATAGAAATGTGAACTTGTGAAGTGCACTTGCCTTGCTTTTCACAAGGTCAAAAAAATGATTTTAGTTAATTTGAATGCTTATATCTTGCAATCCACCGGGTGGAAATGTTTGAAATTTTTACTACATGCTTTTGATACTATATAATATAATTTCCTACGGTCAGATATATCAAAAAAAGTTTTTTTCCGAAAATTTTACTACTTGTACTAGAAATGGCAGTTTTGGTCTTTTGGAGCGCTTTTGGTGAAAGTATATTGACAGTCCTTTAAGGGTTAAAGCTTTAAATATGACTTCTAGGGAACCCAATGTTGAGTTTGGACTTGTGGAATCCAATGTCAAGTTTTCACTTGTGGAATCCAATGTTGAGTTTGGACTTGAAATCTAAGCGGTCTTTGGCGGAGGTTAGTCGGTCGGCAGGGCAGACACCTTTGTCGGACGCCCACTCGGTCGTCAGGGCGGACGGGCAGGGCCGAAGGGTGGACGCTGGGTGGTCAGAAGGGCGGACGGCAAAGTCGATAGGGCGGATGCTGGGTAGGGTTGCACTCGTCACGTCACGTCTGGACAGATGGCGTCCGGACAGAACGTCAGGATCTAACCTCAACGTCCGTTAGGATCGAATTATGGATGATTCTATCGACAAGGTTGACAGATTGTAAGCCCTCGAGATGGCACTCAGGACTCTGGGTCCATTTTTCGCAATTAAATAGCGAAAATTAGCCAAAATATTCAAGAAAAAGACATAAAAAGAGTGTTGAGGGAGTTTTGGTGTCAGTCTATGCCAAAATGGTGGAAAACCAACTTAGAAGGTGGAAAATTCCTAATCCTAGAAATTTGAATCATTCTAAGTCTCCAAAGCAAGTTTATGTGAAGATTTAGTAATTCCGAGAGAAATGAGGAATCGAGAGTTAGTCAGTCCTAGCAATTGTCTGTGCAAAGTCAACCTTTTAAGGATGTACATGACATACTGACTAAGCTAAAAGAGTCTACTACGAGCCTAGAAGAGTTACTAGGGATTAAGTTCAATTTTGGAACAAATTGGATTTAAAGGTAAAACCACTACAATGGGTTTGGAGAATTTGAACTTTACGAGATAAAAGATGGAGGATTGGAGATTGAAGACTACAGAGAGGTGTTCCAAGGGTAGGAGCATGCCAGGAGCGAACAAGAATCAAACAATTGTCCAAGATTCCCGGGCATCGGAAATTAAATTGTCCAATTGGGCAAAGTAATTCCAAATTACTAAAATTAGAATAGTGCAAGGTTGCGTGGGACTTACACCAAGAATCTAGGAGTGCCCTAGATGTTACCCAATTTATTTTGGATTTTTCCGAAATTCCACGTTGACTCCATGGGAAGTCAACCACACATAGAAATGTTTGTAAAATCATAGAAATTACGTATGATGCGGTAAAATCTCACTAAAAATTAGGATAGGTTTTTGTGTGCTTAATAAGCGCCCGGTCAAGTTTGAAGACATTCCAACATTCCCAACTACCAAAACCGGCATCAACATCGAATCTCAATGAAATTTACAAATTGGCGGCGGGTTGACCGGCGTATCAGGAGCGAATGATGTCTGATTGTCGCAAATAAGGAGTCATTCCTTACTCTCACGGACATTCCTAACAACCCTGGCCTGACAGATTCATCAAAATGCGCAAATCCTAGAAGTTAGATTTTTGACTTTTAATTGGAGTTACCGTAATTCCAATTTGGGCGCGCAAACGGCCTAGGAGTGAGGGGTAAGGGGTCCCTTAGGCTAATTGGGGTCTTCTAAAGACAATGGCGCAGACGGTTTTCCGTTTCGAGTTGTTCCCTAAAAGATAGAGAGGGTCAGCTCTTAGTTTGACTTTTTAATCGTTAATTGCGGTTAATTAGAAGTGATTTTGGAAATATCTCTTGGAAAATCAAAGATTGGATTTGGTCAAGATCTCTTTCTTGCGTAAAAAGCCATCTTTGGGCTAAAGAAAGACAATTTTCAAAATGACTTTTGGTTAATTTGCAAAATATCTACGTAAATTAGGGTTAATTCTAAAATATTTTGAGTTAAGATCTTGGATTTGATTTGGCCAAGATTTCGTTTGCCAAATGGGGATGTTTTTAGAAATTTCCACCATTAAACAACTAATATTTTGGAATTACATTATGGTAGTTTAGGATAAGAAGTAACAAAGTGTTTTCACTAGCAATTATTGAGAGGGGCCCGGCCACGGGTATATAAGGGCCCCCCTCGAGGTTGCCAGTACCCTTATTTCTCGCACCGACACTTTGTTCTTCTGCTATTTGTGCCACCGACACGGTTGGGGCACTACTTGGATCAAGATTTTTGGCCAAGTCTTGTTTGTGTTTAGTTTTTCTTCCAAATTTGAAGGCTTAGGGTCCTTTCAACTTTTATTTATTTGTCACATCACTCAAGAGGCAAGGCCTCAACACTTTCTCTGCTACTAGTTCACTGAAATTTTGAGTATTGAGCGCCAAAGTTCGGTTTAAACACTGTCATGTGTACCTCCTTTGGTTGCAAAATTCCAAAATACTAGGAAATTTTAAGAGTTTAAAGTGAAAGTCCGGTTTAAACACTGTCATGTATACCTCCTTTTGCGAATAAAACCCTCAAAATACTACAATTATCAAGACACGGCGGAGCTTTGCACCCATAACACTTACTGAAACATTGGGGGAATTTTACTCTCAACTGTTAAAAACCACGCAAGCCTTGGAATGAAATTAATTAGAACCAAATTACTCCGATTCCATTATTAAATCATTCCAAAGTGAAACCCCCAAATTATTAGTTTTAAATTGGAGAGGATTCCCAAAATTTCATATATTGGAGAATCCCAAAATTCCAAATTTCAACATAAAAAGGGCGGACCAGCACACCCAGGCGCCAGACCACCCAGGCGGGCCGGGCACCAGAGGGCGGGCTGGTGGGGAGTCGGGGTCGCTGGGAGGGGAGTCGGGCGCTGGAGGGGAGTCGGGGTCGCTGGAGGGGAGTCGGGGTCGCTGGAGGGGAGTCGGGGTCGCTGGAGGGGAGTCGGGGTTGCTGGAGAGGGGAGTCGGGTCACTGGAGAGGGGAGTCGGGTGGTTGGAGGGGAGTTGGGTTTGGTCCAGGGACTCAAGTAAGTTTGGAACTCTCAAAAGTTGGATATAAATTCACACTTATGGTTGGTAGTTGGCGCCACACCCTTGCTTTTTGAACAAAAATCCAACATTTGGAAGTCACAAAAATTTCATAACCTTCTTCACATTCTAAACTCCATAGCCACCTCTCTCCACAAAAAACTTGCAAAACATACTAAGCAAGAATGAGAGAGAAGGAGGAGTGGTTAGGAAGATTAAGGTGATGAAATTTGACACGTGAAGCCAATTACGAATAAACAATTGATTTTTTGGGGAATAACACTATAGAAATAGATTCTTATTCTTGATGGTTGAACCTTGGGAATAAAAAACTAGTTTCCTTCGGAATATCACTATTACTAATATTCTCGTTCTTTAGGAATGTTCTACATTCTTTGGTAGCTAGTCATTAATTAGATTCTTAGAAAGTTTGGATTTTGTTGGTTTTGTTTTATTAGGCCTAATAAGCCAAAAGGGAAAAAGAACAAATTGACAACTAATTTCTTTGCAAACTAACACAAATTTAAAATCAATTAGATTTTAAAAGATTTGATGATAGATTTGATTAAAATATTCTAATAAGCCAAAAGGGAAACAAACAAATTGACAACCAATTTCTTTAGAATTAAAATCATTTCAAAAATTAATTGGATTTGAAAAGATTTGAAGGAAATTTCCCATCCAAATTAATTTAATTCAATTAGAATTCGTTGGAATTCTATAATATCAAGTTAGAATTAAAATAAAACTAACAACAACAAATAAGTGAACCATTAGATTTCCGTTGATTTAGAATAGAACCTTACTAACTAGATAGACTAATTTAATTGTTGTATTTCCTAATTACCGGGGATGTAGGAATTAAAAGAATTACGCAATTAAATTCACGCTACATAACCTTTAATTTGTTTTAAAACAGGACAAAATTAATTGACCAACAACGTGAGAATTATTATGGATTAGATGGAGAGCCGGGATGATTTCGATGGCGAGGTTGTAGGAGAATATTTGCACATGATGATGTTTGACGACGGGACCATGGAGATTTACGCAGAGGAGGTAAACTACTCGCATTTGATTTTTATTCTCATTGTTTTACTGTTAAGTTTCTTTTTACCAAATGCCTGGAATTAGATTTAGGTAACATCATTTGATAGAATAGAATAGAATAGAGACTCGTTGGGTTGAATTTTAGAATAGAATAGATAGAATTATAACCACGAAATTAGATTAGAAACACTCAAAAGACGTGACTAAAAGAGTTCATTGCTTGGAAGGCTTTCTTTTAATACCTAATTAGAAAGAAAACTCAATTAGACACAGGACCCGTGTGAAAAACTCTTAGCTCGAGGGTGGAGTTAGGAGCGCTCACACAGATCGGATGACGAGAGTCGCGATGCGGATGGACGATGTCCGTCCGCCGTCCTCGCAGACGGCTGCACGGTTGATGTCCGTCAACGAGTTGCGCGGTTGATGTCCGTCGACGGGCTGCGCGGCTGATGTCCGTCGACGAGTTGCGCGGACGGTCTCCGAGACGGACTATGGCGACCGGCTGTCTGGATGGACGGACCACTTGCACGGCCTTTTCGGACAGCCACCAGGGACGGTTTAAGGATGGTTTAGGGACGGTTTAGGCAGACGGCCCCTAGGGACGGTCCGGAAGTTCACAGTTCAGAAACCGCATTCTCAATCATTTTAGATTTTAAATAAAAACTTGCCCTCACATGAATTTTGAATATTACAAATTTGTAGGGCTCTTGGTGTTTGTCCTTATGGTATTATGTTTGAGGGTGAGGACAGGTGTAACAGGAAAAATCCAAAATCATTGACACGTAATATGGGAGAAACTTATCATTTATTGCAATGACAATTTTGAACTTACAATAGCTTTGTGAAAATTGGAGGATATGCACCAAGTAGAACTCCGTGACTCCCCACTTCCTAATATGATGCCTAATCATCTAATACAACATAGTCAATACTTCTTGCACTAGCTCCAACACTACTGCCTACGCCATGAGGTACGATGCCACTTGGATGAGGTACATCTTGTTGTACTTCAAAGTTCGGTTCAATGATGTTGCGAGCTATACTTTCCCTCAAATAAGTTTGCAACCCTTCTTTGGATTGCAAATCCGTGACAATGGCCAAGGGAACTTCGTCTTCTTCACAATTTAGGAAATTATTAATTGCTGTCAATTCCTTCATCTCATAGTATGCCTTATGGCGTTCAAATTTCTCGAGTTCTGCTTCCTCCAATTGCCCAGCTAATCCCACTATAGTCCCCGTGTTGGAAATGAGGACATCGCCCTGTGGGTGTTGTGTTCTTACAAAAGCATCTAAGTTAAAGTCCCAATGACCACCAACAAGGGACGCAAGAAATGCACGTTGAAGGATTTCACCACCCGGATGAATTTGCTTGCCACACCTTGTTATCTGTTCCTCATTCTTGAAACTCACTCTATCCACACTTCGAGCTGGAAGATCCAATTGTGAGTGATTCCACTTCCACAACCAAACCATATCCTTCCCCCACTCTCCTCTGAATTTGGCAATGGGTAAATTCTCTTGGTTGTATTCATAGTGCACGGGCATATATTTCTCCAACCCAAATATTTGGTACAAGCGTCGATGAAAGGGGGCTTTACACTCTGGGCATCTCTTCCTTGTCACCATTGAAGGTATTAAACATTATGGCGACATGTGCCAAGAGTCCATCCTCCCTCTGGCCCAAATGGATTACAACAAAGGCTGCAAGTCATCCTATCACTACAAAATTGGGCACGTTTGACCACAATAGGGGCAATTGATTGGTAAGAGGGTGTGGCTTTGAAAACCGTTGTGTTCTAGTCATGTATTCAAATTCCAATGTAGAGTTAGCATTCCAATCAATGCTACTACTCCCTTCCATTTCCAGCAAAGTAGATGGAAACATTTCTCCAAGAAGTGGCCATGACGTCATGCCAAAGTGACGGCTATCTCTGTCACCAAATTCCACTGCTATTCGCCGTACTTCACGTTGCATTTGCTCAGACTCATTGCGGGCTAGAATGCAAGCTAGTGTCATATTGCTCAACAAGACCTCCTTTTCATTTACTTGCAATACCAATTGGTCTACTTGAGTTTGCGCCTTCTCACTTCTAGAACGCAACTCTGAATAGTCCTCCATGGCACTTGTTATTTCCATCACTATGGTCTGCAATTGTGATGCTTCATGCTCCGCCTTCTCCGCACATTCGCGCATGGTATCGAATGCCACGAGGTCTAAGCCCTTGTTTTCTTGTGATGAAGAACCAATTCCATTTCCACTAGTAGGTGAAGTCTTCAATAAGCTCATTTTCTCCTCCAACATCTTCACCTTCCTCTTCTCAATTGACAACTCCTCTTCATGTTGTTCACTCACTTTTGTAAGTTGCTCTTGCAATTGATGGGCCATTGCACGCAACCTTAATATGAGTTCATCATGGCAAGCATCTGCAGGAGACACTATGTTTTCAAATGCATTAGAACGTGCATTACTCCTTTCCATAAGCCACACTGAGGATGAAGGCTCATTCTCATCCAAAGCTTCAACATTATCCTCTTCTATGTCTTGGATGCCATCTCTATGGTCACACATAGATAATGGTTGCATAATCTGCATATTTTGAGGTCCACGGTGTGTACTACTATTTGCCATGATTTGCATGAACAAGAGAAGAGGGAGAAGAGAGGGAGCATACAATTTTTAGAGTACTACTAGTCAAAGCTTCGCCGTCCCCTATGGGACTAGATTAATCCCGTGAACAAGAGAAGAGGGAGAAGAGAGGGAGTATACAATTCTTAGAGTACTACTAGTCAAAGCTTTGCCGTCCCTTATGGGACTAGATTAACCCCGTGAACAAGAGAAGAGGAAGAAGAAAGTGAACACAAGGTGCAACATACTCTCAAAGTCACCTTCCTAGTAACCCCTCGGTTCCTCCCAAGTTCTCTCCCACAACATCCTTCAATAGTTTCACAATACAAGAGTGAGCCAAGATCAAATTACATAAGTTCCCACCAACTTGTGGGGGCTCAAGTCCCCAAGTACAAACCACACTTACCAAGGGTGTAAAAACCCCAAAAGACCATCAAAGGCTCCTTTGACATGACAAGCCAAAGGAAATCCGGCATAACTCGGGCCCAATAGTCCTCCTCCCTTAAATGGTGAGAAGTGAGAAAAGAGAGAGAATGAGAAGAGAATGCCACCCCTTTTATACTAAAAAGGGAGCAACACCCTCCCCTTAATCTACTAAGAATAACTAGATGAGGGAATTTAGGAGGTCCGTACATGTTTACCCATCCCAAATCTAACTATCCACCTAAAATCTACACAATTTGAATTGAGAAATTCAAATCTTACCTAACGTTACAAGAACTTGAAAAACCACCTAATTTATCTTCCCCCAAATCTACAAGTTCTCATATGGGAGAAGTTCCCATGTGTTCCCACCTACTTAATTTGAAATTACTTACACCAAGCACTTGGAGCCACCTCCACTAACTTTTTGAGGTGGTACTTGCTCCCACATGTGCTCGAAGTTCCCCACGTGTTCCCTACACGTTCCCCACGGCCATTGGGGCCCAAACTCCCCAAAAAAGCATTGGGGGGCCTTAAACCCCCATTTCTCCTCCATGTGTTGTCCTCCAAAAGCTAACTTTTAGACTTTAGCTCCGAATGGCAAATTGATTGCGCCATTGGGTCCGGAAGGCCATAATTAGCCTATTGAAAACCCCTAACTCCTTACACTATGTCCCAATTCTCAAAGAATCTTAATGTAAGCTGGGGTCAAAGTTGGGATAAACTCCCAACCTTTAGAGTTTGGCAATTTTAGACCCCAAACCTTCACCAATCTCTTAAGTGGATAGAGGGGGGTAGGAATAGACCCAAGATAGGCTTCGTTCCGATGTCGTATGTCCCCGGTACGTCGGTCAACTGCAGCTTCCGTCATTTAAATTGTCAGTTGGGGAGGAATGTCGCCAATTCGGGATCTTCCAACTATCGATTTGTCTTGAAACTTGGGGAAGCGCTCCGTTGGTGTGAGACCGCCTCGCCGTATTTTTAGTGGGATTTTACCATACTTTTGGATATACTTTCAAATTCCCACCCAAAGTCCATCGCGGTTGACCGTCTGGGAAAATATCCAAACAATGTCAGAAAATTCCCAAACTTTAGAAGGGACCACCCATGGGATCCCCCCACTTGGATGCAAATCTGCATCCCCACTGCGTGCTCCTAGAATTAGGAAATCGCCCGGTACCTGCATTTCAAGGTTAGTATTCCGCCCGTATTCTCTTTGATGCTATGGGGAGTGGGGGATTCCTCCTAGATTCCCCCATGAGGACTTCCTAGCCTAGACAGGGCCTTTTTAGGCTTCTTACCCTAATCCTGCACATCACTATCAGTTTGGCGTCTATTTAGCTAAGACAAGGTCCGTTTTGGATGTAAACTATCCTAAATCCCCTTTAATGACCAAATGACACATTGGTATGTCTAATGCCGATACCGGTTTAATGCCCTTTTGTGGGTTTTACGGGCCTAAGTATGCCTTAGATTATGTAGGAATTCGAAAAAAGAACCCGTGAGTTCCTGGTAACAAATCGGGGACTCACAACCTCTTGAAGATCAAAGACACGACAATTGCTTCACTCCAATCTGATGTGAAGAAATTGCAATCAAATTTGGACCAGAAGAATGCTCTCATTTCAGAACAAGCTAAAGAACTTCAACGCCTTCGACAAAAACAACATGAGACGATTACTTTGTCAGATATGGACAAAGGTTTCATTGAACATGATCCCCATCATTTGGAGAAGGTCGTGGAAGACCTGACTAGCGGTCTCATTCAGTATACTCCTGGCAAGCGTGTCAAACGTTCTTCAGTATTGCCAACTACGATTTTCCCTACCGTCACGGAAGATGCTATCGTGGGGGCAGATGGTGTTCACTAGACTCAAGATTCACTTTCATTTCCTGTACTTCCACTCCCCGTACCATCTCCGAAGAAACTAGGCCTTCAAGAGGAAAACAAGATGCTTCGTGCACGATTGAATGAGTTGGCAACAACATACTATCATTGGAAGGTTGCGTGCATTCTCTCCGTGGACAGATCACAGCAAGTTGCGAAGGAGTTGGACAAAATTTCAAAGAACTTTGTCGCAAATGCCCCTAAATGTGAGAATGGACTCACATCGTGGGCATTTCTAGAGGACATGTTTCCTGAGAATATGCCTATGTTGAACACCACTGGAAATGAAGGAATCAATTGGACACAACTTGGTTGGGACCACAAAAACTAGATGTCGTGCCACGTAGATGAGAAACAACGACAACTTCTGTGGTCGAAGCCAGCAACTTTTGTTTTGGACCATACAAAATGTCCTATATGTTAAGAATCCTTCAGCCCTGAAGGAGGATGGGCACTTGAATCATGCGTGCATGTGTACCATCCTCAATGTCTAATTACACAATGCCTCATACGGAGACTTTGTGTTATTTGTTCAGCCCCATTCCATGATCGTTTATACGCCTTGTTCAACTTGATGACATATATGCCGCCCTCTTGGGAACACACTGGTGACACAACTCCGGAGACCAGATTATGGGGCCGAGACTTGATTTGGAGTTGGCGACAAGGCCAACATGATCAAGAAAAGGGCACAAATAGTTCTCAATTGAATTGGGAAACTGACCCAGAAGAGATCGTTCAAGTTGCATCCAAGCTCATGGGAAAAGGTCCACAGAACGAGGGAAGGAGGGCATTTTTTTTCCAATGCCTTGATGGATTTTTCGATAAACAATCACAAAGCTTCATGTGGGGACGTCATCCAGAATGTCACCGTTGGAATTTTGAAGGAAAAAGAGTGTGCGACCAAACTGCAAATGCCTCTGAAGAAGATCTTACTAGTATAGCATTGCTTGACTCTACATATGGGCCCTACTACACGAGTCAAACAGTTGACTATTTATTGGAGCAACACTCTCCACAAACCATGAGGACCCTCCAAGCCTTGAAGGATTCCAACGTCTTAGAATCCATTCTAAATGCGAATGGACTAGCTTCACGCATTCGTGCCAAGCGCAAACTTGTGGTTGGAGAATCATCCAACCACGAGCGTGGTGAATCAAGCAATGCACATGAAGACCCAAATGTTTAGGGTTTAAGATGCTAACTATGGTTCTATAGCTAGCCTCGTAATCATCTAGGTCACTTGTGACTTTTCGTCATACTATATATATAAAAAAGACTCTTAGAGTCTTCTTATACGATAATACGATGGAACTTCATCACTATTTGCATTATGAAGTATTAGCCTATTTCTTATTGTTATAGTTTTATTTCATGGATTCCAGTAGGTTTTCTTCATTAATTGTTATTTCATAACAATTTTGTGTTACCTTCTTTTTAATATATACTTTTTTTTCGGCTTTACCTTACTACCCCAAACTAAAACTCCTCATAACTTTTGACTAATTGATCAAAATCAAATGATTCAAAGCTTTCTACTTAGATAAAAATCTAATAAATCAATTTCAAATTTGTATTTCTTGAAAAAACAATTTTCAAAGAAGTTTTTTTTGTTGCCTGGATTGCCCGCCAAGTAAAGAAAGTGACTTATCATGCCATAACTTTGTAACCATGTAGTCAAAAGATATGAAAATTAATGGGCCTTGAAGCTACTCCTTGGGTAATGGGTACATATTGAGTGATAATTTCAATAAAATAAAATAAAATCTCCACTTGTAGTAAGTTGCCCGAAATTGCTATATTGTCAAAAAATGCAATTTAGGTGTTTAGGGGTTAAAAAGAGCTTTAATTGTGAATTACCTTAGTTTAGAAATTATACTAATTTTAAATACTTCTGTGTCCTTTCACTTTATACAACAATACACAAGGTGGTTGCACTTCACAAAATCACATGATTATGAAAAAATATCCATGTTGTTGGTGCTTCTTTGAATTCATTGTTCAAGGCAAGGTGGTTACATGCTTGAAAATTTTCAGATTATTTAGAATTGCATAACATATAAGAAAAAAATACTGAGTAGAAAGAAATAGAGAATAATTTTAAATGCTAGATTGTTAAGAATTTAGTTATATAGGATTGAAAAATGACAATTTTGATGGTTGTAATGTTCTAATGAGCAACCTACATCCTAAGGTTTCATTATTTTTTCAAAATACATTGAAAATTGAGTTAGGTAAAGGACTTCAAATTTTGTTTTAGAGTGGAAAATCCATAACTACTTGTAAAGTAAAACTCCTCAAAATTTCATCTCATTAATAAAGGAATCTACAAAATAGAAACCAAGTTCCAAAATTTTGTTTCTAAAAAAATCATTTTTTTATCTATCCAGATTGCTCAATTGGAGACAAATACTACATATCATACAATAACTTTTCAAACAATTATGTTGTCAAAAGTTATAAAAATTGTTAGGCCTTAACCCCTAAATGTATTTGACTATGTTTTGCCAAAAACACTCCAAAACTGCCACTTCTAGTACAAGACCAAAATCTTTAAAAAAAAACATCTTAAGACAAATGTAACCATAGGATCTTATAGTAAACTAGTTTGAGAATATGTGGAAAAAATCTCAGAAATTTATGCTATGTAGATTGCAAGATAATAGTGTTTGAATTGTCAAAAATGCTTTTTTTGTCCCTACAAAAATCCGGGCAGCTGCACTTCAGTAGCTCACTTTTGTATGAAAAAAAGTCCAAAATGGTTGTTACTCTTTGGATTCATTTTTCTAGTCAAGTTAGCTACATCACTACATGCCTAAAAAATTTCAAATCATTTGGAGTTGTACAATATGTAGAAAACAATTAGTAAGTAGAAAGAGGTAGAAAATGAATCAAAATATTAAAATAGTAATAATTAATTTTTTAAATTAAAAATTTCCATTCTCAATGTTTGTAATGTTGTAATAGACAATCTTCACCTAATGTTTTTATTATTTTTCAAAAATATTAAAAATTGAGTAAAATAATGGACTTCAAAGTTTATTTTGGAGTAGAAATTCCATAACTTCTGACAAACTACCTTCAAACTCCCATAACTAAAACTCCCATAACTTTCATCTCATAAATCAAAATGGAATAATTAAAATATTTCCAAGTAGATAAAAATCTAAAGAACAAATTTCAAATTTCAAATTTTTAAGAAAGTGATTTTTAAAGAAGTTTTTTCAGCTGCCCTAGCTGCCCGCAGAGTAAGAGAAATCACATATCATGCAATAACTTTTTATCCATGTTGTCAAAAGTTATGAAAAGTTTTGGGCCTTAAAGCTACTCTTTGGATACACAAAGTTTGAAAATTTCAAAGAAAAAAAATAAAAACTCCATTCGTAGTGAGCTGCCCAAAATTGCTATGTTGCCAAAAAACGCAGTTTGAGCATTTAGGCCTTTTAGGGGTTAAAACAAAAATCTTGTCTCCATGCCATTGTATGAAAATTTCAAAGAAAAAAAAATTCAATTAGTTGTGAATTGCCCAAAATTTCTTTGTTGCAAAAAAAACTAAACTTGGTCCTTTTGGGATTAAAGACAAGCTATGAACCTTGGCAATGAAAGATTTTCTTCAAAGCTTTTCAAACTTAGTGTAAGGTAACAACATCCACATGCCTTCAAATAAGGTATTGAATACAATTTCTATTCTTGAACTCCATTATCTTTTATTAGATCTTGTTTGTACTAGTTGCAAGGAAATTCTACATTCTCTGAGAATACGTTTTTTTTTAACTTTGTATGAATAAATTATGAATTTGTAAAGTCTTGATTATTGAGGTGTACATAATAATAATTCTTTGTATATTTTAGAAAAGAGTCTAGATGAGATGATTTTGCAAACCAATCACAATAGGATATTGATGAGATAGTTGACTTCTTTGTACACCCATCCCCCCCCCTTCCCAAAGTCTAGGTTGTTCAATTTTCGAGCATAGGAGGTGGGAGTAACTAGCCTAGTATAATGCATTATAAGCATTTGATTTCCTCTAGATTTCCTAATTATTTAGCCTATGGTCGGGAATAGTCATGCATATATATTGTGATTAAATTTCACATAATCTTAATAAAAAAAAATTCACAACAATTTTGTTTGGGGCAAAAAAACTTTAAATTTTTTTTAATTTGTCTTAAATTTGTCTATTTCCTCACATAGGAAATTTTTTTTTCCTTACCAAATTCAACTAGGGGCTATACTCAATTCCTTAAGTGGTCAAAAATGGGTTGTAAGCTTCTACCATTCATTTATTCATTAGAAAAGAGTTGGCTCCAAACAAGATTGTAAATTCCTACACAATGAAGAACTTTAGGATTTGTGCCACTATAAAATCTAATGTGGTCAAGTGACAACTAGGTCAAATATTTTATTTTATTTTATTTTATTTAACTTTTTTTCAATTTCAGAATTAATTTTTTAAAATTTATTTATGACATTGACATCAATCAACCATTCCATCACTGCTATAAAGACAACAAGGGAACAAGCTTGAAAATAGCCGTCTATTTTTCAAATCTTTTTAAAGGTAGAGGCACAAGTAACCAATCGTTTAAGCAATTGTGGTGCACAATATGAGGTAGCGAACATTTTTCTTATGTAGGAAGATAAGAAACATGGGAATCCCAAAACTTTCAGAATTTTATTTCCAAAATTTTATTTATAAGGAATTTTGGGAAGCAAAAAGTGCATTTCATTGGCAGCTAATGTTAGAGTTTTCCAATTTTGATCACTCCAAAACCGCTTTCCACTCACTTCTGCAACTCACTAATTTGAGTAATTTGGAACATGTGTCACTACCCCATTAGTCTCAACCTCAAAAAGGACCAAAAACACTCAATTCAAGCTCTACTTGGAAATCTGTTAACTTATGGCCTTGATTGGAAATACTGCACCCCTACAAGTTGGGAATTGGGCGTGGTCGGTTGGGAATTGGTGCCTCCACCTCAATGTGAAAATGGCCTTTTTCAACAAGTCCAACAGAAGGCTTGACAGCTCGACAACTGGAAGGACTGACGAAAACGGGACGAGGCCACTGCACCAGGATATGCTCGAGCAAGCCGCGGCACTCCGGCAATGCAAGCTTCACAATTTCTTGTATAAATTGCGAGCACGCTCCTCACTGCAATCCTCATCTTGTACACTCGCTTCAACCTCCACAATTACCACCATCTTAATTAGTCTGCTTCCAGTTCCATCTTCACGCACCTGCAGCTGCAGCTACAGCTAGCTTGCCTCCTTCCCCATCATGGCCAACATTCCGAAACTCCTTCCCAGCAGCCTTCTTCTGCTGTTGTTATTCGTGTTAGGGAATGCGCATCCCGCTGATCATGATCCATCTCTCACAATCGCCAACAATCTTGCGCTCCCCCTCAAGCTCGTGCATGTGCCGGGATGTTGCTCCCCTTGTGGGTGGGTGGACCCTCCCCCTGAGCTTCAGTGCTACCCCCATGGCTGTGTGCGCTGTCCGAACATAACAATCGAAGCAGGGAAGGCGATGACGATGAACGAGAAGGTGGGGCCGTACCCTCTGCCGTTTCTGAGGATGGAAGTGAAGGAGGTTATATATTGCGTGGCGGAGGACGATCTCAAGGTTATTACGGCTGATGGGAAGCTTACTGTTGGACCTGGGACATGTGCGAATGGCCATGGGTTGCAAGCTTCTGTTACGCGGGATGTGGAGCTGATGAGGGAGAGGGCGGCGTTGGTGACTCTGTGCGCGCCATTGTGTCCTGTGAAGGTCACTTAAGGGATGCAGGCATATCCTTTAAGTGCTCAGTCCAAATCGCGGACTATCTTGTAAAATGGAGGGGCAATCAATAGCTAGGGTTTATAGGAGAGAGCATTACTGTAGTTTGTAATTATGTAAACCCTGATGAATAATGTTTACTCATACTGAATGTCTTCTTGGCATACCTTTCAACAACTTGTTGGCTACTGTGTCAGTGAAATCTTATGTAGTTGGTTCCGATCCTTCGTAGTTGTAATTACTTTTGAATCTGGGTTCACTGTGGTTAATTAGAAACCATGAATGGCAACTCTGTGCGTGCCATTGTGTCCAGTGAATGTCGAGCAAGGGATGCAAGATGCTGCTGTCGTTTCGATTGCGGTGGGTCCGAGGAAGTGATCAATACTTAGGGTTTGGAGGAGATAGCATTTCTGTAATTGGCCATCATGTAAACCCTGACGAATAAAGTTCAATTTTCTGTGACTTCGTGGCATACCTTTCAACAACTTGTTGGCAACTGCTGACAATCTTCCAATTGTATCAGTGGAGTTTTTTCATGGGGTTGATTACGATCCTTCTTAGTTGTAATTGCTGTCGAATTTGGGTGCACGTACTGGGGTTAATTAGAAGCCATGAATTGGTCCCGGGGCTGCAGGATCGTTCAATCAGTGCAAAGTGTGGACGCGATCCTGTGGGATCGAAGAGCGATCAGTAGGGTTTATAGGAGATAGCATTACAAGTTCGATATATTTGCGTCGAAGCAAACCCTGTGAGTGCTCACTCTACTGGCATACTGTATGTTCCCTTTCAATTGAATCAATGGAGTTTTTATGTGGTTGCTTTCCTTCTTTTTTCTAAATTCATGTTGTTGAATTTCACGTTTGTTTGGAATGTGGTTCCTGAGCTGCATGCAGAACCATTCAATGCGTCCAAAGTGTGGATATGATCCTGTTGGGGGAGCGGTCAGTAGGGTTTGTAGGGTATAGCATTGCTGTAATTTGTAATTTGTCAACCCTGACGAATAAACGCAAGCAAAGTCTTCTCGCATTCAATTGAATGGAGTTTCTATGTGGTTGATTTTCTTGTTTGCTGGAATTGGAATGGAATTGGCCGAGTTTGTACATTTAGAAGCCATGAAGCAGAGCCCAAGCTACGTGATCCTTCAATCCGTCCAGTGTGGCCATGATCCTGTGGGAGGGCTATCAATGGAATTTATATGCAATAGCACTCTGTAATTGGAAATTTGCAAACCCTGTCGAAATAAGAGAATGGAACTCTTGACTTCTGGCATATGTTCTCCAGCTTCAAATAAATGGTAGCTTTGGTGTGGGTTCATTCTTCTTTATAATTGTTGTTAAATAATTATGGGGTACGTTGGATTCCATTTGAAGCCACGAATCGAAATGGTCCTGGGAAATGGTATGGTAACAGTGACAGGACAGTTTGAGTACGAACGCATTCAAGAGCCGCGGTTTGTGACCCTGAAACGCCGGGCCTAGAACCACTGCTTTCAGGGCTCACTGTCCGTCACTTAATTTGTTGCCATTTTGTAACCAGATGTGTATGAAAGTTTTTAATTCTATTTTTCAGAGATAAAATACATGTCCTCTGTACTTAAAAAATATTCAGATTTTTTTGAGTTAAATTGTATTTTCTGGAATTTTTTGAAGAAAAACTGAAGAAAAAATCATATCAAATAGAAAATAATCTCAAAAAATATGAAAATTTCACCATGTGTGAATATTACAGTGATGAACATCATGGTGTAAGTTTATTTTCCCTGCACATCTATAATTAGAATGCAGTGGACATTAAAAATACACCCAAGGTTTAAATTGCAATAAAATATTCAATTTTACGAATTTTTCCAAAATTCAAATTGGAGAAGAAACTAGAGTAGAGGACCTCCATTTCATTATTTGCCTTCAAATTCAAAAAATGTTGTTTTCAAGGAGAAATTTCAGATTTACTCAATTTCTCAAAATACACTAAAATGGCAAATTTTGCCATTCGTTTTCTCTTATTACTTCTCAACTACATGAAAACAAACATTAGTAAGATTAAAAACTCAGCTGGATACTCTTTGTAACTCAACTTGAAAGGTTATTTAAAAAAGTAGATGAAAAAACTATTGTTTACCTCTTCTTATGACCTTGGACTGTCATCCAAACGCCACAAAATGGCATTGGCAACCGTCCAAGATCAAACTGCACTAAGTCTTAAAATTACAACAATTATCGAAATGTCAAAACTCCAAAAGCTTGCACAATGAATCCACATTGATTATGAAAATGGTGACACTACATAAGAAGTTTTATTGGTTTCAAATCGTTTATTAAATAATCCTTCGAAGTATGCTTATTATCTTTCCAGTATTATGATCCTCATATAAAATATTCAATGAATGCCTTTTTGATTTGCAAATATGAAGAAACCTAATCTTACCATTCTAATATTCAAAAATAATAATAAGCATACTTCAAACGATCAATGCATAATTATTGTAATCAAATATGATCACTTTACGAATGTAGGAAAAAAGTTGTAGGTGTGATACCGAGGGCATCCTCTATAGTCCGATATTACTACCCAACTATATTAAACTATAAATTTCACCTTATTTTAATTTTAATTTTAATTTTTTAACACTTAAAGTTCATTCAAAAGTAATTTGATTAGGTACAAGAAATTTCAAATTTAGGAATTGGTCAATGAAAATAAATTACTTCAAAAGCATATTAAAAGACAAAAATTAGAGAGGTGTTGGCAACATATTCTTTCTACTACAAAATTTGGTCAAGTGCATTCCAAAAAGGTGAAGATTTTTGAATTGATGGAATAGCTCAATTAGTCCAGGGCCAAAAGTCAAAAGTCAAGTTAAAGATATCACACTCAAAATTTTAAAGTGATAAATCATAAGGTCATCTTCTAATAGATACTATTTATATCCTTCAATATTTCAAAAGGCCTAGTTGGAAGTGGTTTGTGGATTTGGTAAGAAATACTTTGGTTTCAATTTTGTTTCAAACTTTTAATATGGGTTGGAACCCAAACATCTCCATGTTGGATATTAATCTCTTATGTCAGTTATGTGGACATCTTAAGAGAAAATTAATTCACCGCTCAACGTTTTATCTAAATAGATGGTAGTATTTTAATTAAGGCTCTACTATTTTCAAGCATCCACCAAGGCTTTTTTTCATTTTTATGAAATGCCAAAGTAGTGATATAAAATGTAATAGAAGTGCTTCAAATTTCAGCATTCATCTACATATTATATAGAAAATATGACATTAGTACATATCACATGTCTATAATTATGTTTTCATCTACAATCTAACATTTTCATCCTATTTTTATTTTTAAGTTTTAAATTTTTTGGCAAAAAACTTCTTGGGTTTTCTACCATGATTTAGCTGAGTTATTTTTTTTGGTGCCATCAAGCACTATAAACTATAAAGTCCCCCCAAAAGCCCTAGCACTTGCTACCAATGATGTCCAAATCAAGATTTGGGAGTTGGAAGACCTTAGGATAGAAATTTTCATATTAGGATATTTAATCTTCAAAAGCATTGAATTTCTTTAGAAAATCAAATTTTCATTGATATTCTCTGGCTATTCATTTGAATTCTATTTCATACAATTCCTTAAAAATTGATTGAAAATGAATTTGCAATTATATCTAGTGTTGATCTTTTAATTTTAGAATGGCAAAAATAATAAAATCTCTATGATATTTGATACTATAATATAAACCTAGAGAGATTTTCAAAAGTTTTAAGCATTTATTGCATTTGATTTGAATTATTTTCCTTTTAAAAAAATTCATGGCAAGATAAAAGAATTTCCAAAAATATTGTCAAATTGTTACAACTAATAGAAGAGATATAATCACATCTCTAAAGAATAGATAGACATTAGGAGGGATTTGAGGGCAGCAAAGGGACGTTTCAGAACTATTCCCGAAACAGGGTCTGGGAACAGCTGGCCGCTTGTCAGCATTTAAAAAAAATTTAAAAAAAAATCGGGGTCCTGAAATATGAAAAAAAGTCCAAATTTTATTTTATTTTTCGGAAAAAAGAAGTCGATGATGTGGCAGTCGCTTGACCACGTCGGATTCCTGCAGAATTGCTTTCCCGCGGCTGTTTTCGCAATTTCGGGCTGTGGGAACTCACAGGCTCCCAAAGCCCTCAAATCCCTCCTAATGATAATTTACATTCACAAGTACTTGCAAAATGAAGTTTAAACAAGCAATTATAGGTACATAGCCTTTGATGGTTAAAAGCCTCTAAGACTTTAGTTGAACTATGTGAAAGGAACATGACCACATATAGTTTTGTGTAATGGTGGTCACCTCGTTCTGTGACTCTCCAATGGAAACAAAGAAGCGTATGGATAACAAGAAGTTAAGAGCACATTGTTGACAATAATTGCCCTTTTTAAAGACTTGATTTTTGCATACTAGAGTTGTTTGAGGGTCCAATCCTATAAAAAGAAATACTCTAGTTTTGAAAGTAAAATTTAAAGCCAAGTTTTTACATCTTCAAGTTGAAGCCAAGTCTTTGTGTTTTCAACTTGAAACCAAGTCTTTAAACATATTGAAAATTATAATCACATTCCATTTGGATTGTAATTCTTCCTAAACAATTCTCAAACGACAAAAGCATTTAATATTAAAGAGCTTTTATTTAATGTACAGTCTTTTGGTCTGTTATGGAATGGATTTAGAATTAGAGTCTAAGAGTTGAACTTTCTTGATATGCTTCTCTTTGATCCAAAAGTTTAATGTTTGAAATAGTCACTTAAAATCAATGGAGCATCTTAAATTCCTAAGTTTTAAAATTCAAAACATTTGAATATCAAATTTTTGAACACCACTATGATTTTAAGTTCTATTATGATAATTTAACTTTAATATAAATTTACTCTTTGTCACAACTCATCATTTATATATTAATTGAACTCTAAAAATAATATGTATAAAAATTCAAGTTTAGAAAATATTTCTTTAAAAGTAATGTGAAAAAAATAGTTTGTTGGAAGTTTTCAAGAAAATTCGAAGACATTTATGTTTAAAGAAATAATATAAACATTCAAAAAATAAAAATAGAAAATAGAAAATTTATTCAACTTGAAGGGACTTCTATATGGTTTAGAATATTATTCTCAAAAAAATAAAATCTTTCATCCAAATCCAACTCAAAGGAAGTCCAATTTGAACATATAATTATAAGCAATATAACAATCAATTAAACTATTATAGAAGTATTCTTTATCAATTTCTAAGACCCTAGAATTCTACAAGATGAATTGAGATTCTAAATCTTAGGATTTGAGTTGCTTTTTAGTGTGAAAATTGTACTACCCACCCCCAATAAATATGTAATATGTACACAATTGAGAAACATTTCAAAATAATATAACATTTTTTGAACTACGAAATTTTTATTTGAAGTATTTAATATTGAGTAAAGTGTACCTTATTTGTGAATTTTAGATTCTTAATTTGAAGGTATAATTGTAGATATAATGCAAAAGTTATGGTCCAAAACCATTGCTCTTAGATACTTGTGATAGAAATAGTAAATGTCTTCATTGAAATCACTCCCTCTTGAAAGCCAATTAGTCTTTTAAAGGCTCTCAAAGGCTAAATTGGACAATGAAATCTTTGAATCTAAGTATAATCCTTTAGGGATTGTAGAACATTCTTGTAAAATTGGTATTAGTTATCTCATTTTCAAGACTCATGACATCAATGAAAATTTTTATCCCAAAAAATGTTTATCCCAAAAAATGTTTTGTAGCTACAAACTAACAAAAATATTATGCAAAATTCACTAGAATTGAAAAATTTAAGCACATTATTGGAGGGTCCATTAACAAGAACAGAAAAAATGAGTACAATAAAGAAACTTAGGGTGTCGATAGCTCAATTGGTTAGTGTAAAGATGAAAAATTCATTTGAAATAGGGATTGAAGAGACACGATAACCTACTGTCAAAATTCTCTCCTCTTTCAAAGTTATTGTAGAAATAAAGAATGCACCTGTTGATCCCAAATTGGATCATTTTTGGCGGAATACCTAAGTTGTTAAAACCACAAACTTTGAATCTCTTCTCCAACTAATTACCACTGATTCTTGCCTCATCATACCGCTTCATGTCCTCCTCCTGCATATTCCGGGACTCATTGTTGATTCTGTTGCCAGAGTAGACAACGGACAAGGACTCAAATCACATTCGCTGCTAACCTCTCTCACAAAATTGGTGAATCAATCAAAGTCTTGGCGATACCAATGCAGTTTGCTGTCCCAAAATCATCTTCTGTTGACCCATTTCGAAGCTTCGAACGATTGTCGACTTCTTCGGCGAGTGGAGATCATTGACTTCTGTCAATGAATTAGGTTTGGAAAACTTTAGGTTCTGGAAATCAGGGTTTCGAAAGCCGTCGTTCTGAAAGGCTGTGCAGACACCCATAGAATCTGCACTGACCTAAATGAATGACAAACTTTGTGGGCATATTTGCTTGTGAATCGATCATGTTCACAGACCTGGGGTTGCAAAACTATTGCTTGCGTGTGGCGGATTTCAGATTCTTGAGGTGACATTCTGTTGAAACCACCGGCAGTACGATACTTCAATTTCCAGTTTCATCGAGCACAATTGTTTTTGTTTTGTTGGCAGTGAAGATGTGGAACTCTCACGAGAGTGTTTACAACATCATCAAGCCCCCGGAGGCATTCAAGCCCAGGACTCCCCCTCCCACTGCCAAAGAGATTGTAAGTTGAGGCTTGTTTACTTTGCATTTTATTCCTGCATAATTGTGTACTGTTGTATTTGTTACAGTGAGAGCGTGTTGGGGTTTTTTTTGGCACCAAGGGCAACTGTAAGGTAGTCGGCTCTGTAATGGAGCATCTAAGGGCTGGTCCCCTATTTTCATGTATTTACTTGAATGGAAATATTCTTAGTCCATTTTTCAGAGAAAGAGAAATTGAAGAGGAATCTAACACAAGTAGTTTCATAATTTTTGACGCATTTTTAAATTAGTTATGAATTTTCAAAGGAGATGTGCCATAGGTCCCTATTTTATGTCTCTAGGTCTTCCATGAATGGTTCACTTGCAATTTTTAAAGAAAGATGAAAAAGCAAAGAATATGATTGGCTCTCACTATTCCCGATGCATCTTTCCTTAATTCATTCAATGAATGTGGAGGTCCATTTAAGAACCACCAATTGTCCATTTTACAACCTTTTATAGGGTCCATTCTTAATGCCCGCTCCATTTTAGAGCAGACTACCTTAGCAATACACCATGCAGGAATGAAGGATGGTCCCTCCAAATTTGAACCACTGTGACTGTGCCAAAACACTATGACTGTAGCACCTTGGTGCCAGAAAAAAGAACCCTGGTTGGGCTTGAAGTATGAATATTACCATAAGTCTGCCTATGATAGGCCAAATGCCATCTGGCCCATCACAGGCAAAATTGTACTAATGGTGTACATACCCAAATTTGAAATATGCTTTTCTAGAATATTTTTGCTTGTGATGGGTTGGCAGGCATTTGGCTTGTCATAGGTTGGTTTACCTTAAGTAGAGTGACTCGTTCCTAACATGATTTACTTGGATTTGTGGATGGTGAGTGGGTGCAGCGGGACCGCAAAGTGGCAAAAATCACCTTGAAATTGAAGCTACAAATGAAGCAGAAGTTGGCAACCACCTTTGGACACCCCGTGGGATCTTTCAAGCCTTGCACTAGAAATTACTTGAAGAAGCACTCCAAGGAGCCCATCATTGTCTATGGTATACATCTAGGGCAATTCTCTATGTTGTTATAAAAATGGCAAAATTTGAGGAATTTCTTATTTGGAACCTCAAATTTCTCTGGTCCTTGATGTTGGAGCTTTACACTCTTGAATGTCAAAAAATTTGGTGCTTTGAAACATGCTATCTTAGTCATAACAACCTTCTACTATTACAATTCTTTTGGGCGTTTGTCAATGTAACTTTAAAATGCCTTCAATCTCACTATAGCATTGTTTTGGTGGGATAGGGTACAAAATGCTTTGTTATGATTTATTAGAGCTCAAAATAATCATACTTGAATGTTTGCATATGTAGCTTATCATCCCATTCTATTAAGATTCATTTATTAGTAGTCCTTTTTGTTAGGCATAGCTAGAGATTGTTTTTGTGAGTTTTCAATTTGAAGGCAAGGAATTTCTTTTATAAATTTATCACCAAGGTAATAGTCACTATGCAATATTCAAGGTGGTGTAAACATGCTAATATTTTCTTTTTGCAATGCAAGACTTGTAAGTCTTACTATAATCAAATCTAAATATTGTTCATCTCCAAGCCAAAGTTTCTTAGTTTAAAAATTGAAAAAATGGGCAGAGCAACAAAGATGCACCAAGCATGTAAAGCGAAAGCCTGATGTCCCAAGAGACCAACCGGTAAGCTCATTGTTTGATTCAAATTGTAACTCAAATTTATTTGTAATTTGCTTTATTGAGATATTCTAAATAGTGATGGTTTGAGTGTAATTAGAGTGATCCTAAGAAGACTTTGGAACTCCTACACTCATTAGATGATATATTTTTTATAATATAGTCAAAAGAACCTTATATAGATATTTTTGAAAATTTTGTAAATAATACTAAAATAAAGGGTTCCAATGCAAATGCACAATTATATAGGTTTATGGAAGTGTCAAGATATTAGACTTCATCAAAATGAATGCAAAGGAAATGATACATTCTAGTAAGCACTCCTTTAGTTTACCAACTATCTCTTCAAATTCTTTTCAAGTAGGTAAGGTCAAAGATTTTAATGCATTAGGGGGTCAAATATCTTCAACTTATAATAAGTGCTTAAACATACTTATTAGTGATGCATGTTGAGGTCTCCCTATATCATAGGTAGTCCAAGATGTCTATGTATTATTGATTTATTTTTCTTTATAAACAATGTATTAGTATTGTTAAATAATTTTCAAAACTTTTCCATCTTATTTAAAACCTTTGTTCAAGTAGTCTACAAATAAAAGGACCAAAAATACATATCAAGTAAGCCACTTTTATTTGACTTCATTTATGCCCTATGACTTGTATTAATTCAAATTGAGATTAGTAGAGCCAAACAAAGAAAAATGTCCAAAAAAGATGAGGAGGTATCTAATGAAGAAAAGCTATGGGAAGCTTCCAACATACTTGACCAACCGAATAAGGGAAGCAACAGAACAAAAGAAAAAAGATAGTCCTGAAGAACAAGCCAAATGCAAACATGATGGCACTCAAAAGTATAGACATCTATCCTTCAAAAAAATTGGTTGTCTAATTTCAATTACAAATCAATTTTTTAGTGGTTTGATTACTGATATTTGAAGCAATGAAAATCCTTGTATTAAATATTATAATATGTGGAGAATTTTTTTTGCAACAAATAACCTAAGTAAGGGTAATTTTTTTGCATTATTAACAAGTTTTTATTTCAAAGAAAACATGACACTCTTTAGGAGAAAGATGGATGATTGCGAGAAATACTTGATTGTATTATTTATTGCATTTGCATGATTTTTTTAGGAGTACTTTAAAATTTAAAAAAAAATTAATTTAAAAAATATGACTAATGTATACACCTTTAAGATGAAGAAAAACATTAAAGGAAATTTGTTAAGAAAATCTCTAAGAAGAAGAACTAGAAAAGTATCAAATCTCAAGAAAATACATACTTTGATGTTTTAATTAGGAAAAAATAGGAATTTTTTTTGAAAAGAAAATAAAAATTTGATATTTGAAACAACTTTATTGAGATGGTCATTTACCAAAAAACTCACCAAAATCATTTCTTAAATGTTTCAAAGGCATACAAAAAGAGGCTCAATTTGTAAACTTCTACACTACATAAAAATAATTATTTTGAAAACTCCTTTGGCCATTAGCTATAAGTCTACTAGAAGACCATTTCCACCAAATTTCAGCTCAAAATTTGTTTTTCTAGTTGCTAAATAGTACTAAGAACCTCCAATTTGGCAAGTGTGACATTAAATTAGGATCTATTTTTAAACAGTTAACTATTTTTTTAAATTACAAAAAAAGTGAAGCAAGGTGTATAATAGTGATGAGTAACTTATCTATACATCTTGAGTTATTTAGAATCAAAACACAAAAGTTATGGCCAAAAAACATATCAGCACATGTTGTGTGCCCAAAATAGTACAAGTGTTTCTAGCAATCACCCAAATGGAATACATTGACAATCCTTTTGGTCACTTTGAATCTTTGATCAAATAAAGAATGTAGATCAAAGACTCAATGAAACAAGTTGACATTGCAGATATCCTTTCAATTAACAATATTTCATATTAGTAATCAAACCACAAAAGAATGTCAATAAACCACATATTCAAAGTATTAGTAATAAGATTCACCAATATTTTTTTACTAAAACAAACTTAAGATGGCTACTTTGAATGACTTTGCAAAAAGATATATTATTTGTGATAATCTTTAAGTTTATGATATTTATAAGAAGTAGATATTGGTTTTAACAAACCTCTACATGAAGTATAGATTGGACGAAAAAGAGAGGATAACAATGATAAACAACTTGAAGCTAAAGTGGGCAGATACTAATCGGCAATATCAACAACAGTCAGTTGTTCTTGATATGATATCTAAGATTAGACGCAAAGAAAGGTTTGATCATATCAAAGTCCAAAACAGTTGTATCATTCAAATCATAATATTCTATATCTTAAATTTTTTTCCATTGCACTCTCTATCATCTCTATCACTAAAGGTTGGTATATCTTTCCTCGATCCCCAATGAAAGTACTTCTATAGGGGGCATACTTTCAAAATGGCTTAAATTGCGACGAACTAATTTAAGCAATTTGTATGCTTATGTTTTTTTGAAACTAAATAGAATGTAATCATAAACTCTTTTAGTTTACACTAAAAGTGAGCACCTCAAAAATTTAGATTATTTGACCATTTGATTTACTAGATTTTTAACTTTGAAGTTTTATTTGGATTAATGGAAAAGTAGGACAAAGCTTTTTGAAAGAGCATATCTAAATGGCAACCTTTTCTCCTTAGAAAAATACAAGAAAGTTGAAATTAAATGCTTGTCTAAAACTTCACAACATTTTAGTCATTTCACAATTTTTGGTGGAGCTTACAATGTACAAACCCTGAAATGAGACTAGTGCTTGTATGATTAAAAAGAAGTGGGCTCACTTGTCCTTCTCTTGAGCTCTTTGAATCTATATTTTTTGAAGTGGGTAGCAATAACATTGGTTGAATAACTTTAGTCCATGTCTAAAGTGAATTAAAGACATGAGCCGTGAACTATACCTAAACCCTTTAAAAAATTCCACAAGGTGGAGTATAATTGGAATTTGATGAAATTATTGCCATTGGATCCAAAATACAATCTATTTCTTAGAGGGAATTTTTATTAAGAAAATTTTTAACTCCACTCAATTCAAAATTTGAAAACAAGAAGCTTAAAAATAAAGGGGAGTGACCAAGAAGTGGTCACTAACGTCATTAGGGGTATAGATGAAGGAAATTTTTTATTAATTAAAATATTCATTGACACCTCAATAGCTCACTAGTTGGTTCCATATTTTCATAGTAAGCAAAGAGATACTTCTAACAATATTATCATAAACTTCACTATCTATATACTAGAAGAAAAACGCAGAAATCCTTGTTTCTTTCAACAAAACACGTCAGGTAGATTGTGTTGAGACTGCGTTGCTGAAAATGCAGGAAAACGCTGAAAACACAGGAAAAACGCAGAAAAAACGCAGAAAAACACAGAAAACGCGTTTTTTGTGTTTTTTCCTGCGTTTTCAGCAACGCAGTCTCAACACAAACTACCTAACATGTTCTGTTTAAATAAACAGGGATTTCTTCTAGTGATAGAAAGGGAATTAAGAAAATGACTATGAATACAAATAAAAAATATTAGAACTATACAATAGTTTCATTGTCTATGATATATAAACACAAATAATAAGAGCTTGTTTTTCATCTGTATGCGTTAGTAAATACATTATGACAAAATATAAGATATATGTACCAATTATATTAATGAATTTTCTTCAATGCAGTTTTGAGGCAAATCTTGCCCAATTAGAGCGAGATGTCTCACTTTTGTCAAGGAAGGTTATCTTGGTGTCTGATAGAGCACCTTCTAAAGTTGAGAGAGAAGTTCCATTGAAGCAACATTAAAATGCTCTTTAACCCCTTAAACATTCAAGGGGCTCAAAAGTAGCCTCATGTAGTCTAGAAGTTCAATTTAAAGTGCTATAACTTTTGCATCCAATGCCTGAATTCAATAAAACTTGTTGGAAAAGTTGTGGATACTAGTCTAATTTGTGTGGTGAAATTTTTAGATCAATATAAGAAGTAAAGTTTTTTTGGAAGCCAATTGAAGTTCATAGGTTCAATTTTACTTTACCAAACTGTAGTTGACGGCAGCAACTTTGGATGCTTGTATCTCCTACATCTAATCTTTGTTTTCAATAGAATTTATTGTATTGTTTTTTTTCTAAGAGTCTAATTATTTTGGTAAAATTTTCATGGCAATCCAAGTTGTTTTGAATGTTTAGGAGCAATTCAAAGTTCAAAAACAAGACATTTCTAGATTACAGTGAATTTTGGCAGCTTATTTCTTCTTCATATTCTATCTGTTTATAATTTAAAAAATTTGAAAAATTTGTGTATTCTAGTCTAGTTTGTGTGGCTAAAATTTTATATCAATCCAAAAATTTATGAGTGACTAAGAAACATTTTAGTAGAAGGAAGTTCAGTCATAGATGTGTTTTTTCACCCTCTTTTGCTATTTCAAGGTCATTTTACAACACAATGAGTCAAATGTTTTCAACACTAAAACATTATAATCTTGCAATCTATGCTGCCAAATGGCTCCAAATTTGATCCATGTCATCTACAAAATGCACACTACATGATTGTACAATTGAGATTTTCATACCTTAGTGACATGTAAACTTATAAGGCTTGAAAAGCGAGGATTTTTTTATATCCAGAAAGGCCTTGGGCCTTGAAGGGTTAACCTCTAAATGACCAAGAGGTTGAAATTAGGGCTTTTGCTATCTTTTACCAATATTGAGTAGATTATATGCAAAATTTCTTCTATTCGATTATCGTATTTGTTTTTCACTCGCCCATGTAATATATGGTCAAATAAATCTAGCTAAATTGTCTAACTTCTTAAAACTATAAATGTATAGTTCTAATCTCTAGTAAGGTTTACTAATTGATACCCTTCATGGATGGTTGTGTAGCTTGTATAATTGCAAGAACCTTTAGAGTGATTAAGTTTCTATACAAACACATGAACAATACTATGGTACTTTATTTAGTCTTGCATCTAACTAGGCACATATGACTTTGGTTCAATGGCTTTGGTCTTGGCACATTGGTAAGGTGGTCTTGAATTTAAACTAGGGCATTGCCAAGGAGCTTACCACTACCATGCATTTAGTTGTAATGGAGGATTAAATGACCTTGTCATTATACAATACCTTGAAAATTTCTTCAAGGAAAGAACATGTTCATTCTTTACAAATGGTGCAAAATACCAAAGTTAATTGTCCTTCCTTCTCCATTCAACCATGTACATGAAAATTCCAATGAAATGGACAAAAAATTTAAATGATGATGGTATGATTTGTATAATTGTATATTCATTCTTTACAATTGAATTCTTTCTTTTTTAATTAAATTTTTCATAATATAATTACATGACATCAATTTACACAATTAGAGAAAGTCATATTCAAATGTTTGAATTTTTTGTTGGTAAAATATTCATCACCTAAAGGCTCTATTCATTGACCCTTAGAAGACCAATGCCTTTTTTCCATCAAAAATCACTCAAAATTACATAAACAAAAAACTTTGAATTTTTTTAGCATAGTCCAATGAAATTAAAATAAATAAAATGGAATATTTTGAACTTTGCATGTCTAAATTGTAGGATTTTAAATCTTTTTATCATAAAGAATTTTTGGTACAAATGCCAATTTGTAATTTTTTGTATTGAAAAATTGAATTGAGAGTTGGGAAAAACAAAAACTTGATTCAAGTTTCTTTTTAAACTATTAAGTAGAAGTGAGTACAAGATAGAAGGAAAAGAATAAATTTGTAATATCTTAAAGATGATATTGAAACATAATAATTTTAAATTAATTCCATCAAAGACATTGTTCTACCAAACAAATTAAATCCTCTTGAACTTTTTTTTTGAAAACTTAAAAAAATTAACCTAACAAAGTTCCAAAACCATATCCAATATATTATTTTGTTCTATGATTGTCAAAAAATAAGATGCTCCATAATTACTATATCATAAATCCAAATGGAATGAATCAAAGCTCTTCATATAGAAAAAATAATGTCAGTTTTTTAAAAATTTAATATTTTATTTCAAATTTTTTTGGTTTTTTGGTTGTCCAACAAGCTCCATTTGCATTTAGGGTGGCATAACTTTTGATCCTAGACATTGATTGAAATAAATAAAATAAATATGTTTTTTTATCTTCAAAAAAATTCCAAAACATCTTGCCTAAAATTGAGATTATAGAAATCTACCCAAAATTTTATATGTACCAAAGGGAAAATCATTAGGGGAGATTTGAGAGCTCTAAGAGCCCATGAGTTCCCAAAGTCTGAAAACGCAAAAACTGCCACGGAAACACAGTTTGTAGGAATCCTATGTGGTTGAGAGGGTGCCACGTCATTAAATTTTATTTTGGAATTTTTTTCATATTCAGGACCCAAAAAACATTCTTTTTTTTTGGGAAATGCTAGCCATCAAATCCCCCCTAATGTAGTTCTTTAGGGGTTAAGAAAAGCCTCTCAATTACGGATTAGAGTAGCAGATGTGTTCTTAATTTGGAACAAGGAGCCATTCAAGATAATCACTTGAAATTTTAGTCCTTAGCTTGTCCAAGATTTTATTTTATTTTAATTATTTGCAAAACTTGGAGTTTATTCCAAGAACTCATCGAATATTTTATTTTATTTTAATTATTTTAGAAACGCGGAGTTTATTCCAAGAATTCATCTAAGATTTTAGAGCTCTAAGGTTTTAAATGTGTTTCAAAATTGAGAGTTCTCATTTTCATCACTTCAATGTAAATGTCACATTTGTGGCATTCATTAAAATTCGTCCAAATAAAAATTAGATTGACTATTGAATTTTCCTATTGCAAACTTCTGGAATGGGCTAAACAACCAGTTTTTATTTTAGTTTTTGTTGGTAGAGTGACTTGCACCCTAAAATGTATGTATGTAAGGAAAAATGGATAGAATCATTCACATGTGTGTTCATCTAAAAAATTATTTATTACTAGTAGCTTTCAACCAAATATTGACAAATCAAGTATTTTTTTAGAATCAACTTTTCACTTATACAAAATAGTGAAATTAGAGTCCTTAACAATTAGGTTGCCTTACATCAAGAAAATTACTTTACAAGTCATCAAAGTGAACAAGTATTTTCTTAAATATTTTCATTTGTACACATATATAGAAGTATATGAATCATGAGCCCCAATGACAAAAATATCTAATTCTAATTTTAAAGTAGGGCATTCTTGTATAACAACTGAAAATATTTATGTAGTGCAAAATATCAAGAAATTAGTGAGTAGACACCTAATTTCACTATTCAATGTAGGATTAAATAGCATATTCATTTGCTCTTCTCTACAAGCTACACTTATATCTTTTGCACCTTTCTTTTCCATTTCAATGAAAAAGGGCAAAGGTAGTCCAATACAAAAGATTTTATGGCATCAAAAATAAATTTTTAGCTCAAAATTTCTTATGCATGCAATATATCAACGATGGAATCTGTAATACTACAAATAAATATTAGTATTAACTGGTAGAAATATTGTCCAGTGGAAATTGTTTTTAACCTTAGCTTGTTGCCAACATCATTATTTGGCATTTAGATGACAGTCAAAGAAGAGATTAGAAGCAAATTTTTCATCCACTTTTGTTTGTTGACCTTTCATGTTGAGTTGTAGCTTACAAAGAATATCTAATTGAGTTTTTAGTCTAAATAGTGAGAAGTTGGTTCTTGCTATAAATCTGAAATTTTTTCCACAAAAATGATATTTTTGAGTTTGAGCCCAACTAATGAAGTGAAGGTCATCTCTTCTAGTTTCTATTATAATTTGAACTTTGGATGTATTTTTAGTATCCATAGTATTCTAATTATAGGATGACACGGAAATTAAATTTACACCATAATGTTTCTTGTTGTAGTATAAACACTTGATGAAACTTTCTAATTTTTTGAAATAATTTTCTACTTGATGTGATTTTTCTTCACATTTTCTTCAAAATTCTCCAAAAAAATCAATTTTCCTCCTAAAAATCTAAATTTTTTGTGAAGTAAAAGAATACATGTAATTTCACCTTTGAAAAATAAAAATAAAAATTTTCATACATATCTATTTCTAAAATGGCAACACACCAAGTGATGAGCAATGAGCAACAAGGCTTGAAATCAGTGGTTATAGGTCCATCCTATTTTTGGACAATGTCTACATTGAAATCTAGATTTCTTTCTCATTACAACTTGGATGAAACCCATCCTAATTTTTAGAGATACTTTATGAAGGTGTGGTCCTATCTAAGAGTTGGATTTAGTGATATTAGAACACATGTTTTTCAAAAATTACAAATGTGGAAGTATGTCAAGTAGTTGACTTAGGTTGACTCTAGTTCAAATTTGGAATTGCAAAAACGAGGTCATAAAATCAAAGAACACAGGGATTCCAAAAAATCACCATGTCAAAAGAACATAACCTCATTTTGAATGCTTTTCAACAAAATTTACTCAAAAAATGACAATATTTTGCTCAAGGCTGTGCGGACGTCCATCGTCCAGCGTCCGGCACCCTACGGACGTCCTGTGACATTTGAATTTCCTGTATTTACTGCGCCCGGTAAAAAACTGAGGCGGACGGCCGCCTCGACATCCGGCGTCGGAGGTCCCGTCCGACCGCCCGTCCGCCCCGACCACCGGCATCGGAGGTCCCGTCCGACCGCCTGTCCGCCCCAACCGCTGGCGTCGGAGGTCATGTCTGACCACCTGTCCGCCCCGACCGCCGGCGTCCGCCCCGACCGCGATCCCGTCCGCCGCGACTGCATCTCGCCGTCCGCTCCAACCGACCGCGTCCGCCACGCGTCCGTGATGGCGTCCGCATCGACCCTGATGAGAATGTCTGAAAAAAAATTAAAACTTTTCACCGTATAAGGTAACTAGTCAATAAATTGACCATTTAAGAGCTGAAACTGAATTTTGGGGAGGGGAAACGTCTTAAAATATTTTCCAGTAAATTGCCTTTGAAAGACAAGTGGAGTTGACATCTAACCGAAATTGTTTTATAATTTTTGAAGTTTTGTGGAATTAGTTATGAATTTTTGAAGTTGAAAGGGCATAGGGCTTTGAAAACGCCCACCCCTGCAATGTACACCCTTTGTACATTGCTGAAGGCTACAAAAAGCAACATGTACAAGTAGCGTACAATTGAGAAAGTGGGCAATTTTAGGCACATTGAACTTGCAATTGGTGGGGAAATTTACAATAAAAGTTTGGAACAATGTACTTGATTACTTGAAAAAGTTAACAAAAAGATCGACAAGTTGGTTTTCTTCAAAAAAAATTAATGATGAAGATTTTGATTTTTGACATTTCTTTGGGGACAAGTATTTCGTATTTTGAACTGCATTTGGGGGATCCTTTTGGGATTAATGACATTTTTGAATCACAATTTGTCCATGTCATGATTTTAATTAAAATTGCCATGAATTTTTCAGGACCCCGCAAAAGGAATTTTGTCATTTGTGACTAATGCCCTTTGGGGCATTAGTCACACTAGTCACAATTTAGTATATTTGCCACAACTTTTGCATGGGCAATTGAAATTTTCTAAATTTTTTAATACATGCTTGGCATGATGTAGGACACCTACTTGCAAATTTTCAAAAGCAAAAGACACTTTTAAAATTTTGTGCAATTTTCTGATGGCTTTGACTTAGAACCCAAAAAGAAATAAAATTGGAGGTCATGTGTCCAACTTCAAGTGTCAATATGCTTCATTAGGATGCATTGGAAGTATTTGGGGATTTTCAAAAAAAATTGAAATTGAGAAGGCTAGGAATTTCGGAGATATGTTCAATTGTGACTAATGTGACTAATGGTCTTTGGGGCATTAGTCACATTAGTCACAATTTACTATATTAGCCACAACTTTTGCATGGGCAACTAAAACTTTCTAAATTTTTTTATACATGCTTGGCATGATGTGGAACACCTACTTGAAAATTTTCAAAAGTAAAGGACACTTTTAGAATTCTGTGCAATTTTTTGATGGTTTTGACTTACAACCCAAAAAGAAATAAAATTGGAGGTCACTTGTCCAACTTCGAATGTCAATATGCTTCATTAGGATGCATTGGAAGTATTTGGGGATTCTCAAAAAAAATTGAAATTGAGAAGGATAGGAATTTGGGAGATATGCTCAATTGTGACTAATGTGACTAATGCTCTTTGGGGGCATTAGTCACATTAGTCACAATTTAGTATATTTGCCACAACTTTTTCATGGGCAACTAAAACTTTCTAAATTTTTTTATACATGCTTGGCATGATGTGGAACACCTACTTGAAAATTTTCAAAAGCAAAAGACGCTTTTAGAATTTTGTACAATTTTTTGATGGTTTTGACTTACAACCCAAAAAGAAATAAAATTGGAGGTCACTTATCCAACTTCAAATGTCAATATCCTTCATTAGGATGCATTAGAAGTATTTGGAGATTTTCAAAAAAAATTGAAAAAGAAAAGGCTAGAAATTTGGGAGATATGCTCAATTGTGACTAATGTGACTAATGCTCTTTGGGGCATTAGTCACATTAGTCACAATTTAGTATATTTGCCACAACTTTTGCATGGGAAAATAAAATTTTCTAAATTTTTTTATACATGCTTGGCATGATGTAGGACACCTACTTGCAAATTTTCAAAAGCAAAGGACACTTTTAGAATTTTGTACAATTGTTTGATGGTTTTGACTTACAACCCAAAAAGAAACAAAATTGGAGGTTACTTGTCCAACTTCAAATGTCAATATGCTTCATTAGGATGCATTGGAAGTATTTGGGGATTTTCAAGAAAAATTGAAATTGAGAAGGATAGGAATTTAGGAGATATGTTCAATTGTCGGACCTCTGGCGTCCGCCTCGGGTCGTCCGACGACAGGCCCGTCCGCCTCGAAAGTCGTCGGCCGGACCTGGCGTTCGACAACCCCGCTATGCATCTGCCCTTCCGATGTCCTCGTCCGCCTTGCCACCACCCAGCGTCCGCCCTGTCGACTTCGCCGTTCGCCCTGCCAAGTGCCGACCGCCCTACTGACTTCGCCGTCCGCCCTTCCGACCGCCCAGCGTCCGCCCTTTGGCCCTGCCCGTCCGCCCTAACGACCGAGTGGGCGTGCGACAAAGGCGTCCGCCCTGCCGACCGACTAACCTCCGCCGAAGACCGCTCAGATTTCAAGTCCAAACTCAACATTGGATTCCACAAGTGAAAACTTGACATTGGATTCCACAAGTCCAAACTCAACATTGGGTTCCTAGAAGTCATATTTAAAGCTTTAACCCTTAAAGGACCGTCAATATACTTTCACCAAAAGCACTCCAAAAGACCAAAACTGCCATTTCTAGTACAAGTACCAAAATTTTTGGCAAAAAACTTTTTTTGACATATCTGACCGTAGGATATTGTATTATATAGTATCAAAAACATGTAGTAAAAATTTCAAACATTTCCACCGAGTGGATTGCAAGATATAAGCATTCAAATTAACTAAAATCATTTTTTTGACTCTGTGAAAAGCAAGGCAGGTGCACTTCACAAGCTCACATTTCTATGAAAAAATGACCTAAATGGTGGTGCTTCTTTGGATTTGTTTTCCTAGACAAGTTGGGCACATGCTTGAAAATTTTCAAATCATTTGGAATAGTACAACATATAGGAAAAAAATAGTAAGTATGTAGTAGTAGAGGATGATTAAACATACTAAATTATTTATAGTTGAAATATGGAATTGAAAATTTCCAATCCCAAATTCTCAATGGTCGAAAATTTGAAATGCTGTAATAATGTATCTACATCTTACGATTGTATTTTTCTAGAAATCATAAATTAATCTGTTTTGAAAGAATTTGTAATTCTAGGAAATTATAATGATACCAGTCTTAAATATTGGAAATTGTTAATATCAATAGTTGAAATTTAGCAGATTCAAATTGTTCCAAACACAATAACACACCTCCCATGAGAAAGGAATATTCAAATTTAATGGAATTCCAATTGAAAGTTGAAATCCTAGAGGATCATTCACTTTTGGTCCTTCAGGGGAAATATGTGATTTGTGCTAGTACCTGCGGGCTGAAATTCAAATTTGATCCTCGTTTTTACAAACTTCTTCAAAAGATAAAAAAGTTGATTAACTTCCATGGAATGTAATTTTTTTCACAATTGATGCCCAAGAGCAACAATTATGATCCAATGAACTCAAAATATTGAAAGTAAGGGACGGGGGGTTGAAAATAGCTAGAACAATCTCACCATTGAGATTATTGTGTTTCAATCCCATGTTAGAGCTATTAATGATTTAGTTTTTCTTTCAATCTTGGACTTACTTGTACTTAATTATTTTTTGAATAATGAAAATCAAGCCTATCTTTCTTGAAAGTTTTGTCTTAGACTTTCAACTCAGTTCTAAATTCTTCAAATTCCTTCAAAAATTTTAATTCAAGGTCCATACTCCATAGTTCCAAAAAATTCCACGAATGGCGGTCAAAGTCATCTGATATTTTTACCACATTATCCTAGATAAATAAAGTACAAGATCCTACGGTTAGATCCCAAGAGAAGTATTTTTTTGGTTTTCTTATAGTGAACGCAGCAAAAATGGCAGTTTTGAGTGGTTTGTAACAAAAAAATGGCCTTGGTCCTTTAGACGTTAACAATATAGGGAGAGATTTATAACCATATTTTATTGCAAGACATTCTCAACTCTCAAATTGTAACTTGTAAGGGCCTAATATTTCAATTTCTAAACAAATTAGAAAAATGTATCACCATACTTTCTACAATTCTACAGTTGGAAGATGATGACATTCAAGATTGCATAAGAGGATGAGTCAAATTTCAAAATGATGCAATTATACTTGAAAAAAAATTTGAAAATGTGAAAAATTATTGAATCTTTCATTTGAATGTAAGTGAATCTGTGAATGTGAATATGAAGGAGTGTACTTCAAATAATTTTATCCCTTACTAGTTTGCATTTAGAAATATGTAAAGAATATATATTTTTTCTATTAAAGTAGGGTGTATACATTTTTTTAATTAATAATGTGTTGAATCCTTGGATCATTCATCAATTTACTTTCACTATTTATTATTTTATATGACACCCATAATACAAAAATGATGAAGAAGCTTGGGTTTAGGGTTTAGAATTTAGGGTTTAGGGTTTGGGCTTGTCTACACTCTACAGAAGTGGACGTCGATGCTATTCGGATAGGGTGTAGGGTTTAGGACTTACTTTCTTTAAATGTGCATAATGAAACTCAATTTCACACATACATTGAACATTGGATGCTTTTTCCAACACTTCCCATTTTAACCCTTAAAAGACCGCATTGTTTTTTTGAGATGTATAGAAATTTTGGGCAGGTACCTACGAGCGGGGACTTTTAGATCTAAGGCTGAAATTTGAATAGAATGTGGGGGCAAGGAAGATCTTTCATATGCACCAAATTTTCATGACATTTGAAAATACAAGTCAAAAAGTTAAAGCCTAATATGTTATTTTTTTCCATAACTGGGCATTTCATGCAAATTAGAGAAAATCACTTTTTTCATAAACAAGAATTCCACAAATTGATTTTCTAGAATTTTGTATACGCGTGAAGTTTTGAATCATTCCATTTTGATGAATGAGTCAAAAGTTATGTGGATTTTTTGTTTTTGGGCAGTTTTGGATTTCCTACTCTAAAAATAAACTTCGAAATCCTTTATCTTACCCAATTTCCAATATTCTTGGACAAAAATAAAATCGTAGGATGTAGATACATTATTACAGCATTTCAAATTTTCGACCATTGAGAATTTGGGATTGGAAATTTTCAATTCCATATTTCAACTATAAATAATTTAGTATGTTTAATCATCCTCTACTACTACATACTTACTATTTTTTTCCTATATGTTGTACTATTCCAAATGATTTGAAAATTTTCAAGCATGTGCCCAACTTGTCTAGGAAAACAAATCCAAAGAAGCACCACCATTTAGGTCATTTTTTCATAGAAATGTGAGCTTGTGAAGTGCACCTGCCTTGCTTTTCACAGAGTCAAAAAAATGATTTTAGTTAATTTGAATGCTTATATCTTGCAATCCACTCGGTGGAAATGTTTGAAATTTTTACTACATGTTTTTGATACTATATAATACAATATCCTACGGTCAGATATGTCAAAAAAAGTTTTTTGCCAAAAATTTTGGTACTTGTACTAGAAATGGCAGTTTTGGTCTTTTGGAGTGCTTTTGGTGAAAGTATATTGACGGTCCTTTAAGGGTTAAAGCTTTAAATATGACTTCTAGGAACCCAATGTTGAGTTTGGACTTGTGGAATCCAATGTCAAGTTTTCACTTGTGGAATCCAATGTTGAGTTTGGACTTGAAATCTGAGCGGTCTTCGGCGGAGGTTAGTCGGTCGGCAGGGCGGACGCCTTTGTCGCACGCCCACTCGGTCGTTAGGGCGGACGGGCAGGGCCAAAGGGCGGACGCTGGGCGGTCGGAAGGGCGGACGGCGAAGTCAGTAGGGCGGTCGGCACTTGGCAGGGCGAACGGCGAAGTCGACAGGGCGGACGCTGGGTGGTGGCAAGGCGGACGAGGACATCGGAAGGGCAGATGCATAGCGGGGTTGTCGAACGCCAGGTCCGGCCGACGACTTTCGAGGCGGACGGGCCTGTCGTCGGACGACCCGAGGCGGACGCCAGAGGTCCGACAATTGAACATATCTCCTAAATTCCTATCCTTCTCAATTTCAATTTTTCTTGAAAATCCCCAAATACTTCCAATGCATCCTAATGAAGCATATTGACATTTGAAGTTGGACAAGTAACCTCCAATTTTGTTTCTTTTTGGGTTGTAAGTCAAAACCATCAAACAATTGTACAAAATTCTAAAAGTGTCCTTTGCTTTTGAAAATTTGCAAGTAGGTGTCCTACATCATGCCAAGCATGTATAAAAAAATTTAGAAAATTTTATTTTCCCATGCAAAAGTTGTGGCAAATATACTAAATTGTGACTAATGTGACTAATGCCCCAAAGAGCATTAGTCACATTAGTCACAATTGAGCATATCTCCCAAATTTCTAGCCTTTTCTTTTTCAATTTTTTTTGAAAATCTCCAAATACTTCTAATGCATCCTAATGAAGGATATTGACATTTGAAGTTGGATAAGTGACCTCCAATTTTATTTCTTTTTGGGTTGTAAGTCAAAACCATCAAAAAATTGTACAAAATTCTAAAAGCGTCTTTTGCTTTTGAAAATTTTCAAGTAGGTGTTCCACATCATGCCAAGCATGTATAAACAAATTTAGAAAGTTTTAGTTGCCCATGCAAAAGTTGTGGCTAATATACTAAATTGTGACTAATGTGACTAATGCCCCAAAGAGCATTAGTCACATTAGTCACAATTGAGCATATCTCCCAAATTCCTATCCTTCTCAATTTCAATTTTTTTGAGAATCCCCAAATACTTCCAATGCATCCTAATGAAGCATATTGACATTCGAAGTTGGACAAGTGACCTCCAATTTTATTTCTTTTTGGGTTGTAAGTCAAAACCATCAAAAAATTGCACAGAATTCTAAAAGTGTCCTTTACCTTTGAAAATTTTTAAGTAGGAGTCCCTCATCATGCCAAGCATGTATAAAAAAATTTAGAAAGTTTTAGTTGCCCATGCAAAAGTTGTGGCTAATATAGTAAATTGTGACTAATGTGACTAATGCCCCCAAAGAGCATTAGTCACATTAGTCACAATTGAGCATATCTCCCATATTCCTATCCTTCTCAATTTCAATTTTTTTTGAAAATCCCCAAATACTTCCAATGCATCCTAATGAAGCATATTGACATTCGAAGTTGGACAAGTGACCTCCAATTTTATTTCTTTTCGGGTTGTAAGTCAAAACCATCAAAAAATTGCACAGAATTCTAAAAGTGTCCTTTACTTTTGAAAATTTTCAAGTAGGTGTTCCACATCATGCCAAGCATGTATAAAAAAATTTAGAAAATTTTAGTTGCCCATACAAAAGTTGTGACTAATATACTAAATTGTGACTACTGTGACTAATGTTTCAAAGGGCATTAGTCACAATTGAAGATATCTCTCAAATTCGCTTAGGACGTTGTAGGTACACGAACCTGAATCCCAATAAATATATGAATGTTAAAGGACACTATGAGCCCCCCTAAGACCCAAGGTTGAGGGTTGAAAAATAAAAAGGGGTCCGTCTAAAGCCGTCCGCCGTCCGCCCATTCCGCCATCCCGTCCGCCACTCGGTCCTCCCGTCCGCCATCGCATCTGCCTGTCGGTCCTCCTGTCCGCCCTGTCGTCCGCCAAAATTTCCGCCGTCCGCCACAATACACACCGTCCGCCCGCCGTCCGCGCAAATTCAACGGCCCCCCGACCGTCCCGCTTCCCCGTACTCGACGTCCGACAGCCCGTCCGCCAGGAAAAACGCCGTCCGCCACGCTAATTTGGCCGTCCGCCGTTCTACCCAACGTCCGCTACGCCCGCTGCGTCCAGACGTTCGGACGTCCGGACGTCCGGATTTTAGGCGTAATTTTACAAAAGACGTAGAGTCCGCACAACCCTGATTTTGCTTGTAATTGAATTTATAAGGAATTTTGAATTTTTCCTTTCAAAATTTATAGAAAAATATTGGTGATAGCATTGGTGAATCTAACCATATAGATAGAATCTAAAACTCCAACTCTACAACTTTGCTTTGTACCTCAATTCCAAAATTTTCTTCCAAATAATATTTTTTGATGACTTTTTTGAAATTGTCAATTCTGGAAATGAGTCTGGATGGTTAGGGGTTAATGGCTAAATGTTCATTGTGATATGTCTTTTGTGATTCAAATCAATATTAGGTTGGCTCAGTCTGTACCTATTATATTGTATGAATAAATCTCCCAATTCCTAGATGTAGGATCAATTTTTTTTCTAATTTTGCAATCCCGGGTCATTGCAAGAAAGGGCGTCCATTTTTGTAGTGGTTGGATTTGGACGCTTTTTTTTTCGGGAGTACTATTTAATTAGAATTTTTTTTTTAAAACATGAAAAATATGTAAAATGCATACACCTGAAGAAGAAGATACCCTATGAAGGAAAAGCTTTGGAAAATTCTTTGAGTAGGAGAATTAGAAAAGTGCCAAAACTCATAAAAATGGGCATATTTAGATTTTAATTTGTAAAAAACAGGAAAATTTATTTTTCTTAAATCTAAAAATTGGCCATTTGGGTAGAGTTGATGGTGATGAGATTTTACCAAAAAAATTATCTTAGTACCATCATCAATGTTCATAAATTGCATATAATGGGAGTGATGTTTGCACGCATGTGGAGGACATAAAATAATGTATTTTTAGATTTCCTTTGGTAGGAATATGCTTTCCTACTACACAAATGCACCATGAAAATTTCAGCTTTAGATCATTAAATTTGGGGACTCCGAATGTAGTAAAAACCCCTAAACCTCAGTTTGTGACAAATTAAGAAAAATGATTCTTAAATATAAAATGATTTTTTTTAATTTCTGAAAAATAAGGGATGTAAAAACCATCAAGTTAGAGAGGTCCACTAATTATTTCATATTGTTAGATCTTTAGATTCAAAAGTTAGAGTAGAAAAGAATGAGGTCACTCCAATTGTGACAAAGAATAGGACCGGTGTTTCTTGCAATCACCCTCCCAAAGACTGCTCTCAATCTTAAATTCTATTTGTCATTGTAGCATTGTGAATATTATCGCTAATTCCAAAGACGCCGGCCAACATCATCCTCTGCACATAACCACCCACTCAAACGTACCCAAGTTATTCCACCATGTTAGTTGAAAGTGCCTATCTTAGGATGAGCTAGTTTCCACCTCATCGAAAGATGGATTCTTTCTATGATAGCATTGTGATTATCAAGGTGCACACATTAGGAATAGTCACGACTTCTTTCAGCATCCAGATTTTGCAGAAGAACGATGGAAAATAGGATCCAATCGGAAGTCGGTTAGCATGAAGGAGCTGTAACACCCCTTTCAAGTGCGGTGAGTGTCCAGTATCGGAATCCTGCAAATACAATATTGTTTCTCATTTCATCAATGAGATGTTCACTTCATTGGTACACGACAACTTTTGGAGCAATAGATTGAAGTTGGAGTAACAGCACAAATGAACGAATTCCATTGATAAAGGAACTAGTATATTGAACCAAGGGCAAAGGCCTTGACAAAAAAAAATTCATTTTTTTATTAAAACTTTGTTAAAATTTTTATTTTTTCTAGATTGATCACCAAACGTAAAGAATAAGCCTAACAATCAATGAGAGGACCACAGAGAAAAAGTGCTCAGTCAAAATTGCCTAGCTTGGGTTGGGCAAGTTTCTACATTAGAGGATTTTTGAGGTGCATAGAAGGCCCTCAAAGATTGACATGCACCCCTATTTAATGAGGAGCAAAACTAGTAGCTCAAGTACCTACTTGCTTGTTGCTATCTTGTGTGAAGTACAGGTGAGGACTACAATAGATGACAAATCAACAAGGTACTATTATCAAATTTTTAATTTGGATAGTACAATATTATATTGATGGTTGTCAAAGAAGAATCTATTAGTGGAGTGAATGTACAATATTATATTATTATCTTAATGATTGTACAATATAATGTTCATGGTTGGATAGTACTTGTGTCATCCTCATGTCCTAAACCCAAATTTTAAATGACAAAGCTTCATCATGGTCTCCGTGACCCACCCAATGGGAGCTATTGTCCCGCAAAAGTACATCAATATTTTTTTTCTTTTCCAATGAGTGGATATAGGGTAATAGTCTTCGTCAAGGACAATATTTAAATACAAAAGCACCCTTCCAACTACCCCTCTTAGAGGCCCTCTTTAGAGCTCAAAAATCCTCTAATGGGAGACCAAAAGGTGATGTTGTTTGCCACAATAGCCATGTGTTACCAAATTGTCTAAGGAAGGTCGCAACTTTGTTGGGGTAGAGCTTGCATAGCTTGTTGGTTTTGAGCCTGGTAGTGTAGGCATGGTCTATGAAGGCCTTGCAAAGTAAGTTTTCAATTTTGTGGGGTGGGTAGTCAAATGTGGTAAAACAAATGGCATTCCTATCAAGATAGGAAATTCAAATGACCAAGCCTTTGAAGAGTGACCACATAGAGGAGCCCTTCTTGAGTCTCCACGGATTGAAGCTTTGAACCCATTTCACATTGTTGGCATGTGAGATCTAGCCACTGATTTTTGACAAGTGGAATCTCTAGGGCCGTATACATAACCATAAGAGCAAATTGTCAAGAGTGTCTCGTCTTTACACAATGATGGAAACAGTGTAGGATGGTCTCCTCTTGGCCATCCTGACAACTAAGACAAATGGTGGGGATGTTTAGATTAGCCACTTGCCTCCAATGGTGTACAACTATAGCACAGTGGTATATTGACCATATGAAGCCAACTTCCTTCTAGGGTCAAGATTTGTTCCAAACTTCACACTAGCGTGGTCTGAAATTGGCTCCAAGGGCACCGTGCTACTTTGTCATGATTGACTTGGTAAGGGTGGAGTAATTAATTAGCATTTCTTGATCCTTCTTGGCTATGTAAGAGTGTAGAGGTACAAGGCTGGGCCAGACCTACCTCCTTGGATCAAAAAACAACTTGTTGACCACCCCCACATATAGTTGAGGCCCTTTCCCTATTTGCACGATCCGAACTTTTTTGAGCCAGCCTTCAATCACTTGATCAGTGGGTGGGAGGATCAGAGGTTGGAGACGTAAGATGGATGAGATTGGTCCCATGGTGAAAGTATCAACTCCACCCGGAATTCCCAAGATGCTGCGACAGTTGGGTATTCTTGGTTTGAAATGTGAGGATGTTGTGATTACTAGCGGGAAGGAAGGGGATTAGTGTCTCGTGCAAACACCCCAACAAACTCTTATTTCCATGTGACCATGCTATTGTTAGTAACAAAGAACAACCACGATGAGGGAATCGATGAGGTCATGCTAGTGTAGGCCCACGTTTTGCTTGGTAGGAGCCCGTATTGTACTTGAGCTTAGGGCCACGATTTAATTGAGAGGAAATCAGGATTCCATAAATGTTGAAATTGCCATAGGCCGTTTACCATTAGCATAGTTGCTCCAGAGGCAAAGAAACCATGTGCACCTCTTAGAAAATGTGGCGTCCACCACAATGGTGATGTCAAGACTTCATCAACATTTCCAGGAAGTAACGCTACAATGTGTTGCACAAGCATTTTCTATGCTTTTACAACTCAATTCCACGCTAAGAAACCGTAAGAAGCTTTAAGCTTGTGTAGTAATGCCCATTGTGGCATTGCTTCCCATCCACCGCAAGTCAAGGGACGAAATTGAAGTACATACCTGAGTAGAAACTGCAGGTTAGTAGATTCGGGTAGCATCACTTTGAGGACCCATTTGACAGCAAGAGCTTGAAGGGCTTCTTCCGGGTCTACTAGGTTAAGACCTCTGATTGCTTTTGGTGCACAACAATTAGACCATCGAACTTAAGTTCTACTCCTATGGGCAGATCTTGACTAAAAAAGTCGCGGAGTGAATCTGATTTGTTTGATTTTGGCAAGAGAACCTCCTAGATACATATGAAGTACCATAATTACATATGAAGTACCCTCGGAGTAGAATAAGCGATGTAGAGAAGTCTTCACCATGGAAGAATATCTCATCACCAAGTGCCATGCGAAAGCCAACCCTAAGCTGCCACGAGGTTGTTCGGCCGAGAAGTTCTACTCTCTAGAAGAACCATGACTACCCTTATTGTCAAATAGTCGCAAATAAGTAATAACACTCTTCTGAGCTAAGATTTTGCACCTGCTATTAATTGAAATTTTGGTGTCATTACATTGGTATGATTTTCTGCCACCTCATATTACAGCCCTAGGTCAACTATTGGACACGGCTCGTTTCAGATGTAAGTTAATTCAATTAGAACATTGCATCCTTTTTTTCAATTTTTATTTTTGGAAGTAGCTTTCTTCTTTGCCACTTAGTACAATGGTTAGGGGATAGCTGTGTTCAATAGTTTTAAAAAAAAATCCTCTGGAACTTGAGGGTAGGACTTCATTGTATAGACTGAGGGAGATGATTGTACAGTACATCGTAGGCAAAGGCCCTTTGGCATTCAGTGTAGCTGAACTTGGTGTAAGGGTTAGGGTACCTGTTCTTGTTTACAGGTAAGGGATTGAAAGGTAAAGAATATTCTGCCTCTAGCCATTTCCGGTAAGAAACAATTGGATTGTATTTAATATTGTAATGACTGGCAGTCAAACACAGATTCACCTTTCCTTGGAATTTGTAATACTGCATGAGCAGAGAGCTCGCACGTACAGAAACTTTTTATTCACAGGCAGTGACCCTGTAAAGAATCAAAATAGCATTTTTGTATCCCACTTCAGGGTTGGTTGTCCTCGACTGTGAAGAGGAGCGTGTCACTAGTTAGATCACTCAATAGCGCTTTGTGCAACGACCACGCTATCCTCTCACTACAAATATAAAGAGCTCACTATGTACAAAAAGATCAATTAAATTTTTTTTCTGCATCATCGATCATCGATCATGCAAACATTTTTTCTGTGCGGATAATAAGAAAAGGGATCTTAATAAAATCATAAATTTTCTTCACACTAGACGCAATTTAATCTGTACAGTAACGTTAAAAACTATGATAAATAAACTGTATGTACCACAAATATATGCACAATGTGCTCCATGCAAGTAGCTCTGTCAATGGACAGATAGCTGCATTTCATCGCACCTAGCGGCAAAGGTTACGAACCTTGGCCATGGCCGAAGCTCCCCATTCCATTAGGGCGGGGATAGGTAGAGGATTGATCATCTGCAGGCAGATGACCGAAGCCCGGAAACAGGGCACCTTCGCCATAGCCAGCGAAGTTCTCAAGCTGGCTTTGAACTTCCCCCAAATCATCAGAAAAGGAGCTTCTTTGCCCAGCATCTGCACCCATGCAGGCTCTGTAATACTCTGGGCCAGTGAAACTTGATGACGATCGTGGACCTTGATGAAGCTGCGGCAACTGTGGCAAGTAATGGAAACCATTTTGCAGACCGGGTTGGGCTGCAAATTCGTGCGTGAGCCTCGCGTGCTGGCTGCTGCTGGCTATGTCGTGCTGCGAAGTCCAGCTACTGGAGCTGGCTATGCTCTGCTGCATGCTTGGAACCGTGGAACTCAGTGCACCCGGAATGGTATGCACCATTGGTGGAAAAGTGGTGGTGGTGGCATTGTCCACGACTTCCTGCTCCTGTGGTGGGGAGTCTGCTGGGATCTGTTCGTCAAATTCGGAGAGCATAGAGTCCAGGTCCACCTCTTGGCCGATTGCTCGCTGTGCGAGATTGGAGTGCTTCTTGTAAATGCGGCACAGAACCCAATCATCGGGCTGCAGTCAATCATTCAAACACAAGAGTGAGTGTCGGCACCGGATCAAACCGTGAGTGTGTGTGTGCATCGATCTCTGATTCCATTCGCTTTGTACATTCCGCGTTGTCTGCTAGCAGCAACCATGACGGGGGCTCCAGTGCGCCCGAATCCTACTTCATTGCTCAGTCTTCTGGCACAACTCTGTAATACCAAACGTGTATCTAATCCCGAGAACGAACATTCATAATGCCTCCTCATACTTGCACTGTCACACCCACTCTACTCTAGCCTCTCCAAACTGAATTTTCTTCTTCAAATTTAGTGATATCAAAGATGAAGAGACTAGGAATTTTAGGTTTCACAGGGTTTGGAGGTTGGGGTTTTGAAACCAAAAGTTTTACACATCTCGTTATATATTTCATGTTTAGGCAATTAGGGGGAATTGAGAGGAGGTTAGGACACCATACTTGTGTGGAACCTCGGTAGTGAATAGGCGCAGCTGGCGCCACTCTGCTTTCGGCGAGGCGGTACTCGTGCATAATCCAATTGGTCTTCTCGCCTCGAGGCGCTTTGCCCTCGTAGAACACCAGCGACTTCTTCAACCCCACGAGCTTGCATTGGCCGAGGTGGTTGGTCTTGAAAATGTTCTTGTCCGTACCGGTGGCTTTCCAGAAGCCGTCTCCGGCCGCTCGGTTCGGACGGGTGCCTCTAGGGTACTTCTTTTCCCGTCGAGTGAAGAAATACCATTCATCCTCGCCGTAGAGTGCTTGCCCTGCAATTCCGAATTTGGTCCATCCCATCATGTCGATCAGCATCAGATCAATTCCGAGGTGTTCGATTAAAATTAATATACTTCGGCAAATAAGTCATTAAATCTGACTAGTACTTCACAACCTGATAATCTCTAGATCTGGATGGATCGAGACGGCTTAACTACCTGTTGCGGAGAGGCGGTAGCTCTTAATGACCTACTCATATTCGTTATGGCGGATTTCAGTGAATACCTGGTTCTTAGACTTGATCGAAATTTTGGCACACCATTAAACAAACCATTCTGATGAATAAGACGTACTGTTATTCAGTGAAGTGTGATTGAAAGTAGAAGTCAAAGAACTACAGTTAATGCGATGAGCGTACCAGGTAGTTCCCAGGGGTTGTACTTAGACAGATCAACGTCCGCTATAACATGAAATTCGATACACTCCGAGTTGACCTGTTTCTTCAAATAGTCACATATGAGCTCTGCGTCCGTGGGCTTAAACCTTAACCCTGATGGTAGCTTCGGTGTCGTCTCCATGAGTGCGCACCTAAAATCGATTTGTGCAACTAGCTTCAACTCGACCACCTCTCTAGCCGCTACTTTTTTTTTGGTTTTCAAAAGCTACTAGAATTAGAAGTCCTGACGTACTCACGAATTGAACCTCTCAATATAATATCTAGCTCAGCCTCAAATATGTCAGCAGTCAAAGAAGTTCGATCAAGCTCAGCTGGCACGAGCGGCAATAATCAGTTCTCTTGTATGCTAGATAGGGTGAAATTGACAATCTCCCGTTTGATTCGCGGAAGGGGGTTTGGAGGAGTATGTCAATATGATTGGGCACCTTAGAACAACTCTATGTGGGACGTTGGGAAACTTCGTTGTTGTAAAGCCTTTCCGCATAGCTAATCACTGCTCCTAATGGTCGAACACACATATATTCAGTATTAAATAATGTACACCAACATGTTTGCATAGATCGCTCAACCCATAAGGCAGTCCTTACGGCCGACTGCCTGGACTTTCCTCAGACTGACAATCGATCCGTTGTCGATCGTGTCTCCCCGTAAACCACTAACTAGCTTCACCTACTCATGCGAACAGTTCTGGCGGTAATTAGCTACTTAGCTACAGGACAAGCCACGCACGACTATTTCCTCTAAAAGAATCTTCTTTCGGCAATCTTTTTGAAATTTTGTTTAAATTCAGCAGGATCGAAACTGGACTGATTCTTCTTGTTTTACTATATTAATTGTATCTAACGCTAAGCAAGGCGACTTTAGCCACCTCCCACGAGATGAAGGTTGGAGATTGAATTTACTATAGATTGGCACAAAACAACTGTCTTTCACTTAATATGTTCAGATCGCACAACAGCAGCGTTGGGAATGCCTGTTAAACCGAATGGAATCGTCAATCCCTACAAACTCCTCCTCAGTAGATGCAATACTTATGGAAATTATAGATTGTGACGTGCTAGAAACAAAATAAAAAGTCTGTCATGAATGAACCTCTAGCCCGGCGCCTACAGAATTTGAAGCACACTAATGATACCAGATACTAGTCGATCACGTACCAAGAGTTCTACTATAGAATCTAGCACTGATGCAAACGTAACAAGCCATGGAAGCTTCTAGCACCAGCCGCACAACCACAAATTAGCTGAAACTGAAGAAACCGCAGCACGTTTACGAAGCACTATGTAATCCAGGTACACTACGACAACTAATTCGAGGCTGACTGTCTGCAACAGGGCTGCAATTGCAATGATCGAATATGAAAGGAAATGGTGTATGAGAAGATGAATACGACCGAGGGAGCGGCTCTTTATAAGAAACCAGTTGGCGGCGTGGATAAGGCGGAGCCGGTGTCCCGCAGTTGATCCGAGCTTGTGACGACGAAACAACGGCTCTTAATTAGTACTCCGCAGACATGCCACCGCAAGTGTTTAATCCAGGCGGTGAAAAAATTAACCCTATCCTGAAGCGGAGCAATAGCCGGAGATGGTGGTGGTAATATTCCGCCATCAATTCGTCTGCGCACCTGCCTTGCAGTTGCTCTTAGTGCTCTTAGTGCTCACGATCCATCCATCACCGACGATCGAGTATGGCGAGTATGGCGCAGGTCTGCAGCAGCTTCGACAGGACTTCGGCTGTTTAATTTCATGGCACTAGGCAAGCCTGATTGTAAGCCCACGAAGTCGTGGGATTCCCCCATATACCCAAATTCATGCGTGGCGATCAAGACTCCGACGGGTCCACGCATAGTCACTGTTTCAATTCGCCGTTAAGTTGTCATTGAGGTGTCATGAATTATTTTCCTTAGCTTAATTGTCGTGCAGCTCTTTAATTTGGCAGTACGTGTCTGTAACTGTAAGTCTGGAATTCTGTTGTGTCAGACAGACAGAATCGAAGACAGTACTGTAACCTCATTCTAGGACGTCATTAATGAGTGTGAAAATCAGAGCATCATTCTTCATCGGAATTGCGTATATTCTGATCCCTTACACTAGTCTGTCGGTAAAACCAGGCCAGGGGAGTAATTGATTGATTGGTTCACTTCGTATTGTGGGGTCGATCTGATCTGCGCTGTCGGTATGCATGGATAGGAGCCACCGCACGCAGTAAGTCGGTAACTTACTGCGGTTGGAAACATCACACCCAGCTGAACCTAGCTTGCGACGCTTACGTCAGGCCTTGACATGCCATATCTGCGCATTCTGCGAAGAAGTTGAACGATGTTTTTCAACCTATTTAGGTTTCGAGGTAGTTTCCCTTGCGGAACATCATTTTCGTTAATTCAATTAGCAAGCTTTAAAGTTAATTTATACCAGTACTAGTTTTGGGGGGGCCTTTTCTGGATGTATGACGTAGTTTCTGGCGCTTGGAATCCCACCAATCTGACGAAATGGATGAATAGTCTTTATATTTCTTGAAAAGTGTCAATATTGTATAATTATTTTTGCCTATACTGTGAAATGGATATTTCATTCTCATCTGCCAGACCAAATGGCAACAAAAAGGAGAAATCAAGTTCATCCGAGCTACATCGTTCTCATGTTTTGTATCCTGAGTGCAAGTATGGATTATTTATTGTATTTTTGAGAGGAGTTCATGGTCACTATTTATATCAGTCAATCACAAACTCACGAAGTCACGATCCACATGCCAAGTTTCAACAACTTCAGTGGGGGCAAATGGTTCAAAAGAAGCAGTAAAGTGGCAACATATTATGCATTTGTTAATTAATTCCTAAAGTTTCAAGGGGTGATTGCAAAAAACACATATCCTAATTGGCATCACATGTGAATGTCTCTTGATTTGTGTTTTGGCCATAACTTTTTTATTTTAGCTCTAAATGACTCAAGATTGATAAAGAAGGTTTTCATGACTATTATACACATTTCCAAATTTTTTTGTAATTTAAAAAAATAATAAACTATCCAAAAATAGATCTCAATTTATTGTCACACAATCACATCTTGGATATGCAACTCCCACATTATATGGACTTGATTATAATCACTTTTAATGCATTTTAATCTAATCTCAAAGGATATAATTTCCTTTAGTGGAGGAAATTCTTGTAGCCCTTTTAACAAGGAATCCAAAAATATAAACATATATATAAAATGATAATTTTTTGAGGAAATAACAACATTGAAAAACTAATTATATGAATTTTTTTAATATATGTATCATGGGCCAAGCTACCCAACTTTGGTTTTTTTTAATAAGAACTTAATTTCAATTGGAGGGAACTTCTTGTATGGATTTAAAAAAATTATATATAGATGTTTTAATTCTTCACATATATTGTGAGTTTTTTCTTAAATTGTATCCAATGCAACATTTTCTATGTATAATTATCTTTTAATTTGGCCTTCACCTAGTGTTATGGCCTTTTTTAATTTGATATAATTTTAACAAAAGCCATCTCCTAAACCATTTTAATGTTGATGAACCTTGTATATATAATACAGGGTGAATTCACAAAACACTTGTACTATTTTCTGTCACATAACATGTGCTGATCTGTTTTTTGGCCATAACTTTTGTGTTTGACTTGAAATGACTCGAAATTCATAGGGAAGGTACTGATGACTATTATACACCTTACGTAATTTTTTCATAATTTTCAAAAATATTTGAAGATTAAAATAGTACTAGTGATTGAATGTCACATTTGGCAGTTTAGGGGGTTTTAGTCACTAAGGAGTACTTTTTTTTCATGATTTTGAGCTCAAATTTGGATGAATTGGTCTTCTAATAGACTTCTAGTTTTCTACAGAAGGGATTTTTGAAAAAGTTATTTTTGTGTGGTGTACAAGTCTATAAAGTGGACCTCCTTCTATGTTTTTTTGGAAACATGTAAAAAATGATTTTGGTGATATTTTTGATGAATAACCATCTCCATAAAGTTTTTGCAAATGGCCAATTTTTATTTTATTTTTTAAAAAATATTCCTATTTTTTACTAATTAAAACATCAAAATATGTATTTTCTTGAGGTTTGGCAAATCTCAAGTTCTCTTACTTAGAGATTTTTTTAACAAATTTCCTTCAGTGGTTTTCTTCATCTTAAAGGTTTTTACATTAATCATATTTTTTTTTAAATTTAAAAATAATTTATCTAATTTTAAAGTACTCCCAAAGAAAATCAGCAAAACGCAACAAATAGTATAAGTGTTTCGTGAATTCACCCTACAAGAGTTGCATACCCAAGAGTCACACTTGCTAATTTGGAGGTTTTTAGTACTATTTAGCATCCAAAAAAGGGTGATTGCAAGAAACACTTGTCCTTTCTTTTGTCCCCGTGATCTTCACTAGATAGTTTTTTGTTCATAACTTTTTCATCTTTTGTTCACTTGACTTGAAATTTGGAATGAAGGTGCACAAAAAAGTTTTACATGTTATGTAATTTTTTCAATTTAAAAAAATTTATTTTACTATTTTTAAATTTCCTCTAATTGGATATCTACCTTTGCCGTTTTGGGGGGGATTTAGTCCTATTTTTGATCCAAAAGTGCAAATTTTGATTTGAAGATAGTCTTACAAGTATCTCTACTAAAATTAGACAAGTCCAAAAGATATTTTTTGAGAATATTATACTATCCAACTTCCACATGTACTCAAAGTGCAGCAATGCCTGTGCACAAGTGTGGAGAATACAATTTATTTTTCCCAAATATGAAAATTGTTGAAGACGAGCATCTTTAAATTAGAAAAAAATATGTTTTTCTATTTGAATTTTTTGAATTTTTTTACTATTTTTAAAAAATCAAAGAAAAAAGTGTCTATTTTCATTATATTTTCCATTGTCCTTTTTTGTGCATAACTTTTAGAGGTAAATTTTCTTAGGTCTGAATTTTAAGAGACATAATATTCCCATTGCTGTTCAAATTATCCATATTTTATTTTATTTAAAAAAAATTATTCCAAAAGTCATAGGACACATGGAAATAGGCCATTTTGATTTTTCAGATAAAACCGGTAAGTGTTTCTTGCAACAACCTAAAAACAAATTTTGAGCTGAAATTTGAGAGGATGGTCTTCTTTTAGCTAATGACCAAAGAAATTCTTAAAATAATTATTTTTATGTAGTATAGAAGTCCACAAAATGAGCCTCTTTTGCTAACATTTTGAGATTTTGGTGAGTTTTTTGGTGAATGGCCATCTCTGTTAGGTTTTTGTAAATGGTCTATTTTTATTTTATTTTTTAAAAATCCTTTTTTTGCCTAATAAAAACATAAAAGTATGTATTTTCTTGAGATTTGGTACTTTTCTAGTTCACCTACCTAGACAATTTTTTAATACATTTTTGTGGTGGTTACCTTTGCTTTAAAGGTATATGCATTAGTTATATTTTTGTATTTTTTTAAATTATATTTTTAATTTTAAATTACTCCCCAAAAAATCATGAAAATGCAATAAAATTGACCGATGTTTCTTTCAATCACCCCAAGCCCCAAGGTCTTATTTTCATCAAAAACCATTCAAAATTGTCATTTCTATTGAAAAGAGCAAATCTTTTTTAAAATGACCTATTTTGCATACCAAACCATAGGATCTTGTATGAGACTCATAAGAGATTAAGAAAATGTGTAGATGGAATTTTCTTAAATTTAACCTTGTAGATTGCATGATATATGTATTTAGAGTAAAGAAAGTAATTTTTAGACTCCCTCAATTGTGTGATTAGATTATTAAACTTTGAGTCTTCTTAATTTCAAATATTTGTTCTATAGAAGTTGATTGTAATTTTTTTTTAATTTGTTGAAGAATTGATTTGAGATTGAGGGGTGGGGAAAAAATCAAAATAATAAATTGATTTTCACTCTTTAAGAAATTTTTGAGGATAAAAGCATGATTGAGTGGAAGCTTTAGACCACTACATTAGATTCAATTTCAATAAAATTTTGAAGTACCTTTAGTGTACATTTTTTATTAATTTGTATAGAGTGTACATTGTATACATTATATAGAGTGCACAAAAATAGGATCTAGTCAAAAAAATGTTGGAAAATATATGGTCCTTTAGATCGAAGTAGACTTTGGAATGAACAACAAAGATTTTTAGAAATGTCATCCATGTATTACCCACAATACTTTTGAAGATGCAAGACAGTACTTTTTGTCACTAGTGGCAAAAAATTACATTTCTTTTAAAATACATGTAGTTTTGGAGATTTGAGCATAAGCCAATCTAGAGTCTACATACATGTTCCTTTCACTATCGGAGGATTAGCCTAAAGTTTCCTATCCACTATTTATTATAGAAGATAATGCCACTTGAGCTCTCAAATTCCAATGATGACTACAACTGCATCTATCTATAGATGGCTAATTTGATTGTAAATTTGTAAGTACATCCTTAATTTTTTTAATTAAAATAATTTTTTTATATTTAAAAATTAATTTTGCTAATTGGCACACTTTGAAGTTTAGGAGGTTTTATTATATTAGGAGTCCCCAAATTTAATCATTTAGGGATGAAATTCTCACAATATATTTGCACAATAGGGGGACATGTGCCTACAAAAAGGCATCTAAAGATACAATGTTTTATAGCCTCTATGTTTGTGCAAATAGGGCTCTTTTGCGTGCGCATTTTTCAACATTGAAGATGGTTCAACTTCATTGTTGTAGTGAAATTTGATGACCATCAAATCCTTAAAAATTAATTAGTTTTAGGATTTTTTTTCTTTATCACTTCTATTTATTGTTAATTTATTCCTCATTGTATCTTTTTTTTTACATTGTTCTCTTTTGGTACTTTCAAGTAGAAATAGTACTTGCAACAATACTTTAGCCATTGATTTTTCATGTCAATGGTTGAGATTGTTTTATTTCATAATACTCTTAGTATTGAGTAAAAGAACTACAACTTTGGCAAAATGCTACAAAAACTAAATAGGATTTCTTGCAACCATCTATGAATATGAATCCTTTGTATAGCAAATAATTTATTGAGTTGTTTGAAAATTGCGCAAAATCAATCATCTCTTAAACCTCTACAAAGTACTTTTTATTTTTTTGGCAAATTTGACATACTCCAATTCTTATACAAAGCTCTTTTTGCAACAAAAATAAAAAATTACATGATTTCATGGCCCCAAAAAACAAATCCTTACAAAGTTATTTACCCACTTCCACATAGATGTAAATCAAGCTTTGGTATGCATTCATTTCTAGGCATTTCAAAAAAAATTCTAAATTTTTTGGTAAATTAAGTCTCATTTTCATCAATTCTATGAACTTGTTAAAATAAGTTATGGTAGTATTTTTTGATTATTTTTGTTATTTTTGGGAAATTTTACAAAAAAAAAAAAAAAATTATTCATAAATTTTGGTGTAAACCTTTTTTTAAATAATTTGTAGTGTTCCTCAAATTACCCATATTTATATGGTTGCAAAGAAGATTGGCCATTTTTTTGTAGCATTTTGGAATTTTTGCAAGAAATGATCTAGTATTGTGAGTACAATGACTTTTGAAATAAGATTTCTTGAATGAAATATAAAATGGTTACTTTGTAAAGCATTCAAAATAGCATAAAATCAATGTGAAAATTCAACCCTAGAAAAATTTATCTTTAAAAAATATGCACAACATAGATACTTCAAAATTTTATTAAAGTAGACAAATTTGTTTTTTCTAAGAATAATTGCACCAAACACTTGTACTATATTTTTCACACATTGTGTACTACTGACATTTTTAAGCCATAAAATTTTCATTCTAGCTCCAAATGATTCAAAATTCATAGACAAGGTACTTATCAATTATGACTAGTATATACTTCACCTAATTTTTTGGAAAATTTTTGGAATTTGAAAAAAAATACTATTTCAAAATAGTTTCTAATTTTATCTTGTACTTGCTAATTTAGGGTATTTTAATACTAATTAATTGTACCCAAAAGAATGAATTTGAAGCTAAAGTTTAAAGAAGATGGTTTTGTAGTAGGCTTGTAGGTATTTTATGAAGGAATTCTAAAAACAATTACTTTTGTGTGGTGCAAAAGTCTTCAAAGGGAGTCTCTTTTTGCATGCATTTTAAAACATGTAAAAAATTATTATAGTATTTTTTTAATGTTTTTATGGAAAATTATCATATCTATAACAAATTGCTACAAATGATTACTTTTGATTTATTTTATTGTATTTTTATATTTTTTATTAATTAAAACATTGAAACATCTATTTTTGTGAGATTTGGCACTATTTGAATTTTCCTACTTAGAGAATTTTTTAATGAATTTCCTTTGGTGCTTTACCTTCACCTTAAACGTGCACACATTTACCGTATTTTTTAGTATTAAAAAAAATTGATTTGCTAATTTTAAAAACTCTGAGAAAATTCATGAGTGTAATTACAAAACACAACAAATGGTACAAGTATTTTGTGCAATCACTCCTTGTCTTAATATGCTTTTCCTCAACCATTTGCATTCTCGGAAAAAATAAATTACAATCTCTACATGTCTACAAAGGTAGTGCACTTTAAGCACATGTAGAAGGACAATACCTTATTCTTTTTAAAGATCTCTTTGTAGGCTTGTATTACTTTAGTAGAAATCTTTATTTTCTACTGAAGTAATACAAGCCTACAAATTTACTAAAGACTTCTACTAAAGTTACAAATCTACAATGAAAATCTAAGTTATTAATAGCTCTAAGGTAGAATTGAAATTCATTCATCTTGATATATATATTATTTTTTCAAGGAGATGCAATGATTTTTTGCCAAATGTAAACTCCATTCTTTTACATCACTAATATACATATAATGATCAAATCTTTCAATGTAGATAAATATTTTGATTTTATAATTAGATTATAAAATATAATTTATGAAAAGAAATAATTTTAGTTCTTTGTGTTTTTTCACTACCCAACAAACCACTTTTTGAACTTTAGGTAATATAACTTTTGTTCTAGAAAACTAATTGAAATAAAAACCATATGAATTCTTAGGAAAAGATATTATATCAATAATTTTTTCCTTAAAATTGCATCAAAAATTGAAATTAGTAGAAGCTACTTGAACTTTTCAAATGTCCTTTATAAAGACACTTGGGACTTTAGAGATTGATAGCTAATGAAGCAATGATTGGTTTAAGAAAATAGGAAATCAAATTATCAAATGGGCCTATGACCACTTTTTTTAAACTTCAAAGTCTTTAAATCTCTTTGAATGCTTCCATTTTGCAATATTATATGATTGTGTTTTTTTTTAAATTCCAAAATATATTTACATGTCTTCTGTAAATCATAAAATTTTCAAACCTTTTGAAAAAATTGCTAATTTTTGGATTAAAAGTAAAAAATGATTTATATCAAATGCAAAATATGCTTGAAAAATCTGAAGTTTCTCCATATGTATACATATTTGTATAGAACATCATGATGTAAAACACCACATCATTTTAAAATTAGAAAATTAACACTTTGTAATACTAGGTCCAAACTTCAAACTGCACTATTGAATTATTCTTAAGAATTTTTCAAAATTTATTAGGATTTCGGGTGGATAAGCTTCATTTGAGTGGTAGAGCTCAAATACAAAAGCATTTTTATGATTCAAATTCACTTCAAAAATAAGGAACTAGAAGATGTCAAAATACTCTACATGGTGATCTGTGGATCAACCATCTTTTTATATAAAGAAGTCAAAAATACCACAATGAAGCAATTTTTTTCAACATTTTCAAAAGTAGTATCTAAACACCTACAAAAAATTGGATGAAAACTATTTTTTTCATCCAATAGGCCTTATAAAATTACCCATCAATTAATAGTTATTTGCTACAATGTTACAAGGTTATGTAGTACAAAATTTAAGCTTTAAACAACAAAGCCAAGCCCCTTGGGCTTCTTATTGAGAGAATTCAGTTTATAAAAAGCATCTTTTGTACTTTATTGGAATGTGTCAACCTCCTAGCTTACCAAGGACCACATTTAGGTTTCAAAGTCAAATTACTATTTACTTTTGCATGCTATATCCATACAAACTTTAGCCAAGCAACAAGATCCACATCTTCCTTCAAGGAGATTTTTTGTCCCCATTTGACTTGTTTTTTAGGCAAGTGATTGTCATTTATAGTAGAACCACCCATTGCCAACCAAGGATCCATATCCAACCTATAGGTGCAATCATGTCTAATGAAAGCTAGAATAAATTTCCAATCAAAGTTTAGAATGTGTTTTTTATTCTTTTTTTGGATTGAGACTTACAAGTTTATAATTCATATTCTAAAATAATGAGCAGGAAAGTAGTTCTTGAATGATGAGAATTGGAAGACTATATATTTTGGTCACATGTTCTAACAAACTTTTGGCTTCCAAAACTTATAGCCAGTAATTTGAATTTTAAAAAAATCATGAAAATTTGGCAATCTCTATGATTTCTATCTTTCCTATATAGTAAAAATTTTACATTGCCTTGTACTATTCCAAAACATGTATAGAATCACTTAACCCTTAAACATCAAGGAAGATGTTTTGTGTCCAATGAATGGCAAAGAATATTTCTTTGTAGAACAAAAGTACAACTATTATTCATCTTCAATATTAATAGTGGAAAGGGGAGATCTTCTACAATACTTTGACTTCCAATGAAAATATTTGGCTTATTCAAAGTAGATGATAAGTGAGTGTAAGGGTTGACTTTGGTTGGATGCGGGTTGTGGGTCTGGCAAACCCACAAGCCCAATAGGAATTGAACCTTGGCACAAGGCATAATACCAAGGTAGTGTGACTTGGTGTGAGCTTGAAAGCTACTTGTGGCTTGGACCCTTCCAAGCCATGTGACATAGGAGTGCCCAAAGCACAAGGACCCATGGTAAGTCAAGTGAGACTCCACAAGTTGGACTAGTGTAGGGGAGGCTAAGGGACTTGCATTTCCTAAGTGTAGTTGGGGACTAACTTTGTTTGTCTTGCTTGGTGCAAGTTGTACGTGTTAGTCACATCTTGGACTAGGTGTACTTCACAAAAGAAGGGAGTATGAGGGAATTGAACACCCTAGACTAGGGGTGGGACATGACATGAACAGTGTAACAAAATGCATGATTTCTATGACCACCAATCCATCATTCAAGGGTTAAAAGCTGGACTTTGGGTGGTTCTACCATAAGGGTTAATTTGAGGAACTTTACTTTTTCCAGGAACCCACTTCACAAGTTCTGTACTGTAGAACCCAAAACAGTAGGGCACCAATTTCTATGCCAGCCCCTTTCAAAACCTAAAACATGAAGAACTTTGCCTTGTGAAGGATTGGTTTTTTTCCTGCAGGCAGACAGGTCGGAGATTCAGAGTGGTACTCAAATGGTCATATCCGCAATCGTGGATGCAATACAAGGTTTCAGACACTTTCTTGCATTTTCTGCCTCACGCTGAACATTCACTTCATGTGGACCGTAGAACTTGAGTGATTTGGGGACGGTTTGACGTTGACCACTTGCCGACTTGCAATCCCCAACAACAGGACAGACAACACAAAAAAATTTCAAACCTGTTTGGTGCAGGAACCACTGTTGTCTGTATACAGACAAATGAATTCAGTGACAGGACTCTTTCCTCCAGTCAGTTGTTCACTCGTAGCTTGAAGAACCGATGTGAAGAATCACTGCAGATTTGGTTAATTGGATGAGAATACTAGTTTCAAATTGATAGCAGAAGAAGCAACGAGGATTTGCATTTTAAGGAATATCAAATAAGAATCCGTATCTACTTATTCAAAAAGAAAAGTGGTAAATCCTACTGCAAAATGCAAACTCGAAAATTGTGCCCAACCTTTCTGAACACATAGTCTCTTTGATTTTCGTGTTCACAAGTGGCCGAAAATATTACATAAAAACGCTCTACCATGCTTTAGGTCTCAGCAGGATGTACTCAAGTCAATGTGACGGAAAAATAATAAGCCTCCAAAAAAAACTCCTGCCACAGATTTTCAGGCTGAAAACGGTGCCAAGTCTGGAAGGACAAAAAATCTGGATGTAGAAAGTGAAAGAAAATGAAAACATCGGAACTTTCTCCCTTTCTATTTACTCTTCAACCTCGTTGATAGCGTTCAGGCGATGAACTAAAGATGCCTGGCGCTCCTCATAAGTCAACTTCTTCATCTTCCACCTGCACATAAAAGTAGGAACACAAACTCGTCATAAGGGTGGTCAACGAAGAAGCAATAACAATCATCTATCGAACAGCACATCATCTCCAAACAATAAATAATTAAAATTCTACATCAATTACTCTGTACTATCTTACCTCTTTGGCTCGGCAGGGGCCTTTTTCTCAGTCTTCTGAATAACTGGTTCGGCACGAATGGCAGCGTGCACTTTCGTGTACATATCGGCAAGATCCTCAGCCTCAACACCTGCCTTAATGAAAGCGCTGAAGTGGGATTGGTACTTCTCCGGTTCCTCTCCTTTCAGAAGCTGCATGTCCCCCACAGAACCGTTCGGACAAGTAACAGATTCAAAGTAAGAAAATATTTATGCCATAAGGTAGATAGAAGCTTCACGGATTTTTTCTATTTAGTGCTACATATGATTTCATGTGCCACCAAATTAGTGGTCTAAGAGCAATAAATTTTTTTAGTCAAAAAGTGCACTCTGGTTCCATCAATAAGCTCCTGAGTGAATAATCAATCAACAACTGGACAACTTGGGATTCCAAAACCACTGAGGTAAACCACAGCTAAAAGCATCCAAGTGAGCATCTGACCATGGTGCCTGTTATTATACAATCTTTGTTAGTCATGAGTCTTGTTCGCAATTGAAAAGAGACTCTAGATTCTCTTCCTATGTATTTTTTGGACACCATACGAATAAACTATGAACTTTCACAGTGTTAATTATAAGCGTTTCCAAAATCGACCTTAGGTCCTCATGTTTAGCGTTGAAGACGAACATTTTATGCAATAATCTGTAAGGGATAGTTTTACAGTAGGGTTGCAACTCGGTGTAGTTAACTTGCCTGTAGTCCCAATCATATGCATCAATAGGTACAATTGTACATGGTGCTCAAATTATCATTAACCCTACAATGTAATGTATCATATACTAAATGGACCAAACAGAATAATTAAGTAAAATTATGAATATTCAATGATTGACAATAACAGGCAATTAGAAAATTCAATCAGAAACTCAATCAGAAACTCCCAAACCTCAATCAGTCAAAGTCCCTCACCCTCATGTAGTCGGCAACGTGGCCGCCGAGAATGTACTTGCGATGAGTTTCAACATTCAAAGACTTATCCTCCTTGTTGAAGCCCGGGAACCTCTTCTCGCTGTGAGGAATGTCCAAACCTCCATCAAGAGCACCCTGATTACCGCCACTATGTTAAACACAAAAACAAAAACACTTTACAGCTAAATGAAAACATTAGTACCGTCAGTTAGCTATTCAGCATGAACTAGTCCAAAGGTACTCCGTGGTACTGAATTATTGCACCCACGAAGGTGTACATAAAATCACCTTCAAAGCACCAAACACCCTGTTGCCAGTAGTGGTCCTAACGAGACCGACGTCCAACAAAGCCCTGAATGGCCTTTTCTCATCACCGGCTTCAATATTAAAGTCCTCACCGGTAGCCTGGCATTACAATCATTGATCAAGTACGTCAGAACTGACAATTCTGCTCAAGATCAGTGATCCAACCCAAGGAAGCGCTTATTTGTGAACACCCAGGATAAAACTGCAGATACTTTGTTCTAAATTCCTCAACCAAAGTCGAGGGTGTCTATTAAATGGACTGGCAGCCTTCTAGACTTCTCATAGAAACAAGTAATGCACAGCAGAACCTAAATAATGAAGTAGCTGAGCTCAGGCATAGTCGGACTACACACCATTTCATTGCCGATGTACTCCTGATCAAGGCCAAAGTTCTTCAAGTGACGACGAGCCAACAGAAGACCAGTGCAGTAAGCTGCATTACGAAAGAGTCACGTCGTCAGAATCCAAAAACGACTGACTAGGTTGTGATCAATATTGCAATGCACGTAAAATAAGTCCAAGGCGATTGAGCAACTCTAAACCCTAAACCCGTACCTGCAGCACAGTTCGTGAGGCCACCCTTCAACCCATACCGAGGAAGCTCATGAGCATAGGCAGAGGAAAGAACAATGTCCCCAGCAAGAGTGGCGTAGGAGATTTGGGCCACAATATCCTTGTTGGTCTAGAGGGAGACGACTTAAGGAGAAGCCAGTAGGAAAAAATGGATTTGATCAGGCAAACCATTAAACGTAATCGAGGTACTAAATTGTGACACGTATTTAAATGCGACACGCTACAGTCTTGCACAATGGATCCATATTGATTTTGAGAATGAACACACCACCTACTCATTAGAACTCCCGTTGGTTTCATGTTCATCTATAAATAAAATTTTGGAACCTTATAACTACTGCATACTGTATCCAAATAAAGCATACTTGGTGCAATGGAATCCTCTTGCAATTGCCAACAAGAATCAATGAAAATTGGGTCAGCCTAATAATAATACTCAGCGCATTAACTGTAGCTTTAGGTGTGGCAACTCACACAAAACCCCTGCTACCATCGGAGCCATCCACATGCTCGCAAAACTGGGTAAAGAGTGAGGCAGTTGCGCAATTAGAAAGCCCTAAAACCATCAGAAAAGCAAAGATAATTAACCAAAAATGCCAGCTTCAATTGCCAGCTCTCTCATCATAAAAAGGATACAAATCTCACGACGAAGCGATACTTGGGAGTATTGTACTTGTTCTTGTCTTGAGTAGTCAAGCGGATCCTGGCACGGTAGTCGGTCTTTCCAGCTGCATCGTCGCACAAGCAATACTCAAAACCCAAAATTTACCAGCAGCGCAAAATCCGTACTTGCATTCTTCTACAAAAGAGCATCACCGAAAAGAGATGCAAACTCCCACAATGCTCAGAGACAGAGTCCAAATCTCACCTCTGCGGCGTTTGTACTTGACCTGAAACCTCTTGAAGTAGGCCTTCGTCTTGTTCGGCTTGATGAACGCCTGAACGTAATCACAGAAACCAAAATTCGTTTAAATTTCGTAAAAATATGGAATTTCGTAACATTCATGAGTCGAGAGAACGGACATGGAAATTAGGGTTTCGGAATCGCACCATCGCTGGAGCGGGGAATGACGCTCGTGAAGAGGAGTGTCGTCAGAAAGCCTACTAACTTAGTCCTAAGAACCAAGTCCTTGAGGTTCTCCCACCGTTCGATCATTTCCTGATCCTACGGCTATGAGTTCGTCCATGTCATGTTCTAGTATTAGTCTAATTAGTGGTACATGAGCCGGAGAATTTTGATGTTGTCTCCGTCTAACCTCTAAATGCCCCAAGGCAGAAAATCTTGGTGTCAACAAAATTTGGGTTAAAACAGATATGATCAAATTATTATTTTATATGAAGTATCATTATCTAAAGGAAAATTACCCTTTAAATTCTATTCTTAACACCCAAATGTGAAAAAGGTTGTTAACCCCTAAAGGACAAAGTTGTATTTTTGGCAACATAGTGATTTTGGCAGCCCGATATGAATGGATTTTTTTTTCTTTGAAATTTGCACACAATATGTGTCCGAGGAGTAACTTCAAGGCCCAAAAATTTTCACAACTTTTGATTACATGAATGACTACATGGTGATTTTTATATTATTGCATGTTAAGTGATTTTCTTTGATCTTTGGGTAACCCAAGCAACTCAAAAACTTCTTTGAAAATCACTTTTTGAGAAAATAAAAAATTGAAAGTCATTCTTTAGAATTATATGTACATATGATGCTTTGAATCATTCCATTATGATTAATGAGATGAAAGTTATGCGGGTTTTTAGTTTGTGGATAGGTATGGAGTATTTCAAAACCATATCTACCTACAACTAAAACTCCTCATAACTATTATCTAATTAATCATAATGGGATGATTTAAAGCTTTCCACGTATATATAATTCTAAAGAATCCTTTAAATTTTCATTTTTTCAAAGAGTGATTTTCAAAGAAGTTTTTGAGCTTCTCGGGCTACCCAAATATAAAAAAGATCACATATCATGCAATTATTCTCCTAACCATGTAGTCAAAAGTTATGAAAATTTTAGGGCCTTAAAGCTATTTGTTGGGGACATGTTGTGTGAAAATTTCAAAGAAGAAAAATAAATACTCCATTTGTAATGAATTGCCCCAAATTGCTATGTTACCAAAAAATACAATTTGGTTCGTGATGGGTTAATGATTATTATATTGAATATCACCCAAATATGGGAAAAAAAGGATATTGATGATCTTTGTATTGAAGATTTCATATAAGGTTGTTCATTGCAAATTTTGAGATTTTAGTGTTTACTTTAGAAAGAAACAACCTCCTATAACCAAGGTGTTGTATTACTTTGCATTGTTAACAATAGGTGTTGAAAACTATAGAAACTAGAATACACAAACATGTCGAAAAGTAAATCCAAATTGCAACACAATACAAATGACCGACCATCCAATAATAAACATCTCAAATACTCCAAATGCTACTTAGCCTCAATTGGACTAGTCTACACAAAAATTGAAGTGTAAAAAGAAAACCTCAGATTATATAAATTGACAACATTGCCATCATCTACAAACAACCCTCAAGGTGTACCATTTCCTAAAACTCCAAGAAAGCCTTCACACACAAGACTTGAAGAAAATAAAGAAGCCGAGGGCGGGCCTAGAGTTACAACCACCCTAAAGGTTCCCCAAAATGCCTCCATTTACACCTCCAATAGTTCCAAAACATTAGCTTAGCCCTCCAATGGCTTATACATGGCAATTTTAGCTATATTAAATTTACAACCATTTTATAACATGGATTACATAGCCTAATAGCCAATTGTCATCAAATAATGTGACAGTTATTGTGTCACTCTGCATCGTTAATAGTAGGTGTTGTAAACTATAGACACTAGCATACATATATGTCAAAATGCAAATTCACACTGCAATACAACATGAATGATCAACCATCTAATTGCCCCCTAGCTAAGTAAAGCGCCCTTGTAACTCAGCTAGCAATAAAAGTCAAATCAAATACCCTCTACTATATCTACTATCCAATCAACATCTTGAAGAAAATAGTTGATGAGTCTCTACCCATTTCTATACTTGAATTGATCATTAATGAAGGGAAAAGTTGGTTGCAATTGAACCCCATCCTTGGTCACTTCCAACATTGTAGTTAGACTCCACAAATCTCCATCCAAGCTTCAATAGCCCAAACCATTGTTTGGATGGAGATTTGTAGAATCCCGTGTAGAGTCTAACCGCATGAAATGTTACCAAGTAACTACATTCTCCATAAATAAGAAAATCATCTATAGCAACTTGAAAAAGTAGTGTCATTAGAGTTCAAAGACATCTTTGTGTTAATAGTGTTATTCAAAGGTGCCTATGCCTAGATAAAGTTTAGATATGTAGCTTGCTACAATACTCGTTGCAAAGTATAAATTTTCTCAAAGACCAAATCATGCATTGGCATTCAATAATGCCTACAATGTCGTTGAAGGAGTACAAAGAAGGGTGCATTGCAGAGATATAAAAGATAGGTCATGCATCATCATACAACACAAGTACGAGCCCAGATTCAACCTTCGTAGGAAGAGATAAGATTCTAGTGCCACCCTCAAGTTCAATTGTCTTTCTCTAGGTCAGTACAGCATTAACCATGAGACCTAGATTATGTATCAAACAATAGCATTTTATAATAGAAAAAAAGGGTATCATACAATGCAAGTTGAAAATGGCCTTTGTTTTTCCATTCCATCCATGAGTTAGGAAGAAAAGAGCTTATGAGGCATATATATATATAAAGCCAAGTGCGTTGCACAAAAAACCAAGGCAATACATGCAAATTTTCTAAAAGAGAAGAAGGGCAAGAGAGAAGGCAAGTGTTGCTTACATAGTCCAACACCTATGTATTTATAAAGCTTTTCAATAAAATAAGGCTATAGTGTAGCTCTGTGGCAATCATTTGTTTTGAAATTAATTTAAATCATTTGTTTATATTTCTTTACAAAGGACAAATATGTACTATAGAATCCAATACATTATGCTAAGTTTAGTGTCATTGTCTCATGGCTAGTCGGAAGAAGAAAAGATAATGTTGTCAAGCCTTGCGGATTGAGTATCATTGAATCATTTAATGACTAAATTTTTCATATATAAGTCTTGTTGAATAGCACCTCACCACACATAAACACACACTCAATAGAGTGCAAAAACATTATCGTGTCAAATGAATTCATATTTAAAGCTAAATGTGCCACCCTTCTTCAAACATAAGAAAACCTTACCATTCTCATCTAGGCCATAGAGTATGTGATGTATTCCATTAATAGTAATGACACCATTAAGATGATAAAAGATATAGAGATGCACAACTAGATGCTCTAGCACATCAAAGCATTCACTAATCCTATAAGTAACACCGTAACCAAATCTCCTCACATTTCTAAAAATTTTAACTTTGTTGCTAGGCTCCTCTTCTTTGTTCCTAAGAAATATAATTTCTCAACATGTGCAATACCTTTCAATCTTCCAACTCTTTACTTTCAATAGACCCATCATTCAACTTTGAAACTAGCTATTTTGAAGTAAACTTTAGTTAGCAATTGCAATGCATTATTAAGCCTTTGTAAAACTCCCTTATCTCGCTCTACTAAGCTTCATCCATTCTATGAGTTTCTTCTTTTTTGCATATTTAGAAAAATATTTTAAGTTTTTTGGTACAAAACCTACTTGTCACTTGATTTCATAACTACAACTTCTAGATTCTTGTCTAAAATGTAAATCCTATGAGCATGAATTGAGTACATGAAGTTTCAACATTCTATAAATTCATAATTTATACATGAACTATTATCCAAAAAATGCATGTAAAGAGAAACTCTAATCTATTTTTTCCTCCCAATAAGATCCAATAATAATTTGGACAATTTAATGATGGGAGCTAAGCTTAATCCTTTACTGACTATGTACTAAAAAGCCCAAATTAGACCTAATTTTTTTTAAGCAATTTTGAAAAATCTATATAGAGATAATTATTTATTTAAACCAATGCATACAATGTTCTTCATTTAAGCTAATGACATAATAAATCTTCCATTTAACCCCTAAAGGACAAAAGTGCATTTTCGGTAATATAGAAAGTTTGGGCAAGTACATATGACTAGAGATTTCTATGTTTTGGGCCCAAAATTCACTAGAAGGTTGGAACAACAAATATCTTGAAGGCCAAACAATTTTTGTAACTTTTGACTGTACAATTGAAAAATGATTGCATGATATGTTGTTTCTTTCTCAACTCAGGTAGTTTGGGCAAATTAAAATAATCAATTTTCTTAGAAACTTTATTAAAACATTTGAACCATTGGGATTGGCAATTTTAAATTATATATTGTACAATTCCAAATGATTTGAAAATTTTCAAGTATAAACTCAACTTTCTTTAAAGCATGAATCCAAAAAAGCACTACCATTTTGAACATTTTTTTAATGCAAATATGGTCTTGTAAAGTGCACTTGCTTCTTTTTTGCAAGGCGAAAAGAAAGGATTTTGGTTGGTTCAAACACTAATATCTTCTAATCCATAAGGTAAAAGTTTTTGAAATTTTATCACCATCTTTGCAAACCAACATACTATAAGTTCCTATAGTTAGTTTTTTCTATAAATAGTTTTTCTCCAAAACTTTGGTACTTGTGTTATAAATGGAGGTTTTGAAGCGTTTGTGGTAGAAACATAGTTAAAGAACTTTAGGGTTAAAATTATACTTTCTACAATATGATCAATCAATGTCTACAACTTGAACTCTTAGTACATAAAGGATTATATGTTTTTTTGGATAAAGACAATGACCTCTCACACAATGTCACAATCATGCACGCTCTTTACAATAAAGGTAGTAATAGTTGCAGGTAGAGAAAAATGAACTCAATGAAAAAACATCATGGTTGAAGGAGATTTGGACACATAGCAAGTCTTTTGAATGAATTTGGAGTCAAACTATAAGCTAGGTAAGGAGTTATGAAAGCAATATCTAAAGTAGAAGTACATATTTATTTTTTTAATGTATTAATGATGTACATTTCAAGAGGGGTTACTTTAAATTTCCACTTCTAAAATTTGCAATTAATTCCACAAAGGTCAAAAAAATAAGAAACAACTTGGAATAGAAGTTAATCCAATAAAAATTATTGAAAATTGTTTCAAAAAATTGAGCATAATTCCCTCAAAATGCAATCAACTCTAAAAACATTGCTTTAAGAACCAACTACCTTACTTAGTTCGAAGGCCAATGAAGCCCTCCCTAAATTTGTTGAACCCATCAGAGAATGTTAGTGCCCCAGTTATAGATTTAACGTAAAACTACCTATACTTGATTACTTAAACAATTCTCGAACAAATCATGAGTGATATAAAGCAATGCAAACAATTCCCATGCAGAAAGATAGGCAATATGGGGACTACAAATTTCTCATGATTTTATTCCCAAAATTGAAATTACTATGATCTTAGGGAACTAGAAAGTGCTTTGAACATATAGACAATGTCTAGACTTTTCTAGTTATGATCATTTCAAGAAACTACTTTGCCACTCAATACTTGCTACACACTTGATAACACTTTAGGAAATGTATCATGGCCTTAATAGTCCCAACATTGAAAAGGAGAAAGAAACACATTCCAAACTTTAGTTGGAAATTTGTTCATACACATGGTTGGAAATAGCTACATACAGTTGGGTATGGGTCTCTAGTTGGAAATAGGTGGTTTAACCATAATCTACAAATCTTTCATGAACTGGAGGATCAGCTTCAGAGTTTGAAAGACGGCGCTTCAGGCTTTGATTACACTTCTGCACTTAAGACGTTTTGGAGTGGTCGCAGATCTGTTAACTAAATTACGCCCTCATTAATTCCTTGTCGTAAACTACGGTACTCTCCACACTGCAGATGGACAATGACCGAAAGCCAAGCTGCTGGAGATATGTCTATTCTTCCTCTCCGTTCAGAACCAAGCTCGGAACATTGTGGACATAATTTTCTCCAACAAATTTACCAATGGAATGGTCATCGTCACGGTTAGATTTGAAAACCTGCTTCACTTTTCGAATGCCAGCATACGCATGTCAACAAATTGCCACACTCAGTAACATTGTCCATAGCAACGGCTATTTGCACATTGAATTTGCATTTCCCCTGCCTGCCGCATATGGCAAAGCATTCACCCTCGCGGAGCAGAATTCGATACGCTGTGCAGAGCAGAATAGTAAGAATCATCGAAAGCAAATGAAGGTGTCGTTACATTCTACCACCTCACAGAATTTACTTAAGAACTCACGGAGACAAGTAGACATTCAAAAATCTGTGCACTAATTTCGCCAGCTCAAATTTCAAACCAGATGGTCAGCCAGTCTACAAGTGAAAGTGATTCAGCAAACGCCGATCAACTATTCCTCAGCAACCTTGGCACAAATGTACAGACCCATCAACTCAATTCAAAAACCAACGCAGGCAACGTCGTGCAAAGAGGACGCTACAAGATGCTGGAAATGTGCAGCAGAGAAGAAAGGCTAATCGTGATTCAGTAATCGATTCCAGACCCAACGGTCATGTAATGTACATGTGCACCACTATTCACAATGGATACTTAGGGGGTCTGGAAATAAGAACCCGACAAACCCTCACTCATTGATCAGCTATGAATCCTAAACGGAAAAGATATGCAGCCGATCTACAACAACGGACAACCTACGTAATTATAAACCCCAGCTACCGAAAAACGCAAATTACTGCTTCTGCTGACTGGGGGTCACGTCCGACTGGATGGACGCGTACGCCGTATTCACAGCTTCGCGAGTCTGCTGCGCAAGACTGCCCGCCTTGTCCGAAGCCACTTGCGAGGCATCGGAAGACGCCTGCTTCGTCTGCTCCCACTTCTGACCAGCCACCGCGCCTGCCTGATTGTAAACCTCGCCAGCCTTCTGCTGCGCGGCGCCCGCGGCGTCGTACGCACCCTGCTTGGCCTGACCCAACTTCTCGCCCGCCACGCCCGTCGCCTCGTTGGCTTTGTTCTGCGTGGTGCCCGTGGCGTCCGAGGCGCCCTGCTTCGTCTGTGCCCACTTGTCGCCCGCCACGTTCCCGGCCTGGTTCGCCTTGTCCTGGGCGGTGCCCGTGGCGCTGGAAGTGCTCTGCTTCGACTGCTCGGTCGCCTGAGCCACGGTCGACTTCACGTTCTCGAAGGCGTTGTTGAGGACATTGGTCGCCTGCTGCAAGTAACTGCCGCCGACCTCCTTGGCCTGCCCGGCCTTGTCGGAAGCCACTCCGGCCGCCTCACGGGCTTTGTCTTGCGTGGTTCCAGCAGCGTTCTGTAACAAAAAAAAGTACCCAACAATCAAAGAGTGCTATACAAGGTAACCAGCTAACCTCGCCCGACTTCAACAAATTACGTAGGCCAAGCTTCCTGCCCACCGCTTCATTGCACACTCTACAGCTCTCACGGAAAAAATTGCAAGCAAACTGAAACCATTTTCCTAACGAAACAGGAGTCACCATGCGAGTGCGCCCACTCACTCATGCACCATCTCATTCGACTGCGAAGACTATTAATTACTCTCACCAAAGCCAGTGAAATGAGGCACCCGTTATGCAAAATACGAACTCCAAGAAAGTTTGTCCACCAGCCTTGCGCAGTGGACTAGGGGTTCGCGTCTGTTACCTGGGTGGCTTGCTGGGCCTCGCCCGCCTTCTGCTGCCCAAAGAGCTTGGCATCCTCGGCCTTCTTGGCGGCGGCGTCCTGGTTGGTGTTGTACGAAGCCATGTCTGAAACTCGGAAACTGGAAATGAATCTAACTTACTCGATCTCGAGGAGAGAGAGAAAAGAGACAAGAAATTGACAGTAAGGTAACGATTCACGAAAACAAGAGAGTCTGCAAATTTGCTTGAGAGAACTTGGGATTCGAGAATGACATCTGGTGGAGAACTCTGGATGTCGCTCCTCTCTATATACCAAGACTTGGAGGGACAGGTGGCACTGCCATTCAGAAATCAGGACACTTGGCGCCTTGGCGTTGCAGGATGTCACAGCCTGGGTGGGATTGATTGCAGCGGAAGTTTAGTTAGTACCGGTTAGGGCTGATGGCGGTGAATTCGTGGACGTGAGCAAAGAGGGCGTGGTCTCCAAGCTCATCCTCTCCCGAGTCAGAGACTGCAAGGGCGCAGCACCCAAAAGAGACCGGATTGAGACAGTGAGTGGGAAAAACAAGATTTTATGTGAACAACCCCATTGGTCGAGATAGGTAAATCTAGAAAGAGTGAAAATGTGAGGATTTGAGGAATTCTCACTTGATCCCTCCCCACCAGCGATCCCTAAACTGGCTAAATGTCACTCAGTTGCTACTTAATTTCTTCGTGCCCTCAGTGTAAATTTAAAAAAATCTTACGAAAATGAACATTTGGCTAAAAACCTTGAACCTGTTCTAAGATCATTGCTCCCCACCCACTAACATAGGTCCTCACAGATAATGCAATTGCTTTGTTGGGATCCTATAGTTCGCATTGTAAACTTTGTTCATCCAAGGAGCATAGCAAGACGCCCTAACTCCAATCCTTTGTTTAGATTGGCATATAGGCCTACTTGTATTGGCTACCACTTACAATTACAAGTCCATTCCTATCCTTGTTTCCTACACTCAATGAAGCCACCAAGGGGCTAAGGTTCCCAACCCTAGCCCTCCTACTTGGTGTTGGGGGCATGGTTTTTTATGCATTGAGCATGACAATTTTCTTTTTTTTTCCTTTTAGCTTCCAATGTACAATGAAATTTTCATAGAACCTAGAGTTGAATGTTTTAGCAACATTTTTTTGTATTTTCTAGTTGATAAACTCTTTACACAAAGGTTGTCTCTATAGTTGTTGTTTAGATTAAAAAAAAAATTGAAAAAATCCAAGTACATTTATTGCACAAATACATCATAAATGCTCACCAAAAAATAACAATACTAATCAAATTGGATTGGTTAACCCATACTAGGAAGTCTTATAGTTGCAATATCTACCAAATTCACAATACATACCATCATACATTTCACTATAAAAAAAACTATGTTTTTGGTGTCGTAAGTAGAAAAACGTGTCATGTTTTTTGGAACATCATGCATCAAGCGATGGATGGGTGTAGAAGTGTAAATTTGACGTAATGTCGTGAAAAACATATACAGCTAAATTAGAGAACAAGTAGATGTCACCATTGACATACATGTTCATAATGATGTTTAAAAAAACAAGTTAATGTTTTTTGTGACATCCAAAAAAACATAGACTACCGCGTCAACAAAAAGTTCATTTTGATTATAGATAAATTTAAAAAAATTACTATAGTCAGTAGTAAAGTATTGCCCATAAGTGGAAAAATTTGGAAAAAAATAACCTCACAACATGCTTTGCCAAAAAAAAGGAAATGGATGGATGACTTGAATGTATAAGATGGATGAAAATAGCTAGTCTATATACTAGTATAGTGGTAGGAAGAGAGACAATCTATATGGGATATGAAAATCAACAATTGTATTCATTGTGAAATGTAAAAAACAACATCGAGATGTCTAAAACAACATGTGCATGTTTGGAAAAACATGTGCATGTCTAAAATGACATCAACATGTTCAATGGTAAGTGCCATATTTTAGAATCCTATATCTTTTGCCTCACCTTAGGCTAGGAAAGGCTATAAATGTATTGTCTCTCCTTTTCATTCTCATTAATTTGAAATGAAGTTATTCCTTCATTTTGCCATCAAAAATCTTCTTAATGGTAGATGGTAAGTTTTCTTCAATTCTTATTGAATTTAACAAATTTCCTTGTTCATTTTAATTTATTTTTTAATTTATTTTAAATAAATTTTTTGTTAATTTTGACTTATGGGTGGGGTAGGTAACAATTGATGTTTCAAAAAACATCTAATTTAATATCTCAAAAAACACAATTTAAATTTTCAAAATTTTCAAAATGTGTTGACAAAGCATGCTATGTCAATATAATTTGGGGTCCATGTCATTTTTTTTCCAAGTCCATGTCAAAACCTTTGTCAAAATAGTGTTGAATGAAAAATTGTCCTATGTGGTACTACCTGTCCTAAAAAGAGCTTATATGGCACTTAAGACCCCTCCACATGTAGCCTTTTACAAAGCTTGCAAGACCTCATTTTATTTGATGTAAAAAAAACAAGCTAAATTCAAAAGCGTCATCTGAAATTTTGGCATGTTTTTTGCCTTTATTTTATAATGGATTCTATGTGACATCAAAAAGGAGCAATTTTACTAAAGACCTCAAATCTAAACAAATAGTACATAGGTCTCTTTTACACCACACATTTATCAAAGCCTCTTTCTTTCATTAACTTTGGAGATTTTTATATATAAGTTCTTTATACTCGGGGAGAAGGTTTATTGAATTCAGTCTTTAACCTTGAAGCCCATCAACATCCACTTTCTAAACAATGTACAAATTGAAAATCAAATCTCTTTCTTGTTACAACTTGGATGAAAGTCATCCTAATATTTAGAAATACCTAATGAATTTGTTGTCCTATCCAAGGGTTGGATTTGATGTTACTAAAGCACATATTTCTCTAAAATTACAAATGTGGAAGTTTATCAAATAGTTGACCAAGCCAAAATTCATTGACCCTAGTTCAAACTTGGAATTGCAAAAATGAGGTCATAGAATCAAAGAACACAATTTTTTTAAAATCACCATGTTAACCCCTAAAGCCCTGAACAGTGTTTTTTGAGATTATAAATTTTTTGGGCAGCTCACTACGGATGGAGTTTTTATTTTTTTTCTTTGAAATTTTGATACAATGTATGCCCGAGGAGTAGCTTTAAGGCCCGACAATTTTCATAACTTTTGACTTCACGGTTAAAAAGTTATGGTAGGATATGTTGTTTTCTCTACTCGGCGGGCAGCCCGGGCAGCTGAAAAAACTTCTTCAAAAAAACTTTTTCTTAAAAGTGAAATTTCAAATTGGTTCTTTAGGTTTATACAGACATGTGAAGCCTTGAATCAATCCATTCCGATCAATGAGTCAAAAGTTATGAAGATTTTGAGTTTGGGGTAGTTTGCGGCCAATTACAGAATCTCTACAGTACAAAAAAAGTTTGAAATTCTTCATTTAATTCAATTTTTCATATTTTTGGAAAAAAATAAAAACAGATGGTGTAGATTGTTTATTACAACATTTTAACCATTGGGATTGGAGATTTTCAATTCCATGAATAAAATGTTCACAATTTCGTATTGTGGCTCATTTTTTACTTCTTTCTACTTACTTATTTTTTCCTATATGTTATACAATTCCAAATGGTATGAAATTTTTTGAGAATGTAACCAACTTGCATTGAAGTATGAATTCAAAGAGTAACCACCATTTTGAATTTTTTTCACACAAATGTGACCTTGTGAAGTGCAGCTGCCCGGATTTTTGCAGGGATAAAAAAATAATTTTTGTCAATTCAAATGCTTATATCTTGCAATCTAAACGGTGGAATTTTCTGAAATTTTTCCCACATGTTTACAAACCACCTTAATACAAGATCCTACGGTTACATGAGTCAAAAATGTGTTTTAAAAGAAAAATTGCACTTGTACTAGAAATGGCAGTTTTGGAGCATTTTTGGTGAAAACATAGTCAAAAACCTTTAGGGGTTAAGAGAACCTCATTTCAAATTCATTCCAACAAAATTTACTCAAAAAATGACAAAACTATGCTTGTACCAACTGAGTTTAGAAGGAATTTTGAATTTTTCCTTTCAAAATTTATAGAAGAATATTGGCAATAATCTAACCGTATAGATAGAATCTACAACTCAAACCCTACAACTTTTATTTGCATTTCAAATTCCAAAATATTCTTCCAAATAGTACTTTATGATGATTTTTTTGAAATTGCCAATTTTGGAGATGATTCTCAGCGCATAGGAATTAGGGTCTCAAATTTACTTGTTATTTTGTTTCACAATATTTTGAATTTACACTTGCAAGCATGGTGATTAGGGTAGGCTCAACTAGGAGAGGTCTTAAAACATGGCACAAAAGAGGGGACTTTTTTTTCACTTTTATCCCGTCTACCCACCAAGGAGCATGGCAGAAGACCATAATTTTTTTCTCTGTTGGAAATGAATTTAGGCACACATATGGACTAGGTTCACTTCACAAGCACTCCTAACACAAGCGTGATTGCTGTATGTTCCAGAGTTTGGTGGGTTCACATTTCACAAGACTTCATGGTCTTCACACTTCACTCCAGTGCCGCCATTCCCATTTCCAAAGCAGCTTGGAGATCCAGAACCTGGCTGCTCATAGACTGCCACGTCTGGAACCACACGACGTTCTTGCCGATATAGCCCAGCCAGTGGGGCCACAGCAGAGCAAAGCCAAATGTGCAATTACTGGCCCACCTCCTGCATCCACAGGAACGTGACAAGTGGCCTAAATCCATGAGCACATCCCAACACTCGACACCTGTCCTTCAGTTCAAGTCGTTATAAGCAGCAGTGTGGGTCCCTACCAAACATCATCCGCAAGCTACATTACTATTCAGCGTTTAGTATCAGCGTGTTCCATTTCGTTGTGATTCCATCATCTGTAGCACAGCAAGTTCTCTCTTGATTCTGTGCACTACTTCGTTCTTTAGTTTCGAATTTACTCTCAGTTTCAGATCTAATGGCTTCTTACAATCGGGACGCTGCTGCCCAGAAGGCCGAGGAGACGAAGGTCTTTGGTCAGCAGAAGGCGGGCGAAGCCCAGAAAGCCACCAAGGTAACCTACATACCCTCCCCTCTGCAGTCGGCTTTATTGCACAGCTATTTCTGTGTTTTCGTTGGTGCCAGTCTATCGTGCACGCACTCTGAAATTGCTCATTCCCTGCGCATTTTCGGAATTTCTCCTGTTGTAGATTACTATGATAAATTGGAGTTCACATATGAAGTTGTAATCGCGAGTGCGAAGAACCCATTTATGCCTGAGGCAGTATCGTTTGAGAGGATTGTACTCGGGATAACTGGTTCGCATTCTTTTTTTTTTACAATGCGGTTGTGAGTGCATGCTCTCCTCGCCGGAAATGTGTCCTGCTTTGAAGAGTTTACCATTTTTGCTTGCTGAGAGAGTGTATTTCAGAGCTCATTGTCTAACTGCATGGATTTATCAGTAGGTTGCATTTGGACGGAAAGAAGATTGTCTGATCTCCATTTTGAATTGAGTCCTTGATAATCTTGATCGTACTGGTGGTTTTGGTGTCACAGGATGCCGCCGGCACTACTCAGCAGAAGGCTCAGGAGGCAGCCGGAGCAGCTGGCGACAAGGCTAACCAAGCGAGCAACGTCGCCGGGGAGAAATGGGGGCAGACGAAACAAGGGGCTTCCAACGCCGCCGGAGCCACCCAGGAGAAGGTCAACCAAGCTGGGGGCGTGGCAGGGGAGAAGTGGGAGCAGACGAAGCAAGCGTCCGCCGACGGGGCGCAAGTAGTCTCCGACAAGGCCGTGGAGACCAAAGATGGAGCGGCTGGGTTGTTGCAGCAAGCAGGGAACGCGATTGGAAATGCAGTGAACAGTGTGAAGGATGCTGTCACTCCCAAGTAGTGATTACAGCAATGTTCTGTGTTTGCTAAAGGCTCTTTCCCCTGTGAATACTGTAAAGAGTTCACTTAAATACTAGTGCAATTGTATTGCGCAAACTTTTTGAGAATGAAATCGATGAAGGTAGTTTGTTTTATGGCTTCTGTGGTGAGCATTGGAGGTATGAAATGGCATGGCTTTGTGACTTCTCTTTCCACGCGTATGATTGTGTGGTTTTATCTCTCTCCTTAAAGAAACTGTATCTCTTTCCCCAAACATAAGCCTTGGGCTTTCGCTCTTGAGTTGCAAATTTCGTTCATATGCGTCTTAGTTTGGTGGATAATTCTCGATGTCATTCCGTTCAATCAATCTGCTTCGTGAAATCGCGATGTATAATGAACTGGGGCGGGGAGTATATCCAACATTCCAAGATTTGTGTGAAACTGTAAAGAACCCTAATTTGTCGTCCCCTGAATTTTAATTTCAGTTCTGGTTATGATGTGAAATGGGTCTTTTTTTAAATCATATTTTGCTTGTCATACTACTTTCTCCGACAAAAGCTCTGGAATTATAATCTAGGAGTAGCGGGACAGCACTTCATAACCAAAACCAATTTCAGCAGATAAAGCCAAAAATGTCTCTTCAATCTGTCTCCACGGAGTTCTGAAGAGCTTCATCCTCATCTTCCTTCAATTTTTGCGAGACAGAAATCTCGAAAGCAATGCATGTTCGTAAGTAATAACCATGCAGGTGAACATGGCAAGGGAATGTCTACTGCGTTGCATTCTGACGTCGCGGTGTAGGAGAGTCTCACAAATATAATTTTTGTTACGCTCTCCAACAACTGCGCACGACTGGGATGCATCCGGAGGACGAAAATATGCAGCCATCAGCATGTTTCCATGATCGTAGACAGCAACGATTGATTGATAGTTCATTGATGCAGTTTTCATCTCTTACCTCGAAAGTGGCGTTCACACCATGGCAAAAGCAGCTTGTGCGCATCAAGATTAGATGGTGGAACTGGGTTTTTGAAAATCTGCATTTTCAGATTTCTTATTTCTTAGGAAGCATCAGGCATGTCAATTGGGTGCATTGAAACGCTATAAGGAGTATAAGCTAATGTGGTGCCAACCTTTCTATAACTTTGCATCAAAGCAATTGGGAAAATGACACTCGAATGGCTTGTCTACTATCAAATCAGGCATCAAATTAGATTAGCCCAACTTTTAAATGGCTTGTCTACTATCAAATCAAGCATCAAATTAGATTAGCCCAATTTTTAAATGGCTTGTCTACTATCAAATCAAGCATCAAATTAGATTAGCCCAACTTTTAAAAGAGGGTTGACCAATAGGCAATACCTAAATTTCATGAATACAAACCAAGTCGTCAAGATTTTCAATTTCATTTGCCATGGGTTTTCTCATTTGTTATTATTTGCAATTGAGCTTCTCTTCTCTACTTCTTGTGGCCTTTTTTTTATAGGACATCAAACTTTTAACCTGGTTTTTCACTTTGAAGTGATACTTGCCAATAGAAGATAAAAATACTAAACAAATCTTCATGGCAATCATCTAATATCCAACAAGTCAATCTAGCCTTACAAAGCACCTAATATGCTACCATCTAATATCCAACAAGTCCACTTTCTTCCATATTTATTTATTGGCATAAATAGAGGCCCCCATTGCATTTACATAAAAAGAGAAAATTTCAACCATCTAAGGGTGGAGCCAAGGTAGGGTTCTAATAAAAGAAAGAAAAAGGGACATAACTAACTAAAGCCGGTGTACATTTTGTGCCTAATCCATATCACCTTGTAATTGTCTCTTAGACAAATTCTACAATAAGATGTCCTATTCAATATCAAAATAATCTAGGACCTTATTAGAAGATTCAGGAGACTAAAAGAATTTAAGCAAATATTTAGAAATATAAAGACCAACTAATCCTTTCATAATCAATTAATCATTGCTATATAACATAAGCTAATTAACAATTGTGGCATTGGAGAATCTTTGGGACAATAATGTGACTATGAGCAATCCATACAGTCTAAAGAATAAGACCTCTAATTATCATTTGTATATAGAAAAAGGGCTTGGTGAAAATTTGGACTTTGTCATCAAACTGTTTACCAACACATATAAAGTGTAATTGGATCCTTCAAAGTAGATGTAGGATGAACTTACATTTTTTTTTCTTAATCAACAAACCTAAATTTTGAAGGATAAATATAATCATCTAGATCAAAGATGTCCTAATCTAGACAAGTTAATGCATTTTAGAAGGGATCTATTGCTAATGTTGGATGTAGCCCAAAGCTTGGTTCCAGGGGTTGAAAAATTCTGAAGATTCTTTTGATAGCATGTTGTTTAATCTTTCTTATTACTTTAATCCTTGAACGCCTAGCCCATGTTCACTGAAATCCAAATCTTTTTTAGTCATTCTAATTAAACTATCACCTAAAAAAAGATCCACATTAATTGACTGTACCAATTCATAGTGGAGACATGCCTGGAGGTACATGCAAAGGTACTTGTCCTTTGACCATATCAATGACAAGATTATAACTGTCAAACAAGGACATCTTTCAAAACGGAGAGGCGATATTTTTGCCCTAGGGGCGCTTTAGGTTAAACAAAGTAACACAAATGGATTGGCAAATCTATACCTTAAGACAGGTAGTTTGTTTTGTTTGTTTGTTTCTAATGTTGAGATCTCCCGGACCGTGCATCTAATGGCCGCGTGCTTCGTACTGTTAGAAAGCTCTCAGTGAGGAGGGTGCATGGCTTTGTTTGATGACATTTTTGCTTACAGCAAGAAAGTTATTGAATTTCAAAGTTTTAATGGATTAAAAAATTAAGAAATTACTTTTACTTTAGTTTTGGTTGTGGTAACAGCATAGGGCACTAGTATAGTTTAAATTAGCATAAATAGGCATCTTTGTGTTGTTCATGAGCAATCTGGCTGTTCGTACCAAAATTACTCTGATCAAGACTCAAGTTTGGAAATGCAAAGTTCTGCGGTATCAGCGCATTGATTAGGACTGCCAAGGCTCAACAGAACCAAAGGAAATATATTATGGAGACTTGTGAGCTTATCCGTAGATCAGCAGGTGCACAAAGTGTAGATAGCGATGAGCCTGGAGAGGACGCCCTTCCCGCAGCAACTGCCACGTTCGGGAAATCACGACGATCTTGCCTGTAGGCCACCTGGGCGGAGTTGTCCTGCAACATCAGGGCGCCAAGTGTCCTCAATGGCAGTGCCACCTGTCCCTCCCAAGTCTTGGTATATAGGCAGGAGTGACTTCCAGAGTTCCATATCAGTCATCGCTTTCGCTTCCCAAGTTTTCTCAAGCAAATTCTACAGACTCTTGCAATCGTGAATTGTTACTGTCGTTTTCCTGTCTCTTTTCTCTCTCTCCTCGAGATCGAGTAAGTTAGATTCATTTCCAGTTTCCGAGTTTCAGACATGGCTTCGTACAACACCAACCAGGACGCCGCCGCCAAGAAGGCCGAGGATGCCAAGCTCTTTGGGCAGCAGAAGGCGGGCGAGGCCCAGCAAGCCACCCAGGTAACAGACGCGAACCCCTAGTCCATCGCGCAAGGCTGGTGGACCACGTCCGCATCTTGCATAACGGGTGCTTCAATTCATTTGTTGCGGTGAGAGTGATTAGCGGTCTTCGCAGTTGAACGAGATGGTGCATGAGTGAGTGAGCGCACTCGCAAGGTGACTCCTGTTTCGTGAGGATAATGGTTTCAGTTTGCTCGCATTTTCTTCCGTGAGAGCTCGCGGATGTATCTGTAGAGTGTGCAATGAAGCGGTGGGCAGGAAGCTTGACCTATGTGGTTTGCTGTGGTCGGGGGATGTTAGCTGGTTACACTTGTATAGCACCTTTTGATTGTTGGGTACGGTTTTTTTGTTTTTTTCAGGATGCTGCTGGAACTACGCAAGACAAAGCCCGCGAGGCGGCCGGAGTGGCCTCCGACAAGGCCGGGCAGGCCAAGGAGGTCGGCGGCAGTTACTTGCAGCAGGCGACCAATGTCCTCAACAACGCCTTCGAGAACGTGAAGTCGACCGTGGCTCAGGCGACCGAGCAGTCGAAGCAGAGCAATTCCAGCGCCACGGGCACCGCCCAGGACAAGGCGAACCAGGCCGGGAACGTGGCGGGCGACAAGTGGGCACAGACGAAGCAGGGCGCCTCGGACGCCACGGGCACCACGCAGAACAAAGCCAACGAGGCGACGGGCGTGGCGGGCGAGAAGTTGGGTCAGGCCAAGCAGGGTGCGTACGACGCCGCGGGCGCCGCGCAGCAGAAGGCTGGCGAGGCTTACAATCAGGCAGGCGCGGTGGCTGGTCAGAAGTGGGAGCAGACGAAGCAGGCGTCTTCCGATGCCTCGCAAGTGGCTTCGGACAAGGCGGGCAGTCTCGCGCAGCAGACTCGCGACGCTGCGAACACGGCTTACGAGTCCATCAAGTCGGACGTGACCCCCAGTCAGCAGCAGCAGTAATTTGCGTTTTTCCGTATAGGATTCATAGCTGATCAATGAGTGAGGGTTCGTCGGGTTCTTATTTCCAGACCCCCTAAGTATCCATTTGTGAATAGTGGTGCACATGTACATTACATGACCGTTGGGTCTGGACTCAATTACTGAATCACGATTGAAACAATTTGTTTTTTTTCCGTGTCTGCATTCATACGCTTTAGAAAATGATCATGATGGGGCAAGTCTGGGATTGTGTAGATTGCGTTTTTCCTCGTTGGCAAAATTAGCTAAGTTTGTGATATCCCTGCGTGTTTCCTGTTGGACTTTCATGCCACTATTCAGCTTACAGCTTTACATCTGTTGGATTTCGCAAGTATGTGTAATTGATTATCCATCAGAGTGGTGATTGGATTGTGCATATTATATCATTATATGGCTTTTGTTGCATTTTTGAAACATACCTTTGTCTCAAGTAGAGCAACAGGTGAATGAATATGTTAAAGCGGGGAAGTAAAGTGCTGCTAATTCTATTTAATTTCAGGGCACACCGGGTTAGATGAAATATTGGAGTTTGGCAGATGTTGGAAGTCGTCGCCGTGTTAGCAAATTTCACTGGAAACCTTCGTGCGAACTTTGATGATTGTTCAAACTCAATTCTGACATGATAATAAGATAAAAAAATTCTCAAGCTGACAAGTGGATAAATACATACAAATACCAGGTTAGGTTTGTGGATACTAAACGCAGCAGTGTTTATTTGTCCTATTCTAATGGAACACGCTCAGGGAGTCTACTACTGTAGTTGTGCAATACTTCAAAATTTGTTGGTATCGAAGTTGTCTGAAACCAACTGTACATTCATATCAGTTTCCTTATCAGTGAAAATTTTGTTGGTTAACAATTGCCAAAATCTTTCCTTATTTTCAAGGTGCCTTCCTTAAGGTAATATGATAACATAAGAGGAAAAGAGTGGTTAAAATCACCAGCATTGTCTTTAACCCTTAAACAACATGGGCACCGTTTTTCGGTCGATGAATGACTCTTAAACAATTTGGTGGATGAAAAAAAAGTCAGTTTTCATCCAATTTTTTCCCTACTGTGGACTTAAAGCTATGTGGCATCACACAGCGCACAAAGTAGTAATCACTGTAGTCACACTGCCGTTTTTTCAATTTCCATATGAAGGCAACTGAATTGCAAAACTCTAGACAATAATATTTTATTGTGAGAAGGCGTGCACACTACCACATCATTGTTTCTTGGCATTGTTCATCACCCTTCTCACGTGGGCAACCTCCAAAGGCACCTTACTCACAACCCAACTTCTTGGCATGGTGATCCACGTGTTGTTCAAGGGTTAAGAAATATGACATTTGCCAATATTTGGATGAACTTTACTATTTTGGGATAATATTGGAGATGAGAGAAGGATGGATGATCAAAATATGATGACTTGTATATAAGAGCGAGGGACTTGGTAAGACTAGAAATTGTTAACTCTTCAAACTTCATTGATTTTTCAATTTGGATTTTGATATTCTAGCTAAATACTATAATTAACTAAGGTCTTTGAAATATCATGGTATACCATATGTGTAGGTTAGTTTTGTAAATAACTTGGGAAAATTTTGAAAATGGCGAAATTTTTAAAATTATTTACAACTATTTCTAAAATTTTGAAAAAAAAATTCTTGAGAAAAAATAGAAAAAGGAATAAAATTACCTATGAATAGAAAGAATCAATCCAAAATTAGGAATGTCCCCATAAATCGCTGAAAATGAAAAAATTCCAATTTGCTTGCTGAATTTGTCAAACTAAGAAAAGTAAACTATTGCAACATGACTTGCCAAAACAAATGTCCACATACAATGTTTGGATTTGTAATCACTTTCTCTAATCAACTTTGAATACATAAAAATTCTTTTTTTTATAGATTGCACTTAAATTCTTATTGACCTTTGTATTTTGGAAGAATGACAATAATTCATAGGTGTATACAATTGAGTTTTTTAAACTTAAATTTTGGTCTTATTGTCAATATTTAAATAGTGTGAGCCTTTTGTGTTCTAATTTAGATTTTTTTTTCATGAATGTTATATGATAAGTGAAGTTTCTTGATGAAATAGGTAAAGGGTAGATGACTAATTGAAAAAAAATCACATCATTATTTAAGATAGTATGAAATTGGTGTAAATTGCATTCTACTAAATTTATTAAAAATACTATGACATTAGTACCATATTAGTATACCTTGCAAATTCACATAATTTTGAAATGAGTACAAATTTAAGTTACTAGAGTAGAGTCTACTAAATGAATAAACTTGCATAGTGACATATAATGCTTCATGTTAGAACAAAAAAATTCAAAACAATGTGTTCAAAGTAATTTTCATCTTAACTATAGATTGTAGTTGATTTCCACCAAGATTTGGCACAACTCCACTTTAATATTTTTTCAACCAATGTTTTGAAATTTTCTTAGTGATGGCACCCATGCTAAATTAGAAAATAATACAAATTAGAAGGTAAAACTTTCTTTATACTAAGATTGGAAAGCCTTGAAGAGAACCACTCTCAAGATCTATGACTTGCCTTCAAGAGATTGGCACAAAAGAGTTCAATCCATTGTTTTAGTATTCTCTTAAATAGGCTTGCTTACAATGTGAATTTTTGTAAATGATTGATTATGAACCATTTAGCCTAAGGATTTCAAGAATTGTTGTCAAACAAAGCTCTTCAAATGGGTTTCACTATAATTCCAAGGTACTCAAAATTTGTCCAGGAATTTGTCTACTTTTTGCCATAGATCACTAAAGTTTTATCTATATCATTCTCTTCTTTGACCTTAAATTGAAATATAAAGTTACATTTCTTATTCTTTGCAATTTTAGAAGCTCTCCTAGGGAGGTACATAGTTAAATACTTTCCTTCTCCAAGTCATTGAAACTTGATACAAGTCGAGTTTTTGAAAAGAAAACATCATCAAATTCATTAGCCTCGTTGAAATCTCCTACTTGACCAAATTACATGTCTTAAGTTTTTAAATCTTGAATATGGTCACAAAGGTATTTTTATTGGCTCATTAGCTTTGATACATTGCCACACCCAACTTTTGCATATTGGGGGTGGTAACAAATAACATATACTTCATCACACATTTTTGCAATTTCATCATGCATTCATTTGAGAACATTTTGGTTTATAGTTTATAGAATAGGAGTGAAGATTCCTATTGTGAGTCTCCTATTAGATGAAAGCATGCTCTCTACGACTTCTCACCTCTAGTATAAAGTGGTCCTAAATGAAAATAATGCAAAAATTTAGAGTATGTATGTCAATGATATTTATTAATAGACGAATAGATGAGAAATTTAAAAAAACAAACAAAAAAACATTGAACTTCTTCAAGAAAATACTATGTTCATGAATTATAATATAAAATACCCAAATTTTTAAAAATTAAAAATTTAAAGAATATAATATTAACTCCAAAAGGCTTAAAGAAGACTTTCTTCCAAAATCATTTCAAAATTGTCATTTCTAGAAATCAATGTAGAATTTTTTTTTCAAATTTTTTTTTCAAAAATTATACTACTAAAATCATAACTCCCTCTCTAATGTCACAAATGCTACTATTAATACTAGGGGTTGGTGCTTGGTGTGCTATGCATTCACTGTATCATATTTTAAATATTTTATAAGAATGTTTTCAATTATGAATACATGAAAATCTTATTGTCACATAATATGATATTACAAAAAAGGAGTAGCAATTTGCAATCACTTTTGTAATATCACTTTTTGCAAAGAGTGATATTATAAAAATAATGTAGTTGTTGCAATGAAGATGATATTAAAGAGGATCTACAAGAAGATATAATAGAGGTAGCAAATCCATTGGCTTAACACTTCTTTGCGCTTCTATGATTTAGTGCTTTTGTGAGATTTGAGCTTTCATGATATCAATTTTCTAAATTCTAATGATGAATGCATAGCATAGCAAGGACCAACCGCTAGTATGATTATAAAATTGTATTTATTAATATCAAATCCTACAATTTTTAAAGAACTTGATCATTTGGATTTTGAAATATATACAATCAGAGTTCTATTTTTGAAAAAAAATCCTTGGACATGATGACTTTGGACGTGCCATATCTCAAAAGATTTCAAATTTAATGTTTGTCTTTTCTATGAAATGCAATCATGGCAAGACAATGTCCAAAATGAATGGATAATAGAAGATTATATTTTAGATTTAGCTGTAATTAATTGAAGTATTCTAAAATGACATTGGCTATGCCTATCAACTATATACTTCAACCAACCACCTTTACAAACTTACACTACCCATGGAATATTTTTTCTTCAGATGATATTTCATTGGTTAAGTCTTTCTTCTAAGACAATTTGCAATGGCTTTATGTGATGATTTCAAGTTTGAAGAGATGTCTAAAGCAACAACTAAAAATTAAACGATTTCTTAAGTGTGGTGAAGTTGAAAATCCTACCCTCTTTAATTCCCTAGTTGTTGTGAGGATATCCATTATTTATTGAATCTCCTAATCACTATTATATTCATGCTTATATAGTAGATATAAAAAAAATCTTAAAGTTGACATTATACATTATAGGATCATGTGAATAATACAATCATATACACTACAATTGAGTTATTTTTAAAAAATTAATTAAAATCAACTAGTTCATTGAAAGTAAGTTATCTATTAAAAAAATTAGATAATTATAGTAAAAAAATCAAATACAATTAGAATAATTAGTTGTATTGAATCTTAACCTTCTAGTGGTATTATAGTAGTAAGTGAATCATAAAACAATCAAAGGTTAAATTTTGTTTTCCAAAGTAAAAATATATCTCTTTGTAGCCAATCACTCATATGGATTTAATTTTAAAAGTTCAATTTATAAATTCATGGCTACAAGAGAATTTTTCAAATGAAAATATGATTCTAAATTAGTAATTAAGATAAATGATTACTATCCATGAAGGTAATATGTTATAGAGATGTGCCTAAGAATCTTAAGATTGGTGAAATGTAACAACTACAAAATATTGTTGCAAATTATGAATTACAAATGCATTTTGCCATCTACATATTTATATTGTACCATTCTCATGCTAGAAAAATACATGACTTACTATACATGTACAATTATGTATACAATTATTGGAAGGATTTTATACAATAAACTTCTTTGAATAAAAAATTCCAAATGGTAGGTCTATTCATTGTTACAAACTTATGCTTGTTAAGATACTTTAGTCCAAAATACCTAAAGTATTTTGAGCAAATTATCAATGCAATCAAAATTATATCTTACACAACATTTCATGCTACACGGTTGCTAGTATGTGAGCATAGAAGTGTGAGCTTATGAGCCTCAAAGATGATGCACCTATAGAATAGGTGCTTATACTATAAAAACCTTCTATAATAAGAGTATATTTATATTATAGGTATTTTTTCTATAAACACCTTCAAAGGTAGTAGTATATCTATGTACATACATATTAGAAGCTCATATGCTTGCATGTTCATGCTCACACACTAGCATCATTGTTCACATTATACTTGAATGGATTGTAAAGAGCAACATTAGTAAATAATTGGATTTCACCATTTATAAAGTTGTAGTGTTTTAAATTGTTCAAGATTTTTAATTATACATATATTTGAAAGAGACTATACCTATACACATCAATCATATTAAGAAATTCATTTCTTCAAGTTCAATTTTTGTATACTTAATTAACAATATGAGATTGATGACATGCTCAATTTACACTTGCATTTATCATTTTTATTTGAAAAAATTTCAAGATTTTGATTTATAACAATTAAGTAAGATTTTGAAGGCTTTGAATGAAAGTTTCGTTGCATATCTCAGAGTATTCTAGGGTTTTGTTGAAAATTAAAGCAATTTTAAATTTATCACCAATAGTTTAGGAAAATTTTATAGAATTTTAATTTAGAAAATAATCTATTCCATAGATAGAGTTTGAATTATAGTTGTTGAAGTAAAATGAAGTCATTATACGTGTTTAGAGAGTTGAAAGCAAAAAACAAAGATGATCAAACTTTGACAATGGAATGGGTAAATTGGAGTATAATTGCTAACAAATATGTGAACTACTTCAAATGTTCAAAAATAGAATAATTTTTGAGTTCTAAGTGTTGAATTATAACTTAACTAATCTCTAAGCAACTCAATTACTTTGTAATTTTTTATCCCTCAAAATCATAATATAAAGTTTCTAACTATCTAGGGTTATATCATCTTTACAATAACTTGTAAATTAGGTCACTTTACTTATGATGTCATTATATAATTTTTGCCTCATTATAAAATTTCAATAAAAAAGTTTAGTTGACTTAAATTTATTAAAAATTAGATTGAGTCACAATAATTGCATCTTTTTGTTTAGTAACAAAATTGAGAAGAATGTACAGTATATTGGATGTGATGATCTATAAATCACACTTTGATATGTGTCAATTGTTGTCAATCTTATTACAAAGGACACTATATTATCAAAGATAATTTCAAATTTGAGTATTCATTATTTTCTATTCCATAGCTAGAAAGGTAAGAGCCTACAACTATTTATGATGATTTTGGTCTTCTTTACAATTTGTAAATCACATGATTTCAAATCAGATAAGATTGAATCATAAAAAAATTGTGTTCAAGATTTCAAAATGATGACATCTACTAAGCCAACATGCATAATGAATATTGAATAATGAATTTGGTACTTCAGTTTGTTATGAGTTTGATGCTTGAAATTTTGTATTTCTTCAACTCAATAAATTACCATCAAGGGTCCTTAATCCTTGAAGGATGGATTGGTGGCCATAGAAATCATACATTATGATACCGTATGACATCATCTTCTTTGGAAAAGCCATATATACTCATTTAAAGTCAAAGTATTGTAGAAGATCTTTCCTTTCTATCCCTAATACTAAGGATGAAAAGTTGCATTTCTATCCTAAAATGAAAGATTCTTTGTCATTCAAAGGATGCCAAACATCCGCGGCATCATTCAAGAGTTAAAGAAAGATGTCAATTGTATTGTTTGGGCAATTTTCAAGGGATAAATTATACAAGGGTCCAATGGATTTGTTATTAGTTGCTAAATTGTTGTGGAGGCTCTATTTTTTTGGTTTATTACAAAATTTGGGGAATGTTTAGGGAGGTTGTGGAAAACCTCTCTATTTGTTAGATTTGTTGTCCATAGTAGGTGGGGGTAAGATTTCCATGCAAAAAAAGGAATATTTCATGAATGACGAAGAACAACAAGTTTACTACATCCTTTTGTAAATTTTGTAAGATCCAATATTAATAATAGACAAAGGCAAAAGCATTTTGGGATTAGATTTTCGGCCATTACAATCAGCAAAGGTCTCACAATTTTGTGGAACACCCTTTCCAATTGATGGAATCCTAGTTGAAACCAAATGGAAGAGCACCAAGTATGACATGACCAAATTTAATGGATAATGTGAATTAGGTACATCACTAGATGGGCTCACAATTGTAGAGGCTCTAGATGAAATCAACTATCATCTCTAGTGAGCAAAGTGCTACAGTACCTTGAGATGAAGGCATGAAAAGAATTAGAGTTTGCTATTCAAGAGACTATTGGGTCTTTAGTAAGAAGAAAAAAGGTGTGAAAAAAATAGAGACAACAACTTGGCCTTGAGAATGTTAATAGCAAAGGATGACCACTGAAGGTGCCATGTACACGGCCTTATATTTATGAGAGTGTAGGGTCATTTTTTTGAACAAGCTTACTCAATTCTTTAAAAATTTATGATTTATTTTTGCAATGTCCAAAAATGTGTTAGCACTTGAATGTTTTCTTCCATACAAATCTGAACCATATTGTGTGCATATAATGTGCATAAAATCATGCAAAACAAAGCTACAATTTAAAAGAAACCTTAACAAATTGAATTAATTATCTTTTCACACCCATTCAAACAAATTTATAGATGCAACATTTAATTTAAAAATTCTAAGTTTCCTTAAGTAAATACAAGAAAACACAAAAATTTGTGAAGATAAAGAAAAAATTCACAAGTTTTATGTAAAGCTAGGCAATTGACTTTAGACTCACTATAATAGTACACTTTTAGGTGTTGGAAACCTACTTTTGTCTTTGGTTGTAGTTTGAGAGTGCACCCTCAAGCTAATGTCGATTTCTATGCTTAAAAAGATAATTTGAAATATAACTTTGCCCTCAACCAAAAATTAATAAAACTTAGTTGATTTATTAGTAGGAACAAGAAAAGATAATGAGGTCTTCATAATTTTAATGGCAAATTCTTGGCAAGGTGAAACAAATTTCAATATTTTGAAAACAAAGATCTAGTTGAGTAAAAATTTTGATACACTTGTTCCATTTTTTGATTTTATAGTTTCAAAGTGAGAAGTGTTTAAAATTTTATTTAAGAAATGTAGTCTAATAGAAAAAAGTGAGTACATATAATCTTATTCCAATGAGAAAATTAGGAGGCATGAAAAAGAATTTCTTTGGACGTTAGTCTTTATTATATAGAAATAAATTGGGTCTAGAGAATTTGTTTTCAATTTTGTATTTTTAGCAATTATAAAAATACAAGGTTCAATTTAGTTTAATGAAGAAACAATTATATTTATTTCAAATTTGAAGATAATCCAAAAAATATGATAATAATGTAAATTTTTAAATTAAAAAAATTGATGCACATATAAATTTTAAATATTTTTGTAGGATCCAATTTGATCAATTTTTGCTTTTTACTTTTCCTTTATGTGTACAAATTTGAGATTTTTAAAAATCTCATTTTAAAAAAATAAAAAATGTGAAATTTTCTTTAGACACTAATACAATTATTTGGAAGGATAAAGAAGCAATACTAATCTTCTCATGATTTTTTCTTCCTCCAAATTTGCATTTTTTTCCTCGAGGGGACACTAGGGCTGTGGTAGCAAATGGTATAAGATAAAAAGTACGGTCAATTTAATTCATTGAAGGTAAAATTTATACTATTTGTAGATCTAACATAGCATTGGTAATATGTACTTAGGGTGATTATAAAAAAAATAGGATATAAGAAAAAGCCTTCATTTTTTAATATAGTAGGGAAAAAAATAGGATGCCAAAAGTTGGATTCCCCTAAAAGTGTTTAGTAGGTTTAGTTTTTTGAATGACATGTTGAAAGAGGTAGTTGGAAAAGTAATTATGGTTTTGAATTAAAACTCAATATGGTGGGAAATTTAAGCTTAGATGAAAATCCAAGACTTAGAGTTTTCTTGCAATTTGAGTAGTAGGAATAAGTGGTAGGATTTAGGGTGGCGTTGAGTCCTTGATACTCTCCAACAATTCTTTTTCTGTTTCTGCAACTTCTAGTATTTTGAACAATCTTAGTGTTGCATCGTAGTAAAGTACCATTGCCCTAAGCTTTAACTGCTAGGTTTTTTTTACTGAATTTCTAGATGTATATGAGTATGTATTGATAGCAGGTTCAATGCAAACTACTTGTGTTTATAAACACAATTTTCAATATACAAGTTCTTTGAGTTAGTATATTCTATGCACTCATTGAAGGTGTTTTTAACATAAACACCTGTAATATAGGTGTTTAGAACATAGATACACTATAACCATTGAGGTGTCTATAGTATAGAAATCTATACATAGGTGTATAGAATTCTAGGCTCATAGGCTCACACTTTCTATGCTCACATACTAACAACCATGCTATGTTTGAATGTACTATTTAATCTTTCAACTTCATATTGCAATTATTCTGATTTGTCTGCAGTGTATTCTAGATGTGTTAGAAAGTGTTGGACTGAATTGTTAAAAGCCTATTTTCCAATATTCTTGAAGCTGTGAACTTTGTTACATTGGAGGTTCTTTGGGCGAATATTTGTATTATTGACATATGTATAATGTTCTTGATCATGGCCAAGTTTGAATAGTAGTGTATTGCATCTTCTTTGTTTATGTAATGCATTGAAATGCTAGGAGTGCACGTGCTTGATCTTGAAGTGTTCATGATCTATTCATTGTTCAGTAATTGTAAGATGTATAAAAAAATAGGTTGTCATAAATTGATTATTCAAAGACTTAACAAAAAGAAATAGGGGGTTGAAAAATACACACTAGTAGCTTTTTTTCTACTTATAGGGAGGGAAAAAAATGGGAAGGAGATAAATACTCCCCCACTAAATACCCCATTATTGCATGTGGTTTTATAATCATATAGAGAATACCCCCCTTGAGATTTTTTCCTATAAAGTTGATTGTCCAAAATTGTAATTCAAAAATCCAACAATCAATATTTTCTACAATTTACTCTATACATACAAGATATGCACTCTTTACATTTGTCAAAATTTTAGGTGCATCCATACCCTAAAAAATATCAAAGTAGGACGATTCATTGAAAATGTCCATTGTAAAGAAGTTGATGGGCCTTGAGGGATTAAAGAATATTACAAGTTCTACATGCATTTTGAAAATTATAATGCAATTTTTAAATATAGTTCTTGATTTTAAATGTTATAATTTTAATTTAAAAAAATGCAGCTCTTATAGTCTATTTTTTCATTCCATTTTAATTGTTGAAATTGTAATTTTGTTGCACTTTGAAGATATGATCTTCAAAGCTCAAAAGACACTATTTTTGAAATTTTCTTTGAAGTTTCATACTATTTCAAGAATTTTTGTAATTACTATGATTTTTTTAAATATTAAAAAAATCATGTTAAATCCAATTTGATGTTTTTGATTATAGAAAACTGAGAATAAATTTTAGATATATATTAATACATGTGAAAAAAATTTAAAAATTTAAATGTGTATTTTTATGTAGAAATCTAATGAAGTTTGACCAAGCTTGCATATGAAATGTCATGTGAAGTATTAAAAGCTAAAAATCAAGGGCACACATTACCCTCAGGTGTGTGCACTCCAAATCACATCTTGCTTAAAATTGCCATTAACACTATATGCACATCTCCAAAATCCATATTGAAGTAATGATTTTAAAATATCTATAAAAAAAACTTTGACCCTTCATAACTTTGAATACGGTATCCAAATGTTGTGATTATTGGTGCATTAAAACCTCCTTGGACTTGCCAACACCGAAATATGAAAATTTGACCGGTTTCATGATAGTGAGAACTACAAATTAGGGGCGGCTTTTGAGTTACTCACTTTAAGTTAAACACCAATGCCAGCACGTTTCCATCACAACCCGGCCCTGCCCGCTCCGGCGCTCCCTCGCCCAGTTCAACTCACACAGAAGGCCAGATGAGGGGCAAAGCTCCGTCTCCCACCTTCCAAAGCCCTGCCTTAGCTTATTTTCATCATTGCCGCACAAGCTTTTCTACAAGCTTTCCTGCTTCGCCTTGGTCACCATCAGGTATGTATGCGCATTCTCCTTCAATTTCCGTCCTTTCTAGGGCTTCTTATGGCGCACTCTTAAATTCTTCTTATGAGCAGCTTTGGGGTTTTGCGAGGGGTACGGAACCTCAAGTTTCTCCTGAGAGACGACAGCCCGTGTTGCTCCCGGGGAGCAGTTATGGTGCCGTGAATATCAGCAATGCTAGACAGTAAGCCTGCAGTTGTGGGCTTCAGATTTTGGAGTTTTTTTGGTCTCTAGAATGGGTTTTCTGTATCTTAGGTTTTAGCAATTTTTGAAGCTTTGTAGAATGAAACTCGAGATTATTGGGAGCATGTGAGCTGTTAATTCATGCTTTCCACCTGTCGGTAGTGCCACCTTCATCATAAACATATTGGAGCTGTGAGGGAGACGAGTATCCTGGTTGTTAGGAAGGAGAGTTACTTAGCCGTCGATTGTGGTTTGTTTGTAGTGTAACTTTGCATTGGGTTTGGTGTTACTGGTATGGTGTAGGTCTCGGAGAAGCTGGTGGCACCGATAGCGTTAAATGGGGGTTCCCAGGTGAAGTTTTGTGTTGGTGGCGTTTCTGTTGAAGCAGTAGGGGCCATGCAGTTTGCAGATTCTCTTTAGGGACTAGAATGTTGGAGGTTGAGCAGGGATGAAATCGGCGGAGTCTACGAGGCGTGGTACTGCTCTGCGTTGAGGAAGTGTGTTGGTGACAGCATCCATCGGGTGAGATTAATGCCCAAAATAGTCTAACTATTTCCAATGTACTCTGGAACAAGGATTGTTGATTTTATCATGTGCATGTGTTGGGAGCGTACTTGGTTTTTTTCCTTATCATATGACCTCAGGGAATGCCGTCATGTTTTGATATTGGGAGTTTCAATCACGAGCAAACTGGGTAACCACATATTAGGTGTTGGAAGTGGTTTTATGGTACAACTTTTAGTAATCTTGCTGTAGGAATAAATTGTGGAGTTGAAGGCTAAGTTTGTATCAAACCGGAGGTTGTGACTCCTAAGCCAAATGGGCTCCCCATTTTTATGACAGTGAAAGGTTCTTTAGTTGTTGCAATTCCAGGATAAGAGCATGCTGTCTGTGTGCATGAGCAGCTTTTCCTGCGCTTCTCTCTCTCTCTCTCTCTCTCTCTTTCCGTGGAAGCATTGCACGCCTTTGTTTAAGATGAATCGGACCACAAATAAGTAATCTTTGACCTTGCTTTCTGTTCTTACGTTGGTGATAGTTAGCTCTAGACGCTGAAGCTGTCCCCGGTGCTTCAACCTGAGTTTATTTTCTGATGGTTGATCTTATTGACAGGCATGGTTTGATTGTAACGAACCTTCTTGACAATCTTCTGGGGGTATGATTTTGTGCTGCACCTCAATCTGCTCATTAGAGGATTTCCAAAGAGGAACATCTAAGTATTAGTGAAGATGGTGAGTCTTCTAAACTCAACGTGCGCAAGGTTCGACGATGTGGCCAGGTCGGGAGCCCGGTACGAACTGGAGGCTGCTCTGCTATACATAAAGGGAACCTGGTTGCCATCTGAATTCACCATTTCGGTCTGTGATGGTAATGATGCCTGGACTGGCAGAGCTACCGAGGAATATGTTGTGGAGAATGCGAACAGATTGGGTTTGACTGAGTCGGAGTATGTTGACAGAGTTCAGTTCTACTTCAGCAAACAGCAGCCTAATGTTAACTATGAATTGAAATGGGGCAAGAGTTTGAGCCCGGAACTAATTTGCTCATTGCCACAGAACCAGAAGCCAGTTGTTTTGGTACTGCAAACAACTACAGATAGTGGCCCTCGTGTGGCTGCTGATATGGTACAGCTTTTGCTGGATGCTCATCATGGTCTCACTAAAGAGCTGGCAAAGAGAACACGAGGGTTCGAGAGAGAGATTGCTGCTAAAGAGCGGAGCTTGACATTGCTGCGAACTCATCGAGAGGGCACTGTGTCACCAAGAGACCGTACAAACGGCCATATAAATGAAGTACCCGCAACTGAGAAGACTGCGGCAGGGACATCCTCACGAGCGAAACGCAAATCAGGTGCTAGCAACACAGAAACACGCTCCAGAAAACGACCCTCAAAGGCTTCCGAGCCCTTGCCACTGTTGCAAAAGCCTCGATCGCCAGCGCCTCTCCTCCTGGAGCAAGCACCAGGAACAAGACCTCCCCCCTTGAGTGCTTTGGGATACAAGCAGCACTCCAAGTCAGAGGCAAGGCGTGAAACCTCCAAGGACCCGAGCTGGTTAGACGCAGTTGTGGCTGGTCATCCCAATGGCGTGCCAGATGATAGCCTTTCGGAGGGAGAAACCGCAGGTGGCAGAAAGGCGTTCATAGACCGTCTTTCTGATGTGGCAGAGCCCAAGACGGATCCTCTGCCTGCGAGGAAATCGAATAAGAGGAGACCCTCGAAATCCGGAGTGAAGAAATCCCATAAAAAAGCTCAACCCCAGCGTTCCTTGGACAATTCTCTAGACCAGGTGGAGGATGTAGTGGAGAAGGGGATTCACTCTGTGGATAGAATTGCTGCTTCTCACACTGCTCATGAAGTGACGAGTCTCTTAACACCAAGAAAAACACCAGGGAAACCACAACGAAAGACGCCAGCAAGTGGAAAGGTACGTGCGTCTTCTCCGAAAGTAGCGAAAGAGAGGAAACAGGCTCCCTCTCGAAGCTCTAGAAAGAAGGCGAAGCCAACGGTGGTGGAGGTAGAGTTAGAGGAGACCAGCGAGCCTGAGTCAGAGCCTAGTGAAGCACCAGAAATCGTTGCTGGACCCAATCCTGGAGTGGATGAGGATCGAGAGATTGACGTGGTGAATGCTGAGTTTAGTGACTTTGATGCCAGTCGAAGTGAAGGCTCCTTTGAAGAGGGTCAGTTCTGGGCACTCTATGACGACCAGGATGGTATGCCTCGCTTTTATGGCCACGTCACTCTCCTTCAAAATTCGCCCGTGAAAGTGTCAGTGGAGTGGCTGGAACCTTTTAAACCTAATTGTCCTGCCAATGGCCTCGTGAAAACAGCCAAGCTGTCTCCGTCCTGTGGGGAGTTCACTTTTGGATCCAATTGCCTTCAGGATCTTCCGGCCTTTTCACATATTGTCGAAGTGGACAGGGATCCCAAGCGTTCCATGGTCACTTTTTGGCCTAAAAAGGATGAGATTTGGGCTTTGTACCGAGATTGGGAGAAGAAGCAGACGAAGAAGGAAGACGGGGATCAGTCGTTTTATTACGAGTATGATTTGGTCCAAGTGGCTTCCAACTATTCAAGTACAGATGGACTGTCGGTCTTGCCTCTGATTAAAGTGGAAGGATTCAAGTCGCTGTTCACGGTTGCGAATGAGGACGAAATGCACCACATTCCGCACAAGCATATACAGGGAAGATTCTCTCACTGTGTTCCTCGACGTCAGATGATTGGAAGTGAGAGCCCTGGAGTGCCTCCTGGTGCTTGGGAGCTGGATCCTGCGTCCACACCGGCGGAGTATCTAGGCACTGGAGCTCAGGAAGGGAACACTTGACAAATGCAAAATGAACTCAAGCATGCCAGCTTATTGTTTTTAGATCCGGTATGTTGAGTCATCTGTTAGCCACGGTGGATGTACCTGTAGAGTGTTCTGAGGACGAGTCATTGTTCTCTTTAGAGAGTCTCGACACTTCGTTCCGGAGCCATCTATTTTGAGGATTGATGCTGTTTTTTCTTGGGTTGGACCTTAGCTCAAGTCTTGGAAATCATTCGGAGATGAAGTTGAGCATATTTTGTAGACCGTCAGTGTTGGACCACATGCATTGTTGAATCTCTGGATTGACTATTGCGGATCTTCTGTTGATAATCATTATGCTTTCATTTGTTTTTCTGCTTTTCATTGCTGGGTAACCCTAAACCACCACTACCCTAGAAAATTCTAGAATTTGGGAAGGACAGTTATGCTGAGATTTGCGAGTGTCGTGTCGTGTGAGCCTGCTTTAAAACCGTCTCGTTAGAGGAAAAAAAAATCCAGAACATGTGACCATATCATCGTGCACATAGCAGAGCGTTATGCATATAAGGGTAAATTGTTCGCCGTATGCCCCAGTTGTGGGGGTGGTCCAGGAGAGGTGGACAGTTTTTATCAGCTTGTGAAATCAGTTGCGCACCTTGGGCGGTATCTGAGAAGTGTAGCAATTTGAAACCTGATGAAGAGAAACGTCCGTTGAACATTGTATTGGTAGAAAGACATCGCAACTGCAACTGTATTGGACGAATGAATACTGCAAACTTGCAACTGGACGAAATTAAGAACACAAATTCTCAGTTGGTCGAGATTCCAACCTCGGGAAGTTCTGAAATATTGCTTAGTTTAGATATATTATCTTACACGTAAGTTAGTGTGTTTTCCTAGAGCCTTGGCCACCGTAGATGGCAACCGAAAAAGGGTTGACATTCGTTGTTCAGACTAAAGAGCATGCTTAATCCTTAATTGTCAAGGTGGATGTTTTTGTGTCCTATGAATGACAAAGAATTTTCCCTTGTAAGATAGAAGTGTAACTATTCATCCTCAATATTAGAGGTGGAAGGGGTTTTTGTGTCCTATGAATGACAAAGAATCTTCCCTTGTAGGATAGAAGTGCAACTATTCATCCTCAATATTAGAGGTGGAAGGGGGAGATCTTCTATGGTGCTTTGACTTCCAATGAGTAAATTTAGGTTATTCAAAGAAGATAATGTCACATGGTATCAAAGTGCATGTTTTCTACAACCACAATCCATCTTTGGAAGGGTTAATTTAGCACGTAGAGAATAACTAAACGTTTTTCACTGAAAGAAATTTGATTCCTTTTCCACATGAGTGGAGGGAGCTCCACAAAGGGTAATGCACTACAGTAGTGCATTGCAGTTGTTGAGTCTGCTACAAATTGGTTGGTTTCAATAGTGAATCATGGCTTGTAAGTGAAGAGTTCGGGTTGCAAGTACTAAGGTAGGAGGGGCAAAAACTGCTCATTGAAGAGCTGAAACTGAATTTTGGAGAGGTGAAACTTCTTGAAATATTTTTCAGTAAATTTTCCTTGAAAAACAACTGAAATTGGCATCTAATGCAAGTCATTTCATAGTTTGTGGAGCTTTCATGAAACTAATGAATTTTTGAAGTTAAATTTGCTCACTCTCTAAAATTGCCAAATGTACACTATTTGTATAGTCCTGAGCCTGAGCGGATTTCAAGCCTCGTACCTTACACATGATTATTGAGTAAATTACATTCCTCAGGAACAAAGAAGAGAAGACCTTGCATTGACCTTACATTCATTCTGGTGAACAGGTTGCTATGTACTCGAAAACTCAGCCAACGCGACGATGATCGAGAGCCTCTGGAACCCACCCTCTTCTATTTCATCATCTTGATGTTGCCATTCCTGCTGTTTGAATATCCTCTTGTATTGATTGCATCAGCATTCTGTCACAGGCTCGGATGAGAAGGGGTGACGTTTGTTGGGGAGTAGAAAATTGTGGTGAATTCAACAACGAAAAACTTACAAATCACATTAGAGAAATTTTGAACCCTCAAAGAGGCCTCTAAAATGGCCTCAATTGGGGTCCTCAATTGGATTTAAATGCGTACTTGTCAAAGAAAGGACAATTTTTTTCCCCTATTTTCACCCATTTTGACATCATGATGTTTATAAAGGTACATGTTTTTTTATTGGATAATGGGACATTAGGTACTTTTTGTCATTCAAATTTTAAGTACATTGAGGGATTATTTTATTTGAAGGACAACTTTGGTGCAATTAAGTACTAATAGCTCATGTGTTTTTAGTAAGTACAATGAGTGAGACTTTATTTTTAATAAGATCATTGGTACTTCATGCTCATGATGTTTGCACCATGAAATACCTCTTATTGGACAATAGAACAATAGGTCCTTTTTGTCATTCAAGTCCTTGGTACAATAAGTGAATTCTTTATTTAACAAATTCATAAGTACTTGATGAATATTCACACAAGGTAGCAACACATATTGTGTACTAAGGCTATCATCTCTAGCCTTCAATAAATAGCTTTGCATGTCAATTTTTAAGAGCCTCTTTGAGGGTTCAAAATTTCTCTAATACATACTCCATCTTTACTACAGTGTTGGTAACTTAACCCTCAGTTGATACGCCAGACAAGCAAAGCTCAGTTAATGACTGATACCATGATAAAAGCAAAACATTAACCCTTGAACGATGTTGCGGACGTTTGGCGTTTACTGAATGACAAAGAATCTTTCCTTTCAGGAAAGAAATGCAATTTTTCATCCTTGGTATTAGGGGTGGAAAGGGAAGATCTTCTATAGTACTTTGACTTCCAATGCATATATTTAGCCTTTTCAAAGTAGGTGATGTCGCACAGAATCAAAATGCATGGTTTCCACAGCCACGAGTCTGTCTTTCAAGGGTTAAACTTCTGGTACTTGAACGGTCATAGGAATCTCAATAATCCTTCTCCCAGGAGTGACTCATGTCTACCTGTAATTCCATCCTCCTCCCCAACTTCAACCCTTTTCAATTTTCATAGTCATGTCCTCATGTCTTGATTTTTTGAACCACCTTTTTGGTCATGTTCTTGGGATCATTTTTGCACTCAAAATCACACCATAAGAGGATTTATGGGCCCCCAGAAGACCGTTTCAGGGGTGTTCCCTGAAACTGTTCCCACTGTTGCAGACCAGCCCCTGCTGGTCTGAATTTTGGAATTTTGGAAAAAAAAATTTAATTTCCAAAAAATTTTCAGAATGTATTAAAAAGCATAAAAATGATTCAAAAAAATATTTTAAAAATATTTTATGATTAATTAATATTTTCTGGCAATCACTCAACCACATTGGCATCACATTCCCAGAGTTCCCAATGTGTTCCCAGCGTTTGGGAACTCACAATCTTATAAACCAGCTAAAAATCCTCTTATGCAATTTACATCACCTTGCGTGCTTGCCTTCTTTCCATTCTGCAGCTTTGAATTTCTCATTTTGAGCTCACTTGGGAGCTCATTCTCGTGTTTGACGTTGGAGCTCGAAAGCATGGCAGTTCCGATTCCCAACATTCTTGGAGTCTTGAACAATGAGTAAATGGGTGCGTTTCGGAGGATTGGGTGACCGGATTGAGAGGAGTTTGTATGGTTCCGGAATCAGGATACGATTTGGAAGCATTTGTTTTAAGCAACATGTAGGCCAGTGTGCTTTCATTGGGAGGTGTAAGGGAGGTTGTTGTTAAAGTGACCTTTTAAGAGCTGATTGCATTTTGGGAAAAGATAAAATCAATTAAACAATTTCTTAGTAAATTTTCATAGGAAGAAAAATTGAATTAGAATTCAACCCAAGTCGTTTCATATTTTTTGGACCTTAGTGGAATTAGTTATGAATTTTTGAAGTTGAAGTGCAATGGTTTATAAAAGTGACCCCTCTTGAAATGTACATTGTTGGTACGTTGAAGAAAGTAAAATCCACCTTTCTATAAGAGGTCCCTCTTAGAACCGGGTCCCTTTTAGAGCACCCTCGCTTATACACAAAGAGATCCAAATTCTTGATCTTGAGCTCTAATTTTTCAATCAATGGATGATGCTTCCATATGCAATCTTTTAAGTAGGAGGTTGTAGAGATTTAAGGGAAACAATCCATTTTTGACCACCTAAGCAATTGAGCCTACCTTAAATGTGGATATGTTGAGGGGAGAAATTTCTTCATGTAAAGAAATAGATTTGAAAAGGATTCCATATTAATTCAGATTTTAATTTCCCAAATTAAAATTATCATGAATGTTTTTAGGTGAAGGTTATGTTCATCCTATTCTAGTCATATAGCCATGCTATTTCCAACCAAGGGTTGGTTGTAAAATTTAGAGTGCTTCATTACTACAATAGATAATTGCAATTCCAATAAAAAGTGTTGCAATGTCAAGTGCCTTAGTGCCACTTATCAAGTGGAGTCTTATTTCCAATTATAGTATGTCATTACTAATTGGAAATAAAACATCCTACCTTCCAAAAATAGGGAGGTTATGAGGAATGAGATGCCTCATATATTATTGAATGGATTGTAGGCAATTGGACTGATTTTCATGTGAAGATTAGTTCCCTAGCTTCATCTAATGTAGTTGAATCATGCAATTGAAGTCTAACAAAGCATATGAAATAAATTAGTTTTTGTTGGTAATGAAGGTCATTATAAGTATCAATTCCTAATGGTGGAGCATCTCCTATTTTAGGTGAAGCAATTTGAGTACTTAGAATCTTGATTAGTTGAAGTGTTTAAAATGGTCTTGACATGTAATGATGTGAGGTTTTAGGTAGTTTCCTCTACCTTTGCTAAAGTGAATTGAGGTTTTATTATCCTATAAGATAGGGGGTTGTAATTGCAACCCTGTCTCTAAAAGAGATCTGGTAGATTTTGCCTCTAACATGTACCAGAAGTGTACATTTCAGGAGGGAAGCGCTTTTAGAAACCACTGTGTTTTCAACTTCAAAAATTCATAACTAATTCCATGAAGGTCCAAAAAAATATGAAACGACTTGGGTTAGATGCCAATTCCATTTTCCTTACCACGAAAATTTACTAAAAATTGTTTTAAGGAGTTGAGCTTCTCCAAAATGCAAATCAGCTAGTAAAGGGTCGCTTTTACAGCCCTCTACTTTACTATTGGTGAAGGTGGTGAAGGGGAGTTTAGCAATGTTGCAATGTGGGAAAAAGTGTTGGTAGGATACACATACATGTTTGTATTAAAGAAGTTTTGTTTGCGGAAATTTCACATCAAGAGTTATAGAGAGAGATTAATTCCAATCATATTTTATATTTGGCATATACTAAAAGTTTGTTCATTTAAGGTCTCACAAATGATTCATAGACCTTGTTAAAGTTCTTATATCTAGTCTAGTTGTACCATATTGGTGTAAGATTAGTGACATTTCAATATTATCAAATATAATTGGCAATTTTTCAATTGGTAATTTGATGAGGCTTAAAGTTAAGAATATATTAAAGATTATATTGTAGATTGTACTTAGGATGTATTGAAGATTATGCTAAAGATTGTAGTAAAAATAAAAGTGGAGGTAGGATTGCATGAAAACAACTCACATGTTAAAAATGTCTATTTGTGGTAGAAATAGTTGCTACAAAACTCCCTCTTTATTGAGATTTTGGAACAATCTTTACAATTTGTTATGTTCATTTCTTTGCATATGTAGTATTCTACTTGCACATGAAGAGCTTTAGAATTACCAAAAGCACTTGTTGCACTAATTTTCAAGATGCTACACCTCTTGAAGGAATACCTTAGACATTGTTGAAGGAATTTATGAGGTGCATTGTCATTTCGAATCCAAAGTAACAATTACATTTTAGAACTAAGAGTTTGCAATGTGTTTTTCTTCAAAGGAAGAAGATTTTCATTTGAAAAATAAAAAATGAACATTTTTTTCATTGCACACATCGGTATAGTGGGGTACCAATCAAAATGGCATTTTCAAATTTGTAGTGAAAGAATTTTAGTGCTGCCAACTTTGACAACCTTATAAGAGCTAAAAAATTGGTATTTTACCATGAATTTTTTTGGCAAAATCATCTTTAAGTTAATAAAATGTGTCAAATTTCAAAGCCAAAAGATTTATACAAAAAAAAAGATATTCAAAATCTCCCAACATGTGTAGTTGTGAAGATGTGTTTTTACATCTGTATCAAACTTTGACCCACAAAAATGACACTATTAGCAAGGATTAAAAAACTCATCTTCACAATTACACATGTTGGGATCAGAGATTTTGAATATATATTTTTTTGGATAAGTCTCTTGAATTTGAAATTTGGAACACATGTTATCAACATACATGATTCACAAAAAATATTCATGGTAAAAAAACAAATTTTTAGCACTTGGGAGGGTGTCAATGTTGGCAAATGTGAATTTTTTTTCAAAACTACACATGTTGGTAGACTTCAAATATCTAATTTTGTATTAATCTTTTGACCTTGAAAATTTTCATACATGTTATAAATATGGAGTTTATTTCATACCAAAAATTTTATGGCAAAAAAAATATATCAATCTTTAAGAGGGTTTCAGAGTTGAAAGTAGAGAATTTTTTTTAATAGCTATTCATGTTGGTAGATTTTGAATATCTTCTTTTTTGTATAAATCTTTTGGCTTTGAAATTTAGTACATGTCATAACTTAGAGATGATTTTGGAAGAAAAATTTCATAGTAAAATACCAATTTTTTAGCTCTTAGAAGGTTGTCAAAGTTGGTAACACTAAAATTTCTTTCACTGCAAATTTAAAAACACCATTTTGATTGCTACCCTATTGTACATTGTAAGCTGGATTTTTCCCTATCTTAACCCCTAAAGGCCCAAGGCCATTTTTCTGTCAAAAAACACTCAAAACTGCCATTTTTGCTACGATCATCCAAAAAAACAAAAAAAAGTGTTTTTATAGAATCTAACCACAGTATATCTTCTATTGTGTTTGTCTAAGCCCATGTTATAAAAATTTCATGAAGTTTGACCATATAGATTACAAGATATGAGCATTCAAAGTTGAAAAACATAGTTTTTCTAAACATTGTCCTACAATTTCATATGACTTTGATTGCCATTTGTTGAATTTTTTTCTACTATGGATTTTGAATGAAGAAAAATTGTGCTTAAGAATTGATTTGAAAGTCTAGGAATTTTTTTTTTTTAAATGCTGGATTTTCATTCTTTAAAAATTATTGAATAGAGGTATGTCCAAGATTGAAAGAAAAATTAAATCGTTATTAGCTCTAAGATGGAATTGAAACACAATAATCCCAATAGTGAGATTGTTCTAGAAATCAAATTTAACCTTGTCAAGAATTTCTTTTTGAAAAAATGTAAAAATTGCATTTAGAAATGAATCCTATAAGTTATTTTCTCAAGAAGATACTCAAATCGCCCAAAAAACAAGATTGTTCATAACTTTCACATAACTAATCTAAATGGAACAAATCAAAGTTTTACACATAGACAAAAATATAATCTATAAGATTAAAAAAACTAAAAATTTTAATTTCAATATTTTGTGGATTTCTTTTTTATCGACCGAGTTAAAATTTTGGCTTTTATAGTATAACTTTTTCTCCTAGGCACCAATTGAAATAGAAATTATATTTCCATAAAGCTAATCAGTTTTACTATCTTATGAGAAAGTTTTAAAAAAATTCACTAAAAATTGAGGTCATCGAAACTTGCTCAAACTCCAAATTGTCCCCTTGGGGGACAATGGGCTTTTAGGGGTTAAGGCCAAAATCCAAGATTATAAGTATAGGGATTCTTTGTAAGAAGGTCAATTTGTCTATCATTTAGGCCCATTTAGGTATCCAAGCGGTCACTTTCAAAATAGGTTATAATAAATAAAAAATGTACTTATTTGCCAATTAGTGCCAACATACTTTAGTTCAATCTACCTAGTGTTGGAAATTAGAGACCACACTTAAACTCCTAATCTTTCACATTGCCATTTCAAATTTTCTCACATTCACCATCTAGAGTATCCAACCCATTTCCAACCACCCCCCTATTTCCAATCTATAGACTCTTCCGTTTCCGTGAAGTTGTGGCACAAAGCCCGGAGTAGTTGTGGCATATTATGATTGGTTGTAAGGCTCTTATAAATGCAATCAACCCTTTTTAGATTTTGCAATTAGCCTACGGTTAGAAATAGAAAGGTCTATATCACTATTACAAGTCATAGAGAATCAATGAATAAAAAATTCACAGTAATTACATTTTGTGTGATAAAATTCTGAAAAAATATACAGTCCTTTTAAACTCTATTTCTCTTTATGGGAAAAAAATTACATCCAAAAAATTTGCACTTGAAATATGCAGAATTGCTTAAGTGGTTAGAAATGGGTCGGATACTCTACTACTCTACAAATCTACAATCAATGCATTATCCAATTTCATAAACTAATCAAAATTGGTCTCTATTGATTTCTAAATCACTAGTCAATTAGATGCAATTACATGACTCATCATCAATGCCACAAGTAAAATTGGGCCAATTTATAACATGTAATTTTTCTTCCAATATCAATACTAACCAACTTACTACAAATGATCAAATTGCCAAAAATAATTCAGCAGTTGCTAAGTTTAATAAAATGCTAGCTGGTTCTCAAGTACAACAATTAGCCTAGTTGTGACTCCCATCAACTAGACTCAATGATCTACATCCGGTAATTTGCTCTCTTCTATAAATCATTAGACTCTAAAATTTATTCCAAGCAATTCTAGAGTAATTGTTCAACTATAATCTACACCTCAATAAATTGACACATACAAATTAAATACAATAAATGAACATTTATTACTTCTATATTAACTCCTTCAATCAAAATCAACACAATCAATAACTTATTTGTTAAACAACTACACAAGCCAATTTGCCTGACTCAATTGTCTACCCATTGATCTCTCTTCATTGGCCCTCTTGGCCACGCATCCTTTTATGGTTTGACACCTTGATAGCAAAAGCAATTTGCCTCAACCAATAGACACTCACACTACACTCTCCAAGACCTCCTAGTGTCATGTGATGTTAACACAAATTAATTGATGATTTAACAAGTTCAATGAGAATCATTGATTCCCATATCACACATATAGACAATTTTATAGCAATTTCCTCCAACAATTAGCTCTTACACAATCTTAACTACAACAATTTAAAAAAAGATTTTGATTGAAGGAATACACTAATACAAGATGGTCAATGAGCCATATACAAAAAATTGACTTTGATATGAATTGAAAGCAAAAAACAACTTGACCTTGCTAAATAGTTGAATGTCAAAAGACAACTTGTCCAATGCTTGATTTTAAAAGTCACCTAGCCTACTAGCCAATCCTTTAATCCTATCAACTTGCTCTTTTCAAATCTACAATAAAGCCCTTTTCACATTTACATGGATTGTTTATAAATTTGAAATGTCATATCCAATGTAAAAAGAATCAAAAAGACAAAAAAGACAAGTTGATTGAATTTTTTATATCTACATACTCCATACTTCTTATTTAACCTTGAAGTGTCGGTGATGCCATTTGTGGCACTTAGACGACTTTGCAATGTCTAGGGAGATTGCTAGAAGTTTTTCATCCATTTCTTGTTGCTTGACCTTTTACAAAGGCTTATGAAGAGCACCTAATTCATTTTGTAGTCTTGTGAGTGTTTCTCTTCACATAAATAAGAAATTAGAGAAAAGAAACAAATCACAAAATATGTTATTTTCAGTGTATTTTGGGCAATTGTTGCTCCTTGCTCTAAGTCTCAAATTTCTCTACAAATATGATATTTTTTGAATTTGAGACCAACTAACAAAATGAAGGTAATCTATTCTAGTTTCTTCTCCAATCGGAATTTTTTTTAAAACCATAATTTTGGATATTTTATTGCAATTTGAACTTTGGATGTATTTTCAAAGTCTTCTAGATTGTAATTATAGAATGATACAGGAATTGAGTTAACACCATGATGTTTTCCACTAAAATATACACACATGGTGAAATTCTCAAATTTTTTGAGATAATTTTCTATTTGATATGTTTTTTCTTCACTTTTTCTTCAAAAATTCTCAGAAAAAATCTATTTTCCTCAAAAAAAATCTAAATTTTTTGGGAAGTACAAAGAGATGTAACTTCATCTCTAAAAAATAAATTAAAAAAATCTCATACACATCTAGTCCCCAAATGTTAGCAAACTGAGTATTGGGTACAGGAGCATGACAACATCGGTTATGGGCCCAACATTTAACCCTCAAAGTGCTCCAATGTCCATATTCTAGACGATGAACATATGGCTACAAGGCACTATTTCATCCAATTAACTTCTCATTCATCAAATGTAACACTTAAGTCTAGAAAAGACAACCTTCCTTAATGACCAAATTCATTTCATTCCTGAAAATGATATATTTGTACAAAGCTATAAGCAAAAATGACCAAATTTTTTTAAAAAGGATTGAGACGCTTTAGGATTAAGGATTAATGCAAACCTTCCTTCCTTCCATTTGGTTTATGACCAATAAATGTTTCTATATTGGACATAAAAATGAGAGAACAACTGAACCCAATTGGTCATTTTTCAATTTGATTCTCCACTGCTCTTTGAAAAAGAAGTTATGCCCAATCTCCACCGCTTGCAATAGAATATTTTGTATACACTAAACTCTTCCATGCTGGATGCCAAAACTACCGTGAGTAGAATGCCTTCTGGATGGTGAAATCAGGTCTCGTACGGTGCGGCCGCACCCCGCTTACTTGCTGATTTTTTGTGAAGAAAACATCATCATTGTCCCACTACATTGTGAATCTCTTCATTCGCGTTCATGAATCCATCATGAATGCGGTTGATTAGATTAAGTTTAGAGCTTGATAATCCGAACTTAGAGCTACATTCCCGTTCTTAAAAATTAGGTCTAATGGCGGCGCCGAACTACGCAACCGTTCTGCGGAGGGAGCCACCAGATCTCCACGCGCAGTCAACTAGCATCAATCTCTCACACACCTCAAGACATTGGCGTAAGGTTACCGCAACGGAGCTAGCCATTCCTTTGCCGGAATCTTCATCAACTTGTCAGAAACTCGAATCGACTGATCTTCCCAAAGGCACCTCTCACAACCCTAATGGCCTCTTGGTGAGAGATTGCGTCATCATCCTAGCCTCGGCTCTGGACATGGTCTTGCTCAGAAGGGAAGCAACATTCTTCAAGCAACATGTCATTATTGTCAGGTTTGCAGTTGACTTCTCCCTTCTAATGCGTCATTTTCTTTGGATCTAGGATCTTGAAGATAGGATTCGTGCCAGGTTTGCCCTTCACAAGGATGTAGGTGGCGGTTTCCATTATATTAAACTAGACTCCATCGAGCTAGTCCTCCAAGTTTTGGCGCCTTCTCCTTGTCGGCTCAAAAATGGGACTACTATTTTTCAACGTTGGATCCCTAGTTTCAATCCTTTACAGCCTTATGGCCTTGCCATACCTTGTTGGATCAACTTAAACCCCCCCTAGAATGTCACCAATATGAAGCCAAGACCATCATTGGAGCAGTAGGTTCAATTTTGGACGAAGACCGTAGTTGCCCCGTTAACATTGATCCACGCTTTTGCGTATCGATCGCCCCCACACATGGATACGTATCCCGTCTCTCAGTGGCCAATACCTCTAGTCACTTCTCTGACGTCACCATTGAGTATGAAGTGCTTGATTCCTCCTGTCGCAACTACCCTAGATCCATCCACAACGCAGTTGTATGCTCCAGAAGAGGTTTATTTGGACTTCTCCCACGTCACCTTACGAATGACTCTTCAAGTTCCAGCAATAGATATCTCTACACCGGCAAGAAACATCCTTCATCTAGTCGGCAATGACACTCAAACTCGACCCTTTCTCCAACATCCCTTCTTGTTCCACCGATGCTGAAGGATTCACAAGAGTCAACTGGAAGTTTGGCAGAGATCGGGCAAGTATTGGAAAACCTAGAAACCAAATCCTCTACCACCCTGCGTCGGTAGCAGCTACCCCACCCCCCTCAAGCCCCACCGCAATGGATGTCAATCTCCCCCAAGGGCTTCCTCTGGAACCCGTGGCTCTAACCTTTTCACCATCTACACTTGATTCCTCTTGTAGTGGGGATCCTCCTAACTACCCATCTCAATCATCTCAACTTTCCTGCTCTATCATTCTCCAACCTCAGTCTCATCTCCATCCCCCACCTCAACCGGCAAGCCAAAGTCTCCCCCTACCTCCCCCGTTAGCTCCTTCGGACAATCCTGTGTACATCACCAACCTCTTCGATCCTGCTCAACATGAGACAATCATCGTCACAACACTCGAAGAAGAAATCAAACACTACATGCAACACCTTGCCAAAGAGAACGAAGCAGATCAAGATGCCTTTCCAATTGAAGAATCTCTTTTTCACCAACTTCCTTCCTTTCCATTGAAGAACACTACGGCAGTCGATGAGAATCTACCCGATCCAATTCATGCATCATCACCAAGGGTGGTGACTTTGAATTCAAATCCAAGTATTCCCACCTCTACCAGTCCTCCTTCTTCTCCTGCCCGCATCATTCAAGTCGAACTTACTAATATCACTTTAGCACTTTTGGGAATCCACACAAGCCCAGGTAAGAACTTCTCCTTTTCGGATGAGTTGGAAGATTCCTCCCCCCATGCCATTGCTGTCGGCCCATCAATTCATGAAGAGGAGGCCTTTCAAGATGCGCAAAGCAACCAATTTTTTCCCATTCAAGCTAGTGTTAGAAGCCCCAAGGTAACTCAACCAACATCTCTTCAACCCAGGGCCATATCATTTGGCTCTTCATCCATCATCAACCCTACTCATGTCTCAAATCATTCCCAGTCTTTCTGTACCCATCCCCCTTGCACTTCAAGATCAGAGGACCGCAACAATGAGAGAGCCTTCAGAGCCATCCAACTCACACTAGTAGAAAACGCAGGAATTTTGACAGAATTCTGTTGATTTGGTCGCGTTGTTCCGGTCACTGTTTTGTTGATTTCAACAGAAATCTGTTAATTCTAACAGATTTCTGTTGAAATCAACAAAACAGTGACCGGAACAACGTGACCAAATCAACAGAATTCTGTCAAAATTCCTACGTTTTCTACTAGTGTCATGACCACAAACCAATCTCGACCTAGCCAAGAACTTCCTACTCCGACTGTAACTTCCGGCAATTTGATCTCCACCCCATCCCCGCCTAACGTAGAACAGATTGTTTCAATTCGGAGTGCTTGCGCAGCAGATCGAGCTCTCTCCACCCCTTCCCTCTCTTCCCTTTTTTCCACCCCCCCTGCTGGCTTTGATCAATGGGGTTATAGAGTCGCTCCTTCCCTATCTAAACGTTGAGGATACTGCTTCTGTCTCTCAAAACTCAATTTTATCCATGACTTTACTCCTTCTATCATTCAATGTCCGTGGACTTAATGATAAGTCCTCTATATTCTTGTTGTGCAATTACCTTCACTCCCTTCCCTCGATGGATATTTTCCTTCTTCAAGAACACAAGCTTAGACTCCAGGATTCTAATTACTTAGGGAAGCTACTATGGAAACAAGCTTCTTCTTGGTCAGTTGCCGCTTCTCCAAGCTACAACAATGATCCCTTATCCCCTGGTATTGGGAAAGGGGGTATCATCACAATGGTCTCCCTGAAGATTAGCCATATGATTTCCAACTCAGGTACCATTATGGACAACCGAGCTCTATGGATTACTTTCTAAGGAGTTCCAAGCGGTGATGTTGGCATCGTCAATATTTACACCCCAAACGACTATGCCTCTTGATGTCAACTGTAGGAGTCTATGATTTGAGATCTCCTTTCTTCTTGTCATTGGATTCTTGCAGGTGACTTCAATATGGTTGAGCAGCGCCAGGACAAAACAAATCCGTGTTGTCGTATGGTCCATGCGGTTGAACAAACTCTCTTTTCCAACCTCAAGAGGCATCTTAATGTAGAAGACAATCCAAGATCAAATGGAAGCCTTCAATACTCCTAGGATAACTTCTGAGACGACGACCACTATATTTTAGCACACCTTGACAAAGTCTACTTATTCAAAAACGGTGCTGGAACCTCGAATCGGAAGCTTCTTGAATACAAGATCAAAAGTGACAATGCATAGTCCGATCACTCACTAGTCAGCGCTACAGTAGAATTCATGTCTCCCCCGCCCACCCTAGTAAATGGAAAATGAGCTTCCATTGGCTCGATGAAGCCAGACCTTTGATCGAGCAAGCTTGGCGCAACTCTCCTCCTGCAGCCTCTTTCTTCTCAAAACTCAAAACCGTCTCTAGAGTTTAGTGTTCCTTCTATCAACAAAAAGCCCAAGATGCTTGCGTTGAGGAGGACAATGCTAGAACTTCTCTTTCCATGGCATCCTTAGTTCTCCAACAATCACCAAACGACCCGGAGTCCCAAATTCAACATAGTCGAGCTTGAATTCGGTTACAAAACATTGAATCGAGAAAAGTCAACAGCCTTTGTATTTGTGCTTGCATCAGGTGGAAGTTCCGAGGTGACCTTGTCACAGCCAAATTTTTCAAATCTCTCAGAGAAAACCGATCTCCTACGCCATTACCAACCTTCCAGATTTGAATGGTAACTTATCTGAGACCCAATCCGAGTTGAACCAAATTGTTTCTGACTTCTATTCCAACTTTTATGCTGTTGAATCCGATTCACAGGATCAATTACTTGCTATGGACGAATTCATGTCCCTTTTGTCAGACAAAAACCCTCTAGAAGCCAAAGCAGACTTATCTTGTCCAATTAGCGAACATGAATTACGTGAAGCAGTTGAGGCAATGTCCTCGAACAAAAGCCCTGGCCCTGATGGCATCACCACCGAGTTCTACAAGATGTAATGGGACTTAGTTGGGCCAGAGTTCACCACCATGATCCAACAAGCAATTACACTTGGAGCCCTCCCACAAGGCATGAATCGCGGCTCTATTGCTCTTCTCCACAAAGGTGGTCCCAAGAATGATCTCAACAACTAGTGGCCGATCAGCTTACTCAACGTGGTGTACAAAATTCTTGCCAAAGCTCTCCAACACCACCTCCAACCCATCTTAGCTGAAATTATCAACCCTGATCAGACAACTTTCATCCCTACAAGGTACATCCTTGATAACATTCTACTTCTTCATGAGTCTATTTCTTGGGCAAAAGAATCTAACTAGAATGCCATCCTTTTGAAGCTAGATTTAAAAAAAGCTTTTGATATAGTCCACTTACCTTTTCTTTTTCAAGCCCTAAGGAAAACGGGTATCCCTGATGACTTTGTCAAGATGGTCAAGCTCCTTTTTATCAATGCCGAAGCCTCAGTTTGTATTAACAGAGCAGACTCAAAGCCGTTCCATGTCCTCAGAGGCGTCCGACAAGGCTACCCCTTTGTACTATACCTTTTTTTATTCGTCGGTGAAGCCTTGAATGCAATGGCCAAGCACCAAGTTCAGACTAGAATTCTCCAAGGTATTTATCTCCCAACAGAGTCGGTTGTTCAAATCATTAACCAATATGCCGATGATGTGAACTTTACTATTTCAGGGGAAGAGCGCTTTAGGAATCTTTCATGCCTTATCGAAAGATACGGACTTGCTACAAGTCTGCGTATCAACTGGCCAAAAAGTCTCGCCTATTGGCTCTTCCCCAACCTAGCCCCACCATGGATCCATCATATTGAATGTCCTTGGGCCGAGAATCAACAGATTTCAAAACTCTTAGGCACCCCCTTTAGCCTTGACTTGAACACTCTTGATGTTGACGAGTTTCTTGAAGCCAAAATTCAGAAGAAACTCGATTACTGGACTAGTATCCACCTTTCTCTTGCAGGGCGTACGGTTATCATCAATGCAATCCTGCTTAGCACCTTATGGTTCTTCATCAACATCTAGGGTGGATCTTTACAGATCATAAGGAAAATTTGAGCCTCTATGAGAGACTTCCTATAGTCTGGCTCTACCTTTCACACTAGGGCCCGTGTTTGTTGGACGGACAATATTCCTCGGCATATTGGGGGACTTAATCTTATCAACCCCAAAGATGCTTTACATGCGCTATTAACGAAGTGGGTCATAAAAGCGTTGAACCTAGGTTCATCCAACCTTCAACTCCTTCTCAGATTTCGCCTCCTTCAATTTTGACCGCAAGCCATGGGATCATGGCCGGAAATGCTTCAATGGGCCTTCCTACATAAATTCTGTGCATGTAAGGGCTCTCGAGCATGGAATCACATTACACGGTCATGGCACCTCATCGTTCAACATATCTCCACAATCTCTCCAAGGAATTGCAATGAAGTGTTGTCATCGCCACTTTGATGGACTTCCCACTTCCTCGGTGGCTCTCATGGGTTCTCAGTCAACAAAGTAGCCTTGCTCATGAAAAAGGGCCTATCAAAAATCCAACATATTTGGGATTCTTGTGAGTCCCCGATTCGTCACCAGGGACTCACGGGTTCTTTTTTCGAATCTATACATAAACTAAGGCGTATTTAGGCTCATAACACCCACAAAAAGGCATTAAACCTATATTGGCATTACACATACCAATGTGCCATTTGGTCATTAGGTGGGATTTAGGATAGTTTACATCCAAAACGGGCTTGGTCTTAGCTAAATAGACGCCAAACTGATAGAGATGTGTAGAATTAGGGTAAGAGGCCTAAGAAGGCCCTGTCTAAGCTAAGAAGTCCTCATAGGGGGATCTAGGAGGAATCCCCCACTCCCCATAGCATCGAAGAGAATACGGATGAAATACTAACCTTGAATTGCAGGTACCGGGCGATTTCCTAATTCTAGAAGCACGTAGTGGGGATGCAGATTTGCATCCAGGTGGGGGGATCCCATGGGTGGTCCCCTCTAAAGTTTGGGAATTTTCCGACATTGTTTGGATATTTTCCCAGATGGTCAACCGCGGTGGACTTTGGGTGGGAATTCGAAAGAATATCCCAAAGTGCGGTAAAATCCCACTAAAAATCCAGCGAGGCGGTCTCACCCCAACGGAGCGCTTCCCCAAGTTTCAAGACAAAACGATAGTTGGAAGATCCCGAATCGGCGACATTCCTCCCCAACTGACAAATTAAATGACGAAAGCAGCGGTTGACCGACGTACCGGGGCCATACGACATCAGAACGGAGCCTATCTTGGGTCTATTCCTACCCCCTTCCATCTACTTGGAAGATTGGTGAAGATTTGGGGTCCAAAATTGCTAAACTCCAGAAGTTGGGAATTTATCCCAACTTTGATCCCAGCTTACGCTAAGATTCCTCGGGAATTTGGACATAGTTTAAGGGGTAAGGAATTACCTATAGGCTAATTATGGCCTTCCAGAGCCAATGGCGCAATCCGTTTGCGATTTGGAGCTAAACTCCAAAAGTTAGCCTTTTGGGGACAGTACATGAAGAAGAAATGGGGGTTTTAGGCCCCCCAATGCTTTTTGGGGTTTTTTTGGCCCCATTAGCCGTGGGGAACGCGTAGGGAACGTGTGGGGAACTCCGGGCACATGTGGGAGCAAGTACCACCTCAAAAAGTTAGTGGAGGTGGCTCATGTGCTTTGGTGTAAGTAATTTCAAATTAAGTAGGTGGGAACACATGGGAACTTCTCCCATGTGAGAACTTGTAGATTTTGGGGAAGGTAAATTAGACGGTTTTGCAAGTTCTTGTAAGGTTAGGTAAGATTTGAATTTCCCAATTCAAATTGTGTAGATTTTAGGTGGATAATTAGATTTGGGGAGGGTAAACATGTACGGACCTCCTAAATTCCCTCATCTAGTTATTCTTAGTAGATTAAGGGGGGGGGTTGCTCCCTTTTGGGTATAAAATGGGCGGCATTCTCCTCTCATTCTCTCTCTCTCTCAACTCCTACCCATTTAAGGGAGGAGCACTATTGGGCCCGGGTTATGCCGGATTTCCTTTGGCTTTTGATGCCAAAGGAGCCTTTGATAGTTTTGGGGTTGTTGCACCCTTGGCTCTTGTGGTTTTTACTTGGGGACTTGAGACCCCCCCAAGTCTTGTTGGAACTTTTGTTAATTGATGGTGGTCCACCTTTTGTATTGTGAAATAAGTGAAAGTTGTTGTGGGAGAGACTAGTGAGGAACCGAGGGGTGACTTGGGAGGTGACTTAGAGAGTATGCTTGCAATTTGTGCCTACCTAATCCCTCCTTCTTCTTGTGTATAAGGCTAGGCTAGTCCCATGAGGGACGGCGGAGCCTTGACCCTCCTCTAGATACTTAGCCTTGATGCATAGGAAGTCCCTCTCTTCTCCCCCTTCTCTTGTTCACGGGAATAGATTAGTCCCATGAGGGACGGCGGAGCTATGGCCCCCCCAAGTCTCTAGGCAATTAGAAGTCTTAGTCAAGTGTCAAAAATACATCCTCACGGCGAAGCTTTGAACCCCCTAAGTCTTAGCGGGGTGTCAAATGCAAGTCCCTTCACAATAGCAACAACGTTTAGTTTCCAACACCTTGGAAATTAACCCAACGTTTAGCTTCCAACAACTTAGTAAGCAAGTCCTCACCTAGATTAGGAGCAACTAGTGACCACCCAACCACTTAGCATACATCTTAGCATTGCATTAGGAGTCAAAAACCAGGGTCCAACCCAAGTCCAGAGCCAGCCCAGTACAGAGCCAGCCCCATTTCGGAGCCAGCCCCAGACCAGAGCCAGCCACCGGAGCCAGCCCCACAAAGCCGCCCCACGTGGGTATTGGGGGGGCCGGGTATTTGGAGGGGGGAAGGGCCGCAGCAAGGGAGGGCCGCAGCAGTTGGGTGGTATAGAACTTGGGTAGTTTAGGGGAAAATATAGAAATTAGGTAGTTAGGGGAAAATATAGAAATTAGATAGTTTAGAGGGAAATATAGAAATTAGGTAGTTTAGGGGAAAATATAGAAATTAGGTAGTTGAGGGGATAGAATAGAAATTAGTTGAGCTAGGAAGCCATTGCAAAAAAGACTTAATTGTAAGAAGCACCCGGAGAGGGATAATTAAAAGAGTCGGGGCCAAGACATGGCAATGATGAACGTGGCGTAGAGTGAAGAGGACCGGATCCACAGAACGGAGGTGGGCCTCTAAACCTTCCTTTGATTTAATTTGTTAAATGCAATTCGGAGTTAATTAATAGGAAAAGGTTAACATCCCAAGTGGGATTAAGGTCCGGCAATTAGCAAACACAAATAGGAAGATAACCACAACTAGAATAGGAAGAAGAAGAAGGAATACCAATGCATAGAGTAGAATGAAGTGAAGACAAATACGTAGAGCAGAGGTACTCAATTAAAATACGTAAAGTAGAAGTAGAACAATACCAATACGTGGAGTAGAGGTACTCAATTAAAATACATAAAGTAGAAGTAGAACAATACCAATATGTAGAGTAGAGGTACTCAATTAAAATACGTAGAATAGACTAAAACCAAGACAAATACGTAGAGTAGGATAAAAGAACACAAATATGTAGAGTAGACTAAAACCAAGACAAATACGTAGAGTAGGATAAAAGAACACAAATATGTAGAGTAGACTAAAACCAAGACAAATACGTAGAATAGGATAAAAGTACAAAGACATAGAGAAGGGGTAGGAAATACCATCAGTAAAGTGGGCTAAAACAAACCCAAACACGTAGAGGTAGGATAAACGAGAACAAAACATAAGGGTAGGACAAGAGAACGAAACACATAGAGTAAGCAGCAATTAGAAGTAGGACAAGGGAACGAAACAAACCCTAGGTAGGATAGTACAAAAGATCCATTGCTTGGAAGGCACAATGGATTGACGCTTAGACACCCGTATGTAGTAGAATTGTTAGAGCCTGGTTGTGATCGCTTAATTCCAAGCAATGAAGCGCCCACAATTCCTCCACCCTCTCTTTTCTACCTTTGGGCCAAGTCAGAATCTTATTTGGTCTCCATAACAATGAAGCCCAAGCCTACAACCGTATGGTGGCTTCAATCCCGGGCGCCTGGACCCACCTTCTCACAACCGACTAACATGCAACTCAGTAGCATGACGCTATAGGCCTTTCCCTTCAGGAGTCAGGACAACAACCTCCTTCCTGATTTGGTATTTTTTTTTCATCACAATTTCGACCCAATCTCCATCTTGGCTGTAGTTCCATTTCCATTCCTATAGGGCATGCTTGCTTCTCGGTGGGCCTTATATCGACGGCCCTTTGCCCTCGATCCTTAGTCGTTCTTCCAGCTAGCATGAACCTCACCGGCTGGCTTAAAAGGATCAGGATTGTTCACCCAAAGTCAGGCCCTGCCCTCTTTGTAGGCATCGTTGTTGACTTGATTTTCAATCCCGGTCGATGGATCTGGGGAGCTTCCACCCCCCTACTCTCCTACACAACCAAGCTTGGTCGATCTTTGTTGACCCCTAGAACGGAGCTAAAGAAACCAATCGCGGCAAAATGGCATGGCATTTTGCCTCCTAGTTATTGCCCACGCTAGAGAAATGTATGGAGCAAATCTTGGCCACAAAAAGATTCCGGCTTCTTGTGGTCAATTTATCATTGCGCAGTGGCAGTCAATTGTTGGAGAAAGGTGGGGAATCCGAACATCTCTTCTTTATGTTCCAGTTACCAAGTGGGAGTCAATGAAACCATCCTCCATAGATTTTTTCACTATGAAAACCCCCGCCATGCGTGGAATTTCGCACTTTCGGTTCTTCACTCCGCCCTTCATATACCCACATCCTCAGGCACTTGGCCATCTCTCATGTGGAAACAATGTATCCTCGGTTCGAAACTCCCACGTCAGATCCTCAAAGGATCTTCGATGTAGGCTCTCTTTAGGGGGTCCGTGATCTAGGTGGCTTGCCTTGACCATAACGCTATCTGCTTCAACCACGACTCTTGGCCTACTGAGAAGCTCGAACAAGTTCTTTGGGAAGCCTTCTCGGATCACATACGTGTAGCCTAGCTCAAGACCACGAAGTCGTGCTCAATGTACCCAGACAAGGCTAGGAACTTCCTTAACCCCTAAGCGACGCCGGCCCCATTTTTTGGCGTTCGGATGACTTCGCAGGGGCAGCAGAGGACGTGAACAGTAGTTTTTTCATCCACTTTTTTTTTAATGACCTTTCACGTTGAGTTGTAAAGAGTCTCCAATTGAGTTTTTAGTCTAACTACTATTTGTTTTCATGTAGTTGAAAAGTAATTAGAGAAAACGGATGGCAAAATTTACCATTTTAGTGTATTATGAGAAATTGACTGAATCTGAAAATTCTCCTTGAAAATGACATTTTCTGAGTTTGAACCCAACTAATGAAATGAAGGTCTTTTCTTCTAGTTTCTACTCCAATTGAAATTTAGGAAAAATTTGTAAAATTGAATCTTTTATTGCAATTTGAATTTTGGTTGCATCTTTAATGTCCACTGAAACCTATAAATAGGTGTACACGGAAGTTGAGTTTACACCATGATGTTTGTCACAACAATTCACACATATCGTGAGATTTTCAGATTTTTTAAGATAATTTTCTATTTTCTACACTACAAGAGAATGGGGTCTTTTAAGTAGTGTCCTAGACATCATGTCTTTTAAGTAATGTCTTTTAATGCATCTTTTAAGTAAAATTTTACTAAAAAGACTGTCTTTTTAGTAAAATTTTACTTAAAAGATGCATTAAAAGACATTACTTAAAAGACATGATGTCTAGGACACTACTTAAAAGACCCCATTCTCTTGTAGTGCTATGATTTTTTCTTCATTTTCTCTTCGAAAAATTTCATAAAAATCAATTTTCCTCCAAAAAATCTTAAATTTCTGTGAAGTGCAGAAGACATGTACTTCCATCTCTGGAAAAAAAAATTCCATACTTGATTGGTTCATGAACGGTATCAAATTGAGTGACCAGCAAAGGGGCTTCCAACCAGTGGTCATAGGCCCGTCCTTTAAGGGTTAAGCGATTCAACAACACTTGTTGCAAATAGATTTCTTCGGGACCAGATCCCACCTCCATTTGAGATGGGACTTGGTCCCGCCCAAGGTTGGAGAATTCTCCTAACATTGGCCTGGTCTCGACCACTCCCGTTTGCTAGGCGACATGGCCTCGCTCTCATTCCCTGGTCGCAGACCTTGCCTCATAGTTTTGCTCATTGTGGTGTTTAGTGTGTTTGGGTTGTTAATTTTTAAAAATGGAAAATCTTAAATATCCTGCGCCGAGGCCTGGTGCGTTTGGTTCAATGTACTGTGTTCCTTATCAATGGAATTTGGTCCGTTTGTCTAAAAAAAAAAAAAAAAAGACTACCATGAGTAGTACATGTGCTGGCATTTCCAAATTTCCATTGAGCTGAGCTTATATCAATCGAGTCTAATAGAATGTAGTTCAACAAGCCCATGGTGGAGGCCCAGCCAAGGGTGAAAGTATAAAAAAGGCTCCCTATTCTGTGCCATGTTAATTCTGTTGTTAACCCTTAAAAGTTGGACCTATACCCACAGTTTTCAGCCCTTGTGTCCAACACTTTGTTTGCTCCCATTTTAGGACTATATTTGTATAAAAAAAATTTATATTTATTTTTCAGAGATGAAGCTACATGTCTTCTGTACTTCCAAAAAAATTTAGATTTTTTTGAGGAAATTTACTTTTTCTGAGAATTTTTGAAGAAAAAGTGAAGAAAAATCATATCAAATAGAAAATTATTTCAAAAAATCTGAGAATTTCACCATGTGTAGAAATTTTAGTGGAAAAAATTGTGGTGTAAACTTGATTTCCGTTTCATTTTATAATTACAATCTAGAAGACTTTGAAAGTACATATAAAGTTCAAATTGCAATAAAATATTCAAATTATGTATGTTTTTTTCAGAATTCCAATTGGAGAAGAAACTAGAATAGATTAACTTCATTTTGTTAGTTGGGCTCAAACTCCAAAAATATCAATTTTTTGGAGAAATTTGAGATTTAGAGCAAGGAACAAAATTTCCCAAAATACACTAAAAATAGCATATTTTGCGATCCATTTTTTTCTGTAATTTCTAATTCATGTGAAGAGAAACACTCACATGACTACAAAATAAATTAGGTACTCTTCATAATCCTTTGTGAAAAGTCAAGTAACAAGAAATGGATGAAAAATTGCTAGCAATCTCCCTATACACTATTGCAAATTCATCCAAACGCCAAGGAACGGTGCCGCTGGCGCTTCAGGGTTTAACACTCCCACAGCTATTTTGAAGCCTCTAATTGCAAATAAGGGAGAGGCACCCAATGGTGCACCTGTACCCAATGCTGTCCGTTTCTACAGCACACAATCATTCCAAGCTATAAATGTAGGTAGATAGTACATGGCTTATTTCTTTTGACCTAAAACAATAAGCAGTCTACAATCCGGCTACATTTCTGTTGTAGAATGAATGACTGACTTAGAGAAATGGATGGCATTGGGTGCAGCTCCCATACGAAGTGCAATTTTGATCCTGCGCCGCAAATAAAATGTTTGTACATTTTCCTAGGGATAAAAGCAGGGGGCAAAATGGCCCCCGCAATCGGTTTGTTGTGCCACTAGAGATGCGACCGCTTATATCCCAACCACGTCGGATTTTATGTGAAATTGCCACTCACTCATGAAGTGGATAAGTCCCCATGAGAATCAATCCCATGCTCTGCTCCACTAAAGTGGAACACACATGTTCCAAGGAGATATGGGCAACGGACTTGAAGCACAGAGGCTCGCCATGCTGTGGAGATTTCAGGAACCATCCTGGGGTCACAAAGCTGGAGGTGCCATGAGTAAGGTAGACCAGCCTAATTCCGTGTGCATCCCATTTCTGCCACCCTACATTGGGCCCCATTTTCACCCATGCCACCATCCAAATGTGTCCAGAAATGAGCCAATTCTCTCTAAAAATCTGACGAAATGAGTGCATTTATGTCATTTAGGGTAATGTCGCAATAGCTGATTGGTGAATACCTAGATACTTATAGGGACATAAGAAGGCGGTTGTAGGTTGTTGTTAGGGTGTTCATGACCCTAGTCTTGGGCACTTATGTAATTTAGGACTGCACACTTCAAAAATTTACAGAAATTACAGTTTTGATTAGATAATTATAAATCCACTTAGGTTGGATTTGTGAAACATACACACACCTCTCAAAAATATGAGTCCCTCTTGGAATTGGCCCCGAGATAGTCAAATAATAGGTTAGTATACCTTATACTATCTAGTCATTTCCTTCCTACTGTAGTGCACTATTTTTTTTGGTTTTTAGATAAATGGTTAAGGTAGGATTGCCCATGACCAACCTGTAAATTGATGTATTTCCAACCAAGTCTAGAATGTGTTTTTTCTTCCTTTTCAAAGTTGGGACTAAAAGTTCATGACACACATGTCCCAAAGTAGTGCACAAAAAAGTTGGAAGTACTAAGTGGAAAAGTAGTTTTTTGAATGATCGAAATTAGAAGAATTTAGAGATTGGCAATGAATCTAGCTTACTTTTTGCCTTTCAAAATTCATAGTAATTTCAATTCATGCGATCAAATTATCAAAGTTTTTGCAATCTATATCATTTCAATCATTGCACCTCTAAAAATATTTCTTTGGCTTGGATTACACCAGATTACACCTAGAATATTTTAAATGATCAATTATAGGTGGTTCTACTTTATATGGCCTTCTTTTTAAGAAGGTTTCAAATTGTCAAACTCATTCATATGGGGCTTCAATTGAAAGAGACCAATTTTGAGTATGTATTTTTAAGTATGTTATTTTTTGTATGCAATTTTTGTATGTTTGGCTTTGTGTGACGGATGAAATAAGGTTTTGGAAGCATTTTGGCATCAATTTGGAGGGCCATGATAACTGTATGGCATTTTTTGACACATGTACCCTCATTTTTTTCTACATGCTTGGAGCTGCTCATTTTTTTTAAGGAAATTGGACATTTAATTGCCTAAAAAAAACCCTATTGTGATGGTTCTCAGCATGAGGATCAACCCTTTTTTTCCTGCACCATGGGGCCAAATTGCACCATTTCAAAATAAATGTCTTTTTTGCTAGATAAAAGTAACCTTTTTTGGCTAGATAAAAGTAATCTTTTTTTGCCAAAATTTTCTAGTTCTCTTTAAAATATGGATGAAGTTGCCAAATTTGGATGAAAAAATGTATGAATATGACAAAATAGTATTTTTAAGTCCAAAAGTTGGATGAATGTAGAAATACAATGCTTCACAAAATTTGAAATGAACGTCATCTTGGCACTTTGAATTCTCAAAAAGAAAAAAAAAAGGGTTGATTGGGATGCAGAGTTATCAACTCTGCTGGTATGGTTTCCATTTCTTGTCCACAAGGAATCTTCTCCAAGTCAGGCAAGGAATCCACGTGAATAGCAAATAATTCTATTTGTGGCAAGGTTGTGAGTTAAGTTACCAACTGGCACTTCTGAAATAGGAAGTGAAATTTCATGCACAACTGACTGAGCGGAGTGAATGTTCATAACATTCAGTAGCAGCCTGTCACACTGCCTTCCAGCGGATGAAACGGTGTTGAATATTCCACACCATTCATTAACTAAAGTTGCAAACTTCAAGAAATGTTAGATGAAATTAGGTGATGGGGACTTCACAAAGGGAAAGGCAGTCCTTCTATGGGCTACTAAATGTTATGTTCTCTGACGTCAATCAGTTCGGGATGAATAATTTCATGCACAAAATAAAATTTCAGTTCACTACAAGTACAAGATGAACAAGGTTGACAGAATATACAATTACTACCCAAATAAGTTAGTTAACCTTTCTCTTTTTTTTTTAAACAAATGAATTAGTTAACCCTTGAAATGGCCTTGGGGTTTCTATAGGGGCTGTAAAAGCGACCCTTTACCAGTTGATTTGCATTTTGGGGAAGCTAAACTCCTTAAAACAATTTTTAGTAAATTTTCATGGTAAGAAAAATGGAATTGGCATCTAACCCAAGTCATTTCATATTTTTTGGACCTTCATGGAATTAGTTATGAATTTTTGAAGTTGAAAACACAATGGTTTCTAAAAGTGACTCCCTCCTAAAATGTACACTTCTGGTACATGTTAGAGGCAAAATCTACCAGATCGCTTTTAAAGACAGGGTTGCAATTATAGCACCCTACCTTATTTAGCCTCATAATTCTTCAATTGTGATGTAATATATGAATTGTGATACATTGTTATTTACATACTATCATGACCATTTAATTATCTTTGTATCGAAAAGTATTTAGTCAATCTATTTGTGATCAAATGTCATCATATTTATAATATACCACACAGCCACAAAGGGCTTCTAGCTAGGACCTGCTAGGGTTAATACAACTACATGTTTAATTCATAATGAACATATTTATAAGTGAATGAAATTCAAACACTTTCAAGGGATCCTTCATCAAAAGTGCTTAAAGTGTGTCTCAAAGGAAGGGGTGGGGGGAATGCAAAAAAGTTACTATTTATTAATAATGATCCATTTTTTGGGACACAAGAATAAAAATACAAGATCCTAGGTGCAATTAGATTGGGGCTACCAAAAACTAAAAACAAGGAAAATATAAAAACCTAAAACTAAGTCTTACAACTAGTGTCTTCTAGCCCTTTTCTTTGGCACCACGGGGCCAAATTGCACTATTTAAAAATGAACATCTTTTTTTCACCAGATAAAAGTAGTTTTTTTTTGCAAAATTTTTCCTAGTTCACTTTAAAATATAGATCAAGTTGCCAAATTTGGATAAAAAATTGTATGAATATGATGGAAAAGTTTTTTTAAGTTCAAAATACAAATGAATATAGAAATACAATGCTTCACCAAATTTGAAGTGATCACCATCTTGGCAATTTCTCAAAGAAAAAAAATGGGGTTGGTGTCTTTAAGGTTGGCACTAGCCACCCGTAGGAGGCATGTTGCCTCTCAAAGATGTTCCACCTCTAAGTTGGATGGAAGTGAAAAAACCTATCTACATGCCAACACGTGACCAATAAAGACACTCCTTGACCATCTCCAAAAACACCTTTGCCAAGGGAGGTCCATAAAGTGCCCATTTAAGAGCTACAATTGAATTTTGTGAGGTGAAACTTCTTCAAATATTTTTCAATAATTTTTTGTTGAAAGACAAGAGGAATCGGCATCTAACATAAATCATTTCATATTTTTTGGAGCTTTGTGGAATTAGTTATGAATTTTTGAAGTCGAAATGGTGTAGGACTTTAAAAGTACCTACCTCCTTAAGTGTGCATTGTCATTGTACATTCTTGTAAAGATGGAATAGCAACATGTAAAAAAGCAATATATTTGAGGAAGAAGGTAGTTTGAGAGCCTAAGCGCTTTATAGACCTTCTCCCTTGTACCAACTTCTCTCATAATGGCCTTGTTGGCAACTCTCACCTCCTCAAAGTGCCTTCCAATGAGCCGATGATCCAATTTAGATTTTGCTACAAGAGGTCAAGAGATACAAAATTAAGTTTTGAAGGACTATACTATTTACTACAAATGATCTAATTTAGAATTAGCTTAGAGAGTTTACAAGTCAAATACAAAATTAATTTATAAAAGACTAATGTCTTCTTGAAGGACAAATCAAATTTAAGCAGATAAATGCTTATGTCGTCAATTTTTGGCATGATTTCTTAAAACTTTTCTTTGCAATAGGAAAACATATTAGCTTATATATATATATAACACTTCAAGTGGTGATCTAAACCAAAATTTATAGCACCTAAAATCAAAATAGTAAAGTTGAGTGGCAAAGCTAAATTAATAACAAGTAAAAATAAAACCAAAAAATTAGTTTCTCTTAAGACACATTTTATGCTACAAAGAAAGTTTTGATTCATTCCATTTGGATAATTAATGTGATTGTTAAAAAGAGTCTTATTGTATAGCATCTTTGTAACTCATAATGCATAGGATTGATTTCTCGATTCCATTTTTACACTATTCCAGAAAAAAAGAAGTCAAAAAGGGTTAAATTGCATTGTCATACAATATTGTTAGGATTGATTTGTTGCAATTACATCTTAGATCTATGAACAATCCCCCCCATCTCTTACCTATGGTTGTTAAGCTCAATTTCTAAGAATTTTTTTGAAAGTTTCAATTAGTCTCAATTTTCCCTAAGGATTCTCAATTCAATTGTCTAATATAGAAAATTTAAAATCAAAATTTGCAGTGCAAATTTTTTAGTTGAGAAGATTCAAATTTTGATACATTAGTACACAGAGGAGAAAACAAAAATATTTATTTATTATTATTAAACTTAAAGTCTCATACTTATTACCTACAAGTTGTGCATTTGAAAATTCCTTCAAATATTCTTATGCTTGTTTAATATTGAATACAAAACAATAGCAAAAAAAACATTCTTATACTTTGTATTATCCCCCAAAGTCTTTAAGGCCTTTTTCCATCAAAGATTACACAAAATTTCCATTTCTATTGCAAAGAACAAAAGACTTAATTTTTTTTTTGCATATCTAACTATAAGATCTTGTATTAGAATAATATAGTAATATATCAATGGAAGAGGTTTTGAGAACTTTGATTGTGTAAATTGTAAGGTATTTGCATTGAAAGTAAAGAAAACAAATTATTTTTACAACTTGTTCAATTAGATTTTTTGGCTTCAAATCTTCTTAACTTAAAAATTTTGTAATACTAATTTTGATTTTTTGATTTTTTATATTGAAGAATTGAGTTGACAATATTTTTATAAAAATTTCAAATAAAATGCACTTCATTTTCATTCATAAAAGAATTATTGAGTAGAAGGAGGTCCAAGATTGAAGAAAAAACTAAACCACTAATAGCTCTGAGATGGAATCAAAATGCAATAATTTCAATAGTGAAAGTGTTCTAGTAAGCAAGCCCAATCTAATTTAGTAAACTTTTTCTTGAAAAATTATAAAAGTTACATTCAAAAACAAATTCCATAAATTATTTTTTTCAAAAAGACGCTTAAAAATAAGATTTTCCACAACTTTCTCATCACTAGTCCAAATAGAATAAATCAAAGTTTCATATTTAGACAAAATATAATATTTAAGAGAAAAAAATTCAAAATTCAAAAATTCAAAAAATTCAATTTTTTTAGGGATTGCCCCTTGTGTTGTTTTTTGGACAAAATGTGGCATAACTTTTGCTTCTAAGTATTGATTTTTTTTTTAAATCTCCAAAGCTAATTTGATTTCCTGTATTCAAAAAAAGTTTCAAAAAATCATGTCAATATTTGAGATTATATGAGCCTACCTAAAATCCCAAGAGTCCTCTATAAGGACTTTGGGACTTTAGGGCTAATGAGTTTTGGAATATTTAACCCCTAAAAGATCATAGTAGAATTGAAGAGAGATTTCACCTATTGATTCAAAAATAAAATTATTGGCAAATATACCTTGGCAAAGGGTCTCATCTTTTTGTAGTTAATCCTTAAACAACGAGCTGGTGACTATGGAAATCATCTATTTTGATACCATGGGAATCATTGGCTCAAAAAAATCCTAGAACTCATATTGGAAAACAAACTATTATAGAAGATTTCCCTTCCCTCCCTCCCTTAATTTCAAGGATGAATAGTTGCACTTCTATTTTACATTGAAAGATGCTCTTTCATTCATTGAATAGAAAACTACCTTGATTTTGTTTATGGGTTAATGGTAAAAATCATATAGCAAAAATTTGGGGGTTCAACAAATGACAAAATAGGGCCGAGTTTATAGTGGTGCATGAAACATTTCCCTTGTTGACTATTGACCCCCTCACTCAACCATTCAAGAAAATGATGAGATTTTTTATTTGCCCCATATGATGAAATTTGCAAATTTTGAATTCATATTTGCAATTAGAGGCCCCAAATTAGGTGAAGAGAGTATATAAGGTAAAATAACCAAGCACAAAACACGAGGCTTTTGGTTTTACTTACACCCTTGGAATTACAAAGGGCCAGTTCACCCTAACCCCTCGTTGGAAAGCTCATAGCACTAACTTACTGTACTCTATCTAAGGAAGAAACATCCAATGCCACACCTATCCCCTCTATTGGACCCTAGACTCATCCAAAGACTTTAGTGAATGTCAGGTTCTCCATATGCTTGGCTCTAATTTGCTGACACATATTAAGGATACATATCAAAATCTAATTGGCTCACTTCTAATTTTAGTAGCATTTGTATTTGGGTGCACCCACATGACAATTCCAATGGTCTACCAAGTGAACACTTTGAAAAACCATAGAAATTACATACAACAAAAAGATCTTTTTTCTTGAATATTCCTGTTTTTCACTTGCTCATACTAGAAAAATATTATTTTTAGAAAAAGCTGCCTCCAACTATGCTGATTTCCTTATCTGGATGGTTTGGGGTGCTTCCACAGTTGCACTGTAGTGAGGCAATTTCCCCTTGGGGAGCTTGATTAAAAAAACACAATTATTGCATTGTATAGTTGTCATGGTTCTAGTTGCCAGTTGCATCAAATTCTCGGCATCCCCCATTTGCTTAAAAATTTATTTAAAAATAAAATTCTGGGCATCCCGGCCATTTCGGCGTCCGGATAAATCCATGTCACTCGCCTAAGTTATCATCTTTGAATTCCGTCCTCTTTTGGCTCACTGTCCCTGTTGCGGATTCTTGGCCAATGGGTAAGCGTAGATAACTGCCATTTGCATTGGAAGTTTGGAACCAACCCTTTGCGAGAACATTCAGTTGTGGGCCCGCCTCCGTCGTTCATCATTGACACAGTCAGCAGGAGAGTCTCATCAAATGTTTAAAGGCCATGTCAGCTTGCGGTTGGGCGCTGCATCTCAAAGGAACCCAAGAAGAATAAAAATAATAACTTCACTGTAACATTTGATCAATTGATCATGATGGTCTCGGAGCTCACGGATAGGTGTTGAAACACGCATCAAAACATGGGCCTGGCCGGTGACGACAACGGACCCATAAAGGTTAACCTTGGAAGGATGGGCTGGTCTTTACGGAAATCATCCTTTTGCAATAGTGTGAATCATTTACTCTAAAGTATTCAAAAGTATTCATTGGAGATCAAATTCCTGTTTGTAGCCTTTCCTTTTGGCACAAAATTCCAAGGATGGACAAATGCATCCCTGTTTTTTATGCAAGAATTTTCTGTCATCTGTTGGACACTTAGTGTCCATAGCGGCGTTACAAAGTTAAGGAGGGGATGTATGGTTGAGTGGTTCATTTTTGGGCAAAAAGTTCAAGTCTATAAAGTCCTTTTTTGTCAGTGATATGTTTGAGAGTGAATTCTACAAGAAACAAATTTTTAAGAAATTCTAAAAGTACCTAGCTTTTTAGGTGCATGTAGATCTTGAAAATTATTACAGTTTAGAAAAATCATTTTTTAAAACAAAAAATATTGGCTAAAAGGAAAAGACTTCATAAAATTCATTGTTTGATAAGTCATTAAAAAGTCCCTAGCAAACACTCAAAGAAGATCTACACTATAAGTCATTGTTTTCTAGGAACATTGAACCTTAACTCCTAAAGGATCAAACTGTATTTTTTGGCAACATAGCGATTTTGGGCAAATGGAGTTTTTTATTTTTTTTCTTTGAAATTTTCACACAATATGTGCCCAAGGAATAGCTTTAAGGCTCAACAATTTTCATAACTTTTGACAACATGCATGGTTAAAAAATTACGACATGATATATTGTATCCTTTGATCAACAAGTAGCTTGGGCAACAAAACAAACTTCTTTAAAAATTGCTTTTCTAAGAAATTAAAATTTGAAATTTGTTTCTTTGAATTTTTATCTAAGTAGAAAGCTTTGAATTATTCTATTTTTATAAATGAGTCAAAAATTATGAGGATTTTTAGTTTGAAGTAGTTTGTAGCTAGTTACAGAATCTCTATATTACAAAAAAGTTTGAATTTTTTAATTTAATTCAATATTTAATATTTAAAAATAAAATAAAATTGGATGTATATTGTTTAACACAACATTACAACCATTGGGATTGTCTTCTTTTAACTCTATAAATAAATTGTTAATAATTTAGTGTTTTGGATCATTTTCTACTTCTTTCTACTTCTTTTTTTTCCTATATGTTGTACAATTCCAAATGATCTAAACATTTTTAAGCATGGAGCCAACTTCACTTGAAGAATGAATCCAAAGAATACAGTCATTTTGGACATTTTCCCATACAAATATAGTCTTTTGAAGTGCAATTGCTTGGATTCTTGCAATTGAAAAAAAATGATTTTTGTCACTTCAAACACTAATATCTTGCAATCTACATGGCAAAAAATTGCTAAATTTTTTTCTACATCTTTTCAAACTAGTGTACTAAAAGATCCTATGGTTACTTTTGTACACATCGGTGCTATTCTGTGAGCTTGTGAGCATGAGCCTATGAGCGTAGAGCAGGGATTTGTGAGCACAAAGCTTAAAAATTTGAAGAGGCATTATAAAACTTAATTTTATTCATTAAAATTGATTCCATCTTAAAATTTCAATCAAATTTTTTTATTTCTAATAAATTTTAGTACCTATTTTTATAGACCTATTACTGTGGACCTATTACCGTGGTTATGTTGAAATTGGATGAAGATTCTAATTTTCAATCTTACTTAAAAGTATACATTACAAAAATGAAGAACTCAATTGATATGAAAAATAAATAAAGATGGAATTAAGTTAATATAGAGTATTGATTGATCATTATTCTATAATAATGTAGATCTTTTTGAAGCCTTAGGAAAGGTACTAATGATTTTTATTGATGTATTATTATTACAGTTGTTTAGATTTTAGAAAGAAAATTTGTTGATAAAAATCTTTGCTACACTAAATTTTATTTTGGTTGATCATGTCTTGTAGAATTATAAGTCTTCTCAAGGCCAAGAGGAGGGCATCAATTATTCCCTCTTCATTTTTAAGTCAATGGACTTGTTTAAATTTAAAAAAAAAATTTGTTTGTATGATTTCATTAATATATGGAAAGAACTTAGTTGCACCAAATTTCATTTTGTTCATGAGTATCTTATAGTAGAGTAGGTCTTTTCAAAGGCCAATGTAGGCACCTACAATTTTGTCTTAATATATCAATAATGGAACTTATTAAGATTTTTTAAAAAAAATTTGATTGATAGGGATTACTTTTGTAAAGAATGAACTTTGTTACACAAGATGACTGATTAATTGATTCATTATTCTCTTGTTCATCCAATGAAGGGATTCATTTCTTCTTTCTTGATCCAATGGTTGTTTATTTATCATCTTGAAACAATATTTGTCAAGCTTTGTTAAATTTTTGTGAATACTTTCCTTGGTCTTGCTTCCTAGTACCCCTCGGCGCCGAGAGGAGTCCCAAACTCCGATAAAATTATTATTGCAATTTTTTTTGTGGGCCGAGTGACTCTCCTCGGCGCCGAGGGGAGTCCCACAATTGCAGGAGAAAAAAGAATTTTTTTTAATCAAAGCTGTGGAATTCCCCTAGGTGCTAAAGGGTATCAAGAAGCAAGACTAAGGAGAGTGTTCACAAAAATCTAAATTTTTGAAATAACCTCATTTGATTTCAAAAAAATTATAATTAGTCACTAATTTTTTTTCTTCATAAAATCTAGCAAAGTACAATAAACAATAAAACAAAGTTATTCAAGGGACCACGGTAATAGGTCCATGATAATAGTTCCACAGTAATAGGCACTAAAATTTACCAAAGTTAATCAAATTTGGCCAAAAGCTTAAATGGAATCTTCAAAAAATTGTATAGGCTCGCAGGCTCACACGCTCACAAGCTCACGCTCACAGGCTCACAAAATAGCATTCCTGCTTTTGTACAAAAATGTTTTTTTCTTAAAATTTAGTAGTTGTCTAAGAAATGACAATTTTAAAGTAATTTTGGTGAAAACATAGTCAAAAACCTTTAGGGGTTAAACTCTATTAGAAACATAGTACCTATAATTCATTTGGTTTACATAAAGGAGTTTTAAAAGTTATTTTCAAATTTGTTGGCAATAGATTTGTCACACCCACTTTTATTCGAAAGTCCCTAGCAGTCATATACTATATACCAATTTTATTTTTTTTAAATCATAGGACTATTGTACATCAAGTTAATTTACCTAAATCAAGTTGTTTCATAGAAAAAAATACATATAAGTGCCCTATAGATCAATTTGAAAATGAGTTATTTTCAATTTTGAAAAATGTGATAAGAAATTGAGCCATTCAACCATGCATCTATCCTAAGGTAGGAAGCTTGAACTGCAATTGGGCATTTTAAATCAACCCTATGAAAGCATGAAAAAGAGATAAGTTGCATAGTTGAAATGAATGATAGTTTTATTGGCCAAATATTGTCATCTTAAAGCAAAAGTACCTATTTGTAATGACTTAATGCCCAAAGGATAGGCTAGTCTCTATAGAAATGAGAAATTTTGTCACTATGTGCATCATGAGCAAAAAACAAACTAAAATGACACGTTGTAGGTCTATCTAGTATAATAGACCATTTCCTTTCTACACAAATTCCAAGGATGAAAGATTTTTCTTTCTCCTCCAAATAGGAAGATGCTTTGGCATTTCTCCCTAAGCCAAGAGAGAAGAGAAATGAATGGACAAGAAGTTATAAACAAAAAATCTTTTTCACTAGCCAACACTGTGTATAAAATATTTACAAGCACGCTACAAACACTTTTAGCTTTACATTGAAAACATCAAATATTGCATGACAATCAAGAAGGCTTTGGGGAAGAAACAATATACTATATGACAAATAAAAATACTCATAGCATCAATAGAAGATACTAGGCTCATGTTTTAAAATGTATAAATATTATATATAGACTTGAAAAATGCCTTCAAATCAATAGATCACTCCAAACTATTAGCTATAGTAAGTGACCTTGGATACCCACAAGATGTTGTGAATCTAGTTGGAAATGTGATTTACTATTCTACTATTTCTAGTCAAAAACACTTTGCTTACATAAAACCTATACCGATTTTGAGAAGAAACATACATAGAGACATTGTCTCTTAGTCCATATTTATTCATACTTTTTTTCAAACCACTATTTTAATGGCTATATATAATAAGCCAATTATAGATATACATTCTACATGTACAAAACAACCATATATTCATTAACCTACACTTTTGATCTAGCATCACTATTTTATAATATTAAATCAAATGAACACTTTCTAGACAAAAATAGACAATTTTTTAAAATTAGAGGCTTGTATTAGAGTTAGGCACAAATAAATGTAGGATCACTAGATGCCTATATTGATCTAAAATGTCCCTAGAAGCATTCAAAGCCTATATCCTATTAAATACAAATTTAATCATAGAGGCCAAAACATACCGATATTATATCAAAACGAAGCATACTCCTATCTTAGTACCTATTTAATGTTTGCAATATATTTGAACCTACAAAGGGAAATTATAATAAATATATTTATACAATAATGTAACCTACTTACTAAATGTCTTGCAAGAATGAAATAAAAATTAGACATAGTAGATATTGTACTTAAACCTGGTGTAAGATACAACTTCTATCCAATTCTATATTTAATGGCATTGATAAGCTTGATAAACTTCATAAGCAAATAAACTATTTTACTAAGAACATTTGAAGATTTCTATATAGTGTACCAAATATATCTACACTTAGCTATCCCAAGACAAATTTGGACTACCTAAAAGTTTTCTCATTCAAAACACACTACTTCATAAGCATTTGCAATCAATTAAAAGACACATTGAACAATTCTAATAGATTAAGCAAAGCATACAAAGGATTGTTACATTATACATGCACCAAAAATGAAAGTTCAAAAATTCTCCTACATCTCATAGAGTTACAAATGCAAGTTAAGCAACATATACATTCATTTACAAATATCCTATACCTTATGCCAACTAAGAAAATAAAAATCCACTTACAAAGTCTAGATCCTTTATTCCCATTGATACAATACATTTAGAAGAGCTATGAATTCTAAAACTTGTTCTTTTTCTAAACATCATAGAACAAATTTCACAAAAATACCTTACTAAACTACTATACTACCACATCACCAACCTAAATCAAATCATCACTACATCAAGAATTCACACACTATCATTTAAGAAATTGTACAAAAAATACAAAACACTACACCACTCATCGAAAAAGCCTTTTGTATCACAACCAAACTATTCAGCAACACACAAAATGCAACACAATGTGCCTACATCCATACACTTCATGATCATGATGATGAACTACAGTTATAGTATCAACAACTTAGGGTAAACTACCCCATTCAATTCTAAATTCATTGTAGAAATCTAAAAAAAGCTCCATTCAGTCTAGGTTGTTTGTATTGAAAAATAGAAAATAGAGACAATAAAATGTATTTGGAATGGGCAAAATCTATGCTTTAATTACACATTAACATCAATTCACTATAAATTAGACTCAAATCAATGTAAATGAATTCATTTTAGCAATAGAAGTTAGTAGTTGGTATTTTGGTCATTTTAGAAACTAGATTGGGCATGTGAAAAGTCAGGCATGTCTTGAAACAAGTTCTACACTAGCTATTTTTCTCACACCAAGTATATCTACATGCCAAAATACATTCCTAAAGGACCAACATACCAAATTCGGCAATATAGCAATTTCCGGTAGGTAAGTGTGAGTAGAGATTTCCATATTTTGGGCTAAAATTTTAATAGAAGGTGGGGACGAGGAATATATTTTATATGTACAGTGGGGTACCAATCAAAATGTCGTTTTTGCATCTGCAGTGAGAAAAATTTCGGTACTGCCAACTTTGGAAGCCTCCCGCGAGCTCAAAAATTGGTATTTTACCACAGCATTATCTTTAAGTTACCTATATGTATGCCAAATTTCAAGGCCGAAAGATTCACCAAAAAAAGTTATTCAAAATCTACCAACATGGGTAGTGGTGAGAAACATTTCACTACTTTCAACTTTGACACCTTCCTAAGGATTGAGTTCTTTTTCTTTTGCCATGAAATTTTTGTCATGAAACAATATATATGTTTTTAATATGTATAAAAAATTTCAAGGTAAAAGAATTTTTTTTAAGAAGATATTTGAAATCTCCCAACAAGTGTAGTTTTGAGAAAATTTTCACAATTTCCAACTTTGACACCCTCCGAAGGGCTGAAAAATTGGTTTCTTACCATGAATTTTTTTTTGTGAAGTCACATCTATGTTGATAATATGTGCTCCAAATTTCAAGTTCAAATGAATTACCAAAAAAAAGATATACAAAGTCTCCCAACATGTGTAGTTGTGAGGAGGAGTTTTTGAGCCCTTAGTATAGTGTTATTTTGTGGAGCAAAGTTTGACACGAATGTAAAAACTCAACCTCACAACTACACATGTTGAGAGATTTTGAATATCTTTTTTTGGGTAAGTGTTTTGAACTTGAAATTTGGAAAATACATTATCAACATAAAGTTGATCTTATTCAAAAAAATTCATGTTAAATAGACAAATTTTCAGCCCTTGGGAGGGTGTCAAAGTCAGCAATAGTGAAATTTTTCTTACAACTACACATGTTGGGAGATTATGTATATCTTTTTCTTGGTAATTCATTTGAACTTGAAATTTGGAGCACATATTATCAACATAGATGTGACTTTACAAAAAAAAATTCATGGTAAGAAACCAATTTTTCAGCCCTTCGGAGGGTGTCAAAGTTGGAAATTGTGAAAATTTTCTCAAAACTACACTTGTTGGGAGATTTCAAATATCTTCTTAAAAAAATTTCTTTTACCTTGAAATTTTTTATACATATTAAAAACATATATATTGTTTCATGACAAAAATTTCATGGCAAAAGAAAAAGAACTCAATCCTTAGGAAGGTGTCAAAGGTTGAAAGTAGTGAAATGTTTCTCACCACTACCCATGTTGGTAGATTTTGAATAACTTTTTTTTGGTGAATCTTTTGACCTTGAAATTTGGCATACATATATTTAACATAAAGATGATGCTGTGCTACAAATTTCGTGGTAAAATACCAATTTTTGAGCTCGTGGGAGGCTTCCAAAGTTGGCGGCACTGAAATTTTTCTCACTGCGGATGCGAAAACGACATTTTGATTGGTACCCCACTGTACAAAAATCAAGACATTTGGAAATACAAGTCAAAAGATATGGATTAATATGTTACTTTTTCTTGTAACTGGGCAGTTCGGGCAGTTTAGAAAAAATGACTTTTTTCAAAAACAAAATTTTTTAATTAGTATTTATCATTTATGTATGCATGAAAAGCTTTAAAACATTCCATTTTGATCAATGAGTCAAAAGTTATGAGTTTTTTTTGTTTATGGGTAGTTATGGATTCTCTACTCTAAAATAAACTTTGAAATCCTTTATTTTACTCAATTTTCAATAGTTTTTGAAAAAAATAAAATTGTAGGATGAATATTGTTTATTACAACAATCCAACCATTGGGATTGGCATTTTTCAATTCCACAATTAGATTCTTAACAATTTTGTATTTTAAAACATTTGCTACTTCTTTTTACTTACTATGTTTTTCCTATATGTTGTACAATTCTAAAAATTTTGAATTTTTTTAGGCAAGTACCCTACTTGGCTTCAACAATGAATCTAAAGAGGTACAACCATTTTGGACCATTTTTCATATGATTGTTGCCATCTGAAGTGCAGCTGCCTTGTTTTCCAAAGGGTGAAAAAAATGATTTTTGAGCATTCAAACACTAATATCTTTTAATCTACATAGTGAAAAACTCCAAAAAAAATTTGCACATGTTCTCAATCTAGTTTACTACAAGATCCTATGGTTACAAATCTCAAAAAATGTTTTGAGAAAAAAAAATTGTATTGGTACTAGAAATGGTAGTTTTTGACCATTTTTGGAGTGAACATTGTCAAAGAACTTAAGGGGTTACAGCACCCTCTATAAAAAAAACCACATGAATTCCAAAAACTAATGTTTTTCGATTGAAATTTTTTTTTAAATTTCTTGTATATCACTAAAGTTTATCCCCATATCTTTCCAGATAGGTATACTATATTGCACTTGTCATTTGGCCTATAATGGGGTAGTTTACCTTCCACAAACGCCACTTACACAAAACCAAGAAACACTCAAACAATACACCTTAACTATCCTTTGTGCCAATTATATTGCTAAATTGAATAAATCCTTCATACAGTCAATCATTGCAATTAGACATAATACATAATTTGTAAATTGCAAAACCTACTACAAAAATTAAATGCAAATGATTGGACAACTTCTACTCACAAAAACTACAAAAATAGACAAAGTAACAAACATTAAATACATCTTTCTAGAAATTTCACAAAAAACACTAATTGCAATCTTCTACAAAATCCAACAAAACTAACACTTCACCAAATCTACTATCCAACACTTCTATCAACTAAACTGAAAGATACAAGATAAATCTCACTTATTATATTGTTCTCCAACATTTATGTTACATTGTAAGATTGTAACCTTCTCAAAGACATACAAGGGACACTTTTATGTGTAAACATACAATTATAAAAAACATGCCTATACAATGCAAGCATATAAATTCATCACATAAGAGGATTTTTGGGCCTTTGGGAGACTATTTCAAGGTTGTTCCCTCAAACTATTCCCATTGCTATAGACCAGCCTGTGCTTGTTTGAATTTTTGAATTTCGAAAAAACATTAAATTCTTCTTAGAATGTATTGAAAACCAAAAAAATGATTTAAAAGAATTTATTTTCCTCAGCCTACTGATGTGATAGCGTTCACAGCGTTCCTACAACGTTCCCAATGTTGGGGAGCTTGAGTCTTCTAAAACTGTCTAAAATCCTCTTACGGTGCACTATTATAAAAGCTAGACTACAATGGCTATGGAAATGGTATTATATAAATTCACACCTATATTGTACAATAGAACCACCTCTTCAATCATTTGAAATAAAAAATTATTATTATACAGATATAAAAATAAAATTTTCCAAAAAATCCCACTTGAAAACTTGTAACATTCATTAACCCCTAAAGGACCAACATGCGTTTTTTGGCCGTATAGAAATTTTGGGCAGGTACGTGTGATTGGAAATTTGAATATTTTGGGCTGAAATTTAATAGAAGGTGGGGGCAAGGAATATCTTCATGTGTACCAAATTTCATGACATTTGGAGATATGAGTCAAAAGTTATGGCCTAATATGGTACTTTTTTTCGTAACTGGGCAGTTTGGGCAAATAAAAAAAATCACTTTTTAAAAAAATGAAAATTTTTAACTGGTTTTCTACATTTATATATAAGCAGAAAGCTTTTAATCATTCCATTTCAATCAAAGAGTCAAAAGTTATGAGTTTTTTTTGTTTGCGGGTAGTAATGGATTCTCCACTATCAAAGAAACTTCGAAGTTGTTTATTTCACTCAATTTTCAATATTTTTGTAAAAAAATAAAATTCTAGGATGTAGATTGATTATTACAACATTACAACCATTGGGATTCTCATTTTTTAATTCTATAATTAAATTCTTAACAATTTAGTATTATGAATCATTCTCTACTTCTTTTTACTTACTATTTTCTTCCTATATGTTGTACAATTCCAAATGACATGAAATTCTTGGAGCATATCTCCATCTTGTTTAGGAAACTGAATTCAAAGAGTCACCACCATTTTCAACATTTTTTCCTTGAGAAGTGAGCTTGTGAAGTGCAGGTGCCTGGTTTTTTGCAGGATTGAAAAAATGGTTTTGGTGAATTTGAATGCTTATATCTTTTGATCCACATGGTGGAATTTTCTGAAATTTTTACCACATGTTTTTTAGACATTATACTACAAGATCCTATGGTTACATGTGTCAAAAATTGTTTTTTATCAAGAAAATTGGTAGTTGTACTAGAAATGACAGTTTTCGAGCGTTTTTGGTGAATACAGAGTCATGAAACTTTAGGGGTTAAATGAACCCATCCTCAAGCAAATCACTTCCTTTTGTGGCATTGCACATTTATACTTAATTCTCCTCGCTATCACTTTGGCCCTGTAATACACCCAATTTTGCTCACCACATTAAAAAGGAAGTGCATTTTTGGCTCTTTAGGACCAATATACATTCAACAATGATTACGTCATACCATAGCTTATTCACATAATATTGAAACATTTACAAAAGTAATATAGTAGGCTTGAATTGTAGCTCAAAGACATCCAACAATATCACAATACTAATACTTTGAGAGCCAACATTGCATAATAAAATACCTTAAAATCTACCTCAATTCTAAGACACACATGCACTAGATTACTTCCTATTTGATATTTTCACTTAGAATGAACCAAAAAATCCACAAAGAGAAAGTCCTAAAGGAAGCCAATGGCTATCCGAATATTATGTGTACATTATCAACAATACAATCTTCAAAATAAAACACTATTTGTCAACCTATACAAATTTTTTCAAAGAGCTACAAATGCCTAATTCATACCTAAATGTAATACCTAGTATAGCACAACATACAAAAGTTAACAACATCCCTTACTTAAACTCCATTAATATTAATATGACCCACAATCTAACTAAAATCTACTATGATAATCATCTATGATGCCATCTTTTACAACTAAGCCATTACTTGAATACCCTTCAAAGTAGAGCTAATACACACATGGATCATTTATATCACATCAAAAACAATCTACTAAATCTAAAAATTAGATAGTAGAAACTATAGCAAATAGGGCATACAATCTCAATGGGAAAAATAGATCAAACTTCCATGCAAAATACAAGTTCTCCAAAACATACTTCAAGTTGAACAAATAGCCATATAGAAATTATTGCAAATTTTAACAAATAAGAGATCCTAAGAACCTACACAAATGTTTTCAAATAGCTTAATTATTAAAGTCCCAAGGCCTTTTTTCCAACAAAAACAACTCAAAATTGTCATTTCTATTGCAAAGAGCAAAAAACTTTAAGAAAATTTCTTCCATATTTAATTGTAGGATCTTGTACTAGAGTGGTGCACAAATGCATGGAAGAAATTTCAAAAAACTTTGACTCCATAGATTGCAAGATATTTGCATTGAAAGTGAGGAAAACTATTTTTTTTGCACCTTGCTTGACTAGATTTTTTGGGTTGAAATCTTTTCAACTTCAAAGTTTTCTACTATTGATTTTGATTCTCTAGTTTTTTATATTAAATAATTTAGTTAAGAATCCAAAAAAATTCAACCAAAAAACACTTAATTTTAAGTCATTAAAAATTATTAGATAGAATTAAAAAGTTCAAGATTGAAGAAAAAACTAAACTGTTAATAGCTTTAAGATGGAATTGAAATACAATAATCCCAATTATAGTGAAATTTTTTTGGCAAGCTCACTAAACCATGTCTAACAATCTTTAAGAAAAAATGTAAAAATTGCATTCAAAAATAAATTCTATAAGTTATTTTTTCATAAATTGCCCCAAAACAAAGATTGTCTATAACTTTCTTATCACTAGTCCAAATAGAATGAATCAAAGCTTTAGATGTAGATAAAAATATAATCTTTGAGAAAAAAAAATTACAATTAAATTTTTTAAAATTTAAAAATAAAAATTTAAAAACAAAAATTTAAAAATAAAAACTTGTTGTAGAAACAAAAAACAGAAAAACATACCACACAAACTAGACTATAGATTTATACATTCTAAGTTTTACTACTTTTATGGAGATGATTGATTCTTTCTACAATGTACACCACACAAAGGACCAATCTACTTCTAAAATATAATCTAAATAAAAAAGAAGCTAATGAAAACATTGATATAGCTTATTGATTCTCATTCATCAATTGTTTCATCAACATATGGACAAAAAACAAAACCATTCATTATCACATGTTAGATAAATTTTGGACCAATCCTACCATTACAAATACATAAATTTTATAGTTATTAAAATTCTAATACATACAATACATGGGTCAAGCCCTATATAGATGAATAATTACCAATTTAGAAGTCATTCTATAGTATATTAAATTCAAACCATAGGAGAATGCTAGGTAGGATCAATTGCACTAGTTGATCTAATATCAAACCAAAAAGTACAACTCTTACACAAGTAATTCCATCTTTACCAACTAAGCCTAATTTCAAACTACTCTCCATATTTAATGCCCACAAAGGAATGATGACTTTATCTTTTAATTTGAATTCTTCTCAACTTCATTTACATTCCATGTTTCCAACTCTTTTATCCCAATTGGTTGTTCTCCAATATAACACTATTGATTTGCTCCAATTCCAATTTGACTTGAATACTTTTACCACTATAACCTAAACTACAATTGTTTTTATTTGTTTTATTATAGGATTTGCAATTATTCTTATCAATTTGAGCTTTGTCTCATTCTCTTCGATTCAGCTCATCAATTGATACAATTCTACTTCCCACTTGGAATATAAAATCTTGCAATTAGCATTCAATAGAAACATACACTATCAATCTTTCAAGTTGGCAATGAGCTTCCTCAAACTCTCTATTTGGCTCATTTCGACACTCATATTTGGGCTGAAAATAGATTGTTCTTAGAACATCACAAAACTCCTTTAATTTGATATATAAATTCAACCTCTTCAATTCCTTCGCTATGTTTACTCCAAAAATGGTCAAAAACTACCACTTCTAGTACCAGTACCAATTTTTTTAAAATTCTATAGATTTGTAATTATAGGATCTTGTAGATAATTGGTTTGAAAACATGCTAAAAAAATTTCAGAGTTTTTCACCATGTAGAATGTAAGATATTAGTGTTTGAATGCTCAAAAATCATTTTTTCTCACCCTGCCAAAATCAAGGCAGTTGCACTTTAGAAGGCAAAAATCATATGAAAAATGGTTCAAAATGGTTGTGCCTCTTTAGATTCATTCTTGAAGCCAAGTTGGGTAATTTTATAAATAATTTCAAATTGTTTAGAAATGTACAATATAGAAGCAAAAAATAGTAAGTAAAAAGAAGTAGCAAATGATTCAAAATATCAAATTGTTAAGAATTTAATTGTGGAATTGATAAATGCCAATTCCATTTATCAGAATGTTGTACATCCTATGATTTTATTTTTTTCAAAAAGTATTGAGGATTGAGTAAAATAAAGGACTTCAAAATTTATTTTAGAGTAGAGAATCCATAACTACCCACAAACAAAAAAAACTCATAACTTTTGACTCATTGATCAAAATGGAATGATTTAAAACTTTGGATGCATACATAAATAAAGAAAATCAATTTCAAATTATTGTTTTTGGAAAAAAGTGATTTTTTTCAATCTACCCGAATTGCCCATCTAAAAAAACAAAAACATATTAGGCCATAATTTTTGACTTGTATTTCCAAATGTCATGATTCTTAGTACACACCCTACCTTCTATAAAAATTTGGGCCCAAAATATAAAAATCTCTAATCATATACACGTGCCCAAAATTGCTATGTTGCCAAATTTAGTAGATTAAAAACGTCTCATTTTCAATGTACACCAATTTACTTCCAACTGAGAGTTTAATTCCACCACTCAATTAGAAATCACACCACATGAAACACATACATTACACATACACATTACTTTGACAATCTAAAACATTACAATTTGGAAATATACCGAAACATTTTCTCATAGAAGACTAAATCTTCTATTTGAATGCAACTAAATTACAACCAAATAAACAACAATTTCCATTCATCTCAAAATTCCAAACACACAAATTCACACTTGATTGGATCTAATTGAACCATTGCAAAAATAATTCCTACTTGGTAATTCTTCTATTACATTCAAAAGTGCCAACAATAATCTTCGACTACAACTATACAATCAATTCAATATATGTATTCAACAATTTTTAATACATCTAATTAGGCAAATTCATAACCACCTATACAAGACAAACTTCCAACATTTAATTTGTACAAATCACACTTTGTATAGTACATAATTACACACATTTAAACATGACACAATTCCAATAGGCAACTTATCTTTTGTGTTAATCACAAAGAAAATTTACAACAAAAACAACCAAGTTGGTTAGACTCATACACTCTCTAATAATGGGTGGCAATACCAAATCGGAAAGAAGCTAAATATTTAACACTCAATACCATTTCAACTCCCAACTACTAAATGGAAACAACATGATTCCCTAAATCTAATTCTAGTGACAATGCAATCTTAGATAACCACCTTACTTCCTTTCACCAATGAGCACACTTATCCAATTTGGACTCACTATACTACCAAACTACCAACTCAATTTGCATTTGATACGTTAAAAACTTAACTTAACACCTTCAAATTGGAAACTATACATTTCAAAATTTTAAGCTAAAATTCCACCTATCTACAAGCCCACAAACGTATTTTTTGGCTAGAAAAAACATCCATTCACAAAATGCTCACTTTGTAAATTAAATCAATAGACACTTAAATACATCTACTCTTTTGGTATATGAAACCTCGTATAAAAACACTACTTATTTAAAGGCACAATAAAACAATACAAAATATATGCAAAGTGCATACAACTACAAGGTGCTTATCAGTAATGGATGCAAGTATATCTAAAGGAAAACCACCTCAATAGATTCCACTACCATGGATACCTACTATCATGTTCTTGCCAACCTAATGTAAATTTTTGTTGCATTTCCCTTATTTATTATGTATAAAATCCATACAATATCAATACCTTCTACTATGGCACTACTAGTGATTAGCCAAAAATCACCAAATACAACTTTTAGAATTCATTTATCACAATGACACATAACCACAAGGAGAAAAAAAAATATTAAAAACCAATAAATATCAAACAAATATGTTTTGTGAAAGACTTTTGCACCTTGCATTACTATGATCTCTTAGAAAAGCTTCAAACATTTAAAGACTACCAATAAATTCACGAAAATTTCAAAAATGACTTTTTCTAAAATTAAAATGATTGATTTTTGCATTAGAGAAATATGAAGTAGGAAGAAAATACATTTAAAAAAAATCATATGTCCAAGATTATTTATTTTTCCATTGCTCTATTGAAATGATTGAGGTGCTAAGGCCTCAAATATTTAAGGAATTTCCACATGGACATTCTTCACAAGTCCTTCAGTAATAGGAGAAATATAATTTTTGAGGCTAAAACACTCCTAAATGCATAGAAAATGCATTCGAAATCACATGTTTGAGCAAATTATATTTCCAAATTTGTAACAAAAATATGTATACAAAAGCTTAATTTTTTGTATATACAAGTAAAAAAGTCAAACTAAAAGGTTTGATCAAACCCTCAAAGACTACTATTTGGTAAGGAATTTTTGAATTGCAATTTTTGAAATGATTATATTTTGATTTTTTAGCATATGTCAAATTATATTGTCACTTCATCTACTTGAATTGTTTTATGTGTGGTTTTGCTGCTACTTGGTATTCATTCCATACAATCATTTGGGATGAAGTTCACTATGGCCTCAAAAGACTTTGTATGCAAATTCTCAATGGGTCTCCTCTCTCTTAAAGAGGAGTGCTAACATGTGAGCATAGAATTAATCAGCCCATACATTTAGGAGTCTATATTATAAACACCTTCTATCATTCTATGGTTATAGATGTATATATTATAGGTACCTATATTTTAAACTATTTTCATATTATAGTATACATATGTTATAAACAACTTCAAATAGTTGTAACTTCATACTACTTACAACTAGATTCAAGGCTTTGAAGCTCACATCTCTATGCAATGTATGCATGTTCACATATTTGATGTTTAGAAAAACATACACATCTATAATGTCACCCACCTATTTTGCTTTGACATCCCTATGTTTTTTCCAACATCTAGCAAAAATTTACTAGCCTTGTAGAGGATTAAAATTAAAAATGCATTGATGTCAATAAAAACATAACCCATTTCTTTGTAATGCCACAAAAACATGGGACTCTTATAGTGGCTACAACACAACTTCTATAGTGTGTACTTTGTTTTCTTTTAAATGGTAAAATATACATAGTTGTATATTTTGTTCTGGATTTTAGAATACTTCAATGGTATGTAAATAGCATGTGTGTGGTGCTTTTCAGCATGCTTTGAATCCACTAGAATCCTTGTAGATTAGGTATTTCTTTATACATTGTATTCCTAATCTTTTTACTATTCTATAATTATAAAATTTACCAGCAAAGTAGGATGTTGAAAATTAGTCCCTCTAAGAATTTACAAAACAAAATAAGGTGCTCTAAAATACACACTGGTAACTTTTTTTCTACTAATAGGGAGGAAAAAAATGGAAGGAAATAAATAATCCCCCATTTAATATCTTGTTTTTGCATGTGGTTACCATACTAAGAAGGATGTGAATCCCCTAAGTTTTAATGACTTCAACCATACACAAGTGTAGTAGATTATTATCTAAATGAGAGGAAAATTTCTAGACCATTCACTAGAAGAAAAACGCAGAAAAACAGGTTTCAACAAACAGATCACGTCAGGTAGATTGTGTTGAAACTGCGTTGCTGAAAACGCAGGAAAATGCTGAAAACACTGAAAAAACGCAGAAAAAACGCAGAAAAACACTGAAAACACGTTTTTTTGTGTTTTTTCCGCGTTTTCAGAAACGCAGTCTCAATGTAATCTACCTGACGTGATCTGTTTGCTGAAACCTGTTTTTATGCGTTTTTCTTCTAGTGATTTGACCATGTGGATTGAAAGATTATAACCTTAAGGTGAGAATAATAAGCTTCTTTTTATTTGTATGAGATAGGGGCAACAAACTTTGAGCCCACTTTGGAATAAAAAAATTATTCTTGATGAATTTTCATCCTTGCACTGCTAAAAGCGCTAAGCTCTAAATATTTTTTGGCAAAATTTTGGAGATAAATTTGGAGTCTAACTCACCCTAAACCACCCTACACCACAAGGAGGTTAAGCAAATTCGTGATACACTAGTCATTTTTTGATGACTTCTTGTCCAATGAGGAATTCAAAAAAGGACCCAAATGTTAAAAATTAGGCACAAACATTTGGAATATGTGGGAAAAATTTCAAGAACTTTGAGATCATGAATTTCAAGATATTAGTGTTTGAGTGTTAGAAGAAAATGTTTTTTTTTATATACTTGTGTAATAGGATTTGTAGAGTTTGACTCCTCTTGGAATGAAATTTTTTGTACAAAATGTGATTTTTTCTTACAATTACATACTATGTCACATGTGTTAGCTACCTACATGCCAAATTTTAGTAGTAGATGAGGAATTTAGTAAAAGATGCACAAAATACAAAAATTGTATAGATTTTTTCAAGCAATATTACTTTTGATCCTTGCATCTAATCATATTGCTAAAAAGAATCCCATGAAGGAGGTGGATGTTCCCATCTTGTGTCAAAACTTTGTGAACATCCAATAAAAATTGATTTTGTATGAGTTTATATAGGTTGTTAAATGCATGTTGAATGGACACTTAGTCATTCAAGAATGAACCATTTAGAGTCTTTAGTAGGAAGCCAAAAAGTAGATTTGGAGATTATTAGGCAAAATAAATGATCACTTCAAGAAATCTAGAGAAAAATCTTCATTTCTTTTTTTGTTTCCCTCCATCAAAAATCACAAAGCATGGAATGAGCATGCTAGTCACATTGTCGAAGAAGAGACAAAATAATCTTTTTGAACATACTAAAGATGTACTTCAATCATTTCATGTACCTCTGTAACAATTAGCTCTAAAAGATTTTCACAATACTCCTTGTGGACGGAAGGTCTCTTGGGGGTTAACTCCAAAATGTTACCACAAACTAGATTGATTTGATGGATGACAAAGAATCCTCTTGTGTAAGATAGAAGTGCATGCAATTGTTCATCCTTTAATTTTGGGCAAAAAGAAATCTTGCATAATAGTTTGATTTCCAATGAATATTTAAAAAGTAAATAAAAAATGTAGATGATGTCATACAATGCCAAGAGGAATGATTTCAAGGATGAATACTATCACTCCATCCTACACAAAAAAATTCTTTGTCATCCATTGGTTGAAAAACAGTCACATTTAAGGGTTAAGATAGAGGTATCCATTCTCAACCAAGGACCCATATCCCAACCTATTGGGTGCATCTATTTCCAACCAAGATTGAAGTATATTTTCAATTGAAACTTGGAATTTTTTCTTTTCTTTTCAAGATTGATCCCAATAAGATCATGACACATGTTCTAAAGTAGTGAGCAAGAAAGTAGGAAGTAATGAGTGGAAAAGTACTTAGTCTATGATCGAAATTAGAAGAGTCTAGACATTGGCTATTAGTCTAGACAAACTTTTTGGCTTCCAAAAATCACAATAATTTCAATTTTGGGAATAATATTCTCAAATTTTGCACTCCCCTTATTTCCTATCTTCCTACAAGGCAAAATTTTTACTTGCATCATACTGCACACAATCTGCCTCAAAATCATTTAAGTGATCGACTATTATGCATTAGATCACCTTCGAGTCGCAGTAGCGGTGAAAAGGTTATCGGACATAACCGGTTGTTCACTTTCAATCACAACCTTTGATCTTCACGATCCAAAGCAAGTTAAAAGGAAAGAAGGTTATGAGTTATAACTTGTGATGGTGATGGGTACCTCATAGCATAGAGCCATGTTAGTGCTGAAAAGTCAACAACCGATTATGGGTACCTCTACCATAATAGCAGCACAAGTGCACAACTAAGATGGTTTACTTCCCTTGTAGAGCAATAAGGTAGGTACACCCAAAAGCGCCACTTTCTCATACTGAGCCTAGTTCCTGCTATTAATGAGTTCAAAATTTTGTGTAGTCTTGTTGGCAAGTGAAAGCATGTTCCAACGCACCAAAGAACGCAGGATTTGGATACTGTATGCAAAAGTTATTAACAGTCAAAGTCTGTTTCTAAAAGCGCCATCTACACTCTGTGAACATGACTGATTTCGGAAATGTACGTGCACTGTAGATGGCGCTTTTAGGAACAGGGCGCTTTTGGGTGTACCCACCTTAACTTCAACTGGAAACTGCCAAACCCATTGCCTGCTTCCTCATTTTCTCCACTATGACTTTGGCTGTACGAGGGTACCTTTTCAAATTGTTGGTCCAAGATTTCATAGTTCAGGACTTCAGGCCACAGGTCCCTCACTGCCCCCCTCCAAAGTTGAATAACTCACAAATAAAGAAGTTGGGATTGCAACAGGGCCTTCCGAATTTTTTCTCCAGCTTTCCAGTGACAGCAAAGAGTGTGAGCAATTGAGCATATCCCTGTGAATAATAACTTACTGCAAACAACACACTTGAAACACACTTGGCCGCCAAATGGACGCAACTCACTACAGTACCCCGCCCCAGCACTCACTCCACCATCTTCTTTTTCTGCGGGATCAATGGGTATGGAACTCAAACCTTTTTTTTTTTTAACCACATGGACAAATTCCATTGAGGAACTCCAACTTTGGAGTTCCAGTCAACCCCGTGGCAGTTGAATGTCCCCAATAACGTCCCACGGGGTAAAGGGGTCCACGAAAATCTAGCAAGTTGGGATCACCAACGATTAACTGGCTGACACCTCCTTGCGAAATCATGATTCCAGCTCTTCTATTAGCATATGCTGCTAGCTGGCCAGATTCCCAACTGCATTTCCCACTGGTTTTTAATAAGGTAGTCTTTTCTAGAAACCATTCCCAGCAGAAACCGAAAAGCCGGTCCAGTCCAAGAGGCTATAGTGCTTGATGATGCTCCCAACTATCAAAACGGTTTAGTACCGGAAATCCTCCTCCCCAACTGCCTTCCAACTGCCAAACAGGAAAAAGGAGTCCTGATTTAGCACGAGACTGTTTTACAGGGGAGCACAATGGGGGAGGAAAGGAGGAAAAAGGGGTGCTGGCCCACTTTCTTTAGAACTCAAAACTTACCCATTGCCAGCAGGGAGAAACAGGGTTTGCTCACAGAATTCAACCAAATATTCAACCAGGGAAAATTGGGATCTTTCCCTGATTCTTGGGTTTGGGGAGGGCTACGGAGTGGGGTCTACTGTCTACTGTGCAATAATTTTAAGAGGAAAATTTATGGATGATTATTCCATCAGGTTCAGGGACTAGATTAATGTATGCAGAGCAAACAGAAGTCTGTAGCAAGTCCCCCGGTCCCTCCCCCCAAGTCTTTCCCTCTCCCCTCAAGTCTTCCCCCTCCCCAAGTCTTCTCCTCCAAGTCTTGTTAAATTTGGGGTAGTCATACCTCCTCTAAGAAGCAAAATTCTTTGAAGGCAAAGCCAAATTGGCAAGAGAATTGAGGGGAGCCAATGGCAAGTCGTTTTACATGAAGGGGATGTGACACCCCTCTTAGTTGTTTGGAGCAATTCTCACAAAATTGGAGACCTATTGAAAACTAGAGGGCAACCTGCAAACTATGCACAACCAACCTAGTTGAAACATTCCTTGAGAGATTTCTCACAAGTTTTTTTTTTTCACCTTTGTCCAAAAGACTGACAAGAAACAATATTCTCAATTCTTAGGGAATTCTTAAACCAAAAGCAACAAACAATCAACTACAACATGGCATGTCTCAATTTGTTGAAAATTGAATATAGGTTGAAGGCGTGACTATCCCTACTGCGAATTGAATTTAGAAACTTGACACTCAAAGACAACATGGGATGTCATGGTGGGATCAAAGATTTTTAGCAAGATGAAGAAGAATTGAAAGAAGGTTACTTGTTTGGAAGACTTGGCACAAGATTGTTATTAAGTTTACTAAAGAAAGTGACAAGAAAATGCTACCAAGAGCATTGGATAGTGTTCCTAAAGAAGTTTGGAGAAAATGCTTATAACAAATCTCCCTATTATAGAGATCCTAATTAGTGTGCCAACCAACATATTCACCATGTTTGTTATCAAACAGGTGTTCTTGTCCATATTATAAACATTCAAATCGTTTTTGTTTTTTTTGTGGGATAGATGTTGGTGATGATAACATTTTCTCATTGATTCATTTGAGACTTTAGAAACCATGGGCATCCTTATTCAAGAGATGGACTTGGAATGGATTGGACATTGGTTTTGGAAATGATTCATTTTAGTTTCAACAACTCCTCAATCCACAAGCAAAGTCAAGGCCAACAATATGGAAATGGGCTCAAACATCAACTAGCCTTCTTTCTAACTAGTTGGAGTAGTTCCACTACAACATTGTAAAGTAAGACTGTAAACATTTTGGACCATTGATCTTCCTCTAAAAATGAGAAATAGAGGTCCAAAATGTCTACAATCTTTCTTTGAGGTGCTCTAGATATCTCAAACCTTCATATTGCTATGAAAAGCCTCTTTGAGGGCAAAACACCCATTCCCGTCCATGTATCCAAAACCGTCCAAATGTAGCAGAGGTGCACATTTTTCAAAGAAAAATGTGCACCTCTGCTACATTTGGACGGTTTTGGATACATGGACGGGAATGGGTGTTTTGCCCTTAGTGTTGTCATGTTATCAAAAATAACTTCAAGGGTGGAATATTTGAATCTTGGTCAAGCATGCTCAATCAACGGTCTAGAAAGAAAGACATCCCCAAATCACGAAAAATGACATGCCTCTCTTCATCCAATCGGGGCCTGTCATCTGTGCTCACCTGGGGACTGGGGTCCATTGAGGTTCCGTTTCCTGTTTCCCTTGGTCGGCGTGCCAGAGGGTACCTGCGCTTCTTATCCGCTGTGCTTCTTATCTGCAACTTAATGGAAATATCATTTCCTCCATGGCATATCTAAAGCATAAATAAATACGTCGACTAGTTCTCCAACGTAGGCAAACCAACTGAGGCTAGCTACATTCGAAAAGGAAAATTCTTCGATCAATCAAGGGTGAGAGTTGCACCCCATGACTGGCAAGGGAGGCTTCCAGGTGCTTGTCCGGAAGCAGCCCTGGCAGGACGGATTGCAATCCTTTCCAGGGGCGCGGGGGGCCGCGATCGCGAGTCTCACCTCTTGGGACTTGGGGGACTCAAGTTATTGGACTCCGAAAGGAATCCTCCTTCCAGAAAACATAGAAAACGAGGGAATCATCCTCGAATCCTGTGCAATTCCAAGCAAGGATCGCCGAGTTTCCTGCATCAAATGGCGTTATGCAGCCCCCAAGGGCGGGCCAGTGTAGTCAGTTCAGTTGCTCCTCCCTGTCTGCACTCCGCTGATGACGGTGCGTGATGGTGATAAGGAAACCGGCAAACCGCGCTATCTCGGAACCCGGCTCCGAATATTCAAACTGGACTGATGCAAGTCGCGTACCAGTCACTCACTTGGTCGTTAGTACTGTTTCCTCAGCTCTAAGCTAATGAGCTAATCTTGAACCTAGCTTGTCATTGAATTGACTGTAAGAGTATGCGACTTCCGTGTTTGTAATTTCTGTAACTGTTAAAAGGTAGTCAGTCTCTTGAACATGCTTATTTGGAGTGACGTATTTATGTCACTGGGTGAGCTCGGCTGTGCTGAAGTTCCCAAATGGTGTTGAACAGAGATTTTGAAGAAAATTCTCTCAGCTTTGTCACCATTGGTAGCATCACTTTTAAAAAGTGTTAAAAAAGGGATTCTGGGTTTGAAGAGGATTGATTCTCTCTGAAGAAATTAATTCAAAAGATGCTGTCGATCCGTGTTTTGTGAGTCGCAAATCACTAGTGTCGATCCGTGTGTCTTGAATCGTGATTAAGTACTTGGAACTGGAATAGCACTTGGTCACTGGCCATTAGTAGAGAAAAAATAACTCAGGATTTGGTCTCTCAAGTCCGCCGGACTTCCCAAACAGTCGAACATCTATTTGTAGAAAGTATCATTTACTTCGCAAGACTGATGCAAAATGTTTGTCAGCAAGGTAATTAACGTGGTATCTCGTAATAGGTTTGTCATCAAAGCAGGCAAAGCCAAAATCCTCCAGTGAATACACAGAACTTGAGAGCCAATAACGTCAATTTGGTTAAACAGGCGATATTCCATTACTTTGACGTGGTTCGGGATTCGTGGCGTGAACCCATAATCTCTAGTTTGTGGCCTTTGAGAAGATATATGTCACAATTTCTGCCTTTGCCAATATTCACTAAATGACAGTTTTCTCGTAGAAATATTAGGGCGTGCATTTGGGAGGAGCTAGTCATGTACGGAGTGTATAATTTCTCACATGTCCCCAGCGATGACGTCTCAGATTATGCGTCATTCCTTATGGCGCAAGTACCGAGAAGATCATTCTCCAGGCTCTTATCACAAAATGCATGACGCAAAGTCGACACTTACTAGTAACTCCTCCACTGCCAGTCTGCAACTTCCAGCTTTCCGAATATCTTCAGGATCAAACGATCGACTGAGCAGAGAATTGCGCTGCGAACCAAGAGTCTGACGTGACACGTTTCCTACGCAGCTAATTATACCGGGCTAGTCCCTCTAGAATCTAGATAGCTAGTGATCCTTGCAGCTACGAACCTCCCGAATTCTAGCCCCCCAGATCCCAGGTCTGCTGAAACTTCATGCCGACTGGGGAAGGGACGGAAAGAAGCCCTCCGTGGGCCTCATTCCATGCACATACTGTACAGAAAAGGAATCGCCTTTAATAAGAAACTAAATTCAGGCTCCTACAGTAGCACCTTCCTTCCGGAACTTGATCTCATCTACTACCTGTAACTTAGAAAACGTTAAGAAGGCCAAAGAGGCAAAGAGTTCCGCACTCCCACTTCTCTGGAATTTACCCATCCACGTGGATCATCCCATTTTTTTAAGATTCCAAGATTCTCTGGAGTGCCACTGTCACTACTGCCTGCGATCATATAAGTAGATTACCACTTGCAGAGTGCTCTCACACCAGTCAGACCTCTCTAGTTTTGTGAGCTATTGTGCGCCCGTGCTGCTGCGATTCAAGATCCAGGATTGATTTCGTGGGGTAAGTTCATACGATAATCAGTGAAGGGATTATTAGCATGACGACCCAGATCCTGCGACACGAGCCCCAGCAATTGCTCCAAGCGTGGCCGATGCACAACACTAGTTGGGTCAATAGCAGCGCCTGGAGCAAAGGAGGGCGTCTCGTGACGGACGTGACGGAAGCGTGCTCCTGGGAAGTGCGCGCGTTCGCCGAGGACGCGTCCAGCCACGGGCACTGGCCGCCGCGCTCGTACTCGTGCAGCTTCTGCCAACGCGAGTTTCGCACGGCGCAAGCGCTCGGGGGCCACATGAACGTGCACCGCCGCGAGCGCGCACACCAGAACCAGCTCGCACAGCTTCGCAATGTGCGCGTACACACGTCGAAGGCGGCATCACAGCAAGCCACTACCACCGTGGAGTTACTCTCTCCAAATTCGAAACACGAGTCCATTCCTTTGTCGATGCTGACGAATTCCTCTGCGACCACCAGCGCGACCATTGCGAACCTTTCCTCTTCCCCACCTTCACAGGAGTCCATTAACTCCGCCAGCTTGACGACGAAGTCGTTGCTGAATCCCGACATTCTTTCACCCCGACGCGACGGGAGTAGTCTTCCCTGGTCGCCGTCACGTGCCTTGTATTACCATCCGTATGAGAAACCAAGCGCTGCTGCCAGATGCAAGTCCGCCAATTCGGGCGCGCATCATGGCAGATTTTCCTTGTGCTTGAACAAAGTGATGGGGGAGGTCCACGAGGATGCACTGGTCGACTTGGAGCTTCGGCTTGGTCGAAGCTCTTGCGCCGTCTAGCTAGCGAGCGCATCCTCCATAGCCATACTCTGTCAGTTCCTCTTTCTTTCTGGTTTGTTTCCAGTTGTAGGCACCTCATAAAAGTACTCTTCTGGATGCAGGGCTTTCTTTTTTTAAGTCTCCTGTGTCAGGTCGAGAGTACAAGTACTATTGTCTGAAAATTTTCAGACAGTAGTGAGTTTTGTAGTTGACAGCGTAGGTCTACTAAATTCGTCGATTTTGATGAGAGAATGAGTTTCATGCATCTGGTGGACAAGCGTGGTTGTCCCCGACTCCCAGTGGAGTTTTATAGAAAGGAAGAGAACGCAGCAAGAGGGGGAGAGTAGAGTAGTGTAGAGTAGACTAGAGCCCTCTCTGCATGTTCCGCCTTTACCTCGGCCTAGAATTTTGAGTTGCTGACAGTTAGCGTCATTTTGAGTTAGGATTAGGATCTGTTGGACTAGGATTAGGCAATAGAGTTAGTGCTGGTGAAATCTTTTCGTGGCCCACGAAGTTTAAGAAGGTAGATCACCAGAAATCCGGCTATTTTATCAATGTTACACGGGGTGGAAGTACCCCTTTTTTTCGAAATAAGTTGGTTTCACAACAAACTCTTTAGGATTGAATCTCGTTTGAAGGTCTCTCTGCTTTCTATTAGTTCATTAATGGCGATGGATACCTGCTATGTGTTGCATTCGGGTTTAATTTTTGAGGAGAAGGCGTTTCTCTGTGAGTGACACGAAACTAGAGAGTTGATCGGACCTCTAGTTATAAACCTCATATTCCTATTATTTTGGTGAATTTTATCACTTGTGTTGTTCAAGTGCTGCAGGGTCTCGGACTTCCTAGTGCTCAGATGAAACCTTCGGGACAGTAAAATCTAGGACTAGCATAGATCTGAGATTCCAGATGAGAGTCTCCCCCCCCCCCCCCGGTTCGTGTGTAGAACCCTTCTTTTGAAACCCCAGAGCTTTAAAATGTCGGGGAAGCATAGATCGGAGATTTCAGGTGACTCTGAAATCGCTCTCATTTCCAGATGGGTGTCTCAAAACTGCTCAGGTTCCAAGTTGAAAAATTGCTCCCTTTTCCAAATGGAAGACTTTCGTAAAATTATGCCAATCTAATGACCATTACAGGTTTCGTTATAAGCTCCACGGTCTAAGTTAATATTCTCACTTGCAGCTAGCTCTCTGGTGTGATCTTCACAAAGAGTACTTGTAGAATGTTGGCATCTAATTCAAGGTTGGCCTTTTGTTGTGTATTTGCAAACAAGGCATGTGTATTTTGTAAATGTATCTGAAGTATTAATGCGTGCAACAGTTTGTATTCCTTCAGAGTCTAGGTTGTGAAAATGTTCGTTTTGGTTGGTTATCTCATGTCTTGGCTTATTATAGCTTGACAACTTAGTGTGGGATCATTCTTGAAAACCACATGCTGCAGATTTTTGCTTGACCTCCCAGGTGGATACTAAGTGAGCCTCAAAATCGGGACGATCAAGAGGTTTGCACACTGTGTTTTGGTCGTGTTCCGTAAGTCATTCAGTTCTGGAGTCGTTTTTTTGGCAGATTTGGTCCTAACTTGAGTTCCATCCAGTTTCATCAATGTCAATGTGTCAAATGGCCATATTAAGGTTTTAAAGTTTGTGCCATCCAAGTATTCTTTTGATATGTAGAAAATTTGCTATCAAGAGAAATTCTCCCAAGATTTTGCAAACTAAGTTCAGTAGTGAGTACAGGGATCTGAAAGCAAATGACCACAAAATTACTTCTAATGAAGAGTTTGATCTGTCGCATCTATTGCCAAATCACTGCTGCTGGTACCTTTCCAATTGGACCGAGAGTGCTAACTGCCATTTTTCCATTCAAGAAGGTTGTATTTTCACTTCTTTTTTTGTGGGTGCTTGGTTTCTTGTTTGGTTTTGATTTTGTTTAATACAAAATGATATTTTTGAATCAATGCTGCAGATTGGTACAACTGCCGAGTGGATCCACATTCCACTGGTCAAAGAACCGTCTCTGACCTTCAGGATTGTTGGCTCAAAGACCAAAGAAAGAAGGTCTTGCAACGGAAGAAATAAAAAATTTCCAGTGAAGAAGAGAAAGTTTCTGTAGATCCTAATTCGAAAAGCTGAAACTCTGGGAGCCATTGCTACAGGGTCAGAGCTATATATCAGTAGTATACTTTCCTTTGCTAGTTTCTTTTTCCATAAGGCAATGCCCGATCACTGGCGACTTAATTAATACAAGTCATAGTCTTGTTTACTTTCCAAAGACATGAAATATCTTTGAGTGGATCAAACCAGAACAGTTCCCTTTATTTCTGCTTCCTTTTTATAAGGAGTCGAGAGATTTTATGTTGACCTGGAGGACGAAGTAGTCAGTCTACTCTTAATTTTTCTTACTCAGCATTGTCACGTCCAGTTCATATGTTGTCATATTGGTGACATGGATAGAACTACATATCCAGTCAGGTGATGGCTGAGCCGGCTACGTCATGAAGGAAAACTTCAGGCAAAAACCTGTAGTCACATCATTGGCGAGGGCAATTTGGACATGATGCGGTTGCACTGTTTAACGACTTTGGCTTGCTTTGCTTTTCTATGAAGGTAAGAGGTCCTAAAATGGACCCCTTAACAGCTGATTTGCATTTGGGGGAAGCTAAAACTACTTGCAGTGCTTTTTAATAAATTTTCATCAAAAGAAAAAGAGAATTGACACTTAACCCAAGTTGTTTCATATTTTTAGGATCTTCAAAGAATTAGTTACAAATTTTTGAAGTTGCAGAAAGAGCTCTAAAATGGACCACCTCTTTGAATGTAGCCTACTTGTACACTGGAGGGTGCAAAATACACTTCTAGAGCTTGTTCCATTTTAGGACCTCCTACCTTACCACATAATCTCAATACAATCAAGTTGAACTAGTTGATCATCTTGAGATAAGAAAATACTCAAAAGAAACATTTTTTGACTCTATTGTTCCAACAAATGGTGTCTTCTGCTCAGGCACTCTTCACAAGCCTGAATGGCACCTTTCTCTCAACTTGCCCATCAGGCTGAGCTCGTCAAGAGAGCCTGATTGATGGTTCTTTTCTGTCCTTTTTTTTGGTCCCCTCTTCATGCACTCTGTCCTTTCCAAAAAATAACAAGAAAACTCTATTGATCCAACTCACAGCGGTTGTGCTACTTAATGCTATTGTGCACATACTTAAGGCATGTAGTAGTCAGTCATTACTCCGATATTACCAAGCCCTTCTTTGCAAATCAGAACTCGTCGCATCGTCAAAATTTGTCTGCAGGCATTGAGATTATTCCGGCCAAGTCCAAACCTGATTTTACTGTGAGTTAAGAGTATGTTGGGGTCAGGGCTTTTTTTCATATTTGAAGAAGTGCCATAGTGGCGATATAAAATGTTATAGTGGTGTTCCAAATTGAAACATTCATCTACTTATTGGATGTACGTGTAGTATATTTTTCATCCACAATCAAGCGATTTCATCTAATATTTTCTTAAATTTCAAATTTGTATAGTGATTTCATCCAAGTTTTTTGGCATTTTTTATAGTGCTTTTTAGCCAGATTATTTCTTGTGGGTGCAATCTGGCACTAGGAAGCCAAAAAAAAGCCCTGGTTGGGGTAGTTCAATTCATCACGAAATCTAGAGAAGATGGACACTTGCTAGAATCTCGCAGTTGTAGGAGTTGTTTCACAGGGTTGTGATTGTCTGGGGAGAGGTTGAGATAATTGAGAAACTTGCTGGTGACTGTTTGCGCACGGAAGCCTCCCCTCAGGAGTGCACCTTTTTGTTGTCTGAGAAACGGATGCAGACTTGCAGACACAGATTTCGCCTTGAGCTACCAATGATCCCCCATTTCCAACTCACAGAAACCAATAAAATTGCAAAACGATTGTCTGAGTGGGCTGATTGCTTGAAACAGTTCAACTTGGTGGGGACACAAAATTTCATTCGTCACTGCAGTGAGCACCTGGCTTACAATCCAGTGCAGCTCCATCCTCCAATTCTGTATAGGAGAGGGCTCATAAACCGCTCACTTGTGCAGTTGGAGGCTCTGAAATGGATCATTTACTCTGAGAAAATGAATTGTGGATTAAGGTAGGTACACCCAAAAGCGCCACTTATTCATACTAAGCCTAGTTCCTACTATTAATTAGTTCAAATTTTTATGTAGTCTTGTTGGCAAGTGAAATCATGTTCCAACACACCAAAAAACACAGGATTTGGATACCGTATGCAAAAGTTATTAACAATCAAAGTCAGTTTCTAAAAGCGCCATCTACAATCTGTGAACATGACTGATTTCGGAAATGTATGTGCATTGTAGATGGCCCTTTTAGGAACAGGGCACTTTTGGGTGTACCTACCTTACATTGAAGCATGCTAAGACTTTGTTTTCACTAATTGAATGGATGGTTTCAGAGTCCCAATGGGTTCATTCACAACTATGTGGATAGGTGTCTCGTGATTATATTCAAAATAAAGATTGATTGTTGAACTACCTTCTCTCAAGTGATAACAAAATCTAAAAGAATGATTTATTCAACCATCCATTTCAGTTTTTGAAAGGGACGCATTTAGAAACAAATTATATCACTTTTGACATGTCGTACTGCTAGTTTTTGAATCAAGCCAGATTTTTTTTCAAACTGTGCATGTATGGGTTTGCAAGGCCTACTGATCATCACTATGGACCATATGCCAGACTCTGTTTGAAAATTCATAACTAATTCGATAATGCTTCAAAAATTATGAAACAACTTGTGCTAGAATCCTCATCTATTTCTCCTTGACTGAAAAATGAGTTAAAAATATTCCAGTCCAAGGAAATATGTGAAGGGGGAACCAGCCCTTAGATGGGCGGTTTTTGAACCTCTTACCTTACCACATCATGAACAAGCAGCTATGTTGCAAGAGCCTCCTAGATAGAGCCTTTTTTTCATATTTGAAGAAGTGCCACAACGGCGATATAAAATGTTATAATGGTGCTCCAAATTGCAACATTCATCCACTTATTGGATGTAGAGTAAGATTTTAATCCACAATTAAGCAATTTCATCTAAATTTTTTTTTCATTTCAAAGTTGTCTGGCGATTTCATCCAAGTTTTTTTGGCATTTTTTGTAGTGTTTTTAAGTCAAATTATTTTTTCTAGTGCAATCTGGCACTAGAAAGCCAAAAAAAAAGCCCTACTCCTAAGTATTTTCAGCAAATGATAAGATGGTCAATTTCATTAAAATGGCGGTATTCCGAGTGCCATTTTGACATATTTCATGTACCATTTTGACATAGAGGCCTAGAGGTAGGGGAAGAAAATGTGCCATTTTAACGGAATGTTGTGCCATTTTATTGGAATACCACCATTTTAACAAAATTGACCATTAAGCTAATAATGTTGGTGTTGATACAAATTGCCCCTTGATTTTATTTAATTGAATTATTGCATTCTATGTTGTGTCTAGTGGTAGCCAATTGTAGTGTTAAAAATTTGTAATCAATCAATTCATACTATAAAAGTGTCCAATGAATAGTCTCCATGAAAATTGCACAAACAAAGAATGCACCTATTAATGATTTTTAATTCACTACCTTGACAATAGGTCCTTGTCTTTTCAGGATTAATTCACACCAGTCTCATGACCAATTCTCTTTAACCTTGTAATGCCAATGTGGACACTAATTGTCTGATGGATGGCAGTGAATTCTTGCATGTAAGATTGAACTACAATTGTTCATCCTTGGAATCTTGTAAAAAAGGAGAGGTAGGTGATTGCAAAAAATACTTAATGCGATTTATCACACCTTAGTTTCTCATTTGTTTTTTGGCCATAAATTTTTTGTTTTAACTCCAAATGATTCAAAATTTATAAGAAGGCTACTCATAACCATTATATACCTTACCTTATTTTTGAGGGTTTTTCAAAAATAATTTACTATTTTTAAACATCCCCAAAAAATTCTCACAATGGGTGATTTAGGGTTTTTTAGCACTATTCGGAACCCCAAAAAATGAATTTTCAGTTAAAAAATTTAGAGGGAATGGTTTCTTAGTGGACTTATATATACTATTCAAAGGGATTTTAAAAATATTTACTTTTATGTAGTATAGAAGTCTACAAAGAGGGCTTCTTTCTACATTTTTTTCAAAGGTATGAAACATTATTTTGGTGAGTTTTTTGGTCAAATCTCATCGCCAAAAAGTCTTCTCAAATGAACAACTTTTAGATTTTTTTTTAAAAAAATCCTATTTTTTACAAATTAAAATGTGAGAAGTTGTATTTTCTTCACCGAAATTCTATGTGAATTCAATGTCTAAAATTCTAGTGAAGAAAATACAACTTCTCACATTTTAATTTGTTCAAAATAAGAATTTTCTTTCAAATCTAAATTTTTTTCATTTGAAAAGAATTTTTGGTGATGAAATTTGACCAAAAAACTCACCAAAATAATGTTTCATATCTTTGGAAAAAAATGTAGAAAGAAGCTCTCTTTGTAGACTTCTACACCACATAAAAATAAGTATTTTTAAAATCCCTTTTAACAATAGCTATAAGTCTACTAAGAAACCATTCTCTCCAAATTTCACCTCAAAATTTGTTTTTTTGGGTTCCAAATTGTGCTGAAACCCCCTAAATCACCCATTGTGAGAAATTATTGGGGTTGTTTAAAAATAGTAAATTATTTTCGAAAAAACCTCGAAAATTAGGAAAGGTATATAATGGTTATGAGTAGCTTTCCTAAAAATTTTGAGCCATTTGGAGCTAAGACACAAAAATTATGGCCAAGAAAAAAATCAGAAACTAAAATGTGACAAAACGCAATAAATAGTACATGAGTTTCTTGCAATCATCCAAGTCATGAACAATAGTTTGGGCTCCAATGAATATTTAAAATATTTTAAAATAGATGATGCACATGGTTTCAAAAAGCATGATTTCGATAGAGACTAGCCCATCCTTACAAGGTTATTATTGAAAAACGGATTAATTGGTAGCTGTAGAAATCATGCATTTTGATGCCATGTGATATAATCATCTCCTTTGAATAAACCAATTAGACTCATTGAAAATCAAAGTATTATAGAAGCTCTCTCCTTTCCACCCCTAATACCGAGGATGAATAGTTGCACTTCTGTCCTACAAGAGGAAATTCTTTGTCATCCATTGGACACTAAACGTCCGCTGTGGTGTTCATGATTTAACCTTGAAACGTCTCGATCCTTTTTAGAATTTTTGCACATTTTTGCTTATGGTTTTGTACAGATATATCATTTACGAGAATTTAATGAATTTGGTCATTAAGGAAGGTTGTCTTTTCTAGATTTAAGTGTTACATTAGATAAATGCAAAGTTAATTGGATGAAACAGTGCCTTGAAGCCCTCTGTTCATCATCCAGAATATGGACGTCGGAGCGCTTCAGGGTTAACTCCCAATACCAATACAGTAATGAAGAGACTGGAGTTGTTGTCCTTCTCTTTGCTTGTATGAAATTGACAGTTACAAGTAACAAAAACTCGGACAATTTGTTGGTTCACGTTGCTTGAACAGTGTCTGTCTTCCGGTTGTCTCCTTCAACAAAGATGTGCTGCTTCAATCTCTCCAGTAGCACGTTTGGCCTTCCTCCACATGGCACCTTCAGTGTGCTCAATGATGTCGAATAAGTAACTGGCTTGCAATTGCGTGTGACCATTTTCTGTACAGCAAGGTAGACTTCCGTCCACTTCCCCAACTACCGGTGCAAGTATTCTATACTTTTTCTCCAGCTGACACTTGTACAAACACCAACTTTTTATGGTTTTAAAAGAGTCCACCTTCAAGAGACCTTTTTCAACCATGTGCCCGAGGGACTGGTTGGGACTGGGCACGTTGCGAAAGTTCGAACACCTACCATTATTTTCTGAACCATTGGTGGGGAGCCTATCCTTTCCGAAAGAACCCCAGGTCCTTGGGTCCAAATGCTGCCGTAGTCAATTCTTCCTACGAAGTCAGAATTTGGGGTCACTGAATAGAAGATTAGGTTTTCTACAAGTTCGTTCAATCAAAAGGTTCCGGGAACCGAACGGTTTTCACCCGGAAATCAGAACAGATCCGACCATTTGGGGTTAATACTAAACTTAGGGTACATAAACTGCATTTTGTCAGTATTTGGGGACCTGCAACCATGACAGAAATTTCAAGAGCTAAGTAAGTAACGTAGTAATTTGATCTCGGATGCTGTCATCTGTTCCAAGCAATCACTCCTTGCGCAAATCGATTCTCGACACCTCAAAAGACTCAACGCCCATCAGGCCAGAAACCAAATTATCACAATAGTAGTGACTATTTTGCAGCAGAATTAGCGCAATGTCACAAAGTATCACCCAACTAGGGTAGGGAAACCTGAGCTTGCCATTGCCGCAAAATGATCACCCTCATATTTTAGAAGGAGAAGAGTAAATAGGGTTTAAAAAAACTACATGAATAAGAGTCGGGTTAGTTTCACAAGGACAATCTGTACATAAACAGCTCTTAAGGAAGCTACCTTGCGTGTATTAAAATCTTAAGTAATGGGTGGATTCACACGTCAAAACGTGGATTGCATAGACTTGAGAAACATGCCCCCGGCCCCCCAGACTCACAGCTAGTCAAGGTGGTCTCGTGGGGTCTTTCGTGGGGCTGTTCTACTGTTGGTCTACCAAGAGGAAAACCACTCTGAACCATCTGTTCAAGTTTCAATTTTAGGTCACTTGCCAACACACATTGAACCTTCTTGACTTTCACATACTGTAATCAAATTGAGCATAAATTTTCTGGTAACCAAAATACATTCCTCTTTTGCTACACACTGAAATCCTCAGCCATTTGCCACCCTAAAATCTAAAATTGTCACCAATTCTATAACAGGAACTACACAAAATGTGGCAATTTGGGGTGTCCCTAAGTGATCACTCAGTCAGCTCTGAAGCCTCCTCTGTGCTTGTTCCTGTGCTAAAACCAGAGTATTCCAGTATCAAAAAAGTACATAGCAAGCTGGTAAATTGATCCCTTCTCCATCAGCCAACCGAAAAAGATATACATCGCCAGTGTGATTCTAACCGTCTCTAGGTTTCCTTGGCAACTTGGTTCTCCAAAACTACACACCAATTGCACGTTCGAGTGCAATGGGAGTAACAAGGTAACAATACCACCCAAAACATAATCTCGGATAGGCTCAAGCTTTCCATTACAAGTAGAAGAAAGACTTTCGAACTTGCCGTGAATGTATCGAAAGCTTCACCACCACATGCAGCACCTCTCACGGCGAAATTCAAAAATCGCAGGACAAATCCAAACTGGAAATTTGACAAATGTCCTTGTGTGTCCAAATTCCATTCCTAGTGAATCCTATTCTATCAACCCTATTCTATCATCCCTGGACATTGACTACGAAAATCTGCAAAACTCCATAAATGGACATTTTGCATTTCTCCGGTAATCGATGAATCCGATGATAGTTCCTTCCTTTGCTATCAATTGTTAACCGTTAGAATCAACAACAGCACAGGAGAAATCCAATATGCAGAAATTGGGAATAACCCTTTTGTGTCCAAACTCCATTCCTAATGTATTCTAGTGTCTTTTTCTCTACCATCCTCGGGACACTGACTGCGGAATTCTGCAAAAAATTCCATTCATGTACATTTTGGATTCCTCCTGTGAACCAGAGAAGCCATACCTTGCCTTGCAACACCTCCTTGATTTCTCCGACAGGTACGAGATTCTGAAGCAAAATTCCAGTGTGTGCGTATTAGGAATTTGCCAATTCGATCTGCTTCTACGCTCAATGATATCCTCGCGAAGTAGGTTTCATCCTCGAGAGCACACTGTTCACAGCTTTCCGAAACCGACTACTCCGAAGCGCATCCCGCACCTTAGAAAGCCTAGTAGAGAGTCGCGACCGTCGAAACTTGGGAGCAGAGTCGTAATCATAATTCGAAGGCAAAATTGGACCGGACATGGCAACCTTGCACCCCCCGGGAAGGTTGTCCCCTTGCCCTGGACGATAGCTCGGAAACCGTTGCAGGCCAGGATTGGAGCTGTCGATTGCGGATCTGCGGTGTGCAGGAAGAGACTTGGACCTGAGGTAATTCACGGCTGGCTTCGGTGCGTCTTCTTGGATAGTCTCGAGTGTCAGTTTCAAAGGTGGGGCTCGGTATGAGTCCACGCGCACCAACCGCGGTTGGTCCCATGAGAAACCCGCGGGGAGCAAACTGTCCAGGGGTTTCAATTTCATCGGCTCGTCCTCATCTGGGAATTCTCGCACGGGATCCATGTAGGGGGAGCTTTCTACCCGCAAATCGGTGTGGAATAGATTTCTCTTCTTCTTCCCCATCGGGGCGCAAGCACACAGAAATCAACGAAACCCAACGAAGAACCAGCGCCGAGTTGAACTAAACGCTCTTGATTGCGAATCCTACTAACACCACCCACGCAATTCCAGCGATATCACCGACTGTGCCACAGCTAGCGCAACAGTTGCATGCAACAACCATAAAATCGCTGGAAAATGCTTCCCCGTGGGTTCCAAATCGTCAACACGAGAATCGACCATCGCTACACCTGCATTGAGGAAGATCCCGACTAATTCCTGTATAATTCCTCCCAATTACGTGATTTCTTCCTACGGTTAGACTGTGCTCGAATTACGTGACGAATTGAAGACTTGGTCCGGCGCTAGCTTCGTGTTCTGACATTACCAACAAGAGGGTTTGGAGGAAAACGGGACCTACTCCTCAACAAGTTCGCAAATTGCCAAGAACACAAAATGCTCGACGGCCGGAAGGCAGTTAATAATAAAAACATCAGCTACGCCAACTAGCCTAGCATCGATCGAGGCTTCTGGTAGCCGGCCAAAGCTCCGGGAGACGAACTCAAGTGTGACGATCTCAGTTGGGTCGATCGAACCAATCGGGAATCCCGCATCTGGTCGAGGCAGAGCACCAGAACAGCAAGAGCTAAAGTTATCCCCGGGACTGCAACATTCTTGGCTTGGCTAAGTTGGCTTGACTTGGCTACTGCGAGACACTTTCGAGCGCAATTGCCGCAATAGTCCCGGGCCTAGATGTGAGACTGGACTACGAAGTGGAGTCTCGATATTGGTGGATTTTTCAGAGAGCATCGGTAGATGAGGGACTCCGGTCCTAGATCGCCGCTAATGTGGACTCGAGCTTTTGGGAAATCAGACGCTGACGATGATGAGCGGTCAGATTTGGGAAGTTTCCTAGATTTAGGTGAAAGTATCGGTAGATGACATTTGGGGAACGCGGTGCCCAATGCAGCGATCGTCCGGGTTAAGCTTGGGTTAAGGCTGGGTTGACGTTGGGTTAAGCTTGGGTTAACCTTAGGTTAAGCTTGGATAGATGGACGAGACTTTGAGCGTACTCTAGAGATTCGGGATGAAATTAGGTGGATGGCATATGAGGTCATCCATGTGGACCACGTCTCTGTAGATCGGAGGTTAGGCAGCCTTCGGTCACCCCAACCATTTGGTGGGCTGGCGTTTTTATTTTTTTATTTTTTATTTTGAACAAATGGCAGAAGCCATTGCGGCTGGCGTATTTTAACCCCTCAAGAACCAGTTCTGGCCATTGTTTCAATCGCCAGGCATTATTTCAGTTTTCGATTTAGCCTTTTTACCCTTAAATGTCGAGGCAGATGTTTTGTGTCTGATGGATTGCAAAGAATCTTTCTGTGTGGGACAAGAGTGCTACTATTCATTTTTGGAATTTTGTATGGAAAGGGGAGATCTTCTTCAATAGTTTGATTTCTAACAAATGGTTTCGAAGTTTCTTAGACCAAATGATTCTTACAGTATCGAAATGGATGGTTTCCATGGTCACTAGTACGTCCTTCCAAGGGTTAAATTATATTTGAGATTGAATGTTATGTTTTTAATGCATGTGACTTTGTATTATCTACCAATATAAAAAATCCTTAAAAGTTTTGAAAGGAAGTGCAGTTTTTATAATGTTTTGGGTAATACAGTAACTGGAAAAAAATTGTCAAGCTATTCAATTAACTACAGTTGTTGGAAGTTTCTTCAAGAGGCGGGAACAAATGGCAATTAAGAACAGTCGAAAAAGTTCTCAATTAATATTGCAAGCAGTACACACAAGGGTTCCTACTCTTGTTAATTTTTCAACTACTAAGGTAGAAGGCTCTTAAATGGAACGGGTTCTAAAATGGTGCCCTATTTTAAATGTACAGTAGTTGTACATGTTGCTTTTTCATAGCCTTTAGCAGTGTATTGACAGTGTACATTGTAGCTAGGGCACCATTTTAGAACCCTATGCTCTTTCAACTTCAAAATTTGTTAAATAATTCAAAAAAGCTCAAAAAATTTTGAAACCACTTGGGTTAGATGTCAATTCTACTTGTTTTTCAAGGTAGATTTACTGAAAAATATTTCTAGAGGTTTTACCTCCCTGAAATTCTGTTTCAGCCCTGAGATGGTCCATTATGGGACCTCTTACCTTACAAAATCTTAAACTTGAATTTTTGTGTGTAAATGTTTTGAAATTATTTTCAAGGAATCAAGGACTCAAGGTGCATGTATGATGATCTGAGAAACACTCAAGCCCATTATCAAGTCCATTTCACTCTAATCCATTTCAGTTAACATGGATGATTTTAGATAACCATGTCAAATGTTGTTTTTGATTGCAGATTTGGCTCACATCTTTCCACATTAGAAGAAATCTGAGGGCAATACAGGGCCGTTTCGGGTCTGTTCATGAAACAGCTCCCAATGCCGCTAGCCATTGCCAGGCCGGCCTTAATAAATTTAAAAAAAAATTGGATATTGAAATATGAAAATAAGTTCAAAATTTTATTTATTTACTTTTTAATTACGTGGCAGGGGCGCGACCACGTAGGATTGGAGTTCACAAGGCAGAAACTGCATTCCCGCAATCTCCTAATGCCCTCAAATTTCATCTTTCTACTTTGTTCCTTCACTGCACAACAAGGCCTTGTTTTGTCTCTAATTTTCATGGCAATTTCAATAATGATACAGGCATTGCTTGCATCAACTCAGAAAGTTTTGAATTCTGTTGAACACCCACTGTATGATTAGATTCAACATTGAGGGTAAGGCCACAAACCCAGTTGTCCGTCTTTGTCTGTGGGACAGAGAGGATACCTAGGCACTGTTAGCTTGCAGGACACATCATCTTTCGAGGGTCAATACATTATTTAAATAATCAGGTAGAAAACATAAGATAACTCCACCAAAAATTGCAAAAAAAAACAATTCAGTGTGGTTTTCATGATTGCATCAATTTTTTTTCCAGAATCTTATTGGTAGTTAAAAGAGGATTTTAGATTTTCTTAAAAAATAAATGAATTTTTAAAGTGCTAAAAATAGGTGTTGTTAAAATCAACCACAGACTCTCATGAATAATGGGAATACATTTTAGGCAAGAATTGAGAGTGGATGGTTTTAGAAAGTGATTAAAATTAGGTGTAGTTACTTTGGTTTCAAACATTCTTCAAAGGCATCCTACTTTGGCTACTATCCATATGACACAGAGCGGGTTCTACAACTCTAGCATATTCAATATAACAATTAGAGGCATATATACATACTAGGAGCGTGGCCACGGCTACTCTTCAAGTGACATAGATTGGGTATTTGTTTGGGTTGAGGTGAAAGTTACTGCCCCATGACAGAGTGGCCAAGGCCCAAAACAGGCTGGCCATTGCCAAATTTAATAGACAAATGGCCAAATATAGAGCCTTGGTCGCGGCTCAACAAGGAGGTTGACTACACTTTAGACCCCAATATTGAGGTAAAGACACCCGTCTAACTTTCCAGTTTTAATTTTTTTTTTAAAGTGAAATGCTTACTAGCAATTTCATTCAAAGAAAAGGAGATTTTACTCATCTCAAAAATGAAGATGAAAATTCAATTTCATCTTGGTGTGAATTTTCAAGTGTAAAATGTAGTTCACTATATCTCCTTTGTGTAGAAGAAGGTGTTCTAATCCATGTGGGATAAATAAGAGTATGAACTTGAAAGAGCTCCTTCAAGTTTATACTCTTATTTATTTCATATGGATTGGAACACCTTCTTACACACTAAGAGGATGTAGTGAACTCTACTTCACACTTAGAAACTCACATCACTACATCCACATAGAGTGGATGGAGAAAAATCATCCCAAGTGGGGAATTTGAATTATAATTGATTATTTTTAATTACTTATAATTCAAACTCCCCACTTGGGATGAGTTTCCTCTATCCACTCCATGTGGATGTAGTAATGTGAGTTTCCAAGTGTGAAGTGGAGCTCACTATATCCACATGGAATAAGGGAGAAACACCCATTTCCGAACATGCCCCTTGCAGTGGACTTTAGACTCATCCAATTATGTTAGTAGAATTCCCTTGATGTGTTCACCACATGCTTGATTCTAATTGGCTAACACATTTCAAGGACACATATAAATATCTTATTTGCTCAATACTGATTTTAGCAGGGTTTAGTTTTGGATGCACCTATTGCACAATTTCAGTGGTCTAGAGAGCCAATACTTTAAAAAAATCAAAAAAACTACATACAACATCCAAAAAATCTAATTTTTTTTAATATTCATGATTTTCACTCACTAATACCAGAAAAATATCATTTTAAGAAAAAATGCCTCTATCTATGCTGAATCCCTTATATGGACGTTTTTAGGTGCTTCCACCATAGAAGAGTTCCTTCAAGTTCAAAGTAGTTCAAATTCATATATCCCACATGGGTGGAGGCACTTCCTTTCACCCCATGTGGATATAGTGTGTCTTGCACACTTGAAACCCCAAGCTTCTTTAGAACTCCCTCTAACAAGCATGGGAAGATCTCAAAGAAAAAAAAATCAATTTGATACTAGTATAAACTTTTCTTAAATTGAATTGAGTTCCTTGTTAATAGAGTTTGTCCTTCTTGGAGGGTTGCGTACACCGTGTTGCATTGCGACAAATGGTTGCCACACGGCTAGGCTAAATATAAAGAACACTGCAAAGATCTAGTATTGAGTCCAATATTGCACTATAACAAAACATGGTCTGGAAAAACCGTAGTCAAAATTGACTACAGTTTTTTTGCCACAGTTTTGTGCAGGCGCATGTAGTGGATAGTCATGGTTTTTTGCAATTTCCCATTGCAATTTTGGGAATTTGGAGGGTGTTTAATACCATTGGAAAGATATTTTGAATGCATGCCTACACAAAACCATGGCAAAAACAACCGTAGTCAATTTTGACTACAGTTTTTTCAGACCATGTTTTGGTCTAGTATTGACTCCAATCGTGGCCATACTCTCACCACCACTAAAAAATAGTATACCACTTGTTCTTAGGCAAATTTTTTATAATCCCATACAAGCTAAAAAAATCATCAAAATTGGGGATAATGTTTTTTTCATTTACCCCAACAAGCCCTAGCATACTCAATATAACAATTGTAGGTATATACTTGATCTCCCCATGAATCATTGTCAAGTAATGCATTGTTTGTTTCCTATACATTTTTTTCGTAATTCCCTACTTGTAGAGTAAATCATTATAAGTAGGGATTTTGGATTTCTCATTTGCCCTCATAGATGATTTACAAAAAATTTGCCCAATTGTCATTCATTTTTGCATTCCCATTGGTGGTTGACATCAAGCAATCCTCTTTCCATTAAATTTAAAAAAAAAATTGGCCTTCCTTGTCAAGCTCCACTATCCTTGTCAAACTATTTTTTGCCATGTATCCCTCTTTACAAGAAATTGCACTGCAATAGGAATACCTTAAATGCCAACCCTTCTCTAATGGCACAACAAGGTGTTCTAAAACTAACAAGAACTGACTCCATTATTGATTGAAACACATTCAATTTGCTCATATATGATTGGCTCGCACTTACATAGGAACAAGACAAAGATAAACATTTTTAGGTGTAGCTATGAGATATGAATGGAGTCAAATGAAAAATATTCATTTATATTGAATAAAATTTTCATTTATATTGAATAAAATTTTCATTCTAAAAGAAAAAATCTTGTTTTTTGCAATGTTTTCCATCCTTACGCATACATTGAACTCAATTTCTCAATGAATTTCCCATATCCTATAAGTTGAAATGTTCATTTTAAGCTTTAAAAGCCTAAGATCTTTTGGGGTTTAAAGACATCATTACTCTTGAAGTGGTATAGATTTAAATGTCATTAAGGTATAGAAATCTCAACCTTACAATCTTGTAGTGCATGTATAATTGTAGATAGTATGAATCAAATTTGGAATCATTTGGCCACATAGATTACAAGATTATAATGTTTAGTGTTGAAAAATGATGTTAAAATTTTCCTAGCAACACATTTGGAAGAGAAAGTCAATTCTTAAACCTAGTCTAATGAAAAATCTTTAAACTAAAAAGTGCTTCAAAATGAGCATACAAGGACATTGGTGAAAGAAAGTATCATTCAATAGACTCATTGTGTCTACAAAATGGATTTAAAATGTCAAACCATAGGTGCAAAAAATGCATCTATAGTTGAACCTCCTTCTAAAATGGTTTTGAGTCACAACTTCTTGGATTGATATGAAATTTTAGCCACACAAAACTAGACTAGTATGTAAACTTTTCTAAATTCGATTTTGATTAGAAATGGACACTAAATGAAGATTGAAGAAACAAGCTATCAATGTTTGTTGTAGTCCAAACATGTCTAGATTTTAAACCTCAAATTGCCCCCAAACATTCAAAACAACTTGGATTGACATGAAAATTTTACCCCAATAGCCAGATTTCAAGGGAAACTCAATTCAACTAATTTTATTAAAAATGAGCATTGGATGAAAGAGATACAAGCCCCAAAGTTGCAGTCATCAAATGTAATTTGGTAAACTCAAATTGAACCTATGAATTTCAGTTGACTCTCACAAATCAGTACATGTAGGATTGATCTGAAAATTTTACCACACGAACTAGAAGGGAGAGCACAAATTTACATACACATTTTATTAAATTCAAACATCACATGCAAGAGTTACAGCACTTTGATTTGGACTTGAAGCTGTGCGAGGACACTTTTAGTCCCCGGGAGAACTGTTTACGGTATGTCTATCTTCTTCATTCAGTAGAGTTCATACAATTACAGCCTCCAAAATTAAGGAGCCGGCCAACTTAAAACCTTCTTGAAAGGAAGGCCCCATAACCATCATTTGTCCAAAAAACAAAAACAAAACTGCTCGCGCTCCATACTTACCACAGAGCGGGTTTCCTCAGCTCTTAGCCCGACTACGTAGGCAACACGCCACCAAATGTACTTGGAAGGGCCGTACCGGTATGGACTGATCGATGAGCATCGCACGTGGAGGTTTAGAATGTCTTTAAGGACAATGCTATCCTACGGTTTGACTTTTTACTTTACACTCGCAACAAAAACAGGTTCAGCTACGGTTTACTTTACACTTGCTACAGAAACAAGTTCAGCAGGGCCGAGCTCCAATAGCGAACGAAAGTGGAGCAGCGTCTGCAAACACCCACCAAAACTTCAATCAATAGCATACAAATTCAATGTCCTTCAAACTGGGAACTGTTAATTCACAGTAACATTGAGCAAGTAGGATCAATCACGCAACAGGCGGCTAGATCTCGTCTCAGCAGTAGAAGAATGTAAAAGCATATGAACCGTATACAATCTAATGAAGGACTCGCACATCACACTCCAGAACTCGAATTAGACTCTGTAGATGCTCCCTAAACTTCTTGAAGATTTGAAGTGACGGAAGCGGACATACCTCTTTCTTGATTTTTTGAACGGCTGCCTCACCTCGGGCAATGGTGTTATCTCTTTTCCTGTGCATGGCCTCCGTCTTCAGTCTTATTTCTTTCACCTGTCACAGAGGTTGAATGAGATCTTAAGAGACGTTAAGAAAAAACGCAAATTCCAACAACTTAGGGTCTAAAGGCCAAAAAAAACATGTATTTAAGCAGTTGAGTTGATGATTGAGAGAAATCTCGTACGCTGGGTTTTAAATCAGGAACAAAAAACCCAGTCGCAATTCAAACTCCAGAAGCTAACATTGGCATATACAGACGGCTATCACTTTATACCCAACTATCCTGGAGGCCAACTTCGTGAATTGAATGATCAGTCATAAAAGGAGCCCAGCATACTCACTTCCTGATTCTTTGCATCTGAGATAAGCAAGCTCTATTATGACTAGAATCATTTTCCGATTTAAATGTACCCACATAAGAGTACCTGTTCTTCAGCTTTTAGGATAGCAGCACCACGTTCATCTATTCGAGCGAGCACTGGTAAACAATTGGCCTTGGCTTCATTAAGCTCTCTTTGGGCCTCCTGCAGTTTTTTAGGTCCCTGCTGCTCCAATTTTTCCGTAAGGTCTAACCAATGTTGTTCTGCATCAGTGTGCATTTGAAATCACCACATAAGAGAGAGAGCACAACACAACACAAAATGCAGTCATACTGGCAAATTGACTTTAGACATATCCCAATAATGAGTAAAGCAGTTCTAGTAATATAACACACACTAATAGCTCTTAAGATAATGCAACGGCAAAGTCATACCTTGAAACTTCAACTGAGACAGCTCCGTATCCAGAGATTCAATTTCTTCTTCAATCGATTTGACTTGGGCTTTCAGTGCCTTTTTCTCCTTCACTGTGGCTTTCTGCTTAATCCACTGAAAAACTAGAGTTTTCCAACCTTAAAAACTGTAATATATGATACATGTGGGAGATTATCACCTTGGAATGAACTCAAAAGTATATAAAATTGTATTTGCACAGGAAAAAAAACATCATGAAAGGATTGTAGGCTCGAAGCGACATGAGGACGCACCAGTTTATCAAGCTCATCTAGCATGCCGAGAAATTTCTTCAGTTTCTTTTCAACCTGCGTGAGCACTCAAATAGTGTCAGTCTGAGACTGTTTGGGAAACATATAGCTATGACTATTAGACATGAGAAATGAGGAGGGGAGATTTACTTTATTGTAGGCTTCAATTTTTTCCTTCCAGCTGTTAAGCGACTGCTGAGCCTTTTCAGCTGAAGCTTTAGAGCTTATCAAGGCAGCTTTTTTTTCTGCCAGTGATCTCTGCACGATAAATAAAGTTCAACGGGTTAATGGTTATTACGACATATGCTCGACCCGATTTCTGCCTCTTTGAAAAGTATCACAGTTTGTCGAACCTGTACTACAAAAAGCCTCCTCCGTTCAGCAGCTATGTCTTGGAATTGGGCAATACACTAAGCTTATGTTCTGCCGATGTGAATTATTCCAGTTGGAACAAGAAGCAGACTCTTTACTGATAACACAAGATCAGTGAGCGGATTCAAGTAGTAATACCTGCAACTTTTGTGGGGATTGAACAATTTGCCTCTTCAATCGCGCTCGTTCCTCCTTGAGCTGGATTAATGAGAACTTCTCCGCTGATATCTGAAATATCAAGTGAAAAGGACAGTTACGGTTTCATTCATCATTTGAACAAACACGAACACATGCATGCATAGGCGATGTAGGAAAGAATTGGTTATATCTGTAAGCAGAGATAGATGGTCTAGCCGCAAAATTTAAAAGTTTGGAGTTAACGGCTGCCCTAGATGGTTATTATAATATTCAGTACAAAACCCAACTAAAGCTGTAAACCATGAGCAACAGCTGGTAACATCAGAGCGGTGGCTAACACACAAACTGGGCTCGATCTGACGAGACTTCAAGTATTAAGTAGATTCTGTCCTAAATCCCTGATCTTTTGAAAGACACGATATTCGCAGCTTATGTGGAGTCCGTCTCGAGATGACTTTCGACTGTGCCTAATTATAACCCTGCGTTTTTGACTGACTGATGGCGGCAATTTACAATGCCTCAACCCTATGTCAAAAGATGGGGATCGAAAATATTGAGATGATGCGACATCAACAAAGAGATTTTAGAGTGAGCGATCAATGCAGTCTATGCTTAGAGAAGCAGAGATTGCTTCTCTAATACATTGATGCAAAGGATTTAACCATACCTCCTCCGCAACTGCTTGACCTGCTTGTTTCAAAGCACGAATATCAGAATTTAGAGCTCCATGCTGTTTGTTAAGAACTTGAATCTCCTGGTTCAATTCTTTCGTCTCGGCTTCTAGGACTTGCACTGCTGGCTGCTGTGCTCGTCTATCTGCCTCAATAGCTTCAATCTGAGCATTCACCTGCATCAGCTCCAACATTAACCAGCGATGACTAACCATCAAAAAGTCCATAAATATTGTAAAATGTAAAGAATTAAATCCTTCCCCTATTGCTCCTCAACTGGACTGGACTGGACATCTATGAAGCTTTACACTACCTGCATACAAATTCTTCAGCGTTAGTAAGGAGATTCTAAGACACATTGTTATGTAGAACTGTGGTACCCAGGAAAACTCTGGCTAAAGCGTAGAAATTCTGGCGCGCATGGAATTAATCGACACGCACTTGGCAAGGACAGGAGGCGTTAACGTACCGCAGCTAGACGTTCCTCAGATTGCTGATAAAGGGAGCAAACTCGCTCTCTTTCCTCCAGTACATCCTCCAAATCTCTATCACGTCCCTGCCTGCCCATACACATCTTGCTAAGATAATGCTCCAACACTTTGAGCACCTTTCGACGCTTCGAGCAGGTGATACACGGAAAGCTCTTGAAGAGCAGAATAAGAAAGCAATGTCCATCATCACTTGCTTCCAAATGCAAGTAGGCATTCAAAAACTGCAGCTAAGTAGTACAGTCGTTAAATCATATCACGTTGATTTCAGTCGCAAGTCGCAACTGAATTGAATGTCGACAGTGAGTCTAAACTCCAGGCACGATTTTGTTCCGACAAAGAGGAACTCAAATTTAGACATATGAAAATAGAGAGAACAGTGAATGTTAAGAGCACAAGAGCGTGAAGCAGGGAACTCACTTGAATTTCAGTAAGTTGATGATAGCACTAAGGTTAGTCATGGTGCGCAAGCTCTCAGGCTTGTAGATGTCCATTGTTGAAAAGTCGGCTACCCCAGAGTCTGCCATTACTTTACTGATGGTACGAATAGACGCCAAAATTCCAATAGATTCTTCGTAAAGCTCAGGGTAATCCAACTTGTCCATGGCATGAAATGCTGGTTGAAGCAGCTCATCCCTATTTCTTGAAAGTTCCATGATATCAGAATTCCGAATACATCTCCGCAAATGTAAGATAATATTGAACATGCGCAGCCGGTAATGGAGATTTGACAGACATTGAGGAACTCGTCATCGCCTAAGCATTCAACTCACAGCTTTCAAAAGAAGAAAAACGGAGAGTGGAGGCAATGAAGTGCGCACCGTGTCTTTCCCAAGGCTTTCAGCGCCAGAGTCTCGTAAACGGGCCACACAGCTTCCTGGGTAGGCTTCACCAAATGATGCTCCTCCCACACAATGTTCACATCGGCCAGAAGATAAGAGAGAATCTCGTGCGGCTTGAGGATGGGAAACGAATACTGATATTGATGATGCATTTTGGCGAATCGGCAAATGCGTAACAAACTCAATCCAATCGACTCCTGGCTCCTCAAGAATCTTGCTGGAGGTATGAAACGAAAACGATCGTGTAAAAGAAACTAGATCAAAGACGATTCAGCTAGGGTTAAGAGTTCCGTGGCGATGGCGATCGTCTTCTCGCAGAGCTAGGCAAAACAGAGGGAAACTGGCGAATTCAAATTATATTGGGTACACCCAAAATCGCGCGGTGCCTTAACCCTGAAATGCCGGGCCTATGACCAATGATTTCAGGCCGCACTCTCTGTCACTCAGTTTGTTGCCATTTTGTAATCAGATGCGTATGAAAATTTTTATTTTTATTTTTCAAAGATGAAACTGCATGTCCTCTGCAATGAACGGGGAGTACCAGCATTTAGTTACAAGTTAGTCGGTTAAAATCCAGAATTTCCAAATGAAGTTCAAAATTTTAGGAAAAAATCAGATCATTTTAGAGGAAAAAAAAGAATATTCTTTATTTTCTTTAGGCCTAGCTGAGAGTATTCTCCAAGCAACCAATTGGTGCAAGAAAATGTAGGATTTAAGCCAGTTAAGCTAAAATTTCTTCTCGGACTGTGGTCCTCTGTACTTCACAAGAATTTCAGATTTTTATAAAAAAATTGTATTTTCTGAAATTTTCTGAAGGAAAAATGAAGGAAAAATCACATCAAACAGAAAATAATCTCAAAAAATCTGAAAATTTCACCATGTGCGAATATTGCAGTGAAAATCATCATGGTGTAAACTAATTTACCGTGTACATCTATAATTAGAATGTAATGGACATTAAAAATACAGCCAAAGTGCAAACTGCAATAAAATATTCATTTTTCCAAATTGGAGTAGAAATTGGAGTAGAGGACCTTCATTTCATTAGTTGCACTCAAACTCAAAAAATGTCATTTTCAAGGAGAAATTTCAGATTTTGTCAATTTCTCAAAATACACTAAAATGGCAAATTTTGTCATCCGTTTTCTCTAATTACTTCTCAACTACATAAAAACAAACATTAGTTAGACTAAAAATTCAATTGGGGACTCGTTACAACTCAACATGAAAGGTCACTAAAATCAATTGAAGGAAAAAAAAACTATTGTTTAGGTCCTCTTGGGCCCCTTTGAAGCCTACTAAATACCAAAAATTGGCACTAGCGGCACTTAGGGGTTAAATCGCCATCTAAAATTAGCCCTCAAATGGTTTTCACTTATGGTACAAACTATTAGAGAATGGGATATGGTGGTTATTGATTACAACAATGTATTTCCGGTGCAATTTAGAACTACAAATGTTATCCCCTAAACGCCTTAATCATTATTTAAAATTTTGCACATTTTTGCTTTTAGCTTTGTACAGCTATATCATTTACCAAAATTTAATGAATTTGGTCATTGACGATGGTTGTCTTTTCTAAATGCAAGTAAGGTAGAACCACCTATTCCTGATCAAGGATCTATATCCAACCTATAGGATGTGCCTATTTCCAACTAAAGATTAGAAGAGATTTGCAATCAAAGTTTGAAATGTATTTTTTTTACATTTTCAAGGTTAGGACTAATAAGGTCATGACACTTGTCCCAAAGTGTCTTAAAAAGTGTGGAAAGTACCAAGTAGGAAAGTAGTCTCAGCTATGATCCAAATTAAAAGACTCTAGACATTGGTTATAGGTTCAATGCACTTTTTGGCTTCCAAAAATCATAGTAATTTCAATTTTGGGAATAAAATTACAAAAAATTTGCAATCCCCATATTTCCTATCTTTCTATGTCAAAAAAATTTGCATAGCCTCATACTCCTCCTCATCTGTTCCAAAATTGCTTAAGTGATCCAGTATAGGTGGTTCTACTTTATTACATTTGATAAATGAGAAGTTAGTTGGACGGAATAGTGCTTTAAAGCCCTCTGTTCATCATCCAAAATATAGACATCGGAGCACTTTAGGGGTAATCAGATTCTTATTTAGGATTGTTAAATTAACAACCGCATGAAAACTACACTATTCATGCCAAAAACTACGTTAAACTTGCTAAACTTGTGTTTTACTTAACAAAGACTACGTTGGGACTGCTTTGCGTTCAACGTAACGTGTGGAGTGGATTGTGTTGAATTTTCCTTTCATAACGCAAAATTCTGCCTTTCAACGTGTCAACACAAAATTGAACCAGGAAAATGTAGAATTCAACAAGGAAAATGCAAAATTTTGTGTTAGAATGAAAAATTCCGCATGACAAAGCAGGACTTCAACACAATCCACTCCACGCGTTACGTTGAATGCAATACAGTTTCAACACAGTTTTTGTCAAACACAACGTAGTTTTTTTTCTAGTGGCATGCTTAGAGCATCCCCATGCCATATACCCTAAGCACCCCAAGCAGGGGCACCAAAGAGAGGTCTGCCGTAGATTTCCAACCTTGCAAGGTCCTCTATTTGTAAGGCTCCTCATGTCTAAACTAAAAATTCACCCACCAAGTATGCCTTGGGTCAAACACACCACAAGTGTCAGGCCAAGTAGAGGCCTTAGAAGGTTTTGGGTTGGCTAGAGAGTGGGAATTTGATCAAATTCTGTGCAACAATGAAGGGAGTGTACTTTGAAAGGACAAGACAAGGGCTAGTGAGGTACGGGGAAGACCCCCAATATTTTAGTGCCCTCCTTATTTTGCATTGTTTACTGGTTGGCTTTTTAACTTGGCATGTCTAGCATAGGGTAGTGCCACAAACTAGACATGCCACATTAACGTTTTCTTAGCTTTTGGAGTGGTGGCATGGGATACTCTTATAGGAAGAAGGGCCGAAGTAAACACGTGTTATAATAAACTATTTTAGAAGTGAAAGCTAAAGATTAAAGAAAAGTTGTAGGACAATTAAGAGTGATTAGATAATGACATATGGGCAATTGCAAGCTAGAGTGATCCAACATTTACTGTCACAGTCTATTTTCTTGATTTTACTTTCTTTTTTGAAGATTAAAAAGCATATGGTATAATTATAATCAAAAGGATTCATTAATATATTGTATACTTAATATATTACAACCCTCAATAAGTAAATTAAATAAATTTTCAATATTTTATGTATTATGGACTATTTAGTCTTCACCTAAGGATTGTCACAGTCCATTGATTTTTATGAAATGATTCTTTAATTCATATAAAAACATGAAATATCCTTTCTATATTTGAAGAATATGAAAACTATATTGGTACAAATGGAATTGTTGTGTGTTTTAATGCAATTTATGTTTTATTCTTTGAAGAAAGGACTTTTATGTATCATTATTTCATTAGTAATAGTGTTGATTTGTGAGTTACATTAGACTTACCCAAAATCAACTTTATGCAAATCTATCTTTTCAAAATTATTGTAATAAGTATCTCTAAGGGTGGTCAAACTTTCAATTGAGTGGATTTTCATTATAACCAATTCTACAATTTATTGAAATAAATACAAATTTGATGTTATTTTTGAAGTTTTTTTCAATACAATTATAAAAATAAAATTTCAAAATAAAATTCATTTATTTATTTTATAAAATATAAAGAATTTATAGGAAAAAAAGTCAAAAGATTTAGAAGTCATATGCAAAAGAATGAAATGGACTGTATAATTGCACTTTTGCCACATTTGGGCCACTTTATCTTGCAATTGCCCATATGGAATAGAAATGTCACTTTTTAGTAAATATAGTAACGCATTATTATGAATAGGAGATAGCGATTTCAATTCATTGAGGTGAAGGAACTATCTTGTAGAGAAGACAATTTAGAAATTATCAGAAGACAGTGAAGAAGAAGCAATCTCTTGTGTAACAGTAGCATGAGGAGGCTCAAAAACCACTCGTTTAACGGCTAGTTTGCCTTTTTCATGTATTTTCTTAGATGGAAGTTTTTTTAGCTCATTTTTCAGTCATAGAAAAATAGATGAGGAATCTTACACAAGTCGTTTGATAATTTTCAAAGCATTTATGAACTCTTGGGGGGGTAATGAGCGCTAGTAATAGAAAACTACATGCAAACAAATGATAGGGTGTTTAAGAAACATTTGAGATAAAAAAAACTCAATTTGTTTTTTTATACTATAGGATATCAAAATGACATGATTTATGTTATACCTACTATAGGGTATAGAAAAATAGGTTCAATTAGAAAAAATTAGACCTAAGATACCTCCATTTTTGTTCTTGGGGGGGGGCCAAAAGTTTGAAATTTAATTACCTTGAGAGTAGCATATTCAATAATTCCATAGACTATAGTTGTCTTTAGGTGTGTTTAAGTGTGTTTAAGTGTCTATAAATGTCTTCAGCTGGCTTCAAGTGGCTAAAATTTTGAAACTGTAGATTCCCTCCCTATGTTTGTTGCAAAGCTGTCTTGTTCACGTTTCATTCAGGTCCGTTTGGGTTAGGCCCATTTTAGTGAGGCCTATTTAGGATTCATGATTTGATTTTTTTTAAACAAGGGACATAGATTGTAATGAAGAAGGTTTTGGGTTTTTGAATTTAGCTAGGATTTTGGCATAGGGTTTGGAGGACATGGCATTCACTTTGGAAACAAAGGACATATATTGATGAAGAAGCTGATGTGGTATGAATTTCAATTGTCTCTCTTTCCGCATTTGTTCTTCAAATTTATGCATGTATGTGGTCATTTTCATTGGTGCAAGTCTATATGTTTGCTTCAATGTAGGTGCAAAACTGAAGGGGATTTTGAATCACAATTATAGTAGTAAATGTTGGAGTTTAGGTATACAACCTTAGTTTTGTTCATATCTCCATGATATGCACATTTTGTTTCACTCATTGTATTTATAAACACAATGACAACATTCTATTTAATACTTTACACATGTATTTCATGATATGACTATGATTTCATACTAAAAGTTTGTATCGTTTTTACATGATCTATAGAGATTACTTTTTGATATGAAACTCACTGTAACCTACATTGTTTGATTCCACATATGTGTTCAAAAATTGATGTAGGACAAAAACTGTAATAGAACAAAAAAAAAAATCTAAACTACCATATCATATATTAATGTCAATTTGGAATTATAAGTATTACAAGCCCCTTCTCTATCAACCCAAAGTAGAAAATTACATAATGATAGCATGTTAAAAATAAATAAAAAGTAAAAAGTACCCCCCCCCCTATAAAATAGTAGTTGTTCACACCTATATCCTTAGTTTTTTTAAACATTGACCCCCTCGAGTATGAATTACTTACAAATTTTCAAACACAATCTAGCATAGGGCCCTATTTGTAATTAGCAAGCCTAAAAAATCCACACATGCTTGGTTTGGAAAAGAATACGGCTTTGTTTATAAACTAACATTGCAACATGTAAAAAGTAATCAAGATGGTTTCAAAATGTCACCCTTTCTAAATCTGAAATGAATGCTTGAATCAATCATTATTTCAAATTTTTAACATTTATAAGAAGGTAGTTGGGCTATTAATTCTTATTGTGAATAAAATTAGTAGACACCTATCCCCTTAATTAGGAATGAATTCATTTTGGATTTTAAACCATCCATTAAAGAAAAAGTAAAAAAATAATTCTTATCATACTCTGATATAATCAAGAGTCTATTTTTCCACAATTTGGTATCCATTTCATAGCCTTCTACTAGACAATTCAAAAAGCCTGTACCATTTTCGAGCCTTCTCCTATAGAAAGATTATAAAGAGTATGAATTGATTGAGAGTGATTAAATGTGATTGTATACAAAGAAGCAACATCAATTTATTCGTGTGCATTTCAATAAAATAGAGACCTTTTGTATATCAAAGGCTACTGAGGAAATGCAAAGGAAATCAATGTCTCATAATGCATTATAATGGGCCGTTTAATTACTCTCACTTCCTATACTTAGAAATAGAACAATTTAGACTTTGGAAATGGGGGTTGATCGGAAAGGGTTCAATAGTTTTCATGAAACTTTTTGAGTTTTACTAGCTAATTTCCTTTAATTCCCAAATTGAACCATTTTTTCAAACACAATGTCTAATTATTCCCTCTATTTCTTTTTAACTCAAAATAGAAATTTTATAGATTTTTTCACCACTTTTTTGCCGATGTTTTCAAACTGCAATCGATTTTTTTCCTAAATCCTCTAGCTAATTTTGAACTAGCTGCCGGGTTTTTCTTATCATTGGGGGTCGGCAACCTTACACCTCATGAAAAATTGTGGGTACCCTCCCTTTGCCCTAAATTCATCCTTCCACTGTTCCCCAGTACCATTTGGAGAGTCTTTCCATGCGAAGGCTGGGCTGAATTGCCCCCCTTCTCGACCACTTGGGTAAACACTGAAATTTTTTATTTTTCATGCATGATAAAATTTGCAAATTCTGAATTCTTGTTTGCAATCAGAGGCCCCAAATTACTTAGGAGAGTAGTAAGGTAGGAGGTCCATAAAGTGATCATCTAAGCAGCACTGAAGCTGAATTTTGGCAAGGGAAAGCATCTTGAAATATTTTTCAATAAATTTTCTTTGAAAGACAAGAGAAAATGACATCCAACCCAAATTGTTTCATATTTTTTTGGAGCTTTGTGGAATTAATTGTGAAATTTTGAAGTTGAAATGCCATAGGGCTCTGAAAGTGCAACCACCTCCTAGAATGTCCACAATTTGCACATTTTGATATACTGAAGAAAGCGAAACGTACCTCTGAGTCTTGTTCAATTCCAAATGCCCTGTCGGAGTTCGAGCCTCCGACGGTACTGGACAAATTGCTCGGAGGGGGCTTTCATTTGTACTTGCACCCCTGGCCGAGCGAGGGGGCCAGTTCACCCCGACCACACGAAGGGTGCGTGAGCGAACTGCTTACTGTAAGTTATCGCACAGGCAAGTCCCTTCAAGTTAACCCAGACGGACTTCATTTGGAAAACCAATGTCTCCCGCCCAGCTCACTCCACCATGGCCAAAAGCATCACTGTAGCCTCACAGATCCCACCAGGTAACGGTACCGAAAATCTTTTCCAGTCAAACCGGAAGATGCAGCCTCTCATCAACTCTCGAGCTTACTTAGCTTGCTTCAGATTCAGTGGCAGTTCAAGGAAAACGAACAAGAAGCTGTCAGTCTGTCACCCTCGGTTCGGAAGCAGCAAAGGAAAAAGAGATCGTCAAATGAGAACTGCCAGGTGTTGAGATTTCAGTTTCTGGTTTGACACCACGAGCACATGGTTTGACTATTAGAATCCCGAACCTTCACTGATCGAACAGCTTTTAATTTGAGCATGTGATCTGCACCTCGCATTAGCGACTTAATATGCAAATCTGATATTTTTCGGATGAATTGATGTGCACGGTTGACAGCTGATCGAGAAAAATTCAATGACCCACCGTGTGTGGAAATTCTGGCTTGGGTGCAACGAAAACGACAACCACTTCGTCAACTGAACTAGGATAACTTTAAATGACAATGTGGAGTTCTAGGAAGGGGATTTCTTTGATTCAGCCGATGGAAGTCTTGGCAGCAACTTGCAATTGCAGCTTGGGATTGAAATGAGATTTTTGGAGAATTCAAGTGTGTATGTTAGAGCAAAGGTAGTCACTGCAAGCTAAGCATGGCAACAGACTTCGGGCGACGCTTTGTTTCCATGGAGATCGTTGGCGCGGTCCTGCGATTGGCAGTGATGTGCTCCATCTTGGGGGTGGCCAGTTGTACGTACTCAGATCCGAACCGGGACTCCTTTGACTAGGTTTTCCACTGGCAGTGCGCACGAATCCTCGTTTAATCCGCCTCCACTAGCTCGAAACGAATATGAAATCAGTTCCCTGATAGAGAATTTTTTTGAAGCCTGCAGACTTCGATGTTTGATTTCGCTGTGCGTCTGCAATGTTCGATCAACTAGGAGCCTCTGTCAACTCTCATCAACTAGTGCCGGCAGTTGTATCAATTATTTTCGTTCTCTGTAAGGGTTCGCCATAGCTGGCCTTTGAAATGATTGAATTACATGAAGCAAAATGATCACTCGGGATTGTGATGGGTTCAGATGTTGAAGGAGCGGTGAAATTGCCATCCGGTGCGTGCTACTGGCGCCAAGGCAGTCTAATCAACAGCATTCCCACTGGCGCCAATGAAGACCTCGCACTCTGTAGATTCGAGGTATGCATGTTTCTGGCACCTCTTTGCGGTAGGTTCAGATTTAAATTCAAGTTTAGAAGGATGTCCATTGAGGTTTCAGTTGCTATTTGGTGGGGACAAACGAGTTCAGTCTTCTCGTGTGGCATTGCAGGTGCGTGATCCAGATTTTTTGGATACTCTGGGTTCGTCGCCGAAGCTTGTTGAGCTCGTGAAGACGAATGCTCACGAGGGCGGCGTCTGGTACCCTGATGCGAACGAGTTCTACTTCTCGTCTGTGAAATTGACCGGTCCCGATGGCAACGCACGCACAGATGTAAGTTTTTCTTCGTGACGTTTGCACCAATTCCATACAGCTCTTGGAAATAAGAATAGCGAAGTATGCAGAAACGAGCTCTGCGCTTCTGTTGTTAATTCATTCCTTTGATGTTTACACCAGCTGAAGAAAGTGAACCTGAAGACCGGAGCCGTGACAACTCTGGACTCCCCCACATACGATGTGCCGAACGGAATGGTGCTCGACAACCAAGGCAATCTGCTTGTATGCCAGCAAGGGAACGAAACTGAAGGAGGTTTCATCCAGCGGATTAACCTCAAATCCTTGAACAGAACCGTCGTTGCAGACAACTGGTTCGGAGTTCCCTTCAACAGTCCCAACGACGCGGTAGTGAAGACCGACGGCTCCGTATGGATCACCGATCCGAGCTATGGCAATGTGCAGGGCTTCCGAACCGCGCCCAAGGTGAACAACCAGGTGTACCGGATTAGCGCCTCAGGCGTCGTGGATGCCGTGGCCGATGGATTCACGCAGCCCAACGGATTGGCATTCTCGCACGACGAGAAGCGGCTCTTTGTCTCCGACACCGGATTTGAAACAGGGTATGTTCAACATTGATCTCGAAATTCCTAATTTGAGAGCCTGTTTTTTATGTGCTCATGTCACGAGGGGGACGATTTTTGCCTGTTCCTTTGTAGCCTTAATTTCCGATTCGTGAGCCTGTTTTTTGGTGCTCACGTGTCAAGAGTGGCGATGTCGGAGTTCTAGAGTTTTCTAACTTTCATTATCGATTCGTGTGCTAGTTTTTTGGTGCTCATGTCACAAGGGAGACGATGTTGGAGTGCCAGTTCGTAACTTCGATTTGGTGCTCATGTCGCATGTCACGATGCTTGAGAACTTTTAGACCTAATTTGGATCGGGACTCATCTCTCACAGGATCACGGGACAATTTGACGTAGCAAAGCCACACTCAATCACCGTCTTCGATGTTGATGCTGATGGATTCCTGTTCAACCGACGGTTGTTCGCATCTGTTGGAGTGTATGACGGTAGCGCCCCGGGCCTTGGAGTTCCGGATGGTGTCAAGGTCGACACCGAGGATCGGGTTTACGCCGCCACTGTGGATGGTATCCAAGGTTAGTTGGTTGCAGTTTCGGAGATCAATTGCATATTGGAATCCCTTTCTGCTGTACATATTGTTTGAATTCGAAGGACATATCGGTTAATGTATCAGATCTTCGTTGCTCTGTGTGTGCGCTGCAGTGTTTGCCAAATCGGGGAAGCCATTGGGTCTCATCCGGCAACCTGGAACGTCAAACATGGGATTTGCAGGAAAGCGTCTTGATACATTGTATTTGCTAAATGACACAACTATCTCCTACGTCACGCTAAAGGTACAGTCCTACTGTTCCAGGGCAGCCTCCGTCTTCTGTGAATTTCAAACTTCTGTGATATTTTGTTCGAGCTACTTTGTACTTTGCTCCCAGTAGGTACGGAGTACTTTGCTACTTCGAACTAGAGGTCCAGGAGGAGGGGAAACACGGTATTGTACACGGTTTCTTCCATCCTGGGCCCAATGCTTTGTAGGCCTTGTTGATGACGGACCCCGTCGGATTTACCGTGCAAAGACCGTTGGAAGACCCTTATAAATCACATTGCAGAAAGGAATGATTTTTGTGATATAACCCGTCTAAGACCGTGCAATCTAGGGTTTACTAAAAAAATAAGAAAGTACGATCTTCTAAGGGTTGATTCCAATGACCTTGGCTCTTATAAATGCACTAGAATATCGTCTTCAATTTGGATTGTACTTCATCACCTTCAATATCCTATAGAACGCTGGGTTTGATCTCTGCACTATTCACGAGTATCACGACCCCTACGTGCTGCTTTAGTGCGGGACTTTGTTCAGAAATTTGAAGTTCTCTCATTTGTTGTGGTGCAGGTCAAAGCCGCCGGGCTTAAGTATGCAAGCACGGTGGTGGAAAACTAAACTGGAGGCAAATTACTTGCACCTCAAAATTACGGGTGTCAAATTGATTGTAGGTTGTGAAAACGATTTCACAGTTGCAGTGGTTACGCTGCAGAACATGAACACCTGATTGAAGAAGATTCAATAGAGAAAAAAATTCAGGCGCTCAAATTCATTGCAGGTGTATGTATTTTTCAGTGGGAAACAATTTCGAGGCTTTTGCTATGGGTATTTGCTGTAGATGTCTGCTATGGGAATTTAAAATGCGAAATAAAACAACCGCTCACTTGCCAAATGGGCGTAAGTGGCGGAACGAGGGAATGAAATTTCTAACACTTTGACTGTCCAAATGCTTGCTAATCCTCTGTTCCATGATCTTGACGCTCAACGACGTCCACCGCTTTGATGAAACTTGTCGAACTTATACAATGAGTCCTCTCAATCTTCCTAATTCAGTCCGATTGCATTAAGAACTTAAATGATTATACGTAACCCGTTATCATAGGCTTCCGCTAGTGCCATAGAAGCTCCCGGAGAAGTGACTGAGAGAGACGAAGCTGGTGTGCGAGGACGTGATGGGCGTGTTGACCAAGCTTCCGGAAATCGGTACTTGCATTGTCCCTTCCAGAATGCGTCGGACCTCGCTCATGGAAGGGCGAAGCTCAGGCTGGATACGAGTGCACAAGAGCACAATCTGTGCGCACAGGCTGACTTCGTGCTTGTCGTAGTTCCCCTCCAAGCGGGGGTCCACGAGCTCCGAAAGTTCCGCCGTCGCCAGAAGCTGCATCCAGTGCAGCAACTGCGGTTTTCCTGAAGGGGGAGACTCCAGCATGCGTCTACCGCTCACGAGAAGCAGCAACAGCATGCCGTAGCTGAACACGTCGCTCTTCTCCGTGAGTTTCCCTGTCACCCCGTACTCCGGGTCGACAAACCCTAATGTTGACACTACCGCGCGCTGGGAAACATTCGCTACGCGTACAGAGCCGAAGTGGCCTACGCGTGCTGTGTAATCTCTGTAACAAAAGCAGTGAACCATCTCCTCAACGTTAAATACGATTGCAATAGTTTTTTGCAACTGTTGTGGAATGAATGCGAGAAATCTATCAACAATTTTTCAATGGTTTAATACGACATTGTGCAATGTATTTGCAACTTTCTGAGATTGCAAATAGTTTTTGATGTTGTTTAGGCATAGTTATGCCTTGATTCAGTGCCCAAGACTTTTGCAACAGGCTTGCAGGATTTTTCGAATGATTCTCGATAGCCCATGAGTTTATGGCAAACTACGGAATCGCTACTAAACCATTGCAAAAAAGTTGATAGTGTGTTGCAACCGCTACTTCCTCTAGTAGTAACCGATACGTTTCCAAACATCTGGTAGGTGAAAAAAATATTGCCAATACAAACTCAGTAGTAGGAACAGATCTGTACCTGTCGAGGAGAATGTTGCTCGGTTTGAGATTGCCGTGAATGATCGCCGGCGTGCGATGCTCATGCAGATACTCCAATCCTAACGCAGCCCCATGAGCAATGCTATACCTTCTTGGCCACCTCAACGGCGTGTCGTCACGGAGAAGAGCATCAAGCACAGAGCCATTAGGCATGAACTCACACACCAGCATGGGATCACTCCCTCCAACTCCTTTGCAAAACCCGCGAAGCGTAACCACATTGGGATGCTGGATGGCCCCCCGCTCCTTCACCTCGTTCCAAAACTCTTCGTTGATTAGCATCCCAGAGTTTCGTGTATTCAAGAGCTTCACCGCCACTTTGCTTCCGTCGTGGAGCTTCCCCTGGTACACAAACCCCGTGGCGCCCCTGCCCAAGAGTGCATTCAGGTGGAACCCAGTGGTCGCAGCCATCAATTCCTGGTACGAAAACTGCCTGCATATGGAACTTGTGGGTTGCAGATCCTCGATGTCTACTGCGCGCATTGAGGATTTGAGCTGCCAGAATTGAGCCGCTTGCACGGATCGGCTTCGCCAGTAGTAGATGGCGATGGCCGAGACGATGCCTATCACTATGACGGGGCAAACGAGGACGAGGACGATGAGGAGAAGCAGGTGAGTGCGAGTCCAGGGGACGCAGGGTTGAAGCTCTAGGGAGGTTTGGTGTTTGCACTCTGCGATGGAGCGCATCTGAGGTGCGAGATGGCAGGAGCTCGAAGAGGAGAAGCAATTCTTCGTCCATGCGTCGTACTCGAAAGTAGAGTTCGGAATCGTCCCGGTGAAATAGTTCAGTGATAAGTCCAGGAATGATAGTTTGGGGAAGCTGTTCAGGAGCTCGGGCGGCACCCTCCCTCGCAACAAATTTCCCCGCAGGTCCCTGCTTGCTCGCATTACATCATATCTGCCATTAGTCTCATTCTCGAGTCTGTGAAGAATCAGAGCTTGTCAAAACCGCAAATGCGAAGTTCAGCAATTGCAAGAATTTATCGGCAGAGTCCGGAGAGAATAAGAGCCTGGTTCACGTCGTTCAATATCATCCAAGTGGAGCTTCTTTCATCCCAAGGCCCGTTTTATATAAATTATAACTCAATTGAAAAACCCAACTTCAATGATATCGAACGACTTGAAAACGAAGTTGTAACTGTTACAATTTCGTGTTACATGAACAGCAATCCCTCTGATCGATGTAAACGGCAGTTCATTAAGTGTAGAGAGAGACTTGCATATTAGGAGTATTTCAATACTACAAGCTTCGAGTGATGCTTACAAGTGCTGGAGACTGGAGAGTCCGGCGAGAATGAGAGGGATCTCGCCCGTGAGGTTCCCGTTTGGAATTTTCCTGCGATCACCAGCATCACACATTAGTAAATCTTTTGAGCAGCCTCACTTTGTCAAGCTTCCACGATGCTAACTTCCCAAGCGCAATCCATTCTTCCTCCCGAAAATAGATGGAATGAGGAGAGAATTCTTGGACTGTACAGAGAAACGACGGTGCAGTTGGAGCTGAGAATCGAGCAGGGCGTTTGCTCGGTGGGGGTATTGTTGTCGTTGAGGGCACAGCCGATGCCTGGCCAAGGGCCATAGCAGGCATCCACCGCTTCCACCCATAGCTTCACCACACTGGGTGCTCCCTTCCACATGTCCTTGACCTGCGCTAGCACCGCAGCTGCAAACGTAACCCACTCAAAACATCAGCTCACATTCAAGCACCTTTCATTGCAGTCCAAATATTTCTCTCTGGAGCTCCATCCACTGGAAGACAGGCCTGAATATTTATTCCAGGGCTAAGAATGTCGAGCCTGGGGTATAACTGCTTGGCCAGCTACACTGCCTGTGAGAATTCAAGATACCTGGATAACTTGGGTATAAATGTCTAGAATTCATATTAGTCATAGGCTATTGTACTGAAGAAAAAATGGCCGAATGGCGTCTGAAAAAAGTAATTTGGGCTTGGGATGAACCGCTTGATCCTCGCAGTGATTGTCCATCATTCAGAAACACGACTCAGGAGCCAACTAGTCGAACCATGGAAGTAGAGAATGCAAAGAGTTGCAATGGATATCAAAGATTGCAAAGCAAGCAGCCAGGAGAAATGCAAGGATTCAAGCTAGAGCTTGCACCTTCGGAAGGAGTGGCCGAGATGTGGTGGTGATGGAGGCACAGCAAAACTGCAATAAGGAGGAGACTTCGCAGCCGCTGCCTTCCTGCAGGCATTGTGCAAATCCCACTTCCCAGTTGAAGCGTTGCAAGCTAGTCGAATTTCACGTCGAAGTTATCATGTCGAAGTCCAGCCTTGCTCGATCGACTTCAAGTCTCAGTGCAACCAGTTGTATTAATTTACTTCTTCATTTATACTAATGAATCACGGACAAGCATTCGATCTCCAGCTTCTCCATGCCAATGAGAAATAACCAGACACAAAGCGCTGCGGCTTGTTTACAAGTGCCATCGATCATGGCTAAGCTCGAGCCTGTCAATCAGATGGACCCCATTCCTGAACCCGCCTATCCTTATTAGGAATTCGCAGCTCTCTGCATGCAACGCTTCAGTCGATTTCTGGTGGAATATCGCTCAAAAGTATTGACATCATTCACTCGACCTAAATACAAATTTGTACAACATGAAGTACTAACGGTACGAATTTGCGTACTTTCAAACAATCTCACGAGCTAGCTAGCTGCGGAGCTTGACCTGCTCGACATCGCCTGTGGCATGCTCAGATCTTGCTTCGATTAAGCTCATCGCGGAAATTTCAACTACGCATTCAAGTGGTAGAATTGAATCTACTCTAAGACATCAACCCTGCAAATACGCAGCAAATGGATACACGAGCGTGCACACCAACTCATGGCCGGCCGACGTACACAAGCAGTGAAGTGCTCGTCGCCGAGAATCTCGAAATTGACTGAGAGTAATTCTACTGAGGTGAGTTCAAATGAATTCTTCTTTAATTTCTGTCCCAATTTTGTGACGCGATTAGGGTCGCGAATTTGCAGCTGGGTTGCAACTTATTGACGAAGTGCATGCGCTTTGAATCAAGCGGCACGTCTGACTGTCGGAGTTGAAGGGGGAAAATTAGACTGGAGACTGGAATTGAAGCAGAATTTCTATCTGTGCGCATTCATGCCAAATGATGTTTCCAAGCGTGGAGATCGCTGCAACAGGCCCACCATATCTGATATTCTGATTTGTGTTGCAGGGTGCCAGGTTTTCAGATTGATGGTCAAAGTACGACAGACTCCAGTAATCGCCACGCCTGCTATCAATGACGCTTAATTAATTTGACTCGTAGCTGTTGACACTGGACAGAAGTCTGAGACTCTGAGGTTTATTTAGTTATAAGTTTCATTAAACTTCGGTTAATTGCTTCAATAACCTCTCTGCTGGAACTTGGAACTTTTGGGTCTTCAGACTTCGGAGACGTATGAAGTCCGAGGAAACTGACAGCATTCCATTCTTCTTCTTCCTTTGGGACACAAGTGAAACGGAATTTCATTGCAAAACCATTCCGGTGGAAACACCCAAAACCGTCCAAATAAGGAATTCAGCATAGTTGGAGGCATATTTTTCTACAAATAATATTTTTCTAGTATTAGCAAGTGAAAATCATGAATATTATAAATAAATAAATAAATAAATAAAATTGCATGCCGTATGCAATTTCTATGATTTTTCAAAGTGTTGGCTCCCTAGACCACTAGAATTGTTCAATAGATGCCCCCAAATCTAAACGTTGCTAAAATCAGCAATTAGCCAATCACATTTTGGTATGTGTCTTTAATATGTCTCAGCAAATTAGAGTTAAGCATTTGGCAAACACATTATCTACAATCTAGGGATGGTTTTGGATCAATCTAGGGTCTAGTGCAAGGTTAGGGACAATTTTAGGTGTTTCTCCCTTCCATTCTTTTATAACTGGGGAAGATGTGAGTTCAAGACTTCTAAACAAAAATGGAAGGGAGTGACACCTAAGTGAACAAAAGTTAGCCACGGATTTGCACTTGACTCCAAAGCTTGAAACTTATTTTTTTCAAGTGTATTTTTTTCCAAGACTAATACTTGGAACTTGGGGGTATTTTAATGTTGAAACCTAGCATAAAAACTTTCATACTAGAAATTAAAACAAAATAGAGTTGAAAACATAAACTCGGGCATAAACTTTCGTATTAGAAATGAGTATAAAAGGATTTGGATTTGAGTGAACATGGGTTGGGCACTCAAGGATTTCAGTAGGAGGCTCATGAATCATCCATCTAAGGAGAGAAACAAATGTGTTGACATACCAATTTATCCAAACATTTTTAGAATTGGGGGGATAGAGAAATGGAAAACAATTCAAAACCTTTGGGGAATAATTTTTAGAGTAATATTGAATTCATTACAATTTTTTGAAGGAATTTTCTTTTTGAGGGACTATATATTGTTGCCCATAGGCTACAACAATTATCAATTCAAATGTCCCTTTGATGTAGCAAGTGAATCTAAAAAATGATGAACAATAAGTTCAACATGTTCATGGAAGTTCTTGAAACCGCATCTAAAAAGAGACAAAATGGAGCATTGCACATGTTTGCCATGGCTATGATAGAAGGCATGGCAACTTAGCACTAACGGAGTGCAATTTAATTTATGACCTTCTCTATGCTTAGTTTAATTTTATGACCATCATTTGCACTCTTCAATAATGTTTTTCATAAATCACATAGTGCACATACTTCCAGGTTTTTATTTGCAATTTGGTATATCTGTCATTGTGCAAAACCAAAGTTCTTTAAATGTTGAGCAGTAGTGAATACGTAGAGCTAAGTAACTTGGGAACTAAATGACTATGGAATTTCTTTGATTTATTTTGTTTTGCAATGAGAGAATGTCCTCGTAGATAGGTTGGTGCAAGGGTGGATTCTTTCATTTGGTCACAAAAAATTATGAGGAGAGACACTTGTACCTTGAGGCTTTGAAGTTGAATGTTCATTTGAATTTGCAAGTTTGCAACTAACATATATATTACTTTGTTTCTCTTGCAACTTTTAATGTTGAATGAAATCATGATCAACTTCAAAACTTTGTATCTTTTGTTCAATGCCTCCAATGTTTGAGTTGATTGAAAAATTGAGTTCAAAAGAGAGCAATTAATCTAAAGTGGTAGGATGTACTCTATTGCTTATTAATGACACTTATTTATTGGAGGTCATAGGAAAAACACAACATGAATCTTTGAATTGGATTCAAAAGATCTCTCTATGGTAATGAAGATTGAATCATTAGAGGGATTTTGATGCCTTCAAAAGATTGTTTCATGGTTGTTTTCCGAAACTATTTCCTATGCTAAATATATAGGCACTATAGATTTAAATATTCTTTTATCTAAGTAAAATTTCAAAAAAATAAAAAATATTGAAAAAATAAAAAATGATATTTAAATAAAAATTAATGAATTAAATATTGCCTAATATGGTAATTGGTCAACCATTTTAGATTGCTTACATGGTAGTGCTTTGAATATTCCTAAAGTCCAGAAACTTACAATCTTTTGAAGGCCTCAAATTTTGCCTAATGCTTGTGGTGAATTATTTGCAATTGAAGTATTATATTTATACAACAAATTTTTCTATTAAAACAAGTAAATGTCTAAAGCTCAAAAATTTGGTTGATCTTCAAAGAGTACTGCCGGGATATTGTTTGGCATTGATACATATGTACATCTAAAATACATTTATACCTTAAGACAAGTTGTTTGTTTGTTTTGTTTGTTTGTTTCATTTAAATCTCCAAATCATGTGTCTTTCGGTCATGTTCTTGGTACCACTGGAAAGTCCTCACTAAGGAAGGGTGCACAAGCTTTGTTTCATGGCATTCTAGCTCACAAAAAAGAAAATTAGGAATTTTTGAGATATTTTTGGTTCTAAAAATTTTAGAAAATTACTTTTTATTTTATTTTGATTGTGGAAACAACACAAGGGATACTAGTGTACATCTAAAGTACATAAAAAAGGTACAATTTCTCAAGTTTTATAATCTTTTGATAGTCATGGCTTATAACTTTTATTTTTTATTTTTAGAAATAAACTTGGTTGAATATTTGCAATGTTGGTGAATTAGCCATTCTAAGTCTTGATAGTGTATTAGAATAAGACCTAAAAATTGTATTCTTAAAAAAGACTTTTTGGACAATGAATGTTCGATTGGTATGGCAATTACTGCCACTTTTTAGTACATTGTGTGTAAAACAATGTATTGAAACAAAATTGAATCAATTCCATCAATGAGGGGGTACACATGGCATGTCTTCACAAGCCCAAAAATTTTAAATTTTTCATTCATATCCCCCCCCTCCTTCTCCCCGGTGGTAATTTTTAAAAACTAATTTAATTGACAAACAATATGGGACAATTCATCCTATATCATGTATCCAATATCCATATCTAGTATCCATATTTGTACATGTACACATATTTAATATTCACTACGTATTTGTATACAATATTGTATCCATATCCAATATTCATTTTGTATTAGTATCCATGTTCATATTTGGATAGCTAAGATCATATCTCACAAGATCAACACCTTGTGATTTTTTGAGAAATCAATTGTGATTTCAAGGATAAGCAGTTTTTTAAACAATTAGTGGCCTATAAAATTTTTGAAAGAAGGGGGGGGAGGGAATTAATTGACCAAGGTGGTGCAACTACTTTTCAGTACATTATTTGATAGTGAGTGCACCACATATAATTTCAATTTTTCTTTTGGAAAATCAAACTCTAGAAACTAATAAATGGTGTGGGATATGTCATTCTAGTATAGCCACCTACTATGTTTTTCACTTTAGGAAATGACCCCTTGATAACTATATACCAATACCTAAATATTAACTCAAGGGTTTTACCTTGTCCCTCAAACTAGAGGTGTATTGGTATTGCTAGCTCTAAAATAACATTTTAGGTACAAGATAGACCAACATTTGGTTTTTAAATTCTTTCTTAAATAAGCATCATAGAGCTTTTATAAGTGAAAAATCAATGATGAGCTTCCGCTCACTTGAAGGTAGTAGGTAATGTGATAGATATTGTACAAAATTCTCAATACAAATACCATACATTGAAATTATGATTCAAAATGCAAAACTTAGCTTCACTTGACAAACACATCACCAAGAGGAAAAGAAAATAATACCAAAAATATTGGATTATATTAATTTGAGTATTGGAAATCCTATCCTCAAAATTTTCTAAAAATCAACAATTGGATCTAAGACTTAAAGGTTTAAAGAAATCTTTTGCTTAATTTTGGAAGGATAGGCTAGCTTCTATAGAAATCACCCTTTAGGAAATATGGTGACTTGGTGAGTCATCTATTTAAAATTAAAAAATTAAAAAAAATTAAACAATAATTCATTAGAGGTGAAAAATAATGTGCAAACCTTCTTCCTTCGCAAAAAGTTCTAAAGATGAGCACTTGCATTTTTGTCTTACATGGAAGGATTCTCTACCATCTATTATTGGACACTTAGTATCCATAGTGGCGTTACAGAATTAAGCATTTATATGGATGAAACCTATAAATCCAATTGAATCACTAAAGTAACTATATTTAAATCACATGCTTTCTAAAATCACACTCTACAAATTCTTGCCTAAAATGTATTTCTACTATTCATGAGAGTCTATGATAGGTTTTAAAAACATTTATTTTCAAGACTTTGGAAATTTGTAGTTTATTCTAAGAAAATCTAAAATTCCTTTTGACTACCAACACAGTGCCACAAAAGTTCCATGATATATTAATCTAAACTATGTTGGATTGTTCATTTGTTTGATTTTAGATGTGATTACCCTACACAAGCATCTACCACTGTACTTGCATTTGTTAAACATATAAACTACTAATGCTATCATTAATCTATAAATGACGCTGGAGCCATTTTCTGGTCAATGAATCAGAGAACATTTTAAAATATAGGACAAAATTGTAAGTATTCATCCTTGGAATTAGGGGTGGAAAAGGAAGATCTTCTATAGTATTTTAACTTCAATTTAGCACTTTTGGAATTTTTAATACCAATGATTTCTACAGTTTCAGAAAAGATGATTTCTTGGGTGCCCCCTTACATCGTTTATCCCTTCAAGGACCAAACTGCGTTTTTTGCAATATACCAATTTGGAACATTTTACTATGGATGGAGTTTTTCTTCTTTTTCTTTGAAATTTTCACAAAACAAGTGCCTAAGGAGTAGCTTTAAGGCCCAATAATTTTTATAACTTTTGATTACATAGTTAAAAAGTAATTGGATGATATGTAGTTTATATTGTTTGGCGGGCAACCCAAGCAGCTCAAAAAACTTCTTCAAAAAACACTTTTAAAAAACAAAAATTTTGAAACTCATTCTCTAGATTTATATAGACATGGAAAGCTTTGAATCATGCTCTTTGGATGAATGAGATCAAAGTTATGAGAAGTTTTAGTTTGTAGGTAGTTTGTGGGAAGCTCTAGAATGTCTAATCTAAAATAAACTTTGAAGTCCTTTATTTAATTCAATTTTTAATATTTTTGAAAGGAAATAAAAACATTAGGTGTAGATTTTTTATTATAACATTACAACTATTGGGATTGGCATTTTTCAATTCAATAAATATATGATTAATAATTTAATATTTTGAATCATTCTCTACTTCTTTCTACTTACTATTTCTCTTGTACATGTTGTATAATTCCAAATGATTTGAAAATTTTCAAGCATGTAGCCAACTTGAATTGAAGAATGAATCCAAAGAGTTACAACCATTTTGGATATTTTTTCATACATATGTGGCCTTCTAAAGTGCAGTTGGGCAGATTTTTGCAATGGTAAAAAAAGAATTTTTGTAACTTCAAACACTAATATCTTGCAATCTACATGGCGAAAATTTCTGAAATTTTTTGTACATCTTCCCAAACTAGTGCACTAAAAAATCCTACCTTACATTCGTCCAAATAAGGGTTTTTTCTAAAATTTCTTAGTTATTCAAGAAATGATTTGGAGCAGTTTTGATGAAAACATACCCAAGAACCTTTTAAGGGTTAAGAGTTCCATATTGAACTTTTGGAATACGGTGAGCACATCAGAAAAGTTGGGCCAGACTGTTTTGGTGCTATTTTGACACCAAAGGCCGCATTTTGACAATATAGGTGCCATTTTCTCCATACTCAGTTGGTATGGGGTTAACACCAAATTTACTTGATTGCATTTCAATGCACCATCATGGCACCATATTCACATCCCATGAAGTTCCTGATGGCTGGCCCTCCTATTTGTGCCACATTTTAATTGTGACCTATTTGTGCCACTGCACTCTGCACCATTGCAGTAGTACACACTTTAAATATTGAAATAAGTCCATGCTGACTGACCATTTTTATCACTAACTTGCAGGCCCTGTTCCCACATTCAATTAAAACCTGAAATTGCCACCTTGTCCTATGTGCTGATTGGTGGAAGCCCTTTGCAAGCAACACTTTTTCTGGTCCTTTAAATTAGATCACTCTTGCTTACTTGGAGGAGACCAATTCAATTAAACTACCAGAAACTTATTAAATGCGGAGTGATCCTGCCACTGTTGGTTTTCAAAGTTAGGGTTTTTTGGGGGTCTTAAATGGAAATGCCCTACAATGAACAATTTTGCCTTTGGTGACAAACCAATAAGACGAAGTCGTGTAAAAGGTTCTGTTGATGTTGCCATTGGACCAGGATGAGGATGGGAAAATGGTACCCCGTACGAAGTTACACGAGGGTGCCGGCCAGACACTCGGTCGTGGCAGGGCAGAGGTCGTACAAAAACTTAAGTTATAAGTTATAGACAGATCCTTAAAGTTAACTCTGTAATGCCGCTGCAGTCACGAAGTGTTCGAAGGATGACAGAGAATTCTTGTAAGGTAAGAGGTCCTATATATGGTAGGAGGCTCAGAAACCACTCATTTAAGAGCTGATCTGCCTTTTCCATGTATGTATTTAGATGAAAATATTTTTAGTTTATTTTTCAGTCAAGGAGATATAGATGAGAAATCTAACAGAAGTCGTTTCATATTTTTTGAAGCATTATTGAATTAGTTATGAATTTTCAAACACAATGTGTCATAGGACTCTATTTGTGATCAGTAGACTTTGAAAACCCATACATGCGCAGTTTCAAAAAAAATCTGGCTTGGTTCAAAAACTAGTGATGCAACATGTAAAAAGCATTAGAAATGGTTTCCTAAATGTGTCCCTTTCAAAAACTGAAAAGAATTCTTCAATTAATCATTATTTCAGATTTTCTTAATACTTGAAAGAAGGTAGTTCAATAACCATTTTTTATTTTGAATAAAATCAATAGGCACCTACCCACTTAATTAGAATTGAACCCATTGTAACTCTGAAACCATCCATTCAAATAGTAAAAATCAAATCTTAGCATGTTTCAATATAATCCTCGATTCATTTTCTCACAATGAGCTATCCATTCAGACCCTCCTATTGGGCAGGTGCAAAAGCGTGCACGGTTTATGAGCCTCTTAGCATAATGGACCATCTAAGGGCTGAAATAGAATTTTGGGGAGGTAAAACTTCTAGAAATATATTTCAGTGAATTTTCCTTGAAAAAAAAGTAGAATTGACATTTAACCCAAGTTGTTTCATATTTTTTTGAGCTTTGTGGAATTAGTTATCAAATTTTGAAGTTGAAAGGGCATAGGGCTCTAAAATGTCGCCCTAGCTAAAATGTACACTATCAATACACTACTCAAGGCGATGAAAAAGCAACATGTACAAATATTGTACATTTAAGATAGGGCACCATTTTAGAACCCTATCCATTTAAGAGCCTTCTACCTTATGTAAGATAGAATTGCAATAGTTCATCTTTGGAATTTTGTGCAAAAAGGCGAGGTCATCAATAGTGGTTTGGTCTCTAATGAATATTTTTGAATTTTTTATAAAATAGATGATTCCCTTAGTTTTAGAAAGTATGATTTCCGGAGACACTAGCCCGTCCTAATAGGGTTAACCCTGAAGTGCTCTAAATGTCCACTTTTTGGACGATTTAGAGAATGAAAATTAGACTTCTTTTTCATTATAGCTTGGCTGAAAGTCATCCTAATTTTTAGAGATACTTTATAAAGTTGTGGTCCTATCGAAGGGTTGGATTTGGTGTTACTAGAATCATTATTTTCTAAAATTACAAATGTGGAAGTATGTGTGGTGGTTGATTTGAGTTGACTCTAATTCAAACCGTTGGAATTGCAAAAATGAGGCCCTAGAATTGAAGAACACAAAAATTTCAAAAAATCACTATGTCAAGAGAACCTCATTTCAAGTCCAATTTGACAAAATTTCTTCAAAAAATGAAAATGTTTTGCTAGTAATTGAATTTTGAAAGAATTTTGAATTTTTCCTTTCAAAAATTAAAGAAACATATTGGTGATAGCATTGGTGAATCTAATCTTATGGATAGAATTTAAAACTCAAACCCTACAGCTTTTATTTGCATCTCAATTCCAAAATATTCTTCCAAATAGTACTTTATAATGATTTTTCTGAAATTGCAAATTTTGCAAATGAGTCTAGATCATTAGAAGGGATTTGAGGGCTTTGGGAGCCTGTGAGTTCCCATAGCCCGAAATCGTGAAAACAGGGTTTGGGAACGTAGTTCTGCAGGAATCTGACGTGGTCGAGCGACTGCCACGTCATCGACTTTTTTTTCCGATTTTTTTTTTGGACTTTTTTTCATATTTCAGGACCCCCAATTTATTTATTTATTTTTATTTATTTTTTGAAAATGATGACCAGCGGTCAGCCGTTCCCAGACCCTGTTTCGGGAACAGTCCCGAAACGGCCCTTTGCAGCCCTCAAATCCCTCCTAATGTGTTTAGGGGTTAAACTAAGGTAGATGGCTAAAGTGACACTTTACCTTTTTGATGGGTTTTAGATGCCCCAAATTTTTTTACTTGTTTTTCACTTGAAGAAGAATTGATGTGGAATCTAATCCAAGTGGTTTCATATTTTTCAAAGCATTTATGAATTACTTATGAATTTTCAAAGAACTTTGCAATAGTTACCTATTTGTGACTTATAGCCCTTACAAAAACCACACACATGTGGTCTGTAAAAAGATATTACATTACCCAAATCAAGCATTGTGGCATGCATAAAGTAATAGAGAAGGTTCCTAAATGTGACCCTTTCTAAAACTTAAATGAAAGCTTAAGTCAATTAAGATTTTAAGATTTTTTGGCATACTTAAGAAGGTAGTTGAGGCATCATTTTTCATTTTGAAAAAAATTAATGAACAAGTATTCACTTAGTTAAAAATGGACCCATTGTGGCTCTTAACCCCTAAAGCCCTTAGGTGCGTTTTTTGGCATTATAAATTTTTTGGGCAGCTCACTACAAATGGAGTTTTTATTTATTTTTGCTGAAATTTTTACACAGAATGTGACCAAGGAGTAGCTTTTAGGCCCAACAATTTTCGTAACTTTTGACTTTGTGTTTAAAAAGTTATGGCATGATATGTTGTTTTCTTTACTCGGACGGCAGCCCAGGCAGCTGAAAAAACTTCTTTAAATTTTTTTTTTTTCAAAAGTGAAATTTCAAATTGATTCTTTAGGTTCTTACAAACATGAAAAGCTTGTTTCATCCCATTTGGATTAAGGAGTCAAAAGTTATGAGCAATTTTAGTTTGCAAGTAGGTATGGAAGTTTCTACAAACTTGACCACATGGATTGAAAGATTATAACATTTGAAGTTGAGAGAATTTTTTATGACCTTGCCTAACACGGCCAAGAAACTTTAATTCTTTTTAGAGTGAGATTTTAACACTATACTTGGTGTGTTTTTTACATTCAAATCTTGTATCATACAAGTTACATACCTAGCAAATTTCATACCTATATAAAGAGTTTTACACATGTTTCCTAAAGCTCCTCCAAAAGTTCAATGTAGCATAACTTTTGATTTAAGCACCGAATTGGAAAAAAATTAGATATCTAACAAAGTGGTACATGTTTACATATTGTGTCCAAATTCCACTAATCTAAGTTTTAGTATTTAGATGACATCAACAAGAATTTTTTTTATTGCCGATTCTCATAAAAGTGAAATATAAATTCAAATGTTTTTTTCCAATACGTAAAGGACCAACTTGGGAAAAACACTCAAAACTATCATTTCTATTGTAAAGTGCAAAGGTCTTAAAATTTTGATTTTTTGGCATATCTAACTATAGGATCTTGCTCTAAATTGTCTAGTATAATATTTTGGGGCGGGGGAGGGGGGGGGCGGATTTATAAAACTTTGACCATGTAGATTGCAAGATACAAGCATTTTAAATGAAAAGATACAATATTTATGCACCTGGGCGGTTGTGATCGTCTTGACCTTTTAAGATTGATAGTTTTCAAAGGTATTACAGGCACATAATATGAACTTTAAATTTTTCAAGAATAGAGCAGCTACATGACCATTGAAATTGAGGTGCTAAAAACAAGTTATTTTTGCCACATTTTGTATATGAATTGGTTAAGGAGATGAGTTGTGAAAGACTTGTTAGGTTAGGAGCAAGTTAATCCCCATCGACAAGGTCATTCAATAGTTGCAAAATAGGATGTGTATCTAGAGTTTAGTTGGCCTAACCTCTAAAAGACTAGCCTATTAAATTTGGCAATATAGCAATTTTGCTGGGCAAGTACATTTGATTGGAGATTTCCATATTTTGGGCCCAAATTTTAATAAAAAGTGGGGACAAGAAATATCTTTCAAGTGCATTGAAAATCAAGACATTCTACAATATGAGTAAAAAATTATGGTCTGGTATGTTATTTTTTTTCATGAATGGGCAATTTGGGCAGATCAGAAATTTTTATTTTTTTCAAATTTTTTTTTAATTGATTTTCTTCATTTATATATGCGTGGAAATCTTTGAATCATTCCATTTTGATTAGTGAGTCAATAGTTATGAAGAGTTCTAGTTTGCATATATTTATGATTTTCTATTTTAAAATAATATTGAAGTCCTTCACTTTAGTCAATTTTCAATATTTTTTGAAAAAAATAAAATCATAGGATGTAGATTGTTTATTACAACATTTCAACCTTTGGGATTTTTTTTTCATTCCATAAATAAATTCTTAATTATTTTGTATTTTGAATCATTTGTTATTTTTTTCTACTTACTATTTTTTTCCTATATGTTGTAGAATTCCAAATAATTTAATGTTTTTTAGACAAGTACCCTACTTGGCCTCAACAATGTTTCCAAAGAAGCACAACCGTTTTGGACCATTTTTCATATAATTGTCACCTTCAAAAGTATAGTTGCTTTGTTTTCTACAGGGTGAAAGAAATTATTTTTGAGCATTCAAATGCTAATATCTTGCAATCTACACAATGAAAAACTCTCAAATTTTTTCCACGTGTTTTCAAACTAATTTACTACATGATCCTAAAGTTACAATTTTTTTTAAAATATATATTTTTTAATGTTGCTACTAGAAATGGCAGTTTTTGACCGTTTTGGATCAAACACAGTCAAGGAACTTCAGGAGTCAATTTATGCAATCCATGTAACTTACCCATCCTCTTAAATCTCTCACCTTGAAAATGTCAACTTCCTTTCTCTTGTTTCCACATTGTTGCATTGTTTGCTATCCTATATCTAGGAATGAGATAGGAGGTCTTAAAAATTGCTTAGGCTCTAGAAACCTTCTTTAAAAATGGAGGTACATATTGCTTCCTTCAATGTCCTAATTGTGTTTCCCAATGAACTAACAATGATCATATCATGGGATGAATGTTTTTAATGCCATATGTGATTCCAACTTCAAAATTCATAACTTATTCCACAAAGGTTAAAAAAACCGATAAAACAATTTGGGTCAGCTGCCACTTCCATTTTTCCCACGAGTAAAACCAATTAAAAATTAGAGCAGTCAGTTGCAACTTTTTGATGTAGAAGCTTGACCAAGAAAATTAAAATGATAACCTTTTTCTTCACAAATCATTTGTTATGGTAGCTGTCATGTGTATAAGGAAAATTAAAAAGTATCCCCTTTGCAACAAAATTGAAAACTCCATCACCAGCTGCATTATTCTTCTAAAAATTTCACCAAGTGGTAAAATTTCACCTAAGTTACTCCAACAGGTTAGCATAAACTTGGACTACTTTACTTTCACAGAAATTGAATTTGAGAGTCAGGACATGAAATCCTACCATTGAAGGTGGGCCAAGCAGGTGGATTTACCTCAGGGAAAATGCAGGAATTTATTTGTTTTTGGCCAAAAAATTTCTTGCAAATTCTGAATTCATATTTGCAATCCAAAACCCCAAAGTAGCAAGGGGATCTAGAATATACCCTAGACACGGCCCAAACTAGGGTTTTTTTGGGGTGTTTTTTTTCACTTTTACCCAGAGAACCCCAAATTTACCCGGCTGGGCCTACATACCTTGGGTGGTAGGATTTAATGTCCAGCATTTGAGAGTGATGTTCAGGACCTTATTAGTGAGTAAGGGTAGTGACCCAAGTTCAATAAAGAATTTGAATGACTCCATAGTCCATTCACAGATCAATAACTTAAATTAGCAATGATGAAGCCAAGCCTGACCTCCTGTGAGCTTTAATAGAGGGTTAGGGAAATTGATTACGAAAAGCACATTTACTTCTTTATTTAAGTTATTTGAGTGGGGCACAAATGAAGAATACAAATTTCAACAGGGAAAGAAAAAAAAATCATTGTTGAGGTTTGGGTGCAGTAGTACAAAACCTGAGCTCCTTGGGGAGAATATCTGAAGTTATCACAACTTCCGCAGGGACCCCGCCGCATTCATTTGCAGAAAGCCAGGTAAGGTAATTATTTTCCTCTGAACAGTATTGATATCCATGGAGCACATTAGTTTCTCTTCATTAGTGTGCATCTAAGTTCCTGTGTACTGCACAAAAAAGGGAGAATTCTACAAGAAAGAGATGTATGTTATTAAGGGAACCAAAAAATCGAAGAGTAAGGTACATGCACTCAAGGAAAATATGTAGTGTAGCCAGTTAAGTTAACGCAGGACAGAAGGTCCGGTCCGGGGCTGGGGTTCGGCTGAACAGGGGCAACGTCATCAGCAGTTCACATTGTGTCAGTAGCCCTGCAATTGCTGGGCATTTTTAATTTGGTTTTGTGGAAACATGGCAGAGGGACCCATAACTGATCAAATAAGCACACCTACAGTGGAAACATTCAAAACCGTCCAAATAAGGAATTCAGCATAGTTGGAGGCAACATTTTCTAAAAATGATATTTTCCAGTATTAGCGAGTGAAAATCATGAATACTCAAAAAATAAATTAGATTTTTTGGAGACAGTATGTAATTTCTACATATTTTCAAAGTGTTGGCTCCCTAGACCTGTGGAACCGTCCTATAGGTGCCCCTAAAACTGAACCCTGCGAAAATCAGCAGTCAACCAACCAAATTTTCCTATGTGTCCTTCAGTTGTGTTAGCAAATTACAATCATACATGTGGCAAACACATTAAGGGAAGTCTACTTACACATTTGGGTGAATCTACAGTTGATTGCAAGGAGCAAGTGTGGAAATGGGTGTTTTGCCCTTAGACATGATATAGGCAAGTACAAGGCAAGGTAAATCAAATATTTGCAGAGGTGAATTGATAGAAATAATGAAGATTGTAAATTTTTGGGTAATTTTATCTCTTAAAATGAAATTCCTATGAATTTTGAAAGGCAAAAGTTGGGCTTGACCTATAACCAACATCTGGAGTCATCCAATTTCCATCATTCAAGAATACTTTTCCACTAATTACTTCCTACATTTATACTCACTAATGTGTCATTAACTTATTGGTCCAAACCTCGGAAAAGTACAGAGACACACATTCCAAAGAAAAAACAAAAATGCCTTCCAATCTTGTTTGGAATAGGGTACCCTATTTATTGTTGATGGGGCATGTGTCGAGAATGGGTCCCTGTACTATAGTAGGTGTGCACTTTGCAAACTGGGAAAGATTTAGGCACCAATAACGGATTGTTGAGGCAATTTTGGAGCATATTGTATGTAGGATGAAGGTGTGAAATTTTTTCCCATATACAAAGATGAGAAAGATGGAGATTCTAAAATAGTATATTTAGGAGGGCATTATTTTTGCCTATGTTATAGATCTGAGTCAAATTTTGGCCCACAAAATGACACTATACCAAGGGCTCAAAAACTCATCCTCACAAGTACACATGATAGGAGATTTTATATATCTTTTTTTGGGTAAGCCTTTTGAACTTGAAATTTTGAACACATGCAATCAACATAGAGATGATTTTCCAAAAAAAGATTCATGGTAAGAAACCAATTTTTCAACCCTTGGGAGGGTGTCAAAGTTGGCAATTGTGAAAAACTTCTCAAAACTACGCATGTTGGTAGATTCCAAATATCTTTTTTGTATTAATCTTTTGACCTTGAAATTTTTTACACATATTAAAAATATAGAGGTTATTTCACGAAAAAATTCATGGCAAAAAGAAAATTCCAATCCTTGGGAGGGTGTCAAAATTGAAAGTAGTGAAATTTTTTCACAACTACACATGTTGGTAGATTTTGAATATCTTTTCTGTGTAAGTCTTTTAGCTTCAAAATTTGATGCACATGTTATTAATTTAGAGATGATGCTATGAAAAAAATTTCATGGAAAATACCAATTTTCGAGCTCTTGAGAGTTTGTCAAAGTTGAAACTTCTTTGATTACAAATTCAAAAATGCCATTTTGATTGGTACCCCACTATACAATGCCCTACAACAAAGGTTGATGCCTCCTATTTAGGCCCTTTAGTCTTCTTGGCGTAATGTAAAACAAATTTCAAATTTTTTATTTTTCCTCAATCAACATTTGCATCTTTTATAAGCATACTAATTTTCAGTTTAAAAAAAATTCAAAACTCTATTTTAGGTAAATTTTTCCAATTTGTTTTCATGATTTTACATAAAAATTCACTAAAAAACATTACCAATAAATTTTTAAAATTTAATTGCAATAATATGTGGAAAACGTCCATATGCACCTCTTTCCTTTATTGAATATCTCCAAAAAAGTTTTTCATAATTCCCTCTATAAAGGTTTCAATGGAGGTGTGAATAGTGCCCAAATTTTTGAAAATTAATATCTCTTTATTATAATTTGATTTTTGTAAAATAATCTTACTATCATGTTCAAATGTAGATAATTAGTTACTATAAGAAGGGCAAATACAAAAATCAAATTACAATAAAGAAATATTAATTTTCAAAAATTTGGGCACTATTTACACCCTCATTGAATCCTTTATATAAGACTTTTTTGGAGATACTCAACAAAAGAAAGATGTGCATATAGATGTTTCCCACATATCTCTACAATTTAATTTAAAGAAATTCATTTGTACAATTTTTTGTGATTTTTTTATAAAACCATGAAAATAAATTGAAAATAGGGTGTGTCAACCTTTGTTGTAGGGCACTCTACAACAAAGGTAGATATTTATATAGTGTGAAGTGTTGATTAATTAGTATAAAATCCCTTAATACCTCTATTTCATGTAGTTTTGAAATTGGCTTAGAAATGTTAAAAAAAATAGAAAAAAAAATTAGTATAAGAAGAATTTGATAAGGAAACTCAATGTAAACAAGCCTATTACCATGCAAACTAGCAATTGGGATATCTTGGGGTTAGCTCTAAGAGAGGCACATTATTATAGAAGTATGCACTTGTTTCACAAATCAAATTTAAAAGGAATCAAGTTTTTGATTAAAATTCTAAATTTTCTAAATTTTTTGAAGTGATTTGTCTTTAAAATTATAAAATTGTTCATATAATGGAGTAATGAACATTTCATAAACAACTTTTAATTGTCATTTCTCTCATGTATTCAATGGTGATTACATATTCAACATTTCACACTATTAGATTAAAAAATGACATTTTTCCCTTATTAGCATTGATGTAGTGATTTTGTCCATAAATGGACAAATTTGGATGACTTTTTGGACAAAATTGAAGTCTAAAGCAAGATGATGGAGTTATGTTGTAAACATAATTGAGTTGATGTAATGTATGGGGAGCTTGCAATCATCTTGAATCATATTGTGTGAATCATATTCTTGAAAGAAACCAAAAGGTACTCATTGCAGGTCAAACTATTGTGTAAAATAATCTATTTTTCATACAAAAGTCTAAGGATGAACACTTGCACTTTTCTTTTGTATAGAAGGATTCTATTGTCTATCAAACACTTGTAGGCCACCATGTCGTCATAGAGTTATGATAACCATCCTATTAGTGATACAATTTCTAATATGCTACCTTTAAGGGACCTCTAAATGCCTAAGGTCTTGTTGAGCTTCTTGGAGTTTAATTGTAATTAAACAAAAATCTCAAGTTTTGATATGTATTATGAATTAAAATAATTGTAATTGTATGAATTCAAACTAGATATATTATGGATTAGATTAAAAAAAAAAACATAACAATCTCACATAGTTTCAAAGACTATAATGCTTGATTAGGAGAGTGTTAAAATTGTGCAAATTCTTTGAAGTTTTCAAATCTTCTTTTTACATGTCAAATCTACAATTTAAGTAATGAAAAAAAAATTAGGCTAAAGTACATAATACATATAACCACAATATTTGATTTATGGCTTTTTAAAGTTTGTTTTAAAATTTCTAAAACTGATTTTAAAGTATAATCTCTTTCAAGATCCAATATAATTGATGTTTCATTTCCAAAAGCTCATAAGACTAAAGAAATGAAGATTTGCAAATGAATATGACTTGGACAAAATCTTCAATAGGAAAATTATAATTTTTTTTTTCAATATTGGATTTTTATTAGAAATGAACTTTAAGGATATTTACCTGAAAAATTTATCCACTATTGTACTTTGATAATTATTTCCTAGCTCCTCACATTTAGGAAAGTGTGAGAGAAAAAAATTGTCAATCAAATATTTGTTTTCCCAACATAGTGTACATTTGTTACAATTTTTGGAAGATTGTAGCCAAAATAGCCCATAAGTGCTACTGGGACATTCCAAAACCAAAAAAAGTCTCTTGACAATTGTCAATTTATACACTTGAAATGATGCAACATTATCCTAAAATTTCTATACATTGTTCTAATGTAACTATGTTCTTTGATGGTTTTCAAAAGATATAAGATCCTATTCCTATTATCAAGTCACTTCCAAATCATCATTTATACACTTCAAAAATTCTATAGATCATTTTTGTAAATTCTTTATGTAGTAGCTTCTATTTTGATCCAAGTTCAATTGAAAACAATATCATTGATTGTTAATCTAATTGTATAACAATAAAATTTGTAGGAAAACAATTTCTTTTTAGTCATTCAATTACTTTTTATACAAAGGCTCTTTCAACAAGAACGTAGCATGTAATCGAATATTGGTATAATATATTTACATTTTGGGAGTTTCACCAATGTTGAGCCTTGCCAACAACCTCAACAACACTACTTTGGTGGTTGTGCTATACTGCTATACTTGAATCCATTGCCAAAACATTTCACACCAACAATCTTTCATTTTGTACAAGTTCCTCCCATCACTATTATATTTCTTGGCAACGAAGGGTCTTTGTAGATGGCACTTTTACACTCACCCTAACTTGGTTAATTTTGACTATGGTCTTAGTAAATGAGGTAGATGCTAGTGAAGGCATGTGAAGAAGGAAATAATTTTTTCAAGGATGAAGAAAAGCAGTTGTGACTTGGCCCCCTCGTGGTAGTTGGATAATGATGGTTTTAACAAGTGGTTAATGTGGAACATTGAATTGCCATGACACTACTAAAAATCTCATGTGGTAGTATAGGAAGAAGCTTTGAAATCGTGTAGGCATTTTTTTAAAACTCATGGACAATCTCCATTGAAATGGAAACAATACATAGAACTAGAAGATAAGTGTCTAACAACAATTTTTTTAATTTTTAGATAGACAATCTAAAACAAATAAGACTAGAGTAGACCACACCAAGCCTAAGCTTGCCAAATCTACATCAAGGTCCCTTGAATCTACCTAATTTGGGGGGAGTTAGTTTCAAATTCATATCCAAGTAATTGCAAGATCCAAAGAAGTCTTTTTGTAACCAATTGTTGTTGTATTTGTACAAGAGAATATCTACCTTATTTGAATAGAGTTTGTACAACTTCTAGGTTTTAGCTAAGCCCTTCTTGCATGATCTAAAAATGCCTAACACAAGACCTACTCCACTTTGTGCTTAGGCCATAAGAAATCACTAAAACAAGTTGCATTTTGGTTTAGCCATGGGGTTTAAAGGATTTAACTACAAAAAAGAACCCTTGTGTGGGTATTTTGAATTTTTCTTGAAAGTTGTGTAGAAACACTATAGATGGTTTTTGAAAAGGAGTAGATTTTCAGAGGTAAATAAGATTGATTTGAAGTATCTGGTTTCACAACCATCAACAATTTATAGGGGTAATGGCATAGACCTTGATAAGTGTAAGACTGTCAGCCACACGAGTAGTCAAATACCGGTACTAAGAAGAACTCAGGGACCAAATCTGCAAATTTTTTTTCTAATAAACCATGGTACATGGTTGCCGGTGTTACAAGTATTGCGTCAATCCAAATTAAAAACAAATAATCTCTAACTTTCCCTATTTGCAATGAGGAGGTGCATACAAAAATGTCGGAAGCAAGGAATTCCAGATCAGTCAGCTGCGTCATCACCTTTAACAACAAATGGAGTAAGCTCCTCCTTGTAATCCAGCAATAGAGATGCCTCCCTCCTTGAAAACGCCACTATAAACACACCGCAGAGAAGAGATGGAACGAGATAGAGAAGAGCTGGCTGTGCAGCACCAGACACCGAATTTACCACTGCACAAATCATGACAACGACAACCAAGTTCTGTTTTAGAAGAGATGACAGACTTCATGCCAATCCGCAATACAACATGAATTGAAAAGCGGCAAACAGAAATATGGAATTTGTGCTTGTTTTCCAACATCAAAAATCTGTCTACATTACAATTCTACGTGCTGCATCAAAAAGGATAGTATTGCAGGTCCAATAGCAGAACTAGTGCTTGTCTTACAACATCAGAAATCGGCAGAACCCCCCTACAGGTATTCTGGAAAAACCAAGCCACCATACCCGCCAATTGTAATGCCATTCAAGACAGTTTCTACCGTAAATTGTAGTGCGTCTAAGTTCTCTAGAATATCTCTTGAATGGATTTGGAAGACAAGAAGAAGGAAACCGTGATGAACACTGAAGTTCTCAGTACTCACCAACTGTGACAGTAAGTCCAAAAATGTATGAAGCGATGCAAGTGACGAAGTACGTTTTGTCAGTTGGCAATTGTTGAGGGTCAGGGCCATCATCTGCTCCAGGGAGACTCATGGATCGAGAGCGGTCAAACCGTAGCATCAAAGCGATCAGCAGTCCAGGTACAGCGATGTCGCCCAAACCTAAGATAGAGTAAGGATTTGCAGCATTTGCCTGTGTAGTATAACAAACCTCAGTCGCAAAGTAGAGTACAAGAAAGATTTACAGCAGGGTTTCATTGCCATGGGTCCACATTTGTGATTTCAGCGCATCAGTAATTGCCCACGCTAAACATAGAAAATCTACTTTGAAGCTAATAGTCGATTGTAGCAACTTTCAAAACTTATTCAAATGATTAAAAATGTAGGGTATAATTTCTTCCTCAGTTGGCATATTTGGTTACCTTGAAGCTTCCTAAATAATTTATTTCAAACCCTGTACATATGGAAGCAACCACTTTATTGGGCATTTATGGATGAATGCTAGGTTGCCTAAGAGTCAACTCTAATGGAAAAATGATAACTTCATGAAGGTCATGCATTTATCATTTCAGGGTTTAGTCACTGAAACCCTAATTCGAAGATTAAGAATGAACACAGGAATTGATGGCTGTATCTTACAATTGCATTAGGAAATATCAGTTTCATGGGGCCATCGAAAGCTGGTGATGTCGCAACCTGCACAATGATATGCAGGACGTTCAGTGCTCCCTGACCGATATTTTGGGTTGCCAGGAGACGAAGTGATAAAAAGAAATTAGAATGACCAGAACATTGGACACCTCCAAAAGTGAGCAACAAGTACTGGACTAAAAATCACCCTGTAGAGATATTCTAAAAAACCTAGCCAAGTTACAATTGGCAGGGATTACATTAGAGATTGCGACAAATGACTTTACAATTAACAGGGTTTAACGCGGCTAGGTTTCTAGCATACCTCCCTCTGCTAGTCAAGTGATGAAGTCACTTACGGTCACCATGACATTGTCGCCGAATACATGTGAAGATCCAAACACCCAGAAAACATCATACAGAAGCAGGCCAGAGAGCATAGCAGCTGCTGTCGCGAAGCTGCACAAGAACCACAACACAGCTTGCTTCAGTAAATGAAAGATCCCTCATCAGATAGCTTCTTCATCAAGTACAATGAGGTTAATCACAAGGTTCATCAAAAAGTAGACCCCGAATTCCTGCGATAGATCGCCTGCACCTTCCACGAGTACATATGAGTTGCCCTAAAACTTCTTTAAAGTTTCAATCATTGGGTGGATTGTAAAGAGAATGACAAGAAAAACAATTCGCATGGTATTAAGAATCATCACGCCAAGTACACCGCCCACAGTTTACTGACTATTAAGCTGCAGAAACGAATGTACCTGCCAAGAGAGAGCAACTGTAGAAGCTCAGTTACAATACAAACGGCTATGAAGTTGTTCAACGTGAATGGAGCCCCGGATTGCTTACTTGCAACAGCTGCTGCAACACCCACTTTTTGATCCAATCCAACAGGCACAAAGCTTCAGTTTAAGACATAATACAATATCTTCATCAAAGTCAGGATTTTGAATGAGTTGATATTCTACACGTACCAATGGTCGCCAATGCATCAGCCGGAGAAAGAGTCACATGAACTGGCTCACCCTCATCAACCACCAACCACGTTGGAAAATCTGCCATTCCAAAGAACGACGTCCATCAGAAGAGACACATCTTTGGTTGTGCCCTGCAGAGGCTGACAATATTGGCATCCTCTTAGTATGGAAACCCAAAGAGAGAATGTAAACAACACCTAATTATGCTTATCACTCACGAGAAGCCATTTTTACATGTGAGACATTGTCAATTGTAAAAATCAATGAGCTAAATCTAAATTGCTTATAAGAGTGAGTTCTAGGGACAATAATGCCCTATCCGCTTAACATTCACAGGTATCGACATAAGTGGGCTCTAGCGACCAAAACTGCTTAACTCTAAAAGATGAAGGATTCATAGTTATAAAATGGCCAACTCGATTGATCATAATGTGAAAAATATGCTTCACGTGGGGTCAAATTTCATATCATGAGAATCAGCGAAGAACATTCCACGTGCTTATAATAAAATAAACAGAATTGGACAAAGAAAGCCCCCCAATGACCTACTAAAAAATACTGAACTGTTCAAGATCAGAAGATACATACTAATACGCCATGATGTGCTGTCGTCATTGGGAAGAATGGCGCGAAGTGGTGGAGCAAGATTACTGGCAACGGCCACAACACCAGCCACACCCAGATAGGCTGAAATAAAAGTGCGGATGTCGAGATCGGGGAAGAAGCGCAGAACAGCGTAGAATCCAAAGAGAGACACTGAACACAACAACGGAGCTGCCAGTCCTTGCTTGAACGAGACATTCTGTGGAGGCTTCTTCCCTAAACTGCAAATAACCAGCACATCTCAGATCGAACTGTCAATTTTACAAGTAGAGCATACAATCAACAAGCTTTTACAAGCTTTAAAAACACAATTGGAGCATACAATAAACGTCGCCAAACTTGTTTCATGTTAGGATAGCTATTGGATAGCTACTGGAAAAGGTCAACTTTGGTGCGATTTAGAGCGCCAAAGTTGTGACACTCAACTTCAGCAATCTCGAAAACCTAAAATTTTGGTTTCAAGCCAATGTCGTGAATATCCGCAAATATAACGAAATTGACGTCTGGAAGCAATCATATAAACATTTTTTTTCCAGTATAATTAGATTGTTTCCAAAAAATTTGGGGAGATTGATCGGGGGTAGTCTAGGTATACATGACGAAATTCAAAGAGAGCCTCCCATGATTCCTTGGAGACCTCCCTGTGATCACCAAATCGAAGCTGCTAATGTCACTGTCGAAAACATTTAGCTCATGATTTCCTAAAATTCTCAATGAAGAGAAGGGGATATCTCCCCATGATTGAGCTATGGTACCGAATTGCTGAAAAGTAAAGTTCTAACTGAAAACCCTGTTTCCTGTTCTATCTGCATCACTGAACCACTGACTCTTGCAATGGATGGATCGCTCAACTCCGTTAACCACACAGTACATTAGGGGCTCCATTGACCATACCAGGGAACTTTGATTTGTTTGAAGTATGAAAAAACTTCATCTATTAACATCTCCTCAATACAAACTAAATTTTCAAAATTTTAGATGGCTCGAGTGTCAAGATTGCTGTATGGAAAGGCTCAAGGTTCACCTGCATGGGCAATGGAACCTCTCCCTTACTGTATGGTTACTGTATGGAAACTTTACATTACCTGCGATGGCTGCCAACGTAGACAGTCCACACCGCCAGAAACAGGAAGTAGAAAGCACCCGACCACTGATACCCACCTAGCGGCAGAATGGTGCCGATGGGTACCGCAGCAAGCAGAAGCGAATATGCTATCTGCATTCAAATCCAAAATCAGATAGTTCTTCAGGGCTTTCTCTAGACACAAAAAGAATTTACTTGTTTCTTCGGGTTAAAATGCACTATTGATTTTGTATATTTGTAGAATGAAACACGCTAACTAATCCCCCACCACAATCGCATTGAAAACGAAAATAACGATACCCATGAACATATGAATTACTGTCAACGAGGAGCTCATGAAATTGCAATGGGGCAGAACAGAAGGCCAAAACCCTAATTAATTTTACCAGCTCTTGGTTGGTCTTGGTCCACTGCCACCCATCCCTGACGACGACGTCCATTTTTATCAACTCCCCCCCAGGCTCCCCGATCTCAACCTCGTCCTCGTCGACAGGAAGGACTCTGCATTGGAAGTCACGCCCTCTGCCATGGTTGCTGGTACACGAGTTGACAAGAGATGGAGTGGTTGCATTCTTTGCCCAACCGTGGATTCTTTCACATTCGAATTCGGGACTAATTCCCTTGGGACAGAGAGTTACTCGCGACAGGGGGTTGTAATGCAATTGGCAAGTGGTAGCAGGTTTTAGGTTCTTGAGCTGCAAAGATGAAGTGCTAATACTGCCACTAGTACTACTCTGTAACTGAAAGAGAAAGCTACTTCTGGAAGTTTGCGGCAAAGTCAAGGGGTTGTATGCGAGTGACTTCATCCTTCACAACAATCCTGCCTCTAGGAATACCAGGCTCACAGCTACCGCATGGATTTGAAAAAAAGTTTCCCCGCCTCAGAGAGCTCAATTCTTGGCTTCCAGATGAAAAAAGATTCAATCAGCTCTCCTTGCCTCGATTTTCACGAAATTCCAGACCAAACACACCAGCAAACACTCAGAGTGCGACTGCGCAGGTGCAAATCTGGCTACACTATAAGCAGATATTTAACTGACCATGAAGGTCAAAAGGGTTCAAAATGGATTCTGCATGAAAAGATTTGGGGTCTAGGAATCTGAGAGTATCAAGAGGGCCTGTCCACTGATCTGAGCCTCATCTGCTACCTACGTGGAACCACGGTAGCGGTGAGATCCGAGATCCAATGGTGGAGAATTTGATGAGCAGATTCTTGGGTGTCAGTGTGAACAGACCTATAAATTGTCTCCTTGTTGAACATGACCCCGAAATTGCTCTCCTTCTATCCACATAATCATTGCAATCGGTGTTTGCTTCCTATATTTGCTAAAAACTTGCTGAGGGACTTTCGTTTTGGAGAATTTGTGGTGGTGTTTCAGCGAGTTTTTTTAGCTATGGCGTTCGTTGTAAGTAGGACAGGGCCAATTGGTGCCACTGGGTCGTCATCAATTGGGTCGTGCTTCTTTGGCAATGCGGTGGCGAAAAACTTCGTGACATTGCGAAGCATAAATGCTGTGCGCGGTGTGTTTGTGGCCGAGGTGAGGGAGCCTTGATCTTAATTCTCAAGGGTTTAGGGCTCACTTTGGGCGTAGAATGCTGTAATTGGGTTATGACGTTAATTTCAAGCGCTGTGCTTGGGGAATTGGATAACAGTAAATTTTTCTTGGAAGGTTTGGGATTCAGTTATTGGTATGCTCTGGTGTTGCATCTTTTTAGGGTTTAGATAGCACATTGTTAAGTCGCTATACAATTTGATGTTTCTCCGCTGTGGGAGTTCTTTTCAATGAAATGGGACGTGTGTTGACAGGCTAGTGCGAGTGCGAGGGTTGTGGTGACGAGGGAGCATGGAAAGAACGGAAAACTAATGAAGGCTTTGGTGCGTTCCTTGACCTTCTTCATGGACTGTCTACTTAAGGCATCAACTGCATACTTCATGTTTACTCTTAGCAGAATGTGTGGATGAGTTTTTGTTTATTATGTAAGAAAGTTGGTTGCACTGTATCCGCAGTCATCGAATTACAAGAACTTATTGTATGCTCACCTCTAATACTCTTTCTGCAAGTGACAATAAACTTTGTGCGGTGAATGGGAAGCTCTTGATTTTCTTACGACTCAATTGTCATTAGTGTAAAAATTTCATATGATTCAGCACAATTTTGAATTTGCTCAGCCGTTTAAAACTTGGGCTGTGTGGGGTGTGGGCTGTGTGTAATGGATTTGTTCTGAGTGGAAAGTAGTTGATGTCATTGTTGTTGGCCTAGTGCAGGAAAAGCGGGGGATTCAATGTTTAGAGCTGCCTTTAATTGAGCATAGGGATGGACCAGATCTACCTCAGCTTGTTCAAACCCTTCGTGGTACTTCAGCATTTTTGTTCACTCAATTCCCTCAACGAAAGAAAAGTTGTGCTCGGTTGTGCAGCGCTCATCTAAAGCATTTCTTCCAGTTACAAAATGTTCCAGAGTCCCAATAGAGAACATTTGTGCTTCACATTAGCGATTTGATGGAAGGGCTTAATGTTGTTGCAGAGGTGAAATTTGAGTGGATCATTGTAACCTCACCAGAAGCAGCTACAGTTTTTCTGCAAGCGTGGAGGTTGGTCCTCGTAACCCTAATTTCTTCTTCTTTTAAGATCCCTCCTTTATTTTTACTTTAGGGTCTTTTAAAATAGGACCTTGTTTGTCTTGAATGCCTCATAGAACACCAGGTCTGCAGAGCGGTTCCTCTGAAGAAGTTCTAACTTCTGCCAAGGTCTTGAGCAGGGAAGCAGGGTGTCCGAAAGTACGCATTGCTGTTGTTGGTTCTGGCACAGGTGAGCTCTTCCAGAACGTGAAGGAAGGGTCAGATCTCTTGGAAGTTGCGTTCACTCCTTCAAAAGGTTTGTATTTTTGCTGGAATTTGCGAAATCATTTTTAATTCCCGGCTGCAATTTCTTGGTTTTCATTGATCAGCAGTTATTTTTTCTAGACTGGGGTTGGATTCCGTTGACCTTTGTGTACATGTTGTGTCAATGCACATATTTGGGCCTTGATTTAGTGTTTCCAGGGACTTTGAATTCTAATTCCTCTTCGTTTCAACAGCAACTGCGAAGGTTCTAGCAAGTGAGCTCCCCAAAATAGGTGATGGGGACAACCATGTGTTGTATCCTGCATCCCTTAAAGCCGGTGATGATTTAGGTACGGATCTGATCCCTCGAGCTCAATCAATGATGTGCAGCAGCGCCATAGCTGATGTGTACGTGTGAGCAATTATGCTACGTATTTAGACAGTAATGTCTCTCTGCATACGGAAATATGCAGAATTTCCTAGTAATAGAACCATTTAAGCAAACGGTCACGCTATGCACTTACCTCACTTGTTGAGGCTAGTTTGCACTACATTGGACCAGCATACCCAGCATACGCTAGGGTTTCTTTCCTCCAAGCCCAATGCTTCAGGATGGATTTTGAAGTCCCAAATGGATCTCACACCCTATGGAGTGGAGTCTTTAGGGTTTTTGATAAGACTGGAACAGTCGCCCTGTTTAGGGTCTAATAGATAGCTGACGAAAAAGGGGTTCCCGAAGGTTTGATTTCATATTGACCCTTGAGTTTTATAAATACGCTATAGTCCTGCATACTTTGGATAGGACTTCATTGCCTTCTAATATCCTATTGTTCACTGCGTTCTGTATTCTACTGTCCCCTTTGTACCGAGTGCGTCACAAGTGTTTAGCACAGCCTTAAGGATAAACATGTACACTGTACCGATGCATCACTCTTCCATGATTATGGGAATGTGTGTTGCAATCTATCCTCATCAGCGATTATCTAAAGTTGTGCAGCAACTGGGCTTACGGAGCGAGGTTTCCTTGTGTTGCGGATGAACACATACTCTACGGTACAGTTCTTTTCTTCCCTGAACCATATCGTGGTATGCAGTTAGCTGAAACGATGTTTCGTCTCCTCAATCGTCGTTTTTTAGTGCCTATATTGACGATGTTCTAGTGTTTATTATGCAGGAAACTGTTAGGAATCTGGATGAAGCTGCCATTGCTTCTGCTGCTACAGCACCCGTAGCTACATTTGCTTCTCCTACGGCTGTGAGGTGCGTACTTTATTTCTATCTTTGTTCTTTTCAGAATGTTCTCTCAAATTTGACCAATTGGAATGGGCAAGATATCATTTGCCAGGGCAAGAAATGACAACATATTGATACATTAATTACAAAATTTATTCAGCAAGTACTCAGTGATGGTTTTACTAGTAGAGAACCCACCTCAGAAGGGTTCTAGTCGTATTCGATTGGCCAGGTTTTTCGTTAGAACTGGCCTTCTTTTGCACTGGAAGAGTGTCCGTTGAAAACTCCTTTAAGTGGCGTTACAATTGTCAGGGTTTCCTGAACGCCTCCGAGAGGGTTTTCTTCTAGTGTTCTTACCAAAGAATTGAGTATGTTGAATAGCCCACGTTTTGTGTTCATGCAGGGCCTGGATGGAACTCGTGGCAGAACCAAGGAATTGGGATGGAGCAGCTGCATGCATCGGGAGTACATCAGCAAACGCTGCTTCAAAAGCAGGCTTGCAGAAAATTTATCATCCAGAGAGTCCTGGAATCGAGGGGTGCGTAAGGACTTCACACATTTTTACTTCTTTTCTGTGTTTTGAAGTGCTGCTAACAGACATTGTTTCAACAGCCTCAACCCTTAAATAGACCATATCCTTTTTTAATTCTCACATGATTTTTGCCTATATCTTCGTACAGAACTATTATTTCCCTCATTTACATAAAATTGGTGATGAGGATGGTTGTTTTCTAAATATTCATGTAATACTTTTGATGAATGAGACCTCCATGTGGACGAAACATCACCCTGAAGAACGTGGACTTGAGGTGCTTAGGGGTTAATTACCCTTTACTGTTGTATAGTTGAACGTCATGGTGTAAAAATTATCATTCTCATGTGGATGCAGATGGGTGGAGAGCATCATGGAAGCTCTGGAGGCTCAGAAGTTGGAAGCAAATGCTCTCTAATTGCTTGGTTCGTTGACAATTTCTTAATTGTCTGTTTATTAGGTTGAGAGTTCCTGCTTTCGTTTTTATCTCTGGATTTAACTCATCTGTCCATCAATTTTGTACACTGCTGTCAAGAAAGCAAGGACACTTTGACAACGTCTTTCCCGGCACTGTATCATAGCGACAGAGGGTTTTAGCTTGGTTGCAGGAGCATCTATGTAGACCGTTAGATGGATTCCAAAACTGCAAAATGCGTGTTAATGGAATCTTTCTTTGAAATATTTACTTAATGGCATCGCCCACGAGTCTCTGTTTTCTCATCTTTGAGTTTGATTATCATAAGAACACGTACAAGTATAGTTTAAAAAATTGAAAGACCCGCTGTAATTGCAATGTAGGAGGATATCGCTTTAGTTAGGGTAGGTACCGCAAATGACCACTTTTTGCTACTATCATTAGTTACTATTATTAGACTAACTAGTCAAATTTTCATATTTTCTTGTTGGCAAGTGAAAAAACAAGGTTCTAATGCACCAAAGAGTGACATTTGGATACCATATGCAAAAGTTATGAAGGGTCAAAGTTTTATTGGTAGATGTTCTAAAATCATTTCTTTAACATACATACATATTGATTTTGGAGAAGTACATTGGGTGATGATTTTAGGTAGGGTGCAATTGTGGGTGTGCCTACTTTACATCATTGCAAATAAGACTATTTTTTTACTTTTATGGTGAATTTCGTTAAAATGGTGGTATTTCATTAGTTTGACACTTTTGACAGGGTAGATGACACGGTTTGAAATCTACATATTTCCTAGATGTTTGAAAATGTATTTTAGTCATAGATGCTAGTTTTCAGTTCAAACCATGTGGTTTGAAAAATGGCATTTGGAATACTATCATTTTAACAAAATTTGCCATTTTTTGAGGAAGTAATAGGATGGTGATGATTTAAAATTTGATGAAGTAGTACATTTCTATAGTAATCCCTGTTTAGAACCAAAAAATAATTTTTGATTATATTCATGCATTTTCATCTATTTTTGGTGACTTCATTTGACTTCAATGGGAATGCAATTTTTTTAGAATTTATCTACTCAAAAAATAGAGTCTATTATCAATTGGTATTCTTTGGTTCCATAGTACCAAAGGGTGAATGCAAGAGACACTTGTTTTGCGTCACATGTTGCATGTAGAAGTTGTTTTTTGCTATAAACATTGCAAAAATAATTGAATGAATGCAAAATTGGCACGAAGCTTCCTTGAGTATAAAAGATTTTACTTGAATTTCTTCAAGTTTTTAGTAAATAATAAAGTAGGGTCATTGCAAGAAAGACCGACCGATTTATGTAGCGTTTTCCACAGTATTGCTGAAATTTTCAGGAGTACTGTATAATTAGAAAAACAATTTTAAAAAAATGTAAAAAAAATGTTTTAGGTATATACCTCTAAGAAGAAGGTATCCTAGGAAGGAAAAGTGTAGGAAAATTCTTTAAGTAGGAGAACTAGAAAAGTGAAAATTTTCATGACAATAGCTACTTTGACATTTTAATTTGTAAAAAATAGGAAAAAGAATTTAAAAAAAAACTAAAAATTGGCAATTGGGGAAAACTTTATGATGAAGAGATTTCACCAAGAGAATGATCTCAAAACCATATCAAATGTTCAAAAGTATGCGCGCAAGGGAGGCCTGTTTGCATATATGTAGAGGAAAGAGAATAATGATTTTTGAGATTTCCTTTGGTAGAAACATGCCTACCTAGTATGGAAATAGGCCACAAAAATTTCAGCTTTAGATCATTAATTTTGGATGCTCCCCAGTACTAAAAACCCCTAAACCGCAAAGTGTGACAAATTATCTTAATTGAAATTTAATTATAAAATGATTTTTGAATTTTTTTGAAAAATAAGGAGTTTGATTGTTGTCATGTCAGAAATCTTTAGTCAAAATTTCAAGTTAATATGGTTCATACTTTAAAAGTTATAATCAATAACAACTCCGTCATTCAAAGTGTGACGCAAAATAGTACCAGTCTTTCTTGCAATCACCCATTTAATCATTTTAATCTTGAAAGAATGAGACCTATTTGCAGAGTACTTTGTGAAAGATAATCCAAATGAATAGATATACTCTTTAATTTTAGAGTAATCTTGACAGTCAGTCATCAACCACTTTTGGGTTAGATGGTCCTTCTAGAACTAAAAAAGTTTTTTTTTTCTTTATCAATTTAAAAACAGTTGAAACATTAAGCCCTAAAATCTCAGGGCCTTTTTTGCATAAAGAAAAAAACTAAAAATTATCATTTTGTTGCAAGGAGCAAAAAACTTCAAATTTTTAAAAAAAATCTAAATGTTTCACCATATGATCTTGTAGTAGACTAATAAAAGAATATATGTAGGGAAGAAATTTCAAAAACATTGACTGTATAGGTTGGAAGATATTTGTGTTTGAATTGAAGAAAATGATTTTTGTTCACCTTCGTAAAGTAGACCATGTGATACTAGAGGGGGTTTGAGGCCTCCAAAGGGCTGTTTCGGGGCTGTTCCCCGAAACTGATCTCGTAATTGCTGGCCATTGTCAAGCTAGCATTTATCCCAAAAAAAAAAATTTAAAATTAAAAAAAAAAATTGAGGGTCCTGAAATATGAAAAAAAGCCCAAATTTTGTTTTTATTTTTCAAAAAATAAATAAATTTATGACATAGCACTCTCTCGACCATGTAGGATTTCAATTCATGTGGCAGAAACTACATTCCCATAGTCCAGGAACCCGCAGTCTTCTAATGACCTCAAAAATCTTGTAATGCTTTAAATCTTCTAAGTTAAAAAAATTTAAACTCAAGATTTAATTTAAAAATTTCCAGTGTTAAAAAACTGATTTGTTAATTTGGAAAAAATATTTAAAAAAACAAAAACTTGATTTTCATTCATTAAAAATATTAGATAGAAATGGGTACAAGATAGAAGTAAAAATTAATTTTTTAATAGCCGACTAATTCCAACAAAAAGATGGTTTAAAGAAACATAATAAATCTTGTGGAAAATTTTTGTCTTAAAATTTTAAAAATTGACTTCAAAAACAAATCCAATAAATTCTTTGTTTTACATAAGAAATTCTTTGATTGCCTCTAAAACAAGACATTCTATAGCTTGTACATTACTAATTTAAATGAAATGAATGAGAGATCCTTATGTAGACAAAAATATAATCTTCATTTTTTATGTTTAAATTTCAAATTTTTGCACGGTTCTTTCGCTGCCCAAACCCCTCCAGTATCCTAATTTTTCTATCTTAAAAAAAAATTCAAAATAATGCACCTTAAATTGAGATTATAGTACCTTGTCCAAAATTTCATTTGTTCCTAAAGAAGACAAAAGAACTTAGTTAACCCCTTAAGTTCTTTGACAATGTTCACTCCAAAAATGGTCAAAAATTGTACTAATACTATTTTTTTATAAACATTTTTGAGATTTGTAATCATAGGATCTTAAAGTAAATTGGTTTGAAAACATGTGCAAAACGTTTCAGAGTTTTTCACCGTGTAGATTGCAAGATATTAGTGTTTGAATGTTCAAAAATCATTTTTTTCATGCTGTAGAAAATAGGGCAGCTACACTTCAAATGGCGACAATCATATGAAAAATGGCTCAAAACGGTTGTTCCTCTTTGGATTCATTGTTGAGGCCAAGTAGGGTATTTGACTCAAAAATTCATATTGTTTAGAATTGTACAACATATAGGAAAAAAATAGTAAGTAAAAAGATGTAGCAAATGATTCAAAACGCAAAATTGTTACAAATTTAATTGTGGAATTGAACAATGTCAATTATAATGGTTGGAATGTTGTAATAAACAATCTACATTCTATAGTTTTATTTTTTTCAAAAATTATTGAAAATTGAGTAAAATAAAAGACTTCAAGGGTTTTTTTAGAGTAGAGAATCCATAACTACCGGCAAACAAAAAAACTCATAACTTTTGACTCCTTAATCAAAATGGAGTGATTCAAAGCTTTCTATGGATACATAAATGAAGAAAACTAATTTCAAATTTTTGTTTTTGGAAAAAGTTATTTTTTTTCAATTTGCTTGAACTGCCCAATTACGAAAAAAAGTAACATAAGGTGATTGTAAGAAACATTTGTCCTATTTTTTTCCCCTTACTCTTGCATCTAGGTGGTTTTTACTCATAAGTTTTGTGTTATTTGTCCATTTTACACGAAACTTGAAATGAAGGTACATATAAAAGTTTTAGACATAATGTAGTTTTTTGAAATTGAAAAAAATTATTTCACTATTTTAAAATAGCCCCCAATTGGATGTTTGCCTTAGCCATTTTAAGATTTTCAGGCCTATTTTAGACCCCAAAATCAAAATTTTAAACTCAAAATTCTCATGCAAGGACTTTTACTAAAGTTGCACGAGGCCACCAAGAAATTTTCTAAAAATAGAAGATTGTCCAACTTCCACATGTACTCAAAGTAGACTACCTTTGTATATATATAGAGAATACAATTTATTTTTCTCAAAGATGAAAATGGTTGAAAAGAAGTATCTAAAGGTTAGAATTTTTTTTATTTTACTTAATTTTTTTGAATTTCTTTACTATTTTAAAAAATAAAACATCAAAGTGTCTATTTTTATTGTATTTTTTATTGTGCTTTTTTTGTATATGACTTTTAGAGTTAAATTTTTTTAGGTCTGACTTTTAAGAGACACAATATCATCATTGCTCTTCAAATTATCCATGTTTTATTTTAATTAGAAAAAATTTATTTCAAAAGTTAGAAGACTCATCAAATTAGGCCATTTTGAGCCAAAAATGGTAAGTGTTTCTTGTGTACAATGACCCCATATTAGGTTATATCTTTTGACTCATATTTTCAAATGCCATGATTTTTTGTACAAATGAAAAATATTTCTTGTCTCCACCTTCTATTAAAATTTGGGCCCAAAATATAGAAATCTCTACTCACACGTACTTGTCTAAAATTTCTATATTGCCAAATTTGGTAGGTTGGTCCTTTAGGAGTTAAGGGAATAGAGATTAATACATTGTAATAATTTCTTGAGTTGTATGATAAGAAAAAGCATTTTAGACACAATAGTATATAGAGGTTATTTTTGAGCAACAAGTGGCCAATCTACCCTTATTTTGAGGATATCAAGCATAAATAATTCTTAAGGTATTTAACTTTGAAAAACTTCTTCAATTTGACTTTGTCTAAAAATCTTGTAATGCCAAGGCTACAATAACATTTTCAAACTTTCAAGGGTTAGATCTCTTTGCCTTCTAGCTTCTACTTTTATTGTTGTATGTAGTGGTCAATGTCCAAATTAGTGTTTGTATTCCTTACCAAATAGTTAAAGAAATTTGATAAATGTGATTTGATAGATGCTTAAGAACAAAAAATTCATTCCTTTTTTTGATACAATTCTTTTTTAATAAAATAAAATTTCCGAAATTCTAATATCTATTTATAGAATTTTTTCCAATCCTATACATCAAGTACAATATTGAAAAGAGTAAAAACTCTTAAATGTCCATCAATCTCCCTTTGAATTCTCAATACCATTGGTAGAACTACTCCTTTATATGCTATTCCATCTATAATGCCACCTAAAACTAAGAATTTAAATATATTGTATACATAACATATTCCTTTTACCTATGAAAAATATTCTTAAAATCATTTTGCTAAATTTTCTAGTAAATTGTAGTGTACATGAAAATACATCTTTCCTTTGATAGAAAAGAATGGGACAATCAATGCAATAAACTCAAATATTGGGGTTACTATAAGATAACTGCATTTAATTGTGGCCCTTTCTAAAGCCCATAGATACAAATTCTTGCTCAAGATGTTCAACATTTATTCATAGGAGTCTAATCCTTAATATTGCAAGTGTCTCTTGGAGGACATTGTAAGGTTAGGTCAAATGACATCAATTTTTTATGTCATTTCTTAAAGAAAAAATTGAAAGATGAGGAAAATTTATTAGCTTTCTAGGAATATCATTTTCATTCTAATAGGTGACCAAGAATAAAAATTATGTGACATTGAGCTTCAAAACTAGATTGTCAAGCAACACAAATAAAATCGCCAAAATTCAACATAAAACTTTTAATTTTTTATTTACAATAGAAAATACTTTTGTCTACGTCAAAAGATTTCATTCATTCTATTCTAAGTAGTGATGAGAAAGTTATGGAAAGTCTTGTTTTGGGGCAATCCAAGAATTTTCTTCAAAAAAACACTTATAGGATTCATTTTAGAGCTCAACTTCATAATTTTTAGAAAAAATAGTTCCTCATGGTTTAATCCTTGAACATCAAGGATGTTTTGTATTTGATAAATGATAGAGAATCTTTTTTTGTATGGGATAGAAGTGCACAACTATTCATCCTTGTAATTTTGTATGAAAAACGAGAGATCTCTAGCATTGTTTTTGACTTTGAATGAGTGCTCTTGGGACCAAGGCCATTTTTTTTGTCAAAAACCTCTCAAAACTACCATTTTTATTGTGTTCATCCAAGAAAATAAAAGAAACAATTTTTTAAGAATGCAACCAAAGGATCTTGTACTTAGCTTGATTGAAATCATGTAGTAAGAATTTCATGAAGTTTGATCCTATAGATTGAAAGATATGAGCAATATATGTTGAAAAAACAAATTTTTCCGAATTGTGGTTTGCAATTTCAAATGAATTTGACCACCATTGGGGAAAAAATTTGCACTATAGAATTTGAATTTATAATATTTTAGAATAGATAATTGAGTTGAGAGTCTAATAAAAAAAAATTACAAAAAAAACACTTGATTACCATTCTTTAAAAAAATTGTTAAGTAGAAGTAGGTTTAAGATTGAAAGAAAAATAAATGTTTAATAACTCTAAGATGGAATTGAAACACAATAATTCCAACAATGAGATTGCTAAAGCAAGTTAACATAACTTTGTTCAACAATTTTTTTGAAAAATTGTGAAAATTGCATTAAAAAATGACTCCTACAAGTTATTTTTTTAAGAAGATGTTTAGATTGCCTAAAAAACAAGATTGTCTATATCTTTCTCATTACTAGTCCAAATAGAATGAATCAAAGCCTCACATATAGACAAAAATATATTATTTTAGGAAAAAACATTTAAAAATTTAATTCGTTCTTTTGCAAAGAAATTGCTACCTATGAAGTTTAGTTTTGGGCTTTTTGTGGTATGACTTTGCTCTAGAGTACTAATTGAAATAAAAATTATATTCCCACAAAGCTAATAAGTTTTTTAGTTTTTCTATCTTATAAAAAAGTTTCAAAAAGTTTCACTAAGAATTAAAGTCATAGCAAATAAGAAGATTTCTAGCCATTTTGAAAGATTGCAAGTTCCCAAATGTTGTAAATGCTACCACATCAATAAGCTAACGTGGTTGAGCGACTACCACATCATAAAATTACTAATTAATTAATTATATTAATTAATTATAAAACATTTAAAAATACTTTATTGAATCATTTTTATGCTTTTAAATACATTCTGATTTTTTTTTAAAATTAAAATTCAAAAATTGAAACCAACAAGGGAACAATTTCAAGGAAAAAACCTAAAACAATCATCTGGAGGCCCAAAACTCTTCTTATGGAACCTACCCAAAATCCATTTTGTCCTGCGTAGAAACAATCATGGTCCTTTAAGGGTTAATTTGTGTTATTTTAGGTGTACTAGGTACCTTACACCTAAATATGGTAGCTCTTTTGCAGTGCACTAGGTACCTTACACCTAAGTATGGTAGCTCTTTTGCAGCGTCCTAGGTCCCTTACACCTAAATATGGTAGCTCTTTTGCAGTGTCCTAGGTCCCTTACACCTAAGTATGGTAGCTCTTTTGCAGTGTACTAGGTACCCTTACACCTAAATGTGGTAGCTATTTCATTTGCAGTGCTTTGAAACTTCATATAGATAAGGTCTTCAAATAATGCACAAGCATGAAGAGCATCTCCCCTCCTCTTTTGACTTCCAACGAGATCCAACAAACAAATAGGCCCCTTCCTCCTCTCTTCCTTGGTCGGACGTTCCGTCCGACGCATTTAGGTGGAGTCCCCCTCGCTAGCTTTTTGTTCATGTTTGTGTCTGCTTGGATAAGAGGTTGTCTCTTGAAAGTCTGCCTCCAGTCAGAAAATGTCCTTCAATCATGTGGCTTCGAGCTCCGGCTGCCTGTCGCCCCGCTCAGGCCTCCCTGCCTGCCTCGCTCAGCGGCTGGGTGATCGATCGGCAGGGAGTTCGGCAGGGAGTGTTGCGGAGGAATCAATTGGGCAGCAAGCTGGTACTCCACTCATAAACTTAGATACCGGTAGCCCCAGGCCCTCAGTCGAGCTCCGCCCAACTCCACTTCATTTGCCAGTTGGGCACAAGGGCCTGGAGGGAGTAAGACAAGGGCCAGCTTCCACAAGGAAATCTCGCAGTCTTTCATTATTTGGCATTCCAAACCAATAAAATAAGAGAGTGGAGCGAGGACTAGACTACTGGATATTTAAGAGGATCTCAGGCCACTTGGAAATATATATGTGGCTGGCTACTGGGTGGGTGTTGAGGTAACGTACTGGGATTCTGAAGAGGGTTGCCGTGGTGCTTGTGTAAGCTGGAGACATGTCCAACTTCCATCTGGGAGTCCAGGAAGGGAGGAAGCACCCTAGGGCGCCAGTGTAGTGTACCGAACATTGGGCATAAATTTGTGTACATGATAGTCATTTTGAAATTTAAATGTAGGTAGACTGGAGATAGCTTATTGCTTTTGACTTGAATGATAAGCTGTAGTTTACCTGTACATTTATGTTCTAGAATCACTGAGTTTTACGTTGAAATTATGCAGACATTACGTAGATGTTGACGTCATTGGGTGTTCCTATGTTACCATGCATTTGTTCTCTCGGGAACTCGGGAAGGACAATTATTGAACTAGGAGGGATTTCATTAGATGTTTTTTCAGAGATTAGAAGACTGTTTCAGGCCCGTTCCCAATGCTAGGAATAGTCAGAATAAAAAATAATAAAATAATAAAATAATAAATTTATTTTAAATTTTAAATTTTAAATTATTAAATTATTATATTCTGACGTGGCAGTCTCTTGGCCACGTTAGATCGCAGACTTGGCAATGTTCCCCAGCGTTCCCACAATTGGGAACTTGCAATCTTGTTACTAGCAGAAAAAACATCTAATGCATAAAAATTGTAAGCTAATATGAAGCATGCTTGAAATATATATATAAAATAATGTATCACTAATGTATTATATATTAGAATTAGCCTTTTTGTTACTTAAATCAAAGTTCTTAAAATTCTTACATTTAGGGTATAATAAAAATAGCATCCTTGGGTAGGATTGTGGCTTAACTTTCTAAAATTGCTCTCCTTTAGAAGTGCAATACAATGAAATTACAAAGGATGTAGTGATTGGTACAAGTGATTGCAAATGGGTGGCAATTAATGCACTTTTCCAAATTCCCTCAATGCATTATGATACGCTTGTTTAGTAGAAGATAATACATGAAGGATCTACCAATAATTGAGTTGTGAAGCTTCAATAAATTCATTTCATATTTCCAAAATTTTTTTTCACCTTTAAAATTTGGTACTTACACTAAAGATGGTAATTTTGGATTGTTGGGTAATTGCAAGAAACAATTGTCCTCTTTTTTGTCCCTTGACCTTTGGTAGGTAGTTTTTTGCTCATAACTTTTGCATCTTTTGTTCATTTGACTTAAAACTTGAAATGAAAGTGCCTACAAAAGTTTTATTTTTTTTAGCAATTTTAGTAATTTTTTCAAAATTAATTTACTATTTTTAAACTGCCCCCAATTGGATGTCTACTTTGGTCATTTGGGGGGTTTTTAGTCCTATTTTTGACCCAAAAATGAAAATTTTGAGCTGAAAATTGGCATGCAAGGACTTCATCTAAATTTACACAAGACCACAAAGAGGTTTTTTGAAAATACTATACTTTTCAACCTCCACATGTCGTCAAAGTGTCTGACTTTGTACAAGTGTAGAGAATAAAATAAATTTTTTCCAAAGATGAGATTTGTTGGAAAAGAAAGACCTTTACTTGGAAAAAAATGGATTTTTCATTTTCATTTTTTGAATTTTTATACTATTTTTACCAAATTAGTGAAAAAAGAGCTATTTTCATTGTATTTTCCATTGTTTATAACATTTAAAGAAAAAATTTCTTAGGTCTGAATTTCAAGAGACATAATATTCTCATTGTTCTTCAAATTATCCATATATTTTTCAATTTAAAAAAAATTTATTCTAAAGGATCATAGGACTTACAGGACTCATTAATTTTGAGCTATTTTGAGCCATTTTGAGCCCAAACCGGTAAGTGTTTCTTGCAACAACCCTATTTTGGGTGAAAACTTAATCTTGAGAAACTTTAGTGGTTAAATTATATTTTCTTGGGATGGCTTTGAATTGGCTACATTTCTCTCCCAAGTCTCAATGAGCATTTTGTTGAGTGTTTCACTTTGAAAAATCACTCAAGGCAGAGTTTTTGTCCAAATCAATGGTTGTTTTGGGCTGTGGAAAGATAACTTGACAAACTACATAATAAAATATATATTTGAAAATTCAAATTATAAGAACGGTTTAAATAATCGGTGCAGGTCCTGAGTTGGGCAGTGATCATAAACTGGTTGTGATTGGGCCATTTCCGGGTTTTAAAGGTTGGACTCCTGGGTCCGTCCGTCCTTCCACTGTGACTGGCTCTCACTGTGAGCCGCACTGTACAGTACAGCCAGTACCATTCTGTGACCCCAATGCAAGGTCCTGCACTGTGACGCGAAGGAACTGAAATTCGGTCTAAAAGGAGTAACGGACTCCTGCCTGGGCGTCATCAATTAATGTCGTCTTCACCACGCAATCTGCGCTAAATTCAGCGGAGCAGGTAATATATGAATCCCCACAACATACAAATAGAAACACCGCCGAGGAAGGACGACGGATCGGACCCCCTGCATGACGAGAAAAACTGTCAGCAGGCAGTCAGATCGAAAGTTAAGGGCGATCGATGGCGAAAAGGATCTGATCGATCTGCTCAACAGGCCGGAACTCGATCGGAAGCCCCGTCACTCAGTTAGCTGGAGCAGGGGATTTGGGAGCTGCGATCGATATTTCCCTCGAACACGATACAGTCCCTCCATTCTCGATCGATCAGCGGATAAAATTGCTGAACTAGCTAGCTACAGTGAACTAGCTAGCTACAGTAAACTTGCCATATATTAACCGGACGCTTCCAATCACCGGACACTACAACTAGTAATCACCGAATATTCCGAATCACAGAATACTAGCTATACATATGCCGATTGGTTTTCCAGAATATCAAGCTGCTACATATTCTGGAAAACCAATCGGCATAAATATATAGCTCGATCCATTTTGGATGATTGTACAGTACACTCCCAAGGGAGGAATCTGTTTTGTTTGAAGAGTTCACCATCAAGAGGAAATGAACATCTCCACAACTTAACCATTACCACTTCAATTAAATGTACCATTAGCGCCAGGACCCTAGCTAAGTACTTAACTCTATTTCTTTGCCACGTAAGTTCATGACACCCTCCTCAACTTCCTTAGTTCGCGCCTCTCTTGGATGAATAGTTGAGCCTTCATCATTCTCCGTTTTGCATGTTTCATCCATTAATCGTACAGTAGATGCGAACGTACCGCTTCGTTCGTCCCTCCATCCCCTGCTAGCGAATTGAAGATCACTTCTCTGCAGTGTCCCACAAATATAATTGAAAAAAAAATCCCTGCCCCCGACACGCCAATACGACTCCCCCCTAATTCTCTCCCCGGCCCACGGCAACTTACTTAACTCCGGCATGATTGAGCCTTGCGGTAATTAAGTCCGGGCAAGGGACAAGATTCCTACAGACAAACGCTCGCTTCCAAGCTGGGCGGGGAGACGCACGAGCCTCCCTTTACTAACGACTGCGCCATGCTTGCTGCAGCGGAGTACAATACCTGAAGCCACTTGAAGGGAGCGGTGCCATGATTGGGGCCGTGGAGGGGACCCGATAGCTAGATGGCTGTGGGCATCCAAGCATTCATCCAAGCAGACCAGGTCTGGCGTAATCTAGCAACCCCGAGCTCAATTACTCTTCCGCTCAGAGAACCAACAGACAGGCACTGGTACAAAAGCTAAGCTACTTCAATGCTTGAAGTCGGGATCCGGCCATATCCTTCAATGCTTCAAGCTCATGATAGAGAGATATAGCTGAAATAGTGTTGGAACTGCAGCCTGTATATTGGCTCAGCTCTGAGCTTGTAAGACTGGCTGTGCCCGGCCGGGTTGTGCGTGCAGAGACACGCGCATTATAGACCGGATTATATGCATTTCGATCTGCATCTCAGCCAGACACTCAAACATTATATTTTATATTGTATCCGACGTATCTAGCTAGCTAGGGAAGCGCGCTCGAATCTGATAGCTTCTTGGAAGTACGTCGTAGCTGGCTAGCTTGCGACGACCCGCCGCTTTCCAAAACTTGAAAGCATTTCACGCCACTTCGATTCGAATCTGTAGCTTTTTGACCACATGGTTGCTGTATTTATGTTGCCGTAGACTCCACGATCGAGGTTAGCTAGTTCGGATTTTGGGTTCGACACCAGCTGGGACCGTTGGACTCCAGTATGGAATCTTGGAAGTACTGCTTCTGCTCGTCATTGGCCAGCGGCTAGCTCGATTCCCGAGGTTCAAGGAGAACCTGAGATCTGCTCATGTGGGATTGTGTGGGATTTCACTGTTTTTGAAAGCTTGGGTGACTGGATTTATCTTTTTCTCTAAATGTCCTCTTCAGTTGTAAATGGACAAGGACGTTCGTTGAACTTCTGTGTGCGAGCGGGCAAGAGAATCAGTGCAGCTCGTTGTCCATGTAGTGTTGAGAATTTGAGATGTGCAATCCATTCTACAGATTTACCAGTGTTGGCAATTTACACGAGCTTTCTTGCGTTGTAGAACTCTACTTAAGCCAGCCTCGAGAGTCTGGACGACTCTTCGTGTCCACCTCTTGTGATTCAACCTCAGTAGAGTTTGCACAGCCCTGTTCAGGATACTTGTCCCCAATGCAAAATCCGCGATTCAAAGTTAGTGCCTTCGTAGCCGGTGACTCCCATTTTAGGTCTGAAATTGGGTTTGGCATTATTAGAAAGGATTGCATGAGATTGCATCCAAATCACGTTTCTTGAGCCAATGTCACGGAAGCAAATTAGAACGCGTCCGGAGAGTAGTACTACTCTCACCAGACACAAGCTGGTGTCGAATGCGCGACAGTTAACCCTATCTGTACTGGCATGGAAGCGCGAAGATTCAATTATACGTGACCAAACACCAAAACGACTCGGAAACATATCAAATACACCAGCAGACGTACGTGCAGTATATTTAGTGACGTTGATCGATTGAAACCAATTGTGATAGTTGATCGCTCAGGAGCTAGCTAGGGTTTATCAAATTTATCAAGAGTACACATACATTCGAAGCGCTTACAGCTGCTTTTGTGTATGTACAACGAAACTCGATCCGACCACCACAAGAATTAATTATTCTGAGACGTACCTAGCTAGAGCTAGAAATACTTATCATGATCAACCAGCTAGACCAGGATCTTAGATGATTAAATTAGTTCTCCGGGTTTGCAAAGTCCGTGCATCATGGCACGATCCGATGACGAAAGCCCCAACTCGTTCCTCGTGTTTGCAGACCACGAATACAGCGACCCTGGATCCTGTATGAAACCATGTGCCGCCCAAGACGAAACCTCCAGCGGCTATGCTGAAGACTTCGCCAGCGCAAGCTCCGCGGGACCTGGACAGAGATCAGCATTTGAAGAAGTGACTACGCAGCTCCAGCACTGCGAGAATACTAATTACTCGTGGACGAAAGCTCTGCTTCTGGACTGTGCAAGAGCTGTGGCGGAGGAGGACTCTCCTCGAATTCAGAGCCTCATATGGACCTTGAACGAGAATGCCTCCCCTTACGGCGACTCCGACCAACGCTTGGCCTCGTACTTCGTGCAAGCGCTTTTCTGCAGGGTCACTGGGACTGGGGCTCGGTGCCTTCTAAGCCTTGGAGCTGCAGCGGAGAAAACGTTTTGCTTCGAATCCATGAGGAGCATGATTCTGGAGTTTCAGGTACGTACTTCATATTTTATTTCATCAATCAATATATGCACTACTAGCCGAATCAGATCAATTCCTGTATTCATCTTCGTACCAGTATATAAAACATACTAACGCAGCTAGAATCCTTCACATGACATACATAACCGCAAACCGTCCCATGAACTCTGACCCTTTGAAACCTATGAACAATTGAACGTCGCCTCTTTTCATGGGTTCGGGTCAAATTTCATGTGTTGGATACTTTGTATCGGATCTGTGTTACTACATTAAGACTAATGCAGCTTAATTGGATCGGTGGAGATGGACCCGGCATTCATTTTATCAATGACAGTCAATCGGATCTGTAAATATCGCTTCAATTCACACCTCAAGTCTTGATTGACTGAGAAAATTCAAGCTCGCGTTCAATGATTTTAAACTTTCACATTTTGACATAACGACATGGTGCAATTGAGTCGATTTCAAACCTTCCGTGGACATGAAAAATGGTACGTAATAAATCAACTTACAGTAGTCATGAGACTTCTCTCCTGAGTCCTGACCTATATGGCTACGTATGATGCATGAAGTGATGAATGTCCAAAATTTCGTGATCAGAAGAATAAACTGTATTTCCCTTCGAACGTCATATGTTTCGAATTGAATGAACGTCATTCGCAATATTTAAAAAATCTGAGTATGTCAGTCTTGAGGGTTGAGATCTCATTTACCTCCACCTTCTTACAAGTATGCAGATGCTTAGTTCATTTCAGCATCCTAGAGAGTGAAGTTAGGTCAAATTGCAATTCCACAAACGATGACAATGTGGTTAAAGTGCATAAGAGAACCCAGTCAGTTTGTTTCTTAAATGAACAAATCTTTCCTCCAGCAAGCACTTCTGCCTAGATCGGTTGTGGTAAGCGCGCATGCCACCAGACATGAAGGCGGACTATAATGATCGGAAAATGGAACGTCAACCAGGCTAATACACATGCAGTGCCTGCCTGTTCATCTGGACATTTGAGAATTCACTGCTAAATTCAGCTTACCCCTTTAGCAGCGTTACAAGTGCTTATGTTTTGTTGCAACTTTGGGATGTTGTTGATAAGACGCTAATGTCCGTGATTCCAAAGTTGACAACTAGGTATTCCATGTTTCTACGAAGCATTGTCCAAAACAAATTAATCAACGTTTTGGAACATGATTGTTTAATTACTAGAAAATGTTGCATGTAACTTGCTCATATAAGCCTGGTCCATAATTTTGCATGCTGAAAAGTGAATTGAATACGTTGCATGTAGTTAAAAACGTACTAGGAGATAAATTTTAAGCTACATGCCAACTTTGGAACAATCAATCAATCATGACTTCATCAGTTCAGCGTACCCAAACGCGGGATCCATGAAGGTATTCTCTAAATGTTATTCCAAATGTCCGTGTGCAGGATGCCAGCCCCTGGACTACCTTCGGTCACGTCGCCGGCAACGGTGCCTTACTCGAGGCCATGGAAGGCGAGTCCAAGATCCACATCATCGACATCTCCAGCACCTTCTGCACCCAATGGCCCACTTTCCTGGAAGCTCTCGCCACTCGTCCCGACGAGACCCCGCACGTCCGCCTGACCGCCATCGTGATCTCCCCGGAAGCCACCGCCCTGGTGGTGATGCAGCAAGTCAATCTCCGACTGCACCGCTTCGCCCGCCTCATGGGCGTGCCGTTCCAGAGCGAGGTCTTGCACCAGTCGGCGTTGGCGGATCTGGACTTGGCGGTGCTGAATCTGAAAGAGGACGAGGCGCTGGCGATTAACTGTATTCAGACGCTGCATCATGTGGCGGAGGGGGCGGACGAGGAGGGGCGGAGTGCGAGGGATCGAGTGCTGGAGACGTTTCGAAATGCCAAACCCAAGGTAAGAAAGTTTGTACATGCATGTATACACATGTCGGAGATTCCATTATTTATTATTCTGGATCATGTAATTAGTTGAATTAGTTTACTGTGCTGGGGAATCACTCACATTACTCAAACCTCAATTTCAATCACTTGGAGCATCTCATGCACAACGGCGCATGGAATACCGCCAACTGAACGAAATTGACGGTAGGATACTTCATAACATTTTTGGAAGGAGATTACATATGAACTCATCACACTGCAGCTAGTAATATATTAGGATCGGAAGGCATCTCAAAACATACATCAACTGATTTCAATTGTATGTATGAAATGAATCATTCCTCATTTGGGTTCATCGAATGATCTGAATGACCATTATACTTGTTTGTCATTTTGATCAATCAGTCACCCATATATGAGTAGATCCTAGATCGATGCTTCACTCTTCTGGCATCTTTGAACTTGTTTCACATTCATTAATTTTTTCACATTAATTTGGAGAATGGTTCAGAAGGAGGCCTCTACCATCAATCACGCCAGTATCTCATCCCCATAAAATGAAAGTCCCCAATATATTAAATTGGTACCAGCTAGCATGCACACATGCAAGTTCTTGCACTGTATGAGTTATTCATTCATTCTTAGTAAGGCATATACTGTATATTGATTTAATCCAATTCATATTCATCTAGCTTGTTTTTTGTATGAACCTTGAAATGGTTAAATGCAAATAAATACTAAGAACTACTGTCAGCAGTAAGACTTGGAATGCAATGAATTATGTTAGTACTGGTACTAGATTGAAATACTTCTGTCTAAATACTGTTATTTCGAACTTTCAATGAACGATGGATTAAAAATTATATTCCTTGATCAATAGATGTGGCTGTCTATAAATCGATCTCGGAATCTGCAGTAGTAGATATGTATAACTAATATTAGATTGAAATTCGATCGATCGACCGACATCTCCGTCGACTAATGCCCAGGGCCGCATGCTCTTTCTTTGGTGTAGATGCTGGTCCTGGTGGAGGATGAGGCTAACCTGGTGTGGCCAGCAGATTTTGTGGGCTGCTTCGAAGAGGCCCTCCGATTCTACGCGCTCTTCTTTGAGTCCCTGGAAGCCAGCTTCCCGCGCGCCAGCCCCGCCCGACTCACGCTGGAAAGGACCTGCGCCAGAAAGGTCGTGAGCCTGCTCAGCTGCGACCCAACAGACAGTCGAGAAAGGCAGGAGACGGGCGACAGATGGGACGCGCGGCTGCGGCAGGCGGGGTTCCAACCCGCTACCTTCAGTCCCGACGTCGTCGACGACGTCCAAGCGCTCCTCAAACGGTAAGGAATTTCAGTATAAAACGAACTCACATTTGCAGGACTTCGATCTTTAACTGCATATTATATACGCATGAGGATTGATTAGCTTGACTCGTAACAGTATTCATCACCAATCTCGGTCGGTCTCTGGTGACATTGAATTTTAATGACTGAATGGATTGCAATGGATTGCAAGTAATTTAATCTGTAGCTAGTCACTGGTTTGTAACAGGCAGAATGGATCGACAGGCCCTAAGCCATGTTTAATTTACATAAATGTCCAAGTTGTGTTTGTTTTTTTGAAACAAATGAAACGGAATTTCATTGCCAGAAGAAAAATATACAACCAGCCACAAGCGGCCTGGCAAGCAACACAAACAAACAAGGAAATCCAAGTTGTGTTTCAAAGCCCAAGGAGGGAATGTGCTATCTTAAATTTTATCCTATAATTTTGAAAGTACATCGAACTGGATCAAATGGCAGGGAGAGCTCAAAGGGTTGAGATTTGAGGAGGCTAATTAAGTATTAAACATAATGTTAAGTTGTAACGTCAATTTCGTCAAATCGGTGGTATTCCATTACTTCGGCACGTTTTAGGACGCATGAAATGAAACATTCAAATCCATACCTACCTGTCGTAGTTTGTTTGTTATTTTCAAAGTAACGGTGGGATTCAGATTTAAAAACAAGCAGGGAGAAACAAATTATAGTCCAGCTCACGCGGACACACGTGTCGTAGTTTGCGACCTGAAATTAAACATTTGTGTTCAAGATACATGTCACTCACAATTTTTGACGCCAGAATCGCGTCAATGTAACGAAATTGCGGTTTTAAAGTGTAGAATCCAAGTGTGTACAGTTTTTACTTTACGATTCTATCACAATTAGAGGACGTGCTTTACATTGAATGTAGCATTATGTGTACGTTTTGGTCTTCAACCTCCCTCTCAACCAAAGGACGCATTTACAATGGCTTCCTTATTAGACTTATGACTACCTCTGTTTCTTAAAAAGACCCGTGAACATGCCCTTTGTAAAATACAAAGGAAACACGGGTCCTTTGAAGAAACACAGGAGTATTGCAGACTAGATAATACTTGAGAGCCAAGTGACTTCAGAGCATTATGAAGCATCTATCGACATAAATTAACGCCAAGACGTCCTAATGAATCAATAATTAATGTTCATATGCTTAGACCTTAATACCTTATGGTTGGTCAAGTGGATTCTTTCTGGGACAGAGTCTAAATGTTTTCACTGCTAGTTAATACACATTAATACACACTTATATGCATTAATTGTCATGATCTGAGTACGTGGTAGCTTGCTTTTGTTTTTATCTGGGAGCGATGTGATTTCATCAACCAAATTCCACTGCTAGTTGGACATGGCTGAATATATAATTGACAGAGCACGCACATGCTATTGACTGTGGTTGCAATCTTCTTTTCTTTTTTCCTGTTCTTTTCTTCTTTTTCTTCTTTTTTTGACACAAATGATGTCATCGTCTTTTCTTCCAGGTACAAGAAGGGGTGGGGTCTTGACACCGTCGACAACAGACTTTACCTCACCTGGAAGGAGCAGGCCGTCATTTGCAGCACTGCTTGGAAGCTCATCACAAGCCCGTCACAGTAATTAGTCTTAATTCTAGCTCCAGAGTATATTATAAATCTGAGCGACTGTTAATTAACTCGAGGGAACGCTCGACGTTCAATTCATTCATTCATTCACCTCACGCGTAATGTAAGTTAGGAGCAAAATTGAAGTACTTACACCCAGTGAACAGCAGCCAGAAAAACAAAGGTTCACTGCTGGAGGCTTAGGAAGAATTTATCTTATTAATTAAATAGATAGGTAATATATATATACAAATATATATATACTGCAACAGCTGAGGATGATTGATTAGTTGTATTTTCACAATTAAATTTGCTGTAGAACAATTTTGAGTTGACAGCATTCAATTCTTCGGGGTTCAAATTACAATTTGAAGCGCTCCGATCCTGCAACCAGGAAGTCAATTTCTGGGAATCAGAGATGGCAGTAGGCCATGAATTAGAAACAGTTGAGTCGACGTAACTAACGTAGCTGACCCATGTGAACTCTGATTCAATATTGTCAATTCTAATATAATTTAATGGGTTCTGCCTCGAACCCGGCTGGCTGTTTTCATATTGCTGGCGGGGCTTTAACTCTGGTGGAGGGTGTTAATTAAGTTAACTGGGGCGAGTGACCTGAAGACTCTCTCCAGCACTAGAGGCAATCTGACAGCTCATGTAAAGATTGCAGTCCGATGACACGGAAAAATAATGCCTTCGAAAGTGAGTGGGGTGTGTGCATTTCAACTATTTAAGTCAGTCATTAAATTCATTGATTCGAAGACTTTTTTTTTTCTTTTTTTGACTCAAATGCCTGATTCGTAGACTTTGCTCTTGATTCCGTTGCCAACTGGTAGGCTGAATAGAAAAAAGTAAACTTAATGGACGAAATTTTCATTTCCGTACTGTCACTCCTGTTCCGTGTGCAACTACCTCAACCACTACCAAATGGTTGCAAACATTCTCCTGTCTTCTGTTGGTTGAGGACAGAAATTTGTACATGACACGGGGCCAGGAAAGCAGAATTTTGGTTGTCTACTTGCCTCCGGGTTTGGGGCCCGCTCGTAGTTGCTATGCAACGTGTTTCCTGAAAGTTTGGGGGTCCTTTTCAATGACTGAGGCAAATGTGCAAATTAAGTTAAAGAAAGACTGATTTGGTGAAGTGAATGCGGTGCTTGTATGATTGTCATGAGTTTCGATGTAACAACCGGTAATTAATTCAGAACTTGGAAGCTCAAATCTCGTTTGAATTAGAAAAGCAGACTGAGGTACATGTTTCATTGCAACATTGAGAAATGAGAGTTCCCACAGTTACTCGGCGATGCTGATTCCCGTCTTGAAGTAAATACTTGGACCTCCAGTGGCCGCCACTCAGTTGAAGAAGAGATACAGGACAAGACACAACCACCCCCGGCAACTCAAGTGATTTCCATTGAAGAACATCTGCTTAATTAATTAGTTTCCTCCGAAGCGTTTTCTTGTTCACATCAAATGCGTTGAATGCGGGAACCATTTCAAGAGTTTCGCCCTTTCCAGGCGGGGTCGGCTCTTCTCTAGATGTTACTGAATCTTCACTCATGATCCCAGATTTTAAAACTCCGATCGAGAACTTGGAAGTAATTATACAATCTGCGTGTTCAAAACGGGGTTCGAAAGTGCCAAATTTTCAAAGAATTGAACTGAGTGTGCTTCGTAGATGTTGGCTTCCAGCATTGACCAATAATGTAAGCTTGCACACGTAATAATTGTACCTCACGCCTACCTCGTTGCATCGCGATGAAGAACCCATCTTCATTCATTTTCAGAATCTCGACCTTGCTCGGTTATGATTGTCATTCACTTCTTCTGTTAAATCTCAAAGGACAAAGACTCTTATGACTCACTTCTGCCCTGGCTGATTGTGATAAAGCTTGCAGACCCAGAAGTCCTCAGGGCTTGCTCTTCCCGATTTTTCCTCCCCGAAAGCGTTGGAGCATGTTGACGCTCATCAGAGAGACAGAGACTGAGCTGGACCGTACGAGCCCAGCCTGCTATTAAGAGTCGCGACACGTGCACGCCCGTGTCCTTCTCCCAGTCCGTCCGTCCCTTAAAAGGAAAGGTTTTCTGACAAGCATCTCACGCTCAGTCCTGCCCATTATGCAGCGCATGAATCACTCCCGAGTCCCCAACTCCCAATCCAAACACTTGCGTTCACATCGCACATGGAAGCAGCCCCGCCAGGCTGGGGTGCTGCGGCGCTGGCCTGGGCTGTACGTACGTCTGGGGCAGCTGTCGGTGGTCAACAGTCAGAGCGAGGGGCACGGTCTGGTCAAGGCGCGCCGGACTCACGCGATCAGCCGTGCATGCGTCTGCATAAACGGAAAGAAACTCTTCACAGTCTCCAACATTTCCGTTGGGATTCTGACTAAACTTCGCAAACTTCCTGTCTGGACAGAAACGTACACTGATCCGGTGGGCTGGGCTGGCGTGAATCGCATTCCTGGGGCCGAAAGCTCAATGCAGTAGCACCCAGGATTGACCGCACATGTCTGCAGAGACTTACCAATTGTGGAAAAGAAGATCATTCACTAGTTGGCGACTCAATATTTACTTCATTTCGAGTTGAATTGAAACTAATCGAAGCGAAATCAGCCTTTGCAGAAGAACAAATAAACCTAGCTAATACTATTAGATAACCGTTGCAAGAAGTTCGATTCAAGGACGGACAATGCAATTAGGTCATTGATTTGCTGCGAAATTATCTGTAAATTGAGCCCTGAGCGCCTTATATCCTGCATCTTGGGTTGAAACGCTATTTTAACCAGTTTTCCATTTCATAGGTAGTCAATCTGAATTTCAGGAAAGGTATGGAAATGCGGAGAGATGCTGTGAGCAAATCTTTTGTACTTAACAACAAGAGACGAATTTGGTTAATGGAAAAAAGTTATCATTATGTAAGTAATTTCAATGGCAGGTTGCGGACCAGTATAAGTAACAATGAACAACAAGATTTCTATTCGAAGAGGCGTGGCCATACTTCGAAGTTTAGCCAGTGATGCTATACCACTTGCCACTAAGCTTTAAGTCCTACCACTTGTGTGAGAAGATGAATCGCATTTACGTGAACAGGGTCATAATGAGAGACAAGAAAAGTTCGCCAAAAGTTTCACCATCATCAAACATAATTCGGTTCCCGCAGTACAAACACAAACGAAGGAAACCCCTCAACCTCAAAGGAGCAACATCCCCAAATCCATTCAACAAACGAGGCAACTTCGACCAATTCGAGAGCTTGACGTGAGCAAAGAGGCGGAACCTTTGTTCCACCATTACACATTAATGGTAACACACAATCTCAAAGAGCCCTCATAAGAAAATGATGGGCTCATCCTCAAAACTAAAAACGTTCATCCTGCCGGCTGCTAAACCTAATGTCCTACATTACGCATTCACAGAGACCTACCAAAACTGGTACATCAGATCCTATACATATGATACAGAACACTGCTGCAAGTGGCTCTCAATAGCGGTGCCACATTAGTGTTCGCTTAATTGTCCACAGAAGTTATTGAGGGCACACATTCTTTTTCTATGACAACATGGAGCCACCTGGAAAAATCCCTGTTCAGTACCGGATTGTGTTGGTTTCACTGGCTTCCGGATGGCAAGACTCTTCCACCCAAATCTTGTGCAACACCTTGAGCAGCTGCGAAGCTTTTCTTTTCGCCCTCGCAGTGCAATCGCTCTGGATGAGTAACAAGAGCTTCGTAGGTGCACCGTGAGCCACCGCGGCCTCGCGCACGGCCACGGAGTCGCTGCACATGGAGCTTAACGTTCCAGTTGCATACTCTGTCCCGCGGTCGGAGACTTTGAGAATCAGCTCGACTAGTATTGGCACTGCGAGGGCGTGGTCGATGATGGCCGCTTTGCCTTCCTCAGTGGTACAGAGAAGCTCGAGAGTAGCCAAAGCTTTCTCGGCGGAGGCTGACCGCGCTCGAGGGAGCATCTCGAGGAGAGACGCAGCCGCACCCACTTCTACGGCTCTGGGGAAACACGAAGAAAATCGGGGTTAGCACAACACAATTTCATATAAAATATTATGCGGAGTGCATCAAAACGACACGCCAATCTCTAATTCTAACGCATTTACAACCACATATCTCAGAGTACTCCCAAACTTGAGCTTTGATCAGGCTATGGAACAGATCAAAGCAAGCCCTAGAATTAGCGAAAGTACACTCAAATGACTACATTGTGACCTTCAAAACGACGTTTCAGAGAATCCTGCATGTTTGCTACAACATTACGGGATATGGCACACTACAATCAGATTCAACGTCAAAATGTTGTGGACCCAGAGTGTTCAGATTGAATAGGACAGAGTGCGAATTAACGTGATGACCAAGGCGACGTTGATCTCTCACATCAAGCACAGAAGTAGACTGCATTGGGACCCTGGTTTGAAAACAGACATGAAGTTTGGATGTAAATGGATGCGACGGGTACGAATTTACACTTACCGAATTCGATTTTCTTGGTGCAAACACAAAGCCAGCAACGTCCTCGTCGCCAGCTTCATCAGCTTCAAATGCTTCTCATCCCTCAGCATTTCATTCAACGCTTCCATCACCCCCCTCCCCCTCTCCCCCATCGTCCCCTTGAACCCCTCCTCCAACGACAACTTCTCCAGCAACGAGCTCCCTTTCTCTCTCGCCTCCTGCCTTCCCTTCCTCACAAACCACATCACCACACCCAGAAACTCCGGAGTCGCCATCTCCCTCACCGCAACTTCATCAAATTCCGCCAACGCCGCCAGGCACCTCAATCTCTCTTCCAGAACATGACGCTCATCATCCACCGCAAGGTCACCGGAGAGTAGGAATGGAATCAATGAGGAGGCCAGTCCTGAGGAGGAAAGAAGCTCCTTGGAGTCGTGGGTGCTACTCAGTTTGCTGTTTAGGGCACCGATCGTCGTCTTCGTGATGTTTCCTGCTTGGATTTCCGTCAAGAGGTCCTCCAAGTCGGGGTAGACGGAGCAGGAGCTGTTGGCGGAGCTGGTGGAAGTGGATGGGGAGCTTGAAATGGGGCCCGAGATGGGGATGTTATCGGTGTGATCTGAGGGCGCCATGTCGTTGCAGTGAAGGATTGTTTTGGAATGGCGAAGCAGAAGTTCAGTGGGCGTGATAGGGTGTTGTAATTCTGGGAAGTCAGGGTTCCTCGCTGGGGGGGTGCGTGGGCTCAAGACGGAACTTGCGCAATTGCCGAACATGCCGCAGATGAAGAGCTGGCCGCGAGCTTGCTGCAACCGCGCGTTTTGCTTCGGGTTGCGCATCTTGACGTTGTCGCCGGTTGTCGTGCCCACCATCTAGAGCTCGATCGCAACCACTTCCAATTCCACAGACGCGCTTATGTACAAATCCGTATGTCGAAATCACTCCAGAAATCCGACCAAAAAACACAAAAACCAAAGATCGAATTCCTACAAGAAATAAAAATCAAACATCAAGTATCAGAAACTATCAATATATCGATGCCGAATCGATCATAGCCAAGCTCCCACACCATAGCCCCTGTTTCTTATCGATACCACACCTTCGCGGTTGCAGCATTGTCACTCCGAAACTAAGATTTCGGCCTAGCAAGCTATGCCGAATTTCAAACGTACACTACAATTGTTTCCTTACTTGCTTGCGTCCCCTGCTTGTATATTAATCCCACGGCGCACTTCAAAGCAAGACGCCACCTTTCGTCGCCCACGCACGTCGAGATTCAAGTTCTCGAAAAGCCTGGGAATGAGCGGGACATGCACGCAGCGCGCAGTTGCCACAGCCCTGAGCGCGTTTGTGACAGTCGTGAGTACAATTTCCAAGTGCGTGAGCGTGTGTGACTGATCGAGTGGCAGGCTTGCAGCTAGTAGCAAAGAACAAGAGACGGAGATCTCATGTGTGGGACGGAAAGCTAGTGAATTGTACTACTAGGCAGCCAGAGCCGGGCGGAGGGAGGGGAGGAGTCGTGGAGGGAGCTTGACTGTACTTAACATTAAACTTCTCTTCAATGAGCCGAAATTTGGGTTTAATACCTGGAAGTCTGGAAGAGTCTCCCTGTGTGTGATTCAAAGCGGGAGAGAAGAACGCCAAAGGCGGAGGGCCCAAAGCGTGTGTACGATTCGAAACCTCGCCTTGGGAAGGGGGGGGACTGTTGGGGTTCGCGATTTGTCTGTTGACTGGGACCCTGACTGGGCTGACTGAACTGAACGGGGAGGACTGACTACAAACTGACTGCAACGGGCTGGTGTCGGTCTGGGGATGTCTGCTCTTGCTTAGCTTAGCTCGACTCCAGGCCGGCTTCAGAGCTTCAGTGCTGCAGTTCTTCAGTGCAGCCTTACTTTGAAAAGCAAGGCATTCGGTGGTAAAGGTAACTTAACTCTTTATTTGTATCAAAAAAAATTTAAAAACGAAGAAGAACAACAACAACAACAAAGATGCATGGCATTCCAATGAAAAATGAAGTTTTAATTGTCTTTTGTAAGTGCACAATTCACTCTTGGTAAAACAAGTTGAATTGAGGTGAAGATGGAATGTCGTATGAAATACTTATTGTTTATTGTGTATTGTATATTAATCCTTGTGTATGTATATATCAATGAACAATAGTGGCTTGAACAACTTATTGTATTAAAGCATAAAAGTAAAGGTAAAGGTAAAAGTAAAATAAAGTGATGAAAAGTATTTTGACAAATTGTATGATATTAACCCCTAAAAGCCCATTGTCCCCTCGGGGGACAATTTGGAGTTTGGGTAGGTTTTGATGACCTCAATTTTTAGTGAAATTTTTTGAAAATTTCTCATAATATAGGAAAACTGATTATCTTCATGGGAATATAATTTTTATTTCAATTGGTATCCAAGAGCAAAAGTTATACCACAAAAAGCCCAAATTTTAACTTAGTGGGCAGAAAAATAAATCCACAAAAATTTGAAGGAAAATCAAACATTTTTTTAAAAAACTTCCTAGACTTTTTTTTTTCATGAAACGCATGGACAATTTCCATTGCAAGGGGGAAAAGTACAAAGAACCAAGGACAAGAGCCCCAGCAAAAAAACAATTTTTTCTTTTTCTAACCCTAAATAGCACACACTACCAACCCAATAGCTTTTTTCTAGACTTTCAACTCAATCCTTCAACATGAAATTTTTTTAATTCAAAGTCCATAGTCTAAGAAAATTCAACAAATGACAATCAAAGTCATCTGAAATTGCAAGATAATGTTTAAAAAAAACTATGTTTTCCAACTTTGAATGCTCTTATCTTCTAATCTATGCGGTCAAACTTCATGAAATTTTTATTACATGATTTTAAACAAACAAAGTACAAGATCCTACGGTTAGATTCTATAAAAAGAACTTTTTTTTGTCTTTTGGATGAATACAACAAAAATGGCAGTTTTAAGTGTTTTTTGATAGAAAAATGACCCTGAATCTTTAGGGATTAAAAAAAGGAATAGGAAAGAAAGAAGTATAAGTAATAATCAAATAAGTATAGTGAATTGAAGAATCCTAGTCAATTTAAATAAATATGTATTAATTTTTGTACATCTCTTTTCATATGATTTTTATTGTTAATTTGCATGTCATAATTCTACTTTAGATTAGAATAGAATTCTTTTGAGTGATGGGTAACTTTTGCTTTAAATTTTTCACATGTTTTAGTTTCATTGATCTACATGACTTTTGAACTTTTGAACCATTGCGCACCATTGCTACATCTCTTTCTATAGGTAGAAGTAATAAACATGAGTTTGAAGTTGCAGTAATTATGCTATAGTAATTTCTTAAATGGAGAAAAAAAAATTTAAAAACTTCTTATTTCATTTTTGTATTATGATTTTTTTGGTATAATTCATTCCTTTTTTTTCAAAAAACTTGGAGAAAGTGTGGTTTTCCATGTGGAATAGTCTAAAGGTCAATTCATCAATCCACTTATGCTCTCTTTTATATAATACATAGAATATGAGTATGAATGGAGAAGAAAGGTGTTTGTAAGGGACAATATCTACACTAAATAGGGATTGTAAGAACATATGCAATCCTTCTTGTGAAAGGGACAATAATATTACTCTACCGTGTGAAAAGCAATTTGGATTTAAATGCACGCTCCAATGCAACCATTATGGAGATTATAATTCCACGGTCTCAATAAAAGACAACTATGGATTAGTAAATTTTGTCTTTTTGCCTACCCTTGGAAGTGTCTCAACAAGTTGATTCGTAGGGTCATCATGACAGCCCAAAGGATTGAAAAAAGATATAGCTATAGAACATACCTTGAAAATCACAAAGTGCTGACAAAATCTACCCCAAAATTTTAGCAACTATGCCACTTGTCCGATTGACCATGCAGCAAAAATTACTATAGCGGCCGTGCATTGGAGCATCTCTGGCCAAAAAGGTCTTGGCACAATGCAAGCCTTGCTTTTAGCCCCTATACTTGCCGTTATAGGGCTTTTTTACAAGGGATGCATTGTAGATGCTCTAAGGTAAAAAATATTGACATTTTATACTATATGAATATCTATTTCTATTGTACATCAATAGTTAGTGAAGTATCTAGAGGTTGTACATTATGTTTCAAATACCTATAGTTTTCAATAATAAGTCCCTATAATTTTTTGTCCCCTTAATATCCCTATTCAATGTAGAAGAAGACATTAGAAGATGTACATTGTTGAATATGACTATGTCATTTTGTAAACCTACAATATTATGTGCTCCTTGTATCCTTTAAATGTGACTTATATTTGACACACGATTGAATCCTAATGTTTTTTGTTGGTTCTTTTCTCAAATGAACTTTGGAAATGAATCCCCCTTCATTTTGTCACAACTATTATTTTTACATGCCATCTATTCTATTAGGTTAATTCCTAAAGAAATATTATCCCTTTGAGGAACAAAATGGATTTAAGGCAAGTTCTTATAACCTCAATTTTTGGTGAAATTTTTTCATAAGATAGAAGAAATCATTACCTTTGTAGGAATGTAAATTTTATTTCAATTGGTAGATGGGAGAAAATGTAATACCAAATAAAGTACAAAATTAAATTTGGCAGTAGCAAAAAAAATTGCAAAACGGCAAAATTATATTTTTTTAATTTTTTTTGTAAACTAATATATATTTTCCAACATTTGAAGCTTTGATTCATTCTATTTAGAATAGTAATGAGAAAGTTTAAATCTTGTTGTTTGGGCAATCCAAACATCCTCTTAAAAAAAATAACTTATAGGATTCACTTTAAAATGCAATTTTTGCAATTTAAAAAAAATATTGTTGAACAAGGTTTCAATTACTTGCTTCAACAATCTCATTATTGACATAATTGTGTTTTGATTCCATCTAAGAGCTATTAAGCATATAGTTTTTCTTTCAATCTTAGACCTACTTGGGGACCTACTTCTACTTAATAATTTTCTAAAGAAAGAAAATCAAGTGTTTTTTTGGTGAAATTTTTCTTAGACTTCCAATTGAGTTCTTTATTATAATTTTTTCTTATTCAAATTTTATAGTGAAATTTTTTTCTACAAATGGTGGTCTAAGTCATCTAAAATGTTAAGCCATAGTCCAAAAAAACCCTTCTTTTTTCAACTTTGTATGCTCATATCTTCTAATCTACAAAGTCAAACTTCTTGAAATTTTTACCATATGATCTCAAACAAGTCAAGAACAAGCTACTATGGTTAGATTCTAAAAAAATGTTTTTTGTTTTTTTGTTTTCTTGGGTGAATGTAGCAAAAAGAAAGGTGGCCTTGGTCATCTAGTAGTTGAAAGCAAACATTTTTCATATTGACATCCAAATTTCCAATGAGGTTATGTTTAATTGAAATATTAAATGACAATTCTAATTGCCCAAACCTTATGTAGAAAAGTTCATTCCTAAGATTTTGTCTATGATCCTTGACAACAAAGAATGGTTCCATTACAACTATGCATTCTACTTAAAAGTAGAGTCATCATTCTTGAATATTTTTGCCCAAAATGACATGATTGGTGGTCTCAACTTAAAAAAATTTTGAACTTCTAGTGATGGGGTGCTTCAATGTTCAATTATATTAGAATTTCTTAAATTTTTTGAGTGTAAAACCATCACAAAAAGTGACTTTTTAAAAGGCCTTGTGTCATGTCTATCTTAGATAAAGACTACAATGACTTTTATTTCCAAGACCTTAAAACAAATGGTCAATTTATTCTATTCTAATACATTGAATATTTTTGGTGAATGTTGTGATTGTCATTGATGCATGTACTAAATGTGTAGGTTAGATTTAACACTTTGCTATCAAATTATTTTAATTTTAGAATTTGGATAGTCGAGCAATTTTCTTTTCTTTTCTTGAGTTTCAACACTTTGCTCTATTTAGACACTTCTAATTTTGTATTAATTTTTTCTATTCATTATTTTTCAAAAAAAATTCAAGAATAATTTTTGGATATTCAAAATTGGTAACAATGAAAATTTTCAGATTTTCAAAAAATAGTTCTACAATTTTCAAAATTTTGGACATATTCCAAACATTCTCTAATTATTTTTGAAATTGACATATACATATAATATAGAGTCCATGGCACTACATAGGATTTTCAACCCACTCCCATGAACAAACAAAGGTAGCTAACAACGACACTAGTATGTGAGCATAGAAGTGTGAGCCTAAGTATGAGCCTTAAGCGTAAGTATATAAGTAAATATTCTATACTCATTGAAGGTATTTATAGCATAAACACCTATAATATAGGTGTTTAGAACATAGATACACTATAACTATTGAAGTGTCTATAACATAGACACCCATACTATAGGTGTATAAAATTTTAGGCTCATAGGCTCACACTTTCTATACTCACATACTAGCAACCGCGAGGTAGCTAAGATTGAACCCATTACTAATCATGGACGGATTCTAATTTAAATAACCCACATAAGATGAGTTTCCTCCATCCATTCCATGTGGATGTAGCAAGATGCAAGTTTTCATTTGCGAAGTGGAGCTCTCTACATCTTCTTGGATGGAGGGAGGTGCCTCAACCCATATGGGACAAATGAGGGTATGAACTTGAAGGAGCTCCTTTAAACTCATACTTTCAATTGTCCCATATGGATTAGGACACTTTTTTCTACTCCAAGTAGATATAGTTAGTTTCAATACTCACTTGAAAATTCAAACCAAGATGAATTTAATTTCTCATCTTTAGGGGGATTAAAAAAATTCTATTTTCTATAGATGAAATTGCTTGTACGCATTTCATTTATTAAAAATAAATTAAAATTGGATGGTCAGTTGGGGTCCGTACCTCCATAGTGAAGTCCAAAGTATAGTCACCCCCCTTGCCAAGCCATAGCTAGGGCTCAGCATTCCCCATCTCCTCAAGAAATTTGGCTATAAATAGACATTTCCGCTAAGCCTTGTCTTGCGTGCCATGGTACTTAATGTCACCTAGCTCGGTCAAAATCCCAATTTGTAGCTTTGGCCGAGCAGCTATGGGGATGTTCTCGAGAATTGCAAGATTCTTTTTGGTTGCAATAAGGGAAGAGGCTCAAAAATTGCCCACCTTCATTAGGAGGGATTTGAGAGCTCCACAGGGCCGTTTTCGGGACTGTTCCCGAAATTGGTTTGGAGAATGGCTGGCCACTGTCAAGCCAGCATTTCTCAAAAAAAAAATTAAAAAAAAATTTTTTTTGGGGGGTCTTGAAATATGAAAAAAAGTCCAAAAAAAAAATTCAAAAAAAAGAAGTTAATGACGTGGTAGTCGCTTGACCACGTAGGAATCCTGTAGAATTGCCACTATAAGAAAACCGCGTTTTCGGTGTTGTTTCAGAAAAAACATGTCGTGTTTTTTGAGACATCACGTGTTTTGCAAAAACATATTTAGAATGTTGATGTTTTTTGTGATGTCACAAAAAACAATTGAAAAATAAGTAGATGTCACCGTAGACAGATATATCTTTAATGATGTTTAAAAAAACAAGTTAATGTTTTTCGTGACATCCCAAAAAACATAGATTGCCACATCAGCAAAAAAATATTTTGATTATGAATAAGTTAATAAAAATTTCTTTGGTCAGTGGTAAAATTTTGACTTAAAGTAAAAAAGTAGGGAAAAGGCAGCCACATGGTATATTTTTCCAAAAAAAAGGAATGGATGGATGATTTTGATGTATAAAATGGATGAAAACAAATGGTCTTTATACAAGTGCAGTGGTAGGAAGAGAGACAATCCATATGGGATATGCAAATGAACAATTGGATTTAAAATCAAATGTCAAGAAAAACATCAAGATGTCACAAAAAACATCTACATGTCTGAAAAAACATCAACATGTTCAAAAAAACATGGACGTGTAAAAAAAACGTCGGTATGTTCAATGGTCAAATTGTCACATTTTAATTATCCCATACCTTTTGTCTCACCATGGACTAAGAATGGAGATAAGTATAATCCCCCTCCCCCTTCATTTTCATTAACTTTTAATGAAGTAATTTCTTTATTTTACCTTCAAAAATTCTCTAAAAGGTAGATGGTAAGTTTCTTTCAATTTTTGTTGAATTCAATAATTTGATTTATTCATTTTATTTTCAATTAATTTTAAATATTCTTTTTCTGACTTGGCCTTGTAGGTAGAGTATGTACCTAGTGATGTTTAATTTGACATTATGGAAAACATTTAATTTGATGTCTAAGAGAACACCATTAAAATTTTCTAATGACACAAAAAGTATGCTGACAAAGCATGCCACATCAACACATTTTAGGTTCACGTCAATAAATTTCAAGATTTTCCACGTCAAAAATTCAAAGGGTCCACGTCAGCTTCTGGGGGGTCTACGTCAGCACATTGTCAGGTCCACATCATTGTGGGGGGCAGTTTGGACTTGGATGAAAAAATTTCCCGCGTGGCAGTGCCCGACATAAAAATTGCTTATGTGGACAGCCTCACCCCTCCACGTGGAGTCTTCTAAACCGTTTGGAAGACTTTGTTGAATGTGATGTCAAAAAAAAAACAAGCAAAAATCGAATGCGTCAAATGAAATTTGGGCACGTTTTTTGCACGTTTTTTCTAACGGATTTTAGAGGACATCCACTTTAATTAAAACCGTGTCTGGATTAACGTAGTGACTTGTTTTTTTTAATGTTATAAAAAACGCCTGTTTCTTATAGTGTGCATTCCCGTGGCAAATTACGCGATTTTGGGCTATGGGAACTCGCGGGCTCCTAGAACCCTCAAATCTCTCCTGATGCTTCAATGTACATTGTTTGTGCATGCTACTTTTTCATCTTTATAGGATTGTACTAAGAGTAGACATTTGAGAAGGTGGGCAGTTTTTGAGCCCTATGTCACTTCAACTTCAAATTTTCATAACTAATTCCATAGAGCTCGATAAAATACGAAACAACCGTTGGGTTAGATGCCGGCAATTCCACTTGTCTTTCAACAAAAATTTCCTCAAAGAAAATTCAAGAAGTTCCCCTCCTCAAATTTCAGTTTCAGCTCTTGGATGGGTGCTTCATGGACCTTCTCCGCTCCCTTGAGTTCCTTTGATTATCACTCAGTCTGGTCAACCTTGGGATTGAGCCGCAAGGCTCGTCTGGTCGTAAAGTGATGGAAGCCTGGAACCTTACTCCAGCGGTTGGTTGATCATTATTGGTTTTCCTTTTTCCGCTGTGATTTCAATTTGTGCTCAAGTTGTCGCTGTATCAGTTGCCATGGAAGGCTATGCTCTGCAGGCCAGCCGGCCGGCCTTGCTTGCTGCCACAGGCTCGCCCTCGGCCTGGTGGGGTGGGGTCGAACCCACCCGCTCTCCCGGCTGGTGGTCAAACGTCAAAGTCAGAGATCGTCAACGCAAAGTCGCTGGGATGATCGGCATTGTCCACTTCTGCACTGATTTGGTGCGCCACTCAAGAATTGCCATCTTTCGAGAGATGCACTCACATCAACTGATTGGGTACAACTTTGCGTGGAATAAAATTGGGGATGCTCACTTGGAGGACAATGGAGTGAATTGGAAAGGAAAACCCACTCAGTTTGAAATATTAGAGGGAGGTAGAAGGTAGACCAACCCATTACCATCCTGATTTGTAATTTGACTATCTTGAGGCCGGTTTCAAGAGGAAAATATATTTCTCAGAGGTGTGCACATGTTTCACGAATCAAACTCTAGAGGAATTATAATTTTTTGATCAAAATTGTAATTTATGTGAAATTTTTGAAGTGTTCAGCACTAAATTACAAAAGCATGCATGACTAGGGTCATGGACACCCTAATAACAACCCATAACCACCTTCTTATGTCCCTTTCAGCATCTAGGTATTCACCAATCAATTGTTGCCATGTTACCCTAAATGACATAAATGCACTAATTTTGTCATATTTTTAGACATAATTGGCTCATTTTTTGATAGATTTGGATAGTGGAATGGGTGGAAATGGGTTGTAGATCGAATTAGGCTAGTCTACCTTACCAGAGAATAATAAAAAAGAAACACAGCATCAAATTTCTTTGGACCTCAGTTTTGGTGTTCTAGGGAGTTTTGTCCCGAGTTTTTTTCAAACTTTGGTTCCTGATCCCCCATAGCACCCACTTTACAATTAACTCTAATGTGCGAAAAAATTATTTTACAAGGATTGTATAACTTATATAAAGTAGTCTGCTCTTAACCCCTAAAGCCCTGAACATCGTTTTTTGAGATTATAAATTTTTTGGGCAACTCACTACAGATGGAGTTTTTATTTTTTTTCTTTGAAATTTTGATACAATATGTACCCAAGGAGTAGCTTTAAGGCTCAACAATTTTCATAACTTTTGACTTCACGGTTTAAAAGTTATGGCAAGATACGTTGTTTTCTTTACTCGGCAGGCAGACCGGGCAACTGAAAAAACTTCTTCAAAAAAACTTTTTCTTAAAAGTGAAATTTCAAATTGGTTCTTTAGGTTTATACAGGCATGGGAAGATTTGAATCAATCCATTTAGATCAATGAGTCAAAAGTTATGAAGATTTTGAGTTTGGAGTACTTTGCGGCCAGTTACAAAATCTCTACAATACAAAAAAAGTTTGAAATTCTTCATTTAATTCAATTTTTCATATTTTTGGAAAAAAATAAAAAACAGAAGGTGTAGATTGTTTATTACAACATTTTAACCATTGGGATTGAAAATTTTCAATTCCATGAATAAAATGTTCACAATTTAGTATTTTGGCTCATTTTTTACTTCTTTCTACTTACTTATTTTTTCCTATATGTTGTACAATTCCAAATGGTTTGAAATTTTTTGAGAATGTAGCCAACTTGCATTGAAGTATGAATTCAAAGAGTAACCACCATTTTGAATTTTTTTCACACAAATGTGACCTTGTGAAGTGCAGCTGCCCGGATTTTCGCAGGGATAAAAAAACAATTTTTGTCAATTCAAATGCTTATATCTTGCAATCTACATTGTGGAAATTTCTGAAATTTTTTCCACATGTTTACAAACCACCTTACTACAAGATCCTACGGTTACATGAGTCAAAAATCTGTTTTAAGAAAATTGCACTTGTATTAAAAATGGCAGTTTCAGAGCATTTTTGGTGAAAACATAGTCAAAAACCTTTAGGGGTTAAAGCTACCTTTTGAAGTGCTGCTGGAATTTAGAGAAGCTAAACTCCTTGACACAAATTCTGTAAATTTTGTAGGAAGAAAAATTGGAATTGGCATGTAATTCTTACTAGTTGTTTTATATTTTTTGAACCTTTGTGGAATTAGTAATGAATTTTTGAAGTTGAAATATAATAGTCACTAAAAGTGACGACCTCCTGAAATGTACACTAATGGTACATTGAAGAAAGAAAAATTTAACTCCATATTAAATGCTCCTTTTAGGTTAGGGTCCATTTTAAAGCATCCTACCTTACTAATGTTGAAATTACAAAAAATACAAGATAATCTATATGAGGTAAACTATCCCATTACAAGCAGAAAGACTAGCAAGTGTAGTATGATATTGCTATTTGAAAAACGTAGGAGTAAATTTTAGACAAGCAATAAGAATGACGTTACAATTAGAAATTAAAAATATTTTTTGGAGTACATGTGCTCTTTTTTTAGTTGTAGAAGGATTTTGCTTTAGGCATTTCATTTCAATCTACTGATCATGTGCTTGTCAACATTAAAAAAATAGCTATGGTAGAACTTCTACCAACCTATGTCCAATTTGATACATATATGTTCAATCTAATACATATATATCCAATCTATGCATTAATTTGAAGCTAACTAAGAGACAATATGTACTTAAGTGTAGATTTTGTCCATTTTACACATATTATCCTCATTTTGTGCCATCAACACTCTAAAGTAAGCAAGGAATTTCTTCATTTGTATTTTAATTTTCCAATGTAAACAATCTAGAATAGGGCTTTCCATAAATGTCTATAATGGGAGTTTGGATTGGAATAGGATGGCTTATATTAATGTCAATTGGCTAAGTGAACAAATACATTTACAAATTTAAGGAATAACCCAAAGAGCCTTTTTGTCTTGCCCATTGTAAGCTCTCAAGTTGCACTTGGAACTCTAAGTCTATTTTTCATAAATGTTTTGTGGAATTTAGTCAAAATATAGAAAGAGAATATATAGAAAGAAAATACATAAAAAGAGTGTTAGGAGAGTTTTGGTAGTAGTTTCTAACAAAATGGTGAAGGAACATCTTAGAAGGTGAAAAATTCCTAAATCTAGAGATTTTCATCATTCTAAGCCTTAGAAGTGAGTTTGAGAGAATAAGTTAGCAATTCTGAGAGATGTGAGAATATGAGAGTTAGTCAATTCTAGTGTCTATCTATGTAAAATCAACCTCTTAAAGATACACATGGTATACTAGCTAAGCCAATAGATTATATTATAGGTCTCGAGAGTCTACAAGAGTCTAAATCCAATTTCTATGTAAATTGGATTTAAAAATAAAAACCTTTACAAATAACTTTGAGAGTTGAAGTACTAGAACATTGAAGATGGCGGAATTGACAATTGAAGACTACAAAGAGGTGTTCCAAAGATAGGAGCATGCCAGGTACAAACAAGAATCAAGCGATTGTCCAAGATTCCCAGGTATCGGGAATTAAATTGTCCAATCGAGCAAAATAAATTCCAAATTACTAAAAATAGACAAGTGCAAGTGAGCGTGGAACTTACACTTAGAATCTAAGAGTGTCTTAGATGTTATCCAATTTATTTCGGATTTTTCCAGAATTCTACTTTGACTCTATGGGAAATCAATTGTGGACAAATATATTCATAAATTCCTAGAAATTACATATGTCGCGGTAAAATCTCACTAAAAAATAAATTCGGATTTTGTATGCTAAATAAGTGCTCAGTCAAGTTTGAAGACATTCCGACATTCCCAACTACCAAAATCAGCATCAATATCGAATTTCACAAGAATTTACAACTTGGCAGCGGATTGACCGGTGTACCAAGAGCAAATGATGTTCGATTGAATCAAATGAGGAAACATTCCTTACTCCAACAGACATTCCTAACGACCTTGGCCTGACATATTCATCAAAAATTACAAATTACAAAAGTTAGATTTTTAACTTTTAATTGGAGTTACCACAATTCCAATTTGCACTCACAAATGGCCTAAGAGTGAGGGGCAAGGGGTCCCTTAAAGTAATTGGGGTCTTCTAAAGACAATGGTGCAGACGAATTTTTGTTTCGAGTTTTCCCTAAAAGATAGAGAGGGTCAGCTCTTAATTTGACTTTTTAATCGTTAATTGCAGTTAATTAAAAGTGATTTTGGAAATATCTCTTGAAAAATCAAATATTGGATTTGATTAAGATCTCTTTCTTGCGTAAAAAGTCATCTTTGGACTAAAGAATGACAATTTTCAAAATAACTTTTGGTTAATTTGTAAAATATCTAGGTAGATTAGGATAAATTTCAAAATATCTTGGATTAAGATTTTGGATTGGATTTGCCGAAGATTTTATTAGCTAAATGGGGAGAGTTCTAGAGTTTATCACCATTAAACAAGTATTATTTTGAAATTACATTTAGGATAGATTAGGGGAAAAGTAACAAAGTGTTTTCATTGGCAACTTACGAGGGAGGGCCCGGAAACGGGTATATAAGGCCCCCCTTTGAGGTTGCCAGTACACTCATTTTTTCGCACACCAACACTTTGTTCTTCTACTCTTATTTTGTGCTACCAGCATGGTCGGAGCACTACTTAGACTAAAGATCTTGGCCAACTTTATTTTATGTTTTGTTGAAACTTTGAAGGCTTAAGGCCCCTTTAATTCATTTCCATTTTCTATTTTGTATTAGAGACCTCTTGTTGGACACTACGTTGTGGAAACTCTACGATTTTAGTACCAAAGTTCGGCTAAACACTGTCTTGTGTACCTTCTTTGATTTCTAAAAGCTTAAAAGTACTAGTTTGTGAAAATTTCAAATATTGAGTACCAAAGTTCGGTTAAATACTATCATGTGTACCTCTTTTGGTTGCAAGATTTTAAAATACTAAGACATTTTGGGAATTTAAAGTGAAAGTTCGGTAAAACATTGTCATGTGTACCTCCTTTTGCAATTAAAATTCTTAAAGTACTACTTGATGATCCCTACATGGCGGAGCTATAGCTCTTTCTATATTTGAAATTTGACTAAAACGGCAAAGCTTTGAACCCCTTCTAAATACCAAAAAACACTAAAACTTAGGAAACAAGTTGAATTATTTTTCAAAACCAAGTTAAAGGCTAGAGTGGGGAAATATAGCCAACCATTTTTAGGTATTTTGTGATTCTCAAGGTACTTGGGTAATTAAGGAATTGGTAGGCTTTAAAACCTTTAAACCAAACACCACACCACCATTTCTTTGGTTTCCAAGCATTTGAACACTCTCATTTCCATTTGTTTTATGCTCATTAGATAGAAGATAGGAAATTTGATAACATTCTTGAAAAATACAAAAATATTAGATTGAGGGTTCATTTCATTAGATTAAAATTAATTGTTTAACTTATAACATTTTCTAGTTTAGTTTCAGTGAAGGGAAAAATACTAAATACTAAAAATCAGCAATTAATTCAACTAAGGACTAGCCAATCCGCCTCATAGACAAGCCAGTCCATCAAGGGCCTTGGACGGGATAGCAGGGCCCATTGGGTGTTAGCCAGTGGTGTCGGGACATGTGGCGGGTCCCCTTCGGCCACCGTTGGAGCCAGGGTTTGGAGCCAGAGAGCGGAGCCAAGGAGTTGGAGCCAAGGAGTCGGAAGCCAAGGAAAGAGAGATTCAAACTCAATTCAAACAACTAATCAAGTAAGTAATTCATTCCTAATCATTGAATGAAAAAACGTATTAAAAATTGATATCGTAACAACAATAAGATTTTTGATTAAATTCAAAAGAGTGGAAAGGGACATCCACAACCCATCACTTAATTTCCTATGAAAAATCTAATTTTTGTAGCATCAAAAAATCCTTCATCATTAAGGCTCATCTTCACTTGCCATAACCAACTCTCATTCCAACATTGCAACCATCAAATGCAAGAATGTGAGGGAAGAATAGAATTAGAAATGAACAAGGCTACGGGAGAGAGACCTACGTGAATGAATTAACATTAAAAAACTAATATTTGAAGAATATCACTATTGAATTTGGTTCTTTATTCTTTGACTTTGACCCTTGATATTAAAAAAACAATTTTTATAGAATCTTACTATTAAACTTGTTCTCATTCTTTGGATTTGATCTACATTCTTTGGTAGTTAGTCATTAATTAGATTCTTAGAAGGTTTGGATTTTGTTGGCTTTGTTTTATTAGGCCTAATAAGCCAACAGGAAAAAAACAAAGTTGACAACCAATTTCTTTAGGAATTAGGAAAATTAAAAAAACTAATTAGATTTGGAAAGGTTTGGTTAGATTTTTAGATTCTAAATTAATTGCCAATTGAATTTAGGCTAGGTATTCCAAAAAGAAAACAATAACAAATATTAACAAATTAGTTGGAATTAACAATTGACTTTTCTTTAGAATTGATTTATTTAATTGCTCAAAGTGGATTAGGAATTCATTAGTGGAATAAATTAACTTTGTAGTATTTTTCTAATTACCAGGAAATTAGGAATTGATGAAAATACACAATTAATTTAAATCCCTATAACCATTAGTGTTTTGAATTTAGGAACAATTCTCATTTTACCAATAAAGTGAGAAATTATCATGGATTAGATGAACAGGCAAGATGAATTCAATAGGGAGATTGCCGGTGATTTCATACACATTATGATATTCGATGACGGGACGATGGAGATTTATGCTAAGGAGGTAACTCGATCCCAATTGATTTTTATTCTCATCATTTTGTGATTCAGCTTTATTTTGCCAAATGTTTGGAATTAGTGATTTGTTAGACTTTTGCATTAAAAATTTAGGATTAACTAAAAGTAGAGTAGTTAAAGCATTAGATTAAAGTTTAGATTAGAAATTCACAAAAACCCTTAAACTATTAACCATTACCACGTATTAGTAAAATTAATGATTTTTAGGATTAAAAAGACATGATTAAAAGAGTTCATTGCTTAAAAGGCACTCTTTGAACATGTGCCCAATTAGGAGAAAGTACTTGATTAGACATAGAACCCGTGTGTTGGATTTTAACTTGAGGGTGGAGTTAGAATCACTTACACCTACATTTTTTTTCTTATAATAAAAGTGATGGTCTAACTTGCACCACAATTTAGTTCAACTTGTTTGTGCCACTATATAGGTATTGTACAACAGTATACATTTCAAATTGAAACTTAGTTAGTACTCTATAGATAGTTTCTGCCTCTTCTGAGCGCATAGTGAAACCATGTGAAAAAAAATGAAAACCATACATGATTTACAAAAAAGGTGCACGTGTCAATTTCCCGTTGGTTGTAAAAATTTTACACATTTCAAAAGGGATACACTACCCATTTTTCTATTGAACATAAAACTTTTACGTTCAATCTGAAATCCTAATTTCTTCAACAACTTTGTTTTCAATCTCATGTCTCTATCTCCTTTGTTATACCCTTCAAACTCCTAAATTGTCTGCAAATGAAGAAGAAAGCATCATAATTAAAAAAATAGCTCAAAAAATAGATGAATCAGTAGACAACATTAACAACAAGAATAACAAAGACAGTCAAATAATAATAATAATAATACAACTACTATAAAATGTCAACATTCAAAATTTTAAATACACTCTAATACTAAATTCTTTACTCAAAATTCATTAGCATTTCACTGCACCGCAATCCAATTGAAAGCATCAATAGGTTGACAAATTGAGATACAAATTGTCAAACCCTGAATCTTTTGATTCACCTACAAATACTGCATGCAGTGATGGAAATTGCCTAACATGACATTGCAATGCAAAATCTTCTTCTACATGCAACAAGTTGGTTGGCTACCTTTGAAAATGATATCAAAATTGTTGAATGTCAAGCGGATACAAAACAATAGGTAGTTGGCTCCTCTAAAAGCAAATGACTTACAAAATATTTTAGGTGTTGTATTTCATCATTGGCCTACTTTTTGTATTTCAGTTTACTTTGTCTCCTTCTATAAAGAGCTTAGTGTTGTTGCACAATAAGAAAAAATAGCAAATCATAGGTCTTTGCATGTTACATTGAAAATAGCATCCAAAATAAAGAACTTCAAATAGTACTTGTAAATATTGCATGTTGAGAAGATCATTGCCCCCAGGTCATTGTTGCATCATTTCAACTCTCTATAATGATTACAAAAAAGAATATATTCATCAATCAAATCTACTCTATATCAAATTTTCAAATTTGGAGTAGCTATCAACAATCGTCAATTCTAGTACTAAGAATAGCAATCATAAAAAGAAGAGCAATAATCATGTACGTTTAGATGGTCAAGTAATGTTAAAGAGAGAATGTGCATCCTTTGAATGTTAAGTAGTACACTTGTAAAACCTTCCATCAACCAATGTCTTCAATGACATTTCTTTTAATTTGCATCGCATGCAAAGAATAATTTAAATTAAATTTATTTGAAATCCCCTCTGCCATACCACCTCCACCCCATCCCACCCTATTTGTAATTTAACAACAAAAATCAACAACTCTTAATTTTTGGAGGGGGGAAGGAATTGGTGTATTGGATGTGTTGCCTCTCTTTAGTACATTGTACAATAGTACATATTTCAAATTGAAATGTTCACTATTCATTCTTAGGTAGTGGCACAAATACAATGGCTTACCTTTCCTTATATCTTCATGATATATTTTGAGGCTATCATCTTTTTATATTGTGATGTTACATTATTGTATTTAAATATAACTATCTTCAAACCATATACAATATTTGGTCATCAACGATGGCAAATATAATTCTAAAAATTGATGCTAGAATGATCTAGAAATTATGTTTCAAATTGTTCTTTTAAATTGTGTAGAAAAAAGAAGAACTCTAAGGGAAGATTCTAGTCTTTAGTATCTTCCGAAATTCCAACTTTAATTAAATATTTGGCATGAGGATCCAATCTAAATTGCCAAATATATTACTATCACTTTACAATGTTTAGGTGTTCACAACCATATGATCTTAGTCCCCTATGTAGATTTTATAGGGCTATATATAGTGAAAACATATGTAATGGACTATGAACAACTCTTATCCAAATGCAACAAACTACAACAATGCCAAAATGTTGATGAAAAATAAAAATTGTTCCATCTTTATTCCTTGGGGGATGCATTGTATATTGGTCTTGAAAATAGTATGCATTGAAATACAGGGTGCTTTTTAAGTTTTGGAGGTAAAAATTTGAAAATTATTAGAAATAATATAGGTGGTGTAGCATGAAAAAATAGGTATTAAAATAGAATATACTCTAAAATGGAAAAATATACAAATGTTAAAAGTAATTTAGGATTCCTTTAATTAAATTATTGAGACAATTGTTGCCGTTAATTTAAGGGTCACGTAAATGGAAAAGTGGGTAGGAGATATGAGTACGGTGCATTGTGATAGTAGAATGTATGAAAGACTGTCATGTAGTTAGGTAAATCCTAAACTACTACACCTTATGTTTCCTTGCCTTCACCTTTGTACTTAGGTGATAGCAAGAAACAATTGTCCTATTTTGTATCACATTCTACATATTGACCTATTTTTTGGCTATAACTTTTGTATTTTGGCTCCAAACAACTCAAGCTTTATAGGTAAGGCTCTCATGACTATCATAAATATTGTCTAACTTTTTGTAATTTTCAAAAATAGTTTAGTGTTCAGAAATAGATCTCAATTAAATGTCACATTTGCCAATTTGGAGGGTTTTAGTACTATTTAGTACCCCGTAAAACAAATTTTGAGATAAAATTTGAATGGGACAATCTTGTAGTAGATTTGTAGTTAATGTCCAAAAAAACTCTAAAAATAATTGTATGTGGTATGGCAGTTCATATAAAGAGCTTCTTTCTCCTTGCATTTTGAAACATATAAAATATTATTTTGGTGGATTTTTTTGGTGAATGAATATCTCCTTAGAATTGCTACAAATGGAATTTTTTAATGTTTTTTTCTATTTTTAACTAATTAGTACGTCAAAGTATCAATAGTCTTTACATTTGGTGCTTTTCTAGTTATCCTATTTAAAATTTTGTTTCTAAAAAATTCCTTCGATGATTGCCTTCATCTTAAAGGTATATACATTTGCCATATTTTTTTAGACTTCTTTTCAATCACTTCCTTCATTTTAAAGTACTCTAAAAAATTTATGAGTATTGTGTAAAACGCAACAAAATCAACAAATGTTTCTTGCAATCATCTACATGTGAAACACTAAATACTTTGTTCTATTGGAAAAATTGTGAATTTTTGGATTGCCCTAAAGTGAAACACACATAGTTTTGTTAGTACGTATGTGTAAAACATCTATCAAGTTGGGTTATGGCATCAAAGTAGCATCTTTGTGCATTTAAATGTGCAAGACACTAACTTCATCCCATGAACTCAATCCAACAGGGTAAAAAGGAAAAAGCACCCTAGTTTTGTGCTATGTTTTTTATTATATCTTGTCCTCACCTAGCTAATTTGGGGTCCTTGATTGCAAATATGAATTTAAAATTTGAAAAAAAACAAAAATTTCATCATTTATCCTTGGGGTAAATCCAACCCATCAAATCCACTTCATGGAATGAAGTTAGCATCTTGCTTTAACCCTGAAGCGCTCTGACATCCATATTTTGGACAATGAACAAAGGGCTTCAAGACACTATTTCATCCAGTTAAATTCTCATTTAGCAAATGTAATACTTGAATCTAGAAAAGATAACCTTCCTTAATGCATGACCAAATTCATTAAATTCTAGTCAATGATATGTTTGTACAAAGCTATAAGCAAAAATGTGCAAAAATTCAAAAAAAGATTGAAGCATTTAGGGATTAAATGTTATACTAATTCTCAATTCAAAGCTCTTAAAGGCCAAATTTTACCAATTTGACATGGAGTTGACATGGTACTAATAATAACTTGTCATTTTCAAGAACTTTTAAATAAAATATTAAAAAATTCGAATCTTTTTTCTCTATTGGCATTGCTTTAGTAGCAGTTTTGCAACCCTCTACAAGGTTCACATTTTTTGCAATGACAATCAAACAACCTAACTTAAGGTATGGCTTTTCCTTGAAATTATCCACTTAACGCAAGTATTTGATAATAACAAGGCATAGAGCTCCCTAAGATTTGTTTGGCCCTACTATTTTCCTTTTTCCATCCAACAAGTTGATAAATTATGAAGAGTCCACAACTTATATCACAATAGGAAGGTCTATAACTTTCATACATTTTAAAGCTTTGTTGTGTGTAGCTCACATTTTGGAAGGGCAAAGAGTAGTGCCAAATTGTACCAAAAAATCTAATTTGGCTAAAGAGTGGTGATTAATGGTGAAGTTTTTTACCAAAAACTTCAAATTAAAAACTTCATGGATGAAATCACCAAATTGTGAATGAAAATAAAATTATAAATATTTTATATGTGCTAATGTTGTATTTTCCATCCAATATATAAAGGAAATTTGGGACACCACTATAACATTTTATATTACCACTTTGGCACTTTATAAAAAATGAAAAAAGTGTCAATTATGTGTATCAATAAATTATATCTTTTTTGCATAAAAGATGATTTTTTTATGTAGAATATTTTTCTTTGGATTCATTTTTATTATGCAAAAAGTCTATTTGAGGTTTGGTTTGTTGGCTTTGCATCAAGGCAATAAATTGTAAAAAGACACTGAAATTGTGCGGGATTCATGATAAGGTGTGTTCGGAGCTAGATGCAATCCAATATCCAGGGTATAGATTGCAGATGCTTTAAGAGCATTTCCTTGCTAAATTGGGCAAGTCCGGAATTGTTTATCACAAATCCAAATGGATAGGACATATCCCTCGTTGTCACTTCCAATAGTGTCAATAAGTGTAGAATCTTCAAAAAAAACTATAGCCATTTGACTATTGTAGATCTTTGACAACAAAACTTTAGTCATGGGCCGCTTCCCAAAAGAAAGGGTGTAGTTCCTCTAAGTTAGGTTTTTACAACTTAGAGCGTCTCCGCTCTTTCACTAGGAAGGAACTTTCAAGATCCAATCTATAGCAAGCTCAGACTCCCATATTTTTCCCATCATAGACTCACCCAAGGAAAAATAAATTCTAGATTCTATTAAAAAAGACTATCAACCCTCCACCTTAATATGCCCTTCCATCTCTTCATTGAGCTTCGATTGTACTAGCCTTTAGAACTATGATTTTGTATCACTTTCCGAAATGTTTGACAATCATAGCAACTCTAACCAATGAAAAAACAAAATAAGATGGCACATTCTAATAATCATGTTGAGTACTACAAAGAGATGGAAAAGAAGAGATGGAAACAACTTTGTTGGTTGAGCCCGTAAAAAACTATTTGGGAAGGTAGTTTTTTGTGAAAGGGTTTGCATGGCAAAATGAATTCACCTAAGGTATTTGGTAGTCTTTTAATAGGGCCTGCTTGGTTTTCAAATCCCTACTAGAAATGGTTTGTAAACACAAAAGGACTTGAATTCCAAAGGTGCAATTGTTAAAAAGTACACTAGAATTCTTATGTCAAGGGGAATTTGGAGTTTGTTCTTTTGTATAGGGCCATGAATAGAAGGAAAAATGTCTATTTGGGAGCTCTTTCTATGAGTGGTGTGTTGGTGGTCAAATTTGTAAGATACAAAAAGATGAAGTATAGTGATGAAAATTTGAGGTGGCTTGTGTTGAAAACCAAGAAAGGTTGCAACTATTTGGACTACTATAGGCTTTTGGGTGCACCAAAGCTCTTACTATGTCATTTTGGTGTGTCCCACAAGAGATGCTCTCACCACAACCAAATATAATTTAAATAATGTTTGAGTGGGCATGATATGGAGAGTGAATTATCCCCTCCACAAGCACCCTTGATCCCTTTTGTATGAACACACTACAACAACAAGTTCTTTGTGGATCCACAAAACCCTACCCCAATGCAAGTGACACCTTCCACGATACTTTTATGGATGCAACAATTCTTAACTCCCACTAGGCAAAAACTGGCCCTTTGCTATGCTTTCCAAACCCCTCAATACTTCTTTGACAACACTAATAATGACCCCTAGAAGAACACAAAATAATATATATAGTTTTCAAGACTCCATACCTACTTGCAAACTAAAATTCCTCATAACTTTTGACTCTTTAATTCAAATGGAATGATTCAAAGCTTCCTATGTCTGTAAAAACCTAAAGAATCATTTTGAAATTTTACTTTTCAAAAAAAAAGTTTTTTTGAAGAATTTTTTTTAGCTGCCTAGGTTGCTCTTCGAGTAAAGAAAACAACATATCATGCTATAATTTTTTAACCACAAAGTCAAAAGTTATGAAAATTGTTGGGCCTTGAAGCTACTCCTTGGACACATCTTGTGTAAGAAATTCAAAGAAAAAGAAAAAAAAAAAATTCATTCGTAGTGAGCTGCCCAAAAAACTTATGTTGCCAAAAAATGCAGCTCAAGGCATTAGGGGTTAAGCAATTCTGGAACAAATCATGAGGAATATAAGGCTATGCAAATTTTTCCCATGTAGAAAGATAGGAAATATCGGGATTGAAATTTTTTCGTAATTTTGTTCCCAAAACTGAAATTACTGTGATTTTTGGAAGCCAAAAAGTGTTTTGAACCTATAGCCAATGTCTAAAGTCTTCTAATTTGAATCATAGCTGAGACTACTTTCCTACTTGGTACTTCTCTCATACTTTATGACACTTTGGGACATGTGTCATGACCTTATTAGTCCCAACTTTGAAAATGGAAAAAAATTAGAATTAGCTTTGATTCGAAAAATTTTCTAACCTTGGTTGGAAATAGCTACACCCTACAAGTTGAATATGGGTCCTTGATTGGGAATAGGTGGTTCTACTTGACCATAGTTAAGAAGGTGGTTGGGCTGTCATTTCTTATTTTGAAAAAAATTAATGAACACCTATTCACTTGATTAGAAATGGCTCTTAAATCAACCATTGAAGAAGTATGAACCATCCATTGAAGAGCTATTAACCAAACCTTATTATGTTATGATGTAATCTTAGTCCATTCTCTCATCAACACATATTCATTTTAGAGCCTCTTAGAGCAGGATTGTTTTTTTGCGCTGTAGGTAAACAAGAAACAGCCTTGCATGCCTTCCAAGCAAAGGGCAATATTTGGAGGGGGCCACAGACAGTGGCGAATGCTGTTGAATCAAATTTCGAATCTGGCGATAAATCACCAGAAAAAAAAAAACTGTCTTAGAGAACGGTTTGAAGAAGAGGATCGATTTTAGAGCCACCTACTATAGGCATTTCCACAAGTTAAGTACAACAAATTCCACTCAATCAATTCCCAGTGCATTTGGAGATGCACCAAACTGGTCCTGCCGTGGAGGAACTCATCTGAGCTTACTCACTGTCAAAATTCAAACTTGGTTCCAGGGCTTTGTCCCCCTCCAGGCCACTTGTGGCTGGTGAGTATTGTATTTTTTATTTTTGCAGTGAAATTCCATTTCATTTGTGTCAAAAAAACATAAAAAACTTGGTTCCAGGGTCTGTTTCATTTGTGCCCAAACTTCACTTGGTTCCAGGGCTTTGCCTTGACTTTCTGCTGTTTGTTCTTTTTCTTTCTTTCTTGGAACAAACTCTGGGCCTACAACAGAAGCAAAAAAATTCAAAACTTGGGCAAGGTGGGCCTGCAATTGGAAATCTCAGTCCTCTAATCGGATTCCAGGCTAGAAGTTACTAAGCTAAGCTTAGTTGGATGATACTCATAATCAATTGTTGACTTTTCAACGCTCTTGTGGCTCTATGCTATGGGCTACCTATCACCATCGCCATCACAAGTTACAATTCATAACCTTCTTTCCTTTCAACTTGATACCTACACCCTTGGATCATGAAGATCAAAGGTTGTGATTGAAAAGTCAACAACTGGTTATGTCGCCGCTACCGCAGCTCATTGGTTATCTAGTACATAACTTGAGGCATGGATCATCTAGTATTAACTTATAGTTTCACCAATTCCCAACTTCCAACTCAAATTGGATGAAAGTTACTATCTGCCCCAATTGGCAAATCTATCAATTTTACATGATTTGTATCTGCATAGCCCCACTTGTCAAGCAGGAGTCTAGTCCTCATTGGAAACTTGAAAATGCTTTGGGATCAATTTTTTGGAAAAATTTGGAAAAATTGAAAGACAAAGTTAGAATGATAGATATGTATTAGATAGCCTTCGAGCGGCGGTAGCAGCGAGAAGGTTATCGGACATAACTGATTGTTCACTTTTCAATCCAACCTTTGATCTATATGATCCAAGGGTGTAGGAAGCAAGTTGAAAGGAAAGAAGGTTATGAGTTAGAACTTGTGATAATAATGGGTAGCCCATGACATAGAGTCACGTTAGCATTGAAAAGTCAACAACTGGTTATGGTAATGCTCTTTGATAGTTCTGAAATAAGCCGGCATGTGTCCATTTCTACTGCCATAGCCAAGGAAGAAATGAACTGACTGATCCAAGCATTTGCAGCCAGTGAGACAGTCAGCCATTTAACTTATATACTCAGATAAGCTTAATCATTACTGTAACTTATTCAAATATCCTATGACACAAGACTGGGATTGTTGAATAATCTTACCCTGGAATTTTTTAACCAAGGTATGTACACCCAAAAGCACACATGACTTTAAAGCGAAATCTACAGTCTGTGTACATTTTCAAAATTAGTTATGTACACAGACTGTAGATGGTGCTTTTGGAAACAAAATTTGACCCTTAATAATTTTTGCATATTGTTTGTATCCAAAAGTTGTGTTTTTGAGTGCATTGGGATATGCTTTCACTTGCCAACAAGACTATATGAAAATTTGAACAATTTCGGCCGGGTTGCCTTGGTTGTTGTGTCGTGTCAGTCCAACTGCGACCCTCGAAGGTCATATGTTTCAAAAAAATAAAATAAAATTGAACAATCTAATAATTGTTATTAGGCACAATACCAATTTGTGAAGCTTTTAGGTGTACCTACCTTAAATCTCCATTCCACTGTTGATAAGTGGGCTTCATTGACCCCAACTCCACATGGAAGTATATCCCTACTTGAGACTATGCTAAATCCAATTGAGTTTAACCCCTAAAAGACCAAACTGCGTTTTTTGGCAACATGTCAATTTTGGGCAGCTCACTATAAATGGTTTTTTTCTTTTTTTTCTTTGAAATTTTCAAAAAACATGTGTCCAAGGAGTAGCTTTAAGGCCCAACAATTTTCAAAACTTTTGACTACATAATGAAAAAGTTATTGTATGATATGTAGTTTTCTTTGTTCAGTGGGCAGCCCGGGCAGAAAAAAAAACTTCTTCAAAAATCACTTTTTTTGAATTTTTGAATTTGAAATTGGTTCTTTAGATTTATATCTACTTGGAAAGCTTTGAATCATTCCATATTGATTAATGAGATGAAAGTTATAGGAGTTTTAGTTTGTGGGTAGTTTGTAGGTAGTTATGGAATCTCTACACTAAAGTAAACTTTGAAGTCATTTATTTTACTCAATTTTTGATATTTTCGAATAAAAACAAAAACATTGGGTATATATATATTGTTTATAACAACATTACAACCATTGGAATTGGTAATTTTCAATTCCATAGAAAAATAGTTAACAATTTAGTATTTTGAATCATTTTCTACTTCTTTCTACTTACTTATTTTTTCCTACATCTTGTACAATTCCAAATTATTTGAAAATTTTCAAGCATGTAGCCAACTTGAATTGAAGAATGAATTTGAAGAGTTACAAATATTTTGGACATTTTTTCATATAAATGTGAGCTATTGAAGTACAGCTGCCCAGATTTTCGTAGGGTCAAAAAATGGTTCTTTAACAATTCAAATACTAATATCTTGCAATCTACATGGTGAAAATTTCTAAAAGTTTTTCCACATCTTTTTAAACTAGTGTAATACAAGATCCTATGGTTACAAATGTTCAAAGATGTTTTTCTTTTTGAAATTTTGTATTTGCTTTAGAAATGGCAATTTTGGAGTGTTTTTGGTGAAATCATAGTCAAAAACCTTTAGAGGCTAAGCCCCAAAAGTTGCAAGGATCATACTTTGGATGATTAATAAGGAGCTTTAGGACAATGTTTTAATATATAATTTTCATTCATTTAAAGTTATATTTGAATGTTTAAAAGATAACATTCCTTGATGACCAATTTGGTGATCATGAATTGAGATTAAAAAAAATTGTTTGTACAAAGAAAAAGTCACTTAGATGGATGCTTTTTTTAATCTTAAAGTAAGAAGTTTTATCCCAAAAATACTAATTGTAATTGGAGTTGGGTAAACTAAGAGTGCACCGTACTCCATTTGTCCTATTAAAAACCTCTACAAAAGTTTTTTGATTAAAGTATCATATTTGAATATTGCACATGAATGCTATCAAATGAGACATAAATGGTGAAGATCTAGATTTCTTTAATAGTATCCAATTGCTCCAATATCAAATCAAACAAAAGAAGATAGGTGATCTCATTGCCACAATAATCAAGGCATTTGAGGGCCTTAGGGTCAAAAAGTTGAACAATTTTTTCACCTTATAGCAATATATGGTTGAGGCAATGAAGATGGAAGTAGCAAGTACACGATGCTTAGTGTGGACAAGCTAAGTCAAGCTTGCTAGTCTTGAGAAGAATGTTCCTAGATCACTTAACTTGCTCAAATGAAGTCATTCAATATGGAAACACTTGTTGAATGGTCAAAATTAATAAACAAAGATTTTTAGAAGTACACAAATTATGTTTACTATAGAATTTTTTTTGTAGGACAAAGAGAATATATGTTTATTAAATCCCAATTATCAACTATATTTATTGGACCTTGAAGCACTATATTTGACACTAAATTACAAATGCAAATGTTGACAAAACATGTTAATTGTAGAAAACCAAGCGATAGTCAAAACTTATTATGTCTACTTACATTGTGAGCAATTAATGTCATATTGTTTTGTATGACAGTTGGCTTGATATTTTGGATTCTTTTAATAATTGGAATACATAAATCAAAAATTGTATGAAGTAGCTAAATCTAATTGCAACTCTATGCAAAGGCGATCCTTCTACATTTCTTTGGGTCTAAAAGCTAGACTAACTATTGAGTACAATTTTAGAATTATTAGAGTATTTCCAATTTTTAGAGGTGTGCAACCCTTTTAGTTGTACGAAATTAATTCCAAGTATCAAAGGTCACCCTAATTTCCAACAAAAGAAGTTGTACACTTCCAAAATTCAACAAATTACTCTTGGAAAACAAATAGTATTAGGAGAGATTTGAAGGCATTACAAGACTAACAATTCTCAGAATGTGAAACCTCTAGTAATAGTGTCACATCTATAGTCTAATATGGCGACGACACTACCATGACAAATATTACATAAGAGGTTTTTTCGAGGTAATGAGAGACTGTTTCATCCTCGTTCTCCATTATGTGAATTAGCCATTGCTGATCAAAATTAAAAATAATTAAAAATAAATAATAATAATAATAATAAATTTAATTTTTTATTTAATAAAATATTATTATCTGATGTGGCAGTCTCTGTGCCACATCAGATGAGCTGCTGGGACAATTTTTAGCGAGTTTCCACAGTCCGGGAACTCGCAGTCTTCCAACATGGTAAGAAAACCTCTTATGATTTAATTCATTATTTAATTATAAATAATTTTTTTGAATTTTTTGAATTTAGTTTTCATTTTTTCTTTAAAAGTTTAAATTTTATTAAATAAATTCCAAAAATTCTAGAGGCAACAAGGGCTAGTTTGTAGTTCTTAGATGGTATAGGGAACACCTAGGAGAATGATCCTAAAATGGCCCTTCCTTGCCTTCAAATCTCCCTTGATGGAAACTAAATAATATTTAGTTAAGTCTAATTCATATTTTCATAGAAATGGAAAAATGTTGTATTCAAAAAATTCAAAGTAGAAATAGAGACATCCCAATCCAAAGTGTTTACCATTGATATAACCAAGGTGATTCAATCTATTGCCACCCAAATCATAATTAAGCCTTATGTATATACATAGTACATTTCAAAACATAAAAGGACATCCCACATCAAAAAGTGAAAAATTGAAATTAATTTAGGTGGTAATAGGGTAGTTCACCTTATTAACCCTTGAAAGCCCTTGGCATTAGGAGGGATTTGAGGGCTCCAAAGGGCCGTTTCGGGACTGTTCCTGAAACTGGTCTGGGAACGGTTGGCCGATGTTAGGCCAACATTTCTCAAAAGAAATAAAATAAAATAAAATTTGGGGGTCCTGAAATATGAAAAAAAGTCCAAATTTTAAAAAAAAATGTTAATGACGTGGTAGTCGCTCGACCATGTAGGATTCCCTTCTTATCTGCGTTCCTGCGGCAAATTACACAATTTCGGGTTGCGGGAACTTGTGGGGCTCCTAGAGCCCTCAAATCTCTCCTAATGCCTTTTTGGATTTAAGAACACAATTGCTTTTGAGATGTTATAGGTTTAAATGCAACTATAGTGAAAAAAATTCAACCATATAGCTTGTAGTATACATATTATAGATGATATAAATCAAATTTGAAGTCATTTGGTTACATAGATTGTAAGATTATAATATTTTAGTGTTGGAAAAGGATGCTAAAATTTTCATTTGTAGATATACATTTGGAGGTCAAATTTGATTTCTACACCTACTCAAATGAAAAAACCTTAAATTATAAAGTGCTTCAAAACCAACAAGCAAATACATCATCGAAAGGAAATATCATTGAATTGACTTGTTGTGTATGCAAAATTAATAAAAATGGCTTTGGAATGTCAAAAATAGAAAGAAAAATGTCAGTACCCTTGTTACAATCTTAGATTGATAAATGCATTCATAGATGAAAGGACTAATGATTGTGTTGTAACTTTTGTCATGACCATTGATAGATGAATGCATTGATGGATGATCATGAACTAATTCATGATGGAATGTGTACTAGTAGATAAGCAAAGATTGCCAAGAGATAGATATCTCCAAATGATGGATTTATGTAGTGGAGTTAGATAAATCTAGTTCGATGGCAAGGCATTGGAATGCCTAGAGATGGATATTTGTAGATGATGGACTTATGTGGTGGAGTTAAACAACTCCATTTGGAGGACTAGTGCACTAGATGAACACAATTGTATTGGAACTTGGAGTTAGATAACTCTAAGTAGAAGATGAAGATTTGTAGAAGAGATGATTTAATAGGAATATAATTGGAGGAGATAACTAGGATTTTTACTTTAGTGGATGGTTCCGAATAGAATCAAAGAGACAAAAATAAAGATAGAAAGGTAGTCCTAGTCTATCTTAAAGATTGATAGTCTTCATTGATAATTTCCATTATAAGACAAAGCTTGAGGGTGAGGAGACTATCTTCTTTTGGAAATTGATATCTCTCTATGGTCAGGTGGTTTGAGCTCTTGTGAAAAGATTTTGTTATTAAGTATATTTTGTCTTTGCATTTGGAGTCCATTGTGACTTGAAGTTAAAAACTATAGGAGGTTTGTAGCAAAAAATATTGCAAAAATCACATCCAGTGTTGAACCTCTCTCCACTAAATGCCTCTCAATCAATATAACTTCTTAGATTGATATGATATTTAAGTCAAACAAACTAGATTAGTATATATGCAACTTTTTTCAAAATAAAAATTAGAAGTGGACACTATATAAACAAGAAACAAGCTGCTACAATTTGTATGGAATTTTGTACTTCAAATTATTTTTACAACACTTGAAACAACTTAGATTGACATGAAAATTTTACAACAATAAATATACTTCTAGGGTTGCATAATCCAAAAAAAATTTAAAAATAAAAATTGGATGAACAAGATTCAAGTCCCAAAAGTTGTAGCCATCAAAATGTAGTTTGGTGATCTCAAATTAAATCCATGAACTCCAAATGACTTTCAAAAAATCAATACATTTTAGATTGATTTGAATATTTTAATGCTCATACTAGAAAAGAAAGCACACATTTTTAGTTAGAAATAGGAATTGTGTTAAAACTAAGACTTCAAACCTCATTTATGCATAGTATAATGTGTTTTTTCAAAAAAAAATTGAACTAAAATTAGTTAGAAAATCAATTAAAGTTTTGCCTACAAAAATGCTTCTGAAATTTTGAGTTTCCAATCAAAAGTTATGGAATTTCAAAGAGGTGTTTGAAATTGTTCTTATTATATTTTTTCAAACTTCCTCTTTGAAATCTGTCCATAATTTTTGATTAGCAACTTGAAATGTCAAATGGATTTTTGGACTTGAAACTCTAATTTGTATTCTAACTAATCTTAGTTCAAATTTTTTTTAAAGTATTTTACTCAAAATGAGGTTTGAAATCCTAGTCTTAGTAAAATTACCTCCTAGTTTTAATACAAAATTTTGAGTTTCTAACTTTACTATGAGCTCCAACAACTTCTAGAATTCATATACCCCACATGGATTGTTCAACCTCCTACCACTCCAAATATATAGAGAAAACTTTTTTCTCCTATAGACGAGTAATGCTAAGGTATTAATGATGAGTGGTTGAAGATTGCAATGAGGTACATCATAGTGTTAGTAAATGATAACTTCATCATTTTGTATCTAAAATAAAAATTGTATGTGAAATCTTGTTGGGTTTCTAAGAAGACATTAACTTTGTCAAAACTGATTGAAAAATTGACAAGAATTTGACAAATATTGCAATATTGACCGCATTGACAAAGTGCCAACTTTTAGAAGTTGTGTCTATCATTTTGGACACTTTTTTATCAATTTTTTTGTAAATTAGGACCCATTTCCCTTGTAGTAAAATTTTTGAAGTTGAAAAAATAGTAAATTGAATAAAGCAAAATGGAACTTTGAGTCATGTTTGCTTTTAATGCCTCGTTACAATTCAAGCCTCCTTCTTTAGAAGAAATATATAAGTAGGCTCTTAAATTGAGCAGTCATATTGAATCACCTCTAGAAAGGGCTTTGAAACAGTATACATGCTTTGCAAAATGAATAAGTTGTTTTGAACCCAAAAATCTCATTTGAAGTGAGTGGTTTCAAGATAGTCAATAGTTAATGGGAACAACCATTATGTATAGTGTATAACTTAGTACTACGTGATTGGATAGCTTGAACAAAAATTTAAATGACATTAAAAGCATCATTAAAATGTGCAAACTTGTGAGGTTTTGGCCAAATGAGTGGCACACATGTGTCTTGCTCATTTTCTTGTTTCATTTATAAAAAACAAATGAAATGGAATTTCATTACAAAACAAACTTGATTGGTTATTGACACTTTGTTGGTGCATAAATAGACTTTGTTGAACACTCACAACATCTTCATAATCAATTTTTGGACTCTCTTGGTCCATTAAAAGCTACAACCTAGTAATTATTACTACATAAATAGCGCCCTATGCACCTTTGCCTTTTAAAAATTGTATCTTATTCAATCAAGGTTAGAATTTACCAAAAAATTGTTATACCTATGTTTTTCTTTCCTCCATCTACCAAAAAAAATTAGGCGTGTTTAGGCAAATAGATTGAACTTCAAATCAATCTTTCTTCTTAGATGGTTGATTACTAAACTACTTACCTTATTTATTAATAGTTATAGTTTGTTTTATTTTGTTTTATTACCCACCTTGACCTTAAACCCTCATTGCCTAAAGTCCAAACGCCCTTGAAAGCATCCTTGCTTTTCAAGCCTTATAAATCTACATGTCACTAAGGTATCAAAATTTCAACCATACAATTTAGACTACAAAGTGTTTTGTAGGTTGGCTCCCAAAAAATCATTACATCTTGTATTGATCTAAAAAATTTTACCACAAAATAAGAGTAGTTTGCACAACTTTTCCAACAACTTTTTATTGAGTTTGGACATTAGATGCAAAAGTTACAACACTTTAAATCGGAGTACCAAACTATGTTTACTTCTAAAGGTTTTTGAGTGTGTTTTCCCCAAAATGCTCAAAAACTGCAATTTCTAATATAAGTGCAAAATTAAAAAATAAAAATAAAAATTGACACATGTAACCATAGGCTCTTGTAGTGAGATGGTTTGAAAAGATGTGGAAAAAATTTCAGAAATTTCCACCTTGTAGATTGCAAGATATTAACATTTGAACTGACAAAAATCCTTTTTTTATCCTTGCAAAAACCTGGGCAACTCCACTCTACAAGGTCACATTTGTATAAAATAATGTTTAAAATGGTGGTTACAATTTGGATTCATTCTTCAAGGCAAGTTGGCTACATGCTTGAAAATTTTCAAATCATTTGGAATTGTACAACATATAGGGAAAAGTAGTAAGTAGAAAAAAATAGAAAATAATTCAAAACACTAAATTGTGAATAATTTATTTATGGAAATGGAAAATGCCAATCCCAATGGTTGTAATATTGTAATAAACAATCTTCACCCAATGTTTTAATTATTTTTTCAAAAATATTGAAAAATTGAATTAAATAAAAGATTTCAAACTTTTTTGTAAGTTAGAGATTCTATAACTACCCCAAACCAGAACTTCTCATAACTTTCATCCCATTAATCGAAATGAAATGATTCAAAGCTTTCCACATAGATAAAAATTTAATAAACTATTTTTTATTTTTTATTTTTTCAAAAAGCAAACTTTTAAAGAAGTTTTTTGAGTTGCTTGGGCTACCCAAAGATTAAAGAAAATCACATATCATGCAATAACATTTTAACCATGTAGTCAAAAGTTATGAAAACTATTGGGCCTTAACTCCTTAGACAAATGTTGTGTGAAAAATTTAAAGAACAGAAAAACAAAAAGAATTCCATTCATAATGAGCTGTCCAAAATTGCCATGTTGCCAAAAAAAAACTGCAATTTGGTCTTGTAAGGGTTAAGGCACTTTTTGTCTTGGTAGGTGATGAGGGGTAAACTTTCTTGTAAGGTAGAAGGCTCTAAAATGGAACGGGTTCTAAAATGGTGCCCTATCTTAAATGTACAGTACTTGTACATGTTTCTTTTTCATAGACTTCAGCAGTGTACTGACAGTGTACATTTTAGCTAGGACACCATTTTAGAGCCCTATGTCCTTTCAACTTCGAAATTTGATAACTAATTCAAAAAAGCTCAGAAAAATATGAAACGACTTGGGTTAGATGTCAATTCTACTTATCTTTCAAGGAAAATTTACTGAAAAATATTTTTAGAAGTTTTACCTCCCTGAAATTCTGTTTCAGCCCTTAGATGGTCCATTATAGGACCTCTTACCTTATCCATTGAGATGGCTTTCTCCAGGCTTGGTGAATTGGTCTCTCTCTGATGCACACAAACTTTCTTGTGGGCTGTCCTTCCTCCTGTCCAGCATCCCAAGCAGATGAAGATGAAGGCCTTGTCTTGACCAAGAATCTCACTTTTTCGATAAAAGAAAGAAAAAGAAAACAAGTCACATTATGCAAAGGTTGGATAATTGAGCTTTATGGCAGGTGTGCAGAAAGAATGAGAATGTTTTTTTTTACTTCAATGATATGATAAGCTTCCAATACAGGCCCACAACCAAGCCACTGGTACACAATGCAATTCCCTAATTCACTTAGGGTAAAAATTTCTTTGGTCGCCAAAACATTCTCTGATAACTTAGTACAGCCATACGTATCCAGTCTGTCACTGAACTGAACAGCATTGAACATCTTGAAACTCCATTTCATGAACACTTTGAACTCCGATTTAGATTAGAGGCTTCTCACGATTCCAAATCACATCCCCATTTCTATCTTGACTGTATGCATGCTTTGGAAGGTTGCAGAGAATTTATTTGTGTAAAAAAAGAAAAGAGAAGGTTGCAGAGAATGCTTGAATGGGTGAACAAAATCATAAGATTAGGGTGACTTAATTAGAGCTTAATTGCAGCTGAGTCTTCAACCCTGAAGTGCTCCGACGTCCATATTCTGGACGATGAACAGAGGGCTTCAAGGCACTGTTACATCCAATTAACTTCTCATTTATCAAATGTAACACTTGAATCTAGAAAAGACAACCTTCCTTAATGACCAAATTCATTAAATTCTGGTAAATGATATATCTGTACAAAGGTATAAGCGAAAATGCGCAAAAATTCAAAAAAGGATTGATTGAGACGTTTCAGGGTTAAGGGTTAAAAAATGGAAACCAGTCTGTTCTAAGTACTGGAAATCAAGTGGACATTCAGCTGTTCTGCCAACTGAGTTCCTGAACTTTGGCAGGTTCTTGTACTGCCACTGGCACTGATTAAGCTTAACTTACTTCCTATGGAATGTTAGGCCCAACGTTTTCCTCTCTCGCCTGATTTTTCTGAGACCGGATCTCCCTTGTTAGTCTGACTCCCATCCCATCCACGATTGAAACTGCAGTTTGTCTTTTAGCCTGTGGGAGGTTGTGTTTGTGCATTTTCGGTGCAGAAACACACACAGGTCGCCCTCCTTTGGTACCCAGACCTCAATAATGTGCACCACTGAGTCACCATTATTTTTTTTCCAACTCTCTTCCCTGGAGTTTTATTTATTTTTAATTATTATTATTATTATTATTATTATTATTTTTTACACATGGCTTTAAGGGTTGGAGTTGGATTGACATGATACAACAATGAAGGCAACTTGGCAAAATAGCCCAGGAATTATACACATTAGATATCTCCATCAAGAATAAGTGGAGAAACTAACCTTCTCCTTATGCGCCAATATAAAGAGCCCCCGTGCAACCAATGTCAATATAGGGAGTTGAACTAGGAACTTTGTGGATTCCAGCGGAAGTTCCTATCATTGACCCCATCACTCAAGATAATTTTAGGTCATTGCAGACCATTTTTCTTGAAAATTCAGTTGATTTGTATGGCATTTTAAGTTCCCACTATTCTTAGTGAGGTCAATAGACATGTGGGCACCCATTAAGAATTGAAGTGATTGAATTTGCCAATATCACACATTGAAGCTTATCCATCGGGTATTGGCTCAAATTGGCAATTGGGGGCTGAGTTGAACTAACCCCTTTGCTCAGTCACTTGGGAAAACACTCAAATTTTTTTAATTTTCCACACATAATAAAATTTACAAATGTTGAATTCATAATTGCAATCAAAGATACTAAATTAGCTAGGGTAGATGGGTGTACTAGGTAAATTACTTAGGTACAAAATAGGAGGTTTTCATTTTTAGTTGCACCCCTAGAATGATTTGGTATAGCCAAACAAGGGGGCTAATTTACTTGACCTTAATTTGCAAGGGTGGGGGCAAGTGGGGTGGGGTAAGTTAATGTAGTGACACGTTATCCCTTTTTATTTGTTATAAATTTGTTTGGTTTTATTATAGAATGAATATAATTGGGTTTAAGAAGATGGAATTGGGGCCAAAAGTAGGTGGCAAAATTGGACTCATCTATTGATGAAATTGAAGTGCAAACCATAATGGATTGGTCTTATTTAAGTTAGACCTCAACTAAGTACTATATAAAATCACACCCACTGAGTAAGTTAAGGTAGTGAGGGTTCAAAAATTGACAAGGGTTCTAGTATGGTTTGAATTTAGAGTATAAACACTCAATTTAGTGGAAATCATGCTACAACAATACTTTGCCAAGGATAGATTAGAAAATTTTAGTGTATTTTTTAATACAAATTCAAGTACACTTCCAATTGAAACTTCTAATTGTAATGTCTTTTGTTCTATACCAAAAAAACACATGAATTTCATAGTATTCACATACAATCTTAGCAAATAATATATGCATGATTTTTCAACATGTGAATTGCAAATTTGTAGACTAATAACTATTAGCATTTCATCAAATAATCAATTAGTCTTAAAATATATTACAACCAATAAAATACAATGTTGGTAATGAAATTGAATTTCCAAATCTACATACAAGTTGTATACAAAAGAATTGTTATAATTGAGTTATTTGTAAAGTACCCTAAACCGGGGTTTAAACCCATGAGTTTTGTGAAAAAGCCAATTGAGTTAAAAAAGTCAAAATAAAAGTGGGTATGAAACTTATTTTTCCATCAAAATAGTGCCTAAGAAAGTTTGGTCCCCACTTTTGAAGTCGTGTGACATAAGTATCTTGCAAAAAAGTTTGACGCTTTAACTACAGTTGCCTTCTCAACTTCCAAAAAAGTCATGCCCACTAGCATGCCCAAAGGGGGGGGGGGGGGGACTTTACAAATAACTCAAATGTATTTAAAATTAGTGAAACTATAAATACTTTCACTCCAAAGTAGTGGATTTACAACTTCATCAAAGACAAAGGTGCCTTTGTCATAACAAAGAGCAAAGAGGGTTAAAAAGGTGTTTGTGTTCTCCCAAAGAAAATTATAGATTTGACAATCAATCTAGGGGTTTGTTAGTGGATAATGCCCAGAGGTGCACTCCCCGTTTTTTTAATGTTGATGTGCGAACTAATGAAGGGTAATTTTAATTGTCTTGGACCTAAATTTTATACAATTATTTAAAGTAAATTAGCATCCATATAATGAACTTCTAGACTTTAGAAATAATGAAGGATATACAAAAATACAAAATTTTATCAATTTAAAAAAAAAATAGCCCTGCCAAAATTCCCTACCAAAAACTTGAACTTTCTATACTATACTTAGTATAGTATAAAACCATGAGCTGTACACTGAATTCATAGAAGTATAAGAATTTATGGTTTTCTAAGGGTGGACTAGAATCCCATATGCTTGTTGTATAGGCAAATTTAATTTGAATGAATGAACCTATGAATGAATGATATTCTCACTAGCTAGGCACTTTCGTCAATTCGGTCAGTGACCGAGTGGCGGGGTGAATAGGTGATTGGAATTCTATGAAGTTTTTTGAACCTTAGGGATTTTATTTATGATGGCGGAGTTTTTTTGAATTTTTTTGAGAGATTTCAAATCTGTGTTCGAATTTTCTTTAGGATTTGCAAGGATTAGGCGAAGAATTTGGATGCTTATTGTAGCTACTTATATGTCAATTGTTTGTATGACTTTCTACTATGTTGTATTTATAATGAATATAGGGTATAAAAAATTGGCACTCAAAATTTTTTAAACTAAAAGATAGGGTACATGAAATAAGTATCCTTTAGAAATTTAGGTAAAGTAAGCCCCCCATAAATCCTAAAAAATCACCTACATAGCCCCTAAATAATAGGGGCTTGTTCATAGGTGATCAACGAACTTCCTAAATAGTGCACCCCCGGGGGATGGTGCAAATTTGGTACATTCAATGATTGAGAGGTTGCAATATAGAGTCATTGGTCTTGGTAATGAGATGTACTAGAAAAGCTACTAGACTAATTCAAATTTGAAGACGTAGTCTCATGAATGGAAGCATTTCTCACAATTTGAATACTATGCTTTTCTAACAAATCTTATTAAAGGGTAATTATACAAAAATTTCATGGTTACATTCTGGCTATAAGTTTTTACAAAACTCCTAGCTTTATGTTTTCTTTTAGAAAAGAAAAAGAAAAAATTTGAAAGAAGCATTTTGGTCTTTAGGGGATAAATGAAGGATTTATTGTTGGGCCTAGTCTTTTATGGGAAAATTTCATGGTATGCATTATAGTCCAAAATATACTCAAAACACCTACAACCGTGACCATAGTAATAACTAATAACTAATAGTAACTAATACATAAGACGATTTTCAGCTCTTGTACAAGACTGCGAGTTCCCAAACGCTGGGAACGCATTGGGAACTTTGGGAACGCGATGCTGATGTGGTCGAGAGACTGCCACGTCAGAAAATAATAATTTTTTATTCATTTTAAGTAAATATTAAATGTTTTTAAAATATTTTTTTGAAAAAAAAATTATTTTTTTAAATCATTTTTTTTCCTCTTTAATACATTCTGAAGTTTTTTGAAAAAAAAAAATTTTAATTTTTTTTTTCAAAATTCAAAAATTCAGACCAGCAGGGTGCTGGTTTGCAGCAGTGGGAACAATTTCGGGGAACACCCCTGAAACGGTCTCTTGGAGGCCCAAAAATCCTCTTATGACTAATAGTAACTAATAACTAATAGTAACTAATAAGTGTTTTATCAAGATATTAGTTTCACTACAAGAGAAAGGGGTATTTTAAGTGAGTTTTTAAGTAGAGTCTAGTACATATAATTATAAGTAATGACCTTTTAAGAGATTTTTAGTAAAAATTTACTAAAAATTCATGTCTTATGTGTAGGATTCTACTTTAAATCTCACTTAAAATACCATTTGTCTTACAGTGTTAATTTAGACAATATAACTTCAAGATATTATTTCCTTACAAAATGATAATCTCTAATAAAGTCATTCTATGATTTGAGCCCCAAATTGCTTAAAAATACCAATTGCAAGATCAAAGTATATAAACTTCAAAAACTACCTTGTCAAGCCTTTTCCAAATATGAAGTTTTGTCATTTGAGAACTTTAGGAAAAAATACTTGTACTTCATAACTTGTGCTTTTAAGTCAAAAGGTTGAAATTAAAATGGATTGAGATTATGTGGAAAAAAATTTAACCAATTTTTTTTGCATTTATCTTTGAGAAAATCATATGAAGGAAAGTGGTACATGAAAAAAGAAATATCTAACTTACTACTAACTTTGAGAAGAAATTGAGAATTCTCAATCTTTGTGGTGAGAATAAATAAGAAAGTTTTAAGATTGAATTCAAAAAATGCTATGTATGCCTCCATTACTAACAAAATAGAATTTTTCACAACTTTCATTTTATTACTTGGAGTACAACAATTCAAAGGTTTTATTGTAGGCATCAATCTATACTACTAGACAAGATTAGTTAATATTTTTTATAAAGTATGATTTTAGCTGGCTTCCACATTGAAAAATATCCTTAAGTAGGGGAAGGATTCTTCATTCAGTAGAAAATGTCATGAGATAAGAAATTGAATCAATTTAATTCGTTAAAGGAAAAAATCATACTTTAGGTAGATCTACTAGACACTACAAGAGAAAGGGTTGTTTTAAGTGGGATTTTAAGTCAAAAAATGCATGTTGAAAGGTCATGTACTTTAAGTAAATTTTGCTTAAAATCATGTGTCTAGGACTTACCTTAAAATACCTTGTTGAAAGGTCAATCTAATGACTTTTGCATGTCTTTTTAGCATTCTTAAAAGACAACATTAACTACAAAAATGAATGCTTTAAGAGACATTTTGCTTTACAAAAATTTGTACATTTAAGAGAGCCAAATCAACAAGAAATTTTGTTTCTTAGAAGAAGTCTAAATCTACATATGATAAAATATAAATCTAAAAAAATGTCCAAATCTATGAAAAAATAAAAATATGCCAAAAAATTCTTAATCTATACAAGAGGACTAAATCTATGAAAAAGTCAAAATCTATTGAAGAAGTCAAAATCTATGAAAGAAATCTAAATCTATTAAAAAGTCTAAATCTATTAAAGAAGTCTAAATTTCTGAAAAATTCTAAACCTATTTAAAAAGTCCAAATCTATAAAAACATCCATATAAAATAGCCTAAATCTATACAATGAGGTTCACAATATGAACCCAATGCTAAGTATTGAAGTCGCCAAACTTCATAAAACTAGATAAGTTGGTTGTAGCAGCATTCTTCATCGTCATCACCTGATCATCCTCAAACAAATCGTCTTCCTCTGTTCAAAGTACGTCTCCATAAGGTACCTTCAAAGTAAACCATAATAAGATTTAAAAAAACAACAAACTCAGACAAAACACGGAATCTTAAGCTTAGTAGCTGATTGAGAGGTGCCAACGTGATTAGATCGAGGCACACTGAATCGAGTATAGAATCAATCTCTCTCTTCAAAAATACAAGGCGAAGCACATATTTTGAGGTGGAGGAGAAGACAGGATATTATAATTCTGCTACGGGCCATCCCTCCTTTGCAGTGCACCACAACATTCTCAAGGCCTTCTTTGAGCCATGCATGGGTAGACTCACAAAACACTGCCACTAGCTGCAAAGGAAGACAATTGCTACCTTGAAAAGGAAAGCATGCCACCTGCACGGTAAAAATCCCCTTAGTACCTAAGTATATAGCACGGAATTTGAGAAAATACATGCACACTATTCACTGCAGACCTTCTAGTACTCGTTCAGAAGATAACAACAATTATATCATTAGGATTCAACTCATTACAGTCAAGTTGATATCACAGTTTAAAGCCAGTCATGATCAGCAATACTGAAGATTGGGAGCATTAAAAGAAAAATTTAACTACATTGCCAATAGGAATTCTAATGATGATGAGAACAAACCTTGTCATCAAGAAATGAGGTATCATATAGCTTCTTTGAGCACAGATTATAGATTTTGTATTTACCCTGCGAATGCAAATGTATATAAAGATCAACACCTTTATACTCAAAAGACTAGGCGAGTGCAAACCAGTTTCTCCTGAGAAATTATCCATGACATCGTACAAATAAAATTGACGGATAATGTACCTGATGCTCGGCATCACAGAATGCGATAAGCTCCTCAGCGAGGTCTTCATATTAGCCTAGAAAAAAATCTTTTGCAGTAAGGAAGGACACCATCGAGATTCATAGTGAACATCCACACAAACAAAATTTTTGCATGTGAACTGTAGCGTACACCAAAATTGATTTTAACAAGAAAGAGGACCTTACCCATGCATACCACCACTCCGATGTGCCTTCCCGGGAATGAGTAAGAGCTAGTGCACAATCCGAGGCCCTACATCCCAGTTGGGGTTCAGCACAGGTCTTGTAATCCCTCCTCCACACAACACCAGCCTGTACGAATTCCATCATGATTTCCCAAGCCAACATCTTTCAACTGCAAAGATACAATTCGCTTCCGTGTTGCACCGAGTTTTAAAGCTTTGTGAAGATGAATGTCACAAATTTTGGGTTCCAAAATTGCACAAATTCAACAGAATTGACAATAATGTTTCTGATGTTGCATACATGCAATCCAATTCAATGCAACAGATACATTGCCTAGGTAATGTCGATTAAATTTGGTAAGTGTGAGACATGAGTTGGAGAAGTGATTCCACTTGAATTATAACTAGGAATGGCATAGGTTCAAGTTCAATACAATTAATTACTAAATGTTGCCATAAAACTTCCTCATTTGGTTGAAATTTTAATTGAAATTTTCCAATTGAATCCTGAAGTCTGGAAAAAAAGAAAGGGAAAAAACATTCAGAAGAATGTGATAAAATTGATTTTTCTTCACACCTAGGAAAGATATGTGCTAGAATATATTTAAAGATTCATAGATAAGGAGTACTTACGCAAACACCAGAAGTCCAAAAGTCCAGTCAACGCCGGCTCAAACGCCAACTTATAGAGTGCTTGTTAGACTTCAAACTCGACTGGAAACAACTGCCTTCAAGTACCGATGGCAAACGCTCCATATGTGAGCAGAAAGGTGTCAACCACCTCCACCCAAAAACAATAAAACCAGAAGTGCTTTGTAATGGAGGGGCAAGTGCAGAATACAATGAACTTCACTTTTTGGTCCTCTGCACTTCACTCTCTGAATTCAATTCTAGCCTGAGACAACCCTACCCGTAGGAAAGAAAGGGAAGAATACAAACCTTGCGGAAGAAAGGGAGATGGTACTAAGTTTGAAGAAGAAAATTCATGTAGCAAGTGGCACCTGATTCTTCAAGCCCACAAAACTTGTCTCCTTCGAATCACGTGATCAATAGTCCACCACCTTTGGAGCATTGACATCAGCCTCAATAACAAGCATATCATTCACCAAAAATCCCTTTGATGGATTATACAACTCATTTAGTGGCATGAATGATATGAAACCTGTTACAATTGGCTTACTTCCCCACAATTATACACCTTAGATTCTCCCAGAATGAGGGAAAACTGATAGTAAATGGACATGAAAAATAGAACCCCGTTTCATGTTTTCAGAGATTATCATCTCTAAGCTAGAGCTATAAATATCTAGAGTTGGAAACAATGACCAGTAAGTTTGTTCGGAACAAATTAAGTTAAGCATCCTTACATATCAATTACTGCGCCCAATCTTGTGCATACAACGAGACTAAGGAAGCTCCTGGCAGGCTTCATCTTAATTTTCAAGTGCTGATGTAAAACTTCCTTCCATCGCTGGGAAATGAGGGTCGAGCACTACAGTTTTGCAGGTCAAATGAAAGAAGACAATTTGTTTTCAGAACTTACACTACATAAAAAATTATGGTACAAATTTTCACAATTTAACAAAATAAAATGAATCTTTCCTAATTGCTCCCAAAGAACGACAACGAAAACATGGAGAAGGCCGGCATCGCATATTGAGAGGCGGCGAGCTGCGACCCTGACAATTCCCAATAAAAAACAAACGATCCCCGGAAAATGTAACAAATTCAACGGCCTGCCCAAATCCACTGCTACCGATTCCAATCTTCTTCAAATCGGACCGCTTGCGTTACCCCACTTCAATCCACAATTGAGACAATGAAACCCTAGCCAACTAAACCCCAAATGGTTCTGTGCTCCCAACCTTAGGAGTGCCCCTCGCTACAACCAACAAGGCGAATTGGCCACTTGACCATTTTCGGAGTGGAAAAAACGAGGATGTACAGGAAGCACAGTACGATTCGAAAGAAGAAGGACAAATGAAGAGGAAGGGGGAGAAAAAGGAAAGAAGAATTCAACAAATTTAAGTTCAAAAAGGTTCAAAAAATTTGTGAGAAAACAAATGAGGTTCAGAAACTACACCAAGATATGATGGCGGAGAGCCTAAAGCATAGAGAAAGGCCAAATTACACCCTGATTAGATGCACGGAAAGAAGCGAGAGAGGGTGCTGTGGAGAGAAGAAGAGATAAGGAGGCAGACGATTAGAGGTAGAGTAAGCTCGAAGAGTATCAAAACAACCGAGCGACCAAAAATGGCATATTTCCATGACCGATTAGCACTCCGCTCCTTAATTTACTTATTCTCACTTTTCAGAGTGACCTTTCAACAATATGAAGTACTTTTAAGTAATTTCTTACTAATCTCTCTTCCTTAAAACACCCCTTTCTCTTGTAGTGAGAGCATTGGTAATATATCTCATAAGAAATCTTGAATTTGAATTAAAATTCCTATTTAACTAATTATAGACTGTTGTCCAATCCATAATAATATCCAAATGTAGATTCTATCTACCACTTTGAAGTGAAATCTAGGATAGGTGTAGATGTATTAGCTACTAGCCAATATATTTAAATTATGGATTTTTTTCCATAATTCGTGGAATAGTCCATTATTAGTTTAATATAGGGTTTTTAAGCTCCTTTGGGCTAGCAAGAAATGCTATTGGTATCATGCTTGCGGGGGAAAATACGTTGGTGCTCAAAATTTGTAATATGTTTAGGATTCCAGGGTTTAGATTGGAACTACTCATACATGTATTTGTAAGCACATCTAGTATATTAAATTATTGTATTTTCAACTTTTTAAGATTTCAACATGTTCTTCTTTTGTTGAATGGGTTCTAGTGCAGGATTGCATTTTGTAGCTCATTAGTTATGTATTCTGGAGTTTGTTTTCTTGTCAATGTTATGCTTTAGCCATTTTCTTTCAATGGACCTTTCAATGGTATCTCATTGGTATCATGAGTTGCATTCAATGCTAGTTCAAATGCTATGGAAAACCTTATTGGTCACATGCTTTTTTTTGCAATGTGGTCTTTAAATTCCTCTTGATAATTTGTAGTTCTAAAATTTACAAAAAATAGTGTGCCAAAAATTAGTTGAGTATCCATTTAAAAAAAATTGGGTGCTAAATATTACATGCCAATAGTTTTAAAAAAAATTCCCCCACTCCCCCTCCCTAATTAAATACCTAGTTATCACATGTAGTTATCAAGTGTAAGGATGTAAGAGTGTGTATTCTCTAAAGAAAAAAACTTAAAACTTTTGCAATACTTATTGGAATATTGCAAAACAATGCATTATATTTTGATTATGATGATTAGCAATTAATTTAAAATTTTCATGCAAAAATTCATATATGTGAAGTAAAGAGAGTGTACATTGACTTGCCTCCCTTACATGGTTGCTAGTATGTGAGTATAGAAAATGTAAGCCTATGAGCCTAGAATTCTATACTTTAGTATAGATATCTATGTTGTAGACACCTTCAATGAGTGTAGGATACTTACTTATACTTAGACTCAAGGCTCATAGGCTCACATTCCTATGCTCACATACTACTATACTAGTGCCATTGCCTCTTTTAATGCATTTTTTTTCTTTTTTTTAATCAACTTTAGGTTCTTTTTTTGAATTGGTCATGATAATTGCATAAAGTGAACTCAAGTCAAGGAACCTTTAGTTTGCTTCCAATGCACAACATTTGTGTTTTTTTTTGCATAAAGTGAACTTCATAATTTTTTTTTGAGTAGGTCATGATAATTGCATAAAGTTCATGAATCATTCAATACACAACATTTGGGAACTTCAAGTCAAGGGATCTTTAGTGTGCTTCCCATGAATTAAAGCTCTTTTCACTATAGAAAATCTTAAATGCAAACTAGCCCTTGAATTACATAACACTATATTCCAAATGATTTTTGATGCAATAGAAAGACCTCTAGCTCCTTCATTAGAGGGAATTTGAGGCAAATGAGGGCCATTTAAGGCCTATTTCCCTTGTTGTTTCTGAAATAGATATAAAATGTCTACCTACTGTTAGGCTAGTAATTACCAAAAAAGATTAGGGTCTTGAAACATGAAAATAAGTTCAAATTTTTTGTTTTTTTCAAAAAAATGACATAATTGGGTTTCGGCCATGTTACATTGTTGCCATCGAGCAGTTTTCTTGTTCCTTGCAATTCGGGAACTTGCAATCTTCTTTAGAGCTAAATTTCACTCAATAGTACTATGTCATGCAAAGCTTTCGAAGAAGTTTCTCCTAATTATTTATTGTACTTAAAAATTGATCTTACTATCTTTATCTCAAACACTTTGAACATCCTCAATGGAGACTTTGTATATAGATGCTAGAAAGATAGATTTTTGAAGTCACACCATATAGTAGTGTCATAATTTTGGGGTCACTCTTACATTAGGCTGTGAATTTGCAATTCTTTGTTTACTTAATATAGGCTGAAAGAAGTAGGCTATAACAACAAGATGGTCGATGGTGACAATTTTTTTATTAGCAAACTGAAGTAATGTACAATTTTATTCATTTATTTTTAGCTATGACAAAGTTTTTAGGAATAGTGAACAATCTATAAAAAAACAAGAAATGTGCAATTATTTAGTAGATGACATTTGACACATGTTAAGACTATAAAAACATTTAAGTAGTGAAGCAATGCAATAGCATTGGATATGAATTTTTGAACACCATTTAGGTCTTACCCAATCTATAATCGCTAAATTACAAGAAACCATAGTGCCCTATGAAGGTTAGATTTAGGATAAATTATGTCATTATTGATGAAAAGTGTTGTGTGTCATCTTTAGAGTGATATGAAGTGACATGGATCATTGAGAATTTGACGTGGAAATCAATTTCAAACTGAGGTGCCAAATCAAACCTTTGTGTATGATATTTTTAGCCTTTCAACAAATTCATTGAAATATTAACATAATATGAAACAGTGCAAGACGTTAAATCCTACCATTGAAGGTAGGCCCTAGAGGATAATTTTGGGTTTTCCAAGGTGAAAGTGAAAAAAAAATCCCCCTAATTCGTGCGGTATCTAGGGTATGTTCCAAATCTCTCCTAACTAACTTAGTGTCTTTGCATTGAATATTGCAAATGTGAATTTAAAATTTGCAAAAGAAATTATTTGCAAAAAATAAAAAATTTCTGCGGTTTCACTCGAGGTAAATCCACCGTGCTGAGCCCACTTTCGATGGTAGGATTTAACAGGCAGGGAGAATTGACCCCCTTGCTCGGCCACTGGGTAAAATGCTGAAATTTTTTATTTTTCACACAAATATTTTTTTTGCAAACTTTGAATTCATATTTGGGATCAGAGACCCCAAATTAGGTAGGAGGTGAAGAAAGTAGGGGTGATCACAGCCCAAACTAGAGGGCTTTTTGTTTTGATTGCAGCTCTGGTAAAACATGGTAAGGCCGAGCGAGGAGGCCAATCCACCCAGATCGATTTAACGTCCTCCCCAGTCCAACTCCCCACGTTGATCAGTGAACAAGTCAGCAGTCCAGAATGCGCCCAGGTGGCGTCCACATATCACTCCACGTCACAAGGCTCCTAGTCAGCACAAACGCCACTTAAATATCCTCATTCATCCACAACCGCTACATATCCTCATTCATCACTGCAACAGAATCCGTCATACATTTGAGCAGAATCATTTATCATTCATCCACAACCGTCGTCCACAGATTCCGAATCCTGCGCTCTACATTCTCCCCGCGTTACCGCACTGGCTCGCTCGATTGCAGCATGTGAAGCCGTCAACTGCTGAGCCCTCAATCCTTTTCTCACACTCTTCGACATCTGGATGGCTACAACTCCAGATGCCTGAATAGGAAAGCTCGCAACAAAAGCTTACATTCGAAAACATTGACTGTTGTGTACTCAAGTCAAGCTTGCCTAGTCAAATTCAATGTGCGCAATTGCCACTTCAAAGTCTCATGGGTTGCGTTTTCTCTTCCATTTTAGAGTTGTGTGTTTCGAATTGCGGAGTTTTTCGATTTTGCACTAGCGGTGGTGGAATCGACCGTGAAATTAGGGTTGGAGAGGATTGGATGCAATGCCGTTCTGTGTGGTGAGGAATTTCGCTGTAGATCACCAGGACGTGCAACCCTCGACTGTGGAAATTTTTTATCAACTTTACGGGTATGGCGACATGAAGGTGTTGCTGATTCCTGGTACAGGGCTCATCTCTCGAATGGGGTACTCCTTTACATGATAGATTTTATGTTTGTACCATAATTACGAGGAATGGCGTCCGAAGAATGTTCTTGCGTTCTAGTTCAGTTTCAATTTCCATGTTTTTCAATTTCTCTTGGAGGTTGTAGCTCAAGAACACTGGATGTTGAAAGGATCAGAGAAATCTGCAAACTAATTAGCAGAAACGCAATCTGTAAATCCGGATCGGGAATGTTAAAGAATTTTCTGCAATGATGCTTTGCAACCAGAGACATAAGAACTCAATCCTTCGAGGAATGGTTACGTGAATCCTTAGCATTAGGGTTTTCCGAACGTGGCATGGCTATGGCTTTCTTGTGCTTTTATTTTCCGGGGAATTGAATTTGTGGTCGGTTTGCGTCAGGTGTGGCAGCGAATCATGCGGCTTGGGGACCCCAGCTGGAGGACTTGTGTGGGACAAATGTGCCGAATCAAGAGGATGCAGTAGGGTCTGGCTATGGTGAGGAAGGAGGGGAAGCAGGTGTATCAGGGAATGGAATTCAAGCGTGTGCGTTTGATAATCGAGGTGTCGGTCGAAGTTCAATGCCAGAGCACAAAAATCATTACAGGTTAGTATTTGCTATCACCTTATCAGATATCCCTTTTGAAATGCATGATTTTTCGCTTTGAGATTTCTTTCATTTGTGTTAATAATAAAGGAATATGATAGGTGTTGAATTTCTGACATCAGTCGAACGTAATCTTATCCTTATTGAGCTCCGTTACATTGCTCACGGATGCTGGAAGCGAAACCATTAGGAGTTCGATGTTGTGAGTGATGAAACTGGTGTCGATGCACACATTGCAAACTGTAGGTTTGAACGATGTTTTCATTTAAGTACAATTTTTTCAGGAATTATTAGACAAAATCTGAAACTGACTTTTTGGCATGATTCATGGGGAAGTGTTCCTCGGTCACAGTAATCATGAGGTCGGGGTGCGCGAATCTTACACTCTATGTTCTGTGTTTTGCAGCACGTCAATAATGGCTAGGGATGCTTTGGCGTTGATGGATCATCTTGGATGGGAAAGAGCCAATATAGTTGGACATTCTATGGGTACTCCTCAGTCTTTTTTCTTTTTCTTTTTTTCTGATGCTGCAGTTTTTCAATTGTAATTCGCAGCATCCATGTCTATCTGGATCACGGTGTTGAGTGCTACTCATCTGTGGTGTCGCCCTGCATTCCCAAATTAACTATCAACCTTAACAGATGACGTTATGGTCGAAAAATTACAAATCTCCTTGGGAAGTTTAAGGGTTGCACTAAAGAGCATTGAATTTTCGGTTGAAATGGAACCTCAGTATTTGTTTTATCCCTTTGTTGTAAGATTCATATTTGTGCATTTGTCAGAGCAGGGGGTATGATTGCATTTAAGTTGGCTAGCATTGCTCCAGAGCGAGTACTATCGTTGGCCATGCTTAGTACTACTGGAGGGGGTTACCAATGTCTGCCAAAGGTTTGTTCCTAACTCCACGTCAGACATGAGCACAATGGCAGTAGTGTCGGAAATTCATAGTTTTGGGTTCCTCTGCAGCATCGTTTGATCGCACTTGTCCACCTTTAGCAGACATATGACTTTCTAGTTTGGCTGGGCAGGTTGACAAGACTATGATAAAGCTTGCATACCGTTTTATGCGCGCAAAGACTCCCGAGGAACGTGCTCATGTTGATCTTGACACCCATTACACTCAGGTTCTAAATTTTTTACCTAAGAGGTAGTCTTGAGAGTGGGGTTGGGGTTGAAAATATGCTACCTGTCTTGTCTTTTCGGCCTACATTCAGAATGATCCAGCAATGAATGAGGCGGGTTTGTGATTTTGGTGGTGCAGGATTACCTGGACACTTTAGTTGGTGAGGAGTACAGGAGGGCTATACTTTATAAGGTAACCTCGGATCATGATGTCTTTTAGTTATATAGTCAGAGTATTTTCATGGTTTCTTCAAATCTTTATACAAAGTGTTTTTCTAAAGCAGTCTCTATAGTGATCTTGCAATCCATATCTATGGCGCTGACTTTCTCGATTGGGTTATAGGAGTATGTGAAGAATCTTTCATCCAGTGGAATGCAACCTAAGCACGGACTTGACGGACAATTTAATGCATGTTGGACTCACGGGGTTACATCTCGTGAACTCGACACAATACGATCAGCTGGTGTCAGGGTGGTGGTTATTCATGGAAGGTCAGTAAGTAATGATCAGTACGAGTAATTCTTGTGTAAGCAGCTCCTTGTAATTAGTTTAGACATTCTTGACTTAAATTCTCGTCTCTTATACATGTCTTAAATTTTTTATAAAGTTTGGATGTTGATTTGTAGGATACTGATCTCTACTTCGTGAATTGAGGCTTTTGGAGAACAAGGATTTATCCTTAGAATACCTTAGGGACGTACTTGACTGCTTGAGCATTGTTTTTATACGCAGAGGTGATATAGTTGCTCAAGTAAGGCATGCCCGTAAAATTGCCGAGAAACTGCAGCCTGTGTCTCGCATGGTGGTACTTCCAGGCGGGCACATGATTACGCATCAACACACCAAAGAGGTGACCTTTTGTTTTTATGTGTGGAATGTGGTTTATGTTTCTGTTTGACTGTAGTGAGCCTTAACCCCTGGAATTATTGAGGTCGATAGAATCAGTCATGCACCATTGATGCCTAGCGAAGTAGGATTCAGTACTCCAAGGTTCCCAGAAATAGACCCTTGATTCATGGCAGAGTTTTACCGCTTCACCTGAACTTGTTCCCTGTCCAACAAGCATGATTTAGAATCCTAGCTTTCAAAAACTGAAGTGTGAGCCGAGAGTATATCGGATGAAATCTATGACATACATGCTGAGATAGCAACATAACTGTTGTTATATACGCGTCGGTGAATGGTGCAGGTGAATGAAGTGTTATTGGCTGCCATTAAAGATGAGTTGCCCCCGTCTTATACCGAATGCGGCAGCGATGAACCCTTACAAGGGAAAGGTGAAGCTGCTTTTCCAACCTTTTGTACTGTACATATTGACTCTGGTTACCAGTTTTACTAAAAAGATACCAAATTATTGCTTTTCATTTGTCTCCTTTGCTGATTGTTTGTGAAACATAGAGGTTCGTTGATGCCGTACATATGGTCTCTGTGAGTGCTTTCAGAGGGGTTGCGTGATTTTCTGCTCTAAAGTGTTGCCCTCTATGTGAGTATGTCATCGCTCTCACCTATAACGTTTTGACACTGCCTAACAGGTTGGCTAATTTGGCAGAGAGGAGAGGCAGAAGATGGAGAAGCCACCTTCGGGCTCCGCGGCACTTATTATGTGGGTTATGTTGTTAGAACAGTAGTTACATATTGGCCTCAATGGCTCTCACTAAAGTACGTTTTCCCTACTCTTTATTGGTCCCTTTATTGGGCTCTCAAGTATTTTTTTTCTGATTAATGGCAAACTCTTGAATGATATTTCTAGCGTTCGCCAGTGTGGCAGCTCCTGTTAGTTTTGCAGCATCGGTCTGATTCGATTGCAAGCTCTACAAATTGAAGCGATCAACTTCTCAGTTTCATTCTTTTTCTAGTCCTAGGTCCATACATAGCTTCTGTATAAGTCCACTAGGATAAACAAACACCAAGGCAACATTGCATTCCCAAGAAAGCAATCAAGTAATTATGTCATCATGAATTTCGAAGCCAATTGTTTCTACAGTTGCCACAGATGTAATTTGCTTCTGCGAACTATAAATGGAGTTGGACTACAATCTCTCCTTGTCTAAGAGGTACAGTGCTACAGCATCTTCAGATAGGTAAGTATGACTTCGTTTTTCAAGCTGAAACTATGCTCTAGGAGCATTGGTGATGATAGAGCTGCCGAGTTGAGTAGGGGAGGGAACCTTTCTGCTGCTGCAGATTCCATGACACTTTAGAAGACCAAGTTTCACGCATCCACTTTGGTAATCCCAAAGGTCCTTGCGCTACAGTGTGCCGGCGTCTACCAGCACCAGCATGCCCTACCTGTAGTCGAAATGGGCCTATGGAGGCATCAACAGGTGAAGAGACATCGCTTTAACATATGCCCAAAAGGTCAGTTTCTTACGTGGAGCGACTTCTGTGTTGCAAACTACACCCAAACCTCTCTCATGATACACTCTGTAATTGCACACCTCAGAATTTGTCGTGTTATGTACTGTACATATCCGGTTGGACAATTTCCACATGCCAAGATCTGAGTGCATTTCGAAGCCCATTCGTCCCTTCGCAGCTGTGCTGATAGAGAGATCAAAGTTTACTAAAAACAGACTTATTTTCTGCGTTGGTTTAATGCTGACATCACTGCAGTGCCGGAAGTTAGTCCCGTGGTCCGTTACCGTCAACCACCCTGTCCCTTCACTCGGACTCATCATATTATTCCATCCGTATGTCCACCTGTATGTTGGTGTCCGCCGTTAGATCAAAAACGTGCTGCTCTCGTAGCCCTACTCGCAATTGAGCTTAATCCATTCTCCAGCTGGAGGCAGAGGTGTTCTTGGATTGATCAACCGATTCTTAGTCGAGTTTTTCACATCATTTCAGTGTGGATCCAGTAATGATGGTGAAGGACACTGAACTCCAGCGATGACGAGCTTTGAACGATCTGATGAGCACCTTTGTGGTTTTCACGCAAACCCTGCCGCTTCCATGTTCGAGTTCAAACCTTGTACAAGGATTTGTAGGGGTGTAGCTTTCGTGTATCTGGGGAGTGCAATCTGGTGATCCTTCAAATGGCAACTGCTGATGCGTCAGGTTGTGACTTTGTTGGCTGTCACTTTTGTTTCCTGTGCATCGTTTGTTTGCTTGGACGGATTGAAGGCTGGTTCAGAATCCAAAATCACAGAGTTTCATTTTTGTCCTGCTCAAATGTGATTAGGGTTTTCACTTTCCGCTGGTGAAGTCGGAAAGACGTGAATTGGGAATTTATTGCTGCTGAGAATGGCATTCGATGTGTTGATACGGAAAGAAACCTAGGGTTTTTCATAGATTGATTCCAGATTTGGTCACCGTCTCCTAAGCAGGCAGTCTCTGGAAAACACAACCCTAACATTGCTGGTATTGCGAGGAGCATCTCTTACATCTACTCCTATGACGTTTTCCAGCAGTGGAGTGTGTCATGTGGGGACTTTCGTTTGATCCTTTTTTCAATCGTTTGATACGTGCAATGTTTCTGGTGATATGTATGATACATGTTTGTCACAATAAGATCAATTGAGTTCGTCATTTTAAAACCTTGAATCCCGATCCTCTTAGGGGTTCATCCAGAGCTTCAGTTTTTTGCTGAATACCAACAACCGTTTGTTGTTGCCTCCTTTGCCTCCTTTAATGGAGTTCATTCGGACTCAATTGTCGAAACTCTTTGAGGAGGAAGAAGTGTTCTACGATGCAGTGGGCTACAATGAAGATTTCGGCCCATCACCCGCAGGAGAAGGAGCCCCTGTGGATCCTCGCAACTGGGATTTGTTCTGGGTCACTCACGCAAACGGTCCACAGGGAGAATCTCCGCCAGATTCCGAGCTGGAGTTTCCACGAGAAGATGCCACGCAAGGATTGATCGACTGCCTCCTCCAAAACGAGAGAAAACTGAATCCCAACAATAAAAGCGAGGATGATCTTGCTGCTGCAGCAGCAGCAAAGAATGGTGCAAGTGCATCTGATGATACAATTGCAGAAGATCGCAGATCATCAGTTGCGAAGCACAGTACTCAGCTTGAGGCAGAGCTCGCCTTGGCATCAGCAGAGCTGGCTGCTGCTCCCCCTGAACCAGCTGCTAAGGGTATGTTCATTCAATTGGCAGTTTTCTGTGATTTTGCACACAACATTCTTGAACTTCAAGCCAGGGGTCCGTTTGTTTCCCATGAATCAAATGATCCTTTCACTTGAATGAACGCAAGATTGTCTATGAATTGTGGGCCACTGTAACACAAATGATTCTTGTTTTATTGACATTGTTGAGGGACTCCAACCTAAATATTCAAGAATGTTACACAATGTTTTGCTCAATTGTACCAAACCCAAGTCTTGGCTTGTCCAATTTTTCTAAGCAAGAAAAGTTCTGGCAATTGAAACACAGCTCACTTCTCAAACTACAAGATATTATAAGTTAAGTTTTTTTATAGTGACCATAGAACAGTAAGATTTGATACAAAAATAAAATTAATTTGATCCATATGAACCTTGATCCTTGTGAAAATAGTCTTTTATGGAAAAGATGGGATTGGTAAATCAACAACAAACTAGTTGCAATATTTTTATCTTTTTACATAACATTCTGAAACTTTAAGGCAAGTAGGGGGGCTCTATCTTTCCATGAATCAAGGTTCCTAACTAGTTATAGAGCATCTTGAATGCAAGCTTGCTCATGTATTGTGGGCTATTGGACCATGAATATATATTCTTGCTCCAATACTAAAGAAAGACTCCCCCACCTTTTCATTATAGAATAATGTAGATGCTATTTAACACCTTAGTGCTTCAATGCCCCAATTCTGAATGATAAATAGAGAGGTTCTAAGGACTTTTTTGACCTCAAAACTTCTTTTTTTTTTACCAAAAACAACTTTTTGCATGGTGAATTTGATGAATCTGAGATAATTAATAATTCTTATATTTCTAAAATTTTAACTAGGCAGAAATATGCAAAAAATTCAAGAAAGGATTCATGCTCTAAAGGGCTGATGCAAATCTCCATTTGTGCAGAGCCTTCAGAGCCTGTCATCACTCCATCTCGCCCTCCAACAAGTCTATTACCCAACATTCTCTCTCTTTTCCTTACAATTTCTCTACCGAAACTGACGCTCCCATCAGTAAAGCTTCCCTCTCTGAAGCTGCCCTCCCTTCAGCTTCCATCAGTACAGCTCCCTTCTTTGTCTTGGAAGCTGCCAATTCCTGCTCCCAAGCTGCAGCCCGTTGTGAAGAAGAAGAAGGAGCCTGAGTCTCTTCACTACTCAAGAACGCCCCTGGCAACGTACACTCGTGTGAAGTCGCGATTACAAGATCAGCCTCCTCTGCTGGCTGCTGCTGCATTTGCAGATGAAGCGGCGGAACTCAGTCCTTCCTCCACTCTGCTTCCCGTGCCTATGGGAACTTCGCAGGTTCCAATGGCAGCTCTGGAAGGGCAACATCTGTCTCGGAGTTCGAGAACTTCGGTGCTTTGGAAGAATTTGAGAGACTTGTTGCCAACCCCGGTGGCGGCGGTGTTGACGTCGGAGAGGCCAAGGAAACGGTCGTTGGTTTCGATTCTGGGAGGGCATGCGGCGAAGAAGGTGGTGGCGGAGATTGAGGTGATTTCTACTGCATTTTTTTTTTTGCTTCTTCACATTTGCGTAAGGGACTACGTAAATGTGCAAGTAGAGCCTTGGTATGAGAAAGAACATGTTAGAGCCAAGGGAGAGGCATGGATGTTATCTCTCATAACGAGCCTCTGATTTCATTGCATCGGGCATGGCATGAATGTTGGATGGTTGGATCTTGGTCCGGACACCATGCTCGATCAAGAGCCTCAAAATAGGGCATCATAATGCTAAATCAATCCCTCATTGTTGACTCTGCCTTGAGCGAGTTTGAGTAGCTACCTTACACAAGAAGCGAGACAGTGTTTGGAGGGACAAAGCCAATCGTAGTGTACTAGCTGTTTGTTTGAAAAGAGCATGCCTCTCCTTATGCAATGAGAGACTTCCATCTATCTTGAAATGGGCTCCATTGTGGTTATGTAAGCATACATAAGTACGTCCTCTGCTTTATTGCATCACAATGCATAACTACCCCATCTTCACTTCAAAACCATAATCATGAGTTGCCATTCTTCTCTTATTCATTTGGCACAAATATCATAAGACTAGAATGACTAATCTAGATTTAGGTTCTGAAATAAAGGGGTGTATGTAGTGATGCAATTAGGTGACTTGGGGGCTGCAATCAGGTGCACTTACCTCACATTTTGTGGAATCCTGGACCACAGTCGATAACTAAGGTAGAGGAGGTGGTTGCCTTGTGTAGCACGACCCTCTGGATGACTCCATGATTCCTCAGTACCAGAAGTGGAAGAAAATCAAGAACGAGCATGTGCACAATGCCCAGTGGTCCTTTCTCATCACAGCCTGCATTCTGCTCATCTGTGCCATCCACATTGAGAAGCTCCGTGAGATCAAATGGTGGAAATTCGAGTTCTGGCAGTGGCTGGCCCTGGGCTTTGTTGCCCTCGCTGGACGACTCGTTTCGGGTTGGTGCGTTAAGGTATTTGGAGCAATCTCAGGCTCCATCTCTTCTTTATACAAGAATTGATCTATAGGATACACTCAAAAATCTTGATTTATGACCTCTTAAATTCAATTCGAGATTATCGTGCACACTTGCCACGTTCTCACTGCCTACTTCTCAAAGTAGAGGCTCCTTTAACTATCAACAGTTCATTAGAGGCACATTGATCGACCATACATGTGAACGTTCATGTGTATTAATGTGTGAAAACGAATAATTTTTTGACATTTAGTTTTCTGCAATTGATTTTTTAGCTTAGCACAGAATACATCCGCAAAAGATAAGGTGGCGCAAGTTTCTATAGATTGTTGGGGGAAAAGCCCAAAGTTCACCTATATGGAGAATGGAACCTCTCCCTTGCTGTGTGGTTAATGGAGACTTGACATTATACATTCGAACTTTCTTTCGTAGTGAAAATTGGGGTTCCAGGTGGTGAGACTAAAGAGGTTTGAGTGCAGAAAAAACTCCATGTTGTTTTCCACTAACTGGAGAGTGGTGGTGCAATTGTCAGCGTAGCTGATGGTGATATTAATCGAGTACAACTTCCTTCTGAAGAAGCGCATTCTCTACTTCATTTTTGGACTCCGCTGTCCTGTGAAGAATAACTTGTGGCTGGGGTTCATCCTTCTCACTTGGACCCTCGTGGTGCAACACACTCCCGATGTGTCTGACACCATCCCTACCGTCACAAAGGTACACAATTGTCACCCTTAAAAGGACTTAGAAGTCAAAATTGAACCTCGTGTGTTTTATTTTAGCAGTTTTAACTAGGTCATTTAGACACTTTCATTTGTCGAACTCTATTCATATTTCGTGCAATGTCCTTCACTGGTTTTGGTGATAAGAAAATTTGATCTCATCCAATTCATTCTGATTTTCACAATAGGATCACTCGAATTGGTTGTTTCTGTGACACTATGAATAGGCCTTAAGTGTTTATTTTAGCAGTTTGAGTAGGTCATAGAGACTTTTTTGTTTGTTGTACTCCATTCATATTTTGACCAGCACATGCAATGTTTTTCATTGATTTTGGTGATAAAACATTCGACCTCATTCGAATTATAATGTTGACAGTACGATCATTGGAATTCGTTGTTTTTTGATCATGAACTCTCGGTAATGTAGAGGTTAGACATCTATGACCCTTGGATCTACTTCATGCGTGCCTTGTAGATATTAGAACTGAATTCGCAGGTATGTTGCAAGAGTCAGAATCCAGTGCTAAAATGAAAAACATTGCATGTGAGGCTAAAATGAGACTTGCGTTTTTTGAACTCCATTCATATTTTGATCGACACATGAAATGTTCTTTTCCGATTTGTTGTGAAAACATTTGGCCTCATCCGTCATATTCTGATTTTCACCATAGGATCATTCGAATTGGTTGTTTTTATGACAACGTATCCTTGGTTCGTTAATTATCTATGGCTTTTCGACCTGCTTCATGTGTGTCTTGTGTCCATGAGAACCGGATTTGCAGGTGTTAGTGTTGCAAGAGTTCATATTTAGTGCTAGCCTCTCGAGAATGGCTACTGATAATCATCATAATCTTGGCAGCTCCTCATGTGCGCTTTCACAGCGTCGACTTTGTGGGTGATCAAGGTGCTGCTGGTGAAGATTCTGGCCGACACGTTTCACCGGACGGCCTACTTTGACAGAATTCAGGACACTCTGTTCCATCAGTATGTCCTGGAGGTGCTCTCTTGGCCACGGAGCCACAGACATCCTCACGGACGAGGCGCAGTGGGTGGGAGGAGACGGGCAGCCCCGGTGTTCAAGGTGGGATTTCTTGTCAACTTGTTCCTCCCTGTGCAGTCTAATCTCCGTAGCTTATTCCCGCCTTCAAAATGGAGCTACGAAATTAAAAACTAACTAACTTGTGCTAACAAATTGCCTGCTATGAGACAGCTCAGAGTGGCTCCCTCCCAGAAGAAAGTGACAGCTCGGGACGCAAAAAAACAGGGTCGCATTGAACGTCAATACTCCCCCATCCTCTCCAAGTTCCATCCAAGAAAAGACAAGCGATTGGAGCCACGCACACCAGCTTGGGCCAAATACAAAGACGACGACGACGACGACGACGACAGTATTGTGCTCACTTCTTGGCTTTCCATAGTCCCGTCGATCTTCCCATTTGCACTGACAACAAGCGCAAGCTCAAGCTCAGGCTCTCCTCCACGCTCGCCTCGTTTCCGAACTCAGTCTCCGAAAGGGGATGCTTCTGCTGTGGGAGTGCCTGCCAACTTGAAGGGCGGCGCGGATATACTGTCCGGGATTCTTGAGAGAGAATCAAGTTTGAAACAGGCTGCTGGCGATGCTCAGGGTGAAAGAGGTTCACAGATGAAGGTCACATTTCCGGTGAGTAAGAGAGACTTGCAATTGCTACTTAGTTCCGATTAATTTTGAGTCTGGTTGAATTTGTGTATAATCTTGTTGGCGAGTTTTCAAGGTTACCAACGCACTAAAGAGTGAGTCATTAGGATACTGCATGCGTACATTATGATATGAGTGAGTGATTCATCATAAGATAGGGATACTCATAATTGCCAATTAAGTAGCTCCTATTAATTATTAGGTTGGTAAAAATTTTATGTGTTTGTGTTGGTAAATCCGTGCAGGAGATGGTGAAGGAACAAACCCCTGCTCACGTTGTTGTGGAATCCTCACCTTCACCAGCTGCATTACTTCTGGAGCCTGAAGATGGTATGTCACACTCACCCACGAAGTTAGGATACTGTTAGCATCACTTTATCGTATGTGGTAGTGTGCTTTCATGGGGAGATCATTAAATCGAGAGATCACTTTGGGTAAGGGAGAGCAGACTACTCAATGCAGATACTGCCCCATGCATTGGAGTTGTGTAGGCCTCCCAGGCAATTCCCATGTCCAATCACAACCCCCGCAAACCTTAGTGCACCCACCCAAGACAGCCTAGCTCTTATCAAGAAACCATAATACTAATATTTCAAGAATGCCTTGTATATAAGTTGTGACCTAACCTTCGCGTGTATTCAGATGGACTGATTGTGGCGGAGAAAGCACCAACACAGGGAGCACTAGTGGACATTGAACTGGAAACAAATCCCCAAGCACAAGGAAAAACACTCATTCAGACTGAGGAGGAAAACACGCAAGCTAAGCTTAAGCAGCTGGTGGGTGTTCTCCAAGAGCAAGCTCCGCCACCACTGGTGGACCCCGTGGTGCTGGCCTCGGTAACTCCTCTAGCAGAGTCTGTTGCTGCTGCTGAAACCCGTGGTGATGCACCAGCTCCTGAACCTCCTGCAGTTGCTCCTGTGGTGGTGCCTGTTGTTGTAACCGTTCCTGTTGTCAATCCAGTGCTCATTCCAGCTGAGAGGCCGCCGCCTTTTGTGGAGCCGGACATCGAGATGGAAGAAGGCGAGTTAGAAGATGAAGCGGGGCACGAGCAACAAACAACGCTGGCTCAGGACAAGATCCAAGTTCTAACCAAAGATGTGAGTATTGCATTGCTTCTTTTCTAGCTTCAATTGGTTGGTTGCCAAGCCCTAGTTGTCAATCTTCCAGTGATGGATAGGTGGACATGTAAAGGATGCATTGGTTGTAAAATTCAGTCTACGTACAGGGCTTATAGTTTTATGGTTTAGGTTTGCATAGATTGTCTTCAGGAGAATTTCCTGTATTTTCTGTGGCTAAAGCATGTTTGCGTAAATTTCTAGCTTCAATTGGTTGGTTGCCAAGCGCTGGTTGGTAATCATTCCAGTGCTGGATAGGTGTAGGGCATGTAAAGGATGAATTGATGGTAAAAATTCATTGCAAGTAATATCTGGTTGCAATATGTAGGGTTTTCAGGGTTTTAGGGTTTAGGCTTGTCTAGATAGATTGTCTGCATGAAAATTCTCCTGTATTTTGAATGGTTGAAGAGCGTTTGCAGAAATTGAAGCTGCATTTTTATGATCGCATCAAAAGGTTTGTAGCTATGAAACGAGATGTAACCACCGTTCATGTGGTTGGGGATTGGCTCAGTCAGTGTCAGCGTGGACGTTGATGAGGTTGATGAAGGTGGTGCGCACTCGCAACTTGCACATGTACTCCAAGGCATCTTTGTTTGAACCGGACTGGGAAATTGATAGCATCCCCATGGCCACAGCTGCTGCTAAATATGTTAGCTGTCTCTCCCCCCTGAAATGCATTTACCTTAGAAATCTCCGAATTGGGACTCATGCTTTTAGCAGTTTTGAGTAAGTCATATGGGTACTTCGTTTACTTCAAAAGAAACTCATTTTTGACCGACAAACGCACTGTTCTTCACTGATTCTGGTGATATGAATTTGGTTCCATCTGAATTGTAATTTACATAATATGATTCATCTTATCGGTTATTCTTAAAGCAGGAATACTGACGGAACTAGAGTTGCAGATGTTGCGACTTTCCCACACTATGAGTACTGGGGTGACCTAATCAGTAGTAATGAACAGTTGTTGATCCACAGGGCTGAGGGGACGTTTCTTTCCTTTCTCAAGCCGGGTGATTTGGCATGCTCAGATTTTCAAGAACGTTGCGGAGCCAGGCCAACAGGAATTGCGGCTCAAGAATTTCATGAAACTCTTTCCCTCAAACAAAGCAACGCAAGCATTCTCGATCTTTGAAGTGACTGTGGATGGAACCATTACGAAACAGGGGCTACTCAAATGGGTGCTGGACGTCTATAAGGAGCGGAAGTCTTTGTCACTTACCTTGAATGACAACCGCACTGTGATATACCAGATCAACCTGCTCCTCGATGGGGTATGAGAATCTCTTGAGCTCTTGATGTTTGAACTAAAACTAGGAATTTCACTTTTGGAAGCTCATAGCCAATTACAGTAACTTCCAGCACTTTGTTTACCATTAAAATGTGTATCCTGGCATCTTTCCTTCTCGCTATAGGTATATTTTGGTCTTGCTTTTGCTACTCCCTTGACGATTTCTAAGCAATTCAATCCAGCTCGTATAGATATGGAAGCGGGAACTTTTGGCCACTAGTACAGTTAGGTGTTGATCTCTTAAGAACTGTGTAACAGGCAGGCTCTTGGTAGCAACTTGGGCTGAGACATCGAGGTATTATGGTTGAAATAGGCAGAGATCAAGGGTTTGAATTCGAATCCTTTGGTTTGGTGCAGGTTTTGATTGCTGTAATCCTTGCTATAAGCTTTCTCATTATGAGCTTCAACAATAAAGCTTTGTTGGTGTGCACTACCATGCTGCTATCTCCAGCTGTTAGCATTTTCGGCAACTTATTTCGCAATACCTTTGAATCCATTCTTTTCTTGTTTATCGTGCACCCTTTTGACGTTGGCGACCGAGTTTCTGTCGAGGGAGTGCCCTTGATGGTCGAGGTGCGCAATTTTCTCCATCTTAGTGCAATATTTTATTGTCCTCTACTGGTCCATATACTGTTCTTTCCTTTCCAAGTATGGGATGTAACTATAATTAACTGACTTGTTGGAAATGAACTGAACGATGGTGGCAGGAAATGAAAATCATGTCCACAATGTTTCTCAAGTATGTTTCATGTCACTGCTTGCCTTACTCGTCTTTGAACTTGTATGACATTTCCTTCTTCTTAAGCGCACTCGCTGAAATAAAAAACTAAGCTTCTATTTTTTTTTTTAAATTTCCTTTGATTGATCAGGTGTTTAATTACATATGTTATAGAATACCCACAGTACTGTTTGGATATTCTATTCACTGTTCATGGCTCTCAATCTCCCTGCAATTTTCACGAGAGAAAGGGATTATGACGGACCTGTGCATGTGCAGTAATTCTGGTGAGCTTATTACGTATCCCAATTTTGTACTGATCGACAAGCCCATTTCAAATATTCATCGGAGTCCAGACCAGTGGGATGCTATTGAGTGTCAAATTCTAGCTCATACTTCGCTTGAGAAGTTGTCGATTCTCAGGAGCCGAATCGACAAATATGTTGTCGGACTTCCCCAAATCTGGTATCCGCGGTGGCGTCTAATAGTGAAGGACATTGAAAACACCAACCGACTCAGATTAGTGATGACAATTCAACATCACATCAATTTCCAGGTTAGTCTTCACCAATAAGGTTTTTTTAGTAATTCACACATTTCAATTAAATTTGCAGTTTGGGGATTTCCAAAAACGAGATGAGCAAGTGTTTTTTCCTTTTATTTGGTACTGCTTTAGATTTACATTTTGCACAATTGTAAAAAAATCAGCCCAAATGAAGAAAATTTTCCAATTATTGAAAATTACCACTTGTAACATTTGCCTAGAAACAAAGTTTTGTTAGAATGAAACTGTTTCAAGGACTTTTAATAGCATCATTACGGGAATCCTCACATATTTAAGGGCGTCTTCTTTTAGTCGAAGTGATCATTATGAAACATTAACCTTTGCAAAGATTCTCTTTGTGATGCTGTCAGATAATTCTTTAAACAGTCTAACTCTACTCAGGATTGTGGTTCATGATGTTGAGTTCTAATTTGCATTATAGAAAGTATATTATTTCAGCTCTTTCCTTGGGTTGGAATTTTGCATCGCATATTTATGTTCTTGGAAAATGCAGGATGCAGGAGAGAGGACACAACGGCGAAGTGATATGCTTGTACATATTCAAGCTTTGATGAATGAGCTGAACATAGGCTATGAATTGCCTCAGGGTCAAGCCCTGATTACCAAGTTGCCACTGGGATTTCCATAGCAACCGTGGAGTTCTCAGCCATGGAGGTGTTTTGTAGAATTCCACTGCTCCTGAGGAAGTTGTCCACAGTTCGGTAGAGGATACTCTTTGTACCACTATTAACCACTTGTAGGAGTGTGGTATTGGACAGATCTTTGGGTACAACAACCAAATCTTCTGAGATCGAATTTCCTTCTTATGTATAAATTTCTTATGCAATTTCAACATGGTGGGTTGTAGACCATTAGTGAAGGAACATGTGATGGCCCTGATTTTATTCTAAGATGAGTGGCCACACTCTTTTTGCTAACTCATTCTTACATTTAACTGCTAATGGAATGCCTGAGTTATCGGTATTAGTAACAGTGTTAAAATCCTCTACCTTAGATGATCCTTGTTAATGTGCTCTTGACTTGAAACTGTACTGAAGAAAAAAATTGTGTCCATACCAATGCTCTGCAGGAGCTTGAAAATGTTTTGACTAATTTTTCACAATACCCGGCCTTCAGGTAACAAATCCTTTCCAAGCAAAAGCGTGTTCTTTAGGAGTAGAAAGTTTTATCAAAGCAAATGGGTTAGATAACAGTTATATTGAATCGCAAGTTGAGGCTGAGTGTAAAGAAAGTACCATGGGTGATTACTTTGCTTCATTGGAAGCATAGTCTTCTGTGCAATTAAGTTACAAAAATTCTGGCATGTTGAACTTGAACATTTGTTATATTTTGATACATTCTTATTCTGTTATTGTTAGTTGTCCAGAATCAAAACAGTGAGGCAAGATTAAGGGTTAATGGATTAATGAGGCAAATACATTGGATTTGAGGGCCATATCATTGAACGACCAAACCTTGTACGTCTCAGTAACTAATAGGGGGTGTCACGGCTCCTCAGAGAAACTCAGTTTCTCAGGGAAACCCAAGTTGGTGAGATTTTTCGGGAGCCAATGAAAACTGCCATAGAATGGAGGAGCCGTGACACCCCTTTTTGCTGTTCGCAACGATTCCACAAGAATTTTTGGCGTGCACAGTTTGGTTGGGAGCTCCAATACTTGCACCAAGTCGAGGGCTTCAAGAAATTCTTCAAGAAATTTTTCAAAAACGTCGTTTCTTCACCCGCGGAGGAGAAGAAACGGCACTCCATTTTCTCTGAGAATTTCATGTCCACCTTTCACTCCCGGTGCACCACGTATTCTTTCTCACAAAATTTTGAGGACTTCACAAGTGTTGTGACACCCCCTAATGTGCCAGTCCATTCACGGCACAGAATGATGTAACAACACACGTAATGGCGGTAACTTCTTGTATTCATCTCCTCCCATTTACTCCCCATTTAGACATGTATGGTAGAGGGACCTGTAACCAATCAAATAAGCACATTTGGACATGATTTAGGGTAGTGCAAGGCAAAGCAAATATTTTTAGAGGTACATAGATAGAAATGATGGGGATTGCAAAAAATTTGGTAATTTTATCACTTGAATTGAAATTACTATGAATTTTGAAAGGCAAAAGTTGGGCTTGACCTATGATCAACATCTAGAGTTGTTTTATTTAGATCATTCAAGAACTTTCTTGAATGTTCATTGCTTCCTAGTTTCTTGCTCACTTATGTCTCATAAACTTATTGGTTCAAACCTTGAAAAATACAAAAACTCACACTCTAAGGAAAAATGAAAATTTGTTAATTTCAACCTTGGTTGGAGATATAGTACCCTATTGATTGACAATGAAGGGTTGGTTAGTAATAGATTCCTCTACTATAATCACAATAGTGTGGAGCAAAACATCAAGATATTGGATGAGGTAAGGTGTTCAAACAAATCAATCAATGTAGTAGGGTCTTCCTATCTGTTAAAAAAAAGATTAAAAATAAATAAAACAATCAATAAAATTCAAGTGTAGGCAATGTTGACTTTAAAGGGGATGCAAATAGCTTGTCAATCATCTTTTATATACATAATTGGTTGTTGACTTTTCAATGCTAAAGTGACACATCCCATTAGCAACTTGTCATCATTGCCATCATGAATTGCAACTCATAACTTTTTTCTTTTTTAACTTGTTTCCTACACTCTTAGAACATGAAGCTCAAAGGTTGTAATTGGAAAGTCAACAACCAGTTATGTAGGACAACATATTTGCCACTAATGTAGCTCATTGGTTATCTAATGAATAACTTAAAGCAAACCGTCAATCATCATGTTTTGCCACTCTTCTAGCCTGCCCTACAATTTGCCAAGAACATGAAATCAATATAATTGTAATGAAAACATAGGAGAACTTCAAAAGTAGAAACACCTAGTAGAAATACCTAAAATTGTCAATGTAAGTAATTTAGTATATATAGTTGCATGCACCTTTTCCTAAAAATAGTACTTTTGTACTAATAACAAGTGAAAATCATGAATATTCCAAAAAAATAAGATTTTTTGGATATGGTATGTGATCCTATGATTTTTCAAAGTGCTGGCCCCCTAGACCATTGAAATTATCACATATAGGTGGATCCTAAATTAGAATTGAGCATTTGATGAATACATTAATGAAAGCCTAAGAACGCATTTAGTAGTAGTTTAGGGTACAAGAATGGGAACATGGATACTTTTGGGTTTTCCTATTTCATTTTTTCATGATCTTCAAATTGTTTTAACTTCCAAATAAAAAATAAATAAAACTTGGCATTAACATGTTCAATTCCATTTGCTAATGCATGTGCTTGTTTAGGATTTATTGTAGTTGTTGAGAATGTCTTGAACAATTTTTGGCATCTAGATTTGTTAAAGACTAGCTTAGTTGTAACTAATGTGACAAATGTCCCTTAGTCACATCAATCATAACATACTAAATCCTCCACAACTCTTAAGTAGGGGTGTCAAATTTTGTTAGCAAATTATCTTAGTATTTAAAATGGCTAACTTTTACTCTATATATCAAGAGCTTTTACAAAACTTTGAATGTACCATCTATTTGGCAATTTCCATGATAAAAAACTTTGGCAATGCCATTTGAAAATAGTGAAATTCAAGGATAGACAATGATTCTTTTATCCCAATATTATTGAGAGAGTGCTCTTTTGCAATGAAAGAAACCTAATTATTACAAAATTTGTTTAATGAATGTACAAAGAATTATAAGACTAACACTATTTAAGACCAAGAATACATTAACCCATGCAAGTTTGATGGGTTTTACTTTGACAAAATAAATCAAAGTTTCTCACTCCGTCTTCACCAACATCCCTTTATGAATTTCATACCAACAAAATTTCTAAATATACCAAGTCTTGAACTACACTTCATAAATAATAATGACTCCATCCCCCTATGAAGATACGCTGTGTGCTTGTTTGTTTGTTTGTTTGTTTGTTTGTTTGGATGTTTGTTACGTTGAGATCTCCCGGACCGTGAGTCCCCCGGGTGCGTGTTTGGTACCGTCGGAAAGCCCTCGGCGAGGAGGGGTGCACGGGCTTTGATTCATGGTGTTCCAACCTACAGCATGAAAGTTATTGAATTTTGAAGTTTCTATACATTAAAAAAATTAGAAAATTATTTATTCTGTTGTTTTCCCGGACCGTGGCAACGGCACGGGCCACCCTAGTAATAATTAGGCAACCAAGAGCCCCCTGAAGTCATATGGCAATGACGTTGCATGGAGCCAGTCGGAGCCATTGATCCACTTGAACTGCGTATATTTTGCAGCTTCCTCTGACGAAAGTGACCTTGCGTATGCCACTCGCCCAACCATATCTGCCCCTGGTCCTGTGTTCTTGTACTCTCCATAAAACACCGTCCTGTGTAGCCAACCATTTGAGAAGAAAATGTAAGATTCAGTAGAGTTAATTGTAAAGTGTATGCAATGGAGACTAGGAACCAGAGTTTGGCAAAAACACAGGACAAAATTCCTTGGAGCACCAAAACTGAGGTCCAAAGGAGTTTGGTGCCATGTTTCTTTTCTACTATTCTCAGTTATACCTCCCTCTAACACCCCTTTTCAAACTGAGATTTCCTTTACAATTCACTCTATTGTGCATGGAGGATTCTTAACACCGTAGGTAATCCTAGCTAATTTAGTGTTGTAGCTTTTAAATGGGAAGCTGATAAAGCCCCCCCCCCCCCCCTGTTTTTTTGGCTCAGTACATCAGGGGCTTGGAACATACATGTCTGCACTTGTGTTGCCCCAATCATCCCATCCTCGACTGTCAATGACGTCTTCCATGTGTGTTGAAGCAAAGACGACGCGAGAATACGAGCGCCACGCTCGCCCCAACAAGACAGTTCCAGACCCAACGATGGAACAACGCACAAAACTGAACCCAGTAACTTCAAGATTGCTGATGCGCGAGTGTGCTGTGATGGCTCCCCACTTTTCCGCTTTGGACTTTACAATGCACTTCTGCGTCAAGAATCAATCATACAATTGCTTAGAGTAGTACAAACTGATTCATTTCCTGCACATACAATGGACTTTACAAGCTTCAATTGATTTGGGTTTTGTGGAATTATACCTCGTAAAGAGACCTCGCGTTGCCGAAGATGAAATCGACTGTGCCTTCGATGTGGCATTCTTTGAAGAAATGGCGGCCTTGGTGATCGTTGAGTGTGTCTTGAAACCCGTACATCCCGCAACCATAGAAGGCAACTTTGTCTCCCACAACTTGAAGAGCGATAGCTTGAGCGCCAATTATTCCTGGTCCTGGTTTAGGAGCAGTATTCTGTTTCGTGGGACAGAAACAAAGCTTTATCAACTGACTAGATTGATGAATTTATCAACACCAAGGAATGAATAGTATTCGTTATTCCAACCCGAGGAAGCTTCGCACAATTTGGTTGGAAGCTCCAACCAAACTGTTCCAACCAAATTGGGTGGATTCTTTTTGGCAAAAATTTCCACCAGTACAGTATAGTGTTGACTGATTTCTTTAATCTTCTTACTTAAGTTTTTCGTTGATGCAATTCGCAAAAAGTTTCATGGTATGATGTGGTATGTTACCTTGAAGCTGATGTTGTGTGCAATGAAATGATCTGCCTCAATAGCAACCGATGCTGTTTTAAAGGTTGAATTTGTCGCATTTGCATTGTCATCCCAAGTGATTATAGTTTTATCCAGGCCTTGTCCTTGGAATGTAATATACGGCTTGCTGCTTGGCACACGTACCTTTTCACTAATAAATCTCAAGGAACAATTACAAATCTGTCAGCACCAGTCACGGCACCCCACAACATAACAAGTGCACCACAGACTGCACTACAGAAGGATTGAATTTCAAGGTTTTAACGAATTTCAAGATTTTAACGAATGCCATGCTGTCACGTTGCGTGTTGACTCAAAACCTTAAGAACATTTCTGAACTACTCAAGATTATGACGCTAAAGATTAAAAAAATATAAGTTCTTGCTTGAAATACAAAAAGCCTTGAAGTTCGTCTTTTACTTACACGTATGTTCCTGCTGCAATATGGATAGTCACTCGTTTCTTGTTGCCGCTTTTCACAGCATCAACAGCTTCCTGCACTGCCCTGGTATCTCTACACCCAGATTTGTCAACGAAGATTTCATCGACTTCCTTCGGCCGTCCGAGGGACCTGAGAATCACTTGAAGCAAGGTCCACGTGTATTCACCACCTGGAAACGCCTCGATGTCCCCATGATTGTGAGATTGCTGTCGAGAGCGAAATAATCTCATTTGGTTCCCAATCTCTGTGAAACCACAGAACCCCACGAGAAGCCCCACACCGACACTAGCCACGAGGGTTCGTCTGCCCAAAAACTTCATACTTCTGTTTCACTTTAATCACGACATGGGACTCATCAGGAAACGTTCCTGGAGCCACATACTTAGCAGGGATGCTTCACAGGAAAAGGAAAAGGAAAAGGCCAAATTTCTTCATCCAAGATTAGGTTCTTTATCCTGCATAAAAATCTCCCAAGCTAGCACAAAAGAAGTAAAATTAGAAGTTTTAGAGCTACTAGTCCCTGTTTTCACATGTGCAAACAATTGAAGAACTTGAGTTTTAGAATAAAAACAGATATACTACGCTGCAACAAAGAACCTCTTGGTAAGCGTTGAGGGTTTTGACACACGGATGGCAAAGCAATTGGAAACTGAATGGATTTCAGGGACGAAAATTTGCAAAGTTTTCTTCTAAGTTGGGGTAGCTAGTTTCGCACAGATGGATGATGACTTTTCTGGATCAGTGTAGAAATGAAGAATGCACCTAATGATCCAAAATCGCATCATTTTTGAATGACTACCTTGTTCATAGACCCGTGTCCTTCCAGAGTGAAGGTTACTTGGGTTACTTGAGATACATTTCTCATTTTTTGTTTGAATGAGCATTTCGTGAACCAACCAACTCAGTGTTTTCACGGCTTCCACCTTCCGTTGATGTGTGCTCCTCAACCGCAAGTACCATAACCGCTAAGATGCAAGCTTGTCCAGTTAGTTTCGGAGAAAGTAGGGCCAGAATTTTTGATTCTCACGCAAGTGATCTCCGCGGATGGAACATCATTAAATGAAGCAATCCTCACCCTGGCTGGAGTACAGTTGAAGGAGGCTATCACGTTTTCCTCACTGGGGCTTTAAAGCCACGTTTCAAGGAAATGCAAACCTTCCAACCAGATACTGTAAATATTTCTGGCTCTTTGATGGAACCAGCGAACTGTACATGGAGCGCTCGTTCATTCAGTGCCCGCATAGAAAGCGACACTAGAACTACATATCCCTCGAACAAATTCGATTGTTTCACACTTTTCCAACCACCTCACACACGAATTGACAGAAAGAGAAAAGAAGAAGTTCCACCAATTGGCCTCCACGATTGCCTTGCAGCAGAATTGAAACATCCAGGTCTGCAAACGCACTGGAAGATAGCTGCGCAAGAAGACGTATGCCAAAACGGTTTCAGCATAAGCTTACCATCATGGAGAAAGGCAGTCACTATTTCAGACCACATCAGAGTTGATAATCTCTGGATTTGCCCTGCAAAGATCGTTTCTCAGCTTCGTAGATTTGAGAATTGTGCTTTCATGAGAAGTCACTGCATCACTGGGCATAGACCATTTCCAAAAGAGCAAGCACAAGCCTCACAACTAACAGTAAAGAGATGTATCCAGTTAGCTAACAGAAAATACACATCAAACATTTATTTAGCTATTCAATCAATAATACATATTTTACCTGATACTCATCCAAACCAATCCGCAGGTTCACTCGTAAGTTCTCAATAATAATAAAACTTAAGACTTATCAATCCATCGGACATCTCAGCTTGATAGACGAGAGAGACACGTAAAGCTAGTGTAAATGGTATTTTAAGGAGAATTTTTCAACCCGCACAATAATTTTGCTCAAAACCATCCCCTTAGCAGTACATCACTCAGCATCGCATCCAAGCATGAACTTGCTTTCACTTGACAAGAGCCTCTAGCGTCTGCTTTAGCAAAAGCTCAGATTCAACAAGTCACACAAAGGACAAATATTAAAAACCTCAACCACAAATGCATTGCACAGACAAAAGAGCCAATGTGTAGGGACTTAGCGTACCCTTCAATATCAATGATTCCCATTTACACAATCCAATGAAATGTAACAAACAACTAAGATATCAAGCACTGCAGCTGTATCGACTGCAGAGCAAACCTCGTCCAAACAAAACTCCACTGCACCAGCTTCAGATCTACAAGTGGAACACCTCCAGCTGACTCGGGTAACACAGGCACGCGTGTAGCCATTGCAGCTTCACAGAAATAGAAAGAAGGAAATAATGCCTGCGAGAAGCTTCCACTGCTCAATGATAAACACCACGCAAATAAGTGAAGTTTGGAACTATTGCCTCCATCAATTCAGATTAAACATAACAGAGAATGTTCATGTTCACTGTTTAGTTTTTGATTTCCCGTGACTCCACCCTTCTTAAAGGATGTACTCCTACACAAGCCAATGGCCTGGTAATCGAGAAGTTCCGAGAATTGGGACCGTTCCGAGTCGTTTTATTTGCATCAGCAACGTGAAAAATGCTAAAATAAGCGTCGCAGTAGGCCAAAGCAAAACTACCCTCAATAGACAGATCATGGCATATTTATGCAGCTGCGATAACTCTGTGAACACCATCATCACCAAATGTGGTAGAGGTCAGCATTATCATAACCAAATGAAGAAGAAATTGCAGAACGAGAAGTAATGACATTTACGACAGCCAACTAAAGAAACACAACTTCACGCAGTCGCAGAGATTCAGGGAGTCGAATCTGAAAACTGGTACAAATTAGGGGTGAGACACATCTACCTTGCATGATCGATAGAGATATGCCGGCCGTTGTATGTTGATCCAGTACACGAACCTTGCTTGCAGAATGGTTCAGCCACTTCACGTGGAATTGCCGCGAGGGGGATCTCCAGTGTTCGGGAAGTTTTTGAAGTTTAACAAGCTTGTTTCCTCCAATTCTCATGTTGAACCGGTTTCTCAAGTACCGAGTCCGATTAATTTCGCTATTTTTTACTCAAAATGCAATTTGTAGACTTTTTTCACCGGTTTAGTTGCCAACGTCTTCAAATTGCAACCGTGTTTTTTCCCAGTTCCATTGGCTAACTTTGAACTAGCCGCCGGTTCTTCCGGAACTCCCCGCCAAATGCACCACCAGCCGAATGGACACAAATGCGAAGTAAAGAACCCGAACTATCTTGAGACGAAAACAGAAGCAAAAGATGGTACAGCAATAAACATCAGTCTTCCTCTGCCAGCGCTGCTCGATCTCAGGTTCGTCCCCGCATCGATCTCATGTCTTCGTTGCATCAAAAGCGGTACACAAGTACAAGATGCATAAGTCCTAACCTCGATCGCTTGCCACATCTGGGAATAGCAAGTAAACCAAATTCACCCACCTGCAAAACTTGAGATTTGTCAGGACAGACATGTCCATCTTCTATCCACCTTGTGGTGACAGCTGCAAGCATGCAGTAAAAAGCATTTATAAAACGGATCTGAAATGAGAGACCTCAGGATACAAACGAAAACTCATTGATATGATACATCATAGCACTAGCACTAGTCCTGCAGAAAAACGCATGTTTCTGAACAATAAATTACGGAGTAGAAAATGCAATTTAGGTATTTAAAACAATTCTGGTTTGTAACAAAGTGGCCAGGATCCAGAGGCCTCATGCTTCTGGGAGGCACGTGTAGGGGACATAATGCTCCATATCGGCAGAAAATTTAGTTCAAAACCCGAGAACGAAACAGATTAAACTTGCTGAAAATCTCTGAGACCGCTGCTACATTTCTTACCTGAATGTGGCAGTCAAACACGAAGACCAACACGTCTAGAGCAATAAACGAATGGTAACCCCTTGAAAAATAATTTACCTGTCGACATTTCCCAAAACTCATCAATTCAGTTTTCACAAATAAGCAGAGAATTGAAGCAAGAAAGAGAAGATGAACGTAAAAGCGACAGGTTTCACAGGAGATCCTCTGCTGTCTTCCTCATGATTGATAGGTTTAGGAACTTGACTACATCAGCAAGGTCTGCACCATTCTGACCTAATTCATCAACATTTCTTGGCAAAGAGACCTTACGAGTTCTGGGAGGCCTTCGCTGATAAGATGACTAATGCTTAACGCCACCACAGCAACTGTTAAATTAAATACGAAAGCACAGCTACCTGCATAAATGTGAAGTATTTAGCAGCAACAACTCGCCATATAGATGCTCAGGAATGTCCAATGGTATTGCAGATGATATTTTCACAGACATGAAGATTACACAGATTGGTTAACGTCAAAACAGTTACAGTATGTCAGACTGCCTCGAGTTCAGAGAGATTTACCGACATCGTGAACCCTAACCCTATCCTAGATAAAACTTCAAAATGTAGTGAAAAAAAGCACAAATCAACTTACATTGCAATGACTTCCAGAGTGACATGGCTGCATGTCACTCAACATCATGGGATGCCTTCGGTGCTTCCTCTGTTGTCCTCCTCTCTAGCCGTCTCTCTTTTTGCCTTTTATATTTCAAATGTTTTTTAATAGTCCTATAAATATTGTGTTTTGTCCATTTATAAGACTCACCTCTATCTTTGAATTTTAATTCTTGTAAACTATTTATATTCTCCTCTATTAATTTGTTTAAAGCTTCCCTTACTCTTGTATCTTCTAAATTAAATGTGCCCTGAGGAAGAACCCCATTTTCTTGTCCATCCTCAATCCATTTTTTGACTTGTTTATAATTCTCTTTAAGTTCATGATGTTGGGTAGCCCAATGCTTGCGTAGTGATATTTTTCCATACACCTTATTTGTTTGCCTATTTTTAATAGGTGGGGGATTAAAAATAGTATTATAAGATGGAGATTTTAAAGTAGACTTTTCATGTCGAGGCTCTACATGAGGGGGGCCTTTAAAATCTACAACGGTGTTAACTGCTGCTTTTTCATTTTGTTGTGCCTGTTCTTCTCTCTCTAAACGAACTGCATACTCCTCTCTAGGTGTATACTCCTCTCTCGGTGCTTGACATTGGACACAAAAGTTAGCTACATCATTTGAAAATTTCACACCACACATTGAACAAAAACGCCCTCTCGCCATATCCTGAAATTAACCTATCAACATGACAAACAGAATTAGATATGAGAAGCCCTCTAAGACACATACTAAAGAAATCTGAGCTCTTGTTACGCCAAAACAGTATTAAAGTTAAATTAAAAAAACAGTATTGAAGTTGCTAATCAATACAGAGTTGGAAACTCTTACCAATGAAACTCGAATCGTCCTGCAAACAGCAGCGACAGCGACCGAGGTACGTCGGCCTCTCCGGCAAAGAGCGGCAGCTGAAAAGCGTTTCTGAGGGCCCTAATCCGAAAGCTGCATAACAATGAGCAACTTTTACACCTCAATTAACGTAAACAACAATCAATTAAGCATCATGCGTGACAATGAACTGAAAAGAGTCACCTTAACAATTGCATAAAATGTGATGGAGCGACAAATCACTGTGTGAAGGATAATTCGACTGGTTCATTCTAGACTGTAAGAGAAATTCCATCATCCCTCCTTCCTGGTTCTTCAGTAAGGACAACACTTAACCTCCTGAAGACTTGAGCATGAAGTCACAGTTTCTTTAGCAGATAATGCAGATCATTGTGCAAGTGCAACGTAAACGGAGCTCACATGTTCACTCACCTGATGGATTTAAGACTGCGAAGATCGAGCCTTGGGAGAGTTTCCGCTCAATTCGTTGATTTGCAGATACCTGCAGCTTCAATTTAAAGAAAAGGAATCAGAAACACAAAACATCTCGACGTAAAATGGTTCTCTAAACCCTGAAACCCGAAATCACCCAAGGTTAGTTCATTGTTCCACTTTGGCTAAAGAAATTCCAGGCGCAATAGCTCTCGACAGAATAGCACGTAAGGATTGAAGGAGCTTACAACTCTCGCAAATTCAGTAACGACGCCAACCAGTCAAGTATTTCACAGGCCCGTGAGACTGATTTTATCCAAATGCCTGCGATCTCCAGGCCATCCAAGGTCAATATATGTGTAGGCAAATTCTTCTGCTTTGGATAAGAAAATCCTTCAATGAATCCGAGAAATTGAATAATATCCTCCATCGATCTGCTGAAAGTTTCAGAAACCAGACTGGACTCGCTTCTCATATCCCAAGCACTCATGATTTCATATTACTCCATGTCGACAGAAACTGCCCACTATAAAGATTCGGTAGATAAAATGAACGCAATATTCAGAGCACAAGCAAGGAAGGAAATCAGGCAGAGTTAAGCATTTCAAGAGAAAGATGGCATGAACAAATGAAAAGGGAGTAAGCTAACTTACAGAGTGGTGAGGCTGGTCAAAGTTCGCAGGTCCGGAATGGGGCCGCACAGATAGGCTGAGGAAAGCTTCCTGAACCAACATTTGAAAATCAGCACTGTCAGTAATTGAGGAGACCCCTCCAATTAAATCTTCTCTGAGAGTAAGCTTCCCTCCCAAGCTATGGTGGAGTCACAGAAACCAAACATGTATTCCAACAAGTAACATGTCTGACCCTCGAGTATAGTTGTAGAACTACACACATCGGCATAATTAGAAGTCGTGTACGGATTGACAGCCCTTATCATGGTTTAGACGAGATGAAATGTTAGGGCTGAAACATACACTGCGGTTGAGTTAATCTGGCAGGCGACTCGACGGAACAGGTCCACTTGAAAGAGTGCAACTCAATTGCAAGAGGATCGGAGAATTCAACAGAGAATGTCAGATTTCGAAAGACTTGCGATGAATGTGATCCAAGATGTAGTCGATCAGGCGAAGCGTAATGAAATTCCAACGTGGGGTCTGGTACATTGACACAAAAGCCTGCATAAGAATGGCAGAATGCAGTCCACTGTGCCTGGGTTAACACTCACCCGCGGAGTAGCAGAGGCGGTGCAGCAGAGGCGGCGCGCCGGGGGTCACGGCCGAGTGATTCGGAGTTTGCAGATTTGGAGGGATATTCTGGGGTTCAGTTTCGGCGGGCAGTGGCTTCGGGCATCTCCAAAGCTGGCTTGCGACAATCTCTTTTCTCTTTACAGTAGAGCACAGAAGTGGCCTTTTTACAAGCAATTAGTAAGCTAATCCTTCACCCCTAAAAAAACGCGTCAAGCCTTTTGGGAATTTTTGCACACATTAGAGTTAATCGTTGAGGACACTTCAGTTTGAAAAGGGGTGTCGGAGGGATGTATAACTCCGTTTAGAAGAAAAGAAATAGTGCACCAAACTCCTCTGGACTTCAGCTTTGGTGTTCTAAGGAGTTTCATCTTGTGTTTTTTTCAAACTCTATCTCTTGGTCCCTCATAGTACACATTTTACGATTTAATCGTAATGAAAACCCCAATTTGAAAAGGGATGTTAACCCCTAAAGGTTTTTGACTATGTTTTCACCAAAACCGCTTCAAAACTATCATTTTTTAGACAACTACCAAATTTTAAGAAAAAAACATTTTTGGACAAGAGTAACCATGAGATCTTTTAGAGCATAAGTTTAAAAAGATGTGGAAAAAATTTCAACAATTTCCGCTGTGTAGATTGCAAGATATTAGTGTTTGAAGTGACAAAAATCATTTTTTTTTCCAATTGCGGAAATCTGGGCCACTGCACTTCACAAGACCATATTTGTGTGGAAAAATGTCCAAAATGATTGTAACTCTTTGGATTCATTTTTCAATTGAAGGTGGCTACATGCTTGAAAATTTTCAGATCATTTGGAATTGTACAACATATAGGAAAAAAATAGTAAGTAGAAAGAAGTAGAAAATGAGCCAAAATACTAAATTATTAACAATTTATTTATAGAGTTAAAAGAAGACAATCCCAATGGTTGTAATGTTGTGTTAAACAATATACACCCAAAGTTTTTTATTTTTTTTCTAAAATATTAAAAATTGAATTGAATAAAGAATTTCAAACTTTTTTTGTAGTGTAGAGACTCTATAACTAGCCAAAACTACCTCAAACTAAAAATCCTCATAACTTTTGACTCATTAATCAAAATGGAATGATTCAAAGCTTTCCACTTAGATAAAAAAAATCAAAGAAACCAATTTCAAATTTTAATTTTTCAAAAAAGTAATTTTTAAAGAAGTTTTCTTTTTTCTGCCTAGGCTGCCCATCGAGTAGAGAAAACAACATATCATGTCATAACTTTTTAACCATGTAGTCAAAAGTTATGAAAATTGTTGGACCTTAAAGCTACTCCTTGGGCACATGTTGTGTAAAAATTTCAAAGAAAAAAAACAAAAACTCCATCCACAATGAGCTGCCTGAAATCGCTATGTTGCCAAAAAACGCAATTTGGTCCTTTAGGGGTTAAAGGAAGGTATAACTGAAAATAGAAGAAAAGAAACAGGGCACCAAAATCCTTTAGACCTTAGTTTTGATGTTCCAAGGAGTTTTGTCCTATGTTTTTTTCAAACTCCAGTTCCTACTCCCTATAGCACACACTTTGTGATTAGCTCTATTTGCTTCTTTTTTTTTATAACAAAAATATCATTCACTGAAATTTCATATATTTGGTCAATCAAGAAGGTTGTCTTTTCTAGATCCAAGTATTACATTGGATCAATGAGAAGTTAGTTGAATTATATAGTGCCTCAAAGCCCTCCATCCATTGTTCAAAATATATATGGATGTCAAAATACTTAAAGGTTGAATCCCATTAGAGCTTCATTTTTCTTAAAGTTGTAGAAGAGATTTTGAGAAGATGTAAATTGATTGTGGATATACAATTTTTATATCCTCTTATTTCTTCATGTAATCTCAAATTTAGATTTGACACTTAAAAAGAAGATTAAAAGACTTGAAATCACTTTTCATGGTTTGAAATCATAATCAAACACTATAGTCTTTCAATCCATAAGTGATGTTGTTGTGTTTTCTCTTTTTCATTATAATCTCCTAACATGTCTAATTTGAATTTACATAGTTACAATTCAAGAAAAATTGATGAAACTCATAAAGAAGTTGCATTTTTTTCAAGTTTAAGCTTACAGCAAATTCCAAAAAGGTCTCAAATGACATTAGGCAATTAGGGATTGATAAACATTGCAAATTGCATGGGTATTTTAGAAGTCAAATCCTAGATTTTTACATAGTTATCAATTTTAAGTGTTGTTTTTCTGTGAATCTAAAAGTGTAAGCCTATGAGCCTAAAAGACTACATATCTATGGTATAGGTGTCTGTACAATATAAACTTTCTATAAGTATGGTGCAATTATGCTCTAAATACCTATATTATAGGTGTTTATATCATAATCACCATCAATGGTTGTTGTATGTTCACTGAGGGTTGCTATTATGTGAGCATAAAAGTGTGAGCCTATGAGCCTAGAAGACTATACATCTATGATATAAGTGTCTATACTATAGTAACCTTCTATGTTAATAGTGTATATATGCTATAAGCACCTATATTATAGGTGTTTATGTTATAAACACCTTCAAATGGTTGCATATATATACTTATCTATATGCTCAAGGCTCACATGCTCACACTTTCATGCTCACATACTAGCACCATTGTATGTTCACTTATGTACATACTCAGAGCTTACATGCTCACATCTTCATGCTCACATACTAGCATTGTTGGTTTCAAAGTTTAACCAAGAGTATATAGCTCCAATAATCTATTTTTTATTCTACTTTAATTTTCTTCAAAATTAATGAAACTATAATTTTGTACACTTTTAAGATAGCATTTTAAAAGATCAACATATAATAATTTTTAACTTTTTCTACCAAATTTTTCTAAATGTTCGTTGAAAGAAAACATCAACTACACCATGATGTCTGTCACTATTATTTCCATTTTTTTGGAACATTTCATGTTATTTGAACTTTTGATAGTTGCTACAATTCAAAAAGAAATCTTTAAAAAATTAAATAAAATCCTATTTTTTATTATTATAAAAAATTTAATTTAATTTTAGACATATATTACTAGATGTGAAAAATATCACAATTTTGAAATGTGTATTTTGATGTCATAATGTAACAAATTTTATAAAAAGGGACACAATAGAAATCAATTACAAAACAATACAACATGGAGTCCAGTGTTTGTCAAAAGCAACAAATGTAGCAATGTGCCATTAGCCCATTATTACAAGATAAAAAAAATCAAAGCATAATTAAACCATGATTATTAAACCATAATTTGGGATCATTTTGGACCCAAAAATAAATCAAAATTTGATGTCTTAAATTACACAATATGTCTAAATGCCACAAAACAAAGTTTATCAATTCTTTGTAAAGAGATTTTCAATAGAGAATATAAAAAATTAACAACTGGGGGACATAGTTCTAGAGATCTGACTCTCATCCTTGTAAACAAACAAACAAAATTAATTAATTAAAAATAGGTTCATGCGTTAACGTCTCAAGGACCAAGGGGACATAACGTGTCTTCTTCAAATTTTCAATAGAAAATTTTCAATAGGGTGAAACAAATCTCAATATTTTTAAAATTAGGATCTTATAGAGTAACAAAGTTTAAATACTTGTTGCATTTCTTTGGTTTTCAAAATTTGAATGTGAAAAGTATTTTAAATTTTATTTAGAAAATGTAGTCTAGTAGAAAAAGGGAACAAATATAATGTTTTTTCAATGAAAAGATTACACTACAAGGGAAATGGGCCCTAATTTACAAAAAATTTGATAGAATAATGTCCGAAATGAAAACTACAACTTTTGAAATTTAGCACTTTGTTAATGTGATCAATATTGCAATGTCTATTAAATTCTTGTCAATTTCTTTGTCAATTTTAACAAACAAGTTTAAAGTCTTCTAAGAAATGCAACAATTTTTTACATATAACTTCTATTTCAAATATAAAATTTTTACAAACAATACAAGTAAATGTAGCACATGAAAATTTTCAACCACTCACCAACCACATTTAGGCATTACTTATCTTTAGAGGGGAGAAGATCCCTCTATATATGTAGAGTGGTAGGAGCATGGCCAATCCATATGGGATATGTGCATTTTTGAAGTTAGGAGAGCGGTTTGTCAAGTTAGAAACTCGTGATTTGGTATTAAAACTAAGATTTCAGACCTCAATTAGGCATAAAAGAATGTATTTTTACAAAAAACTTTGAACTAAGACTAATTAAAATATAAAATAGAGTTTCAAGTTCAAAAATCCGTTTGACATTTAAAGCTGTCAATCAAAAGTTATGGACAGATTCCAAAGAAAAAACTTGGAAAAATGTAAAAAGAACAATTTCAAACACCTTTTCTGAAATTAAAAAACTTTTGATTGGAAACTTGAAATGTAAAACAAATTCTTTTGAATGAAACTTCAATTAATAATCTAACTAGCTTTAGTTCAAATCTTTTTACAAAAAGCACATACTACTATGCCTAAATGAGGTCTGAAGTCCTACTTTTTAATACAATTCCTATTTCTAACTTAGTGCCAAGTTAGAAATAGGAATTGTATTAAAAGTAGGACTTCAGACCTCATTTAAGCATAGTAGAATGTGTTTTTTGTAAAAAACTTTGAACTAAAACTAGTAAGATTATTAATTAAAGTTTCATTCAAAACAATCTGTTTTATATTTCAAGTTTCCAATCAAAAGTTTTTTAATTTCAAAGAGGTGTTTGAAATTGTTCTTTTTATATTTTTCCAAATTTTCTCTTTGGAATCTGTCCATAAATTTTGATTGACAGCTTTAAATGTCAAACTGATTTTTGAGTTTGAAACTCTATTTTATATTCTAACTAGTCTTAGTTCAAAGTTTTTTGTAAAAATACATTCTTTTATGCCTAATTGAAGTCTGAAATCTTAGTTTTTATACCAAATTACGGGTTTCTAACTTGACTAGGAGCTCTCCTAACTTCAAAAATGCACATATCCCACATGGATTGGCCGTGCTCCTTCCTCCATATGTGTATATATAGAGCTTCCCTTCCCCCATTCACTTTACAATTACAAATAGTTAATATACTTTTGAAAATAATAAAAATTTATTAATTCAAAAATATTCATCTAAACATTTATCATTCATCCAATAAAATTTCATCCAAGTTTTTTTGGCCATTATTTTAATTATTTTATTAAGTCTTTGGATAATAAAATATTTTTTTTGAATTAAGTGACGTGTCCAAAAAATTCCACGGTGGCAAAGGATTGAAAAAAAAAAGACTTGCTAACGTGTATTTATGTCCGAATCTACAAAAAAATTGATAGAATTCTGTCAATTGGATGTCCGAATCTACAGAAGAATTGACAAAATTCTGTCACTTTTTTTGTCAATTGGGACATAATTTTCTCTTGTAGTGTTACTAGAGATGGAAAAAAAAATATTTTCTTCAAGATTTGTAGTCTTTATTGATTACAAAAAAAACAAGATTTGAAGAATCAATTAGAACGATTTCAACTTTTTTTGAAGATGTTTCAAACAATATGATAATAATGACAAAATTTTAACTTCAAAAATTTACACATATATAATTTTTTAAGAAAAATTAGAATCTAATTTGGTCAATTTTGGCTTTCTACTTCTATTTGAAAATTTATACAAATTTGATGGAGTTTTTTATTTTTCAAATTTTTTAATTAAAAAATATTACATTTGCCTTAGATTCCAAGACAACTTTTTGTTGAGGGGGGAAAGCATTATTCATCTTCTTGTAAAGCTTTTTCTCCAAAATCTATATTTTTTGCCTATGAAGTTGATGATCTATAATTGTTATACTCTAAAAATTCAAGGGTCAAAATTTTCCATGGTTAATTCCATGTATACTAGATAAAGTAGTCTTTACTTTTGTATGGTTGAAATTAAAAATTTCAAGTACATCTATGTGCAAAAAAATATCAAAGTGGTACAATTCGTTTAAAAATTTCATTGTCAAAAATTTATTGAGCCTTGAAGGATTAATGTTTACAATACCAGAAAAGGAGCCTAAATTAATACAAATTCAATTGAATTGTGTTGATGATAACTATCTGCATTGTAGAAATGGCAATTTCTCATGACTCGTAAAGAAACCCAATATAAATTATCTTGAACATGTTATTTGAATGTGTTATTTGAGAAATGTTTAGTACATGAGCCCAAGAGCAATTGCTACAACATCAAAAACTATTATTATTGTTATCATTATCATTGCTATCATCATCAATTACAAAAATTATTATAACTTGAATTTTTGCCATGTAGGTTGCGACATAGGTGACACTTGCTTTACAAATAGGGATGTCTTTCTATTAAACCTACACATAGGTAGGATTGTCATATTAGCAGTTAGCACTTTGTATGTAAAAATGAATTGAAATTAATAATATATCATTTTGAAGGTCTTCTAGTTCCTTTGAATTTACAATATAAAATGTAAAAATGATAATCTATTGAGGTTCTTAAAGAAGAAGTTTGGAAAACAAACATTGTTGCATAGGTGTATTATAGGGTTGCATGTCATGATGATATCATGTGATTGCAACAATAACCTCATCACAGTTCACTTCTTCAAAGTTCTCTACATTTCATTAAGTTGTAACATCAAAATGTCTATCATAACATTAACCTTCAAATTCAATGTCAGTCAAAATAAAATATAAATTGTCAGATAGACAATTTGGATGAAAAAAATCATTGCTTTGATGGACATGATCATTTGAACAATTGGCTCAACAATTATTGAAGAAAGAGTCTACTTTAATGGACTAGTTGACCAACACAACAAATTAGTCATTGTTATGGATTGGTCCTCTTCCACAATGAATTAGTCATCTAGTTCAACAAATTGACAATTTACCTTCATAGATTGATTGTCAAGCTTGACAAACTTGCTAAATAACTTGGTAGAGATTGGTAGTCCATATGGCGGACACACAAGATGGACCCAAAAAAATTTATTTACATTTCTTTGGTTGTTTGTATCTTAATGCAATCTTGAAGGGTTAGGACGCAGTACAATTAATGTATCATGACAAATTCATGCAAATAGCCAACGACACGTAGAGATAGAAAATCATACACTTTCTACAAATGCAAGATACTAAAGAATGATTGTACTGATCTATCTTAAATCTAACCAATCAGTTAAAGGAGAGACATAGTAGTGAACCCACAAACCAATCTTTGGGCACATAGTCAACAACCATCTCTTCAAAATAAAAGACACCACTAGTATCTATTTTCTATTGTATGAAGTTGGCAACTAATGGTCATATCATTTGACTATGATTTCCATTTAAGATGTTTAAACTTTGTTGCATAAATACCCGAAAGTCACTTTTATATGTTACTTCTTTCAATAGTTTAATGCTTAGGCTAAATTGAGTATAAGATCTTTTTCTTCTTTTAATATTTTATTTTTTTGTGCAAGTCATTGAAAAGCTTAAATTAAATCAATCTTGTATTTGAGATCTAAATCAATTGAAGCGTGCTTTGCGCATTGCGTTTTGGCCTTGCTAGACTTCTTTTCACAAATTGCCTCATGACCAAATTAATTCATCTAAGGGAATAAAAAGTTTAGAATACAATGAAATATTATAAAAAAGGAATTAAAGACACATCTAACTTTACTTTTTTAGTCAAAAGTGACCAAATTACTAACTAAATCTTCAATCAAAAATTTAATATATATTGGTGGATGGATAGATTGAGATAGGATCAAAATACATATTAACTAAAAGTAGAGATGCAATTTATTGAAGATAAAAAAAAACATAATTTAGATGACGTGGGTAGTAAGAGTAATCTATTGCGTGGTATTGTATTTAAAAAGACTCTCAATAGCATTAGTGGACTTTCATTGCAATGCAAAGCAAGTTTTTTTTTTCTTGCAGCAAGTTGTTGTTTTTCTTGCTAGTTTTCTATAAGTCACCGCTTGCGCATTCTCATTAGCACAATTACAAAGCTTATTTACTAATGTCATGCCTAGAATGTCTTCTTTTTTACAACTACTTGATTTTCATATATTGTGTGTGTGAAATTTGTAGGCATATCAATTGTTGTAAGAATTTAATCATTTCAAATGCCTAATTCAATATTAAAAACTTGTGGTAGATGTCACAACCAATTCTTAAATGCAATTGTCATGTTGCCATAGAGTACTATAAGCAACTCTACTCTAATTTGAACAAATGTATATATAGGCGGACTGTCCGTCAAAATTATTTGATTTGCCCACTTATTTGAGACATTCAATGACTCTAACCTACCCAATATAACCACTTTAACAAGGTAGTTATATTGTTTGTCTTGTCTGCCTAACTGTCCACCCAAATTGTCCACCCATCCAAGACATCCGATGATCATAACTTTCTCGATGTGATAACAATAGAATCTCTCATTCAAGCTAGTTGGCCTTCCCATCATATGACTATTTATTGTCAAGTGAAAGCTCCACAAGTGCCTCACTAGAACTAGTATGTAGTCACCATGTTCTTTTCAAACTTTTACCATTTGTCTTTTGTTCTTAAAACTATCAGTAAAACTTTAGTTTTTGGCTAATTGAAGCAAGATAATATACTAATAGTTATAGCAGTTTCATTATTAGTAAAGGATAACTATTAGTCACAGAGTGTTAACTAATTTTTTTGCATTCACTACAAGAGAAAGGGGTGTTTTAAGTAGTGTCCTAGACATCACGTCTTTTAAGTAATGTCTTTTAAGTAAGTTTTTAAGTAAAATTTTACTAAAAAGACTGTCTTTTTAGTAAAATTTTACTTAAAAACTTACTTAAAAGACGTTACTTAAAAGACGTGATGTCTAGGACACTACTTAAAACACCCCTTTCTCTTGTAGTGATTAATTAATAGAGAGAATTGGTTGGCCAGTGGTTCAGGCAGTTTATTCCTCTCTCGTAGCATATAGTTGGACGATTTGTCATTTTTTCCTCCCCTACTCTCTTGATCTTCTTGGTATTCATTTCGATTTTTAGTCAATTTGTCTCTTTTGTAATGATGAACTCCTTCAATGTTTAATACAAATATATTTTACAAATTATTGTTAGTGATTGTATGTGTGTGTCCAGTGATTGGACTTTGTGGTTGTTTGGGATGGAGGCGTATACAATTTGTCTTGTTGTGTTATCCAATGATTGGATTTTGTGAAGATTTTGTGTATGATTGTGTATGTTTGGGTGACTAGTTGTATCAGTGTGCTTGGGTGTGTAAACAAGTTGTTGATTTATTTTGTATGTGTGTAAACCAATTTGTACCAATGTGTGATTGAGACTAATTGTCTGTCTACTTTGTAAATTCGGTTCCAGTGATTGAATGGTTAGTGGTGGGGTGCATTTGAATAAATTGTTTATCAATTTTTTGAGTATAAAGCAGTGAATGGCTTGTTATTGATTTCCATGTATGTAATGATTTGTTTATATGAATGCTGTAGGAAATTTGGGTGTAGTAAGAAGACGGTGCCGTGTATTATGTTTTGATTTTCTTATTGTTAGAATTTTGTTGTTTACTAATTGTTTAGTTTTGGATCTTATTTGTTGTAAAGAAATGGTCTAGCCGTAAGTTCGACAACGGTAGTTGGTGTCTGTGGCAAGCAAAAGACTAATTGTTCAAGTAAGAGACCCAAATTAGATGAGCTGCTGAGGAAATTGGTGATGATTTGAGGCTGCTCGAAGTGACAAAGAAATTGCAACTGTAGACGGTTGAGTACCTGTGAAGAATGAATAAGTTGCTTTAGTAAGTTAAACTCCTACCAATTGTTTTATACAATTATGATAATTATGATAAAGGTAATTGATTATAGCTTGGATTTAGTCCTACTACATTAATTCATTATTTAGTTGCGAGGATAAATTGTTGAAGAAAGTTCAGTATGTTTAACAATTGTAAGGAAAATGTAATTTGGAGGTGATGTTGGTTTAAGCTTGGAAATCTGTCATTACAATCTTTGAAAATAAACTAATTGTTATATTTTAAGTTGTGAAAGATTTATATCTAATTATTATTGTTTTAGAATTACCTATTGATAGCATTCTGATGAATAATTAAACAAATGGTCTAATTGAATTAGGGTGTCATAGACGTTTGTAATTGTCAAATTAAAAAAAATTGTACTAAACAGTGTATATGCTAAATTAGTTGTTGTGAAGGATATTAATTAGAATGCTGAAGTCAATTGTATCATGATATGTTTATACTAACTAATTGTTTGGTGTATTTGTAACTAATTGTTGTGGTTTCTGGACCATCCATACACTTTTGGAAGTCATCCACAACCACAATTGGTAATTACTTGTGTGGTTTGAATTGATCTTGGTTTCTTATTATATAAATTACATGTAATCAATTTAATTATGGTTGCTCATGGTTGGTATTGTTGCTGATTTATAAATTATAAGTAGTTAGTTGTTGTAGAAATTGAGAGGCAATTGATAGATTACTTTAGCTTTAGATGTGAATACATACCAATTGTTGTGATAATTTTAAAGCCAGTAAATTAACATATAAATTATTGAAGGTCAATGGGTTTATTATAAAATATTTAAGTTCCCTTCATAGTCACAAACAATTGGTAAAAAAAATGGTTTGAAAGTCAAAATTCATGTTAACCATTTGTTTTGCAATTTGCATTTGAAGTTAGTTCATACATATGAGTCATACAAACTAGTTGTTTAGTGGATATCATCACTGTAGACAATTTGTTGGGATTGATGATCTTAAACAAATTAGTCATTTGGTAAGGGTTGTATGAACAAGTAGTAAAATGGAGATGACGGATTATGTTTGTTAGATATGGTTGTTGGGAAGGAAGATTTGGTTTTGATATGAGATTGTGTCTAAAACAAATTGTTTTCACTCTAGGTATTGGTATTTGGCCTTGGTAAGGCTTAATTCCAACCAGTCATTTGGAATTAGGAATTAGACAATTAGAAGACTAATTGTGGGATACTTTAACCCCTAAAGGACCACAACTATGTTTCCACCAAAACTGCTCCAAAACTGTCATTTCTAGGACAGCTACCAAATTTCAGAAAAAAAACATTTTTTGACACATGTAACCGTAGGATCTCTTAGTGCACTAGTTTGGGAAGATGTAGAAAAAATTTCAGAAATTTCCACCATGTAGATTGCAAGATATTAGTGTTTGAAGTTACAAAAATCATTTTTTTTTCACTGCGAAATCCGGGCAGCTGCACTTCAAAAGGTCACATTTGTATGAAAAAATGTATAAAATGGTTGCAACTCTTTAAATTTATTCTCCAATTCAAGTTGGCTACATGCTTGAAAATTTTCATATCATTTGGAATTCTACAACATGTAAAAAAACATAGTAAGAAGAAAGAAGTAGAGAATGATTCAAAATACAAAAATGGTAACAATTTATTTATTGAATTGAAAAATGCCAATCCCAATGGTTCAAATGTTGTAATAAACAATCTACACCCAATGTTTTTATTTTTATTTTTAAATATTGACAAAGTTTATTTTAGAGAAGAGAATCCATAACTACCTGCAAACTAAAATCCTTCATAACTTTTGACTCATTAATCCAAATGGAATTATTCAAAGCTTTACATGTATACATAAATCTATAAAGCCAATTTTTATTTCCAAAAAAAATGATTTTTTTTATCTGCCCAAATTGCCCGAGTTGAGAAACAAACAACGTTTTATGCAATAACTTTTCAACCATGTAGTCAAAAGTCACGAAAATTGTTGGGCTTTGAAGATATTCCTCGTCCACACCTTCTATTAAATTTTGGTTCCAAAATATGGAAATCTCTAGCCACACGTACCTGTCCAAAATTAAGGATAGGCCATCAAATTGGTATACTTGGGAATAAGGATAGATACCAATTGTTAAAAATTTAAGGGTTATTAATGTGTATTTCCTATTTCATTTCCAATTACATGTGAATTTAACCACAATATGTTAGACTATTTGATCATTCCCCTAGATTTGAACCCTTTTACTATAGTCCTGGGTTTTGTGGGATTTGGACAAAACTTAGACTACATAGTGCATCCAAAAACTAGGCCTTACATATTAGTCAAATGTCATGCAGTCTCAGTGACACAAACTACTAATAATGTGAAGCAATGTTGATGGATAGTTTGGCTAGTCTTGTATTAAAAACTATATGTATAGTAGCTAATAGTAATGGTTCTAAAGGTGTCTACCTTGTAGCAATGATGTTGTATGGATCCAATTAGAACCATTGATCCACTTAAGTTAAGAATATTTTATATCTTCCTATGATGAAAGAACCCTTATATATGCCATTTGCCCAACCATCACTACAAGAAAAAGGGACCATATTTTAATTGCAAATTTTAGTCAAAAAATGCATATTAAAAAAACATGTATTTTTAGTAAGAATAGCTTAAAATCATGTGTCTAGGACTAGCATTAAAACACCTTGTTCAATGGATACAACATGTTCTTTAAGTAGGATGAGTCACAATTTTTTAAGATTGCTAGTTGGTCAAGGCTAAATTAAGCCACTTTTCATTTCTTTCAGTAGATATTCTAGTTGAAGTTAAAACTTTTTTACTTGGAATTTGCAATTGACACTTGGCCATTTTTAAATCAATGCACATCCATGTCCATCAACTGTGTTTGTAGCCAATGGAGTAATGCATAGAAATGTAAAAGAAATTTAATCAACAATGCATGTGTTGCACTTGCACAAATTAGTCATATTCACATTTAAACCTTCACTCACATTGTCCATCAACCTTTGCTCATAAAATCATATTCCTCTTCATTGCATTTCTATAAGTATGAATACATACTTGTCATAAGCAACACCAGTAAGAAAGCTTCATCCATGAAGTGTTGAGATTTTCAAACAAAATTGGAAATTGCATTGATCATGAAGGTTGTGCAAACAATCAACCTATCCTCTCTTTCTTATAAATTTTTAAAAACACATCTTCCACCATCTAATCCATCATTTATTTCATTTTATGAAGATGAAAATAGCTTCCTTCAACAACTACTCAAAACCTTGATTCCTTAAATATAAAAGAAAATTCATCAAATACAAAAAAAGTATCTCACCTCCTCATCTTTGAGGTTGTCCACTGTATCATTTTTACAAATTTTTCATAATGCATCCTTCAATATGGATGACCTCTTCCACACTATCGTACTTCATTTTCTTCTAGGATAAGAGCACTTGCATGGGAGAGTGCAAGCATTTCAAAAATGAAAGTTGCAAAACACATGTATACTAGTGCACTTGCTTGCAATGTTGTGGAACTAAAGATTTTATTTGATCAACTCACTTATACATATATCCAATGAATTTCAAAACACACCTTCTAATTGTTGAGTTCCAATGGCACTTCTATTATCCTTTTCAACATGTCGTAGAAGTGCAAATTTTCTTGGTAGAAGAAGTGACAATGCTTTAGAACTTTACAGAATGCATTGTCAACTTCTGTAGAACTACTAACCTTATACTTTGACAATGTTCACTAACTGACTTCTTTGAATTTGCAAAGCTTTTGCTCGATGTTGTTCTTTTGCTTTGCTCACCAAATACTAAAATACTTCGGGAATTCAAACTTTTGTAACACTTAGCTAGAAATAGAACTATCCATTGAAGCACTTGTTGTTGGCAACATTGTTCTTACAAGCTAGCACCATAATTTATCAAATTTAACCACTTAAAACTCCCACTTGTACTTTTTGTTCTTTAAAAATGTCCATTATATGTACTAATTTACATGCACCAATATTATAAGAACACTAGCTAATACAATGACATTGGATTCCAAATTTGAACTAAAAGAATTTAAAGGACACATGACAAAACAATGGAAAGGTCCACCACTTCAAAAAACTAGTCAACTTACCTATGTGGCCAATGACAAACAAGCCAAAGTAGTTGCTATTCTCATATTTCCTTTTTTTTTAAAATGTTGACGGATGCCATGCAAAAATTGTCGTGTTAGGATATGGCAAAAAAAAATTCTAAAATATTTCCATAAGGAATCAGCCAACACTCAACTGATAAGAAATGTCAAATTATTTTGAGTTCATTGACCAATGAACAATTTGGAACTAAATTTACTCAATTGAACTATTCAAGGTGACCTTATAGTACTTTGAATGTAGTTTTAGTCATTTGTTACTAGTCTTCCATCTTGAAAACACCCACTTCTCTTATAGTGCATATTTATCCCTAGTTATATATTCTTGTACTCTCTATAAAAGATTGTCTTATTTAGCCAACTATTTGAAAAAACTCTAAGACTCTTTGTACATGAAAAATTTCTCAATACCATATTTTATCCTAATTTATTAGTCTTGTAGCTTTAAATGACTTTACAATAAGATCATTTTTTTCTCAATTGCAACCTTAAAACCATTAGGGGAGATTTGAAGGCACTTGAAGCTTGCAAGTTTTTTAGAGTTTCTGGACTCTGGGAACTTGCCACATTAGTAGTTTGACGTGGTCGAGACATTGCTATGTCAAAAAATATACATTTAAAAAAAAATTTAATTAATTTTTTCAAAAAAACGAATTTTAGATTTCTTTACACTTTTTAGAAATTTAGAAATGAAAAAAACTCAATTTTTTTTCTAAAATTTTAAAATTTTAGTCAATATTCAATAGTGCTAGTTTGTAGTTTTTAAATAGTACAAGAAACACACAAGGGAACAATCCTAAAATGGGCTTCCCATGCCTTCAAATCCCTTCTAATGCATACTAACTCCATCCCAAATGATCCTCTTATTAGATAAAATGTTCCGAGGGTTCCTAAATTATTATTTTTTAAAATTTGATTTGTATGTAGAATTCAATATACTTCTATTGTCTTGCAAATTTGAGTTCTAAATCCTTTTGGTAAATATAATTTAAAGCACTCAAAAATTGAATTTCTAGGGCATTTCTAAGGACTAGTTGTTTTCTCATTTCTTGTAAAGTCTGTATAATTTACTTTATTCTCATTGTATTCTTTTGTAATTCCCACACTAGTACAGTCTACGTTGGAGCTACAACAAGTTTCCTTGTCATTATTACTCCCATTTGGCAACTTTGTGGCGTCATAGCACTTTCAAGATTTGTGGCCATGTTCCTTGAGATTTTCCATGCACCTTGAATTTGTCCCCCCAAAATATGAATGATGTAGGTCTTGTGGGCAATAGAAGCTACAACAAGTTCATTGTAGCCCAAAAAAAGAATGCTAGGAATTTGTTGCTTGAAGTTCAAGCTAGGTGAATTTTTTTTTGAGTTCATTTACTTTAATTCTTTCAATGAACATTGATGGCTGTAGAGAAGTGTATAGTATATAGTCTACCTAGATAGTCTATTTTTGTCAAAAACAAAAAAATTCCACATTCTTCATAGAAAGGGGAGGGGAATTTTAGTATAGCCACTATATATACTCAAAAATCAAAAGGCTTCATACTATAGGACTTGCCTCCACATCACTATAAGAAGATAATTTTGGGACAAATTTTGAAGCCAATAAGAAAATCACTTGGGGATAGAGGGAGTACTTGTTTGCACTTGTGTTGCTTCAATCATCCCATTTTTTAAATTATCAACAATGTCTTTCATGAACATTGAAGCAAAAATGACATGAGAGTGCAATTTGCATTCTTACTCTAAGAAAATAGTTCTAGTTCCAATAATGGAATACTATGCAAATTAAACCCTATAATTTCAAATTGCTAATGCGAAAGTGCACCATGATGGCTCTCTGGTTGTCCACTTTGGGCTTTATGGTGCATTTTTTCATAAATAATTACTAATGGATCATTGCAAGAAACACTTACCGTTTTTGGCTCAAAATGGCCTATTTCAATGAATCCTATGACTTTAGGAATAATTTTTCTTAAATAAAATAAAATACATATAATTTGAAGAGCAATTAGAATATTGTGACTTTTTAAACTTAGAAATGTTCCTCCTCAACCACTTTCATCTTTGGGAAAAATAATTGTGTTCTCTACACTTGCGAAAAGGTAGTGCACTTTGAGCACATGTGGAAGTTAGACAATTTATTATTTTTAGAAATTCTCTTTATAGGCTTGTAAAACTATAGTAGAAATTATTGCATGCCAATTTTGAACTTAAAATTTACATTTTTGAATAAACAATAGGACTCCTCCTCCCCCCTCCCCCTTCCCCAAAGGCCAAGGTAGACATCTAATCAAAGGCTGTTTAAAAATTGAAAAATTATTTAAGGAAATTATTATTTTTTTAAATCTACAACTATTATATATACCTTCATTTCAAGTTGTGTTAAATAAACAAATGATGCAAAAAGTAATGAGTAAAAAAACCACATGTTCAAGGCTAAGGGGACAAAAAATAGGACAAGTGTTTTTTGCAATCACCCTAATACAATTGCTTTGTGTACAACTTGAATCATTTTGTATGCATATAATGAACTTCAAATTGATTGGGTTTGTAGAGTACCTCATAAATAGAACTTGCATTGCCAAAGATGAAATTGACCATTGACCAATCATTCTTTAAAGAAATGGAAACTTTAATGATCTTCTAGCGTATCTTGATATCCATACATCATAACTAAAAGAAACATTTTTTGTATCCCTTACAAGCATTGTAGTGAAAATACTTTCCTACAACTACCTTTTCAACAAAATATAGGGAATATGACCGTCTTAGAGGAAGGTGAATAGGGATATGAATTTTGAAGCATTGAATATGTCAAATAGGGAATTTTCACACTTTCCTAGTGATCATTGTAGGAAAAATACTAACTTTCATAATAGAAAATTGATTTAGAATTCTACAAATTAAAAAAAAAATGAAGTTGAATTGTAATTGAGAAATTGATAAGAGAACTACCAAATAGTTTGAAGGAAAAATAAAAGAATCCAATATTGAGAGGGAAAAAAATGTACAAATTTTTAGTAGGAATTTTATATAGAATTGTATAGAGTGATTGCAAGAAACATTGGTCCTATTTCCCGTCACAATTGGAGTGATGTTGTTCTTTTTTGCTATAACTTTTGAATTAAAATATTCGAGAATACAAAATAACTATTGGACCTCTCTAACTTGATGATTTTTACATCCCTTATTTTTCAGAAATTAAAAAAAATCATTTTATATTTAAAATTAATTTTTATTAATTTGTCACAAATTGAGGTTTAGGGTTTTTTACTACGTTAGGAGTACCCAAATTTAATGATCTAAAGTTGAAATTTTCATGGTGCATTTGCATAGTAGGAAAGAATATTCCTATCCAAGGAAATCTAAAAATATATTATTTTATGTCTTCCATACATGGGCAAACAACACTCCCATTGCATGCAATTTTTGACTATTGATAATGGAGCTAAGATTATTTTTTTGGTGAAATGTCATCACCATCAACTCTTCCCAAATGGAAAATTTTTAGATTCAAGAAAAACAAATTTTCCTATTTTTTACAAATTAAAATGTAAATACGCCCATTTTCATGAGATTTTTCACTTTTCTAGTTCTCCTACTTGGAGAATTTTCCTAAGCTTTTCCTTCATAGGATACCTTCTTCTTTAAGGTTTATAAATTGGACATATTTTTCATATTTTTTTAAAATTGATTTTCTAATTAAATAGTACTCCCAAAGAAAAAAGTATCCATTTCCAAAACGCTATGGAAAATGGACGGTGTCTCTTGCAACGACCCTATATTAGGAATTGTCTTGTAGTAAAATTCAATTTCAAATCCTCATAGAGAATCTCCAAACCCTTTTTCTTCTAGGGAAAGACCTTGTATTTTTTGTTCAAGTTATGAGTGGTACTTCCCAATCTATGACATCCAACAAGACTATGTACAAAGCCTCATGAATTTTATATTCCTCTCTTGAAGCTTCAAAATTCTATCAAGTATAATGTTAATGTACTAAAAAAGAATTAGCTTTAGGGATCTCTCTAAAAAGAAAATTGAAGAAGTGGAAGTTATTTGAAGAAACACCCAAACCTATTGCAAAATTTGTTTCAATTTTGCTACAAATACCAATTTGCACCTAGAATTTCTCCCAAATCAAAACCATCACCATTTATAGCCTTCACTTGAGTAAATATGAAGCACAAATGAATTCATATGCCACGTGCAATTCTTAAAAAACTACATAAATTTTCATTATTCAATGCAACTTCATATTTTAAGAGATTACAAAATAAGTACAAAATAGTAATTAAATCTCCAGAATAAAATAACTATCTATATATTATTTTCCTCTTAAACCACTTCCACTATTTCATTGACTTCTATAAAACAAACAAGGATAAGCACTCAATATTCTCAAATTTAATTATAAACTTGCAAAAATTTGAAAAACAAATAATCAAAACATGCTACAAAATTATCATACCTCAAAGTTGCTTCCTTTTGTAGTGGTTTATCTTTGATGTATATTCAATAATGTCCCCCATCTTCCAACACATTGTCAAACTTGTCTTGATGAACACCAAAGTAGGTAACTCTATCTTTTTTGCCTTTACAAATTGAACTAGCCTTAGCATAAAAGATTAAAAGATAATTCATATCCAATAGAAAGGTGCTTTACGAATTCATAAATGAAAGAATCTAAGAGGTCAAAAACCAGTGATGAATGATCTCCATGATTCAAAATTTTATTTTTGTTGCCTTAGATAAAAGAAAAAATTCAAAAACCTTTTATTCCAAAGATGCTATGATACTAGATGACTTGGATGAAGATGGCATATTCTCTTGTAAGTCAACATTATCTCTACAATACTAACATCTACCCTCTCATTCAACATTATTAGCATCTCTAGTTTGCATTCTACTTCTTGACTATATGACAATCATGAATCTTCATTCTCAAATCCAATATCAACACTTGCTCCAACCTACTTGGCACAACACTAACAACAAAAAGAAGTGTTAGAAAGAAGCCTTCTTGTAGCTCCAACAACAAAGTTCTTCACCTATTTGGAAGACATTTGTTTTCATAAATTTTTATCATCAATATTAGTATTATCTCTAATCATTCTAAAGTCATCTTTGCAACTTTCATTGCCTCCTAAAATTTCTTCACATTTTTTTTTGCCAAGATGGTTTTGCAAATACTTTCAAGAATTTGTCTACAATTCTTCAACTTCATTGAAATTTCTTTTTAAAATCACAACTCAAATCTTCTCATACTTTAGAAAACCATCTTCAACTCTATTCTATATAGTGTTACACATCTTCTATGGACTCAACCTATTACCAACTAGCTCTACAAACACCTTTGTCCCAATGACAAAAGAGCCATCGTTGGCCTCCAAATCCATCACACACCTTGATTTCTTTTTATATACAATTGATTGTAGTTATTATTATTAAATATGGATAATTTTTATTAATCCTTCTTGGGAATTTAAAAAAGACTTCACATTAGAAGAAATTTGAGGGCATTTGAAGCCCACAAGTTATTCTAAGTTCCCAAATTGTGGGAATGTACTAGGAATGTGCCACATGTAGTTTGACGTGGTCGAGAGAGTGCCAAGTCAATTTTTAAAAAATAATTTCTTTAGATATATTTTTTAATTTTTTTTAATTTTTTAATTTAATTTTGGTTTTTTAACACTTTTTTAGAATTTTGAAAAAAATATTTAAAATTTTTCTTCTTTCAAAAATCCAAAAAATTCAACCAATAGTTCAACCAATAGTAGTTTAAAAACTAGCATTGCAACATATAAAAAGTAATAGAGATGGTTTCTAAAACTGAAATGAATGCTTGAATCAATCATTATTTTAGATTTTTTAATGTTTATGAAAAGGTAGTTGGACTACCAATTCTTATTTTAGATAAAATTAAAAGACACCTATCCACTTAGTTAGGATAGAACCTATTGTGGCTCTTAAACCTTCCATTGAAGAAATGTAAACCAAATCTTATCATGCTTTGGTAATCAAGAGGCCATTTTCCCACAATCAAGTATCCATTTCACAACCTCCTACTTGCCAATTGAAAATGCCCTCATTATTTTAGAGCCCTCTCCTATACAATGCATTTAGTTGCCAACATGCATCCATTTTCAACGGCCTACTGCCAATTAAGCCTATAGAGCTTCTTCTAGGGACAGTTCTAAGAAGAGGGGTGCTTTAACAACACACTCCTATATAGGAGAGGGCTCATAAAATACTCAAACTATTGCACCTGTCCACTAGGAGGCTCTGAAATGGATACTTGATTGTGAGAAAATGAATTGTGAATTACATTGAAGCACACTAAGATTTGTTTTTTACCAATTGAATGGATGGTTTCAGAGTCCCAATGGGTTTATTCTTAACTAAGTGGATAGATGTCTACTAATTATATTCAAAATAAGAATTGGTTGTTGAACTGCCTTCTTTCAAGTGTTAATTTTTTTGAAATAATGATTTATTTAAGCATTCATTTCAATTTTTGGAAAGGGACACATTTAGAAACAAATTTTATTACTTTTTACATATTGCAGTGCTAGTTTTTGAACCATGCCAATTTTTTTTTCAAACTGCGCATGTATGGGTTTGCAAGGCCTACTGATCACAAATAGGGCCTTAACCCTTAAACAACGCCGAAGCCATTTTCTGGTCGATGAACTTCAGGGAATCTTTTTATGTAGGACGGAATTGCAATCATTCATCCTCGGAATTAGGGGTGGAAAAGGAAGATCTTCTACAGTGCTTTGACTTCCAACATGTGTTTTTAGATTTTTTAGAACCAATGATTCCCACGGTATCAAAATTCCTCAATTCCACGGCCACCGGCTCGTCGTTTAGGGGTTACGCCAGATTGTGTTTGAAAACTCATAACTACTTCAATAATGCTTCAAAATATATGACACGACTTGTGTTAGATTCCTCGTTTATTTCTCTTTCACTGAAAAATGAGTAAAAAATATTACCATCCAAACAAATACTTGAAAAAGGCGGACCAGCCCTTAGATGACCGGTTTATGAGCCTCTTACCTTACCACAACCAGTAAGTGACAAGCTTGTCCAGTAAGTTTCGGAGAAAGTCGGGCCAGCCATTCTGTTTCTCAAACAAGTGATCTCCTCGGATGCAACGTCATTATTGTTTGAAGCAATCCTCACCCTGGCTGGAGTAAAAGCGGAAGGAGGGTATCACGTTTTCCTCACGGAGCCTTGGGAGCCACATTTCAAGGAAAAGAAAACCTTCCAACCAGATGAATAATTCTGTTTCTTTGGTGGAACGAGCACACTTGAGTGTACATTCACGGTTCTGCATCCGTGTCCGCGTAGAAAAGCGACACTACTAGAAGTACATATCATTCCCTCAAACAAATATGGATTGTTTCACACTTTTCCAACCATTTCACACACGAAGTGACATGTGTTGACAAAAAGAGGAAAAAAAAGTTCCACCAATTGGCCTCCACGATTGTCTTCCAGCAGCAGAATTGAAACATCCAGGTCTGCAAACGCACAGAAAGATAGCTGCGCAAGAAGACGAATGCAAAACGGTTTCAGCATAAGCTTACCGTCATTGGGTTTGCCCTGCAATTTAGATCATTTCTCAGCTTCGTAGATTTGAGAATTGTGCTTCATGGGAAGTCATTGCATCACTGGGCATAGACCACTTCCAAAAGAGCAAGCACAAGCCTTCACAACTTTCAGTAAAGAGAAGTATCCACTTAGCTAACAGAAAATACACATCGAACATTTGTTTAGCTTTTCAATCAATAATACATATTTTACCTGATACTCATCCAAACCAATCTGCAGGCTCACTCGTAAGTTCTCAATAATAAAAAACTTAAAATATCATGCCACCGGACATCTCAGTTTGACATACCGGAGAAACACATGAAGCTTTACACAATGAAAAGAACTTTAAACAAACAACTGTTCAAGGTATCGAGCAACTGCAGCGCTATCAACCTCGTCCAAACACGGCTCCACTGCACCAGCTTCAGATCTGCAAATGGAACACCTCCCGCTGACTCAGACCATACAGGTACGTAGCCATTGCAGAAATAGAAAATGGAAACAATGCCAGTGAGAAGCTTCCACTGTTCAATGATAAACACCACGCAAATAAATGAAGTTTGAACTACTGCCTCCATCAATTTAGATAAAACATAACAGAGAATGTTCCTCATTTCAGATAAATAAACATAACAAAGAATGTTTACATTAACTGTTCAGTTTTTGATTTCCCGACAACAGATCTTTCGACCTGTAAGTCTCAGTTGGGGTCCATCTTTGATCCAACTAATCGGCGATGCCAACCTTGTAACCATGGGATTTTCCCAGAGGATTTTCGCTAACAACACCACAAGGTCGTGATGCTGGAGACCCGGAACCTCTTCACTGAGACCGTGACTCCACTCTTCTCATAGGAAGTACTCCTACACAAGCCAATGGCCTGGTAATCGGAACCGTTCCGAGTCGTTCTTTTCGCATTGGCAACGTGAAAATTGCTAAAATAAGCGTCACAGCAGGCCAAAGCAAAACTTCCCTCAATAGACAGATCATGACATATTTATGTAGTTGCGATACATCTGTCAGCACCATCACCAAATGTGGTAGAGGTCAGCATTATCACTACCAAATGAAGAAGAAATTGCAGAACGAGAAGTAATGATATTTATGACAACAACTAAAGAAACACAACTCCACGCAGTCGCAGAGATTGAGGGAGTGGAATTTGAAAACTGGCACAAATTAGGGGCGAGACACATCTCCTTGCATGATCGATAGAGATATGCCGGCCGTTGTATGTTGATCCAGTACACGAACCTCGCTTACAGAATGGTTCAGTCACTTCACGTGGATTTGCAGAAGCTATCCAGTTAGGTGTCACTGTAACAAGTGATACGAGCAATGATGTACTATCACAGTGATCTTGCGTGCAAGAGCCATAATATTACGCCAGAAATCTACGCCATAGTATGCCTTTGAACCTCTTGAATGACAGGCTGAATTACAACTAGCTTGATGCTCCCGTGCCGAAAATTCACGTCAACACAGGATTTGGTGGGTGGGGCAAGTGCTGCACGGGGGACACCAACCCCTGAAATCTAGTGTACACCGCTGAAAACGTTTCTGACATGAAGTGATTTCCTCGGGCAACGTTGTAAGCATCTGTTCAGACAGAATTCATGCTTACAACGGCCTCAAACGTTGCCCGAGGAAATCACTTCATGTCCAATACTTCCTGCTCATCGCTCCTCTCCTCTGAAAGGGTCAAAGCGCGAAACAACTGCACCAGACAAGTCTCCACACCAAAAACTCGACAATACCAAACACTTCACCCACTCTGATCCCATAACTCTCGGAAACGGCTCAGAAATAATCGATCTCGAGCTCAAACCAAAAATTAGGCACAAAAAAATGAAAACAAGTATAAGCGGTACAGTAAAGACGATTGCAGAGAGTGTGAGAGTCGGAAGTCCGTCGTGAAGGAAGCAAGTGCACACAAGGAGCTGGTTTGAGAGGTGAAACGACAGAGACGACTCTTAGCCAGAATCTTCTCTGGACAAACGTCGATCTCATCCTTGGGGCTCATGTTACCATTGACAACTTGGCTGGATTGTTCCAAGCATGACGCAAGAAATGTAACGTCCACAGTTGCTCATCAATAGAGACAGTTGAGATACACCCTGCACCACGCCCAGTGACTTATCTCTGTTGAATTGAAATCAATATCAAGGTCTGCAATCGCATTGAAGAGCAGCAGCACACAGCAAAATGTACGCTGAGCGGTCCATCATACAATCATGGAGAACACAAGACCACATCACAGTCGAGTTCTCTTCATAGAATTCGTCCAGCAAAGGAGGATCCCGGCCTCTTTTGTGAGACCGGCATGAATTACGCGTCCGGCAATGCCCAGTGGACACTGGCAAAAAATACAGCACTTGGGGGCACATATCTGTCCGGCAATGCCCAACTAAGAATATCGCACTTGTGCACATATCTGTGGCATGAGAAAATGCTCTTTTTCTTTCCTTTTGGCATAAACTAAACTTCGTTTACAGCAATTGCAAATGAGCGATATCTCTCGTTCACTTGCATTTCAGTGCAATGGCCTGCCACGAATATGCAATGACAGAAACAATCAAGACGACAAGCGCTGTCGCAAATCAATAAGCTCCGGTCCGTGCGAGTAAGAGAACCTTCAGCAAGGGCTGCCGCATATGATGAAAATCCCAGGAGCCGAATGCCTGCGAGGTTTAAGTCGAGGGCGGGGCCATGGAAAGAGCTTGGGAGGCAAAAGCAATGAGAGGGCCTCTGTCAGCATCAGCAGCAGTCGAAGATTGCTGCAGCGTTTGGTGCACCCTCGTGGCCAATTCAACCAACTGCTTCTTCAACGTGTGCACCTGCGCCTCAGCTGCCTCTAGCTTCAGTTCCAGCTCCTCAGTCTCACTCGACGCCTCCGACGCTGTAAATGCGAATTCGTTATTCCTGCGCAACCCCACAGGCATACTAGCGCTTTGGGGATACCAATTCAGCTGCTCCAGCCAGGAGTTTTCGGAGCCTGACCTCAGGAGCCGGCGAGGTCCCCTAAGCAAGTACTCTCGCTCTTGCTGCTGCTGCACTCGCTCTCGTATGTCCGAGGCTGACGCATTCAGAAGGTCCCACATCCGAGGATTGTCACCATCGTCATCATCACGTCGAGACGCTCCCGAAGACGCCAGAAACGCATAACGAGCTGCCTGTGCCGCCTGCGAAATTGGCGGCAGCGCGGCGGAGGAATCCGGACGCGTAATCAGCGACGCGGACGCCACAGGCAACAACGTATCAAACTTCGTAAAATCCACGCAGCGACGGCCGTTTGGGGACCGGAACACCATCGTCTCGTGCATGACGTTCTGCCGTATGTCCTTGGGCAAGTAAGAGTGCCTTGCTTGAAGCTTGCACGAGGTGGACGCGTCCACACCCTCCAACAGCACCAGAAGCTCGCAATCCGCATCCTCCAAATCACTGATGCTCAACCCATACAACGGGCTCGTGCTCGTGATGGGATGTTTCACTGCGCAAGGCAACCCTAGAAACACCTGGTTGCCACCAATCACGGGCAACGACGTGAAATGAAACACTGTCTCGAGATCGTCAGCGCTACCCCCGAGTGTGTTGTTGAACCCGATCAACAACCGCACAGTCGCCTCAATGATCTGGTGCTTCCGAATATTCGCAATACGCAAAGAAATCACAGGGACCCCATCTTCCTCGTGCATCGTGCAATACCGACTGAAGATTATCGTCTGTGCCCGCCGCGCAGGACGTGAGAATCGGACGTAAAACACGCCAAGTAAAGAATAAGCCACAAGCAAGCTTGCCAGTGACTGCACCACCACCATGATGTTGGTAAGGCGACAACTCGGGTCCGGGGTTAACTCCCCACCATAGCCGATGGTCATAGACGTCTGGACACTGAACCAGAGAGCATGGTCGAACGTCAGCACTCCTGGAATGCAGTTGTTATTATAAGCATCGTAATAGTAGGGCACTCCAAAGCCAACAAAGAGAAAAAAATAGTTCAGCATCAAGATGCCAATGAACCGGGGCGTGGGCATGTTTACTAAAGTATGAAATAAATCCCCCCAGTACAAAAACGTCTTTGGCAGCCCCCTGGTTTCCACATTCAACCGCCCCTTGTGATCCACCAAAGGCAGCTTCTGTGCCTTCCGCTGCTGCCGCAATAACAACGTCCTCAACTCGCCTATCCTTCCTCCTTCAAACCCTGTCATCCTGCTCAACCCGTCCACACTCTCCAACGGTGCCCTTCGAAACTCTTCACCCTTCATCTCTCCCTAACTCGATTTCGCAAAACCATGGCCTCCACGACACCTATGACCAAAACCTCACCCTTGAATCAAAATCGCCGTCTCAAAAACTCGAACTTAAACGATAAATTACGACACTATTTCCGCCCCGCACAGATTTTCATGAATTAATGAATTTTGCTGTATGTTGAGGACATCTGAGGGCAAATCCTGAGCAGAAAAGCCACAGCATGACTGGACATAGACTATTTCCAGAATGTCACTTGCAAGCCCACACAACTTTGACAAAGAGACGTCAACTGACAAACCAAATACACACCAAACATTTGTCTAGCTAAATAAATCAACAGAATAGTTGCAAATGGTTATCCAAATACATCTTCCAGCTTCGATCACGGATTCTCATATAACTTAAGATTGTACAATTAGGACCTAGAAGCCTGAAGTCCTTTTCTCGCACCTCTAAGAGGTCAAATGGGTTATCTATATTTTGATCAACACAAGCAAAATGGTCTTCACCTAATCAAAATTTCAAAGCGTCTGAGTTATATTCTTCACATAATGATCAATTGAATCGGTCATTTCAAAACCATCTCGGTCCTTCAGGGGTTCAGAATCCACGTGTCATTCCATCAGTACCTTAGCCTGTCTAATTGGTTAACAACACAGGAGGTACACATACTTGATTATGTACAAGTTCATCTCCTTGACATTGCTAAGCATCGGCGACGAGCACTTACATTGCTTTACATTACTAGAGTGCAGGTGGGTCTTCAATTCATTCGGGTCATGCGCTAGATCAAATACACCACCGAGTGGCTGCATCACAGAAACAACCTCAGAACCAAAGCAGCAGTAACACAACACCTTCAGGTTTGTATCCATGTTGTAATCCCATTAAAACTTGTTCTGCAATTTGATTAGGAGACCCTTGCGGACTGCATGCAAATGGAGTGACATCGTACACCCAATTGACAAAAACACAACACCTCAAGAACCTATCCTTCGCAAAAACGGTCAAATTGAGCAAGTACAAGCCAATCTAAGCACCTTACGGCACAGTTACAGAGCTACAGTGGATTGAACAACACCACTTGTCAACAGTCGTCAGAACCGGAGCTTCTGATATTCAAACACCAGAAACTTCCGAGCAAAACAGAACCATAAAAAGTTCACTATCACGATTTCGCCGACCAATTCAATTTCTCCTCCTCCCACTACAAATTTCGAAGCTGCACACTCCCGCAGCTCGACATTAACATACAAACGACCCTCCCCAACCCCCCAAAATTCAAAAGAAGCAAATCAATTAGGGTTGCAAAGCCAAGAAAACGCACCTCGTTTGTTCCGAAGTCTCCTCTGCAAATTACCAACCCCGACAATATCTGCCGACTTCCGTTGTTACGGCTGAGCTTGAATGGCGAGTTCAGAATCATTGCACCGTGAAGTTCATCAACCAATTGAAAGATAAGAACTGCTGAATCGAAGGGCTGCGCCTTAGCTTCGGAGGGTTGGCCGGTGGTCTCGGGCAGAGGTTTAACTTACTCCATTTGCAACACACGGCACGCCATGCGTGACTGCCTGCCTGAACGACTCCGTGATGAGTGCGCGCTCGCTGCGCTGGCCGAGGCGGGCTTAGATATATTCGAGAAATGGACGACCGTTGGACTGTCACGTCTCGAGGTTTGCAGTGAAATCTGAAGCGGAAATCATCGTCGTCGCTCCACTTGGGAACGGCACACGTAATGGTTTAAACGTGGGGGGGCTGTGGGAATATGCGCGGCACCCACACACGCACAATCCGTTCGCTGTTGCGGCGTCGCCGGCGTGATGGTCCTGGCCGGGGCCGGGCCGTACAAGGGAGCTTTGATTATGACAGTCTTCCGATGACGAAATGCCTGCTTTGGATTCAGACTGTCTGAATCCAAGGGCCTACAGTAACTTACATTCAGAGTGTTTTTTCCACTATTTAAAAAAATGGATTATCCATCCATTATTTGGGGAAAATGATATTCAGAAGTGGGCCTTGCAGGCTGAATTTGGACTTTTTTTTGCCACGCAAATAATGAAATTTTGAAATTTTGAATTCATATTTGCACTTGAAGGCCCGAAATCATGTGGGTGAGGTGAAGAACATAGAATTACTAAACACAATACAAAGTAGGGAGCTTTTTACAATTGCCCTCCTTAATACAAGATTTATCTTGCAAGACCTACTTCATATGACCACTTTGACATCTTGATCTTTACTACAACATAAATTCTTTAGATTTTTCTACAGTGTTAATGAGGTCATCAACTGTAGGATAGAAAGGCCTATTTTTGCTAATTTTTTATCATATATTCTCAATCCACTTGGTTATATTATTTATTAAAATAAGATAGACTTGACATATTCTAGGTCCATGTTTAGAAAGCTCCTCAAAAAGCTCCTCAAATTTCCAATAGGCTTGTTGATAGTCCCTAAACAAAGTCAATTTTGGATGGCAAATTGCCAAGAGTATTTATGCCTCTCTACTAAAGTAGTGAAGCTATTTACATCCATCATTGTCGATGAAACATACAAAATGTAGATCAAAATGCATGTATTTATCTAAAATGCGAAAATACATATCTTTGTCTAAAATGTGTGAATTCATTCAAAATAGAACAATATCGTCTCTAAATTTTGTAGCAAATAAGCGATTTCATTTTTCAAAATAGAGGAATCTATTGCTAATATTACTTCAAGAAAACAATCATACAGCTTGTGAGTGATAAATTATCCCCCACTAAATTGCTTGGAGTGGTCATTGGTCAATCATTCACCACCACAAAAGATTTTTGCACCACTAAAAAGTAATGTGGCTATAAATAGTGAATTTCTTACAAAATAATTATCCTTGCTACTCATATATTGTAAATAAGGCTTTTAATTGGATACATTTAGCTATACTTGAACCAAAAATTTGTAGCAATAGATAGAATACTTCATTGTGAGTTCAAGTATGGATACCATTCTCATCCTTCAAAAGAGGGACATTATTGAAACGAATTTAGACCTACTTCTGGACCGGATTCAGTTTACAAACACTTACTGGGATGCCCACAAAAGGGACCACCTATGATAAAAAATAATGTATTTGAATCAGCTTGAGGCTTGACTAGCTTTGAGATGTTACAGAGTTAGGATTGGCATGAAATTGTTTTGAAGTTATGAATTACAGTACTGTGAGTTGAGTACAGTAAAAATTTTAAGCAGATTGGGATCACTATTGTTCTATTACTGTACTCAAATTTACAATAAGATAATATTGAAATACCATGAAATTTGCATAGTATTTTGACTGAAATACATTTGATTCATATGTGTTTACAAGATATTGCCAAAACCATCTTTGAAAATCATAAAATTTCTCAACAAAAGGATACATCACAGCAAGGAATTTTGCAATTCACCCTTCTTATGAAATTGATTTCTGACTTTTGGATGTTTTGAGAGGTGAACATGTTGTACATTGTAACTGGATAATTCATTCACAGAGCATGCAGCACCATTAACCCTTGAAGGATGGATTGATGGCATCCATTTTGAAGCTGTGAGAATCATCATTGGTATAAAAAAAAATTCAAAAGTACTCATTAGAAGTCAAAGTACTGTCAAAGTACTGTACTATAGAAGATCTTCCCCTTCCACTTCTAATTCTAAGGATGAATCGTTGTACTTCTATCCTACACATTGATGTCGGGAAAAAGCTCCCCGTTGCCTCAATATTGATGTAGTTCTGTTTCAATGGGGTTGTAGTAGAGTATTGAAAAACTACTATTTTCAACATTGCAATAGTACAATCTTAGTTAGAACATTGTCTCCTGTTGAAATTATGTTGTTGTAGTACTACTTTAGTACTAAAATAGTATACTTTAAATACTCTATTGCAACCCCATTGAAACAATAGTGATGCAATGCAGGGGGTACTTTTCTGATACAAGAAACTTCCTTGTCATTCACTAAACGCCAAATGTTCACCTCAATGTTTGTAGGTTAACCTTTGAACACCAAGTTGGTCACCATGAAAATCATTTGTTTTGGTATTGCATGAATTATTTGCTTTAAAAATTCCAAAAGCACTCTTTCGAGGTCAAAGTATTGTACAAGACTTACCATTTATAAACAAAATTTCAAGAATGAACATTATACTTAATATGTCCTACACAGAAAGATTCTTTGTGATCCATCTAACACTTAGTGTCAACTGCAACATTATACAATGTAATTACTATTTTGATTTTTTAAGATTTGAAATTCTTAAGATTTGAAAAACAATACATACAATTAGGTAAAATAATTCATTATGGTTAGAATTAGGAATTTACCCTCATGCCATTGCTAAAAATTTCCAATTTTTTTTTATACAAAAACAAGTGTGAGAAACCATGATAACAATTGAAATTATGGTGTTTTTTTTGCCAAGTATGAATTTTCTAATAAATTTTAGACTGTTCATTCCAAAAAAGTGTATAGACAACTCCAAAACCAACATGCAACTATATCCACAATGTTCACTGTACTCTTCTAAAGCAGTCACAATATTTCCTAATGTAGAAGACCTTAAAAATTCACTTTCGAATTTACACTAAAATAGTTGGTTGTTTCCTAATGAGGTTACTCTGGTAGGAGGCTCAAAAACCACTCATTTAAGAGCTGATCTACCTTTTCCATGTATGTCTTTAGATGGAAATATTTTTAGTTTATTTTTCAGTCAAGGAGGTATAGATGAGGAATCTAACAAAGTCGTTTCATATTTTTTGAAGCATTATTGAAGTAGTTATGAATTTTCAAACACAATTTGTCATAGGACTCTATTTGTGATCAGTAGGCTTTGAAAACCCATAACTTACATGCGCAGTTTCAAAAAGAATCTGGCTTGGTTCAAAAACGGCTAGTAATGCAACATGTAAAAAGCATTAGAAATGGTTTCTAAATGTGTCCCTTTCGAAAACTGAAAAGAAGTCTTCAATTAATTATTATTTAAGATTTTTTTAACACTTGAAAGAAGGTAGTTCAACAACTGTTTTTTATTTTGAATAAAATCAGTAGGCACCTACCCACTTAATTAGAATTGAATCCATTGTAACTTTAAAACCATCCATTCAAATAGTAAAAATCAAATCTTAGCATGTTTCAATATAATTCACAATTCATTTTTTCACAATGAGCTATCCATTTCAAACCCTCCTACTGGGCAGGTGCAAAGCTTGCACGGTTTATGAGCCTCCTACCATAATCACTGCATTAGTATGAGATAAGACATTGATTATGGCCTTAACCCTAAAACATCTCAATCTTTTTTAGGATTTTTGCACATTTTTGCTTATGACTTTGTACAGATATACCATTTACCAGAATTTAATGAATTTGGTCATTAACCCCTAAAGGACCAAGGCCTTTTTTCTGTCAAAAACCTCTCAAAACTGTCATTTCTGTTGCATTCATCCAAGAAAACAAATTTTTTTTAAGAATCTAACCGTAGGATCTTGTACTTAACTTGATTGAGATCAAGTGGTAAAAATTTCATGAAGTTTGACCGTACAGATTGGAAGATATGAGCATTCAAAGTTGGAAATACAAGTTTTTTTGAACTATGGTTTGCAATTTCAGATGACTTTGACTGGAATTTGTATTAAAAAATTGCACTATAGACTTTGAATTTATAATTTTTTGTGTTAAGAAATTGAGTTGAGAGTCTAGGAAAAAATTTCACACAAAAAACACTTGATTTTGATTCTTTAAAAAATTGTTAAGTAGATGTAGGTCCAAGATTGAAAGAAAAACTAAATGGTTAATAACTCTAAGATGGGATTGAAATACAATAATTCCAATGGTGAGATTGTTCTAGAAAGTAAACATAACCTTGTCCAACAATTTTTTTTGAAAAATTGTGAAAATTGCATTCAAAAATGAATCCTATAAGTTATTTTTTCAAGAAATTGTTTAGATTGCCCGAAAAACAAGATTGTCCATAACTTTCTCATTATAAGTCCAAATAGAGTGAATCAAAGCTTCACATGTAGGCAAAAATATATTATTTTAGAAAATAAAAAATAAAAAATAAAATTTTGACTTTTTGCAAAAAAAAAGATTCTGCCCGCCGAATGAAAATTTGGGCTTTTTGTGGTATAACTTTTGCTCCCGGTCACCAATTGAAATAAAAATTACATTCCCATGAAGGTAATCAGTTTTCCTATCTTATGAGAAAGTTTCAAAAAGATTCATTAAAAATTGAGGTCAACGGAACCTGCCCGAACTCCAAATTGTCCCCCGAGGGGACAATGGTCCTTTAGGGGTTAAGGAAGGTTGTCTTTTCTAGATTCAAGTGTTACATTTGATAAATGCAAAATTAATTGGATGAAACAGTGCCTTGAAGCCCTCTGTTCATTGTCCAGAATATGGACGTTGGAGCGCTTCAGGGTTAAGAAAATCCTTATGGGTCATTTGCCTGCAATGGGCTGTTCTACCTTAGATTTGATGCACTTGCAAGTTTTGAATTGGCCATGATGGCCACAAAATTCATCTTGGAGCTCGGAACACCGACTCATACAAAAAAACGCTCTCAAGCCTAAAGGGTCCCTTTCACACCAGCGATAGGTCGTTACCAAGGCTCTACGTAGTACGTACGAGATCCCAACACCACGGTGATAAGCCCCTGCGTTCCCTTTGCTTTTCTTCGCTTGTCGCAGAAAGATCATCTCCCTCACGCAACAACAGCTGCAGTAGTGGCAATGGCGCTCCGAATGGCAGTGCCGCTCTCCACATGCCCTCGCACTCTCGCAGCTCCGTCACTCGTGACCCAGCTGTGCACAATTGTCGCCGCATCAAACCGTCGTGGCTGCCATTTGCGAAGGCCACTCTGTCCCCAAAGCTTGCGACCTCGGATTAGTGGTGGCTCGTGGATGCGCCCGTTTTCTGTGATGGCTTCTTCCTCAGGACCTGCTTCCCAGGTCGGCTTGCGAATTGCATTTGCTGACTGTCGTAGTTGCAATTCCGGTGATGTGAAATTGTTGAGACTTTTCTTGCTCTGGGATGGAAATTCTGGATTGTCGTCCTTCGGAATTGTTTGTCAATACGGGAATTTGAATAGAAATTCGAGTTTTGTGTGTAGGTTGCGCAATTTAGAGCTATGGTGTTTATAGATTATAGCAAAATGAAAGTGATGTTTCTGTCTAGTGACTTATTTATTGAATTTTGCCATTACTTCAAAATTGAAATTCAAATCTATTTGTAGGTTTAGGTGATTTGAATGAGAAGATGAAGATATTTGAGAATCACATACGTAGAAATATTTTGACACGCTTAGAATGAATAACCGTAACCGTATCTCCTGGATTTAACGATGGGCATTTTTGGAATTTTTTTTTAGAGGTTTCATGCGTCACTTAATTTGCTTTATTTATTTTTGTGATTGAAAAACTCCAGGAGATAAATGAATTTTTTTTGATAATGTTCTGAGCTCTATGAAATTGTCATTATGTAGCACTATTTGTGACTTGAGAAGCTCCAACAGGGCATTCTAGGCATGTAGGGTTAACAAGGGATATCTGGCCTGTTAGTATCATGAAATGTGCCCGTTTTGTCAGTTGAAGTTCTGAAAATTAGGTTTATATCGTGAACGTGAAGTGTTGCCATTTAAACAGAAATCGAGTCTGGATATGTCATCGTAATGAGGTGGTGCCTACTTCACAATCGTAGAGCTTTTCTGTGGCAGGGATCTTTGATTTATTATTATCACTTGTATGCTAGAAATGCTTGTTGGAATAGTTGACGAGAGAGCAGTGTTTGCATATGGCAGACCATGCCGAACGAGAAACTCGACGAGGAAACGAGATGGTGGGAAGAAGTTCGGGCCCATCAAGTAAGATTGCTATTTACAAATACAGCGGCCCTAAAGGACCAAGAGGTCCAGAATTGTGCCTCATGGTCATTTAGGAGTTTTGAATAGGTCATAAGGGGACTTCCTTTGTCCAGAGTTATTTATTTTTTGACTTGAACATGCAGTTTTCTTCACTGATCCTGGTCATCTTGTGTTTTATCCTACTTGAATTATGTTTTAACACCAAGAGCGTTGAATTGGTCCTTCTAAAACCATGGATCCTTGGTCTTTTAGGGGTTAGTCGTTTGCAATCGACCTAGTCCAATTCGTGAGATGTTGTTTTCACTCAAACCGTGACGTGGTGTAGAAAGAGGCTGCACGATTGTCAAAAGTGGACGAATCCCGCACACTTGTAGCAACTAGCTCGACTGCAACTTTGTCTACCATCTCTCAGGTGTGCTCATTTTCATGATAAAGAGGATGCATTATTCGACCCTTCAAAGTGGGCGTTTTTTTAATCATATTGATGGCCTTTGCCCTGCACTCCTGATACCAGGGAGTATATATACTGCTTTGTGGGTGCCAGAATAAATGGACTCTTATTTTATTTTCTCCAATCCAATTTGGCTCCAGTACCGAATTCGGTAAACAGGCACAGTAGTTTTGAATATTGAGCACTAAGTGTATACTCTTATTGAGCAATTTTGCACGAAAATTATCATCCGAGATATTGAGAAAGGAGGTTGACGCCTGGAAATCCTCTGTAGCTTTTATTACGATGTTAGAAGCACAATTCATGTACTATTGAGGACTTATTGGTGGAATGAGATAATGAGGTTAACCGAGTCCTACTTCTTTGCAGACTTTTATCAGCTTGTTATCATCAATTTCTGTTGTTCAACGTTGATGGATGTTCGCAGAAATACGATGGGTTTCCTCTAGGATCGATGGTTTTGTATGCGACCGACGACAGTGGCCGTCCTATCTTATCGATCAGTTCTCTCTCCCCTCACACTAAGGTTATTTCTAATTACCCCATGCATGCTTTTGAGTCGTATTGCGTTAGATAGATTTTTGTCGTTTGTCTTTGTCTTGGCTGGAGTTTCGAGGTGAAATAGGTGTGTTAGAGCTTTTATTATGTGCGTTCAGCAATAGAATATTCTCGTTTCAGAGAACATAGACTACATTAATGACTTATCCTTGTGCATTGCCGGTAAGATGCAACTCCTCATTTTATCGTGTGTATGTGCAGGATCTGGAAACAAATTCAAAATGCTCATTGCTTGTTGCTAGGGATGCAAGCGACATAAGCGATACTGTCGTCACCATTATAGGCGAAGCAGAAACAGTGAGTCCCTGCAGACAGCGCATTTGTGATGCTATTATTCAGAGGATTTTTTGGAATAAGGAACTCGATTGAGAAAATCGAAATGTTGTGCAGATCTCTGATGCTGAATTCGAAAGTGTACGATCAGTGTACTTGAGGAAGCATCCAGATGCTTTCTGGGTAAGGGCTCATTCCTTTTCTCACTGACATGTATGCGCTGCTTGTAAATGCCTGAAGTCGTTTCAGGTAGTGTAGCACCTTAGCGGGTTCGACCTTTTTAAAAAAAAATTTAAACTTTGAATACTCAAGAGAAAAATTGATCAACTGTTACTTGGAATCACTTTTAAATTTCTTGTTGAAATTGGATTTTAGAAATAAATTAAATATTGGCAAACTCTTGTTGAAGTGCCAAGGTATTCAATATGTAATATGTCTGCATGTGTACCGTATTATGAGTTCACAAAGGTGACTGCTTGTTGACAGGTGGACTTCGGAGATTTTAGGTTTGTCCGAATAACACCCAAGAGGATACGATTTCTTGCTGGATCGGCCACAGCTTTTGTTACATCTGGAGGTGGAGACAATAACCTGGAACGTGCTCTCTAGCTGTATTACAATGTCGAAATAGTATTGACTTTGGAATTGAACAAGCGGCTGTTACGATTTTATCGAACAATTATCAGTAATGTTGTTTTGGGACTTCCATTTTGAAAGACCTCAAGTTTTTTTCTGAATCTGGCAGAGCTTGATGGGGAAGAATATCTCGCTGGAGCTGTTGATCCTGTAGCACAGTTCACTGCACCCATTGCGGTACAGACGACAGTACCCAAACCTTAAGGATGTTCATGGTCTTCTATCTCTCACATGCTTCTCTTTTCTTTCACATGCTTACCTCAACATCGTTTTCAAAGTGTTTTTGTTGAATTGGGTGCAGGGACATATGAACCGAGACCATGCAGACCAAACAAAGGCAATTGCGGAAACGTCACTAGGAGTGAAGGTAGCAACTAACCATCTATTTTCATGGAAGAAAATTGGGTTTTCTGTCTTGTTCAAAAGGTTCATTTTTGGGACCATTGCTGCTTCGCCTCTTGTCATGACTCTGTTTTCTTACAAAGCGCAGATTGCTTATGCAAAGATGCTGCAAGTGGATCGTCTAGGCTTCAATATTGAGGTAAGTTTACTTGCAAGGTCTTTTTGAAAATTCATTGCAGATTCGCATTTTGTATTCACTTTCTGAGTTAGTGGATCTTTAATGTTATTTATGAGGTTGCCACTCTTGATATTTCCGACACAGGCTGGCCATGATGGAAAACCTGTAAAGCTTCGAATTCCTTTTCCAAGACCTGCACAGGATAGGAAGTAAGTTCTCGAACTTGCAAGGGTCTTCCACCATCAATTTGTAGCTAATCCCGTGCCTTCTGTCGAGTTGAGCTTGAAGGGGCGGGGCCTAGAGTTGGGGTATCACAATGAAAGGGTTGCAATTGCGTGTTCAAGCTCCTCTGGTTTCGATAATACACGATATCTGATTTTGTGGTGCTTGGGTTCTGCAGGGACATAAAGACCTTGATAGTGGAGATGCTTCAGGGAGCTGCATCGTAGATTGCATTCAAAGATTAATGAAACGCTCCACAGATTTATGTCGAGGACGCAAACTGCTGTCAACCTTTACTGCGAAGAGAATTGGAATTGAAATAGGTAGATATCTCAGGATGGGGCAGCAATGCAAAACAATGGCTTAGCCCTGTAACACCGGCGACACCAAGAATTGGCGTCAGGGTGATTTCGAATCAGCAGGTACATAAGAGAGAAAAAAAATTTCCCTCCCTTTTATTGTTTTGGCTCCCTGTACAGTACAGTGCAGTACAGCAGCAGTTCCAGCAAAGAACATCCTCAAATAAGTGAGAATATTCTCTAGGACAAACGTTTCTGCAAAAATGATCATAAGCCTTCGGGCCCTGATGGGGTTGTGGTGCTCACGCTTCAATTTATGTTTTTTGAAATTTGGGCCAGGTTGTTCACATGTTTAGACAATGGCTACATTAAAAAAAATTTAAGAGTTAAGGTAGGTACATCCAAAAGTGCCACGTTCCTAAAAGCGCCATCTACAATGCACATAAATTTTCAAAATCAGTCATGTTCACAGACTGTAGATGGCGTTTTCAGAAACAGACTTTGACCATTAATAACTTTTGCATAGAGTATCGAAATTCTGTGTTCTTTGGTGTGTTGGAACATGCTTTCACTTGCCAACAAGACTACATGAAAATCTGAACAAGCTAATAACAGTACCTAGGCACAGTATGAATAAGTGGTGCTTTTGGGTGTACCCACTTTAGAGGGTGATTATAATGTAATTTCAAGGAAGATCCTAAGAAAACAAGGAGTCTTATGTAAAAAGGGTGATTTTTGCAATTTTTCTGGTTGTGAGTTGTGATAGTTTCCATATGTCTTTTCCTTTTCTCTATATGAAAACAGATCTGTTTCACATGCTAAAGTTTCAGAGTTATCATGAGCAACCTGTTTTTTTGAGTGATTTATTGCTCAATCTCAGGACACTTCCCGGGCACTTGCTAGCTATTGGTCCAAAAATAATTCAGAAAAAAATGACCGATCATGACTCACATTCTATTTAAATGTATTTCTATTGTGCGTATTTCTATAATTAGACTATTAAGAAATAATTGTATTCTAGTTGGCAAATGAAAGGAGATTTCAATGTTCCAAAGGATGCATGGCATTTGGTTGTAAGGTAAAAGTATCTCATTTCAAATCAAATGTTAGCAAGCCCATTGTGGGCTTAATTATGTTAGTGGTGTACAATTGAGTACTGGAAGCTTACAAATTGCCTTTTGGCTCCATTCAAAGATTTGTGCATAATATAGAATAAAATTGGCTTTTTTTTGTCTTGGATAATTATCATTCAATTCTTAGTTAGTCTCACTTCAAGCACACCAAATTCCAGGTTAGAAAAAGTAAAATATCATTTTTGGTGAATTTTTTAAATCAATCTTTGAGGTTTTGCATAATATTTTATTGAAAAAAAATGGTCATGAATTTTTTTGATTTGATTGCATGTATATATAAGAAACATCCATATATACATCTTTCATATTAAAAAAACAACCCTTTAAGTAACAAAAATATGACCAATGAAAAATTTAATGTAAGGCATTATATGACCAACCTTTGTAAAATAAATATTTCTATCTTTTAATTAGATTTTGGTATTTGACCCTCATACTATTACTAATATTCTACATTTCAACATGATAGTACAATTACTTTGCCAAAATCTAGTTATGATACAAAATATCTATTTTACAAAGTTTGGTCATATGACACTTCACATTGATTCTTTGTAGATCGTATTTTCGTTACATAATGGGGTGTTTTTTAATATGAAAGATGAGCATATGGATGTTCCCTACATACATATACAATTGAATTAAAAAAATTCATCAAGAGTTGTTTTCAATAAAATAGTATGTAAAACCATGAAAATTGACTTGAAAAATTCACCAAAATTCCAAAACTAAAATTTTAGTTTTTTGAAACTGAAATTTGGTATACATGATTGGGATTGTGTATGGATGCAATGATAATTATGCTTACCAAAATATACCAATTATATTGCACAATGTAAAAAAACATGTGAAAGGCTCAAATAGGTAGTTTGTAACTGGTTTTAGTACCCAACTATACATTTCATAACTTTATGTAACTTGAATGAACATGACTAAGGGAGCCAATCCATTTTTGACCACTTATAATAAGCAATTGAGTATATTTGGGGTGGGGGCATGTACGTTGAGTGGAAAATTTTCCATGTATGCAAGATTAGATTTGAAAAGGATTACATATTTTTTTAGAATTCTATTTTTCAAAATAAAATTATTGTAAATTTTCTAGGTGAAAATTATATTTATGCTACAAAATTTATATAGGTCATCCTATTTTTGACCAAGGGCTAGTTGTAAAATTGAGAATGCTTCATTGCTATGATATAACTTTATGTAATTTAGTCTAATTCTTATTTTGTTGGCAATTAGTGTTCATGTTGGATACAAATTCACCGCAAAATGAACTGTCTAAGCTCTTATCTAGTTGTTGTTTTTATGGAAATTTAGCTAACAATTGATGTTCATGTTGGATATTAATTTTAGTACTAGATTGCAAGGTGAACCATCTCAATTTTAATTTTTTTAAATTTGTTGGAAAACTAGCTAATGTTTGATGTTCATGTCAAATTCTAATTTAGTACAAGGTGAACCATCTTTGTTCTAATTTTATTTATTTGGTAGAAATTCAGCTAACAATTGATGTTCCATAAGAGGATTTTCAACTGGTGTAGGAGACTATAAGTTTCCAGACTATGGGAACTCATTGAAAGATTCCACAGAGGCGATCTAATGTGGTCAAGAGATTGTCACATCAGATATTAATATTTAATTAATTTTTTAATTTTTTAATAATAAATTTAAAAAATCAATTTTAATTTTAAAATTTAAAATTATTATTTAATCTGACTGGTTCACAGACTAGGGATCAAGGCTGAAACGGCCTCTCAAAGCCCTGAAAAATCCTCTTATGACATTGGATACTAAGTTAAGGAAGTGCTACATGAACCATCTCAGTTTTGATTGATTTAGTTTTTTTGATGAAAATTCAGCTACCCATTGATGTTCATGTTAGATAATAATTCAATGCAAGGTAAACCATCTCAGCTTCAATTTTGTTTTTTTGGAGGAAATTTAATTAGCTAACAATTAATTGATATTCATGTTGCCATTTAGTGTTGGTAACATTATTACATTACCATTGTAATGTTGTTGCCATTTTAGTGTTTGGGTCATATTTAAAGTTGCAAACACTAAATTTCATTTAGTGTAGTGAGACATATGTAGTAAATCAAGCTTCAAATCTACAATGATAAAACTTATTGAGCTCAGATGGGACAGTTCTTGTGTATTTGGGGGACCCACGTGTGGCGGTGGGGGATTTTTTGGGGGGCTATTTCTAGGGGAGGACACTTCCCGTTTTTTAATAACCTACGTGCAGCGGAAGATAGGGTACATTTAAATAATCTTGGGTAAAATTTATAAGAAATTTATATATAAAATAGGGGACATTAAAAAGGCAAAGTGTTTTAAAAATAAAATAGGGATGATAATATGGCTGATTTTTTCGCTTCATGGTAAAATAGGGGCTCTTTTAATGTTGCCAAGTAATGATTACAAGTAATTGATAGCCCCCCTAAAAATACCCCACCGCCGCACGTGGATCCCCCAAATACACAAGAAGTGTCCTCCCCGGGGGCTATTTACCTCCTAGAAAGCATTTAAAGGACCCCTATTATTACATAAAGCAAAAAAATTACCCATATTATCATATCTATCATTACTTATAATATGTAGGCCAAAGGAATATATTAGAGGCTATTTTCTTTATAAGGAAAAAAACTAACAAAAAAAATAATGAGAATACAAGTGACTAACAAATACCTTATAGAAAAAAAGATCCAAGTTATAACAATGCATGAATACAAATACAACACAAATACATGCATGAAAAGCAAGACATTAGGATTGAAAAAGTATTGAAGAGATTTTAGGGATTAAAATGTGTTTAAAAACACAGACATGAAGTTCATCTGTGAACTATAGGAGGAGGCTCTTGAATGGAGCGGGTTCTAAAATGGTGCTCTATCTTAAATGTACAATACTTGTACATGTTGCATTTTCATAGCCTTCAGCAATGTACTGACAGTGTACATTTTAGCTAGGGCACCATTTTAGAGCCCTATGCCCTTTCAACTTCAGAATTTGATAACTAATTCTAGAGAGCTCCAAAAAATATGAAACGACTTGGGTTAGATGCCTATTTAAGCTGTCTTTTAAGGAAAATTCTCTGAAAAATATTTCAAGATGTTTGACCTACCCAAAATTTTGTTCCAGCCCTTAGATGGTCGGTTTATGGACCTCCTCCTCTATGACCACAAATATATGCCTCATATAAAAAAATTACATCAGAAATATGCCGTTCTAATGCCCTTTGTCACATGTGAAAAAACAAAATCAAGCTCTATAACATGGTGCTACCCAAACTTCAGAGAGGTCGTTCATAGCATGAACTCTTGTAGTCCTACACCCAACCAAATTGCAAACATCAATGGAGTTAGATATGACTTAAAGATATGCCGTAGATGAGCTGTAGATATATCACAGTAACTGATGAGTTGTAGATATACTATAGTACCTATATCTTGAGCTATATCTGACTAGTACTATAAATATTAATTGAACCTACTAAATTTTTTTCCTAGGATCCCATTCTTTTGCCCCTAATTTATATCTACCTAAATTCTAATGGACCATATTTTTCGGTTCCCTATATTACTTATAAAGGACATGCCACTTTTAATGTCCCCTAATTTATATGTAAATTTTTTATAAATTTTACCTAAGATTATTTAAATGTACCCTATATTCTGCTGCACATAGGTTATTAAAAAACAGGAAGTGTCTTCCCCAGGTTATTGAGCTTGGGATTGTCACCATTGGATAGATGTGCTATACAAAAATTATGTTGGAGTGTGAGTCTTGGTTGTACAAACACTAGAAGAAAAACATGTCCGCTATAACCAACTGCACTGCAACTATATGTCCTATGCAACTGTTGTGCAACTATAGCCCTCTATATTTGCACCAAATTGATGTTTACATTGTTGTAGTTGCAAAGTAGTTGCAAAATGAAGTTTACAGTTTACATGAATGAGAAAAAAAAGAATTGTAAGGTATTCTACATCCAATGTTTATTACAATTGTTGACTAGTATCTATGCAATTATTGTGCAACTACTATGCATTTGTGTGACTTTTGTGTGACTGTGCAACTATTGTACAACTACTATGTATTTGTGCAACTCCTATGCAACTATGCGACTATTGTGCAACCACTGTGTGACTATACCACTAGTTGTCAACTACTCTACAACTAGCATTCAACTAGTTTTCAACTATCATGCAACTAGAATTCAACTAATACTTAAGCAACTACGTTACAACTAAGAAACTATTAGTATACAATTAGGAAACAACTAAATTAAATCTCATATCAATTATCTCATATTAATTGTTAGGAATACCATTAGATTAAATGTATAAGAATCATAAGTTATAGCATTCTTGTATAGTGAATTTTAATGGTGAAAATCTATAATATTTCTATACTTTGTAGATTTCTACAACTTGTAGATTTCTACAATTTTTAGATTTCTATAGTCTACAGAAATCTACCAATTGTAAAAATCTGTAAAATTGCAAAATTTTCTAAAGTAGTAAAATCTATTAATATAAATATTTGGATTGCTAATCTAAAAAAAAATAGATTTAAAATTTTGAAATCTACAAATCATTGAGATTAAAATTTTAAAATCTACAAGTAATCTAGTTACAAGCTAGTTGTAAGCTAGTTGCAAACCAATTCAAGCCAGTTGCAAACTAGTTGTAAGTTAGTTGCAAGTTAGTTGTAAGTTAGTTGCAATCCAGTTGCAAGCCAATTGCAAGCTCATTGTAAGCCAATTGCAAACTAGTTGCAATAAATCGTGGCAATCAAGTTCCACATCAACAACCATGTCGGAAGAATTCATCAACAAAGTTCTACAGAGACTATTGGATGAGAAATAATTTTGCCACTTTTTGCAACTAGCATGCAACTATTGCAACTTGTCCACTACAACTATAGTCTCTAAATTATCACCTAGTTGCAAATGTCTGATGCAACTACAAAATCAGTTACAAACTGTAGTTGCAAAAACCCTTGTTTTCTTCTAATGAAATTTATGCCAATAGATTCTAACTTTTGTGCATACAAGATGGCAAAAGCATCCATTAGTCTTGTACACGTAGGACAATAGAGTTAATTGTAAAGTGGATGCAATAGGGGACCAAAAGTCAAAGTTTGGAAATACACAAGATGAAACTCTTTGGAGCATTAAAATTGAGGTCCAAAGGACTTTGTTGATGTATTTTTTCTACCATTTTCAATTACACCTCCCTCTAATACCCCTATTTCAAACCAAGGTTCCTTTATGATTAGCTCTTATATTTTGAGCTTGCTTAGAACTAACATTGTTCACTCCCACAAGTTAGATTCTAAAAGTGATATCCATATCGTGCTAAATACAAATAATAAGCAACAGTACCCCCATATCTATAAATTATGAAATAGCAACAAAGTACGATGTTGTTCAAATTCCCAAGCAATTGGATCAAAAGGTTTTATTGAACTTCATTAAGAAGCCCATTGAAATTTGATACCAAATTTGCATTTCTATAGAGTAAATATTACTACCTCCGTCCCAAAATGATCTTCCTATTTAACAAAATATTATGGATTAAGGCCAAAAATAACATTTGAAAGTCTCCTTTGGATTTGTAAACAAAGCTTGGTTCACTCTTAGTATCTTTGAAACTTTGAGTTTTAAAAACCTTTTCCAAAGTGTAATTTTAGAATATAGAAAAGTAGAATTTTGGAGCCATTTTCAAAAAGCACCAGTAGGCATTTTAATTTTGAATTTGAGGTTGTTATTTTGTGGGTGATTAGTATGGGCCTAAGACCATGTGTGAACCTTTGTTCCACCTACCAAAGCTTCACCTCCTTCAAGTAGGCAACACTCAAAGAGATGCAAAAAATACAAACAAAAAGTATTGATTAACCCCTTTAGTCATTTCTTTTGTCTTTTGATTGATGATTTTATGAATGGAAGGGAAATTATTGCTTAAAGTGGTTTTGCTAGTCTTGGACAAGAATTAAAATCCAAATTTGACAAATTTTCATATCACAAAAGGCAAAAAGAAGATCATTTTGGGACAGAGGGAGTACTTATTTGTCTTAATAGACCCTTAGATTAGTCTACTTGTAACTCCAAGTGCAAGCATACCCAAGTTAATAATATCTCTAAGTATATTATTCTTTTTCAGTAGTAAATTCAATTACATGTTAAATACAGTATTTTGATTGTTTTTTTTAATTGAAACAATGTTCAAAAGAAAAATGAATATTTATCAAACAAAATATTATGAAATTGCACTAAATTACAAGATAGGGTTGACTTAGGATTCTATGACTTCCATAGGGGAACTCAAATATAATCCTTTGGAATAAAATGAATTCACTCTCTATTTCAAACCAAGATCTAGCCAAGTAGTATATACTAGCCAAAAAAGGTCCTATAGTAGGGATGACAATGACTTTAGAATGTCACTCTCATTCACACAAATACAAAAACACTTTGGATTAGATAACATGTAACATCAATATGACTATAGATTTCATTAGACCTTGAATTTGGAACAAGCAATTGTTCAAAATCTACTAAAAAGAATTTTATTTTGCCAAATTGATTGAAATTTTTCCACTTGGTTCTCTAAACTACTTGTTTATTGTCCAAACCACTACCAAAACTTTAATCACTTATAACTTTTCCAAAGAAAACAAACAATTGTTTTTGAAATCATCCCCAAAAGTGCAATATAATCTATACATCTAAAAAGACAAATTAGAATACTTCTTGACCTTCTGTCCCGCCTTCTGTCCAAAATGAAGAATATCTTTAAAGATCAATTTTGTCCACCACCTTACATTCATCACTATAGAAAAGCCTTTGGAAGACCTATTTCCCCTATAAGCATTCAATTTTGGGCATTTTACCCTAACATATTGTGTTTCTAGGGTCCTATAATTGTTCTACTCTAAATGTGTAAATTCATTTTTGCTTTAAAGAAAAGTAGAAATTAGACCAATGTCTATAATCCTCTATTTTGGGCTCAAAATTCCAAGCATAGTGAAACATGACCATTTATCTTTGGAAATACCTATAAAGCCCAAATTGGTCTTTATGTTTCTCACAACAATCAATTAATTTAGTTTGTAATATGTAGGGACTTCTTCTTGTCCACTTTTTATTTACTTATTTAACCAACCCATTCTATACTCTTGACTACTTTTCATGATACAAAATCCAACTTCATATGAATTAAATATCAATGCTATGAAAATGATGAATCCTAGGGCAAAGAAAGAAATGAAGTGATTCCTAACTCGAGCCAGAAAAAGGGGAGAAATTAAACTCATAGTATAGTTGTATCCAACACTACAATTGAAATGCAATCTCAATTAGAGTGAACCAACCTAAAAACTAGAGCACCCTTCTCAATCCCACCCTTTTGTACCTATGGAATACATTTCATAAAGTAAATGTACAAAATTCCACATGTATATGAGAAGGATGGTAAATTTATTAAAAAGGGAGTATTCCATATGCCATTTTTCAAACCGCACAATAAAAAATGAAAATTGATATTTAGGATAGGTATAGATTTTCAGACATCTAGGACCCATATAGATTTCAGAAATCTATGATAGATTTAGATTTAGATTGTGTAGTGTGAATTGTAAAAAGTGTCAGAGTAATGAAATTTCACCATTTTAATGAAATTCAGCAGAAGGATGCGTGCCGAATTGTTGAACTTGCTGAAACAGACCTACACGTACAGCATCTATCAACTCAGAACAAACCAATTTACTCATTCACCAAAATCGCTCCAAAATATCACCTCTAGCCATGAAGGATGCTTCCCAGTCACAAGACATCAAGCCCAACACCAACACTCCACACTAGCTACATTAGTACCATCAAAAACACAAGGTTCACCGGGATTTGCACCTCCGCCACATATATAAATTTGTATTTATATAAGGTAGCAGCATGCATAACCGTTTAGTGCACCCAATTACTGATAGTAGAGTTATCTTAAAATGTTGTCAGATGTGCCTTGAAACCATGCCAATGCTTGATTGTAGTTGGTGGGGTTTGATTTTTTTAGATTTTGGTGTGAGAATCAAGGCAACTTTACTAGAGTGTGGTTTAGGGTGCTCTAGAGAGTTCTACTTCAAAAATTCATAGAAATTTGATACTTTATCCAAAAATTCTACATAACATTCTGTAGCTTGAGTAAGGGCTACCTTTCCTCTCCGAAGCCCCAACTAAACAAAGTTCATCCTTGCAGTCAGAAATTAAAGGAAAGAAGGTAGGAATTAGTTTATAGTAACTTACTTGAAATGGTGCATGTCAGCTTGCCTTGGGAGTGCAATTTGTCAGCACAAGTTATTGTACCATGGCAGCAAGCCATTGGATTAGCTTGATTTACTTTGTTAAATGCTAAGTTAGTTATAGCGAACTGAACAAGCAAGAGACTTCCCAACCTCGAACTCTGAAATCAGTAGTTACTGATATGGTGCAGAATATTCCACACCATATCATCCTTTGGATGAAATGATGCGAAATATTCCGCACCATTCCATCCACAGGAAGGCAAGTTTGCTTATTGCTACTAAATGCTACTGAATGTTATGTAATTTTTTTTTTTTAAATTCATGATTTTCAATTGCTAATACAGCAAAAATATTTCTTTTAGGAAAAACTGCCTCTAACTATGCTGAAATTCCTTATTTTGACAGTTATGGATGCTGCTACCTTATGTCTCAAAAGTTCAGTTAGATTACGTCTCTTGATTTCCTTTTCTCTCTTTGTGCACAGATGCAAAAGTTTGAGATCATATATTAATGCTGGTTTCACATCATTTGCAACACCCAGTCCTGAAGATTTATTCTTTTCAGGTACTCTACCAGCATTTGTTTCACAGATAATTCACGGTTTCATGTTTCTTCCTGGAGTCTGGCTCCTCTGGCTCGCTCTGCGTATCTTATTTGTTGGTCAGGTGTTGCTCGATAGATTGGTCGCTGCTGAAAAAGTCAAAGTTAGCCAGCTTCTGATGTGATTCTGATGACTGTTTGAAGGACTTTGAAGATATGGTAACAATCAGGCTTTCCTTGATCAAATTCCAGTCATTCATGAATCATTTGCTGCTGCAATCTTGTAACATTTTTGCACCAACCTTCAGTTCTCTGTTGAGAGTTGCAGTCACTGAATTATGTTGACGTTTTTGCTGCAGTGTTAAATATTTTCGATGTTGAGGATTCACAACTCTAATGCTTGTATTAATTTCTCAAAATGTGTGGTGAATGTTGCAGCAGCTTCAGTTGATGAAGGGGTTGAAATCTGAGATCTATACTAATCCCAGTTTTGAGAGTTGATGACGCTCTTAGTAGTCATGATCTGCAGGTTATTACCTAATGATAAATATCTCAACTTGATTTTCAGAGCCAAGGATATAGAATTGCAGATAGTTTGGGGTGGATGATTCTATTGCAATCTCATTTTTGTAGATTTCATGCAAGGCACCACGATCACTGCATCACTGCAGCAAGAAACGGAATCACGTCAAAGTCTGTATTCACTTATCTAATGGCTAGCGTGCAATTACAAAATCCATGGATTAAAAATTTGACAGATGTGCAGAAGAATTAGCAAACGATGGCCTGAAAGTGAATGAACCCTTGAATCATTATTGAGAGCCATAAATTGAGAGCCATTATTGTGTAATCCATGAGGCAAACACAAACACTTAATTATTTTGCTTCTCAATCGAAGACCTTGGTTACGTGATTCTTCAAATGATTCTTTCTTTGATGGATTACTTAGTTCGTATGCTTTCCTTTAATTTTGGACTACTGTAGAGATTGAGTTGTTAGTTTTCAGAGGTTTCATTCCATCTTGAATGCCACCAGCTGGTGCACTCCTTTAAGTTATAGGGCCCTCCTTCGATTCAACTACTATTTAAATTCTAGGCCCGCCTGTGACTCAGATGGCAGCTGATAGCAGCAAATTCACTTGGCAGGGATTGTATTCGAAGCTAAGGACAGGATCAACCAGCAACTCCGACAGAGAAGATGCAGCAACTCCGGTAGATCCTATCCTTCTGCATTGCGACTAGTAAGTTCTTCCATTAATTGATTGTCCTACCCCCGAGTGCAAAATTAACAAAATTTCAAGTGTTCAATTAAATAATTGACTCAGTGGTGTGCAATGGAATGCAGCGGCGATCCAACCATGTTCGACGCCTACTGGAAAGTGCACAAATTTGAGCCCGTGGTGGTGCGCAACGCTGGTGCTGGGTTGAGTTATTTGGGGGAATCGAAGAACTCGGCGCTGCCACCGGGGGACGAGAACGCGGAGCTCGAAGACTGATGCTGTGCGGGCTCTCCATGCCTTGGTGGGAAATGCTGTGACCAAAGGCAGCCACATCGTTGTGGGCAATGGCAGCACGCAGCCCTTCCAAGCTGCGCTGTACGCGTTGGCCTCCTCCTTGGGCTGCTCGGATCACCGTCCTCCTCTCCGCAACACGGATTCCACGAGGAGGAGCAACACAGCTGTGATGGCTCAATCACCTTACTACTCGGTAGAAACCACATCTAATAATATCTCTACTTGTGGAAAGTTTAACATAGTTTGCGTTTGTTGACTTTGGAAACGATCCATGAGAAAAAACAATCACCGGTAGTGTAAGTAGTCATGTGGGTCTTCTTGTGGGTCATTTTTCTGTTGTACGTAGACCTTGTTGTTCCATTCCACTCATTGATACAAGCCTGCATGACTGGATCTTGCGTGCTGTTGTGAGGGGCTATGCGACTGATGCATGGCGGGATGGAAGGGATGCTTGTGCGGAAGCAGCTCTTCCATTGGGCCACGGCAGTGATGGAGTGCCGGTGGGGAAGAGTGAGAGCTGCTTGGGCGGGGAACAAGCAATTCAGCCTCCCTGAGAGCCCGGTGCCTTCCAGGTGTACTTTTTTTGGGCATGGCTTACTCGGCATTTCCAGGTATATCCACAAAAGGGTATGCTTACTTGAACTAAGTACTACAATCAGAAGGGTTTAGCAAAGTTTTTAGCAACGTTTTTAGCTACATGGATTGTTTGGGTATTATGCTTGAGCAATGCTTGAGAAACTTGCATTAGCGAACAAGCTCCAAATTGTTGTTCAACTTTAACGAGGGAACTCAGTCAACCAAACTTTATCACATTTTCAGACGATTCAGTGAACATGTGTATTCGTTGTTTCTGGAGTTTCATTGAAGGTCGTGGGAGATAGTCCCCCGTCACCTTGCTCCTGGACTCGATGGTCTTCTCCCTGTCAGCTTAGTCCACAAGCGACTGCCCTCTTACATGCAGTACCTCTGGCCCACTCCCAAATGTGTGAAGAGTTGCCGTGTTGAAGTCGGCGCTGAATACAACATGCACAGCGTGGCGGGACTGGACGGTCTGGGAGAAAGGCTTCATTCTGAGGTCCAGGATCACATAATCCTTAACAACTTTATTTTGACGAAGCTTGTCGTAGATGCCATCTGGCTCAAATCTCTGGATGTGCTCCTTCATATTGGTTCCATCTCTCAGAAGCTCAAAACCCCAGCCGCATGGAGATAGCAAATAGTCTAAGTAGCCTTCAGCTCCAAATAGGCGCCCAACCTCTGGCGATATAACTTCCATCTTGGGAATAACCGTGCACACTGCCCTGTAAAACTCATCTTGATATTGGCGCTCATAAATCCTATCATTTGCAGCGCTCCGGAACAAACACGAATCCAGACGACTGGGGTCATACCTTTCGATCACTCGACGGACAAATGCCAACAAACCTTCCTTCAAAATGGCAGCAGAAGTTAAGTCATTCGTGCAGTACACCTCACGAAATAGGAACTGCCTATGCAACTGCGAGGGAATGCTGAACCCCAACTCCTTGTCCTCGACAATTTGGCCCCACTTGACTGCTAAACCAGCTGCTTGCTTTTCACTCTCATTAAGAGACCCGTGGTACACATATTCCTCCGCCAACAACTTTCTTACCAGTGATCTCATGGATCCAGAATCAGGTTTCCCATCCCTTAAAGCATTCGACAAAGTCCGCAGACTGCGCAAAGAAGAGAGGGAATCAAGAAAGGCCGATGATAACAACCAGCTCCGTGCCTTCTCCTCCATATGGCAAGCTGGTACATTTCTCAAGCCTTCCTCTAACAACCAATCCAGTACCTTGGTCATTAAACCAGGTTGTTTTCCTGTAAGGTGGAATATGTAATCTCTTAAGCAGTCGGCTGACGCAAGTTTATCAGCAAGCCCCTCGTGGCACCAACCGGCCCAGAGCTCCGTGGCTTCACCCTCTGTCAGTTGCAGAGCTACAGGGCAGGAATCGGTGGGCAAAAGGCTAATGGTATTAGCTGCCGTAAATTCCACAGGTGTGGTACTGAAATGCCCCGCTTCGACCACATTATTGCTGCCCCATGCTGAGACAACAATAATGCGTAGGTGCTCTTTAAACCCACCCGCTACCCCTTTTAGAGTACGCCAGAGAGACAATTCTTTAGCAAAGCCCGCCTGCCCCTCATCGACTAGGAGGAGAGTAGGCCTTTCCGAAGGACTCTCCGGATTCTTGGTCGGTGAGCGAATTTCGTCAATATCAACACCTGGGTAAGTCTCATTCCATAGCTCTTCAAATGTGTTTTCACCAAGATCTGCAAGGCTGATATAGTACACATCCTTGAACACATCTGGAGTGACAACCCTCGCAACCAGCTGCAACAAAGATGTTTTGCCGCTACCTGGCGGCGCACGGATAAGCAAAGCACCGCGTGCGTCCACAAGATCACAAATCGCCTCTGCTGTCTGCACCCGCATGGTGCAATACGAATCCACGCGGGCATTCATACCCTCTGCTGAAGTCCCAATCAGCTTCTGGGGTTTATAAGGTTTCCTTGTGCCTGTTGGAGATGAAACAGAGCTTGCCAGATCAGAATTGCAGGAAAAAATGATGAAATCAACATTGGATATATAGGCATTATATGCAGCTCGACACTAACAGTAATCGTATAAGAACGTTGCAGTAGTGTTTGGCTAGCTAGCCGTTCAACAAGTAGCGCGAGAACCGTACCTGTCAGCGATGGGGTCACTACAAACGTAATTCACTTTCTCACAAGCCGGAAGTACTTGAACCATCAAACCGGTCCAACCATTACCCCATTTTGAGCATCCCCGTTTAGACATAGCAGTGCACGTTACCTTCCTGGAGTAGCGCGGGAAACAAGAAGCCGATTTTACGAAGTATGAGAGGAAGGCAAACCTTTCGAATAAATCAACTAGTAACCCTAAATGGACATAAACACAGCCTCAAACAAAAATGATTGAATTGTAAATGAAAGCCAAAACCCCAACAAGACACAACTCAGATCACCGCAACCCAATCCATCACACAAGTTAAGGGGTGGATTGGGGAACTCAGACTTAAAGATCAAGGTGTGAAACCCTAATTATCAAGACGCTACAGACCATTGGCGAACCCTTCATGTGGAAACATGCCCTCCAAATGTCTCAATGAGCCGTGTCACAACACAAAAAATTAGACAGGAGATTACACCCCTCTCTTCTAAAGAAAGCCTCAAGAAGATAGGAAACAATTCTAAACCAGAAGAGACCAAGTGCGAGGCAAAAATCCAACTGCGAATTCGACTGGACGTTTGACAAAGAACTACCGGACACCCAAACCCATCAACCTTCCCCCTGTAGAGTAGGTCCGGCACAGAAGGGGGATCACACGAATTACAAATTACAAATCTTAAAAACAAAGAAAAAACTCGGGGCCAGGTGAAAGCACCTGCATTTGCAGCCCGTAGCAACAGCAGCTTTTTTTCCCGTAGTTGCGCCTCCTCTTCCCGCAGTTGCTGCTTCCTTCTCCACAGCATTGGACGGTCAGCATTGGACGGTGAGGCTGCCAGTTGATTCCCCACATCATCGATTTTTTGCTGTACTTCCCTGATCTCTCGATTCAAGTCTTCCATGCCGGGATCTATCGCCTTGCACCACCCCTGCAACATGCAACCTCCGCTGTCACACCCATCGTCACGGCTTGCAATCCAAAGTGCAAAGGCTTTGCAAATCCAAGGTCCTAGGCTTGCAATCCAATGATCAACTAAAAATAAGAGATGTCCTCATTGAACAACCTCATAGCCGAAGATATATGCAGAACAATGACCACCAAAACCCTACGATATCCAGAACTCTGTAAAGCAGAGAAAAATGTAGACTACTGCAGAGACAATGAGGGAAAAGAGGAACATCGTCCACTCTACAACTCACTAGAATTTGATGCCGCAGCACCCGCGACCCCGCAGCACGCAGCAAGCCAAGTCTGCAGCAAGACAAAACCCTGAAATCGAAAAGAAACTTGTGCATGCGGTGCAGAGAGGTGAAAAGCAATAAGGGAAACAAACCCCTAGCACCGGACTTGCATATATATAATAAATAAATATTTCTAAAGTCCAAGACAATATTTAAAAATAGATACTTAGTTTAAAAATATTGTATAAAAGTTTTATTTTTATAATAGAGAGAGAGAGAGTTAAAATTATAGATATATGTATATATAAATATAGGTATAGAGACCTTTTAGAAGCAATGTAAAAGATGAAGCTTTTATTTTATTTTCTATAATTATGCTAAATGTGGAATCCAAACTTTATCACTGCGTGGCCGAGCCCCTGTATTTGCACCCTCCCGTTGGTACCCGCTTACCATAAGAGAACCGGATCTTCCCATGCAGTACCGTTACCCTCTCTGGTACCCGGACCCGTCCAAGCCATACCTGGTGTTACCCGGATCTGTTGTGAACACATTGAATTTTTTCCCTTAATCTCTGAAGGTTTTTTCACTATGTTTTCACAAAAAATGCTCTAGAATTGCAATTTTTGATGCGAGGGTCAAATTTTAGGAAAAAATATTTTCGAATGCATGTAATAATAAGATCTTGTAGTAGATTAATTTAAGAAGATGTAGAAAAAAATCCAAACAAAATTTTGCTATGTAGATTGCAAAATGCTAGCATTTGAACTGAAAAAAATTCATTTTTTATCCTTGCAAAAGTTTAAGAAGCTGCACTTCTCAAGGTCATAATTGCATGTTTAGAATTTAGGATTTGCATATAATAAAGAACTAATGATGCTAGCATGTGAGCTTAAATTAGCAAGCCTACAAGCCTAAAGCCTATATTGTGTAAGTCTAATCTTTTATATTGAAGCAAAAATTAAAATTACAAAGAAATTGCGCAAAAAATACAGTAAAGGATAATACTTTAGGAAAAAAATCATTTATAAAATATAAAGTACCTATGACCGTAAGTGTAAATAATACATGACCATCAGTTCTTAAAAAATATTTGTAACTTTAGAATAAATCATTTAATAGTTAGTAGTACCTTACTACGTAGCGTTTAGGCAGCGTTTACCCTCTAGGCAGCATTTTCACTAAAATTGAAAATATTAAAACATATTATCTACTACATGAATTTTTTTGGAAAATTTGGATTTCAAAAATAGAAACAAGGACCCTGAATCAGATGAATTTACATCAATCCTTAGGTGTTAAAATTTTATATTTTATTGGAATTCCAAAATGCGCTTGCAAAAGAAACCTAGATTTCAATTAGTGGCAAGGGTCTACCTTCTCTAAATGTCACTTCAATAAATGTTATTTATCTCAAATTGTTACAATTTTCTAATTCCCATATTGAGAACCAAAAAAACAATGTTATTTCCTTTTGTCTCAATATGATCTTCATGTTCTACTATGCCATATTTAACTACTTTTGGACTATTGAAAGTTCAAAAGTTACAAAGGGAAAAATCTCTTGATGCGTGTATTAAGGAAGTGGACCTGGAGATTTCTAGATATTAATGGAGGATTTAGTATTTTGAATGTTTTGCAAGAAATGCAATTCTAATGCTTACAAGTTAGTCTACAAAAATTGTAAATCATGCTATTGAGAATAGGTTTTATGAGGAGACAATGTCATACAATGTAGTCAGTTGAGACAAGTATTTGACATAGGTCAATGGATGCAGTGAAGATTACATAAATACAACCCAACCTACATGTTTGAGTTAACTTTTGAGTAACATTTAACTACAGCTCCACTTAAAGAACTATGACTGCTAAAAATGATGTAAGATGTTTCATTGTGGATGTTGACTAACTGTAGAATTAGTACAATATATACAATAAGAACCAAATGAACCAAGATTAATGAAAACTAAATGAAACACATGTTCGATGGACGAAAAACAGATCGGGAAATCTCCCGATGCCTCCTTTGAAAAGAGTGCAGTAGTTGACCACCAAGATCAATTACTCTCAAGAAATGTATGTTTTGTGAATATGGCAACGACATTCTATCTCATATTGATAAAGAAGACTCATAATTCTCCTATCCAAAGTAAAGGACTAGAAATAAAATTCCTTCGACCAATTTCAAATGAGGTCTAGCCTAGAGCCGAATACCAACACTAACATTCAATACACCTATTATACCATTTGGAGATCTCCTAATGACCTTTTGACTAGTGATACATAAGAGACGAAATCAAGGGTTTACCTCGTTGGCCCTATTCAGATTCGCCAAGGCAGCTTCTCTACACCTTTTTTAAATAGCCCTTGATTTTGGATTCACTCTCTTTGACCAAGTCCTATAAACTATAGCGGAGGCGTCAACCCAAGTAGGTGGAGTATTCTCAATTACCCATTTATCATACCAACAATTTCGGTATCTCATTCCTTGAGCGCGTTCGCTATTATCCGGCGTCCAATATTGCAAGAAGAATTTTCCATAATTTTTAGCTTCCGGATCTTTACATACATTAGACAGTGCTCTCCCTTGCCAAACAGCACAGACTGCGGGGTTTTCCGGTCTCAAAAGAACCCATGAACCTGGACGAATATCAATCCAAGGGTTGAAACTTTCCCTTGTTGCTTCATTTGTGGGGCCACAATACGGTTCTGGGTCCTTGTGAGTGTTTGGAACTCCACCCTCAAGTCCCAACAAACACAACCAGGTTCTGGGTGAATTAGTAAAATTCCTACGGGTGAGTTGGTTATAGTAACGAGCTACCTCCCAAGCAATGGAGTTTTTTACGATTTCCTTTTTGTTTATTCTAAATCAAAAGTTTTTTGAACTTGAAACTACGTAATAATGAGAAAGTAAACTATTCCTTTGAAAATCCTAACTTAATTTGCTTCTAAGATAATGGTGAATTTTCCTTAAGCAATGTCTAAATATTTGTGATTATTGAGTTCGGGGTATTTTAAGATCGTTAATTTCTAAACTATAATTTTTTATGATTTTTTAGTTAATGTGTTTTATCGTTTTTCTAGGTCTAAATTGTCCCTATTCTAAGTGTTTGATAAATGAAGGTGAAAATCTAAACCACTTAGTCTATAAGTAAAAACTTATTATTGGATTTTTAGTACTTACTGGTTTTTAAAGTTTATTCTAAGTTCAATTTTTTTTAAAGAATTTTGATTGTTTACTTATTTTTCTTGAATTTTTTAATCCTAAGACTTTATGGTAAATTTTGACCGTTAAAGGTTCATCAAAATTTATCGTGAGCATTTCACCTATTCTAAACTATTTTTGAAATGAATTCTAACTTGTTTCTAACAATTCCCTAACGTCAATTCTAACTTTTATTTTTGTTAATTAAATTCTTATCACATGTAGTGATTAGAATTTAATTAGTCTTGATCTGTTGGTTTATTTTTTTTATCTTTGTTGATTAATTTTAGTCCTAGTTCGAATTAATTGGCGAAGTCAATTTTGTTTTAGGTTTTCTATGTTTTTTAGTGGTTTTTTCTAACTACCTATGTTATTTCTACGCTTTAATGTAAGTCTACTTTTATTTTGGGGTTTAACTATTTCTATCTTTGATTTTTAGGAGTAAATAAAATTCTAAGTCATTTTTGCCTTCCTTAGTAAAAGTGAATTTCTTTTGGAATTTTGACCGCTAACCGGTTTTACAAAATTCTTTACTATTTGGTTCTACCCTTGGAATTTTCGAAAGTTACTTAATTTTTTAGTAAAAGTTAAAATATAAATTATTTTTGACCCTTTGGTGAAGGTTATTCACGGGCAATTTTGACCGTTAACCGGTTTACCAAAATTGTCCCGTAATTCTTTTTCACCTTTGGATTTCAAAAATTACTTATACTTCCACTTTTTGACTTTGTTTTTTCACTTCTAATTTTTTTACTACCCTATCCTAGATTCTAAATACCCTCAAAATATTCTATTGGATGATTCTCTAATTTTTCATCCACTTTTCAATCTAACTTCATCCACTCACTACGCATTCAATTTTTATCGGATTTTTATGTTTAATATGTTTTTGGAAAGCTAATGGAATTTTCTAAATGGTTTTCTAATCTAATTTCAATTTCAAACTACTCCTAAGGACTGAGCCTAATATTACCTACGGCCTCTAAACTTAAGTCAAATTTCCAAAATTAATTGCAAATGCTAAACGTAATTAAGGGGGCGCGATTAAGCACATACCTTAACATTCTTGTTTGCTTCGTGCTCCAGTTGGATGTTTGCATCCACCACTTGAACTTGCTCTCCTTCCATGCTTTGATTGTTTTTTGGTCTTTTTTGATATTTTGAAAATTATGGAATTATAGATTTTCCACAATTTTCTCCCTTGTTCCACTTAATTCTAGCCTTAAAAAATCTACTCTAATTTCCTAATATTTTTTTGTGGCTTTCAAATGCCTATTTTTCCCCATCTTTTGTTGTTTTGTTTTCTTTATCTTTTATGTCTAATTTTCAAAAGCAAATTGTTCAAAATCTATCCTATTTCAAAGTCAAATCTAAGCCACCTAAGCTTTCTAACCTTAATCAAATATAGCTAAGTCTAGAACTCTCTCAAAGTCAAATGATTCTTTATTTTGTTTTTTATTATTTGACTTTGAATCAAATTCTAAACTATGGCAAGAAAGTCAATCTAATGGAATTCTTTTGAAATTTTGGACTAATGCTTGAACCTCTCACTCTTACAACTCTCTATGCTAGCTTAACTTCTTAGTTCAATTTCTTGTTCAAATTTGAGAGCCAGAACTTTGAGAGTGATTTGGAAACCAGGTTGTGCTGGAGGAATGGATCGGCCGACAGAGCTTGAAGGACGAGCTGCCTGAGGAGGAGGTGAGGTCAGCAAGGCTGGTCAACCTTTGTTGACCCAACCAGTGTGTTGTGTTTGAACCTGATGTTGATGCTCCCTTTGCTGGTTCGTGCCTCAGGGCCCCTGGCTTTGGAAATCTGAAATTTTTGGAAGTCTGATTACTCTCACCCTCTCTGACTAAGCTTGGGGTACTTCTGGCTTTGGAAATCTGAAATTTTGGTGAAGGCCCAGCCTAATCTTCCCTCTTGCTTTGGAAATCTGAATTTTTGGTTAAGGTCAGCCTAACCTCCTCTCTGGCTAAGTTTTCTCCCTCTGGCTTTAGAAATAAAAATCAAAACTCAAAATTTTGGGGCCATGAGGCATCGTCCCTGAGTTAATGATAACCGGATGGTATGTGAGCCATACGGTTTGGTGGCTAATCAAGCACTTAGTATCCAGTAGCCGACTGGCCTTTGTATAGAGGCTGACTGACCGCCTTCCAATCACCGGCTGACTGGCTCCTTGCTGGCTGGCCGGCCTTCACTGTTGGCTGGTTAATCAAAAACCAAATTTTGGCAGTTGTGAGCCACATCAATATGGAGTCCCCAAGGGACCCTTTTAAACAAAATTAAATCGGAAAAAACAATATGTTTAGAGAAATATATTCGAGGTTTAAAGCTTTGCCGTCTTGGGAGGTTGACTCCCAAAAATGTTTTACAAATTCCACAACAAAGCATTAAATGTTTAACTAAAATATTATCTAGAGGGACAAAGCTTCGTTGTATCGGGGTGATGTTCCCCAAATTCTAGACAATTTTGGCCCACATTAGTAGAATCAAATGTCAATACTTAGAGCTTGGATCCCACCCAAGTCTCTTACTAAAAACAACAACTTCAAGGTCTTAAAATTTCCAAATCAAGCACTTAGGGAGATTTTCAACAACCTTGAGTTGTGAGATCTTGCTCCAAGTTGCCAAAACTAAGAAATGGTTAGTATGACTTCAAAAATGACAAAAATTCAAGAACAAATCCAAAACCTCTTGGCTAACGACATCGCCAAAATTTGGCCAAGAGTGTTTTAGTGGTTAGTAGCAAAATAATATGACTCACAAACATGTGCAAAGGGACCCCCACGTCCTTTGCAAATGCTCAAAAATAATGCAAATGCTTTTGAAAATGCAAAGAATGCTTGAAAATTAAAACAACAAGAGTTTGGTGAAAGTACCCTAAACTTGAGCAACGTAGCCGCGTGTGGCTCCAAATACAATGAAAGATTCGAAAATTTTGTGTAGGTGGGTCTCAAGTCACTGGAGAGAACTCAATTTTCGCAAATTGAGGACACAAAATAATTGAACCGAAACGGAAGAGTTTTCAAAATGAAGAAAGGGGTACAAAGAGAGTTGGTGGCCGGCCTTTTATACATTTCCAAGGCCCCCACTTACAATGACAAAGCTACTTTCATGAGATTTTGCACTTTTCTAGTTCACCTACTTAAAAAAAATTCTATACTTTTCCTTCTTAGGGTACCTTCTTTTTAAAGATATATATATATATATATATATATAACTTATTTTTCTAATTTTAAAGTACTCCCCCAAAAAACAGGTGTACTATGAAAAACGCTACGCTTTTTGAACGCCGTTTCTTGCAATGACCCTCAAGCTTTGCCCTGGTGCTCGCTCGGACATAGTACAACATTGGCAGTAATCAACAACCACAACCAAACAAGTGCAACAATGAGGCTTACGAGGGCAACATCAATGCTCATGGCTGCCAATAATGAGGTGACTACAATAGCCTCAATGACAACATCCATTAGAATTGCAAGTACAAAAATGATAGGGACAAAAATAAGAAGCATGAGAGCCTCATATAGAACAAAAAATATATGCAATGCACTCCACATATACTCTCCCGAAGGGTGAAGGAATGATGAGTTGGTTAGAAGGAAGAATTGAAGACGGGTGTAGAAATTGGTTGATTCTACAACATATTCTATAGCTTCCTTCTGGTTGCATTTTTAAACATATAAAGTATTATTTTAGTGATTTTTTTTATAAATGATCATCTTCATAAAGTTGTTACAAATGGTCAGTTTTGATTTTTTGAATTTACATAATTTTTCTAAATGTATATAATTAAAACATCAAGATATGTATTTTCGTGGGATTTGGTACTTTTTTAGTTCTCCTACTTAGGCAATTTTTTTGTGCGATTCCTTCCATAGGTGCCTTTATCTTAGAGGTGTATACGTAAGTCATATTTTTTGAATTTAAAAAATAATAATTTTCTAATTTTAAAATACTTTCAAAAAAATCAGCCAAATGCAACAAATAGGACAAGTGTTTCTTGCAATCACCCTTTTACTATTATTCTTTATCATATATCCACTTATAACTTCTTGATTTTTGATTTGGTTTCTAAGTTGAGTAAATTTTCTACAAGCTATTGAAATTTTTTGATGGATTCTAAATTCAATGTTCTATTTCCTCAACTCAATTAAGGCTTAAATCTAAATTTTAACTTCCAAGCCAATCCATTAGATTCTTATTTTATTTATTTGCAAAATATAGGAATTGGAGGTAAAGAAAATCAAAGACTCACCTCAAGTTCCATGGACATAATCATTCCAACTTCATTCACTATGATTGTAATCTCATTATAAAGCCCCTTATCTCCATCTTGTATTTTTCTCATATTTGAAATTAGTATATCATAGGACGTATAATGATCAAAGGAGATTTGCACCCCTTCCTCCTTGTTCTAAAGCTTCTTTTCATTTTTCTTTTGCTTCTTTCTAATTTTCTATTTGTTTTAAGTTATTTTTTGTAATTTAAGTACTACCAAATCTAATCCCTAAGTGCTCATTAATTAATATGTCCAAGAATCAAAGAAAACTCAAACTTAAGACAAGTTGGATTACCTTCTTCTATCTAATAGCTAAGTCTTAGAATATTTAGAAGTCAACTATTTTCCTATTTGGATTTTCTACCTTGTCTATAATCAAAGTCCAACCATATTGAAGAGAATCAACTATTCCTCAATGGATGGTGCATCTTTACTCTTGAACTTCCTCCTTCAATTTAACATAGGAACACCCAAAATCGAACTTGTACCCAATGCACTACAAAAAAATGAGTGTCCACAATGACTACAAGATGACTCCAAAATGACTATAGTAGTCACTACAAGAAAAAATATATCCTAATTGACAAAAATTTGACATAATTTTGTCAATTGTCCCGTCAATTCGGACACTTAATTGACAAAATTATGTCAATTCGAACACTCAATTGACAAAAGTTTTGACACAATTCTATCAACATGATTGTCATCTGGGACCAAAATTTGGTCTCTCCTTATATTCATGGATAATCATGGATAAGGTCAAAATTTGCTGAGTTTGTGCTTTTGGTACACAATCATATGTACAGTACACCAAAGTGCCTCTAAAACTTCACCCCTCATCCGGTGGGTTGGCACATCACCACTGAGCAACCAATTAATATTGTGTTTTCACAAATTACGAACCGTTCTTAGCTAGTTGCGACCTTCATATTCCTTCGGTCTGCTCTCCTTGTCAACAGCCATGAAGTGCCACCCCATGTGAGTTGCACACTCTGAACACTGGGCAAGAATTCATGCATATCTGCACAACATAATCACCCAGATTTCATTCGTCAAACCACAATTACGGAATGGAACAAAACAGAGAGGCAAATTCCATGATTTTCTAAATTGTAGCCTGCATGATCTGAGTACTTTCCATGCAATTTGATCAGATCATCTATATTACAACGCTGATAATGCCAACATTAAGTAGAGGTTAAAATTAGAGTCAACTTGGCGTTGAATCAACATCAATTTCATATCAGTATGGCTGTTTATATTTAGGATATTGAGTAAAAAGAGGGGTAACTGACCCTAGGAACCAACTGTTTGCAGTCTAAGATTGCCCATCCAGCATAAGCCCTCGAGTCCTGGCAAGGGTAAGAGTCTCATGCACATATCCATGGGCATTCACATAGGCACTGACGGGACCATCTGCTAACATATGGCTTCGCCTTGCAATCGAAGCCTAAAAGAAACAACCAGGAGATTAATCCTTTCGTTCAGTGTTGAGCTTCAAGAAATAATAGGGCTTTGTTTAAGGTAGGTACACCCAAAAGCGCCACTTATTCATACTGAGCCTAGTTCCTGCTATTAATTAGTTCAAATTTTTATGTAGTCTTGTTGGCAAGTGAAAGCATGTTCCAACGCACCAAAGAACGCAAGATTTGGATACTGTATGCAAAAGTTATTAACAGTCCAAGTCTGTTTCTGAAAGCGCCATCTACAGTCTGTGAACATGACTGATTTTGGAAATGTATGTGCACTGTAGATGACGCTTTTAGGAACAAGGCGCTTTTGGGTGTACCCACCTTACTAGTAACCAAAAGGAAGATATGAAAACTCTGAACATTATCTTCACTACGCAAGTTATGGCAATGTGAGCATACCATGCATGCAACATTTGCAGTGGATTTGATCCATGGATTCCAACAATTCTATCTCACAACGCAGTCTATGCATAGTTCCATCCACTTCCAAGAGCTCATGACGGATAGAATCTTGTAGAGGCATGTTGCTAGCAATGTAATATGAAAGTTGAGTGGGTCTTTGCACCATAGCCTCCATCTGGAGAAGCTCAGCCATCTGCCTCAGCATATCTGCTCCACAAGGCAAAGTTCAAATCTACAGCTCTAGTAATTAAGACCATCTAGCAACACGCAAGCTCATCTGGATTGCTAATCTTCATCCCTAATGGACCAAGGAATCATAGCAATAAAACATATGATTCAAGTGAGGTTTAAAATTTCATACGAGAATCAATAGAGAATATTGCCATGTTGGTCACAATTTTTAAAAATAAACAAAGAAAGCTTCTACACAAACTACTGAAAACTATTTTAAAGGTAATGTGGACTTCTTAATCCTTCAAGGGTAGGTTTTGCTAACAATGTTACTTTCAATTCCTTCATTCAACACTTCAATTACACCAAAATTATGAAATGTAAAAATTGTTTATCCACAACAGAATAACAAAAAGGGTTTTCTGCACTTGTTCTATCACAAATGGCATACTTGGATTGCAAGAGGTTACTTGCAGCTCGCCTTGCCAAGTTGTACGCATCAAATTGTTTAAACACCCAATGATGCCAGGCAATGCATTTAGCCCTGAATTTCCATTTCCCTGCAGGGTCATCGCAAGAAACGCCGGTCCTATTCTTCGTCACAATGGGAGTGACGTCATTCTTTTCTGCTATAACTTTTGAATTTAAAGATCTAACAATATGAAATAATTAGATCTCTTTAACTTGATGGTTTTCACATCCCTTATTTTTCATAAATTAAAAATAATAATTTTATATTTAAAAATCATTTTTCTTATTTTGTCACAAACAGAGGTTTAAGGGTTTTTACTACGTTCGGAGTCCCCAAATTTAATGATCTAAAGCTGAAATTTTCATGGTGCATTTGCATAGTAGGAAAGCATATTCCTACCAAAGGAAATCTAAAAATATATTATTTTATGTCCTCCACATGCATGCAAACAGCACTCCCATTGCATGCAATTTCTGAACATTGATGATGGTACTAAAATAATTTTTTTGGTAAAATTTCATCACCATCAACTCTACCCAAATGGCCAATTTTTAGATTTGAGAAAAATAACTTTTCCTATTTTTTACAAATTGAAATCTAAATATGCCCATTTTCATGAGTTTTGGCACTTTTCTAATTCTCCTACTTAAAGAATTTTCCAAAGCTTTCCCTTTGTAGGGAACCTTTTTCTTTAAGGTATATGCATTTTGCAAATTTTTCATGTTTTTTTAAAATTGTTTTTTTAATTAAATAGTACTTCCGGAAAAAAAAGCGTCCAAATCCAGAACGCTACAAAAATGGACGCCCTTTCTTGCAATGACCTTGCATCAGACGCCCATCCTTTACAGGTAGCATTCCATCCCTTCCCGAGGTCTCTTTACACCTGAAACATGTCCTCAAGAGGATTTGTCACTTAACATAGGCCGGTCAACATGCGTAGGAACTTCATACACATCATCTGCAGCACACACACCCTGTAACTTCCTAACGCAAGATATGTCGTTTCTTTAGCCCACCTTCGAATTCTTCTATTCCGCCAATATCGAGGCCTTTCCTCCTCTTCAATGCTTTCATCTTCGCCTATATATACCCCTTTCCAAAACTTGTAGCAGATCATCATTCTCAGTGGCAAATTGAGTATCGTCCAGTGTAGAGTTTGAGTCATCAAAAGCATCAACATCACTCCCAGCTTAAAGGGTTGCTTCATCGTCGCTGAGCTCGTAGGAGAGAGGAGAAGTGGCAACAATGCGTGGCAGTTTCCCACTCTGAAAAGACGGTACCGACGCTAGACGCAAAAATGCATCCCTTGGAATGTGGAGAAGAGATTCCTCTTTAATGATCTAAACTTGAACAAATAGCTGCAGAGGACAAAAAATCAACAGATTAGGAAGCTTAAAATGATGAGCTTCAGCAATCCATAATACGACAACAGAAAAAACATGATAAAATAGAGGATATGAAAGCTAGAAGAGCCCTAGTCTCATATCCTATGCTAGAACCTTCATACCATGAACAGCTCATTAATTCATACGCTTGGTTATGGACTTATTACCAAAAGGTGTAAGCATGCCCTGCCTAATGTCTGTAATCATATATAGTTCTCTGAAAGAAACGGGGTTATCTCCTATTGATTACAGTCGTTTACAAACTCCTACTTTATAATTGTATAAAAAATTCATGCATAGAGACAGAAATCGGATCTCAGCTCTTGAACATAAAGTGATGCCTCTACAACTCTAGACAGCTCTAGACAGATCTCCCAAAAATCTGCCCTATACAAGCTAAAAAAACTAACATAAAGCAAATAGTGACCACCATCACCTACACTAGCGTCTCCATGTACACAAACATCCACGAAAAATTTCAGTTCACTCTTGAGCAAAAAAATCAGGAGCAAGCGAATTCCAAACTTACCACTCCATTGGCTTCTGTCCACGCCTAGCAAATGCGAAAGCACTATCGACCTTTGGTCACGACGTTCACAAATCCATCCGTGAGGTGCTGCAGCTGGTGGATCTGGAATTAGAATCAGCTTCGATTTTGGTGGATTCCAGTCGATGAGGCTTGGATGAATTGCTAGGTCGGAGAAAGTGCATTTGTGTGATTTTCTAGGGTTTTCTTAAGCTTCGATTCCCTTGCTCACAACCGAACTTTGGGGCGTAGGAATTATATTTTTTCTAGTTGAAGTCAACATTTGGAAGTTGTTGCAAATTGGGATACATACCAAGAATGGCGACTAGCAGCACCACCCTATTAACAATTGACCTATTTGTTAGGAGCGAAATAGTTTAAGCAACGCCTAAACTTTGGCGTCGACGAACCACTAGTGATGCATTCAAGGATTAGGGTTTTAAAAATAGGAATAAATGATTATTGGAGATCAAAAGCAAGGCAAGAATTGACCATGAATTTGCAGCCGTGTAAGCCTCATACTGTTACACTCGATCTCCAACACAACAATGACTATATCATGCTACCCTTATACACTTGTTTTCTCTACTATGAATACCCACAACATTGAGCTCAAGTGCCCTTGCAGCGCTTCTTCCAGTTCCTTGCTGCTTGATTCCATAAACCCTTGCTGTCGCAAGCTTCGATACGCATTGCCACAACCAATGGACTGTCTTCGAGGAAGCTCAAACCTCCACCATGCTCCAGCATTTCAAACTGCAAATACTCTCCTAATTTATAAAGCTATAAATTCTGAATTCATAAAGAAGAGAAACAAAGATCTTGTGGAAAAATGCTTTGAACGGAAAATGAGAGAGAATTTGGGCACTCCATAGACTGGAACAAGCCGATAAAAGAAGGTAGTGGTCGATTCTCTTTGCAATATAGAAGTTGTGACCTAAAATGAAGGAAATGTCCAATTTGACAAAAATTGCAAGTGAAGAAGCCTGTTCATCAATTTGGACAAATCTTTGTCAATTTTCTATCATATAGGACATCATTTCTTTGTAGTGAGTCATTTTGGAGTCATCTTGTAGTCATTGTGGACACTCATTTTTTTGTAGTAATGGCATTATTTTTTGGGTGAGGCAATGATATCAAATCTTAAATCTAAGTAATCTATAGATAGAATCTCATTTAAGTCAACCAAATAATATTCCATCTCTAGTCTACCTACATTTAGGTTTTGAAATAACACTACAAAAAAAGAGGGGTATAAATGACTGCGATAAATGATTGGAAACAAGTCATTCCGGATCGGGACAACTAACAAATGACTTGGGGCCCTGCAGTCATTGTGGACAAGTCATTCTTTAAATGACTGCGGGTGTATTATCACCATCCATTTGGAAAGGGGATGACTAATGGACGAGTCTGTCCAAGGGAGAAAGAAATTTCACTCAAATTTTCAAGGAAGGGGTGGGCAGCTACCTTTTTTGGGGGAAAATTCACCTACATGGCCACCCACATAGGTCGAATTTCAAGTCATTTTGTAGTTGTGTTATAGTTGAAGTTGTAGTCATGTGTCAGTCGATGTCAGGTAATTTTGCAGTCATTTTTCAGTTGTTAGATAGTGTGGGCGCTTCATTCCCACCCTTGGAATTAAGCGATCACAACCAGGCTCTGGTCCTAACGATTCTATTACATACGGGTGTCTAAGCGTCAATCCATTGTGCCTTCCAAGCAATGGATCTTTTTTACTAGCCTACCTACCCTACCAATGGTTTGTTTCATTATCTTGTCCTACTTCTAATTGCTCCTTATCTTATGTGCTTCGTTCTCTTGTCCTACTCCTATGTTCCCTCTATTCTACTCTAAGTGTTTGTTTGTTTTGTTTTTTTGTCCTACTTCTTTACGTACGGTATTTCCTATCCTATCTCTACGTCTTGGTAGTTTATCCTGTCCTACGTATTTGTATTTATCTTGGTGTACCTTACGTCTTTGTATTTGTTTTGGCCTACTCTACGTATTGGTATTCTATTGATCTACACTATGTCTTCGTATTTTTATCCTATCCTACGTATTTGTATTTATCTTGCCATACTCTATGTCTTTGTATTTGTTTTGGCCTACTCTACGTATTGGTATTCTATTGATCTACACTACATCTTCATATTTTTATCCTATCCTATGTATTCGTATTTATCTTGCCCTACTCTACGTCTTTGTATTTGTGCTATTCTACTCTATGTATTTGTGTTATTCTACTCTATGTATTTTATTCTATGTTCGTGTATTCCTCCTTCTTCTTTCTATTCTAGTTGTGGTTATTCTCCTATTTGTGGTTGCTAATTACCGGCCCTTAATCTCACTTGGGATGCTAACCTTTTCCTATTAACGGATTCCAAATGGTACCAACTAATTAATTCAAAGGGGGAGTTTTAGAGACCCACCTCCGTTCCGTGTATGTCCCACGCCGAACCTTCTCCATCCCGCTCCATCGCCATTTCGCGCTTCCGGCTACGTTGGATGCTTGGTTGTGAATTGGGCCCAACCTTTTCCTCACTATTGCTATTCTACGTTAGACCATTCTAACACTTGTATTTAATTTGTGGGCTAACCCCCCTCTAGCCTATCTCTATTCTAATTCTAACTACCCAATATGTGTATTTGATTTGTGGGCTAACCCCTCTCTAACCTATCTCTATTCTAATTCTAACTACCCAATATGTGTATTTGATTTGTGGGCTAACCCCCCTCTAACCTATCTCTATTCTAATTCTAACTACCCCATATGTGTATTTAAGTTGTGGGCTAACCCCCCTCTAACCTATCTCTATTCTAATTCTAACTACCCAATATGCGTGTTTAGTTTATGGGCTAACCCCACTGCTACGGCCCTCCCACTGCTGCGGCCCTCCCCCCAATACCCACGGACCCCCCTCCCGATACCCGCGGCTGTTCTATGGGCCTGCTCCGACGAGGCTGGCTCCGATGGGCTGGGGCTGGCCCTGAACTGGGGCTGGCTCTGGACTTGGGCTGGCTCTGGACTTGGGCTGAATATTGGTTTTTTTACTCTCAATGCAATGCAAGGGTGCTAGGCTAAGTGTTTGGGTTTTCACTAGTTTTTTCTAAGCTAAGTGAGGGCTTGCTTACTAAGTTGTTGGAAGCTAAACGTTGGATTAATTTCCAAGGTGTTGGAAACTAAACGTTGTTGCTATTTTAAAGGAACTTGCATTTGACACCCCGCTAAGACTTAGGGGGTTCAAAGCTTCGCCGTGAGGGTGTATTTTTGACACTTGACTAAGACTTCTATTTGCCTAGAGACTTGGGGGAGCCATAGCTCCGCCGTCCCTCATGGGACTAGTCTATTCCCGTGGACAAGAGAAGGGGGAGAAGAGAGGGGCTTTCTATTTACTAAGGCTAAGTGTTTAGAGGAGGGTCAAGGCTCCACCATCCCTCATGAGACTAGCCTAGCCTTGTGCACAAGAGAAAAGGGGGAGGAGGTAAATACAATTTGCAAATATACTCTCAAAGTCACCTCCCAAGTCATCCCTCGGTTCCTCACTAGTCTCTCCCACAACAACTTTCACTTGTTTCACAATACAAAAGGTGGACCACCATCAATTAACAAAAGTTCCAACAAGACTTGGGGGGGTCTCAAGTCCCCAAGTGCAAACCACAAGAGCCAAGGGTGCAACAACCCCAAAACTATTGAAGGCTCCTTTGGCATCAAAAGCCAAAGGAAATCCGACATAACCCGGGCCCAATAGTGCTCCTCCCTTAAATGGATAGGAGTGAGAGAGAGAGAGAGAATGAGAGGAGAATGCCGCCCCTTTTATACTCAAAAGGGAGCAACACCCCCTCCTTTAATCTACTAAGAATAACTAGATGAGGGAATTTAGGAAGTCCATACATGTTTACCCATCCCAAATCTAATTATCTACCTAAAATCTACACAATTTGAATTGAGAAATTCAAATCTTACCTAACCTTACAAGAACTTGCAAAACCACTTAATTTACCTTCCCCAAAATCTACAAGTTCTCACATGGGAGAAGTTCCCATGTGTTCCCACCTACTTAATTTGAAATTACTTACACCAAGCACTTGGAGCCACCTCCACTAACTTTTTGAGGTGGTACTTGCTCCCACATGTGCCCGGAGTTCCCCACGCGTTCCCTACACGTTCCCCACGTCCATTGGGGCCCAAACTCCCCCCAAAAGCATTGGGGGGCCTTAAACCCCCATTTCTCCTCCATGTGCTGTCCCCAAAAGGCTAACTTTTGGAGTTTAGCTCCGAATGGCAAACGGATTGCGCCATTGGGTCTGGAAGGCCATAATTAGTCTAAGAGGGACCCCTTCCCCCTTAAACTATGTCCAAATTCTCACGGAATCTTCGTGTAAGCTGGGATCAAAGTTGGGATAAATTCCCAACTTTTGGAGTTTGGCAATATTGGACCCCAAACCTTCACCAATCTTCTAAGTAGATGGAAGGGGGTAGGAATAGACCTAAGATAGGCTTCATTCCGATGTCGTATGGCCCCAGTACGCCGGTCAACTGCAGCTTCCGTCATTTAAATTGTTAGTTGGAGAGGAATGTCGCCGATTCGGGATCTTCCAACTATCGATTTGTCTTGAAACTTGGGGAAGCGCTCCGTTGGTGTGAGACCGCCTCGCCGGATTTTTAGTGGGATTTTACCGCACTTTGGGATATTCTTTTGAATTCCCACCCAAAGTCCACTGCGGTTGACCGTCTGGGAAAATATCCAAACAATGTCGGAAAATTCTCAAACTTTAGAGGGGACCACCCATGGGATCCCCCTACTTGGATGCAAATCTGCATCCCCACTGCGTGCTCCTAGAATTAGGAAATTGCCCGGTACTTGCATTTCAAGGTTAGTATTTCACCTGTATTCTCTTCGATGCTATGGGGAGTGGGGGATTCCTCCTAGATCCCCCTATGAGGACTTCGTAGCCTAGACAGGGCCTTTTTAGGCTTCTTACCCTAATCCTGCACATCTCTATCAGTTTGGCGTCTATTTAGCTAAGACAAGGCCCATTTTGGATGTAAACTATCCTAAATCCCAACTAATGACCAAATGGCACATTGGCATGTGTAATGCCAATACCGGTTTAATGCCCTTTTGTGGGTTTTATAAGCCCAATTACGCCTTAGTTTATGTAGGAATTCGAAAAAAGAACCCGTGAGTCCCCGATGACGAATCGGGGACTCACACTACTCACCATACAATATTACAAAATTCTGCTCCCACAAATAGAAACCTTCAAATGCACTTCCCGATTTGAAATCAGAACCCCACCAAAGACGTACTACACACCAAGGCCACCCTGGAACGTGTCTCCAAACATGGAAAGAGGCTCGAACTCATCCTTGACACTGTATCAGGTAAGCCATCCGCACTTTCTTTCAAGTTTGAAAGGGTTAAGTAAAACACCGTACAATGCATTGTAACTATTTGAGTCTGCAATAAAAATTGCAGCAGCTTCGGCGGAGAGTTTCATTGGTCTGGTTTCATGACCAAGACTTTGGCAACAAATTCGTGCAATGGTTAGCAAAAATTAGACCATAACTTTTAGCTAGTGCTGCACAGGAACGAAAACTGTTGCACAGTGTGAACTAATTGTGCTCTACCTTTGATTATGAGAATGCTCTCAAAATGTTGCGGAAGAGAGTGCAAAGCGCGGTCAAATTAACGTTCAAGAGTGTACTTCCTCTACCATATGCAGGTTCGGGATTTAAATCAAACAATATGTTTCTATTTGGAAGTATTACGATGGAAACCCTAAACTCATTCCAGCAGACTCGGCAGGCACCACCAAAATACCAGACAAGTTGTAAGGGAGGGGCAATGAACCGCAATGGGGTTAGGGATCCTTACCCTCAAATTCTTGGCCGCCAAAATCAGTCGCAACTCCAGATGCACGACTACTCCATCGCACGCACAAGCGCGCCTGCTCCTCCAACGCACACACAACATCTCCACAATCTAGAAACAAGCAATGCACACTCCAGACCACCTTCAACTCCATCTAAAACCAAGCAAAGAAACCTTGGACATCGGCCACGCAACGGAGAGAGAAAATTCTGAGAAACAATGGGTTCAGGCTGTCACAAGGAAATGCAAACCCTAAACCCTAAGCAGGCCGACTTTAGATAAAGCCAATGCGACCCTCCTGCTGCGATACCCGGCCAACGCTAAACCGATACCTGCCAGATGTCAACCGATACCCGGATGTAGAAGTTGATGGTACCCGGAGACTATATTAGATACTCGTCCTTTGTAGTACCCGGTCTTGCAATAGGCAGTTTAGAACTACTCTATAAAGGATATTTAGTGTCAGATATGCTAATAATTTAAAAGCGCTATAAGTTTTTACTATTCAACAATTTGTTTTCCGAGAGCAGAGATATCAATATTATTCATGTAGAAAAATCTTCGAAAATACAGTTAGTACAAATATTGTTAAATAGTAAAAATTTATAGCATTTTAAAGTATAATATTATATCTAAGTAACATTAAATATCTTTTTCAGTATAGCCCAATCTTATGCGAATCATGGTCTAAACATTTTCATATTGGGCCTTGACAAATTCGGTCGAGCAGTTATTTATCACTTTACCGTGTCCTTGTGGAAATCTACCAACTATACACACTTTATGTCGAGATGCAAACTCCTTTCACTCGCCTACAAGACACGCATTATAAAGACATTAGCATCAGTTTAATAACCTCAATTATGATATAATAGTGTTGATATACACTTGAGTATTACTAGAAATAGCTATGATGAAATAATTCGAGTATTAGTAAGGGGGTGATTGCAAGAAACACCAGTCCTATTTCCCATCACAATTGAAGTGACGTTCTTTTCTGCTATAACTTTTGCATTAAAATATTCGAGAATATGATATAATTATTGGAACTCTCTAACTTGATGATTTTTACATCCCTTATTTTTCAGAAATTAAAAAAAATCATTTTATATTTAAAATTCATTTTTGTTAATTTGTCACAAACTAAGGTTTAGGGGTTTTTACTATGTTAGGAGTACCCAAATTTAATGATCTAAAGTTGAAATTTTCATGGTGCATTTGCATAGTAGGAAAGTATATTCCTATGGATGGAAATCTAAAAATACATTATTTTATGTCCTCCACATGTGTGCAAAGAACACTCCCATTGCATGCAATTTCTGACCATTGATAATGTAGCTGAGATTATTTTTTTTGTGAAATGTCATCATCGTCAACTCTTCCCTAATGGCCAATTTTTAGATTCAAGAAAAATAACTTTTTCTATTTTTTACAAATTAAAATGTAATTATGCCCATTTTCATGAGATTTCCCACTTTTTTAGTTCTCCTACTTGGAGAATTTTCCTAAGTTTTTCCTTCATAGGATACCTTTTTTTTTAAGGTTTATACATAGGACATATTTTTCATATTTATTTTTAATTTATTTTCTAATTAAATAGTACTCCCAAAGAAAACAACGTCCATTTCCAAAACGCTACAGAAAATGGATGGTGTTTCTTGCAATGACCCTTGGTACCATGCTCAAAGGGTGATTGGAAGCTGGTGTCAAGCTTGAATAGTCCACCTCCTTGCAATACCCACAGAGTTGTTGCTTGAAAAATTCTCCCTTTATTTTTGGTATGTTAACTTCTAATCTTTCATTACAATGCAAGTTGTTTTTTGCTATTGGGCACATTATATATTTATGAATGATGTTCTCTAATGTTAAGAGATGTCTTCTAGTTTTGATATCTTAGAGTCTAACGATGAAGAACTTTAGAGCCCATTGTTAGATGCACGGTCAGTTTGTGTGTTTGATATGTTTGCAGGTGGAGAATGCACCTTTGTAAATTAAAAAAAGTTCCATCATTACAAGGTATAAATAGTGCATGTTTTCTAAATAACAATTTTTTTCTTACAGAATTTAATCAATTCTAAATGCGGATTTGAATCTCTATAATTTTTTATTAAGTCTTGAAGGGAACAGGTTGATTACTTATTCTCAGTTTTTGTTTTTCAAATACAAATGTGTCAACCCTCATCACTTTTTGTTGAGTTCTAGTTGGTGCTTGCATTCTGAGTTGGAGAGTAGCAAGTGATGTTTTTCACTTGATTTTGTTGTAAGCCTCATACGAGTCAATATTTTTAGTGATTATTCATAATTGATCTCTTGTGACCAGGATTTGTGGTAATTAGATCTCAATACAAATGTATGGAAGCAGTTGAATCTGAACAGTGCTCCAAGCCCTTGATGTGGACATCGAATATTACTTTCTTCGCCTCGAAATTAGAGCCTTTGAAAAGCAATAGTTGCTATTGAACCAGTCTCTTCAAGTTTGTGGTATGTGCAAGTGCTTCATGAGCACAAACTCATTATTCATAGAGGCTTTTATGACCGTCATCGTCGTCACTACCACTACCACTGCCTGCCGTCCCCTCCTAAGTCTACGACCTCACAATCTCACCATCACTCGCATCCTTGTAAACCAGTCTCTCATCCTTGAAACACTCCGGCCACCAGGACACACACTTCCGCAACGCCCAGAACACATTGCATGTGTTTGGGAGTCAAAAACACTATCTATCTGAAAAAGTTAAAATCGTATCTATCCCCATATACGTTCTGCAAAAGAAAACAAGAGGCCAATTTGTCCTCACTGAATAGGGTTAAACAAATTATTTGTAGCTGATCAAATTGGAATGATTCCACGGGAAACACTCAGCGTCTCCAAGTGATGGTCGGAATTTGATGTCAGTTCTGGTTTTCAATTGTTTTTTTCTTTGCCAGCAGCATTCATCTGGCTGAAATGTGAGGAGCAGGAGGCTGGTTGCAACCTGACTTTGAAGAGAAATGGAATCCTGACTCGCAGTGGGATTTGCTTCGGAGTCTCCCCGCTTGAGCTTGCTGGACCGCAAGCCCGCCGTGGATCTACTGGTTGAGCGTCTTGCAGCTCTCAAGTGCTGATCGATGGAAGCAGCCACCAAGTCACGATGTCAAGGACCGAGCCTTCTAGAGACTAGAAATATTGGCCCACTTGGATTAAGCTCGAGTGGTTCCGCAGGCGACTGTGGACTGCTGAAAAAGCTAGTTGCCTTGCATGATTTCTTTTGGAGATGCTAGAATGGACCAGAGAATACTTGACAATTGGGGAGGTTTGAGAGTATTTGGGGTATTATTAGGTTCAAGTCATTATTTCCAATCGAAGAACATCCATATAGGCTTTTCGGTTGATGTAAATGCTAAAAATAAGGAGAAGTTATATTGTGGGCAATAATCTCCTCCCTGAGACAATCCAATGAAACAATGACCTTGTTGCTGGGGCTTGAGGTCCTCAGAAGGTTGCCCAAACTTGGATTTCACAATCTTTTGTAAATGGGCATCACGTAGTTTGTTCAAATTACTTATCAATGATGAGCTTCTGCTCTCGTCAAAATCATGAGCGACCTCAAAGCCACTACTCAAAATTTTATCAAACTTTCCAATGCAAAAACTACCTGTTTTGAATTGTGATTCAAAACCCCAAGACTTAGATTAATAAATGCATCTCGCCAAGATAAAGAGAATGATACCAACTCAAAGGAGTTCACAAAGTTGTTGAGTACTCGGAGGAGTTTTCCTGAAGATGCTGGAAAAAAACACAGTCCCTCCAGGATTGCGTTTGTCGTTTGGAGGTTAGCACTGAACTTGGCATTAATGCACATCGGCAGGCTTAACTGTTTCCTTGCTGTAATTTCTAATATAATCACTTGTAAGATTATATAATCTCACTGCCTCAAGTTTAATGTTGAATGTGTAAAATTATCTCACTTCCAAATGTAGCTGTTGACAAAGAATATGATTACGTCCATGAAGCTCCCTGAAATGAGATCTCCACAAGGAGAAGCTCTAAGTCTGATCATACACAATCCTCAAAAGCAGAAAAAGCTCTGAACATTAATTGCTATGTTGTATGCGTCAGCCTTTACAATTGTGTTTTTATGTGTCTAATTGTACTGGATTCCAAGGTCATCTTTGCAATTGAAAGACATATTCACAGCAAGGCCACGGAAGTGGAACTCATACACTTCTTTGCAGAGATGATTGAGGAAAAAACCCAATTATGGCTCTCTAATAACTTTGGTCCTGGGGTTGGTTTTGGTTTCCAGCCACCATAGAGGTGACACGCCTTAATCTCTAATGCAAGTAGGAACCACAATATGGTTTACTCTATGCTCCTTCATTGTAAGGCTAAATACAAGAAGATGTTTCACAATTCTTTGCTTACTGAAAAATTATGCAAATTTCACAACATGCTTCCCTCCTGCTCTTTCAAGGCTACAAAGGAAAAAATTGACCTCGTATGACACTCTATTGTACCCTAAATGTGACAACCAAGTACTTTCAAGTCTTGTTTGTATGGTCTCCGTGTGTCCGATTCCACTGTGCATTTAGGGGTTGAGGGGGGCGGCTTGCACCAATCCCGGCGCCGCCGCCACTGCTTGTGAATCTTGTATTTTTTTAAATTTCTCACCCACTAATCCGTCCTCAGCTGCTCACGTACTTTGCCTCCTTGCAGTAAAAGGTTCTCCTTTGTTTGTGTCCAAACAAACAAACCTACAAACTCATATGTGCCCATGTTATGGGGACGACTAATCAGTGATTTGCAAGTACGCTACAGCATTGAAAAGAGTCCCTCGTTGCAGGGTACGTGAGAATTAAGCTCAAGCTTGGCCAATAGCTTCCGCCCTCTCTCTGTTCTTTGGTAGTACTGTACTGGTCACCGCTGTGACACTTTGCCAATTTCAGTGACTGCGAGAATGTCTGGAACTCTGGATCAAGGCTCAAAATTGAGGGAAAAAACACTGACAGCCATGATTGTGTACTGCATCAGTGAGGTCTGCTTTTTCAGTCATAAAAGTTATGTAAAAAATTCTTCCAATCTCATGTACTGTAAAGTCCAAAAATGGCATTTGAGAATGGAGAGCTGAAGTTCAAATTACATCTTGTTATCAACTAGTACACAATGTGACAATGTGCAATGTGACGAAAAGTGGCGTACCACCCAGGTCAATTAATTAGCCCCTCATCCTCTCTCAAAAAACTTATAAGCTTTAAATTTTTTTTTTTAAAGCTTACCTTTGTAATATCAATTGATTTCTCAAAAATTCCCAAGCCATAGATCATGTAAGATTTAATCTGAACCATTCAGATACGGATACGGATACGGATACGGATATTCTACATATACTATATGGATTATATGAATATGGTCTAGATACATTTTAGATATGAATATGAATACGAATACAAATACATGATCACTTGTCCCATAATGTTTGTCAATCAGTTGGTTTCAGAAAATTACGAGAGGAGAGGGGGGAGGGAAATTAAGATTTTAAAATTTTAAATTTCTTTGGTGCATAGTGATCGTACATCCAAAAAAGAATGATTTTAAATTTTAAATTCTTTGGCCTGTAAAAACATGCCAAGTGTACTAAACCTAAATTTAAATTAATTTTTTTTTAGAATTGGTAATTATTGCCACTTTTTGGTACATTGTTCACACAATGATCATTCCAAAAAAATTCTTTCCAATGAAAAATCTTGATGTTGTTGTGTGTGCATGTTTGGATAATTTGTCAAACATCTTAGCGAGCAGAAGGCATTTTAGAAGAGGTTACAGTTGAAGTAATGAAAATTTGAATTCTGAACCCTAGCTTATGGAACTATGTAGCTTGGTTTTTAGTGAACCTATATTACCTTACAGTGGTGGTGATCAAACAAATGAACACAACATCCATAAATGTGAAGAGTAGGGTGAACTAACCTTCCCACAAGTGTCTTCTTTTGATCTCAGGGCAAATTGCACAAGAGCACATTGAGCCCAAATCTCCAACTATCTTCCAATCATAGGATCAGTTGTAAAGAACTTCAAAAGTTGCACTACTTGTACAAGGTGGGAGCACCCAAAATCATCAATATAAGCAATTCAACATAGTTGGAGGCACCTTTCCCTAAAAAACAATATTTTCATAGTATTAGCAAGTGAGAATCATGAGTATTCAAAAAAAATTTATATTTTTTGGATGTTGTATGTAATTTCTATAATTTTTCAAAGTATTGATTGCCTAAACCACTGAAATTGTCACATAGGTGCACCTAAATTTGAACACTACAAAAATTAGTTGTCATCAAATCACAATCAAATATGTGTTCTTCAAATGCATCTAAAATCAATGCTTAGCATGTGGAAGACTCATTCATCAAAGTCTAGGGACATAATTGGGTGAGTCTACACACAAAGAACAAGAACATGTGCAAGAATGGGTGTTTCTACCTTGTATACAATTACCTTACACTAAATAATTTCAATTACATACAATTGTTGGGCAATTGCATGAAACACTTGTACTATTTTTCGTCACACGTCTCACGTTGATCTGTTTTTTGACCATAACTTTTTCATTTTTGCTTCAAATGACTCAAGATTTCTAGAGAAGGTACTCATGACTATCATACACCTTACATAGTTTTTTCATAATTTTCAAAAATAGTTTAGTATAAAAATAGTACTAGTGATTGAGTGTTACATATGACAATTTGGAGGTTTTTAGTACTAAGGAATACCTTTTACTAATAATTTTAAGACAAAATTTGGATGAGGCGGTCTTGTAATAGACTTCTAGCTTTCCACAAAAGTATTTTTGGAAATAGTTAATTTTATGTGGTGCAGAAGTCTACAAAGTGAGCTTCATTCTGCTTGTATTTTGAAATATATAAAATATTATTGTGGTGGGTTTTTTGGTGAATGACCATCTCCATAAAGTTGTTGCAAATGGACACTTTTTATTTTTTGTATTTACTTATTTTTACTATTTTTCCCTAATTAAAACATGAAGGTATGTATTTTCATGAGGTTTGGCACTTTTCAAGTTCTCCTACTTAAAAAAATTTCCTATACAATTCCTTCCGTGAGTACCTTCATCTTAAAGGTGTATACATAAGTCATATATTTTTTTAATTTAAAAATTAATTTTCTAATTTAATAGTATTCCAGAAAAAGTCAAGAGTACTATTGCAGAACGCAACAAATAGTACATGTCTTTTGTGCAATCACCCTGCTTAGTTATCCTCCAACTTGTAGTTTGTCACTAACACTAGTGTGAATTGAAGTTATACTTGATCACTAGCACAAATTTTAGAGTTTTCTCCAGATTGCAAATGTAAAATTGATCAATTCACCTAAGAAAATCCATAGTAATTATGTGTTGAAAAATGAAAATTTGAAAAATATGAAATTCTTTTCAAATCTATTTTTACACATGAGGAAATTTTCTCCTCAATTTGTCCACTTTCTAGATATGCTCAATGGCTTTAGTGGTCAGAAATGGGTTGCCTCCTTTCTTACCCACGCACAGCATACAACTTGGTGGGGGTGCCTGCTCTAAATATAGTTGAAACACCCCAAACCGTGCAGATAAGGAATTCAGCGTAGTTGGAGGCAGTGTTTTCTGAAAATGACATTTTTCTAGTATTAGCGAGTGAAAATCATGAATATTAAAAAAAAAAGATTTTTTCGATACAGTATGTAATTTTTACAAATTTTCAAAGTGTTGGCTCCCTAGACCTGTGAAACCGTCCAGTAGATGCCCCCAAAACCCTGCGAAAATGAGCATTCAACAAACCAGATTCTCCTATGTATCATTCAACTGTGTCAGCTAATTGTAATTACACATCTGGCAAACACATTAAGGAAAGTCTACTTACAGAATTGGGTGAATCTATGGTCCATCCCAAGGAACATGCACAGGAATGGATGTTTTGCCTTTAGTTGTACAATGAATTATATAGGTATATAAGTGCAGAGTGTCACCTTCCTCCTAATCACCATTTTGTCAAATTGATGAAAATAATTTGTCATATTTTTAGGACCGGAAGCACTCCACTCAATGTGCATACATGCAGCCAACACTCAAATGTTACATATCTATATCAAGCATTGCAAGGTACTAACAGGATATTGGAAATGAACTCCAATTTGGGGATCCTGTCTAGGGTGAGCCATGTTTTTTGCAAGTAGTAGCTGGTTGATTGTACAACATATTTGTATTGTAAGAACTTTGTTTCACACTAGCATTCATTTCTGAAAAACTCTCAACTACAAAGAACTTCATCTATATAAGAAGTTTGCATACAAGACAATGATGAGGATGGAAGGACAATTTTGAAGAACAATTTGACAGCACTATGCAAGTCACATATCATCATATGGCATCTAGTTTAGCCAGCAAATAACCTAGGGAACCAGAAGTGCCCTTACATAGTTTAAAGTCCAATTCAAAGTGCTATAACTTTTGCATTTGATGTTTGAATTCAATGAAACTTGTTGGAAATCTTTTTCATACTAGTCTAGTTTGTGTGGTAAGATTTCCAAATCAATCCAAGATGTAAAATTTTTTTGGGAGCCAATCAAAGTTCACAGGTTCAATTTGAGTCTACCAAACTATAGTTGATGGCTACAACTTTGGGGGCATGTATCTCCTTCATCCCATGTTTTTTTTCATTAAATTTTTTTGAATCATGTTTCTTTAGAAGTGTAGTTATTGTGTTCAAATTTTCATGGCAATCCAAGTTGTTTGGAATGTTTGGAAGCACTTCGAAGTTTAAAATTCTAACTTTTGGATTATAATGACTTTGGCGGCTTGTTTCTTCTTCATACATTGTCTGTTTAGTATTATTTTCTTAAATAAAGTTGTGCATACTAGTCTAGTTTGTCTTGCTTTAATTTCATATCAATTCAAGAAGTGAAGAGTGACTAAGAAGCATTTTAGTAGAAGGAACTTCAACTTTACAAGTTTTTTTTGCAACTTTTCTTACAAAACCCTAAATTTATCTTTCAAGTCTGAAACTGGAGGGCAATTGAAGCATTCAAGTGATGCAAATCTAATCTACATAATCCAAATGTTATCTTCAAAGTCTCAAATTGTAGTGTAATCAAAGCATTCAAGTGATGCCAAACTTCACCTTACAAGTCTAATACAACAATGCAAATGAAGCATGCAAGTATTGCAAAAAATCAAACTTCATCTTCAAAGTCTCAATTTACAACACAATTGAAGCATTCAACCGATGCAAATTTGAAATTTCACCTTCAACTCACCTAGTACCTCAACTCCTTACATCAGCGTAGCCAGTCACCAATTTACCATGCACTATATTGGAACTTCACAAAATACTAGTACCTTGTTGTCTTTGTTTGATGTACACATAGAAATACAAGGAAACAACCCTTTGTGTAGGCATAGAATTTTCATATTGAATCAAATTAGTTCTTGAAAAATTTCTAAATTTTATTCATGATTGAGTCCAAAAGACAACCTTTCCAACTTTGCCAAATACAATCTTACTCATGCGGAATCTCTTAAATCCCAAACTATAGGCTATTGTGGGCCACAACCTCTTTTAACCCCTAAAGGACCAAGCTATGTTTTTTGGCAACATAGCGATTTGGGGGCTTGGGACAACTCACTATGCATGGAGTTTTCATTTTTTTTCTTTGAAATTTTCACACAATGTGTGCCCAAAGAGTATCTTTAAGACCCAATAATTTTCATAACTTTTGAGTACATGGTTAAAAAGTTATTGCATGATATGTCATTTTCATTCAACGGTGGGTAGTCCAGCCAACCCAAAAAAATTCTTTAATAAATACTTTTTTTTAATTAAGAATTAAAATTTTATTCTTTACACTTATATACACATAATAAGATTTGAATCATTCCATTTGGATTAACTAAATGAAATTTATGAAGAATTTTAGTTTGTGGGTCTACATGTAGTCTTTGAAATCCATACCTACCCACAAACTAAAATTCCTCATAACTTTCATTTAATTAATCCAAATGGAATGATTCAAAGCTTAACATGTGAATATAAATGTAAAGAATCAATTTCAAATTTTTAATCTTTTAAAAAGTGTTTTTCAAAGAATTTTTTTGGGTTGCCTGGACTGCCCACCGTCAAATGAAAATGACATATCATGCAATAACTTTGTAACCATGTACTCAAAAGTTATGAAAATTGTTGGATCTTAAAGATACTCCTTGGGCACACATCGTGTGAAAATTTTAAAGAAAATAAAATAAAAAACTCCATGCGTAGTGAGCTGCCAAAAATCGCTATGTTGCTAAAAAACATTGCTTGGTCCTTTAGGGGTTAAGCGGGTTAATCCTGTAAGGATGCTGCAGACACTAAGTGTCAATGAATGATAGAGTATTCTTGCATGTAAAATAGAAGTGCAATTGTTCATCCTTAAAATTTTGTGTAAAAAAGGGGAGATCATGAACAGATGTTGACCTCCAATTAATACTTTTGAATATTTTAAAATAGTTGATTAGCACTGTTTCTAAAAGGATGGTTTTGACAAAGACCAGCCCATCCTTATAAGATTAAGATCATTCGCGTAGGCAATTTTGTGGACTGGGTTGCAATTGAAAGGATAATCTGAATCCACCTCAAATGAGAGTGTCCCTGCACAGACAAGTTCTAAGCAAGGTGTACGCTAAGCCAAGTGGTAATGCATGAATGGGATATCCCCATCGTCCTCCCTCCCTCTCTATTAAACCCTAAATGTCCAAGGCCTTTTTTGAGCTTCTAGGGATTTGTTTTTAAGTGAATAAAAAGTCAACTTCATGATAAACTTTATCAATTTTTTTGAAATGTAACTATACAAATTCAAACTAGACATGTTAAAGATCACTTTGGAAAAGAAAACATGACAATATGATCACTTATGGATTGAAAGATTATAATGTTAAATCACAAGGGTGTTAAAATTGCAAAAGTGATGTAAAATCTTTCAAACCTCTTTTCACAAGTCAAATCTAAAAAAATTGTGACCAAGAAAATGTGAGGTGAAAGTGCTTAACATGCATAATTCCAATCAATTTATGGCTTCTCAAAATCTACTCTACATTTTTTTTAAATGAATTTCTAATGTGATTTTTCCTCCAAGATCTAGTGTATTTGAGACTCATCTCTAAGAGCCCTCAACACTAGAAAAAGTCAAGATTGCAATGGATACCCTTGCACAAAATCTTGAATAGAAAAATCATAGTCAATCATTTTCAAGATTAGTTTTTTGATGCTTGAAGTAAACTTTGCAAAGAATTCTCCAAAAATATAAACTACTAAAAATAAAAATTTGGTTAGGATTTATTTAACTTCAAAGTTTTGCAAACACCAAAATTTGGTGCCTTAGGCATTTATGGGTTAAATTTGTGTATTTGTAGAAGAGAAAATCCTTCCCAACTTAATGTAGCATGCACTGGGTGATAAGGTGGAAGCACCTAAAACTGTCAATATAAACAATTCAACATAGTCAAAGTCACTTGTTCCTAAATATAATATTTTTGTAGTATTAGCAAGTTAAAATCATGAATATTAAAAAAAAAAGGTGGGGGGGGGGGGGAGGGAGGGGGGACGTTGTATGTAATTTCTATGATTCTTCAAAGTACTAGTCCCTAGACCACTCAAACTATTACATAGGTGAACCCTAAACCAAAATTTACAAAAAAATAATAGTTAATAAATTAGAATTAAGTATGTATATTTCAAGTGCGTTACTAAATCAAAGTTAAACATTTGGAAGAGACATTAATCAAAGTCTAGGGATACAACAAGGTGTAGTTTATGGTACAAGAATGTGAATAAGGACGCTAATGGGTGTTTCTAACTTAGTGCATATCATATCTTTATTAAACTTGGTTTGAACAAGTGACTAGAGAAAGTATGAAGAGTGACATTTTGACCAGTCTTTTATCTTTCCAAAGTACTTCTACATCATTAAGCTATTGTACATGCCATTTGATTCATTGGATTTTCACGGCTTCAAATCTATTGGAGAAATTGGGAATCACCCAAAAAAACAAAACCCTAAACTTCTCTATCTTATCCATTTACTAGCTAGTTGCATTGGTTAGTACTTAATTTAGCGGATTTAAGTAATGAATAAACCCCACAACATTAGAGAGGTGTTTATTGCTTCTACAAGCAGTGGGAGCCCCTAATAAAGCAGCTTCCCAAACGCCTAATGGCTCTTCTACAACTTCCTACCAACCCTTTTTTTTTGGCACTATAGGGCCAGATTGTACCATTTCAAAATTTTAAAAAATTCCACCTGATAAAAATAATCTTTTTTTGCCAAAAAATTTCCAATTTTCTTTAAAATATGGATGAAGTCACCAAATTTGGATGAAAAAATGTATGAATATGATAAAAAAGTGTTTTTAAGTCCAAAAGATAGATGAATGTAGAAATACAATGCTTCACCAAATTTGGAGTGATCACCATCTTGGCACTTTCTCAAAAAGTAAAAAAAAGGGTTGCTTTCCACTCATTTAATAATACTAGCATTGCAACTTTCCAACCACCCTACAATTCTCTACCAATTCCAACTAAGTTCACTCCATATAGATAGGGAGGCATTTTCCTTACTCCAAGGGAGAATGATTTATATTGATTAAAAATGTTAAGGTAACTACACCTAAAAGCAGACAAATCTCGAGTACACGACTCTTATATTTTATGTAGGAGTTGTCGGCATTAAAACAGCTTAGAAGATGGCTTTTGTTAAAATTATATCAAATTAAAAAGACCAAAAATTTAGGTGAAGGTCAAATAAAAAGAAAATTATATGTAGAGAATGGTGCATTATATACATTTTAGAAAAAAATATCAATGTATATGAATAATTGAAACACCTATACATAGTTTTTAAAATCCATACAAGAAGTTTTCTCCAATTAAAATTAATTTTTTATTAAAAAGCCCCCAAAGTTGGGTAGCTTGGCCTATGATACATGTATTGAAAAAATTCATATAATTAGGTTTGTAATGCTATTATTGTCCTCAAAGAATATTCATTTCATATGTGTAATTACATTTTGGATTCCTTATTAAAAGGGCTACAAATTTTTGTACATTAAAGCAAATGTTATACTTTGAAAATAGATTAAAATGCATTAAAAGTGATTATAATAAAGGCCAATAATATGGGAATTGCATACTCAGGAAACAAATAAGCTTTGTAGCATATCCACTATGTTGTAGAAAATGAACAACAATTTTGCACATTGGTCAAGGACTAGTAATTAAAATCCATAATTTTTGCTTATTGTGAATTAGCTACGAGTTTTCAAAGATGCAAGGTATAGGGTGTTAAAAGTGTCATGTAGGTGACATCAAAATGCATTTGATGTACATGATTGTCTAGTAATATCGAAATTTTTGATAGTGAAGAAGTTAAACCAACATAAAGTGTACCCAAAATTGACCACTTGTAAAGTTGCCACCTCCTAAATATAAGAAGAACAATGTGACCATGAAGCTCTATCTCAAATTCTTAGTTGAATAATAATATTAGTTTTATTTGCTAGAAAATATTAAACACAAAGAAAATTAAACAAAATTATGTAAACAAAATAAATAGTGGATTCAACTAAGTTTTCCTATGAGACCTTCCTTAACCCCTAAAGCCCTGAACAACGTTTTTTGAGATTATAAATTTTTTGGGCAGCTCACTACGGATGGAGTTTTTATTTTTTTTCTTTGAAATTTTGATACAATGTGTGCCCAAGGAGTAGCTTTAAGGCCCAATAATTTTCATAACTTTTGACTTCATGGTTAAAAAGTTATGGCAGGATATGTTGTTTTCTTTACTCGGCGGGCAACCCGAGCAGCTGAAAAAACTTCTTCAAAAAAACTTTCTTTTTAAAGTGAAATTTCAAATTGGTTCTTTAGGTTTATACAGACATGTGAAGCTTTGAATCAATCCATTCCGATCAATGAGTCAAAAGTTATGAAGATTTTGAGTTTGGGGTAGTTTGTGGCCAATTACAAAATCTCTACAGTACAAAAAAAGTTTGAAATTCTTCATTTAATTCAATTTTTCATGTTTTTGGAAAAAAATAAAAACAAAAGGTGTAGATTTTTTATTACAACATTTTTACCATTGGGATTGAAAATTTTCAATTCCATGAATAAAATGTTCACAATTTAGTATTTTGGCTCACTTTTTACTTCTTTCTACTTACTTCTTTTTTCTTATATGTTGTACAATTCCAAATGGTTTGAAATTTTTTGAGAATGTATCCAACTTGCTTTGAAGTATGAATTCAAAGAGTAACCACCATTTTGAGTTTTTTTTCACACAAATGTGACCTTGTGAAGTGCAGCTGCCCGGATTTTCGTAGGGATAAAAAAACAATTTTTGTCAAATCCAATGCTTATATCTTGCAATCTACACGGTGGAAATTTCTGAAATTTTTTCCACATGTTTACAAACTACCTTACTACAAGATCCTACGGTTACATGAGTCAAAAATGTGTTTTAAAAAAAATTGCACTTGTATTAGAAATGGCAGTTTTGGAGCATTTTTGGTGAAAACATATTCAAAAACCTTTAGGGGTTAACCAATCAAGGGTCCATCCATGTGGCTCCCCTTGTTGAAGGAAGGGTCTGTTTATGTTGCCTCCCCCCTCTTTAGGAAGGAGTGGTGTGCCTAGGTGTCCCCTATCATCAATAGAAGGGGCTACCTAAGTAGCCTCCCCCCTCAACCAAACAAAGGTCTATCTAGGTGGCCTTCTCCTTTATTAAGCAAATGTATCTCCACATCATTGTAGTGCAATGTGAATAGGGTTATAAATAAGATTTGGAAAGAGAGATTCAAAATCCATAGTCAATGTCATGGTCAAAACCAATAAATATAGTTTCGCATTACTCAAAATGGTCCTTGCATTTATCCTTGTAATGTGCACCAATTGGGGTTAGGTAGAACCACCTATAACCAATCGGCCCCCCATAGCCAACCTATTGATGGATGTATTTCCAACCAAGGCTAGAATGAGTTTTTTTTCTCATTTTTAAAGTTGGGACTGAAAGTGCATGGCACATGTTCCAAAGTAGTGTGCAAAAAAGTAGAAAGGAGTGAATAAAAAAGTAGTTTTTTGCGTGATCGAAATTAGAAGACTCCACAAATTGACATTTGGTCTAGCACACTTTATGCCTTCCAAAATTCATAGTAATTTCAATTCATGTGATAAAATTACCAAAGTTTTTGCAATCCCCATCATTTTTATCTTTACACCTTTGAAAATATTTGTTTTGCCTTGCACTACACTAGATCATGTCTAAAATACCTTAACCCCTGAAGGACTAAAGTCCCCTCGGGGGACACTTGGAATTTTGGGCAGGCTTGTGTGACCTGAATTTTTGCTATGATTTTTTGAATTTTTTTTTGAAGATAGGAAATCAGGTTATCTTTCCAAAAATATATATTTTTATTTCAATTGATGCTTGGAAGCAAAAGTTATGCCATTCTAAGTCCAAAGAGCAATTCGCCGGTCAAAAAAAACAAAACACAAAACTTTTTTTTCCCTCAAAGATTATGTTTTGTTCTACATCTGAAGCTTTGGTTCATTTTATTTGGACAAATAATGAGAAAGTTACGGACAATCTTGTGTTTCGGGCAATCTAAGTACATTCTTCAAAAAATAACTTATAGAATTCATTTTGGAATGCAATTTTTCAAATTTTTCAAATTTTTTTTGATAGGTTTTAGGATGTTTGCAAGAACAAGCTCACATGTGGGATCATGGTTTTTCAATTACATCTTAAAGTTATTAATAACTTAGTGTTTTGTTCAATCTTGGACCTACTTCTACTTAACAATTTTTTAATGAATGAAAATCAAGTAGTTTTTTTTTAAAAAAATTCCCCTAATTCTCAACTAAAATGTTCAATATAAAAAATTTTAACTTCATGGTCCATAGTGCAAAAAAATTCAACAAATGGCAGTCAAAGTCATCTGAAATTGCAAGTCAAAGTTCAAAAAAACTTTTATTTCCAACTTTGAATGCTAATATCTTCCAATCTGTACGGTCAAACTTCATGAAATTTTTACCACATAATTTCAGACAAGTCATTTATAAGATCCTATGGTTAGATTTTAAGGAATTTGTTTTCTTTTGTTTTTTTGGGAAGAAGTAGCAAACATGGCAGTTTTGAGTGGTTTTCAAGCCAGAAAATGCCTCAGTCCTGTAGGGGTTAAATGATCGGTTATGGGTGGTTCTACCTTACCCCCTATTCATTTTCCCTTAAAAATAGGGGTCGGTTATGAGGAGTGGTCCATTTTTAGTGAAGCAACTGCCTGCCTAATTCTGAAAACTTCCACGGTAATAAGGATGCCAACTTCAGTTAAGGTAGGACCGCCCATTCCCGACCGGGGACCAATAACCAACCTGTGGATTGATGTGTTTCCAACCATAGCAAAAAAGTGTTTTTTTCTCCATTTCAAAATTGGGACTTGTAAATTATTGACATATGTTCCAATTTTGTGAGTCAGAAAGTAACAGCTATAAATAAAAAGTTAGTTTTTGAGTGATTAAAGTTAGTGATTGACAATAGGTCCAAAGCACTTTTTGCCTTTCAAAATTTATAATTATTTCAATTTGAGTGGTAAAATTACCAAAGTTTTTGCAATCCTCCTCATTTCTATAGATGCACCTCTGAAATTTTTTACTTTGCCTTGTACGACCCTAGATCATATCTCCAAGTGCTTATTTGGTCGACTATGGGTGGTTCTACCTTATTTCAGCCAGTGACCTTTGGAATTATTTTGTCCAAGCGCTCCTCCGAACTGGGCCTCATCGTTTGCTTTGGAACGAATGCAGCACCAGGTCCTTTCAGAATAGGAGCGGTCACTGTCTGGTGCTCAGTACAATCAATGACGGCAGCTCCCTGACAGATGGAAGTCGGCACTGTCTTGCACTCTGACTCTAACGAGGAGGCTTGAAAACCGCCCACTTTCTCAAATGTACATTGTTTGTACATACTGCTTTTTCATCTTCATAGGAATGTACAAACAGTGCACATTTGAGGGGGTGGGCGGTTGCAGAGCCTTGTATCATTTCAACTTCGAAATTTCATAACTAATTCCACATAGCTTCAAGAAATATGAAACAATTTGGATTAGATGCCAATTCCACTTGTCTTTTAAGAAAAATTTCCTGGAAAATAATTCAAAAAATTTCACCTCCCCAAAATTCAATTTTAGCTCTTAGATGGATGCTTTATGGACCTCTTCCCTTCTTATCCAAACATTTAGGAGGGGCAATAAAAACACAATCAATAATTCCTCAAAATTGGTAGTGCAAAAATTCTCAATTGTGGTTGTTTTTATCATGGATGGAAATTTTTGCAAGCTCGTCTTTGGGATGTGCAGAGACCTTGAATGAGTTAGGAGGAGTTGCAAAAGACAAAATTAACCACCTATGAAATATAGGAAATGTTTGTTTTTTAAATCTACACAACTAAGCTGTGTTTTTAGGGTAACATAGCAATTTTGGGTAGCTTGTTACAATTCTCTATCCTAAAATAACTTTATAGTCCTTTATTTAACTCAAATTTCAATGTTTTTTGGAAAGAATAAAATCATAGGATGTAGATTTTCCATTACAATGTTACAACTATTGAGATTGGCATTTTCCAATTCCATAATTTAATTCTTAATAATTTAATATTTTGAATCATTCTCTACTTCTTTCTACTTACTATTTTTTTCCCATGTGTTGTTCATTTCAAACGATCTAAAATTTTTTAGGCATCTAGCCAACTTACCTTGAAGAATGACTCCAAAGAGGAACCACCAACATGAACATTTTTCATACACATTAGTTCTTGGGAAGTGCAAATGCCTAGTTTTTTAGAGGGTCAAAGAAAAGGATTTTTGTCAACACTTAGCTAATACTTTGCAATCTACATGGCGGAAACTTTTGAAACTTTTTCAACATCTTTTCAAGCTACTACAGGACAAGATCCAATCATTATACGTGTCCAAATATAAGAAGTTAAAAAAAAATTCTAACCCATAATAGGTCTCTTGTAGGATATCTCTATGTAAAGCCCATCCTAGCATTTTGGCAAAGACAAGGTCATTAACATGTATATTTATAATTTTTCAACCCATCATTCCAATGACAATCTCAAAAAAGTCAATGGTTAACATATGATTGTATGACAAGGTCTTTCAATTTGATGGGATTTTTTTCTTTCTTTTTAAAAATTAATATAAAAGAATAATAGTACTTGTCTTTCACATGAATAGCTTTTTCCTTGAAACTCTCTTGAAATTTAAAGAATTTTGGAAAACTTACAATTTTTTTTGTTTTATTAAATGAATACATACAAATGGACTACCCAATATTGCTATGATTGCATTGATGAATTAGATGGAAAGCTAAAGTAACCTTTAACCCCTTAAGGCCCGTAGTAGAAACATGTTCAAAAATATCATAGCTTTTGAAGCCTTATAGATCTAAATGTCACTAAGCTATACAAATCTCAACCGTACAATCTTGTAGTAGACATGTTGTAGATGACATGTACAAAATTTGGAATCATTTGACCGCATAGATTGCAAGATTATAATGTTTTAGTGCTGAAAATGAATGCTGAAATTTTTCCAAAAACACATTTGGAGGTGAAATTTGATTTCTAAACCTACTCAAATGAAAAAACTTTACACTACAAAGTGATTCAAAATTAGTATACAAACACATTGGTGAAAAAAAATTCACTCAATTAACTCATTGTATCTACAAAACAGCTTTGAAATGTCAAAAATTAGCAAGAAAAAAATACATCTAAGGTTGAACCTCCATTTACTAGAACACTTCTCAGTCACTCATTACTTCTTTGATTGACATGAAACTTTAGTCACACAAAGTAGACTAGTATGTGCAACTTTTCCAACAAATTTTATTGAAAATAAACTCTATGTGAAGAAGAAACAAGCTGTCAAAGTTTACTATATTCCAAAAATGGCAGGGTTTTGAACTTTGAATTGTTCCCAAACATTCAAAACAACTTGAATTGACACAAAAACTTTACCACACGAATTAGACTTCAAGGGAAATAAAACCCAAATTTTTTATTGAAAATTATCATTTGATGAAAGAGAAACAGGCCCCCGAAGTTGCAGCCCTAAAATGCAGTTTCTGAACTCAAATTGAACATGCAAACTTCAATCGGTTGCCAAAAAATCATCACGTTTTGGATCAATCTGAAAATTTTATTACACAAAGTAGAAGACAACACGCAACTTTCCCAACAAGTTTTGTTGAATTTGGACATTAGATGCAAAAGTTGTAGCACTTTGAATTTGACTAAAAACTTTGAAAGGTGCTATTTGCGCCCCTTGGGCGTTGAGGGGTTAAGGTGGATGCACTCATTAGTAACACACACCATCAACAATAAATAGGGTACCCTATTCCAACCAAAATTGGAATGGAGAGGTGTTTTTTCCTTGGAATGTATGTCTTTATACTTTTTCAAGGTTTGAACCAATAAGTTTATGACATATAAGTGAATACAAAAGTAGGAAGCAATCAACAAGAAAGTAATTATTGAATGATCAAAATTGGATGTTGGTCATGAGTCAAGTCCAACTTTTGCCTTTCAAAATTTACAGTAATTTTAATTCAAGAGATAAAATTACCAAATTTTTTGCAATCCCCATTATTTCTATCAATGCACTTATGAAAATATTTGTTTTGCCTTACACTATTCTAAATCAGATCCATGTGTACTTGTTTTATTAGTTATGGGTACATCTAACTTATATGTGGTTGCATTCTTGGTTCATCCAAACTATATTGGAACATTTTTTAGTGTTATGTATCAATATCTAAAAATTAATATCTACTTGATACCATAATGTTTAGTTTGGGTTTCAAAGCAACTGAATTAGTTCCTAATTAGATGGGAAGACTAAGGTCAATTATTGTCCATAGCTTTTTTGCACAATTAGATTACTTCCATTAATTAAATTAAAAAATAAAGATTTGAACGTTTGACATTCAAAACAACAACTTAGCACTAGGATTTTTTTGCTTTTGGAAAACTCTCAGTTCTCAAATGTTATCAAATCCTTATTACTACAATTCCCAAGTCATTGAATTTATAACACTTTTCAATAAGGAAATGAAGTTTGAAATAGGAATTCATATTAGAAGTTGTAGAAATTTACAACATTATTATCTATATTATGAAGGTAATGTTCTTACCAAGTTTATAAGAATGTAAGACTAGGAAAACCAATGAATTTAACTTCATACATACTTCAAATCAATCAATACTTGTCAGTGGAGGAATATCCCCCATTTTCTATTCTAATGTTGGTTGAAATTGTACAAAGTTAGACCATGTTGAGCAATATCAAAAATCAGCCCTATTTCGACATTTTTTTAAAACAAAATCAAATACTATATTTATACTTGGTTCTATGAAAACAACCTTTAGGCACAAATTCCTTTTGGAATGTTTGCTATTACTGGCAATTCTACGTTGTACTACTTATTCTTTTACCTCAAGGAGTGTACTACATGGTGTATTTAAGGATATGTATCGTGTATTCAAGCCCCTATTACGTGATGTCTATGTAGGTAATTTTTTTGGATTTCTATAGGGCTATATGTCTAGTAAATTTCTAAATTTTGATTATTTCGTGTACCCTAACTTCATTTAAAAAATTTGTTGCACTATTTCCATGTTCATTATACAACAAGAAGTTTTTTCATACACTTGATGGAATCATATTGAAATTCATCATTGGAAACTCCACATCAAAAAATGATGTATAAATCAAGAGGATTCAAATTCAGAATCTACTTATAAACGCAAAGTAAATTCAAGCATTTAGTACTTCCAAACTAAAAGTACTTTCAAGCTAAAATGCTAGTTTAACACATAAACCACTTCAAACACAAAGTTCCTCCAATTATAAAGTATACTAATAAATCAAACATAGTTGAAATATTGTAGTGATCCAATAAGCATTGGATCCAACCATTTGATACTCCTCATAAAGCTATACTACTTCTAATACTTCTAAAACCAAGTTAATTTTAATAACTCTTCATTTGATTGCACATACATGTGATTGTAAGAAATACTTGTCTTATTTCTTATCCCCTTGGCCTTGGACATGTGGTTTTTTACTCATAACTTTTGCATTTTTAGTTCATTTTACAGAAAACTTGAAATGAAGAAACACATAATAGTTCTAGAAACTATGTAATTTTTTTCTTAAATTTAAAATTATTTACTATTTTTAAACAGTCTCCAATTGGATGTCTACTTTGGCCATTTTGGATTTTTTAGTACTATTCTTGACTCAAAAATGCAAATTTTAAGCTAAAAATTGGCATAAAAGTACTTCTACTAAAGTTACACAAGCTTAAAAATAATTTTTGTAAAAATATTTAATTTTTCAACTTCCACTTGTGTTCAAAGTAGAGTACCTTTGCATAGTTGTAGAGAATACAATTTATTTTTCCCAAAGATGAATATGGTTGGACAGGAGCATATTTATGTTAGAAAAAATTCAGTTTTTTTAAAGATTTTTTTGAATTTTTTGACTATTTTTTAAGAATCAAACATTAAACTATCTATTTTCATGGTACTTTCCAGCACTCTTTGAGTGAGCATAACTTTTAGAGATAAATTTTTTAGACTTGAATTTTCACGCACTTTAGTTTTTTTAATGATTTTCAAATTATTCATATTTTATTTTATTTGAAAAAAATTGTTCCAAAAGTCATTGTACTCCAATACTAAGGCCATTTTGAGCCAAAACCGGTAAGAGTTTCTTGCAACGTCCCATGTACAACCCCAAAAAATGGGAGTGCACTCCTTGAATCTTTTGCAAGATCATAAAGAAAGATAGCTCCAATTTGAAATACTAGTATGAATAAAGAATTTATTGGGAATGGCTCAACTAACAAAACATCATGGATTTAAATGACAAACTCTATCTTTTGATGCCTCTATGATGAAGTAGAAGCTTGTAACCATTTTCAACCTCTTAAATAATTCAACATAGCTCCAAGTTGCATTTGGTGGGGGAAATTTTTTCTTGTGTAGAGAAATAGATTTCAAACAAATTTGAAGTTTTTGAAAAATTTTCATCCTAAGAAAAGATATAATAAATTTTCTTTTGTTAAGATTCTATAGAGCCTATTCATGATAAATAAATTGTCTAATTTTGATAATAGGTTGGTCAAGAAATCTAGAAAAATTCAATAGTTTATAATGCATTATAATAGATTAGATATTCCCACCTCATATGCTCATAAATAGAACAATATAGACTCTGAAAATGAAGGCGGGGGGGGGGAGATTGAGAAGGAGTTGGCTATTTTAAACCCTATAATAAAGAATTATTATATTCCTTCCTTTGAAAATTTTTGAAGTCCCTATATGACAACAATGTAGTTTTTGCACCAAGTATGATGATACTTTGGTAAACTATTAATGGTAGTGGATACCCGGCCAATGCCTATGTTTGAACTCAAGACCACTTCACTTGTGTGCCAAGACCAAAGACATTGAACCAAGACCACAAGTGCCTTATTCTTCTACAAACTCTAGTTCATCAAAATAGCAAGGATTAAATTCTTTTTTCTTCTTCAATTGTATAGTATATGATTTTTAGGATTCTATGCCTAGTTTAAATATATTGCCACATTAAGTAGCCTTAAATAGACCTTTTTGTTTACATTTATACAATAATGCAGAGTTTTTTCATAAATATTGAAATCCCATCAAGAAATATGTTATAATTCCATTTAATTTTACATAGCACACTTTTCCTTTGTTAAAAGTTTATTATCCTCCAAATTTAATTTAAATTTAGATAAGGTTTTCTTTCCTACATAGCATGGATTTGCATTTGTACCTAATTGAACCATTTTTTGAACCTCTCCAATTTGGACATGACTTGTTTAACTTCCATGTCCCAATTTTTACTAATTGGTTGAACCACTATGGAGTCTTCAATTTGATTTGAATAAAGCTGGATTGGTATCAAAGACCACCCACCTACTATAGGTGGTACCTTATGTTAATTTCTTTCTAATTATGAGATGGATAGTTATTACCCACTCACCTCATTAAGTATCTAACTACGGTTTTCCCTCCTATAGTTTGAACTCATATTGATCTTCGACTTCCCATCAGATTACACCTTTTTGGTTGTGATTATGGCAGTTCACTATGATTTGAGTTTGAGGATAATTTGTATGCAATTCTTGTGCAACTCTTGGACTTCTAAAGTAAAGTGGGAATGGCATAGGTCCTTGACTTTGTGGATTGTTAGGTATTTTGTCGCTCTCTTATTTATTTTAACTACCCCATCACTTGTATAACTATCCTTTTTTGATTTTCTAGATTTGTAACATAGATAGCAATTAGCTTTCAGGCAAAGACACCTCATGCATCCTCACTAATATTACATTGTTTTTTTTTGCATTTGAGACACGTACACATCATGTTCAACCTTTCAATCCATCATTTCCAATTTGGAGTTTATGAAATGATTTACTTTCAAACACATCGATTTCTATTTGGACTCTTCTTTTTACTATGCTTAAAATTTTGAATAAACATAAATGGAATGCTTGCACTTGTGATTCTTATGGATATTTTGTGATCTTACACAAATCCAACAGAGCTTTTTGGTTTCTATTTCAATGCTCTTATAAGCCTATGATGTGATATAATGGTTCATTTCTATGTTTTGGACAATATTGTAGAACATCAATTGGAAATAAATTAAGTTTTGACAAGAGTGTAGCTTTGTTTTGGGTGTATTCTATTTCAATCTCTTCTTCTTCTTTAGCCATAGAACAATTCATCGATGTTCATTTATCCTATGGTATAAAAACAAAACTATATAAGATAAGCCCTTTGTTTCTATAGCTTTAGTGTGGAAAAACCACACATACTATTCCTAATACTACTACCATTATGTTTTTGCCTTTAATTCAAATATTTGTTTCATTTTCTATGTTTGCTAATTTTACACCTTCAAATAGGAGCTCTTGATCTTTATTTCCTTATGGTAAATTACTTTTTTGATATAATTTTACATCCATATTTATATTTAGCTTAAGGTTTTAATTTTTAATTCTATCTTGAATTTTAAATACATTGATCCCTATCATTGAGACATGCCTCAAATATTATCTTCTAGCACATCCACATGCTGTGGCCTTTTCAATAGTACATGGTTTATTATATTAGCTTCTTGGTGGGATGTACCACATCCACTAATCATGACTATTTAATTCGATACTCCCTAGTATTTATTGGCATGATGAATAGGTATAACTATTATATTATGGCCTTTTTTGTGGACTTTCTCTCCCAAATTCAAACTAGTTAGAATATAGTGACTTCTTTGCCTTTCATTCTTCTTCTCTTATTGTAATGATTGAGTTTTGGGTGGTGGTATTTTCTTGGGTGCAACCCTTGAACTTCAAGACTTTGCACCTCATGAGAATGGCAAAGGTTAGTAGGCTTGTTTTTTTTGCTTAGGATCACGTTTATTCACCAACTTATGATTTGTTGTTCTTTTTATTTTATTTTTGTTGACCTATGATATAAATAGAAATTAGCTTCCAACTAAAGACATCTTGTGCATCGTCACTAACATTACATTGGATTGTTTTGTGTCGAGCCTTCAAGTCAAAATCTCTCATTTTGGGGAGTATTTAGAGCAAATTCATTTCAACAGTGGAACATCCTATCTATAATCATGGATTTGTTTTGTTAGCACTTGGATATATAGAATTGATTTAGTAAATATAGTGCTTACTTTTTATGAATCTTACTCTAACACTTTTGGGATTGATTGAGATTTTTAAACCACTATTATATTTTACACGATCATGCCTTGATTTTTATGGCTATATTATTAGATTTTGGACAAATGAAGCCCTCTTTCAAGGTTGTCATGTCTTAATTTCTTCTTCATTTCCTTTTGCTTTTGTACGCAAGAAAAATCACAAGTAGGCCCTATAATAAAGCATTGTCATGTTCCTACCCTTGAAAAATTCTCAAGTCGCCATGTGACAACAACATAGTTTTTATACCCATGCATCATGACATTTGGGTGGACTATTAATGATAGTAAATACCCAGCCAATACTAAGGTTGGGTTTCAAGACTCCCTTACGGTGTGGCAAGGCCAAAGACATTGAACCAACAAGTGCCTTCTACTTCCTCATATTCTAGTTCATCGGAATAGCAATGATTTTGATTTTTTGATTTTTTTTTTTTGATTTTTTTGGCACACCAGGAGAATTGCACAAGTCAAAATAATGAGTGCCGCGAATGGGACAAACAAATAATCCACTCAGTTCCGAAACAGTGCCCCTGTTTTTTGATGAAATAAATTGTCGCTGGACCCATGCCGCCGATGCGTGGCCTTTGAATGCATGCTCCTGGCTGCTGGAGCCTCATGCAGTCCTGCTGCCTGAAGGCCATGTCCTGGACTCCCGGTGAAGTTGCGAGCCCCATGGCCAGGGCCTGCCACATATTGATCATTAAAGGGATGGGAGCTGCCTTCCACAGGACGTTTTTTCAGTCAGGGTGGCGCAGGTTCCAGAGCTTCGCAACGTCCATCCAAAATTTGCAAAAGCAGGGTGTGTCGAAGCATGAGTGGCCGAGCACCGGCCGATATTTGTCCTCGGGAGAATGGGCCCACCGGGGTCCAGGGTCCGGGGGCTGGCGCAGAAAAGCAGGACTGCGAGTGTCCTCCACGTTCGGTCACGCTCATGGCGGGCGGGAGGATGGGTCTGGCAGGCAGCCAGTCAGACGGCCGGGGTCTCGGGCCTCTCGGGCTCCTGCAAGTCACCTTCTGAAGTGAAGTTCATCGTCTGGTCTGCGCGGGGTGGCCATTGGCGAGTGCTGACTGGGATGAGTGCTTCATCAACAGTCTATCATGTGCCACACATTTTAATGATACTTTTGTCACGGAACTTCATTCTAACTTTAGGTAGACTCAGACGGAGCAACCCCCACAACAACATGCTCCAGCAACAGGAAGAAGCTCATCAATGGACGACATTCCTCTGACATAGAAGATCAATGGTACCAACCTTTAGGGAAGTAGTTAGAGCATCCCCATGCCACAACCTTCAAACGGGGCGTCAAATGAGTTTTGACATGGGCTCATGGTTGGTGAAAGTGCTTCATGCCCCATGCCAACACTCCAAATAGACTCACTAAACACATCCCTTAAGTAAAAAAACTACCTTTATCAAGCCAGTGCAAGGTGTCAGGCCAAGTGTTGGGCCTCCAAGCTCCCAATGGCTGAAAATTCTCTGAAAGTGTGCTAGATTGAGGAAATCGAGATTTAGTGAGCCACGTTGAAGAAACACAACAATAGAGTGTGGTTGTTACTTTGAAGTTTTTGCTAGGTAAATATTTGGTTTGAAGTGCTTGGCATGGGGCAGTTTCACAGGGCAAACACTCCATATAATCAATTTGGAGCCCTTTGAAGAGCAGGCATGGGGATGCTCTTATGGTGTGTTGCTATGGGATTGTTCTCAGGGAGAGGGAGTAATATAGAGAAGTTGTTGTACTATTTTACAGTATTAATACAAGGGAGGAGGGCCAGAAAGTACCTATGTAAGAGGTGACGCTGAATTTTGGGGAGGTGGAACTTCTTCAATTATTTTTCAGTAAATTTTCCTTGGAAGACAGGTGGAAACGACATCTAACCCAAGTTGTTTCATAATTTTTGGAGCTATGTGGATTTAGTTATGAAATTTTGAAGTTGAAATGGCATAGGACTCTACTTTCCTTCCTTCCTTACTAATCGTACATGTCAACCTCTCCCATAGCTCTAGTGTCCATAGATGCTTTGTCAATGTCTCCAAAAGCAGAATTCAGCAACATAAATCTATTGTATAATTGAAACGCAATGCAGGAATCATTAAGGTATGTAATCCGTAATTTATTTGCCCCAAATGTAACCCCAACATTTGGACCAAAAAGCATTGCAGAAAAGAAGATATTGATTTCACAAAGATGTGCACAATTGATATGTGAGAGTGCGATTGTTCAATCCAAAACATGAGGTTTCAATGGAAGCATGAGAGTTCCATCCAAAAGTGAGAGTTCGATCTAAACATGAGAGTTCCATCCAAACATGAGAGTTCAATCCAAACATGAGAGTTCAATCTAAGTATAGATTACTGTTTCTTTTTTATTACCTTTAGTTTGAAGTATTTGGATGTTGGCAAGATGGGAAAACTTTTCTGTAAAATTGACACAATTCCTGCTCTGACCTTCAGCCTCGGTCCGCCATAAGTTACTGTCAGAGGGAGAATAACTTTTCTCACAAGTAAAAAAAAACCCATGATGAAGTCACTCTTTGTTTTTTTCGAAGAAGCACAACCAGATGTGACAGAACGGAACGTGCAAACATTAAAATAAAATCACGGGAAAAAAGGGTCTCCAGAATGGGGTGATTTGGAAGCGTTTCATTGCAGCAGCGCAAGTTATTCTTCATCAGACACTTTGAATCCTTCACACACTGAATCTTTTTCCCCAAATGACACCTGGTGGATTTTTTTTTTTTTTTTCCTCTTTTCTTTTCTTTCCCCATGACATTGGCCAGAACATTCTTTTTGATGCTGATGATGCCGAATCCTTCTTTTGATTCCCCATGGTGATAGATCATTCCTCAAATGCGTGAGCAGCCTCTCATTCAAGTGCTCAACGGCATTCGACAAGTCCAGTCAAAGAAATTTGTTGCACCATGAACACACCCACTTACCTGCTGGCAAGGAGGGCTTTTTGTTTTGTTTTGTTTTGTTTTTCATTTTTGAAGAAGTGCCGTAGTGGTGATATATAATGTTATAGTGGTGCAACATTCATTTACTTATTGGATGTATAGTATGGTTTTAATCCATGATTTGGCAATTTCATCTAATCTATATTTTTTTTTTAAAAGTTATTTGGTGATTTCATCTAAGATTTTTGGCATTTTTTAGAACGTTTTTTAGCTAGATTATTTTTTCTGGTGCAATCTGGCACCAAAAAGAAAAGAAAAGAAAACCTTGCTTGCAAGCCCTTGGCTACTCTGTCTTTTTAGGGCCAGGGTGAACCACCTCTCATCCATCCCCAAGGAAAAACATTGAAATTTTTCATTTGCCATGCTTTGAAAATTTTGAATTCATGTTTGCAATCCGGGCCCCATATTAGTTGGGAGAGGTGCAAAGGATAAGCATAAAATAGGTTAGGAGGGGCAAAACTCCTCATCTAAGAGCTAAAACTAAATTTTGGAAAGTTGAAACTTTTTCAAATATTTTTCAGCTAATTTTTCTCAAAAGACAAGTGGAATTGGAATCTAATTCAAGTAATTTCATAAAAAAATTAGGAGCTTTGTGGAATTACCTTTGAATTTTTGAAGTCAAATCTGTTCATGCTCTAAAACTACCAAATGTAATGTGGTTTGTATAGTCTTGTATGAAAAAGCTACATGTACAACTAGTGTACATTTGAGTGGGTTCGTAGTTTTAGAGCTTGAGCAAATTTTGAGCCTCCTACCTTAAAGGGTATTTTATTACATGCACCTTTGAAATGACTTCAAGGGGATGAGTGAAAAGGTTCACCTTGGTTGTGTTTCTAGATAGTTGCCCATGTTTTTTGGAGACCAACAACAATAGGGTCGCATTGACTATGGATTTGGTTGCAACGCTACACTAAATTATCCTAATAGTGGAAGGGGGATTAGTGTCATTTATGAAATCAATTTCATGTTGAAAAATAGTATCACTATAAAATTTTATTTTTGTAGGAATTGATACAATACAATATTATTTCAACCTACACTAATTTAATTATTTTATAAATAGCATGGCATTGGTAAATCAGTGTTGTACACACTAATCATGCAATGAATATAGTAAAAATATTGTATATGGAAACATGGGAAACAATCTATAAGAATAGTTATCCAAAACTAGTCTATCTTGCTATGTGGGTCTTCTTGTAAGTTGTGCCATTGGTCTATCTAAACCATTCTACTTCTACTATATGGATTTGTACTAATTGTAAGAAGGGGGAATTAGGATTACCTTCAAAGTTAGTGTCACTTCAAACCTTTTAATTTTGTAGAAATTGATACAATTCAAAAAAATTCTATTTGTATTTCTTCAGAATAGTGTAATTCAAATGGTAAATTAACCTTTGAAGTAGAAATAAGACAAATTAGTATTCTGTAATATAGTTAAATCAATTCAAACTAACCTTTTCTAAATCACTATTAAATTACATTGTCTAATATATTGATTTTAGGCAACTGACCAATTGCCCAAAAATCAAAGAAAACTACATATTAAACAATAACTCTTAAATCACGTTATCATGCAAATTTTTAGGAAAGGTTGGGCAGTTGCCTATTTTCAAAGGAAATTTTCTTATGTAGATGTCTACGTCAACCAATTATGTAGTCATTTCATAGTTGTAATATAGTCAAAGTTTTGTTGACATAGACATCCATGTCATGCAATTATGTAGTAATTTTATAGTCGTGATACAGTCAAAATCATTTTTCAGAGTCACGTGAAAGTCATTGTAAAGTCATTATGTAGTCATTTAGAAGTTGTCAAATGGATTGACACGTGGCAAGTCATTTTATAGTCAATCTATAATGACTTGGGTTTATGGTTTAGATGGGTGATTGCAAGAAACACTTGTCCTATTTTGTGTCACACATTACATTCTGATTTGTTTTTTGGCCATGACTTTTGTGTTTTATTTCCGATTGACTCAAGATTTGTAGGGAAGGTACTCATAACTATCAAAAACCTTCCATAATTTTTTCATAATTTTTATAAAAATAGTTTAATATCCAAAAATAGACCCCGATTGGATGTCACACTTGGCAGTTTAGGGTTTTTTAGTACCTGAGCTATACCTTTTTTTTAATGATTTTAACATTAAATTTGGATGAGATGGTCTTCTAGTAGACTTCTAGCTCTCCAAGGAAGAATTTTTAAAAAAAGTTAATTTTGTGAGGTGTGGAAGTCTACAAAATGAGCTCCCTTCTGCTTGTATTTTGAAACATATAAAATATTATTTTGGTGGGTTTTTTTGTGAATGACCATCTCCATAAAGTTGTTTCAAATGGAAACTTTCTATTTTTTGAAAATATCTATTTTTACTATTTTTCCCTAATTAAAACATGAAGGTATGTATTTTATGGAGGTTTGGTACTTTTCAAGTTCTCCTACTTAGAGAATTTTTCTATCCATTTCCTTTAGTGAAAACCTTCATCTTAGAGGTATATACACTATTCATATTTCTCAAATTTTTCTCAAATTAATTTTTTAGTTTTAAAGTACTCCCGAAAAAATCAGCCAAATGCAACAAAATCGGCAGGTGTTTCTTGCAATCACCCAGATCACTCTTGAAAGATGTGGAAAGTCATGTAGGCAATGTTTGTAAAGAAGATTATCATGACATTTATACATGAAATAGTCATTTTCTAGTCATACATTGGTACATTCCAAATTGCACAACAATATACCATTTGCCATACATCATATACAAAATTTTATACACAAAATATCATACATAATGTATCATATACAATACACCATACATCAGATTTGATACATGGGTCACATGGCTTTCAAAGCCACTTAAAATTCGACTATAGAGAAGTAAAATGACAAGCCTTTTTATACTAGTGGGGTGGTAGGAGGCAAGACAAACCATGTGGGATACATAAAATGTAGGAATTGTATTACAAGTAATAATTTCAGACCTCATTAACACATACTAGCTTAATTTTTTTCTTAAACTTTGAACTAATAAAGTTGCTAAATGAATCCTACTTTTATTTCCAAAAATTTGTTTTACATTTCAAGTTTTTAAATCAAAAGTTATAACTAAATTTGCTAAATTTTTTAGAAAAGATTGGTATAGGAAGAAAAATAGGGGCATTACAGACTTCCTCCAAACAACGATGTATATAGTTGTGCTAAATCTCTTCACTTCATGCAAAGTGTGACAATGACAATGAATGTATAAAATGTTTGCAATAGTATTATGAATTATAATGTATAATGTGTTAAAGCAATTGTAGAGTAGTTGTATAATAGTTTAAGACTTCTCAATAGTCACTTCATAGTTAGAAGAAGTCATTCTATAGTAGAACCAAAGTAGCGATGATGTCATTTGCATAATGAGAAAATGGGACTTAACATCAATCATTAGATCCATCTCAATATCTTAGTGTAAATTTATTGGGATCTCTGGTAAGTCAAATGTGAATTAATTGAAGTATTCAAAAGTACTGCAATGACCATAGTGAAAATTGTTAGAATATTTTGTTGGCATAACAATATGAGTTTAAATAAATCATACAAATTCATGAATCCTAAGAGAAAATATTGTACATCAATAAGAGAAAGACCACCATCAATGAATGAATTCAAAGAAAAACACAATAGAAGTATTTTATTGAAAAAAATATTTTAAAAAAATGAAAAAGATAAACAAATAATAGAGAAAGTGAAAAGAATTTATTAGCTCAAAAGAGATTTTAGAATGTGAGTGTTATAAAATTCTAAATTGTATGTGTCGTTGTGGTTGCCAATTGGAAGTATTGCAATAGAATTGTACCTTGCATAGTTGCATGTGATGTTGTAGTTATAGAGCATTTTCTCAATTAGTGTAAATGCGCCTTGTAATATAAACCTACATTGAAACAATGATTTTCAATTGCACAATGTATTTGATGTTGGTGTATTGTAAAAAAGTTATGTCATGACCGCAATACATCTTCCATTTATTTGGCCATTTATGAAAGTAAGGATTCCCATTTATTAAATTCAAACATAGCTTATTAGCTTTCATTTTTTGACCTATGAAAAGTATCTAGCTACCCATGTCTATACGGAATAAGGTATGCCTTACCTTAAATCTTGAATGATGGACTCAAAAGTTGACCAAAAGTGATGTTAGAAGGAAATTGAAGTGGCTCTCTATTGACCCCATGCCTTGAAAAGCCCTAGTACATTTCCCTTTTCATCCTTTGCCCCCCAAATAGGGGCTTAACCTTCGTCTAACCGTTTAGTCATTTACAAGTGGTAAAGTAGTAAAGTTAAGTCTCAATTAATGACTAGTTAATGATTTAGGCATCTATGAATGATGTTTTGAACACAAAATATAAATGAAGCTCACAGTCTGTCACATCTACATCCACAAGTCACAGTCACAACTGCAAAATGACTTGAACTCTCCAAAATCTTAATAGACTAATGTAATCATGACTACAAAATGACTTGGATTTTCCAAATTCTCAACACTGGTGCAATTATGAGTGCAACATGTCTTGGACTCTCCAATTTTTGGATAGATTGGTGCAATTATAGAAATATAGTCATTTTTTAGTCATACTGGAGTAACTGGACAAGTAATCACAACACTCATTATTTTTGCAGTCATTTATACCTCCAATTTCTTGTAGTGTAAAAACTAAAAAAAAAAAACACATAAAAAAATGACTTCCAAAAATTGAACTTAATTCCATTTTATAAACATCTGTAACTATATGAAATATAATGAAAGAGTTCATTTTTAGTTTAAGAATGTTTTTGTTTATTTATAAACTAATCACTATAAACCATTTCTATGTATTTGTATTTAAAAAAAAGTCCATATGTATACAATTAACTCTTGTGATAGTCTATACATTTTATCTATGAGAGTCAATAATTCAATGTTGATAGACATTGGTTGTCAAAATAAATACATAGATCTCTTTTTAACCAAATTTTTATGTTTTTAATCCAAAACTAGCATTAAAAACTATTATACTTTGTGAGATATTTACATTGAAATGCATACACTTCCCTAAAATTGACCTTGTGACACGGTAATTGAGACAACAAATCATGCATCTACCATAGAGGTGTACACCAAGAGGGTAGGATCATTGCAACAAACATTTGCCTTTTTTTGTCTCAAAATGGCCTATCTTAATAGATATTATGATTTTGGAAAAAAATTATTTAATGAAATAAGATATGCATGATTATAATGCATTAATAAAGTGTGTTTGTATAAATTCAAGTCTAGTATAATTAATCTCTAAAGCAACACAAAAAATAAGAGAAATGAAAAAATACCAAGAAAATTAATGGATATTTTTATGTTTGATTTAAGAAAATATTAAAAAAAATTTAGTTGGGAATTTTCTCTAACTTGAAAACAATTATATATGAATTTCATTGAATGTAATAATTCATAATTTCATTGACTAATTGCACATTTGCACAAATCTAGAATTCTAGATTCCAATTTTCCTTCAAATAATGTAATGAATGAGTGCAACAAGAGACGTAGAAATAAAGTTTGTAATTTTCTTAATGGAGTTCACTAATTCAAAATAATATTTAGGATAAAAGTAAATAAGCAATGTATACATGAACAAAATTGATTGATACTTTTGACTTGCTTGCATATAACTTTGTGACACTACATTTGTTGAAAATTTAGTATAGGCTGATTGCAAGAAACACTTATTAATTTCATGATTTTTGTTGCTTTTTCATAATTTCAAAAAATCCACCAAAATCATTATTTATATGTTTAAAAATGCAAGCAAAAAGAGGTTCACTTTGTAGACTTCTATGTCAGATAAAAATAATTATTTTGAAAATTCCTTTGAGTTCTAGTTACAAGTCTACCAGAAGAGCATTTCTTCCAAATTTCAACTCAAAATTTGTTTTTCTGGATGCTAAATAGTTCTAAAGACCTCCAAATTGGCAAGTGTGACATTAAATTGGGGTCCACTTTCGAATAATTAAATTTTTTTGAAAATCATGAAAAAAAAAAGAAGTAAGGTGTATAATAGTCATGAGTACATTTCCTATAAATCTTGAGTCATTTAGAGCCAAAACACAAAAGTTATAGCCAAAAAATATATCGACACACATCATGTGACACAAAATAGTACAAGTGTTTCTTGTTTATAATGTATAACATTTTGAATATACTTCCAATAGAGGTAGTTCTAATTTCCAAATTTTTATTGCTCTAAAGATAATAATATATTTGTTGTATGGAATTATGTATTGCACTCATGATGCCCTAATGAATGTTGTCATTGCACATACAACTATATTTTTGTCATAAAAATTGGAATGATAAATTAGTGAAATGATTTTACCATAGTCATTGATAGCATATTTTTATTGGATTTTTCCATATCCATGATGTGGAGGTCAATTGTATAATGAGGGAGCCAATTTTTATTGTTCTTAACTCCAATGATCCCTACTAATCCATTTGAATTACGTATTTAACCATACTATATGAAAGATTTGGCAAATTCTAGGTGCAAGCTGAATGGAATGGATGGAAAGTTGCTTCCAAAAATCTCAAATTTCACATAGGCATGTTGCTAACCCATAGACTAGTCTAGTTTTTATGAGAAAAACATTTATGCCACTCACTAGTTAAATAAGTGTGACTATCCTCTCAAAAGATGCAGCCACCCTGGTTTGCATTTGTCCCCTCCCCCCTCCCCCACTCCAAAAATTTACAAGCGGTTGATATTTTAAGAAAAAAATTGGTGACCTTCAAAATCACCATTGATTTCTCAAAAAAATCACAATCCGTTAATCTCGTGAGATTTAATTTCAACCATCCAAACATAGATACGAATATAGTACTAAATATATATACAATACATGTCCAAATATAAATACAATACTATATACATATACAATATTGAATACATATATTGAATGCATATACTAAATACATATATTGAATGCATATACTAAATACATATATAAAATACATGTATGGAATACATATACTAAATATGTATATGGATAAAATCCCATATTGATTGTCCATCCTATAACCTTCTGAAAATTATAAGAAGTGTAGGATGGAGGGGGGGGGGAAGGGGAGGATGCAAATTTAAAAAAAATAAATTTTAGCTTAAAAAATTGAAAAAAAAAATTATTTTGTTTGGGAGGGGGTTGGGGGTTGGGTTGAGTTAATAATTAAAAAAACTAATTTAAAATTCTTTTGGGTGGATAGTGAGGCATCATGCCGCACTATCCACTCAAAAGATAGGTTACAATGTGTAGCCAAAAAAGCAAACTAGTATGAATCTTTTGGAATTTTACATATTGCCAAGTAATGTGGTGAGCAACCAATCAACCATAGGATGAGTAATCCTATCTTTGCTATATTAATAAATAAGAAATTGTCCCTATAGAGTATTGTTTCACTTCAATTATGAAACCTACTACAAAAAGAAAGATTTTGTAAATTTTTGGCTCAAGTTTTGGATGGAATTTGCAAAAAGTTGCTCCTGAAATCCTCGAATTGATGGTTGGTTTCTCATTAGAGGATTTTTGAACCTTCAAAGAGGCCTCTAAAAATTTAAAATTTAAATGTGTACTTGTCAAGGAAGGTACAATTTTTTTCCCCTATTTCCACCCATTTTTGACATCATAATGTTCACAAAAGTACATGCGTTTAATTGGACAATGGAACACTAGGTACTTCTTGTCATTTAAATTTTCAATACATTGAGGGATTATTTTATATGGAAAAGGATAAATTTTATACAATTAAGTACTAATGGCTCTTGAGTCTTTAATACTATGAATGAACCTTTTTATTTTTGAAAGATGATGGGTACTTCATGCTCATGATGTTTGCACATTGAAATGCATCTTATTGGATAATAAGACAATAGGTACTTTTTGTCATTCAAGTCCTTGGTACTATAAGTGAATTCTTTATTTTGACAAATTCATAGATACTTGATGAGTATTCACACAAGGTAGCGATACATATTATGTACTTAGGCTATCATCTCTAACCGTGAATAAATAGCCTTGCGTATCAATTTCTAAGGGCCTCTTTGAGGGTTCAAAAATCTTCCAATGTATAGCCTCGTCAATTGTCTTTGGACCAAGTTGTTTTTTGATGGCCAATTGCTGAAAATATTTACTTCACTCACTAGCTAGATAAGTATGTAGCCAACACAGCCAACCAATGACTAGTGTGAATTTTTTGAATTTTACATAAACCAATGCGGCCATCAACTATTGAATGGGAAAGCCTATTTGGGTGATTGCAAGAAACACTTGTCCTATTTCTTGTCCCCTTGACCTCCAACGGGTAGTTTTTTGCTCATAATTTTTGCGTATATTTCCTTACCAACTTGAAATTTGAAATGAAGGTGCACACAAAAGTTTTAAATGTTGTGTAATTTTTTCAATTTTTTCAAAATTATTTTACTATTTAAATTTTTTTCCTGATTGGTTGTCTACCTTGGCCATTTTGGAGGTTTTTAATCCTATTTTTGACTCCAAAATCCGAATTTGAAGCCACAAATGGGTCAAGTTGGAGGTCTACTAACATTTCAAGGATTGATGATGAGTCTTTATAAAAATAGTAAAATGTCTATGGGTCATTGCAAGAAACGCCGATCCTATTTGTTGTCACAATAAGAGTGACATTTTTATCTTGTAGTATAACTTTTGAATTAAAAAAGCTTTGACTTTGAAATTTTTAATGGAGATAGCTTACTTCATACTAAAGGGTTCTATATTTTTTCCAAATTTTGGAAAACCTTTTTGTATTTAAGAATAATTTTATCTTCTTGTCACAAATTGGGTGAATAAGAATTTCACTACATTCGTAGTAATTAGAAAGAATGCTTTTAAGTTGATATTTTGGTGGTGTATTCTTCTACTTAGTAGACTTATGAATATGATTTAAAATCTAATTTTCAATTATTTTGGATGATATATATGCTACATAATACGTCTTAGTGGCGCACGCATTTACAAATTCTAAAAATACTTTGCCTCTAATTTTTTTAAATGAAAGTGACCACAAGGTACTTTGGAAAAATGGCCATAATTAAAAAATAAATTAAAAGGTCTTTTTTTTATTTTTTATGAATTAAAAATTGGATCACGGTATTTTCTGATGAAAATCGAAGTCCTTCGCTCCTAAGTACTGCTGCATGGACACAATACTCTCATGTCTAACTTTGACCCTATATTTGTCCACCTGTCAAACTTTTTAAATAATGTAACATGTAAGATAATGTCATTCATTGGCCACATTAACCCTTAAAGGACCAACATGCTTTTTTTGGCAACATAACTATTTCAGGCATGTATGTGTGACTAGAGATTTCTATATTTTGGGACCAAATTTTAATAGAAGGTGTGGACGAGGAATATCTTTAAAGCCCAACAATTTTCGTGAATTTTGACTGCATGGTAAAAAGTTATCACATAAGATGTTTATTTCTCAACTCGGGTAGTTTGGGCAGATAAAAAAAATTATTTTTTTAGAAAATAAAAATTTGAAATTGGTTTAATAGATTTATATATATATATATATATATGGAAAGTTTTGAATCATTCCATTTGGACTAATGAGTCAAAAGTTATGAAGAGTTTTAGTTTGTGGGTACATATAGATTCCCTACTCTAAAATAAACTTTGAAGTCCTTTATTTTACTCAATTTTTCAATATTTTTGGAAAAAAATAAAAACACTGGGTGTAGGTTGTTTATTACAACATTTGAACCATTGGGATTGGCAAGTTTCAATTTCACAAATAAATTTTTAACAATTTAGTATTTTGAATCATTCTCTACTTCTTTTTACTTACTATTTTTTTCTATATGTTGTCTAATTCCAAATGATTAAAATTTTTTTGAGCATGTAGCCAACTTACCTTGGAGAATGAATCCAAAGAAGAACTACCATTTGGGACTCTTTTTCATGCAAATGTGAGCTTGTAAAGTGCAGCTGCCCGGATTTTCACAGTGATAAAAAAATGATTTTTGTAACTTCAAACACTAATATCTTGTAACCCATACGGTAAAAAATTCTGAAATTTTTTCCTCATCTTCTCAAACCTGAATACTACAAGATCATACAGTTATATATGTCCAAAAATAATATTTTCCGAATATTTGGTACTTGTATTACAAATGGCAGTTTTGAAGGGTTTTTGGTAAAAACATAGTCAAAGAACTTTAGGGGTTAATTGCTCACTTCAGTACACGTTTCAAAAGTACAACACAATGGCAATTTGCGGATAATATCCATAGTACTCGCAGTATTATACGTCAAAAATGCAGTATCCATGAAAACACTACGAAAAGTGAATAGTGTTTCTTGTAGTGACTTCTATTGTCCATATGGGGTCAAAGTGACTTTCCTTTGCATAAATGCTACAAAGAGGGAAAAAAAATTTAGAAGAATTTTTTGTTGCAATATGAGCAATTGAGCTCAATTCTATTTAGAAAAATGGCTTCTTTTAAAAATAATTTTTTGATTTTTTTTTAATTATTAAAAATAAAAAGGTCCATAGACCCTTTTTTTTCTATTTTTTGCTCCATGTGGCCTATGAAGTACTTGTAGTAGTCTATAGTATTGCATAGTACTACACTGACGGCCCAGATCTATAGGCGTGCGAAATCGACAATTAATATTTGTAGGCATGCATACGACGTGTTGTACTGTCAGGATCGCATAGTACTACCATTATTATGTCCAAAAACAACGTTTTAAGCCAATAACGTGAAGTGTTTCTTGCAATCACCCATTTTTAGAGTATAAATCCGTTTTGATTTTTTGATTTTTTTTTAACAAATGGGATTTAAGACCCATTGCATTAGAAAGTAACCAAATAACTTTGATCCCTATTTATTCATTCAAGTTATGATATCTTGGCTCAAGTTTGGAAGGAATTTGTGGACAAGTTGCTCCCCAAACCCTCAAATTGATGGTCGGTTTCTCCAGCCTCGTCGATTGTCTTTGGACCAGGTCGGTTTCTGGCGGCGTGTACGCCGAAGCCAAGTAGCCCAAAGAAATGAGTAGCCAGCCCTCCCCGCTCCCTCACTGCAGCCGACGTAGAGGAAGCACTCTTCCGTCCAGTCTTCCCTCCATCGTCCTTGGTAAATTTGCATTCCCGCTAAATCATTCTCCGCCGAAAGTGGAGGACTATTTCGGACAAACGAGGAGGCTCGACAGAGCCAAACTGAGCATCATTATAAAAAAGGTCATTAAAATAAGAAGTGATGGAGCCTCCGAGATTCCAGGCCGCAATTCCTCCTCCAGTCCCACAGCTCTTACCTGGAAACAGGCGCCTGCAGCTTTTGCTCCTCCCCAAACAAGTCCCAAACAAGCTCTAAAAGCAACAGACAACTCCACACACAGAATGAACCTTACAGCTGATTAGGCGACAGATTTCCACTGGTGTAGTGGTGTGCACCACATTCTCCGTAAAAAAAAACTATTCTTTATGGTGGAATCGAGTGCAAGTTAGGTTTCTCCTCTCCTCGTCCTTATTTTCCTCACAGTCGCCGTCACGACAGCTTGCAGATTACGACAAACGTCTGGTTGCAACTGCTGCCTCTCGAGCAATGAAGCGGCGCCCTCTTCCAGGGAGGTTGCTGCTCAGTATATATGCCATTGCAGGTTGACGTCGCTGCTATTTCGGACGTTGGTGGAGTGTGGGGAGCAAAAACTGACGATTTGTTTAAAGCATTCGATCAGTACGTACGTGAATTCATCCCATTTTACTTGTAACCCAAGATAGTAGATGATGTCTAGTTCTCGAGTGGGATGACGAAACGGTTTAATCTCTAGATAGTGGCTATGATGTTGTGAATGCTAGTGTTGGTGATCTTGTCACCGGGAATGGCGTGGGGTGTGGTGCATTCGATCCTAGGTTCGATCGGGACTGGGATCTTCGAGTTCCGTAGTGTAATTTCGGGTGTACTTTTTTTCCCCCTGGTACGTATGAGAAGCGCCTACAATTCAGTGGCTAGATCGAGTGAGCTAGGATTGGCATCTAAACTGAGCGCTACTTAGAGGGGTTGGTTCAAGTGTGGCTTGATAGATCGGAGTTTGTTTGTACTCTTCAATTGTGTGGATTGTTTGATAGAGTGGCAATAGAGAGAATTTCGAGATTCCGCAGTTCGTGGCGTGTACGTAGTCCGATCGGTGGACATTTAACGAACCGGTGTGCTCCAGCTTCGTTCCATAGGGAATGTGTGACGCGCTTGGATCTCGCTCGATACATCTAGGAATACGAAACGAGAATCTCGAACTGTGTGCGAAACTGGAACTTCGAACTCGGTGTATGTGTAATGAGCCTGGACTCGGTCACTAGAGCTAACTTAGCCGTGTAGTGCTGCCGGAGGTTTATTAGTCTTTCCTGCAACATTGAAATGTGGAGCGATTATAGACATCCCTCGAGAAAATCAAAACTGGGGACCACCTGACCTGCTTGCGGATGGAACAGTGTGTCGTTTGCATGTACTGGACCGCGACTGAACCGAATTATCGCCTTTCTCTAGTCCTTTAATTCCAGTTTAGTGCTTGCCTAGGACTCCGGGAGCTCGTCAGTTCCAGGCTCTCAGGTCTTGTTCTAGCTGTCTCTTGAGTTTCTAGCTAGTACTGTATCGCTCAGACAGCAGGCTCTGAGGAAGAAGAAGTTCCCTCGTACACGTACATGTAGAAGAGGGCCGGACGATTGTGAACTCATTGACATGTCTCCTGAGTGGTGTGTGCCTCTGCTTAATTTTTTCTGTGATCGATCCTTCGGCTTGAACTGACCAGGAAATTTATGCCTTAGGCGAGCGAGCGACGAGGCGTGCAGTCTCTTCCTGCCTCTCACTAGCTTCATCCCTCTCTGCCTCGGAGGTTGTAGTCTGGGAGGAAAGGAGCTATTGAAGGTCAGGAATAGCACGCACACAATTACCGCCTGTTGCGGCGTATGCTGACAGTTTACTTATGGTTCCCCGTGCTTCAGCTTACTTCTCTCTCCTGCACCAATCGCTTGTTGCGTCAGTCAATTCCGTTACAAATGTGGTCCGTTTGCAAGTTTGCAACCAGGTTTTCAAATAGGTCGTTGCTGTTTCGACGGCTGCTAACTGTCATGAAGTTTGAATTTTGGTGAGAGAAGGCAGTCTTCGTATTTCAATTCTTGGACGCAACCTCGAAACCCGAATCTCCTGCATTGTAGGAAACTACTTAGAACGGGTTAACAGGGAAGATTTTCATGATTTTTTATGTGGGATTGCATCAGATTCGTTCCGTGCGACTGATGAATGAATCCGTTGCATGTGGCAGGAAGTCACGGGATATATCGATCGCGCGATCTCTCTGCCTATCATCTCCTCAGCTAGCTATCGCAATGGCGGTAGATACTGCAACGGAATGCTATTCGCAGCGGCAAACTTTAAAGGTGCCTGAATGGTGCATGCACGAGTCACCTTTAATTTGCGTCCACCATCATTGCTGTAGAATATTCATCATGCACCGTATTGTAAAAATCCCATTTGCCAGCGGTGATGACTATGATGGCGTACGTTCCCGTCCATTTCACCACGGCACCACCTCCACCACCCCTTTCAATTCTTCTAGTCGATAAGATTCTGGGAAACTAGCTTCGTATCCACTGGAAATTTCGATCTCATCCTCTAGTCCCGATCGAAAGTACAATCCTGTGTTGTTAAAGTTTCGTACTGGTGTGGCAGGAAGTGAAGAAATCGATGCCCATCCGGGCTTGGTACTACAACCCCAACGATGAACCCCCTTGCCAGCCGCATCAGTACTATCCCAACCGAGAAGTCTCCACCGATCATCTGCACAGTAAGAAACCATCCTCCGGCAGTCCGGCTTTTCTTCAATGAAATTAGAATTAACTACTTAAAATCATTTCTCTAGATAGTGTGTCTGAGCTTCTTGGAAAGGACGGAAGCTTACACCTCTGGTTTTAGAATGTGCATGCGGCTCATGTGCTGCCACATGAACTGTGGTTTCAATAATAAATACGTGTGCCTGAGTTTAGGTCAATGGAGTGTCAATAGTCATATTAGTGTGGGCATGAAGTTACTTGCTGCGCATTCTCTGATCGTTGAAATCCAAGGTTCAGACGTGCGTGCAAGGCGCCGCTCTCCCCTTCAGTTGGATATCTCCCAAAACTGATTCCAATATTAATTGCTATTCTAATTAATATGTTTGTAACTTTTCAGAGTTGGGTGTCCTCACGTGGACGCAAATTGAAACCGAAGGTTTCGAGAACAATAGATTTCTGAACAAGATCAAGAGTGCTCGCGGTTACAACTACGAGGTACTGGAAAGATGGACACTTCTGTACCTACCTACCCCGCTGGTTATAATCAATTACGATTATTGTCATCAGTGTTGCTCTCTAATTTTCCTTGTTCTAAAGCCAGGCCCTGTATTCTGGGGAGGATGGGCCCTTTTCACAAGTCAACGCCACGTGGTCGAGTTATAGATCGTTCTTTTCCAATTGCATTTCGCACTTTGCACAAGTCAACCCCCTCTCCTAATAATGACGAACTTACTGTACTGTACATGTAAACTCTTTATGATCTTTTCTGACTGACACTTGGGCCGTGCATGGTTGCAGGAAGTGTTGACCGTTACTCCCGGGAAGCTCCCGAACTTCGAGGAGAATACGAAGAAGTTTTTTATGGAGCATCTTCATGACCATGAAGAGATTCGGTTCATTCTTGATGGAGTAGGTGGGTTAATCGGTTATCATTATCCCCTCGAGTGTGACTAGTAGAGATTACGATGCAGGTGTTATGTTGATTACAAAGAGCTGGTTTAGCAACATGGATTACCGTAATGGGGCTTCTGATAACTCAATACGCATTCAACCAGGTTTCCTTCGCTTCTGCGACTGTGTAGTAGACCTTTTTAGTAGTAAGTAGCAAGAAGCCGGTCACTGCTTTACTTAATACCCTTCCGCAAGAGTAGTACTGCTGATATACTGGACTGGACCGGAGAGTGGAGAGGCAATCTAGTTAATTAATTAGTTAGGTGTCACACAAACCGTAAGTGAGGAGTTTCTCAGGTAGAGAATGTTGTGATTAATGCTGAAATCTAGCCAGAAGAAATCAGTACATGTGAGTGTCATAGTTTATGGTTTCTGTCAATTAGACGTTGTTGTTGGTTCCAAACCCAATCCTGCAGGATTTTGAGCCCTGAATTAATTTCTCTTCCAAGTACTGGTTCCCTTTGAAACTTAGATTGGCCCGAATTGCCTCCTTTCAAGTCGTCTCCAATCCTCTAATTCTGAGGCAAGCTGACAGTCTGACGCCACCCATGGGGGCTATCCACAGGCTATGAGGACGTACGAGACTTCGACGGACAATGGATTCGTATCGAGATCAAGAAAGGCGATCTGATTGTCTTGCCTCCAGGAATGTACCACAGGTTCACTCTAGATGAAGAGCAGTACCTCAAGGTAAGTTAAAGCTACTGTCCTACTTCATTACTGTCAAGAAAAAGAAGAAAAGAAGAAAAGAAGAAAAGCTACAGTCCTACTCACAATCGAGCTGTATTCCATGCTTTCTTTTGAGCAGTCTAGAAACTATCACCACAATCATCATTTCTAGCTCAACCCATACTGGAATAATTGGATTCGTCGCATCTGCCCTACCCTACAATGCATGTCAACTACTTTACACCCTTGTTTAGGCTATTGGCAGAGATTGACCATTAATTATCATATTATTATAACTTGGGTTCCCATGTGAGCCATTCTGCAGTTCCCACTTGAAATCATCCAGTCTAAATGTAGACTTCACGATCATGTGGCTTCCTACATTTTTTTACGTTTGAAAATTTCCAGTTCAGTTAGACTTTTTCGTCCCCAAACTGTTACAAAACATTCACAACTTGAATGTTCGATGATTCTTCTGTTGTTGCAGGCACTGTTGTTGTATCAAGGGACCCCCCGTCGCACGCAATTCGAAAAGAACCCTGCGACCGACAATATGGAAGTCCGGTACGTGGGACACTGGGAACCATGTTATTCCTGTACCTTCTCCTCATTTGTTTCGAAAGATAGTGTTCAAAAATAATAAGTTATGGTACTCCCGCAGTCAATTTACATATTTTGAAATTCTCGAGGGAAAATGTACACCTTGGGTACACGATTTCATGATGGGAGTACATTTTCCCTCGGGAATCGAAGGTCAGTCTCATGCCAGTCCCGCAGAGTTCGTTTTATTCCCCCGAAATAACTGATCATTATTGTAATGATACAGTAGTACCATACAGAAACTTTGATGAATAGTGGATTCTAATTCCAGCCAGGAGGCCCCGGCCGTTAAAAATAGTCGGCAGAACTGTGCATGAAGCTTGTCTAACTTATTTAACTTAGTTTGTGCAGTGAAGGCATTTGGTTTTTTTTGCATCTGTTTAAAAATAAAAATAGGAAACAAACAGAAAAATGAAGAATTTGAAATAGAAATGGGCAGGTGGACGGAGTAAGTTAGGGTGTCTATTTTACTCTTCTGGTATTAATTTCAGTCAGCGTGATGCGCGAGGGCTGATGGCAGGCTGGACTACGTCCACTCAGTAATGGAGCCCGCGGGGCACGCGGCCACGTCTGAGGACAAAGTCCTGGCAGCTACAACAAAAGCCATGGCGGCCATTGCGGTGTGAACACGGACGAGTTGAGACTGGACCACTAACCTGAGGTTAATTCACCACAATTCACTAATCCTGTCTTCTGCCTGGGTTTAGTTAAATCCAAGACCCTAAACCTGACTACCCTGTAGAAAATCTGAGAGACTCAAGTGAGTTAGTGGAAATTCTCTCATGGATATCGAGTTGAACACAAAAGGGTACCAACAGTGTCAGATTTTAACTAGAGTTAGGTTAGGGGCTCCATTGCGGAAGGAGGGTTATGGTTTTATTCAGTAGACTACGTTTGTGGTAGCATTTGGAATGAGTTTGTGGTTTGTATATTGAACAAGCGAGTATATTAGGATTGGCTTTGTCCTTTTTGTATTGACACACTTTTTGAGTAAGGTATCTATTCAAGCTTTCTCACATCTTTACACGAAGTTTTTGTTAAGGCAAATCATCTTCTTTTACATTGACACACTTTTTGAGTAAGGTATTTAGGTATCTATTCATTACTCGAGCTTCCTCGCAACCGTAAAGGTAGTTTTTGTTGATGTAAAGCAACTTCTTTTTGTATTGACACATTTTTTGAATAAGGTGTCTACAGTTCTACACAAGCTTCCTGATATCTTTACACGTATTTTCTATTGATACAAAGCATCTTCTTTTGTAGACTAGAGCCAATAATTTGTAAAATTCACTGGATGTTGAGTTTGATGTATTTTAGAAGTTTGTCTTTTAAAAGGATTTTTTCTTGTAAGATGCAATGTTTGTCCTATAAAATGTGTGATTTCTCAAACAATGGTTCTTGGATTTTTATTTGTTAGAACTTATAGAATTTGTGGGAGTTTTTTCTTATTCTTAATTAGGTTGAAATTAGCCTTGAAAGGACAAAGCCTATGACAATGTAATAAACTTCAACACTTGTACTTTGTATCCTTAATTTTTCCATTATTTTATGAATGCAATTTTTTTTAATGAATTATTTTGAAGGATGGAATCAAACACCTTCTAAATATTAAAAAAATTCAAAATAGATGTATAATGTTACAAAGAATGTTATATTATGATAGAAGTTTTTGCATCACCATGTCATAAGAAAAAATGTAATGCCATTATAGGGCCGCTCTATGAGAAGGAAAAAAGGTCTCACATGTAATTTAATTTGCTCTTCCAACAAGGAAAGGGACATTAACCTAAAGGATCAAACTGTATTTTTTGGCAACATAGCAATTTTGGGCAGCTCATTATAGATGGAGTTTTTTTGTTTTTTTCCTTTGAAATTTTCACACAACATGTGCCCAAGGAGTAGCTTTAAGGCCCAACAATTTTCATGACTTTTGACTACATGGTTAAAAAGTTTTGACATGATATGTTGTTTCCTTCGTTATTGGGCAGCCTGGGCAGCAAAAAAAATCTCTTTAAATTATTTTTTTTTTAAGAAATTAAAATTTGAAATTGGTTTCTTTGACTTTTATCTAAGTGGAAAGCTTTGAATCATTTAATGAGTCAAAAGTTATGAGGATTTTTAGTTTGAGGTAGTTTGCGGCTAGTTATAGGATCTCTACACTACAAAAAAAAGTTTGAAATTCATTATTTAATTCAATTTTCAATATTTTTGAAAAAAAATAAAAACATTGGGTGTATATTGTTTAACACAACATTACAACCATTGGGATTGTCTTCTTTTAACTCTATAAATAAATTGTTAATAATTTATTCTTTTGGCTCATTTTCTACTTCTTTCTACTTACTATTTTTTTCCTATATGTTGTACAATTTCAAATGATCTGAAAATTTTGAAGCATGTAGCCAACTTCACTTGAAAAATTAATCCAAGGAGTTACAATAATTTTGGACATTTTTCCATACAAATATAGTCTTCTGAAGTGCAGCTGCTCGAATTTTTGCAGTGGTAAAAAAATGATTTTTGTCACTTGAAACACTAATATCTTGCAATCTATGTGGCATAAATTGTTGAATTTTTTTCACATCTTCTTAAACATGTGTTCTAAAAGATCCTATGGTTACTTTTGTCTAAATTTTTTTTTCTTAAAATTTGGTAGTTGTCTAAGAAGTGACAATTTTGAAGCGATTTTGGTGAAAACATAGTCAAAAACCTTTAGGGGTTAATCACCTATTTGCACTCACTGTCGATGGCAAAGTGTGGATAGATTTGATTGGTGAATTCACTACAAAAAAATGGGGGTATAAATGACTTGTCCACAATGACTACATCAACAACAATGACTACGAAACGACTACAAAATGAGCATTTTGGAGTCATTGTTGTAAATGTAGTCATTGTAGTAAATGTAGTCATTGTAGACAAGTCATTTATACCTCCATTTTCTTGTAGTGATTCTCTGTAACACTTGTCATTTTGTGCAGTTTATATGGTTTCTTGTGTTAAACAACAAAAAAAGATCTAGTGTCCAAATAGTTTTAATTTTTGTTTACTCCATACAATATACTGAATATACTTCTTCTTTGGTTGCAAAAATAGTTATTTATACTAAACAAGAAAGTATTGACACAATTACTTGGTAAATCCATAGGTCTTATTTGAACTTGAGTCGATGGTTGGATCACCTCAGCTGCTAACTAAGGTGGGTACACCTAAAAGTGCCACTTTTTGGTATTGTGCCTAGTAACTATTACTAGTCTGATCAAATTTTCATATAGTCTTCTTGGCAAGTGAAAGCACGTTCCAATGTACCAAAAAACGCAACATTTGGATACAGTATGCAAAAGTTATTAAGGTTCAAAGTCTGTTTCTAAAAGCGCTCTTGCCAAATAGGTACATAATGGAATTTAGAAATGTACAGCAACTATAGATGGCACTTTTAGGTGAGGTGCAATTTTAGGTGTACCCACCTTACATGTACTAAGGACTAACTTTTGTCATCTAAGTGTCTATTGCTTATTGTTTTAGTTTTAAATTGGAGTAATTATTATTTCAATTTTTTTCTTAAATCAACCAGGGATGTGATCCCTTTATTTTGTGTACACTTTTTCCTCTAAAATGGAATTTGTCCATGTATATATATATTACCATCACAATATTTGAGTCTAACATTAATGGACTTAGAATGCTAGGCTTAAAATTTGTGACTAAAATGAGGAAGATTAAACAAAACATATAAATTTTTGAAATACACATCCTTGCATTTTATTGAACTTCTTAGCGATAGAAGATAATAACAAACAAATTTTGTTGTACTTGCAAAAAACAAACCTTTCTAATTGATTGAAATTTAGAAAAGATGTACATACTTATAATTACAGTCAATTTCTTGAGTGTCTAGTAAAGTTAGTAGTTAAGATACAAGTGTTCAAAGCAAGTTCACCCTTTCTTGTGGCTACTCTCAAATGCAAATGATTTCCCTTAAGAAGCTTGTTTCTCCATTTTGCATCTTCAATTTCTCTTGCACTAAATATTCATTCACCACAATCTAAACTCAATGTAACATTCTTGTTGGTACACGTCTCAAATCAATTCAATTGAATAAAAGATTTATAGAATGCTAAGTATCGTAAAGAAGGGCTTCAAATCTCTCACACCAAAATTGCATGCATGCCCTTTCACCATGAGAATACCAATAGTCACACTATTTTGATTGAATAACCCTTCTATAGATCCAATGTTGTGCTACATAGCAATTGAAGGTGAATTTTAAAACGTTGTGCCCAATAGAATAAATTTTCAATGATGAAAGATTAAAACATAATACTTATATGGCATTTAGAAATTGAGCTTGAAGATATATTACATATAATCTTCTTTATAGGTGGAGGACTTTCTTCATTTGTACCTACAATGAAAGTAGCATGCAAATTTCAAATGAAGAGAACCACTTGCCAAAGAAGACCTTGTATTTATACTTGAGTATCAATTGTAAAATTCAAAATTAAATTAAATACTCAATTTTAGGAATTTTTAGATTTACAATAGAAACTTGGCTTTAGATTATTCATTTTTAAAATTTTGCTCAAAAGCAAAAGAGGTCATTTTGAATATCAAAATCAAATTCTAAAGGAAAAAAATGAAAGTAATGAAATTCAAGGTATTGTTTGGTAATTGAGTATGCTGAGCTTTTTTTATATACTACTCCTTAGAGAAGCAATTTTCATTTAGTATGACTAGAATTTAATTCAATTTTAAAAATATAGAATTTATAAAGTTTCATGAAACAATTTGAATGAAAATCATTTTCTCTTTAATATGAGAAAAAGAGTGGACCACTCAAAAGATATTTTTTGTGTATAGGGTAATTGCAAGAAACACTTGTCCTATTTTGTATCACACCATGTGTGTTGAATTGTTTTTTGACCATAACTTTTGTATTTTGGTTTAGATTGACTCAATATTTATTGGAAAGGTACTCATAACTATTAAAAACGTATTCTAATTTTTTCATAATTTTAAAAAATAATTTACTATCCAAAAATAGACCCCAATTAGATGTCATACTTTGCAGTTTAGGGTTTTTAAGTACTATGGAGTATCTTTTTTTTTAATGATTTTAAGATGAAATTTAGATGAGATGGTCTTTAATTAGACTAACAACTCTCCACTTGAGAGATTTTGGAATAAATTATTTTTATGTTATGTGGAGGTCTACAAAGTGAGCTTCTTTTTGCTCGTATTTTGAAACATTTAAAATATTATTTTGGTGCTTTTTTTGGTGAATGACCATCTCCAGAAAGTTGTTTCGAATGGACACTTTTTATTTTTTGAAAATACTTATTTTTACTATTTTTTCCTAATTAAAACATGAAGATATGTATTTTCTTAAGGTATGACACTTTTCAAGTTCTCCTACTTAGAGAATTTTTCTATTCATTTCCTTAGGTGAAAACCTTCATCTTAGAGGTGTATACATTATTAAAATTTTCTTTAAATTAATTTTAAATTAATTTTAAAATTTTAAAGTATTCCCAACAAAATTAGCCAAACACAACAAATAGGACAGGTGTTTCTTGCAATCATCCTATAAAGTAATTACTTATATGTTTAAGCTTTGTACTTGTAAGATTGCATTGATTTTTGTTAGAGAAATGAAGAGATACATATATTTCTAACAAAACATTACTCTTTATGGAAACATAGAAATTTAATTGTAGTTTCAAATTACGAAAAGAAAAAATGTACTTGGTGTTGTGATCTCAAAACAGATTCAAGAGTTTTAGCCAAATGTTCATTTTTGGAAGATTTTTAAAAACTTATACAAAGGGCATTAAAAAATTAAGTAGAAAATGAGCAAAATTTAGCCAGTTTTGAGATCACTAGTGTTGTCATAATACATTAAATTTGGTGCAAATCCAACAATGCACTTTGCATTACATTTTGTGTATTGCAAGATATATAATTTAAATGTTTGTGCATTACTCAATGCCTTCTTTATGTTTATCACCATACCAAGATTAAAGTAAACTTTTGTTGAATTTTATTGTTAGAAAATGAATCTCAATATGATTTGAGATGAAGGCTTGTAAAGATTGAATCATGTATTTATTATTTATTACAATTTTGCAAGGTCTATTTTTTAGAACTAAATTATCCTATGATGTTTACAAAGAAAGACATGCAAATTGCCAAATTGTATTCGCAAGCATTATTCATATTTAATATACACAATAGTTTATGTTAATGTTTAATCTTACATTGAGATACACTAGTATATTTTTAGCACATAATGTATGTAACCTCTAAATTCCAGAGGCACCAAATTTGGGTATCAACAATCCTTTGAAGTTAAGAAAATCTTAATGAAGTCACTATATCAAATAGTTTATATTTTCAAAAAATAATTTTGGAAGTCTAGTTTTAGTATCAAAATTTTGATTTTGAAGATAAATGCACGATTATAATTTTTTTTATTCAAGTTTTGTGCAAGGGTGTTGATTGCAAATCTTGATTTTTTTTTTGTGCTAATGACTCTTTGAAATGAACCTAACATATGCTAATTAAATCCTAGAGAGAAAATTACATTAAAAATTTATTTAAGAAAATTATAAAGCAGGTTATGAAAAACTATAATATGATTGGAGTTATGCATATTATGCTTTTTAACCTCATATTTTTCTAATGAACAATTTTTTGGGATTGATATGTGAAAAGAAGATTGAAAGATTGTAAAACGCTTTCATAGTTTTAAAAACCTTTATGATCAAACATCACCATATCCATAGGGCAAGATTGGTAGAAAATATTTAATTTTAAGAATCCCAATTAAAAAATAAAACAAAAAAACAAAAAATAAAAATTCAACAAGAATTGAATGACCAAGTTGTTGTTAGAAAACAATCCAATGTTAGTCACAAAGTGCAAAATAGTGTCCAACAACTACCAACCATCAAGAATTTTTTTGATGAGATTGTGAATGACTTTCTTCAATGACATTAAGTAAGAATGATGGATGGAGAGGTTGTTTTATTTAAAATGAAATTCATTGTTTTTAACGAACCCTCAAAAGAATGATATGGGATAACTTGAAGATGAGAGCTTGATTGTTCATCGTCAAAATGTAAGAATTGTCTTCAAATTGAATTTCAAACCCCATTTGGACATAGTAGAATAGATAATTCCAAAAACTCTGAATCAAGAAAAGCCCATCTCCAAAAACTTGTTTGTGATTTTGAATCTCCATAGAACATCAAAATACTTAAGGATTTTAGCCTTGAGCTTTGGAAATTGGGATAAGTCTCCTAAAACTTACTCTAAGAAACTTTGGCATAGTCAACAATACCATTCCAAATCAACAATGACATGCCTAGAATGACCAACTAATATATTGAAAAATGACCTAGTTCCTAGCCACCCAAATGAACCCAATTGTAGGATTATGTTGGATGGCTAAAGCTTACACAGTTGCTCGTGAGCCTATTGATGTATACCAAACAATATTTCATGCAATTTCTATTGAATTGGTATATTACATGTATTAGCAATAAGGATTTTGCACAAAGTATAGGTGAAGTTCCAAAGAAATAAAAAGAAGATGAATTTCCAAAACTTGTATATAAAATTTTGTTCTCTGTTCTATTACAAAATGAGCAAGGGTGATTGCAAGAAACACTTGTCCTTTTTTTTGTCCCCTTGACCTCCAACAGGTACTTTTTTGCTCATAACTTTTGCATCTTTTCTTCGTTTGGCTTGAAATTTGGATTGAAGGTGCACACAAAAGTTTTAGATGTTGAGTAATTTTTTCAGAATTTTTAAAATTATTTTACTATTTTTAAACTGGCCCCGATTGGGTGTCTACCTTGGCCATTTTGGAGGTTTTTAGTCCTATTTTTTACTCAAAAATCCAAATTTGAAGCCACAAATTGGACAAGTTGGAGGTCTACTAACATTACAATGGATGACAATGAGTTTTTATGAAAATAGTAATATGTCAATTGTGCACATGGGGTCAAAGTGACCTTCCTTTGCACAAAGGCCATGAAGAGGGAAAAATTTTCCTAGAAGAATTTTTTGTTGCAATGTAAGAAAAATTTTGTTTAGAAAAATGGATTTTTTTAAAAGAATTTTTTGAATTTTTTTTGAATTACTAAAAATGAAAAGGTCCACAGACCCCTTTTTTGCTATTTTTTGCTCACAGTGGCCTGAGTAGTACTTTGTAGCACTCTCTAGTACTACATAGTACTACATAGGACTAAATCGACGGCCCACATTTGCAGGCGCCTGAAATCAACGGCTGACATTGACAGGCGCAGTGTAGACACGCAGTACTGGTAGGATCGTGCAGGACTGCCAGTCCTACACCAAAAAACTATGTTTTTGAGACAAAAACGTGAAGTGTTTCTTGCAATGACCCGCAAGTACTATTAAAAAAATTGGAATTTTTTTCTTCATATATCAACTTCAAAAGAAATGTGATCTAGCTTCTATATAGGATTGATTCACTAGCACTCTCTATGCCAATCAATCTTAGAATTCTTCTCAATTATCTTAAATATTAGCAAGTACAATATAAGATCATTTAATTTAATCAATGTTAGATTAGATGTCTCATGTCTCACTCCAAGTAGATTCATTCCTATACAAGTTGTGTTCCCATACAATTTACTAGCCATTGGGCTATATGTACCTAGATAGATTGAGGGTAGATGCTTTAACCAACCTCATTAGAAGAAATTTGAGGGCATTAGGAGACTGCAGGTTCCCGGACTGCGGGAACGCAGTTTCTGCCCTGTGAACCCGAATCCTACGTGGTCGGGACACTGCCACGTAATATATATTTTTTTTTTTTCAAATTTTTTTTTGACTTATTTTCATATTTCAGGACCCGAATTTTATTTTTTATTTTTTATTTTTTTCCATAAAAATCGGCCTGACGAGGATCTGCGGCATTGGGAGCCGTTTCAGGAACAGACCCGAAACGGTCTCCTAATGCCCTCAGATTTCATCTAATGATAGAAGAAAAATATGTGTAAGTTATATTATTTCCTTATTGCACTCACAAAATAAGATGCAAGCTTTGGATTGAAAAAATAGACAAAATGCCAAAATATTCCTAGTGTTGGAAAATTACAACACTAGCTTAACTTCAATTGAACATCTTTTTCAGACAGGGAATTCAAGAAAATGACTTGCCTTTTCATGACATATGCTACAAATGTCTTTTTGACCAACTCATAAACTCCATACTACCATATAGGTCCCTTCATCAATGGATTAGGAAATCAATTCCTCATTCCTAAATGTTGTGGTCAAATCCTTGCTTGATAAATATTTCTTAACCAATAACCCTAAAGAAGTTGTGACTTGTTTAAATAAAATAAGACTTGATCTTTGACTTCAAGTCCTATGCATCAATATTTTTTTGTAAATAATTCCATACATTGTAGCACCCCTTATGTAGAAGAATCAACAACCAATCTTGTGATGGTCAAATTTCCACCAAAAGTCTCATGCCACTCTTCAAAGTATAACAAAAGATATAGTTTGATAAAAGTATGACAAAAATAGTTTGATTTCTATAAAGACTGATTTCCAATGACAAAACTTATTATTACACCTTCAAGCTTTCTAGTCCCTAAGGATCTAAGGTTGACAAGACCATTTCCACTAGCTTCTTATTTTTGTCATCCTATTTTTGGCACCATTTCTATTGTAAAACTCATACAAATCCATTTACTTTTTTGAAAATTTTAATGTAATAATTCTGACTTAAGTAATGTGTCAGTCTTTGGTTGGAGGATACTCAAGTGCTAATATGTACATGGAATGGTGGTTTGGAGACATTTTTGACCCCCTACAAAGGTAGTTTTGTAATCCTAGGCAAACCACATAAAAAATTCATAAAAACTATAAACTTTATTGGAAAATTATAATTCCACTTGGTTTTGATTTGTAAAACATGTGCACACCTCCGAAAAATATGTAGTTCTCTTGTATTTGGCACCAACATATATAGATTGCAACTTAGGATGGTAATAGGCTTGTCTACCTTATGTGTAGGAACCACAACATTGATGTTGGCCACTTCTCTTGACTATGACTATGAGCTATGAGGTTGGAAGGTTACTTACAACTTTTGCATGAGAAGATTTTAAAAATTTGAATAGTAGTAAGTTTACAAGCAATCATAATCCATTTAGCCATGAGAATGATAAATGCATCTTCAAGGGCCATCTTGCTCAAGCCACATTATTTACTAGAGAAGCATCATACTTGAAAAGATGCCACAAACCTTGATTGGGCCATTGCACCTAAGAAAAAGGAATCATCGACTTTTGCATTGCTATGGGTTTTTTAACCCTAGAGCGTCTAGAATCATGTCTAGAATTGACAATTTCGAAAAAATCATTATATAGTACTATTTGGAAGAATATTTTGGGATTGTGATATAAACAAAAGTTGTAATTTTGAGTTTAAGATTCCATCCATATGGTTAGATTCTCCAATGCTTTCACCAATATTTTTCTATAAATTCTGAAAGGATAATTTTAAAATTCCTTCAAAATTCAATTACAAATAAAATATTATCATTTTTCAAGTAAAACTTGTGGGAGTAGGTTTGAAATGAGGTTCTCTTCATATAGTGATTTTTTTAATTTTTTTGTTTTTTTAATTCTATGACCTCATTTTTACAAATTTGGTTTTGAACTAGTACAGTCAATGCAAATCAACCACTCGATATGCTTCCACATTTGTAATTTTAGAAGATTATGTACACTAGTAACACCAAATCCAACCCTTCGACAAAACAAAAACTTCATAAAGAATTTCTAAAAATTAGGATGACTTCCATCCAAGCTGTAATGAGACATAAAAGTAATTTCAAATCTCTTCATCATCTAAAAATTGGACGTCGGCGCACTCCAGGGTTAAGCTGTACATTTAGTTCCTTTCATAGCATAATGAAATAAATAAAGATTGATATTGGCACCTTGCTTGCTATTACATGTTTATGGAATACTTGTTTTGTACACCTCCAATTTGGGGCTTAAAATATTGCTCAAAGACATTTAGTCATTGGATTCTTCTTAAGACCCAAGGTATAGAACCAATGATTTTGGGCATCTAAATTGCAAATTGTGAGCTCCCATTGGTGTATCGTTTGCCCTTGCATAGTTGCATTGAGCATGCAATGTGAAGGTCTTGGGGTCTGCCCAAAAGATGAGAAATTCCGCAAAGCTACAACAATCTACAATTTTTGTCTTCAAACATTGATAACATTGATTGATAAGTTTTTAAAATTCTTCCCTCAACTTCCTCGCAACAAAAAATGCTTGTACTACTTGTTTTTGCAGGGTTTTGAAGTAAACATGAATCAAATTTTAATAGGTAAATTTGATAAATTATAAATCAAATTACAATTATGAGATAAATTTGTTAGAAATTAGAGCAATATTTCAATAGTATTTCAAAGCTCATACATTTGCTACCTCAAATTCACACTAGTCCTAGTTTTTGGAGCTTTGACCATTTGATTGCTATGATTTTGTCTCTCTCAAATGTACCATTTTCCAACAAATTTGACCATATTTCTTCTATATAATGCTCCAATTGTAAGGTATTTGCATCTAATAGAAATTGTATTCGAACCAACATTTCTAAAAATACAGTTTGAGAAATTTTTATATCATGATATTAGCAAATGAAAGCAAAAGTGAATGTAATTGATTTAATGAGAATTTTTAGATTCTACATGAAATCAATACTCAAAATTGAGGTCACGAAAACACCAAATTTTGACACTAGACTTTCCTTAATTGGACATCCCTTGAAGTACAAAATACTTCCACTCTTGTTGGTTGATATCAAATTTTTATGATCTTTTATTGTGATTCTTACAATAACAATAAGGTCATTTCAAGACCTTAGATAGCTGCGTATATCTTTGATTCGAACAAAGTGAATCTTTTTATCAAAGCTTTCTATGTACACGTAAATCAATATCAAATTTTTATTTTTTTCAAAAGTAATTATTTAAAAAAAAATTGGATTGCTTGGGCTACCAACTAAGCAATGAAAATCACATATCATGCAATAACTTTTAAACCATGTAGTCAACAGTTATGAAAATTGTTGGGCCTTAAAGCTACTTTTTGAGCCTATTTGTATGAGAATTTCAAAGGAAAAGAAAACAAGTCCATTTGTGGTGAACTACCCAAAATTGCTATGTCCAAAAAACATAGCTTGGTCTTTTAGGACTTAATATGGATCAAAGATCAATAAACTGTTTTTTTGTTGATCTTTGATGCCAGTATTTGGTTGATATAAGTATACACTTGGTTTTGATATTTTTACTTCAAGCCTCATCAAATTTAAGAAAAAAAATTCATTCCACATTTCAATATCAAAGTTTATAATCAATATTAGATAAACTTCTAACAAATACTTTGCAAATTTGTAGTTTGTTTATATGATGTTTGGAAGAGAAATACTTGAATTTGTGATATTCTAGAAATACAATGGTTGTTGAAGGGAGGTGACATTAGAGAGGATTGTTAGTAAGAGTGACATTGTAGAAGGGGAATTTTGATTGCTTCTTTTGACTTCAAATTTCATCGCACTTCTACAATTTTGTGATTTTGTGAGCTTTGAACTTTTATAACTTCAAATCTTCAATGTTCTATTGCTAATATCAAATAATTTGTAAATTTTGTTAGATTGAAGCAAATTTGAATTGCAGAAGAATTCACGTATTCACAAAGTCTTTAAAATTTGCAAATTTGTTATTTCAATTCTTCAATTTTTGTCACCATTGTTTGTGAGGCAAGAACTTTTTCAAATGGTTGTGAGCAAATATTCAATTGAGCTCAACAATGCTTCTAAGGTACACAATTTTTTTTACACTTACTTTAAGTAAATTTCATTTCAAGTATAGATTGGTGGTTTGAAGATTGAACTTTGCTTGAGCAATTTGAGCTTCATTTGAGTTTAATTGAAATCTCAATCTAATAGTTTGACCTATTTGAGCAATTTGAGCTTCAATTGAACAATTTGAGTCAAATTTTATCAATGAAATCTAACCTAACTTCAATAGTTTGACTTAATTTGAACAATGTGAGATTGTGAGCATTATTTGAACAATTTGACCTATTTCAATTTTAATTTCACCAATTTGATTCTAATTTAAGTTTTGTTCGAGCAATTTGAGTCAAATTTCATCAATGCAATCTACCCTGATTTTAATAGTTTGTCCTAATTAGAACTTAATTTGAACAACTTGAGTATTTTTTTTGAACTTCATCTAAACAACTTGAGTATTTTTTAGAACTTCATCTAAACAAGTTGAGGCAAAATTGAGCAATGGAATTTAATTCAATAACTTGACCTTATGTAAGCAATTTCATATAATTTGATTTGAATTACAACTAATATAGCAATCCATCAAACAAACTCTAAGTAGAATTTTAGACCTCATTTAAGCATATTATAATAACTTGAAATTGTGAAAAGGTAGAAAATTAATCCAAGTTTCATCTTCAAAAATTTGTTTGACATTTTGAATCTCCATTCAAAAGTTATGGAAAATTTTGAAAAGGGACTTGAATAGACAATTTTTTGACAATTTAAGACTTCCTCTCTAAAATTTGTCTATAACTTTTGATTGGAGGCTTGAAATGTCAAATGAATTTTAAAAGATAAAACTTAGTTTAATTTAATCCCCTTTTTTTGGTTCAAAGTTTAAAAATTTACATACTCTACTATACCTAGATGATGTCTACAATTATACTTTAAATACAATTCTTAGCCATGATTTAACTATGAGCAGTTGAATTCCTACTCATCCTAATTTATGTATCCCATATGGTTTGTTGTACCTCCTACCATCCTACTTGTATAGAGAGCTTGTCTTCTTCTCTCCCATATCGCTTAGGTAAGAAACACTCAAAGTTCAAATGTCAAATATACATTGAACTACCCTACAAATAGTGCTAAATTTACTAAGGTTGGATTCAAATTAAATTTCAAAGTTAAGTTTTGTGGTCCTATCTATGTGGTGGGTTTGCTGATGTTGCATCTTTGCTTGTGTGGTGATTTTTGCCTATATAGCAATCTATAAATTTGTATTTTTGAAATATTTAAAAATTAAACCAAATAGTGAAATGAAATCAACACGGCTATGTTGATTATTTGTCCAAATCAAGATGTTATAACCTACACCATCAATCAACATATATTAGTTCATTTTCATATTGGTTTGCACACATTTTTTTCTTGTAGTGTTGTGTACTACAGAATTTCTACCCTCCATGGATTTTAGGGTTTATTGTTTGGATTTTTATAATCCTATCCTAAACCCTCTTTTTTTTGTAGTTTTGGACTACAAAATTTCATTGTTGTAAAGTTTAGGGCTTAAGATTTTTTTAATCCTAGCCTAAATTTACAATTGTCATCCTCTTTAAACTATGGTTTGGGTTTTATTTATGATTGATAACTTTGTAGATGTTAATATTGATAGCATTAGATCCATATGCGTTCAATGTTGAAAATGTTTGGCTTTTAATTTTAGGAAGGAAAAGGCAACAATTTCTTGATACAATAGCAAAATTGCTAGTAAACATGTTAGCCATCCTATTGTCCATGCAATGCTCAATGAGCTTTTTATAGCCAATATACCCCATTCTTCACAATTTTTTAAGTTCATTAGAAAATACAATCAAGTTTTTTAATTTACAAGTATACATAGTGAGTTTTAGTATAGTCAAGCGAAAGGTCAAGAATTATATATTTTCATATAAATAGAGAATTATTTTATCATATTAGAAATTTAAAGTCCAAAATAGATCATAGCTTAAGATTTGTGCAAATTTACTTTTTGAATGATGATTTGTAAGCAAATCATTGCATAGAGATCTTTGATGATTTTCAATTGAGAGATTGTTTACAGCATCTAGGAGATTTTAGAATCAATAAATGCATTAGTTTGTCATTTCAAGTCTTCACATCATGTTTTTTGGAAGGACATAAAAAGGGACTTTGTATCTCCAACGGGACACCTACCAGTGAAATTGTCATTAATACAATCAACTTATAGTTCAATAGATTGTTGTTGTTCTTGACAAACAATACATGGAATTTGGCTAAGATATTATTTTTCATCAATATGGTGGAAATTTGCAACAAATAAATGAAATTTTTCTAGTTTATATTACTTTATTTCATCCTTTGTTGTTTCTATATGCCCAAGAGGTGGTCCAATTCTAATGTACTACATAGGGTTGGTAGGTTGTTCCAACAATATGTAGTAGATGAGCATCTATGTGTATAACACAAGAATCTATTTTTCATTAGACATCATCAAATAAAACTTTGATCATTTTGTTATCAAAGGATTGTAGTTGCTATACAAGAGGACAATTTAGTACACATTGGACATTGCATTTTTTTATGTGCAACATTCATTGGCTTCGCTCAATACATACAAATTTTCTTCTATGACAATTTGGCTTTAGGTAGAGTTTTAGGCAAACCACATTTATTTGTACAATGATGTATAATCAAACTTGGTCTCACATCATTGATGAGCTTGAACCAAGTCAAAGTCCTCTAGATTGTCCAAATGTGGTTGAGTGTGTTTTTGAGTTGAAATTAAGAGTATTGATGGACAAAATAAAATAAAAAAGTGTGTTGGAAGAGAGAACTACTTTTTATTACACTATTGAGTTTTAAGAAAGTAATATCTTTTATACTCACATTCTTTTTTGGCTGAAAGACAAGGTCAATAATTGTGATCTTATAGATACGGTTGTATATATTGACATTTTAGATTTGGATAGGTAACCACAACTTTATGTTATAGTTGCTAAACATATGATGCATAGTCTACGTAGTTTGGATAATGCCAATTGTTATTGCTCTAAACATTATCCATCCAAATTTGCATTATAGAAAATGCTCTAAATATTATCCAATGCAAACTCAAGATACCACTAAGATTGATGGTGATGTTTACATTTTGTATTGTTGCCGAAATCAAGGTTGGTATGTTGAGAAACACACTTGTATTCAAATTGTCTTTCTAAACAATCAATGGATTGTGCCATACAATCCATATTTAGTAGTCTATTTTAACTATCATATATTTGTAATTCAATAAAAATTGTCAAATATCTCTATAAATATGTTTTTAAGGGTTTAGTTTGTAGTGTTGTAGAGATGGATGAGGTGATCAATGAAATTAACTATTTCTTTAGAGGAACACTATATGACTACCAAAAAGTATATTGAAGACTCTTTTCTTCTAAAACCAACAACAAAAATCATAGTATATGTCGTTTACTTGTTTATCTTTTCAATGAGTAATATGTTATTTTTCAAGAAGGAACATCTCTACCAATGCAATGTGACGAAAAGTGGCGTACCACCCAAGTCAATTAATTAGCCCCCCCTCCTCTCTCAAAAAATTTACAAGCCATTGATTTTTTTTAAAAAGACTTACCTTTGTAATCACCGTTGATTTCTCAAAAATTCCCAAGCCATTGATCATGTAAGATTTAATCTGAACCATTCAGATACAGATAGGGATATGGATACTCTACATGTATTATACAAATTATACAGATACGGTCCAGATATGGTCCAGATACAAATATAGGTACAAATACAAGTTCAAATACAGGTACAAATATAGATTCAAATACAAATACATGATCACTTGTCCCATAATGTTTGTCAATCAGTTGGTTTCAAAAAATTACAAGAGGAGAGGGGAGGAGGGAAATGGGGATTTAAAAGTTTAAAAGTTTAAAATTTAAAACTTTTTGGCCTGTAAGAACATGCCAAGTGTACTAAACCCAAATTTAAATTTTTTTAGAATTGGTAGTTATTGCCACTTTTTGGTACGTTGTTCACACAATGTACCAAAAAGTGGCAGTAACTGCCAATCCACAATCAGTGATTGATTAAAGCATAGAGATTAAATTCACAAATTTTTTTGAACTCAATTGGTGTATTTGTGCCTTAATTTCTTTTGGCAATGAAGGCAACCATATACTTCTTTTATACTTGTATCTTCCACTTTACTATAAATGAGATGACCAAAATAATATATGGAAAAGAAGACAATGCAAGGTAAAAAATTTTGGTAGGGTGAATATGGTTCCTATAGGTACTAAATTATTTAACTTTAAAAATAAAAAAATTCAACTATAGGATCATTTAGTTAACTTGTTTGAATCAATACATTTAAAAAAATTAGAATGTTGTTAACTCAAATTGAGGCACTAACTTTGTTTGATGATCTTTTGTGTTTTTAAAATACAATACATTCAATATACAAAATTATCTGCATTGCAAAAAAGCCTTTCTAAGGTGTTGCTAAATGAGACAATTGTCTTCGAGATGCAAGTGTTATTACATTGCTTAGACAAATTCAATGATTGTTTACAACACTTTTTGTGTTTGAATAACCATTAGACCCTCTCAGTTTGGTAAGGAGACATCTAGATATTATTTCTCATAATTGGCGTGATGATAAAAAATGCTTTAGCAAAGCAATTTTGTTGATTGATGAACAATTGTCATCTTCAAGTAAAAGCATTGTAGACTTTTTGACATTCAAGATTTGAATGAATTTGGTTATTCAAGTATTGTTGTTAGTATTATTGTTTTAGAAACCCATCTTCTAAATAAATTGATTTTTTGGGATGGTCCTAAAGATATTGGAAAGACTTTTGCATTGAATATCACATTAGGTTATCTTCATGGTTATTGAATTAAGTGTATAGCAATAGTAGCAAGTGAAATTGCTATTTATTTTTTGCATGAATAATGAACATCACATTCTTCTCTTACCAAGTTACAATTGCACAATAAATAAATAAAGAAACAAACAAACAAACACAATGGTAGTTGCTTGCAATTGTTGCTAGTGTCTCCATTTCTATTATTGTGTAAAATTGTGGAAGGGTGTTATTATGGACTCACTACAAGAGAAAGGAATGTTTTAAGTATAGTCTTAGTAGTATAGTTTTCTAAGTAATGACCTTTAAGTAAGGTTTTTAGAAAAAATTTACTAAAAAGATTGTCCTTTTAGTAAAATTTTACTAAAAATCTTACTTAAAAGGTCATTACTTAAAAGATTATACTACTAGGATTATACTTTAAACACCCCTTTCTCTTGTAGTGACTAGAGGTGTAGATTCCAAAAATCACACATCATTGCAACAATAGTTGGTTGCCATTTATACTATATTGAAGACAATTTCCTGTCACTAGTACTTTTGCCATGACAATTAACAAATTGTAGGGCCAATTATATAATTGACTTAGCATTTACCTTTGAAATGAGGTATTTATCCATGGCTCGTTATGTGTGGCTTTGTCTCATGGTAGGCATCCTACAAACATTAAGGTTGCCAATGACAATTCAAATGCCGTGCAAAAAGGAAAAAAAATGTTGTTTACCATGACATGTTTGTATAACATTTTTCATGTAGATTCATACAGATAACACCACTTTCATCAACTAAATAGAAAAGTTAAAAGTTTGTTTCAAACTCCACATGTTTAGGGTTCATGCATGCTTCCAATTCATCCTATTGGTGTCCATCCTCATGTCATTGTTCAATTGAGACAACCTACTGTATCAATATTTACAATTACATTATATTTCAAGCAATTTTGCTCCATATGAATGAATTCTTCTACATTCTAAAATATGTACATTTTTTAATGTAATCATCATTGCACATACTTCATTCATTAAAATTTGTATTGTACATTTTGAATACATACATGTTTGTAAAAAATTTTACATAAAGATTTTAATAAATTTTATTTGAAGACTTAGTGAAATTTATTCCTCTACATTTCATATATATTATCATATGAAAACTTTATATTTAATAAAATAGTATGTTGAATGCATAACGAAGTAAGCACCAACCACTAGAGTTACTATAAAAATACACAATGATACCGATTGGTTCAATAATTGAATCATTTTGACTACCTATCACTATAGTAGTAGGTTCCAAAGTTAACTCTAAAAAGACAAGTTGGTCACTTTGGAAGTCAACCTATTTGATACTATGTGAATCATTTGAGAGCACTCATTAGAGATCAAACTACTATACAAGACTATTCTTTTTCACACAAAATTCTAATGATGAACATCTGCACTTCTATTTTAGATAGAAAGATTCTTTGTCTTTTATCAAATATCAAGTGTTTACAACATCCTTCTAGGACGAAAGTTGACCAAACTAAAAAGAAATAAAGCAAAGGCCAACATGGGCTTTACAAATAATTAAATCATATGGTTGTCCAAATTGAAAAATTGAAAATTAATTAACCCAAAAACAAAGAAGAACATTTTTTGATAGATGAACAAGAGAAAATCTTTCTATATAGGACAAAATTGCAATTATTCATCCTCAGAATTAGAGGTGGAAAGGGAAGATCTTCTACAATGCTTTGACTTCCAACAAGTGCTTTTGATTTTTTTTCAACCAATGATTCCCATGGTATCAAAACTCATGATTTTCACTGGCTTGTTGTTTAGGGGTTAATGATACCTTACAAGCAATGTAATTTTGTTCAAATAGTGCATCGGGTCATCTTATGATTGGTTTAGGGTAACATGAACCTTTCAAAATTTGAAGTGAAAATACAATTTTGGCACTTCTTTGTGAAAACTGTCCACATGCAATAACATTTTACAGCAAAAAACAAGCCATCGGTGCCCTTGTATGGACTCACAAATGCAAGAGCGTGACCATTATACCTATGTGGAGAAGGAGACCAACAACATTGAATGTGTTATTGTCATGCCAAAGAAGCACTAAAAATTCAAATGCAATCTACAGAAAAAAAATTGGCAAGAACACATTCAATGAGGCCAAAGCAGAGTTGCAACTAGGATTTCCAGACCAAAACAGACAATGAGTTTTCAAATACCTGTACTGCCTAGTGATATTTTATTCAACTCAAATAAAGCAAAATACACAAAACCACCAAAACTTAACCGTGCAAAACCAAATAAATGCAGAAATCAATGAGTGAACTCGAAAAAACAGATAACTATTATTCAATGCTTCAATACCGCCACATTTCAAACTAGTGTGGGCACATCAGTTTCTGAAAACTCAACTAATATTCACTATCAGTTCATGAACTCACATGCTATTAAAGTAGGAACAGTGAAATGAGATTGGATCAACTCAGTTGTTCCAAAATCTCCAAAATCCCAGTTCTCCACAACATTTACATAACAAGGCCGCATTCGTCCACAAATCACACCACCACACACGAGTATGCAATCTAAAAGAGTGAGTTAGCCACCACTTACAGAACGCCAGTTCACAGCAAGCCCTCCAAGTATCCAACTAGGTATTCCACCTTCATAAGCAAGTCTTCGGTGCCGACGCTAATGCCAGCCACAAACGTAGTCCAAAAATGCTACCAAGGCGATGGAAAGAGGGTAAAGAGCCAGGCCAATGAAGGCCATCCACAGTGGGAACGTGGTCCGAAAGGCTGCCACAGCGCCCATGATCAACGTTGAAAAGAAGATGACGGAAATCTCAGCTGAAAAGTCCCAGAGCAGGCTCCGGAAGTACACGATCGCCAGGAAAATTCCCAAGCACATGGTGTTGTTCATGGTCACAGCACCATAGATCTGCAGTCATTATTTTCATAAATGAAGTCAGGCGCTCTACTTCAATAGTACTATGCTTAACTTCACTGACAAACAACACTGGTGTATTCATTATACCTCTTAACGTCCTCCAAACAGAAATCATGAACCACAGGGAGACACATTCATACTTTGCACCTACACTGAAATGGAATGTCCATTTTGGAAGCTCATAGTCAATTATAATGACTGATAAAATCTATCTCTATCTATCAAAATCGTAGACATGATTAAGACTTTCCATTAACACATTTGGTTACGTTCCTTCAATCTTTCTAAACGATGTATTTTAACTCACACATATATGGATAAAGTATTTTTGATGATTTAGGCACAAGAAATTAACTTTTTCTCAACTGTTGTGAATTAATTTGTGAAGATTTATCATGAAGGAAAAAGTCCAGAGTACCTGAGAGTAAGTCATTGAGATGTTTTTCTTGCGTTTCCTCCTGGCGAAAATGAGAGAAGAAATGGCTTCGCTGGAGTTGGTAGCCAGAGGTGTAGCAATGAAGGAGATGAAGAAGGGCGAGATACCAGAGGCTTTGGAGAAGCCACCAATGGCATCGACTAAGGGATCGGCAAAAATAGCTGCAACTGCCGCTCCAGCAATCAAGAAGCTAACAGCTTTCGTAATAACCTGCTTTCGAGAAGGTTCACGTGGTTCTTCTTCGTCGTCGTCGTCGTCGTCGTCGTCGTCATCGCCGTCTTCCATCAAAGCCAAATCTAAACTTGCGTTCTGCATCCATGAATAAAAGTGTGAATAAATAGGTGCAAGTCAACAAACCTCTACAGCCTTAGTGTCTGTCTGTGTGTGCACGAATGGCAGGAGATTTATCAACATGCGACCCAATATAGGAGAGAAAGCCCTCCGACCTTCAAACTTCAGTAGAACTGAAAGCTCACCTGAGCCTCCTGATCCCAGGTACTAGATCCATTGGTTGGGGATCGGGACTTCTTCTTTTGTGCTCTGCTGGTCTTCACCCATTTCTGAAAACCCTTCAGAAACTCATCCAAAGAAATCCTTCCATCATCGGATTTATCGAAATCTTCCATCCAGCGCTTCACTTCTTGTTGTTCAGGGACTTTACGCGCTCTCTCTATCCCTAATCCCAGAATCAAGCCCTTCAGCTCCTTCTCAGTCAGGTGGCCATCATTCTCTTCGTCAAAATGGTCGAATAGCCTGTGGAAACATCAAGCGCACAATTCAATTGCTTGGTGCGAGCGGAAAGTTCACAAATTGACAGAGTTCAACTGCACGGTGTCCTCCACGGAAGGGAGACAAGACGTATATTTTCACATATGACATCGACAAACTTACTGCTTGAGCACCCCCTCATCTGCTTCACCATTTTCTTTAAACAGCTTGGTACCAATATTTTCCTCAGCATAGCGATTAAATTTGTGAATTGCATGGCTTCTCCTGTATTTGTGCTGTGCCATAGCGATCCTCCTCCGCTGAATCCAAGGAGCCGTGAGCTGCATCCAAGAAAAATAACCAACGAAGTTGAGTGAAAACTGAAACAAGAATTGTAGTTTCATCTAACACGAAGACAAACCCTCTTCGTAAGACAACGCAATTAAATAAATTCTGAAGTAGTTTAAGGAAGTTTTCTAACGAGCGGGGTCGTTCCCAGCGAACGATCTCTAGGAAATACTAACTCACCTGATAGGCAATATAACCGGCGAGCTCAAGTATTGAGATAAGAGCTGCAACCAAAATAAAAGCATGCCCCTCCGTGTTCAATCCCAGTAAACGAGGACTTTGTGCCACCACATATGGAAGAAGAGTGGTTATCATAATCCAAGACGCCCACTGCGTTTGCTTATCATTCGTAACTCCCGATTCTGTTCCCACACCAAAAACAAATTCTCAACATCAAGCCAATGCCATTGTTTGCGAACATGAGCATATACATTCAGCAAAACCTTAAAAAAATAGCGAGAAATACTCAAATAGTGTCATTATCGTTGCAACTGCATTTACTTCAAAAGCAAAAGACCATACTCCCAATTTCACATAAAAAATGAAATAAAAAGTACCAAACTAATCAAGGTCAACAGAAGTACTTGTGAGACTCCATTTTTTATCCGGAGACAATTGCTTATCCTTGGCCACCAGCATGCCAGAATGCTCCACGAGGTCACAGCGACCTCTAATAAGGCAGGAACCCCAGAGAGCAGTGAGCACCATGACGGATGATCCAGCAACCAAACCCATTCCCACCAGCACCTCCTCCTGCGCTTCAGCCTGGCTTGCTCCCAATCCCGACACTGCGATAGCCACAAACAGCAATAAGTGCTGCTGCATTCATAGAGTTGCAAGGAGGTCAATCTCTGACCAAGATGGTAACGTAAGGTAATGTTCAAGGAAATGAGATATCAAGTAGGCAACGGCATCATTATACAGGAAACTGAAAAGATCGAAATGACTTCAAGCACTGGTAACGATTGAGCACTGCCTAAACTCCTCAAGTTCAATTCAAAGTGCATACACTGACTCTGTAATAACGTCAGATCAAGATGAAGACTAGAAACCAGGGGAAGTTGACGATGAACATATTGAATGCGAGCAGAAGCAAAGATACCATTTGATACCAACGCTACGTGAGCTGAAATGTTTGATGTTGAACGAACAACAGAGGTCCAACTTCAGAGCAATTTTCAGTTGGTCTGTAGTCAATTTTCTCGATTCTAAAACCATTTGGGGATACTTCCTTGGAGATCCCGTCACAACTGAAAAAGGTACATGTCATCTACTACGCACCAATCAGCGATCTCTCTATATAAAAAAACTCTCATTTCTAACACCAATTTTGGGGATGCTATTCACTTGACGTACTTCAATGGAGATCCCGACACAACTGAATAAGGTACATGTCATCCACTAGGCACAAATCAACGATCTCTACAAAAAAATCAAATTTAACATTCGACAAGAGTGTTGACCACCGACCCTTCACAGTAGCACCACATTAGTTGACAATATCTAAACTTTCCTACACAGATTTGACTGACAACCAAAAATTTCAAATCCAAGAAGTGAGTGCCAAAGGAAGAGATCACCGCAGAATCAAACCAAAATGGATTCGCTGATTAGTCAACTTGCAGTCAAGTCCGCAACTCACAGTTAACATTCAAGAGTACTATATACCACCCACCCTACCACAGTGCTTGATAACAACTAAACATTTTCAACCCAAAGTTTCAAGCTCAAGAGAAAGAAGCGAGCGCCAAAGAAAGAAGTCACCACAGGATCAAACCAACATGGACACCCTGATTCGTGAAGGAATCTGTGAACGATTCTTGAATTGGCAACCAAGTCCCTATCTCAACAAATCTCATCCAAAACGAGACGTATCTCACTCCCCAATCGATCCATTGCCATTCACAAAGCATACTGACAATCACAAACGCAACCCCAAGAGGCTTACCAGTGATGAGCAATGCATCAGGAAAGGCCCCCAGAATCGGCAACACTAGTCCCCCAATAATCCCCGGACTCAATACCGTCAGCAGCAGCTCACTCCCATCCGACAACAGCTGCGCGGCTTTCAACAACATGAACCCATAAATCACCAGCAGCGCCGCGTTTCCTCCCAAACTCACGGAACACGGCATAATCCCATACTGCTCCTCGCACTCCTTCCCTTCGGCAATCCCCCACTTCCCAAACAACCTTCCCAACCATGGCTGCTGCTCGTGCTCTGCGAGCACGGATTCAATGTGCGCATCCCTTGTTACATCTCGTGCATCCCCTGTTGCGCCTGCTTGGAATGCTAGTAGCAGGAGGGCGACAGCGCCCAGGAGTAAGTGGCGGCCTCGCGGCGCCGTGAGAGTTTCCATGGATTTGTTGGGTCTCGAATTGCGGATTGTTGCAATGGAGAAATGTGGAACTCCGGAAGGGGTCCGCAGGAATGCCAATCGGCCGAGGAGACGGAACAAGAGAAGAAAACTTCAGAGGAGGAGTTGGGAGTGAGGGGCACGGGGCGGGACAGGGCTGTGCCAGCAGCGGGTGTTGCAGGCGCGGATGTCGGGGTCGGTATGTACGGTTGGTAGGTCGGAAGTTAGAGAGGTCGGAAGAGTAGGGTTAGTGTAGGTACTGGGCACCGACCAGGTTGTTTTACTTAATTTTTTAATTTTTTCCTTTAAACTCTGGTTTCCTTTAACTCTGGGACACCGGGCTACACAACGAGGAAACCATCCTTTGGGGTACCGTGTGAATAATTTGGTTACATAAGAGTTAATTGTAAAGGTTATCACTAGTTAGAGCATCCCCATTGGTTGTGTAAAAGCAAGACACGGCCAGGGGATGCTTGGGGAGTCATTCAAGGAGCCCGGGCCCAGCCAAGGAAATTTCCCCCACCCCAACACGCCAAACGGGCACGGGGAACAAATAATTTCGGACTTCGAGGCACTTTATTGAGGATTCCAAGAAAACAAGTCGTTAGTCAGTACTAAAGTACCTCGAAAGGAGAATTTAAATAATTTTTAATGCACACCGAGCCCGACCAACTTCACACCATTTGGCCGAGCCATCATCGAATTTGGCCGAGCCCAGCTACTTTTTTTGCTTGGCCGTGCCTCCTGTGGGGCAAGCCATGTGGCTCGAGCACAGCCAGTCCCCGAGTCTGCGGCATTCCCTGAGGCCTGTGGGGATGCTCTTATAACAATGGTATCAAAGGAAGGTTTAATTCTTGAAGGATGGATTGGTCGCTGTGGAAATCATACATTTTCATATCGTACGACATCATCTACTTTTAATAACCCAAATAGATTCATTGGAAGTCAAAATAGTATAGAAAATCTCACTTTTCCACCCCTGATATTAAGGTTCAATAGTTGCTTTATTGCCTTACAAGGAAAGATGTGCAATAGATGACACATAGTTTGATTATATGTGTCATCTATTGCACACTTTGTATTTTCAATGTCATTTCAAAGTTAATTTTAGAAAAAGATGCAAACCCCTATAATCAATGTAGTCACAAAAATATTCTAATCAATACACCAATAGGTACGTTCTTTGTTTCTATAATGAACTCATCCATTATATTTAAATCCTTATATGGTGGTAAATGTAGATGAACATGACCAATATTAAGTGTGTTGATAGATGATAGAAAATCCTACTATGTAAGAAAAAAATACAAACATCAATCTTTGAAACTTTTACTACAAGAGAAAAAAATATTTTAAGTAAAGTCTTAATAGTATTGTCCTTTAAGTAATGACCTTAAAGGAGTGTTTCTAATAGAGTTTACTGAAAACACATGGATTTTTAGTAAAATATTACAAAAACAAACAAACTTTAAGATCATTACTAATAGGACTATAGTACAAAGATTATACTTCAAATACCGCATTTTATTATAGTGTTTGTGTGAAAAAAATGTCTTATACAATAATTTGACTTCCAATGAGTGCTCTTAGACTTTTTAAACAAACAATTCTAATGGTATCAAAAGGGATGATTTTTATAGTAATTGGACCATCCTTCTAAGATCAACCTTGGAAGTATGCCACCTCAATAATATATTTAGTCAAAAATTATTGTCCTTGGTGTCCTTTTAGAATTAACTCTTAAGGGACAAAACCTATTACTATAATACTTTACAAGAAATGATATGATTATTGATTCAATGGAACGCCTTATTTATTAAAATCAGACAATCTATACATTTTGAGACTTCAATTGTAAAACAATTATAGTGATTTATTGTCGAGTCAATGATAAGATGAGACTGCAATCTTTGAGCAATCAAAGGTTTTAATTGTATATATTTATTTATTAAAGTCTCAAATTATCCAATAGTTGTAACTTCAAACTTTTAATACAAATACAAATTATACTTAATAACAAAACTGTCTCACAAGAGCTCAAAACACATGATTATAGAGAGATCAATCTCCAAAGAGAGACTTTCTTTAACCCCAAACTTTGTCTTATATAATAGAGACTATCAATAAAGACTATTAGTCTTTAAGATAGACTAGGACTACGAACTTTTCAATCTTTATTTTAATTTTATCTTTGGTTCTACCTAGAACCATCCATTGAAATTAAGGTCCTAGTTACATTTTTTGAATTACATCTTATTCAAATCTTAATTTTCTACTTGGAGTTATGAAATTCCAAGTTTTAACACACTTGTGTCTAGCCAATGCACTAGTCATGCAAGTGGAGTTGTCTAACTCTATTGCATAAATCCATCTTTGGACAATTGAATGCCCTTATAATCCAATTGGAGTTATCTTATCCCAATGTATAAATCTATAGTCTAAAAATATCTATCTCCTACCAATCTCCACTTATCCACTAGAGCACATTTCATCATGAATTAGTTCATGATCACCCATCAATGCATTCATCCATTATTGGTCATTATAGAAGTCATGATATAATCATCATTTCTTTCATCTTATAATGCATTCATCCATCAAAGGTTGTACCAAGGGTCATGACATTTCTAAACTAATGGAGAGAAATTATATTTAACAAGTATCTTTGTCTTCTTGTCTCCAACTACAAACAATCCAAAGTTTCAAGTCTAATGTAAAATTAGTTTCTTAGTCTCCAACTACAAACAATCCAAAGTTTCAAGTCTAATATAAAATTAGTTTCTTAGGAGTTGAAACATATTACTTCTACTTTCTATATAGTTCTCCCTCTAATCTTGTCAAAAAAATTGGTAGTCTAATTTTTCCCTTGCAAATGCTGCACACTTGCATGTAGATTTTTAGAAAACCTTTGTCTCTCATTCAAAGTTTGGTGGATTCAAACAAATGGGATCAATCCAAACTTGATCTATAACTAACTGCATTGATCATTATATTTTTGTGTGTAATTTCTACTTTAGGAGGGGTGAAATCACCAAATATTGTTGAAAAAAATGCTTCATTCTAGATTGGCCCAATTTATAAACATGCTAATTTTGCTAGAGATTGGGTTTGAGATAAGGATTAAATAATGCTTGAGATCCATGATGCTAAAGAGTATTACGGGACATGAAGCCAAGTCCTAATAGTTCATCACAAACTAACTATATTTTGGTACTATTCACAAATCTATGGGTGTAAAAAGAAGGACAACATTATGATATGTAATCCTTTTATGATTATGCAATGGAATGGTGAAAAAATTGCCTTAAAAAATAGACTTGGTATTATGTGTTAGCCATACTTCATTGATTTTCACTTAGATAAGTGATAAATTTTTTTCTAAATTGTGGAAAAAATTAGAAAAAGTTGTTAGATTCAAAGATGCTAAAAATACACTTAAGACTTCAAAAATTTTGAATTGAAGACCTAATAATGTCATTTGATTTGTGAAGAATATTCAAGCACTTCAAAAGCAAATACAATCTTGGAGTAAAAAAGAATCATATCAAACTTTTTTAGATTCTTTCTTTCAACCACTTTGTATTAATGGAAAATTTTGATAAAATGGAAGTATCCCATATGTCACTTTTCAAATTGCACGGTCTAAATTGAAAACTAACATCTAGAGTTGGTATAGATTTTCATGCTTCTAGAAAAACTATAGATTTACAAAATCTATGATTGAATTCAAATTCAAATTAGGTGGTCTAAAACATCTTGGATAGATATAGATTTCAAACATCTACAATACATATAGATTTCTAAAATCTATAATAGATTTAGACTTCAAACTACGCAGTCTTAATTGTAAAAAGTGTCAACCTAATGAAATACCGCCATTTTAATGAAATTTGCCATGTGAAAACAATGAAATGAACTATATTTTTTGTATCTAGTTTCACCTTTTAACCCCTAAAGCCCTGAACTGCGTTTATTAGCAACATATAAATTTTGGGTAGCTTACTACAAATAGAGTTTTTATTTTTTTTATTAAAAATTTTTACTAGACATGTGATCGAGGAGTGGTTTAAAAGTTATGGTATGATATGTTGTTTCCTTTGAACTATGGGCAATCTGGGCAGCACAAAAAACTTCTTTAAAAATTGTTTTTCCAAGAAATAAAAATTTGAAATAGGTTTATTAGATTTTTATCTATGTGGAAAGCTTTGAATCATTCCATTTCAATAAATGAGTCAAAAGTTATAAGGAATCTTAGTTTAGGGTAGTTTGTGGGTAGTTATAGAATTTCTACTCTACAAAAAAGTTTGAAATTCTTTATTTAATTCAATTTTTAATATTTTTGAAAAAAAACTAAAACATTGGGTGAATATTGTTTATTACAATATTTTAACCATTGTGATTGTCATTTTTCATTTTTATAAATAAATTGTTCACAATTTAGTATTTTCAAGCATTTTCTACTTCTTTTATTTACTATTTTTTTCCTATATGTTGTACAATTCCAAATGATTTGAAATTTTTTGACCATATATCCAACTTGAATTGTAAAATGAATTCAAAGAATAACCATCACTTTGAATATTTTTTTATACAAATGTGACCTGCGGCTGCCCAAATTTTCATAGGAATAAAAAAAGGATTTTGCTAGTTCAAATGTTAATATCTTGTAATCTACACGGTGAAAGTTTTTGAAATTTTTTCCACATCTTTTCAAACCACCTAAATACAAGATCCTACGGATAAATTTGTCAAAAAATGTTTTTTTTCAAAAAAATTGCACTTGTACTAGAAATCACAGTTTTGTAGTGATTTTGATGGAAACATAGTCAAAACCCTTTAGGGATTAATTGTTATAAATATTACATGTTTAAAAAAAATTCTTATATCTATTATTTTTTAAGAACCATTACATATCATCAAGTTGGAATGCCTTCATTTTACTTACAAATGGCTTCTCTTTAACTTTTTAATGCTTTGGATATTACATGAGTTGACAAATAGCTTTTCCAAGGTACCTAGGTAGCAAATTTGGGTGGTAATATAATGAACTATCTTATGGCCTCTTGCTACACTCCATTGGTAGGAAAAGTCCACAAGGAAGAGCTACAAAATCCAAAGCAGCAATTGCTCTTTCATATAGATATGGTAGGTGGGGAATGATACAATAAAGATTCTACACGTATTAGATTCACTCTCTAGATTGATTAGTCTGACCAATGGAGTTGTCTACCAATATTAGTGAAATGCAAAGTTTTTTTTCCTACTCATCTTCTCTATTAAACAATTAGTAGAACTCTTCTTATCATGTAGTGTTATTTTTGCCCACCAATAGAGCATGGTATGAGGCCCTTGTGTGTTCTACTATAATTGTTTAAGCTTGATGCCTAATAATACAATTCAAGTGAACTAACCCCTTTCTTGGCCCCCCAAGTCATTCCAAGGGTGTAAGTAAAAAAAAAACCTTTGTATACAATAGTTAATTAATTTAACTCTCACACCTCCTACAATTTATTTGGGGCACTATAAGACACCCTTGTTTTGGGTGACAAGCTTTAATTTTTTATGATGGATTTTAGGTGATGTCAATGTTGACAACCCAAAAATTTATGTCAACAAAAATGTCCAATGTAACATCAATGTTAATATAAAAACATTGGACTATCAACATTGATGTTATATTGGACATTTTTGTTGACATAAAATTTTTGGGTTGTCAACATTGACATCACCTAAAATCCATCATAAAAAATTAGGGCTTGTCACCAAAGACAAGGGTTTCTTATGGTGGGGCCTCTAATTGCAAATATGAATTCAAAATTTGCAAATTTTATCATGTTTAGAAAATGATCCATAACAAATTTCAATGTTTTACCTCCAGGTCTACTGAGGAGAACCGTAGCCTAATGAATCAACATTAAAGGTAGTCAAAGCTTCTTCAAAGGGCCAAACTTCTCTAGAAATTGGGCACATTGCAATTTAGAGTTGGCTTTTGGGTGGGTTTTGTCAAAAATATATTCTTTTGTAGCAAAGTCTTCCCTATGTCTATTCTTTTGCTTCTAAGGTGAATAATTAACTTAAAGAATGATTCACAAGCAAAAGTTTTAGAGTGGTGGCTCCATGGTTTCACTTGTCTGGTGCGAATTTCACTACTGTTTAGAAGAGTTCATTGTCAACTTACCCCCATCTAACTACACAAGTAACTCATTCTCTAGAGCTTGAATCTCTAGGCTAGTCATCTCTGGAAGTGGGTATTACACCATCTCCACCTCGTACAAGACTTCATTGGATTTTTGTCTTCAAGATCAGTTTTTCATATTTTAGAGCTTCTTATATTTTGAAGGAGTACAACTTAACCCTATGAAGAAGGTATGACTACACTTACTTATAGAGGACTAATGCAGGGTACTAAATCCTCCATTTAAAGTGGGGCCAACAAAATAATTTTTGGGTTCTCCAAGGTAAAAATAAAATAAAAGTGCCCTACTTTGTGCCATGTTTAGGGGTTGTTATGATCCCACCATTGCTATTTTTGGGTCTCCAAATGTTATGATCCCACCATTGCTATTTTTGGGTCTCCAAATGCAAATTCAAATTTAAAATTTGCCAAAAAAATATTGAGTAAAAATTAAAACTTTTTGTGCTTTTCTCTGTGGAATGAGGTCTACTTTGAATAGAAGATTTAACATCCTACACGGCTGACCAGGGTTTTTTTTAGGCAATAAAAAAACTAATAACACCAAAAAATTATTTTCCAAATTAAGCCCTTAGAAAAATTTGGAGGAAAAAAAATTTAAAAAGCCAAATCTAAATCTTCAATCACACCTTCATAGCCACTACCTTGACCATGACTACTAGGATTTACCACCTTGTCACCACTTTTTTAGATGTTGATTCAAAAACTTTACATCTAAAGTCCCCTAAAACATATCAAAGTTGGAGATATAGGTATAGATTGTAGCCACATGTACAAGGCATCTTTGTCCTATCATGGGGTTCTATCACATCCTCTATAGCTACAATTTTCTTGGTTTCATTTCTACTCAACTTTTCCTACCAAGTGCAATCTTTGAAGTTGCATTTTTGTTGCAAAAAACATTTAAAACTTCATACAAATGAATTAGGAAGATATTAGACTTTGAAGCCCAAGTACATGAATGAGTTGTAGTTCATGTGCTTGAACTTATGAATTGTAGTTTTCATAATTCATATACAACCCATTTTACACCACTATTCGAAAGTTGAAACCTGGTTGCCCTATTCTACACCAATCTAATAGCTGTAATTGGCAAATATGTTTATTGGAGTTTTGTTTTGAAGCCATACTAAGAACTCACACAAATTCCTAACTTGGAGCCAAATTTTGCACCAAAAATAAATTTAAGTGATGCCTAACCTCAACCACTTACTTCTCACCTGCAGCCCAATCCAAATTCCCTTAAAATTGAAAAAACAAAACACTGGGGTTGCCATTTGCAATGATATTTTTCATGTGTTTCAAAACAAAACAAACACTGGCGCTGACTTGGAGGACGGTGGTACTGGGTAGTGAGGTAGTTACAGTGAGTGCCAACCCTGTAGGTAGCCGGTACACTGGGGCTGACTTGGAGGACGGTGGTACAGTACTGGGTAGTGAAGTAGTTACAGTGAGTGCCAACCCTGTAGGTAGCCGGTACACTGGGGCTGACTTGGAGGACGGTGGTACAGTACTGGGTAGTGAAGTAGTTACAGTGAGTGCCAACCCTGTAGGTAGCCGGTACACTGGGGCTGACTTGGAGGACGGTGGTACTGGGTAGTGAGGTAGTTACAGTGAGTGCCAACCCTGTAGGTAGCCGGTACGAAGATCCGTATCATCCCCTTCCCCAAAGCCGAAAAGGGAGGAGCGGGTAGATAGATAGAGAGATAGACATCATCATTCCAGCCCCGCAATCCCGCGCAACGAGTATCAAGTCACCCATACAGTACTACTGGACTGGACTGCGTCATGATCATTGCTATCAGCCACCATACAGCCAGGGATGAATGAAAAAATTTGAGCATAAAACTACAGTACAGTACTTCAGTTACTAGTATATCACTGGTGAGTGGTGACACTAACTGAACTCTCTGACTCGACCAGCCAGGGCTTTTTCGGGGGCTTTCTGTTGCACCAGAAAACAACAACTTGGCTACCCTACAAAACATTCACTAAGTAGCATTGGTTGGCATTGTCTTAGGAAGGTGTGGAATATTTGACACCCAACAGTGTTTCATTAGTAACTATTGAAGGCAGAGGACAAGTGGAGGATGGAGAAGCTACTAGGGTGTGGAATATGCCACATCCTTCACTGTAGAAGGAAGACAGTGTCACAACATGCTACTGAATGTTATGTATTGAAATGGAAAAATAAAACCCTACTTGGTTATAGAGATGGAAAAAAAAATTGTGAGGTTTATTGCTAGAAAACTTGAAATTGTATAATAATCTTGGATGAAATTGCCAGATTGTGAATGAAAACATAATTTATGGATAAGTGATGTGTGTTAATGTGATATTTTTTTGTTGAATATGAGGGTGAATGTTGAAATTTGGAGCACCATTGTACCATTTCAGTTTATGTCGCCACTTTGGTACTTCGTAATTAAAGTGAAAAACAAAACAAAACAACTGGACCGACCCAGGGCTTTAGTAAGGGCAAAACACCCATTCCCGCACTTGTTCCTTGGAATGGACTATAGATTCACCCAATTGTGTCAGTAGACTTTCCTTAATGTGTTCACCACATGTGTAATTATAATTATCTGACATAGTTGAAGGACATATAGGAGAATTTGGTTGGCTGAGTACTGATTTTCGCAAGGTTCAATTTTGGGGCACCTACCGGACAGTTTCACAAGTCTAGGGAGCCAACACTTTGAAAAATTTGTAGAAATTACATACTGTATTGGAAATTTTATTTTTATTTTGGAATATTCATGATTCTCACTCGCTAATACTAGAAAAATATCATTTTTAGAAAACACTGCCTCCAACTATGCTGAATTCCTTATTTGCACGGTTTTGGGTGTTTCCACTGTATGTGTTTTCTCTCTGTAGTAACGGTTACCCTTTCTTTGTGCCAAAACAAAACAAAATGGATGAAATGGATGAAAGTACTCAATACCCTGGCTGATTCCGTCCGTGCAGGTCCAGTCCAATTGGGCGGGACCGTGAAACACGTTGCAACAGGCGTGTCATATCCCCACCGACACGACCTGCCTTGTCAGCTTGCCATGTGGAGCGTGGACTTGGTCAATCCATCTACCTGGACCCCCACTCTCCACCCATTCGGGAGAGACACGTGTCTCCCCATTCATTGCATGAGTGAATGAAGTTGAGGCACATGGTTCAGTTTTTCTGGGACAGCGTGAACTGAACCCCACTCGGCCCTCCGTCAAACGCTGAATTTTTTTTGTTTTTCAAGCATGATGAAATTTGCAAATTTTTGAATTCATATTTGCAATCAAATGCCCTGAATTAGGCGTGTAGTAGGGGTGTACAAGGTAAATTAATCCCTAAAGTCCTAATCTACGTATTTTTTTCCTGCAACTTAGCAACTCAAGGCACTTCACTATGAATGGAGTTTTTTGTTTTTTTTTCATTAAAATTTTCAAACAACATGTGTCTAAGGAGTAGATTTAAACCTTGCTAGACTGAAGGACATTTTAGGTAGAAATTGTGAAAAACTATCACTTTTGTTGGAGTGAGAAAAAAATGAAAATAAAAAGTTTTCTTTTTCAAAATTCAACCATACATTAGATGTTTTTTCTGCAATTTAGAAGACTGCGAGTTATCGACTGTGGGAACGCTATGGGAACATCATAGGAATTGCCACATAAGTGATCTAATGTGGTCGAGAGACTGCCATGTCATATGATAATATTAAAAATAATAATAATTGGAATTTTTTTAATCTATATATATATAATTTATAAAAAATAAAAAAACATTTTATTATTTTATTATTATTTTTTATTCTAATTGTTCACAACATTGGAAACGGGTTTGAAATAGTCTTCTAAACCCTCAAAAAACATCTAATGCAAATTTGAAGTAGACTACTATGGGAATGTGCATAGAAATTTTCAAAACCTTTGACTACTTGGATTGAAAAATTATACCATTTAAACTTAGAAGGAAAAAAAAATTGACCTCACCTAAGAGGTCTAGCAACCTTCAAACACTCCTACAATGAGATTTTTATACTACACATGGTTATTTTTTTTGGAATTTTGCATCTTCTATCATGTATGTTACATAATTGCCAAATTTCAAAAGTAACTAATGAATTTTGCAAAAATTGCTTGACATTGCCTAGTTGCCCAAAAATTTCAAGGCAACCCAACTTTCAATTTGGGCACCTCATTGGCAAAAAAAAGGATTTTCATAAAAGATGTATATATCTAAACATTGTGTCCGAATTTCAAGAACATCCAATTGGAAATGACTTGATAAGAATTTACCCAAGATTTCTTGTGTATGTTGAATAGACACTTGTCCTTTAGAAGTTAAGACCTAACAATTTTTCATAACATTTGACTATATACGTAAGAAGCTATTGCATGATATACAGTTCTCATAGTTTGATATACAACCCAGGTAGCTAAAAAAACTTCTTTTTTAAAAATTGTTGTTTTTTCAAAAATAAAATTTTGAATTAGTTTTGAGACTTATATCCATTAAGAAAAAACTTTCGATCATTCCATTTCCATAAACAAGATGACAATTATGAGGTCTTCTTAGTTTGCAGGTAGTTTTCAAGTAGTTATAGAATTCCTACTTTAAAATAAAATTTTAAGTCTTTAATTTAATTTTTAGTATCTTAAGAAAAAATAAAAGCACTAGGTTTAGATTGTTTAGGAAAACATTGAAACTACAGTATGGGAATTTTCAATTTTCAATTTTTTCAATTAATTATCGACAATTTAGTATTTTTAAATCATTCTCTACTTGTTTGTACTTACTATTTTTTTCCTATATGTTGTACAATTCCAAATGATGTGAAAATTTTCAAGCATATAGCCAACTTGCTTTGAAGCATGAATCCAAAGTCACATTACCATTTGGGACATTTTTTCGTACAAATGTGACCTTGTGAAGCTCAATTGTGCACTGTCTTTTGAGTGGATAGTCACAAGAGGTTCCCACGTTCTGAAATCTGTAAAAAAAATTTAATTCAAAATTTCTTAATTCAGCACCCCCTTCCTCCCTCCCAAATTTTTTTAAAATTAAATTTAAAAAAATTTTGGAAGGGGGAAGGGGGTGCTGAATTAAGAAAATTTAAATTTAAATTTTTTAAATTCAGAACACCCCCCCTCCTTCCCGTCTTGTAATTTTCGGAAGGGGGGAGGACTCCAAACAATATGGGACAAACATATTTGTATTCAGCCGTATACCGAGCCGTATATACATTCATACGTATTTGTATTCGTATTCGGCCGTATACACATTCGGCCGTATTCATATTCGTATTTGTATTCAGTCATATTTGTATTTGTGTTTAGACATATTCATATTCTACTGTATATATTCAATTGTATTCGTATTCATATTTAGACATATTTGTATTTGTACCGTATATGATCCAACGGCTGTAAAAATTTCTTTGAGGGTGTATGTGTGCAATTTCTTACCCCCAATCCAATGGCTCACAATTTTTTGGCCAAGGGGGGGGGATTTGCAAGGGAAGTCATGACATCCATCTTTTGAGAGGATAGTGACCTTGTGAAGTGCAGTTGTCTATTTTTTTGCAAAGCCCCAAAAAGGATGATTATCAAATTCAAAGTTTGATATCTAACAATCTATTCAATGGAAATTTCTAAGAAATTTAACATCTTTTTGAACAAAAATACTACAATTACTACAGTTACATGTGTCCAAAATGTGTTTTTTTAATGAATTTTGTTACTTGTCCTAGAAAGAACAATTTTTGAGCATTTTTGGTGAAAACTTAGGCTAAAAACCTTAGGGATTAATCAAGCATACAATAGGAGGCTTTAATTTTTACTTGCACATTCAGAATGAATTGGAGAGGTTGAGCAAAGGAGCTAGTTCAGCTCAACCTTTTGGAGAGGTGAGTTGAGGAAAGAAGAGGGGAGTTGTGTTGATATTCCAATGTCAATTTGTTGAGTATGTAGTAAGGGCCTATAAAGTAAGTCGGCCTATGATAGTCCACATGGGAGCCAACCCATCATAGACAAAATTGTTCTAATGGTACACATTTTCCATTCTAAAATGTGCACCATTAGAACAATTTTGCGTGTGATGGGCCAACTTCCATTTCGACTATCATAGGCCGACTTACCTCACAAATGGTTGGACTAGACCAGAGGTAGAGCTCCATGCACTAAGCTATGAGGTCTTGCTAAGCCTCATTCTGCTTCCAAATGTTAAGTGGTTTTCCAAATATGAATTTAAAAAAAAAAATTAATATATGAAATTATGTGGAATGTAGCAACTAGTGAATGAGGCAAGCTATAGAAACAAGACTTAGAATAGGAAAGAGAAGGAGACAAGTAGAGAAAATTTTACAATAAATAGTAAGCTGAGTGGATAAGAAGGAGAGTACACTTGCAAATCCTAAAATTAAGGATGGTGGAAAAAACAAGGGACTAGAGTTCTATAGTAAAAATTGAGTTTATAGTTTTGGCATATGAATTCATTGAATTTGAATCAAGGTTTGGTCTAATGTGGTCCTTCATGTGAATAAGACCTAAGTTTGTTATGTTGTATAGAAAGAGATTTGGAACTAAATGCTAAAGTCATATTCTTTTAAATTAGCATTAATTAAAATGTAATTGAACGGTATTAACTTCTACAAAATTTTGTTTTTTGCTAAGACACTAGTTAAGTAGGTGACACTAATTTTGAGCCTATATTATACTAAATATTGTATTTAGTGTTGCCTTTGCAAGTATTGATGGGCGAGGTAACTTCATACAGAGGGGGCTATAAGTGCAAATAGCAATTGCATTTTCATGTGGCCTAGTGGGTAGTGAGGAGGAATAAGATAAGAACTCCATATATTTTATGATTTTCACAAGATTGACTAGCCTCCATCAATGGAGGTGTACACCAATATAGGTGAAAGATGGAGTCCTCTTTTTTATGCTTGTCCACCGTACCTGCCCCTCTAATAAGACAATTGATTGAGCCTATTTTGTCTCAATACCTAGATTAAACATAGAGTTGTCATCATTGCTTATTGGTAAGTTGGCCATTAGTGTTACCTATACTAATTACTTATTCATGGTTATCATTGTTTTACATTAGATGGATATTTTTTTATCAAGTGCACAAATATCAAAGCTATTTAAGGAAAAATATTTCTATAAAGATGGTGAAATATCCATCAACAATAAAAATTTAAATTATTTTAAATTCAATTAGTGTGGGTGATACTAATTGTAATTTTTTTGGAATACAAGACAACTCAATGTAGATAGTATAATCAACATTGAATTGCTTCTAATGCCTTTGTAGGAAAAAAATCGTCTTTGGAAAAAATGCTAAAATTCTAGCAACAATCTTTGGGTTGAAGTTTTTGTAGATAATGTTTTTTAATCATATATATAGGAGCACTATACCAAGGAAAGAATCTATAATATAGGTTCCTATAACATAGACACCTATATCCATAGAAGGTGTCTATAATATAGACTCCTAGGCTTATGGGCTCATAGATTCTATACTTACATGCTAGCACTCAATCTTGTCTATTGTTTACATTTATAAATGTCATGTAATAAAATAATTGATGAAGGTTTTCTTGGGTTAAATCTTTGAATATTTATTTGTCTAATGTTTATATTTATCTAAATTTTCAAATAAAAGAGATTAAATTTATAAGACCTTTTTCAATAAATAGTTTTTCTTATAGTAGTTTAGATTTGCTATACACTAGAAGAAAATGGGGGTATAAATGACTTCTCCACAATGACTACACTGACAACAATGACTACAAAATGACTACAAAATGACTATTTTACAGTCATTGTTCTTGGTGAAGTCATTGTGGACAAGTCATTTATACCCTCATTTTCTTGTAGTGATAGGATTTTAGAAGTGTTTGACTACAATACATTTTGGTATAGTAGTTTTTTTGGATCTCAATTCAAAATCTATAATTTCCAAATCTACCTTTTTCACCTTTGTTCTTTAATAATGATAGTCTATATACAATCTACAATTTATTGACTACATGGAAGGCAATTGCTTCTCAAGGTGGAGGCCAAATTGGAAGATTTGTTGTTAAGCCATGAGTGTATCTTGTACTTGTATGCTACTATCCTCTGAAAAGATGCAGCCACCCTAGTTTGCATTTGCCCCCCCATCCCCCTCTCTAAAAATTTATAGACTGTTGATAGTTTTAAAAAAATGGTGACCATCGAAATCTCCGTTAATTGATTTCTCAAAAAATCACAAGCCATTGATCTCGTGAGATTTAATTTGAACCGTCTAAATACATATATGAATATAGATATAAAATATGGATATGAATAGAAATACAAAGATATAGATACGAAATACGGATGCAGTACTAAAATATTCGATACAAATATGTATACAATACAAAAAAAAAATACAAATAAATATATATATATATATATATATATATATATATATATATATATATATAATACTAAATACATATGCAATATTGAATACATATATAGTGCTGAATATGTATATATATAGTACTGAATATGTATAGTGAATAAGAATACAGGTAAAATCCGATATTGATTGTCAATCACATTGCCTTTTGAAAATTACAAGAGGTGGGGTGGGAGAAATGCAAATTAAAAAAAATTAAAATTTTAAATTTTGGGAAGGGGGTGGGTGGTGGGTTGAGTAGATAGTGAGGCATCATGCCTTACTATCCACTCAAAAGACAGGTCACCTTCAAAATGGACTATCATAACTATCACCTTTTGTAGTGCAGAATTGCTTAGGAAACAAAACCCAAGGAATTCCCTAGTGGTAGTTCTTTCATTTGGGAAAAGTCAAATAGTCTATCGTTTTGTATCTAAAGTCACTTTTATGTAGGATTATCACTTATTTGTAGAGTAAAAGATTAAAGTTAAAAAAATTTAGTTTTCTAAGGTATTTTCGTGTCCTAACCTACCTTAATTTCCGTCCAATCCCCTTGGAACTAACCCTTGACTTACCGTCACAGTCTTAGACTAGAATTCTATGTCAAATAGTCTTAGGATTGTCAAATAGTCTTGGCTCCTGTTCTATCAACTTAATCAAGCCCACAATTTACATATATATATATATCGGTGTGAAGATACACCTTTATATCTCCTTAATTACTTCCTTAATTTATATTTGTCAAATAGTCCAGTAACTATCTTTACTAATCTAATTTCTTTAATTGCAAAATTTCAACTACTGTTTTCATCAATTTGGCCAATCCCACAATGGTTAGTATTGATTCATTCACTGGATCAATGATATGTTTGGTCAAATAGTCTTAGTAACTTATCTTCAAAGTTTCAGTAACAAGTCCATTGGTCCAAAGCCCACAGGTTAGCTATTACAATTGCATAACCAAATCAATGAGTCAAATAGTCTTCTACTCTATCACACTATTGGTTCTAACTGCTTAGATCTCAATATCAATTGTCAATTTGTCCAGATTTGCATACACATTAGTTTTCATCAACTTGTACCAAATACTACCTACTATCACAATTTGACTTTGTTCCCTAACTTCCCTGCACAGTCAACTTGTCACACAAGGTCAGTTTTAACTTTGCTAATATCATTCCAAACACAGGGCAATTTGACTGTATAAAGATTTTATACTTAAGCGTTTAGATCTATATTCCATTGTTACAGATATATTAATTTAATGTAATGGTCTGGATCATCTAATCATAGACTAATTGACTGATTCAACTGGACCACCACGACTACCACAAAAATTACTCAGCCCATTAGACCAATAATTACAGCATATATATATTTAAGTTTTCTTATAACCAATTTAATTTTTACAGTAATAGTTATTGAATTAATTCATATTCAGACAATTAGACTAAGTCATTTCTTCCATCATGCCACATCCCATGTATGAATATAATTACAGCAGAAGATCAACTATAAAGTTTCCAATCAATTAGCCATAGTTTCACCAAGTTAACAGACTAATTGACTACACAAAACAACAGGTTTAATATATTTATAATTGTAATGTATGGGTTTTACCATCCAGCATAGACCATTCGACTTGCAAATTGGCTAATTCTGTCCTTACCTCAATCAGTATGACTATTAGACTGACCAAATAAAGGCTGATATTGCCAATCACTGGCTAAATAAATTGAATGCAAATTAAATTATATGAGCCACCTAAATCTTTCACAGACTATTGGACTTGTATAATAAATTAACTGTTTGGGTTTCACACCCAAAGACTATTAGACTTTGAATACCAATCACTGGTAATTCAAAAATTAATTACAATTAATATCATTTTATAAAAGACATCATGTTTCTTTATTTTCTTAATAACCCGTCAATTAGCCAGGTTCAATTAAACTATCCACCACACAGCAATCAGTAAGAATTACTTACAGGCAATTGGTCTTGTTGATTTGTCTTCACGCAGCTCGCTCCTTCGCTCCTGCTCCACAGCCTGAGTGCAATTGAGCAGCTCCGGAATACACTGACTAATCGACTGCTATCAGCTACTCCACCAATCCCTGGCTAATAGTCTGATAAAGAAAAACCAGCCACTCACTGGCTAACCCTATCCTACACTGTCTATTCGACTTGTAATCTCAAACTGTTACAAAGACCAATTGACTGAATGATAACAACTTAATAACACTCGCTGCCTAATTGACCAAATGTACCAACAGAAACAGAAGACAAAACTTGGAACAACGCCAATCACTGGCTAATTGTCCGAACTCACAAAATCTGCCAATCCTTGGCAAAGCAAAAAAAACACACACACAAGAAACAGCCAATCACTGGCTCAAAGAGTATTACAAAAATAGACGAATTGACAAAATTGTATTACGTTGAAGGACTGCACGAGTACACCAAGGCGGCAATCACTGCAACGCCAGAGAAGAAGAGAGAGAGAAAACCAAAGACGAATAGACCTTAAGTTCTTGGCCGATTAGACTAACCACAAGTCAATTAGTCTAACTACCCTAACTCCTTCTTAACCGATAGTCCATTTGTCTCTTTTACATTTATGTAACTATTACCCTGTAATTTCAGTTCATATCCCCTTTTAAGTAACTCTAAGTGGTCTATTAGTCTTTTACCTTTAAAAACTTCAAAAATATCAGAAAAATGACATCCACACCTTTACTATCATAACTACAAGGAATTTTGTGTCCTATTTGACAATAAATTAACAAAAATTTGTCAACTGCTTTATTAGTGACAATGTGTTGGTTCACTCCATTATTTGACAAAATTCTTTCAATTATTTTGTCACTTTGATTGAATTTTGGTCAACTTCTATTCCCTTACATCTTTCATTGTTAGTAGGCACATTGTTATGTTGGCATGACTCCTAATTAGTAATAACAAGTGTCCCATTTTATTGTAAAAAATAGAATAACAAAATAGAATTTGATTTAAATCTTAACTTTCAAATATTGAAAAAAAAAGATAATGAGAACATGGAATTCATCTACTATTTTGGTTTGCTCCCAGAACCAATTTTTTTTCTAGCAAGTAAAGAGAAGAAAATCTCTCTATATATACAAAGGGGGTAGGAGGTAGAAAAGTCTATGTAGGATATATAATTTAGAAGTTGTAGGAGTTCAACCGTTCATAGTTGAGTTTGAAATAGGAATTGTGTTAAAGCTAAAATTTTAGACCTCATTTAGGCATAGTAAAATAACTTTTTGCAAAAAAATTTAAACTAAAATTAGTTGAAAAATCAAGTTAAGTTTCATGTCCAAAAATGTGTTTGAGATTTCAAATCTCCTATCAAAAGTGATGGACAAATTCTAAAGAAGTGCTGGAAAGGATTTTTTTACCTTTTCAAACATCTTCTTTGAAATTTTTCCATAACTTTTGATTGGAGATTTGAAATCTCAAACACATTTTTGGACATGAAACTTAACTTGATTTTTCAACTAATTTTAGTTTAAATTTTTTTGCAAAAAGTTATTTTACTATGCCTAAATGAGGTCTAAAATTTTAGCTTTAACACAATTCCTATTTCAAACTCAACTATGAACGGTTGAACTCCTACAACTTCTAAATTATATATCCTACATAGACTTTTCTACCTCCTACCCCCTTTGTATATATAGAGAGATTTTCATCTTTATAGAAAATTCAAACTAAGATATTGATGGCAAATGATTAAATATTACATTGGTTAAATACTTGATGAATCCTTTGGATTTTCAACAAGCCAAGTATCTTTACACTCATTTGTTTCTCTTCATGAATGTCATCTATGGGTAGTTGTTGTCTTGAAAATAAGAGGAGGGCCAAGTTCTCACAAATTGACAAAATAAGGATGTGAATTTTCGATGTAGTCTCTTTGGATTAGCATATGCCATAGACATTGCAATTTGTATCCCACCAAAGATGTTGGATTATATTGTATCCTTAATAAGGGTGCATGTATAGAAGGGCATTATGACCGAAGTAGTTAACTTTGTTCTCTACACGTGGTAACAATGACTATTCTTTAAAGACTTCAATATGTATATGGAAATCTAAAAATTTGAAACCCTCCTCCAAAACATCATCCTTTTGAATAATTCCTTTAGTATTTTCAATAATAAAATATTAAAAATCTTGCAAGAGTCGTCAATAGTAGTGTAGAAAGAACTGGAGCCCTAATTCATTATATAGTCAATTTCATTAAAATGGCGATACTCCAATAAAATGGCATGACATTCTGTTAAAATGGCACAACATTCCGTTAAAATGGCACATTTTCTTCTTCTACCACTAAGCCTCTATGTCAGAATGGTACACAAAATTTGTCAAAGTGGCACATGGAATCTGTCAAAATGGCACTGGAATTTGTCAAAATGGCACTTGGAATACTGCCATTTTAATGAAATTGACCATTTATTAACTACTAATTACCAAATAAATAAAATTTGAATTTGAATTTATGATGAAACTTTTTTAGAATTAACTGAAAAATTCAAAAAATGGAACAATATACACCAAGATATATAGGTGGAAATTTTGAAATTTATTCTAAAGTACTTTATTTCAAGATGTAACTTTATAGAAGACACTCTATTCCAATTTACATGTCTTCATGAGCCAAAGGTATCTTTGTAAGTCATTGACCACTAAATTTCTTTAATACCTAGATGTCTAAGCCCTCTTATGGCATGGGTTTCTTAAAATATGATGTAAACAAAATAAAAGGTGGAAAGGTTTGGTGTTTCTTCAAAAGAAAAGTTTCTCATTTGTTTTTGAAATCAATTTGCTCAAATTCTCCAAAAATAGTTAATAGGGGATGAATTGGCTGCTACAACAATCACAAAATTTGAATTTTTATGTTTTTTTATAATGTTTAAAGACTACCAACAATTTCATTTAAGGACTACTAATATTAAAATAAGAATGAAAAATTACATTTTTTTTCTTGTCACACTATAAACAATACTTTGAAAGTCATGTAACTATAGGTAAAAAGAATAACAACTTTTCAAGAAGCTCAAACTTTCCAAGCAATTTTTCTCATAAGCTTTTCAATATTGAAACTTTGAGAGGATGAATTGTGCCCTCAATCCAATTTTATTTAGGAGAGTTGCTTGATCTCAATTTCAATGAAAGTTGTTGGATATTCCCTCCTATTGATGTTTTTTTTTTTGTCTTTCCTTTAGAAGAATGTAGCAAAAACACATAGTTCATTGTGCACTATATTTTAGCAATTTATGCTTCTCTTTCTTCACCTACATGTTAGACATGAATTATTAATTTTTTGAATTTGAGACAAACTAATTAAATGAAGCTTTTAAAGTCTAGTTTCTACTCTAATTTGAAATTTTTTATCATTCCTAAAATTCCATATTCTATTAGAATTTGAACCTTAAACCAATAACCATGAAGTGCTAATTTTCTAATTTTTTGATAATACAATAAATTGATTTGCACCACAATGCTCTATACTTTGATATGAACCTATGAGAAGATTTTAGATTTTCTTAGCAAGTGTTGCATTTGATATGAGTTTTTTTCACTCTTTCATAACCTCTAAAGGTTTATTTGTCCTTTTAGAGGACAACTTGAATTTTGGAAACATACATATGGTTTCAATTTGTAACATGATTTTTTGAAAGTTTCTTTTAGGATAGAAATACCATTTTTTCTTCAATTGATGGATAGGAATAAAATTTATTTCCAAAAACAAAAGTTATGTTCAAAATTGGAGAGATTGGTTAGCAAAAAAAACAATAGAGGGATTTGAGGTTGTTGGAAGGTTGTTTTAGGGTTGTTCTCAAAACTATTCCTAAAATTGTTGATTGTTGTTAGGCTAGCAATTACCAAACATAAAATAAAATAAAATAAATTTTTTTGGACTTGAAATGAAAAAAAATTCCAAATTAAAAAAATAAATTTAAATGACGTTGCATGGTCTTGACCATGTTAGAATCTTGCATTTCTACGTTTCTAGAGTTTGGAAACCCATAGTTTTGGGGAGGCTTCAAATCTCTTCTAATGTTTCAAAAATTTGAATTTTTTTCCAATTTTTTTCCTATGAATTAAATATTTGTTTACAGGGAAAGCTTTGATTCATTTCATTTGGATAAGTCATACGAAAGTTGTAGGCAATCTTGTTTTTTGGGCAATCTAAGGCTCTAAGCGTCTTCTTGAAAAATAACTTGTAGGATTCATTTCTAAATGCAATTTCTACAATTTTTCATAATGAAAATCTATAAGGTTCAATTTTCTTACTAGAACAATCTCAACATTGGAATTAGTGCATTTAAATTCCATCTTAGAGATATTAATAATCTAGATTTGTACCTACTTCTATTTAATAATTTTTTAAAGAATGAAAATTAAGTTTTTTTTAATTCGTTTTCCCCCATAGATTCTCAACCCAATTCCCCACCATAAAGATTTAAATCTTAAAACTTTTTAGTCCAACATTTTTTAATTAATAAGGTTCAAAGTCAAATAATCTATTCCCACGATTTGCAAAAAAACTCGTTTTCTTCACTGTAAATGTAGATATCTTGCAATCTGTGTCATCAAAATTCCTAAAATTTAATTCACATGTTGTCATACTAGCTAGGTGTAAGATTTTACTATTAGATGTGTGAAAAAAATAATTTTCAATCTTTTTTACTCTTTGTTGTAGAAATGGCAGTTTTGAGCTTTTTGATGAAAAAAGGCTTTGACCTTGTTGGAGTTAACAAACTCTTAGTAATTTCAAATCTTTGCAAAAAGAAATGAAATGTCACATACTCATAGAAGATGGACTAGAACTTCTAATAAACCTCACTCTCCAAACTAATAAACCTCTCATCAATAATGTGTTAGACCAATCTTAATCCAAGCTACATAGTGAGGTGATGAAAGCATATGACCCTTTGTTAATGTGATAACTTCAATATAGGAAAGTATCAAATTGGTTCTAGCCCAGATCTTATTAGAAGTTCTATTGCTTTAACAACATCTTTGAAAAATAAATATAAATCTTTTTTGTTCATGCATGGTTCCAAACCAATAGCATTCATAGCAAAAGACTATTTAAAGCTTGAAAAAGAGGTTGTAGGCTCTTTAATTCAAGATTAAGTTCCCTAATCTGATATTTAGATTCATGACAAAATTTTCAACTACAATACTTGTTAACGCACTACAAAACATAGACTCAAATGAATACAAAATAGAAATTCAAATTACCTACTAATTACCAACTATCTTATAAGTGGTTTTGTAGAGAAGCCAAAAATGTTGAGTCTCACAAGATATATGAAAATTTCAAGTTAATTCTAAAAGAAAGTAGCCCCATGACCAAGGTAATCACAAAAAAATATTCCAATTATTGAACCAGTAAGTGCACTCTTTGTTTCTTTACTGAACTGCGAGTGAGTCTGTAATCTGTCTTTTTTTGCAACCGACGTGCTGAAGCTCCCAGGAATAGAAAATAGCTTTCGTGTTCAGATTTACTAGGGAGGCCTGTGCCGTTGCCACGGTCTAAAAGAAAAGAAAAAAATATTTTTATTTCTTTAAAAATCATAACAACTTTGAAATTCAATGAATTTTTTACTGTTGGTCCAAATGCCACAAAACAAAAACCATGTGCCTTTTGTTTGTTCCCCATTTTTTGTCATATTTTTGTCATGCTTTTATTTTCATTAAACTTTATCATTAGTTTAATAAAAATCACAGTGAATCAAAGCCCGTGCACCCCTCCTCGCCGAGGGCTTTCCGACAGTACCAAACACGCACCCGGGGGACTCATGGTCCGGGAGATCTCAACGGAACATATAGAAACTTTGAAATTCAATAACTTTCATGCCATAGGTTGGAACACCATGAATCAAAGCCCGTGCACCCCTCCTCGCTGAGGGCTTTCCGATGGTACGAAACACACACCCGGTGGACTCACGGTCCGGGAGAACTCAACGTAACAAACAAACAAACAGCCTGTCTTCATATGATGTTCAGATTTATTGCTAAGGATTTCATCAAGACATTGAGAATTGCTGTTGGCAATAGAGGTCAGGTCTGGAATGAGACGGATGTATCCTTTGTGGTAATGCCAAAACCCTCAGGATAGCTTTCGAGAATAGCTTTCGTTATCAGATTTATCGCTAACTCAGGGGTTTCATCAAGACATTGAAAATTGTTGTTGGCAACAGAGGTCAGGAATGAGACGGAATCAGTTTTAGTATCCTTGCCTCGGTTCTGTGATAATGCTGAAACCCTCAGGGGTAGAGAATAGCCTTTCGTAGTCGGATTTATTGCGAGGGATTTTATCAAGACATACTGAGAATTGCTGTTCGTAACAGAGTTCAGGAATGAGACGGAATCGGTTTCTATATCCAGTCTTGTACTGTGATAATGCCGAAACCCTCACGAGTAGAGAATAGCTTTCGTAGTTGGATTCATCAAGGATTTCATCAAGACATTAATCGGGACGAACACAGCAGCCTCGGCGCTTCGCTTCACCCCCGACATGAGTTGCGGTAAGCACGTATTCACTCGTTCGTACAATTCTCTCGTTCTCTTGCTCGCATTTCTTCCGCATTCCAATTCGCTCACGAGCTCCGGCGTATCCTCCGCGGCGCTTAGTGAGGAAACATGAATTCCCTTCAAACGGCCGTAATCGTCCACCAGGACCGCTCCTGAGCTTTCCGGAAACGACCGGTAGTCCGCGAGCGCCTGCTTCCACCCGGAGAAGCAGACATTCCCCGTGAACACAGCTGGAAACTCGAGCTCTTTCAGGGTTACACGCTTGATGTGTGAGAGTGCCTCCTCCACTACGAGCTTTGGAAACCCTAGGCAGTGCACGGTGTCGCCGACGGCAATGCCGCTGGCTGGATTGAGAAACTTGGGAAAATTGAACTCAAAGGGAGGTAAAGGCGCTGCGATGAACACGTCCAACTCCTCGTTGTAGATGAGAATCTTCGCTGGGAAACATGGTTGCTTGTCGTGATTTGTGTATTTAATGTAGATGTCGTACCGACGGGGATGCTTCCATGCTTTCTTTACCGCGGGAAATGCACCGACGGACTCGCCCTTCGCGCCCACTAATCCTACTGTGCCTGTGCAGTCGTCAACACAGATGTCTTGCAGTTTCTTTGGAAGAACGAAAACTCTTCCTACGAAGGGGATTACACCTTCCAGAAACATCTCCGAATTCCTGCTGTGGTACGCTCTTGGGGCCTTCTCTGTCCTCGGCCGGTCTGTGAAAACAATTTCACGCTCAATTCAGCATCTTTGATTAAACCCCAACAATCCAGCATTGATTGGTGGTGATGTCCGAATGGACATAGAAACACGAAGTTGGTTTTCGTTTTATTTTCTTAACAGTTTGGAGGAGGTCGAATGATACTTTCTTGTGGTGAATTTTGTTTTATTTGTTGACCTACAGATGGAATGCTCGTCATTGATTCTATTGATACAATATTTGCCCCACCAGAATTCTATTTTTCACTAAGCGATCAGTGGAATTGGTTATTTTAAGACCAAGGAATCGTAATGTAGAGTCCGAGACATTTTGCGACACTTGCGAAACGGAGTAAGGGAGATAAATCATCACCTTTCATTGGAGGCTGATCGGGTTTCGGTCTCTTCCAAGGCGCCTTGCACAGGATCTGCGATGCTCGGACACGAATCAACGGGCCATCCAGCAAATCGTCGTTATCGAGAGTGACGAACTCACCTGCTCTGTCCACTTCTACACAAAAACTCTTCCCTGCTGCGATCCCACACTGGCGCAACCTCTCCTTGAGTTCGCGGAATGTCGGATGCGCCTTGTTCCACTCGATCGTCTTGCTTTCCCGTGGCAACTTTACCTCTATCTCCAGCATGCTTCTTAACGCCTCGAAGTTCCTGTTTTTTTCAACAGTGATCGTATCATGACACGACAATCCCTACCAATTCTCCACCTCTCTTTTATGCTTTTTGATTGCTCTCAAGAAGCAAAATTGAAACAAGGGATGACTCTAATCAGTGACATGAATCTGTATCAGGTGGTGATGTTCACTATCTCCAACATATCTCCGAAGCTTTTTACAACCTTGAGATTGTAATGGTGTCATGTCTACTAGGCACCATAAGACCACGATCCGTGTAGAGTCTGAACCTTACTTTTAACTCTCCTCTATTGCTTTCGATCGCAAAAGCAAAATCGAAATTACGCATGACTTGTCACAACAGTAGCATCAGGATGGATGTGTCGTCAGTCACGCATGGCGAAGAGAAGGTCGAAGGAAGGAACGCAATCGGAGATTTGATAACTCTAAGACTTGTTGCACCTTGGTTATCAAACGGCACGAAAGGGTAAGTCATTCTGGTCTCCCTTGAATATGAAACCTTTAGGAATGATGTCGAACGAGAGTCATCCAGGTGTCATTTCGGGGGTGCGAAAAGGTCGATGTGCCGAGATTTCATGGGTTTGAAGTGACCAATTTGATTGCTCGTAATGCAAAAGAATATATACATCAGGCAGGGCCAGTCTATCAATCACCAATATCAGTAAAGAATATTGCGTGTGCCGGTCAAAAAGATAGTTCCCATATAATTCACTCCAAAGTATCAATAATGAGGCCCACAGTGGACTTCTAAGTCCTTTTGAGGGGTAAGAAAGGATGACTTTCCTGTGGCCTTGTAGGGATCTGATGAGCACAACTACATATCATACATGTAGCACAGATATTCCAGCACGAACGTAACAAAGTTCAAGCTAAAAGAGTAGACACAAGAGGTGATCTATTTGATAGACTGAATAATCACAAGTTCTCAATGAAACATTAGGTTACAACATGGATTTCCAGTGACGGGATATTGATAATCTCCTCAATTGATTAGTTCATGCGCATATACAATGCCAGCGGGCAGATTGGTACGATTTAAGTACCAAACTGCTCGCGAGCACAATGGTCGAGGTCCAAAAGGAATGAAATTGAGGACTCAGAGATTCACAATGGTGTTTCTGGGCACTATCAACCTCTGTACATTCGTAGGACGATCTAACCTTTCAAGTGCTTATAGGCTGGGAAGACGCTCTGCCGATCCTTGGATGACGGTCAACAAGTTGTTTCCGAAGGGATCGCTCAAGTGGGCCGACAAATTCTCGACGGGTCCCTCGCCAGTAACGTAGGCCTGGATGAAGAATCCGAGCATGGAGAACATAGCCAGCCTTCCGTTCTTGATCTCCTTGACCTTCAGCAAAGCGAACTGGTCGGGGTCATCGGCAAGGCCGAGGGGGTCGAATGCACCGCCTGGGTGAAGCCTGTCCAAGTCCTGAAGTTCACAATTCCGGAAGCTCAGCTTTGGCGTCTTCTTTTTCAATGGCTCATATTCAAATGTAAAAGGAGAAATGGACTTGGGAAGTGAACCTACCGATCCCAATGGAGACTTGTTGGTTGACCTGTAGTATTCGGCTCCTCCAACCAAAATGATCTCGGCAATAGTAGCCGCTGCTAGGTTAAAGGGGACGTCGGCTCCGAAATACTTAATGGTGTCACCTTCGAGCAACAGGGCTCCGGTCTGGCAATGGAATCAATCAAAATCTGGATCTCCAACATTGCTTAAACATGAAATTCATCGTAAGGAAAATCATTAAGTAATTAAGTTAACGAATGAACTATGGCGTTCAATTTGGACATTGGACTCGTTTACCTTGAACCACACAGCCTCAGGACCGCACACAGCACCGAACTTGTTGAATGCCTCAGGAAGGACAAAGCCAGCGGCTCCCAACATGGCCCATCGACCGTGGATAAGCTCATAGGCTTGGTACCTACAAGACACAAATGAGAGAAGAGTTGAGAACGCAAGGACTAAATGACGGAACGGATTCATAGGGAATACAAAGAAATGTGTCTAGACGAATTACCTGTCGAAGTCTTGTGGCTTCTTGCTCAAACCGAAAGGATCATACCCGTAGCTGCAGCATCACGTAACACAGCAGCCTCATTGTCAGAAGAATCCTCACTTTAAAATCCAACCCGACCAAAAACCGCAAATATGCAAAAAGTACATTCACATCATACATTCTTTCAGGGCAACCAAAAATCATTGTGTTAAGTTTGATTTTAGATGGAGAAGGTCACTCGTATTGTTTGTAATTATTCTGGGCCCTGAATTCCCTCTTTCAAGTTAAATCTAATCCGAAACATCGAAAGCATCTGACATTCCACATGCCACGAACGTTATCATTAGAAATGATACTAGTAGCATCAAACTCTCGAAAAGATTTCGGAGTCCATAAAATACTTACTCTCCGGGAATCTCTCCTGTAAGATACGCGGGGATCTCATCCTTGGACAGAAGCCCTTCGGGCAAGTAAATCCTCCTATCAGGACCTGCATTATCCACAACCGCGTTTAAAAACGTGTCCACACCACGTACAGCCCCAAAACCCCCACATGCACATTGCCCAGCCACACAGAATGATAATCAAAATTCCAATTCCAAATCCCAAATGTAGCAAGCTTCCCAGAGAATTACAACAAAAGATCTCACACCAATTCCGTTAAGGCTCAAGGTATCTCGTACCCCAAATTGACGAAAAAACTCACCATACCACTTGGCCAATTCCTCATTGCTAGCCACATTGACCGACTTCGAGGCTTTCTTGGCCACGGAAGCCACCTTCTTCACTGGCACAGGGGCCGACTTTTTGATCGCAGCGGTAGCTTTCTTGACGGGAGCGGCCTTCTTGACGGGAGCGGCGGCCTTCTTGATGGGAGCGGGCGCCTTCTTCGCCAACTCCTTGCCGCGCTTGAAAAGTGCAACAACGCCGGGTTGCTGTTGGGCGACGATGTTGCGCTTGGAGCTCAGTGCGACCAAAGACTGGCCTAGAAACTCCGTCTTCGCTGCTGCCATGGCTGCCATTGTTCGTTCAATGGATTAGTAGCTGTGCTCACGAGAGTGTGAGCGAGTGGCAGGGATGAGGGAGTGTGCTGGGGGTAGGGGAATGGGTGAAGGGCTTGGCGAGGAAGATGACGATGGGGACGGGAATGGGAGGGGACGACGCGGGCTTGGGTGACCGAGCGAGTGGCCAATGGCGTTTGGATAAGGTGCCCTACCGGCAGCCAATGGTTGCGTTTCGTTCGGGAGAGTTAATCTATTTACGTTAACTCTCTATTTAACCCTTGAAGGACGGACCTTTAACCACTGATTTCAAGCCTCTTTGCCCAGTGCCCATCACTCAGTTTTCTGTCATTTGGGAACTAGATATCTATGAAAAAGAATTATTTATTTTTAGGGATGAAGTTACATGTCTTCTATTCTTCGCAAAAAATTTAGATTATTTTGAAGAAAATTGATTATTCTAAGAATTTTTGAAGTGAAGAAAAATCACATCAAATAGAAAATTATCTCATAGAATTTGAAATTTTAATCAATTTGTGTTCATCATAATGACAAACATCATGGTATAAACTCAATTTTTGTTTCATTCTATAATTACAATGCAAAGGACATTGAAAATACATCCAAAGTTCAAATCGCAATAAAATATTCAATATTACAAATTTTTCAAAATTTCAATTGGAGTAGAAACTAAAATAGATAGCCTTCATTTTGTTAGTTGGGCTCAAAGTAAAAAATTATTTTTTTTGTCAAAAAATTTGAAATTTAGAGCAAAGAGCAAAAACTTCCAAAAATACATTGAAATAACATTTTTGTGATCCATTTTTTTTACAAACTTCTCATTCACATGAAGACAAATACTAGCAAGAATACAAACTCAATTACATACTCTTCATAACCCTCTATGAAACGTCAACAAGCAAAATATAGATGAAAAACTATTTTCAATTCCTCTACAAACTACCTTCTTGTCATGCAAATGCTACAAATTGACGCCACCGGTAATATTGGGTTAAGCAATTTTGGAGCAAGTTTTGAGGGTCGGGGTGAATTGGCCCCCTTGCTTGCTCAAACCAAGTCATTTTAGAGGTGCAAGTACAAATGAAAGCCCCATGTTTTGTGCTCAAATAATTTATCTAGTGCACTTCTTTAAACTAATTTGGGGCCTCCAATTGCAAATATGAAATCAAAATTTGCAAATTTTTTCATGTATGGAAAATAAAAAATTTCAGCATTTTTCCAAGTACTTAGTTTCCCCTAGCCCTTTTGAGCACTATAACATCATAGGAATTTTTTCCATATAGAGAGATAGGAAATATAGGGATAGCAAAATTTTCAGAATTATAATTAAAAAATTGAAATTACTATGAATTTGGGGAGCCAAAAAGTGCACTACAAACATTGCTAATGTCTAGAATCTTTGAATTTTGATCATTTTAAAATTACTTTCCTACTCACTTCTTCCTACTTTCTTGGTCACTATTATAGGACATGTGACTTAACCTTATTAGTCCTATTTTTGAAAAAGACAAAAGAAAATACATTCCAACCTTTGCCATTGGAAATCTATCAATCTAGCCTTGGTTGGAATTATTACACTCCTATAGATTGGATATTGAATATAGTTGATAACGGGTACTTCTATCTTAAGACATTTTGAATTGTAGGATAAATGGCAATGCCTAACTTTGAAGTTGAAGAGCATGGAGGCATGTCTAATAATACGGATATTAAGTATGGGAAAACATCATCATAAAGAAGTATGGGTACACAATTTTGTTACAACAAATTCTTATTTGTCTCGTTACGGTCTTAGTGAGGAGAATCAACACTGGACCTTTAAAAAAACACGAAAAACAAGAAGAAACTAACTAAAGAAACTAGTGAAATTTCAAATAGGGAAGGACTTGACCGTGTATGATTAGGTTTCTATTGGTGATTATATTCCGCCAACAAGGACTAAATCAAGGTAGTATTGAGCAACATGTTCAAAAAAAGTCAAGAAAGCATCTCTATTTCCTCTATTCACAAATTTTTTTTGTCCACATAGATTCACTCATATAGGTTTCTAAGAAGGTTTGGAATGTCTAGTTTTCAAAGATTTCTTAACAAGCTTCCAAATTCCTTCTATAATATCTATATTATGTCTCAATCTATAGGATTTTTGAAAAATTGGAAGTAATTTACTATAAGATATTCATAGACCAATTGATTTAATCAAATAATATCATAAGACCTCCAACAATCACAATTATGATTGTTGTGCTTCTTTCAACGTGCTCCCACAATAGGTTTGTTCCAGATTCCTTACTTCTATCAAGAACTATTAATATCCAAAAACATGGATCCTACATTCTCTCTTTCAATCCCTTGAAACATTTGCTACCCATATTTTCTTGCTTCTCTATTGTACTTCTTCATTCCAAACTTATTCTCATCAACCTTTATTGTCTTGCCTACTCCACCTATCTTTCTCACTTTCTGTTGTTGGAGAGCTTTGTTGCAAATATCTTTACAAAAAGTATACTAATCTACCAATGTATTTTTATTTGTACAAGAATCCATTATTGTAGATTATTGAAAGAAGCCCTTGCTCTAAGTATACATGATAGTGAGCATTCTCTAGAAAGTGAAGTGAGAAGTAGAGAAGAAAAGTCTTTTTATAGAAAAATAACAGCTCTACATTCCCTATTTGTGCATCTCCACCCATATTTATCAATCTTTCTTGCATCTAATGTCTTTCTCCTCATCCTCATCTCACATCCCTCACAATTTTCCTTAGTAGAGATAAGGCCTCATTCTTCAAAACAAAAAAACACAAGGTGTTCTAAATGGTATGACAGTAATCCATAAACAATTAGTCCATGTGAGAAGTTGGGCATCTATTGAAGCTACAAACAAAGTTGCAAAAAAACTTGCAAATAGTGTTCTAAAAACTTGTAAAACAAAATACAACTTCATTTTATAATTGGCTCCATTTTATTGGCAAAATTTTTCTTGGAAGTCTCGCAAAAAATTTCCAATTTTGTAAGAAGTCCCATCATCATCTCCAATGACATGAGAGCCCCCTTCATTACACAAGTTTGAATTGTTTAGGCTCTCAATCCTACTAGGACCATGCCTCCATTATTTTATCTTTCAACCAACTACATAACTCCTAATGGCCTAAAGCAAAAAAATCTCCATCATTATTATTTCAATGAACTAGATAATCTGATCTCTTGAACCATTGTTTTAGAAGAAAAAATCACTTTTGCAGAGTTATTCTCCATGGCAAAATTGCATTTTTGATATGCTCAAAAGAATGTTTTTGTAGGTTCAAGCATTTATTGCTCACTTTTGATTTAAAAAACATTGGGTTGAAATTTATTTGGTGTACTAGTGCTTTTAGAATGGCTCTATGAGCCATAGTAGTTTTGTCCTTTGAAATAGGCTATGCAATCCTATTATATAAATATTTGATGAAGAAATCATTGAACTTCTCTTTGAAGTCAACTTGATCTTTGCAAAACATCATGTGCTATAGATGCTAGCGAGAGGAGGCAAATCAAGTGCTAGCTAAGAAAAACTTAGTCAACTTCAATTGTGAATTCAAAAACTAAAGGTTTGGGCTTTAAAGCTACTCCTCGGGTACATCTTGTGTAAAAATTTCAACAAAAAAAATAAAAACTCCATTTGTAGTGAGCTGCCCAAAAAATTTATAATGCCAAAAAACTCACCTCAAGGCTTTAGAGGTTAAATTAAATTTAATATTCAATTGAATTTCTATTTTGTTATACAATCTTCAATGTAATTTTTATTAGAGATAAATCTCAATTATGTTGTCTTAGTAAATTTCCATTCTAATTTTTACAATAAATTGTAGTTTCAATATGAAGAAACCTCAACCCTAAATTTAAAAGAATAATGCAACTTGAATGTTATATTATACATTAATCATATTTCCTCTCTCCATTTCAATTTAATTTTCAAAGTTTATTGTTGAATGCATTTTAAATTCAAAAATTCAATGTGAAATTCACTTTAAATGTAGAAGTCACAAACCTACTACATAGTTTAAAGAAAACCTTCACAATGACTACTTAATCATTTTATGTTTCAATTATCCAGGTCATGGAATCATCACTACAAGATAATGGAGTCTTTTAAGTAGTGTCCTAGACATCATGTCTTTTAAGTAATGTCTTTTAATGCGTCTTTTAAGTAAAATTTTATTGAAAAGACAACAATTGACCAATTCTCCTATTCATGTGAGCACGCGATGTTTACACTTGTATTCTCCGTTGATTGTGAAATTCACAAGAGCTTAGTAGCATAGAAATCAGATGATGTATCTACCAACCTTTTTTTTTCCAACACCGTGTGGCCAGATTGCACCATTTCAAAATAAATGGTTTTTTTTGCTAGATAAAAGTAATCTTTTTTTGCTAGAAATCTTCTAATTCTCTTTAAAATATGGATGAAGTTGCCAAATTTGGATGAAAAAGTGTATGAATATGACGGAAAGGTGTTTTTAAGTCCAAAAGATGGATGAATGTAAAAATACAATGCTTCACCAAATTTGAAGTGATAACCATCTTGGCACTTTCTCAAACAGTAAAAAAAAGGGTTGGTATCTACATGATTAAAGTATTGCACTTGTAGATTTTGAATGTAGTACACATTGAAAAAAAAGTGAATTACACTTTTGAGATTGTTGAAAAAATATTTAACAACTAATACGAAATGACACGTGTATTTATTATAATATTTAAATATTATAATTAAAAAATGACACTATGCACTATGCACTCACAATTCTAAGCTCACATAATAGTAACCTTCTTCCATAACCTTCCAAATTGGGCTTCTAATTATCTATTAATTACTCTTGTTAACCCTAGAAGGACAAAAAAGCCCTTTGTGGCCATATTGCATTTTGTGAATTTGATGATATTTGATCAAACTAGCATTGACCAAATACTTTTCAATACAAAATAATTTAATAATCATGGTAGTATATAAATAACATTGTATCACAATTTATATAATTATTAAACCACAATTCAAAAATTATAAAGTTAAATACAAGTCATATAGAAGGTTTCTAATGGTCTTTCAAGAATTAACTTCTATATTCCTATCTATACCTTTTTTTTAATCACAAAATCTCAAAAGTCAACAAAAATAGCAAAAAGAGCTTCACCTTTCCATTGAATAACTTAACCAAATTCAAATCAATTGTAAAAATGTCTTCACAACAAAAATACTAGAAAATCAAACCCAACACTTTTCAAATAGAGCCAATAAAAGCCTTATGAAAACAAAATCAATCACCAACCATTGACTTTAATAGCTAATTTAACCTTTGCTTCCTTGACTTGTATATGTTAACTTTGAGCCTTGTTGAATTTGTTGGTTACTTGGCATGGATGGCTTGGTGCTTGACATTGCTAATGAGATACTACTAGACAATTATACAACCAACCCACTACTTATGCCTTGAATTGTGACAAGATGTAGAACACCCAAGATAGGTCAATTCTAAAAGCTAAAAAATACTTTTTTTCAACTCCTTTTCTTTAAAAGATTGGATTGTCTTATTTTTTTCTATTGAAAACTAAGATTACTATAGTCAAACAAAAATTGTGAGAGAAATAACACAAAGTCTTTAGAATTTGCTTAATGTTGAAAACTTTACTATTTAGAAAAAGTGTTGATGTTCTCATTACTACATCTTATGTATTTTTCAAAAATCAATAGAACCTACAATTTTGACCAATAAAAAATTCAAATGCTAAAGATAAAAATTGTATTTTTGATGGATTTTTGAAGTTATATCTTCAAAATTCATTTGAAGAGAATCTAAAAATTATTTTATAATTTTGATTGCATAGATACTTTCAAATTTTCATGCTTCTTCTTATCATCCTTGATGAAAATTTCAAAAACTATAGAAATTATATTTAATAGCGCGTTTGTGTTTTATTCAGACCCATTTGGCTTTTAAGAACTAAGAAGATTTGCCATTGAACATTGGAACTAAATCATGGTTCTCATTGCAAACCATCTCTTTTCTCTATTCATTTCCCTTCAAGCGAACTTAGTCAAACTCGATCAAAATAACTATACCAAACATTTTTTCTTGATAATATAATTTACATCATGACAATATGATTATAATTTTTTGCAAGAGAACACATCGTGTATATAGACCTACTCAAAGGTTGGTCCCATTCACAAGCATGTAATGTCAAATGCAACCCTAATGATCAACCAACTATGGCATTGGATCACCTTGCCTTAACTTTTTTATTAGAGCATTGCCACCTATCTCCTATTGAGGTGCCTAATCAAGGCTTCTATGTCTATGTGTCAGTGAGGGATTTTGGCCCGACTAAGTATCTAGCTAGGGATACTTTTAGTCCACCTAAGTATGCCAAATTGGCCCTTCCAAACCACTAATCATTGTCTATACCAAATGGTTGATTGTCAAACAAAGATTTTGTCAATAATTATTTTATGGTGAATTTCATTTAAATGGTGAGTTTTTTCCATTTTTGACACATTATGTGCCATTTCAATGGAATGTTGTGCCGTCCTACAAGATATCTCCATTTTAATGAAATTCACCATTTTGTCCTCTTTCATATTGCTTCTTGTTGTTATTTTTGTGTTTTCATGTATATTTTTATTTTATTTGTACTATATTGTAGACAATTTTCAATTTTTATATTGAATTTTTATAAGAAAGACCATTGTTGCAAAATTCATCAAAATTTTATCAAAGTTTAGAGGGTCCTATTAATTGAGTTTTTGTTGATTTACATTCAATACAAAAAGTGCAAGTCAATTGAGGTATACCTCAAGTCTACCTCAATACATTTTTTTCTATTGACTTTGATCTAAACTTAATGTGAAAAGTGAAAGTGTATTGAGGTGTGCTTGAGGTAGACCTCAAGCACATCTCAATACAATCTTTTATTTTATATATTGATCTGAAGTATAAATAAAAATAAAAATGTAATACTCTTATTATTCTTATTAGTTAGTACACATTTCAATTATAGAAAGAGATAATACTATAACTATAAGTGTCCTTTAATAAGTGAAAGAGATAACATTTGACTTGCATTTTTTGGATCTACAACTCCCAAGCAAACTAAAGCTCACAACTTCTCAAATTTATCTTGATATAGTATTTTTTCTTTACAATTTGAATTCTACTTTACCCCACCAAAGCCTAAGTGAATTTTTGGAGGTTTTGAGGGGGTTTCACTTATTGTTGTTGAAGGTCGAGGTGAATTGGCCCTCTCACTTGGCCCCTTCTAATCATTCTAGGCTGGGAGTAAAAATAAAAGCTTATTATTTTGTGCTTGATTAATTTGTCAGATACTCCCTTCCAAGTTATTTTAAAGCCTTTGATTGCAAGTACAAATTCAAAATTTGTAAATTTTATCATATGTGGAAAATAAAAAAAAATTTCACTGTTTTCCCGAGGGGTCGAGCAAGGCGGTCGATTCCCCCATCCTCGCTGAGTAGGTAATATTGAGTGGGTTTAAGGTAGCTGAGTACGACTCCAACTCCAACCCCATTTCCAATCTATAGGATGCTTTCTTTTTGTGAAGTTGTTGTGCAACTTCCAAAGCAATTGTAGCATATAAATATTGGTTGCAAGACTTTTATAAATGCAACTAGCCCTTGATCGACTTTGTGATTAGCCTATCGTCATAAATAGAAAGGTCTATATCACCATCATGGGTCAAAGAAAATCATCTACTAAAAATTAATAGTATTGATGTTTTGTGTAATAAAATTCTAAAAGAATATACTATACTTTTGAACTCTATTTTTATACATGGGAAAAAATTTACATTAAAAAAAACTGCACTCTTAATATGTGTAATTACTGAAGTGGTTGGAAAATGGGTTGGCTACCTTAAGTGCAAGCCGTATGTGAGCCTTTTTCATGTATTTGGGGGCTAAATGTTAAATCAAAGGTGGGCCCAACAAGGTAAATTTTGGGTTCCCCTTAAAAAAAAAAGTGATAAAAGGCCCCTATCCCGTGCCGTGCCTCCTTTAGGTTTACCTATACCAAATCACTCCCGGGGTTTCTGATTGCAAATATGAATTCAGAATTTGCAAAAGAAATTGTTTGCAAAAAATTAAGAAAATTCCTGTGAGGCAAATCCACCCTGCTGGCCCGACCTTCAGTGGTAGGATTTAACGTCCTGCTATTCGGGGCGTATAGACGCAGATTTAGGGTTTCGTGTGCACAAGAGCTTTCCTGTGAGCATTGGTTTGTTCTGTTTTGGAGAGCTTTGGAGTGCGGTTCAGGGTGTAGGTTTCTCTGTTGAAAACTTACACTTCACCATACCCTCTGCTGTCCTAATTTGTAGACCCTGCGCAGGCTCACGAAACGAGGAGAGAGACGAGGAGAGAGAAGGAGAGAGTCCTGCGACGACGATCTAATCATCCTCATTATTGACGATGTGAGAGTAGTTAGGAGTTCTTGACTTCGTCTATTTGGTTGACACAGGTTTTGTGGGAAGCCATGGCCAAGAAGGGGGGGAAACCGGTGACAGAGATGGCAGATGACGAGGTTCACGTGCCTTTGCAAGCTGTGTTGCTGGCCGACAGCTTCACGCAGAAGTTTCGTCCTATTACACTTGAGAAGCCTAAGGTGAGAGTAACTTCTTTGAGCTCTGGGAAATGGTCGACAAATTTGGAAACGGAGAGTGAAACGAATTGAGGATGATTGCAGGTACTTCTGCCACTTGTGAATGTTCCTTTGATAGACTACACCTTGGAGTGGCTGGCATCTGCGGGAGTGGAAGAGTGTTTCGTGTTTTGTTGTGCTCACGCGAATCAAGTGCGGAATCATTTGACCAAGGCGAAATGGAAGTCGCAGCCGAATTTTGCCGTGACACCAATTGAATCTTACGATTGTGTCAGTGCTGGCGATGCATTGCGGTTGATTGAACAGAGAGGCGTGGTGAGTATAACGAATTTCACAAGTTTCATTTTCGTAATTTGCTTTCTCATATTTTCTAGGTTTGGGAGCTCCTCAAGAGTTATGTGCAGTCGCGGATTACGTTCAGATATTTCCCAACAAGCATTTTTGAAATTACGATTCATTTTTATCAACAAGAAGTTCATTTTTAGGGTTGGGATATATAGCTCTTATAATCATGAGCCTATCATCACTGGTAATTGGCTAGGAGGGTCTGATATTTTAATTCTGTCCTTACGATACTTTTCATCACTTAGATGACCATTATTGTTTTAGAGCTCACTTTATCCAGCATCTTGTGAATGTTGACAGTTTGAGGCTTTTGTTTTACCTCGATAGGGTTTTGACTACGGTCGTGATCACTTTGTGTTATAATTGGATAATTCATCAAACATATGTGCTTTTCGCAGGTTCGTGGGGACTTTGTACTAGTGAGTGGTGATACTGTGAGCAATATGTCATTGAAGGAAGTAGTCAAGGAACATCAGGAGAGGAGGAAAAAGGATAAACTGGCCGTGATGACCATGGTTGTTAAGAGAGCCAAGCCTTCCCCTTCGACGTACATGACCCGCTTGGGCAATGATGAACTGCTAGTTGCCATAGATCCTCAGAGCAAGCAACTGTTGCACTATGACCCCGGACGAGAGGCAGGAAGCCGTGATAACTTTCAGTTTCAGTCGAGTTTACGTCATGTGGTGTTGGAGCGTTCTGCACTTAATGATCGGTCCTCTGTGCAGCTTTGCACCAACTTGCAGGTGTGCTATACTGTCTCTTTGTTTTTCATGGGAGAGCCACTGCTTAAAGTTGTCTATCCCTTCTTCCCTTCAGCTATGTCTCTGATCTTTTGATGCCGTGCTGACCATTCGCAAATCTAACTGAAAGTTCACTAACACAAACATTTGGTGGCGGGGACCAGGATTGTCATATTGATATCTGTTCACCTGAGGTTCTTACTTTATTCACGGACAACTTTGACTACCAGCAAATTCGTCGCGACTTTGTAAGAGGTCTCCTTAGTGATGAGGTATTTTCCCTAGCATTTGCTGATTGAATCATGCCTATGTTTATTATCTGTTGCGCTGGGTTTTTATCCTGTTTGGAATGTAAGCATTCAGCAATGATACTTAAGAACTGTATCAGGTTAACCAAGCGTTGGTTATCGCCGTTACAGATAATGGGCAATAAAATCTTCACTTATGAAATTGGAAGGGAATACGCTGCGCGAGTCGAGAATCTGAGAGCTTACGATGTTGTTAGTCAAGATGTTATTCATCGGTGGACCTATCCGATGGTTCCTGATATTTCTTTTGGAGGCAATACTTCAGGCCTGCGATTTGAGCGGTGCAACGTTTACAAGGCAGCTGGTGTGTCTCCTACTTCATCTAGGGTTACACTGAAGAACCTTCTGTTTAAGCTATTTTTGGCGTAGGCTAGGTTTCTTGTCTAGTCTATATTTGACATAATGTGGTTTCGTTCTCAAGACGCAACCTGCTTTTTTTGGGCTACTAGTGGCATACATATCACTGAGCTGCAGATGTGAAGTCGGACTATATATGTTCATTCCAACCGTGTTTCAAGATTGGATTGGTGCATCGGTGATTGGGGTTGGCAGGGGTAACTTTGTCGCGAACATCAACAGTTGGGGAGAACTCTGTATTGGGTCAAGGAACAGAAGTTGGTGAAGGAACTAGCATCAAGCGTTCAGTCATTGGACGTGGTTGTCGGATCGGGAAGAATGTTTCTATCGAAGGATGCCACATCTGGGACAATGTTACAATTGAAGATGATGCTCAATTGGAATACTCAATTGTTTGTGATGGCGCAACAGTGAAGACTGGAGCAGCCTTAAGACCTGGGGTTGTCCTGTCATTCAAGGTTAGTTTAGTCACTTGTCATGCGTATCCTCTACTCCAGCGGGTATATTTCGCAGCATTCGTTGACGGCTGACACTCTTACATTTGGCTTTTATCCTCCCTCTCACGTTTTTATAATCTTCCCTATCGCTCTCAATTTTCATGTGTAGAATTTGCCTGCAAAGAGTCTGACACTTAGGTTCTGTGACCTTTGCCTATCTGGGCACTTGACTGGTGTGAGTGCTGGATATCAGTCCTTACGAGCTGGCACATGACTATTTTTTAGGTGGTGATTGGTCCGAAGTTCATTGTTCCAGCCTACTCGAAGATCTCAATGATGCCTCAACCCACAGAGGAAGATAGTAGTGACGAAGAATTGGAATATGCGGATGCTGCTAGTGGTCGAGCAGAAAGCCCTCGGAGTCCTTTCGTTGGTATTTTCAGTCTTATTTACCGACCTTCTGTTTCTCTTGTGGTTTTGAGGAAGTTGACGAGTCTGGTCATCTTTGAAATACTTCTGAATGTATAGCATGCTCTTTATTACGGAGAACCCGTGCAAGTCAGTGTAGTGGATCTTCTTGATGTCACCATATGTTCGCAATTCTATTTATCTGTATAACATTTTCTGCCTGGATTCCTCGATCCCTAACTGTTGTAAATTTTCTGTACAATAGAAGATGGAGACAGCCGGAATGGAAGTGCTACTGGAGAAGAGGAAGAAGTTGACGATTCTGGCAATTGGGATCCAGATGAGGTGAGAGCCGATAGCAAGCATGATTCTCTTCGTTCCTTTATCAAAAGCTTGGCTTCCGTAATACTCCGTAATGTTTACCTGTTACTGCTATATTTCAGGTAGGCAGCACAGGGGCAGGCTACAGTTGGTCTAGGGATGGGGGTCAAGAGGAGGATTGGAGGCACTCAGTGGCCCCCATACCTACAGAGAAGATTAGGGAGCTTATTGCTGCAGAAGAGGAAGGTGAGATTGAGGAGGCTGACAACGACGTTGGGGTGGCAACTAGAGAAAGCCTTGCTGGCACAGGTAAGCTTACGAAGATGACCAAATAGTAGGATTGAAGTTAAGGACTGCATGCTGGGCCTGTGAAAGTCTCTTTCCTTGAAGTCTATTAGTTTCAATTTGCATTTACGTAGTCCAAGACTTTTTTGGAGGTTCTTGCAGTCTTGCCCTCAAGCTTTCCCTCTTAATTTTATTTGTTTACAGGTATAGAAGACGAGGAAGAGTCTGTTGATGAAGATGATGAGTTTGAAAAGGAGGTAAGATTCCTATTTCTATGTGTTCAAATTGTATGCTAAGCCATCACATTGTAACGAACCTCTTATATAATATGGTTTTCTTTGTACGCATATATTTGGAAAACCCATTAAGCAAATGTTAATCTTTCTTTCTTCAGGTGGAAGGTACATTTTTAAGGTTAGCTGAAGGTGTTTCTGGAGTTCAGCAAGAGCACGTTGTAATTGAGGTCAACAGCTTGAAGTGAGTAAATCACCTCCACCTCCTTATTTTGCGCAGGTTTTCTCTTATTTAGTTGGTCTTTTTTAGAATTCATTCTCTAGAAGTATAGCTCGAAGTGACGTGGGTAGTTAAATTCCATGCATTTCACTTGGGAGGTAATTTCTCTTGTACTCATTGTTGTTTAGTAGCTTGTATGAAAATTTACTTCAAACTTTGTAAACATGAAATGTCTGAGTCTATTCATTATAAATATGAATTAACCTGCTTCTGCCAAGAGCTTTTAAAACCTAGGATGTTTTCTTATGATTGTCACAAGCATCTGTATGACTCTATTTTGTACTTGTAACTGCAGACTTGGTATTGGTCCGATTTTTCTGCTACTGATGTCTGCTTAGTCTCATGTGTTTTCTATTAAATGACTTTTTTATGGTGGAATTTGGGTATCAGGTTGGCCTACAATAAAACTTTTGCAGACTGTGCTGGGGCAATGTTTAAAGCCTTGATGAATGTAGCTCTAGGAGCACCCCACGCTTCTGCAAGTAAGTTGAACATCCCTGACTGTTGATTTTTGCTATTGCATTCTTTGGAAGCTTAATCCACAATATCATCAATTGTTTTCCTGGCGAGAGGCTGCTACTCGACTTTTCGGACTTGTGAGCCAGAGGATGTCGTTTTGCAACTGGGACACCCTTCCCCTGAATGTAGTTCAGGTACCAATATCTTTGGATTGTTGAGTAAATTTGACAGAGGAATTGCTGATAAGTACGAAGGACGTAGTCACAAAATGGGGATCATTGCTACGAAAGTTTTTGAAAGGCTCTGACGATGAGGTATGCCTACTTAGTTTTAATTTACTTATACGGTACTTTTTGCATTTCGTGTGAATTCTTGCATAAGTTTATCAAATCACTATAACAAGATGGATGGATTAATGTCTTATGTCCCAAGTTAGTTGCAATTGTGATTATTATCACATCCATTTTGTATTAGTATCGGAATTAATAACAATTCCTTAAATGCTGAATTGTTTTCTGTTTTCTTAAAACGGCCATTGCTCATTCAATGACCTTGATTCATTAGGTTTGGTAGCCTTGAGCTGATTTTTTCTATTGTTTTGCAGCATGAGATTCTCCTCACCTTTGAAGAAGTCTGCTTAGAGAGCCACAAGGACTTCGCTCCGCTCTTCTCCCAGGTGATTTGTCACTGTCTCTTGCCTTGTATCTTGGATAAAGAAATAAATGTTGATTTTTGGTTTTGATGTACCGGTAGCCGATTTGTAGGAATGCAGTTTTTCACAATCTAAACTTGAGACTGGTTGTCCTAGGTTTTGCAAGTACTTTACGATAGAGATATTATTTCTGAAGATGCAATTATGGCGTGGGCTCAAGAAAAGAAAGATGCTGATGACAATGATAAGGTGTTTGTGAAACAATCAGAACCCTTTATTCAGGTATTTTAGCGGATCGTCTTAAACCCTTTTCCTTGAGAATTTATGGTTTGTACATTTCGGTGAATGTTCTTTTTGATTATTCTTCACTACCATGTGATCACATACATTTATTGTGTTGATTGTTGATGGTCAAGGTTGGTGATAGTTGTATATTGAAATGTCTTTTGACAAAGATAGTCTGTTTATTTCCATCTGGGGATGAGTAGCTCCCTTATTCTGATCTTCTTACTGTTTACTGTATGGTGTTTAATAGTGGCTGAAGGAGGCATCAGAAGAGGACGATGATGAGGATGATGAATGACACATCCTTGTGCTACATGAGGGACTTCGACACCCTTTAGAAGAGGCTGTTTTACTATCTGGATTTGTCCCATACTTTATCGTATTGTTGAAGCATTTGGTGTTGAAACTATTGCATGGGACTTGTCATATAGTCACTCGCATGTCTTCTGCGAGCACTCTACCGGTAGAGTACTCACAGTGACTGCAAGTGAAGATCAGTACAGTACAATTTTGTAACAAATCGTTTCTTACTTTAGGGAGTTCATTTTCAGAATTGACGCAGAGGCTTCTGTATTTTGTCATATACGAATGAGGTAGATGAATTTTGTGACCAAATCAGGTGAGTTTGAGTCATGTCAGGATCTCGCTGAGGGCTTACAGGCCCTTCCAAAGAATGTGAAATCAGGAACGGCTCCTGTTTTATTGACATTCTCGTAAAAGTGATTGCAATGCAATGATTTATTGACGGAGAGAGGTTTTGTGGGATGTGGAGGAACTTGGCATATTTTTTGTAAGGTTTCTTGAACAATGAACAGTCAGGCTGAAACAGTATATGGCGGATATTGCTCCGAGTAACAAAGGGATACACATCATGGTAGATATTACTTTTGAGTGAAGAGAATCATATTGTGCTTTGGTAACAAACGTGCAAATTGTGGAGCAGGTTTGCAAGGTATGACACCCCTTCTGATTATCACTTGCATTTTATACAAATGTTTGTTTGCCATCATAATCTATACTCCCACAAATCCATATACCATACCCAGTGGTAAGTTACGTAATCGACATATGTTTTGATGATAGAAGTGTCATAACTAAAAAGTAAATAAATAATTAAAATTGGATGAATTGGTTTGATTTATCCTTTTGAAGAACTACATTACAAGATTGTAGGTTTTTTGTTACCAAAGAAATGAAAAACTTAACCTTGGAAGGACTAGAATGGTTTGATGGATGACAAAGAACTCTTGCATGTTAGATAGAATTGTAATTGTTCATCCTTGGAATTTTGTGTAGGAAGGGAGAGGTCATGAACAATAGTTTAGTATCCAATGAATATTTTTGAATTTCTTGAAGTAGATAATTCTCATTGTTTCAAAAAAGATGATTTCCTTGAAGACCCACATGAAGACTAGCTTGAAGTTATGGGGTTAGCAAAATATATTCTAGTCTATATTTTCAAATATATTTTATCGATCTAGTATTTTTAAGAAGCAACTATGCTATGAGAATCCTTTTGAGAGGTTCTTTTCTAAAGTGTTTGGTTCATTCTTTTAGGTAAGGTCCTATTCAAACTTCCTCACAAACTTCCTTGCATGTGGCTTCCTTGTATGTAGCTTTTGTCAATGGAAAGGGTGTGTTGGCTTTTGGTACTAAATTAGTAAATAAAATTGTAACAATGTGCCTTGGCAACTAATATTTTTTCTTGTATTTGTACTTCAGGCCCTAGCATAAACTTGTATAAAGAATGTGTACCTTAAATTTTACTATTTCACGACTTGATTTATAATATTGTATAAAAAATGAATAGCAATGATCAAAAATCATGGCCAATAGTCAAAAGGCAACAATAGTGTTACGATATGTAGTGTGAACGCTCACCATAATGGTAAGTGACATGTGGCTTAGGGAATCTTTCTTGTCCAATGGGAGAAGGGAACTATTCATTGTCTCTCTCCCTTCTCCCTTTGTATATACCACCAACTTATTATGAAGACATTTAGTTCTTTGAGTATACTTTGATGTTGATTGTTGGTTTGCTATTTTGTTTAGTATTCTATTCTCAACAAATAGTATAGAAGCAATGACCATTTCAAATATTGGAGGATCAATTTATGATTGTAAAAAAGTGAGAGTTTGATAAAGTGATTTATTTTTTGTAAATGTTTCTATCAAATAATGGAGGATTAATTTATGATTATAAAGAAGTGGGAGCTTGGTAAAGTGATTTATTTTTTGTAAGTGTTACTTTTATTCAATTTTTTGTTTAGACAATTTAATCTACCAGCAATTGATTGTTACCAATGAAAGTTTATATGTATATCATTGTCATTGTGTCTCCAAAAAATTTCAAACAATGGAGTGCTTAATTTTATAAATTAGAGTATTAATCTGATTTTTTCCAAACTATGGAGTGCTTAGATTTTATAAATTTTCAAACAATGGAGTGCTTAATTTTATAAATTAGAGTATTAATCTGATTTTTTCCAAACTATAGAGTGCTTAGATTTTATAAATTAGAATATTGATCTGATTTTTCCAATCATTGAAGTTTCATGAGTCATTTGTATATATATGCTACTTCTAAAGTTTGAAAAGTAAACCCCTATTTAGCATTATTGTTTAGGGCTATATGTATCGCCAGGTTCCAATGGATATTTAGACCTTTCAAACCTATAGGAAATTTAAGGAGAAAATTTGGGGAGAAAATATGTTGAAAATTTTCAAATAATCTCTAGTGTATACTAGAGTTCCCAGAACTGGCTAAATTTTGCTGGTTTTTTACCAAAAAAATTTGCCTGCTAAATGCATATAACAAAAATCAAGAAGAAAGTGAACATTTGAGCAAACTTTCTTATCTGAACATTTCCGAGTCACAGAATTGTACATCCACTGAAGTTGACGTTCGCCATCATCCGCTCCTGATGGATGAAAAATATTGCGTTGCTGTGCCCTGCACCGTTTGATTTTCGCTCGAGGCGGCCACATCTCCGCCGTTCCTGTAGCATGTCATCTCTTTGATGTAGCTCCAAACGTCCCTGCCAATTAGCAGACTGAGCTCCTTCTGCAATTGTGTTTAGCAAGTGTTTTTTGAGGTTTGCGAATTGTGTTTAGGCTGTTAGCAGCACTGTAATCTGTAATTTTGTAAGGGTTTAGCAGCCATTGCGCCTGGCTTCAGAAGTTTCCCACAGTCAGTCTTTCACTTGGTGCAAGTTCAGTGAGTTCAATGTTTGAGCGTGCATTAATTGCTCCCTTCACCTCGCAATTACTGAGGGTTTTGGAAGAGAAGTAATCATCGTCGAATAATTTTTGAATTCAAGCTTGTTGGCGACTTGGCGTGTAGTTTCCCTCCTCCGTCCTCATCGCCTTTCGATTTGGGAGCGCCATTTTGATTAGGAGTTGTTCAATGCAGTTGATTGCGGCTCCCTGTCAATTGTAATTTTGGCGGCTTGCAGTGGAGTTTGCGCCTTTGGAGACGTTGGGGGCTGGTGCGTTGGCGTTGGACTGTTGGAGAATGGAGGCATGAAGCCGCAGCCTCGCAATCCTGCAAGAATGAAGAATTGCAGATATATTGCCGATCCTTGCAAGCTTGCGACTCTGCGTTTTTTCTCGCTTTCAATCTGTTTTGTTGGCTGTTTACTTGCATCGCTTGATTTGACTTGCACCGCTCGCTTGTGACTTCCAGCACTCACTTTCTGTTGGGTTCAATTTCTTCTACCTGCATTGCTCGCTTCCAATTCCCATTGCCTGCTTTCAATTGGTGTCGATTGGTGCTTGTTTGCGTTGTTGTTGCTCTTTGCTTCTCTGGGGTTTTGGTGTTTGGGGTGCAGGCTTGTGCTCCAACGATGGCGTCACGACCAAAACTGCCGGACAATTTCAAGGTGCACACATTCGAGATTTCGCGTAATTCTCACGGGATCGGGAAGTACACTTCGATTATTACTCCAACGCAAGTAACAACTCCTGCTTGTGATGTGTTGCCCCCTGCTCGTGATGTTCTTCCCTTCGCGGAGGATGTCACCCACATCTCGGAGACACGTCTCTCCGACTCGCTCAACCTTGCGCCACATTTCCGATCACTGTCGGAGTTGACAGTCTCTTCTCCTCCGCGTCTTGAAGCGGTAGTGGACCTTACCAGTGATGCTGATGTTCCTATTGGCAAAGCGAAGAACAAGGGTGCGAGTGTTGGAGGCGTGCAAAAACGGCGCAAGACTGTTCCTGCAACCATCATGAGAAGATGGCAGGAGGTCTGGGCTTGCCGATTCACGTGGGCCAAAGGCGAGTTCGATGTGACCGGCAATCTGAAAGGGGTGGTTTGCCAGAGCTGTACCACTATCACTGGTCGGAGGAAAGTGATGGTGCCGAAAGTAGACAACTTGGAGAAGCACGAAGGCAAACGTGTGTGTAAACAAGATGGAGAGCCATTAGCGCATTTGAAGAAAGGCGATACTTACGTGAAGACTGACTGCAAGCACCTGAAGTTCACAAAGTTGTGGGCTGAACGCAAGCAAGTTGGCACTATAGCAAAGCAACTCTTGGCTGGTTTGGAGGGCAAGATGAAGAGAAAGGGAGTGCAATTCTCCACCCTCTTTCAAATTCTTACTAATGGCCGGCCTATGTGTGACTATGAACGAGAACAATACCTTCTGAGACACCTTAAGGTGAAAAACATACCTAAAAAACACTGGTTCGAGTCCTCTGGATGGGAAATGGCTGAACATTTGCATGGTTCTATTTTGTCTGCTTTGATGTCCGTGGTGCGTTCTGCAAACTTCATCTCCATAAGCGTTGACGAGGTAACAGCCATTGATACGACGTCTTGGATTGGCGTCCATGTCTACGCTATGGAATCATGGGAACGTATTCCCCATCTCTTGCATCTTTCCTGTGTAACTGATAGTGGGACTGCAGATAACTTGACAAATATCATTATGCATGCCCTACTCACTGAAGGTGGGGTAACTCGCGAGCAGATCACCGGTAAGTTGGTCTCCTTCGGCGCGGACGGTGTAAGCACCTTCCAGGGCTTGAAAACTGGTGTCACCGCTCAGATTCGGGAGAAATGGGCACCGTACAGTCTTAGTGTTTCTTGTGCTAGTCACAGGACCAATCTGGTCATTGAGACCCTATCGAATTACCCGTTGGTTTCTCGTTTAGAGAGACTCTTCCAATCTCTATACACCTACTTCTGTCGCAGCAATAAGCGGCATGTTGAGCTTCAAAAGCTTGCTGATCTCATGGAAACTAAGGGTAACAAAATGTTACGAAACGTAAAGACGCATTGGATATCTATGAGGAGTCCAGCGCATAGAATTTTGAGTGAGTACCACACACTCTTGATGAAGATGGCTATCGACATGTCTTCTTCTGCGGGTCAGAAACCGAGTTTAGCAGCTTGTAGTAACTTCGATTTTCTTGCTGATGTTGAGGTATTGTTGTCCCTGTCTTGCTTTCTTCCTCTTTTGAACACGGGTCACTATCTCATAAAGCTTTCCCAAGCCCGGGATGTGTTCATTTGTGATTTTATGCAGTCAATTAAGCTTTGCCAAGCCGATCTTGCTAAGATGTTTATAGACCCTGCCACAGCGTTCTTTTCAGCAGAGTTTAAGCGGTACAATGACCTTGTGGAGCTGCGGTCTGAAGAACTGCCGCTGGAGTGGAGGCCGTTTCCAGGCGGTAATGATGTCCTTTACCTTTTGTTCAACTTTGAACACAGCCACATTTTTGCCCGTTGCCACAGTAGGGAAACCGGTGAACATTTGTTCGCCACTCAGGATGAGTTCTCAAGCATCCAGGGAAGCATACGCTGGCAGTTTGCAGGCAAGTGCTTTTTGTTGCCTTTTTTCTGACGTTTTTGTTATTGCTTGAAGCTTTGGACGTGGTTTCTATTTCATTGTGGTTTGTCTTTTCAGGTCTCTGTCTTTAGCCTCCAGGTATTGTGTTGTGATGGTTAATAGGTTGCTGATCATGTTTGATCGGTGTTTTCTCCTGTAGGTTTGTTTTGACGCTGGAGTCACAAAGATTTCCAATTTTATTTTTTTGATTTCTTATTGACATATTAGTGCATGTGTTGTACTGAAATTGTAGGTGTGATGAAGAGGCTTTTTTATGCCCACTAAGTTTCCAATTTTTTTTGTTGCTTTTTTTGTTCACTTTCTTATCAATGTGTTTAACTAATGTGTTTTAACTAATGTGTTTAGTTGATCTGTATGACTAATGTGTTTAATTGATCTGTTCATTTCATGTTTAAGTAATGTGTTAAATCAGTGTAGAGTTTGCTTATTGAGTTCTTCATCACTCTCTAATCAGCTTCTCTTTGGCTCCTAATGAGTGCAAAAATTGCTCAATCCTTGTCTGATTAGTTGGACAGAAGGTTTCCACAACAAGATCTTCTTGATGCCTTTGGCATGATCTATCCTCAATATTGGCAGCAGGAGGGTGCAGAAGACAATTTCTTGCAGCACTTGTTGGTGCTTAAAATTTTTTACTATCATGCAAGAACTGTGACTGCATGTATGTTTGAAGGTGGGAAAGCTTATATAGTCCCTGAGATGCTATCAGAGTCTAAGCTTGACAACCAGCAGGGGCTCTTCAAAGTTACTATGAAGGCCAACTGTGAGGCCGCATTAGCACCGCCTTTTCATATCAACCCTGTTATCAAACTCTGGCGTTCCCTTTCTCAGTCCAGGCACTTGAAAAATCTCATCTCAGAGTATTTTAAAGTGGCCGTAATTGGGTGCTGCTTGGTCCTAGGCTCAGTTGAAGATGAGAGAACTTTTTCTACTTTGAAGTTCTTGAAGTTTTGCCACAGGAATCATCTTGGCAAGCACCTTCCTCTGGTGGTTCAAATGTTTGGGCAGAAATACTATTCTTTGGAGTCTTTCCCATACAAAGAAGCAATAGACTTATGGAAGGCTGCTGTGAAAAGTGGGCGGCATGGGGATGTCTAAGTGCTGCCTGGTTTTGCAGTGTCCTCACCGTAATATGTCTTATGCCTTAGTTTTCATGAGATTATGCATGCATTTGGGCTCAGTTTTCCAATTTCCCTTGACATTCAGTTCAGAACTGGATTCTTCAACCTAATGCACACTTGGAGGAGTTGAAGTGCAAGCATCATCGACTGCTAGGAGGCTGCTGCGACTTGGCAACAATCTAACTTGTACTTCTAATCTATGGTGTTTGTTTTGTGGTGTGTGCAGACCACTAATACTGCATATAGGCAGTCTTAGAAGGGTTCAATCCCCTTATTAGTGCCAATGGTAGTTACTGGAAATTTAGTCTTCAGATTTTAGACTTCAATTCTTCTTTGAAGAGTACATGTATCACCCTATTGAAATACATCTTTCAATACAATTCATTGTTTGATGTCCAATTTGTTTATTACAGAATTCAAATCATTTGTTTTACAATTGAATATCATTTGCTTTGTCTTTGTATGTGTAATTGTGGATGACTCGGTTTTTGGTTCATGGCTAATGGAAGTATTTGAAGTTTGTAAGTGTAATTGGATTCATGCTTTTATCAACTGGAGGCTTTTAAGTTCCAATTTTGCAGATTAGCAATGGCAATAGTCTTGGCTAATGGGAACTTAGCAGATTCGGCCACTCAATTCTCAGACAGTAGCCTTTTTTGTCCACAGTTTCTTCCTTGCAATCGCAACTGGCACTTTACTAATAACAAATAAAAATATGCAAAATACCACTGTTTTTTTAAAAATTTATTTCACTACCTTTACCCACGGCTTTAGGTGTTGCAAACATAGCGAGGAAGTGGGTATGGATGTAGCTTTTGGGCGAAATCCCTGGAGAAGGTTCTGGAAACGCTGGTGTATACTTTTACTTTGATATTTGAGTTATTTGTAAAGTACCCTAAACCGGGGTTTAAACCCATGAGTTTTGTGGAAAAGCTAGTTGACTTAAAAAAGTCGAAATAAAAGTGGATATGAAACTTATTTTTCCATCAAAATGGTGCCTAAAAAAGTTTAGTCCCCACTTTTGAAGTCATGTGACATAAGTATCTTGCAAAAAAGTTTGACGCTTCAACTATAGTTACCTTATCAACTTCAAAAAAAAATCATGCCCAAAGTGGGAGGGACTTTACAAATAACTCAATTGATTGTGGTAATTGCACAAGGCACACTAATAAAAATTTGAAATTTATAAAATTTTCAAAACTTCTAATGAGAATAGGCATAATTTCATTAGTAGAGCTTAAATTAAAAAAATATCATTTTTGTGGCTAAAATGCACATCAAGAATAAATAGCAAGAAATGGCTAAAATAAAGTACAAGGATGATAAATGAATTGATAGAAAAGTCAGTAATACCATAAAAAAGAATTTGCAATACTATTCAATGGAAATGTGCTTGTCTTACCTCAAAAAATGTTGTCTTACCTCAACAACGTTGATGCCTCAAACAAGTTTTCCAACAAGCATGACTTTCAGCACCTCTAGAAATTTGCTTTGATCCTTTGGTATAGGATGTGAGAAGTGGAAGGAATAACTGAGTTCTCACCCTAATTGAATCCTTGAATTTTCCAAAGAAGATCTGAACATAAGAACGTAATTCAACAACTACATCAACGAATTTCTCTAAATGTTGATCACTAAATGTTCACTACTTCCACATTCTTCAATTAAAGAAGGTATATCACCGGTACATCAGTTACTACCAACCCAAGTCGGGCAGCAAAAGAAACGGTACCGAACAAGGACTTGCAAAATACAGCATACATGGCAGTCAAAAATCACAAAGACAGTTATAGCACCCTAACTGCAAGGAAAACCGAAAACCCTGGTAACTGTAAGTAAGCCAGTTATCAAGTGGGAGCTGTTCAGTTTGCCTATAACGACCTGGAAGCAGTTACACATGTACCAGACGCTAAGTAACTGTCGTTAGTAGTTAACATTTAGGTACGAAAACAAACTGTCCCTCACCCTGTTCACATCTTGACAGCACGAGAACATAGAAGTATCAATACGCAAGGAAAGAGAATCAACAGTTCTAATCAAGCTTTCTTCATAGATCAAGCTTTCATCAGTGTTACATTGGTCTTTGTGACAACTTAAAAGAAGCTATAGATGCATCCATACACTTGAAGGATTGACAAGAAGTTACTTTGCACACGCATTCTCGTAGTGCATTTCCACCTCTAGCTATTCGCCTGCTGCACTCACTCTCAGTAGAGTTCCTCTTAAAATCCCCTAAACCATTTGTTAACCCAATGAAATCTAGTATGGCTTGTCCATAATGTCCAAATTCCATCAGAAGGACTAAAAAGAATGTTGTAAGCAGAACAACTTTGATCAGAAACCTTGGGAGCCACGTTAGCTATATCAACATGCAACGAACAAATCCCATCTTTGGAAGATCTTCAGTGAAGAAATGAAGCCTGATAAGCTGGAGGAGGCGGAGGCAGACCACTACCAAACTGATAGCTACTATATGTATTCGAAGGATTGGAGTAACCTGAGGATCCATATACAGGAGAACCTAAGCCATCAGTAGAATAAAGATAGGAACTAGAAAGAGAGACTGGGCTGCGATTCCCACCTGCGTAAGTAGTAGAGTACCCCCCTTGGCCGCGACGATCATAAGCATTCTGTGTTTGCAGGTTGTAGGCCGTCACGCCCACAGTCCCATATTGACCTCTGTCCGAGGCACCACGGTAGTAGTTTCGGCTATCGTTATTAGCGTTCGTGGTAGTTGCGTAACCAGCTCCAGTACCATTACTAGCACGGGGCCGCTTGGTTTGAGCTTTCACAGCTACGGCCGCTCTCTTTCTGTCTGATTTAGCCTTTTCAAGTTGGACTACACGCTTTTGAAGGGGCGTGGACGGATATTGACTTTCTAATTGATACTCTTCAATGCACTTCAGCACTGCTTTCAGTGCAGCCAGCTCCTTCATAGTCGCATCGTTCTGCAAAACAAAAATATACCATTGAAATTTCATTTCTCTATCCATTTCAAAACAACCACAGTAAAGAAGACAACTCATTGCTGAGATGGTTTTGATGTGGTGTGGCCCAGTCATGGGTAGAGTAGTCACTCGTACCCAGTCCAGGGTTGGAGCCCACAAATACTCCTGTATACATCGCCCGAAAAGTAGTCAATACAGATATTCACCAGGGGTATCCAGAGAGTACCGACAGGCCACGTCAGAGATTCAACTGTGCGCTAGTAGAACATCTTCTCCCCGATCAACTTGGTAAGGTTGTCATCAAAAGCAAGAGCTCACGGACCGAACCTAAAGTATCCTAAGCCGGAAAGAAATAACTTCACTTACCCCGAAAATATACTAACTCGGCAAAAGCTCTTAACCAACGAATTGCACAGCGTTCTCATCAATAATCAAGTATCTCAAACAGTGGATCTATAATAGTAGAATCCAACTTAATTGATACTCCTATTTAGAGACGTTATTTGAATCCATAGAAAAGGGTGTTCATAATGTTGGCTTCAACAAAGATGAAGAGGTAAAAAGCGGAAGACGTCGTCGAGCAGCACCGAAAATACCAAACCAAGTCTGATAGACCTCACGCCGACTAAGAAAATCACCACTGGCAGACAGACCTAAAAAAGGTCTCTCTGTGCGAAAAAATAATATCATCTCTTTAACTCAAACTCTGGAGTTCGAAACCGTTGCGGAAGTCCACAGTAACGTCATGAATTCAGGACTGAAAACGAACACCTAAAAATTGACGTCAAAATGCCTGGAGAGTTGAGAGGCAATTGTGACCTAGCACACCCTTCTGATTCTGTGGTACTGTACAGATTTACTAGGAATACATGACTGTCGCTCTGCATCTACCCTTGCAAAATTAGGACGCCTCAATCAAAGCATCTCCATGATGAGTTGAGATGCTTAAAACATAATAAAATAACACAGTACTCCTTTCACAGAAACAGTTCATTAGGGTAAATTCAATCTGCAAGGCAGTCTGTGCAGTACCTGAGCAGCTGCTGAGCTGTTTCCAGTCCTTAAAATTGATTGTGCAGTTCTTCGGGCCTCCTTTAGATAAGATTTTAATAAGGGAATCGGCTGAACTCGATCCATTATTCCGAAAGAATGAGCAAATGAGAGAGCCTCAATTTGCTTCCCCTCTTTGGCCAGCCTGTCCACGACATCTGTGATAAAAACATGCAATGATAAAGTACTGCATATGATAAGTACGCTTTTAACAGATCTACTTCCAAATCCCACCAATGGATAAAATTCTCATTATGGGGTTAGTCTAAAAAATATGGAGAATCTGTAATCAAGTATCTACCGGTACCTAAGTACCCTCTTGTGTTCACAATTATCAACCACACGCAAACGAAAGCATTCACAGTTAGACCTCAAAGAAGTGCCTGACCGATTCAATACTATCCATATGCCTTGCTACCATCTACTGCAGAAAATAAGTACGCGTTAAACAGCTCTCATCATCCCTGGCCTTGATAGCATATGCCGATTCTACTTTGAGTGGATCTACGAAATAATTGCTCAAGCGCTTTCCAAAACAAATTGCATGAGTCATAAGGTGAGGATGCTCCATACAATAACCCAAACGAAGACTTTCCATTTGCAAGCCACTAACTAACCTCTTAATTATGAAAACAAAAAAAGAATCGTTAGAGGCACAACGTTACCTGCTAAATCCTTCAACAGGATGCACATCTGACATTGAAAACATCACCTGACCGTGGGCAATGCTGTGATTTGTGTCGGTTGGTGTAAACAATACACTAACAAGATATACACACATTTGCACAGCCTGGTAGGTAGTGTGTGAATGGCAAAATGACAAGAACGAAAATCAGGTAGTTACCCGACGCATCAGACAAACGCGTAGCAAGGGAAGGGATTGCAAACAGGAGAAACCTCTACATGGAGGTCTCCGAGCAAGAAGTGAGACAGTCATATTGACAGAAAAATATAATCTACTGTCTCAGAGCGAAGGTGAGGGATAAGGATTGCTTGTGCACTGGGAAAGCTGCATATTAAAGACGACGCACGCTAACACATGAAGAGGCCTAAGAGGCCTCTACGCAGAGGAGAGACACCAACCTGGTATCTTGGCAGAGAGTCCAAGGGACCGGCAGAGCGCAGGGGTTTGCCTGCGCCTGGCAACAGCGGTGACAAGTTTGCACAGCTCGTCATCATTATACTCCGTAGCAATTCCAAAGGTAGCCAAGAGCTGAAGGAAAGCCTGGGCATCCAGAGAATTGCCCGCAGCATCGCCTTGCAGATTCATTCGGGACTTCCACTGGTCTGCCACCTGCTTGGCCGACTCCTTAACGTTGGTGGGCACCACTGAGTTATCGGCTCCCAACACTGGGTCTGCTAAAACCACAGCCAGACACTCCAGAAGAAGGATACAGGCCCGACGGTTAGCCGAGGCCCCTGATTCCTTGTCCTTCTCAGAGCCAGGGTTGGTCACTGGCACAACACTGGCCGGCTCCGGAAGGTGATAGCCTTCCAAAGCCCCCAGCACCATGCGTGCGGGATCGATGGCACACTGCAGAGCAGAGGGCAACTCACTACGAAGTGCTCCCACATCCTTTCGATGGTCAACAATGTACTTCCTGAGCCCATCGCCATCCATCACCTCGCACAGCGCCTTCAGCTGTGGGCGCACCCGCACTTCAGGTACTACTGCTTTAGGAGTGGGAGCGGGAGCGGTGGTATTATTAACAGGAGAGGTAGTAGTAGGTGTAACCATAGGGGGAGCGCTAGTGGTATTATCAGACTTTTTAGCAGGCACTGACCCATTCGCAGCCCCTTCATGTTCAACAGCTTTTATTCCATTTCCAACAGGCTTAGCGACATCTACTTCCATGGCCTCAGACTTCAAAGTCGAGCCATTAGTAGTAATGGCCGCTTCCGGAGAACGATCAGGCTCAGCTTTACTAGCTACTATTTCAGCGGAGACACCATTACTCAAAGGCGCTTTAAAAGCACTCTCAGCTTCGAGGCGCGATCGCTCTTCCATCCATTTCCGCTTCTCTTCGAACAATGACGCAATAGCATGGTCTTTCTGTTCTTGCACTCTCGACAGCATGGCCTGCTCTCGCGTCGCCACGGCCTCTTCCCTCTTCGCCAGCGCCTTCTGCATCTCACCATACTTGAGCTCATACTCCTTCTCTCTCGTGACCAGATCCTCGTGACGCTTCTGCATAATCCCCTCAAGCCCACTGAAATAATCCTCAAACTCATTCCACTCTATAGTGCAGTTCACTATCGCTGCTCTCTGAATCTCCAAATCCGCCATTACGGCCCGCAAGCGCTCCTTCCGAGACGGAACGGCTTCTAACGACTCCTTCACCGGGTCTACGACGACTGCCACCTCCTCCTCCTCCTGCTGGTGACCCTCCTCCTTCACGACATCCTTCGCATCCTCGTCCTTCACCACACTCACATCATTCTCAGTCTCGGTCGCCATCACACTCTCCGCAATCTCTCCCAATCCTCACCTCTCACTCCGCAGAATTTTTTTTGCAAATTCGCAAACTCTCCACGAAACCCTAACGACAACTCCAAGAACGGAGCCAAAGAGCCACGAAATGTGAAATTTCTGAAACTACAAGTACATGCAGCTTTGAATTCTTTTAAGAGGAGGCGGACGGGGAACAAGAAAAGGCTGGCGCAAATGACGAAAGTGGATTCCAAGTGTCCCGCACCGCAAACTGAAGCTCAAGGATCAGCAGCAGCGGCAGCGGGAATACAGAAACGAAAGCAATCAGCAAGGGAAGCTGAGGATGCAGGTCGGTAGAGGATGTAACAGTTTTGATCGATTTCTGCCGTCGGATTGCAATTTTCAAGGGCTACGATTGTGCGCGCGGGCGAACGGGGAGCTTGCGCGGTAACTGCCAAGCAGGGTGCACGGGCATAAGAGACGAGACGACTATGCAGCCGCCTTTGGTCATAGGAGGGTCTTGGTCACCTATTTAGTGCGGAAGCAAAATTAGTGTCGCCTTCATAATTGGCGACACCGATTACCTTAAAAAATCTGAAAATTTCTATATAGGTGTGCATTATAGGTGTGATACATTGAAATGCTAAGTCATTTTATATTTAACAAGACGTGTGGGCCCTAGACTCTAAACGGTTATTGAGAGTATGGTCCGAACTTGACTCTCTCTCTCTCCTCTGGCGCCTGCCCTTACTATCAGCTCTATTTTTGATTGCAAATTATGTCTAGTCTCATCTTCCATCGACTTTCATAATTGAATATGTTTCGACACAAGTCCCAAGAAAATCTGGAGAAGGTTCGTAGAGATAAAGTATATTGGAATTTCATTCAAATGTTGTTACCGCCGTAGATATGTTGCCTTTCATTGAACATAATCGTCTTCTGCAGTAATTTTATACGACATCGAGTCTTCACTTCTAACTGCACCTACCTTCAACGACTAGACATGATTTTAGAAGCGGAAAGATTTGGCAGTTGCAAATATGATACTTGAGCTTGGTGGTTTTGTCGTTAGACGGATCTTTGTACATTGGGGATATCCAAGCGGTTTAGAGTTGGAGCTAGGTCTTTTCGCCTAATGTGTGAAAATTCCATTTTAGATCTACAAGCGAAGACAATATTTTGAACCTTTTGATAGCAGTCTGGTAGTTGATTATTCTAAAACCCTAAACCCTGGTTAATTAATTGAATGTTGAGCGTGCTGCATCTTAATGTGTTGCTAATGCATTATGCTTCTGCCTTTGACTTTCATGCTATACATATCCTTACACAGGAAGTCGCTTTAATTGCTCTACATCAGGAGAACTTTTCTTTTCCTCTATACGTGGATTTTTTAGCTTGGTTTGTGAGTATTTTATTGATGAAGATGTATTCTGACACTGTAGGTGAGGTGATGAGTGCTAGATCAAAAATTGGGAATCAAAGGAGACGAGGAAACGGTCCGTATTTACAAGAAGGCTTTCTTCGCGGTTCTTGTTACTCATGAACATTGGGAAGCCTTAAACAAAGTTGCAAGATGAACTATGATCAGCGGAAGAGACAGGCTGCAGGAGCTTTGGGGCACCCACCAGAAATACGTCTAAATGAGACATTTAATCCATTTTGCAATGACAGCCAATTTGGTGGAGTGTTCAAGATATTGAAAATTGTGCTCTTGTTGCCGGTGTTGGTGGTGCGGGTTTTAGTTTTTGTGACTACACTTTTTTTAGCATACTTGCTTACCAAGTTAGCGCCGTATAGAGCCAAGAATGTGTTGACAAGTCCGTTTCCTCTATGGCGTCGGTCACTGATGCTACCAGTTCGCCTATGCGCTCGGGTGAACCTTTTTGCTTGTGGATTTCAGTGGATTCATTTGAAAGGAAGGCCTGCTCCACATCACGAGGCTCCCATTCTCGTGAGTAATCATGTGACATTCGTGGATAGATTGTTCCTTTTCTTCAAGCATCTGCCAGTTATAATCACAACTTATGAGAACCTAAATTTGCCAATTGCTAGAGCTATCATTAAGGCCATGCAGGCAATTGCTGTTGACCGAATATCAAGTGCATCTCACCACCATGCATCCGGCGCAATTAAGCGGAAAACTATGTGTAACGACTGAAGTCATATAATGATTTTTCCTGAGGCCACAACCACGAATGGAAAACTCCTCACGTCCTTTAAAGCGGGGGCTTTTACACCCGGTTACCCTATCCAACCGATTGTTATTCGATATCCACGTGTGAACGTGGACCCATGTTGGGTTGCAGAGGGACCTGTTATCCACTAGCTTCTTTTTCGTCTCATGACCCAGTTCCATAAGTTCATGTCGATATGTTCTTCCCTTATGCTATGTAATGATCTTCTTTTCACTCACTGATCTTTCTAATTTCCACTTCACTAAATATTCCTTAGTCTTCATAGAATTCTAGAGCGCAGATCGTTTATTTGGAAGGGTTGTATCTGTGCATTCTGGTCATGTTTGGTGTGCAGCGGCACGTAATCAATTGTAATTAATTGGGCTTGTCTGCAGATTGAGTATCTTCAGGTGATACATTCTACTTTGGTAGAAATAAGAAACCCTTTTCTTTTTGCTGAACGGGTTCGCCTTACCATGGCACGAGCAATGAACACTTCTGTAAGGAAATAGTAACCTTCTTTGCAGATTTGTTAGCCCTTAAGTGAGCACCACTCTTGCGTAATTTGGCTTCCCTTTTCCATCGACCAAAGCACACAACACAAAGACATCCTTGTCTGTGGGTCAAGGTACTGTGTCTATAACTATCGGATTATTAAATCATTTAATCTATCTATATGATATACCATTGGAAAGCCCTGCCATGCTTGCAAGGTCACCGCTGATAAATAAACAAGTAGCTAGAAAGAGATTTAATGCAAACAATGAGGAGTAGCCCGTCTCTGTAAGGAAATAGTAACCTTCTTTGCAGATTTGTTAGCCCTTAAGTGAGCACCACTCTTGTGTAATTTGGCTTCCCTTTCCGTCGACCAACGCACACAACACAAAGACATCCTTGTTTGTGGTTCAAGGTGCTATGTCTATAACCATCCAAAAGAACGAAAATCTCAGGATCAATATCAAACAATATGAAGGAAGGAACTCCTACATACAACAGGCCGCCTCAACTTATTACCAATCATAAAACACTTTAGATCTAGCACATGTGCAGGAATTGGGGCAACTGAAAGAGATACCCGTTTGGCCGTTTCACTTTAGCAAGCAAATTGACAAGTTGTGAGTTTGTAGATCTCCGGTGGTGTCTTGTTGGAGTTGATCCCCCTTCTTTCACAGGAGGTGTTGCCACTGACCCTGAAGGAAAAATACACGCAAGCAACCTATGACCAAGGTAACAAGGCTATGAACATCCTACAAGCACGATCGTCAATTAAGCATTTAACTTGCAAAACCTCTTTGATGTCCTAAAAATTGCATACCTTGCAGTGTCTCTTGATCATTCCCACGAACTTCTTCATCCTCAGACCCATGTTCAGCTTGTGGGGTCTCAACCTTCTTGCCAACCCCACTTGAATTCGCTCCCGCAATTTTGACGTCTCTACCTTAGTCTCCAAGATTCACTCTGTCAACATTGCCCTTTTGCTCCCGGGCTTTGTTTTTTGCCATCAACTGATCGACTAGAACTACAGCACAAAATTATGCCTACAGCCTAAGGTTAGAACAATTCGATGTGCATGAGAGAAGAGATGCTATCTACGTTGACATAGGAAATTGTAGTTCTAATACTTGACGAACTAGAAATTTACCACTACGCTTGATCTTAGTCTTTAACGAAACCACTGCATCAGGCTGGACATCCTTCACCTTTCTCTTCTTCGAAACCTTATCAACTTTCTGCAAATGGAGTTCCTTGCCTTTAGATTTCTCCAAGTTGGCTGTGTCATTCCAATTCAGTAGAAAGGGGTGCCAAAGTAAGTTACCAGGAAGAACATGTGTCTCCAGCTACTAAAAGTTAAACATGTATTTAGTCCCAAAGAAGCCCTGGAGATGCATTGTATGTTGTAACTTGCACACATGAAGGCAAATTCGTACGTGCCTGTCTTTCATTAGGTCAGGAAAGAGTAGAGACATGGTGCAGTTAAATCAAGGACTAACCTTCAGCAGTGTTGGTAGCATGAAAAGGGGAACCCCCTGCTAGGCAAAGTTTGTTGAACGTGGACTCCAAATTCTGAAGGAACCCCATGATAGGATCGCCATCATCATTGTACTTACGACAATTGCTCCACACAAGTGCAACATCCTCAAAGACATCGTCCACTGTATTATAGACTTCACCTTTCTCCAACCTGTCACGAATAGTGTTAAGATCCATTGGTCGTTTCATGATCTTCAAATAGTCCTGTATGATAAAACCATTTAATACCAAATGAGGCTTAAAAGACAGAAATACCCTTTACGCTCAAACTCAGGCTAACTACAATTTCACATACCAAGCTAATGTTTGGGCTAAATTTTGAAGTTCATCAGGGTCTCCATGATAACAAGACCCATTGATCTTATTCAAGGAGGTCCCTTTCAAGATGAACGAGATAACATATAGTGCACATTAAGCAGTCACGAAAGATGATTTTCCTTGAGGATGTAACATTGCAGCCCGTTTGGGCGTTGCAAGTGTCTTTACATTCCCAACCTCAGATGGCTTCGTCCTAAACCGTCTATCTTCCATGATTTCTAAACCGACTCTCTACAGCATGGTCAAACTATCCCCCTCCCATATATACGGCAGAGACTCCAATTTTGATTGCTTCACATTCCAGGCCCGACACTGATTAACACTGATTTCATTAAAATTCTTTCCAAATTGCACCAATCCTAATTCCCGTCAACAAACCCAAATTACCTCTGCCGAATTATTACCAACACCAAAACAATCACCTCCCCACACTTCACCAACTCTTCTCTCTCGAAATCCAACCTCCAAACTTCGCCCTGAAACCTCAGCCAACACGTATTTGAAATAGCCGAAGTTCCCAAAGTTCCCTGTTCCCCTTGGTAGACGCAACTCCAGTGAATGGAGCGTAAGCGTCTACCAAGGGGCCCATAAAAATATAGTCATAGACATTCAACTTCAATCTACAATAAAATAGTCATTTTAGAGACTGTTGATGAACAATGAAAAATTCATTAATTGGGATTAATGATTTTATATGCAAGATGATTGAATGTGTGGACATACTACCAATACATCAAACCTACATAGTTTTTAAGTTATTTAAAATTTGATTGATTAAAATATAGGTAGAATTCAAATGTCAAATTTAGAAAAGAGATCAATTTCTATGTATTTTCTACTTATATATTTTTTTTCTTGTTTTTTTTCTTGTAATTTCAAGTTCTAATAAAAAATGGTGAAAAATTAGTAATTTGTTGAAGATTGCATTGAAGTTGTGCTTTGAGGATGCCATTTTATTAAAGGTAAATGAGCCCCTTTTGAAGGTTTACTTCTTAGTGACTAAATCCTTTCATGAATTTTTGCATGTCTTTATAAATATAAATAAAGTATTTTTTATTTCAATTTCATCAAATTCATCATATAGAAAGTGTGGTTTTTTAAAACTCAAGCATTGGTTTGAATGAAAGAGATGTTTTATGGATAAGAAAATCCTTGCCATCTTTTTGTTCATCATCCGAATTCTGGATATTGGAGTTCTAAGGGACCAACTTTGAAGCATTTCAACAACTAATTTTTGGATGATGAATAGATTGCAAATCATTTTTTTATCTCGTTATTATTTGGATGAAAATCATTCTAAATTGTGTAGATACTTTGTTACATTGATGTCCCATCTAAGAGTTGGATTTAATATTACTAAAGTACCTATTTTTCTAAAATTATGTCAAGAGGTTGACCAAGCCAAAACTTGTATTGGCTCTAGTTCAAAATTAGATTTGAAATCTACAAAAATGAGATTATAGATTTAAAGGATATAATTTTTTTTAAAACACACTACATAAAGATCCATTGTTTGTAATTGAATATAGGAGTTTTGAAATTTTCCTTTTAAAATAGAGTTATTCGTAAAGTATCCAAAACTGGGATTTAAACCCGACAGTTTTGTGAAAAAGCAGGTTTAGGGCAAAAAGTCACCCACACTTGACATACCCAATACAAAAGTGGGTATCAAATTTTTTTTCGTGCCCAACTCGACTCCAAAAAAATTTCGTGCAGACTTTGCCTACGGGGTCGTACTCGCAAGGGGTCTCTCACTCGCAAGCACTCATGACTTAGGCGAAGGATTTCTAGACGCATCGGGAGGGCGAAGCAAACTCGCGAGTACGTGGCTTGGGTGCACGATGTCGAGAGGGCTTTAGATCGGTGGCGTGTTTTCGGTGCTGTGGGAGGTAGAGTACATGCGACGCTGCGCCACATGGTCGTTGGAGGGAGCAAGGACGTTGCGACTACTACATAGCCACGTGGGGCAGAAGCGGGTGCAAGCACGGCAGCAACTACCTCACCAAGTTTGCAAAGGTGCTTCATATGCTTCGATCCCTTCCGCTTTCATTTCCATTCAATTTTGTTTACTGGGCATTTCTGCAATTAGTGACCTGTGGGTAAATTGCCTTCTTTCATTAGAAGAAAACTACGTTACATTCCCTGAAAATGTGTCATCTTGTTTTTGTTGAGTCCCCGTTTCAAAACAAAGTGGAAACGCAGTCAAAACGCAAAAAGCACTGAAAAATGCAAAAAATTGCGTTTTTTTGCGTTTCCACTTTGTTTTGAAACGGGAACTCAACAAAAACAAGGTGACGCATTTTCAGGGAATGTAACGCAGTTTTCTTCTAGTGTTTGTGAGTGATGCTGCATGATGATTTTTGTCAATTCCTACTATGCCAAGAAGTTGCAAAGTCACTTAGGGTTTCTGATTTGGTCTCGTAAGGTGTGGATAGTGAGTGACACAACCACATTTCAATATTTTTGTTGCAGATTTCCCATGGCTGACCAACAAGATGATTGCACTGTGTTGGACTTCCAACACTTTCTCAACAATCGGCAAAATTGCCATGCCAGGAAAAGACCCATCGCCCTATTGTTAAGTAGCTAAACAATCGTTATTTCGAACTCAGCTTAGACAAACGCCCTGATACGATGCGAACAAAACCTATGGATCGTGCATGGTTTACAATTGTCAAACAAACCAATTGGCACAATTCCACAAATTCAGAAATAGATAAGTTTGTTAAAATCTTAAACAAAATTGGAGTAGACATCATGGATCGTAGCACATCACAAACACCTTCGTTGGGGTTTACCGACTCTTGCCCACCTTCTTCCAATTCATTTGTATGAAGGAACTCTATCGTACTATGCATTGCTAATTGAATGACAAGCATGGCCTGCTCTTCATTACTCTTTGATGACGAGGATAAATCTGAAATGCTGCTATCCATCTCCGACCTAACAAATCGATCTAACGATCACCATAACTCACCGAAAGTAGATAACTGAAATGAACACCAACAACAAGAAACCAATTTTGCTTGAACCTAAGAATGATCAAAATCACGTTTCGAAACCTTCTACATTCACTGCAGCAATCATGAAGACCATAAATTGATGTGCATTTGAGCCCTGGAGCAATACAACGAGAAAGAAAGCTCCAATGCAGGCGTAGTTGCGAGCAAGAACGTGGAGGCAAGCACTTTGCTAACCATCGGGGGAAGGAGATGATGTCACCAAATATATCCCCGAATATTGAAGAACTCCGCAATTATTGGTTGGAGTTTCAAAACTCCAATTGACTTTGCGTTTTTACTCCATTGGATGAAATTTGTGAAAAAGTCCCCTCCAAATTGGAGGGGACTTTACGAATAACTCTGATGTATTGAAAATATTAGTGATAGTATTGGTGAATCCAACTATATGCATAGAATCTATAATTCAACCTCTACTACTTTCATTTGTGTATCAATTCCAAAATATTCTTCCAAATAGTACTTTATGATGAATTTTTCCAAATCAGCACTTCTGGAGAAGATTCCATACATTAAGGGTTAAAAGAATATTATATATGCAACCATAATTGAAATCATATATCAAACAGACATAACACTCCAACTCATCAAAACACCCACCTAAGCTACTCTCAAGCTATTTAAACTATTCAATGCATTGCACTTATGCAAACTACATCTTGGATAGTGTCCTCAAGTATAGAGCCAGACTTAGAATTTGGCACTTCGCATCACAATATAACCTGCTTTATTGTAAGGGATGGCAACCCCTTTCCAACCACTTAAGGAATTGGACATATCTGCAAGATGGGTGTATTGAAGGAAAAAAATTCCCCACGTAGAGAAATTGAATTCAAAAAGATTTGAATTTTTTTACATTTTTTTCATAAAAACAAAATTATCATGAATTTTTTTCATGAAAATTCTGTAAAACCTATTCTTGTTACATAGGTCATTCTATTTTCAATCATACACTGATTACAAAATCAATGAAAGTGATAATTGTGGCTTTCAATGTACATATTGTGATCATTCTATGCTTTCAATGTACACTTCTCAATTCTCAATCATCTGTGTTGCTTCAGCTGATCCTGCTCTATATGAACTGTGGAAATGGGGTGTGGTCAAGAATGGTTGCCCACCCTATGTGATTCTTTTTAATTGTACTCTGGGTTTCCCATTTGTTCAAAAAGAACAAAAAGAACAAAAAAAACATGCTTTAATCCTGACCTGACAAGTGCATCCATTTTTCACGGTCATTTCTTCTTTCGTTTTTTCTTTTTTGGCTCTGACTTCCCTGCCGGGTCCATTTTGCTAGGAGGGAGCACCAGATACGAAGCCCACACCGCATCTGCTGGAGGCGGTGCTTCAATCCAGTGACCGGGTATTCGACTGCAAATTACAAAACATCTCCGTCAGTCCCACAGTATAGGGTAGTCATCGCAGGACTCTTACCAGTACAGCTGAAGATAAGATAACTATCAAATTCGCTGCAACATTGCTTTGACCTGATTTGAGTGCCTTAACACACAAGGGAGGAGGGAAGGAGCTCACCTTCCACCAGGCATAAGATAAGCATCCCATGCTCGTCTCACCTGATACAAATACAAGTGTTTGACGTATGCAGTCAGTCACAATTGCAAATGTACACAGCAAGGAATTTTCACAATCGACATCTCTCAGCAAATTACCATTAGTGTCCACATGGCCAAAATTGGCCTCGTCCTGGTCTATGGGAGTTGAAATAATCATGTAAGACGTTTCAAGGAAGGTAACAAAATGTTACAATAGAAAGAAGGAATCATACTCTAGATTTCTTGACGATATAAACACGGTTTGCAAGATACTAAAAGTTTTTATTAGCTTCCAAAGTGTACTTTCTTTTTTCAGCTTCGGAACTTCAGATTAATGAAACGTGCACATGTTACAGCTTGTTCGCATGTAATAGTAGATTATCCACCGTACGTAAAGGTCTACATGTTAATTTGCACATACCTCAATCAGTGCCCCCAGGTCTAATTGGCTGCCGTAATAGAAGTGGTGAAACTCAGTTGGTAGTTTGTAGGCTTGTTGTACTGCTGTCCCTTTCTCCCCCTCGGTACTTGGTGCTCTGCTGCTCCTAATTGATACTTCAGCAACCTGAGACATAAGATTTAGAGTCAGTACTCATGAAACAGTATAGGTCATCAATATGGAAAAGAAGAACTTAGCCAAAACGTAAATAACTGAAAATGTTCAGATGAGTCTCCTTACGTTCTCATCAGCATCAGAGTTTCTCAAATCAACATCTGAGGCCTTGTCACTGGGTAGTGCTGGATCATTCTCCAGCGGTCCATCACCATCTGCTTTGAGAGCAGGAATGACTTCGCCAGACATTTTTGCAGCTTCTGCAGCACTTGCTATGGCAACTGCAGCTGCACTAGTATCAGCTGCAGCAGCAGCCTGCCGCTCTTCTTCCTCGACTGCTGCACGTACCTTCTCCATGAACTTGTCGTCCTCGTCTGGAAAGAAACGACCTACAACCAATTTGCAGTTGGAAACTGGTTAAACAAAGAAGAAAAGTAGCGAAAGTACTCCAAAGAGCTCCAATAGACGATGCCCATGAAGGCAACTATCAAGTAGAAATCAAACAGGCCAAGATATGCAATCTAACCTTGTTTCTTCAACTTCTGAATACGAAGGGCACGTAACTCCTGAAGCTTTTCGACCATCAACAGCATCTCCATCTGTAGATCATGACAAGAGTTCTGAGTAGCTGATTGTGGAATTACACGGCCCTTGACAAAAAGAATGTAATGACACTTGCAAGGAAATTTCAAAAGCAACTAAGCAGCTCTGAGTGCAAAAATACGCTGAAAGTGCAGACTGGAGCAGAGAACAGACCCATCCCTAACAATTTACAACAGGACACGAGTGGAGAATCCGCATAGATGAATGGTACCTCGGCTCCCAGGTTTGCTCTCTCCTCCTCAGCCTTCTTCTCTGCTACCTCCTTCATTTTCTCCATCTGCGCAGGGATTCCACAAAAGAAAACAATTCAGAATGAACCCATCGGTGCACCGCAGAAAGGCAACAATTAAAGCTCAAATTCCCCTGTGAGCTTCTGGACATCAACTCAGAGGACAGCGTGAACAGAGACGTCGTCTCCTGTCAAGGATCGAACAAGAAACGAAGTAAGGATATATTTCAGCAAGAACACATTGACTTCAAGAACCCTCAATACCGTCAAAATACAATTTGATAGCACTCACCTTACTCCTAGCTATTGACTTTGCAATTTCTCTTGCCCTCCACTCATCGACCTTGTGGTCAGCTTCTTCAAAGCCTTCTTGCCCCTGCAAAAACGATGAGGCTGCAATAAATCACAAACACAAGCAACAAGCGCTAGGAAAAAACAAATAAACAGGATAACATACTATATACAAATCATAAACCACAGTCACGGCATAGAAATGAAACAACTACTTTATACAATTACGGGAGACTCTGATACGAGGCTTATAAGCAAAGGGAGGAAACAAACCTTACGAAGTGCCTCAGCAATCCGTTGTCTCTTCCGCTTCCTCCATTTCCTATTCCGTTGAATTTTATCTCGTTTACTGCGTAGCCTAGCAGCTGCAGCAGCATGCTCCCAACCCCCCGGCGCACCCAAGGCTCCTTGAAGAGGAGTCAATAAATTCGTGACACGACTCTGCAACTCCAAGGCTGCTTCTAAAGTTTGCGCTTGAACACGTCCACTTGTCTGAACTGCAGTAAATAATTGGGAGAAAACACTGCTAGAAGATGAGTCAAAATGCTCATTGAGAGCTGCTGACCCATCAGAGGTTATGTGGGATGGTACTATCGATAAATCCTCTTTAGTAGGAAAATCTTTGAAATCCTCCGCAGCTTCAGACGTACTTTCATGCTTCTCATCAGAATAGCCGCTGTTGGAAACGGCCTCTACCGATGTAATTTTCGTAGACCCAAGACTTTCGAACGCTTCTAGCTCGGCCGCTCTGCAACAGGTATTCAAGAGCCAGTAATCAGACATACAGAAAAAAATTGCAACCAACACAATTTAACAATCTTGAATTCAGCTACTCACACCTCGGGCCATTTGCTATTCAAGGGAGAATCATGATATTCAGGATTCAATGATCCGCCGGCACAAACGCATTTCCAGAAAAAGTGGAGTCCAACATTTGAAAGCTAAGAAGAGGGTTGATATGTCATCGCGGTTCTAAAGTTGCAGAGTCTTGGAACACAAACCAGGTGGTCAGTGACTCGGTATCTTATCATACAAGAATGATATTCAACCCCCAAATTACTCAAGAATGTTATGAAAGTGCAAATTTGCTACTTCTTAGATGCTGTTCCTTTGAAAAAAATCTTATTTCTAACCACGAGACTCCAAGTATAATTCAAAGGCGTATCGAAAAAAATACTCAAAACCCTAAACCTCAATCTGTAGAAGATCACATGACAGATTAACGAAATTGCATAATCATAAGACAAGGAAATCTCCCTTGCGAAACGTACACAGCTTTGAGCAAAACCGCGTGTTCAAGAAGCTCCCGCAAATGCTTCCTCAGTTGCACGCCATTCTGCCACAAGGGTTGCTGCACTGAAAACTCCGGCGGAACCACCACTTGTTGCTGCGGAGGTCGACCAGGAGGCAACGGAGACGCTCCAGGACTATACATGGTCTCAAATCTTTCCTTTCGTTTCAATCAAACCAACGAATCCATGACCCACAGCAACCGTAACGCCATTGCTGATCCCATCTCCGACAAGCTCCATCGAAATCTCAAACCCGAAACCCTACCGAAACCCTCAATCCCAATAGAGCACTAATTTCGCTTCTCACTTGCTCCACATCGCCATGCTTGCATCGATATTGGATCCGACGAAGTCCCTCAGCTTCTTCCCTTTAAAACGACCATACCACATTGTATTCCACCATAGTTCCAAATTCAGAATTCAAGGAGCAGTCATTTCGAGGTACACTCATCCAATCTACTATTCTAATTACACTCCAAACCAAATTTCGAGACAAGAACTCTAAAATTGGAATTTGTAGCACAAATTACAAAAAATCGCGGAGTGTGAAGGTGATAGCATGATAGTTGCGGTGCGACGGTACACTGATGGGACTTGAGGCGCAAGCGTAACGATCCCAAATTCCGCCAAGACTTGGGCAATGACACACCGGAAGGAGTAAGCGGAATTATTTAAGTGTTTCTTCCTACAAACTAACTTAGAGATTGTTCCCTAAACCCTTGCAACCCTCACAGGTAACAGCATATGATAGGAACAACTCTGGACATGTGTATTGCAGTGCTTTATACGTGTCTTATAAAATGTACCACACAAGAAAAAGGGGGACTGCATTACGGTGGAAGCACCTAACTTAAAACCATCCAAATATGGAATTCAGCATAGTTGGAGGGAGATTTTCCTAAAACTGATATTTTTCTAGTATTAGCGAGTGAAAATTATGAATATTCAAAAAAAGAAATAGAATTTTTGGACATTGTATGTAATTTCTATGTTTTTTTGAAGTGATGGCTCCCTAGACCACTGAAAGTGTACAATAGGTGCACCCAAAACTGAACCCTCTGAAAATCAACACTCAGCCAACCAGATTTTCCTATGTGTCCTTCAATTGTGTCAACAAATTACAATCACATGTGGCAAATACACTCTAGGGACATATTTGAGTGATTCTATAGTCCACTGCAAGGTACATGGACGGGAATGGGTGTTTCTCCCTTAAGCTTGTTTAGAGGTGTATTTGTCATAGCTTAAAAATGAAAATGTTGAAATACCCCTTTCCTAGGATATATAGAATTGCAAGTAGGAAAGGGGTATTTCAATGTTTTCATTTTTTATAAATCAACAACAGTGAAATAAAAAAAAAACTAAAAATTGGCAATTGTTGAGGACTTCATAGTCATGACATTTCACCAAAATAATGAACTTGAAACTTTTTTCAATTTTAAGAAGTGTGCACCATGGAGCCTCTTTTCTGGCCTATTTTTGAAAAATTAAGGATATGATTACAATCAAAAACTCTAAAGACAATTTTTTGGTCTTGACATTGGATTCATAAATCATAAGTTATAGCAAAAGACAAAACCATTTTGACAAAACAAGGCTACAATTGGTAAGCCTTTCTTGCAATGAGCCTAATATGAATTTCACTTGTATTTGAGTCCACTCAACAAATTCTTTCTTCGAAAAATACAAGGAACAAAAAATTAATTGCAAATTGCAAGTTTGTATGGAATCCGGTATGGAATAGGCTAATCAACTTTAACTAATATGATGCCCCAAACCTTAACCCTAGAAGGCCCATGGCCATTTTGGGTTTAAGAAAATGTAGCTTTTGAAGTGCTATAAATCTAAATGTGACTAAATAATACACATCTTAACCATACAATCTTGTAGTGAGCATGTTGTAAGGTAGAACCACCCGTAACCGATCATTTAAGGTATTTTAGGCATGATCTAGTGTAGTGTAGTGCAAAGCAAATATTTTCAGAGGTGTAAAGATAAAAATGATGGGGATTCCAAAAAATTTGGTATTTTTATCACATGAATTGAAATTACTATGAATTTTAGAAGGCATAGAGTGTGCTTGACCAAATACCAATCTATGGAGTCTTCTAATTTCGATCACGCAAAATACTACATTTTTACTCACTCTTTTCTACTTTCTTGCACACTACATTAAAACATGTGCCATGAACTTTTAGTTCCAACTTTAAAAATGAAAAAAAAACTAATTCTAGCCTTGGTTGGAAATACGTCCATCAAAAGGTTGACTATGGGGAGCCTATTGGTTATAGGTGGTTCTACTTTAGGTGGCATGGATCAAATTTGAAGTTATTTGACCACATCGATTGCAAGATTAAAATGTTTTAGTGTTGAAAAAGAATGCTGAAATTTTCCTAAAAACTCATTTAGAGGTGAAATTTGACTTCTAAACCTAAGCAAATGAAAAAAATTCAAACTACAAAGTAATTCAAAATCAGCATACAAACACATTGGTAAAAAATAAAATCATTCAATTGATTCAATGTGTTTGCAAAATGGCTTGCAAATGTCAAAAAATAGGTAAGAAAAGTTGCAAAAAACACATCTAGGGCTGAACTTCCTTCTACTAGAATGCACCTCAGTCATTGAGAACTTCTTGGATTGATGTGAAATTTTAGCGACACAAAATAGACTAATATGCGCAACTTTCACAAAAACAATTATTGGAATTGGACACTGTATGAAGAAGATACAAGCCGCCAAAGTTCACTGAAGTTGCAAAATGGTGGGATTTTGAATTTCTAATTGCTCCCAAACAATCTAAACAACTTGGATTGACTTGAAAATTTCACCACAATAACTAGACTTCAAGGGGAGTAGAACTCAACAAATTTTATTCAAATCAAACATTAGATGAAGGAGATACAAGCCCCCGAAGTTGCAGCCATGAAGTGCACTTTGGTGAATCACATTGAACCTCTGTGAACTTCGATTGGCTTCCCCACAATCATCACATCTTAGATTGATCTAAAAATTTTACCACACAAACTAGAATAATAGGCGCAAATTTCCCAACAAGTTTCATTGAATTTGGACATTGGATGCAAAAGTTACAGTACTTTGAATTCTATGAGAGGCCACTTTTTGATCCCTTGGGGGGTCTAGGGTTAAGGCCTCTTTTCATGTGTCGATAGGTGGGCAAACTTTACAAAGGGGATTGACTAATCTTGACAAATGGATTCTCATCTAATTTTGGTGAAATTTAAGTTTCCTACTTTTCTTTTTGCCTACCTTCAAGACAAGATAACCACTCTAATCTATTTTGTCTTATTATTTGAACTTTAGTACAAAGCTACCTATTACACTTACATGTAAGCCCTTCAGTATTTAGAAGTGCTTAGCCTATGCACTTAGGAGTTGGCTAGTAGTTTAAGGTCAATTTACATGTAGGCCTTGTAGGAAGTTTTATACCTAATTGAAGTACTAAGACAAATTAGGCTTAACCAATTGTCTTACTAGAATACATTAGTGGAAAAATAGGAGTTCAAGTTTTATTGGTATTAATGAACAATCCCAATTGTTAGAGACTAGTTAATCTTAAAAGAATCTCATATCTGTAGAATTCTTCCAATATTCCTATCCAACTATAGGGTGACTAGATCTACATAAAAGTCATTATGAGAGATTTGAGGGCTTTAGGAGCGTACGAGTTCCCACAACCCAAAATTGCGTAATCTGCTACAAGAACGCAGTTCTGCAGGAATCCTATGTGGTTGAGCGACTACCACGTCATTAATTTTTTTTTAATAAAAAAATTGGACTTTTTTTCATATTTCAAGACCCCCAATTTTTTTTTTGAGCATAAGAGGTTTTTCGGGGGTGCTGGGAGACTATTTCAGCCTCGTTCCCCATTTCTGTGAACTAGCCCTGCTGATCAGAATAAAAAAATGTTAAAAAAATAAAAATATTAAAAAATATTAATAATTAAATATATTTATATTTATTTATTTATATTTTAAAATTTTAATAAAATATTATTATCTGATGTGGCAGTCTCTGTGCTACATGAGATCACTGTAGATCAGTTGCTGCAGCGAGTTCCCACAGTCCGGGAACTCGCAGTCTCTCAACTATGGAAGAAAACCTCTTATGAATGCTAGCCTGACAATGATCAGCCGTTCCCCGGACCAGTTTCGGAAACAGTCCCAAAACGGCCCTTTGGAGCCCTCAAATCCCTCCTAATGGCATTTGCTATTTTGCACCTATAACATCCCCCACCTACTAATACATGTAAGGAGGTCCTTAACCCCAAAGAAAAATGACAAGCTTTGTAAAAACTTATTTGATCTTGCAAGTTCTTATCAAACAAGAATGGTCTTTTAATCTGAAAAAAAATCATACTATGACTTACAAAGCAATCAAAGTTATTAGAAACATTGTTAGAACAATTTTAGGTAAACAAAACAAATGCTCTATTTTTAATAACTACAAATTCAACTTCTTTGAGACAACAGATTTGGCATAAATTAAATGAGAATGGTCTCTTGTATTGAAAATCAATTTGAGTTACAAGAAGATACTAGGGTTATAAAGGGTGAGTTCGAGAAAGACCAAAAGTTTTTTGTACACTTTGGCCACAATACTCCTAATTTTTTGGGAGTACTTCAAAAATAGAAAAACAATTTTTTTAAAATATAAAAAATATTCTTGATGTGTATTTCTTGAAGAAGAAGATATCATATGAAGGAAAAATGTAGGAAAATTTTCTAAGTAGGTGAACTAGAAAAGTGCAAAATCTCATGAAAATAGGCACTTTTACATTTTAATTTGTAAAAAATAGGAAAAGAAACTTTTTGAGAAACTAAAAATTTTCCATTGGAAAATAGTTGATGATGATTATATTTCACCAAAAGAATGATCTAAAAACCATCTTCAATGTTAAAAATTTGGGCACAATGGAAGTGTTGTTTGTACTCATGTGGAGGGCATAAAATAATATATTTTCAAATTTCCTTTGGTGGATACATGATTCCCTACTATGAAAATATACCATGAAATTTTGAGCTCTAAATCATTAAATTTGGGTACTCCTAATGTAGTAAAAACTAAAAACCACAAAACTCCTAATTGTGACAAATTAACTAAATTAAAAATTAATTATAAAACTAATTTTTAAAAATTTCAAAAAATAAAGGATCTGATTAACGTCAAGTTAGGCATCTCTGATAAAAATTTCAAAATTATAGGATCCATGCATCAAAAGTTATTGCCAAAAACAACATTGTCACTTTGATCGTGACATGAAATAGGACCGGTCTTTCTTGAACTCACCCTAAACAAGTTTAGAACAATTGTAAAAAACCTAATCTAATGCTCCATTCAAGATGGTTTTCAAAGAGGGAAGAGATGTTTTGCTGAAGGATTTTTTAGGCAACTTTCTACCTCCGAGACTAAATACTTTGCTCTCAGTTCTACAAAAGAACTAAAAGGTAATGTTCATAAGGTTATTTAAACCTAGTGCCAAACTAGCAGCTACATTCAAAGTCACATGCTACCTATGGAATAACTTTGAAATACTTGTTGGTTTCTAAAGTCAAAAAATGGCTTTGAATGCCTATTCAACTAAGAAATAGGATTCAAGTTCATCATTGTATAGACTACATTGTGCCTACACTTTCAAATCTTTGTCATCTTTCCATTATGTTCCTTGCATTCTCTACTCTTCCCAAACTAAAAGGTGAACAAGTAAAGTAGAGGTATATATTTCAAACAAACCCTTATAATGGCTTTATAAGTTGATCTATTGTAAACAATATTTGAATGCACTATTCATTGAGAAAAGATTCTTTATTTGTATCTTCTTGTCCACTCATCTCTCTTCCTTTCTTGATTAGGGACAAATGCCAAGCTATTCATAATAGGTGAGTATATGAAACTGGACTAAATCCAAATGAAAAATCTTCATTTTGACAAATAATTTTTTTTTCATTCTTCCTCATCCTTATGTTTGTCACTACCTTATTACCTTATTACAAGAGGTAAACAACATAGCTTGGATCCCGAATATGATGGGGTTGAACCCACGACCTTTGACCAACGTACAAGCTCAAAATTCCACCTCGCCACCCGCCATCAGCCATGACAAGTGGCGGGGCCTGAGTGGCTCAATGTTTTGGCTATTCGCCACACTACCTCCGCCTTGCCACGCCTGATCAAACCAGGTGATTCTTTTAAGAGAAATACTGCGTTTCAATTTTAAAAAATCAAAACTAATTTTGTGAAGGTCCATAAAATAAGAAACGACTTGGATTCAATGTGAATTTCATTTTAATTCTTAGTAAAATCTACTTAAAATTATTTGAAGCAATATAGCTTCCCCCAAAAGGCAATCAAATATTAAATGATAGCTAAAAAACAAACTATATTGGCTTTTATGTGTTCCCTAAACAACAATGAAAAGAAACAAGCTTTCCCAATATGAATGTTTTGTTTTTCTGTTCTTTTTTAAAACACATGGACAAATAAATGATTGTGTCTTTTGATTTGTAACCCGTCCACGGAAAAGAGTTGCACCTTTACATATATTTTCTAGCATGAATAACAATTCACACTCATGAATTTAATCCTAAATTAATGCCCAAACTTCATAACTTTTGCAACATAGTGATTTTGGGCTACTCACTACAATGGAGCTTTTAATTTTTTTCTTCAAAATTTTCACACAACATGTGCCTAAGGACTACCTTTAAGCCCAACTATATTCTTAACTTTTGACTAAGTAGTTAAGAAATTATTGTATGATATGTAGTTTTCATTGTTTCTTTAAAGATTAATTTTTAAGAGATTAATTTTTTAAATTTTTTCTATTAGATTCATATCTAAGTAGAAAGCCTTGAATCATTCTATTTTGATCAATGAATCAAAAGTTATGAGGAATTCTACATTGGAGTAGTTTGCGAGTAGTTTTGGAATTTCTATTCTATAAAATAGTTTGAAATCCTCTGTTTGATTCAATTATGAATATTTTTAGAAATATAAAAAGCAATACTTAAACACTACTTAGTACAACATTTGGATTAGAAGGATTGGCGTTTTTCAATTCCATTAATAAATTGTTTGTTATTTAGTATTTTGAATCATTCTCTACTTCTTTCAATTTCATTACTATTTTTTCCTATGTGTTGTACAATTTCAAATGATTTGAAAATTTTCAAGCATGTAGCCAACTTGCCTTAAAGTGTAAATCTAAAGAATAACCACCAATTTGAACTTTTAAAAACAAAAATGTCACTTTTTAAAGTGTAAGTGCCTGATTTTTTTACAAGGCCTCAAAAATGATTTTTGTCAATTCAAATGCCAATATCTTCTAGTGTACATGGCAACAAATTTGGAATCTTTTTTCAATATCTTTTCAATCTAGCATACTACAAGATTATGTGGTTACATATATCAATAAATGTTTTTTTTAATAAATTTGGTACTTGTATTAGAAATGACAGTTTCGAAGTGTATTTTGTGAAAATATAGTTAAAGACATTTTGGGATTAAGATGCCTTCTTCCAAAGAGCAACAAAATTCAACATACTTTTTAGTTAGGACCCAAAGACAACATGAATTTTGTGATAAATACACATCACATCCAAACAAATTGTTTTCTAGAATCAATTAGAGTAATGTTTTTGTACTTTTTTTTTTAAATTGTAAAGATTGCATTAAAAAATGGGTCCTACAAGTTATTTTTTGAAAACAATGTTTAGAGTGCTAAAAAAATAAGATTGTCTATAACTTTCATATAAGCTATTCAAATGAAATGTATTAGAGCTTTCCAAGTCGAAAAATATAATTTATAAGATTCATTTTTTTTAAATTAAAAATTTTGAATTTTATTTTGCTATCAAATCCACCTTTTTTGAGCTTATTTAGGTATAAAATTTGCTCTAGGGCATTAGAAAAAATAATATTCTGATGAAGCTTTTCAGGGTTTAGGGTCTTTAAGAAAAAGTTCCAAAAAATCATGACATAATTTGAGACTATAGGTATATTCTTGAAATCCTAATTGTCTACCAAACAAATAGTGGTCCCTTAAAGGTAAATAAAATCTTGGCATAGTAATTATACCATCATGCTCAAATGTACAAAATTAGTTATCATTTGAGGGGCAAACCATAATATTGTAATTATGAAGCTCAAGTGTATTAGAAATGTTTAAATGTTAAAATTCAATGTCAATAAAACAATTTAGTGGCCAATGCATTTCAACTTCAAAAATTCATAACGGAATCCACACATTTTCAAAAAAATATGAAACAACTTTAGTCATATGCTGAAGTTATTTCTCTTCCTATTAACCCTTTAATGACTGGTTGACTAGTTTTTGGTTGATTTTTGGACTTTTTGTTTGTTATTGTTCATAGAACATCTCATTTCAAAGACCCCAGAGAACAATGCAATTAGAGTGTCTTTATACACTTCCAACAAAGCCAATTTGAAGTAAATGCTTGCAAAAATGCATTAGCTACACTTGTCCAAACTTGAATTGGTCGCCCCTTTACATGTGAAAATATTGTAAAAAAATATATAATGAATGAAAAGATGACTACATATATGTGTGAAAAAACTAGTTAAAAGGTTTAGGATTGATTTCTAGAGTATTTAGTGAAATTTATGCCCAATTGTAGAAAAACATATTTAGCATTAGTGTTAGAAGCTGTTTGCAATACATCAATCTTTGAAGATTAATTACAAGGATGTGAATCATTGAATCATTTTCACTTTTTGCTTGGTTCAAGGATATGTCCTATAGAACCAATTCATACAATTTGATTTAGAATTATATTCATTGAGTAGTCACAATATGGGACTTTTCATGAATTGTATATAAAAATTGTGCCCGCCTCCCAAATCAACTACGGGCCCTCAGACAAGAGTTAATGGTTATAGAAGAAGGCTCATAAACCGCTCAGGCTTTTACACATGTCCATTAGGAGGCTCTGAAATGGATAGTTGATTGTGAGAAAATGAATTGTGGATTACAGTGAAGCATATTAAGATTTGTTTTATACTAATTAAATGAATGGTTTCAGAGTCCCAATGGGTTCATTCTTAAATAAGTGAATAGGTCTCTACTGATTATATTCAAAATAAGAATTGATTGTTAAACTACCTTCTTTCAAGTATTGAAAAATCTGAAATAATGATTTATTCAAGCATTCATTTCAATTTTAGAAAGGGACACATTTAGAAACAAATTCTGTTACTTTTTACATGTTGAAGTACTAGTTTTTTTAACCAAGTGTGATTTTTTTTCAAACTGTGCAAGTATGGGACTATGGATTTGCAAAGCCTAATGATCACAAATAGGGCCCTAGACTGTATTTGAAAATTCATAACTAATTAAATAATGCTTCCAAAAATATGAAACGACTTGTATTAGATTCTTCATTTATTTTTCTTTCACTATAAAATGAGTGAAAAATATTACCATTCAAACAAATACATTAAAAAGGTAGACTGGCCCTTAGATGAGTGGTTTATGAGCCTCTTACCTTACTATGACTATAGGAGAGGGCTCTAAAACTGACCAAGCATTTTCAACCATCCAGTAGGGGTTGTGAAATGGACATTTGAACCAAGGAAAATGAACTGTGGATTACTATAGAACTTGATTAGATCTGTCTTTACTTCTTCAATGGATGGTTTAAGAGCCATAGTACTAGGTCCATTCCTAACTAAGTGGCTAGGTGTCTATTAATTTAATTCAAAATAAAAATATATTGTTCAACTACCTTCTTACAAGTACTAAAAAATCTGAAATAATGACTAATTCAAGCATTCATTTCAAATTTAGGAAGGGACGCTTTTAGAAACCATTTCCATTACTTTATACATTTTGCAAAGTTAATTTTTGAACAAGATCTAGTTTTCTTTCAAACTATGCATGGATAGATTTCCAAGGGCCTATGATCATATACATAGGACCTACAATAGATTGTCTTTGAAAATTCATAACTAATTCAATAATGCTTCAAAAAATATGAAACGACTGTGTTAGATTCCTCGTCTATTTCTCTTTGACTAGAAAATAAACTAAAAATATTTCCATATCGAGATATACACAAAAAAGGCACATCAGCGCTTAGATGGTCGCTTTTTGAGCCTCTTATCTTACAGAAATTGAACTTGGCCCAAAAGACAATCAATTCTTGAGAAGTAGCTTACAATATGGTAACAAGTAGATTCACTTCAATGAAAAAAATTAGATGGTGGAATAAAAAAATCAGGTGACGATGGTGGGTCTGAGGGGTGTTTCACACTATGGCCATCCAAGTTGAGAGGCCGTCAATTCCACCAATTAGATCTGAGAAACCATGATTTTCACCACTCAGATTTGAGAAAACCATGACCTCTCGACTTGGACGGCCATAGTGTGAAACGCCCCTCATTTGTGCCTAGAACCGTCACCCGCCGTCACCCGCCACAGAAATGTGGTATGCGCGTCACACGCAAGCATGTGACTTACCCCATTCTGTAACGCCATGTCCAACTAGGATTATAGCGGTTATGAGCCCCAGCCACGCTGTCGGGGCCCTTTGCCGTGAGAGGGGGCCCGCCCCATAACCGGGAAAAATTGACCCGCGTGTCTAACGTGAGGCACCGCGGTGGAATGCTGGTCAGGTCTCGGATATAGGTCCACCTCGAACCTCGACCTTCCATCGCACAACGTCAGAGGAGCTTCTTGTGCAGATTGCAGATTGCTCCTCTGAGGTTCCATGGCGTTGCGGGAAATAGAAACGCGGCCCTGTCGTTCGCTTCTGGCTCAACTGGAGCAATTGATTCACTGATTAGGAGGTGATTTTCGAGATTTTAAAGTGAATTTCGTGGTTATTTGCTTCGATTTTATAGAGCTCGCGTTGTGCTGTGCCTTGGCCCTGAATTTATTTTTTTATTTTTTTATTTTTTTTGCGTAGCTTAATAGGTGCGCAATTGCGAGTTCTGGTTTTCTGATTGAATTAAAGCTTCGTAAGGTCCTCGTGAGCGACGCGGTGCGATTCCGATGCTGTATTGATGGGGCGGGTTTGTGATTTGAGCAATTGTTGCATTTATTATGAGGTTATGTTCGAGTTCTTTGTGTTGAATATCGTGTCGATTCGCGTCGATGTTTTTGGATCGCGTTCTTCTTGCTCATTGATTGATAGGAATTTGAAGGACGGAATCGCAAGTTTTTTTCTCAGCTGAATTTGAAGTTTTGTTTAGGCCTTTTGAGTTTTTTCTTCAGGCGATTTCGATATTGAAGTGATCTTAATTACTTACTTTCAGTGACGCAATTTGGGCAGATCGTTGCAATTTTCCCATTGGTGCAAGCGAAGAGTCTGCCGTTGACAGTTCTACATGATGTGGCTATGGTTCAATTCGGAAAGGAAAATTCACTTACGAGTGGTCCATTTTATTTGCAGCACTTGTTTGTGGAATCGCGCATCGAATCAGCTCTCTACTAGGGCTGGTCGACAAATCTTGTTAGCTCGGGAATTGCCTACGCTTTTCTGTGGTTTTGTTCAGTTAAGGTGTTGCTATTGTGCCATCTTGTTCATACGCTCTATGGTTCAAATTGCATTTGCATGGATAGTTATGACCCCGCAATCTTATTGGATATATGGTACAAGAAATATACTTTGCAATGTGTGCACAATTGCCTTAACCTGAGCTCATGTAGATTACGGAATTATCTGAGCATTTGGACGGAATTGACTACCTTACGTGTATGCTCGCAGCTAATGGCCGATGCTAGATCCTGGAAGATCAGCATAATGGACAACTGGGATTGGAATGTCGGCGAATGGACGAGCTTAAGTCTTTTTGCAGTGGCAGAAACTGCCTTATTAGTACCAGTTTGGGAATATTTGGCTCTGGCACTGGTTTTGACCTCAATTTGGCTCTACCGCGTTCTAGACTTCCATTTCGTGGATGACCTTCTGCATGGCTTTAGAGGCGAAGTTCCTCGTTTTCATCACAGTTTAACATCTAAGCTAAAGACAGACATTTTGCCAAAGTGTGAAATATTGAGGCAAAGGTAATTAAAGCAATTCAAACATTGAAACGATGGAAGCAATCTTCGCATTGTCATCTTGATCAACTCTTTGCAATTAGCACATTGGAATCTGCAACAGTATATTTAATTCCTGGTTTTCATTTGGAGAAGCTTTCCTGGCAACTTAACCTTTAGTGAGGCGAGCTTTTCAATATTTCAGTTCAGTCTACTGCTAGTCTATCCAAATTTATCATCTGTAGATCATTTTCTTGTCTCCTTGTGAAAGGTACTTTGCGACTCCATGGTTGAGCAGCCCACATCTTCAGACCACTTTTCTTCATTTCAATGGCAATCCGCCCCCTGTCAAGTATCATAGGTGAGTGACATATTACAGAGTTTTGTTTGTTTCGACAAATCGTTTACTCCATGTCTATTCGAACTGAATTTGAACACACATTGACACACATTATGTACTGAGCGCATGGTCAGTGAAAACTGTACTTTGCAATGGTGTTTGTCAATTGTTAAAAATAAAAATAAACTAAGTTATTCATTTGTGTCAAAACAAATACAGTACAGTACAAAAACAAAATTTTACTGAGCAGTCAAAAAAACACAAAAGAACTGTACTAAGTATTAAAGTACACTTGGGGACAGAGTAGTAATAAACATGTTTCAAAGTGCTTATATTGTCTAGACCACTGAAATTGTCACATAGATGAATTTCTGATTGCGGCGATATCTTTGTTTCAACCAATTCAGAGACTTGCATTCTGTTTCCTGTATTTAGTTGCTTCTTCTTTCTATTTTGGGGCTTCATCGCTTGTTTCTGAGATGACAGGCAGCTGTTCATAACCCCTGATAAAGGGACGATTGCGCTGGACTGGGTCAAGGAGCCTTTCCGTAAGCATTGCCACCAAATCCTTGGTTTACCCTTGACTTGAATAATAATACTGGAATCTTAACAAGAGCTCCAGCTTGGTCCTTCTGCATTTATTGATGATAGACTGTTCATGGAAGTCCGTTTGCTTGCAGGTAATGGCAAGGTTGATGTCGACACAAATGCGGAAAACAGAGAGTTCGATGAGACTCCTATCGTGATAATCATCCCTGGCTTGACGAGTAGCTCTGAAGATCCGGTAAGATATGAAATCGTAATGTTGATCTCAAACTGTTCTGTAGAATCACAGTTTTCAATTTTCTCAATCAGTGCGTGCAGATGAAATGTTTTGTGTGCAAATTCATGCGATGAGTTACTTTTTGTACCGGCAAAATATTGGAAAATTGGCAAGAGACTTTCCTATTCAACTGCAAGTAGGTAGCGTCTTTCTTCAGGACTAAAGAAGTGGGGCTGGGGTTGCAGTACTTGAAGCACATAGCATATGAATCAGGCATGATGGGATGGAGGACATTGGTTTCCAATCACCGTGGTCTTGGAGGTGTATCTGTAACGGTAAGTTTTCACTTATCTCAGGAGATTTCAAGAAAAATCATTATGTTTGAAAATTAAATGCTCTGTCAAGTTACATCAGCTTTATACCGGTAACGTTGAGCATGCTGATGAGATGTGATCAACCCCTGCTGGTTCGGAGACATCAGATAATATTCTTCCAGATATTAGAGCTTTTAGCTCTATTGTAGTCTTAATGCACAATTATATCATTTACAAGAGAATCTGTTTGTTGAGTTTGGTCGAGGATATATGCTATTTGATATGACGCCCTTCAGCATTATCAGATATTCTCTTGGGATTATTGAGGCAGATTTCGATACACGTAGACTTCTGAACTTGTTTTAGGTATCGACTTACCTAGATCTCTTTCTCTTTTGATGTGTTCAGTCAGATCAATTCTATAATGCAGGATGGACTGAGGACCTACGGAGAGTTATTAATTATATTCATGGAAAATACCCCAAAGCACCTATTTTTACTATTGGTACCAGTATTGGTGCTAACATACTGGTAACTTCACCTGTGTCTTTATCTTCCGTGGCGAAGTTATTTTGTACTTGTTTAAGAGCAGGCTACTCTCAACTACTCTGCTAACAACCTTCTGTAACTTTCACAACAGAAATTTAGGATTGTCCCCCAGTTATTGTTACATTTATCAGAACATAAAGCCCATATTGCATGGACTGAAAGGCTATTGGGTCAGAACATCATAATTTTGAATGTTACGTCTGTTTTCCATGCTTCGTCCTTTGATGAAATTCATTCTGTGTAAATAAGAGGGACAAGCTATTGGGGATCAAATCCTTTTGACTACTGCACTACCAAGTCTGAATTCTAACGGGGTTCGAGACCTGCTGCGCAGGTGAAGTACTTGGGTGAAGAAGGTAATTCCACACCTGTGGGCGCTGCAGCAGCTGTATGCAATCCATGGGATCTATTGGTAGGTTTGACCTTGTCAACCTTGAGTTTAGGAAGGGTGTTTTATGTGCTGAAGTGATATAAAATGATAGAATCTTCAAAATACTATTTTGCAGGTGGGGGACAGATATATTAGTAGGAAGGGAGTGCAGAAGTTGTATAATAAAGCTTTGACCATTGGGTTGTTACAATATGCCAGTCTGTAAGTATCTAATCGCTTGAACATGGGTGCACTGTTCTGCTTACAGGTTCTCATGTTGGAATATGAATTTTCTGCATATGCTCTTTCTTTTTGGTTTAGTGCGTCCCTTATCATGTGCACTATGACGTCCACATAAAGGTGTAAACATAGCTTTGGTTATTTTCTAGATTGCTAAAGGAAATGCTGTTTGGAAGGTATGGTATTAAACTTGAGTGCTGACAAGTTGAATTCGATTCTCATGGTACTTTCAATCTATAGAAATTATAGGCATGTTGCATATGTAGTGTTGGATTGCCCTGATTTATTCTGACTTTTTTTCTCTTTTTGACTACAGGCACCAAACTATGATGGGCCGCATTGCAGACTGGGGTTTTATTAGTAAGGTAAGGAAGCAAAAATAGATTTGAACCTCGTCCTTGATTCCAGTTTTGCAACTGAATTCACTCTTCCATATTCTGGATAGTGATGCTGATGTCCCTGGATGGAAGCTTTCAACTGTTGTAGGTACTCCGGCGATCTATGACATTTTTGTTTGAACCCTTGATAGTTGAGCGGTCAGTCGATATTTGCAGGTTCTAGACATATTTCTACCTATCGTCACTGTTGATGCTATGATCGTAGGGCCTTTAATGAACAGACTCTTCAAGTACGCCAACCATGAAGATATGGTTAGGTTAATTCTTCTTCTTCTCGATTGTTTTGAAAAACTTAAAGCTCTAACGTTTCGTAATACAGAGCAAGACAATCCGAGATTTTGATCATCATTGTACGCGGCATGTTGGCAAGTATGAGGTGACGTTTCGTCTTCTTTGTGTACTGAAGTATTTGCGATAGGGTTCTTCGTGTCTTGGTAGCCTCCATATGACCACATGCTTGAATTTGACGTCTCTAGACTGATCAGTTTTGTGTTTCATCAGTGTAAATCACATAAAATGTTCTCAGGTGTCAGTTTTTCTTGTTTTGAAAAAGATATAAAATGAAATCATCAAATATGTCTGCGTCTGTGGCTGCCACGGGTCCACAGCTCTACCCCGTCTTGGGTGCTGATTGGGACGTGCCAGCTGCCAACCTGATCGGCCTGGTTGAATGAACTCGTCAGCTAGTATTTGGTTTAGTATGTTGCTAGGTGCTTTCTGCATCATGAAATTTATGGGGGCACTATGCTGAAGCTGAACATTATTTAATTTTGTAAAACTACAAGTTTGTCCCGCAGGACAGTGAATCTCATTTTTAAGCGTTGAAATTGCGTTTTTTGAGACTGCATGTCATCGTTGAGACTGAACTTATTATCACTTAATGCGATATCGTAGTCGATTTTGGTAGTACTTGAGTTCTTCTTTTCTAAGCTCTGAGGCCTACTCCTCCCTTTTCAATAATGGATTGTGTTCCAAGTGCTAGCACTATTTTTTCTTGCTCTCGCTCATGTTGCTGTGAACTGGGATGCAGACTGTAGACACTTACTATAGGCGTTGCAGCAGTGCTGACTTTTTGACGAAGGTTGCCGTGCCTTTGCTCTGCTTCAATGCGATGGACGACCCAGTTTGTACTGCAGAAGCTATACCTTGGGATGAGATTCTGTAAGTGTGTTTCTCGCGACTGGCAGAAATGAATTGTTGTGTTAGGCAGGAAGGTGCAGCTGCCTGTGAATGCAGTCGTATTGAGGGTTTCTCACCTGATGCGCAGTACAAATCCGAATGTTGTTCTGGTAACTACGAAGCATGGAGGTCACCTCGCGTTCTTCGAAGGCTTCACAGCCCGGACAATCTGGTATCCTCTATTTTCTTGATATCGGGTCCTTGAATATAAACGTCGTCTTTCTACCAAATTTATTCATTGGGAATCTCTTGAAGGATTCACAGAGCGTTTCCATAGCAATCTTGATCTGCTTCTTCCCATAATCGTCTGCTCAAGGCTTTACTTTTTGTGCAGGTGGGCACGTGCTTTAATAGAATTCATGGCCATTATAATACCGAGTGATCTTATGTGTACACCACAGAAGGTAGGGTTGTGTCGAGCATCGGAGGTGCTGGCAGATGAAAATGTGTTTGGCCTAAACAGTGGTGGATCCGATGTCTGTTGACCTGTGAATGATCCTTTGTCTGTTAAGCTAGACTGAAGGGAAGATCACTCGACCTGGATAGTAATTTGACGTCGAAATTTGAGCATGTTTCTTAAGTTCGGCCTAATTTATCTGTTGGTGAACTTCTTGTTGACCTTTTAACGTTTTAAAAAATTGTACTTGAAGAAATTCACTGGTCTTTTGGTATGCTGCGACTCAGGTATCCATGCACATGAGTAAAACCGAGTCGGACGTTGACAAGGGCCCTTATCTACATGTCTCAAGTAGTGGCCTTGTGGCAGCTGAAGATCTTGAGCTCTCAAATTCAGAGATTACAGGTACGAGCTAGTAACCTGGATCATTTGCACTTGTCTGGAATTAACAGTGTTGATGTAGACCGATTTCACTTCAATATCTGAGTCGAAAGCAAGTATGGGAATGCTTGGGTGAAATGGTTATCACAAATTGCTGTTTGCATCTGAAAATACCAGGCCAGGAGGACAACAGCAACGAGGATGATGTCATATTGGAGGGGGAGGGTCGTCTGGCAAAGACGTTGCCAGATCAGGATGTTTCAAATTTGAAAGATCTTGACGACGAGGATGGATATGTGGAACAGACCTCGGTCACTCTTACCTTCAAGGATAATACCGAACTTTCGACATTGCAGTCAGCCTTGTCACAGCTATTACAACAGGTCTATCTTTACTTTTTTGTAATTGAACATCAGGCGGCACGTAAATCAATACATGTAATACTGCAATCATATTGTGCAATGTATCCACTTGTCGATGTCATCACGTGTAGAGTATCACTGTAGAGAAGTAAAACTAATTTCATCTTGTTCAAGTCTGTATTCATCTCTGTTACTAACACAGATTTTAATGGTGTAGTTGCGAGATTTGCCGGCAACCACACAGCAGTGTAGTCTTGATAACGGCGTGTCAAATGAAGACAATGTGGAAGGCAACTCCAAGAATCGGACCGTCAGTGCCTTGAGGGATTGTACACTCCAGGCCATTGAAGTTCCCGTCAGTTCAGCAGTGACGTCTTCTTTCAGTAATTGCCGAGAAGTTGCAACAAAATTGGCTGTCTCAAGCATGAGCGACCGCAGGATGATTTTGAAGGATACCAATCTCGGCATTTGTTCCTCCCCTGCTATTACGGACAAGAGTAATCCGCTGGCAGGTGGCAGGAATGAGGCAAATTCTTCAAACTCTACAGGTTATACATGGTTAGCATCTCAAAACAGAAGAACTTTTTGGCTTCTCACTTATGTAGCATTGGTGACAACCTGCCCTTGGATAGGATCATTATTTTTCTTTTGGTGGCGTCAGAAAACCTTTCGTACAAGCTTCCGCTTGACGAAGTAGGTAGTTACCGAATCCTGGGATATTTCGCATGTTTCATCAAGTACAACCGACAAGAGTAGTTCAGTGATGACGTTCTAATAAATAGTTTATTCGTCGCATTAACCCTGATTTTAGAGGCAGCTGAAAGCTCCTAGTGCTGAAGAAGCTCCTGTGGGCTTCACTTTGATGGGTTGGATTGTAGATGGTGTAACCCCTCAGGTAATTGGACAGGGATCATTTCTTACCCCCATTACGCTTTAACATTGAAATACCATTTGTTTTTTAATTGGTTTGGAACCATGAAGAATGGTTGAGTAGGAAAATTTTATGCATCTAATGGGGCAAGTTCAACATGATTAGGTAGGGGGCTTTATATAGTTGCAATGGCCCCCCACTTTGGTAGTGTCTAGATGAAAAAAACATCATTGAGAAATTTCATAGGTTGTGGATAATTCCATCTCACTTGATTAATTGCAAAAAAATGCTAGATGGCCACTTTGCTTGCATAAAAAAATCCATGTTTTGTAGTGAAGTACAAACAAATGTATATAGGGTCCCTTCAATGTATAATTGATCATCAAAGTTAATGCAAATTGACTTTTCATTTTTTTTGTTGTGACCTTGATTAATTAATGATTTGTGAATAGGGTGAACCAACTAGGTTCCTAAATTCATAATGGTTAAACTGTGTTGTTTATAACAATGCAACCTATGCATCCAAACCAAAGGAAAAGTCCTAATTTTAGAATTAGCTATAGATTGAATGTTAGTAAATTTTCTTGAGATTATAATCTAATGATGTTATATTTTAAATAAAGATTTTTATTTTTATTTTTGATTAGAATCTAATTTGAATTGAGGGTTCATTCTCAACCTAAATTGTTTCTTTCTTGAGGTGATACTTGTATTTGTTGAGTTGCAAAAACTTTGTAAAGCAACATTGTAAGATCATGAAATCATTAGCGTATAATTATTTGGGAATTGCAATAGTGGCACTTCAAATCATCAATGTAAACATTTAAGTATCTTTCATGTAGTTATAAAGCAAAAAGTTTGTTCAACCAAAGATGAAAGATTGTGGTGAAAGATGTTGCCAAATAAATTTTAGTTTTTTGCTATTTGGAATATATGTATAAATTAACAAAAACAATATATTATAGGTTTCGTATAGCAGATCATCAACTCAAGAGGAAACAATACATTTAGAACCTTGAAGCAACTAAGGTAATACATGAATAGCAACATCTTTAAATAGCCACTTTGATAATCTACTCAAGTTCAAAAGAGAAGATCAGTGGATTCACATGCAAATTTGGTTTGCTAATAGCTAAAGAATAGTAATTCATCAATGAATATCATAACTATCACTCAATCTCAATTCTACTTAACTCACAGTCTTGTTGAACTAAGCTATTAAAGAAATCAATGCCTCTTGAAGTCTTATACACTAAATTTGAGACTCCTATTAAAATTTGCTAATACTACCAAGTAGCCATGCAAACTACAATTATTGTCACCTACAAATTTTAGTACCTCTCAAGTACAAAATTGTGGTTATTTGCTAGTAATAGGATTAAATAAATATATAGAATTGTCAATATATTTTTGTTTTAAAATTCTTCAAAATGGAAACTCAAATCTACTTGATCTTCAATCACTTATTCTTACTCAATCAAAAGAACATACCTTGAATGCAAGATGCCATGACATTTGTAACTACGTGTATACTCTTAATTCAATTAATCTACAACTATAGCATGTATGTGACAATCTCATGAACCATTTCAAGACTCAATCTCATGAACCAACAATCAATTCATCCAACAAACCTCAATCTCATCAACTAGTGTTTAAAACTTCTTTAGCAATTTTAAACACTAATTCAAAAACCTAGATAAACCACTTGTATTCAATCTTGGACTAAATTCACTATAATAAACCCGTGTTTTACATAACAAGCCCCAATTTTTTTAAATGGATTTTAGGCGATGTCAATGTTGACAACCCAATATTTTTATGTGAAGGAAAATGTTCAACATAACATCAATGTTTACATAAAAACATTGAATTGTCAACATTGACATCATCTAAAATCTATTTAAAAAAAATCGAGGCTTGTTATCTAAAATAGGAATTTTTTATAGTGATTATTGAATCTCAACCCTTCAAAAATGTGTTTTTCATGAATCCTCAAAATTTAATTAATAAAAATTATAGGCAAATTGTGGATGAAATTGGCAAAAGCATGAGTTCATGGCTTAGCCAATTTCAGTTCTAATGTCATGGTGCTTGGAAATCATAGCCCCTTTTGGCATAAGAATTCACTACAAGTAAAAAGGATGTTTTAAGTATGGTCAGTCCTATAATAAATGACCTTTTGGATAGGAGATTTTTCATTTACTATAGGGCTATACTATTGGGTAGGTGCATAGTTTGGTTTTCCAATAATCATTTCACAAGGTTGGTTTCACGGAGAGTATACATTTCAAAGTAAATGTCACACAAATTATTATAATCCCTTATACTATTTTTGATTAAAAAGTATAAGTAGTTGATTGAAAAGGCATCTATATATATTTTTTGACAACCAATGTCTATCAACAATGATTTATTGATTCTTAAAGATAAATGTAAAGACTCTCACAACAATTAAGTATACTACATGTGAATTTTTTTTATAGATAAACACATAGAAATGGTTTATAGCGACTAATGTTAAAGTAATTGAAAACATTCTTTATCTAAAAATTAATTCTTTGATGCCAATATCATTCTATTTCATATGGTTATTGACTTGTATAGAGTGAAATTAGGCTCAATTTTAGGAAGTCATTTCTTATGGATTATATTTTTTTAATATATTTTTTCCTTTGCATAATATATTTGAAGTTTCAAGTGAATATATTTTTTGGTCAACCACTTATGAAGTCTATCTTTAAATATGTTTATATGAAATTATGAAGGCTTTTTTTAATTGACTTTCCTTGCTAAAATTAAAAATTTAATGAATTAACCTTGAACAATAGTGAAACACCAAACCATGCATTCACCTTGGCTACTAGGACTCTACTTAACCCCTACAAGACTAAGACCAATTTTCTATCATAAAACATTCAAAATTGCCATTTTGGTTGCATTCATCCAAGAAAACAAAACAAAAACATTTTCTTAGAAATCTAACTATAGGATCTTATACTTAACTTGTTAAAGATCATGTGGTAAAAATTTCATGGAGTTGACTATATAGATTGGAAGATATGAGCATTCAAAGTTGGAAAAGAAATTTTTTTTGAGTTGCGGTTTATAATTTCAGATGACTTTGACTACCATTTTTGGAAATTTTTTACACTATGAACTTTGAATTAAGAAAATTTTGTGTTAAAGAATTGAGTTGAGATTCTAAGAAAAAAAATTCACAAAAAAATCACTTGATTACCATTCTTTAAAAAATTGTTAAGTATAAGTAGGTCCAAGATTGAAAGAAAAACTAAATGGTTAATAGCTCTAATATATTGAATTGAAACACAATAATTCTAATAGTGAGATTGTTCTAATAAGTAAATGAAACCTTTTCCAACAATTTTTTTTTGAAAATTGTGAAAATTACATTTATGAATGAATCCTACAAGTGATTTTTTTGAAAGGATGTTGAAATTGCCCGAAATACAATATTGTTCATAACTTTCTCATAATTAGTCCAAATAGTATGAATCAAAGCTTCACATGTAGACCAAAACATATATATATATATATATATATATATATATATAATTTTAGGTAAAAAAATTAAAAAATTAAATTTTGTCTTTTTGCAAAATTTTCTTTGTTGCCCGCTAAGTTCAATTCTGGACTTTTTATAGTACAAATTTTGCTGCCAAGCACCAATTGAAATAAAAATTGTATTCCCGCAAAGCTAATCAATTTTTCTATCTTATGAAAAAATTTCAGAAAGTTTTACCAAGAATTGAGGTCGTAAGAATGTGCCCAAAATCCATTCTGTTCCTAGAAGGGACAACAATCCTTTAGGGGTTAATATACCCCTTTCTCTTGTAGTAATTGTCACTCATCATACACCTATGATAGTGACCAAAAAAGAAAGCATTGTCCATCAAGGCAAGGTAGGACAAAGGTTACCATCATTCAATGCCCACAATGATGCAAAACCAATTATGACATAACAAAGGGAGGCAAATTTGATTGAAAAAATAATAACTTGATTGAAAATGATGAGGTTGAATGAGTCCCATTGCATGTGTCCTTGTACTACAAAGAAGTAGCCTTAGGGTAACCTAAACCAACCTCTAATGCACGTGTAGGAATGTAAAAAAATTGATTAGATTCCAAGGGCAAAAATAGTGTTCACTAATAAAATTTAGTCAATTTGGGTAGTTTGAATGTCTTTTTATAAATTCCTATTTTACTATTGAAATTTGACATATATGTAACTAATATGATATAATATGCCAATGCTTCATGAAAAGACTTTTAGTGTATAAATCTCATTCCAAGAGGAGTCAAAACTTTACAAACATTATTGGGGCAAATTAGAAAGATAATATTTTTGTTTTCTTGATATTTGCAACCTCAAAGTTCTTGAAATTTTTCTATACATTTGAAATTCTTGTCTCTAAGTTTTCACTATTTAAATTTCAAATATAAAATTTCCTTACTGCACAAGACATCATCCAAAGTTGACTAGTATATTGCAAGTATGATTTTGCATAAGGTAGTTCCCTAATTTGTTTTTGACATTTTGGCTAAATTTATTTGACTAGATTTAGTATCAACACTCAAAGGCGTTGTCCAAAAAATATACTGAATTTTATGTTGAGCAAAGATTCTACTCCAAGAAAGCTTATAGTTTACTAACTAGCCATTTCACAAGTGTAAAAAGAAGATTTTTCTTGATTCAAACATTATAATCTTTCAATCCACACAATCAAGTGGGGCTAAAATTATTCCCATATGTTGTCATATTAATAGTCTTCAACACTCTTATATGTTGGAAGTTAAAAAAAAAGTTTTTATTTCCAATATTAGCCATTGCACTAAAATGATGGTAATTTCTAATAGTTTCTCTTCAAAAACATTTTAGCTCAATCCTTTAAAGATCAAGGTAGTTGCATCCAATTATATCTTTGTATATTACTCTCTAAAATGTACAACCTCTATTCATCAAAGCCTAGAAGCACTTTTATATACATTACTATAAAATTAATAGTTTATTCACATGTTGTCTAAAAAATATACAAAAAGAGAATTTGAATATGTCTTTTGATTTCCACCAACATCCAACCAAATTTTGGTAATTAAATAGTAGAAGCAAATGAATATTCAATTGCTTATTTGGATTTATCTAGGTGTTGGATGGAAATGAGCAATTCCACCACTTGGTACAAGTCATAACATCCTAATCCTTAGAGGGGATACTTGTGCCAATACTATATGCTCAAACCCTTGTGAACAAATTGCTAGGCCAAAGACTCTACAATTTATAAACTTTGTTGATTGAGGTAAAAACATCCCCACATTCACTCCTAACAAGTAGGCCTCCATTAAACCTTTCTCATATTCAATGTGATTAATTGACTACCAATTTCTCTAAATTTTGGTTTTAGTATCAAGCTATGTGACAATTCTAGTGGCCTATGGAGTTCCACTTACAAAATTCATAAACACTACTCTCCCAAAAATTCTATTTCTTTTATGAAATTCAAAATTTTCGATTGCTAACACTACAAGAAAAATTTCTAGAAAAATTTCCTCCCGAGTATATGCCGATTTGCTTATTATGACGGTTTTAGGTGATTCCACATTTCCCTCTTAGAATGTGATTCAGCCAGAGGTCATAGAGGAGTACTCTAAATCAGCTGTCAGGTCAAGAGAAAGGCATAAAATTTGAGTACCACAGTAACACCGATTAATAACACTAAGAATCATATCATATCACGGATTCCAATAACACAAATTATCACATATTTATCACTTCAAATCGCTTGGATTGTCATGATATAGAATGTTCTCAGCATACCGGTACTCAAGTCAGGAATCCGGTTTAGATCTAACCATTCTGCTACAACCTTACTAAATGTCAAACCCACATGGGTGACATTCCTCTCCACTGGTAACAGCAGAATTAGATCAAACCTCCCTTAATGTCTCTCAACATTCACACGATTTGGAAGTGTAAACTTGATGGAACTTGCACTCAAATGTGCATGTCACAACAGCTCGAGAATGCATACTGTATTTTTCAATTTCTAAGAACTGAGAGTTGTTCATACAAGGGACTGGCTTCAAGTACCCACATTTTCCATTGCTTCCATCTTTCACTCGTGTGTAACACCAGCGTTCACTAGATACTGCAGCTCCTATTGTATACGCAGCATCCGTATCTACCAGAGATGCAAATTATCAAGAGCATTTGAACTGCAAACAGATCAATTAGATGTCAGATATGCTCACCCTGCAGCAAAGAATATTAAGACATTACAAAAACTTGCATAGACAAGGCGATCCTTTCCAGTACGAGTTATTTTGCCACAATCAAGGCACCGATCACGAAGAGAAGTACACTGAACACAAACCTTACAATTAGCTGCTCCCGTGCAGGATGAATGTACGTGACGGTCCAAGGATAAAGGATATTCGCCCCTGCGCTGCTCAGCAACCAATATATAGAAAGCAAAGATGGAATGCAGACTGCAATTGAATTCTTCAAAGTTCAGACTGCAGTGTAAGGGAGAGTACAATCAGCAAGATGACCGATCTTCAAAAATCAGCACAGGAGACTCAATTTGAGCTTCTCGGTCCTTCAGAGATCGACAAACACTTGGATATATTTGTTAGAAACAAATACCTTTCACATCCGGCAGCGCACCATGCCGTCAAAACCTCACGCACGATTTGAGCGACGTGTCATCCTCTGCTGCTCCCAATCTCTTGTCAGGCCCATTCTATCAGGCCGAGGAATTTCTCGGTACTTGGTGAAGGGGAATGCATTCCGACGTGGTAACCTCTCAGTTCTATCACCACGGTTCCCCACAGAGAATGATCCAGCAGGTGCACTTCTCGGTGAAGAGTCACCCTTGACCTTTATAGGTCGAGAGAAATCTTTACCACCCCTCTTATACACCTTGGCGGAGGAGCCTAACTTGAACTTGGCCGCATAATTCTTGGCCAGTGATGACCGCATAATATAGCTGAGGCGGTTGACACATTGGCGTTTCGAATCCGCCAGATGGTAATAATCAGCAAGTCCCCGCAGTATATTCCCTACAGCCCTCACAGATTTGTCTTGTGGATATTGATAATACTTGAAATTGGGCTTCGGATTGCCACTTTTGTCACAGAACCCTTTCTCTGCCAGGCGCCTAATCACCTTCGGCATGTCCACCAGGAAACACAGTGTTCCATAATCCTCCACCCTATACGTAATCCATTTATCGCCCTGCCTACGACAGAACTTCCGAACTCTGTCAGGGTTTCTGCTTATAAGGTACCCCAGAAATGGAACTTTGCTGTCTTTGGCTCGAGATATTTCAAAATTGTCAGGATCAGCCTGCATATTCAATTTCACTTTTAAAAACTTGTTTACTAATACCTGGATTCGCACTGCAAGAACTCGAGGTCCTATAATTCCTATTAAAAAGTCATCAGCGAAGCGGGTGTAGGTGATACGTCGTAAATAAGGGTCCTGAGGAGGGCTTAAGGAGATCGTTCGATTATTTTGTGTAACCAACCTAAAAGCAGTACGGTCTAAAGCCAATGCAGTTCTGGCAACGTTGAACACTGCAGGGGTAGCAGTCTGGCGCCGTCCCCTGTCTACAATGCGCTTCAAGCGCATTAGAAAGGTGTCTAATTCGTGCAGCACTATGTTGGAAGCAAGAGGATCAAAACCATCTCTCGTGATGCCGCGCCGTGCCGATGCCCTCAGGCTTGCCAACAAATGCTTCTCTAGAGACCTGGAAGTCCGGAACTGAATCTTATCCGTCAACAGTCGTTCCACTGTTTCCGGTCGAATCTGATCGAAGTATTTCGACAAGCTTTTCCCCTCTATGTACCAAACCGTTCCCTGAAAATCACGGCGTACTTGCTTCAGACACGTGTGCTGTGAAAGACCCGATCTAAACCCGTGGGAACATGGAAGAAAGTGCTGTTCAAAGATTTTCTCATATTCAGCAGCGGGCGACGGAGGTATCAAAGCTGGATCCACGGGTTTGCCTGCAATATTCCATAGGAAGACTTGAGTCCCCGCTCTAAGACCCACTCTAGGTGACCAAGAACAGCCCATGGAGAAAGCCAAGGCAGAGCTACTTGCAAGAAGTCAAATAAATCATTTAGGAACCTTGAAAGAAGGCACCAAGATGTACAAATAGAAAGAAGAAATCGTACCCCGCAGATTTGAACCATAGAAATACGTTTCGATAGTTACTACAATAAGCTTCCCAAGTTGTAATTTCTATGTTTAGCTTGAGGACTTAGGGTCAGAATTCGCATGGATCTTGCAGTAAATTTTGAGGAGAAATTCGATTCACCCCAACAACATCAAGCAAGCAATTTCACTTTAAACACTGACCTCGGATTCGAGTACCCTGCCGCATGAGCTCCCGATTGAGAGTATCCATGGCGGACTTCAACCACGGCTCTTGTCGAACTTCCTCAGATGGATCAATTGGGTACAACTTCCACCCACTATCACTCTTGCCTATCAAAAACACAAAAACCAAGCTGGCCCTCAACATCAATCATCTTCTCAACTCTCCAAAACCAATACAAGGTAAGTCAATCAGAAATCTTCATGAACACAACAGCTGCTACATATCAACGTCATCACTGAAAATGGGCAACAGGAGGGCTGACAAGTACCTCCATTCTCAGGCTTGAAGGCAGTCACCGAAACGCATCTTCGATAAATCCCCGCATTCGAACGCACCAAAGCTCTACTGAGTTGGAGACCAATGCGGTGCCCGAAACTCATGATGCTCACCACTCAAGCCAGTGCAACACGATCAAGATCGAGTTTCTCCACATAAACCCTAAACCCTAATTCCCGGACTCGCATACCCACCAAACTTTGGAACTAACAGTCATCCATTCTGCAAAACCAAACACTCAGAACGAGCAAAGGGCATCACATTCAGCAACATCAGCTCGTTGCAACCACATATCCAACTCGGACCATTTCCAGGGTTAGCAAAAAAACGAAATTTCTCATTTCTTCTATTCTAATTGCGTTTTCGACTGCCTTGAACTGCGTCTTCTTCGACTCTGACATCGAAGACTCAGTTCCAAATCTCTAAGTACAAAAGGGAAGATTGAAAATTGTCAAAAAGCGGTAAAATCATTACTAAACTACGACTCGGAAAACAGAAAACCCCGGCTGAGTTTCGATCTCCCGAGACCAATTCGTTTCAATTTCAACCGAATTTTACAACATTTCCTATGCTACTCCCCCTTGGGAAAAAAACTCTCCCAAGAATTTAGGGTTACGATCAATGCCAGCAAAGACGAAGTCCAGAAACTCACCTGAGCACAGAACGTGAAGAAATTAATGAGGCTCTAAATTCTTGTAAAACTCGGTCAATAGCGAAGCTCCGCCCGTCCTTCAGGTCCAGTTGATAACGAAGATGACACAATGCAGACACTGAAGAGAACCACACTGTAGCACATCTCTCGACTGAAGAAACCCTAATTGAATGATTTAGTGAGCTTATCGTGTGGAGAAGACGATAAGCGTGTCTACAAATATTTGAACCATTCAATTTGAATAATAAATGAAGTGTAAGTTACAAGAAGATTTGTTTCTTTGGCAATGTTGGAAAAGATTTACCCCTATTTTTAATACTTTGAAAGCTTATAGTTTCTTGAGATGGTGTCCAAAAAATTCATGAGAAGAGAATTCAAAATCCAATTCAGACTTTCACCAATACACAACAAAAATTAGGCAATTTAGTAGTAGGAACAATATTCAATATCTTGTTTGGACACATTTAAGTGTAGTTACCTTATTGTAGTAGTGATGAGGACAAAATTAGGTTACTACAAAATTAATTTTTGAACAAATTGCTATGTATTATACTTTGATATATTTTTACTACTTTTGAATTTATTACAATAGTGTCACATGTATTAAATTAAGGTAGTGTAGCTTGTGGATTAAATATTGTAATCTTCTCCACTACTGTAGTTGATGTTGAAGGATTTTTATACTGAACATGTTTTCTATTACAAGTCCTAAAATCTTAATCTTAAATATGAACGTGAACTTTATTACAACTTCTTCTTTGTAATGCTCAACATAATCTTTATATTAAAAAGAAATTAAAAAAAGCATCAATTAGGGACCCATTAAATAAGGACAATACTATTAAGAAACTAAGATTTCATATTTTAACTGGCAAAATCAAAAAGTATTAGTCATCACTATTTTAAACAAAGTCAAAGCTTATATAGTTGGACTTATTGAGAGTTTTTAGGTTGAAATTACAAATAAAACTTGTTCAAAAATTTGTTCAATCATTCACCAATTTTTTTTCTAAATGGGATTAAATGACAATTATTCTATTTTTGTAAATAATTGCAACTACATTTACTAATCTTTCTTATTCTTAAGAAATTAATTTTAGGTATTATACTATTTCTATTTAATAAAATATAAATGATCTAAAATGGTTCATAGAAGTACTAACTTTAAAGGTGCTTGAGGTTTTTGCACCTTCAATAAGAATGTAAATTGATAAAGTTTAACCTTGAACTAGACAAAGGACAATACAAATACAAAAGTTTAATTTAGGAAGCATATCGAGGCTCCAAAGTGGGTGATGGATGATTCTAAAAAATTATTGTAAAAATGAAGAATTCATCTATTAGTTCAAAATTTGAATCACTTTTGCCAAAGTATCTTTGATGATAGGTCTTGTCTTTTAAAGGGTAAAATAAAAAAAATAGTGATCAAAGGCACTTCCATCTAGATAATATTGCTATTCCTCTAATATCCTATATCCAAATTAAGGTATTCATGATTATTTTACATTTATTTGTACTTTTAAGTTATGCATAAAAAGACACATTTAACCATTCCATCTCTAGACATGATAAAAACCATGTTCACACACTTACTTTGTTTTGGAAAATTTCAGGACCCCATCTCGCATCCCAAACACCTCTGCCAGCGTGGATTGATATATGGATTGATATATCCAGGTCATCTCGTCCATGTCCATTGGGGCCGACCACCCGATCAGGATCGATCCAAGGGTATCCTGGCGTCGCCCGCGCATTAGGGTTTTCTACTGCGCTTCCGTTGCTGGAGCTTCCTTGCGCTCTTGTGCCCCGTGAAGCTCCCTCCATCACCCTTTCTCCCTTTCTTCACTCCCGTGAGGGAGCTCTGTGTCAATTCCATCGCCAGGGCTTGGTCGGAGACGACCTCCCAATCCGTCACCATGGCGACCTTCGCCAAGCCCGAAAATGCGCTCAAGCGAGCTGAAGGTACATTCACCTCACTCTCTCTTGCACTCTCTTGTTACGGATTAAGGCTTTCGCAATCGTGTCGCTGCTGCCGTGATTTGCGCTCAATTTGTGGCTTCAAATGGCTTCCGCCTTGTCCTGGCGGATTGAATTCCCGCGAAAGTGGTGTCTGTGTACTCTCCGGTGTTTGAGCAAACGAGTTAGGGTTCGGAAGCTGGGTTTCAGGAGTGTGCATGGTCGCGAATTCGTACAGGCAGTTGAATGTAAAGATTTCGTCCTCTGTTCCGCGGTGGTGATCGATTCATCTGTCCACGGAACAGCCTATAATTTTGAAACCCTAAAATATCAGAGTGCCTACGAATTTGTGAAGTTACGAGAAGTAGTGGGCTTAGTGGAATATAATCCGATTTCAGGGTCAGTTTCAGGAGGGAATTTTCGTTAGACAACGCTGCCTTTGCAGCTCCAGCGGAGAATCTCTGTGCCGAGGTCATTCTGACCTAATTGACAACGGCCCCGGGTTCCTTGATTGTTGGGAAAAATCTCGATGCCCATTAGATTGACGGATTGCACTTAGATGGAGCCAAGATGCGTTTTGATACGATGCAGTCACTGGACACCAGTACACCGATTCTTCTATTTAGATCACTCTACTTTGTGTGATACACTTTTCTAAAGGTTACGTGATCATTCAGTCACCGTGATTGTCGTACCTATTGATGGACGAGATCGGAACTTCACTTAATTGACAAGCTTTGCATTTTTGATGTGGCCACTTGTTGACTGGGCATTCGTTGGTGGAGTGATGGAGTGGGTATTCACTCCAGAGCTTCTTGATGGTGGTCCCAAGGTACACAGAAGAATAGTTCATGTAGTCTGTGGGATGCTGTTTCGCAACCATAGATTATAGTTCAATAGACCAACTGGTGAAGCTGCGGATACATTCGTCCTTATTGAGAGATGAGGGAGTCGAATGGTGAACTTGATGTGGAGTGCCTGACTGTTGGATTGTTGGCAATGTGTCAGAGTTGATGAATGTGGGTCAGAAGCAGGCTGCTTTGCAAGCGCTTCACGACCTGATCACGTCGAAGAGGTACCGAGCATGGCAGAAGACGCTCGAGAAGATCATGTTCAAGTATGTGGAACTCTGCGTGGACATGAAGAAGGGCCGGTTTGCAAAAGATGGACTTATTCAGTACCGTATCGTGTGTCAGCAAGTGAATGTGAGTTCTTTGGAGGAAGTGATCAAGTACTTCCTCCAGCTGTCCAGCGAGCGTGCGGAGTCTGCGCAAGCTCAAGCCGCGGCTGCCGAAGTGACTCTGGATGTGGAGGACTTGGAGGCGGAGAAAAGGCCTGAGGACCTGATGTTGAGTTACGTGAGTGGCGAGAAGGGCAAGGAACGTTCTGACCGCGAAACTGTGACCCCCTGGTTCAAATTTCTGTGGGAGACTTACCGAACGGTGTTGGAAATTTTGCGGAACAACTCGAAGTTGGAGTCTTTGTATGCTGTAAGTACAGCTCCCGGGACTGGGGATTACTTCTGGTTCTAGTTTTCCGTTGTGGGTATTCAGCGTTGTGAAGTGTTGGAACAAAGCCGAATGTTACTGTGAGAGTTGGACCTGCCAGCCAATCTTAAGAACGAGATGCTAGGAGGCATTGTCAAGTGTATCTCCTTTGAGTCCTTGAAGTTCTAATGTAATATTTCGGCGTCTTTTTACATTCCATAGAGTAGGTTGGGACATATTCGAGTTCTTTTGCACCAAACCATGGTGTAACCCTTCGTTGTCTCTGGACTGCCACTCTGTCGTAGGCGACTCCTTGACTAGGACGTCGCTCGCCAAGCTCGCCAGTTCTACAGGGAGTTCGCCTCTTCTAGCATGGCTGGTTGTTGTTTTTGCTACCTTGGTCCTATGGTGTCCCGGCTAGCTTTGAGTCGGTAGCCTTTGAGCTACTTTCAGTTGACTCAAGAACCAACATTCAGGAGATTGATTTGGGCCGGTGCTCTGTCTATATATTTTCCCTCTGGAAGGAGTGTCCATATTGTCCAGCATGGGTTTCCTGGGCGTCTGCTTCTCTTTTTCATTGGTCCAGTCGTCTTCCTTCTCGAGGAACCATGTATGAGTCTTATTTTACTGTCGGGTGTTTTCTGGCGGGATTCTGACCTCCGTTTGTAATGCTCGCAGATGACAGCTCACCGGGCGTTTCAGTTTTGTCTTCAATACAAGCGTACCACTGAGTTTCGACGTTTGTGTGAAATTCTTCGTAACCACCTTACGAATCTGAACAAGTACCGGGATCAGCGTGATCGACCTGATCTGACTCAGCCCGAGAGTCTGCAGTTGTACCTTGAGACTCGGTTTGAGCAGCTGAAGATTGCCACCGAGCTCGAGCTATGGCAGGTGCGGTTTGTACTTTTGCCTGCACGGGCCGTGATATTGCATGGTTATGCGTTTTCAGTGTTTCGGAAGTCCTCTCTACTATGATGGTGTGCCAATTGAATCCGTAGCGATCTATTTCTGAGTTGCCCAGAGTACCAGGACTTCGTGATGCCAGCCATTATTTTGGTAGATTTTTTTCGTGGAGACTCGGTTTCTAGAAGTCCCTGTTGTTTTCGTGTAGCAGTAATTCGATTGCGTAGTTGAAGTGTTGTTGAGAACTTCGCGGGCTGCTATTGACCTTTCGTGTATTTTCCAGGAAGCCTTCCGCTCTGTCGAGGATATTCATGGACTGATGTCCATGGTGAAAAGAACCCCCAAACCGCAGATGATGGCGATCTACTATGCGAAGTTGACTCAAATCTACTGGGTGTCTGACAGTCACCTGTACCATGCGTACGCGTGGTACAAGCTGTACAATCTGCAGAAGAGTTACAACAAGAATCTTACCGCCAAGGACATGCAGCTGATGGCCTCGTCTGTTGTGTTGGCGACTCTTGCTGTCCCCCCGTATGACCGCAAGCATGGTGCCCACCATTTCGAGTTGGAGATGGAGAAGGACCGCAACATTCGGATGGCAAACATTTTGGGTTTCAATTTAGATGCGAAGAAGGATTCTCGTGAAGTGGTGAGTGACTGTATTGTTTGGGTTCAGTACTTTTTTTTATCGTGAAACGGGCTATCGAATATAGTTATGCACCCGTTTTCTTCGGTGTTTGACTCTTCCTGCTATCCGAGTTCTTTGATTTCCTTCTACGGATCGTTTTCTCTGCAATGAGTGAGTAAGGGCTTTACCCTGTAGAGATATCAGTTTGTGAGTCTTTATGTTCTTATTCTGAAAGTTGTGTTGCTTTGCCATTTTGCAGCTGTCTCGGGGAGCTCTTCTTTCTGAACTTGTAAGTCCCTAATTTGTCGTTCCTCTTCGTATTATACGTCGAGCCTCTTTTGAAATTGGGAGGATACTGGAGGTTTCGTTACGGTTTATTCTTCTCTCATGTGGTCGTAGATTGTCAATGGTGGAGATGTTTTGGGTTCGGCAGACATTTTGGGATGCTGAGTAGTGGTGTTTTCTTCATTGTGCATCCTCTTCAATGTGCGGTATTTGTGCTGGAACTATTCGTTTCCGTCTTGGTTGTGTTCTTCGTGCTTCTCATGCTTGTTTTTCTATGCCTGTGTTTCCTTTTCAGGTTTCCAAAGGTGTGATGACGTATGTTTCCGCCGAGGTGAAGGATTTGTATGCTCTGTTGGAGAACGAGTTTCATCCTCTGGACCTGGCCGCGAAAGCTCAACCCGTACTTTCGAAACTGCCGAGTCTGAGTGATAAGTTGTCTTCAGCCTCCCCTGTTCCGGAGGTGCGTCTCGAGCAGTACGTCCCAGCTCTGGAAAGGCTCACCACTCTCCGAGTTCTTCAGCAGGTCCATTTTCGTTGAACCTCTTGTCATTTTGATCGCAGTGTTCTTTCCGGCCGGTTCGTGTTTTTTTTCTTCTAGAAGGTTTTATTTGCCTTCTTCGTAACGGTCATCACTAGCTCCTGGAGTTGGTTCCTAGTTGGTAGAATGATGTCTCGTTGCTCTGTAACAAGGTAAGAATGCCCTGCGTTGAAGATCATTGTTACTATTTCTTACTCCCGATTCGTGCAATGCAGGCATCCCAAGTGTACTCCACCATGAAAATCTCGGAACTGACTCGAATGGTCAGCTTTTTCGATTTCTCGACTGTGGAGAAGTTGATTGTGGAGGCCGTGAAGTACAATTATGTGCAAATGAAGGTGGATCATTTGCGAGAAGTTGTGAGCTTCGGCAGTCAGGTCAATTCTTCGGCCCGCTTTTTGTTTTTCGAAATCTCCTATTCCGTGTGAGTTGGCGAGTATGCAAATTGACTTCTATTGTTTTTGTTTGTCGAGTCTCCTGACTCTTGTTGCCTTGGATTTTCTAGGATTTGGAATCTGAGAAAGTGAAGAACCACCTTACTATTCTCGCTAAGAGGTTGAAGAAGGCTTGTTTGATGATCCACCCACCTAGCTTGGAGAGGCCATCGAAGCAGATTTTACCTTTCGGCGAGCTGCAAGCGGTGGTGGAGAAGGAGCATAAGAAGCTTCTTGCGCGCAAGGTTTTGATCGAGCGTCGTAAAGAAGAACAGGAGCGACAGATGCTTGAAATGGTTCGTTTTCTGACTCTGATAAGTCGCAGCTTGCAAGCCTTTTGCGAAGTTGATTGTTTTTTGGAAGTTATCTTTATTTAGCAGTTACTATGTGATCTGGGCAGTTCGGGATCTTATTCGAGTGAATGTTTTATCCTTCGGTTCTTGGGAACTCAAGTGTAGAAGAATGACGTTTTTTCTGAACTTGTTTTTCTCCCCCTGCTTCCCAATAGGAGAGAGAGGAAGAGTCTAAGCGTCTGAAGCAGCAACGTCTGACCGAAGAAGCTGAGGCTAAGAGGCTTGCGAACGAGTCCGCTCGGCGAGAGGAAGCGAGGATTCGCAAAGAGATCGAAGAGAAGGAACTGGAGGAAGCCCGGGCGTTGCTCGCTGAGGCCGAGAAACGGAAGGGCAAGAAGGGCAAGAAAGGAGTCGCTGCGGACGGAGTAAGCGACTGTTTCTCTCGTTTTGTGCTCGTTATTGCTGTGTTGTCGTCACCTTCGTGCTCTCTGCTTGTTCTCGTTTTCTTTTTCGGATTCCTGGGTGATTCTGATGTGAAGCTTCTATGTCAAATGTTTGAACAAGTGTTGACCGGAGTGAGTGGATGGCTGAAATTGCAGGACGTTACGAAACTGACGAAGCAGATTCTTATGGAAGAAGCCTTGAGTGAGCAAATGAAAGAGCGGCAGGAGATGGAGCGCAAGCTTTTGAAGCTCTCGAAGACTATGGACCATATTGAACGTGCGAAGCGGGAGGAGGAGAGACCCTTGATCGAAGAGGCTTACCACAAGCGTCTCCGTGATGACGAGAGCTTTTATCAACAGCAGCAGGAGGTGAGTTCGCAGCAGGCGCTTCGTCGGACGAATACTTGTGTTCGTTTCTCGTGATTTTTTTACATTAATACTACGTTTGTTTTTTGGGTTCTTGCAGCAAGCCATTGAGCAGAGCAGGAAGCAGCACGAGACCGACGTGGTTGAGAAGAACCGTCTAATTCGAATGGCCGCAGACAAGGTGTGTTTCGGTGATCTTGCTTTGTATGCCGGCTTCTCTGTTGTGCCTGTCTTGTCGTTGAATCTGACATTGGTGCCCGTCCGTTTTCTTGGAAATTCAGGAGGTTTTCCAAGTTCAAGTCGTGAGTCGCCGAAAAGGTGAGTTCGAGAGGTTGAAGCGTTTGCGGGAGGAAAGGCTTGCTGAGGAGCGGGCTATGAGATCCCAGGAACGTGAAATCCGGCGCAAGAAGGAGTACTTCCGACGCCTGGAGGAGCAGCGTCTTCTGAAGATTCAGGAAGAAGAGGAGTCTCGGAAGCGGGAAGGTGTGCATTTCATTTCTGCTTTTGTGGATACTTGCCACTTTCCGTGAGGCTTAAGAAGTGTAGTTAGTCCTATTTTGTGCAATGTGGTGTTCGTCGACTATGTTCAAGTATGTGCGCGTTCGAATGGGGAGAGTCCGAGAAGTGGTTGGAGTTTTCTTGTGTAGAAAGCTGTGGTTCTCGTGGGAAATGTGATGTGTGTCGAGAGCACTAGTGGTTTGTTGGTGCATTCCAATCCATCGGTTCTTGCGAGTGGTTTTTGGAATAATGACATTCTTGGAATTTGAAGACGTTGTTTTTTGTAACTCTTCAGTTCTTGGGAATTCCAAAGGGGATCACATGGGAATTTTTTCATTTCTGTTTGGGTTCGAGGCACTGTTGTTAACCAGTTTGTTTTTTCAGAGGAAGAGCGGAAACGCAAGGAAGAAGCCGAGCGTCGTGCGAAATTGGAGGAAATGGCTGCCAAGCAACGTCAGGCCGAGATTGCAGCCGAGGAGAGAGAGAAGCGCGAGAGGGAGGAGGCTTTGCGTGCGAGGCTTGATGACAAGCCTGGGAAGTTCATCCCGCCTTCGCTTCGCAAGAAGCTGGAGAGTGGTGAGGATCTGCGGCGTGACGACCGTGACCGCCGAGAGGTTCGTCCCCATCTGGAGGATCGTCGTCCTCTTTTTGGCCGGGGCGGCTTCGCTCCGTCCCGTGAAACGGATCGGCAGGTGGAAGGCGAGGGTGACGCTCCTCCTCCTCCTTCGAACCGCTATCAGCCGCCTCGTCCTCGGCAGGGCGACCCGGATGGTCCTCCCCCGGGAGCCTATCAGCCTCCCGTCCGGCGTGCTGCTTATGAAGCTCCGGGTGCGCGGGGAGATGCGTACGAGTCTCCTCGGCCTGGAGCTTATGCTCCCCCTCGGTATGGCGGCGGGCGTCCCGTGGGTCAGCGTCCTGTTGTTGGGAGTGGTCGACCTGCAGAAGAGCGTCCAGATCGTTGGTAAATTTTGACAGCGTTTTGCTTTTGAGCGCGATAGTCCAACCAGCGAGAATTGTAGGATATAGTCAGCGATTTTATTTTCTTGTTGTGGTGTGCTTGTAAGGCACATTGCGCTTGGGTGTCGAGCTGAGCAGAGCAGTGTCGGAGTGGAGTCGATAGTTGGATCTTGCGGCTTCGTCCTCCTTGTTTGGATACTATCTTTTTTCTTATGAATGTTGGTTCTCCCAGTCCTGGTTCATGGCGTAAGTTTCTTGGTTGATGTTTTCCTGGACCCAGTCTGGTGTTGAACTTTCCTTTTGAATGTTAAATTTGTCCTTTTCTCATTTGTTGGTAGATTCGTGTTTGTTTTGATTATGTTCATTCTCGCCGTCAATTTGGTGTCTCTTTAGGAGGGTTTTGAGTGAATTTTGCGACTGACGGCGGTTTTGTTTCGTACTGCTAACGGGATGTTTGAAGTAAGCAATACAAAGTGCTAATCGTTTTAAGTGCTCATTGTGCTCAGAGTACAAAGGCTTTTCTAGTGACCCAGTTGTTTTGGCATGAGGACTGATTTCTTGGTTGATTGGAAATTTGTCATCCACTTTGTGAAAGATGGTCTCTCAAATTCGGTCCCATAGTTGATTTGGATGGAGTCCATTATTGTAGGAGGGCTTTGAAATTGAATGTAATTTTGAATTTGCTGAATTGGAACTAATTCAACCCGCTTTGAAATTCATTGTTTATTTGAAATTCAATGTTTATTTGAATTTGGTAAATTGAAACTAATTTAACCCTCAGGGCCCAAGTGTCCATTGCATAGGAGTCTTCTCTTTAGATTCTTAAAAAGAAATTTAATTGGTTGCTTTGATAAAAAGGTATCCCATATTTGAATTTTTCAATTTGTTCTTTGGTTTGGAATTAAGTAGCTTTCACAAGCCAAGTGGATTGGAAGTACGGGTGAGGAGATCATGAAGATTGGTTTGGGCCTTCAGAAGCCAACAATCCAATTTTTTTTCCATTTGTCAAGAGCCCTTCTCCAAAAGTTAGAACATTCATAGCAACAGGTTAGAGTTTCACATAGTTAACCATTTTGTTCCTAGTTTGTTGAAGTTTGAGTTCACTTCAAAAGACATTGGGGTCCCTTTAAACTTAACCTTGTCTACTTGATGATATTTTGATGTTGTTTATGAACCACTATTGTGGTTTTTGTGGTTTTTGGTTCAATGTTTACTAACCATTTCAAATCAAGTTTAGTGTGGGATTTTGTAAGTTTTCTAGAAAGCCTTGACATTTGAAATATGTTGTCTTAAGTAGTGTTGTTTGGTGTCAAATGTTTGGAAGGTTTTGGTTGGAATAAACTTTCAAATTTTGATTACTAACTAGTCTTTTGGTTTTTGTTTTAAAAATATAGTGTTATCTACCATACAACAAAACCATTGCCTCGTCTTATTTTCAAATCCAAAGTATTACCTAAGTCTTTTGAATTTGGTCTTAGAATTTGGTACTTATCATCATAAGGGGAAGCTATCAGCTTGTGACCACTTTTTAAGTATTTTGTTTATTTTAGGTTTTGGTTATATAGTTCCTTTGGAGCATCTAGAATGCTCTCTTCGCAAACAATTCCCCTATATTGGCAAATGGAGGGCATTCTATGAAGCTTGCATAGTATTAGGTTTTTTGTAGAACAAATTGATCTAATAAGGCCTACAATCCAAATGTCAAATGGACTTTTCTACATAATAAAAATAAAGAAAAGATAAGATTCTACATTAAAAAAAAAAAGACATTTCATTCAAACAAGGGAAGGATGCATTGATTGGCACACATTACAATTCTGATATGTAATGATTGGCACACATTACAATTTTGGAAGTTATTTGAGAAATTTCCTCTTAAGTAGAATCTTCTTGAAATCCTTCTATGCCTATGACATCATTTCCCCTTTTAACCCCTAAAGGTTTTTGACTATGTTTTCACCAAAACCACTTCAAAACTGTCATTTTTTAGACAACTACCAAATTTTAAGAAAAAAACATTTTTGGACAAAAGTAACCATAGAATCTTTTAGAGCACAAGTTTAAAAAGATGCAGAAATTTTTTTAGCAATTTCCGCCATGTAGATTGCAAGATATTAGTGTTTGAAGTGACAAAAATCCTTTTTTTACCACTGTGGAAATCCGGGTAGCTGCACTTCACAAGGTTACATTTGTATGAAAAAAAGTTCAAATTGGTGGTTACTCTCTGGATTCATTCTTAAAGTCAAGTTGGCTATATGCAAAAAAAATTTCAAATCATTTGGAGTTGTAAAACATAGAGGAAAAAAATAACAAGTATAAAGAAGTAGAAAATGAGCCAAAACACTAAATTGCAAACAATTTATTTATGGAATTGAAATATTTTGATCCCAATGGTTAAAATGTTGTAATAAAAAATATTCACCTATTGCAATTGTTTTTATCCAAAAATATTAAAAATTGAATTAAATAAAGGATTTCAAACTTTTTTGTAGTGTAGGAATTTTGTAACTAGCTACAAACTACCTCAAACTAAACCTTCTCATAACTTTTGACTCACTAATCCAAATGGAATGATTCAAAGATTCTTGCATACAAAAAATTCTAAATAAAATATTTCAATTTTTCATTTTTTCAAAAAATTATTTTTAAAGAAGTTTTTTTATCTGCCCAGGCTGCCTAGAGATCAAAGGAAATCACATATCATGCAATAACTTTTTGACTATGTAGTCAAATGCTATGAAACTTGTTGGACCTTAAAGCTACTCCTTGGGCGCATATTGTGTGAAAATTTCAAAGAAAAAAAAAGAAAAACTCCATTTGTAGTGAGCTGCCCAAAATCGCTATGTTGCCAAAAAAACGCAGTTTGGTCCTTTAGGGGTTAACTCCAAGATTCATTCATTAAGTTGGAGGTAAGTTCCCATGTACGCTCACTAATTGGATGTCCTTGTCAATGAATGAGATTTTCTTCTTGACCTCATTGAATTTTCAAATCTAAAATATCTTCAATTTCATATTCCTAGTAATCATCTATCTCTATAGGAGGTGGTTGTGCTTGAATTCTAGTAGAAAAATTGGATTCTCTATTGGTTTCTAAAAATGAAGTGTGAAAAACAAGATGTACCTTTATAGATGCAAGTTGCTCCAATCGATATGCAACATCATTGATTTGCTTTTCAATTTGAAGAATTGAATCCTATGGTAGTCAAGTTGATCACATGGTATGGAAGTCTTGATGTTGTATCATAGTAGCCACACCTTATCACCTACTTGAAAATTCAATTGCTCATTTTTTCCTACATCAACACCTTTTTTGTAACAAACTTGAGCTTCTTCAAGATGTTTTTTCATTGTTGAATGCAATTCTTTCAAACAAGTTACAAAATTTCTTGTTGCGGGACTCTCTCCTCTCCAAGCCGGTAACATATCAATCTTGGGGTAGTATCCATAATTGATATAAAATGGAGTCTCTTGTGTAGATGCATAGACAAGATATTCTCGTCCTTGTTTTGTGACCATTCTTGATAGTTTGTCAAGACTGAAGAACCTTTCATCTCGACTTCTATATACTAAAGCAATTAAGACTTCTTTTCATACTCAACTCTTATATATAGACTTATACAACCAAGACTTTTTCTACGAGTTTGGAGGTTATTTGAGAAAATTCTTCTAAAATAAAAGCTTCTTGAGATCCTTCTATGTCCGTGACATGGCCATGCATATAGCCAAAACTTGAAACTTAGAAGACCAAGATTTGTTTTGTCCAAATTTTGAAAATTAGATTGCTAAAGTTAGTTTTGTCTAGTTAGGTTTGGATTTTCATTGAATTGTCTTGGATGTTTTAGACTTCCAAATTTTAGATTTTGGAATTCGATTTCCAAACCAAAGGTTCTAAGTTTCAAGGTCTATTCAATTAGAAGCTAATTCCAAAAAATTTAAAGTTTATACCAAAAAAAACACTTTTTAACTTAGCCCTCTATAAACCAATAAACCTTGTAATAAATCAATGTTGTCAAACTAATCCTGGACTAAGTCACATCACAAAAGTTAGAGTATTACTAATCATTCACTAAAAAGGAACATTGTAAACATTGTAAACTACTGATCTTCTTTATCAATGGTCCACAATATTACAATGCGATACTCTTATGACTAAAACTAACCCTCTATAAACCAATAAACCTTCATAATTAATTGTTGTTAGACCAATACAATTTTGAAAAAAATTTATTTTATAACTAGGAGAATAGTTTAGATCAATGCTTCCAAAATTCCAAATTCACACAACTGGGAAGCAGTTCTGTAGCTCAACATGGAAGCTTCCAAAATTTAGCTAATACAACTAGGAATCAAAGCTAGTCAAATCAAATTAAAATTTAAAGTCAACATCAAAGGGTGACCTAGCATACGATGCAATTGGCTCAATTTCAAAGCTTACCAACTAGGGGTACAATACACTTTGGTATTGCTTCCATTCTCTAGTTTTCAACATCTACAACTTTGGTTTTGAGCTTCTATATTCTATAATTCAAACCAGATACAATAAGTATAATGAACTTGGATATTTAATGAACTTGAATATTTAGAAATTTTGGAGTTTATGATAGCTAGGAGCATCCAAAATCAAACATATATCTAATGGCATCAATATATAGTTATTTCAGAACCTAAATGTAGGTAGACTAGAGATAGAATATTATTTTGTTGACTTAAACGAGATTCTATCTATAGATTACCTAGATTAAGTTTTGATATCATTGCCTCACCCAAAAAGTAATGCCATTGAGTACAAGTTTGGTTTTGGGTGTTCCTACATAAGATTGAAGGAGGAAGTTCAAGAGTAAAGAGGCACCATCCATTGAGGAATAGTTGATTCTCTTCAATATGGTTGGACTTTGATTATAGACAAGGAGAAAAGTCCAAATAGGAAAATAGTTGACTTCTAAATATTCTAAGACTTAGTTATTAGATAGAAGAAGGTAAACCAACTTGTCTTAAGTTTGAGTTTTCTTTGATTCTTGGACATATTAATTAATGAGCACTTAGGGATTAGATTTGGTAGTATTCAAATTATAAAAAATAACTTAAAAGAAATAGAAAATTAGAAAGAAGCAAAAGAAAAATGAAAAGAAGCTTTAGAATAAGGAGGAAGGGGTGCAAATCTCCTTTGATCATTATATGTCCTATGACATACTAATTTCAAATATGAGAAAAATACAAGATGGAGATAAGGGGCTTTATAATGAGATTACAATCATAATGAATGAAGTTGGAATGATTATGTCCATGGAACTTGAGGTGAGTCTTTGATTTTCTTTACCTCCAATTGCTATATTTTGCAAATAAATAAAATTAGAATTAGATGGATTGGCTTGGAAGTTAAAATTTAGATTTAAGCCTTAATTGAGTTGAAGAAATAGAACATTGAATTTAGAATCCATCAAAAAATTTCAATAGCTTGTAGAAAATTTACTCAACTCAGAAACCAAATCAAAAATCAAGAAGTTATAAGTGGATATATGATAAAGAATAATAGTAAAAGGGTGATTGCAAGAAACACTTGTCCTATTTGTTGCATTTGGCTGACTTTTTTGGAAGTACTTTAAAATTAGAAAATTATTTTTTTCAAAATTTGAAAAATATGACTTATGTATACACCTCTAAGATAAAGGCACCTATAGAAGGAATTGCACAAAAAAATTTCCTAAATAGGAGAACTAGAAAAGTGCCAAGTCCCAAGAAAATACATATCTTGATGTTTTAATTAGGGAAAAATAGAAAAATGATGTAAATTCAAAAAATCAAAACTGACCATTTGTAACAACTTTATGAAGATGATCATTTATAAAAAAAATAACTAAAATAATACTTTATATGTTTAAAAATGCAACCAGAAGGAAGCTATAGAATATGTTGTAGAATCAACAATGTTATAAATCTCTTGATGTCAAATTAGTTGTAGTATATGTTGTAGAATCAACCAATTTCTACACCCGTCTTCAATTCTTCCTTCTAACCAACTCATCATTCCTTCACCCTTTGGGAGTATATATGTGGAGTGCATTGCATATATTTTTTGTGCTATATGAGGCTCTCATGCTTCTTATTTTAGTCCCTATCATTTTTGTACTTGCAATTCTAATGGATGCTGTCATTGAGGCTATTGTAGTCACCTCATTATTGGCAGCCATGAGCATTGTTGTTGCCCTCATAAGCCTCATTGTTGCACATGTTTGGTTGTGGTTGTTGATTACTACCAATGTTGTACCATGTCCGAGCAAGCACCAGGGCAAAGCTTGACACAATATATCTTTAGTGCAGGTAGAATTCTAAGGCCAATAGACCTACAACTAGTGCCTGTACTTCTTGTAATAGTGCTTAGAGAGGAAGAAGAAGTAGCTGCATCTAACACATGTCCTTTTCTAATAGAGTGTTGTACTTTTCTAAAAGAATATTGTGCTCCTATCAATGGGTTGTAAATTATATAATCCATGTATCGTTTTTCTATTGAAGAATACAATTGGATGACTTGTGTTGAGAGATTGTACCCTCATATGACACCATAGTCATTTAAGTAGATTTAATGACAAATAATTTCAACATTTTTCAAGATTCGTTACTACCGTTTGTATTCAAAAGACACTTGTAAACAAGTATCTAAAGGAAATAGGCTCTAATTTTCTTTAGGCAGTCCTACAGGTTTTCTTGTATATAAGTGACTACTAATATAGAGTCCAATTGAAGCCTCTATCACAAAAAAACATTCCTTAGAAGTAGTATTTAGGATCAAGTATTGCACATATTTATGCCAATTATAGATTTTCCACTGCAATAGTCTTAAACACACCACAATGGTACCTTGAATAGTACTGAGTAGCATCATGGCATCATAGAATTCATAACATTCCTTGAAAATCTAGATCAAGCTTTAACATATTCAAGATAGTAAAAGGAGGCATGGGATTTACAAATGGAAATCAAAAATTGTGTTTTGGTGTGAGAGACCAGACATTTTTGAATTGATGGTAGAAATGCAAATAGGACCATTTGGGAACTAAATGTTTAGAAGATTGATTGTTTATCCTACTTAGTTGGAAAAAGTGGAATAGTAGCACAATTAATAATATAGAATCTTAAAGTATCAAGTTGGTTATTTTAATTATAAATGTTCTTAAATAGAATTTTATTTGATATATGCAATATATTGTTTGCAAATTGTCATGTGCAAAACGTGGTTCTCAATAGAGTTGAAGTATAATTTTGAGATTGGTTTGATGATATGATGATGAGATGAAGCATAGATAATTTGTTTTATTTTGGGAAGTCAATGGGAGGTTTGTTGTCTAGAAATTGCTTTATTGATCCTATGGATTTGGTAGCAATTTGGATTAAAAAAATTAGAGCTTGGAAATTAGTAGCAAGGTGAATCTATTGTTTTGATTTTAGGATAGTGGAATAGAAGTTGTATACTTGCTAGATTGAAAACTTTCTACAATGGTTAGAATTATAACATTATTTAGTTTTGATCAATTGTTGGCCAATTGGAACCCTAAATTAATTCTAAATGTGAAACTTGTTTTAAATTATCAATAAAGAACTAAGGAAAATTTGGTAGTATCCTCTAAGTACTTGGTAGTGCCTAGAGACCACTACCTAATCTTATGAGGAGCTTCAACAGAAAAATAATAATAATTCTTGCCTATTTTTTTGACAAATTATTACTTTGTCTCTGTTGGTATTTTGAAATTGCAATTGATTGAGGAGGAGTTGGGATATCCTTCTAGAGGGACATGTCCTAGCCATTTATGGAAATCTTATTCCAATATCCATGCATTATGTGAACATAAAACCTCTTATCTTCTTGGAAACCATTCAATGAAGTGTTTTGAACCTTGTCAATTGCCCATTCTTTGTTCAATTTTGAATAGTTGATTATAAATTAGATCTCAATTTTACCTAACCTTCTTTTAGGACTTTAATATAAAACACTCAAGTGCCAAATCTCCTAATAAAATACATTACTCTATTAGTGTTACTAAAACTCTTCGAGCATAGTATTTAGTGTTAGAAAAAGTCAATTATTGCCTAATATTCTTCAACAAGAATATTACCTCTTATATTTTCTCATGTTGACTTGCTATTGTGATAGCATAGCTTGTTGCCTATGAGTCCAAATTAGCCCCTAGGTGTTCCAATGTCCACTTCTTGGTTGATGATCAAAGTACTTTAATCCAATGTTCCATTCACATATCTTTTCATTCATTTTAATAAAATCTTGAATTTTTAAAAAGATGATCTTTATCTTGATCAAAATCAATATATATGGGTGATTGCAAGAAACACTTGTCTTTTTTTTTGTCCCCTTGACCTCCAACATGTAGTTTTTTGTTCATAACTTTTTAATCTTTTGTCCTTTGGACTTGAAATTGGAATGAAGGTGCACACAAAAGTTTTATATATTGAGTAATTTTTTCAATTTAAAAAAAATTGGTTTACTATTTGTAAACTGCCCCCAATTGGGTGTCTAACTTTGCCATTTTGGGGGGTTTTAGTCCTATTTTTGACCCAAAAATCCGAATTTGAAGCCCAAAATTAGACAAGTTGGAGGTCTACTAACATTACAAGGATTGATGATGACTTTTTATGAAAATAGCAACATGTTTTCTTGTGCACATGAAGTCAAAGTGACCTTCCTTTGCGCAAAGGCTATAAAGAGGGAAAAATTTCCTAGAAGAATTTTTTATTGCAATGTAAGTATAATCTTGTTTAGAAAAATAATTCTTTTTAAATAATTTTTTGAATTTTTTTTGAATTACTAAAAATGAAAAGGTCCACAACCCCCTTTTTTGCTATTTTCTACTACCAATGGCCTTTGTAGTACTTTGTAACAGTCTATAAGACTGCATAGTACTAACCAGCCTTTTTTTTCGGCACCATTTGGCCAGATTGCACCATTTCAAAATAAATGTCTTTTTTTTGCTAGATAAAGGTAATCTTTTTTTGCTAGAAATTTTCTAGTTCCCTTTAAAATATAGATGAAGTTGCCAAATTTGGATGAAAAAATGTATGAATATGACAAAAAACGGTGTGTTTTTAAGTCCAAAAGATGGATGCATGTAAAAATATAATGCTTTACCAAATTTGAAGTAATCGCCATCTTGGCACTTTCTCAAAAAGTAAAAAAAAGGTATGACTAATAATCCAAATTTGTAGGCACTTGACATTGATGATTAAGATTTGCAGATGTAGTACTAATGGGCTGGACTGCTAGTGACCTAGTGTAGCGCAATATTGCCAATCTTGTGGCCTAAAACTGTGTTTTTGAAACAAAAACATGAAGTGTTTCTTACAATCACCCATATTTGTATCTAAAAATATAAGCAACAAAAAGATGCTAAAATCTAAAAAAAGGAATAAAATGATAAAATGATAAAAGATTATGCAACATGGAAAAATGGGCCTTTGACACCTCAAAAAAATAAGCACATTTGCCAGTAATAGAGTATTAAAACAATTTGTAGAAAAATCAATTGTAGCCAACTTTATATGATTAGAAAGTGGTGATGCTTTTTAGTTGTTTGTTAGAGTGACAGTGAAGTCATTTGAATTACAAAGTAAAGATAATGAAGGAATTGAGGTCTAGATTATCAATAATTCTAAGAAAGCTACCCAAATTTTCAAGTCAATGTTCCTCCATACTCGACACCTTTAGAAGAAAGAAGATTTGAATGCATGGAACTTGATTTTAGTGTTGTAAAATGCTTTGAAGTTACAAGCTTGGTTTATTCTTGGAAGGATGCTACTTTGGTGATAAACATGGCAAAATATGATTCAATTTTTAGACCAATAGGTGTATTCTTTGCTTCTATACTATGTGAGAAAGTCATCCATCGAATACTTTGTATCCTCAACATCCTTTGAGGATTGTGCCTAGAAGAATGCCAATGACATTTTGTATCCGTTGGATGATCAAATAAGCTTTGACCATATTTATGAATGGATGATTTTAAAGATTTTCTTGCATGCGCAACTTCTTTGATGTTGTATCCACATGATTGACTTTAATTCAAGAGTTTTTAGTTATTTTTTATTTTACACAAGAAAGTTTATTCAAAAAATGGTACACTAAAGTAGGAGGTTCTTAAAGTGAGTAGGCTCTAAAATGGAGCACATCCTTAAAAGTACATTGTTTGTACATGTTTCTTTTTTATAACCTTCATCAATATACAAATTGTGTACATTTTAGGAAATGCTTTATTTTAGAGACCTATGCCAATATGCCACTTCAACTTCAAAATTTTATAACTAATTCTACAAAGTTTAAAAAAAATATGAAACAACTTGGATTAGATATCAATTCTATGTGTCTTTTAAAGAAAATTTATTGAAAAATATTTTAAGATGTTTCGCTTTTGCAAAATTCCGTTCTATCTTTTAGAGCTCCATTTGTCAACCTCCTATCTTACCTACACTAGTTTATCTCAATACTTTGAGTTTTTTTCTCCCTAGAACTTGATTTTGACATTGAAAATGATTTTTTTTGCTTCTGAGCCAAATCAACAAACTTAAACCTTCTAAATTGTAATTTCTACTTGACATGGAAAATTTGAGAAATTCTTCAATAGAAGCATTTTGTGAAGTTTCAAGTTGAAGATTTATAACCATATTTCTAAACATAGAGAGACAAAAAAATTTACACTATTAAGTTTGTTCTACATTATAGTATGATTCTATTCTAAAAAAATTTAATTTTTGGGAGATAATCATAGGCTGTATTGTTTCCATGTTTAAGTAGGAGCCCTATTTGATTTGACCCACAATTCAAAAGAATCCTATTTGCACCATTGTGTTTTAGTAATGTGCATTCTAAACTTTCAAATGATGGTTTTTGATACTAATGGACATAGAGTGGTACAAATAGTCACATGATGCAAATAGGTTCTTTTAACTTGTAAAAAAATGGAAAAGAGGATAGAAAATTGAAAAATTTCCTTATGTGACCTCCTTTACTATTTTGCCATTGAGAACAACTCTATAAAAATTCATGACCTCTATATTGGTATAAACTATTAAGAAGGCATGAAATGAAAAAAAAATTAATCAATTTTAATAAGTATAATTATTCCAAATTGTTATCAACTTTATTCATTCAATGAATGTATATTTGGCCATTTGAAAGGTACGCTCCTTGATCATAGAAATTAGAATTCTCCAAGTGTCCAATTCTCATCATGTAATTGCCAATTGGGAGACCACCATCAACTAAACCATCAATGAAATTTCTTTGGCAACCATGGGTGCCACAGGCATGCAAAAAATTGGTCCATATCTCTAGAATCAAATCCTTTCACCTTCATCTAATTGTAAAAGCCCAATTGAGGGAGACTTTATAATTAAAAGTTTAATCATTTTGTTGGATTTCAAGCCCCACATCTGTACTTGTGATAAGACTAGCATGAGGCTAAAATATGTGCAATCAAGTTCAAAGCAAATGGCTATGCCTCTAAGTTTAAAGTGTCCCTACTTGCGGTTAATTTGTAAGAGGATAATTTGGTACTGTCTTTCATTAGAGCAAAATTGGGGTCTCCAGATGCCTAAGTTGGCTTTTCTATTTTCTGGCTTGGAAATTGCTGAAAATGCCACCTTGCACGTTGCCAACGTGGAGTATAAGGCGATGACATCAAATTAGGCAGCTGTTGCCACCAATGGGAGCAAAGTGTTGGAAACAATATTTTAATGGTGTACCATTGTCCCCTGTCCTATGTGTAGAGTTAGAAAACAAATTTCTTTCGGGCTGTACCAAACGCAGGACTAGTCCTGCATCCGGACCAGTAGTGGAGCCGCCGGATGTCAACAATGATGCGATGTGGTTTCCAGTTTGGAGGGAATTTCGAATTTGGCATACATGTGGCCCATCTCCAATTTCAGAATTGGTTGAAACCTCACTAGGTTGTTCAAAATCACAATTCCATGCAGTGTTGTTCCATGCATTGTGTGAATGCCAGTGCTGTCAATTGCTGCCCACTTTGTGTGATCGTTGGCAACTCGGTCTGTGATTGCTAGTTGAGAGATTGTGCGTTCGCACAGGTGATCAGGAATGGAAAATCGCAGACCGCGTTCGCAGGTGGCAGCAGTGACGCTCCACAATACGCACAATGACCAGGGAGACTGGATTCCAACGAGATACGAGAGGTGGTCCTGGGTGAGGTTGAACCCTGGTAGAAATGGAACTTGGGCTAGAGAGGCTCATCGCCATGGAGGTGACAACATGAGGGGATCTTACAAGGCTCAAATTGTGGACTTCCGGTTCAAGTTTGATGGGCGCAAGCCCGTTTCCAACAAACCGGAAGTGGAGGCCGTGTTGGTTAGACATGCTTACCACAGGCATCAAGTGCTCCTAGATCCAGAGATTCGCTATGACCGGGTTCCATGCAACTGTGAGAGTAGATGTTGCTTTGTTTCCACCTTTGATGAGTTCTTGTCTGTTTCCTGCAAGTTTGCTTTCCATCGAAGTTCACGTGGCTGTGGCTTCTCACTGGTTTGCTAATTTCGTTTGTGGTATTGTTTGTTGGAAACAATTCTGTATCGGTCCTATTTTGAAGACTGGGTGGACCCACTTTCTATACTTGGAGTCATCGTCGTTGTGCACAGCGAAATTGGTGAAGCCAGTCGGAATGGGAGGTCCCACAACGACCTTCTTGAGAATGGAATATTTTTTTCTAATATGGTCTATGTGCCACCTACGCCGGGAGTTCTTTACGGATCAGTTGAGCCACTGCTGTTGCCAACTTTGAGTGATCCCCAGTGGCCTCTCCCGGACATGCATACCAGCGAAGCGTTTCAATTCAAGCTTCGGGCAGATTTTCAAGCTGTCACCAAGGCCACCACTGGCAGCCGCATGGGCCACCTCCAGTGGTTTATACCCTTGTATGTGTTTGTGGATCTTTTTGCGTGTGAGGAAGAGAGTATCAGACGCACTGCCGTCCTCTACGTTGTCAACAGTCCATCTGACGAGTTGTTCACGAGCCTCATGGATGCAGGTTGGCATCAGAAAGTCGTCTTTGGTAAGGACATCGTCAGGTGCACAATTTCAATGGACACTGTATCCTTCAGGTAAGGACACTTCTGTTGCCAACAGTTTGTTGCGTGTGCCATTGTCGAGTGCTTCCTTGATTTTCAGTGCTTTTGGATTGTTGCGCACGTAGAGGATTGCCTTGCTCTAACGTGTCGTGTGCGCTGCAGATACCATGTTAGGCGAGAGACGTTGTACACTAATTTCAAGTATGGCCGAGAGCGTTTGGAGCCAGATGGAGTTACTTGGAAACAGATAGACGAAGTGCAGGAGGAGGACATGGTGGTTTTGCCATGTGTGTTTGAAGGTGTGACGATGGCAAGGTTCCAAGTGGGTCGAACATGGCCGTTGTTACACATTCGCAGAGAGGTTGTTATCACCTTGTTCAGTGTTGTTCCAGAAGACTTCTGCTTCAGAGTCCATCAACCAGGGTTTCCCGACGTATATGTGAACCGCAGACAAGAGGGTGGCAACACGGTAGCACAAGTCCTTCCTCCATGGACATTCGAAATAGTAGCCGTTACCAGCTAAGAGAACTATCAGTTTATAGCTTAGAGAAATTTTAGCACTTACATTCCTACAAGTGCCTCTTTGACAGGCACGTTGGGAATAGGGCAGTGCTTAAAAGGATATACAGTTAGAAACGAACTTATATGTAACCAACAGCCATAAAAGGAAATACTCTAAGGCGAAATTTTGATTAAAAAAAATTCTTTTTTGACACACACAATGTATTGCTTGCTTGGGTCTTTGGGACATACTCTTCTTCTCAAAGTTTGTTGCCACTCGGTTCATGTGACCCTAAATACATGATAGAGTTGTCCTTAACATCTACAGGGCCATTCCCTTGCTAAAGACCCTGTGTTTCCAATGCTGCCCTGTTGTGTACACTATCCTGTAAGTCCGACGACGTTGCCAACAAGGAAGTAATCACAGAAACTCCCTAACTGTAATGCACAATCATTTGTCAATGCCTAAGGGAAGACTTGCAAGTGAAGGATGGTGTCCAACTTGTGGCCAGTGCCAACATTGGTACTTCAGAACTCCGAGTTAAACAACTAAGGCATGAAAAATGCAAAAATGCTCAACATGTGAAAATGAATATTTTTATTATTGAAGAGGGTTGTCCAAAAATGTGATGGAAACATATGTGGTCAGAACAACTCTATGACTGTCCTCAAAAGAGAGCAGTTCCCAACACACTAAATCTACAAAAACGCCCCTGTTTCCAACGCTGTCTACACTTACACTATCCTCTAAGTCCGAAGGCGTTTCTATACAATGGCAAGTCCTAGTTTGTCAACAAGCGCATCTAGTACTTCTGCATGATCAGAAACCTCAGAGGATTCTAAAGAGGGTGACCCAGGCTTGCCAACAAGTTCGGCTTGTTGGCAACTCTCCAGCTCCACTGGTTCCGATGGCGCGCCCCCTGCTTCAAGTAACTTGGAATCTTCACGCCCTGCCACCATAGGTTCCTTCCCACGCCTCGCCGCAGCCAACGCCGTTCCTCTGTCAACAAACACCAAATCTTCTGCCATAGGATTGTTGTTCTTCTCCTCTTCACGCTTCTTCGGCACGTCCGGGCTTCTTTCGGGCTTCTTCTCCCCCCTTTTGGCAGCTACTGTTTCATTGTCTGTTTCAAACAAAGCAAATCACGCATAAGCAACTTTGTAACAACACAACACAATTCCAACAAGAAGAACTACAATCACAAAGCTGGAAACTGGCAATCTTCATCTCATTGTTCACATAGATGCCAATAAACATGTGCTTAGACTAGAATTGCTATGCATGCACTACTTACTGTGATTAGCTAAAAATTGCACAGCTGCAGCAATCGCTTCTGTGTAAGGAGATCCTCGAGGCCGGTTCATGAAACAAGGCATTGGCCAAAGGTAATCTAATGGAGCGATGTCAGATAGCACTTTATGTTGGGCCTTACCAACTATGGGTGATGGACCTAGTGACGTCTTTGCCATCTTCGGAGGAATTTCATGGTCAGGCATCAGAGATGCTTGCCTCTTCCGCACTGTGAAGGCAGAATCATGTGCCGCTGGCACCTCGCTACACTCACAGAGCTCGGCCGGTTTCTTTGTTTCCAACACGTCAAAGCCCCATACTTCCAGCCACTGAGAGTCAACTACTTCCTTGCACTGTGGACACACACGACTCCCCGAAAGAATTTCTGACCACAAACACCAAGGGTGAAACAAGCAACCACACGAAAAGGGCACAGCGGTGTTGGAAACAAAGAGGAGCGAGCATTGTGCGCAGGGTGCATCCACTTGAAGAATTGGCGAAACACCCGTTGCCAACACTTGTGCCTGAGCAAGCTTCTTCGGCTTGATGGAGTACTGGGATGCTCTCTCAGCGTTGCATTGCTTCTGGAGCTCGCTGAGTGCTTGCTCGCTCAACATCTGTGCGCACTCCTCATTGGCAAGAGTCTTTGCCTTCGCTGCAACTAAGTCTTGACATTCCTCCAACTTGTCGTTGTTGGCAGTGATGTCCTTGGAAATCTGCCACTGCTCCTTGTCCACCGTTGCTTTCTCTTCCATACTCTCGGCCACTCCGAGTTCCTTACTCTTCTTGCGCAAGAAATCCTTCACAGAGTTGAGGCGTTCATCTTCTGCTTCCAAGTCGAAGACTTGGCCTTCCAATTCCTTCAAGGTACCCCGCAACCGCTGAATTCTTTAAGCTTGCTTTGTCACTTGACGAGTCTTCTCGTTCACCATCTCCAACAACTCGTCCAGCTTGCTCCCTCCACTGTTGCCAACGCCCCCTGCTTGAGGCCTAGCATCTCGCCCGCCACTCTTACCAACGCCATGTTCCTGAATGTCGGCCTTCTGTCGCTTGCCACTGCTGGCAACAGAAGCGGGCTGAACTCCACCTTCTCTTTGGAAGTAAACGCTGATTTCTTTGAGTATGGCAAACAATTGCTCCCTCAATGCTGGAGGTCCCAACTTCAAAGGATTGAGGCCCGCATGAGCTCGGCGTTCCTCTGTCAATTGCGCCGCAGCCGCTGCCCAATTCACCTTGTTCTTCTTCACACCATCTTTGTAGAAGAACACACACGCGCGTAGAAAAGTCTGGCTGAAGGCTTTGTTATCGGGCGCATCGCCATAGACTCTAATATATAACCTGAGGTACAGATCCCTCGTCATTGTGTCTCTACACCTATCCAACAAGTACCTCGTCCTATTCGCACCTTCCCCAGGCATCCAAATGTGCTCGTACGTGTGCGCTGGAACCATGGCTTCGGTCACCTCTTTGGGCATGATTCCCTTTTTGCAGAGCCCATACACCCTATAGAAAAAATCCGCATCATAAACTGCCTTGAATCTCCCTAACAAACACGGTGCCAACACAAGTAGCCTCTTCTGCAACACGTCTGGAAGTCCCTCTAAATCAAACGGGGCTGACCAGGATCCGAATAATGGATCAGAAGGGAGCAGAAGAGGCTCGGGCGTGTGAGGAGCATTGTCTCTAAGAATCTCAGCGAGGGCCGCTTTGCCTTTGACAAGGCTTTTCGAACGCCCTTTTCTGCTGGAAGAACTCATGTTTCTAACAACGTACGACTCTAGAAACCAACGTGAAGTAACAAGCAGGAGAGAAAAAGTGCGATGGAAACGACGACAAAAGCGGTTTAAGATGGAAACGACGACAGAAGCGGCGCGCGATGGAAACGACGACAGAAGCGGAGAGCGAGTAAGTAGGAGGTGAGTTTAGGGTGGAGGAAGATGAAGTTTGGGTTTAGGGCTTCACGGCGCGTTTGTGATGGGCCCGCCGCCACTGTTGCCAACAAGCCAATGAAATGCCATTGGCGTGCATAATGGTCTGACATGTGGCCGCCATTCAGGAAAACAAGTCCATCATATCACATGCTTCTGGGTACTGAGTACTTGTTTCCATCAAGGCTCATGGCTTCTTCAACATCATGGAAATGTACTCTTTTTTTGTTTTCATTTCTGAAATTTTAATGTGTTTTTTTCTTTTGTTTATCCCGATAAATTTACCTTTTTAATTTGTTTGAGTCTGTTTTCATTATTAGTTACTGTAATTTTGAATATACCATGGTTTAATATTACTCTAATTATAGAATCAAGAAATTGATTAGAAATTGATTTTACAAAAAATGTTCAACGTATTGGCTAAGTCTTTGTAAATAAAACATGTGTACATTTTAGAATACTGTAGAGACTCTTTTCAGTCATCTTGGAAATTTACTTCAAAGATTTGTTACAAACTCATAGTTTGGCATGCTGCCACTGTTGCCAATTGTTTCTGACATGTCAAGAAGGCAAAGTTGCCAACGCTTGTCATAGGCTCTAATACCTTATATGCTCAATCTCAACATGTATCACCAAAGCCCTCCTAGACTAAACTGTTGGTAAATGGCCTCGTTACATGAATGGGTCCCACTTTGTTGCCAACAGCCTAAACTGAGCAGTTCATGACATGCTGCCACTACAAGATGTTTGCCTCATCACTACCACTATTTGTCACACCCTGGATTTCAACTCCTTACACCCAAGCTCGGCCTACTCGTGATCTCCCTTCCCTCCAGATTCTAGCTGCATCCATCGCATTTGACGTGTTGTAGGCCATCCTCTTTTTCTCTGCCGCTGCCGTGATGATCGCATCATCTTCCATTGATCTGGCGTTGGCAACGTCCTTTTGTCGTTCCTGCTTGGCAAACCTGTGTTGTATGTTTCTATACCAATGTGCATATTGTTGAACAATGGAGCTTGTTCTCTCTTTAGTGCCTCCATGCTGAGTGTGATGCTGATTAGCAGCCTTAGTTGCATGATGCGATTTTTCCATGCCCTGGTTGTTCCAAACAGCAAGGCTCCCGTACGTTTCCACGTACCAAGGACCATGGCGCACCAGGTTATGCTAGCAAGCCACAGCATTGAAGTAAATAAAAGAGCATCCAAAAAAACATGCTTCATGTTGTGCTTTGCCACCCCAAAACCCGTTTCCAACAGCCTAAACTTCCCACATGACAAGAAGCAAAATAGCACCATGTTGGCAATAGACGCAACTTACCATATAATGAGTGACGTGGTCTTCTCCAAAGCATTTTACGTAAAGTCTCCCCCACCTCTCAATTTTACCTTTGAAAGTCTCCCTTTACTCTTGATCCAAGGAAAGGCCAACCAAATATGGGAACACTGTTTCCAACGCCTTCCACATTTCTACCCTGTCTAGATATTGCCTCCCTTGATCAAGAGTGTTACTTTCTGAGCGCAAGACATCCTTCCATACTCGATCTTGCCCTGACCAAGTCGATGGTTGGAACATCCTACCTGCAGTCACACCACTGAGGGAGGGTTTGATGGGAACACTGTTGGAGGCGCCACTGAGCGTTGGGTCCTTCATAATGTGCACGTTGCCACCGTGAAGACCAGCTGCTGACAAAGTCTTCTCCATATTCTCAATGGCATGTTGTTGACGCTCCTCATTCTTCATGTTCCAAATGAACATGAAATGGAAGTGAAGAATCTTCTCCATCATTCTGGTTAATGCATGCAAGGTACAAATATGTACCCTCTGAAGTGGAATGGGTAGAATAGGCTTCCACCGTGCTTCTTGGTCAATGTCTAGTGGTTTACAGAGAACATTACCTGCAAATAAACCTCCCGTCCACGTATGTTTTCTTCTCCTAGCCTCTGTAGTAGCAGATGCCGCTGTTCCCAACACTGGTTTTGTCCGCTGTTGGTTACAGTATATGCATGAGTGTGTCGCATTCGCTCCATGTTTCAGCCCGTAGAGACACTTTATGGTCTTCATATCTGCTGACAAATGCCACTCTACTTTGAAGTTTCCAACACCCTCTACTGTTAGCAACTGACCTTCATCGTGTGCTTTGATGAGTGCAGGGAACTGAGTTTGTTGGAACACCCAATGGAGAACTTCGTAGGACTCCTTGGCAACCTCAAAGCAAGCTATAGGCCAGATTTCAGTTTCAGATTGGACTGAAAAATACCTATCATCGGTTTTTTGTATACTTGTGTCTAACGCACGATTCATGAGCGTCAAACTGACCCTTTCAAATTTCCTCCCATGCACAATCTCTGCTTCGTCCATCTTCAATACAAAAAGGAGGGGCTTGTTTCCAACTTCTGCACATGCAAGTTCAGTTTGCAACGTCTCAGCAGGCCCCCTTGATGTAACCAACGAGATAAGTCAGCATCATGTACAAGTACTGTTTCAGCATGAATGCATTTTTTTGGAAAGAAGATTATTCACCTTCAGTGGTAAATTTGTAGAGCTTCACCATTGTCCTCTGTACAACTTCGATGTCAACAAACAAAGAATTCTTTGTTGTCAGGACAACTCTAGAAATGTCTGGTTTCTTCTTTTTTCCTTTTCCATTGGTGACTGAAGCTGGTGCCACCAACTCCAACGTACTATCAATGTGGTAATAGTCGCCAACAAGATCCTTCAACCTCGAATTTAGTTCTGTTCGCAACAAACTGACCTGCTCAACAAAATCCATGTTCTCAGAACACCCTGTAACCCTAAATCCTATGCTTATATGTCGTGTTCAGATTTTCGTTATTGAAGTTATGCACGATGCAAAGAACCCTGAACCCTAGAACCGCATTGTGCGACAACAAGATGTAGGGTTGTTGCCAACTAAGGCCCATGTGTCCAACTCGCTACAATTATCTTTTTGCATGTTCTAGTCGACTACACGTTGCCAACAACCCTACAATTCGCTATACTTTGAATTGAATGAACTCGTTTCCAACACTTAGGCATAGACAAAATTCATGGAATGGGGACAGTAACTAGTACCTTGTGTGGGTTTGGCAAGAATGTTGGCTTCAAGTGCTTGTCAACGAGCTGCACTCGCCCTTTGATCATCTTGTAGATCTCACCATATCTTTTGTGTGACACTCCAGTCATATCACAGACTGCTAGAATTGCCTCTGTTCCCAACTCCGTCCCAATTTTGTTGAGGTAGTAGTTTGTCATGCTAGTTGCAGCATCACTATTTTGCGAACTCGAAACCAACGCTAGTGTCTCTCCTTTTGACAATAATCGTCCTATCGCTTGCCCGGTCCCATCTTGCGTATCTTTATCGCCACACAAACGTTTCCTTTTGCTAGACGTACTGTTTCCAACGTGTATAGATTGAACTACCAGCGGCTGCAACAAACTTCGGATTTTTGCTATACAAGCCCTTACAGCGCCACCACGCTTTGCTAATTCTCCGAGACCCTTCGATGCTCTCAGTTGTGTCCCTACTGGAGTACTCACCATTCTTTCTATTTTCCTTTGGAACTTCAATACGGCCTTTTTAGCTTCCATGAGTTCCTGCTCCAATCGGCTCAACTCCTGATGCACACCTTGTCGTCCTTGTTCTTTCGCCATGGTCAGGTTGTTGTTGTAACTATCCTCATTCCTGGACAGCTCTTCTTCAAGTGTTACACATCGAGACCTCAATAAGTCAGATTCGCTCTTCAATGTTGCAATCTCTTCTCTACTTCCTACAAGAAGTTCCGCTGAACGCTGAGCCCAACCGTTGTTGGCAACGTCTAGTTCCTGCTTCAGCAACGCGATGGAATTCTGCAAGCCCACAGTTTTCCGAAGAGCATCAGCTTGTGTCTCCTCTAATTGCTGTTCCAATCCCTTCACTGAGTCACAGGTGCTAACAAGGTGTCTATAGTATCCTAGGAGTCCAGATTCACCGTAACACAAGAATTCCAAGTAGCTCTTCACTATTTGAAACTGTGGTGGCTTCCCCGTGACAGGATCTGTTGGGTACAAATTGCCATCCAACCATAAATCAATGTTGATGGCTCTAGAATCTCTCAAGGCTGGAAACTCTGCTTTTGACGGTTGTTGATCAATTCGAACACCTTTTTTCACAATAAGGGCGAATTTACTATCCAATACTACAACTGCTGTATACAAACTGCCCTTTCCAATGTTGGTAATCTCTTGAAGTGCCATCGTCCCAAACTCTCTCAAATCATGTGCTTCAGCCACAGCAAAACCAGTTGAAGGATGTCAATGAGCATGTTGGCAACGTCCATGAGGCCAGCTCATTTGGCGGGAAGCAATTCCATCGCATTGTACAATGTGCACCTTGTGAGCATCTCCACGTTGACCTGCTATGAATCTTCTCACATTCCTTTGTGCTCGTCAACTTCTGTGTATAGTGGGGGTACAATAATTTTAGGAAGTGGATTGTAAATTCCAACCCCTAAAACCCTGTCTACACTTACATCAATAGCCATATGGTACTTGTAACCTGCAATAAAATAGTTGCCAACATACAATATTCAATTGCAAACGTTCATTGCAGTTAGTAGTTGAGGTACCAACAAGGACCTGCCGGTACACCCAACGTACGCACGGCTGTTGCCACCTAGACCAAACTTCGCCTCCCCGTTGCCAACTCGGCCCATGCCGCCTTGTTTCCATTGGACCACAGACTTGATGCCAACGTCTGAAAGTGACTATTTTATGCTTTTCCAAAAATCAAACAATTCATTTCCAAGGCAAAAGTACCAGGCATGTAGAGACCCCAATTTTGCTCTAATGTGTACGTCTTATAATAAAAATGTTAGATTCAAATCTTTAGTAACTCCCAAACTTCTTTCACACCTTCTCATTCAAGTTGAAGTGTAGGTCCTTGACTTTTTGAAGACAAAATGACCAAATCATACTCTTCAATTTCTTTTGGTTTGATTTGTAGTACTATATTCCTAACTTCGATAATTATGACTCTCATTTCATGCGTCTCTCATTAAATTATTTGAAAACATTCATATTCATGTACTAATTTGTTTTCAAGAGTTGTAAGATATTCTAGGTGAAAAAAAGATTTGCCTACTGATTTTTCTATTTTGAAACCAAATAATAAAAATTGGCCTCCCTAAAGGCAATTACATCATTAGTATGTCATTATCCAATGCCCCACTTTTGATTGGTATGGTGACCAAAGCATCCATAGGATGAGCCTATTGACTTTTATATACATTCCCACTATGTCTCTTCATCCCGCTCTTCATCTTGTCCATCTTTGAAGTTCTATTGGATTCCCAATCACTTTGTTTTTCCTTTAAATTTTCCACCATTGTAATTATTTTTTATTGATTAGTTTGTAAATAGGGTTTTAATTATTTGATGCTAAAGGAAAACCATTCATTCTTACAAAAAATGTTGGTTGGGATTAGGTTTAATAACTATCACATGAACTTCCCAAATGGCTTATTATTTACTTTGACCACCCATTTCTAAATGTTGTTTATGCTGTGGAGCCATATTGCCTTCTAAAAGAAAATCCTTACTAGTTTTTACTTTGGACGTTGAGAATTAAACATTCCCTTATAAACCCCAATTAATTTGCCAACCTTGAAGAATTTTAAGTTTGCAACTCTATGTTTAATGAATGTTTTTGGGTCATTGCAAGAAACACTAGTCCTATTCCTCGTCACAATGTGGATCACTTTCATGTTGTCCATTATAACTTTTGAAGCTCAAGTTCAATGAACATGAAATTTTTATTGAACACGTACAACTTTATAGTAATAAGATCCTTTTTTTAAATTTAAAAATCATTTTTGTTGAGTTGCCATAAGGTGTTGTTTACGGTTTTCAAGACTATATGAGTTTTTTTTGTTGTATTGGAAGACCATGAATTCTTGGACTGTGGGAACTAGGTGAAATCTGCCACACTAGCAATCTAATGTAGCCAAGAGACTACCATGTCAGATAATAATATTTAATTAATTTTTTAATTTTAATTTTTTCTTTTTTTCTTTTTTTCTTTTTTTCTAGCTTTCAATTTCCAGCATTGTTGTTGCTTGACAATGGAACAAAAAATATATGCTAGAAATATTTTTATAAATAGCTTTGTAGCAACAAAAGCTTAGGGTTTCTAATATCCTAAAAGTGCTAAACTGATGGTATACAACCTTGATATCTAAACTACATAGTGCTACAACCCATTATTAGCATTTTTTTATAAAGAAAAAAAGAAGCTATTCTTACTTCCTATACATATATTATTTTCTTATGAGTCATAGTAATTAAATTTATCTCTCTGAATTTCTTATGATCTTTAGTTTATAGATGATGCCATAATTAAATATAAATAGCCGAGATTATTTTTTGTATTATTGGTGGTTAATCTTTGTATTGATTTCCTTATTCAAATCATCAAAATTTACTACTTATAAAGTATGAACGCTGATAAAGACCCAAATGAGTTGATGTATTGTAAAATACACCTGAGAAGGCAAAGTGACAAAGTGATTTGTTTTAGTAAGTTAATAAATCAATTAATTAGTATCTTAATTTACTAATTAACAACTAAAATCCATCTTGTTGGCTAATGTGATTTATTAGGGACCTTCTGCCCAAATGATATTATAGGAGGAGGTTCAGAAACCACTTAGGTTCAAAAACCGCCCCTACAAAAGCTCCTGAAATGGTGTAGAAGATGACAAACTTTTTAATTTTAGTTTACAATATAGAAACCTAAGCGATTTACAAATTCTTTGCATGTGGATTTGGTGATTGTAATGAGCCATCTTTACTATAAGTAGAAATGTACAATACTTTTTTTTTTAAATTTTACAAATTGACATATGCATATGAGGTGGTTGTATATGCTTGGTGTTCCTTACATAAGATATGGTACACACTTTTTAGACTCTATGTAGAGTGTTCAAGGCATGCTCTTAAAGCATTGTCGGCCTCACTTGCACTCTTTACATCATTCTTGGTTTTCATTACTATACTACTCTTGTCTGGGAACACTAATAGGGACCTAAGGTAGTTCAACTTTGATTATGCTTTAAAAAATCACTGTGACTCAGAAAAATATGATGAAAATTTGCCCTAAATCCTCTTCAATTTCTCCTTTCCTACCATATTTTTTCAAACTCTCACACTAGTAGAAACCCTTGTTTAATGTGATAAGACCTAATTTTTCTTGACAGATTTTGTTAGACATCAAATGTAACAATTCATGTTTTTATGTCAACAAAAATGTTCAATATAACATCAATGTTGACATAAAAACATAGGTTGTTACATTTGACGTTTAGCAAAATCTGTCAAGAAAAATTAGGTCTTGTCACATTAAACGGGGATTTCTAGTAGTGTCAGCTACCACCTTTTCCACATAGAGAACCTTCTTCCTTTAGAGATCCATTAGTGAGTCAACGACGCTAGTTAGTGAGCCTAAAAGCGCGAGCTCTAGAGCTGTGAGCGTACTTTTTGTAAGCCCAAATATGTACTATAAAAAAGTTGTAAATTTGCCAATGTTAGGAGGAAAAATCTACAATTTTTTAATTTTTTGCTAAAATTTTTGAATACAAGAATTGATAATTTGGACCTATCACCGTGGACCTATTACCGTGGACCTAAAACCGTGGAAAACTTGCCATTGCTGCATTTATAGAGGGTGAATGAATGTGTTAGAATATGGTAGAATATGGCTATCTTATTCCGCAAAATGTATGGCTTTCAAGAAATTATCATTGTCATTTGTAGTTTATGAAATTTTGAGTTTCTACAACTAATATTAGTGATAAGATCTACAATATTTAGAGGACTCATTCTATATAAGGGAATCCAATTTTGTATCAGAACATGACGTGTAATATTTTGGATGCTGTGACATTAGGTTTTAGATTCTAAACCCCTTGCCTATTAATGTTGAAAATTATTTTTGTCATTGAAAGAATTTACATTTTCATAATGAAGAAACCCAATTTCTATCATTGGTTAGTTATTTGGAAAAAAAATATACTCCTTCAATACAGTCTTGATAAGTCAGAAAATATGTAGGTTTTCAAAAAAAAAATAACAACCTCAAATGTTCTCTCGGTACCGAGAGAACATAAATATGAGGGTGTACAACTATGGTGCCTATCTCAAAAATAGATAATATATGATATAAAATACCTTTGGCAGAGAAAGAATTGAGCTGTTCTATACCTATAAATTCATTAAAGCAATCAAGCTACAGTCTTGGAACAAAAATCCCTTTCTAAATCACTCAACAAGAAGAGTTAGGGATATACAATTGCACACAAATGGAGTATTTACCACACTCTGTATTAACGTTGGTCAAAATAAAATAAAATATCCTAAAATTAATTACACATGTACGACATCCCAAAAATATATAGGAAAATCACAGTGTAGAATATATAACATGTATTAATTTGAAACTCAATACACAAAAAAATAGCATATTGGAGTAGTTCATGTACTCCCTATTTATATTGCTATACTAGCCTTTAATCCTTATCATCCCTGCCTTTTCAAGAAGGATCATCACCTCATCCATGCTGAGGCTTGGGGCATGAATGAATTTGTCCTTGTTGGCGTCTACTTTGCATAAATAACGGAAGATGTAGTATAGGTGTTTGCAGTTCACATATTTTCCTTGCTTTCCAATGGGTGCTAACGCCATACCACTAAAGTATAAGCAAGTGCAAGCTGGGAAATTTGAGAGAGTCACCCGATTAACCATGTGGTGAGGTTCTATACCAGATTGTAGGGTAATGACACATCCAAGTCCTGGGTATGGCAAGATGTTAACTCCTAGAATAGTCCCTGTAACATTTCGAGCACTCTCCCATTGGTTCCGATGATCATCAGTAGGTGCCTTCTCATTCCTTCGAATGTTCTTCCCATTGCGAATGCATGGAGGCTTGTCAGAATGAGGTGGTCTCCCATAAGTCCATTCAATAACTTCAAATAGTTTTGAAGATGTAAATAGGCGTCGCGGAGATAATGTTGGCTGCTCCTAAAGGTGGAACCCCGCGTCTTCAAAAAGGATAATTTCAGTAGTAGTGAGGTTTGTACCAATCATTACCGGCCAAATCTCGGGAATTTGTGGTCGACTAAGAACATGAGACCTTCTCGAACCCATCACGCATCGCTTGATATCATCCGGGCAAAACCAGAACTCATCTGTTTCCACTCTTGTTCCTTTGAATTCCCGTTTTTGACCAACATACATAGGAGCAGCAGTGGCTTTGGAGCCCCTAACAATGATCATCTTGCACTTATCCTCTATCTCTGACTGAATGGCATGGCACTTCCTCTTGGACTTCACAGAAATGCGGGCTATGTGCCAATCTGAGAGGTTGCAATCCGTCTCTAAAACGTGCTTCACGTGACGTTTTGGTGGACTAGCATGAACAGGAATTGCTTGAGGAACTTCTATAGACCTCACTTGTACTCGAGGATGAGAGAAATTTACCTTATCAGGACGATGAGAATCACCTTCGGATCCAATAGGAATGTCCAATTTTCTCTTTGCAGAGCCAAAGACTTCCTCCCCTTCCAAGTGTGGGACGCGAGTACAGACATCCTCAGCTCCAGGCATACTGCACATGGCATCATTGATTTTTTTGCCATCCATTGATGCAATTGCTCTCTTCAACTTCAAATCATGTCGCGATGGTCTATATCCAGATAGACCTCCATTGAGATACACTCGATAATTTGTCATTTGCATGAAGGCGCGAATCCAATCGTCACATGTTGCAACGTATAAGTTTGCCCCACGTTTTCCAGATGCCTGGAGCCACTTGTTGTGAATTGTTTCAGACAAATTGCAAGTTGGAATATCGGCCAACTCTTCCTCTGACAATTCCTGTAAGAATGAAAAAGGTCCTTAGAATAATAAACCCAAAATCATAGTTCAACTCTTATTAATTTCAATAAGTACACTTCATGGACAACTTCTTCTTTCAAGTGTGTCCTCAATACTCATAAAAAATTAGGGACCACTTAAAGAACACTTATTTTCCTCACTTATTCATAATTTAATCATACTATGGAATATAATAATAGTAAGCAAACAAAATTACTTAGTCTACCAATACATATGTAGTTAACTCACAGTCAAATCAAAGCTAAAAGGGAATAAGAATTAGAGACTTACCGTTTCCATAAAGCCACCCCACTGACGATACCGGAAGTGCCAAAATGCTAACCAAAGCTCTAGTTCTCGTAGAGACTCCTCTGACGCTGCCCCAGAGGAGTACCACTATGCCTTGATTTGTAAATACCTACTCTCTACTTCGTCTAAGGTCTTTGCAGCTTTATAGTCTCTACAAAGTTTAACATGTTGGTTCTGTAAATCTCGTTTAATAAGTCTTTCGGTGTGTTGCTTCATTGAAGTTGCCCAATGAAACAAGCATGTGCGTTTCCGGTCAATCATCTTGACGGATGGATCACTTGATCCGTAAATGATTCGAACAGCATTCCAGTTGGCTTGAGCACTGTCCGCCATGAAGCCTTTGAAGTTTGGATTGGATAACCCATTCTTCTCCATAATTCTATTTAGACACCTCCACATAATGACTTGTCCTTCAATATCTTCACATTGCATATCGCAAATTGCAATAGTCATAACTTTACAATAACTCGAATCGTATACGTGGCAAGCAATAGTGGTCCAACCCTTCACACGTCTCACGTGATCGAACATCAACCAACAATTTTCAAGATCAAGACCTGGTTGCATTCGTCGTACAAGATCAACACCACTTCCCGGGCCATCAACAAGCATTTTAAACAGATACACTTTCTCCTGACCATGGCCAGGAAATACACTATTGTGAATGTACTCAATCTTTGCTTGCTTCTTTATAGCAAGAATGCGGTCAATCTCTCCCACTCCTATGCTAGTGTTACGGAAAGAGGAAATAATATTTCTGACATTTGGGGAACTAAGAACTTGGAACTTGTCCATAACAGCATCAAGGGCCTTCCCTCTAAGCATTACTTTAGGACCCTCTCCTTCGTGTACAAGAAATGTGTCTAGAAACTCCTTACTAGCGGCCAAAGCAATAGCTGATGTTTTTGCTGTAGGGGTCTTTGCAACCTCTTGTGCAAGAAGTCCAGATATGGTGTCTATAGAATCTCTACACAAACCATCTGCAACTGGATGACAATGACTGCCTAGATGAATGCAAGCCCTTGTCATGTCAAATGAACCTATAACGTAGTAAATTCTACCATCACAGAAATTTATGCAAGCAGGAGGATTCTTGCATACTTTACAAACCAAAGTAGAGTCCTTTGGGGGATTTGTGCGTACAAGGAAGGGAGTGTTTGTGTTACCGGACCACTCAGTTTCGTTTCTCTTCGAGCATCGCTTCAAGTAATCACATGCAACATTTGTGCATGTCAAGTAGCCAACACAAGATGACTTCTTGAACTTTAAACCTAAATCATTGTGAATATTAGAAGTCATGGTGCGGCACCATGCATGACCATCATAGCGTTTATCCATACCACTCATGTTCCTAGAAGAACCAGAAGATGCTACTGATCGACATGGAGGCAACTCGAAGACAACGTCTCCATCAAAAGTAGTTGGAAGAAATGGGACTTTCTGTTGAACTATACTCTCGAAATCAAGAGAAGCAACCTTGTTTCTTGATCCACGGATAGCCCCCAACTTTCTCAAGCTTTGCATCACACTAGGATAATCCCGACTAGTAGGATATAGGGGAGGGCAGGATAGAATTGAACTACCTACACTACAATCTCTTGCATCACTAGATTGCACTGAAACCATTCGCTTAGAAGCATGTGCAACATCAGATGTAGAGGAACAACGACGGACATCTATTGGCTCACCCTCTGAATCGCTGGACAACTCAACTATTGGACTTAGAATCTCTCGTTTCTCCAAATGATACCAAGACAACCCTTAACATCAATTGTTTTAATGGGACTACCTTTCTCAACTTTCACAGGTCGAAGAAATGGCACTTGTGCCGTGGATGCATCTGATAGGGGGGTAAAGACCTCTGTAGAAGCACAAAATACATCAGAAGACAATCCAAACGCTCTATAAGACCCCGCAGGTAGGTTCTAGAAATCCCCATGCTCGCTACTAGTCTTCGACATAAGAATGGATTGAAGTAGGACTCCGAATCCAGAGTGAATTTCTTGTTCAATGTAGACGGAAGACTCAATGAAACCATAACGGACATGAAGCATGTGACATGGAACTTGAGCAAGAGCAACATCATCTAAGTGTAGGAGAAGAGGAACCTCGTAACCATCAACTCTAATTGAAGCCATTCCAAAGGAAAGAAGGGAATGAATCTTTCAAAGACAGAGTATTTAAATAGCATTGGTTGCGTAAGAAGAAACGGCCTCCTAAAATAGATTTCGTAGTTCTTTCACATTAGATATTTGGCAAATCATGAGTAAATTCGAAAAATCTCAATCGCTCACCTAAAACTTTAAACTGCATATGTACATTCATTGATTTCAGTATATGGAAATCAAATATCAGACAAGATGAAGTATGAATTTTCAAATTCTAAACAACATATCTTTCTAAGAAGATATGAAGATATTATCATGATGTCAAATTCAAGGAACACAAAGGTACAACAAGTTCAATAATTTGAATCATAAATTGTAATTTAAACAAGTAGATTTCTCATGAATGAATGGTTCTCAACATAAAACTTTCTAATGATCTTGAAGACATAATTGTAGCTCATATAAATATTATATAATTCATTATCCATGCAAATAGGACATGTGGCTGTAGATATAATTCACTATAACAATGCACTGGGAAAAAACTAGTATTAACCATTACAAGGACAAGAACAACGTTAGGTAACCCGTTAATAAAGGAGCCTTGAAGGACACATGTCAAACGTTGAGAATTTTTGAAATTTGAAAATGTATACACCCACTAGAGTATAAAGGTAAAGCAATGCTGATACTTGACGTCTCTTACTTTGTGATGTGGCGGATGCCTTTCCTATCTATAGTGATATTTATATAATCCATATGGATAGAAATGCGAAGATTATATATTTTTATATAGAGACCTAGATGCCACCACCTGAAGAAGGATTCCAGATAGATGTTAAAATTGCAAAAGTAAGAAAGCGAAGGAAGAGTAGGTTTACTTTCAGTACATCTAGAGAACTGAAAAAGACTAGAATGAATCGAAAGAGACTTGTCCGGAAAGCCACATCAAGTAGTGATGTTGAAATAGATGATTTGGATCAATCTAAGGGGAGAATAGGGCCAAATATATGCACGAACCAAATACAATGTGATTCTATTGATACTCAAATTGTGTTGAGAGATGCTCTTGTTTCAAGAGGAGAGGCTCGTGGATTGGTAAGAGAGAGTCTCTAACTCATTTGATTTGATGTTTTCTTTCTGAATTCATGACAAAAACTTTGCACAATCTCAAAGGCTCCCTGATACAACGCCCTCTGAAATCTCAGACCTCACCCTAGATAGGCAGTCTTGGCAATCAAGGGTCTACTGGCCACGGTTGTAGGGGAAGAAACCCGTGCAACCCTAGTCTGGCTAGGTCAACCCTATCTTGCGGTTTAGGATTAGTCGAGGCTCTTTGCGGCATTCTTTCAGGCGCTACCCCGAGAAACTCACTACTGCCACACTCCCAGATCTGTGCAGGGGCGAAGAAGCTTGGGGGAGTTGCGGCAATAGAAACCAGAAGGGGAAAGGAGCTGGCGCGCCGAGAACTCGAAGAATCAGGGTCCGATCATCCTTCGGAGACAAACATGGTAAATGGCTCTAGTGTTTTCCTCGTCGTGAGCACGAATCTCTCAAGATTTCTTTATCTGTATCTCTTGGCGTAGTTGGTAGGCACATGATTGATTTGTGTTTAGGCTTACGTGGTAATTAAAAATCTGAAAACCTTCGTGAGTGTGTTCCAATAAATTCGAAGGAAACGAGATGCGAAACCTGAATCTGCAAGGATCCGTGAAACTCACAAATGCGCTTGAACTTGGCCTTGAGGGCTTCCTTCTCACTGCAATTGGTGATGTTGAAGAAGAAGTCGGGATACTCGCTCTGCAAGAACTCGGTAGGGGGCATAGCAGTGCCAATTCCCAACACGTAGGCTGGTCCCTTTGCACGGGGCTGACCCCTCGACAAAGCGCTCGGTGCTGCCATGATCGCTGCTTGAACCCTAAATTCAAATCAGTGAATGAAGTGAAGAACGAGAAAGCTGCACTGACTGTGAATCTGGAAACGGATTTAATTGTTCACAACTATTTAGATGTGGGAGCTAGATCAGAAAATGCAAGAGCAAAAATCACTTGTTGCTAAGTGTTTGATCGAATGCTGAGAGTGGAGTGAAGATGATCGAGGCTGGAGTGAGGTTGCTCTTTATTGAACCTGGAAATGGCATGATCTTCCTATAGTCGAAATCTGTTGCTGGAGTCTCCACTACTGTGGACTTGCGTTGAAGGGTTGGAAGTTCCGGTTTGGGACTTTTTGCTTTATCCTTGGGCTTCCTTATCCGCCTCGTACAGTACCGGCGAGTGTGATGATTTTCGCCCGGACTTCTGCAATGTCACATGAGAAGCACGTGGTAGGGTATTCCTTCTGGCTTCAGCAAGTAAGCCCCGAGAAATCTCTCTCGGTAGCGAGAGATACCTCCTTACTGCCAACCAGTGCGGAAGGCTTCGACCTTAGCCCCAATCTCAAAAAGTGGTTGTCATCTTACCGCAAGATCCACATAAATCGTGAGAGTAATCTTGCCCAACTAGTTTGAACTGAGTGCAATGTTTGCTTGATCGGGACAGAGATGCATACAAACTAATTTTGTGAAAGTATAAAATTCCACTTGTTAATCCAAGTCTGCCCAAGATCCAGCGATTCCAGAGCATTGGAGAAGGGATCAGGAAGGGTGAAATCTTGCTCTAAATCTCCAGACGAACCAGTAGCGGCATCACAAGGAGTGAGTGAGGTACAACAGAATTTCTCAATCCAGAACTTGAATTAGTAATCTCGGAACTAATTAGTTTCAGTGCGATCAATTCTGAGCTATTTTCTTGTGGAGTTGTGCCTTGATGAGGGAAATTCTCCGAGGTCACAAACCACTTGAGCAAGGATTGCAAGGTTGTTGCTGAAATGCACGATCGTAGTCTGTTGGAGTAGAATTAGCGGTTATAGTGATTCGGGGACAATCATCTGTGCAGTACAAGTGTATGTTCATTGTACAGGCAGTTTTCAGTGCTTTTTGACGAAGTTCTCTGTGATTATGGTATGGGTTTTAAATCTAGACCGTAAGAACTAGTTTTCTGTGGAAGAACTGCTTGCGCATAACTCAGTGCATTTTGGCAATTTGAGATATTGCACATCATTCGAACTCCATATACGGTCCGTTTGTAGTTCCACAAGGAAGTTATGGCAGTTCCCTCCTTACCGTGAAAGCACCAGCAATTGAGAATCTTTTGGGTATAAACCAGTCCTGCAACTGAACTGGCCTACCATTTTTTGTTTATTTCCTTAGGGTTTCCCATCATCGTTCTGGTCCTTCGGGTACTATGAGAATCTCTCGCTACCGAGACAAGATCCTAGCACTTAGTGGATTGGGACTCACGGACGAGATCAGGATGTTCTCTGCTATAGGATTCGTAGTTTCATTAGTTGGGGTTGGGCTTACCGAAGGTCTCCGCTGCATTTTATTTGTGATGAATCTCGATCGATGCTCGGTCTCCAGGGGTGGTTGGATGATCTCTGTCGCAGAATGTGAGAACCGAGTAGGTAGACCTGCAATGCTAGGATGAGCGGAAACTGATCCCCATGATGAATTCATGTAGTTCCAAATCTGATCGTTGATCAGGCTTTGAGTTCAGAGCTTTGGCTCGCATGCGCGGGACTCCACGCCTGCTCTCTTATCGGACTATCTGTGTCCGATCAAGAATCGTTCGTGTTTATCTTGAATTAAAAAGTGTTCGCAATTGATATTAGTGAAAGAAATTTGCGCTCAGTGTATAGTGGTGTAGTCCTCTCGGCAACGAGATGGAGTCAGCCAGAGACCAGTCCCGGAAAATTTGCCAACTGGACTAGTCACAGATTACTTCATGATGCAAGAGGGGCCACGATTGATTGTGATCTTGCTGTCAAGAGACCTTCTGGAGGCCTCGGGCTTTGCAATAATATCTGCCGCTTCTGAAGATCGAGATCTGACTTATTCAGTTTAGCTAAGAGATTGATGCTAGGGTTGTATCCTTGTTCGCAAAGACTGTATGCAGGCTGTCCACTGAATTCCAACAGGGGCCACCCACCGATCCTTTCTCGTTGCCGAGAGTGTCCCTGACAGCCCCATGATTCGGAGAAATACTACCCATTTCCCCAGACTAGTTTTAAACTGATCGATTTCTTGATTTTGGAATCTGGAAAAACCTGCGACTAGTCCTCTAAGAGGATCATCTCTCGCCACCGAGAGCTTCACATTTACTTCCTCGTCTTGGAAGCAGAAGGCATTATTTCAATGACTCTTACATATCAGAGTAGTTCTGTCTCGAGGAATTAATATGAAAAGGTCAAATTGAACAGTCGCGACAGCTCATAACTCATTTTATAGCTTTGCAACATACTATAGTGGATTTCAGGAGATATAACGATTCAATATCTGAGACTAGACCTAGAATGATACGGGATTAATTTCACAGATGTTTCCCTAGATTGCAAATAGAGATCGATTGGTGAAACCTCTCGGCACCGAGATGAATGCATCAAGTAATCCCGAGTGTAGAAATGTGTATATTTTCTTTAGAAGTCCACCTGCACAAGGTTGTAAAGTGAATCCCATTTTCCTATGAATTTTCAGGGAATCCCGATTGAACATACATAATGGCTGTCTCTCGCCACTGAGACTAGATTTTTACTGTTGAGGTCTTACATTCATGTATTGATTATTCTTAGATTATCGTAGGTCAGTCTAGACTTCCTTAGAATTTTCATCACTTGTACATAATTGTTTACTTCAATTAGATCCTAGCCTAGTAGGCTTCTCGACACCGAGATAGAAAGGAATTTTAATTGATGGGTCTAATTGTTGAAATCTGTTTATAGAGTCCCGGTAGGTCCTAAGCTTGGTAACTCTCTCGCCACCGAGAGTGATGAATGAGTGGAGCAGTCTTGCAGATTTGTTGTGTAATTCTGATGACATTATTGCTATTGCTATTTTTTTGAAAACAAAGTTTGTTCGGACTTTCAGTATTAATGAGTGATAAATTAAGCATTGCTGGATATAGAATAGTACTTTCAAGGATGCAAAGATAGATCATCATATTACCCTTTATAGGTATTGTTTGGTAGATCGATATGTATTGGTATAATCCAATTTTTTTTTGTGATTGCACATTGTTTCTCATAATCCTGCTTCTAGTAATTTGCAGTTTGTGGGTATGTTTGAAGGATCCCTTGCCTACAGATGTTGTTGTGCTACATGAGGAGAGGCTCATTGAGGAAGTTGCAGAAGAGATTTTAGAAGACAATACTGAGCATGGCACGGCCATTAGTGAGGGGGATGTGGAAGAGGGAGAAGATGCCATTCGTAGGAAGCAGAAGTTGGATTTTGTGACTACAATTTCTAGTCTGAAACTGAAGCCTCACCATCTCTCGCGACAGAAAATTCCATTGTGTCGATTCGTTCCAATGCCTATGGTTCGGCCCACATTAGGATGTGACATTACCAAACTTGAGCAGGACTTTGCCCAAGGGTATGAAGAAGGGTCTCGGGTGTTTTATGTCTCCACTTCAGATGAGGATGGTAATTCTAGATTGTTTTCTGATGCGGAGAAAGCTCAATGGGGCCCTATGTGGAACACTGTCAATGATGAGTTCAATATTTCTTTGAGCAAGATTCCTGAGCTGATGCACTTGGTGGATGCAAAATTTTATGTTTGCGATGGGAATCACCGATGTATTGCGTGGATGAGACACATCAAACGTCTCTACTCCACAAATTTGAAGTGGCACATTTTGGTTGATTCAATCATTTTGGATACAAAAGGTCGAGTTGGTGCAGCAATGCAAGTTATGCATGATATAAATAAGTAAGCATCTTCCTTCTCATGTCATCCTAAAGGTATTTGTTTTTTGTTTATGCAGTGATCTAACATTGTTTGGCCTACAATCTGTGTAGGCACACGGAGCATTCGCACATCAAGACAAACCTCGTGCATACACTATATCGTGTTAAGAAGTATGGGTCTATGCCCATTGACAAGTTCAATGAACTTCTAAGTGTAGAGGATATGAAGGCATGCCATCAAAATACTCGCAAGACATGGTATTCCATGCCTTTGGATGTCTTCACTTCATTCATATTTCAAGTAAGATGTCTTTCACTTTTCAATTTGTTCTAATGAAATTGTGGTCTTGAATTAGAGGGAATACTGTTTTTATATATCTTTGTTCATTGACATTTTCTTGCTTTTTTTGATATGCACTATGTAGCAAGAGATTGCAGCAGCAGCAGGCTTAGGGGTCCGGAAGTACCACGAGGAGACACCAGGGGAGGATGTGACTGTTGTAGAGGTTGCAACCGTTATGCGAGTGGCTACCAAGGAAATGACCGACAAGCTGTACAAGAAACTATCCAAGATTGTTTCGGTAGCACATCCGGCCTTAGGGGATGAGTGGCTTCAAGAAGTACTTCCATTTTCTTTTTCAGCCTATTCTCTTTTTTAAATGTTCTTCTCCACCATACTAAGTAATGTTTTCAAATGACAGATTGAGAGGCATTGGACTTTATACTCTGCTCCAGAATTGACTCTTGACAAACTCCAACTAATTGCTATTGCAAACGCAAGTGCGAGACATAAGGTGAAGTGGCTGAAGTGGCTGAATTCCTCCGGACCAACTCGAGAGGCACGCCAATTTCCTCCAAGACCAGCTAATGACGACAAACTGAATTCTTTCCTTTGTAAAGCCTGTTGGTATGCTGGGATAAGTTCTTTGCATTCATTATTTTAATTTTGAATGATAGTCTATTCCTTCTCTTTATTTCTATTCTGACCTTGTTATATTTTTTATACTTTACCAGATTGAAGACTCTGCCGTTGAGTTGTATGAGTCAATACTTCGATCTGACAACATTTCTATCAATATGGAGGTGACTGAAGAGCCACAAACACTTGTGGATTTCATTGAGAGCTGGCGTATGAAACTTTGGGACTACGCTTTTGTAGGTGTCTTCAAGGGGGCTGATTCATTCAAAAAGTCAGATGCCTTTAAGGACTTCAAGGGATCTTTGCTTGTCGTGAGAAGGATTTTATACAAGTATTGCAATTTTTATTTCAATTTTCTTCGTTGATTTTATTTTATTCTTGATCTGTTGCTACTGTGGCTGAATATGTGGTAATATTTGCAGGTACTTCATGTTCGAGTTGTATGCAAAGAAAGCCATCTCAAAGGCTGATTTACCACCGTTTCTCAACACTTGGCTTAATCATGCAATGCCTGAGTCTTGTATGTTCTCTCCAGCACAGTTGAAGAATTGGCCAAGTGCTCATCTTCAAGCTATGCCTTGGTACCTGGAGTGTAGCCAGGGATTTATCCCTCCTCATGAAACAGCTCTCTTCCAGTCAATCAAGGAAAGTGCTATCGTGGTGTCAATGGTGGATGAGTTTGCAGGCTTAGATGTTGAGAAGCCATCAAGAAGCGAGAATTGGCAGACAAGAAAAAGGAAGAGAAATGGGAAGAAGCCAAGAAGAAAACTGAGGAGAATGATGCCAAGAAGGAGCGAGAAGCCGAGAAAGCCAAGACTAATGGTAAGGGCAAGCAGAAGGGTAGGAAGAGGAAGGCAAAGACCGTGGTGCCGGACCCAGCAGTGAGTGATGCTACCATGAAGGATACTTCTTCCAGTTTTTCTCTCACTCAACAACGTCTTTTGCATGGACCTGTACCTCATGCTCCTAACTTGCAAGGTGTACCTCCAGTGGATGAGTGCATCTTAAATGTTTCTATTACTACTTTACTCGATTCAGAGGAAGGTAGTGCTCCTGATGCATTCAATGCCATGACGGCCTTCTTAGAAAAGGTATTGACTGTCTACTTTGATCTTCCCTAGTTTGTTGTGTTTATCTTTGTTTCTTTTTACTATTTTTCTAAAGAATTATCATTGATGTACTTCTGCATTTGTTCTTTTTCACTTAACTGATTACAAATACATTGTTTTTATTTCTACAGCATGCTTCAGACAAGGACCGCTATCTTGATGGTGTCTTGACTAAACAAGCCCTTGTAGACCTCATCATTGTAGATGTACCAGAGGGTTTATCGGTCCCTACTGTGTCCATTCCACCGGCAGCCATTCCAGTGTGGAATCAATTTTCCGAAGATGGTCTACAAGCTGTCTTTGATCTTGCAGAGAACTATCTTCACGATGGAGGGGCTCTACTTGTCATGTATCCTCTTTGTTGTAAGATGCAGTCCTACGTTAAAGGATTCTGTGTGGATTTTGAGGTCAAAGCTCTCAAGGAATGGTGGGGCATGAATAGACTTCACTTGAAGTCACCTACGGATCTACTTGCCACAGTAAATTCCTAAGCTTTGATTGTGCTATTCATTTATCAATTGCCACATTCTAAATATTGCATACTGACTTTGAAATATTCTACAGACTATGCGTTTTGGTATATCATTGTATGTCAAGGCTACAGCAGGAGAGGTTCCATCGAAGTTTTCTTTTCAAGAAGTACCTGCACATGATGCCGTAGGTGTTAGTGTGGCCCGAAATGACGTGCTACAAAATTTTTGCAACAAGGAGGATGTCACCATGAATGGCAAGACGCCATGGCGAGGGCCACGAGAGAAGGCTCGAGCCTTCATGTAGATGTTGATAGAAGTGACTTCCTCACCGGGTGACATTGTGATGGATTGCACTGCAACTACAGGTGTTTTTCTTCTTCTCTTTTGTCACTTTCAAGGAATTTGTGATTTATGAGTTGTGTAATTTTCTAACTATTCTTCTTTTATAATTTCTACAGGTTCATCTATTTATACTTGTCGAGCTACTGGACGCCATGTCGTGGCTTTGGAGGAAGATAAGTCCATTTTTGAGGCTTTACTTGCTCCTTTGATTTGCTCCGTTTCTACTTCACAGGCGCAATCGGTAGTGCCTCCAGCTCCTGCTATTGAGCTTGATGATGAAGAGGTGCCAGTCCACCGTATCCCGAAGAAATCACGATTTAGTAAGTAAGTTTATCCTTAATTGTGTTAATTTGAACTTTATGGTTATATTTTATGCTTTGTGCTAATACTTGTTCATTTATTTTTTGTAGGCAAGCCGAAAAAATGAAGATGGTGAGACATCAACCTTTCTTTGGGGATCCATCATTTTTTGGTAGCCCCCCAAAACCTTTCCAGCTACCAGTGTATGCTGAGGCTGTAGCATTGCACCTTCAAACTCATGCTCCTAAACCATCTTCCAGGGCTTGTAAAGTAGATCCACATGTTTTGACATACATAGATGATTCCACTAGAGAGTGTAGTGATGAGTCATCACATAGTGATGAGAGCTCTGCATCTAGATCCTCTAGCAGTACCCTTCACGAATCTACTGGATGAGCCTTTCTTACTACATCTCTTTATAAAGTGTTTTGTTTTCTGAGATTTTGATTTTCTATATTTTTCATTGAAGTATAGTTGAATGAATGGGAAGTGTTACCAATTTGTTACAAGCGACTAGATTGATTTTGAGAATTTTCAAATGAATCAGACATGTTCATGAATGGATTCTAGTCAAAAAATCAAAATTCTTCAAAATAATATCTAGGGATTGATTGATAAGGAAACTAAAGAAGAAAAAAATGGGGATGGAATGAAAATATACCTTAATCCTAAACACTTCATAGAAAAATAATAGGCAATGGATGATTAGGAATCTAAAATGGGAAAAAAAATGGGGAGGGTATGAAAACATACATTAATCCTAAACAATTTACAGTCAATTAATAGACAATGAATGATTTCGAAACTAGAATGGAAAAAAAAATGGAGAAGGAATGAAAACATACTTAAATCCTAAACACTTGAGATAAAAATAATAGGGAATGAATGATAAGGAAACTAAAGAAGAAAAAAAATGGAGAGCAAATGAAAATCCACCATAACAATATATAACTGGCCCCACATAAGAGATTTAGTTAACTGGGAAAAAATTATGCATACTATTTAATTACATACATTAGAAAATGGGAGATGTCATTGACTAGAATTTGCACTTTTGAAGCTCATTTTAGGATTTAATTCCTAACCGCAAACCACCTCCTGAAATTTTGGATATTGTCCATTTCTTAGGTAGAAATTCTTAGACTAACAAATTATAACATGATATCCCTGACCTTTTGTTGTAATAAATATTTTTTAACACCAAATACATTTATATGCTCTAATTGAAATTTAACTCACCTTTGAACCACGGTCATAGGTCCTTCATTTCAAAATTACAAAAAAATATGTTAGTAATCGGAGGCTCTTAGGCTCACAAGCTCACAAGCTCAGCTCCAAGGCTCACAAAATAGCACCCCTGTTAGTGAGTCTCCTCCCTTATCAAACATGGCAGCTGAACTTGCTAGTATAAGTTAGTACATAAATGACACATGTTTTGGTGATATGGTGGTTGTCTTAACACACCATATTAAATTCACATTCATTAACCGAAAAATGTTCATACTAGGTTAGGTTGCTTCTGGCTGAAGCTAGACATTGTACTTGGCCGAGTTTACAATGTTGCTTGGGAAGCTTTAGTAGTTTAGCTAGCTGAATAAGTTACTTTGAATGGTGAAACAAATTTGTTTGCTTAGCTTTGATACTCTGAAACTTGAAGTTTCTACCAATTGTTGAGGAAGTGAAGATTGTCAAATAGAACTAGATGCTTAACCTATTAAGGACCGGTTGACCTTTTTTGGGTTGATTTGAGGACTTTTTGTCTCCTATAATTTGTAGAACATTTGATCTCAAAAAACTTAGAGAAGAATGCATTTAGAGTGTCTTTATGCGCATCTAACAAAACCAATTTCAAGAGAATGTGTGCAAGAATGAGTGAGTTGTGCTTGGCCAAACTTGAAATGGTCCAACCTTCCATATTGAAATTTTCAATGAAAAATGCATATTTTATGGAAAGGACAATTATGTGTGTGTTTGAAATAATAAATTGAAAGGTTTTGATCAATTTCCAGACAATATATTCAAATCTATACCCAATTGTAGCAAACCCTAATTATAACCAGTGCCAAAGGGTGTTTATGACACATCAATGTTTGAAGAATAATTACAAAGACATGAACCGTTGGATCACTTTTATTTTTTGTGTGGTTTAAGGACTTAACCTATGGAACTCATTTATTCAATCCGATCTGGGATTACATCTTTTAAAAAGGCAGAAAATTGCACTTTTTGAGAATTGTATTCAAAAACTATGTTCGCCCCCTAAATCAACCACGGTCCTTAATGGGTTAACCCTTAAATGACGCGGGGGCCATTTTCTGGTCAATGAATGGCTTCTGGGCGCTCTGCAGAATGGAGAGAAGTTTTTTTTCATCAAATTTTTTTTGGGTAGCAAGCTCATGATCTTGCACTGTGATGCATTCTAAAAATTAACTTGCATTACTAAACTTATATTTTTAGGGAAGTCGAGGTTCTCTGAACACAACTGATGTAGCTCAAGGTGCCCAACTCAAAATTTGAAATGCGGGCAAACTACGGCTGCATTCAACATCCTTTTCATATTCTCTCGCACTATTCACGGCGCATACTTTTTCACGTAGTCTGCGCTGAAGAATACATTATTCATAGCCTGCTGATGTCCACGGTGACCCGCCCGTTGTTTAGGGGTTAATTAGCTTTTATGCATTGAAACTTGAAGTTACTGTTTCTCTCTATGTACTATGGAGGGTTGCTGTAGCTTTTTTACAATGATCATGGCTTCTATACAAACCAATGCTACTTAGATTCTTGTGACTTGTTGTGTGTTTTGTATATGTTGCTGTAAGATTTTTCTCCTTGTGAAGGTAATAGCATGTGTTTGTAGGCTAAAGACACATGATGTATCTTCACTAACCTTACTTTGTGTGTGGTTTTTGGGATTGAGTACAGGTGAGGTCCCAAACCTCTTAGAGATTGATGCAATGCAAGATACTTTCTATCATCCTTAAATGTGTCACAACTAATCTATGTGTTTTAGGAATTTTACAATGTACCTTGCTTGTAAAGAATTCTAATACATGTTGCTACTTGACATTGTTGACTAATGTCTATTATGATCTTGATATGAGTACACATGGACAAATGAGAGACTTAGAATGGCATATTCTTGTGATTGTAGTTAATTTAGATGAATGTTGTCTAAAATTGCTTTCACAAAAGAGACATGTTTAGTGAATGTTGTCTATAATTGTCTTGACAAGATAGACATCTATAGGTAAATTATATATATGTTGAACCAACTTGGAACAGATTGTGCCAATGGGGATAAATACAACTTTGTACTTCTATTACTTAGAAAGATACATGATATTAATTTAGTTCCTGGTAAGAATTGTATTTGTTTCTAGAAGATTAAATAAGTGTCTAAGTACTTGGAATGTACCAAATAAGGTGTTTTTTGGATTAATGTTGGCCTGATAGCGACCAGTGATATTGGGAACCGTTTTGGGAATAGACCTGAAACGACCTTCTACTACCTTCAAATTTCTTCTAATGGGTGAGGTTAAGTTTGGTTTTGTGAAGTGCATACTTTTTGAACTTGAAGCCTAACATCCATTCAAATATGCGTGTCATTATCATTAACACTACAAAATATTAATAATTTATTCATATGGCATCCAAATTGTAATCTTAGATGCATATGTAGAAACGTTTTAGTATACTTACATTTTTTTTCTTGTCTTTTCTTCATGTGATCATTACTAATTTTACTTAGATAGATTTTAAATATAATTTGAAGCCAAAAAAATTCCAATCATCAATTATAATTTATGGCTTACCTTGACTTCTCAATTGATGCTCTAAACAAAAAATTCTAAATATTTGTTTTTATATGGATCAAATTTTTTTTTCACATGAAAAAATATGTCTATTTTTGGATTTTGATAATTCTATCAAACACTATAGTTGGTCTTTAATCAATAATACGTTGAAATTTGAAACAACAAAGGGTTTTTTTTTTGGCACACCAAAAGATTTGGGATGTGCTAGCAAATACTATAAAATGTTACTTAGGTTGGGCAAATAATAAACCCACTCTATAATCATCAATCAAGACAATAGAAATCCTTTATTTCCCCAATTAAGATCTTTTGGGGATGGATCTGAGAAATTCTATATAATCGTAGTTGGTTGATTTTGAATTTCTAAATTGCTTTAAGTAAATTTTTTTGTCATTGATTCCAAATATGAATTTCAAATTTTCCAAATTTTCCATCAGTGTTAATAATTATTTTTTTATTTTTTTTAGAGGTGCAAAACGGACTAAGTGAGGATTAGTTAACCTTGATCATTATCTCTTCATCTATGAGTGCTAACTAGGATTCAAGGCTTCAAGTTTGAATGTAGTTGTAATAAACAATAGTTGATTGTGTGTATATTGTTTTTCAAAATGTATTAGTTATTTATTCAAAGGAGATTGCATCACTACTTTGTATCTATATCTATATAATTACTTGTCTCATAACCACATCTTATAAAGAGTCCTCCACCCCACCTCCACCCCCATCCCCCTAAAATTTACACAAATACTATTTTTTTTTTCATTTCACTGAATGCGATCCAACATGATATGAGTTTTTGCCTTAAAATTGAACCTCACCATTTGTACTAGTGAAGGAATAATGTGAAACCAACTAGCCCTACAAATCTTTTTTTACAACAAAATATTCATTGTAACTCCCTTCTTAACCTTGTAGCACCATACTCTTTATTAGTACCTATAACTTTGATTCACTTATCCAACAACAAGGCTCATATATATAACAACCAAGGCCTTTTTATCACCTCCAAGGAAAAGATAGGATCTATTCCCTCCATGTTTGAAATGACCTTTTCTTTCCCCCTAGTATTTTTATTCTAAAATGATTTTTTGATTGAATATTGTGACTTTGTGGATTAGGCAAATTTGGCTTCCAATTGTTATTTGAGACTAGCAAAGCAACTCCTAATGGAATTTCTCCCTCCATTTGTACAAATCATTAATTGAAAGACAACAAAATGACTTGAAAGGGGTCAATCAACATTATTTGCTCTTGTTTTTCGTATTTAATTGAGTGTTGTTCAATTGAAGGAGATGAAGATTTGAGCCTTTTTGTAAGGTAGAATAGAGGGTTGCACATTGTCCTAGATCCATACTAACTACCCACAAAATGATGAACTTACACTCAACAATTGAAAATGATGATAAAATATCTCTTTATATTTGGAAACTAATTTGAAAGGGCTCCAAAACTCAAAAAATTTGGACAATAGGAGTGCATAGAACTCTACTTACAAATTGAAATGGGTTGAAATAATGTTATTTTTAACCTTAATCTCAAGCATATTGTCCAACTTGATCACTTTGAAATGTAGTTAATATTACTTACCATGTGTAATAAAATTATCATTTTGGGATGTAGGGAGTATTATTTACCACCTATGATAAAAGTGAAAAATATAAATTCATATTTAGAATTAGATAGAAGATGACACAAAATATAGAATTAACCACTATCAAAATGCAAACACATTTTTTCATACAAATTTTACATGCAAATTTTTACATTCCTCCGTAAGGTAGGGGGCTGTAATTGCAACCTTGTCTCTAAAAGCGATCTGGTAGATTTGGCCTTTAACATGTACCGGAAGTGTACATTTCAGGAGGGGGTCGCTTTTAGAAACCACCGTGTTTTCAACTTCGAAAATTCATAACTAATTCCATGAAGGTCCAAAAAATATGAGACTACTTGGGTTAGATGCCAATTCCATTTTTCTTACCACAAAAATTTACTAAAAATTGTTTTAAGGAGTTTATCTTCCCAAAAATGCAAATCAGCTGGTAAAGGGTCGCTTTTACAGCCACCTACCTTAGGTGGGATGAAGAGGTCAGTTCATACATTTTATATTTTCTCAGTTTGCATTCAGTTCCTTTTGACGTGATGAAGTTTTGCCGCGCTAGTGGAGATGCTCGAAGCTCCAGTTTCTGGTGAAGGGAAGAGTATCGTGAGCCCGACCCAGCTCCGATCGCCGAATCGTTTTTCTTCAATTTCATCAGCGGTTTTGAATGATTTTGGATTACCAATTTCTTCACTGTCTCCAATCTTTTTTTGTCTTCTGCGCACGTAGTGTATCATTCCGTGATTGATGAGAGGAGCTTGGGAGAATTGTAAGGCAGAGGAAGGATGGTGGACACTATTAACCAAGCTGCGGTGCTGCGAGCGGCCGAGCAAGCTTTGGAGCAGAAGAATTATCCCGAGGTCGTGAAGTGTTGTAAGCAGGTCTTGAAACAGGACCGATCGAGCTATGGCGCTTACGTGCTCTTGGCCAGAGCGCTCCAGGGTACCAATCACTTCCCCCAAGCCCAGGCGGCTCTTCGCAAAGCTGTGGAGACGGATAGGTCGGCTCTTCCGGCTTGGCTGGTAAGCGGAGTCAGCCTCGTAAAATTTCTTGTAAAGTTTTCGCTCTTTTAGTTGCCAGTGGCTTCCAAATTATGGATTACCTTTTACAGCATCTTCGCACTTAAAAGAAGGACCTGGGCATTGCCGAATCCTTTGCTGAGTTTCTTGCTCACTAAGTAATTTTGCAATTCAATTTTTGTATGTTCACGAATTAAACTCAAGTTCCTGATTTAACCAGAAAATTACTGGAGATTACACAATGCACCAGTGGAAAAGTGCCACTCATGATTTTAGGGTTTAGTTGGACCACTCCCGCACGGCCGAAAGTAGCTGCATGGCTATGTGGTTTCATACCCCGGATTTAATGTCAGAATCTAACTTCAGAGGTCGCGTCCTAGGGTTTATGTTTGAAAGAGTTGCATAGGTTGCTCAGCACTGGAATTCTGGCTTTAAGTTTGAAGATTTTAGAGAGCCTGATTGTTTGAGCTCCATTATAGCAACCAAGAGGCACGTCGTGATTTACTTCTTTTTGTTCATTATTGATATGGATATAAATTTTAATAACACAGCAGTACTACCCGTTCTTTAATTCGGAAGTGCAGTAACTCTGTTTGTGGTTGTCAGCTGATCGATGTAGTGCAGATAATGCCTGCATAGGCTTTGGGGCATGAATTTCTTAATAAGGTATAGTTTATAGGGCTTGTCGTGGAAACATTGTCTCTCACGGATCTGGCATCTTCACTACTACAGGTACTCATGGATCTTCATGAAGCTTCTGGAGAGTTTGAGAAGTTTGTAGAAGCTTGTAAGAATGCAAGGCAGATCACTCAGGCCTCTGGTGACATGAAGAGTTATGCATCCTGCATAGAGAGGTTGGCGTCTGCATTTGCTAAAGCTGAGCGCCATGAAGAAGCACTAGGTACTTGGCAGGAGTTGTCGAAAAATGTCAACATCGTGACACCAGACATACAATTGAGGGCTCTTTGTGGTGTGGTTGATGCCCAGGCTGCATTGCTCGATTTAGCAATACAGCAGGAGAGAGAAAGGCCCTCTGATGTTCCTAGAGGCGTGTGCAGTGTGAAGTCCTTGCGGAAGGACTTGGAGGCAAACCTTCAGATTGCACTCCAACAGCCTGGTTTTCATGTTGAGCGCCATAATGCACTGCTACTGGACCTCCTCCTTCAAACAGCGGGAGAGTCTAGAGGTTTGTGATCATTCTCAAAGGCCACTGTGTGTCTGGGTGTTGTTGCATGAAGTGTCAAGAAATCAATCTTTGGGCATTCAACGTTGAACAGTTTCACTATGTAAAGAAATATAATTACTGGTTAATTTGTAGGAGTGGAGTCTCGGATTCGACTATTGCAGCAGGCTATAGCAACAACTTCATCATCCAATGTTGCAATTGCTTTCGAAGTAGTTCTTATGTTCTGTGAGGAAGACAATTCGGATTTCTTATTCCAGAGCGTGGATGATGCTAAAGATATAAACAAGGGGCCCTCTTTCTACAGATTCAGACTTGGTTTGCGGCTTGCACACCTATATCCATCTCATAGTCTTGCCCTTGCTACGATTGCATTTTTATCACAGAGCAGGTCTGATTTTATTCCACACCATTCTACTTTTCGAATCAAACTGATTGGCAATATTTTCCAAGAATCTCCAGTTGTTTGCATCTGATGAGCAATGTGCTCAACGGATCCAGGACTAAGTTTTGGGTGCTAGTCATGTGCTTGGCGTAGGAATTATCTATCAGTTTTTGGGTGTGTAGTGAAGCACAACGCTGATATGTTTCATGGAGTTGACAGCAAGTATGAACTCTTTTTGCAGTACCGTGTGGGGTTTGTTAGACACTTTCAAGGGCCAAGTGAAACCAGATAGTATATCTAAGAATTTTCTGGTTTCATCTTACAGTGCTGATCGCAAGAAGATCCTGTGCGAGAAAGCTCTTCGAGTTGATAACACATGTGTGGTCGGGTGAGTGCCTTAGCCTTACATATACTTCATCTAGGTAACAATTGTCTTAAAAGAATGTGTTCCGTAACCATGAGAATGTTGCAGGTGGCAGTTATTGGCCGATCTGCAAATTGCAGAAGGTGCATATAGTGGGGCCGCTGAAAGTGTAAAGCGGGGGTTTCATGCACTGGAGGTGTGGAGATCAAGGTATGGTCTACAGCTTATTGCTAAAGAGCTATGTCTACACCTTGTAAAGGGTCATATTCATCTTGCCACAAAAAACTACGAAGGCGCGGAAAGACTTTATCAGTTTGTATTGGAGGTGAGCTTCTTCTAGTCAATCATCTCTTATAGTTTACGGTTTGATGTGATAGGTGCAACGGGTTCTCATTATACATTTTGCATTCTTATCAGGGTGCACACAAGTTAGCTGGCAAAGAAGCTCAAGAGTTGACATCTGCTGCTCTTGAGGTACAACATCGTCTACTGGGTTAACTGCTGATTCAATGTTGATTGATCTTTGGGGGAAAATTTTGGACATAAGGAACTAATACAGGATGTTCTTAATTAAAATTAGTAAAATTTTGAAAGTAATTTTGAAAGTAAATTATCTAATATTTCATTTCAAGGACATTTGAGAGTGTTCTAAGAAAATAAATATATTCCGTGAGTATTCTATGATTTTTCTATGAACATGTCTATTGCTTTAACCTTTATCCTTTATATGAACAGACATAAACCTTTTGTTTGCACGTGGTACCAAACTTCACAAGGGCGTCTCCCCTTGGATTCGATCTGCACTATTGGGGCAGTATAGGTGTTTTTGGTGAATGTTGTTCGTGTCTGCATTACAACGTGCTGTGCTGTTGATTTGTATTATATTCAGGGAAGGGTGAAGGTAGCCATTGGACAAGACAACTTGAAAGAAACTGAAGCCAGACTAGGGGATCTTTTGTCGTTTGACGGTAGTAACCATTGGGCTCTAGCAGAGCAAGGCTGGTTGGTCTTCAAGAATGGTGACATAGAAAATGCTGTGCGCTTATTGGAGCAAGCTGTGGAGATATGTGGAGACAAATCCACGTACCGCCGTCGTCTGGTATGTTTTGCAGATTTTTTCCCAGCGTTACCTTTTGAAGTTCTATGGAAGCTTTAGACGAGTGTTGAACAACAGCAGGCTTATTTCGAAGTGCATATTTCTCTGATCAGCTTATTCTACGGTTCCTAAAATGCTTGTAAAATTTCAGGGCTTGGTATACTGGGAGATCGGTGAGCGATCAGGTAAGGAACGAGCAGTGGCACAGTTGGTGGAAGCTGCAAGGCTGGATCCGAGAGAGGCTATTGTTTTTCGTTATCTAGGCCATTATTATAATCAGATAGCTGGTGATACACGGCGAGCTGCCCGGTCCTACCAGAAAGCGATCACTCTCGATCCTGAAGATGCGGAGGCTGGGGTAAGCTACACTTGCCTGGTTCCTTACAAAAGTAATATTTTCACTATGACTGAGTTGGCTGGTCTGGCCTACGAATAGTTGTATTTTAGCTGTCGGACATTCTCTTAGATCTAGTCTGCCGTGTTTTTTATTATATTACATCAATACGTACTCAGTATAGAGGGGTTATATTGGCTCAGGAAGCTCTCTGCAATCTGCTGGAACAAGGAGGACAGATTGTGTTGGAAGGTGCCATCTGTCGAGAAGCCTCTCAACATTCGCCTCGAGCTTATTGGGCATGGCGTCGACTTGGATTTATTCAGGTATACTGCGCTCTTACTTTAAACTTGTGGATTTCTGTTACTCTTTTATCATGGTGCTGTCATAAATGTTGGGGTTTGTGTACGTTGGTACTTAGTATTGATGAGTCTGCGTTCATCCTGGAGACTTTTAAGTTCTACAAGCATTGAATTGAACGTAGGTAGACTGTTTCAAGAATGACTGTTGTCACATGTGCGGGAAGTTTAGATAAGATGCGTAATTCTTATTGACATGAAATGTGGTCTCTCTGAAAGGTGCAAGCAAAGCAATGGTCAGAATCGGTGGCAAACTTGCAACATGCACTTCGAGGCTATAGCTCAGATGGATCTCTGTGGGAGGTATCGCATTAGAACCTATGATGAGTCTCGTCTTTGTTTCTACTCTGAGAATACATATTGTAAGTTATCATATTTTCTGATTTTCATATCAAAAGAACCGTTTCACGGGTGAATCGCTGTGTTTGCAGGCATTGGGGTTGGCTTATCAACACCTTGGTATGCTGACTGCCGCTTTAAAGGTGATTTACGCATCTCATGTAACTAAAATAAAATACACTGCAATAAAATATAACTAGATGGTCTAATTTGTGACCATAATTGTGAACTTCTTTTGTCTCGTTGCAGGCATATGAACGGGTTGTAGCTCTGGGATATACATCTCCAGCATTTTCTTTACTACAGAGTGGCATCATTCTCCTGTCCCTTGCATCATATTCTCAGGTTTGCACCATACTCTGTTGTCGCACTGGCTTATGTAGCAAAGCAAACTCCATTTTTTCTGAACATGCTTAAGCAGACAATGCTGAGGCTTTGTTTTGTGTCTTCCGTACAGGCTATTGACATGTTCCGAAATGCTGTTGAGAAGGTTCCGGGAAATGTGGTTGCACAGTGTGGACTTGCATCTGCACTTTTAGGTCGTGCTCGTCAGTGCACAGGTGTTGGGGCCTTAGCTTGGGCTGCGACCCTTTTACAGGTATTGTCATGTGCAACCTTCTTGTGTTGAGTTGAATGTAAGTTTCTTCTAATTTTTCCTTGTTATTGATGAAGTTAAGAGCTACTTCAAGACTGTCCTATTTAGTGATACATGCCTGTCTTATTCCAGGAAGCTGCGGATGTTGCGCACCAATGTACAGTAAGTGATGGTACTGTTGCAGCTGGTTGGAAGTTGTTGGGGGATATCGAGGTACGTATTACATTCGATGGAATCTAATACTGCCGGCATTATCGTATTCTGACTTCTGGTGCCACCGTGTCACTATTAATGAAACGGAGTCTTGTACAAGGGTGATGATAGAGCCAGTTCTCTATTTTCTGTGCCTTTCTTTTGTCTTGCATTCAAGAGATTTGATTCTCATTTTGCTTCCTTTAATTTTGAGAGGTTCTCTTACAGAATGTTTTTGAGGCAGGTTGCATATGCTCAAATATTGCCTTGTGATGTTATGGAGTCTTCATTGGATGGAAGTGAAAATTTCAACCCACAAGTAGCAGCGTCCTTTCAGCGGAAAGTTTTTCAGTGGTATGAGCAGCGTAACGCTGCTAGCAAACGAGCAGAGCGTGCATACCTTCACTTGCTTCACATATGTCCTCAAGAAGGCAGTGTGTACGGCGATCTTGCCATGGCCAGGAAACTTGACCTCTCGTTAGCCCAGAATGTCCCAGAGACCACATCAGTAAGGTATATGGTCAAACCCCCACTACCACCCCCACCACCCCCACCATTGAACTCTATGCGTGCCGCGGTAGACCATGAATTGAATTTCTAACCTTTCTTTTTTCGCTCTGATCAGCAGGCTGGACCCAGAAATAGCTGTTCTATCAGGATTGCGCTTGGATGCTACAGATGCAGACCTCTGGTTCATATTTGGCGTCTTGGCACGACATAAAGCTCTTAAACAACATGCTTTCATTCAGGCCCTGCGGTTGGATGCTTATCATTCCAATACTTGGGCTCACCTAGGGCAGGTTCGCACTTTCGTCTTCATGTAAACTCCATTTTCAAATATGATCTAGAAGCCCATGAGGTGAACCAGAAGGTTGCTTGGTCTTTCTGTGGACTGATCCATATGGTAACCTTTGTGTATGGATACAGCTTTACCTGTTGGAGAGGGAACTTGATCTAGCAAGGCTGGCCTTTGACAGAGCTCGAAGTGCTGATCCGACGCTGAGCCTTCCTTGGGCAGGAATGGCCTTTCTTCACAGCCTTGGTGACGGGTAATTCTTTGCTTTTAGACTTTGATTTCTAAATTTAGAAAGAGTTTTTAGGCCATATGTGTCAAACTGATGCTCTTTCCGTCCCGAAATCATTGTCCACTTTGAATGTCATGTTTTTCTAAGGTTGTTTTGAGTGGGTAAAAAAACCCCTTGTGGCTAATTTTTTCTTAGGTTGCAATGAGCACATGCAATGTTTTTAATTGATTCTAGTGACATAAAATTTGCAACCTTTCTTAATTATGTTTTTCACAATATGATAACGAAATCAGCTCAATAAATACCAATAAAATTTGGACAATCATTTTGGGACGGAGGGAGTAAGTAGTATGGCGGGCTCAGTAGGAACTTCCTGTCCGGAGTGGATATTAAATACATACTAGTTTCTTATCAATTTTGTTTATTGCTTCTCTGCAGAAAGGAGATGGATGAAGCCTTTGCTAGTTGTTTGTATTCTGTGCATTTATCACCAGTAAGTGGTAACTATTTATTCAGATTCAAGACTTCAATTGAATACTGCTCTGTAACTATCTATGCGCCATTAACCACTGAAATGTGACTTGTAGATGTAGCATTTTACCTTGTAACTGACTACTGAATTTTTTTAATGCTTGAGCAGGTCACGCAGGTTCAGCTTGGCCTTGCAAGACTGGCTGAGCGAACTCATCACCTACATTCAGCACAGGTGCTGAACAATAGATAATCCAGAAACCTGCGCTGTGCTATGTGGTTAATAGCTATTAGTGTTATATCTATGTGACGTGTGTTGCAGGTTGTCACAGAATATTTTGCAGGTTGCAATTATCGGCACATTTTTACGTACACTTGAGTCTGATCTTCATGATTTGAAACAGGTATATGCTGCTACAGCGCAGTGTGTGCAAAGAGCTCCTTTATGTGTGGAAGCGCTCAATCTTAAGGGACTTGTTTGCGAGTCTCGTGGGAGTCTTTCAACTGCAATTATTGCTTTTCAGCTGGCAGGTCACTTTGTGAAGCAAGGATCTAGAGAGATGGATTTATCAGCTGCAAAGCGAAGGAATTTCATACTGTTGAACCTTGCAAGAGTCTTATGCAAAGTGAGTCATTTTTTGGACACTTATGCCTGAAGATACTGTGTGCCTGGATTTTGGGGTTTAACAGTCAAACCTCTGTCTATCGTGGTCTCTGACATGGATTCATCTGTGAAGGGTTTGCATCTTGTGCTTTACTTACGAATGTGAACATCCTCTATTCGCAGGCTGGCAGAGCAGATGATGCAGTTCAAGTGTATGAGATTCTTGCAGATTCAGGTACAAGAAATTCTCCTGAGGGGATTGTGAGGTCCTTCGCTTTTATCTTCTGTTAATTTCACAGCATTCTATTGTCGCGGAATTTCATTTTCTGGTAGGTAATTGTTGGATACGATTCATGTTACTTAAGTGTTCTCTGGGAACGAGAGAGCTTTTCGATTTTATCAGTTCAGAAGTATTGACATGTATTTAACTCTGTGCTGTCCCTTCGGGTGCTGCTAAACCTTTGTAATGAAACTGAACACGTTGTAGTTTTCGGTGAATACCTTTTCTGTAACCAACAAATTGTTCTAATTCAAACACTTAAGTACGCAAGCTCACGATTTTATGTTACTCTTTTAAATAGGCGCATTACTAGAGGAGCCAGAGGCAATGCGAAGCTATGCTGCAGCAGCATGGCTGGCAAATCAGAGAGAGTTGGCAGCTGCAATCGCAAAGCAAGCTGTAGAATTGAATGGAGATCCGACTGCTTTTATACTCTATTTCAGAATGATGTACTGGCTTTCAGGGCCTATGATGGTCTTGGAGGAGATACGAAGGGCCAGTAGGGACCTATTTCTTAACATGATATATAGCTGTACTGCTCTGGCTATGGGTGTAGCAGCGGACAACCAGCAGTCTGTATCTGGTGTCTTAAGCAGGTGTGATATTTTCTTTGACCAAGAAAGAGGCCCTCAGGCGCATCAATTAGTAGCTGCGTGGAAACAGGTATCAAATTTTATTATTTAGCTCTTCAAATTTGAAGTCTTTTATGAGAGGTCTTTGAGAGAGCACGGCAGAAGACATTAATTTAGTTTGCATTAATGGTGGGGGGTCCATCAGTTGGTAGATTGTATACTTGTCTCTATTGACCTGCGTTATTGTAATTGGCAGGGCAAGCACGAGGAAGGGCATTTATACTCTAGTACAGCTGATGGTTTGCTGAAGGCTCTGCATTCATTTCCGGACAGCCTCTCAATACGGTATATATTTTGGATAGAGATGTTTTTTCTTCGAAACTATTATCTTGTATTTTGAATAATTAGTCTTTAAGGAAGCGGAACGGCCCAAACCCCTGTAATTTACTGTTAGCTGTCTGTTGATAGCATTCTGATTTTGGGATTCCTTCGGTATGATACACATCTTACATTACTTCGTCTTGCTCTGCGGTTTATTTATGGACTTGGTTTACTGGTAACAGGTTCAAACTCAGTGAGGAGCTTACGGGAAGCACCTATGGTAATTGTGCAAATCTGGCTCTGAGATGTTGCAATGTACCTGTTCCAGTACCAACTTCTCAAGAAGAATTATGCATGAGTTTGGTGTCTGCCTTAATGGCTGATTCAGTTGATGCCACATCTGCACTTCCAAAACTAGTTCGGTAAGACGTTTGTTGCGGCTCTTAGTTGCTTCTCTTCTCATCAAGTAGGAACTGTGAACATCTGCAACTCATAATCATGCATGTCCCCTTCTTCCCAGATTTCCGCAATTTTCCCCCAGACTTGTTATTATTTGAGTTCCAATTTCCGCTCCATTTTACTCCATTCCCTCTGAATATAAATGTTCGGTCAGTGGTGTATTCCCTCTTCCCTTTTGCCTCTTTCATTGCATTGCTTCAAATTCTAACTCACATTTGAATTTGTCTTTCACAGGTGGGTGCACACGGAGCCTTGGAATGAAACGGCAAGAGCCAGTTTGGTGCTCGCATTACAACAGGCGCAGAAGCCAGATGCACACCTTGCGATTGGTCATCTTGTACCTATACAGCCAATGTCAAACCCTGACATGAGTAATTTGCTTTCAGTATGTGCCTCTAATGCAGCTTTAGAACGTGGTGATACTGCATCTGCTTTGCAATACGCGAAGGCTGCATGTTTCTTAAACGGGTCACCGGAGTGTAGATTTGTCGTCAGCTTTCAGCTGGCACGTTGCTACCTCGTAACCCAGAACTTCCCGCTTCTTCGAGTAGAAGTTAAAAAGTCTCGACAAAATCTGAAGCCTGATGATGTTTTGGGCCACTTGAAGATGTCCGAATTGGAGGAGAAATCGGGAGGGCCAAAAGAGCTGCAGAATTCCAATTTTGAGCGTGCTATTGGGCTGAAAGGTGCAACCAATCTGAAGGTGTGGAACTCTTTATTGCATCTTTCTAAAGCGCAGGGACTTCTGCAAATGGGAGACTACATATCTGCTGAGAAATCTGCTGGTCAAGCTTGTACTGTTCATCCGGAATCTGCTCTTCATCTTTTCCACGGTATGAAGAAAGCATTGGACCAGAAGTGCTTCTTGGTTTAATTGATGCACATTCTAATAGCGAATGTCAAATGCACCGGTGATTTTCATAGAATCTCATGTGGTGCTCTCTATGCGTATGATGCAGGTGCAATTTGCCTCGCGCTTTCTAACTTGGGAGGCTACACAGAGCACCTAGCTTCAGCTGTTCGTAGTTTGAGCAAGGCTGTATCACAAGGAGGCCCTTCAGAGATTTCGGTTGCGGGTGTCTTGCTGGCACAGGCTGAAATCAAGAAAGCGAATAGTCGCAGCAAGAATGCTCATAAGTGGGTCCAAATGTCTTGGAAAAACTGGCCTGCAGGTATTCCCTCAATGTAAATTCACTCCAGCACGGCCTTGGATACTGATTAGAAGTTGAGTCGGATGCTCCTAGAATGTAATTTAGATTAATTAGCAGTAATAGTGATGGCCTTGATCTAAAAATATTGTCCAAAATCGACGTGACTTCTGACTTCAGCTTCTTGAATTTTTGTTGCAGGGGATAGACCTGCAGAATTGTATTATCAGATGGGATTGCTCGCTGAACAGTTCGAGGATGCAAGCACTCATGCTCCAGGGTCGTTGCAAAGCAAGCAATTATGGATGCAAAGAGCTGTGCACGAGAACCCAGCTTGTTCTCGCTATTGGGCTGCGATACATTAGCGCTCTCATCTGCAGCTTTTTTCTGTACATTTTTTAGTTGTATTCATGTAAATGCAATTGTTTTGAATGCAGTTTTTATGCAATTGTTTTGAATATAATACCCATGTTGACTTTGTCTAGATGTCTTTCAAAGTCTCATGGGTCAAGTGTGTACTTTGGTCTTGTAGGAGCATGTGCGACAACTCTGCTGCAAATGACCAAATATAGCACATGATAGTCTCATTCGATCAGGGTCTGGGTGTATTTTTACCTGCTGCTTGTCGTAGAGGCATCTCATCAAAATTTCGTCACTTCGATTAAGACGCAAAGTAGAATGATTTTGATTTTGGCGAATTTTCAACGTCAAAGACTTGAAGAAACCTTAAAGTGTCATACAGGTGTATCTTTGAATTGTCTTCAAATGGACAAAATATCATTCACTGAAGTATGGACAATCATAATCACGAGTTATTGCAAGTAAGCAAATGACAGGTAAAGGAACCCTGGTCATGCTTGGGGTGGTTTGGTGCTGGAAATGCGGCGTCGCAGCACGAATATCGGGTAAAGGACTAAAGGTAGGGTGGATTTAGGGTTTCAAAGAAAGCATTTACTCGACACACCCACTGTGACAGTGAGTGCAGTGTTTGCGATTGGGTTCTATGAGGGTCTAGGTTGGAAACTTGAGTGAGCTCGCGATTGCAGTCTTTGTAGCAGCCAAAATGCGGTTCTTCACAGGTCAAAAATGAACATCTTGCAACTAGCTTGAGGTCATGAAATATCTGTAAACTTCACATGAATAAGACTCTTAATGAGACAACCACGAACATCGATGCCATCTCCCCAACAGCTTGCATGCACGTTGGAATAAGGTTTGGTCTCTTTGCAGGAGTTGGTCTTGCTTTCTTGCTCGATAGACATCTTTGTGAGACTTTCAATTCCTCAATGTTCCCGTGGACTTAGCTTGAATGTGCAGTGCGCAGTCGTTTCTACTGCACGATCCGCACGGGCATTGACACCAACTCCGAGAACAAGAAATTTGGAGCGGCGGCCACAATACATCCACCACCAATTGCGAATGGAAACGGAAGGCTTCTACGGACTCGCTCGCTTTATAGGCGAATTGCAGGCACTGATCTCTTCTCTTGCCCGCAGTATTGCGGTTGCATGTACGTTGGTGAAATCTCAGACTCTGAAACGGAGCCCTGGCTACAGTTGGATGGACATTCGGTGCAACACGTACTGGGCACCTCACAGTCGCCTGCTATTGAAGTATTGATTCGTCGACGTCACCTGCTACCAATCTTTGTGAGACTTTCAATTTCTCAATGTTCTAATGTTGAAATTTTTTATCCAATATGTCGATGAAATGTTCCCGTGAAAGAAGTTAAGGCATGTACTACTATTCTAGATTTTCACTCTAGAATCAATGCTAGATCTACATTTGAGTGGTATTAGGTTAGTTGTTGGTATTGGGTTTGCCTACCTTAGTATGAGATTTTGGGGCAATAGTTGGGAAAGTGCAATTGGATAAAAAATTTCAACATTCATCCACATATTGGATAAAAAAATATCACATTAGCACATATTACTTATCCATAATCTCATAACTTCATCTGATATTTTTTTTAATTTGAAATTGTTTGGCAATTTCATCCAAGATTTTACTATTTATGTTAGAAGGGCTTGGTAGAGGGCCCATTACTTTGATGCAAATTGACAACAAATTGCCAAAAAACAAACTAGTATTGTTGGTGTGTAGGTCAGATAGCTTGAAATCTATCTTTAGGTGCTTTAGTATATATCCTCACATTTCTCTGCATGGTTGTATTTGTATGAGTGAACTATTGGGAGAAGATGGGATAGGCATGGGGTCCTCAATTAAAAGAGTATGAATTGAAGGAATATAATGTGAAAATGTTGAGGATTTGGAATGGTATTGGATTGTGGGCTAAGCAAGATTGAAGGTTGTAGCCATAGTCTAGTATCATCCTAATCACTCTTAACTCTTGATATTCTAGGCAAGACTAGTTGGCTATGCTAGTTTTGTTGAAAGCACTTCAATTTGGCTTTGAGAGGACCACTCAAAGCTTGGAGTTGAATAGGACTTAAAGTTTGTATCTAGAGAATGTGGCCACCTCTTACAACAATGTCAAAACTCTACATAGTGAACATATTTATGTCCCCAATCACATTTTGAATTGTAATAATGAATTGGAGGCATAAGCTAGTAGAAAGGCAAGGGCAAAGTGCTTTATTGTTTGCCAAGTTTGGTGCATTCAATATTTCAATCAATCATTCTTGATCAACGAAAATGGTTGAGTGCTTTATCATGTGTTAATGCAGAATGTGGTTCATCATGCATTTCAAGTAATTTTCCGTAAAAAAACACTTATGAGAAGAGATTATATTACAAGATGCATACTTAGCACAACTATAGCAATGTAGTTGAAGGCCTTGATGAAGAAGAGGGGACTCATTATGGAATTCTCATTTTGTGAAATCATTGGAGAGTTGAGGTGGAATCTCTTCTACAAATCAATTTGTCTTGATATTGGATGGGCACAATTTTCTTGTTGCACTTGTTGTCTACAAATGAAAATGGTTTGATTGTAGTAATGTTGATATCTCATACTTCACATTGGCTTCAACCATTGTATGTAACCATCTTTCAACCCTTGAAGTGCATGTTCCTTAATTACAAAGATTTATGGATATTTCAAAATTGAAATAAGGCTATTCAAAAGGAGGATTTGACCCATTGGATTACCATTGTGCTTCACAAAATCTTATCATCAAAGAACATCTAGAAAAGGTTCAAAGATTTGGCATTGGCAAGGATGATTGTAAGAAACACTAAGAGTATAGTTCTAAATATTGCAAAGCACTCATTAGTACTCACCAAATACATTCCCAAAAGAAATAAGGATGAAAATTAAATTTCATTCATTTGCATAGACAAATGGATAAGCTAGATATGCCTAAATTATTAAAAATCAAAGAGATAACAAATGACTCAAAGCCGTAAGTGACTAGTTTTTAATGATGCTTTGAGTGCCAAACAAGAATTCAATTAGATAGGAGAGAATTTTGGTCCCTCCTTTGAATATAATATTTTTTGTGTTTTTTTATTAATGCACAATTAAGGGCAAATATTGAACTTTTAAGGAATATAAGGGGTACTGCATAGAATAGCTGCATTGGCATATTTTAGAAGTCACAATCATTATATTTCTCAGAGTCTATGGTCTATTACAAAAAATCTTGTTGGATATAAACCATTATTGTATTACAATCCTACCTAACTATATGGCTACTCTTTGCATACTAAAATGCATGAGTTGATGGCATGGAATAATTCCATTGCTAGATAGCTTTCCATCATAAAGTTCTCCGCCACTACCAATTGATGATGTTTTTGTGGAAAAAAAGCCAATAAAAATTTGTGTAATGAAATTTCAATTTCATTACCCATCACTTTGCACCTTCATCATTTATTATGGATAATAAAAGAAAAACTTACAACTTGTGAGTTCAAAGGATCCAATCTTTAAAATTCTACAATTAATTCTTCTATTCCTATAAAAATTTGGATCCTATACCATTGCTTTTTGTTTCAAAATGCTAAGAGCATTGAAACTTGACTTCTTTCGATCATAAACTTTGTCATTTGTGAATTATACTTAAATATTTTGAAAATAAATACACTTATCTTAGAAGATAAATAAAGTTGAAGGGAAGTAGAGAATTTTGGTCTAAAATTGGAAATATACCAAATTCCAAAGTCCATTTGAAGAAGGTACCAACAATTACCAATAGGCTCACTAATCCACTTCTAATAATCTTTTAATTTATTAGTCTCCCACAAGTTGAAAATAGAAAAATGAATTATGATTTCCATCTTTTACTATAATCTATGGGTTGAGAACTAAAACACCAACAAATCATTACTTCAACTCCACTTAGTGAAAAATTTCTACACACTGCATTATTATGATCTCATCCAAAAGTATAAAATACCAAAAAATCATCAAAATCTAAAAGAAATACTATTAGTAGTATTAGAAAATCATGAGAAAAACTAGGATGTTGATAAATATGATACAATTGAATAAAGGCAACACTAGACACTCAATGCTTGAATGTGAAAGCTCTCACATTGAATGATGAAAAATTTAGAGTAGTTAGAATAAGTACATGCTTAAGGCAAGAACTCAAGGAATCCATTAACCAAAAATTCCTTGATAGAGTTATAACCCCTTAGAAGATGCCCAATATAGAGCCTAAATGTAATAAGACTGATAAAATTTGGTAGTAATTAAATCCTATTATTCAAGTGAGGAAGAATATAGAATTTTCAACATATACTCTTGTTATAAATTTATTAAGTGAGCAACTAATTCTAGAAGAAACTAATGTTTTTGTGATGGCAGAAAAAACCACAACATGTTTTTTTGGAAAGGACATCATAATCTCTCAAATAGTAGGTAGGGTAGTAGAATTGTAGTGGACATTGTAGAAACAATGTGGATGTCCACAACAATTCTAGCAAAACAACTTGATGCTTGAAATGACAACTATGTTGCCATGTAAAATCTAGTCTTGTTTTTGGAGATGTTTTAGAAAACATGAAAGTGCCATGTTAGGAGAGGTTTACAATTTTACTACCACTAAACATCTAGAAGTCATTGGGGTGTGAGGCAAAAGATTAACTAGATGTGAAAAAAATGGAAGAAAGGCAACCATATAGTACACTTTTGCAACAAAAACAAAGAATGTAGCAACTTGATGTGGCATTTGAGTAATACAATATTTAATGAAGATGACATGACATGTCAAATCAACACCAAAGTTTGAGAATTTTAACCCCTAAAGGACCAAAGTGCATTTTTAGGCAACATAGCAATTTTCAGCAACTCACTACAAATGGAGTTTTTATTATTTTCTTTGAAATTTTCACACAACATGTGCCTAAAGAGTAGAATTAAGGCTTAACAATTTTCATAACTTTTGACTACATAGTTAAAAAATTTATTGCATGATATGTGATTTTCTTTGATCTTTTAGCATCATTGGTAGCTTAAAAAATTTCTTTAAAAATCACTTTTTGAAAAAATAAAAAATAAAATTGATTCTTTAAAATTATATGTACATGAGAAACTTTGAATCATTCCATTGTCATTAATGAGATGAAAGTTGTGAGGAGCTTTAGTTTGTAGATAGGAATGAAGTCTCTGAAAATCATTGTCTTACTATAATATATTGTGTATGGTATACATAATACATTTAAGTCAATGTCAATGTCACAAAATGTTAGAATGTTGAAGCTTACATCTCAAAAAACATCCAAAGGTCTAATTAAATGTCTCAAAAAATTGAGACTTGCACATTATTTATACACATCCTAGAAGATGTCACTTTTGTCATGTTTTCATATCTCAACAAACATGACACAAAATATGGTGGATGTTATATAATGTTCTAAAGAATGAAGTCAATTTGCCTCATGTCGTTTGGTTGATGTCCAAAAAAACATGTGCATTTTACAACAAACATCTAAATAGACAAGATCCAAGGCACAATACATGAGACACATGATGAATTTCCCTCTACTACATGACTATCACATCATATTTGACATCAACTTAAACTTCGATAAAAAATTTAATGACATGGCACTACCTAGCCCATTTGTGTTGATGTAGAAACAAGGAGGCAACCACATGGCAATTGCCAATGACCTTAGAAGACCATGCATTTTTAACGTCCTTCTAAATCTTCTTCAATTTGGACATGGTTTTTGTGATTTTCTATATTTTGGGGCTTCTCTTTTATGCCATGTTTTTTTTTAATATCTAAGTGGGTATGACCAACATCTAAAAATAATTTTCTACTATGTTGTGGGCCTATAACAAAAAATGCAAGTTTCTTTTAGTGAAGAACTTTAGTTTTGTCTTTCTATTGTGTAAGTAGCTACAAAGATTTTGCTAGGGGAATGGAAGTTGATCCTAATTTGTTGTATATCCTTTAAAAGGTGAGATTGCAGTATTGTGACTTTAGGAATGAAATTCTTTTAAATGAAATTAAATATGGATAATTTGTAAAGGACTCAAAATAGTATATATATAAAAATTCAAACTTGGAAAATTCTATTTCTAAAATTTACATGCAAAAAAAGTGAAATGAAAAAATGCAAGAAAGTAGATACTTTAGAATTATTTGATTTTTAAAAAAGTCATTTTTTCTAAATTAAAGGTGCTTCTTTGAGAAAAAAAATATGTTTTCCACACATGAATGAAGGTAGTGCACTATGAAGGTGGAATATTTGTTTGTTTTTTAAAATCTCTTTGAAGGCTTGTGAAATTGTAGTAGAAGTCTTTGTATTCTAATTGTGACCTTCAAATTTGCATTTTTGAATTGGTAACATTAATAAAAACCTCCAAATGGCCAAGGTAGAAATTTTAATTGGGAGAAATTTAAAAATATTAAACTAAGTAAAAATAGACATATGATGCAAAAGTTATGAACAGAAAATCACATGTCTAAGACTAAGGGGGACAAAATCAAGTGATCATCTTGCAATGCCCCATATACATAGTCTTAAACAAACTGTGAATAGTGGCTAAGGACTTGCAAAATGATCACTCAAGAGACATATGACAATGTCACAAAATTGAAGACTATGCTTTGTCAATAGCTATAAAAGTAGTGGTTGGTTATAGAACTGTATTGCCAATTTCAATTTAGAGGAGAGCATCATAATCAATGTTGGGGTGGAAATAGTGGATAGAGGTACTTTTGCTAAGTGTTTCAAGAAATTGATGCTTCTAGTTACTAGAATAGTGTTGAATAGAATGTTAACTTAAGAAATTTTGTACACTCTTTAAGAAATTTGAGTACCTTTGATTTGTCATTTTTGAAGGATGAAGTAAAAGAATTGCAAAATTGTCAATGTATAGGAAAAGAATGGTGTAGACATTGTTTGTAAACTAATATATAGGTTGTCATTTGCCTTGCTTTAAGTCAATTCAAGGTGTTAAAGTTTTATCTTGATGTCATTGTACTAAGCTTTGAAAGAGCCTAGGAATCTATAGAAGATGCAGATGTAATCCTCTAGGTGACCAATACTCATAAAGTTGAGAGGTTGAGTCACATAAATATCTTCATAAACCATATTTTTTTTAAAATCAAGGCTGTGTATTTTTCAAGCCTTGTGAATATCTAGAGTTGTAATAGTACAAATCAAAGGGGTTTATTCTTCACAAATTTTTCCAAATGGCTATTGACAAAAGTGGGTGGCAATAAAATTTCTAAAGAAAAAAGTTTTTGAATATAAATTTTTGCAAAAAATTCTTTCATTGCTAGTGATTGGTAAGCCCCTACTATCTTTTTGTTACAACATATAAGCTAAGATAGGCTTCCTACATGCCTTGAAATTGAACAATCTTGCAATTTCCACTTTGAAGTCTTTTGCTTTTCATGTCAATTTTGTTAAATTGGCAATATTCTACTCTTTTGGCAGACTTCACATTGTGTAGTCTAAACCTAAAATCTATACTATTCCTATTTTGTGGCTTAAGATCTAACCATTGTGAAGATAGATGTTGCTATTTTGGCTTGTGGAAAATTGCCAATTCAACAAAATTGACCTTTAATTTTGCCATTATCAATTCTAAATTTATATTTCTCTTATGGAAATGCTCCTTACATCTTGCTTTGGAATGCTAATCACACAAACTTGTAGCTTGATTTGCAATTTGCAAGTGAAGTGTTATTTGGCTTGTTCCATCATTAGAAGCACCTATGAAGAGCACAATTATGCAATGTAACACCATAACAAAAGTGAGCACTACCTATCAATCAACACATCCCAAGACTCTTTAAGAAGATTAAAAATTGTACATATACAATTCCTATCAACTTTCCAAAAATCCCACAACTTTCCAATAATTCCAAGAAGATGAAAATTATAAGTCAAGTATTTATAGCAACATGATCAAAACTCTCGACCATCCAAGATGACAAAAAGATATGAAAAGAAAGTACTCAAAGTCTTTTTTTTTAAAGAATTTAATACAAAACTTAACAATAATGCATCATGACTTGTTTAAGCAAGATTGAGGTTTCTCCATCTTGTGCCTTTAATTAATATATGCTATCACTACATCTTGAGGTTTCCTTAAAGGAAACCAAGAGTCTCTAAGAGGTACTAAGAAATCCTAGAGATTACTACAAAAAGCCACATATCTACTCTTTAAGAGACATTGAAGGTAGCCATCAAATATGATATGAGTTTCCTATGATAATAGGGGGATATATCTATTATTAAAAGAAGATTTCAATTAAATTACAAAGTCCAATATAAAGTTAAAAAGAAATTATCCATATAACTATGTTGATGAAGGATGAATGTTCAATTGTTCATGAAATTGCTTGTATATGATTTGAATAAATATAAATCTTCCGCTTATAATCGGTGATTGAACATCAACTTTGTGTTTCTTGTATTCTTGCATTTGGATGACCATAATTGTTCAATTTTGTTTAGCTTAGTTTACTTGACTCTAATTTTAGCCAATTAATTTGTTTGGAATGTTTTCTTCACCAATCACTTATAGTTTTTAAGGTTGGCAATGTAATTGCTACAATAACTGATGGAATACATTACAAAGTCTTACTTAGAATTGTCTAATTTGACCACATTGCTTTGGCACTTGTAGACTATAGAGATATCAGGGACCATTTAGAAGAAAGTGAACCTTGTAAGGTATTGGTTTCAAATAGAGAAGTTAGGCTTTGAAAACACCATTGAGCTACTACTATCAATTATGACCTCAAAAATTTGCAATGATTGCCTTTAGATCTTCAATGATGCTTGCCCTTCTAGCTTTTGATTGATGACATAAAAGGTTCTTGAACTACAATTTCATGATAGTGCAACCAACAAGTGAACATTTGACATAGGTGGCACCAATGTTGATCAATTTTACATGACAATGAACTTGCAATTTGCAATGTAAGATTTTGAACATGTAGGATGATCAACTTTGTTACAAAAGTTTTTACAAGAACTTCAATTTTTGAAGGCACCAAATTCTAATAATATGTTCTTCCTTTTGGGATCATAATTAGATCATATACTTTGAAGCATTGAGGTGCTATTGAAGGTTGACATTCAAACAACAATATTTTAAATAAATAAATCCCACACAAATAAAATCCAAATAAGGAAAAATATGAGCAAAATAATTTTGTCATGTCTTGATTGATTTCCATGTCTCATCCTAGGTTGTATTTAAAATTAATAACTATCATATTCACAAAGTTCCAAGTTGATTGGTTTTCATGTTGTGGCCCAATCATTTTTGTTACTTCAACTATGTCAATCAAGGGTGAGAACAAATAGCTTGTGGATATCTAATTCTTTGTTATTGTAAGCATTTGTTTCATCCATAAACTTTGAGTTCATTTTTCAAATCATAGAGAATTAAAGATGGATCTAGCCATTTTCATTTCACTCTCATTTGAGTATAAAGTTTGGTATATGATAATAGGCTATAATTTATTAGTGCATTTTATTCCTAAATGTGGTGCAAAAGCGGCTTTAGCTCATCAAGCATGTACAATATTTTTCTTTTGAATCTTTATTTGCAATACATTCAATGATATTGGGTACCTTCATCAAATGGCATAGGGGGGCAAAATAAAGAATGATAGGTATATACTCAATATACAAATAGTAGTATAGGAGATAAAAGGCTTATTTGGAATGATAGTGGCATGCACCAACATGATAGTGTTAGGAAGTCTAAAAACATCAAGTAAAGTGTCTTCTAAGAAGTTTGATGATCAACATTAGAAGTCAAAGAAATTGAGATTGTTTGATTGTCTAATCAAAGGAGAGCTTTGTTACTTGACTTTACTACCTACTCATATGTTTGATTTCTTGATGTGCAATTGAATGTATTGATGCTACATTAGCTAGGTTAGGGTTTATTGTATAGATAATGCTCCTGAACATAGTTGGTTGTTGTGAAGGAAATTGTATTTGGAGTTTTAAGATGACTTTGTGATTCTTAGTTATCTTTCACTTTTCCCTTAGGATATACACTTGTAAAGGCATTCAACTTCAAAGATTTGATTGAAGTTCCAAGTTTTGTTCCAAGTTTGTTTCAAGTTCTCAATGCTCTCTACTTGTCAAAATACGATAATAAGTAAGTAGGTCACATTCTAAATTAGATTTAGAAGACAATATAAAAGTTGATTCACCTAATCAAACAAAAACTATTGTATTTGAGCAAATTGTTGATTTCAAACATAGCAAATCAACATATGTATAAAGTACATGTCAATATATCCAAAATATGTGCCATTAATTAAGAGAGGGAAGAGCATTGACAAGCAAGTTTCATGTTCAATTTTTCTAAAGAAACAAAAGGGCCAAAGTCACATTTGATTTATGGTCTATAGTTAGGTCTATTTAACTAGGAGACCCTTACATAGGAAAATAACCAAAGGTCAACTACCTAAAGGTTCATTGAAATTTACTAACAATGGAGAAGATGGTTTGAAGGGATACATTAATAACCTTCAATCACAATCCTTTGAAATTATTAATAGTTAGTATATTATTAGGATTGGTACTTTCACAAAGCAAATGTTACAACTTTAAAGAGAGTTCAAAGAAATGCAATTGTAGATGCAATTTATACCAAAAATTCAAAATGAAATTCAAATATTTCAAAGGAAGTGATGGTTACTTGATGAGAAATTGTGTATTGAATCTATGAAAGTATCTAGTGATAAAGCTACAATGCAAGGCCTTCAATTGACAAGGTAGTTAGAGATTATATCTCATGCTATTGAAAAACATGCATTGATGGATTTGCACAAAAAACCCATCAAAGTATGGAGAAGTAAGCTTTCAAAGACTAAAGAACTACTTGAAATGTATATTGCAAAAATTTGAAAGGCTAAAGAAAACTCCACTTGGGTACTATAAAGTTTAAAAAGGTTAGAGAATGAAGAGATCATTGTGCAATCTTTCTCAAACTAAAGGCTATGCTAAAGCTTGGAAGAGACTTTTACAAATTATTCTTGAATCCAAGACTACAAAGAAGTTCTATAAAAACAATACAAATATTGGTCAACAAGGCACCTATATGGAGACAAGAATCCATAGGTGCAATTTGGACACATGTTACAAAGTTTTGTATCCACAATTGAAATAAAATCCAATCTAGATGCAACCTCTATGGACTTTATTGGAAAAAAGTATGTCAATTATTATTTCAACAAAATTTAGAAAGACATTGTAGGTCCCAAAGTAGTTCTTGAAGTACTTGGTTATATAGGTATTACAAGACATGGTTATAGTTATTTCTTTTAGAAATTCAAGAATGCCATGACGCCTTCCAAGTTCAAGAATTAGAGTGACATGTTTGCCCAATCCACATCAAGTGAAACACTAGAGTTTGGATTAGAATAACAAGCTCCAAGATCTATTAAGAACACATCAATTACTTGATCATTTCAATCACTAAGACATGATCACTTGCTCACTTCAATTTCCAAATTTCAATCACTAGAACTTGATCACTTGATTATCATCTAGCTAGTACCATTGAATATCAATCGTGAAACTGCAAAATTGGATAGAACCACCCATTCCCAACTAGGGACCTATTGACCCAACCTATAATTGCAACCATTTCCAACCCAGGCTAGAACAAATTTCAACCAAAGCTTGGAATGTGTTTCAGTTTATTCCTTTTCAAGATTGGGACTAATAAGTTCATGTCACATATATATTCCAAAATAGTGAGTGGAAAAGTAATTCTTAATTTGAATGATCGGAATTGGAAGACTTTATATGTACATTGGAAATGGGTTTAGACTTTAGACCAACTTTTATCTTCCAAACTTCATGGTTATTAGAATTCTTGGAAAAAAATTATGAAAATTAGCAATCCCTATGATTTCAATCTTTTTAGATGAATGGAAATTTATATTGCGATATATAGCTCTTGAACATGCATGAAATTGCTTAAGTTGTGGACTATAGGTGGTTCAACTATATGACTAAATGTTAAGAAAAATTTGTTAGTAAGGGGAAATTTGTTAGTAAAATGCAAACAACACTCATTAAGATAAAAATACCAATTGCTAACTACCCCCATACTCAACCTATAAGATGTGTAGTTTCTAGCTGTAAGGTAGAACTCAAGCTTGGAATGCTTTTTTCAATACTTGTCAAGGATAGGACTAATAGGGATACAACCCATGATCTCAAGTTGTGAGTGGGAAAGTAGTTCTTTGAATGATTCGAATTCAAAGACTACAAATTTCTTGCACTTGTGAAGGATGGGACTAATAGGGTTACAACACATGTCTCAAGTTGTGAGTGGGAAAGTAGTTCTTTGAATGATTGAAATTTGAAGATTCTGCAAATTTGGTTATTAGTTAAGAGTACTTCTTAGCTCCGAAAATTCACAGGAATTCCAATTTAGAAGACAAAATTCTAAAAACCTCAAAATCCCAGAACTTCGAATCTTCCTTCGTACGATAAAATTTGAGCAGCTCTTCCTCCCCACCATCTGCTTCAAAAAAGCTTAACTTACATGATCACTTAGAGGTACTTCTACCTTAATAACTAAATCCAGTCATTACAAGGGAATGCAAAATTTTTAGTCACATGTGGCACAAATAGGACTGTAGTATCTCAAATTAAAAAAAGCATGAAAAGGTCGAAAATCCCCTGAACCCTATTTCACGAGGCACCAAATTGACGGCGAGAATGAACATAATCAAAACAAACACGAATCTACCAACAAATGAGAAAAGGACAAATTTAACATTCAAAAGGAAAGTTCAACACCAGACTGGGTCCAGGAAAACATCAACCAAGAAACTTACGCCATGAACCAGGACTGGGAGAACCAACATTCATAAGAAAAAAGATAGTATCCAAACAAGGAGGACGAAGCCGCAAGATCCAACTATCGACTCCACTCCGACACTGCTCTGCTCAGCTCGACACCCAAGCGCAATGTGCCTTACAAGCACACCACAACAAGAAAATAAAATCGCTGACTATATCCTACAATTCTCGCTGGTTGGACTATCGCGCTCAAAAGCAAAACGCTGTCAAAATTTACCAACGATCTGGACGCTCTTCTGCAGGTCGACCACTCCCAACAACAGGACGCTGACCCACGGGACGCCCGCCGCCATACCGAGGGGGAGCATAAGCTCCAGGCCGAGGAGACTCGTACGCATCTCCCCGCGCACCCGGAGCTTCATAAGCAGCACGCCGGACGGGAGGCTGATAGGCTCCCGGGGGAGGACCATCCGGGTCGCCCTGCCGAGGACGAGGCGGCTGATAGCGGTTCGAAGGAGGAGGAGGAGCGTCACCCTCGCCTTCCACCTGCCGATCCGTTTCACGGGACGGAGCGAAGCCGCCCCGGCCAAAAAGAGGACGACGATCCTCCAGATGGGGACGAACCTCTCGGCGGTCACGGTCGTCACGCCGCAGATCCTCACCACTCTCCAGCTTCTTGCGAAGCGAAGGCGGGATGAACTTCCCAGGCTTGTCATCAAGCCTCGCACGCAAAGCCTCCTCCCTCTCGCGCTTCTCTCTCTCCTCGGCTGCAATCTCGGCCTGACGTTGCTTGGCAGCCATTTCCTCCAATTTCGCACGACGCTCGGCTTCTTCCTTGCGTTTCCGCTCTTCCTCTGAAAAAACAAACTGGTTAACAACAGTGCCTCGAACCCAAACAGAAATGAAAAAATTCCCATGTGATCCCCTTTGGAATTCCCAAGAACTGAAGAGTTACAAAAAACAACGTCTTCAAATTCCAAGAATGTCATTATTCCAAAAACCACTCGCAAGAACCGATGGATTGGAATGCACCAACAAACCACTAGTGCTCTCGACACACATCACATTTCCCACGAGAACCACAGCTTTCTACACAAGAAAACTCCAACCACTTCTCGGACTCTCCCCATTCGAACGCGCACATACTTGAACATAGTCGACGAACACCACATTGCACAAAATAGGACTAACTACACTTCTTAAGCCTCACGGAAAGTGGCAAGTATCCACAAAAGCAGAAATGAAATGCACACCTTCCCGCTTCCGAGACTCCTCTTCTTCCTGAATCTTCAGAAGACGCTGCTCCTCCAGGCGTCGGAAGTACTCCTTCTTGCGCCGGATTTCACGTTCCTGGGATCTCATAGCCCGCTCCTCAGCAAGCCTTTCCTCCCGCAAACGCTTCAACCTCTCGAACTCACCTTTTCGGCGACTCACGACTTGAACTTGGAAAACCTCCTGAATTTCCAAGAAAACGGACGGGCACCAATGTCAGATTCAACGACAAGACAGGCACAACAGAGAAGCCGGCATACAAAGCAAGATCACCGAAACACACCTTGTCTGCGGCCATTCGAATTAGACGGTTCTTCTCAACCACGTCGGTCTCGTGCTGCTTCCTGCTCTGCTCAATGGCTTGCTGCAAGAACCCAAAAAACAAACGTAGTATTAATGTAAAAAAATCACGAGAAACGAACACAAGTATTCGTCCGACGAAGCGCCTGCTGCGAACTCACCTCCTGCTGCTGTTGATAAAAGCTCTCGTCATCACGGAGACGCTTGTGGTAAGCCTCTTCGATCAAGGGTCTCTCCTCCTCCCGCTTCGCACGTTCAATATGGTCCATAGTCTTCGAGAGCTTCAAAAGCTTGCGCTCCATCTCCTGCCGCTCTTTCATTTGCTCACTCAAGGCTTCTTCCATAAGAATCTGCTTCGTCAGTTTCGTAACGTCCTGCAATTTCAGCCATCCACTCACTCCGGTCAACACTTGTTCAAACATTTGACATAGAAGCTTCACATCAGAATCACCCAGGAATCCGAAAAAGAAAACGAGAACAAGCAGAGAGCACGAAGGTGACGACAACACAGCAATAACGAGCACAAAACGAGAGAAACAGTCGCTTACTCCGTCCGCAGCGACTCCTTTCTTGCCCTTCTTGCCCTTCCGTTTCTCGGCCTCAGCGAGCAACGCCCGGGCTTCCTCCAGTTCCTTCTCTTCGATCTCTTTGCGAATCCTCGCTTCCTCTCGCCGAGCGGACTCGTTCGCAAGCCTCTTAGCCTCAGCTTCTTCGGTCAGACGTTGCTGCTTCAGACGCTTAGACTCTTCCTCTCTCTCCTATTGGGAAGCAGGGGGAGAAAAACAAGTTCAGAAAAAACGTCATTCTTCTACACTTGAGTTCCCAAGAACCGAAGGATAAAACATTCACTCGAATAAGATCCCGAACTGCCCAGATCACATAGTAACTGCTAAATAAAGATAACTTCCAAAAAACAATCAACTTCGCAAAAGGCTTGCAAGCTGCGACTTATCAGAGTCAGAAAACGAACCATTTCAAGCATCTGTCGCTCCTGTTCTTCTTTACGACGCTCGATCAAAACCTTGCGCGCAAGAAGCTTCTTATGCTCCTTCTCCACCACCGCTTGCAGCTCGCCGAAAGGTAAAATCTGCTTCGATGGCCTCTCCAAGCTAGGTGGGTGGATCATCAAACAAGCCTTCTTCAACCTCTTAGCGAGAATAGTAAGGTGGTTCTTCACTTTCTCAGATTCCAAATCCTAGAAAATCCAAGGCAACAAGAGTCAGGAGACTCGACAAACAAAAACAATAGAAGTCAATTTGCATACTCGCCAACTCACACGGAATAGGAGATTTCGAAAAACAAAAAGCGGGCCGAAGAATTGACCTGACTGCCGAAGCTCACAACTTCTCGCAAATGATCCACCTTCATTTGCACATAATTGTACTTCACGGCCTCCACAATCAACTTCTCCACAGTCGAGAAATCGAAAAAGCTGACCATTCGAGTCAGTTCCGAGATTTTCATGGTGGAGTACACTTGGGATGCCTGCATTGCACGAATCGGGAGTAAGAAATAGTAACAATGATCTTCAACGCAGGGCATTCTTACCTTGTTACAGAGCAACGAGACATCATTCTACCAACTAGGAACCAACTCCAGGAGCTAGTGATGACCGTTACGAAGAAGGCAAATAAAACCTTCTAGAAGAAAAAAAACACGAACCGGCCGGAAAGAACACTGCGATCAAAATGACAAGAGGTTCAACGAAAATGGACCTGCTGAAGAACTCGGAGAGTGGTGAGCCTTTCCAGAGCTGGGACGTACTGCTCGAGACGCACCTCCGGAACAGGGGAGGCTGAAGACAACTTATCACTCAGACTCGGCAGTTTCGAAAGTACGGGTTGAGCTTTCGCGGCCAGGTCCAGAGGATGAAACTCGTTCTCCAACAGAGCATACAAATCCTTCACCTCGGCGGAAACATACGTCATCACACCTTTGGAAACCTGAAAAGGAAACACAGGCATAGAAAAACAAGCATGAGAAGCACGAAGAACACAACCAAGACGGAAACGAATAGTTCCAGCACAAATACCGCACATTGAAGAGGATGCACAATGAAGAAAACACCACTACTCAGCATCCCAAAATGTCTGCCGAACCCAAAACATCTCCACCATTGACAATCTACGACCACATGAGAGAAGAATAAACCGTAACGAAACCTCCAGTATCCTCCCAATTTCAAAAGAGGCTCGACGTATAATACGAAGAGGAACGACAAATTAGGGACTTACAAGTTCAGAAAGAAGAGCTCCCCGAGACAGCTGCAAAATGGCAAAGCAACACAACTTTCAGAATAAGAACATAAAGACTCACAAACTGATATCTCTACAGGGTAAAGCCCTTACTCACTCATTGCAGAGAAAACGATCCGTAGAAGGAAATCAAAGAACTCGGATAGCAGGAAGAGTCAAACACCGAAGAAAACGGGTGCATAACTATATTCGATAGCCCGTTTCACGATAAAAAAAAGTACTGAACCCAAACAATACAGTCACTCACCACTTCACGAGAATCCTTCTTCGCATCTAAATTGAAACCCAAAATGTTTGCCATCCGAATGTTGCGGTCCTTCTCCATCTCCAACTCGAAATGGTGGGCACCATGCTTGCGGTCATACGGGGGGACAGCAAGAGTCGCCAACACAACAGACGAGGCCATCAGCTGCATGTCCTTGGCGGTAAGATTCTTGTTGTAACTCTTCTGCAGATTGTACAGCTTGTACCACGCGTACGCATGGTACAGGTGACTGTCAGACACCCAGTAGATTTGAGTCAACTTCGCATAGTAGATCGCCATCATCTGCGGTTTGGGGGTTCTTTTCACCATGGACATCAGTCCATGAATATCCTCGACAGAGCGGAAGGCTTCCTGGAAAATACACGAAAGGTCAATAGCAGCCCGCGAAGTTCTCAACAACACTTCAACTACGCAATCGAATTACTGCTACACGAAAACAACAGGGACTTCTAGAAACCGAGTCTCCACGAAAAAAATCTACCAAAATAATGGCTGGCATCACGAAGTCCTGGTACTCTGGGCAACTCAGAAATAGATCGCTACGGATTCAATTGGCACACCATCATAGTAGAGAGGACTTCCGAAACACTGAAAACGCATAACCATGCAATATCACGGCCCGTGCAGGCAAAAGTACAAACCGCACCTGCCATAGCTCGAGCTCGGTGGCAATCTTCAGCTGCTCAAACCGAGTCTCAAGGTACAACTGCAGACTCTCGGGCTGAGTCAGATCAGGTCGATCACGCTGATCCCGGTACTTGTTCAGATTCGTAAGGTGGTTACGAAGAATTTCACACAAACGTCGAAACTCAGTGGTACGCTTGTATTGAAGACAAAACTGAAACGCCCGGTGAGCTGTCATCTGCGAGCATTACAAACGGAGGTCAGAATCCCGCCAGAAAACACCCGACAGTAAAATAAGACTCATACATGGTTCCTCGAGAAGGAAGACGACTGGACCAATGAAAAAGAGAAGCAGACGCCCAGGAAACCCATGCTGGACAATATGGACACTCCTTCCAGAGGGAAAATATATAGACAGAGCACCGGCCCAAATCAATCTCCTGAATGTTGGTTCTTGAGTCAACTGAAAGTAGCTCAAAGGCTACCGACTCAAAGCTAGCCGGGACACCATAGGACCAAGGTAGCAAAAACAACAACCAGCCATGCTAGAAGAGGCGAACTCCCTGTAGAACTGGCGAGCTTGGCGAGCGACGTCCTAGTCAAGGAGTCGCCTACGACAGAGTGGCAGTCCAGAGACAACGAAGGGTTACACCATGGTTTGGTGCAAAAGAACTCGAATATGTCCCAACCTACTCTATGGAATGTAAAAAGACGCCGAAATATTACATTAGAACTTCAAGGACTCAAAGGAGATACACTTGACAATGCCTCCTAGCATCTCGTTCTTAAGATTGGCTGGCAGGTCCAACTCTCACAGTAACATTCGGCTTTGTTCCAACACTTCACAACGCTGAATACCCACAACGGAAAACTAGAACCAGAAGTAATCCCCAGTCCCGGGAGCTGTACTTACAGCATACAAAGACTCCAACTTCGAGTTGTTCCGCAAAATTTCCAACACCGTTCGGTAAGTCTCCCACAGAAATTTGAACCAGGGGGTCACAGTTTCGCGGTCAGAACGTTCCTTGCCCTTCTCGCCACTCACGTAACTCAACATCAGGTCCTCAGGCCTTTTCTCCGCCTCCAAGTCCTCCACATCCAGAGTCACTTCGGCAGCCGCGGCTTGAGCTTGCGCAGACTCCGCACGCTCGCTGGACAGCTGGAGGAAGTACTTGATCACTTCCTCCAAAGAACTCACATTCACTTGCTGACACACGATACGGTACTGAATAAGTCCATCTTTTGCAAACCGGCCCTTCTTCATGTCCACGCAGAGTTCCACATACTTGAACATGATCTTCTCGAGCGTCTTCTGCCATGCTCGGTACCTCTTCGACGTGATCAGGTCGTGAAGCGCTTGCAAAGCAGCCTGCTTCTGACCCACATTCATCAACTCTGACACATTGCCAACAATCCAACAGTCAGGCACTCCACATCAAGTTCACCATTCGACTCCCTCATCTCTCAATAAGGACGAATGTATCCGCAGCTTCACCAGTTGGTCTATTGAACTATAATCTATGGTTGCGAAACAGCATCCCACAGACTACATGAACTATTCTTCTGTGTACCTTGGGACCACCATCAAGAAGCTCTGGAGTGAATACCCACTCCATCACTCCACCAACGAATGCCCAGTCAACAAGTGGCCACATCAAAAATGCAAAGCTTGTCAATTAAGTGAAGTTCCGATCTCGTCCATCAATAGGTACGACAATCACGGTGACTGAATGATCACGTAACCTTTAGAAAAGTGTATCACACAAAGTAGAGTGATCTAAATAGAAGAATCGGTGTACTGGTGTCCAGTGACTGCATCGTATCAAAACGCATCTTGGCTCCATCTAAGTGCAATCCGTCAATCTAATGGGCATCGAGATTTTTCCCAACAATCAAGGAACCCGGGGCCGTTGTCAATTAGGTCAGAATGACCTCGGCACAGAGATTCTCCGCTGGAGCTGCAAAGGCAGCGTTGTCTAACGAAAATTCCCTCCTGAAACTGACCCTGAAATCGGATTATATTCCACTAAGCCCACTACTTCTCGTAACTTCACAAATTCGTAGGCACTCTGATATTTTAGGGTTTCAAAATTATAGGCTGTTTCATAGACAGATGAATCGATCACCACCGCGGAACAGAAGACGAAATCTTTACATTCAACTGCCTGTGCGAATTCGCGACCATGAACACTCTTGAAACCCAGCTTTCGAACCCTAACTCGTTTGCTCAAACACCGTAGAGGCCACAGACACCACTTCCGCGGTGATTCGAACCGCGGAAGTGACGGGAAGCCACGAATTGAGCGCAAGTTACAGCAGCAGCTACTCGACTGCGAGAACCTTAATCCGTAACAAGAGAGTGCAAGAGAGAGTGAGGTGACTGTACCTTCAGCTCGTTTGAGCGCATTTTCGGGCTTGGCGAAGGTCGCCATGGTGACGAAATGGCGTCTCCTGCCAGGCCCTGGCGATGAAATTGACGCAGAGCTTCCAGACGGGAGAGGAGAAAGGGAGAAAGGGTGTTGAAGGAACCCCGACGGGGCACAAGACCGCAAGCAAAGCTCCAGTAACAGAAGCGGAGGAAGAAACCCTAATGGTTTGTCGTGACTGGTGTGCCCTTGGATCGGTCCTGATCGGAGGGTCCCAGTAAAAACCGATGAGATGAGTACTACGTATAATTAACTGTTTTCATTTTTCTTCGAGGACTAAGGGTTAAGGGCCTGTTTACACCGAAAAGAACTTGGGTTGGAGCACAAAGAAATGGAGTGTTTTGATTGGAAGATAGCTATGGTTCCAACCAAGGGTTCCAATCAAAACACATTATTTGGGGGCTTCAACTCAAAGTTTTTTTGGTGCAAACAAGTTTTAAGTTAGTCTACATTTTAAAATCCTCATACCTTTAACTTAGACATCGAAGACTTTTAAAGTTCAATGAATGATAAAGCATCTTTTTCTACTTGAGTGAGAAGGACAATAAGTTGACCTTCAACAAGTGATTTTTATTCATCTTTTGCTTACGATGTACACGGTGATGAAATCTCTCATTTCCATGGAGACCAACCATTAGAAGTAAAATGAAGCCTCCAATGGGCCGTTTTGGCCTTGTTTCCTGTGTTGGAAATATAATATTGAAATATTTATTGAAAAAAAATTTAATTAGCTTTGAAAGGCCAGGCAACCACCTTGGAAGGCCAAGTGGTGCACCTTGAAAGGCAAGCAACTTACTTGCAGATGTCGAGTGTTTTTTTGTTTTAAGAGAAAATTAAAATATAATTTTAAAAAGAAATTTGTGACAAAGCATAGTCCCGGCCACCTCCACTGCTTATGTGTACTGGCATATTCTCAGTTCAATGGAGCTCCCAACTTTGAGAACACGTAAATAACTCACATCCCTTTTGAAGCCTCATTTATCTTCTAATGCCACCTTTTTGGGTTCATTCTGGAATGCTAGGCTAGTGACCACAGAAAATGGGGAATCATCCTTTTGGTCATTGTATAATGTCATCTACTTCAAGAGAACAAAATGTGCTCATTCAAAGTCAAATTGTTGTACAATGTACACTAAGTCCCTTGTTTTGCACAAAATTCTAAAGATGAATAAATGCACAAACCGATATAGAAAATTTCTTTATCATTCACTTGCCAAAAAATGGCCACGATATCAGTCTTTGAAGGTTTAATTAGGATATTCTTTCATTTTATTTGTTTTATCTATTACAATGAAATCTTGAATTGTACATCCCTTGGTCACATTATTAGAACCATCAAAAAACCCTTTGTGAAGAAGGGTGCATGAACTTTGTTTCATGGCATTTGGGCCCAAAATATGAGAGACATGGATTTTTGAGTTATTTCATAAGAGGTTTTCTCAAGGTACTAAGAGATTGTTTAAATCCCATTCCTTAATCTGTGAACCAATCACTGCTCGTCAAAAATAAATAAATAAATAAATATATATATATATAAATAAATAAATAAATAAATAAATAAATAAAATTTAATTTTGAATTTTTTGGAAAAAAATAATAAAATATTATTATCTGATGTGGCAGTCTCTCTGCCACACCAAATCACTTGTAGAACAAATTTTAGCGAATTTCCATAGTCTAAGAACTTGTAGTCTCCCAATATGGCCAAAAAATCACTTATGTGAATCTTGACTTAACCTAAATTAGAGATCTCTTAGACTATACTTCATATAGTTACATTCTCAGTATCATTAAAAAGCTCACTATAGAAAAGATTCATGGACTCTTTATTTTGTGGTATTTCAACCAAAAGCCAAAAAAATATTGAAATTTGAAATTCTTATAAATTAAAAAAATGTTTATATTTGTTGAATGCTACAACGGTAGAAGGCACCAATATCCATATCTTAAGTTAGGTTGTTTGATTACTTATTTGTTTTGTTTCGTTTATTATGATGAGATCTCTTAAATTGTATGCCCCTTGATCACATTCTTAGTATTGTTCGAAAATCCTCAACAAGGGGGAATACATGGCCTTTGTTTAGTGATGTTGGAAACCAATGTTGTCAAAGATATTGAACTTCAAAGTTTTATGAATTTAGAAATTTAGATAAGTACTTATTTTTTGGTTGTGGCAACAACATAAGGTACACTAGTCCATACCTTAAATTAGCATTAGATGTTTTTCAAGGGCATTGGAAGGTTGTTTTAGGCTTGTTTGTCATACTATAAACTATCCATTGTTGCTCAAAAAAATTTGAAAAAATAATGAAAATTATGATTTTTTTTAAATTATTAAAAAATGTTTAATTTAAAAAATTATTTTTATAAACTAATTAAATATTATTATTTGACGTGGTAGTCTCATGGCTACATCATATTGCTTAAGTTGTAGAGTTTCCAAAGTTTTCATATCCAAGAACTTGCAACCCTTTACAACTTCAAAATTTTCATTTTATAATTGTGTGTTTGTTTGTTATAGTGAGATCTCCTAAATTGTACATGCCTTGGTTGAGTTTCTAGTACCTTTAGAAAGCTCTCTATGAGAAAAGGCCCATGGACTTTGTTTCATGGCATACTGGCATTTATTTATACGATGGAAAAATTATTGGTTTTTGAAGTTTTACGAATTAATAAATTTGAAAACTATTGCTACTTTCATCTTGACTATGGCAACAACACAAGGCATTCCAGTCAACACCTTAAATTAAGTTGTTTTGTTTTGCTTATTACATTGAAATCTCTAGAAACATGCATCCTACAATTGCACTTATAGTATTATTGAAAAGCTCTTAGCAAGGAAGGGTACATGGGCTTTGTTTTGTACCATTTGGACCTATAGTGTGAAAATTATGGAGTTTTGGAGTTTTTTCTTTGGCAACAATATAGGGCATACTAGTTTGTAATCAACAATGCTAGTATGTGAGTAAGTATGTGGCCCCTAACTAGATATATAAGTAGATATCCTACAACCATTGAAGGTGTTTATAGTATAAATACTTATAATATAAGTATCTATAACATAGTTACAATATAATCATACATGCATTGAAGGTTCTTTTAATAGACACCTATATTATAGGTGTATATTCTTTTTGGGTCATAGGCTTTTGATCCTACACTCACATAATAGCACCCCTTATTTATATTGATGCATTACATAAAAATTCAACTTAGAAAGATAATTATTTGTAATTTCCATACAATAATAAAGAATATATATAAATCACACATCAATATATATAAAGATCAAGTACTATACAATCTAATATTCTTAAGAAAAATTGAAGCTAAAAATTGAAAATTTCTTCTAAAATTGATTTTTTTCTTGAAGTTGAAAATAACAAGTCCTAATTATAGTAATTTTTGAATATTTAATCTAATTTTTTATTCAATTTATTTTGGAAGGATTATTTTTTGGAGATAGACCTACCAATACCTCTTAAAGAATTGAATATTTGCAAAGCAAAGTCTTAAGAATCTATACAATACAATTTTTATATAACTAATGCAAGAATTTTTCAAAAAACACTACAAGAAAATGGGGGTATAAATGACTTGTTCACAATGACTACACTAACAATAATGACTACAAAATAGTCATTTTGTAGTCATTTTGCAGTCATTGTTGTCAGTGCAGTCATTATGAACAAGTCATTTATACCCCCATTTTCTTGTAGTGAAGTTGATGAATCAAGAAATCCATTTTTGTAAATATAGGATATATTTGCATTCATCTATCATTCAAAATTTGAACATTTGGTCCTTTAAAGATTAACCTTATATAGATGAAACTTATCTTTATGATTATTTGCCAAAAATGATCCAAATTACAAACAAATGGATGATTTTTTAAATTTCTACAATTATATTGGAAGTCATCCATCAACCATGTTTTGAAATTTCATTGTCACTAAGTTGAAGGAGCCATTACATTTATATTAAGATTTGAATATATTATAAAATCTAAATAACCTTTAGAATGAATTTGATAGGATATACAATAATTTGTATATTTAGAGTAGACAACATCATACATGCAATGACAAACAAAATTGAGTACACAATTAAAGTGTATAGACATGTAGTCTTCTTCATGTGAATGAAAACAAACTCTCAAAAGATAATGGGTTTTTTCATAATGAAAGTGTCAAAGCTTGAACTAGAAATTCTTTATTTGATTTTGTTTGTAGCCAACACTCCAACTTCATAATTCATTTACACATCATTTTGTGCACATTATTGTTATTGTGAGATATTTGGTGCATTGTGAAACTTTACTTGTTTATATTGTATGGTAGAGAAGGTTCTTTCAAATGTTTTTGTATCTCTTTGTCTTCTAAGACACAAAAGCAAGATGCATTTGGTGCAATTTTTGAGCAACAATTCAACATGATAAGTCACAACTTCAGTTGGCATGAGTCAGTCCTGGGTAGCTCACCTAAAAAAAAGAAATTGTTAAAGATTATTAGACACATGATACAATGTATAGTTAGTACACTAGTTAGATACTAACTTATTAGTTGTGACTTTATACATAAAAAATTGCAACCATTAAAGATTGACTTTTGGACAAGTCTTAAGATTGTAATGACTAATTTATTTGATTATAAAACATGAAATACAACATACTTCTCTCACATGATTTTAGAGCACTATGTGTCTTCATCAAGCAAAAAAATGCTTAAGTGAAGATGTTTATGATTTATTAATTTAGTATCCTAAAATAGTTGAAATTGAGATTGCACTTTGATTTACAAATGTAGGCTTTACAAATGCATTCTTTCAAGCTCCCGTAAACCCACTTTTATATCTTTCAATTCAAAACAATCAACCTTTGCAATTTACACAAAATGCATACACAACTAGTGCGTAACACACATGCAGCTTACATTGAAGCATTAGTTGACTTCAACAAAGCACATCCAAAAGTTTTTACTAAAGATTTCATCGACAAGTATGAAATTCATGCAATTTCAAGGTAAGACTATTGAAAATAATATAGAAAATTAATGTAATTCATGCCAATAAACTTGATGGTTCTTTTTTTAATATATGAAAATATAGATTAACTTTAATTTTCGAAGTTGAAAAAGTATGGCCCACGGTAAGTGGTAGTGAACCCAAACCAATGGCACCAACATCAACCAAAACTATTATTGAATGTAGGGAGTAGGGAGTATAAATACATGGGAAGATAAAGAATGCATCTCTTTTGACAATAATTAGTAATTGCCTAGAAAATAATATTGTTTTACGTATACAATCTTACACATTAACTCATTTAGTATAGCAAGAGTTAAAATAGTTATTCAAATTGCAAGACATGATGAAAAAATATATCTCAAGGCCATATTCTATATCTTGAAGATGAAAGAGACTGATAGTATTACTAAATGCATTTATACTTTAAGAAACATATCTAAAAGAATCTTTGGCAGTAGATCAACAATTCCAAATGATGAGGCCATGTTTATATTAATACAAAGCTTGCCTTGTAGTATGTAGTTATTAGCCCTTCATTAGCTCCTTGAGATGATAGCTAGAAATACATTGCAATCTTTGATAATGGATCTGATCCAAAAAGGAACTCTCATGGAAAACATGAATTAACATCTAATGATACATCAACATTCTATTAAGGAAAAAATTCCAACTCTTTGGAAAAATTTATATTTCAATAAAAACTTTAGATGTAATTAGTAAAGTTATTGTGTTAATATCAACTCTATACCAATTAGACTTAGATTCACACTTGCTACACTAGTGAAAGGACATAACTATTGACTTGCTATATAAACTACCTTGTATCTTCTCTTGCAAAATAGCATTAGAAGAAATCTGAGGCCTTCAAAGGGCCATTTCGGGGTTGTTCCCCAAAACTGTTTCCTAACTACTGGCCGCTGTCAAGGCATCATTTACCCAGAAAAAAGAATTTTTTGGGGGTCTTGAAATATGAAAAAAAGTCCAAATTTTTTCTTTTTTCAAAAATAATAAATTTAATGACGTGGCACTCTCTCGACCACGTCGGATTTCAGTTCACGCGGCAAAAACGGGGCAGAAACTACGTTCCGACAGTTCGAGAACCCGCAATCTTCTAATGCCTTCAGATTTCTTCTAATGTAAAAAACCATGTTTTTTCTTCAAGATGCTCTTTTCTTTCTAAATGGTATTAGAACTGAATGTATTGATCTTAGCCATATGTTTTTCTTCAACCTTTAGACTTGAATGCTCTAGTGAGGATGTTTTTGACTAATTTATTAAGGAAGAAGAGCACCCTAAAGTTGAAAATCATTTGTGCCTTCTTCATGAATCTTTCCAACTCTACATCAAACTAGTCATTAAACGAAATTTGAAGGTGAAAAGAGACTGCAAGTTCTTAGACTGTAGAAACTCTAGGAACAATGCTACAACAATAGTCTAATATGGCCAAGACTATACTATGTCAGATATTAATTTAATTAATTAAATAATTAAATACTTATTTCTGAATTTTTGAATTTTTAAAAATCGGTTATCAATTTTTGAATAATTTTGGAAATTTTGGAAGAAAAGATAATAATATTTTTCCTAGAAATTCAAAAAATCGAGTAATTGGGGAGTTCGCAAGTTCACAGTTCTTGGACAATGTAGGAAAACAACCATGAAATAGTCTCATCTTGCCTTCAAATTTCATCTGCTATGCAAGTTTACACTTCAAGAACTTGGAGAAGAATAGCAATTGAAACCTCAGGGGGTGCAGTCCTTGAAAAAAATAAAGATATATGTGTGAACACCAAGTATTTTTTAAGGGAGGTATTATTTTTTGTCAATTGAATATTCAATACTCTATCATTAGGTAATTTTTGAATTTGACTCATTAAAAGGGGACATTCATTAGTTTAATTTGTCAATTGCCATAAATATATCATATGCTATTTTAGTACAAAATTTTAGTTGTGCTACATTTTTGATCCGCACTCCAATTTTCAACAAGTTTTTTTCCCCTTCCAATTTTTTTTCTACTAGTGTTGTTTCTTCTTTCAACTTTTTTTTCCACTAGCATTGTCTTACACTTCCTATTTTTTTTGACACTCATATTTTTGGTGCATTGCTTATTACTACACCAAAAGGATGCAAAAAAATCTCTATACTCAAGTCCATACTTCCTATTTGGGGGGCTTTTTGTGTGAACTTTAATTCTCTAAAAGTGGGGCTCCCATATTTGTAACTTGACATTGATTTTATTCATTAGATGCTAGTGTTAAGCATAACATCTTCATTTTTATTTATCAAAAAATTGCCAAATTTTCACAGTAGTTTATTCTAATAGCATAATGTAGGTATAAAATAATGCTTGTAATTAGAAAAATTACTTGTATAAATTATTGCACTAGAGATGGAAGCTTAAAAAAAAACAAAAAAAAACAACAACTTTGGTTGGAGCCATGGGACTCTCTCTGGAGATGAGAGGTACTAAAAAGTAGGATGGAGGAGAGTAATTACAAAAATCTAAATTTGAATGGATTAACCTCATTTGATTTCAAAAGAATCCTAATTAGTCACTAATTTTTTTTCTTAAAATCTAGTGAAGTACAATAAATGGTACAATAAGTTTATTCAATGGACCATGGTAATAGTTCCATAGTAATAGGTTTGTCATAGTAGACATTAAAGTTTATGAAACATAATAAAATTTGGCCAAAAATTTTAGATAGAATCTTTAAAAAATTGGGTAGGTACTCAGGCTCACAAGCTCATGCTCATAGGCTTGCAAAAATAGCAATCCTACTTTATGGACTAGTTACAAGAATACAACATTGCTTGCTCTTATTTACACAAATGTATGCTTGAAGCCCCATGCAAACTCTTTTTCTTGGAAGAGCTTTATATTTTTTCATATTTGTGGATGATTTTTGACGATATACTTACATCTATTTCCTCCTTTCTTTTCATCACTTTATGAAATACAAAGCACTCATACAAAAACAAACCAGGTTAAAAATTTGATCTTTCACTCTTGACCAACAATGGAGAGAAATTCACTTCTAAATAAAGAATTCACTAAATTTTATTCAAAGCATGGCAATCAATGCCACTTCATCAATTGTTATAATCCTTCTCAAAATAGTGTTATCAAATGCAAGAATTGAACATTGTTCCTTACTTGTATAAAATATGCTTTGAGTTCCTCAATTACACAACTATTATTGGATTGAAGCCATACATACAACATGTTACTTACAAAATTGCTCTTACACTTCAACTTTAAATCAATCTATACTTTACAAACTTTGAAAAAGCAATAAAGGTACACAAATCTCAATCATTCACAAATCTTTGGATGTATTGCATATGTTCATATTTTTATGAGAAAGGAAAAAAACTTGAATTTAAAGCTAAGCCATGCATCTTTGTGGAGTATAGTGCCCCCTTTGGAATTAAGAGCTAACAATTATCTAAGCTTTCAACAAGACAACTTTTTGCTTGTTGTGATATAATATATTCCAAAGAATCTTTTCGTAATAGGAAAGCTATTCTAAATTTAAATCATATTTTCCTTCGAGATCCTTTTCATTTTTATCAAGTAATAGAATCTTATAAAGCTTTTTTCCTAGTACTATTGCAAACACTTGAAATTCAACAAAAAAAAACCCACCTCAAACACCTAGTCTACCCAAACCTTCTAATCTTGTTACATCATATATTTCTTCACAAAGTCACGTTCTTTGTATACCACCAACATATTCTCCTCCTCAACACACTTCTAATCAACCCAATAAATGACAATGACTTTTTTTATAAGTTTCATGATAAAAAGCTATTTGTTTGTGCTTTCCTAGTTCAAATTACCAAGCCAATTTTTGCCCAAGCTACTCTCTCTAATCCTAAGGCTACTCATTGGCAAGAAGCCATGCAAAAAGACATAATTCCTTCATGACCAACAAAACTTAAATATTGATTGATCAACCTTCTAATTGTTCTATAGTCAACTTCAAGTAGTTGTTCCGATACAAATATAATGTCTTTGGCACACTAATATGCTACAAAGCACACTCTGTGACATACAGCTTCTCCTCAAAAGAAGGTATCGACTACAGAAAAGCCTTCTCTCCATTAATAAAAATGACATCTGTATAACTTCTTCTTACTCTAACAACACTCCATGACTTGTACAGTATTGTGATGTGAGCTATCACTAGTAGAAATGTAGTGTCAAAAACAAAAAAAAAATTGAACGCAAATTTGTTGTTCAATTCAGTTGATTTGGTCATGTTGTACCGGTCAATATTCTATAGAAATATGTTGTCCACTTTTGTTAATTTGGACAACATTTTTTTTTGAAAATGTGCAAAATTTTAGAAGGTCAATTGCCACATCAACAACATTGATTGCCATGTCATCGATTCGATCAAACTCTATTGACTACCTTGTGGCAATCAACCCCCCCCCCCCAATACCAAGTGGTGGAGCCAAGGTTTGAAGTAAAGACCTCTCAATTACAAACCATTGTACTAAACCACTACACTAAGGTTCAACTTTCATGTTCATTATAAATGTGAAATTGTTACTTATCCACTCATTGCCTAAGGGGACTTCAAAGTATCCTCACATAGTCTAGAGGTACATTTCAAAGAGTTGTAACTTTTGCATCCAATTTTCAAATCCAATAAAACTTGTTGGAAAAGTTGTGCATATGTAATAAACATTTTTGTTTTTGGACTTAGTTCTTCATTAAAGTGTAAAAAGGGAATCAATTTAAATTTAATAGCAAGTTGAATGTAAATAAGGCAATAAATAACAAGTAGACTTAGAAATATTCTTTATAAAGATAAAAAGAGTCTTAGTTGGTAGTCTATATTTGAGGTTGTAAGAGACATGACTAATCATTTTAGAAATATAAATAGCCTTCTTTCTCAATTCACAATTAGCACATAATATCAATTAGAATATGCAAGAATGTGACTCAAGTTGCAATGATCATATCTTTCAATTGAAAAATAGCTAGAAGAATGATTGTCTAAATATGTTTGTTTGTTGTTGAGCCACCGGGTAGGTGTGCCAATTTATTTGTGATATGTTAGAAATTATTGTTGTGTGAGTTATTTAGGTAGAGTGCATAAGACAATCAATTTTGAAGCTTGTAGCACTTGATTTCTAAATAGAAGATAAAAGTTATTTATGAAAAAAAATAAAACTATTAAAATGTGTAAAGTTGAAAGATGTAAATTAGATTGTGAATTCCAAAGTTTTGATTGCATTGCATTGTTGGACCACAAATACTTGTATTTTTTTTAATACCATCATAAAGTGATACCGTTTACAATTTCAATTATCTCTTATTAGTCTTTTTGTCCTTAATGTGACCTTAGTTGCTTCAACAAAAGTCCTACTTGACCTTCCCTCTCAAAAGATCCCCCACTAGGAGAGTCATCATAGACCTTTTGCCTTGGTGGCTTTTTCCCTACTACAACATACTAGTCTTGTTGGTATGGTAAAATTTTCACATCAATCCAAGAGATATTATTTTTTTGAAAGACATTCAAAGTTTACAGTCTTATGTTGAATTTACCAAACTGCATGTTGATTGCTGCAACTATAGGGGATTGTATCTTCTTCATCCAATGTTTGTTTTCAATAAAATTTGTTGAGTTTTGTTCTTCCTAAAGTCTAGTTACTGCAATAAAACATTCATGTCAATCCAAGTTGTCTTGAATTTTTTAGAGCCATTCAAAGTTCAAAATCTAGACATTTTCAAATTACAGTGAAATTTGGCAACTTATATCTTCCTCATAAAGTGTCCCTTTTCAATAAAAACTTATTGGAAAAGTTGTGCATACAAGTCTAGTTTATGTGGTAAAAATTTTATATGAGTCCAAGGAGTTTTGAGTGACTCGAAAGCATTTTAGTAGAGAGAAGTTCAACCATAAATGTGATTTTTGCAACTTTTTTTGTTTTCTGATATTTTCAAGTCATTTTGTAGACATTATGAGTCAATTGTAAATATGAGTCACTATGAAATATTTAAAATCTAGGACTGATCTAGATTTTAGACCATGTAATCCAAACCATCTAGGATATATCTAGATTTCTAAAACCTACAATGTATCTAGATTTTAGAATTTTACAAACAATATAGATTTCAAGGGTGACACAACTTGTTAAATTTTTGTTGATTTGGTCAAAAAAAAAGAAAGTGCCTAAAACAACATAAATTTGTTGGTGTCTTTATAGAATTTTGTTGATTTCAATAAGTTGTGACTGCTAGTATCCATAAGAACAAATTTTTTAAATTTTTTGTTGTTCTGGTCACAATTTTGTACTAGTGTATCTATTAATTTAAAAATAATTATCTATCTATTTTTATATTATTATATTAAATCTATAATTCTAGATTACTTATTTATAAGTTGGTTGATAGTTATTTTAAGCTAGCTTTTATTTTATTGAGTAGACTACAAAACTATTCAAAGGCAAAAGAAAAGGAGAGAAATAGAGAATGATAGGGAAATAATACAGTTAAGTTTAATTGAAATACATTAGGATTTTATGTTAATAATATTGAAGGTTGTAGGTGAAATTTTATATAATAAAATGAAATACATTCTTGATTAATCAATTAAAATTATACAAACTTTACCACAACTAGGAGCCCTATGCTTTTTTGGACTGACTACAAACCCTAACATCTTTGGTGAACATGATGTAAAGCAAAAATGTCATGAGGTTTGTGGTTAGTCCAAAAAAGCACAAGGCTCCTAGCTTTGGTAGTATGTATATAATTTTAATTAATTAATCAAGAATGTATTTCATTTTATTATGTAAAATGTCATCCACAACCTTCAATGTTATTGCTATAAAACCCTAAATATATATTCTCTCAACACAATCCTATTCTATCCCTATCATTTTCTTTTCTTTTTCCTTTTTTTTCCTTTGAAAAGTTTTTTAATTTACTAAATAAAATAAAATATAGCTTAAAATAACTATCCACCAACTTGTGAACTAACTAATCTAGAATTATAGATTTAATATAAAAATATATAGATGCATAGGTATTTTTAAACTAATAGATGGCCCACATCATGATGTACAATGCTCATCAAATAGCCACTACAATAACCTTTGTCAAAGGTATTTTAAAGGAAGAAATTCATATTTCACAACTTGGAGGCTTTATTGCACCTTCTTGTGAAACCAAAGTGTGTCACTTGTACAAGTCTTTATATGGATACAAGCAAGCACCAAGCATTTGGTATGAATTATTTCATGAATTTCTTCTCAATTAAGGCTTCTTCAAGTGTAAATTTAACACTAATGTATATTGTATAATATCTCATTTTTATTTTTATTTTTAATTCTTAGATTTTATATTGATGACCTTATTCTTGTCTCTAGTAAACTCTAGTATTTATCAACTTACAAAGTTGCTTTCACTCAGCAATAAGCTACAACTAATAACCATAATGTGGAGTATTTCTTAGGTATTAAGTACAACAAGATCACATAGCTAAGAGAATTATTCTATATGAGAACAAGTATATTACTAATTTCTCACTCAAGTTTAATATAACAAAATTGTAAACCAATTTCTACAACTCTTGAAGCTAGTGACTACCATGTCAAATAATAGTAATTATTTTTATTTTAATTATTTTTAAAATATTATTTTTGAAAAATAAATCAATTTTAGGTTTTGTAAAACTTTTTGGAATTTTTTTCAAATACTCAAAAAGTTAGCCATTCTAAACTAGTTTATTGTTTTTGGACAACACAAGAAATATGTAGGGAAACAACCCTAAAATAGCCCTCCGTTGCCCTCAAATCTCTCCTAATGCTCAAGATATTGGTTGTTTATAATGGTTGGTTACTTGCTATAGATTTGATCTAGCTTTTCTAATAGATCTAGTTGACCCCCTTGCTTGTCCCTAAGGAAAAATTCTAAAATTATTATTTTCTATGCATCATAATAATTTTGAAAATTTTGACTTCATATTTGCAATTAGGCGCCCTAAATTAGCAATAATGCTAGGTGTAAAAAATAAATCTTCACGCACAAAATAGGGGGCCTTTTTTTTTACCTATACCTTTGGAATGACTTGCTAGGAGAAGTGAGGAGGTCTATTTACCTTGACTTCTATAGTTGGGGTGATTGCAAGAAACACTTGTCCTATTTCTTGTCCCTTGGCCTTGGACATGTGGTTTTTTAATCATAACTTTTGCATTATTAGTTCGTTTTATATGAAACTTAAAATGAAGGTACACATAATAGTTCTAGAGGCTATGTAATTTTTTGAAATTTTTAAAAATTATTTTACTATTTTAAAATAGCCCCTGATTGGATGTCTACCTTGGCCATTTGGGGGGTATTAGTCCTATTCTTGACTCAAAAATGCAAATTTCAAGCTGAAAATTGGCATGCAAGGACTTTTATTAAAGTTACACAAGCCTACGAAGAGATTTTGTTAAAATATTAAATTTTCCAACTTCTACATGTACTCAAAGTAGAGAGAACACAATTTATTTTTCCCAAAGATGAAAATGATTGTAAAGGAGCATCTTTATGTTAGAAAAAATGTCCTTTTTTTGAGAATTTTTTGAATTTTTCTACTATTTTTAAAAAATCAAACATTAAACTATCTATTTTCATGGTATTTTTCATCACTCTTTGAGTGTGCATAACTTTTAGAGATAACTTTTTTAGACTTGAAATTTCACATACTTCAATTTTTTAATGCTTTACAAATTATCCATATTTTATTTTATTTAAAAAAATTTATTCCAAAAGTCACAGTACACCAAATCTAAGGCCACTTTGAGCCAAAACCGGTAAGTGTTTCTTGCAACAACCTAGCTATGAAGTCTAATCTAACTAATACACCAATCTATACTTCATCATTTAGGTATAGATCTTGAACAATTACAACAAATCATAGATCTACTTGCATGTGAACTACAACCCATTAGGCACAAAATTAGACTAGCCAAAGACTTCGACTTTGGAGTCCCATTTGTAGTGTTATACAACCAATGCCCAAATGCACATTGAGGAGGAATTGGCATCTTGGTTTAGCCCCTCCAATTCATTCCAAGGGTCCAAGCAAAAAAAAACTATTTTGTACTTGATTAATTATTTTACCTTTCACACCCCTCTTAGCTGATTTGGGGTCTGTAAATGCAAATACCGGTATGAGTTCTAAATTTGCAAAATTTATTACGCATGAAAATTAACAAATTTTAGCATTTTCCCGACGGGGTCAGTTCACCCCAGCCTGGCCAAATGCTCTTGAGTGCTTGCCGGAGTCTGCTTGAGAGTATTTGGACGTGTCAAATCATTGTACACAATCCAGTGCAGGCAGGAAGTGCAGAGAACTGCAATGAACAGCACTGGTAGTCTACTCTGTTCTAAATGTGATTCGTATCTACGACCAAGTCACATGTTGTTTGAAATATGTATCATTATCAATGATGAGCTAGACACACTTAAATGGTCTTTATGAACAGACTACTTTAACTTACAATAGTTAAAATTTTTTTTCTTCAATGGATTCATTTACCTTAAGTAAGACTTTAGTAGTACTCCAAAAATACACACAAAAGAGAATTGGAGAATAAATCATTCACATGCAACATTGCGTATATCACACTTGGCCTTGCACCAATGTCCTGAAAGATACCAATATCTACCTAGGGATTACTTACGCTTCAATGGGCAAATTTTTCAAAAGATGCATCTCAACAATTATGTTAACCCATTAAGGACTAGGTTGATGACTGCAAATGAATATCTAGCTGGAAATGACATGTTTTCATCAATAGTTCAAGTGATTACTAATGAAAACCTGTCATTTTTAGTCAGAGTCCTCAACTAATCATTGATCTAGGCCTTTCTTTTTTTGACACAAACATGTTGAACAACCCACAGCAAGGATTTCCATCACAGAAAAAATGATTTCATGCTAGATAAACCACCTGTCACTTCAATTAAACCTTTCATTTGCAACAATTTCATATTTGCACATAGATACCAATATCATAAAAACGGTAAGCACAAATTCAAAAAGAGCTTGGGCATGAAAGGATTAAGAAAATAATATGAGGTCCAGTTCTCAACAACTGGCTAACAAGTTACTGATGTGTGCGCGAAACCTCAAGAAGGAGAAGGGCCGTTCCGTCAACCTTACATCCAAATGGGCTTCATGAAGCTAAGGTCTCACTACAGTTCTATTCTGTCTACTTGCAAAGTTTGGAAGTTTGAGCATCAGATTCGGGTTTCGGGATTCCAGGTGCTGCGTCTACACACAGTCGTGTCTCTCGTAAAAGTGAAGGTGGGCTCAGAGCCGGGCCATGCGAGAGGATTGTGAGCGCAAGAGGTTGGCGATGGACGGATTCTCAGAGAGAACGATGGCGTATCCGTCCTGGATATTGTTCTTGAGCGCTTCCGGGGCGAGTTGCCACACGAGTGCGCCGGCAGCTGGACCTCCGGAGCTTGCTGAGGCGTAGACGGCGTTGAAAATGGCCTTCATGTCGTTGTAGCGGATCTGCGCGTTGTAGCCTGGCGACCTGTCTGACCTCCCGAACTCCGCGAACAAGACGGGTTTCCTCAACCTGTACTTGGCGTCGTTGATGTGTGTCTTGATCCACGACGCCATGAACGCCTGCTTGTTGTACTCGGATTGGTTGGGAACCCTGCAAATTTGTGATGTACACATGAGTGGTAGAGATGATGGAATTGTGAAGCTGGTTAGGCTAACCCTAAAACTTCATGAATCAACGCACCCTCGGTTGTAAGGGAATTCGGTGATGGATATGGAAGTGTTTAGTAATTCGAAACAAAAGACGAGTCGTGGGAGAGACGTACGAGAGAGGCTGATCGCTAATCACTGTGAATCAAGGTATGCTGAACTCTATTTTTGAAAATTGACTATAATAACAAGCAGGATATGGAAATGTAAGGCAGTTTGGAACGGAGCTAGGATGAGTCGTGATTTACCAGCTGTCGGGGTAGGAGTGTACAGTCGTGAAGTCGATTTCGGGTGGCAGGCCGTTGTAATTGAAGTCAGTTCCGAATTGCTGCACGTAACTCGCGGGATTGGCACTCTGCGAACTTACCGAATTCGAATACACCCGCGAGCTGTAGAAGCCTTCGAGTCCAACCTCAAGCATGTGCTTACTGTCCAGCGACTTTACGTACTGGGCCATTTCCTTGATCCATCTCTGCAGCACGGGTTGACTTCATCGCATTAAAACATGTTCAATATTAGGTGAAATCCAGTGAGGAAACAAATGATGGTGGGTATAGAGAGATTTAAACCTAATACCTGCAACTTGTATCCACTCGGGTCCGACTCGCAACGGGGCTCGTTGATCAGCTCCCAGGAGAAAATTGCCGGATCATCCCGGTACGCCACTTTCGTGATTGTATTCACCCTCGTGAGCACTCTCTGCTTGCAGAAAGACAGCACGTGGGATTTAGTAGATCACGAGGATTTAGGGCATTTCCTCAAAATCAGTAGGAATCAGGGAGTACCCTGGGTTCCAATTTTTTACTACCCCACATGGCAGCACCACATTCGGAAAATGGAACTTGAAAACGTTAGGCCATATCAAACTGAAATCCTTTTTCACCCCCAAGTCCGCTTTCAGATGTCATTTACTGCACCTTGAAATGTGAAACTTGTCCATGAAGTGGGACTCAGGAGGCAAGTGAAACTTGGGACTAGTGTGTAAAGAGGCCCATACCACTTATACAGGAATCCAAAACAAAAGCAGGGGAAAGTGGGAAACGATCAGACCTTGATATGATTCTTGTACCATTGACGCATGGTTCCATCAGTGTAGAAGTCATCCAGCTTCGCGTTCCCGTTTCGAGCGTACTGTTTCGCCCAAGTAACATACTTCGCCCTCCCGCCGTAGTCAGGATAATTATTCACAAGCGAGAGAATAAATCGAATTCCGACCTTCTTCCCCTCCGATATTGTGAAATCTAATCCCTGCGAATCAATCAATTAAAACCCACGTCAGAAGAAAAAATCGTCCGATGCTTCTTGAACTGGCAAAGCTTCCAGAGATCAGCATTATACCCTCAGATCTACACCATTCCTAACTAACAGTCTGAAACTCTGCACTTGAATGTCATAATGTTGGCGCACTGAAACACTCTCTTTGTATTGATTTACGACCATTGATAACACCGTTTGCGAAAGGTTGACCAAGGACTGAAGTGTGCGACCAACGCATACCCGAAATGTGGCCTCGGAATAGACGCCAGGCCGCATTTGGAGGTTCCAGGTACCATCGCCATCGGCAAACGCCCAGGCACGAACGACGGTCACTCCAACACTGGCCGATTCCCGCAGGATTTGCGTCACGAGGTACCTCCTACTCGGGTCGGAAGCCAGAGTCATCAAGTAGTACAGATTGGCACCGTTCACAAACAGCGCCTTCCCGTTCAACCAAAACTGCTGCCCTCGCGTCTGCACGAACCCCTGACTACCCGGCGCCGCAGAGATCACAACATCCTCATCCGTCTCCGTGTACAACCCCTGGTCTGTCTCTAAACCAGTATTCTCTGTGTAGTAAGCATTGTCCGTGTAGGTAGCGTGGTCATTGCCATTGTACAAGTCCACGTTGTACAACCCCGGGTCGTAGAAGCTCGGAGTTCTCTCCTCGAACTCGAAATCCCCTACCGGATACTCGGCATTGCAGGAGCTCCAGGTCGACGCCATGAGAAGACATGTCACAACAATATGGAAACCATTTCTAGAACCCATACCGAAAGCTGTCATTGCTTCTGAGATCGATTCAAACTTCCTCCGAGGGCAAGATCGATCAGCACTCCAACGCAAACTCAAATCTGTTGCATATTCTACCTGGCTTACTACTGATCAAACTAGCTACTTCGGTGCAGAGATGCACAACTCTGCCAACTGCAATCTCCACACGATCCTGAACACAATTCTAAACGAGTGGAGCAAATGCTTGCAAATGTTGGGAAAAGTTTAGTATCGGTGCTTGGTGGGTGAAAGAAGCTACGATGGAATGCTGGTTCACGAGAGGTGATGCGGTACTGATGGGGGGAACGATGAAGGCATATAAACTGTAGGTGCGGTTGGTTAATTTTACTGTAGAAACGGAAATGCGGGGAATCTCATTCAATATAATACTCCGAGTACTTTTTAGACTTGGAGTTCGGCGGTTTCGGCGGTTTAAGAGAATAGTTCGGAGAGTGATCAGTCCTTGATTGACGACCATTGATGTGTGAGCTCACACACAAATTGCATGGAAAAGGTAGATCCGAATTCCAAAGTCAGCGCATGCCGATTTCCCACTCTCACTGGAGTCTGGGCTTGTGGGAGTGGCATATTCGAAATTTGGACTTCATTCGTTCACTCCAATTTTGGTTTTTCTATTTTTTTCTATTTTTTTTAACACATGGACGATTTCCATTGATAGAGGAAACAGTACAAAGAACCAAAGGAGCCAATCCTTGGGTGAGTTTTGTTTTTTTTTCCTTTTAAGAAAAAAAAAGATCCCTTTTTTTCTTTCTAAACCTAGAAAACCAAACCAAGCGACTTAAAGTTAATTGCAGGTGTTGTAACTAACAAGCGAGGACCAGCACAAGGTCAGTCCCAACCCGTTTATTCCAACTTTGTGTAATGGCCGCTTTGCACTAAGGTGGAGAAGTGCATCAATGAGGATTCAATCAGACATGGTTATTTGAAACAACTAGTGGGATGTTGAACAAGATGGAAAGACAATAGAATATTGTGTAAAAGGTCTTGACCAGTTGTAGTGTAAACACCAGTTGGAGGAGTCTTCTAAACAACATTACAAACTAAAGTTCACTAGCCAACTTTATCAAGTAGAAGGTTTTGGCTAGCTATAGAATTTTGTACATTTTGGACGTTTGAGAAGTAAGTGTACCCTCTACATCTAGTTCCAAAATTCAATAAAATTTGTCAAAAAATGCATCAACTAATCTAATTTGTGAAGTAAAGCTTTCAAATCAATCTAATGTATATTGAATTTTTGGGAATCATTTAAATATACAAGGTTCAATTTTAGTTCACCAAAGTGCATTTTGATGACTACAACTTTAGATCATGTTTCTCCTTCATCTAATGTTTGCTTGCTATGAAAATTGTAAGGATAGACTCCTCTTGAAGTCTATTTATTATAGTAAAAAAGAGACTAATGAAGATCCAATGGTTAAATATGCAAAAAATTCCACACATCCTTACACTAGTCTAGTTATGGATGTTTTTTTTATATAAAAAAATGATAGAGGTTAACCTACATCATCACAAATTATTATTTTTTAAAGCTAGAGAATGTTTTGCAAATTAATTTGTCTTTCTTCTTCAAAATCACCACTGAAGCAAAAATCTTTGGACCGTTCAAATTGAGTTGTAGTCCATTAAGATTCAATGTTTGGTACACTGAAGTCTACAAACTACTTATTAAATTATGTGGGAAATATTGGTGAATGAAGTATTCATCCGGTGCATACTCACGACCAGCCAGGTAGCCGGCCTTCCTCCATGTCAGTCCATTTTGGGGTCCCCACCAAATCCATCGGGGCCAAAATTTCGCTGCCTGTACAAACTTCGAACCCTAATTCCAGAATCCAAGAGCCCCAACTGCCAATTTAGGTGCATTCGGCGGAGCCCAATTCTTAAAACGGTGCCAATTCCGGTGCCATATCTGGATTGTGGGCTACGAGTGTACCTAACTTAACCTTCCGAACCTTGAAGTGATTGATCATTCGGACACTTGCCGCATTCATGCGACGGAAGCCGTGACAGTTTCAGTTTGCTTTCTATTTAAGCGTACTCCCCTTCGAACTGAAGAATCGAAGCAGTCACGTAAATAGTTGCCTCCATTCAGGCCGATTCATTTAGGCCGATTGTTGATTCTTTATTCTCTGCGAAGTCAGTCGCCTTTCCCCCGCTCATCCCTCCACCTCATTTAAGCTATTTCATGTGGCTACTTGTCCACTTAAGTTACGGTTCGGTAGTATTGAACTGTAATTCTTGCTGTCTAAATTGAAGCTGGTATGTGGTGCTACAAGCGCGAGCGCGAATGATTGGGCTTTAATTGAAAGTCTCGGGAATTTGGAAATGCGAAATGGGCGGCGTGGAATTGATTATACTTGGGGGAGCGCCAATTCGCAATATTTCCGGGAATATCGCCGAGCGATCCGTCCTCGTCCTCATCCGTCCATCCGAGGCCATAAACATCCGCTGGTTAACTTTCCTCGGCGCTGCTTCCGCTTTGCAATAGTACGAGCTGTAAATCAACAGGAAGTTCGGAGTGAAAGCGGAATTGCATAACCTTATGAAGGGCAGGGAAAACTGACCCCCTCGCTCGGCCACTTGGGTAAAACGCTGTAATTTTTTATTTTTCACATAAATTTTTTTTTGCAAATTTTGAATTCATATTTGCAATCAGAGACCGCAAATTAGCTAGGGGATGATGAAAGTAGGGGTGATCACGGCCCAAACTAGGGGGCTTTTTGTTTTGATTGCACCTCTGGTAAAACATGGTAAGGCCAAGCGAGGGGGCCAATCCACCCAGATCCTTATGAATTGGCTAGATTGTAGAGGGTACATTGTAGATGCATTCCTCTGCCAAATTTTTGTTTAATGGTCATGTTCTTTGTGCTTGTACTAAAGTAAGTTTTTCCTGGTTGAAGTATGCAATGCCATGATAATCACTATCTTGCTACTTTTTCCAATAACTATATCTAGAATGGACCACTCTTCAAATTTGACCTCTATTTTGGAAGGAAATATGATTAAGGAGGATATCCAAAATGGTGTGTTTGACAAGGACAAGTGTAAGGTGGAGTTAAGAGCCATTTTCAATGGTGTACAATTCTATTTTTAGTACTATAGACGTGGCATTATATGAGATTTGAGGCCTCGGGAGGGTTGTTTTAGGTTTGTTCTTGGAACAATGGCCAGTAGTTTCCAAAAAAAAATTGATGACATGACACGGTCTCGACTATATTGGAATGTGCAGTTTTTGTGTTCCCATGACAATGAAACTCTTTCCTGCGGTAATTTCAGTGTTCCCGCAGTTTGGAAACCCCTAGTCTTCCGGAGGCCCCAAATCTCATCTAATGCACTCTTACAAATGGTCCATTTTGGAGTACACTTTGTGTTGTTAATAGCTTCTTTTGTATGATATGTTTTGATACCACTAGTGTCATTTCTTCTTACCCATCAAATGAATTTTGGCATCATCTAAATGACACTCTTAATACCCTCCACCTTGCATCTTTGAAAATTTGTAGTCAATTCATGATGCATCAAAAAATTATAGAACTACTTGCATTTTCATTCATAGCTAGTCTTCTACAAACATGCAAAATTATTGTTCATTTTCTACATCACATTGGATATGCCACAAAGCTAAAAGTGCACAATTACACCTAAAAGTGCACAAATAAGATATAAAGCTAATAATTGATTGGATTAAAGTTTGTATGTTTTACAATATGTGTCTTCAATTAATGAAAATTTACCGTTGTTTGTGCCACATTTCATTGCAAGAGACAAATGGAGTGTCTAACCAATTAATTTCTAAACACAATTTATTGGAGGTATTTATTGTTGAAGGCTTTGTATAGATTTTCTATTAACCCCTAAATGTCCAAATTGCATTCTTTTGCAACAAAGCATTTTTGGATGGCTCACTACAAAATGAATTTTTTTTTTTTAAATTAAAAATTTTCACACACCATACATTCAAGGAATAACTTTATGAAACAATAATTTTATAACTTTTGATTTCATGGTTAAAAAATTGTATGATATGTAATTTTCAATATTGAGCAGGCAACTCAAGAAAATAAAAAAATTCTTTGAAAATCACTTTTACAACAAATAAAAACTTAAAATTAGTTTCTTAAAAATTTGTATATGAAATTTTTTTTAACATTCCTTTTTGATTAAGAAGATGAAAGTTATATCAATAGCATTTAGTTTGTAGGTAGTTATAAATTCCTATATGAATTGCCTATTCGACAATAAACTTTAAAGTCCCTCATTTATCTCAATTTTCAATATTTTTGGAAAAAAAAATTAAAAACTGGATGTAGATTGTTTATTACAACATAATGACCATTGAAATTTGGATTTCCACAACTCAATTTTTAACAATTTAATAGTTTGAATCATTCTCTATTTCTTTCTACTTATTATTTTTTTTCTTATATGTTGTACAATTCCAAATGACTTGAAAATTTTCAAGCATATAGTCAATTTGCCTTAAAGAATGAATTGAAAGAAGCACAACCAACATGGACATTTTTTCATACAAATGTGACCTTGTAAAGTGCATCTATCCATTTTTGTGCAAGGTTCAAAAATGGATTTCTATAAATTCAAACATGAATATTTTTCAATTTTCAGAGTCGAAATGCTTTGAATTTTTTTTCATCTTTTGAAATCAATGTATTAATACAAGATCCTATAGTTATATGTATCCAAAAATGTCTTTTTTTTACATTTTTAAACTTGTACTCAAAATGATAGTTTTAGAGTGTTTTTGGTGAAAAAAATTAGGAATTAAAAGTTTATTCATGAATAGAATTTAAGCACTACTAATCTATCTTGCCTTGTCTATAAAAAAAAACTAGTTTTATTATTGATGAATTCTGCTTATCTTTAATTAATGTCCATTTTTTGAGAAGGTGGCAACGAAGTATTACATATAAAGAATATGATTAAATATCTAATATTGGTATAACCAATACTATTTTAGTAAAACATTTTAAAATCAAACTTGTGCTTTTGTCTCTGAGTACAAGTACTAGCATGTAATATGACCTCAACATTCAATTCCTTACTAAGATCCTTTAATGTTGTCAAGAAAAAAGTTACTAAGAAAATTCAAGGAAGTAAAAGTAAACTTTAAAAAAGGAAAATTAGCTCCTAACACATTCATTCAATTTTGTATTTGACATTAAAATAGAGATATATTGTATACAAGAATTTGAAGAATCAAATCATTATTGAGGGCAATTGCATAATACAATAAGTGTACAGTGGGGTACCAATCAAAATGTCGTTTTCGAATTCATAGTGAGAAAAATTTCAATACTGCCAACTTTGAAAGCCTCTCGAGAACTCAAAAATTGGTATTTTATCACGAAATTTCTACCACAGCATCATATGTAAGTTAATTATATGAATGCTAAATTGCAATGCCAAAAGATTCACCGAAAAAAAGTTATTCAAATTCTACCAACATTGGTAGCTGTGAAATTTTTCCATTGTTGCCAACTTTGACAACCTCCCAAAGATTGAATTATTTTTCTTTTGCTATAAAATTTTCGTCATGAAAAAATCTCTATGTTCTTAATATGTATAAAAAATTTCAAGGTAAATTTTTTTTAAAGAAGATATTTGAAATCTCCCAACAGGTGTAGTTTTGAGAAAATTTTCACAATTTCCAACTTTGACACCCTCCTAAGGGCTAAAAAATTGGTTTCTTACCATGAATTTCTTTTTGTGAAGTCATATCTATGTTGATAATATGTTCTCTAAATTTCAAGTTCAAATGAATTACCAAGAAAAAGATATAAAAAATCTCCCAACACGTGTAGTTGTGAGGAAATTTTCACTATTGTTGACTTTGACACCCTCCCAAGGGCTAAAAATTTGTCTATTTAACATGAATTTTCTTGCATAAGATCAACTTTATGTTGATAATGTATATTCCAAATTTCAAGTTCAAAACACTTACCCAAAAAAAGATATTCAAAATCTCTCAACATGTGTAGTTGTGAGGTTGAGTTTTTACATTTGTGTCAAACTTTGCTCCACAAAATAACACTAAACTAAGGGCTCAAAAACTCCTCCTCACAACTACACATGTTGAGAGATTTTGAATATCTTTTTTTGGGTAATTCATTTGAACTTGAAATTTAGAGCACATATTATCAACATAGATATGACTTCACAAAAAGAAATTCATAGTAAGAAACCAATTTTTTAGCCCTTGGAAGGGTGTCAAAGTTGGAAATTGTGAAAATTTTCTCAAAACTACACCTAATGGGAGAATTCAAATATTTTCTTAAAAGAAAATTTTACCTTGAAATTTTTTATACATATTAAAAACATAGAGATTTTTTCATGACAAAAATTTCATGGCAAAAGAAAAATAATTCAATCTTTGGGAGGTTGTCAAAGTTGGCAGCAATGAAAAAATTTCCACATCTACCAATGTTGGTAGATTTTGAATAACTTTTATTCGGTGAATCTTTTGGTGTTGAAATTTAGCATAAATACAATTTACTTAAAGATGATGCTATTATAAAAATTTCGTGGTAAAATATCAATTTTTGAGCTCTCTGAAGGCTTTCAAAGTTGGTAGTACTGAAATTTTTTCACACTACGAATTCGAAAATGACATTTTGATTGATACCCCACTGTACAAAAATTGTAATATACTACTTTACATTGTTTTCTAGGATTTTCAAATCTTCAAATGATCTCCCATTCAATTGTGATATGTTATTTATATATATATATACACACACAAATAAATCAATATTTCATCTACTTAAGAAAATCAAAATTAAAAAAATTTAATTTCATATTTTAAATGAGACACATAGTGAAAGACCAGCGCATTGTTATACTACTTTGATTCTTAACAAAATTTAGTTAACTTCAAAGAAGAATAAGTTGTAAATTTACAACTTTTTTATTTGTAAGTTAACTAAATCTTCTCATATATCTATTTCCATCTATAGATGATTGAATTCTTATAAAATATAAATTTTTTAGATGATTTATTATTTGTCTGAATTAAAAAGAATTTAATTATTTTTAATTATTCAAAATTTTCTATGCAGTCATTAGTGAAAATATTTAGGTGGAATTAGAATTAGAATCTAAATATGGAATTAAAATTGAATCTTTTTTCTCAAAATATTGGCATTCTTTACACAAATTGTGGTAATTATAATATAATTGCATGAGAAGTTTCAAAATTTTATATCTTCAAGATAATTTGTTTTGGAAAATAAAAATTTCAATAAACTCTCCATCTAAATATAAATTTAAAGTGTGATAGAGAGTCCATCAAAGTTTTTATAATTTCAAAACATTTATGTAAGTGATCTAGGAATTAAAATGTTATCAACATAGAGAAGAGTGTACATTGACTGAACAAAAGTGCATAAAGAATTGTCTATACACTAATTAGCCATAGCTTATAAATTGCCTAGGTTTATAAACAAAAGTCGTGGATTTTGAATTTTCCATTACCTTTATCTTACAATTCCTATTGCAAACATTTACAAATAAGATTTAAAACCTACAATTGAAAATTCCATCTATAAATAATTCCATCTTTTATATTGTAAATTTTAGAAAAAAATTAAACTAGACTAGTAATTGAAAAATGTTAATGCAAATATTGCTATTATTATTATCATTAATCTATTCAGAAATTACAAACCAAATCTTTGCCACTCTTTGAGCTACTAGTGACACCTTCTTTTTTTATAATTTTTTAAATATTTTTTGAAACTTTGAAACTTAAGTTTGGATAACAAAAAATCTCAATAATTTTTAAAATAAAATTTATATTTAAATTCTAACACTTTGTAATTTTTGTAATGTGATTGTAGCTTTATAAGTTGGTAGATTTGTAGAAGAAAATTTCTATTGATCAATTTCTTGGAACTTGAAGAAAAGTCTCTTTTTCTTTAATAACTATTTTTACTATTTCTAATGTGGTTTCATTTATATGTATATGCATTATATAAATTGAATTGGTACATTTGGATACATGATATCAATGAAGGTGGCTTATTTTAAAATAATTCAATTTGTCCTCCCATCACAAGGTGACTCATTTAAGTGGATTTTTTGTACATAAGTTTTAAGTTGATCAAAGGTGTTCATTATATAAAAATGTAGAGAGTATTGTATATAATGTAAATGAATAACTAATAGATTGATTATTTATTTTTGGCTTTCATGGCATTCAATTAGGTAAGTATACATTGCATGCAGGGTTGTCTTGTCGAACATATTTTTGGGTTTGGGTGTCGTGTACGACGTCCAATGTCGCGTGTCACAGTGACAACTTGTTACGAAGGGCGTCCCACCTCGTCGCAAAAGTCCATTTTCAGCAGCTCAAAAAAATGAAAATCTTACTATTACTATGAACCCAAATGAAGAATGTAATATGTATTCATAAAATTGAAACACTTAATTGAAACCCAACTTATATATGTCAAAATTTTAAATTTCTAATGATTTATTTTTAAGTCAACTTGATTTTTAGTCAATGAGACGTCACGAGGGCTCTACTAGACGTTGCATGACGTCTGTCTGTCGCAATGTCGCAATGTCCGGCAGAACAACCCTGATTGCATGCTGTTTTAAATACGTCAAAATTTGTAGAGCATTGTTTAACACTTTAATTTTTCTTTAAGGAAAAACATATGGTTATTTCTTTTTAATTTCAAACTTTAAAAATCAATTCTACAAAATTTGAAAAATATAGGAATTGAACTTCATTCTTCAACAATTTAGATTGTCATGTGCTTATATCTTTGAAGCCTCAACCATGGAAAGACGCGGGGGGTCTATGTGAAATTCATGATTTCTAAAATTGTGAGAATCTTTGATAATAAAATATTCAAAAAAACTCATTTGAAGTCAAAGAACTATAGAAGATCTTGACTTTCCAATCCTAAAATCAAGGATGAATGATTGCAATTCTATCCTACATGCCAAAATTCCTTGTCATCCATTGGACCAGAGTGGTCTCCTACAACGTTATAGGGATTTCTTTGTCAAACCTCACTTCAAAGGATATTCAATATTTTATATGATATATAATATGACATGCACTCTTCTAAGATGAAATTTCAAGTTGATTTAAATTCAAAAGTTTTATTCAAGTGATGAAAATTCACTCAAAGAGTTAGAGTTAGAGACAAATTGATCATGGTGTCACAATGATCAAAACAATAAAATATACTACTACATGGTATTGATTTATCATACCCCATGATAATAGCCATATAATGAAGTCAAATAACAAAGTGCATTTATGAGTATTGCTTCATATAATTTATATGTCCCTTCACCAATTCATCTACATCACCTACATTATTTCCAATTATAATATTTAACAAAAATATAAAGAACTTAATAAAAACACAATTTTGACAAGTAACAGTTAGAAAATTGTAATGGGTCAAAATTTATTTTTATTCACAAATTTGTCTTGCACATCTTGTACTATTTATAAAGAATGAGGTAGTTACAAACCCATCACAAATGCATTAGATGAAATTTGAGGCCTCCAAAGGGCTGTTTTGGGATTGTTCTTGAAACAGTTCTTGAATCTACTATGATCAGGCTGGTTTTTAAATTTTTAAAAAAATTGGATCCTGAAATGCAAAAAGAAGTCTAAAAAAAATTATGTGGCACTACCCATACCACATCAAATTTGTGCAATTTTGTACTTTATTGCGTTCTTAGACTACAGGAACTCACACCTTCTTACACCCCTCAAATCTCTTCTATTGAATGCATTAATTATTTGGAAACTATAAACCCTTGCCTATGTAAAACCTTTTTTTATCTTAGAACTATACTATCTTCAATACCAACCATAACCCAATCACACTCCAAACTCTATGTTGTGAATTTTATACAAGAAAAAGTGGTTTTTAAAAGTCAATTTTCAAATATAGTCCTAAATATAAGATTATAAATGATGATCATTTAATGAAAATCTCTGAAAAGATCATGTTTTGTATCTAGGACTATATTTAATAACTCATTTAAGAAATCCCTTTCTCTTGTAGTGATTGAAAGTTGGCTATAGTAGAGACTATAGGATTTGATAATTGGATTGTGACTATATACTTCCAAGACCTCGCAACTTGACTATAGTAGGAAAGTTACTAAGGTAAGAGGCTCAAAAATGGAGCATTAACAAGAAATGAAGGTCTACACAAAAATGTAAGGAGTGGAAAAATAAAGGTATAATACTCAAAGGAAGGCAAATTACAGACTAAAGGAGACCTTGTTTTTCGAAAATTTTGTATGTTGGTTTCAATTACTTATGATTTTCTGAAGTCAAGGTGTTGTAGAGAGGCAATGTTGCCTAGATTGTACATCAATAATGGCACCTAATGAGGCTATAAACTAGCCAAGTCAATTCAAGACTTATTTAACAAACATGTTGGAAATGGTGAAAGTCATAGTAAATGAGTATGCGTGTGAATTAAAAATTGACCCATACACTTGGCCAACAAAGAGCACCACTTTCTTAGGAAGGAGCTATACGAAAGTGTGCATTCATTGGCTACTACTAATAAAATTTTAATGCATTCTTTTTAGAGCATTCATTTTGTCTTATAATAACTCAAAAAATAATTTAAGATATAAGATGGAATGTCACAGTCTTATATTTCACTTCCTCAATATTCTTGAACCATGTACATATAACCCTCATTTACCACCATTTATAGATTGCTTTGTATTAAGAACGATGTGCACAATTTTAAATGCTTTTATAAAAGTAATTCTTAATGCCCGAATTGTTTTCAAGCCGTCTCCTATATATTGCCAAGACCTTACAACTTGACCATAGTAAAGACTTTAGGATTTGGTAATTGGATTGTATAAGAGGATATTCAAAGTGATTTATATAATCAATTGTCTAATTACGTGTCTTTGGATTTGTCCATTTCGTGTAGCATTCTATACTATTTTATCCTTATTGTCTTCTATTTTTGGTATAGGCTCCATCTTCATTGTCATTTCTGTTGTTTTGGCCCTTCTAATTTGTTCTTGTGGCAACTGCTATGTCTTTTGTTGACTCGTGGGTGTGAAGAGTTTATGCATGCGCACATTTTCCATCACACTATTATCAAATCCAATTATCTAATTGTCAATTGTTGTAGATTTGTCCAATGGAGGATTGACACTGTACCTCTCAATTGGTGGTGTAGGTCAAGGAATCTCTTTTGGTAGGTTCCAAGTTGTTCTCTTTTCCTCTATATGATTGGATGTTATTCAAAGAGAGAAGTTGGTGAGTGAAATAGAATTCCAAAAAACAATGCACAAGCTCATACAAGAAGAGAAGAAATACAAAAAGAAACATTCAAGCAAAAAAGCAAGAAAAGGAAGGAGAAGGTTAAGAAAAAGCACTACAGTAGTAGCGGAAGAGGCTAATGCCAAAAAAAGTGAAGTTCAACAGAGACACCCATTCAATTGTAGCTAGCAAGGTATGAATTCTATGGGTCCCAACTTTAGTAAACAAGTGCATACAAAGAGAGATGCATGCCACTCTAGTGCAACATTTTTGAGTACACTATCAGACTCAATTGCTTTACTTTCCATAGACAAAGACAATTTGGTGGTTGTGGTCACCACTTGGGATATACACTACAAGAAAAAGGGGTGTTTTAAGTGTGATTTTAAGTAAAAAAATGCATGTCAAAAGGCTTTGTCTTTTCAAGACAATTTATTGAAAATGTTGTGTCTAGGACTTACATTAAAATACCTTACCTAAAGACTATGGCATGTCCTTTTAGTATGACATTGAGAGACCTTTATATTTAGTAGCTAGAAAGTCAAATTCTAGCGGATACTAGGAGCTTTTCAAATTTGCGGTCATAATCCTAGGATGCTATTTCACTTCTTCATTGTTGCTCATACTTCTAAGAGTACTGTGAGAGCATGCAGTTTTAGGCAATTTGCAAATTCAGGATGGATGCACTAGAAGAAAACCGTGTTTTTTCTGATGTCTAGCCCTGACATAGTCATGTCCAGAGGTGAACATCTACATGTCTAGACAGATGTCTGTATGTCAGAATGTGCATTCCAATGTCTATAGTAGATTTTTGTGTATGCTGGAGACGAAGGTGTAAAATTCTAGTGAAAAACAAGATGTGCTTCCATTGACATCGACTTTTTGCTAGCGTTGGTTGAAGATAGGGTGATGTTGAAATTGATGTCTATAAGAACGTTCATTGCCACGTCAGCTTTGTTGACCCATTTTGACTTTGGATAATTTTGTAAGAATTATTTTGGTTCAAAATAAAAATGCTACGCAAGTAAAAAAAAATGGATAGTGACAGGAAAAATTCTGGAGGGGAAATGATGACGTGGCTGTTGACGTCTTATTTGACATCAAATATTCATGACATGGCAGACGCTATAATCTAACGTGGCAGCATGCCACGTCACTACTTTCAGGTACTACACAAATTTTATGTTCTCTTAGACGTCAGAAGAGACTTACTTAAGTCATAGTAGATGTCCTCTAAGACATTTATAAGTCTCATAAGGCACCTTGTAAGAGTGTGTCATGTTCATGTAGATGTTGAGTGTGACTTCAATGCATTCCAACAGACTCTTATGAGACGATAGGATGGACCATGTGACATTTATGGGAATTTTTGGATGTTTTAGGTAACATATTCTAGAGTTCAGAGGTGTTTAGCGTTGTACAAAAGTTAACTCCTACTACTTGAAGTTTCATGTATTTTTCATTAAACTCAAGCAAAGTTACTATATATAAACATAAAAGACTATGTCCAAAGTTCATCCTTAACATCCTATGCCATAACATTTTATAAAGTGGTCAAGGGACACTAATGTTCTATCTAGCATTTAGGAGTTTGGAGAAACTCTTTCATTGCAACGAGGATTGAATCAAGATGTTTATAGTTTGAAGTCTTCTATTTTCTATGACAATAATGACGTTTTTATAGGGTTCAAACAAGTCACATGATGTACAACAAGTGAAGCGGATGAAGTAGGATAACACAAGATGTTTCAAAAGCATTGCAATAGAGAAGTAATATAATAAGAAAGCTTGTTTCTATAGAGTATTTTCAAAGGTATTTTATGTGTGGCTATTTACCTTAATTCTTGTATTTAAGATGGCTGTATTTTTACATAAAAAGCTACAAAGGGCATATTTTCAATACCCTATAATTTTTGTAAATTCATTCTTGTAGGTTTTAAAATAGGGCTATGTTACATTTAAAATTGAAATTTTTTTCCTTCTACTACATATATGTACAAGATTTATATCATGAAACCAACAACAATCAATTCAATTTAAGTGCTATTGACAAAGTGGTAGTTTTCAACTTTTAAAGGTCAATTGTTCATTGAACAAACAATTGAAAATTTAGGTAGGTTCCTATGAAGTGAATTTGATTGGATGTTCATAAAATTTTAACATAAGATGTGAATATGTCTTTAAGTGAAAATATATATTTTTTCCAACTAGGGATCCAAATCAAAGTTATGCTTCCCTAAATTCTTTTAGTAGGTTGGAAAATTTGGATATCTTTGGCACATCTTTTGCGAAAACACTCATTGACTTTTGAAATTTGGAAAATATACAAAAATAAAATATGGTATTTAAGTGTCTAAAAAAATTTTGAAACTCTAAATCCTAAACCCTCAAATTTACAATTTCACACTAACTATGTAGCTTTTTGAACCCTTGTCATAGAAATTACATAAACATTCACAAAAACAAACAAAATAAGAAGTCATTGTACAACACAATAGACCAAAATCCTAAATCCTAACTATTGAAAATACTAAAGTGTAGGAAGATGAAGTCAAATGAGCGTCATCTACAATGACTTTGAACCAACAAAAAAAATAATTTCAATTTTTTTTAATCTAAAATGCACACAATTGCAATATAATAATGAAAATTTCCTAAATTAAACAATTTTACACTTTTGGTATTATAATTGTATAATTGTTTGACAATATTTTAAAAAAATTTGTATGTTTTAGTATAAAAAATTCATTGCTTCTATAGGGTGATTGCAAGAAACACTTGTCCTTTTTTTTGTCCCCTTAACCTTTAGGAGGTAGTTTTTTGCTCATAACTTTTGCATCTTTTGTTCATTTGACTTGAAACTTGAAATGAAGGTTTTTACAAAAGTTTTACAGTTTGTGTAATTTTTTCAATTTTTTCAAAATTAGTTTACTATTTTTAAACTGCCCCCGATTGGGTGTCTACTTTGGCCATTTTGGGGGGTTTTAGTCCTATCATTAGATGAAATTTGAGGGCATTATAGGACCATTTCGGGTCTGTTCCCGAAACGGCTCCCAATGCCACAGCCCCCTGTCAGGCCGACTTTTATCGGAAAAAATAAAAAAATAAAAAAAAATTGGGGGGGCCTGAAATATGAAAATAAGTCCAATTTTTTTTTTTAATTTCTTTTTATTACGTGGCAGTGTCCCGACCATGTAGGATTCGAGTTCACAGGGCAGAAACTGCGTTCCCGCAGTCTCCTAATGCCCTCAAATTTCTTCTAATGTTTTGACCCAAAAATGCAAATTTTGAGCTGAAAATTGGCATGCAAGGACCTCACCTAAAGTTACACAAGACCTCAAAGAGATTTTTTGAAAATACTATACTATTTAACCTCCACATGTTGTCGAAGTGGATGACTTTGTACAAGTGTGGAGAATAAAATTTATTTTTTCCAAAGATGAAATTTGTTGGAAAAGAAAGACCTTTACTTGGAATAAAATGGATTTTCATTTTCATTTTTTTCATTTTTTTCATTTTTTTACTATTTTGACCAAATTAGTGAAAAAAGAGCTATTTTCATTGTATTTTCTATTGTCTATAACATTTAGAGAAAAATTTCTTAGGTCTGAATTTCAAGAGACATAATATTCTCATTGCTCTTCAAATTATCCATATTTTTTTCAATTTAAAAAAATTTATTCCAAAAGTCACAGGACTCATAGGACTCACTAATTTTGAGCCATTTTGAGACAAAACCAATAAGTGTTTCTTGCAACGACCCTATACACCAATTTTACAAATGTGCATTACAGCAATTATTCATAAAAATCATACTTTCAATATCAAATTAAAGATATTTTGCAATGCTTAAACATATAATTTTCATTTTCCAACTTGAGGTATTGTTTACTAAGCCACTGGACAATAGTCATTTATGGTAGCTACAATATTTCATTTATGTTTGTTTTCTTCTATATTGATTCAGTATTGCTTTAGTACTATACTGTTAAATATTTGCATTAATATTGAAAGTTACCCACATCAATACCATTTCACTTGGAAGAAGAATTTTTTTCCAATCAGTAGATTACTTGTCACTTGTCATTAACTATCACTAAAATTGGTAGCTTGACTTCTCTCTACAACTTAGGAAATCCAACCCAACTCATAGAATCTAGCCCCTTAGTTTCTTAAATCCAAATTTATTATAGTTCATAAAACTTCAAATTTTGGGAGACCTTTTGGCAACCCTATTTTAGAAAAAAAATAATAGGTAAAGCTATCTATTATCACCTACCCTTCATTATAAATAACTTGAAATATTCCATTTTAATGATGCTAGTTTACTTTTTAAAATTATCTAAATTTAAGAGAAGTTAATTAATATCACCTTGCATTTGATTGCACAATATAGTTTTAAAAAAATGGAAAGTTCTCCCCCCAAGATTTCTTTCCATTCATTAGAAGTTCTAACATGTAATAGACAATGCAAGATGTTATCTTATATGTTTTGCACCCTATAGTGTGCCACGTTAGCACACTTTGCCGCCATGTGAGGCTTTTAAAATTGTTTTTAAGGGTGTCGTTGTGTCCCTAGCCCGGCCACTTGTGGTTGGCTAGTTTTATTTTGTCTCCTTGCAATGAAATTCCGTTTCATTTGGGCCCAAATTTTTTTTTTTTAAGGTGTCAACTGAGATATCAATTGAAACAACTATTAAGACATGAAGATATTTTTTGCAATATCAATTCAAACGTCATTTGAGATGTCCAAATAGACAAGGTTGACAATCTGTTGCACTAGGAAAATCCCATATGGTTTGTCTTTCCTCCTAGCACTCCATTAGTATAAATATCTTGCTTTCTCATGTCAAAATATTCATATAATAAATGTTTTTTCAAGCCATGCAACATAGTTGCCATGTATGGTGTATTATATATGGATTACAATGTATAGTGTATTACGTATGATGTATTTATATGGTGTACAATGTATGGTGTCATTTGTATGGTGTATGGTATATTATATATAATGTATTGTATATGGCATGTTGTGTTGGACATTATATTTGCATTGGTACATATGTTGTAGTAGACATTATAACATACATGTGCATTACGTAGAATATGTGTGACTAGTAGATATATTAGTGTCATTCGAAATTATGCATTTAATCACATAAATGTCCAATGTGACATTATTTTGTTTGTTTGATTTGTACTAAATATTTTAATAGACGTTCATGATGCCATCAAAGTTGACATTGCAAGATATTTCAATGTCCATATTGATGTCTCTGTAAATGTGTATATCTCAAATATTATATCTATTACTACAATATTGAAGTCTTACAGGACATTATATGTCAATATATTTGTATCCTTGCCTACACCACATGCACGGAGATGAACATCATATGAAACACATAAATGTCTCTAATGATGTCTTTTGAGACATAAAGATGTCTTTGTAGACATCATAGAAAACACCCCCCAAAAGCTCAAAAGACAGTAAATGTGCTTTAAAAAATCTGCCACGTCACCATTTGAACATGCCACATCACCCCATTTTGATCCTCAAATGAACTGACGTGGCAGATGCCACGTCAACAAAATTTGGATGGATGAAAAAAAATCCTAGCTGGCTGCTCGTGCCTACGTGGCGCTAAATTTCCAGCCACATGGCACTCTTTAAGGACCCCGTTGACCGGTGTTTTTTGGGATGTCTAGCCCTTGACATGTTCATGTCTGCATGTTTTTTTGGATGTCTTGCCGATGTTTTTTTTAACGTGATCCTTTTGGACGTCCATGTTGACATAGAGGACGTCTAACCCAACATCAACATGCATGAATGGACATGTCCAAAAAAAGACTGTTTTCTTCTAGTGATGCGGTGATGATAGTTGGCTATATATGTGATTTCATGTTCTCTTGGTAAAGTAATATGTGGAAAATTGTTGACTTGTGTCATACATTTATAACAATTCACTAGTGACTTGTTTTAGGGCCTTAATCAAGAAACAAAAAGTTTGCCAATCTAGGAGCACCTGCTCAAATAGAATACAAACATGATATGACATTTAAATTCATCTTCAAGGTTCAACAATTCCTTCATAGCACAACCCACAATGCCTCCATGGCAATTTATCCTAACATGTGAGGTTTATCAGGCCCATCACAAGACATTTACAAAATCATTTAGAAAGTTAGAAAACTATGATCAATCCTCAATTGGGGATCTCAATACTCCAAGAAAACAAGAACAACACATATTGAAACAGAAGAAGAAATCTCCACTTTAATTGTTCCGCAAACCTAAACATTGGCAAACAGGAAGTAAATAACCTCAAACAACCTTCCCATGCATTCATCATGCATATACCTTTGATTGTGACAAATTTAAATTATAAACTACCAAAATGCACTTCTCTTTTTCAAGTGAGGCCTTTAATTTGAATACAAAAGCACAATAGACTCAATTGACTTTTCTCTTCAATATATACAAATCAGAATCTACTATTTCCAACACCTCAAGTAGGAGCATAGAGCACATGATGTACTCTTGAAGTGTAGAATCTCACATTTGCCTAAATTGTTGCCATCACCTAAGAACTTACCGCTACACTAAAAAAAAGATACACACATGCAAGTGTGCTTTGAATCCACTCCAAAAATATTCCTAATAGTCTAAAAGAAAGTGCAATCATATACAATCCAAGACGATGCCACTCTCCATTACCGTAGTTCAGTAAAAATCATTCCTATCACTTCTACAAATACAATTTGGAGCCTGGATAATGAATACAACCATGGTGTGCGACTACAACACCTTGTACACTAGTGTCACAATGAGCAAGAGAATTTCATGGTCTTGGCCAGGCCTCCAATCAATCGTACACATCACAAGATGAAAACAATACCATTTATTTTCTCAAAACTACCACATACTTTTCTTAGTATTGTTCTTTAGTTGAAGAAAAGTATACCACAATGTTGTAATTTCTTTATTTGCCAAGAATTGAGTCACAAGCAATGTGGCCCTATAGAATTAATCTTGTCAATATAAAATATTTAATGAACTTTGCATGAAAGTTGTTTGAAATAATTTCAAGTGTACTATTTCAAAGACATAAGCTGGAATTGTGTCTCATAAAGATGTACTTTGCAAACTTGTATTGATTAATAAGCATTTGAAGCCTTTACTTTACTAATTTTTCATATCCAATGTGACTTTTCAACAAAATGAAGGGTTCTTCATCACTTTTCTACTAATCTCTCATCTTAAGAACCACCCTTTTTCTTGTAGTGGTAGTTCATAGCATTCCTCCTTTTGAACTGAACTCTCTCATAGCTCCAATTGAGGAGTTTTGGGAACACATGCATCACTATGCCTTGGATCAAGCACTGTTTGAGTTTCCATGGCATTTAGATTGGAATAAATAAAGCTCTGAGTTGAAAGCACGTTTTATTTTGAAGATGCGTAAGATATACCTTGGGCCATGGGATTCTAAAAGCATTTTAAAAGCAATTGGAGCCAACTTGCAAGAACGTTGCACTTGCCTCAAAAGAGAATTTGAGAGAGTAAAAAAATCCAGCCATACATCACGTCCAATAGGATGTAGCTAGAGGTCTTAGATGATTATTTATGAATCAATAAAGGATACAATGAAATAAAGAAAGGCAAAGTTGTGCAAGGAGGCAACGGACAAACAATTCAGAATTCAAGGGCCAACCCACCGGCATGGGCCAAGGGGCATCAAAGGCATGCATGATCGCTTTGTAAGTTCTTTTGAAATTTCTATATTTTCATTTTATGACTTTTGTATTTCACTTGAATGTGTTTGTAGAAGTGTTTTTACGTCTCCTTAGTTTGACATTTGTTTGTGATATGTACTCTCACAGTCCTCAAATACTATATATTACAAGCCAAGAGACCTTTGAAGTTATTTCTATATATTTCTTAATTTGTATGTTGGCATTACTTTTGCTGCAGATTTCTATGTTCAATTGTCAATTAGGTTTTTCTTGTTGAATCATTTGAAAATTATGGGAAAGTATTTAGCATACTAAGCATAGCCTAATTGTTTTAATTTTGATTTGTCAAGTGGGTCGTTGCAAGAAACACTTACCGGTTTTGGCTCAAAATGGCTCAAAATCAATGAGTCCTGTGAGTCCTATGACCCTTTGAAATAAATTTTTTTTAAATTGAAAAAAATATGGATAATTTGAAGAGCAATGAGAATATTATGTCTCTTGAAATTCAGACCTAAGAAATTTTTCTCTAAATGTTATAGACAATGGAAAATACAATGAAAATAGCTCCTTTTTCACTAATTTGGTAAAAATAGTAAAAAATTCAAAAAATGAAAATGAAAAATTTATTTTTTCTTCAAGTAAAGGTCTTTCTTTTCCAACAAATTTCATCTTTGGAAAAAATTAATTCTATTCTCTACACTTGCGCAAAGTCAGCCACTTTGACGACATGTGGAAGTTGGACAGTTTAATATTTAAAAAAATTCTTTTTAGGGATTGTGTAACTATACTATATATCTAAGAATGCCAATTTTCAGCTCAAAATTTGCATTTTGGGGTCCAAAATAGGACTAAAAACCCCCAAAATGGCCAAGGTAGACAGCCAATTGTGGGCAGTTTAAAAATAGTAAAATAATTTTAAAAAAATTGAAAAAATTACACAACATATAAAACTTTTTTTTTCACCTTCATTCCAAATTTCAAGTTGATAGGGAAAATGATGCAAAAGTTATGAGCAAAAAACTACCTGTTGGAGGTCAAGGGGACAAAAAATAGGACAAGTGTTTCTTGCAATCACCCAAGTCTTTTGTTGTTCTTGTTAATTAATGCAAGGTTGATTTTAAATTATATGGACTCTTTGGTGCTAGTCTAGGATTTTCAATAAAGTTTGCTAGTTGATATGTAAGTCACAATGTTTTAGTAAATAAAATGGTAGTTATTAAATTGAATTGGATTATTGTAGAAGCCTTTATAGACGTTAGTAGAATTAGGGCAAATTCACTCTTTTTTTATAGTTATTTGTGTTAATGTATGATCTCCCTACTACACATTGAAACTCATCTATTTGTATTGGTTTTAGACTTTTAGTTCCAAATGTTTGATATTTTGTTTGGGATATCTATGCATATTGAGTAACAGGAAAAAAGAGCTTTGGAGCATTGTAATTTCAATTGAAGTTGAGTGAATTGAATAAAACTTAGCATTTATGTAGTATAATATTATGGTTGCATTCATTAGTGATGTGAATTGAGTTTTCATGAGATGTTGTAGACTTCTAATTGATTTCAAATTACCAGAAATTATAAATGTTGTAGTGCATTAGTTCATAGTTTAGATGGATTGAAATTTTTGTATGAGCTTTTTTAACCAATTGATGATTTCTTCTTGGTTGATGTAGGTCGACTACTTCACTCGCCCACCAATTGATGAAAAATTAGAATATAGAAAAATGAACAGGTGGTTGGATCTAAAGCTTAAAGTTGAGAAAACTTTGGCAATTCTAGATGCTAGTGAAGGCAAAGAAATTGGCAATTATGGAAGTCTAGTAGATCCAGCCACCAACAATGCAGCCAAATAAAATTAAGTGAATATCCCTTGAATGCCAATGGTAGTAGCTTGAATTTGTCATGAAGTTTCTACCAATGGACATGACACTTCAGCATCAGACTTATAGGAAGAATAATCGTTTTGATATGATTGATGATTGTATTATTATTGGGTTTGACATTTTAATGATGATTTGTTCATTTTTACCTACCATTTGAATTTGCAAGCTAAAAAGGATAGTGCCTTCGTCAAAAGTTGCAGAGCAGATATTGCTTTTCCATCCCTCTAGTTCTTTTTGGGAAACTTATAGGTAGAGACTTGTTTCTTTAAGAGTATTGGAATTGAAGGTGCATGTTTTTGCTTTGTATTGAACTTTCTATAGACTCAATTGTAAGATACTTACAAATAGAATTGCAAGTTACTAATACTTATTGAAACTACCATATTTGTAAATTATACACTAATTCTCAATGTTATAGTAGAAAAGGTGTTGAAATTATTCATCTTGCATTTTGATTCCAATGAGTGGTAGTGTAATATTGGCAAATGCTATTGATCTTGAATTTTTTCTGCATTTTTTCTTGATTCAAATTGAATATTGTGGTAGGAGAATATGTACTTTCAATACTGACTTTGTAGATTTTTTTCAAATGCAACTTTTAGATGTGGGAATGTGAAAGTATCATTCATCTAGCTTATTTTTGAATTCATTTTCTTTTTTGTTGCTGATAAGTAGAGTGTAGGGTGAATGCAAGAAACACTTCTACTATTTTCCATCACAACTTAAGTGCGGATATGTTATTTGACCATGATTTTTGTGTTTAAGCTCCAAATGACTTAGGATTAATAAGAAAGGTACTTGTGACTATCATACACCTTCCTTAATTTTTTCATAATTTTCAAAAATAGTTTAATATTAAAATAGTACTAGCAATTGAATGTCACAAATTACAATTTGGAGGTTTTTAGTACTATGGAGTAGCTTTTTAGAAAAGTTATATTATGAAATTTGCATAGTGTTTTCTACTATAGAAACACAACTTTCCAAGAGAGGGATTTTTGATTGCCTATCACAATAAAGTTCTACATGGATCTAAAATGAACAACATTTCCAATGAATTTTTTAATAATAAAAAATATAATTTTGCTTTTTGTTGCAATATTTGAAAAGGGATCCAAATTAGGAACAATTGCCATTTTTAATATTAATTTTTCGAATGGTTTAAGGAATTTCCAAAAATAGAAATGTAAAATTGTGATTTTCTAGTATAAATATGAACTTCTATCTTCAAATAGGGCTCAAGGGTACACGATAGGATTGTATAGCCCTATTGTAGGTTCACATTTTGTGCACTGTAGACTTTTTTTCCATGATCCGCAACTATAGATTGTTTTTATGGCGACTTTATGATCCTTGATCTTGGATCCATGTATCATTAGAACCGTAGATCAAAATTTCAATAGACGGTCTACATTTATTCTTCTAAACTTCATATAGTACTCATAGTACTTGTAGTACTCATAATACTCATAGTATTCATAGTACTAAATCACCAAAACCAAAAAATGTAACGAATAGTACAAGTATTTCTTGCATTCACCTTGTATTGCATGATTCTTTTACTAATTACTTGCAGATATTTAGCAATGTTGAAGTTTTAAATGGCATATGAAATCCAATCATAATTTTTAATCAAATTAATAAATTTAAGTCATTGGCCTCCTAAATACAACATGCATAATCCCCTATCTATTATAGTCAGTTAAATTCCTAAGCTAAATTTAGTGCAATCCAAACAAGCACTAACCAATCATAATGTGATACATGAAATATTGATGAAATGTCACTGCACAAGCATCTGGCATAGTTGGACCTTAGATGGTGCAATTGAATTGCAAATCGCATCAAAAAAGATTTAAAATAGAAATATTCTATTATTGCAAGTAGTGATTGGATTAGCTGTAGTAGAATCAAATTTTGAATGCTAATTACTACTACCATGAAAGTGTCTACAATATAAAGAGAAAGTACTAGACCTACAACCTACAAGACCTACAAATTAATCTTGGTGTAGTGGGTCCAGCCTATCAATCTGGAAACCCATTAGTAGACATCCCTTACAACGTAGATATGGCAAATGACATTGGTAAGTGTAGGTATTGAAATGTTGGGTTCACTTGAGTAATGTTTACAGAGATGTTGAAAGCCATGTTTCAATGCAGCCCTCATTTGATAATCCTAGTGTATTTTCCAACATCTACAATCATGTAAAGGCAAACCTTTTTTAGTAGTGTCTGCCGATTGAAAGACAAAATTAAAATTAACATATTCTCATTTCCAATTACACAAAACGCATAGTTACTACTGAAGTTAAGAGTGAAATTGCAAAAAATACTTGTATTAATTTGTGTATGCTGATTTATTTTTTGGTCATAACTTTTATGTTTTGATTATAAATGATTCAAGATTAATAAAAAAGGTACTCATGACTATTATACACCTTCCCTAATTTTTTCCTAATTTTTAAGAATAGTTAACTTTCCAAAAATAGATCCCGATTGATTGTTAATTTGTTACATTTGTCAATTTTGAAGTTTTTAGTACAGTTCAGCATCCAAAAAAAAAAATTTGCGCTGAAATTGAAAGGAAATTGTCTTCTAGTAGACTTGTAGCTAATGGCCAAAGAATTTTTTTAAATAATTATTTTTATGTGGTGTAGAAGTCCACAAAGTGAGCCTCTTTGTACTTGCATTTTAAAACATGTAAAAAATGATTTTGGTGAGTTTTTTGGTGAATGACCTTCTCCATAAAGTTGTTGCAAATGGCCAAATTTAATTTTATCTTTAAGAAAATTTCCTATTTTTTCCTAATTAAAACATCAAAGTATGTATTTCCTTGAGATTTGACACTTTTCTAGTTCTTCTATTAAAAGAATTTTTCTATACATTTCCTATAGTGATTACCTTTGTCTTAAAGGTGTATATAGCAAATTTCATTAAAATGGCAGCATTCCAATAGTTTGACACTTTTGACAATTCACACTACATGGTCTGAAATCTAAATCAGCCATAGATTTTTAAAATCTATATGTATTGTAGATGTCTAATATCTATACCTTTCTAAAATGTTTTAGACTACATAGTCTAAAATCTAAATCTCCTTTAGATTTTGGAAATCTATACATGTCTAAGATGTCTATTTAGGGTTCACACTACACAGTCGCAAAATGGCATTAAGAATATTGCCATTTTAACGAAATTCACCATGTATACATTAATCACATTTTTTTAAATTAAAAAAATGATTTTTCAAATTTTTAACAACCCCCCAAAATCATGAAAACACAACAAAATCAACAAGTGTTTCTTGTAATCACTCTTAATTAGTAAGTTACAAATTCTTTCTATAGTTCAGATATTGCTTAAAGGAACTGGTTTGCCTCGAAGAGAGTTGAACTCCATATACCTGTTGCCATTCTAACTGCAAATCTGACGAAATTCAAGTACTCCAAGCTATATTTAAAACCTGAAGAGAGGACTAAATCATCGTTAACCCTTGAATGTCGCCACGGACGTCTGATGTTCGATGAATGACAAAAAATCCATCTGTTGAATGATAAGGAACAGTTTTTCATCCATATCTTTTGGAAATGTGAGCCTGGAGTCTTGCTTTGTCTCAGAAGGCAATAAGTAGCGGCATTCAAAGCACTCATTTTTTGGGTACCATGTTTTTGGTGAGGATGGTTGAAAGATGGTGTTAGGCCCATGCTGCCCTCTTTGCAAATTTCATGAGGGCAACATGCAATGCTCACTTCTTCAATTTCCGACAGTCAAACCAAGTTTTTCAGGAACATTGCTACAATACTGTGAGGGACTCGGTGAGGGGCAAGTTCTACGTTTGTAGCAGGTGAAAGTCATAGTTGCCATCACTTGCAACATTCGCAAATTTCAATTTCTATGAGAAATGCATTTCTTCTATAAGATGTCTATTGCAAATTGTGATGTATTGAACTATATGAAAGACACAACTAAAATCACAAGTTTCATAAGAGGATTTCTGGGCCCCCAAGAGACCGTTTCAGGGGTGTTCCCCGAAATTGTTCCCACTGCTGCAGACCAGTACCCTGCTGGTCTGAATTTTTGAATTTTGAAAAAAAAAAATTAAATTTTTTTTTTTTCAAAAAACTTCAGAATGTATTAAAGAGAGAAAAAATGATTTTAAAAAATATTTTAAAAATATTTAATATTTAATTAAAATTAATAAAAAAATATTTTTTTCTGACGTGGCAGTCGCTCGACCACATCAGCATCGCGTTCCCAATGCGTTCCCAGCATGTGGGAACTCGCAGTCTCTTACTGCAGCTGAAAATCCTCTTATGAGAAAGCACAATTAGATTCAATTCACAGAAGAAATTCAAACAAAATGAACCCCAGAAGTGCGAAATAAGAAAACATTTAGTAATTCATTTCCAAGAAATTTGTTGACATCACAGGATAACTTCAACTCATCTTCAGCTACAAATTGAATCAAAGAAGTAAATAAGATTTGTTGATGAGAGGTGCAACCCAAAACGCCTTCTTCAAGTATCAATCTTTGAGCTCTAAAGGTCGTACTTGAGCAACATTGATCACTTGCTGTCAATCCTATATCTAGAAGGAGAAATTATCAAAAATTCAAACTTCATGGTTGCAATTTGTTAGTTGAAAATCATTGATAGGGGGAATTAGCTTCAGTGAAATATGTGAAAAGAACATTCAATGGCTGAGATGTATTTGTCTGCATTGTTCTAACTCTGCAATGGCTGGGCTGCCCGACTATTGTATTATCTTTATACTGTTGACAGAGTAAGAACAACATCTTCTATTGTGGTCAGCAGTGCCTTCGTAACTAGTCCCATCCCGCATTCCTCCACAGTGACTAGTCTGACATTTAAGGGTTAACTTTCCAATTACAACCCTACTACTTAGAGGTGGTTTATACTTCGGTTTGGATTGAAGGCTGGTCAGAAGTCTACAAGTTTGAACCAATAGGATCACTCAATTTCTCCAAATCCGGCCCAAGGGGTTTATACTTGGGGCCGACCTGAATTACAACTCATCCTACGTGTTGCCTTAGGTGGCATGGTTTTGGCACCAAACCATCCGGCCCCAAGGGAGTAATTAGAACGAGGTTTGGAGTGGCCGGAATTCCCATCTAAGGCCGGATTGGAACCAAATTGGACTCCTCTGTTAGATTGCACAAATCACAACCATCGATTAATAGAATTTATTTATAATTATAATAAGCTCCTTCATCAGTCGCCTGAATTTTCATTCTGTCTGTGCCGCTTCACAATTGTCGCTGAAAGGTACTTTGTCTATCTTCGCTGCGCCACCAAGGGTTTGATTGGTTTTTTTCCTACTTGAGGGATTGTGGGATTTGCGGTGTTCAAATAATTATTTAAATAATTTTAATTCAAATAATTATTCAAATAATTTTAATAATAATAATAACATGATAATAATTTTTCAGAAATTCAGAAATTCAATTAACGTCAAATGGTTTAATTCTTTAAGAAAATTATTTTGTTTAACTATTTGAATAAATTTGATTGTTTACTTGCTAAAAGATACCATTAAAAATAGATCATATTTCTCTATTTCATTGTTTGGATGTAAAAGAAAGTTCTTATAGACTAAAGAACACGACATTTGAATACTGTATTATATTTCTATATTCCAAAATAGTTTAAGCAAACTATGGTAGTCTCCTTTTCAAGCTACCATTTAAAATCTTATTGACTTTTCAAGAAAGTTGAATTCTTTCAAGCAATTTTCAAATTGTAGAAAGAATAGAATTGAATTTGGCATTAAATCCAAGTCATTATATATTTTAGCATAAATCAATTATGTAAATTAGTAGCACATTACATCCTCCGTTTCCCTTTTAAATATCTAAAATGGCCATTTTAATGCTAGATTGTAAGAAATTTCAATGAGTTTTTTTCCTTAGTAGTCCATCTTATACATCTTTGAATGGACTCATTAGATTTGTAGCACCTCCTACTAATTTGCAATGTAAAAAGTTTGTAGAAAAATAGTATTTTTATTTTTGAAGTAAAATAAACAGGAAGAAAATAAAAAAAACAAAAACAAATGTTTTTCATTTATTTTTCAATAAAGATTAGAGGATGTGAAAAGATAAACATGCATATTTTAAAGTTTTCTTAAATTTGTTAATTAATTTTATTGAGCATTGAGAAAATCCAAGAGCACATGAATTAGAAATTGGGGCCTAGAGTCCGGTCCAAGAGGTTTATATTAATTGGGGCTGGATGGAAAAATTGGGGCCAGATTGACCTTCAATCCAGCCGCAGGCCCAATATAAACCGCCCCTTAGATTCCTGATCGTCACTCTTACGTCCAAAAAGACATCAAGCATACTACGGTACGGTCCTGATCTCCGTCAGACCACTTGTGGCTGACGGGCTTGTATGTTTACCCCCTTGCAAAGAAATCCGTTTCATTTGTTGAAAACAAAAAACAAACATGCACCGGCCGCCACTCTGTACGTCAATCCAATCCAATCCAATCGTCCCAGCCACGCTCATCCCCAGTCAACCCCTTCCCCTACCGCAGCGATTTAGAAAACTCTCTCTTCTCTCAATTCGTGTCCAAAGCAATGATAAGAAACGAGAACAAAACAAAACTCTATTGACTTCTCTCAAACGCCCCTCTCGTGTCCCAGCATGCAGACACCCCTCTTCAGATTCCTCTTCCCCACCATCACTTTCACGCGTACCCACGCATCGTACATAAACTTTTATAAAATACGGGGTACTATCCAGAGTCCCACTCATGAGAGGGACTCAAAAACCGCTTTGAGAAAGTGTACCCCCTTCAACGCTACTGTATTCACTGAAATGACCGGATTCCCAGTACAAACTTTGGTTCCGCGGCAGTGAAGGGAGTTGAAATGGCCAACTGAGTGCGTCGAAAACCAAATTTCACGCTGCAGGGGAAACTTGGGAGTGGATCGACGCTGGAAATCGACTGGTGCAACCGGATGAAGCTTGCCAACTGGGTCGTGATTTGGGTCTAGACTGTAAATTCAACGGGAGGAGTAATGGTCCCCCCTGGAGTCCAGAACTGGCAGATCGATCAAGGAGAGGATAGTCGAAATTTCGTTGTGCTTTGTCACTCAGAGAGCCTGGTGACTTATTAGGTGGACTTGCGGAAAGAGTAGAACTGAATAGACTGTGGCCGGGACTGAGCTAGCCGTGCACGGATAAAGCCGTCGGTGGTACATAGAAACTTCGGCTTTCTCATCAATCAAGCTCTCAGTCTCTCAGCAGTTTCAAGCTTTCAGGCTGCATGTCAGCTCTAGGCTAGGTACGTCAGACTGCACGGCTTGAATTAATTCCTGAACTCGTTTCTAGGTCTTTTGATTTTCGTGCATTCTCCAACTTCGGCCTTATCGGTTGGAAGTTGGAACGATGGGTGTTTCGAGGTCTGCACTCGCGGGCTGGGTGGCCGTGTTAGCCGTTCTGAGCTTGGTGAGCGCACCCGTGTCTGCTAGTCGAAGCCTCTCCAGTTCCAGCGATGGCGGTTGCAGAGAGGGCTTCTACCAGCACTCGTGCCCCAACGTGGAAACCATCATCTACGAGTCCATGCTCAAGTCGTTCCAGAAGGACCCCACTGTCGCACCCGGCGTCCTCCGCCTCGCCTACCACGATTGCTTCGTCCGCGGCTGCGACGCGTCCTTGCTCCTCGACGGACCCACCTCCGAGAAAACCTTCACCTTCAACGGCGCCCTCCACGGCTTCGACGCCATCGACGCCGCCAAGGCCGCCGTGGAGGAGGCCTGCCCGGGCACCGTTTCCTGCGCCGACGTGCTGCAATTCGCCGTGCGCGACACCGTGACGTTGACGGGAGGCCATGGCTGGACCGTGCCCGCTGGGCGTCGCGACGGCACCGTTTCGCGGGCTTCCGAGGCGGCGGCCAATATCCTGCTTCCCAACAGCACAGCGCCCGTGCTGTTGAAGATGTTCCAGAAGAAGGGTCTGAACGCTGCGCAGATGGTGGCCCTGACTGGTGCGCACACCATCGGCGTCACGAAATGCGCGGCCTTCGATGACCGCATCCACGGTAAGAAAATCGATCCCACACTCCCATCCGCCCTCGCGAAATTCTTGTTGAAGAAGTGCCCTGTGGCTCGTATCATCGACGTCGACCTCAACCTGGATTTGACTCCCACGAAATTCGACACCCAGTTCTTCAAGGACATCGTGAACCAACTCGGCTTGCTGATTTCCGATCAGACCATGTGGGTGGACTCGCGTACCAAAGGATCAGTGCGTGCGAACACTGACTGGGCCACATTCAGCTCCAACTTTGCGGAGGCCATGGTGGTGATGAGCCAGATCGAGGTGCTCACGGGCAGCGCCGGCGAGATCCGGCGAGTATGCACTTCCGTGAACTAAGTGATTTAACCAGGCCATGAGTTGAATTGGTGCCCAGGAGCCAGCTACATGGCATGCACCACCTGTGCTGCATGTATTTATTAATTGTAGACCATCAGTTAGAAAGTAGAAACCATGCATTCACATCTTCATCGTCACAAATGGGTGGAGACTCGACGAGTTCAATTCAGGAGGGTGTCTTCCACCCGGTGCCTGCATTCGTTAGTCAGTTCGATTCATTCCCCGACTTCAAATCAGGGATGACGAGATGCATGGAAATGTATTATTCTTTGGCTTCGGTGATGTTTGAGCTAGAAAGACATTTCCAGGCTCACTGTTCTTGACACACTGTTCAATAAATTGAATGGGCACTTCGGATAATTGGCAGCGTCTGGGTACTATCCAAGTTTCTCCATGCCAGTACTCGTTTTTGGACGGTTCCGGTTGTCCTAATCTGTTCCTTGTCGGGAATTGTGTGAGTTATGGAGAAGTGAGATCTTAAATTGGAGGCACTAGCTGGAGGTTACCCTGATTCACTGTCACAGATCATGAGAATTTAAAACTAAGCTAGTTCCTCTGAATGGGTTTGAAACTGGAGTCACGGCTCGGACCGAAGTCATGAATTAGCCTCGATCACGACGAAGTACCAACCGAATCATCTGCTTCACAATTACGTTGTTTGTTCGTTGAGTTACTTAATATTCAATGTCCTCTACTCTCAGGATGCAGTGGACATCAGCAAAAAAATGGACTCTCTAAGAGCCCCCTCTAGGCCACAGGGAGATTTTTTTGCTTTACTACATTATCAAAGTAGTAAAATCATGGAAAACACTACTATTGAAAGTGTTAGCATGTGGAGATTTAAAATTGCTATGTAGAATTTCAATCAATTTGCTATATAACATGGTAAACTGCACTTTACTACTAACTCACACATACAATATGGAAAATTATTTTTCCACATTGTCAAAGTAGTAAAATCATGGAAAACACCACATTCATATTTTCAAACATCCTCTCTGATTTTTGTCCATAACTTTTGAATGGAAATTCAAAATCACAAAATTGTTTCTTGAGGTGAAATTTAGCTTGATTTGAAATTTTTTTTTAATTCAAAGTTTTTGAAAAAAAGTCATTCTACTATGCCAAAATGTCCATCAAAGTCTGCTGAGTTTATAAGTAAGAAAAAAAATTCTAATTCATGACATGAAAACCAAATGTTGGTGCATTGGTAAGGTCTTTGGGTTATTAGACATGAAGTCTTGGGTTTGAACTTGGTTGGTTTTTGTTGATTAAAACAACAAATTTTTTTTACTACATTTGAAATGTAGCAAAATTCTCTACTTTCAAAATATAGAGATGGTAGTGTTTTTCTTACATTGTGTCTTTTACTACTAAAAAGATGATACAATGGGTAGTAAAATGTGTTGTTTTGCTAGGTACTAAGAGCATCTGCAATCCTTCCTATAAAAGGGACGGTAACGTTACTCTACCGTCTAGAAAGCAATTTAGAATTAATTACATGCTCCAATGCAACCGGTATGGGGGGCTGTAGTTCCACGGTCCCCGTAAAGGATAGCACGCTATCGGCAAATTCTGTCTTTTTGCCTGCCCCTTGATACGTCTCGGCAAGTTGATTCCTGTGGTCATCATGATGGCGACTTTGTCTTCTCTGCCCTGAAATTTCAGCAACCACGCCACCTTGCCACCTTTTTCAATTGACTTTGAGAAAAATTGCAGATACAGTTTCTCAAAGCGGTCGTGCATTGGGGCTTCTCTGACGAAAATGGGCTCTGCATAATGCAGGCCTCGTTTTCAGCCCCGGCATTTGCTGTTACAGGGCCTATTTACAGGGGATGCATTGCAGATGCCCTAAAGCCAAAAAAACCTCCCTGTGGGCATTCCCAAAAGGATCCTAGCTTTGATTTTGATTTGTACTTCAAAGCTTTACAAAATATTTGCAGCCTAAGGTATTTCACCTCAGTGTAAGAACTGATAGGGGTGAATTCACGAAACACTTGTACTATTTGTTGCGTTTTTGGTTTTTCGTCCTTCAGTACTACGAGTACTATAAGTGCTGTGAGTACTATTGGCATTGGAAAAGAGGAAATCTGGACCGTTCATTTGAATCTTGGATACATTGCCTTCATGACACGTGTTTGCTTAGCATTGATTCTTAGACAAGGATGAAAAAGTGAAATCGTCCAATGAAGATGGATGAATATCATCCGCATTTCAAATTCAGATGATATTTGGATGATGCACTTCATTCATCCAATCGTCGTCTCTCTCGTTTGGTCGGCAGGCTTTGATGGCGCCGACATTTTCCGATGTCTCCGCATGTTTCCCCGAATTCAGTTGCTTCGAAATGGTGCCGTGTGAATTGCACATGATAGAAAAGTTTATGGATTTGAGAGCTTGAAGGGGGTGCTAAAACAGGCGGTTGTAGTTTGAGATGAAGGAGGTGCGATGTGGTAGATGCATCTGAAAATCATTTGCGTCAATTGGGGTTTTCGGGTTTTGTGGAGTTCGGCAATTTAGTGGTGCGTGCAAAGGTCTTCATCTGTTGCGAGGCTTGCGGCAAGAACAATGTGACCTATGGTTTGGGTAATTTCAGAAACTCACTTTCTTCTTTATCAACCTACAACGTAATGCTAGGTTTTTGGCACATTCTTTAGGTTTTTCAAGAAAAATGTCTATGCTTTGGGATTTTGCTCTACGAGAGCGTATTTGCACTGCTTAGGGTTTTGTGGAATCACACATATGGGGCTTGCTGCTAAATTTCCAGTTAACAAGAGGAGTTCTGTGGAGAATTTGGAGTGAACAATGCTAGCGGATTCAACCTCATATCCTTGAACAAGTGAGTTATACCAATGGAATTCCCTCTTTGTGTAAACTGTGACTACTATTGGGCGTCCTACTTGTATTGAAGGGCCTTCTTCAGAAGTGCTTAAAATACAGCCTTTACATTTTAGCCATCTTCAATTCTTAATTGGTATTTTCATTATGAAGGTGTGGAGTTTAGAACTTGTCCACAAATAGAAGTCTCATGAACCCAATCTTTGATTTCTGTAAAAGTACTACCCTACAAATTACAAGTAATGCATCAAGAAATCACTACATTAGTTCATTGAAGTCCATAGTCTTTCATTACTGTACTAGTGAGAAGTCTCTATATTTGTAGTACTTGCCGTTCAGTTCTTGGGAACTGTGCTTGACTTTTTGGATTGTTACTTGGTGCACTCATATCACACTTCATGTCTGGATACCCTGAAGTTGGAATTCAATTATGTTTACATGTACGTCCTCTGTACTATACAGTGTTTTTGGGTCATATTACTTTTGATCCATATACATTGCTTATACTTCATGTCACACTTCAATACCTCTATAGCATTATGAAGTAATATTCACTGCCTTCTATTGCCTTCAGGTTGGAAGCAACATCTTCAAGTACTTGAGGTAAAACAAAATTGCTATGATACTACTATCTATACGCTTTGTATTCATTGTTCCATACTTTCTATACTTTGTCTCTCTTATTGTATTCATGCTGTATCCATAGTACTCAGATTTTGTTGCTTCTTTACGTTGTTATTAATAATTTAATTCTTGTAGTACTGTGTGTCCTTTGCACAATACTATTTCTTTCTTATGTAATATTCTTTGTGAATTTCAGAGTAGTGTTAGAAAAGTTAAAAGTATTGCTTCTTTAGTACATAGACGTATTCTTCTTTATACAATATTCTTAGGTACCTACAAAGTATTATTCACTACTGAACTAATACTACAAGGGACTCTTCAGTACTACCGAATATGGTTCGGCGTATTTCAAGTACCTTTGTATAAAGTCCTCAGTGACTTTGTGTACTACAGTAATACTATATTGTACGTCTTGTGACTAATGAAGTGCTACACTGTGGTTGAATACTGAGAACTTTCTTTTTGATTTCACCATTCTTTTCTTTGGGTGGGGTTCCATCATCTTTGAATTGCAGGCACTGTACCAGATTGTTCTATTTTAGTGTGTGGTGCTGTAGTACTCGGTGACTTCTACTACATCACTTCAAGCAAGGTATATTTCTTTACTTCTGAATGTATTATTGTTTCAGTTCTGTCTTATTGTTATCACAATAAAATGCTTTTGAATGTGTACATTTGTAGGAAAATCATCAGATGAACTTATTTCCCCACAATATTTCTAGAATATCTTATGATTAATGACTCCTTCCTCGCTTTTCAGTGATTGCAATCTCCAGTACTGTTTTGAATGGCAAGGATGAAGACATCGCTAAAAGAAAGCCGACCGAAGCCTCCTTCAGTTCAGGAAACTCCTTCGTCAGATATGCCTAGTGAGGGAGATGACAAGGACATAGACATGCCAACGAGAACCTATGAGAAGAAAGGCAAGAGAAGGGCAATGCAGCATGAAGCGCAATGTACTCTACAGAAAGGTGGAAAGGACTCTGTACCCAATCCTGGAGATGGTGCCATGCAAAAGAAGCGAAAAGCCAGTAAAACTACAGCAGCATCATTGTTTATGTCAAGTAGTCCTGGAAGAAGAAAGGTAGGGTCAAGCGCCAAAAAGCTACAGAAGCCACCTCTGTCTCAATCCGATGTTGCACAATCTAAGAGCAACAACCATACAGACAATGACAGTGCTGATGAGGTCTGCATCACCACTCCATCAAAGCTGAAGAAAAGTACTGCATCTTCCCGAACCTACTCAGAGGAGGAATGCCGCAAGCAACTACATTTCCTTTCTCAGCCATTGAAGCGGCCTCCAACTGCAATGTCTGAAGATATTTTTGCCACTGCTTGCAACTTGGGACGAGATGGAGTCAACCTGCACCGGCTGCGCTTGGAAAAGGATGTTCCCTTAGTTGATGTAGAAGCACTGTTTGGTGAAGAGAAGGGACGCAATGGCTTCCTCCTTACAGAGAAGCTCACTCCAGCTCTACGTAAAGAGGTGGAGTCACTGTACTGCCTATGCTATCAGAAGCCCCACTGCAATACTCATATTGGCAAGGAACTAGCTATGGGGTGGACTTTGGAAACAAAAGGTGTGAAAATTAATTGGGCTGGCTTTGCAGCGGAAACAAACCTTGATCAGCGAAGGTCTTACGCGAGGCGTGCTAGAATGTGGCTTCATCGGCTTGCTGATCTGGTGCAGAAACCATTCACTGAGGTTGCGACAGCAGAGGGATTCACGAAGTACTTGGATGTTGAAGATACAAAGCAGCCGGTAGTACAACTATTTCAAAACGTCAATGACAACAGTAGCGGCGCTGTTGATGGCAAGTCGATCGCGTTGCCTCTATGTCCATCCAGTCTTAGTGCAACTGCGGTGGCCGCTAGGTATAATCTCTTCCCCAATGCCTCAATTTTCTATATATGATTGCCATTCAGTTCTACTTGCAACAAAGAAAAAGCAGACATTAGAGGTCCTTTTTTAATTTTTTTTGTCTCTTCATTACAGAGTTCCATCATTTACTTAGGAAAACCGCCCTATTCATCATATTCTAATGTAATACATGTAGGAGTCACTGTCCACTTGAATAATACTAGGTACGAGACCTCCAGCTTTGAATTTTTTTTACTAAATGCTTCCGAATTCATTCACTAAGTATTGTTTTCTACAGGAAGGATGCTCTTCAAATTCTCTTGGACCTTGTACACGTTGAGCTACAGAAGTTGCAAGTCAACGCTGAAGAGGTGAAGAAAAAGGCTGATGCTGCATCTGACGAGCATAGAGGTCGACTTCTGGGAATTCAACAACTACGTGAAACTATGACTGAAATGGAAGAGGAGGGTGCATCGGAATTGCTTCAACGAGTACTTGATGGCCACCTGAAGAAGTTGAATGAATTTGCCCACATAGAAGCCCAACAGCGGAGTACTTTTCAAGAGCTCACAGAAAAAGTGAAACGTTGTGTGGCTCGTCAGGAAGGTCTGCAACAACATCTCAATGAATTGAGCTCCGGCGGTGAAGGACCAGTACTCCGTCCTCTTCCACAACTGCATCACTTGGAGGAAAAAGCTCCACAAATGGAATCTACCATCACTTTGAATGCTCTTCAATGCTCTATATGCTTGGAAGGTTTCTCTAACGGAGATTTCCTATTTTGTAGTTGTCAACATGTATACCACCCATGGTGTGCAGCACAGTGGTTTAGAGTGAATTCTGCTTGTGCTGTCCATAATTGTGGACCGGTGCATCCCTTGTGGTCTAGAAGTTGGGGCTTTGCAAATGGCATAGACAGCCATGGAGGAAGTGCACTTGATGCAGAGAACACCACTACTATTGTGCAGACTTCGATGACAACGTGCCTGCCTGTTGCTTCGCTGAAGACAGTTTCTGTCATTGGTAAGTCACTGTCAGCCTGTTGCCAACTATTTTCTTTGTTTTCGTAAGTGGGCAGTGCATTTGCTTGCAACATCAGCTTTATTTCTTTATATAGCACTGACTTTTCTCTCTTGATAATTGTATAGGTCTGGCCTCCTCAGACATAGGGGCACCTAGTGCATCTGCTTCGGACAGCACCTTATCAAAGAGTATGAATGAACAACTTTTTATTCCGCAGTTGCATGTGACAATGCCAGTTGAGGCACTTCAGCTTGTCACTCCTATGCCTTCTAGGGTTGCTGTTGACGAGACTTCTAATCCTTTTGGTTCACGAGGTTCTACCATTGCTGCAAGCATAGAGCACTCTGGTGCAAGCGGCAGTCCATTACTAGGTCAACATGTAGATATGGAATGTCCCCTGTTAACCCCCAAATCTACTGTCGTAGATTCAGTACTTGAGCTAGAAATCCCTGCACCTGATACAGTGCACTTGCATCCATTGAATGATGCCCAAGCTACAATAGTCGATAATACTACTAAGGAATCTGTGAAAGTAATCCATGCCTAGGCACTGCATTTTTCTAACTCCGACTCTGAAACCAATTGCAAAGGTCGTGAAGACTCTGGACCACCACAGGTTTGTTTCCTTATCCACGCATCCAATTATTACTATGTAACTACAGTGGGTATGATTTACAGCATTCTTGTCTAATAATTCTACCTGTTTTCATTATAGTCAGTCATTTTTGGCGAGTTCAAAGAAAGTAAATTGTATAGTGCAAGGAAAATCCTAGAAGTCATTACCAAAGTCTGTTCTCTTGTATTGTGCATGTAAAAAATAACGCTACTACAACCTATGTGGACTGTGGACTGTTGAAATAAGAAATTGCAGAATGACGAAGATCTGTGGGATATAACTGCCCCCCTAGAAATTCAAGGTATTGGCCAGGTTTTGCGGGAAAAGGACTCTGTAGAAGGGAAACAGAAGACATTAGCAACAAAGGCTACAATTACTTCTCAGCAAGTGTTAGGCACATCAAACCCTGCAGAAGGGCCTTCGAAGGGATTGTCATCAGGTATATCATGCACCCGCTTCCAGCATTCAATTGTTGTTATAGTTACAATAAAAATTTCTTTGTCTTTAATGTGGATTACATGTAAACATGTCCACTTTGAACTCTTGTTCTAGCATGAGAGAGTAGACGAGTACTTTATGCTCAATTGACCTTCGCAATAGAAGAACAACTTCTATGATTTGTAATGGTGTCAAACATTGCATTGTACATTAGAAGTGTAATGAACTTATAGTTGGTCATTAGTTCTTGCTCATTGCTATATATGTGGCTAAAAAACACAAGTTCAACCTAATGTGGTTAGAAAGTTGTGGGTTCTTGTTATGCTTTTGTAGGTAAACATACATCTTCTGTTGCATCAAAGGATGATAACGCCCCTCCAAGCAATAAGAGGCAATTGCGACCATGACCGGGTGCCACAGCGACTGTACATGAAATCATACCTAAAGTGGGTAGTCATGCAGGGACACGGGGTCAGAAGGAGGTGGGTAAGAAGTAGTTCTCTTCCAGACATGCGTCTGGAACAGAAAGTAGTCCAGCCGTGGAGGGGGAAGGGGTTGACTAGCTTGGAGGTGTGTCACAGACGTAGGGCTTCAGAGAGGTGAAGGGGCCCAAAGACTTGGGCCCCGTTTTGATAGACCTCATGCCCTATGTCATGCGAAGAGGGGGGGCAATCCAATGCTGGTCCAAATTTTTTGTAAAGTTTTTGGCATCCAATGAATTCTATTATATATTGCTTCTTTTGATTTCCTACTAACCAGATTTTCTTTGCACTTCGTGCCAGTTGTATGACTTATTGTTATGAACAGGGTGAACGACAGTCATTACCTTGGGACTTGGCAAAGGGTTTGGAGCATGTTCCTATCCTATTGGCCAATCCAGCTTCGCCAAATGCTTTGTCATCATTCGATGAATGCTACACTTATATATGTAGTCCGGTGTTGCATGAGTCAGTGACAGCAACAGCATTGGCTCATGCCCGCACCATGGACATTTTCTGCTTATGCTTTTCCGAAGTGAATGGCTCTGATAGTAGTACAAAGAATTCTGTTCTATGTGACAGTAGAAAAACAACATACACAATGGATGGTGCTTTACATCCCCAGCATATAACGGAGGTGAAGTTCTAACTTTATCTCTCTTAAGTAATTCTTGCTATGGTTACTTGTCAATATAGAGTATGGTGTATATGTATTCCTATTATTCTTGGCAAGGATAAAGCTGTCTAAGATTCTAGTGTACTAGGGTTGCTAGTTTCTAATTACTTTGACATTGGTTTTGTAGTTCCTGAAGCACAAAACTCTACACAATGGAGGGTTAGTTCGCTGCGCTGGACACAGCTGCTGCTCTGAGTTCTCTAATGGAAAATGTGGCGGGCATGTTCAACGACACTACATCCACGAGTGCTATAAACATTGTCGGTGTGCATCCTCCTATAACAATAGAGTGGTGCAAGCTGGTGTACAGAAGAAATTAGAGGTACAATTATTTGAAGCATGAACCCTCCTTATAGATTAATTTTGTAATAGTAGGATACTATGCTAATTGAAATGCCAGCAATTCGTAGAAAATTAATCAAATTCTGTCTTCAGAAGTAATTTTTGATGTTTGGAAATTCAAATTTGGAGATCTTATAAGGGTGTTTGCTAGGTCTTCTATGTTGACAACTCAAAAGGCTGGGGAATTCGAACCTTGGAGAGACTACAACGGGGATGCTTCGTATTTGAATATGCAGGGGAAGTCATTAGTAATGCTGAGATGCTGCGACGTGGAACGCCTTCAAAGTATTCTCTAGCTCTTGATGCACATTGGCAATGTGAAATGACCTTAGAAGATGAAGACCTACTTTCTATTGATGCTTCTGAGTTCACGAACGTATCCAGGTGGATGAATCACAGGTGTGATACCCAGTAGTATAGATACTTCTTCCTTTTATCTTTCCATTATAAAACAGTTTGACATGCTGCCCTTTATATTGAATTTGCTTTGAATTGTGCTCATTCCTACCTCTCCGTGCCTACTACATTTGCAGATGTGGAGATGCTAATTTAATGGACATCCCTGTCTGGATAGAGCACTCTAACATCCCGACACTTTACCATGTAAGTATTGCCGTCTTCACCTCTATGATTTGGAAGTTCTCTTTTGATGAGTTAGTAATATTGATGTTATACAAACGACAATTTTCGACTCATCAATGCTTTTCTACTACAGGTAGCATTTTTCGCAAGTAGGGAAGTTGAAGAGGGCGAAGAATTGACATGGGACTATGGATGTATCTTCACCAATGTCAATGGAATTCCACTGCCATTCTCTTGCAATTGTGGCAGCCTGTTGTGTAGAGGATAGTGAATGAACATGAGAAATGCCACAGCGTCAGTAGCACAATACATTGGCTAATAAGACGTAGTACTGTGTACCACGCTTGGAAGTGTAACCAAAGTAAAGCCTAGTACTACCTTTGTATTATTGTAGGATTCTTTTTATGTCCTACGTAATACAAAGGTAATACTTGACAGTACTTAGCCTGTACTAAATCATGACCAACAATACTGTATAGAATCAATATTCATTGCAGACCTATAGTTCAAGTGAATTGAAAATTATGGTAGTGAATGCTAGGTGTAGTTTACTATACCTATGAGCATGTACAGAACATAGACACTTATATAACAAAGTCTACTTTCTTTTCATTCGAAAACATATGTGCTGCACCAAAGTTCCTTTGTACACTATGGCAATAATATTATTGATTCTTTCACATTCCTTTAGGCATGACACAATGCTAAACACAGTTATCAAAAATGCAAAACAAATATTGTTATCAAAACTGCTGCATACAAGTGTAAACTGACTTTGCTATACATGCATTTGTGTTAAAGTTTGTTGCTCCTGTGATTACAAGTAGAATGTACCAAATGTAGAGTTCTTAGAAGTGCAAAGTTAGCATTTATCATGCATTAGGTAGACTATAGATCTGCTTGCAATTCTTCTAGAGCAGTGTTAATGACATCCACACTCTCCTCAGACAAGGTATATACAGTATCTCCACCTTTGACCCTATATTGCCTAGGAATCATTTGGAATTTGCATGCTAGAATAGAACTGCTATCCACGTATGCTGGCCTTGAATTCCGCAAGTAGACATAGTTGTTTGCACCTTGGTGTCCCCATTTCTGGTAGTAAGTACCACAAATGACAGAATCACCGGCTTCAAAATGGCTTCCCCAAACACAGTCGAACTGTTCCTGTACAGTGTGTTTCGGAATTTGGCATTGTAAAATATAGAAGGGGACTCCTTCATCATTGTCTGGAGTAGCTACAATGGCAAAATTGTCTCCCACTTGTACTAAGTCAGCCATACAATCACCGTCATATTCATACTCCCAACTGTCATCATCTTCTTCATCGATCAAGTGTGCAGTGGCTAATTGCACATTCCGTGGTTGGATCTTCAAGACAGTCCAGTGTTTCACATATGCCTTCTTCTCACAGTGAAGGAAGTCTTCCTCCAAGCAAGGGCCACAAAAGCAAGATAAGCCACGCACCAGCAGTTTTAGTGGGTCACGTTCATCAAGACCAAAAATGGAATGGAACTTCGATGAGCCTGGAATTGGATCACAAGTTGCACCAATTGCATGATCTACATCATTTATCCCTATGTGATGAAAGTATCGATATGATCTGCACACCCAGAATTTGTAGGGTCAAAGCAATGCTAAGTATTACAACACCTGTAAATACAAACTTGTCAATAGAACTTGCAAAAAGAGAAATGGTATTCAATATATCAATTGCAACAAGTCTGGAATTTGAAAAGAGAGAACCTCATTCCACCAGAACGGGTGGGAACCTGTCCAGCCATAGTAGCATCTAAAAAAAGAACGCAATCTGCTGCATTTTGGAGGCGTCTATGTGGGTTCAATAGCTGCTCAGTCCGAAGAGCCCTCTTAATGACTGCTCCAGCCCCATCCCATTCGCCTTTTCCATGCCCTGTTCCGTAATAGTTCCATAGCATCTTACATCCTCCAATTAGTGATGGGTACCTACAGAAATTTAAGAAGAAAGAGTTAGTGACATTGTACTACAAAGACTTTTTTCGATCTCATGTAGGCATAGAAGGCTGTGGCATCCTTTATAGAACCTTCTTTCGAAATGAAAAAAGAATGTACCAAAGTGACGACAATGTTATGCTTGAAGATGTCTTCTGACAAAGACAGCGTAGTATTGTCGACAACTTCATAGTACTATCAACAACTTCATAGTACTGAGGACTCTAGAAAAATACCTATTAGTACTATCGAATAGAAATGAGCCAAACATAATACTTAGGCCTACAAATGAAAACTGCATGGTAATGATGATGTCATTGAAGACTATAGATAATTACAGAAGACTACTAACAAGAATTTATTCAGAGCATTAGCCAAGTGAAGGGAACTACATACCTTGCAACAAAGTACATGGCTTTAGCACCTTTGAATTGTCCAGCGCATCCATCACTAAAAACATAGTGAAAATCTGGAGAGAGTCCTCGTGATTGCATCCATCGATTATGCAAGAGGAGGCAATGTTGGGCGAAGAAGGTATCATGAGTCTTGTCATCAGAGATGTAGAAGTGGGTCTCTCTTCTTAGATGCCCAACCTCTTGGACAGCATCGTCCTTAACATCTGCACAATAAGTGACTTGGACCAAAATAGATACTTAATCGGAATGGTAATACATCGATTGGATCTCATTTTGTGCTTCAAATGTATAATTCTCTGAGAAGTCAATGTGTGTAAGAATGGCCCCTCTTTGCAAACAGGACTGTAGAAGTTTGGCTTGCTCACTTTGCCACTTTGCTATGAAATTGTGGCGAATGAATTGTTCCACAGTTGGTGTAAAGAAATCAAGGAATTCTGAGAAGGACGTTGTCATAAGAACCTCTTTGATGCGCTTTTTGGGCCGACCATCACTTGATGTCCCAACAATTTCATATTGGAATTGCTTCCACTGAATAGTCCTTCTTGCATCTGTGACCTGTTCACGAGGGTAGACTTTGAAAAAACGTACACCACATGCACTGCAATCCCCCATTAGACATTTCCGTCGGTGGAATTCTTCTCCTTCAATCTTCGGATATAACAAAGCTTCACACAACGCTGTCACCCCTGCATATTGACTATTTCCAATACTGCAAACTCCTGTGCCGTCAACATCGCAAACAATGCATTGGCAGTCGCAAACAAAGAGGACATGAGCACCTCTATGGGGGTCACGAAACACATTCAGGGCCTCCAGAAGATATAGCACTTGAATGTGGTACCTACAACAGCACACATTGCGCTCCTTGCACTTGATGACAAAGAAAGGCCGGAGCTTGAAAAATGCTGTATACTGAATGGAAAAATGAGGATGGGCATCCACAAAACGACAGTATAGCTGCCTTTGCAAAAATTTAGTACCAGTAAATCCTATCAATATTAGAAGCTTTAAAAAAATAAAATTGCAGCCTCTTTGATTTAGTACACTGTAATACTACAGAGTACTATAGAGAGTACTATCTATACTATTTAAAAGACTATAGTACTGCAGCAAACAAATGAAAGTAATGCATAATACTGAAGAAGACTGCAATGTATAAAACGTTTTTGAAAAGAAGTGCATGCACTCATGAAGTACAGGACCATGTAGTGTATACAGTACTTCATTTAGGACTACAATGAAAATCAAGTGACTATTTCTAATTCACTAGATGTTGCAAGAGCTTAGCAATACTCAAGAGCACTTAAAAGTCCTCATAGGACAGATATGGATATGCAAATAGTATAATACTTTACCAAGGGAGTTTTTGCAAAGAGCACATGTCATTGACAATGTAGTCTTTAGTAAAGCATACTCCACATACAGTACTCTTTACGTACTCTGAGTTAATACAATGAACAAAGAAAGTGCTGTAAAAGAAGTTAGTCCTATGAACTAGGTACATAAATTCTGGAAACAATATGTAAGGGTATCCAACTCGTGCACAGTATTAAAGAAATACAAGTAAGTACCTTTACTACATCCTCATTACATAGGACCTCTGTTCCTCTGCACAGTCTACAAGTATGTAAGTCCCTACCTCACTTCTAATATTAGTTGTAGCAATGAAATGGATTTCATAGTACCAACATATATAGACAAGGATGAGCTGTACAAATACAAGGTGAACTAAACCCAAAGCTTAGCAAAGTTAGTACTACGTAGTATTGTCAAGAAAGAACTATGATGTAGAAGCAATAGGAAGACTAACTGTTTGTCATTTATATATGAAATAAACTCTGGTTGTTGTTCAACTGAATTTTGGAAAGTGAATGTGCTATTGAGGAGTATCTAAGCATATGGAAACGAGGACCCTAAAACCAGAAAGAAGAAGAAAATGCCAAAACATAATTCCTATCCTTGGAAAAAGGACTGTAAAAAGCTGGAGGGGACAGAGCGTCACTAGAGAATACTATGTAATATGTCAAGTTTGTACGGAAAGTAGAAGGTATCATGTTGAGGCACCGTGTCCTTATAGTACACAAGGAGTGGAAGATGAATGGACTACATGCACTCGTATTTGACATGCATAAAAAAACAACTACAGCTACTAGCACAAGGAATAGTAAAAGAAGTTAGAAGCAAAGGAGGCACCTGACTTTCCAGAAGTAAATGTGCAGCATGGGTGTCATAAAGGTTACGTCCCAGGCGTTTTCGTCGCACATCACGTCGCCGTGGAGTCACCCTTGTTTCTACAGTCCACCATAGAAGAACAGCGGCCTTGACTTCTTCTGAAATCCCGCCTTCCCTTTTCTTACGAGCTGGAACCTGAAAACGGCTTGATGTAACCGTTGTAGCGGAGCGCAACCGCTCTATTGCAGCCACCAAATTTTCCTTCCGTGTACCCAAGATATTGTGGAAGTTTGAGATGTCTGAGTCTAATTCTGAAACTGCTGCTTCTAAGATAGCACGTTTTCGAGCCAACATACCAGAAGAATGAGGAACTTTCAATGCTCGCAAGTCCGCTCGAATGTTCTGCAATATATCTCGTTGTGCTCGTGCTTCTCCAGGACTTGGATAGTAATCTGGAAGCAATGCACGCACGTGGTGATCCTTAAAGACCTTCTCCAGAACAACAGCTCGGACATCAGCACTTGTAATTCCTCCTAATAACTGACTCAAAGAATCTGCAATTCTTTGAGACCTTCTCCAAACACTACTGCGATGTCTTGTGGTACCCCATCGAAGGTCTTCTTGTCCGCTTCCTCCATCCATTGTGTCACGTACCGCTTGTCGTGCAACTTCCTGTGCAGCACGGCACCGACGCTGTCGTTCTCTCCACTGTCGTCGTTGCTCCTCAATCGCCGCAACTGCGTTGAGTTCTCGAGTCCTCGGACCTGGACGACCTTGCATCCCTCCCGCATCCATGCTTTACTCGTCATGTTCCCCAACAAATTGCAAGTGATCTGAACACAGTAGTGCATGATTGACAACAATGACATTCCAATCCAACAAGGCAACAATGCTTCACAACGACGAAGAAGTTCAAAGAAAGAAATCTGAGAGCCCTAAGTTAAGATTGTAATCAGAAGATGTCAGTGGCGGCGGTACTAATCCGATGATCGAATAATCAGCAATGAATTACTGACAACAATATTCATGAAGTGCGTGACGTGGATAGTCCACGTTTGCAAAGTTCATTTTCAGTGGGCCCCCCCCAAGTATTACGCAATGCTTGCTACTACCTTGAAGTACTATGCTAGGCCACAGACTGCGATAATTCATGAAAAAAAACAGTTTTGCTTTTTCATTTTTAGAAATTACTAAATGCATCTAAAAAATTTATTTAAAATATGGCCATTTTTGTCAACGAGTTGAAGAAGCTTCAAATGGAAGAAAAATTTGAATTCTTATTTTTGAATGTCTGGAAATTACTGGTTAATGAAGTGAACTTTAGGATCATGCCCAATCCACTCCAAGATTTTTTTTTCAAATAAGGTGTGTATCGCTCACGCAAACAAGCTTGAAAAGTTTTAGCTCCAATGACTTCACTATGGGTACTCAATAGTACTAAAAACCTCCAAATTGGCATTTGTGACATTCAATCAATAGTACTATTTAAATAACAAACTATTTTTGAAAATTATGAAAAAATTATGTAAAGTGTATGATAGTCATCAGTACCTTTCCTATAAATTTTGAGCCATTTAGGTTTAAAACACAAAAGTTATGGCCAAAAAACAGATCAGCACACATCGTGTGACAAAAAATAGTACAAGTGTTTCGTGAATTCACCCATAGCCATGATGCGTGTACCCATTTCATTGGCTTTCTGAAATGGGTGAACTGTTGCCCAACAAACTCATGTATGTATACTATTTAATTCACATCTTGTACCAATTGACTGTGTTGTTTTCATTCTCATAAGTTTTTAATTGGAAGATTGGGTCGTATTTTTTTGTTTTCAGTCCTGATGTTGGACATGTTTAACCCCTAAAGGACTAGCATGTGTTTTTTGGCCATATAGAAATTTTGGGCAGGTAGCCAGGTACGTGTGACTGAAAATTTGTATATTTTAAGCTGAAATTTTAATACAAGGTGGGGACGAGGAATCATCTTCATGTGTATCAAGTTTCATGATATTTGAAAATATGAGTCAAAAGATATGGCCTAATATGTTACTTCTTTTCGTAATTAGACAATCTGGGCAAATAAAAAAATATCACTTTTTTCAAGTATAAAAATTTGAAATTGGTTTTTTATACATACATACATACATACATACATACATACATACATATGTGGAAGGCTTTGAATCATTCCATTTCAAACAAAGAGGGAAAAGTTATGAGGGTTTTTTGTTTGCGAGCAGTTACGGATTATCCACTATAAAAAAAACTTTGAAGTCATTTGTTTAACTCAATTTTCAATATTTTTGGAAAAAAAATAAAACCCTAGGATGTAGATTGATTATTACAACATTACAACCGTTGGGACTGGCATTTCTCAATTCCATAATTAAATTCTTAACAATTTAGTATTTCAAATCATTCTCTACTTCTTTCTACTTACTATTTTTTTCCTATATGTTGTACAATTAATTCCAAATGATGTGAAATTTTTCAAGCATATAGCCAACTTGCTTAGAAAACTGAATTCAAAGAAGCACCACCATTTTTGACATTTTTTCATTGAGAAGTAAGCTTGTAATTTGTGAAGTGCAGCTGCCTAGTTTTTTGTAGGATTGAAAAAATGGTTTTGGTGAATTTGAATATCTTTTGATCCACAAGGTGGAGTTTTTTGAAATTTTTACCACATGTTAAAACATCATACTACAAGATCCTTTGATTTTATATGTCTAAAATTGTTTTTTGAAAAATTTGGTAGTTGTACTAGAAATGGCAGTTTTGGAGTGTTTTTGGTGAATATATAGTCATGGAACTTTAGGGTTTAAGCATTACAATGCAAATCAACAAATGAAAATAATTTATCAATATTTTATTAATATACCCCTATATATAGGCATTAGTTTGAATTGATTTGTGAACAATTCACACTAGGCTATGGGATAGCCCAAGTGTAATCTAGATTAGTAAATCAACTAGATAGGAAACTAAACCTCAAAATTTAAGACAATATGACAAATATAAAAGCCTAGGGAATTATACTATAAAAAATGACCTTGTCTACTTTGAATTTTAAATCAAGCTACTATGAGTTGTTTTGGATCTTGATCTCCTCATTGTCTGGGCTCTTTGATACAACTAATCTGCCACGCATTGGATTCTTTGGTTTAGCACTTGATGATTCTTCCTCCACTGTTTGCAAAACCCACCTTCTATTCTCACGTCAATGTGAAGCCTTCCATGCAGCATGCTTTTTTCTAGCATTCGAAGAAAGATAGGTTTGTCGTTGAGCTTCCTTTAAGGTGACAACATCATTATCAAGCCCCTCCTTGAATTTTTAATTCTTGATTTCAGCTTTTCTATACTGAATCATCCTTGACCACCATTCAAATCCTTGAATGATGGGTGAGTGTTGTTTGACCCATCCTCCACTCTACATATGCTTTAAAAAATTCATCTTGCACTGATAGTGCAATTTTTCCATGCCTTACGTCGAGCACACTACCAAGCTATAGTACTTGTTAATGAACCAAATAGAGTATTTGATAAATACATGTTGTAGAAATGTATACAAGAAACAATTAGATTAGCCATGGTACATATTGATAAGACTATTCTACTCTCAATATTACAAAACTAAGGCCAATTTGAAATATATAAAATGGTCATTATCAAAGAGGGGCTTACACAATGTGCCACAAAGTGGTAGGCAGTCCCGTTAGTGCTTGCCCCCCCTCCTAATTGTGCCAAAAAAAATGAATCGTTGATCTAGAGTTTAAGAAAAAGAATAGCCTTTTCCTAGCCAGATGATTTAAAAAAGGAGCCGTAGATGACTGCTACCATTGCTGTTGATCTAGGCCCTTAATTCGAGTCCTCTGGATTTTTTATTCTTAGAGTTTCTGCTTCGAAGTTTCGGAGTTTTGTTTAGAGTTTCAATTCCTTCAGATTTCTTTATACCCTATGTTCGATTCTGGAAGAGATTCTAGAGGCAATATTGGAGTTTTGTTTGGAGTTTTGATTCCTTCAAATTTCTTGTACACTAGCTTCGATCCTGGGGGAGATCTTGGAGGCAACATTGAATTGGGTTCTAAATTAGGGTTGCAGTTGGATTCGGGAATAGATTGTTGGATGAAGTGTTAGATATATTGACATTATACAGTAAAATAGTATATTGGTAACTGGTTAAATAGAAAGCTACGTCCCTTGACACACAGAGAGTTGTGACTCTACAATAGACTCTTAGAAGAGAGTCTTCCTATATATGGGTCATTGCAAGAAACACTTACTGGTTTTGTCTCAAAATGGCTCAAAATCAATGAGTCCTATGAGTATTATGACCCTTTGAAATAGTTTTTTTTTAAATTGAAAAAAATATGGATAATTTGAAGAGCAATGAGAATATCATGTCTCTTGAAATTCAGACCTAAGAATTTTTTTCTCTAAATGTTATAGAAAATGGAAAATATAATGAAAACAACCCTTTTTTCACTAATTTGGTAAAAATAATTCAAAAATTCAAAAAATGAAAATGAAAAATCCATTTTTTTTCCAAGTAAAGGTATTTCTTTTCCATTAAATTTCATCTTTGGAAAAAATAAATTTTATTCCCCACACTTGTGCAAAGTCAGCCACTTTGAAGATATGTGGAGGTTGAACAGTATAGTATTTTCAAAAAATCTCTTTGAGGTCTTTCGTAACTTTAGGTGAGGTACTTTCATGCCAATTTTCAACTCAAAATTTGCATTTTTGGGTCAAAAATAGGACTAAAACCCCCCAAAATGGCCAAAGTAGACACCCAATCGGGGGCAGTTTAAAAATAGTAAGATAATTTTGAAAAAATTGAAAAAATTACACAAAATGTAAAACTTTTGTAGGCAACTTCATTTCAAGTTTCAAGTCAAATGAACAAAATATGTAAAAGTTATGAGCAAAAAACTACCTCATTAGAAGAAATCTGAGGGCATTAGAAGACTGTAGGTTCCCGGACTGTGGAAACGCAGTTTCTACCACGGGAACTGAAATCCGACGTGGTCGAGAGAGTGCCACGTAATAAATTTTATTTTTTTTTGAAATTTTTTTTGGACTTTTTTTCATATTTCAGGACCCAAAAAAAAATTGTTTTTTTTGGGGTAAATGCCGCCCTGACAGCGACCAGAAGTTAGGGAACAATTTTGGGGAACAGCCTCGAAACGGCCCTTTGGAGGCCTCAGATTTTTTCTAATGCCTAAAGGTCAAAGGGACAAAAAAAAGGACAAGTGTTTCTTGCAATCACCCATAAAAGTGTGCATAAACACTTTTATTAATATATTAAAAGATAATACAATTCATAGTGCATCTTCTCTTATTCTCTCAAGTCTAATATAGTACTAGAGAAAAATGTGTTATCCTAAGAATTCCACTGCAAATCCTGCTGTAGAAAGTGTAAGCAAGGATGTTTTTGATCTAATCATTTTCGAGCCAGAAAGAGCCAAAATTGAAATTGCATTTCAAATTGCAAATGCAAACTTTAATAATGCATTTCTACAATTACCTTTAGATGCAATTCCAATTCAAGAGCATGAACAAGTAGAACAACCCTTAGAATCTGCAGAAAATGTATATCACTAGTAGAAATCTGCGTTTGCCTCAACAAAATCTACTTGACGTGTTTGTTGAGGCAAACACAAAAACTGCGTTTTCTGCGTTTTTCAACACAGTTTTTGCGTTTGCCTCAACAAACACGTCAAGTAGATTTTGTTGAGGCAAACGCAGATTTCTACTAGTGTATGGAATTAGAAATGCACCTATTGCATATATTGAAGCAATAAACAATTTCAATGAAGTAAACATAGAAAACTTTCCTGAAGATTTCATAGAAAAATGTGAAATACAAGCAATTTTAAGAGGAGAATATTAACAATGGCATCACATAAGATTGACATAAGTCATTTCACCAAATTTGATGGCTCTTACTTCAACATATGGAAACATAGATTGACTCTCATTTTCAAGGCAAAAAAATTATGGCCTATAGTAAGTGGTAAACAACTCTTACCAGTGGCACCAACAACAGCACAAATAGCTGCTGGAATTCCTAACTTGTCTTCCTCAGGAGTAGGAAGTATAAGGGTGATTGCAAGAAACACCTGCCGATTTTGTAGCGTTTGGCTGATTTTTTCGGGAGTACTTTAAAATTAGAAAATTAATTTGAAAAAAATTTGAAAAATATGAATAGTGTATATACCTCTAAGATGAAGGTTTTCACCAAAGGAAATGGATAGAAAAATTCTCTAAGTAGGAGAACTTGAAAAGTGCCAAACCTCCAGAAAATACATACCTTCATGTTCTAATTAGGGAAAAATAGTAAAAATAGATATTTTCAAAAAGTAAAAAGTGTCCATTTGCAAAAACTTTATGGATATGGTCATTCACAAAAAAACCCACCAAAATAATATTTTACATGTTAATACAAGCAGAAGGGAGCTCACTTTGTAGACCTCCACACCACATAAAATTAACTATTTTTAAAAATCCTTCCTTGGAGAGCTATAAGTCTATTAGAAGACCATCTCATCTAAATTTCATCTTAAAATCATTAAAAAAAAGGTACTCCATAGTACTAAAAACCCCTAAACTACCAAGTGTGACATCCAATCAGGGTCTATTTTTGGATAGTAAATTATTTTTGAAAATTATGAAAAAATTATGGAAGGCTTATGATAGTTATGAGTACCTTCCCTACAAATCTTGAGTCAATCGGAGCCAAAACACAAAAGTTATGGCCAAAAAACAAATCAGCACACGTAGTGTGACACAAAATAGGACAAGTGTTTCTTGCAATCACCCATAAGTCTATGGGAGGATCATGATGCATTAGCATTAACCATCATTAACAATTGCCTTGAAAACTCAATCATTTCTCATATACAATCCTGTAAAACATCAAATTTAGCTTGGTTAGAATTGATCAGTATTTTTGAATCACAAGACATAGTGACCAAAATGCATTTAAAAGATAAATTACACAATCTCAAAATGAGAGAAAACACAAGTGTTGTTAAACACATTTACAATTTTAGAGCCCACTCAGAACAACTTCTTGCAACTAGTTCAAAAATACCAGATGAAGAAGTTGTGATTATTTTAATGAGGAGTCTTCCTCAAAATTATCAATCGTTCATTCGTTCATTAAGAAGGCAAGTTGGTATTACTTTGCAGACCTTAATAACGGATTTAATTCAAGAAGAGACTTTCATCAAAGATATGAATTCCTCTTCTGATAATTCATCAACTTTATATGTTGAAAAGAAATTTTTCAACAAAGGTAAGAAACCATATTTTAACAAGAACTTCAAGAAAAGTTTAGATTCAAAAGTGGAAAGTAGTGGCTCTAAACCTTTTGAAAAGAAGAGTTTCCTAGTTGAAAAGAAATGTTATTACTACAAAAAAACCCGGCATCACATTAGAGACTGTAGAACCAAAATTGCTACAGAAAAAACAAATGGCAAGAGACAAACAAATCTTGCTATATCTAATAACAAACTCTATGTTGTAGCCTCAATAACTCAAGGACACATAGATTCCACCTAGTATGTGGATTCTGGAGCAACCCAAGACATGTGCCATCAAAGAGAAGGATTTGTGAACTATATTAAGTATCATGAAGACCAAGTTGTCTATCTAGGTGATGACTTCACCTCTTACACCATCCAAGGATATGGTGATGTCAATGTCAGATTGACTAATGGAGAAGAAAAGTACATATCTAATGTTCTACATATTCCTGACCTTGCAAAGAACTTGTTTTCAGCAAAACAACTTGACAAGCACTAGAAGAAAACCATGTTGAAATCCCTGAAATCACGTCATGTAATTTGTGTTGGGTTCCTGTTTCAAAACGCAGTCAAAATGCAGTGAAAACACAAAAAAACGCAGAAAAATGCTTTTTCTGCGTTTTTTTGTGTTTTCACTGCATTTTGACTGCGTTTTGAAACAGGAACCCAACACAAACTACATGATGTGATTTCAGGGATTTCAACATGGTTTTCTTCTAGTGAAGGTAGGTGGGGCAATTCACATTAAAGATGGAGTATTAATTATAATGAACAAGTTGGCCCAAACAATAGCAACATGTAAGCTTAAACCAGATTTATATGAGTTAGGTGAGACTATTTCATTTACTAACTATGCTTTGGCAATTCCAACTCCTAATGTATTAAATAAAGTTGATTTATGGCATTCAAGATTAGGCCATATAAATCAATATCGACTTAGACAAATACAATCTGTTTCAAAAGGAATTCAACCTTTTGATGAAAAACAAATCACTCTATGTCAATCTTGCATTGAAGGCAAGCAACATAAGATTAAGTTTCCAAAACAAGGTGCAAGAAGAGCAACTCAAATATTGGAACTAGTTCATTCTGACATTTGTGGACCTATGCAAGTAGCCACATATACATGTTATCTTTATTTTATTACTTTCATTGATGATTTGACAAGATTATGTCATATTTACTTAATGAAACAAAAATCTGAAGCATTCTCTAAATTTCAGCAATATAAAAGCTATGCAAAACCAAAAACATCATAAAATAAAGATATTAAGAACTGATCAAGGTGGTGAATACCTATCTACTGAATTTACCAATTTTTGCCAAGGACACGGCATCAAACATGAAACAACCACAATCTACACACCACAACAAACTGGTGTGTCAGAACGTAAAAACAGAACATTAATGGGAGCAATTCTTTCAATGCTCTCTTATTCTAAATTGCCAAAAATATTTTGGGGAGAAGCATTACACACAACAAATTACCTCCAAAACAGGAGTGCAACCAAGGCAAACTCAACAAATTTAACTCCTTTTGAGTTATGGTATGGTTATCAACCAAACTTATCTTATCTTAAGATTTTTGGGTGTAAAGCACATGTTCTTATTCCTAAAGAACAAAGACAAAAATTAGATTCCCATTCATTTGAAGCCATTTTCTTGGGCTATATTGAAGAGACTAAGGCTTATAGTTTGATGAACATAAACACCAAAAAGATAATAATTTCTAGAGATGTCATATTCGATGAAATTCTTGTTTACATTTCTAAAAGACATATGTTACAAGAAGATAATGAAACAAAGATTCTAATAGATCCTACTTTATTTAGACCACACCCAACTCTACAAGGTCAACAACAAGATTTACCTCAAATTCAAATCTTGCCTCAGTCATCTGATCAATCAGACTTACCATTTCAACAAGGATCTTCAAGAAATCAAAGTACCATCACTCCACCAAGCCCATCATTATCTACTCCATTATATCAACACAATCCATCAGATCATCATAATCCAACGAGTAATCCAACCAACAGTCTTTTAAAGTTAAATTTGGATTTAGTTGGTGAATTACCTTATGAAACTAAAGTTACTTCTTCTTCTAAATCTCCTTATGCACCTCCAAGTTCCTTGGCAAGACCTACAAGGCAAACTAAACCCACAAGAAGGTAACTCAAATCTATAGCCAGTAAAGCACCCATAAAGAAATCCAATCCAAAGAAATATCAAGCAAACCTTATACAAATTTCCTTGGATCCTCCAAAAACAATGATAGAAGCTTTATCCAGGTCAGATTCTCATCATTAGCAAAAGGCCATTCAAGCTGAATTTGATTCCCTAGCAAAGAAGAAAAATTTGGATTCTTACATCTTTACCACCAAATAGAAAACCAATCAATTCAAAATGGATTTTTTAAATTAAAACTAAGGCTAATTGCAGTTTAGATAAATACAAGGCCTGTTTAGTGGCCCGTGGTTTTATACAAATCCAAGGTGTAGATTATACAGAGACCTTTTCACCTGTAGTTAAACTTAATTCTATTAAAGTATTGCTAGCACTAGCCACTCAATACAATTTTGAAATTCATCAATTAAATGTTAAAATTGCTTTCTTATATGGATTACTTGAAGAAGACATTTATATGTCTATACCTAAAGGTTTCCCCATTCCTTCAAACTCCAATCTTATTTGTAAACTATTTAAGTCATTATATGGACTTAAGCACTCCTCACGTGTTTGGTATCAACGTTTGGATAACTATCTCTTACTCCATAATTTCCACAAATTAGAATCTAATGCTAGTATTTCTATCCAAAAGTTAGCATACCAAGGTTTCATAATACTCACAGTTTATGTTGATGATTGTATACTAGTTCGTAATCAGCTAACTCTTATTCAATCCATTAAAACTATACTACAACAAGAATTTGACATGTCAGACGAAGGTGACTTGCATTATACTCTTGGTAATGTTATTATAAGAAATAGAGATGAAGGCTGGACCATTCTTCATCAACAAAAATATCTTACCTCTAAACTTCAAGAATACAATATGTTAAATTGTAAACCAATTAATACACCTATGCAGTCAGGACTTCGTCTCAGTAAAGAAGACTCCCAATTATTCCAAGAAGATAAACATCTATATTCTCAAATTGTTGGCAGCCTTATGCATGCCATTGTGAACACTAGACCTAATTGTGCTTACACTATTAGTAGTTTAGCTCAATATCTCTCTAATCCAATTGAATTACATGTTCAAACACTTAAACATACATTAAGGTATATTAAAGGCACTTTATCTTATGGAATCTGCTATACAAAATCTCCACAAGGAGACATTCTTCATGGATATTCTGATGCAGATTGGTTTGGTTGTAAAGATACTAGGCGCTCCACCTTAGGCTATTGTTTTCTCCTCGCTGGTGGAATTATATCCTCGAGCAGCAAGAAGCAACAGTCAGTTGCCCTTTCTTCTACAGAGTCAGAATACATGGCATTAGCCAAAGCTACTGCTGAAGCAATTTGGCTAAGGAACCTATTCCAAGAACTTGGATTTCTACAACCAAATCCAACACTTCTTTATTGTGACAGTCAAAGTGCTATAGCTTTGACAAATAACCCAAAATATCATTCACGGTCCAAACACATAGATACTCAATATCATTTTACTCGTAAGCGAGTTCTCACCAAAGAAATTGACCTAAAATATATTTCTACAGCTGAAATGACTGCTGATATACTTATCAAGTCATTACCACGTGACAAACATCTTTATTGTATGAATCAACTTGGAATGTGCTCTATTTCATTTCCAACCAGCAAACCCTTCCAAGCTCTTATGATTCACACCCTATTCTTCTTACATGGGAGTATTCCACAGCTTGAGACCTCTTTAAGTGGGAGAAATTACCTCTATTACCTTCCAAAAGAATACAATGTATCAAAGAACTCTCAAGACAAACTTGACTTAGATATTTGTGCAAGACAATATAGAACTCAACCATGTCAAGATTGCAATCAAACAATAATAAATCAACACAAGATGAACCAACAAAATTAGAGTAAAAATCAAAAAGATACTACCTCTTATTACAACCAAGAAAATTGTTGTTGTTTCCATTGTACAAGACAATTTTGTTCTTCCATGTAATGGCAGAGTTGGGTTCTTTGTCCCCCAATCACAACTTGAAATCATGAATAAACGAACTCTAGCTAAACATGTGAATTGTGAAGCCATCAATCCATTACAAAAGGATTTCAAATAAAGTGGGAAATAATAAATCAAACCTTAAGCAATCTAACTTCAACTCGTCAACATCACAAGAGCAACTTCTTTGTCGACCTGGTTCCCATAGAAGAAAATCACAACACCGCAAGTCTGCTCTTGTATTACAATAATCTATTCACATTATTTTTCAAATCAACTCTCTTATTTCCTCACTCACTCAACTCTCTCACTCACTTGCCAAACAAACAGATGTAACAATGCATTATCAAAAGAGGAGAGAACTTACTTGGAAATCGAAGACTGTTGCTCCACTATTCCACTGCTCATGTACATCGCTTTAGTCGACTTAGGTTGGGGTGCAGGCAAGGCTACAAAGGCAATCAGGGAAGGTTGGGTTCGGTAGGCGACTTGGCTGGTTGCTCCGTGGGTTCTGCAGGCTCCCAGCAGAAGCTCCAATGGACATGCTCCACCCCTCCTTCTCCATCCTTGCTCCACTCCTGCACTGACTTTGTTGCGACCTGTTGTTGCACAGTTGCTTAGCTCCAATGAGCTCATGCTTGACGCTCGAAGTAGTCACTCACTACTCTCTCAGCCAGCTCGTACAAGCAACAACGTCGCAACCATGCGACAAGCAAAAGGGGAACAAAACCGAAACCCTAATGTAGAAAAAAGAAAGCCGTTTGCAATGGATGTCTTGTGAACTTCATCCAAAATGACAAACTTTAATCTAGTATACTAGTGGGAGTGTTAGATATACTGACATTATATATTAAAATAGTATACTCGTTAAATAGAAAACTGCGTCCCTTGACACACAGAGAGTTGTAATTCTACAATAGACTCATAGAAGAGAATCTTCCTATATATAAGTGTGTATAAATATTTTTATTAATATATTAAAAGATAATACAATTCATAGTGCATTTCTCTTATTCTCTCAAGTCTAACATGAAGACACAACACTGATCACCCAAATCCATATTTTTGTTTTTTGAATTGGATTGATTTCCAATTGGATTGTTTTCGATTTGGTTGAATGGTAGTTGAATTCAAATTGGATTGAATCAAATTGGGTCTCATTGAATTGATTCTGAATTTTGATTTGGGTAGAAATTGAGCAAGTCAAGTGAGCATCAATTTTGGGTAGGTTGAAGTTGGTGAGCAATGTGGGTGATTTTGGGGGAATAGGAGCAGCGGCGAGAAGTCAACAATTTTGTAGGTGAAGGTTCTAATTCTAAAGTTGTGCTCAAAAGCAGTAAAGGTTGAATTTGATTTACCACTTGCATTGAAACAAATCACACAGTAGGGCAATCCGATATTTAGCAAGCAAGCTCTTCAATACAAATAGGATCACAATAAGTGTAGTCTACAATGAAGGTTTTTACTATATCCTATTTTTTATAATCACCCTAAGTACATATTACCAATTCTATGGTAGATTTACAAAAAGTAAAAATTTTACCTTTAATGAATTAAATTGACCCTACTTTTTATCTCATGCCATTTCCTACTACACTACTAGTCTCCCCCTTGAGTAGTGGTGCTTCTTTGGACACTCTCTTTAAGGCTAATCAACTACATGCTTGAAAAATCTAAGATCATTTGGAATCGTACAACATGTAGGAAAAAAAATAGTAAGTGGAAAGAAGTAGAGTGTAAAAGCCATGAGGTGGCCTTATGGTCCTTTAAGGATTGAAGGTTTCTTTCGCTTGGCATGAAGCTTAGCAAAACTCATTGTAAGTTACATGGCTAAAAATTCTTCAAGTAAAATCTCAAAAGAATGCAAACATTGCAAAACTCCAATCTACTTAATTAAAAAAAAACTCATAAATATAAGTTATTGAAAGAAAAGCGTTAGATGTTTGCATAGTTTCAAAAGCATCCTAACACTAAAAATGATTTGTGCTTTGAATTTTGATAAAAGGTTCAATGATTGACAAACACCACCAGATAAATTGAAATATTAGCAATATAAAAATATAATGTTAAAAAAGATCCATGAATATGATTTTAGAAAAAATGTTCTTTTCATAGTCACATTTAGTAAACTTGTCAATCACTGTACAAATAGAATTATTCAAATCCTTCTCCACATAAACAAAGAGACTTGTATGTCTTGAATTTTGGTGTGATGTTTAAATGTCATATTAAGACTTACCTTTGAAAAAAAAATGAAAAAAGATTTCTTTCAGCAAATTTTATTGCAACTTAAAAGGTGATGAAGTTGAAATCTTGTTAAAAATTCCTTTATGCCCTTCACTATACAATGTGCAATTATTGTGCAGTGACACGACCATTGTAGTTGATTTGGCACTTAAATTATGTAGTTATTGTTTGGCAACTGGAATGAAGGTTGTCTAGGTTTTGGAATTTGTATAGTGAAGGGTGGGTATACTCTTAAGTGACCACTTTAAGAACTTGAAGTAGAAAAGCAAGGCCTGGTAAAATCTTGTCTTTAGAACTACTTTAGTAAGAGTCTGTTTCAAGTTTCTTGAAATTCTTCAACATTGGCATGTCAAGTTGGAAATTCTTGACTTGCAATGGACAACCCACTAACCTCTAATATCAAAACAAGAGCATCAAAGAATAGACATGATGATCCTATGAATATTAAAGCCATCAAGTATCGTATATAGTAGGAGCCCCTCCCCCCCCCCCCCCCTTCCTTGAGTTAAGTACTAAGCAAAGATGTCATTATGAGAAAGATCAATCTTATAGTGTTGAGTCTTGTGAGAAGTGTTGGGCCTTATAATACAACCATTTTGCCAAATAATGGAGGGATTGATTGTAAGTTATAGGAAATTGTAGCTCATTGTTTAACATGAGTTGCTAGCAATTTGATTGTTCATAAAGTGCGAGTATTGGAAATATAAGCAAAGAAGACTATAAATGTCTCATCTAGATTCCCCATAGGGAAAAACTTTCACTTTACACTACAATAGTTAGGGGAGCTATCCATAAACATTAATTTGATCTATTTTTAAAGACAACTTACAACCACCTCCAAAAAGTTAGGAAAACTTGAAGAATTCTTCATCTAATTAATAGAGACCTAGATTCATTTATCCACATGAGGACATGATGTTTTTATGGTGCCATCATAGAAGTGAAAGAAGATACATGGGTATGTAAATTAGACCTCTCCATTATATGACATGCACCTACATTTTTAAAATTGCAGCTACAAAACAAAAACAAAATATCAATAGTTGTTTAAGAATTGTATAGAATGGCGGTTAAATGAAGCACCCCCAATTTTGAGTGCATTTTCTTTTTATTAAGTTTTTATAACCAAAAATTGTAACAACCAACGTACTTCAAGTTCCTTAACAATAAAACACCTTATTTCTTTGTTTGTTTTGAATGAAGTAGGCAATGTCTTCAACAAATGAATTCTTCTTGGGGAGTGATTGCAAGAAACACTTGTCCTTTTTTTGTTCCCTTGACCTCCAATAAGTAGTTTTTTGCTCATAACTCTTGCATATTTTCTTCGTTTGGCTTGAAATTTGGAAAGAAGGTGCACACAAAAGTTTTAGATGTTGAGTAATTTTTTCAATTTTTCAAAAATTATTTAACTATTTTAAAATTGCCCCCGATTGGATGTCTACCTTGGCCATTTTGGAGGTTTTTAGTCCTATTTTTGACTCAAAAATCCAAATTTGAAGCTACAAATTGGACAAGTTGGAGGTTTACTAACATTTTAAGGATTTGGAATGAGTTTTTATGAAAATAGTAACATGTATATTGTGCACATGGGTCAAAGTGACCTTCCTTTGCACAAACACTATGAAGGGGGAAAAAATTTCTTAAAGGAATTTTTTGTTGCAATGTAAGCACAATTTTGCTTAGAAAAATGGATTTTCTTAAAATAATTCTATGATTATTTTGAATTACTAAAAATGAAAAGATCTACAGACCCTTTTTTTGCTATTTTTTGCTCCCAATGGCCTGAGTAGTATTTTGTAGTACTCTGTAGTACTGCATAGTACTACATAGTACTAAATCGATGGCCTAGATTCACAAGCACCCGAAATCAACGGCTGACATTGACAGGCGCAGTGCAGATGCGCAATATTGGTAGGATTGCATAGGATTGCTAGTCCTATGCTAAAAAATTGCGTTTTTGAGACAAAAACGTGAAGTATTTCTTGCAATGACCCTAAGTGGCATCTCTTTATTTGAGATAGGATCATATTTCTTATCATTACCTCATTTGATGCTAATTTGAGTAAACTTGCCAATCACCACACAAACAAAATCCAAATCCTTCTCCATATACATGTGAAAACTTGCAAGTTTTGAATCTAGTGTAATGATTAAATGTCATGTTAAGATTCATGTTAAAAAAGTTTGATGTCAAAAAGATTTCTTCCTACAAATTTGATTGCAATTTAAAGGTGATGAAGATGAAATCTAGTTAAAATTCCTTGCCCCCCTTCACCACACAATGTGTAGTCACTATGCAATGATATAAAATTTTGTTTCTATTGTAGTTGAGTTGGTAGTTGAATTATATAGTTATTGTTTGATAATCAGGATGATTTTTGTTTAATTTTTGGACATATATAGATTAGGTAGTAGTAGTCTAAGTTTCTTAGGGCTTTGCACCCTCAAATTGTTGATAGTGAGACTCAAGTGCTTAAAATATGCTTAAAATATGTCACTAGACTATTGTCACTTCTACCTTGAGATTTTGGTAGTTCACCATCATATTCTAGATGATTGTTGTTCTTGCATCTCCTTTATTTTCACTCCAAGTCATTTTGTTGGTTGATTCATTAGATTGATCCATATTTGCATATAAAATACAATGAAGATACTTTGAAAGACACGGTCTTTTGTATTGTATATTTAGATGCCTCCTCTTTAGAATTTATCCAAAATTTGGCATCTAATATTTCCTTAATATCTTAAGTACTCTACATTCTTGTTATCTTTAGTTTTCTTTGGCAACAACAATTTTTTTTAATTAGTACATCTAATTTTCATCTACTTTTGTTTTCTTTGGCAATAACAACTTTTTTAGCACAAATGGTTTCTTGCTTTTTAAATTTATAAATCTTCTATTCATTAGAGAAATATAGAGAATATAGAGAGCAATGGTCTTAGAAAGTCAATATTTCTATAACTATGTGCCTTAATTCCTCGAGACATAAGAAATGAATCTCTTAAATGAATGGGCCCAACATGTCACCTAACTTTTGACTTTCTTGCCTACATTCTTGTAACTACATGTTGTAATTCTAACAAATTTAGGGAATAAACCTTAACTTGAATGGTGGACCCGTACAAGCATCTATCTTTTTTAACACATATCTCACTTTCATTTGTTCTCGTAACTATTGAACTCTTAAATCATTGCACGCCATTGCGCACCATTGCTATGTATCCTGTGAGTATATAAAAAATATAAAGAATGCTCAATGATATACATATTTGGAGGAGTTACTTCTAATACGAGTCTTTATAATTAATTTGAGCATAAAAACAGGCTAGTGCCATATGCAGTAAGGCATACTGTTACAACGAATTCAAGATTTGGTCGCAGTTAATTTCAGCGAACAAAAACGAGGCATTATCTCTAAATTAATAGATTCCCATCCATGATTCATTGTTTCATTTCAATCTTTGACAGATGCAAAATGAGTGATAAGTTTCACAATTAATCACTAATCACAGCTCAGACTGGTTTCTCTTCGTCCACTAGAAGCTGTGTAATGGATGGAATGAGCTCCTTGGCTACCTCTGAAATAGTTCCCTATACGAGACCACCAAAGAATGAATCAATAGAATGAACAAACATTGAAGACTTTGAATTAACGAATTCATTTTGTATACTATACTATTTATTCTGTGAAGCAATATCCATAATTTAATGCAGAGAGAAAGACTAAACACCATTTAGTGCATCAATCACTAAATAGAGGAAACGGTGTACATGTTTGCAAGAAAAATATACTGAGGCTTGGATACTTTGGATACCTGAGGCTTCCCAATCCGCTCTTGCAAGACACCGTTGAGAGCACCACGGAGCTCTTTAAAAAGAACAGCAGTTTGGGCAGGGGCATTCATCTCCAACCATCCATCTACAGTAACTCGTCCGGTCTGTTTCATAGAAGTAATTAGCTCTCCTATCAAGGGTGCCAGTTTAAAGCATGCATACATTACACTATGAGTTTGTTCGAAACATACTTTGCGGTTGCAGAAACCATAGACGAATTATAATATGTGATTCCTATAACTTTGATTACGTTTGCTCTAAAAGAGAAAATGTGAGATAAAGTGATGAGATTATCAGTACGGCCAAAGTAAAAAGACTGTTTTAAATATTTATCTAAGAAATTTAAAACTATGTATATAACTATTAAAGATACAAATTCAATTTTAAATAAACTGAACCTTGACACGATAGGTTACAGTTTCTTTTTATTACTGTCTGGTGAGAAAAGGAAGAAAGTCGATACCAAGAATCTCAAAACGTTCGTCAAAATAATATGTTTTCAAGCTCTAAAATGACATTGAACAAATTGCAATCTTTTCCACGAAGGAAAAAATTTTACACGTTGATTTAGATTTTAAATGTGAAATTTTGTAGTTAACATGAATTTTAAGAACAGCATAAGCCAAAATATGATAAATTGATGAAAATTGACGACATGGTAGCTTCTAAAAAGAAACGTTGTGAGTTCCTTCAGAGGTTAATGGTGATTCCTGCACCAAAACGGAAACAACATAAGACGAGGGGAATAAAATAGGAGAAACCTGATGTTGGACACTGATGTCCCCGCCAAATAGAAGTAAATCATAAGGAGAAATGACAGTGGTATCACGCAAATACACTTTGCTCGTCTCTACCTGCGAGAAAATGAAGTCCATTGTTAGAGATCTCTTGATTGACATTGGGCAATAGTACATAATAAACTTCACATTCACAGTATTACGGCTCACAGACACGACCTTGTAATCAAAGAATATAGCTCATGGTGGTAACTGTGTTGCCAAGCAAGTGGCGTTTCACAAATGATTTGAACTTAAACTTTGAGAGCGAAACCTTAATATACTGTATACAAGAAAAGTTACGCACTGACCTTCTCATGAAACACCAGAAAGGGTTGGCGAAACTCTGAAACCATATGATTAACAGATGTGGGATGGATAAAAACTTCTCGGCGACCATCCGACCAATGAGGGCGTTGGTCTGGAGAAAGACCAGCTCGACGACTAAGAGCACTTGCATGCCCTGCTTGAATACTATCTTTGCTCATGCCTGCCACATTTGGATACAAACCAGCACAAATGGATGCCTGGATTGCAATTTGGGTCAAAACATATGAGCATCAATTTCAATTAGTCTGCTAAGCGAAAACCAATGAAGTAGAATTTCTGAAAGTACTTCCTTAAACAAAATTGCAGATGAGATTTATAGAGAATTCACCTTGACTACTGATGGTTGAAGTGAATTTAAATTGAACGGTTGACGCATATCATCAACCCACTTCTCTAAACCAGTTCCATGCTTAAATTTTCCATCCTGTAGCACATTCAGGAGTTGGATTACTTAATACAAACAGGTAGAAAATTAAAAAATTCGCTAAGCAGACGAATGCAATGTACAAGATCAAGCTTGCAGAATCAACAGACCTGTGGAAAAGTCAGAAAGCCAATGTCTGCAAGCAGGCTGGCAAATTGAGTCCTTAGATCCCTGTTAAAATACAAATTGGTGATCAGGACCATCTCGCACACAAATGAGAACGTAATCAATGCATCAAAAACAATAGTGTACAGGAAATCTCCTCACCTCAGCATTATCAACGTCGATATGCTAAGGAAATTGGCATGACAAAATTCACGTGCTGCTTTTGCTCCTTTCTGTACCCAAGATAACTCCCACCATAAGAATAATGCAATTCTATTCTTCTGCTGGAGAGTACAGTTACAGAAACTGCTCAAAGAAAAGACTTCAGCACATGCTTGAGTCTAGATTTTGCCAACAGCATCATGTTCGTCTACACATGCCATTTGAGGTAATCATGTACCAAAAACAGCTCATGTGGTGCTGATAGTTGAGGCACAAGAGCTGTGTCAAACAAAATAGTGACCTAGAAATGGGAGATATAAACCAACGGAAATTGACTTACAAAAACACGATAATGCGAAATTTCAGAGTTCAAATGGGACTGCCATCATTAAAGACAGTGCTGCATGATATCATACCACTGCGGCAAGATGGCTCCACATGTTGTACGCTGCAACCATACAAAGGTGATCTGAATGCTGCCCACTTGCAATACTAACGGGTAGGCTCTTGTCACTCCTCTCTGCAACAAGGGCTTGCTTTGCCCTCTCAGCAGCCTCTCTCTGCAAAAATAATTCTCCATCTTATGAGCATATGCGCAGATCAGTACCAAGCACAGCTAACAAAGCAGATCCAAAAAATAAGATGGATAAACCTTCTCTACTAAATATACTAGTAGCTATTTGAAAGTTCGATGATTTATTGCTTCATGTCTACATCACTGCATCACATCCCATCAAGACCATTCCAAACATCTACGTCTTCAATGCTATCTGCGGGGGTTAACAACTACGATAGGTGGAAAAAGAATTGAATACCTGATCTTTGGGTGCAACAAAAGGTGACTTATAACTCAAGCAAGCTGCCACTGTGAGCACGGGACTAGCACACCCCAATACTGCTCCATACAGCATCATCTATACATCACAGAGTCACAGCATGTGAGTCCAACTGCTGTCCTTGAATACATGGCCTAAAATCTATAACAGCAGGAAAGGAAGTGCTTACCTGCGAGCATTCGAAGATATACTACAGAGTGACCATACGAGGTTATAATTAAAAAATAAATAGCCCCATAAGACACTGTCGGCTTATGATAATAGCATGACTACATTCTAACAGAATCCACCCTTATGGAACTTTCACGCCAAGGAGGAACACCTTAACCCTGAGTAGCCCCCAACCTGATGGAAGATTGTGATTTGAAGGGGAGTGTAGTGAAATTATTGACCCCTTGATCTAAGTGGGTTTATTTTATCCTTCGCGAAGTATAAAATATTCCCCCTAGGTGGGAATATATCCTTAAAAGAATCAACAGGACCAACTGTACATCCATATTATTTAATGCAAAGAATAAATGGTATGCTGTAAACCCCCAAATCCCCAAGTCGCTCACCTTCCCAATCCGGACGTCCACAGGTAAGGCAGCCAGATGATGACCCAACGCAGTAATCTCCTCTTCTCCGTTTATTGCACCTACCTGAACATTCACCCTTTGCATCCTCATACATATATTCTTCGTGATGTAGCCATAATAGTACCCATGCCCACAGCAACGACATAAATGATCAGAGGATCCAAAGAACTACCTCACGAAGAGTTGAAACTGCACTCGCCACTGCATCTGACTGCGGAGGCTCCAGAGCCTGCAACAGTTCCACCAGAAATTCAAGAACTACGTAACACGTCATAGACAACTCATTTCCCGAGATGGGCAATTCAACGAGAACATAAAGAATACCTAGTAGGGAATAGAAATATCACTTAAAACATCGTATAAATATACAACTATAGGAGAACTATGCTAAGTACGCGCTTTGTGGCTTGCACCATACCTTCTCTAGGAAGGTCGCAATATTGCCAAGCCGGAGAAGCTTTATCTGCAAGGCCAGCTCTACCAATGGAACTCGTAACATCTCTGGAAGCTGTGAACAAAACTTGTATGTGAGCACAATCGTTTATGTGAAAAATGAGCGAGATGTGCCTCCCTTGCAATTGACGCACCCTAGACTTTGCGCTGCAGTCATTGCTTAAGAATCATACATTTGTAAGAGTATTGTTCTAAAGCATACATCAAATGAGGACTGCAAAATTGAGTTACGAAAAAGAGGAATCCAGAAACCAACCACTCGAGTGTCGCGACAGTCACTGACGCAGAAACAGCACACATACAGCGGAAGGAACGAAAGAAGATTACTTGGAAAGGCCGCATCAACTTCTCAAGTCGATTGCGAGTGAATAGACAGAAGCAGTTTCCTGATCGTACACGCCCAGCTCTACCACTACGCTGTCTCGCATTAGCTTGTGAGATCCAAGCCTCCATTATACTTGACATACCCTGCGTGAAAAAAGCAACCAGAAATCAAAATTTGATAATAAGATCACAATGACGAGGTTGCACAATAGAAGAGATTGTATAATCAATCGAATAAACAATGCACTAAAAACACAACGCAACTGTTCTCAAGGCGACAAGGACCCCAAACAATCTAAATCAAGATTCATTGCAAAAAAAATAACGCACGAAGTATCAAAATGACACTGCGGTCAATAATTGAGCTCAAATTCTAAGAAACAATAAAACTAAGTGACAAGAGTTTTTACCCTGCGAGGATCAAAGCGGTTCTCTTTATGCTTCCCGCAATCAACCACATGCACCACATCATCGATTGTGATACTTGTTTCAGCGATATTTGTGGCTAGAACTATCTGTAGTCCATTACAACAATATGAATCAGGATATCTCCAAATGTTAAACAAAGAGTCCATTGAAGTTGTGCAGTGAACGCCTGATCACGCCTTAGTCCTGATGCAAATGTAGAATGCACACCTTGCGAATGCCCTTCGGAGGCCTCTGGAATGCTCGTCGCTGATCCGCAGGAGCTACTGAAGAGTGCAATTGGATCAACCACTCTGATGCAGATCCGCTAAACCTTCGCGAAACAGAAAGACGTTCCCAAAGCAGCTGAATCTCTGCCAATCCCTGTGCTCCAAAAATATAAACCCACAATTACTTCAAATGACATGCAATGAGGTTCAAACTGACAACAAATGAGGGGAACCGCACAATAATCCATTTTCATGAACATTTAATGTTAGTAGAAAAAAGAGACCACATTATAAAATAACACTATACAATAGAGTCATCCTTTACTTTTCAAACTTGTGTTGTCACTATCATGTCCTAAAGTTGTGCGCATTTGAAAATTGAACAAAATGTTTTTGGTCTCGAAGAGTAATGGCATCCCAACAGATTCTATTCTACAATCAAATCAATCATTGGAGTTACACTGAGAGATGTAGAAGATAAATGATGAAAATCCACTGACGCCCTATTCCATCTTGTGTTTATTCTTTTACCTCTAAGACGTAGATAAATGATGAAAAATAATTGACGTCCTACTCCATAATTCTTTCAAGTGAGTATCATTGATAAATCAATGGGATCCCATGCTACTAGACCAACCGCACTCCTAAAAACTCAAATCTTCAATCAAACAGAAGATGACACAAGGTGTCAATTGATTTTCATCATTCAACCTTTATGTACACTTCAAATGCACAAATGATCAGGAAATGAAAGCAAAACACAAGGTGCCAAAACAAGGGATGAGTTTTCGGATAACTCTATCATATGCGACTAAATTTTCTTCATACGCATTTTCATCATTACAGCTGTAGGCTCCCGCTAGTCATTTTGAAATTCATTACACCAGAATACAGAAACCCAGAATCCTAAATCCTGCCAGCCAGATCATTATGATTCTTGAACTTTAAACGTCGATATTATCATATATATTATAATCACAATGAGATTCAAACAGATTCACCTTCATTAATACTAATATGAAAGTTGCTGCACAAAAGAAAACAAAAGTTTAAACAAATGAAAATCACCAGGAAAAATTCCAAGCACTCACCGGCAAAAATACAAGAACTGCACCTGCTTCGCCTTCTTCATCAATGTAGATAACTAAATCCTCTAGTAACTCGTAGTCTATCACATCTTCGTTCAGCCTTTCCTGAAACCATTAGATTCAACAATTATGTTAGCAGGGGATATTTGACTTTGCATTTATAAGGGTGAACCCAATATTTATATTCAAGCTCAGTTGTCAAAATATAAGCTCATGGAAATTACGAGCATCTCTATGACAAAAGAACGAATAGTGCCAGTTTTATCCAACATTTAAAAAATCTAAATGCTTAATGATATCCAAGTAGCTCTAAATGCTTCTAGGTTTGAAACAAAGAGGGCATACCAGGTTCCTGCGAGTTCGTTCACTAAAATTACGATAAAGTTCTTCTTCGTACAGTGGGTTCACCAATACATCCTCCAGTTTGGATTCGTCACCCCAACCAGAATTTACCAGGTCCTGCCTACCCCTGCTGTTACCTACTAGTCTTTTCGATGCCTGTACACAGTACCCACATATAAATACTCAGAATATAACATTGTAAAGAAGAACCTGCAGTATAAATCACGGTTGTATTAATCACAAATACTGGACAACATGGACACCTCATAGTATGGAAAACAACCTGATTATTGGTTTATGTTCCCGACCGTGTCGACGTCCAGCAAGCATGGACTGAGCATGGACTTGCTGGGACGACAATCAAACATCTAGGAATACTCAGAGAACGAAGAGTACACACACGTACATCAAAACTAAAAGTAGGCCCCCACCTTGTACTTATAAAAGCAGAGTGCCCATGGAGAAATAATTAATGGAAAATTGCATTACCTTTTTCCTATTTGCTCTATAATCGTTACCCACTGCTGCAGGAGAATCGGTTGCAAGCTTGTAATTAGGTAGCTGCTCGTAAACATCTTCTAAAAAGTATGTTGTCACGGGAAAGGTCCGCCCTCTCGCCGATATGACAGGACAGTTACCGAAGTAACTTGAGAATAAGTTGGAGTCCAGAGTTGCGGACCTGATTCGTAAGAGAAAGTCACACCAGACCAATCATTCATTTCCCGTGAGATACGATTTTGAGTAAAGAAACATCCTACGAAAGCTAGTCGCAGCAAAAAAAATAGGTTGGAAGAAATTCTCACTATGAGCGATTTTAATATTACAATGAGACCTAAGCTAGAATTCCGGATCCTAATATACGAAGGTACAGAACAAGAAACTCCATAAACATACATGAGTATAAGCTTCAAAGGGAAACCACTTTCGCGTCTTCTTTCCAACAGATCCTTCAATATGACTAATAGAAAATCGCCCTGCAAACAAGCAGCAGCAAAATCAATGAAGATGCCTGCTTAACAGGTAAGTTTAATAACCAATACGTCCGGAATCAGGGAAGCAATTGGTGATGACAGCACACTCATATTATACACGCCTCCTTTTCTGACAGTTTAGAAATTGTACCAAAACTGTGCGTTCGTGGACCTCGTCCACGATAATATGTGAAATTTCACTCAAATCTCTGTCACCCTGTTGTACATCAGAAAGTAACACATCGCAATGATATAAGACACTGATTCATTGCTCCGATTTCGAGGTGGAGAATGACAGGTGCGAATAAAGAAACAGAATCCAATGACTAGGACAACGCTGAATTTAAGACAAACTTTAGAAGGGCCTGAATGGCTAAGAAGACCTGTAAAGTTCTAACCCTTCACGGCATCCATAAACAAGCACTGGCGTAAAATAAGAAGAGCACAACGGCAATCAAATTAGGATAACCAGCAGATGTGGTTTCAAAATAGAAGCAGCCCAAAGAACTCACAGCTAGTCGTCGGAGTAGAATACCAGTCGTGCAGAACATAAGCTTGGTCCCTTGATGCCTTCAGCAAGCCAAGATAGAAATCAAACTTTCTTAGCATTGAACTACACGATTTATTGTCGCACAACACAGCTATTTGATCACCTTCAATGAATTACTGCAATAGACATAGACCTGCACTTCTTTAAACGCAGAACTCTCATAATAGAGTCCTATAGTAGCGCTTTTCAATGAGGCAACTGGAGAGGATTCAAATGTTGCGTATTATATTACACAGTGTTGTCTGCGTTCATCAAATTAGACTTCTTCAAACACTCAGAGTTGGCTTATAGTAAATTCATAAAGCTCATTCCAGATCAAGAGAACCTGTCCTTGGTCGCAATGGACCCTCTAAACAGTTGGTTGCTAACAGCTAAGACGTCCAACATTTATTTTTTCACTTTCATAGTGCCGCGAGGAAAACATGAATCTGATCTAAGAGGAACAGATGCTTTAGTGTTAGAATAAAACAAGAGTCAAATCAATAACAATTAGATTTTAATATCAAAAGAAGCATTACCAGGCTGCATCGAGGCGAACTTGATACCCAACGAGAGATTTGCTATTGCCAGGAGGTGGATCACACCGTTCCACAGCCACCCTTTCAGCAACTGAAATCGCCTGACCAGCACCCAACATTTCTAATGTAAGGGCGGCAACGAAGTACAGTACGGCAACGAAATACGTTCCTTTACTAGAATGGTTACAATAAAACCAATAAAATTGCAAATATTCGAAAAAGGAATCATTATTGCTGTAAAGGTGGTAGAGGCAGAGGTCACTGTAATTGCGTCTTGTCAACTCACAACAGCCTTTGTTACACACATGTAAGAATAGCTGAAGTCGGCATGAGATAAGGAAACTTACAGCAATTCGTCGTGGTTGAGTGCACACAATGTTGCAGAAGCCACCACGTCCGGCGAATATCATTTCGTCCAGTATGAATTGCGGCACCTGTTCAGAATACCCTCGCATCAGCATGGCACAGAACAGAACGTTAACATCTAAATTTGTATACTAAGAATTACTATACCTGGGTTGTCTTGCCACACCCTGTTTCACCACCGACCACAACAACTTCGTTGTCTCTCACTTTCGCGAGTAAGTCACTTTTGACATCAGCCATTGGCAAGCTCGCTCTGGATTTCAGCATATCCTGTTGAAATAACAGATACAATCAATCAGTATATATCATGAATGCCCTAGCAAAACATGGAGGTAATTAAGAAGCAGATTCTATATTGTTTCTCTAAAACATTAAAAAGCATTCCTCAGCATCCCAGCACGAAGAGCCATGGAAAGATTGTAAGACAAGGCGGTTCTCAACAAAGGAGATAACTTTCAAGGAGATTAAATACCTGATATTCCTGGGACTTCAACTTCTGGTCTCTTTCTCGTAGAAGACGAATGCTTTCAGAGTCTTTCCTCGACTTACGCTCTATGCAACCAAACAAGGCGAAGGAATTCAAAGACTACATATAGAACATGTTTCCCAACATAGTGTTCAAACCATGACAAGTTAAAAGCCTGTGCACGTTTAAAGAACCAAAAAAGGTGCCAAAACTAGCATTGGATTGAGTATTCTTCTAAACAAGCATGAAAGCATGGACAAATCATTGATAATGCTTCAACTTGACTCGATTTGATACCATCATAAAGCTGAAGCGAAAATTACCATCATTTCTTAATTCCTTGCGCTCTGAGTTCTCCTCCTTCTGTTGGCTCAATGTTTGCACTGGAGAGTCATCCACCTTACTCTCCACAGATGTAGAAACGTCATTGGCTTTGCTAGTGTTTACCAAAGACTCGACAAATGCAATCCTCTTCCCAACTTGCTCCTTTACATCTTGAGTTTTTGCATTTTGACCTTCCACAGTTCAAGAAGAAGTTAGTACGGAATTAGACGATTAGAAGACGTGCAAGGAAACAATGCAGTATGGTACAATCGTGACTCTGAAAACCTCAATTTGCTGAGGGCAAATCTAGGGTATAAAAAGAACCCGAGATAGGTAACATACGACTTTGTCTGAAAAGAGAGCAGGAAGAGGACTTCATCGACAACAACCTTCAGCAAGCCATTGCATGCACATGGTACGGTAGGGCTCTGGCAAGTTGCGATACAGCGGCAGCTCAGGAAAGAGCCAGAATAATGCCCTCGTGGCGACTGCGTTCTGTGCTTCCTGTAATTAGAACAATGTTATGTAATGCCCTCAGGACCTTAAATAAAAATGACAATAAGCTGGAAACTGAAGCTCATCTAAGTAAACCAGCTATGGCAAAACGAGTGCATTAGTCATAATTAAGTCACGTAGCCGTAAGAAAGATACCGCAATAGAATTGAAACGATCTTCTTCCTCGGGTAGCCTAATAGTGACAGGTCCTCCCACGACTTTGTTCTTTTTGCGACCAGTAGTGGTTTGAACAACGGTGACTGAGTAGCAGAATTGTGAATATTGTCCTGGAAATTTGTCGTATTTGGGAGAAGGCCACCCATTTTTCTGGCAATGCTGCTGCAACACTGCCTTTGGTAGCCTCTGCTGCTCTCCCTGTCACAAATGACATAACATTTCTGTCACATGTGCAATGACAAGATCCATGAAGACATGTGAGAAAGAAGGTCCTTGTATAAACCTTGAAGACTGAAAGAAGCTGTGATTAGAACCTGAGGAGCAGATTTGCTTCCTTTCTTAGTTGCTGCGACTTTCTTATTAGTTGGTGCGTCACCATAACTTCCCCATGCAGTGATTTTCTCTCGCTTCTGCATCTGCACCACACTTTGGGGCAAACTCTGATCCGACGCTCCCTCTTCATCAAACATCCCGAAAAGCCCTACACCTTCGTCGACCGGCTCAGAGACACTCTCTTTGTCATCTGATAGTGCGATGCTTGCCTTTTCAGGAGTTCGTTCAACCGCTTGGCTCTCAGCACCACTTCCTTGAAGTTCATCTATACATACAGAAGCAAACAAGTTATATATGAAGCAAACATCAATGTGATTTGAAGTATCATCCGAGTGACAACTCGCGAAAAATTTCTGCAGCATACCATTGTCCACAAAGTTCTTCGCGGGGCCATCTTTGAGAGACAGCTCTTCGATCTGATTTTCTTCATGAGACATTCCAAATGGGCTTGCTTCAGGAACTTCCCATGATGCAGGAACATTCTGATTGCGAGACACCGCAGCATCTGCATAGCTTCGCACCTGTGAGTGCGCAGGGATATCGTACTCTTTTTCTGATAAACCTGCAGATAACACCAAGGTCTGTCACTCGCAGCGCAGATATTCAAAAAAAAATTCCAAATCAAAGACCAAGATACTGAACACAAAAATGTCATCAGCCTAGCTTAAACTAAAGAATTCAAATCAATCTAAATTAGAATCGAAACATTGACTGTACAAAGGACACAACATCAACCAATAAGGTCTACAGGTGAGGGTGAAATGGATGTTAGACAGCATAGCCAGTAGTAGATAGACGAGATGCCAACTTAGTACAACGCTTTTCTCCACAGTACCGGTATCGCAATCAAGATATATCCAGAACGACTTCGGCTACTAAACTCTCTTCAAAAGTGAGAACAGACCTAAGGACGTGAGCTCGGATTTAAGCTCACGAATAAGGCGGCCTGCAGCTGCCTGACTCTCTTTGCTTCCTCTCGCTTTTGCATCCGAAGCTGCTTGCTTTGCAGCTTGGTATCTTGTCACAGTAGCTTTGGTCCTTGCTTCTGGGTCAGCAGCCTGCAACGCAGGCCACTGTCCTACAAAAGTTTAATCATCTATCGAACTTCGTCAATCGTTACACAATGTATCTATTGCATCTTGATGCGAGAGTCAAAGAACCATTATGGAGCAAACCAAGAGAACATCCTCTCTCTGGAGGAATGATACACGCATCCAAGAATCTTAAGTGCATCGGTACGGAATCTGTTGAAGATGTCATAATAAGCTCTGACAACGATTTCCATACATTTTGAGCCTGTTGTAGCTTGTGCCGATCTTGCTCACCAGGGAGTCCCCATACCTGATCAAGAAACCATCAGTTTTGGATGGAAATGACCAAGGTGGATCATTATATCTTATCTCTACAATACGATCACAAGTGGGCACACTACAACCACAATAGTTCAAGACTACTGTAACGATAAAATTACATGCATAGAGGGTCAAGATTTATAAGACAAATTATGCATCCAGAGTACCTCCCAATTCGAATCATCCTCAGAATCCTCCTCCAACTCTTCCTCCTCAGAGTCCTGCAATGCCAATCTCAAATCAGAGGAAGAAAGATATTCGCCACCGATGAGCAGTCCGACAATCAATAATACAATTCACAAATGACTGTAAATCTGGAAAGACAGAGAAAGAATACCTCAGCTTGTTGGGCCATGTACCGCTTGATCCAGTCCGCTTGCTCTGCTTTCACCTCACTCTCAGATTTTTTAGGTTTTTGGACTTTCACAATTAAAGGCACATCCTTCGAACTTTCAACTTTCCTCTCAACGTAGGTCCAGTTGGGTCGCGCAACAGCCAGCACTTGAGCTTGTCCACCTAGAAACAACGGCATGACCACTTCAGGCATCGCTGCAGATGGGCATGAGATGCAACAGTATAGAATTCGAACAGAGGACGCCATTCAGCACAACCAAAACTCCCGATCATGAGCTGTTGAATACCTAGAAACAGCTAACGATCGCATGAAAGTGAACCGAGGCAAATACCTTCCGGGTTTGCGACTTGAATACCGCTGCTGAATTTAGACGGCAGCTCATTGGGGGGCAAGTTTAAGCACAGCCAGTCAAGAGCAGCCTCTAAAGTTGCACCACCCTAATGTTACACGAAACAAAATTTTAGTAAATCGAATGATCGAAGCTCCTTGGAACCTTGGAGACATAGAGAGAGCTGCATGAAAACTCCGATGCAAGAAAATGCAGGGCACCAATCACCTACATGCTTGACATCTCAACAGAAAGTGGCAAGCAGATTTTCCGAAGATCGTTACTTCGTCCACTTCTATGGTTTCCAATAACCTGATCTTTCATTAATGAAATTTCTATGCTTCTGTTCTAAATCCTAATTCTTCAAAAAGACATCACCAGCACGATTATTATAACGCACACAGTCGCCATATTTTCAAACCAATGTCACCAACAGCGAATGTTTCGTACACAACAATCGCAATTGACACAGAAAGTGGCAAGCAAATCTTCCAAGCACTGTTGATTTGTCCGTATCTTTGGTTTACAGTCGAAATTCCTTTGTTTCTATTCCAAACCCCAACTTCAAAATAAACGAGGAGCACAAACATAATAAAAAAACATGAATCAACTCTTCCTATGAATTTCACCAATTTGACCAGGATCGAATCCTTCACGAAGAATGCTCCACACACAACAATTAGAAATGGCAATTGATAGGATTGAGTACCAAGGGAAGCTTCGAAAGCGCAGTTTCACATTGCGAACTCGTGAATCCTTCAGCAACGAGCTGATCATAAATGTTCTTAAGAACCTTCACAGCCTGTTTCTTCTGCCTTTCGGTGAGCGATTCCTCGGGTAGTTGTGGCTGATTACCACCTCCCGAATTCAACAGCAATCTGCGCAACCGAACCTCATTCTCGGACGACAAGTTCACCCTTGCGGCTCCTCGACTAGCGCCTTGGTTCCCAGCAGTTGCAGCTTTCGCGCCTTTGCTGGATTCAGCTGCCTTGCCAGTGCTTTTCACCTTCGCTTTCTTCGGAGGCATCTTGTCCAATCCTTGCTCTTCTCTCACCTCACGAGCATTCTCTAAAACCCTAAACCCAAGACCTGAAATCGAGTGACAATGAGTCAAAATTCAGATGCAAAACACAGGATGAGTCGACATGCAAATGCAGAATTTGCAATTGAATCCGCTGATTCCGCTCACACAATTGCGACGTCCGTGGAATGCAATGCACGACCAAAATTCAGCTGCACTCGTCGATTTCAAGGGCAAAATTGAAGGCGACGTTCCTTCTTCTCCAATTTAGGGTTTCCGTCACAATCAAGACCACAAGTGATTTCCTGCATTTAGTCAAGTTTAACTTACTTAGTGCAAGTAAGATAACTAAGCTTACCCTTAAAATCTCATAAATAAGCAATACATGGTTTGTATTATTATATTTAAATTTTTTTGGCAGGGTCTTGTTGGTAGTTAGAATGGCATTCTATATTCTTTAAGAATGAATTTTTTGGATACCACAAAAAAAAATACAAATTTTGAGAGTATTGAAATAGAATTTAGAATAATGAATCACAAACTCTCATAAATAGTGAAAGTACATTTTATGAAAGAATCTAGATTGTTCAATTTTAGAAAGTAGTTGGAATTAAATGTAGTTATATTAGTGTGACCAACATTAATTGTTTAGTATCACATTTTTTCTAAAAGAACAAAATTGTTTTTACCAAATCAAAATTTATTTCAAAAATTTTAATGGTTTTGAGGCAAACTAGGCATTCCTTTCTCTTTTTTTTATAGTTATTAAATAATTAAAAATAAATAGGATCTCTAGAAGATGCAATATAAGATGCAATATCAAATAATTGGAAGGTTTTATACTAATTGAATTTAAATGAGTACTAGATCACTACAAACATGTTGGAGGAAAAGATCTAGACCACATCATATTTAAGCAGTGGCGCAATTCTAAAAATTTCTTTATTGTGTGGGAATTCACAATCTTCTATACAATTAAATCTCTTCTAATGCTTCAATCAAAGAATATGTGAATTTGCTGAAGTAAAATAAGGTTTTAGTTGGATCATTGAACATGAGAAGAAGTTGAGTTTCCTATTGAGGTGACTGTAACTCAAGAGTCTTTTTATTATTACTAATTCTAATATTTTGAATTTTGCCAATTTCACTTATCTTTACTATATTACCCAAAAGAAAGTACTTGTGTGATTCTTAACTGCTAAATGTTCAAGGCATTAAATTTTGGTGTTGACAAAACTTTGAAGTTATATAAAAACTTTTCAAGTTATTTTTTTAGTAGTTTGAATTTTTGAGAATTTCTTTTTGAAGTGTAATTCAAGCATCAAAATTTGATTACAAATACCAATGATTATGATTTTTCTATTTTAGATTTTGTACAAGGGTGTTCATTGCATATCTTGATTTTCTAGTATTGAGAGTTTTTAGAAATGAGCCTCAAATCTTGAAGAAAAAAGCACATTTATTAGAAATTTGTTTCAGATTATCCAATAGAAATTGGAGAGCTATAAATTGACCAAGGTTATCATGTTATGTTGTCTAACCTCATATGTTTTTGGTAGCCAGTGTTTTAGATTTGACATGTAAAACAAAGATTGAAAGATTTCAAACAAAATTCTTAGTTTTAATATTCTCATGATCAAACATTAAAATCTTTAAATTCATAAGTGATATTGTTGTATTTTCTTTTCCCATATATTTTTCAAGAAGTCTAGTTTGAATTTGTCTCATTACAATTTTAAAAAACTATTGATACTTGTCAAAATGTTAACTTTTTGTTCAAGATACAAAACCAATATGATTAGAATTGAATATTTTTAGCTATTAAATTTTTTGTTGTGGAAATTATAAATATTCACCTATAATTGCTAGCAAAAGATATTTTCAATTTCTAGCTTCAAAATTTATTGAAAAATATTGGTTTGTAAACTAGTTGATCTACCCATATGCATGCAATTTAAGTTAAGTGACTTCATTGTGGGCAATATGTTGCACTAGTAGAATACATTAAAGTTCTAAAATGTATACTAATAATACAATTTCGCCTACAATAATTATTTCCTATTTTGCTTACAAATGATCACTTACCATATCATTATACTTTACAACTATTGTTTGAGAATTATCACTAAATTTTTATTCAAAGTTGCATTTTAGAATATATCTTCACAATTTTGAAAATTTGTACTATTACTTGAACCTTGTTGTATTAAAGTCCACAAGACCCACTCTAAGTTATTTGTCCAATACAAAAACAATGAAACTCTACTATTTTCACTAAAATTTATAATTCTAATGAAAATAGAAATCTATTACATTAGAACATATTTTCCCACAATCCCTAGAATGAAGGAAAGAGAAGAGTAGCCCTTTTATTTGGAACCATGGGGCTAGATTGCACCATTTCAAAATAAATGGCTTTTTTTTGCCAAATAAAAGTAATCTTTTTTCATCAAAAAATTTATTGTTCTCTTTAAAATATGGATGAAGTTGCCAAATTTGGATGAAAAAGTGTATGAATATGACAAAAAAGTATTTATAAGTCCAAAAGATAGATGAATGTAGAAATACAATGCTTCACCAAATTTGAAGTGATTGCCATCTTGGCACTTTTTCAAAAAATAAAATAAAAGGGCTGGAGAAGAGTGTATTTCCATTGAATACTTTTAATTTTAAATAGAATGTTGTGTATCACCAATTTACTTCCTCTATCTTGAAATAAATGTGGGGTTTTCAAATATGCTTGTCTTAGATTAAATTCAACATTGGCCCTCTACAACTTGATGGACAACATTTGAAGCTATGTTAGATGTTTTTTCAGGGTTTTAGGATAATGTTTTGGGGGCTATTCCCAACAATTGTTCCCTAAGCAAGCAACCACCCACTGTTGGTATGAAAGTTTGAATTTCCAAAAACACTAATTTTTTTTCAAAATTTCTAGAAAGTATAAGAGAACCAAAAACTAATTAGAAAAGTATTTAAATTTTTTTTAAATAATTTATAATTAATTTATAAAAAAATATTAAATACTATAATATGATGTGGCAATTTGTTGGCCATGTAAGATTGTTTACATTGTAAAGTTCTCATTGTTCCCAATGTATTCGTAGAGTTTAGGAACCCATAGTCTTCTAAAGGCCCCAAAAAACATCTAATGGTTTAAACAACTGAAAGCAAAAGAATTTACAAATGTTCCATTCCAACCATTAAGCAATGTAATCCTTGCAAAGGAAATAAAAACTCAACCTCTAACCAACTAAAAGCAAAAAATTCAACCCAAAACTAAACAACAATTGTTACTAGAAAATCTCTTATAGAGATTTTGTTGGAGATAAATCACAAGACATTATTGGAATTGAGTATAAAAGGCATCAATGAACATCAATGCACCAACATCGCTCAAAGAATTATCAAAATTAATACTACTAGAGCAATTCCCTAGAGGCAAAAATTTATCAATTTTGTTGCTTGTTTTCACCATGTACCACTTCATTGTTGACTTCCATTCTTCAAATCTAATGGGATTTAGTAGAAACTACAATTTTACTACAATCATTCGAAATTAGGAATAGTTCAAATATTAATCTATCTATTTCTAGGAAACCCTACATTTATTTCAAAATAAAGGGAGTACTAAATAAATGCACAATATTTTGGTTGGAGTTTTAATGAATTTCTCCTAAATTTCCTTTTTCCTAGCTTGAAGTTATTGAATAACATTATAGAAGATTGGTGAATTTCATTAAAATGGCTATTTTCCTATACACCATTTTCAAACTACACAATCTAAACCATCTAGGTATAGATTTCAAACTACACGTGTTTTGAATCATGTAGGAAAAATATAGATTTCAAATTGTAGGATCTACATTGTAGACCCCTTTATTATATCAACCAAGGATAATTGTAGAAAATTACCTCTATTTTGTATTGTACGAATTTCGTATTCCTTCAACTCTTCTAGTTAATTTGAGGTGCATGATAGCATATATGAATTCAAAGTTTGAAAATTTTATCATGGTCAACAAAGAAAAAGTTATAGTATTTTAAACAAGGGAAAAATACATGGCAATAAGGTGGTCAATTTTCTCTAACTTGGAATGAAAACATCTACATTTATCTTTATTTAAACATGGATTTTGACTCTTAATTAATAAACATGGATGATAAATGTTTGAGGCTTTTCTAAAAATGTTCATAGGACTCAATCCTAACACATTAAAACAATGGCCTTTCAAATTAAAGTTTCGGTGCATTTGATGTATATTTTTTATAAGGCATATGTGATGAGTCATCATTCTTTTTTTGGACTAGCGCCCCTCGTGCTAGCTTCACTACAAAGGCCAGATTTTGGAGGGACGAACTAATAGAGGGTAGAATTTTGTCAAATTGGCAGAAAAAAAAAGCCTTGGTGATGACTAAGGATGTGAGATAAGAATTTTGAAGGCTCTTCAAAAATAAATGTGAAATTATAGCATGGCAACTATAGGGATATTTGATGCTTTGAAGCAAAGAGCATTTGCAACCTTGATGTCTTATTTATATTTTTCTTGTTCTACCCGCTCACTTTGACATTTTTATTTCAAGTATATGCTTGAATTTGAGATCCCTCCAAGTCAAAGCATCCACACTCTTGTACTATACAACAAATGTATCTATCAAATACTTCATGAATCAGTTACAAATATTGTTTTCTTGAAGACACTTGTAGGTCAAATCTAAAATGAACAAATTCATTGTATGCACCAACTACAATGGTTGGGATTCCTCTCTCTAAATCAATCACAAGTAGTATATATAGTAGGATAAAGCTTACTAAATTCAAATTGTCATTGTTTGAGAAGGTAAGATTTAGGATCTAGAAGACTTTTCATCCATTTTGATGCACTTGCCCTTGTGTAAGGATTGGGATGCCCTATTTCAAATAAAGATGTCTATAAAATAGTGCTTCAAGCATCCCTTAGATTGTCCAAATTTATAAATCTTGAAAGAAGCTTGGATGATTGCAAAAAACACTTGTCCTATTTTTTGTCCTCTTGGCCTTGGATGTATGTTTTTTTACTTATAACTTTTGCATTGTTTTTCCATCTTATATAAACTTTAAATTATTGTACATATAATAGTTCTAAATGTTATGTAATTTTTAGAAATTTTTAGAAACTATTTCACTATTTTTAAAGAATCCTCAATTGGATGTCTATGTTGACCATTTCGGGGGTTTGTAGACCTATTTTTGAGCCCTAAATGCAAATTTTAAACTCAAAATCGACTTGCAAGTATTTCTACTAAAGTTACATGAGTCCACGAAGAAATTTTCTAAAAATAATAAATTGTCCAACTTTCACATGTGGTCAAAGTGCACTACTTTTGCACAAGTGTAGTGAATACAATTAATTTTTCTCCCAAATGAATATGGTTGAGGAAGAACATCTTTGAGTTAAAAAAATTAAATATTTTTATTTGAATTTTTTGAATTTTTTGACTATTTAAAAAAATCAAACATCAAAGTATTTGTTTTCATTGTATTTTCTATTGTACTTTTTTTTTGTGCATAACTTTTAGAGTTAAATTTCCTTAGCTTTGAATTTTAAGAGATACAATATTTTCATTGCTTTTCAAATTATACATATTTTATTTTATTTGAAAAAAAATTAGTTCCCAAAGTCACAAGACTCGTGGAAATAGGCCATTTTGAGCCCAAAACGGTAGGTGTTTTTTGCAACAACTTGCGTAGAAATCTTTTATTTACCAAAGATGATCAATTTAAAAGTTTTGAATTCATTTTTTAAATATTAAAAAAACTAATTAAATAAGAGGGATTATGAAATATGAAATTGCTTTACATTCTTGAATGGAATGACAATGAGTTCTGTCTACAATGAGCTTCAACATTTCTATAGTAAGAATGTATTTGTCTTACAATCATCCACAAATACATAGGCAAGTTTGCATCCCAATATGTTCTCCAATGGAAAGAGCCCTAATTCATTAAGAAAGGATATCAAGCATAGAAGTTCAAGAATGTTTTAATCACTTAAAAATAAGGGGCAACTTTTTACAATCGTCCCATTACAATGAAGAAGTATAATTCATCCACTTTCCTTCAGCAAATGCTTTTTAAGATGACATCATGTAATTGTGACCTCTATTTAAAACCAATCCTATAAACCCTAGTACAAATTCTTGCCTACAACAAACGTTTCTTATTCATCAGAGTTGGGTCACATTTAGATATGCCTACATTGAGCAAATTGAGAAATATAAGGCTCATAAGTTCATTCATTCATTTGGTGTCCAAAAAATGCATTTCAAGAGAATCTAGAATCCCCTCTTGATTACCAACCACAAACACCTTTTTTTTAATATAATAATGAGAAAATGAGAAGAAAATTTCATTGGATGAGTTGAAGCACATCAACCAAGTGAATTGCGAAGTCCATTACATTAGAGCTAGCAATAGGGGTAGTCACACCTTCTTCACTCAGCGTCATTATCTTGAAAATGAAAAGTCGAGGAGACAAAAGAGGGGCCAATTGGAAGGACGGTAGGTGGAGAAGGTGGGACAGCCCATTTGTGACAATCCAGCTGGGAGAATTGGTATGGAGGGAATAGGTTTACCTCGAGAGTGCATGACAGTAATACCTAAGCTCTCATGACAAAGACGATGAAGTCGGCTACCGTAGTCAAATCAAGATGGAAGGTTAAATTTGCAGGCAAAAGAGTGAAATTGCAGGAGCGCAAGATCAAAAAATTCGCTTGCGAAGGCTTCTTCACGCTTGTTATTGACCTCAGGAGGAGGAGAGGCGAGGCGGCAAACGCTTCGCAGGAAATGAATATTTGACTGTAAACGAGTGAACCCTAAGTTGCCACGTCATAGTTATTCACGGAATGGGCATCAGGCAAAGAAGGTGTCAATGACTAAAGAAAACAGAGCACTCAGTCACGGCATACGGACTGCACTCCGAAATTCAGGACCAATTTTGCTTGCAAAACCAGACAGTAAGTTAAGATTATTACTAACTTAAACCTGGAATTCTATGACCTCAGTTTGAGGCTGAATTCCAGTAATCTACAGTAATCCTCCCAACCCAGGTAGCCTCCACATTTAGCATCAGGTCAGAAGTCCTCCACTGGAACCGGACCTGAAATCAATATTCCCTCCCTCCCTCTCATTACCAGGCGTTAAACTTTTTACTTAAATTCGGAAACGCTGATCTGGAAAAGCCAGGAAAGCATATTTCTAGTCTAAGTTAAACCGATGTTCTAAACCGCCTGATTGGGGTTTCTCCGTCAGTCACCTGACTCGTGTGCAACAGCAATTAGGTCATGCAGAAATGGCAGCTGGAGCTAATGCTTTGGGTGTCAATTGGGTGTCAATTGGGTGTCAATTGGGCGTTAATCCGGGAGCTGCGGTCTGCCGGACGGTGAGGGAGTTGAGGAAGGTGCACAACTGGCCGGGTGCCTGGAAATGACGGACCCAAGTGCGCCACGCTCTCAGCAATTCGGTTGGTTTGTGATGAAGCGCCTCTTCGTGATAAATGAATGATTTTAAGATTTCAGTTCACTTTTCAATTGGGTACAAATCTATTGCCCAATTGGGAGGAAATTTCGGGTGACTTTGGTTGTGGAGACTGATGACTGACCTAGAAACAAACGCCCTCTTTGTCTTTGTGATGAATGAATAATTCTAAGATTTCAGTTTACTTTCCAATTGGGTACAAATCAATTGTCCAGTTGGGAGGAAATTTGGTGATTTTGGTTGCGGAGACTGGTGACTGACCTAAATACGTCCTCTCGGTGATAATAATTTTTTGATTTCAGTTTACTTTTGAATTGGGTACAAATCAACTGTTCGATTGGAAGGAAAATTTGTTAATTTCAGTTGGTTTGTGGCCGGAGACTGATGACTGACCTGCTGCTGCGGCAATTAGCGAATCTCCAGCTTTTCCAGCTGATGGTGGCCACATGAGGAGCCAGCTGGTGGTGACCCATCTCCAGTTGGAGCTAACTTATTAACCGGGGCTGACGGACGGACTCTGAAACGTTTGGACGTTGAACTTTGACCTTTGAAATTACGTCCCTGCAAATGTGGATTTAGTCTATTGGAGGTTTGGATGTGGATTTAGACATCTTTATGGAATTGGATGCACACCCTAATTCATTAATCTTGGCTGCCAAATCTTGAGAATCTCCCATGCGTTCGTTTCTGATGGGAGCTGCGGAAGTGGGGAATGTGTGTGCGGAAGCGCATTTAGAAATCCATTTGTTTCATGAACACGATGGAGCAGGGTTCCGGGCTCCCTCCGAATATTGAACTTTGCTGGAGAGGTATCTAGGGCTTTACTATTCATCTATAGTTTCAAAGAAAAATGTTGCATTGGAGTATTTATACTTTTTTTTGTCATTTATAGTATTCTCGATTGAGTCTATATTCACATTGGTGTAACATTTCAATCCCTCTAGTGCAGAGGCAATTGCAGAGAGGGATCATTTTAGGTATGCCTAATAGATATGTATATCTTTATTGATGTGAATATGTTCTTTAATAGGGCATTTGTAATGAATGAATGAACAAATCTAGCTATTTTGGAAAAATGACAAGTTAGTGCTTTTGAATTGTTCCTACTGTCTAGTTGGTGTCTTGCAAATCTTATTAAGTCATGCGATACAAATCTAAGCATACAAAATTAGGCATACAATCATGATTGCATGAATTACTATGGTAGTAAAAATATGTGAGCTAACTTTGTCAATCGTAGTTCTTAAGTCATGCAAACCTTGAATAATCCCTAGAATGTGTCCCAAGATGTTGACAATTGGAAAGAAACAAAATAGCCTCATTATGGAACATAACCAAGATTATTTGTCCATTTAGAGTAACCTTATATATTATACTAATGAAAAGAAACAACTATTGTAATATGAGATTCCATCCTTATTGTTGTGGTTTGCTTTTCAAAAAAGATTCTCTTCAAATTTTCCCACACATTACTTTATGAGAAAAAATCTAGATCGTCAAAATTTCTAAATGTACTTTCTATGATTCAATTGGTTAAAGAATGTTCCTATTTTTATTTATTTATTATTTTTATATAAGCAAAATGTAATTTCATTGCAAAGACAATGTCCCCATTTTCGTATTGAATTTGTAGGGGTGCCTTATAAATCCCATAGCTGCAAACTTATGCACATCTACATAGTGTACACTATATAAAAGATTTTACATCAATTTTTATAAGTACAAATAGAGTACAAGTCTCAAGTGGGCCAAAAACATTAAAGGTACTTATTCTAGAAAACTATAGACATTTGAAACATAATGTACAGACTTCCCGTACACTTTCAACAACTATTGACGTAGCCAAAGGGAGATATTTATATAGTGTGAAATGTAGGTTAAATTAGTATGGGTTCCTTAAAGAAACCTATTCAGTGTAGGGACATCGACAGAGAGTGTGTCCTTGGACGACACCGGCAAGTTGAAGGTCAATTACAGGTACACTGCCACCAGTCCGCTTCCATCCAGAGTGTTTCCACGTGAAGATCTGCGCATGCAATGCCAAATTCGAAGAAAAAAACCCACCGATATTCAAGTCTTATTCGGTGGTCTCATCCGCTGAACTTACGTCGATGTCAACTATTATAATGAAAAGAAATTCAAGGAACCTTCAGCACGTACAGGTGTATCGATGCTTGACTTGAGTGGCCGAATTCCCGGAACAATATTGTCTAGCTGGTAGCCTGTCTGTTGCCTGCTCTGCCAAATTCGGAGGAAAAAAGAAAACCCAACAAATTATTCAAGTCCCAATCGGTGGTCACATCAGCTGAATCTACGTTGACGTCAATTATTATAATGGAAACAAATTCAATTGAGGAAGCTTCATTTCATTACAGGCGTAAGCTTATCGATGCTTGACTTGAGTGGCCGGATTACCGGAACAATATTGTCTAGCTGGTAGCCTGTCTGTTGCCTGCTCTGCCAAATTCGGAGGAAAAGAAAATCCCAACAAGCCAGTTCTTCAAGTCCCAATCGGTGGTCTCATCTGCTGAACTTAGGTTGACGTCAATTATTATAATGGAAAAGCTTCATTTCATTGCAGGCGAAAGCTTATCGATGCTTGACTTGAGTGACCGAAATGCCGGAACAATGTCTCGCTGCAGGTTGCCTGTCAGCTGCGTGCAATTCCAAATTCAGAGGGAAAAAACCCGATTAAGATAACTTACTCAAGTCCCAATCGGTGGTCTCATCTGCTGAACTTATGCATTTGTCAATTATTATAACGAAAACAAATTCAAGTGTTCATGAGGAAGCTTCATTTCATTGCAGGCGTAACTTATCGATGCTTGACTTGAGTGACCGAAATGCCGGAACAATGTCTAGCTGCTGGTTGCCTGTCACATCAGTTGCCTGCAACGTCTAATTCGGAGGAAAAAAATCCAATAATAAGTTATACAAGTCCCAATCGGTGATCTCATCTCCCGAACTTACGGTTTTGTCAACCATTACAATGTAAACAATTCAAGTGAGGCCGGAACCTTCAATTCATTGCAGGTGCCGTATCGATGCTTGACTTGAGTGACCGAAATGCCGGAACATTGGAGCAATGTCTAGCTAGCTGCTGGTAGCCTGTCAGTTTTTGTAGGAAGTGTATGCGCCGGGCTGGCATGGCTAGGGATTGGAGTCAACTACTGTAGCAGACCCAAGCTCACTGCAACTCGCCGCATAGTCGTCGTTCACAAGCTGCACAGTCCTTGCTCCGCATTGGTGAGGGTTGAGAGGCGATCCCTGTTTTCTTGTTCTTGCTTGACTTTCACGACCCCTTGTGAACTGGCATCTCGTCATTCGCCAACTGAAATCTCCACAGAGCTTCCTCTGGTATGCCCTGGAAAATTCGCTCTCATCAACTGAGATGAGAAAGTTTAGGGTTGACGTACGCTAGCCAGGGTGCAGATGACATTGGTTTACCGAAGGAATACCGTACGTGCAGGTCTTTTCGGCAAGTTCATGCTGAAATGTTTTACTTTTCTAGGGTCGACAGTTCAGTAGGCAGACAGGAATTTTTTATGAGAACACTCCTAATTTTGGATTGCTTTTGTTGATACTTGCATAAATGTGTTCTTTTTTCTAATTTTTTTTCAAGAACAATTTTTTCTAATTTTAGAAATAATTGTAAGCAATTTTTTAAGTTTCTATATCTTCCAAATTTTTCCGAGTTATTTAAGAAATTGACCTACACGTACAATAATGAGGGAGAGTGGGAGTCCTTGCCTATTGCATCCTTATGGCAAATTTTGTTAAAACGGTGGTATTCCATTACTTTGACACTTTTGACAGTTCAGACGGTGCAGTCTAAAATGTAAAATTGTCATAGATTTTTGAAATCTATATAGGTTGTAGATTTCTAGAATCTATACCTACCCAAGATGTTTTAGACCATGCAATCTGAAATCTAAATTAGTCATAGATTTTAGAAATCTACAACTGTCCAAGAGGTTGATTTCAATTTAGACCGTGCGGTCTAAAAATGGCATTTGGAATACTGCCATTTTAACGAAATTCGCCATCTTTGAAAAAAGGGGACCCTAAGCTACAATGAACAAAATTGTCTTATTAATGGCTCCTTAGCAGCTCAACCCAAAGCCTTGAATTAAGTGACAAGTCCTTTTCCAATATCTCACAAAGTATAATCCTTTCTAAGTATATTCCTTTCCAAGTACATGGAGAGGACCATTGCTTGGTTGTACAATGTTATGTAGAAGTGGGACTCAATAGATTCGATCTCATATCAACAATACGACACCTCTGGAAACTACCGGCTCCAGCGTAGGAGGAGCTTGGTTTTGAAGGAATCTTGGGGATACCATCTCCAATACTCCATTACAGTATAGTATTCCGTATCTTCTAGTTTGTAGGGAGGACCCAATGTTGCTTGGTTGCACAATACTACGTAGAAGTGGGACTGGTGAAAAGACTCAGTCTCCGCTCAACAACTGGAAACCTCTTGAAAGTTGAAACTGCCTCAAGCATCAAAGGAGCTTGTTTTTCAAGAATTTTGGGGATAGCATCTCCGAGAATCAAAGACAGCTTAACTTGTAGGGTATTGGGTTTTTTTTGTCTACAAGAGGTCCATCATGCCAACTTACCGAGCAAAGATTTTAATATGTTTCAAGGGAAAATGTGGTGAGCTGTGGCCTTGGAGACTAGGCATGCTTTTAGGAGCTCCACAATGGCAGATGGAAGTATTTAAGGGAGAGGAACCCAATGGCACACTTGTACCCAATGCGGTCCATTTCTACAGCGCACAATCATTTCAAGCTATAAATGTAGGTAGGCAATACATGGCTTATTTCTTTTGACCTAATACAATAAGAAGTCTACAATTCCACTGCTTTTCTATTATGGAATGAACGACCGACTTAGAAATGGATGGCATTGGGTGCAGGTGTGCCATTAGGTGCATCTCCCATACTGTGTGTTTGCTTTCATCTTGCAAGGACACAAGGATTATACTACCCAAGGAGATACCAGTGAGTCAGTGACTTTTTTTTTAAAAAACAAATGGACAATTGACTTTCAAGCCCCAATAACAAAGTTGTTTTGAAGGGCTCCTTAAATTAAGGTAGGAGGTCCATGAAGCAACCATCTAAGCGCTGAAGCTGAATTTTGGGGAGAGAAAACATCTCAAAATATTTTTCAACAATTTTTTTTGAAAGAGAAGAGGAAATGACATCCAACCCAAGTTGTTTCATATTTTTTGGAGCTTTGTAGAATTAGTTATGAAATTTTGAAGTTGAAAGCCATAAGGCTGTAAAAGCAATCACCTTGTATCTGAAATGTACACAATTTGTACATTTTGGTATATTGCTGAAAGCGAAATATATCTCTGAGTCATTTTTGGTTCAAAATGCCCTGTTAGAGTTTGAGCCTCCTACCTTACTGACCGGGCCTCCAAACTGAGCTAGAGGTCCGGAAATTCTTGGAGCTCCACCAGCTCATTTCCTCCTTCCATGAAATTGGACTGGTTTAATCAATGGTAATTGGTTACATCCTCTCAATCACAAGAAGTAATATACTAGTTAATTTTCTATAGTATCAATTCTCACCATTACATTCAATAGCCTTCCCACACGTTGCCTCCCTGTCAACAGAATAATGTGGAATATTCCACAGACCATCAGTCACTACTGATTGAATAGCAGGGCATTGGCCAGGAGTCCAGGCAAATCGATTAGACTATAAGAATGAATCAGTGCTTTGCTGTCTCACACGATCCCCATTGACACAAACTTCTTTACGATTTAATATGTTGGGTGGGCAGTTTTGCCCTTCACCAGAAAGGGGGTACTTTGAATGAAAGCCTTAACAGACCCATGGATGAAAAACTCTGAGAGCAAAAGGCAGCATGCGGGAAGGCTACTAAATGTTATGACCAGTCAATTTCTTCCAAGCTAAAATTGCTACATTCCTATAATAAAAACAAAATATTTTGAAATGAAAGCTTTGAATCATTCCATTATGATTAATGAGATAAAAGTTGTAGGGAGTTTTAGTTCGTAGGTAGGTATGGTTTTCCTAGGCTCTATACCTATCCACAAAGTAAAACTACCTTACAACTTTCATTATCTCAATAATCAAAATGGAATGGCAATGGTTCTCCATTTGTTATCAAAAAATTTAAAAAATAGAATGATTAAAATCTTCCCACCAACATATAATTCTAAAGAAAGAATTTCAATTTTTCAATTTTTCAAAAAGTGATTTCTATAGAAGTTTTTTAAGCTAGGCACCTAGGTTGCCCAAAGATCAAAGAAAATTACATATCATGCAATCACTTTTAATGATGTAGTCAAAAGTAATGAAATTTTTTGGGCCTTAAAGCTATTCCTTAGGCAAATGTCGTGCGAAAAATTCAAAGAAAACAAATAAAAACTCCATTTGAAGTGAATTACTCTGAATTGCTATTTTGCCAAATAAATGCAACTTGATCCTTTTTAGGGGAGTTATAATAAGTGATTAAACTTTCATTTCCAATTCTTATTTGTGTAATTATAAATCCATAACTAGAAATGCCAACATTAATTTAGCATCAATGCAAATGAAATGAAATCAATTTGAAATATTAGTATGAAAGAAGAAATCCTAAAATCAACTTTCAAATGACAAGTTGTATTTAGAAAAATGAAATACAATGTAGATTTGGTACAGCGTGGGTCCAATTAGACCAAACTTTTAACTCATAGCTTAGTGCTCAAATGAACGTTTTTTGGTTGTTTATAGACTTCAAGCAACATTTTCAAGTGGAATTTTTCTTTGATTTTTTTGAAAAGATTAAATTGTCTTCTAATACTGAAGTTCAAACTAAGATTGCTCTAATCAAACAAAAATTATAAGTAAAATAGCCTAAAATGTTAGAATCTGCTTGGTGCTAAAAAATTTACTATTTTGAAAAAGCATTGGAGTTCACATCAGTAGATCTTATGAATTTTTCACAAATCAATAGACACCACAATATTAATCAATTGAGAAAACTCAAATGCTAAAGATAGAAATTATATTTTTGATGAATTTTCAAAGTTATCTCTCCAAAATTCATTTGAAGAGAATCTAGAAACAATCTTATAATTCTAACCATATGGATAATTCTTATTTTTCAGGCTCCACATCATTTTATTTGATGCAAAAGTCAAAAGAATTATAGAGATTATATTTTATAACACACTTGTGTTTTGTCCAAACATTTGGGCTTTTAGCTGGTTAAAGAAATTATTTATTATTATATTATTTGAAGTTTGTTGACTTTTATTGTTAAAATCAAATCTAAGCACATCAATTGCAAATCATTCTTGGACTATACAGCAAAGGATCCTATGCTTTCCATAAATGAAGGTTCTTTTCACAATCCAAAATCTCAAATGCAAGCTTGCTTACATATTGTGGGCCATCATAAAATGAACATATTCCTATTGTTGTAATAGAATGAAAGGATCCCCCTAGATATTCTATCTAAGTAATGTGAGATTTAAATTAAGGTTTAGACATAGTCCAAATATGACTATAGCCTTAATCATATGCTTATAAAATTTGTGGACAATTCAATTATACTTAATTGAATGAAAACCTTTAAGTTTTAACCAATAATTAGTTACATAGTAGGTATAGTTGACCAAAATTGGTAACAAGATATTCAATCTCTAAAGGACTTAGGTACATATTAGATAGAAATTTTTAGAAAATGCCACTTTTTATGATAGTGAAAAAAATTGAATTTAAAAAAGAATTCAATTGTAAGAATATATACTAGACTAATATGAGAATGAGTGGAAAAAATTTAGAATCTTTAACCATACAAATTGAAAGAATATAACATTTGAAGTTAGAAAAAAAATTTGACCTTGTTGATGAGGCAAACAACCTTTAACACCTCCTAGAGTGAGATTATTACTCTACATATGGTTATCATTTTTTGACATTAGCATCTTGTATCATACAAATTATATACTTGAAAAATTTCAAAGGTAAAAAAAGAATTTTATAAAGGTTGCTCAACTACAAAAAGAGGTTTAGGACGTCATAGCTTTTGATCTAAGCACTCAATCAAAATAAAAATTATATTCCTACTAAGGGAATACATATTCACACCTTGTGCCAAAATTTTGTGAACAAATGACTAAAATTGACTTTATGAGAACCTACTCAATTTTCAATTCTCTATTCAAAGACCAAATCAAGGATGGTACACTTTTAAATAAAAAACATGAATTCATTCAAAAGATTACATTTATCCATCATTGTCTTAGATTTGATAGAATAGTTATAAAATCTTCAATTTTATTTTGAAAAGAGGTACCAAAAATAAGAATTTTTACCTACATATAATTTAATTTAATTTTAGCAACTATTTATTTACATTGGTCTCTCTGTTAAAGTAATTCTTCTTCATAGAACATTTCATGCAAATCATATGAGGGTGATTGCAAGAAAGGCCTCCCATTTTTTGTCTCGTTTTGAATAGTACTTATAATTTTTTCAGGAGTACTATTTAATTAGAACAACAATTTTTTAAAGATGTGAAAAATAATTTTAACGAATACATCTTTAAGAAAAAGGTACCCTAAGAAGGAAAAGTTCAAAAAAATTCTCTAACTAGGAGAACTAGAAAAGTGCAAAATCTCATGAAAATTAGTACTTTTACATTTTAATTTGTAAAAAATAGGAAAAGGAATTTAAAGAAAAATTAAAAATTGTCAATTTGGGAAGGATTAATGATGATGAGATTTCACCAAAGAAATAATTTTGAAACCATTTTCAATGTTCACAATTGCATGCGTAAGGGGTCCCTATTTGCATCTATGTGGAGGATATAAAATAATGTATTTTTAAATTCTTTTTGGCAAAAATATGACTCTCTAGTGTAGGAATAGACCACATAAATTTCAAGTCTACATCATTAATTTTGGATACTCCACAATACTAAAAACCTCAAAATGGCAAAGTGTGAAAAATTAGCTAAATTAAAATTTAATTAGAAATTTTTTTTTGGAAATTTTTGAAAAATAAGGAATCTCATTATTGTCAAGTTCGCTATCCTCAATAAAAATTTCAAGTAAATTGGCCTAATTCTCCAAAAGTTATAACCAATGGCATGAAAATTACTTCTATTGTGACGCCAAATAGTACAGTCCTTTCTTGCAATCACCCATGAGGAATCAAAACTAATGTTGCAAAGAATCTAGTTAGCAAAAAATTCACAAGTTGATCTTTTGCTATTTTTGTTATTTGACCCCCAAACACTTTCATGTACATAAATATATAATACAAATCCTAACTGTGCTATAATAACCATGAAGGGTAAGATTTTCTAGCAAATTATAATTAGACAAGTACATATGTTTGCATTCATGGTACTAAAATTGTCCATCTACATCTTCATGTGAAGCAAATTATCTAGGCATAAAAATCTATTTATGTACTTGCACTTTTGTTTTGGAATCTTGATTTTAGGTCTATATAATGCTTTAATAAATCATTGAGAACTAATATAAAGCTACAAGAATTTAAAATCTTCTTTCAAATATTTAGAAGACTTTAAAAATTAGATAATAATAGAATAATTTAATAATAGAAAATAACGAGAAGATTAATTTTAAAATATTGAAGATGTAATTATCTAGAAGTTGGATTTTAAAATTAAATTTTTTTTTTACTTTGTTTTGTTTATTATGGTGGAAACTTCTAGTTTGTAGGCCACTTTATTGTAACCTTGGTATGTCAAAAAGCCTTCAATGTAGAGGAATGCATGGGTTTTGTTTTGTGTCATTTTGATGCATGGTGTAGAAGGTCACTAAGTCTCAAATTTCTTATGAATTAAAATATTGAAAATTGCATTTAAATTTTATTGTTTTATTTTTATTGTCACAACAACATGTCACAATGGCATAAGGCACACTAATTGTAATGAAGATCCATACGTTAGATAAGATTGTTTGTTTTGTTGAAATCTCTGGATTAGTAGATTTTCTAGTCACATTCTAGAGACCATTAGAAAGCTCTCAAAGAAGAGGAGTAAGTAGGTTTTGTTTTATACGTATTTAGACCTAGAGTACAAAAGTTATTGAGTTTTGAAGTTTTCTAGTTTAAAAAACTATTAGACAATTATTTTTAATTTAATTTTAATTGTGGCAAACGCACAAAGCGTATTATTGTGATTGAATTATGAATTGATTAAATTTGTGCATTGTCATTGAGTTCTCTTATCTCTTGTGTTGATTGTAGCACCATTAACCTTCATTAGTTAAACATTTTGTAAAGCATTGCCAAAACCTTTCAACCATTAGAGGAGATTCGGGGGCAACGGGAGACTGTGAGTTCCCGAAGCTGTGAACGCTGGAATGTGTTGCAGGAATGCGGAACTGTCCTGTGCTGACGTGGTCGAGAGAGTGCCACGTCACCGATTTTTTTTTTTTCAAATTTTTTTTTTGACTTTTTTTTGCATTTCAGGACAAACTTTTTTTTTTTTTTTTTCAAAAAAAATTAATTAATTAATTACTGATCGGGAACAATTCGGGGAACAGGGCTTTTGCAGGCTCCTGTTGCCCTCGAATCTCCTCTAATGATTTTGGCAATATTATTATATTTTTACACTCAAGAATAGATTGAATACTAGATCCAATCATCAAATTCTTCTCCAAAAATTGACTAGATTCACTAAATGGTTGAATGAAAGATAATAAAAATGAACAATCTTAATAATGTATAGAATGTATACATGAATGATTTTATCCATTTCTTCCCTCAATATATGCATGTACGTTAGGAAGAAGAAAACAAAACAAGAATGGTTCTATGCTCATAACATTGTATAAGTAAACGATGGTCCTCTATATTTTAGGAAAGGTATTATGCTTTGCTATGTGCTTGAAAATAACTTTTCAATAACCTTCTAATGCCCTTAGAGAAGGTAGTACTTTCAAATTGGGCCCAAATTGCTAAGAACATAAGCAATTTTTTTTTTCTTGAGACCAAATAGAATGCAACTATAGGATCTTAAAGTTTTATTTGGATCAATGAAAAATAGGGCAACATACATTTTAGAAATGCTTTAAGTAAGATGTGTCATCTTCATGTATATTGCCCTATTTTTGTATTCAATGAAAGAGAGAAATGAGTTGAGAATGCTCATCCAAAATTTTACAACATTTTCATCATTTTTCAATTCATGCAATGTTTGTAAGAAAAATAAAAATGGGACAATTGTCATCTCCTTGAACTCTTCAGATTTGCCAATTTTGACGAATATCCATCATTTTTGAAGTGGTCAATGGTTGCATTGGTTGGCTCACTTTTTAGTCCATGCCTACATCAAAACCTCAAAAATGAGTTGTAAACTATACTACACCAATCAACTTAAAAAATCCTACCATGCGGTATGGTTGAATATATATATATATATAAAAGATAACTTTGTTGATTTGTAAAGTTCCTTGACTATGTTTTCACTAAAAATGCTCCGAATTTGCCTTTTCTAATACAAGTATCAAATTTAAGAAAAAAAATCATTTCAGAACATGTATTACCATAGGATCTTCTAGTATAACAATTCAAGAAGATGAAGAAAAGATTTCAGAAAATTCCATTATGTAGATTGTAAAATATTAGCATTTGAATTGACAAAATGTTTTTTTTGGCCATGTAAAAAATTAGGTAGCTACACTTTACAAGGTTATCAATTTGTGTAAGATTGAGTTAAATCAAAGATGTAAAGGGAGCCCTACTCTACTTCATTAGTAAACAATGTTATGCTAATTCCAACACAAAGGGGAGGAGGCTTGAAATCTGGTAGGCTCTAAAACTGCCTACCTCTTCAAATGTATACTAGGGTGGCCCGTGCCGTTGCCACGGTCTAATTTTTTTAATGTATAGAAACTTCAAAATTCAATGACTTTCATGCCGTAGCTTGGAACACCATGAATCAAAGCTCGTGCACCCCTCCTCGCCGAGGGCTTTCCGACGGTACCAAACACGCATCCGGGGGATTCACGGTCCGGGAGATCTCAACGTAACAAACAAACAAACAAACAAACAAACATCGTATCTTCATAGGGGGATTGTTTGTACATGATTCTTTTTCATCTTTGTTGGAATGTACAAATAGTGTACATTTACGGAGGTGGGTAGTTTTAGAGCCCTATTCCATTCCGACTTCAAAAATTTGTAACTAATTCCACATAGCTCCAAAGAAACCTAAAACAACTTCTGTTAGATGTCAATTCTATTTGTTTTTCAAGAAAACTTCATTGAAAAACACTTCAAGAAGTTCTACCTCCCCAAAATTCAATTCCAACTTTTAGAAGAGGCTATGGTGAATTGACCCCTTCACTTGGCCACTTGGGAAAACGCTTAAATTTTCTATTTTCCATGCATGTAAATTTTTACAAATTCTACATTCATATTTGCAATGACAAGTCATGAATATATTGACAGAGAGGTTTGCTAGGTACATTATTCTAGCACAAAATAGGGGGCCTTTTTTTCTTAATTGCACCCTTCAAATGACTTCGAGTAGTTGGCTAATTCACCTTGACCTTAGATGAGTGTTTTATGTAACTCTTCCATTTCAAGAATTATCTACATCTTAAGACAAGCTATTTGTTTGTTTGTTTTGTTATTCATGTTGGAATCTCCCAAATCATATGTCCCCTAGTTTTTTTGTTTTTTTTTTGAACAAATGGAAGAACCATTGCATTAAAACGAAACGAACATACAAAGCAACCAAGCCAAGAAGGCTGGATAGAGAAGAAACCAGTAGCAAAAACAAAAGAAAAAAAGGACTTGCTAATGAAAGGAACAAGGGGGAGGCCCTTTGAGGTTTCAGACGATCATATCATCAGTCTTGTGAGTAATAACTGAGGACTTAAGCCAAATTCTGTCAAAATCTAACCAAATACGTTTAACATCTTGTGGCCGTCGCTTGGCCCTAAGGGCCAGCTTCCATGTAAGTCGATTTGGTAGCAAAAGAGCTAGCAGACAAGAAGCTCCCATCGAATGTGCTGCTCGACTCGGTGAACAGAGAAGGAGGATTTGAAGTTTCATCAATATCGGTGGACAAGCCCATTGGTGAAGCTTGATCGAACTTCAAGGGAATTGTTACGTGTGCTTTTCTTACTCGACATCTCCCCACCCACTAGGTCCACATAGAAGTGTCATCACCCACTTCTCATTGTAGCTCCCTCTAGCAAGTTGTACCAGCCCGGTTCACATGGAAGCTTGCCCTAAGCCCTAGTTGTGTCCTTGGTACCATTAGAAACTTCTTGGCAAAGAGGACTCCACGGGCTTGATTTTGTCGCATTTGGATCTATTGTGGAAAAGTTATGAATTTTTAAGTTATTTTTAGTTCTAAGAGATTAGAAAACTACTTTTACTTTAGTTTTAGTACAGGGCACACTATTATTTTAAAGCAGTTCTATGAGATTTATAGAAATCCCCAGGCTAAGTTAAATCCAAGCTGATTTTCTCAGTTGATATTCAAAAGCTTGATTCTGAAAGCACCTCCAAAGATCCATTTTCCATTTCCAGAAAATTAAGTACATTAGCAGCCGATATTACCCTGATTGGGGGTAAAAAGCCCAGGCTGTAGCCGGTGCCCCCCATTCCCCTCTCCGTCCAAATGTGGCCCACAGTCCAGATTTTCATGCAATGGGCCCAAATCCGCCCATAAAGTGCCGAAAAGGCCAAATCCGAACGGGCAGTGTGAACGGCACTGGAAGTCTCCTTCAGTTCCTGGAAACCTGCATGGCCCAAGATCCGTCCTGGCTGCTCTTCCTGGAAACCTGGCCCTCCACATTTTTCACATTGCCTGGTGAAAAAACTACGGCAACAGGAACTTACTATTTACCATACAGCGCACATGAGCAAATTGGGAAAATTGGGAATTCAAGTTTAATGGAAATTGGGAATCATTAACCCCTAAGCGTCACAAACCAAACAACTTTGAAGACAAGACCACTCTAAAAAAAGCAATATACCTTGAATTGAAAAAAGCAACATAACTTAAATTTGAATTGATTATTGCGTTCTTCACGATATAAATCTATAGCCAACAACCTCATCAATCTAAACTCATTTCTTTGGGGGAAATTCACCGTAGAGATGCAAACATCACAAGGTTTGATGAAACCAATCTCCCCAAATCAAAGGTCTGAAAAACATCCCCTTTGATGTTCAAGGGTTAAGGGCTTGTTCAACCAAAGGATGGAGTCTTTTGATTGGAACTTTGGATTGGTACCATAGCTATCTTCGAATTAAAATACTCCATTCTTTTGGGCCCCAATCCAAAGTTTTTTGGTATAAACAGGGCTTAAAGGTAGAACCGCACTTACACCCCATGGCCAATTTGGGGATACACTAAGACTAGAATGTGTTTTTCCCTCCTTTCAAAGTTGGGATTAAAAGTTAATGACACGAAATAAAAGAAAAAAATTAATGACACACAAATTTGTCCATATGTTTCGAAAAAACAACATATTTGGTGACAACATATTTTTGTTATATTTTTGTCGTTCGACCACTGAGGATAACCTGAACTTACCATGACTACTACTGTAGTTTGAGGGGTGAAAAGTAAAAATCATGTAAATTCTGGAATAAACTGAACTCCGGTTTCAGAAAAAAAGAAGAAGTAAAAATCACAAGAGCTGCATACCGTATCTTCACCACCGAGTGACCGGTCCCGAAGTCAACGAATCTACGTACCAAGGTGATTACCCCTGCACCCGCCGCAGCTTTGCCCAGCCCCCCCGTCACCTTCCCGCAGAATCTACGCAGCGTGTACATGCTTAATTTTGACTTTGGCCGGCGCCAGCTCCACTCGGCACTGCGTGACCCACCGCCACTTCAGGAGGGAGGGAAGACGCGCAAGCTTTCCAGCGTAACTCGTCTCCTCTGGCTGGCTGTTGCCGCGCAGTATCGAAGTTGCGCAAGCCAGGACAGACGGATGCCTGATTTCGCTCTCATGAGCAATCGCACAATGCAGCGTCAAATTTCACCTCAGGACTCGCCACTCTCTTTGCTGCTGCTTTGTTGCGGTGACAATTCAGGACGGACTCAGGAGCTCAGACAGCGGCTGTCGAAAGAGTTGACGGCGGATTCATGGAGTGAAGCATGCGCGCCGTGGTAACGTAAGTCAGGGATCTTTCTGGGTCGGATCTATGGAAAGGATGTGTGCAAGCGAGAATTCGGAGCATTCAGCTCGGATTCCGAGTTTCGTGTTGTTGGCGTGGTGGATTAGAATTCATTTGAATCTGCTAGCATTGTGGACGGATTTGAGGTGGGTTTGGGTGACGTCGAGTACGAATTCGCGTTTGGAAGGCGAGATGGGTATTGCGGTTTTGGTATTAGCGCAAGAAAAGTACGTCGTTGTGGTCGGTTGGACTCGTAACATGCACTCTCTGGGGTTTACGGTCCCGTTTACGGTATGGCAGCTTACTGGCACTGTAGAGATCACTACACTGGTGGTACGGTTGGGAAGTACTTCGACGGGTGTGTTCATACACTTGGACACGGAAGTAGTCACAAACTCTGCGTTTGCTCTGGGATTCGTTGCGACGGAGCTACTTCGTGTGTGATCTTGAGATTATGATCGCTCCAAGTGGTAGTTCAGTAGCGCAAAAGAGTTTTCTTGGTGGCTTCAATTTCTTTCGTTTACAGCGGAATGTGGATTCCGGAGCTGCAAAGCCTGAACGTTTCGGGACGTGAGATTCAGCGAATACGCTCTTCGGTTGGTGCATTCCGTTGGTCTTCCTTTCGGAGCTTGTTTGGGGCTCGGGATGGAGACGTTTGTTACGCTGCGTTTGAGTTGGAATCCTGGCCCACTCTTCATGATTGACGTAACGCAAATGACCTCTGGCTGTGACCTTGTGAATTTGATGAGGTTTCGTGCCGAATGGACGTGGGTTTCAGGTTTAGTCTATACTGGCGTGGCACGGGGTCTTGGTCGGTAGTGATTTGACTGCGTCGTAGATCTATAGTTTCGGTAGATGCGCCGGGTCGACGTTCTTGTGAACCGTGTTTCTTACCAGCAGATTCTTTTCGCTGTTTCGGTGGTAAGCCGCTAGCTTTGCTTATCCATCGAGAATTCCAGGTGGAGAGTGCAATGATCTTTTGGTAGATGGATCTCGGATGGCACAATGTAAGATGTTGGCGGGGTCTAACTTGTGTTCGCGTCGTTTCCCTCTCTTTCCTTTTTGCTGCGTTCGGTACTGTTTTTGGCTGTGAATGCGAGAGAACCCTGTGAGGTTTCGGCTGTAGATCTGTGGTAGGGTTTGCATGGGAGCTCTTCTGCAGAAGACTTTCTCTTCTTCGGGTGAAGTTCTGTGCAGGAAACACTCAGTGTGTTTTCCATTGAGAGATAGTACCTGATTAGTACATTTCGAAGGGTGATTTCCCCTGATCAGCATTCGTTCCGAAATGCGAGCTTTGCGGGACAAAAGTGTTCTAAACGCTTCGTTTATTGTCGGGGGCTTCATCAAAACCCTATTTTGTTTTAACTCTGTCACACTGCAAGCGATCTCTGAGATAGCAATGTCTAGGTTAAAGTGTCACATTTAAATTCAAGCCAGGGCAGAGTTATGAGTAAGCGGTTTTCTCTTTTTTTCCTCTCATTCCTCGCTGATTTATGACCAAGATCGGAGTGTTCGGGTTTACTTCTTTTTCTGCCTTTGGATTGCGCGTTTGCACGAGGGGAGTGAAAATTTCATGTTTAGTTGACCTGATAAATTAGGTTTGAACAAACTTTATGACTTGAATTTGTGCATCAGCGGCGCATGCTACCCTCTGCATCGGTTTGATGAGGTTTAGGGAACGTGTAGATACTAACCTGAATGCATCGATCGTTGCAGGACTGCAGCTGAGAATTGTTGCAATATTTATTTGGACAGGCATTACTTTTCCATGTACTTTACAAAAGTTGCCTCAACATGCCACGAAGAGCATAGTCTGAAGAGATGGCTTTCCCGGATCGAGACACTGTAGCTGCGGCATCTCAAGTTCTTGAGAAGATGATGCTGCCAGCTCGGAGACTATGTAATTGTATTTTTTATACAACAGGATCTGAGGCTTGAAGTTGATCTCTGTCAATAGTGTAAGCTGCGACATTAGTCCACTAATGTCTTTCTGATGGCTGGGCTCACTTGGAAGATGTGGTTAATCGGCTGTTACGGGGTATTTTGCTGCATTCTTCTACTTCAATCATGGCCAGTGGATGGGTTAAGGCTTACTGGCGCAGGTACTCCTCTTTCACTTTCCCCAATCGCATGCTATCAATTTCTGCATTCCTCGTTTCTCTTTTCTCATCGTGTACGAACAAATCGTAGTAACATTAGCGATGCACAAGGACGTAAAGTGGCATAGTCTGAACTAATTGGCATTGTCATCGACAAGAGCTTTCGGATGTTGCGTCTCTCTCTCTCCAGCATCTTGCTATCAAAGTTTCTGATTCCTGTATTGCTGTTTCCTCGTGCTCCATTCTGCAAAGAACAAATCTTAGTAATACAAGTGACATACTAGTGATACACAACTACAAGAATCGAAATTGTCATGGAAAAGCGTGTCAACATGTCTTAAGGAAGTCCTTTTAAGATGTTGGTTCGCTGAATCAATCTTGCAAACTCAATGATTGACGAGTTCTGATGGTATCACAGATAATCTGCATCATCGTGGGAGGTATCTTTTGCAGTCTACTCCGATACCATCTCCCTCCACACCGTCTCCTCCTCCACCATCAACATCACCTCCTGAACCACCTGCTTCTCCTCCCCCTGATTCATCTCCTCCACCTCCTCCCGATTCAACAGCTTCTCCTCCTCCTTCGGATCCACCAGTTTCTCCTCCTCCTGAGCCTCCTGCTTCCCCTCCTGCAATTCCACCAGCTTCTCCTCCCCCTGAGCCACCTGCTTCCCCTCCTGCAATTCCACCAGCTTCTCTTCCCCCTGAGCCGCCTGCTTCCCCTCCTGCGACTCCACCAGCTTCTCCTCCTCCTGAACCGCCTGCTTCCCCTCCTGCAACTCCACCAGCTTCCCCTCCTCCTGAGCCTCCCGCTTCCCCTCCTGCAACTCCACCAGCTTCCCCTCCTCCTGAGCCTCCCGCTTCCCCTCCTGCAACTCCACCAGCTTCTCCTCCTCCTGAGCCTCCCGCTTCCCCTCCTGCAACTCCACCAGCTTCTCCTCCTCCTGAGCCTCCTAGTTCCCCTCCTGCAATTCCACCAGCTTCTCCTCCTCCAGACCCTCCTGCTTCAGCTCCTCCTTTGGATCCACCAGCTTCTCCTCCTGCTTCCCCTCCTGCAACTCCACCAACTTCTCCTCCTCCAGATCCCGTGTCTCCACCTCCTTCAGATCCTCCTCCTCCTCCTTCCGAGCCCCCTGCTTCTCCTCCACCTACGGATCCCCCGAGTGTGCCTAATCCTCCTCCCCCTTCACAGGACTCCCCTCCAGCTCCGCCACCGATGGGCATTCCTCCTCCTTCCCCCACCCCGTCCATCACTGCTACTCCTGACAGTCCCCCTCCAGCCACTCCAGCCACTCCTCCGTCAGTTCCGGATTCTCCACCTCCAGCTACCCCACCTCCCACTGTTCCCGACTCTCCACCACCGGCGACACCACCTCCCACTGTTCCCGACTCGCCACCACCGGCGACACCACCGCCAACTGCTCCCGACTCTCCACCTCCAACAGCGCCACCACCCGATTCTCCGCCTCCAACGGTTCCCCCACCGGATTCTCCACCTCCAACTGTGCCACCACCTGATTCTCCACCTCCAACAGTTCCCCCACCGGATTCCCCACCTCCAACCGTTACGCCACCGAATACCCCACCTCCAACCGCGCCTCCTCCAGAGACACCACCTCCAACTGTTCCGCCACCGGATACCCCACCTCCAACCGTGCCTCCTCCAGAGACACCACCTCCAACTGTTCCGCCACCGGATACCCCACCTCCAACCACGCCTCCTCCAGAGACACCACCTCCAACTGTTCCACCACCTGATTCTCCTCCTCCAACTGTGCCTCCTCCACAGACACTACCTCCAACTGTTCCACCACCCGATTCTCCACCTCCAACCACGCCTCCTCCAAATACACCACCTCCAACTGTTCCGCCACCTGATTCTCCACCTCCAATTGTGCCTCCTCCAGTGACACCGCCTCCAACTGTTCCACCACCTGATTCTCCACCTCCAATCGTGCCTCCTCCAGTGACACCACCTCCAACTGTTCCACCACCTGATTCTCCACCTCCAACCGTGCCTCCACCCGATACTCCCCCTCCAGTAGCTCCTCCCATCTCTTCCCCACCAGCAACCCCCCCTGAAGCCTCTCCTCCAGCTCCTCTTGCTCCAGCTCCCAGTCCCAGCTCCCTCTCGCCCCCAATTGTCGTTCTCCCTCCACCTCCTCGCACCCCTCCTCCATCCCCCGATGCTCCCCCTCCTGCCACTCCACCTTCTACCCCTCCACCCCCTAACGCACCTCCTCCCGCAAGCCCTAGTCCTCCACCTCCTCGACGAGCTCCTCCCCCTTCAAACCCTCCCCCTCCCCCTCCACCAGCCAATTCTCCACCTCCTGCGACCCCTCCTGCATCCCCCCCTGCGACCCCTCCTGCGACCCCTCCTGCAACCCCTCCTGTGACCCCGCCTGTAATTCCTCCTGTCACCTCCCCTGCAACCCCTCCGGTAACCCCTCCTGAGTCGCCGCCGCCTGCAACACCGCCGACGGCATCACCGCCACCTCCACTAGCGCCTGCTTCGTCTCCAACAGTGGTACCTCCTCCGCCACCGCCACCGTTGAGTCCCGTTGTAAGTTCGCCTGCACCAAGTTTGCCACCTGTTGTACCACCACCGGCGGTTGTGCCAACACCGCCGCCCGTCGCAACAGCTCCACCGAGTTTGGCTCCTGTTGTGGCACCGCCTACGACCTCAATTCTTGCTCCGTCTCCATACACACTTGCGCCTGGACCTGCTGTGCAAGGTATGTTTCTTGTTAATTAATGAATGTCCTCATGTTCCTTGCCCTGAAAATGAATGTTCTCCGTATGTGTTGGTGTTTTTAAGCTGTCATGCTAGCCTATTGATTGCGTGATCGAGGTGTGTGCAGGATGTTGTTGCCAAGAGTAATGTGTCATGGTGCAGTTGGTTCTATGTCATGTGGATGTTTAGGGTTTAGGGTTTATTGAGAGTGTGTACTGAGAATGAATTCGATTTGCTGAGCAGGATGTTGTCCTGCGAACATGATGTTGCGACCGGGATCCGTCGACACGGTGCAATGCCAGTGCGTGTATCCCATTACTGTGAAGCTGCGCTTCGCGAACGCCTCGAGTTCTACTCCCAACTTGCAAGACATTTTCCAGGTCGATCTCGCATCGTCGCTAGGCCTTCTCGATGTACAGGTGCTGGTAAATTATTTCAAGTTTGGCGAGAATTCGAGTTTTTCAGTGAAGGCCACAAATGCGTTCGATGGTCCATTGAACGTGGAATCTGACATCGGCTCTACGACAGAACGCAGCTTCTCATTTGCGGAAATCACAAGCATCAACGAGTCGATTTGGTCACAGGAAGTGAAGTTCAACAGCACCTTATTCGGACCTTACACGGTGGTCAGTGTGACCCCGGAGTTTATCCCGCCTGCTGGTAGGATAAAGTCTTTCTTCCGCACAAGTCCTTGCAAACCAGTAGTACATGCAGTTGTCAGGGGTCATGAACTTGATGAGTCGAAGGGTTCAGGGTTTTATTGCGAGGACCCGATCCAGCAGTCTGGATTTCTTTGCACTTTCGATCTCATAGATGTGAATCTGATAACGTTGGTTTGATCCTCTCTTTGCAGTGACGCCTGTTGCAGCCACGCCTATCGCTCCAGTAGCTGTACCGGCGTCCTCTAAAAGCTCATCGACGGTGGCCTTGGCTGCTGGCATTGGCGGTGGCGTAGGGGTGCTCCTCTTGTGCATTGTCGTAGCTCTTTGCATTCGGCGGCTGCGTAAGAAATCAAACCGGACCTCCGAGGCCGCCAGCAGCACCAAAGGTACTCCTGAGTCCTTCGTTTACCGCCTTGTGTCCATCACCTTGCGTATATGTAATTTCCTTCATGTGTGAGAATTCTCATGGATTGTGGTGCTTTCACAGTGAGTTCGTTGCAGTCACAGCAGCTTGTGACGCCATCAAGGTGGGTACCAGCAGACAGTAAGTCGTTCCCTCGGCCTAAGCAAACGCGCGAGTTCACTTACGAGGAGCTCAGCGAAGCCACGAACGGATTCGCGCCGTCGACCTTCCTCGGCGAAGGCGGCTTCGGGAAAGTGTACCGCGGCGTGTTGCGAGATGGTACGGAAGTGGCGATCAAGAAGCTGACGACGGGCGGGCATCAAGGTGACCGCGAGTTTTTGGTAGAAGTGGAGATGCTGAGCCGGCTGCACCATCGTCATTTGGTCAAGCTCTTGGGCTACTTCTGTTCTCGGGAGCCACTGGTGCAGCTCCTGTGCTACGAGCTCATTCCCAATGGAAGTGTGGACTCGTGGTTACACGGCTCGCTGTGTGAGACGGTGGGGCCACTGGATTGGCCCACGCGGATGAAAATCGCCATCGGATCCGCGCGGGGGTTGCATTACTTACATGAGGATTCGCAACCGTGCGTTATTCATCGGGATTTCAAGGCGTCCAACATTTTGCTGCAGAACAACTTCCATGCTAAAGTGGCGGACTTCGGTCTGGCGAGACTGGCCCCGGAAGGCCAAGGGAACTACGTCTCCACTCGTGTTATGGGCACCTTCGGGTAATGCCCTCTCTGTTGTCTCTATGAAACTGTTGCGTTTAGGTTTTACTGTCAAAGTCTTGGTCTTTGCGATTTTTTTCTTGACATTAACCACTGGTACGTCACATCTGTTGGTTTTAGGGTGTAGGGTAGTAGTGTAGTACTCTTTTCTCAAGTTTTCTTGGTTACATGGCACTGATGTCGTCTTTTTGGTCGATTGCAGCTACGTAGCCCCGGAGTACGCTATGACAGGACATTTACTTGTGAAGAGCGACGTTTACAGTTACGGAGTGGTGCTCCTCGAGCTCCTGTCCGGACGTAAACCTATCGACTACGCTCGAGAGGATTTCGAGAACATCACAGCTTGGGTATGTCAATTCTCACATCATACCATTCGCTGATTCGACGGCATAAAGTACGATTCTGATCGTTTAGTGGTAATTTGGAAGGGCTCTTTTTGTTAAAACATGCTCTGCAGCCTCTTCGATTTTACCACCTGGGATCTCAACCTTCTCTATATGACATGGTTCGAATGTGGGTGGAAAGTGTGGTGCAGTCGATGATAGTGTGGCCAAGTCTGCAGGATACTGAAGAATTTCAGTAAAGAGGTTTGATTGTAGGTCGGAGAGTTCTGACGTTAGGGTTTGATATTGTTGGCAGGCACGGCCACTGCTCACGGACAAGTCACGCATCTTGGAGCTCGCGGACCCGCTTCTGGATGGCAAGTTTTCGCCCGAGGACTTCGAGCAAGTCGCCGCGCTCGCAAAGACGTGTATCGAACCGGAGTGGCGGTCGCGACCCACCATGGGCGAGGTCGTAGCAACCCTGAACCGGATCTGCTATCTCAAGGAGGAGTACAATACGGGCAGCGAGCGAGAGGGTGCCACCACCAGCAGCGAGCACGAGATTGGCAGCATCCGAAGCTTCGGCTTGGGTGGCATCCCGCTCCGCTTGCAAATGGCTTCTACTTCCACGAGCTCCTCCAGCTCCTCTGCGTTCTCCATGCCGTGGCCAGATCGAAGACCCCACTCTTCGGCGTCTTATGTCTCCGAGCATGGCCCCTCTTTTTCCACTCCTTCCTCTGGCCAGTTTGTCGGCATCAGTGGCCTTGTAAACGACCCTTTTTCACGAAACAAGGTTCTCTCCGAGGATTTGCAGGAAGGTAGGTAACGTTTTTTTTAGTGAAGGTTCTTCTCCACAGCCAACCTTCTGCCTTGGGCAATCGAGAACTGTATAGCTAACGAGATCTGTATAGCAGCTCCACTCAGTGGCGTGCAGCTCATTTACAGGTAGATTAGAGAATCGCAAGCCAGCGAAGCGGCTGCGGGGTGGTGAATCATGTGCATTGAGCGGGGCATCGGAGTGCACCAGAATGCTGTGCACTTCGCTTGTGCTCGGTGGTATTAGGGATTAGCAAAGTAGGAGTGGTCACTGCGGATGAAGCTTGGTCATGGTAACCGAAGGATTGTTTGGTTGTGGTGTTCCGAAGTGGATGCATCACTGGATTTTCTGTATGGCTTGAAAGCAAGGCTTCAGAGGACCGGCGAACGTAGCATTGAGAGATGAATGCGTGGATGCAGCCGCAGCGGCATTTCCTCGTTAGTTCTGTACGATACTTGTAACATCAATTTTTGACTGGTCCTCATTTGGGATTGCAATTTGTTATGTATGATTGCCTCATCCGTGTCAACCCTCGAGTGAACTCAGTTTTTCTTTTTCGTGTTGATTTTTCTTGCTCTGGAGCTTGGTCACGAAGCTTTGTCGTGGGCAACCGTAGTATTCTATGCTTTTCGTGTTACGAATATGGATTGAAAGTGGTTTCTGTGTCTCGCTTGAAAGCCGACGACTTAGACGTTAGGCGGACTTGGAATGTAGTGTTGAGAGATGAATGGCAGTAGAAGGCAGCGGCGTCTTCTTCGATGACTCTGTTAGATGCAGCACTCTATCATCGATTTCTGGCTCGTCAGCGCAGTTTGTACTGCAAGGGTTTATCAGTGTCGACTCTGAGCATGCTAGTATTGATGTTAATTTTTTGGGTTTTGATGAGTGCATGATAGACATCTTAATGGATTTTCATGATTCTGTCATCACGCCATAGACGTCCACAACAGAGCAGATAACAATGTCCTCGCTGCCATTGGAAAGCTCTCGGAGGTGCGAGTGCAATTTGACGATTCACGAGATTGCACAGTTTCTAAATCAATTAATTCAAAATCTCTTCAGAAGAGATGAAACATTTCAAAATGTAAAAGTCTATCTACAACTTAGAATTAGCATCTCTAATTTACAGGCGAAATTGCGTACTCTCCGCATATGCACAGTATAGTACTCTGAAGTACGCCGACCCTGAATATTCTAAAAGGATTCATATGGACACTCTTTATATATTTACACCAAACGTGAACGGGGGATACGAAACGCGATGGCAAAGTCGCAATCGTTCCAAAACTGCAAGCAATCGTTACAAGGGCTCAGGTGACACATGTTTCCATCGCATCCATTACGAAACTAATTCACGTGGGGAACCAAGAGCGCCGCTTCCGGTTGTAGAGCCTGGTTAGGTTGACACATCAAGAGCCCGGTGGCGGATGCCGATTCTGGAACATGAAATCCGATGCCGTCCGTCCAGAAATCGAAAACATTGATGTCTGTGCTGAAGTTCGGCATCTTGACTTGCGAATGCGCCGCGACATCCGTTGAAAACGTATCGGAAGCGTCGCTCGCGGTCGAATTCGTGTTGCTAAACCATTTTGTGGGCGCCATGTCCACTTGTGCCTCTATGGTGATAGGTCCGAACTCATCGTCCAAAGCTTCCACTGCAGCCAAGGCCTTCGTGGCGAACATGGATTGCGCGTCCGAGAGCTTCACATGACTGCTGGAAGCTCCGGAGATAATCGAGTTTTCTGACTCTGCTGGTTCCTCCATCGGTGACGTTCTGCACAAAGCTGCATTTGGGATCGTCACGTTGGACTGCAGGTACCCAGTCTCTGTGGATCGAAACGCTGGAATTCTGCAAATGATATCTTGCATTAGCATTTCCTGAGTTGGTAAGGCGGCGTCGTTCTTGTGTAGCACAAAGCTTGTGGGTATGGTACTACCCATGTAACCGTTGAGATGGTGAAAGTTGGGCATGAGTGGGTTATAAGAACCCTCCGCTGTTGCTGAGACGGCCAGAAGCTCTGCGACGTCGTTCTTCTTGCGCAGCACCTGCCCTGCAATCTGTTGCAATTCAGATGGAGTAAAAGCATTCAGACGATCATCCCAGAGGGCATTCTCCAAGTGGTTCGCGAGGTTGCGGTTGTGGTCCACGACGTGGTGCAGGTCGGACACCAGTTTCTGGACCTGGTTGTGGAGGAACGTCGTGTTGTCCAGCTTCCGCTTCTCGCGCTCCTCAGGCGCCACGCCCTTGTAGCGATTGAGTACTGAGTCCAGATTGGGCTGGCCCCAGAGAAGAGGGGAGGCCCCGGCCATGTGAGGGTGGTGGCACATGACCGCCACGTCCACGCCGCACAAGATGGAAAGCTCCTTCACCTTCTTCAGAAGACCCTTCTTCCGCTTGCTGTAGGTCGCTGCTCGGGAAGCGTCACTCTTGATGTGAGATCCGATATTGAAGACCAGCCCGTTGCGAGCCCCCATGATTGGAAATTAATAAATAGCAGGCAATGCAATGGAAAGGCTGCTACCAGAATTCACAAAGCTGGCGAGCGGCTGCAGTGCTCTGATCGAGTAAAGGGAGATATATTCGGTCGGAAGAGTCTCAAAAACATTCGTTTGAGAATGAAGTGTGCAAGGTCACAGGATTGAAGCAGCAGTAGCAGCACCAAATACCGGCTATCGATCAGCAACGCCAACAAACAACTTCGCTGCATCACAACAAATGTGTCAGAAAAGTTAACGATAACCTGTACGTTGACAATACAAAACAAACGTAGCACTGGGACAGAAGAATCCAATAATTTTTTGCATTCTACACAGTCTTCCAACGCAGTGCCTGTCTTGCTTGGAGCTCTATTCATGCATGACCACATCTTCTCTCGACATTTCGTCACACGAATTTTCCAAAAGGTTACTTAATGACAAGCAAAAGTTTACATACAGACAGAACAACACTGACATTCAATCTTACACGGGTGCATTTCGTCTCCCATACCTGGAAAATGATCTCCTCACCAGAGATCGCACGATTAGCTCCGGGGCCAAAATACGGAAGCAATGTAGGCTCTCCTGAGTATGCAGACGCCGCCGAGGAACAATTCCAGGACCAGCAGACTTTTATGGGATCCAAAACGCAAAGTGGGGGTCTAAAGGAAAGTTCCAAAAGGACTTAGGCATGGCTGAGGATTTCGTTGAGATACTGTAACATGTGGGAGATCCAACATGAGATCGCCACGGATGTTGCATTCCCACGAGCAGGATACTCAGGCACTCTCAGACAGCATGCAGCCGATCCTTGTCTCCAGAAACACCTGGCGGTTTCTATATTAGGGTTGCCACCTCCGCTTTGCAACTGCACTTGGGGACCAGAGCTGGGAGATCGTGAAATCTAATGCCGCAATTGTGTCACGTGCCTGCAAAGCAAAAATTCAGGAGAACCAACGATACGATGCTGAAGTTCCGTCGTCAGCTGCTTGCGCACTCTCTGTTTACGATGTGAGGCCGACGCTGTGCCAGCGCCAGAGGATGAGCAGGCCCGAAAATCATCCAACATCAAAATCTCATTCGTCAACCACGTGTCGTCTTGATGGGGGTTCGCCTTCCGTTCCATTGGTGTCCGCTCCCTCACCTCGGCCGGGTGACCCCACGAACCCCCCGGTCAGAAGAGTAGGCAGCAGTTCCAGCTTGCTCGTCCCACCGACGTGATCGCCACACCGGCCAGATTGTTGCTGGCAGCAGTTTAATTGCTAATTTTTCTTTTGCAGAGATTCCGCTGGCGTAGTCGTGTTCAGATCCGGTCATTGCTGAGCATTACCTTCGAATTCAGTGAATGATTGATTTCGTGGCCGCTTTATTATTTTGGTCCTGCCCTGTCCAATCATTCCTCCTCTAGACCTAGTTTGAGATCGAATTGACAGCCATGAATGCTTCGTATCCAGAGTGTCGAATGTGCATTTGACTCGGGTTGAGGTGAGTGCCATTGCGGGTGATAGAGTTGGTTTGTCTAATTTTTCATTCGTTCTGTTGGATCGCGGTGAGTTTCCTGTTGGGAGGATTTTTAGTGTGATAATTATTATTGTTTGTCTGGGGCGTGATCTGGAGATGCGGATGTGCGGTGTGGAGGAGTTGAAGTGATGAATTTTTAACAAAGATTTTTGTGGGGAGAATTGTTTAGGGTGTTTTTGTCACGGATTCTGTTTCAGTTGTTTGTTTCTTACGGAATTTTTTTATAACACCTAGTTTGCGAGGTTTTGATATTGGTGATTGGCATTCAGCATTTCTAGGTTTGATTTTGGCAGGGGTCGTTTTTTGTTGAAGAGTTACGATCATCGCGACGTGTTAATGTGACGATTGCGTTTTGTGCTTGCAGTTTATCAACTCTGCGTGGACGGACTGGGATTGTAGTCTCGGTTGTGGTTTTTTTACTGTTTTGTCTCGAGCGAGTGGTTCTTTGACTGTCGAGATTTGGGTGTTGAGCGAGGGCAGGGATTCAAGAGGAGAGACCGTTTAGTGCAGGAACAGTTGAATTGTTGCGTCTTTTAGGGTTTGTAGAAGATCGCAGGCTCTGGAAATGTTCGAACGAAGTAAAAACTGTTTGATGGCGAGTGGCATGATTTCAAGTGGGAATGCGAACGTCAATGGCAGTTGTAGGCTGCTGTTGAGATTCTATTTGAGAATCTGATCTGTTTGAAGCTGTGTTGGCGATATGGAAGACGAGGTTATGGAGCAGATCAGGACTCGCCTGGCTGCAGCCACAAGTGCTGCGACCGCGTTGGCAAAGTCTTTAGACGCTCTTGACGAGAACTCTCTGCAGACATTGGAACTCTGGTTAGCAAACCAAGAAGGAAATTCCAAATGTGGAAAATGCCGCGCGCAGATGCCGAGAGGAAGGGAAACCTCTGTGTGTATAGCCTGCGGGAGCAAGCGCCCACCATTGCCAAACACTCCCGTGTACGACTTCAAAGTTTCTTTTGCGTTCTTGCAGTTCCTGGAGACAATTCACCCCCCTCTAAAGGTTGGTGCTCATTCATACTTGTAAGAGTCACTTAAGTTAGATGTTGAAATTTTACCTACAGCAGTTTGCATGGAGGCTATAATATGTATGCATTTAAAACACTTTCTTTTTCAGTTCTCTAGTCAGCTGTTTGAAAAGCTCAGATTTATTTTAGGGTTTGCTTACAGAATCCATGAACTTCGTTAGTTATATAGCACCACTTGCCCTGTGGTATCACGAGTTCTGCCTTCCAACTTAATTCAGGCTCTCGTGCGGTGCAGTTCTCTCCAGGGATCTCGTATTTCTCTTATTAATTAACATAGTGATCCTTATTCGTATGCACGCTTATTCAGGAGACGTCTTCTGATTCTTTACTTCGTAAACTTAGAAGAAAGTTGATGTGCCATTAGTCTACTGCATCACTAAGTCGTGTTTCTTATGCATATTGAGCAGAGTGGCAGTCGCAAAATTTGGAATCCAATTGTATCAACAGCCTCAGGGAGTCCAGAGTCATCAGCAAGTATTGCGGATCTGCCTGTAGAAAGTGATATAGCAGTAACCATGATTTCAGGCATGCCTGTAGAACCTGAAGTGGCAAAAACAATAATTGAAAATATCCCTGTAGAACGTGAAGTAACATCAGCTCTTGAACTTGTACAACATGCTAAAGAAAACCTTACGACAGATAAAAATATCAACACTGACAACTTTCAAGAAAGCTCATCCGACTCAATGAACGGAATGAAAGCTGTTGAAGGCGGTAGAGAAGCTGACGACTTTGGGGACTTTCAGGAGAGCTGGGAAGAGAACCCAGTTGAGCCTAGGCACGAAATATCCGAAGACGTGGTTAAACGAAATGGTTACTCCCATGCTGACCAGTTCCGCACTGATTTGGAAGCTGCTGAAGTAAGAATTGCTATCTTTCATACTGTTTTCCGTTTGTTTGAGAATGCGAACTCTTGTTGTCTTTTAAAAGTAGGAGGTTGTGGAGAGGTTTTACACCTTCATTCTGATGTGATCGAACCACTCTTGAGAAATTTAGGGACTTCAACCATCTGATGAAGAATTGCTCTAGTTTCTACTCCGTAAGGCTTACAAGATATTTTAAGCAGCTTGATGTCACTGTTCAGAGGAAATTTGAGCTACTGTTTTTGTCTAAAATCTTGTTTTCAGGTTATCTTTTGTGACAGGTGATATGGACAATTTAATTGCTGATGTTTCTTCGATATCCTGTCTGATTACCTCGTTCTTCAAGTTTGCCGACAGTCCTTTGTTGAGTGATATATGGTGGATGGAACAGGATGGAAAAGAGCCCGAGGCGGCACAAGCGGCTGCGGCGAATTCTGGATCTGCCAACACTTGGGACACAGAGTGGGATCATGCTCCTTCGCATTTTGTGTCAGCCAAGACCCTATCGGAAGACCATGTTCCATCTGATAGTATGGTTGAGAACTCTAAGGACATCACAAGTGCTGCCCCTCCAGTCCCTGAGTACGATTTGAGTATTTTCGAATCGTTTGGGGTATGCGTCATCTTCTTTCCAAAGGAGATGGATCTTTGAGCGCTATTTTTTTCATTATATTGTGAGACGAACTCCTGAGTGATTGTATCTTACACTGAAACGAAACATTTCGTTGCTTTATTGGTGGTGTTTATGGTAGGAGTTTCATGTTTAGGATTCTTCAGGTGCGAGTGTGAGAGCTCTTACGTTGAATGGTCTGAGGAACCATGCTCATCTTAGAGATTTCGTCTTTTTTAGATGTTTGGAAGGTGCGTCGTTGATTGATTTTCGATTTTAAATTACCGTGATGTGTTATTGTCTTGTGTGGGTCAATTGTTGCAGAGACTTGAATCAAAGGAGGAGAAAGTTCTACCAGACACTGATGTAGATGCGACCTTTTGGGGCTTTCAAAATAAGAACATTGTGAAGTCAAGGCTAGCAAGTGTAAAGGCAATGGAGAGATTTGCAAGTGATACATCAGCCTTCACAACAATTACGGATGCTGATAGTGACTTTGAAGAGAGCTCCCCGGAAGCTTTACCTGTAATTTTGAAAACCGTATTTAAGACTTCAGTATTTTCAGTTGTAAATAGTTTTCCATCGCCACCGTGCTTTAATGCTCCATTGAACTACCGTAAAGCACTACGTCTTGAATGTTTTATATTTTCAGCATTAATAAGGTGATATTTGTCTCCTGTAATTTTTATTACAGCTCGTATGATTATTCACTCTTTCGTTTAGTATGTGGAAGCTTATCAAATGCCGTATCTAAGAATCAACCCTCGTTTATGACAATTGGCATATTATGGGTTTCTGGGGTCAATATTGTAACGGCTAAGTCTCGTCGACATCTTTTAATCCTGCAAACCTCATTCTCTTAACCCGTTTTATGCTCCGATCATCTGATGCATCTGATGATTTTGTACCAGCCACCAAAGTTACCAGTCGATATTTTGATGGGACTTGGTGCGATTAGCGGACAGAACAATTTGCTGGGGTCCTTGGCATCTCATGACCTGGTTTGTGATCCAGCCTCCTTCAATTATTTGCGTGACTTGATGATGTGCAGAGACGCCCACAAGTTAGCTAGTTTGTATGTTTTCGTTGAATGTTTCCAAGAGAGCACCTGTAAGTAATTGCCTATTTTGGGAACGTCACTATATCTGCTGTGTATAATTTTCTTTTTGATCCCGACAGGATGACTTTCAGAAGGTTCCTGCATCATCACATCCACTAGCAACTTTGCCAACGCCTCAAGACCCTTTCTCATGGCCGCTCGACACCTTGGATGCTGTTTCAAGCCAGGTTGTTGGGGTATGTCATTCGATCCTTTGTCAGTGCACCTCCAAATCAGTCCAGAAATTTGTGTTTCGGTCTTGCCCTGTCAAATAGTTCCTCATATTGAACAAATTTTTACGAAGTAAAATTATAACCACAATGTTCCGCTCAAGGAGACTGTAATTTATGTAACTTAAGCGTCCAAGAATTATAGCTCTGCTTTAAATTGCCAGACTTTGCACCTTCTTGCAATGTCCTTTCATACTGTGGAGAAAGTCTGAAATAAATTGCAAGGTATGATACTAAGATTGCCAAGTATGTTCACTCAACAAACATTTGAGTATCTAAGTCACTGAAGATTGGAACTGATCTTATGTTTTGTGTAGAGTGATGTCCAAAATGTTGAGAGCTCATCCGTCACAACGTTGGAAACAAGTGGACAAGTTGCTGTTGATCCTTTTCCTTGGTCACATGAAGAATTTGAAAGTGGAACAAGTACTGTAGCTCAGACGGTATGTTCATGTTCTACAGAGTACTTTGACTTTATTTTGCGCTGCTTGGGGTTCTGGAATTCACTATGTCGCCGACATTGGAAAATTACTATCTGCTCTGCTTGTGTCATTCATGGCAGCACTTCCTGTTGATTGCATAACTCACCGTGTTGTTCTTGTTGTTGTCTGTAGAAGATACAGCAAGAGTCACTGGATATGATGGCTCCAGGGCCTGCACAAAGTGAGGGAAATAGGGTGGATCCATTTTCATGGCCTCTCGATACGTTCAATCAAATTATGCCTGTTGCTGATAAGGTAATTTACGTCATTGTTCTTACTACATTTTTTGGTGAAGATTATAGCTTGGAATACATCATGTTCTTTACCTATCAGATTCAATGCCTAAAACTGTGTTTTGGTTGATAGAGGATATCGACCCTGACTTGGTACATAGATATTACATAAACTTATCCGAAAAGACCAAGACATTTCTGTTTTGGGCATCTTGTGAGATTTGTTTCTGCTCTTCATCGTTTATGCTGATGTGAACGATGGTTGGGTTGTTGATAGGTCGATGCCATTGGCCCTGTGTCAGCTCAAGTTATGGATGTCGCCGAAGAAGAGTCCGAGGATTGGGGTGACAAAGAATTTATATGGTCTCAAGCTGAGCCTGCTAATGAAGCCCAGTTCTCGTCAAATGTGGACCTATTTCCATCATCGCCCCAAAGCACCAGTTTCTCTTCCAATACCGTCGGCGGGGATAACTTTATGGACAAAGATAGATTTTTTCGCGATCAGAGCTCACCCATTCCAGGGGTTACAAACTTTTCGGCAGGGCCTCCTGATGGTTTCGTAAATCTTGGCAATGGACTAGACAGCTTGTTCACCACGGAAGAGCAGAAAACTGTCGTGGAAGATGATCTTTACAAATCCGCACATGTGAAGTCATCATCGTTTGGAGACAATAACAAGAAGGCCGACCTCATCGACGATCTTTCTAAGCGATCTGTCTCCTTTGGTAACTTGCAAGTAAAGGATATGACTGAGGGTGATGAGTTGCAGAAGGCCTTTCAAACATCTGCGAAGTCTCCATCTTTCTCTCGACCAGCGGAGGATATACTCAATTTTTTGAACCTCAAGCCTGCTGCTGTACCCCAAGGAGGTGACAGTTCTACAAAACTCTCACACGTGCGGGCAGTTTCGTTCGACACGCTGGAGCTTGTGCCGGATGAACAGAGCGACGAGATGTTTCAGTTCTTCCACACTCGGTCTCAATCTGCAGGGTCTTCAGTCAAAAAAATATCAGCAGTCGAGGATAATGCCACATCAAGCAGCGGACAAGACGTTTTCGGCGAAGTCCTTTCAATGCCCAAGACCCAGAACCCAGGAGTCGATGATGACCCTTTCAGTTTCATTCATACAGCAATATCTCCATCAGAGACACTAGAATTGAAGGCAACCACTAATGGTGATGACGACGATGACGGCGATGATTTTTTTGAGTGGAAATCTGCGGAAACGCCAGCAGCTACTTCTCCCTCTGTAGACGATGTGCTTCAGCCCTCTGTTCCTGCACCAGCCTCGAGCCAGTCAGACTTATTCCAGTGGGGATCTTCGAGAGCAGCTAGTCCGAGCAAGCCTTCGAGTACGGGCTCACTGTCGGGGCTGCTCTCTCTCGCTGGTGGACTCCCACCTAGTCAGATTCGAACCTCTTCCAAGGAAGATGATCTCTTTGCGGCGTTATCAAGGAACTCTTCTAACTCAGGAGGGGCACAAACCAGACAAGCGACAGTGCAAGTCGATTCCAGGCTGCAACCTGCTGCAACTGACGTCCATAGTTCAAAGCCAGGTGATGATAGTGAAGACGAATTTTCTGACTTCGTCTCAACTGCGGCACTGCCTTCTGCATCTCCTCCAACATCAACACAGCAAACCGCAGGGCAAACTAGTCAACCTGCATTCGATGTGTAAGTTTTAAACCTGCGTAACTTTCATTCATTCACCTTTTAGTGGCTTATGTTTTACGTCTTTATTTAAAAGTGGTTGTGGATTCTGTGTCGCTACTGTGCACTCTTTTCAAACGAGCTTTTGAACGGAAATCTTTGTCATGGTCATGAAAGATTCAGGTGTTAGCCACTCCTTTTTGGTCTTTCCGATGGTGGAATAACTGATCTTGTGGGCGCGTCTTGTGCATGAGCAGGTCTTTTTTTGAAGCAGCACAACCAAACCCAAGTGAGAAGCGGAGCTTAGATTTTTTTGGCGATCTGATGGGATTGAATTTTACTAATACATAGTTCATAATTCTTTGCACAATTTATATCTTTTCTTATCATGCTCCATGTTCCATATTTTCATTTATATTGTTATTTTTCAGAATAACTGCTATGCTGCTCCTACATATTGCCTCTCGTTCAAAATCGAGCGAAGTCGTGGGTGAGATTAGAATTTATTGGTAGGGGTAGATTTAAACGAAGCGACCTCTGATACGGGGTTTGTATCAGAGGTATCAGATACAACGTGGATATGACGAGGTCAGTTTACAACATGAGGTTGCGTATCAGTTGTGAATTTGAGTCCTGTGAAATCAGTTACAGCTCGCTAGGTGGAATAGGTTCCCATGGGAGAGGGTCGGGAGCAGGCATTCAAATTTCTATCTCAGAGAAGCTGGTCTATTTTAAATTACCTTAGATGGGATCACTAAAAAATTTAGTAATATGCGAAGGTAAAAAGTTTGAAGTGGTCAAAGGCTAACTGGCAGATTTTCTACATGTGGTCCCTCATTTTAATGTTCTTGTGTGTAGCATTGTGCAATGGGCATCTGCTAATCATCAAAAGTTATAAAGGTGCACTTTGGGGTAAATGTTTGATTTTGAGTGATCCTAGAGGAGCAATAAATTTGAACATCTTGATATTGGTCCACATTATCAACTTTGTACAAATTGGACATATGTGAAATATCTTACATACTATATGTGTTGGGAGATTTTGTATATCTTTTTTTTTGTAATTCATTTGAACTTCAAATTTGGAGCACATATTATCAAGATAGAGATGACTTCACAAAACAAGTTCATGGTAAAAAACCAAATTTTCAGCCCTTTTGGAGGGTGTCAAAGTTGGCAATTGTGAAAATTTTCTCAAAACTACACCTGTTGGGAGATTTCAAATATCTTCTTAAAAAAAAATTATTTTACCTTAAAAAATTTTATGCATATTAAAAACATAGATTTTGTTTCATGACAAAAATTTCATGGCAAAAGAAAAAAAACTCAATCCTTAGGAAGGTCTCAAAGTTTAAAGTAGTGAAATGTTTCTATTGCGCCAGAATTCAGAAATTGACATTAATCCAAACTGAGAAACTGTACTCACCAAATCTAGCTTAGAGGTTTGGAGCTGCAAGTCACACTCCCTAGATCTTGAAACAGACGTTCCCCATGCGAAAGGTGACTTGTCTCTATGCAAAAGTCGAAGCAAGTTCACAGGCTTCCTTACTATTGTTGAAGGACCGAGCTTACCCACACCCTCAAGCAATTTGTCTCCTCACCAACTTCCGAACTGCAAACAAATGTAGCGCATATGTGGCTAAGTCAGACACCTGGAGTAACTATTGTCTATAGAAAAAGCGTCCCAGAAGCGTGCATTTCAGGGAAACTTTTGCATCCATTGTCCAAATTCAATGAAAACTTGCTGAAAAAGTTGTGCATACTAGTCTAGGTTTTGTGATAAAAAATTTAGATCAATCTAAGATGTAATGAGTTTTTGGGAGCCAATTGAAGTTCACAAATTCAATTTGAGTTCATGGCTACAACTTTAGGAGTTTGTATCTCCATCCAATCTTTGTTTCAAATAAAATGTGTTGGGTTATATTCCTCTAAAAGTCTAGTTATTTGAGTTATCCATAAAGTACCCTAAACCAGGGTTTAAACCCATGAGTTTTGTGAAAAAGCCGGTTGAGTTAAAAAAGTCAAAATAAAGTGGGTATGAAACTTATTTTTCCATCAAAATGGTGCCTAAAAAAGTTTGGTCCCCACTTTTGAAGTCATGTGACATAAGTATCTTGCAAAAAAGTTTGACGCTTCAACTATAGTTGCCTTTTGCCCAAAGTGGGGGGGACTTTACAAATAACTCAATTGTGGTGAAATTTTCATGGCATTCCAAGTTGTTTGGAATAGTTGGGACCAATTCAAAGTTCAAAATCTAAATATTTTTGGATTACAATGAACTTTGGTGGCTTGTTTCTTCTTCATATGGTGTCTATTTCTAATTTTCATAAATTAGAAAAGTTGTGCATTCTAGTTTAGTTTGTGTGGCTAAAATTTCATATCAATACAAGAAGTTATGAGTGACTGAGAAGCATTTTAATAGGAGGAGGTTTAGGCACAAATGTGTCTTCTTCATCCTATTCTTCATCCTATTTTTTTGACATTTCAAAGTCATTTTGCATACACAATGAGTCAATTGAATGACATATTTTTTCACCAATGTGTTTGTATGTTGGTTTTGAAGATCTTAATAGCTTAAAGTCTTTTTATTTGAATAGGTTTAGAAATCGAATTTCACCTTCAAATGTGTTTTTAGGAAAATTTCAACATCTTTTTTTAACACTAAAATAATATAATCTTGCAATCTATGCAATCAAATGACTCCAAGTTTGATCCATATCATCTACAATATGCACACTACAAGATTGTATAGTTGAGATTTTTATACCTTAGCAATATGTAGACTTATAAGGCTTGAAAAGCAATGGTGCTTTTTGACACATTTAGAATTTAGGGATTAAGGAAAATCCAAATTTTGCTTCACCAACACCTAGTCTTATTGCTCTCACTAATGATTTATTCCTAAGGTTTTAAGTTTTGAGATTGGTTTTATTCTTTTTATGTTGAATACTTCATATAATTTTTTAGATTCTTAAGGTTTCTACTCTCAAGTTTTGTAGACCTTTTCTTATTAGGTTTTGAAATCTATACAACAGATTTTGAAGATTGAATGATTTTCAATTTATAATGATGTAGAAGCATCTTTTACATAATCACTTTATGCAAGATGGCATTTTAAGATTTCAAGTTCAAGATTTAAATAAAATTATATTTAGGCAATTACAATTAGAAATGATTAAAGAAGATAAAACAAGTTTTTAAGATACCAAGAGAAAATTGTACAGTATAGAGTATCAAAGAAATTTAGATGGACATCCAAAACTATCTTCTTTATTTCTATAAAATGTTATATGATATTATATAATATATGGGTAAATATTTTTAAACTTATTTTGAAGCATAAACTAGGAAGTAGATTCCCAAATGTATCCAAGATACAATTATTTTTTTCAATCAAATTGAATTAAGAGCTTCTTGATTTCTCTTTTCAATATCTAAGTTTTCATGATCAATCGTGAATGATTCCAATTCTACTTACTTCAAAAAAAACGACACTATTTACTTGATTGGTACAAGGTATTAATAATTTCAAACTTCCATTTTACAATTCCTCTTCCTTTCTCAAAGCCCCAAAACTCATAACTTGGTATCATAGTTTTAAATATTTTCTTTAAGGTGAAGGTTCATCCAAATGACTTCAAGTGGCAAGGTAGAAGGTCCTATAATGGACCATGTTAAGGCTGAAATTGAATTGTGGGGAGGTGAAACATCTTGAAATAATTTTCAATATATTTTCCTTGAAAGACAAGTGAAGTTGACAACTATTTTATATATTTTGTAGCTTTTGGGAATTAGTTATCAAATTATGGAAGTTGAAAGGGCACATGGCTCTAAAATGGTGCCCTAGCTAAAATGTACACTATCAATACACTACCAAAGGCTATGAAAAAGCAACATATACAAACATTGTACATTTAAGATAGTGCACCATTTTACTACCCACTCGATTTTAGGACCTCTTACTTTATTTGAATCTTTCCAAAGTAAACTCCCCTAATAATTTACCTCATGAAATTGAAATAAGTAACATATTTGTATTGACAAAGGAAATAGATGCAATAAATACAAAAACTTCAAAAGATAGATTCAGGACTAGAGGCCTTGAGGAAAGCGACGCAAACCCCATATAATTTATGTCCCTATCAATAAAGTTGTTTTGTGAAGATATTGTGTTCTAAAGATATTGTGTTGATATAATTAAATACAGACTTGATCGTTTTGGCCTCAAAAGTCATTAAAGACCATGTTTAGTCACGTATTTTGCTATTTTTTGCTTGCAAATTGAAGTTTGATAGTTTGATACTACGATATTCAACTACATTGCCATATTCAAGTATTCTTTCGCACAATTGCACACTGTATGTGAATGCAAGGTCACGACTCACAACTAGGTGCCTAAGTAACGGTGTCTTTCGTAAGCCGAATCAACAACATCCACCAAGAGGCGGACATAGATGTCATGGCAACCCAGACCGAGGAATGTTGGGTAGGAAATAGCAACAAGGATCGTAATGGACAGCTCAGCAGCCCAGAAACTATTGGGCACCAACTAACCAACGATTAGATGCATCCTTCCGTTACCATTCGCCTCAGTGACAAAGTTTACTCGACACCTAGTAACAATCCGCAGCCACTATGGTAGACAAATGAATCAGGAAAACATTTATGTGATCGATTCCGGCACTCTTTGCATTTGGCGACCAGTGAGACCTTACAACAACTTCGTGAAATTCAGACATAGCTCAGTTTATGGGGGACGACGGCCGAAATGCAGGCAGAGCAATAGCACCACCTGGAAAGAGAGCGCTTCTGTAGAAGTACGCTGTTTGTAGAGAATTTACACCATCTGCTAGAAACGGGGTTGAGATGCACCCCAACCTCAAGCCTCCCTTGTTGTAAGGCAAATCGATTGTCCTTTCGACTCTTTGTGTGTCATACACCGGCTCCAATTATCGTCTGTAACCCAATGAGGTTGTAGCTGAACCCACGGCCTCCATCACCAAACCAGTAGTCCCAAGCGGAGGCCTGAGCACGGAAGAAAAAATGATACTATGAAGTGGCTTAGACTCGCTCGAGCTCCTGAACGTGGATGTCTTTTTGAGCTTCCAGCAGACCTTGCCAATGCTGCAAATGCTTGTTTTGCTTCTCAAGCAATGCATCCTTCACTTTTAACTCCGCCTCAAGCTCTGCTATTTCCTGCCATAGATTAACTGATGTGTCACAATCTAGTGCATGGCTTGTAAGTAGAGGCGAGATTCGACCCGAACACACTTCTCACAAACTTTGTGAGCTGACAGAACATACATCGAATGTTAGAGACAGGGGAGACAAGAGAACTCTCTGATTTCAGATGGAATAGAACGACGCAACCAATAATGTACCCAAAATACTTCAAAGAGGTCAAATATCAACAATAAACGAGTTCAGGCACCTTTCTCAACGATTCTTCACAAGTGGGTTGATCTTCAAAGACTCCATGCCTGAGGATACTTAGCATCTGCCATACGATACAGTGTTTGAGATCCAATTTGATTGATCATGTTTTTGGATGCAAGCAGGAAGCTGAACCCAATGCTTTGCCATGTTGACGACTGCTTTGAACTGGTAGGAAATACGACTAGCTGGAAGAAACTTCGGATTTATAAATATATGTAAGTTTATATTTATAAATCCGAAGTTTCTTCCAACAAGTTGGAAAGTAAAAGGTAACTTCGGATATATATATATAAGTTTATATTTATCTAATCCATTTGCAACTGCATAATAATCTGGTTCCAGTCATATACGTCGTCGATGATTTGAGGACGCTAGCCGCTCTTCTTCGTGCGACTAGGGAAGCTCTTTAGGAACGGGTGAGCAGATCGATCGACTTTGTGGAGCTTCTTGATGGCTTTTGCGGTTTCAATTAGGGCTTAGGTTGTGTGCGTATTCAAGTTTGAAGTGTACGAATTTGAAATTCAAATTGGTGTGGACTGAAGTTTCCAGCGATGCATGTTGCATCTTAATTATCGTACATTGCCAGCAAGACCCACACACCTGCACTTGTTAGGGTTTCTGTGGAGAGTTGGACGAAGAAAACGAGGCTTGAAGGTCTGTGTACAGTTATTCTCTTAATCCGCCTGGTTCCTGCCTACAACTGCTTCAGCACATCTTCAAAAAATGATCGAATTTCGTTCGTGTCACGCTATGTGTAGTTGGAATCTGCAAGTTGTTCAGCAATCATGGATGCAAACTGTATTACCTTCTGCGGGATTTTCTGTCGTTAACATACTCTCGTATATTTCTGATATTTCCCATGTTTTCCAATCGATTTGAGAAATATACGAGTGTCTCATCTTTTCCATGTTTCCGATCGATTGGCATCATTGTTGGATGTTTGTGGTATATTTTTTAAAGGGGTGGGGTTTTGTATTGTATGAGGTGTTAGCCCAGCAGTATTATAATATTCAGTAACTTGTATTACCAATCTCCCAAGTATTTTGAATATAACCGAATCGTGACGTGCATTGCTGAAGACATCTGATACAGTAATCCTGTTCTTTGGCGATCGTGGGAGCATGCAGAAAAGTACTTGCGTGAAAATTTCAAAAATAGTCAGCCGTACCTATCAAATGTGTGATCTACATGATCTGAGTACTTGCTGTCTTGTGTTGTAGCATAAGGAATTGCTAGGGAGCGTATTTTGAAACACGAGCAAGCCCACCGTCAATTGCGATTCAGCATCAGAGGCTTGTCATGACAAGCAGGATGGAGAGAGTGTGGAGAGAACTTCCTTTGGATTTACTTGAGGTGGTCGTGACGTTTCTTCCACTCGCCTCTCTGTGCCGGTTTCGGGCGGTCTCAAAGGAATGGAACAGATTCATAAGTCACCCCGGCTTTGCCTCACGTCATGCTCGAGCCTCATCTCCAAAAGAATATGTTCTTTTTGGTGTCTGGAGGGAATGGAATGATCGGGAGGATTAGAATGTCTGGGAGGATTGGGGTGATCGGGAGGATTGGAGTGAGCGGGGTTGGGAGGTTCTGGATGTGGCCAACAAGAGGTTCTTCCATTTAAGCGGTGACTTCCTTGCCGAGTTTATAAGGCAGAAGGGAATTCTTGTGCGTTGCCCTTATGGGTGGCGCTCTTACTTGAGGACCATTCTAGCAGCTGACGGAGGGCTGTTGTGTTTGTCGTATTACATCAACAATGGGTGTTGTGAACTGGAAACACACGCCAATGCACTACTTGTGTGCAATCCTGTATTACAAACTGTCAAGCAGCTTCCGTACTTTGTAGGATGGTCAAAAATATCCGAATGGGTTGTAATGTCCACAAATAGGGATTCGACGGAGTATGAGATCTTTTTTATTGCTCTTGCTGAAGACGCCCGACAGTCAAATGCTGTTTATATTTACGAGTCAAAGACAGCAAGCTGGAGGACATCTGTCGCCGTCCTAGGGCATCTTAATGCTCTCAATGGATGGCGTAAGGTGGGCTTTGCTTCTGCCATCTTAAAGGATGAATTTTACACTCTCTTTTCACATCATGGTGAGTTCTGTACCAAGCTCCTTTCTTACAATAAGGTAACAGGTGTGGTTTTTGACCTTGGGATTGATGTCCCTTATCATGATAATCATAATGTTTGTACCCATCTGGTAGTAAACGATGGCCGCTTATTTTATGTGATCATGAGGATTGACTATACGCATCAACTGAACTCTATTGAGATTATTGAGTTCATCCTTGCAAAAAGGGAGTACATACATTTATCAATGTTGGGAAGGGAAATGATAGTCCAGTTAGCACATAATAATGTCCATATCCAGTCTTTCTTAAACTATGCATGGGTTAAACATAGAGATGTCATTGGGTTGGCAAATTCTATCATCTTTTGCTCCTGCATAGTATTCAATTTGTCCAATAGGACGTGGCATACGTGTCCAGTGGTTTCTAATGTTTTAAGAAAAAGAGATCTTTTTGGAAGCAATCTCCGTCTTAGTCTTTGTCCTCCATAATATATTCAACAACAAGATTTCCTTTTTCCTTGGCGATTTTGGTGACATACAAATTTGACTTGAAGAATGTAGGTGTGCAATTTTATTTTTAAGTTGAATTTGTAATTATATATAAGAAAATGATGTTATTGTTATTGTTGCACTTAATGTTTTATGTCATGGTTGAACGGTTGAATCAACAGTAATTAGGATAATAGACAATGATGAACATGGAGTCATGGACTAGTAACCAATGTTCATTAATGATGGGTAATGAGTATTAGTTAGTGGATCATAAGTGAATATCGATCAGTAAACCATTGGTGATCACAAGATAGTCCACATTATATGTATACATAGTCCTCATCACCAATGCTAGATCTTCATTACTAGATTCCTTTATCATAAGATGACTATCATTACCATATGTCACATTAGTAATCATATTATCTAATATCAACTATTATAGGTAGATATAGTTGATATATTTGGTTGTAATATACTATTACCATCTTAGTAGGTACTAAGGTAGGTACACCCAAAAGCGCCACTTATTCATACTAAGCCTAGTTCCTACTATTAATTAGTTTAAATTTTTATGGGCCCCCGAAGGTCTCAAACTTTCTTTCTGATTTGGCCTTGCTTACTTCCAGTTCTTCTATTTGGCTCTGTAGGTCCTTGAGGTAGACGATAGCGTCCCCGAGGATGGAAGCTTTATCTGCCTGCAGATACATATATGCCAACCAAAGTCAGATCACATTGAAGTTCAACTAGTATGGACCACCCTTGAAGTGGAAAACTGTGGGTTAACTCAATATGCAGTAAGAGAGTATGGATCTGGAAAATCATCAGTTAATTACCTTTGAAATGATGAGAACTAATCTCCTCAAAGTAGCAAAATTCTCTTTCTATTTCACTCGTCGCCGTCTCTCGGCCATCATGTGGTTCATGGCTGCTTCATCATGCCCATGATGCACTGCACCCCCCATGCTGGAAATTCTGGAATTTTGTCGAGGTCGTCTCTGCCCTCTTGGCGGAACCTGTAACCCAAAAAATAAAATGGAATTCATATAAGTACTTAGATTTACTAAAGAATATGTGATAAGTCCCATGTCCAGTACATGATTGAGGTCTACCCAACAAGACCAACAGTTGGAACAGCAGTAGAATTCATCATGCATGAAAACAGATTGGTATTGCAATTGATAGATGTATCAACACACATACCTGTTCAAAGCAGGGTTCATTTGGAATTCCATCATTCACGGTCTCAGGACTGGAGCTAGGCGCGTGCCTTCCTTGCAACCCGGCCTGCTCTTCATTCTGGATCCCTTCATGCCCGGTGGGAGGATTCGAGAGGGGGATCTGTTTCACCATGTCAATGCAACGGCGCAGCAGGTCCTACTTCTTCTTTAGCAGTGGCGGGGCCAGGATGTGAGTATTTTTCCACACCTTGAACGGTTTCTGCGTTGACACAGGACTGGGCCAAGCCTGCCCAGGCTGGGGAATCTCATACGAGGACGTTCCATGGAATGCGTTGCTGCCATGGTTTTGGCTGTGGTTTTGGTTTCCGTTGGAGGACTCCGTTAGTAGTTGGTTCATTTGGCTCATGGTGCCTGCTTCCAGAGAAGGGAAATTGTAGGTGCCAGATTCGAGCATCAATGTGATCTTTGAGCATCAAGAACGGTTCCAAACTGAGGTCGTCTTCGACCTGACTCTCCTGTGTTTTTGGCAAGGATCGGCGTCCTATTGTGTCCTCCAGCTGGTTCAGTTCGGGGCTGAGAGACGACGTCCCTCTGAAATTAACCCATCCCGGCCATCGACCTTCAGAACTCACTCCAGATGCATATCACCATTTTGAGATCGACAGCAAAAAAACACGTACCAATTGGTATATAGATATATCTTTACATCACTTGATTTGAGGATTGGTGCTTCGTGCATTAAACTAGATTCTTATGGGGAAAAAAGTGATTCAGAATTCAGAATTAGAGTTTTCATTTTCGTGCTGACCTTCTGGGAGAGGAGCTGGTGTTGGAAAGCGAGGGTTGGCGTTGGCTGGAGGCCATGAAGAGACGTTCTGCTCCGGGGAATCCCCAGACAGGAGTGTGGAGGCCGCTTCTTCCAAGCTGCTCACACTGGAAGACGTGGTGCCGGAACGGGACCTGGACGTCTCCCCAAGCTGGGTTCTCGACTGGACGCCGGCAGGATAGTACATTTGGTTGGGTGTTTGCTGCGTCTGCAAAGCTCCGGCACTTGTGGTTAAGGTTGGCATCCCCCAGCTAGCAGCCCTTGCAGCCACCGCTGCATCCACGGCAGGGAGGAACATGTTGTTCATCACTTCCTGCCCGTCAGCGTGAACTCCCAAGAACATGTTGGGCATGCTACCCAATCTGTCACAAGCGCACATAATTCATCAATCCCATGTCCAAATTCATCCGCTTGTACTGCCTTGAATAGAAACATGGTCATGCGCAGACAACAGAATTTAATTATAAAGAACCCAGGCAGGTCTAATGGTTTCAAAATGACCAATATGACTGATCACTTTCTAAATAGCATATTTCGGATGGACTCAAATAACAAACGTAGTACGGAGTATCATTTACCAAAATCATTGAATAACACGGCATGCGTTGGTCACGAAATCAACAAAAATGGGCAAAGAAAGTATCCACATGACCGCAACAACAATAGAAAGCTCAATTCGGGTCTTCTTGGTTCAAAAAGGTGGAATTGAGCCCATGGGATTATTAGGGTTTGGCAGCTAGATAAGTACCTTCTATGGATTTGCTAGTTCAGGGAGTTGGGTTCGAAATCCTGGGTGCTGAGATTGTCGGTGATGCCTCAAGGGGCTCGAGGATGCGTAGGAGTTTGGTTGCATCATGGCACGAGAGGATTGAGGCAAGCTTAGAGGCGCTTGGGAGATTACCCCACCAGTCTGCATATTGCTTCCTGATAACTGCGAATTGTTACTGCCTCGCTGACCAAGTGTTGGCAAGACGCTCGTGATAAAACAACTCTGGATTCTTTCCATCCAGTCGAGATTCTCCGGCACCTGTGGTCATGCAATAACCACGAGATTAGAATCGACTCATTTAATCCAAAAATAACGTGAATCGACACACGAAGGAGCCATCTAAGTGACTGAATGTGGGCACCGACTTAATTTATGATAACTTTGAACCTCCCCAACTCGTGACTCCAAGACGGATGCTTACATCATTCATGTTCCGAGCTCCAGAACGCCATCGGACCAGGGAATGAATATGGCAGTCTGTTCCAGGAAAAACAATAATGGTGCCCTTGTCAATAAGTGAGAAGAAGAAAATCCATCAAGAAAGATAGATCAGACCACGGAGTGGTACTGGTGGCTCCCATACTGAATTTAAATTTTCTTATAAAAGGACAGATCTTGTACAATTTTTGTGAAGCCAGTCTTGGCACACGGCACACCAAATTAAAACATGCAACGGTACTCGTCAGTGCTCATCAGTTCTAGTAGACGTACCAAAATTCTGGCATATTGCAGAAACTCGGATCGCTCCTCGGATCCTGCTCTGTCGAACACACTTGATCCACGCCTACAAATATTCCTACCTTCTGCATAAGCCATGCCTACAGACCTGCAAACATTGCAACAAATGCTGAGTCGAAAAAACCTTTGAAACAACCAATAGGGCTATTTCAGGGGGTGGTTTCATCAAAAATTCACGTTCTGAGAAACTAAGCTGTGCTGTAGCGTTCAGAACAGAGTGTGGTTGGGTGTGCTGGATTCTCAAAAACTGAAGGTTTCTGAGCACCGACTCTGGCTTCTCTAAACCTTCCCAGTGTCTTTGTGCAAGGAGGCTGAAAGCCTGACTTAGTCTAGCCCAAATATTCCCAGCACTTGTATCAACTCGGTGCCCTAAAAACAAAGCTTTTTAACTTTCAGGTGAAATTTGTACCCTAAGACCCCAACTGAATGCGTCATCACGCAAACCCTGGTATCAAATTTATAACAACTGTCTAGCCTCGTAGACCTGAAGAGAAAAACTCGGTGATCCCTGAAAACAGAAAAATTAGAACAAAGACTGACTCTGGAAATCCTGAAATTGGAGTAGTGAAGAGGGCTCCTACCCGTAGCCTATTTTGAACTGGCAGGACTTGAACGCGGAGCTGAAATACTGCTCGTGACTCCAACCTTGGGTGTCGCTGTGGCGCCAGTGACCCCCTTTCCATCCCAATTTCCTGAATCAGAAACCGACTCACAAACTAAGTTGGTGGCATGCCGAATAATCGTTGTGAATCAAATTTCAGAGTTCAATTCGACGCAGTTGTGATCGACTGACAGAACCGGTGATACTTGAGTGTCCGGTTAGGAGACCAAGGAATTCTGCAGTAACACTCTTAGACCCTAATTGCAGAGCTGTTGGAGAATTTGGGCAAATCGACAGTAGGCGAAAAAATCAATAATTCATCAGAGCCTAGCTCGAGACTCTCAGTGCTCATTTTTCACTATTGCACAACCTCAGAAGTGATTTGCCAAAGTGGCAGTAGAAGAAACTCTACAGTCAATGCTCTCGAAGACGCTCAATTCCTTGTATTCACTCTTGCCCAACTGCTCGAGAACTGAGCTTGCAAGCTGACATTGGAAGGAATTCTAAAGTCAATTTGGCCTCCCACATCTCTAAGTTCCTTGCATTCGTTATAATTGCACAATTCTTGGAGAATTTTGGATAAATTGTACACTCCTTTGGGCTTCCCCTCTGATTCTTAGCCGTTCCCTGTTTTCACTACCGCAACCCCTCCGAGCTTCAGCCTGTGGCTAAAATGAAATGTTGGCACAGACTCAGGGACGCAATCTGCAACCCTGGTGGTACCAACCTGGTTTGCGGGTTGAGTGACCAAAGCGCGACGTAGGACCATTTCAACTCCTCCACCAAGCTCTGCAGCCACGCCTGCACAGTCGTAGACTCGGAATGCTGGAGCTGCTGCTGCCCGGCCATCGCTTGCATTGTGGAGTAGCTCATGGCGCAAGCAGAATGAGCTCAAAGTCCGTCCGGTTTCTCAATTGATCGATCTCCAATTCTCGATCTCTTCAATGCGATCGCTCAGCTGCGCCACATTAATAGTCACTCTGGTCGGACGGCGAGAAGAAAGCAACGCGGATTGAAGGCGACTGATTGGGGTGGTGCTCGTGAGGCGTCTCCATGCGACGGTCACGAACAAATACTTATCAGGAAAACACGACGACACTCGCAAGCTCACTGCAAGCCGTCGGCGTCGGCATCATGAACGACAAATCGACCAATCCGAACCGCATTCGCAACGCAATTCAATTGGTCTCCGATTCCACATGCTTCGATGCTTATCAATCAGACAAGACCCAGAAAACTCAACCCCCTCCCCTCCAAAATCTGTCCTCCCCTTCAATTCAACCAACCCACCGACAGTTCTGTCTTGTCAAAGCAAGTGTGAGCGAATTCCCAATTCCTCAATGCAATACTCCTCGAAAATTATGTCCAGAACCCCGAATGACCCCCCACCCGTGCCATCAACCCAACTCCACTTCCTTTCCATCCCCAATCAATCTGCCACACCTACAATCCCACTCTCCGCTTGCACTCACTCAATCCACTTGCACTCAAAGTCGCCTACCAATACGGATCCCCCAATGCACACAACTAGCGTCAGTTCCCCCTTCAACCTTAACCCCTGAAAAACCTCTATTGAAGGCTTGTGATGTACAGCACCCTCCGTCATCACAATCCGTTTTTGTTAGTTGCAGTAGTAGTATTCTGTTGCTGCAACATTTGCAACTTGAGTTCACGCGGGTGCTTCTTTCTCATGGACGCAAACCCTAATCCCGAGATAGCTTGTATTTGAATCTTCTGATGTAGCCAATTCTGCCAGATCAGATTTCAGAGTGCATAGTATTGGGTTTTTGTACATGAAAATTATGTCCCAGCGAAGCTTAAGGGTACCTCCTTTCTGTCTCCCCAACTGAAATCCTAATCCTTAGAATTAATCCTCCCCTCCGTCGTAGCAAATCATTCTTTTTCTTCTCAATATTTTGTTGAAAGTTAGGTCACAGCAATGCGTAAGGGGGCCTCTTTCTCCTCGAAGCAAACCCTTACCCATGAGAATGTCTGTATTATAATCTTCTGATGGAGCCAATTCTGACGGACGGTAGTTCAGATTGCCCCGTCTCGATGTTTTGTGTATGAAATTTACGTCACAGCAATGCGTGAGGGTGTCTCCTTCCTTGCTCTTTAACTGAAATCCTAACCCTTAGAACAGAGTGTACTTGCTCTGCGTCATTTCTGCCAATATTAGCCTTTCAGATTTCAGATTAACCTTTATCGGGGGGGGGGATGTGAAACAACATGCCACAGCAAACGCACTTTTTGAATTTCGAATGCTACGTTTGGTTTCTGCAGTTTTTTATAAACCTTGCTGCGCTTTTATACCATAGTCTACTCCTCTTTACTTTGGTCTCCAGTAGGGTTAACCTCCTCTACTGTACACAATGCCGGACTGTCATGCCGGATCAGACCAACTGAAGCGAAATCAATTGTCTCACATACTCTCACGTCTGGAGATAATGCTTCATGCTTCAAATTTGAGCTCAATTTTGCGAAACAAAGTGTCACGGATTCCTGTTCTTGCGAATTCAGTGGGTGCTCATCAATTGTTAGAAGAGTTATTCAGATACGAGATCCTGAAGTATGAGTGAGATTCATGCTCGCTGTAGGTATAGTAAGGGATCGAGTCTGCTGCCCTCGGTGAGCTTCAAGTCTGTGCTTTGTTCTCAATGTCTAGATTTGTACCAAACGGACTCAATAGTTACTCACCTTTGATCGCATGTTAGAAACATACAGATCTGTCTCCAGATCCCATCGACCTTACTCTCAGATCTTTTCTTGGTCGTACATGCAGGGTTACAATCATGAAAGACAGAAAATCGAGAGAAAGCAAAGGCGTGGCATTTATCTTGTTTACCGCGCGTGAGGACGCTCATATGGCGGTAAGCTACTGAAAACACCATTTTTAATGCCTCTGTAGAACGTTTCGCAAAAAAATTAATATGATCGCTGTGTGCAATAAAGTATTAAAACTAGTGGTTTATGCTAAACGTAATTTTTGGAATTGAATATTTTTCGCACCACGTTCCTTCTGCATCCTTGTTAGATTTCGGACGTCTGTAATTAATGATGTGCAAAATCATAAGGTCTTGCCTGTGCTTTCGTCTTTTTGTTTGATTTTGAAACTTGATGCTGTATGGGTGATGCAGGTGAAGACGATGAATGGGAAATACTGAACAAAAGGACACTGAAAGTGGCTATTGCTGAAGACAATGGTCGAGCCAAGGAGTTCATAAGACGCCGGGTAAAAATTCGACCCTTTCTGTAATATCTTCAGCCTTTGTTTTACATGAATTTCTACTGTAAGATTCTGAAAAATACTTCTATGCAATCACATGCTTTATTAGTAGGATACTTTTGAAATATGTAATCAATTGTTTGCTGTATGTAATGTGACTTAAATGGAAGTTGAGAGTTTCGTGCGACTGGTTGTAGGATTACAAGGATAAGAGCCGTTGCTATGAATGTGGAGAAGGAGGTCACCTTTCATACGAATGTCCCAAGAATCTGGTAGGATTTTGATCTGATGTGTGGCAGTGAACGTATTTTATTTTAATGATACTAAAAATATTTAAGTAACGATAATGAGTGATGGTTCATATTATTTTTGCATTTTCTCATCTCCTTTTGACCGATTTCAAGAATGCTTGTTCGCAGTGGATCTCACCTTCTGTGTCTGCCACACCAGTTAGGTCCAAGGGAACGACCGGTGGTCAAAAGAAAGCGAGTAGAACAGCCAAGGCGGATCTGGAAGAGAGCAAAATGAGAGGTATGTTGCTCAAGCCAATTTTTGGCTTTCCTATGTAATTAATTTCTTGACAAAGCGGTGTTTTGATTATCAAATAATCAGAGGTGAAAGCAAAGCAGTCGATGAGTTGTTTGCTAACATGAGTTTCACTCGAGGTTTTCTGTAACCCAGCGTCACCTTGAATTTAATTCTAATTTCTTATCAGTGGCAAAATTTTAGCAACTGATTTTTAGTGATTGGTTCTGTGTATTAGTATGATGTGGGCTGAAGATCACCTCGTGAATATTAGAAACATGGTGGATGTCTGCAATTTTGTCTGCACATATTTATACCAATAATCTTGACGTAGCTCTTTTCCTGATAATTTTTGCATGATGGTCGTGTGTGTAGTGATGAGGAATTCGATGAAACCCAGTTTGAGGATCATGGTTGGGCATCTGCTGTAGCATTTACGTAAGTTTTCACTATCTGGTTTGTTATTAGAAGTATCAGACATTGCAAGTTTGCTTGACATTATCCAGTTTACTGCACATTGGCTTGATAATTGTGGGAAGGTGTATTTTGTCATCATCCCTGTGGTGATTTATCCTATATCTAGTGAAATTCAGGCTCAGATGAAATTTTTTCATCATGTGGCATTGCATTGGGTTTAGAGTCTAGGGCCCACACGTCTTGTTTTTACAAATTAAAATGTCATAAGTTGTATTTTCTTCACCGAAACTTTGGATATAGAATTCTCATAGAATTCCCATGAAGAAAATACAACTTGTGACATTTTAATTTGTAAAAATAGTATTAAGAAAATACGATATTTGAAAAAACTTTTTGGTAATGAGGTTTGACCAAAAAACTCACCAAAATAATGTTTTATACCATTGGAAAAAAATGCAGAATGAAGCTCTCTTTGTAGACTTCTACAACACGTAAAAATAAGTATTTTTAGAATTACTTTATACACTAGCTATAGATCTACTAAGAGACCATCCTCTCCAAATTTTAGGTCAAAATTTATTTTTTTGGAGACAAATGTTGCTAAAACCCCCTAAATCAAGTACTATGAGAAATTTTCAAGGCTATTTGAAAATAATAAATTATTTTTGAATAATATCCAAAATTCATTATAGATACATAATATCTATGAGTAGCTTTCCTATAAATTATGATTCATTTGGAACTAAAACACAAAAGTTATGGCAAAAAAAAGTCAAAAAATAGGGTATGATGAAATACAACAAATAGTACAAGTGTTTCTTGCAATCATAATGGTCTTTTCTTTTCATTGTACAAGTTCCTTGTAATCCTAAACAAGAGTTCTTTCAACATATTGAATAATAAGTTGGTGTTGAAAACATGGTTTTAAGTGTTTTATTATTAATTACAATTTCATAATTTCCAAATTATTATTTTTAATCTCAATTTTATCTAATATAACTCTTGATTTCTTTATAAAAGCATATTTTCAATGATGATTATTCATTATTTTATCCATAGTGCTATGAGATTTATTAGGTAATGTAATTGTATTCTTACAAGTGTATACCTAAAGCCAAATTAAAGACTAATCGAAATATTCTAAATTTGAACCAATAAGATCAGTCAATTCTTCCAAATTTGATTTAAGGACTTTAACTAGGGTTGGCCAAAAATTACAATACAAGTCATCCTATGTGATATATATCCTAGGTTGTAGTATTATGGTACCAAATTTTAACCCCTAAATACTCAAGGCACCAGAATTTGGTGTTTACAAAACGTTGAAGTTAAATAAAATCTAATCAAGTTACTATTTTCAGTAGTTTATGTTTTTGGAAGTTCTTTTAGTTTTAGTGTCAAAAATCTAATCTAGAAAATGAATGATAGTGATTTTTCTATTCAAGATTTTTTTCAAGGGTACCCATTGCAATCTTGACTTTCCATAGTGTTGAGAGCTCTTGAAAATGAGCCTCAAATACACTAGATCTTGGAGAAAAATCACATTCAAAATTCATTTACAAAAATTGTAGATTTTGAGAAGCCATAAATTGATTGGAGTTATACATGTTGGGCTTATCAACCTCATAGTTTTTTGGTCACCAACTTTTGAGATTTGACTTGCTAAAGGAGGATAGAAAGACTTCACATCACTTTTGCAGTTTTAACACCTTCATCGTCAAGCATCATAATATTTCACTCCATAAGTGATATTGTTGTGTTTTCTTTTCCTAAATGATCTCTAACATGTCTAGTTTGAATTTGTACAGTAACAATTTTAAAAAAATTGATACACCTTATCAAAATGTTGACATTTTATTCAACTAAGAGTAAATTTCAAGAAACTCAAAATAGGCCTTAGGCATTTAGGAGTTAAGGGCATATTGATGAAATTGGAATGAGGTTTTCATTGACCCAAATTCCAAACTTGGATCAACTTGGGCTCTTATGTGGGATCATCAACATCTCTAGCAATACAAGGCTAATTTCGTCCTTTGGACTTTTGTTTTCATTTTTGTTTATAAAATGTAAACAAAAATGCAAAACAGAAACCCCTAAATATAAGGTAGAGGTACCCACAGTTGATTACCTAAGAAATTTTTAAGTAGATTGTCAGCATTATAAGGCTAGTGAAATTTTTGCCAAGTAGGAAGATAGGAAATATAGGGATTGTAAAATTTTCAAAATTTTATTCCTAAAATTGAAATTACTTTAGTTTTTGAAAGCAAAAAAGTGGTCAGGACTAATAGCCATTGTCTAGACTCTCCTAATTCTAATTATAGACTAAGTACTTTTCTTACTCACTACTTTAGGACATGTGTCATAATCTTATTGAGCCCAACCTTGAAATAGAGGAAAAAACTCATTCCAAGCTTTTGATTGGAAATATATTATAGCCTTGGTTGGAAAGAGCTTCACTCTAGGGGAGGACTTTGGAAGGCGTAACTGGAGCGCCAGAGCAGGCCATCACGGTTTGCATTCCGGCTGGCGATTCTGGAGAAGACGGCTCGCGGCGCAGGGGCGCTCACCTTCGTCTGGGCGACAGTGGTCTTGCTTGTTGGATTCAGCTCGTTGATGAACACCACGGATGTTGGGGGTCGCATGTCTCACTGAGGGCTCTAGAATTTTCGAATGAGCTCGAGTGGCAACAAGCGAGCTCTCGTGCAGCATTCTCCCTTTGCGCATTAGGATCAATGTTTTGCTCGCAGGAGCAGCCATGCTCTGTAAGACTAGCTCTTTAGGAAATTGCCTTTGTAATGGGATCCCTAGCTTCTGCAAAACTCGAAATCAGCCCAAGTGTTCCTTACAAGGTCTTGGCTGTTAACGATTGCAGACACAGTATGATATTGCGTGGATGAGATTCTACGTGGAATCATTTAGGGTTTTAGCCTGAGATACTCCTCTTGGCAGGAAGTAGCAAAATCCCCTAATACTATTCTCGTATACTCTACTGGGAGTTTAGAGCTAGAAGAAGGTTGTTCTACTGCTCGTCCCTCCCCCCCCAAAAAAACGTGGATTTTCGAAGATGAATTTTCTCCTTGGGCCTCCGAAGAATTTTAGGTTGATGGACTTGTCATGAGGGTTTAAGGTTAAGATTCGATGTGGGCCATGAGTGTGGGAAGCAGGATAGAGTTCTATGCGTGGGATTGACAAGATGCCATGGATGCTTTACAATGCTACGGATCGAGCTCGGATGAGGAAGTCGAGGATGAGATTGAAGAGAGAGGCTCCCAAGCGAAGCGTTTCAAGTCTGCGACGACTGAATGCTCTCTTTTGCTGCCACCGCCTCCACCTGAGCTTTTCAGCTCCATCTCTGATGCAGGTACTTTCTTGGGTAGGGATTTACGGGTTGGGGTGGGTAAGGTTTAGGGTTTAAGGTTTGGAGAATTTGAATAATTTCATCAGTGTAGAGTTCGTAGCTTGGGATGCAAATATGGGACCGTATGAAATGGAGATTGTTTTGATATTTTCCAGCGCAATGACGAGTTCTATGACAGCACTGTTAACCACTATCAAGAGTCACAAATCGTGCCTTAATTTTTTTTAGCAGGTCACATGAAGACTTCCTTTGTCAATTTTTATCTTATTTTTATCAGTACGCGGGATGGTGATCTTTGATTCTAGTGATACAGAACGTAGCCTCACTTGAATCGTAATTATTGAGTATGATCAATTGAATTGGTCACATTTGCAAAACATGAATCTTTGGTCCTTTAGGGGCTAAGTAGATCTTCCAATAAGTTATTGAATTGATTTCGTACCTCCAATCATGCTCTTGTTACTGTGGCAGCGTCAACGAAAAGGACTGATGGTGATTATGGAGGTCGAGTAAGAAGTTTCCCGCACGTTCCAGGCAATTACGCTCTCCACGTCTATGTTCCTGGTTAGTGTGACTATTTTGAAGCTTTTAACATTACACCTGCCGATCTCTTTCTTGCACTTGTGTTCATTTATTGTCTCTCCCCTAAGGGAAGAGACCGACTAAGCATAAGCAATAGTTCAAAACTTTAGGATGTTTTGTGCCCAATCAAGATGAGACATATGTTAAAAAAGCAATAATTGTATGTTGGGGTACATCATGTCCAAGATAAATTTCTTATGTCTAGTGGAATTGTGATGGGAATGATGTACTCTAAGATTGTCAAATAGTTCTTTTGCAGATTTTAACGGGTGAGGAGTATTCTAAGGATTGTACGGAGGAATGTACTGGAGAATTATTTGGAAAGAGACCTCTGAACTTCTATTTGGGGTAATGACATTTGTAATTAGCTTTATGCCATTGAAATCATCCCATGTGTTTTCTGGTGGCAGTGACATTGTCTGCATCGACACAAACCAAGCTTGCTCCCTATCTCCAAAAGGCTGTTTCCTTGTTTCCAGGCCTCAAGACTATGGAAGATGATGATCTGTCAACCAGTATCAAATCAAAACAAGGTGACCTTGTTAGCTCCCTACCCTTTTTTTACCTTCATTTGCACAATGACTGCTGTTCAAGGTTCAAGAGAATTACATATAGACATCCTTTTATCACAGTCCTGGAAAGAATCGCTTCTCACATGACCCTTAGCCCTAAACCCTTTTCTCTCCTGCAATCTCAAGAAGCTGTATGTATCCACGATTTGGTGATCCTAATTTAGTTGGAGGAGAAGGCTATATGTACTACCATATACATTTGTAGTTTGTGGAAATCAGCAGAGCTTTGAGTAGACGGAGACTGATCCCATCCTTTTTTCTTAATTCATTTTCCAGGTATCAAGTTAGCAACTGAGTTCCATATAAGCCTAGGACGCACTGTTCCCATTCGAATTCATCAGATAGACACTATGGTACACATGTTGCGGAGAAAATTCGAAGGTCAAAAACGGTTTTGGGTTGAGTTCAGCAGGTGGGAGGTTTTCGTCAACGATGACAGGACGCGTTCCTTCTTGTCTCTTGAAGTTGTGGCAACAGGATATTCAGAGGTCAGACCATCAATGCCTTTGTGCTAGTGATGCTTTCTAATTCTAGAACTTGGTTTGGTTGACTGCTACTCAGCAGTTGTGGCATTTTGTTGCCTTCAATTTGATGGTTTCTGACTCAGTAATAAATTTCAGTATTTTCTTTTTCTTTTTTTCTTTTGCAGATCAAAAAGCAGGTGTCATTGGTGGATGATGTTTACAGACTCCACAGTTTACCCACCTTTTACACGGTAAGTTCTTAATCCACATACCTTGGGAGACTGATTGCAAGGTGAGAAGATATTTCTTACAGAATTAAAAATTTCTTCGACTCCACTGAAGATTTCATGGAGTAGCAAGTCGAGTTTTAACCAAAATGCATCACTGAACTTTAGTTGAATATGGGCAAATTTGAGAATCCAGATTACAAGATTGTTTTGTAGCATGAAAAGAGGCTCATTTTCTTTCATGTGTTCAATCTACTAAAGACTTGAATGGTATGCACCAGAACCCTCGACCTCACATCTCTCTGGCGTGGGCATTGGGAGACGTCATGGGTGCTCTTGCCACTGTAGCTCAAGACTTGAACGCAATGTTGCGCTTGCAGGAGGAGAAACCGGCCTGCCTCTGGACATGCCCTGCCACTAAAGTTGAATGTAGAATAGGTCAAAAGCTTCATTCAATCTGGACATCACCATTTACTACTAAACAGTAGTGTTGTATCGATTCAATGTGGAATCGATCAAACTGCACTTCGAGGACTGTTGCTCTCTTGGAGATCATCAATTTACAAGACCTGATTTTGACATTTGTTCCTGATTCTGTGAACACCGGTTTTTGTGAATCTAACCTTGTTGTCATTCCCCCAAAACATAATTTGAATAAAAATTTCAGAGGAATCTAGAATTAGAAACGAACCAAGGACAATAGAGAAAGCTTTTCATGACTTTTCAGATACAGTGACAAACGAACATGTGAAATGTTTTCATTCAAACAACCATACTACAAGCATCATTGGATAAAATCCAAAAGTATACATACGATAGTTGTAGAGCATGACATATGACATGTTACCATTGAAGTTTGAAGAAAAAATTAGTTGTGATTTGAAAGAAAATTAATTCCCAAGTTTGCTATGTCTAAAACTCAGTTTTGTTCAACATGATTTGGCTTTACTTTATCTTTTGTTAATTTTTTCTTAAAACTCCAAAAAAACTTTTTGTGCCATAGTATGTTGGGTGTACATCATTTTTGATTGTTGTATACAAAAATTTAAGGAAATTCACATTTATAGAATTTAAAAACATGCAAATGTTGGTGGTTCCCACAAAATTTGAGGAGTTTTTTGGAATTGAGAGCATGGGATTGCATTAGCCATAATAAAGAGAATATGGGTTGCAAAATAGACCATTGTTATATCTAAATGCCCTTGTATTTGAAATATTCGTTGAATTGGGCAATGTGTACAACTTATATTTTACAATTGTATAATGCATTTTAAAATTTGACTTTTGTATTCAAAGATTAGAGTTCACACTATAAGGAAAATTGTATCCTATTTGACAAGAAATCTAACAATTTTCTTAATTGTGTTGTAGATTAGGAGTACCTATTTCAGACACTTAATTGACAAGATTCTATCAATTCGGTTATCATTTTGGACTTAGATACACGTCATACAGCTCTTCCTCTGACTCCTTTGTCATTGTGGATTTACTTTTCTACATCACTTAATCCAAAAAACTATTTTTCAAAGATTTAATAAAATAGTTGAAATAATGGCTAGAAAAAAATGGATGAAATTTTGTCTAATGAATGATAAATTTTTAGATGAAATGCTTTTGGATGATTATAATTTTTTAATTTTTTTATCAACTTTCAAGAGCGTTGACCAAAACAAATTAAGATCATGGGGTTAATTTATTCACTAAATTGTTATACTCCATGAACCATTTGTATTTTGTGAAAAGAATGGGAAAAGAAGCTCTTTATATACATGTATGGAGGTAGGAGGTCGAGCAACTCATGTGAGATATATGAATTCTTGAAGTTGTGAGAGCTCATAGTTAAGTTAAAAATTCAAAATTTTGTATTAAAACTAGGATTTCAAACCTCACTTAAGCATAGTAGAATGTCTTTTTTCAAAACAAATTGAACTAAGATTAGTCTGAATAACATAACACTAAGTTAGAAATAGGAATTGTGTTAAAACTAGGACTTCAGACCTCATTTAGGCATAGTATAATCTATTTTTTCAAAAATATTGAACTAAAATTAGTTAGAAAATCAATTAAAGTTCTGCATAAAAAAATGCTTTTGACATTTTGAGTTTCCAATAAAAAGTTATGGAATTTCAAAGAGGTGTTTGAAATTGTTCTTATTATATTTTTTCAAACTTCTTCTTTGAAATATGTCCAGAACTTTTGATTGAAAACTTGAAATGTCAAACAAATTTTTGTAATTAAAACTCTAATTTATATCCTAAGTAATCTAAGTTCAAATTTTTTTTTATAAAAAAGCATTTACTATGCTTAAATGAGGTCTAAAATCCTAGTTTTAATACAAAATTTCAGGTTTCTAACTACACTATAAGCTCCTACAACTTCTAGAATTCACATATCTCACATGGGTTGGTCTACCTCCTACCACTCCAAATATATAGAGGGAGCTTTTCTCCCTTGTAGACAAGTAATGCTAAGGTGTTGATGATGAGTGTTTGAAAATTGCAATAAGATATATTTTCTCATAGTGTTAGTAAATGATAACATTATCATTTTGTATTTAAAATTAAAAAATTATATGTAAAATCTTGTTGGCTTTCTAAGAAGACATTAACCTTGTTTGTCAAAACTGATTGAGAAATTAACAAGGATTTGACAAACATTGCAATATTGATTGCATTAATATAATGCCTACTTTCAGAAGTTGTAATTGTCATTTCGGACATTAGGTTGTCATTTCAAACACTTTTCTATCAAAAATTCTGTAGATTAGAGCCCATTTTCCTTGTAATGTCATGATGCATATAATTCATCTAAAAAAATCCAAAACAATCCATCATCAATGTCAATATCATCAAAAAACTATTAATTTTTTTAATGTCAATGTAATTGTTTGACATGTACTACTTGTGCTATAATGTGTTCTAAGCTCAAGGACAAAGATTTTTTATTACTCACAAGGATATGTTGCAAAATAGAATAAAGCCCTTGTGTATTGGATTCCTAAGTTGACCATGAGAGGCCTTAGATGCTTGTCCAATGGGAGCAATCAACTTCAATCATTGTTTTATTTGGTGCTTCTTTGACTTCTTCATGGAACAATCTTCAATAATGTAACCATCATTGCCAATGTCATCTTCATTATAATGGTGTATGTCCATCCAACTCCTTTTAAAGACATAACTATCAAGGGGTGGCAAAATACTACGAGAACTATTGACACTACAACACCTTGGGAATGACGACTCTTCAAAAGAGAGTAATAAAGTGAAAGCAACATCTCTGTCTTCTTGCTCTATTCTAGGACTTAAGTATGCTATGTCTTTTATGAAGTTATAGACTTTAGGTAAGCAATCATTTACAATCCCTTTTACTTGTCTCCTTTTTAAGCCTAGAATTTTGATTGTTCAATCATAGGAAAGCCAACAAGGGCATTGAAAAGATCTATTGCAACAATTGTGTCTATTCTTGCTCACAAACTAATAAGGTAGTTCTTTTTATTAGCAATCCCTTGATATAATCTTGCTTTTTTTTGGTGCCATACACGTCTATAAGATTGTGCTCTAATGGAGCTATACCAAACATATAACATGTAGAAGTGCAAAAGGGGGGGGGGGGGGGGGGGGGAGATTCAAGGACTCTCTCTTGCATGTGGCTAGAGGTTGGATTTCAATTAGTAAATGTAGAATGCTAGTGTGGTGCTAAACTTGCTTAAGGAAGTGGTTTCATTTTTTGTTGTTTTTATAGTTAACCCTTTAGGGCCTAGCATACCAATTTTGGTTCTTTTAAATTGAATTTTGGGAATTGGAACACTCTCTTGGCCTTAGTTGCTCTTGAAGTATGAACAAGATGTGAGGGCATAGGTATTTTGCTTCTAATGAGCCATTGGCCATCAAATTTGGAGCAATGATGATTTGTCTATGGCAATTTGAAGTTGGGAATTTTAAAATTTCAAAATGCATTGTGGAACATGTTTCTCTATTGAATTGATTTGTGTATAATTAAAGAGAGCATGCCAACTTCACCATAATGTTCAATATAATGAACTCTATTTTCAATAAAAATTTCATTGTAAAGTGAGTTTTTTTGTAATTAATATGATTTTTCAAAGATATAAACTTTAAAAAATCATATGAATTTCATTTTTTGTTCCAAAAATAATTAAAAATCACATTAGATAGAAGATATGAATGCTTATTTGTAGAAAAACAATCATTTAAATTAAATTATAAAATTTTAATATGAAAATTTGATTCTAGAAGAATTCAAGAGGTTGCTTGGGGCTCCTTAGGCCCTAAAGGGTTAACAATGGGAGTATATTTTTAGTCAAGCAATTGTCGCCATCACTTATAACCATAATTTGACTCATGTTTAGAATTTTGATGGAATTACAACAAGATTGTAAACTATGAATAGTTGTTCATTCTAATCATCACACTAATCTTTCTTCACATATTGAAAGGAAATATTGATGACCTTTTAGGTTGCCTATGTTGTCATTATAGCCTTTCTAATTTGCCTTGTATGAAAATTTATAACTAGTTGAATCTACTCTTGCTTTGATTTTTTTTAATAGGGTACAAATGTCCCACTACTATTATAGCTAAGAATCAATTCATCATTTTTAGGCATCTATGGGTGCACAAAAATCCAAATCTCACTAAGATAGGTACACCCAAAAGCACCAGTTTTTCATACTATGCCTAGTTCATGTTATTATGTTGTTCAGATTTTTTTACAGTCTTGTTGGTGAGTGAAAGCATGTTCCAATGCACCAAAGAACAATGGATTTGGATACCATATGCAAAAGTTATTAACAGTCAAAGTGTGTTTCTGAAAGCACCATCTTACAATCTAGGTACATGGCTGATTTTGAAAATGTATGCACGTTGTACAGGGCGCTTTAAGGTCAAGTGCCATTTTGGGTGTACCTATCTTATTGAGGCAAAAAAAACTTAGCTTCATTGTCTAAGGCTTTTGACCTTCACCAAAGATGTTGATTAGTATTAGCTTCAAAAAAATCTAAATTTTTTTTATTGAACGTTTAGATCAAAAGTTATGAGGATAGGAAGTTTAGGGCAACCTAGGCAATATGCTAATAGAAAGGGTAAGCTATCATTTTTTTTCATTACCTTCTCACAATCTATTAAGCAAAATGGACTAAAATTATTTCCAAAGTAGCAAGGAAAAATATTTCATGGTTGAAAATGAATAGAAAATCATTTTGCCCCAATTTTTACTCATTGTACCAAATTGAATGAAAATTTTAAAACAATTTAAGAACCATTAGCTCAAATTCTAATCTATATTCAAGAGTTTTTTTATCCCTTTTTTAATTTGATTTCAAAAGGAACATCTCTGTATTCACTATAGGGATTTTAATTCTTCCAAAAAATGAATAGTGTTAAAAAAATATTGAAATATTTCTCACATTAGAGGAGATTTGAGGCTTCCAAAGGGCCGTTTTGAAATTGTTCCTGTAACTGATGGCTGTTGTTAGGCCAACAATTACCAAAAAAATTTTAAAAATTTAAAATTGGAGGGGGCCCTGAGATATGAAAAAAGTCTAAATTTTTTTTTCAAAAAAAAATTAATGACATAGCACTCTCTCGACCACATAGGATTCCTACAATTCTGCGTTCCCGCGGCAGTTTCCACATTTTCAGATTGTGGGAACTCGCAATCTCCCAGAGGCCTCAAATCTCGTCTAATGAATAGTTGTTTTTTATGGACATCTTGGCTATGCTTGATGATTTTGAGTGGGTTAGACACCTTCATTACCTTTGAAAATTGGCATGCAAGTAACTAACATAACTAGCTACCCAATTCTCCAACTATTCCCAAAGTAGGATAGTACAGGGTATCCCTTTTTCAACAAAGTTCAATCAAACTATATTCACTTTGTGAGACAAGATTTGAAATTTTTTTTCTTCTAACTTTAAATGTTATAAGCTTGCAATCTACAAGGTAAAGTAAGTAGAAATGTTTGCTAAAAATTTAGTACCAATTTGTATAGTTGAAAGCTTGAAAAATGTTGAATATTTCAATTGTGCTATTGTGCTCAATACAATATACTAGAAAGTGACAAATTTGGATACTTTTGTGGAATACAGTCAAGAAAATTTAGGCATTCATAGATATCAATGATACAACAAATACCGGATTTTCAGTTCAAAAATAGCACCCATGCTCAACCTCTTACTTGGATGATTTTAGGTGCTCTAATCTTCAGGCTTGGGGTACGTGGCAAGTTGTGCTGAATGGTGAATACACCACTAGACGGATGAAAATGATTCAAAATGGATGAACTCTGGATGTGACATCGTCGGTTCCTTGGATTTCCCTTTCAGCGTGTTTAGGGTTTCTCGAGGTTTTCTGAGCTTCCTCGTCTATGCAGTTTGCAGAATAGAACAGGCCCCGCACTTGATCCGCACTGAACAGGTTTTACCAGGCTACTGCCATGCAGTAACAGATTTGAACATTGCGTGTAGGGGAATTTTGCGCGGATTCGTTCAAGGTTTTCGCCGGAGACACGATTTGCATTGAGCTCGATTAAATTCCTGTGTTGTCGAGTTTGGAATTTATGAGGACAAACTCACTTCGGGGCGGAGGTACTATCATTCCAGGAAGAACGACGAGCTCCTAAGACTATTCTCGTATTTTACACTTAGAGTTTAGAGCCAGAAGCGAGATTGCAATTGTCTCCTCGGATTTTGCGCTGTTGGAAGTGATTTTGAATTTTGAATTTACGTCGGAATTCAAGGGGATCAAGCGCGTGGGCTACTTCGTGTGACCTAGCTCTTTCGTTCGAATCAGGTACTTACTGCGCATTCTCACTCTCTCTTTTCCTTTTCTTTCATGTTTTGGAGAAGTAGTGTCGCACCGTTTTTGCTTTTCTGAAATTATGAAGGGGAGAGAATAAATATTTTACGAGTTTAGAGTTTGCGTAGATTTCATTTTTTTGGAATTGTAAGTAAAGAGTGGCAGCGTTATTTTTGCTTTACCATTTTTATAAGGAGAGATGTGCATGTACAGAAACACTGTCAAGGTGCGTCGAGGCGCGACTCCTCTTCCTGAAACCTGCATAATGAGCAATGCGGAAGAAGGTCAGACGGTGGCAAGAATCTCGGTGAAAGACCGTCTAGGTCCTCTCCCGAACGCCGGGCGGTCTGGTTTTAAACGGAGGCGGGGCCAAAACGTCGAACAAAATAATCCTAGACGGGGACGGAAGCTCCCGAAGTCTGTGCAAGCGCCTGATGAATCCGAGAGCCCGAAGACAGCCCGAATTCCAGTGCACGAACGACTCGGTGCGCTTCCTCCGCAACAACCGTTTAAGAAGAGTGACCAATTGTTCCATAAGCGGAATCGGCAGCAGGTTTGGAGGCATCAGGACTACAATGAGGTGGCTCAGCAAGGCAAGGAGGTCACGGGGGGGATCATGGAGAACGAGAAGCCCCCTTTTGTAAAACCTCCTTTCGTGCCTGCGTCAGTTCCCCCGCGTGTGCTGCAACCATTCAATGCGGAGCAACATCGGCAAACGTGGACGTGGGTTAGGCCTGCAGCAAATTCTTCTACTGAGATGGATATTGATGAAAGTAATGAGAAAGTGTCCCCATGAACTAGCTGAACAGCCCTGGGTTTTGGTTCTAGCTGCAGTATCATAGGCAAAGGGCATTTGCCTTTCTTCCCGTATGGAAGTATCTGTGCTCATGGTGTTGTTTTTTCATATCCTTATTTGTGACGTAAATGTAGGTTTTCTCGGGGTTTCACCTGGTATGTACAAAGCTGATTCTTTCAATTTGAAGTATTTGTGTTAGCATATTTTGTGTAAACTGCAGGAGATGCCTCAATGCCCCAAGAATCAATGAACATTGAGCCATCAGAAGGAGTCCAGATTCCTTCGCTGCACAACTTTGAGCTCATGGTTGAGCTCAATTTATATTTGAAACGGCGGCTATGGCTCACGTTCGAATTGTTTATTTCCTTTCATCCAATCCACCGTTTGCATGTGGGCTCACTTGAGAGTGATTGCATGCTTGGCAATAGAATAAATTGAATCAAAAGTGATTTAGTTCCGTCTTTCACAGTCTGAACTGGATTCTTTTGTTGTACAGTTGACAGATTGCAAGCTATCTAATACCCTAGAATGTGTGGCTCTGAAAGATTACTGCTGCAACGAGACACAGGGATTGTTCACTGAAAACCCGTTTAGGTCACAAGCATGGGACCAAAAAATTCATCTATCGCAAGTCATAACTCATAACGTAACACGTGAAAGGTGTCCAGTCATGTGTACAGCTTGGGACAAGTTCTAAGAAAATATCAGAAAGTCGTATTAGAAAGTATGAGAACAAGGAGATTTGAATTTAGTTATAAAATCAATGAATCCATCCATGCAAACAGCTTCCAATATTTGCTTGAGCAATTCGTGTTTTCAGTGAGGCTTTGTACTTGGATAGTTGGATTTAGTCCTGACTAGTGTCCTAAGTTGGTCGAAATGACGTTGACATCAAATGTCCGGGGCCGGTAGATGTCGGGCGGTGGGGTCTTAGGCACAATGATTGTAAGGAGACCGTCTTGGCAAGCTGCAGAGATGGCGTCCAAATTAGCGTTGGCCGGCAAATTGAATTTCCGCATAAATTTGCCAGCACTTCGTTCTACCCTCACATATTTGACTTCGCCCTCTTGCACTGCATCTTCCCGCTTTCGTTCCCCACTTATCTTAAGCACATTGTCATTCTCCACTTGCACCTGAAACATCACAAAATAGTCATTATTTTCGTTTAGTATACGCCTTAGGGCGTTACCATAATAGAGGTTATTACACCACTTCTAGCACACCAATCCACACGGCGTATAACATAAACAATTCTTCCCCATTTCATGAACTTCAGAGTGATGGTGCCCGGAGGAAGAACACTTGTTCCTTCATTCTCATGTCATCCTTCATGTGCCATAGACGATACCAATGAACCTAAAAAGATGCCTGTGCTACTCGCCAAACATTATTTTTTTCAGCAGATTGGTATACTGCTATTCAAAATTATATGAGATACCTTGATGTCTGTGTGCTTCAAACCAGGCATGTCTGCGATGAAAACGTAAGAAGTGGCAAGCTCCTTGACATCCACAGCTGTAGTTGCCATGATTTCTTCCTGCCAACACTGTTATCACCAATAATGTTAGTATGGTTCCAGGATATAGTGCAAAACCACACCAAGCGCTGGTAACAATCCAACATCGTTGACACATGCGCTCAGATGAAAAACGTAGCAGAGACCCATGCTCGTTCAATAGCAGAGGAAGTGCAGTGACAATTCTCAATCTTAAGGGACAATCTCATAATCAAGAGTCATTGTGCAAAGACGCATACTCAGCTAGTATGGTTAAATTTCAGTTACATCCAATTTGAACTGGAACGCAAAAAATGTTACGCAAAGAATGAGGTACATGGCAAGTGAAAATAGTGATGTACCCGGGTTTATGTCAGTGGCATACACATACAACTTCTCTTAGTTGCCGTACACGTATCTTGCAGCACCTCACCAACTTCCCAATCAAGGGGCAGGAGTTTTCACAGATGACCTGCAAAACACCAGAAAGTCACTCAATATAGATTCTACGGCAAGATTCCCTTCTTGAAATCAAGTACTGGAGCCACTGAGTCATTCCAAATCCTCAATCCTGAGAACGAGTGCACTCCGGAAATTCGGATATACTTGGACGATGAGGCAGAAGGGGCGAACAAAGATTTAAGCACGAAATTGGGTGATGGACTTCGGAACTAGTTTACTAGAATGCCAATAAAAATAGCCCAAGCAGCAGAAATTCGGGAGGCAAATATGATACCAGAAAAAGTCAAAGAGTACCTTGCGAAATAGAAAAACACAATTATCACGGTCGAGAAGCAATCATTCACCAGTGGTAAGAATCTTGTCACAAGACTCTAACAGCGTGACTCAACACCAAATCAGTAGTGAAAGTGTTGTTCAGGAGGAATTTTTTTCAAGCATTTAGAAACCGACTAAGCGCCTCTTGCACATTCTTGATGACCACAAAACCTACCGGTTCTGGACGAATGAGGCTGTCATCCACAGTGTGACGTTGGTTGAAAGGACAGGGATCATGTGTCCCCGGCCATCCCCAATCAATCCAAGTCATTCCTTTTTTCTGCTCGCTTTTCTCCCCGCTCGCGGTCTTGACTCGCTCCAAGCAAGTCAAGACCTTGCTCGAAGTCTCGGCACCTACTGAAACTGCCACAGATCCTCTTTTTGAACCTCGTTGGCTCATTGCCTGCGAGGAATAGTTCTCCTGGCTAGAAGAAGTGGTAGAGTGAGAAGGACAACTGCAAGCCTGCTCAGGCTCTGTAATAGGAATGGATTGGACTAGACCGCTGGGACAAGGAATAGGCGCACAAGTAGAAGGATCGGTCAGGGAATCGGAGGAGTCGCATGACTTTGAGGTGGAAGAACAAGAGGAAGATTGACGAGGTGAATCTGAGCAGTTTGTTCGCACTGGTGGGCACCGCTGAGGATCTTTCGTGGATTGGAGCGCATTCACAGCACACAGCAATGCGTGTGTGTCATTGGGATCAAAGGAAAGTCCATGTAGACCCACACAAGGACTCTTAGAATCGCATTTGTTCCCTCGAAAAGGACGTATGCTCCGGCCAGGGCTCCACCAGTTCCCGTGGCCTTGAAATCTGAAAGACCGAACTGGCCGAACCGAGTTGCAACACACGCTGTTATGATACATCTGTACCCACCAGTCTTTATGGTTTTGCAGTTGTCAGAGGATGGAGATCAATACGCCAGCTCAATGAATCTTTGGAGTCCATCATGGTCGAAAATTCCTGAAAGAATTCAGGTTGTTGCTGTCAGGAAGAGTGACCGAGCTCATGATCTTGGATCATGCAACTCTGATGTACACTCCTGACAGAAGAGAATAATGCCCCGATCTCATTTTCTCAAAGGTTCATATAATTTCAATCGGATGACCTCGTCACTTGTACCAATATCAAGAACACCTCGCAAATGGAAACATTTCTCGAGCAAACCCTATACATCTTGCGAATTCGGTGTCAACGTCACATGTTCTGTTCAGAATGAGGCGTGAAAACACCACTCCCATGCACACGTAAGTCCTGCATTTCCAGGCAGGTGGAAGCAAACATCTCAAGAGGGACTTACCGTCACTAGACTTTCGGCGTTCTGATTGAGACCGGACACAGCAACCTTGGCAATCTGACTCGAGCTGCTTCAATCTCCTGATGCCAGAGGGTATTCCCCAGACTTAAAGCGACTTGGATTCAAATGTCGACATCCGACTTAGTCGTGCTGCACAATAAGAAATAACAGCAGATCATGGGACTTAACATGCTGCATTTAGAATGGCATCCGGAAACAGAAAACTTCATAAATTGCTTGCAAAGAGAGATAACCCATCCAAGAATGCTTACTTGGGGGAAGATCACCCTAGGAAGTCAAAAGATTGGGAAGGGAGCCTCCTCTCAAGACAGTTATATTGCCGGTAGGCACACAGGCGTCATTGCACAATGAGCCAGACTACCACCGACGTTTCACATTCACCCGGGCATGAACCGACACCTTCTCTTCCATTTGGCCTCCTTCAATACTCACATTTCATTTCGTGTTTGGTATCCAAAACATCAAAAGTGGTAGTGGCGTGACAAGCAGTGCCCTCAATAACCTCAAAGGGCCATTCGGCAAACCTAAACCGTTGAGGCAAACTGCCTCTAGCCATCCAAGACTGTCACTCTCCAGTGGCTTGGAGAAACGAAAAAGGATCCTCGTCATAACTGAATTCGCACATTCGGCTCCCTGATTTTGTACAGCAACCATATTAACCAGGCAAACGGTAGAAAGGACCAGAGTATTAAATCACATTGGTGAAAACAAGTCATGCGCCTTCGAAGAGTTATACAATACAAGAGCGTGACGTTGACACGTTCTTTAACTTGATCCAGTCAAGTTGGATACACTCCGACCATCGTGAAAACATACAGCATGAAAACCTATACAATCACAAATATTTCGGTGATCATTCATGCGCTTGTTAGAAATCTTTAGATAGCCCCGCGTTGCCCTAATTCCATAATCCCACGGAATGCAGTGAAAGCCGTCAGCTTCAGTTGTAGTTAGAGCGAGAAGGTAGGTGCCACATTATACAGTTCAAAGCGACTCTGTACTCACCTGAATTCAAAGATCCTCCAAATTCCAATCTCATCCAAGTTAGTTTTGTCTGCAAATAGTCAGCAACCAGCAAGGCATTGATACTGCAGCTCTAACAACTTATACTATCTCAAGGGGATCATGTACGTCATGCTCGATGTGTTTTCGCATGCCATAAGATTGAACAATTCTCGGAATCAGCTATTTGAAACATACAGTGCAGGACTCGATTTACAGCAGCAGCAAGTTTCTGTCCCCTCCCCCAGTACGTAACGACATGTGGAGTGGGAAAGCAGAGCATATTTCCACATGACATTGCAAGCAAATCCAAGTCTTCAAAATGCCAATCTCGGTATGCATTTACAGCATTTAGCATTGAACAATTCACGGAATCAGCTATTTGCAACATCCATTTTTCAGAAGTCACCTCCGGAGGAAAAAACCGGCACTCTCATTTCTCAGGGAAACCGAAAACCGCCTGCCACGAACTCCCAAATCACGAAGTGCCGTGTGCACATTCTCGAAGAATCACAGGCGTGTTAGAATTGAAGGTGTGACTACTGACTACCCCTACTATCGCTGCAGGACCCGATTTACAGCAGCATTGATTTTCCTGCCCGCTCAGTACCTAAAAATACGAGTAGGAAACATGAACATTGCAAACATCCACATGGCAGAGCACGCAGATAACTTATTTGCCCCTCCCCCCCTTCCTGCTCCATGAAAGTCGCCAAACCATTGGCGAAATTTTCCACTCTCCAAGGTGAAAATGCTTCGCAAAATCCATTCCGTTGAAAAATACCTGAAATTTCCCCTAAAGCAGGAGCGATTTCGGAGCCGACATATTCGAAATGTCCTGAAATTCCGAAACTAAACTGAAGCACCCCGACCTCCAGCACCAATGAACTTACGGTAGGTCAATCCTACGCTCTCGCACCAATAATTGAATGTGCATTCATCGTGCAACATTCCAGAGTAAGAGAATCAGAGCGAATCACCCTCCACGGATCCTCACACAACATCAAGTTACTGGAAAACGAAATATTCTCGTTCTTGCAATCTTCAATGACATTTTTTGCACTACGTTTCTTCGATTCGATTTCCACGACTCTCTTCTTAGGCTTTAATTACACATACAAGATCGCAAAACGTTTAAAGAATTCCAATTGTCGCTACATTAGCAATCGGTGAACAAGAATACAATGTTTTCCAGTAACCCGGATGTTACATTTCAGCGCCACGAAATCAGAGAAAATTACTAGCGACGATTCACCGATTTACTGTGAGTGATGCACCAGATTCAATCATCTTTATTTGCACACCGAGCTGACACTCCTGACAGCCCCCGCTAATCCTCAGTGCAGCCAAAAAATGCAACCTCTCCCTTGCTTCCCGGGAAGGATACGAAGAACGGGGGATGCTCTTGCTCTGGATATGAATCCGGGAGACCGTGATCTGTGCACCTGCAGCGATCGCTAAAGCTGGCCCGACGCTCCTGTACACACTACACACCGCGTTTCACGATTTCTGACACCAAACGTACTTAACTATTCTCTACTCTCAGTTCTATCTATTCGAGAGGACGACAATCCTGCGCAGAATCCATTAGTTCTTTCGTGGTGCATTCTAAGGAGATGGCGTTCATGCGCGGAATCGCTGTGAGCTCCTCTTGCGGCGAATTCCGCAGAGAGCAATAGCGAAAGGGCTTGTTAGCGGCCAGCTCTGTTGACTGTCTGGCCGATGACGGACGGAGTGACGGAAGGCTCCGTCCGTCCGTCCGTCCGTCCGTCCGTCCGTCGATGTGCAATGGATTGAAGCTGATAATCATCCGATATGATGTCGTCGCATATGGACTCGTCTCCGGTCTTCCTCGTTTGTAGGGACAATAATGCGCTTCTCTAACTTGAACCTCAGCCCTATTTTCTAGGAGCCTCGGCAATAATGCTACAGATATTCAGAGCACTGTTCCGTGCAATTAGTGGAGGATCCGTCCAGGCCCACACTAATTCCCAGGAGTACTGTTACTACTGTACCGAAATTCGGCGAGCTCTGACTCAGAATTTTTCTCAGAAATTAATAAACCTCTTCCCATTTCGGTAATTGGGAAATTACCAATGCAAATCTTTGTAGAGGATCTAGAGATTGATGGGGGCAGGATTGAAGTGCTTGACTTTTTACCTCTTCTGACCACCTTGGACCTAGTGTCATGAAAGATAAAGAAAGCAAGAGAGAGGGATCCTAAGAAGGGTTGAAGCTCAATTAGTTTAATCATTTTCATTTGTTTAAAAAAGAAAGAAAAAGAAAAACTCAATTAGTTAGCAAGGTTATGGAAAATTCAGTTTCTTGGAGTAAGTTCAAGGCCAAGGGTGCTAGGTAAATCATGAAATTCAAGGTCGGTGCCTTTGAAGGGAAAAAAACTTGATTCATTAGAGTTAATCATAAAGGTTGTCCCAAGTAGTTGTAACAAGTGGTATCATGAGAAGGATTAATTAAGAATAGTTCCAAAAAAATACAACACCAAATTCCACTAGATCTCTTTTTTGGTGCTTCAAGTAGTTTTGTCTTGTATTTTTTTCGAACTTTGTCTCTTTGTTCCAAATTGCACACATTTTTCAATTATTCTATTGAGTCTATTAACACCTTCCATACCATTACAAGCTCAATAGTATAGGTCTCATTAAACTTGAAATGGATGAATTTTTCACTAGTAGAAATACGGTCCACTCTAACCACAAAAATGATTTGCAAGCAACTCTATTCGTAGTACCACAAGAGGATTTTTCAAGGTACTAAGAGATTGTTTCAATCCTATTTCCAAACTTTAAACCAGGCACTGCTGGTCAATTAAAAAAATAATTGAAAATTTGAAAAAATAAAAAATATTGAAAAAATTGAAAAAATTTGAAAAATTTGAAATTTTTTTATAGAATATTATTATTTGATGTAACAATTTCTCTACCATATCAAATTGCATGTGGAATAGATTTCACCAAGTTGCCACGATCCATGAATTTACAATCTCCTAATACAACCAAAAAACCTCAAGTGACTCAACTACCAATAGGTCTTCTTGTAGTCAATTTCCTAACGTCTATACAAACTACATTCCAACTAGTATTTTAGCAATTTTGATCTTCAAGTTTGTCTACAAGTACTTCAAAAGCTTTCAATTCAATGAATTAAGTTTCAAATACTCCCTCTATTCCACTATAAACCTCCTAAAATTTTCCCCTTGAGAAATTAATTGTTTTTTAAGTCATAGTACTAGAAATACATGCATTAAAGAACAATTAACCCATCCCCAAAATCTATGCAAAATGTCTAATTTAGGTGCTATCATTTAGACATCCCAAATCCATGTGCAAAGTATGATTTTTGAGCATAGTTTGGAAATGCTTCCACTTCTATTATTTTAAATTATTTAAAGGGTGGTGGCAACACTAAGATTCTAGAAACTTCTTCTCTAACCTAAATATCTTGAAAAAACAACCTAGTTGACTTTATAATCAAATTTGCATATGAATGAAGTGGGCACTTAATTCATTGTTAACACTAGTATTTGAAGGAGCAATTCATGCAATGAGTCTTAAATGAGCAAGGCTAAGCTTGCAAATCTTTAGTAAAATTTTACTAACAAGACACTTATTTCTTATTTAAAGTCTCCAAAAAAGGTCATTATTTAAAATGTTATCTCTAGGACTATACTTAAAACACCCCTTTCTCTTGTAGTAAATAGTCAACTACCAATGAATAAATACAAGTTGTTTTGAGCATACACACTAGCTTGCAAACTTAGTCATTCCCTACTTACCCTGCAAATTGGATGACCTATTAATAGGTTCATCTATATATAAAGTCTAGCAAATATGCTTTTAGGGCTTCATGAGAGTCTATAGCCCTAAAGGTTTTTTGCATTTCAAAAATACTTTAAGAGATCACTTAAAATTTTTTGAAAACTACATGAATTAAAAGATTGAGTCCATTTAATTCGAAGACAAAAAACATTTATTTTGTAATATAATATGTATAGGATCCTTGAAGTGCCACCTATACTATTATATATAAATTAGGTTATGTAAGAACATCATTTAGTAGGAATTTTTATTAATACATTAGCCTCTACATACAAGGTATACATGACTTTTTTTTGTAGTACAAATGAGTATAGATGTCGACAAACTTTTTTAAGTGAATGATAAAAACCTATACAATCTAATAAATCTAGGGATTTTTAATCAAGATTTGTTTTGGTTGTCAAATAATTCTAGCTTATACAAACCAATCTTTCCAAAACTGCACCAATAATGTGATAGCTTGGTATTTGTCATCCGAAATTGTACTGCAATACTTGTAGTGCATATATTAAAAAAAAGTGTACATGCACTAGAAGAAAAATGCAGAAATCCCTGTTTATTTCAACAAAACACGTCATGAAGATTGTGTTGAGACTACGTTGCTGAAAACGCAGGAAAACACTGAAAATGCAGAAAAAACGCAGAAAAACACAAAAAACGCGTTTTTTTGTGTTTTTTCCGCGTTTTCAGCAACGTAGTCTCAATACAATCTTCCTGACATGTTTTGTTGAAATAAACAGGGATTTCTTCTAGTGATGTAAGACATTAGTTTTATAGTTTGAATTGTATATGGGTATGAAAAAAGTAGGCATGTGAGTTTTGTATGTAAAATAATCCAACTAAAAAAACCGCATGATTGAATTTATATAAACCATAGGATATTAAAAATATGCCCTTCATATCTTTATATGTAAAAATATGATCATCTTAAATACTATAACGAAGGTAAATAGCCCCACATCAAATACCCTCTTAACTAAGTTGTATACATTAAATTACAAGGAGTGATCTCACTGGGAAAAAATAACATGTCTCTTGAAATTGTTGTCTTCTCTAAAACACTTTTCATCAAGGTTGTGAATACTATAGTAAAACAACCTATGATAGGCAAACCACCCATGATAGGCACCTAGGAAAGGCCCCATGAGAGTCTTAAATTACTCTGTAACAGATTTTTTGAATAACAAGATTAGGACTACATTAGGTTGGTTAGTGGCCAAAATCAATGCCTTTAATGATGGTGATGGTGTTATTAGTATTTATTAGTAATTGCTCTAAAAACTTGTACCTCTTCAATGTCAGTTCATCTCAAGAAGTGACTTTTTTATTCCTTCATGTTGTAGACAAGTTAATAAATGATGTAACCATATTAGGAAATATCATTGGGAGGGATTTGAGGGCTCATGAGGGCCGTTTCATGATTTGTTCATGAAACTGTTCAAAGAATTGCTCATTGTTGTCAACCAACAACTATCCCAAAAATAAATAATAAATAAATAAAATTTGGGGAAGTTCCTAAAATATGAAATGAAGTTTTAAAAATAAACAAATTTTAATGACCTGGCATGGTATTGACCATACTGGAATTCTATATTTCTGGATTCTTGCAGTAGTTTCTGCATTCCTAGACTATGGGAACTTGTAGTCTTTTAGAGCCTTCAAATCCCTCCTAATGTGAGATTGTTTTAGGTGGTAAGATAACTATTATAGATACACTTTTTATTTATTTGGGGGGAGCCTATAGACTCATTTGGCTAAACAAGTAGTACACTTCAAAAAGTCATAACAAATTCATGATTTGTCAAAAAAACAAAATTTCAATTAGTCTCTTCATTCTTCACATTGTCTTTGCATAGAAAAAAGTCTAAAATTTTGAGCTAATTGCCACAAGGCAAAACACTCATTCTACTTGTCATTCATTATGCCTATCATTATAACATGCGGTATGGTGCAAGCACTGAAAAATGTCAATTTAAGCAATTTAGTATAGTTGGAGGCAACTTTTCCTTAAAAAATTAATACTTTTGTAGTATTAGCAAGTGAAAATCATGAATATTAAAAGAAATTACAAATTTTGGATACTGTGTGTAATTTCTATGATTTTTTAAAGTGCCATCTCCCTAAATTAGTGAAATTGTCCTATAAATGTACCCAAATCTGAACTTTGCCAAACTTAGCAGTCAACAAATCAAAATTAAATAAGGGTCATTCAAACCTGTTAGCCAATTAGAGTCAAGTATTTGGAGGACACATTATTTACAACCTAGGGACGCAATTAGGTGTAGTCTGTAATACAAGAATAGAAACATGAACTCTAATGGGTGTTTCTACCTTAACTTACTGTAGTTTCACTGTGGAATGCTGCATTCTGCTTGTTTCTGGATTTTTTAATAAGTTTAAAAATTATAGTTGTTTTAACAAAGTTATTTCTGGATTTCATTCACACAGAGCTCTGAAATGCCAAACTTTCCACTCCGCTATCCAGCCTTCTTGGCTTGCCTGTTTTTGTTTTGTTTTTTGTTTTGTTTTGTTTTTTAAACAAATGGAATTCCTTGTTTTTTCAGTTGTGTTATTTTCAAAACAATGGGGATTCCCAGTTGTTCAAAAATAAAAATAAACCTTGCAATGAATTTCCGATTCATTTATTTCTAAAAAAATAATTAAATAAAAATAAAAATGCCAAAGTTACTGCAGAAATAGTATCTATAAAGATTATTATTATTATTACTACTACTATCAGGTATGAAGTTATGAATCAAGTGATGTAATAAGTAAAAGCTGAAGCCAAACTGAAGTTGGAGTGCCACTCATGCTGTTCCATGTAACTTATTGTAATGTAATGGGTAATAGTCCGTTCATTTGGGTCAAAAATAAATAAATGCCTCCGCCTTCGGTTATGAGTACTTTTTCCTGTGCTATGGAATTTGTCCATGTGTTTCAAATAAATAAATAATGTAATATATAATACAATAGTCGATGGTATAAATGAGAAATACAAAATTCCTGAGATTCTATGGTATACGAAACCAAAGCTCTCATTTTTTATTTTTTATTTTTTATTTTTATTTTTTGAGAAATGAAACGGACTTTTTTTTTTGAAAATAAATGAAAAAATGTCAGGCCACTTGTGGTAGGCATGTATTTTACCCCTGGCAATTCCGTTTCATTGTCCTGCCCTCCGTCTCTATGTCAGGGTCATTGCTGAACTCATCTTCTATCCTGGGGAGCCATTCGTCATGTAGAACGTTAAATCCTACCATTGAAGGTGGGCCCAGCGGGGTAAATCTCATTTTACTAGGGGTTGACAAGGGTTTAGGGTTTATATTTGTGTTGGTTTTTTTGGCATGTTAGTGGATCCCATAGCTAGTTTGGGGTCTTTGATTCTAAATATGAATTCAGAAATTGAAATAAAGAAAAAATAAAGAAAAGAAAAAATTTCGGTGTTTTTCCTTGGGGTAAATCTAACCCAGGCTCACCTTTGATGGTAGGATTTAACGCTACGATTCATCACCCCTTCACTTAACCCCTAAATGTAATGTGCAAGGCCTGTTTTGAGCTCCTTAGAATTTTTTGTAAAGTGGACAAAATGTCAACATTTTGATAACTTCTATCAATTTTTTTTGAATTGTATCCATATAGATTTGAACTAGACATGTTAAAGATTGCATAGGAAAAGAAAACACAACAATATCACTTATGGAGTGAAAGATTATAATGTTTGAACATGAAGGTGTTCAAATTGCAAACTAAAAGTTATCTGAAGTCTTTCTATCCTCTTTTCGCAAGTCAAATCTCAAAAATTGGTGACTAAAAAAAATATGAGGCTAAAGGACCTAACATTCATAACTCCAATCCATTTATGGCTTCTCGAAATTCACTCTACAATTTTTGAAAATGAATTGTGGATGTGATTTCTTAGGTTAATCCCTAAATGCCCAAGGCACCAAGATCTGGTGCTTGCAAAACTTTAAAGTTAAATAAAATCTAATGAGAATGCTATTTTTAGTAGTTTCTATTTTTGGAAACTTCTTTTGGGGGTTATCAAACAAAAAATGGATCTTGAAAATGATTGATTATGATTTTTCTATTGAAGATTTTGTGCAAGGGTCCAGTGCAATCATTACTTTCCCTAGTGTTGAGGGCTATTGGAAATGAGCCTCAAATACATTGGAGCTTGGAGAAAAAACACATTAGAAGTTCACTTAAAAAATTGTATAATAGATTTTGAAAAGCCATAAATTGAATGGGATTATGCATGTTAAGGCCTCTAACCTCATATTTTTTTGGTGACCAACTTTTTGGGTTTGACATGTGAAAAGAAGATTAAAAAAACTTCAAGTCACTTTTAAATTTCTTACACCCTAACAATCAAACATTATAATCTTTCAATCCGCAAGTGATATTGTTGTGTTTTCTTTCCTAAATCATCTGTAAGAAGTCTAGTTAGAATTTGCATGGTTACATTTTTTAAAATTGATAAAGTTTATCAAAATGTTTTTTTTGGTTCAATTTAGAGCAAATTCCTAGAAGCTCATAAAAACTTTGGGCATTTAGAGGTTAAGGTAATCTACTTTGATACAAAATTAGTGGGAGCAAGCCCATTGTGGGCCAAATTATGACGCCGAAGTACATTTCAAATCTTCAATGTATACCACCGTTACAAATTTGCCCACAATGGACTTGCTTCCATTTATTACGTAATGGGATAGTTTACATTATATACAATCAAGAAAGGACAAGTCCTACCCAACCCTCAGAAAAACCTACGTAAGACTATTTTGATAAATGGCATAGAAATTTGGTGCTTGGCTATTAGCTGAAGCAAGAAGATGTTAGGAACATAGTAAGATCTCAAAAATATGTGAGTTATTTTTTGTCTTTGTTTCACTATGTAGTTGTAGTTCATTCCTAGCGTTAACTTTTGAATGCACATACCTCTATAATTTTCTCTAGTTGTCAGGCATGACTAGATGAAACCATTCTTCATAGGTTTCACCATTATGAAAAAAACATGTCATGCCTAGAACTTTGCATTATCAATTCTATACAATGTCTTTCATATCCCTACCATCATGAGTGTGTGGCCAGCCCTCACTTGACAACAATGTGTCCTAGATTCAAAATCACCAAAGAAGTTGAGGAAAGGGATAGCCATGTAGTCATTATTTTGTGGTTATGTTGTTTGGATAGTTTATTTGGATCATAACACCATATGCTCTAATCAAATGGCTTGGTCCACAATGCAATTAGAATAAGTTTTGTAGGAGGCTTTCAGTTACCATGCAAAAGTGGCTTGGCTTAGGATAACAAAGGTATGTGTTCTTTACCTTGATAAAGAGGGCTCATTCCATAAGAGATTTGACAATATTTGGCTTCAAACTAATTTCTTTGGCGAATGATCTCACAAGCAAATAGGATGGAATTTGGCTCTTCCCAAAGTGGGTACCTTTGCATGACTGTGGATTGAATGAGCAAATTATACATGGTAGCTTGACAAGGATCCATAAGAGGTGTGCTATGTCTCATCTTCTTTGGTTTTCAAGTTGTTTAGGTGGCCTAGTATGTACTCCCTCTATTCCACTAAAAAGCTCCAAATGAGATAGAATCTTTGTTCCACAAAAAAACTCCATTTCTTAATTTAGACCATTTAGTATCAATTTTTTTCAATTTTTTTGTGTTGAATGACCTTGTGAAGGCAAGTGAAACAATGTGGGAACAAACCTTAAGATTTGCAAGCTTAGCCTTGCCCATTTAAAGCTCATTGCATGAATTGCTCCTTCAAATACTAGTATTAACAATGCATTAAGTGCCCACTTTGTTCGTATGCAAATTTGATTATAAAGTCAACTAGGTTTTTTTGGGAGGATATTTAGGTAAGAGAAGAAGTTTCTAGAATCTTAATGTTGCCACTACCCTTTAAATAATTAAAAATAATAGAAGTGGAAGCATTTCCAAACTATGCTCGATCAAAAATCATACTTTGCACATGGATTTGGGATGTCTAAATGATAGCACCTAAACTAGACATTTTGCATAGATTTTGGGGATGGGTTAATTGTTCTTCAATGCATGTATTGCTAACACTATGACTTAAAAAACAATTAATTTCTCGAGGGGAAGATTTTAAGAGGTTTACAGTGGAACAGTGAGAGCAGATGGTTGGCTGTTGGCATTTAGTTGGTTGATGCATTTTTGGGGTGGGTCTTACTTAAATTTTTTTGTCAGGACTTATCCCCTGGTTCTATGTGCTATTTCTTTTTTCAATGAAAATTATCCATTTAAAAAAAAATTCCATTTCATTTGTTTAAGAAAATTAAAAGTCCTCATTTTATTTTCTTCTCTTTCTGGACACAAATGGCTGAAACCGGGGTCCAGAAAGTCCTCATTTTCTCAAGTCTCAACCAGGCATGGGCCTGCTGCTATGAATGCTCGGCAGCAATGGTAAATTCATCACTCTAGGTTGACTTAAAACTACACAAGTCATGGCAGTAGGGTACGTGAATTTACTCTTTCAAAAAAATTAAACTTCCCACATCAATCATATAACTTACTCCCTCTGTTCCATTAAAAAACTTCAAATCAGGTAGAATTTTTGTTCCACTAAAAACCTCCGTTTATTGATTTTGACCATTAAGTAAGTTTTTGTTTTGTTGAATGACGTCATAGAAGCAAGTGAAACAATGTAGGAGCATACTTTTAGATTTGCAAACTCTTGACCTTGTCCACATATGGTGTAGCTCATTGTATGAATTGCTCCTTCAAACACTAGTCTTGACAATTTAGTGACCACTTCATTGTTATGAAACTGTGATTATAAAGTCAACTAGGTTATTTTATTGTGGATATTTAGGTTCGAGAACATATTTTCAGAATCCTAGTGTTGCCACCACCTTTTAAATAATCTAAAATTCATGGATCATGTCCCAAAATAGTGAGCAAGAAAGTATGAAGGAGTGAGTAAAAAATAGTTTTTTTGTATGATCAGAATTAGAAGAGTCTACAAATTGGCTATAGGGCAAGCACACTTTTTGCCTTTCAAAATTCAAAGTAATTTCAATTCATGCACTAAAATTACCAAACTTCTTACCAAATCCATCATTTCTATCATTGCACTTTTGAAAATATTTACTTTGCACCATATAACACCTTCTAATTAATTTAAGGTAACTACACCTAAAGTCACACAAATAAGCAATTCAATTCTATTATTTTATTTGGGAATTAATCTTTTGGTAGGTCATTTTGGTAGTCAAAAGGAATTTTAGATTTTCTTGAAATGCATTTTTTTGACATTGTACATGAATAAACTATGAATTTTCAAAGTACTAAGAATAGATGTTCTTAAAACCAATTATAGACTCCCGTGAATAATAGGAATACATTTTTGTAGTGTGCAATTTTAGGTGGAGTTACATTAAATATTATAATTTTGGAAAAAACTTTGAAAAAACAAGCTTATATAGAATTAGTAAAATGATATTAGTAGAAAGTTCATCCAAGAAGGTGGATAGGAGTTGCTATTCTCTTTTTTCTTTTTCTTTATTAATAAGGCTGCAAATTTCGTGTCACTTTCAAAATTAGTGTCATTAAAAATTAATCCATGATGTATCAAAATTAGAAAGATTTTTTTGAGTGTTTTAGCATCAAATTTGTGTTCATGATGCTTTCAATAAAAATTTTCTAATCTCTATTTTTAGAATTATGTCTTGCTGACCCCAAACATTGGATACGGTACTAATTTAAAATAGTGTGACTGACCAATAGGATAAATCAACGGAAGTTGCAGATAACTTCAGTTAACTTAGCGTCCCAACTTGAAATGGTCAAAGCCTCTGGGCTCTGGCAAATCGCGAGCCAGCTGGCAAGCAAGAGCGCCTCCGTTACCAAAGCCAAAACAGACACTCGCAGTGGAGTGCCTGCGCCTGCGCGCTTGCGAGACGCGACGCGACGCGACTTGCGAGCCATGGGGCTTGCTATTGCTGGCCATGGCACTCACCCGGCCCATGCTGCCGGCGCCTCTCCGGTACTTCCTTTTACCTTCGGCTTGCTAACTTAATACCTGCTCTCCCTCAAATGCTTCTTTCTTTTTCTTTCAAATTTTTCCATTCACGCACTCGATCTCTCACTCTTACATAAGCTTGACTCTCGTTTTCTCTCACTCTTCTGTCGCACTGTTGCTCTCTCGCTCTCTCGCTCTCCGCTCTATCGTGTGCTGTCTCTTCTCGTGCTTTCTTCCGTGTTCCTGGTCGGCGCGTTTGTTCTTGTGCTGCGTGCGTGCTGTTACAGTGTTAGCAGTGGCGGAGTGGAAGATTCTGCAAGTGCGTTTGGACTTTTGGGAGGTCGGGAACGGTGAGTCCACGGTAGAGTGTGAACGTTTGAGGGAATGTGTGAGTGAGGAGGCGAGGGAGTGTTTCGGGATGTGGTTGGTGAGGTCGTAATATTTGGTGACGAGTGTTGCGATCGGTGACGAGTGAGTGGCGCTGTTTTTGAGGTGCGGGGGTGGTGGTCGCGCGTGGTTGTGTGCGGGGGTTTGGCAGGGTGTTGTGTGTGTGTTAGGTTGAGGGACGGAGTGTTGGTGAGGTTTATATGGAGGTGGCATCCATGTTCGTTTTGTTTTGTTTTGTTTTGTTTTCTAAGTTTGTTTGTTTGATTGATGCTCTGTTTGTGTGTCGGTGGATTTCGGTGACTCGGGATCGAAGGTTGGAGCACGTCCTTAGGTAGGAGAGAGAATGTGTTGACTTTTTTTTTTTAAAGATTCAATCCTGTGTCGGGAGTTGCGGTTCGTGACTCTTTTGCTGGAATTTGGTGATCTTGCTTGAGGACGCAATGTGGATGCTGGTGTTCTTGATGAACGCGGAGGGTGTTTTGAGTGAAATGCGAATTACCTGCAGTCGCGGATTCTAGTGACCAGGGATGAAGTTTAGAATGCTATCATAGGCAGCGGAGGAAGTTTTGGTGGCTCTGGTTTTGATTAAGAAGTGATCCTCTTCGGGAGTGGCGGCTCGAGAGTTGGCTATTCGAATTTCGGTGATCGACTTGAGCACGCTATGAGATGCTGGTGTTCTGACATTAGTCGGAATGAAATGCAAGTTACCTGCATTTCTACTTTGATAGCGCTCCGTTCTCTAACCTGCAGATTAAAGTTTAGAGCGTATTCTTAGCCAGCTGAGTAATCTTGTTGATTCGTTTTTTTCTTATTAAATGATCCTGTTTTTCGGAGTGTTGGTTTGATACTCTTTTGTAAGAAGTCGGTGATCGGTTCGAGCTCGCAATGTAGATGCTGGAGTTATAAGTAATGGGGCTACTGTTTGTCGGAGTAAAATGTAAGTTATTTGCGTTTGGACTGATTGGCGGTGTGCTCCGATGGTTGCGACCGTTGATTGGCGGAACATTTTAGAGATCTGCTAAAGTCTGCCACGTATTCCCATAATCTGAAGCCTCTGTTTTTTTTTGCGAACAGCTAGGAGTTCTTTCGGAGTAATTGAGCACAAGCGTTGAAGTTCGCATATCAGGTGACCCTGAGGTCACGATCCACTTCGCGTATTCAATTTTGGGCATAAATGCTCACGATACGAGGCATTATTGTTCTTACTTGAGACGAAATTCGAGGTATCTTGCTGAGAAGCATTGGAAAGGAAGGTGTTTGGGGGGTTGAGGATCTTTATTCGCCTGCCAGCGAGGCACTGGATTGATGAGAAGTGAGGAGCCTCCTGAAGACAGGAAGCTCGTAACAGGCAAGAGCTGGTTCTCACGGAGTGTGAGTAGTAAATCTTCCCAGAATGGTTCGGGCAACACTGCTGCGGATGGGAATTCTTCCAGTGTCTCTGTGTCCAAGGAAGGAGTGCTCGAGAGTGGGCCAGGCTTTACCTCCTTGAGGCAGCTTTCTATGAGGTACGGGACCTAGAACCCTCCGTTTCCGACTTCACCCTGGTCCGTCTTATAAGACAAGAGCTCCATGCCTCTTGACATCTTACGACACATGGTATGCCTCTGGAAAGAATCGTAGATGATTGAAAAGTTTGTAAGACTTAGTTTAAACTATGGGTTCCACCTGTGTGCATTTCTCTGTCATGTTTTAGGTTTTGGATTGATTGTGATTCGTGGTTCTTTCAGAAGGTCAAGACCTTCTGGAGAGATCGAGAAGGAATTAGGAGCTGGCAGCCCTTCTATGACACCTAGAAATATCACACCCTTAACACCTCTCACTTCGCTAAGGTGGAAATCGAACCCCCGTGAACAAGAGGAGGAAGAAAAAGCTATGGAGCGATCAAGGTTTGGCATGCCTCGTGACGAAGGGAATCCTCGAGGCAAACTAGCAGCGGGTAGTGGAAAGGAGGACAGAGCAGCTGAGGGAAAGCAGCAAGTGGCTGAAGCGGCTGCTCATGATCCGATCAATTCTGTCGACGAGCTTTCGACGAAAGCACAGGCAGGGAATGTGGATGACACTGTCAGTCTTGAGCCCACCGAAGGCCTGGTCAGGTACTACGGAAGCATCATGGCATTGGAGCCTCAGACTTTCAAATTGTCGATACCCAATTTGAAGGAGTTTCATATACCTTTCGAGATAATATTTTGTTTATGTTTCATGATTTTCTAAGCTATATGATTAAGATTTAATCGAGGCAATGTTCTTAGTTGACAACCAGATCCAAATCACCAGTGGAATACCTTTCGAACTAATTCTTATTTAGATCGCTTGGGTTCATAGGTTAGAGTGCAAGGTCTTTCATGTTCGTAGATTCTGTCAGCCAAAACAATCTGATGTATGGACAATGCTGTTCACCCTGCCCCAAGTTGTGTGGATTGCGTGCCAGGGGATACTTAGTGTATATTCCATGGAGAGAACGCATCAGAGGTGTACGTTTAAGGGTTGATGCCTCCTGAGCAGCAGTCGTCCCTTGAAGTCGTAATTTTCATTCATGCTCAATAGAGGATTTCGGTGGATTGTTTTGATTATTCCTTGTACTGAATAACTGGGTGCTCGTCCTTGCAATATTTGCAGGAAACCGTCTTCAGGGGACGACGTCATGACGATGACGATTGAGTTTTTACGAGCTAGGCTTATATCCGAGCGTTCTGCTTCCAAGGCTGCAAAACTGCGAGTTCATCAACTTGCTACGAAGGTAAGCTCTTTCAAACCATTTTGAGAATGGTAAATGTGACTTATCTGTCTAATGAGCACAGGCTGGTAAATCAGAGTTCTTTTTGGAGGCTTTTAGTAAAACACTCGCTTACAATTTATGTCAAGAAGTGTAAGGTTTGGCTCATATTAAATTGCAGATATTAAAGTGTTTTGCGGCAGCAGCGATGATGCTTGGTTGAATAAACTCACGTAACCACTTTCTGTTCTTTCTTTGTAGTCCCTTTTCGTTCCCTTGGGCAGCAATAGCCCTAGTTGTGATAAGTCGAGAGATTTGGAATCGTGTCCTCCAAATCCTGTGTTGTACTCACCATCTTCTCTTTCAGCTACAGTCCCAACACATGAGGGTCTATTTGAATTCAGAACTGAACTAGCAGCTTATATGCTTAATCGTGTGATTCCAGGTATCTGAACTGGAACAAAAGCTGGACCAGGCAACGGGAGATCGGAAGAAGGCAGAAGTTGCTGCGCAAGAAGCCTTCATGAAGTTAAAACTGGCTGGTTAATGTCTTTCCCTTTTCGAGTTCTGGCCTGCTGTTTGGGGGTGGGGGTGGGGGGGTACCTCGTGGAAGATATTTTTCGGTTCTGCTATTGTGTATGACAAATTTCCTTGAAGAGCAAAGCAGACAGTAGTAGAATAATGAACCTGAGGTATTGTTGAAAGTCTGGCTGCTGTAAACCCTGCCAATTGTAATGCGGATATTTTTTCTAGAATACCCTTAGGGGGTGGGTTTTCTACTAGTGAGAATTCCTCCAGTACCAGCCTCTTTCTTGAAATTGGTTTGGGAAAAGTTGAACAAATTTGACTCTTTGGTGGAGAGACAGTATGGTAAATAATGTCTTTCATTATTTTGATACAGAAAGCTCCAATCAAGTTCTGGATAGGGCACCAGGCGAGGTTTCAGACATGTCCATTCCAAATTCAACGAAAGACTCCCCGCTTTTGAGATCTGGATCTGGTCGGGAGGACACCAAGTATTTGCAGCAAGAAATGAGTGGTAACGAAGACTTGTCTCGGACCAACTCAAATGGAAGTTCTGTTGAGGATAGAGATTCCACTACAAAAAAACAGTTGCCTGAAACTGTGAGCAATATCGAAGGACGCCGGGCTGAGCAAGGTCGACCCGGCATGGGGCCTACTCTCCACAATATGGCAGAGCAATCTCAGGAGTTGCCTCAAAGGCAGGATAGCAGGTAATTGTTTTACGATAGTCATTTTCGTAGAGATTTTCCAATATTCACTAGTTGTGAGCAGGGCTTTTTCTTTTCATTTTTTTTTTCATTTTTTTAGAATAGACACAGTGGCGACATAAAATGTTATAGGGATGCTCCAATTTGCAACATTCATCCATTTTTGGATGTATAGTATGGTTTTCATCCAAAATTGGGCGAATTCATCTAATATTTTTCTTTATTTGAAAGTTGTCTGGCGATTTCATCTAAGTTTTCCAGCATTTTTTTGGGTGTTTTTTAGCCAGATTATTTTTTCTGGTGCAAACTGGCACCAAAAAGCCGAAAAAAAAAGCCCTGGTTGTGAGGTGGTCTTACGTTCGTAGGAGTCTTTATCGTCAGTCATCCCGTCCAGTACAGGCATGTTGAATCCTTAATGTGTTTGGACAGGGCTGCCATTGAAAGTCGATTGCGTAACATGTGGAGTAAGATCAGTGAAGAGATGGCTGTTTTTGCTGAGGAGAAAAGCGAAGAAGGCGTCGTGCTGGAAGAGTTCATGAGTTGGATGGGCCAAGTACCCTCTGTTCTCCAGGATATTATTCCTAAAAAGCTAGCTATCCCCAGTCATAATGTGCCCTTGAATTCAAAAACAGAAAGCACTCAACCTAAATTGGTGGAGACTCTTCCAGGTGTGAACATGAAGTATACATCTTCTCAAACTGTTTACTGAATTTCCTGTACATCAAATTTTGTTCAATTTAGCAACATTGAGATTTTTTTCAATGTACTGGTGTTGATCAGATGCTCCTTCCTGAGCTTTACTCACTACCGTATCTCCACTTGATAATTGCAGAGCGATCACCACAAAGTCTATCAGACAACGGTCAACCACATGCAACTGTAAAGAGAACAGCATTGCTGCATGAACAGTTCATTAAACAAGAATGGGAAAGAAATTATCATGAATCCCAACGGAAACTAGAGCAGTTTAAGGTTAGCATATTCCTTTATCTTACTATTTACTTCCTTCCGCACCGACAGTACATCTGAGTCGATTTATTTTAGGATATGTAAGTTTTATTCTTGTATCTTCTGTCAATTGCGTGCGTCTAGATCACTTCAAACAAAACAGGTTAAAAGCTGAATTGAGATTCAAGCAATGCCCAGGATTGTTGATTTAATCGCTTGATACTTCGTATTGACAGGGAGTTGATCCTAATGCGAATCGGTCACCAGGTGCTTCTAGTGCTCTCCAACATGCCGATCGCATGCGTGGATCGAATGGTGTTGCAGACCATCCATCATCCTTTGGGCCTCCCCATGCAAGGCTAGCCAAAAGCAGAAGTTCACTTGACCTTCCGATAAGGCCTAGTGAGTACAATTCAGACGTGAGTTCACCTCACCGTGATGGACCATATGTTGACTCAGACTCATGGAACACGGAGAGACCTCGGGAACAGGGAGCCAACAGTCGACACCGTGATGCAGTGTACCAGAATGCACCAGCAGAGAGACCCATGCCACTTGAAGCTAACCACCTAAATCAGAGTCGAATGCATCAAGAGCGCTCTTCTGAACCTTCCATGTAAGTTGTCTCATCCCGTCTTCGCTTCTCTGTATCCACTTTGGTTCTTCTAGACATCATGAACTTGCTTAGGCTGACCCCACACGAGAGACAGCACAGTGCTGTAGAAATTTTGCAAATGACTAGGAAAAAGGTGCTCGACTCCCCTAAAGTAGATGTGAGTTGGCACACTAAGCTTGCTCACCAATGGAACAATTATTCCCAATGATACACCGGGCGCCAGTGTCCGGTGCTTGTTTCTTATCTCACTTTTGCCGCATATGTTTTCCAAATCTAAATCCTAGCCCTATTGATGTATGACTTGTAATACCTTGGCCTTATCCTAACTTCAATGTGGTTCCCAAGTGGGAAAGTAACCAATGAGCTTTCTAATTTGATTTCAGTCGCTGATCGATTTGTTGGGGCCTTATTAAATGTTGCGTTCAGATCTGACCTTTTTTCCAGTAGTCCTTGGTATTCCGTGTCCTTGTGCTCACATGAATGTTGCTAGCAGGTTGCAGGAAGCAGGACGTGAGGCGTGGTCTGAGAGGCAGTTGGACCAGGAGGCAGGATTGTATTATCAAGACTCAGGTAATGGAGTTGGGCATCCTTCATACGCAGAACGGGGTCCTTCTCAGTGGCCTCCTGCCAACACTTCAGCTGAGGATGGAATCCGGAGATCTCAACCAGAATTTGGCGCTGCTCAACGCACCTGGGATGATGGAGATCGCCGGAGTAGTGGGCGTCATCAGCAAGCGCAGTCTGGGTATGGTGATGCAAACGGTCAATTAGAAAGAGATCGACAAGCCATCTGGTGCTACCTTATGTGTCTTGTATATTGCTGATGTGTCTTGTATGATGTTGATTCTGTGTTAGCTTCGTTGACTTGAGTTTGGCACATTTTATGGGGAATCGTGGTTGAGTTTTATGATTGTTACTGTTTCAATGTGCTGAGGTGGGAAATACTATTCGGCAGGGACAGTGAAAGGGGGGAATCATTCAGGTCTTCCCACCCTGAGACTACCCATCAGGTTCGGGAGCGGCATCGGCATCATCATCGGAGATCCCACTCTGACAATGACGATTGGCCAGCTGCGGAAGATTATGGCGTACTTGATCAACGACCTGAGCCTAGTTCTCGCTTAGAAAGGCGGCAGTCCTATTCTGGATATCCTGCAAGTACGGCTCAAGATTCATCTCGCCCCAGCTTTGATAAGAACCCCGGCTCTTACGGCGACCTACGTTACCGTAACGAAAGGTTGTATGGGGCAAACGGACTGAGACGTGAAAGTTTTCCATCTTCCAAGGTTTGATTCTTTTTGCAGAAACTCTGAAGGTGCTTTTATGGAGTTCATGTACATCTACTTTGTTTATTTACACAATGGTTCGTGCTTATTTGCCGTGACCTTGTTGCCCATCCAACTCTCTTTTGACGCCCCCTTAACTCTGAAGTGCCCAAGGGCCCAATAGAATACCTACTTTAGAATCTCATGGTTTTCAAAACATTTCTAGAATTTTTGAAATATTGAGGGCATGATTTTTCTTTCTATTGGTTCGTTCTGTTATCTTCCTGAAATTTCCCAAATGATTTATTTTAATTCCTGTAGATATGGAAGCGGCTTCTTCCATCCATTTAGGCACTTCTGGGTTAATTCAATATGATGCAATATTTGCACAGTAGCCTAAAGCTGGAGCTGCTCTTCATATTTGAAGGTGGTGACATTTACCCTCTCTTTCCTTGTAAACAGGCAGACCATGCTTCTGGGCAGCAGTATGCAACTCAAGCAGGCAGAGATGTCTACTCCAATGGGGAGCCTCCACTAAGTCTTGGATATGGACCTGCTTTCGATGCTCCTAAGGAAGGTTCTCCGGGGCAATCATCTCCAAAGGCAGGGATGAACAAGAACATAAGTGATATATTACGTGCATTGCAAATGGCGAAGGCTAACATCCAGAATGGGGGTGCAGGAGTCAAGGATACAAGGTTAGTTGCTCCTGCTAATCGTATAGAAGTACAATTGGTATTGGTTATGATGCATAACTTCCACTGTCTTTCTTTCTGACCATGTACTTTCAGTCTGCTTTTCTATCTATTTTGCTTCTTACAAACCATCACGATTTGCAGATTGAATGGGGAACAAGCTGGCTACGGAGTGGAACCCTCTGCTCAGTACATGCAAACCTCACGGCAAGGAATGGCAGCACAGTACAGCCAGGCGCCATTCTCAAAATCCTCAAGACCTGCATCTCGTAATGGACGATATGATCCGTACGAGGCAGATTCTGGTTCAGATCGGTATCAGTCTGAGGGTGACCTCATGGGCGGCACGAGTGCAAACACTAGTTATGTCGACCAGCTTAATGTTGGGAAAGGAATTCAGTTTTTCTTTCCTTGATGGTTGCAATGGTATGCAATCTCCTATCATTTTCATTGTATGCATGTTCTTCTGAAAGAATCGCAAGACTGGTTCTTGTTGTATTTTCTTCTCGTTCAATCCAAAGTCAAGTTCACTAGTTGCAAGTCCTTTTACCACATTAATTTTCTCTGAGACAACATGCTTGCGTTTTTTTGGAATTGCAACCAGTCTATTGATGCAGCTGGCGAAGCGGATTCCAACCTAGACTACCACACTACAGAGAGAAATGCAGATTGGTAAGGAGAAGAGATTCTCCTGGTACATTGACAGAATATTTCCCTACTGTCAAGTCGCTATCACTATTGCAAGTACGAAGTCAAACTGCAGCCGTTGATAAAGTCAAGATTTTGGATGATTAGAGCTATCTTCACTGAAAATTACTTTGCAAAACATGAGATTAGAAACGAAAGGTAACTCTAAGTCTAGCCTTTAATCAATTTTTTTTTTTTGGCTAATGGATTGGCAAGAAAAAGTTCTATGGAGGACAAAAGTGCAATTGTTCATCCTTGGGATTTTGTACAAAATGGGAGATCCTGAATAGGAATTCCAATGAGTATTTTTGGTCTTTTTTAATGTACTTGATATCACACAATGTCCATGGGGGATGATTTCCATGGTCATGAACTTAGCATTCAAGGGCTAGATTGTTGATAATATTTTGTAGTTAATGTGAATATGCTCCATGATATAGTAAGTACAAGTGAATGACTTGGCCAACAATTCTTCTTTTGTTTTGTTTTATTGGTTTTTTTTGGGTACAAATGAAATAGAATTTCATTGCAAGAGAACAAATACAAAACTTGCTAGCTACATGTAGAGCAAGGGATTGGATGACACCTAAGATAGCACCCAATCCCCCCAAAATACAAAGAATTGAGCATGCTAGTGTGTGCAATATGTTGAGGGGTTGTGAGGCCCCTCACAACCAACTTCCTTTGTTGTTCTTGTCTACATGTCAATAGGTGATACCACTCTATAGAAGTATTCTAGTATGACTTTGTCGTATGGTTGTAGACTCAAAAATGTTAATGAGGTAAATCAACCCAAATAATATTTTTTGATTAGGTTCTTTAGGGAAAGATTAGATCATCTAATGATGAATAGTTGAAGTCACTTGCAAAGATAAAAATATTTAAATTCAATTATCTTGAGCATCATCAATGCAAGGATAAAGAATGGAGCCAAGAAATAGATTGGTGTTGCTTTTGATATCAATTAATGGTTTTGGAATGCCATTCTTTGTAGGCATTTTTCTATTGTGCACATACTATCTTTAACTCTATTATAGAGGCTAAACTTTGCTTTGGCATTTCCATTTAGTCATGTGAGATATAGACCAAGCTTAATCATGGTTGGTGTTCTTTGCTAGAGGCAAATATTCCTCCCTCTTATGGGAACCTTGTCAACAAAAGTCATCATGGCTTTTCAAATAGAGGGAAATGGAAACACAACAATTTTGTTGTGTGCAATTATGATTTTTGGGTGGCTTGTCTAGTTTCCTAGTAGTGTTGTATATGTTGGCTCTACTACCAACAATAACAATGTTGTTCCACACCTTATTCTACATTGATGATGCTCTTAGTATTTATAAGCTTGTATTGGTATTAAGTGGTTCATGAATTAATCTATTTAATAACTAATTTATATCTAATGCTAAGGACTACATTTATAAGGGAATGAAGTCACTATCCACTGAAAAGATGGCACCACATCCTACCAAACAATCCCCCTAAATTTCTTGGCCATTGATTTGAAATTAAAAAATAAATTGAAACCCTCCTTAATGCTGTTGATTTAATGTTGAATATTTAATATATATATCAAATACCAATTACATATTGAATATTGGATACATACCCAATATCAAATATGCACTAAATTCTACATATATCCTATATTGATTAGCGGAAAAAACTGCTCATCAAAAATACAAATATGGATGTGTACACAGTGGGATATAGGAAACTAAATCATCTGTAATCAGGGGGGGGATTAATAAAATAAAAAATTTACCTCACTATCTTTTGGGTGGATACTTTTGCCTCTCTATCTATCCAAAAGATTGTACATAAATGAGGGGATGAAATCACTATCTTATCCGAGGTCAATGGCCAACAAAAGGAGAACCCTTTTTGTATGTACTTGATGCAAATGAATTGATTACATATGGGCCCTTATTTGGCCTTAGGCATCTTTTTATTATTATTATTATTATTATTATTATTATTATTATTATTAATTTCAAGCATTCATTATTATTCTTATTACTAAATATAACCACAAATTTCATGTAAAGCTTAAAATACATAGGAGTTAATCTCTTATCTTGAAACCACTTGTGCATAAGCTTCACTTTCCATACTCTTCACTACATGTCCCTAACATTTTGGTATTTCTTTATCCTAAAACGATTGTCTAGAATTTTATTGTTATTTTTTAAATCAATTTTGTTGACCATATTGTAAAAAATATAATTAAGAAAGGTTCCAAATTTTACATCACTAAAATCAATGAAGAATATTGCATGTATTCAGTGCAATCTAAATAAAATTAACCATAGGGAGGTGTTTTTTTGACCTATTCCAAAAGACGTCAAAAAAACATGACATTCAAAACAAGCAATGGCATTTTGAGATGAAAGGGGTATATTGATACAAACTTAGAATTCTATTCCTAGTCTAATTTAACTTAATTATTCATGGACTTATAAAACATCTTTCACAATAGGTACAACAACAATATTGTCCAACCTACTTTAATCCCAAAAGAACTTGAGTAACTATATATAGTTGCTAAAAAATTCCAACTTGTTTGTATATGGGTAGTTAAATTTCTTTGACCATTATGAAAAATTTTACAAACAGTATTGAAGGTTAACTATTGGAAGATTTGCTTTTTGCACTAAAAAAAGTAAATATTTGATTTTTCAGAGGTTCTCAAAGGTATATATGTACCACTAGTGGAAGACTAAAACTTGCCAATTTACTTGGTTTTGCAACTTTGAGCAAATCTTTTTAGATTCACTTAATTCGAGATCTAAAAAATTGTATTTATTCATTTGCTTTGAAAATGATTACAATGGAAAGCGGAAAGTGTTTTCGTAATTTTCAGTGTTGGAAATTTAAATATACAAGATTTGATTTGGTATTATTTGTGGTTTCTAATTATTAGAAAAATTGCATTTCAATTGTGTAATGAGTTCCATTGCTCTTCATTTGAACTTGAAGTAAGGCTTTTGGAAGTGCATTTTAGTGTGCTAACATAATTTCTAGTTGTTCATGTCACCTCCAATCCTAAAGACTTCTTTTGTGCAAATTTCTCAAACATTGTAGGGAAAGACAACATACAACAGTCCCTATAGAAAGTCATCTAAATTGCTTCATGCTTGAAGGAAAAGAAGGTCACTAAGTGAATTTTGCAAGACAATATTTTACACCCTTCATCCTTTAAGGATTAATAATCCCTAAGGTCTTTTTTTGACATCCCTCAATCACTTTTTTTTGTTGACAATGGCAATCAAGCCCTAAACAATCACTTTCTTCTTTAGTTTGTCTTTAGTTTTTTTATGAACTTCTAATAAGTTGTCCATCAACATCTTTGTGCTTTGTTATTGTCTCTCAACTGTAATTTGGATCTCTATTTTTTAGTAACTCAAACTTTTTCTAAGAATTGTTGCCATGTAGGCAATTTGTTGCCATATAGGTAGTTAGAGGGTGATAGCCTTTGAACTTGTGCCTTCTAGAGTGAAGGGTCAAGAAGCCAAACTCTTGGTTTCATGAAATGTGATGGGTAGAAATCCACGGCCTCTGAACCTTTGGCCATAGTGTGAAGTGTCCCTAACTCTAGATAGAAGAACTTTTAACGAATTTCTTAAAATTCTTTTAGAAAACACCTAAAAACATTTAAAGCCTCCTAGGCTTTTTTCAAGGCTTTAATGTAATGAAAAAGAACATAATTTCTAAAAACAAACAAATTGAAACTTGGTGATTGAAAGCTAACCTCCCTCTGTCCCAAAATGATCTTGTTTAGGGTGAATGCAAGAAACACTTGTACTATTTGTTGCGTTTTACTACAATACTCATGACTTTTTCTGGAGTACTTTAAAATTAGAAAATTAATTTGAAAAAAATTTGAAAAATATGAATAATGTATAAACCTATAAGATGAAGGTTTCCATTGAAGGAAATTGATAGAAAAATTCTCTAAGTAGGAGAACTTAAAAAGCGCCAAACCTCAAGAAAATACATATCTTCATATTTTTATTTGGAAAAAATAGTAAAAATAAGTAAATACAAAAAATAAAAAGTGGCCATTTGAAACAACTCTATAGAGATGGTCATTCATCAAAAACACCACCGAAATAATATTTTATATGTTTCAAAATTCAAGCAAAAAAAAGCTCACTTTGTAGACTTCCACACCACATAAAAATAAATTTTTTCAAAATCCCTCACGTAGAGAGATGTAAAGACCATCTCATGCAAATTTCATTTCAAAATCATTAAAAAAGGATATTCCTTAGTACTAAAAACCTCCAAATTGTCATTTGTGACATTTAATCACTAGTAATATTTTAGTATTAAAATATTTTTGAAAATTATGAAAAAATTATGTAAGGTGTATGATAGTTATGAGTACCTTTTTCAGTCATTTCGAGCAAAAATGCAAAAGTTATGGCCAAAAAACAGATCAGCATATAGGTTGTGACGAAAAATAGTACAAGTGTTTCTTGCATTCACCTTTTATTGGCCAAATTTAAAAATCAATATTTTTCAATTTTGTTTTGAGATGTAAATAAAATAGGATGCTCTCCTATCTTCCATAAAGTTTGAGCGCAGGATTCATTTTCAAATTGAAGTTGTCGAATTTTGAAATGTGGTTTTAGGGGGCTTTTTTGGAAGAGCACTACTAGTCCATCAATCCTACAATTCTTGTACTATACACTGTAATCCTATGGCTCCTTGTGATGTGTGATGTGGCTCCTGTTGATTATTTATCAAATGATTGGGATGGGCTTGCCTAAAGTGTCAAATTTTTCTACATCCAATTCCAATTAAGAGCTAACTTAAAGTGATACAATGGAATGAGTCCAAATAACAATGCAATTAAGAATATGGGATAGGGCCAAATTTTGAACTAATTGAGAGTGGAGAGTAGGTCTAGATGTGGATCCAATTGAATAAAAAATGAGAAGATTTCATTTGGTTCCAAAAACTTAATATTAAAAAAATAAGAAGCCTCTTTGAAGCAAATAGAATGTAACAAGCCATATAGACTTGTGCTTTAAATGCCACCTCATAATAGCTACACTAAAAGTGCACAATGTTGTCCCCTTACTGCCTATTTTTATCATAAAACAAACATCCAAGCTCATTATTGTGGGGAGAATTTTCCTTAGCTACTATAGTTTTATTGTGCAGGCTTTTCTTCCACCTGACAAGAGGAAGATTATTTTGGGACCAAATATTACGGTCAATGAGAAGATCATTTTGGGACTATATATTAAGACCAACACAAAGATCATTTTGGGACAAAGTATTAAGGCCAACACGAAGATCGTTTTCGGACGGAGGGAGTATTTTCCGCAAATGAACAGTTTCAGGTGGTTCTCCAAACGAGTCTTTTCCTCCAAGCCAGAGCATTGACACGCGGAGCCACATGTCTTCACAAGACGACCACTCTCGCCAACAGCAATCAAGATCTACGGCGCACGACGGTCCGTCGAGTTCATCCGACGGCCGCCCGTCCCGGTCGTGTTACCCGTCGAAGTGGATAGCGGGAACGATCCCCTCCGGTCTCTTTAGTCGCTGGGACGCTCGCTATGGCGATCAAGCCCTAACCAGCTTCACCCTCCTTCTGGGCTTGCCTTTTGCTTTTCCGTCGACCTCCTGGTTGTGGTTGCACCATTATCATTGCATTTCGTTACGGCTTTTGTGTGTAGATCCCGAAGCTCTTTCTCCCGTCGAAATTGGTGCCGTGATCGTCGAGATCGAGGCTCGCGGGTCTGCTCTTGGGGTTTGGCCGATTTGCTTGGAACGGCGGAGCACTGTCGTTTGTTGTTACTCTTTGATCTTCTCAGTAAATTAGGGTTATTGAGACTGAAATTTGCGAGAGGCGTTGGATTTCGTGTACGGGATTGGAGGTTTGGTTCCTGAGAGCATCTGGTGGATAAAGGCGGTGTTCCGATGCTTGGCATCCCGAACAGGCACCCGTTGTTGTCACTGACCCTGGGCTGCCCAGGTGCTAATTTGGCGAAAGCTCGTCACCGGAAGTGGAGGCGACGTTTTACAGTTGAGGTCGAGACTTACGTCTTCGATCTGAGGGGAACTTGAATCTGTAGAGAGTTTCTTACATCGGAAATTTCACGGGGATTTACGGCTTTCAGGGGAATTCTGGCTGTAGCAACATCAAGGAGTGCGAATTCTGGTGGCCGTTGAATCAAAATTCGGAGGTTGGGGGTCGTGGAGTGGAGTAATACAGTTTCCTGCATCGTTGCAGTTTCCCTCTTAATTGATTGAAGCTGAAGAATCGGAAGACTCTTTGTGACTACTAGCATCGTTTTCAGCTCATCACAGTAAGAGACGATTTAGTCGTTTCCTTTTGGAGCTATGGATGGGAGCGTGGCAGCAAGTGCGTCGATTGCTGAGGGATGGATTGATGTTGTGGGCATCTCTGTGGACGACGCTCCTACTGGTAGCTCCACAGGGTGCGATGATGCAACTATCACGGCGATTAGTTCCTTGGTTGTGACCTCGGATTCCTTGGCATCGGAAGCCATTTTAACACCAGTCGAAGGAAGTTTAAGCCATGAGGGCTGTAGTCATGCCAATCTGGAGGAGAAATTGAAGGAAGAAGCTGTTGTTACTGCGCCAGCTCTTTCTTTACCTCCTGTGGTGAGTTCTCAATTTCCGGTAATATTTTTGTCTTCTTTTATTACTTAATTTATCTTGGTACTGCTCTGCTAATACATTGAGTTGTTGCTTTCCTATCGCTTACAGTGTCTTCTTAAGTTTGAGTTGCAGAGAATCTGAGTTCATTTGTGAGTAAAGTATGTATCGCTCGTTGGGTTTCAGGTGAACGGAAGTGGAGGTCCTTCCGATCCTGACGTTTGCGCCATCTGCTTAGATAAAATTAAGCTGGCTGAGACATCTCAGATCAAAGGATGCGAGCACTCTTACTGGTAGCTTTTCTACTAACTAGGTTGAGAAGTGTCATATGCATTTTTTTCTTTATGTATAATATACAATGTGTAATTGAATGTTGGAGTTGTTGTTATGTTTAGGTGTTAGATCTAACCTTTGTGATTTATTTGCAGTATCTATATTCTCTTGGTTGCTGAACTGACTACCATACATCTGATTGTGGCAGTGTAACGTGTATATTACGTTGGGCTCTGTACAAGAACAATACCTGGTGTCCGCAGTGCCGCCTACCTTTTACCGAGTTGTATGTGTACAAGGCGCTTGATGGGAGGTATACTCCGTTACCTAGATGATTGTTGTACTTTTTTGCATAATTAATTCACCACGGTGTACGATCATCTACCAACGTCTATGATCTTTGATGAGAAGTAGTTGAAGCTGATTTACCTGTTTAGAAAGTGCATGCAATGTAGAGTCATTGGAAGTTGATACCTTTTTATCAGCATTGATGTTTGTACTCTTTATTTGATTTGTTCTACAGCATATATCATTGTCATGAACTAGCTGTAATAGTTTTGGGTGCCTGTTGCCTACAGCCTCAATGATTATCTGTTTGAAGAGAGCGTCTGCCTTCTGCTGAGGGCGTCTTGGTTCGAAGGCATGCCTGTTTTACCTCCGGAAAAAGAAGAAGCGGAAGACTATTACGAAGATGACGACTTCGATGATTATTACTTCAAGTCTAATGTACGTATTGGGAATAGACGTTGGGGTGACAATGGCTACGTCCGAGCTGGCCGTCGTGAGGCCCGACCTGTGGGAGTCCGGCATTTGGCAGCTGCAGTTGCGCAAGCTGATGAAGCCGGATCTTCTTCTTTCCGCCCTGGGAAAGCAGTAGCTAAGGAGAAGGCTTCAGACAAGGAGACAACAACAACTGGTCGTCGGGCCAAGCGGGCCCAGAAGCGTGCAGCTGTTGATAAACAACCAGCCCCGCAACGCTTTGTTCGGTGATACTTTAGCTAGATATTTACAACATGTATTGAAGTTTGTTGTGACTTGATTATCTGCGGTTGGAAGACTGCGCAAATTCGGACTGATTCCAGTTTTGAATGATGTAAAATCGAGCTTCTGATCTACCTCATGAGCACGGTCCACCGTTGGCAAATGGTTTCAGAGATTAGTGAAGATTTATTATCACTCACAAGCATTTCGGATGTGTGTCAACATTGGTGCTTTCCACTGTTTGCAATCATTTTTATTGTATTGGAAAGCTATTTAATTGAATAGTCTCTTAAGTGTGAATTCAATTAAGAATTCGCAGCGTATCATGTTTATTTGAGAGTTGCGGGCAAAGAGACGTCCAGTAGTAGGTGCCTTGCTCAGGTGCTTATTTCGACAATTCAACGCTTGCGAATGTTGTTCTATGCTTGTTTTAAACCTTGAGGCTTTGAGATATATTGAAGAATAAAAAGGCGCATAAGGTGTAGAATTACCTGCAACAATAATCAAGCTTTGAGATATGTGGAGGAATAAAAGGTGCATAGGGTGTAGATTACTTACAACAACAATCTCAACCTTAGGATTGACATGTTTTAAATGTCTTAGAACTACTAATGATTTTATTCTCTTTAATGTAGTACCATATTTTCCTTGATAGTTTCTTAAGGATGAAATTTTATTTATTTAATTTTGAAAATAGTACCTTATTACAGTTCTAAATTTGTGGGGTATGTAAATATTTTTAGGGCAAATATTTTAAGTTTAGATGATTGAAAGTTCAAAAGTTCAATATAGTGTGGTATCCAAAAATTGTTATTAAAAATTTTAAATGTACAATCTATGTGGTCAAAGCTTTTGAATTATTTTTCTTTAAGCTCATATACAAGTTTTTTCATTAGAGCTGAAAGTGAAGTAGTTCTTAGTCAAATATAGAGTTGGTTTTCATCAAGTCTAGACTTGAGGACATCTTCAATCATCAAAGTAGTAATTGGTTGAGAAACAAATGAAGACCAAGTTGGGATTATACTTTGGCAAATACCTATACCATAATTTATGGATGAGAAGTCTACTTGGAATCCTACATGGCCAAAGTAGGTAATGTTTTGCTAGTTTCTAAAGAATGTTTTTTTAACAAACTCTTTAAATTTGGCCTAATAAAATTATAAGAATTTATAATAGTGAAATATTTAATTGAACTTTACGTTCATATTGCCAAATCTAAAAATAAAAAATTACAATTTAGTTATGATCCCTATTGAGATTTAACATACACCATTGAAAACATCATTATGATATTTTTTTGTATCTTAGGTTTTCACTTAGATGATCACATCTTACATAGTAATATGCCTTTGAATACTAGTAGGTCTTGGATTTGACCTTGATATCAAGCATCCAAAAATCTTGAGCCTTCAAGGACTTAGTTACATTTTCCATTCTTACATTAGATTGTAAAGTAATTAACAAGACCTAATTGTAGACCCTTTCTAAATCAACCCCTAGTGATTCTTGTTTAAGATGTTTGGCTTCTATTCATAAAAATCTAGATTTTCTTTTTCTTTTTTCAAAACAAATGAAAGAAAAGTTCATTGCAAAGAGAAATAAATAAGGTTGACACTAGATTTACTTTGAATACACCTATTTTTTAACACTTTAAAAATCAACAGTCTATCCACACAATGTCTGAAAAATGCACTCTAAAAGAATGCAAAATTTCTTTTTCAACTACCAACAAGATCCCATAAAGCTTTTTAATCTAATAATGGGAACCATGCTGAATAGGTTATTTGAATGCATTTAGGTGTAATTATACTCCTTCAAAATTTTATCCCTTCCTGATTACTTCAAGGAAAAAGAATTAACCCCTCAATGCTCAAGGGGTGCAAATAGCACCCTTCAAAGTTTTCAGTCAAATTCAAAGTGCTATGACTTTTGCATTCAATGTCTAAATTCAATCAAACTTGTTGGAAAAGTTTTGCATTGTCTATTAGTTTGTGTGGTAAAATTTTCAGATCAATCCAAGACATGATGATTTTTTGGCAGCCAATCAAAGTTCGCAGGTTCAATTTGAGTTCAGAAATTACATTTTAGGGCTGCAACTTCGGGGGCTTGTATTTCTTTCATCAAATGATCATTTTCAATAAAATTTGTTGGATTTTTTTTTCCTTGAAGTTTAATTCATGTGGTAAAATTTTCATGCCAATTCAAGTTGTTTTGAATGTTTGGGAGCAATTCAAACTTCAAAATCATGCCATTTTTGAAATATAGTAAACTTTGATGGCTTGTTTCTTCTTCATACAAAGTCCATTTTCAATAAAAACTTGTTGGAAAAATTGCGCATACTAGTCTTGTTTGCGTGGCTAAAGTTTCGTGTCAATCCAAGAAGTTATGAGTGAGAAGCATTCCAGTAGAGGGAGGTTCAGCCTAAGATGTAGTTTTTGTAGTTTTTCTTGCTAATTTTTGACATTTCAAAGCTGTTTTGTAGACACATTGCGTCAATTGAGTGAATTTCTTTTCTAGCAATGCATTTGTGTACTAGTTTTGAATCCCTTTGTAGTCTAAAGTTTTTTCATTGGAGTAAGTTTAGAAGTCAAATTTCACCTCCAAATCTGTTTTTGGAAAAATTTCAGCATCTATTTTCAGCACTAAAACATTATAATCTTGCAATCTATGCAGTCAAATGACTCCAAATTTTGTACATGTCATCTACAACATGTGTAGTACAAGATTGTACATTTGAGATTTGTGTAGCTGAGTGACATTTAGATCTATACGGCTTCAAAAGCAACGATGTTTTTGAACCTGTTTCATCCAGGGGCCTTGAGGGGTTAAAGAAAATTAGTAACTTGGGAGGTGCAGATCTCCATCAGCTTGGGTTCCGTTTTTAACTGTTTAAGGAACTCCCTTTCAAGGCTTTTTTTCTGGTAAAATTTCACCAGATCTGTCATAATCTGATGAACAAACAGTGGTGGACACTAGGAAAAAAACATTCCTTTCCCAGTTCCCACCAATATTTGGGCAGTGCATGTCAATCAATCCGCGGCCTGTTGGCCAATATTATGATCGCTCCGCACTATAGGATTCTCATATATTGAGGACACCACATTTCTCAACAACACAATATCCAAAGACAAATACTGCTCCGTCCTAAAATGAAAATCACCACATCCAATACACAACTTTGTTCAAAATGCTTGAATCCAAAAGGTTTCTGCAAATGAGCTGCACTGAAACCAAGTAATTTCAGCCATGAAGTAAACATGGAAATGCCCATTCTTTGGTCTCAACAGATGAAGCCATGAAGATCATCCCTCACACAAGGCATCCGTCTAACATGTGAGCAGCAAATGGTAGAGTGGCAATATGCAGTCCTGATGATCCAGTTGAGAGCGTGCGAAAGACGAGGAAAGCTCGATGATCCTCAATCGAATAGCCTGACTGAAAGTGGAGAAAAGAGCTCATCAAATTCAGACTCCTCTCTCGTTTTCTTCATATCCAGAACCAAAGAAATAAATCGGATAGGCACAAAAGGTCCAAAATCTGTTTTCAGGCTGAAAGCTTCTTTCTTCCCTTAGCCAGCCTGCGAGCAAGCACTCTACGACCTCCAACGGTTGATTTCCTGCAAGAAGAAATTTTATTGTAAGTCCGGTGACGACAAAGCACAGAAAAACTTACGTGTTCAATAGGCGCGTTCGATAATAAACCCAAGTAGGACCTGAATCCGTCTCCTCTACTGATCCTGTTACCAAAAACAACTCATCTCTTCCTATACACTTGGTTGGACTTCAATTAGCAAGTTGGGTGTAAGCATGACTTGGCTAAATGTCTACGAACACTGATATTTCAATGGAAATGGGGTTGTCTACTATCCCCTCAATAAATGATCTACAACCTCTCATTCTGAATTATTGCATAAGAAATTCACATGATGATATAAATTCAATCACTCCACAGTAGTGATCTCCCACTGAAATCATACACCTACATATGTTTAAATGCTTGGTGTGACACAAACGGTACCCTCTACTCTACATAAACAACAAGATAACAAGAAGATAAAAGACATTGAGTACCTCTCCAGATAACCATGCCTGCGCTTGCGCTTGAGAGTACTAGGCTGGAAAGTGCGCTTTGTTGCCATTGTCATTGGGCTGTGGACAACACACCGACATCAGTCGCACACGCCAGAGGGTCACAAATTTGTTATCAAAATAGCGAACAGGATACAGAATTCTTATGCCAATGTGCGCATGATACTATTTCGTAGAAACATGATGTAGCCTTCCAGAACTCAAACAATTAAACCATACAACACGGTGCTGATTCACTGCTAGTACACCAGGTAACTCGCAAATCAAAGTGGCGGATTGAAACTTCGGTTCAAAAGCAAAGTTGAGTACCTGACTTCTTCTTCGAAACTTGGGCAGATGACTGCATACACAGGACAGCATCTAAAATTAGTCATAACAGAGTGTATACTAACAGAAGGCAGTGAAGGTATTGCTTCAATTTATCAAGTAGTATCCCAAAGATATCACTCTTGATAATTCAACCAAGAAATATCAGACAACAACGTGTATATATATGCTTAGATAGTTGAGAAAACGTGACACGACATGTATAATCCACACACAATCATTCGAACTTGCGACAATTCCATACCCTAAATGCACTCATACTCATCCCACAGTCCAAACTATCATAACTGGCAACAACCTACCAACAGATGAAGCTCTCTACCAGATGTCGATGTACAAGAAAATGCGAACAAATAAAAGGGAAACGGTACTAAAGCAAATCCCCAAATTTATTCTGACAAATTTCAAGAGAACAATAACATAATATAACTCCTTCCGTTACAAAATGCTTGTCAAATCGAAACCTACACTCAAGCCACTCGTACTGGCATAAGCTTTCGCCGCAATTCAAATAAGTTTCAAATGGGCATTGAAGTTGGTACCCTCTTCGATGAGCATGCTGGAAGGCCATCCAACGGGACTGAGCAAAGCCATGACTTGATCCTCTTTCACGACATCACTTCGCTGCAGGGGAGTCATCAATAAATCGAATTCAGCCAATGCATCATGCACCGGAACTGCAGAAACATGATCAAGTGCGCCTTGCGGTGAGGAGAAGAGGCTGTGCGATCTTGCTGCTCCTAAAATCGATCTCGATGTCTGCCTAGCTAGTAGAGGTGCCAACACAACTTGTCCAGCTCTCCGCAAACCGCCTATTCCTGCCATCTCTACAACAACCCTAAATTTACAACTCCTGTCAAAAACACACTTTATTGAGCCTCATGCAGTAAATGTGATCGCTGAAATGAGCTCCGCGATCCGAAAATCATAGAGTGACGGATCTTGTGACGCACCTAAGAAGAGGGAAAATCGAATACGGGAAACTCTCGGCAGATCGAATGTGTGCATTCGGTTTCTCTTGCAAGACAGGAGTGCGGATTGCCAAGGAGTCCCACCTGACAAGGATTTAGGGTTTGGAGCCCACGACGAACATGGATTATAAATGTTCCTTGACTACCGGGTTTCGTTCGTCGAGGTCTTCATCCCGAATTTCATACTGCCAAGTTAACCCTTTTTACACCTTAATTTCACTTTGGGACTTACATCTTTCTAAGTTTATACTACTTATGACCAATCCCATTTGCTCATAAAGTAAACCTCATGACGCTCTACTAAAATAATATTTAATGTAGTAAAATATATGCATATAATATTTCATACATAATTTTAGAAATGACACTATTTATAAATATTTTTACAATACCAATGATGTTATCCAAATTCACTTCTTTTCAATTGAGAGTATTTGAAATAATGGTGTATATTACTAATTTAAAATAATTACAACATACTCAACAAATATAATGTCAATTACAACAATAATGAATGATTCTAAATACTCTTATTGTCTCCAAATCATCTTCTTATTAAACAAAATGGTATGAATTAAGCTTGAAAATAATGATTTTAAAAATCCATTTTGACTTGCAAGTAGAGTAAATTTCTCTTCTATTGTCTAAATTTTTTGAATTTCGGATTAGTTTTTCCAATTTGGATTTGAAATTATTATTAATTGAATTTTTGGAGTGTTTTTCAAGAGCATTAGTAGACACTCAATTGTTCATTGTTGGTCCACGCAAAATTGTTTATTATTGACTTTGGACTATGTGCAATGTCAATCACAAGTTGAAATTTTGGAAAAAAAATCAACTTTATTTTAGACTATATACATCTTTTTAAAAAATAGGCTACAATAATTGGAGTGTGGCTTTCTCATGGGAAGGGATTAACTTTCATCACCTCCCTGGCAATACATAGATTGTCCATGCAATCAGTCCAATGGGAAGATATGAGCTTTTAATTAGCTCCTTGCCATTCAACCAAGTGGCTAAGCTCTAATGGGAGAGGTCTAATTTTTTTCAATTTCCTATTTTCAAAAATTACAAATCAATATGCTTCTACAATAAATTTGGAACTCTCTGCCAATCACCTTCCTTTCACAGTAAGAAAATCATTTTGGGATAAATTTTAAGGCCAACTAGGAGATCATTTTGGGATGGAGGGAGTAAAACTTTTAATCTAATGTTGATACACATGTTAGGCTCACGGTTTGGTAATAAGCTCTTGACATCGCCCTTGAGCGCTCACAGGCACCACTTCACTCAGAGTACCCATCACTGCGCCGTCCCCTACGACCGCGCAGCCTCACACCTACTCGGAGCAGCCCGCCTCTCTTTCACTAAATGGGCGGGAAGACGTTGCCAGGGCGAAGAACCCCATTCAAGCCTAAATTTGTTTGCGAACAATTGTCTGACGACGATTTGGTTCTCTCTAAGTTTTCGTGCTGAAGAATCGTGGTGTCTTGTGGATTTAGAGAGTTGGAAGGACAAGAATCGCGGGAGTCTAACTTGGCGTCATGTATTCGGAAAGTGGAGGCGCGGGCGATGCGTCCCTGTTTGCCGGGGGTGGCTTCATGCCGTCGCAAGCTGCTACCGGCAACGAGTTCAGCAGCTCTGTTTCGGGAGCTAACCGGGTGCGATTTCTTTCTCTTCTTCTTCGCCACTTATTTGTCGGGGGGTTTCAAGCTTGGATCGTGCTTGCGCTAACTGTTTCAAGCTTGGCGTCTGTGGTAACTAGAGCTGAGCTGTGAGTGTGCAGTTTTAATTCACTGTTTTTTCTCGAATTGAGTGAAAGTCTTCTGCCAGGCGTGAACCGCGAGTAGCATCTTGGAAATTATGGCTATTATAGGAACCTTTATGGTTTGCGGAACATCTGCTATTAGATTAAGCTGCGACAAAATGTTGTGCATTTCTCGGTATCAACGTTCTACTGAAACTGCACGCAAGCCTCGGAAACAACAACGTTCAGGGTCAACAGCGCAGTTTTCTTACCTGGAATTGTGTGATTTTTGTCTTCTTCGGGACGTGAACCGCTATGAATCCGGAGATTTATGACTAATGTAGAAACCACGTAGTTCGCTGAGTGAGTTGTGGTGAAATGTTGCGCATTTTTCAGTCATTTTTATATCAAAATTGCCCGCAAGAGTCAGAATAGTGACATTCTGGTTAGTCTAACTGGCACCGTGATACTAAGGTTCTATGGTGGAAATTTCAGAGAGCAGGAGGCCAAGACGGGGGACTGCAACCGTTGACAGTGAAGATGATTGACAAGGCGATCCAGAAGCCAGGAGATGACGCTTTCTACGTCGATGGACTGGAGATCAATAACGTATGTGTGTAAGAGCTGTCTGACATACTCATCTTACTTGGCCACAAAATGCCTTGTTCCAGTCTATTCTTCTGTGCGTGGATCGGGGATGTTTAGCCTAGACGTCAATTGACATGCAAATGTCGAATCGGGCAGATTACAGCTAGTGTGTAAATAGTTTGTGCCTATTCTTTGACATACGCAGGTGACTTTAGTAGGTATGGTGCATAACAAAGATGAGAGAAACATCGACACGTCTTTCATGTTGGATGATACAACAGGGCAGATTGAGATTAAGCGCTGGTTAGTTCTCTCTTTTATTTACTTATTCATTGCTTTTGCACTCTGCGTGTTTAGTTTTACCATTGTGGCTTGAGTCGCTGTTCCTCCCGACGTTTAGATCATAAGGGGTTGCTTATATGTAAATAGATAAAAGTCGATGAGAATCCCAGGGTATCTGACATTTCTTTACACTGTTCGCTCTTTAAAATTTGACTGTCGAATTGTAAAATTCAGCTGGATTGAGCGATAATTCTCTTAATGTTACTTTTTTATGAACTTCGCAAGCTTTTGGATATGAGACTCTTTTCTTTCAATGTCAGTTTTTCTGAAGCCATATCTTTGAGTCAACGCGATGATCTTACACGCTTTTGCATGGTGTATCGTTTCGAATCTCTCAATTTACAGTGTCTTTGCTCTTCGTGGTCTCTTGCCGCAGGATTGATGGCCAAGATTCATATGAATATAATGAGATGCAAAGTGTACAGTGAGTTCAAACACATTTTTGTCTTCGTGATACTATCATCATAGGATTGATTGCTGATCTCAGCTTTTGACGCATCGCTTCGAGATATTTAGATAATGTAGATGTTGTTTCTGAAATTACACCAGTGTAGCATCTTTGCAGCTCAGCAGCTTTTTGAAGCTAAACAGTAGCATGGCTCGGAGAATGATTAAATCGTTGTTTTTGCTTTTGTTCCAGGAATTCTATGTATGTTCGTGTTCATGGCCATTTGCGAACCTTTCAAAATAAGCTCAATGTCGTTGCCTTCTCCGTAAGGTATGTACTGTAGAGGATTCTGCATGCTCTAAATATGTTTCGAAGGTTTTCATACAGACCAATAAATTTCAGTCTTCATAACGAGATAATTATCACATTCGTGATCCCTGATGCGAAGAAGTATTTTTTCAAATCTTTACACTGGATCGATCTCTATCCAGGTGGATCACAATAGCAGTGTCAGTATGTTTGCTTGATTTTATGTTGTGCCCTTTTACACAGGCCTATTACTGATTTTAATGAAATCACATTTCACTTCCTGGAGGTGATCTACGTGCACCTCTCTCATACACGGACGAAGGTGAGTCTCGGAGTTTCATAGAATCGGTCCTCCAGACATCTCTATTGTTGTCTTATCTTCCTGTAAAATATCAATGATTCCAAGTCAATTTTAGATGAACTTAAATGAGAGATATTGAAATTTTATGTTTTAGGGAGGAGCAGCTGGACCAGTACCTACTCTTGCAAGCCCAGTTCATCAGAATGGGATCTACGGACCACCAAAGATATCTGTAACCGCGTCAACAATACCCAGTGGGAACGCCAAAGAAGAATGTCAAAAGAGGGTTCATAGCATCTACGAAGAGCCAGCTAGCCTGTAATTACGATCTTTCTCTTTCTCGTTTTTATCTCTTTTAAGGACTGAGTTTTGTTGGACCGCAGACAATTGTGGTAATTGTAATTTTGAGAACTTTCTGAGCTTGCATTTGTTCATGCTCTGTCTGCAGGCAAGTTGAGCAGGGACTTCATGTTGATCAAGTTGTCCAAAGGATGGTTGGTTTCACTCGACCTCAAGTCAGGTACACAGGATGCTGTCTTCCGCTCTTCTGATTTCGGATTCCATACAACAATTGCTCTCTGTTATATCTTTTTCTTGAAATAATTTCATCTTGTGGAAATGTGCAGAGAGGCTATCGATTTTCTGGTCAACGAAGGTTACATATACTCCACCATCGACGATGATCACCACAAATCTACGAACGGATAAAGCCTGTGTGCGTACAGTGGTGCCATCCTTAGCTTTTTTGTTCAGTGCCTCTGAAAGCTCACTGGTCTGAAACCAGGGCGTAACTTGAGTAGATTTCCTGTGGGTGAGTTCCTTTCTGCTGAATCTTGATCTGATGCTTCGCGGATCTCTTTTACCTTTATAAACCAAATTTTTGGGATACAGTAAACTGCGTATTTCAGCTTTTTCACAAATATATGGAGATATGGAAAAGTCTCTTCAGTCAGTTGTGATTTATTTATCGTTTCTGTCCACGAGAATTTCGTGATGCTCAAGAATTTCTCAGATTTTTGTTTATTCTGGTAGAAACGATCAAGATTTTAGACTCTTGGTATTCTTTATTTCCCTGAAATTTCATCTATCGTGGAGTACGGAAAAAATTTAACTCCCTCATAGATTCTTGATTTTGGTATAATTTGTATTTTTCCTTAATTTTCTATGTTTTACCACATCCCTGTTATTTCTTATGATGAAATTCAATGTTGTACTTTATTAGATTCTTTGGAAGAAAAAATATATCTGCCCCGGATTACCATCACACTTATTGGATGAAACTGCTATAAAGCATACCACTTTAGTCACTTCAAATTAAATTTATTCGAGTGCCATGCATGTTTTATATGAAATTCAGTTATCACTTTAGGTACTTCAAATTAAATTTATTTGAGTGCCATATAACTGAATTCAAATAGATTTATTTGAAGTGATTAAAGTGATAACTGAATTCATTTGATTATGATAGAAGATATTTGAAGGCTTCAATTTGTGATTACCAAATATTTAATTTAATTTTGGTTGTATTTGTTTTTATTTATTAGAAAATTTAATGAAACAGAAAGATGCAATGAAACATTTAGAGAGGTATTAAAATGTATTAAAGTGTGTTGAGGTGTGTTGAGATAGACTTCAACACACCTCAACGTGATTTTACTTTTTCCATTGAATTTAAAGCAAAACAAAATTTGAAAGAAAATGTGTTGAGGTGTATTTGAAAAACTTAGGTCTACTTCAAGTAAACCTAAAACTCATTTTCATTTTCTCAATGATTTTGATGCATCTATATATTTAGAAGGATAAACTATACAAAAGTACAATAAAAGAAGAATTAACATCTTAAACCTCCTTTGTGGACATATTTGGATTTCTTTTCAATGGCTTCTCCTTATAGCCCAATGCATGGCTTAATTGAAAGTGAGTTCACCCGTCTACCCATCCATGCGTTCGAATGTGCATTTGCCAATTGTTCGCCTGTCTGCTCGTCCACCCGTGTGAAAGTGCATTTGCCTAGGCGTCCATCTGTCCGTCCGCTCGTTCGAAAGCGCGTTCGTTTGTTGTTTGCCCATCTGCCACTCTGCCCATCTATCTCTTTAGTCACTATGTGTTCACTTTTTTACAATTTTGAAAGTCCTCAAGTACAAGAACATTGGATTCTAAGGAAGACCAATCTGTTTTCATTTGTTGAATGATAGCTATCAAATGCTAGAAGTATCCAATGTAGTATGAATGTATGAAATGGTAATTGAAGTTATTTCTCTACACATTTATATACTCTAAACCTTAAACCCTATTCAAACTTCAAATTGTATATTACTTACCAAAAACATTGGTATGGTGTACACAATATATTTAACCTTCAATTTTTTAAAAGTTTCTTTATTAAAATGTAATACATAGGTAGACCTTATTTAGTCATTCATTTATTTTTTCAATGTTTTGTAGAATTTAGGGCATCAATTATTATTTGGCACTAAACTATACTACTACCTATACAAAAGTGAAACATTCAAATATGACTTAAAGATTCAAGTATATATTTCTTTTTGTTTGTTACATATTTTGTAAAATGCTTGGATAGTTCAAAACACCAAAATTTTACATGATTGAAAATAGATCAGATTTAAGAGAGCATTCCTTTTTGTTAAATAATATTTCATTATTTACTCTAACCAAATCCATGTTATTTTTGGAGGAATTGTAGGATCTTACACCTGGAAATATATCAAAAATGCTTGGTTTGAATTTCAAAAGTCTTGATCAAACTAATTACAAGATGTATGAGTTTAGAGTAGAATAGAAGAAGTTTCATGCAAGCTATAGAACTATATTATTTTGCTTGCTCTCCCTAATTTTGTGTATAACTTTTGTTTGTAGGCATGTTTTGTATTCTTTTTTATCAATTGAGAAAAAAATTTATTCCTAAAAAGATAATCAATTTTTCTATCTTTAAGAAAAGTTCCTAAATATCATGACAAGAAGTCAAAAATTGAGATTATCAATTTACCAATACCTTATTAAAGTTGAAGGTGTTTGTCCAAGGGACAAATGGTCCTTGAAGGATTAACACTATATAAAATCTATGCTTGGCTTTTGTAATACTTTAGGAGCTTATGGGGACAATCATGGGTCATTTTTCATTTTTCATTTCTTTTAATACAACACCATTTCATCCAACATCTAACGAAATAGCTTATACAATTGCAATATAATAGTATTCACTCTTTCAATTTGGCATGCAACCTTAGTCCTAATGCCTAAGTCTATATTTAGGAAAATCCTTCAAATTAGTAAATATAGGTTTGATAATTTTATAATATAATATAATAATATTATAGTATTATTTTTCATATAGAAATATATTACAAACATAAATGCATGAGGTCCACAATTGATTTCTTCTTGTACATGACTAAAATTAGTAATTACATTTGAAGGTCAAATTCATTCTTTACTTCCTAAGCACCAATATTATTGGTATGCAATATATTGTTCATGGCTTACAATTTAGGATGAACATATATGTATAAGGATGTACAATAATAACTTCAATTATATTTTGTTGTACGAATGTAATATTTTGAGCTTAATCTATATTAATATAGTATACTACACTAAATTACATCAAAGTGCTTCGATTGTTTTGAATGACATCCTCTAATAGAATAATAAATATTACAAAAGATATAATTGATTTATTTCTTGTAGCATGTATACTTTGGTGTTTTGAACTATCCATGCATTTTACAAAATACATAACAAACAAAAAGAAACACTTGAATCTTTAAGTCATATTTGAATGTTTCACTTTTGTATAGGTAGTAGTATAGTTTAGTGCCAAATAATAATTGATGCCCTAAATTCTACAAAACATTGAAAAAATAAATGAATGACTAAATCCTGGGGAGGTCACTTCCCGTTTTTTAATAACCTACGTGCGACGGAATATAGGGTACATTTAAATAATCTTAGGTAAAATTTATAAGAAATTTACATATAAATTAGGGGACATTAAAAGTGGCATGTCTTTTATAAGTAATATAGGGAACCGTAAAATATGGTCCATTAAAATTTAGGTAGATATAAATTAGGGGTAAAAGAATGGGATCCTAGGAAAAAAATTTGGTAGGTTCAATTAATATTTATAGTACTAGTCAAATACAGCTCAAGATACAGGTACTATAGTGTATCTACAGCTCATCAAATACTGTGGTATATCTACAGCTCATCTATGGCATATCTCCAACCCCTAAGCGCCGGCAGAGCCATTTCATGGCTTTTGGATGACTTCTCCGAGCCATGAGAAGGTTTGAACAATAGTTTTTTCATCCATTTTTTTTCAATGACCTTTCATGTTGAGTTACAAAGAGTGTCCAACTGAATTCTTAGTGTAATTGATGTTTTTTTGCATGTAGTTGGGAAGTAATTAAGAAAAACGGATGGCAAAATTTGTCATTTTAGTGTATTCTGAGAAATTGAGTAAATCTGAAATTTCTCCTTAAAAACGACATTTTTTGAATTTGAGCCCAACTAATGAAATGGAGGTCTTCTACTCTAGTTTCTTTTCCAATTGAAATTTTGGAAAAATCTTAAAATTCAATATTTTATTGCAGTTTGAACTTTGGTTGTATTTTTAATGTCCATTGCATTCTAATTATAGATGTATACGGCAAATTAGTTTACACCATGATGATCTCCACTATATTTTTCACACATGGTGAAATTTTCAGATTTTTTGAGATTATTTTCTATTTTATATGATTTTTTCTTCAAATTTTCTTCAAAAAATTTCAGAAAATACAATTTTCCTCAAAAAAATCTAAAATTTCTGTGAAGTACAGAGGACATGCAGTTCCATCTCTGAAAAATAAAAATAAAAATTTCCATACACATCTGGTTACAAAATGGTAACAAACTGAGTAACAGACAGTACAACCTGAAACCAGTGGTCATAGGCCCGGCGTTTCAGGGTTAAGTCATATCTTTAAGTCATATTTAACTCCATTGATATTTGCAATTTGGTTGGGTGCAGGAGTTCGTGCTATGAACGACCTCTCTGAAGTTTGGATAGTACCATGTCATAGAGCTTGATTTTGTTTTTTCACATGTGATGGAGGGCATTAGAATGGCATATTTTTGATGTAATTTTTTTATATGAGGCATATATTTGTGGTCATAGTTCACGGATGAACTTCATGTCTGTGTTTTTAAACACATTTTTGTCCCTAAAATCTCTTCAATACTTTTTCAACCCTAATGTCTTGCTTTTCATGCATGTATTTGTGTTGTATTTGTATTCATGCATTGTTATAACTTGAATCTTTTTTTCTATAAGGTATTTGTTAGTCACTTGTATTCTCATTATTTTTTTGTTAGTTTTTTTCCTTACAAAGAAAATAGCCTCTAATATATTCCTTTGGCCTACATATTATAAGTAATGATAGATATGATAATATGGGTAGTTTTTGTGCTTTCTGTAATAATAGGGGTCCTTTAAATGCTTTTTAGGAGGTAAATAGCCCCCTCCAAAATACCCCACCGCCGCACGTGGGTCCCCCAAATACACAAGAAGTGTCCTCCCCGAGGACTAAATAAGGTCTACCTATGTATTACATTTTAATAAAGAAACTTAAAATAAATTGAAGGTTAAATATATTGTGTACACCATACCAATGTTTTTGGTAAGTAATATACAATTTGAAGTTTGAATAGGGTTTAGGATTTAGGGTATATATAAATGTGTAGAGAAATAACTTCAATTACCATTTCATACATTCATACTACATTGGATACTTCTAGCATTTGATAGCTATCATTCAACAAATGAAAACAGATTGGTCTTCCTTAGAATCCAATGTTCTTGTACTTGAGGACTTTCAAAATTGTAAAAAAGTGAACACATAGTGACTAAAGAGATAGATGGGTGGAGTGGCGAACAGACAAACAACAAGTGAACGTGCTTTCGAATGAGCGGACGGATAGACGGGTGGATGCCTAGGTAGATACACTTTCATACAGGCAGACGGGCGGATGGGCAGACAGCAGGTGGATGCACATTTGGACTTGCAGACGGGCGGACGCACTTTCAATTAAGTCATGTGTTGGGCCATAAGATGGGATATTGGAAGGGCTAATGAGTGCACGGCAATCACTACAACATATGGAAAAAATCAAAGAAATTAGGAGAAGTCATTGAAAAGAAGTCCAAGTATGTCCACAAAGGAGGTTTAAGATGTTAATTCTTCTTTTATTGTACTTTTGTATAGTTTATCCTTCTAAATATATAAATGTATTAAAATCATTAAGAAAATAAAAATGGGTTTTAGGTTTACTTGAAGTAGACTTAAGCTTTTCAAATACACCTCAACACATTTTCTTTCAAAATTTTTTTTGCTTTAAATTCAATAGAAAAAGTAAAAGCGTGTTGAGGTGTATTGAGGTCTACTTCAACACACCTCAACACACTTTTATTTTTTCCATCGAATTTAAAACAAAATAAATTTAAAAAAATAATGTGTTGAGGTGTATTTGAAAAGCCATTGAACCATCTATTTGCTCATCCAAAGCCATCTGACTACCCATTTGCTCGTCTACTTGTTTGCCCACCCGTTCGCTTGTTCATGCATCCACCATTGGCCACTCTGCCCATCCGCCCGATCGCCTATTCCCCCAACCACTGGACGTACAATATCGCGAATGTCAAATGATATTTGGAGGGCCCCAGATGTTGCCGCTAGATGTCCAGGTGTACCACCTAAGTTCTCCTTCGACTGTCCTAAGGACCTGCCTACGTCAGCATCTCCAGTACTCTTATCTTCTTCTGCATACTATGTAGTTTATTTTGCAATCTTCTTCTCTGAGACAAAGGAAAGTACTTCGAGGCACCATTTAGTAAATGAAGCATTGTCAATAATACACTTTTGAGGAAGAACTTTGATGTACTTGCCAAATGCAATGTTCATCATGTACCCTTGTTTGCCGTCCTACTCTTGTACATCAGAGGATTGATTGCTTGAGGGGAAGAAAGACCACTGGGGCTATCGTTAATGACTCTCTTCTTCTTTACTTCCTCCTCTTCAAAGTATTGTATGTACGAGTCAACCAAAGATGGAACATCTTTAGTAAGCACCGCCTCTGTAAGAGTGGCAATTACGGAGGGCACTAAGGATGTTGGCTCTACCGTCTCATTCACCTAATGCAGCCCATAGGATCAAAGTTAGAATGCCCATCAGAAATGCAAAGAGTCAATGTACGAGGTAAAAAAATGAAGAGCAAACTTTGAGCCTAGAATAGAGATAGACTTGCTTCTCATTTGTCAATGGCATTGCATCTTTGACGGCCTGATTTTCTTTCTCGAGGAGATTGTCCACATCCCCTCTAGCAATTGCAAATAGATCAACAGTGTCTTCGAGGACGTTGGTGGTGTCCACCATTGGTATCAACTTCAAGTTATTGTCGGAAGGGTCCATACATTCTATGAGTGTGTCAAGTCTGGATGGTACCTGTGCGGTGCTGGGAGCTTAAGATTGAGTAGATCTTGGTGTCCTCAGAAGGGACCTGGCAGATAACTCCGAAGTCCCTGTTTAAGTAGGTCGCTGCCTAAGAAGTAGTGGTGTACCCTCTACACCTTTTGTCATGCATTTTGAGTAAGTGCTACTAGATGCGAAAGCCGTGGGAGCTTCGTGTTCAATAGGAACAAAACCTCGTCCTATTGCATGAGAGCAAAACATTACACACATAAGCATTATTGAAATGAGCCCTTGCACCATTGTTATGCTACATAGAAGCACACCGCTACATCACATTTTCCACCACATTATTCTTCCTACGCATGCTATGTAAGCAAACATTTTAAGCATGTGGGGAATACTTCTAAGAGAAAGAGTAATACAACTTAGCGATGCATTACAATATAAGGGAAAGATTGCTTTGTAATTGGTATAATTGTAGAGGGGTTTGTCCTTTGAAAGTGTATAGCATGTCCTATAGTACATTCAATGTAGCAAAAGCTTCATTTCTGAAGACAAAGAAGCAAAGAATGGACGAAGTTAGCCAACTGAATTTTAACACAATATATGTAATTAAGGTCCTACTCCAAAAAAATTAATCGCCTGAATGAGTCCATACGTAAGGCTAGTGAGGTAGTCTTCCTATCATTTACGAGTGTAGTTAAAAGTGCTCAGTGCTAGAGCAGTGATGTAGGACTCCAAGTTCGGTACTCCTCCAACACCTATGATCGTAGCAGAGTCCCAAGTGGAGCCATTGTGGTCTTCATTGTACGAAGCGGAAAAGCCACAAGCCTTCAACCACATGGGATGCACACGCCCGGAATCTGCTACAATACAGTTTGAGGTATCTTTGAACCTCGCCATAGCACACCAAAGATGATATAAGTGGTGGCAACTATAGATAATGGCATGCCAAAAGGGGAATCTTCTTAAGTACACAACACAAAACGAAGGCACAAGAAAACCTCCAAAGTTAGGTGTGCCTTCAATCTCCGAAGAACTCAGAGGTAGTAGATTCGGGTGCATGATGCACCTAAGATCTCTAGATTGGAGAGAAGTTTGATCTGACTGTAGGACTGAGAAGTAGCATTTTGAAGCCTGTAGATGTTTTGCCAGAAACTTATGTGAACGCTCCAAAGCCTTCTTCTTTGATTGGAGAGTCTGCAGGTCGTTGATTAAGTTGTGAAGCATATTATACATAGGGGTGTCGCCTACAACCTCCACAATGAAGTCCTTGCTGTCATCAGCATCGGGAAGCCCATATTGCTCATTATATTTGGCAAATTGTTTCATGAATTGCTCCACCATGCCATAGCAGAAAGAAGCCTCTTTCTACGTTTCTTGAAGTTTTTGGGAGATGTCGTTTACATCCGATTGAAGACCATCAACCTTCAACTCTACTTGGCTTACTACAACATCTATGTCGGCACTTCGGCAAAACACTGAGGTACAATTAGTGACAATTGTTTCTCCAAAACTACTTGTAAATTGTATGAGTTCTCTCAACCTGACCTCATGATAAGAGAAAAAACCCATAAAAGAACAACGCAACAGTGAGAAGTGATAATTATTTGGAAGCCAATATATCAAAGTCAAGGGAGGGCAACATGAATGTGGACCATTTGTGCTTGCTATCCTCCTCTAGAAACAAAATAGGCGAAGGAAGTTTAAATGATAGTGGTGACTTCGACTTCTACGAGGTTCCATCTGTGTCTTTGAAAAGCTCTTCAAGGTCATGCTCTACATCAACATCCTTTTCATTGGTAGCCTGAAGGTGTTTCAACCAGGTCCTCACTCGTGATTTGTAATTCATTTGTTGGAGTTGATTTGTGTCTACGGCAAATTCAGTCCAATTGATGTCCCCTTTTTGCACACTATCCAAGACCCAACCAATTGCCAACACCTTCCAAAATGGTTGGGAGCGTATTCTTTTTGATAGCATACACAATAGAGGGCCTCTACTCCATGCTGGGCGTCAATAGAGAGTTTGTCTTCTAAACTGTAACCATTTTGCCCTTTCTTTGTTCCAAATATTGCCTCGACTGCCTGCATGGGGATGTGTTCGCCAATTTTCAATTTGTGGGGATTCTTGCCCACCCTGCTGAGGTTAAACTAAGTGTGGAAGTCTTCTTTGGTCAGATGCCATGGAGGCAACTTCGGAGTGGTCTTCAACTCTCTCAACACCCTCTTGCACTCTTGCTCGTTGTATTCTTTTTTTTCCTTGTTTTTGAATTTTTAAAAGATAATCGATGATTAAAGGTTGTTAGTTGTAGCAATAACAAGCACATAGAGACAATTCAATGATAGCAAAAGTGCACATAAAGAACTTCAAGATCTTTACACGAGACTTCCATGTCTTTGAATAGTAGTGACAATCTTCTATAAAAGATGGAAATACCTTCACGGAATAGTTTGCAGACTAGCGACTCAACAAGCAGGATTACAAAAGTAGACCATGTCACTCGTTCAATCCTAAAAGTATTTGCTCAAGCATACGCATGAGTGCAATAAGTGTGCTATGGAAGTAATACTAGGTAATCTCTAGTGGCACAAGTACAAGCCAACCACCATGTGTTATTCAGAGGACATGACTATAGTATTCAGAAAGACTGCATGCACACTGACCTTATTGCTCGAAGCTTTCTTTGGTGGAGAGAAACTATTATGTCTGTCTTCTGTGTGGTAGAACAAGACGCCAGAGTTAGTTTGCCTTGGCCTCTTTCCCTTTAATTGCTGCGTGCGTCCGGAAAGAGGAGAGTTAGTGGTAGTTTTTGATGCTTTCATAGTTGACAATTTCTTGTCCTTAGTAGCAGAAACTATGCGAGCCTTAAGTACACCCTTTTTCTTGTTTTGCGGCGATAGTGCAACTTCCTTGTCGGGGACAATGATGTTGTCATTATCGTCATGTTCTGAGTGCTCAATGTCTTCTTCGTCTTTGTCTGAAGTGTCAGATATGTCTTCCCCTCCGCGACTCTGGACTTTCTACATTAGGTCTTGCTTCTTGTTACTATAGGCAGTGTGGCTTACGGTGGTAGCATTCACTTGTTTTGACCTCCTAGATGTAGTAGCAACAAAAGCTGCTAAGGCTTGTCCTTTCTTCATCCCTACTTGTAGAGGCTTTGGGCCAAAGTCGATGCCTTTGGATTGTGAGGTCTTCTTAGTAATCTGTGGGAGGTCTCCCTCCTCGTCTTTCGACAATTGGACCTAATGTACTTCTTTCTGGCTGTCTTTCGTCGTTTGTCTTTGCTGCAACTAGGCTTTGTGACGTGGCCCCCCAAAGAAAACAAGCTTCTTCTTCACAGATCTTGAGGAGTCCATGTATGTATGTGCCGATGTTGTAAAAGAACACAGTGTCATACACAATGGCTTAGAGGAAAATGTTTGGAGAAAGAATAAACTAGATTTCCTTCTCAACGTCTGCGAAAACTTTTGTAAATAACTGTGAAGCAGAGGCCGACTATACACTAGAATAAAAGAAGTACTGGAATTAGTTGCCAAAAAAGTCCTACTAGTCAAGCATAGGACATAAGGTAGTATGAATAGGTTATGACATGGTTATGTAGGCATAGGTGAAATGCCCCTCAATTGTTCAGGAAGACTATCCACTAGTAGAAGCCCATGTTTAATGTGAGAAGACCTAATTTTTTTTGACGGATTTTGTTAGATATCAAATGTAACAATTCATATTTTTATATCAATAAAAACATTCAATATAACCAGCCCTTTTAAATCTGGCAAAATGGGGCCAGATAGCACCATAGAAATAAAAGGGGCGAAAACGTGTATGGGATTTAAAAAAACAAAAACAAAAAACCAGATAGCGACCTATGGCTGGGGTGGCGCTGCCTCATAACCCTAGCCTTCAGCGCCGCAGTTGCCCGCCTTCCAAGTCCAACTGTGCCTTGTTTTTGAAATCGCGCGCCAGTTTGCCGCAGCGCCTCCCCCTTCATTGCCTCTTCAACTCTTCTGTGGTTGTATTCATTCGCCGTTGAAGCCATTTCGAATTTTTGTACATTGCCTCTCTCTGCGCATTCATAAAGGCGATCGCCAGAGAGCGCATACGCATTTCAAACTTGTCGCCTTCATTTCTACTCCGCCTCCCTTAATCTTCTCAACGAGTTTTCTTCATTTCCACTCTCTCCCACTTCGATTTCTCGATGGCTTTGAACAACGTTGCAATTGTTGCAGAGGAGAGGCATTTGCTGCCACTACATCTGCTCGTTATGACTTGCTTGGTACTACTCTGTGGCTTGAGGATAGGAGGCTGAAAGCATTGGAGTATGTCCTCATCTATTTCAAGGTATGTCCAAATCCCTTTCTTCTGCATGTCATTGTCTTCCAGTGCCTGCATTTTGCAATGAACCCTAGGATATGGGACTTGTGTGTAGCATTGTGCTTTTGGGTATTCATACTGTTCATGATGCCGTGGTTTGAGAGGAGCTTGCCAAACATGGTTTTTAATATTACTGTGTTTGTATTTTGAGCAACGCCATGGTTTGACGAGCTCGCCAATGGTGCTTGCTTTTTGTAGGTCTCACGGATTTGTCTCTCCGATTTGTTCATTCTTGGCTGCAAAGTTGTAGGTGATCGTACGCAATGGGTGAAGATTGTCCGCTTCCACAATTCGAGGTACTCAACTCCAGCGATGAATTTTCATCGAGATTGCAGGATGTCGAGATTCTGGAGGTGTGGCAGAGTGCCGACATCCTTGTGTCGATGAGCAAGGACGTTGCCGTTGATCGGAGAGCCGCTCGGGCAACAGCTCGAAAGGTTGTGCAAGCAGTTGCGGTCAAGTGCCGCGAATTGAAGGGGAAGTCTATCTACGTAGAAGACTCGAAAGGAAGGAAGGTTGCACGAGAGGCTACTTCAATAGCTCAATTTTTTCAGAGCTCCCGAAATTCACTGAATCGGCAGCCCCTACATGCGACCTCTGGCTCTGGGAACAGCAGTCGGAGGTGTGTAACTCCGAAGTCTACTACTGAAGCAATGTCTCCGAATACTGTGTCTGTAGACATTGTGCTTCTTGAGTTTGAGCCGCTCAATTTCTCACAGAAAGGGGACAGTAGCACTGGTCAGTTTGAGGGAGTTCTACAGGCTGCTTATGAAGTGCATCGGCATTTGCGGTCTGACATGCCCGAGATCTCAGATGGTGAGGAGGAGATCAAGACTGATGATGATTTTGAAGTCATTCCAGCCCCCAAAAGCCAAGTTGAATTATGATCGCACTCGAAGGTTCCAGAATGAATGGGCAGCGAAGCTGGTATGGGCGGAACCAATCAGAGGGAGCGATGGCCAGGTGCGTCTTGTGAAGTGCACTATTTGTTCCACATTTGAAAAAAAAAAAAGATTTTGGGTCCGAAATGGGATACGCTTACGAAGCACAAAGGGAGGAGGAAAGTTGCTTTCAATATGCCAAAAGAGAAGGTGAAAGCAGGAGAATATTATATATCAAAGTCCAGCCGTCACTAAATTAACTTGCGGCATTTTGCTACAATTAAACCTGCATCCGTTTTACAGCAAGTGAACAATTGTACTTCCATTGCTCGGTTGAAGAAGGTTGTGCAATTGTGTACTATTTTTCAGATTCTATCGGCTAGTCGCCCCATGCTTGAATACAAAGAGAGGCAAGCTTTGTATGCGTTTCTAAACGTTCCTAACTTGCCTCGCATGCATTGGACGGATTATTCTGGCTGGAATATGGCTAATTACATGTACATCCAAGTAAAAGATTGCATCAAAAAGAAAATTAGCATTGCCCATTTTGTTGCTCTTACCTGTGACGAAGTCACTACTATCGACAATGGCAACTGGATCTGTGTACATGCGTATATTGTGGAGAATTATGTCAAGATTCCTCTGCTAGTTTCTTTGCAGTGTCTTGTTGAAGGAGGTGGTGCTGACAATCTAACATTGGTCATTCTAAAGGCCTTGAAAGATGGAGGTGATCTCACCTTTGAGTAGATATCAAGAAAATTGACTTGTTTTGGTGCTGATGGTGTTAGCACCTTTCAAGGTATTAGAATGGGTGTCACAACTCAGATCCAAACAAAGTACGCTCCTTTTTGCATGGGGGTCCACTACATGGCCCATAGATGCAACTTGGCAGCAAAGTCCCTGTTTGCTCTACCGATCTTTGGAGTTATTGAGCAGGTGATTCAAAAGGTTCACTCTTACTTTAGTAAGAGCCCTAAACGTCTGTCTGAATATCAAAGACTTGCTGAAGTCATGGAGACTCAAGGCTTAAAGCCTCTACTCTAGGTTACTACAAGGTGGGTGTCGCTTTTGGAGCCGTTGAGGAGGTTGCTGGCAGACTACCGAACGCTTCTCTTGAAAATGAAGGCCGACGTGGGGAAGAACAAATCTGCAGAGGTATGGTCCTCCCCTTGTTAATTTGTATGTTGCCTCTTTAAGTCTTATGAAATTTGGTGGTATATCTGTTTGGTGAAGATGCAATTAAAGCCGTTATTTTGATTTAGCACTTGCAACCTGCTTGGTCGTTTAGTGTTTAGGTGTTAATGGTTATATTAAGTTTCTCTACGTTAAGGCCGATTCGTGCTTGGTGTCATCTGTTGAAATTGGTGCATTGGTTTTGTCAAGAGTGAATTGAGGCTCTTTGTCATGCCGATTTGGGTTCTATTACCAGTGCTTGTAACAACCTACGGGCGAAGATCTTTACATTCATGCGGGGACAGTGGGGTTTTTCAGTCGATTGCATGATCTCTGAGTCAACAGATTTAGGTCGAAACTAGTTGTTGAGGTCGTTCAGTTCCTCGTTGAGTCCCCACAGATGGCCCATTCGGAAGCGAGTTTGCGACGGCTCGACATACAGGTTATGTCGTCCACTTAGAATCGATCAAGATTAAATTCTAGGTTAGGATTTCAGTTGATCAGTCTGGTCATTCCGACGTGCGATTCTATTGATCTGGGTTTGAGTTGATCAGAGTCTAGTCATTCCGATGTGCCACATGTGTGGACGATTTGAATGCACGTATCGATCTGGGTCTGGGCTTGAGGTTTACGAAACATATCGATGATCTCGGTCCTCCCGAGATCAGTTGCATCAGGATTGACAAGTTTGAGGTTTACGAAACATATCGATGATCTAGGTCCTCCCGAGATCAGATGCATCAGGATGGACGAGCGTCGTTTATTTTCTTGCAATTGTTATTAAGGATCTTAAACAATATGTCAGTTAACTCACTGCTAATTTTTGACCATTTGACTTCTTGTGAAACTCTGGCCCTGTATGCACAAGACGTCATACTCGGTGTGAGTCAAGTATGCAACTAATCAATGATCAAGTGGACCCGAAAGTTAGTCAATTTGTGTTTTGATTTGATCAGAGTGTGTCGACTTGAGTTTGCGTTTAACTTTGATGTTGTATCGATCTGGAATTGCATCGATTTGCGCAGGTTTTGATCGAAGTTTGGTTCGATCTGCATTTGTTTCGATTTTCGTTTCTCTTGATCGGAGTTTGTTTCGATGGGTCTGGTTCAATTTCAGTTTGTTTTGATATCATGTTATAGTACATGTCTAACGTCAATGATTTGTTTGAGTCTTCGAAATTGAAGCAGGCCTACCTTGAAATTTAACAGCTCTCGAAACTGCTCTGTTTGAACCAGTTCATTGGATTTGTGATTAATTACTCACCAACCGCACAGCACTCTTAAGTTAGTTTAACTGAATTTGTAATTTGTGCCTTTGCAGAAATGTTTGACCCTAATGTTGGATCCCTATACGCTTCTGGGGATGACGGCACTTATGCCGCTTTTGGAAACAATCGATTTATTGGTAACCTTCGCACAGAAACGATATGTCTATGTATGCGATTTCATAGCAGCCCTTAAAATCGTAGAGGGACAGCTGTATACTCTTTTCATTGACAGAAGTACTGCGTATGATGGAGATGAGTTCTGGGCCATGAAAAATATCTTGGATTGTTCCCATAGCCAAATTCACTTAAAGTGGGTGTCAGATCTTAACGATGAGTCTTCAAAGCTGGTTTTTGTTGCTAAGGGCACTCAAATTTGGGTTGTCCATGAAAACTTACCGGTGGGCAGAGAAGTCTTTGGAGATCTAGTTTCAGTTGTGAAGAGGGAGTGCTCAGGTATTATTCTTTTTGTTGTATGAGGGTGTTGCTTGGTATTGAAAGTAGTTATATATAACTGAATTATTATGTCTTTTCATGTTTAGTTTAGTGCCTTTTTATATTATTTTATTTAATTGCTGCATCCTTTGACATTTAACTTACTATTTTTTAATGTGGAATTCACCACTTGCTTGGATCTGTTTCAATTATAATACTTCTACTGAAATTATAGTAACTCTTGTGTATTGATTCAACATTTTGTCCCTTTGCATTCAGATATACTTGTTGATTTCAGTTGTTTTATTTAATGTTGGTCTCAAGAAATCAATTAGATATCCATGTAAAGTGTTGCTATTCTAGGAATTCATTGTAGATGCTAATCTGGCAATTTTAATTTTTTTACAGGGGCAGCCAAACAATTGTTACAGGAGTTGGAATCTCAATTCCCCTCTCATGTAGTGATGGATGCTCTAGGGGTAGTTTATCCTTAGTATTGGCTTCAAAATGAAACAGAAGAGTCTTTTCCAAGACATCTTTCAGTTTTGATGTCCTACTATTGTGAGCCAAAGTTGACTGAAGTGGATAAGGTGAAGCAACTCATACCACCTATCCTTGATCGGCATAGTTTGGAATCACAACAAGGTTTATTTAAATTGGATATGCTAAGTAATTCCCCTAAACACATGGAACCTCCATTTGATTTCAATCCTCTTACCCGTTTGTGGCGTTTTTTGGACTCATGCACCGTTCTCAAAGTGAAAGCATTCCCTGAGTTCTACAAATTGACTGAACTTGCAATTGTGCAAGTATTGGGATCCGTTGAAGATGAGCGTTGTTTTAGCTCTTTGGCTTTCTTGAAAAATAAGTTAAGAAATGCTTTAGACACCCATTTGGAGTGTGTTGTGGGTATGTACACCCAGAAGATCTTCACCTTGGAAAATTTTCCTTACACAAATGCCTACAACCAGTGGATAGAAGGAGCAGAGCGTAGGTATGGAGTGATGCATTGAGTTTGTAGGTCAATGGAAGTTAGTAATGTCCAACATCCAAGTATGATGTATGACTTTCTTCAATGGATGGGCCCTAGCTTGGCATCATGTGTCCATGAAGGATATTTATAAATGAAGATTTTTTTCTTTTGCTATGTGCTGTCATTTCTATATTTGCATGTAATTATCATTTTATAAATTGAGGTGGTGCCTAAATGCACCACTTTAGCCTATGAAGTCGCCTAGGTTTCGTTCTTCTAATTATTTTAAGTGCCTGATGACACCTCTAAATCCAAACTATTTCGCTTTCTTGGCTTTAAAATTTGTGTCTTAGCTGCCACATTCCTTTACCACTTCAAAATCTTGTGTGCTAGATAACCGGCTTCAATGCCAAACCTTCGCCACTGTGATTCATGAATATGTTTGAATCCCTCGCCATGTAGGCTACGGTGTCCTGTTGTAAATTCCTACATAGTGTATAAACATATTATAATATATTTTATTGGGTAGCTTCAAGGTGACGTTAATTCTTTGAATAACTTCAAGGTGACGCTGTTCTATTGAGATGTACAACATCCATATAAGAACACGATTTTGCCTTAGAGTTTCATTGGATTTCGTTGGTGAGTTTAGTTTTCACATTAGAACTAGAATGTCGAACTGGAGGGTTTTTTCTGAGTCTCAAGATGAAGAGCCTCAACCGGAGGCTGAATTTGAACTTTCGTTGTCACAACTGCCGGATCAACCTCTTCTGCTGCGAGATATTGTATTGCCGCGTGAGCATCCACGAGATAAAGCTGGGCCTTCTCGACCACCGAAACAACCTCGTGTAGAGCAACGGTGGCACGGGAACCTTCAGCGAGATGCTCGAGCTTTGGTGATCTTATTGCAAGTTGGGTGTGTTGAGCCCGGAAGTCGTGAAGTGACGTTTGAAGGATGTTTTGAAGGTCTAAACGACGAACAATACTTTGGTATGGTGAGGCCTATCGAAGGGAGTCGCGGTCACGAACGATGGTTGGAAGGATCGGTGAATCCTTTGACAAAGGCGAAACGTGCTGATTATGTCGCCGCGACAATCAAACGCATCCTCAAGTTTCTGCAGATGGAGTGAAGCTTCGATTGGAACTCTAGTTTTTTACCTCTAGTAAACATTTATTGAATGTTAGTTCTTAATTTTATATTTTGAGTATTTTATTTTAATCACAATGTGTGATTATAAATGTAGAATGAAGTTTTTGTGATAGAAAAATTAACTTGGGGTTTGGTGATAAGGGAGAGTGTGAATGGAGAAGTGATTGGAATCTTAGGTGGGGTCTTGGTAGGGGTATAGGCTAATGTGCCTCACCCCCTCACTTATGATGGGGAGGAAATTAGGGAAAAGAGGCTTAGTTGGTGTGTGGAGAGAGGGAAGTGTGTGTGTGTTTTGGAGAGTTTTGGCCGAATTTCGGGTTGATGTAGCTCATTGAGAATTAAATCTTTGGAATTGAAACTTTGGCATCTGATTTCTTGTAATTAGACCTTTTCAAATTGTGCTTGCAAGTTGAATTTGGACTTGTGAATCAAAAGTTATAGAGTTTTGAAGTTGAGAGGACCTAAGGCCTTCCATTGAGAAGAGCAGAGGCTTCTTTGAGCCATAACTTTTGGAATATTTTTCATCTTGTCTTAAGATTTGGAGGGATCGTATATCATTGTAGTAGCTTTCCAAAAAGTCATCACTCATCTGATTTGGAGTTTGGAAGAGAAAGTTATGAGGAGTTGAAGGTCTGGAGGAAAATTGGAGTTTGGAAGGAGAAAGGCCGTGACTTGAAACGACCACAACTTTGGGTGTGTTTCTCATATGTCTTTGAAAATTCTTGTGGAGTTAGTTTGTAGAATTTCCTATTCATAATGAGTTCATTCACTTCATTTGAACTCTTATTGAAGAAATTATAAAGTGTAGAAGATAGGAAGGAGTGTAGCCTTTATAGTTTAGAAACCCGAGACTTTGTTCCTTAATAACTTTTGGACAGAGTTTTAGTTTCTCATGAAACTTTTTGAGATTGTGGATATTAGTTTGAGGATTCTAAATTGCTATCACACTTGCAATTTGGATTTGTAGTTCAAAAGTTATAGAAAAATATAGAGGCAGTAGTTGGTTGCCAAGGGATTTGAGGAACCGCTATTTTGCACTCTAATAACTTTTGGACAGTAGTTTAGATATAGTTGAGATTTGGAGGGTGTTTTCTTTGTAAAATTATCTTTTCAAAATGCTATTACACTAAGTATTTGGAGACTTAAGCCATCTGTAGCACTAGAAAGAAGGTCGCAGCTAGTAAGAGGAGAAGTTTTCTAGTGTTCTTTGAAGTTCTTTGGGGTTCTTGGGGTTCTTGGGGTTCTCTTGAAGACTTGAAGATTCGAAGGCCGTACATGCCGAGGATCTAGCCTTGTGTTGTGGTTTGTGGCTCGTTTTCATTTTTGTTATTCCCAGCCAGTTTTGGAGGCTAGTTGAAAATTCAATTTCTGCATTGTAAAATCGTTGCGAGCCGTGGTTATCCAGTAAGTGCTCCATTTTGTATTTGTGGCGACGAAGTGGAGTTAATGGCCCACATGGTCGATCTTTTATGTTGTTCTCATTGATGAAAGGCGTTTCCTGGTCATCATGGGTTTGAAGTTTAGAAGCCCTTCATCCGGACGGTCACTCGTGTTGGCTGTCCCGTTTTACCCGTCCGAAGCCTTGTTTCTTATTACACACCTTCACCCTTGGCCCTATAGAGCCAGCCACAGGATAGGCCAACGAAAGAACAAGTGAAGATCAAGAGAAAATTCGAGTTTTGAAGACTTACCCAACTTCACTCATCAACATGCAGCCAGACACCCTGTGTGTTCCGTAGGCGCGCTCCTCTCTACCCGACAACGGGCTTGGCAACATCTGTAGCCAGTCTGGCATTTTTTAAAATATAAAAAAAAAGGCTGAATATAACATCTATACTGACATATAAACAGGAGTTGTTACATTTGATGTTTAGCAGAATCTGTCAAAAAAAATTAGATCTTGTCACATTAAACAAGGGTTTCTACTAGTGATTATATAGTTCTACAAGTATTTAACCAACACCTAGAACTTACCAAGAATTGTTGACAGTGTCTTTGAATAGCACAAACAAAATTGCAATGGACTATATACTATTACTATAAGTACTAAGAGCACGACATCGTGTAAAGCTATTGTTCTCTTAGTTTCTTGAAAGGCCCAAAGGACGTTTAGGAATACAAATGAAAGCAATGGATAAACGCATGCCAAACCACAAAAGAAAATTTGTAATACATTCTGGATTTGTATCCCCCAAGGGATAAGTTAGACATACAACAGGATATGCACGTTCCCATACAGCATTACAGAATACTATCATGCTTACGGAAAACATAGCAAATACTATGCTATATGAGCCAAAGAAGCCGCTGTCAACAACGGCACATACTATTGAGGGCAAGGAAGTCCTATAGAGAGCAAATGCAAGTGTAGAGGATAGTGTCCCAAGAAATAGGCGAACTATAGGGTCAGGTACCTCAATCCTATGCATTTCATTGGATTAGAGATGCCACCCTTAGCAATAGCAGGAGTCTGTATAACAAGAGTTTGTAGAAGTACTAACGGTTGTATATAAAAAACACTATCTATAGAGTAAACATAACTACTAAAACCGGGAGTATGGACTTGAGAAAAGAAACAAGACCTATATAGAAGGATAGTATTGTATTAAGAGTCCTATAGGAAAAGAAAGAAAGAAAGAAAGAGCAGAAATCAATGGTGACTTAGGAGCCATGAATAGGAAAACGTGATATGTACAATTGTTTATTACATAAGTGTTTAAACATTTCAGTCAAAGAAAATTTTGGTTTCTCTGGGTTGGAGGAATAAACTAAAGTGCCGATTAATTCTTTGGTAGGCAACTCAAGTGGTACTTCTAAATTTACGAGGACATTACCATGTCTTTCTAGAATAGCGTCCTATTGCCGCTCTAATTTCTGAACCAATTCACTATAACAAACTCTATGCCTTTGTCTTAGAAGCACAGAGGGTCATTCTCCACAGGCCGCTTTGCACATGTTGTAGATGGTGCGGTTTTCTGAATCCCTTCCATCTGTACCATCGTTTCATAATTGAATTCTTCATGTTTCCTACGAGGTGAGAGGACATGATCGGTAGTGTTCAATTGTGAGCACTGTTTGGCTACTAAGGCAAATTTGCTCGGCCTTACAACATTGTCATCAGAATAGGGACTACTCAATCTACGTGGTTTTCTCCTATATAGTGAAGCAACTTTCAGAATTGTCTTTCGCCGCATGATGTGAAGTTGTTGTCTATAGTGAAATACGGGATGATTGACAGAAGGTGTTGTAAACGGTGGATAGGAACAAACATTCAAGGCCTTGTCATCGGAATTAACGTCACTCAAAGAGAAAACTGAAGTACATGTTGTTCTCACTTTACATTGACGTTCTATTGTACAACGATGAATCTTATAGAAGTTGAATGGCTTAGTGTCATGCTATTCGTGTGCCTTGTTGCAAAGCACAGGAACAACACGTCACATGTGAAGAGGGCTGCCCGTTTTGAGGTTTACATATATACATAATGTTTGAAAATGTATTTCCACACTACGATGCCATAGGGAGCTACGGATATGAAATGTAGGAGGTTGTGTTCGGACAGTGAACACATTGGTCGTCTTGAACTACTACCATGAAGAGTACAAAAAACTTGAATCCTAAATCTTAATCCAAGATAGTATCCTAAACCGATGAAGTAATTACTAAACAAATAAACTGCATTACAGTTTATCGTTTGTGAACACTCTCCCTCTTCGATAGAAATTAACGAATTGTATATTCAAAATTAACAAAGAGAAAAACTTGGATAAGGCGGGACTGCATATATACTAACTTATAGATGTTGTCGTAGAAGTCGTGGACGCAAATGCACCCGATCGGACTAAACCTGCCGAAGCCGTAGTGAAGAGCACCCTAGTCCTTGATTCCTTTAGTGCTCCAACTGCAACGAGCTTACACCCCTCCAAGAAAGTGTCCAATAAGTTTTCCTCCCTTGCAAAAGAAGCGGCATTGCCTCTTTCCTACCAATGCCATGAAGGAATGTAAGTTGCCTCTCCTAGAACGACACTTCATCTCATTCGGACGGTATCTTTTGCATTGAAAGCAAACACCGCTCCTTCTTTGGCACTATGCCTAATTCATTGATAGCACAAGACCTTGCTTTGATCTCCCAGAATCCTAAACCACAACTACACCTTTCCCGCAAACACAATGCCCCAAACAAATTAGAAAATGAATGGGATGCCCGTCGTTGCTCCAGAGATGTAGTGCAGTCAAAAGGTCAAACAATAGCACCTGGAGGACAATAGTGCAGTTAGAAGGGGTTAGTCCATTGTCCTATGCAGCGCTACCATCGTCATTTATTACTGACAGCTTCCTCATTACATCGCTCTAGGAAGTCGTGACACCCGTCGTATTAAATGCAATGATCAGGTGAAATCGACAATCTAGATCTACAATTCACTGCACCTGGTGAGTACTAAAAGGACTGGTAGTATTAGTAGTCGTATAGCCGAAAACAACGTTTTTGAGCCAAAATTGTGAAGTGTTTCTTACAATCATCCACAATGAAAGAAGCCTTTGATCATTTATAGAAAGCAAAGGGGGCCTTTTCATAAAATTCAAATATGTAAAGATTTTAATAAGTATGCCAAGTCATATCATTTATATGTTAATGATATCATATGAGTGAAATTACCCTTCAATGTTTGGGAAGAACCATCAATTAGTTCATTGTTAGCTAACAAAACTGAAAAAAATCTATATTGCAAATTAGAAACGTTAGAAACAATCCAATGAAAAAATTTACAAAATTTCTTTTCATAGTTAAAAATAGAAAAGAAATAGACTTCATAATGTAAAAACATCCAAAAGCATTCATATTCCAGTTCTTATATCTTTGACTACTACTAAATATGACCCTTGATTTTGGTTGATGTGTCCCACTACAAGAGAGAGGAGTGTTTTAAGTAGTGTCCTAGACATCATGTCTTTTAAGTAATGCCTTTTAAGTAAGGTTTTAAGTAAAATTTTACTAAAAAGACTGTCTTTTTAGTAAAATTTTACTTAAAACCTTACTTAAAAGACATTACTTAAAAGACGTGACGTCTAGGACACTACTTAAAACACCCCTTTCTCTTGTAGTGTCCTCCAAATGCTTAACACTTGATTTGTAGGACATATATTTAGTTCTAATTTGGTGACTATTCATTTCTATAGATTCCAGTTTAGGGTTCACCTATGTGACAATTTCTATGGTTTAAGCAACTAGTACTTCATATAATCATAGAAGTTATATAATACATTTGAAAAAATCTAATTTCTTATTGAAGATTCATAATTTTCACTTACTAATACTATAGAAATATTATTTTTTAGGAAAAGGTGCCTTCAACTATACTAATGCTTATATAGGTACAGTCACACTTGGCTTCAGGGAAGACCCAGTTTTAAAACATAATTCAAGGGGACCAAAAAAAGGGTCCCCATTTCTGGACCAACACATATCACGAACCTGTTGCGAACTAGACGGAGCCAAAATTGAGATTAGATAACAGGGGGTCATTCACATATGTTTTTTTTTAATTGTAAATAGTGCCACTTGAGGTAAGACAAGGTAAACCATAGCAAGTGGTGACACTTGATACAACATGTTGGTAAAGTTAGGAAAGGTGGGGCTTGCAATAATTATCTTCTCCGGTGGTTAGAAGAACATTGTTCGCCTTTCTTCTCCGCTCCTTTTCGACTCTGCTGTTCCAACTGATTATCCTTGCAGTTTTGAGAGAATGGTGATCGTGCTTCAGTGCAATCGCCGCAACATTTCCAGGTATGCTTTCCCTTGCCTCTATAAAAAATGTCTCCATATTTTTATCTGCTTTTGTTGTTTTCAAATTAAGTACTTGTGGTTTTCAGTGATTGAGGAAGGATTGTGGTTTCTTTGGGCAATTGTTGGTAGGGTTTTCCTCATAGCATTTGTCCCTCTATATTGTTATGTAAAAAAAAATTCCATCTTGCCTGCATGGAGTCTAGATAAGGTTCATCTATTTCTTTGTGCTCTACAGGATTCATTGTTTGTAGCATTTTCCATTGAAGTCAAGTGAGTACCAACCCTATTTTTTTTCTATTTTTTTGCTCTCATACCATTTTTTAGCGCTATAGCTCGTGGTTTGTCATTTTTTCCTTGACAATCATGCGTACATGTTCTTCTTTCAATCATCTGATTGTTAAACTATATTGCTATTGTTTTTTTCTACAGCAATCACCATGAGCAGACATGGAGTTCACGGCCATGTCATTTGAATTCATGGCTGTAGCCACCACTTTGTTGTTACTACTCTTCTCTACAAATCGTACATTAGATTGTCCTCCTCTTCCTTAGAGTGAAGATGATGATGATGGTCCATTATTGAAATTGACAAAGTCCTCAGAAGAATCTACTTTGGATATTGAGAGTATTACACATGCTGCATTTTACAATTTCAGATTGTGTAATGTCTCCAGCCTTTTGGATGATGATCTTGGCTATTGGGTTAAATTAAGATCCACTACTTGGTTTTTTCAATTTTATTAGACCAGTACAATGATCAGCGTTGGGTGACACTATTTCAAATGACCAAACTTGCAGTGTACAGTCTAGCCACCATCATCAAAACTCGAGTCCAAAAAAAATACAAAATATCGCTTGGCTATTCCTGTTTTAGTTCGCCTTACTTGTACTCTCTTTAAACTGATACATGGTGCTAGTATTTTCATTTGCAGTGAAATGTTTGCAATTGGGAGGAGTACAATATCATTGGTGTTGCGATAAGTAGTCAAAGCTATCAATGTAGCTCTCAGATCTGAAATTGCATGGCGAACATGACAAAGGCTTCTCGAAACTGAAGCTGGTTTTCAAAAACTATGTGGTCTACTAGGAGTAGTTGATGCTATCAATGGGACCCATGTGTCCATCTGTAAACCTCGGTATGGCTCTACAGACTATTACTATTTCAAATCTGGAGGCTATACATTAACCCTTAAACGTCGGGCCTATAGCCACTGGTTTCAGAACTCACTGTCCATCACCCAGTTTGTTGCCATTTTCTAACCAGATTTGTATGAAATTTTTTAATTTTATTTTTCAGAGATGAAAATACATGTCCTCTATACTTCAGAAAAAATTCAGATTTTTTTGAGGAAAATTGTATTTTATGGAATTTTTTGAAGAGAAAATGAAGAAAAAATCATAGAAAATAGAAAATAATCTCAAAAAATCTGAAAATTTCACCATGTGTGAAAAATACAGTGGAAATCATCATGGTGTAAACTAATTTGCCGTGTACATCTATAATTAGAATGCAATGGACATTAAAAATACAGCCAGAGTTCAAACTACAATAAAATATTCAATTTTACAAATTTTTTCAAAATTTCAATTGAAAAAGAAACTAGAGTAGAGGACCTCCATTTCATTAGTTGGGCTCAAATTCAAAAAATGTCGTTTTCAAGGATAAATTTCAGATTTACTCAATTTCTCAAAATACACTAAAATGACAAATTTTGCCATCCGTTTTCCTTCATTATTTCTCAATTACATGAAGAAAAAAAATCAATTACACTAAGAATTCACTTGGACACTCTTTGTAACTCAACATGAAAGGTCATTGAGAAAAAAATGGATGAAAAAAGTACTGTTCAGCCCTTCCAGTGGCTTGGAGAAGTCATTCGTAAGCCACAGAATGGCGCCGCTGGCGTTTCAGGGTTAAATTGTCAAGCTATAGTTGATAGCAACAAGCGCTTCCTTGATTTATTTTTAGGGATGCCAAGGTCTGCAAATGATTCTCAAGTGTTGAGGAGATCCACCTTGTATGAAAAGGGTATGTACAATACCTTGTGGGAACCCACAACTACTTTTCATGGATTTTCACCCTATTTACTAGCAAATTCAAGCTACCCACTTCTTTCTTGGATTATGGTTCCACATGGAGGGCAAGTGAATATGCCTATAGCTGAGAGGTTGTTCAATAAGAAGATACGGAGAGGACGATGCATTGTAGAAAATGCCTTTGGCATGTTGAAGCAAACCTTTCGTGAGTTGTTGGTGAAATCTGATCTCCAATTGACATTTCTACATGATGTCATAATGTGTTGTGCAATCTTATACAACATATTGTTGGGACAATCACATGAAGAAGTTGAGAGACTGCTGCAAGTTCTTCGTACAGAGGGTTTGAGTACGAAAGATAAAGAAGACCAAATTCTTAGTGCTGAAACTATGGAGGTAGTCCGTCTTGAATGCAACCTTCAACAAGGATACAACAAACAGCATGACCTTGGTGTTTTCTTGGCCTTGCAACGGAACATTCCACTCTAACATGTCAGGGTAAGCAAATCTACCTTTACAATTTACACCTTTGTTGTTATGCATTTATTTATTTAGTGAATAAATTCATGGATTCCAAATAAACTTTACTACAAATTAACACATCCCACTACCCTACAATTGGAATACACTTGTGCATACTCTCACAAGAATATGCAATTGAAATCTTGAAGTAAACCTATGGACTCCTAATTGACGATACATGTCATGTTTGCAGGTGAATAGCAAAATCTAGACATCAACGGTGGAATCGGCTTGCCTAAGCATTGTAGTCATAGAAGGGTTGTTGTCATCGGGGGAGGGAGAGTCCATAAACAAGAGGAGGGCTTTCATGTGGCTCAGTGTTCTGTCCTATTCTTCTGGGAGGAGTTGCATGTGGTTCTGCTCCCATTGTCTTCTCTTTAGGGAGGTTGAGTTCCAAAGGTAATACAAATGACAATTGAGCCAAACATTTGACAACTTCCCTTTGCTTTTCTATAGCTAACTTGGCATTTTCATTCGCAACACAACTATTTTCATAAAGGCGTCGATCCTTCTCTTTTTGATACTGCATTTGTTCTGAAAAAAGTTTGAACTGAACCTCAATCTTGGATCGTTCAAGGTCCCTACTGGCCTCGTCCATCTCATGCATCTGACTAGCCATGATGTCGCCACTTGCCTTTGTTGCTTTTGCGATGAGACTATATCTAGAAATGCTCTTTCTTCGAACAACTATGTTGCCACCACATTTTCTTGCATTCAAATCTGACGTATTACTAGAGCTAATGAGCTGCAACGGGACTCTAGCAGGAAGACAACTTTTGACTCGTGAAGCTTGTAAGCCATTTGGGGCAAAAGGTGGTCCTCTAGATGGTGTGCTGCTGCTAGACACAGGCATTAGAGGAGATTCAGGGGCAACAGGAGACTACGAAAGCCCTGTTCCCCGAATTGTTCTTGATCAGTAATTAATTAATTAATTTAAAAATAAAAAAATAAAAAAAATTCGTCCTGAAATGCGAAAAGAAGTCAAAAAAAAAATTTGAAAAAAAAAATCGGTGACGTGGCACACTCTCGACCACGTCAGCAGAGGATAGTTCCGCATTCTTGCGGCAGATTCCTACGTTCACAGCTTCGGGAACTCACAGTCTCTCGTTGCCCTCAAATCTCCTCTAATGACCTGGTGCCCTTGGTGTTGTGTTGTCACTAAAACCTTGAAAGTGTGATGGAGTCTAAGTACTAGTATCGTCGGTTCCTTCAACTTCATTGGCTACATCAATTGGATCTTCCATTTTTGGTTCGTTGTCGCAACCTTGGACAATGTTTGTACTTTGAGGTGCTCTTATTTTGAAGTTGGTATCATCATGAGAAAGCAAGTCACAAGTATGAGGAGGCTGCATAGTTGGTCGAGTACCATACCATTCATGGATGCTATAGAAGAAGTCTTGGGGGAAGGATCTTGGTAGTCCCTCGTTTCTGCGGTCTGTCAATGTTATATCCCAATAATCAACTCCATTCCTTCCTGTTCGAGAAAAAAAATCAGCAACCTTCTTATAGTCAGGTACAATTTGATTCCATTTCGTCTTGCATGCTGCACCATCATGTAAATATGGTAGAAAACCCACCTTAATGATTTCTTGACTGATTTGAAGCCACTTGGTGGAGTCCAGATTCATGAGATCACGAGTGTCAATAGTGTCGATCCCTTCAAGAAACATGTCTCACTTGGCATTCACCAAAGTTGTTACTTCTTACGGCAACTAGTTCGGACGTTGATCTTTTCTTGCCCATTTGGTTGGATTGATTCACATTGCAGCAGCTACAAGAAGGCTTGCAGGAGGCACTCGAACTGTTGACCGTGTGGGAGTTTGTGTGCTCAAATTGGCGTCCATAGCGTTACCTTCACATTCCAGCATGCACACAATCAGATTAGAATATTATTATATAGAAACTCATTGCAACATTGGAGTACTTGTTTGTGCTATGTAGGTTCGCTTAGTGAAATGTAAACTCCATAGAAGATGAACTTCATGGTTAGCTTACCTTTAGGTGGCGTAGATATACTTGTGAAGGTGGTGCCGTAAAAAGCTACATGTAGAAAGTTCTCCATTTTTTCAAGTTTGCAGATTCAATACAAGAATGTTCAAATTAGGAATGTTGATATAATCATGTAATTGTCATAGGAAGAAGCAAACAAACATGAAAATCAACAAACGAGAACTCGAACCAAACCTGATTGAAGGCTAAAGAATGAACGGTGAGGATGCAGTGCGACGTTTGCATTAGGAAGGCAATGGAGTACGGTAGCATAGGGGTGAAATTTATTCTTGCAAATCAGTTGTTTGTCGCCGCCATCATTTAATTTGAAGTGCATGTATTTGGTAAACCTACAACCCAAACTTGGAGTACCTCCCCACTTGTCACCGGTAGTTGCTAGAAATCAGGCACCGCTCTTTGGTAATCTCTCATTTTAGGTCACTTTAATTAACACTGCTTGCAAATCTCCAAAATCTTTGTTTTCTCCTATTTTGAGACTTATATAAAATACGGCAACAATTACGTAACAACCGCAACAATGATATTAAAAGTCTTCCTAACCACTGCTCTTTTTTCGTGCCAGGTGGGCATCCAGCTAGGCTCGGCATTTACAAGATGTTGCAAGTGAGAACATGCATGCTATTATCATCTCTGAACTATCTACTTCCCATACCTGTAATGCCAAGTATGAATATACCTTATGGATGGTTTTGGGTGTTTCCACTGTACTTGAAAAATCGGTTCAATATGGGAATTAAAGGAAAATAGCTTGAAAACTTAAAAAATATATCTCGAACGCTGTTCCCCCTTATAAGATTTACTCTGTATAACGGATAGCGATCAAGTGAACCCGCAGGCGAACCTGCAGGGAACGGAGGCTCCCGTCCCGCGAGTCAGGCCTTTGGGGGGGAACAGGGGGCAGGCTATGGCCGGCTGTCTCTCCGCTACTTGGACTCAGCACTCCCGTAGCCCGTGTCCTTTCTCGCGAGCGATGCGACGACGTTGCCGCGGCACTCCCCGAGCAGAGCAGCAGGCGCCAGGTGCAGCAGGCGGCCTCCGCCACCTTCGTTTCCACTTCCTGCCGCTTTTTGCAGATCGCCAAACGGTGGGGGATCGCGGTTTTCTGGCGCCTTGGAATACTACTCTTGACGCCTGGATCGGGCACAGCCTGTTGCGGCACCCCCGCGTGAGCCGTAACTTAGCAGTGTTGCTACGGGGGAGTTTCTTGTGCTTTCTGTATTTGTTCGGGAGAAGTGGGCCGAGGCGGCGGTTTTTAGCGACCGACAGGGCGCGGATCGGTTAGGGTTTGGTGTCCAGACGAGGAGTTCGTACAATGCCGTCGTATGCAGATGTAGACCGACAGATAGAGCAGCTGTCGGAGTGCAAGCCGTTGTCGGAGTTGGAGGTGAAGAACTTATGTGATCAAGCGCGTACCATCTTGGTGGAGGAGTGGAACGTGCAGCCCGTCAAGTGTCCCGTGACGGTGTGCGGCGACATTCATGGCCAGTTTCATGATCTCATCGAGCTCTTCCGCATCGGTGGCAAAGCACCGGACACTAACTACTTGTTCATGGGCGACTATGTTGGTACGCAAGCGTTCTTGTGGTCTCTTCCCTCCCTGTTGACTTTTTTTCCTTAGTCGGCTTTCTGAGTATTTGTGGCGAATGGTGCGAGATATTCCTTCGGCTGAGATCTCTGTGTTCCGTAGGGATAATTCTTTGTGAGACTGTTAGGAGGAGCTGAGTGAGGTTATTCACGCCGCGTGATCGCTTATGAAATAATCTTTTCATTCGTTTGGAAGTCTTTGGTTCGCATTATGATTTGAACTTCTCACATCGAACGAGACTTCTCTTCTGAGTTGTAGTCACATCATGGGGCTATCCCAAATCTTAAAGAGGGATAAAATATTTCCCACTGTGACAGAGGTTGAGATTGCAGGAGATTTAGTCAATTTATTTTGACCCCTCCCATCTAATTTGGGATTGTTTGATACCTTTGATGGTTAAGATATTCTTCCTCTTTCTGTTAATGTATCGCTATGAAGGCAATGCTGGCCTGCTGTGGTTTATATTGACATTGGCGTAAGTTTGGTCGTCCAGAAAAAATGGATTTTGTTATTTTAGAGCGCACTCTTGTTGCTCGCCGAAGTCTGCTTCTGCGTTGAAATGGTTTCTTCAGGTCATACGGTGCTGAACCGTTCTAGAAAATTCTCTTGGTCCACTCTCAGATTGGTGGCGATGCAACAGGACTGGAGAATCAGACTTCTCTCTCCGATGTGTATCATAGTGTCGGTAGTATCATTGCAACTGGCATTTGCCAAAATTCGCTTAGTACGTCAAGTCGAGACTGAGCTGTTTTATTTCAATTCATGTAGTATTTGTATGATATTCTGCCACATTTATTTTTAGATTCAAGATATTCGATCGTCTGATAGCTGGAAAGTCTTTTTTTCTCGCTTACGGTTCTATATCAGCAGCTTAGTTCACCAAGTTGAGTGGATGCTCTCGATCCCACACTCGACGCAGCTTGGCTATTTGGGAGTTTGAGTATGACCTAGCCGCCATAACGAGGGTCGAAACTTAACGTTTTTTTTCTAAAGATGCTGTTTTGTGTGTGATAATGATGTTGAAATACTTGGTGTATTAGAAGAGTTGAACGGAGTTTTTTGGCAATGAAAACAAGACCGAGCTCGACTATTCGTCAATGTAGGACTTATTACGACGTTAGGTCGATTTGCTGCGTCTTTAGGGAAGCTGTAGGTAGAGGGATTTAGAAATATTTTGTCTGGGGCTGCTTTCCCTTTGGATTGAAAGACTTTTCGTATTTCCTTACCAGAACTGCCTTGTATATAGCGCGTTTTAGATCTTTATACACTTGTTTGTACTGTTGCAGATCGAGGATACTACTCTGTCGAGACTGTGTCGCTCTTAGTGGCCCTGAAGGTGCGATATAGGGATAGAATCACGATTTTGCGAGGGAATCACGAGAGCAGGCAGATCACGCAAGTGTAAGTAGCTCCACTGTTACCTTTAAATGAGAAGCATATGATTTTCTTATCGGTATTTAACCTAGTATTTCATAATCATGCCCTGTCTTGGCAACGCGATTATCCCCGTAGATTTTAATTCTGGAAACTGAAGGCGGACGTAATATAAGAAGCTTCTAAAGACATTAGTATTGGTGGTTTAGCACCAATCATTAGCTGACTTGCTCTTGACTGCAGATATGGTTTCTACGACGAATGTCTGAGGAAGTATGGAAATGCAAATGTGTGGAAGTACTTCACGGATCTGTTCGACTACCTGCCTCTGACAGCTCTTATTGAACACCAGGTATTTTATTATTACTGAATTGTGGTAGAAGCAGAACTTCGGTGGGCGTAGTTTATAACACATTTGGGCACGGTCCTAGTATTGGTGGCTCGGTATCGGACCCCTTCAGAATAAACGGGTAGTAAGTGAAATTAGTGAGACTTCAAACAGAGAGAAATTTCAAACAAGGAGAGAATCGGCTCCATTTTGCAGGCGGCAGACTTCCAAGAAAATTTCAGAAGTCTGCCGGAAGTCCCCTAATCACGGTTGAGATCACTCGTCTCGAGTCTGAATCATGCGGGCCCCCGACACTAAAACATTGACCTACGGGAATGGGTATCAGAAGAACAATTTGATTATTCTCGTGGATATCCTAGATATTTCTTGTGTTGGAGGTCTATTTTGATCATAGCTCGTTAGGCTTTGGTTTGTAATATGTACGTAGACTTCGTCTGTGCCTGCCGGTGGTAAGTGCAACATGTTACTACGTTTCTATCTACAACTGCACCTGACCATGGTTTTTTGGACAGATTTTTTGCCTCCATGGTGGCTTGTCACCATCACTCGATACATTAGACCACATCCGAGCTCTGGACCGCATTCAGGAGGTACCGCATGAGGGGCCGATGTGTGACCTGCTCTGGTCTGATCCAGATGATCGATGTGGATGGGGTATTTCACCACGAGGTGCTGGCTACACTTTCGGTCAAGACATTGCCGAGCAGTTCAATCACACAAATGGCCTCAATTTGGTTGCGCGTGCTCACCAGCTTGTGATGGAAGGTTACAATTGGTGCCAGGTGCGCATTTTCCTACTTCGGTAGTTTCGTGAATGATTTTGATCTTGTCGTCTCACTGAGTGTACTTTCTCTTTCTAATTTCTTCTGCGTGCATCTTAGCCACACATTTGCTAGGATCGACTTCGTCTTTATGGTTATGGAGTTTATCTTTCGAGTTAGAATTTTCCTGAATTGAGTTTATATCCGAAGGGTTATCCCATCCCTTCGTGATATACTCTCTTGCATTCTATAATCTCACTCAATGTGTTATTATCGGTGGTATAAGAAGAAATTTAGTAAGTCTGAGTTTTTTCCTATGGAAATTCTTGATGACCGTGAGTAGACACTTTCTCTTGTGGGCACGTGGGATACTGTCAGTGTCAAATTTGAAGAGTGAATTGGTGATGCTGACAAACGTCTATGAATTTCCATCATGAGAGTTGGTAGTGGATGTGGCCCTTATTGAATTGTTGATTTGGTCAATTGTAATTCATGTGCCTTCGGTTATTTGCTCGCAAGGTTTGATGTCTGTTCTTTATTTCGTAGAGAGGCCTTTCAAGTACGCGCTTCTGTGACCTAACTCTATCTTTCATGACACGCAGGACAAAAATGTTGTGACAGTTTTCAGCGCTCCCAATTATTGTTACCGTTGTGGTAACATGGCAGCCATAATGGAAATAGACGAAACAATGAATCGGTCTTTCCTCCAATTCGAGCCTGCACCGCGACAAAGTGAACCAGATGTTACGCGGAAGACACCGGATTACTTCCTGTAAACATGCCATCTGCATGGCACCCGTTACTTATTGACTTGTTCTGTATAGTCACCCTCCATGGAAACAATTTGCCGACGAATGAAGACACTCCCGCATGATCTAGTAGTATGAAGTCATCTTCTTTGACTTTTGTTGCCCCTTGGGTTTTGCATTTGCTCCTCTCGTCTTTTCATAAATTTATCATCATATTGACTGATGTTCTGTGAGTTCAACTGTGAAGAGAGGAGCAGTGCCATCACTTTCAGGGTTTATGGTGATTAGGGAAAGAAGATAGGCATATTACTATTCGATCAAAACCTTCTATGGAAAAGATGACGATCGTGGAAACAAGGTTCTTCTCCACGCTTACTGTATATGGCATTCTCTTGGAGAACCCAGATTGTTCCACTTGGGTGTCAGTTTGTGTTCTCGTCAATCAATTTTTTGGAGAAATTTCATAACCCTGCGGGTGTATTGTTCAATTTTTTAAGTTTAGAGAATCATGTGCTGGAACACTACTATACATCCATCTGCTCCTAGGGCGTGTTTGTCTATATGCTTCATTGATTTCAATTAACTAATAGGTTAATTACTGATCCATCTCATGTATAGCTTTCTTAATGATTTTTCTGGAAAGAGAATTGCGTACCTGGTCAAGGATTTCGCAATGATTGTCCTCGTCCAAATTAATTGGAATATTTTGAGAAATTTGGATGAGTTGTTGTTTTCAGTGTTGATTGTTTAATAGGTTAATCTCTGGTATCTGCTTCTTGCCACCCGATTGCATCCTTGCATTCTATCATAGAGGATACGTGGTCCCTCAATTGGTGTGCAGACCATTTACACACTGACTTTAATATTTGTAAATGGTTATCTCAATGAGGCATACAATGGAGGGACCGTTTTTTCCCCAAGATTCTTGCTTGACAAATGTAACTTTCCAGTCTTCCAGATTGTTCAAGAATGTAATACGGTAGAACATGGCATTGAACACATGGAGGCCTGCTTACACCAATTTTTGCATTAATGAGGCTACAGGATTAGTGACATGAAAGCTCTACCTCAATAATTGGATCACAAGAATACAACCTCCAGGGAGAATGGCATTGCTTCTTACCATATTTTTTTGTTGGGAGAAAACAAATTCTTACCATATGTTTTTAGTAGAAAACCTAAACTAAAGTGGGCCAAGTCCCTATATTGTAAGTTGTGGCAAAAATGTCAAAAGGAATCCATAAATCTCTAAGTAGGCTAAGTCCCTATATCATAAGTTGTGGCAAAAATGTCAAATGTAATCTTAAAATATCCAAGTGGATGAAGTCCCTATATTATAAATTATGGCAAAAATGTCAAGAGCAGTCCCAAAATCTCCAAGTGAAATAAAGGCATCTTGTCACGTAAGATCATAGTAGGCAAAGTTCCCAAAGGGAGCTATAGGGTCAAGTGAGAAATGTAGTGACATGTGGCCCTAGTAGGTGGAGAGAAATCAATTACAAATTCCATACATTGTGATTCCCTTCAAGTTGACCAATCTCCACCAATGGGCTTCTCTATTGATTTCAATGAACCTTGAAATTGGCAAAACAATTGATAGATTCTTGTCTTCTAGTGCTTTTTTGGTCGACTAGTTTCATGAGGCAAGAGGCCCTAAGTACTTATATTATGATAGAACATTAAAAGCAATCTAAAAATCTCTACATCATTGGTGAGAAAAGTCACTTTGTCCCAAACTCTTTACAAATACCAATAGTGAGAAGTGATGCCTTTTGCTCCTATCATAGTGCCTTGTTATGGGCAAAACAACATCCCTCACTACTCCTCGTGGAGCTTATCAGATACCATATCTCTTTCAATTGACACATTGGTCAAAACCCAAAAGAGCAAAATATTAGAGCTAGCACTTAGCATTCTAGTGGATGTCACCACTTTCAACCAAAACTTCTTCTCAGCAACATGCGTATTTACTCCTAGGCATTCAAAACCTTTGTCAAAGAGGGATCTAAACATGAATGAATTGTAACATTTCCCACTACTGTTGGTAGGCAGAAACTAACTTGCTTTTCCTATGACTGCGAAGGCTTCATTGCCCTGAAACTTCATTGCAGTTCGGTTCCCCCAAAACAAAACCTAAAGCAGCTATTCTACACTGACCACGATATTCTCTTAGTCCCTGCAGCAGCAGAAAACAAAAACAAAAAACTTTGAAAGATGGGGATTATCACACTAGTGCAATACCTCTCACTTTTCATTCCTTGAAATAGCAACAAAATGTGGGGTGAATGAAAAAAAGTCCCAAACCACAAACCATCAGGTTGACTTGATAGCTACTAACATTAGATCATTTTGAATGAGAAGCATCACAATTCCGGATCTAATGACAAAGTTTGCTCTCGTATCACTATAAAACACGTGAAACCATTCACATTATAGTCCGTATCAACTTCACACACCACCATTGTGTTCCCTCCATTGTAATTCGCCATCTTTCTTTTGCTCCATTGCTTGTTGTTCTTGAGTCATTTCTGGACTGGCAGCTTTGAAATCCAAGAAGTCTCTCTTCTTCTTATTAATCCTGTGAATCACCCCCTGCCAATGGTAAAAGTTGTGAGTCCCAATTTAGCGCTCAAAACATTGAGGACTTTCAATATGCAATTTCATGCAAATTCATTCAATTGGACAAAATGATAGAGGATGTTATTTGGGGGGGGGGGGGATTAATGGTATTGCACTGTCAAGAGGTGTTTGGATACAAGAGCCACTTGTGTTGTGACCAACTATTTTTTTAAGGTTAGAATTTCAAATGCAATTTCATTTTAAAATGTATGAATTTTTTGTGTAGTTTCAAAGTAGGAGCTCAAACCCATGACACATAAATTCTCTTCTACAACATAACCATAGATAGTTTTATTCCATCTTCAGGACCCCGAAAGACCATTGAAATCAACATTTTTTTTACTCTCCTCTCTTGCCACTCATTAATGACTCGTGAACAATAAAAAAAGGGACCTAACATAACAAGGATTCAAGAATGTTATGAAAAGAACAAGAAATGAGATGAGTACAAATTATAGTTGTGTCAAAACAACATTAGAGCTGCAAACCCCATTTGAGGTTCAAAGTTATGTCACTTCTCAATGAAAATAATCGACCAAAGTCAGCCCCACGGACAGCTTATCATTTGTGACTTCTTTCACTCACCCCACATTTTGTTGTTGCTATTTCAGGGAATGACTGAAAGCAGCGGGGATTTGCAGTAGCGCAAACTTACCTGCACGGTGATGTCAAACGCATCCTCCACCTCAGGAATGGGACTCGTGCGAGGATCCGCATACACAATCCTCGGAATGGTTTGAATAACAGCCTCCCTCATGCTCTCCACCTGCTCCGGCGAGAAGGCCATCAACACCTTCTCAATGCTCACGGTGTCGTTCTTGATGCCTCCTTCGGAAATCAACACGGAGTACGAGGAGTGGTTGGAAGGCAGGTGCCAGAGGTACTGATCGTAGGCCGAGTGCGGGTGGAAGAAAACAGGAATGCAGCCTGCGAGCATGGCATCGAAGGTGGAACGGCGCGTGTAGGAATCTCCAGAGGGTTGCAGACAGAACGTGGAATGCTCAAACACGGCCATCACCTGTAAGTTTTGAACAATTCTGTGCATGTTAGAATTAAATCTACTGTTTAACATTTGTAACTGGGAAAAATCATAGTTGCTCATCAAAAACGGAAAGGAATAAAATTCACTCATCTTGAAGGGGTACATCTCCTACCTCATAATTATATTGAGGAGAATTTGTAGTTCAAGTTTAGTGCCACTAAAATAATGTTCTAAAGTGTGATGCAGCATATCTCATGATCATGTAGGGGTGGAAGACTTGTAATTCAGAGCATTAAGGTAGATGCACCCGTTCCCTTCCTTTTAAGAACTCCTTCATGTACAATTGGTGCACATTTTCTTTCTAGAATGCACTCCATAGGTACATGATGATGGAACTAGGTGCAAAGGTGGGAATAGGTGCATCTATCTTGATGGAAAAAAATTCTAATGCATAGTGCATATCTCATGATTATGAAGAGGAGATCTTGAAGTACTAGATTAATGAAGACAATGTTCTATAATGTATGAAGTATGTCTTGTGATTATAATGGGGAGGTCTTGTAATTCAAGCGCATTAATAAAAACATTGTTTTAGAGTATGGCATATGATTTATAAATTACCTTGTGAGGTTTTAAGCAAACCGTGGCCTTGCAATTTAGCAACTGGCATTGCTTTGAGTCTAGGCATTGATCCATGATTTTGCCTCTAATTGAATGTGATAGCCCCGGCCTTGGTGCACCGACAAAAGAAAACAAGTAATCTCTTTTCATGGCCCGCATCCTACTTTGCCAAAGCTGAAGAGAATGCTTGGATGAAGGGTGGAAGTATGTTGGGTACGGAATGGCAACGTCATTGTCATGCCAAGGACTTCCTTCAATAGTAAGCATGGTCATGTTGACACTTGCGGGAAGAACAAACAATTTATTTCCCCAATCCAATTCGTCATCTGAAAGTATCACACATTCCTTTGCATTAGTAGAGGAAATTGTGCATTAGTCGAATACATTTTTGTCATAAATGAAGAACTATTTTCTAGAAATATCATTTTGAAGTGAAAATTTGTGGTAAAAACTTACCAAGAAATGACCTTATATTACAAAGAAATTTAAAATTTGTGAAGTGATAATTAACCAATCTATAATTTTTTTTCGTGCCAATGTTATTATAGTAAAGTTATCTCACTTGACAAAGTGGAAAGTAGATGCACATGTTCTAGATCTAGTATCCATGTTTTATACAAAAATTTCCAAATTAAAAAACATTAGAATGTATTCCATTTGAAAAAAAAATGAGATTAGACCTTCTTATATGACATTTCAATAATGAATGATTATTCATGAATTAGAATCCTACTTTGGAAAACCATGTATTCAAATGGCCATTCAAATTATATTAAAGCAAAAACAAATGTGTGTCAATCTAATATAATGAACCATTGTCAATTTCTAAACAAAATATAATAGAGCAAGTCAAAAAATTCACCACTTTAAACTAAATGGCTAGAGGCAAAATATTTTGCAATTGTCTCACTCTTATCTTAAACAAATAGAGACCAATAAGTCCACAAATGTCTCAACTAAATCATTTGCCAAAGATTAGAGACTTTATTTATATAAACTAAATCCTAAGTAAGCTCTCGAAAGTTGATGTTTTGGATGATAAAAAAATACTTGAAGTTGATGTTTCATCTTGATAACTAATCTTTTATCTAAACTAATTTTGAATCTTTGAACAATAACCATCTTATACAAGCAACTTGATGAAGGTAAACTAAACAATATTTTTTTTCAATATAACATTACTTATCCATTAAAATTAGATTATACAACTAGTTCAACTAGTCCAATGGTTTCATCATCATAGCCTATTAGTAAATCCAAAATTGGCAAAATTTTGCTTGATTTCTATGGAAAAAAAAATCCTTTTGCTACTAACACATTGTAAAAAAGGGCCATTAGTAGAGACATTTAACCTATTTAACCAAAACTACAACAAACAACAAAAATTTGATAGCCAATTTGCAACTCCCTTCACATTGAAGTTTGCATCTATTTAGTTAATTTTGTGTTATAGTACTCCCAATAATCCTTTACATCTCGCATAATCTTTTTTTTTTCTATTTTATTTTGATACTACTCACTCTTAAGGTAGCCAAAGTTGATGCCTAATTGTCTTCAAGGGTAGCTTATTGCACTAGATTCCATAACCTAGGTAGCATAATGCACTAAATTACATAATCTAATTTTGGGATCACTATAGTCAAATATATATGTGCCAAAATTTTAAAATTCAAAATAAGATTATATATTCAATACTTTTATGAAATATGCAATTTCACTACAAGAAGCTTGGTCCATTACAATACTAGCTTGTTTTCCAAATACAATCATATTCAAAATATAACTCATGAAGGTTATAAAAAGTAATTGTACCTAATTGTTACCATTTCTTGAATTAGCCCCTAAAAGATCCTTTTCTAAAATGGACACCTCCTATTTATGAATTGGAGTGGAGATCACCTAATTTCAACACTTAAGGTATATAGTAGACATACTTATCACCATCGTTTAACAATTCACCCCCCATGTATTAATGTTTTATTTCAATGTCATCAACATAGAATATTAGCAACATTAGTTGAGTAGACCAAAGAGAAAAACCACAAAGATCATACTCATATAGTAAATTAACCAATTAAGGCTTTGAGGAGGGTTACAATTTTTAGATCAACGCTACTAATGTCTTTACTAGTGACATGAAGATGGAATTCAATACTAACCTAATGTAAAGGAGGAGGTCATAAAGCTATTAGATTCTAGAAATGTTCTTTAACATATAAATACATGTTGCTTTCTTCAATGTACCAATTGCATTGGTCATTGTAGCATGGTTAATAGTAAACATGTCAAAAGACGTGGACATTTTAAGTGTCTTATGTGATTTTAGCTTTAAATTCATGCTTGATTTTACATACAAAACAAAGGTTTGAAAGACATGAAATAATTGGATAAATGCCAATTCTTTTTACCTTTCAAAAAAATTTACTTCAAAATATTTGAAGAACTCAAACTCTCTAAAATTGAAAATTAATTAGTAAATGTTTACTTTATAAACCTTCAATCCTACCTTTGAAGGCATTGACACCTACAATTTGCTAAGTACCTAAAACAAACTCCTATTTTTGACTAAATAGCAAACCAAATCTAGGTATGAAATCACCAACCCCTTATTATTAACTTGAGTGCATTATCAAAGTCACTATTCAAGGGGGGTGCTATTCACACATGGCTTCAAAGTTCTAAATGTATTGTTTCCTAATGAATCTATAAACTATTATAAGAGCTTTAAATGTATTGCTTATAAAAATCTTTAATATACTCTTTTTGTAGCAAATTTTTTTTTCCTTTTGCAATACCTTTCACTACAATTTGCTAATAAGGTTGAATAAAATCTTCAAAATGTAGCCACCCAAAACATATGATTGCTCACATCAACAATCCAAAGTGCTACTATTTTAAGTAAGAGGCTCTAAACTTGACCCTTTTCTAATCCTATCATCTATATTTTAGCCTTCAATGGTCACTCACCTTCATTTAAAATAGGCACATGGTTTCAAAAGCAATCACAATAGGAAATTAAAGGGAATCTAGGGGGCATGATTAGGTATTCAATAGTTTCAACTTATAAAATTTATAGAATATTGTGTGAAATATCAAAAAATTACAAAATGACTTGGGTTGGTATTCACTTGAGCAGGACAACAACATTCTCACCACAAAACAACTTAGATTTGTTGTCACTTGAGTAAACTAACCTCCAAAAAATATCATTTGCACTAGCTATCTAATAAAAGTAGCGAAAATGTTACTTTATGAGACCACTACCTTAGTTACCTTTACATGTCAATGTAATGTCAATATCAATATTATTGTCAATGTCAATGCAAAACCCACAACCAAACACCAATAAGTGCATCTCAATCTTTCACATGAACTCCTCCCCTCCCTCCCACCAAAAAATATCCTCCCCTTCCACCTCTCCCTCTTCCTCCCTCTGCTCCCGCCACTGGGAGGCGCAAGGCGTGGGAGAGGAGGAAGGGGCTGGACCAGTTTCAAGCTTTCAAGCTTTAGCGCAGATCATAATATTCAAATCACCCATCAATCACAACTTCTGCAACCAAGCCATTTCTCTACAAAATTTCCAACTTCATCAAACATTGCATAAGTAAGGAGCTTCTCTGTCTCTCTCACCTGAACTCCTCCGAAAATCCCAAGTCACCCTCCCTCCCACCAAGAAATGATCCACCCCTCCCCATCTCCCCCACTCGCGCCTCCCCTGCAACCACTCCACCAGCTCCCCGACCACCGCATCCCTCTCCCTCACACTCGCCCTCCACAGCTTCGTCGTGATCTCGAAGCCCGCGTAGAACGGCACGAACACGGCGCTCGCCACCTCGCTCTCCCTCGTCAAACACTCGTACTCCATCATCCGGTGGTGGAAAATCTGCTCCAGCATGAACTGATTGGTCGTGTACCAGTCGGTGTCGGAGAATACGCCGTCGGTGTTGGGCAGGGGAGGACCCAGACCTGCGTTTTGGACGCTCGGGCACCAGTTCGTCCAGGGGGAGAGAGAGGCGCAGTGGTAAACCATGTCGGAGTTGAAGGAGGGGGGCAAGTCGTACATGTAGATGTAACGGCCGCGGCAATCAGCAGGGGATACAGGCTTTCGGGATGCAAAGCTTACTGGGTTTAGGTCACGGCGTTTGATGGAGGTGGATGGGAGCGTTGGAGGTCGGTCGTGGGAGTGGTGGAATGTGAGGAGAGTGCACCAGAAGGTGAGGGTGGTGGCGAGGAAGAGGAAGCGGGTGCGGACGCGGTAGGTTGAGTACTTCGGTGATCTCTCCATTAATACAATGATTACATCCGATGGCCGGCGCCTGCACAAGAAAAATCATGAAGCTACCATTTCGTGAGATGTTGATCGAATCTGAAGGTTGAATTTAGCATTAGCAAGGGGGTTAGTATCATTGGATTCATCACTGGAGGAATTGAATCCAAAAGGTTCACCTGTGCACATTTCCACAAGAGAATCATGAAGCTCGTGGTTCGTACTTAAGATGTTCGTGAGATTGTTTCTATAGGTTAGCAATTGCAAAGGAGGGTTAGTGTCATTGAATTCGTTCCAGCTGGAGAATTACAAAATGTCCATCTGTGCACATTACCACAAGAAAATTGTTGAGATACTGGTCTGTGAGGTGGTGCTGAACGATTCTGGTGAAGGTTAGCAATTAATAGCAATGGAGGTTAGTATCGTTGGATTCGTCACAGGAGGAATCCAAAATGTTCGTCTATGAATTTTGGAAGAATTCTATAGTAAATGTGCAGTGATGATAGAATTGGAGTGAAGAGGAGACACTAGGATGCGCTAGGAATGGAATTTGGATACAGAGGGATATTTTTCCAATTTCCATATTGGATATCTCCTGTATTGTTGACTCTTAGGGATAGCAATAGAAAAGGAGGTTAGTATCATTGGATTCACCAAACGAGATATCCGAAATGTACATTTATGGGATTTTTGAAGAACTTCCTACCAGTGATGGTGGCGGTAGAATAGGAGACACTAGGAGACACAAGGAATGGAATTTGGACACAGGACACTTGTCCAGTTTCAATATTGGATTTCTCCTGTGCATCGACCTTCTGAACTCTTTCCTTCATGATGATTTTCTTATTGTGGAAAGAAGAGTCAGCGGTGCTCAATGAGTATTTTTTGTAAGGAATAGCTACTGGGTTGCCCCGCATGTGGAGCTTTCTGATAAGCAGTAGGAATCCTGCTTTGGACACTGATTTGCGAGAGAGGCTGGAATGCGAAATCCACTTGCGTAGTCAATTAATAGTTCTTTCGGAATTTCTCATTCACGGTCTCTCGATCGCAAGGTTGTGATTCTACCAAGATCGGGATGCACGAAGAGCCCTTAAGATTCGGGGCCAGTGCAACAAGAGTGAGAGAATTCAAATTCCTCATTCTCCAAAATTTCTAACTACCGCAGCGAGGTTCTTTTCCACTGACCCGGAAGATCGACTGAATCCTACCCAAAGCTCCAACAGTCATGGAAAATGCTCCTAACAACATTAAAGGAGCCCTTTCCAATGCGATGTAAATTCAAAGCACCTCAGGTTTAGTTAAGTACTCACTCTCAGCTGAATGGCCGTGATCTCTCCCACGCAAGCAGAGATCGATCTTTGCAAGACTCAACAACTCCCCCTCACAAGATTCAACCCCCCACCCCGTCCAAGAGGCTGAAAGAACTCCAATCGAGGAACAATCACGCAACAGCAGCTGGCCCAAGCTTCAAAACCTGGCGGCGGGAACGCAAGATTGTCAAAGAATTTCACTGATGAGTACACACACAACACAACGTCCCCTCCTTTCGAAAGAGGAGATGAAGCGTTCCGACGTGAAATTGAAAGAGGTCTCATGCATAACCGCCGTCACGTAACCGCCACCTACAGAGGAACCGAAACCCAGCCATGGAAACAAACGGAAAAACGTCATGAATGTGCCGTTTGCGTAAAGTCGACTGCAACTAAACACTTACCCAGAACGGCAATCGATTCTGGAATGCTAAGGACCTTCATGAGTTTCTCGAATGTCTTCGGCATCTGTCGTCGACCTTCAAGCTAGTCCATGATTTCTTCCGTGAATCGCGTGAAATCCTGGGCTCATCTTTTATAGCTTGCTCCATGTATGCCGTGAGATCAATAGAATTAGAGCTTAGATGGTAACAAAGAAATAATGCATGTATCTTGTTTCGATGATCTGAGCAATGTGCGACCCCGGCTGCGAATCCATGACCTAAAGAATCGCGCAATGGGCCGAAAAGCGGCGTCACTCCGCTTTGGCTGGCGGGGGGAACGACCATGATGATCATCGGGCAACGTCGCTTCAACCTAAATGCCCAAGGCCTGTTTTGAGCTTTTTGGAATTTGCTCTAAATTGAACAAAATGCCAACATTTTGATAAGTTGTGTCAATTTTCTTGACTTGTAACTGTACAAATTCAAACAAGACATGTTACACATCATAGAGGAAAAGAAAACACAATAATATCACTTATAGAGTGAAAGATTATAATGTTTGACCATGAGGGTGTTAAAATTACAAAAGTGATGTGAAGTCTTTCAAACCTCTTTTGCAAGTCAAATCTAAAAAGTTGGTGACCAAAAAAATATGAGGTTAAAGGACCTAACATGCATAAGTACAATCAATTTATGGCTTCTCAAAATCTACTCTACAATTTTTGTAAATGAATTTTGAATGTATATTTTTTCTCCAAAATCTAGTGTATTTGAGACTCATTTTCAAGAGCTCTCAACACTACAAAAAGTCAAAATTGCAATGGTTACTCTTGCACAAAACTCTTGAATAGAAAAATCACTATCGTTCATTTTTCCTATCAAATTTTTGACATTGAAACTAGACTTCAAAAAAAACTTTCTAAAAATAGTAACTACTAAAAATAGTAACTTGCTTAGGTTTTATTTTACTACAAAGTTTTGCAAACGCCATACTTTGGTGCCTCCGTCATTTAGGAGTTAAAGCAAAGTTAACACAAAAAGAATTTGCCTAACAAAAGTAGTACTACAAGCTTTTATTATTTTATTTTATTTTTCAAACTTGTCATATATGAAAAAAATTGCCCCCTATCTTGGGTTTTCAATTTTTTATTTTGTAACCTCTTCTTCTTAATTGGAGGTCAAAATTCCAAATACAAACTTTAAACTTTATCATTTGTAGTAAATAATTTGTTGATGTGTCTTTCCCAAAGAAACTTATAACTTTAGTATGGTCAAATACGTAGTATAGGCTCTACACATTTATATTGAGGTGACTACTAATAAGCACGCCTAAACAAAAAATTGAGGGTTGTATGATTCAACTCAAACTTCTATGTACTAAAATTGGACAAACTTTGCAAAAAGACAAAAAAATTCTTTATAGAAGTATGCAATGTTTTTTAGAAAAAATTAGAATTGTTGAGCATCAAAAGTATAGGAATAGGTTGATCGATAAGAAGGAAGACAATTTTTCAACTTTTGAAAAACTAATTTTAAATAATAGTGGACTTGAATTATTGCATTGCTTATAGATTGACAACAAGATAATTGAAAGTCACTCCTAAAATGTACTTTTTTCCTAGTATTCATATAATAGTAGAAACATTATAGAAGTAGACAAATTGAATTCTAGTTTGAAAAAGTTTGAAAATTATTTTCTAATTCTCTAATTAGCATTTGGAAGAAAGTGTGCCTTATAACCCCTTGGATGCATTTGGAGCCAAAAAGTGATTCATAGATGAATTTAGATGCAAAATTATAGATGGGAGATTGAGATTTTTCATCCTTTTTTTTGGAATATTTCTTGAGTATATGGCTATATTAAATGGTGTGAGTAAATTTCTTCATTAAAATATTATTGACCCATGTATACAAGAAGATGATAACATACAGACAACAAAACATTCTATTTCAATGTATTTTAGCAAACATTTGAAATGTAGCAATGACGGTTGTGTAAATCACAAACAAAGTACAAGTTAGACTTGAAGTCTGTCTCACACATATACCATATCACAAATAGAAAAGTTGGCCCTATTTTGGCCAATAAATGAGCTAAACATTAACATTCCGATCCAGTTTCAAACAATTGTGCACTTAGAAAAGGATTCGAGACTCATACCTCTAGCAACAAAATCTAACTGAGCAAAAATTATAAGCATTGTTTGATAACGACCATATTGGAAAGAAGATACAAAAGCAAGCACAAAATTTATCCACATGGTATGAGGACCATGCAATGACATCATCAAGGATTACAAATCTCTATATTGGACACATCTTTTTGGTTCTTTACAAGTTGCATAGCTAGCATTTCAGGGGATTCTTCTTCATTTTCCTCACCTCCATCTTTGGCAAGATAATTTGTACTGTCTTCAACCTAAAGTTCATCCTCATCTTCATCATTATCGATAAATGTATCATCATCGAAATACATAGCAACTTCGGCTAAAAACTCCTCGTCTATAACTTCTAGCCTACTAGTAAACCTCTTCCTCCAAAATTTTGTGTTCTTGCTCTTTAAATTCAATTTCTCTATAAAGACATCTACCACTTGATAATTCTTCTATAGATATTGCAAACTATGATAAGAAAATGAAAAAAAACTGAAGGAAAAAAATTAAAAACCCATACATTTAGGGAAATTTTCTTACAAACTGACAAAAATTGACTTTGAAACCACTAGAGGATCAAATTGCAGCTAACCTAAGAGTGGTAGAACTACAAATGTAACGACTCACAATGAGCTCTTGCCCTCAATGTTTTCTACTATTTGCTAGCACTATATAAAACTTGTGTTTTAAGTGACGGATTTTAGGTGACATTCAATGAAACAACCCGTATTTTTATGTCAAGAATAATGTTCACTACAATATTGTGATGTCCACCATAACATAAAGATCTTATGGCGGATGTTACTATTGACAGAAAAACATAGATTGTTAGATTGGATGTCACCTAAAATTTGTCACCTAAAATACAAGTTTCTTATAGTATAGGTAGCAAATCCATTATTCCCTGTACAAATATAAATTGAACAATAATGATTGACCTTTATCTTCTATTATTTGAGGATCATCAAAACAAATTAGACAACATCCCAGAGAGATTCAAAACAAATTGGACACCATTACAAGGAGAATCTTTTTCATAAGTCGTCTCTACAATTGCGGTAATCATACAAAGACCTAAATTCCTTGAAGTTGATAAACTAGTACTAGGAAAATCCTATCAACAACTACAAATGCTTCATGCTATGTACAATCAACAATGAGATTAAACAATCCTTGCTTCCTTGCTACAAGGAGAAGTTTCAATCTTCCTAAACAGGCTTCCACATTGGGTTGCTTAGAGGTGTCAATCTATCTCCAAACAATCCCTTTGCACATCTAACACATCTACTAACAAATCTCTTATTCTGCTATTCCTAATCAAATGTCCAATGCCCCATATGTCTACATTTGAGTCATGACAACCTTTGCTTGTCTTAGGGATGTGGTCTTTGACATGTAGTCCGTGAACATGGCCACAAGGAGTATACAAAGTCTCATCAAAATCAATTAATATCCAATTGGTACCTAAAGCATTTTTGAGAACATTTTGCTACGATATATTTCGATGCATTAGATTTTTTTCATGCAATTAAACCACTACTTCCACAACATTGATCAATGCTCTCAAAAGTTCATCTTCAAGTCTCGCACGCCTTTTCACAAGACTTCGGGATATCATTTGAAATCTACAATCAACTCTATTAACTTTTTAATATTTGCTCTGTATTACAACAACCCTTGATGCTCTCATATATTTGGTGCACCCTCTCAAAGGTACTCCAATCTTTGTAGATCTTATCAATGCCAGTCCCTACGAGAACATGTTAATCTGTTAGTGTGATGATCGTATCATTGTAAATGTCAGACTCAACTTCTAGCATGATTCTAGCTTCAAACAAGTGCTTTCACTATAAGAAACCTATGTTTTAGGTGACGAATTTTAGGTAACATCCAATGTAGCAACATGTGTTTTTATGTCAATGACAATGTCTGCCATAACATCAAGATGTTATGGCGGACATTGTCATTGACGTAAAAACACATGTTGCTACATTGGATGTCACCTAAAATCCATCAATTAAAACATGGGATTCTTATAGTGTTTAAAAACTTGCTAATGTTGAAGCCTATCAAGAATACCAACAAACTATTCTTTCGAATAGATTGATTGATTGTAATCAAATCCATCACCTGAGTTTTACATCGCTTGGCATCATGTACTAGTGCACAGTATGTAACAATCATTGCATTGGCATAATAACACATGTGATAGGGCATGTCTCCATACGTCCAAATCAAATTACTAGTCAAATCTTGTTTGGGATCACCTTCAGTATCTAGCCCCTTCTCCTCGCCATGCCAAAGTACAAGTTTGGAAATCAATCTAGGCGCTAATTCTTGGATAAACTAGACTTTGTGGTGCCTCTATTAATGACAAGTGTTTCCAAAGAAATTAGGGATATTGGATTGTTTACAAGACAATTCCAAAAACAAATATAAGATTTTTTTGTACAACATGTAGATGGAGGTCTTAAATAATTTCCAAGATAGTCATCAAAATTCTAGCAAATGCCTTGGGTAGGGTCTTGACAAATAAAGTTATTGCTTCACTCAAATAGTTCATCAACTACAAGTAGCATCGGTGAGAAACTGAAAATGCCATATGTAGCGGTTGCAACAAGTAACCTTTGAGTTCAGAGACCTCTAGAATCCTAGTATCCATCCTTGCTTCTCTTAACAATTTCTAGAAAGGATCTTATTGAGGAGCTGCTTAAGATCAAAAAATATATATGTATATAAAGATGCGACACGATGGTTACATCATTACAAAGAATCATTGAAGAAATAGAGATAGTGGATTAAATGACCTCTAACTAATTTTTCAAATCCTTTGGTGTATGCTTTGCATTATATAAGATACCTACTTGCAAAATTTTAAAGCATAGGGCACTTTTAGAATTTTTTGCATTTTTTTTAATTGTTGTGACTTACAACCTAAAAATTAAAAAAATTGGAGGTAACTTGTTCAACTTCAAATGTTAATATCCTCCATTAGGATGCATTGGAACTATTGGGAAAATTTCAAAAGAAATTAAAATAAAAAAGGCAAAAAATTTGGGAGATATGTTCAATTGTGACTAATGTGACTACTAAGTAAATAATGCCCCTTAAGGGCATTAGTCTTATTAGTCACAATTTAGTAAATTTGCCACAACTTTTGTATAGCGAATTGAAATTTCTCAAATATTTTTATATATGCTTTACATTATATAAGACACCTACTTGGAATTTTTTGGAAACATTGGATACTTTTAGAATTTTTTGCAATTTTTTTTTGTTTAAACTTACAACCCAATTTTTTTTTAATTAGAGGTAGCTTGTCTAATTTCAAATGATAATATGCTTTGTTAGGATGCATTGGAAATATTTGAAAATTTTCAAAAACAATTGAAATAGAAAAGGCAAGGAATTTGGGAGATTTTCTCAATTATGACTAATGTAATTAATGCCCCTTAGTCACAATTGTGAAAATTTGCCACAACTTTTTCATGGTAAATTGAAATTAAAAAAAATAATAATATATACTTTAAATCATATAAGACACCTTCTTGAGAATTTTCAAAAGCATTGGAGACTTTTAAAATTTTTTGCAATTGTTTTATTGTTTTAACTTCTTACTAATAAATAAGTAAAATTTGATCTCACTTGTCTAATTCCATTTGCTAATATGATTATTTAGGATTTATTACAACTTTCATAAATATTTTTGGAATTTTTTTAAATCAAGAGGTAGAATTGTGGGAGATTTGCTTGATTGTGACTAATGTGACTAATGCCTAAAAGGAATATCAATCACATAAGTTACTATGTACAAAATCTTTGAGAATTTTCTAGTCAAGGGATTTTCATTGATATATGAGTATGTTTGTTGATGTTGAAAATGTCCCTTAATGAAGTTTAATATATTCATTTTTTCAATTGACTTTTGAACTTTTTAAGCATTCTATACTATTCTCTAAAGCACCTTATAGGCCCATCCGTCCACCCAACCTTCCAGCCTTTGCCTCTCACTTTTATGTCCTCTATAATGCTTGCCCGGTTGTCCGGCCAAAGGCCCATCCGGCTACCATCCGACCACTCGTCCAATTGTCCATCCAAAGGCCTACCCATCCATCTAACCACTTGTCTAAAGGCCTATCTGACCGCCGTCTAACTACCTGTCCAAGCACCCATTTGACCACCCATCTAACTGTTATCTGACTATCCATTTAAAGGTTTGTCCAACCACCTGTCCACCCAACCACTAGATGGACAATTTATTCAATGTCAAATGATGTTCGGGGGGCTCTGGGCACTAACGTTGGACATCTAAGCATCTTGTCAATCATGTTATAAGGAGTAGGAACTTGTACAAACACAATAAGGGAATGCCAACCCCAGCCACTCAAGTCCACTTGAAGAGCCCAACAAAAGTGTACAAACCTACAAGCTGAATGAAATTATATATGAAGAAGCCCACCACACCAGATTAGGTAGGAAGGATTTTGTCCAAGGAATCCTTAGTGGCTGCAACAATTGCAATTTCTGTATTGTATCCCACATCCGCCAACTTCTTGATGTCATTGTCTTTGAATTTTGCACTTAGACATCTCTCTTCCCAGGTTTGGCAAAAGGCTTTATACTCATCATTCTTGTCCATTAAGGCAAATAATAGAAAAAGAGTTGAAAGAAAAACAACAAAAAAGTGGAGAAATGAAATCAAACCCTAGAGCTTGCACTTCTAGAAGAAACAAAGTGGAATGTGCTCGGATGAAATCAAAAACCAAAATTGGGAGAAACTAGGTCAAGAAAAATAGAAAGCAAACAAGAGAGAGGCGAGAGCCAAATCCTACATCACCCAAATTGCCCACAACTGTAGCATCTCCTAAATTCATTTGTAACTATGACCATCAAATTAGGTGAAGAGATCCAAGCCAACCATCGCTTTAACTTCCCCACATCGGTAGGTTCGAGGAGATTCATCCATTACTTTTACTTCTTTTTTTCTTTTTTTCTTTATTTTCTTATGGAATATTTTTTTCCTTTTTTCCTTTTTTCTCTTATAGGCACTTTTGTACAATTAGTAGAAATTGAAATGTTCAATCTAAGTGGATGAAACACCTCCAAAAGTACAAATTAAATAGAGATCTTGGATAATATAAATTTTATGTAGTTGTAATATATATAGAAGGAAATATTTTTCTATCCAATATGTACATGAATATTGAAATTTAGAATAGTTCTATAACATTTAATATCTCATCTTTTACACTTTAGTAAAAGCGGTTAAAATTTGTTTGCCCCTCACTTTGACACTCCTCTGAGAGGCAAAATGCCCCAATTTTTTCTTTCCACAATCGATAGAATTTTGAAGTATACATTCCAAATTAGATCGGGTGAGGGTGTGCTTAAAAAAAATTAGGCAGACTTTCAAAACATGAGGCTTTTCTAGAAGTCACAATTGTAATAATTTGCACTTTTATAATTCAATTACTTTATATTTTGGAATGTATAAAGTAAGATTTAGTATTTGAAAAAATCCATTGCATTCAATACTCAAATTGTTTTTGTGTTTTAAAAAAATATGGCTTAGGATTTAGATCTAAAATTTCCAAAAGGTAGATTTGGCAATATTTTATAAATAGTGCTTGTGTACAAATCTACACTTTCCTTTTGTGGAAATTCCTTTGGCTCCATATGGTCTCAAAAAAGTGCTTGACGAGCAACTAGTAGAGACAAAGGAGAAGTCTCACCTCCCATAGATTTTAAGGAGATAGGTCTGGCCATATCTAGAAGGCATCGACTACCTCTTACACTCACTTCATCTAAAAAATACTTCCTATAACAAGCCCCTTCTATAGAATCTAATCTAACATCGCTACTTGTGAGTGTTTCTAATCCAACTTCTAAATTTATAATGTTTATACGGATTCCACGACAATCCTAGAATTAATTTGAAATCTTGGATAGGTTCAATATGAAAATTCACTATGCCTTCCAAACAATGAATGCTTTTTTGTATGATTGAAACCTAAATAACCTAAAATGACTAAAAGAAATACTAAATGGTAAAATTTTAAGATTTTTAGGTTGATTAAGTCAATATTAAGCCTTTTCACAAAGTAAATCCTAATTCAAAGCAAACTACTTCTAAAAAATGACTTAACCCCTAAAGGTTTTTGACTATATTTTCACCAAAACAGCTCTAAAACTATCATTTCTAGGACAACTACCAAATTTTACAAAAAAAACATTTCTGGAACAATATAACCATAGGATCTTTTAGAGAACTAGTTTGAAAATATGTAGTAAAAATTTCAGAAAGTTTCGCCATGTAGATTGCAAGATATTAGTGTTTGAAGTTACAAAAATACTTTTTTTACTGCTGCGAAAATCCGGGCAGTTGCACTTCTAAAGGCCACATTTATAGAAAAAATGTTCAAAATGGTTGTTACTATTTGGATTCATTCTTCAATTCAAGTTGGTTACATTCTTGGAAATTTTCAAATCATTTGGACTTATACAACATGTACAAAAAAATAGTAAGTAGAAAGAAATAGAGAATGATTCAAAATACTAAATAATTAACAATTTATTTATTGAATTGAAAAATGCCAATTACAATGGTTCAAATGTTATGATAAACAATTTAAAGCCAATGTTTAAATTTCTTTTCAAAAATATTGAAAATTGAGTAAAATAAAGGACTTCAAAGTTTATTTTAGAGTAGAGAATCCATAACTACCTGCAAACTAAAATTCTTCATAACTTTTGACTCATTAATTCAAATGGAATTATTCAAATCTTTCTACATATATATAAATCTATAAAACCAATTTCAAATTTTTGTTTCCAAAAAAAGTGATTTTTTTAATTAGCCTGAATTGCCCAAGTTGAAAAATAAACAACATATCATGCGATAACTTTTCAACCATGTAGTCAAAAGTCTCAAAAATTGTTGGGCATTAAAGACACTCCTTGTCCACGCCTTGTATTAAATTTTGGTTCCAAAAAATGGAAATCTCTAGTCACACGTACCTACCCAAAATTGTTATGTTGCCAGAAAAGGCACTTTCATTGATCCTTTAGGGGTTAATGCTAAATATTTTCAAAGTTTAACTATTTAAGAACAATTTATCTAATTCCAATTATAATTTACTATCAATAGAATTCTATATGCAACATTAAATTCTTAGGATATTTTTTGTTAATCATTAAATTTCAATCAACTCTAAATTTTACTTAAATTTAAGAGGTTCATTCAATTTAATCTAAGGTTATAGAATTTATCTTTCCAATCTTTTAGAAGATAAAGGAAATTCTTTTAAACCCTAAATTTTAACTAGAGGAACAAAATTGCTTCAAAGGATTAATGTTGAAATCTCAATTTCTTTCTAATCTTTTTAACATTCTAATCCTAGTGGAAATTTAGGTCTAAAATATTTTAAGAACCTTTAAAAGATTAATGGTAAAATTTCTAAACTCAATTCAATCTAAATTTAATTTAAAGTTATAATCTTATTTCAAAATATGTTTTAATGCAATTGTAACTGAATTTAAACACAAACAAAAGGATATAGGACAAGTTAATTTACCTCCCCAATGTTGGATGTGACAGTCCCATCATCGCAGAAGATCAACATAATCTCCTTGAAAAAATCCGGGCCCACCATCACCATTCCTAATCTATTTTGTAATGAATTTCATGATAATCCAATTATATTCTAATCTAAAACACACTAAAACTTCCCACACTAATTCCTATGAATTCATTAGTAATATTAGTATTTTTTGATATTATTAATTGAATTAAAATGCAAAAATATTATTCCCCTCAATTCCCATTGAAAAATACTAGTCACCTAATAAAATAATAAAATTGAAACAAAAAATACTATTTTCCTATTAGAATAATAAAATTTAAATCCAACTCTACTATTCATCCATTATTCAATGATGCTCTTATTTTAATTAACCCCTAAAGGACCATGATTGTCCCTTCGGGGGACAAATGCGATTTTGGATAGATACCTACAAACTGAATTTTTGACCTGTTTTTTTTAAACTTTGGGAGGAGATAGAAAAACTGAATATCTTTTTAGGGATTTTTTTTTCAATTGGTGTCTGGGAACAAAAATTATGCCCGAATAAGCTCAAAACAGGGGACGATAGGTAGTTCGGGCAACAAAGAAAACTTTGAAATTTTTCTTTTGAACTTTTTTCCTTATATATTATATTTTTTCTATCTAGAAAGATTTGATTCATTTCATTTGGATTTGTTATGAAAAAGTTATGGACATTCTTGTTTTTTGGGTAGTTAGAGCATCTTCTTGAAAAAATTAACTTGTAGGATTCATTTCTGAATGCAATTTCCGCTATTTTTCAATTTTTTTTCATGGTTTAGTTTACTTTCTAGAACAATCTCACCATTAGGATTACTGCATTTTAAATCTATCTAAAAGATATTAATATTTTAGATTTTCCTTCTATCTTGTACCTACTTCTACTTAATAATTTCTTTTAGTATGAAAATTAAATTTTTTTGAAATTATTTTTTTTCCCTAGATTTTCAACTCAATTCTTCACTATAAAGATTTAAAGCTCAAAACTATGCAGTGAAAAAAATTTTAAGTTAAAAATATTCAAAGTCAAAAAATTGAATCCTACAATGTGCAAATATTGTGCAATATGTGGGGTCAAAAATTTTGAAATTTCTTTCAGACTTTTTTATACTAGTAAGGTGTAAGTTCCTTTGGCTAGATGTGGAAAAAAACAATTTAAATGTTTTTTTTACTCTTTACTATGAAAATGATAGTTTTCAATGTTTTTTGGTAGGAAACAAGGCTTGGTCCTTTAGGGGTTAAATTAAATAATCTTTTGTCTTTTCTATTTGGATTATTAGGCCTAATAGGACAATCTCATGATTAATTCATTTGCCAAATAATCCAAAGGAATAAAATTAAATGGCTAACCAACAAATTAGATGAATAGTACTTAGAATAGAATTCTCCAAATGAATCTACTTGGGTTCTAGCAACTAACTATCCAACAAAACTAATAAAGAATCAAAGAATTGAATCTAAGTGGGACAGAACAACTAACTTACCAAAAAATTAAAAAGAATAAAATTTAGAAATGAATCTAGGTGGGTCCTAACGTTATTAATTGCAATTTCCCATTTGCTCGTCTTCTTCCTATTTCAACTCAACATTCTTTCCAACATTCTCGTTACTTTTGGATTGCAAGTTTTGAGAATGTGAAGAGTTGTAGACTAATAATTAAGTGTGTAATGATGTATTAGTGAGAATTTTAATAAGTTTCAAAAGTAAAAGATGAGTTAGAAATTACCTTTTGTTCTTTGAGTGACATCATCTAAGGTAAGCCCACCATTTAACAATCACCGGACAACAACATGTCCAATTATGACACAGGTGACCACACATGACAAGAACTTTCAGAACGGTGCAGGACTATACTTTTGCAAATGACTGCGCATCGTGCAGTGAAGGGCTATCAAAAAAATTTCAACGGATTTTACACTTGTTGTCTTACTGTTGATATAAAATTTGTTCAAAGAAACCTTTTCACTTGATATGACAGAGATAAATCATGCCAAATTTTAGAGCACTCTAGTCACTCTTTTAGCTTAAAGAAGTACTTGAAGTTTTCTTGTGTAAGTTTACTATAGCCTCCTGAATTTTTGCTCCATGTTGGCTCCTTAGAGTATTTGAGACCTCCGAACTGAGCACCCATGGATTGCACCCACAAATTGAGCACCTCCAAATAGAAATCCGACCCAATAAAGACCTCAATTTTGACGGCACTCCAATCGAGACCTCAATTCAAGCCTTCACTCAACCTCCCAACTTACCAGCCTAAGAGCATCCCCACCAGCGAGTTCCGTTTCCGTATCCCTATCTGAGTTTGGGACGTCACATGCGGATGAGACCTCGCCGCTCCTCGCGAGTTCCCTAAATGAGCCTCTGGATACAGAATTGAAGCAAAGTTTTACAAAAATCTGTATAATTTAGAAACACATATTGTACGTAAAGGTTGGTGCGGTGAGATTTCTGTATCTCTATGTGCATGTGAGATCCTTTTCCTAAACTTTTATGGATAGGGAACTCACTGGTGGGGATGCTCTAACAAGGTCTAGTTCTCAACTCCAGTTTCATCCTTCGGTTGGTTCAGTTATGTCCAACCTCTCAATCTGCCATTGCCTTGAACTTCTAGTCTGGACTTTTCATCTATAACCTTTTATTATTGATTTTGATTTCTCCTAAAAGACACAACAACTAAAAGAACAACTCATTAAAGTCAAAGATTTTGGTTTTTTTACAAAATATTTTTTAACTCTAAATTTTAATTAATTGACTAGTTCTATCTACGAATTAAAACAATTACTTTCTTTCTAATCTAAAAACTCAATGCAAAGTCTAATTTCCTAACAAATCTAAAACTAAAGGTTTCTAACAAAACACTAAGGATTTTCTTAGACTCAAGGTCAAAGCTTCGCCATGTGGGAACTACCCTAGGCAATAATGGTGACAATCTAATTTCTTAAGCTTAAATTCTTTTAGATTTGATATGTTTGAAGTCAAAGCTTCATTGTGTAGGAGCTACTCCAAGAAACATGGTTAACACAACAATTTAAAAGGGTAAATTCTTTCAAAATTTTGTGTCTAAGGTCAAAGTTTCATTGTGTGGGATTGTGAGGGCTTCTCAAGGCAACATGGGTGGAAAATCAAAACAAACTAAGTATCTTAGAAAAGTCCATTCCCAAAAGAGGTACACATGACAATGTTTAACTAATTTTTAGGAAGAGTTTTCCAAAATTTCCACAAAATCATCAATAGTTCAAAATAAATTCAATTATGGGGGATCAAACCTTCTAAATATCCAAAAGATTGAATCAAACCTCAAAGGGACTCCCTTGTTCTTTAAAAAGAGTTCAAATTTGAAAAATTTGGCAAACAATTTGACAAAATTTGGCCTCAATAAATTGCAAAATAAAAAACAATAAAGTATTAGGGTCAAAACAATAGAAAAATAGAGGCTCCAAAGTCTTTAGAAGGGGCCTCATATACTTGTGTCAAGGTGATTGCAAGAAACACTTGTACTATTTGTTGCGTTTTCAACACTAGTCATGATATTTTTCTAGAGCACTTAAAAATTAGAAAACTATTTTTAAAAATTTTAAAATATAATTAATGTATACACCTCTAAGACAAAGGTTTTTACCAAAGGAAATGGATAGTAAAATTAATTAAAAATAGTATAAAATAAGTAAATGAAAAAAATAAAAATTGGACATTTGTAACAACTATATAGAGATGTTCAAATGTTCAATCACCAAAAATTCCATGAAAATAATACTTTATATGTTTCAAAATGCAAGCAGAAAGAAAGAAGTTCACTTTATAAACTTCCACATAGTATAGAATTAACTATTTTTAAAATTTCTTTGGAGGGCTGTTGTATAGTTTTATAGTAGAAAGTACTCTACAAAATTTTACAGTGTAACTTTTCAAAAAAGGTACTCAATAGTACTAGAAACCTCCAAATTGGCAAGTCTGATATACATTTTTGTCAATAAACTATTTTTGGATAGTAAACTATTTTTGGATAGTAAACTATTTTTGAAAACTACCAAAAAAATCAAGCAAGTTGTTTGATAGTCATCAGTACCTTTTCTATTAATCTTAAGTCATTTGGATATAAAACACAAAAGTTATGGCCAAAAAACATATTAGCATACACAATGTGACACAAAATAGGACAAGTGTTTCTTGCAATTGCCTATCAAGGCATTTTACACCCCCCTTGTGAACAATTAATTATCCACCTACAATAACTAACCTTAGACAACTAGATTCTTTTGATTATTGAGATATGATTCTATTAGTGGGTGCCTAGATGTATATCCATTGTGCCTTCTAAGCAATGGATTTTCTTTAGTATTTAAGTGACTCAAGTTGTAAAATTGGCTTGAATTATTGATTGACAACGTTATTAATAAGGTTTTTTTGTCATTTAACAAGGCCACTATGGTTTTCTACAAATACTTGTTTAGACCAAAACTATTGATTTAAACTTATAGAATATTATTTTTCCTTTTCAAAAGTGTGAAGGCCTTCCTATGGCCTCAAATTTTCTCTAATGCAACATAACATTGAAAGTTGTTCTTGGCTATTGGAAATTATACCATAGAGGTTTCTAAAATCCATATAGGTTAAGACTTTTTCCCACCATTTTGCCTTATTTGGGCTCTCAATTCATCTATGTTCCAAGCATATATTAGAAATGTGGATAACTTTTCATATATTAGAAGGGTGGATAACTCTTTATATATTAGAAGGATGGATAACTCATCAAGCATATATTAGAAGGTAGATAACTCTTCACTAATTGTCCCCTGAAAAGATGTTTCCACTCCTAACCAATTTCCTCCCCCCCCCAAAAAAATCACAAGTCGTTGATTTTAAATTAAGAAAAATACTCCCCCTCTCAAATGCCATCAATTTCTCGAAAAATCACACGTCATCAATTTGTAGAAAGATTTAATCTGAGCCATTCAAATACAAATTCAGAATACAAATACAGATATTGTATGCATACAATATGTATGCAATACCAAGTATGGATAGAATAGACATATTATAGAGTACGGATATGGTATGAATATAATATAGATACGAATATATGAGAAAAGAAAAATACTTGAGCTGATATAGATATGGATACATGAGGAAATATGAATACAAATACGGGAGGGGATATGGGGTACAATCAATATCCCATATTGATTGTCTTATGAAGTGGTTTTTAAAATTATAAAGAAGGGTGGGAGGTGAGGCTTAGGGGATAATTAATTTTAATTAATTAATTAAACCTAGGAGGGACTCTAGGGGATAATAAAAATATTAAATGTTTTTTTCTTTGTCTTTTGGGTAGAAGTGATCCCTCACTATCTATAGTGTTTATAAACCACGTCTTTTCTCCCCCCCCCCCCCCTTGCGAAGTCTGAAAAAAAATTGTCATGCATGTGGCGCAAATCTAGGGCCTAGATAGTTATCATGTTCCTTCATCTTCCTTGCCCCTCCTCGCCGGTGCAGTAGAATGGTTGCAGACAGTCGCAAGGAAGTTGCAATTTTAATATAATATGCATAAATATATACACAAAAATATATCAAATTACTATTTGGAAAATTATTGAATTCATCATCATAGAAATATTGGTAATCTTCACTTTCAACTTTTGAAGTTTACTGTAACAAATCCTTTATGTACAAGTTATCTTACTCATTGAAGTCCTATCATTTATATGAAGTTCAAAGTTATGTAACTTAAATGATATTATATCATTCTACAAACATCTAAATCATTATTGCTTGAATATTTGAAGAGACAATCTTGTGTTCTATACAATGTAATTGCAAAATTATATAGTCAAAATTGATGCGTTTTATATTTCATAGACTGACCTTATTAAATGGTTAAATATTGAATTGGTGGTAGCATTTAGTGGAGCACTTGGTGGGTTTGAAGATATTGATGCAATAATATGTGAAGGTTGCTTATGCAATATATGAATTATAAAAATGATTTCAACACTATAAAGAATAAAACCTAAAACATTAAAACAGAAACAAACTTGACAAGATACTATTGGAAATCTATCTACAACTTCCAAAATGGTAATAACATTCCAATGAAAAAAATGGGATTAAGAAGAGTAAACCTAAAATATAGGTAAGCCATTTTTCATTGAAACAATTGGCATCAGACATTGTCTTCTAAAAATTTCTTTGAGATTAAAGATCTCATTCAATGAACTCATAATTGCTTTAGTATATACAATAAGTTTCAGTTTTTTTAAAATTTATCTAACTATATTGTCTTGTTATTTATCTAAATTTTTTATTAAACTTGAAAGCAAGATCAATGTTTCATCATGTAAATGTATTGTAAGTAGTTATTACTTCTTCTGGGTGCTTTCTTCCAAAAGAGGCAATAACTGCACTGTAATCATATTAAAAAAATTTGCATGAGGGATGGGATTAAAATTTTGAAATTAAATTTTTTTTGGTGTACAATCAACCAATGTCGAAGACACTGCAAGAGGTGACACAAATCTTCATTGAGTGTACAAATCTGGGGTCATGGTTAACAGATCTTAGTCGCCAAAGACTTGCAACGGCGTCGGAGGAAGCCCGCAAAGGAACGGACATCAACTACGACATTGCTGGTAAGGCTCTCACTTTTTTCGTTTTTTTACTACGTGCATTCATCATTGTATTGATTCATTGTTAATAATGCTATTGCTGTTGTAGATGTTACGCTTGGTGAGGGTATTCCAAGCATTGGAACACTCGACGAGGTCATCATTATAGATGATGATGATGATGATGTCAACAATGACCCTCCATTGTGGCAGCGGGACAATGGCGCAGGAACTTTTGGCGAAGCCTCATCACATGATGATGTCCCAATGTTCATACCTATAGCTTATTCTAAGGAAGATAGGTCAATTAGTTTTAGGCTATAATGGTAATATTGAAGTGTTAGAGACACAATTAGTATAGGAGGGAGGGGGTTGGAGTCCTCCTTCAAGACTTTGACAACCAACAACATGTTGGCACATGTTAAAAATTAAATATTTAATATGTTTTTGTGGAAAATAACTTGAGAGTGACTATCCACTCTAAGTACAATGAGCATTTCAATGAGTACAATGAATACAATGAGCAAAGGATACAAGTGATCCCTCACTATCCACCCAAAAGATAGGGCACATGATCTAATATTGTTTTCAAATTGGCATAAAAGGATGACCTATTATACAAACTTTACTACTTTGCTCTCCCAACCTTCAATTCTTGGATCATATATAATGAGGTTTGGGTGATGGTGCCTTAACCGCTCAACCACATTGCCCTAAAATTCTTGCATATAAAGGATTAAAGGAATGACCCTACTATCTATGACAGCCCTAAATCTTAATAGTGAGCATGGTGGCGTTAAAGGTTGACCCAAATCTTGCATGTCATGCAAATATTCAATGATTTTGGCCTCCTCACATCTTGATAAAATGAGTAAACATCGTCATTTTTGACTCTAAATATACAATGCCCACAATATATTTCAACAATGTTGATCTTGGTAAGCTTACTATATATTTTTCAATATTTATTTTAATTGACATACTAGAGGTGAATCTTTTAGATATGTAATATTTTATGGAGGGTTGCTATTATATAAGCTTAAGAGTGTGAACCCATGAGCCTAGAATACTACATATTTGTGGTATAGGTGTTTATAATATTAAAAAAATTATAGTTATAGTACAACTATGCTGTATTTTCCTATATAATAGGTGTTTATGTGATTATCACCATCAATGGTTGTTGTATATCTACCTATATACTTGCTCAAGGCTCACATGCAAGCATTGTCGGTATTTTAAATGATATGTAATCCAAGAGCAATCAAGACATTTGACATTTGTTCACTATAGATTGAAGTTGAAGTAGTCTTTCTAATTGTTAAAAAGAATTATACCATGAATTAGTAGACTTTTAATAGTGACTTTACAAGGGTTGAATTACTAGTCTATAATTAAGTAGCTATTGTTACCAATTGATGAAACCACCCTAATGTAGCCATCTTTGTCAAGGAATTTTTTCAAATATAAGCTTATAGCATCTTCTCTATATCTTATGGTCTAAAAAATCTCAACATAAACTAAACTAAACTACTTGAAAAGTAAAAGATTGCATGTTCATTTCGCAAGTGACTATGTAAAAGATTTCATCAATTGATCACTACAATGTTTATATTCAAGCTATTAATAAAAATGTGTTATATGGTCAATTTCATTAAAATAGTCGTATTCCAATACAATGGCATGACACTCCGTTAAAATGGCACAACATTCTATTTAAATGGCACGACATTTGGTCAAAATGGCATGACATTCCATTAAAATGGCACAAACGTAGTTTGATTCATAGAAGGAATTCCATGGAAGATGGCAATCTTAGCAAGTATGTTTATAAGTAGAGGGTGTAGAATTTAGCTATCCTATAATTAGAATTCAACCTAAGATACAATAGAAAGCTACAAAGCACATTTTCTTCTTCTACCGCTAGGCCTATATGTCAAAATGGCACTCAGAATATTGCCATTTTAACAACATTGACCATTTATGCTTGACTTGATAGGAAGATCTAAAATTGGAGTGTTAATTCTTCTTGTAGAAACTCATAATTATTGTCTAACTAGTACAACTATCTTGGAGAGACTCAAGCTTATTTTGTATTGGGCATTGGCCTCAAGAAAACTTCATCTTCTTCAAAAGAAATCAGAATTGATCATGAAATTTTTTATTGATTGACAAGTTTTATTTTGCTTGCAATTAAGGGTAAAAAAGACAATCACTAGTTTTGAATTGTATCATTTATTCACCTTATTTATTTAGTATGCCACCTCAAAAGTATCAATCAAATAACCAAACTTGATTATAGAAACTTTAATTTTGTGGTCAACATTTTCAAATTCAATTGTGTGAAAAAAACTAAAAGATCTATGCTTTCAATGTTTTCAATAAGAATTGTACAAAATTGAATTTTTTAATTTAAAATGTAATATTGATAACAACAAGTATCTAATGAATAATTGAAAACTTTCTTTTATTTCTCTTGTACTTACAAAAGTTCATATATAATATTTTTTGAGCATTTTGTCCAAAACTTTTATAAAATGCTTGCAATAAATAAATTTTGATACTACAAAATCTCCTCTTTTCACAAATGATTTTTACTACCATTATGTTTAAATCTTCTTTAAAACAATTAAGTCTATTACATTTTTAAATGTTCACTATTGAAAATTCAAACTTTGACTTGATATTTGATAAACAGTTGCTTTGATCTCAAATTTCCTCCAAAGAGGAAAGTCAAACCAAATATGATATTGCTCATTTTTCTTGAAAATAAAATAAGCCTTTGAGAATTATAATATGTGGTAGAACAATGCATTTTTTTACAAAGATTATAGGATATTGATGATCTTTATAAAAATAATGCTATGGAAGTCCAACTTTGAGTTTCATAAGATCAACTTGATATTTTGCTGGGACACCCCACTTCTTAAGTTCTTCAAGTTTTCTTTCTTTGATTTTTGTCAATTTTAATCTCTCAACACGTCTTACTTGCTTCAATCTTTCACCTTGTGCAATCTTTTCTCTTGCAGTTGCTTTCCTTGCTTCTTCTTTAACTCTAACTTGTTCTTTAATATAGACAAGATTTTTCATTCTTAGTTGGTGTAGTCTTTCATCTTCCTTCTTTGCATCTTCAATACCTTCTTTTTGTAGTTTTAGAATCTTATAGAATTCTTGTTCAGCACCAATTGCCTACATTTAATCAAATACAATGGAAGTTCAAATATGACACATATAATATAATGTATAGTATTTTTTAAATATAAGATTTTATCTAGAGATATATTGTTGTATATACAAATTTTAAAATGATACTATTAAATTCAAATTTTTGAGGATAAGATTAACAAACTAAAAAAATAGATACAACAAGGAGTTGTTAGTTCTTCAACTTCCAAAATGAAGTATATATGATTTAAAAAACATACTAAAAGCAATGACTATACCTGATCTGCAATTTGTCTTGCTTTCATAATCTTTTGTTGTTCTCTTGCAAAATGAAGTTCTGCATTCATGCGTCGAATTTTTTCAACCTCCGCTGCTTCTTTTTCCCTCCATGCTTTTTCATGCGCTTCCTATTTTAATGTACAAATATAAATATTATTAAATGCTAAAACATTCATATTATCATTGGATGTCCAATAATAAATGTAAGGTCTCCATTTCTAAGTATACAATAAAGTACATGGATAATTCCCTCTTGAAATTTTTTCAAATCATTGAAATATATGTATACATTTCAAATCAAGAATTAGCTATACAAATGTGAAATCCTACAAACATGATCAAAATGAACAAAGAATATTTGTGCAGTATGCAATAATTTAAATTTTTACATATAGCATGTTAAAATTTTGAAAAAATTTAAGCATTTAATACATTCAACAATTGTAAAGTGCAAAACAAATTCACAATTTTTTAAATAACTGTATGAGTTCTTACAAATATACGTTGATTTCGTAAATCTTCCAAAACATCAGCGGCACCTGAAGCACTTTCTTGGGCTTTTCGAGTTGCATCAGCACTGGCTTCTTTTTCCTTTCGTATTCTTTCTTGTTCATCTTTGTAGGCTTGTTCTTGTTGATCTTTTGCAAATATGTATGCATTTCGTTTTTCTTCTTCAATCATTTCTTTTTCTTTGATCTACAAAACTTATCAAAAAGAACAGTATATAGTATTTCACAACTAAAGATTTTTCATGCTTAGAGGCTGAAAATTATTTCAAAATACTAGTTTTCAAAGCAAGGTAGAAATCTTTATCTATAGTTGTTTTTTAATAAATCTAATTGTAAAATCTTTAGTAAACTTATTAGAGTACACCTTCCTAAAACTTCAAGATAAAAAAAACTTTTTGATTGCAAGGTCATAATGCATGAATTTCAAAAAGAAGTATTTCCAATTCTTTTCAAATGGTTAAATTTTATTTTTAGAATTTTATTTCCAAAAAAGGGGAGATCCTATGACTTGCAACTCTCTATAATATGTTGAAAAAATAATTAGTCAATACATAATTATAAAAAATTCCAACAATAAATATTTCATATCCATGGACAAGAAACATAATAAGTAGAAAGAAGTAGAGAATGATTTGAAATATTAGATTGTCAATAATTTAGTTGTAGGATTAAAAAAAAATATCAACCCTAATGGTTGTAATGGTATAATAAAAAATCTACATCATTTGATTTTAGTTTATTACCATAATATTTGAAAATCAAGTTAAATAAAGGACTTTAAAGTTTATTTTAGCTTAGAGATTCCATAATAGCTGACAAACTAAACTCTTCATAACTTTCATGTCATTAATCAAAATGGAATGATTCAAAGATTTCCATGTATATGTAAAATCAAAAATGAAAAATACAAATTTTTATTTTTTAAGCGCTTATATGTGAGTTGCATTCACTAATAAGCTTTAAAAAATACGACATATCATACAATAATTCTTTAAGCAAGTATTTGAAATTTATAAAAATTATAGTGCCTTGACTAGATGTGTGAAAATTTCAAAGAAAAATAATGAAATTTCCATTTGTAAGTGGATGATTTAAATGACTATGTTGCCAAACAAATGCTACTTGGTCCTTTAGAGATTAAACCATTGATATAGATTTATACTTATATTTTTATATTACACAATTGATTTTATATATTATAATATATAAATTTATACAATTGAATTTATACAAAATGTTTTTTTTGTATATTATAAGTTCATACAATATGTCTATACAATTAAATTATATATATATTTGTATCACTTCATATTTCATTCATTTTCATTATTTTATGTTGTGGAGTAGTACGGAGTACATACTTATTTCAAACTCATATTTTCATCAATACTACAAAAATCGATAGCATTAGTAATATTAAGTTACTAATTTTTTCTTACTTGTTCTCTAATTCTTTCTTGTTTTTTATTTTCTTCAACCATATATTTCATTAATTCTATTCCAGCTAATCTCTTTGCCTCAGCTTTCTTTTCATCTTGTTCCATCAAATACTTAATTTCTCGTTGAAGTTTCAACCCTTCTTGTAATTTTTGTTCATCTGCAATTTGTCTTTGTAGCTCGTTGTACTAGTTTAGACATTACACAATAATTATCAATTGAAAAAAATCCTAAAATAAATATCAGGGTTGAAAAGCTATCATTTGGCATATTAAATTTGTGGGGTCATACAAGTAGAATGAACTCCTAATTTTCCTTTTTAAAATGTTTATCGATAAATAAATAAAAACATTATGTAAAATATTTAAAAAATAAATCAAATTACTCCTTAAAAAAACCTCAATTAAGATGACATACTGCAATTTGTTGGCGTATCACTTTTGCTCCTTCATGTCTCTCAATTTTCTTTTTTTCTTCTTGGTTATCATAAAAATCAATCAATTTGTAGCGTGCTGCTTCCATTATTATATGCCATTTTTTATCGTATTCTTTTTCTTTAATCTCCCTGTTAATCTATAATAAAAATTTGAAAATTAAATTTTTATGAAGAATTTGTAAAGAAATATTATTCGTATTTATCAACATTCAATACTAAATGAAATTAATATTTTTGTTGTATGTACAACATTTTTATTATTTTATAATTGGTTTTGAAAAGTACCCTATCCATTTTTTGACCATCACGCTCAATTACACATTTTGAATATGTACATATTGTGTTCATAAGTTTCACATCATCTTCTCTTTCCTCCATAGCCCGCCTTGCTTCTTCTAAAGTTCTAATAAACTTAAATGCTTATATTGATTGAAATTATATTTATATATATATATATATATAGTTGGTACGTAATATATATAAAATAATTTGTCATGTATACTTTAATTACAAATAAAATTATAATCATAAATGAGAATACACATTATATTTTTGATTTGATTCTCACATTACATCTTCTTGTTTTTTCAACATTTCAGCATCAGATATAGGTCCACTTTTTTTCTTGCGCTCAGCTTCCAACTAAAAATCCATCTACGTAATTAAATCTTGTACATATTTCTATTTATTTTAAAATTTCAAAAAGTTCCCTCAATTTGCCATAAATATCTTAAGTTCCTTTTCTTTTTTTTAAATTAATTAATTTTAATTTTAATTTTAATTTTTCATATAACAAGAAAAAAATTAAAGATTATTGTTAATACATAATAGATGGATGAAAACAACAACTATTTTTGTTTCAATTAGAATGTATACTTGCATCATCAATTTTTTTCTTTCATTTGCTTTAGCATTTCTCTCAGCAAGAATTGCTTCTTTTTTTTTCTTCCGATCTTCAAGGATGGCTTGTGTCAAAATAATAGCTTTTTTCTAGCTTACAAATATACAAATTTTAGAACTAAAGCATACCAAATTAAATCTTTGTATATTTTAAATTTATTTGATTTATAATAATAATTGAAATAAATTTGATGATATTAAGTATATACTTTGGAAATTATTAATATATATGTAAGTTTTTTTTTAATTTTACAAAAATTCAAAGACTGCACATATTTCACCTTGATTAAATTGATATCACTTGCATTGATAACAACAACATTTGTTTCCTCGAGAATTTCATTTTTCTTCTCACCCATTTTGGGTCTTTTTTCTTGGGGTCTTTTTATTCTATTCTAAATGTAAAATACAAATTCATTATATAAATATATTAATATTACAATTTATTTGTAAAATTCAAATATGAATTTAATGAATTTGAAATGTGAAATATATACTATATATAATCATTTCCAAGTTTAAACATTTAGATTGGTTTGTCAACTTACAGCTTGCCTTTTAGCGTACCACCCTTCATGTCCAAATAGCTCTTCTTCAATATCACTTGTTTTGGATAGCTACACCATTAAAATAAATCTTCAAATTTTAAAAACCATGAACTTTTAGAAAAAACATGTTTCAAATTTATATATCAAATATTGTATACAAATATTAACTAGGTTATCATGTAATCCATTTAATCATCTTTAACATTAAAAATTTAATATAAGACAATGATAATAATACTCACTAGTATATATTTACGAGCAGCATTGCTTTTTTCACTTATGTACTCACTTTGGCAATCATTGTGTGTATTAGAAGTAGGAGGTCGTGCAACAATTGAATTATTTGACCCCTAAATACAAAGTTTTGGTCATTTTATCAATATAAAATTATTAGCTATAAAATCAACTTAATATATAATAAAATTATCCAAAAAATTGAGTCTTGCATAAATTTATTTTTATTACACAATGACTTTTTAGGGTCGGATAATTTGATATACTCAATATTTGAATCACCATATTTGTGTTTTTGAAATAAACTATACAAAATACAATATCTACTATTAAATTCTTAGATTCATATAGAATTAAAGATTATATATACAACATATGAGGGATGTTTAATTTATAAAAAATAAATTAAAAAATATGTATAATTAGATTTAGAATCATACCACATGTTTTCTCTTGACATCAAATTGTCCATATCTATCATCAATATATTCTTGTTTGCACTCATTATGAGTATTGTCATAAAGTGACCTTGGTGATTTTTTAATTTTGTCGTGAAGAACACAATCATCTCCATATTTGTTGCCTTTCACCATGGTATAGTCTTTTCAACTTTCAAGATCCATATTACATATTTGTTGTTGGACCAAATTCAATTGACAAATTTGAATCCATATTTTAGAAAATTGCAAAAGCAAATAGTTGATTGGTTGGGTCATATACTTTATTTTATATAATTGTATATCTTGAATGGAATACAAAGGCATGCTTTTTGATTGGATGTTCATAACATAGTTACTAAAATGTGGAATGAATTATGACATTTTATTATATTTTAAAAGAAAGTCAAGTATTAATGCATGCAAGCTTTAATGTCATTGCTTTCAACAATTCCATTGCATTTCATCCTTGAAATACAAATAGAAAGAATTGACTATTCTAAAAATGAAGAAATATTGTTTTTTTTAGCTTTAAATGCTAAAAACAATTAATTTTATCATCATTTGTTTAATTAATAGATCTAAATTCCATCACAAATATGATATTTTTTTTATTAATTAAAACTACACTTTGATATATTCAAATTAGTGATATAAATTTTTGAATGATGAAATTTTAGTGGAGAATTTTGTAACATTTAATTAAATCATATGTAATGATGATTGTAAGGTTCAATGAGAATGATATTGAGCAAAGAATAACAATTTTTATATTTGGATCATTTCAATTATGAGATGAATATAATACAAAGATGTAACATTATTTATTGCATTTCAAGCATTATAGAGGATTTGGATTGTTTTGTTGAGAAAAAAATTTATGCTTTTTTTTAAGTGAAGAAAGATTTTCATAAGATATAGAAACTTAATTAAGTTATTAATGAAATGATGTTAGATTAGGTTGAATGAAAGGACTAAAATCATTTAGATGAATTGAACTCATTTGAACACTCAAGATTGATGAAGCAATTAGATTTTGTAAAGACAAGCAGAGCTCTACTTATTTTAATCAATTTTGAAAATTTAAGTTGGAAAGACATTACTATTAATGTGAAATTTGTTTGAATTAAATTTCTATCTATTATTTTCGGGATTATTTTTTGCTCTACCAAATGTCTAACTCGTGGAGGTTCAAGATTTTGAGGGTTAGGAATAAAAATTTCAATCTTTTGTCTTATGAATTAAAAAAAAAATCATTGTCAAAAGTGATTTTGAAGAATGAAGGAAATTTCTTGTCTTTAATGTAGTGGTGTGGATGCATCTTCATCACTTAAAGGACATCAATGTATATTTTGAGTGGAATGTATAATGCGATGCTTGTCATGTACAATATTGTAGAGAGCCTATACATTGATTTGGTTGGGTTGGTGTATAATAGAATGTTCAAAGTATGCAACAAATCTTTTAGTTTGGTTCAAAATAAGAGAGAACTATCTCATTCATGGCATCAAATCACAAATGGTATACAAATTTACAATATTAAAGGGGGTGAACTTCTCAATTTTGTATCAAAAATATCAAAAAAATTCATCAATTTATGATTTCATAATTACATACTCAAAATTCAAATGTCTCCCAAATGGATACTTTGTCCTTAAGGGGTAAAGGGGGAATTGAAAAACATAACTTGTCATTTGTAGTTTTCCACTTCATATGTATTAAATTAGCGCATTATGCATTACATCAAATCATCAAAAGTTCTTTTTTGAGCTTTATTGTGAAGATTATTACATGGCAAAGCTTCCATGTGTAGTAAAATTGGTACCAAACAAGAGGAATCTACTTATGTTGACTATAGAAAAACACTTTCATATAAACAATTCAAATTATGTACATTTCACTTGTAGTTTACTAACTTGGTACATGAAAATAAATACAACCAAGTGAGACCTCTTACTACATTGATGAATCCTGTTGGTGCATGCCTTTGAAACTATTTTATCCAAGACACCAAGTCTTTTGAATGATTAAGAGTTGAGGTATTGTTATATTATGCTTATTTTCAAAATTCACTGGATAGTTTTTCAAAACTACTAGTTTAGTCAGTATTACTAATTTTGTGTTTTTGCTAGGTGGAATATTTAATTCAGCCCTTTAGTTTCCACACTAGCTATTAGAGCCTACAATAGTTCCTAATGCTTGTTTTTTAATCAAAATTTTGCCAATATGGTCAAATTTTGGCCTATGCAACCAAATTGCCTAAATATTCTTAGTATTATGATGACAATTAAGGGCTTAATAATACTATATAACCTATATAAAGACAAATTTCATTCACTCTCTAATAGTAAATAAAAAATTTAGAATGCATCTACTAATTGAACTAATGTATATTTGATCTTGGAAACCTTTAACTAGAATTTACTTTCTAATGTATAGATGGTTAATTTTGAATTCCGTAACCACCCCTACATAATTGGAGGTCTATAATTCCAAATACAAACTTATAAATTTCCAAATGTAGTTTTTAACAAATTTAAGTGTTATTAATTATGAGGGGGCCAAACTTACGGAGTTGGTTCTTCTTTCCTACTTGCTAGTGTAAGGTAGAACAATACAATGTTGTTATATATCTACCCAATTCCAGCATTTGTCGAAATCTCCCATTTGCATCATTCACCCAAACAAAACGACAATCTAAGTAACTCTTTAGCATTATGACAATGCATTTGGGGAGGGGAGAAATCAATTGGTGGTTTAGTATAGGTCTATCCATACTTTACGAATTTTAGTCCCAACAAAATTTGAAAAATCATAGAAAATTCATAGTTTATCAAAATGTCTTCATTCTACTTGCAAATGGCTTCTCTTGAACTTTTCAATCATTGAAAAATATACTAGTTGACAAATAGCATCTCCAAAGTACCTAGATATCAAATCCATACCTTAAGACATGTAGTTTGTTTTGTTTTGTTTTGTTTGTCATGTTGAAATCTCCTGGCGCATATGTTTTCCCATTGCATGCTTGGTACCATTAGAAAGTTCATAGCAAGCGAGTTGGTGAGGAAGAATGCACGGGCTTTGTTTTGTGGTATTAGGGGAGATTTAAGGGCTCTAGGAGCTCACAAGTTCCCACAGTCCAAAAACGTGGAAAGTGCTACGGGAACGTAGTTTCACAGGAATCCTACATGGTTGAGTGCCGCATCATTAAAAAAAATTACTTTAATTTTTGGGATTTTTTTCACATTTAACGACCCCAATTTTTTTTTTTTTTTTATTTTTTTATAAATGTTGGCCTGACATCGGCCAGCCATTCTTGGACTAGTTGGCCTGACAATGGCCCTTTCGAGCCCTCAAATCCCCTCTAATGCGTTCCAACCTACAATGTGTAAGTTATGGATTTTCAAGTTCTTTTTTGGTTTAAAAAAATTAAAAAATCGATTTTACTTACATTTTGGTCGCAATCTTGGTACCGTTGGAAAGTCCTTAACAAGGAGGGGTGCACGGACTTGGTTTTGTGGCGTTTGGACCTACAAAGTGAAAGTTATTGAATTTCAAAGTTTTTATGCATTCAAAAATTAGATTTGATTATGGCAATGGCATAGGACACACTAGTATTGGTTGTAATAGGATGATCTATTTTAAGGTAGATTAGCCGAATTGGATGATACAATGATCTACTTTAAGGTAGACTATCCAATTTTGTCATTCTACTTTTGGCCCTAATTATATCCCCCCAAAATCCAAATTTGTCTACAAGAATATGCAAATTTGTTCTTTTTTTTGACAAAATGAATGCATCAATGTCTAAATGGCATAACATGTCAATCTTTTACTAGTGTTTTTACCAAATGAATGAGTATATAGTTGCCAATTGATATATGAAAAGATGGTTGTATGTAAATTATGGGACATTTAAGACTCGAGTCTATATGTACTTTTGTCATTTCAAGACAAACAACCTCTAAAATTTATAGGATAGCAATTTTAATTGAAAAACTATAATTCCACTCAAGCTTGATTAATGAAACAAACAAGTGCATGCCTTTGAAAAATATGTGGCCCTCTTTTGAAATTGGCCCTCAAATATTGGAATTGCAAATCAAGGTAGTGTGTGATTGGTGGTTTGTACTTTTTTTTAATTTCCATTTCCTTTGTTTCCAAAAACCACTACAAGAGAAGAGTGTGCATTTGGACCTTTTTTCTGTCAATTTGGACACAATTAGTCAATTCAGATGTATCAATTTGGACCATGTTTTGAAGTGAAACAACTAATCACGGTGGTGGTAATAGGCTTGTCTCCCTTGTTGGTCCGTTGCCGCTGCTTGAAATTTTGGTTTTGGTAGACCCAACTCCCAGAAGTGAGGGTTCTTTTCCTTTCGAGAGAAAGCTGCATCAATTAACTTAAGATAGTCAGTGTTTCTTTTGAAATTTCTGTTGAAATTTGAGCTTGGCAAATTTCGAGAAGAATAATTCATGAGCCACTAACTGGACAGTATTAATAGTAGTTGGCATCTCTGACAGTGTCAGTGTGCCCCCCCATATCATGGAACCTCACTTGACTTATTCTAAGAACGCAGTCCAAAGCTTAGCTTGCCTCCAATTCTCCACCATGAAAATCTAAGATTTATCAAAGAAAGTGCCTCACTCTTGCCTCTCAATCATGATTTATCAAAGAAAGTGCACAACTGTGATATTAGAAGAAATTTGAGGGCATTACAGGGCCGTTTCAGGTTTGTTCCTGGAACGGCTCCCAATGTCGCTGGTCGCTATCAAGCCGGCTTTAATCAAATAAATTTTTAAAAAGAAAATTGGTTTAGAAATATAAATAAGTTCAATTTTTTTTTAAATAACGTGGTAGAGCCGCGACCACATTGGATTTGAGTTCATAGAGCAGAAATTGCGTTCCCGCAGTCCAGGAAACCACAATCTCCTAATGCCCTCAAATTTCATCTAATATGTAATTTAAATAACCCAAATAGACAGATGCAAGTTGGTCAAATTGGTGGGATCTATGAATTTCTTTTTTCTTTTGAAACACATGGACAATTTCCATCGGGGATCCATAAATTTCAAAGCCAGTGCTAGGATGGTCCATTTGTTTAAATTTAAAAATAAAATAAAATAAATTTAAGTGTTGGGGTAAGATCCTTTTCATTTTCTTTTTGTTTTCCCCTCAAAACATATGGAGAATTCCATTTGCTTAAAAAGAAACAAAAAAAATATATAGACAATTTTCACTAATAAAGTTAAGAGCACACAATGAATAAAGGGATGAATTTTAAAAAAAATTCTTTTCATTTATTCATTTGTAAGATCTTGCACAAGACATGTGCAAAGAGGAACAAAATTAAGGTAACTTCTTAAACAAACCTCCTATAGCTTATAATTTCAAATCACAATTGACTCCAAATGCAAATACAAAATATACTTAATAGAAAAATCGTTTCAAACCACCTAACTATAGAGAGATCAATCTCTTAGGATATTGTTAATAATCCTCCTATGAAGATAGGCTGTTTGTTTGGATGTTTGTTTGTTTGTTTGTTACATTGAGATCTCCTGGACCGTAAGTCCCCCGGGTGCGTGTTTGGTACCGTCGGAAAGTCCTCGGCAAGGATGGGTGCAAGGGCTTTGATTCATGGTGTTCCAACCTACGGCATGAAAGTTATTGAATTTTGAAGTTTCTATACATGTTTGTTTGTTACATTGAGATCTCCCGGACCTTGAGTCCCCCGGGTGCGTGTTTGGTACCGTCGGAAAGCCCTTGGCGAGGAGGGTGCACGGGCTTTGATTCATGGTATTCCAACCTACAGCATGAAAGTTATTGAATTTTGAAGTTTTTGTACATTAAAAAAATTAGAAAATTATTTATTCTGTTGTTTTTCCGGACCGTGGCAATGGCACGGGCCACCCTAGTGGAGACTATCAATAAAGGCTATTAGTCTTTAAGATAGACTAGGACTACCTTTCTATCTTTATCTTTCTCTCTTTGACTTTGTCTAGAACCATCTACTACAGTCCTAGTCATCTCCTCCAATTATATCCTATCAAATCATCTATTATCCAAATCTTCATCTTCTACTTGAAGTTATCTAACTCCAAGTTCTAACACAATTGTATTTATCCAATGCACTAGTCATCCACATCAAGTTAGTTAACTCCAGTGCATAAATCCATTGTTTGCAAATATCCATCTTTACGCATTCAGATGCCCTTGTCATCCAACTAGAGTTGTCAGGCATAAATCCACCATCTAAAGATATCTATCTGTGAGCAATCTCTAATCTACTAGTGCATATTCCATCATGAATTAGTTCATAATCATCTATTACTGCATTCATCTATCAAAGGTTATAACAAAAGTCATGATACAATCATCAATCCTTTCATCCATCAATGCATCTATCCATCCAAGATTGTGATAAGGGGCCTGATATAACTATACTAAAATCTCACTCTTTTTAAAATTGCACACTACAAATTCTTGCCTAAAATGTACTCCCATTGTTTATGAGAGTCTATGATTGATTTTAATAACATTTATTTTCAGTACTTTGAAAATTTGTAATTTATTCATATGTTTTCCAAAAAATGCATTCTAAGAGAATCTAAAATCTCTTTTTGACTACCAACACAATCCCAGAAAAAAAAATTCAATATAATAATGGAAACTATGCTAAAATATTTATTTATGTGATTTTAGGTGCAATTATCTTACATTTAGAAAAATCTAATTTCACCCATTTCCAACCAATTTAGGTTATAAACATAGTGATAATATGATCAAAGCATGAATCAAAGTAATTAGGATTGCAGATGTCAAAGCAAAAAATGAAAAGAAATTTGGATTTCTAAAATAAAGGACTTAGAAGTTGTTAAAGTATTGTTTGCCATCTTCCATTGCTAAAGTCTTCTAACTTTGGCATCACTCCAAAGTCAATTTCTATTGTAATCTCTATAAAATTGTCTTTTGCATTGTCTTACTTAGATTGTGTCCCTTTTGTGTGGTTGGGGTTGTATACCTATGTTGTCCTAGGAGAAAAAACACCAAGTTTTGGTGCAATTTTAGAGTGGTGTACTGTGATCTCAAATTTTTGAATTTTTATGTCAAATAGACTTGTCGATATTAATTGAGACTTAAAAAGGTGCAAAATGGAAGGATTGGAAGGAACTAATTACAAAATTGGAAAAGTCGAGTTGTCAAGGCACCTCGAGAGAGTTGTCTTCCCATTTGTGGGACTATATGTTCAAATGTCTAATTATTTTGTCTTTAGTGCATACATGTAGTATGACTCAAAGTATACTTGCTTTCAAATCGTCAATATATTCTAAGCTTTACCATTGTGCAAATTGTGTATGTCTAATTGTTTGGAGCTGAGACAGCAGTTGGCTGTGAGTTCTTTGCTTTCTTGTCTATTTGTCCCATTACTTTGTACGTGCTGTAATTCAATTGGAGCTTGTAGTTTTTGTCTAAATACCATTGAAAGCTTACAGTTCTTATTATATTTAAATTAGTTCCTAGTGTCCAATGGTCAGCGTGATGAGTTGGGGAATTTAGTCTGTCAATGTGGTATGGAAGTCAATTCAATGGAGCAGTACGTGGCTAGGAGTTACTTCGGCTGAATAATTTGTGAGAATGCAAGTTAAGTCAAGTTGTCTAAAATCTGGCTTGTTGTAGTTTTGGCCTTTTGGGGAGAAACTGCAGGAAAGTCAAATTGATGTGCAACATGGCTCTTGCATTGCCATCAATCTTTGTAAGCATGGTCTAATTGTCTAAGTAACCACAAAGTCAAGTAGATAGATGGTGTGTTATAATAGTTCCAAATCATTTTAGTATGCTAGAGATTATTGTTGTCTGTAAGCTTGTGTGTGTAGAACTGTTGGCTAATTGACTAAATTTCATATTAATCTATGTATCCATTTGTTGTTAAGACTACCATATGCTTGTATAATACATTATAGGTGTTAATATTAATGTCAATTTGACTCAAACTTTTGTAGTAAAATGATTAATTGAATTAGAAACATGTGTTTGTAATTGATTATGAAATGAGTGAATTGTGTCTAATGGATTGAACATAGTAACCTATAAATCAAGTTTGTTGTGATTTTAATCACCAAGAAATTTATTGATTCTTAAGTAGTATGAATTAAAATTTATAATGAATTAAAAATTGTTGATGAATCTAATGATCTGGAAGCGTGCTGTTCAGTTGAGGCATCAAGTTCTCAAGTTGTATACATGTGGTGTAACCATGTCTAATTGTCAAACTAGCATTGGTGCTATAGTCTATTTGACTGATTAATTTGCACTAGAAGAAATCTGTGTTTGCCTCAACAAAATCTACTTGATGTGTTTGTTGAGGCAAACGCAAAAATTGCATTGAAAAATGCAGAAAAACACAATTTTTGCGTTTGCCTCAACAAACACATCAAGTAGATTTTGTTGAGGCAAACACAGATTTCTTCTAGTGTTGGCACACCCTTATTATAATTGGAAATATTGTTTATAGTCTAATTGATCAATGAGTGTCAATTTGATTGAAACCATTATGTGTTTGTAAGAGATTATGAATTGTTTCATGAAGAATTAAAATGTGAAAATTGTTAAATGATAAGTATATTAAATTGTCTGTGAGGAATTACAAACTTATATTGTTAAGTCTAATTGATTGAGTAAAATGTGGAATTAAATTTGAATTTTCATATGTTGATTTAACAAATTGTATCTTGAATATTAAGTATACAATTAAATTATTTGTGATGGTGTTAATGTCAAATTGACCATTTGGTAATGTTGACATGAATTAACTGATTGACGTTGTTTATTAAAATTTGTTTGTCAATTGGATGCCATGTTTTGAGTAATTTTATTAATGAAATTTGCAAAGGTCAAGTGAATAGAATACTATGTGTTCGAATTGATTTAAGTCTAAGGAACAATGATCATTTTTGTTGTGTTTAAATTACTAATATAGAAAATCTAATCAGATTGAATATTATATAGAGTCTAATTGTAATTAGAAGGGCAAATTGCCATTGTGCCCAAACTACAAGCATATTTAGTAGGTGGGATTTGCTTTGGTTGTAAAATTAAATCAATTAGTTTAAGAGGATAGCATAGGTTTATTAGATTGAGTAGTTAGCATAGATGGCTATTTGACATGATCCGATCAAATGGAATGGCTGAGACTATTTAACATGCTAAAGAGGATCAACTTAGCAATTTAAAGAAATAAAACATAAGGAAAGAATTTCAATTTCTTATATTTGAAATTAAATTACAAAATTTCAATTAAATTAAGAGTGATAAAATTGTCATATGAGAGAGCAAAAGAGGAATTAAATTACAAATATATAAATGATTATATAAAAATTGCATTAAGTGGCTACAGCATGCATAAGACAAATTGACATTCTCCCGAGAAATTGACATAAAATATTTGACATGAGCCACATACTAGACAGGACTTTGACACCATACATATGGTCTATATTATAGCATTGGGTTTGTGGATTATGACAATTTGACATTAGAGATTTTCCTTGGATTTTTTTTTTTTAAAACAAAACCAAAAACGACGTAAATAAGTATCCAACATACGATAATCCGTGACCTTAGTTATACAAACAATAGACTTATTGACCTTTCCATGGAAATAACCCCCTAATCAGTTGTCTTGGGATTTTTGTCAAGTAGGCAAAATCTCCACTACATGTGCCTACATGAAAATTTTGTCATTTTTTCTTTACACGAACAAATTTTGTATAGCACATGTGACGAAAGATGTCAGAAATGAGATTGAGAAATAAAGAGTGGGAACATCCAAAGCATCTCATAGAGTTAGAAATGAGGTGTTATGTCACTCTTATTAGTAAAGGTTGACTTGAGATTGTATCTTCACTAGTTGAAAATAGTGTTATAGTCAACAAAAAATAGTTGACATTTTTTGAAACTATGTTGTAGAAAATACAAATTTTTAAAAAGTATATTGCGGTCAATATAGAAACAAAGATTATCAACTAGTTTTTGTTGATTGTTGAACATTGTTTTCTAGGCTAGTGCTTAGTCATTTAGATAGCAAAACAACTTCATTATAAAAGAGGTAAATTATTATCTAACATGAGTATGAAGTGTACTTTGAGAGAGGCTAGATTCGATGCCCAATTGCAACAGAAGAAGCCATTTTTGAGTCATAAACATGTTCTTGTACTCTTAAGGTTTGCTCCAAGGCTTTGGAAGTGCACTACATAGGGTGTTCATTGCTATCATGCAACCAAATCCCTATTATAAGGGGGCTATGTAGATAAATTTTGTGAATTTAAAAAAGTCTATATTTATCTAAATTTCTAAATTTTTCATATTTCATATATCCTATATTCATTTGAAATTTTTTTGTATTGTTTTTGTGTACCCTTTTCCACTATAAATACAAAACAATATACTATAAACCACGTGAAATCATCACATCACTGTCTTATATAGGTACAATTGTTGGTTCGGTTGAAAACTCTATTGATCTAATTCTCAATCATTCAAATTCATTACACTATATCATCAAACTAGGACTCAAAATAATTTCATCACTTAAAAAAGAATTTTAGAGCTAAGATTTTGAAATTCATGTAGTCTTTGTATGCATTGGAATTGATGTTCCTAAAGTGTCCTTATTCTTGAGGTCCTAAATAGAAATTTATTAGCTAAAGCTTTAGTGGTCAGTAGATTACTAATATGCTTCAATATTCTTCCTTCTCATACTATTAACATTTCTTAAACAACAATGATATATCAAAAACACAAAACAAAACAATCTAGAACATAGGAAAATTATTGTGACAAGAATCAACCATGATCTATATAACTTCAAAGTTTCATTTTGATGATCAACTTAAAATCACATATTACTAAACAACATTTATACTTGGACATGTTCTAGCCATAGAGTATAAGGATGATCAACTACCCTCAAGTAGTCATTCCAACATGTAAACAAATTACATTTGTATACTTATTAATCTAATATAATTGAGATACATGCAATAGTGATCTAACAAACATTAAATCCATCATTACCTCTTTCGAAGCTATAGTACATCTAATACTTTTATAAAAAAAATTCAGATTTAAAAAAGAAATTAGCAAGGCTATTTTAGGAATAAAATAAAATAAAATAAAAATTCATTATTATTTCATACCCTTCATTATTTAAGATGACCCTAAATCCATTATGATGATGCTATTTTACTTCCAAGTCATGTCTAAAATTTAGGACCAAAGTTAATTACAATAACCCTTCATTTGATCACATATATACCACAAAAAATCGAAGCCTACTCCTCAAGCTCCAAGGTATGAAAATTAGATCATTGATGGTTGAAAACACGTAATTTTCAACAATGAGACAAACAAAGGTTCAACTCAAATAGTGAGTCATGGTGTTGGATTGGAGATGGAGAATGTGTTGGACTACAACATATCTATCATACTTTTTGGATTGGAAGCATGATACAAAACTAAAAGGTAGGATGGTTAGGCATCTATACAAATTTATTATAGAAAATTTCTCTTGGTCTACTTTACAAAATACTATTTGGATCTAAGTAGGTTGGCCCCTCAATAAGATAATGATCCCAAGCATTGAAGCAAGATTGTGCAAGAAAGATTGCATTGGCATCACAATCATTTCAATTCTTTAATAACCTATACAATCTCCAAATTCAACTCCTATTGAGCACTTGTGGTCACTTCTCAAACAATGCTTTAAAAAATTTACAATGTCACCTCCTAAAGGAATTCAAGAATTTTCGAAGTATTTGTGCTCATAGTATCCTAATTTCAATGAAAAAGTTTGCACAAACTTTTATGAGAGCATGCTAAGAAGATGAATTGTTGTATTGAAAAACAAAGGCTATCAAACCAATCACTTAGGATTCTATAATAAACTTTATCAAAATTGAGTATCCACGCATAGTTTCTATTTAGCTTAAGCTTTGAAACATGCTTTCTTGCTATTCATGTAATGTATAACTTAGCATACAATTGTAGAAGTTTGTGTAGTATTATTGTATGTCCAATTTTTTTATCTCAAGAAGAATCTATAAATTTTTTATGTTTGTATGTTGAAGATGAATTTGGGCAAAGTGTATTCAATATTTGTTTTTCATTGTCACTGTATGAGAATGTGTGGAAAAAATTCATGCACTTTGACCATGTAGATTGTATGATATTTGAGGTCCAAGTGAAAAAAAATTCCATCTTACATAACTAGGATTTTAGACTTTGAATCCCCTACATTTATTTACACTAGAGAGTTTTGAGATTTTAATCTTTAAGGTTGAAAATTGAATTCAAAAGATAGAATATGAAATTTGATCTCCCAAACAATTTTTGTTCTTTAAAAAATTATTAAAGAAAAATAGGTATAAGATGGAAGGAAAATTTGAATTGTTAATTAATATTTCTAAAATTATTCTAGAAATAATCTACACCCTAGGAATGTTAAGTTTTTGAAAAACTTTGAAAATTGAATTTGAAAACAAATCTTATATATTAATTTCTTAGGAAGTTCCTGTGAGTCGCTCAGATTTTTGATTTTTTGCAAATTGCCTTGTGTAGTGAGAATAGAGGCAATTTGTTAGGTCAAGTTTATACTTAAAAGGAATTAGAGGCTAATTGTCATTCAGATTCTAAAGGACATAGTATTCAAAGATATGAAGCAAGGCAAATTGACTTGGCGGTTTTCTCATGAACGGTTGATTTTCTGCGTAGTCATATATTCAGTCAATTTGCCATTTTCATTTGTACAGCACTCTTGATTTTCATAGCTAGACTATTTGTCGTGTTCTATGTACCACTGAATTTCTTCAATTCAATATAATATTTACTTATCTAATCGTCTTGCTAGTTGAGTACCTGCGATGGGGCCAGCTTTTACGGCAAATTGATTGATTGAAAGTATTACTTGTGTGTTTGTGGGTCCAGGGATTGGACTTTGTCTTTGACTGTGTGTGTGTTTATGAGTTAAGCAAATTTGACAAAGAGCAAATTGCCTCTGAACTCAGTTGAAGAAATTCTTTTAATTGTGACTTGATTCAGTGTGTGTGTGTGTGTGTGTGTGTGGGAAAGAGTTAAGCAAATTTGACAAAGAGAAAATTGCCTCTGAACTCTACTTTAAATGTTACTTGTGCATTACTTAAGATTATAATTGGAATATAATTACTTTTGTATGTTTAGAACAATTTGCTATGTATATAATTAAAGTGTTGTGTGAGTGTGATGATGTGTGAAGTGCTAAAACAAATTGTCTTTGTGATTTGTCTATTTGCCTAAGCTGCATTCAGATTTTAAGTATTGGAAATCATTAAAAATTCATAATGCAGCGACTTGTCATGGTATCCTATGTATGAGCAATTTGCCATTGAACTGAACGAATTGACTATGTATGGTAATTGTGATGTATTGGATGCATGTGATATGGAAGTCAAATTGTCTATGTGTGATGGAGTGGTTGAACCAGATTATTCCATCGTACCTCTAGTCGAATTGTCTTAGAGTTTAATTGTAAAATCAAATTGTCAGAATTAGTGAAAACTTGAGTGAGGTCTTTTAGTAATTTGCCTGAGTGAAACAAGAAGAATCAGCCAATTGCCCAGTGGGAGTTGGTGCGGTTGGTGAAGAAGCTGTGGCGAATTGCTCTGAAGTCAAATCGATGCTGAATTAAAGAAATGGAGAAATTTTGGCAAATTGCCAAAATACAAAGTGGAACCTGAAAAGATAAAACCAAAGCAACTTGGCCGAATTGCAAATTGACATCAAGCGTCAACCAAGGAGTTTTGCCTAATTGATATTAAAAGTTTTATCTTATGTCTAATTGCATTTATCATGATAACAATCTGTCATAAAATTGAAGATGAATAAATGAATAATTAAATTATAAATTGTGACAAATTGCTATTATGTATTGAAATTTTATAATAAAACTACTTGTGAAATTGTTGTGAGTTTTGATTATAGAAAAATTCTATAATTAAAATTAAATTAAATTGCATTGATAAATTGCATTATCATAATTGTGAAAAATGTCAAACTTATAGAAAATACAATTTGATAAACATGAAGGTGGAATTAAATTAGAGTCTAATTGCTGAAATTGATAAAACAAATTAAATTACTTCTCAAAAGGAATTAATTTGATAACAATTATTTAAAAAGATTAAATTCTTGATAAATCCAATTGAAGAGAAACCATGGTCTTAGGTCCATAGGAAGTTACTATGACGAATTGCCTTAAGACAAATTGCCTTGGTGTTGATGATGAAGAAAAATGACAAATGGCTTTGAAGTGTGATGGTGGAACAATATGATAAATTGCCATGTGATTTATAAAATCACCACTAAATTATTTTAGTCAATATATTAAGGAACAAATTGCCAATAATATTATAAATTGTTCTAAGGTAAAATTAAATTAACCAATTGATTTGAACATGTGCAGTGGCATGGAAATGAAGACAATTGCATATACACTCATGCCTTGCATTTAATTAGGGACAAATTGCCTTAGGACTGGGACTGGTTTGATACTCATCTAAATTTGTGATTAGGCTAGATAAATAGTGACGGAAGACAAATTGTCTGGTAAAAGAATTTCATGGTAATTAAGGAATTGGCCGAAGAAGAATATTATATAACTTGTTGCAATGATTAAGTCGGATAGTGCATGCAAGTGACAAATTGCTACATACCCTTGACAATTTGCTATTCCCTTTTTAGAATACTAATCCAGGACTGGGACAGCACTCATGCGTCCATAGCATTATTAATGGACTGATCACAAAATTATTTCTTGGGAATAAGAGTGAAACCCTAAATTGCCCATTCAAATGTCTTTGTATGTGGAAATTAGCAGTATATTTCAATCCATTCTGAATTACATGTGACTTTAGTCATAGTACGTTAGACTATTTGACCATTCCCCTAGATTTGAACCCCTATACTATAGTCCTGGGTTTTGTTGGAATTAACCAAAATCTAGACTACAGTTCCCCTAATTACTCATAGTACAAGACACTTTATAACTTTGACATCACTTATCCAAATGGAATGGACTAAGTCTTTTCAAAAGTCACAAACATATTTTGTAAGAAAAAATTAAAAAAATAATAATTTCTGACTTTATTTGCTATCTAAAGTTGAGCATTTTGTACTTATTAAGGCAATTTTTTTTTCTCAAGCACTTAATGAATTAAAAACCATTCCAAGAAAATACCATCCCAAAACTTTGGATCTTTAGAAATTAATTTGTATCTTCTAAAGTACTAAATGATTGTTCAACATATGCAAGGAATCTCAAGTTATTGCACATGATGTTAGTTTGGGTTGGATGTTCATGAAATTTTGACCCAAAGTGTCAACATTTTTTCTATTAGAGATCATGTAAATTTTTTCAAAAGCCCAGATCAAAAATTATATTGCCATGAACTTTGGAGTGGCTTAGTTGGCATGTGCAAAAATTCAAAATTTTGGCAAGTATGTAACTAACATGATATAGGATGAAGATATTAAAAAAAAAACCATATGTAGTGCAAAATTCTCACTCTAGGAGAAGTTAAAGTTTGTTGATCCTATTAGCCAAGGTTAGGAAAAAAAAACATTTTTTATATCTCCAGATTTTATAATCTTTCAATTTGTGTAATAAAAGTTCTTAGAATACTTTCTACACATTTCAATAAAAATCAAGCACAAATTTATATAGTCAAATTTGAAATTTTTTTGAAATTTTTTTTTCTTCATTGTCCTATAGAGTGGCAATTTTTGGCAACTTTTGTGGAAGCCTTAGTCTTTAAAGAGTTAAAGGCTCAATTAAAGGACATTTTATGGTTTATCTTGTTCTATGCTTCATTAATTTCTATTTTAAAATATAGACTTTAAAATTTTCATATTTTCACAATATAGTAATATTCATTTTTTTAATAATTGAAAACATTGAAATGATTTTATATTATTCTTTTAAAAAATTGTAAAAATTAAACTACGATTATTACAAGATGCTTAAAATATTATAAAAAATGAAAATGATAATGATAAACATTATAGTGTTATTAGTTCATTCTTTAATCTCATGCTAAAAGAAGTTCAAAAGAAAAAGATCAAAAATGATGTACTTAAAATTTTCAAGATACTATTTTTAAGTGATACAAATATCTCACTTTAAAAAATTTTGTAAAAAATTTAAGTTCAATAAAAAGTAAATGATTGGAGCTATGTTTTCTTATTCATGCTTAGAGGAATTTAAAATAAAAACTACTAAGTAAAATTTACGATCAACTTTCCAAAATGCCACCTATGCTTGGTTTATCTTTTTAAGAGTAAACTCTAATTAACACTTTGCCCATGACCTTCAGTACATTGTTATATCTATATTCAAAATACCTTGTAGAAAATACATGTTTCCACTAATTGAATAAAAAATCTTATTTGGACTTTTTGTATAATACAATTCCTATTGAAGAAGGATTTATAACAAAAATAGTAGTATAAAGAAGGCAAAGCTCAACAAAGAGGGTCACTTTTTTTCCATAAACTATGATGAGAAGGAAATTGATAAATGTAAAGCAACATTAAATAATACAAATGAATGACAATTGAATAAATATTGTGCAAATCATTCATTGGAAAAATAAGGAACTTATAACCTTTGCTCACAACAATTTCTTTCACTAAGACAAGAGTGTTGAAAATAATTTGCTTAGGAAATGAATCATAAGAGGATTTTTGGGCCTCCAGAAGACCGTTTCAGGGGTGTTCCCCGAAATTGTTCCCACTGCTACAGACCAGCCCCCTGCTGGTCTGAATTTTTGAATTTTGAAAAAAAAAATTTAAAAATTTCCAAAAAACTTCAGAATGTACTAAAGAGCAAAAAAATGATTTAAAAAATATATATTTTTTCAAACAAATATTTTAAAAATATTTAATAATTAATTAAAATTAATCAAAAATTAATATTTTCTGACATGGTAGTCGCTCGACCACATCAGCATCGCGTTCCCAATGCGTTCCCAACATCTGGGAACTCGCAGTCTTGTACAGCAGCTGAAAATCCTCTTATGGGCGCATTTCTTTGTTTATAAGAATTTGAACAACATCTATTAACTTCATAATTATAAATTTTTTCATAAATTATTTGGGATGGACACTAATCTTCATGAGAAGCTTGGTTTTATGTCATTTTTATAAATGTTACAAAATTATAAGTTTAAGAAAAAAATTCAATGTCAAGAAAGGTAGCTAAAAAAATATTCTAAAAAGTGGATAATTTATTTGATTGTATAAGTTGATAACTATTTATAACTATTTGAACCATTCAATTCCAAATAATGAAGTGAAAGTTATGAGGAATTATGATTTGTAGGCAATGAAGATAGAAAATCATTAGTATGGAGATCGTTTTTTTTTAATTCAATTTGAAAATTTCCAAATAAAAAAATAATGATAAAAACCTATTGTTTATTAGAACATTTCAGCGTTGGGCTTAACACTTCTCAATTTATTATAAAAATTAAATAATTATTAGTGAAAATATTATTGATTTATATATTTTCTTTCATTTGATTAATACCACCTTCCATTTTATAATTTTCATAAATATAAATACAAAAATTATATTTAATAAATTAATCTTCATGTATTCTCAAAATATTTCACTAAGTATTTAATTAAATTTCACAAATTATAAAACATATGTATTTTTTCTTTAAATTGTAGAAAGACAAAAACTTCACCCTTTAGAAAGGGCTAAAGAGAGGCTACATTTAGAAGTTAGGCACATTGAACTTGTACTTGGTAACAATTTTCATCCTAAAATTTTCAGAATATACACTTGAATAAATGATTTAAAAAATCCTATTTTTAAAATTTAAATAAATATTTTAATTCCACTTTGGATACAAGTATTTTGAAGAGGTTTGAGACTTCAAAACGTTGAAAAACCACTAAAAGAAAAGGCATTTGACTTTAAAATCACATTTCAAATAATATATTCTTGCGGAATGCCTACTTAGCAATTGCTTGAAAAGTAGATCTTTCACATGGAATAAAAAAATTCTATGTTTTTTGAGAAATAATTTAAGAAATTTTAAAGAATAGATGGTTGTAGATTTTTAAAAATAAAATTGTATAGTTGTTATATATATTTTAAGGTTCATGTGTACATATAATAAGGGACAATATTGTTTTTAATCCCTAATCCCTAAGCTACGTTTTTTAGCAACATAGCGATTTTGGGTAGCTCACTATGAATGGATTTATTATTTATTTTCGTTGAAATTTTGACACAAGATGTGTCCAAGGAATAGCTTTAAGGCCCAACAATTTTCATAACTTTTGACTTTGTGGATAAAAAGTTATGGTATGATATGTCATTTTGTTTGTTTGGTGGGCAGCCTGGATAGCTGATTTTAAAAAATCTTTTTTTGAAAAGTGAAACTTCAAATTGATTCTTTAGGTTTATACAGACATGGGAAGCTTTGAATCATTCCATTTGGATTCATGAGTCAAAAGTTATGAGGAATTTTAGATTGCGGGTAAGTTTGGTTTTCAAAAAAACCAGACCTACCCACAAACTAAAATCTTGTCATTTATTTTTAGAATTATTTTCCATTGACCTTATCCTACAACTACGGTATTTGACTGTTTTGTTTAGTTTGTTATAGTAAGATCTCCTTGATTGTGCAACCTTGATCTCATCCTTGGTCCTTTTGAAGCATCCAAAAACGTCCAAATAAGGAATTCAACGTAGTTGGAGGCAACTTTTTCTAAAAATGATATTTTTCTAGTATTAGCGAGTGAAAATCATGAATATTAAAAAAAGATTAGATTTTTCAGATGTTGTATGTAATTTCTCTGATTTAGACCACTGAAACTTTGCAATACGTGCATCCAAAACTAAACCCTACTGAAATTAGCATTGAGCCAATCGGATATTTATATGTGTCATTGAAATGCGTCAGCCAAACACATTAAGGGAACTCTACTGACGCAATTGGGTGAATCTACAATCCTGACTTTAAGGGACACATTCGGGAATGTTTGTTTCTCCCTTCCTTTTTAAAAACCCTTTGCAACGAGGAATGAGCACAAGTTTTGTTTTGTGGCATTTAGGCTCACAACCCAAAAATAATAATTGAATTTCTAAGTTCTTTTTATTCCCCAAAACTATAGAAAGTTGCTTTTTACTTTTACTTTAGGCGGTGGCAAAGGGCACGTCTTGCAGGTTGGGATGATTTTTGAAGGGCACTTTGTGAGAGTGGACCCCACTCTACTGTACCGTACCTGTACAGTACCATACCGTATTTTCGCGTCTTGTGTGGATCCGGTTGACTGACTGTTCCGAGTGAGTTCAAAAGAAATGCCTGCTTGGAAAGACTATTTCTCCATTGATCCTGCATTTCTGAAGACAACAAAATGGAGATTTAACTTAACTTATTGCAAAAGGGAGGTATCCCACTCAACCCATTTGAGTATAACTTGAGTATAAAAAAGAAAAAGAAAGAAAGAAAAAAATGTACCCCACCCCACTCAACTGCTGCAGTTGGTCAGTGCCAAGTGCAAGGAGATAAGTTTGTAACAAAATGGACCTATCACCGGATGGAGGATCCCGGAATAGGAAGGGTAAGAAAGTCAACGAGGACGGACTTCATTGGAAAGAAGAGACGTAGCAACTCCGCCACATCCTAGGAAAGAAAAAAATGACCCGCCTGGAGAAAATGACGACAGACACTCTAAATGGACCAATTGAAACAAACCGAATTTACCTTAGTACTGGATTTACTTACTGGGGATCCATAATTTCTTACCATGGTGAGTGGAGGATTTTTTATTTTTTAATTTACTTTACTTTTCTTCTTCTTGTAAGTTGTAATGAAACGGAATTTCATTGCAAGGAGAAGAAAACAAACCCAACCGACCAGCTTGGCGGTGGTGGAGACTTTTTTTCAATAGCCTGGCCTACACATGAAGATTAGATTTGGCAAAAATCAAGTCATTTTTGTTTGAATAAAAGTGCTCCATGTCATCTTTGGAATGGTATGAGCATATGAGGGGATGTGGGTTGTATTGTTAAGAATTTCACGTGGAAATCCAATTTCTGCACTTTAGTGCTAAATCAATCTTTCATGTACAATAGGCAAAAGTGATTTTGTTTTAAGGTAGTATGCTCTTAAAGCAACAAAGCTAAATACTTGGAAACAATTTTGAGTAAATTTTTGTAAAAGGATAAAAGAAAAGTAATGGAATTGGCATCTAATCCAAGTTGTTTCAGGTTTTTTGGACCTTTGTGGAATTAGTTATGAATTTTTGAAGTTGAAAACAACTCCCTTCTTGAAATGTACAGTGGTTGTACATTGAAGAAAGAAAAAATGTACCCATGAATGTATCTAAGTATGCGTTGGAGGTTGCTTCTAGAACACACATTCTTTAAGAGCACTCTACCTTTCTTTTGTAAATTTAAAGAACCTAATGGTTTGTAAGTGTGTTTGAAATGTAGCTTTATTTTTATTTAATTTTATCATTAAATGGATTCTAAAGAAGCATTTTTAGATGCTCCTAAATATTTTAGCATAAAATAAGGTGGGCCCTCCGAAGTGCCACTTATCCCAAACCACCTCCATTACTCTATATACACTTTTAAAATCAATATGCACCTATATGGAAGCTAAACAATCTACCTAAGAAAACTAACCCTTCATAATTCTTGTATTCAATATCCAAACATCATATTCTTTAGTGCATTGGAATATCTTTTTATTTTCCAACAAGAAAATAATTTTTTTTCACTAGAGTGAAAATAGCAAAAAATAGTGTTTGGGAAGTTGCCACCTAAGTTTTGAAATTTGAACCATTGAATATTAAAGTACTCTCATGTCTTTTTGTATTTTAGATATGAATTCCAAAGGTCGAAGTTCTCAATATAGGATGATAAGGTTACTTTAAAAAATTCATAATGAATAATTGAGACTCCTTTGTGCAGTATGTCTATATCATTGATTTATATAGGTAATTTTTTTTGTCTCTCCAATAATTGTATTACATGTTTTGGGAGCTCCTTCAATGAATATTAATTGGATGAAGTTCACATATTGCAACTTTCATTGTTTAACAATTAATTGATTAGTTGTAAATGATAGGTCCAATCTACATAATTGTAATGTTGTATTGCACCTAATATATTCATTTAAACTTTGCTCTTTTTTAATATAAGCAATGTATTGTATCTTGGCTTTTGATCATTTTAGAAGGGATTTGAAGGCTTTGGGGGGTTGGGTTTCAAGGTTGTTCTTGTGCCTTTTTTGGGTATTATTTAAAAACTATAAACTAGCCTATGCTTGAATTTTCAATTTCAAAAAAAAATTCAAAAATTTCAAACAAGTATTTTAAAAATCTAGAACTAATATAAACATTATTTTATTTTCAAAAAATATATTAAATATATTTTTTAATATTTCTATAGTATTAGCGAGTAAAAATCATGAATATAAAAAAATTTCAAATTTCAAATGTTGTATGTAATTTCTATGATTTTTTTAAAGTGTTGGCTCCCTAAACCATTGAAATTGTCACATAGGTGCACCCAAATTTAAACTCACTGGAAATCAATTGTTAGCAAATTAGAATTAAATGTGTATTCTTCAAATGCATCAACAAAACAATATTAAACTTTTGAAAGACACATTAACCAAAGTCTAGGGACATAATTAAATGACTCCATGGTTTAAAAATAGGAACATGTGTGAGAATGGGTGTTTTAGCCTTAAAAGGGTGACAAATTTTAGTACAATTTTGATGTTTTTATTTCAAGAAAACAACCAATTTTTATAAACTTCAATGTACCAAAGTTTGAAGTGGCTATAGATTCAAGAACAATGATCCATAACTATATTACCTTCTAAGAGATATCAAAACCTTGTAATTGTTGTTCTACAATTTGCAAGTTTAATACTTTGTAGTAGATTTGTCATAATTATACAAACTTTCTTTATTCAACGTACTAGCTTTTTAAAAGATATTGAAAAGGAACTATGAAATCAACTTCTTTTGTTTTCCAACTCAAATTCTTCCTAGTGGGGTTTAAAGATATTCACATCATCAAAGATTTTTTCAAAAACAATGAATTAGTGGTGCCTATATATATGACACATGACTAAAGTGTATGTAAGAACTACACTTCTTTGCCAAATGATAGTTTGTTTGTTTTTTCTAAAAATGAATTTCCGCAAATGCTAATAGAACGTTAATTCTATAAGATTCTTTCTTTTGGAGAATTTATTTTGAAAAAGAGATTTTCAAAAACTTTGAACATCAACAGTGAAAACACCCCCAAAACATTCATATATCTATTCTTGACACGGAGACTTCTATAGCAAGTATCTTCAAAGTGCAATTAAACCATTTTTATATTTAACTACAATTGATTGATTATTGATTCTTTGAATTTCAATACCAAAACCAAGCCATGTCATGAATTTAGTAGCCTAAAGAGTCCGACTTTGAAAATTCATAGCAATTAGTGCATGCCTCATCCAAAAAAGTTGTTTTCATAATTTCCAATTACTAATGCTTCAAAAATGTGTTTTTTTCCCTAGAAAAAAGTACTATTTTTTATTTTTTTATTTTTTATTCTTAACAAATGAATTGCTTGTTTTCACAATATTAGATGTTTTGACCTTATTCTTAAAATTATATTCTGCCAAACCTGTCCTACAAATACGCTCATAACATTCAGTAGCATGGCATGCCTCTACAGTGATAGTGTGACATATTCCACACCCAACCAATTAGTTACTAATGAACACTGTTGGATGTTGCATATTCCATATCATCACTGTAGAACCAAGGCAATGCCAACCTTACTCATGAATGCTATGCTGCAATATTTAAATATTGCAGCATAACATTCATGAGTAAGGTTGGCAAAACAAGAAATTTCCTTGTTGTTTGCTTGCTAAAGCTATTTACTTCAGTTTGTTTTTAAAAACAAACAACCGATTAAGTTATTTCTACAACATCAGTTGCAGTTGTATGAAAGTACTTTAGGGGTCTTCAAAGTGACTTGAAAAACAAACAAACTTCAGGCAGTTCATCAATCATGGCCTTGACAAACAATGACTTGAAGGAGCAGCCACACTAAAGTCACCGTAGTGACTGGGTCCAGTATTAACCCCTAAGACCTAAGGTAAACTACCCCATTATTGAATAAATGGGAGCAAGCCCATCATGGGCAAAATTGTAATGATGATGTACATTTCAGATTTTGAATGTACACCACCATTACAAATTTGTCCACGATGGGTTAGCTCCCATTTATTCCATAATGGGGTAGTTTACCTTATTGAGGCACCAAATTTGGGTGTCAAAATAACTTTGAAGTTAAATTTTTTTTATTATGCCAAGTTGCTATTTTTAATAGTTTGTATTTTCAAATTTTTCTTAAATCTAGTTTTAGCATTTTTTTTTCTTTCTAGTTTAAGAACTATTTATGATATATGATTTGAATTTTTGTATTGCTTTTAATATGATAGAAAAGCAAAATTACTTTTAAAATGCAATTTTTCCTACTCACATGAAAGTAAAAAACAACATGAAACTCAAGAGAACTCTTAAAGGTTTAAGAAGTCCAATTATAAACCTAGGGGGATATTTGATATAGAATGTGTATAAATAGAGGGTTTCTACATATGATTACAGACAATAGTGATAACAATTTGTATCTATATTAGAATACATTGTAAATGTGCAATGTGGGACTAAGAAGTTGAAGTTTGAAAAAGGAATAAGATGAAATTCTTTAGAGCACGTTTTTTTAAACTATTCTTAAGGCCACTTCACACTATGGTTGTCCAAGTTGACAAGCCATAGTTTTCTCAAATTTGATTGGTGGAAATCATAGTTTTTAAAACGTGATCAGCCGATATCCACGGCCTCTTGACTTGGATGGCTATGGTGTGAAGTGGCCCCTAGTAAAACATTCTTGTGACACTACTACTACAATTGGGGACCATCTTTATGATGAACTCTATGAATTTGGGTATGATGATTGACCTATCACACTTTCAAGTAGGAGTATTTTTTCAACTTCGCCATGTTTCGAAAGCTACCAAATTTCTATAGAAAACTCAGGCATATCCTTTGGAAAACTGTAAGAAAAACTAAAAGAAAAAGAAAAAGAAATCTTTTCCAATTCCAGTTCACTCTCAGATTGGGACACCATGATGAATCACCGCGCAAACTTTTACCAAAAAGTATCTCCAACACTGTGCCGGCACCGGCCATCTCACCGGCGGAGGCGGCGATGGTTGCCATGGGGATTCTTCCCTTCCTGTCAGTCCCCATTCCCCAGAGAGAAAAACTCCGCACGCGATGATTGTTGTTCGCCACCACAGGCCTTCTCATGAGTCATGATCCCCATGGGAGCGTACTGGCGCCGGCTCATTACCCGGTACTACTGAGTTACTACAACTACGAATCATCAATTCTCCTCCTCCCGATTGATTCTTGTGTACTCTTGCCACGAATTGCAATGAGAGCTTCTTCTTGTTTTCGGGAATTTTTTGGGGGTTTGCGAGACAACACCACCGGCCGGTTATGGTGACCGAAGAACCATGACCACCGAGTAGGTAATTCTCTGGTGTGCTTTGTTGACTTTGGGAGCCACTTGACCGGGACTTCTTTCCTCCCTACTCACGCACTGGGGTTAAGTGCCATATGAATTCGTGCGAGGATTGAATCATGACATGCAAGCTCGAGATTGGTTATGTTTTACGGGCGTTCTTCGGGAAGTGCGTGTTTGGGGGTCGATTGGTTCCGTTTGGTAGCCGGTACGATTTTCGGAACTGTGGATTGTGTTGGGTTTCGGTTGAGAGCTATCTAATCTTCGGGAAATTTCAATTTGCGGTGGTGGGTTTTATAGAAACGCTGGAGTCTTGGTGCGAATTTCTCGAAAAGTGGTGCCGATTTCTTGAAAACCACGGATTGGAGTAGTGTTTAAGGGGAAGAAATTCGCACGGATTGGTTTGGCGAGACGCTTATTGTAGTGTAGTTTGTTTGTCCTATTCTTCACCTAATTTGTCTCTTCGACCGATCTTGTGTGAGGAACATGAGAGAGAGAGTGAGATTATGAACCCGAAGTTTGGTTTTGAAAGGAGGAGACGAGGGGATGTCCTCCATCGAGATAATTAGCGGACAGTGTGTTGCTATGATTGAGCTGCCATGTTTTATTATTATTACAGGAGGGCGTTGAACAGTTGACACCCTGTTTGTGAGCAAGCAAACAAATTTGTCAGACTTTTTCAATTTGCATAGTGGGTTTGCGACTTTCTGCAACTCCTTGGTGATTCGGTTTTTTTAGAGTTCGACTATATAGCTGAATGATGAGATGTTCCTCTCTACGATGAGAGTACCAATTTCTGTAACTCGTCATTAGAGCACGCTTGTTTGGAAGATTTCATGTCCTCACAAGCGTCGTATGCGTTGTGCCGGAACAGACACCGTCCGAAATTTTCTTAGTCTGCTAGGAAGCGACTTAGTCAACTTTGAGTTGCAATTCCTGTCACGTTCTCTAGAGTTTCTGTTTTCATTTCTGAATTCCGTTCTTCCCTTCAAATACTTCGAGATTCTTCGAAATTCTTCGAGAACCTTCGAGAACCGTCGAGATGTCTCTTGATCTCACCTGATAGCGTAGTAAGTTATGGTTTGGTGATTGCACCAGGCGAGATTTAGAACTCTTGGTCTTGCCGATAATTAGAAACTATTGGCGCTTTGATTGAGCCATGAATTTTCTGCCTCGTGTTATTAGTGCTCTGCGGAACAACGAAATCGTTCGAATTTTTAGGGAACTCTTAGCCTGTTCTTCCCTAGATCTTTTCTAATCCTCGTTTGTTTCCAGCTTTTGATGTGTGAAGCAACTGGCCACGATGAAGGGGACGAAGAGGCCCGAAGCTCACGAGACTTTGGCCATGGGAACAGGGGAACATATTAGGGTATCTGAGTTTAGTATCCCAGACGTTAGGAACAGGGACTTGGACTCTCCTGCGAGTATGAGATGCTGGCAACCTGGAGAAGTGGAAGTGGAGGATCCCTGGGGAATGGGATCCATATCATCAAGGTCTGAAGGCTGGGTACCCCATGACAGGAGTGAAATTCTGAAGAAGTCGAAATCCAAGCAGCTGCATGGGTCGCGCAGGCTGCATCGGGCAGGACGCCGGGTGTTCTCGTGTTTTCGTCACAGTACTATAAACCTGGTATGGCTGTGTTTCCCTTCCCCTCTAGGACCGAAAAACCCGAATTAGGACTCAAGTTTCGTGCCATTCATATGGAGACTCTTTCTGTTCAATTTTTGTAATCTTTTGAGTAGCTCATGGAATTTTTTTAACTGATTCTGGTGACATATAATTCGGTTCCATTCGAATTATGTCTCACGATATGATCATTTAATTTTGGTCATTTTATGACCATGAATCCTTTAGCAGTTAACCTTTTCATTTGTTGTATACGTCCTAGCTTTTGGATTGTTCATGACTCCTGAATCGAATAGTTTCTAGTGAATGTTGTTCTAGCAGTGAATCTTGTGATTGTTTGTGATGTGAGGATAGCACCCAACGTCAATTGGGCGGAATTTAGAACGTAAATCCATACCGGCCCTAGTTTGTAGAGCTTTGTGCAGGTTCCTGTCACTATTTCTGGCGCTCAATTTAACAAAATTCAAGATACCCAAATGAGATCTTGGTTTGATTTCAATTTGAATGCGAATCTTAGCATGCGAATTCATGAGGTTAAGAGTGATATATTACGTATTCAAGGCACTCAAATTCAGACTTGAATTCATGTTCAAGTTGCTACCTGTGTTGACAGACTTAGACTTGACTAATAGGAGGTTACAGAATAATGTTTACCATGCTGTTTGGGGTGTCAGGCCGTGCGTGAAATGGAACCAAGTACACCACCTAAAAGTGGCCCTCTGTCAGCACCACGAATAAGTGTTGGCGGGGCACATGGCGGTACGTTCATGGACGATGCTATGGACCACCACACTGACAAGAACAAAGACCTTAATGCTGAGGAGCCGACTTCTCCAGTCGTGAATTGCATGGGCCAGGTTGATAATTCACTAACCAATTTGTACTTCAGTGTGTAAAATTTTAAGTTCTTGATATTCTTTTGCTGTGTTTTGGTGATTCATGTTCCCGTGTCAGAGAGAAATCCAATGCACTAAAATATACACTTTATTATAAAATTATGAATTGTTCTAGAAGCGGGCCAATCATGAGTCTGTACAAACCTCGAACCATGAGTTGATTGCATCTGCAATGTTTCTTATGGAGTATCTTTACAGTGATAGAACCTAAAACTTGATCTCATTTCTGACAAGGCACTTGAGTTCAATGAGTGGATGACTTTGCACTCCATGGGAGAAGAACCCTCGTGCAATTAGTTATCCTACCTTACACAATTGCTGGGTGCTTATCATAAAATAAAGCCTGTATTTTTTTGTTTTTCTTTTGAAACGGGATTTCATTGCCATAAAAATAAGATACAAGCCTGCCAGCCACAAGTGGCCTGGCAGGGAGAAGACATGGACGACGACAAAGACGGACGAAAAGGGGATAAAGCCTGTGTTTCATTTTGACATGCGATGGTCCTCAACCAGATATTCATAATCAACCAGAGCGTGACCATTCCAGTGTTGATTTAGTGAATACCCCCACAACACTGTTGCTTACTCCTTAGAAGCCATGATTCACATCTTGTTTTTTTAAGCATTTCTGAGGAGTCTACATATATAAGGATTTTAAATTTTTTATAAATTTTTTCATCTTTACTCACATGTAAAATATTCTTCCCTTGGTCTGATGGTAGTATATTTGACCTCGTTTAAATTATACTTTCTGCGACATGATCGATGAAAATGGATATTCAAAATTATGAACCTCGGTCCTTAAAAGTTTTGTTTTTTGTTGTGATGCACAGGTGAGGAGGTCAAACAAGATGAAAAAGCATCCCAAGAAAACTGTGCAGCCTAAAGCAGTAAATGACATGGACAAATTCCGACGGACGAAGTCACAAGCTCCAAGTTCATCGCCTCCCCGAGTTTCTAGATCCGTGTCATGCAAGTGGAAACAGCTTCTGCGATCAAACTCAAGCTCCATCAGTCCAAGCAACCACCCTTTGTGTGATGGGGAGTTTGAGATTGATCTCTGCCGGTTCAGCTCTGCAAGCGGTTCTGCAGACCCCTTTTACCGAGACATCGTTACTGACAAGAAACCTGACAAAACGTGTCTGTTCATGCGAAGGAGTAATAGTCAAACAAGTCAAACCATCCCTGCGAAAACGGATGACACGCACGAGCCCTTTCAGGAGCAACTTGATACAAGGAATTTTGAAGGAGGTGAGCACAGAAAGACCACAGATGAACCTGAGCTCGTCTTCAAAAACCTTCCGAAGTTAAAAACGAAGAAGATCGAGTCCCCGAAGTGGTTGGCGGATGAGCCAACCTTAAACAGGCGGCGTGGATCGTATAAGGCTTCAAATTTGAACTTACACAGTTCATCTACACCTACGGGGAACTCTTGATTTGGGTGAAGAGACTCTTTGGAAAGCTCTGGAAACTGTAACTTTGCTAAGCGGAGTTCGGAGAGGAAACGCTCATGGCAGGCACGGACGTGGTTAGCTCAGATATTGGTTGGTTTGAGGTGATGCGTGTGTCATGAAAGTGACAAGTCTTCAAAGCAGCGGATAGATGCCATCGAAGAGTGTCACCCAATTGCCTGAGGTACATAAATTGGGCATTGACTGACTGGATATATCGAAAGTATGCAGGACTTCTATTTGTGCCTCATATCTGTGCAGATGTAAGATACGTCTCTTCCTATTTTGTGATTAGAGCTGTAGACAATTTCTGACACGATTTGCGTCCATGTAGAAACAAATTAGAGACTAGGAAATCAGCCGTCATCTAGCATAATAGGAATGGGCTTATGTAATTTACGACAAGGAATTTGAAATCTGGAGCTACTCATCACTGATGTATCAATTGCGTGGGCACATTTGGAGGTGGTCATGCCCCGAGTGCTGGATGCTGCTGATCTTGGTAGTTCACCTTTAACTTAGTTGGTAAGTTATTCCTGGCATGTGAATTTTCAGTTGTGTTTGTCAAGATCGCCACCTGGAATACAGTGACTCTGCTCAATATTTATTGAGCATTTTGTACAAAATAGGACTCCCTCTTCCTCAAAATAAATGCTAGATTAGTGCAAAAGGTGCATATCAGGGCTCTGTTCTTTCTTCTTTTGTGAAGTGCCAAAGTAGCAATGTAAAACTTTATACTGCCATGGTGCTCCAAATTTCAGCACTCATTCGCATAGAAAATATCACATTAGCATATTCGTAACTCTATTTTCATTCACCATGTAAGACTTTCATCTAAGATTTTTTTAATTTGAAGTTTTCAGTCAGTGAAAAACCTCATGGGTTATTATCATTTTCCAACCAAATTTTTTTATGCAATGTGGAACAATTTTGCCAAGAAAAAGTCCTAGTGCTCATATTTGGATGGGAATGCTTAGTCAAGAATTAGCTAACTTCTTGCAAGTTGCTACACTTAGTACACTATTCAAAGTGTAGGCTTGGAGAACATGTATATGTAAAAGTGAATGCAATGAGAGGACTATATAAAGGTTGGAGATGATGTTGTTCAAGTCCAATGACTAAGAGTATGTACCCATAAAAGCCAAAATATCTCAATTCATCTATATATGGTACTAGAGAAGCCAAATGCACATGTTTTTTTGTTGCAACTTATTACTACCTCTATTGAACAAATAGCTAGAATGTGCAACACAAAACAATAGTCTGAGACAAATTATCATTAGAAGAAACCGGCATTTCATGTAATGAGCCTTAATTTTTACAATAGACCTTTGGTGATGTCTTGTACAACAAACCCATGTTTTATGTCAATATTAATGTTATGTTGGACATTTTGTTGACATAAAAACATGGGTTTGTTACATTGAACATCACCGAAAATCCATCATAAAAAATTAAGACTTGTCACCTAAGACGCGGTTTTCTTCTAGTGTATGTATAATTGATAATAGAAAAGCATTTGATACATACAAATCAAATGACTTTACTTGATAATAAACATTTTAGGTACTTGAATTTTTGCAATATAAATTCATGAAGATTAATCTTATCCATTGTGGAACTAGAAGGAAAGGGTAAAGAATTACATATGAAATATATATGATAGCCTATATTTGAATTACGTGGTAGGATACTTGAATTTAGCAGGCTTATGTTATGTGATGAAACAAATGACAACATTAGTATGTGTATCACTCTAAGCAATCAAAATCAATCTTCAAATATTAAGCCATACAAATTAACATCATTACAAGTCCTAATTAATGCTTTCAATGAACTTTTTGGAACAAGTAAAAATTTATAAGGAATTAAATTAAATTATAAATAATTTTATAATAACTTAATTGAACCTTCCAAAAGCAATGGAATTTTTAATTGTACAAATAATTTAAAATATATACTATATTGTACATGTAAATTAGAGGTCTACAGATTTTTAAAATACTAAAACTCTTGTAAAATGGATATATAATAAAACTTATAGCAATTCAAAACCATTTGTAAAATTTAAGTATATTATATGATTTTCAAAAACATCACTAAATTTGTACAATAATTTTTTCATGTCCTTTGGAAATTATAAACTAATGTCATCACTCTCTATTCATTATTGCTTGCAATTTCTTAAATGGTAAGGAAATTTAAGCCTTTGATGTTGAGACAATACATTAAATTCAAAAGTCTATTACAAAATCTTTGATGACTAGTTTGATGAATAACAAAAATGGAGTTGACATGCAAATAGAATTTCTAAAAGTAAATGAGTAGATAGAATTTATACAATTGAATTTATCATATCTTATATCACTATAAGAAACCCATGTTTTTGGAGACAAGCCCTAATTTTTTATGACAAATTTTAGGTGATTCAATGTTGACAACCTAAAAAATTTATGTTGACAAAAGTGTTCAATGTAACATCAATGTTAATAGTCCAATGTTTTTATGTTAACATTGATGTTACATTGGACATTTTTGTTGACATAAAAATTTTGGATTGTCAACATTGACATCATCTAAAATCCGTCATAAAAAATTAGAGCTCATCACCTAAAACACAGATTTCTTATAGTGTATTAATAATCTTAATAGCTTTTTCAATTTTTTCAATTTTCAATTATAACTTTTTCGAATGAATGTAGAATCATACTACCTTGTTTTTGAAAAGATCCATGTTTCCTTAGTAAAGCACAAAGGAAATATAGTTCTTTTTTAGAAACAAAGGATGTATATACTACAAAATGGTTTAATTTCCATTATTTGATATTTGATATTAGAAAATTATATCTAAGATTTGCCTTTTTGAACTACAAATGAAATTTGACATAAAAGTCAATATTGTATCCTATCAATCACTATACAACGTCTTATCTAAAAGATCAATAACTTACAAATTATAAATTTCATTGTAAGAAACCTACATTTTAGGTGATAAGTCCAATTTCTTTAAGTGGATTTTTAGTGACATCCACTATAACAACTCATGAGCAACTTTATGTTTCTATGTCAACAATAACATTGACCATAACATCAATATTGACATAAAAACATGGAGATGTTCTCAAGTACATTGTTGCATTGGATGTCACCTAAAATCCATTTAAAAAAAATGGACTACTCATAAAAAACGTGGGTTTCTTATTGTGATTTGTATACAAATAATTCATCTAATGTAGATTGTGAAAGTGAAGAATGACAACTTTTGTAGTGAAACATATACAAAATATAATGAAAAATTCACATCACAATAGTTTAGGTGAATTTTTGTTTCCCACATACTTCTACTTCAACGGTATATGTCTTCCAATCTATGTGATCAAAGATTGTGAAATTTCTATGCATATTTCTTTGGTATTAAAGAACAAGTTCCAAATATTAGATTATGAAATATTCAAAAATAAATTTATGCCTATTAATTAGAAATGGCAAGCATTATAGTGTCTTTTAAGGCAATATAGTCCCAATCATTTAAAGGTTAACTAATATTTTTAATCCTTTACAACAATATAAATAACTTAAGCATAAATACTTTGAATCATGAAATTCTTTTTGGAGGTGAAAAATTCAAAAATATATTTTTTATGGATTATGTTATCTATGTGGAGAGATTTGATTCATTTTATTTGAACCATAAATGTGAAAGCTTCTTCTTTTGTGGGCAATCTTGGCAACTTCCTAAGAAAATAAATGTATTGGAATTATTTTTAAACCAAATTTGAACCATAAAAAAAAGTAGAATATAGTTTATAAAGTTTTCTTTTTAGAACAATCTCATCACTAGAATTAGTGTGTTTCAATTTCACCTATAGTTAGAAGCTTAGAGCTACTAAATTTTTATTTTTATTTTTTCAATTTTTTATCTATTTTTATTTAATAGTTTTTGAAGAAAGAAGATGAATGGATTATTTTTCATTTATTTTTAAAACTACAAAACTCAATTCTTCAATATAGAAAATTAAAATTCATAATTTATAGAACAAAAATATAAGTGAATAGGATTTAAAGCCTTATAATCTAGTTTGGCTACAAACTGAAATAAATTTATTTTTCTTTACTTCAATTGGTTATATTTTGTAATCAATATGGTCAAAGTTTCTCAAATTCCTTTTGAGACACTTTCATGCTATGTAAGTGTAAGATCCTAAGGTTGAATCTACAAAAAAAATGTTAAATGTTTTTTGTTGGTTACATTGAGAATGCTACTTTTGATTGATATTTGATGGAAAATGGCCTTGAAAACTTCCATATTAATTGAAAAAGATTTTAGATAAAATTATTTTCTTTAATCAATTGTACAACAAAATTTATTGAAATATGACAATGGAAAAATCCACAAGGCCACAAGGGCTTGCAAGTTTTTTCATTCTATAACATGCAAGAGTGAGTTGGAAATGAATTAGATTACAAGTTCATGTCTTTCATAGATAACAACAGAAAGTGCTAGCATGTGATCCAAAGAATCTACAAGCCCATAAGCCAAGGAGTTAATATTATAGACACTATTTATGGTTATAGGTGTTTATAATATAAACTCTTTTTATGTTATAGTGTATAGTGGCATCTTGTAATCATTGTGGACATTCATTTTTTTGTAGTGCATTGGGTACAAGTTCAGTTTTGGGTGTTCCTACGTTAAATTGAAGGAAGAAGTTCAAGAGTAAAGATGCACCATCCATTGAGGAATAGTTGATTTTCTTCAATATGGTTGGACTTTCATTATAGACAAGGTAGAAAGTCCAAATAGGAAAATAGTTGACTTCTAAATATTCTAAGACTTAGCTATTAGATAGAAGAAGGTAAACCAACTTGTCTTAAGTTTGAGTTTTCTTTGATTCTTGGACATGTTAATTAATGAGCACTTAGGGATTAGATTTGGTAGTACTCAAATTACAAAAAATAACTTAAAACAAATAGAAAATTAGAAAGAAGCAAAAGAAAAATGAAAAGAAGCTTTAGAACAAGGAGGAAGGGGTGCAAATCTCCTTTGATCATTATATGTCCTATGACATACTAATTTCAAATATGAGAAAAATACAAGATGGAGATAAAGGGCTTTATAATGAAATTACAATCATAGTGAATGAAGTTGGAATGATTATGTCCATGGAACTTGAGGTGAGTCTTTGATTTTCTTTACCTCCAATTGCTATATTTTGCAAATAAATAAAATAAGAATCTAATGGATTGGCTTGGAAGTTAAAATTTAGATTTAAGCCTTAATTGAGTTGAGGAAATAGAACATTGAATTTAGAATCCATCAAAAAATTTCAATAGCTTGTAGAAAATTTACTCAACTTAGAAACCAAATCAAAAATCAAGAAGTTATAAGTGGATATATGATAAAGAATAATAGTAAAAGGGTGATTGCAAGAAACACTTGTCCTATTTGTTGCGTTTGGCTGATTTTTTTGAAAGTATTTTAAAATTAGAAAATTATTATTTTTTAAATTCAAAAAATATGACTTACGTATACACCTCTAAGATAAAGGCACCTATGGAAGGAATTGCACAAAAAAATTGCCTAAATAGGAGAACTTGAAAAGTACCAAATCCCACGAAAATACATATCTTGATGTTTTAATTATATAAATTTAGAAAAATTATGTAAATTCAAAAAATCAAAACTGACCATTTGTAACAACTTTATGAAGATGATCATTTATAAAAAAATCACTAATATAATACTTTATATGTTATTTGTTACAACAAAGTTGTTGATGTAGGAAAAAATGAGCAACTGAATATATTGTACTAATTTTACAGTTAGTCAATGTCCACAATGAAACATCTTACATCATTTTTAGCAGTCATAGTTCTTTAAGTGGAGCTGTAGTTAAATGTTACTCAAAAGTTAGCTCAAACATTTAGGTTGGGTTGTATTTATGTAATCTTCACTGCATCCATTGACCTATGTCAAATACTTGTCTCAACTGACCACATTGTATGACATTGTCTCATAAAACCTATTCTCAATAGCATGATTTACAATTTTTGTAGACTAACTTGTAAGCATTAGAATTGCATTTCTTGCAAAACATTCAAAATACTAAATCCTCCACTAATATCTAGAAATCTCCAGGTCCACTTCCTTAATACACACATCAAGAGATTTTTCCCTTTGTAACTTTTGAACTTTCAATAGTCCAAAAGTAGTTAAATATGGCATAGTAGAACATGAAGATCATATTGAGACAAAAAGAAATAACATTGTTTTTTTGGTTCTCAATATGGGAATTAGAAAATTGTAACAATTAGAGATAAATAACATTTAGTGAAGTGACATTTAGAGAGGGTAGACCCTTGCCACTAATTGAAATCTAGGTTTGCTTTTGCAAGCGCATTTGGGAATTCCAATAAAATATAAAATTTTAACACCTAAGGATTGATGTAAATTCATTTGATTCAAGGTCCTTGTTTCTATTTTTGAAATCCAAATTTTCCAAAAAAATTCATGTAGTAGATAATATGTTTTAATATTTTCAATTTTAGTGAAAATGTTGCCTAGAGGGTAAACGCTGCCTAAACGCTACGTAGTAAGGTACTACTAACTACTAAATGATTTATTCTAAAGTTACAAATATTTTTAAAAAAACTGATGGTCATGTATTATTTACACCCAAGGTTATAGGTACTTTATATTTTATAAATGATTTTTTCCCTAAAGTATTATCCTTTACTGTATTTTTTGAGCAATTTCTTTGTAATTTTAATTTTTGCTTCAATATAAAAGATTAGACTTACACAATATAGGCTTTAGGCTTGTAGGCTTGCTAATTTAAGCTCACATGCTAGCATCATGAGTTCTTTATTATATGCAAATCCTAAATCCTAAACATGCAATTATGACCTTGAGAAGTGTAGCTTCTTAAACTTTTGCAAGGATAAAAAATGAATTTTTTTCAATTCAAATGCTAGCATTTTGCAATCTACATAGCAAAATTTTGTTTGGATTTTTTTCTACATCTTCTTAAATTAATCTACTGCAAGATCTTATTATTACATGCATTCGAAAATATTTTTTTCTAAAATTTGACCCTCGCATCAAAAATGGCAATTCTAGAGCATTTTTTGTGAAAACATAGTAAAAAACCTTCAGAGATTAAGGGAAGAAATTCAATGTGTTCACAACAGACCTGGGTAACATCGGGTATGGCCTGGACGGGTCCGGGTACCAGAGAGGGTAACGGTACTGCATGGGAAGATCCGGTTGTCATATGGTAAGCGGGTACCAACGGGAGGGTGCAAATACAAGGTCTCGGCCACACAAGTCCGGTGCTAGGGTTTCGTTTCCCTTATTGCTTTTCACCTCTCCGCACCGCATGCCAAGTTTCTTTTCGATTTCAGGGTTTTGTCTTGCTGCGGACTTGGTGTGCTGCGTGTTGCGGGGTCGTTGGTGCTGCGGCATCAAATTCTAGTGAGTTGTAGCGTGGACGCTGTTCCTCTTTTCCCTCATTGTCTCTGCAATAGTCTACATTTTTCTCTGCTTTACTGAGTTCTGGATATCGTAGGGTTTCGGTGGTCATTGTTCTGCATATATCTTCGGCTATGAGGTTGTTCAATGAGGACATCTCTTATTTTTAGTTGATAATTGGATTGCAAGCCTAGGACCTTGGATTTGCAAAGCCTTTGCACTTTGGATTGCAAGCCGTGACGATGGGTGTGACAGTGGAGGTTGCATGTTGCAGGGGTGGTGCAAGGCGATAGATCCCGGGATGGAAGACCTGAATCGAGAGATCAGGGAAGTACAGCAAAAAATCGATGACTTGAATTTAGAGATCAGGGAAGTACAACAAAAAATCGATGAAGTGGAGAATCAACTGGCAGCCTCACCGTCCGATGCTGACCGTCCAACGCTATGGAGAAGGGAGGAGCAACTGCGGGGAGAGAAGGCGCAACTACGGGAAGAGAAGCTGTTGTTGCTCAAGGCTGCAAATGCAGGTGCTTTCACCTGGCCCCGAGTTTTTTCTTTATTTTTAAGATTTGTAATTTGTAATTTGTGTGATCCCCCTTTTGTGCCGGACCTACTCTACAGGGGGAAGGTTGATGGGTTTGGGTGTCCGGTAGTTCTTTGTCAGATGTCCAGTCGAATTCGCAGTTGGATTTTGGCCTCGCACTTGGTCTCTTCTGGTTTAGAATTGTTTCCTATCTTCTTGAGGCTTTCTTTAGAAGAGAGGGGTGTAATCTCCTGTCTAATTTTTTGTGTTGTGACACAGCTCATTGAGACATTTGGAGGGCATGTTTCCACATGAAGGGTTCGCCAATGGTTTGTAGCGTCTTGATAATTAGGGTTTCACACCTTGATCTTTAAGTTTGAGTTCCCCAATCTACCCCTTAACTTGTGTGATGGGTTGGGTTGCGGTGATCTGAGTTGTGTCTTGTTGGGGTTTGGGCTTTCATTTACAATTCAATCATTTTTGTTAGAGGTTGTGTTTATGTCCATTTAGGGTTACTAGTTGATTTATTCGAAAGGTTTGCCTTCCTCTCGTACTTCGTAAAATCGGCTCCCTGTTTCCTGCGCTACTCCAGGAAGGTAACATGCACCGCTATGTCTAAACGGGGATGCTCAAAATGGGCTAATGGTTGGACTGGTTTGATGGTTCAAGTACTTCCGGCTTGTGAGAAAGTGAGTTACGTTTGTAGTTACTTATCAGTATCTTGTCCGATTCATATTATTGGGCGAGGACTCAATTTATGATTCTGAAATTAGGGTTGGTAGAGGATTAGCACCTCCTTGGCTATTGTGCTACATGAGGGATGCATTTTGATGCTCTCAGATGATTCTGATGCTCATCCCAAGTTCCTGGGAGCCTGCCTTGCCCCGCCCTTGCTTGCAGTTCCCGTTTCTGTTGCAAAAGGGACACTCCTAGTAAGCACAATCTACATTAGTAATCTCGTACAACAAATTCTATAATTCTACTAGGGAGTCCAAACAAAAATCATCCGGATTGTTGCTGTTGATTGCCCTTCCCGGAATTTCAAACTAGATTCTTTCATATTGATTGATACTCTGGTAGGGCATCATGCGATATGATTTTTTTTTGCGACCTGACTTCGTGTCTCTTGAGCTCTCTTGGATATTTTGCATCCGTAACTTGACCCTGGAATTTACTCAACTAATATGACTGGATGGGTATCATGGGCAGTAGGTGTTGCTCTTGCTCTAACCTAAACCTGGTTCGGCGGTTGCTCTTGCTAATCTTGGTACTCTGAAAATCTGTCATGTTTGTAGGGGAGGAGCCATCTGCGAAGAGATCGAGGACCCCTGGAGGTACAATTTAGTGTGTTACCTAGCCTTCCGTTCCGATTGTTCCAGAGCTGGTTCTTTGTTGCTGAACTAGGTGGTCTGGGTAATGTTTACTCTTTCGTTGTTGCTGGTGTATTCTTGTTTATTCATTTGGTTAAGCTATGTTTATAAGTAAAATATGAGGAGAGTCCTTCCACAGACATGGTTATTTGTGATGCATATGTGGAATTCTGGTTGTGCACTAGATCATAGATGTAGTTCAACAACATGGAATGATGGTTAGAGTACGAGATTGCAGTTCATTTAAGAAAGCTGATGAACAGGTCCGAGATAGTTTTGTGCATTTTCGGTAGGGTCTATGGTGTGCTTTGGGGGGTTGTCGTTCTTTGTTGGGACTTGTTCAGTTGTCGATACTTCAGGTTTGTTTTGGTTTATCCAATTTTTCTTCTGGAATGAGATGCCTGTATATCTCATCCCAGGTTCCTAGTTGAGGTGCAGGTCACGTAGCAGTTGTTTCTTTCTCTTGCCGTCTTTCTAGCTGTAGTGTGGGATGCACGAGTGCTTCTGCTCTGCGAGGTGAAAGTTGTTCTTGGATCAGCTGTGACATGCATCCGTGAGATGTGCTAGGTGAAGTAGGGCAGTGCTTGTGGTGTTAACGTAGTGTCTCTCTTCATTCAGAGGACTTCATGGGGAAGAAAATACAAATGGTTTTTGATGCGAAAGAGTGCGACATGCGCGATTGGAAGAGTGGCGTGGTGGAAACGACTGGCATGAACAAAGTCATGAAGAGCTTTGCTGGCTTTCCAGCTCAATATTGTGTACGGATCGAAGTACGTATGGTGTTCGATATAATATGGGAGAGCTGGAAGAAAAACAGTAACAACGTACAGAAGTTTGCAATTGCTGGGTCGCTTGGAGTGGGCAAGTCTATTTTCATGGTGTATTTGGCGTTCTTTTTGACTAGACACTGCTCCCGTAACATCCTTCTATTGCGCAAGGTAAAGATAGATGAGTAGGGTTACACGTGTGTACTTTTATGTTAGGATTCCTACACGAAAATCAAGGTATCTAGACTTAGTAAAATGGCTGATATTCGCAGGCGGCTACGTGCCCAGTACCCTGATGTAGGCGCTTCATTCCCACCCTTGGAATTAAGCGATCACAACCAGGCTCTAGTCCTAACGATCCTATTACCTACGGGTGTCTAAGTGTCAATCCATTGTGCCTTCCAAGCAATGGATCTTTACTAGCCTACCTATTCGACCAAGGGTTTGTTTCGTTCTCTTGTCCTACTTCTAATTGTTCATTACTCTATGTATTTTGTTCTCTTGTCCTACTTTTACGTGGTTGGATTTGTTTTAGCCTACTTACGTATGGTATTTCCTACCTTAGCTCTACGTCTTCGTATTTTTATCCTACTCTATGTAGCCGTCTTGTTCTACTTCTACTTTATGTATTTTAATTGAATACCTCTACTCTACGTATTTGTCTTGCTCTACTTCTACTTTACGTATTTTAATGGAGTACCTCTACTCTACGTATTTCAATTAAATACTTCTATTTTACGTATTTGTCTTGCTCTACTTCTACTTTACGTATTTTAATGGAGTACCTCTACTCTACGTATTTGTCTTGCTCTACCTCTACTTTACGTGTTTTAATGGAGTACCTCTACTCTATGTATTTGTCTTGCCCTACCTCTACTTTACGTATTCTAATGGAGTACCTCTACTCTACATATTTCAATTAAATACTTCTATTTTACGTATTTGTCTTGCTCTACTTCTACCTTACGTATTTCAATTAACTACCTCTACTCTACGTATTTGTCTCTTTTTGCTTGTTCCTTTTAACTCGTGGTTGTTCCTTTACTTCAATTCCTACTTGCTAATCACGGGTTCCTAATTATGGCTTATTCGTGGCTTCTAATTCTAATTTCTTGCTTACTCTAGTCAACTGCACTTAAATAACGAAAGGATTGGGTTAAGGTTTAGGAACCCACCTCCAGTGTGTACGTGGCAGCCTCTCCTAGCTCCCCGGCGTCCCGCGCCATGTCCACCATAGCCATCCCTCGGCTCCGATTGGCCTCAATTCCGTCCTTTTAATTATCCCCCTCCGGGTGGGTTTACAAATGAGCCTCCTTCCGGCCGTTTTATGCTCCTACTATTTCCTAAACTACATTCCCAAACCACCCTTGTGGTTGGGTCTTTGCTTTTCCAACCTATATTATCCCCTAAGTGTATTTTTCCTAACCCCAACTATACTATCTCCTAAGTGTATTTTTCCTAACCCCAACTATACTATCCCCCAAGTGTATTTTTACTAACCCCAACTACACTATCCCCCTAAGTGTATTTTTTTCCTAACCCACTAGTTTTGGTTTTGTAAAGAGAGACCCTTGGGTCGAACCCCTGGACCCCGCCCCGATACCCTGACTCCAACCCCGATACCCCTGGCCCCGCCCCGAAACCCCTGACCCCGCCCCGAACCCTTGACTGCTGAGGCCCCCGATTGGGGAGGCCCAGCGGGTTTGCTACGGCGCCCGATGGGGAGCCCGGTGGGCTGCTGTGGTGCCCGACTGGGGGGGAGTCCAGCTGGTCTGGCTGAGCGCTGGATGGGCTGGCTGGTCTCTTATTTTTCACAAGTTTTGCCTAACAACTAGCCACACTCTTGAAGAAACCACTTTAACCAAGCCTAGACTAAAATAAATGTCCACACAAAGGTTTCACCCCAAGGGTGGGTCCCTACCTACTCTTCTAAGAAAGTTACTACTCTATTGTTGGATGCTAAACGTTGCATTAGTGCCAAACTTGTTGGACACTAAACGTTGAGACTAACTCAAAGATGGCCTCCTTTGACACCCCGCTAAAACTTAGGGGGGTTCAAAGCTTTGCCGTGAGGGGAGGTGTTTGACACGTGACTAAGACTTCCTATTGCTTTAGAGGTGAAGGGGGGCCATAGCTTCGCCGTCCCCTATGGGACAAACTTACCCTTGTGCACAATAGAAGAGGGAAGTGAGAGGTAACAAGTGTCTACTTACGAATGACGGTCAAAGCTTCGCCGTCCTCTATGGGACTAGCTCAACCTTGTGCACAAGACAAGAGGGAGAAAAGGAGGGTACAAGTTTGCAACATACGCTCTAAGTCACCTCCCAAGTCACCCCTCGGTTCCTTACAAGCCTCTCCCACAACAACATTCACTTGCCTTACAATGCAAAAGATAACCCAATATTAATTAACAAAAGTTCCCACACAACTTGGGGGGGTCTCAAGTCCCCAAGTAAAAACCACAAGAACCAAGGGTGCAACAACCCCAAAACTATCAAAGGCTCCTTTGGCATCAAAAGCCAAAGGAAATCCAGCATAACCCGGGCCCAATAGTCCTCCTCCCTTAAATGGGTAGGAGTGAGAGAGAGAGAGAGAATGAGAGGAGAATGCCGCCCCTTTTATACTCAAAAGGGAGCAACACCCCCCCCTTAATCTACTAAGAATAACTAGATGAGGGAATTTAGGAGGTCCGTACATGTTTACCCATCCCAAATCTAATTATCCACCTAAAATCTACACAATTTGAATTGAGAAATTCAAATCTTACCTAACCTTACAAGAACTTGCAAAACCGTCTAATTTACCTTCCCCAAAATCTACAAGTTCTCACATGGGAGAAGTTCCCATGTGTTCCCACCTACTTAATTTGAAATTACTTATACCAAAGCACATGAGCCACCTCCACTAACTTTTTGAGGTGGTACTTGCTCCCACATGTGCCCGAAGTTCCCCGCACGTTCCCTACGCGTTCCCCACGGCCAATGGGGTCAAAACTCCCCAAAAAAGCATTGGGGGGCTTAAAACCCCCATTTCTTCTCCATGTGCTGTCCCCAAAAGGCTAAATTTTGGAGTTTAGCTCCAAATGGCAAACGAATTGCGCCATTGTCTCCGGGAGGCCATAATTAGCCTAAGAGGAACCCCTTACCCCTTAGACTATGTTCAAATTCCCAAGGAATCTTAGCGTAAGCTGGGATCAAAGTTGGGATAAATTCCCAACTTTTGGAGTTTAGCAATTTTGGACCCCAAACCTTCACCAATCTTTCAAGTAGATGGAAGGGGATAGGAATAGACCCAAGATAGGTTTCGTTCCGATGTCGTATGGCCCCGGTACGCCGGTCAACCGCCACCTTCGTCATTTAATTTGTCAGTTGGGGAGGAATGTCGCCGATTCGGGATCTTCCAACTATCGTTTTGTCTTGAAACTTGGGGAAGCGCTCCGTTGGTGTGAGACCGCCTCGCCGGATTTTTAGTGGGATTTTACCGCACTTTGGGATATTCTTTCGAATTCCCACCCAAAGTCCACCGCGGTTGACCGTTTGGGAAAATATCCAAACAATGTCGGAAAATTCCCAAACTTTAGAGGGGACCACCCATGGGATCCCCCCACTCGGATGCAAGCCTGCATCCCCACTGCGTGCTCCTAGAATTAGGAAATCGCCCGGTACCTGCATTTCAAGGTTAGTATTTCGTCCGTATTCTCTTCGATGCTATGGGGAGTGGGGGATTCCTCCTAGATCCCCCTATGAGGACTTCCTAGCCTAGACAGGGCCTTCTTAGGCTTCTTACCCTAATTCTGCACATCTCTATCAGTTTGGCGTCTATTTAGCTAAGACCAGGCCCGTTTTGGATGTAAACTATCATAAATCCCACCTAATGACCAAATGGCACATTGGTATGTGTAATGCCAATATAGGTTTAATGCCCTTTTGTGGGTGTTATGAGCCTAAATACGCCTTAGTTTATGTATAAATTCGAAAAAAGAACCCGTGAGTCCCTAGTAACAAATCGGGGACTCACACCTGGCCTATTGTTCTTTGCGGACGGTTTCACGTACATTGAGGTTCAACAAAACCATGAAGACCTTTCGCCATATGCTCTGTTGGCGACTTCGTCCCAGTTCGTTCCAAAACGTGATGATCCTGTGCAACGGATTTTCCTACATGCGTGGCAGTTTGATGCTATATCGGATTTTGCTGTCAAGACCGAGATGTTTGAAAAGGGCGAGACTGCAAAAGAAGTGTTTTACTATTCTGGTGGTAGTCTCCGTGACTTTTGCACAAATCTGGAGGACCTAAAGATAATAATTGACCGGGATTTAACGCTAGTTACAAGCAGCAGTCAAGCGATTATGCTAATGGGCGTCTACAGGGGATCCCACTCGGATCAAGTCGACCGTATACATCGGATCTATGTTGACAATCCCGAGGTATCGGACACGTACAAGAAAACAGGTCGTTTACTCGTTGACTCCCACTATGTCTTGCAAGGACTTATCCAACGATGCGACGTTGACCAATATGAGCAGTTGTACAATGTGTCAAAAGTGGTTGGTGGGGCTTTGCATGGATTGGCCTTCGAGATGTACCTCCACAAGTTAGCTACCGGTAACAGTTTCAAAATCCAAGCAAGAGCGTACGATCCTCCTACGGCCCATGGCAACCATTTTGAAATTCTGATCAAGGCCTCCAATTCGACTCGTGAGGGTAGCAAGGAGTCGGAGTGTAAGGATTCTCTCCACCGTTGGTGTCTTGAAGATTCATAGCAATATTTGTATCCTAATTATGCAATGTTTCCTAATCTTGATAGTGTTGCGAAGCCTATTCAACCATGTTGTCGTAGCACAAGGAAGCACAAATCCGTCTGTAGGTGCTAATTTGATGTTAACACCGTTCAAATGACTCGTGTATCGTTCCCACAGGATTTTACGTAGTTTCCTCAAGATATCCGGAATAACAGGATGCGAAAAACAACTCCAAGACAACAGTAACCGGATTCCTAACCGGAAACTTCCTCACAATATCCGCATTCTTGTAGATTGCCTTTCTCACCATTCATACATACTTTACCACTTTCACAACAACCTCCGAACAGGGGGGAGTGCCCAAACTCTGTACCTTCCCCTATCCGGACTCACAGTATCCGACTGGGCGGATTAGGAACCAAAAGGAGTGCCCAAACTCTGTACCTCTTCCGGATCCGGTTTCCGGATCCAATCACTCAAGTAACCGATGAAGTTTAGCCTCTGTATTAGAGGGGTCCGCGGTTGGCATTTAGGAAGGATGCGTTGAATCCTACCCTCCTCAGGATTATAGTGAGTGGAGTTCCACTAAAAGAGGAAAATAACAAAAGACATAAAAGAAATAGGCTGCAAGTTCCTCCTCACAACTAATCCGGATTGCAATCCCAACTAGCAGGTCACTCAGGAAACCCCTACAAACCCCACATTACTACAATGACAAACTCACCCAAACTCAGTTCCTAAGGCAGATTCTAGGAGCCAGATAACTAGACGATCCTATCCACATGATCCTCACTCACTTTCGGTTGTAGAAGGACCTCAACAACACATCAGTTGGCATATGCAAGCTCTCCTAGCAAATCACACCCAACCTACGAGCGGCTTTCCCTCACAGAAGTCTCCAAATGACTAGCAACGAATAGATTTCCCTCCTAGTACACCAGTATCCTCAACCAGATCACTTCAAAATTCCCGGAACCGGATTCAGACAAAGTCTGGGGGAGACACCTCATCCAAACACCTGCAAACCCAGCTACCTCGCACTATCCAATGGTTCTAGCATTGCACAACATACCAATCCAGAGTCGAGACTTGTTCAGACCAACTCTTAGAAAGTAGAAATCTGGAAATCAGATTGCAAAGGAAAGGAAAAACAGAAGTAGGAACACCCGGGGCAACCAACTAACAGCCACCCCTAAATACCAACCCAAGGGAACTCTAAAAGCCCCAAGGGAACAAAATCAGAGGACAAGAGAATGCCAGGTGGCATTCCTTATCCACAAAAGTCACTTTCCTCTCCACCCAACTGGACCCGAAAAAAGTGGATCTCAGATCCTGAAAATCCGGATCTGACTGACCAGGTGTATTCTAAGTCAAAAGCACCTCGCTAACTGCTTCCTATCTACTGGAGTAACTTTCCACCTTTTCCACTAAGTCTGCCCCTCAAAATTCTCTACCTACTCTACTTTCTATTCCTAACTACTTCTTCATCCGCTTTTTGGGGGAATCCGCATGCTTGGCGGCTCCCTTGCGTATTGGTTGTTTCCTACTGGTGGAAACCTTTGCCGACACAGCTGCTTTGCCCTTGGAAGGCGTGGCAACAATCTTACCCTTCCCCGCAGTTTTCGGAGGCGTGATTTCCGTCGGGTCTGACGGTTCCGGTTTCAGTTCCGATTCCGATCCTGATCCTGATTCCGAATCCGACTCCTCTTCTTTATGCTCGCTCTGCTCTGGGGACTCGTCTTGGTCTGACTCCAGCTGAATGGGACTCTCCCTCGCCCTCTTCGCTGTAGCCTTCCTCTTCACCGTGCTAGGAACCTTGGGAGACTTTTCGAATACCTTGCTCGGAGGTGTCTCCTGATCCTGGTCTTCCGCTTGGACTTGATTCTTGATTTGGGATCCGGGTGTTGCCCCTTCTCCCACATCAAGGTCAAGACGGGAAGCTGTCTTGGGCGCTTGTGGAGTCTTCTCTTCCACTGAACCCTTGCCTTTGGACTTCTCAGAGTCAAGTGGAGAAACCACTTTGAACTGAGGGACCGAGATTACACTTTCCTTACCCTGGTGTGAGCCCTCGAGATGGCACTCATGACTCTGGGTCCAATTTTCACGATTAAATAGCGAAAATTAGTCAAAATATTCAAGAAAAAGACATAAAAAGAGTGTTGAGGGAGTTTTGGTGTCAGTCTACGCCAAAATGGTGGAAAACCAACTTAGAAGGTGGAAAATTCCTAATACTAGAAATTTGAATCATTCTAAGTCTCCAAAGCAAGTATATGTAAAGATTTAGTAATTCCGAGAGAAATAAGGAATAGAGAGTTAGTCAGTCCTAGCGAATGTCTGTGCAAAGTCAACCGTTTAAGGATGCACGTGACATACTGACTAAGCTAAAAGAGTCTACTACGAGCGTGGGAGAGTTACCAGGGCTTAAGTTCAATTTTAGAACAAATTGGATTTAAAGGTAAAACCAATACAACGGATTTGGAGAATTCGAACTTCACGAGGCAAAAGATGGAGGATTGGCGATTGAAAACTACAGAGAGGTGTTCCAAGGGTAGGAGCATGCCAGGAGCGAACAAGAATCAAACAATTGTCCAAGATTCCCGGGCATCGGGAATTAAATTGTCCAATTGGGCAAAGTAATTCCAAATTGCTAAAATTAGAAAAGTGCAAGGTTGCGTGGGACTTACACCAAGAATCTAGGAGTGCCCTAGATGTTACCCAATTTATTTCGGATTTTTCCGAAATTCCACATTGACTCCATGGGAAGTCAACCGCACATAGAAATGTTCAAAAATTCATAAAAATTACGTATGATGCGGTAAAATCTCACTAAAAATTAGGATAGGTTTTTGTGTTCTTAATAAGCGCCCGTTCAAGTTTGAAGACATTCCAACATTCCCAACTACCAAAACCGGCATCGACATCAAAATTCACTGAAAGTTACAAGTTGGCGGTGGGTTGACCGGCATATCAGGAGCGAATGATGTCCGATTGTCGTAAATAAGGAGTCATTCCTTATTCTCACGGACATTCCTAACAACCCTGGCATGACAGATTCATCAAATTGCGCAAATCCTAAAAGTTAGATTTTTGACTTTTAATTGGAGTTACCGTAATTCCAATTTGGGCGTGCAAATGGCCTAGGAGTGAGGGGTAAGGGGTTGTGGGCGCTTCATTCCCACCCTTGGAATTAAGCGATGACAACCAGGCTCTAACAATTCTACTACCTACGGGTGTCTAAGCGTCAATCCATTGTGCCTTTCAAGCAATGGATCTTTTTTACTATCCTAACTATCCTACTAAGGGTTGTTTCGTTCTCTTGTCCTACTCTTCTACTTGTTCTTGTTTATCCTACTTCTACGTGTTTGGGTTTGTTTTAATCTACTCTACGGATTGGTATTGTTCTACTTCTGCTTTGCATATTTTAATTGAGTACTTCTACTCTACGTGTTGGTATTGTTCTACCTCTACTTTACGTATTTTAATTGAGTACCTCTACTCTACGTGTTAGTATTGTTCTACTTCTACTTTACGTATTTTAATTGAGTACCTCTACTCTACGTGTTGGTATTGTTCTACTTCTACTTTACGTATTTTAATTGAGTACCTTTGCTCTACGTATTCTTTTACTATACGTACTTGTATTTGGCTTAGTCTAATCCACGTCTTCTTCTACGTATTCTTTTACTATACGTACGTGTATTTGGCTTAATCTAATCTATGTCTTCTTCTACGTCTTCTTTTACTATACGTACGTGTATTTGGCTTAGTCTAATCTACGTCTTCTCTACGTATTCTTCTACTATATGTACGTGTATTTGGCTTAGTCTAATCCACGTCTTCTTCTACGTATTCTTTTACTATACGTACGTGTATTTGGCTTAATCTAATCTATGTCTTCTTCTACGTCTTCTTCTACTATACGTACGTGTATTTGGCTTAGTCTATCTACGTCTTCTCTATGTATTCTTCTACTATACGTATGTGTATTTGGCTTAGTCTAATCTACGTCTTCTTCTACTATACGTGCGTGTATTTGGCTTAGTCTAATCTACGTCTTCTTCTATGGTTGAGTATTTATTATTTTCCTTCTCTTTATGGTCGCCTCTCTATTCGTGATTGCTAAACATCGGACCTTAATCCTGCTTGGGGTGTAGACTTTTCCACTAACTAATTTTCTATTGCATCAATTAATTCAAATCCAGGGTAGGGTTAGACGCCCACCTCCGTTCCGTGGATCTGGTCCTCTTCACTCCACGCTACGTCCATCATTGCCATGTCTTGGTCCCGGCTCTTTTTATTATCCCTTTCTGGGTGTTCTTACAATTAGGTCTTTTTTGCAATGGCTTCCTAGCTCAACTAGTTTCTATTCTATCCCCTCAGCTACCTAATTTCTATCTTCCCCTAACTACCTAATTTCTATATTTTCCCCTAACTACCTAATTTCTATCTTTTTCTAACTACCTAATTTCTATATTTTCCCCTAACTACCTAATTTCTATCTTTTTTTTGTAGGAACCCCTGGCTCCCCAAACCCTGGCTCTCCGAACCCTAGCTCCCCGAAACCCCTGGCTCCCCCCGGCTGCGGACCCGGCTGGCTGGCTGCGGGACCCAGTGCGGGACCCGGCTGGCTGACTGGGGCTCCCGGCTGGCTGGGCTGCGGGCTGGGGCTGGTCCAGCACTTGGAAACTTGCAATTTCTGGCTTTTTGAGTAGAATTAGGAACCTCCTAACAAAAGAACAATTGATGTGGCCCAAGGGTTTTACCCCAATGGATGTTGGATGCTAAACGTTGACTTAGTGCCAACCGTATTGGACACTAAACATTGAGTCTAAGTGAAGAGGGAGGTTATTTGACACCTCGCTAAGACTTAGGGGGTTCAAAGCTCCGCCGTGAGAGTGAGGCGTTTTGACACGTGACTAAGACTTTAGTTTCTTAAGAAGGGTGGGGGTTCATAGCTTCGCCGTCCCCTATGGGACTAACTTAATCCCGTGACTAAGAGAAGAGGGAGAAGAGAATGTTTATACAACTTATCTAGTCTATGGTTCAAAGCTTCGCCGTCCCCTATGAGACTAACTTAACCCCGTGACTAAGAGAAGAGGGAGAAGAGAATGTTTATACAACTTATCTAGTCTATGGTTCAAAGCTTCGCCGTCCCCTATGGGACTAACTTAACCCCGTGCCTAAGAGAAGAGGGAGAAGAGAGTGGTACAAAGTGCAAACATACGCTCGAAGTCACCTCCCAAGTTACCCCTCGGTTCCTCACAATATTCTCCCACAACAACTCTCAATGGTACACAATACAATGAGTAATCAAGCTTAGATTGCAACAAGTTCCACCACTTGGGGGGGTCTCAAGTCCCCAAGTAAAAACCACAAGAACCAAGGGTGCAACAACCCCAAAACTATCAAAGGCTCCTTTGGCATCAAAAGCCAAAGGAAATCCAGCATAACCCGGGCCCAATAGTCCTCCTCCCTTAAATGGGTAGGAGTGAGAGAGAGAGAGAGAGAGAATGAGAGGAGAATGCCGCCCCTTTTATACCCAAAAGGGAGCAACACCCCCCCCTTAATCTACTAAGAATAACTAGATGAGGGAATTTAGGAGGTCCGTACATGTTTACCCATCCCAAATCTAATTATCCACCTAAAATCTACACAATTTGAATTGAGAAATTCAAATCTTACCTAACCTTACAAGAACTTGCAAAACCGTCTAATTTACCTTCCCCAAAATCTACAAGTTCTCACATGGGAGAAGTTCCCATGTGTTCCCACCTACTTAATTTGAAATTACTTATACCAAAGCACATGAGCCACCTCCACTAACTTTTTGAGGTGGTACTTGCTCCCACATGTGCCCGAAGTTCCCCGCACGTTCCCTACGCGTTCCCCACGGCCAATGGGGTCAAAACTCCCCAAAAAAGCATTGGGGGGCTTAAAACCCCCATTTCTTCTCCATGTGCTGTCCCCAAAAGGCTAAATTTTGGAGTTTAGCTCCAAATGGCAAACGAATTGCGCCATTGTCTCCGGGAGGCCATAATTAGCCTAAGAGGAACCCCTTACCCCTTAGACTATGTTCAAATTCCCAAGGAATCTTAGCGTAAGCTGGGATCAAAGTTGGGATAAATTCCCAACTTTTGGAGTTTAGCAATTTTGGACCCCAAACCTTCACCAATCTTTCAAGTAGATGGAAGGGGGTAGGAATAGACCCAAGATAGGCTCCGTTCTGATGTCGAATGGCCTCGATACGCCGGTCAACCGCCGCTTTCGTCATTTAATTCGTTAGTTGAGGAGGAATGTCGCTGATTCGGGATCTTCCAACTATCGTTTTGTCTTGAAACTTGGGGAAGCGCTCCGTTGGTGTGAGACCGCCTTGCCGAATTTTTAGTGGGATTTTACCGCACTTTGGGATATTCTTTCGAATTCCCACCCAAAGTCCACCACGGTTGACCGTCTGGGAAAATGTCCAAACAATGTCGGAAAATTCCCAAACTTTAGGGGGGACCACCCATGGGATCCCCCCACTTGGATGCAAATCTGCATCCCTCCTGCGTGCTCCTAGAATTAGGAAATTGCTTGGTACCTGCATTTCAAGGTTAGTATTTCGTCCGTATTCTCTTCGATGCTATGGGGAGTGGGGGATTCCTCCTAGATCCCCCTATGAGGACTTCCTAGCCTAGGCAGGGCCTTTTTAGGCTTCTTACCCTAATCTTGCATGTCTCTATCAATTTGGCGTCTATTTAGCTAAGACCAGGCCCGTTTTGGATGTAAACTATCATAAATCCCACCTAATGACCAAATGGCACATTGGTATGTGTAATGCCAATATAGGTTTAATGCCCTTTTGTGGGTGTTATGAGCCTAAATACGCCTTAGTTTATGTATAAATTCGAAAAAAGAACCCGTGAGTCCCCGGTGACGAATCGGGGACTCACAGGGGTCCCTTAGGCTAATTGGGGTCTTCTGAAGACAATAGCGCAGACGGTTTTCCGTTTCGAGTTGTTCCCTAAAAGATAGAGAGGGTCAGCTCTTAGTTTGACTTTTTAATCGTTAATTGCGGTTAATTAGAAGTGATTTTGGAAATATCTCTTGGAAAATCAAAGATTGGATTTGGTCAAGATCTCTTTCTTGCGTAGAAAGCCATATTTGGGCTAAAGAAAGACAATTTTCGAAATGACTTTGGATTAATTTGCAAAATATCTACGTAAATTAGGGTTAATTCCAAAATATTTTGGGTTAAGATCTTGGATTTGATTTGGCCAAGATTTCTATTGCCAAATGGGGATGTTTTTAGAAATTTCCACCATTAAACAACTAATATTTTGGAATTACATTAGGGTAGTTTAGGATAAGAAGTAACAAAGTGTTTTCACTGGCAATTACCGAGAGGGGCCCGGCCACGGGTATATAAAGGCCCCCCTCGAGGTTGCCAGTACCCTTATTTCTTGCACCGACACTTTGTTTCTCTCTTGTGCTACCGACATAGTCGGAGTACCACTTGGACCAAAGACCTTGGCCAAGTTTTGTATTTTGTAAACATTTGAAGGCTTAGGGCCCCTTCAAGTTCATTTCTTTGCTACACTTCATTCTTGTAACGAAGCCTCATACTTTGCCAACAATTATCTTTGAAATTCCAAGTATTGAGCACCAAAGTCCGGTTTAAACACTGTCATGTGTACCTCCTTTGGTTGCAAAACCTTGAAATACTAGGAAATTTTGAGAACTCAACGTGAAAGTTCGGTTCAAACATTGTCATGTGTACCTCCTTTTGCACAAAGAATTCTTAAAATACTTTGGAAAAATTCCCAAACGGCGAAGCTTTGAACCTCATAATCCAAGTTAAAAGATTTAATTTAGGAAAGGTTAGCCAAAACCAAGGGCCAATTGAAGGGCTAAGAATTTGGAAGGTTTAAAGCTTCCAACCCAAAGTCCAAACTCCCATTTTATCGTTATTTTCTTCACCCCTATCCCCCATACTTGCGCATTTGAATAGGAATTAGAGTCATCTTTGATAAAGGAGAACCATTGTTAGAGATATAGAGTAGTTGGGTTCACATATAGTGAGAAATGGAGATTAAGTTAGAGTGTCTACAACCCCAAAGTATTGAAATTATAGTCCAAAATACCAAAAAAATCAAAACTTGTAGTTCAGACCAGACCCCAGGGCGGATAGACCCCCAGAGGCGGCCAGACCCCAAGACCCCCGAGGTAGCCAGACCCCCGGAGGCCCAAGGAGGCGGACAGAACCCCAAGAGGCGGACGGAACCCCGGCCAACCGGGTTCTGCCACGTGGCGCGGCCTGAGCGGCTGGGAGCGACCGAGTGGGCTGGAGCAGACTGAGCGGCTGGAAGCCAGACCTTAGGTCCGAAAAACTGGTCCGAAAAACTCACCAAAAACTTGGTTTTTGATCAAAACTACGGGTTGGCAGTGGAAGCCACACCCCTTTCAATTTTTATCAAAAATCTAATTTTTGGGGAAATCTCAATTCTTGCCTTACTTACAACATTCCGCCATAGCCAACTCTCTCATAGAAAACTTGCAAACCTTGCAAAATACAAATGAGAAAGAAAGAGAACTAGATGGAAGATTAAGGTTGTGAGATTCCTAACCGTGACAAATTAGATTAAAAAACTAATTTCTTTGGAATAACACTATAGAGTGGGATTCTTTATTCTTGGGGGTTGACCTTTGGGAATAAAAAATCCATTTATTTGGAATAACACTATTGAAATTGTTCTCGGTCTTTTGGAATGTTCTACATTCTTTGGCTATTAGATTCTTAAAAGGTTTGGATTTTGTTAGTTTTGTTTTATTAGGCCTAATAAGCCAAAAAAGAAACAAACAAATTGACAACCAATTTCTTTACGATTAAAACAAATTCAAAAATTAATTAGATTTGAAAAGATTTGATGATAGTTATTGATTAAAATATTCTAATAAGCCAAAAAGGAAACAAACAAATTGACAACCAATTTCTTTAGGATTAAAGGAATTTCAAAAATTCATTAGATTTGAAAAGATTTGAAGGAAATATCCCCTTCAAATTAATCTAATTTAATTTGAGGAATTTTATAATATCAATTTAGAATTCAAAAAGAAACTAAACAAACAACAAATGGTTAACTATTAGATTTCCGTTAATTCCTTTAGGATAAAATACTAACCAACTAGGTAGACTGATTCAATTGTAGTATTTCTTAATTATCGGGGAATTAGGAATTAAAAGAATTACGCATTTAAATCAACGCTACATAACCTTTAAATCCCTTTTAGACAGGACAGAATTACTTGACCAACAACGTGATAATTACTATGGACTAGATGGAGAGACGGGATGATTTCGATGGCGAGGTCGTAGGAGAATATTTACACATGATGATGTTTGATGACGGGACCATGGAGATTTACGCCGAGGAGGTAAACCGCTCGCATTTGATTTTTATCCTTATTGTTTTATTGTTAAGTTTCTTCTTACCAAATGCCTGGAATTAGGTTTAGGTAATATCATTTGATAGAATAGAATAGAATAGAATAGGGCCTCATTAGGTTGAATTTTAGAATAGAATAGATAGAATTATAACCACGAAATTAGATTAGAAACATTCAAAAGACGTGACTAAAAGAGTTCATTGCTTGGAAGGCTTTCTTTTTTACCCAATTAGAAAGAAAACTCAATTAGACACAAGACCCGTGTGAAAAACTCTTAGCTCGAGGGTGGAGTTAGGAGCGCTCACACCTGACTGGCTTCCTTCCCCGTTTCCAGATCCGGATACAGTCCAGCCCCTTACAAAGCCTCCCTGATCTCAAACAAAGTCCTCTCCATCCTCTCACCAAACTCCACTAGCACCTTCACCATCTTAGGAGCTACTGCTGGTCCTGCCTTATGCACTTTCTCATCAAATAATCTAGCCTTATTAAGCGCATCGCCCGAAATCTTAATAGAATCCCGGACCCGCATGACGGTTGCTTGGAACTCACCCGACAGCCTCCTTGACTCTTCTGACTTCCTCTCCAACTGATGTTGGAGATCCCTAACCTGAGTGGACAATTCCGCAATCCGGCTTTCTCACTTCCCAACATCCTGATTTTTGAGAAGTTCTTCTATTCTCTCACACAAAACAGAGGGGCTGATGTTTCCCATCAATTTACATGCTTTCCGGACTTCCTCTCTTTCCCCACTCTGATCCTTTCGGATCCTCTCCAAATCCGCAATCACAATTCCTAACGGATCCTCCTTCTTATCACTCAGCCAGAACGGATCCTCTTTCACTTCCTCAATCTCTGGCTCCTTTCCCTTCCTTGAAACAGGAACCTTCTCTTGCTTTCTCTCCTTCTCTGAAGACCCTGGTCCTTTCGAACCTTCCTTTCCCTCTCTCTCTTCCTCACTTTCCGATTCCGGGGGAGGACTGATGTCAAACTTCAGCATTATTAAAGAGGACTTGTACAATGTAGCCTCTCTATCCCTCAGCAAATCAAGAGAGTGATACAGATGGAAGAGAAAAGGACTAAGGATGGTGGCCTTAGACTTTTCGGCCAAGGTTATCAACTTTCCTACATGATCTCGGATTACCATTCCCCAACTAACCTTCCGGTCCCTGGATAGTGCCCCAAAGATCGTGTTGGCTATCGTGGTTGTAATCCGGGTTGGCCTTTCCGGATACAGAATCGGGGTTAGGAACTCTAGCACTCTCCTATCCCTCTTGCTTGCACATTCCGCAACCGTATACCCATCCTTAGGATGCGGTGGTTTGGAGAACTTACCCTTCAAGAACTTGTCCGTCCTTGAGGCTCCTCCTTCTCCCTCCTTAGGAAACCCATACGCCTTCCTCCAAAGTTCCGTTGTCCACCGGTTAGGAAGCGCCCTAACAGTCCGGCTCCACTCACTAGACTGATCCTCCATCACCTCCCAGACCATATCTTCGTCTTTGAGGTTCCACGGGCGCTGCAGCAACCCTAGGCAGCCAATCTGGGTCAGGTCCTCCTCCAAATAGGCGCGCTCCTTGGCATCCTTGGGCACTCCTGGAATCACAGACTTTAGGTTCACAAAAACCGGATCCTCCGCTTCCTTGGACTTCCCCATCTCTCACTCAAATAGGCACTCAAGACTTCAAGACGGATTACCTCACCACAAAAACCTCAAAACACAACCAGCGCTCAAAGAAACCACGAGGATCTCACTCAAAACCCTCTTCCTTCAAGTCGGCCGCTCGCCCTTCCGCGATACAAGAACCAGAAACTCTGTAGCCCTCAAAGACTCAAACTCCCGCTCTTACAACCCAAATGAGCTCTCAAAACACCACCAAGAAACACCAAAACGAATCGCCACCAAATGAAAGTGACGACCCCTTCATCAGCTATGACCCCTTGAATCCCAGAACTAGCCGTTAACTGACAGTTCCGTGATTTCCGGATGTCCCACCGTTAGGGTTTCATCCAATTTCTCCCGACGGCGCCGCCTTTGCCGGTTAGGGTTCTGTTGGCTCCTGGACGATTGGTGGTGGCCCTTGGATGACATCTGGACCCGTCCACGATCCTAGGGTTGAACCTCAAATCCTCAATCCGGTTCCGGATTTTCCGGTTAGGTAAGGGACTCTACTTCCCTTCCTTAACCTAATTATCCCCATTGGATGTCTCCAATTTCCACCTCTTCCTAATCTTACTAATTTTCCCTATTCTTGATCAAAGAATCGAAAAATTTATCTAAGATTAGCTTCCTTATTCCTAATTCTATACTAAATATTAAAAACCTATATTCTAGGTTCCCACACATGTCCGATCCAGTTAGCCTACATCCAGATGACTGTTAGTGACACGCACAAACTGAACAGAGAATGGTGGGAAAATTTGGACGATGAAATTTTTAGGTTATTTTCTGGCACAAAAGCATACATTGCCATTCTCCCTGAGGAAAACGAGAAAGTTAGATTAACGCCTCCTCAAAATCCGACGATGGTTCCCCTTTATGTAGCTTATTTTGATGGGGCCTTGGGGCCAAACCCCAAATGACATTGTCCCTCTTTATAAAAGGTGTAGTTTAAATTTGAACTTTTGTTCAACCAAGCTTTAGTTCTATAAATCTGTGTGGAATGTCTTGTCATTGCTGGTTATTCATGTGAGGGTTTCTTGCAAGCTATTTGAGCATATTGCCCATGCTTATGAGCATATTATACATGCAAGCAGGGTATGCAAGTACATAGGGTTTGCAGATAATTTAGATTTTCCTGTGGCAGTTTGAGTTTCTTAAAGGTTTGAGACTTGAGTTTGCTGGTCAGTAGATCGTTGTCAGTTTTGCCTTGAGATTTTTTGTAGTTCAGCATGATATTCTGAGTGATTTCTATTTAACGTAACCTTTAACTAGGTTGGGGAGGCATGTGAGGGTTTCTTGCAAGTTATTTGAGCACATTGCCCATACTTATGAGCATATTATATATGCAAGTAGGGTATGCAAGTACAGTCCCCGGCAATATGTCTTGTAACCTTTGGACATCTGGTTTCCGACACACTCATAGGAGAAGAAAAAGAATATATAATTTCAAAATTTTAGAGTAACAATAAGCATTTAGCGTATCATTGGAAAGTTACTGGGTTGTAGAAGCGTATTGCAACAACAATTTTAGCTCTCTTTCTATAAATTATCCACTAAATTGCACCAAAGTCATATACCCCCTACCATCGAGTACTACCACCATGGGCTTGCACAACAACTCGCATTTGATCTGACATTGTAGAAACGAGCTTGCAAATAGCTTCTTGAGATATATTTTCCCATGCCCTATTCATTGAAGCCCACATTTTGTCTTTGTTCCTTGGCCTATTTTTAAGTTGCACTTGATCTTTGCATTGCTTCTATAAATTCTCTAAAGGGTTGAGATCAGGTGAGTTTGTTGGCCATTTAAGTTTCCTTATTCCAACTTCTTCCCTCCAAAGTTTTGGGAGAGTGCTGCGATGTACTGGTGCACCATCTTCCATCAAAATGAGGCACTCATAGTTGTCATGGTGGTGGTAATAATGTTGTAGTGTAGACTTATACACTATCTCTACAAAATCTTTAGCAGTGCGTTTGTCTGAAGGAATTAACACCAAATAACACTTGCTAGAGCCAGTAATAGCACCCCATACCATAATTGAAATCCTCCCAGATTTAAAAGTGGGCGCTAAGTAGTCCTATTGATACTTTTTAGAAGCACTTCGCCATATACGAATTGTACGTGAATGCTTTCCAACTTCAAAAGATGCCTCATCAGTCCAAATGACATTATTCCAATCTTCAACTGTCCAATCTAAATATTCTCTTGCAAAGGCCAACTTCTCTGCCGTATGTTTAGCATTAAGAAACGGTTTCTTCACTGCTATACGATTGTTAATGCCAAGTTCATACACTTCTTTTTGCAAGGTCCTGACACAAACTTGTGTAGACAAATTACCTACAAGTTCGGCAAGAGGTACATGACGATTCTTTATAAGCTCTCGTTTAAGAATTCTCATATCAGCATCCATCAATTTCTGGGGTCTTCCGCACTTGTCTGCAGGTCCCAATGTGCCATGTTCACGGTACTTTTTTAAAACTCTTGAAACTGTAGCTTTTGGTCTCCCAAATTTAGTTGAAATTTGAATCATAGACATGCCACCTTTACTCATCCCAACTATTGTGGCTTGCTCTACTTCAGTTAAGTACTTCCCAGTCATAGTGTCAATGAAGAGTCACATACTAAATTGGACATAATTCTTGAAGCAAGAGTGCCTAACAGCATACACATACACACAGCAAAACTGAAAGGTTTCTACTAAAACGTCTAGGTAATGAGTACCCAAATTAACCACCAGAACATTGGGTTCACTCAAGCCAATCCTCACAACCACAAATGCAACAGAGAAATCACTCAAATTTGTCATCTGTAGTCATTCTATCACTAACATGTATTTTCTTAAGTAACTAAACAACTCCACAAATTAAACGTGTACATTCATGGCATTTCTATTTTGAAAGTAGATTAATCATTACTTATTTGGATAAGTCTTATCTTCCTAGACCTTGAAATATCATGCTGACATCAGTTGTGTGATGTAAGTTACAAACCCAAATGTCACAAGGTGTAGACCGTGAGAATGCATGTTAGATTACAAGACATATTGCCGGGGACTGTACATAGGGTTTGCAGATAATTTAGATTTTCCTGTGGTAGTTTGAGTTTCTTAAAGCTTTAAGACCTGAGTTTGCTGGTCAGCAGATTATTGTCACTTTTGCTTTGAGATTTTTGTAGTTCAGCGTGATATTTTGAGTGATTGCTATTTAACGTGACCTTTAATTGGGTTGGGGAGGCTCACAAGGCACATATGCAGTGGATGGTCTATCTTCTGGAAGCCAATTGGTGAGAATTTTACCTTACAAACTGTGTTCCTTGCTCGGTCCTCTCTTTCACCTCCTACATGCGAGAAACTAAAACTACAATAATTGAATAAAACAATATGGTAAGTACCAGTTACTCCTCCAATGTAATTCCCTGTTGCTCTTTTCTCTTTGAAAAATGATGACGCAGTATTTCGGAAATGCCTTGGCTACATTCCTTCTAGAGTTACCCTTCTAGGGTCAGCCCTGGAAGGCGAACCCTATATTAGAACTTTTTTTTCCTACATTGCCCGAATAATTGGATTTGTTATTTATCTCACTTATCAAGTGCACACTTGTTTTCCCGTAGAAGCTCTGTCATACCAAAAAAAAAATGCATCACTAGAAGAAGAACCTACACGTTACGAGGAATACTTGAAGATCTGCTGTTACGAGGGATATGCTTGGAGATGTTATTTCAACTTTGACGAGGGATATGCCTAAAAATGTCTCTGCTAGTCTCTTGAGAATATGCCTAAAAATGTGTTTGCTACAATTGTTTTGTTGAAGATTTGATCTAAACTTCTACAAATTTGGTTTGGTCTAGACAATTGGATGACTTGATAATTCATAGGAAAGCAAGGGAATTCAATATTGAAAAACTATCCCAATAGACTTTCAATAGCCAAGAGGCTTTTATCCATGTGCAAAAACAGTGTTTGGAGTAAAAATTTACTTGTTACAATCTGCATCAAAAAATTAAGACTCTATTTACAAACTAATCAATAAAAAGAATTACAATGATGGAAAATTTAAAGAAGAAACAAAGTGATTTGGGAATCCAATAGAACTTCAAAGATGGACAAGATGAAGAGACATAGTGGGAATGTATATTAAAGTCAATAGGCTCATCCTATGGATGCTTTGGTCACCATACCAATCAAAAGTGGGGCATTGGATAATGACATACTAATGATGTAATTGCCTTTAGGGAGGCCAATTTTTATTATTTGGTTTCAAAATAGAAAAATCAGTAGGCAAATCTTTTTTTCACCTAGAATATCTTACAACTCTTGAAAACAAATTAGTACATGAATATGAATGTTTTCAAATAATTGAATGAGAGACGCATGAAATGAGAGTCATAATTATTGAAGTTAGGAATATAGTACTACAAATCAAACCAAAAGAAATTGAAGAGTATGATTTGGTCATTTTGTCTTCAAAAAGTCAAGGACCTACACTTCAACTTGAATGAGAAGGTGTGAAAGAAGTTTGGGAATTGCTAAAGATTTGAAACCAACATTTTTTATCATAAGATGTACAAAGATAGTACCAAATTATCCTCTTACAAATTAACCACAAGTAGGGACACTTTAAACTTAGAGGCATGGCCATTTGCTTTGAACTTGATTGCACATATTTTAGCCTCATGCTAGTCTTATCACAAGTGAGGATGTGGGGCTTGAAATCCAACAAAATGATTAAACTTTTAGCTATAAAGTCTCCCTCAATTGGACTTTCACAATTAGATGGAGATGAAAGGATTTGATTCTAGAGATATGGACCAATTTTTTGCATGCTTGTGGCACCCATGGTTGCCAAAGAAATTTCATTGATGGTTTAGTTGATGGTGGTCTCCCAATTGGCAATTACATTATGAGAATTGGGCACTTGGAGAATTCTAATTTCTATGATCAAGGGGGATACCTTTCAAATGGCCAAATATGCATTCATTGAATGAATAAAGTTGATAACAATTTGGAATAATTATACTTATTAAAATTGATTAATTTTTTTTTCATTTCATGCCTTCTTAATAGTTTACACCAATATAGAGGTCATGAATTTTTATAGAGTTGTTCTCACTGGAAAAATAGTAAAGGAAGTCACACAAGGAAATTTTTCAATTTTCTATCCCCTTTTTCATTTTTTTTACAAGTTAAAAGAACCTATTTACATCATGTGACTATTTGTACCACTCTATGTCCATTAGTATCAAAAACCAACATTTGAAAGTTTAGAATGCACATTACTAAAACACAATTGTGCAAATAGGATTCTTTTGAATTGTGGGTCAAATCAAATAGGGCTCCTACTTAAACATGGAAACAATAGAGCCTATGATTCTCTCCCAAAAATTTAAATTTTTTAGAATAGAATCATACTATAATGTAGAACAAACTTAATAGTGTAAATTTTTTTTTGTCCCTCTATGTTTAGAAATATGGTTATAAATCTTCAACTTGAAACTTCACAAAATGCTTCTATTGAAGAATTTCTCAAATTTTCCACGTCAAGTAGAAATTACAATTTAGAAGGTTTAAATTTGTTGATTTGGCTCAAAAGCAAAAAAAATCATTTTCAATGTCAAAATCAAGTACTAGGGAGAAAAAAACTCAAAGTATTGAGATAAACTAGTGTAGGTAAGATAGGAGGTTGACAAATGGAGCTCTAAAAGATAGAACAAAATTTTGCAAAAGTGAAACATCTTAAAACATTTTTCAATAAATTTTCTTTAAAAGACAAGTAGAATTGATATTAATCCAAGTTGTTTCATATTTTCTTAAAAATTTGTAGAATTAGATATAAAATTTTGAAGTTGAAGTGGCATATTGGCATAGGTCTCTAAAATGAAGCATTTCCTAAAATGTACACAATTTGTATATTGATGAAGGTTATAAAAAAGAAACATGTAGAAACAATGTACTTTTAAGGATGTGCTTCATTTTAGAGCCTACTCACTTTAAGAACCTCCTACTTTAGTGTACCATTTTTTGAATAAACCTTCTTGTGTAAAATAAAAAATAAGTAAAACTCTTGAATTAAAGTCAATCATGTAGATACAACATCAAAGAAGTTGCGCATGCAAGAAACTTCTTAAAATCATCCATTCATAAATATGGTCAAAGCTTGTTTGACCATCCAATGGACACAAAATGTCCTTGGCATTCTTCTAGGCACAATCCTCAAAGGATGTTGAGGATACAAAGTATTCGATGGATGACTTTCTCACATACTATAGAAGCAAAGAATACACCTATTGGTTTAAAAATTGAATCATATTTTGCCATGTTTATCACCAAAGTAGCATCCTTCCAAGAATAAACCAAGCTTGTAACTTCAGAGCATTTTACAATACTAAAATCAAGTTCCATGCATTCAAATCTTCTTTCTTCTAAAAGTGTCGAGTGTAGAGGAACATTGACTTGAAAATTTTGGTAGCTCTCTTAGAATTATTGATAATCTAGACCTCAATTCCTTCATTATCTTCACTTTGTAATTCAAAAGTGACTTCAGTGTCACTCTAACAAACAACTAAAAAGCATCACTACTTTCTAATCATACAAAGTTGGCTACAATTGATTTTTCTACAAATTGTTTTAATACTCCATTATTCACAAATGTACTTATTAAGTGAGGTGTCGAAGGCTCATTTTCCCATGTTGCATAATCTTTTATCATTTTATCATTTTATTCCTTTTTCTAGATTTTTACATCTTTTAGTTGCTTATATTTTTAGATACAAGTATGGGTGATTGTAAAAAACACTTCATGTTTTGGTTTCAAAAACATAGTTTTAGGCCACAAGATTGGCAGTATTGTACTATACTAGCAATATTGTGCTACACTAGGTCACTAGCAGTACAGCTCGTTAGCACTACGCTTGCAAATCTTAATCATCAATGTCAAGTATCTACAGATTTGGATTATTAGTCAACCATTTTTTTTTACTTTTTGAGAAAGTGCCAAGATGGCGATCACTTCAAATTTGGTGAAGCATTGTATTTTTATATGCATCCATCTTTTGGACTTAAAAACACACTTTTTCGTCATATTCATACACTTTTTCATCCAAATTTGGCAACTTCATCCATATTTTAAAGAAAAGTAGACAAATTTTGGCAAAGAAAGATTACTTTTATTTGACAAAAAAAAGACATTTATTTTGAAATGGTGCAATTTGGCTACACGGTGCCAGAAAAAAAAGGCTAGTCACTACTATGTAGTCTTATAGACTGTTACAAAGTACTATAGAGGCCATTGGTAGTAGAAAATAGCAAAAAAGGGGGTTGTGGACCTTTTCAATTTTAGTAATTCAAAAAAATTCAAAAAAAAATTCAAAAAAAGTTATTTTTCTAAACAAGATTATGCTTACATTGCAATAAAAAATTCTTCTAGGAAATTTTTTCCCTCTTCATAGCCTTTGCGCAAAGGAAGGTCACTTTGACCCCATGTGCACAACAAACATGTTTCTATTTTCATAAAAATTCATCATCAATCCTTGTAATGTTAGTAGACCTCTAATTTGTCTAATTTGGGGCTTCAAATTTGGATTTTTGGATCAAAAATAGGACTAAAACCCCCCAAAATGGCAAAGGTAGACACCCAATTGGGGGCAATTTAAAAATAGTAAACCAATTTTTTTTAAATTGAAAATATTAATCAATATATAAAACTTTTGTGTGCACCTTCATTCCAAATTTCAAGCCCTAAAGACAAAAGATGAAAAAGTTATGAGCAAAAAATTGCATGTTGGAGGTCAAGGGGACAAAAAAAAGACAAGTGTTTCTTGCAATCACCTATATATATTGTTTTTGATCAAGATAAAGATCATCTTTTTAAAGATTCAAGATTTTATTAAAATGAATGAAAAGATATGTAAATGAAAAATTGGATTGAAGTACTTTGATCATCAACCAAGAAGTGGACATTGGAAAACCAAGGGGCTAATTTGGACTCATAGGCAACAAGCTATGCTATCACAATAGCAAGTCAACATGAGAAAATATAAGAGGTAATAATTATTGTTGAAAAACATTAGGCAATAATTGACTTTTTCTAACACTAAATAATATGCTAGAAGAGTTTTAGTAACACTAATAGAGTTAGGGTGTTTTTTTCTGGCGATTTGGTGCAAAATTACACCAAATTTTTTGGCCTGGCACCAAGCCTATAGGAAAAAAACAGTAAAATTTTGGATGAAATCGCCAAAAAAGTTTAAATTTTTTTAAAATAGTGGATGAAATTGCCAAATAATGGATGAAAATACAATGATACATATGTATTATATGCTAATATGATATTTTCTATCCAATATATAGATGAATGTTGAGATTTGGAGCTCCACAATAAAATGAAATATCGCCACTCACCCTAAACCCAAGAAATGAAAAAAAACACCCTAAATATAGTAATGTATTTTATTAGGAGATTTGGCACTTGAGTGCTTTATATTAAAGTCCTAAAAGAAGGTTAGGTAAAATTGAGATTTGATTTATAATCAACTATTCAAAATTGAACAAAGAATGGGCAACTGACAAGGTTCAAAACACTTCATTGAATGGTTTCCAAGAAGATAAGAGGTTTTATGTTCATATAATGTATGGATATTGGAATAAGATTTCCATAAATGGCTAGGACATGTCCCTCTAGAAGGATATCCCAACTCCTCTTCAATCAATTTCAATTTCAAAATACCAACAGAGACAAAGTAATAATTTGTGAAAAAAATAGGCAAGAATTATTATTATTTTTCTGTTGAAGCTCCTCATAAGATTAGGTAGTGGTCTCTAGGCACTACCAAGTGCTTAGAGGATACTACCAAAATTTTCTCAGTTCTTTATTGATAATTTGAAACAAGTTTCACATTTAGAACTAATTTAGGGTTCCAATTGGCCAACAATTGATTAAAACTAAATAATGTTATAATTCTAACCATTGTAGAAAGTTTTCAATCTAGCAAGTATACAACTTGTATTCCACTATTCTAAAATCAAAACAATAGATTCACCTTGCTTCTTATTTCCAAGCTCTAATTTTTTTAATCCAAATTGCTACCAAATCTGTGGGATCATTAAAGCAATTTCTAGACAACAAACCTCCCATTGACTTCCCAAAATAAAACAAATTATCTATACTTCATCTCATCATCATATCATCAAACCAATTTCAAAATTATACTTCAACTCTATTGAGAATTAAGTTTTGCACATGACAATTTGCAAACAATATATTGCATATATCAAATAAAATTCTATTTAAGAACATTTACAATTAAAAAAACCAACTTGATACTTTAAGATTCTATATTATTAATTGTGCTACTATTCCACTTTTTCTAACTAAGTAGGATAAAAAATCAATCTTCTAAACATTTAGTTCCCAAATGGTCTAGGAGAGGACACTTCCCGTTTTTTAATAACCTACGTGCGGCGGAATATAGGGTACATTTAAATAATCTTGGGTAAAATTTATAAGAAATTTACATATAAAATAGGGGACATTAAAAAGGCAAAGTGTTTTAAAAATAAAATAGGGATGATAATATGGCTGATTTATCCACTTTATGGTAAAATAGGGGCTCTTTTAATGCTGCCAAGTAATGATTACAAGTAATTGATAGCCCCCCTAAAAATACCCCATCGCCGCACGTGGGTCCCCCAAATATACAAGAAGTGTCCTCCCTGGGCAAATGGTCCTATTTGCATTTCTACCATCAATTCAAAAATATCTGGTCTCTTAAACCAAAACACAATTTTTGATTTCCATTTGTAAATCCCATGCCTCCTTTTACTATCTTGAATATGTTAAAGCTTGATCTAGATTTTCAAGAGATGTTATGAATTCTATGATGCCATGATGCTGCTCTATACTATTGAAGGTACCATTGTGGTGTGTTTAAGACTATTGCAATGGAAAATCTATAATTGGCATAAATATGTGCAATACTTGATCCTAAATAATACTTCCAAGGAATGTTTTTTTGTAATAGAGGCTTCAATTGGACTCTATATTAGTAGTCACTTATATACAAGAAAACCTGTAGGACTGCCTAAATAAAATTAGAGCCTATCTCCTTTAGATACTTGTTTACAAGTGTCTTTTGAATACAAACGATAATAACCAATCTTGAAAAATGTTGAAATTATTTGTTATTAAATCTACTTAAATGACTATGGTGTCATACGAGGGCACAATTTCTCAACACAAGTTAGCCAATTGTGTTCTTCAATATGGAAATGACACATGGATTATATAATTTACAACCCATTGAGTGATAGGAACACAATATTCTTTTTAGAAAAATACAACACTCTATTAGAAATGGACATGTGATAGATGCAGCTACTTCTTCTTCCTCTCTAAGCACTATTACAAGAAGTACATGCACTAGTTATAGGTCTATTGGCCTTAGAATTCTACCTGCACTAAAGATATATTGTGTCAAGGGTCATTGCAAGAAACAATGGTACTATTTTGCTGTCACAATTGGACATACTCTCTTATTGTCTGCAATAACTTTTGAAGCACAAGTTGAATGAATATGAAATTTTTATTGAAGATGTACAACTTTATTCTTATCACATCTCTTATTTTTTAGAAATTAAAAAAAATCATTTTATATTTAAAAACTATTTTTGTTAATTTGTCACAAGTTGAGGTTTAGGGGTTTTCACTACGTTATGAGCCCCTAAATTTAAATATTTGGAGCTGAAACTTTCATGGTCTACTTGCATAATAAAAAAACTTGTATCTACCAAAGGAATCTAAAAATACATTATTTTAAGTCCTCCATATGAGTACAAACAACACTTTTGTTGCACACAATTTTTGAACATTGAAGATGGTTCTTGGATCTTTTTTTTGGTGAAATGTCATCAATATCAACTCTTCCTAAATGGTCAATTTTTAGTTTTAAAAAAAAAATTCTTTTCTATATTTTCTATAAATTAAAATGTGAAATTACAATGACAAAACTACTTTCATGAGATTTTGTTCTTTTTTAGTTCACCTACTTAGAATATATTTATGAATGATGTTCTCTAATGTTAAGAAATGTCTTCTAGTTTTGATATCTTAGAGTCTAACGATGAAGAACTTTAGAGCCCATTGTTAGATGCACGGTCAATTTGTGTGTTTGATATGTTTACAAGTGGAGAATACACCTTTGTAAATTAAAAAAAGTTCCATCATTACAAGGTATGAATAGTGCATGTTTTCTAATAACAATTTTTTTCTTACAGAATTTAATCAGTTCTAAATGCGGATTTGAATCTCTATAATTTTTTATTCAGTCTTGGAGGGAACAGGTTGATTACTTATTCTCAGTTTTTGTTTTTCAAATACAAATGTGTCAACCCTCATCACTTTGTGTTGAGTTCTAGTTGGTGCTTGCATTCTGAGTTGGAGAGTAGCAAGTGACGTTTTTCACTTGATTTTGTTGTAAGCCATATACCAGTCAATATTTTTAGTGATTATTCATAATTGATCTCTTGTGACCAGGATTTGTGGAAATTAGATCTCAATACAAATGTATGGAAGCAGTTGAATCTGAACAGTGCTCCAAGCCCTTGATGTGGACATTGAATATTACTTTCTTCGCCTCGAAATTAGAGCCTTTGAAAAGCAATAGTTGCTACTTTGTGTGATTGAACCAGTCTCTTTAAGTTTGTGGTATGTGCAAGTGCTTTATGAGCACAAACTTATTATTCATAGAGGCTTTTATGACCGTCATCGTCGTCACTACCACTACCACTGCCTGCCGTCCCCTCCTAAGTCTACGACCTCACAATCTCACCATCACTCGCATCCTTGTAATCCAGTCTCTCATCCTTGAAACACTCCGGCCACTAGGACACACACTTCCGCAACGCCCGCACTTGATCCTCAAGTAGGACGTGGGAGATAGTCCCCCGTCACCTTGCTCCTGGACTCGATGGTCTTCTCCCTGTCAGCTTAGTCCACAAGCGACTGCCCTCTTACATACAGTTTCTCTGGCTCACTCCCTAATATGTGAAGAGTTGCCGTGCTGAAGTCAGCGCTGAATACAACATGCACAACGTGGCGGAACTGGACGCACTGGGAGAAACGCTTCATTCTGAGGTCCAGGATCACATAATCCTTAACAACTTCATTCTGACGAAGCTTGTAGTAGATGCCACCTGCCTCAAATCTCTCGATGTGCTCCTTCATATTGGTTCCATCTCTCACAAGCTCAAAACCCCAGCCGCATGGAGATAGCAAATAGTCTAAGTAGCCTTCAGCTCCAAATAGGCGCCCAACCTCTGGCGATATAACTTCTGTCTTGGGAATAACCGTGCACACTGCCCTGTAAAACTCATCTTGATATTGGCGCTCATAAATCCTATCATTTGCAGCGCTCCGGGACAAACACGAATCCAGACGACTGGGGTCATACCTTTCGATTACTCAATGGACAAATGCCAACAAACCTTCCTTCAAAATGGTAGCAGAAGTTAAGTCATTCGTGTAGTACACCTCACGAAATAGGAACTGCCTATGCAACTGCGAGGGAATGCTGAACCCCAACTCCTTGTCCTCGACAATTTGGCCCCACTTGACTGCTAAACCAGCTTTTTGCTTTTCTCTCTCATTAAGAGACCCGTGGTACACATATTCCTCCGCCAACAACTTTCTTACCAGTGATCTCATGGATCCAGAATCAGGTTTCCCATCCCTTAAAGCATTCGACAAAGTCTGCAGACTGCGCAAAGAAGAGAGGGAATCAAGAAAGGCCGATGATAACAACAAGCTCCGTGCCTTCTCCTCCATATGGCAAGCTGGTGCATTTCTCAAGCCTTTTTCTAACAACCAATCTAGTACCTTGGTCATTAAACCAAGTTGTTTTCCTGTAAGGTGGAATATGTAATCTCTTAAGCGGTCGGCTGACACAAGTTTATCAACAAGCCCCTCGTGGCACCAACCGGCCCAGAGCTCCGTGGCTTCACCCTCTGTCAGTTGCAGAGCTACAGGGCAGGAATCGGTGGGCAAAAGGCTAATGGTATTAGCTGCCGTAAATTCCACAGGTGTGGTATTGAAATGCCCCGCTTCGACCACATTATTGCTGCCCCATGCTGAGACAACAATAATGCGTAGGTGCTCTTTAAACCCACCCGCTATCCCTTTTAGAGTACGCCAGAGAGACAATTCTTTAGCAAAGCCCGCCTGCCCCTCATCGACTAGGAGGAGAGTAGGCCTTTCCGAAGGACTCTCCGGATTCTTGGTCAGTGAGCGAATTTCGTCAATATCAACACCTGGGTAAGTCTTATTCCATAGCTCTTCAAATGTGTTTTCACCAAGATCTGCAAGGTTGATATAGTACACATCCTTGAACACATCTGGAGTGACAACCCTCGCAACCAGCTGCAACAAATATGTTTTGCCGCTACCTGGCGGCGCACGGATAAGCAAAGCACCGCGTGCATCCACAAGATCACAAATCGCTTCTGTTGTCTGCACCCGCATGGTGCAATACGAATCCACGCGGGCATTCATACCCTCTGCTGAAGTCCCAATCAACTTCTGGGATTTATAAGGTTTCCTTGTGCCTGCTGGAGATGAAACAGAGCTTGCCAGATCAGAGTTGCAGGAAAAAATGATGAAATCAACATTGGATAGGCATTATATGCAGCTCTACACTAACAATAATCGTATAAGAACGTTGCAGTAGTGTTTGGCTAGCTAGCCGTTCAACAAGTAGCGCGAGAACCGTACCTGTCGGTGATGGGGTAACTACAAACGTAACTCACTTTTTCACAAGCCGGAAGTACTTGAACCATCAAACCGGTCCAACCATTACCCCATTTTGAGCATCCCCGTTTAGACATAGCGGTGCACGTTACCTTCCTGGAATAGCGCGGGAAACAGGGAGCCGATTTTACGAAGTACGAGAGGAAGGCAAACCTTTCGAATAAATCAACTAGTAACCCTAAATGGACATAAACACAACCTCTAACAAAAATGATTGAATTGTAAATGAAAGCCCAAACCCCAACAAGGCACAACTCAGATCACCGCAACCCAACCCATCACACAAGTTAAGGGGTGGATTGGGGAACTCAAACTTAAAGATCAAGGTGTGAAACCCTAATTATCAAGACGCTACAAACCATTGGCGAACCCTTCATGTGGAAACATGCCCTCCAAATGTCTCAATGAGCCGTGTCACAACACAAAAAATTAGACAGGAGATTACACCCCTCTCTTCTAAAGAAAGCCTCAAGAAGATAGGAAACAATTCTAAACCAGAAGAGACCAAGTGCGAGGCCAAAATCCAACTGTGAATTCGACTGGACATCTGACAAAGAACTACCGGACACCCAAACCCATCAACCTTCCCCCTGTAGAGTAGGTCCGGCACAAAAGGGGGATCACACAAATTACAAATTACAAATCTTAAAAATAAAGAAAAAACTCGGGGCCAGGTGAAAGCACCTGCATTTGCAGCCTTGAGCAACAACAGCTTCTCTTCCCGTAGTTGCGCCTTCTCTCCCCGCAGTTGCTCCTCCCTTCTCCATAGCGTTGGACGGTCAGCATCGGACGGTGAGGCTGCCAGTTGATTCTCCACTTCATCGATTTTTTGTTGTACTTCCCTGATCTCTAAATTCAGGTCATCGATTTTTTGCTGTACTTCCCTGATCTCTCGATTCAGGTCTTCCATCCCGGGATCTATCGCCTTGCACCACCCCTGCAACATGCAACCTCCGCTGTCACACCCATCGTCACGGCTTGCAATCCAAAGTGCAAAGGCTTTGCAAATCCAAGGTCCTAGGCTTGCAATCCAATTATCAACTAAAAATAAGAGATGTCCTCATTGAACAACCTCATAGCCGAAGATATATGCAGAACAATGACCACCGAAACCCTACGATATCCAGAACTCAGTAAAGCAGAGAAAAATGTAGACTATTGCAGAGACAATGAGGGAAAAGAGGAACAGCATCCACGCTACAACTCACTAGAATTTGATGCCGCAGCACCCACGACCCCGCAGCACGCAGCACGCCAAGTCCGCACCAAGACAAAACCCTGAAATCGAAAAGAAACTCGTGCATGCGATGCGGAGAGGTGAAAAGCAATAAGGGAAATGAAACCTTAGCACCGGACTTGCATATATATAATAAATAAATATTTCTAAAGTCCAAGACAATATTTAAAAATAGATACTTAGTTTAAAAATATTGTATAAAAGTTTATTTTTATAATAGAGAGAGAGAGTTAAAATTATAGATATATGTATATATAAATATAGGTATAGAGACCTTTTAGAAGCAATGTAAAAGATGAAGCTTTTATTTTATTTTCTATAATTATGCTAAATGTGGAATCCAAACTTTATCACTGCGGGGCCGAGACCCTGTATTTGCACCCTCCCGTTGGTACCCGCTTACCATATGACAACCGGATCTTCCCATGCAGTACTATTGAAAGTTCAAAAGTTACAAAGGGAAAAATCTCTTGATGCGTGTATTAAGGAAGTGGACCTGGAGATGTCTAGATATTAGTGGAGGATTTAGTATTTTGAATGTTTTGCAAGAAATGCAATTCTAATGCTTACAAGTTAGTCTACAAAAATTGTAAATCATGCTATTGAGAATAGGTTTTATGAAGAGACAATGTCATACAATGTGGTCAGTTGAGACAAGTATTTCACATAGGTCAATAAATGCAGTGAAGATTACATAAATACAACCCAACCTAAATGTTTGAGCTAACTTTTGAGTAATATTTAACTCTAGGGGAGGACACTTCCCGTTTTTTAATAACCTACGTGTGGCGGAATATAGGGTACATTTAAATAATCTTAGGTAAAATTTATAAGAAATCTACATATAAAATAGGGGACATTAAAAAGGCAAAGTGTTTTTAAAATAAAATAGGGATGATAATATGGCTAATTTTTCCGCTTTATGGTAAAATAGGGGCTCTTTTAATGTTGCCCAGTAATGATTACAAGTAATTGATAGCCCCCCTAAAAATACCCCACCGCCACACGTGGGTCCCCCAAATATACAAGAAGTGTCCTCCCTGGGATTTAACTACAGCTCCACTTAAAGAACTATGACTGCTAAAAATGATGTAAGATGTTTCATTGTGGACATTGACTAACTGTAAAATTAGTACAATATATACAGGTGCTCATTTTTTCCTACATTAACAACTTTGTTGTAACAAACTTGAACTCCTTCAAGATGTTTTTTCATTGTTGAATGCAATTCTTTCAAACAAATTGCAAAATTTCTTGTTGCAGGACTCTTTCCTCTCCAAGCCGGTAATATATCAATCTTGGGGTAATATCTATAATTGATATAAAATGGAGTCTCTTGTATAGATGCATAGACAAGATATTCTTGTCCTTATTTTGTGACCATTCCTAATAGTTTGTCAAGACTGAAGAACCTCTCAATCTCAACTTCTATATATACTAAAGCAATTAATACTTCTTTTCATATTCAACTCTTATATATAGACTTATACAACCAAGACTTTTTCTACGAGTTTGGAGGTTATATGAGAAGTTTCTTCTAAAATAAAAGCTTCTTGAGATCCTTCTATGTCCATGACATGGCCATGCATGTGGCCAAAACTTCAAACTTAGAAGACCAAGATTTGTTTTGTCCAAATTTTGAAAATTAGATTGCTAAGGTTAGTTTTGTCTAGTTAGGTTTGGATTTTCATTGAATTGTCTTGGATGTTTTAGACTTCCAAATTTTAGATTTTGGAATTCAATTTCCAAACCAAAGGTTCTAAGTTTCAAGGTCTATTCAATTGGAAGCTAATTCCAAAAAATTTAAAGTTTATACCAAAAAAAACACTTTTTAACTTGGCCCTCTATAAACAAATAAACCTTGTGATAAATCAATGTTGTCAAACTAATCCTAGACTAAGTCACATCACAAAAGTTAGAGTATTACTGATCATTCACTAAAAAACAACATTGTAAATATTGTAGACTACTGATCTTTTTTTATCAATGGTTCACAATATTACAGTGCAATATTCTTATGACTAAAACTAACCCTCTATAAACCAATAATCCTTCATAATTAATTGTTGTTAGACCAATACAATTTTGAAAAAAAATTATTTTAAAAATTTGATAAAAATTTGATAAAAATTTGATAAAAATTTATTTTATAACTAGGAGAATAGTTTAGATCAATGCTTCCAAAATTCCAAATTCACACAACTGGGAGGCAGTTCTGCAGCTCAACATGGAAGCTTCCAAAATTTAGCTAATACAACTAGGAAATAGGAATCAAAGCTAGTAAAATCAAATTAAAATTTAAAGTCAACATCAAAGGGTGGCCTAGCATACAATGCAATTGGCTCAATATCAAAGCTTACCAACTAGGGGTACAATACACTTTGGTATTGCTTCCATTCTCTAGTTTTCAACATCTACAACTTTGGCTTTGAGCTTCTTTCTTCTATAATTCAAACTACATACAACAAGCATAATGAACTTGGATATTTAATGAACTTGAATATTTAGAAATTTTGGAGTTTATAGTAGGCTAGGAGCATCCAAAATCAAATATATATCTAATGGCATCAATATGTAGTTATTTCAAAACCTAAATGTAGGTAGACTAGAGATGGAATATTATCTGGTTGACTTAAATGAGATTCTATCTATAGATTACTTAGATTTAAGATTTAATATCATTGCCTCACCCAAAAAGTAATGCCATCACTACAAAAAATGAGTATCCACAATGACTACAAGATGACTCCAAAATGACTCACTACAAGGAAATGATGTCCTATATAATAGAAAATTGACAAAAATTTGTCCAAATTGATGAACAGGCTTCTTCACTTGCAATTTTTGTCAAATTGGACATTTCCTTCATTTTAGGTCACAACTTCTATATTGCAAAGAGAATCGACCACCGCCTTCTTTTATCAGCTTGTTCCAGTCTATGGAGTGCCCAAATTCTCTCTCATTTTCCGTTCAAAGCATTTTTCCACAAGCTCTTTGTTTCTCTTCTTTATGAATTCTGAATTTATAGCTTTATAAATTAGGAGAGTATTTGCAGTTTGAAATGCTAGAGCATAGTGGAGGTTTGAGCTTCCTCGAAGACAGTCCATTGGTTGTGGCAATGCGTATCGAAGCTTGCGACAGCAAGGGTTTATGGAATCAAGCAGCGAGGAACTGGAGGAAGCGCTGCAAGGGCACTTGAGCTCAATGTTGTGAGTATTTATAGTAGAGAAAACAAGTGTATAAGGGCAGCATGATGTGGTCATTGTTGTGTTGGAGATCGAGTGTAACAGTATGAGGCTTACACGGCTGCAAATTCATGGTCAATTCTCGCCTTGCTTTTGATCTCCAATAATCATTTATTCCTATTTTTTAAACCCTAATCCTTGAATGCATCACTAGTGGTTCGTCGACGCCAAAGTTTAGGCGTTGCTTAAACTATTTCACTTTCAGTTGTTGTGATCGTGTTTGGCACCTGACACCAAAGTGTTGCTCCTAACAAATAGGTCAATTGTTAATAGGGTGGTGCTGCTAGTCGCCATTCTTGGTATGTATCCCAATTTGCAACAACTTCCAAATGTTGACTTCAACTAGAAAAAATATAATTCCTACGCTCCAAAGTTTGGTTGTGAGCAAGGGAATCGAAGCCTGAGAAAACCCTAGAAAATCACACAAATGCACTTTCTCCGACCTAGCAATTCATCCAAGCCTCATCAACTGGAATCCACCAAAATCAAAGCTGATTCTAATTCCAGATCCGCCAGCTGCAGCACCTCACGGATGGATTTGTGAACGTCGTGACCAAAGGTCGGTAGTGCTTTCACATTTGCTAGGCGTGGACAGAAGCCAATGGAGTGGTAAGTTTGGAATTCGCTTGCTGCTAATTTTTTTGCTCAAGAGTGAATTGAAATTTTTCGTGGATGTTTGTGTACATGGAGACTCTAGTGTGGGTGATGGTGGTCACTATTTGCTTTATGTTAGTTTTTTAGCTTGTATAGGGCAGATTTTTGGGAGATCTGTCTAGAGCTGTAGAGGCATCACTTTATGTTCAAGAGTTGAGATCCGATTTCTATCTCTATGCATGAATTTTTTATGCATTCATAAAGTAGGAGTTTGTAAACGACTGTAATCAATAGGAAATAATCCCGTTTCTTTCAGAGAACTATATATGATTACAGACATTAGGCAGGGCATGCTTACACCTTTTGGTAATAAGTCCATAACCAAGCGTATGAATTAATGAGCTATTCATGGTATGAAGGTTCTAGCATAGGATATGAGACTAGGGCTCTTCTAGCTTTCATATCCTCTATTTTATCATGTTTTTTTTGTTGTCGTATTATGGTTTGCTGAAGCTCATCATTTTAAGCTTCCTAATCTGTTGATTTTTGGTCCTCTGCAGCTATTTGGTCAAGTTTAGATCATTGAAGAGGAATCTCTTCTCCACATTCCGAGGGATGCATTTTTGCGTCTAGCGTCAGTACCGTCTTTTTAGAGTGGGAAACTGCCACGCATTGTTGCCACTTCTCCTCTCCCCTACGAGCTCAGCGACGATGAAGCAACCCTTTAAGCTTGGAGTGATGTTGATGCTTTTGATGACTCAGACTCTGCACTGGACGATACTCAATTCGCCACCGAGAATGATGATCTGCTACAAGTTTTGGAAAGGGGTATATATAGGCGAAGATGAAAGCATTGAAGAGGAGGAAAGGCCTCGATATTGGCGGAATAGAAGAATTCGAAGGTGGGCTGAAGAGACGACATATCTTGCGTTAGGAAGTTACAGGGTGTGTGTGCTGCAGATGATGCGTATGAAGTTCCTACGCATGTTGACCAGCCTATGTTCAGTGACAAATCCTCCTGAGGACATGTTTTAGGTGTAAAGAGACCTCGGGAAGGGATGGAATGCTGCCTGTAAAGGATGGGCGTCTGATGCAGGGAAATGGAAATTCAGGGCTGAATGCACTGCTTGGCATCATTGGGTGTTTGAACAATTTGATGCGTACAACTTGGCAAGGCGAGCTGCAAGTAACCTCTTGCAATCCAAGTATGCCATTTGTGATAGAGCAAGTGCAGAAAACCCTTTTTGTTATTCTGTTGTGGATAAACAATTTTTACATTTCATAATTTTGGTGTAATTGAAGTGTTGAATGAAGGAACTGAAAGTAACATTGTTAGCAAAACCTACCCTTGAAGGATTAAGAAGGCCACATTACCTTTAAAATAGTTTTCAGTAGTTTGTGTAGAAGCTTTCTTTGTTTATTTTAAAAAATTGTGACCAACATGACAATATTCTCTATTGATTCTCGTATGAAATTTTAAACCTCACTTGAATCATATGTTTTATTGCTATGATTCCTTGGTCCATTAGGGATGAAGATTAGCAATCCAGATGAGCTTGCGTGTTGCTAGATGGTCTTAATTACTAGAGCTGTAGATTTGAACTTTGCCTTGTGGAGCAGATATGCTGAGGCAGATGGCTGAGCTTCTTCAGATGTAGGCTATGGTGCAAAGACCCACTCAACTTTCATATTACATTGCTAGCAACATGCCTCTACAAGATTCTATCCGTCATGAGCTCTTGGAAGTGGATGGAACTATGCATAGACTGCGTTGTGAGATAGAATTGTTGGAATCCATGGATCAAATCCACTGCAAATGTTGCATGGTATGCTTACATCGCCATAACCTGCGTAGTGAAGATAATGTTCAGAGTTTTCATATCTTCCTTTTGGTTACTAGTAAACAAAGCCCTATTATTTCTTGAAGCTCAACAGTCAACACTGAACGAAAGGATTAATCTCCTGGTTGTTTCTTTCAGGCTTCGATTGCAAGGCGAAGCCATATGTTAGCAGATGGTCCCGTCAGTGCCTATGTGAATGCCCATGGATATGTGCATGAGACTCTTACCCTTGCCAGGACTCAAGGGCTTATGCTGGATGGGCAATCTTAGACTGCAAACAGTTGGTTCCTAGGGTCAGTTACCCCTCTTTTTACTCATTATCCTAAATATAAACAGCCCGATTGATATGAAGTTGATGCTGATTCGACGCCAAGTTGACTCTAATTTTAACCTCTACTTAATGTTGGCATTATCAGCGTTGTAATATAGATGATCTGATCAAATTGCATGGAAAATACTCAGATCATGCAGGCTACAATTTAGAAAATCATGGAATTTGCCTCTCTGTTTTGTTCCATTCCATAATTGTGGTTTGACGAATGAAATCTGGGTGATTGTGTTGTGCAGATATGCATGAATTCTTGCCCAGTGTTCAGAGTGTGCAACTCACATGGGGTGGCACTTCATGGTTGTTGACAAGGAGAGCAGACCGAAGGAATATGAAGGTCGCAGCTAGCTAGGAACGGTTCGTAATTTGTGAAAACACAATATTAATTGGTTGCTTAGTGGTGATGTGCCAACCCACCGGATGAGGGGTGAAGTTTTAGAGGCACTTTGGTGTACTGTACATATGATCGTGTACCAAAAGCACAAACTCAGCAAATTTTGACCTTATCCATGATTATCTATGAATATAAGGAGAGACCAAATTTTGGTCCCAGATGACAATCATGTTGATAGAATTGTGTCAAAACTTTTGTCAATTGAGTGTTCTAATTGACATAATTTTGTCAATTAAGTGTCTGAATCAAGTAGTCCTAATTGACGGGACAATTGACAAAATTATGTCAACTTTTTGTCAATTAGGATATATTTTTTCTTGTAGTGACTACTATAGTCATTTTGGAGTCATCTTGTAGTCATTGTGGACACTCATTTTTTTGTAGTGCATTGGGTACAAGTTCGGTTTTGGGTGTTCCTACGTTAAATTGAAGGAGGAAGTTCAAGAGTAAAGATGCACCATCCATTGAGGAATAGTTGATTCTCTTCAATATGGTTGGACTTTCATTATAGACAAGGTAGAAAGTCCAAATAGGAAAATAGTTGACTTCTAAATATTCTAAGACTTAGCTATTAGATAGAAGAAGGTAAACCAACTTGTCTTAAGTTTGAGTTTTCTTTGATTCTTGGACATGTTAATTAATGAGCACTTAGGGATTAGATTGGTAGTACTCAAATTACAAAAAATAACTTAAAACAAATAGAAAATTAGAAAGAAGCAAAAGAAAAATGAAAAGAAGCTTTAGAACAAGGAGGAAAGGGTGCAAATCTCCTTTGATCATTATATGTCCTATGACATACTAATTTCAAATATGAGAAAAATACAAGATGGAGATAAAGGGCTTTATAATGAAATTACAATCATAGTGAATGAAGTTGGAATGATTATGTCCATGGAACTTGAGGTGAGTCTTTGATTTTCTTTACCTCCAATTGCTATATTTTGCAAATAAATAAAATAAGAATCTAATGGATTGGCTTGGAAGTTAAAATTTAGATTTAAGCCTTAATTGAGTTGAGGAAATAGAACATTGAATTTAGAATCCATCAAAAAATTTCAATAGCTTGTAGAAAATTTACTCAACTTAGAAACCAAATCAAAAATCAAGAAGTTATAAGTGGATATATGATAAAGAATAATAGTAAAAGGGTGATTGCAAGAAACACTTGTCCTATTTGTTGCGTTTGGCTGATTTTTTTGAAAGTATTTTAAAATTAGAAAATTATTATTTTTTAAATTCAAAAAATATGACTTACGTATACACCTCTAAGATAAAGGCACCTATGGAAGGAATTGCACAAAAAAATTGCCTAAATAGGAGAACTAGAAAAGTACCAAATCCCACGAAAATACATATCTTGATGTTTTAATTATATAAATTTAGAAAAATTATGTAAATTCAAAAAATCAAAACTGACCATTTGTAACAACTTTATGAAGATGATCATTTATAAAAAAAATCACTAAAATAGTACTTTATACGTTTAAAAATGCAACCAGAAAGAAGCTATAGAATATGTTGTAGAATCAACCAATTTCTACACCCGTCTTCAATTCTTCCTTCTAACCAACTCATCATTCCTTCACCCTTCTGGAGTGTATATGTGGAGTGCATTGCATATATTTTTTGTTCTATATAAGGCTCTCATGCTTCTTATTTTTGTTCCTATCATTTTTGTACTTGCAATTCTAATGGATGTTGTCATTGAGGCTATTGTAGTTACCTCATTATTGGCAGCCATGAGCATTGTTGTTGCCCTCGTAAGCCTCATTGTTGCACTTGTTTGGTTGTGGTTATTGATTACTGCCAATGTTGTACCATATCCGAGCGAGCAACAGGGCAAAGCTTGAGGGTCATTGCAAGAAACGGCGTTCATAAAGCGTAGCATTTTTCATAGTACACCTGTTTTTTGGGGGAGTACTTTAAAATTAGAAAAATAATTTTAAAAAAAGGTAAAAAAATAAGTTATATATATATATATATATATATATATATATATATATATATATATATATATATATATCTTTAAAAAGAAGGTACCCTAAGAAGGAAAAGTATAGAATTTTTTTTAAGTAGGTGAACTAAAAAAGTGCAAAATCTCATGAAAGTAGCTTTGTCAAATGTTGTAAGTGGGGGCCTTGGAAATGTATAAAAGGCCGGCCACCAACTCTCTTTGCACCCCTTTCTTCATTTTGAAAACTCTTCTGTTTCAGTTCAATTATTTTGTGTCTTCAATTTGCGAAATTTGAGTTATCTCCGGTGACTTGAGAGCCACCTACACAAAAAATTTGAATCTTTCATTGTATTTGGAGCCACACGCGGCTACGTTGCTCAAGTTTTTGGTACTTTCACCAAACTCTTGTTGTTTTAATTTTCAAGCATTCTTTGCATTTTCAAGCATTTGCATTATTTTTGAGCATTTGCAAAGGACGTGGGGGTCCCTTTGCACGTATTTGTGAGTCATATTATTTTGCTACTAACCACTAAAACACTCTTGGCCGAATTTTGGCGATGCCGTCAGCCAAGAGGTTTTGGATTTGTTCTTGAATTTTTGTCATTTTTGAAGTCATACTAACCATTTCTAAGTTTTGGCAACTTGGAGCAAGATCTCACAACTCAAGGTTGTTGAAAATCTCCCTAAGTGCTTGATTTGGAAATTTTAAGACCTTGAAGTTGTTGTTTTTAGTAAGAGACTTGGGTGGGATCCAAGCTCTAAGTATTGACATTTGATTCTACTAATGTGGGCCAAAATTGTCTAGAATTTGGGGAACATCACCTTGATATAATGAAGCTTTGTCCCTCTAGATAATATTTTAGTTAAACATTTAATGCTTTGTTGTGGAATTTGTTAAACATTTTTGGGAGTCGACCTCCCAAGACAGCAAAGCTTTAAACCTCAAATATATTTCTCTAAACATATTGTTTTTTCCGATTTAATTTTGCTTAAAAGGGTCCCTTGGAGACTCCATATTGATGTGGCTCACAACTGCCAAAATTTGGTTTTTGATTAACCAGCCAACCGTGAAGGCCAGCAGCCAACAGTGAAGGCCGGCCAGCTAGTAAGGAGCTAGTCAGCCGGTGATTGGAAGGCAGTCAGTCAGCCTCTATACGAAGGCCAGTCAGCTACTGGATACTAAGTGCTTGATTAGCCACCAAACCGTATGGCTCACATACCATCCGGTTATCATTAACTCAGGGACGATGCCTCATGGCCCCAAAATTTTGAGTTCTGATTTTTATTTCTAAAGCCAGAGAGGAGGTTAGGCTGACCTTAACCCTTAAACGCCGGGCCTATAGCCACTGGTTTCAGGACTCATTGTTCGTCACCCAGTTTGTTGCCATTTTCTAACCAGATTTGTATGAAATTTTTTTTTTTTTTTTTCAGAGATGAAAATACATGTTCTCTATACTTCACAAAAATTTCAGACTATTTTGAGGAAAATTGTATTTTTTGGAATTTTTTAAAGAAAAAATGAAGAAAAAATCATATAAAATAGAAAATAATCTCAAAAAATCTGAAAATTTCACCATGTGTGAAAAATGCAGTGGAAATCATCATGGTGTAAACTAATTTTCCGTGTACATCTATAATTAGAATGCAGTGGACATTAAAAATACAGCCAAAGTTCAAACTGCAATAAAATATTCAATTTTTACGAATTTTTTCAAAGTTTCAATTGGAAAAGAAACTAGAGTAGAGGACCTCCATTTCATTAGTTGGGCTCAAATTCAAAAAATGTCATTTTCAAAGGAGAAATTTCAGATTTACTCAATTTCTCAAAATACACTAAAATGACAAATTTTGCCATCCGTTTTCCTTCATTATTTCTCAATTACATGAAAAAAAACATCAATTACACTAAGAATTCACTTGGACACTCTTTGTAACTCAACATGAAAGGTCATTGGAAAAAAAATGGATGAAAAAAGTACTGTTCAGCCCTTCTAGTGGCTTGGAGAAGTCATTCGTAAGCCACAGAATGGCGCTGCCGGCGCTTAGGGGTTAACCAAAAATTCAGATTTCCAAAGCAAGAGGGAAGATTAGGCTGGGCCTTCACCAAAATTTCAGATTTCCAAAGCCAGAGGGAAAAACTTTAGCCAGAGAGAAGGAAGGCCAGTCCTTAACCAAAATTTCAGATTTCCAAAGCCAGAAGTACCCCAAGCTTAGTCAGGGAGGGTGAGAGTATTCAGACTTCCAAAAATTTCAGATTTCCAAAGCCAGGGGCCCTGAGGCACGAACCAGCAAAGGGAGCATCAACATCAGGTTCAAACACAACATACTGGTTGGGTCAACAAAGGTTGACCAGCCTTGCTGACCTCACCTCCTCCTCAGGCAGCTCGTCCTTCAAGCTCTGTCGGCCGATCCATTCCTCCAGCACAACCTGGTTTCCAAATCACTCTCAAAGTTCTGGCTCTCAAATTTGAACAAGAAATTGAACTAAGAAGTTAAGCTAGCATAGAGAGTTGTAAGAGTGAGAGGTTCAAGCAATAGTCCAAAATTTCAAAAGAATTCCATTAGATTGACTTTCTTGCCATAGTTTAGAATTTGATTCAAAGTCAAATAATAAAAAACAAAATAAAGAATCATTTGACTTTGAGAGAGTTCTAGACTTAGCTATATTTGATTAAGGTTAGAAAGCTTAGGTGGCTTAGATTTGACTTTGAAATAGGATAGATTTTCAACAATTTGCTTTTGAAAATTAGACATAAAAGATAAACAAAACAAAACAACAAAAGATGGGGAAAAATAGGCATTTGAAAGCCACAAAAAAATATTAGGAAATTAGAATAGATTTTTTAAGGCTAGAATTAAGTGGAACAAGGGAGAAAATTGTGGAAAATCTATAATTCCATAATTTTCAAAATATCAAAAAAGACCAAAAAACAATCAAAGCATGGAAGGAGAGCAAGTTCAAGTGGTGGATGCAAACATCCAAATGGAGCACGAAGCAAACAAGAATGTTAAGGTATGTGCTTAATCGCGCCCCCTTAATTACGTTTAGCATTTGCAATTAATTTTGGAAATTTGACTTAAGTTTAGAGGCCGTAGGTAATATTAGGCTCAGTCTTTAGGAGTAGTTTGAAATTGCAATTAGATTAGAAAACCATTTAGAAAATTCCATTAGCTTTCCAAAAACATATTAAACATAAAAATCTGATAAAAATTGAATGCGTAGTGAGTGGATGAAGTTAGATTGAAAAGTGGATGAAAAATTAGAGAATCATCCAATAGAATATTCTGAGGGCATTTAGAATCTAGGATAGGGTAGTAAGAAAATTAGAAGTGAAAAAACAAAGTCAAAAAGTCAAAGTATAAGTAATTTTTGAAATCCAAAGGTGAAAAAGAATTACGGGACAATTTTGGTAAACTGGTTAACGGTCAAAATTGCCCGTGAATAACCTTCACCAAAGGGTCAAAAATAATTTACATTTTAACTTTTACCTAAAAATTAAGTAATTTTCGAAAATTCCAAGGGTAGAACCAAATAGTAAAGAATTTTGTAAAACCGGTTAGCGGTCAAAATTCCAAAAGAAATTCACTTTTACTAAGGAAGGCAAAAATAACTTAGAATTTTATTTACTCCTAAAAATCAAAGATAGAAATAGTTAAACCCCAAAATAAAAGTAGACTTACATTAAAGCGTAGAAATAGCATAGGTAGTTAGAAAAAAACAATAAAAAACATAGAAAACCTAAAACAAAATTGACTTAGCCAATCAATTCGAACTAGGACTAAAATTAATCAACAAAGATAAAAAATAAACCAAAAAATCAAGACTAATTAAATTCTAATCACTACATGTGATAAAAATTTAATTAACAAAAATAAAAGCTAGAATTGACGTTAGGGAATTGTTAGAAACAAGTTAGAATTAATTTCAAAAATAGTTTAGAATAGGCGAAATGCTCACGATAAATTTTGATGAACCATTAACGGTCAAAATTTACTGTAAAGTTTTAGGATTAAAAAATTCAAGAAAAATAAGTAAACAATCAAAATTCTTTTAAGAAAATTGAATTTAGAATAAACTTTAAAAACCAGTTAGCGGTAAAAATCTAATAATAAGTTTTTACTTATAGACTAAGTGGTTTAGATTTTCACCTTCATTTATCAAACACTTAGAATAGGGACAATTTAGACCTAGAAAAACGATAAAACACATTAACTAAAAAATCATAAAAAATTATAGTTTAGAAATTAACGATCTTAAAATACCCCGAACTCAATAATCACAAATATTTAGACATTGCTTAAGGAAAATTCACCATTATCTTAGAAGCAAATTAAGTTAGGATTTTCAAAGGAATAGTTTACTTTCTCATTATTCCGTAGTTTCAAGTTCAAAAAACTTTTGATTTAGAATAAACAAAAAGGAAATAGTAAAAAGCTCCATTGCTTGGAAGGCAGCTCGTTACTATAACCAACTCACCCGTAGGAATTTTACTAATTCACCCAGAACCTGGTTGTGTTTGTTGGGACTTGAGGGTGGAGTTCCAAACACTCACAAGGACCCAAAACCGTATTGCGGCCCCGCAAATGAAGCGACAAGGGAAAGTTTCAACCCTTGGATTGATATTCGCCCAGGTTCATGGGTTCTTTTGAGACCGAAAACCCCCGCAGTCTGTGCTGTTTGATAAGGGAGAGCATTGTCTAATGTATGTAAAGATCCAGAAGCTAAAAATTATGGAAAATTCTTCTTGCAATATTGGACGCCGGATAATAGCGAACACGCTCAAGGAATGAGTGCTGGTATGATAAATGGGTAATTGAAAATACTCCACCTACTTGGGTTGACGCCTCCGCTATAGTTTATGGGACTTGGTCAAAGAGAGTGAACCCAAAATCAAGGGCTATTTAAAAAAGGTGTAGAGAAGCTGCCTAGGCGAATCTGAATAGGCCCAACAAGATAAATCCTTGATTTCGTCTCTTATGTATCACTAGTCAAAAGGCCATGAGGAGATCTCCAAATGGTATAATAGGCGTGTTGAATGTTAGTGTTGGTATTCGGCTCTAGGCTAGACCTCATCTGAAATTGGTCGAAGGAATTTTATTTCTAGTCCTTTACTTTGGATAGGAGAATTATGAGTCTTCTTTATCAGTATGAGATAGAATGTCGTTGCCATATACACAAAACATACATTTCTTGAGAATAATTGATCTTGGTGGTCAACTACTACACTCTTTTCAAAGGAGGCATCGGGAGATTTCCCGATCTGTTTTTCGTCCATCGAACATGTGTTTCATTTAGTTTTCATTAATCTTGGTGCACTTGATTCTTAGAGTATATATTGTACTAATTTTACAATTAGTTAATGTCCACAATGAAACATCTTACATCATTTTTAGCAGTCATAGTTCTTTAAGTGGAGCTGTAGTTAAATGTTACTCAAAAGTTAGCTCAAACATTTAGGTTTATGTAATCCTCACTGCATCCATTGACCTATGTGAAATACTTGTCTCAATTGACCACATTGTGTGACATTGTCTCCTCATAAAACCTATTCTCAACAGCATGATTTACAATTTTTGTAGACTAACTTGTAAGCATTAGAATTGCATTTCTTGCAAAACATTCAAAATACTAAATCCTCCACTAATATCTAGAAATCTCCAGGTCCACTAGATTTTTTCCTTTGTAACTTTTGAACTTTCAATAGTCCAAAAGTAGTTAAATATGGCATAGTAGAACATGAAGATCATATTGAGACAAAAGGAAATAACATTGTTTTTTTGGTTTCCAATATGGGAATTAGAAAATTGTAGCAATTAGAGATAAATAACATTTAGTGAAGTGACATTTAGAGAGGGTAGACCCTTGCCACTAATTGAAATCTAGGTTTGCTTTTGCAAGCGCATTTGGGAATTCCAATAAAATATAAAATTTTAACACCTAAGGATTGATGTAAATTCATCTGATTCAGGGTCCTTGTTTCTATTTTTGAAATCCAAATTTTCCAAAAAAATTCATATAGGAGATAATACATTTTAATATTTTCAATTTTAGTGAAAATGCTGCCTAGAAGATAAACGCTGCCTAAACGCTACGTAGTAAGGTACTACTAACTACTAAATGATTTAATCTAAAGTTACAAATATTTTTTAAGAACTGATGGTCATGTATTATTTACACCCACGGTCATAGGTGCTTTATATTTTATAAATGATTTTTTCCCTAAAGTATTATCCTTTACTGTATTTTTTGCGCAATTTCTTTGTAATTTTAATTTTTGCTTCAATATAAAAGATTAGCATTAGAAGAAATTTGAGGGCATTAGGAGACTGCGGGTTCCCGGACTGCAGGAACGCAGTTTCTGCCCTGTGAACCCGAATCCTACGTGGTCGGGACACTGCCACGTAATATATATATATATTTTTTCAAAATAAAAAAAATAAATTTTGGACTTATTTTCATATTTCAGGACCCAAAAAAAAAGAATTTTTTTTTTTTTTTTTTTTTCCCATAAAAATCGGCCTGACGAGGATCTGCGGCATTGGGAGCCGTTTCGGGAACAGACCCGAAACGGTCTCCTAATGCACTCAGATTTCATCTAATGACTTACACAATATAGGCTTTAGGCTTGTAGGCTTGCTAATTTAAGCTCACATGCTAGCATCATGAGTTCTTTATTATATGCAAATCCTAAATCCTAAACATGCAATTATGACCTTGAGAAGTGTAGCTTCTTAAACTTTTGCAAGGATAAAAAATGAATTTTTTCAATTCAAATGCTAGCATTTTGCAATCTACATAGCAAAATTTTGTTTGGATTTGTTTCTACATCTTCTTAAATTAATCTACTGCAAGATCTTATTATTACATGCATTCGAAATTTTTTTTTCGTAAAATTTGACCCTCGCATCAAAAATGGCAATTCTAAAGCATTTTTTGTGAAAACATAGTCAAAAACCTTCACAAATTAAGGGAAAAAATTCAATGTGTTCACAACAGACCCGAGTAACATCGGGTATGGCCTGGACGGGTCCGGGTACCAGAGAGGGTAACGGTACTGCATGGGAAGATCCGGTTGTCATATGGTAAGCGGGTACCAACGGGAGGGTGCAAATACAGGGTCTCGGCCCCGCAGTGATAAAGTTTGGATTCCACATTTAGCATAATTATAGAAAATAAAATAAAAGCTTCATCTTTTACATTGCTTCTAAAAGGTCTCTATACCTATATTTATATATACATATATCTATAATTTTAACTCTCTCTCTCTATTATAAAAATAAACTTTTATACAATATTTTTAAACTAAGTATCTATTTTTAAATATTGTCTTGGACTTTAGAAATATTTATTTATTATATATATGCAAGTCCGGTGCTAAGGTTTCATTTCCCTTATTGCTTTTCACCTCTCCGCATCGCATGCACGAGTTTCTTTTCGATTTCAGGGTTTTGTCTTGGTGCGGACTTGGCGTGCTGCGTGCTGCGGGGTCGTGGGTGCTGCGGCATCAAATTCTAGTGAGTTGTAGCGTGGACGCTGTTCCTCTTTTCCCTCATTGTCTCTGCAATAGTCTACATTTTTCTCTGCTTTACTGAGTTCTGGATATCGTAGGGTTTCGGTGGTCATTGTTCTGCATATATCTTCGGCTATGAGGTTGTTCAATGAGGACATCTCTTATTTTTAGTTGATAATTGGATTGCAAGCCTAGGACCTTGGATTTGCAAAGCCTTTGCACTTTGGATTGCAAGCCGTGACGATGGGTGTGACAGCGGAGGTTGCATGTTGCAGGGGTGGTGCAAGGCGATAGATCCCGGGATGGAAGACCTGAATCGAGAGATCAGGGAAGTACAGCAAAAAATCGATGACCTGAATTTAGAGATCAGGGAAGTACAACAAAAAATCGATGAAGTGGAGAATCAACTGGCAGCCTCACCGTCCGATGCTGACCGTCCAACGCTATGGAGAAGGGAGGAGCAACTGCGGGGAGAGAAGGCGCAACTACGGGAAGAGAAGCTGTTGTTGCTCAAGGCTGCAAATGCAGGTGCTTTCACCTGGCCCCGAGTTTTTTCTTTATTTTTAAGATTTGTAATTTGTAATTTGTGTGATCCCCCTTTTGTGCCGGACCTACTCTACAGGGGGAAGGTTGATGGGTTTGGGTGTCCGGTAGTTCTTTGTCAGATGTCCAGTCGAATTCACAGTTGGATTTTGGCCTCGCACTTGGTCTCTTCTGGTTTAGAATTGTTTCCTATCTTCTTGAGGCTTTCTTTAGAAGAGAGGGGTGTAATCTCCTGTCTAATTTTTTGTGTTGTGACACGGCTCATTGAGACATTTGGAGGGCATGTTTCCACATGAAGGGTTCGCCAATGGTTTGTAGCGTCTTGATAATTAGGGTTTCACACCTTGATCTTTAAGTTTGAGTTCCCCAATCCACCCCTTAACTTGTGTGATGGGTTGGGTTGCGGTGATCTGAGTTGTGTCTTGTTGGGGTTTTGGCTTTCATTTACAATTCAATCATTTTTGTTAGAGGTTGTGTTTATGTCCATTTAGGGTTACTAGTTGATTTATTCGAAAGGTTTGCCTTCCTCTCGTACTTCGTAAAATCGGCTCCCTGTTTCCCGCGCTACTCCAGGAAGGTAATATGCACCGCTATGTCTAAACAGAGATGCTCAAAATGGGGTAATGGTTGGACAGGTTTGATGGTTCAAGTACTTCCGGCTTGTGAGAAAGTGAGTTACGTTTGTAGTTACCCCATCGCCGACAAGTACAGTTTTTGAATTTTTTTGAATTATTAAAAATGAAAAGGTCCACAACCCCCTTTTTTGCTATTTTCTACTACCAATGGCCTCTATAGTACTTTGTAACAGTCTATAAGACTACATAGTACTGACCAGCCTTTTTTTTCTAGCACCGTGTAGCCGAATTGCACTATTTCAAAATAAATGTCTTTTTTTTGTCAAATAAAAGTAATCTTTTTTTGCTAGAAATTTTCTACTTTTCTTTAAAATATGGATGAAGTTGCCAAATTTGGATGAAAAAGTGTATGAATATGACGAAAAAGTGTGTTCTTAAGTCCAAAAGATAGATGCATGTAAAAATACAATGCTTCACCAAATTTGAAGTGATCACCATCTTGGCACTTTCTCAAAAAGTAAAAAAAAATGGTTGACTAATAATCCAAATCTGTAGATACTTGACATTGATGATTAAGATTTGCAAGCGTAGTGCTAACGAGCTCTATTGCTAGTGACCTAGTGTAGCACAATATTGCCAGTATAGTACAATACTGCCAATCTTGTGGCCTAAAACTATGTTTTTGAAACCAAAACATGAAGTGTTTTTTACAATCACCCATACTTGTATCTAAAAATATAAGCAACTAAAAGATGTAAAAATCTAGAAAAAGGAATAAAATGATAAAATGATAAAAGATTATGCAACATGGGAAAATGAGCCTTCAACACCTCACTTAATAAGTACATTTGTGAATAATGGAGTATTAAAACAATTTGTAGAAAAATCAATTGTAGCCAACTTTGTATGATTAGAAAGTAGTGATGCTTTTTAGTTGTTTGTTAGAGTGACACTGAAGTCACTTTTGAATTACAAAGTGAAGATAATGAAGGAATTGAGGTCTAGATTATCAATAATTCTAAGAGAGCTACCAAAATTTTCAAGTCAATGTTCCTCTACACTCGACACTTTTAGAAGAAAGAAGATTTGAATGCATGGAACTTGATTTTAGTATTGTAAAATGCTCTGAAGTTACAAGCTTGGTTTATTCTTGGAAGGATGCTACTTTGGTGATAAACATGGCAAAATATGATTCAATTTTTAAACCAATAGGTGTATTCTTTGCTTCTATAGTATGTGAGAAAGTCATCCATCGAATACTTTGTATCCTCAACATCCTTTGAGGATTGTGCCTAGAAGAATGCCAAGGACATTTTGTGTCCATTGGATGGTCAAACAAGCTTTGACCATATTTATGAATGGATGATTTTAAGAAGTTTCTTGCATGCGCAACTTCTTTGATGTTGTATCTACATGATTGACTTTAATTCAAGAGTTTTACTTATTTTTTATTTTACACAAGAAGGTTTATTCAAAAAATGGTACACTAAAGTAGGAGGTTCTTAAAGTGAGTAGGCTCTAAAATGAAGCACATCCTTAAAAGTACATTGTTTCTACATGTTTCTTTTTTATAACCTTCATCAATATACAAATTGTGTACATTTTAGGAAATGCTTCATTTTAGAGACCTATGCCAATATGCCACTTCAACTTCAAAATTTTATATCTAATTCTACAAATTTTTAAGAAAATATGAAACAACTTGGATTAATATCAATTCTACTTGTCTTTTAAAGAAAATTTATTGAAAAATGTTTTAAGATGTTTCACTTTTGCAAAATTTTGTTCTATCTTTTAGAGCTCCATTTGTCAACCTCCTATCTTACCTACACTAGTTTATCTCAATACTTTGAGTTTTTTTCTCCCTAGTACTTGATTTTGACATTGAAAATGATTTTTTTTGCTTTTGAGCCAAATCAACAAATTTAAACCTTCTAAATTGTAATTTCTACTTGACGTGGAAAATTTGAGAAATTCTTCAATAGAAGCATTTTGTGAAGTTTCAAGTTGAAGATTTATAACCATATTTCTAAACATAGAGGGACAAAAAAAAATTTACACTATTAAGTTTGTTCTACATTATAGTATGATTCTATTCTAAAAAATTTAAATTTTTGGGAGAGAATCATAGGCTCTATTGTTTCCATGTTTAAGTAGGAGCCCTATTTGATTTGACCCACAATTCAAAAGAATCCTATTTGCACAATTGTGTTTTAGTAATGTGCATTCTAAACTTTCAAATGTTGGTTTTTGATACTAATGGACATAGAGTGGTACAAATAGTCACATGATGTAAATAGGTTCTTTTAACTTGTAAAAAAAATGAAAAAGGGGATAGAAAATTGAAAAATTTCCTTGTGTGACTTCCTTTACTATTTTTCCAGTGAGAACAACTCTATAAAAATTCATGACCTCTATATTGGTGTAAACTATTAAGAAGGCATGAAATGAAAAAAAAATTAATCAATTTTAATAAGTATAATTATTCCAAATTGTTATCAACTTTATTCATTCAATGAATGCATATTTGGCCATTTGAAAGGTACCCCCCTTGATCATAGAAATTAGAATTCTCCAAGTGCCCAATTCTCATAATGTAATTGCCAATTGGGAGACCACCATCAACTAAACCATCAATGAAATTTCTTTGGCAACCATGGGTGCCACAAGCATGCAAAAAATTGGTCCATATCTCTAGAATCAAATCCTTTCATCTCCATCTAATTGTGAAAGTCCAATTGAGGGAGACTTTATAGCTAAAAGTTTGATCATTTTGTTGGATTTCAAGCCCCACATCCTCACTTGTGATAAGACTAGCATGAGGCTAAAATATGTGCAATCAAGTTCAAAGCAAATGGCCATGCCTCTAAGTTTAAAGTGTCCCTACTTGTGGTTAATTTGTAAGAGGATAATTTGGTACTATCTTTGTACATCTTATGATAAAAAATGTTGGTTTCAAATCTTTAGCAATTCCCAAACTTCTTTCACACCTTCTCATTCAAGTTGAAGTGTAGGTCCTTGACTTTTTGAAGACAAAATGACCAAATCATACTCTTCAATTTCTTTTGGTTTGATTTGTAGTACTATATTCCTAACTTCAATAATTATGACTCTCATTTCATGCGTCTCTCATTCAATTATTTGAAAACATTCATATTCATGTACTAATTTGTTTTCAAGAGTTGTAAGATATTCTAGGTGAAAAAAAGATTTGCCTACTGATTTTTCTATTTTGAAACCAAATAATAAAAATTGGCCTCCCTAAAGGCAATTACATCATTAGTATGTCATTATCCAATGCCCCACTTTTGATTGGTATGGTGACCAAAGCATCCATAGGATGAGCCTATTGACTTTAATATACATTCCCACTATGTCTCTTCATCTTGTCCATCTTTGAAGTTCTATTGGATTCCCAAATCACTTTGTTTCTTCTTTAAATTTTTCATCATTGTAATTCTTTTAATTGATTAGTTTGTAAATAGAGTTTTAATTTTTTGATGCTAAAGGAAAACCATTCATTCTTACAAAAAATGTTGGTTGGGATTAGGCATAAGAGGATTTTTCAGGGCTTTAGGAGACCGTTTCAGCCTGTTCCCCAGTTTGCAAACGCGTCAGATAAAATAATAAAAAATAAAAAAATAATTTTTTTATATTAAAATATTATTAAAAAATTTAAAAAATAATTAAAAAATAATTTTTTTTTCAAAAAAAATATTAAAATATTAATTAAATTTGATTATCTGATGTGGCAATCTCTTGGCCACATCAGATCGCCTCTGTGGCAGCATTCAGAGAGTTCCCACGGCCTGAGAACTCACAGTCTTCTAGAGTAGCTGAAAATCCTCTTATGTTTAATAACTATTACATGAACTTCCCAAATGGCTTAGGATTTACTTTGACTACCCATTTCTAAATGTTGTCTATGCTCTAGAGCCATATTGCCTTCTGAAAGAAAATCCTTACTAGTTTTTACTTTGGGCGTTGAGAATTAAACATTCTCTTATAAACCCCAATTAATTTGCCAACCTTGAAGAATTTTAAGTTTGCAACTCTATGTTTAATGAATGTTTTTGGGTCATTGCAAGAAACACTAGTCCTATTCCTCATCACAATGTGGATCACTTTCCTATTGTCTATTATAACTTTTGAAGCTCAAGTTCAATAAACATGAAATTTTTATTGAACACATACAACTTTATAGTAATAAGATCCTTTTTCTAAATTTAAAAATAATTTAAAATTTAAAAATAATTTAAAATTTAAAAATAATTTAAAATTTAAAAATAATTTAAAATTTAAAAATAATTTAAAATTTAAAAATCGTTTTATATTTTAAAATCATTTTTGTTGAGCTGCCATAAGGTGTCGTTTACGATTTTTAAGACTATAAGAGTTTTTTTTGTTGTATTGGAAGATTGTGAATTCTTGGACCGTGGGAACTAGGTGAAATCTGCCACACTAGCAATCTAATGTAGCCAAGAGACTGCCACATCAGATAATAATATTTAATTTATATATATATATATATATATATATATATTTATTTATTTATTTTAATTTTTAATTTTAATTTTTAATATTTTTTTCTAGCTTCCAATTTCCAGCACTGTTGTTGCTTGACAATGGAACAAAAAATATATGCTGGAAACATTTTTATAAATAGCATTGTAGCAACAAAAGCTTACGGTTTTTAATATCCTAAAAGTGATAAATTGATGGTATACAACCTTGATATCTAAACTACATAGTGCTACAACCCATTATTAGCATTTTTTTATAAAGAAAAAAAGAAGCTATTCTTTTACTTCGTATACATATATTATTTTCTTATGAGTCATAGTAATTGAACATATCTCTTTGAATTTCTTTTGATCTTTAGTTTATAGATGATGCCATAATTAAATATAAACAGCCTAGACTATTTTTTGTATTATTGGAGGTTAATCTTTGTATTGATTTTCTTATTCAAATCATCAAAATTTACTACTTATAAAGTATGAACGTTGATAAAGACCCAAATGAGCTGATGTATTGTAAAATACACCTGGGAAGGCAAAGTGACAAAGTGATTTGTTTTAGTAAGTTAATAAATCAATTAATTAATATCTTAATTTACTAATTAACAACTAAAATCCAGCTTGTTGGCTGATGTGATTTAATGGGGACCTTCTGCCCAAATGGTACTATAGGAGGAGGTTCAAAAACCACTTAGGTTCAAAAATTGCCCCTATAAAAGTTCCTAAAATGGTGCAGAAGATGGCAAAATTTTTAATTTCAGTTTACAACACAGAATCCTATTAGTAAGTGATTTACAAATTCTTTGCATGTCGATTTGGTGATTGTAATGAGTGGTCTTTACTAGAAGTAGAAATGTACAGTACTTTCTTTTTAAAATTTTACAAATTGACATATGCATATGAGGTGGTTGTATATGCTTGGTGTTCCTTACATAAGATATGGTACACACTTTTAAGACTCTATGTAGAGCATTCAAGGCATGCTCTTAAAGCATTGTGGGCCTCACTTGCAATGTTTACATCATTCTTGGTTTTCATTACTACTCTTGTCTGGGAACACTAATAGGGACCTAAGGTAGTTCAACTTTGATTATGCTTTAAAAAATTACTATGACTCAAAAAAATATGCTGAAAATTTGCCCTAAATCCTCTTCAATTTCTTCTTCCCTACCATATTTTTTTCAAACTCTCACACTAGTAGAACCCCTTGTTTAATGTGATAAGACCTAATTTTTCTTGACAGATTTTGTTAGACACCAAATGTAACAATTCAAGTTTTTATGTCAACAAAAATGTTCAATATAAACATCAATGTTGACATAAAAACACAGGTTGTTACATTTGACATCTAGCAAAATCCGTCAAGAAAAATTAGGTCTTGTCACATTAAACGGGGGATTCTACTAGTGTCAGCTACCACCTTTTCCACATAGAGAACCTTATTCCCTTAGATGGTCCATTACTGAGCCTCCTCCCTTATCAAACACATTAGATGAAATTTGAGGGCATTAGGAGACTGCGGGTTCCGGACTGCGGGAACGCAATTTTTGCCCTATGAACTCGAATCCTACGTGGTCGCGATCTTGCCACGTAATAATTTTATTTTTTTTCAAAAAATAAATAAAAAATTTGGACTTATTTTCATATTTTAGGACTCTATTTTTTATCTTTTTAAATTTTTAATAAAAATCGGCCTGACAACAAACAACGGCATTAGGAGCCATTTTGGGAATAGACCCGAAACGGCGCTGTAATGCCCTCAGATTTCATCTAATGTGGCAGCTGAACTTGCTAATATAAGTTAGTAAATATATGAGATACATGTTTTGTGATATGGTGGTTGCCTTAACACACCATATTAAATTCACATTCATTAACCGAAAAATGTTCATACTGGGTTAGGTTGCTTCTGGCTGAAGCTAGACATTGTACTTGGCTGAGTTTACAATGTTTCTTGGGAAGCTTTAGTAGTTTAGCTAGCTGAACAAGTTACTTTGAATGGTGAAACATATTTGTTTGCTTAGCTTTGATGCTCTAAAACTTGAAGTTTCTACTAATTGTTGAGGAAGTGAAGATTGCCAAATAGAACTAGATGCTTAATTATCTTTTATGCTTTGAAACTTGAAGTTATTGTTTCTCTCTATGTACTATGGAGGGCTGTTGTAGCTTCTATACAATGAAAATGGCTTCTATACAAACCAATGCTACTTAGATTCTTGTGACTTGTTGTGTGTTTTGTATATGTTGTTATAAGATTTTTCTCCTTGTGAAGGTAATAGCATGTGTTTGTAGGCTAAAGACACATGATGTATCCTCACTAACCTTACTTTGTGTGTGGTTTTGGGATGAGTACAATTGAGGTCCCAAACCTCTTAGAGATTGATGCAATGCAAGATACTTTTTATCATCCTTAAATGTGTCACAACTGATCTATGTGTTTTAGGAATTTTACAATGTACCTTGCTTGTAAAGAATTCTAATACATATTGCTACTTGACATTGTTGACTAATGTCTATTATGATCTTGATATGAGTACACATAGACAAATGGGAGACATATTCTTGTGATTGGAGTCAATTTAGATGAATGTTGTCTAAAATTGCTTTCACAAAAGAGACTTGTTGGGTGAATGTTGTCTATAATTGTCTTGAAAAGATAGACATCTATAGGTAAAATACATATATGCTGAACCAACTTGGAACAAATTGTGCTAATGGGGATAAATACAACTTTGTACTTCTATTACTTAGAAAGATACATGATATTATTTTAGTTCCTGGTAAGAATTGTATTTGTTTTTAGAGGATTAAATAAGTGTCCAAGTGCTTGGGATGTACCAAATAAGGTGTTTTTTGGATTAATGTTGGCTTGATAGCGGCCAACGATATTAGGAACCGTTTTGGGAATAGACCTGAAACGACCCTCCACTACCTTCAAATTTCTTCTGATGAGTGAAATTAAGTTTAGTTTTGTAAAGTGCATACTTTTTGAACTTGAAAGCCTAACATCCATTCAAATATGCGTATCATTATCATTAACACTATAAAATATTAATAATTTATTCATATGGCATCCAAATTGTAATCTTAGATGCATATGTGAAACATTTTAGTATACTTGCATTTTTTTCTTGTCTTTTCTTCATGTGATCATTACTAATTTTTCTTAGATAGGTTTTAAAATATTATTTGAAGCCTAAAAAAAGTCCAATCATCAATTATAATTTATGGCTTACCTTGACTTCTCAATTGATGCTCTAAACAAAAAAATTCTAAATATTTGTTTTTATATGGATCAATTTTTTTTTTCACATGACAAAATATGTCTATTTTGGGACTTTGATAACCCTGTCAAACACTATAGTTGGTCTTTAATCAATAATAAGTTGACATTTGAAACAACAAAGGGTTTATTTTTTTGGCACACCAAAAGATTTGGGATTTGCTAGCAAATACTATAAAATGCTACTAAGGTTGGGCAAATAATAAACCCACTCTATAATCATCAACCAAGACAATATAAATCCTTTATTGCCCCAATTAAGATCTTTTAGAAATGGATGTAAGAAATTATATATAATTGTAGTTGGGTGATTTTGAATTTTTAAATTGATTCAAATATATTTTTTGTCATTGATTCCGAATATGAATTTCAAATTTTCCATTAGTATTAATAATTATTTTTTATTTTTTTTAGAGGTGAAAAAGGGTCTAAGTGAAGATTAGTTAACCTTGATCATTATTTCTTCATCTATGAGTGCTAACTAGGATTCAAGGCTTCAAGTTTGAATGTAGTTGTAATAAACAATAGTTGATTGTATGTATGTTATTTTTCAAAATGTGTTAGTTATTTATTCAAAGGAGATTGCATCACTACTTTGTATCTATATCTATATAATTACTTGTCTCACAACCACATCTTATAAAGAGTCCTTCACCCCCACCTCCACCCCCATCTCCCTAAAATTTACAAAAATGCTATTTTTTTTTTCATTTCACTGAATGTGATCCAACATGATATGAGTTTTTGCCTTAAAATTGAGCCTCACTATTTGTACTAGTGAAGGAATAATGTGAAACCAACTAGCCCTACAAATCTTTTTTCATAACAAAATATTCATTGTAACCACCTTTTTAACCTTGTAACGCGTGGAGTGGATTGTGTTGAAGTCTCGCTTTGTTATGCGGAATTTTTCATTCTAACATGAAATTCTGCATTTTACTTGTTGCATTTTGCGTTTTACTTGTTCAATTTTATGTTGAAATGTGGAAACGCAAAATTTTGCATTATGGAGGGAGAACTCAACACAATCCACCCCACACGTTATGTTGAATCCAACGCAGTCCCAACGCAATCTTTGTTAAGTAAAATACAGATTTCACAAGTTCAACACAATTTTGGGAATGAATAGTGTAGTTTTCTTCTAGTGACTACACATGTTGGGATATTTTGAATATCTTTTTTGGGTAAGTCTTTTGAATTTGAAATTTAGAATACATATTATAGATATATAGATATGATTTATCAAAAAATTCATGGTAAAAAACCAATTTTTCAACCCTTGGAAGACTGTCAAAGTTGGCAATTGTGAAAAATTTCTCAAAACTATACATGTTGGTAGATTTTGAATATCTTTTTTTTATTAATATTTTGACCTTGAAATTTTTTACACATATAAAAAATAAAGATTTTATCTCATACCAAAAATTTTATGGCAAAAACCAAAAAAATTCAATCCTTGGGAGGGTATTAAAGGTGAAAGTAGTGAAATTTTTCTCATAGCTATACATGTTGGTAGATTTTGAATATCTTTTTTTGTGTAAATTTCTTGGTGTTGAAATTCAGCACACATACCATTAATTTAAAGGTGATCTTGTTAAAAACAAATTTATGGTACAATAGAAACTTTTTCACCTCTCAAGAGGCTATCAAAGTTGGTAGTATTGAAATTTCTTTCACTACAAATTCGAAAACACCATTTTGATTGATACCCCACTATACATATAATATAGGTATATATGTTATGAACACCTTCAAATGGTTATAAGTACATAATTACAATTAGGCTTAAGGCTCATAGACTCATGGTTATGTGCTTACCTACGAGCATTATTGTACAACAACTCACACTTCACTATCAAAGTAATGCATGCTATCTTTCTTTATTTGAAACAAATGGAAATTTTGTTTGATTGCAAAACAAAAAATATCCAAGTGAAAAAGAATGTAAAATATGGTAAAATTTTCAACATTTTCAAGCTTTTGAAAAATAATTTTATACGTTAAAAAAATTGGTGAGTTCATTTTGGAAAATTTAATATCAAAATTGCTGAAAAGTTTGATGTTGTTCAAGTTTTAAACTTTCTTTGAATTTCATTCAAAAGAATTAAAATTCACTTGAGAATAATTTACTTTATAATTTTATATTTAGATAAAATCTTAATTTGAAATAATTTGAAATACTAATACACATCCAAATTGATAATAATGGTTTTTATAACAAGCTGAAGCAGCAAGGGCCAGTGAGAGGGGTTCAAGTGTACACAGAGGGCTCAAGGTTCATATAGCATGTAGGTCCACATGTTCAACAAGACAATGCATTAGGGCTAAATTTCTGTTGAATGCAAGTGAGCAATAGTTTATTGGGCAATGAATTTTGTTCTTTACCACCCAACAATGTTAGTATGAGTATGAAAATGTGAGCATGTAAGCCTTAAGTATGTATATAAGTAGATATACAACAACTATTGAAAGTAATTATTATTTAAACACTTATAACATAGGTTTTTATAGCATAGTTGCAATATGATTATAGAAAGTTTCTATACTAACTATAGACACCTATACCATAGTTACGTTCTCTTTTAGGTTTATAAGTTCACACTCTTAGGCTCACATAATAGTATTAACCCTCTTTACTATTTAATAAAATAGTCAAGGGTTCCTAACTTCCTACATATAGTCTCAAGTAAGCTTTCAATCTTGGACTTCATCAAAAAAAATATCAATGTTTGGAATACCTAATTGAATCTTGGAGAACATTCAACTTTTCAATTTCAAATTCAATCGGAGTCCTAGTAGGAATGTGGTCTAGTTATTAGCCTCTCCTACACCAAAGTTTATTTTATGACCATTTACATACACAAAAAGATAGGTTTTGAACCACCCAATATCAAATTTCACCATAAATGTTGTCTAAGCAACATATAAGATTGGTTTTCTATATCAATATACTAAGGGTTTGATTGGGGGGGGGGGGGGGGGGATGGTTCACCAAATGGCATGATAGAACTCACTATGTGAAAAATTGGAAAAAATCCCAAATCTATAATCTTCAACCATTGCTTGGAATTGAAAATTGAGCATATACAAAGAACCTTCAAAAAACTTAGAACGCTTTAATTCTACTCTTCAATCCTTCAAAACTTTGTATTTCAACAAAAGATTCAACCTTTCCAACTACTCTTTGGAAGTGAAGCCCTAATTATTTAATCGTGCCAATCTAAATACATGTATACTATTTGCTACATTAGGCAATTCAAGGTTACAAGTAGAAAAATAATGCATCAAGCGAGGTAATTTTTTTGCAAGCATCTCTTTCAAAAGCTTCAATATGGATGAACCACCAATAAAATAGATAAATACACTTCTTGCAAAGTCTAAAATTAGGATTTTCTATTTAGACATGATGTGGGCTTTCTGTATTAAGATGTTTGTCAGCATTGGACAAGATGTGTCATGATGTAATGAAATCACATGTGCCAAAATGTTTTTTTAACCGACATCTATTAGTCTAATGGCTTGTCTGTCAAATGGATGGCCTTAGAAACTACTAAGTCATTTAGTTAAACAATCATATGCATTCAAAATGCATATATTTTCATCTTGATCCTATCATGACAGACTTTTGGGTTGAAGGCTAGCATTCCAACTGACATCTTGACATCATGATGTCATGAAACCCTAAAGATCTATTTAGAATTGAGTTGGTAGGATTCTTTTCATGACTTAATTATACATCCTAACCTTCACTCTAAAATTCAATACTTCCGTAGCACATTTGTCTCCAATACCTCCTTTTGGTACATGTGGACATGTGTTGAGTACAAGGTGAAATATGAACATGTCTAAAACATGTTCTTTAATTTTTTCATTCCATTATCTAAACATATTATTTTCTAGGAATTCCTCACTAACCACTCAAATCCATGCCAATTTAGCTTGTAATACACTCTATCTTTGAAATAAGCGCCTAAACTCATTTCAAATTGTAATAGAGAAAAGAAGAGAGATTTTCTTCTCTTGAATTTGCAACCACCTACTTTAACATTCCAATAGAGAAGCCATTGTGGCATATCCTTGAATAGCAAACATGTGTGATTTGTATTACTAGGTGTTGACCTAAAAGCGATTGTAGCATATCAAACATTGACCTCTTCAACAATTCATATGCCATGATTGTCTTTCATGTCATCTAAAATTCTTGAAGTATCAACTTTCTCTCTATGTACAAAAGTTAGAAGGAACAATCTATCATCAACTTCCATACAAGTTTTATCTCTTGAAATTTGTTCTTGAATTCAATTAAAGTCTAGGAATTGCACATAGTCTAGAATTTTCAATCATCTTTTGAAAAGATAATTGTCTTGTTTTCTTTGGGATGACTCCAATTGAAGGTAGGACTCTCTTGCTTAACCCATTAAGGACTAGTCAATCACTTTTTGGTCGATTTCAGGACTTTTTGTTTCCTACAATTTGTAGAACATTTGATTTCAAAAAATTTAGAGAAGAAAGCATTTAAAGTGTCTTCATACGCTTTTAACAAAACCAACTTCAAGATAATGTGTGAACAAATGAATGAGTTGTGCTTGTCCAAACTTGAAATGGCCTAACCTTTCATATTAGAATTCTCAATGAGAAATGCATATTTAATATAAAGGACAATTATGTATATGTGTAAAGGAATTAGTCCAAAGGTTTTTGGTCAATTTCCGGACCATACATTCAAATTCACACCCAATTGTAGCAAACCCTATTTAGCACTGGTGCTAAAGGGTGTTTTACAACAAATCAATCTTTGAAGAGTAATTACAAAGATGTGAACCAATGGATCACTTTCATTTTTTGTGTGGTTCAAGGACCTACCCCATGGAACTTATTTATTCAATCCGATCTAAAATTACATCTTTTGAAAGGGCACAAAATGGCACTTTTTAGAATTGTATACAAAAACTACACACACCCCAAATCGACCACGGACGTTAATGGGTTAATCTATCCCCTCTACGAGATCAACTATCCAACATTATTCATTTGCTATTTCCGCATAGAAAAAAATAATATGCAAGGACAAAATCACTGTCAAATCAATGGTTGCTATCTTGAGGACTAGCTTCATTAGATCCCAACAATTGTAGTAATCCCCTTACATCTTTCATTTATACCAATTTGCAAATTTGAAGTAATGTTGAGGTTGTATCCATTAAAAAGTAGCTCAAGAGACATCAAGATGTACCTTTACATGGGTTGATTTGTCAAAGTTGCTTACAACAATGCATGAAGGATTTGCAGTTGAATTGGGGCTCTAATTTACTTTACATAGGTGTAGATGAGTTGGTTGGTAGGTTAGTGCCATTTATTGTTAGGTGTTATAACAGTTTGGCCCTTAATAAAGGTGTTGTTCTTGTGGAAGTGATAGATAAGAATAAGGGCTTTGTAGAACAACTCTATGCTAGTAGGGCTAGTGTTCTATAGTTGCATGATACTTAGTCTCTCAAGTATTCACATTGCTAAATAAGAGTTGAAAAGACACTTGTAGAGAGATGCATGAAGAGTTTTATGGGATATATGAGCAATTTGATTGTATTGAGGATATCCATATAGTAGAGTATACAACAATGCAATTGGAGATTGTGAAACTAAAAATTGTGCACAAGTGATCTCATAGTTCATCTTGACTCTTTGAATACTTTTGTAAAAAAAGGTGTTAAAGCTTTTTGTTGTGAAGAAGCTTGTGGTGTTTATTTTAAAATGAAATGCAATGGAGATTGAATGAGAGATGTTCAAGAGAACTATAAAAACCTCATCTATGTACTTTGACTATGTCACAATTGATAATTAGTCTAGGATAGGAGTTGAGAGAGGGATGTCCGTCAATGATAGGACATATGACGGTCATGTGATTTACATTTGGCAATTTAAAAAGAAATCTATATCTATGAGTTTGGATAGCCTATCTGTTGATTGGACAACATTTACGTCAAGCTAAAGAGCCTTAGAAACTACCAATTTTTTTGGTCAAACAATCATATTCATTTACATTACAATTATTTTCTTCTAGATTCTATCAATATAAGAAATATATTTTTTGGATGACAGATTTTAGGTGACATTCAATTTAACAATCCATGATTTTATGTTGACAATAACATCCACCATAACATTATGATGTTATAGTGGACATAAAAAATTCAAGATATTATGGTGGATATTATTGTTGACATAAAAACATTGGTTGTTAAATTGGATGTTACCTAAAATTTATCATTATAAACATCATTTTTTATAGTAGTTACTCAAGGTTCACTTGACAAGAATTGCAGTAGATCATTGACCTCCTTGACATAGTCAATATGCCCAAACTATCATAGATGTCAGCATCTATAAAAATTCTTGAAGAATTAGCTATCTCTCTATGTGCAAAAATCAAGAAGAATAAACAATACTCAATTCCCTTAATTAGAAGCTAACATCTCTTGGAGTTTGCTCTTGAACTTGACAATTAAACCTTAGGAGTTGCAAACACTATAGAATTATCTCTTAAAAAGACAACTATCCTGTCTTTTTTGGGATGATCCCATAGGTAGGGTCCTTGTGTTTCTACCTCCTTCATAGGTCAATGTATGTTACCAACATTGCTCAATTACAATTTTTCTATACAACAAATGTACGAGGGCAAAATCACTTGCAAACCACCCGTCATCATTTTGAGGACCAACTTTAGTAGGGCCTAGCAACCCTAGTAAGAAGGTGTACCTACCCTTACAATTGTCATTCACACAAACTTTCAAATTTGGATAAATGTCTTGAAGATGAGTCAACCAAGAGTCCTCCATGGTTCTAGAGGTAGATTGTCTAACTTCAATCATAGACTTTGTGCATCAAGGAAACAACAAATGTTAAATCTTACTCCTCCAATGGTGACAAAAGAGACAAAAGTATACAACATAGTAGCCAAATTTTGATTGCAACAAACCTTGAAAGAAAAAAAAATGTATAAGAAAAGCAAGTGCTAGAATTGGAAAATATACATGGAGTGTCAAAAAATCTTTATAGTAATTCCAATATAAGAATGGAATCAAGGGTGCCAAATTGTAAAGAGTATCGTAGCAAGGTTTGGATTGGGTTAGGTCTCATGCCAACTTATTTGCCTCCATGTTCAATTTTTTGAATCTTGCTTTGGAATGCAGGATGTTAAATTTTACTATTAAAGGTAGGCCTAGTTGACATGGCACGTGGGTTAGCTAGACCACATACTTGGCTTGCCTACTTCTAATGGAATCCAACATTTGACAATGATGTGACTTTAATAAAACAACAGTCAATAAAGGTGCAATTGTTTGTCCATCCACAACGAGAAACTTGAATGAGAAGACAAATGTACCAAGAGTGCTATTTTTTTTAGCCTTAGAGCATGAGCCTATGAAGCTATGAGCCTCTAATTTTTAGTGAAATTTTTGATAATTTTTAGGATGTGGACCTATTACCATGATTTAGGAATTTAGGATTTTTATAGCTAATAACCCCCTATGGAATTTGAAATTTGTAACTTTCAAAACTTTTTTTATGTATTTTTTAAATTCAAAGTTTTTTTCAATTCCTTTTCCATTTTTCATTTTCTTTTGCAACTTTGTCACCTTCACAAACCACTCTTGATATCGAGAAGCCCCAATGAGGTAGATGGGCTTGGAGCTCTCAAAACTTATCTTTCATTTTTTTCAAATTTCTTTTTGTAATTGTGTCACTAGTTCACTTTTTTTGCAACTTCGTCACCCCTTACACACTTCTCTCAATACCAAGAGATCAATTGGAAGGTGATGGAGTTGCAAATTTTGTTTTTTTTAAGTTAAAAAAAAATTGTGACTTTGTTACCCAATAAAACCCTTCTCAGTACAAAATCCCCTTTGTTGGTTGAACCTCAAAAAAATTAAAAAATTAAAAAAAAAATTAGAATGTATTGAGAAGCCCTTTGCAGATACTAGGATTTGGAATTTTAAAATTTGTTAACCATGGTCATAGGTCCACAGTCATAGATCCACATTCATAGGGCTAAAATTTTATTTTAAATAGAATTTTTTTAAATGACTTTTCTCTCTTTTGGCCAAAAAATTTCAAAGTTTTTTTTGTTAATGCTCTGGGTTCACAAGATTTACACTCACAACTCTCAAGCTCATGCTTTTAGGCTCACAAACTAGCATTGTTGCAAATGTACTTAGTACATTTACAACAAATTATCTAAAGCACAATTCTAGAAGCTTTGTTGGAGTTGTACGTAGCCATTGCTATCATTGATGTCTGCCAATGCTAAGGTTTGGAACCCTCATTGTTGAAGACATCTTTGGTTATATTTGAATTTGTAGAATTTGAGTTTGGAGAGGTGGATGCATTGGGAATAATTCTTGATAGCATTGCATACAAAGCCCTTCTAATGGTCTTGGACAAAGGAAATTGCTTTGAAGAGCCTTTGGCACTTAGAAGAATCCTACCGAGCATAGAGAATTCCATTGAATGACATTGTTTATATAGAAATGTTGGTAACATATAGTAGGTATTGATCTTATTACTACTACTAATTAATAAGACTACGTCTAGATTGTTTTGAGCTTTGATGGTTGCAGTTGATTCAAGTAATTCAATTTTGTCAACTTTTGCTAAATAAGTGCATTATTGCAAAAAATATCTATAATATTTACCGATCTTCTAAATATATTAAAAAACTAGAAGACTTCTTTGTTTGTGTATGAAGACTTGAAAAACAATTGATTATAGCTTACAAACATCATAGCTACTAATCTTCTTTCTATTATTGGTAGAAATAGAAAACTTGATCAATTACATCATGGACATTTACATATTGTTACATTGGTGCAAAGTAGTATTTCATTTCTACTTGACATAATATTAAGACTTCTTGACACATCTTAGAATGAGGCAAAGTTTGTTGATGATCAATCTCTCTTAATGATCTTTGTACATATTCAATCACCATGTACCTATTATGTCCAAATGCAATTTGATTGCAACTTCAGCTACTAAGACCCAAATTTATGACTAGGGACATTGCAACAAACACTTGTTAATTGAATCTCTAATATTATTGATTTGAAATTTTAATTGAAAGTGCTTACAATAATTTCAGAACTTCAACAATGCTTGAATCTTCTTGTCTTAATCTCTTATTATTGAACTTTCAAACAAGCACATAAATTTAGTTAGTCTTGAATAAGATTGAATGAGAAATTTTTTCAACAATTGCAACTACAATCTCATGACATGAATGATGTAGGATCATACATAATGAACTATGTACATGAACATGTCAATCATGACATATCACCACATAATTATTTAAAGTTCTTTATTGTTCATAAACTTGGAATTTTTGTCATTGCACTTTTCAATTACACTTCCAAGTTTGGAGAGCCAATATGCATTGTGAAGACAATTAATTGGGGTAAGTTTTTGAGTTGATTTTACATGAGGAATGAAAAAGAATTCACCACTTCACTTCTACACCACGTGAATAGCATTAAATAGCTAAAAATCTAGTAAGTAGAGTACTAAATAAGTATTAGTGTTGTATGGTGACTTTTGAATATTTAAATGCTTGGATTAATGCTAGTGTATATATTTATTGATTTTGTTCCTTAAAAGAATGTGATATTGCACTTGTATGGAGTAGAATGCACCCAAAAAAATTGGTCACTAATCATGCCTAGAGAGCATATCATCAATCATCCAAACTACTATCACCTTGAGTCTTCTGTTGAATTGGTTGATGACATTGGAATAGCCAAAGGAGAAGAAACACTCATAGTAAGTTTCACAATTGTGAAAATTTGTTGAAAGACATTCTTAGCAATGCTAAAGGCATCCCCTATTGTTTTCATCACTTAAAAAGCAACATATCTTACACTTGGAGCGAAGACGACCTCGTCAATAACTATACAAGGGAAAAATAATTAATAGGTCAACTCAGTTATTTTTAATGGGAGAACTAATTTGAGATGCAATCTTTTAAAAAGAATGTATCATTTAGAGCACAAGCATCTTCAATATGATTTCTAAAGGAAATTAAAATGAAATAAGTTTTTAGGGATAACTCAAAGTAATTGAGATTGCCTTATTTCAAAGTTTGTACACGATTTTTATAACACCTCAAATTCTTGTTGATTGAATTTGCTTGTAGCTTGACTTCTCTTCACCAATCAAGAAACCTTGTACTAAGTTATTTCTTTACTACTCAAAGCATGCATTCTCAAATTTAGATTCTAGAAAGTAGAAAAAATAGAGACAATAGTCAAATTCAATGAGGATCTCTCTCATCTTTAAAAAAAAGTTAGAGAGGGCTTCAATCTCTAAAATTTTCAAGCACTTATGATAGCAACCACCACAACTCCAAACAAGCGACTCTTACTAGCAAAGGTAGGTCACACTTTTAAAATTTTGTTGTAAGTGTACTAAGTGCACTTATACTAACTATTGTTTAGATCTCTTATTGTGGGTGGATAGACAACCACACTTCTTTTGATTGCCACTTCATCTAGGTCACATTGTCGTTAGGCTTCTTGTGCCATCAAAGGTGGGCAAGCTAAACTCGTGGTCCAACTTGTGTGTCACGTTGGTTAAGCCCCCTTTTGATGGCATAATTGAACATCTTGCCTTTGGAATTCTTTCTACATTTTGGATTAAATACTAGGGCAATTGGTGAGGTGTTAGTATATGTAACTATAATTGTAACTATAATAAAGTTTCTTGAATAGAAATTTCATGTTCATTGGACTTGTGCTTCAAAAATATAACTAATAATAACAACATCTAGTACTCCAATTGTGACATAAAATAGGATTGGTATTTTTTGCAATGATGCTATGGTATGATTCTATTATCATGTCATAATAATTTTACCTATGTAAAAAAGTTCTTTCTTGAAAATGATGAGCCAAAATTAATGATTATACCTAGTGAAATTGGTGGCTACTGTAGATGACTACTATTTCTTTGAACTTTCATCTGAGTTTAAAGTATCTCTTCTTCTTGTGACTTGGGGTGGTTGTATTAAAAATACTACACTAGTATATTAAAAGTTTCCATTCTTGACTAGTTCAATCGAAACAATTTAGGTGAGCTTATATTTATATTTAAGCACATAGCAAGGGTTTGATTGTAGGTTTTTGCTTGATTGTGACTTGGTGATCAATTTATGATTAGAATTGAATAATTTAAGGCTAGTTGTGAAGTTCAAAGATTGTTAGATGAGAAGTAGTTCCTTGAGTTTGAATTAAATTATAGGTTTGTATTTAACCATTTCTGGTCATATGTATCTTCTTTCCATGAATTTATTTGCACCTTGTTGGTTATACCTTTTCAGCTTTTCTAAGTGTCTTACCTTCCTCCCTTTGGGTGGTGTTTGTATCAATGGAAAGAGATGAAAAAGTAGCAAGCTTGCCTTTGGTTGGCTTGATCAAGTATGTTTTTTTTAATATTTTGTGCAACTCATGATTTGATTAAATTCATATCCATACAGCTTGTTATTTTCAAGATCACGTTTGGTTCTAGATTTGGTTATATAGTTAATTTGCAATCATTGATATTAAGTACAAATTTGAAAAATATTCAAATATTGCAGCAATTAGCATTGCAACGTGGTTTTGCAATTTTACACCAAGAAATTACTTCTTACGTGTGTAATCTACCCGTAGGTCATACTTACGGCTACTTGTTGCTAAGTTAATCAATCTTCAATTTGTATGATGTAAAATTGTTACAATATATGTAGCAAGGGTGTAAATTAAATATTTTTGAGGAATTTAGGTTGCTTTCTTCTTAGCCCAAGTTGAGTATGTTGTCCTTCTTTTGTACCAAATTTTGAATCACCTTGAAGTTAGAGTAAGGTAACCTATGTATCATCCTATATAATCTAAAGAATGCTCCAACCCAAAGCTTTATACTAATGATGTCCAAAAACTAATGGTTGCAGAGGTGGTATAATTAATTTTTACCTAGATCATACACGTCTATTCCTAATTTTCTAGCAATGCTGCATCTAGTTTGAGATCACAAAATTTTGTTCAATAATTAAGCCAAGATCAAACTCCAAAAGATAATGACTTCTATGGAATTTGAAGATAGATTGTTCTTTCTAATTTTTGTATATAGAGAAAAAGTTGATACTTCAAAATTTCTAGTGGAAAATTGACATGAAAGACAATCATGGCATATAAATTGTTGAAGAGATCAACGTTTGATATGCTACAATCCTTGTTAGGTCAACATCTAGTAATACAAATCACATTTGTTTTCTATTCAAGGATATGCTTGATGGCTTTTCCATTGGAACGTTAAAGCAAGTAGCTACAAGTTTAAGAGACAAAGAGTCTCTCTTGTTTTCACTACCTAAGTCTAGAAGTGGTATAAATGGTTGTTTGAGGAGATGAGTATGTTACAAGCTAAGTGAGCTTGGGATTTGGGTGGTTGGTGAGGAGGTCCAAGAGGATGATACATTTAATAAATGGAGTGACAAAATTAAAAAAAACATCTGAAGAAAATATTCATATTCCATCTTATAGATACTCACCATATCTATGTTAGAAGAAGGTATTGGAGACAAATATATTAAGAAATTGTTGCATTTTAGATTGGGAGGTTAAAATGTGTAGTTAAAACAATGAAAAAATTCCCTCCTACTCATTTTTAAGCAAGATTTTCAAATGTTGCATCATGTCAAGATGTGAGGATGTACATTTCAACCCCAACATTTGTCAAGATACACTAAGTTTAAGAAATGCATGTATTAGATGACAGATTTTAGGTGACATTCAATTTAATAACCCATGATTTTACGTCAACAATAACATTTGCTATAACATTAAGATGTTATGGTGGACATAAAGATATTATGATAGACATTATTGTTGATATAAAAACATTGGTTGTTAAATTGGGTGTCACCTAAAATTTGTCTCAAAAAACATTCTTTTCTTATTGTGAAAAAAGGTATTTGGAACAAACATGCCAAGGAAGTATTATGTTACAACATAGAGGATGAGAACCTATCTTCAAGCCATGAGAATGTTCTTCCTAACCCTATTGTAGACTCTATGGCACATCTACATTTCTACTTTACTCATGATTACTTGATGGTTTTGGTTTTTCCATTTATAGAACAATAGCCTTGTCTCATGCAATATCTCTCTACTTGCACCACTAGAATGCTTAATGTAGCCAATAACATGAAAGTGTTCCAATTGCTACAAGATGAGCTAAAGATGAGTTAGCAAAGTTTGATAAATTGTTGAGCTACAAAGTTTCAGGGGGTTGGAAAGGTGAATGAAAACTTAACTTTTATAGGATTTTCTAAGTTTGTTCAATCTCCATTTTCAAGCAGTGGAAGAACAAAAGTTAACAAATTTTTTCATTTCTTTATGGATGAATGCAAGAAACACTTGTACTATTTTTTGTCAACAACCTAAGTACTGATCTATTTTTTGGCCATTACTTTTGCATTTTTGCTCAAAATGATTTAAGATTTCTAGAGAAGGTACTCATGACTATCATACACCTTACATAATTTTTTAATAATTTTCAAAAATATTTTAATACTAAAATAGTACTAGTGATTAAATGTCACAAATGACAATTTGGAGGTTTTTAGTACTAAGGAGTACCTTTTTTTAATGATTTTGAGATGAAATTTGGACAAGATGGTCTTCTAGTAGATTTATATTTTTGCACGTGAGGGATTTTGAAAAAAGTTATTTTTATGTGGTGCGGAAGTCTACAAAGTGAGCTTCTTTCTCCTTGAATTTTGAAACATATAAAATATTATTTTGGTGGTATTTTTTGGTGAATGACCATCTCCATAGAATTGTTGCAAATGGACACTTTTTATTTTTTGTATTTACTTATTTTTATTATTTTTCCCGAATTAAAACATGAAGGTATGTATTTTCTTGAGGTTTGGCGCTTCTTAAGTTCTCCTACTTAGAGAATTTTTCTATCAATTTCCTTCAGTGAAAACCTTCATCATAGAGGTTTATACATTATTCATATTTTTCAATTTTTTTTCAAATTGATTTTCTAATTTTAAAGTACTCCAAAAAAAGTCATGAATATTGTAGTAAAACGTAACAAATAGTACAAGTGTTCCTTGCATTCACACTTGTGTAATTGGTTCGATCATGTTGTTTAGCGACCCACTTAAAATCACCCCTAGAACATATCAATATATAAAACTAATTGCTTATATTGCATAGACTACATATATAGCAAAAGTTGATGGTAGGTGGCTCAGAACCAACCTTTGCATATATGTATATAAGTGGAGTTCTAGTGCAAGATGTCTGGATAGCAACGATGCTAGTCTGTGAGCATGAACATGCGAGCATGTGAGCTTTTAATATGTATATAAGTAGATATACTACCACCTTTGAAGGTGTTTATAGTAAAAATACGCATAATATAGGTACCTATAGTATAAATATATTCTTATCATAGAAGGTTATATAGTATTAGGACCTATACTATAGGTGCATCATCTTTGAGGCTCATAAGCTCACACTTTCATGCTCGCATACTAGCAACTATGGTGTGGATATTAGTAATTGTGATGCACAAGAGTTTTGGTTGGTGTAGGGGAGTTTATTGACTAACATAGAAGAGATTCACTTTTAGGTAGGTGGATTGTAGTTTCCCATCTTCCATACATTTTTTGCATTTGCACCACCATCCATTCTTGACATTTAACCCTTAAATGCCCAAGGCTCTAGATTTTGGTATTGACAATACTTAGAAGTTACATAGAACCTAACTAAGTTGCTATTTTTAATATTTAATATTTTAAAACAATTCTTTTTGAAGTCTAGTTTGAATATCAAAAACCTGATTTTGAAAATGATTGATTATGATTTTTCTATTCAAGGATTTTGTTCATTACAATCTTGACTTTCTATAGTATTGAGGTCTTATGGACCCTTAAAAATGGACCTAGAATATGCTAGATCTTCAATCAAAAATCACATTAGAAATTCATTAAAAAAAATTATAGAGTACATTTTGAAAAGCCATAAATTGATTGGCATTATTCATGTAGGCCCTTTAACTTCATATATTTTTAGTGACCAAAATTTTAGATTTGACATGTGAAAAGAAGATTTGAAAGATTTCAACCCACTTTTGCAATTTTGGATCCCTTCATGATCAAACATTACAATCTTTCAATTCATAAGTGCCATTGATGTTTTTTTTCTTATATCATCTCTAACATGTTTAGTTTGAATTTGCATGGTTCCAATTTAAAAAAATTAATGCAACTTATCAAAATGTTTGCTTTTTGTTCAATTTAGAGCAAATTCCTAGAAACTTGAAAAAGACCTTTGGCATTTAGAGGTTAATTCCTAAAGGCCCATAACATTTTTTATTGGATTTAAAAATATGCTTTTGAAGTCTTACAAGTCTAAATGTCACTAAGATATAGTAATCTCAACCATACAATCTTGTAGTGTATATGCTATCAAAGATTTGAATCAAATTTGGAGTCACTTGGCCACAAAGATTGTAAGATTATAATGTTTTAGTGTTGAAAATGAAAAAATTCTAAACTATAAAGTGATTCAAATCCAACATAAAAACACATTGGTGAAAAAAATAACATTCAATTGACTTGTTGTGTCTAGAAAATGACCTTAAGATTTCAAAAAATAACAAAAAAAAGTTGCAAAAAACACATCTATAGCTGAACCTCCTTCTACTAAAATGATTCTCAGTCACTCTTAATTTCTTGGATTGATATGAAATTTTAATTTCACAAACTAGACTTGTATACACAACTTTCCCAAAAATAATTATTTGAATCGGACATTGTATGAAGAAGAAACAAGCCACAAAAGTTGGGTGTAATCAAAAAATGTCAAGCCTTTGAACTTTGAATCCCTCCCAAATATTCAAAACTACTTGGATTGACATGAACTTTTTAACACACAAACTAGACATTGAACAAGCGGAACAAAACCCAACAAATTTTAATTAAAAACTAACATTGGATGAAGGAGAAATAAGCCCCCAAAGTTGCAACCATCAAATATAGTTTGGTGAACTCAAATTGAATGTGTGACCTTCAATTGTCTCCGAAAAAAACAATGCATCATAGGTTGATCAGAAATTTTTATTACCAAAACTACAAAAATTGCGCAACTTTCACAACAAGTTTTATTGAAATCGGACACGAGATGCAAAAGTTACATCACTATGTGTGGACACTTTTGGTCCCTGTGTGTGTAGGGGTGAAGAATCTATACATTAAATTAGCATCTATCTATAAATTAAATTAGCATGGTATATTCTTTTTCTTTTCTTTTGTTTGTTTGTTTGTTTGTTACGTTGAGATCTCCCGGACCGTGAGTCCCCCTGGTGCGTGTTTGGTACTGTCGGAAAGCCCTCGGCGAAGAGGGGTGCACCGGCTTGGATTCATGGTGTTCCAACCTACGGCATGAAAGTTATTGAATTTTGAAGTTTCTATACATTAAAAAAATTAGACCGTGGCATAATTCTGAAGTTTGAGCCCATAGGCACCATGAATCAATTGTCGAAGCATGGGAGTTTCTAGTTTCCAAACGAAGCCATGAGAGCCAACTTTCAGAGTTCCAAATGATACTGTACCACCAATGAAACGGTTGAAATGGCCAGATTGCTACGACTTCCTCATTTTTTCGGGGAATACTACTTTGGGGAGTGCCTCTCCTCATCGGGCATTCACTGCTGCAAATCCCAAGCAAAGGAGGAGAGTTTGCGTCTTCACTCGATCGCCCCCGCTGCATTTGTTGTCCTCGTTCGATTGCCAGACGATTGAGAGACTTCATGAAGGTCACCAGCCTAATTTCGGAATCGTTTGCGAAGAAGTTGCGAAACAGTCCTGCCATTATTCGCATCGGAAGTTCTCAATTGGATCCAGCTCCATCGCCAGCACTGGTAGAGGGCCTCTGGAGCTCAAATGAGAAAACTCAGTTCTCACGCAACAGCAAGGGTTGAATGATGCTCTGACATGCCAATCAAAGCTTGGCAACCTGCTGTCGTTTTTCTGGATGGTGGGGTCCAGACTCCAGAAGAAGTGATGTCATAAGAATGCCGTCCAAACTCGGCTCATGAACCAGTTCGAAACGATTGAATCCAGAGGATCTTTGGATTTAGTTCTGTAATGTTAAGAAATTATGAAGGTAATTACACCTGGGTTTGCTTTGGTTGTGTCAAAAGGCTTTTCCTGCTTTTCGAGGCGGGCACCGCCTCCCAGGTGCAGCATCGTCACCTTTATTGACACTAGTTGGAGGAATTAGCAGCGATTGAGGCACAATTTTGCTCCCCCTGGACTAGATAGGGTTTGGATTGATTCAATTGTTGTAAGGGATGCGATGTCGGAGGAGGTGGTGAACGTGGATGAGTACGAGGTTCTGGCGAAACGGCGGATGCCGAAGATGGTATTCGACTACTTCGCCAACGGCAGCGAGGACCAAGTGTCGTTGAGGGAAAACAGGACCGCTTTCTCTCGCATCAGGTGAACGAGGGTCACCTAATTCAATGGCATGATTCACGATCATGCGATTGTTTGAGAGATCAAGTTCTCACGGAGTACTTTTGGATTGGTTCGCGCAGGTTGAGGCCTCGGATTCTGGTCGACGTGAGCAACATTGACTTGGCGACCTCGGTATTAGGGTTCCAGATTGACATGCCCATCATGGTGGCCCCAACTGCGCTTCACAAGCTGGCGCACCCTGATGGTAATGAATTTGCAATTCGCCGTGTCTTCGGAATCACGTTTAATTACATACAATTCCTGGTTCGCTTCAATTTACGGTTTGACATTGTGTGTTCAAATTGTGCTTGCCAGGAGAGCTTGCAACTGCGAGAGCAGCAGCAGCAGCTAATACTCTCATGGTTTGACTCATACCCATGATCGAGAGTTAAGGCAGGATACACGATTATTCCTGTTAGATGCTGCTTAATTAAGGCGGACTGGAGGTGATTACTGGTATTTCATGAGGAATTGGGTTGTGTACGCAGATTCTTTCTTCCAGTACCAGTTACAGCATGGAAGAGGTGGCTGCGACTGGGCCAGGTGTTCGATTTTTCCAGCTCTATGTGAGTGAAAGGGCTCTTCAATCTTAGTTTTAGTCGTGATGATTTTGGTTACATTTGAAGAATTAGAATTCTTTGTTCATTGGGTAACATACTAATCATGTGATTGCGTAGGCCATGCCACAGTAGTGTTAAGGCTGTGCTGGTTTTTGATAAACAGGTTTACAAAGACAGGAACATCACCAGGACGTTGGTGCGAAGGGCAGAGCAGGCAGGCTATCAAGCCATTGTTCTAACCGTTGATACTCCCCGACTGGGTCGCAGAGAAGCAGACATCAGAAACGGGTGAGGAATTCAATCTATGTCAAGCATCCTCCTATGAAGATACGCTGTTTGTTTGTTTGTTTGTTTGTTTGGATGTTTGTTACGTTGAGATCTCCCGGACCGTGAGTCCCCCAGGTGCGTGTTTGGTACCGTCGGAAAGCCCTCGGCGAGGAGGGGTGCACGGGCTTTGATTCATGGTGTTCTGACCTACGGCATGAAAGTTATTGAATTTTGAAGTTTCTATACATTTAAAAAATTAAAAAAATATTTATTCTGTTGTTTTCCCGGACCGTGGCAACGGCACGGGCCACCCTAGTAACGATGGTACCAAGGCTGAAACACTACATAGAGCGTCAGTCCTCTCAATTTAGTCTTTGAAAATCCAAAGCCCCCAGAGGTATTTCTAGAATTGGTAGGGCCCATGTTTGAAAACGCCTTAAATGAACTGCATCATGGACACGGATTAATGTGGTTAGGATTTCTAAAATACTTCTCGGGGCTTTTTCAAGAGGTGAAAGAATGATTTGTGTTGTAGCACGAAGTCATCTTCTGTATCGGCAAATCGTTCCCTTCTTACAGATCTGCTCTTTCGTTGCTTGCAGGTTCCAATTGCCTCCGCATGTGGTGTACAAAAATATGGAAGGTCTAATGAATTTAGAGAAGATGGACCACGTAGGTCTCATATCACTTCAGATTTGATGGAACTCTAAATTGTGCTCAGAAAACAGTAAAATTCGACTATTTGGGGGAAGCTTAGAGAACATCAGGAAGAGAATCTTCTCCATAATTGTTGGGAATTCTTCTTTGTGGTTACAGTTATCGCGCGGAGACTTCCCTCTGTATCCTCCTCAAATCTCAGAAACGTTGAACCAGAAAGTATAGAGAAAAAGAGTGGTACCAACAATGTGTGATCGTGTGACAGACAAGTAAATCTATGTTGGCATCATGGGCAGACAGTCATTTCGATAGGACTCTCAATTGGAAGGTACCAACCATCAACATTGACTGTTTGCGAAATTATTTATTATCTGCGAAGCTTTCTTTAGAGAGTTCTGACCACACTTGACATCAATGGTGAACTTACATTCATGGCAGGACGTGGAGTGGTTGCGAAGCATCACCAAGCTTCCTGTGCTTGTGAAGGGCATCCTGACTGCTGAAGATGGTGCGAACAGGGTGATATCACCTCAATACCTCTCTTCCGGTTCAGACTTTGCAAATTTGTTCCCCATACAGTAGATCTTTTCATAAAACTCACTCTCTTATGTAAGGTAACTCAGCCTATGACAGGCCAAATGGGAGCTAACCCATTCCGGTTCTGAAATGTGCACCACTAAAATAATTTTGCCTGTGATGGGCTGGCTCTCATTAGGTCTGTCATAGACTGAGTTACCTTAATATTAGTGGCCGGTCCCAGGCCACTTCCATAATCTACAGTACTGTAGTGAGGGACAGCTGTGCAGCCTCTGCTCTTTGTTTGTATTGTGTGAGCAACGTGTCTAATGTTCTTTGCTTGTGTAGTACAATATGAAAACATCACTGTGACCTTATTAATGCAATGATTGCGTACTTTATTCATGCAACGAACGTCCGCAATTGTAATAACGTTATGTGCCTAACCGGTCCCGGCCCCCTTCTTATTAGAAGTTGTACTGTATATGAAAGACTTTAGATGTCTTAAACCTGACCTAAGAATCTGTGTACTGGACAGCGGTGTTAGCAATGCAATCTGGCGTTGCAGGCATCATGGTCTCCAATCATGGAGCTCGGCAGCTCGATCATGTGCCGGCTACAATATCAGTTCTTGAAGAGGTTCTGTACATTCCAGTTCCGAAAAAGAGTCCATTAAATTTGGCACCCCGTAATATAATGCAATTTCTGAGCTGAAATTCGTAGCTAAAATTTCTGCTGTACATAACCCAAGGACACAGTCTCACGTTGAATTACACTTCTTTATTGTCTGGCCGTGGTTGCAAGCAGGTCGTGAAGGTGGTAGGAGGGCGAATCCCTGTCTTCCTTGATGGTGGAGTCCGTCGTGGTACAGACGTTTTCAAAGCACTGGCTCTTGGCGCATCTGGCGTTTTTGTAAGCTTTCTTTTCACATCCTTTACTAGTAATGGTCACCTGTTCTACAGTAGAAAGCCCTGCCGTGTTAAACCCTATTATTTGAAATGTCATTTAAATCAGTTTTTAACGGAAAACCCTGCCAACTGTAACCTGTCTATGTTTTCTTAGACACCTATACGGGATTAGCTCTACCAGCAAACCACACCAGCACTGGACCCCTCAGATCAAGCTTACTGAAAACTACGTGTCCCTTTCTTTCTTGTGCAGGTTGGAAGACCCATCCCATTTGCCCTCGCTGTGGATGGCGAGGCTGGTGCCACTAAGGCGCTGCAGATGTTGCGCAATGAGTTGGAGCTCACAATGGCACTAATGGGCGTCTGCTCCGTGAAAGAAATACGTCGTCAGAATGTGCAAACAGAACAAGATGCAATCAAGCCCCTCCTGTCCAAGCTTTGATTGCGAGGAACCAACCTGAAGCTATTCTCAAAAACTCAACGTAACGCACATTGTATGCAGAATTATCAAACTATTTTTTTATCTATAGAAGCTCCATCAAACATGAAGAGTTGTAGAGTGATTTCGTATTTGCAAAGTAGAAAAGGTACATTGACGACATAAAAGCTTTCTCTCATCACACCTGCAGAATAGAATTGCTCGTAACATTCTTGAATTTAGCGTTTCGCACCGTGGGCTCATTTGCTAATAAAGAGAGGGTCAGCATATTGAAGATTCAGAGATCTTCGAACATTTCCTTTCTTTAATGCCGTTGCATACATATGTTGAGCTCAACATTTAAAAGCAAGCTTTGTATCACCGTTCGAAGGTTCTAGGATTGGGATATATGCCTCAAGGTTCTAAGGTTGCAGAGTTTCGGGACCACATGACAGTTCACATTCCTACACAAGTTAATTCCATTAGTGAGAGATTTTGAATGATGCGACTCCATTGCATAAATTGAATGATTTATGGATGAATGTGAACAAAATTAGTGTGAAGATCTAAATGAATTTTGGAGGTTAGTAAATGAAATTGAATGAAAGTACACTAATTGGATACCCAAAATTTTGTGAAGTACCAGTGTCATGATGGAGAATTTGAAGTAGAAGATTGAACTCTTGCTAATCCCACGTGGCATGTCAAGAGAGAAACAAGAAAGGAACTTTAACACCACTTTACAGCACAAGAGAAAAGAGGAGAGAACAACGTAGCTCCAAGGAGATAGCAACCCAAAGAGATTTTCAAGATTCTCAAAATGCAGGCCCTCCTCTTTCTTTTTGCGAAAACCTAGAACTTTTTTATTCATGATGACTTGGGGGACTACCCACAACTGTAGAAAAAAATCAGAATTAAAAAACCTGCTACCATATGCAACTCTGAAGCTCCCTAACAGTGCTCTTCACAAATTCACATTGTTCCCAAATTAGAGCGAGTTCGTGTTGTTACTACAGAGCACACTACCATAATCAAATTAACCTGCGCAGAAAGCTATGACGCGAAGGAGCACCAACAGTTTCCACGACTCTCTGACCACTTGTTCAAAGAAAGAATGAAGAATTCGCAAGGAAATGGATACCAACCGACGAAGTTAGGGCCTCTGCAACCGGCTCTTGTATTGCACCCCGCAGCGAGAGCAGATGATGCGGCTCCATTGCACCCAACAGAGGGGAACGAAGCAACACCGGAACTCTCTCTGCAATCTAACGTCGCTCACGGTGCCGGCGCACCTGCTGCACATGCCATTGATGAAGCGGATGCCCACCACCTGCCGCCGCGCGTCGCACAGGCAAAACATGGCGCCGAAGAATTCAAACCTCAAATCCCCGCGTACTCACTCCACCTTGCTCGCTGCAATTCGCACACCCGAATTCAAAATCTCCTCTCCAAAATCATCTCAAACGATCATAAACTCTTGCAAGTCGCAAAAGATCAGCTCCAGCACTTTCGGAGAATCTGAATTGCAAATCGTCACGCAACTTGTTCATCAACGCTTATCGCACAGGAAGCAGCTGCAGCAAAACTAGGCGCTGAAGAATTCATACCCCGGCGCACTCACACCACCTCGCGCGCTTCAATCCGCACACCCGAATTCGAAATCTCGTCTCCAAATTCACCTCAAATGCTCATAGACTGGAACCTTTGCAAACTTGCAAAAGATCAGCTCTAGCTCTGGATGAATACTTTCGGAGAAGCTGGCTGAAAACGCAATTCCGTCGTCACGCGACTCGTGCTCATCCGAATCCGTTCAAATTAAGCCCGACGTGCATACATGCGTGCTCCCGACTTTCGCTGTAAATGCTCCCACCCGAATAAAGTCATGAGCCTTTTCGATAATCCCGGAAACCAATCCGGCGCTTAAATTGGCCGTTCTTTTACCAGAATAGTTGCAAAAACAAAACCTCGAGGACGTAAAGTACATAGCACATGAAAAATGCGGAGGAGGCAGAGCTTGAGGCAGCAAAACGTGATTCAGTTCTGAAAATGGAAGATGCTTCCTGTCAAGGATGCAAATTACAGCAGATTCCTGAATCACAGAGAATGAGCAATTTGTGCTTGGAACCTAATTTGGGTCTTCGCGGATGGAAGACGATTTCGCTATAGCCATGGAGGTCGTGGAATTTGCAATGAAGGATTGCGCAAATTGGGTGCCGGGTGCGGAAGAATTTGGCAACGGAGGACGGCAACTGAAACGATGGTCGGCAACGGCAACGATGGTCGGTCCTTCAGTTGGACTCTTTCGTAACAACAAGTGTTATATCCACGTGGCGGGTTTGCTGACGTGGCGAGTGACTTGTCGACTAGAAGATATTCCGACATTGCTACATAACGTACGGGGGGCTGGATTGTGAGCATCTTTGGAATTTGGGGAATTAAATTGGGTGACGTGTTTGGGTTTTCTTGAAAGGAGGCCATGTGCATTTGGTTTTTCAACTCCATATCACCATTCTAAGAGTAGTCTTTATCAACCGACTTCTTACCTGAAATTATTCTAAGATAGGGTGCTCTTAAAGCAACCTTAGAAAAGGTGATTGTATTTGGGGAAGTTAAGTTTCTTGAAAAAAAATCAATAAATTTTTGTAGGAAGAAAGACAGTGAAATTGGCAATTAATCCAAGTCGTTTGATATTGGGGGGAACTTTGTAGAATTAGTTATGAATTTTTAAAGTTCAAATGCGAAAGTCATCAAAAGCAACCACCTCTTGAAATGTACACTTTTCATTCACTAGAGAAAGAAAAATGTGCTTTTGAGTTAGTCATTCCTGAAGTTGCTTGCATAATATGTTTTTTTTGGAAAAGAGGTTTTCAAAGCTAATTCAAAAACCCAATTTCTTTTAAATGATTTATAGACTCAATGCAAATTTTCAAAAGTATTCAATAGGAATTGAAGTGGTCTTTTGAGTCAACTATTGAGAATTGAAGTATTTTCATAAGAAGATTTCTGGCCCCCAAGAAGACTGTTTCAGGGGTGTTCCCAGAAATTGTTCCCACTGCTGCAGACCAGCCCCCTGCTAGTCTGAATTTTTGAATTTTGAAAAATAATTCTTTTTTTTTATTTTTAAAATTTCAGAATGTTTAAAAAAGAAAGAAAATGATTTTTTTTAAATATTTTTTTTAGGAAAATATTTTTAAAATATTAATTAATTAATTAACATTTTATGACATGGCAGTCACTCGACCACATCGGCACTGCGTTCCTAGCGTTTCCAGCATTTGGGAACTCACAGTCTTGTAAACCAGCTGAAAATCCTCTTATGGTATTTCAAGGGTGTCTTGATTGAAAGCACTAGTAGTCTCATAGTGCAAGTGAATGTTCTTATAACCTCCACTTTGTAGTTTATTCATGGAATATCCAAAAATTCTCAAACATATCGTATTTACTTTTGTTGTCTATAACATTTGGTAGTTGCAATCTTGACTATTTTCCCCCAAATAAAATGGTCTGGAATATTCAACACAATATGAATAGCTAAATGGATACTTGTCAAAATGTATCAAAAATATAATTTGAAGGAATTGTATCATAACATATAGTAAGGAAACATTTAAAGGATATGTCAGTAGTGATCCAAATACAAAACAATACAGTAGTTGATTTTGTCATTGGTGGACCAATTAAATTTAGTGATCATTAACTAACTAATTATTTAAGTGATTTGACTCTATAAGGATACTACTTTATTGAAAGTGGTAACTACCGTCCTACTTCCTCTTGCACACCCATTAATAATATAGATGGATATTATAGATGGGGGTTGGATATAATAAAAAGTATACCCCAACTAAACTACAAAATGTTATTTCATTGCAAATATCTTAATGTATTATTTTAAGCTTAGCATCATACTTGCAAACAATCAACTATGGCCACTACATTTGAAATTCTTCAAATAAGAGTATGAGCAGAGTTTTTATTATTAATTGCTAAACAATAATTGTTTATGAATAAACAATTAGAGATTTGGACAAGTTCTTGCAAAGTTAATTATGAATGAATCTATTTGAAATTTTGGTAGAAGGTGAGGACATATACTTCTTTTGTAGGGATCTCAAAAAATTTGATTGGATACTTGGATCACAAGTATACTCCCATGAGTTTTTAAAATATATTAAGCAACTTTGAGCAACTTGTGTTACTCCCCCCCCCCCCCCCTTAATTTTTGAAATTTGGCTTCCAAGCATGTAACTTATATAATTTAATATCCAGTTGTCAAAAATATTTAAATTTGTCATTAAAATCTCACCTCAAGAAAAGTCAAAGTTTATTAACCCTATCAAGGTGGGAAATATTTTTTTTCTAACATAAAAGCTATAATTGTAAGCTACAAGCATTCAAAGATTTGAAATTTTTTCTAGCTATTCTTATTTTAGTCTAGTGCAATTTTATATGTAGGTGAATTAAAAAATAATTTTGATTCTTGTATATTCTAAATTTATTAGAAAGTGACAATTTTTAATAATTTATACTCAAAAACTCCCTAATCTTTTTAAGATAAAATTATCTAAGTTTTAGAGGGGTTTGTTGGGAGTCAATAGACAAGTATATAAATTGTCAAAATTGTATTTTGGAGTTTGTAAAAACTTGTATCAACACCTTGATGTATGCTTTAATGATGTTTCACCTCTTAAGAAGAAGTGGAATTTAGTTACAAGTTGACATCTTTTAGAATTTTGTATGGAAATGTGAAGTCTTGTACAATTGTTTGGCCTTCATGTATGCTTTTGGTTTTTCAATCTACCAAAAAAGATGGATTCCATGATGAGCAACCCATCTTTTAACCCCTAAACCCCCTGACAACGTTTTTTGAGATTATAGATTTTTTGGGCAGCTCACTACGGATGGAGTTTTTATTTTTTTTCTTTGAAATTTTGATACAATGTGTGTCCGAGGAGTAGCTTTAAGGCCCAACAATTTTCATAACTTTTGAATTTGTGGATAAAAAGTTATGGCATGATATGTTACTTTGTTTGCTCGGCGGGCAGCCCGGGCAGCTGAAAAAACTTTTTCAAAAAAACTTTTTTTTGAAAAGTGAAATTTCAAATCGGTTCTTTAGGTTTATACAGACATGTGAAGCTTTGAATCAATCCATTCCGATCAATGAGTCAAAAGTTATGAAGATTTTAAGTTTGGGGTAGTTTGCAGCCAGTTACAGAATCTGCACAGCACAAAAAAAGTTTGAAATTCTTCATTTAATTCAATTTTTCATATTTTTGAAAAAAAATAAAAACAAAAAGTGTAGATTGCTTATTTCAACATTTTAACCATTGGGATTGAAAATTTTCAATTCCATGAATAAAATGTTCACAATTTAGTATTTTGGCTCATTTTTTACTTCTTTCTACTTACTTATTTTTTCCTATATGTTGTACAATTCCAAATGGTTTGAAATTTTTTGAGAATGTAGCCAACTTACATTGAAGTAAGAATTCAAAGAGAAACCACCATTTTGAAATTTTTTTCACACAAATGTGACCTTGTGAAGTGCAGCTGCCCGGATTTTCGCAGGGATAAAAAAACAGTTTTTGTCAATTCAAATGCTTATATCTTGCAATCTACATGGTGGAAATTTCTGAAATTTTTTCCACATGTTTACAAACCACCTTACTACAAGATCCTACGGTTACATGAGTCAAAAATGTGTTTTTAAAAAAAATTGCTCTTGTATTAGAAATGGCAGTTTTGGAGCATTTTTTTTGGTGAAAACACTGTCCGGGGGTTTAGGGGTTAAGGTTCAAATCTCTTGTAAAAAAATATTCCTAGTAAACTAATTAATGGGAGAATGAGGGGTAGAAACAAAAATGGATGCAACTATAGGTGTATAGAACAAAAAGTATTTCTATCTTAGAGTTGTGTAGGCCTTGGGAATATCATGACTAGTTTTAATTCTTGCACTTTATGGACTTTTCAATGTAGTGTGAATATGACAAATTTCATTAAAATGGCAAAGTTCCATTACTTTGACAGTTTTTACAATTCAGACTATGCAATTTGAAATCTAAATCTTTCAAAGATGTTTGAAATATATATGTATTGTAGATGTCCAAATCTACACCAATCCAAGATGTTTCAAACCATGCAATTTGAAATCTAAACTTGTTATAGATTTTGAAGTTTATATGTGTCCTAGATATCTGAAAATCTATGCCTATCCTAAATGTCAATTTTCATTTTAGACGTCATGATTTAGAAAATGGCATACAATATAAGAGGTTTTTTGACCTCGTTGGGAGATTGCAAGTTCCCGGACTATGGGAACTTGCAAAAAACTGTTCCAACAAGTGATCTAATGCGACATAGAGATTGCCACATCAAAGATTAGAAAAAAAATTATTTATTTATTTATTTATTATTTAAAAATAAAATCAGACTAGCAGTGGCTGGTTCACAGATTGGAGAATAAGGCTGAAACAATCTCTTATCACCCTGGAAAAACCTCTTATAAATATTGCCATTTTAATAAAATTTGCCATGCATCTACAAATGATTGTCTCATTACCGCCAAATTACTAAGTGATTTTGGTAAATCAAATAGTCTTACTTACATGTTAGGTTCAAAGGTTTGCCAACAATGCTGTTAAGGTGGCTTTAACATTATGGTACCCTCACCAATAACCTTGGACAAGTTTCGTATTCAAAATTGGGGAACAATCAATGACAATGATGAAGTTCTTAGTAGAATACAACTAATTTTTGTCCCTAATCAATCACATCAACTTCAAAAAATAACTTACATTTATAAGTATCTAAGAGTTGTCATCTAGTATAAAATAAATCAATTTAAACCCCATTTCTTAGAGAAAATTACTTTGTACAAAGAAAACATTAGATGAAATTTAGTTCTAAAGAAGACTGTGAGCTAATGGACTATGGGGAATAAGGGAACTACATAGTGGCAACGATGTAAAGTGTCCAAGATTCAGCTATGTCATTTTGTTTTATTTTTGGAAAAATAAAATAAAATTTTGGACCTTCTTTTGCATTTTAGGACCAATCTTTTTTTTGGTAATTATTGGCCTTACAACAACTAGACCTTCCTTTTCACTTTCAAGAAGTACAAGGGGAAGAAGCCTCAAATGGCCCTCCCTTGTCTCAAATCCCCTCTAAAGGCTTTAGTAGTCGATCAATTTCATAATGCATAATATAAACGTTATGTTAGAAATTAAAGATAAAAAACATTTGGATTTAATTAGACTTTTAGCCACCACCTCGAAGGATAGAAGGTCCATATATAAAATGTCTATTCAAGAACTAAAAATGAATCTAGAGAGATTAATTCCCTTGAAACATTTTCAATAAATTTTCCTTAAAAGACAAATGGAATTGGCATTTATTGATTGAAGTAATTTCATATTTTTTCAAGCTTTATGGGATTAATTAAATACAAAATTTTGAAGTTGAAAAAACTAAGTGGTCACTATACTAAAAAGGGATTTTAAAGGGACAAAAAAATTAAAGGGACTTATTTTGGAAAATCATAGATGTTTGAAACATGATATATAGCCCCTAGACACTTAAGTTTCTATTGATGTATGACAAAGGTAGATATTCATGTAGTATGAAATGTTGATTATTTAGTATGGATCTCTTCAAAACCCCTATTTGGTCTAGAAGCATGTACTTTCTAAAATGTAGATTGTTTATATATTGTTGGTGCAATGAGAAAGAAAAATGTACCTCCACATTAGCAAACACTTCCAAAGCCCAAGCGCTTGAAGGACCTCTTTGCTACCACAATGTAGAATAGGGTACAAGTGAAAACAAGTGGCATTTTTGCATTCCTAGGGAAAGAAATTTCACTACTACTATCTTTGATACCCTCCCCAATGTTGAAATTTTTTTTTATCACAAAAATTTGGTCACAAGATCAAATCTATGTTATTAACATGTGTGACAAATTCCAAGGCAAAGAAAAAAAGATATTTGAAACCTATCAACTTATGTAGCTATGAGAAAATTTTGATTGCTAACAACTTAGATAATATCCCAAAGATTGAAGAAATTTTTTCACCATGAATTTTTTCATTAAATCATCTATACATTGACAATATGTGTGCTAAGTTTTAAGTTCAAAAGATTCACACAAAAATGACCTTTGAAATCTACCAACATGTGTAGTTGTGAGAAGCAATTGCACATACTATTGCCAACTTTGACACCCTCCCAAGGGCTAAAAAATTGTTTGTAGAACATGAAATTCTTATTATGAGATCATCTCTATGTTGATGACATGTGTGTCAAATTCCAATGTCAAAAAATTCAATTAAAAAAAAGATATTCAAAATCTACCAACATGTGTAGTTGTAAGAATGATTTTTTCAACCCTTGGTATAGTGTCATTATGTGGGGTCAAAGTTTCACATGGACATAAAAAATCCTCCGCACAACTATATATATTGGTAGATTTTGAATATCTTTTTTTGTGTGAATCTTTTGAACTTGTCACACATGCTACTAACATAGTGTGCAACATCCTCTCTTACTACAGCCGTTGCAGTGAGGATAGACAGAGCTTGATCAGCCAAGAGTTTCTGAACACTTGGTGCAGAAATGTTGTTTTTTGCTTTGGCACTCTCCACAAGCCCGAGTGGCATCTTTCCCTCAGCTTGGCCCCAGGTTGAATCGTCCACATGAGCCGGACTATGAGCGGGAGTAGTTGTTCTTCTTTCTTTGGTTTTTAATGGTCACCTCCTTTTCCAAAAAAACAACGACACAGAGTCAATCTCGTGACCAAATTTTCATGATAAAAAAAGGAATTTTCAACCTTTCAGAGGGTGTCCAAGTCAACAGCAACAAAATTTCTCTCCTTGGGAATGAAAAAAACCATTTTCACTTGTACCTTACTGGTCCAACTTTGTGGGACGGTTAATGGCCTCCTCCTTCTACTGCACGCCTCAGGTAAGGTACTCCACACCCAAGCATTGAATGCCCAAAATTTGTCATTCATCTGGACTGAGATGTTGGACCTCCAGTTATGTTGAAGCTGCTGCTCACACAATGCCCATGAGAATGAGAAATTGAGAATGCCTCCAGCAATCAATTGATGCAAGTGTACCTTGAATTTGTCGGGCTGGGCGTGGTCATCACTTCCTTCCTGTAGGGAGGCAGTTGCTGCAGCAATTATTTCATCACATCCATATCAAAGCAGTGCAACTAATTGATGTCTTCTCCAGCGTTGTGTAACTTCACTTCAGCTTCGCATCTGCCTCATGTGATGCAGCTGCTGCGAGCTCCTTTCAATTGGTGGAGAAGATGAACAAATGCTTGATGTTATGAACGGAGGGAAAGTCAAAGTAGAAAAAAGGAGCCTCACAATAGGAAACATGTTGAGCCATGGGAGTCACTCTGTGGCAAGGGAGGTTACTTTGAGCCTCGTCAGAGCATCCCCATGCCTGCTCTTCAAATGCCACACTTCAAACATTCTGGACCACTGTTCTTCCTCTTACAAGGAAGATCAATGATCCAAAATGTTTGAAGCAGTGTTTTTTTTTGGCCTCATGGGGTCAGATTCTAGTGTTGTGGCATAGTCACAATGGTTTAAATCTGGAGGGAACATCCTCCATTCACTGCATGCTGTGTAGTTTGACTAGAAAAAAAAACACTAGTTTGAAGTGTTGCTTTGAAGAAGGCATGGGGATGCTCTAATAAGAAACATGTCAGGCTATGGGAGTGACAAGCCTGGATGTTTGCTGGGTCTTTTGTCCTTTGGACAAACATTAAATTATGGCATCAACTTATTTGGTTTTTGAATTCAAGTTTTCAAATTCTATCTACAATTGTATTTACATTGCATGGTTGGAGTCGACGAAGCATCATGGTCATATTGTTCTTGTCTGTTTTTTGTAATGAGGTTCTCCTTTCACTTTATCATACAAAAGCCTCAATATTGAACAGTTGGATCTTGGTCCAAACCACCATACTCAATTGAGGGTTTAAATTGAAAGAAGGGCATTATAACTTTGAAACAATCTAGTACTATGACTCATTTCATCCAATGATAATCAACCATTGGCATTGAAATGGTTTTCATGGTGGTATGGTTTTTGTAAACTCAATACCTATTCACAAACTAGAAATTCTCATAACTTTCATCTCATTAATCAAAATGGAATGATTAAAAGCTTTCCAAGTACATATAATTTTAGAAAATCAATTTCTAATTTTTTAAATCTTAAAAAAAAATTTGTAAAGAGGTTTTATGAGTTGCCCAAGTTATAAAAATTGTTGCACCTTAAAGATCCTCCTTGGGCACATGTTGTGTGAAAATTTCAAAGAAAAGAAAAGAAAAGAAAATCCATAGTGAGTTGCCCAAAATTGTTGTGTTGTTTGGACCTTTAGTATACCTCTACATTTGTATTTTCAATTTTCCAATACAAACAATCTAAATAGTGGGGACTTTTTGTAGGTGCTTTGAATGGAAATTTGGACTAGAATGGGGGGTTCTACTCTTGATGGCTACTAAATAAGCTTAACATGACTAAAGAATCGTTTTTTTTAAATGAGGTTATTTTTATTTTATTTTTTATTTACTCTTTTGCAAATGAAATGAATTTCACAGCCAATTTTTGGACTTCAATCTACAATACAATGACAATGAAGCTAATTGCAACAAGGGTGGAGGTCCACAAAGCGTCCATCTAAGAGCTGAAAGTGAATTTGGGGGAGGTGAAACTTCTTGATTTATTTTCTAGTAAATTTTTTTTAGAAGACAAGTGAAATTGACATTTAATCCAAGTTGTTTCATATTCTTTGAAGCTACATGAAATTAACTATAAAATTTTTGAAGTTGGAATAGCATAAAGTTATATAACCACCCACTTTCTCAAATGTCCATTGTTTTTACATATCTATAAAGATGAAAAGCAACATGTACAAACAATGTGCATTTGAGAACGTGAACAGTTTAAGAGCCTGAAGTTGTTTTTCAAGCTTCCTCGTTTACAGTACATCAGAAAAGTTGAACCAGACTATTTTGGTGCTATTTTAACACTGAAGGTTGCATTTTGACAATATAGGTGCCATTTTCTCCATACTCAGTTGGTGTGGGAGTTGGCACCACATTTACTTGATTGCATTACAATGCACCATCATGGCACCATATTCACATGCATGGAAGTTCCTGATGTAGGTTTGAAACTTCAACAAGGAAGCCAGGCATACTGGACCTTACCTTAGTTTTCAGGCAGGCCTTGACAGAACACAGCAACCATTCAGTCAAATCACCGGCATGGCCAAAAGGTGACCAGTGGAATGTACAGGATGTAACTTATTTATTCAATGCACATCCTCCAAGTGTTTCCACACACACACAACATAAATAATAAAATTATTTTTAAAAAAAAATGTAAAGTTGGCATGAATGAATCTGGGTAGTATATTATTTCTGGTTGGAGACTTGGAGTTGACAAGCAGGGAGAGGCTAGCCAGCCTGCTACCACACTAAGTTCTGTACATCCTCTCCATTAATTCTCACAATCAAAGTCGGAGGAACCTTCCATTCTCTGTTATGAGTATTTTTTTCATTTATTTTTTAAACAAATGGACAATTTCCATTGATGATGGAAACAGTACATTGAATGTTATGAGTAACTTAACTTTTCACAAACAAACAATGGCATTTCACTATTGCACAACACAGGCAGCATAAGCTTCAGATACACTTCAAGTCTGGTTTCCTGCATTACTCCAGTCCCAAGGCCGGCATAAGCTTCAAGAAAACTATTCCACTTCTATTTTTATTATTCTTTTTTTTTTTTTTTTTTGGCACAAATGAAAGAAAATTCATTGCAAAGAGTAGAATACAAGCCAGCCTGCCAGATAAGGCCAGGGGCGGGACGACCGGACAGACACAATGGACAGACACGACAGGCGGGGCAGCGACCCGGACGCAGCGCAGTGGGGGGCCGCGAGGCCCCTCGCGGCCGGCAAGGGGTTTTATTATTCTTTTTGAAAAAACAAACTATCACACTTTTTGTTTATATCATTTTTGACACAGAACTAAGTTATCACACTTTTATTTTTTATTACTTTTGACCCCAAACTACTACACATTCATTTTTATTATTTTGGACACAAAACTACTGCACTTTTACTTTTGTTAATTTTGGCACAAAACTATTACACTTTCCTTTTGGACCCCAAACTGCTACTAGACGTTCATTTTTATTATTTTGGACCCAAAACTATTACTCTTTTTTGATCAACTTCCAAAGTTATACCAGGACTGATAGAGAGCATTCTGGTATAACTCTTAAACTGAACTTAAGTTATTCTAGTGCTGTAGTCAGTCTAGGAGTATATTTCAGCCTTCCTAGCTCAGCCAATAATGAAGGGGAATATTGGAAGCACCTGCCTGCAGTTGAGTCGAGGGGGACTGGGATACTGCCACGTGGACTACGCAGCCTAAACATAGGCCCTGCCCTGCCCGGCCCGGTCGGAGGGTCGGAGGGGTTGTTTGCACGGTCACCAGAACCAGGCACTCCCTGACCAGCCCAGAATGATTGTCCACTCGCACTGGAAGGAGGAAGGTAGTGAGCACCCATAACCGCGATCAGGCAAGGGAATTTGTTCTCGTCCTTCAGGGACGGGCCTATAACCACGGGTTTCAAGCCTCATTGTCCATCACTCAGGATGTTGTCATTTTGCGAAAAGAAATAGATTTTTTTACGGTGGAGAGTTCATTTTTTGGGGGGAATTTTTGAAAAAAAAATGAAAAAAAAAAAATCAAAGAAAATGGAAAATTATTTCAATAAATCTGAAAATCTCACCATGGGTGTATGTTGCGTTGACAAAAATCATGGTGTAAAATTAATTTCCTTGTGATTCTATAATTAGAATATAGTGGGCATTGAAAATGCATCCAAAGTTCAAAATACAATGAAGTATTCAATATTATAATTCTTTTTCAAAATTCAAATTGGAGCAAAAAACTAGAATAGAAAACTTTCATTTTGTCAGTTGGACTCAAATTCAAAAAATGCCATTTTCATAAAGAAATTCCAGATTTAGAACAAGGAGCAACAACTTCCCAAAATGCATTAAAATAGCATATTAGGTACTCTTCATAATCCTCCATGAAAGGTCAACAAGCAAAATATGGATGAAAAAATGTTTTTAGTCCCTCTCAAGATCATCTTTTGGTCATCCATAAGCTATGACATGGCACTAGCAGCATCAAGGGGTAGACATGATTTAGTGGAGTGCAAGGCAAATCAAATATTTTGCGGAGTACAATGATAAAAATGACAGGGATTGCAAAAAAATTGGTAGTTTTATCCCATAGAGTGAAATTAACATAAATTTTGAAAGGCCAAAAGGGTTGTGGACCCATAGCCAATGTTTAGATTCTTTCAATTATGATCATTGAAGAACTTTTTTTCTATTCATTACTTCCTACTTTCTTGCTCACTAGTTTGAGAGATGTATTGTGAACTTATTAGTTCCAACCTTGAAAAAGAAGAAAATACGCATTCCAAACTCTAGTCAGAAATGTGTTCAAGCTTTTATTACTGGAAATAAATGTAGTTTACAAGTTGGGAATGGAGTATGAAAACAAGGAAATTAGAAGAATATTAGATTATTGATAGTTGGGCCCACATTCTAGCTCCAACCAAACTTCAACTGGAGTGTGTGGTCTAAACATGGTTGAAGATAGGATTTAGAAACTTGGATTCAAAAATCATAGATGATGCTTTAGTCTTTGTCAAAAAGACAAAGCTAATACAAATGAAATCCCCTTGATATAGGAGTGGCTTCAATTTCTTTGATAAGACTATAAATTCTAGTGAATTTTGCAAGATCTTATTTGTTATTGAAGTAGCTAGAATAGAATTTATGGAGATTGATTGTAAAATTTCTATTAAAGGTGGTTAAGATGTTACATTATTGTTTAAAGGCTTATATGATAAATCCAACATGAAGGACTTAGATTTGAGAAAGCCTTCATGATAGCATCTTCAATAGTCAACTACGAACCAACTTTGTAATATCATTCCTTCGTCCCAAAAGATGAAACTATAGATTTCAGAGCCCAATGTGAGTGTATTAATTTTTTTTCATTAGAAAGTTCGTTAGAATTTTTGAATAGTAGATTTGAGATTGTCCAATGATTGCCTCAAGGGGAGTAGAAATTCATCATCATCGGTGATGTGAACAAGATTCCTAATGTTTGCATAGGAAAGATTTTGGGATCCATCTTGCTAAGTCAAAATCAAAAATGTCATTTAAGATTACCTTCCAAAGGTTCATGATTTGTATAAGAGTGCAAAGAAAAAATTTAGACATGCAATTTCATTAAGTAGATTGAAAGATGTCACTATTCAAATTGAAAAGTAAAGTTTTTATTGTACCTTGCTACACAAGGATTTCAAACTTGGAAATCTCCCCCCCAAAACTTAAATTTTTTGCACTATAAAGTTTTGAGGTTTGAATCTTAATGGTGTAAAATTAATTGAAAATCTAAAAATTAATTTAATTTGTACATTTATCATTTCAATTCTTAAGAAAAATGTGGAAGTAGATGTAGATGGTCAATTTCGTTAAAATGGCAGTATTCAAATAAAATGGCATGATATTCCATTAAAATGGCACATTTTCTTCTTCTACTTCTAGGCCTCTATGTCAAAATGGCACATGGAATATGTCAAAGTGGCACACGGAATATGTCAAAATCACACTCGGAATACCGCCATTTTAACAAAATTGACCATATAGGTGGAAGATTAACAAGAAAATTAAATCAATGATGGTTTTATAATGGAATTGAAACATGTTGATCCCTATAGTAGAAATGTCATCATGAATGTCAAAGCAATTCATGTGCGCCCTATGAACATTTTTGTTTTTAGAATAAATATACACAATGCTTTCAAGGACAAAATCAATATACTATGTTTTCTAAAAGATGCCTTGATTATCCAAAAAAGAAGAATCTTCGTGACCTTTGTAATTTGTATCACCAATTAAAATGGAATGAATTTGGTTTTTTTCATCGTACAAACTTGAGCATTTTGTCTTATAGAGGGCATACCTTTTTTGTCCTAGGCACCAAAATGGAAAAAAAGAATCCAATGAAGATAACATATCCCTTTAACTTCTAAAAAAGTTTCAACAAATTACAAATTGACATTATAGGAACATGCCCAAAATCTTGAAGAAAATATTCCACAACTTTCAACTATAAGGGCTTACTAATGATTTGTATAAGATTGTAACTACTCCAAAATATTTGTAGAATTTGTAAAATCTGTAGCCCAAAAAAAATTGTTCATCCATAGAAAAATTGAGTTGATCCAACTAAAATCCACAGACTTCTATGATTAATAATTTTTTGTTACTAATTTTTTGTTAGTATGTAGTCTAGCTTTTCAGCTTTTTGTAGAACTTTTTCGATTTTTTATGACATTTTCTATATTATTTATATATATTTAGAGTATTTAGTGTTAAAGTAGTCCAGAGTACACTAAAAGTTCCAAAAAGTAAAAAGATACTTTGGTTTATAGTAGAAATAGTAGAAAAGAAAAGACAAGCCAGTTAAAGAAAAAGTCAAAAAGTTAAAGAAAAGAAGAAAGATAAAGAAATAAGGAGAAAAAGAAAAAGACTTAGGGTTTCAGAGGCACGCTGTGATCGCAAGCGCTGTGACCCCTCCGATCACCCCCAAAACTCAACATACATTCTTGTTGTTCTTGGCAATTGCTTCTCTTGCGTACTTCTTCATTTTTCCTGTGCTGTGTAACTCTCATTGCGCCGATCTTGCATTGTTGATGTGCTGTTTCGATGATGCTATTTGCCAGTGTAATAAAAGTACTATTTCAAATTGTGTTGGTTGTGGGGTAATCGTGTGCATAATTTTGTGAGTAATTGTGTGGAATTTGAGCTATTGTGCTGAAGATTGATTGAAGTGCTGTCTGGTCAATTCTCTATGCGTGGTGGGAAATCTGTCGGGAATATGATTTTGAAGAATTGTTAGGAATTATACATTGTAGATTGTGCCGAGTCTGAGGTCGCTTAGTCTTGAGTGCCGGTGGATTGGGCAAGCAATTTGTTGGGATTTGAGCCTGATCGGAGGAATAGCCGAAACGATTGCCAGCACTGTGAACAAGAATCGGAGCTTGGTGGTGATTCAAACGCCGGGATGCTGCAGTGTCAAGGATTTTCCATTCTTGAAGTAGTCTCATGATCGTGAATAAAAAATAAATAAACAAGATTGAAAGACTTACACAACTCCATGTGTAGGTGAATTGATCGCTGTGGGTGCCGGAGTGAAGAATCAACAGATCCCTGGATTCGGCAATCTCGACGTGCACAGCAGCCGCTACAAATCTCGGTTTCTTTCAATTTTTGTATACAAGTTGTGCCGGTTGTGTGTAATTCATTGCTTGATCACTCATTCATGATCAAATTAGAGAAATTGTGAGTCGCAAATCGAAACTGAATCGGAGTAATTGTTGCTGCGTCTGGTTCGACCTTCAGTAAAGCTCGAAATTTTAAAAGTTTGTGCTAATTCATTATCAAAGAGGATTGTGGGAATCAAGATTGAGAGACTGAGTGAGATTCATGAACTAATTCGGTAAATTCGGACAAATCGACCGAGAAATCTCAAATTGCAAGCAGTGCAACAGGTGCAGGTCACTGCAGTCTGTGGAAATCAAATTAGGGATTTAAACTGAGGTGACAAGTTAGGGTGAGGTCCCCAAACGAGGGCTCGGGGTACGGTTGGGACTTGGGCTGGTTCCGATCAGAGACCCAATTTCAGGTAGACACCTGGTTTGGGACTGGTTGGGTATTACGGAGGGTTATTGTCCGGGTATCTCAAGGGTATCAATCGGGTATCAATCAGGGTATCAATCAGGGTATCGCACGGCCATAGGATAGCGACGGACAAAACCAATTAAAATAAAAGGACAAATTTTTCGAACAGCCCAAAGGGCCATGGACCCTAATTTGGGAATTAGACTTAGACTCTTATTATTTGTTTTGCATCAATGTTATTAGAGTGTTGTATTGAAAATTGCATATACATGTTGTAAGTTTGGATTTGGTGTATTGTAGGTAGTTGCTAACCCTTAATATTGGCCATCACTAGTACAAAAAACTGTGTCCTAATTAACTAAAAAATCTACATACTTATGTTGGAAATACATGTTGATTCGGAGAGCTTGATTCGGACAAAAATCAACTGAACTCTCTTGATTCAGTCCACGTCAGATTCTCTTCACGCAACTGTGCCACGTTGGATAGCAACCGAGTTGCTGACTTGGCAGCCATTACTGTCTAGGTAATTAAAGTCCATTACTGTCCAGGTAATTCAAGTCCAGTTTATTTTTTTTTTAGTAATTCACAAATCCGGAGTCAGACCTGATTTTAGAAAACTCTGCAGAAGTTTTGGTTGACTTTCAACTAGGTTTTCTGGAGTCATGCATGCTTGCTTCTTGCCTAATTTTTAACTACAATTCGAGTGTGCTACGTGTTCTGTTTTAGAAGGTTCAGGATACATTGCTGAATCTATTTGTAGCCTAATTTCTCTAGTCACTGTAGCGCATCACACATCTTCATCATGGACAGATTTTTTTTCCCACATGAGCCACACCAATATGTAGGTATGCCAAACATCGCCAAAGCACCATTCAGACATACATGACCTGTTCATGCTCATTTTCCAACCCAGTTGTCCCTTTCTATACGACAAATGTGTTGTTCTGCGCATAGTAACTAGTATTCCATATCATCTAGTCCATTCAAGTGCATCATGCAGAGCTTCTTTGGGATATAATAAAATTATTCTCACTACAAGCAACGTCATAACTTGAATATCATATGATTAGAAAGATCATTCACAGAAGTGCCTGATCCAATGAAAAAATTCAAGGACCACTTTCAGAATCCACAAGCTCTGTGAGGGATGGAGACTACCTTCTGCTCAGGTAAGAAGAATCTGGCCTGCCTGCCCCCTTCATTCCACATTTTATTGCAATGAAACTTCCTAACTATGATTCTAACTTCCTAACAGCTTCTCTGTATCACTCATGGCTAACAAGACGTGATACTAGGGAACACAAGAAGACAACACTTCTGTGCCACTATGCCATGGTCGGTTTTACCTTTCACTGCGCTACAAGCACCATCGGCGTCCCATTCCACTGTTTTCTGGAGAAACTGCTCTCGCTCTTTCTTCCACGAGTTGTTTCCCTACACAATCACAATATTTCTTGCAAACGTTAGTAATGCAATGCATTCATGACGCTGGACTACCAGTAGCATTCACAATTAACAAATTCAAGACTACTTCGGTACACATTCTAGAACAATTCTAATATCATGATTTAATCCACTTTCAACCAATGAATAAATACCTACCAACTGCAATAACACTTGTGACTACCTTCTCCCTCAAATACTTATCAGTAACACTTCTCTAAATTCACAAAAAAGGAAGAATTAAGATGTAAATCAAAAGAAATACAAAATCACTGGAATCAAAGAACTAAAATCACGCTATTTCATTACACTTCCACGAATTAATCTTCATCTCATGATTCATATAGTTTCAAACATCTACATGACAATGGACACACTAATTCAAGGTGTAGGGTTCTTCCCAACAACAGACATCAAATCATTCCTAAAACTACATGCATGGCCACCATTCAGTTCCAAGAACTCATGCACGGCCACTTGAAACCTTCCCGTCAATTGTTTACAAATCAAATCCTCTTTCATGGAAAGCACTTTCAAGACATGAACTCCCTCTTTGTATCTGATTGGTCTACCAAGTCTCTAGAGATTAAACGCACCATACTCTTCTCCATTCTCTTCAATAAAATTAAAAATTACACACAGTGTTCCACAGAAGTTAAGAAGGGTTTGAAAAAAAAACTCTCCATAGTGTAATTCACTACAACAACTGACGCCAAAGAATTCCAGACATGAAAGTCAACACACTGCCCTGCAATCTCGTTCCGGAACTACAGCACGATCACGACATTCCAATACTTTCTCACCTTGCACCATCAAACTGATTTCATCAAATTCACCCTTCCAGAATGAAGGTCAGAAATTATTAACAATAACACAAACATCGTTCCTTATGCTCAAGGAATGACAATTTCTTCTTACTACCCTCCCATGCATGGACGTACACGGACTCCATCGACATATTAAGATATACCAATGGACGATTTAGAAAGGTAATCCAATCACTTCAACATACCTTCCCCACATTCCCAACTTACAACCGAAAACACACGCCAACACCATTGCCTCAGACGTTAACAACTTCTACCTGTTCGTGGAAGAAGAGTAATTCATACACCAAATACAGACCTTCCATTGAACTCTACAGAGAGAGACCCACAGCTGCCGAAGGCATTCGCATATTACACTGCTATGGAAAATAACTTGACAACACAAATCCTTACATGCTAACTGCACACTCTTCGTACAGGAACCCACCTTCTTCGATGCATCCACACTTCACTTCACGCTTCATATACTCACACTCTCTCCTGCAAAAAAAAAAGTTTGCCACATTTCAATTTCTGAAGGAGTTCCTAGCACAACTGATTCCATTCCCGTAAATTCTCTAAATCGTCCGACAACTGGTTCCAAACAAATTATCCAGACATATAAAACCTCCATACAAATTACAAACTAAAGTACAACCACATACATTAAGGACTTGCATCATCAAATGCATCTCATTTGGTAAACTAATTCGAGTCAATGACAATAAATCCACGCAACATAACAAATTAACGGATTTCAAGACTCCCGGATATCTTGGGCAATAATTTCATGCCATTCTATGACCCCCCAGGACTTCACAGGTCACTTTGAAACACACACGACCCTCCACATATATTCACATCTTCCCCCTTACATCACCAATCCTCACTTTGGTTCCTACATGGTCTTCTTGATGCGGTTCCAAAATCAGACGACCTGTTCCTGCTGACTCCACATTGTCTTTTTCAAAATTGTTAACAGAAACTCCTTCTCCACTTGCACTGCCACCTTTGGATGCGATAGCCACTGCGGCCTGCAATTCCGCTATTTGAGATAACAAACCCCCGATGTAATCATTTCTGAGAGGGGCGCCTTCATTGTTCTGTACCCTCGATGTGCTTGGGCAGACATTTTTTCCTAACTTGCCCTCACCTACTTCAGGGACGGATCCCCGCACTTCGATGGCATCACTTTGACCTGCTATTTTCTGCTTTGTCTTCTTGGACACTTCTTTTTGGGCCGCCCGGCCGCCATAACCTTTGTCCCGCTGCATTTCAGTGAACACCTCGTCATAATCAGGAGAAACACCTCTCTCTAATCGGAGAAGCTCCCTTACACCTTCTTCACCACGAGGACCAGTTCTCCCTAGAGTTATTCTACAACTGTTTGCATGCCTCATCCGCTCGGACTTCTCATTGTGGGAAGGACATGCCCTTGTCCTCTCCAGTCTCTTCCAAATATCAGAATCAAAACCCTTAGGTCGATCTTGTCCAGCATCAATTTTCTTCCATAGGATATTTCTCCACTGAGTGATTGCTCGTCCAACAAGTTGTCTTATGTATATGGGGTCCACTGCTTGACTGTAGTCAAAGTTCTGCCGTAGTCTGCGACGTAGAGTTGCCATTTCTGTTGGTGGTTGTTCCCTCACATCCATCACCGATGGATCAAGATTTCTTGCTAACTTGTTTAGGTCTGACTTCCATGCTGGAAGTCCATCTCCGTATGGTTTTCCATTGTGATTCACATGGAGATAATATGCCTTCTGCCCTTGCTTTTCCCGGCTCCGCACTTGTCGTTCTCGAAGCTTCTGCTTATCCCTCCTCTGCTTGCGTAGCGCAGTCTCAGACTTCACCTCCGTTATTGCCAAGTTGTCATTTTCGCTGCGTAACTCGGATGCACTGCTGTTGTAACCGTCGGCAGATCTGGGCCGTCTTCGCCTACAAAACTGCCCTGAACCCTCCGAAAGATCCGTTCCCACCAGAGGCTGCGGGCTACCACCACTCTCTCCATTGTGGTCTCCAGATTCGTCATCACGGGAAGAACTTCGTCGTTCGACCTCTTCCATTCGCTCGGAGGACCTCCTGGTTCTCCCATTGTCGGATCGACTACTGTCGGAGTTGTAACGTTGACGCTTATTTTCTCTCTCTCCTCGCTTGTTGGTTTCTTTGTGATGCCGAATTGAAGGCCCTTTGCACTCGGACCTCAATGACTCCCTCCTCTGAGAAGGCCGTTCGTACTCTTCGTCAGCCGATGAGCTCCTGTGATTGCCTTCTTCTCTTCTGCTCATGACTATGGACCGATCTTGCCTTTCACCCTGTCCGACACATTACATCAACATCATGTGACATTCATGGAACAAGGTCAACTGTATTTCAAAAGGATATGGGCAATAATAACAAGCAAGTTCCCATACCATTTGTATTCGGCTCTTTCAGTGTGAGTTTTTGAACAGTTACTCATTAACACAGTAATGAAAGACATCTGGACAACATCCTATGATTTTTGTAAGACGGGTTCAACACTCAGCAGCTTGGGTTTAAAGCCCAAAGGAGTACAACTTCACCTCTTCCCCTTCGGATGATGCTGACAATGATTTCCTTCTTCTCATCCGTGAAGATGTGTCCATCACTTCACGGACTCTTGTTTTCCTCACCTTCTCTTGATTTCTAGGCCCTTCATTAGCTGGTTCAGTCGGCAATGTCGACTTCCCACGTTGGTCGCGTTTGTCACGCTCTGAATGTGAATCCCCTAAACCACAATCACACACACATAAGACTGCACTCCCGGAAATAAAATACATATTATTTGCGATACATTTGAGCTTCACACAATACATTCTGCACAATTTAGCGATTCATAAATCTGACCAGCACATCCACATCATGCAGTGAGACCTTATGGAACAAGAACATCACTCTTCACTACACAAGTAATTCGGGATCAGATGAACTGTTTTAATTGGTTAAGGGAAAACCGCGTCAATATTAACATGGAACTTCATTGGTTCCTTAAACTCTACGGAGATTTTCATGTGGAATTTCAACGCCAAGTTCTTGGCTTATATACATTGTGGCACTCGTGAACTTCACGGATTCACAGCACATAACCAACAGAATGACAAACATTCATTGAATGAATGGCATCGACAATGTAGCAACCATATTTCTGTGGCCTGAACACATTCTCAGAAAAGTTCATTCACATTGTATGAACTTATAAAGTTCCTCCTTGAATTGACCACACAGTTGGATTGGACGAAATCCTTAGCGACTTCCTCATATGATTAGGAAGTAAACCTCACCTGAAACTCCAACTCTTCTCTTCCCATCGCGTTTACTGAACTCTGTGCTCCCGCGGTCGTCGTCATTGTTTGTTACACCACCTTCAAATTTAGACAACAACGGCTTGAAGATTCCTGACGTCATTTGTATTCTAGATTCAAGTTCAATCCGGAAATGAACGAATGGTATGACAAAGAATATTAACTCTATAACTATTTACTCCTACATTTGACCACTTCAGCCAGCGAATCATATAAAATTAAAAAGACCCGAAGCACACTGTACAACACCTCCTGGTCACAAACATGTACCACGCACTGTAGAACATATCATATTCTACGTGGAGGGTTGCCATGGGTAGAATAACAGTTTCAGTCCAATCTGTAAATAATTCACACTAACCATATGAGCGTTAACCTTGCATCCTTTACAGTATATAGTCGTACCTACTTTCCCTTGCACGCTGCGGACTCCACCGCTAATTTCCGAGATGTCATTTTCCTTTCCTGCAATAGGGGATGCCAATGGCCCTCTTTCAATACCCACTGAAAGATGGGGAACTCCAGGGGAATTGCATGGGGTATACTTCATGCCCTTCCCAGTTCGCCTGTCCATACTATCCATTTGGGCCCGACGAGAGCTCCCTCTCAAGGGTGGCAATCTCCTAGATTCCTCTGACTCTTTAGGTGGTGCACCACTATCGGGCTTCTTCTTACTACTCCATTTTTCGAAGGTTTCTTTAGTCTGTCCCATTGTGGATACCTGCATGGACGAATTCCGAAAAATTAGGACATCAGCAGATGTGCTACCATAGAGCTGTGTTCCTTAGAATGTTTATGAGTCAAGATTAGGTCTTACAAATTACTCCTAAGCATTGCAGTTCTGTCTTACAGATTACTCCTAAGTAAACTCGCACAGATCAACAGTAGAGTTTACAATCATAGAGTTCCGTATCCGTGTTTATTGTCAAATTTGTACTTACGCTTTCCATGGACTACTGAAACTCAAGAGGTATCATTCCTATAGTTCTTCGAAACAGTAACAAGACATACTTTCATTAGTGTTCACATCACATAGGGATTTAGGGTGAAGTTCTCATGTTCACTCCTAAAGTAAAAAATGAAGACATTAATATCACTTCATACAACCACAACTGTTATTGACGAAATGATAAAAGCTATGTTAGGGGTTTAGCAATGCACTGAACGCACCGTCCTTGGCCAAACAAGTAAACAAATCCTAGGCGGTCTTATAAAAATGAAACATGTTCCGACGATTCGGAACATTAAGGTAGTGAATGCGAAAGTAAAGAACTATTCACGGTTGCAGCCTCAGGTGGCTTTAAGAAACATACCTCGTGGTGGTCGACGGCAGTATTGATCTCTGGAGCACTGAATGCAGTCTCCACTTTCTCGAACCGCAAACCCTAAACTTCTATTCCAGTCCACAGAGTTCAGTTCTTCTTCTCCACTAGGTTGCATGTAGTTGATAATAAACACAGCTCCAGTCCTTGATCTAATACTTCCGTAGACAACAACTTCAGAGAGGGACTAGAACGCCTGCAAGAGTTCGCAGTCAGTCTTCTCTTTCTCGCGAAAACTGCTGCCATGTTTTTCTCCATCGTCTTCAATGAAATCCACAACGTTCTTTGCCAAGCAATGTTCGTTCGGCAAGCTTCCTGCCATGGCCTTCGCCTCCGTCACCGCTTTTCCGTACTGTAAAACGCGTAATTTAAAAATACCAAATCAGTTTACTATTTTTAAAACTCTACCGTGCTTTTCTCTTTCTCAAAAACTAGCAGACTGCTGTAAGTTGGCGTCCATTGAAAACGGTGCATGCATGTATTTAAGCTTCATTGTAGGACTGCCACATGTAAACTTCAGTTAGGTCGGCTAAGCATTTGCAAAACTTAGTAGATGACAACTCATGTTGAAAGCACGACCCATCGACACATACCAGTTGCAGACGCCATTTATAGTACCGCAGACATTTGGAGCGCCACGGAACAGGGACAGCCATGAGGAAGCCCACATTCTTCATAATGGAACCGCAATTTCTCCACGATTAGAAACTAATTTAGAACTGAAACCTGAGAAACCAAAACTTTCGGTACGCCGTGTACATCCACTTAAAGAAAAAGAACCGATAGTCCTATTCTTGATCTCCTATACGCTCCGCCGCCTACGACTTCCATGACTTCCACTCCCATGTAAGTTACAGTTTAACCTGAAATTGGAGCTTCACAGTAATTGCAAACTAACTAAGTATAGACAGGCTTGTTAAAGCGTTGCAGTTTCTACGAAATGGAGCTTCGACGATTAGCGAACGGCGGATTCCCGTAATGCGCACCGTCCACGCAAAGAGAAACTCTCGGTACACTTCCACCGTAGGTTCTATGTTACAAAGAATAAAAAGCCAGAGGATGTAAAACTCAAAGCCCCCACAACGACGTGCAGTCCAGGCATTTCATTCCATGCTGCAAGTCCTCTTCAGCACCGTCTTCCGACGTCTGCCGCTACCTCGACTGCATTAGACGTGAACATCGTGGGGAAGTTTGTAAAACAGGTACGTTGAGGACAAGGTGTTCTTCAGTCTACTGCGAAAGTGTAGTTCACAGCATCGATATGGACTGTCTTGTGGGGAGGGCAGTAGATGTACGTCCTAATGTCATGATAGGTTGTACTTGACGTTACTCTCTGCTGGCACTCATGATGACAACTGTTAATGACTGTATGGCTGTGACACTGAGAGGTAGCTAATCACGTCGTTCTCTTTTCATGTAACAGTAAAGAACCAACTCATTGGATCTGATTTTTCATTTCGAACGGTGGATCTTATTTGCAGACCAACAAGTTAATTAAACAAGGCCTGTGGACATGGTATTAGGTATGTCTCTTTCTGCTGTAGAAAACTATATGGAGCTGAATTGAACTCAAACAGGCATACTGTACTCTTCGTGAACTTACTTGCAATGTTGCTTTGCCATCTTCGCTCACTGAGATTGTTGTAAATTGAACTTTGCTTTCCGTCTCGGAAGTTGTGCCTTAACGGCACCACGTATTCACACCCTGAGGACGTTGGTTTCATGAATCCTTGAGTCCGTGGCGACAATGTCATTGTGGCCTCCTCGAACATGCTTCATGGGCACTTCAAATTTTTACTTCCCATGTCTCTGGAGTTGGGAACTCAGTGGAGAATGTGGTGCAGAGAAAGTCCCACGCCTTCGAGCAGCTCCTCTCCTGAGGAAGAGGAGGAAACGTCCTACATGGTCTGATTCGGACGAGGAGGACCGCTCCATATACAAAGTAGAGGAACCAGCAGTTCCCATTGTGAAAAAGAGTCCTGATAAAATCTCGATGAAGTCCGACTCAAATATTGCAACGCCGTCTTCTCCTCCGAAAAGGTACAAAGGATCTTTTCGGAAGTTTGTGGAGCAAGCATTCACCGAAGACGCGGAACTGATTCAGAAATTTAAAACTGATAAAGAAGAACGAGGTGTAGGTAGTAACGATGTTCGTGATGCTGCTGCAGAGGGCACTGGACTTCCCGCAAAGCGTCGTAAACTGCGTTTAGCTGACTTCGTGCACTACGGAGTTTAGTGATCTCCACATTTCTCGCAAGAAGAAATGATGTGAATAAACTGTGATAGGGAGAGGGGAAGTGGTTGTCTGTCCGGTTCTTTTTTCTTCCTAAACCTAGCTGATGTCAGTGAGTGCAGCTTCGATAATTATGTCGCACACTTCATGCCTTGACCTCGTGTCGTTCTATTGTAATGACTACTGAATTTGATGTTTCCGAATTCACTACATAGATTGCTCTTGTCATTTGTAGTGGGCACTCCAAGTTTTCTTGTGGACACGGAACTATTACAAGCCCTGTTCTTGTTCTTTAAAATGACTTCGTATAGATCCTTTGTTAAGCAAGTTCACATATTCTTTAAAACTGAATTGTCTTCCCGAACAGCATCTGAATGACATGGTTACTGTTGGTTCGTGTTTTGCTGCAGGAACCACTCTCTCGAACGTCATGACCATGTTCATGAATTGTCTGCTCATAGGCTTACGGCCAAGTACATCGGTATCTTATTAAGTGTTCTACAGAGAGAGAAGTCCAGCAGAGTCAACCTCGTTTTCGGTGAAGGCGTTCACAAGCCGAGAAGGTACCACACTACCACATGCAGCATAAATTTAATAGGGTTTGGGACTCTGCCTATGCGAGTTCGTGAAGAGGATTCACGGTCTCACCCGTGAATGGAGACATATTCACATGTATTCATCTATTTTTTGTTTTATATAGAAATATAGAGTCTGCATTTGTGCCCGATGAATTGCATTGTCAATAATATGAGCAAATTAGGTTAAGTTTTAGAAATTTACATGCACTATGGGATGGGCTTGGCAAACAGGATGAGACCTCGTAGACATGTTGCTGCCTACCGCATTGAACGTGCAATTGCTTCAAGAATGGGCTGCACTGAATACTTGTGCGCTTGTCGCCAATGCCGAGGAGGGAGAGTGAGAAGAGTCGAAACTGTTGCCAGGCACCATCCGGAGCATGGACGAGATCCTTTTTTGCCGTATCCTATTCTGGTACTTCGTCCTTCTTTGTTGTATTTGAATTGTTTTAGATCGCACGAACTCCCTGGCTGCACTGAATTGCACAGCTTGTATCCATCTAGAACAATGAATGCTTTGTTGTGCAACAAATTACCGTTCGGTTCAGTTATCATGCTCAAGAAGTCTATGCTTAAAAAACGTCAGATCCTAATCAAATCTCCCGTTTTCTGAAATGCACTAAAGCAAAAAATGACTTCTTGGTTTCTAAGTTTCTTTACTGTAAGTGTCCAGGCTTTTGATGGTAGTAGTGTACGACGTCCAAGCTCTCCAAGAACGGCGGCTGAGGAAAATTATTTACAAAGACAAAATTTCCGAGATGCTCCACAGTTTGTGTGGCCCCCACGGGTTGAAGTGAACATGAACGACTTGATTCACGAAGCGTACGCAAGGGCTGACGACTTACATGTACAAGCTGAAGAACAAGAGAATTTGCCACCTAAAGAGGCTGCCGCAAACATTGGTGTAGACGAAGACATGAGCGAAGGGGACATGGAGCAGTTGCTGAGGGAGTCCACAACAGCAGTGTACGAGAACTGCTCCGTGACTCGTCTTCAAGCTGGAATCATTTTGCTGAATATGTGTAACCTCTTTGGAGTACCAAACACGTTTTTGGACGAGTTGCTTAATTTCTTAGCAGCTGATCTACTTCCAACATCAAACTGCCTTCCCCGTAGTAGCTACGAAATAAGGAGAATGGTGATGCGTATGGGGTTGGAACATGAGGCAATCCATTGCTGCCCAGATGGTCATATTCTCTATGAAGGTGATGAAAACAGAGATCTTGTGGAGTGCCCGACTTGTCAAGTGCCACGGTACATAACCGGTTCTAATCAAGTTCCACGTAAGGTACTGAGGTATTTTCCACTTGTGCCACGCCTACAGCGCCTATTTCGTTGTCCTGAGGTTGTGAAGTTGATGAAGTGGCATGCGGCGAATCATTCAGAAGATGGTCTCATGCGTTCTGTCATTGACAGTCCCCAGTGGGCAGCAGTGGGTGATATTGATCCAACATTCGTGAATGAAGCTAGGAATGTTTACATGGGGCTTGTTGGAGATGGAGTGAACCCTTTCGAGAATCAATCTGTGAGACACAGTTCGTGGCCCATTCTTATAGTGTTGTATAATCTTCCGCCGTGGTTGGCAACGCGTAAATTTTTCTTGTCTTTGAGCATGATCATACCAGGTGAGTCATGTGACCATCTTTGTCGAATTTCAGTATTCCTTGTATGGTGAAATAGAATTACCAGTGGTTGTAGATGCATATTTTATTCTTTACAGAAGGATATAGGAATGAATAGAGTGCCTTCAATTTCTTTAAAATGATAAAGCTTCAGCTGTTTGCATTTCAAGTTTACATTGTCACAGTCTGTGTACTTAATTAAAAATGTTTTCAGTCCATTGTTCATTTTTTTTATTGTGCAGGTGAGAAGGCACCGTCTCCTCAAGCTTTTGATGTATACCTTCGCCCTCTCTTGAATGATTTGAAGAGACTGTGGGTGGGGGTTGAAGGTTGGGACGCTTCTATGCCCCAAGGGAATCAACAGTTCATGATGAGGGGAATATTGCTGTGGACGGTGAATGACTTTCCGGCGTATGGTCTGATTTCTGGTCAACAGGTGAAAGGATATCGTGGCTGCCCTGTATGTACAAGTGGAACATGCGCTGAGCACTCGATAGTTTTGAAGAAGATGATATATCTTGGGCACCGCCGGTTTCTTCCTCGCGAACACCGTTTTCGTCGAGCTAAAGTAGCTTTCAACGGTGAACAGGAGTGGGATACAGCTCCAGAGAGGCCTGCGGGTGAAGTCATTCGAAGACAAGCTGAGGAGAGGGCGTTGTATATTTCCGCTGGAGGGGTTGAAGATGGAGATGAAGATCCAGTGAAGGGTCATGGAATCAAGCGACTTAGTGTTCTTTTTAAACTGCCTTATTGGAAGGTATGCTAGAACCTCTTCATATGATTTTTGTTTTTTATTTTTTATTAATGTCTCTAGTTTATGGCAAGTCCTATGTAGACAAAAAAATTATTGTAAGTGTGTAGCGTTCTTTGATAAAGTTATATTCCAATCATGGACATTGGTTGGCCGTGATTGAAGGTTCGAAAAGATTAATGTGGAAATGTCACGGGAGACTTAAAACTCATTCGAAATCTGAAATTGCAGTAAATATCATGGAAGTCCAGTAAATGGCGCTTGAACAAGCTATGTGAACCGTGATATCCTGGATTCTGTAATTGACATCACGCAATGAATGAGCGTAACCCCATGTTCTCTAAATCGTCCTGTAGAAAATTAATGTTGAATGCTGGCTAATGATGTGAGGGACTTGTAATAACGGAAGGCACATGCAAAATGTCCCTAAATTAAATTGAGTAATCGCAAGAACTCCCTAAAGTAGAATATATGTTATTGGTTGCAGTTGTGTTTCTATTAGGAAATTAGTATCTGAGTAGCTTAAACCGTAAAACATGAGAAGTGGCAATGCAGAGTTCTTAGTAGCTCGTAACAGAGTTTTGTTTACTTGCATTCGGTAGGGGTTCAGTGTTAGGGGCAGTTTGTGTAATTTTTTATGTGGCTGAACAAAACATTTTAGAAACCGTAAACCCTAACCACATAAGGTTGAAGAGCTAATATTGCACCGTTGTGCTTGGGAAATGTAGAAATTGCCGGTGCGTCATCTGGTGGACACCATGCATACCGAGAAGAATTTATGCGAGAATATTATGAAGACTCTGTTAGGGGAGAAAGACAAGCCAGCAACTCGTTTGGATATGCAAGCCAAGGGTATACAAGAACATTTGTGGCTGAAGCCCTTGGCAAATAACCTGAATAAGTTCTTCATGCCCGATGCTCCACATGTCCTGTCCAATTCGGACAAGTCAGTTTTTTTAAAAACTTTAGGGAGTATAAAAACTCCCACGGGCTACAATTCAAATTTGGCCAATCGTATCTCGGAGGGGAAGATTCGTGGATTAAAATCACACGATTACCATGTTCTTATGCAGCAGCTGTTACCTGTTGCATTACGGGGTCTTGGGGATCCTAGAGTAACGAGCACGATGATTCGACTAAGTAGACTGTACCGAAAATTGTGTGCGAAGGTTGTGGACCCTTCACAGAAAGAAGAGATGATGAATGATGCAGCGGAGGTTCTTTGTTGTATGGAGAAGGATTTCCCTCCGGCATTTTTTGATATCATGGTTCACTTGACCATTCATCTGGTAGAGGAATTGTTTATTTGTGGACCTTGCCCGACACGTTGGATGTATCCCTATGAGCGTTATTTCAAGGGATTGAAGGGATTTGTCCGGAATTTAGCGAAACCGGAAGGAAGCATCGCGCAGGGCTACCAGGTGGAGGAAGCTTTGGGCTTCATTACCGAATATCTGGCTTCTTATCAACCAACAAGCCGGAGGGTGTGGGACGATAAAGAGGATCCAAGCATGACGGATGAAATTCTCGAGGGAAAAGGGAAGCCTCGAAAGTTATCCGATCAACTACGGGGCTGGATCCATAGTTTCGTATGCGACAATGCATCACAGTTGGAAGAGTACAGAGAGTAAGTTCCGCTCTATCTAGTCGTCATTGTCGGTAAATTAGGAAATGAAATGTTTGTAAGGTAGGAACATGTTAATTTTCCAAGACGTGGCTTAGTTGAACTGCTGATTGAAAGAAATAATTATGGGAACAGGTTGACTAAGTAGGGAAACTGAAGTCTTACAGTTTATAAGAGCATGTGATGGTGCATGTGGATTGAGCGCAGTATTTTTTATGTATTGTTTCAATGAAGAGAGAGTTAGTATGCGGAACGAATTATGAGGTCATGAACATCGGTAATGCACATGAAGGTGTGAATGTGAAATACAAGATCTGTTAGAACGCCTTACTGTTATGTGTTTTGAAGAGTTATACTTTACAGTTAGCCGACTATAGGGTTTCATGTGGAGTCTTTGATCCTTGAGGAGAAGTAGAATTACTGAACTGTTCATGTCATTGAATCGTTTTATGTCATGTTAATTTGCTAATTTACTCGTGTTTGATGTCTTGATGAAGGCGTTATGAAGCATTTTGTATCGAAAGGAACGCTGCCCGAGACCAATTCCGCCAATCTCACCGTAGGCGTCGGGGTCGAAGAGTTGAAGCATTTCCGGCAGAGTTGGCGGAGCCGTTGCCCTTTCCGACTTGGTTGGAATTACAGGTTCATTCAGACATAGTGGATGGGTCCTTACCAGCAATGTCTGAAGATGTGAGGAATTTGTCAAACTTACCATCTCATCACGCTACAAAATACCGTAGCATGTGGGCATTTGGAAACCATTTGAGAGTTCAGGGTGTAGAATCGAAATTGAGGACGTCAGATTCAGGCGTGGCAGCCACTTTCCGCCGCCCTTGTCGGTCTGGTGCAGGGGACTTGAATCATGTTTTCGCAGACATAGAGTATGTTGGTCATGTTCAAGAGATACTTGAATTGAATTACGGTGGTTTATGTGTAGTTGTCTTACTTTGTTCATGGGTAAGGGCCAATTATCGAGGGAACAATGCAACCATCAGAAAAGATAAGTGGGGATTTTCAATAGCAAATTTTGAAAGAATGATCCACTAGGTCCTGAGTCTTTTGCTTTTCCCATGAACATTGATCAGGTTTTCTTTTGCGACTCTTAGGCCGAACCGGGATGGAGGGTAATTCTTCGCAAGGAAGTTCGTGGGAGGAGAGTTGTTGGGACAATGGGGGCTGAAGAAGGAACGGGAATGTTCCACGCAGGGAGGGACGTTGACCATGAGGCCCTGCATCCACCTACGGATATCCTTGAGGAAAATCCGGAAGTAGCACGAACTGGCAGGCGGGTAAGAAGAGAAGATCTCACAGCTCAGTGGTTAGAAAAGCAGGCAGGTGTCTATGATGGGGATGTGGGTGATTCGGGACCCTCATCCGATGACGAGTGAAGTTTCAATTCAAGTTTGGGAAGAGTGGGGTGTACGTGGTTTTGCCTTGGCAGATGACATCATTTTCTATTGTTTGAAGTGGCGTTGGAGCAGAAGGCAGCGAGTTTCCCACGAAGGCTCAGAAGCAGGTCAGAAGGGTCTTGGAGTATCCCTTCTGAGACCAACTGCCTCCACTTGTCGTGGTGGGGAAATGTTGCAATCGTGAATGTTTTAGGTTCATAGAATTTCATTTCCGTGAGGTAGATATATTCGAGTAGAATGTGGAGGGTAGACTCATGAGGTTCATTGAGGAGACAATGGTATTAGTAGGTTCAGGATCACTAGAAGCCTAAATAATCGGTGTCAAAACTATCTCATGTATCATCGATAGACTTGCATTGTGAGGACTTCGTCTGTAGCAGTATGAGAATTTTGATGAAGGCAGTGCAGACGGTTAGAGGCTCTCATTGAGAAGTATGTGCGGTCAGTCGTTCCTGATTGAACGCAAAAAACAACAGTTTCTCAAATCTGGATAGTGCTGCACCGAGTTCCAGAAATTGATGTAGTAGAGACTATAACCGTAGTGAATAGTAAGAGTGTGCATTAGAAATGTTGTTACGATCTGGAATGTGATTCCAGACTGATGTGGTTCTTTACAGGGTCTACAACCTTGTAGTGAAGCTTTCATTAATCAATAAATTCGACGCCCTTGCTTTTAGTTTTTTACTCGTATGAACAGGTTCTTTACCTGAATGTTCTTGTTTCACGCAGTAAAGTAACTACGGAGGGTGAAAATGGCAGTTAACCCTGTCTACCAAGACAGCAAGAAAATTACAGTCGCAAGTGTGCTGCTTCTAAAAAAAGTCCATGGGGTTGAACCTCTATTCGCATGGAAATGAGTGTGAGATGTATCTGCCCAAAGACGTGCCATGTGTGCATGCCACGTCATTTTGAAAAGCTTTCAAATAGAATGAACAGAAGTGTGTTGATTTAGTATTCATGGATTTGCCAAAGTGACAGGCAGAATTTGCAAAAACTCCGAATCAAGAGAAATATGTACACAGTCAGTTGATTAGGGTACGCCATTCTAGTAGTGCATATTGTCCTAGAGCCTTGGGGTGACTTATTGTAAGCCTTTCCAGACCCTTAATCCCAATTTGTTTTGAAATATTGAATACATATATTTGTACTATTTTCAAAGTACTATAGTGGGCTGTACTAAAGTCTAAGTCCTGCATTGCATCCATACACAAGTCAGTCCACATTGAACTATTGTCCCAGAACTATTGTCACAAGCCCTGGAACACTAGATAGGACAGAGACGTGCATGTTGACTCTTTTTCATCTTATAATGGACGGATGAGTGTTCCTTGGGGTTTGTAGTGGGAATAAGAGTGAATTTACATTCTACTTACTAAACTCTAATACATAACGACATTTGAAAACTACACTAGCCTTACATAGATCATTCCCTGGCGTTCGAACTCGGGAGTATTTTGGAATAAGGATTCCAAAAACCTAACTACATAGTACATTAAAAAAAATTGTATTTTTTTTTAAATTATATATATTTTTAAATATATATATTTTTAAATTATATATTTTTTAAAATTATTATTTGGCAATATAGCTGGACTGTTGACTTTCAAAGTTTTTGTGTAAGAAAAGTAAACCAAATGATCTCATTCTACTAATTTTTTAAATTTGTGCAATCATTGTAAAGGAAGAATAGGTATTGCCCTATGGACGTGAAAATACAGAAAAAAAATTCTAATTTGTCAATGTCAATGGCATATATAAAGAGCATGTTTTATAAAGGAGTCACATTAAGCCCATTAGGTAATGACCTAAAATGTATGTTTTTTCAATATTAGAGTCTATAATCAATTTTCCATACACTTATACTCAACACATTGAAAAGTTGTAGCTTATAGATCAATTGATTGATTATAGGGACTATCATCAGGGGAGATTTGAGGGCAAGATTTGTGGGCAATACAAGACTATAAGTTCTTGGACTATAAGAACTCTAAGAACAATGCCACATCAATAATTTAACATGGTCAAGATTGTACCATGTCAGATAATTTATTTTTTTTTATTTTTTTTTTAATCATTTTTTTAAGAATTCAGTTTTAAATTTTTTTTTAAATTTTGAAAAGAAATTCAAAAATTCAAAAAATTAGGTTGTTTAGGTTAGTTTGGAGTTCTTGGATAGCATAGGGAACAACCACGAAAATAGCCCCAAATTGGCCCTTTTTTGCCTTCAAATCTCCCCTAATGCAAAAATGACAATTATTGTTTATACCCACAAATATATTTTAGCTAAGAAAATCATCCATGGTAGGTTCTTTATTCTATATGAGTGTAGTACATATATTCATCTTCTTTGATTTAGAAGGTGCCCCGAAAACACAAGTTGAGGAAACAAGAAATTTCTTTCAGTTGCTAACAGATCTAACTAAAATTTAAAGAACTTAAAAAATAAAATCATGTTGAAATGTTCATTGAAGCAATTTGAGTAAACCTTAAGAGACTAAAAGACCACTTCATGCTCATTAGGTGGTTACAAATCATATTATTGTAGTAGCACATCAACCTGGCAATTGTTGATAAAGGTTTTTTAGTTTTTTAGTTTATATGTGTAGTCAAAATAATGTTCTATTCACAAAATGTCCACTATTCATACCATGATTGGGAAAACAAAAATTACAAAATACATGATAGTAATGAAGCACATGTTTTGTAAATGTAGATGGCTATAACAAAAAAATCAATAAATATTATAATACAAACATGGTCATGAACAAAATCTAATTCATGTCAAATTCCAAAGGAGGAGGAAAGTAGAGAGAAAAAAACTTTTAACCCCTAAAGGAACAACGGGCAAAATTTGGCAATATAGTGATTTCCAGCAGTTACATGTGAATAGAGATTTTCATATTTTGGACCCAAATTTTAATAGAAGGTGGAGACAAAGAATGTCTTCAATGTGCACTAAAAATCAAACATTTGGAAATACGAGTCAAAAGTTATGGCCAAATATGTTATTTTTTTTTGTAACAGAGCAATTTAGGCAGATTGGAAAAATAACTTTTTTCATAAACGAAAATTTGAAAGTAGTTTTCTTCATCTACATATACATGGAAAGCTTTGAATCAATTCATTTTGATCAATGACTCAAAAGTTATGAGGTTTAGTTGTTTGTGGGCAATTATGGATTCTCTATTCTAAAATAAACTTTGAAATCCTTTATTTTACTCTATTTTCAATATTTTTCAAAAAAAAATCATAGGTTGTAGATTGTTTATTACAACATTGCAAGCATTTAGATTGGCATTTTTCAATTTCATAAATAAATTCTTAACAATTTTGTATTTTGAATCATTTTCTATTTTTTTATTTACAATTTTTTTCCTATATATGTTGTACAATTCTAAACAATTTGAAATTTTTTAGGCAAGTATCCTACTTAGCCTCAAAAAAGAATCCAAAGAGGCACAAACATTTTGGACCATTTTTCATGTGACTTTTGTCTTGTGAAGTGCACTTGCCTATTTTCCATAGGGTGAAAAAAATGATTTTTCAGCACTCAAATGCAAATATCTTGCAATCTACATGGTGAAAAATTTTGAATTTTTTTGCACATTTTCACAAAGCAATTTACTACAAGATTCTATGGTTACAAATCTCAAAAATGTTCTTAAGAAAAAAATTGGTATTGGTATTAGAAATGACAATTTCTGACCACTTTTGGAATAAACATAGTCAAAGAACTTAAGGGGTTAATAAGGTTTTGTTACCAAAGATGATTACAGAAAGAATTTGCATTGTAGACACCTATAATACAATGCAATCTTTAGTATGAAGTTTTATTACAAAACCAATTCAAACAATAATTTTCAAACATATATACTCATAATAATATCACATAATTATCTCCATATCATCAAATTCTTAAAATCTAACATTAATCTTCAATTTCTTTGAAGTACATATTCACTACATTATTCTTTACAAAGTACCATTTGTTTTAAACAACCATGAACTCCAAAAATCACTACAAATTTTGTATGACACCAAATATCACACATAATAAGTCATTCTTTAGCTATTCAAGAAGCCTACATTATCGAACCAATTCAAAATAAGTTCTAAATTACCTCCCTCACACTTACGGGAAGCAAACCATTCTTGATCCCCTCCCTTCCATTTTGGCAAGGTAGGGTGATCTATTCTTAATTAGTTTTAACTATCTTAATCTCTAAAGCCCTGAGGTGTGTTTTTTGGCACTATAAATTTTTTGGGCAGCTCACTACGAATGGAGTTTTCATTTTTTTTTTCACTAAAATTTTTACACAAAATGTGCCCGAGGAGTAGCTTTAAGGCCCAACAATTTTCGTAACTTGACTTTGTGGTTAAAAAGTTATGGCATGATATGTCGTTTTCTTTATTCAGAGGGCAGCCCGGGCAAATGAAAAAACTTCTTAAAAAAAAATTTCTTCTCAAAAGTGAAATTTCAAATTTATTCTTTAGGTTTTTACATAAATGGGAAGCTTTGTTTTATTCCATTTGGATTAAGGAGTCAAAAGTTATGAGGAATTTTAGTTTGCAGGTAGGTATGGAATTTTTGAAAACCATACCTACCTGCAAACTAAAATTGCTCATAACTTTTGACTTCTTAATCCAAATGGGATGAAACAAATTGATTTTATAACTAGCCCTTAGTTGGAAATATGATGATTTTTATAACCAGTATGGGATGAATAGAATCTTCATCTAAAAAATTCCTCATAATTTTGTTTTTAGAAATAAAATACTAAAAAAATATGAAATCCTTTTCAAGTCTATATTTGCATATGAAGAAATTTTGGCCTTTTTCATAAGTTATATGCACTCCTCATTTCCCAAGAGTTTATCAACACTTGGTGTAAAAATGAGGTCTTTGCTTTGGCACTCTCCACAAGCCCAAGAGGCACCTCACTATCAACTTCCCCCTAAGTTGAACATTTTGCGTGAGTCAGATTGATTATTTATTTTCTCTTTTGATTTGTAAGGTAGGTACACCCAAAAGCGCCCTGTTCCTAAAAGCGCCATCTACAGTGCACATATATTTCCGAAATCAGTCATGGCGCTTTCAGAAACAGACTTTGACTGTTAATAACTTTTGCAAACGGTATCCAAATCCTGCGTTCTTTGGTGCGTTGGAACATGCTTTCACTTGCCAACAAGACTCCATCAAAATTTGAACTAATTAATAGCAGGAACTAGGCTCAGTATGAATAAGTGGCACTTTTGGGTGCACCTACCTTAATGGTCACCGCCTGTTTAAAAAAAATGAAAAGTTAAGTGCACTCCAAGTATGCTCAATTGCTTATATGGGTTGCCACCCTTAGTACTCACAAAATCACACCTGTCTCACTCTTGGAGTTTCATTTCCCACATTTCAAATATGCCTCACTCAAACATCATGATCTTCAAGATGCACTGTGTCTCATGATCACCAATTATTGTCTGGTAGATACACCTCTCAGATATGCATTTTTTTCCCCATATATAATTGAATGATTAAAATAGTCCAAGAATGCTTTTTTCTGTGTTTTTCAATGCAATTGTCACCGTCTTTTGAAAGAAAAGAAAAAAGCCCGCCAGGCCACTTGTGGCTGGTGCGCTTTTGTATTTCTACCTTGCAATGAAATTTTGTTTCATTTGTGTCAAAAAAAGAAAAAAAGAAAAAAAGAAAGTGAGTCCAAGAATGTCCAAACAGTACAGTACACAAGAAAGCAGGCTAACTTACTTCCAGTAAGATACCAGGGCTCTTCAGGTTGAATCATAGATTTTTGCCAGATTCCCTTCTGCAATTCCCTTCTATAAAGTAGTATAAATGAGTGAAGCTCTGGGGCACAGAGGGGGCACGCAGTTAACCCTTAAATGATGCAGGGGTGATCCAGGAAACCATCTTTTGTGAAACCGTGGGAATCATTGGAATTAAAAAATCCAAAAGTGCGCATTTGAAGTCAAATAACTGTAGAAGATCTTCCTTTTTCACCCCTAATTTTGAGGATGAATGCTTGCATTTCTGTCCTGTACAGCAAAAGGCTCACCTGTTCATCGACCAAGAAACAGCTCCATCGTCGTTTAGGGGTTAAGGTAAGTAGGATGTACGTTAGAGAGGTACCCATTTTCAATCAGGGACTCTACCCAACCTGTAGGGTGCAGCTATTTCCAACCAAAGCTTGGAATGTGTTTTTTCTCCATTTTGAGGTTGGGCCCAAGAAGATCATGACACATGTCTCAAAGTAGTGAGCAAGAAAGGAGAAAGTATCGAGCAAAAAAATGCTTAGTCTATGATTGAAATTGGAAGAATTTAGATATTGGCTTACAAACCACACAAATTTTTGGCTTCTAAAAATCATAATAATTTCAATTTGGAGGATCAAATTTTGAAATTTTTTAAGTCCCCATGCTTCCTATCTTCCTACTTGGCAAAAATTTCACTTGCCTCATACTACTCATGATCTATGTGAAAATCACTTAAGTCATCAACTATAGGTACCTCTATCGTAATTACCCATTGTTGGTACAATTCTGGCTACCAAAGCTCTGAGAAGAAAGACAAGAATTTAATTTTATGCACTCTATACCAACCCCCCTTTTTTAGTTTTGAGAAAGTGCCAAGATGGCAATTGCTTAAAATTTGGTGAAGCATTGAATTTGTACATCCATCCTTTGGGGGACCAAAAAACAAATTGTATTCATATTCATACACTTTTCATCCACATTTGGCAAATTCATCTATAATTTGAATAGAAATGAAAAAATATTGGTGAAAAAAAATTATTTTTGATGGACAAAATGTAAAATTTTATTTTGAAATGATGAATTGAATACCATGGTTTCAAAAAAAGAAAAGACTGCTCTACTCTAACCTAAGTTAAAAGCACATTTTTGCCAATGGCTGAGGTTGAAGCTCCATAAATCAAACATTCAAGCAATTTGGAGCACATTCTACTCAATATGAGGTGGTAGGATTTTTGTGTGTAGAAAGACAAGAAATATCAAGATTGCAAAATTTTCATAATTTTATTACCAAAATTAAATTACTATGAATTTTGGTAACCAAAAAGTATAATTGACTGGTAAATGATATCTTAAATCTTCTAATTTTGATCATTCAAAAATTACTTTTTTACTCACTACTTCCTATATTCTCACTCACTAATTTGGAACATGTGCAATAACCTCACTAGTCTCAACCTTCAAAAGAACCAACAAAATGCATTCCAAGCTTTAGTTCAAAATCTATTTAAGCAGGTTAATTAGAAATACTACACCCCTACAAGTTGGGTACGAGTGAGGTTGGAAATTTGTTTAAGCCTTGATTAGAAATATCATATTCTTACAAGTTGGCTATAGGTGTAGTTAGCAATTGGTGCTTTAGCCTTAACTAAGGTAAAAGGCATGCATAAGTAAAGTAGGAATACCATAAGATTAAATGGTTCGTGGGTCTTAAATGGTTAGAATGTACATGATTTTGTCATTTTAAAGCACAGTCAACGGAGAAGTGTCTAAAACCAACAAGGTACACATTGTAATAATTTCTAAATGTGGTATTCATTTTAGAATGTAAATCTACGTACACAATAGACAATTGCAAATTTTAGTCATCAAAAACATGAAGCTATCTATGGTGAACCTTGATTTGTGTTCTAGAATGATTGGAGGGTATAGAAATCAATGAAATTAGAAATACTATTGCAAAAGTTATGTCATCCAAAAGACAATTTATTCATTGTTGGACAACAAAAGAAATCCATAAAAACTAGAAACAAACTAATTTTTTTCTTCTTTCAAATCATAATTTATCAAAACAAAGATCTTTGATTCATTCCATTTAGAATAGTGATGTGAAAGTTATAGTGAATCTTGTTTTTTAGGCAATTGTAGCATTTTCTTGAGAAATAATGTCTTGAATTTGTTCTTGAATTTAGTTTGCAAAATGTTTGCAAAAAAACTCCATTGAATTTAGTTTGCTTGCTAAAATTGGCAATTTCACTGTTGAAATTAGTGTATTTCAATTTCGTCTTAGAGATATTCACAATTTAGTTTTTCCTTCTATCTTGCACCTACTTTTGGTCAAAAATTCTCTTAAGAATAAAAACAAGTTTTTTTTAATATGTATTTTCTTCACATTTTTTTCCTCTTTGTAATAGAAATGGCAATTTTGAATGTTTTTTTAAAACAAAAGGCAATGCTCTTTTATAGGTCAATTGATACATACATACATACATATATATATATATATATATATATATATATATATATATACATATAAAGGACCAAGGGATTACACTTTAGGCCTTTTGAGAACTTGGGGAGGCTCTATTGACTTCATAATTTTGAATTTTTGTATGAATTTTGGAAGATGGATGCTTCTCATCATACTCTATATGTAAAGCTTTGCTTCATGTCATTCCAACAAATATTGCAAAAGTTAGAATAATGTTAGTGTCAACTTGGGTACCAAAAATTAATTTCTAAAAGTATAAAAAATATATTTTTTAAGCTATGTAGATTGATACCTACCTTCCAAATATTGAACCATTATATTTTGAATAATGAGGTAAAAGTTAAGAAGAGTTTTAATTTGCTAGCAATAAAAGCACAAAAATCATATAATATCATCTTTTGCTTTGAATTTTGAAAATTCTCAAGTAAAAGAAAATATAAAGGATACTAATTGTTTACAAGAATATTTTTACCAATGAGATTAATGATTTTCAAATTTTTTCCAAAAGTTATCAGCACATTAGTTTCATCTTTCATTCTACAACACCTTTCATTTTTTTAAAAATTGATTATGAATTCTTTTTTGGTTAAAATTTCTTACAAATGTTTTCAACCCATTTTCCAACATATTGACTAAGATAAACAAGTTACAGTATATACATGTTTTCCTCTAAAAATGTTGGAAATTTTTTTTTCACCTTTAGGAAAGGTTGGAGAAACCAACATTTTGAAATTTAGGTACGTTGAACTTACAATTGGTGAAGATATCCATTCTAAACTTTTGAGTCAATGTATTTGAGCAAGTTAATCAAAGGATCCTACGGTTGAAATTGTTAAAAATTAAATATTGACAAAGATTTTGACCTTGCTTTCATAACATTTAGTAGCCTTTAGAGAGGCTACCTTTCCCTCTCTGAAGGTCTCATCCCGAAAAACATCCAAATGGAGAATTAAAGTATGATAAAAAAAATTATTTTGCAATTAATTCTATTGTTGTGACCCTAGCACTTGGCTAGCTAAGTAAAAATTAAGTATCATCTAACAATTTCGACATGCTTGTAACCATGGCACATATCAGTAGTTACTAATTTTGGTATAGAATATTCCATACCATTTCATTGGGTGGGAGGCAGTTAGCCTCACTGCTACAAAATGTTATGGTGGAGACAAGTATTTTGAAGCAATTTTGGGCCTTTAGACACATTGGTCCTTTAAGAGTAAAGAAAAGAAGGTTCAAATACAATGCTCAATATTAAAAAAATTTAGCAAACTTTTCCTTTTTTTCAATCCTCCTCTGTTGAAAATTTGAAAATGATTGTGCCTGTGTTGTTTCTAAGGGAGAAACACCCATTTCCATCCCTATACCTATTCTTGGGCCATAGAGTGTCACTAAATCTGTCCACAGGCATACATTGAGGCGTCCGACAGCTGTTTAATTCTAATTTGCTGACGCAGTTGTAAGACACATGTGTAGTTTTCATTCACTGACATCTGATTTCAGCAGGTGTTTGGTTTAAGGTACACCTACAGGACGGTTCCAGTGGTCTAGGGAGCCAACACTTTGAAAATTTACAGAAATTACATACTGATTCCGAAAAGTTTAATTTTTTTTTGAATATTCATGATTTTCACTCGCTAATGCTAGAAAAATATCAGTTTTAGAAAACGCTGCCTCCAACTATGCTGAATTCCTTATTCGGACGGTTTTGGGTGTTTCCACTGTACCCAGAATCATGCCATCTATGTTATTCCAATGATTTTCCACCAAATCTGCCCTCCTACCACTGCTACAGGTGCCGGTGCCGGTGGTCTGGTCTGCCGATGACGGCTAACTTATGCGAGCATTATTCCTTGAGGCTCGGCTGGCTGGAGTGCACGGCCTCGCTGGGTCTGACACCTTTGATCTTTACCGGTGAGCTACCCCCAGTATCCCAATGAACCGGCTTCCTTCCTTCCTTCCTTCTGTTGGATGGAGCCGGGGAGCTGGCAGGCACTCAGGCAGGGTCAGACAAAGAGACGAACTTGTACTATACGAGGGGAAGAAGAAGAAGAAGATGAAGATGAGATAAGGTAGGAGGCTCAAAAAGCGAGCATCTAAGCGCTGATGTGCCTTTTTCGTGTATCTCCTGATATGGAAATATTTTTAGTTTATTTTTCAGTGAAAGATAAATAGATGAGGAATCTAACACAAGTTGTTTCATATTTTTCGAAGCATTATTGAATTAGTTATGAATTTTCAAACACAATATACTACAGGTCCCCTCTATATGTGGTCATAGGCCCTTGGAAACCCATCCATGCATAGTTTTTAAAAAAATCAGGCCTTGTTCAAAAACTAGCAAGGCAACATGTGTGAAGTAATTGAAATGGTTTCTAAAAGTGTCTCTTTCTAAATTTGGAATGAAAACTTGATTTCATCATTATTTCAGATTTTTCAATACTTGTAAGATGGTAGTTGAATAACGAATTCTAATTTAGAATTAAATTAGTAGACATCTGATCACTTAGTTGGGAACGAACTAGGTGTGGAACGAACAAAGTAAAAACAAATCTCATCAAGCTCCATTGTAATCCAGATTAATCCACAATTCATTTTTCCAAAATTCACATGTCCATATCAAAGCCCCTACTGGATGGTTGAAAATGCCCGCTCAATTTTAGAGCCCTCTCCTATAAGTTAGGAGGTCCTTAACCCCTAGACAATGGGTGGGTCACCGTAGGGGAACAGCGGGTTGTGAACAGAGTCCGCTTGAGCAAAGACCGCACGAGAAAGCCACTATTTTTGGACATAGAATTTAGTCCGCAATCTAAGGTGGAAACACCCAAAACCGTCCATTTAAGGAATTCAGCATAGTTGGAGGGAGATTTTCCTAAAATTGATATTTTTCTAGTATTAGCGAGTGAAAATTATGAATATTCAAAAAAAGAAATAAATTTTTTGGGCATTGTATGTAATTTCTATGTTTTTTTGAAGTGATGGGTGCCTAGACCACTGAAAGTGTCCAGTAGGTGCACCCAAAACTGAACCCTGCAAAAATCAGCCCTGAGCCAACCAGATTTTCTTAAGTGTCCTTCACCTATGTCAACAAATTATTTTCACACATGTGTCAAACACATTAACTACACTTTAGGGACATATTTGAGTGACTCTACACTCCACTGCAAGGTACAGGGACGGGAATGGGTGTTTCTCCCTTAAATTTTGAGCTGGGCAATGGAACCTTCATGTTGAGAGAATCTGGTCTTGCCTAAAAATATGAGTACACCAATCTAAGCTAATTTATGCACTACATTATGGCGCACGCTCTTAGGTTTGATACAAAACAAAATTTGGATGAAAAGCTTCCTTTTCCATTTTGTAGCCTGTTATGAAGTCATTCATTGACGAGAAAATGGTGCCCGCATCGTTTTAAGGGTTAAATGGAGCATCTAAGGGCTAGAATTGGATTTGGGGGAGGTAAAACATCTTGATATAGTTTTCATTACCTTAAACTTTCTTTAACCCTTTAGTGATTATAGAGTTGATTTGGAGGGTGGGCGTAGTTCTTCAAGAAAGTGAATTTTGTGGCCACTCTAAGGTTGTAATCTTAGATCGAACCATATAAAGTATTTCCATAAGGGAGATTCTTCAACCTAACAAAAAATCAAACTCATCCAACGGTACAAATTGCTATAAATAAGGTAGAAGGTCCATAAATCAACCTTTTAAAGGCTAGAATTGAATTTTGGGGAAGTGGAACATCTTTAAATATATTTCAGTAAATTTTTCTTAAGAGGCAAATAGAATAGGCATCTAACCCAAGTTGTTTCATATTTTTTTGAGGCTTTTTGAAATTAGTTACAAATTTTTGAAGTTCACAAAAAATAGTCCTCTGTGGTCATCAAAAGCAATACCCTTCTAAAATGTGCAGATTGGGTACATTGAAGAAAGCAAAATGTACCTCTAAATTATATTTGCTTTTAGAGCCTTATTGGAATTTGAGTTGTTTTCCTTAATCCTCAAAAATCAATGACTTGAATGATCTTTTAGAATTTGTGCTACATAAATTTCAATGCATAAGTTTACTTTGGGCATTCATGAGATTACAAAGCAACACTTATGCCTTGTCAAGACATCAAGATACAAAAAAATCTCACAAATTGGTTGATATTTTTTCATATTTTTGTTGAATACTTCCCATTTGAGGGTCCAGGTCATTTGAATCTGCAACCTCATAGCTAATGCGTTAATGCTCCAATTATCTTGAAATTGGTTTTGTTTGAAGCACATGAAGATACTCTAATTGTATTACTTTTTGAGATTTTTGTGATCAAATGTATTTTGAACAATATTAGACCGAGAGTGCAAAAATCAAACAAAAAGTGGTCAACCGGTCACTAAAGGGTTAATAAACAAGTGGAATTGACATTTAATTCAAGTTGTTTCATGTTTTTTGGAGCTTGATGGAGTTAGTTACAAAATTTTGAAGTTGAAGCGGTATAGGGTTCTAAAATGGAACACCTCCCAATATGTACACAATTTTTACATTGTTGAAGGCTATGAAAAAACAAACATGTACAAACAAGGTACATTTAAGGAGGTGCTCTAGTTTAGAGCTTGCTTTGTTTTATAACCTTCTATGTAAGTGTAGAGAAAAGTGAAATTAATTAGGTTGCCCCATACTAATTATTGACATTTGCATGACAATATGTAAATATTTATTGTTACTGTACAAGAGTGCATTACTTTTAAACTAGGTATTGTTGTATTTGGGACTCATGAACCTCCATGTGTAACAATGAAAATATTTGTAAAGGTATTTGTTGACTTTGATGGCTTGTAAAGTAATTTTTTTGACAAAAGACAATCTAATTGTTTGGGCATCCTAATTTCACTATTTTGTGTATACAAAATAATAAAATTAGGATGTCTAAACAATTAGATTGCATGTAATAGGCAAACCTTCTATGATAGGCATTTAGAGAACTACCCATTAGAGTCTCATATCATGTCATGACAAACTTAGAAATAGGATTAGGACTACATTATGTTGATGTGTGGCCATAATCAATGTCTTGGAAGATCATTATGGAATCATTAAAATGACATTTACAACTTTAAAGTGTAAACTCATCATTATTTTATTTTTTTGTATCCTTTCTTATCATGGCCATGTTTAGAAATCTTGTAGCCATGTTAGAAAATGTTGTGACTCTTTTAGGGAGTAAGGTGACTATTATGGAAACACTTTTTGTTGATTGAAGTAATCTAAACACTCTTTTGGATCAATCAATTGGGCATCACACTTCAAAAATTCATAAAATATTTACACTTTGTTCAAAAGATAAAATTTTGGTACCTTCCTTCAATTCTAACACTTGTATTTGAATGGGATAAAATCTAATTTCTTTTGTTTATGGCAACAAGACAAAAACATTCATTCAATGTGTCATACAAGAAGGCCTTTTTAATTTATTCCAATAAAGTTACTTTACAAGCCAAGAAAGTCAACAAATACTTTTACAAGTATCTTCATTGGTACACATGGAGGTTTATAAATCCCAAATACAACAAGACATGATTCAAAAGTAGTGCATTCTTATACTAAAACAATCAATATTTATATAGTGTCAAATGTCAAGAAATTAGTATAGGGCAATTTAATTTCACTATATTGTTTGTAGTATAAATGAATTAATAAACAAATTTTATACATATAGCATATCATTATTAACCAACATTGGGATTGTTTTGCTCCTCCCCAAAATAGGAGTCACTCATCATACAACTTCATAATCAAACAATAATTGTTTGTATATTAAAATAAATTTGCTTCTAGGGATTCAATGAAGAATTGTCTTGATCTCCACAAAAGAATGATTTAGGCTTGTCAATTATTTAATTCCCTTAACTATGTTTACTCCCAAAACAGTCAAAAAATACCATTTCTAGTATCAATTCCAAATTTTTTTAAAGCATTTTTTGATATTTGGAACCGTAGGATCTTGTTGTAAATCGGTTTAAGAACATAAGGAAAAAATTTGAAAGTTTTCCACCATGTAAATTGCAATGGTGCTAATATGAGAGCATGAAAATGTGAATATGTGAGCCTTGAGCCTATATAAAAGTACATATATTTCAACCATTGAAGGTGCTTATAACCTAAACGCCTATACTATAGGTATCTATAATATAAATACACTATAATCATAAAAAGTTTATTTAATAAAGACACTTCTACTATAGATTTATGGTTTTCTAGGCTAATGGGCTCACACTTTTGAAGCTCACATATTAGCAAACCTCATATTGGTTGCATGATACTAGCATTTGAGTGTTCAAAAATCATTTTTTTCATTCTATAGAAAACATAATCACTACACTTCAAAAGGCAACAATCTTATGAAAAATAGTCCAAAATGGTTGTGCTTCTTTGGACTCATTGTCATTGTCATTGTTGAGACCAACTAGAGTACTTGCCTAAAAAATTTCAAATTATCTAGAATTGTACATCATATAGGAAAAAATTAATAAGTAAAAAGAAATAGTAAATGATTCAAAATACAAAATTGTTAGGAATTTATTTGTGGAATTGAAAAATGCCAATTCCAATGGTTGCAATGTCATAATAAACAATCTCCATCCTATGATTTTATTTTATTCTCCAAAGATATTGAAAATTGAAAAAATAAAGGACTTGAAAGTTTATTTTAGAATAGGGAGTCCATAATTGCCTATAAACAAAAATTCTTCATAATTTATGACTCATTGATCAAAATCAAATGGTTCAAAGCTTTCTAGGCATACAAAAATGAACAAAATCAATTATGAATTTTTATTTTTGAAAATATAATTTTTTTTCAATCTCCCAAACTTTCATTTACAACAAAAGTAATATATTTGGCCATAACTTTGACTCATGTTTCCAAATGTCTTGATTTTTAGTACACATGAAAGATATTCTTGTCCCTACCTTCTATCAAAACTTGGGACAAAAATATAGAAATCTCCACTCACATATACTTGCCTAAAATTGCTATATTGCCAAATTTATCAAGTTGGTTTTTTAGAGGTTAATAATGGTATGTAGATGGTGTGATCACATCATTTATAAACAAGTGACCAGTATCCAAGTTACGCCGTATAAACTAACTATAATGAAAAGGTAAATTCTAGCATATAATTGACTAGGATTATTAGAATTTAGCAAAAAGTATTGAGGGGTGATTGCAAGAATGACTTCACGATTTTGTCTCAAAATGGCCTTAGTACTAGAGTACTGTGACTTTTGGAATAAATTATTTTTTAATGAAATAAAATATGGATATTATTAAGAACACTCTAAATAGTATGTAGATGAAAGTTCTAACTTAGAAAAATTTATCTCAAAAAGTTATGCTCTCTCAAAGAGTGATGAAAAATACAAGAAAATAGGTAGTTTGGAATTTAATTTTTCTTAAATAGTAAAAAAATTCAAAAAAATAAACAAAAAAAGCCTATTTTTCCTAACTTAAATTTTCTTCTTCTTGCCAATTTTCATCTTCAAAAAAATTATTTTGTGTTTTCTACAAGTGTACCTTGGTAGTGCACTTTGAGCACATATGGAAGGTGAATACTTTACTATTTTTAGAAAATCTCTTCACAAGCTTGTGTAACTATAGTAAAAGTCTTTGTATCCCAATTTTCACCTTCAAATTTGAAATTTAGGGTTGGAAATAGTACTAAAACCCCTCAAAATGGCCAAGGTAGACATCCAATTGGGGTCAGTTTAAAAATAGTAAACTAATTTTAAAAAAATTCAAAAAATTATCAGATGTCAATAACTTTAGGTTGTACCTCTGTTCCAAATTTCACGGCAAACAAAGACATAATGCAAAAGTTATGAGCAAAAAACCACCTGTCCAAAGCCTAGGGGACAACAAATAGGACAAGTCATTCTTGCAATCACCCTGAGTCAAATTGGACTATTGATGAGAGCCAAATTGACAATGGAGACTTACCATATCCTCCTAAATCACATGAAGCTTACTAATGAAAGCACTAGGCTCATCACCATATTGTTGTTCAAAGTACAACTTGATATTTGTTAGGGTTGCACAAATATAACTATATACAATAGGAGGCAAACATTCTCTAATTTTGAGTACAGTTTCGTCACTACTTTCTTCTAATGGATATAGGTACTATAGTATCCGATATAACATCTTCAAAACCAACTTCAAGAATGGCATTGAAATCAAGCTTAGTCTCAAAGTCTGCATACTCTTCAATTGTTATGGTTGAAGTTGTTGGAGAAGCTAATTCAACCCAACCATTAACTAATATTGTCCATCAAACTAAAAGTGACAATATTTGACAACTATTTTGAAACTCAAAACAAAACTTAGCCATTATCCATCTACAAATAGCACTAGAAGGAGTACAAAAAGATAACCAATAACTTCTTAACTATTTCCTTTGCATTTTTTCAAGAGTACAAAAATATTACTATTGGTGAATTTTAACTGTACATTACCAAGTTTGATTGTCATATTCCCTATTTTGAAATAAATTTTTGATCAAGAGTTTAGGTATGTGTGCTAGTTAACCTTGCACTAGCATTTGAGTAGATTAAATAATGTTTCCATCACAATAGACAATAGAGGCAAATGGTCCATTGACTAAGACACTCTAGTTGGTCTTTAGCTATGTACTTTTCCTTTTTAATCTCACATGTTTTAATATGAATGGATGCTTATTTTGAAATAGAGGGAGTATGTTTGAAAATGTAAAAAGAAATGTTGATAAAGTAGAAAAATGGATAAATTTCATTGAACTCCATAGATTTTTTGTCCCTTTTTCTACAAAACTACACAACACAAGTGTTTGTATATGTTAAGCAAAATTTATAATAGTCTAGGATTCAATTGATAGGTTTTTCAATTACGTATCCTATTTTAAAATGTCCTAATGTTGTTCATTGTGAAATGTTTATCTACTAGTTATATGGTTTTACAAAACCACTCTATTAGGATACAAAAGAGGAAAAAAAACTACAATTCTAACTTCTTTTTGAAATTTGTACAAATTGAGATTTCATTCTTCTTGGATCTCACATCAAGTTCAAAAGGTCATCTACAAATGAAACCAAAACTACATATGTCCATCAAAAAGGGACTCTATGGTATCTATAGTCTATATTACATTATTTGGTCTACTTTGATTGACTCCAACATTTGAAATTTTAAAATTAAGATGCACATATTTGTCCAATTAGTAAAGGTGTAAAATTTTCTAACACTATTTTTTTTATTGTTTTAGCTTACACTAATTAATTATTTTTTCCAATAGTGTGATTTTACAATACACATGCTATTAGGTCATTCTTTAGGGTAGGAACTTGATTTTCACTCATCCACCTAATATTGTGTATTTTCAACAAGCATTTTTCTTTCCACAAAGTACTTGCTAGCCCTTTTTCTGGCACCATGGTGCTAGATTGCACCATTTTAAAATATATTTATACTTTTTGCCACATAAAAGTAATCTTTTACTTTCCAATTTTTTTAATTCAAAATATAGATGAAATCGCCAAATTTGTATGAAAAAATGTACAAATATGATTGAAAAGGATTTTTGGTTCAAAAGATGAATGGATGTAGAAACACAATGCTTTAACAAATTTTATGTGATTGTCATCTTGGCACTTTCTCAAGAACTAAAAAAAGGCTAGTACCTACTTATTTACACATCCAATTAAGTCATTAAAGAAGAACCAGTGTGCCCTATGCCATTGCCATACTCCAATTCAAAGTAAAAATATTTTTTTAATTTTTTAATCCATAAACCACTTTGAAATTCAATAACTTTCACACCACGAAATAGAGCCCATGCACCCCCTCCTCACCAAGAGCTTTCTAATGGTACCAAGCGCACAACCAGATGCATGGCGTGCAAGGTCTCAATATAACAAACAAGAACAACAAACAGAACAAAACAAGTTTTTGAACACTTGGTGTAAAAATGAGGTCTTCTGCTCTAGTTCTCTCCACAAGCCTGAGTGGCATCTCACTCTCAGCCTTCCCCCGGGCTGACTTATCCGCGTGAGCCGGATTGAATGTTTTTTTTTTCCTTTTGGTTTTTTCATGGTCACCTCCGTTTTCCAAAAAACAAAACAAAACAAAACAAAAACAATAACCTATCTTAAGTTGTTGATGATTCTGCATCTCCAGAGTGTCGGTGTTACTCTATCAATCTGGACCCATCTGTTCTCCCAAAGTCCAAATCTCAAATCCAAGGCCATTTATGAAGGCCATTGATCTGAGGCAATGCGGAGACGGGTTGCCAATTGCACATGATAAGAGACCCCCTTCATCACTCATGTATAACTTTTGAAATTTGAATCATTGCCGCCTCATTGGTGGTGTCCCACAACGACAAACTCTTCGCGACGACTATCTACGATTGATCGTCAATTGGCACCCTTGAGGATTGAACTCCGTCCAAATTGTTCTCTCATAATGCCCGCCTTCATAATGATTTTGTTGAAAACCCGCCGCTAGCCCCCCATCGAAACGGTCCCACACATTGTAACTTTTCTAACTCATATCCATTGTGTGTGCAAGTCAGGCGAGCCCTCAATCTGCCAATTGATTTGAGCCTACCGGCGTGGAATCAATTGAGAGGCCCGTGAGGCTGCGACCATGTGTGACGACGGAAATCGAACTCCGTCCAAATTTGCTGGTAGGATGTTATCCGCATTTTTTCCCCCCTTTGGACTTTGGGTCTATTATTATTCATGACATGACTCAGAGGTTTGGTGTCTGCCATATCTGATATCTGGCTCTGCAAACAGAGCTTTTGGACGGATTAGAATCATCGTTGGATGTGCGTGAAACTACTTGCTCTTGTTTTATGGGTTTTCGTGTAAATCTTTGGGACAACAGCACGGACAGGCAAGGATTTTTCTACTGAAAGTCTGGGACTCGCAGTGATCCCAAAACTGGCTAAGGTAAGAGGTCCTATAATGGACCATCTCAGGGCTGAAACAGAACCTTAGGGGGGTAAAACCTCTAGAAATATCTTTCAGTAAATTTTCTTTGAAAAACAAGTAGAATTGACATTTAACCAAAGTCATTTCATATTTTTCTGAGCTTTTTTGAATTAGTTATCAAATTTTGAAGTTGAAAGGGTATAGGGCTATAAAATGGTGCCCTAGCTACAATGTACACTATCAGTGCTGAAGGCTATGAAAAAGCAACATGTACAACTACTGTATATTTAAGATAGAATACCATTTTAGAACCTGCTCCATTTCAAAGCCTTCTACTTTAAATTTCACTCATTTTCTACTTAATTTTTTCATGCCCTTTGTATAAATTTAAAAAATCTTTCAAATGAACATTTGGCTAAAAACCTTGAATCTATTCTCAAATCACTGTCTGGGACAAGGTAAGGTAAGTGAGCCCATTGCAGGGGTTGGGGTGAATTGCCCCCTTTGCTCAAACACTTGGAAAAATGTTGAATTTAAAAAAATTTCCACTCATGATAAAATTTGCAAATTCTGAATTCATATTTGCAATTAGTGGCCCTTATTAGCTAGGAAGTGCGTTCAAGGTAAAGTAGTCAAGCACAAAATAGGGGGATTTTTATTTTACTTGCACCATGACCTTGTGGGCCCAATGAAATAGAGTTCAAACATTCACATCACTAAGTTAACTAAGGGAGGAGGCTTGAAAAATTGTCGAGGTTCTAAAATTGCCCACCTTTCCAAATAAACATTATTTGTACATGTTGCTTTTTCATCTTTGCAACAATATACAAACAATGTAAATTTGAGGGGTGCATGATTTTAGAGCCCTATGGCATTTTGACTTCAAAAATTTGTAACTAATCCCACAAAGTTAAAAAAAAACATGAAATGACTTGGGTTAAATGCCAATTCTTGTTGTCTTTGAAGAAAGTTCTACTAAAAAATAATTCAAGAAGTTTCACTTCTACGAAATTCAATTTCATCTCTTACATAGGAACCTTATAGAACTCCTCCATTACACCTAAAGACATACAAATAAGCAATTTACAATGGTTCACACTATGTAATGGTGACATTTTTTTTGAAGGGTCTTATTGGTAGTCAAAAGGGGATTCTATATTCTCTAAAAATGCATTTTTTAACGTCATATGAATAAACTGTGAATTTTTATGGTGCTAGAAATAGGTGCTTTTAAAACCAACTACAAACTCTCATGAATAGTGGGGGTGCAATTTAGACAAGAATTTATAGGGGTTGATTTTAGAAAGTGGCTGAAATTAGGTGTAGTCATCTTATGATTTTGCATACAAAATCAATTTATGGACGAGCTAAATAATGTGAAAGTAGAGTCTTATTATGAGAAATAATGTGCTAAGCTATGGGTAGCAGGGAACATTATTTATTATAAAGAAGCTGTACTCTTACATTACCGGAATGTAGGATGGTTGTATCAACCACACAACATCAAGGGTCTAGAAAGAGGTGCAACATATTGCTTAACTCTTAAAGGACCAAGGCCATTAATTTATCAAAAATTCTCAAAATTTCCATTTTTGCTAAATTCACCCATGAAAATAATTTCTTTTTTAAGAATCTAACTGTAAAAACTTATACGTAACTTGAATGAGATCATGTAGTAAAAGATTCATGAAGTTTGACAATATAAATTGAAAGATATGAGTATTATATATTTTTGAAAAAATATTTTTTTTAAACTGTAGTCAGCAATTTTAGATGACTTTGACCACCATTTGTGAAAAAAAATCGTTCTATAGAATTTGAATTTATAATTTTCTGTATCATAGAATTGAGTTGAGAGTTTAATAAAAAAAATTCCACTAGTAAAACACTTGATTACCATTCTTTAAAAAATTGTTATGTAGAAGTAGGTCCAAGATTGAAAGAAAAACTAATTAAATGGTTTATAAACTAATTCCCAATGTACCCTTCAATGACACCATTCATCCTTTTCAATTTCTGAACAAATTTAATTCTTATCTCTAAAATGTAATTAAACATATATGTGAAATTTTCATTTTTAAATGAATACTTTAAGTGATTTTTGAAACTGTAGACATTTAAATTGCCTCAAAAACAAGATTATCCATAACTTTCTCATTACTAGTCCAAATAGAATGAATCAAGGCTTCATATATAGACAAAAAAGTATATTATTTCAAAAATAAAATAAATTTTGACTTTTGACTTTTTGCAAAAAAATTAATTTTGCTACCCACTCAATGAAAATTTGGGCTTTTTGTGGTACAACTTTAGCTTGTTAACACCAATTGAAATAGAAATTATATTCTTACAAAGCTAATTAATTTTTCTATCTTGTGAGAAAGTTTCAAAAAGTTTCACCAAAAATTGAAGTTATAGGAACGTGCCCAATATCCATTTGCCCCGTTGGTTCTTTAGGGGTTAAGCAATCCTATAGTATATCCATTGGACATGCTTCTTTTCATCTAAATGAAAAACAATCACATGTCCTAAAATGTTTGTCATTGTGATTATGTAGTCAAACTAAATAGAAAGGCAATTGAGATTGTATTGTCAACTATATGCAACAAAAGGGTTTGATTTGCTTTAAAGATATAAAAGGGGTTGAATGGATGTAAATATCCTAAAATGAATGAAAATTGTTCATTTGGATGAAATTTTTGGCAATAAAAGAATACAAGTTTGTTGAAGTAGAAAAAAAATCTTTTGGGAAATGGACCTAGAAAGTGCAAAATCTTAAAATGTAGATAGCTTGGTTTGTTAATTTGTCTTTGAAAATGGTTAAGTATAGTAAGAATCACCAAAGAATTCTTTTTCCATATCTAAAAATACATTTGGAAGGAAACTTAATTTTGCAAACACCTACATACAATAGTATGAATTTTTCTAAGATTTTTATGCCCAGATTTGCAAGTGTGATAGAAGTACATCTCATCTATATTTTGAATTCAAATTTTTTATTACGAGCTCTCAACAATAATTCCATCCCCTAACTAAATGACAAGTAATATGTTTTCAGTAATAAGTATAATTTTAAAAAAACTACTACTACTACTACTACTACTACTACTACTACTAATTTAACAATGTCCACTATCATTGTGAATTTTATCTCCATTGGATAATTTCTTCCAAAGTTGTGATTAGAAATGCTAAGGGCAAACAAATTGTAACATGAAACAATAGAGAGGGTTTTTGTATTTCCAATATTGATTTTTGAAGCAAAAAATTGTAGTAAAAATTGGATACATGTATTTGTTTATTTGTAAAAATCACACTTGGAAAGAGAAATTTGAAATTGTATAAAGTTTGAAGGCTAGAGGTACTATTGAATATCTCAAATTAGGATTTTTAATGTTAAATTTTTAGAACAAGATCATCCATAATATTGATTTTTTCCATTATCGAAGGTGAAAATTTTTAAGTCACCTACAAAATTATTGTTTTCACACAATTATATTTTCTTAGAAACTATTGCTATACAACAATATATTATTCTATGTTATTTAAATTTGATCATAAACAATGTAATTTTGATTAGTTGGTGTCACATATAACAATAGGACAAAATAATATATTTTTATTTTAGTGTATAGGAATTTTTTTTAAGATTCTAAAAGATGAAATTCGTAGATATTCACAAATTAGGCATCTTTTTGCAACATACCTATTGTACATATAAGGCGAGGTTGGTACATTGTTGCTAAATATTTAGTTAAAGTTTCTAAAGTAGCTTTGACATATTCAAATTTAATTATTAAAAAGTCATCATTCTATAAGATAGATTTCAAAATATTCAATTCATAGCTTCAAATGCCAAGTGAATTGATGTGTGATACAAGGGGTAAGACAAGTTCTTTATACAAATGGAGTAATGGTAGGTAGAACAAACCATGCGGGACATGTAAATGGTTAGAATTAGTAGAAGCTCAACTTCTCATAGTTACATCAAAAGTAAGAATTATGTTCATAGTACAATTCCAGACCTCATTTAGACATAGTAAAATGATTTAAAAAAATTTACTTAGAAAACATGAAAAGTCCAGTTAACTTTCATCTCAAAAAAAACGTTTGACATTTCAAGACTCCATTCAAAAATTATGAGCAAATCTTAAAGAGGGCTTAAAAGAGATTTGTTATGGATAATTTTAAACATCCTTTTAATTCTGTCCATAACTTTTTTGTAAAGACTCAAAATGACAAAAGTTTTTTTGAGATGACAATTAGAATGATTTCTCAATTTTTTCTTAGTTCAAATTATTTACAAAAGAAATTATTCTACCATGCCAAATAAGGTCTGAAATTCTACATTTAACACACTTTGACCCATATTCTTCCTTTGAGTATGTCTTTTTCTTATCATGTTCATATCAATCATGTATTTGAATTCTTTCATTTATGCTTATAAAAGAAAAAGATATTTATTACGATATGACTTTTATAAGGATTGAAATGATATGAGATGACATGTCATTAAATTTCTAAAATTCCAATCATTTCTTCAAAATGAAAAAAAACACTTCATGTTTAATAACTGGGTTCATCATTCACAAAGAAAATAATCTTCCTAAGGGTCTACAAGTTGGACAAAAATTTCAAAGTTGAATCAATCAACAGGTTTATAAAAACATTGACAAGTATACTAATAAGGGTCCCTAATAAAGGTCTGTTCCCACTTGCTACTAAGGGGGCATTCTTAGTGGTTAAAGTGGAGAGCGTTCACAACAGCAGCGACTATTATCGCCCGAGCCTACGCAGAAGGTCCGGTGGAGCACGAAGCTAGAGAATGGTAGAGGCAGTAATGACCACTTGTGTCGTCCGTGCTGTGTCAGAGTTGCTGTAGCAGATGTTGTAGATTTAGGGACGAGCTATGGTAGAAGGCTCAGAAACCGCTCATGTAAGGGCTGGTTCGCATTTTTACAGTATTTCTTTAGATGGGAACATTTTTAGCTCATTTTTCAGACCAAGAAAAATTGATGGAAAATCTAGCCCAAGTGGTTTCATATTTTTTGAAACATTATTGAATTACTTATGAATTTTCAAAGGAGATGTGTCCTAGGTCCCTATTTATGTTCCTAGGTCCTTCATATACTGTTCAGTTGCAATTCTAAAGAAAAATGGGGAAAGCAAAGACAATGATTGGCTCTTGCGACAAAGAATGCTTTTTCCTTCACTTCATTCAATGACTCGTGAGGTCAATTTATAAACTGCATCATGTCCATTCTACAACCAGTTATAGGGGCGGTTCTTAATGCCCGAACTGTTTTCGAGCCCTCTACCTTAGCAAGTTTAACGAGCAAAGTATCGTTTGCTTAATTATGGCTCTCATGCGTGGAAGCCGTGAATTAATTAGCTGCCTAGTGCTGCTTAAGGATGCTTCCGTGACAAGCTTCATCATCCTCGTTGGAGAATTCTTGGAACTCACCTAACATGGACTAAGTGCAGCTTTGCCACTGAATGCCATCCTTCTGAATCTTGCGAGAGGAGGTCAGTGTGAGAGAGAAGTGCACTGTGCGAAGCAATTATTGTAGACGACGTTGGGGCACCGGCTTGCAGCAGAGGTTAGTGACAGTGAACATGAGATACTTAATACCTGTTGCTATAGCTTGTGTGATCCTGTGAGTGATTCACAGGATTGAAATTCAGTGTTAATCGTGCATCCGGGCATCGGAGCACGACTGTTTGTGCAATTGTAAGAGATTTCAGAATTGAGGGAGTTTGGCGATGCACTTCAGTGATGGACAGGCTGCAGAAATCTTTCAATCAATAGTCACGTTCTAAGGAAATTTGCGAATATGAGAAAGGTGACAAGCATTGGAGTAAACTTATTGAGCCACAAATCGTGATGAAAGGCAACAATTACTGAATTTTTTAAAAAAAAATTAGAATTGTAAATTGGATCAGTAGCTTGCGGAGGAGCAACACCGTTGCCAACTGCCGATCGAATTCCAAAATCACTGAATCAGTGGCTTTGGGAAGGAACACAAGGCTCAGATTGAAGCTCCCGAGTTGCAAATTGGGCGTGGAAAAGTGTCTCCGATGTCTGACTCACGGCACGCGCGATTGGAACCTGAACCTCACCAACGTCGCCCGAACCAACGCAGGAACTTCCGAAGCAATGCATGTGTGAAAACGAAAGGGGTTCTTCGCTATAAGCTGTCCTAACTAAAATCCTTGTTGTCAACTAGTAGCAAGTGGGAACATACCTTAAGTATGTTGAGTTACTAGAATCTGTTAGTATTAGTTTCTTTTTGTTTTTTGAACAAATGGGCAAGCCCACTGCATAAAAGAGAATCTGTATTACTGTAGTTTTTGACTTTTCCCTTTTTGAGACTTCCCAAATTATAATCAATTATACAAAATAAGCTTAGAAACTTTATGAGTAGGGGGACAGATGTATGGTAATTGCTATATACAGTAATTAAATAATTGACTTCAAATGCAAGACAACTTGGTGTCATCATTCTGTATGTAGCAAACAAATGTAAGCATGGAGCTTGCTCCATCTGCTTTGGATTCTCATGGTGTTCCAATCATCACTCTGTGTACATCTCCAACATCAATATGTATGTGAGCTGAAGATACAATCTCAGAACATCTACCAAAAGAAACTTCCATAAGCATTGCATATGGTATCCAAATGTCACAGTTTCTGGTGTGTTGGTAGTTGGCAACAAGAAAATCAGTGAAAATTTGACCAATCTAATAATGATATCTAAAGTGGGTACACCCAAAAGTGCCACTTATTCATACTGTGTCTAGTTATTGTGATTAGCTTGTTCAGATTTTCATGTAGTCTTGTTGGCAAGTGAAAGCATGTTCCAACGCACCAAAGAACACAGGATTTGGATACCATATGCAAAAGTTATTAATGATCAAAGTCTATTTCTGAAAGTGTCATCTACAGTTTGTGAACATGGCTGATTTAGGAAATGTATGTGCATTGTAGATGGCACTTTTAGGAATGTGGCGCTTTTGGGTGTACCTACCTTATATCAAAAAACTTCATAACTATTGTATGCAATTTTCAATTATTATAGTCTTTGTTGTGTTGGACCTTTTTTTTTTCCTTGCCAACAAGAAATCAACCAAGGTTTGACCCATCTAATAATGCTAACTAGGTGCAGTAGCTCGCTTTGGGGGTAAGCATCAACCTGATTCCTCTATTTCAGTGCGTTTTGAATTTTTGAATTTATTTTTGAACAACTGTGAAGAACCCATTGCATTAAAAAATTTGGACATTTTAATCTGTGATCACTAAATTTCAACAGCCAATTATGCAGCCAAGAATAGGAACAAAAGCAGCCAAAGAAAATAATGAAACTTAATTATATGCTATTGCTTTCTACAAAAGGTGGCCCAATTGATTACAAGTTCCGTGAATGGTGTGGGCTACGTAAATAAATAAAGTTCCTTTGATGCTGCCATGCAAATACCAGAAGCAAATTTTTCTTGGATTCTAAGTTATGGACCCTTTGACACAGTCATTGCCTGTGCGAGCTTGTGAATAATGCATGTTTTAAAATTATGGGAAGGGGCCCGGGGACTGTTACTGTCATCACAAAGAATTTGATTTTAAAGTGGGCACCGCCCCACGCAACCACCACTTTTTACTGCTACTGTGCCTAGATACTTTTGTTAGAATGATAAAAAAAATTCATTACACACCAAAGAATGCAACATTTGGATAGTGCATGCAAAAGTTACGAAGGATCAAAGTTCTTTTGGTAGAGGTTATAAGATTATTTCTACCATGCTAGTATACATTAAGGGTAGTCATGGCTCTTCCTCCCTGCTGAACTTCACCACCGTTAAGCGTTATGGCAGCTTAGGGTTGGCTCTTGCGAGACGGTATGCGACAAAATATTCTTCGACGACGAAGAATTCGCCACATCGCTTATTCTACTCTGGAGGTGAATAAGCGGTGTGAAGAATTCTTAGCGAGCGAAGTTGTTACCAAAAGCTCCCGATCGCACTGATGAAGTGAAAGCCGGAAACGCATTCGCACAATTCCGATTCTACACACTCATCGCACTCGAAAGGGGTGCCACAGCTCCTTCATGCTAATCAACTCTTAATTGGACCCTGTTTTCCCTCATTCTTCTGCAAAATCTGGGTGCTTGAAGGAGCCATGACTACCCCTATTAATTTTGGAGGTGTGCAAAGGTGACCATGGCAATTTTGGGTCAATGGCCCATGTGGGGAAAGCCACCGTAACTATTTCCCACAGTGCTCAGACTAAAAATGGTAAAGTCTCTCAAAATATCATAATTTATATTTGAAATCCATTAAGTATGTCTTTATTATTGATTCATGCAAAGTACCTTTTCTTCATTCCATTGATATATTACATGTTTTTTTTAGAATATTCATAAAAGCTATTGAAAGTTGATGGAAACTTGAACAAGTTGATGTTTACTAATTATTACATCAATATATGTCATCCATTTGGTTATAAAGGAAACAAAGTGTAAACATTCTTTGCACATTATTCATAGCTATTGACTTTCTAAAATTAGTTATTATTCAAAAACTCTAATATAGAAAAGAGAAGAAAAAATTATTTTGAAACTTTATATGAACTAAACTATAATCCATAAATATTTTTTGTATTCAAATGCTTTTATTAGTTTACTTGCCAAATTTTTACACCATCAATGTTCCAATTTTATAGTAGACATTTTTGTAATTTGAAAATCTAAGAATATTCTTAAAAATATTATCTTTTCAATTTTTACTTTGATTTTCTCTGTGATATTCTAAAGACAAAATTCTGCATATATTCACCATATCTAACCTTCGAATCTTACACAAGACTAATATAAAAATGTGTGGAAGAAATTTCAAAAACTTTGAATTGAGATTGTAAGATATTTGCATATAAAGTGAAAAAAATATGTTTTTTTGTACCTTGTTCAACTAAATTTTGGGCTTTGAATCCTCTTAATTGAAATATTTTACATTATTTATTTTTAAATTTTAATTAAAAAATAATTGAGTTGAAAGTTTGGAAAAAAAAATGATTAAAACGTTTTTGAGGGTTCAATAAAGATACATTAGATTTTCATTCTAAAGAAAATTATTTTCTAGAAGTAGGTACAAAATAGGAGCCCACTTAATTCTTAAAGTATTTTCTAAAGTGGTACGTGGAACTTTAGTGATTAAAGATTATGTTATTTGGGATCTACAATGGGTATATAGGTACAAATACAAGGATTCAAATATCATTTATCTATATCTATATATCAATTATTTGGGCTTCAATAAAACCTTGCGAGGTTTACTCTAAAAGAACAAGCTCTTCATGGTATTTTTGAGTATGTAGAGTGACTATTCACATTCTCTTTGCACAAAATTAGAAGCTCTACCTCGTTAAAGGTAATATTAAGACTCATGGTATCCCAAATCTTTTTTGAATTTTTCAAATAATGAGCTTTCCTTCCAATTCAATTGAATCTATACTTATACAAATGCTATCCTCCCCAAAGGAAACAAAAAAACATCACACTTTTATTTGTCTTGAATAGCCTTGTATTAAGAATTACTAGACTACCATGTGTTGATGCCACAATCAAAACTAAAGTAAAAGTAATTTTCTAATTTTTGAGAACCATAAAAACTTTGAAATTCAATAACTTTTACACTATAGGTCAAAACACTACAAAATCAAGCCTGTGCACCCGCTTGTGCCCAAAGCTTTCCGACGGTACAAAGCATGTGATTGGAAGACACACAATTTGAGAGATCCAATGTAACAAACAAACAAAACAAAACAAAATACTAAGATATGTTTGGAAGTACTTCCTAGATTTACATACATTGAGTGTTTCGAATAGATTCAAAATATTTTAAAATTCAAAATTCAATAATCATTAGCTTTGCATTATAAAGATGGCCAAGCCTTTTGATATATTCAACTCTTTTTTAAATTTTGTGTGTAATTAACAATTATTATAAGTGTAAAGAAGAATTAACATTCTCCTATCAAATATTTGATTATTTTTGGAGTATAATCATTCTTCAATACTATTTTCTTAGAGGATAAATTTCTTAAAAATTTTGCATTTTCTTAGAATTACTTTATGCCAAGTCTACATTGTAGATACAATTTTTATTAATCTCATTTGATCAATTTGCATACAAATTGAAGTTTTTTGAAGATTGATTTGACTATAATAGTCTCTATATGTTTTGTATCTCTACATAAGAAGATGCCTAATCCATGGATAACTTCATGTTGGTAGTATATTTTGACAATTTCAAGTTCCTTTATAACATTCAATTGCAAGCTTTTGTAGTGATTTGGCTTTGCAACAATGGTATGAAATATTCCACACCCAACAATGTTCATTAGTTCTAATTGGACAGGTGGAGGATATAGAGACTATGGATGTGGAATATTCAATACCATAAGTGTAGAGCCTAAAGGGAATGCCATTACATGATAGTCATTGTTAGGTTGTTTTCGATGTGAATTTGATTTATAAAAATGATCTTTTTTGAATTTGAGCCCTACTAATGCAATGAAGATTATGAAGCGCATTTTCTACTTCAACTTAAAATTTGAAAAATTCTTGAAATTTCATATTTTATTGCAATTTGAACTATTGGCCAATAACCATGATCTCTAGTTGTTCAAATAATAGAATGAAATGGCAAATATTTTTATTCCACTATCATATACACTTGTAGAATTTTCGAACTAATTTAATACTTGATATGAGTTTTCTTTATTTTTTTCATATAAAAAATGACTTAGTAGTTTTAGCATTTCATATGTAATTCCAAAATTTGAATGATTTAAAGAAGATATCATATACAATTTCATTTTTGAAAAGTAAAATAAAATATTTGTCAAAGTAAATTGTCTCAAAATGGAAACATATAGGGGAAAGTGGGGAAAGGATTTTGATCATGGTTGTAGGGTTGTCCTTTCAAGGCGAGTTTCAAGGTAACTAGTGTGCCCTATGCCATTGCCTCATCTAAAATTTATGTGGATAGTATTTCATTAAATAATTAAAAGAAACCAAAAATAGCTCAATATCCATAACTTTCTCCCCATGAATTGAAATGCTATAAAACCAAACTTATGTATCCTTCCTTGCTAAATACTTTTCAATGATACCCAAAAAATGTGATTAGGGGATGCATAGTCTGGGAGATCTCAACATAAAAAACAAAACAAACAAACAAACACCCTATCTTAAGGTATGGATTTACAGCTCAATAACCGTAAATTCAAATAAAAAAGTAGGTCAAGTACGTAAGCCCGTTCAGGCTCGGTACTACAAGTTAGGCAGGTAGGTAACCGTGGGAGGTAGGTAGGAGTTATAGGCAGGTCGATAGGTAGGATGGTCGGTAGATGGCAGTGTGTAGCTTTGCTGTGTTGCTGCAGGAGAAGGGATGCTGTAACTTATGTGATGAGAGCTCGGAAGAGGTCACCTTCTGCGCGGAATCGACTGGGAGCGCCGTTTGGCGTGGGATCAAGGATTCCGGCGATGTTGTCGGAGGCATAAGCATTGCTAGGCCGATTCGCGAGCTCTCTAGCGCACTTTTCCGTTCTAAATTTGGTGCTCCGTCGACGTGGTTTTAACGCTCTGTTTTCGAGCAGCGCGAGTTTCTGGAGTTTTTGCCGGCAATGCCGCTCCTCTCAGCGCGTTGAAAGGTCTCTACACACTATCCCTTGTGTCGGTGATGGATTCGTTTCTTGTATCTCTCATTCTTGCGGATGGTCATTCTTTTGTGCGCTTGATCCAAGTCGATGGCGCCTGGTTTTGCTCTCTTAGAGATGGCTTGTAGACAAGTAGGGTGTGCTTCGCAGTGTGGAGTGTGAAGTCAAGTTTTCTGAAGAGCTTGTTGTCACAGCATTATTAGTGACTGCGGTGTTAGGTTGAGTGTGAAGCTTCCGCGTTTGGATCTTGGGCTTTCATCTTAGAAACCTGACCACAAGCTTTTCCTTCCGTACGTGCTGTAGTACTATCGAAGGGCACGAGCTACGGTTGGGAGTGCTTGTTTGAAATTTTCTTGTTAATTCCGTCGATGAGGTTGACGTCTGAGGCTATTTATGTTGAAGAAGAGATCGAACGTAGGTATGGCTTGTGATCTTGTTTGCTGATGGCTCTAGAGCCCTTTAAGCGTTCTGTTGGTATGGAGTGACAGGAGTTTGGCTGTTATTAGTTGTGCACCTCTGATGATAAATCCTCTGTGAATTCATTGTTCAGGGTTTTCGGAGTTTGGCAATCGGATTGGCGCCAAATGCATCTGCAGGGCGTGCACTGGGCTTTTTGACCGGACTGGTATGTTTCCGATTTGATTGTTCCTGTTGCAAAGGAAGCTTCGATTACCTACTATCGTTAAGCGTTCTTGGATTTCATGATGTGCAGGCATCTCTGTTACTCTGGTTACATGCGCTATCTTGCGGATGTTTTCATGTTTGAAACCCAGCTGTGTGGGCATGCATGTCGTACCCGTGATTCTGGCACGTACTTACGATTGCGCCATATCTGGTTAGTTTAATGCTTTTGGTTAGAGAGGATCTTCATACACTTGGTGCAGAATTCCGGTGTTAGGGAAGTGCGAATGATCGGTCAAAGGTCGCTTACAAAACATATAATCCTATTAGCTGGGATGCTTGTCATTATGATTAGTGGACATCCTATTGAAGCGACCTGGGAGGATCGCCGGAAGTGCAAGGGACAAGGTGTAAGCAGAGCATCCCGTGGTGGCAGGACAGTACTTTGTATCAGGAGGACAACTAGCAGCAGTCCCGGCGAACCTCGTGAGGGAGTTCGGGAATAGGCCAGACCAAGAACACCTTTCTGTGTCTGTTTCGGTTTCAGCTTCTTAGCTAGATTACCATCGTATTTTATGAAAATTTTTAATTCCTTAGAAAAAAATTTGTTATTAGCCTGATTATGAAACTCTTTCGCCAGTTGCGGGGTACGCTTGTGCCTGATACGAGTTACAGGTCATTCGTATGACTAACCGTAAGCAATGGAGCTGCTCGGTTGACGGTTTTAATTGGTTTGCGAACCTACTGAGTGAGACCTGGATTCGACCCAAGTTTTATGATAGTTTCGAAGATGTGTTTGATACGGATGTTCTTGGAATTTCTATCCGCTTTTGTGCAGAGCCTCTCGTTTCCGAGTGTTGATCATCCTGGATGCCCCCTTCAACTTGTAGCGAAGAAAGGAGTAGAGCCAGTTTCAATCAGCTTAGTCTGTATTATATCGCAGTTGATTGACTGACTAAGATTCCCAGCAATTGCTCCAAGTTACCCCAAGGGGCTCATTGCTCTGGATGACAGACGTAATTGCAGGTGGGAAAATCACTGGAATGGGCGTTAATCTTTCTTTGAATGCTATTTGATAATCTTTTTTGCAGGCAAGAGAAAGGGATAAGCACTTCTACCACTCCGCAGTTTATCAGCTCTACTTCTCGTGTAGCCCGCTTGCAATTCTCATCCAGGTGATCAGAATCCTCTTTGCAGCCAAGGCATTGAAAAAATCAGACATTATTTGAATTGGCAGAGAAATTGGCATTTAAACAAGTCGTTTCATATTTTTTGGACCTTCGTGGAATTAGTTAGAAATTTTGAAGTTGGAATCACATAATTTTCAGAAAGCGTGATATCTTCACTTTGATACATTGAGAATTACAATTGGTGAATTGAAGAAAGGAATACTCACGTTTGAGATGGAGAATGCTTTTAGAGCTGGGTCGCTTCATGGACCTCCTACCGTAGTCTGGTTCCGGTTGAAACACGGCAAATCAAGTGTACCAAATCAACCTTTTATAGACTTTACCAACTTTGGTGTGGTTGATTTTTCCTGTTATCTTTCGCTTCCATCACGTATCAAGTATTTTTAGGTATTTTAAGTCTTTACGATTACGATACGGACAATATTACATTGGAATTTGTTAAATCACACCCTTTGACTACATTTTGTTAAATTTGTTTTATTTAACATGTTCAGGAATTTAGATAATCTCTTTGACATTTACTCTCTCATTTCATAATGTTGCACGCAGCAGTGCGAAGCCCTAGTAGATAATAATGCTCTGCGACTGTGCATGTCTTAGCCTGCCTTGGTCTCTTAATAATGCTGCTCTGCAAGTATTAGTTTCGGCTGGCACTTGGCGGACGACGTGTCCAGATTTTGGACTCTTTTTAATATGTGTAGCATACTCTCGACCACTCCCTTGCGTTATACAGGAAGGGCTGATTGGTGCGAAGGCATCTGATGACCCGAGACTTATGTGTATTGAGAGTTCGGTCGTGGCCTCGGTCATTCTAGCAAATTGTACGGTCGGTGAGTGGGCGATGAGAGACGAGCAGAAGCGTGCACTAGCACTTGTAAGCTGCAATTTCGGGACATATGTTCTGTGCTCCTCGTGGGCCAGGAACTTTTCCGACAGTCACTGTCTGTAGTGGGAACCTCAGTTGGCTTTAGGTCGTCGTGATTTCGGTTTATTTGCATTTCGAACCTCAAAGCAGTTTGTGATCAATGCAGTTTTCAAGTTGTCAATTTCGTTAGTCTAGAGAGCGTTATTTCACAACCTACGGCGATTATTTTTCGATCTGCACACCACATTGAAGTCCTCTGACGTAAACATTACTTCACCAGTCACGTATTGGCAACTTCTAGCATGATCTCGTGATAGGCTGTAAAACTCTGAAATTGTCATTACCGCTTAATGAATGTCTAAGTGATCATCTTTGCGGTGCGAGAGTGTAGTGAGCAATCTTATATTAGATTCCTTGGAAGTTGGTAAGGTAGTCTTCACTGTATGAATGAATTGTGAAGTTTCATTTCCGTTAATTGTGACGTAATTGTGAAGATTTATGCTATTTCGATGCTTCATACATTTTTCATGTCGGTGCGCAGATCAATGTGAAGAGCTTCGGGAGGTGCTTTCTCAAGTGGTAGAATTTGGCTGCAAGCACAGGAACAATGGGCAAGTCAGGCAAGTGGTTGAAGGCAGTCAAGAATGCCTTCAGGACTCCCTCAAAGGACAGAATTGATGACAAAGATGAGATGGTAATTTGCGAGGTCCCTTATATTAAATGTTCCAAATTTTTGATGTCTCTGCCAACTGATAGTCGGAGGCCTATACATATTGAGCAATTTTCATTTTGTAAGTGCCGAGGACAGTCAAACCTCAACCTCGATCACTCTTATCATGTCTTGTACGAATTTTGACATCGCGAGTATGCAGGTGCTGGCTTGGTTGACATTTATGTGCTTGTCCGTGTACAGAAAAGAAAACCCTCGAAGGTCGGTCGCGGAACGAATGTGGACCACTCTAAGGCTGTACCAACCCCTCTTCCTCTACCATCTGTTGCCGGGTTGATGCATCAAGAAATTGAGCAGGAACGCAACAACGGTCTTTCGAGGGATGAGTCGGTTGCTGAGTCAGAGAATTCCAAAGCCAATGAACATTCGAAGCAGGAAGCTTTGCCATCTGTTGGTGCTGAAGAGGTGCGGGTAAGAAAGGTGGATAAAGCACTTCGGGAGGAGCACGCAGCCATTCAAATACAGCGAGCTTTTCGTAATCACTTGGTAATATTCTGTATTTGTATGGGTGTCATACATGTATACCAGGGGCTTTGTTTTTTTATCGCCCTGATCAAGTTAATTTGTCACTTAATGTAAATTTAAATTGAATTTTTGCCTCTCCATTCCACAAACGTGTTCGATTTCATAATTGCATAATTGAGCTAATTCTTTACTGTGAAGATGTGCGGATGTAGCCATAAAGGCTGCTCTCTGCACCTCAAGGTGTGCTGGCGTACTCATTTCTAATCAATGTCAAGAATATGTGCCGTGAAGGCTTTGAAAGGGCTTGTCCGACTCCAGGCCTTGGTGCGAGGGCATACCGTTCGAAGGCAGGCTGCAACAACGTTGAGGGCCATGGAAGCTCTTGTTCGTGTGCAAGCGCGTGTTCGTGCTCGTCGAGTGAGGATGTCGGAGGAAGGACAAGCCGTACAGCAACAAATCTTGCAGAGGCGTCTGGCTCTTTCTCGACCGAAGTCTTCAGTACGCCCGCTGCCATCCACTAAATTTTAATCCTGATGATCGATCAGTTCTTAAGATATGCTTGGGCAATCTTTTACTTGGAATGCAGCGAATGGTCGCGTGTGAAATTATTTCAGATCGCAGCATTTACAAACTTTGAAGTGTTTGTGGTCTGTATTATCAAGACAATTGCCCTGATTATTGTTTGTGCACGCTGTACTCGATCTTCCGCTCAGGAGGGAACCTGGACCACAGGTCAAGACTCAAAGGAAAAATTGCAAATACGTGAAGAGGCAGCCCGGAAACGAGAGAGGGCAATGGCGTACGCATTCTCACAGCAGGTATGTCGTTCGATGTGACCAAGTTTCCCAATCGAAACTTTCAATGGTTAAGATTGAAACATGTTACTGTGCGTTCAGGTCGTCAGTACTACGTGCTCGCACAGTTGCTTTTTATGTAAGAACTTCTGACTCACTTGGGAGGTATTCTACTCATTTTTGGCAGCTGAAACGAAGTACTCCAAAACGAAACATGCTGTTTATTGACAGTGAGCCCGATCAATCACATTGGGGGTGGAGCTGGATGGACCGATGGATGGCTGCCCGGCCTTGGGAAAATCGCCACATCGATCATACAAAGGAGGGTCATCAGAGCTTAGCTTCTGTGAAATTCTTGGAGTCTAAACCTAAGAATATCAAAATTGACGGAGTCAGCTTAAAGTCTACTCGGCTTACGTCTACTCCGACTCCTCGGATCGAGAAATCAGAAGATAAGCCTAAGAAGGGTCATCGTGCTAATGGAGTGAGTGGAAACGTTCCGTTGCCTCTTCCATCTCCTCCCTCTGCTGATAATCCTGTGCTAATTAAGCCTGACGTTAAAAGAAAGATCCCATCTCCTGAAAAGCCTTCAATTCCACGTACGGAAGAGGCAAATCACCCGACACCCTTGCCTCCTGTTGAGACTCTGGTACCTGCAGGTCACGAGAGTGACGTTTCTCCACCTTCACCAACAGACAGTTCTTCTTTCAATCATCATCCCACCACGAACTATCTAGACTCAAACGGAGGTCTCAGGCCTGCATCGAATGACGGGACATTTGAGCTCGATCTCAGTTGCAGTGGTTCCTGTGACTCTGAACACGGAAATAATGAAGTATCGTCAACCAAAGCTAATCCTCAGGATTCACCCATCTCAGGTAAGATGTACTTTCCTACTCAAAGCTCGACAGTCTCATGTGATTAGTGTCAGATAAGCCAATCCTTGCAGGCAATTTTGGAGTTTGATATGGATGGTTGAGATTCTACTTCATCATTTATTTTTTCCTTCCTCTCTTCCCACATCGTGTTATATTTTAACAGACTGTCGATTGCTGATATTTTGCATATGTTGTATAGCTAACTGAGCCCAGATCTTTGTCCTTTGGGAGTTGAAGTGAGTTATGCTCTCATCATAATTCCGTTGCGATGATGATGGAAATTTTCTTTTAATGCTGCTATGTGCAGATCATGTCAAGACTGAAGCTGATGCAACCGTCACACCTGATCTTGAAAAGGAGGGAGAGAATGGAGAGAATGGAGAGAATAGTGTGCCAACAAGTCAAAAATCAAATAAAAGTCGATACATGTTGGCCACAGTTTCTGCGAAAGCAAAAGCACGCACCAGCTCCAAGACCAGGATGGAGGAAGACGAGTCGCCTGCCAAACAGCAGAAGCGCCTCTCTTTGGGAAGCCCCTCAGTTTCACGACCGAAGTCTCCAAGCATAAATGGCACAACTCGATCAAAGTCTATCTCGCAGGTTTCATATTGACTTTAGGCTTGTGTCTCTTATTCACCGTTTGAACGGAACTTATGATCAATGGCTGTATTTACTATAACCGGTAGCTGTGGAAGAAGTCCGAGTACCTCCGCTTGCCTAGAAAAGTTGAAATTCAATTTTATTAATGTCCTATTTTGTGGAGTATTGAATGCATTATGGTTGCAGAGCTCTTGATGGAATGTAGGACAGGGACTGAATTTTGCAAGTGTCCCCTAATTGGAAAAGTTCGTGGTTCCAGGTGCGTGCTAGTTTGAACGGGGGGTTCAACGGGGGTCTCTTCAAAGAAAAGTCGGGGGAGGTTCTTAGCTCTGTCGACTCTGGTGCACACCCACATTTGCGAAGGAAGTCTTTTGGAGGAGAGCCTAAATCGGCAACAAAGTGGAGGTGACTTGGCATTGCGGCATTCTAATTTGTATCACAAGGTTTATCAACCTTTTGTGTTGTATCACTAGATGAACACAGTGGATACTTTGGACCCTGTGACTGTTTTGAGGATCATAAATATGTGTAGAGGTTGTATTGTTGCATCCAGCTGGAGAGGAAACTCTTGTTAGTGCTGGATGTTGAGAGGTCGTTTTGCTAGATGAGCGATATTTTTATTTCTCTATTTTGGCAGCCCAAGGAGGTGCTTAGTATGTATGGTAGCGACAAGAATTATCTTATGTGTCTGCTATTCTGAATTTTGAAAGGAACGATGATGTTATCGCTGCAAGGCATCAGAGGTCCGTGTAAATATTCTTCAATTGGATGAGTTCCTTCTCCTCCAGCTACCGTCAATTATTCAGCAATGCATTTCTACTGTACCTCGATTACTTAGTGGTTCTTGAACTATTGACAGTGCATCTTGAAACCTTTCCAGGCTTTTTACAGGGATGATGAATATATTGTCGCAGAGGTTAAGACTGAGGGAGTTCAGAAATCACGCTTGGTTCTTTGAATTGAGTAGTTAGCCAGGTTTATTAACTAGGTTGATCTTTAGGTTGAGGCACCAATATCCAGTCACGCCCAATTCCTAACCTGCAGTATTTTCAATCAAGGCTAGAACATATTTCCAACCAGAGCTTTCTTTGGGTCCTTTTTGAGGTTGAGACTAATGAGGTTGTGACACATGTCCCAAATTAATGAGTGTAGAAAGTAAGAAGTAGTGGGTGGGAAAGTGATTCTTGAATGAACAAAATTGGAGGACTGTAGACATTGACTATTGGTCAAAAGTACTTTTTCCCTCCCAGAATTCACACTAATTTAAGTTTTGAAATAAAATTCTGAAAAATCTTCCATCTTCATATTTCCTATCTTTCTACATATGGAAAATTTCCACCACCTCATATTACACACAATTTGTTTGAAATTGCTTAAATGGGTGGTTATAGATGCTTCAACTTGAATGCAAAATGATCCTTGTCTCTTAATAGTTGCCTAAAATGAAGCCTTCATGAATTGTATTGATAATTCTCTAGAAATGTAGAACCATTAGTTGCAGTACAAAAAATGCTACAAGTTATAACCACATGATTTTTGAGTGGGATTGTATGCTTTAACATTTAATAGTCTATTTTCCTGTGAAGACAAGTAGAAGACTCACTTCTAACTCACTTGTAACCCATTTTGATATTGGAAACAAGGTGGGTACACCAACAAGTGTAGTTCACCTTAAAGTACCATCTATAGTTTGTGTACACTTTGAAAATTAATAATGTACCTATTTTCTTAGAGTGCTTTCAGAAACAAACTTTGATCCTTAATAGCTTGTGCATATTGTATCCAAATGTTGCATTCTTTAGTACATTGGAATGTTTTTTTACTTGCCAACAAAATTATATGCAATCTAATATTAGTAACTAGGCAGGGTACCAATTTGTGGTGCTTTGGGGTGTACTACACTATATATTAGATTGGATTAGAGAAGAAAAGGATTACTTTCTTTGCATAGACAAATAATGGGTATATAATTTGTCCTACCAAGATTTAATCCTAGAAGAATGTTGTAGACATTATATGTTTGATAGATGATAGAGATTCCTTCTTTGTAGGAGAGAAGTGTAGATGTTTATTCTTGAAATTTTGTATGAAAAGGGGAGGTCTTGCATATAATGGAACCTCTCTAACTTCATCTTCTATAAGCCAATAAACTTTCATGAGCCAATGTTGTTGGGTTAGTCCTAGATTGGGCCACATTACAAAGGTTAATTATGACTATAATTGACCTTCTATAAAGCAATAAACCTCTTTAGTGTATTGATGTTAGATTAGTCCTCAGCCTATTGGATTAGGAAGGTTCTATTGTAGTATTTTGACCTCCAATAAATGCTCTTGGGATTCTTTGAGCAAATAATTCCCATTGTACAAAAAAAATGATTCCATAATAACTATTACATTTTTCTAGGATTAATCCTTGAAATGCTTTGCCAATGACCATGGAATTGCAAGTCAAATTCATTTACTCATAGCACCCATTTAGCAACTTCATGTTAACAAAATATTTTGTTTTAATTTTTCTGAAATGAAATTGCTAGTCTTCTTCATGTCACAAATTTTCAGAATTTTTGAAGAAAAATTGAAGAAAAACCTTATCAAAGAGAAAATTACTTTAGAAAATCTTAAAATCTTATTGTAGGTGAACATTATTATAGTAAATAACATCATAGAGTAAATAAAATTTACATATCATTCTATAAATAGAAATGAATAGGCATTGAAATATGTCTTAAGTTCAAATTGCAATAAAATATTCAATTTTAAGAATTTCTCAAAGTTTTAGTTGGAGTAGAAACAAGAATAGATTACTTTCTTTTCATAAATTGGTCTCAAATCACAAAAAAATCATTTCTATAAAGAAATTTTAAGTCTAGAGCAAGGAACAACAAGTTCTCCCAATACATTAGAATAGCATATTTTATAATTCATTTTTGATGCATCTTCTTATAGGGTTAGAAAAGTCATAAATTCTTCTATAAAACAGTTTCCAACACCCTCTAAATTAATTTCCATTTGAGCAATTTTCATTTGACTAACATTTAAGGTGATGAGTCCAATTTTTCTTAATAGATTTAAAGTGGTGTTTAACCCTTTAGTGACCAGTTGACCACTTTTTCTTTGATTTTTGCACTCTTGGTCTAATATTGTTCAAAATACATTTGATCACAAAAATCCCAAAGAGTAACGCAATTAGAGTGTCTTTATGTGCTTCAAACAAAACCAATTTCAAGAGAATTGGAGCATTAATGCATTAGCTATGAGGTTGCAAACTCAAACGGTATGGACCCTAAAATGGGAAGTGTTCAACAAAAATACAAAAAATATCAACCAATTTGTGAGATTTATTGTATCTTGATGTCTTGACAAGGCATAAGTGTTGCTTTGTAATCTCATGAATGCCTAGAGTAAACTTATGCATTGAAATTTATGTCGTGCAAATTCCAAAGGGTCATTCAAGTCATTGATTTTAAGGATTAAGGGAAACAACTCAAATTCCAACAAGGCTCTAAAAGCAAACATGATTTAGAGGCACATTTTTCTTTCTTCAATGTACCAAATCTATACATTTTAGAAGGGTATTACTTTTGATGACCACAAATGACTATTTTTTGTGAATTTCAAAAACTTGTAACTAAATTCAAAAAGCTTTTAAAAATATAAATTGACTTGGGTTAGATGCCTATTCTACTTGCCTCTCAAGAAAAATTTAATAAAATATATTTAAAGATGTTCCACTTCCCCAAAATTCAATTCTAGCCTTTAAAAGGTTGATTTATGGACCTTCTACCTTATTTATAGCAATTTGTACTGTTGGATGAGTTTGATTTTTTGTTACGTTGAAGAATCTCCCTTATGGAAATACTTTATATGGTTTGATCTAAGATTACATCCTTAGAGTGGCCACAAAATTCACTTTCTTGAAGAACTACGCCCACCCTCCAAATCAACTACGATCACTAAAGGGTTAATGCAACAACTCCATGTTTTTATGTCAACAAAAATGTTCAACTTATCATCAATGTTGACATAAAAACATTGAATTGTTTCATTGGACATCATCTAAAATCCATTTAAAAGATTCATTGTGCCTTTTCTCCATGTATTCTACTTTTCAATATGTGATTTTTATTTTTGGCCAATTATTGAATTTGTTATAAATTTTGAAGTAGGAATTTGGCTATGCTCTAAAAATGTACCTATCTTGAAATATTTTCATGGTGCATTTCAACATGAGCATATTGAAACCTATAATTTGTAACTTTGTATTTGAGCATATCTATTGTAGCTTAGCGAGTGGGGCAAACTTGGCTAGTCACCGTGCCATGTCAATATTATTTTCTCACAATAAACACAACCTCACCAAAAAATGGTTGGTTGCATCACAATTTGATGAATACTTGCACATATGCAATGTTTTGCCTAAAGTGTAGTTTGAAGTTCTTTTGTCTTTGAATGCTAGTTTTGAGGTATTTTTTAAAATTGTCCATGCCTCTATCATGCTAGTATTCATGACTTGGTTGTGCTTAAGAGCTTGTGCAAACTTGATTTCTTGTGTCTCTAGCTAGTGTTGTTATAGGGCACAAGTAGTGTATATGGATTGGACTCATTCAAGTTGCACACCAAATAGGGGCTTGTTGCCCCTATTGACCATGTGAGCCATGGTGATGCTCTTAACAAAGATTTATTAATTGAATAAATATAATTTTAACAATCATCTTGTGTATTAAAATTATACACAAGATACTTGGGAGGGCTACAATGCTATTGGTCAACAACAATTTGACAAATAGTTTTTTGTATAGATATTAAGCTTCTATTTCAAATGCAAAGAATGATTGAAAGCCATTAACAATACTTTCTTTTTAACCTTATGCAACATTTGTTGAATTTTCATTGAAGGTGATTAAAAACAAGAATTGAGATTTGAAAATAGTTTGTAAAAAACAACATACACATTCAGCCTTTTCAATTGCACATTCTCATTCTGTCTCTCTTTCTCTTTCTCTCTCTTGCCAAGGCATTTCATGTCTTTACAAATTTGATTAGATACTTCTACATGTCACATTATGGACATCTATCATAATGCATTTGAAAGTTCAACTATCCATAATTATACAACTAAGGTGATTTTCCCATTTGTTTTTGTTTTCTATTGTTGGATTGCACATACATATAGTGTTTAGCAAGAGACACAACTTCTATTGACAATTTTACTTATCCTAAAGAAAAACTTCAATAGTTTATAACTTAATAATATTGTTGTGTATGTAATACAATTTTTTACAATGTTTCAATCCTCTTAAAAATTAGAACTTGATCCACCAAAAAACATTAGTCAATAGATAATAACAAAAAAAAACATCAAGCACTTGAAAACTATAAGGATTGGTTTCAACTTTAAAAATATTTAATTGTTGTCTTTTTCATAACCATCCTCGTCATTTCCTTCATTTTTTTTGTGTGTAGGAAGGAAAGTGGTCAAAATTGAATTTGTTGTGAGCTTTAGGTTCTTCATTCAAGTAAACAACTACAATTTCAATTTTAGATGATGTGGATGACATTACTAAAATAAATCTTTCTTATTTGAACACAATTGGAAATATTAATTTATTCCACTTCAATTTTAAAAAGCCTACACTATTCAAGCTATTTTAAATACTAACTTCATTTTATATGTAAAGTAAAAGTAGCCCCTTTAGTAAACTACATGTACTTATATGAAATGAAGAATCAAAATCCATGTTAATTTTAAAATAAATAAAAATAGAGTTGAAATTTATTCAATGAAGACTTCTCTAATTATGCATCCCAAAGTGAATGTAAATACTCAATGCTTGGTCTAATATCTTCTCATTTATTTTCCTAAAATTTCAACTACTTTAGAAGAAGATAAGAGTATTTCATAAGAACGAATTTTTTCAAAATTCACATGGAGAGAATATTTTGGCATGTTCTCAAAATTTGGCATTTGTTTTTTATTACTTCTTATTGCTTATCTTTCCTCCACAATATTAAGAAGATTCACAAAACTCTTACTATGTATTTATATACAAACATATAAGTTATTGCTTGATCGAGCGGAAAGATGAGCGCCAGTGGGCCACGGTCGGATGCTGATCTGGACGGTGGAGAGCGCTCCACCGCGCCTGATGCTGAAAGATGCCGGAAGGAGATCTTTCGGTCGTCTCTCTCCTTTTCCCTCTGCCTGTGCCTGGCTGCCTCTCTGTCCGGAAGGCTGGAGCTTGCCCTCCCCGGCCCCTGCCCTTTTTCTCTTTAGCGCTGGACTCGCTTCTTGCATGCATGCATTTTGTGGTGCTATTTTCTGGGAGAGAGAGGATCTCGGCGCCTTTTGCTTCGCCGGTGCTCCATTTGGTTGGGCCCGAGAAGTGTTTGCATTTTGCGGGTCTTCGGATTCTTTTTTGGGTCGAGTGTGAGGCGTGGCCTGCGAGCTTTTTGTCATTTTCTTTTTATTGCATCGCGTGAGCGCCCTTGCCTCGGCGAATGTTCACGCAGCGCAGCATCGTGGTCTAGTAGAGAGTTGCTTCGTTTTGGGGTTCGCCATTGTGCATCGTGAGATCCCGGGGTTGCCGTCGCTGTGAGGATTGGTCATTCGTGTCCTGTCACCATTTTCGTGAGTTTTTTCTCGACTCCTAGACCTACTCCGGTTTCTGCTGTTTTCCGGAAGGCTTCTGCGCTTTCTGGCTGGATCAAGCGTGCGTTTTTGTTGTGTTGAAGGTCACGCGGGGCTTTTGCGAGAAGCTTCGGTGTACAGTGGTCGTCGCGGTGCTTTTTGCGTGCACTATTGTCAACCTTGCCGAAGTGGAATCATATTGTCCATAGTTCTATTCAATTGAATGCTTCTCAGTAGACTGTAAAGTCGGAGCTTGGGTGGTCTTGAGCCGACTATCTTTAAGTATTGTGCTGACCCGCAGTGAGCGGAGAAATTTGCATTTGAGCAGCTTGTAGTGTTGGAAGTCTTGTGCTTCCACGGATGTTACCACCTGTTTCACCGGCTTCTTGATCGACTCACTGACCGCCTACCTTTTGTCTAGCCTCTCTTCAGAGGACGTGGTCTTCCCCCACCCCCCACCCCCCACCTCTTCCTTTAAGTGTTCAGTATCAGCGGGTGTCTGCTTGAATCATTTGCTGAAGTCTATCTTCACTCTTCTCTTGGAGGTGACTTAAGGAAGGTAGCATACTACCCTCATGTTACCGTGTCTTGCATTTCAATGGTGATTGAGGATCTTGGTGGTCAAATTCTTTAGAGGTTCGAACCCCTGTCCCACCTTTCGCCACTTACTTCGGATTCCAGTATAGGCAGATGCATTTTACCCTTCCGTGGTGTTCAACAGAGGGTTTCTGTTTCTGGGGCATTTTTGGATAGAGAGATTTCACTAGGTTAGCAGTTGGACCTGGGTTCTGGTTAAGTGCTTCTGTGTCAGTTAGGCTTACCGAGATTAGAAATTGAGTGCGGTCGTCTTGGTCATCAATTGTCTGTTCTTGACTTTAATCTGTATGTAGAAGAAGAAGAAAAGTCTCTTCTCGTCCTTGTCTTCCACCTCTTCCTGCTAGTACTATTTCTACTTCTTTGATCTTTTTTTCTTACAAAGTTCATTTCCGTCCCGTGCCAGGATCGTCTCCTTCGGCAAGGCGGTCACCTAACAACATGGCAGTCAAAGTAGCCAATCCGAATGGGAAACCTCATGTTCTTATGATGACATTGCTGATGCCCTATTTACGGGATTCCCTGGAATCGAAGTTCATCTTGGTACCTCTGTGGGAACATAGCAACAAGGATGAATTCTTGACGAGCGTAAGAGATTCCGTTCGTGCAGTGGTCACTTCTACCAATTCCGTTGTGGATAGAAAACTCCTTGAGAAGCTGCCGAAGGTCGAGATTATCTCGTGTTTCAGCGTCGGATTGGACAAGGTGAGGGCTATAACTAAATTCTTTCTTTCCTTTTATAGTATGTGACGCCTATGTCCAGATCTTGACGTTAGATGAATTTCTATCCAAGGAGATGCATTTGTAGACTGAAGCCTTTCCTTTAGGGTCTTAGCAAGATGTCTTCATTTTGGGATCGTTAAAACTCGCTTTCACTAGCTCGATTTAGGGTAGTTTCATGCGAGGCTGTCCAGATCCTTTTGAATTCTTTTATTCTTAGTATAAATGTCGGATTCTTCGAAGTTTTTGAGAGTCATTTCTCGAACATGACTGTTCAGAGCTTAGTGAAGAGTTATTCACGTTCCATATGGTCACCGTTTCACGCCCGCCTACTACTACGATTTGTGGATAATCTGATACATGGCGAGTAATTATAGCTTGTTGTTCTTCGGGCGACATAGGTTGCTGTAGGTAGTTGAACTCCTTTCTAAATGAGATTGTAAATTGCATTTGCTATGTCTGCTTAGGTACTTACATAGTTAACATGTACATGTCCGTTTGTCAATTCGTTGTATGTCCGCGCTCTATGTCGTAGCCAATCTCGATGGAGACTCTCCATCTCGATTGCAGTGGAATTGATAAACTTCTAGATTTTATATCATTGAAATTCGTTGTTAACTGTAGCATCATTTTTAGTGGTAAGGGAATTTCTCTTGTGATACTGAAATGCTGCAGAACTCTTTTTAGCCGTCAATCTTTCAAATATCGCGGGAGCTGTGTTCTTTCTTGTTTCTGAATTCTTTTTCTTCTTTGGATGGATTTTTTTCAATTTTCAATCGAGGTTTACGCCGAGTGCATACTCTGCTGAAAGGACATAATTTTTACCCAAATTGTTTCCGAATGGCTACGAATTGCGGATTCATTATTCCTGGTTGATTCAATAAGCTCACTGAGGTTGTCTTGTTTTTCTATCTTAGTTATTGAAATTCCTATTGGACAGGTTAAATTTGAAAGACGCATCATCTCATTTAAAGAGTTTTTAATGTTAATTGATGCTCGCTCAACAAACCAATCGTGTATTGTGAAATATCTGATTCATATTTTTTTGGTTGTAGGTCGACTTAAATTATTGCAATGAGAAAGGAATTGTTGTTACAAACACTCCGGAGGTCCTCACAGACGATTGTGCAGACCTTGCTCTAGCACTGTTGTTGTCCACCATGCGACAGATTTGTTCCGCTGATCGATATGTGCGCAAAGGTTGCTGGCCGAAACAGGGCGACTACCCTCTATCTTACAAGGTAAATACTATATCACTCATGAATCTCTTTTTCGTATGGATTGAAGTAGGCATGAAGTTGTACTGTAATTGAAACCACTCTCGATGTCGTTGGAATGAGTGTTAGATGCTCTAGGAACCTTTTTTTGATGTGCTTAAGTTTGTCTTCGCAGATGAGTGGGAAAGACCTCGGCATTGTTGGGTTGGGCCGCATTGGAAAAGCAGTTGCCAAGAGGGCAGAGGCATTCGGATGCAAGATCAAATATTACGCAAGATCAGAGAAGGAAGATTGCCAATACGAATACTACAATAATGTTTTGGATCTTGCCAAAAATTCAAATATGCTCGTTGTTTGCTGCGCTTTTAATAAAGGGACAACTAGAATTATTGACCGAAGAGTGCTAGATGCACTGGGCCCAGAGGTCAGTCTTCTTCTCACCTTTCTCTATTTCATTCTTTTTTGTATGTTGTCCTTGATTGTCACCTATGCACTTATTGGATGTTCCATTGGAATCTGCGATGAGGTATATCCGATATATTCTCTTATTCCCAGCGAACATTGAGGTTCTATCAGCAGCTAGTGTCTCGTGTATCTTACGTCTTGGATGTGCGTAATGTATACTCTGTTATCTTCAAGGATACGTTTCTACTTCTAGGAACTGAATTATCTTGCTTATCCCAATACCGGCCTGCAATTTCTGGAAATGAATTGTGAAGTTTCTCCAGACTATCCCCTTATCTAATATTTTCTGAAAAGGGCAGAGCAAGGTAGGAAGATATCATGTACACTAGTGTCCTTTCCTCCTTTACGTTAGGAGAGTTTATCTGAAAGCGTCGTCGCGTCGTCACCAATGCATTGTGAAAGACACATAGGGCCTTAGTTGTTGTATCATTTGAAGAGGATTGTTTCCAAGTTAGTTTGCGTGTACTGAAAAGTACAAGTCAATCGTGGAAGTCACACATTGGCGCTGATGCTCTTGCTGGTTTCGTATGCTTGAATAGGGTTTTCTTGTAAATATTTCCCGAGGAGGCGTGATTGATGAGACGGAGTTGGTGAAGGCTCTGCTAGAATGTAGACTTGGGGGAGCAGGTCTGGACGTGTATGAAAATGAGCCTCAAGTTCCTCAGGAGCTCTGGCACATGGATAATGTTGTATTGCTCCCGCATGTGGCCAGCGCAACTTGGGAGACACGGCGGGAAATGGCTGACCTTGTGACCGGAAATTTGGAAGCACATTTTGGCGGCAAGCCTTTACTGAGTCCCATCACCTAAACGACCATCATTTGCTCTTGTGGAGGAGCTTTACTGTTGGCTGACACGGAATTTTGTGGAAATGGGATATTGTCACATATTTGATAAAGGATATTTTCATCACATCAGTTCGGGAGTTTGCCCATGGGTTCCCATTCATGACACAAACCTGGTCGTCGATGTGAAGGTGCGTGGACTTTGAGCAGGTTTAGCTGGACTCATGCGTGATGGCATCTGGTTATCTGATACTCTAGAACATAGGTAGAGGGCCTCTAGATCTACATTTGTCTGGATGGAGGCTTTAAATCTTAGATTTGGAGCGATATTCTTTTGGTTCGAATGAGTTAATGCATTTAGTGGTCGGAGCCTTTAATGGTAGCATTTCTGGTGCCTACCTCCCGCCTGCTCACTCGAATCAGACTTGCAGTAGTGTTCCTTTCTGCTGATTCTCATCCTAGGCTCTCCACTCTGTTTTAGGAAGGTGGTGTCTTAGAGCTTCTAAACGAGAGAGCTGATTCTTGCTCCTTCGGACGCCACATATTGTTTCAGCCAGGGAATTTATCCCTGGGTCTAGTATGCAGGCTTACATATGTCGACAGAGTTGAGCAGCAGTACGGTGATCCACTTTTTGTACACAAGTAGGCAAGAGGTGTTCCGCACTTCAGGCAGTGAAGAGTATGTATATATACTAGTCTCAGTGGTTTTAGAGCATAAAGACCACGCCAAAGAGAAAGAGGCAGTACTGTCAGCACTGCTGCCGCGCTTTCTGGTAAATGCTATGAAGAATAGTTCCTTTTACTGCTGATGCTTTTGTTGCTTTGGACATCGTTGCACGTGTTGCGTGACCATTGTGCAAGCATTATTGCTGCTCTTTCCTTCGTGAAAGCATATGCCCTTCAGTTAAAGTTGTCTCTGTCCCGAGAGCACTGGCTTGCTTTTTGAAGAAAGGTCGTGCAGAAGCTTCCTGAGGGTAACTTAGCTCTTCCAATGCAAATAGCTTCCTACTTGAGCCATTCACTGCTGAAGAAAACGATCTTCTAAACACACAAATTGCACCGTGATCACCGGTGATGAGTGTGTGCCATGAGAGGTGGAGGGACGACAATCCTAACCACAGAGGTCAATTCCCACTTGTTGTGGGCAGGGATCGACCATTGTTTGTTTGTGGGCAGGCTTGCGTGTGCTGCAGGCTCTGATATGGGTGCATGGTGGTGGTTGGGTCGGGATTCAGCCTGGAAAGCAGTCTACGAAAACTACCCCGAACCTGCACTTCCTGTTGAGCCACCCCTAAAAACTAACCCTGAAATCAAGAGAACATTCAGATCATTCCTCCTCATCGTCGTTGTTTAGAAAGAGCGTTGTAGAAGCGACGAGCCTTGCTCGTCAGGCGTCCATGTCTCCACAGCTAATTTATAAGCATCCATGTCATGTCTCGTCCAGCAGGTTATATTCTTGTCTCCCGGAGGTCCCGTAACAAAATTACCGACGTTTGTTCCCCACCACTAACTGCGGAACCTTGGGAGTTCCTTCTCAGGGGAGCGGAGGTGTTTCCTGGAGGTCCCATAAACAAGACGTGTGGGCTGTAAAGAATTACCTATAAAATCATACATTGAAGAAAGTTGAATCTTTTAAAAAGATTAAATTTTTAATTAGTAGTCTTTCCCTTAGAAAAATTGAGAAAAAAAACTATATACATAGAACAATGTAGACTATCTTTAGACTATTTGTAATGAATTCTTATTGTCTAAATCTTTTTGGGTGAAGTGGAATCTCCATGTCTTCATGTAGGTACGAAGAAGTTGAAGTATTTGTCATCTCTAGTGAAGGTTTAATTGGAAATTTTCACATTTCTTGAATTAAAACTTCTATGTGTTCAAAGGATAGATCGTTGCAATCATTGTAGTATAAATTGAATATTCCATAAAATTGAATGCAAGTAAGTATAAGAGTTTTAAAGGAAGTTAACCCCTATAGCAATAGCTTGCTAAATTTGGCAACATAGTAATTTTAGATATGTACTTGTCATTAGGGATTTTTAGATTTTTAGATTTTAGGCCCAAATTTTGATAGAAGGTGGGGACAAGGAATATCTTTCATTTATACTAAAAGTCAAGATATTCAAAAATATGAGTCAAAAGTTATGGCCTAATATGGTGTTTTCCTTGGTAAATGGGCAATTCAAGCATATTGAAAAAAATCACTTTTTTCAAAAAACAAAATTTGAAATTGTTTTTCTTCATTTATGTATGCATGGAAAGATTTGAATCATTCCATTTTGATCAATGAATTAAATGTTATGAGGAGTTTTTGTTTGTGGGCAATTATGGATTCTCTACCCTAAAATAAATTTTGAAGTCTTTTATTTTACTCAATCTTCAATATTTTTTGAAAAAAACAAAATCATAGAATAATATTGTATATTACAACACTCCAACTATTGGGATTGGCATTTTTCAATTCCATAAATAAATTCTTAACAATTTTGTATTTTAAATCATTTTCTATTTCTTTCTATTTACTATTTTTTCCCTATATGCTATACAATTCCAAATAATTTGAAATTTTTTAGGCAAGTGAATTACTTCGCCTAAGACAATGACAATGAATCCAAAGGTGGACAAGCATTTTATATATATATATAAAGAGTTTTTATGATTTTCACCATTGAAAACTTAAACATGCAAGTGCAAATTTAGAGCTATATGCAATTTCTACCTATTAAAAAAATTTGCATTCTAACAATTGCAAGGTGGATTGAATAATGAGTTTGAGGGTGATTGCAAGAAACGCCGGTCCTATTTCCTGTCACAATTGGAGTTTTGTTGTTCTTTTCTGCTATAACTTTTGAATAAAAATATTCGAGAATATGAAATAATTATTGGACCTCTCTAACTTGATGGTTTTTACATCCCTTATTTTTCAGAAATTAAAAAAAATCATTTTATATTTAAAATTAATTTTTGTTAATTTGTCACAAATTGAGGTTTAGGGGTTTTTACTACGTTAGGAGTACCCAAATTTAATGATCTAAAGTTGAAATTTTCATGGTTCATTTGCATAGTAGGAAAGTATATTCCTACCAAAGAGAATCTAAAAATATATTATTTTATGTCCTCCACATGCATGCAAACAACACTCCAATTGCACGCAATTCCTAACCATTGACAATAGTGCTAAGATTATTTTTTTGGTGAAATCTCATCACCATCAACTCTTCTCAAATGGCCAATTTTTAGATTTGAGAAAAAGAGCTTTTCCTATTTTTTACAAATTAAAATGTAATTATGCCCATTTTCATGAGATTTTCCACTTTTCTAGTTCTCCTACTTAGAGAATTTTCCTAAGGTTTTCCTCCATAGGGTACCTTCTTCTTTAAGGTGTATACATTGTACATATTTTTCATATTTTTTAAAAATTGTTTTTCTAATTAAATAGTACTCCTAAAGAAAAAGGGGGTGTACTACGAAACGCTATGGAAAATGGACGGCGTTTCTTGCAATGACCCTTGATGTTTTTTCACAAGAAATTAAGTCTTTTTGAAATGCTAATACTCTTTATTGTTGTTCATGTAACCTCCAATACCAAAAAACTTTATATGTAAATTTCTAAAACATGGTGGGAAAAGCAGCATACTAAAGATAGAAAATGTACATTTTTTTGTTTAATTCTCACAACTCTTATGAAATCTCACTCCATATTTCACTCCACATTATGAATGTCACATATATAAGACACTTGTTCTCATGCCATGGCTACCAAAATTCCATTCAAAGAATCCTACAAACCTTGTTGTACATATAGTCTTCCATTGCAATTTTTGACTATAACTTTTTTCTTCTAGTTCCTAATGACTTGAAGTTTATAAAAGGGCATTCATGACTATAATACACCTTATTTAGTTTTTTGGAATCTTTTAAGAACATTTTATTATTTAAAAATAGCCTCCAATTTTATGCCACATATTGGACGAAGGAGTTCAGCACTGTGATGACACATGTCACAAATACAAAGCACTTGAACTATAACGAGCCAACGCATCAGGTTTTCTTGAAGTGGGAAGACGAACCATCAGAGCCTTCTTGATCTTGCTTTTTCCCGCCTGATAGGATGGGGGTTATATCTCCGAGTTTTAGCTTAGGATAGCTTTCTCTCTGCGTACGCATGTGCTACGCCTCGTTTTTAGTTGTTGCTTGGGGCTTCCAGCAGCTGTAGCATACTCTGTGCACGGCTTGGCACAAAGGGTGTATGGCAGATTTATTAAGTGCAATATATTTGTCTTGTTGCTACTTGACTTGTCTTTTGTGTTTGAAATCTGAGTGTCGTGCTAGGCTAGTATAAACGTATTAATGTAGGAAGTTCAATAGGTTATGGGCCCACAGTCTTCATAAACAATAAATCTGCACTGTTAAAACACCTACAAACCCTCCGTTATCATGGTTGACAATAGCCGCGATCTTGGAGGCATCACTCGCTTTAAAGGACCCAACTTCCATATATGGAAATTTCAAATGCGAGCCGTATTACTCGGCAGGGAACTCATGGACGTCGTTGATGGATCCGAAGAAAAACTCGGTGACACAACACAAGCTGATGTCAAAGCTGCCTGGTGTAAAAGAGATAATCAGGCCGTTAGTATTCTTTGTCAAGCCATTGACGAGAGCATGCTCAAGCATGTTACTAGTTGTCTTACGTCTAAATAGATATGGGACAAGCTTAAGCTCTTCCATGAGCAAAATGCTTTAGAAAATATCCATACACTACAACAAGAATTTTATAAGTGTTCCATGAGTCAAGGAGAGAATATTGCAGACTTCATAGGGAAACTCGACATCATTGTATAGCAGTTAGCATCTCGTGGCGATGTTACATTTAACGAACAAGCTGTCATTTCTAAAATCCTTTGTAATCTGCCAGAAGGATTTGATAGCCTCATTCCTACATGGCGCATGCAGCCAATTGCAATGAAAACACTCAATAACCTCACTCTCCAGTTACTTCAAACGGAGAGCACACTTAAGTCTAGGGTCGATGAAATTACCTCAACTGCTGCTTACGTAGCTTCATCGAATAGCAAAAGCTTAGAATACACCCCTGAGCAGCGAGTAGCTAGACGAAAAGAAATTAATGATCGAAAGATAATCAGTTGCTGTTGGAAATGCGGCACTCTTGGGCATTGGGGTCGTGAATGTCAAGCTAGCGAAGAAGATTAGAAAAAACATCAAGAATCACAAACCCACAAGCAGAGTAGCAATGATCAATCTAAGAAAAAATACACTGGCTACAAAGCATTTATGGCAACGTTAGATGAAGTTCTTCCTGAATCGAATCATTGGTATGTGGACAGCGGCTGTACTGAACACATGATCGACAACAAAAATTTTTTCTCCACATACTGAGACTTGTCCATGGAGCATCAACCTGTACAAGGCATTGGTGGTGCAATGCTCACAGTAGCAGGCGTAGGAGACATCGTCATCAAGATTCAACACAACCAGAAGTATAGCTTCGGTACTTTAAAAGGGGTAATCCATGTTCCCTCCCTTGGTCAAAATTTATTTTCATCATATGTTGCTGCTCAAAAGAAGATCTATACTTTGCACACAGATACTGGATGCCAAATGCTTGAAGATGGCAAGGTTGTCATGAGTGGAGTGATTTACAATCGCATGTATAAATTAAACATAACAGTAGTTTATCCCGAAACGGGTACTACAACACTTATGGCTACCTCTGCAGTCTCTTTTGGCGTACCTACCTCTGTTGATAGTAAGCAGAGCCTTGATGTTTGGCACAAGAGATTGGCACATTTGAATCATGCAATGATTCAAAAGATGGAGTCTCACGGCACTGTCAACGGCCTTATCTTAAACAATCGGGACAAATTGTTTTGCCCTGGTTGTGCATTTGGAAAACACAATAGGGCACCATTTCCAATAGATGAACACCGTGAACGTTCTAAAACACCCGGGGATCTCATTCACTCCGACCTCTACGGGCCTATGAGCACGCCTTCAATGGAAGGAGCTCTGTATTTTGTCTTATTTAAAGAAAATTGCTCTAGTTTTCGGATCATTGAGTGCCTTAAGACCAAGACTGAGACATTGCCTGCATTTCAACGATTCATCACACAATTGAAGCGAGAAATAGGTCACGTAGTTAAAGTACTCCGGAGTGATCGAGGCACTGAATACACCAACAGAGCATTCCTTAACTATCTCAACGAGCATCAAATCAAATAAGAATTAACAACACCATATACTCCGGAACAGAATGGCGCCTCAGAACGGGAGAATCGCACAATTATGGAAGCAGTACGTAGCAATGGTAGCATATTATACTCAACTAATGTGCATGTTCGTTTTTGGGTAGAGGCAGCACATACGGCAGTATACACACTTAATCGCACTGGGACTAGGACTATAGACGGACAGACTCCTTTCGAATTATGGTACAAGGAAAAGCCATCAGTTTCCTACATGAGAATCTTTGGAACTACAGCCTACGTTTACATTCCGAAGGAGCTTCGAAAAAAACTCACATCGAAGAGCAGAAAGGGTGTCTTCATGGGATACTCGGCTACTAGCAAAGCCTATAGAAATTGGAGCAATGATCTCCAACAAATTGATGAGAGTAGGGATGTTTTGTTCGATGAACTCAGTGAACAAGGGATTAGCGGCAGTCAAGCATATGAGTGGTTTGGAACAGTGGGAGATGTTGCACCAGCTACACCGATCATCATCGACGTTTTCTGCATTGCGCATGGACCGATTCTCCAACAACCTCTTGTCGTTGTTCCAATACAACTACCACCTGCAGTCCTCGACATGGTCAACTCCGACCCATCGGATATTGAATCTGATGATGTACGTTACAATATCGATCCACTTATTCAACCCAACAGTTCCGATGACGTTCCAACAATTAGCGATCTTCATGACGGATTGCAAAATGGAGATGACGAGTAGTTTGTCAATGTTGATTCACCTCTTGCTCGACCACGCACAAGGAATCCACCCTCCCGCCTTGGTGACTGGATCTACCCGATTAATAGAGACTCATACGCTCGCCTTGCTCGGACAAAGATATCCGATGAACTAGAAACTTATGCAGAAGCGATGGCATCCCTACAGAAGGACGAGTGGCTTGCTGCCATGAGAGAAGAATATGACTCTCTCATTACTAATGATACTTGGAGTCTTGAAGAGATCCCCAAGGAATGCAATTTGGTAAAGTGTAGATGGGTATACAAACTCAAATTAGTTGCAGATGGTTGTGTCAGTCGATACAAGGCCAGATTAATCGCAAAGGGCTTCACTCAAAAGGAAGGCGTTGATTACAAAGAAACCTTCAGTCCGGTTGTCAAGTTCGACTCCATTCGTACTTTCCTTTCTGTAGTTGCTGCAAAAGATCTCAATGTCACGCAATTTGACATATGCACAGCTTATCTCAATGGTCTGCTTCGAGAATTAATTTACATGCAACAACCGATTGGATTTGAAGTGAAGAGCGCAGCTAATAGACGACTTGTTTGCCGTCTCAACAAAGCTTTATATGGCTTGAAGTAGAGTGCTCGTGTGTGGAATCATAAATTTGATCACTTCTTACAAGCCTATGACCTCATCATCTTTGAGGTTGACTGTTGCGTCTATATAAACAAGAAAGACCCGAAACTGATCCTTTGCATTTGGGTCGATGATGGTATGGTTTGCAGCTCCTTCAATGACAGTATTGAAGATATTCACAATTACATGGGACATGCGTTCAAAATCACACAAGGATTGGCCAAAGTTTATGTAGGGTTACACATTACAAGAAATCGTGATCTTGGATTGATACACCTTCTAGCGCTGATATTTGGAACGTGTTTTACATCGATTTGGCCATGAAGATTGCCACTCTGTTGCTGTACCGTCTGATCCAGCTAGTGCAACGCACATGCGCATCGCCAAGCCTCATGAACCCCACGCTTAATTCCCATATTGAGAATGTATTGGCTATTTGCAATTTTCTCACATTGGTACACGCTTCGACATCAGCTATGCAGTCAGAAACATGTCAAGATTCAATAATCACCCAACTCCAACTCATGTCTCTGGAGTCAAACGAATCTTAAAGTACATCAAAGGAACTCTAGAACACATGATCACGTATGGACGTGGAGCAAATCCCCATGTCCTCAAAGCCTACTGCGACGCGGACTATGCCTCTAATTGCGATGATTGAAAATCTAGATCTGGTTTTATTTTAACTCTCAACGGTAGACCCGTGGCGTGGGGCAGCAGGAAGCAAACTTACACGTCCCTCAGTACTACCGAATCCGAGTATGTTGCAGCTAGTTTGGCTACCCAAGAAATTCTTTGGATGCAGTGGTTGCTCTCTAGCATCAGATCTCCCCAATTATACCCCACACCGTTGTTCTGTGACAACCAATCAACAATTCGACTTGTGAAAAATCCAGTATTTCATCAACGCACCAAACATATCGACACTAAGTACCACAAGATCAGGGATGTTGAAACTGACAGGCATATAGCCATCACCTACATCTCTATCAAGGATCAGCTTACTGATATCATGACAAAGCCCCTTCTCGAGATCGATTTCAGCGACTTCGTAGACTGGGTGGACCCATAGCATCCCAAGTACTGTATTGAGTGGGAGACTTACGAGTCATCACAATGCTGATCGAGTGGGAGTATTGGACAAAGGAGTTCAACACTGTGATGACACACGTCACAAATACAAAGCACCTGAACTATAACGAGCCAGCGCATCAGGTTTTCTTGAAGTGGGAAGATGAACCATCAGAGCCTTCTTGATCTTGCTTTTTCCTGCCTGATAGGATGGGGGTTATATCTCCGAGTTTTAGCTTAGGATAGCTCTCTCTCTGCGTACGCATGTGCTATGCCTCGTTTTTAGTTGTTGCTTGGGGCTTCCAGCAGTTGTAGCATACTCTGTGCATGGCTTGGCACAGAGGGTGTATGGTAGATTTATTAAGTACAATATATTTGTGTTGCTGCTACTTGACTTGTCTTTTGTGTGTGAAATCTGAGTGTCGTGCTAGGCTAGCATAAACGTATCAATGTAGGAAGTTCAATACCACATCTGCTAGATTAAGTTTTTTTTAGTGCTATTGAATTTCCAAGTAAATGAATTTAAGTTGAAAATTTGAGGAAGTGGTCTTTTGGTATACTTGTAGGTATTCTATGAAGGAGTCCTAAAAATAGTTAATTTTTCATGGTGTAGAAGTTTATGAAGTAAGATGCTCTTTGCATGCATTTCAAAACATGTAAGAAGAATTTTTTGGATTTTCTCTAGAGAAAGTCCATTCCCTTGAAGTTGCTACAAATGGAGAATACATATTTTCTTAATTTACCTTTCTTACTATTTTTTACTAATTGAAACACTAAAATATCTATTTTTTTCTTGATTTTGGCACTTTTCCAATTTTCCTACTCAGAGAATTTTTCATGAAATTCTTGTGGTGGTTCCTTTCATCTTAAAAGTGCACACATTTGTCATACTTTCTTTAAATTTAAAAAAATGATTTTCCTACTTTTAAATTACTTTAGAAAATTTTGTGACATTAGATGTTTTTTGACCCCTGCAGAAGACTGTTCCAGTGCTGTTCCCCCGCAGCTGTTCCCCGCAGCGAGGGTAGCGGCCTGCTGTCAGATTTTTTTTTTCAAAAAAAAAAAAAAAAAAAAAAAAATTTTTTTTAGTCTTCAAATACTATTTTTTTTTTTTTTTTTTTTTTTTTTGGTCGATGACGTGGCAGTCTCTCGGCCACGTCAGACCGCCTTGCCGAACCTCGCCGAACCTGTTCCCTGCTGTGATAACTCGCAGTCTTCTTGACCCCTCAAAAAACATCTAATGGTACTTTATAAAACAGTACAACAGTACAAATGTTTTATGCATTTCACCCTAATATATATTACTAGTGTACTTGAACTTCTTGCATTGTAGGATGATTGAGATTAAAAAATTAACAAAAAATATTTTTCCTATACATTCCAAATGTTTACCTTTAACTGTTTATTGTTTGTGTTTCAAACAAAAGTTTTGTCTTTATACAAAAAATCATCAAAGAATGACTAGCATGTTGCTATTTACTTGACTTTCTCAAATTGTAAGGTGATCTTTAGATTAAAATGGAGAGTGCTAGCATGTAAGCATAGAATTGTAGATAAGCTTTGGCACTAATTTAAAATTAAACAAAATCCAAGGCTAATAGTGTGATTCGTTCCTAAGGAGGCTTGTTAAATAGGTATTTTTAATAAATTCCTAATCGGACCATTGCAATCATAGAAAATGATTATCAATTTGTTCCTTAACCATAATAATATGTTTTTCTTCATGATGAACCTAATTACACAACTTGTCTCTCCACTCTTAATGGCAACAGGGGTTAGAATTATTCTCTCAATTATTAATCTTTAATTTTCAATTATTTATTTATTTATCCTTCCTTCATCTTTTTTTTAAAAAAATTCTTCAAATCGGCTTCATTGCCACAACTTCATTCTCCAAATAGGATCTTTACAATGGAACACCGCGAACTGGAACAACAACTTCCAAATTGGCCTTGTAAAAACACAGCTTGATATGGCTCTTAAACTTTCAACTCTCAACTCGGCTAAATCTTCACACTCCAATTAGACTTCTAAACACTCATTTACCAAATTTGTCTCCTCATTATCTTCTCACTAAAGTCACCAACTTGGAATTCATCTTTTTATTTATTTATTTATAATTATTTTCCATGACCATCATTCATTTAGACAGTTAGATACATGTTTCAAACTAATTCTTTAATTTATTCTAATCCATTCAATAATTCTTTTCATTCTAGCACATGTCATGTTCTAGCACTTTTAATTCAACTTAAATCGGAAATATTACAACCAATATCTTTTCTAAACTCCAAATTGGAAAATAGTATTGCAGTCAACACTCAACCATTCCCACTTCAATTATACATACAAAATCACATCAAGCATCAACCAGCCTCAACAACTCAAACTCCAAATTGGATCTACATACATGCATCACATCATTTTCAGACAATTTGGAAACATTAAATTTATATTTAATAGATTGGTGAAAATATCACCTTTATCACATATTAGTTTTTCAATATATCACAGATCTATCATATGACTAAATTATTCTTATCATTTCGTCTATTCCAACTTGTAATTTAGCACACAGATTCTTTTCCTAATTGGACTTGTAATTTTAATCACTATAGGACTTTCCAATTAGATCTTTTCTTCACAGTTTTGATCTTCACAAGAATTAAATATTTTCACTCATAATTTAAACTCTTAGACATTCCAAAATAGGAAGAATTAATTCTATTTTTGCACTCACATACAGACGCATCCCAACTAAAAAACAAAAACACATGCAAGCAAAACAACACATAAGGAAACACAAAGAAATCAAAATGCAACCTGACTGGTTGGGACACGCACTAGCATACTCTCAACAGTGGGTAAACAAAATGAATTGGAAAAACAAACTAATGTGAGACTGGGGAAGATGATGGCCAACAACCACCTCAATTGATTCAACTAACTTCCAAATTGGAACTCACAATCCAACACTCTATTCCCACCATTCACACAAATACTTAATCGAATTCAATCTAATTGACCAAAGAGTGGTTCCTACTTGGAATTACTACAACATTCCCAATTGGATTGAATTCCACCAACCCAACACTCTGCCTAGTTAGAATCTAATCTCTCCTACTCAAAATTTAGTAGACAAACTCTAATTAGTTGCAACAACATTCAAAGAACCAACCCCAAGTTGTTCAAAGCAAACTCAAACTTTACAAAGTTGAAACGCAAATGTACAACTAGGCTATCAAAATCCAACCTAAAACCACAAAAACATACAAAAAATTGTAAAAATTCCGCTCCAACTAGATTATCTACAAGAATCTATGAGCCCATGAACCTAGGAGGCTATCTTATAGACACCTTCAATGGTTATAGATGTCTATGTCATGAGGACCTATGTTGTAAATACATACCTACAACTAGGTTCAAAGCTCTTAGGCTTATCTCTATGCCCTCATGTGCTAATATTATTGGATTTAAAATCACCAAAAAAAACTAGTGCATTGGCCATTTTTCGTGTTTATTGTATTGTAGGGTGGCCTTGTTGTTTTACATCTTTTAGTAAGCTACTAATGTCATTCAAAAGCCAATTTTTGACTTCTTAGGAAATTCAAGGCTAGTTCTCAAAAGACATGCCATTCATTGTAGAAGTCATTCTTTTTGGTATTGTGTGAATCATTTTCTAAATCCCTAATGACTCAAAGGAGGTACTTTCAAATAGACCAAAATTGCCAAGAGCTTGAGCAATTTTTTTGCTCATATTTTCTTTAGATCTAGTATAGAATATAACCATAGGATCTTGAAGTTCATATTGAGAATGAGCACTTCAAAAAAATTTAGATTATTTGACTATAAGGTTGAGAAGATATTTAAGTTTGAAGTTTTATTTGGGCCAATTGAAATGTAGGGTAGCACTCTTTAAAGGAGCATGTGAGAATATTTTGAGATGATGCCTTTTGTTTGATTAGTGAAAGATAAGAACGTTGAAAATGTACTTTTAAAATTTCACAACATTCCAAACATTTTTCAATTCATAGTAGAGCTTGCAATGCATGGCATTCACTGAAATGAAAGTAGTGTTTGTAAAAGAAAAAATCCGGCACACTTGTCTTTTCCTTGAATTCCTTAGATTTTCCTTTTTCAAGGTAAATTTGTCTTTCTTGAGGAGGTGGGCAAGAATCATATAATTTGGCTGACTTCTTAGTTCATGCTAATTTGAACCCCACAAAATGAGCTGTAAACTATACTACACCTCCCAACTTTGAAAAATTCCACAATACATAGTTCAACTTGGAATTTGATGAAACTACCACCACTGGATGCATAATACAATCTATTTTCTAAAAATAATTTTTATTTAAAAAAAATCTCAAATTTAAAACTAGGTAGCTTGAAAATGAGGGGCAACAACCAAAACATAGTTGCTTGGGTCATTAAGAGTTAAGAAAACCCAAGAGCATTAATTGGACTCAAACTACTATGCAAGACCACCAATCCCTTTTCAAATAAAAATTCTAAGGATGAACATCTACACTTTTGCTTTACATAAAAGGATTGTTTGTCATCTACTAGACACTTGGTGTGCTTCACACCCTTGGGATAAATTAACCTCTAAGGAAACCAACCTATGACCAAGATAGCCACTCAAAACTGATCTGATTTTCAGACTAGTAGGTACATTCTTCATCTCTACAGTTATATAGAAAGTCTTCCATTGGCCACTATTTGGCCTGGTCCTTAGTGTAGGGTTAATGCAAGTACCTCTCCAACATCAAATCCTGCTGTTCCACTCTTCTGACTCAGGGCCACAATTTATAAATGAAGGCAAAACTCTACAAACATCGACCAAGGGGATCGGCCAATGGAGTCAATATTCAAAGAGTAATGTACAGATTGACAATGAACCAGCGGTTCACAAGCCTGATGGATTACAGAAAAAAAGACTAACTTACTGCCCCTCATCCAACTCAACAGTTCGCAAGCTCCGCAACTTGGCAGACCAGTAAGTGAGTGGTTAAACAAGCTACCTGGGCTACACCCTGCCAACTGTCTCGGGAACCTTTTTGTGATTCCAAGCTCCATCAAGCAAGGTCGAGGCTGAACTTCTTCCTCTTTCCAGGCAGCAGCTTCAGCTGGCGAGTGCAAGAGCTCTTCCAACTCCGAAGAGGGCGTATCCTCATGAATGGATTGCGCAGCTGAATCCTCACGAACAGATGCTGAAAGCATATATAGCGCTGGGTCAATGATCATCCTCACTAGCTAGGGCGTGGATGGGGTGGGCTCTTAAGAAATTAAAGCCAGGTCCCTGCTCAAAGGGCTGCCAAAACCTTCCGGCACAATTGTTCCTTGAGCAATTTCCGAGTCGATTGTTCTCATGGTCACATTTGGCAAGTACTCTTGTTGCCTGTTAAAGCGATTTCAAGTTCAATATCAGCCTTTCATTATCACGAGAAGATCAGCCACAAAAATCGTGAATGCAGACTTTGAAGGAAGCGTGGTGAAACTTGTCGGGCGCTAGAAAGCGGCACAAGTACAACGTCAATCACAGAGAAAAGAAACAAACTCACAGTTTTCTTCTTGGGTCGAGAGGAAAACTACATATCGCTAACAAGCGTTTTAGTCATACGGACTTCAAATCAGCTACTTACGCACTGATTTAGTATACTGACCTGTTTGTTACAAGAAGAAAACGGAGAGACCTAGAAAATCTGCTTAAACTACTCACCTATATTAGCAACTGTTAAATTTGCATATCCAAAATATTCAGGGCCTGACAAAGATAACTGATCAGAAACAGATGAAAATGATACACAGTAACCAATTAAATCACAGCCTGAATGAGTAACTTTCACGAAGGTTTTCAAGCTAGTGATAATGCACAAAGAAGATTTACCAAACTACAATGCCGGAGCTGAACAATCTGTACAAACAAAAACGCACCTGAAACAGTTGCAAACGTCTTCTTGCCGCCCTCCTCTATTCGGAGAGCGCCGACTCTTTTTACAACCACTGGGACAGTGGGACACTGGGTTGTTCTGGTCATCCTCTGCAATTGATCGACAATTAAATTAAACCAATTCGCAACAAAGATTACTCTCATACCTCAAAGTTGTGATTAAAAATCCTGAAAACAAAACAAAACACATCAGATACCACTAAGAAAATACCAGGCATAAGTCGAAATTCAGGTGCTTGTCCATCATCAACAATTTTGCACCTGTGACATTGCAGTTAAAAGTAGAAATTCAGAGGGGAATGAGAATGGAAAGCAACCACGACAAAAGATGGGCTCCTACACTAAGTTGCAGCAAACTCGCTCATATTCTCACCAGTAGAATATTCGATTTTCAGAATTGAGCATACTTGCGTACACTTTGTGACTTTTGTACCCTGAAGGCCTGCACCATCGTCACTAAATACTTCCAAATTGCCAGACTGTTTTAGATGAGATACACTTGCCAAGCAACCCATGCTCAGGTAAGCATCCTTGAAGTCCAAATCCTCAAGTATTCACCTTCCTTCCCTGTACATGTCTAGTTCTAGATGCCTGAATAGAAGTGCTTGCTTCCATAAATCTAGTAAAATTTGTAATTTTCTGAAGCCATCTCAAGTTGAACAGTAAGGGCACAAAAATAAATTTCAACAACTTAAACATCTAAGTAGCAAGTTACCAGATATACTTTTTAGTGTGAAAGTTGGGGTGGTTCCATACTATTTTTCCCAAGTCATACACCTGAAGACTCGGCCCCAGTTTTACATAAAATACTGGGCGTCTTTGCGCATCTCCAGGCACTTCTTCACAACGATGGCGCTTGTTGACAGGTGCAAAGTCCATTGGCTTTTCGAGAAGCACTGTACAAAATCCCACCCTCCTACATTATTTATGAGAATAAAGAACTCATTATTCTGATTATAAATCTACCAACCTCTGCTTTCAACACCCTTTTTGAGTATTCATAGGTCCGGTCATCCCGTGTCAATATGTGTCTTCCTATGGCACAAGAGAAAGTTCGATCAAGGCAAAAAAGGAGAACCAGTAGTGCTATGCTTGTTCAACACCCAAGGACTAGCTTGAACTGTATTAAACACTGTCCCGGAAATAGCGGAAAGTGCATCCCGGCCATACAAATGGGCTACACAACCGACCCAACTTTCAAGCTCAACATAAAAAGAACTCAGAAATTCTCCGTGGAACCAAAAAACACTGAGCTATGGTACTATTGACAGAAGCTTACTCTCCTCAACCACGCAACAGTCAGCTCCTGCCCACGAGTCTTGGGAACTGTCTGCTTGACCATGCCATCAAGCTCGCACCAAACCTTTTTGACAACTCTCTTTGTGCAGAACCCCCGATTCAATTAAAACACTTGAGTTTATTATCCAGAGCTCAGCAATCAAGAAACGGGATCAATGTAGCCAATCACAATAACCTTGCACACAATATAGCAGAATAATGAGAAGGAAAAGTCGTTATTTACATGTCCACAATCAAGAGATACATTGAAATCTCGTTGCTTTCAGTGTGATGCAGGAGCTTTTCGATGCACTGAATCACAGCCACCACTCAATCAGACAAAGGAAGGAAGACCTTGGGCACAAAAGCTTGGCAAAGCATGACACTTGGATGATCACAAACATGGGCATGCATTAAATTGACCTAATGGAAAAACGCGGAGAAGCATAATGATCAGCATCAAAGAATTCAAGCAGAAGATGAGGGGTCATGAAGCAAGGTAAGCTTAGAAAGATTAAGAGCGACGGTTACGGAGCAGAGAAATATCTTTATATGATTCAAAAGAGGAAATTTCAAGGAAAAATGCCAAGAGGAAACACCGAACCTCGGATGTATTACTCAGATGGTTAGATGGTGGGTCCTCTACAGCAAATGTGCCCCTCCATTAACATTTATGAGTTCAAAGACAGAACAAAGATCTGCACTTGGACATAAAGTGCAGCTAGGTTAGCACCTACCAACCACAGTGTTTGAATTTCCTCGGTGATGCAGGAGACACCCCCTAGAACATTACGACACAGAGAAACAAAGCTCCAGATCAAGGACTTCAAACAAGTTTACACAATAAAAAGGATAGTGATGAATCCTAGTTGTCGCAAACCTTCTATGATTTGCAGCATTCAGTGCTCTTACTGTACACAACTTTTTCATATCACAAAGTAGAGATCTGCCTAGGAATTGAAAATATGGTATGAAAACTATGCCAACCTTATTGGAGAAATTAACGATGCCAAATGCACGGAGTAGCGCTTCTGCGCCACCAACTGCTGAGTTCAAAGATAACCCCAAAATCCATCTCGACGGTCGCTTCAACTACTTTGATGAATGTGGAGCACTTCTTTTGTGCCGCCAACTGCCCTGATGAGGCTACTTTAAGAGGCATTCTCGTCTGCTTCTTCTGGCTTTCGTTTTTTGGTAGAGGGGTTGGAGATTTTCTCTAGATGTTCTGCTCTTCGTAGAGGTGTAGTCAACAAAACCTCCGCAGCTGCTTGGGGAATATTCTGCTGAAACAACAGAAGCACACCACAGACTAGTTTAGCCCTTGCAAATTCCTGTACGTCATGACAATTCTGATACTCCACAGTTTGTTGCAAACTCTCTAAGCTTCAGAGTATTGAGCTGAAGTTCTTACCAATGGATTCCGATTGAGCGAGTCAGCTTGCAACGACGAGGCCTCTGCAAGAATGCTTTGCCCCATTACGCACTCGGAAGGCTCCATGAAATCAAACTGTGGAAAATTGAGCCAGCATTCGGCAACGCTGTAAGCAAAGTCATCTCCATTCACGTTTCCAGTGAGTTTGAGACGATTGAAACAGTGCAAATCCTGCAAAAGCATTGATTCTAAGCTGCATTTTGCGAATCTCTTCTGCAAGGCAATCCTCACTCGGCCTGGTGATGTCAGCACAAACTCCGAAGTCCATCAAATGTGGTCTGTCTGCATACCATCAAACCGTCACGAAATGAATACGGCTACCAACGCTCATCGGTTCGAAAACCCTAATCAACAGTTCTTCAAACTCGGCGGAGGTCTTCGAAGGACGAGCGTCTGAAAATTAAAATTGTATAAAGAGTTCAGAATAGACGAGGAGCTGGAAAGTGAGAGAATTTCACCAATGTTATCAAACCCCGGGACTCGGCATACCCGGCAACCACTGTTGAGGGTCTCGCCTTTGCCATGTTGGAGGATTCATCCGCTGTTGCCGTGTCTGCAAAGAAAGCCGAGAAACAATCAATCAAGGAAAAATGTGGGAAGGCAAAGATCGGATAGCACATGAGAAATGATCTGTGATGCAAAACCATCCTAAAGTGGCCACGACAGCAACACCCTCACATATCCTTTGGGGACAATTTGTAGAATCAATTTAAATCTTCTTATTGGTGAGAAATGTGTGAGCTTCCGTCCTCATAATCTAATTACAAGCCACGGAAAATCTTAAATTGGTGTTAAACGTCTCTCTAACAAAGTGTTGGCGGTCAAGTCACAGTTTCTATTGCGGCCATGGTTGTGGAGAACTTACCCTTGAATCCCCTGACGATTGAATCCTTGAATCCCAAAACATAATCTATTCAGGATCTACAGACACAGTTTCTTCGAGTGCTCGAAATCGCCCACTGAGCACCTTCCGCGTCCCACCACATGCACACCAACCAGCCCAATGTGCCGACAGAGTACATGAAGTCAGTCAGGGCCACGATGAGCCGCACCACCAGGCGTGGTTTTCAAGCACGCGCTGAAGGAGCGTCCGCAGCTGCGTCGCAGTTTCCATCCCGGCTGCCTCCTCCGTGTTTAGGGTGTGTTGTTGATCTCTCCTGCCTAACTTGAGGTCTCTGGTTGCAAATATGAACTCCAAATTTGCAAATTTAATCGTGCATGAAAAATAAAAATTCCATTGGTGGTACCTACTTCGTGGGACGACTTTAATGGCCTCCGACAAAGCTGGACCAGGGAAGCTGCCGTGAGCCGTCTCAGAGCAGCCAAGGTTATTATGAAATCCACAAATGACAAGTGGTAACTTGTATGACACAGAAAACGATGCAGACATCAAAGACTTGTTGTGGCCGCGAAACCACCGTGCAATCTCTCGCCCTATTTTCTTACAGTACAGTGCTACGCGCTGGTGACGACTGTAAGCTCCAAGCAAGTCCCATGGCCATATTCTACAGTAGAAGCTTCGCGATTGGAGGCGTTACAGACAACTTAGAGGCACTCGAAGGAGATAAATTCGATCCGCCTGTCTCTCTTGATGCAAAATTGCCTTGAGTTTGTCATGATTTCTGTGAGACAGTTCTTTTTGTAGCCGCAAATGTTACGGGACTTTATCTGCTGGCACCCCTCTGACCTTGCTCTTTCATGGTCCTACAATCCTCAGCAGGGTGGTCTAATTCTGAGTTTGTCCATGTCCAGCGCTTGAGTTCGGAAACCATTGAGAGGATTTGAGTTTGGAGTTCTTAAGCCGAGCAGCAGGGGTTGGAGCTTCGTCTGATCCTCGAGTCAGATTCAGTCTGAGTGGTCTGTATATTTGGAACTCTGAGCTAGGACGCCATTCACCTTATGGCCGAGGAGAAGGGAAAAGTGTTGCTCTTCGGCAAGAGATGGTCCAGCAGAGCAACCGTGGCAGAGCTGCTCGTGAGTGGGGAGTTGAAGGATTGCTCCCAGGAGCCCACAGACTCCACCGGCGAATGCGTGACGTCTGTAGGCAGAGGCTGGACTGTCGTAGACACCATGGGCTTTGGTGAACCACTGGGTGGCATTCTCCCGGACGAGTGTGTCAAGAAGATGGCAATCGACTTCCTGAATGAAGTGAAAGGCCGCTACACCCACATCATCTTTGTGGTGGACAGAGCCGAATGTCATTTATTAGGTTCTAAAGTCGTGTTTCCCATATCAAATATGTGGCAAACATTTTGTGAAACTTTCAAAGGTGGTGAGGAGAATTTTGTTGTCCTAGTCATTGACGAAATACCTAAGAGGAGGATGGAGTTCCAAGGGATGAAGGTGGAGGAGGGGTTGACGATGCAGGAGAAGGAAGGGTTGAAGAGGTGGATGGAGTGGATGCAAATGCAGCACAACGATCAGAATACGAGGATTAAGGAGAAGTTTCCTGAGTGCAAACACTTTTTGTTCATAGACTTTGGAAATCTAGATCCTGAGAAGTTTCCTCTTAATGATGATTACGTTGTTGTTTCGAGGATTGAGGTTCTCGAGAGATTTGAGAAGGAGATGGAAGAGATGTTCACCCCCACAAATTGTCCATGGGTGGAGCTACCAATTTGTAAGATGGAAGGTGCGGAGATACAAGAAATGGCGACTAAAATTTCTCATGGCTTAATGTCTTGTCCAACAGTTCATACACGGGAGTGGGGGTCGGAGAGATCAGCTCTTGTAAGTAGATATGCACAAGATTTCGAAGCACATTCATTTACCCCAAGGCTTAAAAAAACTACCAAAGATAAGTTGCAAGAGCAAGCTAGATGGATTTTAAAGGTCCGAGACGAGATGCATAACTTGTGCAAGGAGGTGAAGATTTTTCCTCGCCAATGTGAGTATCTTCTTCAAAGAAGCAAGGGTGCATCAAAAGAACTTCATGACCTGGTCAAAGGAAGAGTTGCAATGGTCTGGGATGACAATGAGGATGATTCTTATTTAAAACCATTGCTGAAATCTCTACGCAAATTGAGAACTTACATGGAGGTTGCAAGAAACTTATTGCAACTATGTGGTAATAGTGAAAAGGAACATGAGGTGGCCCTTATATTCTCCTCTCGCTTACTTCCTAGTACTACAAATTTTCTTGTTTCCAAGTTTGCTTTGGTGATTCGTGACCTAGAGTGGTCCCTCGATGCATTATACTTTCTAATGCACAATCCAGAAGCACAACATACTATGGACAATGAACAACAATCTTGGTTGTCAAAATTTGTATGGTCTGAGTCAAAAGGGAGGCTAGTGTACATGGGAGTTGAAGAGGACAAGGATATTGTTGAATCTAGTATTGTAGCAGCTAATAATGATAGACAAGCTCGAGACCAACTAGACCTAGTTTCAGCCATAGAGAGTCACTTCACAACCTTTCAACAATCTAGGAAGGATGTTAATAGTTTGTCTTTATTTCGAGGAAGAAAGAAGAGGCTTTCCACTTCTGAGATGGTTACTTACATGTCCATTTTGACAAACAGGTTGCATGGCAACGCATCATTTGATGGCAACTCTAGCATCAAGCTAGTTCCAAGTTGTTTTAGGATTCCAGGAAAACAAGAATACAAGAAAGTCAAGTTGCTTGGAAAGGGAAGTTATAAAGAGGTTTATAAATGTAACTGGTTGGGCATGAATGTAGCCATCGCCACTGAATCCCAATGTAAAGGCCAGTGTTACCAAGGAGGAGGAGATTCCATGATCATTTTTGAAGGAGAAGCTGAATTGTTGGCAAGGGTACAACATCCAAATGTTGTAACATTCATAGGATATGGCTATGATGAAGAGAATCAACGGGGTTTCCAAGTGTCGGAGATTATGGAATCAAGCCTTCGGAATGTTTTAAATATACATTTTGGCCCTTTTTATCCATTCCCTATCTTGCAATTGATTGATATATTGCTTCAAATTGTAGAAGCAATGATTCATGTGCATGAATGTGGAGTGATATACCGGGATCTAAAAGCTGACAATTGCCTTGCTAATTATAAGTCTGATGGCTCAACTATGGTTGACGTGAAGTTGACTGATTTTGGAACATCAGAGTTGCAAAGCCCGGAGATGGGGTGTCATTTCAACACACCCAATAAAGGATCCCGTCGTTGGATGGCACCTGAGCTTTATCATCGGCCTGGAGAAGAGGTGAAGTTGTATACATGGTTTGCCGATATATATAGCTTCGGGATGACTTGCTATGAGGTTGTCACTGGCGAGGTGCCGTTTGGCATAAACTTATTTTCAAGGTGGTGGCAAGAGGCGGTACGTGAAGGACTACGACCTACCATCCCAAGCAATTGTCCAAATGAATTGAGGGAGTTGATGGTCAAGTGTTGGGCTCACAGTCCTAAAGATCGACCAACTTTTAAGGAGATTCGAGAAATTTTGTGGCGATCTAAACTAAATCACACCATTTTTCACTTAGGTCCTAATGGAAAGTTCACAAAACCGACCATTGAACGGAAAAAAAGACTCTGCGGTTTGAGGCGTGGGCTCTATTGATATGTTGCCTATTACCTACCCGTCTAACTCTATTGCACCAAGGGTGGATATATTGGCAAGGTGTGGGCCATAGAGAGAAATCAACTTTCTACATTCGACTTGCCAAACAAGGCATGGGAAAGTTGAGCCCATGTTCAGTTTTAAAATGTCAAGACAACCATCATGGAAGAGGCTCTTTTCTAGCCATGGACTTCTTGCACATATCCATTTGTAGTTGTGTGAATCGTCCACAAAGTTTTGTTGCGTGGGTTTCAAATCAAGCTTTTGTAAGTTTTGCATGTGTGAGTTTTCCATGAGGGCATAGAAGGCAATATTCTATTATATACATTGCAATATTATTTTGTTACGTGGATGTATAGGATCTATTGCTTTATGAAGTCATTATTCCGACTAGTAGCTGCTATTAGTACTCCTTAAATACACCTTGGCTCTTCCATTGTTAGGGTTTATACTCATCATTAGAACTATTGGCTTTTGTACTTGTTCAAGTGAGAATTTTTAGTGCTATATGATGATTGAGGAAAGAACTTTAGAGCTAGTGAGTGTGAAGGTGTGGATCCTGGAGTGTATAAGTTTCATGTTATTTGGCTTCAAATCAGCCATTGGATGCATTAGAAGATTTGTCTCAACCACTACACAAGTCTCTTAATTGTATTTTCAACATCACCCATTCACACCAAAAATAGATCATGTACTAATATAATGCTAGAATAGAATGTAAGATTCATTGTGACTGACACATCATGTACCTTGCATTTGAGCATATTAATTAATAGAAGGCGTGATAACTCTATCAAGATGTCAAGATCATTGCTTGCCTTGTTTTGTAGCATTTAAGTCTATAATTGAGGATTATGTATGAACCATGCAGTACAAGCTCAATGTGAATTGATGCTCAATGACAAAATTGCTATAGGAGGGTCGTTGCAAGAAACACTTACTGGTTTTGGCTCAAAATGGTTCAAAATCAATGAGTCCTGTGAGTCCTATGACCCTTTGAAATAAGTTTTTTTTAAATTGAAAAAAATATGGATAATTTGAAGAGCAATGAGAATATTATGTCTCTTGAAATTCAGACCTAAGAATTTTTTTCTCTAAATGTTATAGACAATGGAAAATACAATGAAAATAGCTCTTTTTTCACTAATTTGGTAAAAATAGTAAAAAAATTCAAAAAATGAAAATGAAAAATCCATTTTTTCTTCAAGTAAAGGTATTTCTTTTACAACAAATTTCATCTTTGGAAAAAATTAATTCTATTCTCTACACCTGTGCAAAGTCAGCAACTTTGATGACATGTGGAAGTTGGACAGTTTAATATTTAAAAAAATTCTTTTTAAGTATTGTGTAACTATACTATATATCTAAGCATGCCAATTTTCAGCTCAAAATTTGCATTTTTGGGTAAAAAATAGGACTAAAAACCCCCCAAATGGCCAAGGTAGACAGCCAATCGGGGGCAGTTTAAAAATAGTAAACTAATTTTAAGAAAATTGAAAAAATTACACAACATATAAAACTTTTGTGTGCACCTTCATTCCAAATTTCAAGTTGATACGGCAAACGATGCAAAAGTTATGAGCAAAAAACTACCTATTGAAGGTCAAGGGGACAAAAAATAGGACAAGTGTTTCTTGCAATCACCCAGGAAAGCAACGAAGTTGTACTTTGTAAACATATGTGCAAATAAGAAAGCACCAAAACTTACTAGACATAAAAAGATGAAGTGTAATTTAATATGGGAGTGATTCTTATCATTTCAAATAAGTAGGCTAGATTTTAGTCTCCACCAACTTGACCTCCTCCAAAAGGTTTGGTTGTATGATTAGTATTAACATCCTTATCTTTGGCAATATTATGAATTTGTAACTTTATTTTTTAACAAATTTTTTAATTTATTTACAAATTTAAGGAAATATTCTATTCTCCAAATTCTCTCAATTTTCTCATTTTGAAAACATTTAATTAGTCATATTTGTAGCGCGAAGAATAACAAATCCCTAATTTTTTTTTAATTGACTAATTGTAATTAGAAATTCTCTCTATAAATTCATTACAAAAAATATTTAGTCTTAGTTCACAACAACTAGGATTATACTAATTATAGATGGAATTTCAAACTTTATTTATTAATACTAATTCCTAAGCATCTAGATTCATCTCTACAATGGTAATGATTTAGGAAAAATCATCAAAAAATACTATTTGGAAGAATATTATAGAATTGAGATGTAAATTATAGAAGTTGTAGAGTTTGAATTTTAGATTCTATCCATACAATATGGCGAATTTTGTTAAAATGGCAGTATTCCTTATGCCATTTTTCAGATCGCACGGTCTGAACTAAAAATTGACATCTAGGAAGGATATAGATTTCAAACATCTAGGGCACATATAGATTTCCAAAATATGTGACAATTTTAGATTTCAGATCATGCGGTTTGGATGGGTGTAGATTTCAAACATCTACAACATATGTAGATTTCAAAAATCTACAATAGTTTTAAATTTCAGATCGCGTGGTCTGAATTGTCAAAAGTGCCAAACTAATGGAATACGATCATTTTTGTATTATTTGATTCTATGACCTTATTTTTGACAACTTCAAGGAATTCAAGGTGATAAGACAAGTGTCCCATCCTTTTTTTCTTACAAACACTACTCTCATTTCAATGACTACTATGCATTGCAAGCTATACTATGAATTGAAAAATGTTTGGAATGTTGTGAAATTTTAAAAGTACAGTTTCAACTCTCTTACCTTTCATTGAATACAGAAAGGTCATCATCCTAAAATATTACCACATACTCCTTTAAAGAATGCTACCCTTTATTTCAATTGGCCATAATAAGAAGTCAAAACTTGGCTTTTCAATGTCATTAGTAGCTCACTAAAAGATATAAAACAACAAACCACTCTAATATAACAAACACAATGAAATTGGCCATTACACTAGTCATTTTTGGTGATTTCAAATCCAATTCTGTTAGCACATGAGGATATAGAGATGAGCCTATGAGCCTTGAACCTAGTTATAGCCTGAAATGGCTTCAAACAAATTTTCCTTTACAATTCCAATAGAAACTCCACTTTCATTGACCAACAATGTTAATATGCTTATACACCACATAATCCCATCCCTATCTTTGTAATTGTCAATTCTTTTGAACCATGAAAATATGAACTTTCACAATTGTACTAGAGTAGAACACAAAAGAAACAGAAGATAGGCCTCCTTGGAAACAAATAGTGTGCTCCAACCTCGAAGGAAATACAAATTTGAGGAAAAAATTGTTCATATTAAGCACTTGCTCTCCACATGATGAGAGGAAACAAAAATGTGTAAATTTGAGGGTAACTTTCTAAACTTCCAATCACAAGGTTGAAACGCCCTTCTTGAAAGGCTTACATGTAGCACACAACTTTTGCAGAAGATCCAGGGTGATTGCAAGAAACACTTGTCCTATTTTATATCACACGTTGCATGTTGATCTGTTTTTTGGCCATAACTTTTGTATTTTAGCTTCGATTGACTCATGATTTGTAGGGAAGGTACTCATAACTATCATAAATATTCCATAATTTTTTTCATAATTTTCAAAAATAGTTTACCATATTAAAATAGACCCCAATTGGATGTCACAATTGGCAGTTTAGGGATTTTTTTGTACTAGGGAATACTTTTTTTTAATGTTTTTAACATTAAATTTGGATGAAATGGTCTTCTAGTAGACTTCTAGATTTCTAGAGAAGGATTCTTAAAAATAGTTAATTTTATGTGGTGTAGAGGTCTACAAAGTGAGCTCCCTTCTGCTTGTATTTTGAAACATATAAAATATTATTTTGGTGGGTTTTTTGGTGAATGACCATCTCCATAAAGTTTTTGCAAATTGAAACCTTTTATTTTTTTTAAATATCTATTTTTACTATTTTTCCCTAATTAAAATATGAAGGTATATATTTTTTGGAGGTTTGGCACTTTTCAAGTTCTCCTACTTAGAGAATTTTCTTATCCATTTCCTTTCGGTGAAAACCTTCATCTCAGAGGTATATGTATTATTTGTATTTTTTTAAAATTAAAATTAATTTTCTAATTTTAAAGTACTCTTGAAAAAATCAGCCTAACGCAACAAATAGGATAGGTGTTTCTTGCAATCACCCTCCTACCCTATAAATCCTTGTCCTCTAAGAAAGCCTTTAAAATAAGTACTCATTTCAACATGCATAGGCTTACAATAAACTCCTCATATTTCTTCTTTCCAAATCCATCTCAGACATAAAGGTCACAAGACAATCTACATGAGATCTATTGTTTTTTTGCAATAGAAGATGGGACACGTATAGAACATGGCCAGATAATAACCTCTGGGGACTAGATGAAATGTGTAGCACAAGGTGTTCATTACTTCTAGAATCTACATGGGATTCCAATGCCATTGTATGCATTTCCTAATCCAATTTCCATACCCACCAACAACAATCTCCCGAGTAAAAATTGAACTTAAAGTAGAGGTATCTACTTGCAACAAGAATCAAAGTAACACCCCAAGAAAACCAATGAGTGTAAATAAACTTTTAGAATATCCACCATCAAAACTTGTGCCAATTTTAGGTCTATCAACCAATAAAAACTTAAACACTTTATAACACTTATCCTTTATCCCAAATCATTGACGCTCACCTGCCACAAAACTGTGGTTGAATTTTTCAAGGCACTCTCAGAAGCAAAGGCAAAGATGTCGACCACATTAATTCATTCCACAAGCATCTTCAACACTTGATGCAAATGTTTGGTAATCCAATCGGTCTCAAGGACCACAGTGGAAATGGGTGATTGCAAGAAAGGCCTCCCATTTTTTGTCTCGTTTTGAATAGTACTCACAATTTTTTCAGGAGTACTATTTAATTAGAAAAACAATTTTTAAAAATTGTGAAAAATAATTTTCATGAATATACCTTTAAGAAGAAGGTACCCTAATAAGGAAAAGTTCAGGAAAATTCTCTAACTAGGAGAATTAGAAAAGTGCAAAATCTCATGAAAATGAGTACTTTCACATTTTAATTTGTAAAAAATAGGAAAAGCAATTTTTAAAAAAACTAAAAATTTTCAATTTGGGAAGGATTGATGATGATGAGATTTCACCAAAAGAATTATTTTGAAACCATTTTTGATGTTCAGAATTGTATGCGCAAGGGGCCCCTGTTTGCATCAATGTAGAGGACATAAAATAATGTTTTTTAAAAATATTTTTGGTCAACTCATAAATCTTTAGTGTATAAATATACCATACAAATTTCAAGTCTACATCATTAATTTTGATACTCCACAGTACTAAAAACCCTAAATTGCAAAGTGTGACAAATTAGGTAAATTAAAATTTAATTAGAAAATGTTTTTTGGAAATTTCTGAAAAATAAGGAATTTCTTTATTATCAAGTTGGTCATCTTCAATAAAAATTTCAAGTACATTGGATTAATACCCCAAAAATTATAACCAATGGCACAAATGTCACTTCCATTGTGACGCCAAAAAGGACAACCCTTTCTTGCAATCACCCAAATGTCTCCTATCGACTTGGCTTTGGCAATGTTCCTCTTTCCGCTACTTTTTTCTGAACACTTGTAATCTTTATAGCTTCAACTCTATCTTTAGTTAGAGTTGGAACAAGAGCAAATACATAATCATGGTAGGACAAGACCTCCAAAGGATATGATAGAAATTTGTACCTTGGGTTCTCAACGTAGGCGACAAGGCTACGGTGCTCCTATATTGGAATGTGGTGACCTATAGCATCCTCTAATTTTTATAAGTATTTAAAATTGCACCAAATAAGATCACCAAATTGTTTTTAAGTAGTAGCTTAACGCCACTTTTGAAAATAATGCCAGATAAGAGTCGGAATGGATAAAGCAGAAAAAAGCTATGCCATATTCTCACATGTGGAGGTAATGGTACATTCGCTTGAAGAGATCTCACTTGTTCAAATTGAGCTCTCAATTTTGAAGGCTTTCTTTCATGTAAATTCAAACAGACTTGCTCAATAGGGGTTCTCTAGAATCTTATAATGCAATTTTCAAATGAGAGACTAATGATTGTAATGACTACAAATGATGTGAAATCAAGAAGAACTGAGCAGTACCTTCTAAGTTTGGAGTATGTACCAATATTAGACTGATCACCAAATAAATCCACTGTAATACACAAAATATACCTCTTCATAGGATGCTCAAATTTCAGAGAATAACCCAATTGTTTGAAAGAAGCAAATGAAATTTGAATGGAAACAACAGATGCTATAGTGATATTTCATTAGGGCTTGTTATAGTGCAAGATTGGGATTCTGTAAAAGGACGAAATTTTGAAATACAAGACCTCAAAACTCTATGTGAGGGTAAGTACTTCAAACAAAAGTTTGGGTCTTAAGATTTACAATTTTTTGTTAAATACCTTTTCCTAATGACCGAAGTGCCACCTACTCTCTAAGACTCCTTGTAGCTCTTGGAGATGCACCTAGAGTTCCTGAACTCGCATGAAAGGGAGATGGAATCACAAACATTCCAAACCTTGGTGGTCCTTTTGAACCATCTCTCTTTGTTTCTACTAGACGACGATTGCTTTGTCAAGCAAAAACTAGAAATTAGCTTCACCCTAAGATCCTATAGCCAAACAAATGTAAAAAAGGACTCTAGTAGCATTCAACACTTACACTCAAAAACTTAAAACTAAGATTTTATACTCAATTATCAACCAAATCATTTGGAGCAATATGCTACACAAAATGTGCTTCCATTGAGCTTAAATGGGCCAACTCAAGGTATCATGATCACATGCACAATTACAGGTGCACAACAAATATGCTAGTAGACTTTAGAAAGATTGTCAACAACAAGTTCATTTTGTTGAAAAGTCTTTCTCATATCTGGTTCAAATCATGCAAGTGATAGCTTGTTGGAAAGAAAAAAATAGCAGTCTCTATTAATAAAGATTGTAGTATAAAGATTCTAAAAACCATTAGTTGAATAGAACGATAGTTCATTCATCATTAGGATTATTAGAATTATACCAATTATAGAGAGTAGAATAGGAGAAAGTAAAAATTTATTGTTGAATGCAAAATTCCAATGTTTTGGGTTGCAACCCACTATTAGAAGGATATACAGGGTATGGTTTCCACTCATCTCAAGCTTAGGTTTCATGTCGTCACGACCATCGACAGCCAAGTTGTTGGAGCTCTAGTCCTAGACTTCCAAATTAAATTCTCTCATCTCAAAGTGATCCTCACAGTCTTGACAGTGCTTTTACCTGTAAAAGCCTATCTTGGTCAGCTTCAGGACTGGTGATCATTAATTATGGCAACACAAGTTTGGACTGGAGCAAAAACTGTCGAACATAAGAAAATTTTATTTATGCAAGCCAAAGAGACGAATTCCATCAAGTTTTAGAAAATATAAAGGCTCACCTTGCCACCCACAATCACTAGTGCATATATAGGATAATTTGCAACCATCTTGTTCAAAAACCACGAATTTGTAAAGTGAGCACCTCTGAATAATTTCTTCAAATGGAAGAATATTGTTTTTCTTTCTTAGGAATTGTTCTTTTCAAGTTCTTTGTTGACCTCTAAGGAAACGTTGGCGACTTGGCGTTCCCAATGTCAGGAACATCGGCATCCTCCGGAGGTCCCATAAAAAACAAAAACAAAAACAAAAACAACTTTTTTTAAATATATTTTGAAATGCAAGCAAAAGAGGTTCGCTTCGTAGACTTCTATACGATGTTAAATTAGCTATTTCTAGAGCTCCTTTATAGGATACCTACAAATCTGGTAGAATGCCACCTCCTCCAATTTTCAACTTTAATTTGGGTACTTAGTAGTACTAAAAAACCCTAATCTAGCAAGTGTGGCATAAAATTGGGGGCTATTTTGAAATCTTAAAGTATTCTTAAAATTTTTCAAAAAACTAAATAAAGTGTATAATAGTGATAAGTACGTTTTTATAAACTTTAAGTCATTTGGAGCTAGAATAAAAAAATTAAGTGGTCAAAAAAGAGATCATTGATAAAAGGTGTGACGCAAATTTGTATAAGTGTTTATTGCAATCACAGCTACTAGTCATTTTTTGATGGTTTATTGTGCAATGAAGATTCAATTTTTGTCTAAAATCCAAAGAGTGAAACTTAGAGATCAATGTTTCAAATATGTAAAAAAATTCAAAATTTTTGAAATTATAAATTTAAATAAAAGTGTTTACATTTACAAAAAAATGTTTTTTTTTCAAATTTGTTTGACAAAATTAAAAGAGTTTTACTCCTCTTGCAATGAGATTTTTGCACTACAAGAAGATTAACGTACAATTGCATATTGTATTATACTAATTACATATATACTAAATTTCAAAAGTAAATAATGAATATACAAAAGATGCCAAATTTTCCAATTTGCTCAATTTTTTTCATATATAACTTTTGATCCAAGCATTCAATTCAAATTTTTTTATTCCAATCATTTCTGACTTCATGATCACTCTAATAAATTTCCAATGTCTTGTAAGGTGAGTACACCGAAAAGTGCCACTTATTCATATTGGGCCTAGTTACTATTATTATGCTGTTCACATTTTTAAACAATCCTGTTGGCAAGTGAAAGAATGTTCCAACACACCAAAGAACGGAGGATTTGGATACTATATATAAAAGTTATTAACAATCAAAGTTTGTTTCTAAAAGCACCATCTACAGTTTGGGTACATGAATGATTTTGAAAATGTAGGATTGTAGGCATATTGTAGATGGCGCTTTAAGTGTCAGGTGACATTCTAGGTTTACCTACCTTAAATGAACTCTTGGTCCTTAAGGATTCAAAGAAGAAAACAATCTAAAAATAACAAACATTCAAACTGTAATTAAGTGGAAGATGAAATGTCCTCACGTTCTCAAAGAATATTCAAAATAGAATGAAACAAATCTTTTTGAACAAACATCAATATATTTAATCCCTAAAGATGTTTAACTATGTTTTGTCCAAAACGTTCTAAAATTGCCATTTTTATTACAAGTGCAAAATTCTAGGAAAAAAACCCATCTTTTGAGACAAATAATCATAGGATCTTATAGTTAGCTTGTTAAAAAAAGATGTGGAACAAATTTCAGAAATTTCCACCTTGTGGATTGCAAGATACTAGCATTTGAATTGATAAAAATGTTTTTTTGGGCCTTACAAAAAACCAAGCACTTGCATTTCACAAGCTCACATTTCTATGAAAAAATGTCCAAGATGGTTGCAATTCTTTGGATTCATTCATCAAAGCAAGTTTGCTACATTCTTGAAAAGTTTTAGATCATTTGGAGGTGCACAACATCTTGAAAAAAGATAATAAGTACAAAAAAGTAGTGAATGATTTAGAATACAAAATGTTAAGAAATTTATTTATGGAATTGAAAAATGTCAATCCTAATGGTTGTAATGTAATGAAAAATTTACACCTAAATTTTTATTCTTTTTACAAAAATATTGTAAAGTGAGTTAAACAAAAGACTTTAGAGTATATTTTAGAATAGTAAATCCTTAACCATACACAAACTAAATCTCCATATAATTTTTGTTTCATTAATCAATATGGAATGATTAAAAGCATTTCACATATATAAATTTATACCATGAAAAACATTTTTAATTTTTAATTTTTCAGAAAAGTAATTATTTCAAAAAAAATTGAATTGGCCAAGGTGCTTGCCAAATACTAAAAATCACATATGATACAATAACTTTTTAACCATGTAGTCATAAGTTATGAAAATTGTTGGGCCTTATATCTACATCCAAAGAAAATGAGTGAAAATTTCAAAGAAAAATAAAAGAGAGATTCCATTTGTAGTAAGTTATTCACAATTGCTATGCTACCAAAATACGCAATTTTGTCTTTTTGTAAATATGCAGTTTCGTCATTTGTAAACGAAATAACAAATTTCAAACATTAATTTCCTAAGGATTATTTATTTAGATACCACCATTGATGGAAATTCAAAGAATTTCATGCCTTTCACAATAATTGTTGGAATGGTGTGAAGCAAAACCATATTTGTTAGATATTGAAATTAGGAATTATTTAAAAAATCAAGATGTAAGAGATTTGAAAGTGTAAAGCCACTTAAACAAAGTAAAATTTGTAAAAAGCCTACAAAGTAGGGTTTGTAACATTTTAGCGCTTAACAAATAGAATCTATACAAGACAAGCTCTAAATCAACTCCAGTTTAAAGATCATCACAACAATTACATTGAAAACTTTTCATTTCCTAATCAATTTCATTTTCAATACTAGAAGAAGATTTATTTATCACTCTTTCTAAAAGAACTCATTAGCCTAAACCTTTGAAAGGTACTTAGATAATTTTAAATATAGATTGCCAATATCATTTGGTTACCAATATTAAATTTTTTTCTTTTGCATTATTCTATCACCAAGCTCTAAGATTGCACAATAAAACTCCATTTTTGCTTTGATGGATACCAAGAACTTGTTGACAAAGAATATACAAATATGGTAGAGCCTTATCCAACTTTGACATCTAAAACTCCATGGCACCAATTAGATCTTCTACAGTGTCAACCTTCTTGATTTCTATAGGCCTCACACCATCTATGGTTCATTGATGTTGTGCATAAGGTGGTTGCTTTCTAACACAAAGACCAAAGTTAAAGATTTGTTGCCTACCTCAAAAGGCCTATCAAACAAATATGCCAATGACATTGAGCAACTAAATGAATCTTTATACATATTCTTTGAGACAACATATACCACTAAACACACATTTATCATCATCCCACTCTAGGAGTCTAGGTGCACAAAAGAAATTGCTTCAATAAAGTTTTCATAGCATTTTTTGACTATTTCTAAGAAGAATTTTTGATGAAGACTTGATATACATGTGAATTTCTAAATAAATGCCAAAGTCTCTACATCCTAAAACAAAGCCCTAGGACCTTTATTTGGTAGTGATTGTACACGAATGAAGCCTTCAAGTTCTCTTACTATTTCTCTATGTCCAATTGGATACTAATTACAGGTACTAGGATTATACACAAAGAACGGACAAGGAAAATCTAAGATCCAGTTGCAGACCATTCTATTTTTAGTAAAGATCTTGAGTAGCTAATGGCTTGGAGAACATAATTCTCTTTCTTGCGCATCACTTATTGGTTGCGGAAATAGCCTTTCCTGCCTCTATGGCTTTAAGCTTCGCAAGACCTCTTAAGATGTCCTTGCGTCGAGAAGAATAATGCGGGCCACTTCCATTGTAAAGAGCACCGGTCTCGCTGACACTAAGAGATGCAGTGGCTTTTCGTTTCGATTTGCACGCGCTTTGAGGAACTCCTGTAGTGGAAAGGGATTTGGAATGTTGTTGAGGCGGCCTTGGCACCGACGCCTTCGCACCGCCTACGTTCGCAGGAATAGTTCCCTCGGACTTGGCCTCGAGAGAACGTCGATGCTCTCTAATAATTCGTTGACGAAAAAGACTATCCGAGGATGAGAGACGTCTAGCTCCCGCGGACAGTGATGAATGGGTTGGATTATCGTGGAGTCGAGGTGAACAATGCGTTTCATCTGTCGCGGCAGCTTAGACCACTGTGCCCGTTACTGGTCCACTAGTCGACTTCACTCCGTTGGTGCGGCTAGTGGGCACCGGAGAAAACGATGGTACATCATCCTCGCCTCGAGGATCCCCTCCAACATCGTCGTCGGGAAGTTCTAATCTTCGACTCATCGCAGCATCTGCCCGCCGATCGAGCGACGAAGAGGGTCCTCGACTCGAGGATGCCCGCCTCAAGGGCGAAGGCGAGCAGATGGGAGTCCTCCCCGATGTGCGACTCGGGGGACTGTTCACGACGCCGTCCTCGATGTTTCCCTTGGTGAAGTCTATGGCGGCGGACGCCGCGTCAGTAGCAGAACGCAACATGTAAGGCTTGGACACGGGAGCCGTTTCACAGCTTCCACCGTCGGATTCGGAACTGTCGATGGACCTCGACTTGAGCGACCCCGAAAGGAGGCTCCTCGTGAGCCTCTGTCTTTTGTGTGTTGGAACAGAGCGGAAGGCTGAAACCTGCATTGCACAATGGTTACAAGAACCCACCGTCGATTTCTCTCCATGAGTACATGGGTACATGTGAAATTGGCATTCATTTGGTCGAAGACAACTTTCAAAACAAGGAAAGAATATGATATATACAACTAAATATATTTTATTTACAAAAAATTATGTCATACATGAAAAAATAAGATACGATACGATATGCTTGTGCTCCCTGAATGCGCGCCACTACAAAAAAGTCTAATTCTAACAACGTCGCCTCGGTGCAATGAGACCCGTGTTGAAGCTATCAAATCGAGCCCCCATGACCTCGGCGGACTCCCTCATTGCTCCCATTATTTCCTTATAGTGGGCGTCGTTGCGGCCAAGCGGATTGACGCCGATCCGGTTGTCGTCGACGTATTCGAGCAACTCCCCTTCCGGGTCGCACTCCGAGTGGAGTCGGCGGATCCACGGCAGGAGCTGCCCCATGAGCACGTCGTCCCTGCGCATATCGTGGGTCCACGACTCCAGAAGGAGCGTGTTCCCATTCACATTGAGGACACTCTTTTCGGGAGAGTCATCAATGAGGATGGTGTCATGCGCAAAGAACGACACGCCCTGACTGTTAGTGCCCATGAGATCGCCCTCGAGGAATTTCATGAACAAGGGCGACTTTCCCCAACGAAAGAATTTGCCAGGAGCGATTTCTATTTTTGTGCATTGCTCTTGGCCTAAGACATTGTAGGGCGGTCTGCACCCCCGGAACAAGAATTCCGCGATCGGTTCCGCGTTCCGCTTGGCCATGGACGACCACACTACAATTTTGTTCGCTATCTCCGAAACGTGTCGAAGAAATTCGGCGACGTTCTGTTGCGCGAACACTGCCTTCTGGCCGATGATCGTGGGGTTTCAATGGCTCAGAACATTGTCTTCGAGTTTGTACGGTTTGAATTTGTCGCCGTAGGACTTCATTACGGTGTGGCACAACACCCCGTTCAGGTCGAAGACAATGTTTAGCCACTTCCTCCTGGGCGGAGGCATCATAGGACGGTCTATCCTCCGCATGACTTCTCTTCGCCCCTCCGATCCTACCTGATAAAAGCAGGACAACAAAGAATTTGGAGTTACCTGGTTACATGCGGAACTGGTAAAGGCAGAGTGCGGAGATACGCATTGTAATTCTCTACTCGACTGCATCCTCCCAGTAGGAAGTGCTTTCGTGGGTAGCGGGCGATGCAAGTTTACATTTTTTTCAAGCTGAGCCAAAAAACATGGACAGTGAAGTACAATTAGACACCGTTCATACTTTAAAGATCGTAAAGTATATATTTTTATTGATGTCGCTTAGTATATACAATTCAAAATTTTAGTCCGCCAAAAACTATACACTCTTGAGCTCTCTACTCTACACTATTGTACATGTTGTCCGCCGCAGACGGATTCTCCGTCAGCGCCAGGTAATTAAGGAGTGGCAACCTTCTCCTGCCAGAAACCATGAGTACAAATGAGATTCATGATTTCCTCCAACACTTACTATCGCTAACTAGACTTCAAGTTTTCTGAAGTCAATCAAAGCAGTAAGGGTCAGAAGTTAGTACCTGTGCGGACTCAGTCGCATCGAGGGCGGCCTGCTCTCCCAGAGCAGCAGCGAGAGCATCCACATCGCTTTCTGCAGGCACATTGTCGTCAGCCTCATTCTCTCCGTAGTCTAGCTTCTCTTCATTGTCCACGAGAGAAGACACTTCCGCTGAGACTTGAACTTGCTCAGACACCCGACACTCTGGTGCAGCTGTCGCTAAGTCCTTCTCCACCCCCTCTTCAAGAATATTGTCGAGTCGACGATAGTCCCGAGCCTCCTCTAGTGCAGGCCTTCGTGGTTGCAGATGGGTAATCTGAAAGGCACCCACATCAGGTGAGACCACAGTCGGAGCCACCTGTGACGTTGGGGTGCACGCGACGACCTCATCGTGGGCCAATGATGTAACGTGAGCGTTATCCTCGAGTCGAGGATGAGGAAGTCCAGCCACGAGGACTACGACCTCCGTAGGACCGGGAGGTGCCGGAACTGAAGACGTTGTCGTTGAAGCTTGCGACATTGGTGGAGTCCCTCCTTGGCTGAATTGAGATTGAAACATCTTTTTCAGCTCCTCGAATTGACTGGAGAGGTCAGAATACTTCTGCTGCGACTCCTGCTGCACCTCGATAATTTGTGCCCGCGCATCCGCCAACTCTTTGTCCTTCTTTGCATTCTCAGCCCTCCGAGCTGCGCGTTTGTCTCGCTTCTCTTCCTCTTCCTTCCAGTGGTCTTTTTCCACCTTCATCACTCTGCCATCAGGAAGGAGTAGCGGCTTCAACTCAGTTTGCTTTGGCGCACCGTCGTGGTCCTCATCGTCGTTATCAGACTCGTGAGGATGATCAGTGGATCATCATCATCGGCGAAGTCGTAGAACAGGGGCTTCCCGTCCTTGTCCACGGCGTCTGCGGCAGGGATTTGTTTGGTAGAGGCCCCCTCTCCGACGCCGTCATTGCGCCCTACTTCTTGCATGACGACGTCGTCGTCCGGGGAGCCCTCCTTCAGGAAGGAGTCGTCCCGGTCTCTGAAGTCGAGAGGGTCCTCGTATTCCTCCTCTGTCCGCCCGCGCTCGGTTCTCTCCCACTCGGTGTCCGTCTCCATTTTATCCTCCGCCTCTTCTTCAATTTCGAGTTCAATCACAATGTTGGACGGTGCTACCGGCGGGGCTTGCGAATCAACCAACTCTAAGTCTGGTTGATCAGCTACTTGCGCAGTTGGCTTTGCAGTTCGTGTAGTCACGTCTGCATTCGCCATCCACAAGTAAATTTGGAATGTATTTGTTCCAAATTCGTCCAGACCTTGGACACCTGGATCTGATGTCACGTGAGGCCCGACAATCTCCCTTGGTCGAGAGACTGGGGTGTTTTCCGTGTCCGGCGAGATCATGGGAGGTGAGGCAGGGGAGTTCGAACGAACTACCACGAGGCTCTGAGTTGCTGGCTTCTCGTAGGTCATGGAATAGGGGGAATTTGACATCATGAAGTCCCTCCAGTCCATCTTCTCAGCAAGATAGGAAATAGCCTGATACGCCTTCATGTCACCCCGATCGACAAAGCCATAATAATACGCTCCAAACATCTGCAACAACATATGAGGCAATAAATGAGAATATATATAGAATGAATTGTAGGACAAAAGACAATGGAATTGATCTCTAGTATCATCGACTCGATGATACTCGAGTACTCTAGCTACCAAAATAGTCATGTACATCAGGACGTACATGATTAACAACTGAAGGAAGGAATGGAGGATGGTATCACCGATGCAAGGATAACTACAATTAAAAAACTATTACCTTTGCCGCGAGCATGAACTTCGCACCTACAAAAATGCCGAGGACGTTCTCATCCGGCCTTGCAAACGCTTGAAGCATTTGCAGGTAGAACTCCATGCGCAGTTCCGTCGACTCTATCCTCCACTTTGCCTCCGTGGTCTTACCCCAATCCCAGTAATACGTATTCTCTACCAAGGTGGAGTATTTTTCCATCAAGAAGACACGACTGGAGGATGCAAAGGCGTTGTTCTTCTTGAAGAGGAACATCATTGTCACGTCTCCGGCTGGCATTCGGTTGGTAAGGTTGCCCAACAGCTCGGCTCTTCCTGGACTATACGTGGAGAGAACGTACTCGTACGTTGAAAGATGTTTGGTTGCAAATGCCTTCGCCGCCTTCAAGTCGTTGTTGTTCTTCAAAATGAAGAGCCAGATATTTGGCTCTGTCATTCTATGATGGAGACTGATACGAAGGAAATTCAAGAAGGGGTCAATCGGGCGATCTGTTTCGGTGGCTTCCGCTCTCGGAGCTTCTCGGAAGTCCACGAGGGCGAAGTTAACCTCCCTGTTGATATAACTGTAGGTGGAACTGGTGACGAGCGCCCTCTCATTGATGTCCACCCCTCACACTTGCACCCGGCACCCCCCCAGTGGACTCAGGAAGTTGGTACTTCAACTTCATGAACCTTGTAAACATGTGATGAGCCTCGGGGTTTTGCTTCTCGAGGTCTTTTAAACGCTTCAGCCAACCCTCATTTCGTAAGCGCTTCTTGTAATATTCAGGCTTCGGGTGCGTGATCAAGAAGTCCCACGAGGCAGAAGTGAACTTGTGTCGTGTGTGGCAAGACATATTTTTGATCTTTCCATTTAGAGTCAGTATGGAGCGGAAAGTGGAAAATTTAGCAACCGGATTTGTTCAGGGAATGGGTAAGATCCAGAAGTAGTACCAGATAATGTTGTAGAGACCGGTGGCAGAATAATTCCGGTTTATTACGACGGAATACCGGAACGGAAAAATTCCAGACCCTACAGAACGGATTCTATCCGGATTCAGTCCCAGAACGGAACGGATGATTTTCGGACTTGGACCGATCGGATGAGAACGGGAACGGATGATCAGGAACGGAAGACCGGATCCATTTCTGGAAACTATATAAGGCCTGACATTTTCAGTTGGCCCATTTGCTCTCAGGCGCTTCGTTGTGTGTTTTTCAACCCTCAGCGTTTTCCGCCTTTTCTGTGAGTTGGTTTTCCGCGCGTGTTTGGTGGCGCAATTTTCTGTGACGCGGCTGTCAGTATTAGCAGCGGGTGTTTTGTCAGAGCGGGCAGTTGTCAGCGGCGCGGGTTTCAGACTGTGCGCTGAGACGCTGGTGTGTGGAGAGGAGTGTGTGTGTGTATGTGCAGGTGGTTATTACGGGCGGATTACTTTTGTAGTTGTGTTGTGAGTGTGTGTGAGGAACGGGACGTGCGGCTAGGAGAGCAGTGAGGTAGTTTCCCGGATAGTTGCCATGCCGCAGCTACGCCGGAAGAGAACCGAGTCCACTACACCCCCACCCTCAGGGATAAAGCTGAAGAAAGTAGTTCCGCTCATCCCTTCCACAGAGCCGGAGAAAAGCAACTTGATGGCGGACTTAACCGCAATGGGGTGTCTAGGGTTAGCAGAGATACCCTGGGGTTTCAAGGAGGAGCGGATGGTGAAGGAGCTGAAGGGCAAGGTGTCGAATCAGTTCGACAACACGGCGCGGGGAATGCCGCACAAATGGACGGAGGCGCACTGGAGGGCCGTATACGGGTTCAAACACCAGGGGCACGGACCGGCCGGGAGGAAGGTAGACTTCCTCCAAAACAAGTTCAGTGGCACCCCTCACCCGAAGGACGGATACCGGATCATGGACTGCAACGAAGACAGGCATAGGCGCCTGTTGAAGTTTCTGCTTCCGGTCCTTCATCCGGAGAAACCAACCCGGATCACGATCGGCCTGGCCAACACCATTTTCGGTGCGCTGATCGGAGACCGGAAAGTGGACTGGGGCCGGATCATACAGGACCTGATCACCCGGTTATTGAAGAACCTCGGAGGGAGTAGGGCAACTCCGATCTCCCCCTACCTCTTCCACCTCTACCACCATCTACAGCTCCTTTCGGATACGGAAGAGAAGACGTGGCACACCCAGAAGATAGTCTTGACGTACGGGGAGACGTCAACGGATGATGAGGAGAGCTCCGAGTCTGAGACAGAGCGGGAGGACTCGGATAAGGGAGAGGAACCGGAAGTTCCGCTCGTGAAGCGGCAGAAGACCACACCGCCGAACACGAGGGGATCTCCTCCGGTCCGACACAATCCGGGAACGGAAGGCAGAGCAGGACCATCCGAACCGGGTCAGGCCGAACCAGCAGCAGAGGAAACGGATCCCAGTGATCCGTTCGTGCAACTGACGGAAATCCTGTGCAACATCCGAGCGGATTGGGAGGTCAAGCGGATCGTCTTGGAGAACATCGCGGAGATGGTCAATGGCAAACCGGATCATACTCTCCCGACCGTGGTAGGGAATTGCATCGCCTCGCCTGCGGATCTCGCCAAGATGGAGGAGGAAAACCGGAAACTTCAGGAGGAAGTTGACGGTTTGAAGGCGGAGCTCCTTGTTCTCAGGGACAACGAGGCCGCTACCAAGGAGATGGCGGCGGAGACCGTCAAAGTGGCGGAGCACGTGAAGGCAACATTCGGGGAACCCGGATCGGCTGTCATCCGGGCTCAACTGTTTGACGAAGAGGTGCACAAGGAGAAGAAACTATCCGGAAGCCGGATAGTCCGGATTCTGTCCGACTTCTCCGAAAAGGTGGAGACGACTTTGGTGAAGGTTCGGGAGGCGGCCGAACGGATGGAAGACTGTAGCCGGAGACTGACGGAAATTCTGGTCAGACTCTCCGATCTGTCTCTACCGGATATTTCCGAAGGGTTGCCTCAGAGACCAGGGAAGGACAGGACGCCGCAATCCAAGAAGTCAGGGCGAGCGTCAACGGGCAACCGGGAGGCGGCAATTCAGTTGTCGGAGTCTCCTGCGAGTCCGGTTACTGGAGCTCCGGTTGCAACAGACGGAGAACGGAATCGGAACCTCACCGAGGTCTTCGAGCAGATCAGTAGGGCGGAAAGCCCGACTATAGGATCTAGGGTAGCAGAGCCGGATACGTAGGTATTAGGACTTTCCTGTTTTTGTAGTTTTTAACTTAGGAACGGATCAGGAGGAAATCCGGTCCGGTTTAGGAACTTGGAGCGGGTTGGAATCCGTTCCGGTTCAGAAGTAGGTAGGAACGGATCCGCCGAGCGTTAATCGCGGCGGACTTGTATGGCGCTTTTTGCTTTTTTGCCCATTATTTAAGTCAGTCCCCTCGCGGTGGACTGGGAGTCTTTTCCTTTGCATTATCTTTGTGTATTTTATTCTCTCTTGCTTTGCGTGTGTATCTCCCGAGTTTGGCAGGGCGGCGTGACGCGGAGTTAGGAAGGCGCAAGTGGTTTTGCAGGCGACATTCTCCCTTTGGTGCTTATTTTCCGTGTCCGAGTATATGAGAACGGGTAGAGAAGAGTTGGGAGTGTAACTCTAGCGCCTCAGCGCCTCTAGGACTTAAGATTCCGGGTGAGAAAGCCGTTGTTAGGCTAGACGAGAGGGAGGGATTCCTTAATCATGCTAGAGCTCCTGGGTGGGAAACCCAGTTGAGTGTCCGATCTCTTGTGAGGTCTCATCGTCTTTGTGGCAAACGGAAGAGTTCTGGTTGACGTTGGAACGGACGGATACACTTGTAGCCACCTGGCTCCCCAGGAACGGAAAGTCGCGTCAAAGTCGTTGTAGTATGAGAAGATCGTACGGGGGATCTCTGTGTGACCTACAGTCCGGATCTTTGTCTGGATTGTTGTGAGGGATCAAACCGGATCTGAAGTAATTTTAGAATTAACGGGTAGAAAGTGGGTCTTCAGCCACTATAAGTCACGGAAGGAGCGGTGGGCCTACCGCTCACAAAATCAAGCGGCGACCCCTCTGATGGTAAAACAGAGGCAAAACCAAACCGGATTGAGGAACGGGTGTGGACGGATCATCCGGAACGGATTGGTCCGAAGAGGAAACCAGGAGCGGAACTCGTTAGGGAGCGGATCCGTTGCAGTCTGACGGAACGGATAAAATCCGGGAAACCGGAAAAGTGAAGGAACGGATCCGTTCCGGACCAGATTGCTAGAATATCAGTTTTTGAACGGGATAACGGGTTGTCGTCTCGGGTTATTTGTGTATTTCCGGTTCTAGATCTAGAACCGGATTATAGAGTTTTGGGAGCTGTCCTATCTTAATCGCTTAACTAAGCCAGATACTTCACAGAATCTCGCGGGTTCGATCTTTAGAGTCACTTAGTTATACTCTACAGTGATTTTTGTGAGTATAACAGGGAATTTACTTACCCTGTGTTGCGACATGGCAAAAATCTGGCGCCGCTGCCGGGGATTCTAAAGCTATCGGCTTCGTTGCGACAGGAAATAGAAGGGACAGTCTTGTTTTCCCCATTTTAGTTTACCATTTCTCGGAGTTAGCTTTCTTATAGAAATAGAGATTTCTAATCCATGAAAAAGGGGGCACGGAAAGTGAGGAGGTCTGAACGATTTGGTCCAAGCCAGCAGGCGGAAGGATCATCCGGACCTTATCTTAGCAATCCGGAGAGCTCCGATCCGGAAGATCATCCTGTTGTAGATCTAGGAACCGGATCCAGAGAGGAAGTAGATCCTAGAATTGTAGATTCGCCTCCATCTCCTGACCGGGAATTAGAGCAAGAGCGGGAAGATCCGATTCTGGAGAACGAAGACATCATGACCCGGTTAAGATACAAGCGTTTCAAGGGCGACGGAAGTCAAGATGCGGATGACTGGCTCTGCGAGTTTGAATCAACGGCAATAGCCAATCAAGAGAATGAGGCGGCCCGGAGAAGGATCTTTCAAGGACTGTTAAAGGGAGAAGCTCTCAAATGGTACCAAGATATTACGGATCCGGTCCGAAATGATTGGAACCAATTGAGAACGGAATTCTTGCAGGCATTCCGTGAAGTGGGGGGAGAAGCCAGAGCCTTGGGACGGTTGAGTACTCTTACTATGAGGCCATCAGAATCCGTTCGTAAGTATGGACAAAGGGTTAAGGCACTCATTCAGAAACTGACTACTGAGATTGCTCCCAGCTTGCAGGTGGAGTGGTACGTTGCTGGTTTACCAAAATCCATGGGATTTCTGATCCGTCAGACGCGACCGAGGACTTTGAGAGAGGCCATGGATGCTGCTGCCAACTACGAAAATTCAGCTCAGTCATTAAGGGAGTCCCTTAGAAGTAATGAGAAGAAAGAGAAGGGCAAGCACAAGAAAAACCGGAAGAAGCACCACCGGAAGACTTCGGAGACGGAAAGTAGTTCCGACACTTCTGGAACGGAAGTTTCCGATCCAAGTTCATCAAGTTCGGATGAGGAGCGGAGCGATTCACCTCCTCGACGTTCCTCGAAATCGAAGGGCCTTCGAGGGAAGACCATTGTGAAGGTAAAGACTGAAGATACGGATTCGAAGAATATGATGAAGAGCATTCAGCAATCTTTGGAGGCGATCAAGGTCAACCTTGCTGAGAACCGGAAGCCTAGGCGGATAATTCCGACCTCGTGCTCCAACGTTTGGTGTGGAAGATGTGGAGAACCGGGTCACTACCCGAGCGAATGCCAGAGAATCACCCAGAAACAAGTGCAGTATGTGTTTCCGGAAGAGGAGATCTACTACACCATGGCAGAAGAAGAGGAAGAAGAAGTGTACCAAGTTCAGCCAACGTACGGGCGAGGGAAGGGTATTGCAGTACCAATCCGGCCCAACATATTGAGCCGGAACTTCCTACCAGGATCAAGTCAAGGAATGATGGTGCAGCAGCCGATCCGAACCTCTGGCTATCCGGATAGACAAGTGGTTATCTGTTACGGGTGTGGAGAGCCAGGACACTATGCCAACGCCTGTCCCAACAGAGGACTGGGGCAGGGTGCTCCGCGAACTCTTCCGTGCCAGAATTGCCAAGAATATGGACATCAGGAGGAGCAATGTCCCAAGCCGGTACAGCCAAGACCGGTGTACAAGAAGGTGCAAATTCTACCGAGGGAGCAGACCGCGCTCAATTACGGACACACTGCTGGGACGGAAAATCCAGAGAAGTGACGGTGCGAGGTGGAACTGCCCGGGGGGATGGAGAATTTGGTGCACCGGGTATCCACCCGCAATTCCACCCGGAATCAGCCGGAACGGTCTGTCAGGGGCAGGAAGAAAAAGCACAGAAGGAAGCCGGAATCGAGCAGTGAGTCTGATCCGCCCCCTTCCTTACGAGTTCCGGAACCAGAGAAAGACCACTCGGAGGAAGGGATGGAGCGGAACCGGATTCCGATCGACATTAGTGCCGAAGTACGAGCGGATATCTCTGCAGAAAAAATAGTGCCAGAACGGAAGAAAGTTACTTTCGATGACACTCCAGTGATACTGAACCCGGACGTGAGGGCCCACGAGTATAACATCATCCAGGACATCAAGGACCAGAAGGCGAACGTGACGATCGGACAGCTCATCCACGACAATGTGATGTACCAGAAGCTGATCCGGGATGCCTGGACATGGAAACGGAAGAAGAAGGTGAAACTTCCATCTGTCGCGGTAAACTACTCTAAACCGGAGGATGCCGGAGCACCAGAAGTCACTGTGGAAATAGAAGGGTGTTCTATTCCAAAGGTTCCTATCGATGGTGGATCAGGAGTGAACCTGATGTTGGAAGAAACAGCATTTGATCTGGGATTCACTACGTTTGAAGCCACGGATCAAGTTCTTCGTATGGCGGATCAATCGCGAGTGAATCCGGTTGGGAGATTGTCACAGGTCCCAACCCGGATCGGAGGAACGGATTACCTTCTGAACTTTGTCATCATCCGTGTTAACAAAGGGAGACCTTTTCCTATGCTGCTTGGGAGGCCATGGCTGTACTCTGCGCGAGTACTCGTGGATTGGGGAGCCAAGGAGCTGGTTGTGGGGAAACCTTCAATCCGGATACCCTGGGTCACCGAGCGTCACTTGGGGGAGACTAGCGACTCAGAAGGTTATACATCCGACTGGACGGATCCGGAAGATTCCGATCCATCCTATTATGTGGATTCATTTGGGCACGAGTCGGAGTCAAGCTTTGGATTCTCTAACGCTGTGTTAGAATACACTCCAAAGGAGGATCTTAACCCAGTTTCTGAGGATCGAAGTTTAGGGGAGTCCAGTGTTCCGCTCACGGCTGAGTGGATTGCCCTACAGATCAGGAACGGAAATCTTCCGGTCAGCAGCAGTACGTCAAATAAAGGAGAATGGGGACATCTGGTCCTCGATCCGGAAGAAGCACACATAGAGAAAATCAAGCCGGTTGTCGCATCCACGGATTATGAGAAGGAAGAGATCGGTCCCGGCAAGAGTTTCTATCTGAACAAATTTTTGCAGGATACGGAGAGGACCGGGTACACTCAACTGTTGAGGGAGTATCTGGATATTTTTGCCTGGAAGCCGACTGACTTGACAGGGATTCCCCCGCATTTAGGAGAACACCACATTGACTTGACGGAAGAATCCATTCCGGTCCGTCAGCGACAGTACCGGCTCAACCCCAAGTACTCGTTGATGGTGAAGGAGGAGATCGATTGGTTACTGGAAGCCGGATTCATCTACCCAGTCAACAATTCCGAGTGGGTCTCTCCCATTGTGGTGGTTCCAAAGAAGGTAGGAACGGATGGAAAGGTCAAGATCCGGGTATGCCAGGACTTCCGGAAGCTGAATGCAGCAACTCGAAAAGACTACTTTCCACTTCCGTTCACCGATATCATTTTGGATCATGTAGCTGGACACGAGTGTTACAACTTCCTGGACGGATTTTCTGGATACAACCAAGTATTCATCCGATGGTGTGACCAGCTGAAAACCACATTTACAACAGAATGGGGTACGTACGCTTTCACCAGGATGCCGTTTGGTTTGTGCAATGCACCCGGAACCTTTCAACGATTAATGATGGACATTTTCAAAGACTTTCTTCGACACTTCATCGAAATTTTTATAGACGACTTTGCGGTTTTTAGTGACCGGAAAAGTCATCTCGATTGTTTACGGAAAACTTTTGAAAGATGCCGGGAGACCAACTTGAAGTTGCATCCGGGTAAATGTTTTTTCGGGATGAATTCCGGAATCCTGCTTGGACATATGGTAAGCCAGAACGGACTGCAAGCAGACCTGGAAAAGGTAAAGGTAATTCTATCTCTACTACCTCCCACGAGCGTAAGAGAGATTCGGGGTTTCCTTGGATGTGTAGGCTACTACCGCAGATTCATTGACGGATACGCCAAGAGGGCTATACCTCTTACGGAACTTCTCAGGAAGGATGCGGAATTTGAGTGGACCGGAAAACGACAGGAAGCCTTTGAGGATCTCAAAACCCAGCTTGCTCGAGCTCCGATCCTCTGTGTTCCGGATTGGGCAAATGAGTTCCACGTCACCATCGATGCATCCGGTTGGTGTCTGGGATCTATTCTGTGGCAGTTCGACCAAGAGAAGCGTGAGAATCCGATCTATTATGCAAGCAGACAGATGAGTTTGGCAGAACGGAATTACACGACCACAGAACGAGAGGCGCTAGCAGTGGTGTATTCCTGTAAGAAATTCCGACATTACCTATTGGGGTATAAGGTAATTTTTCACACAGACCATGACTCTTTGAAATATCTTGTAAATAAACCGGATCTGTCAGGCCGGATTGCAAGATGGATTTTACTTTTACAAGAGTTTAACTATGAGGTTAGAGTTAAACCGGGAAAAGCAAATTCAAACGCGGATTACCTCTCAAGGCAGAGAGGGAAGGAATCCGTAGCAGATATTTCTGCTGAGTTTCCGGATGAGTTTCCGGATTCTCTGAAGATTCCGGATGAAAAAGAGAATCCGGATTCTTCTTTAGAAGTCTTTCACCTCAACAATGAGACTGTTTCAGAGTACCAAGACGTCATAGATTATTTCGTAGAGTCTAGATACCCTGAACAGATGGATCGGGAGGAGAAAGAGATCTTTCATAGAAAAGTGGCTCCTTACACTCTGATTAGGGGAGTCCTTTTCAAGTTAGGAGCGGACGACATTCTCCGACGATGTCTGGAACCGGCGGAACAGAAGAAGGTAATACGTGCACTTCACGCTGGAAGCTCTGGAGGGCACTTCGCCTCCATGAGTACAGTTAACCGGATCCGGTCGGCCGGATACTGGTGGCCGTTCCTACACCGAGATGTGAAAAATTTTGTTCGAAGTTGCGATCAGTGTCAACGGACAGGAGCACCATCCTTCCGGAACCACTGGCCGCTTACTCCTATCATTCCCCTAGCACCATTCGAAAAATGGGGCATAGACTTTATTGGACCCATTTTTCCGGTCAATGCAAGGAGGAAGAGGTACATCATCCTGGCGACGGACTATGCAACGAAGTGGGTAGAAGCCAAGGCGACAAGGAAGAATGACGCTGAAACTTCCGCGAACTTTTTGTTTGAGGAGATTCTCATGCGGTTTGGACACCCATTGGAGCTGGTCAGTGACCGAGGGACGCATTTCCTCAACGATGTCATCATCGACATCACCAACAAATACCTTATTAAGCACCGGAAGACGACTCCCTATAATCCAAAAGCGAACGGATTGACGGAGCGTGCGAACGGAATCATTGGTAAGATTTTGAATAAGATGGTTTCCGCTCACAAGACTGACTGGGATCGGAAACTACCTTCGGCAGTCCATGCGTACAATACAACAGAGAAGAATACAACCGGACAGACGCCGTACTTTTTGGTTTTTGGCCAAAACGCAATTCACGGAGTGGAGTTAGAGGTGGAAACATTCCGGGTAATGGCAGCCCGGAATGCTGAGCCAAGGGTGGATACACTTCCACGACTTCTTGCAATTGAAGAATTGGAGGAGATCCGGACTGCAGCCTTGGAAAGGACCATGAGCATCCAGTTCAAACGGAAGGAAGACTATGACCGGAAGATCCCGGCTGACCACGGAATCCGAGAGAACGGACTTGTCCTTCTTTACGACAACCGACACAAGGATTTCCCGGGAAAGCTACATACACGATGGATGGGGCCTTTCCGAGTCAACCAGGTATTCCAGAACGGATCCCTGCAACTTGAGAATCTGCAAGGACAGTGGCTGGATACTCGCGTGAACGGATCAAGGGTGAAGAAGTACCTAGAAGCTACTTCTTCAGATGAGGGGGGATGATGTTCGCGAGGACGCTCACAGATGAGGAAGGGGTAATGTGGCAAGACATATTTTTGATCTTTCCATTTAAAGTCAGTATGGAGCGGAAAGTGGAAAATTTAGCAACCGGATTTGTTCAGGGAATGGGTAAGATCCAGAAGTAGTACCAGATAATGTTGTAGAGACCGGTGGCAGAATAATTCCGGTTTATTACGACGGAATACCGGAACGGAAAAATTCCAGACCCTACAGAACGGATTCTATCCGGATTCAGTCCCAGAACGGAACGGATGATTTTCGGACTTGGACCGATCGGATGAGAACGGGAACGGATGATCAGGAACGGAAGACCGGATCCATTTCTGGAAACTATATAAGGCCTGACATTTTCAGTTGGCCCATTTGCTCTCAGGCGCTTCGTTGTGTGTTTTTCAACCCTCAGCGTTTTCCGCCTTTTCTGTGAGTTGGTTTTCCGCGCGTGTTTGGTGGCGCAATTTTCTGTGACGCGGCTGTCAGTATTAGCAGCGGGTGTTTTGTCAGAGCGGGCAGTTGTCAGCGGCGCGGGTTTCAGACTGTGCGCTGAGACGCTGGTGTGTGGAGAGGAGTGTGTGTGTGTATGTGCAGGTGGTTATTACGGGCGGATTACTTTTGTAGTTGTGTTGTGAGTGTGTGTGAGGAACGGGACGTGCGGCTAGGAGAGCAGTGAGGTAGTTTCCCGGATAGTTGCCATGCCGCAGCTACGCCGGAAGAGAACCGAGTCCACTACACCCCCACCCTCAGGGATAAAGCTGAAGAAAGTAGTTCCGCTCATCCCTTCCACAGAGCCGGAGAAAAGCAACTTGATGGCGGACTTAACCGCAATGGGGTGTCTAGGGTTAGCAGAGATACCCTGGGGTTTCAAGGAGGAGCGGATGGTGAAGGAGCTGAAGGGCAAGGTGTCGAATCAGTTCGACAACACGGCGCGGGGAATGCCGCACAAATGGACGGAGGCGCACTGGAGGGCCGTATACGGGTTCAAACACCAGGGGCACGGACCGGCCGGGAGGAAGGTAGACTTCCTCCAAAACAAGTTCAGTGGCACCCCTCACCCGAAGGACGGATACCGGATCATGGACTGCAACGAAGACAGGCATAGGCGCCTGTTGAAGTTTCTGCTTCCGGTCCTTCATCCGGAGAAACCAACCCGGATCACGATCGGCCTGGCCAACACCATTTTCGGTGCGCTGATCGGAGACCGGAAAGTGGACTGGGGCCGGATCATACAGGACCTGATCACCCGGTTATTGAAGAACCTCGGAGGGAGTAGGGCAACTCCGATCTCCCCCTACCTCTTCCACCTCTACCACCATCTACAGCTCCTTTCGGATACGGAAGAGAAGACGTGGCACACCCAGAAGATAGTCTTGACGTACGGGGAGACGTCAACGGATGATGAGGAGAGCTCCGAGTCTGAGACAGAGCGGGAGGACTCGGATAAGGGAGAGGAACCGGAAGTTCCGCTCGTGAAGCGGCAGAAGACCACACCGCCGAACACGAGGGGATCTCCTCCGGTCCGACACAATCCGGGAACGGAAGGCAGAGCAGGACCATCCGAACCGGGTCAGGCCGAACCAGCAGCAGAGGAAACGGATCCCAGTGATCCGTTCGTGCAACTGACGGAAATCCTGTGCAACATCCGAGCGGATTGGGAGGTCAAGCGGATCGTCTTGGAGAACATCGCGGAGATGGTCAATGGCAAACCGGATCATACTCTCCCGACCGTGGTAGGGAATTGCATCGCCTCGCCTGCGGATCTCGCCAAGATGGAGGAGGAAAACCGGAAACTTCAGGAGGAAGTTGACGGTTTGAAGGCGGAGCTCCTTGTTCTCAGGGACAACGAGGCCGCTACCAAGGAGATGGCGGCGGAGACCGTCAAAGTGGCGGAGCACGTGAAGGCAACATTCGGGGAACCCGGATCGGCTGTCATCCGGGCTCAACTGTTTGACGAAGAGGTGCACAAGGAGAAGAAACTATCCGGAAGCCGGATAGTCCGGATTCTGTCCGACTTCTCCGAAAAGGTGGAGACGACTTTGGTGAAGGTTCGGGAGGCGGCCGAACGGATGGAAGACTGTAGCCGGAGACTGACGGAAATTCTGGTCAGACTCTCCGATCTGTCTCTACCGGATATTTCCGAAGGGTTGCCTCAGAGACCAGGGAAGGACAGGACGCCGCAATCCAAGAAGTCAGGGCGAGCGTCAACGGGCAACCGGGAGGCGGCAATTCAGTTGTCGGAGTCTCCTGCGAGTCCGGTTACTGGAGCTCCGGTTGCAACAGACGGAGAACGGAATCGGAACCTCACCGAGGTCTTCGAGCAGATCAGTAGGGCGGAAAGCCCGACTATAGGATCTAGGGTAGCAGAGCCGGATACGTAGGTATTAGGACTTTCCTGTTTTTGTAGTTTTTAACTTAGGAACGGATCAGGAGGAAATCCGGTCCGGTTTAGGAACTTGGAGCGGGTTGGAATCCGTTCCGGTTCAGAAGTAGGTAGGAACGGATCCGCCGAGCGTTAATCGCGGCGGACTTGTATGGCGCTTTTTGCTTTTTTGCCCATTATTTAAGTCAGTCCCCTCGCGGTGGACTGGGAGTCTTTTCCTTTGCATTATCTTTGTGTATTTTATTCTCTCTTGCTTTGCGTGTGTATCTCCCGAGTTTGGCAGGGCGGCGTGACGCGGAGTTAGGAAGGCGCAAGTGGTTTTGCAGGCGACATTCTCCCTTTGGTGCTTATTTTCCGTGTCCGAGTATATGAGAACGGGTAGAGAAGAGTTGGGAGTGTAACTCTAGCGCCTCAGCGCCTCTAGGACTTAAGATTCCGGGTGAGAAAGCCGTTGTTAGGCTAGACGAGAGGGAGGGATTCCTTAATCATGCTAGAGCTCCTGGGTGGGAAACCCAGTTGAGTGTCCGATCTCCTGTGAGGTCTCACCGTCTTTGTGGCAAACGGAAGAGTTCTGGTTGACGTTGGAACGGACGGATACACTTGTAGCCACCTGGCTCCCCAGGAACGGAAAGTCGCGTCAAAGTCGTTGTAGTATGAGAAGATCGTACGGGGGATCTCTGTGTGACCTACAGTCCGGATCTTTGTCTGGATTGTTGTGAGGGATCAAACCGGATCTGAAGTAATTTTAGAATTAACGGGTAGAAAGTGGGTCTTCAGCCACTATAAGTCACGGAAGGAGCGGTGGGCCTACCGCTCACAAAATCAAGCGGCGACCCCTCTGATGGTAAAACAGAGGCAAAACCAAACCGGATTGAGGAACGGGTGTGGACGGATCATCCGGAACGGATTGGTCCGAAGAGGAAACCAGGAGCGGAACTCGTTAGGGAGCGGATCCGTTGCAGTCTGACGGAACGGATAAAATCCGGGAAACCGGAAAAGTGAAGGAACGGATCCGTTCCGGACCAGATTGCTAGAATATCAGTTTTTGAACGGGATAACGGGTTGTCGTCTCGGGTTATTTGTGTATTTCCGGTTCTAGATCTAGAACCGGATTATTGAGTTTTGGGAGCTGTCCTATCTTAATCGCTTAACTAAGCCAGATACTTCACAGAATCTTGCGGGTTCGATCTTTAGAGTCACTTAGTTATACTCTACAGTGATTTTTGTGAGTATAACAGGGAATTTACTTACCCTGTGTTGCGACATCGTGCCTTCCATGACTTCCACGTCTAGTCCACGACATCACCACCAGCATTTACGAACTTCAGGTCTAGCTTCACAGCCATCAAATCCTGAAGTATTATTTTCTTCCTCTTTCTCCTTTGACCCACTCCTTGTGGGTTGTGTTATCCGGCACAAGGATCTTAGTTGATGCAACAGAGACCTTCGGATATATTGCCAAACGTCCAAGAGTGTCGCCAAGAAGATGAACAGCGTTTGCTCCAAAATCCACGTCCGTGAAGTGGCCGAAGTGTTTAAAAAACTCTCGCTTCAAGGACATGCTCTTCACTCGGAAGCCCTTCACCTCCTTGAATGGTATCAAAGGCGCAAGGGTCAATCAAGTCACCTGCTGCGTGCTTTGTCAAGAAATTCTTCCAGTGTATCCATAAAGCGTCGGATAGGGTGATAATCTGGATTTCATTCTTCAGATCCGAGGTGCTATTAATCGACGCACCGTCCCGCTCAGGATTGATATTCTGAAAGCGCTCAATGACTGCATCCGTGAAGCTCTGCATTACCCACGACAGACAAGTAGGTGCCCGTGAGATAATGCATTCCCAGTTATCGTCGACACAATGATACAGGCAGTCCCTCGCTCAAGATAGAAAACTGGAATGTAAACTTCCTACATAATCTAGTTAGATTAGATCTACCATGTTTCAACACTTTATCCTCGAGTCGACGATAACGAGTCCAAAGCAATACTTACCTTGTACTGTTCCAGATCCCACACTGCCTTGTTTTTCCTCGTTGCGTCCTCAATGCGAGTGTCAGTCGGACGCTTGTATGTTATCCAAATTCTTCTGCAACTAATTATTTGATTCCCCCACATGGGCTGGGCATGGTCAAGGTGGTTAGTGCAGTTGTAGAACTTGAATATGTTCCTCAGCTTGCTTTCATCAAGAGTCCACACAATATAGGCGTCCCATGTCTTCAACTCAATTTTCCGTGTTTCTCCACAGCCAGCCTTCTGAAGCTCCTGAGAAGCCATTATACTATGCTGACCGTTGATTATCATGAACTGGCCGTTCTTGATTTCGTCCCACGACTGAGGTTTCGTCTTGAGTAGTCTCTTCGTCTTGTCGACAGGGGTAAGGCAAACTTTCTGCCGCTGCTTCACATCTATGAGTTGCACAAGCTCTTTCTTCACAGCATCCACTATGTCTCTCTGCAATGTCCGAATGACATAGTGCGGACGTGCTATGATACATTGTTTGATGTCAATCTGCATTGCAGCTTCGTCGAACAAGAAGCACGTCCTGTGCTCCGCCCAGAATTGTTTCTGAATTTTCTGGAACTTCTCATGCACTGGCACCTCATCCTTGCTTTCGGCCGTAGGAATAGAAACTATAGTGAGAGCGGATCCAGAGCTATAGCCCCTTGCAGGTGCACTGGTTCCAGTTTTTCTCCTCTTTCGGCTTGATTCCCCGCCTTCAGATGATGGAGGCTCCTGTCTTTTGGGCTCAGACCTTGTTGATCCAAGTCTTGTTGCCCTACCCCCTGAACCTGCACCAGAAGATGATCGGGGTTTTCGACTCTCGGTTTGCTACCGGGATCCTGAAACAAGGTCCGTGCTGCGACCAATAGCAGGCTCTTTTTCAGCATGCTCCAATGCATAGCGGTCCAGCGTTTGGAAAATCAAACGCAATCTTGCAGCAATTGACTTTGTAGTTCCATTTTTCCATGGGACGTAACCTGATTTCTCAAATTGCTCATTCAAGGACTCCATCTGAGAGCCCTCCAGAAACGTCATGAGATTGGACAGATCGAATTTACCCTGCGAACAATGTACGTCCACAACAATGGAATGGCAGTGATCCTGAGGCTTTCCATTTTCGTCAACAGCACGAAGTACGATGACGACATAGTCCGCTTGGTGTTCCTCAATGAGGATCACCTTCTCCTTCAGATTCCATGGCATGTACGTATTGGTACCTCGCACGCGGTAGCGCAGGTAAACATAGTTTCTGAATCGGTTCACCCCAAAACTCCAGGTATCAATATGGTCTTTGAATTTCCAAAGCAGCCCGTACGTGTCTGCCATTTCTGCGATGAAAGGTTCATTACCCAAGGGGTTAACAAAAGGCTCAATATGGTGTGAGGTAATGGAGTAGTCGTATCCATCTGTGATCTCCATTACTGTGCCCCTGTACAAATGAAAAATATAATGTTAGAAAACTCAGAATCCTCGATACGGTGATAATACATTGCATTGGAAAATGAGAGCAGGATTCACTCTCATGTTTAAGTGTACACTACTGCGGACCTTCATTCCAGCATCACCATAAATTGGGTGAAGTGATCCCCTTATCATCGACTCGAGGATAAATGGATGGTTAGTTAAATCGTTTGCCACATGTACATGTAGTGCATCTTTATCATAGTGACTTTGGTTTTTGTCTTTGTTAGCTATTCTCAATGACATTCACTGAATGTGTTAATGTCCTCACATTATAATCATCACTATGGGTTTAGTATAACCTATGCGGATTTAGGAAGGGAACCTAACCAAAATCTTCTCTACTGTGTACCTCAGATAATTATTCTACCATACAATTAGCACCGACTCGGTGATAATCAACAAGTTGAAAAGTAATTGTATTATCACCGACTCGATGACAAATCGAGGACATTGGCTTAACTTGGATCGTTGGAGGGAGCCTCAATTGACAAGATTTAGATAGTTCTAGACGTTAAGGACTTATCCTCGATTCGAGGATAATGTCAAGAGCTCTCTGGCCTTTGCAACATTAGCGTCGGATTGAACTCACTCTGATGTGTTTCTATAGAAATCCTATATTGATGATATTTTATCTTATTAACATGTTTGTGGTGTTATCGTCGGGTCGAGGATAACTCACCCAAAGTGATCTAAATGTTCAGTTATGACTGGACGGACGATATTTTTTTCAGAACTTCAAAAGGTATGGCATATCTTCAGTTCCCCTACACCAGGCTCGTGTAAGTTACTATCCAGCCTCCAACCCTGAATTTTCTGAATAGTTTTAATTGAAGGACTACAAATTATATTGTGGACTCTACACTGCCATTTCCAGTTATCATCGACTCGAGGATAACTTCGGCTGTAATTTAAGAATTAAATGAAAATCCAATCCATTACTAATGCAGCGTCCTGTGCTAACCCTAATGGAAACCGAAAACCCTAATATATAAACCATAAACCCTAATTCAAAACCCTAGTTTCTGTTACGGATTCTGAAGAATCTTGAACGAAAATGGAGTCTATAATGACATTTTCGGACACCACAGAACTGTGCTAACAACCATTTAGAGCAATCTTCCAACTGACAACTACATCCTACAACAACTCAGAAGAGTAATTGACCTCTGTCGAAAAGTCTGATGTGCTGCAGAAGTGCTCCCGAATCCACCTGTGCACATTGCAAGAATTCCAAAAACTCTGTGAATTCAAACGCTGCTCCGTGGTTTGCCGTCTGTGGAGAACACAAGTTCCGTGGTCTTTGCATTTCGATAGCATGCGCAGTTCCGTGCTCTTCACACAAAAATTCATAGCAGTGCAACACACAGAGAGTTCCCAAATCCTAAATCCTAACCAGGCAACGCGAATAACAAGCAGAACTTGGATCACAACCACCAAACCTTGGAAATCACGCATTCGTGCATTCGTAGAAGGTACACTAGAAAGCCTCATCACAAGAATCAGCAAATGCAAGGTGCACAAGCACGGAGAGTTTACTTGCGTGGTGGAATCTTCACGCGCAGACACCACGCGCCTGACCGCAGACACCACGCCGCAGACACCACGCCAGAAAAACACCGAAATGAAAAAAACGCGTCCAAATTGCGCCTTCCCACCCCGACCACGAAGCCGCAAATTGAAGAAAACTGTTGAAATGAAGGGCCCTACACCGCAGTGCCGCACAGCGCAAACACAACTGACCTCAGACAGCAAGCAGGTTGCGCAAAAGAACTAACAATCTCAAATGACAGAAATGCTTGAGAGAACGCACACGGAGCGCGAACGAAGAGTATATACACAAGGAACAGTGAACCTCCGTCCGAGGAAGGTGATGGACACCCACCCCGACCGCCGAGCTGCCAAAGCAGCCCAACCCTACTGCTGAACCTGTGGGTCGCTCTCCCATGCTGAGCTGGAACCTTGCCTCGGGTGGTGCACTACCAATCCACCCTTTTTTTTAATTTCTTAGCAAGTGCCAAGGTCCACATCACCTCATATTTGGGGAATCATTGTATTTCTACATTCATCTATCGTTTGACATCAAAAACATTATCATCATACTTGTGCACTTTTTCATCCAAAGTCTGACAACTCCATCCATATTTTATGGAGAAATGAAAACTGTTTGACAAAACAAGATTACTTTCCTCTGGCAAAAAAAAGGACTTTCTTTTTAAATGGGTCGGTGTCACCCCAGAGTGCCGGAAATAGAAGGTTGATGTCCAACACCTGAAATTGTGTTGTCCCTCCTAAAAAATAGATGGAATTATCATGTCAGTGGGTGATTCGAAGAATAAATTCACTTATTTCATAAGATTACTAACTATTACTAGAAGGATCTCTTCTACCCCTCACGGAAGCGAGAGACCCTCTTCCAAAGCAAGTTCCAAAGTTACTATATTGAAGGTAGTCTGTACATCCCTGTTGGCTTGTACTAGCCACTCACGAGCTTCACATTAGAATTGGAGTTGCACACAACCATTTGAAGACAAGGGCATTATCCCTATTTGATTAGCCAAGAAATGGGTCCTCTTACAATGTTATGTTTCACTCCCCTTAGCCTTAGACATGTAGAATTGTACTTAAAACTTTTTTATTCATTATTCATTTAGGATGTGAGACATGGAAATTTAAGATGGGCATTTAGGATGTGAGACATGGAAATTGTCATAGAACATGAATGTTCTATGACAATCTAAGCTCTTCCTATTTTTTTTGGCTCTTATATCCATACAATTTATTACATCTAAGTTTTTTCGATTTTTTGAGAAAGAAGGCCAGGGTTGCCTTTTTCATTTGAATGCAAAGGGAATTTGAATTGGCTTTGCATGCAATAAATTTTTGTCCTACGTAATGGAAGATCTAAGAGATCCAAACTTCTAAAAAAATTTTGGGCCTTTCCTTAACGTGTATCGTAAGAGATTTGGCACCTTGGTATTTTGAGAAATAAAAGGCAGGGGTGCCATTTGTTTTCCACCATGTACGAAATGGGCATTTAGGATGTGAGACATGGAAATTGTCATAGAACATGAATGTTCTATGACAATCTAAGCTCTTCCTACTTTTTTTGGCTCTTATATCCATACAATTTATTACATCTAAGTTTTTTCGATTTTTTGAGAAAGAAGGCTAGGGTTGCCTTTTTCATTTGAATGCAAAGGGAATTTGAATTAGCTTTGCATGCAATAAATTTTTGTCCTACGTAATGGAAGATCTAGGAGATCCAAACTTCTAAAAAAATTTTGGGACTTTCCTTAATGTGTATCGTAAGAGATTTGGCACCTTGGTATTTTGAGAAATAAAAGGCAGGGGTGCCATTTGTATTCCACCATGTACGAAATGGGCATTTAGGATGTGAGACATGGAACTTGTCATAGAACATGAATGTTCTATGACAACCTAAGCTCTTCCTATTTTTTTTGGCTCTTATATCCATACAATTCATTACAATGTTCTCAAAATCACATGTTCCTAAAATCATAACTATTAGTTGTGTAAATTTGTTTTACTTCTGAAAAAAGGAGGCAAACAGTATATGCACTATGAACTTAATGAAAATGCCAAGTTCTTTATTCAAAATACAATTAAACTTTTTAGTAAAAATAATTCCTTCATTATTTCCATTTCCTTTTAGCATATGTTCCATACATCGTTCTAGTATAATGTTTAGCATACTTGCTAAATTAGATGCAAAATCAAACTAATAATAAGTCAGTATTTGGCCGTATACAAAGCACGAGAAGATGAAAAAAAATTTATTGTCTCCCATCTTGAAAACTTTATCATTTATGAATTTTCAATTATGATGAATTTATTACATTCACAAATAAATGTTCTAGAATTTAGTATTTTGAAATTGAGAATTGAATAATGTATCTAGAAAATAAATTTAGGGGATCTTATTGAAGTCAAATTACAAGTTAGAGCATATACAATTATCCAAGGAATCTGTTATAAACATATTTCCCTCAAACCTTTTCTTCAAGTTCGCTTATTTGCACATTCAATTAATGACTGACAAAAAATTAACAGGGGAAAATTATAATAATTGAAATTGAAATTCTATTATCAAAATATTAATTTCAAGTTTCACATGTGGAAACTTGAGTAGTTGCCATGTTGAGTACTCTCATTATTACAATTGGATTTTTATGAAATTAGAACAACAATCCATAGGTACCCTCCCAATTTATTGGACTCTTCAATAACACACATACTCATTCCCAACAAATTACATTCACAAACGTCAAATTCACTTGATCATTCAAAACCATACATGAATTTAAACATACTTTAGTTGAATTGACAAAATCTTTAGAATCCAACGATTAATTCAGAATTTCCAAGGCAAATTGATGGCTTACAGAGCACCGGTAATTATACACACATACATTTGGGATAACCTCTCAATCAGCAACCGAATAGACCAAAAGTTGGGATACTCTTTTAGAGAATTAGACATTGAAATTAGATTTCTTACAGAAAACCAAAGTAAATTTGACTAAATCAAAATTTATTTAAAAAAAAATTAAATTAAATTTCAAATTAAACGCAAAAGTATTGATAGGGTAATCTACAACCCTAATGTATAAGATCCCAACAATTAGAGCACAAGGAAATTACAGCACTAAGATATATGAGAGAACTAGAGAACCGAGAGAGTGACTAGTACGAGAGAGAGTGCCAAATTGCAACATTTTCATATACTTTCAGAGAAAGAAAAATAATTGGACAAACACATCCTCTGAATGTTTATCTTCTAACTCGCACTTGCTAGGCCAATTAGTATGGATTTATCCATTACAAATAATGAAGGGTAGGGAATAATACATAGCTTTGTCTTCTTCTTATTTTTGAAGACAGTAAGGTTGTCAAAAAGAATCTCCAAATTCTTCAAACTATTATCTTGTATATTAAGTTTAAAATTACGAATCCTATGGATTACATATAAGAAGAAATGAGCTCTACATATAAATGATACTGACAACTAATGCATGACAAATAATAGTTGTGCTTTTGTAAGTATTTATAATTTGAAAGTGTTTGAATGCAATTGTTGGAAGGAAGAACCCTTTTTCTAGTCTCTTTAGAATGAATCACATGTTTAGAAGACCTATGTCCACCTCCCAAGTCAACCATGGTCCTTAAGAACTTAATGACAAGTTCTGCTCTCTTTGTATTGAAATAGGAAATGTAGGTTCTTTCTACTTACAATTAATGTGAAGTTCAATAAATCAACACCGAAACAAATTTCAAGATAAATAAAGGGTGATTGCAATGAAGTGGCTTCAGAAATTTAAGTATAGAAAGGCCTATTTTAATTCAGAAATATACCTACATAGCCCCCTTATTATAGAGGCTTGAATACCCCTGGATGTCTTGATATATTATGTAATGTCCCCCCAAGCTTCTATGACATCATCAATGAATTTTGCAATAGTACTAATACTTCATCATTTATTGAATGAAATTATTAAAGTAATGAAGGCTTACCTATTCATAATCTTGATGTGGCAATGCATTTCTTTTTTGGCAATTGAAGTAACTATATAGGTTTTTTTACTCAGGATTTATCGTTTGAAATGATTCTTTGAAACATGAAGACTCTGATTGCGGCATGTCCATTCTATTTAGAGCATGCTTTAAACAAAGTACACTACATTTTTCTTCTCGTGTGATCTTCTTACAATTCCGTGGAAATTATTGAACATAATCTAGATACAATCTTCATGTAGTGCTTCTAATTTTTAAAATGCATTTAAACACCTTCTTGGTAATTTGGAAAAATAACATGGTTGCCTTGTTTTTTGAAATAGGCAAAGACTATGCACTTTAAGAGTTTGAGAATTACCCTCATTGTAGAATATTAACATTGTACTTCAATGTAGATGTCGACTCTCTTTCATTTATACTTTTTGGACCTTCTTGGATAAAAGTTTGATAAAAAACATTAGAATTTCGAGCAACTTCTCTAAATTTACTGCTACAAATAAGAGTCTAGTAATTTAATATATGTTGAACTTGAAAGCTGAATAAACAAAATTTATTTGATGAATTGGGATTTAGGGTTTCTAGGTTTTAATTATTGAAGTGTTCCCTAACAGACCCTAAACTCCTAAACCCTACAACGTAAACCCTAATTCATAACCCGTGAACCTAAACCCTAAACCCTGATCCTGAAAGCCCTAAACCCTAAACCTTGACCTTAATCCCTGACCCTGAAAACCGGAAGAAATACAAACGCCAAGACCTTACCCTAAATTTAAACCGCAAATCCGAAACCTGATTTTCAGAACATGAAAGGCTTGGGCAATGCTCATTCAAAAAGTCAATTTATAGAAACCTCAAAGAATCCGAAGTTACCAGTAGAGAAGTCAACGACTACCATTTGTAGTGGACAACTGTAACGCGGCCAAAAAAAGTTCAGCCGGATTTTCGTGCCTTAAAGCTGACACGAGGCATCTCATAAAGTTCAGCGAAGGTGCATGAAATTATAGAAGTAGGGGACGTGGACCTAAGAAGAATTCAAATTAGATTCGTTTCGCGCTTTTTTTTCCCCGCCCTTTCTGTAAAGTGGAAGTCCGAAGCAAAGCCTTGCCGCAAAGACAATGGCTTCTTTGTGTTGGCATCTACCTTATTCTTGTTGTGGCAGCAAGTTTGAATGCTTGAACACACAATGGAGTATCCTTAAGTCGTGAGCGTTGACAGTGTCCTCAGTTGCTAGCAGGTACGCCAACTGTAATAATCACTTCAGTGCGTAGTATAGGGTGTCTTCTGCGCATGTTTCCTTTTGTTTTTTGATCATATTGTATTCGTAAGTCGGCTTGTGCTCTTATCTTACAAGTAAGAACAGATTTAGTGGGATTCGTCTGAAGATTGTTCGTCTACAGCGATGTCCGAATTTGTAGGCGTAATTTCCGGAACATTACATTGTCTATGTCAGTTATGGTAGTAAGGTATCATCGAATCGAGGATAGTGTGTGCTTATGCATTTTTGGAGTTAGGATCAACAAGGGGTAATGACTTAGTTATGAAATTGTTCTGCGGTTTCCTTTAATGATTATCGTCGAGTCGAGGATAACTGAGCTTATGAGATCGTACAGGTTTGTAGGTTGCTGTTAAAGGAATTCTCCTTATCTACAAACCATTTATCGTAAGAATGCTAATTTGTAGTTTCATGTAGAAACTTCTTCTAATGTTCTATAGTGGGATGGATGCTTGAAATGGACTGTGAAAGTATCACCGAGTCGATGATATTCTCTCTGTTGAACTTAGTGAGATAGGAATGCAAGTATTAGGACGTTCATAATCGATAGGGCCCTCTTGAACGGAGACCTTTAATCCGGGTACGAATCGGGTGTTTTGATTTCTCCAGTGTGGGTATCGTCAACTCGGTGATAACTGCTTTGTATGTAAGCATACTCTGGTTTCAGAGTAGACCGAGATCCTGGATGTTTGTTTCGTACTTATAGCTGGTAATGATTCTCAGAGCTATATCATCGACTCGGTGATAACCACTTTTCTTTAGTGACGGGGAAGAAATCCATTTCTTATGGATTTGAATAACAATCACCTCTTAAATATAAGGAAAGGAGAGGTTCTTATGTAACCGCAGATTTTATGTTCATGAAAAAGTTTGCATTATACAATCCTACATTACTATGATCTGGTGGACAATAACCTTATCACCGATATGACGATATACATATTTATATATAAATTGATAATATGACTTGCTTTTCGCAGAATGGATCTTCATGGTCCTGAGGAGTTTTCAAATCCAGTCCCCACGCTTCCGGACGATGTTCAGTTGTGCGAGGGGATACCTCGTTCGAAATGGGTGTCACAGTCCGTTACTCTCCAGAACGATGACGGGGTGGATATTGCCCGAGGAATCTGTCAGAATGTTGACCCTGATTTGGTTGTTGACCACGACGGGAAGTCACTCGGTGACGATCGAGTTGCCATTCAGATAGCTGAGTCTTTGAACGAGGAGCTCTATTCTTCTGGGAACATGTGGTCGCTACGCTCTTGGCACATCAGGAGAGTGTTTCTTTATGATGGAGCCTCATTGTACGATCATGATCAAACACATATATACAACACGGCCATGAATCCTTCAAGCAGAAGAGCTCGAAAGGGGGTTCGTTCATATGAAACAACTCGTGAAAGGGTTGATACTGAGGTTCTCCCCAAGAAAGAACTTCTCTTAAAGATGGAATCAATCACAGCAGTTTCCACAAAAACGTGTTGCGAGATGAATTGTGTGCAACCTTTCCCTCGTGCACAAATTCAAGCGGTACGGACTGAACTATATGGAGGGGATGACTTCAAGGCTCGGAACAAGACACTTCTAGAGGTGCACAGGCAGATCCACAAAGACGATAGAGGAAAAGAGTGGATAACTTTGAAAGGTAGAGAGGTGTGTCCTACCGCTTGGTGGATTATTCATGGGATTGCAAAGTGTACATTCTATAGGTACAAAGGAAAAGCCAGAAGTGGAGAGCAAGTTGAGGTTCATGGAAATTTAGGAACCAAGAAGCCTCAGACACATACCATTCAGGCAACTGCCACACTACGGACACTTATTGAGTTAGATGCTGATCAGATGCCACACAAGACTAGAACACTTGAAACAGGGGAGAAAGTCACTGCAATGGTTCTACCGTCTTCATTTCGTTGGAGTGAGCAATTAGAAGAAATCAATGCTTCCAATGCAATGTTGGATTTGCCACCAATATCTTCAAGCGGATTGAGCAACATTCGTCGTGCTTCTTTCCCAGAATATGCTGCAAAGGCTCGTGGAGATACCTTTGCTAGGTGTGGAGTGTGTGACACGTACAAGCAATTAAGAAAAACTTGTGTAGGTGCTGAGTCAAAACTGAAGTGGACCAATCTTTATAAGACTCATAATGAAGGGCAGGAAGCTCATAGAGAATACTATTACTCCAATCGTCGCACTTCCACGAAACACCCTGAGAAGATGTTGTGCATCATTCATGATAAGATGGATCATTCAAAGACTGCTTCTCCACACTTCTCTCATAAGACAAAAGTGACAGAATCTTTCATGAAGATGCCTGTAGCAGTTACAGGTATGATTGCTCATGGTCATGGCGACGTGCGATATGCACACTATGGATTGAGTATTTATCCAATTGATTCAAATCATACCATTGGATCAATTGCGAAGTTGTTGCGTGATTTGGAAGGAGCTCCAAAGAATTCATCGCGCAAATTATTTTCTCTAGAGAGCAACCAGTCAACATTAACGAAGGCACTTCTGGACGGAGCAGAATCTTGTTTGGACTCCCTCCTTCCAGTTCCAGAGGAACCACTTCCAGCTAAACCTCTCCCACCGGTGCTAATATTGCAATTAGACAATGCTTCAGGGGACAACAAAAATCGATATGTTTTTGCTTTTTGCTCTTTGCTTGTGTGCAAAGGCATTTTTCGTGAGGTGTACATCAACTTCCTCATTGTAGGACACACTCACGAAGACATTGATGCTCTTTTTGGTCGTTGGAGCTCAAGGTTGAAGGCAAGTAGCTATCCAACACTTCCAAGGCTCATGAAGTCCTTCATGGATTGTGAAACACACCCAGTGATTCCTCATTTCATTGAGGAAGTTCCTGACTTCAAAGCATTTGTTCAGGGATATTTAGGCACCGGAGGGGATGGTTTAGGCGGGCATTCGAAAGCCCAACAATTCAAATTTTTCATGGATTCGAATGGATGGCCTTTGATGGAGTATAAAAATCTGTGTAACGATCCAAAGTGGTTGCCAGAGGATGGCAAAGGAATTAGGTTGTGGTTTGAGACTGAAGATGGGCTTCCTATAGTGCCGAGTGGCAATCCTCGGCCTCTTGCTCCGGAGAAGATGAAGGATCTTGAATACGTGAAGAAGGGATTGGATGGTTTTGTTGCGCATTGGAAGAAAATGGCAAATGATGGTTACACAGGAGAGTTCAGGCGGAAGAATGGTGCCTTGGAAGATTATTGGAAGGCTGTTCGAGTAGCTCTCAAAGCACCTCTTCAAGTGCGTGAAGCATTACTTGATGGATTTTGGCCGGCTTCTCAGATTGCTCCAGATGAGACAGATCGGATGCAAAGGGATGGCACATTGCATGAGGAAGACGCAGAAGATGCCCCATTTGTTGGACGTAGACGTGATCGTCCACGTCCTTCATTTCGTGTTAATGTTGATACGCATGAAGGTTCTTTTATTGCTGTACGTCCTGCTGATGGTGATCCCAAACCATTTTGGCTTGCTAGGGCCATTACAGCTCCAAGTCCAGATCCAGGACATATGCATATGATCCGAATTCAATATTGGACGCCTGCCTCAAATCGGCACATTCATATGGATACGTATGAGGGATGGGACACAAAACAAGGGAATGTGTAGCGTGAAGACACCGTGATTAAGCCAACATGGTCTAGTACGGGTTGTATTCTAACAGCTTGGAAGCCTTGTTTTCGAGAGAATACTAAAAAACCGAAAGTATCGATTCCAAATTTACAAATTGGCATCATTAAGGCATCATTGGCGGCCTTTGCAATTGATGAGCACAACGATGAGGAGAATGAATCAATGGAAGAAGAATGAATATTTCATAGTTGTAGCAGTAGGTTTTTGTTGTTGTATTTCAAATACTAGATTATTTTTTTTATTGTAGTTACAGGTTATGAGAATGATATTTGCATACATATATAGTACAAGTTCAATATGAATATGTCTTTTGTCACATTGTAGTGGATATGTATTAAATTATGATTTCTATTAATAGTACTTACATATTCTCTACCTTTACATCTTCCTATTGTATGTTGAAAAGATTTCTTATATGAAGGAATTTGTGACAAGTTTAAGGAGTGAAAGTGTGATATCATCAAACTTCACATGTATGTTGCAAGAAGTACAAGTCTTCATTAAAAACAACATCGAACTTGAAAATGTTTTGAGCTATTTTGTTTACTTATAATAAATAATTAAAAGAAGAAATATAGTTGTTCATAGTGGATATTTATCACTTGTAGAAATAAAATAATAATAATAATAAAGAATAATTCTTGGCATTCTTAAGTCTCAATTTAATGAAAGTCTCAATTTAATGAAAGCTTTTTAGGCCTTAAAATAGAAAGTTGTTAAAATGAGACTACAATTTGTCTCATTTTAACGAATAAGGCCTTATATCAATAGTCAGAACATTTGAAAAGGTCTCAACTTAATATCCATGATTATCATGTGGTTGAATACTTTCTATGTCTCATATGACCAATCCAAGAGATATTGAATTTGCATCAAATGCAAAGAAAGGAAACAAATACAATGTCAAGATTGAACTTCTAAATGCCCAAGGCACCAAATTATTGTGTTGACAAAACTTGAAGTTAAATAAAAAAAAGACTTACCAAATTATTATTTTTAGTAATTTGAATTTTTGAAAAAATCTTTTTGAAGTCTAGAATTACCCTCAAGAATCCACTTTGATAAATGAATCATTACAATTCTTCTATTGAAGATTTTGAGCAAGAGTGTCCATTGCAAATCTTGATTTTTGGTATTGAGGGATTCTAGAGAGGAGCCTAATAAAAACTAGAATATCTTGGAAAAAAAATCACACTAGAAATTCATTTTATAAACTTGTATAGTAAATTTTTAGAAGCTATAAACTGATTAGGATTGTGCTTGTTATGTCCACTAACTTCATATTTATTTGATGACCTCAATTTCATGTTTGACATGTGGAAAGAGGATTGAAAAACTAAAAATCAATTTCACAATTTTAACACTTGCACTTGCACCCGCAAGTTCAAAAATTATAATCTCTCAACCAATGAGTGGTTTTAAAAGGATCAAACATATTAAAATGTTGTCTTTTTGTTCATTTAAAAAAAATTTGATAACACTCATCAAAATGTTGACTTTCCATTCAATTTATACAAAATTTCAAGCTCAAATAAACCTTTGGCAACTAGATGTTAATGAAGCACTTGGTGTATTACTTCAAGCAACTTGATGTCAATATTCTTGTGCTCATTGTCATTGTCATTTTGCAATCTCACCACAATATCACTCACAAGGTTGAAGCACTACTAACCGATCATTTATGCAATTTTGGAGCAGATTGTGCATAGTCTAAGATGGTGGGAATTTTCCCCATGTAGGAAGATAGAAAATATGGAGATAAGAAAAAATTTCGAAATTTTATTCTTGAAATTGAAATTACTGTAAATTTTGGGAGGAAAAAATTGCATTTTCTACGCAACCAATGTCTAGAGTCTTGCAATTCCAATCATCCAAAATTATTTTCTTGCTTACTCTTTTGCGCTTCCTCTACTCACTAATTTAAGACATGTGTCATAACGTTTTCAATCTCAACCTTGAAAAGGACCAAATAAAATGCAATTCAAGCGTTGGTTCAAAATTAGTTGTGACCATGATTGGAAATACTGCACCCCTACAGGTTGGGTTGTAGGCGTGGCTATTAATTGGTGCCTCAACCTCAGTTGATTTTTAAGTTCCAAGTCACACTGAACAAAACAGTAAAGGAGGCAACTAAAAATCCACAAAAGCATTCCAACGTGTATACCACAGCATCACGCTTTCAGCAATTGGCAATCGGGATCCTTGCACAACTGTACAAAGATGTAGAAGCATGTGCACAAATAAGAGATTTTTCACTTGTGAAGGAATCATACACATATTTTGTTACACAATATGCTAGACATACCCCAACCTAGCTCATCAAATAAGAGATTCTAGTGGTCCAAATATTGTTGCAAATTCTCAGCTTCTGAGTCTTGGGTTCAAGCCCTCACCATCTGTGAGACAAAAACTAAACCCCAATAGATTTTTTTTTTGGTGATTTATCGCCAGATTCCAAATATGATGCAACGGTATTCACCACTCATAACATTCAATAGCACTCTGCAGGGCTGCCTTCCCAAAGACGGAATGGTGTGGAATATCCCACATCATTCCATCCAAAAGGATGAAATGGTGTGGGATATTCCACACCAAATCAGTAACTTTTATTCAGTAGCAAGGCAAAGAAGCAACGTGTCAGAGTTTCAGCTTGAAATTCGTGGATGACTATGCCTGCTTGGTAGAAAAGGCAAAGTCTCTTCTTGCTACTGAATGTTATGCTATTTGTGGCCCCCTCCAAATATTGTCCTCTGGTAGGAGGGCACACAAGGCTTCTTCTTGTTCATCTACAGTGCAAAAAAAACCCTGCTGCAACAAATGCTTCAGCTCCTTTCTACAATGTCAATAATCCACATTCCAATATTGGGCCAAAATCAAAAGAAAAGATATTTCAATAAGTAAAAAATGGTAAAAAAAGGTAAATTAAAAAAATAAATATTATCCATTTGTAAAGACTTTATGAGAATGGACTTTCACCCAAAAAATCTTGTTGTATGTTATGAAATGTAAGCAAAAAGAAGCTCAACATGTACTTCTACACCATGAAAAATGAGCTATTTCTAGGACTCCTTCATAGAATACCTACAAGTCTACCGAAAGACCACTTCTTCAAATTTTGAACTTTAAATTCAATTATATGGGTATTCAATAGTAGTAAAAAAAACCTAATTTAACAGGTGTGGCATAATATTGGGGGCTATTTTTAAACAATAAAATATTCTCAAAAAATTACAAAAAAATAAATAGGATACATAGTATTCATGAATACTTGTTTTCTTAATATTAATTTCAAATCATTTGGAACTAGCGTGAAAAAGTTATAGTAAAAAAAGAGGTCTTTATACAAGGCGTGATGCAAACCAATTTAATAAGTCGTTATTGCAATTACCCACTATTCATTTTTTATGGTGTTTTGTGCAATGAGGATTTAATTTTCAGTGTCTAAAATTTAAACAATGAAATATAGTGATAAATCTTTGGAATGTCTGAAAAAAGTTTCAAATTTTTTGAAATTATGGATTTCAAAATAAAATTGTTTATAGTTACAAGAAAATGTTTCTTTTCAAATTGGCTTGACAAGATTAAAAGAGTTTTGACTCTTCTTACAATGACAATGAGCTTTTTGCACTACAAGAAGATTACTATAAAATTGCATACTATATTATTTTAGTTACATATATACTAATATTCCAAATTAATTGATGAATATATAAAAGATGCCAAAATTGCTTGATTTGCCGAAATATTTTTATGCACAGCTTTTGATCCAAGCATTCAATTCAAATTTTTTTATCCAATAATTTTTTACTTCATAATCACCTACCCAAATTTCCAATGTCTTGTAAACGAACTCTTGGTCCTTGAAGATTTGAAGAAGAAAACCTCAAGGTTTTTGACTATGTTTTCATTAAAACTCTCTAAAGTTACCATTTATATTATAAGTAAAAAATTCTATAAAATAACCTCTTTTCACATATAGAATCATAGAATCTTGTAGTAAGTTGGTTTATAAAGAACTCAAGTAGGGCACTTCCCCTTATATTTTGTAACCACATGCATTAACCACATATTTGACTAGGGGCTATTGACCTAGTCATTATGATTTTAAAGGACCCTTTTAGTAGAAAAAAACTACTTGTTTTCAATTTTAAATACCCTAAAGGTAATTATAAATGAAAATTTAGCATAATTTTTTGATATGATGGAGAACTTATAAACTCTAGGAATTTAGTTATGTTTGATAATGAAGTATTCTAGGATGAATGTTTGGTGTGAAAACATGTAATATACAAAAAATTTGGATCAAATTCAAAAGCAACATGTCAAAACAAACAATAATTGATTAACCATTTCACCCTTAACTTCTTGAATGACTAGTTAGAAACTTAGAGTGTAGTCACTTTGGTTTTTGAAGTGTTTTTTCTATCATTAAAAATATTTAAATGACACTACACTTGAAGTAATCCTTTGACAAATTAAGTTGGACATTTCTAAGTGTGGTTAGATTTATAAAAACACGTCCTTTTGGTTTAAAGTCAAATGAATTTAACCCTAAAGGATCAAGGCCTTTTTTTGTCCAAAAAACAATGAGAATTGCCACTTTTATTTTAGAGAGTAAAAAAATGGAAAAAATATTTTTTTGCACATTTAACCATAGAGTTTATACCTTATATAAGTATGAGAGTGTGCGGAAGAAATCTCAAAAATTTTGACTGCTTACATTGCAAGATATCTTTGATTAAAGTAAAAAAGAAAGTCTTGCAACACATTGTAGGGTTGGATTATTTGACTATGAACCTTCTTCAATTTAATTTTTGCACTATATAGTTATGAGATTTAAATATTTATGGTAGAGAATTCAATTGAGTCTAGGAAAAAGGATTTTTTTTTAAAAACTTAATTCTTATTCTTTCAAAAATTGTTGAGTAGAAGTAGGTATATAATAGAAGAAAAATCTAAATTATTAATATCTCTAGGATAAAATTAAAATGCACTAATACCAATGGTGAGATTCTTTTAGAAACCCAAATAAACCATGTGGAACTTTCGTCCTTAAAAAATTGTAAAAATTGCATTTAAAAATGAATTCTACAAGTAATTTTCTCAAGAAGATGATCAAATTGCCCAAAAATCAAAACTGTCTATAATTTTCTCATAACAAATCCAAATGGATTGAATCAAGAACTTCTATATAGAAAAAATCAAATCCATGAGAAGAAATCTTTATTTTTTTTAGAACTCAAGTTTATAAATTTTTTTAGGGCTCCCTCCTTTCTCCTATTTTGAACTTATTTGGGCATAACTTTTATCAAGGGGCATGTATTGAAAAAACTCACCTTTTGACAAAGCTAATCAATTTTTCTATCTTCAAATAAAATTTCAAAAAATCAGGACAAAAAATTGACATAGTAGGTTTCTACCCAAAATTCTATTTCTCCCCCAAAGGAACACCGGTCCTTTTGAATTAAATCAAATTAAGACCATTTTCACACTTACATTTGACGTCCAAAACAAGGAGGTAGAAGGTACCAAGATACATTGAGAAAGCATCTTAAGTTTGATGATTTATCTTTTAACACATCTTTTAGTATTAAAAAACTAATATCATTTCACTATTAGGAAATTTCCACCACCATTTATTGTGCATACATACTCAAGGATCATCGAGTGGCATGATTTCCAACCCAAGTGGGTTGCCATCCTATGCATGCTTTGTTTTTTGCTCAACGGTTTGTCGCTGTAGTAGTGGTGGGGGTCTGTTTGTAGTACATTCGGTCTTGTCTTGTTAAGAAAACTTTGACTCCTACCTCGAGGTTGTAACCAGGGCTTTTTTTTCATATTTGAAGAAGTGCCGTAGTGGCGATAGAAAATGTTATAGTGGTGCTTCAAATTGCAATATTCATCCACTTTGGGATGCATAGTATGGTTTTCATCCAAAATTAGGCGATTTCATCCAATATTTTTAAAATTTTCAAAGTTGTCTGGCGATGTCATCCAAATTTTTGGGAATTTTTTGTAGTGTTTTTTAGCCAGATCATTTTTCTTGGTGCAATCTGGCACTAAAAAGCCAAAAAAAAAAGCCTTGGTTGTAACGATATTCCTTTTATAAGTGTTTTTGTTTTTGTTTTCTGTTTTTTGTTCTTCACAGTTATCAACCCTTGGAGCTGCCAGATGAAAAATCAATAAAATTACAAATTTGGACCTAGGCCAACAAACAGTTGACGCTAGGGTGTTTGAAATCCGGTTGATCCTTCTGGTGCTTTGCGCATGTATGTGGCACCTTGTTTAGCACAAAGATTGGAACTGTGATTCTGATTCTAATTTCCAAAAAAATTAACTCGTGATATTAAGATGATATTGTTCAACATTAGAGAAATTTTGAACCCTCAAAGAGGCCTCTAAAATGGCCTCAATTGGGGTCCTCAATTGGATTTAAAGGCGTCCTTGTTAAAGAAAGGACAAATTTTTCCCCTATTTTCACCCATTTTGACATTATGATGTTTATAAAGGTACATGTTTTTTTATTGGATAATGGGACATTAAGTACTTCTTGTCATTCAAATCATAAGTACATTGAGGGAATTGATTATTTTATTTGAAGAAGGACAAATTTGGTGTAATTAAGTACTATGAATGAGACTTCTAAAAAAAAAAAAAGATCATTGGCACTTCATGCTCAAGACATGATGTTTGCACCATGAAATGCCTTTTATTGGACAATAGAACAATGGATACTTTTTGTTATTCAAGTCCTTCGTACTATAAGTGAATTTTTTACATTAACAAATTCAAAAGTACTTGATGAGATTCACAGAAGGTAGTGACACATATTGTGTATTTAGGCTATCAACTCCAGCCTTCAATAAATAGCTCTGCATGTCAATTCTTAAGGGCCTCTTTGAGGGTTCAAAATTTCTCTAATGGATTGTACTAGCTAAAAGACTTGTGGATTGGAAGGCCCCTAAAGATGATGTTGGGTTAAGCATACACTGATGGAGGTTACTTAGTTTTTGTATGAAACGAGTAGCAACGTTTTTGCAAACGTGAGTGTTGGAAACAATAATGGTGTGACTATGAGGCTCTGTTTTAGGTGAACAATAATATTAGTTTTATTGCTAGAAAATATTAAATAGAGGAAAAATTAAACAAGAATGGTAGGCAACCTTTTTTGGCTAGCTAGGCAGTTGCCTAAGTCTTAGGCACAGTAGGTGGCTTCCTCCCCTTCAACCAAACAAGGGTCCACCTCTGTCCAAATGCCCCCCAAGCGCATGTTTGTCTATATCATTGTATTGCCCTGTGAATAAGTTTATAAATAAGATTTGGAATTACAGATCCAAAAACCCACCAAGTTGATGCCATGGACTCTGTCCAAAAGGACCAAGCCAATAAAACAAGTTCAGTGTCGAGCTGGGAAGTTTCTTCCATGCTGTGAGGAAGGCTGGTGGTCATGCTACCGCAAGAGTCATTCGTTAGTCTTCAAACCTCACCTTGTAGACATTATAACGGATGTCATGTTGAGTTGTTGACGAAGGGCAAACCAATGTGCGAGCAAAAAGATTAAAGTAGTACCAGGGAAATTTCAATTCATCTAATTTTGTCTCGTTGGTTCAAAACTCCTGGGTTCATTTCAACAGCAAAGTAATCTGATTAAATTATGAATCCGTAATTATTATCGTCATCTAAGTACGAGTATTCCTGAGTCTTCAACTTTGAGCTGTGAAGACAAAGAGCACCATCAAGAGCTCCTCTTACCTAAGGATGAGGGTTTCGTGAGGGATTATTCCTTGGGCGAGAGCGGAGAGAAATAAATGCAATCCTACGTACACTACGTCGTGCTTGAATAGCAATGGAGTATTGTGACATCTGTACTGACTGCCTCATATTTTCCAGATTATTGAACTTCGATTCAGCTTTTCTTAGGTCTTGCAAGTGAAAGTGCTTCAGCTCCTCTGCTGTTCTGGGCAGCCCTGCGATGTGGCGTTGTATTCTGATCCATGCTCGTGGTCCATGGTTGCCTGATGTGAGCAGGCAAAGCCATCTCCAAAAGCTGTTCTCAAATCGGGGCACATTTCCTGACTCTGAATAGGTACAGATGAAGTCATCTTGGTAATCAGCTAAGGAATGCTTATTATCTTTGTGGAATAGCGGCGCATTGCTAAGTCTATTTGCTTTACGAGTGTGGTCACATGCACATCGAGATCCTTGTACTTGACTGGACATCACTGCAGATATCTATTAATATCAATTGTTGATGTCTGGTTTTAAAGGATTGCAGTTTTTTGCCTGGCTAATCAAATTGCACTGCTTGCACAGCTTAAAATGCCGGGCAACAGACAGTTTTACTGGCAATGAATATTTCACATCTGCTTGATCTATAACCTCTTTTATTCATCAGTAAGGGTAATATTTAAGAGATCGCCTAAGGGTGATATTGATTACCGTATACCGTATTGGTTTGCTTTGGTAGATCCTAGGAAAGCTCATGAAATTTGTGGCTTTGTTGTTCATTGAAAAGAGATGCAGGTGGTGGAATCCATACATGTATCACAAGTACATGGAGGAAGCTCTTTCAGGCATGAGTTAAACTGAGGTCAAGATTGAGAAAACTTTTTCTTGAATAATATTGCTACTTCTGATTCTGTTCCCGAACCAAATATGACAACTGCTTCTGCAAATTACCTTGCTGGTCCCACCTTCGATGTTAGGATGACGTGCTGCCAATCACGCTTTTGTTCCGAATTTTGCTTGGTCGCAGGTACTGACACGTTGTCCACGCTGACATACTGGTTGCCTGCACGCCGTCAATGCTGGAATAGCAGGCAGTGGAGAGGGTAAATAGAAACAATCGCCCCCGGAGGCCCGGACATGAAACTTCGGTTTGAACAACTGCTGCCTCGCACAGACAAGCCGGGCGCGAATGGAGACTAGTTCACCAGCTGGATTGCGAATGGCCCCGGAGAAGGTACGATCGACTGTACTCACTCTACTATTAGCTCGTTCCTCCACTGTTTGAAATCGATCATCTAACCGCCGTGTGCTCTAGCTAATTGAGGTACGTGGAGTGAGTGTGGCAGCAGCGGCGCGGGTGGGCTCTGGGTATGGCCTGGCTGTTGGGACTCATGTTCCTCTTCCCCTGGAATTCCATCCTCACGATTAGCGATTACTACTACGCCATCTTTCCTGTAAGTTGCTGAACTGAACTCATGCACTCTTCTCTTCTAGCTACTTCCGCAGCAGCTGCTTTGTTTGCTTTATTGCAATACAGCTTCAGTAGCTAGTACTTTGCGGAGGGTCGAGTTGAAGGAAGTGATGGTTGCATGTCCTGTCTGTGTCGTCGATGGATTAATTGGGTGGCGTGCAGGACTACCATCCGTCGCGGGTGTTCACTCTTATCTACCAGCCGCTGTCGCTCATGACCACGCTCATCTTTGTGTGCTTTGAGGCACGCGTCAGTACGCGCCTGCGAGTGCTCGTCGGCTACGGCAGCTTCTTCGTTCTATTGCTGCTTTTCATCATTGTGAGTGTCGGATGCCCACCCAAATTAATTGTATTCTCTTTCTGATCTCGCTTGCTTGCTCGCTTAAGAGAGTTGCGGGGATGATCGATGTATATGGTGCCCGCTTGCTAACGTTGTGCTGTGGAGATCCGGTGCAGGTAGATTTGGCGACGTCTGGCCATGGTGGTGTGGGTCCGTATGTGGGGGTGTGCGCTCTTGTTGGTGGCCTCGGCATCGCGGACGGCGTGGCGCAAGGTGCTCTCGTGGGCGACCTTTCATTCATGGAACCGATCTACATTCAGGTTGATACTGAAATTATACCACAACATCTCAATCCCCGGCCTGCTAATTTAGATCGAGGTCTCCGTACGTCGTGAAAAGATTTGATCGTACATGAATGTGGTGAGCTTGTAAATGAGAGTTCAATGGCGACAGAAGCCAAGGGATGGTGACCACTGACCACTCTTCAAGGGCTGAGCCTACTTAGGGTAAGGTGCAAATCCAACAGATTCCCATCACGCGAGAGAATGCCATTGCAACAGTTTGGGAAAGATGTAAATTTGTATTTCCGGATGATCGTCGAGTTATTTCTGATGCCGAGGTGTAAATATTCAAAACCAGTATGTGCTCGCTGTGCAAGGTTTTGGGTGTCGCTAAATGTTAAGCAATGTCACCATTGCAATTCCATTCCTTTCCGTTTGTTCTTATAGTCGATGGTGTGTGGCAGGCATACTCCGCAGGGCTGGCGATGTCGGGACTAGTAACAACAGCGCTGCGCTTCGTTACGAAAGCGGGGTTCGGGGACTCGCATTCCGGGATTCGGAAAGGCGCATGTAAGAAGTCAGACTTCTGGGTCATGGAAATGAATGAATTATCCGCAATTGTGTGCGTGCGACGATGCAGGAAGATTGATCGACTCACTGCATTCATTGCTTCTGTGTCATCACATGCAGTGACGTTCTTCGCCATTTCCGCATTCTTAGAACTGGTAGGGTTCCTCTTATACGCCGTGGTGTTTCCGAAGGTGCAAGCAGTCAAGCAATTCCGTATAGTTGCGCGACAGCAGGGCGCTCTCACGGTGAAGGACGACTTGACTGCAGCCGGGTTGTCCTCGGGTCATGTACAATTGCGCATCCCTGTACCCTTCAGTTAAGATTTCTTCTTTCTTCTGTGTGAAATCCAGGCCGACTCAAAACCCTAATTGGTGATGATTTTCGTTCGCAGGATAGCGAAATCGGCAAACCCATCACACGATTGACTGTGTGGCAGCTTGCAGCTCGGAATTGGGACTACCTGCTAGATCAAATCATCATCTACACGGTCTCCTTGAGTATATTCCCGGGGTTTCTGTATGAAGATACCGGGAACCACGAGCTCGGAACATGGTATCTTAATTCCTTGGTACTCACAAATATTCAATCACAAAACATTATTCATGAGTTGGCAATGTTAAATACCATTGCCCAAGGTGACAACTTCCAATAAATATTCAAAGAGTTGTTGAAGAATCATGTGAGTAAGCCAATTTCTGAGACTTGTGTTGCAATGGCAGGTATGCATTGGTGTTGGTTGCGGCGTACAATGCAGGCGATTTTGGGGGCCGCTACTTGCCTTTGTGGAGGCCATTCTATCTGGAGTCACGGAAAGTGATGTTCCTGTTGTGCATTGCTCGTGTGTTGTTCATACCGTGCTTCTACTTCGCTGCCAAGTTTGCGGATGCAGGCTGGATGATCTTCTTGTGTATCGTGCTCGGCACCACAAGTGGGTATCTGTCGGTGCTGGGATTCATGAGGGCTCCTCGCGGATACTCGGTATGTTTCACGTATTTCATTTTCTACCTGCAACTTCGCTCATGTGACTCAAAATACTGCTAAAGTCTCTAACGTTCCAACTTTCAACACTGAAGAATTCACATAGCTTTGGCTAGAGAACCTCAAGCAGAAACGTGGCCACTTTTGGAATCACTGGCCTTACGATGCAAGCAAAGTTGTTTTGATCTCATCATTTCCATTGTTTGTTGATTCTCAAATTCCAAAAAACTTGTCCAATCTAGTATTTCATCTGATTGTCAAAATAGAAATTTTGCCGAATCTACTAATGCCTGTTAGACTCGATAAGCTATGCGAAGGATGCTTGCGAAGGTTGTAGGACATCTTGCCAAACTATTTCCTTAAGCTTTGAATGTTCAAATTCTGTATATTTGGGTTGATCAAAGCCAGGGTCTATATTTAGCGGAAGAGAAAATTGTATCAGAATTCTTTTGGCCAGTCGAAGAGAAAGCGACATCATGGTTGCATGGAAACATAGTCATGGATGGCAGGATGTGGACTTCTCACTGGCAAATGTAACTTACTTCAGTAAAGATTCTTGAGCTGCCCCAATTTCGTATCTTACACATCTGTTCGATTGTGCAGAGCCCAGAACAAAATGCTATTGGGAACGTCTTGATCCTCGCTTTGATTCTGGGCCTCACACTGGGCGTACTATCTGGCTGGCTTTGGCTTATCGGCAAAGGATGGTAGATGGGCTCCACATCTAGGTAATTTGATCTTGTGAAGCCCCAACCTTATGTTTCCATGTTTTCCCAATCATGTGTGAAGTGCGTGGATTGGCCATAAAAGAGTTGTTTTCATTATGGCTTGGACAAAACAATCTCTCTTAACTACGTGAAGACGACTCTGTCGACATCCCAGCTCTTAGCTAGCTATGCCTTGTGCTTCTATAGTTTCAAAGGGGACCAACTGCTCAACTTTGGGAGAATTTGGAGCATCATGATCATGACTCGTTGGTAGTAATCCTGTCCGTCGAAGAAGATCCAAGAAACATCACTCATTTGTTCATGTGGCGCAATGGGAGATTTTGGCTGCATTCTGTCGCTAGGGCAGAGCAGACAAGTTTTAGCCCAACTGTGATTGCAGATAACAAAGAAGTCGGCTTGCTTGGGAAAAGTAAAGCCGGTGCAAAAGATCAGGTGAGACATGAATTCTGAGGGTCTTAGATTTTGGAGTCAATATTGTGTTACTGCAGATGCCCATATTGGATCCTCAGGTACAGAAATTTGCAAGGGCTGAAATAGTCGATGGCGTGCTTCTGTTGTTTCAGCAGAATATTCCCCAAGCAACTGCGGAGGTTTTGTTGACCACACCTCCACAAAGAACAGAACATCTAGAGAAAATCTCCAACCCCTCTACCAAAAAACCAAAGCCAGAAGAAGCAGACAAGAATGAGTCTTTATCAGGTCAGTTGGCGCCACAAAAGAAGTGCTCCACATTGATTACAGCAGTTGGAGATGGATTTCCGGGTTATCTTTGAACTCAGCAGTTGGTGGCGCAGAAGCGCTACACCGTGCATTTGGCATCGTTAATTTCTCCAATAAGGTTGGCATAGTTTTCATACCATCTCCTTAATTCAAAGATAGATCTTCATTTTGTGATATGAAAAAGTTGTGTACAGTAAGAGCACTGAATGTTGCATATCATAGAAGGTTTGCGACAACTAGGATTCATCATTATCCTTTTTGTTGTGTAAACTAGTTTGAAGTTCTTGATCTGGAGCTTTGCTGCTCTGTGTTGTAATATCCTAAGGGGTGTCTCCTGCATCGCCGAGGAAATTCAAACACTGTGCTTGGTAGGTGTTAACCTAGCTGCACTTTGTATCCGAGTGCAGATCTTTGTTCTGTCTTTGAACTCATAAATGTTAATGGAGGGGCGCATTTGCAATAGAGGACCCACCATCTAACCATCTGAGTAATACATCCGAGGTTCGGTGTTTTCTCTTGGCATTTTTCCTTGAAATTTCCTCTTTTCAATCATATAAAGATATTTCTCCGCTTCGTAACCGTCACCCTTAATCGTTCTAAACTTACCTTCCTTCACGACCCCTCATCTTCTGCTTGAATTCTTTAATGCTGACCATAATGCTTCTGCGTGTTTTTCCATTAGGTCAATTTAATGCATGCCCATGTTTGTGATCATCCAAGTGTCATCCTTTGCCAAGTTTTTGTGCCCAAGGTCTTCCTTCCTTTGTCTGATTGAATGGTGGCTGTGATTCAGTGCATCGAAAAGCTCCTGCATCACACTGAAAGCAACGAGATTTCAATGTATCTCTTGATTGTGGACATGTAAAGAACGACTTTCCCTTCTCATTATTCCTGCTATATTGTGTGCAAGGTTATTGTAATTGGCGATCTGTGTCTACATTGATCCCGTTTCTTGATTGCTGAGCTCTAGATAATAAACTCAAGTGTTTTATTTGAATCAGGCCTTCTGCACGAAAAGACTTGTATAAAAAGGTTTGGTGCGAGCTTGATGGCATGGTGAAGCAGACAGTTCACAAGACTCGTGGGCAGAAAGAACTTGCACATGCTATTGCTATTGCAGGAGCTGACTGTTGCGTGGTTGAAGAGAGGAAGCTTTTATATTTATAACACCATTGATAGCTCAATGTTTTTTTGGTGTTTGTTTGTGATCACCAGGATGGTTCCATGGAGAATTTCTGAGTTCTTTTTATGTTGAGCTTGAAAGTTGGGTCGGTTGTGTAGCCCATTTGTATGGCCGGGATGCACTTTCCGCTATTTCCGGGACAGTGTTTAATACAGTTCAAGCTAGTCCTTGGGTGTTGAACAAGCATAGCACTACTGGTTCTCCTTTTTAGCCTTGATCGAACTTTCTCTTGTGCCATAGGAAGACACATATTGACACGGGATGACCGGACCTATGAATACTGAAAAAGGGTGCTGAAATCAGAGGTTGGTAGATTTATTATCAAAATAATGAGTTCTTTTTTTTTTTTTTTTTTTTTTTTCGAATCAAATGGAAGCCCATTGAATTAAAAAGAAACAAAACAAGACAGCCAAGCCCCGAAAGGCTGGACAAGAAGAAGTAAACCGAGCGGGGTCACCAACAACTAGAGACAAAAGAAACTAGTTGAAAGCACAAGAAGATGGAGGGGTGTTCTGGTGCCAAATAATGCAATTACTAACTCTAGTGGCAAAGGTCGGAGTACGCATCCAGAGTTGGTCGAATTCTAGCCATAGTCTATCCGTGTGTTGGGGTTGATGACGAATTCGACGCTGTGTCTTCAGGAGTGCTGCGCGACCAGAATCTAGGATACTTTCCCAGAGAGCATTTTTAAAATTAAGAGTGGGCCATCGATCATGAGCAAATACCCAGCTATTCCTCGAGGTCCAAATAAGCCACAATGCAGACCCTCGTAGTAGTGACCAAATGATTTTAAAGGCTCGAAACTTCCTAGAGATCGATGCAGCAAAAATGCATTGTTTGAAGTTGAAACGGCGATGTGGTCCCAAGAGAGGTAGAGAGCCTTCGGCATGATGGAGTATCGACTGTGCGTAGAGCCACACTTCACTTGCTTGTGGGCATTCATAGAATCTATGAGCTGGGGATTCCTCAAGCCCTGTTGCACAACACAAGCACCTAGTATCGATACCTGGAGCAATTTTTGTCCTCCAAGAGTTGACAAATAATGAGTTCTTTACTGCCGTAAAGAATGTAGGAGGGTGGAATTTATTTATTTTCCTGATCTGTACATTACTTTGTGAATATTGACTCAATTGGCAGATCCCCTTGGTCGATGTTTGTAGAGTTTGCCTTCATTTATAAATTGTGGCCCTGAATCAGATCAGTGGAACAGCAGAATTTGATGTTGGATAGGTACTTGCATTAACTCTGTAAGGACAAGGTCAAATAATGGCCAATAGAAGACTTTTCATATAATTGTAGAATTGAAGAATGTATCTACTAGATCATTTTTTAGTGGCTACCTTGATTAGAGGTTGGTGTCCTTCCAAGTTAATTTATCCCAAGGATGTGATGCACACCAAGAGTCCAATAGATGACAAACAATCCTTCTATGTAAAGCAAAAGTGTAGATGTTCATCCTTAAAATTTTATTTGGAAAAAGGGGTTGGTAGTCTTCTTGCATAGTAGTTTGAGTCCAATAAGTGCTCTTGGGTTTTCTTAACCCCTAATGACCCAAGCAACCATGTTTGGGTTGCTACCCCTCATTTATGATCTATTTAGTTTCAAATTTTGAGTTTTTATTAAAATAAAAATTACTTTAAAAAAATAAATAATGTCACACATCCAATGGTGGTAGTTTGCCTTGTGGAAATCTTCAAAGTTGAGAGGTGTAGTATAGTTTACAACTCATTTTTTTGAGGTTCAAATTGGGCATGGACTTAGAAATCAACAAAATTATATGATTCTTGACCACCTTGAGAAGGACAAATCCATTTTGAAGTGGGAAGATCCAAGGAGTTGAAGGAGAAGATAAGTGTCCCATTCTTTTTTTCTTACAAAGACTAGTATGAATTGAAAAATGCTTTGAATGTTCTAAAATTTTCAGAGAACATTTTTAACTCTTTTATCTTTGACAGAGCACTAAAAGGGCATCATCTCAAAATATTTTCACATGATTCTTTAAAGAATGCTACCCTATATAGGTGATTGGAAGAAACACCGGTCCTATTCTATTTCTTGTCACAATTAGAGTGACATTGTTCTTTTCTGCTATAACTTTTGAATTAAAAGATTTAATAATATGAAATAATTACTGGACCTCTCTAACTTGATGGTTTTCACATCCCTTATTTTTTAGAAATTTAAAAAAAACATTTTACATTTAAAATTAATTTTTGTTAATTTGTCACAAATTGAGGTTTAGAGGTTTTTACTAGGTTAGGAGTCTCCAAATTTAATGATCTAAAGCTGAAATTTGTATGGTGCATTTGCATGGTATGAAAGCATATTCCTACAAAAAAAATCTAAAAATATTTTTTTTATGTCCTCCACATGCATGCAAATAGCACTTCCATTGCACACAAAATCTGAACATTGATGTTGGTGCTAAGATTATTTTCTTGGTGAAATCTCATTATCATCAATTCTTCATAAATGAAAAATTTTAGGTTTAAGAAAAATAAAATTTCCTATTTTTACAAATAAAAATGTAAATATGCCCATTTTTATGAGATTATGCACTTTTCTAGCTCTCTTACTTAGAGAATTTTCCTAAGTTTTTCCTTCATAGGGTTCTTTCTTGTTTAAGGTCTATACGTTAAACTTATTTTTTTATTCTTAAATTTTTTTTTTCTTATTAAATAGTACTCTGAAAGTAAAAAGTGTTGTAGTGCAAAACGCTACAAAAAATGGACAGTGTTTCTTGCAATGACCCATATTTCAATTGGCCCAAATAATACTTCAAACTTAAATATTTCCTCAACCTTGGGATCAATCAATTTGAATTCTTTTTTGAAGTGCTCACTTTCAATGTGAACTTCAAAATCTTATGGTTATATTCTATATTAGATCTAAAGAAAAAATAAACAAAAAAATTGTTCAAGCTCTTAGCAATTTTGGCCCATTTGAAAGTACCCACTTTGAATCACTAGGAATTTCGAGACCGATTCACACAATACCAAAAAGTATGATTTCTACAGTGATTTGCATGTCTTTTGGAGGTTAACCTTGAATTTCCTAAGGAGTCAAAATTTGGCTTTGAAATGACATTATTAGCTTACTAGAAGAGTGTAAAACAACAAGACCACCCTACAATACAACAAACACCAGGAAATTGGCCAATGCACCAGTTATTTTTTGGTGAGTTATTAATAATCCAATTATGTTAGGACATGGAGGCATTGAGATAAGCCTATGAGCCTTGAACCTAGTTGTAGGTATGTACCTACGACCATTCAAAGGTGTTTATAGCCTATTACTTATAATACAGATATACTTTAATAGAAAAAATTTACAACATAGGTACCTATGACATAGATACCTATAACCATAGAAGGTGTCTATAATATAGACTCCTAGGTGCATGGGCTTATAGACTCTGTGTTTACATCCTAGCACTTTCCAAAATTTCAAATTGTTTAGAATTATACAACATATAGGAAAAAATAGCAAATAAAAGAAGTAGCAAATGATTAAATATACAAACTTGTTAAGAATTTATTTATGAAATTGAAAAATGCCAATCCCAATGGTTGCAATGTTGTAATAAATAATTCACATCCTATGATTTTTTTATTTTTTTTAAATATTGAAAATTGAGTGAAATAAAGGACTTCAAAGTTTATTTTAGAGTAGAAAATCCATAATTTTCCGTAGACAAAAAAAACTCATAACTTTTGACTCATTGATAAAAATGGGATGATTTGAGATTTCCATACATACGTAAGTGATGAAAACCAATTTCTAATTTTTGTTTTTGAAAAAAGTGATTTTTTCCAATTTGTCCAAGTTGCCCAGTTACAAAAAAAAGTAACATATTAGGCCATAACTTTTGACTCATATTTTCAAATGCCTTGATTTTTAGTACACCTCGAAGATATTCCTCATCCCCACCTTCTATTAAATTTTAGGCTCAAAATATTAAAATCTTCACACATGAACTTGCCCAAAATCGCTATGTTGCCAAATTTTGCACATTGGTCTTTTAGGGGTTAAAAGTCAATTTCACTAATTTGTCATACTTTTAAGGGGTTTTGTTTTTAGTATTGGAGAATATTCAAATTTAAAAATGTAGAGTTGAAATTTCACAAGGAGCTCTATCTGATTTCCAATGTTAATTCTTACTAAGTCACACATTTCTCACTGAATTTTAAAAGTATACACCTGTAAAAACTTTTCTATTTATAAAAATTTAGAATACTTGTGGCAACCACTCATACATAGGGAAATATAGAATTCATAGATAACTAACCGGGAATTAACCAAGAATCCAATATGAGCTCCATATGTTTGGTAGTCTATTTCTACAATACTTGGGCGTATTTTGTATGATAGGTATAAAAAAAAATATAGTATTTTATGTCCTCTATATTCCTGCAAATAGGCCAATAGAAGGACTCCATTGCACACACACTTTTGAACATTGTACTATTGAAGATGGTTTCAAATTCATTTTTTTGGTGAAAACTCATTGTCAATTATCAAATCTTCACCAATTCTCAATGTTTGTTTTACTAAAATTAATTTATTAAATATCAAAATGTTGAAAATACCCCAATTTATATCGAATGCAATTGATATATGCTCTAGAAATTTGGAAATCTATCCATAGATTTATATCATAGTGTCAAACATCATGGTGAATGTTTTTTGAATTGTATTGTAAGAAAATTAGAAAATCAACGCTCTATAGTTGTAAATTCAATCATTGTCAAATTTATAATTCAATATTTTAGAATTTTAAAAATATTTTAGTAGAATTATAAAATATCAATGGAAAAAAATAATAATCCTTATATGAATCTAACTTTTGTGAAATTTTCATTGTTAAGTTTTTTTAATCTAGAAATAGTGTTCCAAAACAATGCTGTTGGTTACAGAGAGACCAACAAAATTCTAGTTTGAATTTTGCTCCATCAATATTTAATTTAAATACATGTCTTACATTTAAATTACTTGAATCTAGTGTCCTAAAGCACCAATATGAAACCTACAACATCTCAAATTGCACATTTTATTTTACAAGACCTGCACATTTACATGCATAGTTAACCCCTAAACGCCCAAACTGCGTTTTTTGGCAACATAGCAATTTTTGGCAGCTCACTACAAATGGAGTTTTTATTTTTCTTCTTTGAAATTCTCACACAACATGTGTCCAAGGAGTAACTTTAAGGCCCAACAATTTTCATAACATTTGACAACATGAATAAAAAGTTATTGCATGATATGTGATTTCTTTTGCTCGGCGGGCAGTCCGGGCAGCTGAAAAAACTTCTTCAAAAATCACTTTTTCTAAAATTTGAAATTTGAAATTCGTTCTTTAGATTTTTATCTACTTGGAAAGCTTTTAATTATTCCATTTTAATTTGTGAAGTGAAAGTTATGGGAGTTTTAGTTTGAAGGTAGTTTGTGGGAAATTATGGAATCTCTACTCCAAAATAAACTTTGAAGTCCATTATTTTACTCAATTTTTAATATTTTTGAAAAAAAATAAACACATTAGGTGAAGATTGTCTATTACAACATTACAACCATTGGTATTAAAAAATTAATTATTACTATTTTAATATTTTGATTCATTTTCTACCTCTTTCTACTTACTAATTGTTTTCTACATGTTGTACAACTCCAAATGATTTGAAATTTTTTAGGCATGTAGCTAACTTGACTAAAAGAATGAATCAAAAGAATAACAACCATTTTGGACTTTTTTTCATACAAAAGTGAGCTACTGAAGTGCAGCTGCCCGGATTTTCGCAGGGACAAAAAAAGCATTTTTGACAATTCAAACACTATTATCTTGCAATCTATACGGTGGGAAGTTCTGAAATTTTTTCCACATATTTTCAAACTAGTTTAATATAAGATCCTATGGTTACATTTGTCTTAAGATGTTTTAAAAAAAAGATTTTGGTGTTATACTAGACGTGGCAATTTTGGAGTGTTTTTGGCAAAACATAGTCAAATACATTTAGGGGTTAATTAGCAAGTACCTAGTCAAAAACCTCAATAGAGGCTTGTATTTTAATACTTATAATTTCATATTTGTCTCAAGCATCAAAAGATAGTGTCTATAAAATTAAAACTAGTATTCGGGTGATTGCAAGAAACACTTGTCCTATTTGTTGCGTTTTTGCCTTTCGGCCTGTCAGTACTACGTGTACTATGAATACTGTGAGTACTATGGGGGGGTCGCAGATGAAACATGAGCCGTTGATTACAATTTTGATCTACGGCTGAGATTGATGACACGTAGACGCATTGATGTCACTGACAAGGATGGATGACTGGCAAGCGAGGATGGCTGCTACTACCGATGTTTTGAATTTTGATGTTCGTCAACTTACCTGTCAGATCATTAATTCATCGCGACGTCGTGCGCCGCCGTGGACTAGGGCTGCAACAGTACTCTGTAGTTTGCTCGCGAGCTCGAAAATTTGCAACTTGGCGACGAATTTCGGATGCGTTGAGGCAATGGGCGCGTCTTGGAAATTGTTGGCGTTGTTTTGAGGCTGTCGGAGTGCGGGCGTGGTGTTTTCTCGGAATTGGCTAAGTGTGTGTCTTGTTTTGGAGGATTCGCGGAGGTAATTTGCAATTGCGCACGGTTGCTGCGCCGCGTCTAGGACTGCCGTCAGGTTGGAATTATAGAGGAGGGCGTGCACCAATGCGTTCGGGACGACAACAACATCATCACCCTAGCTCTGGAATTCTTGCGGTCTTCAAGGTTCGTGACAAATTCAGCCACTAATTCGTTTTTTTGAAGCAGTTTTAGCTTCCTCTTGTGCTTCGCAATTTAGGTTTTACCTTCTCTTAGGTTGTCTTTCTTCTGGGAGTGCGTGAAAATTCTCCAGGGCAACACTATCCTTCACAGCTCCTAGAAAAAAAACAAGCCTAATTCCAATTGAGAATGCTATGTTCTATTCGAACGACAATGGACAGCATTACGGAAATTGTACTTCGATTGTCTTTGGTAGAGGAACTGCTCCTTCCGAAGGGAGAGCAGTTTCTGAGTCTTATTCTTAGACACATTTACATGCGACATTCGTACTTTGGTCCAAATACATACACTGTAACCACCGATTCAATAAAATGTGAAGGAGTAGGAGTTGCATGGAGAAACCGAGGAGATTGCGGGCAGCCCCTCTTCACAGACGACAAAAAAGGAAAGTCGTCTGGAGTGACGAAGAGGAGGAACCTCGTGAGAAGCCTAATGTACTGAATTCAGAAGTGAAACCTAACCTTTCTGGATGTACCCTTCAGCAACCTCTGAGGGTGGTGGAATTGAATCCCACGCCACCATTGCCTCAGAAACACAGGATTAGCTTCAAAGAGGCAGTGGAGAAAAGCAACGCTGAGTGCAAGAAGTTCTTGCAACCTCTTTCATCAAACGTAGATCGACAATGTGGTACTCCGTTAGAGGATATACCGTGCCCATCCCTTGGAGAAGGCTCTGTTCCCGTAGTGAGAAGGAAGTACAATTTGACAGACGTTTTCAAGGATTTTGAACACTACTTCAAACATTAGGAATCGCCTTCACATTCACTAGAACGCTTCACATAGGCTGTTCATGTTTCTTCAAGGATTATTAGTAATTTGACTATGTGACACTTTATACTCTTCTTCTTTGAGAATTTCAAGAATGCAATGAGTACGTGCAGTTTCCATATTCTATACTTGTTGCCCCATATTAGTTCTCACACTTGTCATTCACGGTTCACATTGCCTTTCTTGTGCATTTCGACTATCTTGTAATGAATTTTGACTTCTTTAGGAATGATACTTGCAATAGTATTTCACTTTTACTGTTATACTACTTTGTGGTTTAAGGTCATGTATAGCTTCATTTCCTTTTGGTTTGGGGTTTACGTTCTCAATACAAGACTATTCCTAGTGACTATGAATTTTGTACTATTTGCAGTCAATCATTCTGATTTAGGATGTTCTGTGCAGCAAGGTATAGAATGACATACTCATAGTATAGTTAGTTCTGCAAACAACTTCCAAAGTTACCTCTTCCATTTCGTGGTTGTCTTCACTTCCTATACTTTGTCCTTGTTAGTAGTCAGAAGTTTACTTCTATATACTATGATTCTTTTTCACTGAATACTACTTGAATTCAACATATCCCTGATGTACTATGTGTGTATTTTGCAGTATTTTTAGTTCTCCAAACTGAAACAAAGTCATATGCAACATACTCGGTGGCCAAGCTAATGGATGCACCTATACCCTCATGCACTTGTATAGTGATACACTGCATGGCATAGTACTGTAGAAGTACTCTCTAGTACTACAACCTTGGCTCTAAAGTACGCGTGGAATACTGTACGCAGTACTTCAATACAGTTCTGCTACTACTGGTGCGTCCTTACCAAATCCATTTTATGCTTTTTTTGCTTCCTTTCTATAGGATTTATTGCTTCTAAAATGACCTTGGACGTTCATGTGCAGAACAAGTATATGGTGAAGCTTTCAGAATTTTTTTCTTCTAAAATTTCGAGCATCCAAATCCTTCTCTTCTATTCTCTTTCAACATTGGTCTCAATGATTGCACCTGCCTACTTAAATGTGCTAGTATTCTCAATTCAAAAGTCCTCATTTGTTTAGCTTATTCCCATTGCATCTACAACTTTTGCAGGTCTCAGAAATGCCGAGGATGAAGAGCACTACAATTGACGGTCGACCTAGGTCGCCTGCCTCTCAGCATACGGAAGATAGCACTGCTGAAGACGACGTCCCAATTGTGACGTACGACAAGAAAGGGAAGAGGAAAGAACCACCGCGGCCACCTACCTCGGGTGCATAGAAGGGTGCTATCGGTGCTATAGCTTCTTCTAGGGAGGTTGCCCACAAGGTCAAACAGAAAGCGTGTAGGAAAGGACCTCCTTCCAAGCAGAAGGGAAGATCGGCGGTTTCAGAGTCCCAAACGGAGGACAATAAAGAAGATCTTTCTCAAGCAGAAAGCTCGGACCACGATATTGCTAGTCAACCAGCGAAGCGCAAGAAAATTGCTACTGAACCTGCTGTTTTCACCGTCGATGACTGCCGCCGTCAATTGAATTTGCTCAGCCACCCATCAAAGCGTCCGCCAACTGCTATGTCGGAGGACATCTTCCACACTTCCTGCAAACTCACGAGGGATGGGTTAAACCCACATAGGCTGCGCTTGGAGAAGGATGTCCCTTTACATGATGTGGAAGCACTCTTTGGTGAAGAGAAAGGACGGAATGGATTCCTCCTTGCAGAAAGACTCACCCCTGCTCTCCGGAGAGAAGTTGAGTCTTTGTATTGTCAAATCTATCAGAAGACCATGTGTCCTACTCACGTGGGGAAAGAGTTGGCCATGGGTTGGACGTTGCATACAAAAGGACAAAGCATCAACTGGGCTGGATTTGCAGCTGAAACAAATTTGCTTCAACGGAAGTTTTTTGCGAGACGTGTGAAGACATGGATGACCAGATTGGCTGAAGCAGAGAACAAACCATTTGCGGAGATAGTGCAGTCGGAGGCCCTCTCAAAATATTTAGATGTACCAGATGAGAAGAAGGCTTCCATCCAACTCTTCCGACCTGGTGTTCAGGAAACTACAATTGGAGACGACGTCCACCGTCCACTTCTGCCCAAACGTTCTTCACTTTTGAGTGATACTTGTCGGGCAAGAAGGTATGCTCCGTTCAATCTTTGCATGTATTCATTTTCACCTTCTAAAAAAACGTTTCTGACTTTCTCATTGTTGTTGGTCTCTGTCAACATCGGCTATTCTCTAAAGACGGTCAGTTTAAGACTCCAAGTGACCAAAATTCGCCTTCCTTGTATTTTAATAGTCTATGATATATTACTGCAGAACACCTCCACTGACTACTAGTAACTACTGTAATTCTATAGACAAGACACTGTATTCAACCATGTTCTCTTCAGTACTTTGTTTGTTATTAAGAGATGTATGATTTAGTGATTATCATTGTTAGCACACCGCCAGAACACTATCCCATTTTTTGTATTAGGGCGACCTTTGCTAAATACTTTCAGTATTTTTCATGATTTGACCTGCTTAGTTCATTACCGCATAGTCCTCTGAAGTTTGCATCAGAGTACTCAGTAATACTTCAAAAGTACTTCCTTGAATACTTCTGTGGGTGACAATTGCTGCCAACGTCGTCCTTTACAATGAGTAGTACAAGCACACATGTGTTTTGTATTATGGAATACTACTACTTTGTCTAGGATTTCAATTACTTGTAGTGATGGTGGTGTTGGGTACATCCTCTTCAGGAAACCTTGTCACTAGAGGTGCTCTTACAATACTATAGAATATTGCCGTGTTACTTGATATTACTATAGGAGTACTATAAAGGTATTATGATTACATGAATACTACACTCTTCGTACTTTCTTGTAGTGAAGTATTCATGTTCAGTTACTGAGCGAGTAGAAAGTACTATATATTAGTACAATGATTTTCGATTACTCAGACTTTAACTTTTGAGAACGTCATGTCCTTCCTACAGGCTTCAAGAGGTACCGGACTTGGTGAATTCCTTGACTGATGCTCTCCAAAAGTTTGAGGCCGAAGCTGAAGACCTGCAATTAAAGAGTGATAATGCAGCAGACCAACTTCGAGCCAACCTCCTTGGTATTCAGCAGGTTCGTGAGACGATGACAGAGATGGATGTGGACGCTGGATCTGACATTTTCAAGAGGTTATTAGATGGACACTCGAAGAAGATGGCATAATTGAATGCCTCTGAAACAGACTTGCGCACTGCTCTTGATGATGTTACAAGCAAGATTTTGGGTACGCAGTCTCGGTTGGCAGCATTAGAAGAGCACTTACAGGATTTGTCACACAGTGGAGATGGAATAGTACTTCACCCTCATCCACTAAGCAATGACAGTGAGGATGTTCTTCCTACTTTGACAATGGACATTTCCCTACACTTGCTGCGTTGTGCTGCATGCATGGAAGGGTTTCCTTCTGGAGATATCCTCCTCTGCACTTGCAGGCATGCATATCACTCGTGGTGTGCTGGTCAATGGTTTAGAGCAACGTCTCTATGTGCTCATTCTAACTGCGGAAGTGTGCACCCACAGTGGTTGAGAAGTTGGGGGTTTTCTGGGGCCAAATCCGAAGCTCAAGAGTGGCCCAACAATGTGGAGGTACCCGCCACAAAAAGTACTCCCGGTGGAGGATCATCTATGAAGCAACCGGCGGTAGTTCAACTTCTAGGTATGTGGACTCATTTGCACATACTTGTCTAGTTAGATCACGCATTTAGGCATGTGTCTCATTATACTTTAAATTGTGACCTACGTTTCTTATCATCGACAGGTTTTAATTTTAATTTTTGGCAATACTCTCCAAATACTACTTACCTTACTCTAGGATTTACAATTCTCTTAGTATTGCATATAAACATAGCAGTCAAACTTTGCTCGTTCTAGTGTAGGACTTTGCCTCATTTAGTTCTTAAGCACTGAGTATGAAGAACTTTGATATGTTTTTCTGGATGTCAATAAGTTTGTTGCCTACTTCGCTTGAACTGTGCAGGAATATCCTCCCTTGGAACAGGGGCACCCAGCGTATCAGCCTCTGATAGCACTTTGTCTAAGTGCATCATAAACGAGAAGGTCAATTTTGGCCCTAAAGCAATGGCGGGGGGCACGGAAGTGGTGCCGACCACCCCTTCTAGAGGTATTTTTGAGGCTGATGGGAGTTCAAATCCATGTGGTTCTAAGTGCTCTGCTGTGGGTACAGGATTGAAGCAATTGTGTGCAAGTACGCCTCAGTCATTGGCATCATCGCCAACAAAGCGCAAGGTAGTAATCGATTTGGAATCACATGGCCAAGGGACTAAGACTGATCTTAGTACCCTTCAGGAGGGCACTACAAACTTCATTGATGAGCTTTGTCGGCAAAAGAGAGCTCCACTGTCAGACCTTGACAAGGACTTGCTAGAGTTAGATGGCAAAACATTGGACTTAGATGATAGTGAACCTCATGTCGCTTCAGGTACACCTACTTCTGCAGATGAAGGTCAAGCTCATGTGGATGGGAGTGCACCCACAGAGACAAATGACGTGGTACCTAAAAAAGTATGCGACATTCTTCGCCATGCTTCATTTCTTTTATCTTTGTATGGTAGAATCAATCTGAATTTTCATTGTCCGCTTCTTTTTGGGAGTTCTATAAGTAATTGCAGTTGCTGTGACTACACTCTATAATCTTGTGGATTGTTACATAGGGGTCAATCGGTCAGAATGAGAAGGTCAAGTGTGATTTGTGGAATGCTCTACCCTTTTTCAGGTTGAGTGCGTAGAAACCACTACCGACGTAGAGGATGCGGAAGATCCTTGGGATATAACAATCTCTGCAAAAGATACAAGCAAGGGAACCTCCGGAAGTAAAGGACAGTGTTCTTCACCAATGCAGACCAAGAAAGGAGGAGAAACTTCTGAAGCAATAGAGACTGTTGACTCTGCTAGTAGTCCTCTCAAAGGACTAGTGAAACGACCCTCTTCAGGTACTAACATCGACTTATCCTTCATTCAAATCTTCTACACTAATGCGCTTCAATAGTAATGTCAGACATATATGTAGTATATTGTAGGACTGCATAGTACTCCTGTAGACCATAGTTACTCCTATAGGACTGCATAGTCGCATAGGACTGCATAGTACTCCTGTAGACTGTAGAATGTGGGACATGGAGTACTATACAGTACCAATGCAGTCTGCAGCCTTCTAGTGACAATACACATAGTTGAATTCTCTTTTAGAAAGTCCGCTTTTATTTCGGAAAAGCATACAAGTGACAGTGAGGGGACACATGTCTCATAAAACCCGTCTATTTTATGGAATGGTTGGGCAGGTAAAGGAAGCACTTGTACTCCATCTAAGGCCAAAAGTCCTCTGCAGCCCTCCCCGCAGGCAGTTGTGGCCAAGGGCATCTGTACCATTGATTGGGTCTACAGGGAATTCTCCACCCAAACGTGCTAGTGGACCTCGTAGCACAGATGAGGTAGGTAAAAAGTGATTTTGCGTGCAGACTTGGAACTCAACTGCAACCTCCTGATCAATGCGTGGAGGGGGAGGACTAGCTACCTTTGCCGCTTTAGAGAGATGTTGACTTATAGTAATAGTTTTACATATACCAGGCTTGTCCTGTAGTTATGCAAAGATAGCAGGCCCACTTTTTGTAGAAAAACAGGCAGTCCAGGGAATGGAAAGAGGGGCGCTGGGAAGCAACGGATGCGGTGGTCAACAAATTTTTGTACTTTTGAAGCATTTTTATAGTATTTAATACAATGTCCATCTTGTACATTCTATTCTGTGTAATATATTGTTCTCCACAGGGTATACGACAAGGATCCGCATGTGACTTGTCAGGAGGATTGGAAGCAGTTCCGATTCTCTTTCTTGAAGGTAATACACAGTCTTCTTTGTCACCGCTGGGTAGTACATGCATGTACACATGCAGTCCTGTGTTGGGTGACTCCGTCTCTGTAGACGCATTGTCTTCTGCATATTCTTTTCATATGTTGTCTTTGTCCAATTGTGAGGCAAAATGCAGTGACACTAGAAGCAAGATTTCCTTCGGGGGCATTGGAGGAATAGCATATATTCAAAACGATGCTTTGAAGCCACAATACTTGCTAGAGGTCAGCTACAACCTTCGTATTGTCTTTTACTTCTCTTTATTTTACTCCGTTAGAGTGGGGAGGTCATTATGAATACAAGTGTTGATTTTTGCAGATGAAACAAACTGTGGACCCTTCTGCTTGTGTGGGTGATGTACTTTGAATTCAAATTGCAGTATTTGAAGTCACGATCTCTGAGAAATGGAGGACTCGTGCGCTGTAAAGGGCTAACATCATGTCCCGAATATGAAGAGGGACAATGCGGTGGCCACGTTGATCGACTCTACATCCGCGAGTGCTATGGAAAGTGTGCCTGCAGACCACATTGTCACAATAGAGTTGTGCAAAGAGGCATCAAAAAACAATTTGAAGTAAGGTGTTTGAAACCTTGTACTTTTTACTTTTTAGTTTGAAGACGTTATCCTACCATGAATTCCTTCTTTCTTATTCTTGCATTATGCTGTGTACATTGATAGTAGTGTGAAGTTTCTGTTTCTATAAATGACAAAGAGAGGACTGCAGGTGTTCCACACCAATGACTCAAAAGGTTGGGGCATTCGGACACTTGAAACACTTCACCGTGGATGCTTCGTGTTTGAATATGGAGGGGAAATTGTAACAAATGCAGAGCTCTTGAGACGTGGTACAAGGCATAAGTATGTTGTTGCTCTAGATGCACATTGGCAGTCAGAGGTGAATCTAGGAGATGACTTCCTGCTATGCATCGATGCGTCAAGGTATATGAATGTGGCTCGCTGGCTCAACCACAGGTATGATACTCATTTTAGTATAGTCTTTTTTTTACACATTTTGTGGTCCTTCTTGATGCTGTAAGCATTGGCTTCATATGACTTAATCTTTTTTGTGGCATTGTCGTTGAAGATGCGGGGATGCAAACTTGATGGACATCCCAGTACTCATTGAACACGCTCTGCCGACATTGTACCATGTTAGTACAGAAGTATTACCTACCTGTTGGTTTTCTTTTCATTGAGAATGTGTTGTGCTAGCTTTTTTGGAATGCTTGTCATAGTGAACCTCATTGCTTTTCATCCCTACGCGTGCAGGTGGCCTTTTTTACCAACCGACAAATAGAGGCTGGGGAGGAATTAACATGGGACTATGGTTGTGCGTTTCATATCAAATTGGGTAAAATGCTACCTTTCCAATGCACGTGTGGGAGCCGGAAATGCAGAGCTTGAGTTTTGACAAACTAAAAATACAAACTATATTGCTGATTTAAGATGTGAGGACGTCAAGTGAAGGACAGCCAGTTCTTTATATTGTCAAGTATTATAGTTGCGATTCTTGCACTAAATGCCATAGTTGGCTATGTATAGGGATGTATTGAAGATAGCATCTTCAAACTTGTGCGTTAACCACAATTTTGAACTTTGGACTGTAAATACAAATTCTTCATTTCACTTTGTTTATTTTGTCACTCTGAAGTATCTCTCTCATTTTGAATAACATGTTTGTACTGCCTTATATTTTACAACACTTGTGGTTGATTCCTAAGTGCTCTAAGTGTATAGTAAGTAGTATTTCCTTTGACATTGTCTTCTCTTTGTAAGAAGTCATGAACTTCAACTATAAGTGCTAGGTGTATGGCTGCAATGGGTATGGTCTCTTTGTTTGCCATCGTTGTCAATATTTATGGAGGTTGAAACGGAGATCCTTTAAATTTATAGAATATAAGTACATGGACAACGTATGTCTATTGCTAGAGTATCATGTCTGAAGCTCCTCAAGTGCAGTGTTGATGACATCTATAGTTTCTTCAGGCAAGGTATACACAGGATCTCCTCCCTTCACCCTGTATTGTCGAGGAATCATCTGGAATTTGCAAGCTAAAATTGAATTTGCATCCACAAATGCCTCCGTGGAATCCCGCAGATACACATAGTTGTTGGAATTTCGACGTCCCCATTTCTGGTAGTACTTGGCACAAATAACAGAGTCTCCTGCTTGAAATTGCTCTCCCCATTCACATTGGAAGTCTGCTTCTACAGTATGCTTTGCTTGTTGGCATTGGAGAATGTAGAAAGAGACACCCTCATCATTGTCTTCAGCGGCAGGTATGGCAAAATTGTCTCCTGGTTGCACTAGATCTCCCATGCCCTCACCATCGTACTCATATTCCCAAGGCTCATCTTCATCCTCCTCAGTGAGATGCGCAGCAGCAAAAGACACGTTTCATGGTTGAATCTTTGTAACAGTCCATGGCTTTACATATGCTCGCTTCTCACACTGAACAAAGTTTTCTTCTAAGCAGGGACCACAAAAGCATGAGAGGTGCCTCAGTAACAATTTTGTGGGATCACGCTGATCATGAGCAAAAATAGAGTGCAACTTTGAGGAACCTGGTATTCGATCACAGCATTCTGTATTTATACGGTCAACGTCTTGCGCACCTATAAGATGGAAGTAACGGTAGGATCTGCATGTTTGTCACTTAGTATTGTCAGTAGAGAAGTCATTGCAACCTCACATACTGAACGACTCGTGAAGGTAATGACTAGTAATAGGTACACGACATGCAAAAGAAGTATTTTCTAATAATACTATAGTCCAGAAACAGTATTATCTCGTAGTACTATGTTACTGAAATAGTAGTCTCTATCAATATTATAGTATTGAAATAGTATACTATATTGGTACTGTAGTACTAAAATCCAACTTCAAAGTACTGAATGAAGTGACGATCTTACATAATGTTACTATAGAAGACTGAAGACGTACCTTTACAGTAGTGATATGACAAATGTTACTAAAATATTACTATAAGAAGGCTCAAACCGCAACTACACATATAAATTGTTGTCTAACTCCATTGTAGTAATTGACATCTGAAGGATGATTTCAGCACAAGATAGGGTATGATGTCAAACCTGATAGCACCTTCTCAAGTAGGAACTTGACCAGCCATTGTGGCATCAAGAAAATGAACACAGTCAGCTGCATTCTGCAAGCGTCTATGAGAATTGAGAAGTTGTTCATTCCACAAAGCCCTTTTAACGACTGCTCCAGCCCCATCCCATTCACCTTTTCCGTGACCTGTACCATAGTAATTCCACAACATCTTGCAACCATCGGTGAGGGCTGGATATCTGCATGAGCGTGTGAAAGGTACTGAACGTTAGAAGAAACAGAATAATTCCCCAAAACGGGTTTTATATGGAAATGTGGACATATCAGTTTGCCTTACGTCCCTAAACAGTGAACATGAAGTATTGTGCTAGGACTAATGTATAGAACTCATCACAACAGAGAAGTAAAAGAAAGTACATCTAGTAAAGTGATGTATTACATAAGAGAGGCTGACCTTGCAACAAAGTACATAGCTTTGGCACTCTTGAATTGCCCTGCGCACCCATCACTGAAAACATAGTGAATGTTTGGAGAGGATCCTCTTGATTGCATCCACCTCCAATGTAGAAGGAGGCAGTGTTGGGCAAAGTTTGTGTCATGGTTTTTGTCATCAGAGATGTAGTAGTGTGTTTCTCTCTTCAATTGCATCCCCCCTTCAAGTGCATCCTTTCCAACATCTGCAGAGTATGTGACTTGTACTAGGATCGAAACTTGGTCAGAATGATAATACATAGATTGTATCTCATTTTGGGCCTCAAACGTGTAGTTCTCTGAGAAATCAATGTGTGAGATCACTGCCCCTCTATGAAGGCAAGCTTGCAGCAATTTTGCTTGCTCAGTCTGCCACTTTGCAATGAAATTGTGGCGTATGAATTGCTGGACAGTAGGAATGAAAAAATCAATAAACTCAGGAAAGGAAGATGTCATGAGAACCTCCTTGATGCGCTTCTTTGGTTGCCCATTAGGTGACATCCCCACTACTTCATATTGGAACTGCTTCCACTGAATCATTCGGGAAGCATCTATTAACCTCTCCCGGGGACAGACATCAAAGAATCGCACACCACAGTCAACACAGGTACCGAACAAGCAATCTGGACGGTGGAATTCTTCGTCCTCCGCTTTTGGACAGAGGAAGGATTCCCAGAGGGCTGTAACCCCAGCAAAGCGGCTCCTTCCTATGTTGCAGAAGCCTTCATCGTCTGGGTCACACACAATGCAGGTGCAGGTGCATTGGATAAGAACATGAGCACCTCTACGAGGGTCACGGAAGGCATTTAGAGCCTCCAACAAATACAACACTTGGATATGATAGCGGCAGCAACACACGTTACGATCTTTGCACTTAATAACAAAAAAAGGTCGAAGACCAATAAAAGCTCGGTGCTGGATGGAACACTCTGGATGCACTTCAGTGAAGCGTGCAAACAATTGCATCTACAAGCCACCAACGGCAGTACTACTAGTTAGCAATAATACTATGAGTGGGGAAATATACTGCATAAAATCAATTATCAAGAACATGCATAGTACCTCCATTGTCAATATAAACTACAAAGCAGCAAAAGGAAGTTCGCATATTAAGCACTTGAGTCGCTTGTGCTTCATTAAACTGAGTAATGCTTTTTGAGTTGTAGAGAGACCTACGTTAGTATTTCTAGTACTAAAAAGACTACAAAGTACTCTAGTCATGCAACATGTAGTACGACTAAAGTTAATAGTCCGAGTACTAGTAGTTATACAAAGTACTACAAGTATAGAACATGTCTAACGACATAGTACTTAGTTAGTACTATGACACTATCTTCTGGGAGCACAAAGTGTCCTAAAGTGTCTTAGAAGAAGTGAAGTAGATGAACGTAAAAGTGTGTAATACCCAATATTCTAGTAGTACTAATTTTACTTACATAGTACTATACACTATACATGTCCACGATATAGGACTCTGTAATACTAACTATGACAATTTCATTGTCTTAAAAAGAGCAAAGCATGTCAACACGTCTACGTATATGTAAAGAATGTGTACTAAGACTATATCTGACGGCACAAAGCAATTCATATAGTGATGCAAAGGTACTAGTGAGATGAAAAAGTTGACTACAAGAAAGAGTACTATAGTACTGAGAGTTCTGTGTAAATTTAAACGGGTCAATCCAAGTACTACGCAGTAGTAAGAACTTCGACCATGGAATATCGAGGAGTACTTGGTAACAATTCTAAGACTGCATAGTGGTAAGGTGAACATGATGTCAATCCAAAGCACTCTTCATAGGATAGGGTTGTAGAATTGAATGACACATAGTACTAATGGTTCTGTGAATGGAAGCTGAAGTCTTGACGAGGAGAAGGACTATAATGGAGAGTGCTCCTTCAAGAGAAGTACTACTCAATGGTTTAGTATGCAGCATGGTGTTCAACAGTACCGTCCATACTCTATAGTATATCATCTAATTGTGTAGGATGTATAAGGGACTTAGAAGTATTAAGTGGAAGAATTAGTAGTCTGGGCTTCTGAAGAGAGGATTTTGTCTATTCTGTTCAAATGGTATGAACCTGCTATAAGTACAGCGTTGTACAAGCATTGTACAACGTTGTATAAGTACTTGACAAAGTAAATATGGAATGGCAGTACTATGTAGTAATCAACTAAGGCACCTCATGAGTTGCGGTACTACCATGTAAATTGAGCATGTATACAGTGAATGAAGTAGTAGTCCTAAAACATGAATGTCAGTATTCCCTTCGATTTTGGATGGACTCAAACACAATGGACTACTATTGGAATCGTTCTTGCATTTCTAAAAAACAATACTTAAATGTAACCCTAAGTCCTGAAAAGTGACTGATAGAAGTATATAGCAAAGGAAGGCTTCTCTCTAAAAGGTACTGCAGTGTACTGGAATTTCATTGAAGGAGTCAAAAAATATACTCATAAGAGGCACATAACTAAAGGATGGAGACCTTCCAAAGGAAAAGAATCAATGACGTACAAGGAGTGAATACTGAAGTTCTTGTCACGTTAGAATGACAAGGACTTGTCATAAGGAATGCATGCTATGACTATGATTTGTATAATTAGTATGACACAGTATGAATCAATTTCATAACTTACAAGAAAATGTACTCTTAGAGACTATTGAAAAGAAGATCACTGATGAGGACATCAAGGTATGACAGATGAATATCAAAGAATGAATAAGACATCTTAAGAAGGTTTGATATGATGATAGAACCTGGGTTTCCATCAGGAGATGCGCTGCATGAGTTTCGTACGAATTCCGACCAAGGCGTTTGCGGCGCACGTCCCGTCTCCCTGGACTCACGCGAGTTTCCTCTGTCCACCACTGCAATACAAGAGCCTTGACCTCGTTGCAAATACCACCTGCTCTTTTCTTGCGTGCTGGAAGTCCAAAGCGGGATGAACTTTCTGAAGCTGCTGATCGTAGTCGTTCCACAGCGGCCATCAAATTCGCCTTCCTTGTTCCAAGAATGCTATGGAATTTAGTAATGTCGGAATCTAATTCGCCGACGACTGCTTCCATAATTGACCGCTTACGAGCTAGCATCCCCGAAGAGTGGGGGATCTTCATAGCCACAAGGTCGGAGCGAATGTTTTGTATAATCTGTCGTTGGGCCCTCGCTACTTCAGGAGTAGGATAGTAAGGAGGAAGCAGTGGACGAATGCTGCGACTAGTGAAGACCTTCTCTAGAACCTGAGCCCTAAAATTTGAATCATCAATACGTTCTAACAATCGCGAAAGGGATGCTGTGACATGATTTGCACTCCTCCAGACACTACTCCGATGCCTTGTGCAACCCCATTGAAGATCCAGCTCATTACCGGTACCTGCCCCTTCAACACCATTGTCATATTCAGCTGCGCGATTTGCACGACTACGGCGCTGACGCTCCCTCCAACGTTGTCGTCGATCACCCACTGCAGTAGCAAGCAGGATCCCTCGAGTCCACGGACCAGGACGAGTACGTTGGGGAACACCGTCCATGACTCCATGCCCACATCTACACCAGGCCTCTTGTCATAGCGAGGGTATGCGCTAAAGGCTCTACAGAATTCTATTCACAACAAGGTTGCTCAAAGAATTGTTGCAAAACAAAATCAGAAAATGCAAAGGTCGACTACTCGCCTGCCTTCTCGCAATACTACGGTACACTGGAGTTTGTGGACTCCTGCGGCGGCGGCAGCGTTCATCCATCCCACCTCGTAGATGCCATGCAGCCATGACATGTCGGATTTGACAGCAGAGATATTAAAGTCACCATAAAAGCAATGCACAGTGGCGGATCATAAATTCTTGATGAAAGTAAGCCACAGTGGACAGAATGGGGGCCCTCAGCAGTCCTATAGACTCCTGCTATATACCCTGGACTACTACTCTGAGGTTGAGAGTCAGATTTATGTTCAAAAATCACAGTTATGCATTTGTATTTTTGGAAAATACATGGAGCATTCAAAAAATTCAAATAAAAAATGGCCATTGTAGCCAACTTAGAGAACTATCATGAAACCGAATCATACATGGAAATTCTATTATCCAGTATTCAGAAATTCATTGTAAATGTTGCTCATTTTAGCCCAATGTGGAACTCAATTGCATAAGGCAATCAAAAATCCCTCTCCTGGGAAGTTGCATTTTTATGTAAGGAAGACCCCCTCCAAGTTCCATGCCATAACTCTTCCAAAAAGGTATTCAATAGTACTAAAAACTAGCAAAACCGCAAGTGTGACATTTGTTCAAAATTCAAAAACCTGTATTCAATCATTTTCGAAAAAATTGAAAAAATTCAAGTACATTCTTCCATGCTAGAGGAAGCTTTGGTCGAAATTTCAGATTCATCCGATTATTTTTGCAATACTTATGCCCAATGACAACTTCCAAACGCAACGTGTGACACAAAATAGGACAAGTGTTTCTTGCAATCACCCATTCTAAAGTATAAAATCATAATTCTAGAAACTTAATGCTTTGAAAATCAAAACATGTTCAACTATTCATTACCACAAGATAAAAAAAACTAAATAGAGATTCTCAAAAACAAAATATACTAACTAATTAGCAACACAATGATGATTTTAGGCTTCTTGGTGCTTGGTTTGGTACAAATGATATAGATAATCACAATACACAATTTGAAACAAATGACAAAAATAATTATGGTATACATCTCGGTGCAAATGATAGAAGTTACTATTATGTTGAAGTTTTTATAAACAATACAAGTAGCCATGCCAATTCTCATATAAATCCATCCAACTCATCTTCAACAATTACATCCAAATTTATCTATGATGATTTATTAAACTGTAAACTTTTCGATTCAAATTTCTTAAGTGTTTAGTTTTTAAACCCTCTTAATTTTCCTATGATTTAGAAAAACTTTCAAGTCTATTTTCCTTCAATTTCCATATTCAACTTATCTTTTCAATACCCATTTTTGTTCTTTTCCTCATTTTCATTTTTAAAAAATTCTTTTTCTACAATTTTCTACCAATATTTTTCTTTGTACTTTAAAAACCAACTGGTTCCTTTTTCATTTTTGTTTTAACCCTTAAACCCCTCACCGCCCAAACCCCAACCATGTCAGAAAACAACACTTCTTTTCAAGTGTTATAAGTCTAAATGTGAGTAACGTATGAAAATTTTAACCATAAAATCTTATAGTGTGCATGTTAAAGATGTTGTACATCAAATTTGGAGTCAATTGAATGTATAGATTGAAAGATTACAATGTTTTAGTGTTCAAAAAAGATGCTAAAATTTTCTTTAAAACACATTTAGAGTAAAATTTGATTTCTAAACCTACTCAAATGAAAAAACTTTAAACTACAAAATTATTCAAAAATAAATTAAAAAACACTTTGGTAAAAAAATATCATTAAATTGACTCATTGTGTTTGCAAAATTGTTTTGAAATGTCAAAAAACAATGTAAAAAGTAGCAAAAAATCACATCTATGGCTAAACCTCTCTTTACTAAAATGCTTTTTAGTCACTCATTAGTTCTTGGATAGATATAAAATTTAAACTACAAAAAGTAGAATAATATGCTCAACTTTTCCAACAAAAATTGTTGTAAATGGACCATGTAAAAAGAAGTTATAAGTTGCCAAAGCTCACTGCACTCCAAAAATGGCAGGATTTTGAACTTCAAATTGCTTCCAAACATTCCAAACAACTTGGATTGACATGAAACTTATACCATATTAATTAGACCTCAAGGCAAACAAAACACAACAAATTTGATTGAAATCAAGCATTGAATGAAAAAGATAAAAGCCCCCGAAGTTGCAGCCCTAAAATACAGTTTGGTGAACTCAAATTGAACCTGAAAACTTTGATTGGCTGCCAAAAACTCAATACAACTTGGATTGATTTGAAAATTTTACCATAGAAATTAGACCTCTATGCTCAACTTTCCCAACAAGTTTTATTAAATTTAGACATTAGATGCAAAAGTTACATTACTTTGAAGTTGGATGCTAGACTGTGTGAGGACACTTTTGGGCCCCTTGGGCAGTGAGCCTGAATTCATGGCTTTGATGAGAATGCAATGAGCTCGAAAAAGAGATTGCAAGAAGTTTTCATCCATTTTTTATTTGTTGACCTTTCATAGAAGTCTATGAGGAGTCTAATTGAGTTTGTACTTTGTAGTCTTGCTAGTGTTTGTCTACACGTGGATGAAAATTTATTAAAAAGAAATACATCACAAAATATGGTACACTATTTTAGTGTATTTTGGAAAGTTGTCATTCCTTTTTCTAAATCTGAAATTTCTCTACAAAAATGACATGTTTTTAATTTGAGTCCAATTAACAAAATGAAGGCCTTCTACTCTAGTTTCTACTCCAATTTCAATTTCAATTCATAATATTGACTATTTTATTGTATTTTGAACTTTTGATGTATTTTCAATGTCTTTTGTTTTCTAATTATAGAATGACACAAAAATTTAGTTTACACTACAATTTTTGTATAGATTTTTGTTAATGTAATATATATCAATGGTGAAATTTTCAGATTTTTTGAAATACTTTTTCGTTTGATGTCATTTTTCTCCACTTTTTCTTCAAAAATTCTTATAAAAATCAATTTTCTACTAAAAGAATTTTAATTTTTTGTGAAGTATAGAAGACATGTAATTTCAGCTCTAAATAATAAATATAAATTTTCATACATATCTAGTTGAAAAATGGCAACAAATTCAATGATCGATAATGAGGCTTGAAAAGTGTGGTTATAGGTCCATCCTCTAGAGGTTAACCTTGTAAAGATGCCACGGACCAAAATGGTCCTCATGAATGATTTAGGACAAAAATACAATCATTCATCCTTGGTTTTAGAAGTGGAAAGTGAAAGTCTTCTATAGTTCTTTGACTTCAAATGAGTTTTTTTGAATATTTTATTACCGATGATTCCCATGGTTTTAGAAATGATGAATTCCACAGGGGTCCCTGCGTCCTTCTAGAATTAACTACTTTTTTTGGACCCTACTTGATTATAACCCTTAAATGTTGACAAAAACATTTGACATCTGTTGAATGTCACTAAATCTTTGTATGTAGGATTGAAGTGCAACTATTCATCCTCACAATTTTGTGAAAAAAGGGGAGATCTTCTACAGTGCTTTGACTTCCAAATTCCAATTGGATTTTTCTAAACTATTGATTCCCACGGTATCGAAGTAAGTGAATTCACGGTCACCAGGGTGGCAGGCAGGGTCCGTCCTTCAAGGGCTAAGTGAGCTTGGTTGCATTCACACTGGCAATTCCAGCACCTCCAGCTTCCCGCATCGTCGTCTGAAGAACGTTCGATCACGCAAGCGACAATCAACTTTCCTAGAGTCGCACATCGATTCCATTTTTCTGCCATTTCTGCATCCAATTCTGCACTCCATGTTTCTGCACTCAGCAGTCTCAGCACAGTCCACGACGCATTCGACAGCTCCATTCAATTGGTGTCCCTCTCCTCGTGTTTGGAGCTTTGTTTCTTGCTCAATTGGGCAAACGTAGTTCGATGTTGTAGAGCGAGAGCGAGCGAGGCAGGGGATTGATTGAGTCTGTAGCAATGTGGAGGAGAGGAGGACGAGGCTTGTCGCAGCTGCTGCAAAGGGCAATAGCACAACCACCACCTCCACTTCAAGCGCGCTTCACGGCTGTAGCTTCATCGAGGTGGAATGCTGTGGCCTTTGCTTGGACCGATCGACAGAATGGTATGAGAAAACATTCTTCACAGTTGTCGAATAGCCTCGCGATTTTTTTTTGAATTGTGGAGCGTGTTTAGTGTTGGTGACATTCCGAGCTTTGGAATTGCTCTGAAACCCTTGGGTCTTCTCTGGCTCGGATATTTAGGGTTTAGGGTTTGAGGATCATGTGAATGCTTCGTCGATGCTTGCTGCTCAAATCCAATTTTGGTCTTGAAGATGAGTTTTGTTTTCATCCTCAGGAGTCCATTACAATATTACTGAACAGAGGACTATATATCCTCTGAAGGATTTTTTTCCCGCAGACAGACCTTATTGTGCGCACAAAGATACTTTATACTTCATAATTTGCCCAAATAGTTGCCTATGAGGTCTCTTCCATTCTCTTCTAGGCATATGATTGTTTTTGCCATCGTCTCCACGATTTGTTTTCCAGTGTTTTAAGATCTCCAAGGAAGCATGATTTCTTCCAAACGAAAGGTCTTCCAACAGAAGGTCAATAGTGTTAGAATTCTATTTCAGAGGAAGGAGGCTAAGATCTAACTTGGAATGGCAGTCCCCTGGTGGCAACAGCGAATGGGCATCAGTGTTACTGGGGATGGATCGGATTCACACGATGATTTTAAGCCCGTGCAGAAAGACGGTTCTTCTTTACCGTCCGTGCAGGAGCACATCGAGAAGGTGATATACAATCTTCATTTTCCTTAAGCATATTCTTTGATTATGCCTATAATCGTCTGAATAAGCATTTGAATATTGTTCGGACTATGAAATTTTATAAATTATTGTTGGGAATTGTGAAGGAGATAGAGAGTCTCTTAGCATGCATTTTTTGGACACTGTATGAATAAACTATGAATATTTACCCAAATTTGATCATAGGCTCTCATGCATAGGTTTGTACATTTTAGGCTAGAATTTATAAGAGGTAGTTTAGAAACAGGTTGGTGTTTTTATAGCTTGAAACGTCTCTGTCTACAATCATAATGTGTGCTATCTGATGTTGATGGAGACCACAGGATGTCAAAGAAAATCCAGTGTTGGTTTATATGAAAGGAGTACCTGAAGCCCCTCAATGTGGGTTTAGTGCAATGGTTGTTCGCATTTTGGATGAATATGGTACAATATTCCACAACTGAACCCCTAAGTGCTTGAACTAAAGATAATAAGATCATATTAAATCAATGCACTTCCTCTAGAATATCTGTATCACTATTTCATGTAGAGTATTCTTCCCTCCCCATTGATATATTTCACAATTTTTTAAGCTTCCTCAATGAATATTAATTGAATGAATAGAATCAAATACATTCATCACAAATAGAATTCATAATTCATGGGGAGGTCTCCGTATGAGACATGAGCAGACCTTGTTGGAACAATGTGACCTCCCTATGGACTATGGAAAAGACTATTTCTATGATGTCTAAAAGTTCCTGAAATATCGAATTGATTGAAAGCCTTGTTTCTGATGTGCTTCATGCGCACCTTGTGGCTGCAAGACTAAAATCGGTCTCCTCTTACTCCAGACATGTTGGTGGGCATTCTGGAAGCATCATAGCCTAGTTGTGATTTAGTTGTTGACAGTGGAAAATTTTGAGTGTCTTGAAATTGTCTTCTCGCAAAACTCAATGGGGAAGGTTCTTCGTCAGGTGTTTTACTTTTTAGTTTATAAATCCGGTTTCATTTATAGGGTACGCAGCATGCAGGTGTGCAGTATAAGACGAGAAATGTTCTTACTGACCCGGAGCTTAGAACGGCTATCAAGGAGTTCAGGTACGCTATTTTAAATTGAGCTGTCTACTAGACCTTTGTTGCAGGGTTAGCATTTATACTCTTAAATGGATTTTTGCAGCTGCTTGACGGACCCGACTTGAAGTTTTTGTGATTCTTGGGTCGGAGCGATGGACGCAAAATCTCATTTTCTTTCAGACACAAAACTGACATTTTCTTCCGTTTGCTTGAGAGCGTCTTTATGAGCTCCAAAACCTCTGCTAATTCTGTATACGAGATCAATCATTGATAGTTGGGAGGCTTTTATAAGTATCTCCAGTGTGGTCAAATTTAAATGAAACTGAGCTACTTTGTGCTTTTGAATGCAGTAATTGGCCCACTATTCCACAAGTATACGTGAACGGCGAGTTTGTTGGAGGATCCGACATTGTCATCTCCATGCACAGGGTATATTGACGTTTTACCAATTATCTAGTTATTGCATCTCATTTAAGAAAATCATGCACGTAGATCAGCCCTTAGAATTTTTCAGCATCTATCCTGACAGATCAATCGGATCTCTGATCTGTACGTGTGACAGTCAGGGGAGCTTGAGAAATTACTGAAAGATGTGAAGAAGAGGAGCTGATTCTTCTCTTGGGATGAGCGTTTTTTAACGTGATATATATGATGATACTCAACAATAGCGATATTCTGAAGAAATGCCAAGCTTCTGGTCAGTCATGGGATGATACGATGCATTGATGCTAATATTAACATTACGGTGATAGTTTTCTCATACATTTTACAAGAGCTCTCGTTTCTGACAATCCCTCACAATAGGACCAGAAGCTCTACTTCAAGTTAAGTTTATTTCAAGAATTGTAGTGATGAGAATTCCAGCTGCTTGCAGGTACATGGAACCTGTCAAGTGTTTTCCCTTGTTCTCTCTCGTGATTATTAGAAACTTGATAGGTAAAGGGTTCTGTTTGTTTCAAGGTAGAGGATACTATTTGCATCAATTTGAGCATTTCAACCAATATGTAGGAGTGTGCTTCATTGGGAGATCTGAGTACAAGAGCCAAACTCTATTGAGATCAAATTGTTATCTCACCCACATATATGAATTTTCTTATGCAATCTAATAATTAAAGTGGGATTTTGTGATGTGAGACAAACCCATTTTCATCCAAAGATTAGTGATTGTAGATATTTAGTGAAGCCATACTTATCCCACTAGGCTATTAGCCCATTGAACATATGAACAATTTAGATAAGATCCATCAAGTGTCGGATGAAATTAGATGAATTGTTGGAACATGGGGGTCATTATATGAGATGGGATCATTTTTCAAATGGTGGATTTTAGTTTCCTCTACTTTGCCTTTTTTTTTAAAGAATGGCATTGGTTGTAGGTCCAATATGAATGATTTGAACAATATGCAACCATGATATGAACAATTTGAAGTTATGAAAAATCATTTAGAGCATTGCTAAATTTTTAGTTGTGGTTCATTATAAGGTATTTGTTACTAGCAATGGAATATCTAAACAAAAAGCATTATGATTAGTGTTAGCACATTGGAAAAGTCTATATAGTTAGTCTATAATCATCCTTGTGCGTAATTTGGACCATGAGAATCACATTACAAAATATATCAAGTTTATAATTAAGTTGATATTGTGTTAAATGGGGTAGTGTTGGGAATATTTAGATTGAACATTGGGAATCAAGTACTTATTGATGTTAGATGGGATTTTTATTATTTTTAAAAATTGCATTATAGAAAATATCAAGTTTTTGGTTAAATAGATATTTTGGGTGATTGCAAGAAAGACCGGTACTATTTTGTGTTACACTTTGAATGATGGAGTTGTTATTGATTATAACTTTTAGAGTATGAACCATATTAACTTGAAATTTTGACTGAAGATGTCTGATATGACAATAATCAAATCCCTTATTTTTCAGAAATTTTCAAAAATCATTTTATAATTAAATTTCAATTAAGCTAATTTGTCACACTTTGTGGTTTAGGGGTTCTTAGTACTGGGGAGCATCCTAAATTAATGATCTAAAGCTGAAATTTTTGTGGTCTATTTCCATACTAGGTAGGCATGTTTCTACCAAAGGAAATCTCAAAAATCATTATTCTCTTTCCTCTACATGTGCACGAACAGGCCTCCCTTGCGCGCATACTTTTGAACATTTAAGATGGTTTTGAGATCTTTATTTTGGTGAAATCTCTTCATCATAAAGTTATCCCAAATTGACAATTTTTAGTTTTTTTTAAAATTCTTTTTCCTATTTTTTACAAATTAAAATGTCAAAGTACCTATTTTCATGAAAATTTGCACTTTTCTAGTTCTCCTACTTAGAGAAATTTTCTACACTTTTCCTTCCTACGGTACCTTCTTCTTAGAGGTATACACATAAAACATATTTTTCACATCTTTTAATAATTGTTTTTCTAATTATACAGTACTCCCGAAAATTTCAGCAGTATTGTGGAAAACGCTACATAGATCGGTCAGTCTTTCTTGCAGTGGCTCTTTTGTCAAATGGGGCATTGTTGAAAATATTTGGATTGAATATTTAGAATGAAGTACTTATTGATGCTAGATGAAGATTGTATAATTTTTGAAAACTTTCTAGAAGCATATATGTAATCATATGTGAATAATTTTGAAAATAATCTCAAAATTGCCAATTGATGTTATTTCAAAAAGACCTTAATCTTTAAATAATACTCTTTATAAACCATTAATGAAAAGGACTTGACAATATTACTGTCATAGATGTTTTCTTAAACTATTCAGAATATTATTATTTTCTAAGTAATTTTAAAAAATTTAGTAAGAATTAAAATGATTTTGAGACAAATGGTACATATTTAATGTAGTAATTTTAAAGACAAATGATATTTAATGAAGGTAAGCTTCATTAAAATTAAAAGTATTCTATTACTTTGTCACCTTTCAAAGCACCTATCATAAAAAAAAAAATCTAACACATGTTCAAAATGTAATGTTACATCTCTCTATATATATAAATCACAATTTTAGGGAATTAGAATTGTGCCCCTTCAATGAAATTGACATTTGTTTGATCTCAATGTAAGGTTATCTCATCAACATTAGAAGGGATTGGAGGCCTCTACAGGGCCATTTTAGGGTCTATTATCAAAACTGTTCAGAGAACTGCTAGTTGTTGTCAGATAGTAATTACCTAAAAAATATATATATTGGACCCTGAAATATGAAAAAAAGTCCAAAAAAATATTCAAAAAAAAAATTAATGACATGGAAATCACTTGATTACATAGAATTCTTTCAATTTTGCGTTCCCAAGGCAATTCTAGCATTTTCAGGTTGTGGGAATTTGCAATCTTCTTTAGCCTTCAAATCCCTCCTAATGAGTTGTTGACCATTCAAATGCTGACCATCAACAAAATTGATGAAATTTGACATTTTTGGCACTATTCAAGGCATTGTTTGAAATGAAAATCTTTATCAATTAGAATTTTATAGTGTATGTTAATGTCACAAATCTTAACTCCCACAATCTGTCAAGATGACACGAACAATTCATTTACTTAACTCAAAATAAAAGTTACACCAAGATCTTGAAGGTGACTTTCTAATGTTAGTTTATAAAAAACTTGTCAAGATTAAATTGACAATATTCTAAGACGTTGACTTTTCACAGTGAATGACTTTAAATACAAATATAAGAGAAATTGTGGACTCTCCACAAGGTTGCTAAGAAGTGTTATGAGGGACCCTTGCATTACATTTATTTAAGAACTTTTCCCCTATTTTTGCACTTCCTCATACTTCCAAATGTCAAAGCATTCATTATCAAGTACTAGTAGGTAAATGGAAGAGGTTGTAACAAAGTGTTGTTTCATATTTGAAGCACATGTGAAGCACCTTCTTTTGACAATTGTAGAATAGAAAAGTGAAATATATTTCTTGGAATAATCCGATATTCACACAAGGCGAGTCTCTATTTTAAAAAAAAAAGGAATTCCCACTTTTCAGTAGATTGGGTGGCTCTAGAAAATAGATTGGCTTGTCAAGTGTTGGGAGTTTTCTAGAGATTAACCCCTGAAGATTTTGACTATGTTTTCACCAAAACCGCTTCAAAACTGTCATTTTTTTAGACAACTACCAAATTTTAAGAAAAAAACATTTTTGGACAAAAGCAACCGTAGGATCTCTTAGAGCACAAGTTTAAAAAGATGTGGAAAAAATTTCAGCAATTTTCACCGTGTTGATTGCAAGATATTAGTGTTTGAAGTGACAGAAATCCTTTTTTAACATTGTGGAAATCCGGGCAGCTGCACTTCACAAGGTTACATTTGTATGAAAAAAAGTTCAAATTGGTGGTTACTCTCTGGATTCATTTTTAAAGGCAAGTTGGCTATATGAAACAAAAAATTCAAATCATTTGGAGTTGTAAAACATAGAGGAAAAAACTAACAAGTACAAAGAAGTAGAAATGAGCCAAAACACTAAATTGTAAACAATTTATTTATAGAATTGAAATTTTTTGATCCCAATGGTTAAAATGTTGTAATAAACAATCTTCACCTATTTCAATTATTTTTATCCAAAAATATTAAAAATTGAATTAAATAAAGGATTTCAAACTTTTTTTGTAGTATAGGAATTTTGTAACTAGCCACAAACTACCTCAAACTAAACCTCCTCATAACTTTTGACTCACTAATCCAAATGGAATGATTCAAAGATTCCCAAATACATAAAATTCTAAATAAGATATTTCAATTTTATCTGCCTAGGCTGCCCAAAGATCAAAGGAAATCACATATCATGCAATAACTTTTTGACTATGTAGTCAAATGTTATGAAACTTGTTGGAACTTAAAGCTACTCCTCCGGCGCATGTTGTGTGAAAATTTCAAAGAAAAAGAATGAAAACTCCATTTGTAGTGAGCTGCCCGAAATCGCTATGTTGCCAAAAAATGTAGTTTGGTCCTTTAGGGGTTAAGTCCAAAGTTTTTCTAATGGCCATGTATTGATCCCTCAAGGCCCAAGGTATTATTGGGTTTTAAATCATCAAGGTAATTGCAAGAAACTCTTGTTCTTTTTTTTGTCCCCTTGACCTTGGATAAGTGTTTTTTTGCTTATAACTCTTGCATCTTTTGTTTGTTTGGTGTAAAATTTGGAATAAAGGTATATATGATAGTCTTAGACATTGCATAGTTTTTTCAATTTCTTGTAATTAAATTAATTTACTATTTTTAATTTTCCCCCAATTGGATGTCTACCTTAACCATTTTGGGGGTCCTTAGTTCTATTTTTGATCCAAAAATGAAAATTTGAAGCCACATATTGGACAAGTTGGAGTTCTATTAACATTACAAGGATTGGCAATGAATTTTTATAAAAATAGATACTTGTTGGTTGCGTAGATGGTGACCATCTTTTGAGCAAACACTACCAAGAAGGAAAAAATTTCCTACAGGGTGATTGCAAGAAACACTGTTCACTTTTCGTAGCGTTTTACTGGGGATTGCATTATTGCTGCATAGTACTGCCAGTACTACAAGTACTATCAGTAAACTGCCAATGTACTGTGCTCTTGACACGTGTATTGGAGTTAGGAGTCAATGCCGCCATTGAATGACATTATCTTACATATTGTATCATTAAAATTTTTTGACAGGTGAGCAAATGTGGGATTAAAGTCAGATGTGGAAGTACTATGTCCACGTAGTAGTACTAAGGAGCAAAAGACTACAGTTTTTTTCAAAAAATACAGTGATCCAATTTTAATTCATAAAAAATCAGAAGTGGTTTATTTATTTATTTATAACTATGGCCATTTTTTCAAATCTCTTTATCATCACTTTCATCTAAAAAATTAGAATCACAATATTTTTAGAATTTATAAATGTGCGCGCCATTGAGCTGTATTATATAGCATATATATCATACAAAAATAACTAAAAATTATATTTCAAACCATATTCATAAGTTTACTAGGTAGAAGAACACACCACCAAAATATCAATTCAAAAGCATTCATTTTGATTACTATGAATGTGGTGAATCCTTATTCACCTAATGTGTGACGAGTGGACAAAATTAATTTTTAAATACAAAAAAAAATTCCAAAATTTGAAAAAAATATAGAAACTTTAAGCTTGAAGTTAGTTATATTCAATAAAAATTTCAAGGTCAAAGCTTTTTGGACTCAAAAGTTATACTACAAGAGAAGAAAGTTGTTTTCATTGTGACAACAAATAGGACCGGTGTTCCTTGCAATGACCCTACAATAATTTGTTGATACAATGTAAGTGCAATCTTGTGTAGAAAAATGAAATTTAAATTTTTTATTTATTTTTTGAATTACCAAAAAAAAAGGTCTGAAAAACCCTTTTCTGCTATATTTTGCTCTCAATGGCTTATGTAGAACTATATAATAGCCTCTAAAATTGCATAGTACTACATAGTGCTAAATCGATGGTTGCGATTTGCAAGTGGACTAAATTGATGGGTTAGATTTGTAGAAGCACTATTGACATATATGAATGGTAGTACGACGTAGCATTACTAGCCCTATGGCTAAAAACTGTGTTACTAAACCTATAATGTGAAGTGTTTTTTGCAATTACCCATCATTTTTCTTAAAGTTTGGTAGTCCAAAATGTCACTGAGGTATAGGAATCTCAACCACACAAACTTGTAGTGTATATGTTGTTGATAATATGAATCAAATTTGGAGCCATTTGGCCACATGGATTGTAAGATTTTAGTGTTTTAGTGTTGAGAAAGGATGTTGAAATTTTTCTAGAAACGCATTTGAAGGTGCATTTCAATTTCTCAACCTACTCAATGAAAAAACTTTAAATTGTAAAATGATTCAAAATTAGAATACAAACACATTGGTGAAAGAAAATATCTTTCTTTGATTGACTCATTGTGTTTGCAAAATGGCTAAGTTGAGATGTCAAAAAATAGCAAAAGTAAGTTGCAAAAAACACATTCAAGGTTCACTTGAGCCTCCTACTAAAATACCTCTTAGTCAATGACAACTTCTTGGATTGATATGAAATTTTAGCCACATGAACCAAACTAGTATGCACAACTTTACCCCCCAAAAGTATTGGAAATTGACACTATATGAAGAAACAAGTTGCCAAAGTTCACTATTACAATCCAAAAGTGTCAAGACTTTGAACTACTCCTAAACATTCAAAACAACTTGGATTAGCATGAAAAATTTATCCCAATAACTAGACTTCAAAGATAACACAACCCAACAGATTTGATTGAAACCAACCATTTGATGGAGGAGATACAAGCCCCCGAAGTTGCTCCCACCAAATGCAGCTTGGTGAACTCATATCGAACCTGTGAACATTGATCGGTTTCCAAAAAATCTGCACATCTTGGATTTATCTGAAAATTTTATAACAAAAACTAGAAGAGAGAGTGAAAACTTCCCAAATTTTTTCATTGAATTCAGACATTGAATGCAAAAGTTATATCACTTCGAATTGGACATGAGGACAGCAGTTTTGCTCCCGGTGGGCGGTGAGGGTTTAAAAGCTTTGTGTACACGCACGACACAATTTCGGGCACCGGATTCATGCCCATTTCACAAAATCAACGATGAATGCTAAACCCCAATCTTAGCTTGTGAATTAGTCCAAGTGAAGCCCTCATTCTACTCAATAAGAACTCACACACAAGTGCCTGTCAGGGAGCTGTGATCGAGCATCATCCTAAGAATGGATTGCTGCTGTTGTGACATCAATCCACAGCACAGCTGCCAATCTCACTGAACTGTAAGTTTGGCGTGCCATTCCAGCTTGTCGACGCTTCGAAAGCACAACACCAATGCACGAAAGTTCGATGGTAGACATATAGAATCATGCATGGATGGATGGTGCTTCAAGCCAAAGATTTGTCCAAACCAATCTTGTCGTTCCTCCAAAGCAATTTTCGAATCTGGAAAAGATGATTCTGTACGTTCTCTATGACGACTAGTTTGATGAAATTGGTAGAAACACTGGATACAGTAATACAGAGATATATTAAACAAAAAAATGCGCGAAAACTCAAAAAAGGATTCCAACCAAATATGAAAATTGGACCTGACGCAGTAGCAAAGTGTTACCAGTGTCAAGTGGTACGCCAAGGTACATATGTGTTAAGCCTGTGGTTTCAAAATAGAAACAAATTAAAGGTATATTTTAGAAGTTAAAATAAGCTTCGTAGAAGAGAAGAACTCCAAGTTTGCAGGTCGGTCCCGGGAACCCACATCAATGGTACTCTGTGAGCAGACGTGAGAGTCAAGCTTGCAAGGCCGCCAGTCTGATAATTCCCAGTTGCAAGTTTCACTTGAGAATCTGCCAAAGCCTTTGCCGGCAGTCCCATCAGGAGTTTCAGGAGTAACGGAAGTACGGTTCCCATTTGCTTTCGAATGCAGTGACCCCGGCAGTGAGTGATGTTATTACAATTATTATGTAGTTTATAATATCACAGCCTTTATTGCTTGCTAGGCTTTGTTCTTACACATGCATACGGTGCCCTTATACTCCAAATTTTTTACTCCATATATGTGACCCTAATACTAATCAAGAATAAGATGTCACAATTACAGATTTTAAAAAACAAATATAGTTTAATTAATATTAGTCATTTACTTAGAGATTGATGTTTTTGAATAGTTTTGTGAGTATTTGTTAGTTTTAAGATATTTTTCTTAAAGTATTTGAGTTATTTGTAAAGTCCCCCCCCCACTTTGGGCATGACTTTTTTTGAAGTTGAGAAGGCAACTATAGTTGAAGCGTCAAACTTTTTTGCAAGATACTTATGTCACACGACTTCAAAAGTGGGGACCAAAATTTTTTAGGCACCATTTTGATGGAAAAATAAGTTTCATACCCACTTTTATTTTGACTTTTTTAACTCAACCGGCTTTTTCACAAAACTCATGGGTTTAAACCCCGGTTTAGGTACTTTACGAATAACTCAATTGTGTAGCAAATTAAAGAACTTCATTGCTTGAAGTCTCATTTTATAAGTTTGTTGGTCAGTTTAATGCTCGTGTTTTGGCTTGTTAGGAAAATTCAACTAAAAATTGATAAGATGTAGGTTATATTGAATGCCAATGTGAATAATGTAAATTTTAGGTACAGGATCCCGTGATTAGTATAGAGCCATCTACCCTACGAGTATATTTTGTAAATGTATCCAATATAGGCATTAGAAAATACTTGAACCCCAAAAGAGGCCGCTTTGTAATGCAAAAATTTGGGTGGAAAGAGCCTTCACAACTTACTAATTAGGCCAAGAATTCTATGATGGATTCAAAAATTAGTCATCATTACTCAATCCATCTCCATGATCTCACGAATTAGTGGGTGGGAAGAGCCTTCTAAATTCACTAATTAGCCAAGAATTGCACTATGAATTCAAAAATTCACCATCATTATCCAATATAACTTCAAGATATCATAAATCTCATGATGATTTCCTCATGAAGGATGGAATACATGCCAAGTGGTAGTTGTCTTATGGTGGTTTCTTCATGAAGGATGGAGCACATGCCAAGTGGTGGGTGTAATGCCACATATGATTGCTCCCATACTCATGCAATTACATGCAATTACATCCAATTAGTGCTAAAATTGGTAAGAAAACTCGAGGCCTCTTTTTGGGTTCAATTCTTTTCTAATGATTGTTGGTTGCATGTGGATGTAAATTTTTTTGGAATAATTGACCATTGGATATATTTTCTTTTTTCAATGAATGAATAAATGAATAAATACAAAATCTTGGGATGATATCAAACCTTTAGGATGAACTCTTAGGATTAAAGATGAATAATTAAAATTTCACCTATAATTTGAATAATTCATCTAAATCCAATATTGTCTATACATTATATAAAATTGTAAATAGCTTTATTATACCAATTAAGATTGAAGATTACTTTTTTGCATTGCCTAAATGAATAAAATGCAAACTTTTATTCATATGTGATAATTCTTATAGGGAACTATGAATGATATGTGACTAATTGATATTTGGATAATAATAAATTTAGGATGTAAAGTAACCATGACATTTTCAATTGCAACCTTGTTGCAAATCCAATATTTACAAAATATTACTTATTTTATACACTTTTTAAATATAAGAATGAAACCATGATGTGAGAGCATGATATAGATTATAGACAAATAGTTAGTATTAGACACATCTATTCTAAATTCTTTCAAAATTCAAATAGTCAAGTTTAATTATTAAGTATTGTCATGTCATAAAAAAATACATGCTAATAAAATTAGAATCTTCTTTGAAAGTTCAAATGACAAATTTTATTAAAATGGCAGTACTCCATTAGTTTAATACTTTTTACATAGAGTCACAAACCGCGTGCTTGATCTAAAATCTAAATATGTCATGAATTTTGGAGATCTATATCTGTCATACATGTTTGAAGATCTATAACAATCCTAGATGTCACTTTTTAGTTTAGACTAGATGCGGTCTAAAAAATGGCGTTTGGAATACTGCTATATCTATGTAATTATATTCACTAACATAGTTATATTTGTTAATTTGGGACTTTCCGAAGTCTCAAAGGTACATCACCTTCTAGGCTTTTACTAAATTGAACCTCTTTCAATTTGAATGTAGGCTTTAAGTAAATTTATAACACATACAAAAAATTATATAAGTCAACATTATAAGCCTTATAAGCCTTTGTTAATAATATAAAATGTTGATGTAAATAGAATATTTAAGGTTGGTTCATTGGTTGCCTAAAAGGCCTCAAAGTCCCAACTCCAAGATTTACAAAAAAAATATCAATTCAACAAATATAGTATTGACTCTTTGAACATATACTAAATTAGTTAATCCCTAAAGCGTTAAATTGTGTTTTTTGGCAACATAGTGATTTTGGGCACGTCATTACAAATGGAATTTTTATTTTTATATTTTGAAATTTTCACACAAAATGTGCCCAAGGAGTAGCTTTAAGGCCCAACAATGTTCATAACTTTTAACTACATGGTTAAAAAGTTATAGCATGATATGTTGTTTTCTTTACTTTGCACACAACTCCAATAGCTAAAAAAACTTCTTTGAAAATTATTATTTTTTTAAATAAAAATTTGAAATTGATTTATTAGATTTATATCTATGTTGAAAGCTTTGAATCATTTCATTTTGATTGATGAGTCAAAAAGTTATGAAGAGTTTTAGTTTGGGGTACTTTGTAGGTAGTTATAAAATCTCTATTCTACAAAAAAAATTTGAAGTCCTTTATTTAATTCAATTTCTAATATTTTTGAAAAAAATTTAAAAAAATTGGGTGAAGATTGTTATTACAATAGGGTGATTGCAAGAAACACTTGTCCTTTTTTTTGTCCCCTTGACCTCTAAGGCTCCAACATGTAGTTTTTTGCTTATAATTTTTGCACCTTTTGTTTTTTTAACTTGAAATTTGGAATGAAGGTGAACAAAAAGGTTTTACACGTTCCATATATATTTTTAATTTAAAATTATTTTATTATTTTTAAATTTCCCCCTATTGGATATCTACCTCGTGATCTACCTTGGCTATTTTGAAGACTTTTAGTCTTATTTTTGACTAAAAAATCCAAATTTGAAGCCACAAATTGGATAAATTGGATGTCTACTAACATTTCAAGGATTAATAATGAGTTTTTATGAAAATAGTAACATGTCTATTGTACACATGGGGTCAAAGTGACCTTCCTTTACACAAAGGCTATCAAGAGGGAAAAAATTTCCTAGGGGAACTTTTTATTGCAATGTGAGTACAATTTTGTTTAGAAAAATGATTTAAAAAAAACAATTTTGTGAATTTTTTTGAATTATTAAAAATGAAAAGGTTCACAGATCCCTTTTCTGCTATTTTCTACTCCTAGTGGCTTAAGTAGTATTTGTAGTACTTTGTAGTACTACATAGTAATGTGTAGTACTAAATTGATGGCCTAGATTTACAGGTGCTTGAAATCAACGGTTGACATTGACAAGCACAATGTAGATGCATAGGACTGCCAATCCTATGCCAAAAAACTACATTTTTCAGAGAGAAGCGTGAAGTATTTCTTGCAATGACTCAATATTACAACCATTGAGATTGGCATTTTTTATTTTTATAAATAAATTATTTGCAATTTAATATTTTAGATCATTTTCTACTTCTTACTACTTACTATTTTTTTAATATATATTATACTCTTCCAAATGATTTGAAATTTTTTTAGCATGTAGAGAACTTACATTGAAGGATGAATTCAAAAGGTAACCACCATTTTGAACATTTTTTCACATAAATGTGACCTTGTGAAGTACAACTACCTACATTTTTGTAGGGATCAAAAAGGATATTTGTAAATTCAAATGCTAATATCTTGCAATTTACATGGTGAAATTTTTTTAAAAATTTTCCACATTAAAAGGGATTTCAGGGAAAAAAAAGCCCATTTCAAGCCTATTCTCAAAATTGTTCTTGAATTGCTAGCTACTATTAGGCCAACAATATTTTTTTTAAATTAAAAATTTATTGATCTTGAAATACAAAGAAAGTCTAAAATTTATTTTAGTTTTTTCAAAAAAATAATTGATGATCATGTGGCACTCTTTTGACCGCATTAGATCTCCATTCCCGTGGTACTAGCATTAGAGGATTTTTGAGCTCTAAGAGCATCCCCATGCCTGCTCTTCAAAGGGCTCCAAATTGATAATATGGAGTGTTTGCCTTGTGAAACTGCCCCATGCTAGGCACTTCAAACCAAATATTTACCCAGCAAAAACTTCAAGATAACAACCACACTCAACTGTTGTGTTTCTTCAACGTGGCTCACTAAATCTTGATTTCCTTAATCTGGCACACTTTCAAAGAATTTTCAGCCATTGGGAGCTTGGAGGCCCAACACTTGGCTTGATACCTTGCATTGGCTTGATAAAGGTAGTTTTTTTACTTGGGAGATGTGTTTAGTGAGTCTATATGGAGTGTTGGCATGGGGCATGAAGCACTTTCACCAACCATGAACCCATGTCAAAACTCATTTGATGCCCCTGTTTGAAGGCTCTGGCATGGGGATGCTCTGAAGAGGGCTTCTAGGAGGGGTGGTTGGAAGCATTAGAGGGGATTTGAGGCCTCGAAAGGGCCGTTTTGGGGCTATTCCCCGAAACTTTTCCCTAACTGCTGGCCGTTGTCAGGCTAGCATTTACCCAAAAATTAAAATAAAATAAAATTGGGGGTCGTGATTTATGAAATAAGCCCAATTTTTTTTATAAATTTTTTTTAATGACATGGCACTCTCTCGACCATGTCGGATTTCAGTTCAAGCGGCAAAAACTGCATTTCCATAGTCCGGGAATCCATAGTCTTCTAATGGCCTCAAAAATCTTCTAATGGGTGCTTTTGTATTTAAATATTGTCCTTGAGGAAGACTATTACCCTATACCCGCTGATTGGAAAAGAAAAAAAATATTGATGTACTTTTGCGGGACAATAGCTCCCATTGGGTGGGTCACAGAGACCATGATGAAGCTTTGTCATTTAAAATTTGGATTTAGGACATGAAGATGACACATGTACTATTCAACCATGAACATTATATTGTACAACCATTAAGATAATAATATAGTATTGTACATCCACTCTAGCGTCCACTCCACTAATGGATTCTTCTTTGACAACCATCAATATAATATTGTACTATCCAAATTTAATATTTGTAATAGTACCTTGTTGGTTTGTCATCTATTGTAGTCCTCACTTGTACTTCACACAAGATAGCAACAAGCAAGTAGGTACTTGTGCTACTAGTTTTGCTCTTCATTAAATAGGAGTGTATGTCAATCTTTGGGGGCCTTCTATGCACTTCAAAAATCCTCTAATGTTTTTGCATTCCGATAGTCCAAGAATTTGCACTCTTTTGAAGGCCTCAAATCCCCTCTAATGTATCTTTTCAAACCATCTTACTACAAGATCCTCAGGGATGACGGGACGTCCGGACGTCCGTGGGACGTAGACGCTACCCCTCGGACGTCTTTTGACATTTGAAAATTTTTTTGACGTATGTCCAGCGGACGGGTGACCGGACAGCCACGCGGACGGCCTTTCAGTAAGACGGAAGGCGGACGGGTGGTCGGTCGGACTACGGACGGGAGGTGGGACAGCAGTCCCGTCCGCAGTCTCGACCGCCCGTCCGTGGGCGGTCGGAAACGCGGACGGGCGGATAGTCTTGTTCTCGTTCACCCATTCGCCCATTTGCCTGTCGGACAGTGCCATCCGCTGCTCCGTCCGCAGTCCCGACCGCCAATCCGCCCGTCCGAAGTTCCGTTCGCACGTCTGCTTCTGACGGATGCCGTCCGCTGGTCGCTGAGGACTACGTCCACAGCGTCCACTGCGTCCGGATGTCTGGACGTCCGGATTTTGGATGTAATTTTGCCCTGGACGTTGCAATTCGTCAACCCTGAAGATCCTATAGTTACATGTGTCAAAAAAAAAAATTCTAAAAAATTTCATTTGTATTAGAAATCATAGTTTTAGAGCATTTTTGGTTAAATATAGTAAAAAACCCTTTAAGGGTTAAACAATAGGATTCATAATCAATCAAATGCTTCTTTCTTTCTTCAAACCCCTAAATGTCTAAACTACATTTTTTGAAACATAGCAATTTTGGGCAACTCACTACAAATGGAGATTATTTTTTAAAATTTGAAATTTTCAGACAACACATGCTTGAAGAGTAGTTTTAATGTACAACAATTTTCAGAGCTTTTGACTACATAGTTAAAAATTTATCGTAAGATATGTACTTTTCATTGCTCCATGAGTAGTTTGGGTAATAAAAAAATTATTTAAAAATTATTTATTTAAAAAATAAAAATTTGAAATTGGTTATTAGATTTTTATCTAAGAGAAGAGCTTTGAATTATTCCATTTTGATCAATGAGTCAAAAGTTATGAGGAGTTTTGATTTGAGGTAGTTTGAAGCTAGTTATAGAATCTCTATACTACAAAAAAAGTTTGAAATTTTTTATTTAATTAAATTTTTAATATTTTTGAAAAAATTCAAAACAATTGGTATAGAACTATAGATTGTTTAATACAACATTTGAACCATTGAAATTGGCATTTTTCAATTCGGGGTCGTTGCAAGAAACACCGTGCAAAAAGCGTAGTATTTTCAAACGTATTTTTTTTTCGGGAGTACTTTAAAATTAGAAAAACAAGTTTTAAGAAAAGTGAAAAATATTTTTCATGTATAAATCCTTAAGAAGAAGGTACCCTAGAAAGGAAAGGCATACGAAAAATCTCTAAGTAGGAAATCTAGAAAAGTGCAAAATCTCATGAAAATTAGTACTTCCACATTTTAATTTGTAAAAAATAGGAAAATCAATTTAAAGAAAAACTAAAAATTGGTCATTTGAGGAAAATTGATTTTGATGAAATTTGACCAAAAGAACGATCTTAGAACCATCATCAATGTTCAAAAATTGCATGCCATGGGAAAAAATTTGTACTCATGTGGAGGACATAAAAAAATATATTTTTAGATTTTTATTTGGAATTTATAGGTTTTACACCTATGCAAATAGACCATGAAAGTTTTGTCTTCAAATCATTAAATTTAGACACTGTGAACGTAATGATAATCATAAACGTAATTTTGTGACAACTCAATGAAATTTAAAAAAATATATAAAATGATTTTTTTTTAATTTTTGAAAAATAAGAGATCTAATAAACTTCAAGTTAGGTATGTTCAATAAAAATTTCATGTTCATTGAACTTAATCTCCAAAAGTTATAGTGGAAAACAAAAAAGTAATTCACCGGTTGTGATGCAAAATAGGACCGGTGTTTCTTCCATGAATAAATTTTTTTATAATTCAATATTTTGGTTCATTTTCTACTTCTTTTAGCTTACTATTTTTTTCATTTAAATATGTAGCTATTAGTGAACTTGCCTTTAAGAATGAATCCAAAGAATAACCACCAATTTGAACTTCTTTTATTACAAATATGACCTTGTGAAGTGCAACTCTTTGTTTTGTTGCAAGGCTAAAAAAAAGATTTTTGTCAATTCAAATGCTAATATGGAAAATTTCGTTAAATTGGCGGTATTCCATTAGTTTGGCACTTTGGACGATTCAGACCATGCAGTCTGAAATCTAAAACTGGTATAGATTTTTGAAATCTACATGTGTTGTAGATGTTTGAAATCTACACCTATCCAAGATGTTTCAGACCGCACAGTGTGAAATCTAAAACAATAATAGATTTTGAAAATCTATGTGTCCTAAATGTTTGAAATCTATACCCTTTCCTAGATGTTAGTTTTCTTTTCAAACTCTGCAGTGTGAAAAATGGCATAAGGAATACTACCATTTTAACAAAATTCACCATTAATATCTTGCGATCTACAAGGTGAAAAAATTTGAAATTTTTTCGACATCTTTTCAAATAAGTGTTCTACAAGGTCCCACAGTTACAATGTTACATGTGTCAAAAAGAAAAAGAAAAACTAAATTTTGGTACATGTATTAGAAATGGCAGTTTTGGTGAAAACATAGTCACAACTATTTTGGGGTAAAACATATGAAACGGAATCAAATGCTGAATTGATATTCAGATTCTTTGAGGTGCATTCCCCTTCGACTGCCACGTAGTTACGATGTCAGTATGTCACATGCTCACATACCGCAACTGAATTCTCGAAGAAACTTGGAATCATTCGTGGCATTTTCTTTTCCCTAGTGGGAGCACAATCAATAACGTACTACACTGCAACTCTGCGAGGATTGCATCATTTGCACGTTGCCGTAGCAAGCAGGAGCTCGGGTCGTGCCTCATTTCTGTATGTGGCACTCATACCACCTTCAGAATTCAGTGACAAAGCTTTCCATTTACGTATGCGTAGAAAATCCAGAACACGGAACTGATCATCGATCTGAAGTACCTTCCTCTCTGGTACAAAATAATATTCCGGACGGTCGGTCCTTCAACTCTTCAGGTTCGCTTAACTTAGCCTGCTGTGCAGCTCTCGCAGTGACTCACTTCATATGCAACAAGAACTTCATGATTTGAAGGTAACTTGTTTTAAATGCTTCTAGCTGCCATTCGAAATTAAAGATGTCAGCAAGAGAGCATTACGGTTTTAATTTCCGGACTGCAAAAGCTAGTACGTACGTACACAAGGTCATGAGTGCATACTTTCCAACCTTAATTCAGGGACTACCGTAGATCGACTCAGGACTGTGCCGTCGGCCGTGCTAGCACTCAGCAAGTTAGCAGAGATTCTAGACTTTAATTTCGGTAACTGACGATTGGCGATATTTCATTACTTACTTCGGCGCGGTTCAGACCTCGAATCCCAAATCTACTCCTGTTCCTAGTCCGTGACCTGAAATTAGACCGATATATTGCTCGTCACGAATTCGTGCTCCACCCATTCGAACGAAATTGACGTTTTAAATTTTCGGCATGCCTGCTGACATACTCTCAATCCTCCCATTGAAATTTGGTGGTGACTCAGAATCAGAAGTTGCGCGCATATTCTTGATTGAAATAGAGGATCGTCAGTTTTGTTGATCGTCACTGACGAAATTAAGCGCCAAACTTTGTGAAATCAATCTGCACAATGGTCACAAATTAAATGAGGATATGACTGTCTTGAATAAATTTTTATTCAGGGCTTGAAAGTGACCAAGTCGACTTGAAAGTGACCAAGTAGTGGAATTCTGAACAACACCCTGAACTATGAAACGTTTGTTTCTTTCCACCGGGTGACAGATCATGGAGAAATCCCCATATCCAGGGATGAATGTAAACCGCTTTCGCTCGCCGCTACAAACGAAGTCTCGATTGATATTGTTTCCTTTAGCTACTTAATTAGATGTTGCAGTTCGCTACTTTGTCGTAATTTTTCAACTGAACATTGTATAAGTTTGATCAGGAATCGTGTCTGATCCGCAGAGAAAGCTTTTGAATCTATTGTCTTGATTCCACTTAATGGCAATTTCGTTAAATTGGCGACGTTTCATTACTTCGGCACGGTTCAAGCCGGGTGGTCCAAAACCAAAATCTACACCAGCCATAGTTTTGGGCCTGACATTAAACCTCTGTGAAGATATTTATCGCAATTTTGGTCTTGTACAATATCGCCAATTTAACAGAATTGACCTTCTTCCTACTTGCAAGACCACAGGAAAAAAAAACCCTTCGTTGCTGGTCTTCAGATGACTCAGAACTTAACCCATTTCAGGAAATTATGATGTTAACTTGTTAAGAACCTTGCTTCTAAGTCAACTTCGTTATCTTGACCCCATTTTAAGGCTGATGGGAAATTTCGTTAAACTTGTGGTATTCCATCATAAGTTTAACTATCCATGTTTAACGAAGTTGGCACTTAAAAAATCTTCGCAGGCCTACTGGTCTTCAGATGACTCCGAACCAATTTTCGTGAAATATCGTGAAATTGACATTTCCACAAACTTGGCACTTTTACGTTTAGACTTGGCGTTTTGAAATCTATACTAGTCCAGTAGTCCTAGACTTTAGAGCTTCATGCAGATGAAGTAAAATTTTTGGCGCCTGAATGGTGTCAGTTAACGAAATTGTCCATTTTCACCCTTCCCCTTCGATCTGCGGCATTTTAATGAAGTACTTACCGCCATATTTAACGAAATTTTGGTTAATGAAACTTATAACATCCAACCTCATAAAGTTATGACTGACCACAACAAGCACAACTATAATTTTAAAATGATCAAATACACATAAAGAGTACCTGATTATTTCATCATGCATGCAACTTTATTGATCTCAATGCATGTCAACACCAAATGTCAACTAACGCCGAGGCTTTAATTAAACAAACTTCTTCTTGGAGAACAAATACAATCGAGTGTAATTCGTGCCAACAAGGAGCAAAAACATTTTTCAAGCTACACCAGTTTGCAATTCTAGCTACTCTAGTATTCCAGTAATTTGAGGTCGAGTTCACGTACGTAATTTAATTAAGTATCTTGATTCTGACTATCTCGGTTTGTTCTTGCCCGCGCCTTGACAGGCTTGCATAATTAAACAAAACTAGCATATTTGATCCCTTTAATAGATTCATTGATACATCTGCTCACGGGTATCTAGCTAGCTGGTCCAGGTACTCCTCGATCATTGTCCTCAACAGTTTAATCACAGTAACTTACATGCAGAGTTAGTTTAGGGTTCAGATCGAGTTTAGAGGTCCTAAAATTACTTGAAATCGATTATCTGAGAGAATTTTGATGTTGCTAGCTTCTATGCATGCCAGAGATGCACCAGATTCTCATGGCGCTTGACGTGAATATGGCACGTCACGTCTGCCAGCATCTGGTCCGGCGCTTGGTCCCGCATTTGGTCCCGTCGTTGCTGCATCCAATCTTCAGTATGGGCCAGCTGGGGAACTGCAGTGGTACAAAACCTGGCATCGTCGAAATTCTCTCTGAGGGAAGAAAAGTCCCCGTGGAACACTAGGCCAAGCTCATGGTGGTCTTGCAATTGGAGCACTTTGGGCCTGCAGGCTTGCTGCAGGGAGCTCCGCAGCAGAGACGAGTGCTGCCCTGCGACCGTATGAAGCCCCGTGACGGTGTGCTGAAGCTCTGGGGCCGGGGTCGGGGCCGGGGGGTGCAGGACGACGGGCGTGCCGTAATCGTCCACGCTGATCTCTTGCTTGCAGGTGAAGTTGAAGTGGTGGAGATCGCGCAGTGTGGATGTGAGTTCCCTTGTCGGGAAGTTCCTGGATTCGGAGAAAAGCTGGTTGTTTGGGCCCAGGTCTGGTTGCGGGTGCGGGTGGGGGTACGGGTGGTCCTCGTCGAGGGAGCAGGATGTGTCCTCTGGGCTCTTGCTTTTGAAGTTCTTCATCTTTCTGAACACTCGACACACTACCCATCCATCTGATTCCTGCACATTCTCAGGATGTCAGCTAGTACTCCTCTGCTCGATCAGATATCTGACTACCCAGTCACCAGCAGCCAGGGCTAACTTACCTTGTAGATAATTCGTTTAATCAAGAATTTTTACAATCCATCAAATTGCCAAATATCAGTCAGAATGGAAAAAGTTGTAATTGTCAATCGCACTTACCAAGGATCTATCATTTAATTAGTTACTTGGTAATTAACATCAATTCTGTTATCTTGACCCGAGTATTTTGCGCGGTTCTGGGCGTCAGAATCGAGACTGACATTCCTCTGCATTCTGCAACAATGCTTTAAACCTAAGACTGGTATAATTTTGGTTTTTTCAGACGTCCACCTTGAAAAGTAAATGCCAATGTCTGAATGTCTCGAATATCCACCAGGGTGTCGTTCAAGGTATGGTGTCATTCTCAAGGTGTCATTTTTGCTCATGTTTCTGCAGGAGACTATGGTCTACGGGTTAACTATACGATCTACAAAACTCCAATTTCTTATAGGTTCACTGCGGTTTACCCAAGCTTTGATTACTGCTGCACAGGACCAATGCCAGGCGACATACTAGCTACCTCGAACCGGGGTCGATCCCAAAACAGTCAAACACCCAGTGCTTAATTAATTAATTCAACTCACTACACGTCCAGTCACAGTCATGGAGAAAGAGCTAGCAAAGAATCGTTTGTTTCATCTATTTTTGACCTGGTATGTGTCCTTTTTTCTATCTAGAGACTTAGGGAGGTGTAATTAAATAATTGCATTGACACCCCATGCCAAAAATGTCTGGAGGTGTCATTTCACATGTCACTCTGTAGTAATTCCCTTAACTACTTTCCAATAGTGATTGGTCATAAACATAGTATTCATAAATTGCTCAAGTTGCTAAAACAGTTCTAATCTCCTAACACATCAAATTCATCATAAATGGTTCGTAGTGTTCAACTATGCCCTTACAGGCAGTACTTCTCTGTTAAGTATTTAATGTTAATAGACCAACCGGAAGAACTACAAACTATGAAGTAACACATGCGGTAGTGGAAATGGGGATTGTTGCTGCTGTTCTTGCTGACAAGAACTGTGAGTACTATCGCAGGAAATTGTTCTATGAGGGACTCCAAAGGCTTGGCTCGGAGGGTTAATGAGGATTAGCTCAACTTAGGAAGACTCAGTTTCAAACTTCAGTGGATGTCCGATGAGCGGCGGCCAGCTCGAATCATTCCAAGGGTGTCATTCAATTCTGCGCTCTCTTTTCTACCAGTACCAAAATACAGTCTATCGTAGCGTAAGAAATACATGATCAGTTGTGATCGAGTGACACGTCAATTTTGTTAATTTGGTGGTATTCCATTACTTTGGCAGTTTAATTGAAGGAGACTCCACCTGAATGAAACTTAAATCTCTACAGGCCCTAGCTTGAGGAGATGTAAGGGGGGGGAGAGAGAGAGAGGTTGACGTTACGTACGTAATTGGCGACGGCGGGGCCGGTACTATTACTAATTACTGTATTCCCGTGCTCGGCCTGATCCATGAGTCGGAACTCGTGCATGATCCAGTCCGTCTTCTGGCCGTGCGGCGCGCGACCCAGGTAGAACACCAGCGTCTTGCGCAGCCCCATCACGTGCCGCCGCGGCGTGTGGATGGGCTTGTCGCGACCTGTCGCCTTCCAGAACCCCGCCGCAGTCGCGCGGTTCGCCCGGTTGCCCGTCGGGTACTTCTTGTCTTTGTGACTGAAGAAGTACCAGTCGCTCGATTGCTCCGCCGCGTCCTCGCCAATCCGGCACAGCTCTGCAGGCATGCTTATAATTATCATCCCGCTCAGTCACAGACATATTTACATACATACTCCCCACACTTGCGATTCAAACATGCAGTACCATTATCACATACTCACATACGTAGTATTAAAATTCGATCGAGATCTACTTCTAGCTAGATAGTATTAGTTCTAATACCCGATCCTCTAGCTAATTCCATGTAATTGGAAACTAGCTCTAGATCTGACATATTAATTGTATATCGTTTAGAAACGATATGTGTGTCGTCGCTATACTAAAAATGCAAGTACGGAGTATTTGATTTTCACTCATCAGTGGGATTGATGAATTGCATGCACGACTGAGTGACAGCCTAGCTGGAGAAAACACCGAGATTAAAATGCAAACGAGCAATGAAGTGGGCTACCGGAATTCAACCCTTAGCATCGTTTCGTAGCACCTTTTGGACGTTACTGATAGTATTCAGATGGATTCCAAAGTTGACATTCAACGGTTCGATCTACTTGTCAGTCCAAAAGGATCAACGCTCCGGAGAATGTTTGCTGAAATGTGTTGCATGTTTGTTGAAAAACATTACTCAAACATCGCTCAAGCTGTACCAATTACTAAAACGATGCATGACTGCATGTAGCTAAAAGCGTTGCTTAACCCTTCAAATTCTAGTATACTGAGCTCATGGGGTCCTAACGAAACGATTCGATAAAGTACAGTAATGGAAGTGTAACTAGAGGATGATGCTCCAACTTCCTAATACGAAATCCTGAAACTTGTAACAATTATCTTGTCAAGATAGATCAATGATTGTTGACTGCTCGGTGAGTATCTTACCATGGAGGTCCCAGGGTTCAATTTTGTAGAGGTCCAACTCCTGAATGAGCTGATCCCGCTGCGCTCTTCCAACCTTGCCGTGCAGGTAATAACCCACGAGCTCCTCGTCTGTGGGATGGAACCGGAAGCCCACGGGGATCGGTGCTGCAGCATGATTGTTGTTGTTGTTGCTGCTGTTATTGTTGTTCATCGCAAGCCTTGTACCTGACAAAACCAATTTCAAAGCTCTTACTCTTGCTCAGGATGTTACTGCACTTCCCACTTCATTGGCAACAGTATATTAGTATATTGTATGGACGAATTAAACACGCTGCTACTTAGGGCAAAGCTTTAGTGAAGGCCGAAGGACAGAACGATACTGAAGCATAAACAGGAAAACTGTAGGACTTTCTTCTAATCGAAACCTGAGTGATTGATCATTGGAAAGATTAACCTTACATTGGACTAATATTCGTGAGTGTGGAAGCTGCTGAATCGGGAAAATGGCCTGGGTTCAAAAGCTAAATCGAGTAACGGTTCACTATCAGTCCAGATGAGTGCCCAGATGAGTGTGATAATAGCTAGTGTCCTATACTCCTACGTCGCCTATTCCGAAGACTAAAGTAAAGTAGTGATCCTATTCTTTCGCCCAGCCAGCGCTCTAATCGAGCGACACCGAATATAAGACACAATCTACCTAGCTCGAGAGGGAGGTTTGAAAGTTTGTGTCAGCCAGGTTGGTCCAGGTAGTGGCTGCAGCCTAAACGAGTGCGGCAGTGCGCGCTGCTCAGGGTACAGTGGTACACCACAGCCTGAAATCAACATTTGTGTGGTACTTTCTTCGAAAAATACAGTGGTATCTTCTAAGCTGGTAACCTAATCAATCTCACTGTTAAGAGCTCAAGAGTATTAATAATTCTACGAAACTAGTACAAATCTGAGACAATGATCAGAGTACTGTCGAGCTCCTACTGCACCGGGAGCTAGCTGCATGCTCCACCTTTCACTGCAAGCTCTATAACTAGATATTCGGTCATGCAGCAGAACCAAGTGTGTGCAATTAATTTTATCTCATTTAGAGGGCTCTCCTGCCTGCCTGGCGACTGATGCAACTCGATCACTGGCCAGAGGAACTAGCTAGCTAGCTTCAGATGAATGAGCATGTGATCTGAGTTCATATGCAAACCCCAGGCTGACATTCTGATTGAACTTGCCAGCGAGTCAGGGGTACGGTTGCGAATTGAAAATGGCGCAGACAGTCTGCGCAATCAGTCTACGAAGCTAGAGCAATTATGAAAGTGGACCTCAGGCAGCAAGGCCGAGATGCATTCATAAAATCCTGTGGAACAGAGATCTACAGAACCAGGTTGTCTAGTCAAATCGAATCGTCCAGAAGATGTTGACCGATCGATCATTGGTCTTGTCGACAGAAACTACGGATCATTCCCCTCTCCACAGGAGAACTAGAAGAGCTTGCGAGTGCGTTTCCCGGTGCACTTTGTATAGTTAAGGGAGGTCAACATGAAAACCTCGTCAGCCGGGTACTTAATTGTCAGATGCGTCTGCATCCCCAATGCTTGCAGACATTTCCAGCTTCTCCTGGAGGTCAGCAATTCAGCATGGAGGGCAATCACCTATTATCATGCCCATTGAGGCTGGCGACTAAGTTGCCATTACTATTCAACCGCGGACCAGCAAATTAAGCCACATCAGTCCTTCCTCTTTCATGTAACCGACAGTGTTTCTGTAACCACAAAATCGAACATGAATATATTCAACCCTGTGACTTCAGTGCGAGAACGTTCTTAATTACTGAACACTTACGAACTGCTAGCGTTACGTACTTGGTGTTACTGCGCCAGAAATTCCTCGAATACTAGATACTGGAAAGTACAAAATGCCAACTATACAGCAACGGAGATTCACAAAATTACTAATCTAAAATTAATGCAAGTGAAGGTGTATAGTTAAATGACTCAATCTGCAAAGTACGTCGAATTACGATTTTTCCAGATGAGTAAACTAGCTTGAACACTGTTGTCACGAGATCAATTGAGTCCCGCGTGTACTAGCTAGCTCCAGTTCATACGTACCGGTTAAAATAAGTGGTGACGGATCTTAAAGTCTCATGAATCCGCCTTAAAACAAGCCACACATATTCCTTTTTCTTGGAAGACGCTAGTCACTCAATGTCATGCACATGATATTCCAAAGTCTCAGTTAAAATTGACTCCACTATTTACTCATGAAATGTATCGTTCAATCTCAACGGATTTGGAGATACCGTTTTAAATATTCTTCATCTTCTACCTATCATGTTCGTAAAATTTGATACTTAGACGATGGTTGGGCAAATGCTACGATCCCTAAGAAAGCGGAACGTTAACAGCACGAGCATGTCTTCGTGTGACTGACATACATGAAGTCTATATCATTCGATCTTCTCATCTTCCGATCCTACACTAAACCGCGTACGTGTCAATAGATGTAACTGAGTCCTCCGCAGTGATCGGTACCAGAAATTAGAATATGAAAAGTCACGGCGGGTGACCAGATGAATTTAATTCACTCAGGCTTGCGCTTGAATTGAATGACTGGCCGCACTCAAATTCTCAAAAGTTAACGGTCTTGCTGATCGATCTGATCATCAGGTCTTGGTTTCACAGGCCCTTGCAATAATTAAGCAGTCACATGCCAAGTTAAGGTATCAAGCAAAGACACATCGTATTCCTTTGATCTACTATATAAACTTATATTTCAGATTGTTTAGAGGAAATAGAGCTTGCACAAAGACCCCACTGTAATCACCTTAGAAGCTGTAGCTTTCGAAAGGCAACCCCACTTTCAGTTGGCATTAGCAATATGGATCACTTGCTGACGAAACGATGGGCCATTTTCTGAATGATGGAATCTCTTTAACCGCTGCCGCCCCGTAAGTGACGCGGTCGACACAGCTACCACCCACACAAACCCTACACCCCTTGCGAACTAGCCGGAGATGTAATCGAACTTGCAAAACTGTTGCTTGCAGAAGGAGCAAATTAGCAATGACCTCGTTCGAAGCCTAAACACGTACGGTTAGCAGATTCAAGAGATCAAGCGCGACTAGCTACAGAGAATCAATTGAATTGAAAACGAATCCCTTGTGGATGTATGCCGACTAGCTACCTTCAGTCACGAACCACCAGCCGCGCGAACGTACTTACTTCAAAACGCAACCCCAACGCCCCGGAACAACTTCAGATGCTGTCTGGACTCTGGAGGAAGTAAGGTACCTGGCACTAGACGTATAAGAGCATCTACACCTTGCCGAGCTGCACCTAGCTCACACGAGAGCTTGGTAGCCCCGCAACCGGCTTGATCGATCTGCTAAAAAAACTCCGACAGGCAGATTAATTGCTGCAGAATGACAGAATAAGGGTCCGGAGAGGAGCTTGAAATGGAACCTGTAGATCTGTGTACGTGCGGCGAGCTAGCTTAACTTGCAATGGGTTGGTTTGGGCTCTTGGTTGGAATCGGACGAGAGGCCGAAGCGCGCGGGGACCGAAGTACCATAATGGGTTTGGTTCCGCGCATGCAGGATCATTGCGGCGCCATCAGTGCTTGCCTGGTTGGTTAGGCAATTGCAAGGGGAGCCCTCGGGTTGTTTGCGGGCATGGCCAGGTTGACGCTCCCGGAAGCAAGGCACTAACTGGAGCTGCATCAAGGAACCGTTGTACGTACAGCCGTGGGTCCAGCGGGGGGGATGACTGTCCTTTACTTCATCTTGTTGTTGGCCAAGGCCTGCAGGCAGCATTTCTCTGCAACTCAAGAAATGTCCTCCGCAAGTTAGAAAATCATATATATATTTACTTGGTTTGGGTCCTTTTCGATGATCGGTGGGTTGCAGTGTGCGGGGTCCGCGTGATCGATCGAGCCAAAACTTCGGGCTCTCTCGTACGTACCGCGGTGGCGTACCAGTAGCAGATTTGACGTACGCGGAATTATTTTCTAGTTTTCTTTCAGTCTCCCGAAAGTGTCAAGTGGTCTGACTTGATTGGGGACGACTCGTGGAATGGTGATGTCACTGATGTGGGAATTCAATATTATGATAAATTACACTCACACCTGCAGTGGACCACTCCTCGACACAAAATCCATCCCTCTTTTGGAAGGGAAAATGAATAGGGAGGATACCGAAAATGGTGCGCATTACAAAAACAAGTGCAAGGTGGAGTTAACCCATTAAGGACCAGTCGACCACTTTTGGGTTGATTATGTCACATTTCTATTAGTAGGGGAAGATTGTTTATGAATTGTATTGTGGTTTGGTCGAGATGGATGAGAAGAATTCTAAGCTCAATCCTATGGAATAGAAATCGGGCCAATCTAACCAACCATGTGGTCTTAGACTTGAAATTTGTGAGGATTGGGGGTGAAAGCCTGAAAATGAAACAAAGATGTGTTATAACAATTTAGAAGGCAACATTGCTTGCCCCAAATAAAACAACTTCAGTATATTGTATTCAAATTGCACTCATCCGTACATTCAAATCCTTCTAGACGTTTGTTATGCTTCAAAAGTGAACATTCAGCCAATTTGACCAAAGACTACACTGTCCACCTCTAAAATTGACCATGGTCCTTAATGGGTTAAGGGTGCTATTCTTTTTGTAATATAGTGGAGGTGGAAATCTTATAAGTGGGTGATTGCAAGAAACACTTGTCCTATTTTTTGTCCCCTTGACCTCCATCAAGTAGTTTTTTGCTCATAACTTTTGCATAGTTTGCCCTATCAACTTGAAATTTGGAATGAATGTGCATACAAAAGTTTTATATGTTGTGTAATTTTTTCAATTTTTTTTAAATCATTTTACTATTTTTAAACTTCCCCTGATTGGTTGTCTACCTTGGCCATTTTAGGGGGTTTTAGTCCTATTTTTGACCCAAAAATGCAAATTTTGAGCTGAAAATTGGCATGCAAGGACCTCACCTAAAGTTACACAAGACCACGAAGAGATTTTTTGAAAATACTATACTATTCAACCTCCACATGTCGTCAAAGTGGCTGACTTTGCGCAAGTGTAGAGAATAGAATTTATTTTTTCTAAAGATGGAATTTGTTGGAAAAGAAAGACCTTTACTTGAAGAAAAAATAGATTTTTCATTTTCATTTTTTGAATTTTTTTACTATTTTTACCAAATTAGTGAAAAAAAGCTATTTTCATTGTATTTTCCATTGTCTATAACATTTAGAGAAAAAATTTCTTAGGTTTGAATTTCAAGAGACATAATATTCTCATTACTCTTCAAATTATCCATATTTTTTTCAATTTAAAAAGAATTTATTTCAAAGGGTCATAGGACTCACAGGACTCATTGATTTTGAGCCATTTTGAGCCAAAACCGGTAAGTGTTTCTTGCAACGACCCAAGTGGTCAATTTTGGATATACATTTTGTTGTTTAACCCTAAACTGCCAAAGTGTCAGCGATGCCATTTTGTAGCTTTGGTATGAATAGAAGATCTATCATGTGGAGAGCAATTGAAACTTGAAAGCGTTTTTTCATCCAGTTTTGCCTTGTTGACCTTTCACAGAGGGTTATGACGAGTACCCAATTGAATTTGTAGTCTTGCTAATGTTTGCCTTCTCATGAATGAGAAGTTAGGAAAAAAACGGATCACAAAATATATTGTTTTCAATGTATTTTGGCAAGTTCTTGCTCCTTGCTCTAAATCTGAAATTTCTCAAAAAAAACGTCATTTTTAAAGTTTGAGCCCAACTAAGAAAATGAAGGTCATCTATTCTAGTTTCTTCTCCAATTGGAATTTTGGAAAAAATCATAATTCTGAATATTTTATTGCAATTTGAACTTTAGAAGTATTTTTATTGTCTTTTGTATTGTAATTATAGAATGACATAAAAATTCAATTTTCTTCATGATATTTTCCACTAAAATATGTACTCATGGTGAAATTTTCAAATTTTTTGAAATAATTTCTATTTGGTATGATTTTTCTTCACTTTTTCTTGAAAAGTTCTCAGAAAAATCAATTTTCTTTAAAAAAATTTAAAATTTTTGGGAATTACAGAAGAGATGTAATGTCATCTCTGAAAAATAAATACAAAATTTTTTTGTACATATTTATTCCCAAATTGGCAGCAAACTGTACGTTGACACAAGGGCTAAGGGCAATTGCAAGAAACACTTATCCTATTTTTTGTCACATTGTGCTGATTTGTTTTTTGGCCATAACTTCCATTAGAGAAATTTTGAGCTCTCTAGAGGGCTGTTAGGAATTGACATGCAAAGCTATTTATTGAAGGCTAAAGATGATAGCCTTAGTACACAATGTGTATCGCTACCTTGTGTGAATATTCATCAAGTACTTATGAATTTGTTAAATAAAGAATTCACTTATTGTACCAAGGACTTGAATGACAAAATGTACCTATTGTTCCATTGTCCAATAAGAGGTATTTCATGGTGCAAACATCATGAGCATGAAGTACCAATGATCTTATTAATAAATAAAAGTCTCACTCATTGTACTAAAAACACATGAGCCATTAGTACTTAATTGCACCAAATTTGTCCTTCTCCAAATAAAATAATCCCTCAATGTACTTAAAATTTGAATGACAAGAAGTATCTAATGTCCCATTATCCAATAAAAAAACATGTACCTTTATAAACATCATGATGTCAAAATGGGTGGAAATAGGGGAAAAAAGTTGTCCTTTATTTGACAAGTACGCATTTAAATCCAATTGAGGACCCCAATTGAGGCCATTCTAGAGGCCCTTTGGAGAGTTCAAAATTTCTCTAATGTATGTTGTGGATCCAAATGACTCAAGATTTATAGGAAAGATACTCATAGGTACCATACACATTCTCTAATTTTTTCATAATTTTCAAAAATATTTTTATTTCAAAATAGTACTAGTGATTAAATGTCACACTTGGCAGTTTAGGGGTTTTTAGTCACTAAGGAGTACTTTCTTTTTAATGATTTTGAGATGAAATTTGGATGAGATGGTCTTCTAGTAGACTTGCAGCTCTCCACATAAGGGATTTTCAAAGAAGTTATTTTTATGTTGTGTGGAAGTCCACAAAGTGAGCTTCCTTCTAGTTGCATTTTTAAACATATAAAGTATTATTTTAGTGATTTTTTTGATGAATGACCATCTCCATAGAATTGTTGCAAATGGACACTTTTTATTTTTTGTATTTACTTATTTTTACTAATTATCCTGAATTAAAACATGAAGATATGTATTTTCTTGAGGTTTGGTACTTTTTAAGTTCTTATACTTAGAGAATTTTTCTATCAATTTCCTTTGGTGAAAACCTTCATCTTAGAAGTGTATACATTATTCATATTTTTCAAATTCTTTTCAAATTAATTTTTTAATTTTAAAGTACTCCAGAAAAAGTCACGAGTATTGTAGTAAAACGCAACAAATAGGATAAGTGTTTCTTGCCCCTAAAAACATGGTTATAGGTCCGGCATTTAAGGATTAAGCTTCTTCTCTATGACAAGTTTTGATGCAACTGGTGTCAATGTATCATTTCTTCACATGCATCAAATGCATTTTGGCATCACCTACATGACACTTTTAAAACCTTGCACCTTGCATTTTTGAAAATTTGTAGTTAATTCACAATGCATCCAAAAATTAACCCCTAAAGCCCTGAGGTGCGTTTTTTGGCATTATAAATTTTTTGGGCAGGTCACTACGAATAGAGTTTTTTTGTTTTTTTTTCGCTGAAATTTTTACACAAGATGTGCCCAAGGAGTATTTTTAAGGCCCAACAATTTTTGTAACTTTTGAGTTTGTGGTTAAAAAGTTATGGCATGATATGTTGTTTTCTTTATTGGGAGGGCAGCTCGAACAGCTGAAAAAAGGACATATCATGCCATAACTTTTTAACCACAAAGTCAAAAGTTATGAAAACTGTTGGGCTTTAAAGCTACTTCTGGGGCACATCTTGTGTAAAAATTTGAGCAAAAAAGAATAAAAACTCCATTTGTAGTGAGCTGCCCAAAAATTTTATAATGCCAAAAAATGCACCTTAGGGCTTCAGGGGTTAAGCAACGACTTGCATTTTGATTTGTATTTTGTAGTCTTTTATCAATGCAAGAAAATTGTTGTTCATTTTCTACAATACATCAAATATGCCACAAAGCTTATTTGTGCACTTCTAGGCGAAGTTACCTTAAAGAAATTTAAATCTACTAAAATAAAGCATATTTCAATTTGTAGTCAAGTATGCAGAAAGGTCTAGAAGGCAATTTGCTCTAAAAAAGCATCAATCCTTGTACAATAGGAAACAAATCAAATTGGCATTTTTGAATTCTTAGGGAAATAAATTTCAATGCTATCAACTTTAACCCCTAAAGCCTTGAGCTGTGTTTTTTGGCAACATAAATTTTTTGGGGAGCTCACTATGAATGGAGTTTTTATTTATTTTTCTTTGAAATTCTTACACAAGATGCACCCAAGGAGTAGCTTTAAGGCCCAACAATTTTCGTAACATTTGACTTTGTGGTTAAAAAGTTATGGCATGATATGTTGTTTTTTTCACTCGGAGGGCAGCCCGAACAACTGAAAAAACTTCTTTAAAAAAACTTTTTTTTCAAAAGTGAAATTTCAAATTGATTCTTTAGGTTTTTACAGAATTGGGAAGCTTTGTTTCATTCCATTTGTATTAAGAAGTCAAAAGTTATAAGGAATTTCAGTTTGCGAGTAGGTATAGTTTTCAAAGATTCCATACCTACCCGCAAACTAAAATTCCTCATAATTTGTTATTTCTTAATCCAAATGGAATAAAACAAAGCTTCCCATTTCTTTAAAAACCTAAAGAATAAATTTGAAATTTCACTTTTGAGAAAAAAAAAATTTTAAGAAGTTTTTTCAGCTGCCCGGGCTGCCCTATGAGTAAAGAAAACAACATATCATGCCATAACTTTTTAACCACATAGTCAAAAGTCACAAAAATTGTTGAGCCTTAAATCTATTCCTTGGACACATCTTGTGTAAAAATTTCAGATAAAAAAAATAAAAACTCCATTCGTAGTGAGCTGCCCAAAAACTTTATATTGCCAAAAAACACAGTTTAGGGCTTTAGGGGTTAATTTGACACCCCTCTCAACTCTTGAGGGCTAAAAAATTGAATTTTTACTATGAATTTTTTTATAATTTATTTTCTATGTCAATGACATATATGCCAAATTTCAAGGCCAAAAGTTTTACACAAAAAAAGATATTCAAAATCTACCAACATGTGTAGCTATGAGAAAAATTTCACTACTACCAACTTTGACACTGTCCCAAGGATTGAAAGAATTTTATTTTTCAATGAAAATTTTGCCATGAAATCATCTCTATGTTAGTAATATATATGCCAATATGTATAGTTGTGAGAATGATTTTTTATGTCCTTGTCAAACTTTGACCCACAAAATGGCACTAGTGAAGGGGCTAAAAAAAATCACTCTTAAACCTACATATGTTGATAGATTTCAAATATATCTTTTTGAAAAAATCTTTTGAACTTGAAATTTTTGCATATTTTATTAACATATAAGTGATCTTGAAGAAAAATTCATGGTAAAAAATCAATTTAAATTCACCCTTTAGAAGGATGTCAAACAATGAGTTGGCAAAAGTGAAATTGTCTCTTACAATAGCTCATGTTGGTAGATTTCAAATATCTTTTCTTATGTGAATCTCTTGGCCTTCAAATTTGTTACATATTATACCAACATAGTTTTAATTTCATGGAAAAAATTTCATTGAAAAACAAGATTCCTTCAATCCTCACGAAGGTGCCAAAGTTGATAGTGGTGAAATTTTTTTTATAGCTACACATGTTGGTAGATTTTGAATATCTTTTTTTGTGTAAACATTTTGACATTGAAATTTGACATGTATGTTGTTAACATACAAAATATATCATAAAAGATTTTATAATAAGAAACCAATTTTTCAGCCCTCACAAGGGGGTCAAAGATAGAAGCATTGAAATTTCTTTGTTTGAAAAATTCAAAAAACCTATTTTGATTGGTATCCTATCATACATGTCACTTCCAATATACTGGTGCAATTTGGTGGTATTCTTGTAACTACACCTAATTTCAATGAATTTTTAAATTGGATACCCCATATTTTTGCTTGAAATTAACTCTTACTATACATGAGAGTTTGTAGTGGATTTTTGAAATACTTATTTTCAACACTTTTGAAATTTGTAGTTCACTCTTTTTGTATCTAAAAAATGTAATCTAAGATAATCTAGAATTCTTTTTTGATAACCGACAAGATTGTACAAAAAAATTCAATACAATAAGTATAATGGCATATTGAATTGTATAGTTGTGCAATTTTAGGTGTAGCTACCTTACTTTGGGTCAAAGCAAAACTTATCTTCCTAAAAACATAAACTTCTACCGATCCTAAATTTTTTACCTATATTTACAAATACGCCACAATTTTTGATTGTTGATATCAAGCTGTACTAACAAAATTTATTGAAAAATTAAAGTGTTCCCTAATCCAAGTTACACTGTAGAGATACATAGTGATTTGTTTAATATGGGTGCAAGTTAAGCAAGGTAGAGTCCTCAAAAAGAGTGGTCTACCTCAATATTTTAGAAGTATTTTTTATTGTCTGGAAATTAACAATATAAATCCCTAAATGCCTAAATTTTGTTTTTTGGGAAACATAGCAATTTTAGATAGCTAACTACAAGTGAAATTTTATTTTTCTTTGAAATTTTCACACAATATGTGCCTAGGAAGTAGTTTTAAGTTCCAATAATTTTTATAACTTTTGATTATATCATTAAGAAGTTATTATATGATATGTAGCTTTCAATTCTTAATGGGCAACCTAGGCAATTTTGAAAATTAGTTTGTACAATTAGTTTGTAACCATCCATAGTGAGTTGCCCAAAATCTCTATGTTGCTAAAAAATGCAATTAATTTTGGTTCTTTAGGGATTAATGTGTCATAGATTTTGAAATCTGTATGAGTCTTAGATGTCTAAAAATCTATACCAATGCTAGATGTCCATTTAGATTGTGCAATCTGAAAAATAGCACATGGAATACCGCCATTTTTATGAAATTTTCCATCTAAGGTTGACAAAAATCATAATACAATGATGCATCGGAACAAATGTGATGTAATAGCATGACATAAAAAAATCCACATTACATCATGATAGAAAACCCTAATGTCCACATACAAAAATATTTTTGGGACCAAATGAACTTTATCAAGATTAAATTGTAAGCACGACAAGTGTAATGTGGAAAATCAAAATGGAAGCTAGTTTTGTTTTAAGAAAATTTGACTTTAGAGTTTTTGACAACGTGGATTCAACTCCTTCAAGCATAAAATGATTAGAATTCTAATTTTAGAATTTTATAGAGGTGAATGTCTCAATCATTAGATCCTAGAATTGAATCATTTAACAAAACTAATGATACATAAAAACATGACAAACATTGCCACTTCAAATCACTGGGTCTTCTATATCACTTGGTGATTAGGTTGTACTATAGTTAATTGATGATGTGAAAATTTCAACAATGTTAGCACATGAGCACAAAGACATGAGCCTACAAGCTTTGAATCTAGAGGTTGATATCTTACTTACCTACAACTAATTGAAGGTGTTTATAATATAAGTACAAAAGAACATGGAAAGAGTTTATAATATAGACACCTATAACCATAGAAGGCATTTATAATATAGATTCCTAGACTTATACTCTCAAAGGTTTTATGATCACAAGCTAGGACTCCTTAAATCCTTTGGATGTTGAGTTAAAATATGACTAATTTAATTGTATTTTTTTATTGTCTATAATTGAAATTTCAAACTTCAAAGTATAAATCTCTTTTAAAAAAATCTTGTAAATTTCACTAGTAATTATTTCATGACCTCGTAAACTCCTAAAGCACTAAAATGAATTTTTTGGTAACATAGCAATTTTGGGCAACTCACTTTTTGAAAGAATTTTTTTTTTTCTTTGAAATTTTCACACAAAATTTTTCCAAAGAGAAATAAACTTTTAAGGCCCAACAAGTTTTATAACTTTTGACTACATGGTTAAAAAATTATTGTATGATATGTAGTTTTATTACTTGGCGAGCAGCCAAGGCAACAAAAAACCCTTTTTAAAGTTAGTTTTCTTAAGAAATAATTTTTTTTAAATTATTTTATAAGATTTATATCTAAGTGAAAAAATTTGAATCATTCTATTTTGATAAATGAGTCAAAAGTTATGAGGAGTTTTAGTTTGGAGTAGTTTGTAGGTAATTATAGAATCTCTACTCTATAAAAAAGTTTGAAGTCCTTTATTCGAAGTCAATTTTCAATAATTTTGGAAGAAGCTAAAAACACTAATTGTTGATTGTTTATTACAACATCACAATTATTGGGATTGGTATTTTTCATTTCCATTAATAAATTGTTAATAATTTAGTATTTTGAATCATATTCTACTTCTTTCTACTTATTATTTTTTTACCTATATGTTGTACAATTTCAAATAATCTAAAAAATTTCAAGCATGTAGCCAACTAACCTTTGAAGAAAAAAATTAAAAAGTAACCACCATCTTGGATATTTTTTCATATAAATGAGACCATTTGAAGTGCAAATTCTCAGTTTCACATGGTCAAAAAACTTTCCAGGGATTAGTCATGATTTATATTTTCTTTATTACATTTGATTAGTAAAAAAGGTGAGTAAAATGATGACTTGATCATAAAATATAAATTCTCATATGTATTTAAGAATGTATATTCTTGGAATATTTGTATGTATATTTTGAAGTGATTTTCAAAATTCAAAAACTATTTTTGACATAAAATACAATGAATGGATGGTAGGATGAATATTGAACATTCATTTGCATATTTCATCCCAAATTCCCAATGCATTAAATGTGGCAACTTGAGAATTTTAAAACACCATGAATAAACAAAAGAATTTATTGAGACTTTGTTGCTCTTTGTATTGTACTACCGGTGACACTTGAATAAGAGCATCCCCATGCCTGGCTCGGGCAAATGGCCTGGCCAGGGACCACTTGCCGAGCCATTAAGGAAGCCCAAGCCTGGCTAAAAAAAATTTGCCCCACCCCAACATGGCCAACGAGGCGGGGAAGCAAGGTATTTCGCACTTCAAGGTGCCACCTAAGGAGATTCCGACATGAGAAAGCCTTTTTCTAATCCCAAGTACCTCAGAAGTTGGAAAAAAGGCAAAAAAAAAGACATGCCGGGTGCACTTGATGGCTCGCCATTTGGACGAGCCATCACCAAATTTGGCCGGGCCCGAGCTTATTTTTTCTTTCCCCGTGCGTGCCATGGGGCAATTCACATGGCCGGGCCCGGCCAATTGCCCAGGTTGCGTCTTTTTTTACGGAGGCGTGGGGATGCTCTAAGGGCTTTGAAAACCCAATTTTGATTCAGGAGTTTTTTGGCTAATACTAACTATCATGAAAAACATTAACTCTAATAGTAAGATTGTTTCATCAAGTAGTATAATTTTATAAAACCAATTGCTTTGGAAAAGTTGTAAAAATTAGGATTTTGACATTTTATATACCAGTTTAACATGAAAGTTCAAAAGTTTTTTTTCGGAAAAAGACTCTTCACAATCACTATATTGATAGTCCAAACTCCAAAGTTCCTTGTCTATGTTTTCATCAAAAACGCTCTAAAATTGCTATTCCTAGTATAAGTATCAAAATTTTCTTCAAAATTTTCTTGGACATAGACAACTATTGGATCTTGTAGTATCTTGGTTTGAAAACTTGCGGAACAAATTCATAATTTTCTATTTCGTGTCTTGCAAGATATTAGGATTTGAATTGACAAAAAGACTTTTTTTGGCCTTGCAAAACATAAGACAGTTGCACTTCAAAAGGTCACATTTGCACAAAAAAAATTTCATATTGGTGGTGCTTCTTTGGACTCACTTATTTAATCAAGTTGAAAGCATACTTGAAAATTTTTAGATCATTGAGCATTGTATAACATATAGGGAAAATAATATTAAGTAGAGAAAAGTATATAGTAGAAGTGTAGAACAATTGAAAATACTAATTTATTAAGAATTTAGTTATTGAATTTTTTCAGAAAATATTGAAAATTTAATTAAATAAAGGACTTCAAAGTTTATATTGGAGTAGAGAATTCATAATTGACTCAGTAAAACTCCTCATATTAACTTTCATCTCATTAATAAAAATGGAATGATTGAAAGCTTTCCACTTATCTATAGAGAGGAAAAAAAATTGATTTCAATATTTTGTTTTTATCAAAGCATTTTTTTCTCATCTATCTAGATTGTCGAGCTAAAAAAACAACTACACATTACACATTAATTTCTTAACCTCATAGTCAATATTTATGAAAATTGTTGGATCTTGAAGAAAAACCTTGTCCACATGTTGTGTAACATTTTCAAAGAAAATAAATAAATATTCTATTTGAAGTTAGATGACCAAAATCAATATGTTAACAAAATACAAAGCTTGGTCCTTTAGGGTTTCAAAAATAAGGTGTAGAAGTTTTGCATAGTGACATATCTAGCTAATTCAAAAAAAATGTTTAAATTAAAATACAAGATTCACAATAGAATGTTTAATTTTTGGAATACATTAATAGAATTTTTTAATATTTATATTAAAAAATTTGAAAAAAGAATTAGTATTATTTTTCTATCACTACATGTATAATAGATTGAAGTATTCTTCAAGCCCAACTCTAAGATCAAAGATCTAATGTAGTTGTAATTTATTGTAGGTGTAGGTGTAGGTGTAGTCATTTTAATTCCTAAAATTCCATTGTTTCTATAGGGGACAAAATTAATTTTGGGTAGGTTTTTATAAAATCGAATTTTGAAGCAATTTCCTTAAACTTCTTTAGAACTTACTATCTTTCTAAGAATATGACTTTTTATTTCAATCAATGCCCAAGAGTAAAAATATCCACAATAAGCATAAATTCAATTTATTAGGTAGCAACAATATTCCACAAAAATTTGAAATTGAAATTTTAAGAAAACATTAATAATTATAATAGATTTTATTTCTGTCTATATGGAAATCTTTTAGTCATTTTATTATTTTCAATTGGTGATGAGAATATTATAGAATATCTTGTTTTGAAATAAATTAAATCATCTCCTTTGTATATAAACTCTTGTTGTTAGAACAATCTCACCATTGTAATTGTAATGGATGTATTTTAAATCCATCTTACAACTAATCATGATTTGTTTTTTTCATATTTATTTCCAAATAGTAATTTATTAAAAATCATAAATTGCATTCTTTTCTTTTTCAACACCTTCAATTCAATTCTTCGTGATATAAAATTTGTAATTCATAATTTTTAGCTAAAAAAATTTTAATTAAGAGGATTCAAGGTAATTTGCCATAGTGCCAAAAAAACTATATTTACTTAACTTTGAATGTAATTATTTTGCAATCTACACTATCAAAATTTATGAAATTTCTTCTACAAATTCTCAATCAAGTCTATTGCAAGATCCTATGGTTATGTAAACAAAAAAATATTCGCTTGGTCCCAAATTTAGATATTCTTGTAGCACTTTGTAACATTGTGAATTTATCAAATTCAAATTCAATTGCTATCTAGGGTCAACAAAACAATTTTGAGCAATAGTTCCCTCAAGGTTCTTCCATGCAATTATCAATTAGAAGACAAATGAAATGGTTGAAGGGGTCAATCAATACTATTAGTCATATTTTTGCATCCTTTTGTGTATTTTTCAATTGAAAGAGTTGAAGCTCTAGGAGGTGGAATGAAGGTCTACATGTGATCTTTTGCCCATATTAACTATCTACAACTTCACACTCAATAACTAAGTGGCCACCAATGTTCTTTGAAAATGTTCCAAAAAGTCTATTTTTCAATATTCCAAAAATACACTTTAAAAAAACTCCCCAAAAGAGTCTAAAAACTCAAAATTTATAAAATACAAGGAATGCACCAAACACTCCTTACAACACAAAGTAGCTTTTTAAAATGTTATTTTTAGCATCAATTAAAAACATTTTTCCCAATAGATTGTATTGAATATTAATAGAGGAGATTATTGTTTTTCTATTTTTTGTTGTTTGTACAAAAAACAGTTGTTTTGAGTGGTTTTTGAAAGCCAAAGATAATCGGACCATACGGATTGAAGTTACATCCCCCTTATATTAATCCTAATATTCCAAAAGTCCCTTTAGAGACTCTAACTTGAAGGTTCAAGTAAGGTCCAATTATCTCAATTTTTAGTAAGGTTTTAGATTTTTTTTTAATTCTTTAATTATTAGGGAACATAATATTGTTTCAATCCACTCTAAGTAGAAAAAATTATGCCATTGAATTATGCCCCAAATACAATAGGATGAGCAATCTTGCCCCCAATATTTGAAATATGTTTTTTAAAATTTGTCTTTTATAGATTATATTTTTATCTATATGGGCAAGTTTTGATTTATTTCATTTGGATCATTGTTGTGAAAGTTATGAAGCTTTTTGTTTTGTAGATAATTTTTGCAAATTCTTGATAAGACAATGTATTAGAACCATTTTTTTAACTCAATTTTAGAGTCTTTGTTTTGAAAGTTGTACATGATTTCTAAAACAATCTAACCTTTGGAATTAGTCTTTCAATTCTACCTTAGAGTAATCAACAATTAAAATTTTTCTTCTATTTCATGCCTAATTTGACAACAAAAAATTCAAAAGAATGAAAATGACGAGGGATTTCTTAAAAAAAATTCACAACTCCTCAATTTAGTTCTTCAACATTAAAAAATTCTAATTCACAAATTCTATTTCAAAATCTTTAAGTTTAGAGGATTCAAAGCCTTATCATCTAATCAAATTAAGAAGAGCAAAACTTGTTATCTTTACATAAAATGCTTTAATCTTGTGACTAATATGTTTAAGAAATTTGAAATTTTTCCACATATTTTCATACTAGTCTCTTGTAGTTAGGTGTGGAAAAAAAATACTTAATTTTTTGTTGTTTGCATTGAAAATAGAAATTTTGAGTGTTTTTTTACCCTTGAAATAACCTTAAGAATTGAGACTACAAAGTTCACATAGTAGGAAATATTATCTTGTAAAAGTCATGGTACAAGTATATCTCAGTTGTAATTATAGAAGGTTTGAGTGGTGTTATCAAGTATACATATGAAAGAATTATAGAGCTAGAGTTTCAAGAAGATGGTCTTGTAAATTTCAAACTCAATATTACATTTTCATCCATTCAACTTATTTCTCATTTTTTGCAAGTTTGTCACATAAGGGGAGATTTTGAGGGCATTAGAAAACCATGAGTTATTTTGGATTTTCAGACTATGGAAATGAGGGGAAGAAACACTTGTACTATTTGTTGCATTTTGTCACATCTTAATTTTTGATTTGTTTTTTGGCCATAAATTTTGTGTTTTAGCTCCAAATGACTCAAAATTCATAGGAAAGCTACTCATAACCATTATATACCTTTTAATATTTTTGAAGATTTTTCAAAATTAATTTACTATTTTTAAACAACCCCAATAATTTCTCACAATAGGTAAAGTAGGAGTTTTTAGCACTGCATTTGAACCAAAAAAACGAATTTTGAGCTAGAATTTGGAGAGAATGGTCTCTTAGTAGACTTCTAGCTATTGTCCAAAGGAATTTTTAAAAATACTTATTTTTATGTGGTGTAGAAGTCCATAAAGAGAGCTTCTTTCTACATTTTTTTTCAAAGGTATAAAACATTATTTTAGTGAATTTTTTGGTCAAATCTCATCACCAAAAAGTCTTTTCAAATGGAAAATTTTTAGATTTAAGAAAAAATTCTATTTTTTACAAATTAAAATGTAAGAAGTTGTGTAGTTTCTTCACTAGAATTCTATGTGAAATCTATGTCCAAAATTCCATTGAAGAAAATACAACTTTTGACATTTTGATTTGTAAGAAATAGAATTTTTCTTAAATCTAAAAACTTTCCATTTGAGAAGACTTTTTGGTGATGAGATTTGACCAAAAAATTCACTAAAATATTGTTTACACCTTTGAAAAAAAATGTAGAAAGAAGCTCTCTTTGTGGACTTCTACACCACATAAAAATAAGTATTTTTAAAATTCCTTTGGACAATGGATGGAAAATTTTGTTAAAATGGTAGTATTCCATTAGTTTGACACTTTTGACAATTCAGACCGCACAGTCTGAAATCTACCTCTGTCATAGATTTTTGAAATCTACATCTGTTGTGGATGTCTAAAATCTAGACTTGTCCAAGATGTTATTGACCACATGGTTTGAAATCTAAATCTCTCATAGATTTTGGAAATCTATATGAATCCTAGATGTCTGAAAATGTTTACCAATTGTACATGCCAGTTTTCAATCTAGAGCATGCAATCTGAAAAATGGCATTTGGAATACCGCCATTTTAACAAAATTTTCTATGTAGCTAGAATTCACCTAAGAGACGATTCTCTCCAAATTCCAACTCAAAATTTGTTTTTTTGGGTTCAAATGCGGTGCTAAAAACTCTTAAATCATCCATTGTGAGAAATTATTGGGGTTGTTTAAAAATAGAAAATTATTTTTGAAAAATACTCAAAAATAAGAAAAGATATGTAATGATTATGAGTAGCTTTCCTATGAATTTTGAGTCATTTGGAGCTAAAATACAAAAAATTATGGCCAAAAAACAAATCAAATACTAAGGTGTGACAAAACGCATTAAATGTTTCTTGCAATCACCGTGGGCTACATCAACAATGTAATGTGGTTAAAAGACCGACAATAGTAATTTTTTATAAATTTAAATTATTATTTTTAAATTAATTAATTTTTTAATTAGTTTTAGGTTTCCCAACACTTTTTGAAATTTTTGAAATAAAAAGTTAAATTTTTAAATTTTTAAAAATTCAGTCATTATGGGCCAATTTTATCTTTCTAAATAGCATAAGGAACATATAATGGAACAATCCTCACTTGCCTTCAAATTTAATGCTTTCCATTTAGGAGGACTTTAAGTGTTTTATTATTAACCTATATTATAATTGTTGAAAACAACCATTTCAAAAGTTTTTAATTCTAATTTTAATTCTAACATCTTTAGATGCTAGGAAATAGAAGAGATTTATTTAATTTGACAATGCTTGTTTGGATGATCCCTTGTGAAGAACATTCAACAAAACAAAAAATGTTTTATTCTTCTATGATTGTTAAAGCTGAAAAAACAATTTGTGAGTACAGAAGATGAATTTCAATCCTTTTTTTGGATACACAACTTTGCCAATGGTGCATTGAGATATTGAATTAAGTTCAAGTATTGTCATTTATTCAATGATTTTACAACTGAGTGGTCAAAACACATGAACTTGTATTATGTAGTTTAGTATTTTTGTTGTTTGTTTTTCAAAACTAATTTTGAAATTGAGGAATGAATATTTTTGTCTGAGGAAAAAATTTGAAATTCCTTCAATTGGATGAAAGTTTTAAGAAAAAACATGATGATTTTGTTGCATTAGGTCATTTTGAAGGGGAATTTCAAAAAGAGTAATATAGGCTTTTTGGAAAAAAATATTCAAAAGTCAATAAAAAGTGAATAGTTGAGTGAACATTATAAATAATATATTCTCAAAATTCTGGGCATAAGGAAAAATTATCCAAAAGTTACGCACAAAACCATATACCATATATGTAGGTCAGTTTCATTAATGATTAAGGAAAGTTTAGAAGATGTTGAAAATTTTAAAATTATTTAGAAATATTTCTAAACTAAAAAGATTTGAAAAAAAATTTCTTGAGAATAATTAGAAAAAGAAATACATTTACGCATGAATAAAAAGAATCAATGTAAAATTAGGAATGTTCTTTTAAAGTGTTGAAAACAAAAAAAATTCCTATCTACGTGCCAAATTGTCAAAGTAAAAAAAGTAAAATATTTGGGCATGAGCTTGCCAAAATAGACCTACACATATGATAGGATCATTGTCCATTTGGTGAACAAATGGGATTTGGGGCATGTAATTACAGTCTCAATTTATGCCATGATTTTTGAAACTTTTTTTGAAGATAGAAAATCTAAATAACTTCAGAGGAATATAGATTTTTTACAAATTCGTACTTTGGAACAAAAATTATACTCAAATAAATTCAAAACAAGACACTTGGCAACAAAAAAAAATTCCAAAATTTTGAAGTAAAAAAAAAAGATTTTCATAGATTATACTTTTGTCTATATCAAAAGTTTTGATTTATTTCCTTAGAATAAGTTGTATGAAAATTATAACCAGTCTTATTTTTTTGGCAAACTAAGTATCTTTTTGAAAAAATAACTTGTGAGATTTATTTTTTAATGCAATTTCTATCATTTTTCAAAAAAAGAGTTTCACATAATTAAATTTGTTTGCTAGAACAATCTCACTATTAGGATTAGTGCATTTTAATACCATCTTAAAGCTATTAACAATTTAGAATTTTCTTACCTACTTATACTTAACAATTTTTTTAAGAATGAAAATTAAATTTTATTGAATTCATCTTTTTTCCAAGACTCTCAATTTAATTTAGCACTATATAGATTTAAAGCTCCAAACTCTATAGTGCAAAAAATTTAAGTTAAGAAGGTTCAAAGACAAAAATCCTAGTTTCATATTATGCTTAAAAAATTCTTTTTTTTCACTTTAAATGCAAATATCTTGCAATCTCTCCAATCAAAATTTCTAAAATCTATTTCACATATTTTCATCCTAATTGTATGTACTAATATTGTATAGTTAAATGTACAAAAATAATGATTTTCAATTTTTTGACTATATGCAATAAAAATGGCAATTTTGAGTGTTTTTTTGGCAAAAAAAGAAGTCTTGGTTCTTTAAGGGTTAATTAGAAATTTCATACAAAAAGATGTTTTTAATGTTTAAGTTGTTAGAAAATAGTAAGACATTCCCAATCAATGAGACTTAAAAATAATTGAACTCTAAAATCTTTTTAGGGATGAGATGCAACCAATGAAATAGTAAACTAGTATTTTTGAGAGGCTAATATTACACATACAAAAAAAGTCTTTTTTGCACCTATATGGAGGGTGAGGATTCTCTTTAAAATCCTTGAACTCATAGTTGTAACCCTATTCAAAGAAAGTTTTTTCTAAATTTCCACATGAAATTTGTTATTTAAGAAACTTCATAGAACTAAAAAAAACATCAAACCAACAAATTTCTTTAAATATGAAAATTAATTTTCAAAATAGTATGATGTTGTTTTGAATTTTCTCCAAAAATGAAATACAATTGGAAAATAACCAGATTCTAACAAGAATTTTGAACACGGGTCATTGCAAGAAACACCGGTCCTATTTTACGTCACAGCGCGAACCACTTTTTTGTTTTCCACTATAACTTTTGGAGATTAAGTCCAATGAACATGAAATTTTTATTGAGCATACCTAACTTGAAGTTTATTAGATACCTTATTTTTTAGAAATTAAAAAAAATCATTTTATATTTAAAAAAACATTTTTGTTGAGCTGTCACAAAATTAGGTTTATGGTTATCATTACGTTCGCAGTGTCTAAATTTAATGATTTGAAGACGAAACTTTCATGGTTTATTTGCATAGGTGTAAAACCTATAAATTCCAAATAAAAATCTAAAAATATGTAGTTTAATGTCCTCCACATGAATACAAATTTTTTCCTATGGCACGCAATTTTTGAACATTGATGATGGTTCTAAGATTGTTCTTTTGGTCAAATCTCATCAAAATCAACTTTCTTCAAATGGAAAATTTTTAGTTTTTCTTAAAATTTATTTTCTTTTTTTTTAAAATGTGGAAGTACTAATTTTCATGAGATTTTGCACTTTTCTGGATTTCCTACTTAAAGATTTTTCCTATACCTTTCCTTTCTAGGGTACCTTCTTCTTAAAGGTTTATACATGAAACATGTTTTTTACCTTTTTTTAAAACTTGTTTTTCTAAATTTAAAGTAGTCCCAGAAAAAGAAAAAAAAATACGTTTGAAAACGCTATGCTTTTTGCACGGTGTTTCTTGCAACAACCCACACATTGATTTTGTTTTGTGCCCCAAGAGTTAATATGCTTGTACTTGTAGAGAATGTGCAAGAAATTATACAAATAGATTTATTCGTTTTACTTAAATGTGTATCACATTGCAATATGAAATTGAAAGTTTTTTAACCAACTTTCTAATTATAGAATGACATAATTTGGTTTATGATAGGATCTACTCTATTTTGTGGTAAAAACATTGATTGGCCTAGTTTGCTATGTATTTGGTATTAATTGTCTTTGTTGTTATTTATTAAAAAAGAATCAATCTTTACAAATTACTCTGAAAGTGTATGACTTATAAAGACATCTAATTATATTTCTAGAAACTAAAACAAAAAAATTATCATTTATAAATGGAATTAATGTTGCAATACACAAAAAGATATGAAGTTTGATTGTGTAATTGTAGGCTCCATCTTTGAAGCACTAGCAAGGAAATAGTCTTTGTAGACAAGGGAAACAATCTATGAGAAAGCCAATTCTATAAATCCACATCTATATCTAATTTTGTTCAAATGAATTCTTTGTATTCATTTGAGAAGAAGAATGAAGGAGAATATAAGATCTCTTATCACTTAGTCCAAAAGTAATAAATGAGATTGTGCACACTTCTAGATTCTTTGTGTGAAAATGAATGCATAGATATTATTTGGATGACAATGGTTACATAGGCATGAGGTGCATCTACTATGATGGATTAGACCTTTTGTTTACATTCTTGTAGTCTTTTCTCAATGTTAAAAGACCACCTTTCGAATACTAAAGGCTAATAAGAAATCATCTATGGTAATTGCACCTAAATATGACTTCTATCTAAAACTAACCTCTTTAGATTCTTGCCTAAAATATAATCCTACTACCATGAGAGTCTAATATTGGTTTTAGCAACCCTTATTTTGATTCCTTTGAAAATTCTTAGTTTATTTATTGATATTCAATAATGCCTACATTGAGAATTTAGAAATTTATTTGGCTTTTTGCACAAGTCTACCAAAAATTAAACAATTTAACAATGATGGCAATCTTGTTTCTTTGAATTGTTTCTTTGAATGCATTTAGGTGAAATTATAGTACAACAAAGTCAACAAACCATTGCAATTAGAAGACTCTACAATAGACACCTTGGGAATGATCACATTATGGATTTTTTCAATAAATGAAATTTGGAAATAGCAATGGAGTGATTAGTAATTTCATTAGACCATGCCCATAGCAAGTGCTTCAAACAATAGCACCATTGGAAGTTTAGTGTGGTTTGGATATGAAGTTTGATCAATGTGGTCTACTTCTATCTTAGGGTGAAACAAATTTTAGCATACCAACAAAGACCAAAAACTCAACACACGAACTAAGAAATTTCTTCAACATTCTCAAGTGCTTTGTTTTTTCCACCTCAAACTATGCTCTCTATACCTCAAAGATGGGATTATAGCACATATCATGCTACTATCAAGATACAATACTTGGTCGTCTACCTGCTGTGAGTGATTATTTACCTACCCATGGTAAATAGTCAAGTACAACTAATTTTTTTGTTAGTTTGTTGATTTTCTTAAACTATGGGTGCTTAGGTATTGTTCATTGTGCCTTCTAAGAAATGGAGCTTTACTTGAGAGTTTTAAGTGAACTTACTTAGAAAAAAATCACCCAATATGCAGTTTAAAACAAAAACTACAAGTGGGTTGAATAATTAACTAAGCCTTGGTCATGTTTTGTAAAATATGGTTCAGACTATAACTAACAATTTTCTCTTGTAGAAATTTGTACACCCTTTCAAAAAAATATAAGGCTCAACCCAAACAGACTTTCCTAGCAAAAATTATGGGTCGATGAAGTTTGACTGCTAATCGGTTCTTCAAACTTCATCCATAGTTTTCTTCTAAACTACAACTTCAAATGGACTTTGAACTTAATTTAAAATTTTTAGATATTTAATTATTTCTACATTTCTAATTTTGTCTCAAGATTATGATTTTTACTAGCTTTTATCCAATTTATAATCTAAACTTTATCTTTGCATATATTTCTTGTTTTAAGTTGGATTTCTAAATGTGAAATGTTTTTAAAAAGATCTAAATGTCTACTTTGAGGATAAAATCTAAAATTTTCTCTAATACTTCAACTAAGTGGTTTGACTTCACACTTTGCCTTGGCTTTAATTAATTAACACTAATTACATGTTTAACCCCTAAAGCCCTGAACAACGTTTTCAGCAAAAAAAATGCTCTAAAACTGCCATTTTTAATACAAGAGCATAGTTTTTAAAAAAAACATTTTTGACTCATGTAACCGTAGGATCTTGTAGTAAGGTGGTTTGTAAACATGTGGGAAAAATTTCAGAAATTTCCACCGTGTAGATTGCAAGATATAAGCATTTGAATTGACAAAAATTGTTTTTTTATCCCTGCGAAAATTCGGGCAGCTGCACTTCACAAGGTCACATTTGTGTGAAAAAAAAAATCAAAATGGTGGTTACCCTTTGAATTCATACTTCAATGCAAGTTGGCTACATTCTCAAAAAAATTCAAACCATTTGAAATTGTACAACATATAGGAAAAAATAAGTAAGTAGAAAGAAGTAAAAAATGAGCCAAAAATACTAAATTGTAAACATTTTATTCATGGAATTGAAAATGTTCAATCCCAATGGTTAAAATGTTGTAATAAACAATCTACACCTTCTGTTTTTATTTCTTTTCCAAAAATATGAAAAATTGAATTAAATGAAGAATTTCAAACTTTTTTTGTACTGTAGAGATTCTGTAACTAGCCGCAAACTACCCCAAACTCAAAATCTTCATAACTTTTGACTCATTGATCGGAATGGATTGATTCAAAGCTTCCCATGTCTGTATAAACCTAAAGAACCAATTTGAAATTTAACTTTTCAAAAAAAGTTATTTTGAAAAAGTTTTTTCAGCTGCCTGGGGTGCCCACCGAGCAAACAAAGTGACATATCATGCCATAACTTTTTATCCACAAAGTCAAAAGTTATGAAAATTGTTGGGCCTTAAAGCTACTCTTTGGATACACATTGTATCAAAATTTTGAAGAAAAAAATAAAAACTCCATCCGTAGTGAGCTGCCCCAAAAATTTATAATCTCAAAAAACGTTGTTCAGGGCTTTAGGGGTTAAAAATGAAAATATAGGTGTTTAGTTACAAACCTTGGAGGTTGATTCTTCATAACAGGAAACAACTGCTATTCTAAAATTCTCCTCTTGATCCATCTTTGTCGTAATTTTATTACACTTTTTTTGTATTTTACAATATTTTTTTTAAAGTAAACTAATTTCTTATTCTCTAATCTTTAATTTTGCAACTTCCTCCATTCCTTCCAAGTCTATATTAGCCTATTAGAATTTTCTAAGTATCAACTTTCAAGACATTAGAATTTCTTGCCACTACTTTATCATTTAGCATTCTTCCATTCAATCAATGTTTCTGACTACTTTTCTATTGAATTTCCAATGCAATTTCCTAATTCTTTTTCCCTATTGTTTTGTATAACAACTCCAACTCCAACTTCAAACTACAATTCTATCATTCTATAGTTTGAGTTTTTGAATTCAATTGTTTCCTCAATGGTAGTGTAGGCTAATAAGAGAAAAAATGGTGAAATAGAAGTTGCTAATTTCTACATTTTGGGTTGCTAATTTTTATTTTTATGTCTTCTAATTCTTCTTCTACATGCTTTAGCTTCCATTTCGACTAGTGACAAATTTTTATTTTTAGATTTTTAGTATTTTTCCTTATAAAAGCTAAGATCAGCTTTTAAAGTTGATGTGGAACTTGCAAATCAAACCTTGCTAGTGAAAGTTATGCATGAATGAAGTTTTATTGCTAATCAATGCTTAAAACTTCATTTGCTCATAACTTACTCATATCAATTCATATTTCCTTGTATTTTATATTTTTGAAAAAAATCTCAATCTCTTCTATTAGATTGTAAACTCAAATTTATATTGTGACCTCCTTCTAATGGTCTAACTATACTTTTAGCTCAGCCTACATGTACTCTAACTCTTAATCTGACTTTTGACAAATTATTATTTTCTTACTTAAAATTTTTTTTCCTTGTAGAAGCTAAAATGAATTTTCTAAATTGATATAGCACTTGCAAATTGAACCTTTATAATATAAGTTATGCATGGATGAAGTTTTATATGCCAATTGGTGCTTAACCCCCCTAAAGTCCTGAGGTACGTTTTTTGGCATTATAAATTTTTTGAGCAACTCACTACGAATGGAATTTTTATTTTTTTTCACTGAAATTTTTACACAAGATGTGCCCAAGAAGTAGCTTTAAGGCCCAATAATTTTCGTAACTTTTGACTTTGTGGTTAAAAACTTATGGCATGATATGTCATTTTCTTTACTCGGAGGGCAGCCCGGGCACTTGAAAAAAAAAAAAAAAAATTTAACTTTTAAAAAAAACTTTTTTTTCAAAAGTGAAATTTCAAATTGATTTCTTAGGTTTTTACAGACATGGAAAGCTTTGTTTAATCCCATTTGGATTAAGGAGTCAAAAGTTATGAGCAATTTTAGTTTGCGGGTAGGTATGATTTTCAAAAATTCCATACCTACCCGCAAACTAAAATTGCTCATAAGTTTTGACTCCTTAATCCAAATGGAATGAAACAAAGCTTCCCATGTCTGTAAAAACCTAAAGAATCAATTTGAAATTCCATTTTTGAAAAAATCTTTTTTCTCAAAAAAAATTTCAGCTGTCTGGGCTGCCCTCCGAGTAAAGAAAAGAACATATCATGCCATAACTTTTTAACCACAAAGTCAAAAGTTACGAAAATTGTTGGGCCTTAAAGCTACTCCTTGGGCATATCTTGTGTAAAAATTTCAGCAAAAAAAAATAAAAACTCCATTTGTAGTGAGCTTCCCAAAAGATTTATAATGCCAAAAAATACACCTCAGGGCTTTAGGGGTTAAGATTTCATCTACTCATAACTTATTCATTTTCACTTGAATTTCTTTATATTCTATATTTTTCAAAAGCTCTTAACCTCTGATATGAGATTATAAACTCAAATCTATACTATCATCCTTTTCCAATGGTCTAACCACACTCTTAGCCTTAGCTATAAATAAATACTAATATATAGAGATGACTACTTAATTAAACTTTCACTAACTCAAGCCAAACACCCTAATGGCATAGAAATGGAGAAGAGGGAACTTTAACCCCTAAAGGACCAACATGCCTTTTTTGGCAACATAACGATTTTGGGCAGGTACATGTGGCTACAGATTTCCATATTTTGGAACCAAACTTTAATAAGGTAGGAGGTCCATAAACCGCTCATCTAAGAGCTGAAGCTGATTTTTGGGGAGGTAGAACTTCTTAAATTATTTTTCAGTAAATTTTCCTTGAAAGGCAAGACAAATTGGCATCTAACCCAAGTTGTTTCATATTTTTTGAAGCTTTGTAGAATTAGTTATGAATTTCTGAAGCAGCAGAAAAGTGCATTTTTGTGGGCTCTAAAACCGACCACCTGCTCAAATGCACACCACTTGTACAGTCAGGTCCAGCTCATTTACGAATTCTTGCATACACAGGGAACAAAACTTCACTACTGCCAATTTTGATGCCCTCCCAAGGGCTGAAAATTATTTTTTTAACATGAATTTTTTTTCACAAGATCCTCTCTATGTTAATAACACATGTGACAAATTTCAAGGTCAAAAAATTTACCAAAAAAAAGATATTTAGAATCTACTAACATTTGTAGTTAAGAAAAAAACTTCACTACTATCAACTTTGACACCCTCCCAAAAATTGAAAAAAAAAAATTTGGCCATGAAATTTTGGTCATGAGATCACCTCTATGTTAATTATATGCGTCATAAATTTCAGGTTCAAAAAATTTATTCCAAAAAAGATATTCGAAATCTACTATCATGTGTCAATATAAGGGACAATTTTACTATTGCCAACTTCGATGTACATATTGGTAGATTTCAAATATATTTTTTGTGTGAATCTTTTGAACTTGAAATTTATCTTACATAATATCAACACAAAGATGATCTCATGAAAAAAGTTTCATGGCCAAAACTTTTTTTTTCAATTTTTGGGAGGGTGTCAAAGTTGGTAGTAGTGAAAGTTTTTTTCTTAACTACACGTTAGTAGATTTTGAATATCTTTTTTTCGGTGAATCTTTTGGCCTTGAAATTTTCCACACATATAATCGACATAGAGATGATTTCATTCCAAAAATTTCATGCCAAAAGAAAAAGTTTTCAATCCTTGAGACATTGGCAAAGTTGACAACAGTGAAAGCTTACAACTACACATGTTGATAGATTTTGCATATCTTTGGGTGAATCTTTTGGCCTTGAAATTTTCCACATATGTTATCAACTTAGAAATGATCTTGTACAAAAAATTTCATAGTAAAAAACCAATTTTTCAGCCCTTGAGAGGGTGTCAAAGTTGGCTGTAGTGAAATTTTCTTTAACTGTGACTGCAAAAATTCGTAAATGAGCTGGACCTGACTGTACATTGGAAAGTGCAAAATGTACCTCTAGAGCCTGATTGGTTTTAGAGCCCGCTCCATTTTAGGACCTCCTACCTTAGAAGGTGTGGATGAGGAGTATCTTCAAAGCCCAACAATTTTCGTGACTTTTGACTACATGGTTGAAAAGTTATTGCATAAAATGTTGTTTGTTTCTCAACTCGGGCAGTTTGGGCAAATCAGAAAAAATCACTTTTTTGGGAAATAAAAATTTGAAATTGATTTTATAGATTTATATATACATGTAAAGCTTTGAATCATTCCATTTGGATTAATGAGTCAAAAGTTATGAAGGATTTTAGTTTGCGGGTAGTTATGGATTCTCTTTTCTAAAATAAACTTTGAAGTCCTTTATTTTACTCAATTTTCAATTTTTTGAAAATAAATTAAAACATTGGGTGTAGATTTTTTATTCCAACATTTGAACCATTGGGATTGGCATTTTCAATTCAATAAATAAATTGTTACCATTTTTGTGTTTTGAATCATTCTCTACTTCTTTCTTCTTACTATTTTTTTGTACATGTTGTACAATTCCAAATGATATGAAAATTTTCAAGCATGTAGCCAACTTGAATTGGATAATAAATCCAAAGAGTTTCAACCATTTTGGACATTTTTGCATACAAATGTGACCTTATGAAGTGCAGCTGCCCGGATTTTCGCAGTGGAAAAAAAATGATTTTTATAACTTCAAACACTAATATCTTGCAATCTACATGGCGGAAATTTCTGAAATTTTTTCTACATCTTTCCAAACTAGTGCACTAAGAGATCTTATGGTTACATGTGTCAAAAAATGTTTTTTTTCTGAAATTTGGTAGCTCTCCTAGAAATGACAGTTTTGGAGCAGTTTTGGTGGAAACATAGTTGTGGTCCTTTAAGGGTTAAAGTGTCACCATATTTTAAAATACGGAGTTTTTTAAATAAATCAAACCACACAAAGTCAAAGCTTCACCGTGAGTTTGAAAACCACAACAAGTTCTTCCTTCACGAAGTCAAAACTTCACCATCTCTAATGGGTCAAGGAAAATATGAATACTTAAAACATTTAGTACAAGTTTGAAATACACCAACATGTTAGTACAAGGATTGTACGACTCAAATACAACAAAAACATGCACTAGGGACCTTCCCTAAGCAACATTGTCAATCTTAAGGGAAGAAATCTTTTAGGTATTTGAAAACTTCCAAAAACTCAACAAAATACTTAAAACAAGCATTAGAGGCTTTTTTTAAGTGGCATCATTAGTCATAAGGGAAAAAATCCTCTAGCATTAGTACAAGTTGTGAAAAAACTCAACAAAATTCAACTAAAATACCAACAAGTATACCAAAAATTCCAGCAAAACACACAAAAAGTTAGTAAAACTTCAAGGGACCCCAAAGTCTTACAAATTTTCAACAAAAACACAAAATAAGAGTTTGAAATGCTCCAAAATACACATACTTAGCAATTTGATTTAAACTTGGTCAAAAATCCAATTAAATGGACAATGTAATCGTGTGCCAAAATAATGGCTTTAAAGAGTGATTTGAGAGAAAAATTGATTCCCATATATACTTTCCCAAAGTCTCCCACCTCCTTTGATTTTCATGTGGTAATCTTATCATTTAGGATTTTCATCCTAATTTAACTATTTTGACTTTTTACATTGGTCCATTTTCAAACTTTTGAAGATTAACTCTAAATCACAAGAAAATTGCGCCATTGGCTTCAAAAGGTCATTTTTAGTCTCAAAAAATTCCTTACCTTTTTTTTCATACTAAAAATTCAACGAATCCTAGTGCTAACTTAACGACAAAAAAGGCTAAAAATTCAACTTTGAGAGTTTGACTTTCCTGTGAAAAGTATTAAGGCTAGGATCTTTAGTAGGTTTAAGGGAATTATAAAATATCTAACTTAGACCACATTCCAATTCCATGGGCATCTGTAATGTTGGTCAAATTCCACTGTAATCTTTAATTTTGTTAATTCAGAGAATATCTTGTTAATTTTCATACTTTTGGCTATTGAAATGTTTTGAAGCTTGTTGAAGTTTTTCATTACTATTAAAAAGGATACTTTGATTTTCAGTGAGATTTTACCGCATGCTGGATAATTTCTAAGATTTTTCCATTGAAAGTTAAAGTGGTTGATTGTTCAGAGAAGCATCTTTGGGGGATCTAAAACTTTTTGAGGGACCTCCCATAGAATCCTACAAAAGATGTATAAGCCTAAATCTAAGCAATACAAGATTGTTAAAAGAAAGTAAAATCTCATGCCATCCTTCAACTACTAAGGCTCGGAGAATCTTTCATTCAAAAAAAAATCTTAGCTAAGCAACTTTGTCATTGAATTCCTAGTGTGATTTCAACCCCAAAACATTGCCCTTTAGCCATAGATTCCCTTCATCAGTCCATCACTATGTTTTCTAACTTACATATTTTTATTTTTATTTTGAAAAAGGAGGTGACCATTAAAAAACCAAAGAAAGAAAAACAACTAGTCCGGCATTTTCCAACTTGCATATTAACAGTCGAGGTTTCTTTTAAAGGTAGAATTCAATTGGGAACTTAAAACCTATTTGTGAACCTTGGCTCTAAAGTTCTCACAAAGTTCTCTTTGGACCTATTTTAGCCAACTTCATCACATACATGATAGGTGGGGCTATTTTAGGTAAATCTACCAAAAATAAGTTTTATTTGGATTTTAATGTTTTTTAATCTATTTACAAGCGAGATTTTGATTTAAATGGATAAAAACACTTGAAATATGACAAAATACTATATTGGCATGTAACATACCTATTTTGATTTTACACTCTTTTCTTTGGGAGGGGGGTTGTACTATTTTATACACTATATTTTATAAAGAATCCCCCCCCCAAAAAAAAACACAATGAATTCCAAATGACAATTTAAAAACTTACATTGGCCAAAATTCATAGTTGCTGGTCACTTCTTTCTAGCTACTTGGTGTGTTACTCATACAACATCATATTCACCCAGCCCACCCAATCACCGGGTCTACACTACTTCGAGTGTTGCCATGACCATGCTCCTAAGAACTTCTAACTTTTTAATGTAATTCCATTGAAAGCAAAGTCCTAACTTTGACCACAATGGGTTGTTTTACCTTACCTAAACTTCATTACCTAGCCTCAAGAAGGACATGAGCAGTGATCTTAGAATGAATTCAGGGTTTTAACCAAATGTTCATTTTTGGAAGATTTTTTAAATTTTATTCAAAGGGCATGAAAAAATTAAGTCGAAAATGAGCAAAATTTAGCCAGTTTTGGGATCACTGGAAATGAGTGAGTGCTTCTCGTGTGCACTTATGGTAAGTTATTATTATTATTTTTTATTTTTTTATTTTTTTATACAAATGAGACAAAATTTCTTTGCAAGGTAAGTAAGGTATGGTAAGTTATTTCCTAACCGAATTTCTTCCATTCATTCCAGTGCCTTTACTGTGAGCAATGGCATTTAAAGTGAAACTGGCTGCCGGGAGACCCATCATTCAAAATTGATGATGGGATTTGATCCAACTTCTTATTAGGGGACTGCCTGCCAGTGGCAAAGGCTGGCTAGCATTCAAATACTAGAAAACAAGAGGCATTAATTGAATTGCCATGGAGGACTGGCATGCGGATCTGGGCATCTGAGTGATCATGGTCAAAATTAACTTAACTCCCTGCGTGTTGCAGCCTGGGCCATCCCGGAGCCCAGAGAAAAAGAAACCAAACTCTTTCCCGCCAGGCCACTTGTGGCTGGCAGTCTTGTAAGGTAAGAGGCTCAAAAAGCAAGCATCTAAGCACTGATGTGCCTTTTTCCTGTATCTCCTGATATGAAAATATTTTTAGTTTATTTTTCATTGACAGAGAAATAGATGAGAAATATAACACAAGTCATTTCATATTTTTTGAAGCATTATTGAATTAGTTATGAATTTTCAAACACAATATACTACTCGTCCCCTCTATATGTGATCATAGGCTCTTGGAAACCCATCCATGCATAGTTTGGAAAAAAATGAGTCCTTCTTCCAGAACTAGCATTGCAAGATGAATAAAGTAATTGAAATGGTTTTTAAAAGTGTCCCTTTCAAAATCTGGAATGAATGCTTGATTTAATCATTATTTCAGATTTTTTAATACTTGTAAGAAGGTAATTGAAGAACAGATTATAATTTGAATTATATTAGTAGACACCTAGCCACTTAGTTAAGAATGAACCGATTGTGGTTCTTAAACCATTCATTGAAGAAGTTAAAACAAATCTCATCAAGCTCCATTGTAAGGTAGGTACACCCAAAAGCGCCACTTATTCTAACTGCACCTAGTTCTTGTTATTAGCTAGTTCAAATTTTTATGCAGTCTTGTTGGCAAGTAAAAGCATGTTCCAATGCACTAAAGAATGCAAGATTTGGATACCGTATGCAAAAGTTAGTAACGGTCAAAGCTTGTTTTTGAAAGCGCCATCTACAGCCTGTGAACATGACTGATTTTGGAAATGTATGTGCATTGTAGATGGCGTTTTTAGGAACATGGCGCTTTTGGGTGTACCTAACTTAATCCAGATTAATCCAAAGATTTTTTTTCCAAAGTTTACATGTCCATTTCAGAGCCCCTATTGGATGGTTGAAAATACCCGCTCGATTTTAGAGCCCTCTCCTATAGCCTTTCTTGTGCAATGAATTCCTGTTTCATTTGTTTACAAAAAATCCCCCTCCCCCCCCAAAAAAACTAAACTAAACTAATCCTAGGCATCCAGACTCATCTCTAGAATTGATGATTTTGGAAAAATCACTATAACATACTACTTGGAAGAATATTTTGGAGTTGAAATGCAAATAAAAGTTGTAGAGTATTTTACCCATTTTCAACTACTTAACCCCTAAATGTCCAAGGCTTGTTTTGAGTGTCTTGGAATTTACTCTAAATTGAATAAAATGCCAATATTTTGATAACTTGTATCAATTTTTGTTGAATTGTTACCGTACAAATTCAAACTAGACATGTTAGGGTTCTCATGGGAAAAGAAAACACAACAATATCACTTACAAAGTAAAAGATTATAATGTTTGACCATGAAGGTGTTAAAACTACAAAAAACTTTCAATCCTCTTTTTACAAGTCAAATCTAAAACAATGGTGACCAAAAAAATATGAGGTTAAAGGGCCTAACATGTATAACCCCAATCAATTTACGACTTCTTAAAAACTATTCTCTAATTTTTTTAAATGAATTTTGAATGTGATTTTGGATCCAAGATCTAGTGTATTTGAGGCTCATTTCCAAGAGCTCTCAACACTACGGGGAGTCAAGATTCCAATGGGTATCTTTGCACAAAATCTTGTATAGAAAAATCACTATCATTCATTTTTCAGATCGGATTATTGACACTAAAACTAGACTTCTAGAAAAACTTTCTAAAAAAACAAACTATTAAAAATAACAACTTCATTAGGTTTTATTTAACTTGAAAGTTTTACAAACACCAGATTATGGTGCCATGGGCAATTAGGGGTTAAGCAATTACACATATGTAGAGTGCAACTTTTTTGAATGTGATTTTTTTTTCATGTATAAAAACAGAATTTGGAAAGATAACATATTTTTTCAAAATTTCATTACATATATTATAATTATTATAAAATTTTCAGTAGAAGATTCTCTTTCACCTATAATCGTGATATAGACTGATTGCAAAACCAACCAAGGGCTAGTTGCATTTATGAGAGCCTTGCAACCAATCATAATGTACCGCAATTGCTCCGTGAACTACACCATAAATTCATGGAAAAAATCCAGTTTATTGATTGGAAATGGGGGTTGATTAGTAATGAATTGCCATCTCTTAGAGTTCAAATTTTAGACTGTCCATATGGTTAGATTCACCAATGCCATCACCAATATTTTTTATAAATTTTTTTATAAATTTTTTTCTATAAATTTTGTAAGGAAAAATTCAAAATTCCTTCATAATTCAAATACAAACAAAATATTGTCCTTTTTTTGGGAAAAATTTGTTGGAATGGATTTGAAACGAGGTTCTTTTTTAATGGTGATTTTTTGAATTTTTTTGTATTCTTTGATTCTATGACCTCATTTTTGCGATTCCATGTTTGAACTACATTTAATGCAGTTTTGGCTTGGTCATTACAACTACTTGACAATCTTCCACATTTGTAATTTCTAAAATAATATGTACTGTAGAGACACCAAATCCAACCTTTAGATAGAACAACGACTTGATAAAGTATCTTTAAAAATTAGGATGACTTTCATCCAAGCAATATTGAGGAAGAAAAAGAGATTTTCAATCTGTTCATCATTCACAAATTGGTTGTCGGCTTGCTTCAGGGTTAAGCAAATGAAACAGCCAATTTCATTGCGAAAGGAGGTCAAACTGAAACTGACCTTGAAATCGCTTCACTTGTTTAAAAAAAACCCACTGAACTTCAGTTGGAACAAATCTCACAAGTCACAATTTCTTTTCAAAAGAAAGAAGTACAGTCAGTTTTATTTGCAAATTTTGGGCTTGGTGAAGTTGAAGGACTTGTGTGAGCAGATCTCTTACAAATTCCTGGTTGACACTCTAGCCTCATAAGGCTCAGTTTTAGCAAAAAGAACCCAAAACCTCACCATGAGTACATATTGCACACCTAAGAATATCCAATAGGTAGATCTACAATCTTTTAGTGATGAAAACATACTATGCACACGTATAATATTATAATTGTAGTCCTCATTCTGAAAACCAAGTATGGTAAGGGAGAGGCACCTAATGGCGCACCTGTATCCAATGTTGTCCGTTTCTACATCACACAATCATTTCAGGCTATAAATGTAGGTAGGCAGTACATGGCTTATTTCTTTTGACCTAAAACAACAAGCAGTCTACAATCCCGCTACATTTCTGTTTTAGAATGAACAACTGACTTAGACTGAATAGACGGCATTGGATGCATGTGCGCCATTGGGTGCCTCTCCCGTATGTAACAGAAATAATTGTTTGTTTTGTCTGTTTTTGAAACATGGAAATAATTGTTGAAAGAAGCTTTAGTATTCAGTATTTCATATCTGTATTCCATATCCTGTATTCCATATCCTGTATTCCATATCTTGTATTCCATATCTGTATTCCATATCTGTATTCCATATCTGTATCCATAATCTGATCAATGGCTGTTGGTTTTCCCCTCCCAACCAGATTGACAATGGAAGATGAGGGGGTTCTTTTTATTCCCCTTAGATCCAATAATTGTTGTTCATGCAAGGAAGGTTTTTTGTGGCGGGGGAGCCATCTTTTCACAGGATAGTAACTTATTATAAAATATTATGTATCCACATGACCTATGATGTTAGAAAAGGTAGAAAATGGTGAGCATTGTTACATTGAAGAACAGGGATTTGAAGGGGACCCATACTAATTAATCCTTGAAGGAAGACCCCCGTGATTGTGAAATCATTCATTTTGATATCGTGGGAATCAATGGCTTAAGAAAAAAGAAAAAAGAAAAACACTCATTGGAAGTCAAAGTACTATAGAAGATCTTCCCTTCTTATTCAAAATTCCGAGGATGGATAGTTGCACGTCTATCCTATATACAAAGATTCTTTGTCATCCATTAGAAGCTAAATGTCTATGTCAACATTCACTACAAGAAAAAGGGGTGTTTTAATTATAGTCCTAGTAGTATAGTCTTTTAAGTATTGACCTTTAAGTAAGGTATTTATTAAAATTTTACTAAAAAGATTGTCTTTTCAATAAAACTTTACTAAAAACCTTATTTGAAGGTCGGTACTTAAAAGAATATGGGACCAAAAAAAATGGATAAGTTGCAATGTCGTAGGACATTCATGTTCTATGACAAATTTCAACTTCACAATCATTAATTTTGAGAGGTCTTCTTCTGTGGCATTGGATTCTTTGAATAGAAGATTCGCTTCTATTCATTATGTATATCAATTTTGAGTGCAAAATTGCATAGAAGTTGTACGTTTCCTATTTAGTATGATGTTTTTCTCTACAATGTTTCAAAAATTTGCATATAAAAGTTTATTGGAATTGGAAGTGATTGGACATTAGATGAAATTTGAGGCCTTGGAAGGGCCGCGGGTTTCCCAAATTGTGGGAACCCAAAATTTGCCGCAAAAAAACATAATCTTCTGCGAGAACCCAAAATCACATGATTCTGACGTGGCCGAGCCCATGCCACATCATTGAATTTTTTTTCTTCATATTTTAGGACCCACATTTTGTTTTATTTTTTGGGGAGGGGGAGAAATGTTGGCTGCTATTTCGGGAACTGTTTTGGGAACCAACCCAAAACGGCCCTCTCGAGGCTTTGAACTCGGCCTTGAATCTCATCTAATGTGACAACTACAAAGATGGAATATTTCATTAAGACAACAGTACTCCACATGCCATTTTTCAGATTGAATGGTTTGAAGTGAAAACTGACATTTAGGATGAGTATAGAATTTTTAGACATCTAGGAAGTGTATAGATTTCAAAAATCTATAACTACTTAAGATTTCAATCTACACAATCTAAAACATCTTAGATAGGTATAGATTTCATACATCTACATCACATATAGAATTTTGAAATCTATGACATATTTATATTCCAACCTACATTGTCTAAATTGTAAAAAGTATCAAAGTAATGGAATTTTTTCATTTTAATGAAATTCACCATAAAGAGTGTTATCTCACTTATATAATCTTCTAGAAAACTTATTTTCACACAAAGAGCTATCAAACTCATTTCACAATCCACCTTGCAATTGTTAATATGCTATTTTTTATGAATAAAAATCACAAATAACTCCAAAATCAAAACTTGCATATTTAAATTTATAATGGTGAAAATCATAAAAATACTTTACTCTTTCCATTGGAACCATTTTCAAAACAAATGGATGTGTTCAATTTCTTAGATCTCAAATCAAGTGAAATTGGCCAAGTTTTATGTGATACATAGAAATGAAGTAAAATTGGCAAGCTTTATTCTCCACTAATGGTACATGTATGCCTCTAAAGACCTCTCAATAAACAAATATGTACTTTTCGTCATTGAGAAATGAAAATTTTCAATATAAATCCTCAAAACCACTTGAATTTTTTTCAAAACAATCAAAAGAATAAAACTGCCTATACATAAGTGAGCCTAAAATTTGAGATCAATCATATATAGTTGATAGGGCAATTAGATATTAAATAAAGGAAATTCTACTTAAAACTCACAAATATCTCATCTAGAGTTTGGCATGCCTTTCCCATATTTATAAACAATATTCTTGACACCATTAACAATTAGCTATATTTCAATTTGAAAATATAAGCTCCTAAAGTGGGTACCTCCTGATCATGATTTTTTGGCTACTAAGCCTATTTACTCATATTTAATTGGTCAAATTTTCATTGATTTTTTCTTGGAAAGTAAAAGGAGGCTCTTACATACCAAAGAATGTGGTATTTGGATATCATATGTAAAAGTTTTGCAGGATCAAACTTTTTTTTGATAGATGTTCTAAAATTGTTTCTTCTACATAAGTACATATCAATTATGGAGATGTAACTGAAATGATGATGGTAGTTTTGGGTTAATGGCACATTTGGGGTACCAACTTTAATTTCCGCTTATGACTTTTGTTTTCTCTATCAATGCTCACATTAAATTTTACACAATTTCAATTTTTTTTTTAAATTCTTATATAAGGCTAAGTTGAACATGTAATTGATAGTAACTTCATATAAAACCACCTTTTATTATTATTATTTTTCCACATAATGCTAGAATGTATAACTTTAAAATTCTTAGGAATATATCAAATCATTCTAGATGTACTAATCCTATAGGGATTTATATATACAATACAATATTTGATTCCTAAAATATAAAGTATGTACTATATGACAAGATACACACTTTTAAATTGATAATTTAACAATTTACATATTTATGTGGTTTTCAAAACATCTAAATCTCATCATGACTATTTTGAAGTTTTTCACTTATGTAGGAGATGCAATAATGATTCAAATTGAGAGTGTCATATATCATTGGATTTGATCCAATATGAAGATAAACTTTTGCCATTAATAGTTGCATATTTTTAATCCCTCATTGCCTAATTGGCTATATATAATTGATCAAAATTTTGGCTTGTTTGTGTATAGGTAGGTTAAATTCCTATATTTTTTTAAGAAAATCTACAAGAAATTTTGAAAGTTAACTATTGGAAGCTTTTTTCCTACCAAAAAAGGTAAAAATTTGATTTTTGAGAGGTCTCCAAAGGCATATTTGTACCATTAGTAGAAGAATAAAGCTTGCCAATTTTCTTGATTTTGAGATCTAAATTTTTTTTATTTAACCAATTACTTTGAAAATGGAATTAATGGAAAGAATAAAGTATTTTTTTAATGATTTTTCACCATTGAAAACTTAAACATGCAATATTTTGGTCACCAAACATAATACAAATTGCAATATGACAATAAAATTGATGGAATTTTTTTTAAAATTGTATAAAACATTGATAGGCAGTTAAAATTTGTTTACAATTTGAAGCAATTAAATTTGATAATTTAAACATTTTTTCTAATCATGAAAATGAATATTATGCAAAATTGTATTTTTGATATTGCAATGAATATCAATAAAAAATTAATTAATTTTAAAACAAAGTCTATTAGTTTATTTGTCTAAAAGGCACACCAAAAATATGATGATAGAACAAAATATGACAATGTTCTTCACAATATTCTTAACTATATCCAGAAATAAATTTAAAAAATAAATAGAAACCTAAATTTGAATATTTTGTCTTAGTTTGTGCACTAGTAATTACATCTTAAGCTTCCATATAACTCACATCTAGACGAATTATCAAGCATTTTTCTTAAAACAAACTAGGATAGAAAAAATGGATAATAATCATTAGAATGATGTTTCATGATCATCAAATTGAAACTTTATTGGATTTGAATGTCATTAGATGTTGTAAAGAACCTACATGTATCAACATTGATCATTTTTGAATTGACTTCATCATGTGGTTGGAGTATTTGTTGTGTTTTATGACATCTTTATCAAAATATGCATTGATCTCTAATTTGATATTTACACAAATTTAAATTGTATATTAAGAAGATAAATTGAGTTCATTTTTTTCAAAATTATTATTATCCTATTGATTTAAATAAGCATGTTTTCTACCACATCAATTTTTGCATGTATTTTCTTACGGAATGTTCTTTTATAAAATAACCAACTTACTTATTTACAAAATTTCAATTTGATTCAATTTAAGTTTAACCACTATATTTTCTTGAAATTGGAATTAGCTACAACCATTATCATTTTTAACTCTTGGATATAGGTCTTTTATAATTTAAGCATACATCACACCAAGGGAACATATATTGACCTTCTAAGATATAAAATAATTCCATTGAAATCAAGAAAAGGGAGTAGAAATGAAACTACAATCATTTTTATGAAAGATAGGATTCAATATCATTGTCTCATCTTTTATGTCAAAATCCAACGTTTATTTTTTCTTCTACTATAATGAAAAGCAAGTTGGTCATCGGATTTTGAGTCAATTATAAATATAAAGAAGTATTGCCATTATGAGTTTTAGTAACTAATGCAATAAATATCCCCTCTATGAATCAAGTTGAAGTAATTTTGAAAACAATTGGCTTTGCAAATGGGGTCTTTACATGGTGCCAATTTGTTGAAGAAGTATAATAATAATACAAAAACGTTCTCAATGAATCAAGGTATTAATTTGTCATTTCCCTAATTGTGAGCTAGTGTATAATGTAATTCTCCAACGGAGATGTTATGTCATTTGGATCCTTGGAAAACAAGATTATTTTTTTTAAAGTCACATTATTTGTAAAATGATCAAATTAGAATAAGCACAAATATGATTGTATTATATCAAATTTTACAATTTTTCTCTGACAATGACACCAATTTTGTACCTTAACTAAGTGAACAAAGCAAATGCAATGTATAATGTCACTCTCTCTTTTTCAAGCAAGTAAGGCGGATGCACCTTAAATTGTACACCTACCTAAGACTACCATCAACACTCTATTTACATATCCAAAGTCAATATGTAGGTTACATATGTTGAAAAAATGATTGTAGAACATCTACTAAAAGAATTGACCCTAATGTTAAACTGGTGATATTCCACTACCCAAAAATAGTGACATTGTATTTTTTCAAAGGTCTAATTTCAAGATGAAAACTAAGACTAGTATAGATTTTGGTTATGCTTCTTGTGTCTTGAATTGCACCAAAGTAATGGAATATCACTAATTTTTCAAAATTGATGCTCCCATAACCCTTAAATGTCGCAAAGGACGTTTTGCGTTCACAGAATGAGAGAGAATCTTCCCTTATAGAATGGAAGTGCAACTATTGGTCCTCGGTTTTAGGGGTGGAAAGGGGAAATCTTCTACAGGGCTTTGACTTCCAATCAATATATTTGGCTTTTCCAAAGTAGATGATGTCGCACGGAATCAAAATACATGATTTCCACGGTCACCAATCCGTAGTTCAAGGGTTCATAACTTTTGCACACAATATCCAAACGCCATGTTCTTTGAGGCATTGGAACCTCCTTTCATTTGCCAACAAGGAAATATGAAAATTGGACCGATCTAATAATACAAAAGTCACTAGCCGTACAGTAGCCAAAAGTGGTGGTTTGGGGGGATACCCACCTCAATAGGACACCAAGCTATGGAATCATTCCAACGTGCTTTTCAAGTGAGTGCGCTCCAAGAGGCTCTGCACTCGTTCCCTTTTGGAGTAAGGTCCTACTCAATCTTCCTCGCCTGTAGGGTCGAAGCTTTTGCCGGAATGAATGCAATGCCTCCTCCCTGCCGGCAACAAGTTTTTGGAGACTGAGTAGAAGAGGCCCTGCATTGGCTTCTGCAGAGACAAAAGTGCTGCTCATAACTTCCATGACAAAGCTCCTGCAGCTAAAGACAACATTCCACTTGAAAGGCAAGGCAACCGGCTGGTGCCACTGGGGCTTCAGGATACCCCAAAGCCACAAGATTCGGGGTCTTTGATGTTGGTGTAAGCTACTCCATGATCAGTTGCTTTTCCCAACTTTTTTCTCTGCACAAAAAGCGGGGGTGGGTTCAGGCAAAAGGAGAATCACTGAAATCATATTTGTCTCGTCTGGAAAGCCTTGTGGGCCAATGGCCCACTTGGCCCAAAAGAAACTGAAGAGCAGCAATGATAAAGAATTATTTACAGGGTCTTGTGGATCCAAAACCAAGAAACTCAGAAAATGGAAATGAAAATAATAATAATGACTCTATGTACTAGAATTCTACATTTTTGAGACCAAAAAAGAAATGTACAAAATTCTAGTATTTTTTCGCAAGACACTAAATCCTCTCTATGAAGTGGGCCCAACAAGATAACTTTTGGATTTTTCAAGGTAAAAAGCTTAAAAAGTCCCTTATTTTATGCCGTGTCTAGGGTATATTTCCAAGCTTTCTAAGCTCATTTGGGATGTATGATTGCAAATTTGAATTCAAAATTTGCAAAAAAAATCATGTGCAAAAGTAAAAAATTCATACGGAGGATTTAATGTCTTTTGTATTTTCTAGCCTCCATTTTAAAACGATCTTTTGCTAAACTTGAATCATTGTCTAGGCTTGAATCTTTGCTTGGGTTTAAATCTCTTGGCTTAGACTTAAATTTGTTCTTGCTTCATTCATTGCTATCGTGGATTTGTGGTCCCTCTTAGAACTATTACTAGATCCCTTCTTCCCACATCTTAATGTAGAATGGGAACATTGTTTTAGAACAAAAATATTTAAGGGGATCCGAAAATTCATGTCGAGACTCGAGAGAGAGGAAATAACTATATAGTATTGGTTATGGATGCACTATTGGTTTTGAATTTGCTTTCTTTACATGAAGTTTCGAAATGTATATAATTGATATTAAATGGTGAAATATAATACTTAGAATGTTAAGATTTTAAGCTCATTTTAATAGTTTCTCAAAGGGAAGAATCTTCACCCTAATAGGCATAGATGTGGAGGTGGATTATATCTTGAAGTCTCAAAGGTAATATTTTGTATTAGTGGTATTGTAATATTCAAAATAATACGATGTGGAAGGAAATAATGAGGGCATTAAACCTCATGGGGACAATGACATCTTTTGTTCCTTACAAATCTTTCCCTTTTTTAGAATTGCTATAGCGCAATTAATACAGATAATTTTACAACTAATGCTTGTGCAATGAAGTTTGATGACTTCCTTTGTATTCAATTGTCATAGTATCTTGCAATTTGATTCTAGAAAATTCTCAACAAGAGATTTGTTAGTAGTAGTTGTTGTACAATTGTCAATTGAATTCATCGCCTTTGATTGTTTAAAGCATCCCCACTGTACAAAGCGGAAAAAGGCTTAGCCAAGTAGTGCAATTGGAGGTGGATGGGGAGTGTGCAGGGAAGTTGCCCCACTCCTCAACTCAAGAAATCAAACGGGAGAGGGGGACCAACACCGCCTCCAAGATGTAAGGTGATGGAGGATGACGTGTTTGGGTCCTTTTTATTTTTTGTCATTATAAGAAAGGCGCACCATGTGTCAATAGTACCTCAAAAGCCCCACACATCGAGCACTCTCCAATTCCCCCCAATTCTCTGTTTGCTCGGCAAAGTTAATTGTACTTAGACATATATTAAGCCTTGTTTTGTGTCCGGTAGGGAATTCCGTGTAGCCAAGCCTGACCAAATGCCTAGATTGCACCATTTGTTGAGCTACACTGGAGATGCTCTTAGAGTTTGTGTTTTGATTCCCTTTGTAGCAATTAAATTGTTGTATGGTGGTAGTTGTAGATTCTATTGCTTCTAGGTGTTTTGAACTAGTTTGAGTTATTGCCAATCAAACCATCAATAGATGATTTCCTGTGCCATATTTAGAAACCTTGAATTTATTTTGGGACAAAAGAAGTACAATTTTGGAATTTGATAAATGTACATAAATTCATCCAAATTTAAATTTAAATTAAAACAAAGAGAAATATCTACCTATAGACTAGGTTGCAACTTTTCAAGTTTCAAATGTATATGGTTCAATTTCAAATCCCTTCTAAATAATTTTAGCCTTTCTTAAACTCACCGTAGAACCAAAATGAAAATATTTTATAAAATAATACTAAATATTGCATTACATAATTAGATTTTGATATTCATGTTGTATATATTTGTCTTTTTCAAGAAATAGATTGGATTAAAGAGGCCCTTATATCTTTGAAGTAGATTGACATTGATAAAATGTCTTTAGAGATATCTCCTTTTTCTATTAATAATAGTGATAAAATGTTACTAATAGAATAATTATATTATAAAAATACCATAAATGTTTAATTATTTTTTATTTGAAATATAATCAATTTTATATATTTTTTATTCAAAAATATATTAGATTATTTAGAGTATAAATTTTCAAACTTAAGTCTAATTTCTATACAACTACATTTTTTTGTTATTGTTGCACAAAATTGACACACACTAATATGTCAAAATTCCTCAATACTAAGTTTGTTGATATTGTCTAGTTTACATTGGTAACTTGGTTGTCTTGTGTATCTATGACATAATGATAAAAATACATTGAAATTACTTTACATCCAATAGTCCACTATAACAACCACATCTTCAATAATTAATTGAAATCAACCTCACAAAGAATCTCAAAGGAAATATTTTCTTCTCCATATACTAAGATTTTTATGGATTGCAAATTTCTACATAGAACTTGCATGATTATCACTAAATGTCTATTTTTGGATGATTTACAAGTCATTTTTTTTAGACTAAATTATATTACTGAATTTCAAAAAGCTTTTTAGTCTAAATACATCATTGTTGCAAATTAATAGAAGAAGATGCAAATATTTTGCTATATCTTGTAGCCTATAAGAATCTATTATGAATTCTAAAAAACACATCTTATAGCTATTAGAATAATGAAATTATGATACAAAATTTTCAAATAGATTTTTTAAGTCAATAATGTAGAGAAAAAACAAAACAAAAAAACACCAATCAATTCCTCTTTGCATGATAACAATCGACTAAACTTGTTATATTTGTTTAATTCATAATTCTATTGTCATATGAAGCAACATCCTTTCTCACCTCAATTTTACCATTCAAATTATATGTAAATTTTGGCTTTATATATGAAGGAAAATCATAGTTGAAAGACTCTTTTCCAAACTTGTAGGCAAAATCTAAAGTGGCAAGGATATCATCCAAGGTTATACATCTACATGTTAAACAAACTCAATGACAAATTGTAGCTTGAGGCATAATAACAAACTCCTTAAAGGATTCTTGTACCTAGGACTTTTCCTATTGCTATAACATGATTGTTGTCTATCCATGTAATTTAAGCACCCTATACTCCCTACATAGTACATAGTCACTAGCATCCTTAACTTTCAATTCTGATAGGCTCTATCAAGCTAATTAAAGACAATACATGATTGATTGATTAAGTTTTGATCAATTTCACATGTGAGATTAACTTATTTTTCTATGCACATGTTGATTTTTATCAAAGGTTTTGGTGGAAGAAAATTGTTGTGATTTTCTAAAGTGAAAATAAGTATATGTAATAATATTGCTCACTAGAATGACCTAGAATTCAGACAAGAAAAGTAGGTCAAAATGAGAAATAATATTTTGTGATTTAAGTTTCATGATGAAAATGCTTTAGTGTAAGAAATGAAAATGAAAAACACACAATACAATTGAGCTCTCATAACCGGTTGTTTGAGTTTTCAACGCAATCGTGGCTCTCTGTCATAGGCTACCCATCACCATCTCCATCACATGTTGCAACTCATAACCTTGTTTACTTCCAACTTGTTTCCTACACCTTCAGATCATCAAGATCAAAGGTTGAGATAGAAATGTCAACAACCGGTTATGTTCAATAACCGACTCGCCACTACCGCGGCTCGTTGGTTATCTAGTACATAATCTTTGCATTCAAGACTCCACCTTTCTTGGACTTTGTCCAAGTGTCACCTCAATTTGTTTACGAACTTTCACTTGCACTCTCATGTATATAAAATGCCTCTGCAGAAAATTTCAGCTCAAATTTGAATGGGCAGTTAAATTCCTTTGACCATTCTAAATTTTTTTTTGGGCAATTTTTAGTGTTAACTATTGAAAATTTTCGTTTTTCTCAGAAAAAAAGTAAATATTTGATTATTTAGGGGTCTTCAAAAGCATGTATGTATCATTGGTGGAAGTAAAGCTTGTTAATTTTACTTTAGTGCACAACTTGCCAATTTCACTTGATTTGAGATTTAAGAAATTATACTTATCCAAATGCTTTGAAAATAGTATGAGTAGAAAGAGTAAAGTATTTTCATGATTTTCACCATTAAAAATTTCAACATGCAAGTGTTGATTTGAAAAATTTTGAGGTTTTTAGTTGTAGAAAAATTTGTATTACCACAATTGCAAGGTGGATTGTGTAATGAATTTGATAGCTTTTCAAGTGAAATTAAGTTTTTTGAAAGTACATTTTAGTGTCCTAACACTATTTGTATTTGTTCATATCACCATTAATCCCAAAAAACTTTAATATACAAATTTCTAAAACATTGTAGGAAGAAGAAGCATACTAGAAATAGAAAACACACATTTCTCTTGTTATAATCTCACAACTCCTTTGCAATTTTGCACTCAAAATTGGTTTATAGACTAATATGCAAGCTCTTAAAACATCTATGCGGTTGGATTTTGAAAAAAGAAAAATTTGCTTCATTGGAGATTACTAGAAGCCAATGCTCTTTTATCCATAAGAAAAACACACTTGCCAAGGCTACAGGTTAATGAAACTTCCTCAAAAAAAAAAAAAAAAGAGCTCACTGCAGCATGGCATGGCATGGCATCCAGTTATCACCCAGACTCAAAACTTCACATGATTGTGCATAATCATTAATCCGTTTGATATTTACAGTCCCATTTCAAAATGAACTGGGTAGTACACATTTTTTATCACAACAAATCACAAACACAGGCCTGAAAAGAAATGATACTGCACTATGCATGCTCATTCCTCCATGAATCAAATGATCATGTCAAGCCTCCTCCCCTTGTGCTAGCTTCACCAACTCAGGTGCTATCTATCTCTCAGAGCATTACCAAAAATGTCTTATTTTTTTTGTCTGGGAGCATGATGCTAACCTTGATCTACAGGGAGCATGCATTCATGTATCAAAACACAGGAAATAAGAAACATTTACATTCAAAGATCTTCCAACTCCCACCACATGAAACTGGATATATACCGGCCATAACTGCTGTGCTTTCCATGTCAAGTCCCAGCAGGCAGCCGTGTCTCTCAATCTAAGGAAGTTCATTCTCCATGAACAAATCCAATAGCTCCACAGCCTGTATGACAGCAAGACATGACATTGACAAACGTCTCAGTGAAGAATACATAGATCAAGCCACTACACAACCTCCTCCTGAAAGCTGTGATATCACAATGTAGACATAACATGGCTAATCTTTGAGAGAATTAGATTGTTTCCTGAGCATAAGAAAGCTAGCATCGTGAGGAGATTCTTTCTGTCTCTTTATGTTTCAAAGATTATTATACCGCAGCTTCCCTATGAATCATGATGAGCATTCTTTTGATTATGCTGTCTTAAAGTTCATGAAACAAATCCAGTTCAATCAAAACCCTCCGATGACTGATGCTTACAAATGAACTTGCTTAGAGATCCTTTGCAAAGCAGGTCAATTGGCCTAGTGAGAATGTAAGGAAAAAAGAAGTGGGGTTCTAACTTGTGCATACAACAGCTAGCTCGCGTACATAAAAGTAGAGTCTACCTCAGGAATAGAAAGCTGGAGACGAAACTTGGGTCCATCATAATGGTGAAGTATAGGCCTGAAGGAATCCTCTTCCAAGGGTTTGCACTGCTTGCGAACGCGGATCCGCACCTGATCGAACCATTGCAAAAAACATAGTTTGAAATCAAAATTACTTCAAAAGACCAGAAAATGAATTTTCTGTATGAGGCGAGGCCTCAACATCTAGGAGAGGGAATCCATATTCTATTTGTGCGCAATTGTCTAGTGGGAATTAGGTACGAAAAGCGACCTGCATGCATGCTCTCTACAGTGAATTTAGACTTTTCAGTCTGTTTATTGGTTGCCATCTCGAGTGCAGAAGGTGAGTTCTTACACTCCTCAAGACTGTCGTGTACGGAGAGAAACATATGTTCAAAGACAAAACTCAATCTCACAGTTCATCTCTTCAAAGCTGTAGTCCTAGACAATCTTTCAGGGTTCAGTGAACCAATGTAATAAATTGCTCTTTTTCACCACTGATGTCGTTAATTTCCAACGTAATCGGTGAAAAGATGAGTATTCGATCTCTACCTGTGCAGGAAATCTTGATTCTCCACGACATTTTTTGTCTTCCCAAGCTGTTGGATCTATATTGGAACCTCCAAAGCTTGCAGCCTGCATGCATGATGCACTGGATTTGTTAAGTCTCATAATCATTCCTCTAGTACCTCGCAACTAACTACGAGAGACAAAAACTGCAAAGGATATATATCACGTGCTAACGAATGAAACTCTTTTCTTGACTTTTACCTCATAAATGCCATGAAGCTGGTGCGTAGTATAGTTGTACAGGAAAAGGGGAAGCCCAGGTTGGATAGTGCGAACAGAATCACGGTAACGTTGAGGCAACCCTGCAAAGAAAATCGACATCTTCATCTTATCAGTTCAAGTATACTGACTTTAGAGCGATAAATAACTCCTTTGTTTCATTTCCTGTCCACGTCAAGTCTAACAGTAATAGGACGCTGCTCTAAAACTATAGATCCTAAAACTCTTGACTTCAGCCTCAACAAGATCCTCAACTAATGGTCCATGACTTCCAGGGTTGTCCTCCTGGACAGACAGATCGAGGCAACGTCTCGTATGTTTGACACTTCGCTGAACAGACTCCCCCTCGTTTGCCAATCATTCATGCAAATGTTACAGTCGAAAATATTTGAAATATATGTTCTACAACTTCTGTACGTGATTTTCTAAATATTTGACACTTTTCTAACAAGAGATTACTCATCAGACATCTATCATGCCTCAAGAGGTTAAGGTCAAACTTGTCTAAAAAGGAATTTAAAATATAATACTGAAACGAATATAATAAATTCAACACTCAACTGAAAAAAGTACATAATCATCGTACCAAAAAGTTGCCTCTTGAGATCCTCCTGCATGGTATCATTGTTGCACACAAAGATGTAGCCTCCCAAGGTGGTGTTGCGAGGTAGGATTTCCGCAGGGGGCAACGATTTAAACCGCTTGTCAGGGTTCACCGTGATCTGAAGCGGAGTGTTGCCATTGAACACTCCTGTCATACCGGCCACGTCACTAACTGCTGCTGCTGCAGCAGCTGGTAATTTCTGTTGATCAAGCTCTGAGGAATTGAAGAAATTGATTTGAAGCAATTGGTCACCAGCAACGGAAGGAATAAGAATATTGTGTTGAGAATCTGCCCATGCCAGCTTCGACTTTGCAATTGGTCCCCATTCAAGGCCAGGGTGGTATTCTCCAACATTTGACAGTCGTTTCAAGGGCCCAGCTGCTGGTTGCGAGGATCCATGGTGTCTCCGATCATTGGACGCTGCTAAAAAGTATTCCCACGTGGAGGACAGGTTGACCACCCTGTTGTTATCCTCCTCAGCTATCAATCCCCTAATACCGTCCCAATGCCGGAGAGAGTACGCCAGCGGTCTTGAGTAATAGAATGGGTGTAATTCAGCACCGACTTTGTGTGATACTGAGTCTCCGTTAACCATTTATTAGTACCTGACACGGACTCTTCTTTCACTGGAGCTTCTTCGGTCTAGACGCAAATTGGTACTTGCTAATATTACTTGATGAACGAAACCTGCATTTTACAACATTGGAAGCCTCATTACCTGCACAAGCCACACCACGTACCAGTTGTGTTACTCTGCAGTGCTGAAGAAAGAACATTGTATTCAGGTTCATCAAAAAATGGAAAAATCCAATAAATTATGCGATCAATTTCATTGCCTGCTGTGAAATCTATTGATTACAGCAACTGTGTGCATACGTAGAGGAAATTGGTGGTGACTAACCTGTGAATAGAACTTAATTATGCTGGTGTCACAATCAAAATCAATAAATTATTAGAGAAGAAAGAAATCTTGTAATTATAGCAGATAAAGTCTGTTCAAGTCCGACTGACCATAACAATTCAAGGAATTATAAGCTCAATAAAAAAGCGGCAATTGATAATAATGCGAGATTCTTGTAACACCCCATCCGCAATTCTATCCAGGTTAACGCACGAAAGCTATCCTGACCAAGCAATACATTGCCGAGATCTTTAACTTCAGATACATTCAAAATTTAAACAGGCCGTGCTAGCTTGTCAACACCGGTTCAAAATTCAAAATTAATTCCTGCCACGTGCAAGCCCCTCCCCCTCGTTACAACTGCGAACGCTTTAATTCACCAACTAAATCTTTTAACTTTTATCTGCACTAGTACGTCTTTACACTTCCATTCACAGTCGTCAGTTTCAGAGCCATCCTAACCTCAACACCGCAGTTCAACAAGAACAAAGCGGAGCACACAAGAAAATCATTCTCGAGTCCAATATCACAGTAAAAAGAAACCTAAGGATTGTGCATTCCACGGTTCAAACGGAACACGGAAATTAGCAGCCAGAGAATACACTCCACCACCCCCACTAATATCAACACAATTCCGTAAAAGACTGAACACAATTCAACCAACAGCCTGAAAAAAACTTTACGGATAAAGTCACCATGAGCAATTGAAAAACAAAGGTGCTCAATCCCCGTCAAGGAAACAGTCATGAAAATATTACGACGTGAAATAAAGTAAGAAAGCGGGAGTTCTCGGGTACCTTTCAACAAAGACGTTAAGATCGAAGCCTGCAGTGTCGCCAACCGCGGCGTTAATCAGGACCAAGAGACGAACGAGTCGCCATAGCCATGGCGAAAGGATGCGAAGGTGCAGCAGGAGGGGGCACCACCATGCCAGGGTTAGATCAGACCGACCGCGATGGCCTGCCTATCTATAGAGCGCCCAGGGTGACGACTGGCAGTGCGATTGCACAGCAATTAATAAAGGTCGACGTGAAGCTCTCGCATACCATCCGTGCGTACGACATGCCGGACAGCGGTCCGAAATGCCGGCAGACGTCCGTCGTCCCTGCAACCCGAGAGACCGACCTCTCCTCAGGCAGACCGCCAGACCAACAGCGACAGCCCCAGCCCCAGCAGCAACAGTCCCAGCCGCACACAGAGACTCCTTCAATGCGCCTGGATCAAATGCTGCCTGCATGTACCCGCAGCCATGCCAGCACCATCATTCCTCCCCTCAGTCCCCTCCTCTGTCTTTGCCCTGCCTCCCCTGCAAACCAATAATGCGCTCCAGGACGACTCCCTGCCGCAACGCACTCATGACTGCCACAAGCTTTGATGGCGAGAAAGCAGCGCAAGTGCAAGACGTTGGGGCATACGAAGGTGCGAAATGAAGAACACAGATTACCGTACTCCCCGTTCAGCATTGAATGTATGTCACCCCGAATGTTTGTCAGTGGCCCGGCGCTCGCTCTATCTCTCCACTATCTTCGCATCCAAGCTGTGCGCATACGTCGCCTTCAACAAAACCCTCACCAAGTGTGTGTGATTCGATCTCAAATGCTCAGCAACAGGGAAAGGAGTCGCACCAGCATGGAGTACGTCCTGCGCAAAATTTGGTAGACTTTCTTCAGTGTCTATTCGAAGAATCGAAGAATTACATGGAAATGGAAAAGATATGCAGAAGTCTTAAAGAAATTTCGAGAAATCGGTACAAGTTTGCAGGGATTTTCAGGAATATGGAGAGGATTCAACGATGAGGAAAGCGTGGATTCCAAGGCGGAGTGGACACGAATTGAAGGAGAATTTGAAGGCGCGAGGGCGTGAGGAACTGCATGGGAAAAGGGGTGGAGTCAAGTTACGTTCAGTTGACGCCCAGTTTCGGCGAACTCCTATGGTTGCATTCATCCCCGACGGATGAAGTCTTTGGTGCGATTGGGATGGATGTCTCTGTTCGTTCTCTGGCGTTCAACCTTTTGGGTGGCTCCGTCCCCCCGTAATCTCTGTCAGGTGTTGTGTTCACAGTTTGGAGCTGCGTACAGTACGGGACATCCAGACCTCTTTAATATCACATCCCCTGCAGAGGATTTGATCATCAAAGCCTTTGGAGTGGATATACCCAGCCTCACTACTTTAATGGAATGGGCTAGCAGACTTTTTTAAAGGGACAAATGATATCACTGGGTTGGCCGATATCTACAAAATGGTGATGTGGAGCACAAGTTGATGTAAGGTAATTGCACCCAACCATACTATAACACTAAGAGGTTAGTAAGTGAGCATTCTTACTTAGGTACAAGTACCTACAATGGATAACTTAAGCATTTCAGCATGTAAGAATGTAAGATGTGGGGAATTTATTGTGAATTTGAGTTAAATGTGTGCAAATAAAAGGACGAGGAGCAATGCAAAAAGGTGAATTTTTTCCTTAAAAATACATATTTTATTCAATATAAATGTAAATTTTTCATTAGGATCCATTCTGGTTTCATAGACTCACCTATTATGGTTAGCTTTGGCAATTCTTCCTAAGCAATAAAAAAAGAAAGATGATTGGACAAGAAGGTACAAACAAAGAATCTTTTTCAATAGATAGTGCATCCAATAGGTCAACCTATGAAGCCATTAAAGTTGTTGTTTTTTGAAATAGATACTTCTACCTTATATACCCTCAAGCACTCCGATGTCCAATTTGTGGATGATGAACAAATTGAAATCAATTTTCTTCCTGATTATTGCTTGGATGAAAGTCATCTTAATTTGTAGGGATACATTATGTAGTTGTTGATCTATCTAATTGTTGGATTTGGTCTTACTTGAGTACATATATATTTTTCTAAAATTACAAATGTTGAAGTAATGTCTGGTAGTTGATGAAGCCAAAATTGCATTGACTTTAGTTCAAAACTAGATTTGCAAAAATGAGGTCATAGATTTTTTAAATACAAAATTCTAACAAATCATTATCTTAAGAAAAACTCTTTTCAAATCCATCCCAATAAATTAAATTTTAAAATGACAATATTTTGCTTGAAATTGAATCTCAAAGGACTTTTGAAATATTTTCTTAAAATTTATAGAATAATATTGGTGATAGCATTGGTAAATTTAACCTTACAGATAGAATCCAAAACCCAAAGTCTTCAACTTTTATTTGAATATCTATTCCAAAATATCCTTCTAAATGGTACTTTGTAAAGGATTTTTTCCAAATCGTAAATTTTGGAAAAGACTTTGGATGTTGAGATGCTTATAGATATGCATTATTAGTGAGGTAGAAGTATTCATTTCCAATAACCTCTAATCATGGCTTTGTAATGAGGCCAATTGTCAACAACAATTAGATGCATTATTCATTGAAAAAGATTCTCTTGTTTGTACCTTGTCACATTCATCTCTTTTCCTTTCTTGCTATGGAGGAAGTGCCAAAACTAAGTGTAGTAGGTGTATCTATAAGATTGTAATGGGTCCAATAGAAAAATCTACATTTATGCTGAATAAATGGCTAAAAGCATAAAACACTAGTACTATTTTGCATTGCATTTGGAATGACGGAGTTGTCATTGACTATAACTTTTAAAGTATGAATTAGATTAACTTGAAATTTTGATTGGAGATGTCTAATATAACAACAATTAAAATTCTCATTTTTCAAAAAAAATTCAAAAATCATTTTATAATTAAATTTCAATATAGCTAATTTCTCACACTTTGTAGTTTTGAGGGGTTTTTAGTACTTAGGAGTATCCAAAATTAATGATCTAAAGCTAAATTTTTTGTAGTCTATTTCCATACTAGGTAGGAATGTTTCTACCTAAGAAAATTAAAAAAATGATTACTTTCTTTCCTCTACATATGTGCTAACAAGCCTCCCTTGTACATGCACTTTTGAACATTCAAGATGGTTTTGAGATCATCCTTTTTGTAAAGTCTCTTCATCATAAAGTTCTCCCAAATTGAAAATTTTTAGTATTTTCAAAAATTCTTTTCCCCATTTCTTACAAATTGAAATGTCAAAGTACCCGGTTTCATGAAATTTTAAACTCTTCTAGTTCTCCTAATTAAAGATTTTTTTCTAAGCTTTTCCTTCCCATAGTACATTCTTCTTAAATGTGTGTGTATGCACACACACACACACACACACACACACACACACACACACACACACACACACACAGATATATATATATATATATATATATATATATATATATATATATATATATATATATATATATATATATATATATATAATTTTTTTAATCTAAAAAAATTCTAACTAAAAAGTACTCCTGAAAAAATCATGAGTAATGTGAAAAAAGCTACAAAAACCAGTTGGTCTTTCATGCTTTCACCCAAATATTCACTCTTAGGAAAACATTTGTTGCTATTGTTTTTGCATTCTTCCTCATCTTTATTTCTACACATTGAGCTCAATTTTTCAACAAATTTCCTATAAATATCCTACATGTTGAAATGCCTAAGTTAGTGGAAATAGGTACTTCTACCTTATTGGACTCTCATTGGCAAATGAACCAACTGACTTCAGTATATACATTGTTTGGACACTATCTAAATAATAAGGTATGAAATTTCAATATCTTATTTCTAAGCGTAGCAAGAATAATTATCTAAGATTGAGTCATGTTTTGATTGTATACATCTTGTAACTATCATAAATATATAGGTTTTAGTATCACTTTTTGGTCCAAATGTAGATATCACATTTGGATAGTGATGATTGTAGATGTACCTATTTGACTATTATACCATGCAATTATGATCAATAAAATCTATTTTTTAAAATAGATGCTAGAATTTTAAAATAGGTAATGTATGGGAAAAAAACCTTTATATAGAAAACTAATTTTGTGAAACATTTATATTTTAACATCCACCAAACATCATTAAATTTAGGTATGTTGCATTTGAATGTATTAATACATAGTGTAATAGGGAAGTGTGTATGAATTTAATGCATGTAGTGTATGCAAGCTATAACTATAGAGTACCTCAAAATCCAATGATGAATGGGCATTTAATTATATCATAAATGAAATATATAAATCAATGTTATTAATACTCTAGGCATATCATGAATAACAACTATCTTTTGGGTGCATTGTGACATAATATGCACCCAATTTTTTTTTGAATTTTACAAAGTCCCTCCCCCCTTCCTCCTCCCTACTTGTAATTTCCGGTAGCCAATTTCTTGGCAATCAATATGGGACAATCAATTTTCATCCCATATGCATTTGCAGTACTGTGCATGTATTTATGCATGTATCCATATACAATACAATATCCATATCTGTAAACATATTATAGTACTCATATCTGTATCCATATACATATCACAATATTTGTATTCATATTTCAAGACCATGTCAATATTCATATACGTATCATAGTATTTCAAGATCAATGGTAGGTAAGGGTGTGTTTGTTTTTGTTTTTAAAATCAATCAATGGTTGGTGCTTCTTTGGGGAAGAAGGGCATTTTTGAACAAACAATCGTGCTCATGATTTTTGAATCCATTGTTGAAATTTTGCATATAGATGTATACAAATTTATTACTTTGAATATAATTCAAATTTCATAAAATGTGAATGAGTATAAAGTTATGTTCAATTCCTTATGTTCTCAACACATGCAAAGTAAGCAATAAGAAAATCTTTTTTGAGTTTCAGTTATTTTTTCTTCAATTTTCAACTAAACTTTACAGTAATTCATCAACTTGTACAAGTTGTGAGATGCATGCATTTTGCTCACTTTTTTTCTAAAGATGATCTATGGAAGTACAAATTTATTACAAAGAATTTTTTCACAAACTTCCCTACAACTTTCTCACATTGAAATTTAATATTGTACTAGTGTGCCTTATGCCATTGTCACAACTAAAATTAAAGTAAAAATATTTTTTCAAATTTTCAATTCATAAAAACTTTGAAATTCAATAATTTTCCCACTATGAGTTGGAATGCCACAAAACAAAGCCCATGCATCCCTCCTTGCCAAGAGTTTTTTAATAGTACCAAGAATGTGACCGGGAGACATATAGTACAAGAGATATCAACCTAATAAGCAAATAAAATAAAATAAAACAAAACAAAGAGACCATCTTAAGGTATAAATATATCAACGAGTTAGCTATATGATATAACTATGGTTTAATTCAAAATATAAGTTCAAAATAAATATTTGTTTAGCTACTAAGGTGGAGACCAATGATGCTAGTATGTGAGTATAGAAGTGTGAGTCTATGAGCCTTGAACCTAAGTATAAGTTAGTATCCTACACTCAATAAAGGTGTTTACAACATAAACACCTATCATTAGATGTTTTTTGAGGGGTCAAGAAGACTGCGAGTTATCACAGCAGGGAACAGGTTCGGCGAGGTTCGGCAAGGCGGTCTGACGTGGCCGAGAGACTGCCACGTCATCGACCAAAAAAAAAAAATAATAATAATAATTTTGTATTTGAAGACTAAATTTTTTTTTTAAAAATAAAATAAAAATAAAATAAAATAAAATCTGACAGCAGGCCGCTCCCCTCGCTGCGGGGAACAGCTGCGGGGGAACAGCACTGGAAAAGTCTTCTGCAGGGGTCAAAAAACATCTAATGAATATAGGTGTTTAGAACATAGAAACACTATTACCATTGAGGTGTCTATAATATAAACAATTATCTTATAGGTATATAAAACTCTAGGCTAATAGGCTCAAACTTTCTATCCTCACATACTAGCAATTGTGGACCATTTAAGAAAAATTTCAAGCAGCTTTGAGAGTTAGCTATTGAAAACTTTCATTTCTCATTGAAAAAAGTGAATATTTGATTGTTGGGAGGTCTTCTAAGGCACGCGCATACACACATATACATGGAGTGTAAAGATTGCCAATTTTACCTCATTTTTTGGCTTTATGCAAAGGTTGCCAATTTCATTTGATTTGAGATCAAAGAAATTGTACCTATCCATTTGCTTAAAGGATGGTCCCAATGAAAAGTATAAAGTCTTTTTATGAATCTTACCATTGAAAATTTCAACATGGGTGGTTGCAAGAAACACTTGTACTATTTGTTGTCTTTTGCAACAATACTCATGATTTTTTCTTGAGTACTTTAAAATTAGAAAAATAATTAAATTAAAAAAAAATGATTTATATATAAACCTTGAAGATGAAGGTACATAGGGAAGGAAATGCATAGAAAAATTCTCTATGTATGAGAACTTGAAAAGTGCCAAACCTCAAGAAAATAGGTATTTGGATGTTTAAATTAGTTAAAATAGTAAAATTAAGTATATAAAAAAACCTTCTATTTGTGATAACTCTATAGAAATGGTCATTCACCAAAAAACCCACCAAAATAACATTTTATATGTTTCAAAATACAAGTAGAAAGAAGCTCACTTTGTAGACTTCCACACTACACAAAATTAATTATTTTCATAATTCCTTTGTCTAGTAGCTATAAGTCTACTAGAAGACTAGGTCATCCAAATTTCACCTCAAAATTCGTTTTTTTGGATACTAAATAGTACTAAAACCCTCCAAATTAGCAATTGTGACATTCGATTGGGGTCTATTTTCGGATAGTATCCTATTTTTGAAAATTATGAAAAAATTAGGTAATGTGTATGATAGTCACAAGTACCTTCTCTATAAATCTTGAGTCATTTGAAGCCAAAATTCAAAAGTTGTGGCTAAAAATCATATCAACATGAAAGTGTGATAGAAAATAGTACAAGTGTTTCTTGCAACCACCTACATGCAAGTGTTGATTTGAAGTTATTTTCAATTTCTACTTATAAAAAAAATTTACATTTCAACAATTGCAAGGTGGATTGTATAATGAGTTCAATGTTTTTTCCATGTGAAATTGAGTTTTTTGGAAGTGCACTTTAGTGCACTAACACCTATGTAGTTTTTTTATATTACTTTGGTTCTCAAAAAACTCTTAAATGCAAATTTCTAAAACATTGTAGGCAAAAACAACATACTAAAAATAGAAATTGTACCTTTTTCATGGTATAATCTCACAATTCCTATGAAATTTTGCACTCAAAATTAGTGTGCATACTGATAAACAAGCTTTAAAAACATCTAATATATGGTTAGATTTGGACAAAAATAAAAACAATGTGCTTCATTGGGAATAACTACAAGTCAATGCTCTTTTTTCATAATCAAAACACACTTGGAAAGGCTTGGACATTTAGGGGTTAAGCTCCTAAGTGGCACTTGGATGATATCAAATGAATAAAATATGATGAAGGAATATATTTTTTCATCCTTTTTCTTAGGATTTCAATTAGATATATTTGCAATAGATATTGATCAAAATTACTTCATTGAGATGTTATTGACTTCTTTTCAAAAGAAGTTGCTAAAATAATGAATCATAAAAGATATTTTTTAAGTGTATTGTAGCAATTTCTACCTCCTTTCAATGTTAAATTTGAATTTTAGCCAAAATATTGATCTTCTTTGAATTTTGGTATGACTTCTGAAATGAAGTAAACTAAGTCTAATTTATTCTCTAGCTTGAAATTTTGAATTAAAAAAAAAATTAAACTATGTATAACTATATAAACTTTGAATCTATTACCACGATATTCTATCATTCTAATTTTTAAAATTTATAAACATTTGGATTGTGACCTAACATTTCAAATAATAAAATCAAACCATAGTTACAATAATTTTAAACATTTACAAAAAAATTGAAAATTTTAGGTCTAATAGAAAACATGTGATTTCATGTATGAAATAAGATCATTTATAATCATACCCAGTGGCAGAATAGAGCATTAAAAGTAAAGCACATTGAAGTTGTTTACATGAGAAGGGTATTACTATATGAATCTAAGAGTGTAAGCCCATGAGACTATACACCTAAGATATATAAGTGTCGTTATTATAAAAAAATTATGTTATTATAGTGCAAGCTATGTTGTAAATACCTATATTATTTGTATTTATATTATAAGCACCTTCAATAGATGTAGGATATCTACTTATTTCCTAATTCCCAAGCCTTTTTTGAGCTTCTTGGAATTTGCTTTGAATTGAACGAAAAGCCAAAATTCTAGTATGCTCTATCAACTTTCTTAAAATTATAATCATACAAATTCAAACTAGACATGTTGGAGATCACTTTGGTAAACAAAACAAAACATTGTGACTTATGGATTGAAAGATTATAATGTTTAATTCCATTAATATGAAATTAATTATCATCTACAATATTAAGAATTTCAAACATCAATATTCAAAATTATGTTTCTAAAATAGTATAGCTTGAAAAGATATAAAATATTTGATGTCTACCAACCGCTTATTTGTGCTTCAACATTCCCAAATCCCAAAGTGACTCCTTTAGCAATATCATCGAGGAAGACTATTTTTTCTTCATCTAAAATGAAAAAGATATTTGCAAGGAGTAGTTCAAGATGAGAAATGTATTATTTTGGTAATACAATTTATCTATGAAATTCAATTTCATAATCTTCATCCGTTATGATAGAATTTACAACATTTGTAGTCATTGTCATTGTGATATTGAGGTCTATATTCTTTAATTTTCTTAAAATTGGTGATGAATTTTTATTTGTCACTATGAAAAAATTACGTATTTAAACAATTGTTTAAGCAATAAAAGGAAGGAAATATATACACCTACTACATAAAATATTTCTAAGAGAAATAGGCTCAAGTTTTTTAACCTTCAAAGGATTCCTTAATGCCTACATAGGAGTTTTGTGGTTTTGAAGCAAGATATAGCAAAGTCACTTTTTTTTGGGTCACTGTTATAGTAGGACTTCTATCATTGTACAATATTGAGGTGTTTATAATATAGACACCTATACTATAGGTGTATAGAATTCTATGTTTATAGGCTTACACTTTCTATCTTACATACTAGCAACCGTGTGTAATGAGGTGCAAAAAATCTCATATTCTTCACTTCAAATGCAAATATCTTTCAATATGCATTATCAAAAGTTTCTGAAATTTCTTCTATACATTTTAATACATCTAGTGCAACATACTCAATTGGTCTTGAAAGGAAAGATGTTTAAATTTTGTTTTATTAGTGAGAAAAGCAATTTTGAGTGGAATTTGATAAAAACATGTCTATAGAACTTTAGTGGTTAATATTTGTATAGACCACATGGTCTATTGGCCTTGCCATTGGCATATTTATCTTCATTGATCATTCCATGGATGAAACCAATGCTAAATGTTAGTGCTACTAAATTATAAAATGATTCCTCTAAACATCTAATACTTTTATTGCATTTGGAGATAATACTAGCAATTCTCTCTATATATAATTTGCAAATAATTTCAAGATTAAAGATATTTTATGTTTAATTATTAAAAATAGTGAAATTTTAAAATTTTAAAAATGTTCTTCGAAACTTTTAAGATGAGAGTTTGTTAACCCCTAAAGCCCTGACTATGTTTTCACCAAAAAATGCTCCAAAACTGCCATTTCTAATACAAGTGCAATTTTTTTTAAAGCACATTTTTGACTCATGTAACCGTAGGATCTTGTAGTAAGGTGGAAAAAATTTCAGAAATTTCCACCGTGTAGATTGCAAGATATAAGCATTTGAATTGACAAAAATTGTTTTTTTATCCCTGCGAAAATCCGGGCAGCTGCACTTCACAAGGTCACATTTGTGTGAAAAAAACTTCAAAATGGTGGTTACTCTTTGAATTCATACTTCAATGCAAGTTGGCTACATTCTCAAAAAATTTCAAACCATTTGGAATTGTACAACATATAGGAAAAAATAAGTAAGTAGAAAGAAGTAAAAAATGAGCCAAAATACTAAATTGAGAACATTTTATTCATGGAATTGAAAATTTTCAATCCCAATGGTTAAGATGTTGTAATAAACAATCTACACCTTATATTTTTATTTTTTTCCAAAAAATATGAAAAATTGAATTAAATGAAGAATTTCAAACTTTTTTTGGACTGTAGAGATTCTGTAAATGGCCACAAACTACCCCAAACTCAAAATCTTCATAACTTTTGACTCATTGATCGGAATGGATTGATTCAAAGCTTCCCATGTCTATATAAACCTAAAGAACCAATTTGAAATTTCACTTTTTAAAAAAAAGTTTTTTTGAAGAAGTTTTTTCAGCTGCCCGGGCTGCCCGCCAAGTAAAGGAATCAACATATCCTGCTATAACTTTTTAACCGGGAAGTCAAAAGTTATGAAAATTGTCAGGCCTTAAAGCTACTCCTTGGGTACACATTGTATCAAAATTTCAAAGAAATAAAATAAAAACTCCATCCGTAGTGAGCTGCCCAAAAAGTTTATAATCTCAAAAAACGGGGTTCAGGGTTTTAGGGGTTAAAAAATAATTGAAGATGGTTTCAATTTTTTTTGTGTACAAGTGAGCCTTCATTGTCAATATGTAAAAGACAGTGAATTTGCTAACTTTAGTTATTCCTTCAACAATAGATTTATTCATACAAAAGAAATGTAGTCTCTAATCTCACCTTTGAAACAATGATTTTAGATACTCAAAATACTTATAAAGTATGAAAATCCAAAGTGTGGCAAATTAGCAAATTATGTTTTTAAATAATAAATATTCGTTATTGAATTCAAAAATAACATTTATTGATAATGGATTAGCTTGCATCTTCTTTTTGAATCATATATCTATTGGCTCTATATTTCAAAAGTTATAGTAGAAAGTATAATGGATATAGAGCTTGTAGCTTCTAAATAATACAAGTCTTTTTTGAAATCACCTTGCAACAATCTTTTTTGTAATATAGCTTATCAATTGGTGCAAGAACTTGAATAAGTGATTTATCTTCACATTAATTTTGATGATAGGATCAAATTAGTGTCAATCATTGAATGTAATATAGACAAAATTTGAGTCTATTTTGAATGAAAGGTAGATGACAATTCATATTTTCTAAAATAGCATGAAAATAACATAGACTACATTATATTGATTAAAAATTAGTGCATCTTACAAAGTTATATAATTGCAATGTTATTAGTTTAGCTAGGCAACAATTGAAATTTGTAGTGTTGTTTGTTTTAAAGGAAAGAAGAAACTAAGGATTTAAGGTGATTAAGGATGGTTAAGGAAAATTCCATATTTTCAAAAATGTACAAATTTATCATAAACAATATGAGGGCTTCAAAATAACATTATAATGACATTAAGACAAAAGATGTAATGATCACATATTCCCTTTCCATCCAAGGCATGTGTGTTGTGAGATTACCATCGCACTAACTAATATTTATCAATAAAAAATAAAAACCTAAAATTGAATTTGGATTCAATATAAGTTAACTTTTATCATACTTACTTTTTGAGGTCATAGTTATAGTGAAGACTTTCTCTTTTGAACTAAAATAGTTACTTTTTGAGGTATATATGCTTGCAGATGCTTTGAAATGTGGAATGTTGGGAGTTGGGAGTTGGGAAGTCTATACATTAGAAGAGATTTGAGGCATTTAAAAGACTGCAAGTTCTTAGACTGTGGAAACGCAAAAACGCAAAAATCTAACATAGTCAAGAGTATGCCATGTCATTAAAAAAATTCAAGGACTTTTTAATGCATTTTAGGATCTATTTATTTATTTTGATAATTGTTGGCCTAACAACAACTAGCATTTTCGGGAACAATTTTGGGAATAGATTTGAAATAGCCCTTCAAAGGCCTCAAATCTCCCCTAATGCCACACAAATATCAAATCTAGAAGCAATACAAGAATTTGAAAGCCTTTTCATAGATGAAAAGAAAACATATTTATACAAATACAGAAGAAGTTTGCATTCATTCATTGAATAAAATTTGAGCATATTGCTTCTTTTAGGGTTATTATAGTTTATTTGCATAAGAAAGCATTTATATTAAAAATGATGATTTTTGCGTTTTGCTAGATGTCATGACATTAATGCTTTTCAAGGTTTGTCTCTAGAGACCGAAATCCATATTTGTCTAACATTTTAAAGCTTGGGTAGCTTAGGAAAAGTGACTATTACAATTTGGGCAATCTAGATGGAGGCAATAAAGTAACTATGGATAAAACTTACAAATAAGCTATTACAATGGTTTCTATTATTGTATTAAAAAAACTTTCTCTAGAGTCTTGTTAGTAGTCAAAATGAGATCTTAGATCATCAAAGAATGCATTTTGGGGACACTATTTGAATAAACTACAAAAATTTTAAAGTGTTGAAAATAGGTGTTTCTAAAACCACAATTACATGTAGGAGTACATTAGTAGGAGAACATTTTAGATTAGTATATATAGTAATTGAATTTAGAAAGTAGTAAAAATTAGGTGAGCTACCTTATAAGAAAATCAATTTTTATGGAGCTTTGTTTGCAAAATATATACTTGACAACTTTTTGAATAGATTTAAAATATTAGAGTTTTCTTTCACCAATACATGATATTCCTTTGATGCCTAATAGCAATTATTTCTTTCATTGCTTTAGAGCATCTCTACCAATAAGTATATAAATGAATGTCGTTTGGTAAACTTGGTGTGTATTTTCTAATACCAAGGTCCCACCTCTTAACCCCTCAAGTCCCAACAACTTTTTGACTATGGAGGTTTTCAATGAATTGTATCACTTTTATATTTTTTGCACATAGATGTGCATGAAACTTTTAATTTTAAATATACAAAAGTCAAAATTTCTTCATTTAGTATGTAAAAAATATTTGTGGAAAATTTTGACTATTAGATAATTTGTAGATTATAGCAATTTTGGATGAATCTTTATAGGCAAAAAATACAGCTTTTGGGGGAAAAAACTGTATAAAATGGTGAATAATTCTTTTCACACACACACAAGAAAAAACTCTCTTGGAATCAAAAACAAATCTAGTAATTTTTTTTAATTTAAAAACTTGAGAAATAAAATGCTTTCTCAAATTTGTATACATTTTTAAATACAAGGATTAGAAAGCTAAAATTGACCACATTAGATCCTACAAAAATTTATATATATATATATATATATATATAAGGTTTAATTTATAAAATTCAACAATTGATATAATTAACATAGTATTTGGAAGATCTTCCAAAAATTTAGAATCATTCTAATTATTTTGTGTACTTAATCACATTAAATTGAATCTTTTATTTTTGAAATTTTTGAAAAAAAAATTGAAATTTTTTTCTTCAAATCTTGTTTGATTGTGTAGAATAAAGACTAAGAAATGTCTAAGAAAATGTTTTTTTCCATCCCTACTACTCCTATCATTGGAAAAACATTATATTTGCTCCCTTTTCTATTAGACAACAACCTAAATAAAACTTTAAATAATTCTCACATTCAAAACTTGAAAATAAAAAAATTTAAGAAGTATATAAACTTGTTATACTATACGATTTTAGTTTACAAAATGTTTAGATTTGTTTCACCCTATTGAGAATTTGCCATTGAAATTTAGAAGAGAATACATATATCCTCTTAGTCCTTGAGGGGATTAGGTAGGAGGTCCATAAACCGACCATCTAAGGGCTAGAATTGAATTTTAGGGAGGTGAATCATCATGAAATATTTTTCAATAAACTTTCCTTAAAAGACAAGTAGAATAGGTATCTAACAAAGTTGTTTTATATTTTTTTGAGCTTTGTGGAATTAGTTACAAACTTTTGAAGTAGAGAAAAAGTGTTCATTTGTCATCATCAAAAGTAACCACTTCCTAAAATGTGAAGATTTGATACATTGAAGAGAGCAAAATATACCTCTGAGTCGTGTTTGCTTTTAATGCCGTCCTACCTTTAATGGGGCTCCCACTAAAAGAAGTCCCAATTTTAAGGTAGAACCGCCTATTCCCGACTAAGGATCCATACCCAACCTATTAGATGCGGCTATTTCCAACCAAGGCTAGAAGTGATTTACAATCAAAGCTTAGAATGTATTTTTCCCCCATTTTCAAGGTTGGGACTAATAAGGTCACGAACATGTCCCAAAGTGTCAAAAAGTGTGAGAGGAGTATTGATTAGGAAAGTAGTTTCAGCTATGATCCAAATTAGAAGACTTTAAACATTGGTTGTGGGTTCAAAGCACTTTTTGGCTTCCAAAAATCAAAGTAATTTCAGTTTTGGGAATAAAATTATGAAAAATTTGCAATCCCCATCTTTCCTATCTTGCTACATGAGAAAAAATTGCATAGGCTCATATTCCTCACGATCTGTTTTAGAATTGCTTAAGTGATCAGGTATAGGTGGTTCTACCTTAGTTTCTAACTTAATGTAATTTAGAACTGCAGTTGCAGTTGTAACTCAATTCCGGTGCCATTGTCTAGCAAGCAAACCCAGGTTGAAAGTGACGTGGAAGTGCAAGGCTGCAGAGAGGAGTTGGAAGCAACATCAAAATATTTGAGGCTCCTCTCTATGAGCTGAAGTGGTGTCAATCACATGGGCCGTGCAACTTCCAGTGTGGTGAGCAAAGTTCAAAGACGCCAACTGCTTCAACCTGTAAATTGCAATTGCATCCTTGCCTAGCCACACCAAACCATTCAACAGGCCAATATTATGCACTGCTGTGGAGATGCTCTTGAACAAGTTAGCATGGATCCATGTCAGAAAACCCGAAAACCCGAAAACAAGATTGAACTGATGCAGCCTATTGACATGGAAGCAGGCCAATTTCCTCAAAAGCAAATTGTGCAGCTTCAAGCCTATAGAAAAAATGAGGGTAAATGTGACAAAAAATGCCAGACAAAAATAATAACACTCTGTATCATTGCCAACATGCTTCTAAAACCTCATTTCATCTATCATGCAAAGCCAAAATTGCATACAAAAATTACATATTCAAAATTATATACTTAAAATTGGCCTCCTTGAATTCAAGCCCCCTAAATTAAGGAGCTAGTCAACTTAATACCTTCTTGAAAGGAAGGCCACACTACCATTTGCCCGAAAACCAAAAAAAACATCCTGGTGGCGCCTCATCGGCAACCAGTTGGGTACTGTAATTCCAATTGAGGTTGGAATGGATTTCCATTTTCTCCTTCAAGTGTGTGTTTTTGTACTTTTTCAAGGTTTGAACAAATAAGTTCATGACACATAAGTGAGCAAGAAAGTAGGAATCAATGAGTGGGAAAGTAGTTCTTGAATGATTTAAATTTCTTGGATGACTTTAGATGTTGGTCATAGGTCAAGACCAACTTTTGCCTTTCAAAATTCACAGTTATTTCAATTCAAGAGATAAGATTACCAATTTTTATTGCAGCCCCCATCATTTTCATCCATGCACCTATCCAAATATGTACTTCACATTGTACTACCCCTGGTCATGTCTAGATGTGCTTAGTTACTCTCTACCACACATTATGAGAAATCTTCCCGATCAAACAATGGAGGAAACCAATGCCACCAACACGCCCCCCACCCGTCCGTCCGTGGGTCCCGCCTGGGACGGGATCGAACGAACCAACACTGCCGGGTCTCCATCCCCCAGTGCCCCAGTGCTTGCCATGGCCGTGCAGTTCCAGGCCCTGTAAATGCGTAACCCAGACTTTTCCAGCGCTGATGGAGGGTAAGCTTAACCCACTCAGTTGTTGGAGCCCATGATTTGGATGTACCCGGACCCCCCTGCAACCCTAATAATTTCCCCCGGCCTCTGCCAAGCAGACACAGAGTCACAGACAGTCCACTGGCTCAAGGAAGAAGTACACACACAACAACCAGAAAAGGGCTTGCTCAGGGAGTCAAGTGAAGCTCACTCCCTGGAGATAACTTACTTAAGTTACCTTACCAGAGGTTAAGATAGCGGCCATGGAGGATTTGTCCTGATCTTTCTCCTGCCACTTGAGAATCATTCAGGTGCAGTGTAACTTAGCGTGCGAAATTTCGCTCAGCTTGACAGATTCTGGACTCTCGCACCCCAAAGCCAACAAACCAACACATGGCCAAAAAAACCCAGGACGGTGCAATTGGAAGAAGTTTTCTTCGGAAACATATTCTCCATGCTCAGATGAAATTGTCAGAATTCACCAAACATTAGGATGATATTGTCACATTTGAATAATTATACTACGACGTACAATTGCTGCCTAATCCTTCATTGCCTAAGATCCAAACGTACTGAAAAGCATTACCTTGCTTCTCAAGCCTTATAAGTCTATGTGTCACTAAGCTTTGAAAATCTCCACCATACAATCTTGTAGTGTGCATGTTGTAATTTGGAGTCATTTGGCCACATAGATTGTAAGATCATAAAGTTTTAGTGTTGGGAAAAAAATGTGCTTTAAAACAAAATTACAAACAAATTGGTGAATTTTTTTTCATTCAAATGCTTAGAATTGTTTGCAAATTGACTTTGAAATGCCAAAAAATAGAAAAAAAAGGGTGCAAAAAACACATCTATCAAAGTGCACCTCTTTCTACTACAATGCTTCTCAGCCACTCATAACTTCTTGGATTGATATGAATTTTTTTTGGTCACACAAACTAGACTAGAATGTGTAACTTTTCAAATTTCTTAAAATTAAAAATAGACACCTTATGAGGAAGAAACAAGCCACCAAAGTTTAATGTAATAAAAAAATGTTTGGTTTTTGAACTTCAAATTGCTCCCAAACATTCAAAATAACTTGGATTGCCATGAAAATCTGACCAATAGAACTAGACTTCTAGGGGAACATAATCCAATAATTTATTTTTTATTGAAAACAAACATTGGATGAAGGAAATACAAGTCCCCAAGGTTGTTGCCATCAATTGCAATTTGGTAAATTCAAATTGAACCTATGAACTCCGATTGACTCCCAAGAAATCATTACACCTTGGATTGATCTAGAAATTTGACCACACCAACTAAACTACTATGTGCAATTTCCCAGACAAGTTTGATTGAATTCAGACATTGGATGCAAAAGTTACAGCCCTCTTTGAATTGAACTGTGAGGACGCTTTCCGTCCCCTTCGATGATGAAGGGTTATTCTATGATGTAACCTACCCACTGTTTATGAATGTATTGATAGCTTCCCCATTGATTCCAGTCAAGATCACAAGTTCCTTACACACCCAGTCCTCCCCTCCTCAGAAAATCGAAAAAGACCCTCTGGTGCTCGCCCTCCGTCCGTCGCCTGCTCCTGCTCCTGCTCCTGCTCCTGCTCGCGCTCTCGGTCCCATAAATGAAATCTCCGTACCCGCCCCGTCCCGGCCATGAAAACAAATGGCTGGGCATACAGATTGGATTGGATGATTCTGGCCATTGGTAACATTGAGAGGCAGACTGAGGTTGGTTTAGACTAAGGTAGACGCGACTCTTCTGGGACCGATGAATTCCTGGCAGCGCCTGGCCAGGGGTCTGCGTCTGGCCTCTGGACCGAAGCCGGCCCAGACCTGAAGGCAGGCACGCAGGCAGGCAGGCAGGGATCCCATGTGCACTAAAGGTGAGGGGACGTCAGGGCGCAGGAAGCTAATGATAATCAGCAACTGAAGGAATGTGAGCCGAGTGCAGCATGTTCCCAACTGATCCCACCCCATGAGCCACAGGACAAGTGAAGTCACAGGACTTGGATTGACGGTGCAAATGCAAAGGACAGGGAGGGCACTCACTTAACTGAAGGTAAGAGGTCCTATAATGGTAAACCATCTAAGGGCTGAAACAGAATTTTAGGAAGGTAAAACTTCTAAAATATTTCTCAGTAGATTTTCCTTGAAGGACAAATAGAATTGACATCGAACCCAAGCCGTGTCGTATTTTTTTGAGCTTTTTTGAATTAGTTATCAAAATTTGAAGTTGAAAGGACATAGGGCTCTAAAATGGTGCCCTAGCTAAAAGGTACATTGTCAGTACACTCCTGAAGGCTATGAAAAAGCAATATGTACAAGTACTATACATTTAAGATAGGGTACCATTTTAGAAACCACTCCATTTAAGAGCCTTCTACCTTAGGAGCTTAAGTGAACCCATAATGCATATTGGAACGTGAAAAGATAAACCAGCCTATGACAGGCTGAATGACTGGTTTACCATGTTGATGTTTTTGGAAAATTAAAAAAATAATAATAATCATAGAAAGACAAACATGAGAAATAGAGAGAGCAATTGAAATTTCATCTTTTCAACAAAGTATGAATTTGTTAAGAATTCTTAAAGTATGTAGCCCAAATGGCTCAAAACACTCTCTAGACTACCCCACAACCATCAAAAAGAGTGTTGATAATGGTCATTAGATCACCTACTACAATCACAATAATTTTTAACATGGTTGCAACATTTTCAAACATAAACATGTGTGATCGCCCAATTCGTCACCTAGGACTCACTCTTCTTTTTATAATTTTTTGCAAAATATAGTGTGAAAAATGGTACAGAAAACCCTTCAAAGAGTATTAAACCAAAATAGGGATGTCACGTGCCAATACAATATTTGGTCATATTTTTAGTGGTTTTATCCAATTCGGTTGAAATTCTACTTGTAAATAGGTTAGAAACGACCAAAATCCAAATAATATACACCTTTAGTAGAATACCCAAAAAAGCCCCACCTACCATGCATGTGATTAAGTTGGCTAAAATAGGTTTGAGAAGATTTGGTGAGAATAGGTGTTTTAACCACCAACAAGAAATTTATAGAAATTATCCAAGTTGCGATAATATCTCACTAAAATTAGAATGATTTTTTTAATGTTAATAAAAGGCTCCAACAAGTTTCAAAACATTTCAATAGCCTAAAATATCCAAACTAACGAGATTCTCCAAATAGCAGCAAAATTAAAGATTACGGTGAAGTTTGACTAGCATTTTGGAAGCATACAAAATCGGGATGAAGTCCAAGTTAGGTCTTTTCTTACTCCCTTACAACTACTAAAGACCCCAAGCTAGTTGTTTTTTTCAAAAAATGTCAACCTCCAAATTTTTTTTAAACTTTTTTTAATTGTTAAATTAGCACTAGGATTCATTGAGATTTTAGAGTACGAAAAAGGAGGTTTGGTTAGGCTAAAAATGTCTTTATGAAGGCAATGGGTGCCCTTAGAAGAGTATAAATGAGCATACAATCCCCTTTCAAAATACTTCTTGTAGCCATTTTTTGGAATATCAACATGTTGGTCCATTAATTTGGATATTGGAGTTATGATATAAAAGATAAAGTCATTAAAAGTTTATGGCACTAATAGAAACATGGGCCAAGTAGACTAGAGAGAAGGCCTTAGGCAATTGTAAGAAACATTGGTCCTATTCACCATCACAATTGAAGTGACCTTGTTTTTTTTGCAATAACTTTTGAATCCAAAGATCTAAGAACACAAAATAATGAGCATAACTCTCTTATTTGATGGTTTTCACATCCCTTATTTTTTAAACATTAAGAAAAATCATTTTATATTTAAAATTCATTTTAAAAATTTGTCACAAACTTAGGATTAGGGACTTTCACTACATTAGAAGTCTCCAAGTTTAATGACCTAAAGTTGAAATTTTCATGGTACATTTGTAAAGTAGAAATTCACATTTTTGCTAAAAGAAATCTAAAAATACATCATTTTATGTCCTTCGCATGTATGTAAATAGCAATCCTATTGCACACAATTTTTGAACATTGATAATGTTACTTAGATTATTTTTTTTGGTGACATCTCATAACCATAAACTCTTTCCAAATGTCCAATTCTTATATTTTAAGAAAAAATACTTTCCTAATTTTTACAAATCAAACTGTAAATACACCCATTTTCATGAGATTTTGCACTTTTCCAATTCTCCTACTTAGAGAATTTTCCTAATTTTTTCCTTCATAGGGTAACTTCTTCATTAAGGTATATATATTAGAGATATTTTTTATGATTTTTTAAAATTGTTTTTCTAATTAAATAATACTCTTGGAAAAACAGGGTCCAAATCTAAAACACTATAGAAATTGGACGATATTTCTTGCAATGCCCTCCTACATGACCAACTTGAATAGTTATAGATCTTTTTAGGCATATTTCCCATGTCTATACAACCCATATTTCTACTAGTGTGGTGAGTTTGTACAACTTTAAAGTCTAATGCAAAATTTTCTTTGTATCAATTACGATAGCATGAATCTTGAATGCTCCAAACTTGTATGTTTTGAAATTGTGTACAAAATCCATTACAATAAAGTCATAGCTAGGCGGACAAAAGCATGCAAATTGCATATAATTTACTTCACTCGTATAACAATTGACAAATTAAAAAACTAAAAACAAATTTTAGGCCTTTCTAATCAATTGCTACTTCACAAGAACACATTTATAAATACTGAAGTATACCCTATGATTGGTAGTGATGCCACCACATGAGCACAAAGATGATAACCTACAAAGGAGTTTATAATATATGTACCTATAACATTAATACTTCTAACCACAGAAAGTGTCTATAATATAGAATCCTAGGTTCATAGGCTTATAGATTCTATACTTACATGCTAGCATCCCCCCATCAATGAGACAATGGCATATGCTTTGAAGCAAAAGATATAACATGACTATAGGAAGCAAGCACAATCCAATAAAGCACTCACATAATGAAAGTTGTAACAAAATTTTCTACTTACAAAATCTTACAAAAGTTTGTAGTTGTTGTTTACAATTCAAAATAATATTTAGAATGATTGCAAGAAACACTTCACGTTTTTGTCTCAAAAACACAGTTTTTGGCCATAAGTATGTTTGTACTACACGATACTACCAGTATTGTGCGTCAGCGCTGCGCCTTCAAATCTTAACTGTTGAATCAAGGCACTTGCAAATCTAGACCGTCTGTCAGTACTATGTAATACTATAGACTACTATTGTACAAAGTATTAGAGAGGCTACTAGTAGTAAAAAATTGCAAAAAAGGGTTTGTCAACGTTTTCATTTTTAGTAATTCAAAAAAAATTCAAAAAATTATTTTAAGAAAATTTATTTTTCTAGACAAGATTGTACTCACATTGCAATAAAAAATTCCTCTAGGAATTTTTTTCTCTCTTCATAGCCTTTGTACGTAGGAAGGTCACTTTGACCCCATGTGTGCAATAGACATGCTGCTGATTTTATAAAAACTCATTGTTAATCCTTGTAATGTTAGTAGACCTCCAACTTATCCAGTTTGTAGCTTCAAAATCGGATTTTTGGGTCAAAAATAGGACTAAAACCCCCCAAAATGGCTAAAGTAGACATCCAACAAGGGATAGGTTAAAAATAGTAAAATAATTTAAATTTTTTTGAAAAAACTATTCAACATCTAAAACTTTTGTGTGCATGTTCATTCCAAATTTCAAGCCAAACAAACAAAATATGCAAAAGTTATGCCCCAAAAACTAAGTGTTGGAGGTCAAGGGGACAAAAAATAGGACAAGTGTTTCTTGCAATCACCCTTTACCAAAATCTTGAATGCTAAAAGGCCACATTTCAAGTGTACTTAGTGAGCTACCTATATTAAATCTAAAAAAATAGGTGACATTTACACTTTGTCTTTGTTAAATCCTTCTAAAATCCTACAATTCATATCTTATATTATAGTTGTATTGTTGTAGGATAGGTTTGCTAAAAAATCTTTTAAATAATAGATGATAAAACTTTAGGGGAATTTTTTTTCAAGGAACAAAAATTTTCTATGGTAAAAGATATGATCTATTTTGAACATTTGCCAAACCATTAAGAAAAAAATAAATTGGCAACAAGGTACTTATCCCATCCTACACTTAGAAAATTCAAAGTACTAAAATTAAAATTTTTTGTTCGAAATTTTTAGGATATGTTATCTTTGAACTCATATAAATTTCTATCTTTGAATTCATATACATTTATGATTTTAAATGCCTAGTTAAAAGGACTAGCACTTTACTTATCTTTTTATAGAAGTAGTAGACAAAATAAAAGTTACAAATTCTTTTCTATAGTAAAAAAACACTCTTTACTATTGTAAAATTTATTGACAAGATATCTCTTGAAGCAAAATTTTAGAAGGGACTTTTTAATTAAAAAAATATATTTTTGATTTATACATGATAGATAATTATTATTAAAAGAAAGATGAAATAATCAAACTTTGAATAAATTAAGTATAAACATGTAGATGAAAAATATTTTTTATCCAAAATTTAACTACTTAATATTTTTTTTATTGCTGCAAGAGTGAAATTTTAACATATTTAGAAAGATTATTGCCTTGTATAGATGACTTTCTATGTGTAATTTGACAAATAAAAAATGGGTAGGCAAAACCAAAATGGATAAAAACTTAAGTTGGTCTACATCCACTATAATAAACTTGTATTTTAGGTAACGAGTTCTAATTTTTTTTTAATAGATTTTAGATGATGTCAATGTTTATAACCCAATGTTTTTATATTTTGTTAATAAGAACGTCCAACATAGCATCAATGTTGATGTAAAAACATTGGGTTGTAAGCATTGACATCACCTAAAGTTTGTTTTAAAAAAATTTGGACTCGGTTCCTAAAATATAGGTTTCTTATATATATCCTTTTCTATTTTGGACCAAAAGAAACAAGGTTGGAGATAATGCTATGTACTGATGAAAGCTACATATGAGGAAGTTTTGAGTCAAGGATCTTATTCAAAAACAAACCAATACTAGATAGAGAAAGCTACTCATTGAATAGTTGTTCATTGTATATAAAAGTTTCCTTATTAGTTGCTTGCATAGTGTACATATAGCTCATAGAATGCACACATTGTTGTATTATTTCTTTGTGAATTTAAAGTGTTAGAATTTAATTAAATGATGGTGTAAAAGGGTAGAGAAGTGATCACATCAAATCTTTTCAAAAGTAAATACTTTGATATAAGACCTTGAAATGTCTTAGATAAACTATAAATTAGAAGAGAAATCTAAATTGAATGGTCATGTCATGGATAAATTCAAATTGATATGGAATACAATCAAAATTCTTGTGAAAAATACAAATCCAACTCTATTATATGAAAGTAGTTTGAACTATTACATAAAAATTTTAAGGACATAAATTCATTCATACATTCACTTTATTTTTTGATGTAAATGTCCCATATAAATTTCTTTTGTATTATTAACCCTTTAGTGCCCGGTTTACTAGTTTTTGGTCGATTTAGGGACTTTTTGTTTGCTATTGTTTACAAAACATTTGATTTCAAAAAACCTAGGAAACAACGCAATTAGAGTATCTTCATATACTCCAAACAAAACCAATTTCAAGAGGTTGCTTGCAAAAACACATCAACTATGCTTATCCAAACTTAAATGTCCTGAGCCTTCACAAGTGAAATATCATAAAAAAAATACATATTTAATGTAAGGGATGACTACTTATATGTATGAAAGTTAGAAGGTTTTTGATTGGTTTTTGGAGCTTTCACTAAAATCTATGTCCAATTGTGGCAAACCATATGTAGCACCAGTGTTGAAGGCTATTTACAACATATCAATCTTTGAAGATTATTTACAAGAATGTGCATCATTGAATCATTTTTATTTTTTGTTTGGTTCAGTATTCTTCCTATAGTACCAATTGATAGGATCCAATCTAGGATTTCATCCTTACAGTGGCCACAAATTTTTACTTTGTCAAAATTGTATGTTAATAATACTTTAGGCACATCAATGTGAACATTCTACTTCTAACAAAAATCACATTACTTAGGAAAAATATAATTTTACAAAGAATTCAATATGAAGAGGTTGTCTTATTAAGTATTATCAAATTGATATTTCTATATTATAACTATATTATACTAATTGACCCTTTTGTTTTGAGCGCTTTGAACATGATGGTGCAATTATTTTTTTCAAAACGTATATAAAATTTAGAGAAATATATTGTATACATTTTGATTAGTGACCCTTTGATATTGAATTATTTGTAGTGTGAAATTTTTCATAAATCAATCTATATGCATTGTTGTTGCAACCATAATCAAAGTAGAAGTAATTTTTTATTTTTATAGAAACAAAAAAATTCAAAATACATAACTTTTACATTATAATATGAAATGTACTATTGCTAGAGTCCAAATCAAATTAAAGTGATTTTAATTTTTTTTAATTCAATATCTTTTCCATTGTTGGTGAAAACACTACAAAACAAAATCCTCACATCCTTCCTTGCCAAGGGCTTTCCAACAATACTAAAAATGCAACATGGGGATGAAAATCTCAATGTAACAAACAAAACAAACAAACAAGTTTGTCTTAAGATTTAAGACAATGTGGTTTTTTCCTAAAGTTACATGCATGCATTTAGGTGTCAATATTTTAACAATAAAATTTAAAAATTCATCATCGAAATTTTTCTACTAATTATTATATAATGCAATGAAAATTACATTTTAAAAAATTTCCAAATTTAAAATTCAATGTATTGTTCAAATTTGCATAGAATAATCAATTCAGTAGGTTGGTTTTGAATAATAGGTTTTAAAAGGTAAAATTTTGAAAACAAGTCAAAAACTTAAAATTAGGATTACCTAACTTTCTAGATGGCATTGTCCATCTACCCTAAGATATTCCATGAAATGCTTAGGATCCTCCAAAGTTCGTCTCTCACAAATGCCAAGTAACTCAAGCCTTTTTGCAAGGTTCTTCAATGTAGGCATCAAGGTATTTGTTGTTTGCTTTTTGATATTTTTAAAATCTAATTTATACCTTTTCATCACTTTTATATCATTTGTTTGTCATTTTTTGTGTTTTTTTTATTGGTTATTTGCTCCAAAGGGTGTCCACCTTCAAAGCCATCCACTTTCTATACTTTGCAAAAATTGTCATTCTATTGTAAGTTGTCTGAATTGTACATTTAAAACTCTCTAGAAAACCTAGACAACTACAATTTGTCTTTAGCCCCTCACCACCCAAGGAGCCCAAAACTGGCCATGAGGAATTTGTCACAGGTGCCCTACTCGACTTCCAAGGAGGTAATTGTGATATTGCTTGAATGCATTGGATTAGGGTTTTTCATGGATACAAGTGTTGATTTGGGGATGGTTTCCTTCAAACAAACTTCCAGGTTTTGATTGTTTGATTTGTGAGTGCTCTAAAATCGGACATGGGAGTTGGTTGATTATCATTGGCATTTGTTGGTCTCATATAGTTTAGCTTTGGATGGATGCTGCTACACAGGCAGTAGCTTTGGTTGTAGGAAACTGCCACGACAACCTTGACCGGTAAATGATTCTTTAATCTTTGGTCACAACCAATGTCTATGTCTTCCAAACTGACCTTGCAATCTGTGTAAAAATTCTTGTGATGCATCTTTTATTGCACAATTTTAGGAGGTTATATTGTGAGCATTCTCACGAATTTGTGAGAGGTCACACTAAGTACTCCACTTGCAAGCAATTTCAAAAAGCATGCTACAATTGTAAAAAGGGAAAGTTTTTCTTTGATCTCCATACATTGGATGCAAATTGCCAAAAATCTAACCGCTAGAATATTGATCGCAGAGATCTCCACATCCGAACAACAAGGGCATTCCAAATCCCTACGATTACTTTCGCTAGATTACTCTCCCATCTCCCATATTTCAGGGTTTTCTACATCAGGGTCGAAAAGTGTGCACCCCCACTGCATTTGACTATGGACAGTGAGGGGTTAATCCCTAAATGACCATAGTCCCTTCGGGCGATAAAATGAATTTTGGGCAAGGTCCTATGACTTCAATTTTTGGTGAAATATTTTGAAACTTTTTCATAAGATAGAAAAAAAAGATTAGCTTTGTGAAAATGTAATTTTTATTTCAATTGATGCCTAGAAAAAAAAGTTATACCACAAAAAGCCCAAAACAAAATTCAACGAGCAACATATTTTTTTTGCAAAAAGTCAAAACAAAATTTTAAAGTTTTTTCTAAAATGATATATTTTTGTCTACATGTGAAGCTTTGATTCATTCTATTTGGACTTGTCATGAGAAAGTTGTCAATAGTCTTGTTTTTTGGGCAATCTAAACGATTTCTTGAAAAAATGACTTATAGGATTCATTTTTGAATGCAATTTTCACAATTTTTCAAAAGAAGTTATTGGACAAGGTTATGTCTACTTGCTAGAATAATCTCAAAATTGGAATTATTGTATACCAATACCATCTTAGAGCTATTAACCATTTAGTTTTTTTTAAAATCTTTGACCTACTTCTACTTAACATTTTTGAAAGAATGGGATTCAAGTATTTTTTTGTGAAATTTTTATCCTAAACTCTCAACTCAACTCTTTAACACAAAATATTATAAATTCAAATTCCAAAATGCAAATGGTGGTCAAAGTCATATGAAATTGCAGACTTGAGTTCATAAAGACTTGATTTTCCAACTTATAATGCTCATATCTTTCAATCTATGTAGTCAAATGTCATGAAATTCTTACTACATGATTGTAGTCAAGTTAAGTATAAGAACCTACACTTAATTTTTAAACTTATTTACATATGTGTTTATTTTCTGTGTGAACGCAACAACAATGGTGGTTTTAAGAGGTTTGGGACAAAAAAATGGTGTGGTTTTCTATAGATTAATCATTAAAGTCCCAAAGTCCTTGTAGAGGGCTTTGGGGACTTTGGATAAGCTTGTGTGATCTTAACATTTGACATAATTTTTTGAAACTTTTTTTGAAGAGAGGAAATCAAATTAACTTTTTGGAATTATAATTGTTTTTAGTTAGTGCTTAATAGTGAAAGCCATGCCAACCTATTTCCAAAAGAACAATTCAAAGGATAGCCCAAGAAAATCACAAAAAATTGAATTTTTTTAATTTTTAATTTTTTTTTCAAAAATTATACTTTGGGTTTAATCTAAAGCTTTCATTCATTCTATCCAAAATAAAGATGAGAAAGTTATAGACAATCTTGTTTTTTTGTGCAATCTAAGTATTTTCTTGAAAAAATAACTTATTAAATTTATTTTTGAATGTATTTCTTGGAATTTTAAAATGATTGATAAATAGAATTAGCTTTGCTTGCTAGAATCATTCCATCTTAGAGCTATTAATGGTTTAAATTTTCCTTCAATCTTAAACCTCCTTCTAATTCGAGTTTCCTAATGAATAAAACCAAAATTAATAGTGCAAAAGTTTTTAATTAAGGAGATTTAAAGCCAAAAAAATAGTCAAATAATGTGTAAAAACCTTGTAAGCTTCACTTTAAATGCAAATATCTTGTAATATGTACAATCAAAGTTTTTGAAATTTCTTCTAAACCAATTCCTTTTCTTATAGCCAACAATGTATATTTTTTTATGACATTGACTATTTGTTTGTACAATACTTGAGCAATGTATGTCTTTGTTATATACCTACTTTATTTGTTATTGACGGTGACTACGTATTTAGTAGTTCCTTGGACAATTGATGTCATTGTTACCTCAATGCTTTATATTGATGCCCTTTTGTCAATTATTGGATTCTTTTATTGTAGAAATCATTTTTTACCAATATTTTAGGTCGTCCTAAATTGAAGGTCCAATCACACTTGGTGTTAGGTGTGTTGAAAGAAGAAAGTAGAGAAGAGTTTGGCAGATTGTGCTATTATTTTAGTGTACTTTTAGAAGTTATAGCTCCTTGTTCTACATATGAAATTTGTCCACAAAAATGATATTTTTCTAAATTTGAGCCTAGCTAATGAGATGAAGTTAATCTACTCTAGATTTTACATCAATTGTAATTTTCTAAGAAATCATAAAATTAAATATTTTATTGCAATTTGAACTTCAAATGTATTTTCAATGTCCATTATATTTTAATTATAGAATTATAAAATGACATTGAAATTGAATTTACATTTATGAGAATGATATGAAATTTTACTTCACATCTACATTATGATGAAAAGTATCCACCCTAAATTTGACATGCAAAAATGCCAAATTATAAAGTCTGTAGAGGTACCTTAAGTTTTCAAAAAGTCCACAATGGGATTTTTGGTCTTTCGGAGGTTAGAATGCAAGTTTCCTATGATCCCATATCATTATTAATTTTTAGCATATTTATAAATTTTAAATTTAATTTTTAAATTTATTATTAATAGGGTTGACCATATGATGTGTATCATACTGCATGAAAGCAATGAACTTTGATTGTTTAAATTATAGAGGCTCACACAATCATCAAAAAATGCATACATTACAAAATTAAGGTAGCAAATTAGTATGCTATTATATTTTTAAAGTTATAGTTTTCCTAATAGATGTTTGTACAATCTATTATACTTTTCTATTATTCTTCAATTTTTGCTTCTTCTTAATCGGTCCATGTATTTCTGAATTGACATCGATCTCTCCCTTCTCTTTGAATTTTTCTTAATAATTCTACTCTTTGTACCAAACTTTTTGCTATTTCTAAGGATGTTCCAATTTGAGTAAAACCTGTTGTCATACTTGATCGTAAAGTAGTATAAAAGTTTGTTTTTTGACACCAAATAATTTCAACAATTCCATTGCATTTTCCAAAGTCAACATATACTTTGTAATTGGGAACAAAGAATTGTCCTCTATTAGAAGAGAAACCATCTTTTACTTTTGCTAACTTGCCATTGGAGTTGATTGTAAGTGCCCAAATTCCATATGCATATGAACCACAATCTCTATGACAATGGATAGTATTGCAGAAATCATCAACTATATATGTAAGATTACTAGAAAATCCTACAATGTCTTGTTGCAAATTTCTAAATTTTGTTTGGCCTAGTATTGGAATGCTCTCTTGTAATGCCTCATCAATTGCTTTCATACAAAGGCATTGTGCCAATTCCATAAATTTGGATTCATATAAATTTGCAATCCATTTTACTAAATCAACTTGGTCTTTCTCCCATTCATTTATAGCACTTAATTTTTGAACTTTGAATACTATGCCCCTTGACATAGTGGCCAATAGTATAGCCTGTATCCATTCCACCTCTCCATCCTAATGCAAACATTTTCTACTCACATGTGCTTTATTCTTGTCTATACAACAAGATCCTTCCTTTTTCAATTTCACTAGTGACATTGTAAGCTTTTCTAAGTTTTCTAATTCTCTTGAAGATTCAATGTCTTCAAATTTTGTGAATGAAAATGTTAACACTATTTCTTTAGTACTTTTATCTAAAATTGCAATTTTATGTTATATAGTTTTGAATAGTCTTGTGGAATTTCTTCCATAATTCTTCCATCTAGACTACTATCTTCAAAATTACAAGGTCTTGAAATTAAATAACAATCATTTTCCTTATTGGGGCCTATCTTCTCTTTCATTTTCTTTAAAATAATGTTCCCTGTATCATGCAATTGCATCATCTTTTTGTTTCAAGATTAAATTCGATAGATTGATGTCTAATTAATATGATGACACGGGCAATAAAGTGAAGTGAGGTATTATAAAATAAATTAAAGAATGGAATAAATGAGAAAAATTTATGAAAATTGAGTATGAAATTCAAAATTATAGCTTGACTTCAAATTTGAAAACAATTATAAAGTAATTGTTTATTGTTGAGAATGATGTGCATTGAAAGAATCCTATTTTTAATATCATATGGTGATTTTCAATTTATTCATGGTATATAGCATTTGCATGGAATTGCATTTATAGTTTATTAATTGACAAATATATTTACAATTTTTCTCATACATTGAGTATGACAAGTTTGCATAGTTTAAATAGGATCAAAAGAAAAATGATCAACATTAGTTTGATGCTTCTTAGGATTGGGTTTCTTTATAGATGATTTTTCAACTATTGATTCAAGTAACCTTCTTGTAGGTTTAATTTGCCTTGTAAGTATAGCTAAAGAACTTGGAGGTGGGTATAGTAATTTGAAAGCAAGAGTAACTTCAATTTTATGAAATAAAGATTCAACAATTAGATTTGAATCTAAAGATAACTTTGAAAGACTATTTGTTATATTATTTACATGATCATTGTCATTTAATTAAATATTTTGGTGTAATGGTATAGACAATGATGGGCTTGGTGGACATAATATATTTTATTGTTTGAAAGATTTGTGTTGTAATTGTGTTTGAATAGAAGGCTAAGGCAATAATGGAATTTGAAGTAAATCTTTTTGTTGACTTTGTAGAGTAGGATGTTGTTAAAATTTGTAAAATCTATTAAAATCTCTATTTTATTGTCTTCTTATAATAAATGTCTTTAAAGGATTTTAACAAGAATTTCATCAACTATTACATGTCTAATATTACTAGCTTTTAGTTTGTATATTCATCAAACAATAAATTTTAGCTTCTTCACTATAGCCTAAGGTAATTGCCTCTTGAAATGGAAGTCTTTTTTTCACCTTTAATCTTTGGAAATATAAACATAAGCTTTATATCAAGATTTTTTTTAAGATAAGATAAGTTAGATTTTCTACATTATTTTAATTCAAAAAGATTAGAATTTGCTAGTATGGCCTTAGTAGGACTCTTATTTTGAAGATAATTGAGTGTATGGAGTACTTTTCCCTAAAATACTTTTGATAATTTGGCATAAGATAATATAAAAAAGACTAACATTCTTGCTAATGTTCTATTTTTGACTTTTGACACACCATTATGTTGTGGTGTATAGGCTATGATCATCTCTCAATTAATGTCTTGCTCTTGAAAAAAGATGTTAAATTTAGTAGATGATTACACATCACCTTGGTCATTTTTAATATCTTTATTTCATGATATGTCTATTTTTCTATATAACTTTTTTAAAGCTAAATTTAGCAAATACATTAGATTTATTCATCATTAAACAAACATGACATAGTTTTGTTAAATTATATATATAAATAATAAAATGTAGGTAATTTATATATGTTGAAACTTGCAAGTGTAGATACTCCATCTTTAATATAGATTTCTCTACTTGCTTTGTTAAGTTGCTTTGTTGAAAACACACTCTTTGCAAAGCCAAAAAGATATAAAACATCGAGTATGATCTTTTTGTCTCCATTAGATAGTTTAATATGAACATCACCATATCTTTGGATGGTCAATCTATGATGTAGAGTCATCACCTAAATAAACTACTATGTATCATTACACTTGATGTAGTTTACAAACCCTTCACATTGATGGCACATATGTTAGGTTGCTCCTGAATCTACATACCAAGTGGAATTTATTTTCTCGAGTTGCTAAAACTACCACATAAATACATTCAAAAATAGAAAAATAGAAAAATATATTGTCTTTATATTATTTATTCATCATCATTATTATTATTATATTGTCTATTATTATTTATTTTTATTTTATTTTATCATGTATTTATTTATTCATCTACATTTTATTGATTGATTATTATTTTTATATTATTGTATATATTATTTTTTCAATATTTATTATTTTTTATTATTTTTTATTTTATTGTACATATTATTTTTTCAATATTTTTTATTGTTTATTTTATTGTATATATTATTTTTTTCAATATTATTTATTGTTTATTATTGTTTATTTTATTGTATATATTATTTTTTTCAATATTATTTATTGTTTATTATTGTTTATTTTATTGTATATATTATTTTTTTCAATATTATTTATTGTTTATTATTGTTTATTTTATTGTATATATTATTTTTTCAATATTATTATTATTATTATTATTTATTATTTGTTATTTATTATTTTGTTTTATTTTATAATCTATCTATTTGTATATCTATATTTTATTTATTGCTTGTTATTGCTTTCTTTATTGTATATATTATTTTTTCAATATTATTTATTATTTATTATTTTATTGTATATATATATTTTTAAATAATATTATTGTTATTTATTTTTATTATATATATATTATTTTTCAATATTATTTATTTGTTCTTATTATTTATTTTATTATATATATTATTTATTCAATACTATTTATTATTTTATTGTCTATATTATTATTATGAATTTAATATATTATTATTTATATTTCAAAAATATATATAGATAGATAAATAGATAGATGATAAAATAAATAAAAATGTATATGCCAACCCTTTATTAGCCATAACTAGCCTTCAAATTATAAAGACTTTAAGATGATATCTATTGTAACAAGTTGTATAGACAGTTCCTACAAAATTTTGTAATTCAATTGACTCATATAGGTAAAAATTATAAACTTTATAAGGTTTAATCTATCTAATTTTTAATTATTCAAAAAATTGACTATCGTAAAATAGTACCAAATTGTTGGCCTATAATTTTTTAGGTTCCGTTTTACTATCATAATAGCTTTTCTACAATTTTGTATTCAATTCTATAGCACCCTATTTTTTGGAGTTGCCTACTGTTTTGGTAATGCTTTTTTTTTTCTTGAGTACTTCTCTAGAAACCCTAAGTTTGGCATCCCTATTGGCTTTTTCATCTCTATTTATCGGACATATAATTCTTTTAGCACCATGATTTTTGGAGCAACCTATTGTTTTGCCATCGTCTGCTTTTTCACGATTTTTTGTAACACCCTAAGTTCCCTAGCACCGTACAGTCAATGATGTGTGCAAAATACACACTAAATTGCTACAACTATGGAAATTAAGCCGCTCAGGTGTACAATTGCTCTCTTGTCCTAATGCTTGTGTTTTATTTGCATTTTGGTTTCTTGAACATTCTAAAATGTCATGTTCTCTTCTTATTTGCAGTAAACCCTTGATGTTTTCTTATCGCTCATGGGATTGTATCGTCTTTTGTTTGTTTGTGTCTGTACTTGCAATTCATGAGTGTTAGATTGCATATCTTTTTGGCCTAAGATTACAGTAAATGTAGACCATGGGATTAGTCGGGGAGTGGTTGTGAATTATGCCCTAGTAGGCTTTGTGCTCAATCGACTTTCTTGTCAATCAAACAACTAGTGGGTCCGTTTTGAGCGTCTTCATGTCGATGGCAGTACAATGTTGTGCTTGCTCTCATGTTTGGCAAGTGTTTTTTATACAATTTGGAAATTTATACAATTGATGTACACCACAGTTTGCAACACTGCGACTAGCCCAATTTGACATGCAAGTGGCCGTAGTAGAGTTGTCTTTGTTCCACAAGGTGAGTACTGTTCTGTGGGAGTTTGATTCAAATTTGCATTTCTTCAGCAAGTCATGGATCCTCAGAGTTCAAGTGTCATTGAAGCTCTAGTCCAGACCTCTTAGTGACCTTAGTGTTGCTAAGCTACATGAGCTATGAGGGATTCTACGTAGTGGTGAACAACACAAAATCAAGGTCAAAAAGGTTGATGGACAGGCCTTGTCCCCAATAGTTTGGATAATCCCTACAATGTGATGAGGTGAACCCTTCATTGAATCACCTAATTTTTGAATTGTTTTGTTTCTTATGTTGTTTCTTTTTTCTTTTTAGTTTCAATCTACTCACTTTGTTTCATTATGTTGGCAATGCGAAAATGTGCAGGTTTTTTTAGTACATTTGAAAATGAAAATGAAGACCTACACAATCTATATATTTTGTTTCCATCTTTTGTTTCTAAGATGTTGCTTCCATTTTAGGCAGCCCTTGCCACTATAAATTTTGAAACTATAATTCTAGATATTTCTTTGCGTAGCTTGTAATTTCTAGACTTTGTTTTGACAATACATGATGTGCTTGTGAACACAAGGGTGCATTTGTGCACATTTCATTCTCTCCTATATTCATTCAAGTATTTTTCATCTATAGTTTGCACATATTATTGTTGTCTAGCTTTGTGTATTTCTTTTGGTTGAACTCTTGCAAGTATTCACATTTAGAATGAGTTTAAGTACAATTGCCAATTTGAAGTATTGCTTGTCTAGCATTTTCTAAATATATATCATACATTTAGTCAAAGTTTTAATGACAAATTCTCTTATTTTTGTATTTGAAAGGAAAATGTAGGTCTCCTTCACTTATAATGAATATAGGGTATAATTAATGAACATCCAAAATATTTTCAAAATAAAATTTGGGTGATTGAAATAAAGTGACTTTTGTAATTGATGAATTGACTTTTCTAATCAAGCAAAATGACATATGCAAGGACATATGTAGTTAAACAAAATGACATATGTAATTAAGCAAAATCAATTACCAAAATAATATGAGGTTAAGGGACATAACAAGCATGACTCTAACAAATCGAGGGCTTATTAAAATCACCTCTAGATTTTTCTAAAATGACCTCTTAATGTGTTTTTTCCTCAAAGATTTAGTGTATTTGAGGCTTAGTTTGGAAAGCCCTCAACACTTTAGAAACTAAAGATTGTGATGCACACCTTTGTACAAAATCTTGAATATGAAAATCATAATCAATCATTTTGAAGATCAGTTTTTATGCTACAATTAGACTTCAAATAAATTTTTCAAAAATATAATCTTCAAGGTATGTTTAACAACTTAGTTAGGTTTCATTGTTGTACGTTAAATCCAAGCATCGAAGGTGGGCCAATAGGGTAAATTTTGGGTTCTTTGGATAAAAGTGAATTAGAAGCTTCCTATTTTGGGCCAAGTGTGGGGCATCATGTAAATTCCTACAAATTCATTTGGGATATTGTATTACAAATATGAATTCAGAATTTTTGAAGTTAAAAAATTGGAAAAAATTAAAAATTCTTGTGTGTTCCCCAGAGGTAGATGCACATATTGGGCTCACCTTCAATGGTAAGATTTAACATCCTCAGGTTTTATTTATCTACAAAATTTTGCAAACACTAGATTTTTGTGACAACATTTAGAGATTAAACCACTTGTAGAGTGCAACTCCGCTATCACATTTTGCGTTAGAATACAATCCCATTTTGGTAGAGCCTCTACTTCAGTACATATTCTTGGTCTATAGGAGGTGGCTCTAAAAGTGCTCCTCTTCTTCAAACTGCCCTGTAGGGAGTTATGTAATGTATAATTGATGGTTCTAAAACAAATTGCCAACAATGTGACAACATAATGAAGACTTGTTATATATTGCTTCATATTTTGTCAATGTATGGAATAAGAGCCAAAGAGGGTCCATTTCAAAGCTAGGGGGGGTCCACTTAATTTTTCTGAATGAAAATTGATTGCCCAATTGCATTCTTCCAAATGTTGAAATAATGTAAGATTTATTTAAGTTTGATAAGATCGCATTTAGAAACCTCATGTATTACTTTTTTGATGCAATAATGACTATTTTTAGTGAAGCCTTATCTTTTTTTAGATCACATGTGTGGTTTTTGCAAGGACTAGAAGTCAGAAATAGGTATCTACCACAAAATTCTTTGAAAATTCATAAGTAATTCATAAATGCTTTGAAAAATATGAAACCACCTAGGTTAGATTTCTCATCAATTTTTCTTCAAGTGATAAATAAGTGAAATTATTTTTGGGCATTTGAAATCCATCAAAAAGGCCCAACAACTCTAAAAAGGTCGCTTTCTAAGCCACCTCCCTTATGGCTAGGCCTTGCATGTGTGAACCATCAAGACGTCTTCAAATAACTAGCCACATGTTTGCGATGCATTCAAAGCCACATTTGGAGCCATCAATTTTGATTTCAAGGTTTGCTTTTGCCCATTGCTATTTTCATTCCCTTGTACCTTGGCATTTCAATGCTTGTGTTTCTAGTTGCTGTAGAGTTTGGTCAGTCTAGGGCTTGCTTGCTAGAGAATACTCCATCATAGACTACCCTGTTATTATAGTAGGAGTTGTCGTTGTAGCGATGTTCTTATAAGCATGAGTTCCTATTACACTACAAGAAAATGGGGGTATAAATGACTTGTTTACAATGACTACACTGACAACAATAATTGCAAAATAGTCATTTTATAGTCATTTTGCAGTCATTGTTGTAGGTGCAGTTATTGTGGATAAGTCATTTATACCCCCATTTTCTTGTAGTGTTAGTGTTTTAGTTAGGAGGCATTTATTTTTGGATTTTGGCAAGGAGGTTGTCTTACCAGTTATTGTTGCAAGTGGACATTCTTGTGTGTGGAATAGCACGAGGTTGCGAACTTCTAATGTATATGGCGGATTAGTTCAAATTTGAATGATGAAAAGATATATTGCTAATACGCGAACGATCTTTAGTCATTTTTTGCGACATGAATTAGTGAATTGCTAAGCTTACAGTCTTACACGTTTCTTGACTTAAAAGTCATATTGTCACAATATTGTGAATAGCTAAATTCTTAAAATTCTTGAAGTCTTGGAATCCCGGGGAGGACACTTCTTGTGTATTAGGGGGACCCACGTGCGGCGGTGGGGTATTTTTAGGGGGGCTATCAATTACTTGTAATCATTACTTGGCAACATTAAAAGAGCCCCTATTTTACCATAAAGCGGAAAAATCAGCCATATTATCATCCCTATTTTATTTTTAAAACACTTTGCCTTTTTAATGTCCCCTATTTTATATATAAATTTCTTATAAATTTTACCTAAGATTATTTAAATGTACCCTATCTTCCGCCGCACGTAGGTTATTAAAAAACGGGAAGTGTCCTCCCCTAGCTTGGAATTGTGATTTCTTGATGCGGCAACAATTCTTGTAGCTAAATTTGACTATGCTCCACTAGATCTTTGTTGTTCTCTAGCATCCCAACGATGTCAAATGTTGAAATGTTTGATTTTTAACTTAAATCTCTATAATTATAACTAAATTTGTAAACTTGCAAACTTCAAAGTTTAAGAATTCAAAATATGAAAACTTGTAATTTTTTTACTTCAATAATCTAAAATGTATTTAAATCTCAAATATTTAATATTCTAATTAAATGAATTTGCGTAGTCTTTTGTTCTAACCTTTAGTCATAATTGGTCTTATAGATTAATGTATTTAAGATCCATTGTTACTTTTCAAGCAATGATTTTATAAATCTAACAAATGAGAATGGATATCATAGACTTTCTTTGGGTGGGCTTTTGGTGCATGACCATCTCCATAGAGTTGTTACAAATATCCATTTTTTATTTTTTTTGTATGCTTATTTTTACTATTTTAAACTAATTCAAACATCCAAGTACCCTATGTTCTTGAGATTTGACACTTTTCTAGTTCTCCTTCTTAGAGAATTTTTCTATAAATTTCTTTTGGTGGTTACCTTTGTCTTAAAGGTGTATACATTATTCATATTCTTAAATTTTAAAAAAAATTAGATTTCTAATTTTAAAGTACTCCCCAAAAAATCATGAGTACTATTGAAAACACAACAAAATTGTTAAGTGTTTCATGCAATTACACGGTTTTACATAGCAATTTATTGAAAACAATTGGTAATGAGTTTTTTAAATTTGATTGTATAGATATCTACAAGACATTCCTAAGCACATCTTTTATGTTGAAAAATATCCCATTAAGTAGCTAAAATATGATTTATAAAATATTTAATATGAATCAAAATTTGAAAAATAAATATTTCTATATTTTAAGTAAATTTTGGAAAAAATTGTACCATCATACTCAAAGATACAAAATTAGTATCAATACAAGGTTCAAACACCAAAACCTAATTAAAATCTATTTTTTTAAGCAAAATAATGTTGTTCAAAGAAAAATTTGAAATATTTTTGTACATGACTATATAACAGACCCTACATACGAGTTTTTAATATATTTTACAAATTACCAATAATCAACTTGATATATGTAATTTTCATCAATTGTGGTGATTGCAAGGATACCTATACTATTTCTTGTTATACATTAGACGTTGATCTTGTTTTTTGGCCATAACTTTTATATTCATCTTTCAAATGACTCAAGATTTCTAAACAAGGTACTCATATTTATTATTCACTTTGACTAATTTTTTGGAAACTTAAAAAATTATTTTACTATTGAAAAATAGCCTTCAATTTTATATCACAATACTCAATTTTTGAGTAAAATAGTACCTACAAAAATAAATTTGGAGTTGAAAGTTGAAGGACATGTTTTTCTATAGACTTGTAGCTATTTTTCAAATGAATTCTAAGAATAGTTAATTTTGTGTGTTGTAAAAGTTCAAAACATATAAAATATTATTTTGGTGGTTCTTTTGGTAAATAAGCATCTCCATAAAATTATTATAAATGGTCAATTTTTATTTTATATATTAATTTTTTTATTTTTAATTAATTAATGCATCAAATTATCTATTTATTGAGATTTGGTACTTTTCTAGTTCTCCTACTTAGATAAATTTCCTATGCATTTTCCTTTAATGGTAACCTTCATTTTAACCCTAAGTGCTCAAGGCCTTTTTTGAGCTTCTAAAAAATTTCTCTAAAGTGAACAAAAATCATTAGATTTTTATAAGTTTGGTCATGTTCCAATCATCCTTGATGGCAAAATCTAACGAATTTGTTTTATTTTTTCCTTAAAAAATTTATAATAACTTCAAACACTCACAAAAACAAGTTAACTTTATGATGAGCTTTATCAATTTTATTTGAAATAAAACCATATAAATTCAAACTAGACATGTTAGAGATCACTTAAGGAAAGAAAACACAACAATATCACTTATAGATTGAAAGAGTATAATGTTTGATCATGATGGTGTTAAAAGTGATGTGAAGTCTTTCAATCCTCTTTTCACAAGTCAAATCTAAAAATTTGGTGACTGAAAAAAAATGAGGTCAAAGGGTTTAGCATGCATAATTTTAATTAATTTATGGCTTCTCAAAATCTACTCTACAATTTTTTTAAATGAATTTCTAATGTGATTTTTTCTTCAAGATCTAGTGTATTTGAGGCTCATTTCCAAGAGATCTCAATACTAGAGGAAGTCAAGATTGCAATGGGTACCCTTGCACAAAATCTTGAATAGAAAAATGATAATCAATCATTTTCAAGACTGATTTTTGATGCTTAAAGTAGACTACAAAATAGATTCTCTAAAAATATAGACTACTCAAAATAGCAACTTGATTAGGTTTTATTTAACTTCAAAGTTTTGCAAACACTAGATTTTGGTGCCTTGGGCATTAAGGAGTTAAAGGTGTATACATTAGCCATATTTATGACAAATTTTATTAAAATGGTGGTATACTATATGCCATTTTGAGATCACAAGGTCTAAATTGAAAATTGACATCTAGGTCAGGTATAGATTTCAAACATCCACAATAAGTATAGATTTAAAAAATCTATAAGAGCTTTAGATGTCAAACTACACAGTTTAGAACATCTAAGACAAATATAGATTTTAGACATCCAAGACATATATAGATTTGAAAAATCTATGACAAATTCAGATTTTAGATTGTGCAATCCAAATCCGAGGAGATTACTTAGTGTATCTAAAACAAATTACATGTGTTAAAGTGATCTTTTGACCCCCTATATGTTTTTTGATAAACTATGATTTCAACCTATAATTTTGAGATTTGTTTAACCCTTTAGTGACCATGGTTGATTTGGGGGGTGGGCATAGTTCTTCAAAAAAGTGAATTTTGTGGCCACTCTAAAGATGTAATCTTAGATCATACTATGTAAAGTATTGCCATAAGGGAGATTCTTCAACCTAACAAAAAATCAAATTCATCCAACAATACAAATTGCTATAAATAAGGTAGAAGGTCCATAAATCAACCTTTTAAAGGCTAGAATTGAATTTTGGGGAAGTGTAACATCTTTAACTATTTTTCAATAAATTTTTCTTGAAAGGCAAGTAGAATAGGCATCTAACCCAAGTTGTTTCATATCTTTTGAAGCTTTTTGAAATTAGTTACAAATTTTTGAAGTTCACAAAAAATAGTCATCTGTAGTCATCAAAAGCAATACCCTTCTAAAATGTGCAGATTTGGAACATTGAAGAAAGGAAAATGTACCTCTAAATCATGTTCTCTTTTAAAGCCTTGTTGGAATTTGAGTTGTTTCCCTTAATCTTCAAAATCAATGACTTGAATGACCCTTTAGAATTTGTGCTATATAAATTTCAATGCATAAGTTTACTTTGGGCATTCATGAGATTAGAAAGCAACACTTATGCCTTGTCAAGACATCAAGATATGAAAAAATCTCACAAATTGGTGGATTTTTTTCATATTTTTGTTGAATACTTCCCATTTGAGGGTCTAGGCCATTTGAGTTTGCAACCTCATAGCTAATGCATTAATGCTCTAATTATCTTAAAATTGGTATTTTCTGAAGTGCATGAAGACACTCTAATTGCGTTACTCTTTGAGATTTTTGTGATCAAATGTATTTTGAACAATATTAGATTGAGAGTGCAAAAATCAACCAAAAAGTGGTCAACCAATCACTAAAGGGTTAAACTTTAGGACTTAAAATAGGGGGTTGAAAATCTTAACATACATGATCTCTAATGGACACTCTAAGCGATCTCCTTGAGAGTCCAAACTGTAAAAAATATAAAAGCAATGGAATTTCACCATTTTGATGAAATTCATAGTATTTTTAAAATTAAATTTTTTTTCTACTTTTGAAATATTCTAGCAAAAATTACAAGTGTCAAAAATTATAAGTATTTAGGGTTAAAAATTGCAACAAATTATTATACAAGTGTTTCTTGCAATCACTCATTTGATGTTTTTTGAGGGTTTAGAAGACTGTTTCAATCCCATTCCCAATGATGTGAACAGTCAAAATAAATAATAATAATAATAAATAAATACAATATTTTAATATTTTAAATATTATTTTATGACATGGCAATCTCTTGACCACATCGAATTGCTTATGTGGCAGTTCCCACAGCGTTCCCACAACATGCCCATAGTCAATAACTCGCAGTCTTCTAAAACGCAAAAAAAACATCTAATGCATTGCACCAATTTGCCTCCATTAATTTATTCTATTAGTGACAACACAAAAAATTGTGTCAATATCAAAAAAAGATTGTCGAAAACTAAGAATTTCAACTTGAACCACTAATTTATAAATAATGTAACTTTGATAAATTGGTGAAGGTTCAATTGCATTCGCAAGAAAACTTCAAGTAGTTTAGATCCCCAAAAGATCTACAACTAAAATTTATAAGATCTTTTAGGTTTGCTACATCTCAATATCTTTAAGATATAAAATAATGAACATTGTACTTTTAGATTCTTAAAATGATACTAGCTAGAAACCATCCCCATAGGATAGATTGATGTAGCCTTCAAAATTTTGGCAAATTTTTATCAAAATCTTGCTTGGATTTGGTACTTTGGTAGCCCTACCAATATACTAGAAGAACAATCTACAAGAAATTATTCTCTTGGATGAAATTGCCCAAAAAATCTACAAGACATATTAAATTTATGGCAAATCTTGTGGCAAATTTTATAAAATGGTAGTATTAAACATGTCATTTTTTAGATCGTGCAGTTTGAACAAAAAATTGACATCTGGGACAAGTAGAGATTTTAGACATCTAAAATTGATATAGATTTCAAAAATCTATGGTAGCTTTAGATTCCAGACTATGTAGTTTGAGACATCTAAGAATAGTATAGATTTTAGAAATCCAAGACTAATATAGATTTTAGATTTGTATAGTTTGAATTGTAGAAAGTATTAAAGTAATGGAATTTTGCCATTTTGTTGAAACTTGCCATATTTGAAATAACATGGATGAAAGTACATCTCTTTTGGATGGATGCCCCCAAAGGGATTATTGTTATAATCTACCCACAATTTTAGAGCAAGTTGTTCTACTAAGAAGGAAATAGAATTGAAATGCTAGTAGAAGTCAAAGCTCAAGAATAAATTAACTACACCTAATTGTGATCCTTTCTAAAATCAACAACTACAAACTCTTGCGTAAAACATATTGTCTACTTCTATTCATGAATACGTGCAATCATTAGAGAAAATTTGAACTCTCAAAGAGGCCTCTAAAATGGCCTCAATTGGGATTCTCAATTAGATTTAAATGCGTACTTGTCAACAAAAAGACAATTTTTTTCCCCTATTTCCACCCATTTTGACATCATGATGTTTATAAAGGTACATGTTTTTTTATTGGATAATAGGACATTAAGTACTTCTTGTCATTCAAATTTTAAGTACATTGAGGAATTATTTTATTTGGAGAAGGACAAATTTGGTGCAATTAAGTACTAATGGCTCATGTGTTTTTAGTACAATGAGTGAGACTTTTTTTTATTAATAAGATCATTGGTACTTCATGCTCATGATGTTTGTACCATGAAATACCTCTTATTGGACAATGGAACAATAGGTACTTTTTGTCATTCAAGTCCTTGGTACAATAAGTGAATTCTTTATTTAACAAATTCATAAGTACTTGATGAATATTCACACAAGGTAGCAACACATATTGTGTACTAAGGCTATCATCTCTAGCCTTCAATAAATAGCTTTGTATGTCAATTTCTAAGGGCGTCTTTGAGGGTTCAAAATTTCTCTAATGCACTTTGCATACACCTATTTTCAATACTCTTAAAATTCATAATTTGTTCATACATAATCTAAAAAATGTACACTTCGAAAGAGAATCTAAAATATTCTTTTGGGTTCCAATAAGTCGGTCAATTTTCATAATAGGCCCGTCTATACGGATGCAGTTACGTGTAGTTACGTTAGTACTTGGGAAAGCGTAGGAGCCTTTCATCAGTGGTTCTTTAGAAGCTTCGAAGCTTGCGAGTGAATAGCTTCCCATGCGGCATCCACATGCCGCAACTCCGTGCGAACTCCACCAATGGCCAATCGGATTGTGTAGAGACCTCCGAGAACCTGCATCATTGTCAAAAAAGTTAAAAACCATGAGCGCTATTTGTTAATCATGAAGACGCAATTCAAAAGCCACGTGCTAGTGTGCAAAAAAAGATGTGCGCAATAGCATTTGATAAGCAATAAAAGCATATATGCTGGTATAGTAGCTTAGTAGTCGAGCAATACCGTATGAGTAATCAATATTTTCCCATCACTATTCACGGCTTCGACAAGCTTCGCATTCAAAGAGTAGCCGTTTTCTGCATCAGTAGCTGGTGGCCTAAGTCGGAAGCAAATTAGTGAGAATTTCCTCGGCGCCATAACCTGCACATGCATGTCACAATAATCAAGCCAAGAAGAGATGGAAATGTAGGAATCCGCAGGGCATCGATCGACACAAACAAGCAGATTCGTTGTTCAGACTCATTTTCTGCAATAAAAACATTCATTTGGTTTCTCATGCTGATCAAACTAATAAATACGGCAGTGCAGTACCCACCAATCCTATCAAGATACAATCTTACTACTTGTATACGTAAATGAACAATAACAACCTCAAATCTGGAATCAGCTCTTAAAAGCTTTTCAAAATGCTTGGCAATTTCACAATGCTTGCGGATATAAGCTCGCAATCCAGTGCTTCCATACATACGCATTACCATCCACAGCTTCAACGATCTGCATCCACAGTAACGATTGGATTTCTGTTTGCATACTTTCCCATGAAAGTGCACACAAAATGTACCACACAATCAGCGCTAGCGGACTCTGAACAAAGTTCATGGATCGATATGCAATCGTAGTCATTGGACAAAAAATATGCTGTCTCTCAATCAGGCTGAAGGAGACTACTACAGTACTACTGCGTTGTCATTATTAGCATATAGGAATAAATGACTGGTCGTGAAGAACCTGAATCTTCGACCCAGAGGAATCTGCCAGTCCTTGTAATCGATCACCGCTTTACTATCAGAGTGCTTGTTTCGCAGAAACTCTGGATCGGTCGAGAGAGCTGCTACTAAAAGTGCGGGGTGCTGCGAAAGTGCGAATCAAACAAAACATCAAAAACAAAACAAAACCGGTCTAAGAAAACTGAACCAGCAGGAAAATTTGAAAACCAGCACTTGCAGAGAACCTACCCCTTGAAAAGAACTTTAATTGGAAAGTCCAGGCGAGTTAGAATTGTCAGGTCTTACGTTAGAAAAAAGTCTTTCAAAAATGGCTTTACAATTGGCAAGATTCAATTCAATGTGGCTACTTTTTTCTAGAATACATTGCAATTACGGGGGATTGGGGGGGTTCTGAGTTTCAAAATGATTGGGGGTGAAAATTGCACCTTCACCCATAGTGCAGAGCAATCAAAACTGGTAAGAAACCACTTGTGCGGATTTATGTCGAATGAATCGGCCTTCTCCACACCGTTCAAATGCGGCCGGTATTCTGGACAAATGCAGGCGCTCCCTGCATATGCCCCATCCACATGAAACCACATCCCGTACTCCTGCAGGATCAAGATCGCTGGAGAATTATGCTACACATATATTCGTACCGCACTTGCAGGCAGAGACATAGCTGATTCAGGTCGAGCTGTGCAAGGACATTGTTTTAGAAGTGGAAGTGGAACCGGCCTTACTTTAGCAATATCTCCCAGTTCTGACAATGGGTCTACAGCAGCTGATGAAGTGCTCCCGATCTGCGCATTCAGAAGTGGCATCAGTTCCACAATAGCGCAATTAGGTCATCGTGTAAGGTAGCGAATATATGCCTCGGAAACCTGATTGAAACATCATTCAGCATTACTAATGTTCACGTAACCATGTATAAGCACTAACTAGGAGCTAGAAAACCAGACCGTCCCAAGAAAGTCTGACTTCTAGAAAGTTTATTAGCTGCGTTACAATTGACACTGTGTTTACGTTAGAATCGGCCTTAAATTACACTAGTAGCCATGCTTGAATCTAGAATACCGGAGGAGAGGTGAGTTTGTAGTGATAGTTGCCAAACATCCCCGAGTATCCTTCCAAATACCGTACTGGAAATTGATGTCGTAGATTTTACTCCCAAAAGACAAACAATCGGAAGAACTCTGTAAACAATTAAGCGGGCTCTGAAAAAACAAGTGACTCGATCGAGGGTTAGAGGGAGTACCACTCCGCAGAGAAAGAAAGGCACTAGTCCAGCTGCGACATCAGCAGCAACGGTCTTTGCAAGTACTTCAGGGGACATGGAGTAGCTCGTCGAAGCATCTGTTGGAATGAGCCTGAGATGTTCTAAACTGACGCCTGCAATCTGGAGAGGAAAATCAATGGTCAACAACAATCCCGCAAGAAATCAGATGAAAGGCACAAGCGGTTGACCCCGAAAGGCCCAAGGATTCACGGTTGAAAGTGGCCCATGTAATGTAAAAAATCAACAACGCAGACGGGGTAAAATTCTACACCTAAATCAGAGGAGAACACTGCGCGCATGCAAGCGTTGGTCAATAAATTCGTCAAAGAAAATCCCTACATGCTCTACTGTAAAGAACATGACATTCAATTTGGGCAGCTTCTTGAATTGGTCCCTGAAGATTTAAACGGGTAGAATTGAAGTAGAAGGACCGCGTAGTACCTGAGCAGCCTTGTTGACACACGAGTGGGCTTGATCGGACGTGTAAGCTACTAACTTCCCTAGAGCTTCAAATTCCGAGAGCCCTCGATCTCTGCTTGCTTTTTCCACTGCACGCTTCCGGGCTGCTAACATGGCGACTAACACAGCTTCGCTGGCAGTGCCTTGGATCACACCTCCCCCCTTGCCTGCACGTTAATATATATGGCCTTTGATCAGGAGAAGTTCTCGATAATTTCTCTATGAAAGCACATCATAAAATTAAGGTGGGAACATATACAACACTGCGCGCTCAACCCCAAACAGTCTTACTAGCGCGCTTTCTAAAAACTTCAAAAGCTAGTTTTAATGAAGTTGCGATCGACACAGCATGAATCATTCAATTCTTCACCAGATGAAAGAAACTCGTTCGGGAGCTGCAAGAGTTTGCCAAGCCAGTCCAGAACTATCATTTCCAGCTCTGTTGCAGCTGGGGAGGTGATCCAGCTGAAGCCAACAACGCTGAAGCCCCCACACAGCATCTCCCCGAGAAAGCTGGCAGTGCTGCTGTTCGAAGGATAGTAGCCAAAGAAGGTGGGGCTCTGCCAATGCGTGACTCCAGGCACTATTTTGCTCTGCACGTCTGCAGCCCATCAGCGTTCCAGCATATCAAGTTCCCCAGTTGACCCAAAAAAAAATGTAGAATGATCAGGGAACTTAATTACACAATGAAGGCGAAAAATGAGTTAATTACATCGCTCAAGTTAACACAAACCACATGTGAACTTACTTTGAGCGTTAAATTCAGCGATGCTTAAAACCCTGAAGCACTTAGGACTCATGCTTGATTCAATTCAAACAGTGAAAAACATGAACTCAGATGTGACCATTTTTGATCGGTCACCAGAATTAGCGAATAACGTTGCATGCACGTGTTGATCAAAAAATACTTAAATAAATTGAACATGACTGGAAAGCCCCCATATAAACTTCTCAAAATTGCTAAAGAGCAGAAGGCCCAATTGTGAATTAAATCTTCAATGTCCTACGGCAAGAACTTACCAGATAAAATATCTTCGAGTGCTTCTGGCTCATCTGGAGCATTTTCAGGCAGCAATTTCTGTAAGTACCCTGGCTGAAACAGGGAGCCAAACACATGCAGTTCATAAGCATGATTTGCTTTCTTACCATAGCCCCAAACCCGGAGACAACCAAATCCTAAACCATGAGGATTGTTAAAAAAACAGAATGTGAGGTCATTTCCATCGCCAGTACACTGATTTGTCCCATTCCTGAGGTACGGGAATTAGCGGCACCTAGAATTTTAACTGTGTCTCCACAAAATTTTACTTGAATCGTAAAATTTGGTGCAGTGCAACCATATTCCAACTTGCCCTCATTCAAAAGAGTGAGGGCCACTTCACACTATGGTGGGGAAGTGCACCAGTTGGACCAGGTCGGGCAAGAAGTTTGGTTATTGGAGGCAACCGGTGTGATGTTCTAGAACATGAAAAGATAGTAAAATAATGCCATAGAAAGTCTTGACCAATTGTAGAGTAAACATCAAGTAATGACACATTTTCTTGTGGACATTTTCACAAAGTGAAGTTCACCACACAACTTCACCAAGAGGAGAGATTTGCACTGTGAAAAAAGAAACAGCATGCAGAGAGTTGACTTATGCTATTTGAAATAAAGGAAGCCCTCAATTGCATGACTTGATATGTGCCACAATGGAAAGACAATAAATGAAGTTGGACTTCTCCAAGAGACCAAGTTTCTAAACCCATTCTTGATGGAAAACAAAACTTCAGGCTCCAATCATATTGCTCCATTTCCCTGCAATTCTTGACCGGTGCACTTCTCCACCATCACAGGAAACTCATATCACGTTCCCGGTGTTGATTCCTGGTGAGTCTCGTTTTTCCCACTGAACTTTAAAATTTGACACCTGTAAAAACTTTACTAATTACAGTAATTTTGGACACGTGTTGCAACTACACATACACAGGGAGTGTAAATATAGTGTAAAATGGCCCCTGAAGTTTGATCAGTTAGTATTACCATGCACGTACAGTTATGTATGAAAAATCAGTACGTGAAGTGATTCTCGTGCGCTTAGTATGCATACCTGGACTTGACTTCTTACGGGAAAGTTTTCGATATCCCGGTGGTAATCAGCGATGAAATCCACCATCTGATGTGCATGATTCCGAAACTCTTCGGCGTCCAAAGGTTTGGTCAGAATCGACCTCCCTGCTCCACCACCTTCAAGACTTCCCCTGTCACGCACACATGCACAACACCACCAATTCAAATCAGAAACGAAGAAAACAAAACAAAAACCATCGCGGACCGTACACACATCCCAGCGGAATTGGCAAACTGCATCGAATGTCCAAGAAAATCGCAAGAAAGACGGGCGGCAATTAATGGCATTACATAGCCACAATGAACTGAGGAAATTTAAGTCAAGGCAGTAAAGACATTCAAGCAGGATTGCACATATATGGAAAGTTGAGAGGAACGCGCGCAGACATTGCCAAGTTCAGATTCTGAAGGAAAAAACTGAGTGGACTTTCAGCAGAATGGAGGCCGATTAGTTAGTTTGTTACTGACATTGCTCTTCGGGAGCTGATGAGCGCCGTAAATCAGAGTGATCGAAGGAGAGGAGATGAAATGATTGGGCCAACTGAGCTGCCAGAGAAGTAGGGAATGGACTATTGGCGCCCACCTAGTTATTCTTTTCCCTGCAGTGAGGCACTCTTTACACTGGTTGAAATAACACTTTTGTTTTTAGCTTTCTGAACATCAATTACTGCTCAATGGGTCAGATTTGCTAGGCCCCAAATGGATTTCTTTTCTTTTTAGTTGAACTTTTCTTCATGTAATTGGATATAGAATTTTGGGAAGTTCTTTTTTGGAAGTTCTTTTGACAAGGGTAAAAGTTTGTCCAGGATATGTTGTGCGGGTAGCACACGTACGTAAGGATACTCCGTAACCTTTAGTAGTACTCACAATTTTATTGGTTACTCATGGATTTGACTTTGTAGCTTTTTTAGGTTTTCCAGGATTAAAGTTATTTTCATTGATATTTTCTACACTATTCATAGAATTGTAAATGTTAAGAAAGGAATAAGACTCTTGATTTTTCGGCCATGATGGACTTGGAACTGTGACTATTGATGTTACACGTTTCACATTTTATGTTTCAAGTTTCATTTCTCATGTTTCACGTTTTGCATTTTACGATTCATGTTTCACTTTCCACTTTTCACTTTAGGCATTTGGCCTTTGGTCTACCAACCTTGAGTTGGGCTTCAAATTAATTAATTTTGGACCTTTTTGCTAATATCTTGATTCTCTATGCATGAAAATGTATTGGTTGGCAACCGATACATGTCTACTATTTACTTATTTTAAATTCTATTTGATCCAAAATGATGATTTTGATCCATTTAAACTCAAAAGTCCACATTTGGACAACATGTAAACTAAATCATATTTTCATCATTCAATTGCAAAAGCGATAATAATTTTAGACTATGAATATTTCCAAAATTAATTAAAACAACACGTTAAATGAAGAAAAGGAAGTCAAGTAGGACATAGCAATTTGAGTCAAAATGAAAGAGGAATTTCTTAAAAACACCAAAAAAATACATGATATCTAAAAAAACTTTTAAAACTTCGATATTTTTACTTTACCATCAACAATTTAGGAAAAACAAAAGTAGACATTAAAGGCTTTTAGGCTTTTAGCCTTGGCTAAATTGACTATAGTTGGCCATTGAAGGTTGAAAGTCCAAAAATACCCTACCTCCAAAATATGTAATAAAAAATAGTTGCAAAAGGTTCATACCTAGGGAATTCACTTGAAATTTGCATTGGCATACAAAGAGAATTGAACTTTAGATTCCCTCCTTAATTCCTCATGGCAAGAAGATTTACATCTTCAATCAACGTACAATCCACTACTAAAATTAAGTACCATTTGCAAGGTCATTGCAAGAAACACCTGTCCTATTTGTTGCGTTTTCCAACAATACTCATGATTTTTTCAGTAGTACTATAAAATTAGAAAAAAAATTTAAAATTTAAAAAAAAATAGGAATAATGTATATACCTCTAAAATGAAGGTTTTCACCAAAGGAAATTGATAGAAAAATTCTCTAAGTAGGAAAACTTGAAAAGTGCCAAATCTCGAGAAAATAGGTACTTTGATTCAAAAATTAGGGAAAAATAGTAAAAATAAGTATTTTCAAAAAATAAAAAGTGAACATTTGCAACAACTTTATGGAGATGGTCATTCACAAAAAAGTCCACCAAAATAATATTTTATATGTTTCAAAATACAAGCAGAAGGGAGCTCACTTTGTAGACCTCCACACCTCACAAAATTAACTTTTTTTTAAAATCCTTCCCTGGAGAGTTAGAAATCTACTAGAAGACCATCTCATCCAAATTTCATCTCAAATTCATTAAAAAAAGGTATAGCTCAGGTATAAAAAAACCCTTAAACTACCAAGTGTGACATCTAATTGGGGTCTATTTTTGGATAGTAAAATATTTTTGAAAATTATGAAAAAATCAAAGAAGGTGTATAATAGTTATGAGTACCTTTACTTTAAATCTTGGGTCATTTGGAGCTAAAACACAAAAGTTATGGCCAAAAAACTGATCAGCATGCAACGTGTGACACAAAATAGTACAGGTGTTTCTTGCAATGACCCTGCATCACCTCAGACGTTGCTCAATACGCTAGAAAAGTAAATTTGGAAGGACAATTAAACATTATTCAAGCTTGACTAAAGACATTGTTCATATGAAGCAACGTTTTGGTACATGCTTTTAGTAACATTTGATGCTTCTTTGGAAACAAGTGAACTTGAACTCTCATATTATTGTACTTGTTTTCTTCTTTGGGAACATTCATTCCCAATAACTTGTCTATTAGTGTGAGGGTAGATTTTCAACATTTTAGACCAATTAAAATTTTAATTGTATATACAATATTTGCACAATATTATAAGATGTATTGTACTGCTTAGTATGCAAAATGCAGTACAATGTTAAACACATGTTGTACTTCTTCAGTTGGAAAAATACTCAACATGCGTTTTTCATAGAGAGAGAACATCATGCATCTTATACTTCACCGGAGCCTCATGAAGCACAATACTTATGAGATATTGCCCTCCACATGGAAACTCATTGGGAACACAATATGTGGGAGTTCTCTCATTAAATGCTGCTTAAAAGTTGCTTAGAAAATTGCCTCTTGCCAAACGTTGCTTCAAGCACTGCTTTGTTCCTGACAACACTACAAGCATTGCTACAATTCCTACAAACGTTGCAAATCCCCCTTGATTCTAGTTGTAACATTCCCTCTAACAAGTTTGGTATCCACAAACTTCTTCAATTCTTTCATACACCCTAAAATAAGCAAGACAACATATTGTCATTTTTCCAAAAGTCAATTCTATTACTTTAGAGTGTATATTTTATCTTTTTTTTTTGTAGTTTTCTTTTTCAATCCTAGATATGACTATATAGATAAATTATATTCTAGGAGGTTGGTTGTTGGAATTTGAGGAATCACGTGCTCGTCAGTATCTTACAAGAAGAAATACAAATCCATTTTGAAGTATTGTAGAAATGATAAGAAGGCTAATGAGATCATAGGTGTGGATTAGAAATAAGATTGTAGATGGTATGATCAAATGGATATATAGAATAGCACTTAAACAAGTGTTAAAAACATTCTTCTAGCAAGTGCTATGGAAAAAGATGAAGAAGAGGACAACGGTTGTATCCCATTAGATATACCATCTTTACAACAAATTACCACATTAAGACCTAAACTAATACAAGAGAAAAAAATTGCAATCAAGAAAAATTCATGAGGTATTTGAAAATAAGGCATAATTCTCACCACTCTCAATTTTTCATTTTAATAATCAAGGAATTTGTTGATAGACATAGACAAAAACTATGGAGCTATGCCTCAAAAAATTTAGCCTCTAAAAGACCAAGGCCTTCTTTCTATTAAAAAAAACATTTAAATTATCATTTCTATAGCAAAGAGTAAAAAAAACCTCAAATCTATCTATAGGTGATTGCAAGAAACACTTCACGTTTTTGGCTCAAAACATTGTTTTTCAACATAGTACTGACAATACTATGCGATCCTAACAGTACAACACATCTAATTCGCACCTACAAATCTCAATTGTCAATTTTGCGTGCCTGCAGATCTAGGCCATCAGTGTCGTACTATGCAATACTATACAGTACTATAGACTACAAGTACTTCTCAAGCCACAGGAAGCAAAAAATAGCAGAAAAAAGGTCTATGGACCTTCTTTTTTTAATAATTCAAAAAAATCAAAAAATTATTTTAAAAAGAAGCCATTTTTCTAAACAAAATTGTACTCATATTGCAACAAAAAATTCCTCTAAATTTTTTTTCCCTCTTTGTAGCATTCATACAAAAGAAGGTCACTTTGACCCCATGTGGACAATAGACATTTTACTATTTTAATAAAAATTCATTGTCAATCCTTGAAATGTTAGTATACCTTCAACTTGTCCAATTTGTGGCTTCAAATTCGGATATGTGAGTAAAAAATAGGCCAAAAAAACTCCAAAATGGCCAAGGTAGACAACCAGTAGGGGGCAATTTAAAAATAGTAAAATAATTTTTAAAAATTGAAAAAATTACACAATATACAAAACTTTTGTTTTCACCTTCATTACAAATTTCAAGGTGATAGGGAAAAAATTTCAAAAGCTATGAGCAAAAAACTACTTGTTGGAGGTCAAGGAGACAAGAAATAGGACAAGTGTTTCTTGCAATCACCCCTATCTGTCTATCTATCTATTTATCTATCATGTCTAATCATAGAATCTTACAACTAACTAGTATAAGAGTGTGTGGAAAAAATTTGAGTAATTTTGACGACATAGATTGCAAAATCTCAACATTTTAAGTAAAAGAAACAAGTTTTTTTTAATACATTGCGGGACTAGATTATTTGACTTTGGACCATCTTAACTTTATTTTTTGCCCTACAAAGTTTTGAGTTTTGACCCCTAACTTCTTGAGAGACCATAAATTATATGGTCACTCTAAAATTTTAGGCTCAAATTTGAATGGTAGTTAAATTCCTTTGACCATTTCAAAAATAATTTGGATAGATTTTAGAGTTAACTATTGAAAACTTTCATTTTTCATAGAAAAAAGTAAATATTTGATTATTGAGGGATCTTCAAAGGTATGTATGCAACATTAGTGGAGATTAAAGCTTGCCAATTTTAGTTCATTTTTTAGTTTTGTGCACAACTTGCCAATTTCATTTGATTTGAGATCTAAGAAATTGTACTTATCCAAATGGTTTGAAAATAGTCCTTATAGAAAGACTAAATCATTTTCATGATTTTCAGTATTTGATAATTTAAACATGCAAGTGTTGACTTGAAGATACTTGCAATTTCTAGTTATAGAAAAATTTGTATTTCAACAATTGCTAGATGGATTGTGTAATGAATTTGATAGATTTTCAAGTGAAATTAAGTTTTTTGAAAGTACATTTTAGTGTAATAACACTATTTGTGGTTATTCATGTCACCATTAATTCCAAAAAACTATAATATACAAATTTCTAAAACATTATGCGGAAGGGCAATATACTAAAAATATAAAACCAACATTTTTCTTGTTATATTCTCAGAACTCCTTTGCAATTTTGCACTCAAAATTAGTTTGCATACTAACATACAAACTTTTAAATCATTTATGTAGTTGGATTTTGAAAAAAAAATTGCTTCATTGGAGATTATTAGAAGTTGATGTTCTTTTTTCATAAGAAAAACACACTTGCCAAGGCTTAGGCACTTAGGGATTAAATCTTTGTCCTATTCAATTAAGTTAAAATTCTAAGTAAGAAAAAGAAAAGTACAAAAAAACTTAAAATTCATTCTCTTAAAAATTGTTGAATAGAAATAGGTAGAAGATAGAAGGAAAATCTAAATTATTTATATCTCAAAAATGGAATTAAAATGCACTAATCCTAATGGTGAGATTCTTCTAAAAAGAAAATAAACCATGTGAAATTATTTTTTCTAAAAAATTATAAAAATTGCATTTAGAATTGAATCCTATAAATTATTTCATCAAGAAGATGATCAAATTGTCCAAAAGCACAAGATTGTTCATAATTCTCTCATAACAAATCCAAAAAGATTGAATCAAAGCTTTTCATGTAGACAAAAATATAATCTATGAAAAGAAATTTTTACTTTTCTTAAAACTCAAAATTTTTTTACCTTGCTTGTGAGCAATTAATTACCCACCCATATTAAATAACCTATCACAACCAAATTCTTTTGTTTATCAAAATATGCTTCTACTAGTAGGTGCCTAGGCATAATTTGTTGTGCCTTCTAAGCAATGAATCTTTTTAAGTACCTAAGTGACTCAAATTGTAGAATTGGATTGAAATGTTGATTGGCAACATAATCACAAAGGTTTATGGTTAATTACTAAGGCCACTGTAGTTTTCTATGAACAATTGTTTAGACCAAAACTATTAACTTAAATTTGTAGAGCATCCTTTTTCCTTTTCAAAAGTGTAAAGATCACTCTAATCCAACTTTTCTAGCAAAATTATAGATAGATGAACTTTGACTACTAATTAGTTCATTAAACTTTATCTATGGTTTAAAAGAGATCTCACTTTAGGAATGAATTGAGATTTTCAAGATGTATTTTGAGTAATGACTTCCACTGGATTTCTAAGTTTTGGTTGTTTTGGATGATTTTCCTATCTTTTCATTCAACCCTAGTTCATTACTTCATCCACCTATATCTTTTATGATTTTAAATTGTTTGTGAATTGGAACACACTTCAAACTTTTAATAAGGTAGTTCTTCACACTTGTGGTCCTAATTATCCATTTCTAATTTATCTTAGAGGGGACTAATTGAACTTGCTTACTTCCTATACCTTGGTTTAACTTTTGCTAGTTTGTCATTTATAGTGATTTTAGGTTTTCTTCTCTTAGATGCCAACTCTAGTTTTCTAAGTTGATATTAAAATTCCTAATTAGACTTTTTTACTACAAGTTATAGGTGGATGAAGTTTGATCACTAATCGGTTCATCAAACTTCATCCATGGTTTTTTAACACTTGACAACTTGAAATTAAGTTTTTTTTCTACTTTTGAATTTTACATTTTGATTTCTTTTCAAATTCACTCATCTTGTTCCAAAATTTTAGGTTCTATCTATTTTTCATTCAATTTACATTCTAACTTCATCTACTTCTAACTTCTTCAATTTACCTTCAAATTCTATATTTAATATTTTTTGGAAAGCTATAAATGAGATCTATCACTAATTTGAATCCAACACTTGGGAAAAAAAACTCAATCTAACTACTCTGACTTGCACTTCTAGTTCACTTTCTAGATTAAGAAAGGTCAACTTTGAAATTCAATAACTTTTGGAGTTTTTAAGATCTTACCTCATTGTGTGGCTCGTATTGAGCAAAAATGATGCTATAGTAACTTGAATACTTCTGAACTATTTGCTTCAACTTTTATAACGTACTCTATAGTGGAATATATATTACTTTTATGGTAACTTCTATTAAAGCACTTGAAAAATAGGTGTGTAAATTAAGTTGAGTAACTATTTGTTGTCTTAAGTTGGCTTTGAAGTAGGGTCTTCAAGAACTTTAGCACTTCATTCTTCTTGACCCTTAATTTCTTAAAGGAAATTGACAACCATAAGAGTATCAAAAATGTTCCAAAATTTAATTTAGACGAGCATTTGAGGAGATTTGAGGAAATAGACAATTGTTTCAAGTCTATTTCTTTTTCTATGATGAAAGTAATAAGGAAGCAATTTACTTATAAATAATAATTTTCAAAAAATAATAATTTTTAATTTTTAATTTAAAAATAATAATTACATTAAATATTTGATATGTTTGTGTATTGACTACATTAGATTTTGATTTGGCGCAATTCTCAAAGTTCTCCTATACATATGCACTCACTTACATCTTGTTTAGAATAGAATTTCATCTAACAAAACAGACTAATTGGATATTGGTACAAACTAAAAAATTGTATAATATGTTGCAATGCAGATTATTCATATTTTCCTCAAAAAATTATTAGAATACAAAATTTATTCTATAGCTTTTTTTTACACCATTTATCAAGATTTTGGTCACATAGTGTAATAATTGTTTTATCCATCAAATGTTGTATATTTTTGCTTTAATTTTCAAAACTTTTTTATATCATTTGTTCATTTGGAAATTACTTCAAATAGTAGGGAAGAATGAAAAAGCCTTAGAAATGACAATAATATGAGCTTTCCTTGTCTAAATTTAAAGAAGAAAAAAAACTTCTTGCAATCACTTATATTTTAATTACAATGAATTTTAGGGAGAATTTTCAATTATTGGTTTTAAATTCTATTGGTGTTGGTTTTACTACCAATGCTTTAACCACACAAATGTAACTAACAATCACAATAGGCCCTTTGTTTCATAGGTTATCAATAAATTATTATCTTCATAAAGATGAAACTTATGATAAATCTTTACACTCTTGCAAATCTTGACCAACCTCCACCTTTATGGAATTGATGCTTAAGATATAGTCTAGTGCACTTTCTATAAAGGATGGTGTTAGGGTTAGTATGAACAAGTTTATGAAGTGTCTCTCTGAATGTACTTAATGGATTAGTAATTGTCATAAGCAATGCATTCAACATTTAATTCTTTGAATAGTTTTTGTTTTTTTCAAAAATATCTACCGATCTATTATAGAAAATGGACTTGTAGGTGTACAAAGTTTTAAAATACTAAAATCTAAGAAGTTATAGTTTCTACTTAGACTTATATTATTACAAATATGCATATAGATGTAGGTACATAGAGAGAGATATACATGTATATAGATATTGACAATGATGAAAATTATTCCATAATATAAGTTCTTAATAATTGATAACATTGGTATTAGAATTCATGAATTTCTTACATATAATTTAAAAATTACATCATGATATTTGAATTTTATTTTATTAATTGAGGTTTTAACAAATTGAATGACTATCCACTCAAATGCACAAGTCCTACATACTCTACATTTCTAAATGAATCACCTCCATTTAGATCATGGATAGTCTTGGTACCCTCTACTTCATATCTAAATTCATTTATAAACCTTTGCTACCATCTCTTACAACCATTATGATCCAAAATTCATATTTTGAATGTTGAATAAGGTGCTTAAGAACAATGTTTTGTCCAAATAACTTCTCATCCATCAAAAGCTATACTAGAATTTTTAAAGAAGTCTTTCTTTGTGACTATTTCTTTAAAATTGAGGTTTTTAAAGAAAGTATATTGAAGTTTTTACAAAGATAAGTTATAAAAATGTAAATTTTTTAAGAAAAATTCAAGACTTATAAAACTAATACTATGTGAAAATGTACATATCTTTCTTAAAGATAAGACCTATTACAAAATCAACGACAATATGATCCTACAACTAATTAAATAGGTGTATTCTTTGTCTCTACATGAACCTGAAAAGTCCTTTAGCAAACAATTTTTGTCCTCCATGGCATTAATCCCTCATAGCCCAACAAATTTTTGACAACAAATTTTTTTAATGAATTATTCCAATATGATAATTTTTTGTACACAAATTTGCTTGAAAATTTTAATTTTAACCATACAAAAAGACTATTTTGGCTAGTATAATAGTATTCATAGAATTAATTATAGAAAATACTAGATGTTGAATTTTTAGATTATAAAAATTTAGAATGGTAATTTTATACACAAAAATATAGCTTTTAGAGAAGATAAATGAAAAGAAGAGGAATTATACTTTCTTACCCCAAAAAAATTGGAATTGGAATCTATAGCAAATGTAGTTATTTTTAATTTTGAAAAACTGAGAAACAAAAAACTATCTCAAATTTGTACATATTTTCAAACTAAAGGGAGTAGAAAGCTAAAATTGGATCCTACGAAATTCAAAAAATTTACATATGTATCAATTTTTATAATTTAATAAATAATATCATTAGCATATATTTTTGGGATATCTTCAAAAATAAACTTGGAATCATTTTAATTATTTTGTATTATCAATTATAGTAGATTAAACCTTGGAAGTTTTTCCATGCAATTACTACATCATGAAATTCTTTAAAAAAAATAGAAATGATTTTTAAGATTTCTAAAAATACAAATTTGAATTTTTTTTCAACCAATTATTTTATTTAAAGTAAAGACTAGAAATGTCTATGAAAATGGATTTTTTTCCATACCTATTAATCCTTCCATTAAAAAAAATTATACTTTCTTTCTTTTTCTATTAGACTACATTTTCTAAATAAAATTTGAATTACTTTTCACATTGAAATTTTAAAAATAAAAAAATGCAATAAGTATGTCAACTTGATCTTCTATAAGATACTTTAGAAAATATTGAGGTTTGTTTCAACCTAATGTGAACTTGCCATTTCAAATTTGTAGAGGACACATTGTGTCTTTTTGGTCTTTGAGGGGTTAACAAAATTTTATCATTATCAAGATTAACTCTAAAAAGATGCTTTTCCTTAGTGATATACATTTCCTCAAAAATAATTCAATTTTAGACTAAAACATGCATTTTATGTTTCAATCATAATAGTAAAAGTCATCCATTGGACTTTTTATATCCTCATCATTTTAAAGTTGACTATTTGATATGCTCATCTTTGCTAATCATAATATGCTATGTACAATACAACACCAACACTAATCTACCATGCAAATTACAAAGATAGAAGGCATAGACAAATAGAACCATTTTTCACTTGGACCTTCTCCATATAGCAAGTTCTTTACCAAATTTCAATACTAAATACATATTCTACAAATTAAGAAAAAGAGACAAAATGTGAAGAAAATTGAAGAATAGACTAATGTTCTAGCAATTTTTTAATCTATACCAAACATAATTTTGCACCTACAATTCCTAAGGAATGCACCATACTCATTAGCATCCATCAACATTATCTTATTTGTAGATTGCTTTTTAGAATATAAAATGTTTGGTAGGGAAGATTTGTTTCCAAAACTCCAAATCAAAAGTGTGACAATTTTTCAAAAACTAAATACAACTTCTTACAAATCCTTCAAATTTCAAATTAAAATCTCTTATTATTCAACTTTATAGCTAATTGAAGTCTCCTCTCCTCAATTCAAATGTAGCTCAATATTATTTTATTTCTAAAAATATATATTTCTTATTTGAATTCTAAACTAAGAATGCAATAGCTTTTTGAAAAGATAAAAAATCAATACAAATTTGTACAAAATAAAAAAAAATAGATACTTCTCAACAAAACAATTGTGAGCACTCAAAAACTCTACCATCAAACTCTATGACAATTAACCCTCTTTTACTTCATCAAGTATAACTTTCATGTAAAATCCTTAAATGAAAAGATTTTCGAAGATTTTGAATTGCAATAAAAATGAAAACATCCTCTCAAATTATTATTTTCAAATTCATAATACACATTTTGCTATGGCTTTTCAAACTACAACAAACAAAAAGAAACTACTAAAAGGAGGAAGAAGAAACTTTTTTTCTCCTCCTCCTCTTTATTCATCTAAGCAATTTGATTACACCATATACCTCAACTATATGGTCTAGTTAATATCCATAGGCTTCTATTTTTGTCTCTACAACTAACTCATTATTGTTATTTTGAGCAATGTAACTCTAAAATTCAACAAGAAAGAAAACCATCTTCATCTTTTGCCCCTATAACTTCATACATTGAAAATAAAAATTGAAAATATTCCAAAGTACAAAAATAGAAAAACTAAGATCTATGAAATAACTATCAAAGCTAATAATAGAATGAATTTCAAGAAGAGCATCACTCTATTGTCAAGAACTTGAAAATGCATTCAAAAATGATTACAATATATTTTTCATAATATTATTTAGTCAAAAGATTAACGAGCCCTTTCAACTAAAGTTGGTAGCCACAACTTCCTTTAATAGGTTTAAAAATACAACAATATTGATCATCGTTGAAATTTTCGAAGCACCTTCTACACATTATTTTCAACACCAAATTCAACACATCAAATGTGCAACAAGATCATCAAGGCCAAATGTCATGTTAAAGGTTTAAGTGTCATCATTGTTCCACACAAAGTTTTTTTGGTGATTGAGAAGGCCTAATTTTTTCTTGAATGTAGACTTTCTTGTGATGATGTAAAGCTTAGCACCTAAAGATATTGATCTAGCAACTGTAACAAAGAAATTGAAATTTAGGCTTTAATTGAAGTTTTGTGTCTTGAAACTCTACAAAGACCCTCCAATTTGACATACTAAACTTTAAGAAGGTAAGAAAACAAAAAACAAAACCAAAAAAACTGACTCAAAAACATCAAAATTCTATTACTTAGAAATACTCCTCTAATCTTCTTATTCCTTTCATTCCTAAAGCTCTAAGCTGCATTTTTTGGCAACGTAGCGATTTTAAGCATCTCACTATAAATGGAGTTTGTTTTTTTCTTTGAAATTTTTACAAAAAAATTGCCCAAGGAGTAGCTTTAAGGCCCAACAATTTTCATAACTTTTGACTTTGTGGTTAAAAAGTTATGGCATGATATGTTGTTTTCTTCACTTGGTGGGCAGACCAGGCAATTGAAAAAACTTCTTTAAATTTTATTTTTTTTAAAGTAAAATTTCAAATTGATTCTTTAGGTTAATACAAACATGAAAAGCTTTGAATCATTCCATTTGGATTAAGAAGATGAAAGTTATGAAGAATTTTAATTTGCAAGTAGGTATTGAGTCTTTGAAAACCACACCTATATTATAACATTGAAGTATGTATTTTCTTGGCTATATTCTTAGACAACAAATTTTGGCCAAGAAAATACATACTTCAATGTTTTAATTTGTAGAAAGTAGAAAAATCAATTTTCAACAAAACAAAAAATTAGTCATTTAAGAATCTTTGAAAACCATACCTAACTACAAACTAAAATTCCTAATAACTTTTGACTTCTTAATCCAAAAGGAATGAAACAAAGCTTCCCATGTCTGTAAAAACCTAAAGAATAAATTTGAAATTTCACTTTTGAAAAAAAAATTGTTTTAAAGAAGTTTTTTCAGCTGCCCAGGTTGCCCTCCGAGTAAAGAAAACAACATATCATGCCATAACTTTTTAACCACATAGTCAAAAGTTATGAAAATTGTTGGGCCTTAAAGATATTCCTTGGGCACATCTTGTGTAAAAATTTCAAAGAAAAAAATAAAAACTCCACTTGTAGTGACTAGTGAGTTGCCCAAAAAACTTATGTTGCCAAAAACCATAGCTCAGGGCTTTAGGGATTAAGAATGGTCCCCATAGAAGGACCGTAAATAGTGTAAAAGGTTGTTATAGTAGAGCTCATTTTTAGATGGAAGAGAATGTAATTCAAAGTGTACAATTTTTGGATAGTAAGCAATGAATAAAGGCTTTAGTTATGAAATATTAATCATTGAATAATGATTGATTAAATGACTAATTCAAAAAATTTAATTACATTTGAGGGTAAATGATCAATATGTTATTTTAAAATCAAATGTAGTTTTGATGTAATCAGTTGTCAAACATTACCCTTGGGTAGATCAATCCTTGTAATTTAAGGTATACATGTGAGTTGAGAGGATATTTGATGTAGGGTTATTTATCTTCATTGTAGTATTTAAGATGATATTATTTTTACATATGAAAATACTAAAGGTATATTTTTAATATCCTATGATTTTTTATAAATTCAATTATGTGTTTTAATAGTTGGGCTATTTTACATGTAAAACTTACATGTCTAATTTTTTCATACCTATATACAATCTGCACCACAAAACTAATATCTTACATGCAGACATGCTTTTTTTTAATATATCCATTACTAGAATTGTTGTACAGTTTCAAATGACATGTAACATGTTGTCTCATTCCTACATGTTGTTACATTGTTGATACACTTATCAAAAGATTGGTTCGTACAAACTAAAATTATTTGACAACAACAACAAATCTCAAGTAAAAAATCCCAAGATTTACTAGAAGGTGTAGGTTTTATCATTCACTTAAAAAAATTGTTTACATCTATACTCATTGTATTATAAAATATTTGTACAAACCCTATTTGTAAAGACTAATGTATTAATAAAAATTCCTATTGAATGATGTTTTTATATAGCCTAATTTATATATAATAGGATATGTGGCATTTCAAGGACCCTATAGTATCCCTACAAATTATATAAAATCTATCCCCTTTAAATAAATAGACCCTATCTCTTAACTCATGTAGTTTTCTAAAAATTGAGAGTGATCTCCCTAAACACATGTGGTGGTTCATTTTTTTATATAGTGTTGGGGCATTCATGAAACTATTATGAACATCCTTAAGTGCCCTATTTATTAATTTTAAGACTAACTTGCTCCATTCAAAGGCAGATTTTAATTCATTATTGCTACAATCTATGAGCATCAATAGAAACCTATGCACCTTTTACTTTGAATAATTGTATATAATTTTGAGTTCAAAAATTGCAATTTGAATTGCTATAGATTTCTTTTTGATCCTCTTTCAAACCAAAAATAAACAAGAACAATGTAAGCGTGAGGCTCTGTCTTAGGTGAACAATATTATTAGTTTTATTGCTAAAAAATACTAAAATATTAAATAGAGGGGAAATTAAACAAGAATGGTGTTTGTGTAGGCAACCTTCCTTGGCTAGCTAGGGGTTCACCTAGGTCTTAAGCATAGTAGGTGGCTTCCCCCCTAAACTGCCCTGGTGCCCCAAGCACATGTTTTTCTATATCATTATGTTGCACTGTGAATAAGTTTATAGATAAGATTTGGAAATACAGATCCAAAAACCCACCAAGTCGATGCCATGAACTTTGTCCAAAAGGACAGAGCCAATAAGAATGATTGGGCAAGGAGTCTCTTCTTCATGAGGGAATTTGGCCAGCATCAGCCCAAGCCCGACGTTTGTCCAATGTCCACCATCCTCCACCTCACAACACGCACACCCGCGCTCACCACACAAACGCCTAAACGAAATCAAACCAATGGGTTAATAAATAAAAAATTGCCCTTGACGCAATCGACAGCTACTCGCACGATTCCAAGAGAATTGGAGCTTCTTGCAGAATTTCGAGTGAATTGGAGCGACTTGCACGATTTCGTGAGAATTGCAGCTTCTCGACTGGGGTCTAGTGAAATTGGAGTTTCTTGTACAATTTTCAGTGCATTGAAGCTTCTAGCAGAATTTCTAGTAAAGTGGAGCCTCTGGCACGATTTGGAGTGACTAGGAGTGATTTGGAATGATTTGGGAGTGCATTGGTGCTTATTCCATGGCGATGGGTTTTGGAGATTCGTCGCTTTCGTTGCTTTCCAGCTCTTCTGCCTCTGTGACTGCCGTTTCGAGGTTGCCAGGCTGCTGCTGCCGGACTACTGTAATTCTTGGTGGCGTTTCCGGCTTCGACTCGCGTGTCCCCAGGGCAGGTTCGTGGCGGAAGAAGCTCCCTGCGATTTCAGCAACCGAATCGAAAGCCATGAATGCAGCGCCTCAGAGCACCGATGGTACGACGACAGGTCAGGCTTGTCGAGGAGCTCTGGACACCCTAAATCTCTTTCGGCCATAGCCATGGCTAATGGAACTTACTTTGTTGTTGAAGTCATTTGGGAATTTAGGGTTTGGGGACTAACAGGGAACGAGTGTCGTGGTGGTTTCAGGGGGTCCTCAAGCGCAATCGCATCTTGACTTGTTGCAGCGCATGACTGAAAACTCCACGGGATCTCAAGGTAAGTTCCTCGCAGTCTCTTTCTTACAATCTTACGAAATTTTCCTCTCATGTTATGGACACATTTTTTATGTTGTGTACACATTCTCACCTTTTGTTTTGTACGCATTCTCACCACACCAGCTTTCAGAGAAACAGTTCTATATTAAGTGCGTACTTCGGTATTAGCTCCAGTTGCCGATTCCTGTGCCATTGGTTTTGTGTTCGGTTTCAAAAGAATACTGAAGCATTTCGAGAAAAAGAGTACAATCAATTAGGGTTTTGTTCGCCGTTTCTGTTCGTTTTGTTTGCGATCGTAGTGATAGTCTTTGTTCATCAACAGTAACAGCACTCTTTTAACTGCACATTCACTCCATGTTTATCTTCATAATTTATATAAATCGGTACACATGTGAAGTTGGTCATCTTTCATATGCCAATACATGTGTAAAAGCACTTTGAAGCCCGTTTGTTCCCCAAGGTAGAGAGGATTGAGTGTACTATAAGACGCACTATGCAGGTATATGTAGATATGACGTTCTTCAAGGTATTAATAAAAGTCCTCACCAAAGTATAGAAGACTCTAGTGTATTGTTGGAAAATTTGAAGATCAATGAGAGCAACCCCGAGTAGATCCTAAGCTAGAAAATATTAGATATTAAGCAGAAAGGTCTGCATGACCTAGAAGCTGTTTCGGCCTCGTCACTCTTCGAAGAACCCCTGTGGACAGAATGCTAGATTTACAAACATGTCCTAATGTAGCAAAACCTATCATCTACACAATTTTTTTGGTTACAATATACCGTACGTGCAGGTCAGTTTCGGAAATAACTAGAGAAAATTTGGAACATGTCCAAAACTTTCAAAATAAAATCTGAAAATTTCATTGTTGCCATTTTTGAATATCCAAGAATTATTCTTGAGAAAATTTAGAAAAAGTAACCCATTCACACATGAATAGAAAAAATTTATCCAAAATTGAGAGTATCCAATTTATCCAAGAAGTAGGAAACACAAAGTGCCGAAATCCAAGAAAAGGAAAGCAAGTTGTTGAATTGTTGAAATCCTAAAATTAAAATACTTCTGCAGGAAGTTGCCAAATCTGACCTGCACGTACGGTATGTGATTTCCACAGTTTGAAACCTGAGTGTTTAGCAAACTTAGTGGTGTTTTTAGCAACTAGTGTTTGGGATCACTGCTCTATAACTTACTAAGCTCTGTACCAACTAACTATTGCATGAAACAATTATCCTTTTGAAGCGATATGAAACTCGAACATGGCTTTCGATCATTACATACCCCGAGATTTGAGCATGGCTTTGTTCGAGATTACTCCAGAAATTCTATAAGGAACCCAGAACAGAATCCCCCAATCACACGACCTGAAGTCTGAAAGCAAAGTAATTTAAAGAGTCGTATTGAGTTAGTTACATTCCTGACGTATTGATCGAATCGTGATAAAGCTGATTGGCACTTACGAAAAGCTACGTTGCCGTCAATGCACACAAGAAGTGAAGTGGAGCTGGCCGGGTGTCCCAGGGTGTCATTCCTTCGACAGTAGAATTCCTTCGATTAATAGAATGCGTTCTGAGAGTGAGTGTGTCCACTGTCCAGCACTCCGTCTCTTGTGAGTCATGAGACTGCCAGTGTCGATGACTAGGATGGTGTTTCAGTGTTCCACGGTTAGGATTAGATTCTTCATTCAATGTATGGTGGAGGGACCCATAACTGATCAAATAAGCACAACTAGACATAGCAAATATTTCTTGAGGTGCATTGATAGAAATGATGGGAATTGAAAAAAAATTCGTAATTTTATCTCTTGAATTGAAATTGCTATGAATTTTGAAAGGCAAAAGTTGGGCTTGATCATTGACTAGTATCCAAAGTCATTCAATTTTGATCATTCAAGAACTACTTTTCTACTCATTGATTGCTACTTTCTTGATCACTTATGTGTCATGAATTTATTGGTCTAAACCTTGAAAAGTACCTAAACTTGCACTCCAAGGAGAAAATGGAAATCCATTCCTATCTTGGTTGGAATTATAGTACCCTATTGATTGCCAATGGGACATTGGTTAGGAATGGGTCCCTCTAAGGTAGGAGGTCCATAAACTAACCATTTAAGGGTTGGAACTAAATTTTGGAGAGGTAAAATATCTTGAAATATTTCTAAGTAAATTTTCCTTTGAAAGACAAGTGGAATAGGCATCTAATGCAAGTTGTTTCATATTTTTTTGGATCTTTATGGAATTAGCTACAAATTTTTGAAGTTGAAAAAAAGAGTCATTTGTGGTCATAAAAAACCACCACCTCCTGAAATGTGCAGATTTGGTATATTGAAGAAAGCAAAATGTACCTCTGAGTCATGTTCGCTTTTAATGCCCTTCAGAGTTTGAGCCTCCTACCTTACTATAACAAAGAAGGGCCTGCAAGCAAGAAAAGCCTGCCCGTGCTTTCCATCCATGAATGATCAGATTGGAGTCATTGAACTCATTAGAAGTCTGTCAGCCCGTCTCTGAGTCCCAGATTTGCTCTGCACTTGGAATCTCCAAAAGAGGATTTTCTGACATGTGATTGGCCAGGTGCTCAAGTGAAGACGATCAGAGATCAGCTGGTGAGTCAGGGAGGGGAGGCAGAGGTGCCCCTTGCCAAGTTGGAGAAAGACAAAGCAGTGGTGGTACCGGAGCTGACAATTTCTCAGAAAAGGAACATTCGGCGCCAAGACTATCTGAACAAGGTGTCAGAGAGAAACGACGCTCCATTCTTTGGCATTGTGGCAGCCATCGTGTTGGTGCCTCCAATTCTCATTCTGGCCTTGGCTGTTGCAACTGGTTATGTCGAACTCTTCCCTTGAGATGATTTGCTTTTCATGCTCTTTGAAAGTTTTGCACAGCAGCTAAGAGTTACGTGCCAATTTGAGCTTGAGTGTAAGCCTGTAGTATAGTGCAGGATATGGAATCCCAGTGTAATGTGAGACCCCAGCGACGCACTGATAAGGTGTTGCCATTGTATATAGGAGCTTGCATTTTTAACGGATGTTGGAGGAATTGGAGGTTACTAGAATAGTACTGTAGTGGTGTCAATCTTTTCATAGTGGTTTCAGGGTTTGAAGGAGCTTCTGTGGCACACCCTTATTCACTTTGTACTCTATAAATACATCCCATAGTTTATTTTTTGTTTTCTATGACTATAGCACATTTGTTGTTATTTTTGTTTGGTTGTGCTTGCATGTATATTGCTTGCAATGTGCTACACACCTACATTGTGTAGTATGCACGTCGACAATCCAGTGGCCACAATATAGGCCACACTAGTCTACAAATCAAGGTAGATGTTTTATATTGTTTTATATTATCAAGGCTAGGGATTAAAGTCATTTGTGGTACTGACTTAAGGATTCATAATGTGTGGAAGTGTGGCACCTTCCAAAATATGGGAACATGTTTGATCCTTTGAGTAGGAGGAGTGCTCAAAATTGAACCCAATTAAAAAAACTATAGACAAGGATGGTGTATATACCAATCATTAAATACAATCCTCCTATGAAGATACGATGTTTGTTTGTTTGTTTGTATGTTTGTTTGTTACATTGAAATCTCCCGGACCGTGAGTCCCCCGGGTGCATGTTTGGTACCGTCGGAAAGCCCTCGGCGAGGAGGGGTGCACGGGCTTTGATTCATGGTGTTCCAACCTACAACATGAAAGTTATTGAATTTTGAAGTTTCTATACATTAAAAAAATTAGACAGTGGCAACGGCACGGGCCACCCTAGTTTAGATTGATAGAGAGGAAGATATTGTATTTTTTTAAACTAAAATTATTTTATCTTTTAAAATTAATTATAAAGGTTAAAATATATTAAAATGTGTAGGCAAACAAGAACATTTCTTTCTTCAAATGAGATAGTAATTTCTTTTGTTGTTCAATCATGTATGTTTGGGGCCATTGAAAGGTCATTGTGTGGAAGCTAATTATAGTAAAGTGATCATCTAATGTCATTGTAACACAAAAAATGTTCAAAACAAATGTTTCCACAACCATAAATTTTATAAAGTAGTATATATTACAACAATGCTAGCGTGCAAGCTTAGAGCGGTGAGCCTGTGAACATGAAGCCTTCAAACTAGATTTCTGTAATTTTTTTGGGTGAAATTCCTATGTTTCAAATTTTTTTTTCAAAATTTTAATTTTTTTTCCTGTTTATAGTATAATTTGTGACCTATGACCGCGTCACCAATGACCGTCACCTATGACAATGATTTAAGTGAAATTTTAATTCTTTCCATTCAAAGTTTATTTTTGATGAAGACTAAGGCCTTCAAAGCTTAGTGTTCAAATTTTAGGATTTAGTTTCTCCATGATCTAAAAAATGGAAAACACTTGTATTGAAGTTATACCCTTATCATAGTATATGCATAAATATGAAATTCCTTTTTTGACCCGCTTAGTCTCATTTTTGCCCCTACTTCCTTGTTTTTATGAATTTAGGTATTTTCCCTTCTCTTCCAAATATTTGTTATCTTTGTTTACATTTTTTTCCTTCTTTCCCCTATTTTGGGCCTTTTTTTTTTCCTTCTTCTTCTTCTTCTTTAGCCATGGAATTTTTTCACAAAAGTTCAATCAAATGCTATAAGCCATTTTAGGGCTAAAATAATCCATTATGACCTTTTGACTTATGGAAATATCATTAGGCTTATAGAAAAAGAATTGAATTCCTATTTAGTTCATTTTTCTATCTTACTTGCCTTAGAATTGTTCAAATCTCCAAATTTATTAGCCTCCCATTTAGTCCACTATTTGCACTCATAATAGATTTTTTCATCACATAGTCTAATCTATGTAGTTATATTTTTGCAAAAAAACATACAACTAAAACATAAGACTATACCAAGCATTCTATAAATTATGGAAACCCAGATATTTGGGTTAAAATGCTATAGTTGTCTTATAAAGGACATCAACTTTCTATAAAATTACCTTGGTGTATTTAGATGTCCTATTCCATAATAGCCTCTGTGATAGACTATACCACCCACCCTCCCACTATGGGTGATATACTGATATGTGAGTATGACTTTATTATCATTACATGAGATCTCATTATTAAGTGGTTCCACTACCTCATGGCCATTCCTATGGACTTTTCCTCCTAAAATTCAAATTAGTAACCAAGTAAACATATAATGACTTCCTTGTCCCAGTGTCCTCATCTTTCACTGTGGAGTTTTTTGGTGGCATTGAGCTTTGTATGAACAAACTTTTCAACTTCAAGTGCTTGCACTTTGTAGAAATGGATAAGGTCTTCTTGGTTTCTTGAGTTTTTACTTTGGAGTTGATGTTACTTACTCCTTTTGGTTCATTATCTTGCATTGCTATTGCTCTTTTTGGTTTTTATGGATGTGTGACACAGATAGCAATTGGCTACAGCTGAAGACACCTTGTACATCCTCATTGACTTGACATTGGTTTGTTTTGTGATTGGGACGGGCACAGGTGAGGTTGAGCCTTCAAATCCACAATTTCCTACTTTGGATTATTTGGAGCTTACTCTTTTCTACACTCATGAGGATAAAATAGTATCATCCTTTTATGTTGAGTGTATCTAGATATGTTTGGGATTACTTTTGAGAGGACATATATAGGTTTTATTGTACAAAAGTGTCTTACCATGGCACTTTCTTGTCTTACTTGATTGTGATATTTTATGGTCTTTTGAGTACACAAAAGTGATGCCTGATTCACATTGTGACAGACAAATGTTAGGTTTTGGAAAAACTGAGGCCTTGTCTTGGGGATGTTATGTCTTAGTCTCTTCAATTGCATATTTTAAGAAATAATACATTTTACTTTAAACTTCTTTCACTTCTTTCATTTATTTGAAGGACTGTCTCCATTTTTTAAATTGTTTTTTGGTTTTAGTTGCAAAAATTATTATTTTGGTATCAAGATTAAAAAATATGCCTACCACAATAATTCCAAACAATGATGATATGAAAACATTTACCATTTCTATCTATTGTGTACATGTGGCATATTATAATAGCATATATTTGTAACCCCAATGTGAATACAAGGATCTAAATTCACAATTCAAATACATTCATTATATGTCACTCAGAAGAATTCAATAGAGGTTTAGGAAAATAGGATCAAAGCTTATAGCAACAATTTTAAATTAAATTAGATACATTTTGATTAAGAGTCATGTTCCTACACTTTCTGAATGCATATATACTTTCTATTGCATTTAGGAATATGTAGCCATGCCTCTTCTGGAACTGCAATAATTCCCACTCGAAGTAGAAGTAACTTGAACTCATTAAAGTTATAACTTGGTGCATGAATGAATTTGTCTTTGTGAACATCCATCTTGCAGAAGTACCTATACAAGTAGTACATGTGTTTGCAATTTACATACTGTTGTCAACCTCCAATAGCTAAAATTGCCATATTCACAAAGTCGGGACATGTGCACATAGGGAACATCCCTGTAACTTGGTATGCATTTCTATTGGAATCTAACCCTATCTCTAGTACCACAATTCACTAGAAGAAAACCATGTTAAAATCCTTGAAAACACGTCACCTAGTTTATGTTGAGTTCTTGTTTCAAAACGTAGTCAAAATGCAGTCAAAACGCAAAAAAACACAAAAAAGCATTTTTTTGCGTTTTTTTGCGTTTTGACTGCATTTTGACTACGTTTTGAAACAAGAACTCAACATAAACTAGGTGACGTGTTTTCAAGGATTTTAACATGGTTTTCTTCTAGTGAATTGCACCAAGGCCAAGAAAAGGGAACAAAATCACCTCTAGAATTTGACCTCTGACATTGCCTGCACTTTCCCACTTATTCCGTTGTTTGGTAGTTGGTGCATTTGCAACCCTTTGAATGGTACAGTTATTTTTCACTGTTGGATATGCGTCCGGGTTTTTTGGTGGAGGGTGGTCATATAAAACAATGGTAAAAATCTTTGACATGTTGAACAATCGACGTGGTGATAATGTTGGTTGTACTTGTACTAGGCGGAATCCTGCATGTTGCAACAACAATGTCTCCTCACAATTGAAGTATGTTCCAATGAAAACCGACCAAACCTCTGGTATCTTTAGCCAATCAATTATCCACTTGCGTTTAGAACCCTTGATACAACGTTCAATGTCATCCCAGCAAAAACAAAAGTCAACTACCACTTTCCACTTACTTCTGTATTCTTCTTTTCTTCTGCGATAGGTTGGCGTTGGAATTCCTTTTTTTCCCCTCAAAATTTGGATGTGCACTTGATGTTAGAGGTCTTTTGTTGAGCTTGACATCTTGCGTTCGATTTGTGGCTTATTCTTGCAATGTGCCATTTGGATGTGTCACAATCACTCTCAAATGCAATTGGAACATGTCGAGAAGTATTTGCCTTAGACTCTTTACCTTTGTTATGTGAAGAAGGTGAAGATGCTGTTGTAGACCTTATTCTAATAATTACGGGGTTGAGAGAAATTGATTTTGTCCGGTCTATGTGAATCACCTCCATCACCAATGGACACATCCAACTTCCTCTTCATGCTTCCAATTATTTCTTCTCCTTCTAAATGTGGTATTTTGGTTCCCACACCTTCTGACCCAAGCAAAGCATTCAAGGCATCTGCAATTTTTTTGAGATCCCCACTCCTCCTAGCAACTATGAGCTTCAATTCTCCTTTTGATGGCCTTGATTCTAATGCATGGCCTTTCAAGTATGCTCTGTAATTTGTCATTTGCATCCAAACACGGATACTGTCGTCACATGTTACATCAAATAAGTTATTCCCTTGGTTTCCCAACATTTGCTGCCACTTATTATGTACTGTTTCAGATCTAGGTTACACGATGGTAAGTCCAACATCAAAACAAAGGTAGATCTTCAATACAACAAAAATGATGGCATGTATTGATGAACATGGTACAATAATCTTCAACCTAATGCTGAAGCCTTAGCGATCTTATTTAGGTTGCAAGTCTCAACCCTATTATCTCAAATTTTACGTCCCAAAGATGTTTTGAAGATCTATAGAGTGAACAATAAATTTGAGTTTAATCTTGTGAAAAGAAGTTGTGATCATTATTGATGGCTAAAAGGTCCCATGCATTCTTTGTCAAGAAACTATTGGATAGCCTTCATCAAGAGAAATTATTTGTACAACAGTATCTTTGAATTTGGAAAATGCGAAAGATAGATCACTTGTGCTTGTTCTGGAGTCTGGACCTTGGCATTTAAAAGAGAGGTGATGTCATAGACATTCAAAGACCCTCTAGATAACTTAGTAGTCCTCTAATATCTTTTAAAACCTTATGTAATCTTCAAAAAGCTTCTATAGACTTGCAGAAGCTTTCATAGTTGTCAAAAAATCCTCCTAAGTACTTCTACTACCAGCAGTGCTATTCTGTGAGCTTGTGAGTATAGAGCAGGGATTCTGTAAGTACAGAGCTTAAAAATTTGAAGAAGCATTATAAAACTTAATATTATTCATTAAAATTGATTCCATCTTAAAATTTCAATCAAAATTTTTTATTTCTAATAAATTTTAGTACCTATTTTTATAGACCTATTACTGTAGACCTATTACCGTGGTTATGTTGAAATTGGATGAAGATTCTAATTTTCAATCTTACTTAAAAGTATACATTACAAAAATGAAGATCTCAATTGATATGAAAAATAAATAAAGATGGAATTAAGTTAATATAGAGTATTGGTTGATCATTATCCTATAATAATGTAGATCTTTTTGACGCCTAGGAAAAAGTACTAATGATTTTTATTGATGTATTATTATTACAGTTGTTTAGATTTTAGAAAGAAAATTTGTTGATAAAAATCTTTGCTACACTAAATTTTATTTTGGTTGATCATGTCTTGTAGCATTATAAGTCTTCTCAAGGCCAAGAGGAGGGCATCAATTATTCCCTCTTCATTTTTAAGTCAATAGACTTGTTTAAATTTTAGAAAAAAATTTGTTTGTATGATTTCATTATATATGGAAAGAACTTAGTTGCACCAAATTTCATTTTGTTTATGAGTATCTTATAGTAGAATAGGTCTTCTCAAAGGCCAATGTAGGCACCTACAGTTTTGTTTTAATATATCAATAATGGAACTTGTTAAGATTTAAAAAATATATATTTGATTGATAGGGATTACTTTTGTAAAGAATGAACTTTGTTACACAAGATGAATGATTAATTGATTTATTATCCTCTTGTTCATCCAATGAAGGGATTCATTTCTTCTTTCTTGATCCAATGGTTGTTTATTTATCATCTTGAAACAATATTTGTCAAGCTTTGCTAAATTTTTGTGAACACTTTCCTTGGTCTTGCTTCCTAGTACCCCTTGGCACCAAGAGGAGTCCCACAGCTCCGATAAAATTATTATTGCAAAAAAGAAAAAAAAAAAAAAATTTTGTTTTTTTTTGTTTTTGGGTCGAGTGACTCTCCTCGGCGCCGAGGGGAGTCCCACAATTGGGGGAGAAAAAAGAATTTTTTTTAATCAGAGCTGTGGGACTCCCCTATGTGCTAAAAGGTATCAGGAAGCTATACTAAGGAGAGTGTTCACAAAAATCTAAATTTGTGAAATAAACTCATTTGATTTCAAAAAAATTATAATTAGTCACTATTTTTTTTTCTTAATAAAATCTAGCAAAGTACAATAAACGATAAAACAAAGTTATTGAAGGGACCACGGTAATAGTTCTACAATAATAGTTCCACGATAATAGGCACTAAAATTTACCACAGTTAATCAAATTTGGCCAAAAGTTTAAATGGAATCTTCAAAAATTGTGTAGGCTCGCAGGTTCACAAGCTCACAAGCTCACGCTCACAAGCTCACAAAATAGAAACCCTGCTTCTACTACTATTATAAGTTGCAAGCAAGATGAAAAACTCTTTACCCTTGCTTATACAAATCTTAGAGATATCTCCAAAGTTTCTTTGTCTTATATCCTATATAATTGTTATAAACCAAATTTAGTTGTAACTTCTTGTGAGCAATTTTTGTATTCTCTTACACTTGATATATTTAGTTTTGATTGTAGAAATTCTTCTTTTCTTAAAATAAAAAATAAAAAATTCATAATATAGTCTCTACTTTTTCAATTCATTTTTGAATGAATAAAAGTAAATAAATGAATTTTGATAATCCATGTGCCTAGTTTGTTATCTTCTAGATCAATGGAGGCTACAAATCTCCCCTTCAAGACAAGTGCACTTGAATTTCATTTGTTTGCAAGAACAAATGGAAAGGATTCATTTGCCTAAATAACAAAAAATTAAAGGGAACCATTTTAGAAAATATTATAACTACTATAGATTGAATAAGTTGACCATTATGGATATACTTTTAGTTGGTATTGGGATAGTCTAGTGAACAACTAGACAACACACTTCAAGAACTCATAACAAATTCATACCTTCTCAAAATAATTTAAATTCAATTGCCCTATTTTAATTTCTCACATTTGTCTTTGTGTGTGTAAATTAAAATTAAAAATTTCTACAATGCCATGTAGACAAACCAATCATTCTACTTGGAATGGGGTGGTTTGCGTTAAACCAACATGTACAAAAAATATGGCTAATTTGCTCCTAGCACAACTAGGATATAATAAGGTCAAATACAAATATTTCACCACCGCTTACTAAAAACATTGGTGTCAATATAAGATTATTGAAAATATACTATTTTTGATAATAGGGCTTCAAACCTATAATAGGCTTTATAATAAATCTTTCCTATTAATAGATAATTCTTTTCAATTTAATATTATTATAAGTCCTAATAAAAGAATTCCTAGTAGTCTTCTTTAAACACATCTTTTTTGATGCTCTTGATCTACACATCATGTCACAAGGTAAAGAGAACATATAGGAAGTTGCTATAGTCATTTTCCAACCCCTGCAATACATTTCAACTTGAAAACAACACCATAACTTTCAAACACATAAAACCAAGTTACAATAAAAAAAATTCACATTCCAAGTATACGTAGTATTCATTGGCAAACCAAGAGGTTCACATATACAAGTGAACATGATATGAAACATGTAGTAGATAGTATTGGTTTAATTGCAACATTTGGAATACTTATGACAATTGATAGTCTACAATAATATTGCTTAAGGTTGCTCACCTGCTCACTAGTAATCACCATTAGAATAAACACCATCTTGGAAATAGTGAAAGCCACTAACATCCCTTGCCACAATCTCTTGTTGAATCACTATAGAAATAAACTTTGTGGCTGTACGACAATCCGAACAAACATGAAGATTCTTGTATACATAAATTAGTACTCCATGCATGCAATATCTGTGAGAAACCATAAGCAATGGCCAACTTCAATTCCAAAGTCCTTGTACTTGTTACCGCTATAAAGTTCTCACATTATCAAGCGATAGCATCTAACTGATATGCATGTGCTTCTGCAATGTACATTGATCAACATTATGCTTTAATTAACCCTGAAACACTGGCAGGGTCTATAACCATTGGTTTCAAGCCTTAATGCTTGTCAATTAGATTGTTGCCATTTTTGAAGTAGATATGTATGAAAAAAAATTTATTTATTTTTCAGAGATGAAGCTACATGTCTTCTATAATTTACCAAAAAAATTAGAGTTTTTGAAGGAAAATTTGTTTTTCTAGAGAATTTTTGAAGGGAAAATGAAGAAAAAATTGCATCGAACAGAAATTTATTCCAAGAAATCTGAAAATTTCACCATGTGTGTACATGAGAATGACAAAAATCATGGTGTAAATTCACTTTCTGTGTCCTTTTGTAATTAGAATACAATGGACATTGAATATACATCCAAAATTCAAATTGCAATAAAATATTCAATATTCAATTTTTTTTCAAAAATTCCAATTGGATTAGAAATTAGAGTAATATGGCCTTCATTTCATTAGTGCACTCAAACTCCAAAAATGTCATTTTCAAAGAGAAATTTCAGATTTAGAGTAAGGAGCAAAATCCAGTGAAATAGCAAATTTTGTCATCCATTTTTTTACTTACTTCTCATTCACAAGAAGACAAACATTAGCAAGACTACAAATTGAATTAGGTACTCTTCATAACCCTCTCTGAAAGGTCAACAAGCAAAAAATGGATGGAAAAACGCTTTTGGTCTATCTCTAGAGACTGTGTTTAGCTCATCCAAACGCCACTGAAAGGCACCGGCAGCATTTCGGGATTAACCATCAAGTTCCATGTAACGACATCCCAATGCTTCATTCTCTCACTGCAAGAGGGCGCAAGCCACTGGAAGATACATGGTGAGTTTTATTAACTCTGTAAGGGAGCTCTGTCTGGACCAGAATGCTCAGATGCATGACAGGAAATTCTTGCATGGAAGACACAAGTGCTTTGGTTCATCCTTGGAATTTGTGCAAATAAGGGGAGGTTGCAAATAATAAATTGGTCCGCAATAAACATTTTTGAATTTTTGAAAGTACATGTTTGACATTGTTGCAAAAAGGATGATTTCCATGGAGACCAACCCATCTTTTCAAGGTTAAAATGGCGATACTCCATTATTCTCCTCCATTATGATGGCAAGTCATTCCGCAACTTCAACACTTTTAAGGTTTCGACTGTGTCATTTAAAATCTAAACCCATTTTAGATGTCTGAAATCTAGATAAGTCATAGATGATTTAGACTATGCCAACTGAAATTCTATACATGTCTTAGATGTCACTTTTAGAATCTAGATTGAGTGGTCTAGCATATGGAATACTACCCATTTTAACCCTCAAACGCCGGGCCTATAACCAATGGTTTCAAGCCTCAATGCTTGTCACTCAAATCATTGCCATTTTTGAAAAAGACATCAGTATGCAAATTTTTATATTTATTTTTCAGAGATGAAGCTACATGTCTCTTGTACTTCACCAAAAAATTAGATTTTTTAGAGGAAAATTGATTTTTCTGAGAATATTTGAAGGAAAAATGAAGAAAAAATCACATCAAATAGAAAATTATTCCAAAAAGTTTGGAAATTTCAGTGTGCATATACATTATAGTGACAAACGTCGTGATGTAAACTCAATTTCTATATCCTTCTATAATTAGAATGCAATGGGCATTGAAAATACATCAAAAATTCAAACAACAATAAAATATTCAATACTATGAATTTTTCAAAAATGCCAATTGGATTAGAAGCTAGAGTACATGACCTTCATTTCGTTAACCCCTAAAGCCCTAAGCTACGTTTTTTGGCAACATAGAAATTTCGGGCAGCTCACTACGAATAGAGTTTATACTTTTTTTCTTTGAAAATTTGATACAACATGTGTCCGAGGAGTAGCTTCAAGGCCCAACAATTTTTGTAACTTTTGACTACATGGTTAAAAAATTATGGCATGATATGTCGTTTTGTTTGAAGTGAGGGCAGCCTGGGCAGCTGAAAAAACTTCTTTAAAAAAACTTTTTTTCAAAAGTGAAATTTCAAATTTATTCTTTAGGTTTATACAGGCATGGGAATCTTTGAATCATTCCATTTGGATTAATGAGTCAAAAGTTATGAGGTTTTTTAGTTTGAGGTAGTTTCGGCTAGTTATAAAATTTCTACACTACAAAAAAAGTTTGAAATTCATTATTTAATTCAATTTTCAATATTTTTGAAAAAAAATAAAAACATTGGGTGTATATTGTTTAACACAACATTATGATCATTGGGATTGTCTTCTTTTAACTTTATAAATAAATTGTTAATAATTTAGTATTTTGGCTCATTTTCTACTTCTTTCTACTTACTATTTTTTTCCTATATGTTTCACAATTCCAAATGATCTGAAAATTTTCAAGCATGTAGCCAACTTCACTTGAAAAATGAATCCAAGGAGTTACAATCATTTTGGACATTTTTACACACAAATATGGTCTTCTGAAGTGCATCTGCCCGGATTTCCGCAGTGGTAAAAAAAATGATTTTTGTCACTTCAAACACTAATATCTTGCAATCTACATGGCGGAAATTTCTGAAATTTTTTCCACATATTCTTTAACTTGTTCTCTAAAAGATCCTACGGTTACTTTTGTCAAAAAATGTTTTTTTTAATAAATTTGATAATTGTCTAAGAAATGACAATTTTGAAGTGGTTTTGGTGAAAACATAGAGGTTAGGGGTTTAGGGGTTAATTGGGCTCAAACTCAAAAAATGTCATTTTCAAAGAGAAATTTCAGATTTAGAACAAGGAGAAAAATACACTAAAATAGCAAATTTTGTCATCCATTTTTTTACTTACTTCTCATTCATGTGAAACAAACACTAGCAAGACTACAAAGTCAATTAGATGCTCTTCATAACCCTCTATGAAAATTCAACAAACAAAAAATGGATGAAAAATAGTTATTGAAGGAGGGGGGTTGTACATCATGTTTCAAACATCCATAGTTTTCAAGAGTAAGTCCCTTTAGTTTTTAAGTCCCCTTGAAACCCCTATTCAGAGAAATTAAGGTACTTTGACTTTTAGGTCTCTTGATCTAGCTATGTTTTTTTGATGGATCCCCCATCCTCAACCCCTAAAAGTCCATTGTGCCCTTAGGGGACAATTTGGAGTTCGGGCACGTTCCGTAGACCTCAATTTCTAATGAATCTTTTTGAAACTTCTTATAAGATAGGAAAACTAATTAGCTTTGTGGGAACATAATTTTTATTTCAATTGGTGCCCGGGAGCAAAAGTTATATACTACAAAAAGCCCAAATTTTAACTCGGTGGGCAGAAAAATAAATCCACAAAAATTAAATTTGTTAAGAATTCTTTTATCTTATAGATTATATTTTTGTCTATGTGTGAAGCTTTGATTCATTCTATTTGGATTAGTTATGTGAAAGTTATGAATAATCTTGTTTTTGGGCAGTTTTTGAAAAAATAACTTATAGGATTCATTTTTGAATGCAATTTTCACAATTTTTCAAAATAAATTGCTTGAAAAGTTTAAATTTTCTTGCTAGAACAATCTCACAATTGGGATTATTGTGTTTCAATTCTATCTTAGAGCTATTAATGATTTAATTTTTCTTTCAATCTTGGACCTACCTTTACTTAATAGTTTTTTAAAGAATGAAAATCAAGAATTAAAAAAAAAGAAAGAAAAAATCCTAGACTTTCAACTCAATTCTTAAACAATTTTAAAAAAAAAATGAAAGTCCATAGTGAAAAAAAATTCAACAAATGGCAATCAAAGTCATTTGAATTGTAGGACAATGTTTAAAAAAACCATGTTTTCCAACTTTGAATGCTCATATCTTCCAATCTATATGGTGAAACTTCATGAAATTTTTACCACATGATCTTAGACAAACAAAGTAGAAGATCCTACGGTTAGATTCTATAAAATCACTTTTTTTTGTTCTTTAGGATGAACGTAGCAAAAATGGCAGTTTTGAGTGGTTTTTGATAGAAAAATGGCCTTGGGCCTTTTGGGATTAATCTTTTAAATTAAAGTCTTCACAAAAGACAATTATAGTGTTGCATAATAGGCTACTTGTGTACACTTCTCTCCTACATTAGGATAATCTACAACAATAGTGACTTTGCCAATGGCATTGGAAGAATCACTAAGTGACCCTTACTAGGTGGCATATAGTTCATTGGTATAATGGACATGGCAAAAAAAAAGGATGAATATGAAGGGTTTACTATGGTAATCTACTCTTAAATCAAGCATCTAAGGGTAAGAAACGGTCTATGAAAAAATAAGTGGATAGAAACATGATTTCTATATTTTAGTGCAAGGAGTTATGAAGAGTAGTTTTGAGCCAAATTGAAAACAAAAATTTTAGAGCCAAAATGAATTGAGGGCAATTTTTACAAGTCATAAGAATATAGGTAAATATCTATTATGGTTCATAGACCAAAGTATTGATGAAGTAAAAAACAACTATAAATACAAAACTCAACAATATTTGTGAAAGTTGTTGAATCTTATTCACTTGAAATTAGAAATGGACTTTTTCCATGTCAAACTTGCCCACTAGAAGTATCAATATTAAATCATTATTCAACCTTTACACTTGTAAATACTAATATTTTACTATTAGCCAATCAAGGACATACATTTGGGTTAGCAAAAACCAATCATAACGTTAGCCTCTTTGCTTTCATGAACTTTTGAAAACCACACTCATGGAAAACCATTTCTACGGCATGCTCTCTCTTGGTCCATCTCAAAAACTACTTGCACTAAGGGCAAAACACCCATTCCCGCACCTGTTCCTTGGAATGGACCATAGATTCACCCAATTGTGTCAGTAGACTTTCCTTAATGAGTTCGCCACATGTGTAATTATAATTAGCTAACATAGTTGAAGGACACATAGGAGAATCTGGTTAGTTGAGTGCTGATTTTCGTAGGGTTCAATTTTGGGGACACCTACCGGACGGTTTCACAGGTCTAGGGAGCCAACGCTTTGAAAATTTGTAGAAATTACATACTGTATCAGAATTTTTATTTTTATTTTCAATATTCATGATTTTCACTTGCTAATACTAGAAAAATATCATTTTTAGAAAACACTGCCTCCAACTATGCTGAATTCCTTATTTGCACGGTTTTGGGTGTTTCCACTGTATTTTGGGAACATCTAATGTACATGGATGATTGAAAATGAACAGGTGGAATTTGAGCAGACTAATAAAGTCAGGGTTGATTGATCATGTTATTTTCTTTACAAAGAAAATTAAAAAAAACGATTTAGGCAGAGAGGCAGGGCAGGGAAGGCACTCATTCCCAAGGCCGCCACTGCTACAGGTCCCCCCCTGCATCACGTTGCGCACCCATACCACATGCCAGCCGCCGCATAGATATTCACAAGAAGCGCAAATGATGTCAGAGAAAAAGAAAGAAAAAGGGTTTGAATGCAGAAGCATCCACGGTTCATTTGTTCCCCCCCAAAAAAGAAAAAGAAAAAAAGAAAGAAAAAGCATCCATGGGTCCCAACATCAATTGGAGCCTTGCCTTTACCCATGACACAGTTGACAAGCCGCCTATTTCCTTGTCCCCTTGTGTGAAAGTCAGTTGCTCTGGCATTCCTCTGTAGCCACCACAACCCATGATCAAATCCACAACCCTCAATCCACTCTCCACTACAGAGGAATATATGTTGTTACAGACTAAAATAATCTGATCAAAGTACAAGAAACAACAAACAATGCTGATTTCAAATTCATTGTTTCTTGGAATGTCCATGAAACATTCCCCACTTGTTGTACTCATAATCAAATAGTTTGTACCTTGTCAGCTCCTCTGTCCCACCATTCTGTAGAATTCACAAATTGAATAACTTACTCTTCCCAAAGTTGTGCAGTAGCCTCACTGTTCCAACTGAGCCCACTGCATACACAGTTCATTCATGCTGATCACATTCTCTCCTCCAGGAAAGGCAAGCTCCAGAAACTCTTCCAAACTGGTGAAGACAGACAGACATCCAATTCTCCCACCCCCTCGAGCACGAGAGGTTGAGTTGTTGAGAGGATAAGCGCATCCTCACAGGCTGCGCAATGGAGAAGCACAACGGGGGTTGGTTTGCAGAGCTGAGGTAATGAAGCTGGTCACTTGGCACTCCATTGGCCCACAAGGAGACGGGCATAAGACTCAGGGAAGGGGACTCTGCACAGGAACCAAGACTGTAAGTGTGCCAAGTCATCACAAAAAGTTCACAATGCTTCCCATATGTAGATAAAAGTCTTCAATGCTACGCTTTATACGTGAAAGACTGTGTCATTTGACATACCGAGCCACTGCCAATCTCCACCATTTGGCCGTTTCTTGGCTACTTTTGGCCATGGCCTATTATTTTTTTCAGTTCACAGTGTCTCCTGTGGGACAAGATTTGCAGCTGGGCATGGTCATTTGTAGTGTTTGCATCGCTCCATGAGGCCCTATGTGTTACGACACGACTTAAATCCTAGTCATCAAGTTAATCAGCTAGCCATAGATAGACTTGTAATACAGACACACCGTTACGTTAGATCAACAGTCACAGCTGTTAGTTACTCAAGAGGCACATCTGGGTGCTATATAAACTCTTGATGTGTTCTGTAAATCAACTTCATAATATACATTATTTTCTTACTTCTCTCGTTCGAACATGGTATCAGAGCAAGGCTATGAGTCTGCATGATGAACGAGCAGAAAACTTAAATACTTCAATATGTGCTTCGCTCCAACCCCTCCACAGGAGTGTTCCAACGAAGATATTTTCGATGTACTAGTAATAGAAGATGAGCGAACTGAAAATGAAAATCAGTTTCCCATGATACGATTCTTTCAACATTACCTGCAAGATGGATTCTTTCAAGTTGCAGAAGAATTAGCAGTTGAAGACGTTGGACTACCTCGGAATCCAGATCATGAAATTATTCCATACGGAATCACCAACGCACCTGAAAGCTACATCGAATTACAAACTCAACCTGGCCAGTTCGACGAGGTTATTCCTCAATACTTCGCAGATGACTCGTACGACAACGTACCGTCCTATCTATATCAGGAGCTTTAAGCGTTAATCCTGGACTTCAGTTCGGTTCCCAAGAACTTTAAACAAGTTAAGATCTACTCTATCCTAGAAAATTATGACAACTGTCATCACCCCTAGAACTTACGCAATTGCACCGTTAACTGCATCAAGCTACTCTACCTGGAGTATCAAGGTAGAAATGCTCCTCATCCGCTCCGATCTTTGGAGCGTGGTTGATGGATCTGAAGTCGCTCCTGCTACGAGCGATCTTGTCGGATTGACTGCTTGGAAATCAAAAGATTCCAAAGCATGATCTGATATACTTCTCCATTGTGGAGATAAGCAGTTAACTTTGCTAAAATCCCTCACTACCTCAAAAGCAGTTTGGGACAAACTAAAGCAATTATATGAACGCTCTAATACAGCTTCCCAAGTCAGTTTACACAAACAACTCTGTCATTTAACAATGTCAGATAATGAAGACGTTGTTAGTTTCCTTGAAAACTGGCAATCCATTTTGCACGATGCAGCCACGGCAGGTTGTACATTTACCGATGCCCAACAAATCATGCTGCTACTTTCGGCATTACCAGACTCATGGAGTTCTTTTATCACAATACAGGGAGGAATTGCCAACCTCACTTTCTCGGAACTTCTCTCAAATATTCTCCAGCAACATGCAATCAATAGTTCTAAAAGTGAACCTTCTAAGAACTCTGCCTTCTATGTCAAAGGCAAATTCGTAAAATCTCAAATGACGCCAAAACGATTTAATAAACCGAGTACATCAGCGCATAAAACTTCTCAGCAACCCAAACGAGATATTCCTTCTTCGACACCCATTATCTGCCATTATTGTGGCATACCGGGTCACAAGGTCCCTGACTGTCGAAAGAAAAAGCGCGATATGAGAAATTCCAAGTCACATGTCAACACCTTTACATCTGAGGACACTGTATATATGTTTACAACTACATATTCATCATCCACAATATCCAATGAATGGTACTTAGACTCCGGCGCAAGTCAGCACATGTCACCACTTCAACATTTATTTCGTGACTATAAAGAACTACCTACTTTAAAAACTATCTTGCTTGGTGATAACAGTACATATAATGCCCTTGGAATTGGATCTGTACTCATCAAACTTCATACAGGACAATCCTTACTTATTAAAGACATACTCTATGTACCCGGACTTACTAAAAATCTTTTATCTGTAGCTCAAATAACAAGTACTGGTCACACAGTTATAACTTTCCAACGTGACCACTGTCTTATTAAAACAACCTCTCCAATTTCTCATCAAACTATGGCCTTTCGAGTTCATAAAGACGGAAATCTTTTTCCCTTGGGAATTGGTCAAGATTCATCTATTCAAAATTTTTCTGCCACCACACAAACTGAACGAGACACCTTTAAATGGCATTTACGCCTTGGACATCTAAATTTAAGATCCTTGAATAAAATGCAAGCTCAAGACCTTGCTAAAGGATTACCACCACTACAAACATCTCAATCGTTCTGCCTGGGTTGTACCTTTGGCAAACACCACAGGGAACCATACCCTCGTACTCCAACCACTAGGGCTACAGAATCTCTTGCTCTTATTCATACAGACCTATGTGGTCCTATGAAGACCCCCTCTCACGGCGGTGCTTTGTACTTCCTACTCTTTATTGACGATTACTGTCGATACACTCATGTTTACTTCTTACAAAAGAAGTCAGATGTTTTCCAACACTTTACTCAATATAAGAGTTTAGTTGAAAACCATACAGGAAAGAAAATACTCATTCTCTGTTCTGACAACGGGGGCGAGTTTGTTTCCAAACATTTCAATCAATTTTGTGCAGATAATGGCATCCAACGCCAACTCACAAACCCCTATAATCCTGCACAAAATGGCGTCTCTGAACGCAAAAATCGTACTCTTGTGGAATCCGCTCGAAGTATGTTATATACAGCTAAATTACCCAATATCTATTGGGCTGAAGCAATCTTTACAGCCTGTTATCTGCAAAATTGCTCCTATCATACATCTTTGGAAAATATCACCCCATTTGAGTTATGGACGGGCAGCAAACCCGATCTTAGCCATCTTCGTACTTTCGGTTGTCCGGCCTACTCTCACAAGCCTACTGAGATACGAAGCAAACTCGATACTAAAACTACACCATGCATCTTTGTGGGCTATGGTATACCCTTGGGCATTAAAGGTTACCGTTTATATAATCCTCATACGCGGAAAATTTTCTGCAGCCGTGATGTTATTTTTGACGAAGACCCATTACTTATAACTGGAGCTTCTTCTGCTCCTGATCAAGTTTCTATCCCAGCTCAATCTGCACCCTACTATTTTGCAAGTGGTAAATCCACACCAACCCTTTCAGTGGTCAATCCACTCCCGATAACCCAACCTACTCTGAATTTATCCCCTCCAAAAAGCAGACCTCACAGTCCACCCCTCCCATCCCAAAGTGACCTCCGTCAGGACGACTCACTTATTTTTAAACCCCAGTTACGCACTCATTGTCACTCTCCTACGACTCCACTCCGTGCTTCTCACCGCCAACACAAAGGACAGTGGCGGTCTACAAAATTCCATGATGAAGCTTCCTTTGCATGCGCCCTTTTTACACAAATTGCAGATCCCAGCTCAGTCTCTGAAGCTCTTTCTAGCCCAGAGGCCTCCCAGTGGCGTCAAGCCATGGAAACCGAGTACAGTTCTTTATTGAAGAACAATACTTGGATTTTGGTTGATCGACCAATTGATCGATCTATTGTCAGCACTAAGTGGTTGTTTCGGCGTAAATACAACTCCGACGGCACTTTGGCACGTTATAAAGCACGTTTTGTTGCTCGCGGATTCTCGCAGCAAGCAGGCCTCGATTATTCAGAAACTTTTTCACCTGTCATAAAGATGACCTCCTTACGTACTTTACTCTCTCTGGCTGCACTTTATGGATATTATGTCCATCAAATGGACGTTACGACCGCATTCCTCAATGGTCTTCTTCGGGAAGAAATCTACATTACACAACCTGAAGGTTTTGTGCTCTCAGGCAATGAAAATAAAGTCTGCCATTTATTAAAATCACTTTACGGCCTTAAACAGGCACCCAGAGTTTGGTACGAACTTTTCGATCAATTTCTTCTCAGTCAACATTTTACTCACTGCCTATCCGACACCAATGTCTATATTAAGCGCTCTTCCAATTTATTCTTATTTATTGGTCTCTATATAGATGACCTTATATTAATTTCAGCTGATCTCAAATATCTCTCAGCTCATAAGGCCATCTTTGTCCAACGGTTCTCCATGACGGACAACAATGAGATTGAATACATCTTACGAATCCAAATTCGACGTGATCCTCAGACTAAATCTCTTACTCTTACACAAGATAAGTACATTTCTGATATACTCCACAAATTCCATATGACAAATTGCACACCAATAGCTACCCCTATGGAAGCAAACATTCGATACTCTCGCTCTCAAGCTGAGAACTTGACTCCGGATGAAGCTACTTTTATGGCTTCAGTTCCTTATGCCAATGCCATTGGTAGCCTCCAGTATCTGGTCACTTGTACCAGACCAGACCTAGCCTTTTCCGTGAACCATCTTGCTCAATTTATGGCCAAACCAGGCCCCACTCATTGGAAGGCACTCAAGCGCATTTTTCGTTACCTGCAGTACACGCGCTCTTGGGGTCTCACATACCACTGCTTCCCTCCTGGTTCTCCTTCATCTGCCCATCTTAATGGCTGGACTGATGCCGATTGGGCAGGCGACCCGGATACAAGACGATCTACTTCTGGCTATATTTGCAAATTCAATGGTAATACTCTTTCTTGGTTTAGTAAGAAGCAACCAGTTGTTGCTCTGTCAACCACTGAAGCTGAATATATAGCTGCAGCTACAGCAACAAAGGAACTCCTTTGGCTTCAGACTTTATTTTCCGAACTAAGCTACCCCGTCACTTTACCGAGCATACTCTACTGTGATAATCAGTCTTGCATTGCCCTTACCAAGAATCCCAAGTTCCATGAGCGTTCCAAGCACATCGACATTAAGTTTCACTTCCTTCGAGAGAAAGTTGAATCTAAACTCATCCAGTTCGAATTCACTCCAACTACTGAGATGTGGGCCGACATTCAAACGAAGTCATTACCCAAACCCAAGCATCATGATTGTGCTTCAGCTCAAGGCCTCAGTGCTTACCCAGATTCACCTTCGCTAACTCAATTGCGGGGGAGCTCCTAAACGTCCAATTCTTTTTATCGAAGGTCCAATATTCTAAGACTAGTTTCTTCACCTATCTGATGCAGCTGACGGGGGAGTGTTACGACACGACTTAAATCCTAGTCATCAAGTTAATCAGCTAGCCATAGATAGACTTGTAATACAGACACACCGTTACGTTAGATCAACAGTCACAGCTGTTAGTTACTCAAGAGGCACATCTGGGTGCTATATAAACTCTTGATGTGTTCTGTAAATCAACTTCATAATATACATTATTTTCTTACTTCTCTCGTTCGAACACTATGGGGATGCTGTAAGAAGAGGGGTACAAAGGCCATGGAGACTTGAAGACTGGGACCACACCTACAATCTGGTTGTACAAATCAAAACACTTTGTCCATGGGCAACCTTGTACCACTAAAAGCAAAAGCTTCTTGTCGGAACCTGGGGCTAGGGTTTTGGTTTGTTTTGGTTTTTTTTGGGACACAAGTGAAACAGAATTTCATTGCAATGGTCAATTTTGTTAAAATGGCGGTATTCCGAGTGCCATTTTGACAAATTCCAGTACCATTTTGACATATTCCATGTGCCACTTTAACATATTTTGTGTACCATTTTGACATAGAGGCTTAGTGGTAGAGGAAGAAAATGTGCCATTTTTAACGGAATATTGTGTCATTTTAACAAAATGTCATGCCATTTTATTGGAGTATGACCATTTTAACGAAATTGACCATTGCAGGAGAAGATAAAATCCAACACTGCTAGCCACAGGTGGCCTGACATGGCCAAAACATCCTTACAAGCCCAACCCAACCAACCAAATAACCAGGGTTTAGGGTTTAGGAAACCAAGTTCATGTAATCCAGCTACTTTGGCAAAAAGAAACAACCTCTAACTTATCTGACATGCATGTGAAGAAGTGCACAAAAGGTCCAACCCATGTCACAAGTCATCCAACTACTTAACCCCTAAAAAGGTCAGAGACTATGTCTTCACCAAAAACACACCAAAACTGCCATTTCTATTTCAAGCACCAAATTTTTGCTTAATTTACTCACACATGCACCAGTTTCACAAACTGATAAAAATTAAGCTCACTTCTGGGTTGTTGCCCACACTGCAACTCTCTGTTATCTAGTCCAGTACGCAATCCCATCACGGTCTGCACACATCCACATAAAACGTTGGATCAATTGCAGTATTGTCAGTGACGGGATACTTGAACCTCATGTTTGGTCAGATTTCAACAGAATCAGTACACAACAAACAAAATTCAGTCACCAAATGTTAAATATGTTAGATGGCTTCTGCACAGCCAGTAGTTTCACATGTTTCTGTTTGCTCTACAGCATGGGCCGCATCTCCATTTGAAATTCAATGGCCCTACCTTACAGTAGTGATTCTTAAACTCCAAGTACAGAAAGCTAAATGCACCACTAGGCTCTCAGTTTCAAGAGAAAATTTTGCCCTTATCTCTTGCAATTGAATTAATACTGTAAGTTGGTCAGTGTCAGCTTCATTTCATATTTTGCTATGATCCTAGGATTATGCATAAAAATGATCAAGCTCAAATGAAATCTTAGCATCAATAAGTATGCCTCATATTTCAAGCCTATCTGACGGTATACTATAGACCTGCTTCATGATACCAAGGGCTAACAGCTCCATGGCACACATTTGGACACTACCTGTTAAGGATTTGTTGGAACCATATACACACCAATGTAATTGGTTTTTAGGATACAAATTACATACAAAAATATGGCAAGACATACACCATTGGATTGAGAATTCAACAATGAGAATTTTTCACTGAATGCCATTTTCAGCCTCTAAACCTTATCACATATAAGTTTGATGCATGATCATATTGGAGCTTTTTAAACATGGAGGAGGTGCAAAAATGATTCCAAATGGGAATGTCATATGTCATTAGATCTGGTTTAGCATGAACACAAACTTTTGTCACTAATTCACTATTGTATACATCAATTCATCCACATTCAAAGGCAATATCAAGTATACCATATGTGCTCTCAATTGGGCTCTCTTGAACTCCAAGGAATAAAGAGGTTTTTATTTACATTGATTCACCAAATTCCAAGCAATTCTCATGTTCATCAGCTACTTTTTCAAAAATGAAACAAAGATGAAGAACTAAAAACTATTCTCACCTTATCCTTGATGCCAAGTGTTTGAGCCCAAAACAGGAAGTCAAGCTGATTCCAGAATCATGATTCAGAGTCATGTTTCGACTTTGAGGAAAGCCACAAGAATCATGCTGTGTCCACTCTGGTAAGAAAGACGCAAATCGCAGAGGGGCTACTACTTTGAGAAGTCCCGAGGAATCATTTTACTGTACTGTGCCCAATTTGGTATCCAACGCACAAATCGCTGAAGTGCTGAGTATGTTACTGTGAGGACACCCATGCCAGAAGAATCATGTTGGGCTCAATTTCGTAGCAAACTTGCAAATCGCTCACGGGTTCAGCACTTTCAGAAAAAGCTAGGAGAATTGTATTCTGCCCAATTTGCGTCAACGAAATTCCCAATTTGCAGAGCAAGAGTGTTGATCGAAATGGCACCCAATACCTCCCAAGCTTCTCCTGTATGGAAAACCACTCTCTCCTGGCCTTCAGATTTCACAAGTCTTGAGCTTGCAACACTAGCCTTTGCGCTCCTCGCTTCCTGGGCGCTGCTGTATGTCGTTGCGCAAGCGCAGGAGCGAAAACATCGTCGTCTTCCCCCGGGACCTCGGTCATGGCCGATCCTGGGGAACCTCCCCGTGATGGCATCCCGTCTGCCTCATCGAGCTCTGAGGAAGCTTTCGGAGCAGTACGGAGGCGTCATGTACCTTCGCTTAGGTATGCTCAGTGAACATTCTGTGATTACTCTGTGTTGGTATCTGCACTGGGCGCCCTTTTGGGCATTGCTGTTGAAGTATAAGAGCGTGATCACTCACAGGAAATCACAAATGTAGTCTGGGAACTCGGTTTCTTTTGAATTTCTATACTGTGCGGTTCTGAACCCGAGTCTCGTAGCCGTCCATATGATATGTTCATACCTTCAGATCTGTGATTTCTGTGTGTTGCGAACGACTCTATTGTGGAGTTTGGGATAGGGCTCACGGAATTGCGCGCTTTTTGATATTGAAGTGTAAGATGTGAATACTCACGGGTACTCACGATTTCAGTCTTGGAACTCTCGTTGGATTGTTCTTGAATTTCAACCCTGTGCGATTCTGAGCCCTTACATCTTGGTGTAGAGTACGAGAAATGTCGGAGACTTTCCAACTCGTTTTATTCACAGGGGCTCGTATGGGCTTTCATTGTACGGGAAAACATGCACAAATCTCAGGGAGTCTGAAGATTGAGCTCAACATTCCCCATAATCACTTACGTAATGGCAAAGCGCGTTCAATCTTGGAACAGGAAAGATCGTCAACTGTCTTGATGTGCGTTCAATTTTTGAGGTACAGAGGGAATTGTGAGACTCGACCATAGGGAACTACACATGGAAACCTACATGAGAGATCGTCTTGAATTGTCGCCAAGGCTCATTGTATAATGGCAGCGCGTGTTCATAGAAAAGAAACATTTGTCAATTGTCTCGTTGTATGCCCAATTTTGAGGAAATTGTGGGACTCGAATCACAGTGAACCATACAGGGAAATCTCCACGAGAGATTGTCTTGAAGTGATTCCTCGTCTTGTTTTATATTATCAAGAGGAATTGCTGAGAGTGCAGCTTTTGGTTCAGAGTTTGGCGGGAGATAGAAATTTGATTTGCTATTCCGCGGAGCTGAGGGTTGAGAAGTTTGTGTTTCTGCGTGATTGCCAGGATCCTGTCCCTGCGTGGTGATTTCAAGCGCGGCAGCGGCCAAGGAAATGACCCGGTCGCCCACCGACGCCAGCTTCTCCAATCGGCCGAAACGCCTGTTTGCCGAAATCTTCTCCGACAACTACCAAACGCTCGTGCACGCCCCGCACGGTCCCTACTGGCGGCAGCTGCGCAACTTCTGCAGCAGTCAGCTCTTTTCGCCTCTGCGTCTCGCCTCCTACCAAGGTGCCCGCGAACAGGAGCTTCACAACATGATGACTGTGCTCAAGCAACAGGCGGACAAGGGAGAAGCCGTCAATGTGAAATCCTGGCTTTTCGAACTCAGCGCCAACAACATGACTCGGATGCTAATCAACAAAAGGTTAACAAATTCTGGCCTGAGCATAACTGACTTGTTCATCACTGACATACGAGCACGATCATTGCTTCCTTCGTGAAATTTCTGAAAAAAATGCTTCTTCAGAATGCCTAAGAATCCAGTCTATACTAGAACTTAAGGTCGTATTAGAGTAAGGAATTCATGAAAGATCCTGGAACGAATCCATGGTCGCAGTGCAGAGTCACTCACTGCAGCAGGAAGTAGCGGTTGCAACACATCATCGATTATTTTGGAATGGTTATGTAATGATTCCGTAACTAGCTCAACTAACTTTATACTGGTCTATTACAAACCAAGAATGCTGCAAACCTGTTGGAAAAGTAATCTCGGGCACGGAACCTGTGCATATCTATGCGTGAACTGTTTCAAAAACTATTGCAATCTCACCTTATCCGAAATAGTGACTGGAGGTGAGGTGTAAAGAGAAGGGCACTTCCTAGAAGTCAGAAGTCATTATGTAAGTCGGACATTTCCATCACTGATGTGAAGCTGAGTAGAAGTGGCACACAAGGATACAATCAGTTACTCCGTATGTTATTCTTCTGTCGTGCTTGGTATTTAACGAATTTGTGATGAGTTTCAAGCTTTCAAAGTTCACAACAAAAGTGCGCCACGGAGTCGATGCTGCAGATACTTTGGAAGTGGAGGTGCGTCGCAGGAGGAACGGGATGAGATACAACAGTTGTTTCTGACATTACTGAGGATGAGCATGTGCGCGGTTATCGGCGACTACATTCCCAGCTTGAGCTTCGTGGCGAAACTGCAAGGCACAGATAAAGTACTCGAGAGTCTTCGTGACGACATTATGAGAACTGTTGGCAAGATGATGGAGCTGGAGAACCACCGAGAACGAGCCAAGGAGAGACCGGCCGACGATGATAGCTACGTGCCTGACTTCGTGGACGTGATCTCCTCGGCCCTTCTGGTCGATGGAACTCAGCCATTGCCTGACCGAATTCAGACCTTGGTGCTTTTAGTAAGACCCCAAAGCCAATTGCAATGCAATTTTCTGGTTTCCAAGTTTTGAAGCAGGTTTTCGTTCGGTAAGCAGGACAGGTGTAGTTTGAATTAATATGATTGTACTAAGCTTTGCCATTTTCACAGAAATTTCCAATTTGATGGAAAATTTTCTTACAAGTATGTGGTTTCCTTCGATCATCAGTAAGCTCATTTTCCCACTACGATTTGTCGCTACCTGAATTTGATCATTTGTTGCAAAATCTCGTACTCTCTTAACTCGCAAATTAATTTGACCAAGCGCCGGCAGGTTTTAGAGATTTAGTTTCTTTTGACAACCCAAAGCTGTACAGTCGCTCAATTCCTGGTATGATTTTAACGTGAGTACCATTTGATGGACTTTCTGGCACTGTGAGACTTGCAGGAATTGCTCGTCGGTGGAACGGAGACGGCCTCTACAGCAGTCGAGTGGGCGTTGGCGGAGGTAGTTGCGAATCCTGACGTGATGAAGCAGGCGCAGCAAGAGCTCGACGCCGTGGTAGGACGCAACGGTAATGGCCGCCTCATGCAAGAATCCGATGTGCCCAACCTTCCGTTTCTTTGCGCCGTCGTGAAGGAGGCTTTTCGATTGCATCCTCCTGCTCCTCTGGCGCCTCCGAGGGCATGCACGCAGACTATGGAAGCTTGGGGCTACCAAATCCCCGCACACACCCGGCTCATACTGAACTTGCACGCCATCCATATGAATCCGGATTTGTATACCAATCCTGATGCTTTCAACCCTGGGGTACCATCCTACCAATTTACAATCTCAATCTCTTATTTCAAGCTGATGAGCACATTCATTGTTTGTGATTTTGCAAATCAATGCCTATTTAGAATTAAGTGTGGTTAATCTGACTTGTTGCGACTGAGAGGCAGTCTTGTCAAAGGTCGAATACCTTGAACGTGAGTGCAGTGTGCTGCAAGCGATGTTAGCGTGGCAAGTGAGCAGGATATTCCAGAATGTCATGGAAGAGAGGGTGTCAGATCACAGAGGTCTGAGTGGTCTAAGTGTTGATGACAAGATGAATGCAGTGATGCTTTGGTTTTCAAATGGGGATTCAACGTGATCAAGCGGTGAATTCAGTATATGTATGGTGGACGCACGGTCCTTGACCATCCATGGGACCATGAACTGGCTGTCTTCAGTTTTTAAAATGATTCAAAGATTCAAAGCTGGGGGCCGTAGCTGTGAATATTTTAGAACGCTGTGAATAATATGAAACTCTTTGTAACATTAAATTTTGTCGGAGTTTTCAAACCGCTCCAAAACAAGTTTATAAATTGTGCTTGGTACACTGTTTGGGGTTTCAGGCATTTAGGCTTTGGTTGCTAACTCGGCATGTCGATCCGCAGAGATTTATGGATCATCCGGAAGTGAATGCGCTGTCGGGATTCGACTTCTACGAGCTGATCCCATTCGGTGTGGGTCGACGCATGTGCCCGGGCGTACAGTTGGCCAACACCATGGTGCACTTGATGCTGGGCAACCTCCTCCACAACTACCACTGGTCTCTTCCGAAAAACACCAGCATGGAGCACTTCCGGCAAGAAAATCAGCAGGAAATCTTCGGCGTCTCCGTGTGCAGGAAAGAGCCTTTGGTCTTGGTGCCCACGGCCAGAGACGTTGTTGCTGCATCATCGACTTGATAATCACTTTGATGCACAAAACTCCAACCCGTAAATTCAAGACATGTCAGTGGTTTAGCCAGTGCATTGTGTCAATGATGCTTCGGTTGGTTCCTATACTGAGTCCAACGAGAAACCTAGACTTCGTTTTTTGGACCAACTAGTTGGAGCTTTGTTATTCCCATGATTCATAAAATAAATTCTTATCATCATGTATAGAACAATCTTCACCATCTTGAGAAGCAGCTACCCTAGGAGAGGTGCTCCTTGTAGCAATGGCTTGCTTGTCAAAAAATATCTTACTCTAACTTCTTTACATACAAACTTTGTCAATGTGAGTACTTTCTAGAGTTGACAAAGGGCTAAACTTATGGTACATACTTTGTCAAGACGTGGGTCCTAATATATGTTATTGTTTGTAACTAGATTCCTACATAAATTTCATAGTTTAGTGGGTGAATGGAAAAACACTTCATGGTTCATAGTGTCTCTTTGTATTTTTTCCCTATTAATTCCAATTTACATATTTCGCATGTATTGTATAATCTCCTATCAACTTGTTAGGATATAAAGAGCTTGTCTTCTCAATTCTAAAGACAAAAAATAATTGACTTCCAACACAAAAGTGACATGATGTTGCTAAAGTCATTGTTCTCAATGAATTGTATACCAAATATTCCAAGGTTGAACTTTAATGAGATGAAGTTTACTAGCCTTTATACTTTAATTCACAATGACTTGTATGTCAAATATTTCAAAGTTATATTTTAAATTGTTGTGGCTTATTTTTGTATTTGAATTAAGGTAGAACCACCTGTATGCAATCACTTAAGCATTTCTAGAGTAGATTGTAAGGAGTATGAAGCTATGCAAATTTCTCCCTTGTAAAAAGATAGGAAATATAGAGATTGCAAGATTTTTTAATGATTTTATCCTCAAGAGGGTGATTGCAAGAAACACATCACGTTTTGGGCTCAAAATGATGTTTTTTGGCATAGGACTGGCAGTACTACGCAATCTTGACAGTACAACGCGTCTGACGCGGGCACTTGCAAATCTCAACCGTCGATTTCGGGCACTTTCAAATTTGGGCCATCAGTGTAGTACCATGCAATATTATGTAGTACCATGGACTACTACAAGTACTTCATAGGCGATAGGGAACAGAAAATAGCAGAAAAAGGGTTTGTGGACCTTTTTATTTTTAATAATTAAAAAAAAATCAAAAATTTATTTTAAGAAAATTCATTTTTCTAAACAAAATTGTGCACACATTGCAAGAAAAAATTCCTCTAAAATTTTTTTTCCCTCTTCGTAAAGTTTGTGCAAAGGAAGGTCACTTTGACCCCATGTGGACGATAGACATTTTACTATTTTTATAAAAACTCACCATCAATCCTCGAAATGTTAGTAGAACTCCAATTTGTCCAATTTGTGGCTTCAAATTTGGTTTTTTGAGTCAAAAATAGGACTGAAACCCCCCAAAATGGCCAAGGTAGATAGCCGATTGGGGGCAATTTAAAAATATTGAACTAATTTTTAAAAAATTAAAAAAATTACACAACATATAAAACTTTTGTGTGCACCTTCATTCCAAATTTCAAGTTGATAAGGCAAACTATACAAAAGTTATGAGCAAAAAACTACTTGTTGGAGGTCAAGGGGACAAAAAATAGGACAAGTGTTTCTTGCAATCACCCAAGATTGAAATTACTATGATTTTTGAAAGTCAAAAAGTGTTGTGAACCTATAGCCAATGTCTAGACTCTTTTATTTCCAATCCTCCGAGAGACTTTCCTAATCAATACTTCTGGCACACTTTATGACACTTTGGGACATGTGCTATGACTTTATTAAGGTAGAGGTATCCATTCTCAACCAAAGACCTATACCCAACTTATAGGGTGCATCTATTTCCAACAAAGATTGAAATACATTTTCAACTAAAACTTGAAAGTTTCTTTTCTTCTTTCTCAAAGTTGGGCTCAATAAGATCATGACACATGTCCCAAAGTAGTGAATAAGAAAGCAAGAAGTAGTGAATGGAAAAGTACTTAGTCTATGATCAAAATTGGAAGGGTCTAGACATTGGTTATTAGTCTGGACAAATTTTAGGCTTCCAAGAATCACAATAATTTCAATTTTGTCAATAAAATTCTAAAAAATTTGTAGTCCCTATATTTCCTATCTTCTTATATGGCAAAAACTTTACTTGTGTCATATACTATTCACAATCTACCTAAAAATTGATGAAGTGATTGACTACATGGGTATTGTACCTCTTCTTCGTCCCAAACTTGAAAATGACAAAAAAAACATTCCAAACTTCCAATGGAAATCTCTTCTAGCCATGGTTGGTCATAGGTCTTGGCTGGGAATAGGTGGTTCTATCTTAAATGTTTGTGATTGCAGTGCTGAGTATGGACGTACGTCGGCATGACTCCAAGCACCGTTGGACCTGTCCAATAGTGTTTTTTGGAGGGATTTTTTACAAATGAAACGAAATTTCATTGCAACTGTCCAAAAGTTTTGAAACCGACTATTGAACACTCGTCAGCATGACTAAGCTAACTTACTCCAAGTAGAGGAGTAAAAACATCCCCACGGGCTACACAATAGAGAAGCACAGGCAAGGTTGGTTTGCAGAGCTGAAGTAATGCAGTTGGTCACTTGGCGCTCCATTAGCCTACAAGGAGACGGGCATAAGACTCAAGGAAGGAGACTCGGCACGGGAACCAAGACTATAAGTGTGCCAAATCATCACAGAAAGCTCACAATGCCTTCCATATACAAAAAAAATCTTCAATGCTACACTTTATATGTGAAAGACTGTGTCATTTGACATACCGAGCCACTGCCAGTCTCCACCATTTGGCCGTCTCTTGGCCATTTTTTGCTGTGGCTTGTTATTTTTTTCAGTTCACAGTGCTTCTTGTGGGGCAAGATTTGCAGCTGGGCACGGTCATTTGCAGTGTTTGCATCGCTCCCTGAGACCCTGTTGGGATGCTCTAAGGGAGAAACACCCATTTCCGTCCCTATACCTATTCCTGGACCTTAGAATACCACTAAATATGTCCATAAGCATTCATTAAAGCATCCGACAAATGTTTACTTCTAATTTGCTAATGCAATTGTAAGACACATGTATAGTTTTTATTCACTAACAGCTGATTTCAGCAAGTGTTTAGTTAAAGGTACACCTCTGGATGGTTTTAGTGGTGTAAGGAGCCAACACTTTGGAAATTTATAGAAATTACATATTGATTCCAAAAAATTTAATTTTTTTTGGAATATTCATGATTTCACTCACTAATACTAGAAAAATATCAATTTAAGAAAAAGATGCCTTCAACTATGCTGAATTCTTTATTTGGACGGTTTTAGGTGTTTCCACCGTACTTGATGATTTAAAATTTTCTTTTTTCAACAAATGGGGTGAGCCCACTGCCCCACTGCAAAACGCAAGACTTTAAATCCTAGCTACCATCGAAGGTGGGCCTAGCAGGTGGATTTACCTCAGGGAAAATGCAGGATTTTTTTATTTTTTTATTTTTTACTTTTTCAAATTCTGAATTCATATTTGCAATTAGAAACCCCAAATTTTCTTAGAGGGGTATAGAACATACCCTAGACATGGCCCAAGTTAGGGGTCTTTTTTTCACTTTTATCGAGAGGGTCCAAAATTTACCCTCTTGGGTCCATCTTCAATGGTAGGAATTAATGTCTAGGGCATGCATGCATGTTTGTGGTAGTGGTGGTAGTGGGTTCCCCATATGCAAAAATAGACTTGAAAAGGATTCCATATTTTTTCAAAATTTCATTTTCCAAAACAAAACTATCATGAATTTTTTAGGTGAAGATTCTCTTCATCCCATATTAGTCATCCAGGTCATTATATTTCCAACCAAGGCCTAACTTAGTTGTAAAATCAAGAGTACTTCAAAACTATGATAGAAAACTTGTAGCACTAATCAAGAGTGTTCATTGTCATGTGTCACCTTGCCGAGCCAAAGTACTCTTCTCAATTATGATGTGTCAAAACTATTAAGAAATCCTACCTTGTCCAAATACTTGGTTGATGAAGAATGGGTTGCTTCCCTTGTAACAAAAAGTTTTGAAACAAGATTCTCTCTTTTGGGGGGAGGGACTCAATGAAAGAATTGGCTCCATTAGTGTTCAGGGAATTCATTGAGTTTTACCAACTAATTTGTCTATTTGCCTATTTTTCAATTCCTACATTGATCTATTTTTTCAAGTATAGTGCTTGGTTACTTTTTCTATTATTTTTTACTGGCAATAGAAATTTTATAAATTTTTTCAACAAATTTTTTGTCAATGTTTTCAAATTGCATCTAATTTTTCCTAATCATCAAGCATCATCAATAGGGTAAGAGAATATCTTTTTCAATTTCTTCATTCAAAAAGATTAATTGGTTCAAAATATTTTTGTACAATTTTTTTTATAATTTCAATGTTGCAAAAAGTCCAATGACCCATTGCAAGCCTAAGATTTCTACTAAGGTAATATTCATATTTCATCCAACTTTTTAATTTCATAATTCTATTTTACTCTAATCCATAATCCCATAATCCCAATTCTAATCCCATAATCCCAATCTAAAACTCATTTATTCATTTTTTGACAAAATCATCACATTAATGCCAACAAGGCATATGGTGTCCAATCTTTGATAGTGACTCACTTAACTTGTAAGATCCAAGCTCATGTTCATCAAAATCTACACCCTCTTGCATCCATTCCAATCAAACTATCATTGAAAACAAGATACACAAAAACTAACCGTACTGATTGGTAGTGGAGAGAACATTAGAGCAACAAAGAAATAGACAAATTATTTGAATGTACATTTGAAAAGATTAGACATTACCTTTGATAAGATGATAAGAGGCAACACAAGGCAACCTTTCAAATAGAAGAAGCCAAGATTTGAGGCACTTGGGTGCTCATAGGTTAGGTACCATAAAATGCATAGAAAAGTTATAATAAATTGTTAACCTCGTAAGGACTTTCAAACTATAAATGGTCTAATAGATGACTTTACTTGGCATTGTAGGATGTAAAAAAATGTTTTTTCATTCAATTTATTTATTTGAAGGATACTTGAGTACATTTACAATGAATCATATTGCAAAGTCCCTTATTTTTCTAAAGAAGAAGATGCTCAATCCACTAATCACCTTTGTAGTGTATTTTGACCATTTTTCACTATTTCTTGATCAGTATGACTTTCAACCATAAAAATGATGTTTTTGGATTTGAGTTCAATTGATGAAATGAAGTTTATTAAGTGTAGTTTCTACTCTAATTGGAAATTTTGAAAAAGTCTTAAATTTCAAGATTTTATAGCAATATGAACTTTAGGCTATTACCATGGTTGGTTGATTTTCTAATTGTAAAGTGACATGGTAACTATCATTTACACTATAAAATTCTACACAATAATATACATATATAATAAAACTTCATATTTTTTTGAATATGTTGTTTTTAATTTGATATGAATTTTCTTCATTTTTTTCAAAAAAAATTCAAAATAACTTCAAATTTTTTCAAAGAACTTAAAAATGTTATAATCAAATGTGACTTCATTTCTAAAAAATAAATTAAATTTTTTTCATTTGTATCGACTAACCTTGCAAAATTGCAACAAATAAAGTGATGACAATTGAGGCCTAAGATCATTGCTTATAGCTCCATCTTCATAGTGTTATAAAGGACATTATATATGACCTCATCCTATAAGCAATTTTATAATTTTAGAGCAAACTACTTTAGAAATTCATAACAATTATTATTCCAATTTGATTGAATACATAAAACAAATATAGACCTCTAAAAAATATGTGCCCTTTATAAAATTGACCCCTAGATTGACCCCTAGATATCCAAATTGTCTACTAGAATAGGCTTGTCTACCATAATAGAACAACCCTAATCATTAGAAGGTTGTTTAACTCTAGCCCACACTACAAATACAATACAATACAATAAAAATTTTACTTTTTTCCCTGTTTTTTGGTGAAAAAATATTCCTCTCATTATTTTATATTTGCATTGCTAACCAAAGCCAAGTAGCCCTATAGAGAGTTCAAATTTTTTGTAATGTTCTTACGAAAGCAGAGATAAATTATTCGAAAAAAAATGAAAGATAGGAGCATGACAAAATCATAACAAAACCCAGGCCAATGGCGCATGGCTGCACTAATTTTTATTAGCCACTATAATTAATTTACTCCCAAAATGAAATGAACAAAAAAGCATGACGAAATCATGACGGAAACTAAGCCAGCAGCACATGGATACACTTGTCATCAATAAAATAAAGGTCCATCAGAGAAACAAGAGCGATCCTCTTCACATAGCTAGAAACAACCGCATGTGTTCGGTTGAATTTTGCTTAACACAAGATCCCTTGCTTCCGAGACCGTGCAGATGGTCACGAGCCTCAAAAAGAATAAGTGATGTCTCTCTGCATTCAACTGAGATGATGCTGCTGCTGCTGATTCCACAAGCGCAAACCCCAACAACGGAATAAGAAAGAATACGAATGATCAGATGCAACATTTATTTTGTATGTCGTCTACATTGTTGTGCCCAATTTGGTAACAAACGTGCAAATCGCCGACTGTTTAGAACTTTGAGAAGAGCTCGAAGAATTGTATTCTGCCCAGTTTTCGTTAACAAAATTCCCAAGTTGCCGAGCAGGAGTGTTGATCGGAATGGCACCCCAACACCTCCCAAGCTTCTCCTGCATGGGAAACCACTCTCCCTCCTTCGGCTTTCACAAGTCTTGAGCTTGCAACACTCGCCTTTGCGCTCCTCGCTTCCTGGGCTGCTGTATGTCGTTGCGCAAGTGCAGGAGCGAAAACTTCGTCGTCTTCCCCCGGAACCTCGTCCATGGCCGATCCTGGGGAACCTCCTCATGATGGCATCCCGTCTGCCTCATCGAGCTCTAAGGAAGCTTTCGGACCAGTACGAAGGCGTCATGTACCTTCACTTAGGTGTGTTCAGTGAACCTTCTGTGATTCCTCTGTGACTGTTGGTAGCTACACTGGCTATAAGAGTACGATCACTCACAGGTAATCAGAAATGTAGTCAGGGAACTCCGGTGGGCTTCTTTCAATTTCAATCCTGTCTGATTCTGAACCCCTAGATCGTGGTGTAGATTACGACAACCGTCATAGAATTTCCAACTTGCGTTGCGCATGTTGTTCACGGGGTCTCGTTCGGGCTTTCCTTGTACCAGGGAATACGTGCGCAAATTTCAGAGTCTCGCAACTAAACTCAATATTCTCCAAATCACTTACGTCATGGCAAAGCGCGTTCAATCTTGGAAAAGGAAAAATCGTCAATTGTCTCGTTGTGCTTTCAATATTGAGGTACGTATGGAGGGAATTGTCAGATCATTGGAAACTACACATGAAAAGCTATAAGAGAGATCGTCTTGAATTGAATTGTCGCAAAGGCTAGTTGTACAATGGCAACGCATGTTCATACAAAAGGAACACTTGTCAAGTATCTCGTTGTCTGCTCAATTTTGAGGGAATTGTGAGACTCGAATCACAGTAAACCACACAAGGGAACCTATATGAGGGATTGTCTTGAAGTGATTCCACGTCTTGTTGTGTATTATCAAGAGAAATTGCTGAGAATGCAGCTTTCGGTTTTCGGTTTAGGGTTTAGGGCTAGCAATTGGATAATTTGCAGTACCACGGAGCTAAGAGTCATGTAGTTTGTGCTTCTGCCTGAGTGCCAGGATCCAGTCCCTGCGTGGTGATTTCAAGTGCGGCAGCGTCTAAGAAAATGACCCGGTCGCCCACCGACGCCAGCTTCTCCAACCGCCCGAAACGCTTGTTCGCCGCAGTCTTCTCCGACAACTACCAAACGCTTGTGCACACCCTGCACGGTCCCTACTGGCGGCAGCTGCGCAAGTTATGCAGCAGTCAACTCTTCTCGCCCCTGCGCCACGCCTACCAAGATGCCCGCGAACAGGAGCTTCGCAACATGATGACTGTGCTCAAGCAACAGGCGGACAAGGGAGAGGCCGTCAATGTGAAAACCTGGCGTTTCGAACTCAGCGCCAACAACATGACTCGGATGCTAATCAGCACAAGGTTCGTAAGCTCTCACCTCTGACTCTTAACTTGTTCATCGGAATATCACGAACCAGCTCTGTCATTTGCTTCCCTCCTGAGATTTTGAAAAAAATGCTTGTTCAGAGTGCCTAAGAATCCAGTCTTTACTAAAAGTTAAGGATGTATCAGAGAAAGCCATTCATGACAGATCCTGGATCGAATCCATGGTCGCAGTGAAGAGTCACTCACTGCAGCGGTTGCAACACATCATCGATTATATTGGAATGGTTATCTAATGATTCCGTAACTAGCTCGACTAACTTTGTACTGGTCTATTTCAAACCAAGAATGCTGCAAACGTGTTGGAAAAGTAATCTCGGGCATGGAACCTATGCATATCTATGCTTGAACTGTTTCAAAAACTATTGCAATCTCACCCTTCCGTCATAGTGACTGGAGGTGAGGTTTAGAAAGAGGGGTGCGTTCTAGAAAATAGAAGTCACTGTGTATGTCGGACATTTCCAATACTGATGTGAAGCTGAGTAGAAGTGACACACAAGGACACAATCAAATTTGCTATTCTTCTGTCATGCTTGGTATTTAACGAATTTGTGATGAGTTTCAAGCTTTCAAAGTTCACAACAAAAGTGCGCCATGGAGTTGATGCTGCAGATATTTCGGAAGTGGAGGTGCGTCGCAGGAGGAACGGGATGAGATGCAGCGGTTTCTGCCGTTGCTGAGGGTGGGGGCATGTCCGCCATTATCGGCGACTTCATTCCCAGCTTGAGCTTCGTGTCGAAACTGCAACGCACAGGCAAACTATTCGAGAGTCTCCGTGACGACTCTGAGAATTGTTGGCAAGATGATGGATCTGGAGAAACACCGAGAACGAGCCAAGGAGAGACTGGGCGACGATGATAGCTACTTGCCTGACTCCATGGACATGTTCTGCACGGCCCCTCTAGTCGATGGAACTCAGCCGTTGCCTGACCGACTTCTGACCTTGGTGCTTTTAGTAAGACCCCAAAGCCAATTTCAATGCGCAAAATCTCATATTTTCTAATCTCGTAAATTCATTTGACTGGGCGTCCATCAGGATGGTACGTGGCGGATGCTAAAATGGCAAGTTTTGGAATTTTAGTTTCTTGTGGCGACCCAAAGCTGTACAGTGACTTGATTCCTTGTATGATTTTACCACGAGTACCATTTCAAAGACTTTCTGGCACTGTGAGACTTGCAGGAATTGCTCGTCGGTGGAACGGAGACGGTCTCTACAACAGTCGAGTGGGCGATGGCGGAGCTGGTTGCGAATCCCGACGTGATGAAGCAGGCGCAGCAGGAACTCGACGCCGTGGTTGGACGCAACGGCAATGGCCGTCTCATGCAAGGATCCGACGTGCCCAACCTTCCGTTTCTTTGCGCCATCGTGAAGGAGACTTTTCGGTTGCACCCTCCGGCTCCTCTGGCGCCTCCGATCCGAGGGCATGCACGCAGGCTGTGAAAGCTTGGGGCTACCGAATCCCCGCACATTCCCGGCTTTTCCAGAACTTGCACGCCGTCCATCGGGATCCGGATCTGTATACCAACCCTGACGCGTTCAATCCTGGGGTACCATCTTACCCATTCACAATCTCATTTTTCATGCTGATGAGCACATTCAATGTTTGTGTTTTTGCAAATCAAAGCACATGTTGTCGAAGTAAAGTTTGCATAATCTGGCTTCTTGCGATTGAGAGGCAGTCTTGTTTAAGGTCGAATACTTGGAATGTGAGACGAGTGTGCTGCATCGGTTAGTGGTGAGGCAAGTGTGCAGGATATTCCAGAAGAGAGGGTCAGATCACAGTTGTCTAAGTGGTATAAGTGAAGTGGTCTGAGTGTAGATGAAAAGATGAATCCAGTGATGCTTTGGTTTCTAAATGGGGATTCAATGTATAACTATTATTCTAGAACGCTTGGAACAACATTAAGAAATACATTGTAATATTAAATTTTGTCAGATTGTTGAATATTGACTAATAATAGTCTTGTTTGCTTTTCCTTAAGCAAACAAAACATACCATGATGGCAGAACTCTCTTGTAGTAACATTATGTAATGATTCTTAAACTACCTCATTTTACTTTGTAATGGTCTATTGCAAACCACAAATGCCGCAAAAGTTGTTACATAAGATCTAGCTCTTCGGCATGGAACCAATGCATATCTATGCCTAAAGTGTTTCAAAAACTGTAGCAATCTCACCATGATTCCGTGCTAGTGACTGGATGTGAGACTTAGGAAGATGGGTACTTTCTAGAAGTTAGAAGTCATAATTATGTATGTCAAGCATTTCCAACACTGATATGAAGCTGAGTAGAAATGACACCCAAAGGACACAATCAAATTCTTCTGTCATGCTTGATGTAACGAATATGTGACGAGTTTTCAGCTTGCAAATTTTACAACGAAAGTGCCCCACGGAGTCGATGCTGCAGATATTTCGGAAGCGGAGGTGCGTCGCAGGAGGAACGGGATGAGATGCAGCAGTTGTTTCTGACGTTCCTGAGGGTGGGCAGGACCCTCGTCATCGGTGAACTCATTCCCAGCTTGAGCTTCGTGTCGAAACTGCAAGGCACTCACAAATTATTCAAAAGTCTCCGTGACGACTCTGTGAGAATTGTTGGCAAGATGATGGAGCTGGAGAAACACCGAGAACGAGCCAAGGAGAGACTGGACGACGATGATAGCGACGTGCCCGACTTCGTGGACGTGATCTCCACGACCCCTCTGGTCGATGGAACTCAGCCATTGCCTGACCGAATTCAGACCTTGGTGATTTTCGTAAGACCCCAAAGCCAATTTCAATGCAATTTGCAGGTTCTCCAGTTTCCAAGCAGATTTTCGTCTTATAACCATGGCTTGTATAGTTTGAAATTAGTATGATTATGATTGTACTAAGCTTTGCCATTATAACTGATCATCTTCCCACTCAGAGATTCGTCGTAGGTCACAGACAGCTAGCTGAATTTGCTGATTGTCGCAAAATCTCATATTTGCTGATCGAACTCGCAAATTCATTTGACTAGTGGATGGTACGTGGTGGATACTAAAATGGCAAGTTTTGGAGATCTAGTTTCTTGTGGTGACCCAAAGCTGCACAGTGGCTCAACTCCTTCAGTTGTGTGATTTTACCACGAGTACCATTTCAAAGACTTTCTGGCACTGTGAGACTTGCAGGAATTGCTCGTCGGCAGAACGGAGACGGCCTCTACAACAGTCGAGTGGGCGATGGCGGAGCTGGTTGCGAATCCCGACGTGATGAAGCAGGCGCAGCAGGAACTCGACGCCGTGGTTGGACGCAACGGCAATGGCCGTCTCATGCAAGGATCCGACGTGCCCAACCTTCCGTTTCTTTGCGCCATCGTGAAGGAGACTTTTCGGTTGCACCCTCCGGCTCCTCTGGCGCCTCCGAGGGCATGCACGCAGGCTGTGGAAGCTTGGGGCTACCGAGTCCCCGCACATTCCCGGCTTTTCCTGAACTTGCACGCCATCCATCGGGATCCGGATCTGTATACCAACCCTGACGCGTTCAATCCTGAGGTACTATCTCATTTTCTATGCTGATGAGCGCACTCAATTTTTGTGTTTTTGCTAATCAACTTAGCACATGTTGTCGAAGTAAGTTTGCATAATCTGGCTTCTTGCGATTGAGAGGCAGTCTTTTTTAAGGTCGAATACTTGGAATGTGAGACGAATGTTTACGAGGTCAGGTTGAACTGGTCTGAGTGTAGATGAATGCTTGGGTTTCTAAATGGGGATTCAACGTGATCAAGCGGTGAATCCAGTATGATATATGTGAATGGTGGACGCATGTCCTTGACCAACCGTGGGACCATGAAGCCGCTGTCTACAGTTCTCTCACGATCTAGAATGATTCAAAGATTCAAAACTGGGGTAGCTTTGTATATTTGTATATTCTAGAACGCTTGGAACAATAAGAAACAAATTGTGATATTAAATTTTGTCTGATTGTTGAGAATGGCTCCAAAGCACGTTTATAAATTGCAAACCAGGACTGTGCTTATTACTGTTTAAGGCATAGGGGTTTTAGGGTTTTGGTTGTTAACTGGGCATGTCAATGACTCAATGTACAGAGATTTATGGACCGTTCCGAAGTGAACGCATTGTCGGGATTTGACTTCTACGAGCTGATCCCATTCTCTGTGGGTCGACGAATGTGCCCCGGCGCACAGTTGGGCAACACCATGGTGCACTTGATGCTCGGCAACCTTCTTCTCAACCACCACTGGTCTCTTCCGAAAGACACCAATATGGAACGCTTCCAGCAAGGCAATCTAGGGAAATCTTCGGCATCTCCGTGTGCAGGAAAGACCCTTTGGTCTTCGTGGCCAAACCCAAAGATGTTGCTGCATCATCAACTTGAAAACCACTTGGATTCACAAAATCCTAAACCCTAATTTCCATGCACTCCAGAGGTTTAGCTAGTGCATCATGTCGATGATGGTTCCTGCATTAAGTCCTGTGGGAGACCACCTTAATTCTTTTGTCCAACAAGTTCGAGCTTTGGTATGCCCACGATTCCTAGAGTGAACTGTTATCATCATGTATAGAAAATTCATCATCATTTTGAGATGGAGCTATGACAGAAGTGGCCTCTCGTTGTAGTGATGACTTCGTTTTCAAAATAGAGTCTATTCAAACTTTGTCACATGCAAATTTCTATTAGAGCAAAGCCTCCTTTGTTTTAGCCCAGAGCAAGTAGAGGGCTAAAGTGATGGGAAGTGCATATTTATTGTGTAAGTCCCAATGTATTTTATTGCATCTAATTAGATTTTTTAGAAATGAATTTTGTAGTTTAATAAGTGAATGGAAATATACTTTGGTATATCTCTTTGCATTTCTTTTTTTATAGTTTGGTGGTAGCTAGATAACCTTCACATTAACTTTTGGCTAAATTAATACTTCATTATCATAAATAAAAAATTAGAATAATGGATTCTAAGAGCTTATCTTATAGTACACAAACAACTTAAGGATCTATATGAAATAAACAAGCAATGCTTCTATTTTTGAAGCTAAGGTTCAATTTTGACTTAGAGAGATCACTTCTTGTAATTTAAGGTATACACTTGAGTTAAGAGGGTATTTTATGTGGATCTATTTACCTTAATTCTTGTATTTAAGGTGACTGTATTTTTACATAAAAATCTACAAAGGGCATATTTTCAATACCCTATAGTTTTGTAAATTCATTCTTGTGGGTTTTAAAATGGGGCTATCTTACATTTAAAATTTAAGTGTTGAATTTTTTCCTTCCACCACCTTTCTTTACAAAATTTTCTTTCTTTCTACTACATGCATATATAGGATGTGCATTATGAAACTAGCAACAATCAAATAATTCAAGTGCCATTGTTGAAGTAGTAGTTTTTAACCTCTAAAAGCCAATTGTTCATTGAACAAACAATTGAAAATTTGGATAGGTTCCTATGAAGTGAATTTTGATTGGATGTTCATAAAATTTTGACACAAGATGTAAACATGTATGTCTTTAATATATTAGGGCAATGGAGCACCTTAAAAAAACCCATCTTTTTCTAACTGCAAGTTTTATTATTTTGGAATCTATAAACTCAAAGTTCTTGAAATTTTCCCAACATAATCCTAATATTCTTTCTAATTTTATTAAATTTGAATTTCAAATGAAAAATTTCTTCACTGCATAAGAAAACATCAAAAAATGACTAGGTATTGCCAATGCATTTAACCTCCTTTCATTGTAGGTTGATTTAGAATAATCTAAATTCTATATTTGCTTTTGAAATTTTTTGTGAATGAACCTAACATCATATATACATGAATGATCAAAAAAATTTGTTCTAAAAAGGCTTGAGGTTCATCGCCTTTGTTTTGTAGGAATAAAAGAAAATTCTCCTCTCTAACATTGTAATCTTTCAATCTACAAGGTCAAATAGGCTAAATGTTTTTCTAGATATTGCCTTACTTGTTCAATAAATTTTTTGTATGATTGATTTGTTTTTTAAAAATTGGACAATGTATCTAAAATTGGCTATTTGGCCTTTTCTTTTTCCAAAATCCCCTCTGTGTTTTAGAGAAGAAGAAGAAAAAGTTTAACACTAAATACTTCTAAAATCTCCGTTGAAACTATCCAATAAACATTCTATTCAATATGATTGTGTATAACATATATGGCTTCAAAGATTGAAGTTAAATGAACCATAAATTTTGTCCTCATGTTGTATAATTTTTAGTTTGTTGAATCCACTAAGGTATACTCCCTATTCATACCAAATGAGGCAATTTCTATCACTTATGGTCAATGTCTTATACTTAAAACTTAATTTTGAATTATGTACACTATTTATACCATAGCAAAATTTAGTGAACTACTCTTCATTGCACATTCATTAACCCCTAAAGGACCAAGCTGCGTTTTTTTGGCAACACCAGTGATATTGGGTAGCTCACCACGAATGGAGTTTTTATCTTTTTTCATTGAAATTTTCACACAACTTGCGCACAAGGAGTAGCTTTGAGGCCCAACAATTTTCATAGCATTTGACTATGTAGTTAAAAAGTTATTGCATGGTATGTAATTTCTTTTGATCTTTGGGCAGCCTGAGCACCTCAAAAAACTTCTTTAAAAATGAAAAATTGAATTTGGTTCTTTAAAATTTTGTATATGCATGAAGCTTTGAATGATTCCATTTGGATTTATGAAGTGAAATTTATGAGGAATTTTAGTTTGCAGGTAGATATAGACTCTTCAAAAACCATACCTATCCACAAACTAAAATTCCTCATAACTTCCACTTCATAAATCCAAATGGAATCATTCAAAGCAATTGTAGACACAAAATTCTAAAAGGCCAATTTTAATTTTTAATTTTTCCAAAAAGTCATTTTTAAAGAAGTTTTTTGAGGTGCATAGGCTCCCCAAAGATGAAAGGAAATTACATATCATGCAATAACTTTTTAACTACATAGTCAAATGTTATGAAAATTTTAGGGCCTTAAAGCTACTCTTTGGGTGCAAGTTGTGTGAAAATTTCAATGAAAAAAAAGTAAAAAAACCCATTCATGGTGAGATGCCCAAAATCGCTATGTTGCAAAAAACAAAGCTTGATCCTTTAGGGGTTAACCCTATAGTGCCCGTGGTTGATTTGGGATGCAAGCATAATTTTGAAATACAGTTTTGAAAAAGTGAAATTTTCTGGCTCATTCAAGATAGAAATCAAAGATCAAACCCTATGAATTGTTGCTATAGGGTGCATCCTTCAACATCACCTAAACTGAAAGTAATCCAACGGTGCACAATCATCGTTAGTACTCTTCAAACAATGAGGTGCTAAATGAGCCTATGGTGATGGGCGTTGCATACGCTTTGCCAAATTGGGCAAAGCTTCCAATAGACACTCCAGCCGTTCACAAAATTATTGGGCAACATTTATGACCTAGCTAGAAGTCAACTTACAAAAAATCATCAAAATCAGTTTGTCCATTTTAGCATGTTCTCTTGGCAGTGTCTGTCTCAAAATACAGTTTTTCTAAAACAAATACAAGCAAATGGTCTTGAATACCACAGAATCTGAACGGTGTGTTCTCTCAGAAAAAAAAGTGAAGCAATCATTTTTGCATTCTCCCCTACTACTTGAACTACATCCGCTCGCAGATCAAAGAAAACACAACGACCGCAGCTCATCTACAAGCAACACAACAAGTCTGCATACAAAGAGCATCTTAAGAGAGAAAAATGAATAACATGTTTGATCTTTCCATGCAAATCTTTCCAGCACTTGTCCTGCACAAGTTTCCACCCTATCTACCCTAGAGTTCTTATGCGCTTCCACCCTATCCACCAAGTTCCCACTGAATGTGCACAAAGTCCCATGACAGAGAAGGCAGTCGGTGATGGCTCAGGGAGAGCATCTATAGGATGAACATGAATCAACCTTCGCTTACGGAGAACAAACTTGGTGAACTCTAAAAGTACTGCACCTCCTCTCAAAGTGCTGCCAACAACATAGCCACAAAAATAAACAACAAGGATGATGGTAAAACTCACCCAAGTTTCAAATTTGTTTAAATTTAAAAAAAGAAAATTCCTCAAGTTTGGCCAATACTTCAACTAAGAGGCCACATGAGAGCATCTAAAATGTTGTCCAAAATTATGCCCAAGAGCATGGGTTGATTGTGTTTCCAAATCTCCTGACCTACATTGATCTATTGAAGAACCAAAATTAGTGCATGACTGATTGCCGCATGCCCTTCCCAGAATCTCCACCTTTGATACTTGACTAGTGCAACTTCTTTTTGGAATTGTTGGTACCTGCGTCAAACAGAAAGCTCGTCAAAGCAGACAAAACCTACACCAATACATCCTAAAATAAGTGTAGACCACAATCCAAGAATAAAACCTCAAAATTATTCCCATAAAGTATGCGCAAGTTCCCAATATGTTCCTCACCTCATGATTTAGGAAACTTCGCCATATTTGTCACATAGTAACAAGTGCTTCGTGATAATTGTCAAAGCAACCAACCCTGCACAAGTGAGTACTATGGCACTTCGAGCACACATACAAAGTACACAGTTTCCTGCACATGAAGCACATACAACGCTCTATTGTTTGATGGGGAATATGCGCCAAACTTGCACGAGGAGTTGTACGACTCACACGCTGTGATTGTTGACGGAGGGTTGCGGTGGAGCCATTGCTTACCACTGGGGTCATCAAGCCTATAAGAATATACGCCACCTCTAGATTGAAGTCCCTATGTATTTTGGGCCAAACACCTCGAGCAAAACAGCCTTCTCGGTAAAATACATATGCATTAGTAAGTGCCGTATCCATAGCAAAGAAGTAAACGCGATGCCACCATTTTTTTGTAGCCAGCTGTATTGAATATGAGCCTTGCAGTTGATCACTGATGTCAACAGCCCTCATGTGCTCAGAGAATGCAAGCTGTATTGGAGAAGTGGGAATCGGCAAGCCTTGTACACCCTTGTTGCACAAAATAAAACTTATGAAGTGCAAAAAACCAAATCTACAACTCTTGACAACAGTATGTGCAATTTCCCAAAACATGACTTCAAACAGGATGCAAAGCATTGTGTGTCTGCATGATCCACCTCTTCAGATTTTTTGCTCTCCTTAAAACTACATCTGCTCTACCTACTCCACCAAATTGCCAAATCCTAACTATAAACACCAAAAAAACTCAACAATGCCCAGTAAATGCAACAAGTTTAGTAACATAATTTTGCTCAAACTTTAGTCTATCATCCATGAATCAATCTCTACAAGTTCTAGAGCTACATTTCAATTGTGTTTATTTTAATCCACGCTAACTTCAAAGCGACACAGCTTGGAAAGAAGGAGACCATAAGGTAGGAGGTCCATAAAGCGTCCACCTAAGAGCTGAAACTGAATATTGGAGAGGTGAAACTCCTTTAATTAGTTTTTTGTAAATTTCTCTTGAAAGACAAGTAGAATTGGCATCTAATCTAGGTTGTTTCATATTTTTTGGAGCTTTGTGGAATTAGTTATGAATTCTTTTAATTGAAATGGCAAGGGCTCTAAAACTGCCCACCCTTCAAATGTACATTGCTAGTACATTTGTGTAAAGATGAAAAAACAACATGTACAAATTGTATACAATCAAGTCTAGCTCATTTACAAATTTTTTTGTCAACTGTTGCTAAATAGTTCACTAACTACAGGAAGTTCTAGTATGCTAAAAAATGAATTGTTTTTGGAACTGTAAATTGCATTGGAATTGCAATGAAGTGCACTTCAACTTCATAATAGGTGAAAAATGAAGAATTCAAAATCATACAAGAATTTGAATTTTTTTTAATATACTATCTACCATTTCAAAATGAACTTTCGGAAGATTGTTAAACACTACAAAAAAAAGGGGCCCAAATCAACACAAGATGAAGTGATTTGTATGGATTGTGAAAAAAATGAAATTTCATGTGTTGATTCGGCAATCCATCAAACATACTCTAAGTAGAATTTCATGTTTCATTTAGGCATAGAAGAATAATTTTTTCAGAAAATTTTGCACTAAAAATAGATGGGGAATCATACCAAATTTCATCTCTAAATTTTTTTTTCACATTTCAAATCTTCAATCAAAAGTTATAGACAAATTTCAAAGAGAGATTGGAAGGGATATTTTTTTGATAATTTAAAATTTCCTCTCTGAAATTTTTCTATAACTTTTGATTGGAGGCCTAAGATGTCAAACAAATTTTTGGATATGAAACTTGGTGGTGTGATTTTCCACTTTTTATCAGTCCAAAGTTTTTGTGTAAAAAGTTACTCTACCATGTCTAAATGAGGTCTAAAATTCTATTTTCAGCATAATTTGCTAGTCATAACTTAACAATGAGCCTTTGAGCTCCTACTCATCCCCGTTTATGTACCCCATATATTTTGTTCTACCTCTTACCATTCCATTTGTATAAAGAGGTTGTCATCTCCCTTCTTCTTTAGAATACTAATTCATGAGGCACTCAAAGCTCAATTGTATACAATTCATTGGATTACTTAGAATATAGTGCTAAATTAAGTCATGTTAGGTTTCAATTAAATTACATTTTATAGTCTTATCCATGTGGTGGTTTTGTAAATATGGTAGCCCTGCCTTTGTTGTGATTTTTATCAGTGTAGCAATTTCTAAATTTCAATTTTTGAATATTTAAAATTTGATCAAATCTTCAAAGAAAATCAACATACATTAGTTCATTTTTGTGTTGTTTTAGACTATTTTTTTTCTTGTAATGAAAGATTTCTTACGATGGGTTCAAGAAAAAGAAAGAACTCATACAAGAAACTCAAGTGGTGTAGAATCAAGTATGTCTAAAGCAATTATGAATATTCATTTCTAATATGTATGATTAATATAAGTTGTAATTTTTACAAATAGTGGCAATACTAGATAGTAGATAGTATATAGAAAACATTAAAATCTTTGTTTGTGGTTTTCAATTACATATATGAATTTGTAATAATAATGAAGTAGACTTCTATAAAATTCCAACCCAATTCAAAATTCAAAATTTTGATCATTTTTTAACATACATGGGCTTTCCAAAGTTCTCTAAATTTCAATAGGATTCAAAAATTTGTAAATGAGTTGTACTTGATTTTACATTTGGAAAGGTAAGTGGTTTTAGAGCTTGAGTGGTTTTCAAGCCTCCTACCTTAGATGTGAAATCCAAAGATAGATAGAGAGGATGATAGAGCTCCAATTGAAGGTTGATTTGGATCCAAATACTATACAAAATAATAAAATTAGGTTGCCTTACATCAAGAAAGTTACTTTAATCCCTAAACATCTAAAGTCTTCTCCAAAATTGATGATTGGAAAAAATCATCATAAAATGCAATTTGAAAGAAAAATTTGGAATTTATACACAAATAAAAGTTGTAGAATTTGGGTTTTATATTCCATCCATACGGTTGGATTTACTAGTGCTATCACCAATATCTCTTTATAAATTTTGAAAGGAAAAAATTAAAACTCCTTGTGAACTCAATTACAAGTATTTTATCATTATTTTTTGAATAAAATTCTTTAGAATGAATTTGAAATGAGGTTTTATTGACATAGTGATTTTTTGAAATTTTTGTGCTCTTTATTTTATGACCTCAATTTTGCAATTCCAAGTTTGAACTAGAGTCAATGCACGATGGTAGCCACATCATCAAAAAAAAGGTAGTTAGCTCATACATTGACCATTTAAGGGTACCTAACTCATCAGTGATATAGTATGGGTTACATTTAGAATAAAGTTGGGCCTTTATAGGCTAACTACCTTAGGTGTATTTATTCTATGCAAATCACAAATCACTTAAAAGTCCTTAGAGAAATTATGTGAGTAATCAACTTTCCAAATTACATTAGTTCAATAAATAAAAATGACTTCATAGTTTTTTTATGATTAACCTTGAAGTGCTCCAATGTCTAATTTTTGGACAATGGATAGATTGTTTATTTTTTTTCATCATAGCTTAGATAAAAGTCATTATAATTTTTAGAAATACTTTATGAAGTTGTCATCCTATCCAAGGCTTGGATTTGGTGTTATAAGGGCAGATATTTTTCTAAAATTATAAATGTGAAAGCTTGTCAAGTGGTCAACCAAGCTAAAATTGCATTGATTCTAATTCAAATCTAGAACTGCAAGGATGAGGTCATAGAATAAAAAAATAAAAAAATTCCAAAGATTCACCATGTCAAGGAAACCTCATTTCAAATCCATTCCAACAAAATTTACTAAAAAATGACAAAATCTTGCTTGTAATTGAATTTTAAAGGAATTTTGAATTTTCCCTTTCAAAGCTTATAGAAAAGTATTGGTGATAGTATTAGTAAATCTAAACATATGGAGAGAATTTAAAACTCAAAATGAATAACTTTTGTTTGCATCTCAATTCCAAAACATTCCTTGAAATATTTATTTATGATGATTTTTCCTAAATTGTCAATTCTAGAGATGAATTTGAATGCTTAGGGATTAATGCCAAGTCTATTCCACAGTTATGATAATTTACATTATATATGATCCAACCCTTTGTTATATATAACACTTTCTAAGTTACAACTACACTTCAAGTTAGATTATTTTGTTTGATTTGCTTTTTACATTGAAATCTCCTCAACGAAGCATTCCGGCCTAGTTATGTTCATACTACTGTCAAGAAAGCTCTCTATGATGAGGGTGCTTGGGCTTTGTTTTGTGGTGTTTTGGCCTATTGTGTCAAAGGTATTCAATTTCAAATTTTTATTGAATTAATAAATTAGGAAATTATTTGAACATTTATTTTGACTATGGCACATGGCGCATGGCACACTAGTGACATTCTAAAATTATACCTTATACACTTGAGTTGCAATAATACCATTGATTGTACCACACTTGTCACATACTCAAACTATATTACAATGAAAAAATTAGTACTTCAAGTAGTAAAAATAAGCTTTAAAGGTTTGTATGGGACAATATATACAACAATGTAAATGGTTTCCAGAATGCAAATTATATACTAAAATATACACAATATACTATGAGACACCACATAGTCTCACAAATTAAAATTAGAGATTTTAGACAATTTAGGTGAAGTTGTAAGTTAGGAATTATTAATTGGATGAATTAATTTAAATTGTAATCATGAATTAATGGATTTTCCTATAGGTATAAAAAAAAATTCTATAACAATGGTATAGACTTTAGGGATTGAAATTACGCAAAAATCATGAAGAAATCCTAGAGAAAAATTTTAAAATTTTAATCAAAAAGATATTAAGTAAAAAATGTGAATTTAATTATAGAAGATAAATGGCCAAGTGTAGAGATATTTGAAACAAAACTCTATATGAAGAAAATTGCATAAAAAAGGAATAAAAAATAAAAATGCATATACAGAATATTCAAAACCAATTAATATAGTTGGAACAACTATTAGAGCACTAACATTGTAAAAGGCACTTGAAAATAAAGGAAAAAATAGTAAAATATTGAATTTTACACTAAATAAGGGAGGCTCACAATAAAGTAATGCATTTTTCAGCAAATTAGTGCAATGTCCAACAATTTAATGCATTTTCTTGTAAAGTAGTATAGGGATGAAATATTAATAGATGAATCATTAAACTAACAACTTTTAGTATAGGAAATAAGTTTTTGGATCTCTTCTTTTTTCTCTCAAGATTGTCTATGTATGTTTAGTTTGCTTAGTTTTTGGGATGTGAAAAAATGTAGGATCTTACGTGATAGTTTAAGGAAATTACTTAGGAGAGAAGTATGGCTTAATGAATTTGTCAAATAGGTTTCACTTTCTTTCATGAATAAGTTATTGGGTAGAAAATGATAGGGTTTCAAAGATCAAATGGAGAGTTGATTGGATTTTATAGAAGGATTACTAGAAGGATTAACACTAAGAAAAATTGGTGAGTAGGAAAAATGGTTGTGAGATGTCCAAGAAGATATTAGGATAAATTAACCTATGAAAAAGCTAGACCATCATTGGAAAAATTATTCTAGTGTTTCACATTCTCAAAACTAGAATGTATACTATTTGATGTCATGGATTGTCTTCCATTTTACCTTAGATATTGTTGGAATTTCCAATATTGGCAAAACCAAGCATCTAGATTACCTTCAAAAGTCATAATCTAAGGAGTAAAATGGACCAAGGATATACACAACAAATCTTTGTTTGGCAGGAGGAGAACAACAAAGAAAAGATCCTAATTCTGAAAGGACCAAGTTGCATTTTTTGGCAATATAGCAATTTTAAATAGCTCACTACGAATGGAGTTTTAATTTTTTTTTCTTTGAAATTCTTACACAACATGCACCCAAAGAGTAGCTTTAAGGCCCAACAATTTTTATAGCATTTGATTACTTGGTCAAAAATTTATTGCATGATATGTGATTTTCTTTGATCTTTGGGCAACCCAAGTAGCTTAAATTTTTTTTTTAAATTGCTATTTGAAAAAAATGAAAGATGAACATTGATTCTTTGGAATTATATGTATGTAGGAAACTTTGAATTGTTCAATTTTGATTAATGAGATGAAAGTTGTGAGGAGTTTTAGTTTGTAGTTGATTTTGAGAGACTCCATAGCTACCACAAACTAAGACTCCTTATAACTTTCATCTCATTAATCAAAATTAAATCACATTCAAAGTTTCCCACATACATATAATTCTAAAGAAGCAATTTCAACTTTTCATTTTTTCAAAAAAGTGATTTTCAAAGAAGTTTTTTGAATTGCCTAGGATGCCCAAAGATCACAGAAAATCACATATCATGCAATGATTTTTTGACCATGTAGTCAAAAGTTATGAAAATTGTTGCCCCTTAAACCTTAAAGGACAGACCTATAATTATTGATTTCAAGCCTCATTGCCCATCACTTGGTTTGTTACCATTTTTGAACAAGATATGTTCGAAAAATTTTATATTAATTTTTCAAAGATGAAATTACATGTCTTCTACATTTCACAAAAAATTTAGATTTTTTTTTATAGAATTGGTTTTTTAGAGAATTTTTGAAGAAGAAAAAAAATCATATCAATTGGAAAATTATTTCAAATAATCTAAAAAATTCACCATGAGTGTATATTACACTAAAATATATTATGGTGCAAACTCAATTTCCATAGCGTTCTATAATTTGAATATCAAGTAGACATTGAAATTACATCCAAAGTTCAAAATGCTATAAAATATTCAATATTATGAATTTTTTCAAGATTCAAATTGGAGTGAAAACTAGAATAGAGGACCTTCATTTTGTTAGTTGGACTCAAATTTAAAAAATGTCATTTTTGTAGAGAAATTTGAGATTTAGAGCAAGGAGAAACAACTTTGCAAAATACTCTAAAATAACATATTTTGTGATCCGCATCATTTATTGACTTCTCACTTACATGAAGACAAACACTAGAAAGACTATAAAATCAATTAGGTATTCTTCATAACCGTCCATGAAAGGTCAACAAACAAAAAATGGATGAAGAAATGCTTTCAATCTCTCTTTAGATCATCTTCTAAACATCCAAAAGCTACAAATTGGTGTTGGTAGTGTTAAGGGGTTAAAGCTCCTCCTCAACATATGTTGTCTGAAAATTTCAATGAAAAAATATAAAAATTCCGTTTGTAGTAAGCACTTGGTCCTTTAGGGATTAAACAACAGCATATGCAAAAAAGGTTGAACCAGCACACAATAAGAATAGTCCTTGCGGCTTATTCAAGTATCTAAGGGAGAAACATCCATTCCCAAATGTGTCCCTTGTAGTGGACTATAGGCTCATCCAATTGCGTCAATAGAGTTCCCTTAATGTGTTCGCCACATGCTTGATTCTAATTGACTGACGCATTTTAAGGACATATATAAATATCTTATTGGCTCATTGCAAATTTTAGCTGGGTTTAGTTTTGTGTGCACCTATTGCACAGTTTCAGTGGTCTAGGGAGTCAACACTCTGAAAAATCAGAGAAATTACATACAACATCTGAAAAATCTTTTTTTTAAAAAATATTCATGATTTTCACTTGCTAATACTAAAGAAATATCGTTTTTAGAAAAAGCTGCCTGCAACTATGCTGAATTCCTTATTTGGACGGTTTTGGGTGCTTCCACAGTACGAGGCAAAATTTCAATACTGAATGAGCTGAATGAGGCTGGTTTTGCCACATGATGAATTGTACCTTGGAAACTACTCTTAATGCCAAAAACGCACCTTTCAGAGTGCATTCTGCTTTGCTTGTAGACCAGGGCTCACCCATAAGCCTGCTTGTAAGGTAGAATGCGCCCTACAAGGCATGTGTGTTCCAGTAAGATACAACAAAGGACATGAAGACCTTAAGTAAGGCAGAGGCACCCAATGGCATCCCTGTACCCAATGCCGTCCGTTTCTACAACAGTCATTCATTCTAGAACAGAAAAGTAGCGGGACTGTAGACTGCTTATTGTTTAAGGTCAAAAGAAATAATCCATGTACTGCCTACCTACATTTATAGCCTGAAATCATTGTGCGCTGTAGAAATGGACGGCATTGGGTACAGGGGCGCCATTGGGTGCCTCTCCTTTAGATTTGGTGCTGGAGAACACGAGGAGAAATCAGGGGCTGAGGTGAAGAACATGACGATCCAACCATGAGATGATGGTCCAGAGGAAAATCAAAGTAGGAGGTGGGCAAGGTGCTTTTGGGGAGCAAATTTTTGCTGGAAAGCCATTCATTTTTTTGGGTAGGGAATATTAAGTACATATTCGTCCTTTCTTAGTGTATGGCTGGAATTGCTAAAACCTATCAAACCTTGGGGTGGTATTGCTCTATTTTGGATGAGTAAATGAACTTTGATCCATATATTCAAGTTTCATCCATTTTGTGGATGTGAATAGCTTCATCATCTCCAGGGAAGATTGCTTTTTGCACCGCCTAAAATAACTTACATGAAAAAGGAAAATTGCGGGCAGTGATGACCCAAGCCGCTGTGAGCAGTGAAGGAAGGTCTCGTGGATTTCGAGCCCAAGGCCAATCAGGAGTCTAGGCAGTCTTTGCCAAGGTCACGGATTTGAATTGTGTTTTTTTAATGCTAAATGATTGGAATATGTGGTTTGGACATCAATTGATGGAAAAAACCAAATTTTTTTACCTTCCACACATGATAAAAGTTGCTAATGTTGGATTCATAGTTGAGATTAGACACCCCAAATTAGCTATGAGAGGTTTGGGAGATAAATTAATCACGCACAAAATAGGGGGGCTTTTTTCCAAATGCCCCTATGGAGTGGATTGGGGTTAGTTCACCCCAATTCATGGAGGGATTACCAATGGTTGCCTTCTAAGCTTATTTTGTTCCAAAAGCAATATTGAATGAGTGAGCACAAAAATGAAGTACAGAATTAGCCCCTAAAGGACCAAGCTGTATTTTCTTTTGGCAGCTTAGTGATTTTGAACAACTCACTACAAATGGAGTTTTTATTTTTTTTCTTTGAAATTTTCACACAACATGCACCCAAGGAATAGCTTTAAGGCCCAACAATTTTTATAACATTTGACTACATGGTTAAAAAGTTATTCTATAACATGTGATTTTTAAAAATCTTTGTGCAACCTAAGCAATTCAAAAAAATTCTTTAAAAATCACTTTTTGAAAAATTAAAGAAATGAAATTGATTCTTTAGAATTATATGTATGTGGGAAGCTTTGAAACATTCCATTTGAATTAATGAAGTGAAAGTTGTGAGGAGTTTTAGTTTGCGGATAAGTATGGTTTTCAATTTTGATGAGTGATTTAGATCACTAAAAACTTATAATCAAAAGTTGCTAAGTAACTACCTAATCACCAAAATCACAAGGATAAATCCCTAGTGGTAAACAGGAAATTAACTTATGAGTCATTCTTATTGCAATTATGATTAGCATGCCAATTTACAAGTGTGTGGTGTACTAATCTCATTTTCTCCTAGGAATTGGTTAAATGAGTTGTAGAAGAAATTGAAAATTCATGTAAAAAATGGAAACTATAGTACAAGAAATTTATATTTGAGTTGTATTTTTAAAACCAACATCTAAATTGATAGTAATCTTGTAAAGTTATAGAAAAATTTCATTGGGCTTGGAAAGTTAAGTAGTAAACACTATCCACTAGATATTTCTAGGGGTGTTTGTTGCCATTCTTGTGAAAAACACTCATACATATACCATTGGATTGTTAATTCAACAATATGAATCTTTCATTTCGTTACGCAATTTGGCCCAATACAACTCTTTTGGCAATCATGGGTTTCTGCACAATGACATAGCCTTTTCCAAAAGTGACCATCTTCTCCAATTTGCTCAATGACTAGCTAAGGAATAGATATGAGGTGGTCTTTAATTTGAACTCTTTAGCCATTGACTAGATTGAGGAAAAAGCATTATTGGTAGAGCCAATTCAATCATTCTTCCTAGTTTCCTAACATCTCTTTACAAGTTGCAAGAGGACAGAGTTTGAGAGCCATATGATCACAAATAGGTGCTTATAACACAAATCTTTGAAAATTCGTAAGTGATATAATAGCGATTCAAAAATATGAATCCAACGGTATTACATTCCCCATCTAGTCTTCTTTCTCTGAACAATGAGATAATAATCTTTCCATCCCCCGACACCCATTACGAAAAAGCAGACCAGCCCTTAAATGGTCGCTTCCTACCTTCCTCAGGTCCTCAGTGCTTTGTACGTTTATGGCCGGCACAGTATTATGATTACGTGATTCCTCTGGACTTCTCGAAGCAGTGGCCCCTCTTAGATTTGCATGTATCTTACTCCGAATTGGACCCAGCATGAATCCAAGTACAGTAGGACCTGCCGGAAAGTTTGGAAATACGATTCCGAAATCCCCACCCGCTTTTGGAAGAGGCTCAAACATTGACTTCCGTTGACAACATGGATAAGGTGAGAGCTTGTTTTTCATCCCTTCATTTTTGATTGATTTTTGATTGATTTTTGTTTGATTTTTGAGAAAATATCAAGCGATCATGAGGATCTGCTGTAATTGGGTGAACCAAAATAACATTCAAACCTCTTGATTCCTTACAGATCCATGGAGCACAATTGTGTTCAGATTGGGGTTTCTTTGATCGTGTATTTCACATTAAATATGACTGAATTGATGTAACTATAGTGACAGAAGTTTGTGTTCATGTTAGATTGGATCGGATCTCACGACAGATGGCATTCTCATTTTGAATCATTCTCGTCACTCCTCCATGTTAGAGAAGTTTTGAAATAGTCATGTATGATTCTACTTTTGAGGTGCTGAATTTGAGCTTGATAAAGTTTCAAAGATAACCCTGTAAACACAATTTGATCATTGTGGGAACGTATGCACTTTTTGTTTTTCATAGAATTCAAGGACAAATTCTTTATCATCCACTATACCACGTTGGTTTGCAGCATTCCCGCAGGACAAACCCTCTACAGACATTGCAAACCAAAGTGGTCCAACGAATGACTTCACTCTCACAGAATGCTCCTATTGGTCCAATAATGACATCCACAAACTAACGGATTGCAAAGGTGGCTAGTACATTCAGATAAAGCTACAAGAATTGTGCTGTGCCAAGTTAGTAACGAACTTTCAAATCGCAGAGGGGGATTAGTCCTTTGAGGAAAGCTACAAAAGTTGTACTCTGCCCACTTTGGAAACAATATTCCCAAATTGCAGAGCGGGAGTGTTGATCGAAATGGCCCCCAACACCTCCCAAGCTTCTCCTGCGTGGGAAACCACTCTCCCCCAGTCTTCGGCTTTCACGAGGTTTGAGCTCGCAACACTCGCCGTTGCGCTCCTCGCTTCCTCGGCGCTGCTCTATGTCGTTGCGCAAGCGCAAGAGCGAAAACACCGTCGTCTTCCCCCGGGACCTCGGCCATGGCCGATCTTGGGAAACCTCCCTGTGTTGGCATCCCGTCTGCCTCATCGAGCTCTGGAGAAGCTTTCGAACCAGTACGGAGGCGTCATGTTCCTTCGCTTAGGTGTGTTCAGTGAACCTTGTGTGATTCCTCTGTGACTGTTGGTAGCTACACTGGGCCCTTTCGGACATTGTTGTTTTAAGTATGAGAGTGTGATAACTCACAGGTAATCACAAATGTAGTCAGGGAACTCTGTCTGCTTCTGTTGAATTTCAACCGGGATTTCTCAGAGAGTCTCACGATCAAGCTCAGTATTCGCCATAGTCACTTACGTAATGTCAAAGCGCGTTCAATCTTGGAAAAGGGATGACCGTCAGTTGCCTCGTTGTGCGCTCAATTTTGAGGTACGGAGGGAATTGTGAGACTCGGTCACAGGGAATCACGCATACATGAGAGATTCTCTTGAATTGGTCCCACGTCGTGGTGTTTAATATCAAGACGAATTCCTTAGAGTGCAGCTTTCGGTTAAGCAAATGATTTGCAACACCGCGGAGATGAGGGTTGAGAAGTTTGTGTTTCTGCCTGAGTGCCAGGATCCAGTCCCTGCGTGGTGATTTCAAGCGCGGCAGCGGCCAAGGAAATGACCCGGCCGTCCATCGACGAAAGCTTCGCCAACCGCCCGGAAGGCCTGTTCTACTCAGTCATCACCGACAACTACCAAACACTCTCGTGGGCCCCACACGGCCCATACTGGCGGCAGCTGCGCAAATTCAGTAGTAGTCAGCTCTTTTCGCCCCAGCGTCACGCCTCCTACCAAGATGCTCGCGAACAGGAGCTTCGCAACATGATGACGGTGCTGGAGCAACGCGCAGAGAAGGGTGAAGCCGTCAATGTGAAAACCTGGCTTTTCGAACTCAGCGCCAACGTCTTGACTCGGATGCTAATCAACAAAAGGTTCGTAAACTGTGACCTCTGACTCTTAACGAACTTATTCATCGGAACATTACATACGAGCACTGTCATTTGCTTCTCACCCGAAAGTTCAGACAGATTGGCATGTACAGAATGCCTACGGATACAATTTTACTAGACCTTAAGGTTAAATTAGAGTAAGGCATTCATGGAAGATCCTGGGGTAAAAGATTGTGAAGTCAGCGCCAACGTCATGACCCAGATGCTAATCAACAAAAAGCCTCCATTAGAGAAAATATCGACTCTTCAGAGGCGTCTAAATTTGACAAGCTGGTCTATATAAGGATTTCTGTGTCAGCTTGATTTCTGTGTAAAGTGCTCGATTTCTGACCAGAGATGCGGTTTAGCTTGTGTGAATATCTTCATTGCTACGCAGAATGTCAATTTTTACAGCTTTTGTCCAATGAAGTTGAAGAGCTCGTATTTCAAAGCTCTCACGTTTAGCTGCACTGTTGAGTGCATGACACTTGTCTGTCACAGGGGAAAAATTCTGCCTCATACTAAATAAATGGAATGAGGGTCCCTTTTGCCACTTCTTAGCGGCCCTCTGGAGAGTCCAGATTTTCTCAGATTTTCTCTAATGGCAAGTTAATTCTAGCCTCAGCTTAACTTGTTCATGAATTCACTGGCATACGAGCACTGTCATTTACTTCTTTCCTGAAATATCTGAAAATATTGCTTCTTAGAATACCCAAGGTCGGCCCCAAGTTTGACTAGAATTGAAGGTATAATTGGAGTAAGGCATTCATGAAAGGTCCTTGAACCAATTCATGGTCGCAGAGCAGTGTAGGAAGTAGCAACACATCATCGATTATTGTTTTGAATGGTTTTGTTATGGTTCTGTAACTTTGCCTTGAACTAGCTCAACTAACTTCGTCATGGTCTAATGCAAACCCAAAATGTTGCAATCTTGTTGCAAAAGTACTCTTCGACACGTATCCAGTGCTTAACTTTGTCTAAACTGTTGCGAAAACTATTGAAACCTCACCCTTCCATATTACTGATTGGAGGTGAGGTTTAGAACGAGGAGTACGTTCTAGAAATTAGAAGTCATTATGTATGTCGGGCATTTCCTACACTGTTATGAAGCCGAGTTGAAATAACACACAAGGACAAAATCAAATTCTTTTGTCTTGTTTGATATAACGAATTTGTGATAAGTTTAAGTTTTGAAAGTTTACAACGAAAGTGTGCCACGGAGTCGATGCTGCAGATATTTCGGGAGTGGAGGTGCGTCGCAGGAGGAACGGGATGAGATGCAACAGTTGTTTCAGACGTTGCTGAGGGTGAGCATGATCGCGGTTATCGGCGAATTCATTCCAGGCTTGAGCTTCGTGTCGAAACTGCAAGGCACTCCCAAACTATTCGAGAGTCTTCGTGACGACATTATGAGAACTATTGGCAAGATGATGGAGCTGGAGAAACACCGAGAACGAGCCAAGGAGAGACCGACCGACGATGATAGCTACGTGCCTGACTTCGTGGACGTGATCTCCTCGGCTCGTCTGGTCGATGGAACTCAGCCGTTGCCAGACCGACTTCAGACCTTGTTGATTTTCGTAAGACCCCAAAGTCAATTTCGATGTAATTTGCAGGTTTCCTAGTTTCCACGCAGGTTTTCGTCTGATAACCAGGACAGAAATAATTTAAATATAATATGATTGTATTCAGCTTTGTCATTTTGACCGAAATTTCCCAATTGAATGGAAATTCCCTTACAAATGTGTGATTTCCTTCGATCATCAGGCACGTACTAAATTGGCAAGTTTTACAGTGCCGAAACTGTGATGCTGCTGAGCACAAAACTCTGGCATCATCTAAAATATTCTAGAGTATAGACTTAAAGTTTTGACAGGTCAATTCGGGGTTTTGTTTGGCAACCGCATGCTCCAATTTTTGTGCCCAAACCTCTAAACTCTTAGGACACGTATGAGATTTGAAGGTTTTGGCAGGTCAGTTTTAGGATTGCTGCATGCTCGAACAGTTTCTTATGGCAACCCAAAGCTCCACAGTCGCTCAATTCCTTGTAAGATTTTACCACGAGTACCATTTTATGGACTTTCCGCCATTGTGAGGCTTGCAGGAATTGTTCTCCGGTGGAACGGAGACGGCGTCCACAACAGTCACATGGGCGATGGCGGAGCTCGTTGCAAATCCTGACGTGATGAAGCAGGCGCAGCAGGAGCTCGACACCGTGGTTGGACGCAATGGCCGCCTCATGCAAGAATCCGATGTGCCCAACCTTCCGTTTCTTCGCGCCATCGTGAAGGAGGCTTTTCGGTTGCACCCTCCGGCTCCTCTGGCAGCTCCAAGGGCATGCACGCAGGCTGTGGAAGCTTGGGGCTACCGAATCCCCGCACATTCCCGGCTCATACTGAACTTGCACGCCATCCATCGAGATCCGAACCAGTATACCAACCCTGACGCGTTCAATCCTGGGGTACCATCTTACCCATTCAAAATCTCATTTTCCATGCTGATGAGCGCATTCAATGTTTGTGTTTTTGCAAATCAAAGCACATGTTGTGAAAGTGAGTGTGCTTAGTCTGGCTTCTTGCCATTGGTTACTAACCCGGCATGTCGATTCGCAGAGGTTCATGGACCGTCCCGAAGTGAATGCGCTATCGGGATTCGACTCCTACGAGCTGGTCCCGTTCAGTGTGGGTCGACGAATGTGCCCGGCCGTAGAATTGGGCAACACCATGGTGCACCTGATGCTAGGCAACCTCCTCCACAGCTACCATTGGTCTCCTCCGAAAGACATTAGCCTGGAGCGCTTCCGCCGAGACAACCTGGAGCAAATCTTCGGCATCACCGTGAGCAGGAAAGAGCCATTGGTCTTGATAGCCACGCCCAGAGCCGGTGCTGCCAAATCAGTGACTTGATAACCACCTCGATGCCCCAAACCCTAAACCGTAAATTGGAACCGTAAATTGGATATATGCAAGAGGGTTTAGCCAGTGCATCGCATCAGTTCCTGCATTCAATCTCGCGAAAGACCCCGACTATCTTTGGCCGACAAGCTAGGGCTGTGGTTGGTCCATGATTTCTAAAATAAACCTTGTTGATCATATATAGAAAAATCTTCATCATCTTAAGAAGCAACTATGCTAAGAGAGGCTTGCTTCTTAAGATTAATCTTATCCAAACTTTCTCGGATGTAAATTTTGTCGATGTGAGAACAACTCCTCTTTGTTCCACAACCAATAGAAGGCTAAACTAATGGCAAGTGTAGAATCATAGTGTAAGTTCAAATGTAGTCTCTCGTGTATAAGGAGACATGTTAGTGGATTTCATAGTCTAGTAGGGGATAGAGGTACACTTTTAATATGTCTCTTTGAGTGATTGTAAGAAAGACTAGTCTTCTTTTGCATCACATTCAAAGTTAGGAAGTTGTTTTTTGCTAGAACTGTTGAAAATAGAACCTGATGAACTTGAAATTTTTAATAGAAATGGCTAACTTGATTGTTATCATGTATTATTATTATTATTATTATTATTATTATTATTATTATTATTATTATTATTATTATATTTTTTAATTTAAAAAATCAAAATTTGCTAATTTTTCACTATTTGAGATTTGGGGGGTTTTAGTACTAGAGAGTATGTGAAATTAATAATTCAGAGCTGAAATTTTTGTAGCCTATTCCTACAATAGGGTTACATACATTTATTGGTCAAGGGCATTTAAAAATATATAATTTTATAACCTCTATATGTTTGTGCAAATAGGATTTATTTGTGCATATACCTTTGAATATTGAAAATTGATGACAATCAATTCTTTACAATGTGAAAAGAGGCAGCACACCCTGTTGGATTAATTTTCCTAACCCCCTTCATCAGTAAAAATCAAGAACCGTTGGATTTGAATTTTAAAAAATCCCACCCCCCTCCAAGAAAAATCAAGAGCCATTGGATACGGATACGAATACAGAATACGGATATAGTATATGAATACAAAATACGGGTAGGAAATATTGGTATAAAATATAGATTTAGAATACATATATATAGTATGAATACAGAATACGGATACTAATATTAAATACTAGTACTAATATCAAATACAGATACCAAACAGATATGGATACGGAAACTCATACAAAATACGGATATGGTATTACCCCATTTGTCCCATAAGCATTGTAACCAAGCCCACCCTATGAGAAGTATAAGAGGGGTGGGAAGGAGGGGGTTTCAAAAATAAATTTAATATTCAAAATTTAATAATTAAATCAGATTGGGAGGGGAGGGGGGTTTGAAAAGTTAAAAAATTTTAATATTTAAAATTTAATGTTCAAATCAGATTGGGAGGGGGGGGGGGGTGTGCGAAATAATTCAATTTTTAAATTTTTCTAGTTTTTGAGCTCATTGTGACAAAGTTTGTCACAATGACACAATGACAATGAGCTCAAAAGAGGCAGTCACTGCCTCACTTGAAATAACCAATTTTTAAGGGAGGGCATGAATATCTATTTAATATATTAAATACTTCATTGTATCTATTTTTTGTGACAAACTATTTTTTTTCACTTAATACTTGCAACAATACATTTAGGCTTTTTAGCTGTTGATTTTTCAAACCAACTACTTAGATTGCTCTATTTTGTAAAATAGTAGTCCTAGTATTGAGTGCAAAAATTTTAGTTTTGGCAAAATGCTACAAGAAATGAATGGTCTTTGTTGCAACCACCCCTCTACATTTTTTTTATTGTTCAATGGGAAGTATCCCTCACATTAAATTGTGACTAAATACCAATAGTTTATTATAACAAGGAAATAATATAATAAGTAGATTCTAAGAGCTTATCTCACAATATATGAACTACTAGGGGACCTAATAGGAAATAAGCAACCAATACTTTTGTCTTTGAAGTTGTGGTTCAAATTTTGAATAAAAGTCTATTGAAACTTTCACTCATGTTAATTCTTTTGTCTATGTAAGCCACCTCTTTTTCAATTTGAAGACAACAAATCTCTAGATACAAGGATATGATCAATTTCAAATTATTTCCTTGTCTATATTTGTTGTTACATTTATTTAAAAAATGACAACTAGCTATATTACCAAAAATGATATCTTGCTAAAAAAGCAAGGCTTACCTAAATAGTTTTGATATGTACATAATTGGAGATGGGATGATTTCAAGTACAACACAATGCTAGAGAATAGCTAATTATAGAACAAGCAAAGCACATTTTGAAAACAATACCATCTAAGAGGTATTTTTATAACAAAATTTGTGCCAAATTAAAACAAGTCAAGCTTAATTAAAGCTCTAGTATACTTATGTAAAAACATGTTTCTAAGCTAACTATTCCATTTTGTAGCAACCACATACAAATTTTTCTATGATAGAAGTACCCCAAACCAATAGTTTTAGTATCCGTTCCAAATCAAGTGATTATCAATTGGGTAAGATATAATTTCTTTGTGCTAGAAGCACCAAAAAACAATAGTTTTGGAGCCCTTTTGAGGTATAGGAGATATCAATTAGGCCAAAAACTAATTTAATTTTCTATCGTAGAAGCACCAAAAAATGATAGTTTTGTAGCCCTATCTTAGGTAGGAGGCTTGAAATGCACTCAAGCTCTAATATTGTCCATTTCCTCAAATGTACAATTTTTATACATCTTGCTTTTTCATCTTTGTAAGACCTTACAAACAATCTACATATGGTAATTTTAGAGTGTCAACAAATTCAAATTCAAAAATTTGATGTCCAAGAATATAGCCAAGAAAATACATACTTCAATTTTTTAATTTATAGGAAATAGAAATTTCAATTTGCAACAAAATTAAAAATTTGTCATTTGGAAAGTCTTTTTGTTGATGAGATTTTACCCAAAAAATGAAGTCAAAACCATCTCTAGTATTTAGAAGTGCATGTTCAAGGGAGGTCTTTTTGCACAAATGTTGAGGATATAAGATAACGTATTTTTAAAATCCCTTTAGTAGGAACATGTGTGCCTACTAGGAAAATGTACTACAAAATTTCAGCTCAAAACTATTAATTTAAACCACTCAATAGTATGGAAAAATCCTAAATGTCAAATTGTGACAAATTGGAAAAATTGACTTTTAAATATAAAGTTTTTTTTTAATTTGAAAAATGAAGGATACAATTATGATCAAAATATCCAAAAATAGGTGTTTGGTTTTTGCATCTATTTCATAGTTCAAAAATTATAGCCTTCCAAAATTGAAATGTAACAAAATTAGCAAATATTCTTGCAATCATCTTAGATTTGAAGTTTTTTCCTTAAAGAATATGCAAAAGACCAATGGGTACAAATTTTTTGAATGAATAAATTTTTTCTCTTTGCCTTGGTTGAGTTGTTCAAGCCTGCAATTGTAAACAAGGACATGAAATATCGTGCACTAATTCCAATTGAATAATGTACAAGTCACATGTACTTGTACAATGGGGTCCCAATGAAAATGGCGTTTTCGAAATCGCATTGAAGGAAATTTCAGTGCAGCCAACTTTGGGAGACTCCTGAGAGTTGAAAAATTGGTATTTTACCACGAAATTCTTACCACAGCATCATCTTTGTGCTACTAACACGTGTATCAAATTTCAAGGCCAAAAGATTCACCATGAAAAAGTTATTCAAAATCTATCAACATGGGTAGTGGTGAGAAACATTTCACTACTTTCAACTTTGATACCTTCCTAAGGATTGAGTTTTTTTTCTTTCGACATGAAATTTTTGTTATGAAACAATCTCTATATTTTTAATATTTTTTAATAATTTCAAGGTAAAAATTTATTTCTTAAAAAAATATTTGAAATCTCCCAATAGGTGTAGTTTTGAGAAAATTTTCACAATTGCCAACTTTGACACCCTCCCAAGGGCTGAAAAATTGGTTTCTTACCATGAAATGTTTTTTGTGAAGTCATCTCTATGTTGATAATATGTGCTCCAAATTTCAAGTTCAAATGAATTACGAAAAAAAGATATTCAAAATCTACCAACATGTGTAGTTGTGAGAAAATTTTCATTATTGCTGACTTTGACACCTTCCCAAGAGTTGAAAATTTGTCTATTCAACATGAATTTTTTGAATAAGATCAACTTTATGTTGATAATATATGTTCCAAATTTTAAGTTCAAAACACTTACCCAAAAAAAGATATTCAAAATCTCTCAACATTTGTAGTTGTGAGGTTGAGTTTTTACATCCGTGTCAAACTTTGCTCCACAAAATAACACTATACTAAGGGCTCAAAAACTCCTCCTCACAACTACACATATTGGTAGATTTTGTATGTCTTTTTTTTGGTAATTCATTTGAACTTGAAATTTGAAGCACATATTATCAACATAGAGATGAGTTCACAAAAAAATTCATAGTAAGAAATCAATTTTTCAGCCCTTGGGACAGTGTCAAAGTTGGCAATTGTGAAAAAATTCTCAAAACTACACTTGTTGGGAGATTTCAAATATCTTTTTTTCTTAAAAATTTACCTTGAAATTTTTTATAAATATTAAAAACATAGAGATTGTTTCATGACAAAAATTTCATGGCAAAAAAACCAAACTCAATCCTTAGGATGGCGGGGATGCTATTTTGTGAGCCTATGAGCCTGTGAGCTTGTAAGCCTAGAAATTTTGGTGAGATTTTTAGTGATTTTTAGGGCGTGGACCTATTACTATGCCTTAAGAATTTTGGATTTTTATATCTAGTATCCCCCTCATGGGATTTGAAATTTGTGACTTTCAAAACTCTTTTTTTCAAAAAAAAAAATTTCAATTTTTTTCAATTTTTTTTCAGTCGTTTTTTTATTTTTCAAATTTTTTTTGCAACTCCATCACCCTCCAAAATCCCTCTTGATATTGAAAGGGGTTTGGAGGTAGAGGGCTTTAGAGCTCTCAAAACGTTTTTTTCCATTCTTTTTCAACTTTTTTTCATTTTTTTCCAACTATGTCACTAGTTCATTTTTTTGCGACTTTTCACCTTTGAAAACCTACTCTCGGTATTGAGAGATCAGTTTTAGTGTGATAAAGTCGGGATTTTTTTTAATTTTTTTTTTGCAACTTCATCACTTTAGAAAATCCCTTGTTGGATTCTGGATTTTGAACCTCAAAAAAAAATTCAAAAATTCAAATTTTTTTTGGAAGGTATTGAGAGGCCCTTTGGAGATAGTAGGGTTTGAAATTTTAAAATACATTAACCACATTTCCATGGTCATAGGTCCATGGTCATAGGTCTATAGTCATGAAGCTGAAATTTTACTATAAATAGATTTTTAAAAATGACTTCACTTTTTTTTCTCTTTGGCTTAAAAAATTCAAAGTTTTTTTTGGTTAATTCTTTGGGCTCACAAAACCTATGCTCACGGCTCACAAGCTCATGCTTTTAGGCTCACAAACTAGCGTTGGTGTAAATGGCACTTCTGTGGCCATCATAATGCCAAAGTATACATCTGCAAATTACTTTTGGTATAAATTTGGAGGCTACAACATCAATTGTCAAGTAGTCGTTGCAATTGATAAACACTTTTTTGATATGTTTCTTGGTACAACGGACTCAACTAATGATTTTTGGATTCTACATCACTCATCCTTGCTTATGAAAGCAAAAATAGCACCTTATGGGATGCACAAGGAGTTTTGAAGGATTCTCACCTTATTGAGTAGTTTTGAAGATGCAAATTACGGGTTGTTCTCCTGGCTTACAGTACTGCACCCAAAACAAGGGAATGTCGTAATGGTGGACTCCTTTAATATTAGGTGGCATCGAAGGGGTGTTCAGCCATAGAAAAATCATTTGCAATTTTCAAACAAACCTTCAACAAAATACTTGATAAATTGAATTTATATGTGACATTTCTATCAAATTTTATTATAGCATATGCCTTATTTGCTCGCTTATTTGACAACCTATCGTTGTGGAAATCATCAATAGATGTGGAGTAGCTACTCAATATCTTGCAGACAGAAGGTGTAGCTAGAGAACCAAAGGTAGACAATGCAATTGTCACTGATGTACTACAACCTATTTTGGAAGAGTGTCCAGAAATGTCATGAATGCAAAAGGAGAGAGACCTTGGAATTTATCTTGCATAGTAAAGGGGGGAAAACTTAGATGACAATAGGCACATGAAGTACAAAGACACCATTTTTACAAATATTTTTTTAAATTTTATTACAAGTTGTTAAAATTGTATAGAAGTTAGGTGATGCTAACCAAAATATTAGACTCCTTGTTTCTTAGAAACAGCCACACCTAATTTACAAAGCGCTAAAATTGAGAACTTACAATTTGTCACTATTACTAATTATCAAAGTCCCGCTAGTGCCACTTTCATATATACAACAACAATACAACTTCAATACCTATTATATAGAGCTCTTGATGTAGGGAATGGATAAGGTCAAAATAGTTGGGAATGCCTATATGGCAGTAATGTACATATAGTTTGACAAAGATGGTGGTGGATTGATATCACTGATTTTGCATATCACTGATTTTGCACTCAATCCCCTACCTAAGGTACTTCACCTACTCTACTTTGTGTCTTTAGGGTCAGTAGAGGTATATAGCTGAGAAGATGTTGCTATCTAGATTTGATAGCAGTCAATAGAAGAAACAACAATGCCACTATCAAATTGAATAAAATCTTTATACAAGACTATGACTCTAGTATTCAATACTTAGTACAGTTGTTAGGTTTGAAAGACATGTTATGACTTCTCTTTGCTTCAATATAGATAATTTTGCATTTTCATTTTCATTCTTGGCATTTTTTGAACAATCTCAAGTCTTGGTCTTTTTCATACTGCATCTACTCTAAAAACAACTTTTGGTGTAAGTTTTGCTTGGATTTTTCTAAATCTTGACATGTCTTTGCCATATCTCTCATTTGGAGTGTCATTGCATCCCTTGTAGCCTTAGTAGTTGCTATCAGAGTATGACCATCCAAGGATCTATGTTGAACATATGTATTGTGTAGACAACAATGGATAGTGTTTCTTGAATTAAGCATGTGGACATTGACACTAAGGGGCATTGGTGCTCTTGCTTGTCACAGCTAAAGAGCTATTGTTTACATAGTGCTTACATCTCCAAACAAGTTGGTTGTATGGACAAGTTTGCAACTTAGACAGGCATGGAGGTGCTAGATGTGTATTTCTAGTATCATCATTATTGAAGGCAACATGCATTGCGACTTTGGTCTCATGTTCACTTATTTCTTGGTCATCAATGTCATCCCTTATATTTGTTGGTACTTGATAGTTTTTGTCTTGCACTCACAACAATTTTTGGATATGTAAGGGTTGTATGCTCAGTCTTTGGCCATTCCACTCATATAGACAATATACTATAGATCTTGATTGAGCAATTGGAGCAATAGTTGTATGTGACTCCTAGTAGCATTAAAAATCCACTAGTCAAAGGAATTGATATCCATATATGTGCAAAGTAATCAACAATTCGGTTGTAGTCTAGAAAAAATTAGTTTCACTAGCTTTTGCAAGTGGGACCATGTTAAAGATAAGGATAATATCTAGCATGCATCATGTAGAGACTAATGTGTGCCTACTTGGTCAAGTCAAGATTCATCAATTTTGTGGAACCCTCGCCTTTTATTCTTAAAAATATAACTAAAGGGTGAATGTAAGAAACACTTGTACTATTTTGTATCACATGGCATGTGCTGATCTATTTTTTGGCCATAACTTTTGTGTTTTAATTCTAAATGACTTGAAATTTATAGGGTTGGTACTCATGAATATTCCACATTTTTCTTAATTTTTTTGTGATTTAAAAAAATGTTTAATTATCTAAAAATAGACCTCAATTGAATGTCACAAATGTCAATTTGGAGGTTTCTAGTACTATTGAGTACCTTTTAAAAAAAATTATTTTGAGCTCAAATTTGGATGAAATTGTATTCTAGTAGAATTGTAGATTTATAGAAAAGGGATTTCCTTAAAAGTTATTTTTATGTGGTGTACAAGTCCACAAAGTGAGCCTCCTTCTACATTTTTCTGGAAACATGTAAAAAATGATTTTGGTGATTTTTTTGATGAATAACCATCTCCATAAAGTTAATGCATATGAAATTTTTTTATTTTATATCATTTTTAAAATTCCTATTTTTTACTAATTAAAACATCAAAGTATGTATTTTCTTGAGGTTTGGCACTTTTCAAGTTCTCCTACTTAGAGATTTTTTAACAAATTTGCTTTGGTGGTTTTCTTAATCTTAAAGGTGTGTTTACATAGATCATATTTTTTTAAGTTTTAAACAATTGTTTTTCTAATTTTAAAATACTCCCCAAAAAATCAGCCAAACGCAACAAATAGTACAAGTGTTTCTTACATTCACCCTGAAGCTTTGTTGCAACAAGAATAAGGTCTCCTGTAATTGCATATTTGGCCTATGATCCTTGCATCCATACTCTTGCAATTAGTTGGGTAGGGGATCCTAGTCAATCTTAATGCTTAGGGTATTCTTCATGCCTCCAATATTTGACATTCAATTGTTGATTGCGTCATGTCAATGAATAAATTTGTACAAGAGTAGCAACATATGGGGTCTAGGTAGAGTATCTCCAAGAACAATGATCTTCACTTTTCAAGAGAAAATAACAAGTAGATAAGGCTTGAATCACATGGGTACCACATCTTTCATGAATATAGGACACAATTGGAATTATGTGATGTTGATGGCTTGCAATAAGTTGCAAGACATGAACCATGAGCGTTGTGATCAAAGTCCTAGTATAAAAAATCTTGCAAAATTTACAAGACAAATTAGGAAAAACATATATGGAATGAATTAAATTCATTGTGAGGCAAAATTCACCCCAAAAGTTGGACCAAGGAGGAGTGTGGAGGACCTCTTATCTAAAATGCCTCCAAAAAATGGATTATCCTAAAAAGTTGGTCAAAGTTTTGTAAATGAATTTAAATGAAAAAAAAGACAACATCACTACATCACTCAAAAATGACCAATAGCACCTCAAAAATATTCTAAAATATGACCAAAGAAATTAATGTATCTTCTTAGACCAAAATTGCAATTAAAAACCTCCAATTAGGGCTCAAAATAGGTGAAATTGAGGCCTACAAAGTTGTTACAACACATCTTTGCCCTCCCCAAGTACTTTCTAACATCCCTCAATCATGTAATAAAACATTCAAATAGTGAAGGATAAGTTCCAAAGCAAATATCTAAGTCAAATGTGCCATTAGAGGCCTAAAATGGCCTAAATTGGTCTACATTGAGCCCTCACCATGAAGGAAGATTTGAAGGCATTAGAGTCCCATGAGTTTTTTTGAGTTCCCAAATTGTGGGAACATGCCACATCAATAGTTTGACATGGTCGAGACATTACCCCGTAAAATTTTATTGATTTTTTAATTATTTTTTAACTTCCAAACAATGTAAATTTGTACTCAAGATTCTAAATTCCACATGCAAGCCCATTTTAGACATCCACACAAAGAGTAGATGCCTATGGAATCATCACTTGTCCCATTTCGACAAAATTTCACAAAGTTATGGCCCTCCAAAGATTTGGATTCATTAGAAGAGGTATCACATTTTCACCATGCCTCATCTTTTAGCCATAACTTTTAGCTCATAGCTTGAAACCTTGTAATGCTTGTCATCCTAGTTTTCTTATGTTTTTATCTTTCCAATGATATACAACATGTCATACTTAATTGAGGGAGTCATTGAGAAGCCCTAACTCCTAGCCTCCAAGTGTCCCGGCGCCTCTAAGACATAGTCAACTTTGAATGACCATAACTTTTGGCCTACAAGTCCAAATTATGTGTTCTTTTGACAATTGGAAGTGTCTACTCAAGGTATTTTCAAGATTGTATGACACATAGCCAATTTTTTAATATCTAGGGTACTATTGTGTTGTGTTTGATTCGGAGTCTCTCATTCCTCCCATCTTAGTCTATTGCAAGGCTTGGGAAGTCACCCCAAAGGTCCCCCCTTGCTCACTAAGGCACTTTGGGCACCCCCAAGGAAATAGAAATGTGACATAAACACTTTCAAGAATTTTTTTAAAAACAAAATTCAATTTTTTTCTTCAAACATTCAAAAATTTTAGCCAATAGGGGCCGGTTCACAATTTCTGGACAATACAGGGAACATGCAAGGGAACAAACTTGAAATGGGATTCTCTTGCCTTCACATCCCTTCTAATGCAACAAATCCAACACACATCAATCAACTACAATACCGAAATTCAATATGCACTTGATCCTTAACATGTTTCATACCAATGTGCAATAAGAATTGCAATTGTTGAAGTAGAATCGGAAAAAATACCAAAAGAAATTTCAATTTGTACCTCCTCTTGGGGCCTTAAACCTTCTTCCATAGAAATGGCCACAAATTTGGTAGACTATAGATTTTTGAAAATTTAACTTGTTCATCTTTATGTACCTAAAAATTTCAGATCAACTCAATCCTTCAATCTTTTCATATAGCTTGCCAAAGTTGTTACTCTCAATTCAATGTGACAATAGACCTCTTCTCACAAAAACAAAAATAGCTTCAAGTTAGTTGAATTTTCATTTTTTGAAAAGCTTACTTGATCACCTTTATTGTCTTAGAATTCAAATTGATCCAAGTTGTTATTTGCCCACTAGTACTCCTCAAAGTTGGTCATTTTAAAGGTAATTATCAAAACCTAATTTTTCTCCATATTTCTAATTTAGCCTCCAATTTGACCTAAAGAACTCCATTTTTTTCACCCATTTCTTCCCAAAAAATTAAAAACCTACTAAAAAAATTGTCAATATGGTGAATTTCGTTAAAATGGTGGTATTCCATTAGATTGACATTTTTCATAGTTTGAACCATGCAATCTAAAATCTAAAATTGTCATAGATTTTTGAAATCTATGTATTATTGATGTATGAAATCTATACTTCTCTAAGATGTTTCAAATCGCACGTTCTGAAATCTAAATCTATCATAGATTTTGGAAATCTATAAGTCTAAGATGTCTAAAAATCTATACCAATCCTATGTGTCAATTTTCAGTTTAGGCTACGTGGTCTGAAAAAAGGCTTATGGAATGCCACCATTTTTGTCACTTTTCACCTAAAAACTCCCAAAACACATGTGTACATTAAAAGTATGAGAGAGAACAATAAGAGAGAGTTCTAAAATCTAAAACTCTCCTAATAAAAAAAAACCAACAAATTATTTAGCTTAATGACATTCAATGTAAAAATGTCATTTTTTAATAAAAACACCAAATTGGCATAAAACAACACTAAATTGTTGTAGAACTTTCTAAATTATTGTTTTTTATACTCTAACTAAATGTAGACTTCCTACTTTAGCATTCTTCTTACTATTTTGATGATTTAATAGTAGTTTTGGTTTTGCTAACTTCTTTTGTATATTTACTTAAATTTTCATTTTTATGTAGGCTTTTTCCTTTGGTTTCTTCTAATGGGTCATTGCAAGAAATACCTCTTGATTTTGTTGAGTTTTGCAATAGTACTCATGACTTTTTCAAGACTACTATAAAATTAGAAAAATAATTTTTAAATAATTTTTAAATATGAATAATATATACACCTCTAAGACAAAGTTTTCTTTAAAGCAGATGGACAATTTCCATTGATAAAGGAAACAATACATCAAACCAAGGGAATAAAGCCTCAGCAAAGTAATAACTCTTTTTTCTTTTTTTTTCTTTTTTTTTCTATTTTGAAGCAAGGACAATTACAACAAAGAAGCCAAGGCATTGGAAGCAAGAGAGGTAAGACAAAGGTTTTCACCGAAGAAAATGGATAGAAAAATCCTCTAAGTACGAGAACTTGAAAAGTGCCAAATCTCAAGAAAATAGGTACTTTGATGTTTTAATTAGGAAAAAATAGTAAAAACAAGTAAATACAAAAAAATAAAAAGTGACCACTAGCATCAACTTTATGGAGATGGTCATTCACCAAAAAACCCACCAAAATCATATTTTATATGTTTCAAAATACAAGCAAAAAGAAGCTCACTTTGTAGACCTCCATACCATATAAAATTATATTTGAAAATCCTTCTCTAGAAAGTTTGAAGTCTACTAGAAGACCATCTCAAGCAAATTTCATCTCAAAATCATTAAAAAATAAAGGTACTTCATAGTACTAAAAAACTCTAAATTGCAAAGTGTGATATTCAATTGGGGTCTATTTTTGGATAGTAAAATATTTTTGAAAATTATGAGAAAAATTAAAGAAGGTGTATGATAGTTATAAGTACCTTCTTGATAAATCTTGAGTCATTTGGAGCCAAAACACAAAAATTATAGCCAAAAAACAGATTACATGCAACATGTGACACAAAATAGTACAAGTGTTTCTTGCAATGACCCTAATTACCTTTCATAAACTTCTACACTAAATTCTGAAACTCCAATCACTATCTAATGGAACACTCTCTAAGTTGTATTCAATGTTCATTGACCAATTCTATTACTTTTGAACACATGTTCTTGACTATTTTGTCCATTTTTTTAACTATAGAGTGAGAACCAATTTGGTGGTTAACATGGAGCACTATAAAGATAAAGGGGAGGATAAATTATGGAAAATGCACAATACAATAGATGCTACATATTCCTATCTATTGCTACAAGTGACATGCATTAGAAGAAATTTGAGGGCATTAGGAGACTGCAGGTTCCCGGACTGCGGGAACGCAGTTTCTGCCCTGTGAACCCGAATCCTATGTGGTCGGGACACTGCCACGTAATATTTTTATTTTTATTTAAAAAATAAATAAATTTGGAATTATTTTCATATTTCAGGACCCAATTTTTAAATTTTTTTTAAAAATTTTTTTCCATAAAAGTCGGCCTGACGAGGATCTGCGGCATTGGGAGCCGTTTCGGGAACAGACCCGAAACGGTCTCCTAATGCCCTCAGATTTCATCTAATGCATATTTAGTTGTATTATGAAAGAGTTTATTACTTACAAAAGCATGTATTGTAGTTGGTGGGTCAACAACTTTAATTCCTACAACGCCGCATTTTCCATCTTTAACAAGGTGTAAATTCTATAAATGAAACATTAGAACAATGCAAAAACTCAAGCACTGCAAAGAATCACGTGAGTAGTACACAAAATGTCATGAATAAATTCTATGCACAATATGTAGTGACCTCACATACAAATGGCCTTGGTCTACAATGAAATCAACTACAATAGTAATCTAAAAACTCTTGAACAATAGAAGAGATCACTATCTCTTGTGATGATGATGGAAACAACTTTGCAAAGCCCTCTTCCATCTGCAAAAAAATAAGAGCTGTTGATTTCATTTAGGGAAAAAACAACCACCCCTACCTCTATTGTTGATTTCATTTTCAAAAACAACTTCATTTCAACTTTTAATTAGGCAATGATCTCTACTAATTGTCGGTGATGACATTAGGATTTGATGTCACACTACCCAAGTTCCAGAATTTTGGAATTGTACTTGTTGGGGTGGAACAAAACAAATTTTAGGGGTGGAAGGGTGAAGTTGATTTTCTTGTTGGGATGGCATTGTGAAGCTTATTAGACATTGCTAAAGACCATTTGGAGGTCAATAACTTAATTATTATTTGTTGTTCTTATTTTGATTTTCTTCAATTCTTGTTTAGGGTTGTTTTGCTCTATGGCATATTTGGTGGTGTAGTTTTGATTAAGGTTTAGTTTAGAATTTAAGTGATTACACATATACTATTACACGCTTACAATAACCAAGAATGCTCAAAACAGATGTTAGGTCTTAGGATTTTTAGAGTTGGCTGATGTTGAAGCTAATGCTGCTCATTCTAGTTTCTATTACTTTATAATAGAATGTAGAGGAAGTTCTTTTGCCCCATTTAGATGTAGGAAAAAGTTAGCTACAATGTTTTGTTAGACCTTGTTGTAGCATTTTGTTGATTGAATTTTGATTCTAGAATTTAAAATCAGAAATTCCATTTCATCTCATAACATATTGATTTGTTTTCTTGAGCTATGTCTGGTGGTTTTAGTATTTCTGGCTTTTGGTAAGGGCTTCTTACAGCTTGCCATATATACTTCTAGTTATTGAAATCAAATTTAATTGATTAATAACTTGTTTATTACTATGCACTATGCACTCAAAAGAGAGCCTCATAGAGATCAAAATATTTGGTTAGGCAATGTTTTTGCTTTGCACTTGATGTTTATAGGTCAAGTAGATTTCTTTGTTATTAACCGCATTCACTTGCCACCAACCTTTGTTGATAGTGTGCGCCACCTACGCAAGATGTAATAGGTCTTGGATTTACATCCACCTATAATACCACCCTTGGACTCATAGTTGTAGTTCATAGGCCCTCCTAGGCTCCATTTACAAAAATCAATACCCCAAGCCTCAAATTATCATTTCCAATAGTCCAAGGTCATAGTTAATGACACTTAAAACATCGTAGCTTAAGAAAACATATCTACTTTCCATTGTACTTCTAAACACTCCTTTCCAATGCTATATGGATTGGCATTTCCAAATAGGCCCAAGTTTGAATGGCTCACTCCTATTATTCTAATAGTGTATTCTTCTTTGGCCTTTAAGGCCAAGTGTGGATGGACCATAAAGCCTTCAAGTAGTTAGGGAAATCACTAGATGCTTGTGTTCTAGCTTATGAACACCCCTCATATTGTTGGAAAAAGTATGAGATTTGTATTTTCAACTGACTACACAAAATACTAAAATTAGGTTGCTCCAAACTAATTTGTCAACATTTGACACTATATAACTATTTTTAGTAGTTGTATATTTATGAATGTACTTCTTTTGAATTAGGTATTGTTGTAATTGGAATTCATGAACCTCCATGTCTAAAAATGAAATTGTTTTAAAAGTATTTGTTTACTTGATGGCTTGTAGAATAACTTTCTTTGGGGATAGCAACCTAATTATAAAGGCAAATTAACTTCATTATTTTATGTAGTCATAGATCCATAACAAAGAGCCCATGGTGAAGCATGAATTGAGATTATATGGATGTAGCTAGAATGTTCTTAAGAAAATTGAATACATTTTCTTGAAAAAAAGTGAATAGGCCTCTATCCTAAGTTGTTTCATATATTTTTAAACTTCCTACAATTAATTATGAATAAGTTCAAATTGAAATGGCAAAGGCCACAAGGTTCTAAATTGCCTAGCTCATCAAATGTACAAGATTTGAGCATTGTTGTTGCAATTAAGAAGCAACAAGTAGTTATATTGTACATTCAAAGATGTCGGCAATTTTTGAGCTTGAATGCTCAAAGAATGCTAGATCCAACCAAATTTAGGGCTTATCAAGTTGTTAGGATAAAATGTGATTTTTTTCCAATCTTGAAGAAATAAGAAGAAAAATTGTTGGAGAAATAATTTATTAAACCTCCTTGGCCCTTCACATGACCAAATGCATTTTGAGGTACATTCCTATGACTTGAATTCTTGATGAAATTTTTTTTAAATTTCTTATTGAATACAAAAACTCATGAGCTTTGTGAGAAAATAATTTTTAGTGCAATTGTTGCCCAAGAGCAAAAGTTATATGCAGTAAGCCTAAATTTCAACTTAGAAGGCACCAATTGAAATTTGTAGAAACTTGAAATTAACCTTTTTAATTTGTTTTACTTCTTGATTATATTTTTTGTCTACACATGAAGTTTTGGTATATTCTATTTGAATTATTATTGATGTAAAAAGTAAAGAACACTCTTGATTTTTGGGCAATCTAATCACCTTCTTAAAAGAACAACTTATAGGATTCATTTCTATTTAATACAATCTTCAAAACTTTTCAAACCATTTATTTGACAAGGTAAAAATTTGCTTGCTAGAAGAATCTCATAGTTGGAATTATTTTGTTTCAAGCCTATCTAAGAGCTATTAACAATTATGTTTTTCTATCAATCTTAGACCTACTTCTACATAATATTTTTTAAAGAATGAAAATCAAGTGTGTTTGTCTTGAAATTTTTCCTAAACTTTCAATCCAATTTTTCAGTAGAAAGATTTTTAAATTCAAAGTCTACAATGCAATAAAATTCACAAGGTAGGAGGCTCGAATGTTGGAGGGTCATTAGAAACCGCTCATGTAGACTCACCTGTAATGGACTTGAGGTGGTCTTTAAATGGACCTTCTACTGTCCTTGAATGGATCAATAAAAAAAATATTGTTTATTGTAGGAACCAATCATTCTCTTTGCTTTCCCCATTTCTCTTTAGAAGCTGTAAGTGAATGACTATGACTCATCTTGTTTGAAAATTCATAAGTAATTCAAAAATGATTCAAAAAATACGAAACGACTTGGGTTACAATCAAAATCTACTTTTCTTTGTCTGAAAAATGAACTAAAAATAATCCCATACAAAAAACCACATGAAAAAGGTGGACCAGCCCGTAGATGGACGCTTTAAGAGCCTCCTACCTTAGTATCTTTAAATCTAAACAGTTGAACTTCATTAACATCTTACCACATGATTATAGACAAGTAATGTTCAATATCCTATGGATAAATTTTAAGAGAAATTGGCATATGAATAGATCCAAATTTATTTTTTTTTAAATTTTAAATTTTAAATTTTTATTAACTCAATAGAAATTGCAATTTTGAATGTTTATTGATAGGAAAATTTCGTAGGGCATTCGAGGGATAAATTAAAAAATGAAGCTTGGATACTATACCTCTTACTTCATTTCCATTGGTTAAGAAATTGTTCATGTCTACAACAATTGGATTTTTTTAGTCTTCAAACTACTTCAAAGTTCTCAAATGTATGAAGTACAAACTCAGCAATTTCTCCTTGGGGCCCTTACTGGGACTGGCAACAGCATTGATCGGCATTGCGTCCTTCATCATCATGTGTCAAGGTGATCAGACCTGTATTTTTAAGTTATTGTTGCAATAAAATTCTGTTTCATTTGTGTACAAAAGAGGGATCAAGCCCTAATTATGCAACAACCAGATTTTGTGCTAAGCTTATTTGCCTGATGAGGTGTTGTTAAGTATACGGCAATGTCCAAGGAAGAGGACATTTTGCGACATAAAGGACCAATGAGGAGGGCAGAGCTCCATGAGGAGTTGCTTTATATCGTAAAATGCTCGACGATGAGGGACATTGTCCGATGTAAATCACAAGCAGGAATATTAAAGTTGGATGAAACATTTGGGATGAAAAAAAAATTGGATGAAGAATCCATAATGCTTGATTACGCGGACAAACTCACATAATACGGCTGATTGCGTTGCAGAACTTTCCCAATAAATGAACGGTTGATTTCTTGGGAGTGGTTTACGAACATAGCTTACAGTATGCTTGGGGCATATCTTGCAAGTGGAATAAAATATGAAAGTAAGGTGGAAACACCCATTCCCGTCTATGTATCCATTTCCATCTATATGTAGCACGACTGCACATTTTTCAAAGAAAAATGTGCACCCGTGCTACATATGGATGGGAATGGATACATGGACGGGAATGGGTGTTTTGCCCTTAACATAAGAGGATTTCTAGCTGGTTTGTAAGACTGTGAGTTCCCAAATGTTGGGAACACATTGGGAACTCTGGAAACGTGATACTGATGTGGTCGAGCAACTGCCATGTCAAAAAATATTAATTATTTATTAATTATAATAAAATATTTTTTTAATCATTTTTTTCTTTTTAAAACATTCTGAAGTTTTTTGAAAACAAAAAATTTTAATTTTTTGTTTCAAAATTCAAAAATTCAGACCAACAGGGGGCTAGTCTGGAGTAGTGGGAACAGTTTCAGGGAACACCCCTGAAATGGTCTTCTTGGGCCCAGAAATCTTCTTAACCCCTAAAGCCTTGAACATCGTTTTTTGAGATTATAAATTTTTTGGGCAGCTCACTATGGATGGAGTTTTTTTTTTCTTTGAAGTTTAGATACAATGTGTGCCCAAGGAGTAGCTTTAAGGCCCAACAATTTTCATAACTTTTGACTTTACGGTTAAAAAGTTATGGTAGGATATGATGTTTTCTTTACTCGGCGGGCAGCCCGGGCAGATGCAAAAACATCTTCAAAAAAACTTTTTTTTTAAAAGTGAAATTTCAAATTGGTTCTTTAGATTTATACAGACGTGGGAAGCTTTGAATCAATCCATTCCGATCAATGAGTCAAAAGTTATGAAGATTTTGAGTTTGAGGTAGTTTGTGGCCAGTTACAAAATCTCTACAATACAAAAAAAGTTTGAAATTCTTCATTTAATTCAATTTTTCATATTTTTGGAAAAAAATAAAAACAAAAGGTGTAGATTGTTTATTACAACATTTTAACCATTGGGATTGAATATTTTCAATTCCATGAATAAAATGTTCACAATTTAGTATTTTGGTTCATTTTTTACTTCTTTCTACTTACTTATTTTTTCCTATATGTTGTGCAATTCCAAATGGTTTGAAATTTTTTGAGAATGTAGCCAACTTGCATTGAAGTACAAATTCAAAGAGTAACCACCATTTTGAATTTTTTTTCCACACAAATGTGACCTTGTGAAGTGCAGCCGCCTGGATTTCCGTAGGGATAAAAAAACAATTTTTGTCAATTCAAATGCTTATATCTTGCAATCTACACAATGGAAATTTCTGAATTTTTTTCCACATGCTTACAAACCACCTTACTACAAGATCCTACGGTTACATGAGTCAAAAATGTGTTTTAAAAAAAAAATTGCACTTGTATAAGAAATGGCAGTTTTGGAGCATTATTGGTGAAAACATAGTCAGAAACCTTTAGGGGTTAAGGGAGGAAGTCCATAAACTGACCATCTAAGGGATGGAACAGAATTTTGGGCAGGTCAAACATCTTGAAATATTTTTCAATGAATTTTCCTTGAAAGAGAGCTTGAATAGACAATGAACCCAAGTCGTTTCATATTTTTTGGAGCTCTGTAGAATTAGTTATGAATTTCTAAAGTCAATATGGCATAGGGCTCCAAAACCGCCCACCTCCTTAAATGTTCACCATTTGTACATTACTGTAAAGATCAAAAAGCATCATGTACTGGAAATATACATCCCAGAAGGTGAGCAGTTCTGGAGCCTGAGCGGTTTTTGAGCCTCCTCCCTTATGAATCAATGGTCCTTTGGAACAATGTTGCAAAGCCGAAACCAAGTGGCGGGGCGGGGGCACAAAGCCCCCTCACATTAAAGGGCAAACAGGAATGCAATACTAACTGCGCTCCCAAGATGAGATGCTGAGAGCATATGAAACATGGCCATGGCTTGGGTTTCTGATTGACAAATGGCCTTCTTTTGTATGTGGTGATGAAACAGGATGAGACGTAGCCAAGTTCCACACAGAGAGGATTATGAAGACGGACATAATGGAAATACTTGTGGTGGTTGAATGGACAACTAAGGTTTGGTTCAATGAATGGGAAGAACTGGCAGCTAGTATAAGATGAGCCATTTGATTTACTGAAAAAATTGATTGAAATACTGAATTACAGGCTGGAGAACCGACAAGAAATCATGAAATTAGGATTTTAACCGGTACAAGCTTAAGATTCCGGATTTTTAGCTGCTTGGAATATTAAAAAGGTAGTTTTAAACTGAGTGGCCCGAGGGTATGGTTGGTTTTCAGCTGGGTATGATGTGGGTGGGCCGGTTCTTAGACAGCCTTAGGGGCTGAGAGTCAGGAGGGGTCCCAAGAACTCTCTCATTTGGCGCCCTAAACCTCAACGTCTCTCTACGCTGTTTGCTCGCTCCGAAGTCCGAACTTGCTCGCACTCCCGCACTCCCTGCTCCGCGGCTTTGCCTCGCCCACGATCGGCTCTCTTGCATCGAGACTCTCACGATTCCCATTTCCATCCAACCCCCTCTCCTCTCGCCGTTCCCTTCGCGGACCACCTCCTGGTCTTCCCCGACTCCGTCGCCGTGACTCTGCGAGTCTCCTCGTCGTCCCGCTACTTCCGGCTTCCGAATTATTGATCTCTTCTCAAACGCAAGAAGGTGCCGGCCTCGGGGAAGAGCTTTTCCCTCGAATTGGGTATGATTATTCTCTCTTTTATTGCTATAAAATCCATCGAGAGGGACTGATTTGGAGGTCAGCTTCATGAGAGGAGAGACGGAGATAGAAGAGAGGAAGGGAAGAGAGAGAAGAGAGTGGGACGGATTTTCAGGTAAGCTTACAATAGAGAAAACTGGTCATGGGCCCTTTTCTCCTTTGTTTCTGGAAGGGGGCTCCACTTCAGCCCGACAAGAAATAGTGAATAGTGTTTTGGGAAGGGAGCCAGAGGACATACCAAGTGCATACACCTCCTCTCCATTTTTCCGTGTGCTTAGAGTATCCCCATACTATACATGGCAAAGAGGGGCACCAAAGCCTAATTTGGAGTGCTCAGTCAATTAGCCTAAGTTTTGTGGTTCTCCCTTGCCCCATTCCTGAAACTTTAATTGACACACCAAGACAAGAATTCATCAATTTAGCACAAGTACCCAAAACAAGAAAAGCTTCATTCTGCTAATGAGGTGCATCTTATGAGTGACTTTGCACACAATACTCACCTTTTTGCATTTATAAGTCCAAGGACCGAGAACTGATCTACAAACAGTACCTCGAAATTTGAATTAGATTACATAGCGTGCCACGCTTTGCATACACAATTTGGCTATGCTCCCATCAAAGTATAGAGTTGACATTTTTTTTTCATTTAGCGAGTATGGCATGGGGCTCTCCCACTGCCTTAGCCCGCCCAATGAGCGTGTTTTGTCTGTTTAGTGTGTTGGCATGGAGATGCTCTTATTACATTTGGCCATCGCCAAGCATTTTCTGAGGCACATCTTGCGCGTTGTAGGGAAGTCGATATCACCTGGCATGGCTATATGTCTAGTCTAAGCCATTCCTTGTATGCCGTTGGGGATGCTCTTAGCTAACTAGAATGGGGTGATTAGTGACCACAATAGGAACTTTCAGCTTTTCAGTGTTAATTCATTGCAGGAAGTGACTCTTTCAAGCCTTATGTATTAAAAAATATTTGACTGCATTGGGTGAGTAGGATGGCCATTATGGATATTGTTTTAGTTGGTTTTGGGGTAGTTCTAGAAACCATGATAGGTGGAGCACTTCAAAAATTCATACCTATAACGAATTCAAACTTTGATGAAAAAATATAGTTTGAACTACTCTCATCATTTCTATCACTTGTCTACATGTGGAAAAAAAATAGATGATTTCAGCAATGATATGAGGGCAAACTCCTCATTCGGTCTCTAATGAGTTGTTTTACCTTAGTTCCAAAGAGTTTCATCTTGTGTTTTCTCTCAAACTCCGGCTCCTAGTCCCCACCTCATTGCATCACTTTACAGTTAATCCTAATGTCACCGTTTAGCTAAGTCTCCCATCTTGTCCTTCCTTGTGTTCAGGTATGTGAATGTATCCACTGTTGATGACAAAACTGCTAAGAGCAGCCCCACAAGCACACGGCCAAACCACATTGTAAGTGTTGTGGGCCGTTGATCTTCTTCTCACAAAGAGGATCAGTGGCCTACAACACTTACAATGTTGTTTGGCCGTGTGTCTGTGGGGCTACTCTAAAGCCATGTCCAAAGTTGTTCAGAAGACTGGAGCTCAATTCCTTGAGGTTAGTTTTGGCTATTTTCATGAGAAGTCTTCTGTTGGCTTGTAAAGTGGCATGGCTACACAATGGAATAACTTACTACTTTAACCCCTAAAGGACTGAGGCATTTTTTGGCTTGAAAACCACTCAAAACTGCCATGTTTGCTACTTCCTCCCAAAAATACAAAAAAAAACATTTTTTTTAGAATCTAACCGTAGGATCTTGTAAATTACTTGTTTGAGATCATGCGGTAAAAATTTCATGAAGTTTGACCGCACGGATTGGAAGATATTAGCATTCAAAGTTGAAAAGAAAAAAAAATTGAACTTTGACTTGCAATTTCAGATGACTTTGACTGCCATTTGTTGAATTTTTTTGCAATATAGACCCTGAAGTAAAAAAAATTTATCTGGAACATTTGAGTTGAGAATTAGGGGAAAAAATTTCAAAAAATAACTACTTGATTTTCATTCAGTAAAAAATTGTTAAGTAGAAGTAGGTCCAAGATTGAACAAAACACTAAGTTGTTAATAACTTTAAGATGTAATTGGAAAACCATGATCCCAACGGTGAGCTTGTTTTTGCAAACATCCTAAACCCTATCAAAAAAAAAATTTGAAAAATTTGAAAAATTACATTCATAAATGAATTCTATAAGTTATTTTTTGAAGAAGGTGCTTAAATTGCCCGAAATACAAGATTGTCCGTAATTTTCTCATTATTTGTCCAAATAAAATGAACCAAAGCTTCAGATGTAGAAAAAAAACATAATCTTTGAGATAAAAAATAAAAAAATAAAAGAATAATCTTTTTTGTGTTTTTTTTTCCTGCCCAACGAACTGCTTTTTGGACTTAGAATGGCATAATTTTTGCTTCCAAGCACCAATTGAAATAAAAATTATATTTTTGGAAAGCTAATCTGATTTCCTATCTTCAAAAAAAGTTTCAAAAAATCAAAGCAAAAATTCAGGTCACACAAGCCTACCCGAAATTCCAAGTGTCCCCCGAGGGGACTTCAGTCCTTTACGGGTTAAAGCCAGTTGTTGACAGTTTTCTCATTTTCTTACAGCCAGTATTTGTCTTCAGCAATGCACGAGGATACTAGGCCAAGCTATAAGCATGTGGTATTCCAGCATTCTTGACACTCTAAAATTTTGTGTTTTCTCATGCTGTGCAAACTGCAAAGTGTCTTTTGACTTCATATTGCATGTTTATCGTTTAGTCAATTTTGAATGGAAAATACCTTAACCCTTTAGTGCCCGGTTGACCACTTTTGGGTTGATTGTTTGCACTTTTGGTCTAATATTGTTCAAAATACATTTGATCACAAAAATCTCAAAGAGCAACGCAATTAGAGTGTCTTCATACGCTTCAAACAAAACCAATTTCAAGAGAATTGGAGTACTAATTCATTAGCTATGAGGTTGCAAACTCAAATGGCCTGAACCTTCAAATGGGAAGTATTCAACAAAAATATGAAAAAATATCAACCGATTTGTGAGATTTTGTTGTATCTTGATGTTTTGACAAGGCATCAGTGTTGCTTTGTACTCTCATGAATTCCCAAAGTAAACTTACGCATTGAAATTTATATAGCACAAATTCTAAAGGGTCATTCAGGTAATTGATTTTTGAGTATTAAACAAAACAATTTCTAATTCCAACAAGGCTCTAAAAGAAAACATGATTTAGAGGTACATTTTTCTTTCTTCAATGTACCAAATCTGCAATTTTAGAAGGGTATTGCTTTTGATGACCATAGATGATTATTTTTTGTGAATTTCAAAAATTTGTAACTAATTTCAAAAAGCTTCAAAAAATATGAAATGACTTGGGTTAGATGCATGTTCTACTTGCCTCTCAAGAAAAATTTACTAAAAAAATATTTAAAGATGTTCCACCTCCCCAAAGTTCAATTCTAGCCCTTAACCCCTAAAGCCCTAAACTGTGTTTTTTGAGAACAAATTTTTTTTGGGCAGCTCACTATGGATGGAGTTTTTTTTCTTTTCTTTGAAGTTTTGATACAATGTGTGCCCAAAGAGTAGCTTTGAGGCCCAACAATTTTCATAAATTTTGTCTACATGGTTTAAAAGTTATGGTAGGATATGTTGTTTTCTTTACTCGGCGGGCAGCTTGGGCAGATACCAGAACTTCTTCAAAAATTACTTTTCTTAAGAATAAAAATTTGAAATTTTTTTATTAGATTTTTATTTAAAAGCAAAGCTTTGAATCAATCCATTCCAATCAATGAGTCAAAAGTCATGAAGATTTTGAGTTTGAGGTAGTTTGTGGCCAGTTATAGAATCTCTACAGACTACAGTACAAAAAAAAGTTTGAAATTCTTCATTTAATTCAATTTTTCATATTTTTGGAAAAAAATAAAAACAAAAGGTGTAGATTGTTTATTACAACATTTTAACCATTGGGATAGAAAATTTTCAATTCCATGAATAAAATGTTCACAATTTAGTATTTTGGCTCATTTTTTACTTCTTTCTACTTACTTATTTTTTCCTATATGTTGTACAATTCCAAATGGTTTGAAATTTTTTGAGAATGTAGCCAAGTTGCATTGAAGTATGAATTCAAAGAGTAACCACCATTTTGAATTTTTTTTCACACAAATGTGACCTTGTGAAGTGCAGCTGCCCGGATTTTCGCAAGGATAAAAAAACAATTTTTGTCAATTCAAATGCTTATATCTTGCAATCTACACAGTGAAAATTTCTGAATTTTTTTCCACATGCTTACAAACCACCTTACTACAAGATCCTATGGTTACATGAGTCAAAATGTGTTTTAAAAAAAAATTGCACTTGTATAAGAAATGGCAGTTTTGGAGCATTTTTGGTGAAAACATAGTCAAAAACCTTTAGGGGTTAAAAGGTTGATTTATGGACCTTTTACCTTATTTATAGCAATTTGTACCGTTGAATGAGTTTCATTTTTTGTTAGGTTGAAGAATCTCCTTTATGGAAATACTTTATACGGTTTGATCTAAGATTACATCTTTAGAGTGACCACAAAATTCACTTTCTTAGAGAACTACGCTTGCCCTCCAAATTGACCACGAGCGCTAAAAGATTAACCACAACATCAAAAGCATTATCAGAGCACAATCAATTGCAACTTATTCTTAGTCCTGCAATTCTAAGTTGGTATCCACTGAGTTTGAACAAAAGATTTTGATTTGCATTGTAGGTTAGTTTGATACAAATTCCTTGCTTGGAATTGTTGGAGACATGTCCTTGTTTGAGAGAGCATTACGGATGTTGGATGTGATGGGCAAGGAAAGCAGTTGTAAGATGTTTCCAAATGCCAAGTCCTATGCTATTCTGTGAGTGATCATGCAAATAACATGACTCTCTAATTTTTGTTAGTTTATCTTGTAGTTTATATGGTAGAAATTTCTGAAATTTTTCCACATCTACACACTAGTGTACTACAAGATCCTATGATTTGATATGTCCAAAAACATTTTTTAATTTAATTTTTTTAAATTAATATTTATATTACAAGCGGCATTTTTGGAGCATTTTTGATGAACACATAGTCTAATAAAAACATTGAGGGCTTTTTTGGATGCATGGGCAGCTCATTGGTCTAACTTGTATGATAGCAAATCTTTTAAAATTTGCAAAATCTTGCATGTGGAAGAGACATTTGCAAGAAACCAACAATTCATTGTCTTTTGTATGTAACTTAGTTAAACTTTCACAGTTCTCGATCTTGTTTCTTATACTTGTCTCTTTTGGAGAATGTCACCTGAGTTGGAGAATGTCACCTGTCTTTTGAGTGGATAGTGAGGCATGATGCCTCATTACCCACCCAAAAGAATTTGAAATTGAAAATAAATAAATTATTAACTCAACCCACCACCCACCCCCTTCCCAAAAAGAAATTTTTAATTTTTAATTTTTATATTTAAATTAAATTAATTTTGTAATTTAAAATTTACATTTCCGCCACCCCACTTCTTGTAATTTTCAAAAAGCAATGTGATTGACAATCGATATGGGATTTTACTCGTATCCTTATTTAGTATACACATTTTGTATTGTATACATATTTCAATATTGTATCCATATTATATATATATATATTTGTATTTCTATTTGTATTCATATTTTAAATCTGTATTTGTATCTACATTTGGACAATTCAGATTAAATCTCACGAGCTCAATGGCTTGTGATTTTTTCAGAAATCAATGGTGATTTCAAAGGTCACCATTTTAAAAAAATGATCAATGGCCTGTAAATTTTTGGAGAGGGGGAGGGGGGAGAGGGGGAGAGGGGGGCCAAATGCAAACTAGGGTGGCTGCATCTTTTCAGAGGATAGTCTGATTCCAATTAAGCTTATTTTTGTCTCCACTTTTTGTCAAATCTGTAGCTCCCTAGCAAGCTACTATGTATTGCCCACGCTAACATTTCTTACAAGCTTTTGGATGTTACAATATGCTCACACATTTCACTGCACCGTACTGACCTAGTCAAAGAACACTAGCAGAAAATCTAGGCTCCAAAAGTTGCTTTGAAGAGCCTGAAGTTACAGCGCTCAGTATACCGAGTGACCTCAGAATACAGTCCAAATGGCACCTGGATTCTCAAGGCCAACATCCTAAACTCCTAAGAGCATCTTCAATCCGCCCTTTTCAACGCCACGGCAACGACAACTTTTGCAGGGTTTTCATAATGGTATCAAGAACTTGCCCCAATGCTAACGGCACTTCTCCCGTTACCTTCCCGAGCACATCATTTTTTCACTCTTGCATGGCAAAAATCGATCCTTTGTTGTGCCCTTCAAGCTCCTCTGCATCCCTCAGTCAACGAATTTATGGCGACCCCACAGTCTCAAACGCGCGAAAAGGAAAGAGCTTTTCCAATAACAAACCGCCAACGCATCAAAAATGTGAGCGCTCCTGACTCCACCCTCGAGCTAGAAGTTTATCACACGGGTCCTGTGTCTAATTGAGTTTTCTTTCTAATTGGGTATTAAAAGAAAGCCTTCCAAGCAATGAACTCTTTTAGTCACGTTTTTGAGTGTTTCTAATCTAATGTTATGGTCAAAGTTCAATTAATCTATTCTATCCTATTCTACTTTATTGGTTGAAATTGTATCTATTTCTAGTTCCAAGCATTCGGTAAAAAGAAACTTAACAGTAAAACAACAAGAATGAAAATCAAATGGGAGCGGTTTACCTCCTCTGCGTAAATCTCCATAGTCCCATCATTGAACATCATCATGTGTAAATACTCCCCCACAACCTCGCCATCGAAATCATCTTGGCTCTCCATCTAATCCATAGTAATTCTCACGTTGTTGGTCAATTAAATCTACCCTGGTTAAAAGGAAACTAAAGGTTATGTAGCGCTAATTTAATTGAGTAATTCTTGTAATTCCTAAATCCCAGGTAATTAAAAAATACCGCAATTCAAATTAGTCTACCTATTTTGTTAATGTTCTATTGTAAAGAAATCAATAGAAATTTAATGGTTAGCTATTATTTTGGTTTGAATTTGATATTCTAATTGATTCAAATTGAATTTAATTAATTTGAATGGAAAATTATCGTCAAATCTTTTCAAATCTAAGTAATTTTCGAAATTGTTTTAAATCCTTAGAGAAATTAGTTGTCAATTTGTCCCTTCCCTTTTGTCTTATTAGAATATTTTAAATCAAAACTATTGTCAAATATTTTAAAAACTAGTAAATTTTTGAATTTTAGTTAAGTTGTAAGAAAATTAGTTGTCAATTTGTTTGTTTCTTTTTTGGCTTATTAGGCCTTAAAGTAATTACAGTAGTCTGAAGACAAGAGGTTTAAGAACTTCACATACTAGAACTACATAGAGTCCATATGATTACTTCTTGAAAACTACTCGTATTAAAAATACAAACTAAATACTATAGAAAAGTACAACAAACTACACCTTAAACCGCTAATAGTATTTGCAAACTACTATTGACTTTCATACAAGAAGTGAGAATATACGCAAACTCACAAACTATGTAATTTATTCCAATACATACAGTAAGTTGTTTTGAATGTATGGTGTGAACCAAATCTACAAGTACAATAGTACTTTTGACATACAAAAACAGAATACAAATAAAAGAAGTGAGTATACCTGAATCTGGGCAGTTCAGCCTTGCAACCTCATAACGTTTTGCCAACAGCTTGGCATCTTCTTGAACACACCCTAAAGTGGCTGCCCTCTCTTGTAATTCGACGTTGACCTTTCCAAATCTCAAGCTCCTAAACCAATCAGGATCTACAAAGGCTTGGGTGCACTTCAGGTCAACACAGCGATTCCCACTTTGATATACAATTTTGGCGCAGAATGGGTGATACATATGTTTACAACTACTCACAATGATATTACTTTTAGAAAACGCAAAACCACAAAGGGAACAGGTAGTGATTTTGAGGAACATGTCCAGCCCTAAATCATCTTCATCAACTTCAGAGCTTGGATAGATAATAGGTGTAGGATGGAACCCAAGGGTTGATCTTCCAATCTTCAAAAGTTCACACTCGGCCTTGACACCAGCAAGCATAATTTTTTTCAAACGCAGCACTCTCTCACATTCTTCAGCTTCTCGTTCAACCTTTGTTGCTTCCATCTTCTTGGCGTTTAGTTCCTGTTGTTTCTCCTCCATTACCTCTTCCATAAATGCTCTTTTTCCCTCATTGCTCTTCCGTATCACCTCATCAAGGACATTACAATCACTTTTCATTAGTATTTTCAATTTGGCATTGAATGAATCACAAACCAGCTCTAGAACCCTTACTTCACCTCCCACTTCACTCTTTTTGGTTACTGCAGAGTTGAAGTTGGTCTGCAGTGCTTCCAACTCCATATTCAAGATGCAGAATAGGTTTTCCATGTATTCCACAGTAGTCGGACTCTCTATGCCTATTTCTCTCTGAAAAGCACTCCCAGGATTGAAATGCCGAAGTTGGGCAGATTGTGATTGCAAAACACACAAGAAAAAACCCTAAACCTTCAATTCTAAACATTTCAGTAATTCATGCTTATAATGCAAACCTATCCATAATTTTTGAGGTACTGAATTTAATAACTTAGAAGAACTAAAATCAAAAAATTAATGTCTACCAAAAGACTTCCATGGACATTGTTCATGAATAGGAAATGCTGAATAATTTGAAAATCAAGTAATTTCAAACAGAGTATAAATAAGAAAAGCAAACCGTTCCAGCGTCAGATTGACCACGAGAGGAGCCTTCTCCAATTTCGACCTTCACCTCCGTCTTCACAATGGGCACAAGAACCTTGACTTTCTTCCAACTCGTTTTTGTAACTTGAAGCCCTTCTTGAATTGCATATTCCAATTTTGCTTTGTCTTGAGCCTATCTTATACGTTGGTGCAAATTGGTCTCCTCCCCAAATTTGCACCAATTCACTTTTTCCTTCTTTTTGTGCTCAAACACAATACCCCGAGCAAATTGGCAACTCACAACCCGTGGAATCTCCAAATCAGGTGTTTGATACACAAGAGGGTGCAAGTACTGGATCCTTGACCTCACCTCGGTGTCTTTGCAATACGCCAAGCGTATCCTGATCTCCTTCCAGCCCCTTGACCCTTACCAAATAATTCGATCATCATCTCTTCTGGGACGTCTTTCCCCTTCCTCAGTCTGTGGGGATTAATTCCATCATCTTCAAGTTTGTAGGCTCCTTTAAAATCCTGCCACTGCATAATGGCAGGAGGTTTCTTAAGACCATGCAGAAGCCCTTCAAGCTCAGAAACAGAGAGTGTACTGGACCGTCTCCTTTGCTATTTTCACCCATGGTTGTAGAGGACAGTCCAGATTTTGATCTTCTTCCAGACTCAATCACCTTCTCCTTCATTGTACCCTTCACAAAATCAAGGGAATAACAACAATATGAGAAATCCTTAATTTAATCACCAACCTAAAGGGGGGCCTACACTGTAAGAATTTTTTTTTGAAAAATAAAAACGACAGAATTCTAACGTAGAATATCGTCCCTTGCTTTAGGACTGTACTCCTATTTAAGCAGTGCCCCATTGAATCAATGCCGTCCAAATGACACATGTGGTAAACAGTTAAGTGCGAATTTCATCTGGACACAAATTTTGTAGCAACTAGCTCTCAAGCCACCGGGATGTGATAGAGATTCTCCCAAAGAAATAAAGTAAACAATAGAATTAATCGAAATCCTAAAAGTCTCAGTCAAACCTATACCCAAATCCTAATAAGTGCTTTCTTGAACTTCCTGCTCACTTAAGGTACCCTAACACCCACTGATTGGTAAAACAAGTGGATCTTCCTCTAAACCCTTTCCCCTAACAAAATAGAAAAGACAGGGCGCACTTTAAAAGAATGAAACTATACCCTAAACTCAATAAGTATTATCATGTTTATTTATGCAAGAAATCATGAGGAGTTTACAAACTTACCAAGCGTAGAAGCAGAATATACTGGAGAAATCAAGTTTCTTGACAACGTCATCAACTTTGTTTATATCTCCTTTGCAAATCTGCAATACCAACAATACAAGAAATTTAGAACTGTGCAATGTATCTAATGCACAATGACGAATGCAATAAGAAAGCCCATGACCAGAGCAGATCCCCGAAATGCACAAACAGTAAACGTACCACTTCTTTATCACTCGTAATCCTCGATACTTCCCATACCCTAAAATCATCACAAGAGAAATTAAATTTGGAACACTACCAGAATTCATCTATAAGCAATGTCCATGGAAAGCAAGCGTATGTACGAAAAACAAAATGCAGAATTCCAAGTGGAAACCGAAGAACATCCGCATAATGCTCAATACTCCCCAAACCCTGAAACTGTCCCACGAGAATATAACAAAAGCAAACTTCTGGAATCATTCTCTGAGCATTGTCCATGGAGAACAAACCCACATGTAATTGACCCTAAAACCCTAAACCGCATGTAAAGAGACGAGTTTTCTACTTCCTTCTTCTGTAAGCTAAAATGAAACCGTTTGCTGACTTTAGGGCTCCCTTTCCAAGCTTAATGAGCAAATTTTGAACCTCACAAATAGGCGATGCTCTACCTCCTCCCAAGCAAGATTAAACAAAAACAAGGCAGAGCTATCTCACATTCTCACTGTAGAAGTCATTGTTTTCACTTTTCAGAAGCAGAGTAATTTAAGCCTACGACCACAAGGTTCTCTAACATCAACAAAGCCTTCTAAACCCTAAGCTAAAAGTATGGTGTGGCAGGAGGGAACGTGGAACAAGCAAAAAAAAACTAAAATCAAGCGCAAAACTAACCCACAAACTTGGAAAGTGAACATGTGAACGGGAAAAAAAAAGAGAGACGAAGATGACCGGCTACAACCGGTTGCGGAGACTGAGAGACTGTGTACTGGCGGTCATCTTCGCTGCCATTGGTTCATCTGGATCTCACCTAGATTTCAAACGAATGGCGCGCAGTTCCTTTAATCGACGGCTGATATTCAACGAAAAATGTACACTTAGTACAAAGTACAAACCAAGTGTAATTCAGGTACTCTCAATTTTTGCCGAAAGTGTACCTAGTGTAGTTGACTTGTACCCTTAAAGTTTTATTAGCAATAGCCAATGAATGTTTAATTCTATACAATTTTTTTTTAGGAAAATGGTGTTCTTTGTTGGCTATGTGCATGGGCTGATTTTGAATTCACATGCATGATCATTCATTATGACATCCACCATTTTCAGCATGTCTGTTAACAAGTCTTGGATTGACTTGGTTGGTTCATAGCTTCATCAAGTCCATTATGGATGCACCCTCTGAGCAACTTTATCTCCTTAGTGCACCTTCACTTCATAAAATCATAAGTATTTGAAAGCAAGGTACAAAATTCTGGAAAAATAAGGCTTCCTACTATCCGTAATTTGCCTTCCTGTGAAAATCATTCTCATATTTTTCTACTTCTTACATTTGTGTACAGACCTTCATTTGTTGTTAGAGAGTCCATTTCTGAGCCTCTTACCTTCGAACATCCAAGGTCAACATAATCCAATTTGAACCTAAAGAATACTGCATTATGCTCTGAAGAAGAGATTTTAGAACTCTCATAAGGTAGGTACATCCAAAATGGCACCTGACTTTAAAGCACCCTGTACAACATGCATACATTTTCAAAATCAGTCATGTACTCAGACTGTAGATGGCGCTTTCAGAAACACACTTTGACTGTTAATAACTTTTGCATACGGTATCTAAATCCACTGTTCTTTGGTGAGTTGGAACATGCTTTCACTCACCAACAAGACTGTAAAAATTATGAACAACATAATAACAGGAACTAGGTACAGTATGAAAAACTGGTGCTTTTAGATGTACCTACTTTACACCTGTCCTCCAAACACAAATACAAACACCAATTCACATAAACATATTCTTCTAAGCTTTGAAACTTTAGAAAAACTAAATGCACAAGACTGCAGCCTTGAACAGGAAAAGGTGGTGAATGGGCAACACCATCATTCACTTGGAGGCAAAGCAAAAGAAAAGAAGAAAAGGTGGTGGCTTGGTGGAGAAAGCCAGAGATGATCATGAGGAGAGGAATAAAAGAATAGTTGAGAGCCAAATTGCATCAACTTCATTCTCCCCTTCATTAAATGTTGCTTATTGTCCTAGAGATGTGGTACCCTGTTCAATGTGATTTATTTATCAATAAATCACAAAAGGTATGTTTGTACTTGGTGTTAGGGTGATGTTTGTAATGTAAATCCGGTCCACAAGTAAACATAAATTTCTTTCTATGATCATGAGTTACAAATAGTCCTTCTTTTTTACTTTTTGAGAAAGTGCCAAGATGGCGATCACTCCAAAATTGGTGAAGCATTGTATTTTGACATTCATCCATCTTTGGGGGCTTAAAAGCACTTTTTCGTCATATTCATACACTTTTTCATCTAAATTTGGCAACTTCATCCATGCTTTAAAGAGATTTGGAAAAAAATTGGCAACAAAAGATTACTCTTATCTGGCAAAAAAGAGACATGTATTTGAAATGGTGCAATCTGGCCTCACAGTGCCAGAAAAAAAAAAGGCTAGTTACAACACTCTTTAATAAATACCAAGTGGAAACATACCTCAAGTTTTCTAGCTATCCTTATACTATCTATGGTGTTTACAAAAACGGCCCCCCCCTCCTCCCTCCCCCTTGAAAATTAATGGTGACCACCGATGAGGGAAAGTGCCACGTGGCACCCATCCGGCAACCCGACAGTTATTTCTTGTTGTCGTCCCTCGACGGAGGAGGCTGGAGGCGTCCCTGCATTGTCGATCACGAGGTTGAAATTTCGAGCACCGGACTCACGTACGACTGACTGGGCGCGGGACTGACGCAGGCAGGTGGAATTGGAGGCAGTGTCCGGAGGTGCGCACAGGTCGGGCTCCGACGGCGTTCAATTTCTTTGGGTTTTGCCTGCTCAGGCTGGGCTCGCGTAGGCAGGCAGACTGGCTGGCAGGCAGGCGGAATCGCAGGCAGGCAGGCGGACTGACCTTGGGGCTGCTCTTTTTTCGACGGAGTAGGCGGAATCGGGCGGAGGGTCCGTAGCAGGCAGAGTCGAACGGAGGGCCCAGAGGCGGAGCGGTGGCCGGAGGCGCTGGGAGTGGAAGCGGAGGACCTCCGCAGACCTGTCAGTGGGTGGGGTAAAATTCTTCATTTCTTTTCGTTTCATTTGTGCCAGAAATTGAAAAAATTTAAAATAATTCCTGCTGCGTACTGCTGGTGAGTCCCCAATCGGTGGGCACAGAATATCGGAGCGGCTGCGGAGGGAGCGGACGGGGAGGACGGGGAGGAAAGGTACAGCGCGGCAGGACGCATGCTGCCAGGAGCGGGATATGACGTAGCTGCCACTGACGCTCTGAGCATCTGAGGAAGCCGTGACGAAGTGCTGTATAACTTGTCAGGTATTTCCAGTCTGCGTAACAGAGTCTGCATTTCACAGCATCCACCGATCACAGACGTCTGTGAATACTGCTGCGGGTCCTTCGTGAATCCGTTGTGAATTTATTCCCCATTATGCGTGCAGACATGGTGCCCCCGATGTCGCAGCGACTGAAGGCTGAGGCCAGACGAAGTGCTCCCACTCCCCATTCTGTAGAGGTCATGTCTGCAGCGGCTACCACATCCCATAAGCGGAAGACCGGACCTGCATATAAGAAGAGTGACAACACTCCCAAGGTGTTCGATATTAGTGTTACAGTATCCGTAGGCTCCCAAGATATAGACATCGAGCACCTTGACAAGATGGAGAAATTCATAGAGGATGAGTGCATATCAGGGTTGTGCTCGGTAGAAAGGGGGGGACCTTGTCTAGGCGGCATTTGCAAATGGTCTGTAGAATTAGAGCATCCTCTGTTGCTGTAGTTAGTAAGCGGATCAAGCATGCATTAGGATGGGATGAGCCTGGAGTATCTCCTCCAAGCCACCATGTCTTGTGCAAATCTTTAAGGAATATAGGACTGCATACATATGTGGAAATGATAGGGTATTGTATGAAAGACCGAGCTGAGGAGCACTTTCAATGTGTTCACCGTAATATTACGGAGACTGAAATTGAAGAAGGTCTAAACGAATATGTCAAGCACGGCACTCCATTTGCTAAAAATAGGACTACTTTAACTCACAAGAATTTAATAGAAAGGGCTGCTACATTTTCTAGGTACAAGCTGAATAAGCACTTGGGGAGCACGCTCCCCTCAGTGCTTCTCCACATGCTGCGCTCAGGCCAGTTCATTCCCTCCGCCGCTTGGGTATTGCCGGCGCGACAAGGGGGAATGGAATATGTGAGAGCCTCGGCTTTGTGGAAGTGTATGATTCAACCGTCGCTAATGACACTGGACGAGATCACGCAAATTTTTTTCGAATACAGCTCTCCAGGATCGCGATTAGCTGATCTTGGTCGACAGAGATTGGCGTCGGTGCTGGACGAGGTGCGTGAAGGCACAGACATGGACTATGACGTCCCAGGTATGCCTCTGACCTCCATGATTGTGGTATCATTTCCAGTCAATGAGTAGTAATATCGATCATTGTCTTACAGATGTGACTCTCGGGGACGCTCTTCGCACTCCTACTGCGGCGGACGAGGTCATAGTCATAGACGACGACGACAGCAGTGATCGGCTGGCGGATATTGCCATTGGAAATGTCAGTGAAGCAAGCCGCACAGATGACCTGCCACAGTTTATACCTCTAGCATATTGTAGAGAAGATAGCTCAGTGAGTTTCATTTTGTAGGTAAACTTTGGTAGAGCTTGAGAAAGGGTCATTGTAGGAGGCCATGAGAAGACTTCCTTGAAAACTTAGATGGCCTACCAGATAGTGCCACGTGTATTATTTTAAATAATTAATATATTTAATTGGAAAATCTCTTGTCTATCACTATCCACTCTAAGTACAACCTATCCTTATACTATCTATGGTGTTTACAAACTGTGTCTTTTCTCCCCCCTCCTCACAAAGTATGAAAAGATTTTGGTGGCCATTTCTAGTTACCATCCACGGTGCATAGGGCCCTCTTATTGATGAAAAGATTTTGGTGGGAGGATACTAATCAAAGGTTTAACATCTTTCTTCCCTATTAGTAAATGATCATTGTTCTTACTTTAAGTATTGTTGTTCTTGCTACTTAATGTGGAGTACATCTGAGTGATGAATATATTATTCTTCGTAATTATTAAAGAGAGTTCAAATGTCATGGCAATGATCCTCTGAACAAGCAATATTTGCAAGTACTATATGAAGTTTTTAATTTTTGAAAGCTATTTTTAATGCAACATGCTAAGACATATGATTTTTTATTTTTTCTTATTGTGCAATAAGCCAACAACACTAAGCTCTTTATGGAAGGAGACGAAGCAAACCAAAATACAAAAAGTAGGCCAACGATGAAACATAGGACCTTAAGTGTTTCACTAAGTTGTTAGCTATCTATAGTGAAAACTTTAATAGCCTACCAGAAAGTGACACGTGTATAATATTAAATAATTAATATATTTATTTGGAAAACTCCTTGTGAGTGCTATCCACTCTAAGTACAACCTACACAATGTACAATAGAGTACAACAACAAAAATTTGAATTACTATTTATTTGTATCATTAAATAAACTTTCCATAATGTAAAATACATATCTTAGATAATTCATATTCAATTCTAATGCAATATATACCTTAAGATAGATTTTTTTTCCTTGTTTGATACATTGAGATTTCAGAAATCATGATCAGTCTAGTGGTATCTGGAACAATTGTGTGAAAGTTATTGAATTTCAACATTTTCATGAATTTAAAATAACTAAATTAAATTATATTTTGTTTTAGAAAAATTGAGTCGACTTTCTCGTTACATATTCAAGTGTCACAAACACAAAGCCCTTGCACTCTTTTGTGCATAGAGTTTTTTATTCACATCAAGAATGCAACCTCTCATACAACAACAAAGCACTTTCATTCCCTTGTGCATAAAAGATACTTCTTCCATCATACTACTAAAATCATAACTCCCTCTCTAATATCACAAATGCTACCATTAATACTAGGGGCTGGTGCTTGGTATGCTATGCATTCATTGTATCACATATTAATAAAAAAATTATATATTTGAATAGAATGCATGATATTGATTTCAGTAAGTCCTTAAAATAATTAATTTAAGTATTTTATAAGAATGTTTTCAATCATGAATACATGACATTCTTATTGTCACACAATGTGATATTACAGAAAAGGAGTAGCAATTTGCAATCACTTTTGTAATATCACTTTTTACAAAAAGTGATATTATAAAAATAATGTAGTTGTTGCAATGAAGGTGATATTAAAGAGGAAGCACAAGAAGATATAATAGAAGTAGCAAATCCATTGGTTTTCTTGGCTTAACACTTCTTTGTGCTTCTATGATTTAGTACTTTTGTGAGATTTGAGCTTTCATGATATCAATTTTCTAAATTCTAATGATGATTGCATAGCATAGCAAGTACCAACTGCTAGTTTAGAGAAAAATACCAAGCCTCCAGAAACCCTCAAATCTTACATTTTATCTTACATTTTTATTATTTTTTCCCCTATTGCAGGCTACATTCAGATGTCAAATGGTTGCCAATTTCTCCAAAGAGAGGTCCAAATCATATTTAATGCCTTGAAATTTGATGCACCTTTCACTAACTAAGTTGTCAAAAAAATAGTCCAAAATAGTCCAATTACCATCTATCATTTGCTAGTCAATTTAAATTTAAATTTGTATAGTTGGAATTCAAATCATTGAGTAGTGATTTAAGATACAAATAAAATAAGGTGGAAATTGACAAGGAAATATAAAATATGCCAAAAAAAATTTATCTCTATTTTTTCCTAATATTGTATGCAAAGATTGAATTCTATATAAATTAAGTCATTTTTGAAAAAGAAAAAATGGAATATGTCATCTTATACTAGTCTAAAGTAACATGGACCTCTAGGAATTTGATGTGGAAATTCAAATCAACAATCAATTGCCAAATTACACCTTCATGAATAAATAAATTGGATATTGACTATTTGGAAGTAGGAAAAACAAATATAAAAGGATCTCCTAACAATATCACTAGATTTCATATGATGACATCTAAAGTCAAATGGTTATTGATGGTTGGATCAATTGAAGACTTCATATGCTTGGCAACCAATCCAAAAGGTGGTTGAAGTTAATAATTTGGCAATACACTACATGTGGATAAATCAAGTATAGTACCTTCAAATATCCATCATATGTTTATGGCAATTATCATATATCATCATAATTATGATACAAAGTGAAGGAATAATTTGATTGACATTTAATGTTCAAAGTAGTGGGTGGAGAGGTATTTTCTATAATGAAATCCATTGCCCACTATGAATCTTCATAGGATACATATTGGTTTGAAGGTGAGAGCTTGACCACTCATTGTCAAAATGTAGGAGTTGTGTTTCAAAGTAAAATTTAAAACGTCATTTTGGCATTGTAGGATAAATTTTTCAAAAAATTTAAACCTAAAAAAGTTGGTGAATCAAGTAAATTTTCATCTCCAAAAATCTTTTTGTAGTTTTGAGATTCCAATCAAAAATTATGGATAGAATTAGAAAAGCATGTTTGAAAATGTCAAAAAAAATGTCCTTTCCAACCCCTCTTTGAAATTTGTTTATAACTTTTGATTGAAAAGTCTAAGTCTCAAATGGATTTTTGGAGGCAAAAGTTACATGGACTTTTTCAATTACTTTAATTCAATTTTTTTTGAAAAAAATTATTTTGTTAACTCTAAATGAGGTTTGAAGTCTTACTCCGAAGACAATTTTTGTTTTTAACTTAACTATAAGCGGTTGAGTTCCTACTTATCATAATTCACATATTCTACATCGGTTGTTTTACCTCCTATCACTCACATGATGAATTTGTCTTGTCATCTCTAAACATACAACATAAAGTTTGCTATTGTGTGAGCTTAGAAGTGTGTAAACATGAACTTAGATGACTATACATCTATGATATAAGTGTCTATATTATAGTAACCTTCTACAATAATAGTGCATGTATGCTATAAATACCTATATTATAGTGTTTATGTTATAAACATCATCAAAGGTTGCATGATATATATATATATATATGTATGTATATATATGTATATATATGTATATATGTATGTATGTATATGTATTTTTTTTCAAGGCTCACATACTAGTACCATTGCATTCTATATTGTGTCACTTTCAAAGCTTGCATCAAAATACATACTCTAAGCTTTAGAATATTCAGGCAGATTGAAATTTTGACAAGGTTCTTGAATGTATATCACTACTAGAGAAGGAGGTGTTTTAATGGAATTTTAAAGCCTATAGTCCTAGAGATAAGATTATAAGTAATGATTAAAGATTTTCAATAAATTTTTATTAGATCATATACATTTTTAGTATATTTTTATTAAATATCTTTTAAAAGGTCATAATTATCTTCAATCTTATACCTAGGACTAAACTTTAAAACTTACTTAAAAAAATATTTTCCTTATAGTGCATGCATAAATATATGTTGAAAAGAAAATTTTAATATTCATTGATTCAAATTCATTGTGGAAGGAAGTTCAATCAATTCATGTCCCACGTAAGAAGAAAATAGGCTGGTTTTTTAATATGATGAAGGAAAAATTAGATGGTTCAAATTCACTACCCAAGAAAAGGATCACCGTTTCATTAGATGGAAAAAGGCACTAACAAAACAAAATCAAGGCTTAGTTGGACATGTTCTTTACTAGATAGCTTCTAGCCTAAATCTTCTAAATACTTATGGGACATTGCTCTACTTTCTACTAAACACTAGAAATTGAAATTAGATTGTATCTCCGCCAATTCCTTTCTATTTGACATTGTAAAAATATTAAGTGTCACTATACAAGAATGCATTGTCTACTTGTGAATTAGAGATTGTTAAAATAGGGACTCTAAGACCTCCATGTGTACAAATGAAATATGTACATCATTGTAGAAATATCCATTGACTGAAATGGCTTATAAAATAACTTTTTTGAAGTAAGGCAACCTAATCAATCAATTAACCTAATTTCACTATTTTGTAAAGATTGCTTGAATAATTAGGGTTCAATGTACTCGAAGAAAGTGATTTCACAAACTCTCCATGGATACAAGAAATTGGGGGTAAAAAAAACTATGGAAAGTGATTGTTTTGCAATTGCTAGTGGTCATTTTTCAAAAATGTGAGGGTAATAGCAAGAAACACTTCACATTTTTGTGTCAAAAATGCATTTTTTGGCCACAGGATTGGTTGCATTGCGCAATACTACCAATACTACGTGTCAATATTGTGCATGTAAATCTTAACCATTAGATCAAGGCACTTGCAGATCTCAACCATCTATCCACTAGTAGAAACCCTTGTTTAATGTGATAAGGCCTAATTTTTGTTGACGGATTTTGCTAGGCATCAAAAGTAACAACCCATGTTTTTATGTCAACAAAAACGTTCAATACAACATCAATGCTGACATAAAAACATGGGTTGTTACTTTTGATGCCTAGCAAAATCCGTCAACAAAAATTAGGCCTTGTCACATTAAACAAGGGTTTCCACTATTGATCTATATTATGTAGTATTGTAGACTACTACAAAGTACTACAAAGGCCACTGATAGCAGAAAATAGCAAAAAAGGGGGTTGGGGACCTTTTCATTTTGGTAATTCAAAAAAAATTCAAAAAATTATTTTTTTTAAATTCATTTTTTTAGACAATATTGTTCTCACATTGCAATAAAAAAATTCTCTAATAATTTTTTTTTGTCTTTATAGCCTTTGTACCTAGGAAGGTCACTTTGACCCCATGTGTGCAATAGACTTGTTGCTAATTTCATAAAAATTCATTGTCAATCCTTATAATGTTAGTAGATCCCCAACTTGTCCAATTTGTGGCTTCAAACTTGGATTTTTGGGTAAAAAATAGGACTAAAATCCCCCAAAATGGTCAAAGTAGACATCCAATCGGAGGCAGGTTAAAAATAGTAAAATAATTTTAAGAATTTTGAAAAAGAATACTCAACATCTAGAACTTTTGTGTGCACCTTCATTCCAAATTTCAAGCCAAACAAACAAAATATGCAAAAGTTATGTGCAAAAAACTACATGTTGAAGGTTAAGGGGACAAGAAATAGGACAAGTGTTTCTTGCAATCACCTGTGAATGTGAGGTGACTATGACCTTTGCAGCCATCTAAAAGTCATTTTCATTTAGCTAAAATCTACATGTTTATGAAATCTAAGAATGAGTATTATTACCAATTTTTTCTTTCTAGTTGGGCAATGGATGAGAAAGTCTAATGTGGAATGTGCTTACATCATCAATCATTTAGAAGTCATTTGAAAGTCATGACGGACCTTTAATACATCTGACATGGACATCCATATAGGATATCATTTTGTAGTCATTTGTAAGTTGTGATGGAGTCACATTCTAGTGGCAGTGTGACACTTAGCAAGTGATTTTGAAGTTTTTATGAAGTCACATAGGTTTAGGATTTAGATAATTTTCCTAAAATGTAGGAAGTGATTTTCCTATATAAATATATTTTAATACAATATACACCAAATGTCATACACAATACATTGTATATAATACACCATACATTATATGCCATATTTGGCAAATGCGTTGTCTAGCTTCTAAAGCCTCTTGGTGTAAGAGTTCAAAGATGTGAAATGGAAAGCCCTTTAAACAAGTGGGGTGGTATGAGGCATAACAAACTATGTAGGATATATACAACGCAAGAATTGTAATAGAAGTAATACTCTAGACCTCATTTAGACATAGTAAATTAAAAGAAACTTTAAATTGAACAAAGAAAAGTTGAGAAATCAATCTCACTTTCATCTTCAAAAATTTGTTTTAGATTTTAGCCTTCAAATCAAAGTGTGTGGACTTTTTTTGGGACATTATCTAACATTGTTTTTGAATCTAGTAGGATAGAAGACATGACACAATCATTTTCATATTGTTACCCTAGTGCAATACTATAACGCAACTTCTATTTGACTAAGCGTAGACAAATGAAAGTCATATCCAACTCCTATTGAATTAGTGTTATAGGAGATTAGTACTAGGAATGTTGATTGGGTTACATCTTGCAACTACGTTTTAGGAGAGAGGCTTTTCAGTGAAGTTCTATATGTGCATAAGAAGTGAAAGTATGTAATTTCTTGGCCAAAATTATATATTAAAGAATATAGCCAACAAAATACATACTACAACATTTTGATTTGTAGAAAATAGAAAAAACAATTTTAACAAAATAAAAAATTTCCATTTGAAAAAACTTCTTGGTAATGAGATTTGACCAAAAAAAAGAGGTCAAAACCATCTCTAATGTTTAGAAGTGTGTGTACAAAGGAGACCTACTTGCACAAATGTGGAGGGTATAAAATTATGTATTTTCAGATTTCTCTTAGTAGGATCATGTGTGCTTGCTAGGAAAATACACCGCAAAAATTTCAACTCAAAACATTAATTTGAACCGCTCAATAGTATGGAAATCTCTAAATGTCAAAGTGTAACAAAATTAACAAAATTGACTTTTAAACATGAAATGATTTTTTTTAAATTTGAAAAATAACGGATTTACAATTACGATCAAAATACCATGAAATAGTGATTTTTAGTTTGCGATTTAGTTCATATAATTTCAAAAGTTATAGCATTTCAAAACTAAAACACAATAAAATTAGAAGGCGTTTCTTGCAAGGTGAAATAAATCTCAATATTTTGTAAACTAGGATCTTGTAGAGTGACAAGTTTACATACTTGCTTCATTTTTTATTTTCAATATTTGAATGTGGGTCATTGCAAGAAACACTTCATGTTTTTGGCTCAAATTGGCATGAGTAATGTAGTACCTTGACTTTTGGAATAAATTTTTATTGAATGAAATAATATATGGATAATTTGTAAAGCACTAAATAATACGTAAGTGAAAATTTTAACCAAGAAAAATGTTTCTCTGAAAGTTATACTCTCTCAATGAATGATGGAAAATGCAAGAAAGTATATACTTTGAACTTTTTTTAATATTTAAAAATTCAAAAAATAAAATTCAAAAAAAACATTATTTTTAAGCTTAAAGATGCATCTATTCAAGGATTTTCATTTTCAAGGGAAAAAGAATTCTATTATCTCCATGTGCATAAAGATAGTGCACTTTGAACACAAGTGGAAGGTGGACACTTTATTGTTTTTAGAAAATCTCTTCACAATCTTCTGTAATTACAGTAGAAGTATTTAAATTCTAATTTTCACCTTCAAATTTGCATTTTTGGGTTGGAAATGGTACTAACATCCTTCAAAATGACCAAGGTAGACATCCAATTGGGGGAAATTTAAAAATAATAAAATAATTTTTTTAAATTGAAGAAAATCATTTATTATGTAAAACCACTACATCTACCTTTAAATTGTAAATTTTATAGCAAATGAACATACTATGCAAAAGTTATGAGCAAAATCCACTTGTCCAAGGCCAAGGGGACACAGAAAAGGACAAATATTTTTTGCAATGACCCATGTGAGAAGTATTTAAAAATTAGAGAAAATTATTTATTTAGGAAATGTAGTCTAATAGAAAAAAGGAGCAAATATAATGTCTTTCCAATGAAAAGAGTAGTAGAGGTGGAAAAAATATTTTTTGGAACATTTTTTGTCTTTATTTAATACAAATAAATAAGATTTGGAGAAATTTTTACACTATTTTATTTTTTTAGCAATTTAAAAGACAAAAGTTTCAATCATGCATGATTGAGAATACCAAAAAAATTAAATGTCAAAAATTTCTTCAATGATTCCAAATTTCTTGAAGATGATCCAAAAAATATGATAAAATATCAATTGTGAAATTCCAAAAATTTTCACATGTTTGTAGGATCCAATTTGGTTAATTTTGGATTTCTAATCTTTTTGTTTGAAAATGAATATAGATTCAAGAGAATTTAAAAAATAAAAAAAAAATTTGTAAAAAAAAATCCTACCTTTGCCTTTTATTTAGACAAATTATCTTTGGGGTAGGTGGGAGGGTTAAAAAAACATTATTCATTTATTCATCTTTCATAAAAAAATTCTCCAAAATCTATGGTTTTTGACTATGAAGTTGGTCATCCAAAAATTTTATAATCTAAAAATCCAATTGTCAAAATTTTCCACAATTAATTCTATGACATATATAAGACAAAATAGTCTTTACTTTTGTATAGTTGAAATTAAAACTTTCAAGCACATCTATGTGTAAAAGATTGTCAAAGTGGCACAATTCATTGAAAACCCTCATTGGCAAAAAGTCATTCGGCCTTGAGGGATTGAACCATCCACTTCAATTGTACATGAACTCTAGCCACATTAATTTGTCTTGTATTCCTTCACCTTTCCTACACTCTAGTGTGAAAAGGACTACTCACTAGGTCACCACAACACCAAATTTCCTTGAAGTTGCATGATAGTTTCCAAAAAGTCACCAGTCACCCCTAGTTGCAAATAACTTTGTCCTAAACCACAAACAAGTTAGTACAAGAAAATCTACATAGGCAACATTCAAATCCCATATTTTTCCTTCAATGAAGAAAAAGTCATTTAGTAGTTGGTGTTAATTGTTAAGTAACAAAATATCAGTGTGACCTTTACAAGTGTAAAAGAAATGAATTGTTAATGAAAACACCTTCACAAAGTGTGATTCTCATCACATTTTCATCCTCTAGTCACGGCCACAACTTGAAAATGACTTAGTCACTACTTTGAAGTCTATAGTGCGCAATTAGACAGCTGTAGTTGTAGAGAAGTCATTTCATGAAGTTAGAGGGAAGGTACTTGTCACTACGAGTCATTGCGCAGTCACATTTATCCCCATATTCTTAGAGTGCCAAGTCTACAAACATTTCTACAATGATTTCCATTTGTACAAAAGGAGGTTCATAAGTTACAATTACAACAATACCAAATTCAAAAGTAGTGCATTCCAGTACAATAATAGTATTGTATATGTATAGAAAGTCAAATGTCAAGAAATTAGGGATGGGCAATCTAATTTCACTATTTAGTAGAAGAGTAAAAATTACGCACATAGTAAATCTATGTGATCATGGACCTGGTCCAATCCTCATTTTTTACAGAGCAGGGACAGTAAAAGTTGATACTCATGATCATTTTGTCAACAACAACAAAAAGAAAAGGGAGCCTTCCATTCCTGTTCTGCCTGCAACTTCAGGAGAGGCACCCAATAGCGCACCTACAACCAATGCCGTCCATTTCTAAGTTAGTCGTTCATTCTAGAACAGAAATGTAGTGGGATTGTAGATTGCTTATTGTTTTAGGTCAAAAGAAATAAGCCATGTACTGCCTACCTACATTTATAGCCTGAAATGATTGTGTGATGTAGAAACAGACGGTATTGGATACAGGTGTGCCATTGAATGCCTCTCCCTTTATGGCCACTCAATTCTAGTTGTACTCTGTCTTCCTTTTGGGTTTTTAATGGTCAACATTCTTTTAAGAAAAAAAATATGGTCACTCAATTGACCTCAGATAGTTGTTTTGTCGGCTCCCCTGGCCCTTGCAGCAGGTGGGTTTGTTTCCCTTTATTGCAATGAAATTTCGTTTCATTTGTGTCAAAAAAAAATTGACCTCAGTTATTGTCCTTTCGTTGGTCAGTAAATAAATATAGCACAAAGGCCTTACTTGCTCCACATATTAATTTCAAACAGTACTAGTGTGTCCTATGCTGTTCCCACAACCAAAATATAAAAGTCATTTTCTAATTTTAAAGAATAAAAAGTAACTCAAAATTTCATAACTTCCCTACCATAGTTTGGAAGGTCATGAAATCAAGCCCGAGCACCCCTATTCACCAAGAACTTTCTAACAGTGCCCAGCATGCAACCAAAGGGCATACAGTTTGGGAGATCTTGATGTGACAAATAAAACAAACAAAACAAAACAAACAACCTATCTTAAGGTATATACTAGTTTGCCTTGTGCCATTGCCACAATCAAAGTGAAAATAATTTTTTAATTTTTTAGAACCAAAAAATAACTCAAAAATCCTTAACTTTCCTATAGTAGGTCAGAATGTCATGCAAAAAAGCCCATGCACCCCTCTTGGCCAAGAAATTTCTAACAATAGTAAGAATGCAACTAGAGGACACACTCTTCAAGAGATCTCAATGTCAATGTGACAAACAAACAACTTGTATGTGCCATATGCCATTACCATAGTAAAAATCAAAGGAAAAGTAATTTTCTAATTTTTGAATGCATAAAAACTTTGAAATTCAATAACTATCAAATCATAGGTCCAAATACCATGAAACAAAGTCTGTGCACCCCTCCTTGCCAAGGACTTTCCAACGGTACCAAGATTGCAACCAAAATATAAGTAGAAGTAATTTAAAAAAAATTTAAAACAAAAATCACTCAAAAATACATAACTTTTCCATTATAGGCCAAAAGGCCACGAAACCAAGCCCATACACCTCTCCTTGCCAAGGGCTTTCCGATGGTATCAAACACATAACTGGGGGATGTACAAATAAGGAGATCTCAACATGACAAACCAAACAAACAACTTGTAGATGTTAGTATGTTACGAAGTACTATGCAGTATCTGACAACTCTCAATTGTCCCCCCTTTGCCATCCCAAATTTTTCTGTTTAGTTTAGAATACAAATGGTATTTTTTGTCTCTCATTATAAAATTTTAATTCTTACAATCAAACGTACCAAATTTGAATTTTAAAAAAGCAAAATTCTATTTTTGGTGAATTATTTCATTAAAAATTCATAGTTTTATATGATAATCGATTAAAAATAATTATTGATGAATTTTGTAAATTTGATTGCATAGATAAGTAGAAAACATCCATATGCACATCTATTCTATAGAGAGCATCTCCGAAAAGTTTTAAAATTTCTTCACAACGATTTCAAAGGTTGAAGTGACAATGTCTAAATTTTGAAAAATAGGTATTTCTATGTTATAATTAGATTTTTCTATTTGACCTTCACATTGAGACTGATTTTGTACATTTGACCAAGAAGGTATAGTTGCCTTGCCAAAATCAAATTACAATGAAGAACTATATCTTTTTCAAAATTTGAACATAATAATCCTAACTTTTGAAACTATTTTGAGGAAATTCTAAATGTTTTTGGAGATGCTTATTGAAGGAAAGATGTGCAGTGTTTCTTACATATTGCCGCAATCAAATTTAAAAAACTCATCATCAATATTTTTCAATGAATTATTATATAAAATCATTAAAATTTAATAAAACAGTTCATCAAAAATGGAGTTTTGTTTTTAGGAATACAAATTTGGTATGTTTTATTGAAATTGCATAATACTTCAATGTTAATAACACCACACAAATGTTTTTAATAGTATCATACATTCTACAATTTTCTTTGGAATGGCAGAATTGGAGGGACGAGTTGCTGGATACTGTACAGTACACGCAATGAGGTTCTGTTTCATTCCCTTTCATTATGCATAGTTTCCAAACCCAATCAAAATTGAGTGTCATTTGTTTTGTGAACCGCAAACAAACAACACAGTATGGTACGTAGCAAGTTCTCTCAATTGTCCCTCCTACTCTGCCATTCAAAAGTGTTTTTTTTCCTGAAAATACAATATAATTGACATTTTTGTCTTGTGTAATACTCCCTCTATTTGACTGTAAGTTTTCAAATCAAGCAAAATTTCTGTCCCACTAAAAAGCTCCTTTTTGTGATTTTGACCATTTGGTGAATGTTGTGCTGAACAACCTTGTGGGGGCAAATGAAACAATCTAAGAGCATGTCATTGGCCTTGCAAGCTTGGCCTGAAATGCCAATATGAGGCACCTTATACTAATTGCTTTGTCAAATAGTAGTGTTTACAACTTCTTTAGTGACTACTTTGGCGCTATTAAAATTTGATTATAAAGTGGGTTGCTTTATTTTATTTTTGGATACTTAGATTGAAAAACATCTTATTAGAATCCTATTGTATCCACCACCCTTTAGATCATCTAAAATGATAGAATTGGCAACAATTATAAAATATATCAAATTTTGTACTTTCAACTTGTATTTTGGGTGCCTGAATGATAGTGCCTAAGCTTTTAATTTTGCATAGATCTAAAGGATGGATTATTCATTCTTGAATGCATGTATTTTGGGCACTTTCATCATAAACATAGTTAATTTCTTAAGGGGAAGAGTTTTGGAAGCTTTTAGAGGGATAGAGGGAATAACACCCAATTTTTATGCAATTCCAACCAAATATACCAAATTTTGGATTAAAAAAAGTTAAATTCTATTTTTAGAAAAATAATTTATTGAATATTCATAGCATTATATGATAATTGATTGAAAAACATTGGTGATGAAGTTTGAAATATATATATATATATATATATATCAAAAATAAAATAATTTTTTTTGTTCTTTTCAGGGTTGAGACTAATAAGGTTGTGATACATGTTTGTTGAAAATAAATGTAAAAGTATTTTTAGCATGATCGGAATTTGAAAATTTTAGAGATTGAAATGGGTGCAATGTACAATTTGGTTTACAAAACTCATAGTAATTTCAAATTTGAGGATAAAGTTCTAAAAATCCTCTATCCTCATATTTTCTATCTTTCTATGTGGGAGTTTTTTTTCACTAATTCTTATTTCATACTATTTGCTCCCAAATTGCTTACATGATTAGTTAATGGTGCTAATGAAAGGGTTTTTTTTTTTTTCATTTCTCATGAAGTGCCAAAGTAGCAATATTAAATGTTGTAGTGAAGCTCCTAATTTCAACATTCATCCACATATTGGACACAGCATAATGCATATTAGATATCCATAATTTTATTTTCATCTACAATTTTGCAATTTCTTCCATTTTTTTCTTAATTTGAAGTTCTTTGGCAATTTCATCCAAAATTTTACTAATTGATTTCTATGGGTTTGGTGCAAAGCCCATTACTTTGGTGTAAAATGACAACCTCTTGCCAAAAACACACACATTGTTGATGCCTCAACCTTAATTGACTTGAAACACAATTGCAAGCACTAAGTGTTTAGTGGATGACAAACAATTCTTGCATATAAGATAGAATTGCAATTATTCATCCTTGAAATTTGTGCAAAAAGGGGAAATCATGATAAGTAGTTTGGTGTTCAGTGCATCCTCTTTGAGTTTTTTAAAGTAAATGATTTGCAAGGCTTCATAAAGCATGATTTCCAGGCCTGGGAAGACCAGCCATCCTGACGGGGGTAAGTAAGTTATTCATACCGACGGACCCTTTGTGAGCAAGTCAAATATTCCAACTCAGACTTCCGTCCACTGTCAGACTTCCTTCGGTCAGCCGTCAAGATTTCCCTTGGTCAGCCAAGAGACTTCCCGAGACTTCTCCAGGCTTCCCTTCTTATTCGCTTGGACAGAAACGAGACTTCCCTTCCCTTGTGCAGTCAGACTTCTGCTTGGTCCGCAAGTCCGGCCAATATCCAAGGTAAGGTATCATTGCCGTTGCACGATACAGGGCTGTTTTTCACGAGAAGTACCATTTGGTAAGCTAAGGTCAAGGCAGCACATAACTTGGAAATATTTTTTTATAAACTCTTTCTTCAATGACATTCTAGAATATCATGGACACTTCCTTTTTTTAAAACATAAAGACCTTCAACGACCGCAGCTAAACGAACACGACACAACAATCAAGGCAGCTTGGCGGATATCATGGACACTTTAGTTGTCATTTGCCTGTTGACTCTATTGGTGTGGGTCGAGACAAGGGAACACTTGGTCATTTTTCATGAAGAGTACCATTTTGTAAGCTCAAATAGAAGCAACACTTTGTTTTTAAAGTTGTTCTTATAATTCTTTCTACAATTACATTCTAGAATATCATATAGTCTATAATTGCCGCGCTACCATTGACTTTGCTACCTCAAGATTGTCACACGTCCAATTCCATCATTTGCAGTGAAACCAGGGGGTCCCTACAAGGTTTGTAAGGAACCTTGTACGGAACCATGTCTACAACAATGTATAAAATTGGTAAAAAAATTAAGCACTATAATATGACAAGAGATACACCATTGGATAGAGAATTCAACAAATGAATAAGAACCTTTAATCAATCGAATCTACCTCGATTCTTCTCTCATAATTTTTCTGGACTTCTCAAACAAAGTTGGGTACAAACACCCATTCCTGCACATGTTCTCATTCCTCAGTTATCACTTGCTAATACGAGATAAATATTGTTTCTTGAAAAAGGTGCCTCCAACTATGCTGAATTGCTTGTATCAACGGCCGTGGGTGCTACCCACTTGAAGGCTGGTTAGTGGCTCCTCGCTCTGCAACGATTTGCATGTCTCTCAATCCCAATTGGACACAGCATGGCTCCAAGTCAAGACCTCATACACCTCAAAGGTTGGAAGCCAAGATCCTGAAATCGCCATGAGTGATGGCCTTCCTTCTTCTTTTTCTTTTCTTTTTTTTAAGAAAACCCGGAAATTCCATTGTGAAAGCGCCAAGAAAACAACAGCCAAGTCAGAGGCTGGTCAGCAGAAGCCGAAAGGGACTAAACTTAATAAGTAAACCCGCATGGAACAGGCTGATCCCTGTTTCAACTAGCAAAGGCCTTCCTTGTCAAACACTGACGGACTTTGGGGCACCACGGCCATGGTGAGAGAATAGTTTAGATTTCTTCATTTTGGATTCAATTTTGGAAAAGTACCAAGTCAGCACCAGCCCCCCCCCCCCCCCTTTTTTTTGAGAAAGTGCCATGATGGCTACCACTCAAAATTTGGTGAAGCATTGGATATCTCCATCCATCCATCTTTTTGGCAAAAAAACACTTTCCAATCATATCCATGCACTTTTTCATCCAAATTTGGCAATTTCATCTATGTTTGGAATAAAAATGAAGAATTTTTGACAAAAAATTATTACTTTTATCTGGCCAAAAGTAGACATTTATTTTGGAATGGTGCAATCTGGCACCATATCGCCCAAAAAAAAGGGCTTGTCAGCACTGGTCAGATTATAAATAGTGAACCAATATAAAATCAAAAATCTATATTTCTTACAGGTCGAAAAAGCTCAATCATAGGTGTATTATGAAGGGTTGTTTTTCGGGTTGTTTTTTTGTTTTTGTTTTTTGTTTGGGGGGACTTAGTTGACAACGAAGTTGGTAACAAACTTGTTAATTGTAAAAGGGCTAAGGTAGGAGGTTCTAAAAGCGTTCAAGCTCTAAAATTGTCCACCTCTTTAAATGTAAGCTACGTGTGTATGTTGCTTTTTCAAAGCTTTTAGTAATGTACAATAGTGTTACATTTTAGGAAGTGAGCCACTTTAGAGCCCTATGCCTTTTCAACTTCATAATTAATTCCACAAAGCTCCCAAAAAATATGAAACAACTTAGGTAAGTTAGATGTGAATTCTACTTGTATTTCAAAGAAATTATTCTCAAAAATATTTCAAGATGTTTTACCTCCTCCAAATTCAATTTCATCCCCAAAATGATTGATTTGTAGACCTCCTACCTTACTGCTTCAAGAATAGCGAGAAGAATCATAGTTTATAGTACAATTTAGTACTTTGAAGAAAGTTAGAAGCATAGCATCAATCCTTGTGATTTGGTGGATGAATATAGAGCCAAATTTCTTTATGCCTTGCAAGTGTAGAAAGTCCAATTGTGATTATAATGGTTTTTATTGGTTGTATATTTGACATTAACCCTTAAAGGACCAAACTATGTTTTTAGGCAACATAGCAATTTTGGGCAACTCATTATGAATGGAGTTTTATTTTTTTTCTTTGAAATTTCTACACAACATGTATTCAAAGGTTACCTTGAAGATCCAACAATTTTCATAACTTTTGACTACATGGGTAAAAAGTTATTGCAGATATGTGATTTCTTTTAATCTTTGGGCAGTTCGGGCAGCTCTAAAAACTTCTTCAAAAAAAACTTTTTTAAGAAATAAAAAATTGAAATTGGTTTATTAGATTTTTGTCTAAGTGGAAAGCTTTGAATCATTCCATTCTAATCAATGAGCCAAAATTATGAAGAGTTTTAGTTTGGAGTAGTTTGCTGATAGTTATAGAATCTCTATTCTAAAAAAAGTTTGAAATTATTTATTTAATTCAATTTTTAATATGTTTGAAAAAAAATTGAACATCGGGTAAAGATCATGTATTGAAATATTACAACCATTGGGATTGGTGTTTTTCATTTGCATGAGTACATTGTTCACAATTTAGTATTTTGAAGCATTTTCTACTTCTTACTACTTACTATTTTTTTCCTATATGTTATACAATTCCAAATGATTTGAAATTTTTTGAGCATATAACTAACTTGCATTGAAAAATGAATCCAAAGAGTAACTACCATTTTGAACATTTGTTCATACAAATGTGACCTTGTGAAGTGCAGCTGCTTGGATTTTTGCAGGGATAAAAAAGGATTTCTGGGTGATTGCAAGAAACACCTACCGATTTTGTTGCGTTTGACTGATTTATTTGGGAGTACTTTAAAATTAGAAAATTAATTTTTAAAAAATTTGAAAAATATGAATAGTGTATATACGTCTAAGATGAAGGTTTTCACCAAAGGAAATGGATAGAAAAATTCTCTAAGTAGGAGAACTTGAAAAGTGCCAAACCTCTAGAAAATACATACCTTCATGTTTTAATTAGGGAAAAATAGTAAAAATATATATTTTCAAAAAATAAAATGTGTAAATTTACAAAAAATTTATGGAGATGGTAATTCACAAAAAAACCCACCAAAATAATATTTTATATGTTTCAAAATACAAGCAGAAGGGAGCTCACTTTGTAGACCTCTACACCACATAAAATTAACTATTTTTAAAAATCCTTTTTTGGAGAGCTAGAAGTCTATTAGAAGACCATCTTATGAAAATTTTATCTTAAAATCATTAAAAAAAGGTACTCCATAGTACTAAAAACCCTTAAAGTGCCAAGTGTGACATCCAATTGGGGTCTATTTTCGGATAGTAAATTATTTTTGAAAGTTATGAAAAAAATTAGGGAAGGTTTATGATAGTTATAAGTACCTTCTCTATAAGTCTTGAGTCAATCGGAGCCAAAATACAAAATTTATGGCCAAAAAACAATCAGCACATGTAGTGTGACAAAATAGGACAAGTGTTTCTTGCAATCACCCTTCTGTCAATTCAAATGTTAATACCTGCAATCTACAAAGTGGAAAATTTGAAATTTTTTACACATCTTTTCAAACAACCTTACTACAAGATCCTTGTATTAGAAATCACAGTTTTGGAACATTTTTTGTGAAAACATAGTCAAAAACCTTTAGGGATAAAGTATGAATGAATTGATGTATACAATAGAAACAAAAGGTTTTTTTCATGCTAGAATTAGGATTGGATCTAATGAGACATGGCATTCTCATTTTGGATCTTTTTAATACTTCCTACATGTTTGAGAAGCTTTAAACCTATAAAGTCATTACAAGACTTATTGATTTAAACTTTGAACCTTCATAAATTTTACATACAATATCAAAATGTCATGTTCTTTAGGGCATTGGAACCTCCTTCTACTTGCTAGGAAGAGAATTTGACAATTTGACTAGTTTGATAATAAGCACAATAGCTACTCTATATGAAGAGCAAACTATATGGTACAAACTTTGTCTTCTTATAATGTTAGGATTTTTAGCTTAGAGGGCTATCACTCATAAGAAATTGTAAGAATAAACATCTATCATGGAACAATTGGACAAAGTATATATCTAAGTCTTCCTCTTGCCAAAAATTTCTGCAATTAATTAACTCTCAAAAGCTACCACCATTAACAAACAAATCATAGCATCATGTGGTCAAGTGTCATTAGATTGCTAATTGAATAATTATTTAAATTTTTTTCCATGATATAAACAATAATTTAGATACTTAGATGCATTGCTATTTTTGTATTTAAAATCATCTAAATAAAATGTATTTTTTTCTTACAAAGATTCTTTAGAGTAATTATTGTATTTTCAAAAATACGGATCATATTGTGAAGTTTTTTGAAGAAATAGAGATAATAGTGATAAATTAACATTGTGGTCTAATTGATATACTTCTTGAGCTCATATAAAAAAAAATTTAGTAATTAAAAGTCTGCATGTAATTAATAATAGGTTTTTAAGATGTTGCTCGCTTACTTACAAAAGTCTATAAAAATTTTGATTTTAGCTTCTTCAAAAATTTAAGATGAAAAAAAAACTTTGTTGCTAATTTTGTTTAATAAATTAGTTGAGTTCATGTTTAGGCTTCATGCTATAAAGCATCAATCTTCGTTCTTGCACTCTTTAAAGTTCTAGCAAATACAAATTTGGTTCTACATTGTTTTGACAATGATTGGTATTAGCATATGAATATATTGCAATACTAAAAAATATGCATGAAATGTTTTCTCCAAGAAATCTATTGCCCTTTAAGAGATGAATTAGATGGCCTTTTTTAAACAATTAACCAAAAAAAGAATCTCAATAATTAAATTTTTTTTTGTATGTGTATTATATTTTTGGGATTGAGCATTGGTAGCCCATTATACAATTCCAATAGACCACCCTATATAATTCACAAACAATTAATCCAAATGTTGACAAGAAATAGGAAGAAAAATGAAAAGGTTGGAATAAGATAGAGAAACTTCTTTTTCATTTGAAATACAAAATATAGAAAGAAGAAGGAAAAGGTTTTGAAAAAATTAAAAAAACTCTCCTTTTTATTTTTGAAATAGAAAAAATAGGAAGAAAAATTGAAGGTTAAAAAATAATAAAAGATTCTCTCTTCTATTTTGAAAATAGAACAATTAGGATGAAAAAGTAAAAAGTTTATACCAAAATATTTTATTTTTCTCATTTTGACAATTTAGTAGGCAGATAGAATTTTTTTGTTTTTGTCACTTTACAAGGATACTTTTAATTTTGGATTGATTCATCCTATTCATGCATAAATGTCTTTTTTTTTTTCCTAATTTATCTCAAGAATAATTTTTTCAAATTTTTAGAGATAGTTATAAGTAATTAAATTTTTTTTGACATCTTCCAAGTTTTTCCAAGTTATTTACAAAAGTGACCTACATGTACAATAGCCTTATAATTCTTCAATTGTGGTTCAACCCCTAAATGTTTTTGACTATGTGTTTATAAAAGAAAAGCTCTAAAATTGCCTTTTCTAGTATGAGTACCAATTTTTTTTAAATCATTTTTGAACACATGCAACCATAGGGTTTTGTTGTATGTTAGTTTAGAAAGATGTGGAAAAAATTTCAAAATTTTTCACCATGTAGATTGTAAGATATTAGCATTTGAATCAACAAAAATTGTTTTTTAACTCTAAAAAGAAATGGGTAGCTGCACTTCACAAGCTCATATTTGTATGAAAAAATGTCCAAAATGGTGGTGTGTCTTTTGACTCATTCTTCAAATCAAGTTGGCTACATACTTGAAATATTTTAGATCATTAGAAATTATAAAACATCTAGGAAAAAAATAGTAAGTAGAGAATTTATTAATGGAATTGAAAAATGCCATTCCCAATGGTTGTAATGTTGTAATAAACAATATACACCCAATGTTTCTATTTTATTCTTCAAAAATACTGAAAACTTAGTAAAAAAGAAAAAAGGACTTCAAAGTTTTTTCAAGGGTAGAATTCCATAAGTACCCACAAACTAAAACTCCTCATAACTTTTGACTCATAAATCAAAATAGAATGATTCAAAGCTTTCATTGTTGATATAAATCTAGAGACTAATTTCAAATTTTCATTTCTTCAAAAAGTCATTATTTTTAGCTGCCCGAGTTGTCCACGCTTGAAAGTTGAAAATAAACTGCATATTATATATTAACTTTTTAACCATTAAGTCAAAAGTTATGAAAATTGTTATGCTTTAAATCTACTCCCGACTATAAGTTGTCTGAAAATCTTGAATAAAAAAAATGAAAATTACACTTGTGATGAGTTGTCCAAAAAATCTATGTTTAAGTAAAAAATGTGCCTTGGGACTCGACGGGTTGATATATGAATTGTGATACATTGTTATTAAATACTATCATGATCATTGACTTACTTTGTACTCAAAAGTATATGGTCAATGTTTTTTACATCGAATACTACCAGGCAAGTTCACAATATACAAATGACCGCAAGGGACTTTCAAAGCCCATGAGGGTTAAGTGGGGCCGGAGTGTTGAACTGGCCTAGATTTATAAAGCCGGCCTCATCTAGAAGCCAAATTACCAAATTGCAGAGCGGGAGTGTTGATCGAAATGGCTCCCAACGCCTCCCAAGCGTCTTCTGTATGGGAAACCATTCTCCCCCGGCCTTCGGATTTCACGAGGTTTGAGCTTGCAGTCCTCGCCATTGCGCTCCTCGCTTCCTCGGCGCTGTTGTATGTCGTTGCGCAAGCGCAGGAGCGGAAGCGCCGTCGTCTCCCCCCCGGACCTCGGCCATGGCCGGTCCTGGGGAACCTCCCCGTGATGGCTTCCCCTCTGCCTCATCGAGCTCTGAGGAAGCTTTCGGACCAGCACGGAGGCGTCATGTTCCTTAGCTTAGGTGTGTTCAGTGAACCTTCTGTGATTCCTTTGTGTTTGGTAGCTACACTGGGCGCCCTTTCGGACATTGTTGTTGCATTGAAGTAGAGGAGCATTTGTGATTACTCACAGGAATCACAAATGAAGTCAGGGAACTCCATCTGTTTCTTTTGAATTTCAACCCTGTGCGATTCTGAACCCGAGTCTCGTAGCTGTCCACATACTCCGTAATATTTTCCATGACTTCTATGACTTCTGTGCGTTGCGAACTACGCTGCTGCGGAGTTTGGAGTAAGGTCCACGGCAGTGCACCCTTTTCTCATTGAAGTGTAAGCTGAGAGATTGTTGGGTAGCTTGTCTCATGATAGATGTATTAAAAACACTCACATAATGAGATTTTTAATATTAGTATTGTCTCAAAGAACACTCATTTCATGTATATAGTAACGTTCTTGGATTCCTTGTGAAAAAAGCCTCAAGAATTTCATGCATTAAAACAAATTCTAACCCTTGAGATTGGACGAAAATGCATTGTAAGTAACTATAAACAAGATCATACATTTTACAGGAGTTGCGTACCCAACTACCCGGGGTTTACTTTGGGGCACGAAGGGAATTGTGAGACTAGACCATAGGAAACCACACCAGGAGACCTATATGAGAGATTGTCTTGATTTGACTCCACATCTTATCTCGTATATAATATCAAGAGTCCGGAATTGCTTAGAGAGCAGCTTTCGGTTTTCGGTTTAGCGATTGGATTTGCAGTACCGCGGAGATGAGAGTCATGTGGTTTGTGTTTCTGCCTGAGTGCCAGGAATCAGTCCCTGCGTGGTGATTTCAAGTGCGGCAGCGGTCAGGGAAATGACAAGGCCGTCCATGGACGCATGCTTCTCCGATCGCCCGAAAGGCCTGTTCTTCGCACTCATCTCCGGCGATTACCAAACGCTCGTGCACGCCCCGCACGGCCCGTACTGGCGGCAGATGCGCAAGTTCTGCAGCAGCCAGCTCTTCTCGCCCCAGAGTCTCGCCTCCTACCAAAATGTTCGTGAACAGGAAATTGGCAACATGATGACGGTGCTGGATCAAAAAGCGAACTCGGGAGAAGCCGTCGATTTGAAATCCTGGCTATTCGAACTCAGCGCCAACAACATGACTCGGATGCTAATTAGCAAAAGGTTCGCAAATTCTGGCCTCTGAATCTTAACTTGTTCGTCGGAACATTACATTCCAACGCTGACATTTGCTTCTCAAGTTTCCTGAAAGTTCACACAAAATTTGCTTATTCAGAATGCCTACGGATCCAGTTTTTACAAGAACTTAAGGTTGAATTAGAGTAAAGCATTCATGGAAGAGCCTGGGGTAATAGATTTCGAACTCAGCGCCAGCATCATGACCCGGATGCTAATCAACAGAAAGGTTCGCAAATTCTGGCGTTAGCTTAACTTTATGAATCACTGACATTCGAGCAAGTCTATCGTTTGCTTCCTTTCTGAAATTTCTGAAAGTATTGCTTCTTCAGAATGCCAAAAAAAGAAGCCCCAAGATTTACTAGAACTTAAGATTGAATTAAAGTTAGGCATTCATGAAAGATCTTATCCTTGAATCAATCCATGGTCGCCGAGCAGTGCCAGTCACTGCAGCAGGAAGTAGCGGTTGCAACGCATCATTGATTTTTTTTTTGGAATGGTTTTGTAATGGTTCCGTAACTTCGGTTATAGTTCCCTAACTTTGCCTTGAACTAGCTCAACTAACTTCGTTATGGTCTAGTGCAAACCAAAAATGCTGCAAATTTGTTGCAAAAAGTACTCGTGGACACGGATCAAGTGCATATCTATGCCTAAACTGTTGCAAAAAATGTCGAAAATCTCACCGTTCCGTACTAGAGACAGGAGGTGAGGTTTAGAAGGAGGGGTACGTTCCAGAAATTAGAAGTCAATGTGTGTCAAACATTTCCAACACTGATATGAAGCAGAGTAGAAGTAACAGAGGATATTTCGTTAACATGGCCGTATTCCACAAACCTGACATTTTCAGGGTTCAGACCGTACAGTCTGAAATCTATACCTTTCGTAGAAAAGGAATGGAAAAATGGCGCATGAATACCACCATTTTAACAAAATATCTGTTCAACACCCAAGGACACAATCAAATTCTTCTGTCATGCTTGGTATAACGAATTTTATGATGAGTTTTGAGCTTGCAAATTTTACAACGAAAGTGCGGAGTCGATGCTGCAGATACTTCGGAGACGGAGGTGCGTCGCCTGAGGAACGGGATGAGATGCACCATGTGTTTCTGTTGATCCTGAGGGCTTTCATGAACCCCATTATCGGCGAATTCATTCCCAGCTTGAGCTTCGTGAACAAACTGCTAGGCACAGAGAAAATACTCCAGAAAATTTATGACGACACTATGAGAATTGTTGGAAAGATGATGGAGCTGGACAAGCACCGAGATCAAGCCAAGAAGAGACCGGCCGACGATGATAGCTACGTGCCTGACTTCGTGGACTTGATCTCCGACGCCCCTCTGCTCGATGGAACCCAGCCGTTGAGTGACCGAATTCAAACCTTGCTGATTTCCGTAAGACCCCTAAACCCATCTCCATTAAATTTTCAGGTTTCCCAGTTTGAATTCCAAGCAGGTTTGCGTTTGACAACCAGGACAGGTATAGTTTGAAATCAATATGAAAGTACTAAGCTTTGCCATTTTAACCGAAATTTTCCAATTGAATGGAAACTCACGTACAAGTATGTGATTTCCTTCATTAATTTGTAGTAAGTTCATTTTCCCACTCAAGAGATTTGTCGTAGGTCACAGCTGCTAACTAGCTGAATTTTGTCATTATTTTCAGTCGCAAAATCTCGTATTTGCTGAACTTGAACACTAATTAATTTGACCAGGCGCTCCAAAATGTAAGTCACGGTGGCATGTGGCATACTAAAATGGCAAGTTTTAGAGCGCCGAAACTCTGATGTTCTTGTGCACAAAACTCTAAAATCTACTAAAGAGTCTAGATTTAAAGATTTGACAGGTCAATTTGAGGTTTATGTTGGGCAACCGCATGCTCCAATATTCGTGCCCAAACAGCTAAGCTCCACGAAACGTAACTATGAGATTTACAGGTTCTTAATTATGGTGAACTTCAATGTTTGCTGCATGCTCCAGTTTCTAATGACAACCTAAAGCTCCATAGTCGCTCAATTCCAGATCCTTATAAGATTTTGCCTCAAGTACCATTTTATAGACTTTCCGCCACTTCGAGACTTGCAGGAATTGCTCGGCGCCGGAACTGAGACGGCCTCCACAACAGTCGAGTGGGCGATGTCGGAGCTCGTTGCACATCCCGAGGTGATGAAGAAGGTGCAGGAGGAGCTTGACACCGTGGTGGGACGCAACGACAAGGGCCGCCTCGTGCTAGAATCCGATGTGCCCAACCTTCCGTATCTTTGTGCAGTCGTGAAGGAGACTTTTCGGTTGCATCCTCCGGGTCCTCTGGCAGGTCCGAGGGCATGCATTAAGGATGTGGAAGCTTGGGGCTACCGAATCCCTGCTAACTCTCGGATCTTACTTAACGTGTACGCCATCCATCGGGATCCGGAATTGTATACCGATCCTGCCGAGTTCATTCCCGAGGTACTTGACGATTCGCAATCTAATTTTCGCGCTGATGGGCGCATTCAATGTGTGTGATTTTGCAAACCGAAAGACATGTTGTCGAAGTAAGTGTGCTTGATCTGGCTTCTTGCGATTGAGAAACAGTCTTGTTAGAGGTCGAATACTTGGAATGTGAGAGAGTCAGAGCAACGAGGTATGAGTGGTGTGAGTGTAGATGAGAAGGTGAACCCAGTGATGTCATGGGGTTTTCAAATTGTAGGGGTCCAATGAACAAGTGGTGAATTCAGTTTAATAAGCGTGTGGTGGATAGAGGGTCCTTGACCAACTATGGGACCATGAAGTCGCTGTCTACAGTTCTCTCACAGTTCAAAATGTTTCGACGATTCAAAACAGCTGTGGATATTCTAGAACGCTTGGAATAATAAGAAACACATCGTAATGTTAAATACCAAAGCAAGTTTAAATTGCAAACCGAGTCTGCTGATTACTGTTTAGGTTAGGTTTAGGAATTGAGAGTTTGGTTGCTAACTCGGCATGCTGATTCGCAGAGATTCATGGGCCGTCCCGAAGTGAGCGCTCTGGCCGGATTCGACTTCTTCGAGTTGATCCCGTTCGGCGTGGGTCGACGCATGTGCCCCGGCGCGCAGTTGGGTTACACCATGGTGCACTTGATGCTTGGCAACCTCCTCCTCAACTACCACTGGTCTTTTCCAAAAGACACCAACATGGAACGCTTCCGGGAGGGCAATCTAGACGAAATCTTCGGCATCACCGTGTGCAGGAAAGAGCGTTTGGTGTTGGTGCCCACGCCCAGAGACCCCATTGTTGCACCATCGACTTGATTCCCACTTCGGAGCCCGAAACCCGAAACCCGAAATTTGATACTTGCCAGACGTTTAGCCAGTGCACCGTATCAATGATGCCGGGTTTCTACATTGAGTCCTGCAAGAGACCGAGAATAATTTCTTTCAGCAACAAGCTAGAGCTGCGGTATGCCTACGATTTTTAAAATGTACGATTTTTTACCATAATAGCACATAGCTACGTCATAGAAAATCTTGACTATCATAAGAAGCAACTATGTTAGAAGTGATTATGTCCTTGTAACAATGGCTTGCTCTTGCAAGATGAATCTTATTCAAACTTCATCACATGCAAGTTTTTGTCAATTTAAAGCCTCCATCCTTTGTTTTGAAGCCAATAAAAGACTACATTGATTGTTCATGTATAATGAGTACATAAGTCCCACCATATTGTATTGTGTGTAATAAGACTCTTAAATGTATTTCATAATTTAGTGAATGAATGGAGATACACTTCAATATGTTTCTCCTACATCTATTTTTTTATGCCTTAGTGGCAAGGAACCTTCACATTAACCTTACCTAAATTCAACTCTTTTTATTACAAAGAAATATCATATTAAATGAATTCCAAGACCTTATTTTACAAAATACAAGTGGCTATTATAATTGCGGACATCGTATGCTAACCCACATATAAAGAGGGGAATGCAAGCCATCTAGATATTGACGTAGCCTAAGGGACCTCATAGGAAATAAACAGAGATGCTTTTGTCTTTAAAGTAGGAAGGCAATTTTTGAATAAGGGTTCACTAAAATTTTCTCAATACTACTTTGAAAGCAAAGGGGCAATTTTTGAGTAAGGGTTTATAAAAACTTTCACATTATTACTTCTTCTATCTATGCAAATCACCTCCTTTTTAGTCTAAATGCAACAAATCTCTAAGCTCAAGAATGCAATCAATTTATATAATATCCTTGCACCCTGGGGAGATTACTTGCGATTTTTAGAAAACTACGTGAGTTAAAAGATAGGGTCTATTTAATTCAAAGGGGATAAATTTTATATATATGTAGAACTACTATAGGTTCTCAAAATGTCACATATCCTATTATATATAAATTAGGCTATGTATAAACATCATTTAGTAGGAATTTTTATTAATAAATTAGCGTTTACATATAGGGTTCATATAGAAAGTTTGTAGTACAATGAGTATAGATGTAAACAAACTTTTTTAATTGAATGATAAAACTTACACAATTTAGTAAATCTAAGGATGTTTTTCAGGAGATTTGTTGTTATCATCAAATAATTTTAGCCTGTACATACAAATCTTTCCTTAAGTATACCAATTATATAACAATATATATAAAAAAAACTACTATTATAAGACAAAAGAATTGAGCTGTAAATTTACAATGAGGTTGTATTATGGAGATTTGTGTTCACACAAAGTACCCATTAAGAACTTGGTGTAGAATGTGCAACATTTGCATGGAATCTTTTCTATACTTTGACACTACAAACTCTAGATTTGCTTCAACTACTTGAACATATACTTGTAAATGTTTAGAGTCATCTTCTTTTTACTAGTGTTTAATAAACACTCTTTTATTTTTTGATTCTAAATTTAAGACCATTATAAATGTATATGTAAAAATAAAATATATAGTCTCTATATTACAGTAGAGGTTATATTCTTGGGTTAATCTACAATGTTTTTAGAGTGTCGATTTCTCATGTTGTTCATGTTATATTGTTAGTATTGGTGTTTTTCTTAGTTTTAGTATCATAACTATATTTAATGTTTCTATAATGTTTACTATTCACCATATTAGGTTGTTTAGAATACATGGCATAGAATTTAGAATATTTAAAACTATTGTTGCATTTTACATTTTTATTTGTCATTTGAAATTGTACTACAATACAAGTAGTGTATATATTAAAAAAATAGTGTATATATAATACACTACTCTTATAGTGTGTCGTAAATGGATATGAAAAAATTAGACACATAAATTTTGTACATAAGATAGCCTAACTATAAAAACTAAATGATTGAATTTATATGTAAAAATAAGGTCATTTTAATTACTAAAATGAAGGTAAATAGCCCTATTTTAAATACCCTCTTAACTCAGGTGTATGCTTAAAATTACAAGGAGTGATCTCCCTGGGCCTTGCACTCGTCTTTACACTTATTGAAAAACATGATGAGTCGGTGTATTACAAAAAATGGCATTAAAAGTTTTTTGGGATTTGGAAGAGGCCCTAAGGATGGTCCTACAAGCAGCATTGCCGTGCTGACATACTAGTTTCAGTAGAAATCACCAATGGTACCATGCATACTGCTAGTAAAAACAAGAAGGGGTATAACCAATTGATGTTCATTGGTGTGCGTTGTATGTGAACAAGTGTGTAGTACATTAGAGTATTTGGAAGTTAGAAAGCTTAAAATATTCAACTCTAGGGTCATTGCAAGAAAGACAGACCAATTTATGTAGCGTTTTCCACAGTACTGCTGAAATTTTCGGGAGTAGTATATAATTAGAAAAATAATTTTTTTTAAATGTAAAAAAAATATTTTAGGTATATACCTCTAAGAAGAAGGTACCCTAGGAAGGAAAAGTGAAGGAAATTTCTCTAAGTAGGAGAACTAGAAAAGTGCAAATTTTCATGAAAATAGCTACTTTGACATTTTAATTTGTAAAAAATAGGAAAAATAATTTTTAAAAAAAACTAAAAATTGGAAATTGGGGAGAACTTTATGATGAAGAGATTTCACCAAAAGAATGATCTCAAAACCATCTCAAATGTTCAAAAGTATGCGCGCAAGGGAGGCCTATTCGCGCATATGTAGAGGAAAGAGAATAATGATTTTTAAGATTTCCTTTGGTAGAAACATGCCTACTTAGTATGGGAATAGGCCACAGAAATTTCAGCTTTAGATCATTAATTTTGGATGCTCCCCAGTACTAAAAAACCCTAAACCGCAAAGTGTGACAAATTAGCTTAATTGAAATTTAATTATAAAATGATTTTTGAAAATTTCTGAAAAATAAGGAATTTGATTATTGTCATGTCAGAAATCTTTAGTCAAAATTTCAAGTTAATATGGTTCATACTTTAAAAGTTATAATCAATAACAACTCCGTCATTCAAAGTGTGACGCAAAATAATACCGGTCTTTCTTGCAATCACCCTCTATGTACTAGGGTGATTGCAAGAAACACTTGTCTTATTTTTTATCCCCATGACCTCCAATAGGTAGTTTTTTGCCCATAAATTTTTCATGTTTTGTTTTTTTATCTCGAAATTTGGAGAGAAGGTACACACAATTTTTTTGGATATTGAATAATTTTTTCAGAATTTTTAAAATTATCTTACTATTTTTAACCTGCCTCCAATTGGATGTCCACTTTGGTCATTTTGGAGGTTTTTAGTCCTATTTTTGACCCAAAAATCAAAATTTGAAGTCACAAATTGGACAAGTTGAAGGTCTACTAATATTACAAGGGATGGTGATGAGTTTTTATGAAATTAGAAATATATCTATTGCACACTTGGGGTCAAAGTAACCTTCCTAAGTAAAAATGCTACGAAGAGGGAAAAAATTTCCTAAAAGAATTTTTTTGTTGCAATGTGGGTAAAATTTTTTTTTAAAATAATAATTTATTAAAAATAAAAATTTGAATTTTTTTTGAATTACTTAAAATGAAAAGGTGGGTCGTTGCAGAAAACACCGTGCAAAAAGCGTAGTGTTTTCAAACGTAGTCTTTATTTTTTGGGGAGTACTTTAAAATTAGAAAAACAAGTTTTAAGAAAAGTGAAAAATATGTTTCATGTATAAACCTTTAAGAAGAAGGTACCCTAGAAAGGAAAGGCATAGGAAAAATCTCTAAGTAGGAAATCCAGAAAAGTGCAAAATCTCATGAAAATTAATACTTCCACATTTTAATTTGTAAAAAATAGGAAAATAAATTTTAAGAAAAACTAAAATTTGTCATTTGAGGAAAGTTAATTTTGATGAGATTTGACCAAAAGAACGATCTTGGACCCATCATCAATGTTCAAAAATTGCGTGCCACGGGAAAAAATTTGTACTCATGTGGTGGACATAAAAAACCATATTTTTAGATTTTTATTTGGAATTTATAGGTTTTACACCTATGAAAATAGACCATGAAATTTTTGTCTTCAAATCATTAAATTTAGACATTGTGAACGTAATGATAACCATAAACATAATTTTGTGACAGCTCAACGAAAATGTTTTTTAAATATAAAATAATTTTTTTAAATTTCTGAAAAATAAGGGATCTAATAAACTTCAAGTTAGATATGTTCAATAAAAATTTCATGTTCATTGGACTTAATCTCCAAAAGTTATAGTGGAAAACAAAAAAGTGGTTTGCGTTGTGACGCGAAATAGGATCGGTGTTTCTTGCAATGACCCAGGTCCATAGATCCCTTTTCTACTATTTTTTGCTCTTAGTGGCCTAAGTAGTACTTTGTAGTACTATGTAGTATTGCATATGACTACAGAGTACTAAATCAATGGCCCAAATTTACAAGTGCCTAAAATCAATGGTTGACATTGACAAATGCAGTGCAGATGTTTATTGTTGGCAGGATCGCACAAGACTACCAATCTTACACCAAAAAACTATGTTTTTGAGACAAAAATGTGAAGTATTTCTTGCAATGACCCACTATGACACTTCAGTGAATGTACAACAAGTTGTTGCCAACTTCATGTTTTCATCTCTTATTGCATATTTTAAGCAATCGTGGTACTTAAGGGGGGGAGTCTTGTCAAAATAAGAATTAAAAAAGATTTGAATGGCTAAATTGCTCATGATGATTTAGACCCACCTTCCCTTGAATTTGCCACTATGCCATTGTAACAACCAATAATACTTCTTTTGAAAGTGACATGCTAACTTAAATGGACAGCGTTCTTTTCTAAAAAGTCAAAGTACACGCTTTGTCCACAAGTCCCGCTTGTAAGGCCTCTTCCAGACTTCAAAAAGCTTCTAATGTAACCCTCCAAACTAGAGAGATTTATCTAAATAGTCATGACCTTCACATAGTTGAAGGTGAGATGATCATAAACACATGACATATCTAGAGAAGAATGAATTAAAGAGCAAGAAAAGCACATTTGAGAATAATTCATTCAATAAAGTTTGTGCTAAATTTAAACAAATCAAGCTAAATTAAAGCTTTAGCAAACTCATGTGAAAATAATGGCTCATAATTTGATAAGCTTAGTTATTCAAATTGAAAGGTAATTTGAAAATCAAAACAATAGGAAGTCATTTTCTCATGTCAATGATTTTCTATTATGCTAAATCATAGTTTGCTCATCCAAATTTTCAACATTGTTATAAATTTGCAATGAAAAATATAATAAATATACCAATGTAGTGCTTACATTCAAACTCCAACTCTATTGAAATTGGGGAAGGAGTATTTAGAGTACAATACCTGGACAATAGAGCAATTGAATAAATTCTATTAAGCCACCTTCAATGTGTACTCCAACTATCTATTCCATCTTGCAACAATAGCATGTTAATTTCTCTATGGTTGAAAAGCACCAAAAATCAACACTTGTTGGGTCAAATGATTATTACGTTGATAGGTAAGAATGTTAGTCTACTTAAGTGATGTAGGCTAAGCAATGTATGAAATGTGAACCCCACAAGTTCTCCTAAAAAAGTTGCAATGCCATTGTACATTTCTCTCTTTAGAGTAGCTTCAATGTAGCTAGATCCAAGCATGCCAATTGTATGATGATGGGGCCCCTCCTAGAAAAAATTTGTCTCAATGCATCTAACATTGGTTTTTCTTAATTCCTAACCCCATTGTTTTCCATCCTTGGCTTTGTAATTTGGAAAAATATGAAGAGCCTTCAAGTTGGCTCAAATAGGATAAGTTATATATAGTAGACCTTAAGATTTGTTATTAATGTCGATAAGTTGAAACTCCCCTTCTTGCATGAAAGGTCTTATTTCAATGTGGAATGTTTTCCCCTCCTTTTTTCTATAATGATACAATCCATTTGAGGTTTGCATTAGATTATTTTATTTTCCAAAAGTTTTTCCAATGGAATGAAGTTTGCCTTCCTCCACTTCAAATGTGGATACTGTGCCTATTCTTGTCTTTGTATTGTTTTTGCTCTCATCAATCAAGCAAAGAGAGAGGTGTCAACAATGAGATTTGTTAGAATATTTAATAATTTTGATGCTTGCTCAAGCCCTGACCTAAGGTAGAATTTCTCATAATGGATTAATACCCTACCACCAACCTATAGACCACATTTATGGGTGATTTGCAAGAAACACTTGTCCTATTTTGCATCACACATACATTGCATGCAAAGTTGTTTTATGCTATAAATATTGCAAAAATGATTGAATGAATGTAAAATTTGGAATGAAGCTTTCTTAAGTATTAAAGATTTTACTTGAATTTTTTCAAGTTTTTCAAAAATGATTAAGTAGGGGGGGGGGGGGATTTTGAACATATGTTACACATGCGTTTTGGATGGATTTTAGTACTATTGAGTACCTTTTCTTGAAGAATGATATTGTAAAATTTTGTAGGCTAGGTCTTCTAATAGAAATATACTTTTTTAGTAGAAGAATTTTCAAAATCATTCTCCAAGTGTGTTTTTATTGGCCTAAAATGTGCATTATTCATGTTGAATTTATATTGAATTAATTTCTTTTTTAAATTGTAGCTTTGATGTTTTGTCTTTGCCCATAGTTGGCAACAATGGTCATTTTTAAAAAGAAATTTTCAAATGAATGCTTTAATTTTAAAAATAGAAATGTGGAAGTCTCATTTTCTAGCGTAAATTGTAGCATGTGGCTCAAAATAGTATTTTAGGGTTCATAAAAAGACTCAATAATACTACTAGGGACCTATAGTGCCTTCAATTTGTTCATAAAAAACTTCTTTTTATGGCAAAATTAACTATTGCCATTCATCCTTGCCATTCACTAATGAACATTATAAGTTGTTTAAAAAGTAAATTTGAAATCCAATTGACTATTTAGATGTCATATTCTATGCTCTAAATAGTACTAAAGGTGACTCATAGTACAAAAATTATAAAAAATTCATAGCACATGACCCAAACTAGTGAGCATGAAAGTAAGAAGTAATGAATAGGAAAAGAGTTCTCCAATGATTGTAATTGAAAGAGTCTAGACATTGTCCATAGGCTTGCAACATTTTTTGCTATTCAAAATTCCAAGTAATTTCAATTCATGTAATAAAATAACCAAAGTTTTTATAAACTCCATCATTTCTATCATTTCACCTCCAAAATATTTGCTTTGCCTTGCACTACACCAGATTATGTGCACAATACCTTAACTGATTGATTATGGGTAGTTCTACCTTAGCTTGCTACATCCATCATTTGCTCTACGCAAGTGGCATTCACTAGGACTAGCAAAAGGTAGAGGCTCAAGAACCACTTTAGGCTCTAAAACCGCTCACATTCCCAAATGTACATCATTGATACATGCTACTTTTAGATCTTTAAAAGTGATGATCAAACAATGTACATTTGAGGGGATGGGCAATTTTCGAGCCCTATGCCATATTGACTTCAAAAATTTATAACTAATTTTACAAAGCTCCAAAAATTATGAAACAACTTGGTTTAGATGCCTATTCTAACTTTCTTTCAAAGAAAAGTCATTGAAAAATATTTCAAGATGTTTCACCTCCCCAAAAATTTAGTTCTAGCCCTTAGAAGGTTGATTTATGGACCTCCTACCTTTGTATTGCTAGACTTTGAGTCCTTTGCCATTGAATTTTGTAGAGATTGGACCTTGATTCCATAGGTGCTGGCTTCTATGCCACTTGCCTAATGGGGTGCTCTGACATTAGGGAAGATTTGAGGGCTCTTAGAGCCCATTTTGGGACTATTTCCCAAATCGTTCTCATAAGTGTTGGCTGTTGTCAGGCTAGCAATTACTAAAAAAAATTTTAATTAAAAAATTAAAAATTAAAAAATTTGGGAATCCTGAAATTTGAAAAAATGTCTAGATTTTTTTTGAAAAAAAATTCGATGACATGGCACTCACTCAATTACATTAGATTTTGGTTCTTGCAACAGATTTCAGCAGATTCTACGTTCCTGTAGTTTGAGAACTTACAATCTTTTGCAACTCTGAAATCTCCTCTCAGGTAAGAGGCTCAAAAAGTGATCATTTAAGCGTTGATGTGCCTTTTTCATGTATCTCCTAAGATGAAAACATTTTGAGCTTATTTTTTAGTCAAAGACAAATAGATGATGATTCTAACACAAGATGTTTTGTATTTTATGAAGCATTATTGAATTGGTTATGAATTTTCAAACATAATCTGGAATAGGCCCCTATTTGTGATCATAGGTCTCTGGAAACCCATCCATGCATAGTTTAAAAAAAAATCAAGCCTTGTTCAAAAACTAGCACTGCAACATGTGTAAAGTAATTGAAATGATTTCTAAAAGTGTCCCTTTCTAAATCTAAAATGAATGCTTGATTTAATCATTATTTTAGGTTTTTCAATACTTGTAAGAAGATAGTTGAACAACGAATTCTAATTTTGAATTAAATTAGTAAACAACTAGCCACTTAGTTACGAATGAACAAGACGTGGTTCTTAAACCATCCATTGAAGAAGTAAAAACAAATCTCATCAAGCTCCAGTATAATCCAGAGTTCATTTTTCCAAAGTTCACATGTCCATTTCAGAGCCCCTACTGGATGGTTGAAAATGCCCGTTTGGTTTTAGAGCCCTCTCTAATAATGAGTTAGCGCAGGGATACGCTAGCATACTCTTAGGTCATTCTTTATACCTCATATTACCTGACAAAGGAGTGCAGGCCAAGCAGTGTCAGATATTATGGAGGTATAATTGACATTGTCGGGCCTGCAGTCCTTTGGAACGATTCAATGCTTCCAAATGAGGCACTGAGAGCGTATGGAACGTGGCCATGGCCAGGGCTTCTGACCGGCGACGGCTCTCTTTCGTATGGATCTAATGCGGAAACAGAATGAGACACACCCAATTCGACGCAGACATGATTATGAAGATGAGGGAACATTGTAGAATTACCGACCTGTGATGGCTGAGGTAACATTACATCAGGGTTTGCTCTCACGTAGCTTCACTTATTGGTATGAAATGGAACACTGAACAGTGAACACTACTCCAACATGAATACACCAACCGACGGTTAAGAGCTGCTGCTCACTACTTCCTTGTACTTGATGGTCATCAATTCCTTTCGGATCTGTTCAAAAGAAGGCCGACCTCGAGGATTTGTGCCCAAACACTTGATTATCAACTCCTTGAGACCCTGTGGGCACCATTCTGGCAGAAGAGGGCGATTCCGTTCCCAGTCCAAGATACTTGGACCAAGTACAACGTCGTGAGCAATCCATCCAAAGCTCCACACATCTGTTGCCTGGGTGTACTCTTCCTTTGGAAAATTCCTCATTGCAGGAGCCATGTATCCTCTCGCTCTCACACAGGAGTCGTACAAGACATCTGAAGACCCGGGCATTTTGGTAACAACCCCATCCCTCAAAAACCCTGTCAATTTAACCAAGTAGTAGACGCTGATGTCTTCTCTACTGGATGCTGAGGTAGATTTGGGATGCACAAGAACATTGCTTGGTCCCAAGTTTCGGTGCAACTCTCCACACTTGTGCACGTGAGCCATGGCCTCCACGATTTGTAACAATATATCAACTGAAATCATAAGAGGGAAAGGAGCTCCGTTGTAGAGACGTGCGTTCCGCTCTATCAAGCTCCCAAGGTCTTCTTCCACAAGCTCCATGACACTGCAACCAGAAGCAGAGTTCCCATCGGTATGGAATCCATATCCTACTAAGTGTACAACATTCGGATGTTGCACTCTCGCTAATTTCTGGGTACCCGCACAAAATGGTGCATCTGTTCCACTGCCAGACAGTATGCTGATAGCCACCGATTCTCCCATCCACTTTGCCTTATAAACCGGGTTGAAAGATTCATTTCGAATGTATTCTTCTTCCTCGAATTCCAGTTCATCAATCCAGTAATACTTTTCAAGCGACACGAAATTAATGCTTGTGGAAGTACTTTGCAATCGCCTCTTCAAATATCCTGCAAGTCCACCAATTGGAGCTCCAGGACGAAACTGCTCCTCGAGGCTTGCAAGCAAATTCCTGCGGTCTTCAGCTAGCCTGTGAGCATCAGCTTCGAGGTCATCTTCGTCCACAGAACCTTCGTATTTGACATTGCTTCGCAGAACAAGTCGACACCTCGCCTCGCTCCATTGGATCTTTGCACCATTGCTACCAATATTTACAATGGCCAACAATTGTGGACTTGTTTTGGACTGATGAGCCATTGTGTCAAGCATGACATGATGGATGACAAAAAGGCTCCAGTAGAGCTCCCAAAGGAGAATTCCAAACCTTGAGTATGTTCTTGGCTGGGGAAGAGGTGTAAGTATTTCAAGGGCAGTCATCATCCAATTGTTCCCACCACAAGCCTGCAGGAGTTCTTCCGCAGACAACATAGAGCAGATTAGCCTGTCCAAAGAACCTGAAAACTGTTGCAGCTTGTTGGATCGGAAGAGGATCAGCATGTCTGCGGAAGAAACGTGCTCACTTATTGATTTGATTTTTCGTAACCCTTCCTGATAGTTTTGTACAAGATATTCACATTGAACGCGGCATATCAGAACTCCGTCCAGAAGCTCCTTCATACGATCACATATTGATACAGCTTCCTCCAGGCTGTTACGATTGCTCGCAACTGTAGCTTCAAACCGCTCCTGAAGCACACCACATCGAAGTCAAAGGAATTGATCAAAATAGATTCCAATAAACAAGTGTCTCGTCTTTGCACATGCTACTTCTCTAACTTTGCACCGAAATGGAAATATGATTCACCAATATAGTGATCGATTGAGTCTATGATTTGGAGAGTACAAGAAACTCACCATTGGATCCGGGTTTAGGGTTTGTCTATTCAGACTGCGCTGATGGACTAGCTTCTGGAAAAAGTTCTTGAAATTCTCCAGAAGTCGTGGTGCTTTCGTAGGAGCGTACTCAGGCTCAATGCCTTTCAGTAAACTACTTTTGAACACTTCAAGAGTCTCAACAATTTCGTCAAAAGAAGGACGCTCTTTTGGAATTTCATGCCAGCATCTTTTCAAGAATTTGCTCAAGTAGGAGGGACATCCTTGAGGTAGATTGGGCCTTAATCCACCCCTGACTCTTTCAGACACCTCCGTAGCCCTCACTGTACTGTATGGAACTTCACCTGTGAGTATCTCTGAACAAGTGATCCCAAAGCTATATGCGTCCGCCTTCCTCCAATCAATTCTTTGAGACGGAAGTACATTAATGGCTTCAGGAGCTATCCACTTTGACGTCCCCATCATCTTCCTGGTGGGTTCCATTATATCATACACACTCATTTTGGCCAGTCCGAAGTCCGTTAACTTCAAGTCAGCATAGCCCTCGCCACGCAGTCCTTCATGACGCCATGGAGAAACCAGGATGTTGGAGGATTTTAGATCACGATGAACCAATCCCTGCCCATGCAGGTACGCCATTCCCAAGGCCATCTGCAGCATCAGGCTAATCGCTGCAACGATTTGAAACGGCATGCTGCCGCCCTCCAGTGCCTGCATGTTCTTCTTTTGTTCCTGTATGTACTCTGACAAAGTCAATGGCATGAGCTCCATTACAAGGGAAGGTCGGGGCCCTTCACAGCAACAGCACAGAAGCTTCACAATGGAAGGGTGGTTGAGGTGTAACAAAGCACAGACCTCTTTCTCAAAATCCTCTTTTGACCCTCCCTCAAGAAACTCTTTCTGGGCACATGGTACCCCCAACCACTTCACTTCCGAAACTACTCCAAATGCGCCCATTCCGATATTTTTTTCAATCTTTATATCCTGGCGGTCGACCTTGTAGAATAATGGCATACAACGAAGGTTTGAATCCAGACGCTTCCTGGAGTCGTTCTGCTCGCGCTCCATGAGGTAACTGATTAACCGTTTTTCCTTCTCCCCGACACCTGCTTTTCTGGAGAGTTCTTCAAGCCTCGCCATTAAGTTTCTAGCATCGGCACGGAAGTCCTCATCCGCCTCATCATCACGAATGGCGACATCGACTGATGGTTTGAGAATTCGAAAACTAAAAGTTCTGGCTAGTTCCTCGGAAATTTCATGAAAAGATTCCACGCAGGCTTCAAGCTGCAGGGAGAGTGCCTGAAATACTTGTCGGCAATCACCATAAAGGACAGCTGTCTCCAACCAGGATTCCTGACAGCTGCACTTCTTAACAATTGCGTCAGCTCGTAATACTGTAACATAGAATTCTTTGAACAAAGGGAGATATTTTTGTTGCTCAGAGCGAATGTAGGCCACGTAGGGAAGGCTTGGTGCAAGAGCGTCGTACACTACTCTTAGGTTTCGCCACAGACGGGAGCACTGTATCTCATTTAGGACAATTGCTTTCGGCTCTCCGAAGATGGTCTTCTCTCCCTTCTCCACTATATCTGCCGCGGTCCTCAAGAAGTTCAACATGGCTTATAATCACCATAAAACTACCAAAGTCAACCTGATCGCTCTGAAAACAAATTAAACTTGTAGCGACCGACCACCCTCCCGTGAGGTCGAGTGAACTGCTCCAGCGCCGACGGTCTTCGAGGTTGCAAACATCACACGACGATGGAACGCTCTAAGCAGTATCATATTGGCAACAACGACCTGCTCAAAGGAATCAACGTATTACTTAAACGGTGGTACGGTTGAAGAGCTCTTCAAGACATGACATACGTCAACAGCGAAGCAGCATGACGCATGAACGACGAAAACGTTCACCTCACTTCTTGCCCAAAGTCACTGCTTAAGCATGCGCATAGTAGCATCTTTTCATATTCGAAGAATGAGGGTTTTCTACTTTCAGACTACACCTTGAACCACGTCCTCAGAGTCCTAAAGCACGTGAAGGTAGACAGAAGACAGATGTAAGTTAGAAATCGCACCTTAACAAGGAACCTGTAGGTTGAGGCATCGTAAGCGCTTCTTTCCTTTTTTTTATGTTAAGGCAATTGCTAGTCGCAAAAAACGTCACCGTCGGCCATCGATCCACGAAAAAGTTTCATTGCTCACTCATATAACCATTTTCATCAAGTGAGGCACCTCTCCGCACTACCTGCATCAAACCGACAGAAAACCGACAAACATTTCCTTCACTCCCGGGTTGCACTAAAACCGCCGCGAAATCCCCGCCGTAGCCTCACATCCACGAACGCAGGAATTCTAATCCGCAAATCTCCAAACAAGGCTGTTCGATCAACACAATTTGCAGCCTTACAATTCCCGGCCAAGAACGACGTGAAAGAGCCACTCCAGGGTTTGAGCGAGCACGACGGAGAGACCTGAAGGAAGAGTCGCCGTATTCCTAGGAAGAAAAGAAAAAATAATAAATAAACCATCGAAGCCCACCGCAAGGCGATGAGCCCAAAATAACGGGGAGATGATGCTAAATTAAAGCCGAACCAACTTTTCCCTAGGGAAGGCGATGAAGTCCATTCGATTACTTCAGTCGGGGACTTTGCATTGCAATAAGCTAAGACGTCTCGCAAGACTTGAAGTATTCGGACGGGCACTAGGAAGCGGCCATGCAGTATCTGTGAAAGGAACTGTGATTGTCTGGCTAGGGTTAAGTCTTCAGTCGCGCAGAGGGCAGTCCAATGGGGATAAAAAAATTCCTTGAAACAGGGTACGGGGCTCGTGGCTTGCTTACATTTCTGTGCGGTGAAGGCTTGCAAAAGTGAATGATGAATTGTGCTTTGACTTTATTGCCTAAATGCAGTGCTTGCCAAGGCATGTGCAGTATTGAAGTGAGTCCTGGAGGTTGAAACATTCCAAAAAACAATTTTTATCAAGGACTCTCTCTAAACCAAAGTCTGACAGGTCGTTTGAGAGGTTAACAAGGTTATTACCGTCTCCTTGCACACATTAGCTCCCGAAAGTCTTGAGATAGATCTTCAAACTTGAGAATTGAGATTATTTATCATGATTAAAGGCCGCTGGAGACGTCCAGTGCCCGCCAATTAATTTCGAGTTGAAGTAAGAACTTGAGAATCTCGAGGCTGTCAGAGTACGACTCCTTCATTGCCACGAATTGTCGGTAATTTGATTACAATGAGTAGCATCAACCCGTGAGCAGGTTCGTGAGAAGCAGCTCCCAGAATTTCCTTCAGGCGTAGCTTGTGTTCTTCGAGCAACCTCAAACGTAGGCGCTTGTTCGTATAATCGCAGTATAAGATAGGAAGGCTAATACTATACATTGATTGCTGCGGCAGACCAGGCAGGCGATCGGGAGTTCGGGATCATGGCGCAAAAGATGATCCCCTGTTTTTTCATGCGGGGCGGCACGTCCCGAGGAGCCTACTTTCTCCGCGACCATCTTCCCCGCGACAGGGAGACGCTGGACAAGGTGCTCCTGGCAGTGATGGGGTCGCCCGACTCCCGCCAGATCGACGGGCTAGGCGGGGCAACCGCAACGACAAGTAAAGTCGCCCTCCTCTCAATCTCCAACGAGCATGGCGTGGACATCGACTACCAATTAGCAGTGGTTTCGGTGACGACGGCCGTGGTGGACTGGGAGCCCTCCTGCGGCAATATCCTCGCCGGCGTCGGCCCTGCGGCAATCGAAATGGGCTTGATTCCCCGCGTCGGCAATTCCGAAACCAAAATCAGGATCCGGCTGCTCAACAACGGCGGTTTCGTGGAGGCCGTAGTGCAAACCCCCGGCGGCCATGCCACCTACGAGGGCTCCGCCGCCATTGATGGCGTCCCAGGGACGTCTGCTCCCATCGCGCTTCTCTTCACAGACATTGTGGGATCCAAGTCGGGCGGCAAGCTTCTCCCCACTGGCCGTTTGCGCGACGTTGTGCACGGCGTGGAAGTCACCTGCATCGACTGCGCCGTGCCGATCGTCATCGCCGCCGCTTCCTCCATGGGGAAAACGGCGTACGAATCCAAAGCCGACCTCGATGCAGACGCGCCGTTCTTGAGTCGAGTTGAAGCAATTCGCCGAGCGGCAGGCGAATTGATGGGACTGGGCGACGTGGCGAGCCGCATCATCCCCAAGATAGCGATCGTGGCCGAGCCCAGAGGCCACGGAAGCCTCTCGGCGAGGTACTTCGTCCCTGGCGCCACTCACGCGTCCATAGCCGTGACGGCCGCCATCAGTATCAGCTGCTGCAGCATCCTCGAGGGAACGGTCGCGTACGATTTGTCGTCCAAACAGGTCGGGCCGACGGAGCTTCACAACGTCATCATCGAGCATCCTTTAGGCGACATTCCGATCATTCTCAATGCGAAGAAGAAGACGCAAGCTGCCGAAATGGAAGTGTACAGCGCCGGGGTCATTCGCACGGCACGCTTGCTGCTCACTGGAATGGTGAGAGTACCAAGTAAACTCGGTCTGGAGCGATTGGATGAACCCGAGAACTACCGTGAGATGCACAAACAGTTTTGCCAACTCTTCCTGCCGTAGAGACACGCCCCAGTCGCCGTTTTCACGAATTTTGCTGCAGGTGTTTGTAGCTCACCACCAGCATGCGAAGCAATTTCCTGAACTTGTTCACTCCGAAGCATCAGCAGGCTGCCATATTGGCGTCTTCAAATCAAGGGTGACAGCTATATCGCAAGATTTCACTGTTTCTTTTCAGTTCAGGACCTACGCGATTCTGAGCTCCAGAATCATGTCCCGGATGTAGAGTTTGCAGCATTCTGGAGGGGACGGTCGCATCTCCACAAAATGATGAAAACAACTCTGGCGGGCAGAATGAAGAACTCATACGCGTCAAGTTGTTTTCTGTCACCTATTTCTTCAATTCTCTTGTGATTCTTGGGTGATGCTTGGTGTATCTATATCAAACTGGGCCCACTGGGTACTCTCTGCATGATTAATCTTTCCTCAAAGTACTTGCCTCTTGTAGAATTTTAGAATGCAACACTGAAATCGCCATCTTTCGTGGGCCAGCTCGGACCATCGCTATCATTTGGGGTCCCTGACTACTTCTGACAATGGTCTAGTCTGGTTTCGTGGACTTTCGGGGCTCATCAAGCTCACTGATCCACCTTCTCAACGGAACGTAGTAATCTCTCGAAAAGTACTGTTTGCGCCAATCAACTGTAGAACTGATTACGCAGGCTAATGGACAATGTACCTGGAGATAGAATGCAAGAAAAAATTGTTTGTAGCTCAAATTCTTTCAAACAATCGGTCGACTTTCAAATTCCTTGACGACGAATAGTTGAATGACTCACTGTTCGAATGGTTCACTACGGTTGGGGGTTCAGTGGCAAGGAAGTTCTTCTCAAAACTACCCATATTGTTCAACTTTTGGATAGACTGATCCCTTGGATTCGACTCTCACAGTTGAAGAGGGTGATCGTTTTAATGGTTCTTCTGAGTCATACTCGAATGAGATGTTGCTGGTAATGCAAATGTTCAAAAAAAGCACGATTATGCTGATTGAAGCACTTCAACAGTGTTGATACGATTGTTCTGATTGAACAAGGGCTCTTGATCAATCCGTATTTGGTGCCAGCTGCACGTAGTCGAAGGTAAGGGGCAAGTTGTGCCACACTTCCTTGTTTAAATCCAGGTGCCGGAGAGGGCTTTTCGCTGATCCTGGCGTCTTACGAAACGGCTTATCGGATGACGATCTAGGTTTATTTTGGCTCCTTTCAGAAGAAACATTTTCCTTGTCATTTGCTTGGGAGGTCATAATTGGAGTAGTCAATTGCGAGTCTGAAGGCGAAAGTTGCGGAAGGTACGTATCGATTTTCCCAATGCAGAGTAGTAGTTGATGCAGCAGAATTCGGAATAAGGGATAAACCTGAAGGAACGTTGGACATTATTTAATCAGCAAAAGCGGTCCTCAATCACAAGCATCTCCGAGGAGACCATCATTTAGGGTCTCATTCCTAAGCCTTAATGTCCAAAAAACAAGTACAGCGAGGAGAATCAATAGCTTTCCATCCGCACATCAGCTTCTTTAATTTCACCGATAACATAACGGTAGCAAAGAAAACAGTGGCCACCTTTTTGAGTTCACGAAAGGTATGGTCCTGCAGTTGCTCAGGAAAGTTGTCTTTCACAAGCTCCAAAGCTCTGCAGCAGCGATCTCAGAACGAGCTCAGGGTTTTTAGCCAAATGTTCATTCTTGGAAAAAAAATTGGAATATACACCGAGGGCATGAAGAAATTAAGTAGTAACTGAGCGAAATTTAGCCAGTTTGAGGATCACTGCTCTGCAGAGAAGAAAAATGACCTCTGCCATCACTCTTGCTCGCAAGTTGTGTTTTAAAATAAGAGCAGGTCACGATAGCAGATCATTACATACCTTGGGTGCTGACACAGAAGAGTGTAGCATCGAACAACTTGGAATATTAGTCGACGCGAGAATTCTTGAACCACGCCCAGAATAGCGGCCTTGGATTAACAGCCAACATTGAGTGAACCATCAAGACGTGCAATTAGTCTGCTACCTTACCGAGTGAGGACCACTTGCTAGTAGAAACAAGCTCATCGTTTTCATAAGTGAAGCACAAGAATTACATACAGTTGAAATCCGCACCAGATATGAGAGCATTTTTACGATATCCATAACGAGGTTGCAATCCGGTGTGCAGATAACTCCAAGGGCCACTTCTTCATGGAGAATCGACTCGAGAATGGACATTGCAATCTGCAAATTGAAGTCACCTGCTTAGTGTTATTAGGAAACGTGCAACTAATCTGAAATATAGTGCCAATCAAGAGAGATCGTTTGAGATAAATTAACCAGTTTAGAGAGTCGGCTTCCGATCTCAATGGCGTGAAGGCAGGCTTGAACAATATCGGATTCAAGGGCCCACTGTGTGACCTCTCGTTTGCGGTCCTGCACCATCAGGTTTTGCAAATGGTTTAGATGCTTTTTCATGATGGATTAAAATAGCCATGCAGAAAACTACGGACTTAAACTGCTGTCACCTTGCAAGTAATGTCGATGACTGATAACGATATTGCTCGAACATTCTCGTACACCTCTTCGGTAAAAGTTGAGAGTATGAAAGGTAGAAGGAGGTTCGGAATTTTGGCTGCGACCAAGAATGAACAACGACAGTTGGATTATCAGTGAATTGAAACAGTAGAGGATTCCTTAAGGGTTTACAAATTTCAAACTAGCGGGAAGGATGTATGGCAACTCGGATTCGCCAGAGCCTCTGCACCGTACTCCCGTGAGATCTTAAAGAGGGTTAGGGGAACGAATTCTTTGAAAGCTCACAACTGTATCAATAAGAATGAAAGTGACCTTCATATGACCATTCGAACAGTGGTTTAATAACTACCTCGTACAAATGGGATGCGTGTTTCATCGCTAGAAGCTATACTCTGTACTTTGTCAACTCAACCCACGAATGCTTCAGAGGTGCAGAAAAGATTCTTATTTTCTTTCCTCAGATGAAATTGCATGAAATCAGGTGAAAATTAGGTGGAAATATAAGTACATGCATCTTAACATACTTGCATATGTTATTGAATTACAATTAGGTCTCGATTCCATCCTAGGAGGTAAAACCAACCTCGCATGACCAAACAAATGCAGGAGTTAATAAGAGTGAAGTGATATCACCTGAAAACATGTTAAGACGTTCGCGAGGCGTTTAGATCCTCTGATGCTGAGATCGCCCGCAAAGATCCTCTCATAGACTGAGGTTACTTCCTGCAGCCCCCGACAGACGTAAATTTCTACGTAATTGGGGTAGCAATGTTATCGTACCGACCACTGTAAGAAATAAGCAATGATGTCATGTACACAGAACAATGTAGGGCAAAGACCAGAATAAATTGCAATATTTCTGCAAAGTAAAATTACTACAGTTTATACAACTTGATCAGATGAAAGTATGTTCTCAAATCTCATTTTATGCCTCGCGAACTTGATCACTCGACACTAAGTGCCTATTCCATTGAGGTCTGACCTTTTACTGATAGATAAAGAAAAGCAGTTTGTCCAGTGGATGCAAGTACGAGACAAGCAAATCGATAGATAAACTCGATAGATGATAATAACTTCACAGAATTCTAGTTCAAATAATGACTGATTTTTTCCATGATGCCTCAGCTGCAAAGTGGATTCTGATCACCTGGATGAGAACTGCTACCGTGCTGCACGAGAAGTAGAGCTGATAAGCTGCGGTGCGGTAGAAGCGATTATCCGTTTCCCTCCTCTGCAAAAAAGGTCATCAAACAGCATCCAAGGAGAGATTAAAGCCATTCCAGTCATTTTGCAACCTGCAATTACGTCTCTCATCCAAGGCAGTGAGGAGCCCCCTGGGAAACTTGGGAGTAATTAATAGGGATCTTAGTCAGTCGTTCAACTGCCATATAACAAGGACTCTAGGTGAAATAGTCTCTTCTTCTTTCTCCGCTAAATGTTAAGAGGCATTCAAGATGATCAACACCCGAAACGAGACTCTCTGCACAAGAGTGGATAGAAATTTCAAGGACATCCACACCAAGCACTTCTCCAAAACGTTCATGAATAAAGGGATCGAATCCACAAGAGACCTCGATCAGGTGTCCACTTAAGCACCGCAATGCATTTTCGCGCCTTTCAGTGTCTAACAGCTCCAATACTGTTTCCGCCAGTCCCATAGGTTTCTTCATCAAATTATTTCTATGCCGACGGCCTCCTCTTGCCATCAAATTGCTGCGCACGAATTTTTTTCGACAATTACAGAGGATATACGCCGTTTCTAAGTCCTCCACAAATAGCAAACAAACTAGGTCACGGCCAGTACTGCAGAGGCATCATATGAAATGTGTGTTAAAGCGGTGTTTTCAATATCGGTCGAATTTACGAGTGCAGACGTAGTGTCTGTCTTCTGGTGGATAGTGATATACTGCCAATTTCTGAGAATACGATACATTACTTACACAGGAGGTACATGTGTCATTTCCTCCATTGGTTGTCCAAGTTTTACAAGTTTTCTTAAAGGGGTTCACATATCAGTTTTCTGTTGAATGTAGAACTTTCTCAAAGGCGCTCCTAGTCTCAGCTCTTCATCTCTTCGTCAGTCTGAGGTTCTCACTGACTCCCTAAACCTTCAGAAAAACAACAACGAACAAATGCTAAAATCAGATTCCCAAATAACCAAAAGCACCTTCAAATTATACATCAAAGAAACCCCATCCTTATAGTGAGTCTCATGCAACAACACTCCCGTCCCTCCTTCCTTCCAGTCTTCCTTCCTTCCTTCTAATCCACACACACACACACATTTAAAGTTTACACAATTCTAACCACGACAAAATTGTGCCACCCGAAAATGCCCATGAAACAGAACGCAACCTTAAACGGCCCGAATTCAAAACTTCTCCATCAAACCCTAATACGCTCACCGCTTACCCCGCCAACAGCAGACCCGCCAACGAAACACTGAATCTAGCACTATCACCCACTCTAAACCCAAAGAACCTGCCATAATAAAAATAAAACAGAAAACAAGAAGAACACAGTGGAGTACTGACCTCAAAACAAGAAGATGAGAGCCCCTCACAAGCAGAACAAGAAAAAATAAAAATAAAATTGAAGGCAAAACATCTTCTGAGTACTAGAACGAGAATTTGCCTGCCATAGTATTAGATCGAGCATATTGTTTCGACAGCATCGTGATTTCATCAGAAACTAGCTAATTAGAAACGGAACAACATCGTAAAACATTTAAGAACTTACTGTATTCAACCTCCCGCCCGGCCTCCTCTGATGGCTGTGGCACTCCCTTGAGGCAATTCTCCTGTGTCCAAACTCCCAAGAAAGCTTCCGCAGAAGAAGAAGATCGACCCTGTTTCTTCACAGATTAAGTTATTCACAGATCGGTGAAGAGTGAGATTGATCGATGCGAAGTCAGCCGAAACCCTAACCTCAACCCATCAAATTGAAATATATAGTGCATTAAACATTGTTTAGGATATTTAATTTTCATATTCTTAAGTCATGTTAAAGATTTATCTAATTAATTTGAGAATATCAATCTAATTTTTGAAGTGAATTTAAAACTTTTTCTCTTATTAAATACAAAGATTTTTTTGTTTTTCATCGTTTTTTGATTTAGGATCAATGTAATTTTTGAAAATTTGACTTACAAACAACGTATGTGGCCTTGTACACTTGTCTAAGTGTTTTTCCATTATTTATATATGTATTTATAAACTCATAACTTTCACATTTAAAAATCAAATATGCAATAAAAAAATTGGCTTATTTTTATTAATTGAGAGCTTTTTGGCGATGCCACGAAAGACATCGAAAATTCATACATTCCATTTTTTATAATTCAATTCAATTTATAGTCTTAGAGTTCTAATTACAATATTTCAAATTAGAAGATGGTAGGATTGATAGTTGGATTTGCAAATACTTATATCGTCTTCAAAGTTATTCATGTGAATATTTATAAAAGTACCTTGGGATGCTAGGGTACTCCATGAGGGCATAATAGAAACTTTCTAACAAAGTGATCTTAATACAATTTGCACATCTTTTACCATGGCCAAGAGTACTTCTTCTAGATGTAATATAAAATATCATGTAATAATTATGAGGTCATATTGTCCTAATAATTTAGAGTATATGTTGTTGTTTCTAAATTATATATCTAATTGTTGTTTTAGGTTTTATTTTTCAATTAATCCCTAAATGCTCAATTAACCATTTTTGGATCGTTGCCCTACTTGGTCATGTTGCCCACTTATAGGAAAAGAAAACTTTTATTCCTATTTTGTTGGTAGGGGGTTTAAGACAGATACTACAATCTCCTATAGAGAATTATTAGTGAACATTGTAAAATATCTTTGCTATATATTTTTTAATTTGGAAGCTCTAATTTTAGCTTTTAAAAATATGAAGTTTGCATTCCTAGACCAATGCTCAATGTCCATGTGGTATAGGAGACATATTGCTCGTCTCATGAAAGAAGAGAAAAGATTCTTCAAGGAATTGGGGCCGACCTTAGAATATTGGATTAGTCACATAGTGACACTAGAAAATTTGGAACTACCACATTGAATACAAACATTGACATGCACTAAAATTGATAGAGACGTTGGTGTGAGAAGGTGGTGGTTGGGAGCATGGTTAAGCTAAAAGGACTTCTCTCAAGAAATAGTGAACAATAAGCTCAAGATAGCATGAAGGACAACCAATTATGCGAGAATAATCATAGAAGACACCTAAATGAGCAAGAATAATTGAAAGCAAACTAAATGTAAGAAATTCATCATTGCTAAATTGTGAAGTGGTTGCATAAGTATATCTAAAAATCTTAAACTCCAAAAATCTGTCACTTGCAGACATTCATCTAACCTCAATCATGTGGCTTTAGAACCCCCACTAGCATGAATGATACCAAACTTTGGAAGGATAATTCACAACAAACTACATTTAGAGTTCTATTTAGTCCTCATTCTACAAGAACATCCAAAATGCCTTGATTGACTACTGAAATAATTGAACTCATTCACATTTTTGAAACATTCCCATACCCTCACCTGTGTGACTTCATACCCCACATTACACAAACAAAATGTCAGCGAAAATTAAAAGAACCTTTTCTATAATGTACATCATATGTTGCTAAAATCAAATTGCAATCTTGAGTACATTCAAAAAGCCCTACCTATCAATATGGATTCATCTTCCTCAATCCTATGCCTCTCTATTCTTCTTTCTTTGGTTGCATCTGCTGAAGTCATTTAGTAGTGGGCATGTCATAACCATGGTGCCTCTAATGCTCAAATGCACCTACTACTTGCATACATGAATAAAACCTTTCTTGCTTCTAAACCAAGATTAGCAAAGAGTAGAATAATGCCAAGAAATTCATTCAATAAAAACTATTAGCAATTGTATTATCGTAATGCAGTTGCAATTCTTGAGTGGGGTCATGCAAGGAGACTTGAGGAAGATGGATAAGGCTTTAGTACGGTGGTCTATAAACATCTCTAATCAGTGGTATTTCCTAACTATGACAACACCAACACGATAGTGACAGCATGAAATGGAAACTAGGTAGAGTATGAGAGAAGTACCAAAGACACTAGTTACAATGTCAATTGCAACGCAAGCAATGGTAGTAGTGGTAGAAGCAAACAAGAGTAGGGTAGCGCTAGAGATAGTAATCATATACGACAATGACAACCTAGCAACAACAATTCGGGCAACAATTGGAAGCATCGATTGCAACCAACCATTCAAAAGCAACATTAGCAATACAACTTGGAGCATCACTGATATAGAAGAAGATGGAAGGATAAGAGTCTTTTTCAGGGCTCTAAGAGACCGTTTCAGCCTTGTTCTCTAGTCTGTAAACCAATCAAATTAAATCATAATTGAAAAATAATTAAAATTAAAAAAAAATATTATTTAAATATTATTTAATAATTAAAAATAATTAAAATAATAAATTTTTTTGAAATTTTTATTTAAATATCAATTAAATATTATTATCTAATATGGCATTTTTTTGGCTACATCAGATCGCCTCTGTGGCAGCTTTTAGTGAGTTCCCACAATTCGGGAACTCATAGTCTTCTACACCAGCTGAAAATCCTCTTATGCTTCACAATCAACAACACTGCACCAAAAGTGACACTAGTGGTGGTGTCACCAACACAATAACAATTTATGGGGGCACCGCCAACAAGTATCAATCCGGGAGCAATACTATGAACACCAACCACAATTAGACTAAGAACAAGATTGAAAACAATATTTTTTTTGAACAAATTCAAAACTAAATGTTCAACAATATAGTTCCTTCAAAGTTCCTAGACCCCGCTATAAGATTGTCAACTCCAACAAAACATCAGGTTAATTACTCTCACTTCTTTTGTGAATTCAAAACTTTTTGAAATACAATTTTAAGGTTGGATTTAGGTTAATCTGAATTAGGGGTGTGGATACTATAGACTAAGGCGCAAGTGGAAAACGCAAAGCTGAACAACTTGAGGATGGGGGTAATGTCGGGATTTTGCGCCACCGATGAATTCTTCCAAAGTGGATGTCTTTAAGACGACTAGTTGGTAGTCGATGAAGTTGACATGCGCACCAACAAGGGCATTCACCATTCTTGTTTGGGTGCCTCAATTGAGCTTATACAAAAATGCCAACAACAGAGACGATGAAGAATAGCATGGCAATAGTTTAGGTCTAGTGACCTACCCCTACTTGGACAAGGTTACAAAATATGAAATGTACTTCATCATTCTGGAAAATAAAGCAACCATTTGTTTGAAAAAATCCAATGTGCATTAAATTTTGCAGTACAAACAACAAAATTCAGAGGTTGAGAGTGATACCAGTGGAGACCGTGGTGATGCTAGAAAATTCTCATGTGACAGTGACAACGACAACTATGGTGACAACAATGGCAATTGCTACCAAAATTCAAACCGCCTCTCTAGCAACAACTCCAATCAAGAAGAAAAGGAAGAAGGCGACCATAAGTGTAGCCTGAAAACACACAACGACAAAGATGGCAAGCACAATCTTGCTCAAGTAGTAATGAAATATGTGACAATAAGGGCAGTGATTAAAATTTTAAATGTCCTAGGTAGAATTGGAAGCAAACCTCCATTGTTGAAGGTCCAATCTCCACCATGCAGCAAAAACTCCAAGAGCATCCCTGAATTCAAGTACTAATAAGGAAAGAATTAAGTACCAATGCATCAATCCATATTCTACAAATTATTGACTTTGCAACAACAAAGGAAGAAGAAGCTGAGAAGCACAACGACCAAGTGGTAGGGCAACAAACAAGGCGCCGTAGAGAAGAAAGGGATGGCCAGCGGGAAGACGTGGCAACGGACATCTTCAATCAAGGGCCAACTATGTCAATTTTGCTACTAGCATTGTGTAGTAGTAGAGGCCAAGGTTGGGGCCAAGGCAAAGGCCAACTCAAGGACCAAGGGAAGGGTCAAAGAAATATTGGACTAATGTCTTCCATAGATCAAATAAAACAAGATTATACCTCCTGTACATGGAGCCAAAGGTACATGGTTTCCAACCCCTTGTAAAATCATTTATTGGCCAATCCCTTAGCTAAACTCAAGAGTAGGATCAAGACCCCTTCATTCTTCAATAATTTGACCAATTTTGGTCTATTTAACCTCTAAAGTTTCATAACTATGTTTTTGCTAAAAACACTCAAAAACTAACATTTTTAGAACAAGTACCAAATTTTTGAAAAAAAAGCTTTTTTTGACATATGTAACCACAAGATCTTGTAGTATGCTGACTTGAAAACATGTGGTAAAAATTTCACACATTTCCACAGTGTAGATTGAAAGATATAAACATTCGAATTCACTAAAATCATTTTTTTGGCCGTGCAAAAAACAGGGCAGCTATACTTTCCAAGCTCACTTTTCTATGAAAAAATGTCCAAAATGGTGGTGCTTCTTTAATTTAATTTTCCTACACAAGTTGTCTACATGCTTGAAAATTTTCATATCATTTGGAATTGTACAATATATAGGAAAAAAATAGTAAGTAGAGAGTAGTAGCGAACACTAAATTATTAAGAATTTCATTATGGAATTGAAAAATGCCAATCCCAATGGTTGCAATGTTGTAATAAACAATATACATCCTATGGTTTTATTTTTTCAAAAAATATTGAACATTAAGTAAGATAAAGGACTTCAAAATTTATTTCAGAATAAAGAATCCATAACTACCCGCAAACAAAAAATCCTCATACCTTTTGACTCATTGATCAAAATGGAATAATTTAAAGGTTTCCATAAATGTATAACTCTACAAAACCAATTTAAAATTTTTGTTTTGAAAAAAAGTGATTTTTTCTTATCTGTCCAAACTGCCTAGTTATGAAAAAAAGCAACATATAAGGCCATAACTTTTGACTCATATTTCCAAATGTCATGAAATTGAGTGCATATGAAATATATTCTTTGCCCCCACCTTCTATAAATATTTGATCCAAAAACATAGAAATCTCTAATCACACGTACCTGCCCAAAATTTCTATACAACCAAAAACGCATGTTGGTCCTTTAGGAGTTAAACATTGAGGCGCATGTGCTTGGAGACTAATAGATATACAATTGCAAAATTGAAAGAGGCTAGGGAAAAATTTCGGATTGTAACCCCTACATGCGAAACAAATTATGAGACATACATACGTGGTGGTATTAGCACTAGAAGAAAGACTTGTTTTTTGTGACAAGCCCTGAGACGTAGGTGGATGTGAATCACAACATCAGGCATGTAACTGTGAATGTCTAGGTAAATCCATCAAAAAAGACAAGGGAAAAACACAGCAGAATTAGAAAAAACATGTTGCGTTCAACGAAGAACATCACAGAAATCACGACAATTTTGAGGGTAAAAAGGGGTAAAAAAACAAGCCACGTTAGTGCCATGTCAACGCCAAGTAATTTTTTTTTTTTTTTTTTAATTTTTTGTGACCAGACCGACGCTGATGTGGCAAATGAGGTTGTTTTAGTTCAATTCAGTTGAACATTGTAGTTCATGTTAAACTCAACGTTCTGAAAAACGGAGAGACATGGTCTGTGACGTTTACAACAACACTGAGGCTATCAATATCAACAAATTTTCAGTGTTTAGAATGACGAATTCCATAATGAAGTAATGAGGCGCTACGTTTGATTGCATGTTTCAGAGGCTTGCTCAGTGTTTGGTGCATTCATACTTAATTATGTTTTCAAGATTAATGAGACAACATTTGCAACAGTGCCACTAATTCTACACGAAATAGTGTGGAGTTCTATGTGTGCCACAGAACATAGCAGTAGAGTGGAGAATTTTTTGCACATTCTTCTTAACATGGTCATAAAGAGAATATGGAACTTGCCATGTACAGTTTGACAATAGGGTACATGTGTTGCACAATGAGTAGCGCATTAGAGTAATGTTTTGAATAATTAGCTGATCCTATCAAGTGCATTTTGGAAGATGTGAGTGTCAACAACCACAAAAATAGATTGACCTTGTCATTCAATATTTTCCTAGTGCTATTGTACATTGCTGAACACGTGTAATGAGGACTTGAACATTAAAAAAACCATTTGCTTTTCCTTGGGTCATATTCTTGAAAATCATTAATACCTCATAGACGTGTACTATACGTTTTTTTCCCCGCATGTTATTGCATTGTCATTGGCATCCTCAAGCATATTATAATGAACAAGGCATTGATGAGATTATACATTGAATTTTCCATGTTATTTCATCATTATTGACATCCTCAAGCGTATCATAATAAACAAGGCATAGATGAGATTATACATTGAATAACACGTTGGCCAACTTCTTCATAAACATTTTATTACATCACAACACTTGTGCACTAGCATATTCTGACGTTTGCATGCTTTACATAGTATGCTATGAAGCATTTGTTTCTATATTTCATGCTACGAGCATGTACATACTACTATACACACAACATATGCTAATTCTGCACTATAGCACATATGTTTCTGAGGTAGAAAGGCTAGCATGGAACTTAATTATCCATCATGTACTAACTAACGTCTTTTATAATAGGTATCTCTTCAATTGAGCTATGTTGGTTTTACGGTCAGGTGACCTAATAATGCTACTCACAATAACGTTTAAAAAATGACGTGAATATGCTACTCATTGCTCACAGTACCTGTGCAATGCTAGAATATGCTGCTCATTGCTCACAATACCTGCGCAATGCTGTTCTTGGTGAATCAATTGGACATCGAACATGCTTGACAACCATTGCACCTCCTCCTAGCCTATATCACACTTCATGAAATATCTAAGTGGTTCGAAATGATGCAGTAACTCTGCACTGAGCAATTGTGTATTCCACTATAGAAGCTATTAATTTGATGCTCATCAAAAAGTTTGTTCCTTCAACAGTGCACTTCGAACTTAGTTGTCATGAGGTGCTTCACAAACAATTGTGGACTTGTAGTCAATTGGAAGCAGTCACACATTATATTACATACTAGTACTTCGGTAGCCACATCCACGTTCTATGCATGAGAAAGCTCCCGTACAATGAGGTAGATATGTTAGCTATCAACTCGTCTCAAAAGAGAACCTACAAATGGATACCAACACCTATATTATCCACACCTGTTTACTCTTTCAACATCAAATTTCAATAGGAGATGAGGTACATACCAAAAGTGATTCTTGCACCAGGATGCGTAAGGATATGCAGGGCTCCACAGACCATGCAATATTCGAGCGACCACTCTGCAGGTGAAACTCGCATTCTGGTGGGATTTTGAGAAGACCTGCTCAGTAGTGGAGCGTATCAACATCAGTTCTTTGAATAGGTTTAGCAATTCCATGAATATTACACACAGAAAAATAAATAACTGATACTACAGCCACAAACTTCCAAAAATCATAACAGCTTTGGTGAAAGATTCAGTAGTAACCATACCTTGATATCTACCCTCAAGAAAGAGCTGCAACACCATAATATCCGTACCACTAGTGCTTTGGAAGAGTTGTACAGAGCTTCATAATCCTAGGAAAGTGTTGTAGGGCAGAGAAGATAATTGTTAAATAAGAAACCAAGGTAGAGAAGACCTGAAATAGGGACTCTACCTTGTGGACTCCACAATGCTAGGTGCAGCTGGGGTTGTCGGCGTTATCTTCAGAGACACGAGACCCTCTAACTCAACAAAGGTCTACCTTAAGAATACAAAGTGAATAATTGCATAATTCTGAAAGAGTTAAAAGACTAAACAAACAGAAACACTCACTTTGTAGAACGTTAAGTTCATGTTGCTTTTAACTTGGAATGCACATGCACGTACTGCACCTTTCCGACTTCCATGAACAACAAAATTGTAGCCCTGACCTGCACATCCAAGATTTCAGACACGATCGAGGCAAAGATCACTGCTTCAAGAAAGATTAACTCACTCTGAAGTTGGGACAGCATGTTTGAAGCTATATCTTTACCTCTTCTTGAGATCCAATTCAATAGCTGTTTGTTCAACATTGATTGAGGTCATAGGCTTTGATGTATCTGGTGGACTCTGAAACACTCGACAAAGAAACTTGTTCACAGCGAAGGTGTCCGCACCGCGCTACAGAATAGCCGAAATGTCAGCTGAAGTAAAGGTTTGAAAATGATGAGCAACGGCAAGGCTACCATAGCCTTCCAGATAGATCAAGCCTCATCTAACCAATTTGACATACAGACACCTGTCGTATTTAGATTGTAGAGTTATCTCTTTCATATTTAAGAGAGGAAATATACCAAATGATATACCAAAAGTCTATGCCACCTAGTTGACATACCTGTGTGCAAGACTGCGGAGTTTCAAATAGTCTGTATCGTCCAGAAAAACGTGGCAGAAAGTAGGTTTGCCATCACGACCTGCACGTCCAGTTTCCTGCATAGTATTCAACGTCATAAACTTATATCTCCCCATGAAGAAAAGAGTGTTATTTGTAAGAGAATTACAACTGCAGGGATGAACTAGGCTACCTGTACATAATGCTCCAGACTTCTAGGCATGTTGTAGTGACTTACCTGCAGAATGGGAAGTTCCAAACTAGAACTCAGTTGGCTTCAAAGTTCTAGGTTAAATATAATTATCCCCTTCAACAATGCCTGTGCCCACTGATCACCTGCTGCTCTTCAACGTCCAGTAAAAAAATTACAACCTAACTATCCCAAAGCAAGGATCAGATTATTGCAACAATACAATGTCGAGGAGACCACAGTTGCATGAGAAAGCCTTCAGCAGAAGTTCAAAATGTTAAATTACCGAACCAATGTTACTCTTATCCAAGCCCATTCCAAAAGCAACAGTGGCAACAACCTGCACATCAGAACAACAGACCTCATAAAACGGAAGTTCGTGGAAGTTCTTAATAGACGTACATGCAAGTCTTCTTATCCCTGCTCAATAATGTCGAGAATGAAGTCCCAAGAACGAGAATATCCAGATTTGAAGAAAAGCAAAGGGTCAGGAAGAACTAACTTACCACACGCAGTTTGTTACTGCAGAAGAGTTGGTAAACACGAGTTTGTTCAGAGGACGGTCTACCAATATGATAGCTCTGCAGGAACAATTAAAAATGTGATTGAAAATTAGAAGAAGCACTAAAAATGCCTTCACCAGTAGCATTGGCTAACCATGGGAACGCTATACTTCACTCTTGACACAAAGACAACATGCTTGGGATGGCAGGTAAACCTTAGCAACAATCTTTTTCTCCTCCAAATATCTACTTATATCATCAGCTTCAGCCTGCATGAATAGGTACCTCATTAAGGGACAAGAGGAATGACCCAGTCTAAGAATCAAAAAATATGAAATTCAAGTCGTACATGGACATGTGAACCTCTTAATACCTGATATGTGCAGTAGATGATGATGCTTTGGACTTCTGAAAACGGACTAGACCGAAGCAGTGCAAGTAGATCCCTCCGCCTGTGAAGAGGAACAGATCATCAGATGCAGCAATTCAATTTCGAAAATCTTTCTGGACTCGCACTATCATATAGTTTGCATCAGAAAAATGATTTTAATATAACTTGCCGATGTGAAGGTCGCCAGACAAATAGATGAAGATTTTGGCGAACAGCAGATGCTTGCACAATTCCTGATGAAGGAATAGAAAGGGCTTTGATGATGGAACACTCTGTCTCTTTGGTAGCTGTTGCCATCAAGGCTAGAACGCACGGGACAAGCAAACGCTTCTTCAGTATGTTGCCAAGACTGTTATATGAAGGTCGAAAGTTGTGTGACCTGGAGAGATGAAACAAGGGTCAACTCACATTGAAAGCAAACATAGTGAAGGACAAAAGCAAGTGAGTCAGTCTATAACTAGTGATAACACAACTTCTAAAGAGCGTGAGGCTCATAATCACTAACTGTGCACACAACTGGATTCGGAAGGCAAATGTTTCACCATTCGGAAAGGCAGTGAGCCTCATCCACCACTGCCAGATAGATTTCAGGAAGAGAGTCCAGAGCAGACAGAAAACTACCGCTGAACAAACGCTCTGGCGATATGAATAGCACCTTCAATGCAAGAAAACAAAGGAATACTGTTAATACACGCTAATCAGTATTCAATGGTTTTGGTGAGCTTCATGCTTGGCACAAATTCATAGACAGAGGTTGTGACAGCCCTTCCCATAAGGGCTAGCCCAAAAACTCCTATACACTGTCATTGTGTGACATAGATGAGAGACTAATACAAACTCTAGTAAATGCAGGCAAGAGATTCAAACTCACACCAGCATTCCAAGAATCATGACAATGTACGTGGTGCAGCTGGTCATAAAGATAGCCACAAAACGAACCTTAATTTGACAAGAAAGAAGTCGACTCATTACTTCAGTGCTCTCACTAGTGCTCTGCAATCAGATTGAACACCTGATCAGTATCCCCACAATTGCTTGGTATTCAGCGAAACAATGTTCAAAGCAATGCATATTCAAATCAAGAATTCTTGATCCTTCAGCGGTTTTAGCCATACAATAAAAAAGCCCATACCTGAGAACTATTGATAAGACCTCCAAGCAACAACGGAGGAAGGTGTTGCAGCTGGTCCGCCATGAACGCCACCAATGGACTAATCACCAAAGTGAGTCCCGGTAGAACATACGCTGGGAGCTGCTTACTAAAAGACGTATTTACAGTGAGGTAGACGATACTAGAACCAAGAGAGACTTTATCACATCTTACCAACCGCTACTCATCTATTCAGACAGTCGACCTTCAATTGACTTAGCTAATGTGTACAGCCACTGATCTTTCAACAGAAACAGGGTTGTCAACTGGCACTTGCACTGGTCTAGAACCTCCTTTGAAATTGCATAAGAAATTCATTCACAAAAACAAATGTTTGATCTACACAGATTTCAGTCTTGTACGCATACTGATCTCTCCACGGCGCTACATCGATCTCCCAATAACCACTCTCCTAAGCACATTAAAATGCTTGCCTTACATAGTATCTTCTCCCTCAAGCGCAAGAGATGAGATGATGAGGCTCCGAGAGTTTCGGGTTTCAGATCCGACAAGGCGAGAAGAGCACGAACCTGATAGGTGAGAAACTTCCCTACCCCAGTGGGAAGCACCAGCAAAGTGGACTCCATCGCCAGCACACGCTGAATAGCAACCAACTGCCCACTGCGAAAAGCCTTATACCCAAACACAGGCTCCAAGACTGTCAACAAATTCGCTTCGCAAGGGTCACCAAGAGCGACCTCCTTCAAATTCTTTAGCTCCTCTGGAGAGATAGACAGCGTAGGGGAGAAGTCCTCCACAGGGGAAGTGTCCTTCGTGTTCTCCACACTAACGACACGCTTGTCATACCAACCTTCGTCAACCCACAACGAAGTGGACTTCGGACCTTCGGCATCCATGCCCGCTTGATTCCACTTCACCGATTTCCGCTTGCTGGGCCCAACGCTTGTGTCCACATTGTTGTCACCTTCCGCCATAGCCATATGAACCTAGCCATCCTCCAGTGTTGTTTTCTTATACTTTTGGACTGATTTCCGACGACAATATTTTCGTGATAGCTTGCCCTCGCTATCACGAGCAAGTTCCTGAAGAAAGAAAAAGGCTTTAGAAACCACACGTGAACGCAGAACAGGCTACAAAGACGAGCCACACAAGAATCATTATCTAAAAAATACTTGATCTTACAACACTGACTCTGTGCTTGCAATTTTCAAGTCTCACAGAAGTCCCAGGCAAGATTAAATTCCTACAGAAGTACGACCTTAATGAAGTCCGCAGGTAATCCTGCTAGATCACTTTCAGTGAAGTAGAGGCGACGATTCTCTTCATTCATATTCTGCTGAAATTCGATGCACAGCTCGCCAATGGTGGTCTTCAAAAACTCGACCTTCCTCCTAATGTCTGCAGATAAGTTCAAACCCAATCTCTCGTAATCTCTGACCTGCAGCAAAGGAGATGCATAAGATCGGATCCACTAGTGAGGAGTAAAGATCGTATATAATGTAAAGTTTTCAATCACAATACAAGGAAGAGGTTCCATTCACACTTCGCACAAATCAAAGTTCACATGTACGGTCAATGGAGCCTCAAATGTACTGTATGGTTGATGGAGCCTCTACTTTATGTTGTTGTTCTTGGAAAACCTTACGCACAACTAATTCCAAACCGAACGGGTTATGAAGAACACGATATTAGGGAACTGACCTCGTCTCTTGTATTGACTCATGTTGAATTCGTACACAGTGAGCAAAAAAATTGATCTCAACAAATTGTTTCTAGTACCCAAAGGTATCTCTCTACAGCTCCATAGTGACCTCTAAAGAATCACAGTCCTGAGTATGTTAAATTGCTTATAGTGACGTAGATAGTATACTCTACTATAAAACCTAGTAGCCACCCTAATTACGGGAAAACGTGAAAGGAAGGGACTCACCAAATGGTCCACAAATCGCTGGGCTTGAGGGCTCAAAAGATCGGCCTTCTCAGCGAAGGCCTTCACAACACGGTATACATCTTCGCGCATACTGTACATAGCACCAAATAGTAAGACATCCCACTACACGGCTTCCCGTGCGTCCAATAAAACACATCAAGAGTTTCATACAGCACATAAGACACATTAGACTGCAAACTAACATTGAAATACATAACTATCTGCACTTTACATTGTAGGCATCAATTCTCTTCTCCGCTTCAGAACTGGCATCTCGAACTTCCTTCGAAGTCGACACCAGGGCAGGAAATACACAACTTTGAACCAAAGCAAACTCCTCTGACTCTAGAATTGCCAATGGTGCAATCACATTCTGTAGAAACGCCAATCAAAACAAAAACCTCGATACCGATAAGTTAAGGACTTGGAAACCGGGTTTAAAATTGCAATCCGTGAAATAAGAAAGAAAACATTAATTCATGGATCTAAGACTTAGGGATGGAGGCAGCATTTTTCTTATTCTTACTTGATCAAGGGGAACAGCAGCAACTGCGTCATGAATACTTGTTGAATTCGAAATTATCTGGTCCGCTACTCTCAAAATTTCCGATGTCGACAGTTTGAGACGCACCTTAATCCCATCCGAAACATCTACCCGCACACAAACAAGCACACAACCCTAAACCTCTCAGAATCCCAACCACCAATACAAAAATTCAGACAGCTTCGGAAAATTCCCTAAAACTCTTGCTTCATACCAAATCCATAAAAATCCAAAACTACAGCCACCTTGATCTCTTAACCAAACTTAAAATTTAGCAGGATACTCCGCAAAATCGCTAAATTCCTCTCAACACGCAATCAAACGCCACATTTCTAAACCCTAATTTTCCCATCCCCCTGAATACAGTCAAATTCAAGTCAAATTCTTGCTTTCTACCAAATCCTCGAAACCCAAAAACTCCATCCACCTTATTCTTTTGACCAAACTCAAATTCACCAAGTTACTCCGCAGAATCGGTAAATTCTTCCCAACAAGCCATAGAACGCCACATTCCTAATCCTAATTTCCTGATCCCCCAGAAATCCCCTAAAACCATTCCCCAGAGCTTACTCTCGCCATTCCGCTCAAACCACCTTCTCACCCGAATGACTGCGTCGCAACATGCCCGTGACCAAACAATTATGCTTCAAGGGTTTAGAGTCTAGGGCCCACACGTTCAAAAGATAAATACATTGTTAATTCATTCCTTTAAGTTTGTAGAAGGACATCACAATGAGAACTGCATAGTGCTCAAAGAGACCAAAACATTGATACTGCAAAAAGGTGTCTCAGGTTTTATACAAGCCCTCCAAGATGGTGATACACGGGACTTTACAAAAATCGGCATGCACCTTGAGCGAAAAGAACTACAGCATTAGATGCATGAATGAATAAAAAAAATAAAAACTGACAACAGAAGATGGCCACATTATTATAAATGAATCTTGGTCATGTTATGAGTACAGAAATGCTCACCTTGGAGAAAAAAATTGGACAAAAACGACGGTTATTGCTCCTCAAAATGAGGTTGTCAGACTGCACATGAATGATCATAACATCATGCTCTTTAGAACTGCTTCGATCTCATGGATGCATTTCCATAATATAGCATATATTACCCAACAAGAACCAACTCAGTAACAGCTGAATTAATCAAGACTAGCACTTTAGAGTAACAGCAAAGAAATACTTGCAGCTATACCTGGAACACTACTCCATCAAAAGCCTTGCCTGCTTCCCCAGCCTTAAACCTTGTCTGTAACAAAGGTAACCAGCTTTAGAAGCTAGCCATGCAACAAGGCCGTAAAAACCTGGCATATAAGTAAATAAAAATGAATTTCCTTTAGTATCGCGCATGGTCTATACCACCATCAAAATCAGGAGTAAAATTAATCTTCGGACCGGATATCTTTGAGGAGACACTGCCAACCAGTCATCGAACAGCTGTCATAAACAAATGGCATAAATGCGAAATCTGCTCTCTCAAGTACACACAAGTGTCGAGACAACGACTCTGCTGTCTAAGCCACTTGCGTTTTGTACACCACAAATGACTCGGTCGATTGAAAAAAGCGAGTCAACTACCTCGAGTGCATTCTTGACTTGACGAGGATCTGGCAAGAAATGGAAAGCAATGCCCTCGGTGCTGAGCTGGTAGACCTGTGGCACAAAAAGATTCCATCAAAACCTTCAAGTTAAAGAGACGCAATCTACAAATATCTATTAGAAGCAATAAGACGTCAACACGATGTAATTATGCACGAAGGCTTAACCCTACGGTTTAAGGTACAGACTAAACGCCCACCTTGTCGAGTGATACAGCAACAACTTTGGCTCCACGGCCTAAAGATGGTTCGCGATCCCGAACCTGAACCAACAAAGAAAATGCAGATCAATCATACTGTACATTTCATATTGAGAAGCTCATAGTTGAGTGTGCAGGTTTAGTAGGAAAGGATTGCGATCAAATACAAATTCAACATCCATTTGTCGATAAGAATTGCACAGCTTCGAATTTCACCTCGAATGGAAATGAAATCCAAAGAAGATTCTTTCCGAGATAAAACGAAAAAAATGCCAGTAAGTGATTGACACTCTGAATTTGCAAACTGCAGAGACACTCAAACCTCCCTAATTTCACACTTTCTATTAGAAAAATTCTATGATAGCACCAAAATCCTAGGAAGAAGTGTTTTCAGAACAAGACTACCCTTGTACTTGCCCCTTGTACCAACACCCTCACTAACATCGCAGGAGGTTGAAACACAGACATGATAATTATGGAAATTGCGTTTGAAAAGGCTTGAGGTAAGAGAGGTAAGGGTATTAGAGGCTAGGGTTTTACAATTTCCCTATTTAATGTCACATATCCATGACATACAATAATTTCCGCACCTCGGAAATCGGCAGTGCAATTGGAGAGTATTTTTAAGTACCTGAGAAAGAAGCGCTTGAGTGTCCACCTCTCGAAAGCAGAAAATCCCTAGCGACTTCGACGTGTTCAAATGCGAAACTAGAACGAATTCATTAGCGGAATTGCTCACAGTGTACACGGGCACCCCATCTAATCGCTTCGCCACTTGCTCCCCGCTCATTGCAATATCAAATATGTGCTTCCCTTCCGCCACTCCAAGCGACATTGCTGCCAACAGAGGCTGTCGAAGCGCTCCCTGATTCAGAACTAACTCCGACCTCGCCCTCTGCAAATGCGCTCCAAACCCTGACAAAGTCATCCACAGTTGATCAAATTGCCCGCCGTTCACACCGCCTCTCTCTCTCTTTCCAATTCTTTCAATCCTCTGCGCTATGGAGCCTTTCCCTGCTTCAACCGAGCGCGAAATCGTGTTTGCCCCTGCCTCCAGCCAATTCTGTACCCCAGCCAATCGCCTCTGCAAATCGGAGACCACCAAAGCACCATTCAAGCGAGGCCAGTGCTCATGAACGACACCTCTGCCGAACGCAGGCGTGGACGACACTCGGCTCGCGGAAGCGTCCTCCATCATAGCAGCGCCAGTAATGCCTGTGTTCCAATGCATAAGAAACTCCACAGACCACGAAAATGAGAGTAAAGCTTGCAAAGCTTTAAATTCAAATGCGAATGCGGGGATGCAAGCTACACCCTTGGACACGAAATTCTGAGGGACGAAAATGGCGAAGGGTTCACGCTGCTAACATAGAAAAGGGAAGAGGAAAAGAGTGCGGGGGTTGGGATGGAGACAAGAACCTTGCGTGCAACTGCGCGATGAACTGCAGCTTTCACGGTGGAAGATGGATAGCGAAGCATTTCTCTCATTACCCCCCATCAATTACCCCTAATTACCAAGGCACCACACTCATTTGAAACTTTGAAGTTGTAAGGTATTAATTTTTTTAATATTTCCTTTTTCAAATGAAGTCTCATTATAATTTTTCCTTAGTATCAAAATTCTAAACCTTGTCTCCTATTTTGAAAATATTATATTTATGATTACTTCCTTATTAGAATATTTGTACTACAATACTTGGCTATTAAGGTTAGTACTAAATAGTTTTAAAACTTGCTAACAATTTTTTTGTAAAAAAATCTGTGTATGGTAAATTAGGAGATATTAGTATAACATTTTTTTAATTTTTGGGTGGATTCATTTGATTATTCTACAAAGAACATTAATGGTAATACTTGGATATAGTATTAGTGAAGGTGTTAAATTAGTTACACTTACATGTTGTAATCTTGAAGGAAATTGACACCACATGGTTCTATAGAAACCTACACTGATTGAATTATTTTATGAATAGTATCTTTGAAAAATTAGTATTATATGCATAAATAGAACAAATTGACATACTTATTCATAGTTATACTATTTTTTTAGTAATTTCTGTAGGTTTGTATACAAAAGACATTCTGTCAATGGCCTAAATAATATCATAATTAGTATTATAGAAATTCTTTTTAGTGATGACTATAAAAAATGAAACAATTATCCAACTTCATCAGTACAAAGTAAGGACTATAAGCAATGCTTTTCTTAGCAATTTTTGCTCAAAAGCAATAGAATTTTTTGGAGGGAATTTTAGTAAATGGAATTTCTAATTTACTAGAAATTCTACGAATAATATTGCTCTATTTTTGATGAGTGGTATACTTGTTTTGATGAATAATTTTAAATTTCATCCACATTTATATATTTCATCGATTAACCTTATAAGGACAGGCTCTTCTCTATGAAAATCATCCATTTTTGAGACACTTAGAGTTTGCAACGGTGTCATAGAGTTAATATAGATGTAAACAAATGGATCATTCCAACATTAACCCTAAATGCCCAAGTGACTATTTTGGAGTGCTACTTGACTTTGGGCCAAAAAAAAAAATTTCCAAAAAAATTTCAAATTTCGAAAACATTGGTTTATCTTTCAACATTTATATTAAAAAATAAGATGAGTACAGTCTAACAAAAATAATAAGAGAGTTAGTCCAAAGTATTTAGAATTGCCTATTGTTGTAAAACTTACTATTTGGAAAAAGTAATGATGCTCTTATCACTAGATATTTTTTATTTTTTTACAAATCAATAGAAACTACAAATTTGATCAACCTTGAAAAATTTCAAATCCTAAAAATAAAAATTGTATTTTTGATGAATTTTTGAAGTTATATCTTCAAAATTTTATTTGAAGAGAATTTAAGAATAATTTCATAATTTTATACTATACATATACTTTCTACTTTTTTGCGCTTCACATTGCATTTTTTATGATAAATTCAAAAAACATATAAATCTTATATTTTATGTTGAGAATATGAGACGAAATAAGAACACTCAACATGCAAGAAGGAAAGAGTAAACTTTAGAAGGAAGTAGAAACATATGTACAGGAGAGAAGAAGAGTAGTTCTTCTCTCCTATTGGTTCAAAGTATTCTCATCTTATCCCTATATGTCTTTATAACTAGAGAGAACTATAAATAACTATAGTAGAGAGTGTAATAAGGATAGTATGCTATTCTTAACACTTCTCTTCGCTCGACATACTATTACTAAAAATATTGTAATCTTAAAAGATATACAATTGTTGCCTCATTGAAACCTTATCTTGGAAAACCTTGGTTAGAATCAAGGACATAACCAAAGATGAAGGAAAAAGAATACAACATCTTTGTAAATCCATTCACATGGTAAAATCCACTGAGAAAAATCCAAGGAAGGAAAAAAGAAAGATTTTACAACAACTAAATTTCTTGCATTAACATACTAAGTCGTCACATTCCAATACCTTGAACAAGCCAACAATGAGTACTCAATGGAAGAGCCTTGGTAAAGAGATCCTCAAGATTCTCTACTGAAATGACTTTCTTGTCTTCAAGTACTCGCTTCGTAATCAAATCATGGGTATAACTAAAATATTTAGAATCAATATATTTAGTTCGATCACCCTTCAGAAAGCCTACTTACATTTGTGCAATACAAGCACTATTGTCTTCATATAAAATAGTTGGAGAATCATCGTATGGTAATCTACAATTTGTTTGAATAAATTTATGAATTGAACTCAACCAAACACATTCCTGAGATGCTTCATACAAAGCAATAATCTTTGCATGATTTGATGACGTAGCTATAATTGTTTGTTTCACCAATTTCCATAATATTGCAACTCCATGTCTTATGAAAACATACCTTGTTTGAGACTTCAATGTTGTAGGATCAGAATTATAGCCCGCATCATCATATCCAACCAACTTAAGATTTATAGCCCGCGTATAGTGTATTCCTAAATCTTCAGTGCCCTTTAGATAACGAAGGAGGTGTTTAACACCATTCCAATGTTGTAATGTAGGTCGGGAACTATACCTTGCAAGTACACTAACTGCAAATGCAATATCCGGTCTAGTAGAAGTAGCCAAATATAAAAGAGCTTCGACTACAGAGAGGTATGGGTATTGTTCACCTAATGGATCCTCCTCCTCTTTGCAAAGGCGATAAGGGTCATCACTTGTATTGCTACGACCAACCATAGGTGATTAGGTGTGGAAAGTGGATAAACTTTCATCGTGTTGAATCTTTTTAAGATTCGATTAATATAAGTCATTTGGAAAAGAAACACGCTACCGTCTTTGGAATGATTAATTTGCAAGCCTATGCAAAATGTAGTTTTTTCCAACAATTTCATCTCAAATTCATGTGTAAGTTGCTATGCTGCTGCAAAGATTGCGGATTTGGTACCCACAACGTTTAGGTCATCAACATATATTGCTATAATCACAAATCCAGATGTATCTCTTTTGATAAAGAGACATGAAAGTAATTTGTCATTTATAAAATGATGTTCAAAAAGATAGTTCCGCCTCGGGTGGGTCATTCTTTGTATGTTTCATACCCCCCCCCCCCGTGTGGCAAGGGGGTATTTTTGGGGGGCTATTTACCTCGAAGGCTCAAATAAATGGTCCCCTATAATTACATAATTTGTGAAAATGTCCTATATTATGGCACCCTATACTTACTTATATTTCCGATAGGTGAAAGTATTTTTTTTGTAGGGTATTTTCTTTATAAGGAGAAAAAGTGAATTAAAGAGAAAGTTAAAAGCAAGAAGATTAGAGAGAAGATAAAGGAAATTTGCATGAAAAGTTGAGATGTTTAATTACTTTGCTCAATATTCTTTTCCGTTGTCATACCCTTTTTTGTATATAAAATTTAGTCAAGTGAATTAGTATGACAATTTTACCACTTGCAATACACAAAAATCCAAAAATTGAATGTACCGTAAAGAACCTCTACAATGTATGAAAAACACAGTTTGACAATACATGAAAGGAAAACAATAGAATCATAGTTTATAGAAATTGTAATGCTTTGAAAAGTGAGATACAAATTGCAATGGAAAGTTCACATAACCCTGACTTAAAGTTCAAAGTCCATCCACACATCTTCAACTACATCTCTAGTGCCCCTATTTTCATCCATCCAAGGTCTATTACTCAGTACAACAGAACAGCTAGCTATGCAAACATCATGTAACACCTTTATACTCTAACTACTTTGTACAACCAACTATGCAAACATCATTTACCACCTTCATACTCTGACTCCTTTGTACAACCAACTCTAAATAAAACTGACCCTACTAAATACAATTTCCAAGATCCTAATCTCTAGTCCTTAAATTATATGTAAATTTTTTTAGTACTTGAGATTTTTTAGCTACCTATTTTATTCATAATGTATCTTTGACTTTAAAAGTCCCCTACTTTATTTGTAAATCCATTATAAAATTTACCTTGAAACAATAAAGTCCATGCTATATTATGCCGCACGTGGTTTTTTAAATGCGGGAAGTGACCCACCCGAGAGTTCTGCAACCATTGATATTACATAACTTCGGTTTGCTTAAGGCCATATAATTTCTTGTGTAATTTAACACCACGATGCTTGTCCGGGATGGAAACTATTAGATTGGATGTTTCAAGGCAGGTGGAACTTTCATATAAATAGTAGTATGAAGATCTTTATATAGATAAGTAGTGACCACATCTATAAGGTTCATTTCAAGCATAGTATACATTGCCATTCCAATAAGGTATCTAAAAGTGATAGAGTCCATAATTGGAGAATATGTACACTCATAGTCAATACCAAACTTTTGATTGAAACCTTGAGCAACCAAACGAACTTTGTATCGGAAAATCTGACTTTTTTCATTTCGTTTGTGCACAAACACCAACTTGAATCTAATAGGTTGAGAAGAAAGATCATTGACAAGAGGTCCAAACACTTGTCTTTTCCTCAAAGAAGCATACTCTTTCTTGATAGCAACTTTCCACTTCAACCAATCAGGGCGACGCATTGCTTCATCAATGGTCCTTGGATCAGGATCATCTTTCTCGCAAAAAAGATTCTCTGCAATCATAGAAACAAAGGAATCATCTAATTCAACCGTTTTTCTATCCCAAATATTACCTATACTGCAATACATTATAGATAATTTACTATTCAATTTGAATGCTTCTTGCTCACATGTGAAAGATCTTCCCGCATGAATTGCAGTGTTGTTGGATAGAGATCTTGGTAAAGTAGAAGTGGTTGCTATAGATGTCAAATGAATGTTATTAGACATTGTCTTGCGTTTGCGTGGTTGTTTGTCAGGTCTGCAAGTACGTCTTGTTCTGTGGTCGCATAATTCAGCACAATTATCCGACTGTCAGACTTGAATACATCCAGATGTTCTTTTGAAAGACTCTGTCTAGTTACAAAGTTTTGGAATAAAGGAATACACTATAGAATTAAAAATAACTATCACTCATACATTACTATGTTAGATAAAAAATTGTCATAAACAAGAACGAAAAATTGCAAAAAATTACTCTCTATTAAAAATCAATTGCCAAATAATTATAAAAAAAAGAACAATGTGAACTTTTTTATTCTTATTGAAGACTTATGTAGTCCTAAGAAGTGGCACTCTCTCTTATATTTTGCATACACCTACAGTAATGACTTATTTAAAAGGGGACTATTTATCTTGCAAAATTCATGAAAAGACATAGTATTTTTTAAATTAAAGATAAATATTGGTGATTAATTAATTGCATCGTATTGGTAATTATAATTTTTTTGATGGGCATTTTAAAATATAATATGTTACTTATCCCCGAAAAACCATTTTCATTTGAGGAACAAATGGAATTTTGGGTAGGTCCCTACAAGTTCAAATTTTATCCTGATTTCTTTTTTTTAAATTTGAAGATAGAAATGTTTATTGTCTTCATGGGAATATAATTTTTTCAATTGATGCTTAGAAATAAAATTTATATTCAAAATCGCTCAAAATAAGGGAGATCAAGCAACAAAACAAATTTTAAAAATTTGAGTTTAAAGAAAAATAACTTGTAGGATTCAATTTCAAATGCAATTTTTAATATTTAAAAAAAAATTGCCAAATGGTTTATTTTTTTTTCTAGAACAATTCCACCATTGGAATTAGTGCATTCTAATTCCACCTTCAAGATATTATTTAACTTTTCCTTCCATTTCATACCTACTTCTATATAATACTTTTTTAAAGAATAAAAATTAAGTTTTTTTGTACTTTTTTTTCTCCTAGAGTCTCAACTCAATTATACATTTCAAAGATTTAAAGCTCAAAACTCTATAGTGCAAAAAAATAAAGTTAAGAAGGTTCAAAGTCAAAAAAATTAAACCTTACAATGTGCTAAAAAACTGGTTTTTTTCACTTTAACAAAAAAAATCTTGCAATCTATGTTGTTCAAAATTTTGAAATTTATTCCACATGCTCTCATACTAAAAATACTATGGTTAGATTTGTAGAAAAAATAGTTTTCGAATTCTTTTACCCTTTGCTATAGAAATAGAATTTCTTTTTAATTTTTTAACAAAAAAATAAGGCCTTGGTTCTCTAGGGATTATACCTCATTATTTTCCTATAGACCCCAATCTTTCCAAGATTACACCCCATTTTTTTTCCCTTAGATACTAAATTTTAAAGTATTTTTTGCATATACCATATGTACCTTGCAATGAAGTACTCTATTTAGAATATGGGCAAAATGTTATGACAAATCACCCCATTCATGAATACATTTAAAGCTTCATATGGTAATCTATAACCCTTTTTTTAGTTACTCACATTTGTATATACTATTTTATATGTACTCTTTACATAACTTATTGTATTATGTCTAACTCTATAGTCTATATAATCATGCATGTTTCACAATTTTAAAGCACCTTATGATAAATATAATTTTTTACAAATTTTACGTGCAATGAATATATTAGACCCAATATTTTATTACACATTGTTCCTATGTTTTTCAACAATGCTTCCCCCCGACTCCCCAAGTTGTAGTCAATTGTCAAATCTAAGAGAAGGAAGAAATATAAAATGTTATAATTTTAGTAAGGTAAATTTCATCAATTGTGAGACTAAAAAATATTGCAAGTCTTAATTTTTTGTAGAAAAAATCTATTCCACCCTCATTACAAAGAAAGTGTGTCTTAGTCTTGTAAAGATATATCCAATTGTAACAATGAGAAAGAAATGAATGTTGGTATTTTCTAAAGGATAAGCCAAACTTCAATAATGAAAAGATTATTTGGATCCCCTCATTCTTCTAACAGAAAAGGTCAATTGTTGTAGAAATTGCCTTAAAAAAGAAAAAAATGTAGGTGTTATTGTATTCACTTAAAGAAATTAATTACTTTATGTATTGAAATTTTGAAAAAGGCATACATGATTTTAATCTTATAAACTAAAGTTATTGCATATAAAAAAATGTAGGTGTTACTAATACTCAAATGTAATTAATAATAATAAAAACATGGATGTTTAGATTTGTAAAGAGACAATATTAAACTTCAAATAGTGAAAAGAATATGAATTGTGTGCTTATTCATTTGAAGAGAATTTCTATTGTAACAAACAAAGAAATTGAAATCCTCCAATCTTATATTGAAAAAAAATACTTACCTTTGATTTAAGAAAATATGGGTGTTCTTATTAGTGCAAGAAATATATGCAATTGTAACAAATAGTGCAAAAAATACAAATTGTGTTGTTATTCTTTTTTAGTCCTTGTATACAATTGTAGTAAAAAAAAAAATGAGAAAATGGGATTTTCTAATCTTGTAATAAGAGAAATAATCAACTACAATAATATAAAGAATATAAGTATCCTAGATTCCCTAATGACAATATTTAATTGAAATAATGTCATGAATAAATTTAAAAAATTCTTATTTTACCAAAAACTATTGGAATTGGAATTATAAGGAAAAAAATGTTTTTATCAAGTAAAGAATATGCTCAACAAAAGGAAAGAGAAAAAATATGGATGTTTACAACACATGAAAGCCTTTGTTGATGGTCATTTTATAGTCATGCTTACATCAAAGAAGACATCTCCAGTAGCTTGTATAAGGTTTGCTTATCCTTTTTGATGTTATGAATTGCACAGTGATTAACATTTGCTTTGATGTTATGATTGCAAACAGTAAATAACGATTTTGCTAAAAGTGATGTCTTAAAAAACATCTTTATGTCTAGTATGATGTTTAAAGAAACATCCAAAGTTGTAACATAAGTCTGTCATGATTGCTGACGTGGCATGCCACGTCAGCATACCATGTCCACATCACATAATTTCCATGTTAGATGCCATGTCACCTAATTTCCACACCATCTGCCCGTTTTCATCTTTTTTATCGCGGTCAGTCATTTTACCTTTGACCGAACTAGAATTTTGTTAATTACTTTAATTAAGTTTGACCAAGAATAATGACGTGGCTATAAATGTTTTCTTGGATGATTTAAAAAAAAAATTTATATTGACAACCATGTTTTAAACTACATCATTGTTTTGGATAACACCAATTTGTTGTGACAATAATTTAGTATACTTTTTACAACATTTAATTAAATCTTCCCTTTTTTTAGCCTTCATTCACTCGACATCCCAATGTTCTATAAAACATATAATGTTTTTTTAGAACATATAATGTTTTTTTAAACATATAATGTTTTTTTAAACATATAATGTTTTTTTAAATATGTTATGTTTTTGGCCTGACACAAAAAAAAACATGGGTTTCTTATAGTGAGGCTTGCAACCAGCCATATTCGCGACAAAGCCAATGAGGGAGACCATTGTAGAAGGCGGCGTGTACATAAGAGTCACAGGAGATGTGGGTGAGTGAGAACATAGTCGAATGCATGACTAGTTGGATGTACGCACTCACATACTTTAGTGCAAGTGCACAAATTATGTTATGAATGTGCAAAGATCTGAGTTGCATTGAAGTTTGCAATGTAAAATACATTCAGCATCTGTGGCTTCGAGTTTCAGTAGGTTGAAGTAAACATACAAGAACTATTACAATGTCACTGAAAGGAAAATTGATGTTCTTTCTAGCAGATTTTTTTGTGTTGTTGTTATAAAATTAGACCAGGTGTGGAAGGCTTGATTCGTACACATTTCAGCAGAGTTTCGGTCCACTATGTCAAGGAGGGTGAGTGTCCTCATGAAGGTGCCATATAAAAGCAGAACAACAACCATGTCATAAAATATTTTTTTTATCTCATAAACTACAAATTTGCCTCGTAAGGTACCGTATAGGAAGAACAAGGCACACTAAATAAAATTTAATTTGTTAAAATTTAATTATTTAAACTTTAACAATTTAAATTGAAATATAAATAATTCAAAATCCCAACGCTGATTCTATTTTTTTATTGAAGAGGATGAATGCTACAACACCCTATAGTGCAAAGTGTTTTAATAGCAAAGGAAAGGAATCTTTGAACATTACTAACTTCGGTGCTTCAATGGAAGAAAAGAGAAGCTCTTAATACAAGTGGGGTGCTAGGAGGTTGAATAAACTATATGAGATGTGATTTTTGAATGAGTACGAGCTGAACCACTTACAGTTTAATCAGAAACTTGAGAACATACAAAAAGTAAAAGATTAAACCTCATTCACTCATAGTAGAGTGATATTAGAAAAAAAACATATGTACTATAAGAAGGTGGTTAAGTTATTCAAATTATATCACTAAAAAAGCATTTGCAACATACATTCATTGAACAAAAATAATGAAATAGCGTGAATTAAAAAGTGTGAATAAATCACATATGTAATAAAGAGTATATAGGGATTACCATAATTTGAAGTCGAAAGTCCAGTTTTAACTCAAATTATTATGTCGTTGTTCCTTTTGAAGAAAAAAACAAACTTCAAGCTAGTTGCTAAGACTTCAATTTATGGTGTTAATTAGGCACATACCCTGAACATGATTATATTTTCACAATTTCAATTTCAATTTCAATTAGTGTTTGCGATAAAAAAAACAATTCCACAACAAGCTTAAAATTAAATTAAACTTGGTAGACTGTACCGACAATCCCAGGAATTTTCGAAAATCAACTGCTTCGAACTAAGATATAGTGTTCCAAGTACATGTGAAGTCTCCATTCACTCAAGTTAATTATATAGGTGTGGGAAAAATTATTCAGATTCTTCAGTTATACGTTATAAATCTTTTTCTTGATAATTCAACCTATAGGATTACAGCCTTCATGAAATGCTATTTGAAAATGCAATTCTATTTGAAGTTAGAATTTATTTTCTAGAGCAACCTTGAGTATTTGAGCATATAATCAAACACAATGTGGAGTGCCCAATGCAGTGCCTTGAAATTGGGCCAAAAAAAAGTTTTGGCCCCTTTTAGGAGTGTATATAATTTTTTGAAATTGAAACTTTTAGTACAATAAAGTAGTTCACAATAAAAGGCTTGGAAAGCTCATGTTCATCAAATAATTGAAAGTTCATAAAAGATTCAAAAATGGCAGAACAATGAACTATTTTGGATTCAAAACGTAGACGTAAAATCAAATGAGGTATAGAATATAAATATTTACCAATATGAGTTGGAAATTCAAAGAACTTCAAAGTTCTAATTCTAATCGAACAGAAAACTGTATTGGGAAAACATGGCATTAGAAATAGAAAAAGGATTTTCCAAAAAATCGAATTGCATAGACTGCATTGAATCAAAGTTTCAACATTCATTCCATCGTTTTAATCACAAATGGAAGTAGACGTGAATTCGATAAATGCTTTGATGGAATTTTCAGTTTCAATGGTCATAATTCAATTTGACTGGAATTCAAATAAAAAACAAATTCAAATTGTATTTGATACAAATTTAATTCAAATTGTAGATCAAAATCAGAACATTTCAAGAAATTCCAAATGATTTCTAAACATATTGGAAAGTTAATTTGATTTTTTAGATTTTAATTGATTCAAATCAATTTCAATTTATTCCTATTTACTTATCAACTTCCAAGACTTTAAAATAAAGATTGGAATTCTGAATTTGAATAGGATCTTCGAATATTTTGAAAAGGTTTTGAAAGATTTATGAAAATTTCAAAAAGGTTTTAGAGGGATTCTAGACATTCAAAAATATTCCGAAAACATTATAAACGATTTCAAAACTCCTTCAGATATTACTTTGATCTTGTTTGTAGTAAGTATCATTTTATGATAGTACATTTAAAAAAAATAGAAGAAAACAATTTTTTATAGCTTTCAATTAGAAAATGTTCAAAACTAAAATCATATTCACTCTCTTTTTAACCTTGCTAATTTGAAGAAGAGCCACGAATTTTCAAATAATCTAAATAACTGAATAGCCAAATGCGGTTTGGTTTGTTTTAACTTCAAAAAGTAGGAAGGATTAGAACGTGTTGCCTCTAGTTCAAAGGCACTTATGGTTCATAATGTTGTGGTTTAGAAATGAAAACCAAATTTGAGAACATCAGCTTCATTCATCCATGGAAGTTCTGTATGCCCGAAATCAAAGGAACTGCCCAACCAATAACTTCTGCAACCTTGGGCAGCATTTTACCTCACAGTATAGTAACTATACAGAACTTATCTTGCTGGATAATAAAATCCAAGACCCTTTGTACACTTCCTTGTTCTCTGGGATGTCCAGTAAAATTGAGTTTGCTAAATCAAATGTTACTTGCAGCATGGATGTGAGTCTCAGCATGACCATGTCAAAATTGTGATTTTGTAGCGCTCATTTCAGCATCACATTCAACAAGCACCCATTGGCAGAAATTTTCTCTTTATACATATGTTCGCAAAAACTTGTTCGTTCATCTGTGACATCCAAAAAATCAGGGGCTCCTACTAGTGTAGGTGGAAGCCACTAGATGTGGGAGAACTCAAGGTTTTTTTGTACAATATCTTTGTATATGGGATTGAAGAAGCTCCCAAATGTACACATATACTAGTAGAAGTTGGAGCCACTTGTTTATCACAACGTCATATCGCAACTTCTATCCCACAACTGTTTTTTGTTTCTATCAAATTGCCTTTGCATTACCAACCCATCTACTATATGCGTAGATCATACATCACCAACGTATGATAAAATAAATAAAGTGAGGTGATTGTTGAGTGAGTTGCGCGATTATTGCAAGGCCTTGTAGAATAATGGGAAAAAAGTTACCATCGATGAGATGATGGTTTGTTATAAAGGTGTGTATTGCCCAATGCAACCGGGTGATTGCAAGAAATACTTAACACTTTTGGCTTAAAATGGTATGAGTATTATAGTAATGTGACTTCTGGAGTAAATTTTTTTTAAATGAAATGAAATATGGATAATTTGTAAAGTACTCTAGATAGTATGTGGGTGAAAACTCTATTCTAGAAAATTTTATCTCTAACAGTTATACTCTCTCAAACAATGATGAAAAATACAAAAAATAAATAGTTTGGAATTCAGTTTTTAGAAAATAGTAAAAAACAAAAATTGATTAATTAATTTTTTTAAACTTGAAGGTTTTTCTTCTTGCCTATTTTCATCTTCAAAGAAAAATATTTTGTATTCTCTATAAGTATACCTTGGTAGTGCACTTTGAGCACATGTGGAAGGTGGATATTTTACAATTTTTAGAAATATCTTCATAAGCTTATGTAACTACAACAGAAGTCTTTGTATTTCAATTTTGACCTTCAAATTTGCAATTTAGGATTGGAAATAGTACTGAAATCCTTCAAAATGGACAATGTAGACATCCAATTGGGGGAAGTTTTAAAATAGTAAAATAATTTTTAATTTAAAAAAAAATAACACAATGTGTACAACTATTGTGTGTACCTTCATTTCAAATTTCATAAAAAAATAGACATACTACGCAAAAGTTATGAGCAAAAAACCACCTATCCAAGGCGTAGAAGACACCCAAATAGGATAGGTGTTTCTTGCAATGACCCAACAATACATGCCCAACAAGCTTGAAAAATGGGGACTCAAAATTTGATGCTTCACAAAGTCTACAATACGTTTTGTTAGCAATTTTGATGTGTATTGTGGAGCCTCTATTGAGACAACATGGGCTTCTAATTACAAAAAAAAGAACAAAAATGGGTCAAAGGGTGGTACAATTATTGCTTGCAGGATTGGAGGGTTGAGGACATATAGCTATGGTGGATAATTTCTTCACAAGTATACAATTGTTTTGTGATTTAGAATAGATTGGTATATGTCATTTCCATGCAAAGTAGTGAAAATCTTGTAATGGATCAAAAAATCTATTTTTAGAATCCAAATATTACTAGTGCATTTAGAGTACACTACCTACATGCATGGTATAGACGTGGCGGATCAACTACATGGTTCAATTCTTACTCTTACCAAGTGCGTTCATGGCATTATGTTGCAAACGGCAACTCTTGGACGGAACTAAGATTAGAATTGAGGGGAAACCTCAAACAAGGACAAGATTGGATTAGAAGTGAGGGGATTCCTCACAAGTGATTCAAACTACAACTCAAAGTGAAAGAACTAGAAGATGTATTGATAAGAGGAAGTCAATACAAGACTAGGGTACAACTGGTGTTGAAGAGAGTGAGGAGCAACGGCTCTCAACTCTCTATTTATACTAGACTTGTGGAAACTTCCGGAGTAAGGTCCTAGAGACCTTTGGAAGCACGTATGGGACCTTCCGGAAGCTTATGGAAGCTTGCGGACTCTAAGAAGGTCAAGTAGAACCTTCCGGAAGCTTATAGAAGCTTCCGAAAACTATAAAAACTATACGGAAGCTTGTGGAAGCTTCCGAAAACTATAAAAACTATACAGAAGCTTGTGGAAGCTTCCGAAAACTACAAAAACTATACGGAAGCTTGTAGAAGCTTCCGAAAACTATTCAAAGCTTCCGGAAACTATTAGAAAGTTCTAGATACTAGTCAAAGGTTTTAAAACTTTTAGAAGTTACTCTAAACTATTAACCACTAAACTATACCATTATAGGTCTCATGGGAATCCGTAGATTGTGGATGAAGTCCGATATGGCATGTCCGTGACATCACCCCCCCTTCAAGGAACAAGTTCCACGAGTTCCCCTGTGGACCAATAACCAAGTTGGAAAAGAGAATGTTCACGAGGGATTCATGTGGACTAGATAAAAGAAAAGAATGTATAGGGTACGAAAAACCGTTAAATCGAATGTCGATGCTGGCGGCGGAAGGCGGCATACGGAATACCGTTACGGTTGTCGGAGAACCGTTAGCGGTAAAGAATGTTTCGAAGACGGCGGGCGGCGGTGGGCAGCGGTAGGAACAATAGAGCAGTTGATCAGGAATAGTAGGCGGGTGTTGCGGACTAGTATAAGACCGTCCGGTTAGTAATACAAGACATCGGCGAAGTGGCGATTGTGATTCTTACACCATTTTCGGCCGACGTGAGTTCGAAGGCCTGTCCCCGCAAAACTGAGCTAGACAAGTGCATCGTCGCCTCGTCAATACCACCACCGTTTTAATTCAAAGTCTCTGTATCTGCACCTGCACCAAGGCAACTTACAGAAATTGATGCCAGTGGTGGTTCAGACGCTTTGAATTCAAACGTTTCTTGGTTTTTGAGGATATTGTCGATGGAACTCCTGAATCATTTCAGGGGCATTCTCAAGGTTGAGGCATGTTTTCAGGTCCTTTCGCTGACGTCATAGCCTTGCCAATGCACAAGATATTCGAGTCGTCGATAGTAAATGCAAGAGTCAAGAGTCTCCGAGACTTCAAATTCTTCGTCACCTTCAATTTCTATCAGTGGGGGAGGTTCTTGAACCCTGTTTGATAGTGTTGACTCCTTATACGGCTCGAGGAGAGAGACGTGAAACACAAGATGGATCTTCATAGAAGCGGGTAACTCCAATCGGTAGGCCACCTTGTTGATTTGTTTGACCACTAGAAATGGTCTAAGGCGGCGGTAGTCGAGTTTGTCAGATGGACGTCGAGTCCTCAAATTTCGACGGAGTAGCCATACCTTATCTCCCATCGAGATCTTAGGATGTTCCTTGCAAAATTTGTCTACGTTGGTTTTCTGGTATTCTTGAGCTTCAATGAGGCTCTACTTCATTTGTTTCTGAATATCAGATAATCAGGTAGCAAGATCCATAGCAGCTGGATTTTCGGAAATGTTCAAGTTGAATTGATCAAATTTTGGGTGATGACCGTAGTTTGCAAAGAAGGGAGTCTATTGGGTAGACCCTTGTAACGTATTGTTGTAAGCAAACTTGGCAAGCGGCAACAAGTCTACCCAATTATCTTGATGGTAGTTGATTGTACATCGCAGGTACTGCTCCAAGACTTGATTGACGCGCTCGGTTTGGCTATCGGTCTGAGGATGGTATGTTGAAGATAACTTAATCTCGACGCTTAGAATCTTGAATAGAGACTGCCAGAACTTGGATGTGAATTGCGTTCCGCGATCAGAGATGATGTCGTTAGGTAAGCCATAAAGTTTGTAGATGTTATCTACAAATAGTCTTGCTGTTTCTTCGCCGGTTACAATCTTGTGGCATGGAATGAAGTGTGCCATCTTGATGAGCCGGTCAACAACAATGAAGATGAAGTCAAAGGTCTTGGACAGTGGAAGGTCCACAATGAAGTCCATGGATATGGATGTCCATGGGGTTTCTGGAATCGTTAGCAGTTGAAGTAACTCGTATAGTCGATGACGAGGGATCTTGGATCTAGAGCAAGTGTTACATGTTGTGACATAGTCTTTCATGATTTTCCATATTTGTAGCCACCAAAAGTCTCTAGATATCAGCTCCATGGTCTTGTTGTAACCAAAGTGTCCCACCGATGGAAAGTCGTGTCGAGACTAGAGCACTCGGAGTCGACATGGGCCTTCATGAACATAAAGTAAGCCCTGGTAGTATAATAGTCCATCTCAGAACTAGAATCTTGGGTCAAAATCATCTCGAGGGGGGTTCATGCGATCTGAAAATCCGTGAACTAGAAGTAGTTTGATTCGGAAATTCCGAATCTATAACCTATGAATTAGAGACTTGAGAGTCCGGACTTGAAAATTCTCCAGAATTGGAGATGTCAGCATTGTTCTTGAATTTAAAGGCCAATGGATCGGATTGTAAATTTACTCAGATATCTTGAAGAAAAAATGCATCCACCGAAGTTGTGGTGCGCACGGTCTTCAACTGAAGTTGCTGAGGCTTGATAAGGATAGTCTTTTGTTGGTCGTAAGCTGCATCTCCTTCCTTGAATGCAAGGTATGCTCGTCGGAAAAGAACGTTGGACCGGATTTGCTGGGAACCGGGACGGTACGTGATGACGAAGTTGAAGCGCGAAAGCGAAATACTCCAACGGGCTTGTCGGCGATTCAATACTTTGGCAGACATGAAGTACTCAAGGTTCTTGTAATCGGTGTAGACTGTGACTGGATGTTGAGATCCTTCGAGAAAATGACGCCATTCTTAAAACGAGTCAACAATGGCTAAGAGCTCCTTGTCATGTATCTCATAATTGATCTCAGCAGTAGTAAATTTTCGCGAGTGAAACGCGACAGGATGGAGGCGTCCGTCTTGATTGAATTGTGAAAGGACCGCTCCAAGGGCAAAGTCAGAAGCATCCGTTTCTAAAAAGAACGGTTTTTGGAAGTCATGATGCGTTAAAATAGGCGTTGTTGTAAACGCCTTCTTTAGGGCTTCAAAAGCTTGGTCTGCTTCATCATTCCACTCGAGCTTGTCTTTGCAAGTCAATCGGGTCAATGAAGCAGTAATCTTGGAATAGTTTTAGATACAGATTCGGTAGAAGTTTGCAAAACTAAGGAAACATTGTACGTCTCGAATGGTATTCGGTTTCTTCCAATCAATGACTGTTTGAATCTTCTTTGGATCCATGGATAGACCTTCTCCAGATGTAAGATAGCCCAAGAATTCGACTTGGGGTTGGTGGAAGACGTACTTCTCCATCTAGGCATATAGTCCAGCAATGCGTAGCTTCTCCAATATCAGTCGAACATGGTTGATGTGATCTTCTTCGTTCTTGGAAAAAATCAATATGTCGTCGAGATAACAAACAACAAAATCGTCTAGAAATGCTCGGAATACGCCGTTCATCAAATATTGGAAGATGGCAGGTGCGTTGATAAGTCCAAAAGGCATGACATTGTATTCAAAGTGTCTATACCTAGTTTGGAACGCCGTCTTCCATTCGTCACCTTCTTTGATACGTACTAGGTTGTACGCTCCACGAAGATCAATCTTGGTGTAAATCTTTGATTGCCCGAGTTGGTCAAGAAGTCTTGAGATAAGTGGCAATGGATATCGGTTCTTGATTGTGACCTTGTTTAGTCCACAATAGTCCACACACATCCGAAGGGAGCCATCTTTCTTCTTGACAAATAGGATAGAAGCTCCAGCAAGCAACATGTGACTTAGAATGTCGGATGAAGTTCTTTGCCAGATTTTCATCAAGGTAATCTCGTAATGCAGCAATCTCTTTTTGGAAAAAACTGTAGATTGGACCAAATGGAGGTTACACACCTTCTTAGAGTTCGATGCCACAATCATATGGTCGATGTTGAGGAAGTGTATCAGCGTTCTTCTTTTCAAATACGTTTCGATAATCCTCGTATTCTACTGGTAACTTAGTTGATTCTTGAATGGGTTGAGATGTCGGGATTGCATAAATTGCAAATATATTATCTTTCTTAGCGGCTCTCATAAACACTCGAGCACCGACCATCAACGGAACTTTCACCTTAGACTCTTGGATTTGGAGGGAACGTGGATTTGGAATAGTTCTAGGGTATTTAGACGAAATTTGAGAAACTACGGTTCGATATGTTAGCTTTCGCTTTTTCCAATCTATATCCGGATTGATCATTTCTAACCAAGAGAGGCCTAAGACAAGAGGATTAGAAGGAGAACTAATAATATTGAATAAGATAGTACTTCGGTGCCGTTTTAAGATAATGTCTAAGGGTTTAGTTTCGTGAGTGACATCTCCTAAAATCAAGGGTCTACCATCGATAAACTCTACTGCCACAGGGTATTTTTTACGGACTATAGGAAGATTATGATGTTTTACAAGGTTTTTATCAATGAAGCAAGAAAAGGCTCCAGAATCTAACAAAGCTTTAACTTTTATGCTATGTGGATGAAAATCTATTTTAAGAAGGATATTAAAACAACAAGAAGGTTCAAAAGATAAAATAGGACCTAATGACGTGGCAATACTTGTCAGCCACACGGTCCCTAATGTGGCTGGCTGTTGTCGTTTTTTGACTCGTTTTCCTCGTGTCTTGTCTCCAAACTATTTGACGTGCTCCGAAATTTGTACGGCTTTGGTCCTTGAATTTTCATAGGGCAGTTCTACACGGCGTGGTCCTTGCCTCCACAATATAAATACAAGTGCTCCCTACGACGTCGCTCTTTCTCTTCTTCGGTTAATTTCTTAACCCTCGAAGTATCGATTTGCATAGGCTTTGCGGTGGAAGTACTCGAAGATGTTTGGCGGATTGGAACTGCGTAATCTGCTCGATATGATCCGAAGAGCAATTGTCGCTCCTGTCGTTGCTCGAACAGTCGGTTGTTGCAGTCGATTGCTTGAGTAATGGTTTTTGACAAAGTTGTTGGGTTAGGCAAATTCAACGACAAGGTTTTGATATCGTCGCAGAGTCCCCATTGAAACATGATGATGAAAGCCATATCGTTCTAATTGAGGTCACATGCAAGTTGTTGGAATTCTGCGATGTATGCTGAAGCTGGGCGTGATCGTTGTTGTAGCGTTCGAAGTTTTGTTGTTGCTACAAGGGTTCGATTTCTTTTTCCAAACGTTCTACTGAATTCTTCCAAGAATTGATCAAGGTTTGCCAGAAGCGGAGAATCCTTTTCCAATAATGATGAAAACCAAGATAATGCAGTTCCGGCAAGCAGCGTTCCAATGAGTCCGATTTTTGTTTCTTTTGTTGAGTATCTGTGTGGTTGAAGACGAAAGATAAGTCGAACTTGATTGACAAAATCTCGAAGTTTCGTCCGGTCTCCGTCAAACTTCTCTGGCAGACTTATTCGAAGTTCTTTTGGCGCTTGTACCGCTTGCAGGACTAGATTTGGTGCGGGAGCTGAAATTTGAATTGGAGTATGAATGACTTGGAGTTGCTCCATGACATTTCGTAGGTTAGCATTCTCTTGTTGTAGCTGTTGCAGTATGACAATCACGTCGTGTATTTAGAGGTTGGGAATGTCATCCATCTAAAGGTTGGAAACATCATCCATCTTGAATTCGATATGCTTAAAGGCTCACAAATAAATAAAGTAGCAGATCTTCGCGTCGTGTACTTTCAGGATGATTACCGGAAGTGAAGACCTTAAAAAATTTAGATAGAACTTCTTGCTTCTATATCGAACGATGATATCTCTGAGTTCAATTTTTGGTCTAAAGAGGAATTGTACTTCTAAAACAACTGGACTTGATGAAATAGGAAGACGATTCAAGTCCATATACTATCTCTCATGGAAAATGACTATAGGAGAAATACCATCTTAGAAGTGGGTAATCCACAACCTCTAAGGCGTCTCGACTCATTGGAGAAGAGGGGTAATCCACACTCTATCTTCTAAGAGTAGACTTTGATATCAAGAAGGACTAAGAAAGTACTCTCTTCAAACTATTGCGAACGGCAACTCTTGAACGGAACTAAGATTAGAATTGACGGGAAACCTCAAACAAGGACAAGATTGGATTAAAAGTGAGGGGATTCCTCACAAGTGATTCAAACTACCACTCAAAGTGAAAGAACTAGAAGATGTATTGATAACAGGAAGTCAATACAAGACTGGGGTACAAAGAGAGTGAGGAGCAACGGCCCTCAACTCTCTACTTATACTAGACTTCTGGAAACTTCCGGAGTAAGGTCTTAAAGACCTTTGGAAGTACCTATGGGACCTTCCGGAAGCTTATGGAAGCTTCCGAACTCTAAGAAAGTCAAGTGGAACTTTCCAGATAGAAGCTTATAGAAGCTTATAGAAGCTTCCGGAGGCATCTAGACTCGTATGGAAGCTTCCGGAAGTTTGTGAAAGCTTCTGAAAACTATAAAAACTATATGAAAGCTTGTGGAAGCTTCCGAGAACTATTGAAAAGTTCTAAATACTAGTCAAAGGTTCTAGAACCTTTTAGAAGTTACTCTAAACTATTAACCACTAAACTATACCATTATAGGTCTCACGGGAATCCGTAGAGTGTGGATGAAGTTCAGTATGGCACATCCATGACACATTACTTGTTCTATATATTTTCTTATAGATACAAGTATTGTCAACATGTAGATTCTCCATAAGGAATTTCTAAGAAGAAAAGGACATGCGGATAAGGCATTGTCATATTTCAACTTCATAGTGGCATTGTACAAAGACCTAACTAAAAATTGGACTAGACAAAAGGCCACTATTTGACTACTGTGGGAAGACATGTCACAAATCCATTGCCCTCAAAAGAATCATTTGTCTGGCGTTTGTATTATATTGAGGAAAAGAACAAATAGTTATTGTACTCTATGCTCATTTCAATGGATGTGCTTTACTAGAGGGTGTTACATGAAAATGGACCACTATAGTAGCTCATTTTAGAGAAATTCAAGTAATATTACTTAAAATCTTTTATGTTTTTGCTAAGTCTTTATAAATTTCAATTTATTTGGCTTCAAGGTTCATTTTCTTTATGCTTTATCAAACTATTTCCCAATTTTGTTATAGGCTAATAATGCAAGTAATGAAGTTCTTTGGAGGTTTGAATGACAAAAATATATAGCCCTAGATTTCTTCTTATGTTTTTCTTCCTTTTTATATGTGCCTCAATTGACCTTTTTATGTCTTTGTGGATTGTGGTACTTTGAAACAAGGGCTTCAAAACTTGGTTTAGAAGGAATTAATAAGCTATAGCTTCATTGCAATGGGCGAATAAAGTGAGTAGATAGAGGACTAGAAAAATAGCAGCAATCTACAATAAGCAGAGTAGGAAGGTGGCGGCAATTGGTGGTAGAAGGGACCCAACTGTCAATCAAGGTAAGAAGGTGGCGGCAATCGGTGGTAGAAGGGACTCAACTGTCAATTAAGGAAAGAAGGTGGCGGCAATCAGTGGTAGAAAGGACCCAACTGTCAATCAAGGTAAGAAGGTGGCGGCAATCGGTGGTAGAAGGGACCCAACTGTCAATTAAGGAAAGAAGGTGGCGGCAATCAGTGGTAGAAGGGACCCAACTGTCAATCAAAGATGGGCCCTTTTCAATTGTTGAAGTCACAAGGTGGGAGGTTTTGAAATCCACTATTGGGAGTACAACAATGACGGAATGCCATATTTATAGGTGCTTGTTCTTGTTGAATGAAAGTATCATATCCAACCTCCAACAGCCTTTACGAATTGTCATTTGGAAGTTGTCCTTTGTTTTTAGATATTTGAGATTCTACTATAGGCAAGTTAAGATCTTAGTGTAGTACTTGAACTCACAGAAAGAGTTATTGCAAATGGAGCCCAATATTGTTAGGAAGGCCAAAGTGGGGTTGACCACCTTCTAAAGCATTAAGAATTTTGCCTAGAAAATTTGAAGCTAAGCAATAACAAGCCCAATAGAAAATACTATATTTTGCCAATTGTTTCTATTCTTTTTAGTACATTTTCAGAATTTCATACATAATTCTATACCTCCAAAATGCTAGGAGTTCAAAAATAGGTCAAGAACTTATGGCCGTTTAAGGAGAAGCTCCCCAAGATTCATCTCCATTCAAATGGACTAAATTTGAACTTCCGAACTTAATTTCTTAAGATTTGTATAGTCAAATGAACCAAAAAAATTAGAGAATGTATTGAACAATAGTATATACAAGATCTAAAGGTTAGAATTCAAAAAATATTGTTTTGGATTTTTTGGGGCTACTTGTAAGAAAACTTTGTTTCTTGGTAGTTTTGGAGTCATCACTACAAAAAAAATGAGTGTCTACAATGACTGCAAAATGACTACTATAGTTATTTTGCAGTCATCTTGTAGTCATTGTGGACACTCATTTTTTTTCATGCCCCCCCCCCCCCCCCCTTAGGCATTTAGGGGATAAATGTAGATATCTTACAATTTGTGTTGTCAAAATTTTTGAAAATTATTCTACACATTTCCATACTAATTAAGTGTAAGATTCTATACTTAGATATCTTATTATAATAATTTCAATTTCTTTTATTCTTTGCAGTTTTAAGTGTTTTTTGGCCAAAAAAACAATCTTGCTCTTTTAGTGGTTAACCTTAAACGCTCAGGTGGACATTTTCTGTTCAATGAATAATGAGAGTTGCTATTATATGAGTTTAGAAGTGTGAGTCCATGAACCTAAATCATTATGCACCTATGATATAAATGTCTATATTATAGTAACTTTCTATAATAATAGTGCATACATGCTATAATTATCTACATTATAGATGTTTATGTTATAAACACCTTCAATGGTTGCATGATATCTACTTACATATATGCTCAAGGCTCACATGCTCACAATTTTATACTCACATACTAGCACTGTTGGATGAATAACGAAGAATCTTCCCTTGTAGGATACAAATGCAACTATTCATCTATGGTAATAGAGGTGAAAAGGGGAGATGTTTTACGATACTTTGACTTCCAATTAGTATATTTGGCTTATTCAAAGAAAATGATGTCACACAATATCAAAATGTATGATTTTCATGGCCACTATCTAGTTGTTTAAGGGTTAAATAAATAATTCTCTATTTTACAAAGTTTGGCCATATGATGCCTTACATTGAATTTGTTTTTAATTATATTTTTGTAACTTAATGAATTGTTTTTCAATATGAAAAATGTGCATACAAATGTATCTTATAAATCTAAAAATTGATTACAAAAATTCATCTCCAATATTTGTGAACCAAATACTATATAAAACCATAAAAATGAACTTTAAAAAACCCAAAAATAGAGTTTTAGTTTTTTAAAACTAAAATTTAGTATGCTTAATTAGCATTGCCTAAAGATGCAATGATAATTATGTTTATCAGAATATAATATTTCTATATTTAATATGTGATATATATAATATTTAATCTCATTTTTCCACATTTAAGAACATTAAATTGAATTTTATATGATTTTTTAAGAAAAATTTCTTTGTAAAAATCATAATAAATATTTAAATGCTTAAAATAGTATGAAATTTTATGAAAATTGAAAATAATAGTGAAAAGCATTATGGTGTAATTGATGTATTCCTTGAGTTCATAACAAAAGAGGTTTGATAGAAAAAAAATTCAAAAGTAGTGAGTTTTGAAGATGCTATCTTCAAAAAGTCACAAAAATTATAATTTTAAAAATTTTGAAAAAATGAAGATGATATGAAAAGAATATTATTAGTGATACATTTTTCTAGTTAAGGTCTAAACCATGTGAAATCAAGAACTATGTGAAAATTCACATTTTTACATTCAAAATGCCTAGTAGTCTCCGATGTCCTATAAATGTTAAAGAATTGAAACATTGTTGAAGTGCATTGTACTTCATTTTTAAAAACACCACTTAAGAGCTCAATAACACACCACTAAAGAGCAAATTGCCTTTCCAAGATAGTTTATTTTTTTCCAACAACTTTCAATATTTTTTCATTGGAAGTAAAATAGAATAGACATCTAAAGAAACCTATTTCATATTTTTTTTAGACCTTTGTGGATTTGATTTTGAATTCTCAAAATTTGAAACACACTAGTCCCATGAAGAAGCATTCACCAATTGTCTTCATGAATCTGAAAGAAATAACAAAAATGTTGCAATTTTCATCTCCTTTGGCAAAGACTGTGGTGGAGGACCAATGTGCATGGAGAGGTAGCAATGGCCTCAGCAAGAGTTTTTTTTTTCATTTTTGAAGAAGTGCTGTAGTGGTGATATAAAATATCATAGTGGTTTCCAAATTGCAACATTCATCTACTATTTGGATGTATAGTATGGTTTTCATTGACAATCAAACAATTTCATCTAATATTTTTTAAATTTCAAAGTTGGGTGACAATTTCATTCAAGATTTTTGGCATTTTTTTGACATTTTTTAGCCAAATTATCTTTTCTGGTGCAATCTGGCAGCAGAAAGCAAATACAAAACTCTGCTCAGCAGCTGCCCGGGAATTCCGGCCCAGCGAGTTATCACTAACTACCCACAGCTTAGCTTAACCCTAATTCGAAGGTGCCGATCATTGGCACAACCGGTCTGGAATCCTCTGTGAGAATCATTTGAAAACATCTGCTGCTATATCAATTGTACGATCCACGGTGCTGATAAATTGCTATTCCATTGCGAGGACGATCATCTTGCGAATTTTTGTTTTGGTGCTAGGATAGAAGCAATTGACCTAATTTCGATTTCGAGCTTTTTCTATTGTCTCGAACATCCGTGTTCCTTCAATTAGTTTCTCTTTGAATTTTAGGCGCTGGTTTCAGCTTTTTTTGCCATGGTTTCAGCTTTATCTATTGACGTTTCCTGTTGCAGAATTGGTGGCGATCGCTGCCTCCAGTCTGAAAGAGTTTCCTACATTGCCACAATAAAGTTATTGGCCGCTCCAGCGATGGATAGAAGAGTGGAAATTTGCTACGTAGAGGCATGCGGCATTCAATTATGCCTGGTCGAGAACGACTTTCAGATGGCGAAGTAAGTGCCGATCGAGGGGTTGTTTGTTGCTTGATTTACGATCACCTTTCATAATTGAATTTATCATAACGTACTGTACATCCAATCGTTGAACATGTATTGTGACTTATCCTAGAGAGTCAGGTTTCAGGTTACATTCTCTCATCGTACTAGTCTGAGATCTTTTTTTCTCCAAATGAATTGTTAAATTATGCGATGGCTGCCTCTCGCCCTCCCGGTACTCATGATAGCAGTAGAGTGAATCTTACTGCTTAGGTGGGAGATATGTCTATATGTATGCAGGTGTCGCAACAGCATATTAGAGTTGCAGGACTGCTGTAAGAATGTGCAGTACAAGACGAAGCACAGTGCGTCTGTCACGGGAATTCTCGCCATGACAGAGAAGAAACCAGAAAAACAGAAGCATGCAGGCAAGACCAATTTGACCGTTACTAGAATTTACTTCTCCAATCCTTTCAAATTCCTGATTCCACAATGCCAGGGTTGCAAAGTGCTTTCTGGGTCAGGCTGAGAATGATCATGTTTTCAAAATTGCATGGTCCAAATATGTTGGTCTGAGACAAGTTCATACACCATATTGGTCATCGGAAAACAACTCAGTTATACTTGATTTGCAGAAAGTCTTCCAATCAGTAATTAAGATTATTCTGAGAGGTTTCACAGAAGACTGCGAGGCTTGCGTTCTACACCAAGAGGCGCTTCTCGAATGAGTCAGATTTAGAACTTTATGCCGACGGCTGGTACCTCGAACCTGGGCTTCAGTGTCGCGCAGGACTCGGAATGGCAAGAAGGAACAAATTCTTGCAGCAAACGATGTGCACTCAGACATTCCGTTTTTTCGTAGGCCTGTGAGCAAACCCCGCTAAAACCAAGTTACGAAGTTTATGATTCGATGGATAGTGACAAAACGGCAACAAGCCAACAACTCTGGGCAACAACAGAACCTCAACCCTGGGAAAGTGGGAATGCGTGCCGTCGCAAACTAACTTAGCGAGAGTTAATTCAATAATTAAGTCCAGTGGATTCCGTCGTGGAATGGGCACACAGCGTGACGCGCATGGTACACTTATGCCAGTGCACAGCCCGCCGATGCGAGTCGAGTGCCTTCACTGAAAGATCACACTTATTGGTGGGGCCAGTAGAGGAAGCTGAATTTACGGGGACAGTTTGGCTGCTAATATAAGCAACCACAGTTGTTTAGTGGGATTGGATGTGAAATCAACGTCACTGATTGCGAGAAGCTCGGCGCTGTTATCTGGAGTGCTTGCTCCATCTCCTGAGTCCTGATCTGCAATGCCGCTTCGGGCAAGTTGCTCCACGCTTGCCGTCTGTTGCCGACGGACAAACAAGGTCGCCCAGATGGTCTGACCTATATCTGAGACATCACACCGAGGCTTTTAGCAACGAGAGTAGCCAAATTTGGCATTTCTCATTAATACTCATTGCAATGCCGAGCTGCCACGTTTCTTAATCTCGCAGGTTCGTCGCTGCTTTCTGCCCAAATTCAAACTCTGTCTTTGGATATGCGCGAGGCATGCGCATTACTTTACTATACAAAGTATTTGTTTCAGTTCAAATTTTAAATATGGATTACCAGACCCCGTCAATGAGTCCCTCCATGACTGACTGCTCTGATTTGGCAGAGCCATTACATTATTTATATATATTATGTTAGAGCATCCGGAAGATGAGGAATGAATTCCAACCTGGCTCATCGCCGAGTGCGTCATAGTCGTTTGAACTTTGAAGGCGATGAGGATGGCTGGGATGACCAAGTGGAGGGACTAAAGTTACCGAACTTGGCAAGGCCTAAATTCTTGCAGTCTCATTTACAGTGCTTCAAATATCGTGATAATAATTATTTTACGGGTGCCTAAATTTACGGTGTCTAATCAATATGTAATGATGTATGGGGAATACGGGATGACCAAACAAGCAATTCTTTCATGTATTGTTGAATATTGTAGAACAGGTCATCCACCCTGCTGGCGTGAGGCCAGTTGAAGTTTACCCTAGAGCTGAGAATCTGTTATTACTGAACAATTTTGCTGTGTTTCCAAATGAATTCAGATGCTGCTAAGTTACTGGAGGAGTGGACCGTCCGTTGTTATCAGGTGTGCTCTGAAAAGTTTGTCCACTTCGTCCTCGACGAAATAACTTGAACCAAATGATGACCTGTGCCTTCTCCAGTGTACCGGATTCTGAGCAGTAACTTGCCGGACTTGTAGCGATGCTACAGTGACGTGCGATTATGATAGCTTGCACTTGGAACCGAACTCAGCCGTTCTCGTTTCGGTGCAGGTTAGTCAAGCGATGACGCAACTCTAGTTCGTCGTTATGGCAGCGCTTTGACCGCCAATAATCTCGCTGCTGCCGCTGCGTTCTCCCATCTTCCACCCACCCATCCCTCACCCCTCATCAGCATAAAGTGCTCTCACTGCAAGCTCCCCTCTTCAGGTTTCATCTGCTCGGTCCAGCACCTGTTAACCTCACATCGCAGTTGTAATCTGAGTTTGCCAGCAGTTCTGAAGATGGCAGGCATGAAGACGGCGTTCTTGGTGCTGCTTGGGTTGTGCTTGTTCGTCTGTGTAGTCCATGGTGTCTCAGTCGCCCAGCCTGACGATGCTTGGCAGTTTTCAGTGGAGGAGGGGAACACCGTTGACGACAAGCAGGGAGGAGGGCATCTTGTGCCTGACAATGGCTTCCACTACAGATTCGAACAAACTTACGGCGGGGCGACTACCAGCTCCAACCAATTCTCTGATGTGCATCACCAGGCTGAGGAAAGCAGTTTCGGTGACGAGTCGTACGTCTACGACGCCAGGTCGCAGGATAATGCTGCCCCTTACGACTACTCCAACAGCCAATTCTCGACTCAGCAGGATGAGCCTGCGTCCGTGTCGTACGCGGTTGGTGTTCCGGAAGTGAGGGATTCTCACCCTGATTACGTTTACGATGCGAGCTCTGAGGATTCTGCATCGTTTACCACCCTTGACTCGCAAGGAAGCTCAGACGACCAGGCAGTGAATGATGAGGCTGCCTCTTTCACTACCCAGTCTGATAATAATCAGGTCCCCGCCGCCACTGGGCATAATGGCCCCGTCTCATTCTATACTCCCGCTAGTAATGCTGATGGAGCTTTCCACTTCTACGACCCGAGAACTGAGGACGAGAAAAAGGCGACCTCCGTCTTGGATGCAGATGACCCTGCGTCTGGCGCCCAGTCGTTCGCGCAGCACCAGGATACGAGCGGTGACTCCACCAGTGGGTCGACGGAACCCATTTTCGCATCTACCAAGGCCCCTCAAGGCACACATGGCTGTCCCAACACGTGAGTTTCCATTCTTTAAGAATATGGCATCTCTTTCTTTAGACAAGCGCCATCTTTTCTCTACTTGTGGATTCGGCTCATTGATAGCACTTGCGACAGATTCTTTCAATGTCGATCAGAAATCTTGTGTGGTTTGTTCCGAAGAAACCAAATGTTAGTTGCAAATCTCCTCCGGTAGGTGAATCGGTATGGGTAATTTTCATTGCGATACAAATCTCTATGTCGAAGCTCCTCAATTCTTGCGTTGGATCGCTGAAACTCACAATTCATTTGACGTCTTCACGACTATGATATTTCGACTCTCCTAATGGTAGATGTTCTCTGTATGAATGTAGGTACTGGGCCAACCACACGAAGCAGTGGCCGAAGGAATTAAAGATCAACACCCCTATCTGCAAAGCCTTCGGAGGACTGAATCTGAGGAAGAATCTCGAAATCATCTATGGTACCACCACAGTTTACCAAGCTTTGTTGGACACGCGAGTGGGTCCTTACAGCAAGCTTTTGCGCAACGCTGCAGCTGCCTTGCTGAACGCGTACGCGAAGCCCGCTTACCCTCACAAGCCCGCAGAGGTTTCCAAGCTTTTCCATTCCGCCTTGGCCTCCAAGACCGCGGCGGCTGCGCAGGCGCAGAAGTTCGAGAACGAGAATCACGCCTTCGGGGACAGTGAGTGCAAGTAGATGTGGAATTTCTGATGGTACTTATATTGATTACTATTACTAAAACTGGTGAGGACTCGTTGAATTCTTTGGGATCCGTGAGCGATGAGGAAGTTAGGGAGTCAACCAAGATGCAGGTTGTTTACAAGGCCGCACGGGTGACTCACCTGACGCTCGTCCGTTGTGATCTATGTGAATGGAGCGTTGATTGATGCCCGTTCACTCATAAATGCAGCCCACTTCATTGGCTTCCTTATGTTTTCTGAGTTGCGTCACTCTCAGTCTCTCACCCTTTGTCATGCTGCATTTGTGATTGGTGTCCGAAGTCGTACACGAGTTTCAAGCGGTTGATACTCTGGATTCTTGATGGGGGGCTTCAGGACTTCTTCAGATGTTTGGCTGTCTATCACTGCTTGAGGAATGGGTTGGGTAATGTGGAAGTAGAAGTTCGTTGTGACTTGTGAGATGCGGAGCCATGCTTGTGTCGATGTGGGATGTTTTCTTCCGCAACAAATCTCTTCTTTCACCACTTAAACCAAATGGAATCGATTTCGCGGGTCGTGACCGAATGGAAATGGACGAGTTCGATGTGGAAAATTCATGAGATGTAACCCTGTCATCTCCGAAACAATTCTCGTTCTGTATACCCAGGTATTTTGTAAATTGTGTTTCTGGGAAAAGGCTCAATTTTAACAACGGAGTCTTTTTGTGCGAATAGGGTCATACTTAACCCCTAAACGTCTTGATCCATTGTGAAATGGTGAAACATCATGTCTGAACTAAATTTGGCCTTGTAAATTGTGTTCAAGGGTGATTGGAAGAATGACTTCACGTTTTGTCTCAAAATGGCCTTACTACTGGAGTACTGTGACTTTTGGAATAAATTTTTTTTTAATGAAATAAAATATGGATCTAAATAGTATGTAGATGAAAGTTCTAACTTAGAAAAAAAATTCTCAAAAAGTTATGCTCTCTCAAAGAGTGATGAAAAATACAAGAAAATAGGTAGTTTGGAATTTAATTTTTTTTAAATAGTAAAAAAGTTCAAAAAAATAAACAAAAAAAACTCTTTTTTCCTAACTTAAAGTTGCTTCTTCTTGCCAATTTTCATCTTCAAAAAAATTATTTTGTGTTCTCTACACGTGTACCTTGGTAGTGCACTTTGAGCACATGTGGAAGGTGAATACTTTACTATTTTTAGAAAATCTCTTCACAAGCTTGTGTAACTATAGTAAAAGTCCTTGTATCCCAATTTTCACCTTCAAATTTGAAATTTAGGGTTGGAAATAGTACTAAAACCCGTCAAAATGGCCAAGGTAGACATCCAATCAGGGCCAATTTAAAAATAGTAAAATAATTTTTAAAATTTTTTTAAAATTATCAAATGTCAAAAACTTTAGTTTGTACCTCTGTTCCAAATTTCAAGGCAAACAAAGACATAATGCAAAAGTTATGAGCAAAAAACCACCTGTCCAAAGCCTAGGGGACAACAAATAGGACAAGTCATTCTTGCAATCACCCTCAAACAACAATATTATATTTTTATTACTTGAAACTAAGAATTGTCTATCACTATGAGAAATTTCAATTTGTTTTGTGAAAAATTATAATTGTTATCATTTTTGTTGCAAAAATTGAACATAAATAAGTAAAAATAGCAAAAACAATCTAAATTATTTTAATTTTTCACAAGTGGTACAAGTAGCAATGGAGATTAGTGTGAAAAAATTTCAATTGGTTATTTTATTTTTTACATCCAAAACAGCCACAACAAAGACCTTGAAGTCAAATTCAACTATCAAACCAAATTTATCCTTTTATTTAATTGATGTATAAAATTTTGATATTTTTCACTAGTGGAAAAGTGCATTTTTTATTTATTCTGTTTTTTTCAATAATTTTGATGGAAAAATAAAATTATTGTGATTTTTTTAAGCTAAAAGTGGAAATAAAATTATATCAATTAGAATATATATAAGAATTTTTTTAAATTTTTACTATAAATCAAGGATAGAATGAGAAATATAATTTTATAATTTAAATTCAAATTCCATTTAAAAAAAAGAAAATATGAATTAAAAACACATCATATTGTGTTATTTGGATTCTAATACATGGAGCTTTCAGTTGCAATAATCTTTCAATTTTTGACATTTTTCAAAATTTCAAAATGGAATAGAAAGAAAACTTGTCAAGCTTCATTTTATTAGTTTAAAATATATACCAATAATGAATATTTTGAAAGTTACAATCAGGGTTGACCAAGGCGCATCCACTTTTTGGATGCGCGAACCCTGAAGGGTTAAATTGGCGGAAGTTCAAGAAGAGAAGTTTCTTTCTGCTACTGTGGTACTTGGGTCATGTACACTAATTTCTTGCTTCGCTGTAATTATGAAACTTGTCAATTGTGTCCAAAGCAAACTTTAACCCGTAAAGGCCTTTTCAGGATTACAATAGCATTAATTTTGAAGTGTTATAGGTCTGAATGGCACTAACTAAGGTAAGGAAATGGAAACCTTATTATCTTGAGGTGTAAATGTTGTAGATGACGTAAATTAAATTTGGAGTTATTTGGTCATGCAGATTGCAAGAGATAACTACTTTAGTGTGCCTTATCATTGCGACAACCCAAATCAAAGTTATCTAATTTACTAATTTTTGAATGTATAAAAACTTTGAAATTCAATAACTCTCACACCATAAGTCCAAACACCAAGAAACATAGTATGTGGACCCCTCCTTGCCAAGGGCTTTTCAATGGTACCAAGATTGCGACCAAGAAGTAATTTTCTAAATTTTTAAAACCAAAAATAATTCAAGAATCCATAACTATCACACTATAGATCGGAATACCACGCAGCAAAGTCCATGCACCCTTCCTCGCTAAGGGCTTTCCAACGGTACCAAGCAAGCAACCAGGGGATGAACGGTGTGAGAGATCTCAACATGACAAACATAACAAAATGATTTTTCAAAACCAAAAATAACTCAAAAATTGATAACTTTCACACCATAGGTCGGCTCCACTAAAGAAAGACCGTGCACCCCTACAATGTGTTAAGTTAGAAATAGGAATTGTGTTGAAAGTACGACTTCAAACCTCATTTAGGCATAGAAGAATGTGTTTTTTCAAAAATATTTGATCTAATATTAGTTAGAAAATCAACTCAAGTTTTGCATTCAAAAATTCTTTTGACATTTCAAGTTTCCAATCAAAAGTTATGAAATTTCAAAGAGGTGTTTGAAATTGTTTTTATTATATTTTTTTCAAACTTCCTCTTTTAAATATGCCTATAATGTCAAACTTATTTTTGAACTTGAAACTCCAATTCATATCCTAACTAGTCTTATTTCAAAGTTTTTTGAAAAAAGACATTCTACTATGCTCAAATGAGATCTAAAATCTTAGTTTTATTACAAAATTACAGATTTCTAACTTCATTATGAGCTCACAACTTCAAAAATTCACATATCCTATATGGGTTGGTCGACCTCCTACCTTCATATGTGTATATGAAGAGCTTCTCTTCCCCATCATTTCACAAAATTCAAATGATTCATGGAGGAAAACAATTTAGTAAATAAATTAACTCCATGTTCTTGATTTGTTTTGGTCAACATTTTGGAAAGTTGATAAAAAAAATTTTAAATTTAAATCATACAAAAATATTTCATCTAAAATCTTATCATTCATCTGATAAAATTTCATTCAATTTTTTTTCTAGCCATTATTTCAAGTATTTTATTAAATCCTTGAAAAATATTTTTTGGGATTAAGTGACATGGAAATTACAAAATCCATGGAGGCAAAGGAATGAGAGGAAGACTTCGTGACGTCTATCTTTGTCCAACTTGACAGCCAAATTGACAAAATTCTGTCAAAAAAGTATCCGAAACAGGGGCTCCTAATCTACAGCACAATTGACAGAATTCTATCAAATTTTTTGTCAAATGGGACACAGTTTCCCTTGTTGTGTTTTGACTTTCCAATCAAAAGTTATAAACAAAAATCAGAGTCAATGTTTGAAGGAGCTTGTTTATTGACATTTTCAAACACTACCTCTCATTTTTGTCCATAACTTTTGAATGGAAAGTCAAAATCACAAACAAATTTTTCAAAGAAAATTTACTTCATTTTCCAATTTTTTTTAGTCTTAATCTTTTTTTTTTAAAATGATTTACTATTACTAAATTGATTTCAAAGTTTATGGTTTTCTCAATGTAATTGAAAAGCTAGAGAAAAAGTGTACAATTATATTTTCTATAACTTTAATTGACAAGTAGTTTTGGATTTAGGTTGGCAGTTTAGGCCCTTGGGCCATATCCACAAGGCCTTCAGTTCAAACCCCATGGGTCACACCCTTGAGCCAATTGATTGGCATATAGGTGTTGACTACTCACATGGCATTTTTTATTTTTTTATTTTTTCGCAAATGAAAAAAAAATTGACAAACTTTTCTTAATAATTAATAAGTTTTGTTAATTTTGAACAAGATTTTGTTGACAATAACAAGTTTTTGTTAATTTCACAACAAGTTTCTATTGATCATTGTCCAAATCAACATGTCCAAATTAACAAAAACTTGAACAAAAAAATAAACACTCTTTTGTACTTTTGGATGTTGAATTTTCTAATAGTGCCAACATCAAATGAAGAAGATAGAAGCTTCAAAGTTGTAACCATCAAAATGCAGTTTGGTGAATTTAAATTGAACCTATGAACTTCAAATGGCTTCCAAAATTAGGTGTATTGTCCATGGATTGATGTGAAAATTTCATGATACAAACCAAAAGAGAGTGTAGATTCATCAATTAGTTTTATTGAATTTGAACATCAAATGCAAAAGTTACAACACTTTGAATTGGACTTGTTGTTGCAAAGGTGCTTTCAATCTTCTAGGACATTTAGGAGTTAAGCAAGAGCTCGATTTAGTGTTTACAGCTTGATCATTACCAAGAAGATTATTCTTAAGTTTAACAATGACTTAGCTTATAGTAGTGTGCTCTTAAACAGACCTTTATCTTCAAACTGCCTTCTAAGAGGCTCTAAAATGGATATGGGCTTACTAAGGATTAGACTAATGGTTATGTCAAAACATAATAAGGTTTAGTTCATATTTCTTCAATAGATGGTTCATACTTCTTCAATAGTTGGTTTAAGAGCCACAATGGGTCGATTACCAACTAAATAGATAGGTTTGTTCATTTAATTTTTTCAAAATAAGAATTGGTTGCCTAACTACCTTTTTACATATGCTAAAAAATTTGAAATAATTATTACAATAATTGACTCCAGCTTTCATTTAAGATTTAATAAGGGCCGCATTTAGGAACCTTTTCTATTACTTTTTGCATGCAACAATGCTTGTTTTTGGTAAAGCCATATCTTTTTCCAGACCATAAGTGTGGTTTTTGCAAGGGCTATAAGTCAAGAATAGGTTCCTATAGCACAACTCTTTGAAAATTCATAACTAATTCATATATATATATATATATATATATATATATATATATATATACTCCAAAAAATATGGAACCACATGTGTTAGATTTTGCATCAATTTGTGTTGAAGTGAAAAATAAGGAAAAATACTTTTGAGCATGTGATACCCATCAAAATTGACAACTAGTCCTTAAAAGGTTGCTTTAAGAGCCCACTACCTTAGTTTAAAGCCTATGTACATTCCACCACCTACACTAATGGATAATTATTGATCTAACATGGCAAGTGAGGTGGCACATTTTTAGGAGTAGTATTATGTCCAGTGATCCCAAAACTGGCTAAATTTCGCTCATTTTCTACTTAATTTTTTCATGCCCTTTGTGTAAATTTTAAAAAATCTTCCAAAAATGAACATTTGGCTAAAAAACCTGAATCTGTTTTGAGATCACTGATTATGTCAATAACATTTGAGAGAAGTAGTAGGATAGGAGGTCCATCAAGCGTCCACTTAAGAGTTGAAACTAAATTTTGGAGAGGTGAATCTCTTTGAAATATTTATTAGTAAATTTTTCTTGAAAGACAAGTGGAATTGGCATGTAATCCAACTTGTTTCATAATTTTTGGAGCTTTGTTGAATTAGTTATGAATTTCTTAAGTTGATTGGCATAGGGCTCTAAAACAACTCACCTCATTAATTATACATTGTTTGTACATTCTTGTAAATATAGAAAAACAAAATGTACAAACATTGTACATTTGATGAGGAGGATAGATTTACAGCTAGATTAAATTTAGAGCCTCCTACTTTAGTTAGTTGTTACTCCCTCTATCCCACTATAAGCTTCTAAAACTCTTCCCTTTAAGAAATTATCTATATTTTTGATCAAAGTGCCAAAAATACATGTATTCAAGAATGAATAACCCATCCCTTAAATCTATACAAAATTTGGAGCTTAGGCACTATCATTTAGGCACCCCAAAATACAAGTTAAAAGCACAAAATTTAACATATTTTATAATTGTTGCCAGCTATGTCATTTTAGATGATTTAAAGGGTGGTGGAAACAATAGGACTCTAATAACATGTTTCTCAATCTAGGTATCCAAAAATAAAAAAATAAACCACTTTATGATCAAATTTTAATAGCACCAAAGTAGTCACTGAACAAGTTATGAACACTAATATTTGAGGAAGCAATTAGTATAAGGTGCCTCATATTGCCATTTCAGGCCAAGCTTGCAAGGCCAATGGCATGATCTTAGATTGTTTAACTTGCCCCCACAAGGTCATTATCTACAACATTCACTAAACGGTCAAAATCACAAAAAGGAGCTTTATAGTGGGACAAAAAATTTGCTTGATTTGGAAGCTTATAGTGGGGTAGAGGGAGTACTTAACAAGTACTTCCACATCTCCTATAACAAAGACTTAAAAAACTATAGGGCGTTGTCATCAACCACTTGGCCTCCAAATGGCTTGTAACAATATAGTGGTGTTAAAAAATACCTTGTTACAGTGAACTCACTTACGATTTCAGTTAACTTCTAAGTGCCCAATCAATTATATATGGTTAATCTAAAATTTCAAGCTTATTTCCATGTGGGTAGTCAAATTCCTTTGACCAGGATTTTAAAATAAATTTCAGGTAGATCCGAAGGCTAACTGTTGAAAATTTTCATTTTTCACTAATAAAAATGTATATTTGATTATTGAAAGGTCTTTACAGGCATATATGTACCAATTGTAGAGTATAAAGTTTATCAATTTTACTTCATTTCCTAACTTTATGCATAGCTTGTGAATTTCACTTGATTTGAGGTTTAAGAAATTGTACTTATCCATTTGCTTTGAAAATGGGCCCAATGGAAAGTGTAAAATATATTTTTGTGATTTTCACTACTAAAAATTTAAACTTACAAGTGTTGATTTGGAACTATTTGCAATTCTTACATATAGTAAAAACTGCATTACAACAATTGTAAGGTTGATTGTGTAATGAATTTGATGTTTTTTCAAGTGAAATTATGTTTTTTGGGAGTGCAAATTAGTGTGCTAACACTCTTTGAAGTTGTTCATGTCACCTCCAATTCAAAAAAACTTTCATAAATGCAAATTTTTGAAACATTGTGGAAATATATCATACTAAAAATAGGAAATGTACATTTTTCTTTCTATAATTTTACAATCTCTATAAAATTTTGCACTTAAAAATTAGTATATATACAATTAAACAAGCTCTATAAACATCTGTACATTTAGATTTGATAATAAAAAAAACAATTTACTTCATTGGCATAACCACAAGCCAATGCTCTTTTTTCATAGTCAAAATACACTTGGAAAGGCTTGGACATTTAGTGGTAAAGCTTTTAGAAAATGAATGTCATCAAAAAAATTGTTGGATTTCTATTCCCATACAAATACAAATGCTTAATATCTGCATTGCTAGAGTGCTAATCTCATATCCACACATGTTAATTAAGCCAAGAAGCCTTTAGAAAACTTATTAAGATCATATCCTAAACTTTACAATAAAAATATTAAATATAAAGCTTTTATATTATCCTCTGCTTTGTGTATTCTACCTTCTACTACAGTTCTCTAAACATTATAATTTTCTCTTCTTCACTTACTTTGGAGGGACTATTTGCTGCACAATTTAGAAGTCAAGTTATTTGTGCTACTATGTAATATAGGTGTTGACATTCAAAACTTTCAAATGTACTATATTGAGATATAGTGATTATGAAGTGGTGTAAATAATCACAAGGTACAAATAGGGTCTTCTACTTTAGTGATCATGGCATTCATTGGTTTGGATAAACCAACCTATGTGGATTGGCTCATATATTGGGTCCTATGAGATTTATTCTAGGGGTTCAAGATAAAATTGATATCCTAATTTATTATTGATTAATATATATTGTGTTTTCTAGCCTCTCCAAGTTTATTGGGGTCTTTGATCATAAATATAAACTTAAAATTTTGTTTGTACTAATCATGAAATTTGAATGTTCTTTACCACACATATTTAACCGTACGTGGAATTATTATATGTGCTCCATGTGATTTTGAATATAGACTTTGCTAGCTTGAAAACTTGTTGACATTGAGTCTAGGCTAGGAGATTGTATCATTGTAAATGAATGTGGAAAAAAATAATTCTAAATTTTGCTCAATTAGTGAAGTTCAATTGAAGTATTGAACCCTAGAACCTTTCATTGACAAAATTTGGGGAATATATTTTGTAAGGATTTATGCAAAACAATATAATTAGGCTTTTCAACACTTATTTTTTAGTATTTTGAGTTATTGTATTGTACAAGAATATTGTTGACTTAGATTGTTGTAAAGTAACTTTCTTGATGTAAGGTAACCTAATTGTTAAAGTCTTCAACAAAAATCTATTATTTCTTCATGGTAAGCTTTGCTTTATATAATTCTTTTAATTATTGCAAAAGAAGATTATAAGAAGAAACTTTAGGCAACCTAAACAACTAAGAGTTTATAATTTCAACATGTCAAAATTCTGAAATCTTTAATTGATCGTCATTAGTTGTATAGAGAATAACAAATCCTAGTGATTTTTTTTCATTTTCTTCATCAATGAGAGAGCCCTTTTGGATTCTTGTTTCATGGAAACTTCTCTCAAACTATGAAAGTTCAATTTCCTATTATAGCAAAAAAATTTATCACTAACTAAAGTAGCAAGCTTTTAATTCATTTCTTTTCCTTTTTGAGTTAGCATTCAAAAAATTTTGCCAACAACCTTCAACACTATAAGAGGGTAGAACAATGAAACTTCTTGAGAATCTATTCAACTTTCAAAACATTTTTAGAAAAAAAATACCATATGGATTCAATTTGATAATCAAGAAATTAAAGAAATAAACAAGAAACCAAAATGATACCAAATGCATAAAAAGGTAGACTATTTTGGTGTGTTTTACATTGAATAAGGTTTTTAAGGGTACCAAAAAAATTAAAAGGCCCTATTTTGGAAAATTGTAGATGTTTGAACTTGATGTATGCTACAACCCCCTCAGACTTTAATAATTCTAGAAGTAGAGCAAAGGTGGATATGTAATATAATATTTTGCAATTGCATAATTTATTGATATGTATTTAGGATTTAAACAATACTTCTAAAGGTAGCATTTGTTGATGCAAAGCTTCTACTTGTGGTCTATAATGAAGAAACTATGTTTCATAATTATAGTAAACATGCCAACTTATTGGAGGTGTCAAATATGGATACTAATACCTTATTTCAATCCATCTTATTGTTTTGTTTTTGTTTTTTAAATATTTTTTATAAAGTGCTATAGTGGTGATATTAAATGTTAAAGTCATGTTCCAAATTTCAACATTCATTCACATATTGGATAGAACATACAACATTGACACATATCACTTATTCAAAATTATTTTTATATTGACAATCTAGCAATTTCATTCAAGATTATTAATTACTTTGAATTTTTTTAGAAATTTCATCCAAGATTTTACTGTTTATGTTCTATTGGCTTGGTGTTGGGCCCATTAATTTGGTGCAAATTGATGATAAATCACTAGGAAAAAAAAAGTTGCCTTAATATGCCGCCCCTATAGATTTTAAAGGTAGCCTACAACTTATTTGAATTGTAAACTAGTCTTAAAAATATTTAGATGCAAGTAGTTTGAAATGCTTTAAATGTGTACATGAATGTAGATAATGGTTTAGTGAATTAGAATTTCAAAATTTGTAGTCTTGTCAAATATACTTGAAAACTTACAATCTTCTTTTTTACAAAGTTTACGATTTTCACTTGCCAATGTGCTAATAATAGTCTTATGTGTCAATCTACATCAAAGTTTGCAAATTAAATTACTTAAGTCGATGATAATGGATACTTCCACCTCAGCAAGTCCAAAAATGAGTCGGTGGGATATATTAGGCATATAGCATGATGCAAAGAGCTTACAATAATTAGATTTGCACCCCCACAAAATTTGCAAGTTATTGGCCAAAAGGTACTATGAGTTTGTATTGCAAGCAACAATGTGGGTTGGAACAATCATTCAATTTGAGAACATCCATCCATTGGATACATAATTTCATCCACATAACTATCTAACACAAACAAACTTCATCCAATTTTTTTATTTGCAAATTTTGAATATGTTGAAGACATTTTGGGCAATTTCATCTAAACAAGTTCCTTCTTTTCCAATGTATTAGTAAATTAGAAACATCTATTACCAATCATTTAAGATATTATAGAGATGATCTGGTGTAGTGTAAACCAAAGTAAATATTTTCAAGGGTGAAATCATAGAAATGATGGAGATTGCAAAAACTTTGGTAATTTATTACATGAATTGAAATTACTATGAATTTTGATAGGCATAAAGTGCATCAAACCCATTGCCAATCTCTAAACTCTTCTAATTTCGATCATTCAAAAAACTATTTTTTCACTTAGTGCTTTCAATTTTTTGCACTCTACTTTAGGATATGTATCACAAACTTTTAGTCCCAATGTCGTATGCGCAGTCTAGCAGAAAGCACCTTTATCACACCCAAACGTGATAATATGACACGGAATATCGTCCCAGGAGATTCCAGACGTTACTAATAGTTACATTTTCCGGTTTCTAGGCTTTTCACCCCCAAAACCCCCAAGTTATTACTTTCTTCCGGAACACAACCTTGTGTCCGGATTCCTATCCAGATCCGTCTCTCCACTCTATCCGGATCCGCTTTGAATTCGGATTACACCTTTTCCCAGATCCGTCTCAATCCGGATTTCGGTTCCGTCACTCAATAATTAGTTTTAGATACCCCTGTTTTACCCTCAGGGGGTCCTCTCTTGATCTTTAGAGGGGTAGGGACTTACCACTCGTAAACCTCATGCTCTCTCCTCTCAAACAAAACACACAAAGACACCCAAATATATCCGATGTTGCATTAGGGCCGGATCCGGATCCTCACAACTTTCTGGATAGCTCTGGGCCAATCCGGTTAGCAGGTCACTCAGGACTACTTCACTTGCCCTTACTACAACGACAGATCCAAAGACATCAAAGCCCAAAAGGACGTACTTCCATAGATTGGCGGATCGACTTAGTGGTTGGCAGACCTTCCGGTGGACGGAAACTTTCCTCTTGGCGGCTGCTTAGCTCCGCATGGATCCACCCCCGTGGTTCCGGAACCTCCTCCATACTCACACCGGATCACCGTTCCAGTGAATTAAAGGCTCTACGCACAAACGCACAACTCTAAACCCAAGTTCTAAGAAACTGGTCACTCAGTTCAGACCTCAGTTGCCTAAGTATCCGGATTCCTCCTCACCCGTCCTTCTTGCCTCTCAACGCTCCAACAAACACACCAAGACAGACTCAAACATAAGTCAGAGCTGGAATGTCCATCCGCTGGCTTAGATTAAAGAAAGGAATGAAATACAATGGAATATGCACTAGGAAGGAATGACAGGCCAACTAACTTGCCTGCCCCTTAAAAGCTCAAAACAAAATGAAAGTCAAAGCCTAAAAACAGAAACGGAATGCCAACAAGGCAAAAGAAAATCCGAAACAACCAATCGGAGCCCAATCGGATTATCCGGAAAGGTCCGACCAGTTGTTCCTAAAGTTCCGGATCGGGGCCCACATCTGGGAAACCCGTCCAGGAAACTTCCGTCCTAACTACTCAACTCTGTCCTACTTACGCGCCCGCTTCGATGTAGTACCCGTGGGCGGAACTGAACTCTTCCGCGTCACTGCCTTGGGAGGGGGAGCCTTCTTGGTGGCGGATCGGGTCTGCCTCTTCTGAATTGGAACCGGTGGCGTTCCGCTGTCTTCCGTCGAGGTCTCATCCGAATCCGCCTCGGAGCTTTCCGACCGCTCCACTTCCTGGAATCCGCCCTGCTCCCTAGCTTCATCACGGATGATGAGGGGCGGATTGTCTTCCCTGTCCGAGTCATCCAGGATGACTGTCTTGCTGCGCGGATCCTTGCCCGGAATCCTGTCTGGCTCGTTCATGTGGGCGAACTTCTCCGGATTCTCCTTGGCCGGATTCGCTAGGGCCTTCATCCGGATCTCTAGGTTGAGCCGTGGTGATGCCCTCTTCTCTTGCGGTTTCGTAGGTGTGTTGGACGGTCCAGCTGCATTCGGATCCGATCCGAGCTCGCCGAGGTTCTTCACGACCGGCGAGTTTCCGAGTAACTTCCGATCCGTCGACATCCGTCCTTGCGCTCCGGGGCTGAAGTCCGTGTAAACCTGCTGGTTGAGTAAGCTCGATAGGCCTTCCCCCAATTCCGGATTGAGAGCCCCAATCAAGGCCCTCATCTCCTTCAGTACTCCCTCCATCTTAGCTTGGTAATCCACCAAGATGGTGAGGACTTTCGATCCGGTGATGTGCCCCTCTGTCATCAGCCGGGCGGAAAACAATTTGGCCCTCACCACTGTTTCCGCCGGTTGGGCCACCAACTCTTGCAGGTTCTGAACCAAGGTGGTGGCCTTGCCGATCTTCCCGTTGGCGACACTGAGATCACTCTCCAGGTACGTCACCGTATTACGGAGCCCATTCTGCTCCTCTTCCGCCTTCCGCCTTCCGCCGTCCCTCTTCAGCAACCCGGGTCAGATCTTCCGCCTGCCGGGTTCGATCCGCCTGGATCCGAGCTTTGTCCTCCCACTTCCGGATCTCCTCGTCCTTCTTTCGCAACACCTCTTGAGTCGGAAGACGATCAAGGATTTCCGGAATATCCTCGATCTTCACTGCGCCTAGCTTGGTGGAGATCTGCTCGAGTATCGCCTCGCAGTTGTTACTGTCCGCGTGTGCCATCATGGCGTGTCGGATGATGGTGTCGAAGTGATTCCTTTTCTTCTTCCCTAGGGTCGATCCGGGTGGATCCGGGTCTGGATTGCCCCTCTTATCCGGCGTCGTGGATTTCTTCCGTTCCGGTTGGCTGGCCGGCTTCTGCTCCTGGGGTCTTCGTCCATCCGCTCGTCCTCTAGGTCCTCCGGATCCTTCTCCACCTCATCCGTCAAGCCGTATTTGAGGATCTGAACTCCCGTCTCATAGCGGAGGATTTCCGGGCCGCTCAGTACATCGTTATGGTGGTACAGATGAAACAGGTAGGCGCTGATAGTGCTGGTCCTCTCCCGTCCCACATGCTCGGCTAGTCGATTAACTATATACTGGAGGACTAGGCTTCACTTGACTATCCGCTTCTCGAAACACCCGAAGATGGTGTTTGCTACCGTCATCGTGACACGGGTAGGCTTTTCCGAGTGGAGGATGGGAATCAGGAATTCCAACATCCATCTATGTCGGTTGTTCGTGCAATCCGGAACTGAATATCCGTCCTTAGGGTGGGGCAGATTCCGGAACTTGTTAACACCAAACTTGTCCGTCCGGGGAGCCATACCTAATCCGGTTTTATCAAACCCGTATACATCCGCCCAGATATCCGGCGACCAGGCACTCGGTCTACCCCTCATTGTGAGTTGGTACTGATTCGGAACTCCCGAGAGGATTTCCTGCACCATCTCATCACTCTTCACACTCCACGGGCGCTTGATCAACCCATGACACCCTAGGAAGACTAAATCATCCTCTAATTCCTTCCGATGCTGCGGATCGGAAGGGATGAGTGGCGAAATCGCTTTGGCAGTCACTACCGCCCGTTTCGGATTGGAGGAACTCGCCATCTCTCCGCCCGAGTCGGAACTTGTCAGTGCGGTCGGCACCGACCCTGAACTAAACCCGGAACCGATCTCTACTGCTCACCACTCTTTCTCTCTCTATACGCGCTCCAGAACCTGCACACAAGCCGTACCTCGATTTGCCAAATCGAAAAGGAAAAATGAAGTGGGGTGGAGGAGTATATATACCAGTCGATACCGTGAGTTCCCATTTCCCCTCGGAACGGCGCGACGTTCCCCGGTCATTACGCTAGTTTCCGTAGGTTGGCAGCGTAGACCCGTAGGTGCCGACCATCCGGAACTGGCTCGGATCCGTCTTTAGGTATACCGGATCCGTCTTTGACAAGTTCCGTCTCTCGGAAAGTTTCGTTCCGGAGACTGGAGAATCCAGATCCGGAAACTTATACCCATAACCCGGAAATTCTCCTTGCTTAATCCGGTTCAAACAGATCCCAAGGGAAAAAGACTTTAATTGTCTTCTTCTCCCCATATCTAACCCTAAAATTTTGAAAAATTGGGCTATTCTATATACTATCTTCCTATTTTACTTACATGATATTTTCGGACTGTGACAGGTTCCTTTGATTTTAGGGTGTCAGGATTTAAGGATTAGGGTCTTGCAAAGCTCTGCTTACCTCAGTTGCCTTGACGTTAGAAAGCCTTTTCTGAATCAGGATGGCCTAGTTTCCCTTCACAAAGGCTAAACTCCAATTGTCCCAAACTTGGATTGACATGGTAAGCTTTCTTTCGGTTGTGAATTCCTCATCTTTTGGGATGGAAGTTTGGCCACTTTGCTTTAAAGAAATACTTGGATTTAGGCTCTATTATTTACTGAAATCCAGGCTTACATGAACTCTTAACTTGTAACAGGTGCATGGTAATGACTTTGGAGCGTGTTTGGGCGGTTTAGAGTTAGCTTCTGTACTTAGCTCTTTAAGGAATGGTTGTTGCTAGGTACAATACCATTTTGTAAGCAGGTTTTTGGCATACTATGAATATAAATGGACTCAATGTGATTTACCCCAAGTTTTGTGGTTGTATTGGGTTTCAATTCTATTTAATACAATTTATGTGACTACATTTTATTCAGTTTGATTTATCATTCACAAATTCACAATACATATGATTGTAATGTTTTCCCTTATTTACCTTAAAAAGACATGGATCATTCCAACTACACACCAAAAAAGCATCTATAATCATAGAAACTGCATTGGATTAAAATGTATTGAATTAACTTGTTTTTTAAACAACACTTCACAAAACAACACTTGAAGGGCAAAGGAGAAGCGTAGAGCTCCAATTTTCAGAATATGAATACACTAAGTGATGTTATGGAACCACATTTTTATTGAAAGGGGCGTTGCCAAAAAAACAGTGAATTGCTGCGGTTTAGGGAGCAACCAGTACATTTCACAATGTACTCAAAACTTGGCTCCATAGCAAGGAGTGCAACTTATCCTACATGAAACCTTAATCACTATGGCACCCTACATTCTACTCTAAGAACTCTTTCTTTCGTGTTATAGACACAAAGAAATTGGATTCAGCAGTGAGAGAAAATGTCAACTGGTCACCTTCTTGCAGGCAATGAGAGGCCACAAACTGTTTCCACCCGTGTCCCATTTTCACTTGGGGCTCTCCTTCCTTGTTCTGCACATTCACATTCACTTCCCACTGTGAATTTTGTTCGTCAGACTGGATGTGTACCGAGTTCCCAATTTGCCCTCCATAGTCACGCATAAAAGGTGCTGGCAGCGTCTACAAGGCAAAGCCACAAATACAAAGCCACAACAACACAAAGTCAAGTGAATGTCAAGTGCTACTTCTACACACTTAAATCGTAATTCTCTGAGCAAGTTCAGTAAACACTAATGTCCAAGAGACCTACAACAGTCAACAACAGTCCCTCATGTACACCACATGAGCCTCAAGACAAACCGCTCTTTAAACCTGCATAGGACGACTGCTTCCTAAAAATAACGCAATCCCTTCTTCATACTACAGTGCTACAAAAAGGACAAACTTCAATAAAAAAAGAACACAACAATTCAACCATTACTTCCAACATTTGAAGCGCAAGATTATAAAAACGCACCACAGTGTTAAATGTTGATCTCTTGACCTCCCTTTCAAAGCTGGGAAACTGGCCCAAGTCTACACGACTCCCATCCGGGTTCCACAACGTGTTTCTATCTTCGTCAGAGGACGACATGGTAATGGAGAAAACAAACTTAAAGACAAGAACCTTGACTAACAGTATTGTCGTAGCACAGGAAAGCACAATTCCTTCTCTAAGGCGTTAGAATGTACTAAATTAGCCTTAAAGTGACTCGTGTATCGTTCCCAAAGGATTTGGTCGAAAGTTGACGAAAGACCGGAATACGTTAGTAGTTACCACAACAAAACCCAAGCAAAAGACTGATCCGGTCCGGGTCTCAAAGGTTCCTAAGATTTTCTTAGACCTGATTACCAGATCAATCTTTTATCTTTCAAGACTTGTATATCTATTTATACCAGTATATTTACCACCTTTATACTTACCCTTGCTAGGTATGGGGCTAAAGACCGGATACTAGTAGTTGGTCCAGTCCCTAGATTAGTAACCAAATGTAAGTTTTACCTCGATAACAAGAGGGATCTGCTTGTTTGGGCGTTTAGGAAGGAAGCTTACTCCTACCCTTCAAGTTTTAAAGTGTCAAAAGTTCCACTTGCAAGGAAAAAGAAATTACTACTACAACCAGACCGGAATACCTCACAACTGGACCGAGACTAATCCGGCCCAGCAGGTCACGCAAGCACTCCTGCCTAATCCTAACAAATACTACAATGACAGATTATCCAGTTAGTCTAAGTCCTGGTAGAACAAGGGCGGTAGCTTATGCAAGAGAGCTGAATTTCCTCACTTAGTCCTTCTTTCTTCTACAGAGACCGGATCACCATTCAGTTGGCATTTGGCTGGGTACTTCCCGATCTCAAACCCAGACTCTACAAGTGTCTATCCCTATCGAGTACTCCCTAGACCTGTTCCAGAAAACACTGTGAGATCCTGCACAAATTCCCTATTAAAACCGAATTCACTTTAAGTCCAGAGACCGGATAAACTGAACATCCGGGCACACACCTATCCACACAAGGCTGCAATCCTAACCATCACCATAAGACTCAGACAAGGTCCCATGCACATAGTCCACTCCAGAGTGAATCAGAAAGGCTCTGACTTGTATTTGCAATACAAAAACTTGTGAAAGTAAGATAACATAATGCGCGCCCGGATTCAATTACAAACCGGGTTTAAATACTAAACTACAAGGAAACCTAAAAGCGCAAATGGAATCAACACCAGCCGCCAAGAATGCCACGTAACATTCCTCTACAACTTGGGCGGGTTGACTTCCACAAAACTACAAAAATACCAACAAAATAGGATCCCAGATCCTACATATCTGGATCCGGTCTCAGTTCAAAAATTCCTAACCTAAATATATCCTGCCTTAGCCGCCTTCCTATCTACCTGACATTAATGCTCCCCTATTTTCTTGCTCGCTTGACAGGCGATGCACCCTTCCGGGTTGGTTGTTTCTTCGGGGACCGGTACATCTTGACGGGTCTGGGTTTCGGCTTGGTTTTACCTCGCGCCTTGGCCCTGGTCTTCGTGGTCTCCGCCAGTGCTTGGTCTGCATCCAAGTACTGGTCCGACTCATCACCGGAGTCGGTCTCCCCCTCCGAGTCCTCATCTTCCTCTTCTGACTCCTCTTCTTCTTCATCCCGGGCCTTCCGCTTCACCTTGGGTGTCTCCGTGGTCCTCTTCTTGAATCCGGTGATGGGCGGATGGTGCACTGTCTTACTCTATGGGGTCTGCTCTCCCACTTTCTCGGCAATCCGGGCTGGTCCCTTGCTTGGTGACCCGGATCCAGATCCAGTCTTCAATATGGAGCGGACCTGCACCGTTGCCTTTGCTTCCCCTCCGGTCTTCGGTTGTGTGACGACCGTGGGTGATGACTTGCTTGGAGAATCGTCCAGCAAGTTGATGAACTTGGTCTTCTCCCTTGGTGGTGTTGTTCCCCGGATAATCTCCCGCAACACAATCGGTTCGGATTCCAGCTCCTTGGTCTTCTCGGGTTGAGAAACCCTGGGTTCTTCAATCCGGGTCTGTGGGACAGGTTCCTCCGCCACGGCTTCAGATCTGATCTCCTCTTCCTTTGCCGGTTCGGATGTGCCGGCCTCTACCTCGACTGTTGCTGGTCGTGGTTGTTCCCTTGGCTGCTCCTCCTCCATCTTCTGCTCTTCTGATCTGGAGACCGGTACCGAGCTAGCCTGGACCTCCGTAACCACTGCTCACCACTTTTCCAGCGTTGCCTCCATCTTCTTGTTGTAGGCCACCAGAGCTGTGAGCATCTGGGGACCCATCATCTTGCCTGCTTCCAACACCTTCCTGTCGAACAACATGGCCTTGTTGACGACCTCGCCCGGATGTGTGATGAACTCCCGGATTTCTCCGAGAGTGTTCCTGGCCTGCGTGGTGAGACGTTTCTCTTCGTCCAACTCCTCCTGGGCGTGATGGAGATCCCTCCTCAAGGCTGAGACTTGGTTTGTCAGCCGAAGTACTTCCTCTTTGTCCCGGCTCTCATGTGCCTCCTGAATCAATTCTCCCAACACCTCCATGATCTTGGAGGGTGGGATGGAGCCTAGGGCTCGGCTTATGCCCTGCAACAACCCCCTCTCCTCCAGGTGGTGTCTTCTAAAGTCATCCAGGTCTCGCAGGATCCTTAGCAAGGGGTCCTATTCCCAGACCGGATCTAACCTCTGTGCTTCTCTTACTACTACGGGAGTTTCTAGAGGCGGATTCTCTCTTCCTACCTCTAGGTCTTCCTTCCCCTCTTGTGTGCCCTCTGGCTGCTCCTCCTGACTCTCTTCCTCATAGTCCTCCTCATCCTGGTCGTTCTCAGCTTCCGGGTTCGCAATTTCGTACTCTATCATTGCTGCCCCTACCTTGTAATTTTCCCTCTCTTTCTCTCTCAAGAAGTCTAACGAATGATACAGATGAAACAGGAATGGTGAAATGGGAGAGGGTTTAGATTTCCCAATTCCTTTCACCATTCGGTCCATCCGGTCCCTCATGACTAACCCCCAATCTATCTTCCTGTCTCCTGATAGCGCACCAAAAATGGTGTTGGCTACGGTGACCGCAATTCTACTAGGCCTATCCAGGTTCAAGATCGCCATCATGAACCGCAGCAGCCTCTTGTGTCTAGCAGACACACACTCGGCTACCGTGAAACCATCCTTCGGGTTGGTGGGCCTGCGGAACTTACCCTGGTGAAACTTGTCTGTCCGGGTGCCCGTCGCATCTCCTCCTTGTTCGAAGGCGTACACCTTGCGCCACATAGCCGCATTCCACTCCCTTGGAAGTGCCCGGACTGTCCCCTTCCACTCGTTGGTCTGACTAGCCAGCAGCTCCTCCACCATCGCCTCATCCTTCAGGTTCCAGGGATGAGCCATAAACCCCTTGCAGCCCATCTGCCTGAGGTCTTCCTCCAGCTCCCGCTTGTCTTGTGCATCAGTTGGTACGGCCGGATTGACATTCCGGAAGGCTAGAATTTTCCCTTCCTGCACTTCCCCTGCCATCGCTCACTTGACGCCTACACAATCTAGGCACGGTCCAACTTGACTGAACCTCCCGCGCTCAAGAATCTCTCAACTAGCTTAGAGCTAATCGCTCAACTATATGCCAGACCGGATTGACAGATTATCTATCCCTTCTCTCTGTCTGTGGACCAAATACTCTCTTCCTGGCCGGAAGACCCTTTCTCGAATTGCATGCAAAAAAGTGGCAGGACCTGGCCCTGTTCTTCTGGTCTTATACTTTTCCCCCGGCATTAATTACTGATCGTTAGGTTTAAACTAGTCTGGTCACGTGGGAGAGTTCCCGACGATCTCTAGGCTCGGTAGCCACTCATTGCCTATCCGGTCTCGGTCGCTAGGTGGGCTGAATCCGGGTTTCTTACGCTGTTCCTTAGCGTAGTTTTCTACTTCCGGTCTGCAGTTTTCCGGTTTCCGGTTTTGGTCCTAATTGTGCGTCAAACTAAGAAAACAACAAAAAAATGGGGATTGAATAGATCCCTTTTTCCCGTATTTTGCTTAAGAACCAACTTAGGTGAATTCTAGGTTGCCACAAGTATAGCACTCAAACTCCGTGAAAGTGGCAACTTCTTCAGCCTCAACGCTCAATTAGTAGGCTTGTAGTTAAGAGAGAAGGAAGTACATGCAGCTCTCTCTCACATTCACAGAACACTTGTAAGTGAAGTCAGTAGATTCCAAATCCAAATTCACCATCACAAGCGATTCTTCTAAGCTTCAAAAGATAGTCTACGTCCCATCGCTAAACCCCAACCCATACCCAGGAGTCATTCACGCGTTAGAATGGCTTATTCTGATTCTGCGAGAAGATTGAGCACAGATTGCATTCAAAAGTTGTTAAATCGTAATTCTCCGACATGTGATACTACACATGTGTAAGTCTGAGTTACATATACATGTCCGTTGTCGTATGGTATCTGTAAAAAAAATACAGACTAGCACATCTACATGTCCATATACCAACTGAATACAAGGAATGAGACTCATTAATGTATGTTCTAATTTTTTAGCCTCACTAAGACGATGACAAACATCAAGAATGGTAAACTCTCAACGTACTGATTACATAATACTTGATGGTGTTAAAAATACCATATTCTGCTCCAAATTCGGGGGGCCTTGTGAGCCCTCGAGATGGCACTCAGGACTTTGGGTCCATTTTTCGCGATTAAATAGCGAAAATTAGTCAAAATATTCAAGAAAACGACATAAAAAAAGTGTTGACGGAGTTTTGGTGTCAGTCTATGCCAGAATGGTGGAAAACCAACTTAGAAGGTGGAAAATTCCTAATCCTAGAAATTCGAAGCATTCTAAGTCTCTAAAGCAAGTTTATGTAAAGATTTAGTAATTCCGAGAGAAATAAGGAATCGAGAATTAGTTAGTCCTAGGAAGTATCTGTGCAAAGTCAACCTTTTAAGGATGCACACGACATACTGACTAAGCTAAAAGGGTCTACTACGAGCGTGGGAGAGTTACCAGGGCTTAAGTTCAATTTTGGAACAAATTGGACTTAAAGGTAAAACCACTACAATGGATTTGGAGGATTCGCACTTCACGAGATAAAAGATGGAGGATTGGATATTGAAGACTACAGAGAGATGTTCCAAGGGTAGGAGCATACCAGGAGCGAACAAGAATCAAACAATTGTCCAAGATTCCTGGGCATCGGGAATTAAATTATCCAATTGGGCAAAGTAATTCCAAATTACTAAAATTAGAAAGGTGCAAAGTTGCGTGGGACTTACACCAAGAATCTAGGAGTGCCCTAGATGTTACCCAATTTATTTCGGATTTTTCCGAAATTCCACGTTGACTCCATGGGAAGTCAACCGCACATAGAAATGTTCGTAGAATCATAGAAATTACGTATGATGCGATAAAATCTCACTAAAAATTAGGATAGGTTTTTGTGTGCTAAATAAGCGCCCGGTCAAGTTTGAAGACATTCCGACATTCCCAACTACCAAAACCGGCATCAACATCGAATTTCACTAGAAGTTACAAGTTGGCGGCGGGTTGACCGGAGTATCAGGAGCGAATGATGTCCGATTGTCGCAAATAAGGAGTCATTCCTTACTCTCACGGACATTCCTAACCACCCTGGCCTGACAGATTCATCAAAATGCGCAAATCCTAAAAGTTAGATTTTTGACTTTTAATTGAAGTTACTGTAATTCCAATTTGGGCGCGCAAATGGCCTAGGAGTGAGGGGTAAGGGGTCCCTTAGGCTAATTGGGGTCTTCTGAAGACAATGGTGTAGATGGTTTTCCGTTTCGAGTTGTTCCCTAAAAGATAGAGAGGGTCAGCTCTTAGTTTGACTTTTTAATCGTTAATTGCGGTTAATTGGAAGTGATTTTGGAAATATCTCTTGGAAAATCAAAGATTGGATTTGGTCAAGATCTATTTCTTGCGTAAAAAGCCATCTTTGGGCTAAAGAAAGACAATTTTCAAAATGACTTTTGATTAATTTGCAAAATATCTAAGTAAATTAGGGTTAATTCCAAAATATTTTGGGTTAAGATCTTGGATTTGATTTGGCCAAGATTTCTTTTGCCAAATGGGGATGTTTTTAGAAATTTCCACCATTAAACAACTAATATTTTGGAATTACATTAGGGTAGTTTAGGATAAGAAGTAATAAAGTGTTTTCACCGGCAATTACCGAGAGGGGTTCGGCCACGGGTATATAAGGGCCTCCCTCGAGGTTGCCAGTACCCTTATTTCTCGCACCGACACTTTGTTATTCTTCCGTGCTACCGGCGTGGTCGGAGCACCGCTTGGACCAAATATTTTGGCCAAGTCTTGTTTTGTGTTTAGTTTTTTTCAAGATTTGAAGGCTTAGGGCCCCTTCATTTGTTATTTCTTTCTCACATATTCTCTGGAGGTAAAGCCTCAACACTTCTTTTGCCACTCATTCACGGAAATTTTGAGCATTGAGCGCCAAAGTTCGGTTTAAACACTGTCATGTGTACCTCCTTTGGTGGCAAAATCTCGAAATACTAAGAAATTTTGGGAATTTAAAGTGAAAGTTCGGTTAAACACTATCATGTGTACCTCCTTTTGCGATTAAAATTCTTAAAATACTAGGAGAAATTCCATACGGCGAAGCTTTGAACCCCCACAAGTACACATATCACTAAAACCACTCACAACCAAGTTAAGGGTTTGGATAGTTGGAGTTCAAATAACTAAGTCTTTGGAAGAGACCATCAACAACCATTCAACAACCAGAAAGGAGAAAGGAAGGGCTTTCAATTACAAGCCAATAATTCTCTTTGTCAACTCCTTATTACATCTACCCTCTGGTTTTTGTAGCCATTGGGAAAAACTGGTCAACTTTTGGAAAATAGGACAACATTCCATAAATCCATTAGATTGAGTGACTAGGTGTTAGTTTTACCATAACTCAAAAACTAAAGGAGAAAAGAATTCCGTTAAGGCTGTTTCTTTTTCTTTAAAAAATAAGGTCAAAATTTGGCCAAAAGCCCAAGGCTTGATCGGCCAGCCGAGACTAACGCAGCCCAAGGCCTGATTGGACCAGTCGATACTGAGGCAGTCCAAGGCCTGATCGGACCAGCCGAGACTGAGGCAGCCTAAGGCCTGATCGGCCAGCCGAGACTGACGCAGCCCAAGGCCTGATCAGCCCAGCCGACTGAGGCAGCCCAAGGGCCTGATCAGACCAGCCGGCTGACGTGGCCGCGGCCAACCACGCCTCGCCACGTGGCAGCCGCGGGAGAGGGGGTGGCCGGGCTGGGAGCGGAGGGGAGCCAGAGTGGAGGGGAGTCCAGGGAGTCCAAAACTCATTTTTGGACACTCAAAACACAACTTAGACACAAGTTCAACTACCACTCAAGTAAGCAACAACCACTAACACTTCACTCATACATTGGGTATTGTAAACACTAGATTTTTGATCAAAAACCAAGAGTTCCAACATAAAGTCAAAACTCATAATTTTGATTTTCCCATCAAAAATCTAATATTTGCAACATCCATTAACCTTCACTAATCAAGCTTCATCACTCAACCTCCATAGCCAAACTTTGTTGCAAAAACCTCAAATACAAAAGTGAGGTGCACGGGGGAAGTTAAGAGAGAATTAAGGTTGAAGAAGAAGCAACCCACGTGAAGGAATTAAAAAAAGAAATTAATATTTGGGGAATATTACTATTGAATTGGTATCTTTCTTTGACCTTTGGATTTAAAAACTAATATTTAAGGAATCTTACTATAGATTTGGTTCTCGTTCTTTAGGAATGTTCTACATTCTTTGGTAGTTAGTCATTAATTTGATTCTTAGAAGGTTTGGATTTTGTGGTTTTGTTTTATTAGGCCTAATAAGCCAAAAAGCAAACAAACAAATTGACAACCAATTTCTCTACGAATTAACGCAATTTCAAAATGAATTAGATTTGAAAAGATTTGATGATAATTTTTGAATTAAAATACCCTAACAAGACAAAAGGGAAGGGACAAATTGACAACTAATTTCTTCAAGGAATTAACATAATTTCAAAAATTAATTAGATTGGAAAAGATTTGATAATAATTTCTATTCAAAATATTTAATTCCATTTGAAATCTCAACTATCAATCAAAAATAATAAAACGAACAATAATAATAACTAACCATTGAATTTTCATTGATTGCTTAGGATAGAATATTTACCCAAGTCTTATCCAATTAAGTAGACTAAGTTGAATTGCCGTATTTTCTAATTACCATAGATTTAGGAATTAAAAGAATTACGCGATTACAATTAGATCTACATAACCTTTAGTTTTCTTTTATCAGGATAAATCTAATTGACCAACAAACGTGAGGATTAATGGATTAGATGGAGAGCCGGGATGATTTCGATGGCGAGGTTGTGGGGGAGTATTTACACATGATGATGTTCGATGACGAGACTATGGAGATCTACGCAGAGGAGGTAAACCGCTCGCATCTTATTTTCATCCTCCTTGTTTTACTGTTAAGTTTCTTTTTACCAAATGCTTGGAATTAGATTTAGGCACAACCTCATTTGACAAGATAAGAATAGAATAGGATTGCTTGGTTGAATTTTAGAACAGAATAGATAGAATTATAACCCCAACATGAGATTTAAAACGTGACTAAAAGAGTTCATTGCTTGGAAGGCTTTCTTTTTACACCCAATTAGAAAGAAAACTCAATTAGACACAGGACCTGTGTGAAAAACTTTTAGCTCGAGGGGGGAGTTAGGAGCGCTCACAAAGAGTTAATTGGCACCCAAACTAGAGAACCTCAATACAAGTGTGCCTACTGTACCACCAATCCTTGGATTAGAAGGTTTTAAAAGCACACAAGCTCAAGAATTTCCCACTTCATCAAATGTACACTACTATAAAATATAAAGGTTTAGAAATTATAAAAGAAAATTCTAAAATAAGAAAATAACTTGTGTTCTTTGGAATTTTTTGCTAATTTTAAAATGAAAAATATTCAAAATAAAAATAATTAAATATATAATATAAAAACATATATAATTAATTATACATGTAGAATAATAAATAAATAAAAACTAATTTTTCTAAAATAATAAAATTATTTTATTAGAATTTAGAATATTTATTATAATAATAGGTTATAAGAAATTTAAATCCATAATATAGATTATAAAAATGTGAAAAATTTCCTTATTGTACTTAGAATTTCAACAATTGAGAATTATAGGATAAAAATCTTGAATCTTTGTAGCGCAAGTTGAATACAAAAATATGAAATAGACCAAATGCTTTTATTATGCTATGATTTTGAAATATATACTATATATTTAAAAAATACATATTGAATTTGCAATAAATTATTCAATTTCTAATTTTCTACCAAATACGCATATAATGAATAAAAAAAGGTGACAACAAAGAGTATTATATACGAACATTCCAAGGCTAATTATCTCATATTTAGGAAGCACCCAACACTATCTAAGGCCTTTCATAATATTAGACCTTTAAGAGTTGCATCCTAATATAAATTCCATTCATCTATTTTATTAAATTTTTGAGGTGTATATAAAACAAGAAATTCTAAGCTCAAATACGTAACCCTTGAAAGAATATTGCAAGTTGATGGGGGCATTTTGGAAGTATAACTTTAATTTCTCAAGAAATTTGTTATTTCAAACGCTTGTAACCTTGATTACAGAATTCTTAGAATCATTCCAACTTCTACATTTTTTAACACACCTTGGTCTTTGGCATCTCTCTTGGCATGTAAATTTCCAAAACTTTTGGAATTTTTGGTCTTTTAAAATACAATAGTTTTGATTTAGTTTTTAAATTTCGTTTCCCTATTCAATTTTAAAAAATAGACTTTTATGTAGGGCTTCTTGAATTTGAATTTGTAGTATTATTTTAACTTCTATATTTTATTATTTAATAGTTGTTGGTATATTTTGTTTTAAAACTTCAGGATTCATGAGCATATTACAATTCAATAAATTACCAATTTTTTGGACAACGTAATTTTAAAAAAATGAGCTAACTTAATCAACAGTTTTAAAAGCACAAGAAAAAAGAAAATCAAAATGAATTCACATATAGTAGATATAAAAAAAATTAAGATACTATATTGTAATATTCAAAAAATTATTTGCTAGTATAAACCTCAACCACAAAGATGGGCTCATCAACATATACAACACAAGCCAAGGGATGGATGGTACTCCTAACAAATATATTTCAAAAGGATAAGCACTATGTTCATGTTTTTTAGTTTCCAGCAAAACACAGTTGTTTGCACTCCATAATATTGAAATTGTCATTTTTCCCTTAGCAAATAACTTGATTGACCTCATTGTATAAGGGAATTTTAGGATCCTAGACCAACTAGCACATTATTCCCTAGGCAATTGGTGGAGATCCTCCATACTTGAAGGTCAAAAAGTCGTAATTTTTTCTTAATATTTTTTTTAGCTTATAATGTATGAATTTATTATCAATACAAAAAGGCCATATTTGTTAACTTGAGACAATCCTATTTAATGTTGCGAGTCTCTATTTCAAAGGTAGTTCTTGAAGTAAAAGATAAACTAAACAAAACCTATAAGGGGAATTTACATAATAACTATAGCTCAAACTCAAAAACACTAATAACACTACATTAATAACAAAAAAAAATAAAGATAAGACATGATGAGAGATAATCTTCTAAGATCATTGTCTACATGATTTCTGTAGAGACTAGCGCGTTCTTGGGTCATTTCAAGAAAGACTTGTCAAAAAGCATGATAGTGCTTTGTACTATACAATATTCATTTTTTTCTCTGGGACTACCGTATAATTAGTAAATCAATTTCTTTTAAAGTAAAAAATATTTTTGATGTATATATCTTTAAAAAGAAGGTACTCTAAGAAAGAAAAGCATAGAAAAATTCTCTAGGTATAATAACTAGAAAAGTGCAAAATTTTATGAAAATTGTAACTTTCACTATAGTTATACATTTTAATTTGTAAAAACTAGGAAAAGAATTTTCTTAAATTAAAAATTCTTCATTTGGAAAGGTTTTCTAATAAAGAGATTCCATCAAAAGAATGATCTTGAAATCATTTTCAATATTCAAAATTATATATGCAAAGGAGCTCTATTTGCATGAACATAGAAGATATAAAATAATGTTTTTTAAAATGATTTTTGGTAGGTATTTAGGCACATACTTGCCTAGTTTGGAAATAGATCCCCGAAATCTCATATCTATATCATTAATTTTAAGTACTCCCTAGTACTAAAAATCCCTAAATCGCAAAGTGTGACAAATTAGCTAAATTTAAATTTAAATATAAAATGGTTTTTGAAAATTTATCACCACTCAATATATAAGTTAGAGGCACTAGTAATTGATTGATTAACCCCTAAAGGACCAACATGCCTTTTTTGACAACATAGCGATTTTGGGCAGGTACGTGTGGCTATAGATTTCCATATTTTGGAACCAAACTTTAATAGAGGGTGGGGACAAGGAGTATCTTCAAATCTCAACAATTTTCATGACTTTTGACTACATGGTTGAAAGTTATTGCATAAAACGTTGTTTGTTTCTCAACTCGGGCAGTTTGGGTAGATAAAAAAAAATCAATTTTTTTGGAAATAAAAATTTGAAATTGGTTTTATAGATTTATATATACATGTAAATCTTTGAATCATTCCATTTGGATTAATGAGTCAAAAGTTATGAAGGATTTTAGTTTGTGGATAGTTATGGATTTTCCTCTTTAAAATAAACTTTGAAGTCCTTATTTTACTCAATATTCAATATTTTTGAAAAAAAATAAAAACATTGGGTGTAGATTGTATATTACAACATTTGAAACATTGGGATTGGAATTTTTCAATTCAATAAATAAATTGTTACCATTTTTGTATTTTGAATAATTCTCTACTTCTTTCTTCTTCCTATTTTTTTTGTACATGTTGTACAATTCCAAATGATATGAAAATTTTCAAGCATGTAGCCAACTTGAATTGGAAAATGAATCCAAAGAGTTGCAACCATTTTGGACATTTTTGCATACAAATGTGGCCTTCTGAAGTGCAGCTACCCGGATTTTTGCAATGGAAAAAAATGATTTTTGTAACTTCAAATACTAATATCTTGCAATCTACATGGCGAAAATTTCTTAAACTTTTTCTACATCTTTCCAAACTAGTGCACTAAGAGATCTTATGATTACATGTGTAAAAAAATGTTTTTTTTCTAAAATTTGGTAGCTCTCCTAGAAATGACAGTTTTGGAGCAATTTTGGAGCAGTTTTGGTGGAAATATAGTTGCGAGCCTTTAGGGGTTCACCCTAGACTGCCGCTAGTGCCATTTTGTGGCATTTGGATGACAGTCTAAGGTCATAAGAAGAGATAAATAATACATTTTTCATCCATTTTTTTAAATGACCTTTCATGTTGAGTTACAAAAAGTATCCAACTGAGTATCTAGTCTAACTAATGTTTGTTTTCGTGTAGTTGAGAAGTAATTAGAGAAAACAGATGGCAAAATTTGCCATTTTAGTGTATTTAGAGAAATTGAGTAAATCTAAAATTTCTCCTTGAAAACAACATTTTTCAAACTTAAGGTCGACTAATGAAATAGAGGTCCTCTACTTTAGTTTCTTTTCCAATTTGAAATTTAGAAATATTTGTAAAATTGAATAGTTTATTGCAGTTTGAACTTTGGTTGTATTTTTAATGTCTATTTCATTCTAATTAGAGATGTAAACATCAAATCAATGTACACTATGATGTTTTTCACTATAATATTCACATATGTTGAAATTTTCAGATTTTTTGAGATTATTTTCTATTTAATATGATTTTTTCTTCAGTTTTTCTTTTAAAAATTTCATAAAATAAAATTTTCCTCAAAAGAATCTGAAATTTTTGTGAAGTACTAAAGACATGTAATTTCATCTTTGAAAAATAAAATTAAAAAATTTCATACACATCTAGTCATAAAATGGCAACAAACTGAGTGACAAACAATGAGCCTTGAAACTAGTGGTCATAAGCTTGGTTTTTCAAGGTTAAGCAATTTTTGAACAAATTGTGCATAGTTTGAGGTAATGGAATTTTTTCCATGTAGGAAGATAGGAAATATAGAGATAGAATTTTTTTTAGAGTTTTATTGTTGAAACTAAGATTACTATGAATTTAGGGAGGTAAAAATTTCACGCAAAGCTAGTGTTTAGAGTCTTCTAATTCCAATCATTTAAGAATTATTTTCTTGCCCACTACTTTCTTCTTCCTCTGCTCACTAAAGTAGCTAGAGGTACCCATTCTCAACCAGGGATCCATAGTCAACTTATAGAATGTAGCTATTTCCAACTAAAGCTAGAACGCATTCTAACCAAAGCTTAGAAAGTTGGAATGCATTTTTTCCTCCATTTCAAGGTTGGGCCCAATGAGATCAAGATACATGTCCCAAATTAGTGAGCAAGAAAGTAGGAAGTAATGAGGGATCATTGCAAGAAACACTAATCTTATATATATCACATCACAATCAAGGTTTCTTTTTTACTATCTAGTGCGAAATTGCACTAGAAAAATAATATGACTAGAAAACACTACAAAAAATGCCAAAAAACTTGGATGAAATCTCTAGAAAATTTTGAAATTAAAAAAAATTAGATGAATCGCTTGATTGTGGATGAAAACCATACTATACATCCAATAAGTCGATGAATGTTGCAATTTGGGGCACCACTATAACATTTTATATTGCCACTATGGCACTTCTTCAAATATGAAATAAAAAGGATGTGATCATGATTGAAGTGACATGGTTGTTTCTTGCTATAACTCTTAAACCCCAAAGGTTTTTGATTATGTTTTCACCAAAACTAGTCCAAAACTATCATTTCTAGAACAACTACCAAATTTTAGAATTTTTTTTTGAATAATGTTACCATAAAATTTTTTAGTACACTAGTTTGAGATCTTGTAGAAAAAATTTCCGAAATTTTTTGCCATGTAGATTGCAAGATATTACTGTTTGAAGTGACAAAAATCATTTTTCTATTATTGCTGAAATCCGGGCAACTACACTTCAAAGGGTCACATTTGTTTGAAAAAATGTCCAAAATGGTTGTAATCCTTTGGATTCATTCTTCAAGTCAAGTTGGCTACTTACTTGAAAATTTTCAAATCATTTGAAATTGTACAACATGTACAAAAAAAATAGTGAATAGAAAGAAATAAAGGATGATTCACAATACTAAGTTGTTAACAATTAATTTGTTGAATTAAGAAAATACCAATCCAATGGTTGTAATACTGTAATAAACAATCTACACACAATGTTTTGTTTTGTTTTCAAAAATATTAAAAATTAAATTAAATAAAGGACTTCAAAGTTTATTTTAGGATAGAAATTCCATAACTTCTTACAAACTACCTACAAATCAAAACTCCTCATAACTTTCATCTCATAAATCCAAATGGCATAATTCAAAGCTTCTTATGGGTCATTGCAAGAAACACCGTCCAAAAAGCGTAGCGTTTTCACATTACTCTTTTTTTCCTTCGGGAGGGCTTTAAAATTAGATAAAAAATTTTAAAAATAATAAAAAATATGTTTCATGTATATATCTTTAAGAAGAAGGTACCCTAGAAAGGAAAATTATAGGAAAAATCTCTAAATAGGAGAACTAGAAAAGTGCAAAATCTCATGAAAATTGGTACTTTTACATTTTAATTTGTAAAAAATAGGAAAATAAATTTTAAGAAAAACTAAAAATTTTCCATTCTTAAAGAGTTGATTTTGATGAGATTTCACTGAAAGAACAATCTTAGAACCATCTTCAATATTTAGAAATTGTGCACAACGGAAAAAATTTTGCACTCATGTGGAGGACATGAAATAACATATTTTTGGATTTCATTCAAAAATTATAAGTCTTACACCTATATGTATAGACCATGAGAGTTTTGTTTATAAATCAATAAATTTGGGCACTCATAACATAGTGATTTTTGTAAACTACAAACTGTGATGCTCAACAAAAATGATTTTTAAATATAATTATTTTTTTAATTTCTGAAAAATAAGGTATCTAATAACCTTCAAGTTAGGTATGTTTAATAAAAATTTCATGTTCATAGGATTTAATCTCCAAAAGTTATAATAGACAACAAAAAAGTAGTTCTCATTGTAACATGAAATAGGATCGGTGTTTCTTGCAATGACCCCTATATCTATATAAATTTAAAGAACAAGTCTCAAATTTTTATTTCTTAAAAAAAAATTTTGAAGAAATTTTTTGAGCTGCCCTAGGCTACCTGCTGAACAACAAAAATCACATATCATGCAATAACCTTTTAACCATGTAGTCAAAAGTTATGAATATTATTGAGCCAAGAAGATTGAAAGATTTCAAATCTCGTGCACAATTTTAGTATCTTCTTCATCAAATAGTCAAATACTATTATTTTTTAATCCATAAGTGATATTGTTGTATTTTCGTTTTCCTATATAATTCACAATACATCATAGTTTGAATTTGTTTACTTATAACTTTTAAAACTTGATAAATCTTTTGACAACTACTAGCTTGTTGTTGGTTTTGATTAGACTTGAAGAAACTCAAAAAAGGCCCCAAGTATTTTAGGGATTAAGGTAGAACCACTCAATCCATATTAGAGCCCTATGTCCAACTTGTAGGATGTACTTTTTTCTAATCAATGTTGAAGTATGTTTCCAATTGCAACTCTTCGAATGTCTATTTTTTTTTCCTTTTCTAAAGTTGGGACTAAAGTAGAACCACCTATAAGTGATCATTTAAGATATTTTAGACATGATGTAGCATAGTGCAAGTAAATATTTTTAGAGGTGCAATAATAGAAATTATGGAGATTGCTGTAATTTTATTACATGAATTAAAAGTACTATAAATTTTGAAAGTGAAAAAAGCATTGAATTCATAGTTGGGTGATTGCAAGAAACACCTGTCCTATTTGTTGCGTTTGGCTGATTTTTTCGAGAGTACTTTAAAATTAGAAAATTAAATTTAAATTAAAAAAAAAAAATGAATAGTGTATATATCTCTAAGATGAAGGTTTTCATTGAAGGAAATGGATAGAAAAATTCTCTAAGTAGGAGAACTTGAAAAGTGCCAAACCTCTAGAAAATACATATCTTCATGTTTTAATTAGGAAAAAATAGTAAAAATAGATATTTTCAAAAAATAAAAAGTGGCCATTTGCAACAAATTTATGAAAATGGTCATTCACAAAAGAACCCACCAAAATAATATTTTATATGTTTCAAAATACAAGTAGAAGGGAGCTCACTTTGTAGACCTCCACACCTTACAAAATTAACTTTTAAAAGAAATCCTTCCCTAGAGAGCTAAAAGTCTACTAGAATACCATCTCATCCAAATTTCATGTTAAAATCATTAAAAAAAGGTATAGCTTAGGTACTAAAAAACCCTAAACTGCCAAGTGTGACATTCAATTGGGGTCTATTTTTGGATAGTAAACTCTTTTCGAAAATTATGAAAAAATTACGGAAGTTTTGTGATAGTTATGAGTACTTTTTGTACAAATCTTGAATCAATCAGGGCTAAAACACAAAAGTTATGGCCAAAAAAAAAATCAGAATGCAACGTGTGACAAAATAGGACAAGTGTTTCTTGCAATCACCCAGCTAGCCAATCTTTAGGTTCTTTCAATTTTAATTATTTAAAAAACTACTTTTCCATTCACTTTGCCTCCTACTTTCTTGCACACTACTTTGGAACATGTATCATGAACTTGTAATCCCAACTTTGAAAAAAAAGAAAAAACACATTGGCTAGACTTGGCTAGAAATTCATCAATCTACAAGTTGGCAATAGGGTGCTCGTTGGAACTAGATGGTTCTACCTTAATAAGGTTGTGATACATGTCCCAAAGTAGTGAACACAAAAGTTGGAAGTAATGAGCAAGACAATAGTTCTTGAATGATCAAAATTGGAAGACTAAATATTGAACATGGGTCCAAACTAACTTTTGACTTCCAAAACTCATAGGAATTTGAGTGATAAATTTACAAAAAAATTGGCAAACCCCATCATCTCTGCACCTCTAGGAATATTTGCTTTGCCTTGCACTACTCCAGATCATGTCCACATTTGCTTATTTGATTGAATATGGGTGGTTACACTATAATGTCGTAAAAATAATACTACCTCTGTCCCAAAATGATCTTCCTATTGGAAAAAATGTTTTGGATTAAGGCCAAAAATATTAAACTAAAGACCCCTTTTGTACTATAAGTAGGATTTAGGGTTCTCCTTACTTCCATAAAATTTTGAGTTTCAAAGCACTTTTTAAAGCATAGTTTAGGAATATTGAAAAGTGAAACTTTTTGAGCATTTTCAAGGACCACCAATGGGCACTTAATTGTCAAATGTGAGATCATCATTTTGTAGGCATTTAGTATGAATTTAGGACCATGTGTAGACTTCTATTTCGCCTTCCAAAGCTTCATCTCCTTCAATCAAGCAATATTCAAAGAGGTGCAAAAAATAATAATGATTAATGTCAATTAATCCCTTTAGTCATTTAATTTGTCTTTTGATTGATGTTTTCATGGTTGGAGGGAGAACTATTATTTAAAGTTGTTGTATTGGTCCCCAATAAAATTCAGAAGTGAAATTTGACCAATTTATAAGTCACAAAGTGCAATAGGAAGATCATTTTCGGACAAAAAATGAAGGCCAACAAGAAGATCATTTTGGGACGGAGGGAGTAGATACATCATTCAGATTGGATGTTTTGCAGGTTCGAAAAGAAGCCTGTTTACGTTTTAACTCGAAAGGGCAGGACACACAGAATATAACAGTGAGCATTGCGCGCCCACATACTTCCTGATTCTGAAATCTCAGGATTCATACGTATAGATGTGGAGAACCACCGTGCAAGAGAGGGAATACAACCTCCATCACTCTCCTCTGTGGTAGACCAACTCTTAACCGGCTTCACGCATTTCGAGGTCATGCTCAACTCGTCGCACTCCAGGTGTCTGCAAACTTGTCTTGAATTATTCACAACATAATTCCCTGAACTTACAATGGTACCATCCTATTGGAAAGTTTTGGCTCACAAGGCACAAGCATGTGAGAGGTGACTTTTCTGCATCCGCTCACGTGGAAGTTATTCTAAAGACGTGCTTTGGCTGTTGTCGACTGCACAAGCTCCCTGCGCAAAATCTTCCCTGCGGCAGACTTGGGTATCGCATTTATGAAAGCTACTTTCCGCACTTTCTTGTACGGAGCTACCTGCAATGCATCCCCCACGGACGCACGTTCTCAATGGCTGCCGCTACTCTGCTACTCTGCAAACTACCAAGGCTTCCGAGGACACGATTTGGATTCCATGATGAAGCGCGCGCATAGTCGAACGCATTGCAATTGGGAAGGAAAACTTTCCAGGTACTGTTGGGACAGTAACTCGAGTTGTCCAGGCAGAGGACGAAATCATTATGAGCAGTAAGTAACCCATGAGGACTACGAATTGCATTGTCAGAATTGAGTTTAAGAGATCATTTTGATCGAAGGAACAGTTACAATAAAAGTGAACCTCAAGATACAACGTACAAGTAACACGTGCAATACGCTCATCATTGATACCAGCTTCTCAACGAGGACCAATCTAAGTACCCTTGCAAAGACTAGAAAAGACCTTAATTACATGCAGGCACTATACACTTGCAAAGTGACTGCTTCCAATAAGATAAAAATCGAAGAACTTACCTGTTGCGCAACCCAATCCATGATCTCGTCTTCGTTGAGTCCTTTGGCTGGTTGTCTCACAATAAATGCCATCGGAATTTGGCCAGCTATTTCATCCGGGTATCTGGATACAGAAGGAATACTTGGTGAGGTGCTTTCACATGTATGAGTGCATAGTATTCTGTTCCACTAATAATACTGCATTTGATTCATCATGTTGTTTTCATGCCCAGCTTTAATATCACCTTGTCCAGGGTTCGATCATGCAGATAGTTAAACTCATAAGAATCGCGTTACTTTGTCAACATGCTTCCTAGCTTTAGGGGTCCCGCTTGAACTCATTATATGTTGCCAATTAGTACCAAGCAGAAGAAACAGAATCCCACTTACGGAATGACTGCGCAATCCAGAACAGCTGGGTGAGACAGAAGCAAAGCTTCCAGCTCCGCAGGAGCCACCTGTGTCCAACCAAACCCAACATCCCTTAGGGAGGAGACGAGTGACGAGGCGGACGGTTCATGCGGGACGGTACATATTCATAACACTAGGTATCAATGCAAGTATGAAATGAACAGTTCAGTTGAACCGAGTCGTCAGATACTGACTCTTGAAACATAAGGAAAACATGGATAAACTCAATTCGTGCGCCTGTACGCCATCAATAATTTAACTCTATACTTGCACTGAACTCCAAACGCCCTTCGCTTGAGCATTGAAACGAACGAAATTGCACATTATAAACATGTTCAGCTGATAAATACCTGGTATGCATTGTACTTGATGAGCTCCTTCAGTCGATCCAATATAAAAATGTAACCGTCCTCGTCAATCAAACCAAGATCGCCGGTGTGCAACCAACCATCTTCGTCAAGACAATCCGATGTTGCCTTGGGATTGTTAAAGTATTCTTCACATGAAAAAAGAAGAAGATTGAGACTTGAGTATTGCGTTATCTGGCTCATTTCAAGAATATAACAAGATGTCAACATCAAAATACAACGCATTTGCAGTCTTCAAACAGACGGTAGACAAGAATGCAGTCTTGTCCAAACCTTTTGTTACCTTTCATAATCACTGGTCCCCGAATCCAGAATTCACCCTGCTTGTTCGGGGGCATGGACTTATTGGTCGCAGGATCCACTACCTTAGCCTGCAGGTTCGGAAGAAGGATGCCTGAAGCGCCAAAATGAGCGGCCATATCATTTACAGTCGTCGGGGCGGTGGAACAGCAGGCACAGCTCTCCGTCAATCCATATCCCTGACATTACAGACATAATTATGTGAGCACCTTAAAAGCCAAATCATGGACATAATCTGCGTGTAGGACATGGGCATGAAGAATATATAATTTTGATTCGAAATGGACAACTTGTAAAATGACCCTAGCACTAGATAAAGAACGAGAGTCAAGGACCTACAACAACCCAATCAACGCCACTGAGAACTGTCAAGCAGGTTTGATCGTAAGAAGTTCAAGACCTGCTTAAACTTAACATTGGAAAACCGTTTAGCACAGGTATCCAAAATTTCCTTCCCTAGAGGAGCGGCTCCACTTCCGATCTGGTACAAAGAGCTCAAATCAAACTTGAGTACGATGTCCTGCTTCGCCAGCGCAATGATGATCGGTGGCACGCAAGGCAGATGCGTAATCTGGTACTTCTGAATGGCCGTGAGCATTTTCACAAAGTCGAACTGAGGCAACACAATCACCGACACTCCTCGAGCTAAAGATGCCACGGTGCAAATGGCAAGGCCGTAGACATGAAACATGGGCAGGACCAGGAGGAGTTTCTGGTCTGGCGAGAGAATCTCGTCAGCGCCCGAGTTGAAAACGCAGATGCATGAGATGAAGTTTCGGTGGGTCACAGCCACCCCTTTGCTCAGTCCCGTGGTGCCAGATGAGTACAGCAAGGCCGCTGTATCGTCCTGTGAAATTTGAACCCTGCACAACATAATATGTGAGCCATTCAAAATCTTATATGGACCAGATACTACATGGGAACAAAAGAAAAATCACTTTTGTGAATTCATACTTTGGTAAACCGTCAGGGTCAGCTCGCAGCAAGTCGGAGTATCGGTGAATGGCCTTGCTTCCAATACTAGGCGACACGTCATTCCCTCCAAAGATTACCACTGGTAGATCCACTCCTGCCACCTTCTCCATGAGGGCTGCCGTGGTGAATATAAACCTAGCCCCTGCACATGAAACCAGATGCCAATCCTCTGAACCTTGAACCCTGACAGGACCAAGGATTTATGTTTATGAAATGACCGATTCGATTGAAATATACAATTGAGATGGTGCCGAAATTTACATCATCAAAATCAGTGAAGAATGTTATATATTATCAACTAGTAAACAAAAGAAAGCCCCCATTCGATGTACTCAGAGCTGCTAAAAAACCATGAACACAAAGCTAAGAACTCGATGCCGCCCAACGCGGGCTCACGAAGTTAATCCAAAGAAAAGCATTAGTTCGGATTTGGCACATGAAATGTCTCGCCCCGGATGTAGAGTCTAGACAGCCTAAAGACAATGGAGATTTTCCAGAATAAAACAAGAGCTGCCATTCGATACAACAAAGGTCAACACTGGCATTAGTAGAATTGGAATTATTCCAAGGCTAGCAAATTAAGGTAAATACACCTAATTGCAGCACCTACCTGAATGTCACACACCAAAATCTTGCACAAGAACATATTTACTTTGAGATCACACACCTGAATATCAGAACTCGAGTCGACTTTAGATCATCCAACAACAAAACTTAGAACCCTTATAACTTTTGCAGATGCTTTCGAAATAATCCACTGTTAGGAGCGTTGGAATCCTCTTTGACTTGCCAACAAACTATTCATAAAATCTGATCACTCTAATAATAGAAACTACGCTCTGTGGTTACCTTAAGACATTGTACTGATTTATTAAAATGGCGATGAGGGAAGGCATTGACGACTCTGCTGAATGCTATTGCAAAAAACATGGATAGAAGGTATTGCAGTGCCCTACCCGCGTCCTTCATCTGCTTCTGAATCTCAGCGGCGGTGTTCACCTGATTGACAGTGGTGAGCACGGCGCCAAGCGATACCACCGCCAGAAATATGACCGCAAACTCGACGCAATTGTGCGACAACAGCATGACCACATCGTACTGGCGCACGCCCAAGTGCTGATACAAGCCCGCGGCCACGAGGCGCACCTGGCTCTCGAGCTCCGCGTACGTAAAGCCTCGCCCAGACGGCGCGTCAATGATCGCCTGCCGAGAACCGAACTGCGGCGCGAACAGGAACGAAAGCAAATCCAGGTTAGGCGTTTGCGGGATCCACACGGGGGGACGCTTGCTGTAGTAAATCCCGTCGCTGCTACAATACCCGGAGCGAGGATCCACCATCGCTATAGCCATATATCGCCTCAATTGTCCTCCACCAAAACCTCCCAAATCAAAGCCAATCTCGCGAGGGAACTTCGCAATTATAATTCCCAACACCCTGCACACCAACTGAGTTGCAAAAACCCTAAAACCGAGATTGCGATTCGCCTGCGCAGAACCCACAAATGCGATTACGCGAAGAATGCGAGGAGTAACGTAGGCGTTTCTCTTCGTCGGTATGGCTTGGCCTCGGTGTAGCATTTAATGCAAACCATATGCAGGTTTTTCATAGATGTGACACCACCACTGAGGTAGACTGGAATGGAGAACGTGCCGGGGAATTTAAGCAAACGAAAACAACGACTCCCGAATCCCGACCTCCTGAAAAAAATTCTCATTTGATACGAAAAACTCCCTAAAATTTTGAAAATTTGACCCTGACTGCCACCGAACACGGTAGTTCAAGTTTTCAATATTTAGGGATTTGTTTTATTAAGAAAAAACAGTGCATGAGAAGAAAAATAATCTCTCTACCTTCAGGCATCACAACTTGCAACTTTAACCCCTAAACGTCCAAACTCATCTCTAGAATTGACAATTTCAAAAAAAATCATCAAAAAGTACTATTTAGAAGAAAATTTTGGAATTGAAATATGAAACAAAGTTGTACAATTTGAGTTTTAGATTCTATTCACACAATTAGATTTGCCAATGCTATCACCAATATTTTTCTATAAGTTTTGAAAGAAAAATTTCAAAATTCCTTGTAAATTCAATTCCTAGTACAAACAAAATATTTTCATTCTTTGAGTAAATTTTATTGAAAAGGATTTGAAACAAGGTTCTCTTAACATGGTGATTTTTTGAAATTTTTGTGTTCTTTGATTGTATGACCTCATTTTTGCAATTCCAAGTTTGAACTAGAGTCAACCCAATTCAACCACTTGACATACTTCCACATTTGTAATTTTAGAAAGATAAGTGCTTAGTAACACCAAATCCAAACTTTGAATAGGACTACAACTTTCTAAAGTATCTCTAAAAATTAGGATGACTTTCATCTAAGTTGTAATTAGAAAAAAAATCTAGGTTCAACTTGTACATCGTTCTAAAATTAGATGTTGGAGCACTTCAGGGTTAATCACAACTTGCAATTGTAATTAAGCATTGGATATGGAATGCTGACTAAGACTATTGCAAGATGATAAATCATACATTCTAAAGTGGGCCCCATCTACATGGTGTAACAAGATCCTAGCCTATATTAAACTCTAAAGATTTTTGACTATGTTTTCACCAAAACTACTCTGGAATTGTCATTTCTAGGACAACTACCAAATTTTAAGAAACAACATTTTTGGACAAATGTAACTATAAGATCTTTTAGTCTATTGGTTTGAGAGGATGTGAAAAATATTTTAGGAATTCACATTGTGTAAATTGTAAGATATTAGTATTTGAAGTGACAAAAATCATTTTCTTACCATTGCAAAAATCTAAGCAATTGCACTTTAGAAGGCCACATTTGTATGAAAAAATGTCCAAAATGGTTGTAATCCTTTGAATACGTTCTTTGAGGCAAGTTGGCTATATACTTGAAAATTTCCAAATCATTTGGAATTGTACAGCATGTAGGAAAAAAATAGTAAGTAGAAAGAAGTAGAGAATGATTCAAAATATTAAATTGTTGATAATTTATTTATAGATTTGAAAAAGCCAATCCCAATGGTTGTAATGTTGTATTAAACAAACTATACCCAGTGTTTCTTTTTAAATACCAATAAATGAATTAAACAAAGGACTTTAAAGTTTATTTTAGAATACACATTCTATAACCTCTGACAAACTACCCACAAACTAAAACTTCCATAACTTTCATCTCATTAATCAAAATGAAATGATTAAAAGCTTTCTACTTGCATATAAATCTAAATAACTAATTTCAAATTTTTACTTTAAAAAGAAGAGATTTTTGAAGAAGTTTTTTTAGCCACTCAAGCTACCCGTTGAGTAATGAAAACTATATATCATACAATAACTTTTGAACCATGTAGTCAAAAGTTATGAAAATTGTTGGGCCTTAAAGCTACACCCTTGGTAAAATGTTGTATGAAAATTTCAAAGAAAAAAAACAAAAAATCTATTCATAGGTACTTGCCAAAATTGTTGTTGCCAAAAAATGCATATTGGTCGTTTAGGGATTAAAGTGTTGTCATTAGAGGAGATTCGAGGGCAACAGGAGACTGCGAAAGCTTTGTTCCCAAAATTGTTCCCGATATTGTCGGGTTAGTAATTAATTACTTCTTTTTTTCAAAAAAAAAAAAATTCGTCCTGAAATGCAAAAAGAAGTCCCAAATTTTTATTTTTTTTCAAAAAAAATCAGTGACGTGGCACACTCTTGACCACGTCAACAGAGGCCAGTTCTGCATTCCTGCGGCAGATTCTTGCGTTCACTGCTTTGGGAACTCACAATCTCCCGTTGCCCTCGAATCTCCTCTACTGAGACACAAGAATTTGATGCCTTGGACATTTAAAGGTTAAAATTAATCTAAACATATTGAGTGTATTAAGAATTACAAGTGTCATAAATAGTGCAAAGGGATGTAAAAATGGAATTGATTAACGAGAGCGAAAAAATATAGTCCTCTATACATAGTTTGATGAGTTAGGAGGTGAAGCAAGTGACTAAAAAGTGTACATAATGAACCTTAACTAATGTTTATTGCATAATTAAATGCACTTAATGGGGGGTACAAAACTCTTTTTGAAAGTGGCTACTGATTAGGATGAAGATGTGCAATTCTTGATTACTCAAATGTCATAAAATAGAAAGATTTCACAATTAGCTTAGGCAATGTGTTAGTCTTTACTACGAGTGAACTAGCATTGTGGTCTGCTTCTTTTTTAATATGAATATGTATTTTTTTACCAATTATCTTCCTCCATTTAAAAAATGCAACGTACACATTGAAGATTGATGGAGCATCATTTCCACCATGCTTATAATCAAATCTTTGGCTCACTAGCTCTATTCACAAGTTGAATTGAATTCAAGTGGACCCAATCTATAAGTAGATTTGGCAACCTATGGTGCTACATGTTTGAAAAATCATAACTAATTCTATATGAGCCTGAAAATTCCAATTTCACATGCCTTAGAATTGGTCCTCACTTCTCTTTCTCAAAAAAATCTCTCCAAAAAAATCACATCAACCCTCTATCCTATAGAAACCTCTTTCCTCGACACCCTCTTACGTTAATACTGTTGTAGTACAACTTCAATGTTTACATAGTATAGTACTAAAAGCATATTGTTGCAAAACAAAAGCAATATTGCGATGAATCTGTTTCAATGGTAACACAATGTTTTTGTTGAAACAGCACTGTTGCAGTAACTTACTGCTTCTGTATTGCTTACATCATACTTTCAACACCATACTGCGTAAACACTAAAATAATACTGTTTCAATGGGGGGACTTTCCTGACGGGTGGGCGGACGCCGCCAAGCAGTTCAGTTGTGTTTGAACATTCATCAACCACTTGCTGCCTGTTCAAGTTGTCAAAGTTCAGGGTCATGGGTTTGAGATCGACATCAAAATAGCAATACGGCATGCTGTCAATAATCCATCTGAAAACTGTAAGCTGTTCCATTCAACGCAGGTCATGAATCTGGTGATGCTGCTCCCTTACGATACAGTAGGCTTCTTGCAATATTTACTAATGAATCAAATCACATTGTACATCTGATAGACAGACCACCAAGTAATGACAAGGACCCAGACTCCTAATTTTAATGATATATCTAAACCTACTCCATAGGTGATCAGCTCTAACGTGCAAGCATTCCTATTGAAAGAGGGGTCGTATCACAAATACACGCTCAGCTCCACAGAAAGAACTACACGCTGGAAGACTCCCAGAAATAGCCTGAAGAGTTGCAGCAGCGGGGGACTTGGCACGCCTGAACTAATTGCCTAATGAAGTGACGAAATCAGCGATTGGGTCAGGTAATCTTAAACCCTCACCATCACTTGTTTCGGATTCCACCAGTGAAGAATTCAAGACCTGAAACTTTACACCACACCTCAATCCTCAACAATTTTCAGAGTCAGGTATATGCATCTCCCTCTCTTGCCAGTGAAGGCGAACTCAGCCCAGGAAGAAGAGTGCCCCATGTTTCAGCAGTGGACATGGCGAGCTGGGCTTGCGCACGAGCAAAATCCTGGAGAACAAGACCAAGATCATAGGTCTTGCCTTCCTGAAATCGTAACATATCTTGATTCATCAGGTTGACTATTTTCTGATACCGAGATTGAGCTTCATCGCACTGGGTCTTACTCTGAACACATTAAAAAACCACTCATCAGCATAAGGTTTAATATGTACTCATCAAGGCAGAATCTCCAATTAAGTGGCTTTATACTACCGTAGTAGCTCTCAAAGCTTAACGAATGCAATGAAAATTAAGTGAAGGGGTGTACGAAAACTAAAAAAAATTCGAAGACACTCACAAAATGCAAATCCGCCTCCATGTCTCCAGCCTTGTCAGGACGCAATAACTTGAGCTTCTCCCTACAGCGAAAAAGCACAAGGTGCCATCAGATGCGTTGACCTTCTGACTCAAAAGGTACTGGATAGTCGTTCATGAAATGCTCTCAGCATACAAAATATTCCAAGCTTCCTGGCCACTTTCGAACACGCATTCGCAATTGATATCCCACTAAAGTCAGAAGTACTTTTCTGAACCTCGTGACAGACTTGCAATCTAAAACGAAAAGAACTTACAGACTGAGTTTTTTCAAGGAGTACGACTCCAGAAGCTCTTGCTGTTCTCGAAATGCCTGAGCTCTATCTGCCATTGCCACCTGATCCCAAAAAAGATCATTAGCTTAAGACAACATTGACCAGAGATAAAATGAATAAGGCACAAACTTTTGAGCAGCACCGCCTTTTCTTGTGAGCATGAGGTGAAGGCAAGTATATCTGAAGAATAATTTTCGACAACTCAGCAATTAGAACTTCAAAGAAAGTAAGGTTTCCAGGTGTACCTTGATATTTTGGACAATCCCCACATACTCCTTTAGTGGCTCTTCAAACAGCAGTAGCAGATCTAAACCCTGGTAAAAATTCCCACCCAGAAAACCGGAAAATACATTAGTATTGTCCGCAGTACAAGCATCATCCTCATAAAACAACTTAGCCAGGACAACTTGAGGTCCTAATACAAAAGAAACACTCTGCGTTCGGATGTTCATTCACTTCAAAGACTTTGCTCACGAGAGGGTAAGATGTGACTTCGAAAGAGTCAACTACTTAACCTCTGCTTTGGTCAACGTCATCAATATCAATAGTGTTTGCTCCAGCACGTAGCACTGACTTCCACTAGTGCAAAGATTGACAAGGCCTCCTTGCAAATACTACAATGCTACGATTCAACAGAGTACCTGCTTCTGTTGATTTGCAGACAATTCCTCTGCACGGTCCGCAATATCACCAAGCGCCTGCTTTAATGTACCGCTTTCACATTGACTAAGAAGTTTCATCGCTTTACTAAAATCAGCCAAAACCTTCCCTGACTCTGCAGCCGATAAAACAAGAATTAAACATTTGACAATCAGGCACAGATGACATACTTATCTATATATCTCTATCTATCCTTCAAACAGTTCTGCTGAACTGGTGCAAAAAACCATGACCAGGTGACTCAAGAAAATGCAAGGGTTGGCAAAGAGCAAATAGAATATTCATACCTCTTTGCCGTTTCACTAATCTCATGGAATGGCGTTGTGCCTCAGCGAGATGATCCTCAAGTTCTACAACGTAATTCTTCAACTTCTCGTATTCGGGATCCATTTCCTCCACAACCTTCTCTTTCCTCATAACTACATCACTTACTCTTGATTGGACATCCTGTAAGAGGGTAAACAGCTTCAAAACTAAAGATTGAGCAGGACAAACATCATTTATAAAAGAGAATAAACCCACTAAATATAAGATCTGCTGAATTATTTCACTGATTCAAACTAACGGCATCCACAATTCAAGTACATCCAAACATGCAGAGCACCTTCAACATCTGCATGAAGTCACTCGGTTTTTTCTTGAAAACACTGTTCTCCGTTGATCGCGTCTTTTCCATGGCCTGCTCTTTTCAGCCAAAAAAATGACAGTACGATGAAAAAAACCATCTCTGAAGAAATATGATACGAACAGTTGAGTAGAACAGGAAGGCAGTTCTGAACAACCCCCAAATATACAATATACTGTCTCCTCACCGACTAGACTGGTCTACAACTCTTGTAGACTGCAGCAGAAAGGTGTACTGACGCACCAGGGACCAAAACCACCTGGGTGTATCAGTGCCCAGCATTACTGACCCTAAACAAATTCAGACTCTGCAGCACAGTATCACTAACAAAAATCCGCATTCAAGCCTTCACAGGACTTACCCAAATCTCTTCATCAGCCTGCAAAAAATTCTTTAAGTCTTCACTTTTGCGCAACTCCGGATGGGCAGTAACGCGATTAAGAAATACGTCCAAGGCTTTTCTCCGAACCTCGATAAACTCCGCAGTAAAACGAAATTTTTCTGCATTGAGTTAAAACAGGTCAAATACACATGCTCACATCCACACTGCCAGGCTGTTCCGAACGAAGACAAGCTATATATGTATAGGGTGTCTGAATATCTCACCGACAGCATTTTTTCCAGGCAGAGAAGGAATGATAGCGCCTTTATAACACTCCATCAGTCTCTCATAAAGCCACACGAAGTCGCTAAACCTCCTGATGACGATTTTCTCTGTTTCTCGGAAATCTTGCATGTTTGTCTGCAGATTCGAGCCATCAAATCAACGTCATTGAGCACACCCTTGCTGGCAGCATCTCTCGGAAGTATTATTCTACTTGACGTAGGAGATGGACTACAGTGTGTAGCTGGGAATAAGCATAAAGCTTCTATCACCTATTTTTTTATCAGCAATATTGCGTGCCTGCTAACTTACCATTGTAACTACGCCATTGACCTCCACTACTCATTAAATGTGAAATCAAACCCTCAGACACAAAAATTATCGCGCAGGACTAGATTTTCACCACCGAATAGATGATGAACAAAATGACGTACTTTTGTGCCGACACGGTACGAGATGTATGCTTGCATTCCTGCGCCCATCTTCACAGGCTCCGTAACAGAGACGGACAAGAAGGGCGGATCCGATCCAACGCCCGCCATGGTGCTAAGGCCCCTGCAAATAAATAAGAATTTCACCACTCCCATCAGTGATCCACTCGTTCAACTGGCTTTAGAAAAATAAACTCATCATACCCACACTTTTCGCACCTGATAAAGTGCAATTTAACGTAAAATTACACAATTCGACGATTCTTCAACAAAAGAAAAAATACGAACTCCAGTACAATCTAGCTCAAGAGAACAGTGAGGTGTTATCATGAACACTCTGTTGATTGCAAAACTTATGTCTAGGCCTTTCGAAACGCATCCAAAACCCAAGTACAGTATAATTCCTTAAGGATTGCCACCTCGTCACAATCAATCGCAATGAAAAACGACCGTCCAACGGACGACCGGCGTCAACGACAAGCTTATCTCACGTGAGGAAATTAGGTTGTAAGCGGACGGACAAATCTCAGAGTTGAGAAGTAAGGGAGACCTAAACAGAGAGAACAGCATACCCTAATTCAATGTAGTGTTGCCAGAGCTCGTGTAAGACCTCAGAAAAATTTCAAACCCGAGGTGAATAAGGTGCGTCGGAAATTCATAAGAACGCACGGCAGTGAGCTTACCAGATTGGTCCTCGGATTGAAGCAGGGTTCGGGGTTTGCACGAGAAGCTCACCGGCGCACGAGAAGCAAGCCCTCTTCGCATGCGTGCAACATCCGTAGCTTGGTGTGCAACAGAGCTCATTCTTCATTCATCCACCCTTGGATGAACGAAAGACTTTCGCATCCGTATATCTATACATCTATCTATCTATACATCCCACGCTGTTTGTTTGTTTGTTTGGTGGGTTGGGGTGGCCGGGTGGGGTGCAGCGATCCCAGAACCCTTTTTTCTTGAATCGCTGGGGGTCTATGACCGTGGTGGGTATGGAGCTGTAACCGCGACCCCACCTTTAATTTGTATTATTTGAGTAATAATAAGACATACGGTTTGTCTGTATTCGTATACATATTTTTTTTTTGTAGACTACCATTGGCGACACAAGTGCTACTCAGATGGAAGACATAATGCTATATTTTATTTATGTAAATGCTTGCAATTGCTAAGCACTTTAACAAAGTGTTGCATTAATGCAACTTTGTGTACAAGAAGTAAAAAAATTTGCAACTTTGTGTACAAAATTTTAATAAGACTTGCAACTTTGTGTACAAGTAATAAAATTTACACATCCTAACAGTGAATTCACACTGTCTCTTTCTAAATGAAAAAAAACTAATACTGAAACTAAACTAAGTGCCACAATTCTAATGCATTGATTAGGGAATTGAACCCTCTATGACTGCCCAACTTGCAGTATCAATGTCCTACACACCACAAAACATACAAACCACATTAGAAAGTTAGTAAAAAAAAGAACATGACGTCCTCCACGCCACGTTCTGCCGCTATCCTCCACCAAGTTGCAACTGCCGCAATGAACTCCCTCAACAGCTCCACCACTGCTGCTCCAAGTAACTTCTTGCCCACCGATAAGAACCAAGGCACCACCGCTAGTCACTGAAGCTTGAAGTCAAGTAAAACTTGAGTGGAAGAGCTAGCTGAACCTCATGAAAACTAAAAATAACAAGTAGCCTTGGAGGATACTGTTGCATGTCTCCTAGTCTGCTACAGCTACTTCAAACGTCCCCTTGCCGGCCAGACTTCACAGCACTTTTCCAAGACTCAATTGCATCCTTGTAGGGAAAATTGTCAAGTGAAAAGTACCTCTACCCAAACATGCGGACAACAAGGGGCAAGTGCTTCCCTAATCTATTCCTTTGGCAAGATTTAAAGAATTTGAGAGTGGAAAAACATCTCTCATCTTCCACAGAGCCAAGAACAAGGCAGCAACCAATTTCAGCAAGTTTGAAATATTCAGATATAAGCTTACTCAAATGCCGTGATTGGGAGAGCTTCCACCAAAGCTTCATGACAGGGTTAATGTGGAAAGGGGGTCCACATGCTGCCTCAGAATTAGCCCTCATTGTGACCTTAAAAAGGCCAGCTTGGTTATTGAGATTCGACGCTGACAGCATCTCTAGGACAGTATACTGTTTGGCACCATCGAAAAAAGGCTGCCCTTTATCAAGCACCCTGGCAGTAGAGTAGAAGTTCTTCAGAACCAACAAGTGCTTCGGGAAACTCTCTTCAGCCCCCTCCTGGCGCCAGTACTGCAGGTAAATGATCCCGAAAGCGTCAAGGAGATCCTGTTGCGGGAACCTCCTATCAAGCTCATCACACAAACATTGAGCAATCTCTGCAGTGTCAAGGCAAGGGCTATTAGAAATCAGCGGTTCATGTATTTGCATGAAGGACTATCAATTTGCACAATGACAAAGCCACTTAGAGCAACAACAGTTTTGGCAAGCACTTCAGAAGAGAAGATATTAGGGACAATAAACTAAACCCATAAATCAGGCACCAGAAAGCCATGAATCAGCCACCAGAAACTGAACCCAAGAATCAGCCACAAAGCTACTACAAAGCTACCACAAAGCTCGCCCAAAAAAATGGGGAGCTAATAAAACCATCACAGAGCCACCTTCTACAACGAAAAAAAAATGGGAAGCTTATAGAACCACCGCAGGAGTTGACAAATCCACCATAGGAACCGATTAAACCACCACAGGAGTTGACAAATCCACCATAGGAACCAATTAAACTACCGCAGGAGCTGAAAGACAAAAAAAATGGGGAACTGAACCAGACAAACACCTACAGATCGGACTTCAAAGAAAAACCTCCTATCAAACTATAACAACGTTTGCAAACCCAAGCCATTAATCAAAACGAACTAAGAAATCGAAATACGACTCCCTATAACCAACACAGAACCCAAGTATTAAAAAAATGACGACAAACTGCCGCTGCTGCATCACCGTTCCACAGTGAGACTCCATTCGATCCTGCTGCAATACTAAGGCACACATGGCCAAAGATAAGCCTACAAATCATGTACTAAGTAATCATACACTAAGTAATGCAAGGCACATACAGAAAAAGACATGAAGACAGATGGTGAACCACAAATGAAATTCAAAAAACAAAGAAAAGCAAAGAAAGGAGATTGCAAAACTTCACCTGAAAACTGCCGCTCTATGTTGTCCTGTAGTCGATGGAATTGCTCTTGGGTGACAAACAGATGGTTACCCGTTTCTTTGTCATGGCATCTCGCATACATATGCAAGTGTTCGAACTCAAACAGTAGGTGGCAAATACCACTGTCTCCAGGAAGAGGACGCCACAACATGGGGATATCGGCACAGGACAGAGACACTAGATCACTGTAGCACTGAAAATCGACCTTGCTATACGATGTGCTGCCGTTGAGGAACATTCTAGCAAGTTCTACCTGGCATAACTTCAATGCCGACATGAAGTCACAAATGAAAATATCACGGGCCTGAGAAAGCTTGATCAAACAATGCACAGCATTCACCAAAGGAATGAACACAGCCAATGAGAGAAGCAACTCAATGTCAGCCAACATGTCAAAGTTATCAGCAGCTCCAACAATTGGTTTGTGTCCAGGAGCGGCAGTCATATCAGCCCCCATCTTCACCAAGAGGGTCTGATATTCAGACAAAATTCGAGTAGCAGGACTTCTCATTGAAATCCAACGAGTTTCCACGTTTCTTACCATCTTGTTTCCTTTAGTTTCCATGAGATCAGCCAACCTCTGCAACTCAGCATGGCGCTTGTTGCTTCGGCAAAAATAGGAGTAAACGGACTGGAACAGGTTCTCTAACCGAGACACCATCGGGAATTTGGACATAGTCTCAACAACGAGATTCAAGCGATGAGACACACAACTAGCACCGATAAGATATGGCGCCCATTTTTCACGAATCTGGATTGTAACCCTAGTTTTCGATCCCTAAAACGTGTTGACCCCGTCAACGCCGAAACAAACCAATTTCGAAGCGATCTCCTCACGAGACAAACCGCCCTCTCCAATCAAAGCATGCATAATGACGTCAGTTAAGTGGTCCGTAGTACCGCTCTCTGCAATACACGATAGGTGCAAAAGGTGCGGCAGCCTCTCCCAACTATCTATAGCACAGACATGGACGCCCAACCAAGAGGTGTTATCTACGGCAGTAACCTCATCAGCGCTAATCGATATAATATTCGCAGACTGAACAACAGCCTTAAGAGCGGCCAAAATCGATGCATGCAAGTGCTCACTCATCTCCCATCCCGTACTCTTAGACCAGTGTTTGCAGGGGAGATGTTTTACCTTCAGTTGTCGAAGCAACTGTTGTTGACGTTCGTAGTCACACATCGGACGGCCATGTACAAGAATATGAAATAAGGTTGAGAATTGAACTCCCTTTTTCTTCACATCACCTTCCAAACCTCCAAGGAGTTGCTCAACGACAATGCCTGCATGCTTTCGGCCGGCCCAAAGCTTGCATAGTTGCGTGTGCCTGCAGTCACGCTTCATGAAGACGTCGCCTTTCTTCAAGTGGGGCTCAGGAACGCCATCTTCTTTGCAGGTCCGCTTGCCCTCGTGTTTTTTCAAGTTGTCAAGTTTCGGCACCATGACTTTGCGCCTCCCAGTGATGCTCGTGCAACTGCGACAGACTACTCCAACGACATCGCCTTCAGAATTGAACTCGCCTTCAGCCCAGGCAAACTTACAAGCCCAGACTTCTTGCCATCGGCGTGTGACAATAGTGGGACCAATCTTCGCCTTCTTGCGACCCGTTGCGGCCACCGATTTCGATCTCTTCGCTGCTGCCAAGTTCATGTCGCCCTCGATCGCGTCGCCCTCGATCGCGTTGATTGCAACTGCAGATTGCACCGTCAATTCTGAAGGTGGGCAATCGTAAGTGGGAGGATGCAGCGCGGACTCCTCCAACTGCGTTTGAGACACATGGGTGAGGCTCGGAGTCATGTACTTGCTGATCCGCTAGTATTTCGGTTGGAGCTGAAGGTTCTCACGCGAAAGTTGTTTGGCAATTTGAGTGGAGGCGCCATGAGATCGACACCAAATCCTGCAGTCCTGCGCCCACCCCCCCCCCCCACGCTAGCAGCACCGCAAGCCAACAAATGCACAGCAAAGCAAAACCACACAAAATTGGAAGCAGATCAAGGAAATAGAATGCGAAGCACAATAGTACACCAACACACCAGAACTCCACAAGCGCGCGTCGATCCTCATTCCTCAACAACAATGGCAAATTGGGAAGCAAATCCAACACTTGAGAAACAAACAACTGAACAAGGCATGAACACAAAATGCAATGACAAGCTGAAACTCAAAGAGTGACGAAAAGTGAAACCACCATCGCTTAAATGTGCAATGCCGATTGCCAAAAGCTCCAGGGATCCGTTCTGTGACTTCTGTCACCGCCTCCAATTCCAAAAGTATAGTGAATGCAGGAGTCAGGAGATTGTTAAGGTTTGCAACCCTGAATCCTCCAGATCTCTCAAATTCCACAGATATTTGGAAGTGGCACAGCAATGCAATGCACCAAGTGCACCCAATTCTCAAATTGGCGCTGCAGCATTGAAATTCAAGAATGCAGGTAATGCGGGAAATTTTGTTTTTTGAAAACCAGGATGATGACGAGAATCCAAGGCACGGATCCCGACGGTGGAGGACAAAAAACAAGGGATGCGATGGGACCACGAAAGCAGGAGCAGTAAATGCGAAGCAGGTACTCGAAGGCAGGAGTTAATGCGAAGCTCTCATTGCAAATGGAGGGAGAAGATGCTAACCCCCCTCCCTAAACCTGTTTATGGCAAACCCTAAGTACGCGAACGGCAGCCCCACGATGCAGCCGCCGGGCGAACTCATCGACGGCCAACGATGCGCCATGGCTCCCGGATGAAAAGGGGTTCGCACCGGCGCGCTATTCGTCCAGCGGATGAATATCTCAAGCTGCGACATTCTGGGCAGCAGCGCCGAAGATTTTGCTCAAAATCTATTTCAGGAAGACATTTTGACAATGTACATTTCGCACATGTCCCTGGCAGGTAGAAATCTGGCGCAATATAGCCAGTTTTGGGATCATTGGTGGGGTGGGGTGGGTTGGTTGTTGGGTTGGGTTGGGTTGGGTGGGTTGGGGTTGGGGTTTTGTTTTGTTTTGTTTGTCTAGATTTTGGCTTCTAGTTTATGCTTTCAGCATTTTTTATGAAGCTTTTTTCTAGAATCTATTCTATCTGGAGTAGAAAGTGATCATTGATTTATGATTCATGGACATGCCTTATGAAATAGATGAACCATCTAACTGAGGCACTGACATTGGAAGAATTAAAGTTAGTGGAATAAAATCCCTCCCTCCCTCCCATTTTTGAATTTAGATAGTAGTAGCTTAATCACTCTGATTTGGGGGCATAGTTTGATGCTTACACCAGCCTCCAAATAGTAACTTTAAACTCTCTCCCTTAAAAAGTTCCTCTGAGAACTCATTTAATTTTATGACATGGTCGCCATGTACATATGGCCAGCCCATAGTAGTAGTTCAAAATAATTATGACTAGTCGTTATAATACAATATTGCTATGGATGAATGAATCCTCTCTTTAAATATTTACTTTTACACTTGAGTCTTGACAGTATCCGTTTTGCTTTCTTCAAGCAAAATCTTTTTTTTTAAAAGCAATTGGGCGGTTACTGGCTTAAAACTGGGTCCCAGCTGTACCTCTCATGGAGCTGTGATGATCGATGTGAGATCCCAACTGAGGTAGCTTATGTCACAATAGTGCTGTACTTCTGAAAAGCTACTCATTAGCCAATATTGGATGCTGTGTGATTGGTTTGTGATTGGAATAGTTCCTGAGAGGGTAGAGCTGAGTACTTGGAATTTGTGTTTTCCTTTTTTAAGAAAGCTCTATACAAGGTTAACACTATGGAGAATAAGGAGGATTGGTCACTGAGTATTTGGGAGCTAGGGAATTATGGTTGCTTCTTCTTCGTTAGGTCCAGTTGGCTAGATTAACAAAGGAGCTAATTTGCATGTGTTAGAACTTGATATATTTCTTGTGTTGTTTGTTTTCTAGACTCCGTGTGACAGCTATAACATGCATTGTGGACTGCAGACACCTGCTGTACCTCACTAACTTTCCAACTTGTTGCATTGTTGTGGGATGGGCACAGGTGAGGTCCACAATCTCATGGAGGATTTTTGACAAACTTCAAGATTACTTCTCCCAAGACTCTCATGTGGCATTGTCTTCCTATGTTTGATGACAAAATGCATTTAGTTTTATGTTCCACAGTTAGAAAATTATGGAAGAGATGTTATGATGCAAACACTTGGACTTGATTGTAATGACACTTTTGAAAATTTAGCCTTCAATTTCTCTGTAATTTGCGAAATCAGGGTAGAGGAAAGTATACATGGTTCTAAAAAATACTTTGATATGGTGTCAAGATTAGTGCAAGACTTGATCAGATCATTGCCCAATCTAGGGATGTTCCAGAATTTTTTTGTTTGTTTGTTTGTTTGTTTTTCCAGATTTTAGATTCAAGCTTTTTACCAAGATAATGGCCTTGTATCTAATAGCAATTACATAATATTATTTATGTGATATAAGATGGAAAGAACTCTAAATACTTGCAAAAGTTAGAGTTTGTGATGTTCTAAACAAAAATAAATAAAACTATACTATAGACACACTATAGGATTACCATGACTTAGAAGATTTTACAAACTTACCATTAGGATGTGACACTTACTTTCCCTTATGCTTTACTCTACTTTTGTTTGAAAATTGGTCAAAAGTAGTACATACAATAAGATATGAGTAAGATTTGGAATATCTCTTATGAAACCAAATCTTATACTATGATTACACGGGTTACATTCCCTCAAAAATGTTTTTTACTAGTCTCTAAATGACTGAAAAACATCCCTTCAGTCCTTCTAGGACAAATCATTAACCTGCTGACAAATTAAACGTTCATTTTTAGCCTAAGACGCCAAAAATGGATCCTGGCTTAAAAATCACTACAATAGAAAGGGGTGTTTTAAGTAGTGTCCTAGACATCATGTCTTTTAAGTAATGTCTTTTAAGTAAGGTTTTAAGTAAAATTTTACTAAAAAGACTGTCTTTTTAGTAAAATTTTACTTAAAACCTTACTTAAAAGACATTACTTAAAAGACATGATGTCTAGGACACTACTTAAAACACCCCTTTCTCTTGTAGTGAATGAATCACAGTTGGCTAATCTTGTACTCAGAGCAATTAAAGGCATTACAAGTACTAATGCTAATGGATGGCTGCATTACCATTAGAAGAACACCATCAACATGTGGATATTGTAAATAGCCTCCTCAAACTGAAATTGTTGGTACAGCATTAAGTGCTAACACTATATACAAGAATGAACTGATGGGAAGTGAACTAGGATGATTCCCATCAATCTGATTATTCTCATCGAAATTTCAAATTGCGTTTTGCAGTATAAAGCTCCTCATTGGTGAAGCAGGGAACCACCTTTGCCACAGGAACAAATGAGAGAATAGATAGTTCATTAGCCTGCTCTAATTTTGTTTACTTTGAGAGTACTGCTAGAGCAAGGGATACAAACAAGGGTGCAATCCAGTTCTAATGGCGGCTTCACAATCTTCTGCTAACAGTCAGGTTTCCACTATGTGTTTTCTTGTGATCTATGCTTTGTACGTATTTGTGCTATGATTAATTATACTTTGAGTTACTTGATCTATTCCAAGTTCCTTTCCAGTGAAAACGATAGCAAGTGAAATGGTCTGTAGACACCTGGTATATCCTCATTGACCTCATGTTGTGTGATTTGTCTTTGGGACGGGTACAGGTGAGGGCCATTTCCTCTCGAAATTTACTTGGAGTATCTTATCTTGTCTTTACAGGGATGTACATCTCTATTTCCTCAAAGTTTCACAAGTTACTGATGGTTATAGATGAGGTTATTTACAAAAATTAGACTCCTTGGATATGTGGTAGTCTTATGTACTTTGCTATCACTTCTCAATGTAACATAATACTCTGGTTCAGCTTTAGACTTGGGACTGATTTTCCTAGAATATAACTCTCTCAAGACTGCTTTCTTCGACAAATAGCGCTTAGAAAAAAGTGCACAATGATGGGATGGGAATAGCTAGATAAGTACTCTAGCAAGAGATGTTCCAGAAAAAGTTTGTTTGTTTGTTTGTTTGTTACGTTGAGATCTCCCGGACTGTGAGTCCCCTGGGTGCATGTTTGGTACCGTCGGAAAGCCCTCAGCGAGGAGGGGTGCATAGGCTTTGATTCATGGTGTTCCAACCTATAGCCTGAAAGTTATTGAATTCTGAAGTTTCTATACATTAAAAAAATTAGACCGTGGCAACGGCACAGGCCACCCTAGTATAAATTTGAAATTGGATAATAATCCTCTAAGGTAAAATTGTCCTTCAACCTTTGAAACAGTGATGCCAGTGGGTTTTTTTTCATTTCTTGTGAAGTGTCAAAGTAGCGATACTTCATTTTATTGTGGTACTCCAAATTTCAACATTCATCCATATATTAGATAGGAAATATCATATTAGGACATAATACATATATATCATCTTATTTTCATCCATTCTTTGGCAATTTCATCCAATAGTTTTATTGTTTATTTTCTATAGGTGTGGTGTTAGGCAAAAAAACTTATTGCAATTTTACTCCAAACAGTGAGTGATGCCAAATAAAAGTGTTGTAACATTGTCTGAGGTGCTCAACCAATGTTTTTTTTCTAGGTTCCTTTTTGGTTTTTGCACCAATAGTTATGTGGCCATTTTTTGAAGAAGGGTTTAAATTTTTTGGGCTCCTTCATTTTGGGGTTTTTATTTCAACAAGGTCAATTTTAAATATAGAATTTTGAGTTTGTAATTTTTGAATGCAATTTTTGAATGTACTAGCTTTGTACAACAAATGAAATGAAGTTTTGGAAGCTTTTTGGTAATGGTATGTGGGCCATGGTTACAATTTAACATTTTTAAAGACATTTATCCTTTTTCCACCATAGGCTTGAAGGCATCTATTTTTTTTAGAAAATTAGGCATTTAACCCTAGAAGGATGTGGGGGGTCCATGTGACATTTATAATTTCTAAAACTGTGGGAATCATTGGTAATAAAATATTCAAAAAAACTCATTTGAAGTCAAAGAACTATAGAAGATCTCTACTTTCTATTCCTAAAATTGAGGATGAATGATTGCAATTGTGTTTTACATGCAAGAATTCCTTGTCAGCCATTGGACCTCTCTAGTTCATTGCAATGTTCCAAGGTTAATTGCCTAATAAGAAACCTTGTATTCAATTGCTCATACTTTCCTTCTTGGAAGCTAATTTAACCCTTAAACACTAGGGCAGACGTATTATCTCCAATAAATGACAAAGAATCATTGTAAGACAAAAGTACAACTATTCATCTTCAATATTAGGGAAGATCTTTTAAAGATTTTTTACTTCTAATGAATATACCCTATGTGAAGGTCAGATTCAAACATGAATTAAGTATTTTTGGATTAGTCTGAATGTTTGGAATATTACAACTAAAATGTATGAAAAACTATAGAAATTTTTTATGTATATTGTCTAAAATTTTGAATATTTCAAAATTTTCTAAGAATTTCCAAAAAAAATTCAAGTCTAAAAGTTCAAGATATCATCATCAATTTAATATTGAAAGTAACAAAGAATAATTCCTAACTTTGACCTTTAATCCACCCCCTTAATCTGACCACTTTACAATGAAATTTTGAAATATCCTAAACCATTTATAGACCTCCTACGACTATAGTTCATTCTCATTCAAAATTGTATTGTATTTTTGCTAATAACCCTTGGTTGGCTAGGACCCATTGCTTAGTCAAATTCTTGGCTAGCCAAGGGGACCCCCTCACTTAGGTGGTCCCTTGGCAGCCATGGGTCTTTGCTTGGGCGGACCCTGGCATTTTTTTTAAAAATATTTTAGAAAATAAATAAAAAATTAGTTTAAACCTACAGGTTGTCAAAAAAAGAATTGTCATACGAATGTCAAAACCCTAAAATTTAAAATTTAACCTGCCGAAACTCTTCACATGCCAAAAGTAAAGTTTTCTGGCACCTTAATGCCTAACCAGACCTTCACGTCCGGTATTAGGCTTACTCAAAGTAGACGATGTCACACGGTATCAAAATGCACGATTTCCATGGCCGCCAGTCTGTCGTTCAAGGGTTAAGTTCCAGAGTATTTCGGTTGTGGTATTTTAAGGGACTGGGCAGCAGGTGGGCCATCGGACCGACGGAAGTGGACGACGAAGAGACGACGAGGAAGCCGACGAGAGCATTCAAGCTCGAGCGCGCCACCTGCTTTCAAAGTTTGTCCACTTCGTCCTCTCCGCCTTTCCTCCTCCGTTTCCTTCCTGTCCGCCGTTTTCGTATTTTCGGCAGCCCGACCACATTCCTCATTCTTCTCCTCTTCTGCAAGCCTCTTGCCTAAAGTAACCTTCGTCATCTCCTCCATACCTTCCTGGCTTCCCATTTCTTCACGCTCTGACAGTTTCCTTTGGCACCCTTGCATTCCCACCGGTCTCGTCGAGTTTTCTCTTTCGCCTGTCCCATTGCGCTCGTCAGGCACTCGGATGGTCCACTGGCAAGTAGGGATGCTCCCCTGCTGGATTGCGCCACTGTAGTGGTTGGGAGAGGAGGATGGAAAACCCGGGAATGATGGAACAGGGCCCGGACGAGGGCCATGGGGCGCAACAGCCCGATGTCGTGGCGCTCATCTTGCGGCATTTGGCGGAGCCGAAGGATGTCTTGGCGGCCGCGGCCGTGTGCAGGTGTGCTTCGATTTCGAAATTGGTCGAAACTCCTTCTGGCAGAGTTTCGTTAAGTTCGTTGAGTTTATTAGTACGCGCGTCTGATCAAATAGTGTGTTCTGGATTTTCTACTTATGAGTGGCTTTGTCTTGGTATGAATGGCGAAAGTGATAGAGGAAATGCCGTTTTTAGGGCGGGTCTACAGAGTTGGTGTTTGTTGACGATTCGCAACCTTCAGGATGGCCTTGCTCTCTGCAGCACGCGGCATTGCTTCTTCCCCGGAAGAGAATCACCGAGTGGAAGCTTGTAAGCGTTGTGCAAGGTGCTATGGTCCCTTCTTGATTGATTCTGTTTGGAAGAATTTAGGTTTAAAAGAAATGGTGTGCCCTGACGAGTGTGACGCCGGGTTTGATGACTTGTAGGACTTGGAGAACAGCAGCCACGGACATTTCGCAGCTGCGGTCATGGCAATACGACGACGATTTATCCACGTCAGCAGGAATCAAGACGTCCGCCGCTCCCCTGCAACCCAGGACTCCCCTTCCGAAGCATTGGGTGAATCCGACAACTCACTCCCCGTTCTCCTCTTTTAAGACTCCCAAAAGTCTGGCGATGCTAGCCGCACCGTCGCCCATCCGCTCTCTTCTATGGCCTAGTGATCGCTTGACTGATGGCCACGCAGGGGTTCCTATTGCAGAAGAGAGCGGACCCTCCCCTCGTACTCCTTCTCCGGTGCAGACAACTGCGCCCGGGGAGTCGCTCTTAGACATCGTCGTGGCCCAGATGGCTATTGGAAAGTGAGTTGCTCACCTCAAATTCTCTATTGGCTTGATGGTAGCTCAGTTTGTAGGGTACTCGGGAGTTGTGAGTCCTATGATACTCTTTTCTGGTTGTAGAGTCGTTTAAATCTTAGCCTCCTCCTAGATGTTGCCTTTTGTGTCTAGTAGAAGCTAGCTACCGAGGGTATGGAATCATCGTTTGCTCAGTTTCATGTTGTAAGAAAAAGAACTAATAGTTTGATACAAATTCAGGTTCATCGGAGATGTCGACATCAGCTCCTCTCGGTTCAATGACAAAAGTTTGCAGTGAGTTCTAATTTTTTTCGAATCCTTGTCGTAAAGCTAGGTGTGGATCTTGTTTCCGATGAGGTTGCCACCTTGCTTTCGTGGTTTCAGACTCTGGGATTACTGGTGCGTTTAGTTTTCCCTGTCGGAACTATGGTATGCAACTCCGGATTCTCCTCGTTTTAGCTTGTCAAACTGACTTTTTTACTTCTAATCTTATTTTACTGATTGCAGAACCATCTTCAAGAGTTGTCCTCGCCTTCATACACTTCGCTTGCAGCATTTGTGTGTACCTTCGATGTACCCGTCTAACTCCTTTGACTTGGGGCCCTCTCCGTTGAGAGTTGGGGATGATGGGCCTGACAAATATGTGCTTCCACCAGTTCTAAGCTGCGGTTGTGGGCAGCTATCAGAAAAGGGGTTTGCAGCAGTGCGGTGGCATTGCTCTGACCTCAGTTCTGTTACTCTTGTGCTTCAGGTACGTGATTACTTAAACTGCCTTGTTAAATGCAGGAGTTTGGTAGTCAATTTAACTGACTTGAGTTACCTTTCTGGTGAAGCTTATGTAATTACACGAAGGAGCCAAAAGTAAGAAAGCATTGTTAAAAGTTACTCAGGACCTTCTCTTCATACTCCTAAAAATATCTGATTGTCTGGACTTATAGGGGCTGTACATTCTCTGGTCAAACTGGTAATGATGATGGAAGTGAACGTTGAGTCTTATTGCTACTTCTACTCTGAGAGTTTAGCTTGTAGCCATTCTGGCCCATCGTCTCTTTCTTCCATGTCTTACAGTGTTGATGGTACGTGATAACAGCACATCATTTCGAAGAGAGTTCATCGGCAGTTGTTGACCGAGCTTGGAGCTCTTCCAAAGCTGCACACTCTTTCTGTGGAGTTGCGCATGCCGTAAACAACCGCCCCTTACTTTCTTATGCTCTTGGAACCCTCCCCTCCTCTTTGGCGGTATCTACAAGTGCTTGCGGTATCTACCAGCGCAGGGGAAGTAGTTTTGTATCTGAAAATTTTAATTTATGATTTGAGATGCTCTGATGTAGGTTGAATCCTCTATTAACATGTGATTGCTGATTTGTATGGGCAGAGCATTTGGACAGTCTGTGAAATCGCAGCTTATCTGGCAGGAGCACACACATTGCACAGACAAGGTCTGCAACTTCTCCAATGCTTATACATCTTTCTGGTACAGAAGAGATCTTTTAGGTTAGGATCATTGTTATTAGCCCCTGAATGCCGTGTCTGGAAATAAAAAGTTTACTTTGGAGTTTAAAAGTCGATTATATTCTTTACTCTTCAAAATGTCTTGTACATTTTCTATTTTCTTTTGGTATATTTTGTTAACTTTCTTGAAGCTTCATAATGATTTATTTCAACTCCTTTTGATATGGAAGAGGCAACCTTCGGCCATTTAGGCACTTTGGGTTAAGGTCGAGAAACTGTCTCAGAATCTTAAAAGTTTGCATAATGCTGTATGCAGGAACTCTTAGCGTTATTAAAAGCAGGACCACCTCCTCTAAGTGCTTTGGCTTTTAACCGCTGTGATCTTACGGAGTCCTCAATTGCAGCTCTTGCAGCTGCGTGCCCCAATCTCGAGGTGTCTACTTTCTCTATAGCTCTATGATCATAAGCCTTGATTTATTCACATAAACTATTTTGAAGGCTCAAAAGATTATTTATTACCGAGGACTTTATTCTTTTACGCAGGCCATTGAGTTGCGTTCTTCGTCAGACATTCAAGGAGAACATGATATACCTCCGAGCATTGGAGCTCTCTTCCAGGTCTTCCCGTGAACTATGTCTTTCCTGCGAAGAATGGTCCTGGCTCTCTTAAATGTGAAACTATTGCATTGACCTAAGTAATTGAAGTGAAGTTTAAAAGTAGAATTTGGATGCTAATGATCCATTACACCCAACTTTCAATTTATGTTTCTATTGTTTAAAAAATGTAGAGTATGATTTCTTTTTGCTATTCTATTAGTATATTTTGTTACCTTCCTTGACGCATTCTAGTCGTAATTTATTTCAACACCTACAGACATGGAATTGGCCATTTAGGGTGCGTAGTAGTGGTTAACGTCAAATGAACAATTCTATCCACAATGCTGTTTGCTTCATGGCATATGTGAAGTGTAGTTCATGTCCCAAATACAATATGTGAAGTTTACCAATCATTTGAATTACTAACTTGGCCTTTCTCCTGTTTCCAGAACTTGACATCTTTGTCGGCAGCTGCCCTGGGTGTTTTCCAAGCATCAGAGAGGTTATCTTTCGATGCATGGATTATGCCTTCATTGAAGCGGCTGAGATTAGAAACCATGGAGCCGTTGTCACTGAGCCTTCTTCAGAGCTTGAAGTATGCTTGCTCGAAACTTGAGAGCCTCCATCTGATATCAGGGACTCATGCGGCAGTGCGTGAGTCGCACATCTGCCCGGTCACAGACGATACCATATTAGAGTACTTAAACAACTTTTAAGTTAGAACATCCACTTGTGGGAATTTCCCACGAAGTTGGCATCAGCGGGTCGAGCTACTACGGACTGTCATGTGTCATATTCAGCATTCTTGTTCCTGCTATTCTTATTTTCGGTTTTTTCTTTTTCATTTCCGTTTCTGTTTGCGGTACCCTCACCATTGCTGCGATTGATTCGAGAAGCTCATTAAGCACATCTCATATTTACATAAGGAAAAATGTCAGTGCCGCCATTTATGATTTAAATAGGTCTTAGGTTTTCAACGCAATGTTGATGACTACATTTAGTTTCAGGTCCTTGTTGACGACTTCATTCAGTTACATGACATTGTTCATGATTACATTCGGTAAAATATCTTTGGTTTTATGTCTACAGCCAAAACTTGCAACTTTTGATCACAAAGCTTATGTGCAGTAATTTTTCCATAGTTTCAAAAAGAATTGGCATGCGTTAGAATTCCTTCTAATATAGTTAACCTTCCTTTAGGAGTTGGCATGCTATCTCAAAGAAAGAAACTTTTATGAAGAATGAGGAGGTATGGAGCAAAAGGAAGATTGATTGGGAATCCTTTTTCATGAAGGTGAAATTACCTTTTTGTACTATGAGAAGAATGAGAATGGGCATGATAAATTTCTTCATAGCTTGTGAAGTTTTATGTCCATTCTTCATCTCAAGAAGAAGGAAAAAACTTCTCAAGCTTCAAAGGATGGGCCCTCTACAAATCAAGGGAGATTGTGATGAAGCTATCAATGTGATTGGAAAATAAGTACATTGTGGTCTAACATTGGTTTACACAAGCCTAAAGACCCAAGCAACATTAATCCATGAATAGTCTATAATTCTACATAGAATAATGTAGGCATACTAAAGAAATAATATTTTTTTAGTTTTATGGTAGTATATTCTTGACTAACCACTTTAAAGAAATAGGCTTGACTTCAATTATAGTAAATCCTATGATGGCCTCTAACACAATTGGAATAAATCTTGAATTAGTGAAGAACGTGATTCCTATCTCCAACAAGGCAATAACCTTGTTTTCATCAAAATCACTCAAAATTGCAATTTTAGTGTAAAGTGCAAAATATCATTTTTTTTTAATATTGTTTTTTTTATCTCTAATTGTAGAATTTTTGCAATAGAGTAAAATGTAATTGTATGTCAAATAAATTTCAAAATTTTTGACCACATAGACTACAAGATATTTGTGCTCAAAGTAGAAAAAAAAACATAACTTTTGTGTAGTTTGAAAAACTTGTGTATAAGATTTTGAATCTTTTTGGCTTTAATTTATTTTGCATTTCAAATTTTGTCTTCTGTTGAATTGAGGGTCTAGAATAAAAAAATATCAGAAGGGATTTGGTGGCAATAGAAGACTAGAAGTTCTCAAATTGTAGGAAATATGGGAATAGCACTTCATCAACAATTTGACATAGTCAAGACAATGTCATGTCAAATAATTTGTAATTCTTTGATTTTTGAAATTTACAATGTATTTTTAAATCATTTAAAAAAATTTAATACTTTTTGAAATTTTGGAAAAAAATTTGGTGATTCTTTTTTTCCTTAAATTCAAAATTTCAAGCAATAGTGTCTAGTTCACAATTCCTAAACAACAAGGGGAATATGATTTTTTATCTTAAGAAAATTGTTGAATAGAAGCAAGTATAAGATTCAAGGGGAAGTTAAATTGTTAATAATTCTATGATGGAATGGAAACACACCATTATATATGGAGAGGTTGATGTAACAATCAAAGTTGATTCTTTTAAAATTAGCCTATTTCTAAGAATTTGTGAAAAATGAGCTAAAAAACAAATCCTATACATAATTTTTTTGAGAATTCAAAATGCTCTAATTACCTGATTACATCATGATCTACAACTTTGTCACCACTTTTCTAAATGGAAAGAATCAAATCTTTGACAAACATAAAATTATAGTATTATATTAAAAACAAGGTTCTTCAACTTCCTTTTGGTGTTTTTTTGTCCACCTTCAACTATTTTGAGTGTATATGGCCTTACTTTTACTACTAGATTCTAATTGAAATAAAAAATTTATTTAAAAAAAGTTTATCACTTTGTATCAATTTGATAATAGTTTCTAAAAATCATGCCAAAAATTGAGATCACAAGAAACTATTATGTGTCCTTGAAAAGAGCTCTTGGGATTTAGGGGTTCATTCTTTAAGAACCAATCAACTACTTTTGAGTCAAAATTAATACTTTTATATTGGTAACCATAGATTTAGAATGAATTTGGATATGAACAAAAAAAAGTAGTTGTTATTATGTGAGCCTGAGAATATGAACTCATGAACTTAAAAGCTTAATTAATATAGGTGTTTATGTCATAATTACCATCAATGGTTGTTATATATCTACTTATATTCATACTCAAGGCTCACATGCTCACATCTTCATGCTCATATACTAGCATTGGTGAAACAAAAGGGAATGGGTGTAGGGAATTGAGAATCAAATGCATTAGGGCAAGAATTACAAGAATCTATGCTAGCATGTGGTTTTGAGATTGAAAAAATTAAAGAAATATAGATTGAAAATACAAAAATCTTCAAGCAAGAGAACCTTTAATTGCTACAAAATTTATTATGAAGGCCAAAGCATTCATGCTAATTCCATTTATATGGTCAAATCTTTGGAATGCATAATGGATTGAAATTTTTGTGTTTAGCTTGGGATTAGAGAATGTCTAGCCCCCACCAAAAATCAACCACAATCCTTAACCCTAGAGCGCTCCGACGTTTAATTTCTAGACAATGTATACTAGTTTGAAATCTAAATTTCTTCTTCATTACAAATTGGATGAAAATCATCTTTATTTTTAGAGATACTTTATGAAGTTCTGGTCCTATCCAAGGGTTGAATTTGGTTTTACTAGAGCACCTATTTTTATAAGATTATAAATGTGGAAGTATGTCAAGTGGTTTACTTGGGCTAAATCTAATTCAAACTTAGAATTGCAAAAATGAAGCCATAGAATCATAGAATATAAAAATTTCAAAAAAATCACCATGTCAAGGGAACTTCATTTCAGATCCTTTCCTACAAAATTTACTCAAAAAAGGATAATCTTTTGCTTGTAATTGAATTTTGAAGGAATTCTGAATTTTTTCCTTTCAAAATTTAGAAAAAGAATATTGATGATAGCATTGGCAAATCTAATTGTATAGATAGTCTACGACTTTTATTTGCATCTGAAATCCAAGATATATTTCCAAATATCTCTAGTTTTTTTGACATCATCAAATCTAGCGATGAATCCAGACGCTTAAGGATAAGAGGGTTATTATTGATTTGCTAAGTGACTTCTATTTGGTCAACTATCAAGGTCTAAGGTAAGAGGTTCATAAACAACTCATTTAAGGGCTAGTTTGCCTTTATCATGTATTTTTTTAAATGGTATTACTTTTTGCTCATTTTTCAATGAAAGAAAAATAAACAAGGAATCTAACTCAAGTTATTTCATAATTTTTGAAGCATTTATGAATTACTTATGAATTTCAAACAAAATTTGGCATAGGGCCCTATTTGTGATTAGTAGGCTTTAGAAACCCACACTTGCTTAGTTTTTTAAAAAAATGGTTTTGTTCAAAAACTAGCATTGCAACATGTAAAAAATAACAAAGATGGTTCTTAAATGATACTCTTTCTAAAATTGAAATGAATGCTTGAATCAATCAATATTTCAGATTTTTTAACATTTGTAAGAAGGTAATTGGACTACCAATTCTTATTTTGAATAAAATGAATACACCTATCCACTTAGTTAGGAAAGAACCCATTGTAGCTCTAGAACCATATATTGATGCAGCAGTATAAACCAAATCTTATCAATGCTCAAATATAATCAAGAGGCCATTTTCCCACAATCATATATCCATTTCACAACCTCCTACTAGATGGTTGAAAATGCCCACACTGTTTTAGAGCCCTCTCTTATAACACAAATTTATACAACAATCTATAGGACTTAGTCTTTGTGTAAACCACCCCCTAAATTAATAAGATGCATCTTTGTGAGTGTGATTCGTCTCCTAAGGATTTATGAATGCATTGTAAAAATGAACAATTATTTTGTAGTCATAGACATAGAACATTATGAATTCCAATATGAGTATTCTTAAAAGCAATTTGAAGTCTCATTGCGCATGCACACATTTATTTACTTTAAGGAAAGACAAGAAAGACAAACTTGTAGGGTAGATGGCTCTTAAAGCAACACTTTAAGGGCTGATCCGCCTTTTTCATATGTTTGCATGAACATGAATATTTTTAGCTCATTTTTCAGAGAAAGAAAAATGGATGCTGAATGTAACACAAGTGGTTTCATATTTTTTGAATCATTTTTGAATTAGTTATGAATTTTCAAAGATTTCTGTAGTAGGTACCTATTTGTGACCATAGGTGTCCCATAATTTGTCCCCTGCAACTACTAAAACAATTTCTGAACTATGGAGGAAATGATTGGTTCTCAGAATAAAATAAAATAAATTTTCTTGATTCATTCAATAGCGACAGTGGTCCATTTAAAGATCAGCTCCCATCCATTTTACAACCACCTATGAGGCGGTTGGAAGGAGAGGGGCACTTTTAGAGCCATCTACCATAATCATTTCAGAAACGTTTAACTTCAGAATATCAGAATTTTGGAATTCTTTGATTAAACACTGTGCTTGAACTAAATTTTGGCTATGAGATTGGTTTTGGAATATGTTTCAAGAATACTAACAATCTAATATTTGAATTTGAATTTGAATATTTATTTTGTAGCAAAAAATAATCACTTTTAAGACCTTAAGGACTAGGGATATTTCAAATTTCTAAAATTAATAAGCTGTATCATAAAATGGAATTTAGAATTATAATCCAATAAACACTTTCAAACAAAAAAAATATAAAATATAATCTTTAAATCACATGTATAGAGTTGAATCTTTTAGTGTACTAAACAATATATTTACCAACAAAAATTAAAGCAAAAATTCCAAAAAAATTCCAAAAATAAATTTAAATTCAATAGTTGTAAAATTCCTACGAATTTTTCTCCTTTATATCTGAAATTTTAAGATCTATTTGTGGTGATTTTTAAAGATTTTAATTTTTCTCTAAATTCATCAAAGTGTTACTTAGTTGTCAATATGCACCATGAGCAAACACACCACACAATTTCGTCCAAAAAATTATTAAGTCTTAGAAAAAAAACCTTAGAGAATATAAAAGACTTTTGCAAAAATTAGGTGAGTGGTCCAAAGAATTTTCTTGCAAAAAGGGATGATAAGGTGATTAGTCATTTCAATTCCATTTTTCATTGGAATTGATGTTTTACTAAAATAAATTGCCTTCACACTAGTTTGCACTAATTATTGTACAAGAGTAAGAAGAGAAGGGATTATTAGGTGTTATGAGTGAGTAGTTTCTTGCCATACATGCAAGTTTAGCAAACCAAGTATTAGAAAGGCTATTATTCCTCAAATAGCCTTAGTGTTCACATATGCAATTGTTCCCACATGTTGTCATCAATCTTGGTATTCAAAAAATTCTTAGAGGTTGTAGTATTCATACTTAGCCATACACTTCCATCAATTGGAAGTTCGTTGCACACATGATTGTAGCAATGACTTGTTGCTTTATATCTGCTCTTTTTAAGAGGGGTCTTATTGATTTTGCATTTATGTTATTGCGGTTGCATATTGCTTGCACATGCCACTTACTATAGTATGTAACATTCGAAAGTAGATAGTGCACTTAACTGACATGTGATATTGGTTTGGCACCTAAATTTGCCCCATAGTCTAAACTAATTGCATCTATGCCTTCCATAATTTCAACCTTACGTTTGCCTTGAGGATCATTGTGAATTAGCCTTTCTTCCCATTCTCAAAACCATTTTGCCTTCAAGCAAATCTTCAAAGGTACTATTATAGCTATGTCTCATTGGCCCATATTTCAAAAATCCATAACTTTTGCACGTATGTCAAAACACCATGAAAGAAAGTCCATGTACAGAGCTTTCTACCTATACCAAGAATGCAACCAAGTGATGCATAGTTCAAAAGATTTATAATTTAGCATAATTTAAGATTAAAAAAAAACTAAAAAATCCATAGCTTTCACTTCATATATCCAAATGCCATTGAACAAAGTCCTTGCACTTGTCTTCACAAAAGAATTTCTGATGGTATAAAGAACACAAGTGGAGGACATATGGTCTTGGTAATCGTAGTGTAACAATCAAACAAACAACCTCATTTAAAATATAGATGCAAAAATGAATGACTTGAAGATAAGACCTCCTACATCAAAATTTGATTCACCCTTGAAGAATATAGTCTTGTAGTGTAAATTTAAACTATTCAACAAAATCCAAGGCAAATAGTATAAGAGGTAATTCCACAAGGAAAGGCAAATAAGTTTATCATATTATGACTAAGGTCACTTGTTCTCTATTTTTGATACTTATCTAAGTTGTTTTATGTGCTAATTTTGGGAATAAATAACCAAACCCATTCTCGTGTCAATTTTTCACAGTCCATTACCAAATGCTATTATATAAGACCCAATGAATGCTGTTACAGTCCTTTCTAGTGGTAGGCTCATGTCAAATATTCTAGCTTGTCAATTTGTCTTAGGGTGGTCAATTTGCCAATGCATGCTCGATCAACTTAATCAAAATGCCAAATTATATATTTCAATTACAATTAAACTTTTAGGTAAATAATTCCTTCATTACTTCCATTTTCTTTTACCATATACAGTGTACAAAGTTCTATATTATTTAGCCTATTTGCTAAATTAATATAAAATATCGAATTAATAATTTCTATCAATTTGTCCGTATGCAAAGCATGAAAAGATTAAATACTTAGCTATTTTATTTGGTCCTTATCTTTTCACCAATCGCTCCATCTCCATCTTTATCTTCTAGCGAGACTTTCTTTGAAATGGCTTAAGCAAAGTCAACTTGTCATAAGCAATATTCTATGACTATTTGAATAATTAACTATTATTTATTTCCTCACTTCTCAATTAAATTTCATGATTTAAATAATTCATTGAATTCTTCTCAATTTAATTTATGTATGTGTGTAGAAAGATGATCATTTTCATATCCAAAATGTATCAACTGTTTTAATCTCGACTATTCATCATTCATAAATTTCTATCATTAACCAATTATCTAATTTCCAATAATTTGATGTGTGAAGATTTAATTAATTTAAATTGAGAAATTAATATTAGTCGGCTAATTGTCCTTCAAGCATACAAACTATAAAAATAAATTATATTTAATTACATCCATAATTCAGGTTCAATCAAATATTAATTCAGTCAATTTGATTAACACTGTATTCAAGTGATCTTCAAAGAATTAGTTCTCAGAACACAAGTTCTTGCCATCAGCTTTCTCCTTCCAATATTAATTTTAGATTTTAATAATTAATGAAAATTCGACTATTTGCATATTTAACAATTATCACAGTAAGAATTCAAAACACCGTCAATTTGCTTCTAACATCCAGCATACTCTCTCAAACCAACAAGCAAATCGACTGAGCATATCTTCCCTCATTAAATGGTATTTGCAAACTCCAAATTGACTTAATCAAATAATACCATACATAACACCATATATTCAGTAGCCCATGGAAGGACTACTTTCTCCTTGGTGAAGTCCCCATCACCTAATTTCATCCGACATTTCTTGGAATTGCAACTTTAGTTACTGAATGGTGTGGAATACCATTGGTGCTGGATGGAATGGTGTGGGATATTTCACACCATTTCATCCGCTGGGAGGCAATGTGACAGGCTGCAATGTACATGGAATTTAGACCCTGGGAGGCAATGTACATGGAATTTAGACATACATTCAATTGAATTGAATGAATTTTCAAAATCCAACTATGAATTCACAATTTCCAGGACAACTGGTCACTCACAAACCACAGACAATTAAACATACATATGCTTGGGATACCCTCCCATCAACCAATTAGACCAAAAGCTGAGATACCCTCTCAGACAATGAGACACACAAATTAGGTTTATTACAATTAGCTCAAGATAATTTGACTGAAACCAAATACAATTGAACTAGCTACCCGCCAATTAAACAATGCTCTCCAAATTCATATACACAATATTCAAATTGACACTTTCAAACTACAATTCAATTGACAAACAATCTCAAATCCAAACACAAATAAGACACATACAAATTGATAGGATGACCTCCTAATCAATTACACAAACAATTAGACTCACAAGAAATTCACAACACTCACTACTTGTGAGGTTGGAATACAAGACAAATTGCAAAATATACAATATATTGATAATATTGGCAAAGTACAAGAGCATGAGAAAATTAGACAACTGAGAGAGTGAGAGAGAGAGAGAATAGGAGTAGCCTCATTGTCATATATTCTACAAGGAAGGAAAAGAATTGGAAAAAACACATCGTTTCAATTCTTAACTTCTAACTACCTATTTGAACCGCTTTTGAATTTAAGTCTATTAGCCCATTAAAAACTTCAAATAGACTTTCACATAAGATTTAATGCTAATTGTCATACTAACATGGGAAATAGACTAATTCTATTTTCTATTCACATTTGCTAAGCCAACTAAGCAAAAAGTTTCAAAATTTTAAGTCTACAAGTCTCTATAACCGAGGTAGTCACTAAAACATTTCAATTGTTGAACCAATAGGTGCATCCTTTGTTTCTATGGTGAATAGTAAATTCATCATATATTTTAAACCCTTAGTGTCCTTCAAAGGTTCAGTGATGCTTAATATGAGTGCCGAGTCATATAGTCCTAGTCATATTTATATATATATATATATTTTCTTGTAATACATAACATTTTTTTACCAATTAGGTTAGGATACCTTTTGCATCTTTAAAGAAGGGACCCTTATTGTAAAGAATTCCTCTATGGCTCTTCAATCACCCCCCCAATCCTCTAATTAACTCATAAGTCCCTCTTAGATATCTAGTAAAGTATCCCTTTCTAATATAGAGATGACCATTGCTTGATTATATAATGATTATATTTGTAATTGGTCCTATAGGATGAGATTGGTTTAATTTAATCTAATTTGTTTTTGTTTTTGTTTTAAATTGTTGAAAGGTGAAATAAGATATTTAAGGGTATTGATTGATCTTAATTATTTTATCTCTACAATTCTTATGTCCAATTTATTATTTACAATTAATTTGATTAAAGACTTGAATTTGTAGACATAAAAGCATGCTACAAATGTAAAAACATTTCATTTCATTTTTATAAAAAAAATATTTTAATGAAATGTGAAAATGTAAACCTAAGATAGAAAAATGCTTTATTTTACTCAATTTTAAATTGTTTTTGGAAGCAGGGTGATTGTAAGAAACACTTGTCCTATTTTGTGTCACACGTTGCATGCTGATCTGTATTTTGCCCATAACTTTTGTGTTTTAGCTTCTATTGACTCAAGATTTGTAGGGAAGGTATTAATAACTATCATAAACCTTCCATGATTTTTTCATAATTTTTAAAAATAGTTTACTATCCAAAAATGGACCCCAATTGGATGTCACACTTGGCAATCTAGGGGGTTTTAATACTGGAGAATACCTTTTTTTTAATGATTTTAATATGAAATTCGGATGAAATGGTCTTCTAGTAGATTTATATCTCTCTAAGGAAGGATTTTTAAAAATAGTTAATTTTATGTGGTGTGGAGGTCTACAAAATGAGCTCCCTTTTGCTTGTATTTTGAAACACATAAAATATTATTTTGGTGGGTTTTTTGGTGAATGACCATCTCCATAAAGTTGTTGCAAATGTTCACTATATATTTCTTGAAAATATCTATTTTTATTATTTTTACCTAATTAAAACATGAAGATATGTATTTTTTGGAGGTTTGGCATTTTTCAAGTTCTCCTACTTAGAGAATTTTTCTATCCATTTCCTTCGGTGAAAACCTTCATCTTAGAGGTATATACACTATTCATATTTTTCAAATTTAAAAAAAATTAATTTTCTAGTTTTAAAGTACTCCCAAAAAAATCAGCCAAACGCAACAAATAGGACAAGTGTTTCTTGCAATCACCTAGCAACTATAGTGGTTTCATTTTCCAATATATGTATGTATGTATGTATGTATGTATTGAAAATATAATAGATTTTTTAAACAAATTATTTTCACATGCCTCAACATTAGGGCATTGAAAGAAATCTACTATGTTTGACTCAAAACAACCTATTTTCACAAGCCTTGTGATTTTAAAATAATTTTTTAAAAATAAAATAATATGGATAATTTATAAATAAATAAATATAATATTATGCTATAAATTAAAAAATAAAAATTCATCTCTAAAAATTATGTACACAAAAAGTACAATGGAAAATACAAAATTGAATACTTTAATATTTGATTTTTAGTAAAAACTAAGAAATTAAATTTACTAAAAAATTACAAAATCGTTTTCCTATTGTAACTTGAAGATTAATCCTTAAGTGGGCCGACGTCCACTTTCTGGACGATGTACAGAAGGGAGTCGCTGTATCTCGAAGGTTGAGGCGTTTTTTCAATTGTTTTTTTTTCTAGAGATACACGTACGGGCCAGTTGTGAATCGCAAGAAGATAAGCGATGCTCTTGAACCTCCGTGATTATTTTTGGAAAAATTCGAAAGTGCAAAGGTGTTAGTAGGTAGAGAAATTTTTGGTTGACCGAGGGTGTAATTGCTGACATGGCAAGAATTTTTTTCCTGTTTCCTGTCATTTGGGGGCAGCGAGTGCTCTCACAAAGGTTGCACGTGTGCTTTCGTCACATGAATCAAATATTTATTGCTCGACGTCTTATAATATTGATATCTTTCAAGGATACGGCTAGTTCTAAACAGAAAGAGTACATAGTAAGTTTTGTAATGTCATATTTTCTAATACTAATTCTTTAGCGCACTACCTATCAAATCATATCACAGAAGTAATGCGGAATTCGTTGTTCATGGATCCTCATCATCCATCTGTACAGCATCTAAAGCAGGTTAGGTCGAGCATAGCCAGATTTTTGAGAGCTTCTTTGGGGATATGAGAGTTTCTTGAGGTTGAGAAAGTCCCAGTGGATTGAATCAAGAAGCTCGTTGCAATAGGATTACTGGAAAAAGGCTCTTCAAAGCGTTCTTCTCCTTCTTATCAGCTACCATAGGAAACTAGTTTGCCTTTCGTGCCGTATTCTGTGCGTAAAGAGGTGCAGAATGCAGAAAAAACTACATCAACATGTTTTTAGGATACAAATGAATATAGTGGTAGATCATTCATGATGAGAAAGAAGAGAAAAAACAACAACAGAAAATGATTCACAATCCCATCTGAAGGTACCACATCCCAAAATCTCAAATCAAACAGCAAGTGTAAAGCACATGTACGCATCATAATTTCTGATCAAAACAACAATCAATCTCACTGCACTTTTGGAACTGAATCATGTAAACTAAGAGGATTAGGACGTTCAAAATCTAATACCCAACTTACCAGCTTCCAACATAAACTATCAAAGAGTTTCTTTTTAATAGGATTCATTACATCATAGTTTGTAAGGCAGTAACATACTAGCGCACATAGTTTTTGTCTATGCATATCGATGGAAATTTGTGCAAATGATTTTCGTTTGTGTACAAGATGATCATTGTAGTGAATAGCCGTTATACTAGTAAGAGTTTAACAGACCTCTAGTAGTCGTTCTTTACACAGACGGATCTGGTTGTGGGTTCAATTCTATGGTTTCCTAATTAGCACCGCCTTTGTTTTCTGCAACAAGTGCACATCGCACAAGCTGTACAAGTTTGTTTGCTCATAATATAGAGTACATGTTTTTCTTGTACAAGTTGATTCATGTAGAGTCTCTTCTGAGGACTTGTCAATTTGTGTAATACGGTGCACCTGATTGGCACTTGCAAATGGTGTTGACGGCTCAAGCCTGCGTTTCTTTCTACATTCTCATCGGCATTCTTCAAAATTTGATGTGGATAAGCAAATGCTGATTCCACTTTGGGTAGTATTATATTATACTTGTAAAAATATAGTATTGAATAGACATCTTGTTGATCAAGTAAAATGAAGCCTACATCATCTAATTTGTCGTATTACATGAAGGCAACGCCAATTTCTAGGGACGGTCAGTTGGGCACGCAGTTGGTATGCATGAATCATATCAACGGTCAGGCTCACAGTTCACCATTTTTTCAGCCTAGTAGGCCCTCCTTGTACACTCACCTGGAGCGGTGGTCCCCATTGCAAGACACAGATCTAAATATGCTTGGTGTCATTTATTACTCTGTAATCTCCCTTTGCATGCAAGTATGCTGCACTTGACACAATCTATTTTTTCAAAAAAAATTGACCCCTGAAGTCCCCAAAAAATGAAGGAAAGTGAAGTTGTGAGGCTCTGCCCGTTGAAGTCAACGCACAGGCCGTCTGGGTCAAATCTTATGATCTGCCATTGCATTGATCATTATCGATTCATTTTTCGCCCAATGCTTTGCACTCAGCACTGCCCTCAAGACCTTACGGTTCAATTTTCCCACGCCTCTTTCCTGCTTCAATAAGCATTGTTGTAATGTTTCTCTGTTTCCTACCTATTTTCAGCCTTCCCCAAGACCAAGACCACTTAAGGGTTAAGTGGTTACATGTAATTGTTATATTAAAAACCACTAAGCTTAATTCAAATTATTGCATACTATAGTTATAACTTTTTTCTTCTAAACATCCAATCAAGTATTGAATGTATACATTGTTGGTTGTTTTCATTGTCATTAACACTAAATATCATCCTAAGTATGTTGATAAGAAGACCTTTAAATTGACATGCATAAAGCCCTTCTTTGGACTTTATTCATCCTCATACATTTTGCCAAAATTTCAAGGATGTTTTCAAGGAAGGGACTTGGGTTAAAATAAATTACTCTTAAGACAAGTGAGTGAATAGTCTTAAATACCTACCACATATTCTAGTTATAGATCTTAGGGTACACTATTTGAGAATATAAAGGATTTACTAACATTTTAGCAACATTTAAATCATTTGTAGCAATGTTTTAGAAGATTCCTTTGCAATTTTTTTTTTTTTAGCAAATGAAATTTTTGAAAAGTTTTTAGATAAACATGCAACACTTTTCAACAAATATAACCAAAAACATTATATCTAAAGGAACATTGACTGGCAAGTTGGAGAAACATTTTTTTTTAATGTTCAAATGCTACTACCATTTTGGAGTAGTGATTTAGAAGACATATTCTTGTCAAGAATCTTGAAAGGACTTCATTGAGCCTTGAGATATTAGATTATCTTATATTGAAATTATATAACATACTATGGCATGACATTTTTTTGGAGATGATTTATATTCCTCCAAAGGGCTATTGTGGGACTATTTTTGAAACAGTCAAGAGCTGTCAAGCTCGCATTTAAAAGGGGTTTTTCAACACTTCTTTGATTGAATCAAAATAGATTCTAAGTCTCATTCATGATTTTTACTCATATATATGGAAATAAATGTCAAACTTATTCTAAAGCAAGTATTAAGCCGATAGAAAGATGCATGAGTTGAATCAAACATTGATCACTAGGGTTGCTAGCGTGTGAGCTTGTGAGCCTGTGAGCAGGAACTTTTTTTTTCCAAAAAAGTGGATGAGGATCTGTAACCGTGGATTTGCCTATGATCGTGGTTTTGAAAAATCTATATTGTTTTTGGATTGTTAGGGTTTAGGGTTTAGAAATTCTTATCTAAAAATTTGGGGTTCATGAAAATAGCTTGTATTTCCAAATTTTGGATGAAAAAAATTGAGTGGCCTTAGGATCATACATTTGTTTCCATTCTTCACCATTTATTTCTTGGAAGTATACTGTATTTCGAGAAACATGAAATATTTTATTCACTCACCCATTATTGAAGACGGAGACCTTATAAGAAGTGAATATTTATTTCATTCCCCATTTTTTTGGTCAGAGACATTGTAGGAAGTCAATATTGATTTCAGTCCCCATCTCGTTTGGTAGAGACATTCCAGAAGGTGAATATTTTTTTCTTTCCCCATTTTTTTTGACGAAGATTTTCTACGAGGTGAATGTCTATTTCAATGCCCATTTTTTGGGATGGAAGCATGGAAGGAGGTAAATATATATTTCACTCCCAATTTTTTTTTCATGAAGACAATGTAGGAGGTTTATATTTATTTCACTCCCCATTTTTTTTAAAGATATTCCAAGAGGTGAATATTTCTTTGAGTTCCCCTTTTTTTGGATGCAGATGTAGTACGAGGTTCTAGGGATTTGACTCCCCATTTTTTTTCATGAAGACAATGTACGAGGTGAATAGTTATTTCACTCCCCATTAATTCCATAGAGACTTTAAAGAAGGTTAATATTTACTTAAATCCCCATTTTGTTGGATGCTAACTTTGAAGGATATGAATATTATTTTTTTGACAACTTTTTTTCACGCCCCCTTTTGTGGAGTACAATATTATTTTGTTTCCCATTTTATAAGTGAAGAATCCTTTTATATTTGAGAATAAGATTTATTGTAAGATGTCGTAAGATATTCAATTAGGTGTAATCCCATCAACTAATTGGGCCCAATAATTTCCTGGATTTAGGCTGTTCAATGAAAGGGTTCATATTGACCTTTTTCAAACTTATAATTTGTATATTAGCATACTATACTAAGGGTGAATTTCAAGGTACACCCACGTTTCTAAAAATTAAACTTTGCTTCAAAGAAATACAATAATGCTCTTCAACTCATTTTAAAGAAGTTCAAATACTTCATTTGGTGAAGTTTTTTTTAGGTAGTTCTTCTCTGGGATTTAGGCTTAGAATACAAGACTAGATGAGAAAAATCACACAACATATAGCCATAAAGCACACAAATCCAATCATAATGAAAATCCAAACATACTGATTTGACTTATGAGATACGTCAATCTCATGAATCTAATATGCAGTAGACTCCACTGCAGAGTCCCTATCACTAGAAGAGTCTGAAGTCTCTCTACCTTCCGATGCTGATCCATCTATGAATTCTAAGACATTTAGAGCGTACGAAGGTTTACGGTGTTTGGGTTTGGAAGTGCCAAACTCCGCAAACGCTGAAGCTAGCTGCTCTACTTAGACTGGAAGATCGAATGGCTTCTCTGGGCTCAAAATGAGTCTTCGTCTCTTCTTTACTTGGTCCTGCACGATCACTCCCTCGCTGCTGTAAATTCAATGGAAGCATTGTTAGATGTATGAAACATAACAAATATCAAGAATTTGAGAAAATTGAATTTAGGAAAAACTTACTTACTAGGTTTAGGGCGCCGAACAAATTTTCGAGGTACTATCACCATGGCCTCTTGGTCTTGTGATAATACAACAGTGGGCTCCTCCACACTTGGATCTGCGGTCACTGGAGAAGCAGACTTCTTCATTAGCAAGAGGACATGTTAGAAAATCCTCTTATCTTCCTCCAATGCTACAATATGCCTCCCGGTAGCACGACAAGCAGTAATGGATGCACCTGCCAAAAACCATAATTTACATCATCTGCATAATGATCTTCTATAAAAATAATTTCATTGTGCAAAAGTTGTAGAACAAGAATTCACCTGTAGATGCAGTGCAGTCTACCACAATGTCCCCTTCATCCGTGGTGCCCTCGATGATGAATTGAATGAAGCGCGGGTCCTTCTCTCGAGCTCCTCGCTAGGCCATTCGATCCATGTCATTCACCAACATTGTGTCCTCCGTGGTGTAGTTCATGAGCAAGTTATCACGCCGAAGGCATACCTTTGCCTTCAGCATGGTCTGAGAGCGCCTGAATTCAAAGTTCGATTTTCCCTTGGCTCCCAGATGTTTGACAAAAAGGGTGATGCCAAACTTCAATGTCTGCAAGCATAATCAAAACTCACATGAGATTAGATAACAATAAAAAGCAACAAATTCAAATATATTAAATTCTTATAATGAAATGATAGAGTCTTACCGTTTGGTTGGGGTGAATTGCCGATGTAAAGTGCATCCGATTCATGCCCATCCAGTCCTTCTTCTTCTTGATGTTTGGATACTCCTGAAGAAGTCCTGCAATGGTTTCCAAGGAGTCCTGGCCCCAAGAATGAAACACTACAAGGCACCCGTCGTCCTGCAAATGCTTGTGTGCAAAGTTGAAAGCCTAAAAAATTGTAAAGTAGTCCTTATCTGCGTTCCAATAAGGAATGTGCTTCGACCCCCCTATCTCTGGCACTGGCAAGTTCTCCTGGCAGTCAAAGATCATGAGATCAAATCCTGGCTGTCGATTGACGACCCCATCATACACCTTGGCCTTACCTACGACCATCTGCAAGAACATTTCTTCAATACATGAGTATTTCCAAGAACAAGTTCAGCAAATAAGCGCTTCTTAATCAAATAACAATCTCCATTGCTAAGAGAAAGAAGAAAATTACCTTTTGTAGAAAATCCATGACCTCTGTATAAGAGTTTGGTCCCCGGACTCCTTCGTTGTCGACCACCTCTGAAATTGAGACATCAAGAAGCAATTCCTCTGAAGTGACATCATCGTCATCTCCAAGAGCAATGACTTGTGTCCCTTGTGTTATAACCTCCTCCGAGAAGTCTGGAAGTACAGCCTTCCTTTTCAACCCACCTTGCGATGCACCCTGCATTTGGGAGCCTCATCCACTGCAGACGATGTTGGAATGCCACTTCCTTCTTCCTTCTTCTTTCCTTTACCTTTCTCCTTCTCCTTGTCCTTCTCCTCCTTCTCCTTCTCCGCCAATTTGGCCAAACGCTCCGCCTCCTTCTTCTCCTTGTGCTCCAAAGCGAGTTGAATCCGTGCTGCCTTCCTCCTGTCCATGGTCTCCCTCTTTGCAATAGCCCTCTTCCTCTCATTCTCACTAAGACCTGGAAACTCGTCAACGTCCATGTTGATGGTGCCTTGTCCTTCCAAAGAAGCCCGCAATTCTACCTCTGACGGATGCGTGTAGGAGATGGGGTAGTCAATGTACCATCCACCACCACTGAGATGTGAGGTAGTGAAGGTCTTGAGCTGAGTCGAAGTATACATGCAGTCTTTGAAGTTGCGGTCCAGAAAATTCTTCAAGAAGGTAGGTAGGTCCTCAGTCTTGATTGCTTCTTTACCTTCGAGCTCATATTTGAAGTACCTGCAGTTTCAAGAGGATTCAATAAATACAAATGATAAAATTCAATCTCAACTACCAAATGATTTGACAACCTCTTTGAAAGGATACCAACTACAAAGTATTTTTTCTAAATTCTCAATTTGAGATGGAAAATTTTAACTTCAAAGTCTACAAGGGACAAGAACTAGGGGGGTCCTTGAGCAACGTCCTTGAGGTAGCTCGGATCCGAGCTAACTCTTGAAAGTAGGTGAAGGACCCCCCCAGTTTTTGATATCCTACATGATTTTTTGATTTTCATGAAATTTTTTTTTGGTGATCACATGCAAGAATGGACTTTTCATTCCTCACAATTCACTCTAAAATCGCACTTTCAGATGAAAAAAAATCAAACTTTGAGACTTCAAAGTTTGCAAGGGGCAAGAACTGGGGGGGGGGGGGGTCCCTGATCATTCTCCTCAACACAGCTCGGATCCGAGCTATGTCTATGAGGATGCTCAAGGACCCCCCTACTTTTTCATTTCCTACTTCAATTCAACATTTTTTTGAATTTTTTTTTTGTGCCCCAATGCAAAGATTGACTTATAGGACATTCAATAACTATAATGACAAACATGAGCTATGATTTTTAGAGACTCACCGGAAAAGAACCCTTCTTACTGCCTACTTTGATCCCTCAAAGGTGTTGAAGTTATCGCTTTTTTTGAAGTAGTTAGCTCCACGAAGGTGAGCTAGAAATCCTTGATTCCAGATCTTTGTTCTCCAACCTTCCAAATAGTCAAGGAGAGTCTCTGGTTTCTGTGGAACGTTCATATCTATAGGTATGTTGTCATACCTCACAACACCCTCAAAGATATCCACCATTGCATCCTCAATCTGGATCAAAGAAAAAAAGAATTACAATTCACATGATTAAAAGTACTATGCCTCATGATTAGAAAATTCAAATTATTATAAACCTCAAATACAGAAATTGTTAAACTTGAAAACAAACTTCTAAGTAAGTTACTTACCCCAGCATACCAAACACAACAGTTTAGAAATGGTCCAAGTAGTAGCTCAGACACTGGCCTAGGTGGGAAATGCCTTGCATCACGTGAGGGAATAGAAGAGTTCCACCACTACAAGAATTTGATCTTGTGAGGTGCCGTTGTATTGCACGTTGCAACCATTTGGAGTTTCTCGAGAGTCATCTCAGGAACCTCATTTGTAGTCCAGTGTTTCTCAACCTGAAAAAAATCATGTGAGATTCACACTTCTAATTTTCAAGGAATAAACCATTTTCTTAATTTTTTGAAGTATGCAAAGTAGTTACCTCTTTCAAAAAGTCGGGCTCATTAGCCGGATTAGCAACGGCGGCCAATTTTGACATCTTCACATTGAGTTTTCCAGTCCTCTCATGTGCTACAGATCTCATAGCGTGAGCAAGTCCCTTTGCAGTTTTCTTTTCCTCTGGCGTGATCTCGTTGTACTTTCGTACTGCAGCATCTGTGGCTTGAGAAATCTCTTGCTGCACAATTCTGTGGCAAGGCATAGTTTTGATTTTTTTCCGTTTAGCAAGTCTTGGGAGCGGAAGTCAAGAACTTAGTAACCGGAATTTCTCATGGAACGGGTAAAATCCTGCAAAAGTACCGGATAATGCTGTAGTGACTGGTGGCGGAACAAATCCGGTCCATGACTACGGAAAACCGGAATGGAAATAATTCCGGACCCCTATCAGAATAGGAGCGGATTCTACCTGGATTCAGTTCCAGAGCGGATCCTTTTCGGACTTGGGACCGATCGGATGGGAACGGGAACGGATGATCAGGAACGGAAGACTGGATCCATTTCTGGAAACTATATAAGGCCTGACATTTTCAGTTGGCCCATTTGCTCTCAGGCGCTTCGTTGTGTGTTTTTTTAACTCTCAGCGTTTTTCGCCTTTTTGTGAGTTAGTTTTCCGCGCGTGTTTTGTGGCACAATTTTCTGTGGCGCGGCTGTCAATGTTAGCGGCTGGTGTTTGTCAGAGCGGGCAGTTGTCAGTGTGTGCGGGTTTTAGACGGTGCGCCAGGGCGCTGGTGTGCGCAGGAGGTGTGTGTGTTTGTGTAGGTGGTTATTACAGGCGGATTGGTTTAGTGTCTGTGTTGTGAGAGTTTGTGAGGAACGGGACGTGCGGCTAGGAGGGAAGTGAGGTAGTGTGGGTTTCCGGATAGTTGCCATGCCGCAGCTACGCCGGAAGAGGAACGAGTCAACTACACCCCCGCCCACAGGAGTGAAACTCAGAAAAGTAGTTCCGATCATCCCTTCCACAGAGCCGGAGAAGAGCAACTTGATGGCGGACTTAACCACCATGGGATGCCTAGGGTTTGCAGAGATACCCTGGGGATTCAAGGAGGAGCGGATGGTGAAGGAGTTGCTGGGGAAGGTATCGAATCAGTTCGACAACACGGCGCGGGGAATGTCGCACAAATGGACGGAAGCACACTGGAGGGCTGTGTACAGGTTCAAGCACCAGGGGCATGGACCGGCCAGAAGGAAGGTAGACTTCCTCCAAAACAGGTTTCACGGCACCCCTCACAACATCATATTCAATAATTTGGGAGATCAAGAACCTCCCAAATTAAAACTATTCATTTACATGAGCAAAAAATCACGTATAATTATATTAAATTAAAATTCGTGGCTTTCATTTCATAAATCAAGACTTGTAATTTTCATTAAAATGATAGTTTCAAGTAGAAGAAAAAATATAATTGTAGTCTCTATTTGGTGCCACCTTTTAAAGCCACAAACTCCAACTGCAATTTGTATCCAGGCTGTGTTGTTCGATACTAATTAATATGTGAATATTTTCATTAGTTAGTCACCGCATTAAGTTGGGGTATATTGCGAGAGGCAATACAAGAGACTGATTGTTGTGTAATTGGAGGCGCGGGTTCAATTCCTATTGACCTCCATCTTATTAAGCCGTGGGCGCTATCCTAATATTGAGCTAGATTGAGATTGTACTCTACCATTTATGCAACAAATTTTTTATTTTCAAATATTTTTTTATTAAGAATAAAGGAACACAACTATTACAGTCAAAAAGAAAATAACACACGCAAATATATTAGTATATATATAAAAAATATGTAGAGGTCCAATCATTTTATTAAAACAAAATTATAATGCAAATAGAGTATCTAAAAACAAACTATAATATTGCATAAGTCAAACACCACTTATTCAATTGCAATATGTAAAAAACATTTGTAATACAATGTCCTACAAACAAAAAATACAAATACTAAATGCACTTCTATTCAAAGTTTAAAACTACAACATATACATGACTCCCATTTGAAACACAATGTAATACAAACAATACTCAAATCATTTGTAATACAATGTCTTCCAAAGAATACAAAAATTGTAAATAGACTTCTATTTGAAGTTAATGTCTAGACCCTATAAGTCAGTCTCATTCAAACACATCAAACATATGAAGCAAGGCTTTGCTTGATAATTTCAATTTGTGCAGCCGGAATCTTGAGCAAGCATTGGCGAGTATCTTTCTTGATTTGAGACTTCCACGCCGTCATCACAGCATTTGTAGCTTCCCAAACTGGTGGATCAGCAACATCGACCTTCCAACGTAAACCTCGTTCAGTGTCCCATCCAGTGTAAAAGTCTTGAACATCTTGGCTCTTAGAAGTTGGGCGAAAATATTGAATGAGAACGCAGTTTGGTTTTTCAGGGTTACTATTTGGATCAGACAAGGCCTGTGCAATCCAAACTGGCTGTGAATTACCATCTGCGGGACGAACTGCAACAAAATATCCTTCAAAGAGGTCACGACCAATCCTAAATGACGGTTATGGACTACCCCTCAAAGGTCCAACGTACGCTTCATCCTCCCTAAACTCTTCACGATCCTCGCCATCATCTCCCAACTGATCAACAGGGTTCGCTTGAATTCGAGTAGTCGGCCAAAACCCGTCCTTCAAAACATCTGAAGCAGTAATTAGTTCTTGTAGAGCATCCTTGACATCACGCCAATAGTAAACCAAATGTTCATAACGCCTTCGACACTCTCCAGTAACATCTGCATTGCACAAGTTCTCCCAATACTTCACGAACCCTGCAATGCCTTTCTCAATGTCCTCCAAACCTCTCATTGGCTTTGGAGGAACTGGCAATGGAACTCCACGGGGCCACAAACTACGCCCCTCAGAATCTTCCTTCCACAACTTGATACCACCACCATCTTCTCCTAACCATTCCATGTCAGTGCACAACAACTTGTACTTCATAACTGGAACTCCATTAGAATCAAGGTAGAATTTCACTTGTTGAGGCTTCGTATGTCCAACAAGCATCTCATCTCCATCTACAAAAGCCCCTGCAATAAATTTTTTGAAATCTGGCACCTCTTCAATGAGGTGAGGGATGGTAGGAATGGACTCAACATCCATGAACGACTTCATAAGCATTGGGATTGTTGGAAAGTTTTCCTTCTTCAATAACATACTCCACCTTCCAAACAATGCATCAATGTCGTCATGGGTGTGACCCACAATCATGAAGTTCACAAATACTTCTCTGAAGATCTTGTTTGCCACAAGTAGAGACCAAAAACAAAAAACATATCGATTCTTATTGTCGCTTGTGGCATTGTCCATCTGCACATTCAAAATAGGAGGTAATGGCGTCGCTGGAACTAAAAGTTCCGGTACAGGCAACAAAGAAGCTTGGCAAATTTCCGCACCCTTCAGAACACTCTTAAACAATGAAGCCGAGCCTGAACCCTCAAACAACAACCGCGAGGATGACTTTGGCACCATCTCCAAATCCCGCAACAATTTGGCCATAGAACCGATGGTATAATTGGAATCATGAGGGAAGATATCTAAGCCATAATGCGCATAACGGACATCTCCATGACCGTGGGCAATCATGCCAGTGACAGAAAGGGGTAACTTCACTAGTCCATCGATCTCCTTACTCTTGTGAGAAAAGACAGGAGAAGCAGTCTTAGCATGGTCCATCTTGTCGTGCATGATTGTGAGGCATTCATGCGGGGAAGTATGAGACATATATCGGTTTGCATAGTACAACTCCCTATGTGCACGAGCAATGGCAAGATGTTTGTCGAGCCTTCTTGACCATTTCAAAGCACTCTCAGAGCCTGCCAAAGCACTCTTCCTGAGCTCTTGCAATTTGTCACAAGTACCACACCGAGCAAAATTATCTCCAGGCCTCTTCACATCAAACTCAGCAAATTTAGTGGATCTAATCTTGCTCAAGCTAGAAGGTGAGACCCCTTTCAGTCCAAAAGCAGCATTTGCCTCGTTGATTTTTGGAATTTGGTTCTTCCATTGAAATGTAGCTGGGAGAATCATGGACACAACCTTGTCTCCAGACTTCAAAGTTCTCGTTTTATGTGGCATGTGATCAGCTTCTTTCTCTAGAATGCACTTCAACGTAGCTGAGGCTTGTTCAGTGTGCTTCCTCCGCTTAATCAGCCCCGTGTTACCGTGATCTCTTGCTTCACGTTGATCCTTGGCATACGTTTGATACCGATAAAATGTTGCTTCCGGAACCCCAGAGATAAGCATCTATGCCCGCATGCAAACATTGACACCTTCCACAGTAACCATCTTCCTTCCGTTCGAGTCATGATGAACGCTTCTGTGTACTTCGGTTTTAAGGTGCGCTCTGAACTTGAATGTAGAACGTTGGTACATTCGTTCGCGGAAGGCTCGAATTTTCTCCCTAGGACACTAGTAGAAAATCTCCCCGGTTCTGTTGATTTGGTCGCGTTGATGATCAACAGATTTCTGTTGATTAACAGAAATCTGTTGATCATCAACACGACCAAATCAACAGAACCGGGGAGATTTTCTACTAGTGGGAAAAGGCTGCACACAATTCTTGGCACAACAGACTTTGCTAGACACCAAGTTGATGGAATCTTGCGTAAGTAGCTCTTTCGCTCTCAAACCAGTCTCGCGAGCTGGATTTCTAATTACACTTGCGTAGGGGCGTGCCGATGTTGGCACAGGCGGGTTTAGAAGAGCATCTTGTATACGATTGAAGTTGTCCCGAGCATCATGATCATGGAGACTAGCTCCATGGCAGTGAACTAGTTTGATGGGCCACGCCACAAGAGCATACACTTGTTCATGAGGAATGTCTTCTTCAGAATGTGTCTTCGAGATGTGAACAGCAATATGGGTGTCTCCAAGAGGACCATTGGCACCAAGGACTAGATCTGAGTTGACACTATGGCAGGTACCCTCTCCGACAATGATGCCGTTGTTGTTGTAAAGAGTCACACACTTTGTATTCCACAGTCGACGGGTGATCGCACGCTACGGTCGTTCTTTTGCCCGATGTACAAATGAGAGTACCTCATACAAACTGTACAACAATTGTCTGCCTTGTATGCCGACGGTTTTTCTAGTACTCTGACAACGAGCCTCCTTGAACTCTGGCGCGCCTCAGTTGATTGCCTGGTATCGTGAGAGTTTTCTTCAACAGACATGAGGTTGGGTGCCGTTGTCACTGGGAGCTTTGATGCTTCCATTCAGATTGTTGCTGCAATGTTTTCATGCTTTTTGTGAACTCCAGAATGCTTCGATGTTTTATTGCCACTAATTTTGGTTTCAATTTCATTGAATGGCAAATAAAAGACATGGAGAACGACGTGCTAGGTTTAAGAGGAAGGGACCTCGTGGAAGGGCAGAGGATCGCAATGTGGTGAGGGAGAGTTTGAGAGAGGGGGAGGCAGAGAGATAACGTAAACGTAGACAATTGTTGAGGGAGAAAGATGAAGCAGCTAGGTTGCTTGTTGTGTCCGATGAATTGGAGGTTGGAAGGGAGATGTCTGCACGAGAGCTTGGGGTGGTTTTGTCTGAAATTGTTGATTTTTTCATGATGAAGATGCAAGGTTGTTCGGAGGCATCCTCTAGGTTCAAGATTATGGAGCGATTTTTAGAGGATGAACATATTTCTCTATTTCTTCCTCCATATTATCCTCGTGGACAAGATGCGAAAACTCAATTTGAATTTCTCAAAAACTATCAGCAGGAGTTGGAAGCTGTGAAGGGAGTTCAATCAGCAGACATGCTTGCTAGGAAAGCAGTTCTCTTAGACGCCGCTATTTCTACCAGTGTGACAAGCACAAAAGCTTTGTCTCGAGTTCTTAAAGTTCACCCAACCAATTTGAGGGTGGCTATCACCCGCCAAAGTAGTGTACGTATGCTTGGAACGCTGTTTGCACTTGCGAGGCGTAGGAAAAGGCCGGGACTGCCTGATGAGATTAAAGACCTTGTTACAAAGTGGTGGACTGAAGAGACCCGTGTAAGCCCCAACAGGAAGGAAATTGTACAGAAGTGGATAGGGGTGATTGCAAGAAAGGGCTGTCCTTTTTGGCGTCACAATGGAAGTGACTTTTGTGCCATTGGTTATAATTTTTGGGGTATTAATCCAATGTACTTGAAATTTTTATTGAAGATGTCCAACTTGATATTAAAGAAATTCCTCATTTTTCAAAAATTTCCAAAAGACATTTTCTAATTAAATTTTAATTTACCTAATTTGTCACACTTTGCAGTTTAGGGGTTTTTAGTACTGTGGAGTATCCAAAATTAATGATGTAGATTTGAAATTTGTGTGGTCTATTTATGCCCTAAAGATTTATGAGTTGACCAAAAATATTTCTTAAAAACATTATTTTATGTCCTCTACATTGATGCAAATAGAGGCCCTTTGCGCATACAATTCTGAACATCAAAAATGGTTTCAAAATAATTCTTTTGGTGAAATCTCATCATCATCAATCCTTCCCAAATTGACAATTTTTAGTTTTTTTTAAAATTGATTTTCCTATTTTTTACAAATTAAAATGTGAAAGTACCCCTTTTTCTGAGAATTTGCACTTTTCTAGTTCACCTAGTTAGAAAATTTTCCTACACTTTTCCTTCACATGGGACCTTCTTCTTAAAGGTATATGCACTAAACATATTTTTCACATTTTTTTAAAATTATTTTTCTAATTAAACAGTACTCCCAAAGGAAAAACACAAACGAGACAAAAAGTGAGAGGCCTTTCTTGCAACTACCCATAGGTCCGAAAACATATGAAAAACACTGCACTCACTACTTGCTCAAAAGTCAGGTACGTGCAAATCGATTCGATTGAAGTGTCTCAAAATGTTTTCAATTCAAAAATTCTAGACAATACGTTCTCTAGCTCTTTGATAATTTGAATGTGTACTGAACAGTACGTTGAATACAACATTTTAGGTACATACTGTACTTATAACTGTGCATCATGTACAAAGAGTAATGTGGGTCTCACAGTCGAGTGTTCCAAAAGTCTTCGTTGTCGGGTGGTGTGCATTGTTGGATGTTCGTACTCCACTGAATTTGTCTCGGGTCTTTGGATTACCTCTTCTGATTTCCACTTTTGATTTCTCACAAAAATTTTACATGGTTGTAGACCGCATTCTACCATGAGTTTAAAGAGGTACACCCAGACGTACCAATCAAGCAGAGAGCCTTTGAGAAATTGAAGCCTTACTTTGTTAGAGCGTGCAACGAGAGGAACGTCCGTTGCTGTAGATACCATGTAGAGATCGATATGCTTAGAGAGGGGTTCAATCGAATTCGGGATGGTTCAAAGGGAATCCACTTCTCAGAGAATTGCCAGTGCACGTGTGATGTGTGCCTCTTTCGAGTGGAAGAAGAGTCAAAGTGTGAAGCACATCTGAAGACATATACAGGTACAACAGCCCTTTGGCAAGATATCGTTTGCCCTAAGCCTGAGAACGAAGAATGGCATGCTCTGCAATGTGTCATGGGTACGTGTGCGGACTGCGGTATTTCGAAGCTTCAAATTTGCCCTCTTGAGTCATCATCGACTTCAAATGTCACCTGGAAGTGTTTTGAGAATGAAATCATTGGAGTGAAACGGGATGGTAAGCCCCGTAAGAGAATCATTGAGGTATACAAAGAGACCTCTCCACAAGTGTTTTTTGAATACTTGAAGTCCAAACTTCCCAAGTTCGTGAAGCACAGCTTCATTGCGAGGTGGCAGGACGATCAGTGCAAGCGTTCTATGCAAAGTTTGGGCAAATATGTGATTTTATCACACATTGATTTTGCCGAGAACTACACTTTTGAGATTCAGAACCAGATCCAGAGCATGTATTGGTCACTAGTAGGAGCCCCTGATTTTCTGGATGTTATAGATGAATGAACAAGTTTTGGGGAACATATGTGGGAAGATAGAGTTTCTGCCACTTGGGTGCTCATTGAATATGATGCTGAAATGAACATGAGGGAATCACAGTTTTGACATGCTCATGCCACGGCTCACATCCATATTGCAAGTAACATCAGATCCAGCAGACGCTGTTTTGGTTGACATCCCAGAAAACAGGGAAGTGTGCAAGGGGTCTGGGATTTTATTATCAAGCAAGGTAAGTTTTGTATAGTTACTATACTGTGATGTAAAATGCTGCCCAAGGTTGCTGAAGTTATTGGTTGGGCAGGTGCTTTGATTTCGGGCATACAGAACTTCCATAGATGAATGAAACTGATGTTCTGAAATTTGGTTTTCATTTCTAAACCACAGCATTATGAACTGTAAGTGCCTTTGAACTGGAGGCAACACGTTCTAATCCTTCCTACATTTTGGCGTTAAAACAAACCAAACCGCATTTGGCTATTCAGTTATCCAGATTATTTGAAAATTCGTGGCTCTTCTTCAAATTAGCAAGGTTAAAAAGAGAGTGAATATGATTTCAGTTTTCAACATTTTCTAATTGAAAGCTATAAAAAATTGTTTTCTTCTATTTATTTTAAATGTACTATCATAAAATGATACTTACTACAAACAAGATCAACGTAATTTCTGAAGGAGTTTTGAAATTGTTTCTAATGTTTTTGGAATATTTTTGAATGTTTGGAATCCCTCTAAAACCTTTTTGAATTTTTCATAAATCTTTCAAGACCTTTTCAAAATTTTCGAAGATCCTATTCAAATTCATTACTCAAATCTTTTTTTTAAAGTCTTGGAAGTTGATAAGTAAATAGGAATAAATTTCAATTGATTTGAATCAATTGAAATCTTAAAAAAGAAATTAATTTTCCAAAATGTTAAGAAATCATTTGGAAATTCTTGAAATGTTTTGATTTTGATGTACAATTTGAATTAAATTTGTATGAAATACAATTTGAATTTGTTGTTCATTTGAATTTCAGTCAAATTGCATTATGACGACTGAAATTGGAAATTCCATCAAAGCATTTATCGAATTCGCGTACACTTCCATTTGTGATTAAAACAATGGAATGAATGTTGAATCTTTGATTCAATGCACTCTATGCAATTTGATTTTTTGGAAAATCCTTTTTCTATTTCTACAGCCATGTTTTCCCAATATAGTTTTCCATTCGATTAGAATTAGAACTTTGAAGTTCTTCGAATTTCCAACTCATATTGGTAAATATAGATGTTCTCAACTTCATTTGATTGTACGTCTACGTTTTGAATCCAAAATAGTTCCTTGTTTTGCCATTTCTAATTCTTTCATGAACTCTCAATTATTTGATGAACATGAGCTTCCCAAGCCTTTCATTGTGAACTACTTTATTGTAATGGAAGTTTCTATTTCAGGAAATTGTGTGAACTCCTAAAAGGGGCCAAAACTTTTGTTTGGCCCAATTTCAAGGCACTGCATTGGTCACTCCACATTGTGTTTGATTATATGCTCAAATACTCAAGGTTGTAAGAGAAAATAAATTTTTACTTGAAACAAAATTGCAATTTCAAATAGCATTTCATAAAGGTTGTAATCCTATAGGTTGAATTATCAAAAAAAAAATTTATAACGTATAACTGAAGAATCTGAATAATTTTTCCCACACCTGTATAATTAACTTGAGTGAATGGAGACTTCACATGTACTTGGAACATCGTGTCTGAATTCGAAGCAGTTGGTTTTCGAAAATTCCTAGGATTGTCGGTACAGTCTACCAAGTTTAATTTAATTTTAAGCTTGTTGTGGAATTGTTTTCTTATTGCAAATACTAATTGAAATTGAAATTGAAATTGTAAAAATATAATCATGTTCAGGGTATGTGCCTAATTAACACCAGAAATTGAAGTCTTAGCAACTAGCTTGAAGTTTGTTTTTTTCTTCAAAAGGAACATCGACATAATAATTTGAATTAAAACTGGACTTTCGACTTCAAATTATGGTAATTCCTATATACTCTTTATTACATATGTGATTTATTCACACTTTTTAATTCACGCTATTTCATTATTTTTATTCAATGAATGTATGTTGCAAATGCTTTTTTAGTGATATAATTTGAATAACTTAACCACCTTCTTATAGTACATATGTTTTTTTTCTAATATCACTCTACTATGACTGAATGAGGTTTAATCTTTTACTTTTTGTATGTTCTCAAGTTTCTGATTAAACTGTAAGTGGTTCAGCTCGTACTCATTCAAAAATCACATCTCATACAGTTTATTCAACCTCCTAGCACCCCACAGTTTCTATTAAGAGCTTCTCTTTTCTTCCATTGAAGCACCGAAGTTAGTAATGTTCAAAGATTCCTTTCCTTTGCTATTAAAACACTTTGCACTATAGGGTGTTGTAGCATTCATCCTCTTCAATAAAAAAATAGAATCAGCGTTGGGATTTTGAATTATTTATATTTCAATTTAAATTGTTAAAGTTTAAATAATTAAATTTTAACAAATTAAATTTTATTTAGTGTGCCTTGTTCTTCCTATACGGTACCTTACGAGGCAAATTTGTAGTTTATGAGATAAAAAAAATATTTTATGACATGGTTGTTGTTCTGCTTTTATATGGCACCTTCATGAGGACACTCACCCTCCTTGACATAGTGGACCGAAACTCTGCTGAAATGTGTACGAATCAAGCCTTCCACACCTGGTCTAATTTTATAACAACAACACAAAAAAATCTGCTAGAAAGAACATCAATTTTCCTTTCAGTGACATTGTAATAGTTCTTGTATGTTTACTTCAACCTACTGAAACTCGAAGCCACAGATGCTGAATGTATTTTACATTGCAAACTTCAATGCAACTCAGATCTTTGCACATTCATAACATAATTTGTGCACTTGCACTAAAGTATGTGAGTGCGTACATCCAACTAGTCATGCATTCGACTATGTTCTCACTCACCCACATCTCCTGTGACTCTTATGTACACGCCGCCTTCTACAATGGTCTCCCTCATTGGCTCTGTCGTGAATATGGCTGGTTGCAAGCCTCACTATAAGAAACCCATGTTTTTTTTTGTGTCAGGCCAAAAACATAACATGTTTAAAAAAACATTATATGTTTTATAGAACATTGGGATGTCGAGTGAATGAAGGCTAAAAAAAGGGAAGATTTAATTAAATGTTATAAAAAGCATGCTAAATTATTGTCACAACAAATTGGTATTATCCAAAACAATGATGTAGTTTAAAACATGGTTGTCAACATAAAAATGTTTTTAAAATCATCCAAGAAAACATTCATAGCCACGTCATTATTGTTGGTCAAACATAATTAAAGTAATTAACAACATTCTAGTTCGGTCAAAGGTAAAATGACTGACTGCGATAAAAAAGATGAAAACGAGCATATGGTGTGGAAATTAGGTGACATGGCATCTGACATGGAAATTATGTGATGTGGACATGGTATGCTGACGTGGCATGCCACGTCAGCAATCATGACAGACCTATGTTACAACTTTGGATGTTTCTTTGAACATCATACTAGACATAAAGATGTTTTTTAAGACATCACTTTTAGCAAAATCGTTATTTACTGTTTGCAATCATAACATCAAAGCAAATGTTAATCACTGTGCAATTCATAACATCAAAAAGGATAAGCAAACCTTATGCAAGCTACTGGAGATGTCTTCTTTGATGTAAGCATGACTATAAAATGACCATCAACAAAGGCCTTCATGTGTTGTAAACATCCATATTTTTTCTCTTTCCTTTTGTTGAGCATATTCTTTACTTGATAAAAACATTTTTTTCCTTATAATTCCAATTCCAATAATTTTTGGTAAAATAAGAATTTTTTAAATTTATTCATGACATTATTTCAATTAAATATTGTCATTAGGGAATCTAGGATACTTATATTCTTTATATTATTGTAGTTGAGTATTTCTCTTATTACAAGATTAGAAAATCCCATTTTCTCATTTTTTTTTACTACAATTGTATACAAGGACTAAAAAAGAATAACAACACAATTTGTATTTTTTGCACTATTTGTTACAATTGCATATATTTCTTGCACTAATAAGAACACCCATATTTCTTAAATCAAAGGTAAGTATTTTTTTTCAATATAAGATTGGAGGATTTCAATTTCTTTGTTTGTTACAATAGAAATTCTCTTCAAATGAATAAGCACACAATTCATATTCTTTTCACTATTTGAAGTTTAATATTGTCTCTTTACAAATCTAAACATCCATTTTTTTATTATTATTAATTACATTTGAGTATTAGTAACACCTACATTTTTTTATATGCAATAACTTTAGTTTATAAGATTAAAATCATGTATGCCTTTTTCAAAATTTCAATACATAAAGTAATTAATTTCTTTAAGTGAATACAATAACACCTACATTTTTTTCTTTTTTAAGGCAATTTCTACGACAATTGACCTTTTCTGTTAGAAGAATGAGGGGATCCTAATAATCTTTTCATTATTGAAGTTTGGCTTTTCCTTTAGAAAATACCAACATTCATTTCTTTCTCATTGTTACAATTGGATATATCTTTACAAGACTAAGACACACTTTCTTTGTAATGAGGGTGGAATAGATTTTTTCTACAAAAATTAAGACTTGCAATATTTTTTAGTCTCACAATTGATGAAATTTACCTTACTAAAATTATAACATTTTATATTTCTTCCTTCTCTTAGATTTGACAATTGACTACAACTTGGGGAGTCGGGGGGAAGCATTGTTGAAAAACATAGGAACAATGTGTAATAAAATATAGGGTCTAATATATTCATTGCATGTAAAATTTGTAAAAAATTATATTTATCATAGGGTGCTTTAAAATTGTGAAACATGCATGATTATATAGACTATAGAGTTACACATAATACAATAAATTATGTAAAGAGTACATATAAAATAGTATATACAAATGTGAGTAACTAAAAAAAGGGTTATAGATTACCATATGAAGCTTTAAATGTATTCATGAATGGGTGATTTGTCATAAGATTTTGCCCATATTCTAAATAGAGTACTTCATTGCAAGGTACATATGGTATATGCAAAAAATACTTTAAAATTTAGTATCTAAGGGAAAAAAATGGGGTGTAATCTTGGAAAGATTGGGGTCTATAGGAAAATAATGAGGTACAATCCCTAGAGAACCAAGGCCTTATTTTTTTGGTAAAAAATTTAAAAAAAATTCTATTTCTATAACAAAGGGTAAAAAAATTTGAAAACTATTTTTTCTACAAATCTAACCATAGTATTTTTAGTATGAGAGCATGTGGAATAAATTTCAAAATTTTGAACAACATAGATTGCAAGATTTTTTTTGTTAAAGTGAAAAAACCCAGTTTTTTAGCACATTGTAAGGTTTAATTTTTTTGATTTTGAGCCTTCTTAACTTTATTTTTTTGCACTATAGAGTTTAAATCTTTGAAATGTATAATTGAGTTGAGACTCTAGGGGAAAAAAAAGTACAAAAAAACTTAATTTTTATTCTTTAAAAAAGTATTATATAGAAGTAGGTATGAAATGGAAGGAAAAGTTAAATAATATCTTGAAGGCGGAATTAGAATGCACTAATTCCAATGGTGGAATTGTTCTAGAAAAAAAAAAACACCATTTGGCAATTTTTTTTTAAATATTAAAAATTGCATTTGAAATTGAATCCTACAAGTTATTTTTCTTTAAACTCAAATTTTCAAAATTTGTTTTGTTGTCTGATCTCCCTTATTTTGAGCGATTTTGAATATAACTTTTATTCCTAAGCATCAATTGAAAAAATTATATTCCCATGAAGACAATAAACATTTCTATCTTCAAATTTAAAAAGAAGAAATTTGTATAAAATTTGAACTTGTAGGTACCTGCCCAAAATTCCATTTGTTTCTCAAAGGAAAATAGTTTTTCGGGGATAAGTAACATATTATATTTTAAAATGCCCATCAAAAAAATTATAATTACCAATACGATGCAATTAATTAATCACCAATATTTATCTTTAATTTAAAAAATACTATGTCTTTTCATGAATTTTGCAAGATAAATAGTCCCCTTTTAAATAAGTCATTACTGTAGGTGTATGCAAAATATAAGAGAGAGTGCCACTTCTTAGGACTACATAAGTCTTCAATAAGAATAAAAAAGTTAACATTGTTCTCTTTTTTCATAATTATTTGGCAATTGATTTTTAATAGAGAGTAATTTTTTGCAATTTTTCGTTCTTGTTTATGACAATTTTTTATCTAACATAGTAATATATGAGTGTGTTAGTTATTTTTAATTCTATAGTGTATTCCTTTATTCCAAAACTTTGTAACTAGACAGAGTCTTTCAAAGGAAAATCTGGATGTACTCAAGTCTGACAGTCGGATAATTGTGCTGAATTATGCGACCACAAAACAAGACGTACTTGCAGACCTGACAAACAACCATGCAAACGCAAGACGATGTCTAATAACATTCATTTGACATCTATAGCAACCACTTCTACTTTACCAAGATCTCTGCCCAACAACACTGCAATTCATGCGGGAAGATCTTTCACTTGTGAGTAAGAAGCATTCAAATTGAATAGTAAATTAACTATAATGTATTGCAATATAGGTAATATTTGGGATAGAAAAACGGTTGAATTAGATGATTCCTTTGTTTCTATGATTGCAGAGAATCTTTTTTGCGAGAAAGATGATCCTAATCCAAGGACCATTGATGAAGCAATGCGTCGCCCTGATTGGTTGAAGTGGAAAGCTGCTATCAAGGAAGAGTATGCTTCTTTGAGGAAAAGACAAGTGTTTGGACCTATTGTCAATGATCGTTCTTCTCGACCTATTAGATTCAAGTTGGTGTTTGTGCACAAACAAAATGAAAAAAGTCAGATTTTTCCGATACAAAGTTTGTTTGGTTGCTCAAGGTTTCAATCAAAAGTTTGGTATTGACTATGATTGTACATATTCTCCAATTATGGACTCTATCACTTTTAGATACCTTATTGGAATGACAATGTATACTATGCTTGAAATGAATCTTATAAATGTGGTCACTACTTATCTATATAAAGATCTTCATACTACTATTTATATGAAAGTTCCACCTGCCTTGAAACATCCAATCTAATAGTTTCCATTCCAGACAAGCATCGTGGTGTTAATTACACAAGGAATTATATGGCCTTAAGCAAACTGAAGTTATGTAATATCAACGGTTGCGGAACTATCTTTTTGAACATCATTTTATAAATGACAAATTACTTTCATGTCTCTTTATCAAAAGAGATACATCTGGATTTGTGATTATAGCAATATATGTTGATGACCTAAATGTTGTGGGTACCAAATCCGCAATCTTTGCAATAGCATAGCAACTTACACGTGAATTTGAGATGAAATTGTTGGAAAAAACTACGTTTTGCATAGGCTTGCAAATGAATCATTCCAAAGATGGTAGCGTGTTTCTTTCCCAAATGACTTATATTAATCGAATCTTAAAAAGATTCAATATGATGAAAGCTTATCCACTTTCCACACCTAATCACCTATGGTTGGTCGTAGCAATACAAGTGATGACCCTTATATCGCCTTTGCAAAGAGGAAGAGGAACCATTGGGTGAACAATACCCATACCTCTCTGCGGTCGAAGCTCTTTTATATATATTTGGCTACTTCTACTAGACCGGATATCGCATTTGCAGTTAGTGTACTTGTAAGGTATAGTTCCTGACCTACATTACGACATTGGAATGGTGTTAAACACCTCCTTCGTTATCTAAAGGGCACTAAAGATTTAGGAATACACTATACACGGGCTATAAATCTTAAGTTGGTTGGATATGATGATGCGGGCTATAATTCTGATCCTACAACATTGAAGTCTCAAACAAGGTATGTTTTCATAAGACATGGAGTTGCAATATTATGGAAATTGGTGAAACAAACAATTATAGCTACGTCATCAAATCATGCAAAGATTATTGCTTTGTATGAAGCATCTCAGGGATGTGTTTGGTTGAGTTCAATTCATAAATTTATTCAAACAAATTGTAGATTACCATACGATGATTCTCCAACTATTTTATATGAAGACAATAGTGCTTGTATTGCACAAATGTAAGTAGGCTTTGTGAAGGATGATCGAATTAAATATATTGATTCTAAATATTTTAGTTATACCCATGATTTGATTACGAAGCAAGCACTTGAAGACAAGAAAGTCATTTCAGCAAAGAATCTTGAGGATCTCTTTACCAAGGCTCTTCCATTCAGTACTCATCGTTGGCTTGTTCAAGGTATTGGAATGTGGCGACTTAGTATGTTAATGCAAGAAATTTAGTTATTAGAAAATCTTTCTTTTTCCTTCCTTGGATTTTTCCCATTGGGTTTTACCATGTGAATGGATTTACAAAGATGTTGTATTCTTTTTCCTTCATCTTTGGTTATGTCCTTGATTCTAACCAAGGTTTTTTTTTTATAAGGTTTCAATGAGGCAACAATTGTATATCTTTAAGATTACAATATTTTTAGTAATAGTATATCGAACGAAGAGGAGTGTTAAGAATAGCATACTATCCTTATTACACTCTCTACTATAGTTATTTAGAGTTCTCTCTAGTTATAAAGACATATAGGGATAAGATGAGAATACTTTGAACCAATAGGAGAGAAGAACTACTCTTTTTCTCTCCTCTACATATGTTTCTACTTCCTTCTAAAGTTTACTCTTTCCTTCTTGCATATTGAGTGTTCTTATTTCGTCTCATATTCTCAACATAAAATATAAGATTTATATATTTTTTGAATTTATCATAAAAAACGCAATGTGAAGCGCAAAAAAGTAGAAAGTATACATATAGTATAAAATTATAAAATTATTCTTAAATTCTCTTCAAATAAAATTTTGAAGATATAACTTCAAAAATTCATCAAAAATACAATTTTTATTTTTAGGATTTGAAATTTTTCAAGGTTGATCAAATTTGTAGTTTCTATTGATTTGTAAAAAAATCAAAAAAATCTAGTGATAAGAGCATCAATACTTTTTCCAAATAGTAAGTTTTACAACAATAGGCAATTCTAAATACTTTGGACTAACTCTCTTATTATTTTTGTTAGACTGTACTCATCTTATTTTTTAATATAAATGTTGAAAGACAAACCAATGTTTTCAAAATTTGAAATTTTTTGTGGAATTTTTTTTTTGGCCCAAAGTCAATTAGCACTCCAGAATAGTCACTTGGGCATTTAGGGTTAATGTTGGAATGATCCATTTGTTTACATCTATATTAACTCTATGACACCGTTGCAAACTCTAAGTGTCTAAAAAATGGATGATTTTCATAGAGAAGAGCATGTCCTTATAAGGTTAATGGATGAAATATATAAATGTGGATGAAATTTAAAATTATTCATCAAAACAAGTATACCACTCATCAAAAATAGAGCAATATTATTCGTAGAATTTCTAGTAAATTAGAAATTCCATTTACTAAAATTCCCTCCAAAAAATTCTATTGCTTTTGAGCAAAAATCGCTAAGAAAAACATTGCTTCTAGTCCTTACTTTGTACTGATGAAGTTGGATAATTGTTTCATTTTTTATAGTCATCACTAAAAAGAATTGCTATAATACTAATTATGATATTATTTAGGCCATTGACATAATGTCTTTTGTATACAAACCTACAAAAATTACTAAAAAAATAGTATAACTATGAATAAGTATGTCTATTTGTTCTCTTTATGCATATAACACTAATTTTTCAAAGATACTATTCATAAAATAATTCAATCAGTGTAGGTTTCTATAGAACTATGTGGTGTCAATTTCCTTCAAGATTACAACATGTAAGTGTAACTAATTTAACACCTTCACTAATACTATATCCAAGTGTTACCATTAACTTTCTTTGTAGAATAATCAAATGAATCCACCCAAAAATTAAAAAAATGTTATACTAATATCTCCTAATTTACCATACACAGATTTTTTTACAAAAAAATTGTTAGCAAGTTTTAAAACTATTTAGTACTAACCTTAATAGCCAAGTATTGTAGTACAAATGTTCTAATGAGGAATTAATCATAAATATAATATTTTCAAAATAGGAGACAAGGTTTAGAATTTTGATACTAAGGAAAAATTGTAATGAGCCTTCAATTGTAAAAGGAAATACTAGAAAAATTAATACCTTAGAACTTCAAAGTTTCAAATGAGTGGTGCTTGGCAATTAGGGGTAATTGATGGTCCCAACCCCCGCACTCTTTTCCTCTTCCCTTTTCTATGTTAGCAGCGTGAACCCTTCGCCATTTTCGTCCCTCAGAATTTCGTGTCCAAGGGTGTAGCTTGCATCCCCGCATTCGCAGTCGAATTTAAAGCTTTGCAAGCTTTACTCTCATTTTTGTGGTCTGTAGAGTTTCCTCTGCATTGGAACACAGGCATTACTGGCGCTACTATGATGGAGGACGCTTCCGCGAGCCGAGTGTCGTCCACGCCTGCGTTCGGCAGAGGTGTCGTTCATGAGCACTGGCCTCGCTTGAATGGTGCTTTGGTGGTCTCCGATTTGCAGAGGTGATTGGCTGGGGTACAGAATTGGCTGGAGGCAGGGGCAAACACGATTTCGCGCTCGGTTGAAGCAGGGAAAGGCTCCATAGCGCAGAGGATTGAAAGAATTGGAAAGAGAGAGAGAGGCGGTGTGAACGGCGGGCAATTTGATCAACTGTGGATGACTTTGTCAGGGTTTGGAGCGCATTTGCAGAGGGCAAGGTCGGAGTTAGTTCTGAATCAAGGAGCGCTTCGACAGCCTCTGTTGGCAGCAATGTCGCTTGGAGTGGCGGAAGGGAAGCACATATTTGATATTGCAATGAGCGGGGAGCAAGTGGCGAAGCGATTAGATGGGGTGCCCGTGTACACTGTGAGCAATTCCGCTAATGAATTCGTTCTAGTTTCGCATTTGAACACGTCGAAGTCGCTAGGGATTTTCTGCTTTCGAGAGGTGGACGCTCAAGCGCTTCTTTCTCAAGTACTTAAAAATACTCTCCAATTGCACTGCCAATTTCCGAAGTGCGGAAATTGTTGTATGTCATGGATATGTGACATTAAATAGGGAAATTGTAAAACCCTAGCCTCTAATACCCTTACCTCTCTTACCTCAAGCCTTTTCAAGTGCAATTTCCATAATTATCATGTCTGTGTTTCAACCTCCTGCGATGTTAGTGAGGGTGTTGGTACAAGGGGCAAGTACAAGGGTAGTCTTGTTCTAAAAACACTTCTTCCTAGGATTTTGGTGCTATCATAGAATTTTTCTAATAGAAAGTGTGAAATTAGGGAGGTTTGAGTGTCTCTACAGTTTGCAAATTCAGAGTGTCAATTACTTACTGACATTTTTTTCGTTTTATCTTGGAATGTGTGAATTTGTATTTGATCGCAATCCTTTCCTACTAAACCTGCACACTCAACTATGAGCTTCTCAATATGAAATGTACAGTATGATTGATCTGCATTTTCTTTGTTGGTTCAGGTTCGGGATCGCGAACCATCTTTAGGCCGTGGAGCCAAAGTTGTTGCTGTATCACTCGACAAGGTGGGCGTTCAGTCTGTACCTTAAACCGTAGGGTTAAGCCTTCGTGCATAATTACATCGTGTTGACGTCTTATTGCTTCTAATAGATATTTGTAGATTGCGTCTCTTTAACTTGAAGGTTTTGATGGAATCTCTTTGTGCCACAGGTCTACCAGGTCAACACCGAGGGCATTGCTTTCCGTTTCTTGCCAGATCCTCGTCAAGTCAAGAATGCACTCGAGGTAGTTGACTCCCTTTTTTCAATCGACTGAGTCATTTGTGGTGTACAAAACGCAAGTGGCTTAAACAGCAGGGTCGTTGTCTCGACACTTGTGTGTACTTGAAAGAGCAGATTTTGCATTTATGCCATTTGATTATGACAGCTGTTCGATGACTGGTTGGCAGTGTCTCCTCAAAGATATCCGATCCGAAGATTAATTTTACTCCTGATTTTGATGGTGGTATAGACCATGCGCGATACTAAAGGAAATTCATTTTTATTTACTTATATGCCAGGTTTTTACGGCCTTGTTGCATGGCTAGCTTCTAAAGCTGGTTACCTTTATTACAGACAAGGTTTAAGGCTGGGGAAGCAGGCAAGGCTTTTGATGGAGTACCAGTGTTCCAGGTATAGCTGCAAGTATTTCTTTGCTGTCACTCTAAAGTGCTAGTCTTGATTAATTCAGCTGTTACTGAGTTGGTTCTTGTTGGGTAATATATGCTATATTATGGAAATGCATCCATGAGATCGAAGCAGTTCTAAAGAGCATGATGTTATGATCGTTCATGTGCAGTCTGACAACCTCATCTTGAGGAGCAATAACTGTCGTTTTTGTCCAATTTTTTTCTCCAAGGTGAGCATTTCTGTACTCATAACATGACCAAGATTCATTTATAATAATGTAGCCATCTTCTGTTGTCAGTTTTTATTTTTTTTATTCATTCATGCATCTAATGCTGTAGTTCTTTTCGCTCAAGGTGCATGCCGATTTTTGTAAAGTCCCGTGTATCACCATCTTGGAGGGCTTGTATAAAACCTGAAACACCTTTTTGCAGTATCAATGTTTTGGTCTCTTTGAGCACTATGCAGTTCTCGTTGTGATGTCCTTCTACAAACTTAAAGGAATGAATTAACAATGTATTTATCTTCTGAACGTGTGGGCCCTAGACTCTAAACCCTTGAAGCGTAATTGTTTGGTCACGGGCATGTTGCGGCACAGTCATTCGGGTGAGAAGGTGGTTTGAGCGGAATGGCGAGAGTAAGCTCTGGGGACTGGTTTTAGGGGATTTCTGGGGGATCAGGAAATTAGGATTAGGAATGTGGCGTTCTATGGCTTGTTGGGAAGAATTTACCGATTCTGCGGAGTAACTTGGTGAATTTGAGTTTGGTCAAAAGAGTAAGGTGGATGGAGTTTTTGGGTTTCGAGGATTTGGTAGAAAGCAAGAATTTGACTTGAATTTGACTGTATTCAGGGGGATGGGAAAATTAGGGTTTAGAAATGTGGCGTTTGATTGCGTGTTGAGAGGAATTTAGCGATTTTGCGGAGTATCCTGCTAAATTTTAAGTTTGGTTAAGAGATCAAGGTGGCTGTAGTTTTGGGTTTTTATGGATTTGGTATGAAGCAAGAGTTTTAGGGAATTTTCCGAAGCTGTCTGAATTTTTGTATTGGTGGTTGGGATTCTGAGAGGTTTAGGGTTGTGTGCTTGTTTGTGTGCGGGTAGATGTTTCGGATGGGATTAAGGTGCGTCTCAAATTGTCGGCATCGGAAATTTTGAGAGTAGCGGACCAGATAATTTCGAATTCAACAAGTGTTCATGACGTAGTTGCTGCTGTTCCCCTTGATCAAGTAAGAATAAGAAAAATGCTGCCTCCATCCCTAAGTCTTAGATCCATGAATTAATGTTTTCTTTCTTATTTCACGGATTGCAGTTTTAAACCCGGTTTCCAGGTCCTTAACTTATCGGTATCGAGGTTTTTGTTTTGATTGGCGTTTCTACAGGTGAACTATGAGAATGTGATTGCACCATTGGCAATTCTAGAGTCAGAGGAGTTTGCTTTGGTTCAAAGTTGTGTATTTCCTGCCCTGGTATCGACTTCGAAGGAAGTTCGAGATGCCAGTTCTGAAGCGGAGAAGAGAATTGATGCCTACAATGTAAAGTGCAGGTAGTTATGTATTTCAATGTTAGTTTGTAGTCTAATGTGTCTTATGTGCTGTATGAAACTCTTGATGTGTTTTATTGGACGCACGGGAAGCCGTGTAGTGGGATGTCTTACTATTTGGTGCTATGTACAGTATGCGCGAAGATGTATACCGTGTTGTGAAGGCCTTCGCTGAGAAGGCCGATCTTTTGAGCCCTCAAGCCCAGCGATTTGTGGACCATTTGGTGAGTCCCTTCCTTTCACGTTTTCCCGTAATTAGGGTGGCTACTAGGTTTTATAGTAGAGTATACTATCTACGTCACTATAAGCAATTTAACATACTCAGGACTGTGATTCTTTGGAGGTCACTATGGAGCTGTAGAGAGATACCTTTGGGTACTAGAAACAATTTGTTGAGATCAATTTTTTTGCTCACTGTGTACGAATTCAACATGAGTCAGTACAAGAGACGAGGTCAGTTCCCTAATATCGTGTTCTTCATAACCCGTTCGGTTTGGAATTAGTTGTGCGTAAGGTTTTCCAAGAACAACAACATAAAGTAGAGGCTCCATCAGCCATACAGTACATTTGAGGCTCCATTGACCGTACATGTGAACTTTGATTTGTGCGAAGTGTGAATGGAACCTCTTCCTTGTATTGTGATTGAAAACTTTACATTATATACGATCTTTACTCCTCACTAGTGGATCCGATCTTATGCATCTCCTTTGCTGCAAGTCAGAGATTACGAGAGATTGGGTTTGAACTTATCTGCAGACATTAGGAGGAAGGTCGAGTTTTTGAAGACCACCATTGGCGAGCTGTGCATCGAATTTCAGCAGAATATGAATGAAGAGAATCGTCGCCTCTACTTCACTGAAAGTGATCTAGCAGGATTACCTGCGGACTTCATTAAGGTCGTACTTCTGTAGGAATTTAATCTTGCCTGGGACTTCTGTGAGACTTGAAAATTGCAAGCACAGAGTCAGTGTTGTAAGATCAAGTATTTTTTAGATAATGATTCTTGTGTGGCTCGTCTTTGTAGCCTGTTCTGCGTTCACGTGTGGTTTCTAAAGCCTTTTTCTTTCTTCAGGAACTTGCTCGTGATAGCGAGGGCAAGCTATCACGAAAATATTGTCGTCGGAAATCAGTCCAAAAGTATAAGAAAACAACACTGGAGGATGGCTAGGTTCATATGGCTATGGCGGAAGGTGACAACAATGTGGACACAAGCGTTGGGCCCAGCAAGCGGAAATCGGTGAAGTGGAATCAAGCGGGCATGGATGCCGAAGGTCCGAAGTCCACTTCGTTGTGGGTTGACGAAGGTTGGTATGACAAGCGTGTCGTTAGTGTGGAGAACACGAAGGACACTTCCCCTGTGGAGGACTTCTCCCCTACGCTGTCTATCTCTCCAGAGGAGCTAAAGAATTTGAAGGAGGTCGCTCTTGGTGACCCTTGCGAAGCGAATTTGTTGACAGTCTTGGAGCCTGTGTTTGGGTATAAGGCTTTTCGCAGTGGGCAGTTGGTTGCTATTCAGCGTGTGCTGGCGATGGAGTCCACTTTGCTGGTGCTTCCCACTGGGGTAGGGAAGTTTCTCACCTATCAGGTTCGTGCTCTTCTCGCCTTGTCGGATCTGAAACCCGAAACTCTCGGAGCCTCATCATCTCATCTCTTGCGCTTGAGGGAGAAGATACTATGTAAGGCAAGCATTTTAATGTGCTTAGGAGAGTGGTTATTGGGAGATCGATGTAGCGCCGTGGAGAGATCAGTATGCGTACAAGACTGAAATCTGTGTAGATCAAACATTTGTTTTTGTGAATGAATTTCTTATGCAATTTCAAAGGAGGTTCTAGACCAGTGCAAGTGCCAGTTGACAACCCTGTTTCTGTTGAAAGATCAGTGGCTGTACACATTAGCTAAGTCAATTGAAGGTCGACTGTCTGAATAGATGAGTAGCGGTTGGTAAGATGTGATAAAGTCTCTCTTGGTTCTAGTATCGTCTACCTCACTGTAAATACGTCTTTTAGTAAGCAGCTCCCAGCGTATGTTCTACCGGGACTCACTTTGGTGATTAGTCCATTGGTGGCGTTCATGGCGGACCAGCTGCAACACCTTCCTCCGTTGTTGCCTGGAGGTCTTATCAATAGTTCTCAGGTATGGGCTTTTTTATTGTATGGCTAAAACCGCTGAAGGATCAAGAATTCTTGATTTGAATATGCATTGCTTTGAACATTGTTTCGCTGAATACCAAGCAATTGTGGGGATACTGATCAGGTGTTCAATCTGATTGCAGAGCACTAGTGAGAGCACTGAAGTAATGAGTCGACTTCTTTCTTGTCAAATTAAGGTTCGTTTTGTGGCTATCTTTATGACCAGCTGCACCACGTACATTGTCATGATTCTTGGAATGCTGGTGTGAGTTTGAATCTCTTGCCTGCATTTACTAGAGTTTGTATTAGTCTCTCATCTATGTCACACAATGACAGTGTATAGGAGTTTTTGGGCTAGCCCTTATGGGAAGGGCTGTCACAACCTCTGTCTGTGAATTTGTGCCAAGCATGAAGCTCACCAAAACCATTGAATACTGATTAGCGTGTATTAACAATATTCCTTTGTTTTCTTGCATTGAAGGTGCTATTCATATCGCCAGAGCATTTGTTCAGCAGTAGTTTTCTGTCTGCTCTGGACTCTCTCCCTAGCAATGGTGGATGAGGCTCACTGCCTTTCCGAATGGTGAAACATTTGCCTTCCGAATCCAGTTGTGTGTACAGTTAGTGATTATGAGCCTCACACTCCTTAGAAGTTGTGTTATCACTAGTCATAGACTGACTCACCTGCTTTTGTCCTTCACTATGTCTGCTTTCAATGTGAGCTGACCCTTGTTTCATCTCTCCAGGTCACACAACTTTCGACCTTCATATAATAGTCTTGGCAACATACTGAAGAAGCGTTTGCTTGTCTCGTGTGTTCTAGCCTTGACGGCAACAGCTACCAAAGAGACAGAGTGTTCCATCATCAAAGCCCTTTCTATTCCTTCATCAGGAATTGTGCAAGCATCTGCTGTTCGCCAAAATCTTCATCTATCTGTCTGGCGACCTTCACATCGGCAAGTTATATTAAAATCATTTTTCTGATGCAAACTATATGATAGTGCGAGTCCAGAAAGATTTTCGAATTTGAATTGCTGCATCTGATGATCTGTTCCTCTTCACAGGCGGAGGGATCTACTTGCACTGCTTCGGTCTAGTCCGTTTTCAGAAGTCCAAAGCATCATCATCTACTGCACATATCAGGTATTAAGAGGTTCACATGTCCATGTACGACTTGAATTTCATATTTTTTGATTCTTAGACTGGGTCATTCCTCTTGTCCCTTAATGAGGTACCTGTTCATGCAGGCTGAAGCTGATGATATAAGCAGATATTTGGAGGAGAAAAAGATTGCTGCTAAGGTTTACCTGCCGTCCCAAGCATGTTGTCTTTGTGTCAAGAGTGAAGTATAGCGTTCCCATGGTTAGCCAATGCTACTAGTGAAGGCATTTTTAGTGCTTCTTCTAATTTTCAATCACATTTTTAATTGTTCCTGCAGAGCTATCATATTGGTAGACCGTCCTCTGAACAAACTCGTGTTTACCAACTCTTCTGTAGTAACAAACTGCGTGTGGTAAGTTAGTTCTTCCTGACCCTTTGCTTTTCTTCGAATCTGGATATTCTCGTTCTTGGGACTTCATTCTTGACATTATTGAGCAGGGTAAGAAGACTTGCATGTACGTCTATTAAGAACTTCCACGAACTTCCGTTTTATGAGGTCTGTTGTTCTGATGTGCAGGTTGTTGCCACTGTTGCTTTTGGAATGGGCTTGGATAAGAGTAACATTGGTTCGGTAATTTAACATTTTGAATTTCCGCTGAAGGCTTTCTCATGCAACTGTGGTCTCCTCGACATTGTATTGTTGCAATAATCTGATCCTTGCTTTGGGATAGTTAGGTTGTAATTTTTTTACTGGACGTTGAAGAGCAGCAGGTGATCAGTGGGCACAGGCATTGTTGAAGGGGATAATTATATTTAACCTAGAACTTTGAAACCAACAGAGTTCTAGTTTTGAACTTCCCATTCTGCAGGTAAGTCACTACAACATGCCTAGAAGTCTGGAGCATTATATACAGGTAGGCTAGTTCATCCCTACAGTTGCAATTCTCTTACAAATAACGCTCTTTTCTTCATGGGGAGATATAAGTTTATGACGTTGAATACTATGCAGGAAACTGGACGTGCAGGTCGTGATGGCAAACCTGCCTTCTGCCACGTTTTTCTGGACGATACAGACTATTTGAAACTCCGCAGTCTTGCACACAGGTATAGCAACTAGGTGGCATAGACTTTTGGTATATCATTTGGTATATTTCCTCTCTTAAATATGAAAGAGATAACTCTACAATCTAAATACGACTGGTGTCTGTATGTCAAATTGGTTAGATGAGGCTTGATCTATCTGGAAGGCTATGGTAGCCTTGCCGTTGCTCATCATTTTCAAACCTTTACTTCAGCTGACATTTCGGCTATTCTGCAGCGACGGTGCGGACACCTTCGCTGTGAACAAGTTTCTTTGTCGAGTGTTTCAAAGTCCACCAGATACATCAAAGTCTATGACCTCAATCAATGTTGAACAAACAGCTATTGAATTGGATCTCAAAGAAGAGGTAAAGATATAGCTTCAAACATGTTGTCCGAACTTTAGAGTGAGTTAATCTTTCTTGAAGCAGTGATCTTTGCCTCGATCGTGTCTGAAATCTTGGATGTGCAGGTCAAGGCTACAATTTTGTCGTTCATGGAAGTCGGAAAGGTGCAGTACGTGCATGTGCATTCCAAGTTAAAAGCAACATGAACTTAACGTTCTACAAAGTGAGTGTTTCTGTTTGTTTAGTCTTTTAACTCTTTCAGAATTATGCAATTATTCACTTTGTATTCTTAAGGTAGACCTTTGCTGAGTTGGAGGGTCTCATGTCTCAGACTAAAGCCGCTTTTCTTGCAAAACATAGTGCTCTGGTGGCGGCAATCGTCCTAAGGTGACTCCTCTCTCCTTACATAGATTTCACCCATTTTATTGGATTCTGAAGTTATTTGGTTCTCATTTGATTGTTCTCGGACAAGATCATGTTATTTCTATCTTCTTTGTGTCATATTATGAGGGCCTGCAGTTCTTTGTATTTTATCGGTTGTTTTCAGCATCTGGGATTTCAGGCCGTTGTTGATTTGAAAGCTGGACCAGTTTAGTTTGTCCAGTTTTTGCACCCCTACTGGATGTACCTTCTATCAGGTGGCCAAGCTTGATGCAATGTATACTGCAGCAGCAGCTGCCGCGTCTCGTCGTGGCGAAGAGACGAGTAGTAATTCTGAGTGTACTGCCCAGCAACTATCTCTGCAAAGTAGTATCAGTACATACTTCAACAGATGTGAAGATAACCCGACAACCCCAGCTGCACCTAGCATTGTGGAGTCCACAAGGTAGAGTCCCTACTTCAGGTCTTCTCTAACTTGGTTTCTTATTTAACAATTATCTTCTCTGCCCTACAACACTTTCCTAGGATTATGAAGCTCTGTACAACTCTTACAAAGCACTAGTGGTACGGATATTATGGTGTTGTAGCTCTTTCTTTGAAGGCAGATATCAAGGTGTGGTTACTACTGAATCCTTCACCAAAGTTGTTATGATTTTTGGAAGTTTGTGGCTGTAGTATTAGTTATTTATTTTTCTGTGTGTAATATTCATGGAATTGCTAAACCTATTCAAAGAACTGATGTTGATACGCTCCACTACTGAGCAGGTCTTCTCAAAATCCCACCAGAATGCGAGTTTCACTGGCAGAATGGTCGCCCGAATATTGCATGGTCTGTGGAGCCCTGCATATCCTTACGCATCCTGGTGCAAGAATCACTTTTGGTATGTACCTCATCTCCTATTGAAATTTGATGTTGAAAGAGTAAACAAGTGTGGATAATATAGGTGTTGGTATCCATTTGCAGGTTCTCTTTTGAGACGAGTTGATAGCTAACATATCTACCTCATTGTGCGGGAGCTTTCTCATGCATAGAACGTGGATGTGGCTACCGAAGTACTAGTATGTAATATAATGTGTGATTGCTTCCAATTGACTGCAAGTCCACAATTGTCTGTGAAGCACCTCATGACAACTAAGTTCGAAGTGCACTGTTGAAGGAACAAACTTTTTGATGAGCATCAAATTAATAGCTTCTATAGTGGAATACACAATTGCTTAGTGCAGAGTTACTGCATCATTTTGGACCACTTAGATATTTCATGAAGTGTGATATAGGCTAGGAGGAGGTGCAATGGTTGTCAAGCATGTTCGATGTCCAATTGATTCACCAAGAACAGCATTGCGCAGGTATTGTGAGCAATGAGCAACATATTCTAGCATTGCACAGGTACTGTGAGCAATGAGCAGCATATTCATCTCTTGAAGAATGAAGGTTTCTATACATTTTGAACGAATTTCAAGTCGTAGAGTTTCATAGTTTGGAGCTTCGTTTCCACACAATTGGTACCTTAGTACCAGAGCTCACATAAGTTAGTGCATGCTTTGCATCCCTGTTCATATAACATGTGTACGATGTAGGCTACCAAACTTTGCTGTCATTTTTTAAACGTGATTGTGAGTAGCATTATTAGGTCACCTGATCGTAAAACCAATATAGCTCAATTGAAGAGATACCTATTATAAAAGACGTTGGTTAGTACATGATGGATAATTAAGTTCCATGCTAGCCTTTCTACCTCAGAAACATATGTGCTATAGTGCAGAATTAGCATATGTTGTGTGTATAGTAGTATGTACATGCTTGTAGCATGAAATATAGAAACAAATGCTTCATAGCATACTATGTAAAGCATGTAGATGTCAGAATATGCTAGTGCACAAGTGTTGTGATGTAATAAAATGTTTATGAAGAAGTTGGCCAACGTGTTATTCAATGTATAATCTCATCAATGCCTTGTTCATTGTAATATGCTTGAGGATGTCAATGACAATGCAATAACATGCGGGGAAAAAAATGTATAGCACACATCTATGAGGTATCGATGATTTTTAAGAACATGACCTAAGGAAAAGCAAATGTTTTTTTTAATGTTCAAGTCCTCATTACACGTGTTTAGCAATGTACAATAGCACTAGGAAAATATTGAATGACAAGGTCAATCTATTTTTGTGGTTGTTGACACTCACATCTTCCAGAATGCACTTGATAGGATCAGCTAATTATTCAAAACATTACTCTAATGCGCTACTCATTGTGCAACACATGTACCCTATTGTCAAACTGTACATGGCGAGTTCCATATTCTCTTTGTGACCATGTTAAAAAGAATGTGCAAAAAATTCTCCACTCTACTGCTATGTTCTGTGGCACACATAGAACTCCACACTATTTCGTACAGAATCAGTAGCACTGTTGCAAATGTTGTCTCATTAATCTTGAAAACATAATTAAGTATGAATGCACCAAACACTGAGTAAGCCTCTGAAACATGCAATCAAACGTAGCGCCTCATTACTTCATTATGGAATTCGTCATTCTAAACACTGAAAATTTGTTGATATTGATAGCCTCAGTGTTGCTGTGAACGTCACAGACCATGTCTCTCCGTTTTTCAGAACGTTGAGTTCAACATGAACTGCAATGTTCAACTGAATTGAACTGAAACAACCTCATTCGCCACATAAGTGTCGGTCTGGTCAGAAAAAAAATAAAAAAAAATAAAATTACTTGGCGCTGACATGGCACTGACGTGGCTTGTTTTTTTACCCCTTTTTACCCTCAAAATTGTCCTGTCACTCTTGATGTTCCTAGCTGAACACAACATGTTTTTCCAAATTTGACTATGTTTTTCCCTTGTCATTTTTAACGGATTTACCTAGACATTCACAGTATACATGCTTAACGTTGCAATTCACATCCACCTACGTCTGAGGACGTGTTACAGAAAACGAGGCTTTCTTATAGTGTGGTGCTCAACCCAGATCAGTATCCTTATGCATATTACGTACCGTTTTAAACCAGATGGAACTATAGTGAAGGAATCTCATTTCTACATAACTGATGATGAAAAGCACGATTCCCTTTTTGTTTAGCATTGCTTGATGCAGCATTGGCAATGGCTAGAGTCTCAAGGTTTGCATGCCATTGCCCTCAGTTTTGTTTTGTATGTCTTGTCTCACTTTCTCATTTGAACTACTGGCCTAGGTCCTATAAGAGTTTATTAGAGGTGGCACGAAGAATCTGAACCCTCTTTAGAACTACTATGCTTCTGTACTGCACATATAGACGATACATATTGTACTGATTGTGTATTGCAAACCTAAAACTCATGTCATGTATTGTGTCATTTTACAGGGATTCGACCGGCACACCACATAGTGTGGTCCGACGGTTGCGCAGGACAATTCAAAGGTGCTCGACCGTTTTATTTTGTAGCCAGATATCCCGGCCTGACAAATGGCTGTACTATGAACTGGAACTTTTTTGGAACTGGACATGGTAAGGGAGAGTGGGATGGAGCTGGTGCTGTCGTGAAGCGTGCTTTGAGACAATCCCAGCTACACAACACATGGAGGAGGATGCAGAATGCACATGATGCGGTGTCTTTCTTGAATGAAACCATGGGAGGGATGGTTGACACGAATTTTGAGAAGACATGCATCAAGGAAGTATTTAGATATTTTTGGGAAATACCTAAGGACTGTATGAGGGAGCGTGGTTACCTATGCGAAACTGTCCAAGGTTCCCAGGCCTTGCATTCAATCTACTCTTTTGCTGTTGCAGATCCAACGCAACTGTTTGTTCGCAAACTCTCCTGCTTTTGTGCCTATTGTCTCGACAGCAATTTCATGAATTGCATAAATAAGTCCCATGTCGAAAACTGGGATTTGGTGAAGCTGAAACCACACAACCTCCAAGAAGTTGCTGACCACATGATAGACCACGACGTATTAGATGAGGAGGACTGGGAGGAGGACGTAGAAGGCGAGGGATTTGGCGATCTCATACGGCCAGGTGACAACTTTGTTGTTCCTGCTATGGAAGGCAATGTCGAGGGAGCAGAGTTCTACATTTTGCAGTGCACAAGGGGAAAATATGAGGTTCAGCAAGGGTTTAAATGTACATGGGGCCCTGAGTTTGAAGCGGGCGACTTCGTAGTACGAGGCACTTACTATCAAAAGTGGAACAATGGATATGTATTCCTTAGTAATTCTCAACCAGCTCACATTGACGCACATCTTGTGGTGCATGGCAAATTTGCAATGATTCCAAAGCCAGGCAGACGTAAAGGTGGGGAAGTTACTTACGATATAAACGAAGACAATGTTGCTACTATTAGGGCTGGCTTACAGCGGTTTAGACAGGAAGACGATTAAGGAGCCACAATGTCTATTCTTCCTAAACATTCTCTGTTTTTGTACAATTAGGTACTCTTTGTACAAATATGTACTTGGTTTTTGTTGTCCCTACCTACAGTGTGAAACGTTTATTCCAATTAATCTACTACGATTCCTGTTATTTCGTTTTATTTTTTTATTTTTTCAAGAAAGGGGGAACTCTTCAGTCTAATTCTTACAATTCTACATGCATTTTATTAAAGATGTATGCTTGTATCATAAAATTTGCCTCCACGGCTACAGTAACTCAGCGTTTTGCTCACTTCATACAAACTCAGTTTATACCAACATGATATCTCACTTAATACAAATTCAATTTATACCAATAAGGTATCTCACTTATACAAACTCAGTTTATACCAGTTACATGGTATCACAGAATGGCACAAAGAAAGTTCACCTCAGAGCAATCCTAGCAGTCAACTCCTAGAAAAATCCTATCTTTCCTTAGTATCATGCAAAAAATCTTCTGCTTCTCTCAATGTCTTGAATTTTTTGAACTTGGCTCCTTTGAACCCCAAAACCTCGTGGGCACAATCAGCCCAACAAAAATAGAGACCAGGAGTTCGCCCGCACCTCACTGCATAAAAATTTCCTACGGTTGCCACATCTTCCCGAACCACACCCTCGTGCACTCCACCACGCGAGTTTGCCAAAACTTCTTCCGTGTTGGACTCCACACTTGCAATCCCGCGTCTTTCACTTGCTGCTGGTATATCCTGCCTCCCTAGTGTCCACTCCAATACATCACAGATCTTGTCTGTGACTCGGCGAATCCAGTCGCATACAAACCAACATGACACTGCGAACCACTGGGCACAAGACAATTGCCACAAAAATTCCCTCCATTGCCGCCAACTCTCCTCAGACGATCGTGCCATTGTTCCTTGCAAAAAAAAATTCATTTCTTCCAATCTCGGCTTTAAGGCTTCAGTTACTAAGTTTGCGACCTGGTTTGTACCAGCACCGAGTTCATTTGTACCGAAAGCAAGTTTTTCTTACCAGAAGCGAGTCGTTTTGTACCAGCAGCGAGTTCGTCTGTACCAGAAGCTAGTTCTCTTGTACAAGGAGTGCGTATTAATTCAACTTACTCCCTCTCCATCCGCTAATGAGTACGTCCTGTACAAAAAAATACTCTTTGTACAAATTTCATTTTGGTAATTTGGTCCATACAGACAACCCTGGTCCATACCAGGGTTGCTTCCGTCGCGTCACGTCCGTCCGTCAGGATGTCCGTCTGCTGACGTGACGGGGAGCCGAGCGTCCGTCAGGATGAAATTCACGACAGAATCCGCGACAGAGGATGAAAAATCGTCGACAGGGCCGTCGACGAGGCCGTCCACCGTCGACCGGACCGTCCAGGATAGAATCGAACCGATTAGGGCTAGCCGGCTGTAAACTTCAGAGCCTTGTAACTTTTGCAAAAAGTTTTCAAATTGGGCAAATGAGATGTTTTTCGGCATCTACAGAAACTGTAGATGCCGAAAAACATCTCATTTGCCCAATTTGAAGACTTTTTGCAAAAGTTACAAGGCTCTGAAGTTTGCAGCCGGCCAGCCCTAATCGGTCGACGGCCTCGTGGACGGCCTCCTCGACGGCCTTGTCGACGGTGGACGGCCTCCTCGACGGCCTTGTCGACGGTGGACGGCCTCCTCGACGGCCCTGTCGACGGTCGACGACCTCCTCGACGGCCCTATCGACGGTCGACGGCCCTGTTAACGGTTGACGGCCTCGTGGACGGCCCTGTCGATGGTGGACGGCCTCCTCGACGGCCCTGTCGATGGTGGACGGCCTCCTCGACGGCCCTGTTAACGGTCGACGGCCTCGTGGACGGCCCTGTCGACGGTGGACGGCCTCCTCGACGGCCCTGTCGATGGTGGACGGCCTTGTCGACGGTCGACGGACTTCATCCAGGCCGTCGACGACGCCGTCAGCATTCGGGACGGCCTCTGACGCGTCCTGACTCGTCACGACTGACGCGTCATGACATCCGGACGGGAAAAGCCCTCGTCACGTCAGGATAGACAACCCTGGTCCATACAGTGCGGTGCCCCATCGTATCTAACCGAATGATCTTGGAAGGTGCAGTAACGGCATTTTCCATTGAATTCTAATCATGACATGTGGATGGATTATATTCGCTGATTAGAATGTTATCGGGAATGGTCACCGGAATTTGTGGACATCCGGAGCCACTAATGCTTTGTCGCCCGTCCCGCCTGTGACAACTCATTTGTTTTGATGGTCGCCAAAAGACAGTGTAGAGGGGTTTTGGTTCCACAATTGGCCTTCTCGTTTCAATAGTCGGCTTTTTGTTTTTCAAGTTAGCATTCTCATTTCTAGCCTGTAGCCTCTGTTTTTTGTATTGTGCACTTGTTGAACTTCTGTGATGGCAATGCCTAACCCTCCATTCCGTAACTGTATACTTGTTCAACAATGCATTATCGATTATTTTCCATTTCGTAGCTCCAGACTCGTTCAACAATACATCACGGCTTACTTTCCATTGTGTGCTAGTTCGTTGGCTGCTATGAGCTGTGAGTTTGATTCTTTGGTTACTTCGACGGACGGATATGTCTCAGAAACACCAACGTCCAAGCAAGGTGACATTGCGTACTATTTAGGACTTTGCAGTAATAGACATATGTCCGCTACTACTGTCGTCAGGAGCACGGAGGCCTTGTTTGAGCGAGCAGTGGCAACAGAAGCTTCTACATTTTTGTGTGCGTCAATTAATCAAGATATGTGAAGGTTTGTATATGCAATTCCAACTGGCTTCATTTCACTTAAGTTTCAATTCACCTACTACAGTGATTATTATCTTACTATGTTATAGTGTTATACCCATTGTAGTCGTTCATTGCATTGAATTTGATTCAACTTTAATGTAGGATGGTCCTAGACTATACTCTTCTCAAAAACTGTGATGGAAGATTTAATGTGTTGCAAGTGGTTGCTAAATTCAATTTTAACTTCCAATGCAGGGAAAATAGAACATCTCAGTCGACAAAATTACGAGTTCTTAGTCTCTAGAAGTGAATGTACTATTTGGGCTTAGTTGTTCCCTTCGGGTTGGACAGTAGATACTTTCTGTTTCAAGCACTCACCCTCTGTACAATGGCAGGAATACAGTTCAAGTTCTGCACTGAATATCTGCAAAAACACTTTGTAAGTTCCTTCATCTCCTTGTATATTATTAATTTTTGTATTTGTTCATGTCTACTTTCGTACAAGGGGTACCTGTTGTACACGGATAACTACATTTGCACAGATAGTGGTGAGTGAAAGGGATGTTGGTAGAAAACTGAACTACCATACTATGGTTCTAGAAGTACAAACTGCACTTACAGTAACTAAAGTTTAGGACACCAAATTGTTGGAATACATTCAATTCTAAAATTGTAGTATTCGTAGTGTTTGTAGTAGGACAACTACATTTGTACCGATAGCCGTTAGTGAAAGGAATGTTTGTAGATTGTTGCACTACCTTTGTATGCTTCCAATAGTATGTACACTACAATATCAGGTTTATTGTATTCGAGGTTCAATGTTCAGAGTTGTCAAAAAGAATTTAGTTCAAAAATTGTAATGTTTGTAGTGTTTGTACTTCTATGTTGTACTTCTAGTCTTAATCGTAGTACTTATCAATCCTCATCGGACAATCATCTTTGATTTACATAAATATTATGTATACAAAATTTTGACTATAGAGTACTAGAACTGTAGATGTAGGTCTCAAATGTACGTTCACTGTCACATTTTGTACTGGTTGTAGTACAAACTGTACTATTTGTACTGAAAAAAGTACACACTAAAGCTAAGGATGTGTCCACTATCGGGTAGTGTAATCTAAGACTTTTCCTCTTTTGTCACCTAATCTCTTCATCTGAAATGTTGACTCTCATGGTCATCTTGAAGTATAACTCTAAAACTATGCTCATTTTCATATAGCGGTTTAGGTACTATATTGTGACAGCCAAACTATATATATTTGGTATTAGCATTTCTGTCATTGTTTGAGTAGTTACATTTTCTTCATTTTTTTAGTTCTAACATTTTTGTTGATGAATTCTTTATGTGGTGTCTAGGTTATTTCAAGTGCTACCAGAATTGTTGTGACAAAAATTTGCCGCCTCTCTATTCAGGATTTGTCTTCATGGTGCTGTCTTTGGTCTATCCAAAGTCCTTGTCTTTTCTTTCCTGCTTCTTTCATATCTTCTTTGCTTGTGCTATTGCATTGCGTTGTGAGGTTGCCTGCTTAGTTATTATTTTCCCTGCTTCTTTTATATCTTTTTGCCGAAGCTTATTTTCTCCTGCTATTTTATTGCGTTGTGAGGTCCAAAAAGCTCATTTACGGTTGTAGCCTCCGATTTGGATTGCAAGGCTAACCATCTTGCTGTTGGACAAGACGACAAGTTGCGTTAAGGTAGGGTGTCTTTCCTTCTTAAATGCAAGGCTGACTTGTGTTGTTTCCTTGCATGGATTCAAGAAGAGTGTGGAGAAGCAAAAGGGGGCAGGTTTTCATCTTCTAGATCCGATTAAATCAAAGTCTTCTACTCACTACTGAGAGGAGACTGTGAGAAGTTACTGCGAGGAGACTGAGAGAAGTTAGAGTGGACTAGAGCTGCTAATAGCGAGTTTTGAAGTTATGCAATTGTTTGCCAAAGTCAATAGAAAGAAAAGGTAGAGCAAGGCAAGGGAATCGCTCACGAAGACACGGTTGAGGATGTGGGGTACTATTTTGATGAAGATGACAACACCAAGCACTATTTTTCAGTATTTCACACTTATTAGCTGCACAGTGACAACAAATGCAGGCCATAATACGATATGCACAGCCTTAAAAGACAAAAGGAAACAATCTGTTGTAGAGTGGGTTTTTTTCTAAAGTACAATCTTCAAGATATTGTTCCAGGGTTAGTTCATGGATTCCATATTCTTTTGTAATTCAACAGTAAACTTGATTCACTTCTAACATGTATATGCATATATTCATTTGTTTACAAGTTTATCTTGTCACAATACTTTGCAACACATTTACATGTGGTACTCTATGTACAATTTTGTACAAAATATAGTAACCTTGTAAAAATGTGCAAGACTGGAGATGGAGATGTCTTTTGTAAGCACCCCTTGCCATTAATTGGCTTATTCTTGAGACATAAACGTCTTGTCTTTTGGCTTTCATGCCTTTCATTGGTACTCTACGTACAATTTTGTACAAAACATACTAACTTTGTAAAAATGGAATAAACTGGAGATAGAAATGTACGTCTACTATGAGTACCCCTGGCCATTAATTGGCTTAATGCTAACATACGAATGTCTTGTATTTCGCCTTTTTTGCCTTCCAGAAGTACCACAATTATGAACATGTGTTGGAAGTAGTTTAAAATATGTTACCTACTCAGTACTCACCCACCCAGAACTAGTGAATTTGTTCTGATATCCACAAAAGTTTAGGGTCCACAATGGAACATATGGTATCAGTTTGCACATGATGGCAAGACATTGGTGGTGAGATGAATTGGGTGATTGCCAGTTACTGTGTCATGGCAGTGGGTGCTACCGCACTTACAACGGAAGGGAACAACAAAATCCACTTCTGGCGTTCCAAAGGAACAGCCATAATCCCACGTGAATTCTTCCAAGTTGGAATGTCTACTTGTGCAAAGAAAGCAACACGATAGAGTCTTCCATCCTCTTTGCTCACTCGGACGGGCACATCAATAAGGTTGGCGTCTTCACATCTTAGGGTCAAACCACTACATCTAATGAGATTCGAAGTGGAAATTTGAAGTAGAACAAGTACAACGAAGCATCAAATTGTACAGTTTATACTATAGATTTGTATATATTGTACCATCAACCTGTAGAATCAACAAATGCAGTTCAAAATCACAAGTTACAGGGTACAATATATGGAAGATACCTGTGGTTTAGAAATCTACTGACATTTCCACAGACAGTGCTGTCTATGGACAATGCCATATCATCAGTCACCACTTGCTCGGATTCCCAATCAGCATCCATCGCTAACGTAAACGCATCTGATTCCCCCAATCTTGAAGAAGCTCTACGTTGCATGACCTCAGTGTTTGTAATGATCTCTCCTACATAATCAAAGATAAAAGTCCCCTTGTGGATTCGCTTCTTCGACCGTAATCCCTAGCCCTTCTCTCCAGTCCAAAAAACCTCAATGGGAAAGCGTAATCCCTTCCGAACTACTCTGTTGCCATGGGAAAGACGACTTGTGCAGGAGTCATTGCATTCGAGAAGGAAATACCTATTCTTATGACCAAGGCAAGTTGAACCCTACTCCTTACAACATCGTACTTTGCAGAATGTCGCCTCTTCCTTCAATATCTGTCAAGTGTATAAATAAATAGTCAATACCAACTGCATAATTCAATACAATTCCAACACGCAAGATACATCGTATGATTTTAAAGGTAGCAAACAAATGTACAGTGCCACCAAATGAACACTATCTTTTCAATCAAAGAAAAACTTACATATTCTTTTAGGATGGAACTCCGGAGACGACCTCGCCTGTTGTATGGTAAGCGCAAAAGCTTTGGAATTGGACAACAGGCATGCCTATGACAACACTCACCGCATTGGCAAGAAGTGGGGGAATCCATTTTCACTGTATCCAAAATCTTAGATACAACTGTAGATATTCTGGACTGATTACAATAAGTAAATTCCTCTAAAGCACGGAATTCCGTGCTTGGTACACATACCGTGATTGGAAATCTTTCTAATCCGTTGGACAAGTCGCGTGCATCATACCAACATTGTTCCTAGGGATAGAAATACAACTTCCAAAACATGTAAGCCGGTAATAGTGGATCAGGGCTGTGAAGACGTCTAGCGTCCAGTGTCCGGCACCCCGCGGACGTCCTGTGACATTTGAATTTCGGAATTTAATGCGCCCGGTAAAATACAGAGGCAGCCGGCGTCGGAGGTCCCGTCCGACCGCCTGTTCGCCCCGACCGCCGGCGTCCGCCACGAAAGCGATCCCGTCCGCTCCGACCGAGCACGTCCGCCACGCGTCCGTGATGGCGTCCGCATCAACCCTGATGAGAATGTCTGAAAAAAAAATTAAAACTTTTCACCGTATAAGGTAACTAGTCAATTTAAGAGCTGAAATTGAATTTTGGGGAGGGGAAACGTCTTAAAATATTTTCCAATAAATTGCCTTTGAAAGACAAGTGGAATTGACATCTAACCGAAATTGTTTTATAATTTTTGAAGTTTTGTGGAATTAGTTATGAATTTTTGAAGTTGAAAGGGCATAGGGCTTTGAAAACGCCCACCCCTGCAATGTACACCCTTTGTACATTGCTGAAGGCTACAAAAAGAAACATGTACAAGTAGTGAAAGTAGGCGGTTTTAGGCGCATTGAACTTGCAATTGGTGGGGAAATTCATAATTAATTTTTGGAACAATGTACTTGATTACTTGAACAAGTTAACAAGAAGATCAATAAGTTGGTTTTCCCAAAAAAAAATTAATGATGAAGATTTTGATTTTATAATTCCTTTAGGCGTTAATAGTCAGTAGTCATCAATGATGGCAAATGACCCTATTAAACTGATACTAAAAAAATTAATAATTTTGTTTCTAAATTAATTCAAGAAATTTAAATTTTACTAGTAAAAACATTGAATATTAAGTAGTATTAAAATAATTTTAAAATAATGATGAAAATAATAAAATAATAATAATCTTGAAAACAACATCTTTATGTGGTTACATTGATTCCACATTAACCCCTAAAATTTAGGCATAAAAAAAGTGGATGTGCCTTGTTCAACTTTGATTCTAACTTTCAATATAGCCATTTTGGTATTTGACTTAAAACAAGAAAATGAAGCTTGAAAACTTTTCTTTTTATTTGAACTTAAAATTTTGAAAAATTCCAAGAATTGAAAAATTTATTGCAATTGCAAGTTCTATGTGTGAAATCCGTGAAACACAATACATTGTCTTTTTCATTCATATTTATTCGTTTTAAGATCAATCCTTAATTTCAATTGCAATATTCAGTTTTCCATTTAACATTCATTAATGGTGAAAATTTCAAACTATTCCAATATATAGTATAATTGATATAATTTTCTTAACTTTTTACTTTAAAATTATTACAATAATATGTAGTTTTCATCAAGCAATTTGTAGAAAAATAGAATATGTAGAAAGTAGAATTTTACAATAGAATTTCTCTTGATAATGTATAAAATCAAAAATTTAATTTTCTTTAATAGCCAAATTTGACTTTGAGGTCTTTGTTATTGTAGTTTTTGGTTCAAAATTTTTTAAAGGCAAATTGAAAATTATATATAGTGATCTCCATTTATACTTGTACCTTTGGAAGAAATTGAAAGTATTTCGGATTTTTTCTGCTAGTTTTCCTATATTTATTTTTAATTTTTGTAAAAAAATGATAACGATTAGAATTTTTCTCTAAATCAATTGCTCCCATTTTTGGTTCAATTGATAATCAACTATTGTTTCAATCAAATTTTTGTTTCAATTGATTTTGTTATTTTTGTTTCAATTAAAAATCGGCACAAAATCAATTGAAACAAAAATATAAATTTTATATCGATAAAATTCATAGTTTCTATTCCATTTGGTCAAATATCATCCTTAAGCTAAAATAAGCATATCTTATTTTGTTCAAACATCAATCTTATATTTTTATTACTTGAAACTATGAATTTTATATCTCTATGAGGAAATTCAAATGATTTTGAGAGAAATTTTAGTCATCTTTTTAGTTGCAAATATTAATTGGTGGGGAAATTCACAATAAAATTTTGGAACAATGTACCCTATTACTTGAACAAGTTAACAAAAAGATCGACAAGTTGGTTTTCTTAAAAAAATTTAATCATGAAGATTTTGATTTTTGACATTCCTTTCGGGACAAGTTTTTAGTGTTTTGAAGTGCATTTGGGGCACGAATCCTTCTGGGGTTAATGGCATTTTAGAATTTTGAATCATGATCTGTCCATGTCATGATTTTATTTAAAATTGCCATAAATTTCTCAGAGCTCCGCAAAAAGAATTTTGTCATTTGAATTTCATTTGTGAAACGTTTGTACACCTCTGAAAAATATATAACTCTCTTGAAGTTCACCCTAACATACTCAGATTGCAAGTCAGGGCGCTAATAGGTACTTCTACCTTACTTACTACTTAGACCTTATATATCATGCAAATTGTTACACAACCTTATCAAGTATCTATGTGCACAACAACATCTACCAACAATAAATACTATTGATCTCATCCCCCCCTCCCGAATACGTTTGTCTATCAAGTATCAAAGATCAAAAACATTAATAGCTGAAATTTTCAAATGCTTTCAGTAATTCAAAAAATATAATAGATTTCATTTGGGTTGCCATACATTGGTGCTCCGTATATATACTACGTATTATATATGCCGCACGTATACATTCTCTCTATAATATAGACCACATATCATTCTATACTTACGTATGCTACTATACTATGCCAATCTATTCATACGAATGCCGAAAGTGCTCATTGGGAATTGGCCAGTTGAAAGTACTGGTCCAACGATTGATGATGCGTGCCAAAACCGCCCGCATTCTCCGGGCCGTCTTTGCAAGGGCGCTCCAAGTACGTACGAAATGACATTGCCAACGCTTGGTGATCAAATTTGCTCATGCTTGCCGTTTCCATGTTCAACTTGTGGTACTCCTCTGACATGCAATCCCTGTTCATTGCCATGGCTATTTTGCACACCGCGTACTCCTCCGTTGCAATGGATAAACTTGGAATTACTTGCACGTTTTTGTCTTTTTCGTGCAAATATGCAATCTTCGAGGTCACCCACCAACGGTTTTGCAAAGCAGCATCCATCTCTTGTTTGGATGTGAACACGTACAATGACTTCGGTGGTTCTGTAACGTACGAAGTCATGCCCCAATCGCACACTCCAATGTATACGCGCGACTCGTCCGCAGGAAAGTGCAACATAATGTTGTCCAGTGAAATATCATTGTGCAAATATCCTGCATCGTGTACCGCATGCATGATATGCAACAACGCCCATGCTAGCTCCGTACGTTTCTTCCGAAATCGTGCAAGATGACCCGCGGCAATGACATCCGCATCCATTGGCGAGCTATATTGCAAGTGCATACCTATGTTGTCTGGATAAGTTCTATCCAAATGCATCATCTTCCGCAAGGTCCCGCCATTCCACCAATATGCATATCCTTCATTCCTCCTTGCATGAACTGCATAAAACCGTATCACTCCGGGATGGCCAATCCGCACCGCCATGGATTCGTTTTGGTGTTCCGCCTTTGCAAGATGAGGTAGCGTCTGCTGTACATTAGATAGCTTTGCTGCAAACTCCCAATACTCAGGTATTTCACGGCATCCCCGAATTTGCACCCTCCGAATTGTTGCGTACCCGCCTTTGGTCACGACATCATCACAATAAATCACGGTCGCCATGTCTGGAAGTGCTATTAGATGCTTCCTGCCTTCCGTCAATTCAACCATTCCATCCTTGGTTTTCCACCAACCCATAGATCCTCGTCTGTTCCTGGCAGACGCGAATGGAGCACATCGGCCGACAAACAATTCAGCCCTTAAAATGACTTGCTGAAATGCAGCATCATGTTCACAGTGAAACTTCCTATACTTCATTAAGATGGCCTTTGCATTCCACAACGCGTCATGCACCTTATTTTTCAATAACTGCTCAAAGCCACTCTTATCCATTTCACTGTGCCATTGTGGAATAGAAACCGCATCCATCAACCGTTGCCACATGTCGTCCTTGAATTTTTTAGGACAATCCTCATTGTAGCGAACATACTTCATCTGCAAGGACATCGTGCTCTCCGATTCGTAGAAGTCCACGATCACTTTAATCATCATATCATTCAATGCTTCAAAGGGCTTGTTTGCTTTTGCCTCCTCTTTAGATGGACCTGCCACCTCCTCCAGTTTCCTTTTACCCGCCTTCTTTGTTCGTCCCATCATGATAAAAATCACGTCAAAACTTCGAAAAAAAGCAACAAGGGGGCCCCAATAATGTCACCCTTGCTTTCCCTAGGAGGGGAACCAATGGAGACTTAAAAAGCCACCAAGCTTTCCACTCCACGCTTGCAAAATGCAAGGGAGAAAACAAGAGTGAAGGCGGACGGCCTAAACCGCCCCTCTTATACCCTGGCGGACGCCCTAAACCTGTGCGGACGACCCGACGAGGCGCACGCGTCCGCCCGATCGGACGGCCGCGGACGGGCCGACGGATATGCGTCCGCCTCGTCGGACGGCAGCAGTCCGTCCGCCGACGCAATGCCCGTCGGAAACGCGTCCGCCCAATCGGACGGATGGGAAGTCCGCCGTCCGATCGATCCGACGGACGACCATGATCGGGCGGGTGCCGTCCGCCTAATCCAACGGTCTACTTTGTAGAAGGCCTTCATTTGAAATTTCACGTGAAGAAGGGCCAAAAAAATATGGAGAGGTTGAAATTTCTTAGAACATTTGTGTTCTATGACAAATTTCCATTTGGAAATTGAAATTGCCTATTTTTTGTGAGATTCCAAAAAATAGGCTTCCTTGCGATATTTGGAGTTTTTTGGTAAGTACCCTATTCATTTGAAATTTCACGTGAAGACAGGCCAAAAAAAATATGGAGAAGTTCGAATGTCATAGGACATTTATTTTCTATGACTAATTTCCATGCCACATTTGAAATTGTCTAGTTTTGATTTTATTTCAAAAAATATGCCACGTAGCCATTTTTGGGTCTACTTTGTAAATGGCCTATTCATTTCAAATTTCACGTGAAGACGGGCCCAAAAAAATATGGAGAGGTTGGAATGTCATAGGACATTTATGTTCTATGACTAATTTCCATTCCACATTTGAAATTGTCTAGTTTTGATTTTATTTCAAAAAATACGCCCCGTAGCCATTTTTGGGTCTACTTTGTAAATGGCCTATTCATTTCAAATTTCACGTGAAGACGGGCCAAAAAAAATATGGAGAAGTTGGAATGTCATAGAACATTTGTGTTCTATGACAAATTTCCATTTGGAAATTGAAATTGCCTATTTTTTGTGAGATTCCAAAAAATAGGCTCCCTTGCGATATTTGGAGTTTTAGGGTAAGTGCCCTATTCATTTGAAATTTCACGTGAAAAGGGGCCGACAAAAATATGGACAGGTTGGAATGTCATAGGACATTTATGTTCTATGACTAATCTCCATTCCACATTTGAAATTGTCTAGTTTTGATTTTATTTCAAAAAATACGCCACGTAGCCATTTTTGGGTCTACTTTGTAAATGGCCTATTCATTTCAAATTTCACGTGAAAAGGGGCCGACAAAAATATGGAGAGGTTGGAATGTCATAGGACATTTATTTTCTATGACAAATTTCCATTTGGAAATTGAAATTGCCTATTTTTTATGAGATTCCAAAAAATAGGCTCCCTTGCGATATTTGGAGTACTAGAAAAGAGGGGAAAACATTCCGATGCAATATTCATATTTAAATAATAACAATAGCTACACATTGGTTAAATTTAATACTACAGGTCAAAGGTCCCATCCATAGATCCAATATTGTACTCACGCATTTCAAAAATTTGTATTTTCATAAATACTTATAGGTTTGTGAGTACCCCTCACCAACATTACAATACCATGATTGCCACCACCTACGGTACATGGCAGTGGATTACAATCATTACACCGTAGTGCGGACTAGCCACTACAAGAGTGTAGTCTTTTTGTTGTACTTCACTCGGAATCTGAGTCGGTATCATCTCTCTGACTATGGCCTACAGAACTAGATCCATACACCCCCATATATGGTCCTCCACCGTACACGTCTCCTGCTCCGCTTCCCGCTCCTCCTTGTCCATAGTTCCCGTAATGAGGCCTCCAAAGGTTGGAGGAGGAACTGAATCTCCACAGTAGGAGCCTCCTTCATTTGAACGGCCATGGTAAGACCCTCCATGATGCCCATAATTTCCATATGAACCACCTCCATTAGACCTCGAATGGTATTGGGAGCCTTCTTGGATAGAAGGAGCATTGTGCGCGGTTCCGCGGCTTCCTCCTACGATTTGAGAACGACTTTGCCCACCTCGTGGGTCATGTGTACCACGTTCACGTCCATAGTACCCATCGTAACCATATTGTGGACCACGATCTTCTATGCTTCTCCGCATTGCCTCACGCATTTCATGCTCGTATTGAATGTCCTCTCGAGCTTCTCTACGTTCATGCCTCTCTCCACCGGCCATGGGTGCAGTAGCCTCTTCAACATCATCATCATCATCTGGGACGGGCTCCTCTGCATCCGGCATCACTGTTGCAGGAAATCCAAATTGCCCTCGATTGGACCATTCGGGCATGCAATCGCTTGCATTAGTCCAGCTCGTATAAATGACTGCTTTGTTGCGCTTAAGAGTCGCCACATCTTTTCCATATATTGTGCGCCAATCAACATCTTTGTGAAGTACAATCTCTGCCTAGACCATGGCCATGTTCGTATAATTCATGACATTTGGTTTGGAGTCACGTATACCAGCATTACGCGTCACTTCATCGTATCGGTGAACAAAGTGCCTACTAAGACACGTGGATGTTTGCCCTTCCCAACAGCGAACTTGTTGTGCTGCACAGTCCGATGCCCACAATTTGGCAATGTGCGTCATTTTCACGTACTTCTTGCACGTAGTGGCGGTCCAAACTTTCTTTGGTTCACTCTCCCATCCGGGTTCACCAACACACATTGGATCATTCCAATCATCCCAATTTATACTTTGGGATTTCCCCTTGTTTCTCTTGTTTTCATCACGAGGCATGGTGGCGTTGACTAAAATGAGAGCAACTGATGACTTCGTTCACACTAATTCCAGCAATAAGAAATCAAAATGCTTCAAAGTTACAGTGCGATGCAGTTTAGATGAAGTTGTAGTCCCTCAGAACTTGATCATTACTTCAACTAAAGTTCGTGAAGCATTTTAGTGATGATTAATGAAGCACAACTGTTTGCACACAACGTCGAAAGGGGCGCACAGAGCCACAGATTAAAATCAAGGCACTGGATCGTCCACTCCGGAGGGAAACGGTTGTGGCCAAATGAGCCGTCCGCCCCGCTTCTTATACTGAGCTGTCCGCCCCCCACCGAGGCGGACGGCCAGATGCTCATCCGACGGCCGAGAGGCGGACGGCAGAATCCAGCGGACAGAAATCGGCGCCCGCTGGATCGCACGGACATCGGGCGGACTCACCGAGGGACGGACGATGCGGACGGCGCCCGTCGGGGGCGGACGCAGGGACGGACCGACCGACGGGTGGACGGGCGGACGGGGGCACCGATGGAAGAGCGGACGGACGGGCGGGGGGTTTGAAACTCTCAAAGACCTAAGGTAGAAGCACCTATTACAACCGAAGTTAGTTAGTTTGCAGTTTCAGCATAGTTGGAGGCACCTTTTCCTATAAAGAATATTTTTGTAGTATTGGCAATTCAAAATCATGAATTTCCAAAAAAAAAATTAGAATTTTTGGACGAGGCATCTAATTTCTGTGAATTTTCAAAGTAGGACTTAGTAGAGCACCTAAATCTGCACTCCTAGTAAATCTGCCTAGATTCTCACACCAAAATCTAAAATAATCAGAACCCACCAAGCACAACTAAAGTTTCAAGGTACTAGTGGGGACACTTTGTAAGAAACTCTAATGTCAAACTATGGATACACTGAAAATAATGGGTGCTTCTACCTTACATCGATACTTGAATTCGGATAATTCACTGAGTAAGCATGTTACACTAGTTTAGGTTCTGAAACCAGCCAAGCTGATGTTAAATCTTCTCGAAAATCAGAAATAAATGCTAGATTCTCTTTGCAATTTACATGCATTTTGGGGAATTTGAACACTTCATGGAATAACTATGACTTTAGGTTTCAATGTTCAAATTATATGTATCCAAAATTCACCTTAGGACCTGATAGAGAGGAATGATTTATATTACCGTAGTACATTTTCAATTTCAACAGAAATTAATTTCTTTTGGAAGAATTTGTAATTCTAGGAAATTATAATGATACTAGTCTTAAATATTGGAAATTGTCAATATCATTTGTTGAAATTCAGGTGATTCAAATTGTTCCAAACATAGTAACACACCTTCTATGACAATTGACAAAGGAATATTCAAATTTAATGAAATTCCAATTGAAAGTTGGAATCCTAAAGGGTCATTCACTTTTGGCCCTTGTGGGGAAACATGGGATTTGTGGTAGTACCTGCGGGCTGAAATTTCAAATTCGATCCTTGTTTTTAGTTTTTAAAAACTTCTTCAAAAGATAAAAAAATTGATTAACTTCCATGGAATGTAATTTTTTTCACAATTGATTCCCAATAACAACATCTATGATCCAATGAACTCAAAATATTGAAAATAAGGGACGGGGGGTTGAAAAAAACTAGAACAATCTCACCATTGAGATTATTGTGTTTCAATCCCATGTTAGAGCTATTAATGATTTATTTTTTCTTTCAATCTTGGACTTACTTGTACTTAAGAATTTTTTGAATAATGAAAATCAAGCCTATTTTTCTTGAAATTTTTGTCTTAGACTTTCAACTCCCATCTAAGTTCTTCAAATTCCTTCAAAAATTTTAATTCAAGGTCCATACTCCGTACTCCATAGTTCCAAAAAATTCCACGAATAGCGATCAAAGTCATCTGATATTTTTGCCACTTTTTCCTAGATAAGTAAAGTACAAGATCCTAAGGTTAGATCCAAAGAAAAGTATTTTCTTGGTTTTCTTATAGTGAACGCAGCAGAAATGACAGTTCTGAGTGGTTTGTAACAAAAAAATGGCCTTGGTCCTTTAAGGGTTAACAATAAAGGGAGAGATTTATATTTTATAACCATATTTTATTGCAAGACATTCTCAATTCTCAAGTTCTAACTTGTAAGGGCCTAATATAACAATTTCTAAACAAATTAGATAAATGTATCACCATACTTTCTACAATTCTACAGTTGGAAGATGGTGACATTCATGATTGCATTAGAGGATGAGTGAAATTTGAAAATGATGCAATTATACTTGAAAAAAGATTTCAAAATGTGAAAAATTATAGAATCCTTCATTTCAATGTAAGTGAATGTAAATATGAAGGAGTGTACTTCAAATGATTTTACCCCTTACTGCCTTACTGGTTTGCATTTAGAAATATGTAAAGAGTATATGTTTTCTCTATTAAAGTAGGGTGCATACATTTTTTAAATTAATAATGTGTTGGATCCTTGAATCATTCATCAATTTATTTTCACTATTTATTATTTTATATGACACCCATATTCCCATAATGCAAAAATGATGAAGAAGCTAGGGTTTAGGTTCTAGGGTTTAAGGTTTAGGGTTTGGGCTTGTCTACACTCTACAAAAGTGGACGTCGATGCTATTCGGATAGGGTGTAGGGTTGAGGACTTACTTTCTTTCAAAAATTGAATGTGCAGAATGAAACTCAATTTCACACATACATAATACATTGAACATTGGATGCTTTTTCCAACCCTTCCCATTTTTATCCCTAAAAGCCTGCACTTTTTTTTTGGGATGTATAGAAATTTTGGGTAGGTACCTACTACTTATGAGCGGGGATATCCAGATTTGAGGCTAAAATTTGAATGGAATTGAGTCAATTGACCAATGTGGGGGTAAGGAAGATCTGTCATATGCACCAAATTTTCATGGCATTTGAAAATACCGGTCAAAGGTTATAGCCTAATATGTTACTTTTTTTTATAACAAGGCATTTCATGCAAATAAGAGAAAATCACTTATTTCATAAACAAGAATTCCACAAATTCTTTTTCTAGAGTTCTGGATACGCGTGAAGTTTTAAATCATTCCATTTTGATGAATGAGTCAAAAGTGATGTGGATTTTCTGTTTCCGGGTAATTTTGGATTTCCTACTCTAAAATAAACTTTGAAATCCTTTATCTTACCCAACTTCCAATATTTTTGGACGAAAATAAAATCTTAGGATGTAGATACATTATTACAACATTTCAAATTTGCAACCACTGGAAATTTGGGATTGGGAATTTTCAATTCCATATTTCAACTGTAAATAATGTAGTGCGTTTTATCATTCTCTACTACTACGTATTTACTAATTTTTTCCTATATGTTGTACTATTCCAAATGATTTGAAAATTTTTAAGCATGTGCCCAACTTCTGTAGGAAAACAAATCCAAAGAAGCACGACCATTTAGGTCATTTTTTCATAGAAATGTGAGCTTGGGAAGTGCAGCTGCCTTGCTTTTCGGCTTTCGCAGTGTAAAAAAAATGATTTCAGTTAATTTGAATGCTTATATCTTGTAATCCACTCGGTGGAAATGTTTGAAATTTTTACCACATGCTTTTGATACTATACAATACAATATCCTACGATCAAATATGTCAAAAAAAGTTTTTTTCCAAAGATTTTGGTACTTGTACTAGAAATGGCAGTTTTGGTTTTTTGGAGGCACTTGGAGCGCTTTTGGTGAAAGTATATTGACGGTCCTGCCTTTAAGGGTTCAAGCTTTAAATATGACTTCTGGAGAACCCAATGTTCACTTTGGACTTGTGGAATCCAATGTCGATTTTTCACTTCTGGAATCCAATGTTCAGTTTGGACTTGAAATCTGAGCGGTCGGCAGGACGGACGGGCAGGGCCGAAGGGCGGTCGGCAGAGTGGACGGACGGATGGGCAGCGGGGCAGTCGAACGACCCGAGGCGGACGCCCGAGGTCCGTGCGGACGCCCCGTTCGGTGACGGTCCGCAGTGGCCGTCCACCGGTCCGGTGCCGGACCTGTCTAGGTCTGGCGGCGGACGAGTATATGGTCGGACGGCCCCTTCATTTTCCCTCACTTCTTCTCTCCTCACGAAGTGACCCAAGTCGGATGGGCTGCTTATTGCCACGTGTGAGTGCGTGGTGCTAGTTGCTCCTACTTGGCGGAGAGAAGGGGTCATTACTTTTTCACGTCGAAGCTTTTACCGATTGTATTACGAAGACACGTTTCATACCCTCCGGTTCACAGAATTTTGATTTGCCAGGGCTTGTAAATTCGGATTCTCTATCATGGCTACAGATAGCGGTGCAGGTACTGATGGGATGAATTCAGGAGGTGACCAGAAAAAGCGAAATAAAGCGAAGGGGACTACACATGGACTACACTATGAAATTTTGGATGATCCGAACATCATAGCAGAGAGCGGTTGGGAAAATGAGACCGCAGATTATTGGACCTCCAAACTATGTAAGCAGTACGTTAAAATGTACCACATCAACAAGTTGTGGCCTCGGGATGCACACGCACGCCAGACTGCGGATTTCAACTATAAACCACACGGTTGCATTGACCCGCACTTTGTCCATCGAGCGACAGAGGTGTGGGGGGCCATGTTTGGCCCTAAACCAATGTCTAAAGGGTACATCAACTACAGCTTGGCGTCCATGGTGTATGCAGAACTGAGATTGAAACGCAAGGTGGATTGGAGCACGTTCCAAACAACAAAGAAGAATCCTCTACTGCTGCAGCAAAATCAAAAGGATATTCCTGATTCCTGGCCAACGACGGCGCAGAGGGTACAACCAAGCTTACAAAATCCAGCAACGCCTACAACGATGGCCTCAACAAGTGCATGTGCGAAACCGCAGTTGGATTCGAGGGAGACAACATCGAAAGTTATGGACGTTTCTGCGGTTCATGTGAATGACCAAAACAAATCTCCCAACCGGGAAGAGCTCGTCAACAAAAATGGTGGCTTGTCTTCTCCGAAGACGGACCCCACGGATGAAGAGGTTGCAGGGGCCAATGTCACAATTGGACATTATGTAGACAGCGGTGTTTTAGATAGTTTGGGATATGCAGCTCCAAATCCATAGTTGCCAACATCGGAGAGCCCATTGTGTACTCCAATCACTCAAGAGGACCTGTCAAGAACGAATGTGCAACAATCCAATGCTGCAAAGATGAATGTGACAGTGGATACATATGAGTTTATAAAAAAGTATCTACATTTGTCAAGTTTAGACTCGACTAGCTTCAAGAATCTTGTTGCAATGCCACAGATTTCGCATTTGGAAGGCTTGCTTGACCTTAGTATGAAGTGGAAGACAATTGAAGAACGTTTGTTTCCATTTGAGCAACGGACTCAGCAAAACGAGCTGGAAAGCAGTACTCCACCGAAGAAAGTATATAAACCCGCTGACTTTCCACATGCCGCTTTGGCATTGACAAGAACTGCCACATGGATAGATGAATTGGCTCCAAGGGTTGGTGCGTTTGCCGATGAATTAGCGTCCCTAGCTCCTACACTATTGAACGGTGCGACGGCTTTCCTGCACTTCACCGATCAAATGTTACCAATTCTCACGTCCGCGATTCATTGTGAAGAAAGTCACGCTCAATTGAGGGAGGAGCTAAAAGAAAGAGGAAGAGATATTATACGGTTGAGGGTTGCGCTCACCAGTGAACTTGAACAAGAGAAACGCGAGGACAGGATTCAAAGGATGGCTGAATCATTGAAATGTATTGAGCCAAGTCAAGGGACTCAAGGTAGCGATCAACTCTCTCTTCCAATGGACAAGGGCAAAGCTCATGTCGAGCCAGAGGAACAAACTTTGCCGATTGGCCGTAAAAGTTGGCTTGACTTGCAAAAAGAACCGGACCAGTCCAATGCCGAAAAAGCCCTTCTTCAGTCCAAGTTGGATCAAATGATACGAGTGCAGGCCATGGATGAATATTTGCCTAGGAGCGGATCGGAGTCTCGTTGGTTGGGATGGGTACAAAAACTTCAAGACCCACCCTTGTTAGCAGCTCGAGAAATGAATAAGCTTCGTACGATTGCATTGAAGGGTAACGATGAATGCAATGCCGTCGAGAAACATTTGAAGAAGTTCGAGAGCGAGGTGGATCGCCATCCAATTGAGAGTGCTTCAATCACATGTTGGGGAAACACAGATGCTATGATGGAGCGCTTGAACCACACAAAGAAAATGGAGGGTGGAAATATCAATTGGGCCTTGGAAGTAGAGGAAGGATGGGTCCCTTACCAAACGCTTTCAGCACACATCAACAGCAAGGAGAAGCATGTTATGCATAATTTTGATGCAGGTCATAAAATGTTGGATGGTATTTGTACAATTTGCCAATACGGTTTTGGACCTGAAGGAGCCATAACCTTGGGCCATTGTGGCCACACTTTTCACGTGCGGTGCATCATTAAAGCATCAATGTTTAGCTCGGTTTGTGCCGAATGTCGTTCTCCTTTGAGTCCTAGGTTTTATGAATTGTTTGGACTCTTGGATGTTATGCCCCCCGGCCAGGAATACAACAGGTGGACCCTTCCATTCACTAGAAGAAAACCATGTTAGAATTTTTGAAAACACGTCATGTGGTTTGTGTTGAGTCCCTGTTTCGGAACGCAGTGAAAATGCAGTGAAAACACAAAAAAACGCAGAAAAAGCATTTTTCTGCGTTTTTTTGTGTTTTCACTGCATTTTCACTGCGTTCCGAAACAGGGACTCAACACAAACCACATGACGTGTTTTCAAAAATTCTAACATGGTTTTCTTCTAGTGATTGAATATTATAATCTTTGAATTCTTAATTGATTTTGATTTGTTTTGTTTTTGTATATGATCTCTAATATGCCTAGTTTCAATTGGCACGGTTACCATGCAGAAAAAGAAATATACAACTTATAAAAATGTTTGTTGTTTGTTCAATTTGAACAAATTCGTCGATGCTCAAAAGAGGCCTTGGACATTTATGGGTAAACACTAGAGGTGTTTTCAATAAAATAATATTTTCAGTAAACATGTATAGTTGTCAAAAAAATTCTAAGAACTACTTCCCTCGGTAGATTTGAAGTTGCTTTGTATGAGCAAATCCTTAGAACTTGAAATTTGGCATACATATTATCAACACTGAGATGATCTCATGCCAAGAATTTCATGGCCAAATTTTAATTTCTCAATCTCTGCTTCTTTGGGAGGGTGTCAAAGTTGGTAGCATTGGAATTTTAGACACAACCACACATGTACGTAGATTTTGAAAAATCTTTTTCTGGGCAAATCTTTTGGCCTTGAAATTTGACGCATGTGTTACGAACATAGAGACGATCTTGTGCAGAAAATTAAATGTAAAAATAACAATTTTTGAGCCCTAGGGAGGGCGTCAAAGATGGCAGCAGCAGGGGATTTTTTTTTTCCATGTGACAGCAAGAATTCGTAAATGAAGTAGACCTTATTGTATATGTTTTACGCACGGCCAGTCCGCTTGGACCGAAGTCGCCGTCCGCCCCGACCGAAGTCGTCGTCCGCCCCTGACCGAAGTGGCCGTCCGCCTCGACCGAACTCGCCGTCCACCCCGACCGAAGTGGCCGTCCGCCCCGACCGAAGTGGCCGTCCGCCCCCGACCGAACTGGCCGTCCGCCCTCGACCAAATTGGCTGTCCGCCCCGACCGATTTTGCCGTCCGCTTCGATTCAACGACTGTTGCAACGGGTATTAGACTGTCCGCCCCAACGGTCAGCCGCGCTCAGTTTACTATAAGTAGACTGAGAGAAGTCATTTGTAAGCACTCCTGATGAACTGAACACTAAGATTTCCAACGGCTAGGCGCTGCAAATTTATTTGTGTCCCTTGCTTGGTAATGCATAGTTTGGTGGAAGGGGGGGCTTTCATTTTGAAGGCTTTTTGCACTCAATGCTTATTTGATTGTGGACTTTTACAACACAGTGCTAACGTTACCAATTACAATTGAAGGGAAAAAGAATTCAATATGAGCAAAGACTTCACCACTTGGTACACGATCCCGGAAACAAACAAAATACAATGCAAGGCTTGCAAGTGTGTGTTCGCCCGAAAAACTAGCCGTATGTTGAGCCACTTGGGATACGAAGGCCCTACGGGACACCGTGATAGGGGCATCGGCTTGTGCTCGCAGTTGACATCCACAACAAAATCCTTATTTGTTAATTGCAAAGGGCTGTTTCCCAAAAGACCTGTTGCGGACGGAACGGATGGCAACGATATGCCAATGTCCACAAGCAATCTTTTGAATGATAGGGGTACGCCGTGTTCCACGCAAGAAGATTCATGTACCGCACCGGAAGAAGTGGTCGTTGTGTGTTCACAAATAACTCCAAATACGGAATCAGGTGGTAATCGGCATACTTCGAGGGCATCAAGTAGTAGGCCTGCAACACAGAGTAGGCTAGTGGATGGATTTGATGAAGTCAACAGACGCAAATTACATGCAACGTGGGCTCATTTTTTTTATTCGGCGAATATACCATTTTCAGTAGCTCGGAATCCAGCCTTTCGGGAAGTGGTGAAGTTGACGGCTGAGTTTAAAAAGTCCTACATTCCTCCATCATACAATGATCTGCGACATAAATTGCTTGATCAAGCAAAGTCAGATATTCAAACGAAGTTGCTTCTGAGGACTGAAGACAGTGTGAGGAAGTTTGGAGCAACACTGTCTTTTGATGGATGGAGCTCGGTGACCAACCGTCCATTAATAAATGCAATGCTCATATCTTCAGTAGGTGAACAATTCCTTGGATCGGTGGATACGAGTGGACAGAAGAAGACAGCACCGTATGTGGCTTCTATCTTGGAAGAATTCATAGAGCAAGTGGGCCCCAAGAATGTAGTGCAAGTGACTGCAGATAATACCAATACAAATCCTGCAGCATGGAATTTGGTGTCCCATAAATATCCACACATATATTTTCAAGGATGTGTGGTGCATGCCTTGAACTTGTTGCTTAAGGATTGGGTGAAGCAGCCATGGATCAAAGATTACGTGAAGGCTGCCGAGGTCATTGTCAAATTCTTCAGGAAGAGGCACATGCCACTTGCCATATTTCAGAAATACGAGACGAGGTTCAGTTTGTTGAAGCCGTTGGAAACAAGGTTTGCTTCTTATTTCATCATGATTGATTGCTTGTTGGAAGTGAAGGATGTGTTGAAGCAGAGTGTGGTGGATCCACAATGGATGGCGTACGTAAACACCTTGGATGATAGAGACAAAGGCAAATCACGATCGCAGTCAAGGAACGTGTACAATACAGTTGTGGATGAGCATTTCTGGGACCGGTTGACTAATGTGCGGGAACTAACTGCCCCAATTGTATTCGGTCTACGTGATTTGGATGCAAAGACGCCGTGCATGGGGAAGGTATTGCATATTATGCGGAATTTAGAAAAACATGTGTTTGGTCTACGAGGAGCACCTTTTTGTTTGGACCTTGACCGAGCAATACCATTGGAGGAGTCCTTCGTAAAACGACGAAAGATGGGGGAGACAGACTGTCGTACGCGCAGTCTAGCAGAAAGCACCTTTATCACACCAAAATGTGATAATATGACACGGAATATCGTCCCAGGAGATTCCAAACGTTACTAATAGTTGCGTTTTCCGGTTTCTAGGTCTCACGACTCAAAACACCCAAGTTACTACTCTGAATCCGAAATACCAACTTGTCTTCCGGAACTCTTTTTCCAGATTCGTCGTCTCTTTCCGGATCCGTCTTTCAACTATGACCGGATTCCTTCCTCGGATCTGGATTTCACCTTCACCCGGATCCGTCTCAATCCGGAATCCGGTTCCGTCACTCAATAATCGGTTTTTGATACCCCTGTTTTACCCTCAGGGAGTCTTCTCTTGATCTTTAGAGGGGTAGGGACTTCCACTCGTATACCTCACGCTCTCTCCTCTCAAACAAAACACATGAAAACACCAAAATATATCCGATGTTGTATTAGGACCGGATTCAGATCCTCACAACTTCCCGGATAGCTCTAGGCCAATCCGGTTAGCAGGTCACTCAGGACTACTTCACTTGCCCTTACTACAACGACAGATTCGAGAAACCCCTAGACCCAAAAGGACGTATTTTCCTAGTTCTTCGGATCAACTCAGTGGTTGGCAGACCTTCCAATGGACGGAACTTTCCTATGGCGGCTGCTTAACTCCGCACGGATCCGCCCTTGCGGTTCCGGAACCTCCTCCTCGTCACTCCTGGACTCACACCGGATCACCGTTCCGGTGAATTAAAGGCTCCACGCTCAAACTCACGATTCAAGATCCTAACTCTTGGAAGTTGGTCACTCAGTTCGGATTTCAAGTGCCTCAGAATCCGGATTCCTCCTCACCCTTCCCTCTTGCCTCTCAACACTTCAACGAACACACCAAGAAGAGACTCAAACACAAGTCAGAGCTAGAATGTCCATCCGTCGGCTCAGATTTAAAGAAGGGAATGAAAATACAATAGAATATACACTAGGAGGGAATGACAGGCCAACTAACTTGCCTACCCCTTAAAAGCCCAAAAACACAATGAAAGTCAAAGCCTAAAAACAGAAAAGGAATGCCAACAAGGCAAAAGAAAATCCGGAACAACCAATCGGAGCCCAACCGGATTATCCAGAAAGGTCCGGCTAGTTGTTCCTAAAGTTCCGGATCGGGGCCCACATCCGGGAAATCCGTCCAGGAAACTTCCGTCCCAAAATCTCAAAATCCTACCTAACTACTCAAACCTATCCTACTTACGCGCCCGCTTCGATGTTGTGCCCACGGGCGGAACTGAACTTCTCCGCGTTGTTGCCTTGGGAGGGGGGGCCTTCTTGGTGGCGGATCGGGTCTGCCTCTTCTGAATCGGAACCGGTGGCGTTCCGTTGTCTTCCGTCGAAGTCTCCTCCGAATCCGCCTCAGAGCTTTCTGAATGCTCCACTTCCTGAAATCCGCCCTATTCCCTAATTTCATCACGGATGGTGAGGGGCGGATTGTCTTCCCTGTCCGAGTCATCCAAGATGACTGTCTTGCTGCGCGGATCCTTGCCCGGAACCTTGTCTGGCTCGTTCATGTGGGCGAACTTCTCCAAATTCTCCCTGGCCGGATTCGCTAGGGCCTTCATCCGGATCTCCAGGTCGAGCCGTGGTGATGCCCTCTTCTCTTGCGGATCCGTAGGTGTGTTGGACGGTCCGGCCGTATTCAGATCCGATCCGAGCTCGCCGAGGTTTTTCACGATCGGCGAGTTTCCGAGTAGCTTCCGATCCGTCGACATCCGTCCTTGCGCTCCGAGGCTGAAGTCCGTAAACACCTGCTGGTTGAGCAAGTTCGACAGTCCTTCCCCCAACTCCGGGTTGAGCGACCCAATTAAGGCCCTCATCTCCTTCAATACCCCTTCCATCTTGGCTTGGTAATCCACCAAGATGGTGATGACCTTTGATCCGGTGATGTGCCCTTCCGTCATCAGCCGGGCGGAAAACAGTTTCGCCCTCAACACTGTATCCGCCGGCTGGGCCACCAACTCCTGCAGGTTCCGAACCAAGGAGGTGGCCTCCATGATCTTCCCGTTGGCGACACTCAGGTCACTCTCCAGATACGTCACCGTGCTCTGGAGCCCATTCCGCTCCTCTTCCGCCTTCTGCCGCCCTTCCTCGGCGACCCGGATCTAATCTTCCGCCTGCCGGATCCGATCCGTCTGGATCTGGGCTTCGTCCTCCTACTTCCGGATCTCCTCCTCCTTCTTCCGCAACACCTCCTGAGTCGGAAGGTGATCGAGGATTTCCGGGATATCCTCGACCTTCACTCCGCCTAGCTTGGTGGAGATCTGCTCGAGGAGGGCTTCGTTGTTGTTGCTGTCCGCGTGTGCCAACATGGCGTGCCGGATGATTGTGTCGAAGTGGTCCCTCTTCTTCTTTCCCAACATCGATCCGGATGGATTCGGATTGGGATTGCCCCTACTATCCGGTGTGGTGGACTTCATCCGTTCCGGCTTCCGTTCCGGCTGGCTGGCCAGTTTCTGCTCCTGGGGGTCTTCGTCCATCCGCTCGCCCTCTGGGTCTTCCGGCTCCTTGTCCACCTCATCTGTCAGGCCGTACTTGAGGATCTGAAGTCTCGTCTCATAGTGGAGGATTTTCAGCCCACTCAATACATCATTTTGGTGGTACTGGTGGAACAGGTAGGCGCTGATAGTGCTAGTCTTCTCCCGTCCCACATGTTCGGCTAGCCGATTGACTACATACTGGAGGACTAAGCTCCAGTTAACTATCCGCTTCTCGAAGCATCCGAAAATGGTGTTCGCTACCGTCACCGTGACTCGGTTAGGCTTTTCCGGATAGAGGATGGGAATCAGGAATTCCAACATCCGTCTATGCCGGTCGTTCGTACAATCCGGAACTACATATCCGTCCTTAGGGTGGGGCGGATTTCGGAACTTGTTAACCTCGAACTTATCCGTCCGAGGAGCCATACCTAGTCCGGTCCTATCAAACCCGTATACTTCCGCCCAGACATCCGGCGTCCAGGCACTCGGTCTACCCCTCACTGTGAGCTCGTACTGATTCGGAACCCCCGAGAGGATTTCCTGCACCATCTCGTCACTCCTTACAGTCCACGGCTGCTGGATCAATCCGTGACACCCTAAAAAGACTAAATCGTCTTCTAACTCCTTCCGATGCTGCGGATCGGAAGGGATGTGCGGCGAGATTGCCTTGGCAGTGACCACCGCATATTTGGAGGAACTCGCCATCTCTCCGCTCGAGTCGGAACTTGTCGGTGCGGTCGGCACCGACCCTAAACTAAACCCGGAACTGATTTCTACTGCTCACCACTCTTTCTCTCTCTATACGCGCTCCAAAACCTGCACACAAGCGTACCTCGATTTGCCAAATCGAAAAGGAGAAATGAAGTGGGGTGGAGGGGTTTATATACCAGTCGGTACCCTAAGTTCCCAGTTCCCCTCGGAACGGTGCGACGTTCCCCGGCCGTTATGCTAGTTTCCGTAGGTCGGCGGCGTAGACCCGTAGGTGCCGACCATCCGGAACTGGCTCGGATCTGTTCTTAGTCGGATCGGATCCGTCTGTGTCAATATCGGATCCGTCCTTAGCAAGTTCCGTCTTCCGGAAAGTTCCGTTCCGGATACGGAGAAATCCGGATCCAGAAACTTACACCCATAGTCCGGAAATCCTCCTTGCTCAATCCAGTTCAGACGGATCCCAAGGGGAAAAGACCCTAATTGTCTTCTTTTCCCCGTATCTAACCCTAAAATTTTGAAAAATTGAACTACTCTATATACTATCTTCCTATTTTACTTACATGATATTTCCGGACTACGACAACAGCCTCAAATGAAATCCACATGATGAACGCCCAAGATAAGCATGCTCCTCCTGCAAACCACGAACCAGGGTTGTCTATCCGGACGTGACGTTGGATTTTCCCGTCCGGATGTCATGACGCGTCCTGACGCGTTGGAGTCCATCCCGAATGCTGACGGCGTCGTCGACGGCCTGGATGAAGTCCGTCGACCGTCGACAAGGCCGTCCACCATCGACAGGGCCGTCGAGGAGGCCGTCCACCGTCGACAGGGCCGTCCACGAGGCCGTCGACCGTTGTCAGGGCCGTCGAGGAGGCCGTCGACCGTCGACAGGGCCGTCGAGGAGGCCGTCGACCGTTGACAAGGCCGTCGAGGAGGTCGTCGACCGTCGAGGAGGCCGTCGACCGTCGACAGGGCCGTCGACGAGGCCGTCCACCGATTAGGGCTGGCCGGCTGCAAACTTCAGAGCCTTGTAACTTTTGCAAAAAGTCTTCAAATTGGGCAAATGAGATGTTTTTCGGCATCTACAGTTTCTGTAGATGCCGAAAAACATCTCATTTGCCCAATTTGAAAACTTTTTGCAAAAGTTACAAGGCTCTGAAGTTTACAGCCGGCTAGCCCTAATCGGTTCGATTCTATCCTGGACGGTCCGGTCGACGGTGGACGGCCTCGTCGACGGCCCTGTCGACGATTTTTCATCCTCTGTCGCGAATTCTGTCGTGAATTTCATCCTGACGGACGCTCGGCTCCCCGTCACGTCAACGGACGGACATCCTGACGGACGGACATGATGCGACGGAAGCAACCCTGCCACGAACTTGTATTCGCATCTTCATAACTCGATCTTGCTCGAGCTTGAGACTCTCCCCCAAGGCAGCAACTTTGTCTTTCAACCTATTCACTTTGCTTACTTCACCACGTACTAATTCGTCATATGCATCCACAATCTCAGTGGTCTTCGAATCCACCACCCCATCCTTAGTCGCTTCCTGCAAATTCTTCTTGTATGCTGCTTGTTTTCCCTTCATTATCTTCAGCACCCCCTTGTGATGGTTCAAAGATTTTGTTCGCCTCTCCTTGGCTGTAGATGCCTCCTGCTCAGCCTCCACCCTAGCCTCCAGCTCCAACTTCTCCACAGCCAACAACCATCCCAAGTACTCCAACCTGGAGTTACATTCCTCCTCTTCCAACACTATTCCACCCATGGAACTGCCTTTGCCCTCGCAAATCTCAGACTACAACTCCCGCTTGTCGACTTGAAGTTTTCGCCAAGCCCCCACCGTCCTTGTGACCTTCGTCTTGCCCTTCATCTTCTGCAGCTTCATGACGTTGCGCTCATAGCACAATCGTTGGAACTTATTCGTAGCCTCCCCATAGGCCGCCCAATTAATTGGGATGTTTTCCTCCTCCAAAACAATCCCCCGTACCATCTTATGAGGAAGGAATGTATGGGGCACCGGTCGCTGATAAAGAGCTCGTAAGAGTTCTTTTATTCTCTTCTGCAACCACGGTGGCTTCACGTCGCTCCAGTTATATCCATACCGCCCTCGAGGACCCACCGGCTTTCCAAAGAACTTCACACACTTTTTGTCATCAAATTTCTTCCCTTCCCACTTCGTCAACCGGTTTGGCAAGTGTCCTTCATCTTTGAAGCCATACTTCTCCAAAAAATCAGCCCTTGTTAGTACGGGTGGTGGATCGGTGAGCTTCTTGAGCTCTTCGTCGATGTCATCGCCAGTGAACTTCTCGCCCTCCTCGTCGTCCTCTTCCTTGCCCTCCTCACCGTCTTCACCCCCCTCCTCCTCACCCTTGCTGTCATTGCTAGCGCCAGAGCTCTCCTTGCTGCTCAAATTGTAATCGCTCTCGTCTTGTTCAACTTGGGGTTCAATTTGGGGGAGTGTAGGTGCCCGCGTCCGTATCACGCTGCTAGTGCCTCTACCTCTCACCCATGCCATTGTGTGCCTAAACTGCAGCAACACCAAAATCAAAATGTAATTGCCTATACTACCCTAAACAACAAAATCAAAACATCAGCCCTCATACTTAGCCGCCATACATAATTGACATATCAAGTATTGAAACAACTCAGATTGAATGCAAGAGATAGAGGTGGAACTCACCGTACAAATTCCTATACGCCACATACAAATTTGTACAGATAGTACAATTGACCATTGGGGTTTGCTCCTCCTAAACTTGAAACTGGATTCACAGATTCGATGACAGAATTCAATTGAATTCACAGATTCGATGAAAGCATACAAATGTCACTGAAAACAATGTTGCGACATGTAAACCCTGAACGGAATAAAACAATTTTACAAACACCACACTGAAGACAATGGTGTTACCAGAAGACAATGGTGTTACCAAGAGGGACAGCCTTCGGCGCGCTTCACCTTCTCCTTTCACGCCGTGCTTGCCGTAGCCATTGGAGTGAATTTCCCCATGAACCAGAAGCACGAGACGGACTCTCGCACCGCCCACTGAAGACGCTCCAAGGATTCAAAATCTAACGCATTTTGATAGAGGCATTGGGGTTCACACGCAAACCCACCCTAAAACAGAGATTGAGAGCAGTTCTACAGAAATTGAGCTCCACAACACGTATCACTGTCCACCTAAACGAACAATATAAATGCCTAAACCCTTAGCCAACTAACACAAAACTGAAGAAAACCTTGTTCAGCAAACAGAGGTGAGTGGTACAAAGATCAAGCTCCGAAACAGAAGCTAAACTGATAGAGCTCCGAAACAAATGACAAACTGAAGAGAACGTAGCAAAACAAGATTAAGCTTCAAAACAGAAGACAAGCTGAACACAACGTAGCAAAACAAGCGGAGGTGAGAGGTTGGGACTCCAAACTCCAAAACCCCTGTCAAATCAAAGGTGGCAAGCGCTTAATCATGCAATGACCGCTTGCTACAAAAAACCGGTTAAAATCATGATAACAAATCAATACAAGGAATTAGTGTGATAGACAAGCATTTTTAACTACGATTATAATGAATGCATCAAATAATGTAATGGAAGTTTCAAACATTTTGATTTTTGGGTTTTAGATTAGAAGAAAAAAAATAAGGTATCCTCATTTTTAAAAAGAAAATACTAAACCCTTAATCATAAGAAAATGAATGTTCTTCAAACCTAAACCAAAGTAGTAATTATTTTTTTCCTAAAAAAAATTTCACCCGTTGTAATAGAAAGGAAGGATATTATGAATCTAATTGAGAAAAATTAAAACTTTAGTATTTAACAAAAATGATGTTTGTATTGATTTCTTGTAAAAGATATGTGCAACTTTGAAAGAGAATAAAAAATGGTTACTTTTGTTTTTTTACTTAAGGTTCATCCTTAATATTAAGAAAAATATTTAAATTGGGTAGTCCCACTTTTATAAAGAAATACTCAACCATTGAATCAGAACAAAAAATAGTCCTATTGTCATAAAGAAGTAATTCCATTGTTGAAATGGAATTTATTAGCTAATCTTATCAAATAAATTATGAACCATAAGAAATGAATGGCAAATTTCTTTTATTTCAACCAAATTGTTTTAATTCACTCTCTAGTGTAAATGACAAGATTCAATGACAGTTATCCTAAACCTAAATCAAGTCAATCCATTGAGCACTATTAAAATAGTTCTAATGATAAGTTCAAGTACCTAGAGACCAATTGGATGGGATAACCGGGCTAAACTTGTAGTTGGAATAGAAAATTGGTCTTCAATGGGAAACCTCACCCTACCCCATTTTGGTCATATTTCATTAAGAAATGAAATTGAAAGATGTGGAATGTGGAACCTATAACCTATAACCTGCCTTTTGAGTGGATCGTGAGGTATGATGCCTCATTACTCACCCAAAAGAATTTTAGATTTCCAATAAAATTAGTAACTCACATCTACTTACCCCCCAAAAACTTAAATTTTAAATTTTGCATCCCCCCCCCCCTGTGATCCTAGAACTAGTTTATAGAATAAATTAGTGCAAGTGAATTATTCATAAAGTATCCTAAAACGGGGTTTAGACCCATGAGTTTTGTGAAAAAACCGATTGAGTTAAAAAAGTTGAAATAAAAGTGAGTATGAAACTTATTTTTCCATCAAAATGGTGCCTAAAAAAGTTTTCCAGTCCCCACTTTCAAAGTTGTGTGATATAAGTATCTTGCAAAAAAATTTGACACTTCAACTATAGTTGCCTTCTCAACTTCAAAAGAAGTCATGACCAAAGTGGGGGGGAATTTACAAATAATTGAAATATGCTACCTAGTTTAGGGGATTTAGTGCAATTTGCTACCTTCAAGATAAATAAGCATCAGCTTTGGCTATCTTGAGAGAAAGTGGCATTGAAAAAATTAGAGAAGAAAGGATTTTGCAAGTTGTAAAGGATAATGGGGATACTAATACCCATAACTAACTACATAGATGCTAATTCCAATGTAGAAGAAGTAACAAATTGGCTATCAAATTCTATTGGCACTTGTTGAAATCTTAGCTAAAATTTAATTTTTTCATGGATTTTTTCCTATAGAGATATAGCTAAGTACTAGAAATTTTTAGTAGCAATGGAGAAAAATTTAGCCAATTTTGAAAATGCTGCCCCCCCCCCTCTTGTAATTTTCACAAGCCAATGTATTTCACAATCAATATGGGATTTTCAATCTCGCCTCTAATATACATATACGTATAAATATTCATATCTAGTATTATACTTGCATTTACAAGTACTCATATTTATATTTGTATAAAATACTATATCCATAATCATATTAATATATATACTATATCCATATGTTATCCATATCTATATTTGTATTAGTATAAATACTACATATATACTATCCATATCTATATTCATATTTAGATGGCTCTGATTAAATCTCACGAGATCGTGGCTTGTGATTTTTAAAGAAATCACTGGTGATTTCGAAGGTCATCATTTCTTTAAAAACAATTGATGGCCTATAAATTTTTTGAGAAGAAAAGGGGGGGCAAATACAAACAAGGATGGGTCGCGTCTTTGAGAAGATAGTGGCATACATGTCCATATATTAAAAATTTGAGATGTTGTGCAAATCATATTGTAAAGTCCTACAATTTTTCATTCCCCATTTCATTTCATTTATCATTATTTTTTCGCTTACTATCTTTTTTTTCACTCATTTTTTATTGCTTTTTCCATTTCTTTACTCCGTTTTTTTCCTTCTTTATTTTTTAATTTCTTTCACAAATTTTTTTATACCATTTTTTCTTTCTTTAGTTTTAAGGGTCTCCATTTAGTTCTTTCTCCATTTTTTAATACACCTAGGTAGACATTAAAGAGATTTTGGTGGGTTCAAAATCCAAAAGTGTTGGTAACACTTTTGGACATTGAAATTGGAAATTCTATCATCTTTTGCCTCTGCTTTATAATTGTTTGTTTGTTTAATGTCACCATTTAACCCTATTTTTTATTATCTTCATACTCTCTTAAAATTTTATGTCGCAATGTTTTATGGTTTAGGACAAAACAAACAAGTAACATTATAATATATATCATGACTTCTTCAACATTTTGGCGGTTGTGTGAAATGGGAAAGTTGTTTAAAGCAATTTCCAAATAATATATGCATGTTGAAATGTATTAGAATCATTGTAGATTTTTGTTAAATCAATTTAGAAGTATACAATAACTTTAATATTTCACAAAAATAAGATTTTGATCTTAATACTTGAGTTTTGGTGTTCACTCGAGGGTGTTGATAGCTAAATCCATAAAGTCATGAATATGGTATACATATTGTAAGTGCAAGATTTTTTATTTTGTATGTTTGGATCATTATTTTTTATATAGAAAGACTTTTCAATGAAAGAGAAATTTGATTATTTTAATAAAAATATACCCTTAAACCGTCCCAAAATGATCTTCCTACTTAACAAAATATTATGGATTAAGGCCAAAAATAACATTTTAAAGTCCCCTTTGGATTTGTAAGCAAAGCTTGGTTCACTCTTAGTATCTTTGAAACTTTGAGTTTTAAAAGCCTTTTTCAAAGTGTAGTTTTAGAATATAGAAAAGTAGAATTTTGGAGGCATTTTCAAAAAGGCACTTAAATTTTAAATTTGAGGTTTTTATTTTGTAGGTGATTAGTATGGGCCTAAGACCATGTATTCATGAACCTTTGTTCCACCTACCAAAGCTTCACCTCCTTCGAGTAGGCAACACTCAAAGAGATGCAAAAAAACAAACAAAAAGTATTGATTAACCCCTTTAGTTATTTCTTTTGTTTTTTGATTGATGATTTTATGAATGGAAGGGAAATTATTGCTTAAACTTGTTTTGCTAGTCTTGGACAAGAAGTAAAATCCAAATTTGACAAATTTTCAAATCACAAAAGGCAACAAAAAGATCATTGTAGGACAAAAAATTAAGGCCAACATGAAGATCATTTTGGGACGGAGGGAGTATTAGATTTATTAGATTTGTTACCTTGGTGCCAAATATCGAATTAATGTCTCAAAATAAGATTTAACACTTGAATGTAGAATTCAAAAAAATTTGTCATCCAAGTCAAGAAAACAAATCACATTTTGCAAATAACCTATAATGTCTTTATTATGTACGAATGTATATCTTAAGATCCATTCTATTAAGAATACTTCTCACCTTGTATATATAAGTTTCTCACAAAGCTCTGTAAGCAAATGTTTAGAGAGATATGGCAATACAAAGTTGATCATTATATAAGTAGGATTGTTGTAAATATACTTTAGAAAGAAAACCATACAAATGTAAAAGTGCATGGAGTATGGATTTTTCTTCCTTGTAAATAAATATTCAATTAAAAGAAAAGGTACTTGCATGAAATAAATACTTAGACATACTAAAGATGATTGTGGATATTTGTGTTTAAATTTTTTTTTCCTTAGAGTAAAGGAAAAGTGAAAACTCTTATTCTTATGAAGGAAAGATTCAATATAATTTCATTGATGAGCAACAGATGTTTTGTTCTTAGAAAAATGAATAATTAGACTCCAACCCTTATTCTTATTCAGACAACAAAAAAATTTATGTCTTTGTTATAAAAGAGAATATGCAACTAGAAACATACACATGTTCTCACTTGTCAGCCTTTCATCGCACATCGGATTCCAATTTTTGCTTTGAAGAAGAGTGATTTGCCTTCTTTCTAATTGTGCAAAAGGGACTGTATTTGGAAAAGCACACCCGGTAACCTCAACAGTGGTGAACCTTGATTTAGATAAGACGCGTTGGACCTTCATTGGTATCCTATGTACACAAACATGTATGCACTAGACATTCCTTCATGCATTCAGACTGTCTGAAGCCTTGAACCCACAAACACATTTGCAAGAGTGTGATGTTACAAATATATCGAATATATTGCAACTCCAGTAGTATGAAATTTCATTACAAAATTGAAATCTTCAAACCTAATGTGGCTGTGTAACTATATACCGCGTAACTAGTTCCTGAAGTTCCTAAATCCAAACCGATATTGTCTATATGCAGAATTGCCGAGCAAAATTATCGGAAGCACACTGGAATTTCTATAATTTTGGTCTATTTGTCCATGCCGTGAAATAATTCCAGCCTTGCAAAGACAATCCCTAACCCAAAAAAGCACCAACAATGTGAGCCACGATATGATCTACTATTCCCAAAAAAACAAGTGACTCGGAATCCGATGCTACCCTTGTTCGGAATGCAAGATGGCATTGAACCCGGAATGCAATGCTGCACACCCTTTGTCACTCGCTTGTTGATGCCTTCCTTTTCAGTGAAATGCATGTATCCACCGCCGGGACCACATCGCTTTTAACTTCCTCATTTATAGCTTCTTCCGCATTTAGGTTGAAGCCCGCCTTCTCGAAACTCCGCAACTGCAACTCCGCCTCGTGAGTTGAAAAGCAGCGCAGAATATTGTGAAATGCTTTGTCAGCTCTTGTATTCCACTGAAATTGGTCATGGCGACAAAGGAAAAGACTGACCAAAGGCGCGAGAGGTGGAATTTGGAGAGTTGGGTACTTGTCTTGTTCATCAAACACCATTGACAGGAATAGACACAGCTCTTGTTTGGACTGTGGATGGTTGAACGTGTACGCCATTCTGAAAAACAAGTAGTACAAAGCATACAAGAAATTATACAAAGCGTACTGTGACTTGTAAAAACCCTAAACCACAGTAGCAAACATACTTACTACTACATCTCGAAACTGATACATGAATAAAAGCTTCAACATAAAAGATCGCACAATCACCTCAGACTATACCTCAATTTACCCAATCATCAAAAGTAACCACAATTTCATTACACCATCTGCAAATTGATACATGCTTAGACAAAGAAATTTCAAATCAAAGATGGCACTATCACCTGTGACTATGAACTGCCCTGCAAAGGAGACAGAGAACAAGTAGCGCGATGACGAGACAGAGAACAAACAACGCTAAAACATAGAATGAACCACTCAACACCTCAATGACGAGACAGAAAATGAACAATGTTGAAATTGAGAACGAAACACCTCGATGACGAGACAGAAAACGAACAATGTTGAAATTGAGAACGAACCACTGCAAGTGCTGGAACAGAGAACAAACAAGGAAGTGCTAAAGCTGAGAAAGAATACAAAATGAGGGCATTTATGGAGAATGAGGGAAACAAGGTGAGACGCGTCATTCATTTGAATCTTAGGGCGGTCATCATGGGTAATCATTTTAAGCACTTGCCATATGTACCTCCAAATACTAACATGTCATTTCTAAACCACATTTGAATGAATTCTAAAATGTGGTGGCCATTAGAACCCTACAAAATGAATAAATGACACTCATACAATACGTCTATAGTAGCATGTCACTTCAATTTCAAAAAAATAAATAATGCTGAGTGGCTCAACATACAAAATTTCGTTCAAAACGTACTGAGTTGTACAAAGAGTATTGTATTGAGTCGTAATTCTACCCAAGCGGAGTGACCCTCTGACTCCTCTTGGTCTTCTTTGGTTTCTTCTTTGCTTCTTCTTTAGCTGCTTCTTCTGCTGCCTCTTCTGCTGCAATCTCGCTTCTAGTCTTTCGTTTTGATACCGTATTTTCAATGTCAGTTGGAGGGAGTGGTAGGGGTTGAGGCACCTTCACCACCACCCTAGTCACCCCATCGGAGATAAAAGCTTCTTCCCTTAATTTTTTTCGGCGCTCCAAATCTGCAACTTCTCGTCTTAATTTCTCTATTCTTTCAAATTCCTCACCTTCTTCTCTCAACTTCCTAATTCGCTCCTGCAGCTCTGCTTCAACTCCTACCCCACAAGATGTACTAGAAAACACTCCTGTAAGAGGCTCCTTGATAGCCTAAGGCTCAATTTCCTCTACAACAACCTTGGGGCTATTCTTACTAGGCTCTAAAACTTCATCTATAGACGGTAGGTGGACACGTGACATTGCTGGACGTTGGCTACCAGCGGCACTGCCATTGCCCAACGATTGTGATGTCCCTCCAATCGAACCCTCAGTCCCACCAGTGCCGCTGAGACTAAGAACAGGAGCTGCAGTTTCTGTATAAGCCACAGTTTTAGAGTTGTAGTCAAAATCAGGAGTCTTTGTGGACACCGCATATTTCTTCAGCTGCTCGTGGTATAGTTTCTCTGGTTCTGAACCACAACAAAACGCAGATAATTTGGTCAAGTTGAATTCAATAGATAGGGAACGGAAATCTAGAAACCCTAAACCTATGTAAAACGATGTAAACCTCTGTGGTTTGTACTGTAATGCGACATATTTTCTATTTCTGCGTACCAATTCTACAGTGGTTTGTATTTGACATTCATTTCAATTGAACTAATATTTCTCTCACATACTAAATTATGTACTGTATGTACTAAATAATATACAAATTGTGGCTGAGCGCATACCAATATGTGGATGGTCGTCTAGAACTGCTGCTGTCAAGGTTGCGAGGATCCTCTCTTGCTCCTCTTTTAGCTACAAAGACTGTACCAATTGTTGAAGAGGTGCGTGTAGTTTGCCGAATCCGAAACTCGTAAACCAAGAGGGATGCACTGTTGTACCGCAAGATGTATATGTACAGTTGCTAGAAACTCCAAACCAGACTCCAGCGCACCATGGATGATACAAATGGCCGCATGTACAGACAATAATGTCGTTGCGGGGAAATCCGCTCAAGCAAAGTGCACAAGGTGTCAATGAAATGGTGTCAAAATCACAAACTATCTTAGGGTCAAATTGAGAGCATAAAGGCCTTGGCCTCAAATTCACTCCAACTTCACCTCTCTTCATTTTTGCAATCTGGGATGACAAGGCATGAAATTGCCTTTTCAAACACTTCTCCCGAGTTTCGAGATCTTCATACCTCAAATTACATTGTTTTAATTCCAATGCAGCTACATCATAATCAATCATAGCATCTTGAACCATCTCACTATACACCTCCGCTTTATCCAACGCACCCTCTATGTGCTCCGCTTCCTGTTGTATCTTCAGAACTCTGGCTCTAGTTATACGCAGCACTCCTTCTTGTTGGGAAGCCTTATTAGACAACTCAGTTCTCTCTTTTCCAGTAATCACATAGTCTTCCGTTACAGCATGGAGTTGCAATCCTACCAACTTTGTTAAGTCGATGAGGTATGCAATGTCTTTCTCATTTTGTGTATAATTTTGTACGCTCTCTGTACCAACTGTACCGTCTCGTACAACATTGTCGACCAAGTGATTTTGTCGAAGTTTGGCGGTTGGATCATTGAAAAGGTCGTCGATGCCTTCAGCTTTGTAAAGTTCCTTACTGTTGGAGACGGTGATGTCTGCTACGACCGCCAAACACAGTGTAATCTTCTTTAACCACTTACTCCACTGATTTCTATTAGAAATTCCAGCAAAATCTGCCCAACTCATAGGGTTTTTTTTGCGCATCTCCATGATGATCCCCCTAGCAAATTGCTTTGCTATCACCTTAGACCTCGGAAGATCTCGTAAATACACGAGTGGAAAAATTTCAGAAATACGCTGGAGAATTTCAACATCCCTACATTCCCCATAACCGTAGCCAAATCTTCCATTTCTCCCCTTTGCTGGTCCAAACACATCGCTCACATCTTTCTCAACAAGGTCCTGTGGAATTCTAAGTTTATGCGGATTTGTACCATGTTTTGACAAGCCGTACTTGGTCTCAAACTCCTCCATAGTTACAACACGAGGAGGGGGGTGCTTCTTTAAGGAAGACAGCTTTTCTAATTCCTTCTCCAATGGACTCTGCTTCACATTCGCGTCAACATTGTCTTCGACCTGTGGCGAGGTAGGAGCGAGAAAATTGTCGATGAAGTCATCGTTGCTGAAGACGCTGCCACTACAGTGCTCATCATCTTTGGAAAAAATGCGGCTCCGAACCACCTAGTCATCGTCAGACGCCATCGTCAAGAAGACTGCAAAACAATAAATAAAAAAGAGGAGGGCCAGTAAATAAAGGAAGCAAGGGAAACTTTCGGCATGGGTATGGTTATTTTATTAAAGGCTTCCGAGGTACTTCTAATGTCTACTCGACTACTAGTCGATGTTAACAACTCTGTACGCATTGTAAAGTAGATCTGAAAAAGTATAGTATGTACTTAATTATTGTAAGTATTGTACAGTTACTGTACAACTGAACACTCTAGTTCCAACTCTACAAACCATACGATAACCATTTTGTATCAAACCATGTAAATATTGTACTGAAATATTGTACATAATGCACAATGATTGTACCTAAAAGACTCTGTGAAAGAGGCACACATTTTCTAACAAGTAACATTGCAAAGGAAATATTAGGACATTGTGCATACTACATACTGTACTTTGATTTAAATCAATCAAATCTATGAACAATGTTTGCACTCCGTTATCAAGGTAAGTTGAATTTAAGGCATAGATAGGATTATTTTACATAAGTTTGTCGTTCTAAGCCTCACAGTTATAGGAGTAAACATTGAACATTCTATAACACACTTGTTGTAAAAAACTTCAGGCCTTCCCAAAACACTTTAAGTGACTATCAGAGTAAACAATTTATATTCTAGAGCAGATGCTGTAAGCACCTCTATAGAGAAATATAATTTTGAGTCGAGTGTGTATCTAAAAAGTACTTGATGTACCAAAAATAGTACATATTGTACACAGAATGAGAATCTCACCCAGCTCATGTCAACTCAAGTCTTAGTTGTCTATCACTGGCACGACAATATGATCGCAAAACACAAGAATTTCAAAATCTAAATCACCGTCCTAAATACATAGTTGATTAGAAATGAACCTTGAACCAATTGATCCCAATGCGTGTTGGAGCTCGACCTAGTGTGTTGTCTAGAGCTCCACTTCGATGCGCTCGAGCTCGACCTTGGTGCGTTGGAGCTATAAAAGCGCACGAAGAACACCCTCAACACCCTGAACACTCTTCCCTTCAGTTGCTTTGAATCTACAAAGTGTGTAAGCGGAGGTGTGAGGTTGATCCACAACCTTCGTTCCCACTGCGAATTCAAAACCAGTGAGCACAACCACAGGATGCAGAATAGATAGGATTAGGATCCGCCGCATTTTTTTTTCGAATGTGCAAAGGAGGGAATGTCACTGCAAAAGCACCGTATAAGCTGGACGTTTACAGTTGATTCCCAGTTTAGATGGAACATGGCGGACAACTATTGGTCCACGATGTACAAACTCTACATACAGTACATCCGAGTACAATTGGCAAACCCTAGATGCTTGTGCCTGGTTCAGGCTGGAAAATGAGGTAGAAATCTCCGATAGAGAAATCCTAAGCCGTTACATAATTTATATCAAAATGCAATGATGGCCCATCTCAGTCACAATGCTTTCTACTAGAAAGTTGAAAAAAAACTTTGAAAAAACAATTAAAGGTCAAAATTTGACCCTCGTACTGAAATCACACATTTGCTAAGATATATTGTTATTTAGATCCTAAAACACTAATTAATTGTCAAGGCTAAGTACCTAAACATTAGAGTGTTGGATTTAGCTTTTTAAATTGTAAAGATGAAGCCCTAAACTAAGCAAAAAAGGTACAACAACGCTAAACCTGAATCTATGACAGTACAAACATTTAATGTTTGTACTCTATACATCGAATTAATAGGTGAAAGTGACTTTTTATTATGCAATTATCAATGTACACAAGATGTAAGACTTATCTTCTTCTTTTTTTTTGAAAAAAAGTGAAAAAAACTATAAGAAAATTGACTCTAAACTTTTATACTGTGCAGAAATTGTGCCGTGACTACGATTTTGGACAACCGTAGTGTGCTTTCACCCCGACGTGGTAGACCTTCACACTCAGACACACCAACATTCATCACCTCAATATCCTGGAACTCATCGTCTGAAGAGAACACCATCTCCAAAGACATGTCTATAGTAGACATCGTACCTGAACAAATCATATCGAGAAGGAGAGTAAGTAACACTGTATACACGGTTCTTTTTGACCGAGTACGCCTCACTTGAAGTCTTGAACATACGATCAGCTCGAATTGAGCTGAAATGCAATTTTAAAATATTGAAAAACATTCCTTTATCATTCTCCTAAGAATACCAGATATAGATGTTGAGATCATTGCAATAATAATCAATACAATTTTTATCATAGAAAATTACTACAGTAGATATCTCCATTGTGTAAAAATTATAATATTACATAAGATATTATTATGTACAGTCATATTTCAGGACTAAGTAAACTGGGTCTTTTTTTAAAAGATCTTGGGGTAACTAAGATTAATGGAACCTGTGAAGTTTTGAAACTTCTGAATGTATTTTAGCTTGAGTCGAGCTAAAGTGCTGTTGCTAAAACAGAGCCCTTCTTAAATTTTCGACCCAGTACTTCAGCTCGACTCGAACTGAAATGATTATATGACACTGTCAAGTTGTTACTTTCATTCCAGGCAGCACTTCAGCTCGAGTCGAGCTGAAAGGATGCGTTCCCATTTCTATGGATTCACAAATGACTTACATTCTACTGAATATATTTTACTCAACATATACAGACTATCACTTTAGCAATGATTCAGCTCGAATCGAGCTGATTTGCAAGATTAGACCTAGTATTCCGTGTTTTACGAAACATATCCAAACGCAGTTCAATAAAAAAACTTACTATAAATAGTAAACCAAAAATCACGGAACATTCGTGCTACACTCTCAAGCAGATGGAACGGCCCTGACGATTATGAAACTATGATGGGCTAAAGCTTCGACGGACGCTGAACCGATCCAGAATCTAATGCGCAGATGTCTAAGAAACGCAATGAACCCCTCTTCTCAGCAACGAAACAAAGGCAAGGAACATGTATACCACTGCCAAACAACAAAGCTAGAACAGGCGCAAATGCTAACCGGGAATAACTTGCGCGGATACCAATCTCGATGATAGCAAAGGTTACAAACTGGGAACGAGTTGTGGCGGCTTAGCACTGCCGATGACAACAAAGGCAAACAACGACTTCACAGACAAGAAAGAGTGCACTATAGAAATTGTGACGACGCAAGCCAGCAACAAAACAGAAGATCCGATGTGCACGCCAACATCGAGGCAGCCGAGGACGAAAGGGTGAAAGAGAGGTTTGCAAGTGCTGTTGCGACGTACACTCGACTCCTTGTGCGGCAAAAAAAAGCGCCAACTCATTTGGCGCTTTCGAAGATGCGGAAACAATTTGAAATGGTTCCGGAATCTCCAAAAGCCACCTTCACTGTACACCAGAATAAGTGGCGCCCCAAAGTTCAGGAACTCTTATGACCATTCCAGTCAATGTCCCCGCAAAATGTTTGGACTCTTTTGCCGTCGATAGATTCCCTTCATTTTATTCGTTGACTTCTGCCTGCTATAGTGCTGTGTAACCATGACATTTGGTACGTCATTCCAAACCAAATCCTACTAATTTTAACTTCATTATTATGAAGAAAATCTCCAATGTATTCCGAAATCCGAACTATAAATCGAAAAGAATCTTACACTAAATACAATGGATCCTTATGATATTTTCGTAATCTACAATAGGGAAAGGGTTCGGTTGATTTGCATATGGCTTCTTTTCTTTATGTGATATTTTCACTTTTGCAGACAGTTTACGGTCAAGGTTCACAATTATTTTTTAGGGTTGAAATTTTAGGTTCTCTACGTAATACACTCATAAAAATGGTTTACACTTGACGAATTCATAGAAGTTTAATCTATGTATTGTTCACTGTAGCTTAGTTTCTCTAATTTCACTTGGCATTCATAGAAAACAAGATATTCGGTTGATTAGTATAGTTTTTATAGAGATAAAAAGGTTATTACTTATTTTGGCAAATTCCACTTGGCAACAGAAAGAAAATGGGATATTCAAATGGTTAGTACAGTTTTTACGACACATACATTACTATTTATTAAGATACATGATTATTGAGATAAATTATAATTAAAATGCTTGAAGGTAACTACTTCCGCTTTATTAAGTTCTATCCTTAGTATCCTAATATTTTTTAAATTGACAACAACAAACTTCTTTGCAATTCTAACATTTGTCTTCACTATAGATTCTTTAATTAGTAAAACAACTTCATTTCTACATTTTGGTTTGTTTTGTCAATAAAACCTTCAACATTTAATTAATAAACATTTTTCATTACAACTTCTTCTTTGACTTAGAATTCATATGAATAAATCCCAAATCATTGTGAAACATAGATGATGCCTAGTACAAACTAGTAATTCATCTATATATGATTGCATCCAGAAGAATAAAATTTTATTGCAAGTTCGATCCCGTTGGAAACATTTTAACTATATGATTGATTTCCATTTTTTCCATGTCTAGAAATTTGTGACAAATATAAAAGAGTAGTTGTAAATACAGATGTTCACTTTTTCCAACATACTGATGACGACTAAAACAAAAAAAAAGTAATTATGCATACAAAACTTGAACTTCCAAACTAAATATGTTAGTCACCAAAAAATATAAAGTATTTAGTACTCTTTTTGTTCTCTAAATTAAGTGAACCATGTGTATGATTCTTAGCATTTCATTTGAAGCCTCCATTCTATCAGCATTTTAAAGAAAAACCAACACTTGTATTGTCTTCTAATCATGAAGAAAAAAGTATTCTACAAGTTTCAATGTCACCAAGGATGAATGTTCTACAATGTTGACGATTCTGTGTTATTGATTTTTTCATGTATTCGAAGAAAGTAAAGAATCCAGCCATTTTTTGGAAACGAATTCAAGGCCTGTTTTCCCTTAAATTTCACGTAAAGGAAAGCCAAAAAAAATTGGGTACAAGTTGGAATAAGTAGGAACTTGAATGTTGTATGTTTAATATAATGTTTTTGGTTCTGTTGTGTGATTTTCTTCTATATTTGAAGATAGTAAAGAATCCTGTCATTTTTTGCAAACGAATCCAAGGCCTCTTTTCTCTTAAATTTCACGTAAAGGAAAGCCAAAAAAAAATGGGTACAAGTTGGAATAAGTAGGAACTTGAATGTTGTATGTTTAATATAATGTTCATGGTTCTTTTGCCCTATTTTCTTCTATACTTGAAGATAGTAAAAAATCCAGCCATTTTTTGCAAACGAATCCAAGGCCTCTTTTCTCTTAAATTTCACGTAAAGGAAAGCCAAAAAAAATTGGGTACAAGTTGGAATAAGTAGGAACTTGAATGTTGTATGTTTAATATAATGTTTTTGGTTCTTTTGTGTGATTTTCTTCTATATTTGAAGATAGTAAAGAATCCTGCCATTTTTTGCAAACGAATTCAAGGCTTCTTTTCTCTTAAATTTCACGTAAAGGAAAGCCAAAAAAAAATGGGTACAAGTTGGAATAAGTAGGACCTTGAATGTTGTATGTTTAATATAATGTTTTTGGTTCTTTTGTGTGATTTTCTTCTATATTTGAAGATAGTACACAATCCTGCCATTTTTTGCAAACGAATCCAAGGCCTCTTTTCCCTTAAATTTCACGTAAAGGAAAGCCAAAAAAAATGGGTACAAGTTGGAATGAATGGGACCTTCAATGTTGTAAATTTTAAATAATATTCACAGTTCTTTTGCTCGATTTTTTTATATACTTGAAGAAAGTATTTCACGTGGGCAATGGACCAATAAAATACGTAGAAGTTGGAATGGCCGTAGACCATTCGAATCCATGAGGAATTCTGGTTTCTCCAAAGGGAGCATGGCCAATTCCATTCGTATTCCGAGAAATGTCTAATTAAACCCTGTCATTTTCTCAACATTCAAGCGAGCATCAAATCATGCCTATTTCACGTGGGCAATGGATCAAAAAAATACGTAGAAGTTGGAATGGTTCTTCTGCCCGACTTTCTTATGCATTTGAAGATAGTAAAGAATATTGCCATTTTTCACAAATGAATTCAAAGCCTCTTCTCTCTTGATTTTCACGTAAAGGAAAGCAAAATGAAGATGGGTACAAGTTGGAATAAATAGCACCAAAGATATTCAATGTTGAAGTCACCACTTGGTTATTGTGTTTATTTTTTAGTTCACAAGTCATTAACTGCATGTCAAAAGCAAGTTCTCTTTTTGAAGAATGAAAAAAGAGATACTAAAAAAAGGGGTACACTTCATGCAATGATCAATTCTTCATTGCTTTGGAAATAAACGTGTGTTGGTCTTCTCTCTAAAACAGGGTTGCTAGCGTGTGAGCCTGTGAGCCTGTGAGCCTGTGAGCAGGAACTTTTTTTTGTTAAAAAAGAGGCAAAAAACCTATAACCGTGGATGTACCTATGATCGTGGGTGTAAATATTGTATACTGTTTTCGGAGTGGTTATTTTTGGTTCAGGCTTTAGGGTGACTGTAAAACCTAGAATTCTGGGTAAGAATTAGTAATTACAAATTTTGATTGCATGAAAAGTTCATTGTGCAACATGAAATTCATAACGCCTTTGGTTGCAGGTGGTATTAATTTCCTCACATTCAATATTTTGGAAATACATAGTAATATAGTATTTCAAGAAAGATAAAGTATATATTCTACTTCCTATTTTTTTCCATGTAGACCTAATTGGAGGTGACTATTCATTCCATATCCCCATTTTTATTCATGTACGACTATTAAGAGGTGACTATTTATTGTACTTCCCATTTTTTTCATGTGGAGGTCACTACCTATTCCACTTCCCTTTTTTGTTTCATGGACACGTATTAGGAGGTTACAATCTATTCTACTTCCCTTCCTATTTCATGTAATCTTATTTGGGGGTTTAGGGTTTAGAGTTCCACTTCCCATTTTGTTTATGAAGACCTAATTAGAGGTGACTATTTATTCTACTTTCCATTTTTTTTATAGAGACCTAATTAGAGTTGACTATTTATTCCACTTCCCATTTTTTTAAGGAGACCCAATTAGAGGTGACTATTTATTCTACTTCCCATTTATTTCATGTAGATATATTTGGAGTTGACAATTTATTCCTCTTCCCACTCTTTTTCATAGAGACGTAGTTGGAGGTCACTATTCATTCCACTTCCCATTTTACTTATATACTAGTATTGAGAGGTGACTACTTTTTCCACTTCATTTTTTTTATCATGAAGAACTATTTGTAGGTCACTATATATTGCACTTCCTAATTTTATCTATGGAGACCTATTTAGACGTCAGTATTTATTGCACTTCACTTTTAGAAACACATTTAGGGTAAGGCCTTGCAACGTTTTCTACATGATTCAATCTCATTAATACAGGAATCCATAAAGTTTTGGGGATGCAAATTTCTATGTGAAAGGCTTCAGGGTTCCGACCCCAAACCCGTAATAGGCATAGAGGCATACTTCGTTGAAGGTGAATTTCATTTTGACAATCAGTTTTTTTAACTTACACTGTGATTCCATTTTTTTTCTTTTAATAATTTTTTTGGGGTTAAGTACACTTGTAAAGAACAACTACAATCATTATATTCTTTTTGTAGGATCAAAAGTGTAATTCATGTTATGTAGTTCAAGTTATGGTGTTGAAAAACAAGATTGAAGGTGGAATAAAGCAAATAATATTTAGCCATAAAAACAAACCACATGTAGATGTAAGAGAAAAAAACATATAGCCATAAAAACAAACAATATATAGCCATAAAGCACTCAAATCCAATCATACGGAAAATCCAAACATACCAAGCTAACTCATAAGATATGTCAATCTTATAAGTCTAATTTGCAGTAGACTCTGTCGCAGAATCTCTATCACTAGAAGACTCTGAAGTCTCTCTACCCTCAGATGCTGATCCATCTATGAATTCTAAGACATTTAGAGCGTAAGAAGGTTTGCGTTGTTTGGGCTTAGAAGTACCAAACTCCGCAAATGCTGATGCCAGTTGCTCTGCATAGATCGGAAGGTCGAATGGCTTCTCAGGGCTCAAGATGAGTCTTCGTCTCTTCTTCACTTCGTCCTCCACGATCACTCCATCATTGCTACACATGCACCAAATGCATTGTTAAATCCAAGAAACATTCCAAATACAATGAAAACTAAAAAGCCTTAAATCGAAAAACTTACTTACTAGCTTTAGGGCGCCGAATGAATTTGCGAGGGACAATTACAACAACATCTTGGTCTTGCGATAAAACCACAGTTGTCGCATCCGAACTTGGAGCCGCGGTTACTGGTGCATCAACCTTCTTCATTGGCAAAAGAATGTGCTGGAAAATCCTCTTGTCTTCTTCCAACGCAACAATATGCCGCCCTGTTGCTCGACACGCAGTAATAGATGCACCTGTCACAAACCAAAAAGTGAATGATTTGTGTAATTGTTGACTACATAAAATGGAGAAGGTTTAAAGACATTCAAGAAATCAAAACTCACCTGTAGATGCAGTGCAATCAAGTACTATATCTCCTTCATCAGTGGTTCCTTCGATGATGAACTGCATGAATCGGGCGTCCTTCTCTCGAGCTCCACGCCATGGCATTTGATCCATGTCATTCATCAACATGGTGTCCTCCGTAGTGTAATTCATGAGCAGGTCATCGCGGCGAAGGTCAACCTTCGCCTTCAGCATGGTCTGAGAGCGCCTGAATTCAAAATTCGATTTCCCTTTGTCTCCTAGATGTTTCACTAAGAGAGTGATGCCAAATTTCAATGTCTACAAACACAAACAGAGCCCACATGAGAACAAGTAACAATCAATATAACAAATTCAATTCAAAAAACCATTTGAAACAAATGATGAAGTATTACCGTTTGCTCTAGGTGAATTGCCGATGTAAGATGCATCCGATTCATGCCCATCCAGTCCTTCTTCTTCTTGATGTTTGGGTACTCCTGAAGAAGTCCTGCAATAGTTTCCAAGGAGTCTTGGCCCCAAGAATGGAACACAACAATGCAGCCGTTGTCCTGCAAATGTTTCTGTGCAAACGTAAGAGCTTGGTAGATGGTAAAGTATTCCTTATCTGCGTTCCAATAAGGAATGTGCTTGAAGCCCCCTATGTCTGGCACCGGCAAGTTCTCCTGGCAGTCAAATATCATGAGATCAAATCCCGGATGCCGATTGACCACTCCATCATAAACCCTTGCTTTCCCTACCACCATCTGCAAGTGCATTTCTTCAATATGTGAGGACTTTATGAATAGAAGTACAAACAAATACTCATTCATTTCTCCAATTGAAATGCACAATAAAATGATTGTAAAAATTTACCTTCCGCAAGAAGTCCAAGACTTCAATGTAACAATTCGGTCCCCGAACCTCTTCGTTGTCTACTACTTCACCAATCGAGACATTCAACAATAATTCCTCGGAGTTGACATCGTCATCATCTCCAAGCGCGATCACTTGTGTCCCTTGAGTGATTACCTCTTCCGTGAAGTCTGGAAGTACAGCCTTCCTCTTCATCCCGCCCTGAGAAGCACCTTGCATTTGAGAGCCTTCATCCAATGTTGATGAGGCTGGAGCGCCACTGCCATCTATAATTTTCTTCCCTTTTGCCTTGTCCTTATCGTCCTTCTCTTTCTCCTTCTCCTTCTCTTCTAACTTAGTAAGACGCTCAGCTTCTTTCTTTTCTTTGTTCTCCAACGCCAGCTGAATGCGAGCAGCTTTCCTTCTGTCATTTGTGTCCCTCTTTGCAATCGCCTTTTGTTTCTGCTTTGCAGTGAGGCCAACAAATTCATCAACCTCCATAGTGACAGTACCAATTCCCTCCAGTGAGTTCCGCAACTCCACCTCAGACGGATGTGTATACGCAATAGGGCAGTCAAAGTACCATCCTCCACCACTTAGATGAGCCGTGGTAAATGTGCGAATTTGATTCGCTGTAAACATGCAATCCACCGAATTGCGGTCAAGAAATCCAAACAGAAATGGAGGAAGGTCTTCTTTCTGAATTGCGCCTTTTGCTTCTAGCTCATACTTGAAATATCTGCCATGAGCAAACACAAGGTTTGGAAAAGAATTTAGAGGACAAAAAATTTTTAATCTATAATATACATGGACAAAGGGAGTTGTCAATGTCCACGAAACCCCCCAAAAATTTTAATATGTCATTGAAAAAGTAATCAATACAGTTCAAGTGAAGAAAAGTAGGGGGTCCCGAAGGTACCTCTTCGACATCCGTCGGATCCGACATATGTCTAAGAGGTATTCCGGGGACCCCCAACATTTTGAACTTTCATAAAAAAAAAATTTCCAAGTCATCCAGAAATTTATTCAAGTCATCCAAAAACTAGTAACATAAATCAGTTTGGCAATATGAATTCATAAAGACAAAAAATTATACTGCAAAACTCACTGAAAAAGAACCCTTCGTACAACATGATTGGCCCCCTCGAAAGTATGAAAGTTGTTGCTTTTCTTGAAGTAGTTCGCTCCTCTCAACTGCGCCAAGAAACCTTGATCCCAAATCTTCGTTTTCCATCCTTCCAGATAATCCAATAACGTCTGTGGCTTTGAGGGAAGGTTCATGTTGATAGAAATGTTGTCCTGTCTTACAACCGCCTCAAAGTATTCCAGTGCTGCATCCTCAATCTGAAATAACCATTCAACAAATAAAAATCCATTTCAAGGAGACAATCGAGTCTCAATTTCAAAATACAATCATTCTTATAAATGAAATGTTTAAATAGAAAATTATAGAACTCACAATGTGATGATAAGGAATGCTTACCCCAGCATACCAAACACAGCGATTCAGAAATGGACCAAGCAATAATTCAGATACTGGTTTCGGTGGAAAACGCTTTGATTCACGTGAAGGGATGGAAGAATTCCACCACTTCAAAATCTTGATTTTGTGAGCTGGAGTAGTATTGCAAGTTGCAATCATCTGCAACTTTTCCAAGGTCATCTCTGGTATCTCATTTGAAACCCAATGCTTCTCCACCTACACCAAAAGAAATAGAAAATTAGATATGTAATGAATTTTCAAGTGAGGTTGTTCAATATACTTTGAAATACATAAATCACTTACTTCTTCCATGAATCCAGGCGTATTAGCTGGATTTGCTACCGCTAGCAATTTGGACATCTTCACATTCAACTTCCCTGTCCTTTCTTTTGTCCCTGCTCTCATTGCCTCTGCAAGACCTAGTGCAGTCTTCTTATCTTCGGGTGTGACCTCAGTGTACTTGCGAGCAGCTGCGTCAGCAGCTTGAGAAATGTTTTGCTGGAAAATTGAGGTTCACAAATGACTTGAAATCAGTATAGAAAAAAAACCATCTGAAAACATAAGGCAATACTAAAAACAAAGAAATAGAACAGAAATTTTCTTACCCGGAAAACAAAGGATGTGAAGACTTCTTGTGGCATAGAATACCACGTCTTCTTTGTTTTCGGTAACCTACACCGCTTTAACTCGGATGGCCTCAACATCTCATTGAACCGCTCAATAGGTAACAAACCATACTTCTGGACTTGATATATCTGGTGTACCAGATTGGTCTTCACATGTGAATCTTCTGTGGATCTGTTATACAAAACACATCTTTCAAAATTGGGTACACAAAGAATTCAAATTTTGACATTTCTAAAAAATTATGAATTCAAAACATAGAAATAAGAGGTAAAGAAATTGCATACTTGTTAATGTCATGCATGACATGCATGACAAGCTCAATTCTGCCCTTCGTCTCCAAAACAATGGAATCCACACACCAGTGCCATTTTGGATCTTTGGAGTGCCTCCTGGTGATATAATTCATCCATGAGATGAGGCGGTGGTTTCCATCACAGACATAAAACTTGAGGTTCTTCAAGAACCTCAACTCAGGATGGGACTCCAAATGGGCAATAAATGTGTTGTTCTTCTCCTTCCAAAGAGGATCCCACTTGTTCATCTCTTCTTCCGTAAACTCCGAGCTCTCCCCAGCTTCATTTGTGGTGGTCACATAGAAAACTGCTGCACCGTCACGATAACCCACTGCAAACTCGTGCTCAAGCATATCCAGATCACATTGAAGGGTAGGTCTCACCATTGGCATAGACACCATTCGACATAGCGGTATAGAAAGCCGAAATAAGTGATCCGGCTTCATCCTAAGGCTTGATATAGTGTTCACCGAATCCCCCTTCTGAAACTGCCGCAAATCGTCCTCCAATAAGTCCTTGCCTTCTTCTTCTATGAAGTCATACAGCACATCTTGGTCCATTTGTCCCCCTCCAGGTAAGGTTGGAATCTCTTGTTGAATTGTCTCTTCAGTGTTTGGAGTCTGAAGAATGATGTCTTCAAGAGAAAGGTTAACTGGAGACACATCCATCTGCAAAATGAAAAATGAAATCAAGGTCTAGAAACAGAAATATATGGAGAAAAAATCTAAATCAATTCAAGACAAAACACATACCTCTATTCACTAAATCCACAAGTTCAATGAGATATAGTAATAAATAATATTTCGAAAGGTTTTAAAACAATATATGCATACACATATAAGAAATCCAAGTGCACTTAGTCTATCTCTATATCCTCCTCTGAGTCTGAGCTTAAGTGAATGAATACTGGCTCCTGTGGACCTGTAGGACCGCTACAAGCACATGTACAAAACTCTTGTAGTGATGGACCGTCCACTGTGATGGAGGTTTCAGCCTCTGAGCTATACTCTGTCTCAGAGCTCTCCGGAGACATAAACCTTCCTTTCTCAAACTGAACCTCCACAAGCCTTGCAAAGTGTCTATGACGGTGAGACCTGATGTCACTCACCCAACTCATGACTGAACTCTCAAATGCGTCTACCGCTCTCTCCGCTGCCTCCATGACATCATCAAAACTTACCAAGTCTTGCTCTGGAGCTTTGTCTTCCTCTTGAGAATCACTTGGAACATGGACATTTGGAATCCCAGAAGTAGGTTCCTGGGAAGGACCCGCTTCATGAGTCTTGAAAACACTTGGAAGAGATGATGTAGGTGAAGATGTCCCTCCTTCGTGGCTTTGCTGAAAAATAGACCACATTCAAGTAAACAAGTAACAGAATTAGTAAGTCATTATTGAAAGATGAAGATGTTGGGAATTGAATGTAATTCTTAGATATATTTTAAAGTGAAAACAGTCCAACTTCAACGAAGTACACATACTCCATAAAAACCTTTGTCACTAACCTTAGCTTGACGTGAACTCCAAAATAAAAACTCTTTAGGCTAGGATATACTATTTCCTATTTCAATTAGAGGTGGCATTTGATTTCAATATACTAAAAATCATATATATCATTTATAAATTCAACTCAAATATGAAGAGAGCAATCATAAAATCAAGAAATAAAATCAAGAATTCTATCAAACAAGCTTAAGAGCCCTTAAATCCAAAAAAGAGTGTAGTAAACATAATTATGAAATTAATAAAAAAAGTAATAATAATTTGTCATGAAAAGAAGAATATTTATATATAACTAAATATTTTTGAACTTATAATCCTTTATGACTAAAGATATTAATGAAATTCATTTTATCTTGAAATTAAGAATTAAAGACATTTACATCTCTTAAGCCAAAGAATTCAGTACATAATCCAACGCAATTAAATATAAAAAAAATATTAAAGTATAATATTACATTTAATAGAAGAGTGGATTTGATATTTTTTAAAAAGAAATCTAAAAATTGTTTTCATCACTCTAATTGCAATCTTTAAAATATTTCAATAAATGAAAATACGAGGTTTCCAGAACCTATCAGGAAGATGTTTTTAAAAATTTTTTAAAATTTGAGCCGTTGGATCTGAAGATCTTGGGGTCCCAGAGATTTGGGCCCAGTAACCGTCGGATCCGACGGTCACCAGGCCCCTATCTCTGCGACCCCAAGATCCTCGAGATCCAACGGCTCAAATTCAAAATTCCCGCATGCCATTAGAATCGATACCAAGACGCTGCAAGTACTGCATGATTTGAACGTGAGATCAGCGGGGACAAAAGAGGAGTCTAGACTGGGTGGGAGATGATTTCAACAAGATGGATCACTCGGATCAAAAAATCTGCCTGTATTCGGAGGCAGAGGAGTGACTCTCGACGTGAGTGAGTCTGCGTCCGGAGTGTGTCTCGACGTCGAGACAGGCTTTGATCAGAACCACGGAGCTCCGAACCCCCATGTTTGGGGCGAGTATTTTTTAAAAATTTGACCTCACAAAGTTCAGAACTCTCTATTTGGAACAGACATACTGCAAGGACGGAGGTGACATTGACTGACATTTTGAATTCTGTGACTGCATGAGGCTCTCGGAAGGAGAAATTCTGACCTGCGCTACCACGAGATTGGGAAATTAAAAAAAATCAAGAAAAATCCAATCTTTCTGCCGCATTGAAGTCGAAAATGTCAACCTGGTTGAGTTTCTTGGGGGTCCATCCGGACATGGTCGGAGGTAGCTCGGATCCGAGCCACCTCCGACGATGTCAGGCAGGACCCCCAAGAAACTCAACCAGGCAAATTTTTTTTTTAAATCTAGCGTTCGAAATATCATGGTTGGTTAGCCAGGTTGGGTTTCTTGGGGGTCCAGCCTGACATGGTCGGAGGTAGCTCGGATCCGAGCCACCTCCGACGAGGTCAGGCTGGACCCCCAAGAAACTGAACCAGGCGATTTTTAAAAAAAAACTAGTGTTCGAAATATCCAGAATCTGAATCGCCCTCATGCGTGAGAGCAGCTCCAAGCTGAAGCAATGGGCAAGTCAGGAAGTCCTCCCCTCTAGACCATGTCGATGAACGCATGAAAATGCCCGAAAACTTGAACTTCACGCGGGATTCGAAACTCTCGAATCGACACTGAGTACAGAGAAAGAAAAAAAGAATCACCTGCGTCTTCTTCCGAAGTTTGCCTCCACGAGCTGGTGGTGTCGCTGCACCCTCCCGCGCACGGCTCCGTGTTGCACGAGTCATCCTGGCGTCCTGCTGCACAAAATAACGTGAAGATCAAAGACACGCGAGGAAGAGAGCGCAAGACTACTTCGGTACCTCGGAGAGGCCAACATTTGAAGTCTGGGTTGCGCCGCCCGAAGGAAGGGCTGTACAGGCTGGAAAAGCTTCCTTGCGACAATTCAGTCAAACCATTCCTTGTTGCAGATAAGATTCTAAATTTAATCTCCCCCCCTTGCGTTCTGTGCGCACCGCGGAAGAGGAGGGAGAATCTGAGAAGGCTCGTGAATCCTTCGCGCGGACTTACTGCGTGATTGCCGTTTCCAACAGCCCGAGGACTCTGGGCACCTACAGCGAGGTGGATGACGTGGCGCTTTCTCATTCGCGGGGACCCCTGCTTACCTTTTTCAGCCTCGTCACCTCGTGATTGGGCTTGGTGGGATGACGTGTTGTTACGTCATTCGTGGGGACCCTTGCTTAGCTGATTTAGACTTGTGATTGGGCTTGGTTAACATAGTAAGTGCGCCACATGTCTTTTTCTCATTCGTAATAGAATGCTAATTTTCCTATGAAATTTAATAATTATTTTTTCAGGGTGGCTTAGGAAAGAATGAGATTTGGTATTTATTAAAAGTAATTATGAATGAAGCATAATCAGTATAAGAAGTACAAATTAGAGTTAGTATTATATAATTAGAAGAGATGAAGTACTCCTTCAAATAATTATTTTGATCTTAATTATGATTTCGGTTATGGAATGGACCTACTGAATTTGACCACGTCAGCCTATAGTACATAATCCTAATGGAAGCTTTTTGAACTAAAATTTAAATCTCTAAAATAGTAAATCATTTGTCCTGTGAGTCTTTTACAAATCTAAATTGAGTTTTATGACAATAATGATTATTTCAGTGGTTGAGGATTAAAGACCTAAAGGTTTCCACATCCTCAAAATGTTTTGAGTAGAAGAGTATTTATTTGAATTCGTGGGATTTTGAAGAAAGAAGTTTACAATCCTCGTCACCAATATTCATTGCAATGTATGTCATAAGAGGTAGAATACTCTTAGATATAGAATATAGTACCTGTAATTAATGAAGTTACTAGAAATGGAATATTATCCTTTTTCCAAATTACATTTACAATTCATACCTACCCTGTACTCTTGAATACATCAAGAGTTTAGTAAGAGGAGAAAGAAAGATAAAGAGCATGTTTTAGTTTATGAAATATAATCTTATATTCTGAAGCATATTCTATAATTTCTCTTGGAACCCCTATCTATTGTTTGTCACTCACTCTGGTTCGGTTGTACATGACCCACAAGGCAATGGTGAATGGTATCATCAATTTAGAGAAGAACAACTTCTCAATTTCTGTAGTACCTACTTTTGTTTACTTTAGGAATGGCCTAATCACACTCTATATTCAGAATTTCCATAAACCATCACAAATACTTCAGAGGTGGAAGAAGTATTCTCAAAGAAAATCTTTCATACAAATATGAACAATTGCAAATCCTCGAATCAAGGGCTCCACTCTGTAGAGTATACACTTATAAGACAACATTTCACATATCTCTAATTATTTCAAAAAATCTTTGCACCCTTGCCTAAGTCCTGTCACCTTAAATCCTATTCTGCAAACACTAGTACATATGAGATGGCTTCATGGAAACAATGAAGAACATCATGTACTCTACTGCACTCTCAGAAGTTGGGTGAAGTTTCAAACACAAGATGCAACACTTAAGCAAAGGAAGTTTCTGAGAAGACTTACGGATGCGGAGTCCGGCGCTCTTCCACCTTCCTCTATACTTGTATTGTCCGCGTAAGTCTCCTGGGCGGCTTGGGTGTTGCTCACAAGGTCCTCCTTCTCCTGCCCAGCACTCCCTCCTTCAAAGCGAAGAGATCTCCGTAGGTCTCCAACATTCTGTGCTAACTTTGATGGCCCTCTACCTCCTCTCTTCATTCTGGATCGTCTCAGAGCTTTAGAAGAGGAAAAGTACAATGTGGTTCGCCTCTTCCTTCTTCTCCTATGATCGGAACTACCCAAGAAATCGCTACTATTCTCTACAAGCATGAAGTGAAAAGGGAGAACATCACAACTCTTGCACTCCACTCTTCAATCACAAGAAACAAATTGGAATGAGTTCTCAAAGCCAAGTTTCCTCCTTATGCCATAAGTGGAAGTTTAGGCTAAGCCGCTTTCTCCTAAACCGCTATAATGACATGCGTGGGAGTACAGTATGACATGTCATGAATGATGTACTGTAAGCGGCGCCGGAAAAATTGTATTAAAGGATGTAGGGATGGCGGCATTTTGGCTATCAGTTTCACCTCGAAGTCTTCATTTCTGCAGTTCCAGTAAATGAGCTCGCCGTCAATTGAGATGACCACTGACATGTCAGTGGCTTATGTAATTATGGTCTATGACAAGGCTACCTATATACATGAAATTATATTAAAGGACAGAGCAAGTTGTAGGCCTTCAATTGGTGGCGCCATTTATATTTTGGCGTATTATAGAACATAAATTCTCTTTTTTGAATGGAGATGTTCTATTTTATAAATCTATATGTCAGAAGGAACTCTAAGAGAATAATATTGCAATAGTAATTGTTTTAATGTCATAGGGTCTTTAAAAAGGTTGGTTAGAAGTGAATAATGTAAAGCACAATGGCGGCTAGTTTCCGTGATTTCATTATACATAAGACCCTAAACCTTTGAAGATGGCAAAGTGAAAATGTGTTCATAGTTCTGTTCATATGGACCTCATGTTGTACAAAGGATTCATAGTCTTCTCTTCTTGACACACCTCTTTAGGATTTGAAGATGGCTTACATTAGAGTAGATGGCCGCGAAGTTCCATTGGTTTTTCCGGTAGTAGATGGTGAATGCGCTAGAGTTGCCTCCCACCTTTTCCATGTTCGATTCAAGTTTATAGAAAGCTCCATATATGTTGAAGAGGAGAAATTGTTAGATTCTGGTGAAGTGCAGCAGTCCATCCCTGTTGTTGTGTCCCTAGAGGATGGTATGCGTTGTTGGTACCTATCTCCAGGAAACTACAGAGCATATGGGCTTCCTCTGTCTATGTTGAGTGTGTCCATGGAAATCCCCAGTCACCAGTCAGACAATTCTACAGTGAATATGCCATGTATTGAACAGGCCATTGCACTTAGTCCACCTCCGCAAGCTTTACCAGTCATTGAGAAGCGTAGAGCACTTCGTCCAATGAAAGTGGAGAAATTAGATCCAATCATAGAATTGTCTTCAGATTCTGAAGGAGAGACTTGTAAGTTCAGTTTTGAGAGTCCTACTCATTCTGTTCCGCTTGCAACATCCAAGATACAAGGAATTCAATCTATATCCGGAATCCCTTCAAGTAGTCCTTCAAATTTGACATCGCCACTCCCCCATTTAATTCCGTATGTAGCAAGCGCAGAGAGTATAATGGATTGCTTGAAGAGACTTGGTACAATGCGCCGCTCTCGGAATGAGTTGTCAACAATGGATCTGGGCAGTTTCAAGCACATGCAAGTTCCATTTCTTCCAGCCATCTTTGATGGAGATGTCATCTTCGAATTGCCACCATGTCGCTCATCTTCTTCTTCATCAGGGGCTCAGAACTTGGAGGGGATGGATAAGCGATACGACGGACATCCGTGGTGCAAGTTGACGACTACAAACATTCACAATTCCGACAACCTGAAATTCCGTAAGTCGTTTTGTGCTGGACATCTTTCTTGTGAGAATGCAAAGTGTGATTACTTGAAGAGAACTTCTAAGAAAAACGAAACAGAGTGGACTGGATATACTATGTTCCCTTTCACTCCGGGAGAGTGTCCACCAGTAGATTCAACTCTAGTATGCAAGGTTTGCAAAACTTCCCCTACGTGTCTTAGCGCATGTCCGGCTAGAATATACTACGTATGCAGTGATAAAGTACAAGTGAGTAGAGTAGCAATTCACTTTGGAGAGTACAAGCACCCTGTTGCTAAGGGCATGTACAGAGATTCTAATGAAAAGATTTGCGGACTTATAGCGGAGCAAGTGGCAAAGACACCTATGGCTACGAACTCTGCTATTGTTCTTTCTGCTAGTAAAGACTTCTTAACAAACTACTTGTTTCACAATGGAGAGGGCGAGAAAGAGATGTTGAAGGAGGAGGAAATGGAAGAGGTTATGGATCGCTTCCAATACCTGAGTAGTCCAAGTATCCGCAACGTCATCTCTTCCTTCCGTTCAAACAATCGAGGAGGAGTGATTGACAACATTATGACCATGAAGAGAGAGTCCAAGTTCGAATTCATACACGATAGCGTTTTTCCAGGACAAGGTAAAGATAAGGTCTACATTTTTAAAATGCTCACAGAGGGGCCTGGGAGTGGAGTGGACCTTGTGAAGCGCATGCAAGGAGGAGGTGATCTACAGAATGCTTGGTTGATATTTGACCACGTCAAGCGCGTAAAGGACTAGACCACAATGGCTTGCCACGTGTATGATACGGAGTACAAGAAGGTCATGACGGTAGCTATTTGTGATATGCAATCTGAAGACACAGAGGTCCAAGTACAGTTTTGGCGAAGTTTAAACGCGGTTATGCAACAGCATGGAGTACCTAACCCAAATTTCAAGGGATTCATGGCAGATAGCGCCATGGCCAATTGGAATGCAGTCCGTACTGTGTATGGTAGCGGTTCAGCTAATGTTGCAATGGAGAATCGTGAAAGAACATGTTTGCTACATTGGAGTACCTCTCTCCACAGACATACGCAGAAGTACATTAAAGAAGCATTCCAACAGCAACATATTTCATTATGCAAACAATACAAAGATTCAAAGAATATGGACCAAGCAGAGACACGTTACTTGGCAATACGATCATGGTGGCTATCATCTGGAGCTGCAACTGAAGATGCACTTCATCACTTAGATCATTGGCTGGCTTTTTGGCATTTTCGATATCGGCAGTGGGGAGGCTTCATGGACATGGTACGTAAATTTTGTGATGTCAATCTATGTGTATTTTTTTCATAAAATGAAAAGTACTATGACAAAGTTGAGAAGAAAGTATGATGTCAACGAAGTTGAAGTGAAAACATCCCTAGATTTTGGAATCCTGCTTGAATTTTTTCTAATTTTTTCTTTTCATGTATGAAAAACAAGAGGTCCCAGTATTACTGTAATTATATCACTCGGATCCGACGGACATATTTGTGGTGTCAGCTGGACCCCCTAATTTCTGTTTTCCAAAAAAATTGAGTGTATTGATAGAATGAAAAATTTGAAATGGAGACCTAATTAGAGACTACAAATGTGGATTAATGATATATTCATCATTATTCAGATTTTCCCATACCTTGCTTATTGATGAAGACATTGCCAATCGTATACATTGTTAGAATGTATATTGAATAGGTACAAGTAGATATTGACTAAGAAGCTTGTTTTATCTGAAGTGTATAAGACTAACTTCTTTTGAGTTTTCTGGATTTAATAGAAATTGAGTTTGGAGGAGATGCTGGATTTACCATCGTGTAACCTATTTGAAACGATACATAACAAGTGGCTGCAAATGTCGGGAAATCGAGGGAACAACTTATTTGATGCAACATGTGATGACAGTATCCGTGCGTGGATGCAAATGACAAATTATAGAGCATACTTGAAAGGACATGCATCAGGATCAGGACCATCAAAAGGAGAGTTGAAGCTAAGAGCTGCTAGGAGGAGTGGGGATCCCAAGAAAATTGCAGATGCCTTGAATGCTTTGCCTAGGTCTGAAGGTATGGGAACCAGAATACCACACTTAGAAGGAGAAGAAATATTTGGGAGCATGAAGAGAAAGTTAGATGTGCCCATTGGTGATTCAGGTGATTCACATAGACCGGACAAAATCAATTTCTCTCAACCACGTGTTAGAACAAGGTCTACAACAGCTTTGTCACCTTCTTCACATGACAAAGGTAAAGAGTTGGAGGGAAATACTTCTGAACATGTTCTAGTTGCATTTGAGAGTGATTGCGACACATCCAAATGGCATATTGCAAGAATCAGCCACAAATCCAATGCAAGATGTCAAGCTCAACAGAAGACCACTAACATCAAGTGCACAGCAAAAATCTCGAGGAGAAAGAAGGGAACTCCAGCGCCAACCTACCGTGGACGAAAAGAAGAATACGGAAGTAAGCGGGAAGTGGTAGTTGACTTCTGGTTTTGCTGGGATGACATTGAATGTTGTGTCAAGGGTTCCAAACGGAAGTGGGTTATTGATTGGCCAGAGATACCAGAGGTTTGGCCTGTTCTCACTGGAACAAACCTCAATCGTGAAGAGACATTGTTGTTGCAGCATGCTGGATTTCGCCTACAAGCACGGCCAATATTGTCACCACGTCGACTGTTCAACATGTCAAAGGTTTTTAGCACTGTTGTGTATGACCAACCTCAACCAAAGAACCCAGACACTTATCCAACAGTGAGGAATAATTGTGCCATTCGAAGGGTTGCAAATGCACCTACTACCGAGCAACGGAATAAGTGGGAAAGTGCAGGCAATGTCAGAGGACAAATTCTGGAGGTTACTTTGCTCCCTTTTCCAGGACTTGGTGCAATTGTAGTACTCGAGACAGGGTCAGATTCTAACAGGAATGCATATCGAGTTACAATAGGAATGTTTCCAACTTGTACATGTCCAGATTTCGTGAATATGGCTGTTTCAGCTATTGGTGGTCGACAACAGTACGTGAACTGTAAGCACTTGTACTATTTGTACAGGTACTTTTGCAAGGTGGATGTCCACGAAGACAAATTCATTCATGCACCAAGTTATAGCTTCAACAAATTGAAGCTACTTCTAGTTCGAGCAGGAATTATTGCAATTCCAGAATAGGCATGGCTAGATATGTTTATGTACTTCAATTGCATTTATAAATATATATTATGATTGCTGTTTGAAATTAATTTCCTCATATTAAAAAGGATTAGAAAGTGTTGATGCAACTATGCTTGTACGTGAGCGTAGAGTGTTCATAAAACCTGAAAATGAGGAAGAGTGACAAGACTCAAATTCCAGGGTTCATATTCATATGTCCCATAACAATTGCCATTCTACAACGTGCTACTATAAGAGGTGTCTTGTTCGATGGTCATACATGGCAAAGGACCGTTTGGGGGAATAGCCTTTCTCGGTCATCATGTGGAGAATTATATTCCCCTCGGTTCTTTGACATTTTGTTGAAAATACCAACTAAAGGATGTGTAGATAAATCACGTATACAAAAGTACAGGTATGGTACCTAAATTTGAAAAATGATGACGTAGGGGCAATAATGAGACTAAAAAGGACACAAAATTAACTTCATTTTTATTCATATAGTATGACTAGGATATAGGGTCAATACAAGTGTTTGACATTTTTTAAGGTATGGAGAAACTAAGTCCTAAAATATGTATCATAAAATTTGAAGGCCTCAGTCTTCATCAAATTAAACTTTAGACGAAAAGAACTAAAATTTCACTGAAATCATTTTCATAGGTGACACGGTCATAGGTCACGGTCATTGGTGACGCGGTAATAGGTCCCACGGTTATAGGTCTTAAACTTAAGAATATATGGAAAAAAATTAGAAATTTTGGCCAAAAAATTGAAAAACAGTCATTTTACCCAAAAAATTTGAAAATATTTGGTTTTCAGGCTTCCCGCTCACAGGCTCCACGCTCACAGCTCACAGGCTCGCCGCTCCATGCTCGCACGCTAGCGTCGTTGCTCTCTAAAATATTCTATTTTTTGAAGACATTCATCTTAACAAAATCTTCTTAATTCTTTAAATATAATGAAGATTTGTAGAAAACTTGAACTCTGCGGCACCTTCAGTTATTGCTTTCTACTTTTACAATGTATATTTCAAATACAAAATGTGCTACTGTATGTTGTAGAAATCAAAGGTAACCTTCAAAGTCCAATCTTTTCTCATGAAGATGTGGTACAAAAGAAACATAAAAGTTGTAAACCTGTGCGACATTAAAGAGATAATGGAAAATTGAAATATGGACACCTTCTTCCTCCCTATTTTTACATTGTATATTTCAAATTGGATGTCTTTTGCTGTATGTTGTAGAAATGAAACCATTGAAGTGTAATCTATTTCACATGAAGGCCAACCAAAAAATGAAAATAGAATTTTTAAACTTGTGCGTCATTAAGGAGTCGTCAAAAAATTGAACTACAGACACCTTCTTCCTCAATAATTCTTCATTTGTTCAAAAAAGTTTGAAATCCCATTATGGTTTTGAGAAACTGTGGTTAAGAAAAATTAAACAATGTGAAGTTGAAGCATACCGTCCAAAATATACATACCTTAATTGTTAGGAGATTTTAGGATTTATTAATGGAAAAACTATTTTCTTGATGATTATTGTCTCTATAGTAGAAGAAGATAGTGAATTCCTATATTGAATTAGAAAGCTTTAATATAATTAAGTGGAGACTACTTTAAAATATATATTTAAATTTTTATGTTCCAATTTCTTTTATCTTGTACAAACCCATCCAATTGAAAAGATGAAATGTTACTATGATTAAGAACACGTACAAATTTATAAAGTTGAACCTATCTTAGAAATAGAAAGGAAAAAAAAGAGTTTTCTTCATTCCATTAATTTTGAATAATTTAGGATTCTACATAGCATTCAGTGAATAATAAATAATGTGATAAATAAATGATACTATTGAAATTTTTTTTAGGGGATTGAACAGTCCTTATTTCTAACTATAAATAGTTGTCATGTTGAAGGTATGTATATTTCCATACTGTTTAATAAGAAAATTAATTAAATTCATGATTATTTTAATAGTCGTATACTAGAAGCAGTTACTACAATGTTGGGCCAAAAGTTTTTAGGGGATTGAACTTGTTAAATTTACAAATCCATGTTCTGAAATGCATTGAAGAAGCGCACTTTGATGTGCTAAAGAAACGTCATTCACATGCTTGTCAATTATAGCACTTAAAATGTAATTCATGATACAACATATGCAATTCCAATTAATGAGGAACAAGTGCTGAACCTATCAAATTTAATGAGGTACAAGTCATGAACTCATCAAATTTAATGAGTTACTAGTGGTGAAATCGTCAAATTCAAAATAAAATAATTGCCTGTATAATGATGCCATTATGATGGCCTTGCCACTTGTCTTTCACTCCTTAGAATGCAACCTCATAGCATTCACAATCATTTTGTATTAGTAAACGAAGCACATTATTGAAAAGAAGTGTTAATGTTTATTTCTTGAAAAGATTATTAATTAATTTCATTTTGTAAAGTTTTGAATTACATACTTCTGTACTTCATATTTGGGTAAAATTTTTGTTAATTGTAGAGTATTTTGACTAAAATATTGAAGAATTAATGTACAGGACAGCTTACTTCAATTGAAATAGGGAAGTAAGGCAATGACTCATAGAATCCAAATTTAACAAGAAATCAAACATATGAGTACTAATTTGTTTATAATAATTAATTAGTAGCCTCTACTTGTTATTAGACAATAAAGGACCTTGACAAAATAAGGTAAAATGTATTTATAGGATTTATTTTAAAATTCAAAAACGTACTTACATTTCCTTGAAAGAAAATGAAATAATAATTAATGAACATTATTTAATTTTGAAGTACATTTAACTATGCAAAATGAACTACATTTGTACATTTATTTAGTCACAGAAATTGTTAATAATTGAAATGGGACATCAAATATTTTCATTTTACTTTGGCATTAGGATTAAATAGATTTTCATAGTATCTTCTTATGTAAATTTGAAGGCATTCTTAGTGGTAGGACAAGGCATAGAGGATTAGTTAAATGTAATGAATAAGAAATAGTCATTGTAGGAGACCTTTGAAATACAATGTTAATTCTTTTCAAAGATTTCTTTTTATTAACAACAAATAAGTATTTGAACTCATGTTCTCTTGAATTAGAACATTTGAGGAAGATTTATACAACAATAATAGGCTCTTTACTAAATCTGTATTATATCATTAAATCATAACAAATTCATGGAAATCAATAAAGGACTTCAAATAAATTTTTTTGGTAGAATTACAGAAAAAAGATAGAATTACCATAATACAATTTGTACATATAAGATATTCAGAATCCAAATCCTATCGATTATAGGATGTGGGGGGGGGCCTTTTGGAATTCATGATTCCTAGAATTGTGAGAATCATTGATAATAAAATAATCAAAGGAACTCTTTTGAGGTAAAGAATTGTAGAAGATTCCGACACTGCACTCTTGAAATTGCGAAAAAATAATTACCATTTTATTTTATATGCAAGTAATCCTTGTAATGTGTTTAACCTCTCTTATTTGCCATTACATTTTTAGGTTTTAGTTGAATATATAACTTTGGATAGCTTTTGTAGTTTTTTATTGAATATAGTATATTTGTTCTATACGTGTCAACAGACTAGATATCAATTTCTGTAGGCCTGATGAATATCAATTTAAGTCGGGTGTGCATTTTTTCCAGCTACTATTTTTAAGAGGGGCATGCTTTTCCCGGGTATCAATTGTAGCGGGTATGACCTTTTCCGGGTTCCATTCCACATTTCGTAGAAGGTGATACTCGGATTCCAATTTTAAAGAGGGGCATCCTTTTCCCGGGTATCAATTGCAACGGGTATCACCTTTTTTGGGTTCCATCTCACATTTCATAGAAGATGATACCCGGACCTCAATTCCAATGGGTATGGACCATACTCCAGTACCATCCACACGGGTAGGTGATACCCGGATATCAAACGAAGCGGATATCAACCACACCGGGTTGGATTCAGCTGGGTATCTAAGGAAGCAGCTTCCTCGACCCGCTAGGGTTTGGTGCTCTTGTTACTCTTTGTTTGTTGCTTTTCCGTGTTGTTTGTTGTTTTTCTGTGTTTTGGGCGAGTCTTTCGCGTGATGCTTGCGAGATCGTTCTACGAGGTTTAGTGGTAGTGTTCGGAAGACGTATTCGCGCGTGTGAGAGGAGCGCTTCATCTTTGTTTCAGAGAAGCGCTACAATTGTGTGTGAGAGGACTGCTTCAACTTGTAGGAGGAGCGCTTCACTAACTTCCGAGAGTTTCCCACGGCACCACCGATTTCCCCTCTCGTTCTGTCGCGATTGACGGTTGCAGTTCTGATTCAGGGTCGCAGTGTGGGTTCGCAGTGCGAGGTGTGAGGTTGCCGTCCGAGAGTTCTGGTTGCCTTGCGGTTTGTGGTGGGGACAGCATTTGCGTTTATTGAAGGTGAGTGAGTCTTGCTAAACCTTATAACCTTCAATGCAGGTTTAGTGCTTTCTTTGATCAGGTCTTTCTGTAAAATTTGCTTGTATTGTTTGTTTAGGTTTTAGGGTAAATTTCTATGTATTCTATTAAGCTTCATTTAAAGAAGACACAGAAGCTTGTCTTGAGTTGTGGATTCATTTCTCTTGATTTATTTCTGTTGCTTAGCCCTGCATCATGTTTCTACAAAAGTAATTATGGTTTCAGTGTGTGAGAGAACGGAGGTGGGCTTCCGCTCAACTCGTTTGAGTTGCGAGGGTTTTTTTCCTCTTGATTAGGCCTGCATTTCCTCTTGCTTAGGCCTGCATTGTGTCTGAGTTTTGAATCACGATTTTATTGTGTGATTTTCTGAGGTGTAACATGCAAATTTGAGGGATTAGATTGGCAATTCAGCTCAATTCGGTTGATTTGGTAGCGTTAAGAATACGAATTCGAGTGCATTGGACCGTATTATGTGCTTGGCCAGTGCTTTTGAGATTCAAAAGCTACATGTAGTGAAATTCTGGCTTTCCAGCGTGATCCATAATTGTTAGCTGTTGTAATGAACCTTGAAAATGTGGAATTCCTTGCAGATTTTCGAGGTATTTGTGCGTATAGGAAGGTTGGGAAGGACGTTGGGACGACAGTGCATTCCTCGACCTACAGAGTAAGTGAAGTTCTGTAACCTAAATTGAATTCCAACTTTGGTAATTGAAAGTACAGCGTATATCATGGGGAGATGCCTGAACCCTAAACAGAATTTTGCATTGATTCATATCTAATTCCATTATGTGCATCATATGAATGAGTAGTCTAAAACCCTAAACCCTAAATGAAAACGCTAATTTCCAGTGTTTTTAGAAGTCTACAAAGAGTATGACGCTCTGTAATATATGTATCGGCCCCAATGATAAGTAGAACCCTAAACCCTAATCCCTTAGTTTTTGCAATTCAGCTCCAGTCGAGCTGAACTGCAGAGTCAGCTTCTTTCTATACATTCAGAGTAGTTGGTGGCAATTCAGCTTGAAACGAGCTGAACTACAAACTGTTTTTATAACTGAGTGCAAATTTATTTTAATATCTTCCTCTTCAGATGAATCTTTTATTCATTTATTATTTTTGTATGAGGATCCAATTCCAGTTCTTTAGCATTGTAAAGATTAATATACGGATCTTAGAACTACAGAGGCTGCAGTTTAGCTCGATTCGAGCTGAACTTCAAGCAAATAAAAAATAACCACTGAAAAAACAATGATCTTTCGGCGATAAACGTATAATGAACAAATAATCTACTCATTGAATCTCACCTATGAGATTGAGCTCGAATCGAGCTAAACTGCAAGTTTAGCAAGCATTCTAATCTAATAATCCTTTGCAAAACAGAATGGAGGAACAAGTGGCTAGCCTTGAACAGTATTTTCGAAAAAGTGACGTGCAGAACCCCGACGACAATTCTGAGGAGGACATGATGCTCTTTGAGGGGGAGTTCTGGGAATTCAAAGACCCAGACCAAGTTGAAAGCTGGAGTTTCCACATGATTCCTTTCAAGGAAGAAATAGCCTTCTCATACAAGTTCAAGAAGTCAGTTGTTTTTCTGCAACTGTCATTTGATGAACGAGTGAAGGACGTGGAAGCATATGCGCATCCCGCGATAAAGATCAAGTGTGTGACATCTGATCCAGATATTCCTAAGGAGGATCAGTATCACTTCACCATTTGCCTTGACTCAGTTCTCATACCATTCACCTTGACTCCATTTTTGAAGAGTCTGGAGTGAACGTCATTTGCAGATGAGATAAAGGAGTTAGAAAAAAAACTAGATAATAAAGAATGGCAGAATGCAAACGGAGCCCCATGTGGCAACCTAGAATTCACCTAAGCGGGTTCTTAAGCAAAATACGGGAAGAGGGATCTATTCAATCCCCATTTTTTTTGTTGTTTTCTTAGTTGTTACGCACAATTAGGACCAAGACCGTAAACCGAGAAACCCCAGACCGTAAACCAGAAACTACGTTAAGGGACAGCGTATGAAATCGCGGATCCCGCCCACCTAGCAACCGAGACCGGATAGGCAATGAGTGGCTACCGAGTCTAGAGATCGTCGGGATCTCTCCCACGTGACCAGACTGGTTTAAACCTAACGGTCAGTAATTAATGCCGGGGCGGGAAAGTATAAGACCAGGGAAGCAGGGCCAGGTCCTGCCACTTTCTTGCACGCAGTTCAAGAAAGGGTTTCCGGCCGGAGATAGAGTATTCGGTCTACTGACAGAGAGAAGGGATAAATAATCTGTCAATCCGGTCTGGTACATAGTTGAGCGATTAGCACTACGCTAGCTAACAGGTTCTTGAGCGCGGGAGGCTCAGTCAAGTTGGACTGCGCCTAGATTGTGTAGGCGTCAAGTGAGAGATGGCAGAAGAGGTACATGAAGGAAGGATTCTAGCCTTCTGGAATGTGAATCTGGTCGTGCCAACTGACGCACAAGACAAGCGGGAGCTGGAGGAAGACCTCAGGCAGATGGGCTACGAGGGGTTCATGGCTCACCCCTGGAACCTGAAGGATGAGGCGATGGTGGAGGAGCTACTGGCCGGCCAGACCAACGAGTGGAAAGGGACGGTCCGGGCGCTGCCAAAGGAGTGGAGTGCGGCGATGTGGCGCAAGGTGTACACCTTCGAGCAAGGAGGAGATGCGACGGGCACCCGGACGGACAAATTCCACCAAGGGAAGTTCCGCAGGCCCACCAACCCGAAGGACGGCTTTACGGTAGCAGAGTGTGTGTCTGCTAGACACAAGAGGCTACTGCGGTTCATGATGGCGATCTTGAACCCGGATAGACCTAGTAGGATTACGGTCACCGTAGCCAACACCGTCTTTGGTGCGCTGTCGGGAGACAGGAAGATAGATTGGGGGTTAGTTATGAGGGACCGGATGGACCGAATGGTGAAAGGAATTGGGAAATCTAAACCCTCTCCCATTTCACCATTCCTGTTTCATCTGTATCATTCGTTAGACCTCTTACAAGAGAAGGAGATGGAAGTTTACGAGGTAGGGGCTGCATTGATAGAGTATGAGATTGCAGACCCGGAAGCTGAAAATGACCAAGATGAGGAGGACTCCGAGGATGAGAATCAGGAGGGGCATCAAGGAGGCACACAGGAGGTAGACGAGGTTCCAGAGGTAGGAAGAGAGGATCCACCTCTAGAAACCCCTATAGTAGCCGGGGAAGCCCAGAGGTTAGATCCGGTCTGGGAACAGGATCCCTTACTAAGGATCCTGCGAGACCTGGAGGATTTCAGAAAGCACCACCTAGAGGAGAGAGGGTTGTTGCGGGGCATAAGCCAAGCCCTAGGCTCTATCCCTCCCTCCAAGATCATGGAGGTCTTGGGAGAATTGATTCAGGAGGCACATGATAGTCGGGACAGAGAGGAGGTACTCCGGCTGACGAATCAGGTCTCAGCCCTGAGGAGGGAGCTCCATCACACTCAGGAGGAGCTGGATGAAGAGAGACGCCTCACCACGCAGGCCCGGAACACACTCGGAGAAATCCAAGAGTTCATCACGCATCCGGGCAAGGTCATCAACAAAGCCATGCTTTTCGATAGGAAGGTCTTGGAAGCAGGCAAGATGGTGGGTCCCTAGATGCTTACAGCTCTGGTGGCCTACAACAAGAAAATGGAAGCAGCGCTGGAGAAGTGGCGGTCAGTAGTCACGGAGGCCCAAGCTAATTCTGCTCCGGTCTCAGGACCGGAAGAGCCAAAGATGGAGGAGGAGCAGCCGAAGGATCAGCCACCATCAGCAGCTGTCGAGGTAGAAGCCGGCACATTCGAACCGGTGAAGGAAAAGGAGACCAGGACCGAAGCAGTGGCGGAGGAACCTGTCCCATCGACCCGGATTGAAGAGCCCAGGGTTTCTCAACCCGAGAAGACCAAGGAGCCGGAACCCGAGCCGATTGTGTTGAGGGAGATAATCCGGGGAACGACACCACCAAGGGAGAAGACCAAGTTCATCACCTTGCTGGACGATTCTCCAAGCAAGTCGTCACCCACGGTCTTCACACAACCGAAGACCGGAGGGGAAGCGAAGGCAACGGTGCAGGTCTACTCTATACTGAAGACCGGATTTGGATCCGGGTCACCAAGCAAGGGACCAGCCCGGACTGCCGAGAAAGTGGGAGAGCAGACCCCACAAAGCAAGATAGTGCACCACCCGCCTATCACCGGATTCAAGAAGAAGACCGCGGAGACATCCAAGGTGAAGCGGAAGGCCCGGAATGAAGAAGAAGAGGAGTCAGATGAGGAAGATGAGGACTCGGAGGAAGAGACCGACTCCGGTGATGAGTCGGAACAGTACTCAGATGCGGACCAGGCATTGGCGGAGACCACGAAGACTAGGGCCAAGGCGCGGGGTAAGACCAAGCCAAAGCCGCGACCCATCAAGATGTACCGGTCTCCGAAGAAGCAGCCAGCCCGGAAGGGTGCATCGCTTGTCAAGAGGGCGAGGAAATAGGGAGCATTAATTACAGGTAGATAGGAAGGCGGCTAAACCAGGATATATTTAGGTTAGGAACTTTTGAACTTAGACCGGATCCAGATATGTAGGATCTATGATCCTGTTTTGTTGGTATTTTTGTATTTTTGTGGAAGTCAACCCGCCTAAGTTGTAGAGGAATGTTACGTGGCATTCTTGGCGGCTGGTGTTGATTCCATTTGCACTTTTAGGTTTTCTTGTAGTTTAGTATTTAAACCCGGTTCGTAATTGAATCCGGGCGTGCATTATGTTATCTTACTTTCACAAGTTTTTGTGTGGCAAATACAAGTCAGAACCTTTCTGATTCACTCTGAAGTGGACTGTGTGCCTGAGACCTTGTCAAAGTCTTATGGTGATGGTTAGGATTGCAACCTTGTGTGGATAAGTGTGTGCCCGGATGTTCAGTTTATCTGGTCTCTGGACTTAAAGTGAATTCGGTTTTGATAGGGAATTTGTGCAGGATCCCACAGTGTTTTCTGGAACAGGTCTAGGGAGTATTCGATAGAGATAGACACTTGTAGAGTCTGGATTTGAGATCGGGAGCGTTCGGCCAAATGCCAACTGAATGGTGATCCGGTCTTTGTAGAAGAAAGAAGGACTAAGTGAGGAAATTCAGCTCTCTTGCATAAGCTACCGCCCTTATTCTACCAGGGATTAGACTAACTGGGTACTCCGTCGTTGTAGACTTTGTTAGGATTAGGCAGGAGTACTTGCGTGACCTGCTGGGTCGGATTAGTCCCGGTCCAGTTGTGAGGTATTCCGGTCTGTTTGTAGTAGTAGTTTCTTTTTACTTATAAGTGGAACTTCTGACACTTTAAAACTTGAAGGGTAGGAGTAAGCTTCCTTCCTAAACGCCCAAACAAGCAGATCCCTCTTGTTATCGAGGTAAAACTTACACTTAGTTACTATACTAGGGACTGGACCAACTACTAGTATCCGGTCTTTAGTCCCATATCTAGTGAGGATAAGCATAAAGGTGGTAAACATACTGGTATAAATAGATAGACTTAGTCTTGAAGGGTAAAGGATTGATCTGGTAATCAGGTCCAAGGAAATCTTAGGAACTTTGGAGACCCAGACCGGATTAGTCTTTTGCTTGGGTTTTGTTGTGATAACCACTAACGTATTCCGGTCTTTCGTCAGCTTTCGACCAAATCCTTTGGGAACGATACACGAGTCACTTTAAGGCTAATTTAGTACATTTTAACGCCTTAGAGAAGGAATTGTGCTTTCCTGTGCTACGACACCCCAATCAATGGGAAAAAACTTTGTGCCAAGCTCTGGTACATGTTTAGTGATCTCAACACTCTGAAAGGGAAGATACAGCTCAGAAATCAGCTGGAGAAGCCACGCATGGTGTCCATGAACACCGAGCATCCGGGAAGGAGTGAGAGTTCAAAACGCAACTCTGTCGTGGAGACCGGGTCTGGAAAACCAAAACGTGCCTCTCAAAGGCAACCAAGGAATCCCTCTCAAAAGCAGGGCAAGAAAGCCGGCCCCTCCACGTTCAAAGTCGTACTACCCACCAAATCCACAGAGCAATCTGAAATTGCGGAAGGGAGCTATGTGGAAGAAATGATAAACATTCCTCACTCCCGCAAGACCGAAAGAAAGCAAGATTACAAGCAAGTGAGTGAGGTGTACCAACGGTTCTGGTCTACTTGCGAAGACGCTTACGTCTTCCCTGTTGGTGAGAAGAAAGAGATTGAAATCACGAAGCTCATCGCTGCTCCTTCAACCTTCAACATTCGTTCGAAGGAAACACGCATTGTTGATGATATGGTAACTTGGCTTCTAAATATTCCGGACAAATCTAACAAGCAAACCCTATGCGTTATGCCGGTGGGACACTCTGCAAAGCCAACCAAATGGGAGGATATTGAAGAGGGCAAGTTCTATATCATCAATGGGCAGCATAATGTGGAAGCAAGTGAAAGGATTGTCAACGATGCTAGCAACATCGATGAGGAGACCAAGAAGCATTTTCGGAAATGGGAATGCTTTGTCGTGTGGTCAGCGGATGAAGAGAAGCTCCGGAACATTTCAGCGTATTATAATCGAACAAATCACTTTGTGGCAACACAGCCGTCGTGGGCCACGAATATTTTGGGAGCGCGATCCGTGTAGGAGGCCATGGATAGGCCAAAAAATCCGAAGGAGGCTTCCTCCGTTGGGACCGCCTCAGCGATTAGACGAACAGCGGATAATCTCCGCAACAAAAATAAATTCAATGTAAGCACTGAACATTGATATTGCCTGCCTTTTTTTGTATATGATTTTCTTCATACATGATTGTAACTCTTCTGCGGTTTAGCTCGACTCGAGCTAAAGTAGAGAACACCTCTAATGTGGACGAATTGTGATATCAGGAATTCGAAAAAGCTGTTTATGTTCGATTTTCAATGATCGATGTAAACAAAAATCTCAAGCTGTCCAAGGCGAAGGACAAAGAAGAGAAGCTGAAGCTGACGAATGAGCTGAAGCTGATCACCGCCCCTGATGATGTTTACAATCTCTGGAAGGAGGTCATAACAGCCGCCGCCCACGGAGAGCTTTTTAACTCGGATACGGAGAAGCTGTTTAATGCGAGGACCGATTGGAACCCAGAGAACTGCATGCTCACCCGGGAATTCTTCAAGTTCCTTGGCAATCTAAGCTATCCTGAGCTGGGAAAGCTTGTAAAGCATATTTTAAACCAGACGGGTGACAAAAGAAAGCATTGTTATCCTAAAGTGACGATTAAGGCAATATCGTCGGTGCTGGATAGCTGCTACACCACGAAGGAATGGGTGGAAAGGCTGAAGCAGAAGCATCTTGTAAAAAAAGAGCTTCACCAAATCAAGTCGGAGCTTGGCCTCATGAACGCAAACAACGAAATTATCGTTGAGAACTAGAAGGCCTTCAAAAACGAACGCATGTTTTCCAGGGCCACTATGGATGTTCTCCTCGACAGGCCTGCGGAGAGGTACTTTGTGGAGGCAAAGATGGTGAGGTCGAAGAACAAGACTTGTGCTCAGTTGTCGCCATAAGCATTCTCTTTTTTCCAGGCGTTTCTTGAGCATAAGACAAAATTTGTCAAGCCAACGGCGAATGGATACTACCGGACGTACAACGAAATCAACAACGTGACGTCGGAGTGGCCTAGAGGTATGTGGTCGGAGGAGACGCCAAAGCAAATCGGGCTCGGAGTGGTTGACTTCCGTTGGCTTCCAGGCATGAGCAAGAAGGACAAGTCGACAATCGACTGTCCATATTTTGTTGAAGTCGTGAGCTCAATGTTCAAAAAGAGTCCCAAGCTCGGAGAGATTTCATCTTGGCTCTTCATTTGCGCAGACGAGAAGGAACAAGTGCAGGTTTTACGGTTTGTAGAAACCAACAAGGCTCTTGACAAGTACAACATTGAGTACGCCGACTACCACGCTGGGAAAAATGACCGGCTAGGTGATGCGGCAGCGGCAAGGACACCAAAGAAGGTTCTTCTAATGTTCTTGCAGAACCCCGCGAATCCTGTGCAGGTCAGAATTCCTGAGGAGTTCCTGTGTTCCGACACGAATAGATATATGAAAGCGCGTGCGTACAGTGAACTTGAGTACTAGCTAAACAATTTGGAACTCCGCATGGAATTCTATTTGTGGCTAATCCGCAAATTCTGTACCCCTGGGATGTGTGTCTTCTCAGGATTCACAGGCGGGAAGTTCACCTACGCTGCCATGGTGGGTCTATTTCTTATCTATGCAGTAATAGCCTTCGCTTACTTGTGTATTGTTATGTCATTCAGCTCGAGTCGAGCTAAAACGTGCTTGCTGTCATTCGTGAGTTATCTAACGATTAATCTCTTCTTGCTGTAGATGAGTTGCGTCCACGTTTACGCTACTGGGCTCTTAGAAGAGTCGCCTTACTGGGAAGAGCTCTGCTTGAAGGCCATGACATTGGACAAGGTAGACTTTCTAGAAAGCAGTTATCAAAAAAAGTCGCAAGACGTTGCCCCTGGTTCGCAGTCCGAGCCTTCATCGTCGAAGAGGAAACTGCGATCCAGTCAAGACTCGCCTGGCATGAAACAGAAGCAAAGGGCGGCTCCTGTCTTCGATGACTCTGAGGAGTTCTCGGACGATGAGGAAGATGAGCCCGACGACGATTGTGAGGAATTAGGGCTCGATGAAATAGCGACTCCAACGAGTCGCCCAGGATCGGACGTCCCCGGGTCCGTGGCGTCTTCTATGCTACCGCCAACTGCTCAGACGCCGAAGACTCCTACCGATGCTAGTCAGCCAGAACGTAAGAGGAAGAGGGACAACATGGCAATCGTCATGAAGCGGATGGAGTAGATGCAAAAGTTGCAGATCGATCAGATGAATGCGCAGAACGCCCAGAATGCGCTTCGGCATAAGAAGCAGGAGCTCGCCGTAGCACAGCTACGGGAAGAATGAGAGATGGACCGTATTCAGCTAGAGAAGGACCGCATGGAGCAAGCGAAGGTGAACAAAGCAAATTTGAAGATTCAAGAGCAAAATGCGCAGTTCATGCGGGAGCAAGCAGAGGCGAATAGGTTGGAGAGGGAGAGAGACAGGGCGGAGCGAGAGAAGAGCAACCAAATTCTGGCCTTCTTGTTAGACAAGGCCGGCATTGTGCCGCTGGTAGCAATTTCTCCAGCCTCTAAACCTACACAGCTGCAGATATCGGGGCGCCCCTCAACATCAAACGACAACAATGTGGCGAGTCCTCAAGTGGCCGTCAATGTCGCGACGCCCCTCCCGATGGAATCTCCGGTCGCAACTCCTCTCCCTCCTCCTCTTGATGAGCAATTTCCGGAGACCTCATTCGACAAGGAGCTGAATGTCATACATGACGCGCGCAACCCCCCTCTGGATGACGAGTTTCCGGAGACCTCATTCGACAAGGAGCTGAATGTCATACATGACACGCGCAAGCTTGCTGAGCGAGAGGGAACTTCCGCGGCGGCAGATAGTGTTGTGGTTGGGCACAACCTGGCCGTGGATGCTTCCGAAGCGGAACTCGGGAGCGCTTCCCTTCCCACTGAAGATCCACCAACAGGTTGTGCCCAATGACAACTCGGTTTTCCTTTCTTTGTAGTTTTAGCTCGATTCGAGCTAAATTGTATAGGAATGGCATAGGTGCAGAGTTTTGAAGGCGGTATTTATTTTTCCATAGTGCTGAACAGTCCTGAGCAAAAAATAGCTGTAGGATTGTCTACAAATTTTGTAATCAATTTTGCGTATAGGCACTCAGATTCTGAGTATGTAATATATGATTTCTCACAAACGGCAGTTCACAAACATTTGTACCGCAGGCCATATAATTGTTGACGAGTTGCATGCATTTGTGCCCCCCCTCTCGGAATCTCCTGTGCCGGCTACTCTAGTAAACATTGTACATGTCGAGGGCTTGACAGAAGGTGACAAAGGAAAATTAGAGGGAGAGCCTTCTTACCTCAAGCGTACCTCCGCAATCGTAGATGACATCAACCAACCCTCAAATTCGACTTATCAAGAGGTAGAGTTCGCTTCATTGGTCATGTCATATAGTGTTCCCCCTTTTTTTTTAAATGGTTTATCTTCTTGAGCGCAACATGCCAGTTCAGCATCTGTTAACTGGCTGCGCTCTCCTCCGTTTTCTAACAGGCGTCTGGCCCTCCAATAGCTCACGGGGGGCAACGGAAGATGTCCATCGGCCATTGAGGTCTGGGGGGGCTGTGAAATGGATAAACGTCGTCCTGGATCTCAATGGCATTCTATGTGTCACGGAAGACTGGAAGTCAAAGGGGTCGATCAAGCAGTTCAACAACCGATCAGAATCGCACTCAGCCACCATGGCCGCGGTTGTGGGGCCAAAAGCCATCTATGTTCGGCCTAACTGCTCCACGTTCCTTGTGGAGCTAGGAAAGATAATTTTTGTTTCAGTATGGAGTTCAATGAAGAAATCCACAACTGAGGATCTTTGCGATTACCTCTTTCGGGATGGGCAAAAGCCCTTCCTCGTTCTCGGTCAAGATGCGTGCAAGACAATTAAATGCAGGGATCGCTCTGGGAAGCTGACCTCCTTTAAAGAACCCGGTACTGAAAAGGACTTGTTCTTGAAAAATTTAGACGTGCTTTTCAGGCGGGGGGGGGGGTTTCACTGTCGATAATACTGTGATAGTGGACGACAGCCCTCGGAAGCACATCATGAACAAGTCTGAGAATGTAATGCTTGCGGAATCATGGATTCATCGGGGGAATGGAGAGAAAGATAATTTCCTTCTCGCAACTTTACTTCCTTGGTTTCAGCAATTACACGTCCATCGCGACGTGGGCCTGAAGGTTTTCCGTGAAAATAAAAATGGAAGAATTGGACGACGTATGCTTTGCGATGAAAGGGGTCATCGTGAGTATGACAAGCTTATGGAGGTCGTACGAGGATCTCACAATTTTAGTTAGAAAATCCTTGCGAGGTATGAAGTTCAGCTTGGATCGAGCTGATGTGTAGCTTTTGCATGTTCTCTTCTAGTCGAAATGTCCTTGCGTTTTAGCTCGGGTCGAGCTAAAGAGTTTGAGCGAGGAAATATTGCTGCGTGTTCTTCAGAGACCTTCACTGCGGATTCCTTCGTGAGTTCAGTGCATCTTGTTCATCTTCTGGTTTTGATTCTGTCCCTTTTCGCTTCAGTGGGTCAGCGCTTCATCCTACCCAGGCGAAAGTATCGATCGACGTTGTCGGGCGTCCGAGGACTCTATCCTAGACTACGGGCAGTACGTCATTCTCATCACTGGGAACTTCCTTGGCTCGGCACCCACGTTAAATTCCTCCATGGACTTCTCGACAAGACCAATCAAAGATGGAGTGGTGGACAGCCCCCCAGACAGATTGCCACGGCTCCCGGTTTCGGCCTCCCCTTCGCCTCTTCGTTCGAGGGAGCCTTCGCTGTCAACAAAGGATCAGTCTCCCTTAGACAAAGGGATCTCCAGGAAACTATATGAAGACGCAAATTATCCTCTCGAACTTCCGGGAGTTATGTCGTCGGTTTCTGATGTGAGACGTGAGCCGGTCGTTGACTACGCGCGCAATCGGCCCCAACTTCCTCGACGATTACCCAGGTTCCAGAGTGAGAGGATGAAGAGAAAACATGAAGGTCCGTCATGTAGTCAGTGCTCCACTTCGTCATGGGATTCGTGGGAGCTTCGGTCCTTGAAGATGCAACAGAGGGAACAAATACGGGAGGCGGGGGAGATAGCCAAAGGGTACAACCGTGGTCCAGAAATTCTGATGGCCATGGCGAAGATGAAGAGTAAATCGCACGAGTAAAGTTTTGTATATAGAAAAATATTATATAGATGAAGACAGTCAAATGTCATTGACTGGCTACTAAATTTTGAGGCACTACTATTGTATAGCCGAGAGTTATAAGTACAGTGTAGATGATATAGTTAGTGACATTAGAGTCATGTGAAATGACAAATATATTAGAAAAATGTATTCAAATCATTCGATGCAAAACCATAAAAAAAATTTCAAGCTAGGTAGTTAAAGTATCTCATCTTCGACGGTTGCGGTGGCCTTGTCAGTAGAAGTTTTAGAAGATGGGTCATTGTTAGGAAGGGAGAAAATTGGAAGATGAACTTCAACGTAGATCTTTGCACAGAAATTGTAGAAACAAAAACATCCAGATGCCACTCTAAGCAGTTCCATGAGTGGCAATTGGAACCTCTGTGTTTCGTATTGCCACTTAGGGAACTGCGGAGTGGCACCTAGATGTTATTGAGTCTACTATTTCTCTGCGAAGAATTGCATTGAAGCTTTTCCTCCAATTTCTTCTTTTCTAACAATGGCTGGTCTTCTGAAGCTTCTACTGACAAGCCCAACACAGTCGGGGGAGATGAGATGCTTCGACTATCAAGAATGTGACGGTAAGCATCAATTGTACATAGTATAAGATTTTATTAGAATCAGTGGGGACATTTGTATGGAATATAAGATTTAGGGCTTCTAGTATTGATGTGCTATTTCTATATTGAGAGAAAAACTTGTATACATTCAAAGCATCTGTAGTCTATGCTTGTAATTTCAATGACTGCATTGTACAAAAAGTACTTTCTATTCAGGAGATTGTCCCTATCATTACTAAACTTAAGGCCTATAATCTCGTTTCCTGTGTTATTGCACTACTTTCTTACTCCTAAATACAATTGGTATTCTTAACTTTGTAAATTTGAGTATCTGCAAATCTCTCATTTCGATAGAAAACTCTCATTTTAATGAATATGATGTTTCACCCGAAGGACGGATATCGGGTGATGGACTATAACGAAGACAGGCATAGACGCCTGTTGAAGTTTCTGCTTCCGGTCCTGCATTTGGAAAAGCCAACCCGGGTGACGATCAGCCTAGCCAACACGATCTTCGGCACTCTGATCGGAGACTGGAAAGTAGACTGGGGCCGGATAATATCGGAGCTGATCACCCGGTTACTTAAGAACCTCAGAGGGAGGGGCAACTCCGATCTCTCCCTACCTCTTCCACCTCTACCACCATCTGCAGCTCCTCTCGGATACGGAGGAGAAGACGTGGCACGCTCAGGAGATAGTCCTGACGTACAGGGAGACGTCAACGGATGATGAGGAGACCTACTCCGAATCCGAGACGGAAGACTCGGACAAGGGGGAGGAACCGGAAGTTTCGCTTGTGAAGCGACAGAAGACCACACTACCGAACACGAGGGGATCTCCTTCGGTCCGACACAATCCGGGCGCGGAGGGCAGAGCGGGACCGACCGAACCAGGGCCATTCGAATCGGCAGCAGAAGAATCGGATCCCATCGATCCGTTCGTGAAGTTGACGGAAATCCTGTGCAACATCCGAGCAGATTGGGAGGTCAAACGGATCATCCTGGAGAATATCGCGGGTATGGTCAATGGCCAACCGGATCATACTCTCCTGACCGTGGTGGGGAACTACATCGCCTCACCCGCAGATCTTGCCAAGCAGGAGGCGAAAAACCGGAAACTTCAGGAGGAAGTTGACGGTTTGAAGGCGGAGCTCCTTGTTCTCAGGGACAACGAGGCCGCTACTAAAGAGATGGCAGCGGAGACCGTCAAATTGGCAGAGCACGTGAAGGCAGTATTTGGAGAACCCAGATCGGCTGCCATCCAAGCTCAACTATTTGACGCGGAGGTGCACAAGGAGAAGAAACTATCCGGAAGCCAGATAGTCCGGATTCTATTCGACTTCTCCGAGAAGGTGGAGACAACTCTGGTGAAGGTTCAGGAGGCAGCCGAACGGATGGAGGACTGCAGCCGGAGATTGACGAAAATTTCGGTCAGACTCTCCGATCTGTCTCTTCTGGATCTTTCCGAAGGGTTGCCTCAGAGGCCAGGGAAGGACAAGACGCCGCAGTCCAAGAAGTCGGAGTGGGCGTTGACGGGCAACCGGGAGGCAGCAATTTAGTTGTTAGAGTCTCCTGCAAGTCCGGTTACTGGAGCTCCGGTTGTAGTAGACGGAGAACGGAATCGGAACCTCACTGAGGTTTTCGAGCAGATCGGAAGGGCGGAAAGCCCAACTATAGGTTCTAGGGTAGCAGAGCCAGATACGTAGGTGTTAGGTTTTCTTGTATTTTTAGTTTTTGACTTAGGAACGGATTAGGAAACGATCCGGTCCGGATTAGGAACTTGGAGCGGGTTAGAATCCGTTCCGGTTCAGGAGTAGGTAGGAACGGATCCGCCGAGCGTTAATCGCGGCGGACTTGTATGGCGCTTTTTGCTTTTTGTTGATTATTTAAGTCAGTCCCCTCGTGGTGGACTGGGAGTCTTTCTTTTGCATTTTCCTTGTGTATTTTATTCTCTCTTGCTTTGCGCGTGTATCTCCCGAGTTTGGCAGGGCGGCGTGACACGGAGTTAGGAAGGCGCAAGTGGTTTTGCAGGCGACATTCTCCCTTTGGTGCTCATTTTCCGTGCCTGAGTATATGAGAACGGGTAGAGAAGAGTTGGGAGTGTAATTCTAGTACCTCAGTGCTTCTAGGACTTAAGATTCCGGGTGAGAAAGTCATTGTTAGGCTAGACGAGAGGGAGGGATTCCTTAGTCGTGCTAGAGCTCTTGGGTGGGAAACCCAGTTGAGTGTCCGATCTCCTGTGAGGTCTCACCGTCTTTGTGGCAAACGGAAAAGTTCTGGTTGACGTTGGAACGGACGGGTACACTTGTAGCCACATGACTCCACAGGAACGGAAAGTAGTGCCAAAGTCGTTGTAGTATGAGAAGATCGTACGGGGGATCTCTGTGTGACCTACAGTCCGGATTTCTATCTGTACTGTTGTGAGGGATCAAACCGGATCTGAAGCAACCTTAGAGTTAACGGGTAGAAAGTGGGTCTTCAGCTACTATAAGTCACGGAAGGAGCGGTGGGCCTACCGCTCACATAATCAAGCAGCGACCCCTCTGATGGTAAAACAGAGGCAAAGCTAAACCGGATTAAGGAACGGGTGCGGACGGATCATCCGGAACGGATTGGTCCAGAGAGGAAATCAGAAGCGGAATCCGTTAGGTCGCAGATCTGTTGTAGTTGATGGAACAGATAAATTCCGGGAATCCGGAATGGTCTGGGAGCGAATCCGTTCCGGACCAGATTGTTAGAATATCAGTTTTGAAGGGATAACGGGTTGTTGTCCTCGGGTTGTTTTTGTGTTTCTGGTTCTAGATCTAGAACCAGACTATAGAGTTTCGGAGCTGTCCTATCTTAATCACTTAACTAAGCCAGATACTTCACAGAATCTCGTGGGTTCGATCTTTAGAGTCACTTAGTTATACTCTATAGTGATTTTTGTAAGTATAATGGGGAATTTACTTACCCTGTGTTGCGACAAATTCCAAGGCCAATAAAAGTAAACAAAAGCTTTAAGAACAAAACTGAACATACTAAAATACATTGTATTGAAACTTGAAAGGAAGAATTATCACAATAATTTCATACCCAAAAAACAAAGGATGTGAAGACCTCCAGTGGCATAGAATACCACGTCTTCCTCAATTTCTATGCAGAACAGCGTTTAAGCTCAGATGGCCTCAACATTTCGTTGAAGCGCTCTATGGGTAAAAGCCCATACTTTTGAACCCTATAAAGGGTATGAACCAAATTGGTCTTCACGTGTGAGCCTTCTGTAGACCTGAAATTCAACAAGGCTTTATAAGTATATGCATTTCATATTATATAAGTGTAGATGAAATAGATTCAAAATTTTCTAAAAACATAAAACAAAACTTCAAAGACAAAATTCAAGTAAACAATTTACTTGTTAATGTCATGCATGACATGCATAGCAACCTCGATTTTGCCCTTCGTGTCCAACACAATTGAGTCCACTGCATAGTGCCAAGTTATGTCGTTGGAGTGCAACCGGGAAATATGATTCATCCATGACAGCAGGCGGTGATTCCCGTCACACACAAAGAACTTTAAGTTCTTTAAGAACCTCAATTCGGGAACAGACTAGACGTGGGCTTCAAAGATCTCATTTTTCTCTTTCCATAAAGGCCCCCATTTCTCTATCTCCTCCTCTGTGAATTTGGAGCTTTCTCCGGCTTCATTTGTGGTTGTGAGGTAGAAAACTGCTGCTCCGTCGAGGTAGCCCTTTGCAAATTCGTGTTCAAGCAATTCAAGATCGCAAGACAAAATAGGTCTTACCATGGGCATCGCTACCATCCGACACAAGGGAATTTGAAGCCGAAACAGATGATCAGGCTTCATCCTCAAGCCTGCAATTGTATTCACAGAGTCTACCTTGCGATATTGGCGGAGGTCATCCTCCAATAGGTCCTTGTCATCTTCATCCATGAATTCCTCCACCACGTCTTCACTTGTGACACCTCTCCTCGCTTCACTACCAATGGGGGGTTGACTTGTAACATCCATGTTTTGGGTTTCCATGATAGTTTCTTCTTGGGAAAGAACTACTGGAGACACTTCCATCTGCAATAATAAAACACCCACAAATGTATGACCACAAGCCTACCTTTATAACGCAAAAATGCAAAGAAGAATTCAAGTTGAATTGAGAGATAAACTTTCAAAAGATAGAGTACATAAGTGATACATTAATTTTGAAATATGTAAGGCTTATAGTGCCATTTGAATATAAAACTTTTTGGAAAAAGAGAACCTAGTCAATCTCTACATCTTCCTCAAAATCTGAGCTTAGGTGAATGAAGACTAGAACCTGTGGACCTATAGGACCACTGCAAGCACAAGTACATGTTTCTTGCAATGGTGGACCATCAACAGTGATGGAGACCTGCGACTTAGAGCTATACTCAATCTCTGAGCTCTCTGAAGACAAACACCTAAATCCCTTTCTTCTAGCAATCTCAGCAAGCCTCAAGGCATGCCTTCGCCTTCCTGCATTTGGGTCACTGACACGACTAAGCACGGAACTCTGGAAAGCATCTATCGCACGCTCAGCGGCATCCATGACATCTCCAAAACTTACCAAGTCTTCCGCTATAGCTTGCTCCTCCGAATGACTTGAAATATGCTTTCCTGGACTCTCAAATCCAGGTGCTTCTGAAGGTCCTGCTTTGTGAACAACTTGAACGCTTGGAGGCACTAGTGAAGCTGAAGATGCACCCTCTCCACTTTGTCTCTGTTGATTGAATAAGACATTCAAATTTCAAATAGTCAATAAGCATTACAAGATTACATTAATAGCAATATAACCACTTCCTTTCAATTCTAGGCATTCAAGTTAATAAATAAGACCTAATATTCATGAAAATCATTTCAAAGTAAATTAAATATAATTGATTGCAAAAGAACATTAAAAGCTTACTCAAAACTAATGTGTTATACAGGGTTGTTCTGCCGAACATTGCAACATCGCGACATCGCGACGTCACGAAACGTCCAGTAGACCCTCCGCGACATCCATAAAAGTCAAATTTACCTTTGACTTTTTAAAAATTACCACGTGGAAAATAATGCCACCTTGATGCCCGCGTGGCAAAATTTAGGGCACATGCGGGTAGGGCGACCGCGGGTAGCGGTTTAGCGTGGGGGCGACCGCGCTAGGGGCGACTGCAAGATTAGGCGACCGCGGCTCACCCGAAGTCGCCCCATGCAGCCGCGGTCGCCCCCCCACATTCGCGGTCGCCCCATCCGCACCCGAGGTCGCCCTACTCGGACCCGCGGTCGCCCCCCCACATCCGCGGTCGCCCTAAGCCGCAGTCGCCCTGGCGCCACCCGTGGTCGCCTCTAATTCGCACGCGCCTTGGATTTTACCCGTACTCGTGTCTATAAAGCTGTGCTCGCACAAGGCATTAGTACCTTCATTCTCCATTGAGGCTCTTTGTCTTGCATCCTTCATTGGCTGCATGCATTAACTTCGGGTTGAATAATTACTTCTTTCTTCATCCATCCACGTTTCCTTATTGGTGTTTTGAACACCAACTTATCTCATGGCTACAGAGCAGACCCCGGAGGTGCCCCCCATTATTCCACGCAATGCACGAATCACTTATGCTGCGAGGAAGTCTATACTAGACAAAAATCGGAAGCGCAGAGGCAATACTCATCGCAAGCGATTACACGTGTTGAACAATCCTGATCACCCCGCATTTAAAGGCTGGAGCGAGGAGGAGGAGCCTTGGTCAATTCAAATGTGAGAAGACTACATTGAATGGTGTCACATTGGGAAATTGTTTCCGGCATGGCGCCATCATCACAATCGGCACACAAACAAGGCGAACTTGAAATATTGTGAAAATCCAGCTTTTGTTCAAAGGTGCATCGAAATTTGGCAAGTCCTCTACAACACTCCTTTTGTAGAAAGGAATGAAGTCACGCTTTCCATTGCTCGAGGAGCGTATGCTGAGGTGGTTCTAAAAAAAGAAGTAGATTGGTCCACCATCAAGGAAAGTATGTATGTTTCACCTCCAGAAATTGGATCAATACCAAGAGGAGTCTTGAAGTTTCCGGAGGGTGGACTTGGACCAATTCGAAAAGATCCTTTCGATAAGAGTGTCATCGAAGTTATCACATCGGAATCTGAAGAAGATAGCGATTCCGATGGCACACATGCTCCAAGGCCAATACGGATTGCTCCACAAATTGCCCTTGTACCAGTAATTCAAGATCCAGCTGTCAGAGGAGCTTCATCATCACGAGGATGGAAACCTAGACGCCCCTCTAAGGTTCCACGCTCGCCGAATCAAATCGGACTTGGATCGACCTCAGCAACAGTTCGCAGTCCATCATTACCACTGCAAAATGCGACCGATGTCTTCGACTTCAAACCCAATGATGAAACGCCTGTGGATGCGAGCGTTCCTGTTCTTTTAGCTCAAGGGGATTCAACCACGGCTCTCAATAAGGCTCTTGACCTCTTGAAGACCAAAGACACGACAATTGCTTCACTCCAATCTGATGTGAAGAAATTGCAATCAAATTTGGACCAGAAGAATGCTCTCATTTTAGAACAAGCCAAAGAACTTCAACGCCTTCGACAAAAACAACATGAGACGATTACTTTGTCAGATATGGACGAAGGTTTCATTGAACATGATCCCCATCATTTGGAGAGGGTCGTGGAAGACCTCACTAGCGGTCTCATTGAGTATACTCCTCCTGGCAAGCGTGTCAAACGTTCTTCAGTATTGCCAGCTACGATTTTGCCTACCGTCACGGAAGATGCTATCGTGGGGGTAGATGGTGTTCACGAGACTCAAGATTCACTTTCATTTCCATCACTTCCACTCCCCGTACCGGTACCATCTCCGAAGAAACTAGGCCTTCGAGAGGAAAACAAGATGCTTCGTGCACGATTGAATGAGTTGGCAGCAACATACTATCACTGGAAGGTTGCGTGCATTCTCTCCGTGGACAGATCACAGCAAGTTGCGAAGGAGTTGGACAAAATTTCAAAAAACTTCGTCACAAATGCCCCTAAACGTGAGAATGGACTCACATCGTGGGCATTTATGGAGGACATGTTTCCTGAGAATATGCCTATGCTGAACACCACTGGAAATGAAGGAATCAATTGGACACAGCTTGGTTGGGACCACAAAAACCAGATGTCGTGCCACGTAGATGAGAAACAACAACAACTTTTGTGGCCAAAGCCAGCAACTTTTGTTTTGGACCATACAAAATGTCCTATATGTCAAGAATCCTTCGGCCCTGAAGGAGGATGGGCACTTGGATCATGTGTGCACGTATACCATCCTCAATGTCTAATTACACAATGCCTCATACGGAGATGTTGTGTTATTTGTTCAGCCCCATTCCATGATCGTTTATACGCCTTGTTCAACTTGATGACATATATGCTGCCCTCTTGGAAACACACAGGTGACACAACTCCGGAGACCAGATTATGAGGCCGAGACTTGATTTGGAGTTGGCAACAAGGCCAACATGATCAAGAAAAGGGTACAAATAGTTCTCAATTGAATTGGGAAACTAACCCAGAAGAGATCGTGCAAGTTGCATCCAAGCTCATGGGAAACGGTCCACAGAACGAGGGACGGAGGGCATTTTTTTTCCAATGCCTTGGTGGATTTTTCGATAAACAATCACAAAGCTTCATGTGGGGACGTCATCCGGAATGTCACCGTTGGGATTTTGAAGGAAAAAGAGTGTGCGACCAGATTGCAAATGCCTCTGAAGAAGATCTTACTAGTATGGCATTGCTGGACTCTACATATGGGCCCTACTACACGAGTCAAACAGTTGACTATTTGTTGGAGAAACACTCTCCACAGACCATGAGGACCCTCCAAGCCTTGAAGGATTCCAACGTCTTAGAATCCATTCTAAATGCGAATGGACTAGCTTCACGCACTCGCGCCAAGCGCAAACTTGTGGTTGGAGAATCATCCAACCACGAGCGTGGTGAATCAAGCAATGCACATGAAGACCCAAATGTTTAGGGTTTAAGATGCTAACTATGGTTCTATAGCTAGCCTCGTAATCATCTAGGTCACTTGTGACTTTTCGTCATACTATATATATAAAAGAAGGCTCTTAGAGTCTTCTTATACGATAATACGATGGAACTTCATCACTATTTGCATTGTGAAGTATTAGCCTATGTGTTATTGTTATAGTTTTATTTGATGGATTCTAGTAGGTTTTCTTCATTAATTGTTATTTCATAACAATTTTGTGTTACCTTCTTTTTAATATATACTTTTTTTTCGGCTTTACCTTACTGTATAGAAATTCTATTGTTTGCACTTGTCTAAATAGTGAATGGCTTCATTTCTATAAATACGAATTGAATCTTTGTATTAAGGAAATTGATTTGTTTTTTATTCTTGTTTTATAACAAAGTACTCTTTCATGTTGGATCATGGAAAGAAGTAGCCTACGTCGGTTTTATTTTTGAATGAAAGAAAGGTACTTCGATCATTAAATCCCATACAAGAAGACCGCATTTTTTTATTCTAATAATTTATATGATAAATATCGAAAAATGAACAATGAGAGAAGTTGAAGGTTCAAATTTTTTTTTACATACATACTTTTATGGAATAATATAGACAAAATATGTCTCATGAATTTTGTTTTTCCATAATTCATTGTTCATTGACATATTAGAGGAAAATTTATTTTCCTAATTTTATGTTCTTTGAAAACCATAGGCAAATGTATTTGTAAACCTAGGATTGTACAAATATAGATTCATTTTTCAAAAAATCACGTATTATTTGAATTCTCTACAAAGTCTAGAATCCATGTTATAATTAGAAACCATATAATTTGAAACCAAATCAACACACTTCGGACATCCATTAGGTATAATAAATGAATTTTTGAAGGAAATTTCTAAACCAAAAAAAGGGTTGAATTGAAGTTCAATTAAATGTCCAAAAATTGATTTGACATTTGGATCTTTATTTCAAAATTTATGGATAAAAAGGAGAAATAATGTTGAAGTTTTTGGTAATTTTTTGGCCTTTGAAGCCTTCTATGATTTTTGCACATTACTTTTGATTAGAAGCTTGAAATCTCAATTCTCAAACGGATCTTTGGAAAAAATAAGTGAACTTTGTCACACAATTTTGTTTAGAAAGTTCTCTTTTTATCAATGTTAATTTACTATGCCAAAAAGATTATCAAAGTTTGCTAAAAAATATCATAACTTTTTTATTATTACCACAATTGGAAATTGGAAATGTACCTAATCTATTTTTCTTAAAACTCCACTTTCATTCCACCATAAAAACATGAAGTATTTCTTTTAGCAAATGAATGTAATTAGTATTTTGTATTCTCCATTTATAGGCATTGCATCTCGGAAAACTTTATTTCGAACTTTCGATGGCCATATCTTTCAATCTGTGCGGTCAAACTTCCTAAACATTTCACCACATGATCTTAGGCAAGTAAAGTACAAGATCCTACGGTTGGATATTATGGAAAAAAAAATTCTTCTTTTGGATGAATGCAACACAAATGGCACACCACAAAGTAATTTTTGGAAAAATTTGACATTCCTCCTTTAGAAGTTAATCATTATGTGTTCTTTTTTATAAATTAACATTTGTCATTACAATGTCCTAAACAACAAAAAATAGTTGATTTTATATTGATTTGGGTAGGGTTTTCAATTGGTGGAACAATTATTCAAGTGGTTATGTCCTAAACTATCATAATACTATTTCACATCTTCAATAAAATATCCTCACGACTTGCACATTTTTCCCGAAAATTGCTTTTTACATTAATTACAAAAAAATTACATCCTAGAATAAGACCCACTTGTCCAAAACGCAAAATCAAAGTACAACCCTATAATACTTCACTTCAACGTGTGGTATTACAAAAATCTTCTTCTTGGGGTTCTGGACCTATCTCTTCAAGGTCTTTACGAGTAACACCTCCAGCTGTAGTACGCACTTTCCACTTCATCCAAGCGTGCTCAAATTGAATTTGTGAATCCAGTTGTCCCACCTCTTTCACTGATTCCACAAATTTCTTCTCATGTAGCTTAACAAGCTTCCGCAATACTGATACTTCTTCTTATGTGGTACTGTATTGAGGAGCCATAGCGAGAAAATCTAGCTCTGAGGCACATTGTAGAGCAGCAACGTAGTTGGTCTTTTCTTCCTCATCTATTTGCCGATTGAGGACTCTTACGTCATTGTGCACCCGCCAACGTTCGCGTTCAAGAATTCTCAATTTTTGTTGAAGTATGGCATACATGTCCATTGGGTGTCCACGCTTCTCTTGTTTCTTCTTGTAATAAAGATCTCTACTTTTTTTCATAGAAGCTAGGCGCTCGTCATTTTCAGAGATGGCCTTATGTATGGCCTTCATCTCTTCCTTCAACATAGGGATGGTGTGTGCAGTTGTGCCAGCACTAAGTTCCAATGCTCTTATTTGGCGCAATTCTAACACATGTCTTTTCACCAAATCCAAGGCCTCAATTGTTGAATCTAATTGAGCCTGGATAATGTCCACACTCTCTTCTCTATCACCTAGTCTCCCATCTTGGAGGCCTTCAACAATTTTTGGCCTACTTCCATATGCTCATGACCCTCCCTGACTTGTTTTGGGATGTTTGATGGAGTCCCTCGGTCCTCCACCTTTCTTTTGCCTTTCTTGGCAAGTTCCAACTCCAAGGCCTTTTTTTGGTCGCCCATGCCAACATCCTCATCGTCGCTCTGGAAATTATACCCATCGTATTCATGGGTGTGTTCATCCGAGCTAGAATTAGGCGACCATACTACCTCTTCATCCAAAACAGCTAACTTCTCAGGCTTCACTCGTGCCAATGACTTCTTCACATCAATTGTTTCACCTTCTGCCACAATAGATGCTTCTTCCACATGGTCTCCAACTAGAAGCTCCTTCAATGTTGACCAGTCCACTTTTTTCTTCAATATGTTTTCAGCATACACCATTTGGACCAGGAAGAAACAGAAATTGTCGTTTCTGTACGGCTTCGTCTCCCCATACAACCTCATCCATACTTCCAAGCATCTGAGTGTGAAGTCTTCATCTTTGCAATATGCAAGATTGGCCTTGTTTTGCCCCAAATGAATCTTGTGGCGCCAATGTGGAAACAACTTGTTGATGTGGCACCAATCAACATATTTGTTGACTGTTTTGTAAGTCCAAGGCTTAGGTTCAGTCCTCCAACCCAAAAAAGCCTTGATTTTTGGATGTTGAAGGAGAGGCACTCGCTTCTTGTGACATTTCCCCTTCCTTTTACGGTCCTTGTCTCGAGCTGCCCTCTTCTGTGGTGAAGTCAATGGTTTGCCTGTACTAGGCTGGGCTGCTCCAGTCTCATCCTCCATAACTATTGCTACCTGAGTACTATGCTACTCTATGGTTAACTTAACTAATTGTTCTACGACTAAAATGTTCTTTTCTAAAAACCTAAATCCCTAGAATAAGCAAACTACACATTTACAAACCTATATGCATTTACAAAATGTTTTTTTTTATTAAAAAAAAAGGACACATACTCATACATAACAGTATGCCAAGCATGTGCAGAGCTCGAGCGCAAAAATGGCAAATCCCGGCGTGAAGTATGGAATCCCTTGCTCACGGGCACACAATCAGCCACATCTAAGTGGGTGAAGGTCAATGCGCAAAGCAAGGGAGGTGGACTACAGGTCGGGGCGACTGCTTAAGTACCTGCAGTCGCCTAGGGCGCGTGCGCAAGGGCGACTGCGCATTCAAGGCGACCGCGGGTCCAGGAAGGTGCGCGTTCGTGGGGTGCGACCGCGGCTGGGCGACTGCGCCTTCGGGTTTGGGGCTTCTAGTTCTTTTGTTGTTTTAACACCTTCATTATCAAATATTATAGTCTTTCACTCTATAAGTGATATATTTTTTTTCCTATGCAACCTTTGATGATAATGTTTGTCATTTTTAATCAAGAGTGAAATAATAAAAACTTAAGAAAATGTTTACATTCCGTTTTAATGAAAGCAAATTCGAAGGAGCTCAAAATAGGCCCTGGCCATTTACTGGTTAATGATTAGTTCAATGACTTCTATGAAGTTAGCATCCCCTAAAGTCGTGAAGTCCCAAATTTGTAAGAATTTTGTATGGTTGAAATCGAAAAATCCTTTGTGTTGTAACTTTCTATAATCTTTGAAGATAATAGTTCACCAAAAAAAAGATATCTATTTTCAATAATTTATTTCTGAGGAACCTCTCATGTATCTAGAAATGGTTTCGCAAGTAGTTAAAAAATAGTAGTCTTCTTCTATATTTACGAAAAAAACAAATTTGATACTGTATTAAAAGGTTTTAAAAATTAAAACTATTCAAATTATATATGATAAGGGAAATAAATTGTAAATAGGCAAAGGTAGAAAATTATTGTACATGCCAAAATGGCAAGAAAGTGTTGATGGAATAACATAATTGACCATCCCTATGGTTTAAATGATTTCTAAACAACATAGTTCAATACTATCTATCATTTTCTTCCTTCTTTGAAAATATTGCAAACAAAACAAAATAAAGGAATTCAATCTATAATTGTATATAAGTTAAAGAAGTTAAATATGCCATGAATAAATGAATTCACATCCATTCTTCCAAAATGTAATAAACAAATTTTTATAAAGCATGATGACAAACTCCATTTCCTCATCCAAATATCCAATATGTCAGTAAGCCAATCTAAAATCATTAAAGAAAATAAAAAAATATAGTGCCTTTCAATATTTTCTTGGTTTCTCCCATTACAAATTTATAACTTCATTTTGACATTCAAACTTAACCAATTAGCTATTCATAAAAGGTAACAAAACCGAATATTTGGAATTAAATTTCGTTTCCATTCAAAATTTCTAAATTGAAATCTTGTACTTTATTCAAGATCTATAGCAAAACTATCAAACATGGAATGGCACAAGAAACTTCTCAACACGTAAAGCCATTAACTCCTTAATGACAAGGCGCCAAGGCCTATTTTGAGCTTCTTGGAATTTGTTGTAAATTGAAAAAATTGTCTAAATTTTGACAAGTTCGACAACTTTCTTTTAATTAAAATTGTTCAAATTCTAATTCAAGTATTCAACATGTTAGATCTTTCAAAGAATTTTATGTTGTAGACCATTTATCGTAAGTTCAAGAAAGATTGACCGGTTTTGGTACACTTTGGCCATAGTACTCTTGATTTTCCGGGAGTACTTTCAAAATACAAAAACAATTTTTAAAAAATATAAAAAATATAGTGAATGTATATTTCTTCAAGAAGAAGATATCCGATGAAGGAAAAGTGTAGAAAAGGTTTCTAAGTAGGTGAAGTGGTGAACTAGAAAAATACAAATGGCTCATGGAAATAGGCACTTTTATTTTTCAATTTGTAAAAAATAGGGAAATTGGCCAAATTGGATCTTAACATTTTTATAAAAACTATATATGTGTAAATTTCCAATTTTTATAAATCTTTTATTATCATTCTATAATTAGAAACATCTTCCCAAAAAATTGGAATCATTCTAATTATTTGGTATTTTCTATCATACATTCACACTATAATTCTAGAACTCTAGGTTTAGGGTAATACTTTTCAGATTTATAATAAATAAAATTTGAAAATAAAATTAAAGTTTTCTTTGTATATTAAGAATGAAGACTTAAATTAGTTTTGCCCTATCGGGAATTTGTCATTGAAAATTTCGAGTGGGTACATTATGTCCCCCTTTGCCCTTCAAGGATTAAGTATTGAATATTAGTTTCTTTTAAGCTTTCTTCATAAATTCATGATGATCGGAAATTTTTACTAGAAAATTCAAATTCTGAATACATGCACTAGTCAATCATGTCAATTCATCTCTAATTCATCTCTAATCTAAAAAATCACCTAAAAATCTTCGCACGTAAGGATTGAGGAGCAAAGAAATGGAGGATACAATTATCAAGGACTTTTTAGTTTCACTATACGGATAAAGGCTCATCATATTTTATTTAATTACTACCAACTTGAACTCTTGAAGTGAATGAAGTCTCAAATGTTTGGGTCCTTTGTTGCTTGAAGTCCCATATCTCTTAAGTCTATTTTAAATCTTTAAGGATGTAAATTACTAGAGGAAAAAAATCCCTTATACTATAGAGTACTATGGACAATAAAAACCTATAACATTTTGGGAATTGTAATTTTACTCAATATTGTCTATTATTGGGAAAAAAAATTGCACACTAAAGGGCCAACAAACATGTCAATGTCATTGACTTCAAGCAATCAAGTGACTATTTAATAATATGACAAAATAATGAAAATCCTTCAACACAATTTAACAAGTAATTTGAACACGTTCACTTTCAACGACACTAGTATGAGAGCTTGCAACAAAGAGCTTGTGAGCTAAGAGCCATGACTCCATGAGGCATGAGCATGAAATTTGTGAGCATATTAAGGGTGAATGCATGAAACACTTGTACTATTTGTTGCGTTTTTTTGGGTTGACCGCTTTAAGATGGCTCTAACTTTTGAATAAAAAACTAAGTGCCCAAAATAAAAAAAATGCTTCCTAGATATCTTGACTCAAATTATTATTCTTATTTTTTACAAATTTAAAAAAATCATTTGATATTTAAAATTCAATTTTGTCAATTTGTCACACTTTGACATTGTGGGGTTTTTAGTACTATTTAGAACCCAAAAAACCGAATTTTGAGTTGAATATTTGAGTGGATATTCTATTAGTAGACTTATAGCTTATCTCCAAAGGAATTTTAAAAATAGTCATTTTTTGGATGTGTAGAAGTCCACAAAGAGACCTTCTTTCTACTTGCTTTTTGAAACATATTAAACATTTTTTTGGTGATTTTCTTGGTCAAGCCTAATCACGAAAAAGTCTTCTCAAATGGCCAATTTTTAGATTTCATTAAATTGGTTTTTTCTATTTTTTACAAATTAAAATGTTGAAGTTGTATTTTTCTTCACTAGGATTTTGGACATAGAACACATAGAATTCCGGTGAAGAAAATACATACTTCAATGTTTTAATTAATAAAAAATAAAAAACATTTTTTAAAATAAAAATAAAAATTGGCCATTTGAGAAGATTTTTTGGTGCTAAGGCTTGACCAAGAAAATCACCAAAAAAATGTTTTACACGTTTCAAAAAGCAAGCAGAAAAAAGGTCTCTTTGTAGACTTCTACACCACATGAAAATGACTATTTTTAAAATCCCTTTTGAGGTAAGCTATAATTCTACTAAGAAAACATTCTCTCAAAATTTCAGCTCAAAATTCATTTTTTTGGGTTCTAAATAGTACTAAAAACCCCTAAATTGGAATATGTGACAAAAAATCGGGGGCTATTTAAAAATACTAAAATATTTTTTTTAAATCTTCAAAAATTCTAAATGATGTATAATAGTTATGAGTACCCATTTTTAAAAATTTGAATCATTTGGAGCTAAAAAAACAAAATTTATGGCTAAAAAACTAGTCACCACAAAACATGATGCAACATAGCAGTACAAGTGTTTCATGCAATCACCCATAAAGCCTGCGTAATATATTATTTCCCCATACTCCCCCAAAAGGTGATCTTATGGACTTGATACAAACATGTCATATGACATTTCAACTCACAGTGAAGACAAATTTGACTCCAAGATATTAGATATTTTAACTTTTAAAATACAATGCATGGAAGGCAATGGTATGTACACTTTGTTTTGCCAAAGAAAAATTTATATATTCGTATATAGTAATACAAAATGATAGGCTCACATTGTTGCCAACAATTTCTTCTAATGGCTCAACAATTTGCCTTCAACTAATGCATTCATCACTACAGGGGGGAATCGCGCAATACAAATGTTGGACGCTTCATATACCATGGAGGCCCTAGGACCAAATTCACCACCTCGGTACATGTTGGTCTCTCCTTCAGATCTTCATTTTTGAGTTGGCCCACCTTCATAGCAAAATACCTACATGCATCCATCGTTGTGAATGTCTCTTTGTCAAAAGGATACATATCCCCAATCTTCATAGCTTCCACTAGCTTTCCAATAGAATACGAGTCTGACTGCTTTGTATATTTATGCCTCGATTGCATAATTGGTATGCTTGTATCCGAATTAGGTGGTCCAAATGTATAAAACAACTCTAGAGCCACCCACCATCGTCCCTCTTGTTGCTTCCGTGTCTCTTCCTTGGTAGGATATCTATAATGCGATGGGGCTTTTTCGTTTACACGGCTTGTAATTCCGAAATCACAAATCCCAATGTTGATTATTTCATTTGAATAATCAGGATAGTGCAACAATACATTTCTCGGAGATAAATCGTTGTGTAGCACTGATGATTGGTGCATGAGGTGAGTCACGTACACCAAGGTCCATGCCAACTTTGCCTTATGCCTTCGAAAAAGGCTAACTTCCTTTTTTTTCTCTTTAGGAAGTTGTCTAATTCGATGCACTTCGTGCCAATCAGTAGTTTGTGACACCAGCTTATCCACATTTAGTAAGTCACCCAAATGACCTCCATTCCACCACAATGTATACGCTTCCATGATAATTGAGTTCAAGGCAAAAAACTTAATTAAGCATGCATGATTTAAAGGGCATGCCAAGGCCTCTACGGACCGTTCCACCCGTTGATCACGCAAGTCCTTCGTTTTTGGCATTTTCCCCGCAAGAGCAATATTTGGTGGAATGGTATCTAGACCTGTTATTCGAACCTTTCGCACCTTTCCGTGGCCACCTTCACGAGAAAAACCACCGAGGGCCTCAACCTTTGTCGTGGGTGGAATCCATATGATACTCACTCCACCATCTCTTGCAAATGCAACCTTCACAGCGTCATTTTTCCACTTGAAACCCCTCGATCCAAACTTTGACAATCTCTTGGCCGCAGTATGCCACCACTCCATCTTTGTACGGAATTCCTTTGCCTCTTCATCTTCCACTCGTCCTGTGATTGGTGCACGGAACTCTATCATCAATTTCTTGGTATTAAAAGTTACTGCTTGAATAGTATTAGTCATCCAATCACAAAATTTGGAATTGTACGTTAAGTCCACGTCTTTGAAGTCCTCTGATTCATAACACTTGCTTAAGATTCGAGCCTCCAAATCCCCCGTTAGCTTCTCCGTGCCTGTTCCAGCATCCCTCAAATAGTTTGCCTCCAAAAATTGTACACTTTTGCCAGCGTACCATTGAAGGCACACCTCGTATGCATACTTCGTATAACTTGAAGGAGGATATGTTGGATCCTTATCATGAGCAGACCTGGACTTCTTTTTCTTCAATCGAGCTTCATTCCCTGTTGTTTCGCTTGTAAATATAGGCTCTAGAAAGTGTTGTGGATCATCCAAATCCCAAAGGGATTTTCGCCTCAAGGTACTGGTACCCTCTGTGGGATTAGGCATTTCTGAGAATATTGGATGAGTATCCAAAACACCTTTGTGCCTCACGTCGCCATCTTCTATTGGGTTGGACATTGCGTGTAATCGAAAGCTTCACCGTAGCTTTGAGGAATTTTATAGATCAAAATGACAAAAAAATCCCCCCAAAATCGAATAAAGGACCCCGGCCCACGGGCATGCATTCAGCCACTCCAAGGCGGGTGAAAGACAATGCGCAAGGCCAAGGCAAGATGGCGAATGCGGTCCCGGAGACTGCTTAAGTACCCGAAGTCGCCCTAGGCGCGTGCGGGTCCAGACGCGACCGCGGGTGAGGCGACCTCGGGTGGACAGGGCAACCTCGGGTGCCTAGGGCGACCGCGACTGGGGGGCGACCGCGGTTGAGGAGCTCCCATACTCTGAAGAAAGAGCTTCCTCCACGCAAGGGCGGGAAGGAGGTGTTTATATCGCAAGGCAGTATCAAGGGAGTTGAGAATGAGAATGTGGTGGAAGTTTTGCTCGGGAAGGCAATTGTGCTGTGCACTGCCAAGTGTCGAGATAATCCCGTGTCGTCGGAGCTGCAAGTGAAAAGTGCTCATCATGTTTTCAATCGAGTTTATGATGTCTACAACAAAAAACTTCTGAAGATGGATAAAATCAAGAAATGTCTCGTTGAAACTCGAACTTCAACCCTGCTGATAGAGCATTGCGGGACACTGGATGAAACCTATTTAGTAAATAGAATATTCTCTTAAGGGGCGACCGAGCCTAGAATGGTAGTGTGTTCTGACGCAACTTTTCGCACCGGCGATCGCCCCTGAGGCGCGGTTGCCCCTTACCCGCGGTCGCCTTACTTTTAGGGTTTGCAAATTTTGTTAAGCTTCTTCATGCAGAGGGCTTGCCCCTTTGGTTCTAAATAAATAAATAAATTGTGAAGCGTGGTCGCTCTAAAGGCGGTCGCTTTACATGACAACTAAAAATTTGTCATTAGGGAATAGTTTAATGTATTGTATCCTAATTTTTTAGTAAATGGAAAATCTCATTGTACTAAAATTTAACATTTAATAGAAGAAAGCATTTGAGCCAAATGGAGTGAAGAATTAGAAGAGGTTATACCTTTGCCAAACTAATGCAAATCTTTGAATGCAATTCAATGAACATTCTCCAACTATGAATTTTAAACCTCTAAGTGATTTGAATTTTGTTTTATCCATAATTGCTCTTTTGAATACAAGTAGTAGATTTTGAGGAAAAAAATGAATTGAGGCACATATAGTTGTAGTATCCTATGCTAGTTTGAAAAGTGGTGGAGGAAATTTCAAATTTTTCTACCATGAGAATTGCCTTGCTATTAACATTTGAATTGGTTGAAATTCTTTTGAGGGCCGTGACATGTAAGAAAATCTGGAAGTTGCCCTTCATACAATCACATTTATATAAAACAATTGCCGTAAATGGTGGTGCTTATTTATACCAATGTTTAGAGGCAATTGATAATATACTTGAGAACTTTTTAACCATTTGGAAGTGTATAACATTTTGGGAAAACATGGCAAGTAGATAGGAATATTGAATGATTTCAAAGACTAAGTTGTTAGTAGTTCAATTCTAGAATTGAAAATGCTAATTTCAATGGTTCAAATTTGAAAGAATTATCCTACACATTATATTTTAATTATTGTAATAAATTTTGAATATTGAATTAAATGAAGAACTTTACAAACCATTGTACAATTTTTTATTTTTTATTTTTTGAACAAATGGGAGATCTATTGCATCCCAAATCCCTCTTAAAACTCGTGACGGATGCTACTATATGAGCCTAAGAATGTGAGTCCCTAAGCCTAGAAGACGATTCACTTATAATATACGTGTCTGGATCATAGAAAAGAGATTTCTAGGACACTTATGTTATACACACTTATATTATAGGGTATATGTTATAAACACGTTGAAATATTCTATAGTTGTGGCATACCTATTTATACTCTCTTGATCCATAATTCCATAAGTGATAATATTATATTTTCTTTACCTTGATAATCTCTGCATTTACCTAGTTAGAACTTGTACGCTTATAATTTTAAGGAATTGTTAAAGTGTATAAGAACTTGTCCTATCTCAAAAAACTAAAGAGGATTGATATTAATTTGTAAAGGATAAAGGCAAGGATTAGAATAGAAGAAAACTCAAAATAATCCTTGATATTTTAATAAGATTATAACATATTGTTGGACAATAATACAATATACAATAGCTACGTTTTAGAATATTTAGATCCTATAATTTTTCCACTTTGAATTTAGATTTTGTAATACTTTATTTTTGAAATGAATTTGCAAAAAAAAAATTAAATACATATTTAAAAAAATGGAAGAACTATTGCATTAAGATGAATCCAATATACAAAGCGGCCAAGCTTGAAAAGGGCCGAAAGGCTAGATAGAAAAGGAAATTGAGCACTAAAATCCCCCCCCTTCATGTTCCAAATGATGATATCATCAATCCTGTGACCAATAACTAAGGAATCTTTCAATATTTGATCTATGATTTCACCCAAAAGAAAATAATTTTTTGTTCTCTCTAAATAGTTATTTAAGTAGAGGTTGATTTAAAGTTGACCCCTAACCTCAACTACTAATAGCTTAAAATTTTAATTTTTTTCCAAGAATTCCAAAGGTGAGGTTATATCACTTAACATCTTTTGAATGAGTATTCCAAATAAGGCATCACAGAATTTAATGCATCTGAGGTTATGCACAACAAGAACCAAATTTTTTATAAAATAAAACAAATTATTGGATTGAATGAGGTTCTCAATGCAAACCTCTTTTGAAAAAGAGGGAAATTGTTTTTTTTTATGAAATGAGGTTTGCAATGTAAACCACGCCAAAAAAAGAGGGAATTGTGTTTTTGAAATAAATGAGGTTTCCAATGGGAACCACATCCAAAAAAATGTGTTTTTGAGTGCAATGAAGTTCTCAGTGGGAACCCTTTAAAAAAAAGGGGTTAAAGATAAATATGTTTTTGAATTAAATAAGGTTCCTAATGAAAACCCTTACTAAATAATTAAGATATTAGTTTTATAATTAAATGAGGTTTATGATGTGAATCTCTTAAAAGAAAATGTTCTTTTGAATTTAATGAAGTTATGATGGGAAACTTTCTAAAAAAATAAAAAAATATGTCTTAGAATTAAATGAGGTTCCCAATAGAAACCTCCCACAAAAACAAGGCTAATGTGCTTTTGGATTCAGGGTCTTTCACACCATAATCATCATATTCTAAAACCCCAAAAAGAAATTCATGTTTTATTATGCTCTTGGATGTTGATTGGGGGTCGTAAGGAAAACAAAGTAATGATGTGATTTTGTATTTACAATGGCTCTCAAATGTCACCTTCAACTTAAATAAAAAAACAATAAAGAATAGACATGCTTCTATATTTTTTTATGTGAGCAATATGGATCCAAAAAAAAAGGTTGAATAATACTTAGTAGTCCATTTGGTAGTTATTTTTATATAGAATACTTTTGCAACAATTTCTTTAGTTAGATATTTTTCCCACCAAATTAGATGGTGTACAACTTTGGACATCATTATTAATCTATATAAAATGAATCTCAGCTTCCTATGCTCAAAAATTACACACCAAATATTGGTGGAAATGTATACCATTGCATTTTAACTTATATAGGCATTCAATTACATTATTGAGCATTGAGCTTTGACATACTTCAGGTCATTACTGCACTAGTGTAGTTGAATTCATGATTTTTTTTTATTGATACTGAGATTTTTCTTTTCATTCCTACAATGCATTTTTCTTTCAAGCCTTTCATTGATTGTGTTATTTTTATATTTATTTTCTCATGGAATTTTCTCCAAATGAGCATTCTTTAGTTAATATGATTTCCCTTTTTATTTTTATAAACTTCCATTTTTTGAAAAAATGGGCATTTCCTTGTTCTTTTACACACCATTTCTTCCCATGAATCCTTTTTTTAGTTCACATCGGCTTCCTTTTCATTTCTACAACTATTTTTCAGAGGGCGAAATCCAAAATTCAGATTTCCTTGGTGAACAACCTGTGGTCGCCCAAGTCAGAAGGCGGGAAATTCAGAAATAAATGACCTCGTAAAAGGACCCGCGGTCGCCCTACCCGCGGTCGCCACTGCTGTGAAGGACCCGCGGTCACCCTTCCCGCACTCGCCCCACCCGCAGTCGCCCTTGCACGGAATGCACGCGCCCCAAGGCGACATCAGGTTTATAAGCGGTCGCCCCACCCGCAGTCGCCCACTTGCAATTCCAGCGCTGCACACTGCTCTGTCACCCGCTTCTCGTGGCTGACTACGTGTCCAGTACTTGGTTTTTTTTACTGTGATTGTGTGGTTTGTGCATCTATTGGGGCAGCTATTGTCGCATTTTGGTATTTCTTAATACCTCCATCTACTTCAATCCAATGGATGCCACCCGGAGGAACCGTAAAGCCAAAGGCAAGATGCAAAGAAGACAACGACACGTCCTTGTGGACTCTAATGTCGTGGCTCATGGAGGTTGGGAGAGGATCGAAGGCTTTTGGACCGCGACCACTTGTAGGGCATTTGTACAATGGTGCCACATCGATAAGCTTTTCCCCTATCATCGACACAAAATCCACTTGAAGTCAAACATGGCAAATCTTCATGCTTGCACTCACGATGGATTTGTACAAAGATGTATCGAAGTATATCGATACTTGTACAAGACACGAAGTGTGCCTCGGAATGAAATTCCCTTGTTTCTGTGTGAGATGGTGTACGCGGAAGTTATTCTTCGACGAAGGGTGGATTGGAGCACCATTAAGGGAGCAAAGCTTGTCCAAAAACCGTCAACCAAGGACATTCCTAGGGCGGGTCCCTCCCAAAACCCACGTGAAGGTTTAGGGAAAAAGATTTTCATCAAGAATGAAGTTCCGAACAATGAGTTCGTGTGGTTGGATCACGAAAGTAGTGAAGATGAGTTGATGGATGTTGGACTGCCACATGTGGGTGAGACATTGGCTAATTTGGAGCCTTTGGAGGAGGGGGAAGTGGAGGCGGGCCCCACGTTGACATTGCCTTCATTGGAAGGGATGCCAAGAATTGAAGGATTTGTTGAAGCTGCAAGTGTGGAGGCCAACGAAGATATTCCATTGAACGACTTTTATAAAGTTCAATTGAAGAGTGTGCTTGAAGAGTTGGATAGAGCAAATGAAGAGAAAAGGACTTTGGAGGAAGGGGCAGTGGATGATACTTCTGATGATGTTCCAACCCTTCAAGCCCTCATTGAAACGGGACGAATTCAGTTGTCCAAGCAACATGAGCAAATCTTAAACTTGGAAGCATTCTATCTGAACTTCTTCGTTTCAGGGGGTGAAGGTTCTAGTTCTTCAACTAACAAATTTGTAGAAGAACGATTGGCTAAACTCAAGGAAGATTGTCACATCGAAGCTGACTGCTTGGAAAATGAAAAAAGATCTCTTGAAGGTGCACAATCAAAATTACGTGACCTTCAGAAAATAAAGGACAAAGCCCCTCTTGATCGTATTGTTGATATACAAGATTCTGAAGATCATGAGAGGCAACATGAGACATTAAAGTTGGAAGCAGAGGACCTGAAGAAGAAGTTAGCCCATGCTCTCGCATTGGAAAGTGATGTGGCCGGGGAAGTGGAGAAGAAGAAGATGAATTTGCTCAATGCACAGAATTTGAAGAAAGAGTACATGAAAAATAAATGGTGGGATTTTCCTCTTCAATCCAATTTGGATAGTGCCTACAAGGAGGCGAAGAAAGACTTGGAAGCTAAGAAAAGGCTAAAGACAGATGAACAAAGCAAGTAGAATGTTGTATGATCTTTTGGGGGGCTAGCAATGCTAGCATTTTTTGGAGGACTTATGACTTTTGTAAACATGTATATATAAAAAGGCTACTATTAATTTTTAGTATTATTTTGCAAACTTGGGGTGTTTCATTTCTATCATCGATGTGTATGGATGCAAAAGAATTCATATTCCTTCATTTGCATGTTGACGGGTTTTTTTTAAACATCCAAAATGCTCATTCAATCTTTCAAAAAGCATCTCCATAAGATGCTCAATATGTAATATGTAGACATTTCAAATTTTTATGAAGAAAGTGTCCATATCTAAATTTCATAAAATAGATGTTTCTTTCAATTAATACATTTTTGTACATGCAACTTTCATATTCCTTTTTAGTTTTTAGGAATAGGATAATATTTCATATGCTTCATCAATTTTCTTTAAATTATAAGCATACAAATTTAAACTATGCATATTAGAGGTTATGAAGGTAAAGAAAATAGAATATTATCACTTATGGATGAGAGATTATAATGTTTGATCACGAGTGTGTTAAATTTACAAAACACATGCACGGTTTTACAATCCTCTTTTCATATGTTCAATTTAAAAAATTTGGTCACCGAAAAAATGAGATACAAACATTGGAGATGCATACATTGGAGACGCATAACCCCAATAAGTTTTGGGCTTTGAAATAAGTGCTCTACAAATTTTCAAAATAAATTTAAAATGTGAATTTCTTAATTTGATTTTGTTACTAAAATGCTAGCATGAGAAGATAGAAATGCAAGTATGTAAGCCTTGATTATAGATATAAGTAGGTATCCCACAACTATTGAATATTTCAATGTGTTTATAACATATGCACCAATAATATAAGTGTGTATAGTATAATCACACTAGAAATCTCTAATTATAAAAAGTTTCTATGATTTAAACACCTATACTATAGGTGAATAGTCTTGGGGATTCACATTTTTAGACTCATATAGTAGCATCTGTCATGATCGTTAAGAGGAATTTTGATTAAGGGTTGTTAGGGATTTCCTAGTTTTCTAATCAACAAATGCACAATAAATTCTGTAAAGTTCTTCATTTAATTCAATATTCAAAATCTATAACAAAAATTGAAATATTAGATGTAGGATAATAATTACCATTGGAATTGGCATTTTCAATTCTATATAATTCAACTCTTAACAACTTACTATTTGAAATCATTCTATATTCCTATGTACTGACATATATTTTCCAAAAATGTTATACACTTGTAGTTTGCCTAAAAAAAATTTCAAGCATCTTATGAATTGCCTTTGAACATTGGTAATTTGGTATAGAAAAGAAACACCATTTACGACAATTATTTTATACAAATGTGATTGTATGAAGTGCAACTTCCTAGGTTTTCATACATCACAAGGCCCTCAAAAGAATTACAATCAATTCAAATGTTAATATCTTGGCAATTTTCATAGTAGAAAATTGGTTAACTTTCCTCCACATCTTCTCAAACTAGTGTAATATAGGATCTTACAATTATATGTGCCTAAATTCATATTTTTTCCTAAAATCTATTACTTGAATTAAAAATAGCACTTGTCAAAACTACCTGATTCAAATCACCTAAAGGCTTAAAATTCATTTTTGGAGTGTGTCCATTGAATTGCATTCAAATATTTGCATTAGTTTCACTATAGTATAACTTATTTTTATTGTTCACCCCTTCTGGCTCAAATGTTTTTGGTCTAAATGTTCATTTCTAATACAATGGTGTTTGCCATTTACTAAAAGATATATGTATAACTTCAATTTATAATTTATAATTTTGCAACATCTCCCACAGAAAAGGCCGCAGGTCCAGATTTTGAAGTAGCATTTTGCTCAAGTGTCTATTAACTACAAATTTTTTATGCAATAGTAATATTGCATTCCTTTAATCCCTACAAGACTAAAACTGTTTTGACAATGGAGGATTTCAATCAATTGTATCCTTCCATATTTTGGGGCACATAGGTGTTATAATTTTTTTAAATTTTAACTGTACAAAAGTAAAAATTATTATATCTAGCATGTATGGAATTAATTGTGGAACATTTCAATGGTTAGATCTTTACATTATAGCAATTCTTGATGATCAACATCATGGGCCACAAACGTAGTTTTGGGAGAAACAAATTTATAAAAAGATGAATATAGATTTTTTAACCCCTTAGAAAAATTTATTTGGAGTCTAAAGATAATTTAGTATTACCATATTGAGATTTGCTTCACCCTTAATTATTCCTAAAGATCTTTTGATGAACATTTTTTAGATCTTAAATTATATGTTCTTGGAGTATTATATTCAATAAAACCGAAATCCTTAATTATCCCTAAACTTCCATTGTCCCTCTACTTTGGAATGTTATTTATCTATAAATATAATTGATATTTCAATTACAACTTTAGAATGGAAGTTATATAGCAAAAAAAACCCATTTACCTAAACCCTTAAATCATGAGAAGCCTACACAAAGGCTTCAAATAAGGATTAAACACGAATTACTATGACATGAGATTGGATTCATTTTCATGGAAACCTCCTACTCATTTGACTTGGAGTAAAGTTCTTCTCAAATTGTACACAACATTGATATCATTTGGTCAATGCAAGCATCTTTACAATAAATACTTGTCCTTAAGATGCATTCAACATAATCCATTATTGCAACTAAATCCATATAAATTTTGGAGGCTAAGATATCCTCTTTAGGATACTATCTAATTGCTTAGATCAATGTCATTAAGGTCCATGTTAGAGCTAAAAAGGTAACTTAAATTTCTAATATTTTATTTCTAAATGTCCTTCTATTTCCACATTCTTGGATAAGTGCCATATTTTTTCAATTTTGTCTTCCCATTTTTCTTCAACTAATCTAAGTCTAATATTGAGATCTCAGAAATATTACATTTCCTTTTTTTTTTAAAGTACTAGGGGGGGTGGGGTTTCCATTGAATTTTAATAGAAACTCTATCTCCATAATGTTTTGGTAGTAGTTCAAGTATACATTTTGGGATAAGTGTCATTTTTTAAAATTTTGTCTTCCCATTTTTTTTTCAACTGATCGAAGTCTAATTTTGAGATCTCAAAAATATTACATTTCCTTTTTTTTTAAAGTACTAGGGGGGGATCCATTGAATTTTAATAGAAACTCTATCTCCATAATGTTTTGGTAGTAGTTCAAGTATACATTTTGGGATAAGTGTCATTTTTTAAAATTTTGTCTTCCCATTTTTTTTTCAACTGATCAAAGTCTAATTTTGAGATCTCAAAAATATTACATTTCCTTTTTTTTTAAAGTACTAGGGGGGGGGATCCATTGAATTTTAATAGAAACTCTATCTCCATAATGTTTTGGTAGAAGTTCAAGTTTACATTTTTGAATAAGTGTCATTTTTTAAAATTTTGTCTTCCCATTTTTTTTCCCAATAATCTAAGTCTAATATTGAGATCTCAAAAATATTACATTTCCTTTTTTTTTTAAAGTACTAGGGGGGGGGTTTCCATTGAATTTTAATAGAAACTCTATCTCCATAATGTTTTGGTAGAAGTTCAAGTATACATTTTTGAATAAGTGTCATTTTTAAAAATTTTGTCTTCCCATTTTTTTTCCCAATAATCTAAGTCTAATACTGAGATCCCAAAAATATTACATTCCCTTTGTTTCATATTGAGATTTGCTTCACCCTTACAAGAAATTGCCATTGAAAACTTTGAAGATGACACATTGTATCTTCTTAGTCCTTTAGGGATTAAGCATTTGAAATATCATGAAATTGAGGGTTGTCCTCCTCCATAATTGAGCTCTCATAGAACTCAACATTCCTAAGTAAAAGTATGATATTTTTTATTGAGGTTTGAAGGTTCATGATTTCTTGGAGAAAGAGCCAATAGGGCTTGGTGGTGAAGGGGTTGGAAATACCTTTAAAAGCTTCTATGTGCATCAAATGGTAAATCACTTTGGAGTAACTATTGCTACATAGTAATTTAGATGTTGCTTTTAATGAGAATAAAGTGGGATATAATGTGGAACTAGGAGGAATCTCCGAATCTCTCAAATAATACCTGTTACAGCTGGGTTAATAACTGTCCACCTTGCTCAGGCCAGCTGGTCCTATAAGGCGACCGCGTGTACAGCAACCGCGCTTACCAAAAATTGAAAACCTGCAAAGGTGCGACCGCGGGTCAGGGGCGACCTCGGGTGCCAGAACTGCCGCCCGCCACCTCCATGCGCGGTCGCCCGTCCGGGGAGTGCGACCGCGCTTGGGGCGACCGCGGGTCAGAGGCGACCTCGGGTGCCAGAACTGCCGCCCGACACCTCCAAGCGCGGTCGCTCGTCCGGGGAGTGCGACCGCGGGTCAGGGGCGACCTCCGGTGCCAGAACTGCCGCCCGACACCTCCATGCGCGGTCGCCCATCCGGGGAGTGCGACCGCGCTTGGGGCGACCGCGGGTCATTTTTGCAGTTCCTCACCCTGTCCCGCGGTCGCCCTCGTACGTGCGGTCGTCCTTGCAGGCGTCGTCGCCCCCATTCCCCGCGGTCGCCCTGTTCACCCGAAGTCGCCCTTCACCCGAAGTCGCCCTTCACCCGAAGTCGCCTTGTACCCGCAGTCGCCCATGTGGCGACAGAGTATAAAACTGCAGCTGAAACACTGAGGGATTACCTTGCTTCAGTGATTAGACTCTAGCCTTGAACCTTCGAAAGAGGCTTCTTGCAGATGTTTTGGTTCATTGGAGGGCAAGAGCCTTGCTTTGAGGGGGTTTAAAAACCCTCTCATAGTAGGTAGCATTGTCATAACTTTTTCCTCGTTACTGGATTCTTGGATCGATTTTTTGGGGGTGAAACTCATTGTGGATTCACACCATGGTTGTCCCAGGTGGTGGTCAAGGTCGGCCCGATACGCGTAGGGCTACAAAAGATTGGGACCCTTGGCTTATACCATGCGTTCCAAATGATCAATCACCCTATCCTCGGAAATGCTTGTTTTGCGGGTGGAGCAAAGTCTTTGTGCGGAAAAGGGCATTTAGTCACTTTGGATATGGTGGCTCGGCAACAGCAGAACGTTGTCCAAAAATCCCTAGAAGTGCACTCAAAAAGTTTAGGACTTGCGACGGAAGCGTTCCAAAAGCCATAAGCTTTGAAGAAATGTTTGAAACACCATTTGTGGGCAATCAGGCCATTGGTGCGGCAGAATCCCTCATTCAAGAGGTAGCGGGTGGTGAGGTAGGTGGTTCTTCAAATCCAACGGGTCCAACCGGCCCGACAAACCCTACCCCAGATTCAGTGGATTCTACTCCAAGTACGGTTGACAGAACAGGAAGCCGCCCTGTGGTTTCTCGTCAAAGAAGTATGGATGAAGCATTACAAATAGGCTTGAGACAGAAGTTGGATGCGACGTGGGCTTCATTTTTTTATGAAGCCAATATTGCATTCAACGTCACGCGACACCCTGCATTTATAAATGCAGTGAAGGAAACTGCAGCAGCTGGAATTTTATATCGTCCACCAGCATTCAACGCGTTGCGAACCAGAATGATTGATGTGAAGAAAGAAGTTGTCCAAAAAATGGTCAATGACTGGACAAAGAACTCTATTGCGCAATATGGAGCAACTATTTGTTCAGATGGGTGGTCAGATACCAATAGGCGACCGTTGATGAACGTGATGCTCGTTTGTCCAGCAGGGGATGTGTTTTTGGGATCAGAGGACAGTACGGGAGCAAAGAAGGACATTGCCTACACGACAGCTTTAATGTCGAAGTACATAGACAAGGCCGGTCCTTCAAATATTGTGCAATTGTGTACAGACAATGCTTCAGTAATGATTGGAACTATGTCATGTTTGTTACTAAAATATCCCCACATGTACAAACAAGGGTGTGCGGCTCACATCTTGGATTTGCTTTTGGAAGATTGGGGAAAGTCTCAAACGATGAAGGATTTGGTAAGCGAGTGTAGGACAATGGTGAAGCATATCAGGAAATACCATTTCACTATGGCTTTGTTTCGGAAACATTCTCCAAACAAAATGCTTAGGCTGCCTACTTTGACACGGTTTGCCACCAATTTCCTTATGGTAGACCGTCTGCTCAATTGCAAACAAGCTTTGCAAACCGTGGTTGCAGATGATGCTTACATGACGTTCGAGTTCAGTTTGCAGAATCGGACTAATGGAGGTACCATTAGGCGCAAAGCAATGGATGTTCGGCTAAACATTCATTCTGAAAGGTTTTGGTCAAAATGCAAGAATTTCGTGTTTATGATAGAGCCAGTACTCATTGCTCTACGACACTTTGATGGCAAAAAACCAGCAATGCCAAAAGCTTGGTTGATAATGTTCGAGTTGAAGAAACACGTGTATGCTCTCAGGGATCCTCCATTTCTTTTAGACCCTGTGGTTGCAACGCGTTATGAGAAGAAATTTGAAGCTCGTTGGAAGTTAATGCGAACGGACCTCCACTATGCAGGAGCACTCTTGAATCCGTTTTTGGCAGGAGTAGAAGAAATTCAAAACGATGGGGCGGCCAAAGCAGCTTTGAATCGAGTCATACGAAAACTAGATCCATCATTAGGAGTTTCAGTGGTCGTGGCAATGCAAGAGCTTGTCCAATTTGAAGAGTAGACAGGGCCATTTGATCCCCGAGAAGAGGTTCTCGACATCACAGAGACCAATTTAGAACCCCATCAATGGTAGAATCATGTAGGCGGCGATGCTCTTCCGAAGATTGCAAAGAGAATTCTAGGGTTGACTTGTTCAACATCTTCATGTGAACGAAACTGGAGCATGTATTCATTCGTGCACAGTAAAACGCGAAATCGTTTGACCACAAAGAAGGCTCAAGATTTGGTGTACATTTATGCTAACTGCCACTTGGAACGTCAAAAGCGTGGGTACAATGCTGCTCAATTTTATGAAAGGGTCCTCGTGGATGGAGACACTGATGAAGAGAGGGACGAGCCTATGCCTTCAAGATCGGAGGACGAGGGTTATTTTGATTTTATCGAAGATAATTTAGTCCGAAGAGAAGAAGAAGATCTCTTGTGCAATCACAATGAATGGGCAGATATGGTCCCACCTCCACCAAGTCCACCGCCATATCGATATGGAAACACATTTGCAAGTGGCAATGATGCGGAAGGTGTTGCTGAGGAAGAACTTTTTCGTTCTCCAGAGCGGAACCCTGATGATGCGTGGGTCGGAAATTGGGGCACAGTTTCACCACGAACTGCGGCAAGAACACCTTCTGACAACAACGAACAAGCAGATAATCAAATGCCTGCCTCAAATGTTCAAGAAACATCTCCAGTACCAACACGTATTCCTTCAAGCAGAGCAATGAATATTGGAAACATTGTACCAATCAATGCGGGAATTGAAGCAGAAGAAGAGGTGGATCACATTGAAGAGGTTGTAGAAGAAGTAACTCCTATTTCGGTAGCAATGAATTCACCGACCATACAAACAACAGAGGCAGCTGAGTATGATTCAGATGCGCCACTGAATACCATCCTCAACCGTAGTCGGAATGTTTCCTTGACTCGAGGTGGACATACAGGGCAGACTACAGTCAGAAGGTCAGTCACAACTCCTTCTATAAGGGGCCATGCGCCCAGAGGTGAAGATACAAGCCAAGGTAGAGTCAGAAGATCGGCCCCTAGTTCATCGACAAGGGCGCCTTTGGATGGAGGTCCACAATCCAACATCAATGAAGAAGTCCCCGAGTCCGCTCCACAAGCCACCCAACCAACCCCAGTGTCTGAGCCAAGAGAAATATCGTTGGAAGAACGACTACGCAACAGCAACAATAGAAACAAAAGTAAAAAAAGGCGCATTAGAAGAGTAGATGAAAGGACACTCAGACATCCGAAGCGTGCAAATCAAGTTGTGGAACCTTGTAGGCTTGGGGCAGGGTGCTCCACGCAAGCAGTCCAGCAATCAAGCCAATCAATAGTGGTTCAAGCAGGTCCTGAATCTGTAGTTGATGGAATTATTGATGCAACGCGTCCCACAAAACGACTAGTCCAGACTGCGATTCCTGGTGGTCAAGACATAGTTGTGCGGAATTTGACCTCAGAGGTGGAAAGAGAAATACGACCAGAACCAATAGCAAGAGAAGAGGACGAGAATGATAGCTCAAGCCACGATAGCGACACAGATGCTGGTTACGCATCGCGTGAAGATACGGACCCTGATGCTGACGAAGTGCAGAAAGATTCAGATTTTTGTTTGTAACTAGATATTAGACCAATTGTTTGGAAGGTAAATTAGTCCCACTAGATCTTCCAAAAATGTTTTTTTGAAAAGATTTCTAGCGGAAGTTTATAGCCTAGTAGTTTAGTACCTTACATATTGATATGTTGTAGCACCTTACTAGGCATTTTCATAGTATTTCGACATATGAACTTTGGGGTTATTTTATTATTTTCTAGCCTTTGGTTTAGTTGGTTAACCCCTAAAGGACCAAACGGCGTTTTTTGGCAACATAGCGATTTTGGGCAGCTCACTACGGATGGAGTTTTTATTTTTTTTCTTTGAAATTTTCACACAACATGTGCCCGAGGAGTAGCTTTAGGGCCCAACAATTTTCATGACTTTTGACTACATAATTAAAAAGTTATGACATGATATGTTGTTTCATGCGTTCGGCGGGCAACCTGGGCAGCAAAAAAAACTTTTGTAAAAATTACTTTTTTAAGAAGTTTAAATTTGAAATTGGTTTATTTGATTTTTATCTAAGTGTAAAGCTTTGAATCATTCCATTTTGATTAATGAGTCAAAAGTTATGAGGATTTTTAGTTTGAGGTAGTTTGTGGCTAGTTATAGAATCTCTACACTACATAAAAAGTTTGAAATTCTTTATTTAATTCAATTTTTAATATTTTTGAAAAAAAATAATAACATTGGATGTATAATATTTAACACAACATTACAACCATTGGGATTGTCTTTTTTTAATTCTATAAATAAATTGTTAATAATTTAGTATTTTGGCTCATTTTCTACTTCTTTCTACTTAATATTTTTTTCCTATATGTTGTACAATTCCAAATGATCTGAAATTTTTCAAGCATGTAGCCAACTTCACTTGAAGAATAATTCCAAAGAGTTACAATCATTTCAGACATTTTTCCATACAGATATGGTCTTTTGAAGTGCAGCTGCCCGGATTTCCGCAGTGGTAAAAAAATGATTTTTGTCACTTCAAACACTAATATCTTGCAATCTACATGGCGGAAGTTGCTGAAATTTTTTTCACATCTTCCCAAACTTGTATTCTAAAAGATCCTACGGTTATTTTTGTCTAAAAATGTTTTTTTCTTAAAATTTGGTAGTTATCTAAGAAATGACAGTTTTGAAGCGGTTTTGGGGAAAACATGGTCCAAAACATTTAGGGGTTAACCTCACAAGATTTTTAACTAAGTATATTTCTACCCAAATTGCTCCAAAATTGCGTTTTGTAATACAAGTGCAATGTTTTTGAAATTTTTGTTGTGACATATGAAATGGTGAGATATTCTTGTGGGATGGTTTCAGAAGATGTGGAGAAAATCTTCACCGTGTACATTGCAAGATATTAACATTTGTACTAGCAAAACCCCTTTTTTTTCCGGCAATTGGCCAATTGCCCTTCACAAGGTGACATTAGTATAAAAAACACTCAAAATTGATGGTTATTCTTTAAACTCATATTAGAATCAAAGTGGTATGTATGCTCTACATTCTACAAATTTCTAATCATATGGAATTGTTCAACATATGGGAGAAAAAACATTAAGTTAGAAACCAACAAAAAAATAGAAAATGCTTGAAAATACTAAGTTGTCAACAAATTATTTATAAAAATGACAAATGCCAATTACTTTGGTTAAAGTATTGTAAAAAACAATCTTCATCCAATGTTTCACTATTTTTTCAAAAATATAAAAAATTGAATGAAATAAAGAATTTCAAACTTTTTTGGTAGAGTAGAGATTCTATAAGTACCCATTGACTACCCCAAACTAAAATTCCTCATAACTTTTGACTCATTTATTGAAATGGAATGATTCGAAGGTTTACACATAGATAAAAATCTAATAAAGATATTTCAAATTTTTATTTCTTAATGTCGCAATTTCTAAAGAAGTTTTTTTTGTTGCCCGGGCTATGCACAATTTTAAAGGAAACAACACGTCATATCCTAACTTTTTGATCGTGTAGTCAAAAGGGATTATATTGTTGGTCCTTTTCCCCTAAATTGCGAGCACATGTTGTGTCAAAATTTCAAAGGAAAGAAAATCAAATTCAATAGGTAGTGAGATCCCTAGAAATGCAATTAAGGGCTTTACGGGTTAATGATTGTGTCAATTCAATTCAATGCACCACAAACACAAAGGTCCTTTAGAGGCACACCCTCACACCCCTACAAGAAAAAATTCAAAATGTATAATATATTGTTGTTATTTAAAATGAAAACTACAATGAAGTGTAGACCTGTAGTAATAATCAAGGGATTGCAGTTTAAAAGGTCACAATGCTATAAATAAACTTTGAAAATGGTAGTTATATTTTAAAACCATTCTATAAGGCAAACTCGGTATACGCTTCAAACAAAATTAAAGTCTATTGGAATTGTACGTTATATAGGAAAAAGATTGTAGAGTACATTTTGAGAAGCCATAAATTGACCGGGGTTATGCTTGTAAAGCCCTTTCATCTCATTTTTTTTAATCATAAACTTTTTAGATTAGACTTGTAAACGGAGGGTTGAATGACTTCAAATCTCTTTGGCAATTTGAACACTATAGTAATTAAACATTATAATCTTTCAATCCATAAGTGATATAGTCATGTTTTGTTTTCCTAAATGATCTCTGACATGTCTAGTTTGAATTAGAATGGTTACATTTTAAATTTTCTTTCTTAAAGCTCATCATAAAGTTATTTTTTTCTTCACTTTAGAATAAATTCCTAGAAACTCCCCCAAAGGCCTTGAGCATTTAGGGGTAAAAAACACCCGCGGTCGCCATCAAAGACAAAGGCGCGGTCGCCCTGCACCAGAAGTCGCCCTTCTCTTGTACCCGAGGTCGCCCTATACCCAAAGTCGCCCTTTCCTTTCACCCGCGGTCGCAAAAGAGCCGCAGTCGCCCTGGATTTTAAACCCGCGGTCGCGCCTGATCCCCGTACCCGCGGTCGCCTTTGCACCCGCGGTCGCCTACCCGCAGTCGCCTTGAAAATCGGATGTGCGGTCGCCCTTACCAGAGACGTGGTCGCCCCACCCGTAGTCGCCCTGCCTCGCTTTCCACATCAGCGTGGACAGCCTGCCACGTAGGCAAAAACTTCTTACTTCGCGGTAAAAAAATTTACCCTTGCGCGACGGGACGGGACGGGGTAGCGACAGGTTGTCTTATACGACACGCGACATCGGACGTCTAACACGACGCCCAAACCCAAAAATATGTCTAACAGAACAACCCTGGTGTTATATAACATTTCTTACGTGGAGCATTATAATTTGAAAGTCAGAGCCTTTTCTTGTTAAAAAATCATTAAATTCACATGAAAAGCCTCTTACAACTCATTCCAATTACATTTAATTAATATTTCTACAAAAATCTTCCAAAACTTTCAAAATCTCCTCCGAATGGCTGTTGGTGTCAGTTTTTTTCAAAAAAAAGAGTTCGGGAACGCAAAAATTTTAATTAGTGTAAAGAACTTTGGGGGTCATCCCCGTTCCCGTCTGACGTGGCTCGTATCCGAGCCATGTCAGACCGGAATTGGGAGGACCCCCGAAGTTCTTTACACTGCTGGATTTATTCTTCCTAGATTCGATCCTGATCTAAACCGTAGGTCGAATTAGTGATCCCTCCATTAACACAATCAATACAGAAATTGGATACATTGAAGAATCAGAGGTCACTGCTCTCAAATCTCGAAAGCAGACGTTGCACAAAAACGTTGAAAAACTTCGAATTCACAAAAATGGGGGGGTCCTCTGGATTCAGGTCCGACATGCCTCGGATCCGAGCCACGTCGGACGTGAATCCAGAGGACCCCCCAAGTTTCTTATTACAGTCGGAGAGAATGAGTTCTTCATTGAACAACAAAACAAAATCATGACTAAATAGTATCCACAGGAAGCTCATGTCTGTCGGCCAGTTTCGTCACGGATGCGAATGATTCAACATAAACCATGCGAGAATCTCAACAGGGTACGGAAAAAATTTTGAAAACTCCCCGAGGAGAGAAGAACTGCGGAGGTCCTGCCGCATCCATAAGATCTTAGCTCGGATCCGAGCTAACTTGGCCGACACCAACCGGGACCCCTTACTTTCTGATCTTTGAACATGAACCAAGCGAGAATCTCAACAGGGTACGGAAATTTTTTTAAAAGCTCCACGAAGAGAGAAGAACTGCGGGGGTCCTACCAAATCTACAAGATCTTAGCTCGGATCCGAGCTAACTCGGCCGACACCAATCAGGACCCCTTACTTTCTGATCTTTCAACATGAACCAAGCGAGAATCTCAACAGGGTACGGAAATTTTTTTAAAAGCTCTGCGAAGAGAAAAGATCTGCGGGAGTCCTACCGAATCTACATGATGTGAGCTCGGATCCGAGCTAACTTGGCCGACACCAACCGGGACCCCTTTACTTTTTGATTTGAGATGGACTTGCAAGTTCGGAATGGCGAACACCACCTGCCACACTGAGTTGTAGCTCAATAACCACCTCATGAATTCACACTCCCAAGCAACAGGATGTACGCTCATCGAATCTTGACAAGGCAAGTATCTAGATTCTCTCACGAAGACTCATGTGTGATGAGATTCACTTGCCACTCCAGGTGCTTTCTTCGAGGCTCGACCTAGGAAGAAAAAAAATCTACTCACATTCAAGTGCCTAAAATTTTCCTGACTATAAGGCAGACACAAGAAAACGAGAAAGAACATGACTGTGCACCTGTTGTGTCATGCGAGGCTTGCTTCGAGGTGGAAGCGGATCTGTTGTACCTTCCCTTGCTCGATTCCTCGTCGACCACCTCATCATGGAATCCTACTCGCACAACACAGCTTAGAATGAGAACCCTGAACGAAAAATGAGAATTGATGAGAAGAGCTCAGTGCCACAAGAAGTCAGTGGCTTCAGGAATTTGCCGCGTCGCCACAACTTCCGGCTTTATCAAGAATTTCTAATTTGAGTTTGTTTACCGTTTTGTGTGCTCCGCCAAGCACTGGAATCCAAATACATTCTCGATCAAAGTGACCTACTAGGTCATTCCACCTGCAGCTTGGAGGAAAGGTGGCGCGCAAAGAATTCTGCAGGTGCCTACTTTAGACGTCGATCTTGATTCCGTCGATCCTGATTCCAAATCAGGAATCAAATTCTCCTTTAATTAAGCTGTGGCAGCCAGAAAGGCGCGTGATGCCGTGGCAAGCCAGGCTCAAAAAAGAATCCGTATTTTGCATGATCTAGGGTACTGACGAGGCGCTTTCCCGGCCAAAGAATAATTCGCTCTGTGCTGGGCATCCGGGTGTGTTATGAACAACCCAACTTGCAGATCATCGTAGCTTGTATGCATGCGGCTAAGAACGACATGCAAACAAAATCTAAAAACGGTCGACACTGCGAGAATCAAACTACGCCAAGTTGACTTGCAGGCGGAATCCAGGTCTAGGTTCAGTCGATACTCGATAACCGTCTTACATGCAGATATGAAATCCTGAAATCAGTATTGCGGGATCCGGCTCCCCCGAGCTCAAACTCGATCTATCACACACATCGATGATGAGAGCAAGTTCCCGTAAGGACACGTGGCTAGAAATGATTTGTTTTCACACTTGAAATGTGGCGTGGCATTCCAGCCCTCAAGGCCTACTCGAACAGGTGGCGGTCCAGGATTTGCCTTCAAATCTTGGAATCTGACGTGGCGATTCTAGACTTGAATGCCTTCTCGGACACGTGGCGGAGATTGATTTGTCTTCCCACCCTGGAATCTCACGTGGCAATTCCAGACTTGAAAGCCTCTTCAGACACGTGGCAGAAAAATATTTGTCTTTAAACCCTAAAAGCTGATGTGGCAATTCCAGACTTCAAGGCCTCTTCACACATGTGGCTTTACTCTTTGAGAAAGTTTCAGTCACCAAATAGAATCCTGTCTTACTAAATTCTAATGAGATTCCGACTATAAATAGAGAATATTGTTAATTTGAAGTACAAGTTCATAAATGGAATGTAGTTGATGATTTCATATGTCGCTTTCAATCCTATTTTGCCCTAAAAGTCATTTTTTCACCAAATCTTAGTATTTACCATCTACTTGATAGCAAGTTGGAAACAGTAAATGATTTCAAAGGCTTTCATCTATAGTTTCTTACAAAAATGAGTCTAGATTTAATCTTTGCCATAGAATAAAACATAGTGGCTACTTCTAATAGAAAGATGCCTACTTTAGATACTCTGTAATATCAAGTGCTTCTTATGTCATAGTGATTGCTCTCATCCTCTTGTTCTCAAAAATGGCATTTTGTCTATAGAACAGGACTGCTACTGGAAGGATCACATCTCACTTGTTTATTGAAAGCTTTTCTATTGTAAATACTCAAGCATAACACTAATGTGCTTTCACTTTGTACGTTCTAAAGACCCTTGGACATCTCTCTCAGTGCGTATACAGGTCATGGCCATGAGCATCACGGTTTTGAGTATTGTACTCCATTCTTAATACTTCAAATGCAAGAAGTACTCTAAGTACTTAAAAAATATCAAAAGCTCTACTGCCCTTTGATCAATAGTGTATACAGAGGACTCATGATAGTAAGAGGAGTATTTGAGAAATCTTACATTTTTAGAATTCGGTGCCCCTGCATCTTGTTGTGTACTCTTGTTGTCCACCACTATCTCCTCGACTCCCTCATTGCTATCGCTCGGAACATCGTCTTCCCCAACACTACTCCTTGCCTCAAAACGCAAGGTTTGACAAAGATCTCCACCTCTTGGTTGAGTAGTCTTTGCTGCCCCTCTACTTCTCTTCGTCATTCTAGCCCTGTTTAAAGCCTTCCTAGATGAGAAATAGAGTAACCTACGGCGCTTCCGTGTTCTTCCTTGTTCCAAACTAAGGAAAGAAAGTCTCCTATCTTCTACAAGCATGAAGTGAGAAGCAAATACGTGATAACTATCGGTCTCTTGCTTAAGAGGTAAACAGAACTACAAAACACATATGGAGAAGCTCGTTGGTGCCTCCCTCTTGTGGCAAAGTGGACAGTTCTAGTGAGAATGCCACGTTACCGTGAGTTTAATGGAGGAACGTGGGAGTGTGGTGTCACATGTGTGAAGGAACCTAGTTGTAGGGGCGCCGCCAAAATTTAATTGGAAAATGAAGTACTGTCCGTCTTGTCCTTGTCAGTTTCTTTAAATTTCCGCGGCACTCGATTTCAAAAGAACTTTTGCGTCGGTTGTAGAGGCTCTGTCATGTCAGTTCTTAAAGGAATAATGATGTAGGATTCCGCCGGCGCTATACAGTCCTGCACATTTGAAAATACAAATTAAGAATCCGATTAGAGACGCCATTTCTAGTGTACTGGTCTTTAATTAATTACAAGTGCTTGTCCTTTTTTTTTGAATGTTTGATCTTACAGAAGTGCTTATGTTAGGTAGGAACGCCTTTCTATTAGGACAGTAGATTTAATTATATATACTGTTTTGAGCTATAGCAAAAGATGGTAATAATTGAAGAATCTCTAGCAATTCGGCGGACATTATTATCTAAATTTTGAATTTATACAAGAGGGAGAAAACATGGTGAAGCTCAAATGACGTGATTGTCGTATTCCTTCTTACCTTGTGTGCTATGTAGGTTTCCTTGTCTTCTCCTTCTCTTCCAATCCCTCAATAAGATTCAACTATGGCTTCCATTCGAGTAGATGGGCATGCTGTTCCTATTGTGTTTCCGGTAGTAGACAGTGGATGTGCTAGAGTAGCCAGCCACCTTCTCCATGTCCGATTTAAGTTTGTAGAAAACTCTATATATGTTGAGGAAGAAAAAATGTTGGAATCAGGAGAAGTACATCAGTCTGTCCCTGTTGACATGTCTATAGAAGATGGAAGACGTTGCTGGCACCTTCCTCCAGGAAACTATAGAGCATATGGGCTTCCATTGTCTGCACTGAGTGCATCTATTGAAATCCTTAGTCACCAATCAGATAATTCCACTGTAGATATGCCTAAACCAACACATGTCGTTGCACTTAGCCCACCTCTTTATGCTCTACCAATGAATGAGATGCATACAGTCCTTCGTAAGGTGAAAGTAGAGAGATTAGATACTATCATAGAGTTGTCTTCCGATTCCGAAGGAGAGCCTGTAGATTGCAAGTCCAAGAAGCCTCATGCCTCTGTTCCCCTCGCATCATGCAAGATGGAAAGATTAGAATCATTTTCTGATATTCCATCTAGAAGTCCCTCAACTTCGTCACTACCACTTCCTCTTGTAAACCCGTATGCAGCAGGGAGAGAAAGCATTATGGAATGTTTGAAGAGACTCGCTACAATGCGTCGGTCTCGCAATGAATTGTCGACAATGGATCTAGATACCCTTAAGCACTTCAAGTTCTATACCTTCCAGCAGTATTTGACAAAGATGTCATCTTTGAACTGCCCCCGTGTCGCTCATCTTCTTCCTCGACAAGTGCCCGAAACTTGGAGGGAATAGACAAGCAGTATGACGGACATCCGTGGTGCAAGCTCATGACCACGAACATCCACAACTCTGACAACTTAAAATTCTGTAAGTCGTATTGTGCTGGCCATCTCAGTTGTGAAAATCCGAATTGTGATTATTTGAAGAGAGCTTCTAAGAAAAATGAAACAGAGTGGACTGGCTATACTGTGTTTCCTTTTAGTCCGGGAGAGTGCCCACCAACAGATTCAACTCTAGTATGCAAAGTCTGCAGAACTTCACCTTCCTGTCTTAGCGAATGTAAAGCTAGGATATACTATGCATATGCTGATAACCCAGAATTTAGTAGGGCTGCAATTCACTTTGGAAAGCACGAACACCGTGTTGCTAAGGGGATGTATAGGGATTTTGCGGAAAAAATTTGCGGACTCATAGCAAAGCAAGTGGAAAAGACACCCATGGCCACAAACTCTGCTATTGCTCTATCTGCTAGTAAAGAGTTCTTAACGAGCTACTTGTTCCATAATGGAGAGGGCAAGAAAAAGATGTTGAGGGAGGAAGAAATGGAGGAGGTCATGGATCGCTTTCAATACCTAAGTAGTCCAAGTATTCGCAATGTTATTTCTTCTTTCCGTTCTAACAATCGAGGAGGAGTGATTGACAACATTATGACTATGAAGAGAGAGTCCAAGTTCGAATTCATACACGACAGTGTCTTCCCTGGGCAAGGGAAGGAAAAGGTATACATTTTCAAGATGCTTACTAAAGGCCCAGGGAGTGGGGTGGACCTCGTGAAGCGCATGCAAGAAGGAGGTGATCTTCAGAATGCTTGGTTGATGTTTGACCACGTGAAGCACGTGAAGGACTGGACCACAATGGCTTGCCACGTATATGATACTTAGTACAAAAAGGTGATGACCATTCGAATATGCGATATGCAATCCGAAGACACCGAGATTCAAGTACAGTTTTGGAGAAGCTTGAATATGGTAATGCATCAACATGGAGTGACTCATCCAAACTTCAAGGGATTTATGGCGGATAGCGCCATGGCCAATTGGAATGCGGTACGCATTGTGTACGGAAGCGGTTCTGCTAATGTTGCCATGCAGAATCGAGAAAGAACATGTTTGCTGCATTGGAGTACCTCTCTCCATAAGCATACATAGAAGTACATCAAAGAAGCATTCCATCAACAACACATTTCATTGTGCAAGCAATACAAGGACTCAAAGAATATGGACCAAGCAGAGATACGGTACCTAGCCATACGGTCATGGTGGCTATCATCTGGAGCTGCCAATGAAGATGCACTTCATCACTTGGACCATTGGCTAGCTTTTTGGCATTTTCGTTACCGGCAATGGGGAGGCTTCATGGACATGGTATGTTTAATCATTAATTGCAATTTGTATACCAATTTGAAGTTTGAATTTACATTCTCTAATACAAAGTTCAGTTCAATGTAGAATCTGATTTCTATTGAAGTGGAAGTGTAATTTTCTTTTCGAGTTTTTTTTTGAATTTTTTTTTGAATTTTGTACTTCAAGATATGGAAAATAGGGGGTCCGGGTAATACTAAATGTACATGCCTCAGATCCGACGGTTCTCATCCGAGTATCAGCATGACCCCCTCAATTTTATTCCTAACCTCAAAAAATGAACATCAGTAGGTATGCAATTCAAATATATTTGTCTATTTAGACTAGATTTTTTTTGAATTAGTCTGATTTTTAGTAATTCAATATGGATATATCTTTCTACAATGAGAAGTCCTTGTAAGTCATAATTACTATTACAATGTGTATTAAATCGTGACCCTAATATTACAATCTAAAAGTTTGTTGTCTTTGGACTATAAATTTCTAACTATTTTGGAAATTTTTGTTCATTTGTAGAAGTTGAATCTTGAAGAGATGTTGGACTTACCATTGTGCAATCTATCTGAAACGGTGCATAACAAGTGGCTACAAATGTCTGGAAAGCGAGGGAACAACTTGTTCGATACAACATGTGATGACAGTATCCGTGCTTGGATGCAAATAACAAACTATCGTGCCTATTTGAGAGGTCATGCATCAGGATCAGGGCCATCTAAGGGTGAGTTGAAGCTCAGAGCTGCTAGAAGGAGTGGGGATCCCAAAAAAATAGCAGATGCTTTGAATGAATTGCCTAGTTCAGAAGGTGTTGAAACTAGAGTACCGCACTTAGAGGGAGAAGAAATATTTGGGAGTATGAAGAGGAAGTTGGATGTGCCCATCGGCAATGCAGGAGATTCACATAGACCGGACAAAGTGAACTTTTCTCAAGTCTCAACCCCGTGTTCGAACAAGGTCCACAACAACTTCTTCGCCTTCTTTGCAAAATAAGGGTAAAGAATTAGAAGATTCTACTGTAGGACATGTTACGATTGCATTTGAAAGTGACTACGACATATCTAAGTGGCATATAGCAAGGATTAGCCACAAATCCAACGCAAGATGTCAAGCTCAACAACAGAGATCCAGCATAAAGTGCACGTCAAAAATTGCAAGAGGAAAGAAGGGAACTCCAGCTCCTACCTATCGTGGACGAAAAGAGGAATATGGCAGGAAGTGAGAGGTTGTGGCAGATTTCTGGTTCTGTTGGGACGACATTGAACGATGTGTAAAAGTTATAAAGCGGAAGTGGGTAATTGATTGGCCATAGGTCCCGGAGGTATGGCCTGTTCTGAGTGGAACCAATCTCAACCGTGAAGAGACATTGCTCTTGTAGCATGCGGGATTCCACCTCCAAGTACGTCCAACATTATCACCACGGCGATTGTTCAGCATGTCAAAGATTTTCACCACTGTTTTGTATGACGAATCTTCACTAAAGAACCCAGACACGTATCCTACAGTCAGGAACAATCGAACCATTCGAAGGACGGTAAATGCACCAACTACAGAACAACGGAATAAATGGGAAAGTGCAGGGAATGTCAAAGGACAAATTTTGGAGGTCACATTACTCCCTTTTCCTAGACTTGGTGCAATTGTGTTACTTGAGACAGGATCAGATTCTAACAGGAATGCATATCGAGTTACACTAGGAATGTTCCCAACGTGCACATGTCCAGATTTTGTGAATATGGCTATTTCAGCTATTGGTGGTCGTCAACAATACGTGAATTGCAAGCACTTGTACTATTTGTATAGGTACTTTTGCAAGATGGATGTCCACAAAGACAAATTCATTCATGCACCAAGTTATAGCTTCAATGAGTTGAAGCTACTTCTACTCCGAGCGAGAATTATTGCATTTCCAGAATAGGCATGGCTAGATATGTTGGTCTACTTGAATTGCATTTATAAATATATATTATAATTGCCATTTGGAGTGAATTCTCTCGTATTACAGAAGTATTCAAAACTATTAATGCATTCACAAAGTGTCACAGAATGTTTTATCAAAAAAATTTGTTGAATTAAATTGAGATGCATGAATACAACATTTTTTCTTACAAATCCCTTGCTAGTTTTGTAGATAATGGATAAACTACATGCTAAAAAATTTCCCCTAAACCTTGAAAGGCCTCACCCTTTAGCGAATAAAAGTTCAACTCAAAAATATAACATTTCACCTAAACCACGGTTATAGGTGACACGGTCATAGGTCATATTTTCACTATTTTCCGTAAAAAAAATCAACCTTTCAACCAAAAAAATTGGAAAAAAAAAAATTTCAAAAAAATTGAATTTTTTTTGGTTTCCAGGCTCACAGGCTCACAGGCTCCACGCTCACAGCTCACAGGCTCACCGCTCCAAGCTTGCACGCTAGCGTCGTTGCATTGATCACAGTAGCGATACAAAAAAAGCTAAAGAATATGTAGATGAGTCATATGTGATGACAATGCAATGTGACGAAAAGAACCAGTCACTGCCTATTTGATTAATTTTCTTACCCCCCCTCATCAGAAAATCGATAGCCATTGGATTTGAATTAAAAAAAATCCCACCTCCCGTCCAAGAAAAATCAATAGCCGTTGGATACTGATATGAATACCGGATATAAAATACTAAATATGGATACTGAATATGGATACAAAATATGGATATTGAATTCGGATACAAAATATGGATACAAATATTGATGTTGGTATTGAATACATATAATATCATTTATCCCATATCCTTTGTCTCCAAGCCCATCCTTTGAGAATTATAAGAGGGGATGGGATGAGGGGGGGTTTACAAGTTAAAAAAAAATTTAATTTAAAATTATATATTTATATCAGATCGGGAGGGGAGGGGGGTTTCAAAAGTTAAATAACTTTAATATTTAAATCAGATTGGGAGGGGGGAGGTGCAAAATTTTTTAATTTTTAATTTTTTTTAGTTTTTGAGCTCATTGTGACACGGTTTATCACAATGACGATGAGTATGACAATGACAATGAGCTCAAAAGAGGTAGCCTCTGCCTCATGTAGGTGAGTCATATGCGTTGATATGAAGTGCATACCTATATTATTGAACTTAATATCAAATAAAACAAGGTAATTAATTAGGTAGCTTAAAATATGCAGATACTATTCATGACGAGAATATCAACAGTCTTCCACCCTAACCCGGAACCCGGTCCAAACTAACTTACTCGAAACCCAACTCAGTCCAGAATTACAGTGGTATCTTAGGCGTAGCCCAAGTCAAAAATTTGCAGGAGTAATTCTAATTGTGACAGAAAAGTGAAGTATTGTTGGCCTTTACCAACGAGAAAGACCAAGTTACAGAATCATTCTCCCCAAGTGAGGCCCGAAACAACATTTCCTAATCTTAGCTGTGATGTATGAGTATAGCAAGGCACCGATATACCAAACAGACATTTCTAAAGGACAAAGCTTAGCCAAGAGTGATTATGGAACAAACAATATATCCATTTGCAACCTCACAAAGGTATCCTATGCCATGTAGCAATATTTGTAAATATTTGAAAAAATTCCACTAGAGGTGGTAATCCTGACCTATACCCGTGCCCCCCCCACAAATAGTTCATGCCAACAGATTTATACAAGGTGTTTACACATTAGCACAACTTATTACTGTTAATTTACAAGAGGAAAGATTTCAAACAAACAAGTATACTACAATTCCATAAGGCATGCTAACAAAATCAAAAAACAAATTTTTGATCTACTATTGCATTGCGCTAGACCTGTTGGCCACTGTTCTGTGATCCCAATACCATCTTCAAACCCACCAACCCTAGAAAATTCCTTGCCCCAAATTAGCACACCGTATCGCAAACACTCAATACTTCAACTAATCAATGAGAACAAAAAAAGAGCCAAAATCTGTAAGTATCAGTAGTGCCGTTTACCTTAGTTAGAGTGTATACTGCGCAAGTTCAACAAGTTTGAATAACCCCTAAACCCTTGAATATCATTTTTTGAGATTATAGATTTTTTGGGCAGCTCACTACGAATGGAGTTTTTATTTTTTTTCTTTGAAATTTTGATACAATGTGTGTCCAAGGAGTAGCTTTAAGGCCTAATAATTTTCATAACTTTTAACTTTGTGGATAAAAAGTTATGGCATGATATGTCACTTTGTTTGCTCGGCGGGCAACCCGGGCAGATGAAAAAACTTTTTCAAAAAAACTTGTTTTTGAAAAGTGAAATTTCAAATTCATTTTTTAGGTTTATACAGACATGTGAAGCTTTGAATCAACCCATTTCGATCAATGAGTCAAAAGTTATGAAGATTTTGAGTTTGGGGTAGTTTGCGGCCAATTATAGAATCTCCGCAGTACAAAAAAAGTTTGAAATTCTTCATTTAATTCAATTTTTCGTATTTTTGGAAAAAAATAAAAACAAAAGGTGTAGATTGTTTATTTCAACATTTTAACCATTGGGATTGAAAATTTTCAATTCCATGAATAAAATGTTCACAATTTAGTATTTTGGCTCATTTTTTACTTCTTTCTACTTACTTATTTTTTCCTATATGTTGTACAATTCCAAATGGTTTGAAATTTTTTGAGAATGTAGCCAACTTGCATTGAAGTATGAATTCAAAGAGTTACCACCATTTTTAATTTTTTTTCACACAAATGTGACCTTGTGAAAAGCAGCTGCCCGGATTTATTGCAGGGATAAAAAAACAGTTTTTGTCAATTCAAATGCTTATATCTTGCAATCTACATGGTGGAAATTTCTGAAATTTTTTCCACATGTTTACAAACCACCTTACTACAAGATCCTACGGTTATATGAGTCAAAAATGTGTTTAAAAAAAATTGCTCTTGTATTAGAAATGGCAGTTTTGGAGCATTTTTTTTGGTGAAAACGCTATTAGGGGTTTAGGGGATAACCTACCTTCATAAAGTCAGTAATTGCTTGTGCAGAGCCCTAAATGTGGTGTTAAAGCACAAAGCCCAAACTAACCGTTGGTGTTTTTTTTGTTTTTAATTTGGGACATCAGAGCTTAGAGATATCCAATAGTGTCTCAATCTCATTATCTCATTGTTATGTAACCATCCATACTCAAAAATATAATCAATTTTGGAATTTAGGAAAGCCCAACAATGGTTCGTGATACTACAACATTTCCAATTCTTGTAGAAAATTGGGAAGTATTAAGATAAATGAAGATATATATAGTAATACAATTTAGTCATATAGTTACATCAATAAGTATGTGATTGGGAGTTTTTATTGTTATGAAAGGAAATCTATATAGTGCATCTATATGTATTCTTTAAAATTTTTTTTTTTTGGAACAATGGTATACTTAATGAACAAGAATAGGAGTATCTTCTAGAATTCAAGTCTAAATTTTTTTTAAATTGGGTTCTAAAATGTAAAAATAAGTCCAAAATTTAAAAATAAAATAAAATTACATAGTACTGTTTCTACCACACTAGATTCCTGCGATTCTGTACTTCATTGCCTCGGGGAGATAACTTAGTGTATAAAAACAAACTACGTGTGTTAAAGTGATTTTTCAACCCCCTATATACTTTTTTATAAACTATGATTTCAACCTATAATTTTGAGATGTGCTTAACAATTACTATAGGCTTCTATTGCCAAAAAATTTGAATTCAAATAACATATGAAATGATTATTAGAGTAGGTTGAAAAATGAACTAAACTGCCATGTTTTTCAACTCAAATATTTATAGAGAATGCATTTAAATGAGTATGGCATCAATATTCAAGAAAAATAAATTTTCAATGAAAAACTATTTTTGACAATTTTTTGTTCATTTTTTAGACAATTTTTTCTTATATAAAATAGGGGTGTGAAAGTTATTTTCAGCTCTACAGTGTATTTTTTTACTTAAAAAATTTGTAACTAATTATAATCAACAAATAAAAATATCGATAATTCAAGTTATAAACTTTCAAAGTAAGAGAATATTCTCATATTTTTTCTTTTTCTTTTTCTTTAAATTTTAGGACATAAAATAGGGGGTCCAAAATATTCTCACACGTGGTGTCTAAAAGTTACTATAAGTTATCTCCCCGGGTTCATTGCATGCCTAGACTACAGGAACTCATAGTCTCTTACACCCCTCAAATCTTTTCTAATGTTTTAGGTTTTCTAGAGTGACATTTTGCCAATGAACTAAGTGATCTAAATGGATGAATATATTTTAAAAAGAATAAAATAGCATAAATAAACCTCTTTGTCTCTTCTTGTAATTTTGTCTCATAAGCTAATTTCCTCTTATAATTGATCACCACATGAGCAAATTGTCAAAATACATAAAGGTAGAGCCTCTAATATTAAAGTGGGTACATCCAAAATCATACCCTATTTAAAATTGGCACCATCCCTCTTTGTACTTCTATCTCAAAAATCAACATGCACCTATGTGAAATCAACAATTTCACAATATCCATCCAAAAATGCTATAGCCCTTCAAAACTTTTGATATCCAAATGTCTTGTTCTTTGATGTAGTGGAACCTCCTTTTAGTTGCCAATAAGAAAATAGAAATATTTGGCACAATATAGCGGTTTGGGGGCGGGGATGCTATTTTGTGAGCCTATGAGCATAGAATTTCGGTGAAATTTTTAGTGATTTTTAGGGCATGGACCTATTACTGTGCTTTAAGAATTTTGGATTTTTATATCTAGTATCCCCCTCATGAGATTTGAAATTTGTGACTTTCAAAAAAAAAAATTTCAAAAAAGAAATTTTCAATTTTTTTCAATTTTTTTTCAGTCCTTTTTTTATTTTTCAAATTTTTTTTGCAACTCCATCACCCTCCAAAATCCCTCTTGATATTGAAAGGGATTTGGAGGTAGAGGGCTTCGGAGCTCTCAAAACTTTTTTTTCATTTTTTTTCAACTTTTTTTTCATTTTTTCCAACTATGTTACTAGTTCATTTTTGTTGCGACTTTTCACCCTCGAAAACCTTCTCTCAGTACCGAGAGATCAATTTTCAGGGTGATAAAGTCGGAAAAAACAAAAAACAAAACAAAACAAAAAACAAAAAACAAAAAACTTTTTTTTTTTTTTCACGACTCCATCATCCTCAAAAAAACCTTGTTAGATTCTAGATTTTGAACCTCAAAAAAAATTTCAACAATTCAAATTGTTTTTGGAAGGTATTGAGAGGCCCTTTAGAGATAGTAGGGTTTGAAATTTGAAAATACATTAAGCACATTTCTACGGTCATAGGTCCACGGTCATAAAGCTGAAATTTTACTATAAATAGATTTTTTTTAAATGACTTCACTTTTTTTTTCTCTTGGCTTAAAAACTTCACAGTTTTTTTTGGTTAATTCTATGGGCTCACAAAACCTACACTCACTGCTCGCAAGCTCATGCTTTTAAGCTCACAAACTAGCGTTGTTGGTTTGGGGGTGCCTACTATCCACCTTAACCACTAAATGCCCAAATCTTTTTTTTGAGCTTCTAGGAATTTGCTCTAAAGTGAACAAAAATTCAACTTTATGATGATCTCTATCAATTTTTTTAGAAATATAATTGTACAAATTCAAACTAGACATGTTAGAGATCATTAAGGAAAAGAAAACACGACAATATCACTTATAGATTGAAAGATTATAATGTTCAATAATAAGGGTGTTAAAATTACAAAAGGTAATGTGAATTCTTTCAATCTTCTTTTCACAAGTCAAATCTAAAAAGTTGGTGACCAAAAAAATATGAGGTGAAAGGGCCTAACATGCATAACTCCAATCAATTTATGGCTTCTCCAAAATCTACCATACAATCTTTTTAAGTGAATTTCTAATGAGATTTTTTCCCTAAGATCTAGTGTATTTGAGGCTGATTTCTAAGAGCCCTCAACACTAGAGAAAGAAAAATTGCAATAGGTACTCTTGTATGAAATGTTGAATAGAAAAATTGTAGTCAATCATTTTCAAGATTAGGTTTGTGATGCTTAAAGTAGACTTCAAAAATAATTCTTCAAAAATGCAAACATTAGGAAAAATTTGGCCTCTAAAAAAGCCCATGACTGTGTTGCCACAATAATGCAATTAGGAAAAAATCTATTTTTCAGAGAAAAAGATTCGAAATTTTTGAAAATGACAAGGCACTAGTGTGACCACATTGGATATGGCGATTTTCAAATTTATATATTTATTTCCAAAAATATTTTCAATATTAGCAGTGTGCTGCACTACCAAACAACCCGTTTTAGGGTTCAAATTTTTCCTAATGCTAATAAAAAATTAAAAATAGCAACTTGGTTAGGTTATCTTTAACTTCAAAGTTTTGCAAACACCCATATTGGCACAATGCCTTAAAGCATACCCTATTTGAAACAGTTAAATGGTGCAATTATATTTTGAAAACTATCATTTAAAGAAATATGGTAGTTCTTTATATGAGCATGGCCATTTAGATTTTGATGTTTGGCTTTTAAGCTCACATTACATGATGGTTTATCTCTTTGACAAACTTTTCTTTCTTTTACTGTTTTCAAAACACTTGGAAAATATTCATTTGGGGGTGCAATATATAGGAAATTTGTTGATCACGTGTGAATGAGCCCCTATTATTTGGGTGCTATGTAGGTGATTTTTAGGTTTTATGGCAGGCTTACTTTATCTAAATTTCTAAAAGGTGTTTATTTCATGTACCCTATCTTTTGGTTGAAATTTTTTTGGGGTGCCAATTTTTTATACCCTATATTCATTATAAATACAATATAGTAGAATATTATACAAATAGTTACAATATACTTTGTAAATAATCCTAAATGGTGTATTTGCAAACTATATTCACAATAATACAAAATCACACCAATTGCAAAAACTAGCACCAAAGCTCGTACCAATGAAGCAATGAAGCAAAAACAATGAAGCAATGAAATAATAAAGCAAAACTAGTACCATTTGAAAACAATGCACACACTACAATGCTCACATTACAATGCAAGTTCAAGTCTAGAGGGCTCAAGGCCATGCACAAAATTGCGGTATATTTGTTAACAAACACATAACATACATCATTAACAAGAAGTTTGAAAAAATGAAGAGTATGCCATGTCCAGGGTTCCTGTTTTCAAATGCAATGGGACAGTAAGGAACTCCAAGCTAAGGCCAATATGATGCTTGTGACTTGTACATTAAAACAACCATCCACTCAATGAACTAAAGTAGCTAGAATATCATTCATTCATCCATAGTTTAAATTAATACATTAAGCACATGGAATTCTAGTCAATCCTAAATTATAGATTCTTACATTGCTATAAATTTGTCTACTACATGCAAAACATTCAATAGCAAGAAGGTGTACTGCCCTTTTTTGGATAAAAATTATGTAGAATATTTCACATTATTTCATCTCCAGGATGAAATGGTGTGGAATATTCCACATCCATCAATAACTAATAAGTCACATGTTGGAAGGAGTCAGAAGGCGTCAAAACATGGTAAAGATAACTATTGGGTTGCAACTAGTAGTGATAGGCTATCCTAATTAATTGTCAATAAGTTATTGTAGTTAAAATGTAATGTATTAATGACAAACATGAAAAAAAATTGTACAACTGTCATGAATTGGATAAAAATAACTTTATTGTAGTAGTTGAACATCCAATGATTTGTAAATAACTTAATATTGGATTGTAATTAATTTAGCCAATAAGTCCATTGACTATTTTATAAATCAAGATGGATTGATACATATTATTTTCACATATAAGAATGGATTACATATAATGTGACTCCAACAACATGAATTCATATTATTTACATATTAGAATGGATTCAAACAAATTACTTAGTATTAGATTCTAATAACAATGTTATGTAAATTACATATGATTTTTTTTAAACAAATGAAAGAGAATCTCATTGTAAGTTCTTGGCAGCCTTGTGAGTGCCAATCTTATATTTTACCTCTAGCTTACAATGAAATTCTGTTTCATTTGTTACAAAAAAAATTAAAAAATTTTCATTGCAAGGGCTAAGTTAGAGTCTAATGTCCTTACAAGCATACTTTCTCCCACCAATATATATATGATTGACAATAACTTAGTTGAACTCCAAGATTGAAAATCCCTATAGATTAAGCTTACAACAAATAACTCAAAGTAAATTAAATACTTATTGTGAATAAGTTAAAATTTAGTTTATTACATGCACTGTTGTTATTGTGACATGTCAACCTTGATTTGGTGGCTCCTAAGTTACACTCTTACATACAAAAGGTGCTTGGATGAACTTCAAGGATGAGAGCAAAAGGCATCTTCTTTGAAGGCTATTGATTGTTATGTGGAATTTATATTTTACTAAATATACTATAAAAAGTTCAAGTTTTTGGAGGGGAATTTTGATGGGGCTACTTTAGAAAAAAGAAACTGATAAAATTTAGTATTTTTGTATACCCTTCATTATTTATAAAGTCTAAAAGTCTATTATATGGATGCTAGTTTACTTTGAATAATTGTATAAAATTTAGGTCTAAGGCAATTAAAATTATCCTTCATTAGTTTACACATTGACATAAAAAAAATGGAGTGTACCTCTAGAAATTTTCATTGATTTTTGACAAGATTTTCTATTGTTTGTTGGTTTAAGAAATATATATTTTTTTCAATGTGAAAAATTCAATTTCAACTCTTTTTCTTTTCTTTCCAACATTGTAGGAGAAGGGCTTTGTTTATGTCATTGTTGATTTTCACTACTACTTATGAACACTTTTAAATATCCTACTTTCAAAACTTTGTATACTTATTGGGGTCTTATATAAGTCAAAATCTACAAGTTCACAATACATTCCTTTGTTTTCTATACATCTCTACACACTCCTATATTCACTATTATCTATTCAGCCTTCCAATTTTCCACAACCCAATAAGTGGCACTTGTAGGTGTATCCACCGTAGGGCGTAGGGTTAAGAAGGCGGATGGAGCCGATCATCCACACGCACGACGGACGGACGGGCATGGATGAGGGAATAGATCAATGAATAGATGAGAGCGTGGATGGATGAAGATTCAAATCTCTAACGGTCACCTAAGCTCCGTCATCTTATCTCCCTCGCCCCTTTCTTTGCATGGAGTATGGACTCTTCGAATTTCTGAATGTGGCTTCACAATCCTTGACATCTCGCCGAAAACCAGTAAGTTACTGCTGAGGGCCTCAGTGCCATGCCCGTCATGGCCCACGATGACAGCACCTTCTGGGTGGCCTCCCTGCAGGTTTACAAAGACGGGCGCCTGGTGGACACGGTGCACTTGCAAGGCCAGCCAGATCGCTGGATTGCAGGTCGCCATGCTGATTGCAACGTTTGGTTGGGGCATGCCAGCATCAGCCGCCGTCACCTCCAGATTCAAGTGCTGCACGCCACTCAGGAGCTTCTGCTTGTCGACCTCCACTCGGGTACCCTAAACCCATATCCGGAAAGAATCAATTGTGGGTTTCCAATCTCGTTGAATACAAATGTATCGATGTCACAGCCAATGCTGCTGTGAATGGTGAATGTGCGGCAATCTAAGAGCAATTGCTGAATTTTGCTACTCGAGTACCTAGTTGCTTCTACTCCATCTCGATCCCCTCCTTGGTTATGGGCATCGCGTTGAAGTGAACGTCATCATCTCCAAGGTTGTGTGTCGTCTCTTAAGGCACTGCACACGTCTAATTCTCTTGTTCAACATGATGAAGTCAAAATTTTCCTCGAACTGTTGAACGTCGGGATCGGTTAGCAGCAAGTTCCACCACATTCTGTCTTTGGTGCCCGTTTTTGAATGGAATCGTTGGTTTGAAATATCGTTGAATGCGATGTGAATGTTTCTGTCAATGGTGACTGCGCGGCAATTGCTGAATTTTGCAACGCGAGAGCTAACTAGCTTGTGCTCGATCTCCTTGGCTGTAGGCACTGTTTGAAATGAACATCGTCATCTCTAAGGTTGTTTCGTCTCTTAAGGCCGTGCACACCTAATTCTCTTGTTTAGCATGATGTAGTCGAAATTCTCCTCGGATTGTTGAACACGGGGATTGGTCTGTAGCAAGTTCCAACGACACTCTCTGTCTTTTATCGCCCTTCTTTGAATGGAAGCCCTAAATGTGAAACCCTAAATACTCCGTTAGAGATTGGATCGTGTTTTGAAATTGTGCTCTGAGAGCGAGATTTGTGAAATGATCGAACCAGTGCATGGAACGCGGGTGAATGGCGATGCCCTGACACCAGGAAGCCCCTACCTAGTGAAGCAAGGTGATACCGTGCAGATGGGTGCATCCACGCGTTCCTACAAAGTGGATTGGGTGCTCTCCATGGGTATGGATCAGCAAGCGAGTGAGGCGGCAGCTTCCGTTCTCGAGCGCTCTTCGCCCAATGGGTCAGAGACTAGCTTCCGTTACAAACTGGGTAACGTTCAGGTACTCCTTCCTCTCGCAATAGCAAGCTGAGCAGGGGTTCAGTTTGTCCAATTCTGTCTTAATTTGGTGCATGCGAAGTAGCTCTGCTTTGGATTTTCCATTCTACGGGACTGAGACATTGGAGATCGACTGTGCCCTTTTACAGTTAGCTCTTGTGGCGAAGTGAATTGGCTGCTGAACGTTACATGTGAAGCAGGGGGCGAAGAAGAAGCCCGCGAAGGTTGGCTTCTCCAAGGGCATGACCAAGAGCGTCTCGTCGCCCACGAGAGGGAAAGGCCAACGGGGACGGAGACCTGAGCTTCCCCCTCGCACCCCCATACGCCGTGTGCCGTTTGCCAATGTGCAAGCTTCAACTCTCAATAAGAGGTCCTCTCAAGGTCTCCCCTTGAAAAAAGCCGCCACTTTGCCGGAGAAGCTGACACCTTCCGAAGTCTTTCCAGGACTGGAGGACAGACGGATTAGGTCGACTGTCGAGAGGTATATTTCGCTAATCCCTAAACAGAATTAGCAGACTTTACAATTGACTGTGTAGGGAGATTCATCTGTGTTTCGTCAATCAGACTAGAACTTCTTCTACCCGATTAAACACTAAGGTCTTAATTATCAATGGCACAGTCTCAGAGTCTGACCCTTCACTTAGTCTAGCTCTGTCTTCTATGCTTGTGCTGCCGCAGGTTCAAGAAGATGGGCATGATAGGCCCGCATCACCTAACTTCTGGCTATGGAGATGTAGTTCTGCACCTGTGCCAACGCTCTTGACTGCTGTAGGTGATTCGTGTGCACATGACGAAAACGAAGCTGAGATTCTCCCAGTATTCAGCAGAGAATGCTCTGGAGAAGACAGCAGGTCTGACATTCCAGTCAAAAGCTCTTCAGTTCATGACGAATATCCTTCTGACATAGAAAATTGGGAGCCAGGAAACATGAGGAGGACAAGTGCCAGCTGGGATGGGAGGCAGTCCTTCAGATCTCCCAGCAAGGAAGAAGACGGACAGCCTTTCGCGGGATTGGAAGCAGATTCTAAGTGGTTGAAGCCTTTATTTTCTTCGCTGTTAGCTTCTTCACCAGATTCTGATATTGGACCCAGGTCGAGGACTTCCGGATTGCGTCCCCTCGACAATTATCATCTTCTGCATTGGTATAGCATCTTAAAAGAATGTGCCTGAGCTCCTTATATGATTCACTTATCGTTAGTAATTGTATAGTTTTGCAGGGAGCCGAACTCAAAGTTGTGCACAAACTAACTTATTTGTAGATGGTCAAATTCGTTAGAATGGCAGAGTTAAGATTGCGAGGAATATGACGTTTAAGTGCTCAATTCTCTGATTACTGATTATGCCTTCATCAACTCTGAGTACTAGTTATCCTGGTTCCTTGAAACCCAGGCTTCATAACGCCTTCGTGGGATTCGTTTTATCGAGTTTGGGTTTTTTGACATCTGTGTCATGGTCATTTAACACAACTGAAACTAAATAAGTGGTCGATGTGTAGGTCAACAATCTGGACTCTACTCGGCAAGCTAAAACTGGGAGGAGAACTACTGTGCCAGTGGAACGTGGTTGTGGATACCAATTGTCTCCTTGACACGGACGCTCTCAAGTCTTTGAAACACTTGGAGGGCATCCGTGAGACGCGTATCATCGTTCCCCAAATCGGTAAGGATTGATGTGTGACCATCTTGCATAACGTTTCAGCCCGCCAGTATTTTGAACAGTGTTTCATTCCAAAATTGAGAATGCTCTGTTGTATTCAGTATGTTGTAGACTCTGCTTAACAAAATATGCTCAATGGTGCCTGTATTGGAGAATTTGAAAGTCCCGTCTTGCAAACTAGCAAAATGTTTGTGATAGAAGGGATTCAATAACCAGACGAGGTATAGCTTAGGAAAATGTGAATTCAAAAGTTTTTGCGTTCTGGCTTCTAAAGGAAGGGGTTACTTCTGCGTATTGTGTATCTTGGTCTAGCAACAGTTAAATTTGTCAGTAACGTACCCATTATGTCTACTCTTATAACGATCTGTTAATTGTTCTCTGGGATTTCCACTGAAGTTTCTCACTGTGACAGTGTTACGAGAGCTGGATGGTTTGAAAGAAGACACGATGTAGGGCATTCCGCTCGTATGGCTTTAAAATGGATCGAAGATTCCATGGAAAGAATACCATTCTGGATGCATGTCCAGACTTCGACAGAGACTCCCCCTCTCTGACGCACACCACCTTCTTCGCCCTCACGAATCAGGTCAGTTTATTATGTACATTCTTTTAGGAACACCAATTGTTCTGAAGAATTGGAACTCCGCGCTGTGACGCGTGTACGAAGCTGATTCAGTATGTCGACATCAACACTCCCCGGAGCCTGTACCATAACATTCTTGAGCATCTCCTCTAGCATACAACTTGCACCCTTTTCACTTTAGCGCAAAAAGAGATCTGGAGCACTAGAAACTGAAGGACTCGCCGACTTTTGAATCATTTTATGTCATTGTCAAGCATACAATCACAGTCAGATGAGCCCACATACTAACAAATCGACTATGAGCTGGATGGATGCAAACAAATAACTCCAAGGGTTATTCCTTCCAGCTTCCTAATAATGATACGATGTCGTCGATGTTGAAGTTTTTAACCTGGAGGCGAGCTGTGACAATCCCAGGCTGATGACCCATTTTCGTTTTGGCAGGAGTATTTCTATACACAGCAACCAACGATTAATGTCACTCACCAATGACGATCACATTCTGGATTGTTCCCTGCTGTTCGTTAGTATCGTGACGGATGGACGTGTTGTCCTTCTGACCAGAGACACAGCCCTCAAAATTAAAGCCAAGGCAGAGGTATGCTCTCAATTACCAGCCTTCCGGTTTGATAGTGTTAAAATTCCTTCCTCACATGACTTGAATCATGGAGACAACCACCTCACATGCGTCTCTATATGCGTTACAAAATAGTCTAATAGTGTGTGAGAAGTCCGACCCATGACTGAATTTTTGCAGAATTCTTACCTTTCAAGTAATGCAGTGGAAAAGATATCATTAGAAGAAATTCCAGGTTCATTTGACACACAATACTCTTGTTTACAACCCTCCCTGAAGTCACAATTTGTAATTGCACATTCCACGTTTATCCTCAGAATCTGTTATATCTGTCGTATCGTATACGCATGTAACTGACCAACTTTCACATGTCCAGTTCTGGACATGCATTTAGAAGCTCGTATATCTCATGAGGTAATGTTACTGGAGAGGCTTGAGTTTAGGTCCTTGTATGTGCTATTCTCAAACCATGGACTTCTATGTTATTGCCTTGTGACTAATCTTCTCTGTGCCAATGGGTACCTTGCCAAGACAAACTCTAAATCTTAATGGATGCATCACATTTTGCCTTCTGTCACATGGTTGCTCATCTACTCGGATCCGAATGGAATTTAGGAACATATCTGCAAGATGTTCTTCTAATGTGCAACTGTGGTTCTTTCCTTCTTCTCCAGGGGCTGACCGTCGAAGATGCAACGTCATTCAGCGAGAGCTTGCTCAGTCCCTACTCCGAGCGCTTCTTATGGCTTGGCAGCACAGCCTACCTTCCGTCTGTGAAAGCTCTCAGCTCAAGACTGCAATTCACAGCCTACGACGAAAGCTACGCTGCTGCACTCTACAATTCTCCGTTCTCGGCATCCCATTCGGAGCTGCGAAGCAAAAAGAAACTGTCCCCAGAAGCGAAAGGTCATGGCAAACACGGGGTTGCAGAGTTTCGGTGTCATTACAGTGAGCGACCTCAGGGCCTCCAAGTGGTCCTGACATAGCACAAGTTTGAATATATGTTGAAGACTCGGGATAAAACAGTATTCTTTCAGAACATTCGTTTTGGTTTGATGTGCAGGTGCTCACTAGGACACTTTTCTGACGATTGCTATGGGGATGTCCGAAGTGGCTCTCCCCAATAATAAGGTATTGGATATATATACGGTATTATTGCACAACCATTTACAACAATCTAGATCACATAGGTCTTAACTCTCGAACTTCATGTTAATAGATTGTAATCCCAGTCTGATTCTAGCTCCGGACCACGAGGTGGCATTTATTCCGTGGTAGCTAGAACTCAAACAACTAGAGAGTCTTTAGTTTCTTGGGTGATTTCAGATACACTCTTTACTATTGAAACTTGGTTATGTATTTGTTAGAAGCTGTAATGTTTACAGGCTAGGACTTAAATCAAGTCCTTTGTCACTTAATCGGTGAAGACTAGTTCACTGGTACGTATTACTGAACAGAGGCTAAACATTATCATTTTTGTGAGAGCTCTCAGTCCCTCTGTATAATGGTACCATTTGCAAAATTTGCAAATGCATTGTGGTTGCACTTGAATGAATTGCCACAGCCGGTGTACATGCTTTTATTTCTGTTACCTTTTTCCACATTACACCTTGTAGACATGTATTTAAGTATGCCAAGGCAGCCTTCATTCTTTCCATGTGAGGGGCGTGGCCACAGTGGCGACGGATGATCATCTTTATGTATGTAACCGTGGTGCTGGCTATAACAAACTGAGTTCGGAGAAGTTTTGATCAAGTTCATATTGCTCTCCAAGAGTTCACGTTGAATTTAGTGAGAATGGCTCCGGAATTCGCTTATAAAAATTGTAGTGTCCTCGAATCCTAAATCCATGATCTTCCTAGATTTTAGACCTTCATGTACATTGATTTCTCAATTTTAGGCCCTGGGATCGCGCCAATTTAGCGGAATTTTGTTCACTTTATTAATGACCTTGACTGGTGGCCTGGTGGGCCTGATGGATTCGACAAACTGGACGTACGGTGCCCGCATTTGAACTCGTGAGGATTACTTACGTAAACAATCGATAGAAAAGTCTTCATGATCCCTTGTCAAAGCAGCAAGCTTGAAGAAATTAAATGCTTGCACTGTTGGTACGGCAGAAGAACTCTAGTGAAAGCGATCGAAAGTATCTGTCAGTACGAATCGACAGAAGGAGCCTAGTCTAGCTACAGAACGACAGTTTCGATGTAACTCGGAGTACATGCATGCAGTCTAATGGTCTCCACAAAACGACATGCTTCACATGCTTCACGAACGACGGAAGAAATATCTTTGGATTGAAGTGGTACAAGTGGGGCCTAGTAACCGGCCTGGAGGAGGCTGGTCGGTCAGGGCCCCGGTCAGGGCTGTAGCTGGGAAAGATGCCGAATTGGGAACCCCCCTTGCAAGATGACAGAGACATCTTGAACAGTAGAGTAGATGGACATCTAGCCTGGGTGACTGACTCTATATCTTACTGCAGGGGTCCAAGACTCCAAGTTAGCTCGATCGCCAGCTAGGTAAGTACAAATCCTCATCTGCCACCTCCTCTTATATTATTCACTCCATGCCAACCATTCCTAACAAATAAGTTGATTGGGAGCTCGACCGGCCACACACCCTGCACCTCGATCAATCGACTGTCGGTCGTCCCCTTGCTCTTCCACATCTTTCAGTAGCTTCAACAGGCCAGATTGAGGGTACATAGCCCTGCTGCATGATACACTCATCTTTCATAATCGGAACTTGGGAGCAGCTGTACCAGCAAGCCAGGCAGCAACATATGCACTGTGAGTCATTCTTCGTCCACTTGCCTAGCTAGGTAGTTTAATTAAGAAGTGAATCGATCGAACCATATCCTAGTTTTGCTGCTTAGTGGATGAGTAGTGCTAGTACTGAATGCTCTGATGCTGAGGCTGACGTACAGATTTTTGGCCGGTAGAATAGTGGATTCAGGTTTCGCATGCGCATCATCATACAATTATATATGCTGGGGCTGATTGATTCGATCATGAGTTAATCCTACCAAGGTCGTGATCGATGGGAGCTTATTTCAGTTCAATTCATTGTTGTGCAGAATCGAGCTAAACTTGGTGGCAGCTAGTTCGAGGGGCCGGCTGCGGTTTAATTATTTTGCGCGAATAGAACTAATTGAATTGCTTCAAGATGCAGCAAGACAAAGAAGACGATGTGGCGCTCGGGGCGGACAAGTACGGGGAACGCTCCGCGTTGGGCACGCACGCGCCCGTGCCGCCGGGGAAGGATTACACGGAGCCGTCGGTGACGCCGTTCTTTGATGGGTCGGAGTTCCGTCACTGGTCGTTCTGGCGCGCGGGCATCGCCGAGTTTATGGCTACTCTCCTGTTCCTGTACATCACCATCCAGACGGTCATGGGCTTCAAGCGTGCCGCCGTCACAGACCCCTGCCTCGGGGTGGGCATTCAAGGCATAGCCTGGGCCTTTGGGGGCATGATCTTCGTCCTGGTGTATTGCACCGCAGGAATCTCAGGTACGAGCGGGCTATGCACGTAACGAAGTTCCTCCGGCCGGCTAGCTGCACAGATTTGTACTATTAGTGCTGGGACGGTACGGTACTAACTTGGCAAAGTCACACTTTAAGGACTCAGTGCTAACTGCAGAGTGCAATGTTGCTGCATCGTACCAATTTTCACAGGTTGAAATGAAATTTTTTTTTTGCGGTCCCTAATTTTTAAGGGTACGCTAATTCCCCCCTCACTAAATTAAGGACAAAGCGGGGGACTGTCTCCTGTCCGACTGCGCATTACGCACAGTTGATCCGGACTGCTTAGTCAATTAGTTATGTATACTATTAAACTGGTTTGATGAACGATTCTACCGAATGCAAGTGATAGCTCCTACAGCTCGATCGGTTGCCGGAATAGAGCTTCTGTAAGTAACTATATATGCCTTCAGTTGATATATGACAGGCCATGTTACAACAGAATGAACAGATGCTAGAACTTGTCTGATTAATTAATTGATTTGGACCGAATAAATTAATCTTGTCCCCAGCTAGCGTCGTTTACTATCAATGATGTATGAAACAGTGATCGAAGTAGCTAATTTTTATGATGACCGATGTGGTATGGTCATGCATGCAGGAGGACACATCAACCCTGCCGTGACGTTCGGCTTGTTCCTGGCGCGGAAGGTTTCGCTGAACAGGGCCTTGTTTTACATCATATGCCAATGCTTGGGGGCCATTTGCGGAGCGGGAATTGTGAAAGGCTTCCAGCCACACTTCTACCAAGATCAAGGAGGGGGGGCCGACTCCGTGGCCCATGGCTACACGAAAGGAGGTGGCCTCGGGGCTGAGATTGTGGGCACATTTGTGCTAGTGTACACCGTCTTCTCCGCTACGGACGCCAAGCGGAACGCCTGTGATTCTCATGTGCCGGTAAGTAGCACATTGGATCTCATTATCTCCATTATATATATTATTCATATTCTTCAGCAGTATACACGCCAACATGCTTCTTCTACGGAGTCGCCAATGATCGAACATGCGAATCGAAAATGCGAATGCAAGTGAGTTTATTGGATGGTTTATAAGTAATGGAATGTCGCCAATTTGATTAACGAAATTGACGTTACAATCAAGTGCACGCGTTACTCAGATCTAGTCATTCGATCATGAATTTGTGGTGAGTGAGTGATTTATTCTCCCTGGCTGGCTTGCAGGTCCTTGCGTCGCTTCCCATCGGCTTTGCAGTGTATCTGGTGCATCTGGCGACCATTCCCATTACCGGCACTGGCATCAACCCTGCTCGGAGTCTGGGAGCAGCCGTCATCTACAACACGCGGCATAACGCTTGGGCTGACCACGTGAGTTCACCCGCCTTTCATTTCCAAACTCGGACTTAAATCAGTTCAACAGTGAGTCCCGGAGACTATTGCCTGCTAGTGTCAAATAAAACGAAACAATCCAGCTGCCTGCTCCTTCAATGTTGTTCGGAGTCCTTGCGCATCTGCTAGTCCGCTGTGTATGATCTGACAGTTAATCATGCCAAAATTGCCAGCCACGCCAGGCGCATGTCGCGATGTCGCGTCGATTAGCTCAGTCTGGGTACATACATCTTGGGTTCGATACTGACTTATTCAGCACGTCAAAGGAAGTGAACTCACTCACTCAGATTACCTTTGACATTGTCTAATTCATTTGTTGGGGATGGTTGTCCGTGCTGCTGCAGTGGATCTTTTGGGTGGGTCCATTCATAGGGGCGGCCCTTGCAGCGGCGTACCACACTCTTGTCATCCGTGCGTTGCCCTTCAGGAAGCGGGTGTGAACTCTGAGGCGAAGAATTGCCCATGTCTAAGCTACTCCACCTACTCCCGTTTGCTCTTCCAGGCGTTGTTTTTCTTGGATTTTCATCCAAATAACGGACTACAGCAGCTAGTTATGTCTGTCTCCAAACTTTAGTTAACTCCAGACTGAGCGGTGACGCTGTAAATATGTAATATATATTGCAGGGGTTGCAACATACTGGTTAAGTACATTCTACGTACCTACCCTACTCACTTCAAACACTCGGCTAATTCGCTGCTGATCAATCAGATCACAGGCAGGACGTCTTGCCGGATAACTATATGATTGGAAGTGAGGCAGTGACTGCCTCTTTTGAGCTCATTGTCATTGTGACAAACTTTGTCACAATGAGCTCAAAAACTAAAAAAATTTAAAAATTGAATTATTTCGTGGCCCCCCCCCCCCCCCAATCTGATTTGAACATTAAATTTTAAATATTAAAATTTTTTAACTTTTCAAACCCCCCTCCCCTCCCAATCTGATTTAATTATTGTATTTTGAATATTAAATTTATTATTTTTGAAACCCCCTCCCTTCCACCCCTCTTATACTTCTCATAGGGTGGGTTGCTTATGGGACAAATGGGGTAATACCATATCCATATTTTGTACGAGTTTCCGTATCCGTATCTGTATGGTATCTGTATTTGGTATTAGTATTAGTATTTAATATCCGTATCCGTATTCTGTATTCATACTCTGTATTTGTATTCTGTATCTATACTTTGTACCAATATTTCCTACCCATATTTTGTACTCATATACTATACCTGTATTCTGTATTCGTATCCAAATCCAACGGTTCTTGATTTTTACTGATGAGGGGGGTTAGGAAAATTAATCCAACAAGGTGTGCTGCCTCTTTTCGTCACATTGTCTAGAAGATCCTGTAAGGGACCACCCCTCGAGGTATCTTAAGTTTCTTTGCCTCGTTTAACAATATAATTGATGTATACGACGTATGGTACTATATACGACGTATGATACCGTATATATTTACGTAGAAATGACCATGGCACAAGGCTCAAATTGTCATCTGCAGCGTCTTTCACATCGATCTTTTATCTTTTATTTCTCTTCTTTTATCAGTGTATATGTAATTGTACTTGGAAGGAGCCAAGAAATGTCAGTTTACAGTATTTCAACTGCTGAAGACTCTAGGATAGTTGAGAACCTTTAACCCTGTAAGGACGGGCTAGTAGTCACGGGGAATCATCCTTTTTCAAAGAATGTGAATCATCTACTTTAAGAATTCCAAAAGTAATCACTTGAGGTTAAACTATTGTACAAGAGCTCCCCTTTTGTGCACAAAATTCTAAGAATGAACAATTGCACTTCTGTCTTACATAAAAAGATTCTCTATCATCCACTAAACACTTAATGTCCATAGTAGCCTTGGTACTTGCCTATTAGGATAATTGGCCTAAGTGCCTAAGCCTTTCAAAGTGTTTATTTCCTTTAGTTGTAAAAAAAAGAGCATGGGGCACAGGCTTATAGTTATCTCCAATGTGAAGTAGAATTTCTTTTTTTTACATTTGAAATCTAATTGTAGTACTATATAGATGTTTAACCCCTAAAGGACCAAGGCCTTTTTTCTATCAAAAACCTCTCAAAACTATCATTTCTGTTGCATTCATCCAAGAAAACAAAAAATATTTTTTTTAAGAATCTAACCGTAGGATCTTGTACTTAACTTGATTGGGATCAAGTGGTAAAAATTTCATGAAGTTTGACCGTACAAATTGGAAGATATGAGCATTCAAAGTTGGAAATACAAGTTTTTTTGAACTGTGGTTTGCAATTTCAGATGACTTTGACTGGAATTTGTAAAAAAAATTGCACTATAGACTTTGAATTTATAATTTTTTGTGTTAAGAAATTGAGTTGAGAGTCTAGGAAAAAACTTTCATACAAAAAACACTTGATTTTCATTCTTTAAAAAATTGTTAAGTAGATGTAGGTCCAAGACTAACCCAAAAACTAAATGGTTAATAACTCTAAGATGGGATTGAAATACAATAATTCCAATGGTGAGATTGTTCTAGAAAATAAACATAACCTTGTCCAACAATTTTTTCTGAAAAATTGTGAAAATTGCATTCAAAAATGAATCCTATAAGTTGTTTTTTCAAGAAATTGTTTGGATTGCCTGAAAAACAAGATTGTCCATAACTTTCTCATTATAAGTCCAAATAGAGTGAATCAAAGCTTCACATGTAGGCAAAAATATATTATTTTAGAAAAAAAAAAATTTAAATTAAATTTTGACTTTTTGCAAAAAAAATTCTGCCCGCCGAATGAAAATTTGGGCTTTTTGTGGTATAACTTTTGCTCCCGGTCACCAATTGAAATAAAAATTACATTCCCATGAAGCTAATCAGTTTTCCTATCTTATGAGAAAGTTTCAAGAAGATTCATTAAAAATTGAGGTCTACGGAACCTGCCCAAACTCCAAATTGTCCCCTGAGGGGACAATGGTCCTTTAGGGGTTAAAGCATTGTTTATTAGAGCACATACCAATATTAAGTGTGGAATTGCATATGAGTTGTTATAATATAACAAGAAAAATAATTGTAGGGTGAATGCAAGAAACTTTTGTACTATTTTCACTTATACATTTTTGATGACTAGTTTTTTGGCTACAACTTTTGTATTCTAGCTTTGAATGACTCTAAATTTATAGGGAGAACATTCATAAATATTATACATATTTTCTAATTTTTGAAGATTCTTCAAAAATATTTTACTATTTTTAAACAGCCCTCGATGCTTTGTCACAAATTCCATTGAATGGAGTTTTCAGTATTATTTTAAATCCAAAAAAACAAATTTTAAGGTGAAATTTTGAAAGGATGGTTTTGAAGTTTATTTATATCTATCTACAAAAGTAATTTTAAAAATAGTTAATTTTGTGTGCTGTAGAAGTCCACAAAGGAATGTTTTTGCTACCTCTGTGGTGTTTGCTTTTAAAAACTTATAAAACATTATTTTGATATTTTTTTGGATCAAATCTCATCATCAAAAAGTCTTCTAAAATGGAAATTTTTTATTTTTTATTTTAAAAAATAATTCCTATTTTTTATTAATTTAAAAATTGAAGTATTTATTTTCTTCACCTATTGAAGAAAAATACAACTTTAACATTTTAATTTGTAAAAAATAGGGAATTTTTTTTTAAGAAAATCTAAAAATTTTCCGTTTGAGAAGACTTTTTGGTGATGAGATTTGAACAAAAAAAATACCAAAATAATGTTTTATAAGTTTTTAAAAGCAAACACCACAGAGGTAGCAAAAACGTCCCTTTGTAGACTTCTATACTATACAAATTAACTATTTTTAAATTACTTTTGTGGATAGCTATAAATATACTAAAAGACCATCTTCTCAAAATTTCACCTTAAAATTCTTTTTTTTGGGTTCAAAATAGTTCTAAAAACTCCATTCAATGAAATTTGTGGCAAATTAATAAAATTGAATTTTAAATATGAAATAAATTTTTAAAATTTTTGAAAAATAAAAGTAACAATTTCAATCAAGATATCTAGAAATTGTTTTTTGTTTTTTTGCATTCAATTTATTATTCAAAAATTAGAGCCTTATTAAAGAAGCCAAAAAAAAACTGCAACAAATAGTACAAGTGATTCTTGTATTTCCCTTGTATATATATTATTTTTTTAAATGTTGGCCTTCTCCACATATAATGTTTGATAAATTTGCATATAAGAATTTTAGAGGATTGGACATTATGTGAACAACTAAAATTGTGTTATCACATTAGAATCCTTTTTCAAAAACCTTAAGTTTAAATGAAGAGCTATCAATCTCATTATGCAATGCACCTTGGAAATATTGAAATGAAATTTTTTTATAAATACAAACAATAAAATAACCCCAAATCAATACTTGCATATTTTGGGTTTCAGCAATGAAAATCATGTTCAAAACCAATTTACACTTTTTGCAGGAACCATTTTCAAAGCGAATGGGTAATTAAATTTGAAAATTTGAAAATAAGTGAAATTAATGGGCTTTAATCTTTTGCTAGTGATACATACATGCCTTCAAGGACATTTCAAAAATCAAATATTTATTTTTTCTAGTGAAAAATAAATGCTTCCAAAAGTTAACTTTCAATATTACTTACATTCATTTATAGAATAGTCAAAAGAATTCAATTGCCCCTTTAATTTACATATATGCTAAAAATTTAAAGCAACCATGTAAATTGACATACTTATTGGTCAACAATGAATCAAGGATGTTAGTATGTGAGCAAAAAAAAATGCAAGCATACGAGCCTTGAACATGTATATAAGTAGATATACAACATTCATAGATAAATGCACAAAGCACCTATTTATTTTATTGCATTTTTATCATACTCATGCCTTTTTTCTAGATTACTTTAAAATCAAAAAAATGATTTTTAAATAATTTTAAAAATATGGCCAATGTATTCACCTACAAGATGAAGGTTACCACTCACTGAACAAAAATCATAGAAAAAAATCTTAAAGTAGGAAAACTAGAAATGTGCCAAATCTCAAGAAAACAGATATTTTAATGCTTTAACTAATAAAAAATAATAAAAATAATGAGATATTTTTTACAAAAAGATTTCATTTGCAAAAACTTTATTGAAATGGTCATCTACCAAAAGAACCACCAAAATTATTTTTTTTACATATTTCAACATACAAGTTGAAAGAGGCTTACTTTATAGACTTCTACAAGAGATATAATTATTTATTTCTAAAAAACCTTCATAGAATGTCTACAAAACTATTTGAAGATCATCTCATCCAAATTTTAGCTTTAAATTCATTAATTTGGGTACTCAATTTAGTACTAAAATCCCAAAACTAGTAAGTGTGATATATAATTGGGGGCCCCTTTTTGGATAGTAAAATATTTTTTTAATTCAAAAAATTAACAAAGGTATATATTAGTGACAAGTACCTTATCTATAAATTTCAAGTCGTTTGGAGACAAAATACAAAAGGTATAGCCAAAAAACTAATTGGCTAGAAGCATGTGACAAAAAATTATGGTACAAGTGTTTCAGACAATGATCCTCCTTGATGCTGCTTATGACATAAACACCTATATTTAAGGTATCTATAGTTCACTTGTACTATGATAATACAAATTTCATACTATAAACACCTATACTATAGATATGTAGTGATTTTTAGTTTTTTGGGCTTATAAGCTTGCAATTTTAGGCTCATATAGTAGCAATCCACAATTGGTCAACTGGAAGTTATAGTAGAAATGGATTTTGAAGGGCTTTCAAATAACTCTATTAAGCCTTACCTTTAGAAGAACCTCTATTGCTTTGAAGTCCATTTAATGTAGATCTTAATTCTCAGGGAGATCACTCTTGATTTTTGAAAATTACATGAATTAAAAGATAGGATTCATTTAATTCAAAAGCGAAAAATTTATATAATATGTAGGACTGTTATAGGGTCCATGTAATACTACATAGTCTATTATATATAAATTAAGCTAGATGTAAAAACATTATGTAGTAGGAGTTTTTATTTATAAGTTAGCCTTGACAAAAAAAAGTTGTACAAATTTTTTATTGTACAATGAGTATTGTAGACTTACATTTTGAAAACATTTTTGCTTATTTGACTTAGTTAATGTGAATAGGATTCAGAATTAGTCTATTTCCCATAATAGTGTGACAAAATGGCATTAATCTTATGTGAAAGTCTAATTGAGGATTTCCATGGGCTAATAGACTTAGATTAAAAAGCGGGTCAAATGGGTAGTTAGAAGTTGAGAATTGAAAGGGCATGTTTCCTAATCTTTCTCTTTTCTTTTTGTGAACTATATGACAATGAGGCAACTTCAATTCTCACACACTCACTCTCTCGGTTACCTAATTCTTGTCAATTTTTGTATTTTGCCAATATTATCAGTATATATTGTAATTTTTGCAAGTTGTCTTGTATTCCAACCTCACGGGTAGTGAGTGTTGTGAATTTCTTGTGAGTTTAGTTGGTTGTGTGAATTGATTAGGAAGTCATCCTATCAATTTGTGTGTGTCTTATTTGTGTTTGAATTTGAGATTGTTTGTCAATTGAATTATGCTTTGAAAGTGTTAATTTGAATAGTGTGTGTATGAATTTGGAGAGTATTGTCTAATTGGCGGGTAGCCAGTTCAATTGAAGATTAATTCAGTCAAATTATCTTGAGCGAGTTGTAATACAAATTAATTTGAATGTCTAATTGACTGAGAGGGCATCTCAGGACAAGTCTAATTGCTGGTTAGGGAGGTCATCCCATTTCACAGAAGTGAGAATTGCTTAGCAAATGAGAAGGTCCAGTTGTCATTTAAACTGTGAATTCCTTGTCATTTGGAAGTCCAGTCAATTTATCTTATGTATGCATGCTTGTGGATGTCATCCTCCATGTATAGACAAATTGATTCAAGTCTGTGAGATCTAATTGACTGAAGCTCAAATTATAATTGTGTGAGATTCTAATATGGCTAGTATTCAAGTTTTCCATGGTGTGCAATCTGAAATTACCATTTTAATAATATAATTAAATTCAGTTATTGTAATTTGAATACTAATTTTCAGCCATTAATTAAATCTTGTGAATATATATAAATTGGGAGAATAGCTTGAAAGAGAATATATTTAGGTCGATTTGCTTGGACAATTAAATAACAATCAATTTCTATTTGACTTCAGCGAAATTCATTAAATTAATTTTAGTTGATTAATTATTAAATTCTCAAATCAAATTTATTTAATTATAAAAGATAATTATTGGTATTAGATAAATTCAGCCTAATTGAAAATCTGAGAATGATAAATTCTTAAGAATGGAAGAAAGTAAGAATCATAAATGAATAATTCAAGTTGTGAGGAATTTCACAAAATTAAATGAATATCATTTGATCGTGATAAATCAATTCTCCGTAGTAAAGAAAATTCAAATAATAAATAAATCATTTTAATAATTCAAAATTAAAGACATGGTTTGAATAAAGACTATGTGCTCGACCACTTGACTCGGCCGAAGCCAATTAAAGAAAGTCACATTGGAAGATAAAGATGGAGATGGAGCAATGGTGAAAAGATAAGGGTCGAATTGAAGAGATAAGTATTCTATCTTTCATGCTTTGCATACGGGCAAATTGTTAGCAAATACCGGTTTGATATTTGCACTTAATTTCGCAAATAGGCTAAATAATATAGAATGGTGTAGACTGCATATGGTAAAAGAAAATGGAAATAATGAAGGAAGTATTTACCTAAAAGTTTATTTGTATTCAAAATATATATCTTGGCATTTTGACTAAGTTGATAGAGCATGCATTGGCAAATTGACCACCCTAAGACAAATTGTCCAGAATATTTGACACGAGCCAACTACTAGACAGGACTGTGACCGCATTCATTGAGTTTTATATAATAGCATATGGTAATGGACTATGGAAATTTGACATAAGAGTGGGGTTTGTTTATTCACTCCTAAAACTAGTGCCTAAAACAACTTAGATAAGTATCCAAAACGTAAAACAAGTGACCTTAGTCATAATACGATAGACTTATTTGCCTTTCCTTGTGGAATTACCCCCGTATAATATTTGCCTTGGGTTTTGTTGAATAGTTAAAGAATACACTACATTTTTGGCGCCGCTGCCGGGAAAGGCCCTAGCTATCGGTGGCTAAGATGTAGAGTAAATTTCCTTTGTGAAATTTTGTCTTTAAAATTTTTAGGTCATTTGGTGACAAATTACCAATTAAATATAGGAAACCTAAATAGTAAAATAGAAAATGTAACTTCCATGATAGAATTACAAACTACACATGGAATGACATGTATTTTATTTAGAAGTCCCTATATAGTGAAAACCTTGAATTTAAATTCAAAATCATAAGGGATCGTGATACTTATCACTTAATAGAATTTTGGAGATTTTGACAAGCCATTCTTAAAAATTTCTAAAATTTCTAAAGATAGATATTGGGAGATTAGAGTGATTTGAATCTTAAGGAAAAAATGGGGCAATGTGCACAAATTACCCAAGAAATTATAAATGACATATTAGCCAATGTTTTTCCTAAAGAAAACCATTTAGACAAGTCCACTACCACACTTCGTTATAATAGACCCATAGACACTTCTACTAGACCAAATTATAAACCAAATCCCATACCATTTTACCATTGTGATTTGAGTTTTAGGAATTTGAACTATAGAACAAATAGAACCTATTGTCCTCCTGAAACATCACATCACAGAGGAGGAATTAAATGCCATTTTTGTGGAGATATTGGCCATATTAAAAATAGTTGTATTAAAAAGAGGGATTACAATAATAGGAGAAAAATTCCTCCTTTTAACCCTAATCCCGATTCTTCATCAAGTTCCATTACCTTTGATCCTCAATTTTTAGAAATTGTTAAAGGAATATCACAATTAAATAAGCCCACGACTAGACTTGAGGATTTGATTAAAATTAGAGCTATACTTAATACTTTAATTTATTTTCACCCATCTCTGAAGAACCTTTACAGAAGTAATTCAAATTTCTATTGATTCTTAATTTTGCATTTTTACAAATGAATTAAAATGAAATTTTTATTTCCATGGGAAAGCCCAGAGATAGTTGACAATTATTATTCAGGCCCATGTTTATTTTCAGCACTTTATAGGTTATATAGAAATGCCTATTTTGGCCAAGGATTTTATTTATGTGGAAAATATTTAAATGATAAAAATTTGAAAGAGAGAATTAATCAATTACCAGTGGATATTAAACGAATAATATTTAGTAAAATTTGGGAAAGAATTGAATGTAGACAAGGATTTTTAGTGGCAAATGGCCAACTGCTTTTAGATTTTCCATTCCATTATTTAATTTGGCAATATGGAATCGTAAAGCAAAGAATAAAAGGTCAAATACCTAGGAATTATGTTGGATGGACTGGTAGGAAGATACATAGAAAACTCTATGTCTTTACCTATGGCCCAATTAATCCAGCATCGACACCCCTTATCCCTCAATTTATGTGTAGAGAAAAGCTAAGTCTAAACGGACCCTCCTTTAGCCTCATCTGCCCATGAAAGGGAAGTCCGTCGATTATATCCCATATCGGTTGTCTACTCATTTTCAGACAAATATAATAACCCATAGTAAGGAGAGATCGTCAGCTTAGGGGATACAGGGATTCAGTTACCTCTCACAAGGAGATAAATGAACCCCAGTGCTTCCCTAGGTTCTTTTGTAGAATCATAGCTTAAATTTTTTGACAATTTTTGACAATTTTGTAATCTATGGCCCCTCTAAATGTCTGGTCAAACACATGATCGGCTATTAAAAGAGGCTATTCAAAAATTACAAAGAGCAGAAAGATTAAAGACTAGAGAAAGTAAGCGATCTCAAATATTCTCTTGTCAAGAACCGCTGGAATTACCACCGAGTCCCACTGATACTTCTAAGAAAGTCAATTCTTCAGAAATATTGCAGGGAATAGATATTCAATCTACATTTGTCACAACCCTAAAATCCATCTTTAGTCTATTTAGTATTAAATAGGTTTTATTTTTTCGATTTGTCATATTTATTTTAGATTTTCTAGTCTATATCCAGAGTTATAGTATAGTAAGGAAAACCGGAAGTTTGGGAAACAGTAAAGAGATAAAAGTGCTAAGAGAGAGATTGTCTTTTTACTGGAACCAGAACCGGAATACCTTTCTGGATTAGGAAAGTCCAAAATCAGATCAGATCCAGAAGCCAGAGCTAACTGAAACTATAACTGGTCTATCGAAGACATGCTAGGGCCCATAGGGAGCCTGGGTTTAAGGGTTTTGGGTGGTTTAGGGTTTAGGGTTTAGGGTTACAGGGCTATCCTTGGCTTTTTGGCTTACTCGGATTAAGGTTTTTATTTGACCTACCCCCGTATTTGTAAGGGTTGCGGATCTCCTCCCAAAATATTGACCCTAAAAAGTGGCCTGGTTTGTGAGATATGGCAACATTGACTTTTTGCTTTGACATGTAGGGTAGCCATTCTTGAAGTGGATTTTGACTTTTTCAAAAATGTAACCAACTCTACCCCCCCATTTGCCAGTTCAAGGAATCCAAATATGCCTTTGGATTTTGAAATGGAATCTTTTTTTGCCAAATATAGCAACCCTTGTTTTAGGCCTATTTTGACTTCGATTGCTATTTGCGGCTTCATTATTGCACTTTTTGGAACTTTGTTTTTGGATTTGAGGTTACAATTTCATTATATAGTTTTGGGAAAAAGTTGTAAAGGTCAAGTGTCCCCGTTTGCTAGATATAGAAATGTTGACTTTTGGGTTCACCGGCCTATTAGATGGGGTAGAATGGGAATTTGGAAGTTTTGAAGGCATGTGCCCCCCCATTTTTGGACATGAGGATTCCAATTTTGCAAGAATATTCCCAAGAATATTCCTTAGGGTTTAGGGGTTTAGGGTTTAGGGTTTAGGGTTACAAGGGCATCCCCGAATTTTGGACATGTTTTTTTTGAGCTAGGATTTTGGCTACCCCCCCATTTAGGGGTATGGCCTATCCAATGGTGAAAAAAATCACCATTACACTATCACGGATTGGGAGATATAGCAACTTGGACTTTTAGAGGGTGAGTTGACTTTCTTTAGGGTAATGTATTTTGAAGTTTTGAGAAGACCTACCCCCCTATTTGTGGGTATTGTGAATCCAATGGTGGTGTTGGTTTTAGGGTTTAAGGGTTTAGGGTTTAGGGTTTAGGGTTTAGGGTTTAGGGTTTAGGGTTACAAGGGCATCCCCGAATTTTGGACATGTTTTTTTTGAGCTAGGATTTTGGCTACCCCCCCATTTAGGGGTATGGCCTATCCAATGGTGAAAAAAACCACCATTACACTATCACGGATTGGGAGATATAGCAACTTGGACTTTTAGAGGGTGAGTTGACTTTCTTTAGGGTAATGTATTTTGAAGTTTTGAGAAGACCTACCCCCCTATTTGTGGGTATTGTGAATCCAATGGTGGTGTTGGTTTCCCCAAAAGAGTTTAGGGTTGAAAGTTATAAGAGTTTCAAAAGTAGCAAATAGGGTTGGTATCTTTTTAGGGTTTAGGTATTTTTAGGGTTTCAAGGTACCTACCCCCCCATTTTCAAGGGTTGTGAACACAATGGAGTAAAAAAAATCCATTAGAGTGGGCTTAGTTTGGGAGATATGGCCTATTTGACCTCAAAGTTGACTTTTTGAAGATGGATGATTTCGAAAGTTTGACCTAAAGCAATGTTGTAAGTTTAGGAGTGGGTGTTTAGAATTTGTATCCCACTTGGTGATTGGACCTTGTATGCATGAGTTATGGATGGATGAAGGTAGGTTGTTATTTGGAAACTTCATCCGTCCATAAGTTCTTCATACAATGTCCAATTGAAGAGTTTTTTTATCATTTTAGAGAGCCCTTGAGTATATTTAGAATAAGGTATTTAGAGTATAAATTATGAATGTTTTTTTAGGTGTGTCAAATTAAGAGGACTTGTTGGAAACTAGAAAAGTATAGAAAAATGTATATATATAATAGAAAAAAATATCCGAATATGTAATCAAAAAAATATAGAGAGTGGTATGTATCGATCTATGCAATAGATCGAATGTGTACTCTCCACTCTGCCCCATACAAGCCTAGATAGTGACGAGCTGCGCCTACACGATCAGTGTAGATGCCCCTCTTCGGGAGGTAATGACCACCCGTGGTACTCCTGAGCAGGAGCCCTGAAACAGTACGATCTCGAACTCTACCCTGAAGGGCCCAATCCGCATGATGGAGGAAATCATGGATCAGAGGTCGGAGCTCAGGACTATCCAATTCTACGCCCTCGTATGAAAACCCTAAGTCCAGGGTTTAGGGTTTAGGGTTTAGGGTTTAAGGGTTTAGGGTTACAAGGGCATCCCCGAATTTTGGACATGTTTTTTAGGGTTTAGGGTTTAGGGTTTAGGGTTTAGGGTTTAGGGTTTAGGGTTTAGGGTTTAGGGTTTAGGGTTTAGGGTTTAGGGTTACAAGGGCATCCCCGAATTAGGGTTTAGGGTTTAGGGTTTTAGGGTTTAGGGTTTAGGGTTTAGGGTTTAGGGTTTAGGGTTTAGGGTTTAGGGTTTAGGGTTTAGGGTTTTAGGGTTTAGGGTTTAGGGTTTAGGGTTTAGGGTTTAGGGTTTTAGGGTTTTAGGGTTTTAGGGTTTAGGGTTTAGGGTTTAGGGTTTAGGGTTTAGGGTTTAGGGTTTAGGGTTTAGGGTTTAGGGTTTAGGGTTTAGGGTTTAGGGTTTAGGGTTTAGGGTTTAGGGTTTAGGGTTTAGGGTTTAGGGTTTAGGGTTTAGGGTTTAGGGTTTAGGGTTTAGGGTTTAGGGTTTAGGGTTTAGGGTTTAGGGTTTAGGGTTTAGGGTTTAGGGTTTAGGGTTTAGGGTTTAGGGTTTAGGGTTTAGGGTTTAGGGTTTAGGGTTTAGGGTTTAGGGTTTAGGGTTTAGGGTTTTAGGGTTTAGGGTTTAGGGTTTAGGGTTTAGGGTTTAGGGTTTAGGGTTTAGGGTTTAGGGTTTAGGGTTTAGGGTTTAGGGTTTAGGGTTTAGGGTTTAGGGTTTAGGGTTTAGGGTTTAGGGTTTAGGGTTTAGGGTTTAGGGTTTAGGGTTTAGGGTTTAGGGTTTAGGGTTTAGGGTTTAGGGTTTAGGGTTTAGGGTTTAGGGTTTAGGGTTTAGGGTTTAGGGTTTAGGGTTTAGGGTTTAGGGTTTAGGGTTTAGGGTTTAGGGTTTAGGGTTTAGGGTTTAGGGTTTAGGGTTTAGGGTTTAGGGTTTAGGGTTTAGGGTTTAGGGTTTAGGGTTTAGGGTTTAGGGTTTAGGGTTTAGGGTTTAGGGTTTAGGGTTTAGGGTTTAGGGTTTAGGGTTTAGGGTTTAGGGTTTAGGGTTTAGGGTTTAGGGTTTAGGGTTTAGGGTTTAGGGTTTAGGGTTTAGGGTTTAGGGTTTAGGGTTTAGGGTTTAGGGTTTAGGGTTTAGGGTTTAGGGTTTAGGGTTTAGGGTTTAGGGTTTAGGGTTTAGGGTTTAGGGTTTAGGGTTTAGGGTTTAGGGTTTAGGGTTTAGGGTTTAGGGTTTAGGGTTTAGGGTTTAGGGTTTAGGGTTTAGGGTTTAGGGTTTAGGGTTTTAGGGTTTAGGGTTTAGGGTTTAGGGTTTTAGGGTTT